>CM062583.1:3895540-13895540 GCA_031468815.1 Morus bassanus
TGGTACAGACGCGGGAGAATGGGAAGCCCCTCCGGTGTGTGAAGCATTTGCCTGGAGGGAGAGAATTACCTATTGTAGAAATAAAATTGGGGAGATTCAATAGGGTATGGGGGAAATGGCCAAGGGCTTGCAGCCCCCTCAGACCCTATAGAGGGCTGCCTTAGCCCCTGGACATTTTACACTGGTGCCTTAAACCTATGTATAGGTACCTCAGACCCTGTATATAGACCCCTCAAACCCTGTGTAGAGACCCTTTCAGGCCCTGTTTATATAGGCTGCTCAGACCCTATATATACACACTGCTGAGACCCCTTTCAGGACCTATATTTAAGCCCCCGAGACCTTATATACAAGCCCCTCAGACCCTATATACAGGCCCTTCAGGACCTATATATACACTCCTCATAGCCTATACACAAGCCTTTCAGGACCCATATACATGGGCCCTGAGACCCTATATACAGTCCTTTCAGAACTTATATATAAGCCCCTGAGACCCTGCATACAGGTCTTTTGGGCCCTATACGTAAGCCCCTCAGACCCTATATACAGGACCTATAGAAATGCTCCTCATACAGTATATACATGCATTTCAGGACCTACACATAAGGTCCCTGGGACTCTACACACAGGGCTTTCAGGACCTGTATATAAGACCTTGTGAGCCTACATACAGGACCTCCAGGACACGCACAGACGCCCCACAGGCCCTATACGGCTGCCGGCCGCCACGGACAGCCTCGCCCCGCCGGCCCCCGGTCACGCCCCTCCCGTGCAAACCCCGCCCATTCAGCGCAAACCCCGCCCCCCGCCCCAGGCCCCGCCGCACCCCTCCCGTGAAAACTCCGCCCATTCAGCGCAAACCACGCCCCACCCGCCCCCAGGCCCCGCCCCCCGCCCCGCCCGGCGTGCCCCGCCCGCGGAAGCGCGGCCCTGCGGGGCGGGGACTGTGTGTGCTCCGGCGGGGTGGCGGCGCTCGGGTGGGCGACGTACCTCTTCCCTTCCCTTCCCGCGTCCCGGCGGGAGCGGGCTGTGGGCACCTAGGTGGGTGCTAGACGCGAAATGGGCTGAGGGAGGGGGCCCAGGGCCCGAGGGGGGGGGCCCCGGGCCCAGCGCCCAGCGGCTGCGGAGGGAGAGCCCGGACCCAGGCGCTGAGGGGGCTCAGGGGCCGGGGGTGGGGCAGCTCACGCCCAGGCGCTGAGGCGGCCCAGGCGCTGAGGGGGGGGAGACCGGGCCCAGGCGCTGAGGGGGCCCAGGCGCTGAGGGGGCCCAGGCGCTGAGGTGGGGGGAGACCGGGCCCAGGGGCTGAGGGGGCCCAAGGGCTGAGGGGGCCCAGGCGCTGAGGGGGCCCAGGCGCTGAGGTGGGGGGAGACCGGGCCCAGGGGCTGAGGGGGCCCAGGCGCTGAGGGGGCCCAGGCGCTGAGGTGGGGGGAGACCGGGCCCAGGGGCTGAGGGGGCCCAGGCGCTGAGGGGGCCCAAGGGCTGAGGTGGGGGGAGACCGGGCCCAGGGGCTGAGGGGGCCCAGGGGCTGAGGGGGCCCAGGCGCTGAGGGGGCCCAGGGGCTGAGGTGGGGGGAGCCCAGGCCCAGGGGCTGAGGGGGCCCAGGGGCTGAGGGAGAGCTGCTGCCCAGGGAACCTGGGCTTTCCGGGTCACACGGGGCTCAGGGTGCCGTGTTATGGTTTCTCCATGCCCCGGGCCCCTCCAGTAGTAGTCTAATTTCTTTATGAAATAGACCTTCGGGTCCGTGCCTCTGTTACAGCGTTCAGCTTTTCCTGCTGGGATAAACCGCAGGAGAAGGAAGGATCCCCCCTCAGCGTGCCTGGGCGAAGAGGGGCCTGCAAGGTGTGTTTTGGGGAGCTCTCGCGCAGCGTGAGGAGTTGGGTCTCTACTCCCTGGTTTTGGTTTATTGTTGTTGTTGCTGTAGGGGATTGCTTGCGGCGTGGCCAGGGCTGTGTGAATTATTGCTGTGTGTTATAGCTAAGGTCAAAGCAATTTTTGTTAGTAGCAGTTTGTTAAACAGCTTTAACTTCACTGAACGGCCAACTGCATTTGATGTGCAGTTTGTCTTTGGAAAAATCTTTAGGGGGAGTTTGGGTTGATAAACTGCTGAGAGCATACAAAGGCCTGATCTTTATTGTGACATGATTTACATGTACCGTATTTGCCTTTACTTTAATGAGCTGCTTGGAAAAGGTGCTAAGTCTGAGGCTCTTTAGTGGGTTGGGCAGGTCAAATAAGGCAGGATTTTTTTGAGGTTTCCTCTTCGAGAAACTGAAGTGTCAGTTTGGACTTGAGTTGAACTAAAGGCCTGCCTTTTTCTTTTTTTTTTCAATCAGCTGCATGACCATTTTTTCCCTCCTGGCTTCATTTGGCGGGCAGTCTGAGATGCGAGTACTGAGGTCGATATTTGTGAGCACTAATACGCAGATGACAACTGCCAGAAGGGAGACTGTGTGCAGTATGTTGCTGGCAGCAAAGAGTTATAATCTTTGTTATGTTTCTTTCATGTTTTTAGAACATATCCCTGCAATTGCTGAGAAATAATTCCTAGCGTTCTTTGTGACCGCCTGACCCACAAGCTGGGAGCAAATACGCTTGCGCTACAGGTAAGGATGGTGTTGCTGCCTGCTGGGGTGTGCAACTCACAGCATGCTGCGGCCCTGCTCTCAGGTACTTTTAACTCTGCTGAACTATTAATCTGCCTCGTATTTACCCTTAAATCTGCCCTGTTTGGAATTATTCTTGTTCTGATATGTTCACCCAAGATTTTTCCTAAAGGTGTAGGAAAATAGGTTGCCTTTTTGCAGTGAGAAAAATTGTGCTGACTTTTCTGTTGGAAGGCTCAGGCAGTGCAATGTGAAGGAGGAGTGAAGTAGGCATGGGAGCGAGCTGTGGAAGAAGGCTGCTGCCTGGAGCTTCCCATTAACCCAACCTCAGTTGTGCCACTTTCATAAAATATAAAAACAAAAACCAAACAAACAAAAAAACTACACAAAAAACAAACAAAACAAAACAAAACAAAAAAAAAAAAACCAAACAAAAAAACCAAACCCAAAACCATTGCTTCCTATGCGCTCAGTCAAAATGTATGTGAACATAGGGAAGTATCTTAAAAAAACCAAACCCAACCAAAACTAACTGAACATTCTTAAACTGTGTGTGCTTGTCCTTCTGGAACAACAAAGTATTTCTCACCAGCCCAAGGGTGCGAGGGAAATGCGGTCTAGTGTCATCACTGCCTGCTTCTCTGGGACTCTGGAGGGGGTCGTGGTGGCCACCAGTTTTGGGCAGCAGCTTCTTTAGCCAATGTAGCTGCTGCCAGAAGAGGGCATGGAGCGTCTTGTGGCTTATAACCATCCTCTTAAACTTTCTGGTATTCAGTGGTATGTTAGAAAGAGTGAAATGTCCATGTTCAGCAGTATATCTTAAGTTCATGTAACCCTTGTTCTTTGTTTACTTGTGGAAATGGCTTGTTCTCCAAATGACCTATTTTCTGCAGAAACTTCTGTGATAACTCGTTATGCTTCCTGAACTGAAGAAGTTGAGATTCCATGTTTTGGAGGAAAAAGAATTATGTGCCTTGCTTACATCATTAACATGTGCCTACCAGAGGCTCTCTGGAGCTCGCTGTTCCTTATCTTTGTGTAACTTCTCTGTGTAGGTTCCTGTTGTGCCTCTTGGCTGAGAAGTCATGTTCCTGGGTACGCTCGTGGTAGTGTTTTCAGAGGAGAGATTGTACCGTTGTCCTCAGGCAGTTTAACAGGACAAACTGTGAGACTTGCAAATCATTTGAAGTCTCAGAAGGGCTTTGAAGCAGTATCCCATAAGGATTATGTTTTTCAGGTGATATTTGAGGGAGCCATTAGCTGTGTTTACATCTAGAATGTGGAAACAACTGGTTTTGCTTTTTTTGAGCAAAGTAACAGTTCTGTCGGAGTCACATTAGGTTTATTATAAAAGCACATTGCTGCATGCTCTTCCATTTACTGCAGTAACATTCTTTGAAATGGACTGAGCTGGGATATAGAAATACTTGTTTTATTCTTTCCAAGTTCCAGTGGCCTTGCTGGTGCACAGTATTTTAACACAGTGCAATGCAGTAGGGCTGAGGGTGCTTGTGTACAACAAGGAAAAGAACTTATTTGTTAATTCTCCCGATGCTGTGCATTCCTGCTGGGATCTTGCAGGGGTGTTAGTGAAAATGTACCTTGCTGTAGATGTGACTTTAGGTGAAATGATGCTGTTTGGGATAATTCAGTAGGAAACAGTTACCTGGGGTCTTTGAGTATTGTAGCCAGCGTTATATGCCTTTGAGAAGAATATTATTACTTTTTTTTTTAAACAGAATGGTTTTAAGAAAGGTGTGTTGCAGATAGCATGGCTACCTCTTAATGAGGAGGATGGCTATATCTCTTTAGGGTGATGTGTTTGACACTTCATAAGAAAAGCAAGGACTCATATCAAAATCTGAGTCGAAATGCACTTTGCCTAAGCACGTACCATCCAAAAGTCTTTGGCAGGCTTGCCCCTTAGTGAAACGTTTAAGATACTATAAAACAGAAAAAATAGACTGCTTGACTGTTCAGATCATGCATTGTTTTACTGCGGCTTCTGGAGCTTTATCTGCAAAGTCATTGGCTAGTAAATTCTGGGTTATCTTTGCCTGCTACCTTGTCTGTGAGTGCAGTGACTATTTTTTTCCTGAAACAATCCTGCCATGGAGTTTCCTTTCATGCATTCTGGATTTAACGTCTGTCAAGAGCAGCCTTTAGTTGCAGTCCCACCATAGCGTGGAGCTGGAGATACTGCCGCGTGAAGAGATCCTCTTGTCTGGGGTGGTACTACTGTGGATGTGGGGCAGGAGAAGGTAAAATGGACCAAAGTGCTGATCCTTGTAACTGGGAATTGTGAATAGCCAGGTGTGTGGGAATACACAGCTGGGGACAGGTCAGCTACTCGTGCTGGTTTATAATAGCCGTGAATGTGTGGCCTTAAATGCTTTGCATCAACAGCTTTAGATTCATTACAGGGTTTCCTTAATGTTCCTGCAGCCTGTGACAGCTTGTCACCCTCCCTCTACCTGCCACAAAACAAATCAGTGGCTTAAAGTATTGGCTTTCAGATTTTGTTTTTTAAATATAAAACAATTGGCTTCTCTGGTGTGGGGGTTTCTTTTAAGTCTCCAGGGTCCCTGAATCTCAGATTCTTGGGTTTTTGTGTTGCTGTTAGAGTTTATAGCTCTTTGAAGTGAAACCCAAGATCCTCATGCAGACAGCAAGAAAGAAGATCTTGGTTTGAGATGAGCAACACTGTAGCTGACCTGTGCTAGAAACATGAGACCTGTGAATCCCTGGAGCTTCATACCTTGTGGTGTGTCAATCTGTGATGCAGACAAAGCCGGTCTATGGCAACACTGAAATGAGACCCAGTATCTGTGTAGACTAGTTGTGTTATGTACCACCACTTTAACATCTTGTGTTTTCATTAGTTTGATGCAAACTTTCCATCTCTGGCATTTTTGCTTCAGAAGCTAGAAGAGTAGTTCTATTTTTTTCCACTAAGAATTTTAGCTATGATACAAACACAAGGAAGATCTGCAAGAATTGATGCCTGCCTTATGCCAGTCGGTGTTAAAGAATACAGAATTGTCACTGTATTAGATGCTGTGCGTGCAGCCACCCAGTGCGTGCACCAGGTATGTGCTTGCTGTAAGGTGGAGTTGCCTGGAATTTGCCCCCGCCTCTGTTGATTTAAACCCTAATGGCACTGATATGCGGAGGTGTTTCTTTACACCTCTTCTTATGGTCTGTAACTCTGGGTTGCTATTTCCATTAATATAATCCTCCTTTTTTCTTCTTGTTGGCTGAAGTTATGGTGGACTGCAAAGTAAAACTCCTCCATCTGCTGATGGATATTTTGCTTTTTGGTTTCATGACTGCAGGGAGGGAGGTGGTGGGTGGTAGTGGTCAGGCACTGTGACTTGTCGGGCCCTGTGCTTGGTGGGGTGTTTGCTCCAGATCAGTACGCGAGTGCAGGCATGCTATCTGCCTGGCCACCTTGGATGGCGCCAAGTATTTGTTGCCGGCTTGTTCATGCTGAAAATGAGCTCCTCAGGTCGTGTTCTAAAACCACAAGGCACTAGCCAGGCTTATCTGTATCCTTTTTTCTCTCTGAAGTTCAAGCTAATCCAATGATGTGTTGCTGGAAAAGCAGCTGCAGTGGTTCAGACTTGCTTTTCCTTTTTTGGGGGGAACTGGCGCTCTTTTGAATTCCCAAGAAATCGCCATCTGGTAGATGAAACACAGATGCTGTAACTTTTTTGTTTGTTTCAGTAAGATTTTTATTTAAAATTTCTTTAGATATGTGCCATCGAAGTGCAGCTCTTTGGGTAGGAGAGGCATTTTCTAAAGAAGCAAGTGGCTGTGGCTGGGGTGGGTGATGTTTCTGTTTAAAAGACAGAATGGGAAGGGGGGAAACTGCCGTACGGTGATACTCAAATTCAGGTTCTCAGTGGGTTCACAAATATTTTTCCTATTTGTCGGAGAGGAAAAGAGGAACAGACTTCACCATGTCAAATTCTGAGATGATCCTCTGCTGTCTACCTCCAAAAAGAAACTTGTCTCTTTCTGGAGCTGGATGTGTATCTGCAGGTAACTCAAGCCTGTTGAACTGTCACCTTCACAGCCTAGTGAGGCTTTTGCTTTCTCCTCAGACTACTTACATTTTTCTCTTCCAGCGTTGTTTTCTTGTGAAACACATGTTTATTCGTTAAGAATGCACACCAGTTTTCTTGGAGCCAAGTAAGCCATAAGCAACCCTTAAATCTACTTCAACTGCTCTGTGATTTTTTTTGTTTGTTCTTGTAAGGTACATGTAGGTAGGTGGCTGTCAGCTGTAGAAAGGGCAGAAGTTTCAAGAACGGTCTTTCCATTTGGTGTGAAAGTTAGGAATTCTCAGGAAAATCACGTTCCATGGACACAGGTTGTGCAAGGCAAGTTAAATCACACAGGCCATTAAGCAGCTGTATTCCTGCTGGCATAACTTTCTACAGAAAAAGGCAGAAGTGTTATGGTTTCTACCCCTCTGCCAACAGTTCTCTGACAAACCTTTGGTCCTCACATTGGTGTAATTTTTTTCCTCCTGCAAAAACGCCTCCGCTCTGGTGTGCCTGTTCTTGTGGCTGGTTTGCACAGACAGCCTGATTATTTGGGAATAGTGGTTGGAAAAAGAAAATTTCACATTGGACTGATTAAGGTAGAAGTAGCTCATGAAACAGGATCATTATCCTTAACAGGTGATGGTTTTTTTTTTGGTGGTTGGCTTTTTTTTTTGGTGGTTGGCTTTTTTTTTTTGGTGGTTGGCTTTTTTTTTTGGTTGGTTTTTTGCTTTTACAGCTCCACTAGTTACCATCTGGCTTCTATGGAGACGGTTCTAGGGAGTTTGTCAGTGCTGGGGTTTACTGTAATATTTTCTAGGTAGAAAAACCCAAGGAGTAAACTGCATTTTGCGGGGAGGAAGGGAAAGGAAAACTAACCAGGGAAAAAAGCAGCCTTTAGCGTTCATTTCTGTGGAAGATGATAGTTTCCCCTTAAAAACCTACTGTGCATTGCTGGAGACTGTCTGAAGAAGCAAGCAAATATTTTATCCTTGCTGAAGGTGCTATTTTCAGTGGTGCTGCAACAGATGTAACTGGTTCATTTTGTTTGAGTACACTCATTTTTCATTTGTTTCTCAAAAGCTGCAGTTTGTGGTCTCTGCATCCACTCACAAGTCCTCTAGCAACTTGGCTAGCAGGTTAGATTTGGGGTTGCTGTTGAGCTTGCCAGGCAATGCTGCTTCTGCTATTTTAGTTGGCACCAAAGTCTTTATCCTAAATAGACTTTAAATGTTTGAAGGTGCACGGGCAAAGATCTTTTCCCGGAGAGTGAACACTCTTGCCTCCCTTTCAAGGGAAGACCAAGACCAAGCTAGCTACTGACCTACACCCTTATAAATAATCTGGTTGCAATTACTAATAATGCTTTATTGAAGCTAAATCAAAAGTCTTGTGTGTGTCTTCACAATGCATCATCTTCTCTCCTTAGCACCGGAGATCAGTGAAATTATCTTCAGTCTTTCGGGTTTTAATCTAGGCTCTGTGCGGCAGTGTTTGGCGTTCATGGCCCTTCTCTGGCCTGTTTGCTGGAGTCTGAGGTGAAGCTCCTGTGGCAGTAGACTTGGTAGAAATTGGCATGGGAGACCTGCACAGCCTGAGGAGAGGTGGTTATTTCTTCTGTCCAGTACTTGCTATCTCAGGATGATCTGCAGTCCCTAGCAGACCATTTGTTTTCAAGCAGTGAGAGCCCAGGTGTGGGTATGTGGAGCTTAAAAACAGGGGAGGTATTACAGCAAGTGACAGTAACAAAGAAACCTATGTTTTCCTTAATTTGAATATAGCTAATAGTAAGGATGTATGCATTAAATTGAGGAGAAGACCACCTGTGCATAAAAGTGGTAGTTTAACAAGTTGGATTCCAACTAGCCATGGTTTTGCTGATTTATTTTCACTTTGTCTTACGATGCTAAATGATCAATTTGGCTGAATAAAGCAACTTGTGAGATGAGGATGGCATAAATAATGGAGTCTTAATGGATATCATCCCAGTAAATAATTACACTAAATAAGCCATGTTAACGGCAAGGTGATTGCAGAACACCAAAACGTGTCAGTAGTGCAATATTAGACTGAATTTTTAAATGTGTTATGAAACGCAGTAGTGTGGCTTTAATAGCAGCTGCATTCAGAGCAGAATAAAGGTTAATACTAAATCCTGGCTATTTGAGGGACAACACTGATTGTCCCCAGGGTGAGGACGAGCAATGGTTGTGTGTAGTTATAGAGCTGTGGAGTTGGGAAGTGTGCATTTTCAGGGCTGAGGATTTTGGGAAGAGGTGAATCCTTACTGCAATGACAGTTAAAGAAATTTCCAGGCTATGGCTTAGGTTTCTGCGAAAGACCTGGCAGCCTGCTATCAATTGATGCTTCGTAGACTCTCCATCAATCTGAGTAGTGCTTCAAAACAAATGTGGTTCCCCTCTCTAGCGAAATTAATGGGATCAAACATTGCCCCAACCTCGTACCTGAGAAGAAATTACTTTTGCTGCTAGATTTCATTTTAATTCTCAAAGCTGATTTATGCGTCTTAGTAAGCTAATAACTTTGGTAATGTGAGTAATCCTTTATCTGAAAATTGCACTGGGTATGGTGAAAATCTGGAGTTACAGGAAGGGGAAAGAGCAGGAGTGGTTCGGTTTCTCTTGGGGATGGGGGAAGGAGTGGATCCAGACACCTCAGTAGCTGGAATCCACCTCCAGGCACCCTTTGCAGGAATTACCCCTGTACAAATCTCTCACTGGTACCAGTTTGTAAATGGAAAGTATGGAGAACTGGGGGGGGGGAGAAGTCAAAATTAATAACTTAATTTTGGTGGAGGCAGGTTTGATGTGAAGAGGTTGTTTTCCCCTGCCCCGGTTTACGTATCTCAGATTATTTTAAGTATCTCTATATTAGTGTTGACAGTGAAACTTCTCTCCCAATGGCTTTGCTCTTTCCCTTGTGTCTTGATTTTTCCTTCCCATTGGATTTATTTGTCATACGTTTTTCTCCATTGCAATTTTTCCTCCCTCTTTTCCCAATAATCTGCTTGAGAAGACGGAGACAGGAGAGCTGGGAGCTGAGACTCGCACTCTTCTGCTGCTGGCTCTCTGCTTCAGGGCGCCCCATGCCTTCTGGAGTCAACGTCGCTGGCTTCAGTGAGGTATAACTGACAGTCAGGGCTGACATGGAGAAAGGTGAGGAATTTTCCTACAGCGGCTGCTGCGTCAGGATGTCTTGGTGCTCTCTGGCAATGTCACACTTTGCTTTTTAATAAACGTACAGCTCCAGAAAGCTCTTTCAGTTCTTAGTGACTCCATTTCAGCCAGTCCCTGCAGAAGTCTTTATGCCTAAGCAATGCCTCTTAAATGCAAATCTTTTTTGAGAAGATCTTACTACATAACAATATTTTTCATTTAAATTTACAATTGACATTCTGCACTAATGCGCAAGCTTACCATGTCCTAGTAAAATTCTTCAAATAAGAAGTTCCTGTGAACCCTTCTGTGATGAAAAATTAAACACCCATCAGCTTATTCAGTTACTGTTCTGCCTCTTGTGTGCTTGTGCCACTGAGGCCAGCTTTGACGTCAAAAAGCTGCTTTAAGTGGGACTTACATTAAAAACCGAGGCTGTTCTGGATTGCCAAACAGAAGTTCAGTGCTGAGGGGTACCCAAGTGTGAAGAATTCCCTCTTGCCTGGGCTGGGTTACTTAGTGCTTTCAGTCCTGAAGCCATCAGCTAATTGGGTGCTGGGAAAATGGGAGCAAGTCTTTTTGTTCTTTTTAGTAACTGAAAAAGGATGCAAGAGAGATGGGATCTGTCAATTCTTATGTTCATTGAAAAATCCAGGGCTGGACTGCCAATGCTGTGGACATGGCAGTGGGGAGAAGCAGAGAGCCTGGCTGAATTTCCTTGCAAAAAAGGTTTACTGGACAGAAGGTCATTGTTTGGGAAAATAAAATATCCACATCAAGCACGAACGTATATAGCTGTTGAAATAATTCTGCATTTATTCTTTTAAAGTGATCTGGATGTCTTCGGTTTGAATGATGCCCGTTTTGTCTCAGATCGGAAGTGGTGCTTTTCTAAAGGGTTTGTGGGTTTCCTGGATGTTGAAGACACCAAGATGTTTAATGTTAAATTACAAATATATGAGGCTTTATGCTGTTCCCGCGTGCTGGTGGCATGTACCCGTAGAGCAGGGCTCTGAGCGCTTACCTGATGGCAGTGAGAGCTGCTGCAACAGCTGGGACAAACACAGCTTAAACCACAGAGCTGGGGCACAAAAACGTGGTGGCTACATGGACAGAGAGACCCAGGTACCAGAACGGGTTGTCACACCTCTTCTGGTGAGGTGGATTTTTTTGTTGGGGTTTTTTAGGGTTGTTTTTAATGTTTGGGCTCCATGGAATGGGTTTTGGTGTAGCAGACAGTAAACAAAACTTTGTTTTTAAATCTTCAAGTCTGTCAGTTGACTCTTCTGCTTAAAAACAATAATACCTGTGTCTCATAGCACAAATAAAAGCAGATATGTCATTCTTTTCTGGGGGAAAAAAAAATTCTATTTCTCTTCTCCAAGGATATTAATTCAACCTCCGAAAGTAACTGTAGAGCTGTTCTGAGCAAGAACTTAAGAAAAGACTGGCTTGTCTCTTAAAAACAAAAATAAAATCTACAGATTCCTTGTAGCAGTATTGCTAGAACATCATGGTAACTTTTTATGCTTGATCCTTATTTTCAGTATTTTGGAGTTGAGTGTTTTTTTTCTCTGAGCTACTTTGTTGTATCTTGTAAAAAAAAATGTATTGCGTGAAATCATGCAAGAATTGAGGTTGTTTCTTGCTGTAAGCTGTGATCACATCAGTTCTTGTGAGTTTTATTCTTTGTCTCAGTTTTATTCTTTATCCTACTGCAGATGGTGGTGTTAAGCTTTTCATTGCTGCAGTTAGGGCAAGATGCTTACTTTTAATCTTTTTAAATGTGAGCACCAGCTTTCATGAATGATCTTGACTTAAATGCCTGGAGCTTTTAACAAAACATACCATATATCATGGTGCTTTTGATTTAAAATAAAAATTAAAAAAATCAGATTGTAAAATTGCAGCTGGAAAGCATGGAAAACTCAGCTTCCAAAGTGCCTTTTTTTTTTTAATTCTGAGATAAGCCTATTTTTTATATTAGGATTATCATGGGAACTGCCTGCTTTCAGCTCTGTCAGGCGATTGCTGCCAAGTGAGCACTGTCTGGGTGAACATCCCAGCACCACCAAGGATGGAGATTACTTGGACAAATCGGATAATTTAATGTTTCTTGGGGCTCAGTCAGAGAAAACATTTATGCAGTACTAAAGCCAACAAAATCTGAAATGTTGTAAAAATCTCTTCAAGCTCAAAAGTAAGCACTGTGAGGATTGATTTTCATTTTGATTGATGAAATAATACTGGCAACACTTCCCTTATCCATTACATCTTATGCATGTAAAGCTGTAATTAGGACGGGGAACCCAAGTAAGGGCAACATTAGCTTCTCCGTGAAAATAACATTTGTAGATTTTTCTCTGGATATGTAACAGAACTTTATCCCTGGAGATTAAATGGGAACATCAGGTTTGTGTAGGATGGAAATAACTTTAAATTTTAAGTAAGAGCTGTTTTTCATAACAAAATCTTCTGTTCAGAGATGGAGAACGTTGGAGAATAGGTGCTGTTGGCTGGCTGTATTCCATTAAAAATTTAATTTTAAGCCTATTTAATTTTAAAGGAATAAACAAAATGATAAGCTGACTGCAAACTTGGTTTTTAATATGTGCACAGATGAATATAAAATGGATACTAGTCCGATGCACTATCTGTGAGCAGCAGAATTGGGGAGGGTTGCCCATAAACCAGGGTCGTGAGGGATAGATACCCTGTGGCTTTGCCCTACCCATCAAGAGCAGTATTGCCACCTCCGTTCCAGCCCGCTGTCACCTGCTGGTGCTCCATCCCGTCTTGCTTGCCCTAGGACCATGCAAAAGCCTTAGATCTGATACGAAAAATCACTGATAAGGGATTTGCTAGTGACTTTTCATTATCTATGCTTTTCTTCCCCTCGCCACGTATTTCTTGATTGTGCTGGGAAGTCTTCAGATGCATCTCCGCCACCTCTTGCCTTAAAAGATAGAGAGCTCTGGCACTCAAAATTATCTGCTGAATATTTTATGTGTGTCTTCCTTCCCTCTTCCTCTCTTCCCCTCCCTACGTTCACATCACCAGTTTGTGTTATGAAATCCTGAGCTTTGTGTTGCTTTAATCGACGGAAAACGGCAGTAATATATTAAACTCTTTATAGCTGAAATGGGATAACACACCACACACGTAAGATATGTTTGCGCAAAACGGTCCCAAGATTCTCATTGTTGGAAGTTAATGGTTTAGCAAAAAAGCGCAGTGGCATCTTGTGTTGAAAAAGCAAACAGGAAGCAATTGATGTGACTTTATTTTTGTATTCTGTGGTTATTCACTGGCTGGGAATATTTTAATAGAACAGCAAGAATGGTGAACAAAAGGAAAAAAAATTAGGGCAGTGCTCCCTGCTCTCTACTTCCAATGTTTTTCTGGCCTTGGGAATTCTTTTTTACCATTCTGCTCCCAATTTCTTTTTTTAAGGCTGACCCTATGATCGGTAAACTGAATTTGCATCCGTTAGAAATAAAACCTTTTTCCCACTAAAAGATGCAGCACCTTTTCTTTTCAAATGGAACATTCACCCTTCACCTTCAATCTTGTGAGCTGGCAAAAATTGCTTTGTCTCCTGTAGCTGGTGTGTGTGATGAGGTGACATTTTTGCGGTCCAGATTCTCCATTGTAGTAATGCTTAGATTTGTAGCTCTGGTTTGCCATTTGTCTCTGTACCATTGTGTGTGTAATGGGGTATGGATTGTATTTTACGAGTTTTGATACTTTGAAACTTGCCTTAAAGTTGAATATAAATGTTTTTGTTCCAGGCTAGCTAAAAAAATTTATTTAAGAACAGTAGGGTTTTCTTAAGGAAATTTAAAATTACTGGGTTGGGTTTTCAGTTGGTTGGTTCTGTGATTGTTTGCTTGTTATTGGGTTTCATTTGCCTTTTAAAATCCAGCTGTGTTTTTCCCTCTGGCCAAATGGCTCTTATTTGCTGTAGTTGCTTGTAAGATCTACCTGCATCTTCCATGCCTTGGCACTTGAGTGGGAGTGTGCAAATATTTCCTCTTGAAGCATGCTGGGGAAAGGCTGACGAGGAATTTGGAAAATGCTGTAAGAGCAGCTGAGTAAATAGTTGTGATGTGACAGCAAGGTGTGTCAGCCAGGTGTATGCAATACATAATACTCATAATTTGCTATTTATTAGACAGGTTACATGCCTATTTCAGAACAGCTAATGAACATCTGTGACAGTTACTTTCTGTAACTTTTCCTATTTTAGAAAAAACGTAAGTAAATATCTTGTTGAGGGTCAGCGTGGGAGTCCCCAACAGGCAGCCATTTATTACTTCACTTAAGTGGTGTTTGTTCTTATTCAACAGGATGTTTCGCCTTCGATTCCTTCCCATTGCAGCAGGGCTGTCTGCTGTTGCGCGGCGTTACCATGGGACAGCACATCACCCCAGGACCAGGCGCAGGCTTGTGGTGGCAGCTTTCATAGGGACGACTGCAGCAACAGCAAGTGCCAGATTGTTTTGGCAGAGGTAATATTTTTCTTCTGTTACTTTTTGCCTGTGACCTCGTGCTGCTTTAGTCCTGTGGTCAGTATCTGCAGATGGATTTAAGATCTGCAAAGTGTTATTGCTTGTCCTGCTTCTGCCACATGAAAAGAATGGCTGTTGCTGACTCCCTGTGGAGCTTCTTTGCTGCTGTGAGTAGCCAGAGAGATGTGAAAAAGCTCAGGGCTGAAGCATTTTCCTCTGTAGCTGTCCTCAGCATGGGCTCTTTGCCCTTGGTGGGATTTGCTGCTCGGCTTCCCCCTGGGTGGTGATGCTACACGGGTCTGTGGTGGTGTGCAAAGAGAAATATGTCGACTCTGCCAGCCTGGGTGAAAACATCATGTTTTCAGCTTCTGGGAGGGCTGCGAGGGACAGCATGCTTGGCCAGGGGATGCTGCTCTGGTGTTCTTTGTGTTCTGCTGACTGCTTCACATACAAAACATAGCAGAGAAGCAGAAGGGGACAGTCCATCTTTTGGTGGTAAGGTAGCTGCACACAAGGCTCATGAGGTTTTTAAGGGCCAGAGTCTGAGCACACCTACTTCGAGCAATGAAGCTCATAACTGCGAGGAGAAAGGGGGCATTTGTACTTGCCTGAGGTGACTCTCACTGAACCCTGGACCCATGCCACGTTTGAAATAAATCAAGGACTCCCTTCTTGTCCCTCAAAATGCGGAAGCAGTGTAGCACCAGCAGTGTCACTCAAGCTTGTGGCTTCAGTTAGAGTCTGAAAATAAAGTCATTGCTGAAAACTCATCTTATTTCCATTCCAATATTTAGGTGATTTATTGTTGGCACTCTGCTCACCTGTGTTGTGGCTAGAAGGCTCTTGTCTTAATGTAACAGGAGGAAGATGATGGTAATTGTTCTGGCTGTTCCTAGAGCTGTCAAACCTCTGTCTGCTAAAAGGAGTTGCTGAGGAAGAACACAGTGATCCAGCACAGTGTTGTCTTATGCTGCATTTTGCTAATAATCTGCACTTACCGAGTGCCTCTTTATCCGCAGGACCTGAATGTCTCTGCAGGCGTGGCCAGGATAACACCCCTTTTCAGGCAGGGAAGTGAGCGGGGTTTTTGTCACTTAAAACATCCTCAGTGTGATTGTAAAGTAGGTAAGACATCATGTCCTATGTAAAGGTCTCCCAAAGTCATGGAGTTAATATCTCCCTCCTGCAGCAGACTCACCCCTGCTTTAAACAGCCAAATTGTCAGTTGTTAGCTTTGACTTTTATTAGGAAGAAGGTGCTTCCTGCAGCAAAGAGCTGCTAAGGGTATGTGGAGTGCTAGGTCAGGGGTGATTTCAGGGACTGATTTTTTTGGCTACTGGAGTACTTGGCTGTTCCTTGGAGGACCCTGGGCACTGTGGCCAGGCTTGACTGTGCTCAGCTGAGAGTGCTGATGGAAATCAGATGAAGGAGATGGCAGCCTCTTTGGTCTCGTGTGGTCTGTAATCTCCCCAGTCTGCATCAATCTGGAGAGATTGGCTTGTTGTAATTTTCATTTTTTTTTCTTTCCTTGCTCTGTCTCCTTTGTCTTTTATAAATTTGTAAAGCACTAAATAGAACTGTACAGATTTAAGTATTCCTTTCCTGTATGAGCCCTGAAATAAATCCACACTGTCCGTAACTGTAAAATAAAATTACATCCAGGCTTATGGTGTTACTTTTATTACTTGGCATACAGCTGTTGAATGAGAAGAGGAACAAAACTGATATGTTTGGTGTAGAAATTATTTCATACTGACACCTGTAGCAGTTCTAAACAGACTCTCAAATAGGCATTTGAACATAGTGTTTATTTAAACAACAGATGAGAAATGGAAAATTTCCTTTTGTCTTTCACAATACATAAATTGAGTGATCAGTTGAGCTTAAGAATAAGCGCAGGTGAATAAAAAATGTTTGTAATGATATCCTGGGTTATTCAGGTAGTTACATCATTATTGCAGTAAGTTTAATGAATTAGTTATAAAAGGTAAATACATAATACATGTAGCCAGGGCATGGGGATCAAATAAGCCAAGTGTGACTGAAAATGTAACTTATATACTACAGAGACAAATGTCCATGTTCATCTGAGTATTTACACTTAGTAGTAAGCGATTTTGATTTATTAAATGTTGCAGGGGTAGTTAAATGGGAAGCAGGTTAGGGAGGTCCTTTGCATAACCAGTTCTGCTGGTGCAGTTAGTCTGTCACAGGTATGACCTATGATGCTTGTTTTCCTTCAGTTAATGAAGCAACCGTGCTTTTGTTGTGATACAAAACTCTCCTGTGCTGCACAGTTAGTCTCTGAGGGGTCCAGCAGCTCCTCAGTGTGGGTCTCTTAGCATCACAAAGAATTACTGTTCTTTTAATGGCAGATGACTCTAACGAGGAATATGTGCCTGCTAATATTCTGCTTAACCTTGGATGGTCTGTCAGTGAAGCTGAGATGCTCCATTGCCCTTAGAGTAAGGAATGCTCACCTGCAGGCCGTCGGTGAAATTTTCTTTTAAGATGAGGGATGTCTCCCTCTTTTGTTTTCTTAAAATTATTTTTCTTTATAATTGAGGCATTAAAGATGTAATAGGCTGAATCAAGAAGCAATTGGAAAAAATCTTACACTTCCTGAGCTAGGTAAGTTAGAGTTGATGCAGTGTTAGAGGAAGAGCGATAATAAAAGGAAAAGAGTATTTGACTTGTATTTCTTTTTGTCATCTGCATAGAGCCTTGTGTAAATGCCCCAACTCTTCGCAACTAACGTGGGAAGCAGCATTGCATCTCTTATCAGTACTTAAAAAAAACCCCAGCCTTTTTATTTCAAAACAGATTTCTTGTACTTCTGATGATGAGCAACCTTGCAAAAGGGATTAATATGGTGATGCCTGTATTTGAATTTACCATTTCCACTAGTTAGCATGAAGAAAGACAGGACTTCGCAGGTGGTTTCAGACTGTCATGTGCAGCCTGAAACCAGTGTATTTCAGACTGATTCTGTAGGATATGCTTTGAGCAACATCAGAAGCCAGTGCTGGGTTAAGGAAGCTTGCGCAAAGGTAGAGGAGAAGTCAAGGATTGAAGAGATATACGTAAAAAACCGCAGTGGTTGTATGATGCGAGATAAGAAAGACTTATTTTGTGTCTTCCTAAGACTGGATGTGGGTTGATGGGATCTTCATGTTTGATCTACATCTGCGTGTAGCTTTCTGCATAGCTGTCCCTTGTAGGTGTTGGTCTTGTTTCCATCGCTGTCCTCCAGGAGCTGCTTTTGGTGGATTATATCTCATCTAAATAATTACATGACAGCAGTAGCTACTGCTGCTCTGTTCTACCATGGTGAAGAATACTTCAGCAATGCAAATAACTGAGTTTAGAAGACTAATGAAGTTTACCCTGGCTAAGAAGTAACTTAAACTCTGAGGATTTCCAGCTTGCAACAGAAGCAATTAAGTAACTGGACATTGGTATAATGAACTGAATTAATTAATTGAAATAAATCTTGGTGCAGTCATTGGCTAATCTAAATGAGGCATTAATCTATGAGAAGTACTGAACTTCAGTTTGCAGCAAGCTTAATATTTATAAAAAATACTGTTACTGATACTCATGTAAAACTTGTATTCTCTATTTGGAGTTCCAAACACTGATTTAGTGTGTTACTAAATGGCCACAGATACCTTCTTTATGTCACAAACCTTCCTGGCCGGATCTGTGGGCGGTGGGCATGTGAAAGCACTTAAATTGGTGTTTCAGTGCTGAAGCTTGTCACTCAATCGACCTAATATTGCATGAAATAAGAGAACAAATATACCATTGGGGAGCACAGAAGGATGTCTGTAAGAGTCCTACCAGTGCTGTTCCTGATCGACTGGAAGTATTTGGTTATGCTTAATTTCTTATCCTTTCACAAATATATAAGTGGTAAGAATAAGAGCAAGACATCTGTGGTGTTCTGGAAGCTGGTTAACAAGATCTTTGCTACCGGTGTGTTTGTGTCTAATGTGGTGTTCGGTCTTATTTTGCTGTATCCCCTTGGCCTTATTCTGTGCTCTTCTGGTTCTTGCCCCATCCTGTAACTAAGTTGAAGCAATTAAGCTCGAGATACCCGTCTCCCAGCCCTGGTGGTGTATTCTCATTCTGTTACACGCTCTTCTTTTTCAGGCTCCGTTCCTCACCAGCAAGCTGAGCTGTTTTGGTGCTGGCTGCCAGTTCTGCAGATTTCATTCCTTCTCTACCACTTCTTCCTCCCTTCCTCCACCCTCTTCTCCTTTGGCCATCCTGTATCAAGTGCCCAATTGCTTTACTGAAAGATCCTCGTAGGAAAGACCCTTCATCTTCTTTCCTCTGCTGACCTTCACTGCTTTTTGTGTTTGGCTTTTCTCCATTGGTGCTTCTGAAATTAATTTTGAAGCCTAGATCAGCCCTTAGCTAACTGTTTAAGAATGCATTGCTTTTTTGCATCAGTGTCTTAGGGGCTTTAGTAATTTGCTTAGAATACATTTTTAATGGCAGAATTGCTGGAAATATCTTATGCCAGCTGAAACTGAGACTTTAAAAATCTTTGTTCTGCAAAACAAAGGAAACCACATAAATCACAGTCAAGAGGGGAGAAACCTGTTTCATAGCTATGAATGTGTCAGGTACTACTTAATCTGATGTAGGAGAGAGAAGATGAAAAAATGTAGCTATTACCCATGTTAGGTTATTTTTATTTTGAGAGCTCTGCTGCATTTTTTATTAATTTCTTGTGAGAGGTGACAGACTTAAGAGACTATCCTTGGGATTGCTGTGCTGAGGGTTTTTTCCTAAGGCTTGAAGACACATTGATCTGAGTGGTGCCTCGAAAGAGCACTGTGTCCTTTCAGGTGGCTTTTGGCTTCGTATTATTTTTACCCGGGAGCATCAGGGGAAGGAACGAATCTGATGCCAGGGAATGAGCCAAAGTCAAAACTGCAGTCAATTAGGAAAACATCTGAACTGCTCTGGAGGGGAGTGACCTCAACTGACCTGCAGAGTTTAAAGCACAGGTATTGACTTAAGCCTGCAGAGCCCCAGAGTCTGGTCAGTGCATGTTCATAGTATCTTATTTAAATGTCGCATAGCAAATCAGAGCTGGGATTTGTGCAGAGAAGCCAGGTGGAAATGCAAGAAACTGCCTCCTTAATGTCTTGGTTTGCTGCAGCTTTATGGGGACTACACTTTGAATTTTCTGTCTCTTAAGAGGATAAGAGTTGTTTGAACCATGGGTCTTTAATGTCACTGGAAATGGCACTTTTTAATCTTTTTTAAAAATACAGGTGCCCTCTGGTGGTCAAGTTCATGCCCGCTGCCTCTACTTGGCACCAAATAACTGAAAATACCTGCTCACCTTGCCCTCATCCCCAAGAGTGCGTTGGCCATCCTCCAGTAGTGATCTGGAAAGCAACATCTCTCCAACAAGTCACATCATTTGGGAGTGGAGTAGGGGGAATAATTGCCTGGCTCAATAGAGGAAGCACAGAAATTGCAAATATCGCTTAGGTTTGATTAGTTCCTGATTTGCAAGTAAAGTGCCAATGCAGTCATTGAGTGTCACCCCTTTAGAGTCTAGTCTTGTCACAGCTGTCACTTTCTTAGGATGTTCAGTGTCCAGTGTCCACCACCACCTGATGGCCCAGCTGCCTTCTGGGCTGCGCTAAGGGTTGGATATGCGGGGAGGAGGCAAGGGAGAAAACTAGGGATGGGCATTATGTTCTTTAAGGCTTTAAAACAGAAGTTAGCCTAACCTTGGTTTTTTTTATCGCTTTTTGCTTTGGCAGACTTCTACAGCTTCAGCTGTCTCCCGCAGTTGGCTGTTGCTGACACTTGCTGGTGGAAGCTCTATGTTCTGTTTTTTGGTGTCTGTACTACATATGGGATTGTGTATTATTGCTGCTTGTGGGGCCAGCTGAAGAGAACAAAAGGCTTATGAGGTCGAGGAGGCTTAATTTAATGTGACACAGCCCATCTGTTTTCAGTCTGCCAAAATGGCTGAGGGATTGCATGAGGTACTGGCTGGGAAGGGAATAATGCTATTAAATACCCTAGAGCTTATGTTAGAGCAGAACAGTTTTAAATTGGTATTAATATAGACATAGCAGAGAATTAATCCCTCCTCGACTTGCAGCTGAATTGGTTGGGACTTTTGTCCCAAGAGCATGAGGCCAAATTCTCAGAAGCACGCAGCTATGTGAACGCATCCCAGGCTGGAGAGCAGAAAGGGGTGCCAGGAATGATCTTCCCTGGTCTTCCAGCTGTGAATAGCAGTATGGCCTGAAAGCTGTGATGTGTTAGCCCTGTCTCTGACCTCCCTGGCTGTCTGCTTTTAGCTAAAGATCAGGTTTCATGGGAATCAAATCCAAAGTCATCTTGTTTCCCCCACAAGGAATATTGTAGCCCACATACCTTTTCCCATAAGTCAATTAAAGGTTTTACACTCCTTTGGGTACCCAAAGCAATAAGATGTTTCCTGCATTTAAGCAACTCTACTTTGCACGTTCTAGCTGTGAGAGTGGTGGTCAGATGCTTGCAGCACTCTTCCTTTCTTCTTCCCCACTGACCTGCTTGACTTCCTCTCTATTTCTAGAGAATTATTTTATTTAACTTTAGACCTTTGGCAACACCACTTAACGTAGCTCTACATTTGCTCTCTTGCGTTCTCATGTCCTCAGTGGAAATGAAGATAGATCAAGTAGCACGGTCAGGTAGAAAATACTGCTTGTTGGGAGCCTATAAAACTCTCTGGTTTGGAAACACCTGCTTTGCTCTATGCATGTGAATAGGCTCACCCATTTCTTATTGCCTTGCACGACTGAGCCTGTAGTTGCACAATGAAACCAGATGCTGCGGTGATTAATGTTGTAGCACATTCACTTACTGGCTTGTTGCATTATTGTGGATGGTCTGGGAAAGGGAACAGATGCTGATGAGAATTCATGTTCCTTCCTTGCCAGGTACTGGGTGCTGGGCCTGCTCTCTTTTAAGAATTCTTCATGATGCTTAATTATAGATACAGGCTAGTTAAACTAGATGGAAAATAGTGTGTTTTGGATTAATGAACTCGTGTTCACGTTTTATATTAGTATAGAGACCTGATTTGTCTGTCTTTACAGAGAAACTAAATATTTTCAAGGAACTTGGAGAAAATTAATATTGAAAGTCACAGTTCACATCAGTTTTTCTTTAGTTGGTATCTGATGTGTATAACATCACGTATACACACTTGATGTGGATAACGTGCCTGATAAGTGAATAGTTCTTCAATACGAATGAACTCCTTGATTGCTGAACATTTAAGTTAGACATAATACAGACAACTTCCCAGAATTACTGCTTGCCTTGGCTGAGCTCTGCTTGAGCTAGAGCTTATCCCCCACCACTTCAGTGGGAGGAGCCCACTCAGTCTTGATTTTTTAGAAACAATTGGGGGAAGAGAATCTGTGATCAGGGAAATTGTTAATAGTCTGTACTGTGAACAAGGCTCTGTGTTATTCTCGGCCTCAGTGTATGCTAGAGCTTACTTTCAGCCATTTCTTGGGTTTGTTATTAGGTTACAGAGCTTTCCAGCTCATTCCTCTACCAGGAACACAAGCTATGATCAATTCACTCCTTTATCTCATCTTGGGAGGAGTAAGCTGACTCCAAAAAACTTACCCTATAGTGGCTTTTGATTGGGTAGGATTTAGACAAAAAATATGTTAAAAGCTGAAGAGCCTGAGCACAGTAGCCTAGGAGGGCTGCATTGGTGCCAAACAGGAGCTTTATTTAATATTTAGACTTGATTTGAGATTCCTGTACTTGTACATACAAGGTTTGCATTAAGACTGTGATGATTAACCAGGAGTTATGATCAACTGACAATCCACTAAAGCACAAAGTGGTTTTCCGAGGCGTTAACATGTAGTATGGACGAAACTAGTCATGTAAAGATGACTGTGTTCGTTGTACCTAGATGTTCCCCTCACTCTTCGGCCGTCTTGGTAGCTATTGCGTGCTTGCTTATGCTCAGCTTACTGAGCAAGCGAGACTGTAATTTCTAGTGCTTTTTGAATCTTTACTGATAGATGGCAGGGGACCCAGGGACTTTATCCTCTAGCTCGTTAATAAAAGAGGTGGCATAGGGCCAGGAACTTAGCCTGGGCTTGGGAGAAGCTCAGCCACTCATTGATGATCAAATGCTCGTATTTTGAAGCATTTTATTAAACAATTTTTAATCCATTGAATGTTTTGTGTTGATTTTTTTGTGTTGCTCTGGCTTATTAATCACAATATCATTTGGTGGCAAGCAGAATAATACAGTGTGAGAACTTGCATTTATTAAATGAATGCTATTGCGATTATCAACACTGGTAATCTCATCAAGAAATGACATCTATTTAGCATAAGACTTATTTTCAATAAGCCCTTGTTGACTGTCATGAAATTCTTCTTTACCCTCCTTTAATTAGAAAGACTAGATCATATTGTCTCTTCTCTCCAATATCAGTCTCTGTCTGAATAACAGGTCTGTGGTAACACCTATTGCCCTGTTTTTACTCTTTTTAAATATTAATAGCAATGAGTTAAGGCTTCCTGAATATCAGCAGCAGTTGGGCAGAGTGTTTCAGCCAATTCTTGTTAAAACTAAACCTCAGACTTCTGCAGAAAGCTTTATAAAGACCTGAGTAAAATACATATCTATAGTGTCACTGTACAGACCTTTGCTACCATTCAAGTGGAGCTCATCTGTGTTCTCTTGAGAAGATCAGGATATATAGAATATAAAGCATTGTAAACAGACTAATTGTTCACTTGGAAATATATAGTTCTGTTGCTTCCAATAACATGGTAAACAATAATCTCAATTTATTACACGCTCCTTGTTGTTTTTGGTAACTCAGACAATAAAAAGATCATGCTCTCTTGGTCATTGCTTCCTCCTTGGCTGCTTATCAATTTTCTACAGTAGCTAGCTTTCAATTTATATGGAGTACATTTAATGTTCTCTTCCCATCTTTTCTGTTCAGGGCTTGCTTTCTTCTGAACCGAAGTTGTCATTTTTTTCACTTGTATTTTTTAGCAGTTATGTCATCTTTCTCACCCTTGGGTATAAGCTTTGAATACCCAATAAAACAATCTTCAGCAGCTGGTAGTTGTCATTCTAACTCAGACTTATTTGTATGTGTTGATGTGGGTCATAATTTCAAGCTGATAAAGCCAGGCTTATAGGAACCTGCAAGTATTGTAAAAAAATAACACATGGGAAGAAAAAAGACTGTCTGTGTTAATTGAGGGCACCTTAAAAAGCTTGTAGCATCAGAGGCTCTGCTTTGCCTCCCTTACTCTCCCAACCTAAGATTTTTTTTTTCTTGAAAACAAACACGGATGAGTGACAGTGGTGAAGGGTGATGAGCTTGCTGTCTTTTGGGGGGACAAGGGATAGAGGATGCTAGCTGTGATCTTACTGGGTTCATGTGGTCATCCTACCTCGTGCTTCTTGCTATCTCTGCCAAGTCTCACTGTTTTATTCCTTTCCTTGCTGTACCATTTGCATACCCAGGAGCAAATACAAGGGGAGTTGCAGCAGTGACTGAAAGCAACTGCAGTTTTCTTGGGGAGGAAAAAAGAAGCTATCAAGCCTGTCAGCCTTCCCAGTATAGTTCAGGTCAAGAGAAGTTCAAGTGAGCAGCATGTTTGGAAGGTGAGAAGCATAGACTTGTGGCTCTGTGTATGGCGGATGTTAACTGAGTTGTGGCTGTGTGCATCTGTCAGGACTGCAGCTCAGGGGTACGGTCCTGTACCCCACTCGGGGTGAGCTCTCTTTGGAAATCTAAGAAGCGCATCCTGGATTAAGAAATTAACAGGTTTATAGTTTACGAGCATATGAGGGTAACAGCAGTACGAGGCCTCCAGGGTGTGACAACCTGCATGAAGCAATGATTTTCCTCTGCAGGCTGTTGGAGAGTCATCTCTAAGGAATGGCATGTTATCCCACATGATCCAAGGTAGCTGTTAAGACTAACCTAAAACCACTCAGGTTCATTTTCTTCAGGGTAGTCCTCTACAAGGGGCTTGAAGCAGAGGTCCTCACGCCCTGGCCTGTCTGTCTGCACCCACGTGCTGGTGCCAGTGCTGAACTGGGCTGCGGCAGAGGTGAGTGGGAGGGAGCGTGAGAAATGAGCTAGTCTGCTGCCAAGGCAGGGCTGGGTGCCTCCAGGCTAGTCCTGACAGGCAGCTGTCTCACCTATTTTTAGCAATTTGCTAGTGATGGAGAGAGCAGTGATGGAATAAATCCTCCCTGGCAGCTGATTCCAGTGTTCCCCTGTCCTTAACATTAAACGCTTTCTGTGTATGTATACGTATGTATGCACAGGCTTCTCCTCCTCTCTCTGGTGTGTAAGTCTCTTCCTTTATAATGTCCTTAAGCACATGTTGTGTGTCTTGTCCTGTCCTCGCTGGACCAAGAGAACAGTCCTGCAGCAGCTGTTTTTAGATATATTAGTTATCTCACCTTCCTCTTTTCCATCTTTCTTATAGTAATCTGACTTATTTAGGTCAGTTTTTCCCCCAGTGTGTTCTGGCCCCTGTCGGATCTTCTCCGGTTGGTCCAGCTCTTCCTTAGAGTGCACCGTCAGTAGCTGAAGGCACTTTCTGCAGGGATGTTCTTGCTGCTGGCGGGGGTGGAAGGAAGGACACGCACATCTCTGACTATGCTGCTGTCTCCTTAAGTTTTTGGACCTATTTTAGGCTATGGCTGGTATCCAGAGCTGTCTCTTCATTCTAATTGTTCACGCTCATCTCTGGAATCTGTCTTAATTTTGGTGTGTTCATTGCAGTTCTTGTGATGAATTCATTGTGCTAATTTATGTCGGTGTCAAATACTGTTAAAGATGAGGAAGGAAGCAAAGTAGTAAAAAGTCCTGTGAGTGGGGTGACATCCTGAAGAATTGGGCTGTGGATCTTAATAATTTCTGGTTAATTTCTTATGAAAGTTTCAGCTAATTAATTTAGTTGCTGAACATGGTTGAGCTGAGGATGAGACAGAGCTCTTCACTTAAAGTTACTCCCTGTCCCTGGAGGTTGCCTATTTTTATGAATGCTGTGTCCAAGCTTGCTTTTGAATTTCAGTGTGAAGGCCTGAAGTTTTAAGTGGCTTTTATACCCCACTTGGATGTCTCTAGATGTTAACATGCAAGGAGAGCGGCAACTATTCAACTGAAGAACACATCTGCCAGGCAGGATTCCCCTCTCCTGCTTTTTGTGTGGTGTCAGGGTCTTTGCTGACTCCTGAGCACCCAACTTCTCGTCATATCTCCTACATTTCTTTCTGAGACTAAATATCATCTGATAGCTAAGTATTTCTCTGCTGTCTTCAGGATTAGAATAACTGAGCGCCATTATCTCTGGCACGAAGCTTTGTTCTTTTAGCACGCTGTTTTGCTTCTGTCTCTCAAAGAGGAAGAAAAATCCATTTAAGTGAGGGATTGTGATTTCTTTAACCTGCAGCTGTGAACTATCCTGCCAATGCCTGGTGTGAGTCCCGGGATCCTTCATGGATGTATGTTCTATGGTTGCATGCGTTTGGCTTTTTCAAAGAATGATTTGCTAAGTGGGAATTTAGCATTGAGTAGTCCTCCATGGGAGCTAGGTGGTTTTCTCTGGGGATGATGAGCCTAGTTTTATGCTTGATTGTTGGCTTTCTCCAAGGATGAAAAGAAGAGATTACCAAGTAGGTGGGAAATATGGTCTTTGCCTCAAATTCAGTTCACTGGGGTGGGGGGAACCTGAAGAGACTTGGGAGGGTTGAATCTTGGCAGGCACGCTGCATGGAGAGAGGCTGGCAGCTAGTCTTGGCACGTAGTGAAGGGACTCTTTATATTTTTCGTTTCCCTTTTGTGCAGAAGCTGTAGCAACAGGCAGGCCGTTGGAAAGTCAGTCTGATCAAAAAAGGAGATGGAGAGTCTTCACTTGCTGATGGCAGTCCAGCAGGATGGATATTTCTGGAGCTATAGGGTTTTTCCAGCCATACTCTGACATCTGTGTTGAAAGACTCCTTTATGTGGGCACAGTATGGAAGTTGCAGGTGTTGGAAGCCAAGAATTTCAACAGAGGATGGTTGTGCAGGATGGAAAATACACAGAGTAGTAGGTGTATGTAGAGAGTGGATCATTCAATGGTTAATTCAGTGAATAGTTTGGACCGTGGCCTGAAGGTGAGGAATAGCAGGTACTGTTTAAAACCTTCCTTGAGAAGCAGACTACAAGTTCTGCTTTTATTCTCATAGCCCATTTTGCTTGTATGTTGGGAAGGTGATCTAACTGTAGAGCAGAGTTAATTACCTAGATAAAGGGGGGGGGGGGGGGGGGGGGGAAGCTGACTGTATTCAAACAGCCTACATCTGTTTGAATCGCTGTAGCCAACTGGCTTGACAGTGTGATGGATTGAAGGAATGTGTAGGATTTGCTGAAAACGTTTGATTTTTAATTTCATCTATCCCTTTCCTGGTTTGCTAGCTGTCAGTCAAGCATTACAGGAGCAAATCTTCTCTTGATACAGCTCTTCTCTAGCATGTTTCTTACAGACTAGCTTGGTTGTGCAGATAAGCAATCAATTTTCTGCTGCTTTTCTGTCTGCAGGACCTTTTCCCAAGAGATTCTCTCAGAGCTAGTTAAGACTGGTGTCCTGCCTAGACAAGGGCCTTCCTTGTCAGCGCTACTCTTGTAGCCTCAGATGGCAACGGGTTATTCTAGCAAACCGCGTATCAGACAAAGCCACAACTCTGCAAGGATGTGCTAGTGCTGATTAAGCTTTCAGCAGAGGGTTCAGGAGAGGTGTCAGCATGGACTTCGTGCTCCAGGAGACAGATCAGCTGCCTGGCTCTTCTGAGGAGATGATTTCCCTGCCTTAAGATGCTCATAGAGGACTCGGGTTTTGATCCTGTCTCAGAAAGTTTGGTTCAGTGGAAGTCTTAAAGATGGTGGTTTGCTGTAAGACTTAAGAAAATATATTGGCAGATAAAGGCTCAGGACCCTTTCAGAAAGGAAAGGCTGGCATATTAGACTCCGTTTTGCATGAAAAGGCTTGGTGAGTACTGCCCTTCACCAGGCATTTGTGTATTTTATTATATCACACCCTTGCGATGGAGTTCTATTCTGTCCCAGCGTGGACTAGAAACTTCTGAAGGGCTTTAACCCAGCCGTTGTGCCATGGGTTATCGCATTTCAAAGCAGTGCTTGGAGCTTGTTGGTGGTTGTTCAAGTGCTTTCAGTAGGTTGCTGAAGTAATTACCACAGTATGAACAAAAGTTAATTTGCTTTCATCAGGATTCACTCCATTCTTAACTATGCTCTTTGGGAGTTTATTCTAGAATAATAAAGATTTGCTTCCCACCAGTAC
This sequence comes from Morus bassanus, assembly GCA_031468815.1. Lineage (NCBI taxonomy): Eukaryota > Metazoa > Chordata > Aves > Suliformes > Sulidae > Morus > Morus bassanus. Next base: position 3,923,269 of record CM062583.1, read on the forward strand.
TGCGGAAGGATTTGCATTCTTTAGCCCTTCCCCATTTATCCTATATGGTGACTGTTAATGAATTGTTGGATGTTGGTAAGGCGTAAGTTGTCTTTTATTTTGGTAGCATTTAAATTAATTGAGGGAGCACCTACCCTCATTTCTTCTCTTTGGAAGATGATGCACTGAGATTGCTGCAAAGCTGTGCATTGCTGGGGAGACAGGCGCAGACTAGTCTCTGTTAATTTTACATACTACATCTGTGTTTTCCAGGAAACGGGTAGGATGAAATATGTGTAGCCTTTTGCTTAGAGCTTGGGAGACTTCAAAAATTTTGGTTTGTTTTTGTTTTTCTCCCAAGGTAGCCTTTCTTGAATAAACTCACGCAGCTGTAAATGACTGTGTTCATGGTTACAGGGAGTACCAAAGTACCAGCGTTCATCTGAAGGTTGCTGGCTGATGAGCGGCACCTAACTGTGCGAGCCCTGTACCCCGTGATTAGTCCAAAATAAATCACCAGGAATGCAAAATAAAGGTGGCTTCGCTTAAGTTACAGGCAGGCTAGGATGTTTGCCTGAGCTGTTTGAGTCCTTTAGAAAGACAAATAATTTCATCAAACCATTCGCTCTGTTGCTTGTGACATGTTAATGTATCCTTAAAGATTATAATTTCATTTATGTTAATGTGTTCTGAGCTCTGTCTGGTTATAAACCACTTTACAGGTAAAACATTGGAAAGCCATAGCATTGTTTGGCTTCTGGATTTATCCTGCTTTTTATTTAACCACCCTATTGCCAGTCACAATTCTGCGAGTTGCTCATGGCTTAGACTGAGCGATTTTGAGTATTGAGTCTTGGTCTACAAACAGGGTCGCTGAAGATCTTTGTATTTGAACAGCAAGGAACAGGGGTCCTTTGCTCTGCCGGAGTTGTATTTCCAGCTTGAGGATAAACAAGTCTGGTTTTTGTTGTCACAAATCCTGTAACACTGGAGTTTAGAAGAGTCATTGGTGGAAGAGGGAAATAAAACAGCCTGTCACCTGCTGGAGATAGAAAATAAATCAGTTGAGCTGAAACAAAGAGGCTATCCTTTCTGAATCCTGCAGTGCTGATGGTAAAACACATTTCTGTCACTTCATATAAATCTTCTCTGGGGAAGTGGGGGTGGAATTTAGCACTAGAGGAGGTATGGTATGCCCTTCCCAATCTTTCTTGCATCTGTAGTTTTTGGGAGGGGGTACGATGATAATTCACTGAGTGTTTTGCTCTGGCATTCTTGGACTGGGAAAACTTGCTGTGATTATGGGTTTGGGGGGCGTGGGGGGTGGAAATTTGATTACAGCAGGGAAAAGCACACAGTATTCCAAGGAGACTGATCACTACTTAGCTTTTGCTTTGCAATCCTCCATGCTGAACTGTAACAACTGTTTCATTCAGGGAGAGACTTGCAGGGCCATGTTTGTAGCCTTAGCACCACTCTCAATTTCCTTAAACCGATGTTTTCTTCTCCCTTGTACAGGGCCTATGCAGAAGACTCGTCCTCTGTAAAACACGATCCGAGTACAGAGCCGAGCGAGAAGGTGAAGCACGAGGAGGAGGAGGAGGAGAGCAGCAGCAGTGAGGGTAGAAAGGCTGTTGCATCGGGTGACAAGGAGACTCAGCTGGAAGGGAAGAAGAAGAAGCGTTCTGGGTTCAGGGACCGTAAGGTACGAAACTTGGGCATGTTATACCTGCAGCCGTTTCACTGCGGTGGAAAAGGGAGAAAACTTGCAGAACATTTTATTCAGATTGTGGTACAGCCACATGTATAGAGTCTGGCTTTTGCTCTGTACTTGTCTTAATTTTCTGAAGGACCTTATTGTTTTAGGAACATACTTCTTGGCATGTTACCTTGAGTTTCTTTAGGTTGGAACTTGTTTATTTGAAAAGCATAGTACGCTGATCCTCTGAAATGGAGACCTCTTTTCCCATTCTCTGGTTGGATGTCCAAGAGGTGGCTCGCTGAGAAATCAAGACTCCTGCCTTGATGGCTGTTAGGATGGTGCATGCAAACTAGGGAATCAGTGCAAAAGCTTTAAAACCATCTAGGGCACTCAGAATGTGTGTGTCTCTGAGTCCATCCGTTCGCCTGTGAACATACACAATGTGTGTAGGAAGAAGTAGAGGATGAGTGTGGAAGGGAGGGTTATAGAAAAGGCATGCTTTAATTTTTCCTTTAATTATTCCATGTAAACATAGTTGTTGAAATACAGCCTCACTCCCTATTCAGGGTTAGTCATGTCTCTCTCGATGCTTATGCCTATTTAATTTTTGTATCAAACACGTTTTCAAGAGGAGGAAAGCTTGAGTAATGAACTACATTGTCAACTTGTAACCTGCTTTCACTGTTAGGCAATCCTGAGAGCTTTGGTCTCCTCAGAACTGACAACTAGTTTGGTACTATCTGTAACCACTGTTATTACAAGATGTACGATTTGGTCTGATGGAGGGTCCTATAACTGAGAGTTGGCAGACAGCAGTATTTTATTTTTTAAACCTGTCTGGATGTCGGTTTTATTGGGCTGTGTTTGATGATTTAATATCTTCGCAGTGCCAAAGAGGAGACGGGAGTATATGCTCTTCACAATTCCTTTCTGTATGATTTGCTTCTGATAATTATTTTTCAGTCCGTATCATGAAGGCTGCATCTCATTAGCTGTTAAATTGTGGATGGTCATACATAGTGGCTTAACAACTTTTCATAAAAAATTAAGAGCTATTTCATTTGAAGTTGCTGCATCATACTCTGTTCTTGGTTAGAGTAGATTATAAAACTTGAAATTTCAAGTGCCTTGTGGTGTTTAGGGCTCCAAACTCTCCGTGTTGTGACACGCTGGTGGCAGCTTAGTGAATTTATGTTGTAAGATACTCAGAGTTGTCCGGGAATATGGGTTCTCAGCTTCAGCTAATTTTCTTGGCAACTGGGCGTCAGGTACTCTTGTCAGCTTCTGCAAAACTTTGACTCTTGCCAGTACCACTCAAGAGAAGTGGGTTATTTTTTCCAGAGTCAGCAGATGGAGGCAGGTTGCAAAGAGCAAAGAAATGATCCACCTTCATCCACGCTCTTATTTTTAAAAAAAGAACATTTGTTGATACAGTGAACATAATGATTGATTTTTGTTTTATGTGGTTGTTTGCTTCTGGCTAGGGAAGCCAGAAGAATGTTTGTTCGCAAGCGAGGACTTTTATTCCAGTTGTTAGGAGACGTGCTTACATTGAGCTCTTTCCTTCCCATACTAGGCAGGGAGGAATGTGCCCACGCTTTCCAAATCAGACACAAGCCAGGCATGGAGGGTGCCCAAGAGATCCGGTGGGAATGACGTGCAGCCTGGATCCCTTCTCAGTCCACAGCCTTCCTTCTTTCTCCAGTGCTTGACTCAGGAGCAGCAATTTCAGAAGGGAGAGCACTGTTTAAAACAGACCTCACAATCCTTTGGCCAACATAAGCCCTTTTCTCTCCAGCCTTAGGAAGGAGCGTACCTTCTGTGACCTGAATGCCGGTGTTGCTTTTGCTTTGTTAAATGCAGGATGTAACCGGTAGTCTCCCGGGTGCTGAGTTGATGTTTGAGCGGCTCCGTTGTGGGCTTGGTGTTTGATCAGCAGTTGCCCTAGTGAGTCATCTCAGGAGGTATGTTTGAATGTTTCCAGCTCAGATGACAGAGGAAGGTGTGCCACAGCTCCTGACTTAAAATTGGAGCGGCTCCCCGGATGTGCTGCTTCCCTTCCTAATCAATTGTGTAGCACCTAGGGAATTCCTGACTCTTCTATATGTTTTTAAAACAAAACAAAAACACACACAAAAAAAACCCCAACAAAACCCCCAGTAAAACCCCTTTCAAACTCTTCAAATAATTAAGTGAAAATAGTGTGGGGTTTTCCTTGAGGAAAAAATTAAGCTTAATTGAAAGCGTTTAACACCTGTTTGTTATCCCAGTGTTGCTTTTAATGAAGTTGATGATTAGTGGTGAAATAATAAACTAGGCATGACATTGCTGTTTTGGGTAGTGATTCGGTGAAGAGGAAGTTGAAATATAAATCACTTGGCGTCTGCCAGAGTTGGGATTGTGTGCGGCTTGTTCCGGGGCACATGTTGTCTTGCAGCCTATGCAATGTATAGGTCCTGACTGCAAAAGGGAGGAAAGGAGAAGATTGTTTGAGTGCTTTTATGGTTTGAAGGCTAATGAGCGGTAATACATGATGTGAGTGGGCTGACGTTAATTAACTTGCTGAAAGAGTTTGCATACAGCATTAGGACTGCTTTATCAAGATCCACTTGCAGTGTTTGCTGGGTCCTGCAGGTATGCTGCCTTAGGAGTGTTAGTTGTGCTAAGACTTCGTTTTAGTGTGCATTACAGTAAGAAACCCAAAGAAAATCCATCCTAATTAATTTACCCTGCTAAGATGCATTGGAGCTGGACTGCCAGAGTTCCTGTTCTGCTGCATGGTCAGGCAGGTTCTGGTGATGCTCTGGAACTGAATTGAGATGTTAATTTAGAGCTTTATTTTCATGTCTGCACAGGATTTAATTTTTTTCCTTTTAACCTGAGGCTTAGCATAGACATTGACTGTCTCAACAGCAGCTTCGCTCTTGTAGAGCAATAGGGATTACTTGTTCATTTTTCTCCTCCAGTACCTACTCTATTAATAAATGCCCAAAAGGAGCTCTTCCCTTTTGGTCACATAATATCTTTCAGGAGGCCTGTGATAACGTGAGGCTGCAGTTCTGGGGGCAGGATGAGAGTTTTTGGCTGGTGTCCACTGCATCGAGGACTAGTGCGTACTGTGTGCATGCTTTGCCAGGAAAGGATTTTGGAGTATTTCATAGGTGAGAGGTTGTGGGAGGAGACACTTGTCTGGGATGATTCTATGTTCATATTGCTTAGAAGTAGTGTTAACAAAAAAAAAAAAAACACTCAAATGGTGGTGTGTACACCCAAATACATACATGCGTGATTTTTATCTCTGCATTTGTATAGGGACATCAGGGCACCCAGGTAAACACTTTGTGTTTAGCACCCAGTCTTGAATAAGTGAGTTGTTCCTGTTTGTAGGGTCTGGCTGTTCAGTTCTTGATCTGGCTTCGTGTTCAAGCCAGTCTTCAAGTTTAGAGGTATGGTTTGTAGCATATTTGTTAGGTTTTGCCAGCTGATGAAATCATGTTAGCAAAAATGAGGTAATTGTGAGTTCAGCTGCGGGCAAAAGGGAGGAAGTGTTGCTGCTGACTTCTCATAGGGAAGTTTGAGGAAGAAGCATCATTTCGCTTGTGATGAACGCAACCTGTGAGATATTAATCAAGTGTTTTAGATTCTACTTTTTTGGTCTAGATTGAGAGTTATTCAAGACTGTTTTTCTCATAATTTTTCAGGAATGTATTTGTCCTGAAAATTGTGGGGTTTGTGTACGTCACGACTAATTGCTGGAACTCAAAAGGTTGCAAATAATTAAAACTAACAGTAGCTTCCCACGAAACTTTGAGTACATAATCATGTTCCCTTCTGGATCTGAAACTCAAATCACTTATCAGGTAACACCCACTCCTTAGACTGCAGCGGGCTTAGAGGGGCTGCTTTGAACTTTCATGGAGATGGTAGGTCAGCTTAGCTCTCTTTGTCCAGACAGGGCAAACTGTGTCAGAAGATGGTCATTAAAAATCCTGGGTTTTTTGCTGTCTGATACTGCTCTGAGACCTAATGCAAGAAGAGAATTATCAGCTCTCCACCTGCTGCACCCTTAGGCCCTATCTTTGCAAGGGTGTTCAGCTGCTTTTGGTGGAGTACGGGAAGCCCCAAACCACTTCTGTATTTCTCATGAAACCACTGACTGCATGGGGACAAACCTCTGGGTTTGCAGATCTGTGCAGGGTGGTTATGCTGCACGCTGAGCCACGAGACCTTTTTTTAGCCTGTGTTGTTATTAGGCTTCTGTGAGCCACGCCATGTCGCTTTGGGAGCCATACATGGCTTTTGAGCAGCAGAGAGTGACCCTCCCTGCTCTAGAGCTGGGTATTCAAAATTGCATCCTCATGAGTATCTGGCAGTCATCTGAGGAAGCTTTTCATTTTGCTGTGTGTGTGGATAGAAGACAGGATGGCAAATGATCTAGGAAAAGTAAATGGATGCTTTGTTTCTGTTGCAGGTGATGATTGTGGTGGACTTGAAGGTACAGCATGGATCTGAATGGGGTGTTGGAAAATTGCTGTGCCGAAAGTTGAAGCAAAATGTAGACTGCTTAGCATCAGTAAAGCAGGGGCCTTGAGGATCACCCCAAGCTTGGGATAAGAAGTTGGCAGTGAGGTTGCTGGACCGGTAAGGAGGAGTCTCAGTAAAGAAGTCAGGCAAGGAGCAATGGCAATGCTCATGCTCCAAAAATGAGAAGAAAAGTACCGGACAGCAACAGGCCCATCAGTAGCATCTTAGAAAGATCTTAAAACAGATACAGAGGAAAGATCCATTGCAGATGTGAAGTCAAATGGGATGCAACATGGTTTTGCTGGCAGAAATATCAGGACTGATGTCTCTGGTGCAGCAGTGGAGTTGTAGAGTAAAAGAGGTGCAACTTACCTAGCTGGGTTGACGGAAAGCATTTGGTGGTGCTTTGCAAGAAATTATTCCACTGGCTTGGAAAATCAGGAGTAATGTAAAGCCTTGGGTAGACAAGTGTTTTAGCAAGGAAGCAGGCTGTGTTGAAAGGGTGTCATGGATGGAGGGAGCTGTTGGCTGTGGTCTGCGGTGTCTGCTCTTGGCTCCAGTTCTGGGCTTGACACTGTAGCTGGTTTTAGTTGCTTGCTTGAAGGTAGAAGTACTTAACTCTGTTTTTTGGCTGATCAAGTTGGGTGGGGTGTTATTCATAATGAGACCAGGTCATGCTACAGGAAGGAGTGAGATAAGGGCAAGTCAGAGGATCACTTTGGCATAACAAGTTACCGCCTGCCAGGTGGGAGCTGTAGATGCAGACATGTGCAGCTTTGCAGCTGGAAAGAGCTGGGAAAGTGCGTGTTGTCATTCAGTGCGGTTTGGCTGACAGATGTCAACTTGTAACTTTGCAATAAAAAAATTGCTTTTGATCCAATACCCTTGTCTTTGGAGGACCTTGTGGACTGAAGCAATAAAAACGAGTGAAGTTTGATTCTAGGTGCAAAGGCTAGTAACAAAAGGGAGTAGTGACAAAAGTTTTCTTCTATGCAAGTGGCTACAGGAAAGAGGGAGCTGATTGTATTGGTTGATGCAAGGACATTTCTGTGTTCCTGATAGGCTTGATTATAAAAAAAGCTATGGTGGTGCAAAGAAGAATAGGGAGAATGCTTTAGATAATGTCAAAGCCATATCAGTGGAGCCTTCTGCTGCGTGTTGCTTGACCCCGGTCACATTTGCCGGAGAGCTGAGCAGGAACAAGTGTAGAGGACAGAGGCTCTGCTTTCCCCAGCTACTTTACCCAAGCCTGGGTTGGAGGATTAAAAGCCTTTGGCTTGTTTAATCCTAGAAATATGAAAAATTAGAGAGGGTGTCGAATTTCTGATAAACATCAGGGTGGAGAAGTTGTTTGAGTTAAAGGACAAGGCTGAAACAGGACCAAAGCCATAAATGATCTACAGATGCCTTGGCAGTACCCTTGATCTTGCCTGTTCTCTTCAAGCAGATCGCTGGTTGGTTGGGTTTTTTTGTTTCCCGTGGCTCTTGGCCAGAAGTTCTCAAGGTTTTAAGTACATTATGGACTGTTAAACGTGGTTTATAATGCAGGAGTAAAAAGCTGAACTAAGAAGGAAAATTTTATGCTCTAATATATAATGAAGTGTAGGTCTTCGTGCCTTTTTCCTCCCTTGTGGCCTTACGTTGTGATTTTTGTTTATAAAAGCTTTCTGTTCTCTTTGATTAATTCTATCTGTGTGTTGCAGAAAAAAGCTCTAGGTACAAAATAATTGCTCCTGGCAGAGGTAAAAAGTGGCAGATTGGTGGGGAGAGGAGGACTGAGTATAGAGTGTTTCTGCAGAATTTTGCCAATGTGATAGAAAAGAGGAAAAAATGAGGTTGGGTGACTGAGCAACCAGCTGCAGCTCCAAGTAATTTTTTCCAAGACTCTGCTTGAAAGTCAAGGTCTCTCCCAGCTGTCTAAGACTTTTCTTTTACTTCATTTGTTAATCATAAATCAGACCCTTCAACACTGTGGTTAAAATGGTGAGTGGCCTTAGATTCACAGATGTGATACCAGTGCTTCTTTATGTTTGTGTTTAAAAGTGCCTTCAGGGTTTTTGTTAATTTGTTTTTTTGTCTGCTGTTGTGAAGAGTCGAAACTTATCAATAGTGAAGTCTTTTATTGTTCTAAATTCTGGGACATCAGAAGTTGATGCTTCCAATTCTCCTGGTAGTCCAAAGGCTGAGGATAGGAAGAATTTTGACCCTTTCAGCATTATTTCTTTCAAGTGTTGTGTTGCTGCACACAACTTTGTTGTCATGTGGCAAAACCTTCAGAGGACTAAGGTGCTAGTGTCAGTGTTGGGGGAGGATCCGTGCACACCTAATGCTGGTTAAATTTCATTTCCAGGTGATGGAATATGAGAACAGGATCAGAGCCTACTCCACGCCGGACAAAATTTTCAGATACTTTGCCACTTTGAAAGTCATAAACGAGCACGGTGAATCGGAGGTTTTTATGACACCGCAGGATTTTGTGAGATCGATAACACCTAATGAAAAACAACCAGAAAGTAAGTGATGTGTGTGTAGTATTTGGAGAAACTACTACAGTGAAGGGGAATAAACTCTCTGGTCTCTGAGTACTTGATGTTTATATTTCCTATCACCCAGCTATGTTGTCTCATTATGTTGAGAGGTATGGCACAAAAGGGGGATTGCTGTCTGATCAGGGTGCTGCCACAGTCAAAAAAAGTGCTGTTCTCATCCCTCGCATCACGACAACATGGCAATGTGCAGAAGGGTAACAGAGATATAACGAATGCAGGAGCGAGGCAGGAAGTTGCCAGTGCAGCCGTGCAGGAGCCATGCTCGTCTCTCCAGCAGAGCCTGCAGCATGTCTGTGCTAGCTTGAACCCGGCTGACTGGCAGCAGCGCAGTGGTGCCAAATAACAGCGATCATTCGGGTTCAGAAGTCTTGGTCGCAGTATGCTTCTTGGGAGCTTTGAACCTGGGATTGCTAGGGCTAGAAAGCACCTCCTGAAGCTGTCTATTCCATCTCCATGCTCCAAACCCAAAATTAACCTAATCCCTTCCATGTTGCCTGCAGTGCTCTTGCAACATAGTAGATCTCATTGGTCTGTGCCCTTGAGGAGCAGATGAGATGACTTTCTTGCCTTTTTATGAGTGAAAGATCACCTTCAACTGAAACATTTTTAAGAGCTGTTCGTAAACCTTCAAAAGGAAGATGCATTGACAAGGAAAACCTTAGCAATAAAGGGGTCCAGGTGTCCTGTGTGCCCAGCTAAGCCGTGATGCTGCTGGCTGGGAGGGACTCACCTCTGCGGGCTCCAAGTTCCCTGCACACTGGAGGGAAGCATGTCAGCTGTGGTACCTGTGGGGGTTTGGCAGGCAACAGGTGGGAGAGCAGACGCTGTTTTCTTGTCTAGAAAGCTGTGTCCTGAGCATTTGGTAAGAGGTTGATTTTTTGTGGGGTGGCAGGAGGATTTTGCCTGCCTTCTGTTTTGGAGGAGAGTCGTGTTTTGGGTGAGATGTGGGTAATCAGGTTTCTTGGTCTCCCACAGTGTATCTCAAAGAATGAAACATGCTTTTGTCAAATTAAAACTCCTCTTATCTCTGGAGGCATTAATAAAGAACCTGAGCCCCCAAATGTTAACTTTTTGAGAGTGGGGGTTATGTACAAACTGTGAAGCTGTTTTGATACCTTATGTGACAGCTGCTAAATAAATAGCATGTACACCTGTGCTTAGAAAACAACAATATGAAGTGTGTGCAGGAGGGAAAAAAAATATTAGTGTTAAAAGCACATTGGTGAATTGATATTTAGGTTTTCATCAAGTCCTGAAAATGGGTGTAGTTTTCAGTGAATTACATGGTTCCATCTTCAGTGAAGAAGCAGTTTGAGCAATAAACAGAAGATAATGTTCATAGATGCTGAAATTGTGTGTTACCACCTTATCTGTCTAAAGCTCCTTGAATTGGTAGTTTAGAAAGCAGTAGCCCCTGGTTGAGTGCGAGTCTTCCCATTCAAGTAATTCTTTTTTTGACCAGCTTAAAAATAGAAAACATCCTATGTTTAATTTCAACACATTTGATTCTCTTTTACTTCTTCCATGCAATATACGTGCTTGGTGCTTTTTAAAGTGTGCGCAGAAAATAGGTGGAAGAGTATTTAGAAAACACCTACTTCGGAGGAAAGCGGAGGTGACTAATGGGAAATAATTTGTCAGTCTTAGCCACTAACTTTCCACTGTAACTATTATTAACCTGGCTAGGTGAGTGGCTTAAGTGGCCCCGTGAAGCCTGTTGTGCCTTTAAGTGCCTGCGAATGCCACCAGTCAGTGACACAAAGCAGCCTATAAGGGAAGAAAACTGCCTTAGTGATACTTACAGGTGCTCTTGGAAAGTAGAATGAGATGGAAATTGAGCTTCGGCTGCCCATTAGCAGGCAGAGCAGGAGTGTAGGCATCTTGTATCTTGGTTTGAAAATCTGTCTTGAGGACTGTTACCCTCATGGACTTGCTTCTATACAAAGCTGCTGCTAGGATGGTTGTTCTTACAAGTGTTGTACATCGTGACAATCGTGATAAATGTTTTTTTAATACATAATGAACAGTAGAAGAGTAAAACACTTAATACTGCAGTAAAGTCAAACCAGCCATAATGTTGTTCCCAAATGTTTTAAAAACAAAAAAAAGAAAAAAAAAAGATAGCTCTGATTTTAAAACCAGAAGTTAAAGACAAAGACTGCTACCTGCTGGCAGGTTTATTTCTGTACTTTACATTTGTTCAGTACTTCTGACTCATAGGATAATCTAGATCATAGATCAGTAGGGAAATGCCGGGGCTGCTTTCTCCCTTAGTCACGACTCGGGTGTGCCCTCCGCCAGGGCTGGAGCATCTTGCCTGTGTCTCAGGGAGTTCTTCCTTCAGGTAGTGAGGATGTAGCCCCGAGTGCTCCTTGGAAGTCCCCTTCAGGTAGTGATGTAGCCTGCTGTAATCATACTAGCTAGGTAGGTTTAATGCTTGAAGTGAAATATGGGTTACTTTCTGCAGTCCCACTGACGCCACGGTTTTCCATGAGTGGTATTTGTTGATACGTTTGTGTGGTGAAGCAATTGCCTTCTGGTCCTGTCAATTAATATGGTCCTACATAAGCAGTCCAAGATGTGAGCAGTGCAGGGGATGCTGTGAATGCTCAAGATGCTGGTCATAATTTCAGTGAGTAACTTTTAATGTGTCTACTATTTTATGGAGAAAATACTGTGGAATATAAGTTATATGGAGTAATGAGGTACCTAAATCCCTGTTGTATTTATTTTTAAACCCCTAATCTACTACAAGGTATCGTGTGCCTGATTGGTTTTTATGGATTACACAGGGGAAAGTTTGATTTATTGTCAATAAAGCATCAACTGAATTCTGGACTGCGTTTTGCTGGCTTGGGGAAAATGAATGCCAATTCATTAGCTCCTGTAGTCTCTTAATAGTTCAGTAAAACTTTCTGCTATAGCTTTCCCAAGTAGGCAAGCTGTGCTTAAGGTGTGACACACTCTTGCTGAGCTTGGAAGTGTCTGTCAGAATAAGCCAAAGACTGGCACTAAACTTAAAAAAAAAAAAAAAAAAAGTTCTTTATATGCTATCTGGGAAGTCCAACTGCCAACAGAAGCGTGGGCAGTGATATCTGCTCCCTGCAGTCCTGTGTTGTTTTTACCTCCCACCTCCTCTGGTACCCAAGCGGTAGCTCGTCTCCAAGGCTGGATGAGCAGGGATGGTTGCTTTGTACTTGACGCTTGCTTGGTACCCCAGCCCAAAACCAGCTGAAAATACTGCCTCTCAGTCTCCAGTGGGAAGGGTAAGGGTTTGCAAAAAACCCATTTTAGATGTTGCAGCTCTTAAAAGACAGCATGGGCTTTTCCTGAAAGAGATGTATGAAGCTATGACACCTCACAGGAGCCATAACTGTGCGTGATACTTGCAGGTCGTTGCTGCCACATTCTCTGTAGTCCTACGTAGCAGTTGGCCTACATGAATGTTTCCAAGTGCTTGGACCTGCTTGGTGGTGGCCTGCCAAGTCCTCCTCCCTTTCCTAGCCTCTGAGTTCCCTCCTTTCCCCCAAGTTTCTGTTTCCATTCTGCACTGATTGTTTTCCTGGGGGAAGCAAGTACTTTGGGGCATCCTGGACTAAAAAGGAGCTGTGGCATACTATGGCAGTACCAGGGTTTTTTGGGCCTTTGTAGTAAGGATTAAAAGAAGTAAAAAAAGGCTTTGTATCTCATCACAGCACGCTGTAACTAAGACAGGTTATACCCAAAGCAGTCTTGCTCTTCAGTCCCAGTTTTAACCTCCCTGGTTAACACAAACTCCTGTCGGATGAAAGATGCCTTTCAAGATCCAACATGCTCTGCAGCAGCTCAAATACCTGAAGTTCTGGAAATGCCCTGGAAGGTTTTTCTTTTTTTGTTTTTTTTTTTTTTTCTTCTTTTTGTCTGCGAGAAACCACGAACATGCTGTTGAAGCTCAGCCAAAAGCAGCAGCTGTGCCCCTGCCGCCTCTGCGTGCAGGACCATGTTGGAGGAGAGGAGCTGTGAAGGACGGAGCCGATGCCTGGTGACTTGATCAGACCATACATCTTGATTCTTGGTTTTTAAATGCTGGGATTTTCTTATGTCTAGACTTTATGAGCAGCTGAGCACCAGCTGGGTTCTGGATCACTGTAATGCTTGAGTGATTATTTGTTATTTTGAGTTAAGTTTGTAAAACATGGATCCGAGTTTCATCTGTAGAACGAGCAGTCATGAGCTGTGACAAACACTCACCTGGTCTGCTGGGGAGGACTCCCTAGGCTTGTACAGTCCCCTACACTTGCACAAAGTGTTCAACTGGGATATTTAAGACCCAAAAGGAAACTAGAGATGCTGAACTCGTCTTCTGGTTTTTGATGGGGACTTAGTTCTGTGTTCTCCCCCAAATACATGTGCTGGAGAGGCCTTCAGGGAAAGCGTGTGAGTAAGAAGGGGAGGTGACTTGGTGGTTATCTTCCAGAACCAGGAGGGTGAATAGATGCGGGATTTTTACCTGTGAAAATATCATTCCTAAGCAAGGATCATCTCTGAGCCTGTCATGCCTGATACAAGACCTCAGGAACCCCTAGCCAAGGAGGAGCAAGCGAAAGGTGCATTTACATGCATGCTTATGTGATAGTCATCAGAAGAAACAAAAAATTAGGGCTTCCAGTATAGGTGATGGGTTGGTATGGCTGATCTGCTGTGTTATCAATGCACATCTTGTAGAGACTGACTTGCCTGTTGGAGGAGCGGGAGATAGATGAGAGCAAAGCAGTTCCTTGGACAAACTAATTCTGGATTTCAACACAAACCTGAAAGTGGTGCCCCCTGAGAAATCTCAGGCAGCTCACTGTTCGCTTGCAGATGACAGTTGAAATTCAGGGGAAAATACTCATAAAAAATCAGAATCTGGGTAACAGTTCTGGAGGGGAAAACTTGGTCCAGCATTTTCTCCTCTCATAATGTAGCATGTTGCATGCATGGTTAGCAGTCAGTCTTGGTAATTAGCCCTTCTGCTCATCTCCTTGGAAGAAAAAGAGTCCATGTTATATATTAAGCAACAGGAAAGGAAAAGCAGATGATGAGTAAATGTACCCAAATAATGTGAAAAATCTGACAAGAATATAAAGGCTGGAAGGAGTTGAAAAGGCTTTTCCATCACTGGGAAACTGCTGGCATCCCAGAGGAAGTCATGATGGTTTCCAATTCATCTCAACTGTGTTCTTGGCATAATATAATTGTTCTTCTGGAAGCTCGTTTGTTAAATATTTTTTAAAACTTCAATCTATAATCTGCTGCCCATGACTGCTTTTTTTTAACAGGATAACACGAAGAGCTTAGTAATTGTTCAGATATTTATTAAGTATGGTAATTAGCTAGCTTTGAGTGAATCTGTGGCATGTATGTTAATCAATAGAAATACAATAAGCATTTGAATTCAGATTTGATTAGAGCTGAACAAGAGTAGCAGCAGGTTATTATGTGGGTTTTTTTCTTTACATAAATAATTCCTTCTCCATTAAAACATCCTCCTCAGCCCAGAAAGAAAGAAGTAAACACAGAGAATATGATTCTCCTGTTGAACACCCTCTTTTCCCCATTGTGGCAGGCAGTAAGTGTTAGTAATTTTGATTTATTTTGAAACATTTTTATTTTTAGTGCTGTGAAAGTACCATCGCACGAATAAGAGTGAGGGCCTTTATTCTTAGTATTGGTGAGTAAGTTGTGTCAGTCTAATCTGAAATAATACTTAGAGTGATGCTACTTGCTTAACTACTCCATGGCAGTGCTGCTGTTTGTTTTGGTCCCCTGATGATACTTTTAGGTGGTATCAGAATTTGTAGGAGTAATATGTAGTGGTACTTAAAGATTACAAGCAAGCTCGCTATGGCAAGCAAAGTTGGAAATGATTGCAGGTCACCATTGGCATTGCTGAAGGTGAGCGGCTGGTGCAGGACCCTTGGCTGGGTGAGCAAAAGTTGCTTCCAAATGCAGATGTATAGTGAAAGGTGAGGTGTTCTACAGTGTTTCATGCAAATAAAAGGCATATTCTGGGGCCGGTCATGATGAAAGCTCTGGGTTTGTTCAAGCAGAAACAAGCACTGAAGCCCAGCTGCTCTGGATGGTCGCTATGCAATCTGGAGTAGCCGTGGTGCATGTCATGCTGCCTTCGGTCCTGGGGGAGGTTTCGTGAAGCAGTCAGATATTCTCCTGAAACGATTCCTGGATTTCATTGTCATCTCTCTTGAAGGAAATCCTTTAATCCACTTCTGGGGGAATGGTATTTCAGCCCTTGCTTTTCAGTGAGAGGTGGAAAAGCTCTTTTTTACTGTTAAACATGCCTATTAGTTTGTGTTCCTGCAGCTTGTCAGCAATAGCCCAGCCAGGGGATATTTGTTTTATGAGTGTATCACTTATGGACAATACTGCGGTAGCTTTAACTTAGCATGCTGCCTTTTGAATAACAGAAATGTAATAACTAACAGTCTTTCCTTTCTTTGTTCAGATGTGATTGTCCTCATTCGTGCACTGTTTCCATTAAATCTCCAGCCTATGCAAACGCTGAATTCCTATTGTAATGTCTTGGAGGAGAAGCCTTTTGGGTTTTTTAAGTAATGTAAAGAAAGAAGAACACAGGCATCAGGCAACAGTCCCTCTTTTTTCTTGGTTTCCTTTTGTCAACTTTTAAGATAAAAGACTTGTGGAAAAACATGCAGCTAAGTCTATAAAAAAGAATATAAATTGTATTAGAAAAAGGAAAATGTATTGAACATATAAATGCTCTTTTTGAGGTTTTGAATTGGCTTATTCTGTCGGGAGCTATGGTAAGGGGAATTTTATAGAGACACTTAAGCGTGCAGCTTAGTTAATGCCGCAGAGCAGAGAGGGTATCATTGTGCGTGGCTGGGAGAAAGGGTGAGCATAAAACACTGATGTGAACCAATATGCTTGTGCTTGTAGTAGGTAACGCTGTCTTCCAGGGCACGCTGATACAGTGACATGAAAAAAAGGCAGCAGGTGAAGTGACAATTTTTTATGCTGCATTTTCATATAAATGGCTCTCCGCGATCTCTGAGACATGCATAAACCAAGGTTATACATTTGCTTCTCATCAGATGTGGTTGTGTTGAAGGAGGCTGACACGATATAGGTAACGATAACTACATTTCTGTAACAGCTACAGTGCTGTAAGCAGTTTCTTCAGGGAATAATGAAATGCTCAGAGCTCTTAAGCTTGAGGACAGACCTGGCAGCTTCTACACCTGGCATGAGGGTTTGGATGCAGTTACAGAAAAGCTATGTTTATGTCCAAGTCCATGGCTCTGTCCCACGCAGGAATAGTCTCAGGTTACCCAGATGTTTTGTCTTCTGGTGTCTTTTTGTTACGTGCCATAGCGATTGAGGAAACACATGGTAACATCTCCGTGCTTAGGTGAATGGGGCTGGACCAAACCCTAGTCTGGAGGCAAACTACCCTGTATTCAAAAGTCCTGATTTCACCAGTGTGTTTTTCTTTCATTGACTCCATCACTATTGTAATGTATTGCTGTAAACTCGAGCTTTTTAGTCCCTTCCAGTCATACCCCACTTCACCTCCCCTTTTCCTCACTTCATATTACATCTGTGGAGAGCACAGAGTTTATGTTATTAGCTTTTTCCTTTCACATAGGTACTGGTATTCTGCCTTTTTAGGTGTCATTTGATTGTTTTTAATAAATTTTCTGTATGTACATACAGATACATATATATAATTATTAATTATACATATTTAGAAATATATGTACTATTTCATATATATATAAAAACCCCAGTTGTTATTTCATCTTTTCTTGCTGTTCATCTGCATGAGCATCCATTCATTTTGGGTTTTCTTTGAAACCTGTTTGCTTTCCCAATAGTAGTGCCCAGCTGGGGGGTGTGTGTGTGCCATTAAGACATACTTTCACTTGCTATTTTTAACCTGTGTCCTTTTTTAGCTTTTCGTGAGTACGTGTGTTATGTCGGGCTGTCGGGGATATGTCTTGCAGCACTATTTCCTGGCATAGGAACAGGAGGTGTGCTTGAGAAATTACTTTATTATGACACACAGACATAAACTTAAGCTCAGCTTAGTGGTCAGCATCCAGATGGATGATCAGGGGCGAGTTCTGACCAGATAACATGTCTCTGGTAAAATAAGCACATCTATTAAATGAATCCTGCCTCTAAATGTGCAAATACTTACTGTACTGTGTTTAAACCCACAACTTTGAGGAGGATGAAATTCTTCAGAAGATGATTAAGGTCTGCAAATGTGTATGAATATGCAATTTTCACTCAATAGTCAGGCACACGAAATATTGAGAAGGTGCTTTCTGGCTTGAATATTCACAAATGCAGAAAGCCCTCTGACAATTGACCTTTGAAACTGGTGATGGAGGAGTTCTAGCTGCATTGGTTCAAAAAGGTTGAAGGGGTTATCCTGGAGTGATGATTAACTCAATTTTCCACACCGTAACCATTATGAACCTTTCCAGTTGATGGGAAGGGGTTTATTATCCTCCTTCAAAAGTAGGTGACGCAGCAGATGGGGGAGAGGTTCATTTTGGTTTTTCCTGTCTTTTTTCTAATTTAAATTGAAATGAGGATGTGATAATTATTGTAAACAGTGGCAGAAAATGCATAGGACGTAGCTCTGCTGAGTGGTTTTATGCTTCAGAGAACTGAGAATTGGCCCATGCTTTCCTGAGTTACTGGAAGTGCTCGGTTTGAGTTCTGCTTCATCTCCTCTCCGGGTTGCATCTTCCTGAATTTGGATTGCAAAGCTCAGATAATTAATCTCC
This sequence comes from Morus bassanus, assembly GCA_031468815.1. Taxonomy (NCBI): domain Eukaryota; kingdom Metazoa; phylum Chordata; class Aves; order Suliformes; family Sulidae; genus Morus; species Morus bassanus. The sequence continues at coordinate 3,940,824 of CM062583.1, forward strand.
CTGAATATTTTTGTCATCTTGTTATATGTGCATTCATCATATGTATAGCCTGCCGGGCATTGTGGATTAGATTGAGCTCTGTGCCTTAACTCTGCAAATGCTGGGATTTTTTTCCCCCCTCTTTAGGACAGAAAAAACATTTTGTGATGGTATGAGAGATTGAATTTGCTAGTATAAATAACCCCTCTCCCTGGCTTTCTCCAAAATACCCTTCAAGCTAAAGCATTTGTCTTTTTAAGAGTGCAGCTACAACTTACCTCCTTTGAAACCTATTTGCGAGCAATTTTACACTAAAATTTGAACAAGTTTTGGATTTCTTTGGGGATATCCCAGTTAATTATGGGAACAATTCTTTGATTTTCCCTTTGTGAGCCATTCAAAAGGTGTTGTTGGAAACAAAGTAAGAGTTTTGTGAACATGCAAGAACATGGGGCATCACGGGCGAAATATTTGCCTGGTAATAGTGGAGGGATATGCTTTGAGATGGCTGTTCCAGGCTCTTGAGACATGCTGGGGGCTGTGCCCCTGTCGTCCCTGCTAGGAGGAGGTTTTCTTCTCTGATGTTGTGAGTTTGTTGTCTTTTGTGATCAACAAAATGCATGAAGTCAAAAAGACTTTCCTTCTCTGTCCTTATACTTTCTACTGATGTTATTCAGGCAGTGCGTTTTAATTTGTAATCCCCACTCGAACAGAAAACCCAAGAAATGTTTACTTTTACACTCTAAGAACATTTTTTTAAAGTATCTTTCTTTTTTTCTCTTTCAGACCTGGGCCTGGATCAGTTTATAGTGAAACGCTATGATGGGAAGGTGAGCACATTAGACTACTAAGTGTGTATTTTTTAGTGGCTTTTTTAACCTAGAGTCCTTTAGTTATTACCTGCACATGGGTGTAAATTAAATGAAGTATTTGAAGTATTCTCTTCCGAGCTTTTTGTTTTTTAGTAGCATTGCAGTACTTTTTATGTAATGACAGTGAGTGAGATATATTTTTTAAAGGTGTTTTAACGTTTACAGATAAAATATTACCCCTTCTTATACGCTGGTAGGCCAGGAAATTATAGATTGTAATCGTGTTTCCTTGCCACTTCTTTATGAGCGTGAGAGTTGGATGAGCTATGCCATTTTGGGGAAAACTCACTTGACCTTTCCCTTCCAGACTCATCTCCAGGTTCCTAAAGGAAGGAGACGCTCTTGTGTTTTTATCTGCATCCCAAGCATGTATTTCCCCCGCCATCAAACACCCTTACTCCATTCCCCTTTTGAACCCTAGGTCCTTCCTACAGCAGTACACAACTGTTCTGGATGTTTGTGCTGTCACGATACATGTTGGTAAACTGTTGAGCATTCTCTGATCTAGCTTTGTCTGCCTGCGTAAGTGGAGCTGTGCACCATCCTTTCTGCTTTTATGCAAATCAGAGACCCAATTAACCACACTGTAAATCCCACTGGTATGGAGGAGTATGGTAACGGCAGCTCTGGCCCTAGGACTAGCAGCTCATATCGACTTCTTGATGCAGATAACTGCAGGTTAGTTCATTTTCCATCATATCACCATGGGTGTATAATGGTACTCCAGCTTTCAGCAATATTTTCATTTCACCTGCATCATCTGAAAGTAAAGCTTCTGTTTTTTCCAAAGGGAAGTCAGCATCTGATACCTTCATTGCTCAGTGATGTACCTGACACATAGCGTCAGGCATTTCCAGAAAGCCTCGATGCTGAAAAAAATGCATTCAAAGATTTATATAAACACAGTGTGGGCTGTACACATGTACTTCCCTGTCTTGTTTTGGGTTTAGTAGGGAAAGGTAAAGACAGAAGGTGATGCAATACCTGGGGTCCCTGTCATCAGCAGCGTACAAGTGTTCTGGTTACCCAGGCAGCAGAGCAAGATTTTGCTTGAAAACAGGCAATTGTAAAGTAGTATCTTGACAGTTAGTTTTGATGCATAAAGCTACTAAGCGTGTTGTGAACACTTGTTTTCTTCTCCCCCACCACAAACCCAGTCTGCTTTTCATGAGTTAAAAAACAAACAAACAAACAAACAAAAAAAAACCCCCACACCAAAAAAAGTACATATATTCTTTGCAAAATATCAAATGTTTCTCCCTCTGGTTTATGACAGTCTATTTTGCATCCGCTCACTTTCATCATTTTATCTTGTCAAGCTATCACACTCATCCCTTAGGCTTTACATAAACAAGATTTGTTTGTAGGGAAGGAATGCTGAATCCCACACTATTTTTGCTAATCGTTCCGCTGTTCCTGAGCACTCTGCAGTTGGTTCCTATCACATTGGATAAAAGAGCCAAAGGCAATCCCTTTGCTGAGCTCAACTTTCTGTTCCTCTGCCCCTCAGCACCGAGGGCTTGGATTGCAACGCATTTGGATGTGATGGACACCACACAGGGTTGTTGAAAATTCACAGTTGGTGTTTGAGGTACCATGCTCAGCTGTGCATCGTCATCCGTGCTCTTAGGATCTTGCCATTCAGCGTGGTGAGCGTTTACGCTGGCTGAAGGGTGGAGAACAGATAGCCTTTGCCTTATGCGCTAACCACCTTTCGCTCTGACCTGGAGCAGAATGAAATTGCTTTTTATGTAACTTAAAGTTGTCAGTGCTGCACTCGGATGCTTATGTGCTGTGGTTTGGGTAGTCTGAAAGTGAGGCAGCAGATTTAGGGTACTGCAGTGGACTTTATTTTATTGTTATTTTCTCCTGGGACCTAATTTTTCCACAGTCTAGTAACATCCTAGAAGCAGTTTGCTCCATTGAAAATTAAGAAACAGAGGTTCTTGTTTGCTTGGCTGTCTGCTTAAAGACACCTTGGGTTTGGCTAAATCTGTCTGTGGCTATTTAGGGTAGTGGTAATATCCAGGTGAGAGGATCATTCGAGGAGAGTATAAAATAAGTTGGCCTTGGCTCTCCCTTGGTAATGAAAGAAGCTGACAGTAGATTGATCTGTCTGATAGCATCTTCTTCTCATTTTATTGCTTGCTTTGGGTTTCAGTCTAAAAAACAACACTGTCTTTACTCAGTCAAGCACCAGCTGAGGTGCTGCAGAGCTGACCTTATTTATTCAAGTCTCACTTGCATAGTAGCACCCGAGGGATGAAACACTTTTGCATCTCTTCCTTCTTGCTGGTTTCCAGCTATGTATTCCTCTTGGGTTATCAAAGTATCCTCTACCTGGAGATGTTTAAAGTATCAGTGTGAATTTTGAGCATGTATGTTTGAGATCTAAATGCTACAGGATTAGTAAGCAGATGTATGAGCTGCTTTTTTCACAGAACCAATTTTATTTACATAAAACTACCATCAAAACAACTAATTGGCTGTCGTGCGGTAATCAGGACTGGCCTTGCCAAGGATTTTGTGGAGTGATGTGCCCCTGTATTGTAATTGTGTCAGATTTCTGAAGCATCTTGCTGTGCATGTGATTGAATGCTATGGTGAGAAGACAATACCCTTTTTTTTCCCTTCTTCCTGCCCTTCCTTCTTCTTAGTGATGATTTATAGAGTTGATGGAGAGGGAGGTAAAAGTTATTGCCTTATTAATGGGAACAACACTCCTGTAATGTGAGCCTAAATGCTTTTTCTCCACTCATTGTGAAACCAAAAACCCTGGAGACATTGATCCAGCAAAAACCCTAGGTCAAATCTGTTTGCCAACATGAACTCATATGGGTTTTTTTGACCTGCTGGTGGGCTGATTGTGTAGGGAGGCAACTCTGTCCCTGACTCCATTTTTGTCTTAAGTGTGGTGGTTTCTCCCCCAGGGAAGCAAGCTCTGGAAATTAGAGAAGAGGCATTGATTGCTATTTATTCAGAGTAGAAAAAAGTATTAATCACTCTGCAAACGTTTCAACATGTTCATATTGAGTCGGAACAAAAGGCTGATGTGAGAATAGACACTATCTAATGTGTAGCTTAGGGTGCTGTGGCATGAAGGTGTCCAGACCACAACTGTTCATCTGCTCCATTTCCACTGTGTCTCTTTCCTCCTCTTGCATTTTGACGGTGGGAAAGCAAATGCTTTTTTAACCCATCTGCAGGAGGAAGATCTCATGTTGTCCTTTCTCTCATCCTACGATCTTGAAAAGCATGCCTCTGGTTAGGAGGAGTGAAGTCCTATTTAATTTAAGATGTGCTGTTCCCCTGCTGTGTAGTGTTCGTTAGGGCTTAAGAAAGGGCGCTTTTGGGAGTGATGTGGAGATGTTCTTTGCACATCTGGTTTTCAAACTGAGGCATTGTGCTGTTTCATTGCTCACTGATTGCATCTTGCTTAGCAAGACGATAGTGACAATTCAGCTATCACTAAGTAGAAGTTTATATCTTAGCACATGTAATGAAGCATAAGCTTCATTAACGTTACTTAAGCTGTAATACAGATTTTGTTTAAAATTCTTTTTTCATGCCCTCTCTGTTTACTTGATTTTTTGGCTTGTGCATTAATGATTGACAAGCTTAATCTCTCAAAGACAAAAAAGAAGCAATGCTGTTAGTGGTGTTCCTCCAAAGCGTGAGCTGCATGTCCACCCTGTTCAGAGCAAAATCACGCCCTGTCACCTGGGTCCTTTGGTGCAGTCCCTGTCCTGGTGAGCCAGCACGGGGGAGCTCCCAGATGTTCTGCAGCTGAGCTTTCAGCAGTGCAGCCTAGTGTAAAGGTGGAAGCAGAGGCAGAAAATGGATGTGGTGGGTGCACAGCATCAATCCATCTTTGTGTGGTTGGATGCTCACACCAAAGGTAAGCTGTAGTGCTTTTAAGAGACCTCTAGTCTATTTAGGAAAAAAAAAAACAAAACCCCAAACCCTAGATGGCTTATTAGTTTAATACAGAATACACTTGACTTGCTTTTTTTGTTGTCCTGTGGGGAAAATTTCTTGCTGCTGCTTAATACGAACAAAAGCTGTTGAGGTACCAGCACCAGCTTACCCTCCTGCTACCATTGCTGCAGTAAGTAATTATAGAGGCTTTCAGTGCCCTCTGATTAAATTTATGAATTAAGTATTTCCTGCCAGCATTTATATTTATATCTCTAGATGTTTTGGGATGCTTGAGAATAATGCAGAGCAATTGCAGAATGAAGGAAAATACTTCAGATTATTTCTGTGCCTTTTCCTTGCAGGGGATTGCCCCTCTCTGGTTAGCAAGAAGTCAGTCCTTACCAGAGGCAGTAGGGTTGCTTGTAGCCGGGAGAGTCTGCAGACATTCGATTCCAGTCCTCATCACTTGGCAAAAGGAAAGACAGTTTGTACTTAACCGTGTCCACATGTTCTGGCTACTAACTTACATTACAAGTGTGTGTTCTGTTTTATCCTGGCAATTTGTTCAAAACTACGTGTGCTTTTGTATTGGTTTCTTAGATGTCCTTCACTGAGCATGAAGTGTAGGAAGGGAAGAATCAAGTAAGGGCCAGGAAACATCTGAAACTCACGTCTACTGTATAATGCAGGCTTGTATGATGGACCGGTACAATGATTAGCTTAAATTACACTGATCTCCCAAGGCCCTGTAACTGGAGGTGTGTGTCCGTTAAAGGAGAGCTGCTGGGATTCAGCTCAGGAAGAAGATTTCTTGCCAGATAATTTAAAGAGCATCTCTGGAGCACAGGAGCCTGAAAAAAACGTGCTCAGGAAGGATCCCCATGAAAAGGGCTTGGAGGTAGGTGGACCATCCTTAGTACAGGCTTTTCTGGTGGATTGAAGGATCTTGCTGCCATGCTTGAAAGAGGCGGAAAAGAGGGCCTTTATTTATAAGCCTGAATTTCTGAGGTCCTTTGTTTCGTGTGTGAGCTAGGGCTGTAGCATGAGACTTCCACCAGAGTGGCGTCAGCTGCCGTAGACCCAAGCTTGCAGCAAGTGAGACAAGCTCAAAATCCCGCTGTCATTCAGGAGCCAATCATTGGATCAGAGCTCTGAGCTCCTGTGATCTTTAAGTGCCTCTGAAACCTTCATTCAAAAGAATGCAACTCTAAATGATACCTTAACAAAAGCAAGCTATTGCGATTCAGTGAATAGCCGTGTGAAGTGCATGTGCAGTTTACTGAGCCCACTAACTGAGAAGGATACTCAGTGCTTTCTCTAGCTTAGATGCAATGAAAACAGGTGAGTCCTCCTGTAAATCCAACTGTACGTGGTCCTGCTAATGTCTGTTTTAAGAGTGTTTGAAATAAATGAGTCCCCACTGTCAGCAGTTTGAGCTGTTGAGTCTAGGTTATGGCTTGCTTGGAGATACCTTGAAGCATTCAGCTGTCCTGGTCCATAATCTGTGTAGAACATCTCTGTCTAATTTCAGATTTCCTGCTTTAAATTCCATCAGCTTCTGATCTTAGTGCAGGTAGTTTTTTACATAATAACAAGGAGGCATCTTCTTACATAGATAATAAACTTAGCATCATCTATACAAAAGTTCCTCTACCATCCCCAAAAGTGTCCGAACAAACTGGCGGGAGATAATTCTTGCCTGTGATCCTTTGTGGAAGCAAGCAGAGACGCAGTTTATTGCAGATAATCAGCAAATCTGAGCTGAGCTGACATGATTTTTCTCTTCTTCACTTTCTTTGCTGACACCAGTGTCTGTGTTTGTGGGTTTCTTTGCTGGCTAGGTTTCTCCTCCCAGCCAAGCTTGGTCCTCCCATTTGCTCTGGTTAGCAGTTTTGTGTTACTTTTGTGTTCCTCACCGCTTTTTCCTGCGTGTGGTTCACTGGGACCTGTGCGGACACTGAGATGCGATTTCTTCTCTTGTTTTTAACAAAACCAAATTTTATCAAACAAAACACTTAGTTCCTTCTAACACAGGTAAATGAATGATGCACAAGCATCCTGGTGGACACCTGGGTTGCTCTACATCCATGTACAAGACACTCTTCATCCTTCCTTACCTCCTCTACCAAATGTTCATGGCGTATTTCAGTTTTGGCAGAGCTCTATTTGCTGTTATCTTTTTGTACCACTAATTCTGCTGCTCATTTTCACAGGGCTTGTTTGGCAGGTACTACTAAAATGCTCTGGTTGCTGTATGTCCTCTTTTATTTTGATTTCTAGGTACCTGGAGGTTGTTTCTTCCAGCTACTAATATCTCTGATACTTGTGTCTTTATTCTAATTATGGTTTGGGGTTTTTTTGGTGTAACCAAGCATTCCCTCATTTTCTCCCCTTTTCTAACCCTCTCCCCTTCCACCAGGATTTCTGGCAGGTACAAAGCAGACAGCATGTGCTTTGATTAGTTTGTGCTTCAGACCTCATAATATGCACTTTTCATGTAAAAGGGACAGTGTATGCTCACCCCTTCTTCCCGCTCCATTAATAAATAATCCTGAATCCTCTCCTTGATCCTCAGCCTAAAGGATTTATTTCAGAATACTTAAATTTGGCTTGTTAAGAGTACAGTCCTCAGGGTAACCGTTAATACGTGGCTTTATTAATGGGAACATCTTTGAGCAAAACTCAAATACATATCTCCCTGTCCTATTTTCACAGTGTCTTTTGAGGCTTCTGACTTATTTTGCAGCTTGATGAGACTGTGATAGAGCTGGCTCTGTTGGAAAACGGCGTTTTCCGCTCGAGGCCATGAAGTTAGTTTTATCCTGTGAGAAAGGACAGGTGTTTCTCTGGCCAAATGCTGTAGGGAAAAATCATGTATTTGAATGTGTGTAAGTTTGGGGAAAGTTATTTTTGCAAACTTCCTTGAGTTTTTGAACTTACAGAACTATGTAGGGTGAACTATATTAAAGAATATTTTGGGAAGAAGATATTTAGATGCTATAGTTAATAAGATGGTTTCTAGGAAAAGGACTAGAAAGCAGAGGGAAGTTGATTTAGTATTAGTAAGTAAAGAAGGAAGTGTACTCTAAGTGCTTGGTTTGCCATGTTTGTGATGTTAATGAAATCCACAGGCGAAGTTAGCAAAAAATAAGCAGCTTGGTGACAAAGTGCCCTTAGTGGGTGTATGCAGTCTTTTAATCAAAGTGATTTATTGGATCATTTTTGGCTTTAATGTCTTTGATAGTTTTGCTAGCATTAGATTAAGGCTTAATACTTAAGGGATACAAAACTGCGCTCTGATAACTCTGTCCTTGGGTAACGTGGAGTTTGTAGGGGGAAGGGGAGAGGGAAGGAGGATGGATTGAGCAGGATGGGAGGGAGATGCTTGACCTTGCTGACTACAGAAGGAGCGCAGTTCTGGATGGGAGAAGCAGGTGAAGAAGAAAGGAGGAGTGATAGAGCAGAAGGGAATGGCAAGATTTTTAGTTGTATCTTAATTTGGTTCCTTAAACTATTTGTGAGTGTGATGACAATCTCTAATTACATGATTATGTGTGGTATTTCCTCAAACCCCTCTCTCATTTGGTGAGTCATTAGTACTGAGTGTGTGGCCCCGACCTCATTGTCTGAGCCAGTGTTTAATACTTGCTTTCAATACAGAATTATTATTTTACTTGTGTACTTTCACACTGGAGTTTTTATCAGAGGAAAGGGGCAGTGTGCATTATCAACATAATGAGTTCACCTTGGTAATGCAGGCTGAGATGAGGGAAAGCAGTATCCCGATTTCCATCTGGAGACCTAAACAGCCATTTAAATTCAAAGGTGTCAAAAGTGAACTCATTTTAGAAGCATGATTTGGGACATCAAGGACCTAATTTTAATCCTCCCCCATCAAATTCCCATGACGAATACTGCTGTGGTCCTACAGATTGTGATTTCATTACCCTGCAGAGAGGACTGAGACAGTGCAGCGGAGGGAAGCAGAAGTGTAGACTGTCCCTTTTCTGAGGCATTTCCTATTTGCTTTTCCAGCAGGGGTTTCTCCCTTGCATGAGTGGGTCTGCTGCCTGTGAAGGGTCGGGAAAGTCTGTGTCATTTCTTTTCTTGGTCATACGCTGGCCTTGCATTTCAGGTGCCGTTTGTTTTAAAGGTGATGAATATTTACAGCCTTGCTGGAAGGAGGGAATGCAGATTTCTCTTTCCAGTCTCAGGAGACCACCTGTAGTAATAATTGCTGCCATTTTTTTTATTCTCTTTATGTGTCCAAATTCAGAGGGGAAGAGTATGCAGAACAACTTTATCCATGTCCAGCTCTGTGTTTTTGTCCCCCTGTGTGTATATAAAGATAAAATAACCCCCAAATCAAAGGTTTTAAAAACCTCTTCCTTAAAATGTACTCTTGGAAGGTCATCAGCTGCAGTATTTATCTGCCAGCAGTAAATTTTAAACTTTTTCCTATGCTAACACTTACCCACCACCATTTGCCATGCAGACTCTGTTTGTGTTTGCCTGTGTTAGTATGTAGACTTCACAGTAAATTATTTAGAGCCACTAGGAATGACACTGTAAACTTTTCCACTGCAAAAAGAGGTTTATGAGGTTCAGAAGGTCCTTGTGCTGTTTCTGTCACAACCTTAAACACTTTTTTCTGGGAAAAAGAATCCCAGGCGGTGTGTCTAAAATGACTTATTTTGCATCCACATTATAAAGCTAGCTTTCAAAAACCCTAAATTCTTCTACTTTCCCCCAAGTCCTTTTTTGTCCTTGTTTCACAGTGTGGAGGGACCTAAACCCCTAAAGGGTTTTTGAACATCTGGGCTGAAAGCCTCCATTTTTAAATCTGATTCTAAAAGCCTTTTTATTTCTTTATTTCAGTTTTCTTAATGTAGCTAGTGAGGTGCCAACATGAGTTCTCATAAAATACATGGGTTTGGTTCTTTAAGTTTTATATCTTCAATAAAACTAGCAAAAATTAAATATCCCCCTCATTTCAGAGCTTCCAATTCAGCATTTGATGCAGACAAGAGTTGAAAGCATTAGTATTTGTAGTTACCATAGCAGGCTGTATTGCCTGCAGTTTTCACTGGCATTTCTTTAGGGTTTTGCCTTATCTGTCTTGTGTGACAGACTAATATAGAGCATCTGCTGCACACGCATTAGTCAGCGAGTGTCTCGGTATCTATTTCCCCAGATTTTTAAGAGCACTGCTTGGGAAGGAGGTGTAGCAGTCCGTGCCAGCACAATGCTGTCCTGCAGGCTCTGCTGGACCAGGCAAATAGGAGCTGCGTTGCTGCACATTTAAATCTTGCGTAGCGCTAATGAGATGGCCAGCTAATATTTTTAAAGATGTCAAACAATATGCATGGTAGGTGCTAAAGAGTGTTTAAAATGCATTAATTAAATGGATTGTCCAATAAATTTTACGAAAAGATTTGTTTTCCCATCCTTAGAAGGATTCCTAATAGTTTTTTATTTATACGGGTGCTGCCTACTGATTTAAGCACAAAGTTATCAAGCCAAGTGCGAGCAGGACTGATAGCACATCGTATCTTTGTGTACTGCTTAATGTTATGTGTGCAAGTACTAATGTGGTTTTTTTTTCCTCCTCTTAGAGATTTAATTTAAGAGAGACATATCCCAAAATTGCAATGATACGGAGGGTCACCTTTACCTTATCAAGCCAGAAAACTCAGAAACAAGGAAAGAAATTGTGTATATTAGGCAAACTTGTAATACAGATTTTTTGAAAACTCCTACTGTAGAAAAGAGTATTTCTTTTTAACACTGAACATAGAGAATTTTAATAACTTTTATGGTTAGCTGTAGACACACAGGAAAAGAAATACTTTAATAGATGTCTTTTAAATGGTTTGCATAACTGAAGGTGGTCAGTTGGGACTGGAAGAGAATTGCTTTGCAGCAAGGTGACGTCACTGAAACATTCATGATTTTGTATTTGCTTACACAATATTGGTAACCTTAAAGTATTTCTTTTAAAAAGGAGCAAACTGAGTATGATGACATTTGTCAGTAAAAGATGGTTATGGCTCATCTAAAATTCCTTACTAATTTACAAAATTACTTTCTGGTTCTGGAAAAATACTCATTATCTGGCATGCACGTTGATATTTATTCTGCTGTTGTTTTGGAAGGCGTAAGTCACTGTCAAGTGGTCACATAAGGCTGATATATACAACCAAAACTTTGGGAATTTAAGTACAAAGGTGATGTTGAAATATAATCAAGTTATGTGAATAAACGTGCCGAGAGTGTGTTTTCTCCTCCACATTGAAATGCAAACTGTCGACTTTTAAGTGACTTACCAAGAATGTGTTCTTCTCAAAGTGGCAAATTAAATGCTACTCATTAAGTAGTTTCTGAAACGCAAAATGAAGTGGAGCTGCAAGGATTTAGCTGATAAGGCTTTTCTAAATGTGTATTAGGAATGCAGAGCAAATGCCAGCACTGCACCTTGCATCCATCTCTGCTTTTGCAGAGAAGGCACCCTTTTATTTGCAAAAATACATCTTTTTTTCAGATCTGCATGATTAAGCATTAACATGTTTCATTCCTCACTCAGCCCTGGGAAAACAATTTTAAAATCCAAAATAAAGGTAATATTTAGTGAGGAATGGAAGGAATCGGTGGGGTGTTTTCCCTAAAATCGTTTGTTCCTGGGAGCTGTACCATGTACATGGCTCGAGGGAGGCTCCAGCAGCAGATTAGTTCTGGGTAGAATACGTGAAGTTCATGCTGTATCTTTGGGTGCTTCGCTTGCTTGCAGCCAGCCCGTAGCGCACATCTGGGGAGTTGCCTGCATATGGCACGCAGCTCAGTTTTCTACCGCACACAGATCTGAAGTGGGAGGTTGGTCGCTGTTATTGATACGTTCAGTCCATGTTCTGGTGCTTTTTGTTGGGCTTGGAGCCAGAGTTGAAAAGGGCAAACCAAGCTTTGTATTTTCAAAGGCAGTTCCATTATTTCTTTTACCTATTGTCAGTGTTTGCTGTTGTAAGATAATCTGCCTGAATGCCTGTAAAAAGTTTTATTGCACTGAGACTGGACTGGCGGCTTTTCACTGAACTTACACAGCCATGCTTGTGCTGAAAGCAATGGTATATTTGGATTTCTTTTTCTTTTTACATGTTAATTTGGATGTTTGCTCGTTTGCTTGTTTAATATGAATCTACTGCTTGATTAAAAAATACATCATACTTGCAAACTGTTTCCTGTGGCTTGCTCACTCATGAATGCTCAGTTTTGAATGTTTTTCAGGCGTGCTGAATGATCTTAATCAATTACTCTGGTTTTGGGAATGGATTTAACATAGAAAAAAATTCTTAAATGGAAGACATTTGTCTGTTTTAAGTGAGCATTTTGAGAAATAGCTTCTGTTCAGATACAAGAGGGTACGAAACGTGAAAGTTGTCCTGAAATTCTGTGTATAACTGATTTGTGAAGATGACACGTCTCTAAAAGAGGATGGAGGCTTGGAAGGGGGTTTTTCCCTACATTTTCTGATCCCATGCATTACCTGTCTGGCTAGAAGGGATGGTATAGTATGCTGGAAGGAAAGTAGGCTGTGGAAAAGAAGCTCGAGGTCTATAAATAGTGGTTTTAGGTGTTAGTGAGAACTGCCTTTGGGTCTCTCCACCCTGATCTTTGAGGGATCGCAACAGTCCACGTTGTGCTTTGTAAAGAAGGTAGATTGATTTATTTTTTTATTTTATTTTATTCTTTTTCCTGGGGATTATAATATAATTCTGGAGAATACAGTGTTTAATGGTGGGGAATAACCCCTGAGAAGGATGCTTTCAGCCTTTCCCGTAGTGGGGCGAGCTTCCCACATACTTTGTGGAAAGCAATCAAACATACAGCTCCTCAGTGAGCCAGAAGAAAATAAATGGGAGAGTTGTGAATTTTTTTAAACTTCTGTCCTCCTAATGCTGAGAGCGTGAAGATCTCAATGATTGGGTCAGTTATTACTGTAGCAACTTAGCTGCATGTGTTTTCCCCTATCTTAAGATCATTGGGAGAAATTCCCTTTCCTGTTAGCTGCAGGCAGGCTGGGCACCATAGCGATAGCGTACGTTCCCCTTCTCCAGGATTCTGAGAGGTAGATGCTTGTTTAAAATAAATAAATCAAGATTTTTACTTTGTTTGCTCAAAGTAAGATGCAAATGAGTGAATGCTTCTGCCTCCCATCTGTCTAAACCTTTGTATTTCAGAGAGTGATTAATTTGATATCTTTTTTTATTGTTAGTTTATGGATGTGGTTTTCAGCTTATGAGGAATATTTTGAGCTGTTTGCTGACTATGAATTTTAGGTTCAGAAAAGAAACCCATAAAAATTAATAAACCAACCTCTGGAACATTTTCATGGGATCCTTCAAGCGGGTGAAATAGGCTGCTAATAGCTAGTTTATGGTAAACGCTGCTGAAGACAGGCTATCGGAGGAAGGGGCAATAAATCACACGAGGAGGTGAGATGGTGCTGGCAATACCGCCGGCAGCAATCACAGAAAACTGCTTTCTCCACAAATCCTGCCTTCAGTTTAAAGGAAAACCAGACACTGCTTATTTGTCCTTAACATTAGCATCAGTGTAATTTTGCTTCAGATCCATCTCAATGGGAAGAGAAGCAAAAGCATTTTTTTCAGTAAATGATACTTCAGCCTGGTATCCCGTAACCATAAATAGCAGTTATCTTGCATGAAATGAATGCCATTAGCATGTTGTTTGCTGTTAGTGATTCACCTCTTATTAAATTCCTGATGCTCTCCAGACGGTAAAGGACGAGCTACCGGGAAGAGCTTTATTATATCAGTCGAGCTGAAGTTTTTGTTCCTGAAAACTGGGTTGGTTGGTTTTTTTTTGGTGATCTATATGATTCTTTTTGTCTCTTTTCTTGTGGTTTCCGAGCCAGATACGGGTTAAATTTTCATCTAAATTATTAGCTGAGCTCATCCCCACTCTGCAGTCACATACAATGGTGAGTTCTCTCAAAAAACCAAAAATCCTGAGGTGGAGAGACATGAGCTGCAGACAGTGGGTCTGACTTGGAGAGGCTACGTGCTAACTCTTGCTGGGATGTCTACTCAGGCTTCTTAGCGGCACCCAGTCAAAGCAACGACCTGATTGCTTCAGAACTTTCTTGCTCTTCGCAAGTCTAACCGTTCAACTTGATGTTGTGTTTTGCCTGCTTATTTTATTGTTGGTTAATGAGTTTTCTTTCCTTTATCTTGTATATGATGGCATCTTCGCTAGACAGAGGTAACGGTGGGGGACAGTTGTGTAGCTGGACCCTCGTGTGGTGGTGTTTGTCAGTGGTTTTTCCTAAAACTGTTCCTAAATTCAGCCTTGCTTTCACCATGCTTCTGTGCTTGTATGACCTGGTTTCTGTGGAATAACCTCATCCATGCCTACTCTCCTTTATATTAATTTCATTGTTCTCTGTGCATGCGTGTGCCTCCCCCTGCTGTGTTCTTAAAATGGGTCACCAGTGTGGATTTCCTAACAGATTTACGGATCCTTTTCAGTCTTTGAATTTTCAACGGATCAAAGGGACTTGGATTTTTAGCTTAGTAATGGAGATTAGCTGATAAAACACGTGGTGTTTTCTATTAAGGTGTTAAAAAAGAACTGGAGCAAAAGAGAGAGAGTTTGGTACCACTCCTGGTCCTCCTAGTGAGCTTGCTAAACACACTCCTGAACTGTGTGCTTCTGAAAGCTGCACCTTTTTGATAACTTTGATCATACTTTATATTCATGTGAAATAGTTTTCTTGGCTACTGCTACAACAGAGTATAACTAAAATGCTATTAGTGAAATATAATAATTTCCTTTTTGAATCCTCTGTTAAAAAATCAGATTTTCATAACACTAATTTCTCAGGTTCAGACAATATTAAGCAAAATGGACAGTTTTTTCTCTCTGTAGTTCAGCTAGGCTAAAACAATTATTGTTGTGCAATTCCTTATCCCTGATTTAAGATGGGGAAGCACTGACCTTTGCAGACCATTTCTGACAGATTTGAAGGCTGGAAAAGGTCCACTGAATAGGGGTGTGTGTATGTGCAATGGCTTGTTGGTGGTAAGGATACAAATAAAGCCTTCCATGTGTCTCTTTAATCAACTGCTTTATTTTCTTTTTTTGGGGTTTGGGTTGGACGAATAAATAGAAATTATCCCAGGAGCGAGAGAAATTTGCCGATGAAGACAGCATATTTTATGCGCTTGGAGAATGTGGACTCATTTCTTTTTCTGACTACATCTTCCTCACAACAGTCCTTTCCAGTAAGTACAGGGTTTTTTTTTATTCTGCAATTACTACATTTTTGTATTTTGAAGGTTTACAAGCAATGGGTTTGCTATTGTTGTCTACATACATTTCCCTAAAAGGAATTCTTGATTGCTTGAGACACAACTTGAGTGAATAATTGCTATTGCTTCATCTGGTTTAGACTTTGCTTCGAGGGGTTCAGAAAGATAAGCAGATCAGTGACTTCTGAAGACTTATTTTAAAACGTGGCAGAATTTTTTCTGAATGAGTCATTTCACCTGCTGTTCAAAACTGTAAATGGAGATGTGTTCTTGAGTTGTGTTCATATGATATTCTTGTGTTTGGATTAATATTGCTTTCCAGCTCTTCACTGGTTACAAGGCTGTTCAGACTCTCTTCTCCAGATGTATTTTCCCTTGGGTAAGTGCAGGCTTATGCGTGATGTAATCCAATGAGGAGAGAAGTTAAGCTGTGTACATTTCAACAAGTATCATTAGATACCTTCTGTCTTTTCACCCTGCTGCTCTTGACTTGCATTTGTGATATTTCTGTGATCTGCTAAGCTGTTCCAGAAAAGTCTTCTGCACTTGAAGTGCTGGTGCTTAAAAGTTTGCTTTGTTGGCAAGAAACAGTGAAACTGAAGCCTTTGGTGATGTCAAACAGCATTTCTAGACTTTCTTCATGGGGAAAGCAAGCTCAAAACCTCATTTGCAGAACTTCTCTAGCGGCTTGGAAGGTGCTGCATCACAAACAGGAAATTCAACAGAAATTCCAGTTATTTTTCAGCCTTATTAGAAAATGTGGGGTAAGGGAGAATATGCTGCTGTCCAAATGAACTTGAGACATTTTATTTTTAGGCTTTCAAAAAAAAAAAAAAACCCAAACAAAAAAAAAACCCAAACAAACTTGTCCATCTAATCTTGTAAGTATCTAGTTAACGATGATAAAAAGCTGGACGCTTCCCAGTTTATTGTAGACCCCCACTGCTACCTGCTCTGTGCTGTTCAGGGAGTCAGCTGGGTAATTCACTGATGTTTTGTAAAGGCAACAGGTGCTTTATTTCACACCTCCCTGTTCTTGCATACTGTAACATGGACAAATGAAAGAGGCAGCTCTTCATTTACTGAGGGTCTATTACTGGGGAGAAACAATGTTTAAGGTCTTGTTTGTTGTCAGTTGCATGTGGTGGGGAAGATGTGTATGTGACCTTCATGTTGTGAAAACAAACCCGGAGAGAGAAAGCTAGTTCAAGCCAGTTCAGTTTTACGATTTTTATCTGTTTTTTTGTTTGACTGAGTCTCAGAACTGACTCTTAAGACTTTTTCTGTTCCTTTCTTCCTTTAGTCTAGCCTGTGGTGAAATTATCTAAGGTATCTTCACTTGTGTGGCGAGGGCTTTTAACCCGTGTCTGCACAGGTGACAATGAACTCTCAAACCTATTGTATCGCATTACTGGATGTGGTTTAGAAAATGCTCGTACCCTTAGCTTTATTGCTCTGCTGGTGGTGAACAACCCCCTAATTGGGTATGCAGGGCACAAAATTAATTTCATGTTCTTCCACGGGCAGCAGTAAGAGAAATTGTTCTTGCTTTGGTTTAATTTCTTTGTTGTGAGAAAAAAAGAGAAGGCACCACCTGGTGT
The DNA here is from genome assembly GCA_031468815.1 of Morus bassanus. Lineage (NCBI taxonomy): Eukaryota > Metazoa > Chordata > Aves > Suliformes > Sulidae > Morus > Morus bassanus. The sequence goes on from CM062583.1 coordinate 3,957,519, forward strand.
TAGAGTAGCAGCCAGCCTTGTTTTGGAGGGCTATGCAGGAGGGACGGGTTTTTTTTCCTCTTGTTCTTGGGCTTTTAAACATGTTTGCAGTTACTGGGGAATCAGACTAACAAGACGAGATAGGATTGGGTGGTGTGTGCTTTGAGGAATGATGTAAAGGGTGGGCAAGGCAGGGGCTTTCATAAAGGAAGAACAAAAAAGAGAAAAGAAAAAAGCTTTCCAGGACTTCTAGGCTGACTTTTAGGTATTTTGGGAGTTTGTTGAATGCTAATTGAAGATGGAGGAATGTCTCTGGAGCTACTGTGAAACAGTGATTCCCTAGAGGAAGAGGTCTGGTTTCATTTTTAAAGGATTTGCTTTTATAAAAATAAAACTCCCAAACAAACCTTGCCCTGTGGCTAGATAGAAAATTCACTGTTATGCCACGCTGGTTTACTTTCCTACTAATAAACATCACCGTGTAGGAATCCAGTAGTTTCTGATTTTTTATTTCCCCTGGGAAATAGATAAAATAGAATGAGGAAAGTGCATCTTAAACCTGGCAGTTCAATATCGTTTTTCTCACGGTGTTGTTTAAATAATCCAAACATTAAGAAGGTATCCGGGGACAAGAGGGAGCCGTAGGTTACATCAAATAGCTAAAAGCTACTAAATATTGAGAAATGAAGGTGGCATATTGAGCACTAAAGCAGGATAATCAGAAGGGGAGTGTGAGATCGGGTCGGGGGGTGGGAGGCAGGAGGGAGAGGCGCTCCTCTGCTGTGCTCAGAAGTGATGGGGAGAGATGAATCACTGTCTGATCTGGCTTATTGAACTCAAAACTGATCAGTGATAACCTCTGCAAACAAGAAACCCAAAGGGCTTTTTGCTATTGTGCTCCTTGGGAGGGTCGTGCCCAGGAAGTCTGCTGAGATGGCTTCTGCCCGTCTTCCTGGCTCTACCAAAATCACTGCTGGGCTTTGAGAGTGCTTCCCAAAGCTTTTAATTTAATTTCTCTTTGCAGCTACAGCTGAAGCTCACTTCAGTTGTATTCTCTGAAGTGCGGACTGTGTGGCAGCTGCCAGGGAGGCAGAGGAGGAGAGAGGGCTGGAGGCTTCATCTGTATGTTGCTTGCAGCAAGCTGTTTGCATATTGCACAGAAAATGAAGTCTGTCACCATATTTTATTTACAAGTGATTTATTGCTCTAGCACTGCCTGTTCTTGTCAGTTGCTGTGTTTCTGTGAAAATGTATTTTTTAAACAACTAATCAAATAGCATTTAACTACTTCAGAAAGTCAGCCTTCTATTAAAGGCAATGAGAGCTGAGTGGCCTTGAGGGTACCCCATGGTTTTGGTTGCTTCAGCCGCTCCTGGTGTTTTGGGGCAGAGGGAGAAAGAGAAGCAAAAGTATGGGCTAAGCAAAATGTCAATGGGATTTCCCCTGGGTCCTTCAAACGTTATATGGAAGCAATGTCTTAGCTTTCTTAAACCAAAGAGGTTTTTGCTTTTGGACTTGCAGAACAGGTGGGGGAAGGGGAGAAAGAACTTCTCCATCACCAGCAACTGCAGTTTCAGAGCAAATGTGGTACGTTGTCCAGGCACACTAATGCCTACTTGATTAGTGGATACTAGAGGGAGCTGGACATTAAAAGAATAAGTTGGTGTTGTTTCCGTAATTGGACTGTCGCTGCATCTGGATTTATTTCTCCTGGAAGGAGCGTTGGCTCAAGCCAAAGGAATTATTCTCTTGCCAGGGCCCTTGTAGCAGATCTGCAGCTCCTTCCCCCATCTCCTGCAGGCTCTTTCTAGAGCGCAGTGCGCTGCCATCCCTTATGGGGACTCTCACCTGGGATAGATTGACCTTTTTTTATTTTTATTTTTTTCCCCTGTGTAGAAAATAAATCCCAAACTCTAGCTCTGGAAATGATTTTCTGGCCGGATCTCAAGCACTGCACAGGTGCCTGTGATGGAGGTGGCACGGCGTGCTCTCCCGCAACGCTGCGTGCGGGCAAAGTGATCTCCACGGTCTCTTTGTGCTGTGGTCACTTTGAATATATATTGCTGGTTGACACAGATGTCTTCAGTCTCCTCCCTGCCATGAGTGAGATCACCACCATCCTGGTGGTGTTTTAATCCTGCAAAGCAGCACTAAGTGCCATTAGCTAAGGGCTCATTTCTACAAGAAGAGGAGATACAAGGTTGCTTTGAGTTTATAGGAATATTTTTGTTTGTTTGTGGTCCTGTTCATGCTAATTTTATCTTTACTCTAAACTTTCAAGACCCTCTGTTTACCTACATGGATATATGTGGGTGTCTCATCCACACTGTGTGGTGCAGGGTTGTCTTCAATACCTTTCTGCCAGCCCAGTTGCTGCTGTGTGGGATTTCCAAGATGAGTCTGAGCAGCACAGAGATCCTCTCCCAAGGGATGTCCCAGCTTCTGAACGTGAGCCTGGTTGATTCATGGCAGACTGTGCACGCTCTGGCTCAGTGTCCCACTTCTGCCATGGGCTGGTAGCTGTGCTGAAGGACAGAAGGACAGAAACGGGACATTGCTCGTAATTGGCAGTTTGGGATCTTCCCAAGCAGGGCTTGACCTCTCCAGTTTGAAAACCGATGTTAGGGCATGGGATGCTCTACCAGCCTCTCCGCCTGCAGTCTTCACTTGGTCTTTCTCTGTTCATTCCTTCATCCCTTGTGTTTGTATGGTGCAATGGGCTGATGGGTCTCCACCAACCTCCTGTATCACAGAAGACAGTAAATTTGCAGCGGGGAAGGATGGTTCTGCATGCAGCACTTGTTAGCCTGATTGAGAAATTCCAGAAATTTACTCATTATTATTTCTATAAAATTAAGAAATAGCGTAATTTTGTGTTGCTCATAGCAGTATCCCAGAACCTGCAGATGTTTGAGGTGTCCTCTTTCCCTGGGGTTCCTGGGAGCGTGCAGCTTCTAATGGCCTTTGTCTGGAGCTGCCATTTCCACAGCTTGTTTTCAGGTCCTTATTTCAGAGAGGCGTTTAAGAGGGAATCTTTATTTCCAGCAATGCTCTGAGAGTCACATGGGAACTGATGAGAAGTTGTTGAAAGGTAAGTCTTGTACTCCAGCTGAAGTGCTGTCCCGTTCTTTCAAATCTCTGAAACTGAGGCGTACCTTTGTCATTGACATTAAAACCAAAATGCAAAATTTGGTGTCAAAATGACACGGTCTCTTTGACAAGCAAAATAGAAAAGTGAAGCAGCAATAATTTTTTTTTCTTCAATGGATTTTTTTAATTGATTAATTAGGAGAAAGGTTAAAAACAGGGTCACCTGGGTTATCACTCCAAGGAGAAGCGTACTGCACATTTGGCATGAATTTGTCTCTGAAGGTGGCACATCTTCACGGTACAGCTTTCTAAAGGGTGGATTGGAGCATCCGTTCATGTGCCACATCCTTCAGCTGTTTCTTATGCGTGTGTCCGATCCATGCGTTTCTGTACAAGAAGACAGTTCATTTGGGATTTTACCTGTCAACTGTACTAGTTAACCCCTTCCTTGCTTTCTCTTGGGCACCTCTCACTGTCTCTGGTGGCAACATGAGCATGTGCAGCTCAGTAGCCTTGGAGCGTGGTGCTCATATAGGGCTTGAATCCACATGCCTGGGTTCAGGCATGTGAACCTCCAGTGTGAATTTAGAGTGAGGACCTAACAAAAACTTCATTTCTCTTCGTCTAGGTTGTTTAGGGCTTTTCTTGCTATTACTAGTGGTAGTATTTTGACTTTGCGTGATGGCAAGTTCCTTATCAGCCACTTACTTCCCCTTTCCCTGCATGTGGAGCTGCACCAGTGAGCCAGGCGTGATGGTCCAGCCAACGCCATCCGGCTCATGCTGTTGGGAAATAACACCTATCCCAAACATGTGGCAGTAATAGAAGATACTTCTACTAGGTATGAAGGACCTGTTTTCCACTTGTGAAAGCAGTATTATGTTATAGATTTTAACTGGAATTTGAAAATCAAATGAAAACTTGATTTTCTGGGTGTTAGACTGCTTTAAAGCTGAAGTCTGTATTTTAGTGGTGTTTGTATACTTAGGTTTTAAAATGATGCATTTGTATTATTTCAGAGGTAATTCTGATTATTCCTTGTGATAAGAAATAACCCTCAGCTATTTAAGGTTATTTTACCATTAAAACCGATGATATTGTGCTCAGTATCCACCCTGTGGACTTGGTTATTTTAGCTGCCCGTTATTTACATTTCTGAGTTAATTAACAAAAAAAAAGTTGATGGGATTTGGATTAATTTTCTGAAATAGTGGAATAATTTGAAAGGAAAATATCTGCAGCATCAGGCCATTTTAATGTTTTGGTCCCATCCCCCCTCCATTTATTGCGGCTGGGGCTCAGCCATCTATATTCTATGGATAGTTGCTTCCCTATAAGACTGTAAGTCTGTTCTCAAAAAAATATTACAGCATTTGGAGATGCATTATGTGAAAGTGCATCATCAACTCTTCCCTGTTACCAGTGCAGTTGCTTACAATGAACTAGATACCAGTGCTGGGCTGCTGGCTGTGGTCTTGTAAGGGTGAGGTCATCTATGACCCCAGTTCTTTCATTCAGACAGAAATGTTCCAATTCAAACACGTACAAAAAAATTTCTTGGCTAAAATACTGTTGTGCGGAGTCAGACAAAATAATGACCATGCTGATTCATGTTACTTAAGAAGGGGGGGAAAAATCTTGATTAATCTTTGGCTGGAGGAATAAGGTAAGCTTTTTGAATGTTGTGGCCTGAAAAAAGGAAAAGAAAAAATATTAAAGCTCCAAGGCTTAAAGAGCCATCTCTCTAGATGAAAATCTGTCTCTACCTTAGGAGGACTGTGTTAATTTTGGATTGATTATGAGAATATATTTTTTTTTCAGCTTCAGGGTACTATGGCCTTTGTACATATATTTTTCTTAATTTTGGGATAGATGGGGAAGAAGCAATCACAGGATATTTAACTCATAATGACTAATTTTTCTTAAAGTAGCTGAATTCTTGATCTTTTGTCCCACACTGGAGTTGCTTGGGGAGTTACTAGGCTTCAGGATGGCTATTGAAGTCCTGAGCTGCTTTGTGTTTAAATTCAGACAAAGACCTTTTCAACTACATCTGAAGGGAGCAATGTTTATTTTCCAAAAATGTGTTCAAAAATTTCCTAAAATGCAGTACTTCTACTTGACATGGATGCTCTACAGACACTTAATTTTTGTGATGGTAGCCATGTACTGCATGAGTTGCAACAGGAGTCAGAGGGAAAGACTTGTTGAGAGGTATCTCCGAGTGTGGGGCATTGAGTTTGGGGGAAAGAGGAGATCAAATAAGGGCAAAAGTAGTAAAATGTGGCCTTTCGCATCAGTGAGCAATTACTGTCTTTCAGAATGCATTGCTTCTGGTGAGAGTAAATGGCAACAAAGAGTAATTGAGTGCTCCACATTGGTCCATTGAATAATTCAAAATAGTTAAAAATGACATAATTGGCTTAAAGATGCCTAATCAACCCATCTAATGCCTCAGAGGTTCCCTGGGGCTTTCTACTGATGAATGGGGTGGGTTTTTTCAACGGGGACAGTGCTGCTGCTCATCATCTGTTTGTCCAATGGAGGTTGTTCATCTTTGTAACGCTACTGCGTGTGGCTTTCAGTTTTCTTATTGCCTTTCTGTTCCCAAATATTTGATTTGAACAAATGAGTCAGGAAAAATGTTAATTGCCCTTTGCACTAACTCCCAGGTTAGTTGAAAAAGCAACTTGGTGTGTAGAGCTGGTGGAGCTGTGTATCTACAGAATAATTTCAGCCTGATCTTTCTAGATATATTTGCATATATCTTAAAACAGGGAATAAGTAACTCATGAATTGGTATTGGTGTGGGCTCCAGTACCATGTTTTAATCTGTGTTAATGATTTGGAGGAATCATTAGGAAGCTGTTGTGTCCTCCTGGACACCTAAAGACTAGAAATAAAGCTAGAAAAGACACTGCGGCTACTCTGACCAGTGTCTGACTTGTTGCCCAAGGGAAATTAGTTGCAATGAAAAATCTTGATTCCAAATAATGTCAAAAAGGGTGGCGAGGAGATAGCTCACAAAATCAGAGCGAGCTGGAAATGCAGCTCAGCACTTGGGGAAATCCAGGAGTGGTTTTCCCTTGTAAAGATAGGCATTGTGCTCTATGAAAAGCAAACAGTCCTTTAAATGGTTTTGGTAACCATTGCAGGAGGAATATTGCATTCATTTTGAGGCATTTTAATTAAGCAGGCAGTGGGGAAATTTAGAGAAGCTGCAGTTGAGAATGGTAAAATTGTGGGGCAGAATAAAAGGCGGGGGGAAGGTCAAGTTTAGCTAGGCAAACCAGTATCTGCTGCTTTTATGGTCTGCAAGTTTCTGAAAGACGCAAGTACAAGAGGAAAAAGAGAAATGGAGGTTGTACAGGCTGATGTAACCACGAGTAATAGGGCAGGGTGGGCAAGGCGGAGGTTAGCTGCCATTGGAATGACTCTTCCCCAATAAATCCTGGTCAGAAACATCATGCCCAAGAGGAGAGGCAGAAATCATCTCACTTGGGACCAATATTCAGGCTGCCCGGAGATCAGGGACATACATCTTAATGAGCACTTCTTCCTGAGCAGGAGCAGGATGAGCTAATTGTCTTCAGTGTCCTCTGGTTTTCTTGGCTTGGATTCATGTTTGTGGGATTTAAGTGTCGTTACAAGTAATTGGAGTTAGATATGCAGATCAGAAGAAGAAACGGGCTGTGTTGCTTATTAGCTAAAGGAATGAAGTAATTAAATTTGCCAATTTAAAGACACTTTCCTTCCTTGTCCTTAGAAAATACTGACCCTGCAGATTTTTGATGCTGAACTGTTCATTTTAATTTTGCAAGGGATGTTCTCCTCTGGGGCTTTGATAAACTGCTCTTGAAAATGTGTATTTAGAGAAGGGGAAGGAAGGAAACAGCCTTTGCAAGGGGTAAGTTAAGTACCTTGTTTTCTCTGTTCACCCTGTGTCTGTGCAAGTGGGAGATGGTATTACATATTTCCTTAAAGAAAAGGGAAAGAAAACACCAATTTTTAACAAGCGTTAACAAATTTTCCTATCTCAGAATATATATCATTTTACCCTGGCAGGGAAAATGGAGGAGGAAAGATGAGATGTATAAATTACTCTTCTTTTTCTAGCATCTTGTAACTAGATTAGAGCTTTATATAGTCCCCTATTTCCTTGTAGAGGAAACAACTCTTTCGCTAGATTTTTGGGGGCTGATAAGGAGAAATTGTGTCCAGGCTTTCAGTGCAGTACATGCAATTAAAGTGAATAAAATTAGATGTGTTATTTAAACGTTAGGAGGATAATTGGAAGGGGCTTAATATTGTTGCTCTCAAGGAAATGGGGAATTAATCACTGGAAATGATGGATGGGTACAGAGGAGGCTTTTTGTATAAATCCCTTTAATTAGATTGCATTGTTGAAGAGATTATGATGCTGGTGTTGGGGATGACCAATCCACCTGCGTACATCTGAGCTAACACTGAAATAATGAGGGATGGAGAGCAGAGTCTCCCCATCCCAGCAGGCAGGACAGGGAAGCTGGGTGGAGGCATCGCTTCTGCTGCAGGGTTGTGTATGGAATAACCCACCATGCGCTGCTGGTGATTTGCTGTGGTTACAGGAGACATAGCTTGTGCACGTGGTGTTTGGAATTTCAAGCCTGAATAATTGGCACGAGGAAATTGGAAATCCAGAGATGATAATGGCAGGACGGTATGTGCTGTATATATCAAGCAGCTAGTGACAGGCCGTTCCTGCCATCGAGTTTAATGTTGTTATACATCTGTTTTAAGGCACAAAGTGTTTGGAAGAAGTGATCTCATTAACATGTTAGCTGAATCCTTCAGTGATAAAGTGCTACAGTTTATTATAGCAAGGGGAAAACACAATGTAAAAGTCTCCTGGCCCTAAACTGAAGCTGTAACTAAGGTACAAAATCCAGTTCAGTTAATTCCATATTAATTTCTTTTCGTCTGAGTGATTCCTCTTTGTGCTCCCCCTCCCACCCCCATCTGGGAGATGCCTTAATGCAGAATGCTGGTTGCAGAAACTCATTACTTTTTGAGCATCCACAAGAAATATTAAGAGGTGATTGCAACAGATGAGGTTGAAGGGGGATGAGCCTCACCAGTGATCCACGTCCTGCTGCCAGTTTTGGGTGGAGAAAGCCATCCTCAGAACAAAAAAAGGGGCTAAGTTTTGACTGATCGCTTAAGATGTCAACCTAAGCACTGGTTGTAGCCTGGAGGATTCCCTAGAAATCCCAGCAAACACCAAAATTCCTGTAGGTGGTATGTATTTGAAAGTAGCAGAGCAAGATAAATTCTCGTATATTAGCTTAATCTGGAAAAAAATTGTGGCGCTATATTGTAGCTTTAAATGGTGATGGGTTACAGAGCCCAAAATGGAAATGTGCTGAAATTCTTTGGTGGGATGCAGGGGAAGGAGCGTGGTTTTGCTGTGATGGGTGGCTGTGAAGTGATGCTTTTGTAGAGTTCTGGCTAAATAAACCACGATAACATAGACTAAATGCAATGAAAAATAAGGTACCATGCCATCTCGGGTGCATCTCAGCTGGTGAGCTCCAGCTCCTGTGTTATCTCAGTGTCGTAACTGGACTGAAACAGGGATGGTAATGATTTGTTTAAATTTGCACAATGAGAAAAGAGCTGAGTCTGGAAGAGAATTACCCAAAGTCCAGGTCTGCTTCTCATCCACCAGCTGCTTTGCAAAGCATGGAGAGTGCTTTGCAACATTGGAGGAACGTCCTCTGGCCAAATTGTTGTTGCACCTTGTGGAACAGGCTGGAGCTCTTGCTACAGCATCATTTTCTGTTGAACGTCATGAGGAATATCAGATGATGTCTTGTTTTTGCGCTTTTTCTGTCTAAATGGAATAAATTCTGTTCAAGAAAAATCTCCACTGCCCAACCTCCTTGTCGAGCCTTTTCGTAAAAGGAGCACCATGAAGCTAATAGCTGGAGGTTCCCGAGAGCTGCATTTTCTCCTTAAAATTGCAAGAATTATGGAAAATTGTTTATGGATAGAGTCATTCTGAACTTGTGCCTTTTTTTATTGAGCTCTTACATCTTTTTTAATTGGTCTTTGTTTTTTATTGTGTGGTTTTTTTTATGTAGCTCCCCAGAGGAATTTTGAAATCGCCTTTAAGATGTTTGATCTGAATGGTGACGGCGAGGTGGACATGGAAGAGTTTGAGCAGGCAAGTTGAATAGCAGGTTGACTTCTTAGTGCTACGGCATCTTAGTCATAAGTGCAGCACTCCTCTACAATCTTATTGTGTTTTACATTTGTGGCTACTGCTGGTTTACATCTTTTCTTTCTATGCTCTGTTGTGCTGCTCAGACTTAATTTTTCATTCAGCCAGGTCAACTCTTAAGTATAAGCTCCAATTTTCTGTGACTTTGTCACCAAGGTATCTTTACAAGATACCACCTCCAAAGTAGATAAAAAATTTTTTCACTGTACTGGTGTCATGAGATTTTGATTCTACTTTCTTCCACAGCTTTTATTGTATTCCTTAATTTTGTTTGTCTTCAGAGAACAGCCAGGGCAAGTCTGCTTCAAAGAAGAATTTAGCTATTTATTTCAATGTAATCTAAAAACGTGTTTGTTAAGAGTGTATTTTCATTAGTTTCTTTCCCCTACTTCTTACAGGGTTTCATCAGCAGGGAATTTGATGCAGGCTTTTTAATGAGCTCAGCCTGCATGTCTGATACCGGTGAGATCCTCCTGTAAGCTATGGCCTGTGATTGTGTTAGAGTGAGAATAGATTGAAGACTCGAGCTGTTAGTGGGGAAGAGATCTGACCTCCGCAGGCAGAAGTGTATGGTTTTCTTGCCTATGTAGAAAATAGACTTAAGGCTTTGGAAACTCATAAACGTCTTGAAGTCACTGTATATTAGCAAAGCTCCCTGTGTGTGCTACTCATGAAAGGACAAGTAAATGCATTTGCAAAGAAGGGAACTGGGCAGTTGGATGAGTTGTCACCAAAGAACTAGGTAGAGGAGATACACCACTCATCTACGTAACATTCATGTGGCCCCTGGCACTACTTCTGTAACCCCGCATCCCTCGGGGCTCTGTGTTTAATGGGCAAGTGGAAGCTGCTGCTTCTGGGGAAAGGAAGTGAGACTCTGTGGGCAAAAAAATAACCTGCCCTTGTAGTTTTGTTATGCTGGAGGACATATGTGTTCAGAGATGGTGAAAAGCTGTGTACTGATATCCAAGAACAAAGCAGCCCCGAATAATCTAGTTAAAAATTCTCACTCATCGTTTGATCGAATGATTAGTTAACTTCAGAAGAGTCTGTAAGAGGTCATGCTTGGGGCACTTGATATAAAAGGGAATAACTAGTGGCAAAGCAGGTCTGTTAAATTAATTCCCCTCCTCCTAATCTTTTGCTGTCATCCGCTTTAAATTATTACCTGTGAGTATGATGTCATTATTATGAGTTTTCTCCAGAGCTGTGTAATATATCTGGTTAACTGTACGTTTTTAGATGCAGATTTTGGACTATTAGGAGAATGGGAGTATGTTTATCTCCAATATGATATCCCTTCATGTGACAGTTTGTAAACCCAGGAGTTGATTAATTTTCCTTCGAGTGCAAATTTGAATACACCACTGTGTCCAGGTTATTGTGCTGTTTTGCACTGCCTCCCTACAAACTACTGATTTAGGTATGAAAAATTCCGAGTTTCCTATTTTCCCAAGTGAAAAACACTGCTCTTTCTTCTGTTTGCCTAGTGCATGAATGTAGTACTCCACTGCAGCTATCTGGTAATATTTAAGAATTCAGAAGGTGTTTTACAGTAGTTACTAATGTTCTAGAGTGAAATTAATTATGGAGATAAATGAATTTAAGAAAAGTGGAGGACAGTTAACTGCCTACTAAAAATGCAGTGACACCTAGGTACTAACGCAGGTGTCATGTTTAGTTTTTTTATTAGGTATGTAAAGTAAGAAAGAATGTTTCTTGAGGATGAATGTTTCTGAAGCGCTGTGAAGATGAAAGTACAAAATTGAATTTTGCAAAGGCAAGTTATATGTACATTAAGTCATATAAAAATTCTTAGGAAGAGGAACATATTTTTGTTAAGCTTGTTACATGCGTCACTGCCTCTATATAAAAGAATAAAATTCCTGGTTAGCATCAGAGTATTTTGGTGAAGGCTGATCTTCCAGAGCTTTTGAGTCACAGGATGAAGGAGCTGTTTTGGAAAGTGAGAAGAAGCTGACAATATCTTCACAGATATCACTACAACTGATTTGCTGCATTTTGCAAACAGAATTAAAGCAAAGGCGTAGCTTCAGTGGGAGGCACACGCATAACGTTATACACATATATAATGTAACACACACAATAATTGATATGATAAATACTCTTTTTCACTCCTTATGGAGATGCCTTGGTAAGAGCATGAAGGACGGCAGGGTTTGCAGATCTGTACCATAAACACATTACCTGGCAGGGGCAGCTGGAACTGGCCCTTCCATGGGAATATGCTACTAGCGGTGGCATCAGTTTAAAAGAGCAACATCGTTTTGGGGAGAACAGGAAGAAAAAGAAGGGAAGGCAAAGGGTCATCACAGAAGCATCGTACCGTCCCCGCTGGCTGTGAGCACATGGGAATTAATTTCTTACTCCTTTTTCACACATCATCTTTGGAGAGGGCTAACAGCAGGTCTCTTCTCATTAACATCTGTCAAACCTTAAGAGTATTCATCAAGGAAGAAAATTATTTGTGGTAATTTAGGTAATATACAAGTGAGTCGAAGGCTTTAACTACCTAATAAGAAAACATTGAATTTCTTGAGGCCTCACTGTAGAGCCTCAGATTTTTTTTTTTCCAGTTGATGCATATGGTTAGTGCATAGTGCTCAATAGTTTGCCTGCATCAGTATAATCTTCAACTTATTATCCTTCAGCATGTAAATTGTTAGTTTACTCTTCTATTTTTAATGAATAAGTCGGATGAAAAGTAGTAAACTCTCAAGCAGTGTTACTCATGATTTTTCTTCAAACCATTAACTATTTTAATTGATTTTTTCTTTTTTGTTTCTCTTGTCTGGTGCAAAAGATGAAACAGATCCCAAACACTTAAGCTGAAATATGGACAAAAGACAGAGCAGCATCTCTGTGCTTCCCATCCTCATATGATCGATGAGCTGTGGGGGAGGACAGCACTGGTTGGGCTGGAGGGCAACTTCTTGCAGTGGTTGCCTGCCTTTCTGAGTATTAAAAGGATTACCCAAAGTAGGGACCAGCCAAATAATTTTGGCTCCAGTGCCCACAGATGGATTTTCAAACTGTCTGATACTTGTTATAGATGAGGAGAGAAGAGGGGTGTAGATTGCCTTATAAATAACACCCGGGAAAAGATGCTCTATCGAACAGCCTGCAGTGTGGTAAACACTTGCTTCTGTAAAAACAGGGGCAGTTTTCCAAGCTGGTCATAAACTGCATTGCTTCAGACAGTTTATAAATATTTGTCTCCGAAATGTGCATGCAGAGCTTGCAGTTAAATTGGAGCACAAAGCAAAACAAGGACTTGCTATTTACAGTGCAAAAATAATCCTTCTTCACATCACAGTGCATAGTTCAAAGAAAAAAACCCAAAACCTTTTTTCTGTATTTTTTTTACCTCTGACTTGACTTGGTTTTCTTTGTAGTGGAAAAATAGCCAGTAGCCTGTGGTTCGGAGGCAGTGTTTCAAGTGAGGTGAGCCCAGCAGTGATACACGGAGTTCTCCTCTGGAGCATCCCCTTTGGGGTTATTCCAGCGCTTGCTCTCTTGTTAGGAAAAAACTGAACATGCCATATACCCCAATAACAAGGTTCTGGCAACCTTTTGACAGGTGGAGCTTTTGGCAGCTGTTTTTCTTCCTCTCTTCCAACTTTTGTCAGCAGGAGGAAGAGGCTGAAGGCAAAGCTTTGTTTGCTGGAGCTTCGGGAAGCCTGTGCTGTCGAGGCTGAGTGCCAGGCAGCACATCAGCTGCCTTTTTTTCCCCTCCTTTTTCACACTCGTTGTCCTTAATATGAATTCTCTGCCTTGTTGGAAGAGATTGGCTATTATGCAGAGAATAACCCCAGCCTCTCATATCTGCAACAGCCATTCAGACAGGCAAGTGCTGGGAAGGGGTAGTGGGATACTTGAGGATGGAGAGGGGAGACGAGTGTGCATTTGGCTTGCCTGCCCCCTTAAATTAGCACAGGACCCTTAAAATAACTAACTGTTGGATTTTTCAGGCTGTCGCATCCTTCAAGTTCAACCTTTTGTCATATTGTAGAGGGTAGAGAAGTTGTCCTGCATGTCTTTGCCCTGTAGCATCCACTTGAGTTGAGTGGTGCCATTGAGAAGGTACAGGGCACTGCAGAATGCTCAGGGAAGGAGGAGTATGCTGTTTGCCTGCATGGTTTCTTAAACACATTGAGAAATTGCTGTTATAATGTGTGCTTTCACACTTGGCTGTCTGTGCAAATATCCCAGCCTGCAGGTAACTCAGGTACTTCTTCATTACTTGTTATTCTGCTGGCGCTGCTGCTGGGGTTGTATATGGGCTGATACCACCTGTGGGACTTTTGGAGAGCTCTTTGCTCTGGGTGGATCAGCCCCCACCTGCAGCTCAGCTTTGCGCACAGCCCCAGGGACGGAGGAGCTTCAAGCCATGGCAGAGAGCAGCAGGCAGCAATGGAGGGGTGCCCTTGGGTAGAAAACCCCTGGTTTTGTGCGTAAGGGGAAAAGAAATGCGATGTGAGCTAACTGGGGTTGGTGTGAACTAACAAGGATGGGCAGTAAAGTAGGAGTGGAAGCTCCAAAATGTGTGCAGGCTTTTTTCTTCCCCGCAGTTGCCTCAGCTTTCTCTCCTCCTGCGACTTTGCTGGGAACAAGCTGCTCTCTGCTGACCAGGCGTAGGATCAGTGCTAAAATGCTCATCTGCAAACTGGGTGAATTGTTTCTTAGAACTCGTTTTAAGCAGTCTATACTCTTCTTTCTTTAAAGAGGACTGAAAAAATCAAAGCATAAGTTCAGCCAAATTTTTGATTTGTTGTGTCTTTTAAGAATTTTTTCAGGGGGAAAAAAAATAAGTCGATGACACATCTGAGCCTGGAGTACCTCGTGCTGATACTTGACTAGTATAAGTCCAGGCGGTGTTTCTGATGCTAACATCCCTCTCTTCTTTTTAGGTCCAGAGCATTATTCGCTCCCAAACCAGCATGGGCATGCGCCACAGAGACCGGTCCACAACAGGGAACACCCTGAAAACTGGCTTCAACTCTGCGCTGACAACGTACTTCTTTGGGGCGGATCTGAAGGGGAAGCTGACCATCTCCCACTTCCTCGATTTCCAGCGCAAACTGCAGCACGATATTCTGAAGCTTGAGGTTTGGGTCATTTTTTATGTATGGTGGAGAGGGCGGTGCAGCATGGACAGTGCTGCATGACATGGTTTCTGGAGAAAGAGCAAGAGCATGGGAGGGGTTTGGAGGGAGTTGTAACTACAACTGCGGCTTGTAGCACTCACGGATCAAACCTGTTGTTGAATTCCTGATTAGTGTTTTGGTGCCCGTGGCACTCCCCAGGAACATCTCCAGCTTTTGTTGGTAGCCGCTCTTGTGGAGTTGCAGCAGCAGCCGGCATGTCCTGGTTGCATGTCCCTCCACATGATACTGGCCTTGCCAACACCTTGGCACTGTCAATTGGAGTGATTATGGCTTTAGAAAAAGACAAAAGAGGTTGTGAGTAGTCTGTTGCTACCTTTCCAAGGAAGGTTTGTCTCATTCCTAGTGAGCAACCTGTGCCCTAAAGGACCGGTGTTTATAACCATCCCAAAAATCTTCATCTCTGTTTTTGTCCCCACCTTCTTGTTTGCTTTAGTATTCTGAATATTTTGACTGTGTAACTGTTCAAGCCTCATGTGAATCCTACTAAACAGGTGGTCCCTGTTATGTGACCTACATTATTCACTCCTGGGTTAACATGTATTATAACAAATGTCTGTATGGTCTGAGACTCTTACTTTTCAATTGAAGTGAAGGTCTCCTTTTTCCTTTGCATTACCAGGAGTTAATAGCAGCTCCCAATCTCCCTCTTCCCAGTCACATAGCTGGAATTTAAGCATCAAGCTTCAAAATTTGGTTCTTTTGACTAAAGCAAGTACAAGAATAGCAACGCGGGACTCCTTGGTTTGTGTCTCAGCTCCCAAGTGGGGCTGACTCAAAAATGATGCCTTTCTCTGGAGCAGGCCTAAGGGTTTGACCTGGCTTGAGCAATGCCGGGCCTTTATTTGCATGAGAAATGAGGATTTCGTGCACAAGAAGATCCCCCCACAACCATAACCTGTTAAGACAACAGTACTGAGAGCTCACTACTGCTTCAGTCTGATGTACAAATGTCTGTATGCTCAGGTTGTGTGATCCAGCTAATGGACAGCATTTTATTAAGTTCCTATTAAGTCAGTTGTTGCAAACTTAACCTGAATTTATTCCCTTTTTTATTTGGAGTTTTATGAATCTAAATGGGAAACTGACTCAAGGACTGATATTTTTTTATGAAGGTAATTGTCCAGTTAGCTGACTTCATTTAACTTGTTATTGGAGTGGGTGGTGTGGCTCTACATGTGCAGGGGGAATAGGCTGGCTGAAGAAAATGTTCTTTGTGAACTGGAAACTGTCAGTTCCTCAGTGTCTCTACAAATTGAGAATGAATGCAATACTTTTTCAGGTTAAGAAATATAAGCTGAAACTCAAATGCCAAGGGAAGAGAAATAGAGATTATTTGACGTTTGCTTCCCATCCTGCTCTGGTTTCCCACTGCCACATTTGCTCCAGGGACGGGCAACGAGGAGGCACTGAAGTGTTATTCCTGACCTGTGCTGGAGTCCTCTGCTCCCTCCACAGATCTGCACTTACCTCATTAATAAGGAATGTTGGTTTGGTTGGTTTTTTTCGGTTTCATGGTACTTGTTCTTCTTTTCCTCCTGCAATTCAGTTTTTAGTGATTTCAGTCAATTGTACGTCTTTCTGGTGAATGTTAGTTGCCTTTCTAACAAGTTATTTATTAATTGGGGACCGTACAAAATATTCATGTCTTGGTAAGTTAATGAATATCATGAATACATCATTACTGAATTCCTGAGAGCACCCTTGAGCGCAGTACCATGCTGTGCTTACTGTTTCTGATACTTGTTTTAACTGGAAAAATTGACCTATGCAAAGTTAACAGTTCTGTCCTGCCAAACTTATTTTTTTCCTGAGTTCATGATACTAAAGCACCCAATTTTTCTGTTCATGGTTCTCATCTATTTAGACAACACAGACCTATTTCTGTCCTCAGCGTTATGCAGCATGACCCCTCTGCTCTTCTGCTTTTATCTTTTTTGACATGATCTCCCACCTTCTCTCCTTGTTTCACATTTGATGTTATTTTTTCACGGTTAAGCAGCTTTTCACACAAGTGTCTAGTGGGTTTGCATTGCTCCTTTTCTAGGAAGTGCTCTAATGGACTCAGCCACTTAATGTGGTAATTCAGAGAAGAGATATCCCTCAGATATTTGCCTTGATCCGTGCAAATCAGAAGAACGTGAGAAGTGGCGCTAGGAAATACTGTATTACAGAGCATCAGGTAACTCAGGTAGCTGATTTTTAATGGCTTCCCTTGTTTTATGTGTCTGGGTAATGAGCCTGTGAGTACAGTGGTCCTTTGTCAGCCTTGTGCTCTGCCCATGCAGATCATCTCTGGATTCTTCTCTTGGTGTGACTAGTGTTACTGGTGGACAAGAAGGAGCAGAAAAGAGCTGGTGGCAGACCTGCCAGGGGCTCAGCTCAACTCTTGTACCCTCATCTACTCATCCTTTGCTGGCTTCGCAAAATTAGTACGTGGTCTGAAGGTGGGAACTTAATTTGAAAACCAGTTTTTGTTCATGTTTGGTGTCTGAACTCCAGAAAAGGCTTTGGGGAAATGCACCATGAGCAGGTCTGAAGACTACCTCCTGGGGCTGTTGCAGCCCCCACGTGACATGGTGCCTCTATTCTCAAACTGGGATACTTGCTTTCTCTCTTCCAGAAGAAATCTACTTTAAGAAAGACCTTTTTTAAATGCCCTTCACCTCAGGATCCAGGCATACCTGCAGTTAATACACTGGAGAGCCAGTTTCTTCTACTGATGGTGTGAAGGTGGAACAATAGTTTCTGACCACCTGAACCCACTTTCCTCTTACTGATTTTGTTCATTTTTTTTTCTTACCAAAATATTCATGCATATTTCTTTCTCAGAGGAATTAGATCAGGCAAAGCACTGAACATTTCAATGTTCCTTATGACTGAAGTGCTGACAGCATATTTAAGTAACCACGGCCTGGTGTTTTCTTCCCTTCTGCTTATTTTTTCAATGAAAGTACATTTTCCATCATTTTATGGAAACTCAGCGATCAGCTTAGTTGCGGGAAAGGAAGGATGAGAAAGGTAAACGCAGCCAGAGGGAGAGGATACGCTTTTAATGGCTTATTACAACTTTCTGCCTACTTTGAGGAAGCTGTGGCCTCCTTGTTGCATTGTGGGGTGGCCCGGCTGAGCCACAGGAACCAACCCCCTGAATGGGGCAGGCTCCCGGCAAAGCCCTCACCGTTTTCTTACTGCATTCATGCTGCCTTGCTTTAGTGCCTTTGGAAAGACTTCCTTTTCTTCTTGTCACTTAGTGTGACAAATGGTGACAAGTTTGTCTGGGCAGGCTCTGCAGCAATAACGTGTCCTGTTAGGACAGGCGGTATTGGGCTCAAACGGTGCTTTTTTTTTTTTAAGTGAAAGTACTCTGAGTTAGGAAGGTGGATAGGACTTGACATCATTGTTTATGCTATTTCTGCTTGTTAGTGTCTGTCCTATATATTCCCATGTCCCTGATGGACCAAGAGGAGTCCCAGACAGCCTGTGGGTCTCTTCCAGCCTAAATTTTTCTATGATTCTGTAAGTGTATGTAGAAAAGATGTGTTAGCCCTTTGTTCTCCACATCTGTGTCACCCCTGAAAGTCAACCCAAAACCTGCTAATAGTAGTGATTTAATCTCCATATTTAGTCTTCTTTTATTTCCCCAGGTCTCTTTCTGCCAGCAGTGGGATATGTGCCTATGGTGTAAGACCTTAGTAAAGAATGTTTTTTCAGTTTTCCCACAGTGAGATTTCTATAGCACATTGTTTCCCTGACAGTTACTCACAGAGGGCATTTGTTCTCAGCTGAAATGGTGAAGCAGGTACTAATCCAGCCCTACGCCTTGTAGGTGTGGGGCTGTCTTCCTGGTGGGAAATGCCATGGCTGGAGAGGCAAGGTTGTGCTGCATGGCTTTGAGCAACCCCACGTCTCAGTCTGGTGTGATCTGGGGTCTGTGCTTTGAGGTGGTGAGATGCAGCTTCCCATGGAGGAGCTTCCCAGAGAGGTTGAAGGGTCAGATCCTCATGCAGATGTGTATCCTTATGCTGAAATATAGGGATCATTGCAGATCGTTGTTTACCCGGGGATCAAGGATGACCCAATAGCAGTCCCTCCCCAGCAAAAGGTCTTCCAAGTGCTGGAGCAAAGAGAAATAAAATGGGATTCTGTGAGAATATGGCTGCTGTCCAGAAAAATCACTTTTTTATGTGTCTGTTCTGTGACAGGTAATGTGAGAGTAACTTCTTCACCCTGGAGACTCTTGTTCTCATGACCAATGCCGACACAATTGCTGCTTGGTTTAGTTTTTACGAAGAAGGAGTGATAGACGCTCTTCCATCTGCACATATCTCATTAGAAAGTCCTAGATCTCCACCCTGTCTTAACGAATATTCTGGTTTCAGAAGGCATTTCTAATTTTTCACAACCTGTTTTTAGGGTAATAACTGTTTTAGGGTAAGTGCCTTTCTGTCCTGAGTCCCAGTGCTGGGGTATTTAGTATCTGAGTAATCCTATAGCAAGTATGAAAAACTACTGTGGTGGTGTTAGCAGCTTACTAAAGATTTTTTGGGTTCTGCCTTGTTTTTATATGGGCTTGCAGACTGATACAGATCTTCAGTGATTTTTTTTAACATAGGCAACCAAGTTTGCAGTGGTGAGTCATGTATCTTGTATCTGCTGCGGTGATTTAGGTGAAAGAAGACAGTAACTTAAATTGCTTCGACTGGCCTGAAAAATGAAATCTGGCAGTGTCAGATTGGCTAAGCTTTGTAAAGAGCCCAAAACTCGGACTTTTTGGAGGTCAATTTGCTATCAAACTTATACGAGATATTTTTATTTGAAGTCACCCTTATAGCAGTCTCTGTCACAGTTAACTGTGTTGTCTCACAAAGTTGTCCTTTACCTGCTGTTCCGCTCACCATCAGCTTCACTGCTGGCCTGGCCACTGTGGGAACAGTGGTGGGGGATGTAATGTTTTCCCTTTTTTTTTTCCTTAGGAATTCCTCCTTCTATGTGTCCTGTAATGCATTTTGTATACTTACATAGTTTTGTCAGTTCTTTGTCTAGTTCTATATCTATATCCTCTATATCTTTATCTCCTCCTTTAGTCCCCTGCTTGCTTTCTCTTCCTTCACATGGTCCTTACATATGAAAAGCCAAACCTGCACTTGTGAAGTTGTCTCCTTAATGTAGCAATTAATGGCAGATACAAAAGTTGCTAGGGTTCTTTGTTAGTGATTTCCTGACCTGATTGCAGCGCTTACCCGAGGTGTCTGTCACTGTGGCATCTGATGTGCAAACTTATTAAGGAATGGTTTGAGTCGCCTGGGATGCGCCAGGCTGTGGTAGGAGGTATTAAAAGATACGCTTTGAAACCATTCAGTGTGCCATGGGGAAGGAGGGGAGGATGAGCTGATCATTAAATACAGAAAGCCTAAAGTAGTGTGCCTCCTGGGTCCTCTCTTTATCCCAGAGGATGAGCAATTCAGTGGGAAAGTGAGGCAGGGATGCAGCATCGGGAGGAGCCAGGCTCACTAACATGTACTGCAGGGCTTGAGAGCTCCTGCCCCGGGGAGAAGTGCTGAAGCTGGGTTATGAGCAGTGGGAGGGGAGGTAGTCCAAGCCCTGGGGGTGGTGAAGGGCAAACAATGGCTGCTGTGAGAGGGAATAGGTAAAGCACAGAATTAGAGCAGGGAGAGGAATATGAATAAGCTGAAAATACAATTAAAAAGCAGCTGCTTTTTAGGCAACCAAAGAAGAACCTGGAGTAGCCTGGCTTTTACGTTTGTGTTCTGTTGTGTTGCTTAGGAGCTGCTTCTCTGCTAAGACAACAGACCAAATGTGCACTTACAGACTGCCTGTGCTGCTGCGGGATGGGTGCTGTGAAGCCAAAAGACATGGGAGGCAGCGGTGGAGGATAAGTTCTGTTTACTGAGGGGAGACCTTCTGTGGTGATCCTCTGCTACCCAGTTGTCCCTTTGTGCTATCACATACCAAGCTCAGCCTGAATCTCTTCCTTTTGGTCAATCCCAGCTGGCAGAGGCAGATTGGGAATGAAGGGGTCAGTGGATGGGATGCCTTGGACATCATACCTGTCTCTATTCGAGTCTCTGAAAGCATACGCTCTGGGTCTATGTCACTGTTGTCATCTCTTGACTGTAGCTTCGAAGTATGTCGATAGCCAGTAACCTTTAAACAACAGCTCTGGAAGGGAAGAGGAGCTTGGCATAGAGGCTTCCTGCCCCAGAAGTCCTTACTAGAGTCAGGGATGGACAAAGCCATGATGGGTTTAGTGCAAGGCGAGAGGAGTTATCAGGCTTGTTCCCATAGATCTATATACTCCCTCTTCTGTGTTTAATGCATTAGAAGTTTTAGGGAGTAGAAATAAGGCTAATGACCATGACTTTGTGATGGATAGCCATGAAGGTGTTGTGGATGACAGGATTTTGTGACATCTCCAGTTAAAAGTGGGATCATCTGACCACCATGTATAATTTCATGTGAGGAAACTCTGTAGTTAAGGAGTTGCAGTCCAGCATATAAATATCTGGGAATTTCTGGGCAGACAGTTGAAATTATTTGGACAGCTCATCATGTTTTTGATGGCATTCAAAGTTCTGGCAGCCTGCTTTTTGTCCTGCCGTGTGAGTGGAAAGGGTCACGGGAAGCTTTCAAGTTGACCGTACTGTCTTGGTTAGGGTTTGGGGAAAAGCTGGCATTCAGTTTTTGTCCAATGTCAGCCAAAGTCTTGGTAAGAATTCAGAGTGGGATGCTACCATGAAAAAAAAAATCTGGAAAATAGGAATAGGTTACAAGGCTGTGGCAAATGCAGCTTAAAGGAAAGACAGAAGGGAGATATAACAGTCTCAGTAAACATGAGGAGTCACCATAAAGAAGACTGAGGCAAGGCATTTTCATCAATCAGTAGAGGCAGAGCAGGTAATGAAAGGCTTAAATGTGCACTAGGGGAAGTTTAGTTTAAATACAGGGCGGGCTGAATTTCAGTTCCTTTTTTTCATTAAGAAGGGAGAGTGCCACTGGGTGGGTGAGTGGTTGACTGTCATGGGTGAGATACCAAAAGCTGTGTTTCGTGCCTGTATCAGAAGATGCTGTAAACGCTATTCCTAACTAATTCCTCCCCAGGACAGGCTGCAGAAGCCAATGGGGAGATCGTCTATGCCAGCAAAATCAAATCCTTCCAGTGCCTTACTCCTGAAAGGTGGAGGAAAAGTCAGGTGTCAGCTGTGGGGTGGCTTGTGGGGGGGCTCAGGATGATAAGAACATATCAAGTATCTGCATGTCAGCAGTGAAATGCTTGGTGAGACATCCTGGGGGTGCTAACTGGTGCGCTTCAAGGATCGATGGGCGCACTGGCCCTTGGGCTCTGCTTCAGTCAACTCTGTACTCAGCCTTCGTGAGCATGGAAGACCATGTCTAGCAATGTGGTTGTCTTCAACATACCTGTTGGATTGGAATCGAGTAAAAGCACTCAGGCAGCCACTTCTTATATTGTGTCTTAGCTGTAACTTGGGTCTGCTCCATCAACAGTGACAAGTGAGCAGTTGCAGCTCTATGACTGGCACCGACACGCTGGGGTTAAGGGCAGTGACACCAAGCAGGTACCCAGTGCCAAGCTGAGAATGTCCTGTTGTCAGCAGACCAGAATAGTCAGTGGTGCAGAAGTGTGCCAGTGAAGCTGGTGTGGGTGTGCCAATATGTGTGCATTGCAGTGCTGCAGCTGCTTATGAGCATTACTGGGACATGGCTCGAATGCACAGGAGCACCTTTGCCATCTCCTCATTTGGGATGGGTGCTTCAAGGACTGAGTAAAGCAACCATCACAGCCTGGTGAGAAAACACCCACTATGGTATGTGCTGCTGCTTTACTTGTATTTGATCTGGGTGACTTAAATGTGGTTGATGCAGTGGCTCTGCAGGGGAAGCTGTTTGAGGATTTTATTGGAATTTCTATTTATTGTGTCGTTAGTGGCAGTAGAGGGTTTTGCTCTGTAACAACAGGCTCCTTTTGGTTTATGAAGTGAGTGTAAATCCACTCCCGAGCTCCCGCAGTGCAGCGTGCTGAGCCCTGCGCTCATGCAGGCGTCAGAGCCTTTTGTAGGACCCCTGCAAATAAAATCCCAAGAGTGGTATTTTGATTAATTACATTGCTACGAGTGTGTGGAGGTTTGTATTGCTGAGTCCATAAAGTAGAAGGGGTAAGCTAGTTAGCATAGATGTTTTTGTTCATGTGCACACAATTCAGTTAACCAAGAGCCAGGGAGTCCCAAAAATGGATGGGCAAGAGGCTGGGGACGTCTGCGTGGACATGTTAGGACTGCAGCTGTACGGCTGCATTAGCTGGGTGAGGTACATCAGTGCGTAAGCCCCAAACAGAGGAAGGCTTCGGACCCATGCTAGCTTGTGCTCGGCAAGCTCAGCACGCCTGCAGGATTTCGTGCTGGTGCTGGGTTTCATGCTGTTAATGAGGTGGGAGAGGCAGGAACCATCTCAGAAGCTTCTGCAGCTTTATTTTGTTATTGTACAGCCGTTGCTGAGGCATTTGCAATGTCCTGGTTAGCTGACAAAAATCAAAGCAGACATTTAAGGCTGCGTGTCCTCCATCTTCCCATGGACCCTCAAGTACAGTGACTGTGGGAGCATGGGGAATGTGTTTTATTAATCACAGGAAAAACTGAAATGTTTATCACCCAACGGGCTTGCTGTGCTTCCTTGGGTGAGAATGTCAGCCAGCTTCTTAAGCAGGACCCAAAATAAATACAGATCAAGTCCTGCATGATAACAGCATGCTAAAATGGCTGTTTGAGACGTTTCCAATGAGCAATTCTTGTAGCAGGTATCTGACTCCTGCCTCATCCTTCCATCCTATGAACAAACGCTTTAGTCCTTTTGCTCTTTTTTCCCCTTTCAAGCTCTGAAGACAGAGCTGTTCTGCACCTCCATGCATTGCCATCTGTGCTTCAGCTCCTGACTTTGCTTCTGTTGGTGCATTAGGGACATGGGAGCAGGATGCAGGCACTCCCTTTTGCCTGCTAGGCTGAATGAAACTGCTGCAAACTTATTTTTCTTGGCAAATTGAGCACCAAGGTCAAGCAGAAACAGCGTAAACTCTAAGAGGCAGTGAGAGCACTATATTTCTTAATAAAATTGTGTATATCAGTTCCATGGAGATTTTTGTGTTTTTCAGAGTAACAGTTTGGCTCCAGTATTTGCAGCTCCACCATCCCATGGGTATCCCTGTGGCGGGGCTAGGAACTCGTACTGCTTCCAAACTTTGCTCTTTTCTCATTCAATGAGCATGTAGGATGGAAAAGCTGCTCTGTTTCTTGTGCCGAGGTACCAGGAGCGTTGTCAAGGGCAGGAATGACAGTAATGGAGCCAGGTCTGGAGAGCAGCCGTGGGAGGTAGCTGCTCACCTCTTCCCACTCTCCATCCTGGCAGTCAGGCAAGTGCTTCCCTTAAATTAATCAAAGATGTCCTTTCCCCTTAGTATTACTGATTCCTCTTCTTTATGTTTCCTTCCTTTCATTCCTCCACTACATGAAAATTCAAAATGCAGATCTTTTCAGAGTTGTCAAGAAGTTCTTGTGATTCATGAGGAGGAATTTCAGGTGCGGCCATCTTTACATAACCTTCATTAATTGCTCATTAAAGGGTAACAAGTTGCCGGTGATTGGAATTAATTTTTCCCCCTTGCAGGCAGCAGTGGCATGCCAAGGTCAATGACACCTCAAAAGCATCTATCAAACACATGGTCTGCTGGGATCACACTGCTGCTGACAGATGTACGTTTTTAACCTGGCTGCTACATATTCATTTAAGCTGTTCTTGGAGAGCAGAGGGAAAGTGCGAACAGGGAAAGCGTTTGGAAGGTTGGATTTTTCTCGTGTGAAAATAGCTCCCTCTTCTTTGTTTTTCTTTCTTTTTTTTTTATTCAGTAAGGAGAAGCAAGCTGCTGCTGGTAGCGTTGGGAGCATTTTTCCTGACCTTATCCAGCTGTACAATCTGCGCTTGAGTCCAGGGAATCAGGTAGGGGAGGGAGTTAATGGACAGTTAAATAATTTGGATGCTCTGGCTAGTTTTACGAGGCTCAGAAGTGGTTTCCAAACCTGAGGACTTCACGGTGCTGTCTGCCCGTCCCTGGTGGAGCAGGGACCGCCATCAGCAATAGGCAGCGTGCCAGCTCGGCACAGCGGGTGTTGCAGCAGGAGCTGCTGCAGTGCTGCAGGCATGGAGCCTCTCAGCCTGCTCCAGGCATCGGAGGTGGGTCGTGGTGGTCGTGGTTTGCTTGTCCGTACGGGTTATCCAGCCCTGGACCGACTTTCTTGGGCAGCCTGGGTTCACGCTGCCCAGCATTGCAGGGTGATGCCCAGAACAGCCCGTGCACGATGATTCAGGCTGGGTTTGGCATTTTCTCCTCCACATCCTTCCCGTTTGCGTTCCTCCCGCTGTTGGTAGCTCTGATAATCTTTAGAGCTGTTTCTTTGACTGGTTTTTACCAAATAATGTAATTGGGCTTTGTTGGTCCCATCCAGTGGCTCTTCGCAGGCGGCCAGTGCACTACGTCAGGCTGTATCTAGAGCAGGCTGGATTTCACCTTGCAAAACCCAGTGTTTTAGATCCATGCATGCTGGAATCTTTCAGCATAATTAAAAAAAAAAAATTAATATTTTCAAACCTTTGATCTTTCCAAATAAAAAGTCTTTAGAAACTTGTGCCTTGCTTTCTGTTTCTGGCAATAATGTGGTGCCTGTGCAAATACTACAGCTTCCTCCCAAAGTTGGGGTTGGTTTTTTGTGGGTTTTTTCTTTGTTTGTGTGGGGTTTTTTTTTGTTTGTTTGTTGGGTTTTTATTGGACAGAGAAGGTTGCTGGGGTTTAGGAAGAAGTACACACTGTTTTCCCCTTTTTTCTTCCTCTGTCATAGTTGTATATGCAACTTGAAAAGAGATCCTGGAATCCTGCTTCTCCAGAATAGTAAACAGCTAGTGCTGCAGTAGTTTGCAGATAAATAATGTATTACAGCCTGTCAAATAAAGCTTTGAGCAAATACCACTTTAAAGGGTCATATATTGTGAATCTGAATATTACCCTACAAATCATTATTTCCCAGACCCTTTTGATTCCTTATTACGCACG
The DNA here is from genome assembly GCA_031468815.1 of Morus bassanus. Taxonomy (NCBI): domain Eukaryota; kingdom Metazoa; phylum Chordata; class Aves; order Suliformes; family Sulidae; genus Morus; species Morus bassanus. The sequence goes on from CM062583.1 coordinate 3,983,170, forward strand.
CCACAGCTCTCAGAACAGGTCACCTTTTTCAAGTACCCCTAAACCTGACAGAATTAGTATTAGCAATATTTCTGCTATTGGTGTTTGTTTAGCCAGCATAAATAAGGTTGAAAATCATCCCTCAACACTTCTCTCCATCCAAAAGTCCTTCTAGATTTTTTTTTTGCTATGTCAATTGGAAATAAGAAGTGGTGCACGCACGTTTGTTTTTTAGAAGCTTTTACATGAGATTTTAGGGAGTACATACTTTGATTGGTTTTTAGCAGAAGTCTTCCTAGAAATTTAAGAGCCTGTTAAAATATAGCTAGGTATTTTTGCTAATATAAGTGTTTAAAGAGGATAGAAATTATATTGCAGGGATGCCTGGTTGCAGTTAGTTTGAAGTTCTAGAACATCTGCATCAAACTTACAGAAGATAGGTTTAGGAGTACTTCCGAAAAATAAAAACCTAATAAGTTGAAGATGCTGACTCTTGCACAGCAGGACTATTATGCTTCGTTGTATTTGTGTTTAACATCCCTTTTAAAACTATGATGTGACCATGTTTCATGTTCTTTCCAGGTGTTTATAGAGTAGCAAGGCCATGCAGCAGCTCTCATATGAGCCTGTGCACTGATAGGTGTGGGCGTAATTGCAGAAAAAGCAGAGGAGAGTATCGCTTCGTCCGTGCAGCTCAGCAGCTAGTATTCCCATCGTGGGATAAGTCTGGGGAATTCAGATTCAAGTCCCAAAGCGCAGACCGAGCCGATTTTCCCATCCTGTTACCCGGGGCTCCTGGAAGGGTTGTACCATAGAGGTAACCGGCAGCCAGCCTGGGAGGTGCCACTGCTTTTACTTTTGGCATTGCTTTAGGAAAAGCTCGAGCTGTGTTTTCATCGTGCTGCGTCGTGTTACAGCTGAGTGTTTCCCTCTTGTGTCGATGGGCTCCGAGGCTCTTGGTGGTTTTGGTTTATCTTAAACACCATTTGAACCTGTGCCGGGTGCATACAACGGAGGGGTGTGATGGTTATTTTAACAATCTTCTTTAGCAAACACAGCAAGCAAAACAAAATAAGCCACCATTCAGTATACAGTCCAGAAATGCGATGCCAGGTTAGGAAGGAGAAGAAATCCCACTTCTCAAGCATGAACTTCTTACATCCGTTTGTGGTTGTACAGTGACGCTGAGTCCTCTCTGAGCATTTTGATGCTCCAGCATCCCTCCCCAGGCAGTTGCAGAGCTGGTGTTACTCTCTTGGGCATAGTTCAGTCTGGTGCCAGCTATGACAATACACTGCTCCCTGTTTTTAAAGCAGTTTTTTATACTTGCAATCTCTGATTAGATAGGGGTTTTCAGCACTGGGGTTTTAGGTAGAAATTTGCCATATTAATGCTGTTGGTTGTGACAAATTGAGGAGGGAGGAGAGTCAGCTGAGATGAGAAGTCTTCCCCTGAGGACTGTCTGGTACCCAAGCAGCTTGACCTCCTTCTGAAGGAGGGACGTCCTGGGGGTAAGTTAAAATTTCATCTCACGTTTTCTTTCCGAAACACTGCTGTGTCTCAGCTGAAGCCATGCGTCCCACCGCACCGAGCCTGAACTGGAAGGGGCAATTCAGCCCTTACACCATGACATACGGCGTGCCAGGGCTGCAGGTCCGTGCTTGTAGAGACACGGTGTTGTTTGTACCCTAAACCTTCAGTTGAAATGGCATTTCCTGGTTTCCCTATTGCAGACTTTTCCAATCTGAGAAACATTTACGAGGTGGGTGGTCCGAGTCCGCAGCGGCATTTGTGATGCCCCGTCTCCACAGTTAAGGAGGACCCAGAGGATGTCCTCCTGCGTGTGCCAGATGGCTCCTTAGGCCATCAGAGCTGCTTCATTTCCCAGCAATGAGCCTTGCAGCTGGTGGTGGCAGAAGGAGAGATGAAAGGAAGTAATGTCTGTGTTTGAGAAGTTCTGACGTTTCTTTCCGAGTAAAGATATTTCTTGTGATGGTGTCTCTGAGTTGGTTCAGGCTGGATGCTTCTCAGGAGCTGGCATTTGATTTTCTGCAGGAGGAGGTGGATTGAGTTAGTGAGGAAAAAAATAGTCAAGTGTGGAAGCAGCGGGATTATGGGTCTGTCATTTTATGGTGGGTCCTTGTATTGCCTTTCTCTAAAGTTAGGCAATTAAGGGGATGTGGAAGCAGAAAAAATTTTCTGTTTATTTGCCTTCTGCTTTCTTCATGTGATGAAGCCTTTCCTCCATGCACTGGAGAAAAGAGAGTAGGGTTATTTATTCAGACAGAGAGCTAAACTAGAAGGAAGCTTACCCACATTTCAGCTTATAGAGGAACATGAAGATGTTCATCCTGTCTGTTAGGTTTTGGGGGTTTTTTTTTGGGGGGGGAAGTAATTAATACCTGTTTTAGATTATGGGTAGTCTTTTAAATGATTGTAGAAAGTATCCTAATGTGGTATATGGACTGGGACTGGGCTAGCAAAGCTGGGTCAGCTTGACAGTGGGAGAGTGAAGTGCTGTGCCCCATTTCTCCTGCCTTCTTACCCTCCCATAATTTGATTTCCTTGCATGTCATGTTGGCTTTTAATGAATTTCAAAATATTGCCAATTGTATTTTACACTAATTTTTTCATCTCGGGCATCCTGGCTTGCAGGAAGAACGCTTGGAAAGCATTATATTTCATTATTTACTGTATCCTTGCCAGTGTGCGGATGCAGAATCTGCTGCTGGCACCAAGTGGCTACGGGTGGAAGCTGCTCCGGAGGTGTTGGACTTGCCGGCCATCTGTGTTGCGTGCATAGATTTGGGGGCTGCAGTTCAGAGTGGGGTAGGACCCCCCTGTTTCCTCCCTAGTTTCCCTGATGGTGGGTGTCACATGTCGGAGCTGCTCTGTCCTGCACTGTCTGGTGCCCTGCGATGCTGGCTGAGCGATTGCTTTGGCCGTGCTTTTCCTTTTTTTAAGATATATGGAAGGGAAAAAGGCTCTCAGAGGACTTGTTTGCTTGTAAAAGATCCCAGTGTGTTCTGCCCTGCATCCCATCCTTGTGAAGTTGCGATTTCCCCCCCCCCACGTGACTGGAAAAATAACCTGTACAGTAATGTCACATGTATGATGGCCAAGGATTGTGATTACCTGGGAAAGAACACTGTTTTTCCTGCCTTTTCAAATACCTGGAGGATTTTAACACTTAACAGTGTTCTTACACTGTGCATTGAGTACTGAAAGAAAAATTACTGTAGGCTTTGTACCCTCCTTCATTTTCAAGTGGAGATGACAGGCGAGCTGTGTTCAGTTGGCCAGAAGACATTCAAGAAGGCAAGAGAGCACAGATGTGGTACCTCTGCTCCCAGACAGGGAGGTGGGAAAGGGGTGTCAGGGGTAGCTGTTTCTTTTAAAAGCTGAAATCAAGGTTTTTCCACTCACAAATCATTTGAAGACAAGTGTCTTTATGAATAAACATGATTGCTAACATATCGGGGGAAAAAAAATAGAAGTCTCTCACCAAAATTTTTTTTTTCTGCATTATCTTTAAATAACATTCCCTGCTCATCCCTTCTGTAATTAAATGTATCTGACACTAGCTTGGAGGCAAGTTTTGAACTTTCTCTGCCCATCGCCCTCATTTCGTTGCTTTTTCTCAGTTCAGTGGTGATTATATTTGAATTTGGGAACTGGTTGTTGACCAGCTCTCGCTTGCCAGCCCCCTTCTAGGCTGGCCTTTGCAATGAGCACCCCTGTGTGCCTGTGTATGGGAGAACATAATGCTTGGCTGCCAGGAATCGATTTTGGGTATCTGTGAATGTTTCAGTTTAATGTTAGAGGTGTTCATTTTAAAGTGAGATAAACCCAGAATAAAAAGCATTAATTCCATGGTTTTCAGACTTTTTTTTTTCTTGTGAATAATATTTGTATGGTGTTTTGACTCATCACTGCACCTCATGACCACCCGCAGAAATTAAAAGTTGGAACCAGTTTTGGAGCCCACAGGGAAGGGGAATGAGTTGGTTTATTTACAGGGTCTCGGCATGATTTTATACTTTAAAGAGATTCATTTAAATAAGTTATTTTAGTTCCTTCATCTTAGATTTGTTTTATCTTTATTTTGTCCTTTAACACAATCTCCCAACTGTGTGATAAATCAAAAGACTAAAGCTCTTTCGTCTCACGCAGTGGGTCTGCTGCAGGTGAGGCTCTTGCTACTGCTGCGATCAAGACTCAGGCTATGGCAGTAGGATGGGCCCTCTACTTCATTTTCAATAGGTTTTGCAAGACGCCAAAAATGCCGCAAGCATCAGCATGTTCATTGTGCTCCACGCTTCGATACTGCTGCTCAGAGCGGGTGAGATCCTCATACTCGAATATTGGAGTTATCTTTAACAGACGCTGTAGAAAGGTTTGCCTCCAGAAGGGCTTTCCCTGCCTGCTTTGGCTCCTGTCTTTGACAGCCAACGCAATAGCATTTGTTGATTTTTATTTTCCCTGTAGTACAGAATAATCCTCTGCCTGGTCTAGACCAGATTGCCCAAACCCAGAGGTTGTGTGTTTTGGTACACCTCTGTCCATCCTTTCCTTGCGTAAGTGATGGCTGAAAGCACGCCAGTAGTACCTGCCAGGAAACTTTTGGGCCAGTACACTTTGTTTTCATAATGTAAAAGGATTAAAGGGTGCCATGTGGCACCAGGTGACCTCTTGGGGGGAAAATTTGTCATGTGGCTATTTAGACATATCGGTCCAACTGCAGCTTCCCACCAAGGAAATCCTGAAAACCCCAAGGACCTGAAGCTGAGCAGGTGAATCACAGGAGGAATAAACATTTTTCCCCACTGTTTATTCTCTAGCTATAAATGTTTAGTAATAGGTGCCACGAAATAAGATAACTTAGTTTTCAGTTGTGACATTTGAGATGCGGAAGTTAGTTTGCATTGAATTTTACAAATAATCCTGCTTTCAAGCATGCTTGTTTGCCTTTCTCCCAGCTGCATGGCTGCAAACATTGATTGGAAATTACAGTGTTATTCTTAACATACCAACATTCCCGAGGTAATCCTTAAACCATAGCTGTGTTTCATTGACTTTTATTTGGGAAAGCCCGAACGAGAGGAGCTGAAGGGCTTGCTGAGACCCTCTGCAGCAGCAGTGAGCCAATTGCTTTGAACATCTCAGGGTCGCAGCTGAAAATGGGAAAGAAAGGGGAAAGCTGGGCTGAAATGATGTGTTTCATCATTGCGCTCCTGTTAAGGCTTCTTCAGTGTGGTGTGTGGAGAATAATCCTGCTTTCTCATCTTAAAGTTGGCACCAAAAGGCTTTGTGTGAGACACGTTAGGAATAAAATGAAGATGAAAAGTTTTTTTCAATTTTTCTTTTTCTGGTCTTTTTTGCATCTGGTAGTGCAAATCTGACCACTACCTGAATGCATACTTATAAAAAACCTGTGAGGAGTTGGCCCTGTTTTATTTCCCCATCTGCAATACTGCAGGGAGCTGTGCTGTTTGTGTTACACCATGGAGCTGCACGACGCCCACTCCTTAATACAGGGTGTGGGGAGAGGACTTGGCGGGCTTTGAGATGCTGACTCAAGACTTTTCTAAGCATATTCACCACTTATGGGGTTGATTTGAGATGTTTTGACCTGTTTCTTATCCTTTAATAAAAGATGCTATCTCATGCTCTGCTAAAACTTGGGATATTTGAAGGCAGCTGGTAGAAAAATAATGGTTTGTGTCTTTTGGGCTGGAATTAGGAATATTGTTGTAGAAGAAAGCATTGGTGCTGCTTTTGAAACAGTACTGAGTACGAATTCTTGTGTCTCTTGGGTATTGTAAAACTTCTTCGCATTCTTCAAACATGGCAGAGAGGACTACCTCTGCTTTTTAATGAAGAACACATACTTTTCCTCTAAATTAGTTTTCCCTCTCCTTTCCCCAGCACACAAGAAGGGGAGAGGCCGGTGTTTTGTGTCGTGAGTAAACCCCAACGTCTCTATCAGACAACAGTAAAAAGTGCCATCTTTTTTCCCAAATACTGCGTGGGCCTCTCAAGTGAAAGCACAAGCAGAATTTGTCTGGTTGGGAGCTGCCTCCTGCCAGCATAAACCATCCAAACCCCTCCAGCCCTGGCGTTTCATGCATTTCAAATGCAGCAGGAATCACTTGGTGTCCCACTGGGAGAAGCAGCAAAAGTCTGGCCAATAAGCTAATAACTGAAAAATATTTACCCCCAACTTGGCATTAGCATGGAAATTGTAATAGCTCATTTGTAAGCAGCCTAATTGTTACAGAGCATAGCTAAAGAGTGTATATATTAAAAGCCTATATAGCCAGACATGTCTGGAGCTCTGCCTACACACGGACTGAAAGCAAGGCTGGTGGATCTGCCAGCTTTCATCTCCCCACCTTGATCTCAGTCAGGCGCCTTGCTGGCTTTTGTGTTAGCTGTGTAATTAAGGACTGAAGAGTGGTTGAGGCAGAAATGGTTAACTCACCGAGCAATATAATGTCAAGTCAGTGGTACTGAGTTGTTCCGTAGGAGTTTAAAAATTAATTTTGTTGTTAAATGTCATCTTCTGTCTTGTGATCAGCTATAGTGTAGTCATATGTTTTCTGATAAATTTGAAGGAAATCAAATAAGGGATCCTGAATGCTGAGATCTGTGAAACTGAAGTTGGTTAAGTCTAACGTTGATGTTTCTGGAGCAGCAAAGAGGTGGGAGGAAAAAAGGAAAAGATTAAATCTGCACTATTTGTGTAACAGAGACATGGTGCTCAAATCCAGCACCTTCCCAAGCTGGGAGAATTGCCCTTCCCTTCTCCCCTGCAGCAAAAGCCAGGAGAACACAAACTAGTGCTGGAGAGATGGATTAATGGAGAAGACCATTCTCTGCCGAAAGGCTTGTGGGAAGTTCTGCAGCAGCCTCACAGCAGCGTTCATAAAGGTCTTTAAGGGGCTTAGGACAAGGATGACTTTCTGGGACTCAGCAAGATGAGGTCTGGAGACCTCCACAAACCTTCCCCTGCTGAATCCACCTTTACAGGGCTTGGAGCAGAGAAGAGCTAGAATGAGACCTGGTGTTTGCAAGATTTTTCTCCCCCAGTTTATTAACTACCAGCCCCCTTTATAGCAATCATAGAATCGCTCCTATGTACACTTCTTTTGAAGCACATACTTGTACATTAGCTCAGTCCTGCACAGATTTTTGATCAATCAGAAAATGTTACTGCAGCAGCCAAGTTCTTTGCATGCTTATTCAGATGTCCAAGCTGGAAGTGCCTGTGAAGAACACCTTAGCATTTGGTTTTGCTTTTCACCTCTTTGGGACCTGTGGACACTAGCTTGGTTTCAAGTTAAAGTAATCATCTTGCCTTTTCAAGTCCAGCTCTGCAAACATTGTCCCCCTGTGAGATAAAATGAGGAGGGCAAGACAGAGACTTCTTTCAGATGTTGTCCGAGGAATAGCACATAGGAAAAATGCTGATTTATCGATGGAGACAGTCTTAGGGGAAGCGAATATTCAAATGCGTTAGGATTTTTCCTTTAGCAGTGTTTCCTGCAATGTTAATTTTTTATTACAGTGCCTTTTTACACCCTACTCCTGGACAGAGCTTTCTGCTGCACAGCCTTGTTTTCATCTCCCTTTTTTTTTCCTCCCTTTCAGTTTGAGCGGCATGACCCAGTGGAGGGGCGGATTACAGAGCGGCAGTTCGGCAGCATGCTGCTGGCCTACAGCGGGGTGCAGTCCAAGAAACTCACTGTCATGCTGAAGCAGCTCAAGAAACACTTCCAAGACGGAGAGGTCAGTGGTATTGGTGGCAAATACAGGAAATTGCAGTAGGGGCAGCTGTCCCGCACCGTGCTGAGAAATGAGTAAGCAATCTCCACCTTTTTAAGAAAATCACCCACACCTTGTTAAGCAGCATGGGGAGGCACGCTGACTTTGCAGATGATGAATACTTTGTCAGCAGCAGGGAGATGGAAGAGGTGGGATTGCAGTAATCAGTGTCCAGATCAGGGTGTCGGTTTGTCCTTATTAAAACGGATGCTGTAATTTTCAAAATTTAAATTCACTGAATGGCACCCTGGGTCTGGAGCCAGAATAAACATTGAAGACATGTTGCTAGTTACCGGCTTGACCTTGGATTAATTAGCTGCTGAGAGTGGGCAGTTTGTTATTTATTTATGAACTTATGTGAAAAATTACTTGAATTACTCATGATTTAGAGAGGAATGAGGTTGTAGATCCTACACTCGTTAATTTAGTGAGAGACCTTGGAATAAGACATTTGTACTAAAAGGATGTGCTTTATCAGGTAAGGCAAGTATGGGCTGCTAAATTACTTCAGTATTAGAATTTCACGTCTGCTTCTATAAAGATGGATTGTTCTTTTCTTAACTAGGGTATAAACAAGTGATTCATCAAAATGAGAATGGATAGAAAGTCTTCAGCTGGGTATTGGGTCGGTCTGACTGTTTTAGAGCTGCTTCCTCCTAACATCAGAACTGGTGTTTATTTCTGAACTGGTTTAGATGCAAAGTATGTTCTAAAACACAAGTGTTGGCCAGGGTCTAGTTCTTTTTTGTCCCTTTTTGGTGGCTTAACTGGACTCCTGTGATGTGCAGGAATCCTCAGTTCATGTGAAGCCACTCCAGTGACTTTTTTCCCCCATTTTCTCCCTCTTTTGCTGGTGCTGGAGGAGAATTTGGGTGTACTGAAGCAGCAGGGCACGTAGACTAATAGCTCTCTATTAACTGTAAAAAATGCCAAAAAGTTAAAAACTGGAGGAAACCATAAGTGAGCCAAAAGGCCATTGCATTCCTGCCTGAGGAGCCACGGTACCTGCAGCTTCTCATGGCCTCAGGGTGCCAGAAAGAGCGTTTTTTTGCAGATTCCCTCATGTTTTGTAGGAAAATAGGCTCAATATTTAATAGGCTGCTATCAATAGATGGTGTCAACATGTCATCGGAGCTGAGATGCATTGCGTCTTAATATTTTGAAATCTCACTTCTCAAGCTCTTTGTCGCCGGCTTAAATAAGACCATTGATGTTTCTAAGGTTGTGTTGGTTTGTTTGATCGTTGAGCGAGACGCTGCAGATTCAGCTTTTCCAATACTTCTGCTCCCCTTGAGCTTTAACAGGAATCATTTGATTTCTCGTGGAAAAAAATCCTTAACTGTGATGTGTGTCTAACAGAAAATATCAGTTCTGTTGTTAATGTTCCCAAACTGTCGATTCTTTTGCTGTGATTTGGGGTTTTATATATATATATATTTATTTATATATATATATATATATATATGCATACACATCTATATGTTATTGAATAGTAGCTGGGTGTATGAGAAATTAGGCAGAGGGACTTATTTTGGAAGGTTTCTTACAGCAGATATTTTCTTCCTTTCATGTGTAAGACCCTGACATCTGTGGCAGAGGAAGAACTTTTTGTTTTTACCTTATTCCTCATCCACAAATCAGCCAGATTGTGTTTCTATTTGCAGATAACTGGATTCAGAGCAAGTCTTTTTCTTTATTCCAAGGACTTTCAAGGAGAGAAACTGGGGAATAGGACAAAAAAAATGACACTTGCAAGAAACAGAATTAGTGGAAGACACATGATTCCTTAGACCAGGGGGAATGAAACACCCAAAATCCTAAAATGAGACGGCCTCTCTGTTAACAAGTACAAGATATTTAATGGTTTACGGAGATGTAAAGGCACAAGAAGTGCCAGCCACTTTGCACTGGAGGCAGATTAGCCTTTTTTGCAGCCAGGGCAGCTCAAAGTCAATGCTTATGCAGAGCTAGAGAAATCAGGCACTGAAATCCTCCACTTCAGCAGGTTTTAGCTCACAGAGAATCCAGCCTGGTGCCTAACTTTGCATTCTACAAGAGAACCTTTTCTTGAAAGTTTGTGGGGTTCTTTTTTCCCCTGGGGTATTTTAGAAGACCATAGCCCTTGCAGATTTGCGTGTAGCACTTCGTATCTAAATACACTTAGGTACTTCTATTGGATCACCCTGGTGCAGCTGTTAGTGCTTTTATGTAGCTTGAATTTCCCCATTGCTTTAGAAGTAGGACTGCTGTGACCAGAATCACTTTAGCCGCCTTTTGAGCTTTCTGGATAACTTATTCAGGGATGCGCTTGCAAAGTTTTCTTTGTAAATGAATCAAGCCAGAGAGTGTTCTCCCACTTGAAACTGCGGAAGCTCGATGCTTGCGTTGCTTCTTCCTCTGTGTTTGTAACCCAGACATCTGCAGAGCAAGCAGATGCTTTGGTTGGGCTCTGCTTTACTCCCATCATATAAAAAGGGAGCAGAGCTGGTGCTATCCACTGCTCTCCCTTTGGCTCCCAGGCCTCAAAGAGATGTTCAAGCCACCCAGCTTCTTCATTTATCCTGTGATACTTTCCAGTCACTGACCATCTTGTAGGTCAGAGGTTTACAATGCAAACATGTTTTGCAGGAAGAATTTTTCCCCAAATCCCTTCTTTTCATGCTTCACTAGCCGACTTTTATAGCAGTATGGTATCATTATCTGCAGTTTACTGACCTGCTGTAACTCCCCTCTACACCAAAAGCAGTAGGGGCTTTGACTTGCTGTTGCTTTCCAAAGAAAGTGGGAATAAAATAATTTTAATAGTGTGATGCTGGGAAGGAATGGCAGTAATTGTACCAAACCTACCCAGCAAGCTTTGCCTTGGAAATGCAGTTTACCTTGTGAGTGCTTTCTTATGAAATCTGCCAAACATCATCTTCATTGTCTGATGCAATTACCTTTTCTGCACAAGGCAACCCTGGCAGCCTCCAAAGCGTTAAAAGCTCTGGTTTAATCTAACCTTCAGCCATTTTCCAACATCATTATTGTACATTCCCGCTTCTGGGAATGGCGTACTTTCTTGTATTAATTTATAATCTGCTTTCGTTTTTATTTTTCTTGAGGAAAAATCCCATCTTACCCTAGATACCTGGACTCCTCCACATATTCAGCGGAGCTGCTTTTCTCCTAGTAAAAAGGACTTGAGTCGTTGGTAGTATTTACAAGCAAAGTATTTGGTTTATGTCTCCCTAACTGCTAGAAAACCAAGCTGACTCTTCAGAAACTAGTGATTCAGGTCATCTTCTGCACGTGCTTTGGGGGCTGTGTAGCATATTTTTCTGTTGAGGTGGCAGAGAGTGGGAGCAAGATGTAGTTCTACCTGGCTGAAACCTGGGTTTCCAGGTAAAAAGCCCTAACTTTCGCAGAAGGTGTTTCGCAGAGCTATCATAAGACACATGTTGCAAGCAGATATGCGTTTCTGGAGTCTGCCTGCTTACGTATCACTCATATTACTTAAATGGTGAAAGGATTCAGGCTTATGAATCAACAGCTGGATCTACAAATGCCTTGAAAGAAGTGATCATCCAGATCCCATAATCGCTACCCTAGTCCTCTCCAGATATGCAATTTTTGTGATTCCAAATTAACACAAGCCTCTATTTTATATAATGGAACCATCTATTGGTCTTTCAGTGGAGACGTGAATAACTTACAAAGAGCCAAGCAGCGCCAACAAACACATCGATGGGGAATAGATAAATTCCCATACTCGGACTTCTGACTGATGAAGGTGATCATTCATCTGTCGACTTGTCGGTCCAAGCTGGAGGCTGTCCCAGTCTCTGATTTTATTTTTTATTTTGGTAGCTGGAAAGGAATTAATGCTGATGCCAGTCTCAACTATAGGATTCGTCAATAAAATACTAAATTCCATAATACTGATGGCAGTTTTGCTACAGAGATACAGTATCTCTGTCCACATGAAAGCCCAGTTTTGTAGGATACCCCTGTACGTCATTGATTTTGCTTTTTCAGCTGGTGAAAGGACCACAAGTATACATATGTAAGCATGTAAACCTTCCCTGTCACCCACTGAAGCAATAGCAACTGCAGTATTGGTGCTAAACAAGGGGCCGTATTGCACAGACAGCAATGCTGTTTGGCCTTGACGTCTGCCATTTTATGGTGGGAAGTTTCAGGGAAATGCAAAGTTGGGGCTCTTTGCTTAGAATAGCTGCTGGGATGCCTTGCAGCCACTACTGCAAACTTCGGATGTCCCAAACAGGGCAGCTAAACCACAGCACGGTGTCGTCTGCTGGCCTAAAAGTGGCCGCACACCTCCTGGTTCCTGCAGGCTTTCCACATTTTTAGTGCTCTGCTCCCAGGAACGAGCATGTCAATCAGGACATAGCATGGGGGTATCCGGATGGGTGACTGATTTGCAAAGATGTTTTCTCCTCTAGGTATGTTGTACAAAACAGAGGAATCTTTGCAGTACTTCCTGCAGAAGTACCTGATTTATTTGTTTTGGGGTTTTTTGTTTGGTTTTTTTGTTTGTTTGTTGGTTTTGGTTTTGGTTGGTTTTTTTTGTTTTGTTTTGTTTTTTTCTAGGACAGTATTTTATTTAATTCTGCCATACGTCTTTTAGCATGCTGCTTGGGAACCGGAGCAGGTCTACATTTAAAGCATGCTCCCTGTAGAGTAACTGGGGATTTTTTTTTTTCAGATCCATTGCCCATGTGCACATTTTGCTATCTCATCCTTTTTGGTCTGATCCATGAATCCAGGGCTGACAAAGCCTGCTGTTGCATTTGTTGGTGTGCATGCTGTGCAACGTCCATCAGCGGTGCATTGTCACATACTCAGTTACAGCGAAGATAGGAACAAACTGGACATTTTCTGTAATTCTTCTGCATACAATTCTAGAGGCACCATGTCTGTACGAGAAGATCGTAAAAAATGTTCTTTTTCTTTCAAAAAATGATAGGTGGCTTCTTCCCTGATTAGAAGTTGTTGGGAAGAGTTTGAGCAGGGTTACAACAAATTGTATAAATTCATATTTGATAGTACCCGCTGAATGTGTGCTCTTCCATCCAGACCATGAAACCGTGCCATGTTATGCAGTTGGGAATTTTAGTGTCTTGCTGTATCAATCTGTTGTGCTAGACAGGATAGGAGGAGCCTGAACCTGAACTCTTCTTGACAGGCTGATTTATCTCTTCCAGAGAGGAAGGCTAAGTGGTTATTACTGGGTGATGATTCACCTCCTCCATTGGCTCCAGGCTGTGGCAATGGTGGGGAGTTTGGAGGCTGCAGCTCTTTTCCCAGCACTGATGCTGGCGCTAAACAGATTAATAAAATTGGGTGTTGTGTCATGTAACCGGGTGAGGGTCCCAGAGCTGCGCTCATCAGCCGCCGCTCTCCTGGTGGGCTCCCTGCCGGTCGGATCGGCGCAGAGAGGAGCGTGTCACTTATCCCCTGCCTGCCCATCGGCTGTGCTCTGATGCAGCAGTGCCAGCACTGGGGCATCTCGGGATGCATTTCTGTGACTATCCGGGTGCATGACTGTAGGTGCTCACCGAGCACACGCTCACCTGTCCCAGGGTGAGCCAAGCCCCAGGCGACTGTGCCAGTAAGTGGAACAGACAGCGATCCAGCCCTGCAGCCATCCTGCCACCAGCAGCAAAGCTAACTGGGTCACATCTATACGTGCTGTGGTTTGCAGTGTCACCTTCTGTGACACTGGGTAAGACATGGATCCCCCCAGGGATCCCTGAATCTCTTCACAGAGACTGTGCAGCACTTGAACTATTTCTTTATTGTCATTGCAAGTGTGCAGGCTTGAAAAAAATATATCAATGAACCGGCTTGCAGCAGTCTCCTGCATCCCAACCACAGTCTCATGGTGTGTCCGCTCTTTTGGGCAAGAGCTGGCTGCAGAGCGAGGGCCAGAGAAATGCTTTTTGGTCTCTGCCACTGCTGACCATGCATGGGGAAGTCCCTTCCTGTCACACAACCAGCAGGGCTGGGAAGGGAGCAGAGGCGATTGATAAAAGTACAGGTCACGACCCACATCTGCAGGTGCCAAGGCAGGAGTATTTTGAGTGTGCAGATGAATTCCCCTCTGGCTACAGCTTTGGGCCAATGAGTCACTTTGTTATTGGTAATCCAGACAGTGTCATGATCTCCTTTTCCCACCACCTTAAGACTGTCTTTTCTCTGTCCCTAGGGGCTGACGTTTGAGGAGGTGGAGAGCTTTTTCACTTTTCTGAAGAACATAAATGATGTGGACACAGCTTTGAGCTTCTACCACATGGCTGGAGCTTCACTTGATAAAGGTATTAAAATTCGCGAGATGGACAGGCGCTGAAATCTTGAGGGAACGCAACTCATGCCATGTCTTAGAAGTTGAGAAGATGTTGAACAAGCCCAGGCTGACAGATTAAAAATGTACTGAAATCACAGTTCCTCCCTGTAATGAGAGGTTTAACTTGCTACATCTATGGAAAAAGAGGTTTTATACTTCTCCAGTTTTAGATATAGAGGGGAAAAACGGCTGAAATACATAGCCTGAATAGATTTGGAAGCGGTGGTTTCATGGTGAGTGATTAGGAAGCGGTGATATCATGGTGATATCTTCAGCAGGACCATTCAGGCCTGATGCGTGCAGAGGCAAGAAGACCTCGTGAGTGTATCACGGGCTCTGGGACCAGACCACAGACACACCAGTGTTTCTTCTTCTTCCCCATCTTCTGGAGTGAGGTTTTTTTCTCCTTTTATGAAGTACTTGAAAAATTATTGTTGGCAAAGACAAGCGGTATTATAAGAAGTATCTTGCAAACTGTATCTTCTGTAGAGGTCTCTGTGACTGATGCGGCACAGACACTAACCAGCAGTGGAGCTGGTGGTAGGAACGTTTCAACCCTTGTTTTATTTCAGCTTTGCTTAAAAATGAGAGGTTTTGCTAAGGAATAAGAGCTGTGTGGCCAGATGCTGCGTTTCTGATCTGAAACCTAAGTAATGGCAAGTACCTTTGGAGCTCCCAGGCACACTGGAGGGAAGGAGGGGGAGCATTGGAACCCCACTAAGGTCCCAGACCAAGCATCGAAGTCTGTCCAGAGGAGGCTCTCTTCAGATAACCCACAGTCCAGAGGCTGCGCGTGGCCGGAGGAGCTGGCTGAATAAACTTCAGGGCTGGTGTTTCCTGGGGAGCTTGGTCATAGTGTGGTTTATTGATCAGACCAAACCATATCCTTCTTCATCTCATCGTGTTTTTCCTTTTCTGAGCTAATCCATATCAGGTACATTCTCAGATCTGAAACACTGATTTAAAAACAAAACAAAAAAAACCCATACATTTAAAAAAAAAAAATGTCCAACTCTCTGCTGTCAGGATCTGTCACAAGTGCGTGCTTTTCTTTTCTAGATCTTTTTTTGAGAGTTGTTTTTTTTTAAAACACTCAGACTGGGAGTATAAAAAAAAAGATGGCAAACTCATTAGAAGTTTTTTAGGCTAAGTGAGAACTCTTGTCTACTAGAAAGTTAAAGCTGATATATTCAGGCAGCTGCAAAATTAAATGTTTCGGAAGTGAGCTATTCTTCCAACCACTGCTGTTGTGGGAATATTACAACATTAACGGGTTTTTGGGCAGTGAAATTACAAAGGGAGTCAAACATGTCACACCTCTTCTTGCATGTGTCAACAGCCCTCCTTGTCTTTGATTTTTTGGGGGGAAATCATCTGTACTCTCTGTTTTAGATCACTGTTATCTTAAGACTTAAAGTTAAAAGACCCTGATAGGATTTTCTTTCATTTAAAAGTAAAACTATGAAGTACAGATGTGCTGCTGCTGCGCAGAGCCCTTTCCGCAGCGTCCCACGAGGAGGTAATAGCCCAGTGAATCCAATTTACTCAGTGTCTACAGTAAATTAGCAATTGCCCAGTCATGGAATATATATCTGTGGAGTATTTACGTCTGCGCGTGGTTGGTAAATCTGTGTGATTGCTGTTTAATTACGTGCAATTAATAAGCTTGTGATGGAGCCACAGCCATTGAGCTGGGAGTCCTTTGGCTGGAATAAGAAACCTTGGGGAGGCTTGGTGGTGTGCACGGCATGGCTTCAAACCGCTCGCAGCCTCGGCTGTCCCCGGACCCCTGTCCCTGCCTGCAGGGTCCTGGCTGTCAGGAGAGATTTCCTCGAGCTCGGGCAGAAGAGGAGGGTTATCCTGCAAATCCCCTCTTCGCACGTGTCTGGTATCTGAGACAAATCACCCCTCACACACATCCTTCTGTGCTGCTCAACCCAGAGATGCTCCTGCGTACCTGGCAGGAGGCATGAAGAGAGCATTTTGCTGTGGTGCTAACAAAGGTGCCAAGCAAGCTGCAGTGAAATACCTAAGTTTTGCAGCAGGGATCTGTGTGCTCCCATGCCTATATTGTCTATGCATTACCATTTCCATATGCATGCACTCCGAGTCTGGATATTGCACCCACAAATCAAATAAGCAATAAATGGGGTGTACTTTTCCAAAAGTCAAGCTTTCACAAGGGCACTTATTAAAAACCAACAAATGTAAAAATTACTAATTGTATGGGGAGGAGGAAGAGGATAGTTTGTGTATCAAATAAATTGCTGTTAACCTAGCGCAGCAAACGTTATTACAATTTTAGAAGGGGCATTTAAAATTTGAGGGGAAAAAAAATGGATGGCACAAAACAGCCATAGCTTGACAACCTGTTTTCTGCGTTGAATTAAAGTAGCCTCCTCTTCTAAAAAGGATCATAAACCTGTATTTTAATGATGCACAGAATAACACACAGATTATTTCTTAGTCCATCTTTCATTTTACCAGAAACATAATAGCCATCATTCTCTTAAATCATAAGCATTACTTAGAAGACTTTCCCAGCCTGGGCTTACAGCTGGCAGCAGGACAGGAGCTGAATTCACCGCTTATTCCCCTTTCAAGGCGAGGGTGTGAATTGCACTTTCCTTTTGGCATCATCTGCAGCCAGACTTTCCAAGCAGCCATTCTGCTGGCGCACCAGCAGAAAGCCATGGTATAACTCCTTTGTGTTTTAGGGCAAGGCACGGATGCGCTTCGCTAGAGATGGGCCAAAGCGAGGGGAGACGGCTGAGCCTGCTGCTTGCTCCAGTGGCTCAGCTGGCTCGGAGCGGGGCTGCAGCCCAGGAGGGGTCAATGGAAGATCATTTTATTTGCAGTGTGGAGCTTGAAATGGCTGCAGACTTGACAGGGAATTTGGAGGGAGGTAGAGGTGAGTTTTCAGTGCAGCATGTATTTGTCATTGAACTGCTGCTTGCCTCAATCTGCCTTTGGAGCTGGATGAAAGAAGTCAGTCCCCCATGGAGGCACAGCTCAGATCGCTCCTCTGGAGTAATGGCATGTAGTCAACGCCAGTATTTGGGTGGGGAGGACTTCTGTAGGGTAGGTGAGGTTGGCAGAGATCTCTAGAGACCCTCTAGTCCAAGAGGGTCACCTACAGCAGCTCGCCCAGGGCCACCTATGGTCAGGTTTTGGATATCTCCAAGGATGGAGATGCCACAGCCTCTCTGGGTGTGTAAGAAAACCTGGATGAGTATTTGTGATAATTTGTTAGAAGGAGAAGAGTTGAACCATGAGATCTGGTGTCCTGCAGGGGCAAGTCAGGGTCACGGGTTGTCGCCTTTGCTGCCCTCACACCAGTGCGTTGACATGTGTGTATGTGTGCATCCTGATGGAGAGGGACTGTGGAAGTGCTTGGCACCACGTCCTCAAGCAGGAGGGGCCTAGAGCTTGCCTGCCCTTTGGTTTTAGTACATATACAGTTACGGTGCAGTGTTTGCTGAGCACTGATGCAACGAGGTGTTGGGCAAAGCTCTGTCACAGCAGAGCACGCCTGTCCACAAGGCTTTAAGAAATCAGCTCAGTAACCCTGAGGACAAGCTTTCCATAGACCAACAGCCCCTGGAAGATGCTGAATACCTTTCAGTTTAGAAACCACTTTCTTTGTTGGAATCTCCTTTCTTTACTTATTTATGACTGTGACTATTACATAAACAGTGGATCGGCTCTGCCTTTGGTCTGGTAGTTCTGCTTTTTTTCCCAGAAGTGTGATCTCCATGACTTTCTGTTGTGTTCCCTTTGATGTCAAAACAGTTTCTACTCAGCTGCAGGGCTGCAGGCCTCGCATTTTGGGAAGAAAAAGAAAAATGTGTTGTGCCACAGGATTGTGTAGGGTTTGTACGTCTCTATTCTGGATGGATATTCCGGTAGATACGCATGCAAATGATTTGAAAAAAGTTAAATAGATTTTTGCTAGCTCTGTTGTCAGCGATGGCATCCAACGTTTCCAATTGGGATGCTTAAAATGAAACATGCATATCAACGTTGAGACGCTACGTAACCTGATTTCTGGGAGCCCAAAATACAAGTGTCTTGCCTCCACATCCTGGGACTGCCCCGGGCAGGGAGCCTTGCTCTTGTCACCCTGGGTGCTGTTTGGGAAACGAAGGCAGCAGTCCAGCTGCCCGTTATTTTGCCCAAATGTGTGATTAATCTCAAGACAGAGGGGGAAAAAAAAAAAAAAGTGAATTTTGCCATCTGGCTAGGCTCTCGCCCATAGAAAAGCTCTGTTTGTAAGCACTTGGTGAGGCATTACACACAGTGCAGTGCTGGGAATTGAAGTGAAAAAAAGATAACTGTGTCAGACGCTGAACTTGCATTAAATAACTCAGATGGCTCATTAAAGGAGCCAGTGGGAGACACTAACACTTGAAATTTTGAAAGCCGCATAGCTTTTCAAGACAGAAATGTGGAACTCATTTTCGGTGGTATAAAATCCAGAAGACTTTCCCATGTAGAGATGGATGCAGCCATCCCAAACCCTCAAATCTGGACAAGCTTTGTTTTAGGAGATGCTTCCCTAGACAGTGCCTATTTCATTTTGCAAAATGATAAAGAAATTATGCTGGGAGGTTTACTTCAATTTTTATTTGCCTCACCAAGATACCTTGTAGTCTGGAGTGTGTGTGTCAAAGTGGAGAGCAGAGACACTTTCCCCTTCCTTACGACACCTTAAAAAAGAACAAAATCGTTACCGAGCACACCACAGTCACACAGCCCCTGTGAAATAACATTTTTGCAGAATTTTTGCTTTGAGCAAGAACAACATGATGGAGGTGGCACTTGTGCAGTTGGATTAATAAGAGAGGAAGCAGTAACCGGCAGCCATAAGTACAAATTACAGCTGGTAAAACTGCGGACTTGAAAAATAAATAAGCACATGTCAAAATGGAGAGAGGGATCAGGCAACACCCTGTAGAGATGGAAGGAGGGGGGTGAAAACTCAGCAGAAAAACATGCCTTATAATTAAAAAAATCATTCCAACTTTTTTTTCCATGTAAGGCTATAGCAAATAACTTCTTCAGCAGGGTACCTGGGGCACCAGGAGGAGAGGATGGTATCAAAGCTTGGTTGAGCACCTTTAGAGAAGATCTACATTTAAAAGGAGTTAAATGAAATTCGATGTTGCTGTCTGAGGAAACTGAGATTTGCTTTTGCTGTCTGAAGGTCTGGGTCTCGGGTAAGAGATGGCTTACAGTGCTTAAAACCTCTGCTGTTGTCAAAGTTGTGGTGTTTTAAAGTGCCTCCTCAGCAAAAGGACTTCCAGGGGGAAAAATAAGCTGAAAAATACGTTTAGATAAACTCTTTCTTTCCCCTAAACCTCTTATTTTTCCTTGAGCTTTACACATCTTACTGAAGTCCCCCAGCAGTGCTCATGGCAGGTGGGAATTACAGCACATGTTTTGCAGCTGGCTGGAGCCAGGACTGTATTTAGGGAATGAGCATCGCCTAACTGGGGAGAAAGGTGCCTTTTACAAAGGCATACATAAAATCCAGAGGCAGGGCATTTATCTTGGTAAAAAGGACTATGCCATCCACCGTTTGGCTCCGGTGTTTGCTTCCACTTTGTGTCCGTGGTGTTTGATCAAAGAGGACCTATAAATACTGCATTATAACTGTGCAATTTATAGTCACCCTCTCCTCTGGTTTGGTGTGATGCTGGCCATCAGGCCCGCCCTCTCAGTTCAAGGGGGAAAGCTGAAGGCAGCTTTGTCATTTTATTTGTGAGTGTTTGATGTCAGTGTGAGCTAATTAAATGATAGATCGTTAAAAGCCCTTCTTGGAGGGCTGCTGCCATCTAATGCACCCGCTTACTTCTGTTGCAGTTCATTCATTTGATCGCGTTGCATCTTGCTGGCTAATTTGTGCATATTCAGAAGAAGAGAGCCAAAAGGAAAGGGATGCACGGACGTGGTGGCTGCCCCTGCGTTTAAAATGTGAATTCCCCCCTTTCATTTGCTCCCCAGGTTTTCTTGAGAGCTGTACCACGTGCGTGGCACGCTATATTCTGCAGCCTGTTTGCCATGGGTGGGCTGGGAGAGATGTGCGGTCTCCCCACGGCTTGGTTGGCAAGGTTCTGGTATAAGGCTGGGGAACAAAATTAATTCAAGTTTTCTTTAATGATCACATTGCCGCTGCCCTCCTCGAAGCAGGCTCTGGCTGCCAGCAGGACATGCACAGAAGTGGTGCCGTACCCTCACTTAGGGCAACAGAGTAGTAACTGCAGACTAGAGCTACATCTCTCATGTAGGAAAGGATTTTAACTCGAATAATTACAGGGAAATAGTGGGTGCCTGCTTGAGATTATATATATGTTAATCCACCTTCTGTTTAATTTCAGTTTTCTGCATTATTTAGTAAAACGAGGGATTTTATAGGGAAAAAGGAGCTGATGGTGGCTGTGGATTCCTCCCCAAAAACCCCAAACATCACTCAGGGGAGCAGAAACGGGGTGGAAGGAACCAATAATCTGAACGTTCGGGGCGGGGGGGGAAATCCTATTAGAAACACTTTATGTAGTTTCTAATTAATCCAGTTACAGTATAGATTGGGTGCTTATTTTTTTCCTTTCTGACACATAACTCTTCAAAATTTCTGAAGGGTCAATAGCTCTGCAAAAGGGACCAGAGTGCATGAACACAGAAGGATGCTGTGGATGAAAGCAGAGGCTTTTTTTGGTTTCAATCCGATTTTGCGTCACGCCACTTCCCTCTTTTGCCTTGCTAAAAGGGAGCTCTGCAGCTAAATGTTCATCCCAGTTGCTGTGCACTCGCTGCCGCGGTGCAAAGTCTCTCCAGACAGGGTTTCCCCAGGTCAGGCTTTGTGGGGAAGTGATTTAACTTAAAATACGCTCATGTTCATGCAAAGCCTTTCTGTTTTATCGAGTATCTGGAAAGGAGCAGGGTGTTTCAGCCCTGACAAACACTGACAACTGAGCTGCTCTTACCTCCCCTCCTTCCTTCAATTACCAGCTGTCAAAGGGAGACTAGAGGGCAGTCAGACGCACACGAATACATGCAGGGAAACAGCTAAACCAGCCCAGTGAGGGTTTTTTTTTTTCCCCCTTTATGCAGCAAAATCTACTGCATAACCCTGCCAGATTGATAGCTCCATGGATTGCTCTTTTCTAGAGGCGTGAATAAAACTACTGCTCGCTTCTTTGCTGATGGGCTCAGCTGCCAGTCTGGTGGGGGGAAGTGAAATACTTCATTACAACTCTTTATTTTATTGCAAGGTTAACCTTGTCTGCTTGCTGCAGAGCCTGTCGCAGGGAGGGTGGATGGGTTCATTCTGCAATTATTGGCCCTGAGTTGCTTAACAGGAAAACTGTTTTTTATTATTCCGAGCCTGTTGGAATAGTTGGTTCACAGAGTATCATCTTTGCAACTGTCAGAAGGAGCCGCCTTGTTGATCAAGCCCGTCAGGAGAGGTTTCCCACCTGGTATTTGCTGTAGTGCTGACATTTCTTCCAATTTTATAACCAAAGCAGGGGAAAAACGTCTCATCTCGGTGTTTTTAATATTTATCTTGAAAACACAGGTATCAGCCTGTTGGTGATCACCAGCAGCCTCTCCACACCCCGTGTGGTGTTGCAGTAGGAAGGCAAAGGCTTTGAGGAGCCTGGTTTTGAGGCATGTGTTGAACAGGCCAGGGACAAAGCTTATTTCAAGCCTCTTTGAATGTGACACGTTTTTGTAAAGGCATTTTTCTATAGAGGAACAAGAGTCTTCCGCTCCTCTGCCTGCATTCACTGTGGTTGGCAGATCACAACATCTCGCTAACCTTGTGCCCTCCCTCTGTTGTAGTGACGATGCAGCAAGTGGCCAGGACGGTGGCCAAGGTGGAGCTCTCTGACCATGTGTGCGACGTGGTGTTCGCGCTCTTTGACTGCGATGGTGAGTGACCCCAACCTCGCCCCATTCCTCTTGGCCAGGCTGGGCGAGAGTCAATCTGGGGGAGGAAATAGGGGGAAAAAAATGCCAGCCATGAAAGCTTGTCACAGCCTTGGGTCTTGCCATGCTACTGTCTGCTCTTTGGCTGTGGATCCGTACTGATGCTCCTGCCCTTCTAGGAAGCATATCTGATGGTACCCAGCTTCCGAGACATTGATCTTAAAGCGTTTGGCATGCACAGCTTGCTACACAGCTTTTTTTTTTCCCTCCCACTGCCAAAAAACTCTATTTTGTTTAACAAAGTGAGCTACTGTGCTCCAGTGTTGGAAACGAGCCTATCTGGTACTTTGTTATCTCCAAAGTCCTGGACAAATATTAGCTTAATTAATGGCAGCTCTGTGCCCTGCTGCGAAGCTTATTGCTTTGCTGGCCCACAGAGGATGCGAGCGCTTTGGGGTAGCTTGTTGCCACACTGAAGCAGTCTCGGGTTGATGTAATGAGAATTAGTGGAGTCTTTGCCACCAGGGGATGATGGCAGCAATTCAGACTTGGAAAGCAGCGAAATACTGCATTTGCCCAAAGCTATCAAGCCAAAACCAGAGACCTTGCTGGCGCCCTGCTTCTCCAGCAGTCACCAGGATCTGGCAGCTCTGAGTGGCAGCAGTGATGCATAACTAGACAGCTGTTTACTTTCTGATATAAATATGAACTTAAAATATCTTCAATTATTTTATTCCTTCTTGTCCCTCTTGGTTTCAGCCCCACCTGCTTCTTTGCACCTTTCTAAGGTTGCACCTCTCGTTTTATTTTTCTCTGTGCTTCGCTGCCACTTTCTGATATGATCCTCAAGCCAGATGATCAGGCTGGAGATTAGAGTGAACAAAAGCGTAGCTGAATATTCTCCATTTGCATCCTCTCATAGGAGAATCTCCTAAGTATTTTGATAGCAAACCTTTGGGGAGAAAGATTGTGGTTGCCAGAGGAGCCTCTCTAAGGAAGGAAGCAAGTGGAATAGCAGGCACAGACCTCTTGGGGGTTTTTGGTGGTTTTTTTTTTGTGTGTGTGTGTGTTTTCACTATGTCGGTATTTATAGACAATGCACGCATCAAAAACCTGTAGCACCAGAGGGAATTTTTTTACTCATCCCTTGACAGTTTGCTGGAATTTCGCTGCCCAGGTTTGCATTCAGATGTAAGGCAGGAGAAAAACCTCTGAAATGAAGAAACTCTTTCATGAAATATGATGATGTCGTTCCCTGTATTGGCCAGATAGATTCTCTCTCCTTTGATCTGGGGAACCGATGGCACTAGCAGGTTTGGTTCTTGGGGGCTGATGTTCGTCATATTTCTTCTGTGCCCAAGGTGGGTTGCTTTCCTGTGCTGCTCCCCAGAAGCTAAAATCAGTGCTATCAGCTCTGTGCCATAGGCAGGAGAGCAAAACAGGCGACAGGATATGGGCAGCATTGTGGCAGAAGGCATCAGCCCCTCAGCAGACAGGCGTTAGGCTGTTGGTCGCCCTGTGGCTTGCTGCTGTCCCCTCCAATCAACCAGCGCCCTAAATAAAAATCCCAGAGGTTTTAATTTATCGGTGGTTAAACAACTACAGAATAAAATTTGCCCCAATTTGCTATAATCTTATTTTTAACATCAATTTAGTTGACATAATTCCCAATAACCTCACTAGATTAATGAATCTTCCCTTCTACTCCATTAAGAAAAATCTGTGCTCTGTTACCCAGTGCTCCCGTAATTTTCTAAATCACTTATAGTGGAGAGTTTCCTGTGGGTGCACGGGCATTTGCTTCGCATTTGCTTTGCATTTGCTTTTCTGTCTTCAAGCCCCAGCGCTCTAGGCCCTGCAAGACATGGCAGTGCCAGGCTAAGCAGGGCAGCATCTGTAGAGTTGGGATTTAAATACTGATGTTCGGCAACCCTTGCTCAGCAGGATATTTTGGGAGGTTGAAGCCAAACGTGATTTCTGTGTCTGCAAGAAATGACACTTCTGCTGCTGCCCTTCAAAATTAGTGCATGCGGGGAGGAGGTTGTTGGTGGGTTTTAGAGTTTCTAATGTTTTTTTTCTTCTTCTCGCAGGGAACGGCGAGCTGAGCAACAAGGAGTTTGTTGCCATAATGAAACAGCGCCTTATGAGAGGCTTGGAGAAGCCCAAGGACATGGGCTTCACACGACTCATGCGGGCGATGTGGAAATGTGCCCAGGAGACGGCATGGGACTTCGCCATGCCCAAGCAGTAGCGGGGACGGGGAGGAGCGCCCGGCTTCCCTGTCTCAGCCCTGCCACCACCGCCTGCGGGTGAATGCCGCCGCTGTGGACACCTGTGGGGTGGCACGGGGCTCTGGTGAGCCCAGACTGTTCATAACAGGAGGTTTTTGTAAATCGAAGTTAGAAATCAAAGCCTGTTGTATTTGCAGCTTCTGCTTGCCGCTGGCCCCATTAATATTCCTCTCTCTCAGGAAGAAGAAAAGGAATTTTCTTAGTGCTGCCAACTCTGCTTTGTGATGTGCCCAGCCTGCAGAGCTGGGCATCGAGCAAGCTGGTGGGGCTGCACCTAAATCACTTTCATTTAATGTTATTACAAAATGGCATGGGGTTTATTTTAATTTTTAGATTGCTCCTGAGAAGGAATCTATGGGATTCCTGGATAGATTGTACCGGTGGGACGTAGGAGCAGAGGCTGGAGCAGCCAGGTGCTGAGAGCACCCCAGGATTTCAGCCAGCCAAATGCTCTGTGCTCCCCCAGACTGTCAGGGGGTGGAGGGGACGGGTGCACCCACAGAGGGCTGCTTGAGCCGAGGTGCTGCCTCTGGCGTAAGAGCAGTTAAAAGCAGTGGAGCAACTGGCTCTGCCGCCCATCCTACCTTGCATAAGCAACCTGCTGCAGGAGGTCTCTAATTATTTTTTTAAATGGAGAGCCCTCTCCGTGGGGAATTGCCGTTCTGTAACGGGAACGGGCTGAAAAATGTTATTTCCTGAGTGCTGTCCTCTCTGTAAAGTATCGTGTAAAGATGTTGCTCACAACAACATGGCTCATGGCTCGTCTCTTTCGATTGCTTCAGGTCTTCACCTAAGGCTGGTGGCAAGTCATCAGAGATCGGGCGTTTTGGAAGGGGGAGAAAAAAACATGATGACTTTCCCGAGCTGGAAAGACAAAGGCCAGAGCTGCCGAGTTTGCTGTCCCATGTTGCCAACCAGCCCCGGGCAAGCAGCCCATTTGGGATGGCCCCATAAGCAATCTGCCGCAGGCTCCGCCTTGCAGAGAGGCGCACACTCTGTGGGTGTTTAAAGGACAGCCACGAGCTCCAGGCTTTCTTTGAGGGGATAACACCCTTCTGGAATATTTTCATACTGGGGTATTGGTCCTGCTATTGGGGATCACTCCATGTACCGTCATCGCCTTCCTCTCCTCTCCTGTAGTTTGCCTGTCAATAGCACGCTCTGTTCAGGTGTCAGTCCCCGTGCTGTCACAGATGTTGCATTGGGCAGCGAGGGTGCTGGGGTGAAGGTTTTGGCCATCCTGCCTGCAGGGATGGTTGTTCTTGCTGCCTGTCCTGCCTGCTCACCACAAGCCTGCGGGCAGCCGTGGAGCCTCCATGGAAATCACAGAATTATTAAAGTTGGAAAAGACCTCTAGGATCATCAAGTCCAACTGCCAACCCAGCACCCCCAGGCCTCCTAAACCATGTCCCCAAGTGCCACGTCTACACGTTTTTCGAACTCCTCCAGGGATGGTGACTCCACCACCTCTCTGGGCAGCCTGTTCCAATGCCTGACCACTCTTTCAGTAAAGATATTTTTCCTAATATCCAATCTAAATCTCCCCTGGCACAGCTTGAGGCCATTTCCTTGCGTCCTATCACTAGTGACTTGGGAGAAGAGACCAACCCCCACCTCACTACAGCCTCCTTTCAGGTAGTTGTAGAGAGCGATAAGGTCTCCCCTCAGCCTCCTCTTCTCCAGGCTAAACACCCCCAGCTCCCTCAGCCGCTCCCCATCAGACCTGCTCTCCAGACCCTTCCCCAGCTCCGTTGCCCTTCTCTGGACACGCTCCAGCACCTCAATGTCCTTCTTGTCCTGAGGACAGGTCAAATGTCGAGGACAAGGACAAACGTCCCCCGTCTCGAAAGTCTCTCTTTTGGAACAAAGCGAAGCCTGTTGCGTCCCCGGTAGGGCCGAATCTATCGAAGAGCCTGTGCGGCGGCAGCGGAGGGGGATGCACGGCAGGCCTTAGTGGCAAAGCGCTGTTCCCCGCCTGACAGCGGCCTCGTCTCGCCCGGCTCCTCCTTTGTCCAGGCTCGTCGCAGGGCGCCGGGGCCGGGACATCCCGGCAGGGGCCCGGGGGACGGCGGCGGGACGGGAGGCGACATGGCGGCTCCCTCCCCCGGCCCCGCCTCGCTGCGGCGGCAGGGCGGGGCGCCCGTGACGCCATCATCCCGCGCCAAGCACTGCCCCCCCCCGCCCGGTCGCCGCCGCCGCCATGGAGTCGAACAGGGACGAGGCGGAGCGGTGCATCGGCATCGCGCTGGCCGCCGCCAAGGCCAACCAGCCCGACAAGGCCCGCCGGTTCCTGGAGAAGGCGCAGCGTTTGTACCCGTCGCCGCGGGTCCGCGGTGAGCGCCCGGCGGGGCGGGGAGGGGCGGGGTGGGGGGGGCCCTGGGGAGCCGGGCCTGCGCCGCCGCCGCCGCCGCCGCCGCGCCTGACCTCTCACCCCACCGCGCCTGCGCCATGCGGGGGGGGTGGGGGGGGGGCGCTGATCCCGGCGGGCTTTGCGGCGGCGCCGCCCCCGCGAGGGGCCCGGCCCGGCCCGGGGTCTGTCCCAAGTGTCTGTCTGTCTGTCCGGCCGGCCCTCCGAGGGGACGGGACTGGTCCGCAGGGCCCCCCCCCGGGCTGCTGGGTACCGGCTGTCACCCGTTACCGGTGCCATGCCTCCTCCCTTCACCGCCCTTTGCGTTAGGCGGGGTGAGGGGGGGTGAGGGGGGGGGGGGGGGGGGGAGGAGGGGGCTCTGCCCCGAGAGGAGGGCGGGAAGGCACGAAGGGGTCACCGTCCCTGCTGTTGTGGGCTGCTGTCACGGCGGCTCCGGGGAGCACACAGGCTACAAGGACATGGCTGTGGGGAGGAAAAGGAGGTCTCGGTGGGGCCACAGAAAGCTGCCCTCCTCACCCCGCCTGGGGGTGGGCCGGCCTGCAGCGGCGGAATCCTGTCCCCGAGCACCGGGGAGCAGTGGGCGGTGGCTGCAGCCAGCTCGCAGGTGGGCACAGAGGCCTTCTTACAGCTTACGTGCTCGAGCTGCTTGTGTTTCCTGGCTATTCTACTCGGCAAGCATTGCTTCTTGCTTCATATGCTCCCATTGATTACCACAGCCCAGCTACTGCCGTTCATTCCAGCACCCGTAAAAAAATAATCTTCCTTCTTGAAGAGCTTCTGTCAGTTTTATGGGCTTAGAGGAGTGCTCTCATTTCATAGAATCACAGAATCATTAAGGTTGGAAAAGGCCTCTAGGATCATCAAGTCCAACCGCCAACCCAACACCCCCAGGCCTCCTAAACCATGTCCCCAGGTGCCGCATCTACACGTTTTTTGAACTGCTCCAGGGATGGTGACTCCACCACCTCTCTGGGCAGCCTGTTCCAATGCCTGACCACTCTTGCAGTAAAGATATTTTTCCTAATATCCAATCTAAACCTCCCCTGGCACAGCTTGAGGCCATTTCCTTTCGTCCTATCGCTAGTGACTTGGGAGAAGAGACCAACACCCACCTCGCTACAACCTCCTTTCAGGTAGTTCCTGGAACCTTTACGGCACACGTAATCAATGTGTAACAAAAGCAACTGGGAAGTGGTTTGCAGAAGCAGCCAAACGCAGTTCTTTCTCCGTGTGTTCTTACATTGCAGAAATTTATGCAAAGGGCTGCAGAGTTTGTTTGTTTTTTCTTTTTTTACTTTGACAAACCTTATCTGAGTTTTGATTCTTTGGCTGTGGTTTGCAGCTTGTCTGTCCTGAGGAGGGCCCAAGGCTTCCTGTAATCCTTGCTTTGGTTGCGCGAGGCCTCTTCCCCTTCCCTCAAACACAGCGTATCAGCCTGTCGTACGTATATTGTGGTTTTCCTTCCCATTCAGAGTTTATGCTTTTGCGAAACTACTGGGTAGGAAAAGCAACTTTTGGAGGAAAAAGCACAGTGTAGCACACAGAAGGGCTCACCCTGACAAGGATTGCTCTTCCTGAAGAGCTCTGCTGGGGTGTGCGCCAGAAAAGCAGATCTGGATGGCAGCAAGCACCTGTTTGCAGTTTAAAGCAGTCATGTTTTGCACTAATCCTATGGCCTGGGACAGTCAGAATATAAGGTGGGCTATGTACGGTTAGGGAACTGGAGCACAGGGGAGGAAAGCAGAGGAACGGGGGGCAGCAGGGCAGGTTAATGTTAAATTCAGTGTGCTAATTTGCAGCCAGACCCAACCAAGTTACTGGTACAAGATTCGTGTCTGAGCTGCTGTCCAAAGACCCTTCGCTTGATGTCCTGTTGGTTGCTTGCCCGTGTGGTTTGGGTCTGTAGTTGGGAAATGTTGCCAAAGATCCCGCAGTTACACAGCAGTCACTGAGTCTTTACGTAGTTCATTTGCCCCTGGGAAATCTCTTCTCTTTCTCATGAGTTATGTTGCATTTGGCAACAATCAGCAACGTGGACCTTGCGCAGCCGGCGCTTCAAACTCCAACCCTGGCTGGGTCCTACAGGTGTCGTCACAGGATCAGCGAAGGGTTTTGCAGGGGGATTTCAGCAGAAATATTCTCCTACCTAAACGCAACCAGGCACGCTGGTATAGACAAAGTCTCACTGGTCACCTTTAAGCAGGAGTTTTGGAAAAATTAACAGAAGTTGAACAAATGTTGGTTAATAAGCGAGGAAGAGCGATCCATAGCACATGCTTGGTGGGGAGCTGAGTTGGCAGAACTGAAAACTAATTCAGCAGTCTCTGCTTCAGTAGTTCATGAATTTGCGCTGTGCTGTAACTGCACAGAGGGCCAGCGTGGCTTTGGGGTGCAGAAGCAATAGGACAGGGGCTGTAGAGCAAAACAGGACTGAGCTGTGGCCGTACGTGGACTTTTGTGGTTGGTTTTGGGAACGACACTACCAAAAATCTCTTGGCAAGCTGTAGGGAACTGAGCCTAAAACAGCAGGAGTGGGGTGGGTGGAGGGACAGGCTCGCGAGATGAGGTTTAAAAGCGCCTGGCCATTTGCTCCGGGTTTGGACAGAACAAAAGCAAATACTCTAATTTTGTGAACACTATAGTGGTGTAAATATGAGGGAGGGAAGGCTTTGTTTTTCTGAAAGCTGAAATCCGTCAAGCCCCCCAAGCTCAAAAGCTCATCATCCAGTGAGTTACTGCTCGTTAGCGTGCTGTCATTTTTATCCTTCGTCCTGTAACAATTGCCTGTATTGGCTGTTGGATTACCGAGCAGTTTTCTCTTGCCCCCACAAGCTCTGCAGGGCAGATTGGATATCTTGGCTCGTCTCTTGGCCTGCAAGTGTTGTTTGTGCTTGCATAAAGAATGTGATACCCCCGTAGTGCAAGGTCTGTAATGTGCAATCTGCAGGAGGAGATGAAATGTCCTTCTCGGTTCTAGGCTATGGATAAAGGACTGCAAGCTCGTCAAGTTACCGATGCCTTTGTAAATAACGTTGTCTGGTTTTAATCGTGTTAACGTGTGGCTGTTCTCTTTAGTGGGGATGCAATATATGAACTCTAGAACCTACACGCATGAAGAGATCGGTCTGATATTTGGTTAAAAAAAGGCAAAAATAGTTTGAAAAGATGGCGCTATCCAGCTGCCAGGGAAATGCATGATGGAAAGATGCTTCTGTGCTTGGAGGAGTCGTGCTTGGTTTCACAGTGTTGTCACCAGTGCAGTTAGGCCAGACCTGAATGTTTGTCCCTTCTTGTCTGAAAAGGGTGGAGGATGGTGTGTGTCTGAGCCTTGCAAGGAGCAGGCGATAGTCCGCAGCAGTTTACCCAATACACATGTGCACCCCACTTAAGAAAAGGGACACTGAATATTGGCAAATCACATTCGGTAATTGAGAGAGATGATGGTTTTCACAGCTTTGTCTACACACATCAAATACATAGGTAAGACAGTGCAAGAGAAGCAAGCACCCTTCTGACTCAGGTGTTACGGGTCCTACCGTGCTGCTAGCAATCAGGGCTGCAGCTCTCTGTCCCCGAAAGGGGAGTGTCCCTGTGTCCCCATGTGACTGGCATCCCGTGGTATTTTCTAAGCTCTCTAAAGATATAGCGTTGTCACATCATTTACCCAGCATGGTAGACTCTCAAAGGCAGGAGATAAAGAAGAATAATATGCTTTATAATATGCTAGAGAACAAACATGGAAATGCTTCACTGTTAAGGGGGGAGACGTAGGAAAAAAAGGAGAGGAAAAGGATGCGCCGCTTTGGTGATCCGCTCTGTCTCCCAGACTGTCCAGCTGGGTAGGCCTGGGATTTTTGTGGAGGTTGTGTGCGTCGGGAGACGCAGACAATATCTACAACCTACAGGTCTTTATGACAAAGGGTGGGGGTTCTTGGGGCGGTGGCAGAGATGAAGAGGGGTCTCTTTATGGGAGAGTGGGAAGGGCGGATTGAACTTGGTGGCCTCAACTTTTTTTTCTTTCATCTTTTTCTCATTTCAGTTCTGCTTGAATCACTCAACAAGAACGAGCAATCAGCCAATGGCCAGTCCCAATCCAAGGAGTCCACAAATCCCCAGTTCAAGAAAATGAGTGGAGAGTTCCCGTCGGCCAACGGAGAGGCTGGTGGGGAGGCCCCCAAGGGCTACACTCAGGACCAGGTGGATGCAGTGAAGAGGTGTGTGCGCAGCTCTTTGTGGCTTTAACTCGCAGCTTGGGTTTATCATGCGATACCAGTCTGTTTTCTGCAATGTTTTAAAGATGTAATGATGCAACATGAAGGAGGAAGGCAGAAAGAGTAGGCAGAGTTGGACAACAACTCATGATCTGTGCCATGTAAGGAGATCTGGTCAGCTTTGAACTATATCGAGTGGTTTTTGATTCACTAGGTGTTTAAAAAGGTATCTAGGAGGATTTATAGCTACAGCAGCCCTGGGAGGCAGCTGGGTTGGGTCTGCAAGGGATGAGATTTTTCCCTCAAAGGCATGTACGAGGACTAGAACTGTAGGCGTATAGGCCTTTTACAGGCTGAGGTCCTGACAGGCATTTTGGATGCATTCAGCTCATGGACTTCACAATAATGTTTGCTTCAGTGTTATTCAGTAATACTGTGAAAAATCTCGTGTGGTCCTGAGATCCTGTAGGTGGAATTCATGGCTCATAGCTCGCAGTAGGCAGCCCTCCTGCTCTAAGCTTTGCTCTAGTAGCAAGTGACAGGGCATATCCTTCTGTCTCTCTCCTGATGATATTCTGCTCATGGTCTCTCTTAGAGGCCGATAAAGTAGAAATCCACCGCAGGACACTTTGCTCTGCTGTTAGCATGATACACTTCAAAAGCTTCTGCTGGGAAGTCCCAGGACATGTTAATGCAGTCCTCTGTTTTCTCAGCCCTGTTTCAAGCCCTTCTTTATTCCTTTCTACCATTTACAAATACTGGAAGTTGAAGGACTGAGCTGCAGGCACAGTCACTTGGTAGACTTTGTTTAAGGTTATGGGCATGGTCTGGATTGCGTAAGAACTGCTCTGGCTAGTGGGCTTACGGGGATGTCTGTTACATCATCCATTTCTCCAAAACCCCAGCCTGCAGTATTCTGTCTCATCGAAGTCATGTGAGAAGGAGAAACCATCGCTGGGCTGTGAGTGTACCCAGAACGAGCTGGGCTGCGCACACAGGCCTGGGCAGCTCCCTCTTTCTTCCTCTAGCATTCAGCTGGTGTTATTTTTAGGTCTGTGAATTAACTGAGTCTGAACAGAGCGGGGAAAAAAGCCAATAGCCCAGCTATCCTTCAGACCCCGGCCTGCTGTTTGTAGTCCCTCCCAAACAGCCTCCAAAACATGAGCATGATGAATCTGAAGCTTATTTGCCAATCACATTCTTCAGCGGTTGATATCATTGCCTGAGGAGAGGCCCTTCTACCTCTACTGGCTTGACTTGTTCTGCAAGAGTGTTTGTGTGCTAGTAATGCAGGCATGGTGGGAATGAGGCTGTGCAAAAAATTGGGTCACCCTCTGAGGAATTAGAGCTGAGTAAACCAGAATTCACTGAACAATGTCGATCGAAACTGTGATGGCGAGATGTTACAGAGTTGACGTATTCAATGCAAAGTGGTTTTCACAG
Source organism: Morus bassanus (assembly GCA_031468815.1). Lineage (NCBI taxonomy): Eukaryota > Metazoa > Chordata > Aves > Suliformes > Sulidae > Morus > Morus bassanus. The sequence goes on from CM062583.1 coordinate 4,015,570, forward strand.
CTCAAACTAACTGTCTGTGTTTTCTCCCTTCTTTGCTGGCAGGGTAAAGCAATGCAAAGATTACTATGAAATTCTGGGAGTAAACAGAGAAGCTTCTGATGAGGACCTGAAAAAGGCTTACCGGAAACTTGCACTGAAATTTCACCCAGATAAGAACCACGCACCAGGGGCTACAGAGGCATTTAAAGGTAAAGAACATTTCCAACTTTGTGATTTGCCCTCAACTATCAGGCGACGGTGCTGAGTTGGGCTAGCAAAGACTCTTAAAAACAACCTCACGGGTCGGGTAGAGTGAAATAAAGCTCTTCTTAGTAAAGTTGTATCTTTTCTTCTGAGCAGGTTGTATTATGAACAAAGTATAGTCAAAGCTTCAAATAATAAATGCAGGTTGGTATAGATAGGCTTCACCTCTGCTCGGCACAGACAGGCTTCACCTCTGTTAGTCGGACAAGGAGAAGCCTGCCTTCCCTTTCTCCTAGCAGCCCTTCCTGTGTGTTGCTCTATCCTTCTGCCATGCTGCTCAGGAGGAAATTCCCTTGGTATGTTAACCATCTATTTTTTTTGGAGAGATGCTGGAGCATTCACCTGGCAGGGAGAAGCTCCAAGTCCTGCAGCCATCCAGCATGGGGCAGGTGCTGGGGTGCACCCCTGTCTACTGGCAAATCCAGTAGAGGCCCAGTAAGTTGTGCAGCACCAGAGGCAGCCTTTGGGTTTGTGAATCCCTCGAGAGAAACATTGCCAAGCAGGCCCCATGGCAGGAAACTCATCTTCTTCAGGACTGGTGTTCAGACTCTTACGCTCCTCAAGCATTTCAGGCAGCCAATAAGCCTTCAGGTTTCTAAGCAAGCACTCAGCACCCGACCCTTGCAAAAGGCAGCGGATGGAATTGGTGGGTAGAAACCCCAGGTGAAAATTTCTAGGGTGAAACTGCCCCAGCCATACAGCTGAGCCCAGCCAGAACTCAGAAAAGGTCACCAGGAGTTTCAGTTCTGCTGTAAAGAGGCCGGTTCTCAGGGCCTCTCTACAAATGCAGCAGGGTTGTTTCCTTGGTAATAAGATGCCTTAAAACTGGAGTCATATTCCACGAGAACTGCTGTTGCTTGGAACATACAACCCCATTTTCCTTTGCAAGCTTTGGAAGTTTGATTATTGTCATTGAGCTAAAGGGAGAACTTCTTGATGCCAGTTGTACAGCACTGATTTTGCAGTGTTAAGCCATTTAAATACCGTGGCCTGATTCTGGCCATACTGGGAGTGAAATGCATGAGCCTGCTGCTGGAGCAGGGAGCAAGGCTAGCCTGGTGTGAGTGTATACAGTATTTGGGTAAGCTTCTAGTAGACATGAATTCAGCAGTAAAAGTCTTATGTAAGGTTTGTTCAAGTCTTTTAAGACTTAAATCCATAACTGATAAGTATGTTGCTGTTAGCAAATAACGAGCTGACCCTCAGCTACTTGGGAGAGCCTGTTTTAGTATGGGGGCCAGATTAAAGAGTGAGCATCTGCAGACGTCTATCTATGCCGCATGTGCAGTAAGCCGCTGTTCGATAGTTTATCCTTCAATCCTTGCTAAGTGGCGAAAGGCAGGTTTCTTCACCTGTAATCTTAAATAATGATGTTTGCTGAAGGTCTTGACGAGAGTTACATGCCAGGAGTCATGCGTTAGGCAAGGTGCCCTTTATCCTCCACTGCAGAGCTATCTGCTCTCAGGTTATCTCTCTTCCCAGCCTTGCCTCGTTGGCTCCCCTGTCCTTCAGCCCCGAAGCTGAGCTCCGAGTTTGCAGGGCTTGCTGAAGTCCAGCTGTTTGGTTCCAGAGGGTGAAGGGGGAAACGTGCACTGCTATGAGGCTTTTAGTTAATTTTTTCTTACGTTGATGTGTTAGCTGAAGTTTTGGCATTCGTCTTCCCAGTGACAGCTGATAAAGCATTACGTCTTGTCCCGAGACCTTGTTTCAGTCCATAGCTGCAGCTGGCTGCAGTCTATCTTGTAGCAGATTTGCATCACTACCTTTGGCTGACGTTGGAAAAAGAGTTGAACCTGGCTACTTTGAGCTAAAATCGTGATTTGGAAGGAGGTGTTTCTTGGGCTTTGTCAGCAGAAAGTCAGACAATGAACAAAAACCCTGAACCACTCCATTTTTGTTGCTTAACCGCACAGTTTGAAAGAACAAGCTAATATGCTGAGAATCAGTCCTCATCATCCAGCTTCCTTGCCTGGTTGTAGAAATGTTTGCTCTGTGTGCACTAATTATAACCAGGAAGGAAAACAAGTGTATTGACATTACATCCTCCACACTCCAAATCTCTAGTCCAAGAAGAAACCGTACACCTCGATCTGACTACCGGGAAAATGTTGAATCTTGGAGTTAATCTCCTCCAAAGGGCATGTATATCCCTTTTCTAGCACTTCTGCGCCTGCCTTTCACACATCAGGACACTACTGACATGAAGACTTTTGCCTCCTTGCGACACAGGGTTTGCAGTCATGTAGGGAGGCCCTTGGGTAGGTTGGTACAGAGGGGAAGTGGTAAGCTGGAACATGTCAAGAGAAGGAGGGTGGCAGGCAGACTTTCTGGTAGAAAGGCTCAAATGTGCTGAGATTGGAAGGAGAGTAACCTGGGGAACTGGCAGGGGTTTAGTTCCAGTACATTTCCACCGTCACAGGCACTGGTTAACAGTCCTGGTAATTATGCACCTTGCTTCTGGCATCTGGAAGTTTTGAAATTCATAGCTGACAGACACAACTTCTAGCCAACATTTCCTTACTAGCTTTTGTGGGAGGTTTTAAAGTCTTTCAGTGATCTAGCCTGTATTTAAATTCTTTGCAGTTCTGATTTTAGGCTATGACATTGAATTCCCTTAATGCCACTTTTGAATAAAAATTGTCAACTAAAATTGTCTTTTCCTATACAGTTGCTTACGGCTGAAGGATTTTGGCATTCGTTGTTAAAAAGAAATAACAAGTTTAATTAAGTGAAACATGTAACTGCTCTACTACCAGTATTTCCTTTGCAATTCATAGTTTCATTCATCCGATAGGGTTTCTCTGGGGACATATACCGAATTCATACCAGTCATATCATAATTCCTTCATTTGAATTAATTAAGGCCTTTTTCATTGAGTCTCTTGGTGTGGTTTACTTCTGTTTGTGTTTGCCAGAGAAGCGTGCCAGGTACTAGTGCTGCACCGCTGAAGTAGCCTGTTGAAAAGATGTGGGTAGTTGAGAATCTCATTTGTGTAATGAGAAAGGCAAGTCCCAGCAGTTTGCAGGGCTAAATGTATTATCTGCAGAAGAGAGAAGCTAATTGCTTCCTTATTGTCAATATTCCAGCCATTGGTAATGCGTACGCGGTATTGAGCAACCCGGAGAAGAGGAAGCAATATGACCAGTTTGGAGACGAGAAACTCAACCCTGCTCGGCATGGACACAGTCACGCAGACTTCCACCGCGGGTTTGAGGCAGACATCTCCCCCGAGGACCTCTTCAACATGTTTTTTGGTGGTGGTTTTCCTTCTAGTAAGCACGTTAAACCTTAATCTCTTGAATGGGACCCAGTCCTTTTGACAGAGCAACAATGCAGTAGTGAGTTATTTGGCTGTGCAAGGATTGCTGAGTTTGATGAGAGAGAGTTCTCCTTCACATATGACCTAAACACCTAGAGTTTTCTAAATTGTTCAGATGGGTACTTGGAGAACTCAGCATCCAGCAGGTAACACCATCAGAGCTGGACTTCCTCCCAACTTCAGGTATTTGTTTGCATGCTGGCAACATTAGCTGTTATTAGGTTGGTTGAATGTTAGAATAAAAAAATGACTTGTTTTAAGGCTAGTTGTAAAAATAATCCTATTTTGAAGAAGGCTTTTCTGCTTGGTGGTTTTAGAAGTTAAATCTTCTCATCAGAACAAACTATGGTAATGCCTGGGCCTTGTTCTTGATCTATATCTGCTCTGCCACACGGCCGAAGCAGTTTCTCTGAGATCAGCGCCCACTACCTTCTTTCTACTGTGTCCCATAAAAGAGAGGGAAGTGTTGTTTCTAGGGCATAACTTAAACCTCTTGAATTGAAAATTAAATCTGTATCCTGTCTATCCACATTGCTGATCATGGTTTGGGTAGCAGGAAAGAACAGAGTGACTGTCCCTTCACTTGATTGGTTCCGCTCAGAAAGACACAGATTTAATATAAGGATAAGGGTATTTTAGAAGACTCCCTTGTATTCGCTCTAGTCATATTTGACTGGCAGTGGAGGCAGTGGTTATTTGACCTCTGTGGACCAACCTTGAAAAATAAATATTTTTGTTTCAGTTGAGAAGATTTACTCTGGTAGCTCTTTCCTATCTGGTATGTAAGAATTAACACACTAATGTCAAGTACTTGCAAAGGCACCTTGAAGCCTTTTGCAGCATTCATGTTCTGCCTGTCAGAGAGGTAAAGCTACTCCAGTAAAAACAGCAGGTTGCTATTTTAGCTCAGTCTTTTTATCCTTTCCTTGCTGTCCCAGGAGAATTCAGGACTGCTTTCTCAGCCGGTCTTCCTTTTCGGCTATAGTTTTGACATTTAAAACAAGACACGGAAGAGCCCTGGTTTTAGGGTGGAAAAACTACCAAAATTATTTCCTTTTGTAATTGGTTTTAATCTAAAGTAAATTCAGTTAGAAGTGAGGAGGCCTGTACAAGATAGCCTCTCTATATAGCTGACCCTGCTTTGAGCAGGAGATTGGACCTCCTGAGGTCACTTCCAACCTGAATTTTCATATGATCCTGCAAAATCCTATAGACGCATCTCTGTGCCCACCGCCAGTTCGCCTTCAGACATATCTGCTCACTACCCCTTAGGAATCCTCCTTTTTTCAGCTGTGGCTTATATAGCTCATTTAGTAAATGTTGGCTTCGGGTGGCGAGTAGAATATGAATTCTTCTGTCAGTCTCCTGTGGAGTCCCATATCTGCTTCCCCCTAAAGCTACAGCCATCTCTGTCAAGACAGCGTGATGTAGTGCCTTGAGGCAAGGGCTTCAGCCATGTGGCTTGCCGACCAAAACCATGGACATGCACCTTGTACACTGGGACATGTGCAGGGATCTCAGGAATAGCCCAAGTCTGTCACATCACCATTTCACTGAGACATCCCAGCTCCAGCCTGGAAGCAGCCCAGCCAGGCAGACGTGCTGTCCTTCCAGCTCTGAACAAGCTGGCGTGCTGCTGGCTATGTGAAGTAGGCTGAACTGGGGTGGTAATGGCAGGCCAGATCTAAGCGTGAGCGCAGCGTGGATTCCTTTACAATCTTTATGTCCTTATATCTTTGCTGAGTGTGGCCCGAACCAAAGAAACAGTTCAAGCCCATTCTGACAATGTTCAAAGTTTAAATTCCTGAATTTGCTGTTTTCAGCACCCAGTCTACTTTTTCCTACTGTGTTTTTATTGGCGAGGCTGACATGGAACACGGCCACCTTTTGTGGTTCCTTCCTGGCCAGCCAGCACCGTCTTACGTACTCTGACTTCTGTCTAACAGTTTTCTTTTGCCTATAGGTAATGTTCACGTATACAGCAATGGCAGGATGCGATATACCTACCATCAGAGGCAGGACAGACGAGATCATCAGGGTGATGTAAGTGGAGAACAGGCGGGGGGCTGGGAGTCTGAAGATTTTGCCGATACATGAACTGCGAGCTAGTTGGCGTGGCTGTCTTGTGAAACAGTCCTGCTTGTTTCCACCCCCCTGAATAGAAATCTGGAGTCATGAGAAGTGAGCTGCCTTCTGAATTTACAAAATAATACTTGGTATTGTTCAAGCAACAAACGAAGCTGCGGTTTAATTTACTGGCGGTTGTTCTCCCAGGACTTTCATAGCTGTCATCCAGCAGGGAAAACACTGGTGTGTCTTGAAACAGTGCCGCCTTGAAATGAGGTTGCACCAGTGAAGCGTTCCTGTCTTTACCACAGCATAAGCATTTTCTTTCTGATTTAATTCTGTAATTTCAAAAGGTAAATCCACTTTTCAGATAATATGGATACTCCTGGCTCCTCCCAGCATGAACTCATTCTCCCTTTTATTCCAGTATTGAAGATGGGGTGTTTCCAATCTGTGATGCTTAATTAACCAAGGAAGACGCTTTATAGCGTGAACTTATTTTTATGGTTTCCCATCACAGAAGATCTAAGTATATCTCCAGCACTCCAAGCCCTGTGGTCTAGAGAAGTGAGAATCAGGGACTTACTATTTAAGAGACCAGGGTTATGTCTTGAAGATTACTGTTTTCTGGGGAGAGCCACTTACATTTTTTTAAAACAAACAAACAAACAACAAGAAATTCCTGAATATTTTTTCTCAAGCTTAAAGGGGAAAGTGTACTCTGCTGGAATTGGAGGGAGCGCAGGAGGTGCGGCAGAGGGGGAATTACTTTCATCTGACACTGAAGAGGGGAGAAGGCTTTCCATAAAACCAGTTCTGCTCACTAGCACAAGCAGGACAGAAACCGCATGTGCTCTAGAAAAACAAAATACTGGCGTGAGGCTTTTGAAGTTCACTCACAAGCTTCCCCTGCCAGTCCTCTCTGCCCTTTGTCATGTCCAGAGAAGGGGCAGTGGATTTGGACCTTCAGAGTCACACTGCCCTTTCTGGAGGGGAACTGTGGGCTGCTGGGTTCTCCCCAGTTATTTTGGGGTGCCTCCTAAGCCGAATGCCTGCAACAAGCAGGAGAATCGAGGTTGTGTTAGGGCTGGGAGGGAGGGAGAGCGATGCTATGGGATCCTTGCGTACAAGTGTACGGGTGGCACTCCACTGTGTGTTTCTTTTCCTTCAGGGTGGCCTTGGGTTGTTTGTCCAGCTGATGCCTATCCTCATCCTGATCATCGTGTCTGCTCTCAGCCAGATGATGGTCTCCAGCCCACCCTACAGTTTGAGCCTGAGGCCGTTAGTACCCATTACTCTAAAACTTATCCAGCTGGGGTGGTGGCTGGGTTCTGGAGGATGGGGTGATGTGACCGGGTAGGGATCTAGGCGCTCTGTTTTTCCTGTCTTTTGGGGTGTTTTTTTCTCTTTTCCTTTATCTCATCACACGGTTGCTCCTGCTGCCGGGTGCCTCTCACGTCAGTGAAGGCCTCCTGGTTCTCAAACAGGTCTTGAGATGGAAGGTGTGGGGAAGGTTGGAGGGTGCTCACTTGCCTGAGGGAGGATGTTCTTTGACAGGGACCTTCTGCAGGCCGTACCCACAGCTGGGTGTGTCCGTCCTAGAAAGGGACAGACGAAATGACTTTGCGAGACTGTAGCCCAGCACCGAGATCCCACATGCAGAATGAATTGAGATGTAGAGTTAAACTGGGGTGTGAAAAACAGAAGCTAGATCTGTTTATGCCTAGTACAAAGCAACAGAAGAAAAGAACAAATAAAAGACACTCCCAGAGAAATCCCCTGTTTTTGGACTCTAATTTTGTCATGAAATAGCTATGGCCAGACATTTACTATGCAAAGTGAAGCTGTTTCATTCTAGATGCTGTGGAAATGCCCCGATCTGCTCACTTGGCTGACAAATGAAATGAGTCTCTATTCTTACTCACTTTGCAGTGCCAACAAAGAATGGGAAAACAGGCTTGATTTCTGGCTGCTTGCATCATTCTTGACAAAAGCTTAATGTATTTTCAATGGAATTTCCTTATGTGTCTTCAAAGAGACTTGATTAGACTTGGTTACAGCCAGTGGGCCCTGTTTAGATTCACAGGTGACAACATTTGCCACTGACGATGTTAAATACTATAAAACTCAGCTTAGCTTTCGGGACCAAGGTAAAGACTATGATATTAGTGCTTGGAACCGAAAGATGGAGTGGTTTTGAAGAGTGCACAGTTATGGGTTAGTCTGAGAGGTTAAGGAGTATTGAGATGTGATTCCTGCAGTTGATATTAGGAGTATAAAACTAAGCATTATATGTGTATACCAGTTTGTTTTATCCTGGTGAAGAGGTGTTTTATGGGGCAAGAAGATGTTCAGTGGAGGGCAGCTTTTATGTGGGCAGGGATTTGCTTCCAGTCTTGTCAGCTGTCAGAGGAGAGCCATCCCTGAGCCCCAGGTGTTTCGCTGCTGCTCAGTTGCCCATCCCCTGTGCTGTCCCTGTCTTTGCGTGCTCAGGTAGCAGCAGGCAAACCGATTTCCAAGTTTGGATTTGGACAAGAGCGGCAAATGAGCTGATGCAGTCCTCTGTCATCCTTCCTGAGTGACCAAGGCACTTCAAATGAAATGAGCTCGGGAGCAAAAGGCGTGCTGTGCCAGCAGGCGGTGCTGCTTGCCTGCTTGCTCGCGAACACAGCCAGGCCCCTTTTGCTGCCTGATGTAAAGGGAAATGCTGAGCTTGGCTGTCATTTGGCAGAAAGCTGGAGCTCGCCGCACTGAACTCAGTGAGCAGAAGGCGAGAAGCTTTTGAACCTGGTGAGGTTTTAATGGCACACAGAGATTGTAATGCCACTTCTTGATAGCAAAGCTGTCACTGAGAAAGGCAGAGTCCTAAAGAACCATTTGTCACTCCATTGCCTTTGTAAATCTCTCCCAAAAACTAGCTTTCTGCCAAAAGACGTGTCTAGTTGTGGGCCTCTCTGTGCCACCCTTCAATAGCACCTCATGGAATCTGCCTGACTTAATTGCATGTCTGACTTCAGGTGGCAGGTTTCTTGTGCCAGATCCTGCCCTTATTTTCACGCTTTACACTCAAGCAGGCTGCTGAAGCTCTGCAAGCTTAAATACTCCTCCTTTGAGGGCACACTTTGTAGCCTCCATAGTTCAGCTTTATACAGAAAAGGAATATAAACTTCAGGAGAGCTTAGGACTCTGTCTTGACAGGTAAAATAGTGAGCTGAGCTTCTTCCAGACTGCATCTCTGCCAGCAGGCACTGCTGGAGATGCATTAGTCTTTGTCTTGAAAAATGCCAAGATAGCTTTTTGGTCATGTTCAGTCTATCCGGTTACCCACCACTCATCCCTGAGTGCTGGACCTTGATGAAATGTGCACGAGTCTTTGAATCACTCCTGTAAACCCTGATAACAGACTGAAGGGCGAGCCAGGTGAGTTAATGGTTATACCTGCCTTAAGAATCAGGCTCGCTTTTAATGCAGCAACCAGATGGTATTTATTATGGAAAACTTTGGGCATGTCTCCAGATGGAGCTGTTCCTGATGAATCCAGTGTTTGGGCACAGGTCCTGTGTTACAGCTTGCAAACACACCCTAGTGAGTATCTCTAGGTCTGCTGGAGTGTTGGGGAAAATAAGTACAGGGCTCTGTGTGAAATGCAAATCCACGGGGGTAGGGTAAGACAAGATTTCCTTCTAGAAAAGTGCTTTCTGTAGTAGTCAGTGCAGGCTCGAGTGCAGAGCGGGTCTAATTTTGCTCTTGCAGCAACAGTGTTCGTTGCAGCATGTGATGTGGTAGAGGAAGCTGACGCTCTTGGGGTTAGCAGATACCATAGCAGAGGGGACCGGGTTCGACCAACAGGCAGCCGTGCTGAGCAAGGGTTGCTGGGGAGCTGTGAAATCTGGCCCCCGCTCTGCCCTCACCTCGGCACAGCCGTGCTCCTCTGCGCAGGCACCGTTCTGCCTCGCTGGCCGCTCTCACCCTGCACCACACCAGCATCAGCCTCTGAGCTTTGTAACCATGCTTGGGGCTCACCGCCAAAAACAGATGATGGTGTCGTCAGCAAGGAAATTGCAGAGAGATTTAATTAGTGCTGAAAATTCTAATGAACACTTTATTTTAAGTGGGTTTAGGCCTTGGGCAATCTGCCTCAGAGTTATGTCTGTATTCAGAGCTCTGCCCACCTAGCTAGAGACCTGGCAGGTTTTCTCTCCCTGTGTTGGCGTTTCATTTCCACCAGAAATGCTTCTCCTTTCCAAACCTTCAAGTCTGTGGCTGCACAGGAGTGACGTATGTTTTCAGCAGTTTGTTATCGTGGCATGTTGTGCATTATAAAGAGTTGGGAGCTTTTCACTCTGCCCTTGAAGCGTGTCCTACACCGTTCTGACTCTTCTCCCTGAACTAGGTCTGTGGGTCACATACACAAGAGAGTGACAGAGCACTTGAAAGTCGTCTACTACGTATCTGAGAACTTTGCAGATGAATACACGGGCACAAACCTGAAAAATGTTGAAAGGAGTGTGGAGGACGACTATATTGCGAACCTTCGAAATAACTGCTGGAAAGAGAAGCAGCAGAGTGAGTAGTGTGGGCTCAGGAGCAGAGGGGCTTGGCTGCTGCGTGAGGTCGGCTTTGCGAAGGTCTTTTACCAGGGACCGAGTTATGCTAAAGTTACACTTTAACACGGTGCGCACACATTTCCTGTGCTGTTGGCTGCTTTTTTTTTTTTCTATCTATGACTTTGTGACAAATCCAGTATGTGGAGTTTTTTTGTTTTGTTTTTTTAATGCTGCTGTAGAACTGGTCAGACAGGAGTTGTGCCCCGGAGGTTCCCTGCCATGTCAGTAGGATATCTCTGATTGCCAGTGGAGGGGGAAGGTTGCAGCCATCCCATTTTCAGGAGGCCCCCGATAGCTCTGTGTAATATTTTAGTTGTTCGAGGACCCTGTCTGGAAGTCTGCTGCCCATGGTGTCCTCCATTCCGCGTCCCATCCCTGGTCAGGAGGCTGTGGTGGCAGCACTGGCGTTGCCTTGCGTGCTGCTGAAGGCATGCAGGGTTAGGAGGGACAGCTACCCCGCCAGACAGCGTGAGAGGTGATTTGGCCATCTAGCCAGGCAGCGGAGTGTGGCGAGGGCAGCAAACTGTTTGCCAAGTCCCAGGGGTGACCCGACCTCTCTGCCCGCCTGTTCCCAGCAGGCGATATCACAGTTCTTGGAGCAGTGGCCGGGGTAGGGTTTGAGCGCCTGGGACGCAGGAGGGGCTGTTAGAGCCCCCAGTGGTGCCAAACGAGGCCAATGCACCGAGCTCTGAGCCTGTGTTTCTTCTTCCCCCGTGCTGCTGGGGTAACCTTTGTGTAGGCTGCCTCATGTGCCTCCTGGGATGAGAGGCAGGCCCCATCAGGTTCCTAAGGCTTTCCCTGGGATGGATGAGCTGTCAGCAGATGTTACGCCCATCCTGTCCTAAAGGGCACGGGGCACTTCCTCAGCCTCATCCTGTGCTTCAGCTAGCCTTGAAGAACTCGAGGTGCCTCCTGTTCCCAGCAGAGCCCATGGCGGGACATGGCCTGGTTGGGTGGGTCTCCTTCCACGTCGCGTCTGTTAACGCTGAGCTTTTCCCTTTGCAGAGGAAGGCTTGTTGTACCGGGCACGCTACTTCGGAGACTCGGACCTCTACCAGCGAGCACAGAAGATGGGCACCCCCAGCTGTAGCAGACTGTCAGATGTTCAAGCCTCTCTGCACGGATAGTTACTGCCTGCCCGCTCAGCAGAGGTCTAAGTACGAGCTGGTGATGCTTCCCCTGGCAGCGGAGCAGAGCGTGATAGTGCTTTTCATACTTAAATCTCTGTTTGAGACACAGATCTTCACGAGTCTCCTCTGGATGCACGCGCATCACGGGGGGGAAGCACCCCCCTCCGTCAAGCGTACACTCCTTAATTGGGAAATTGATTTTGTTTAGTTTGCATGTCGGCACCCTCGGCTCTCTCCAAGCTCCCTGTTTTCTCTGGCACTGTCAGCGTTGGGTCTCTAGGAACAGAGCAAAAGCCCTGGGCGTGTTGGCAGCTCAGCTGAGGTCTTGTCAACTGCGCATTCGATACAGCGGCCGTGCGCGCCTTGGCTGGTTGGGAGTTCCTTACCGGCCGTGGCAGCCAGCCAGCCGCCACGTCCTAATGAACCTTTTTTTGGTTGCTTTATTGTCTGTTTTGCTGAAAAAGCTGTTTTCCCCTGGCACTTGAAGCAATATGATGACAGGGAGCGGACTCCTACCAAATAGATGTTCCTTGCCCCCCCGTTGCCTTTCCATGACGCTCAAGGGGAACAAAGCAAATGGCCAGAGTTCACAGCGGGTGGTAGAAGTAACTTACTGAGTTAAACTGGGAATCAAAGTAAAAACAGCTGAGGGGGAGTCTGGAAGACTCGGGGGTTGGAGAGCTTGGATTAAGGGGACCCCAGATAGCACGCCTGAGACCAAGTTTGCTGGGTCACGGGAGAAGCGCATGAAAATAATGAAAAAGTTGGCATGGAGTTTGGAGTCCTTTTTCTGCTTAATTTTCTGGGCTGACTTCACCTAACAGATACTGCTGGGGTGCCTGCAAAACATACAGGTCCCTTCTGCCAAAAAAGTATTTGAAAACAGGGTTTCTGTAGAAAATAAATCGGAGGTGAAGCTTGCACCAAGCGTTAGTTGTACAGACACCATTTAGGCTTGCAAAGACTCCTTGGGGACATTGGACGTCCGGCTGCTTGATTTGTAGACGCAAGTAAGGAGGTTTAGCAGGGGAATTTTTGTTTGGTTTTTATTTTCCTTGGCAAAGGGAGCACGTCTGAAAGTTTGGTCTTTGGCCAAAGACCAAGAGGACTTTGGCAAATCCTCCGGGACATATTGGGCATTTTTTTGGGTGTATCCTGGTTTTGGAACCATTCTTACCTTGACACACCCCACTCTCTTGTTTTGATAACGGCGCCTCTTCTTTCACGGGAGACCAGCATTAATTACCTGCTTTTCTTTAATTCCCTCTCTGTAGCTGTGCTCTGAAAAGAGAGTTGCTCTTAGGTGGAGGGCCCGCTGCGAATTGAAATAGTGCGACTGCAACAGCCGCCGCCGTACTGTGGGGGGGAAGGAAGAGGGAGGTACGGTGACGCGCGATTGTCCGGAGACTGACACCGCTACCACTTTTGTTCCCAGACTCTTGAAATGCCTGAAGACTTTCGGCGAAGTGCACTGAGCCGAGGTGACAGACTTGATGTTTAAAAGAATCAAACCTTATCTTAAAAATGGAATTGGAGAATTAGCAACGCACAACTGCCCTCTTTCTTCTCTCTGCCTGTCTCCGCCGTTTGACCTACGTCTCAGGCAGCGATTAGGACAGGAAATCAAGCTGCCCGTCTTCCTCCTTCCCTTCCGACACCGCTAGCGTGCGACAGTCTCGTTGCTCCTGGGATCCCACAACCCCGAGAACAAACGCGTAGAGTGTAAAATAACACAAACTAACTGCCAAAGCCATGAAGCAGAAGGAGACCCTTCGCAACTGCGCTGGTCACTGCTGATGGAGAGAGAAATTGGACGATTTGGTGATAACAGAAAACTTTAAAAAAGAGAAGAAAATATAATCTATTTAGAATTAATTTATAGCTGTATATATGTTGTACTTTTAAACTATGCAGGGGTTGGATGATTAAATTATTTTGTTTTCTGCCCGGTTTGGTAAACAGGGAAGCGGGAGGTCTCTTCCCAGGGTGTCTCACTCTGCAGCGCTTTCCTGCCTGACACACTAAAACAAGAATCACTTCGCAGTTACTGTACTTTGCTTTCTGGAGGACAGCGGTGTTCTGCGGCTTGGGATGTCGATACCTGCCTTTTGGGTTTGTAATAAAAGAAATTCCAAATCTGTAGGGCGTAACAAAGAAATCGGGGAAACTGTCCAGATTTGTGGTGTGGTTTTGCAGCGTTGGCAGAAGCTGCAGTGGGTCAGCTGAGCCCCGGCGTCGCGCTCGGTGACAGGAAGGATTGTCCTGGATGGTTTTTGCTCATCAGTCATTGGGTTATTTGTGCACGTAACTCTTCTTTTGCAGAGTCTGCTTTAATTTTGCCTCGTAATCAGCGTGTGGCGTTCGTTCTGTAAAGAGGGCTTTCCGCAAGCCGTCTGCCTTTGTTGGTTTTTTTTTGTGTGTGTGTCCTACACTTGGGGTTCCTTACCCACCAGCACTCCTGTTTGCAACGTGGCCGTGGCCTTGGCCTTGACACTCCTCTCTCTAACGTTTCCTGGAGGAGACCGGTAAAATACTGCTAGTTCATAAGAAACGGAGCTTTCTATTGCTTCTGTTGAAAGAAGTTTTGCCGGGGGAGATTGGAGGGTGCGACTGATCTCTCCTCCGCCCCCACCTGAGCTCCGCAGCGTGTCTCTTGCTCAGTCTCCATCAGGCAGGACTAGCGTTAGGGCAGCAGGAGGGCACTCGAGGTTAGGAGCCATCTCTTCAAAGCAAAACCGGCACGAGCGGAGCTACCTCCCATGGAATAAACTGGATTATTGGGGTTTTTTTGGTACTCTGCAGTTCATTTTTGTCTAAATACATTTCCACTAAGAACCGACCCCTGACACCCTCAGGGGAATGAATCAAAAGCACAGCGGCTCCCGGGTGGGGTGGCAGGGGCTGGAAGAGGTGAGAGATAAGGTGTTTTTATTTCTTTGTTGTTAGGAATCCACGTGCTCTGTCTTCAGCTATTTATTTATTTTGCAAAATATCAATCCTCCCATAACTGCAAGCCTTATTATCCCACAGCCATCATGACTTGGACCTGATTTTAAGTTTTGTTGTTTTTTTTTTTTTCTTTTTTCTTTTTTTTTTAAATGATTCTTCCACCTTTAGAAGGAATTGGGTGGAAGTATGGCATTTGGAAATAGCTCTTAATAGAGGCACAGGCCGGCCAGCATGAAGAGATCATGGGGGGGGGGGGGGGGGTGGTGGTGTAAATGAAAATCATGTTCACAAAGGGTGCTGAGTGTCTTGCACAACGGCATTCCTTGCCCAGAGCCTGCCCACCAAAACCTTTTGATTCTTTTTTTTTCCAAAGTAGGTATCCATGGATAATAACAAGCGAGAGGGCGTAGATCCTAACGGATGCTCACAGAGGCTGTATCTCTCAATTTAGAATTAATTATACAATTGTACATCTATAAATAAATGTTTATAACGTGAAAGGCTCTGGCTGTGTTGGTGTCCTGTGGATCCTTGCCCCAGCCAGCTCTGGTGTGGCAGCTCCCTCATGCTGCTTTCATCGCATCCGCACGGGCGCTCGGTGAATGAAATTTCGGCATCTTTGCCATCCCGGCAAGCCACAGGGGCTGAGAGCTCCAGCGCTGCGTGGCCCCCCTGGCATGGGAGAGGGAAGGGCGGGGAGAAGATGGAGAGGAGGTTGTCGTCGTCCCCCCAGTCAGCTGTGGGTCCTGGCGGTGACGGTGGACGGTGGACGCTGGGCAGGGCATCTTTGCTTCAAACTGGTTCCACTGGGATGCTCCCAGCAGGGTGTCTCATGCCGGGGGCCGGTGGAGGCGGGGGGGAACTCCTCTCCTCCTGTTGAAGCGCTGCTGTTAGCCAGTACCCCGTGTCCTCTGGCTGAGCTCTTTTGGGGGATGCTTGGCTCTCATCCCAGAATGCCACCGTCCTGGCAGCGCTGGCCCGGCGTTCTAAGGTGCCCTTTGGTCTGGTCCCCGTCCAGGCTGCCTTTGTTTCGGGTGGAAATGCTGCCTTGGACGTGCTTCCCAATGGCAGCAGCTCGGAAACTGCCTGCCCGAAATCCTTGGGGTCAGATTTGGGGGTTCTGTGCTCCCAAATGTGACTCTTTTTTCTCCACATCCCCCCTCCCTAGGGCAGCAAAAGGTGTTTTTTTTTCCCACAGTGCCTGGTGCAGGGTTGCCCCCCGCTGGTGCTCCCTTCCTCCGCCTCCTCCCCAGCCCCACGCACCAAAGGCTGAAGGGTTTGGGGTGGGTTTTTCCCTCTTTTCCCTTTTTCTTTTTCCTTCTCGCAGAGGCCAAGGCGGGGGGGGGGGTCACATCACTTCAATTTCCCCGCGGCACCATGTTCCCAGAAGCGGCGGTGAGTCAGCCCCACTGGGCTCTTGCAATGCTCATGCTGGCACGCCAGCTGGGAGAGTCTGACGTGACCCAATGCAGCTGCCAGGCAAAAACCCCTCAGTGCCACCAATTTTATAATTTTTTTTTTTTTTTAATTCTGCAATCACATGCAGCTATGCCTCAGTTTTTGGGGTGGTTTTTGCTGCATTTTTGGGTCATTCCCAACCCAGAGCAATGAGAGATGCCCTGCATTCGGTGTGCTGGTCCCTGCACGCTCACCAAAGGTGATTTGGGCTGTCCATTAGCTCCTTCCCCACTTGGCAGCATATTAGCCCAAGCTTTTAATTGGAGCAGCCGCCAAAGGCAGTGGGGAAGGTGAGTGTCCCACAAACATCCTCCTCTGGCTGGTAGGGAATGGAGGGGGACCCCACATCTCGCCACTATCATTTTTTGGCAGCAAAACATGAGGGTTTAGTGTTAAGCTGGGATTTAAATCCTCGTTTGCCTTATTGCTGCTGATGCCCAAAAAAAAACAAAACAAAACAAAAAACAAAAAAAAAAAAAAAAACAAACAAACAAAAAAAAAAAACAAAACAAAAAAAAAAAAAAAAAAAAAAAAAAAAAAAAAACAAAAAAAACTCTGCTTTTCCCTGCTACCATGATGGCATCCGGGCGCTCCAGGCCAATGCTGGTGCCACAAATAGCCCCATTGCCACCTCCCGGGTCCCAAAATATCCCTCTGCCTACCCCGCCCCCACCCCAGCCCCAGGAGAGGCTAAATACAGCCTCCCTGGAAAGTCCTGGCACCTTCCAGGGAACTGCCAAACCCCGGGGACCTTGACATCCCCCCCCCAAATTTGTCATGGAAAGACCATTTTGCTATAAATAGAAGCAAAGGTTCATCTGCCATCACTCGTGGCTGGAGCTGTGACCATGGGGTGTTTTGGAGAGGCATATGGACCTGCACCCCCACCCAGCAAAGAGGCTGTCCCTGTTGCTCTGTGTTTCCTTTTGTGAGTTTTGGTGGGTTTGTTTTGTTTTCTTGGCATTTTCTGCAAAACCTTGAGTATTCCTTGTAATAATAAGTTAAAAAAAAACATGATGCAGAGTTCCTTGCCCACCGTTGGAAAGGCTGGCAGGGGACGAGCTGGGGTCATGCTGCTGCTGGCAGGACGGCAAGACACAGGGCGATCCCCTCCACATGCCTAGGAGCTTGATATATAAAAAATACATACATTTATGGAGAGAGAGAGATATATATAGCTTCAAGACACAATACGTCTCAGCAGGGGATGACAGCATGGCCCGAGCCGCCTGTGCCGCTGCCCTCACCACGCCATCAACCCCTCACCATGGCCCAGGATCAACATTCCATTTCCATGCCATGCTGCCAGTGCCAAAACCTGCTCCTCTCACAATTTTGCCAAAAAACTTGGAGTTTGGAGTCTCCCTTCCAGCCCCCTCAGTAGCTCCTGGCATGGTTTGACAGTGGTTTTGCCACTGGACAACTCTGCAGGGCACCTGATCCCAGCACAGGGCTGCCCCTCATGTCAGGGGTGGGGGTGGGGGGTGGTCTGACCCTGAGCAACACCCCAACCCCAAAATTTTAGGGGACCCCCCCCACCCCACACAATGTGAAGGTGCATTTCCAGCTGTACCCACCCAGCCCTGCTTGGTGCTCTGATCGCTCCTAGGTGGTATTTATACAGGTGAGCAACACCAGCTCCAAACACTCTGGGTGTAGGCTGTCCTTTTCAGGAACAGCTTTTTTGGTGAAGATTTTCATCAAAAAGTCAGTGTCTGTCCACAGGAGGTGGGGGGGAAAGAACCCCAAAACAACCTAATAACACAAGCTCAAGCCAGAACAAACTTGCATTTGAATGGAAATATTTTTTTCTCTTCAGGCTGAGTTTTACCCCCACACCTTCCGCCAGGCTCCTTTGCCAAGCAGCTTAATTACACGTTAGTGAAAGCCTTTTCTCTGAGCAGCTCTAATTGCAGGCTTGGGGAATTGGTCTCCTTTTCACAGAGGGTGTTTGGAGCTGGGGCACACTCCCCCAGCAGGTGTGACCCTCTCCTCCTCCTTCCCTTGCAATTTTAGCCGCTTCTCCTGATTTTCTGCCCAAACCCCCGCTGTAGCTGCCAGGAGGAGCAGGGCACCCACCCCCAGGGCACAGGCAGGCACCTGGCTGGCTCAGCTCCCCCTGAGTCACAGCCCCACAGCCTGCACTTGTGAGTGGGCACAGCGGGATTCCCCCCATTCCCAAAACCTTCAGCTCCCACCGCAGGGAAAGGCTTCCCAAGGATGCCAGCAGGGATTCCAGACCAGCTGGGAGCAGGCGCGTCATCCCTCTCCAGCCCCAAGTGAGAACGGGGAGACAGCAGGTTATCAACAAAGTCAGCTTTTATTAGAAAAGTAAAAAAAACCCACCCCGACACAATTGCATAGGAAGTTTTTTTGCACTTGAACATCAAGTGTACGAGTGTAAACTGTAACCAATGAAGCCCCCACGGTGTGTCACAGCAAGGGGTCCTGCCCTCCATCCCTGCATCGCCTCTCACACCCCCCTCCCACACCGCTCTCTCCTCTCGTGACCAAAGACATAACGCGATTCCGGCCACCCCCTCCAGCCCCACCAGGAGCCCAACACAGAGCCGCCAGGGGCAGGGTTTTGTCTTTGATCCAGACCTACAGCCTGGCCATCACTCACTCCCACACGCGCCCTCCCCCAGAAACCTCATTGATTACAATCCTTGTTACAAAACAAACAAACCCCCCCACAATGATTAATCGGCCAACAGGAGGAGACCATCCGCCCCCAGCAGCCCTGCTGCCGCAATCACCCCACAATCATTGACAGTGCAAAGCGACCTCTGCCTGGGTCCCGGTCCGCTCCACACTGGGGACACCCCGGTGTAGGTGGGGATCTCCGCCTGCCCAAACTACTTCCACCTACAGCCCTACTCCAGCCTAACCTAAACTACAGTGGCTGCTGGGAGCCGCCACGCTCTAACTGGCTCTTCCAAAGCACTTGGGTAAGTCACTTCTCCAGCGCGGCCTGTCAGCACTCCTCTATGAGCAGCTGCTCAGAGCTGTACAGCTTCTTCTTGATGACCCTGAAGCCTGTGCTCAGCTTCAGCGGCGTGAAAGCCGGTCCTGAGGTGAAGAGTCCCTGGATCTTGGGCCAGAGGCGGGAGTCCAGCCGGAGCACCAGGGTGAGCTGGAAGGTGGGCACCACGGCGGGGTCCACAGCGATGTGCCCCACATCATGGCAGGCCTTGCCGTGCTCCACACAGAGGTCGAGGAGAGCCCCACGCAGCCCGCAGGGCTCGCTGCAGGCCAGGCGCAGCAGCTCCGTCCTCACCTGTGCCAGGAGTTGGGCCGGCATGAGGAGCCGGGAGCAGCGCTTGGCGCCCAGTGGGGCTCTGCCCAGCGTGGCCTGGACCAGGTCCATCAGGTTGGCACAAAGCAGCTCATCCTCGGGGTCATGCAGCAGGTCCAGGTCCGGCAGGGAGGCCCCCTCAGCATACTCAGCATCTGCAGAGGGGATGGGAGGCAGGTCAGCACCGGAGGGGTGGGCTGGGGTGTTGCTTGGGGACAGGTTGGAGTCTCACCAGTGTGGGGGGACACCAAGCCCAGGGGCTGGGGGGTATAACTGAGACACAGGGGCTTGGCACACACCCCTCAGCCACCTCGCAGCCCCTCAGGGACACCCCCCGCTCCCATCCCCCAGGGGGACCCCAGAGCCCTCAGGGACACCCCCCCAATCCCTCAGGGGAACCGCCCCCCCATCTCTCAGGGGACCCCAGGCCCCTCAGAGACACCCCCCCCATCCCTCAGGTGGACCCCAGACCCCTCAAGGATCCCCCCAGTGCCTTAGAGGGACCCCCGACCCCTCAGGGACTGCCCCCCCCAACCCCTCAGGGATCCCCCTCAGAGGGACCCCAGCCCCGCAGGGGGGACCCCAGCCCCGCAGGGGGGACCCCCCCAATCCCTCAGGGATGGCACCCCCGGGCAGGACCCCCCGTCCCCTCGGCAGCCCCCACTCACCCCCCTCCGAGCCGGAGGCGCTGCCCAACGACTCGCAGTCGGAGGTCTCCAGGCGGCCCCGCTCGCCGCCCGCCAGCCGCTCCCACAGCCCGGGCATGGCGATGGCGACAGCCAGCTCCGCCGCCGCCCGCTCTGCCCCGCCAGCCGCCCACCGCCAGCCTTTTATAGTGGCGGTGTGGATGGCCACGCCCCTCCTTCCTGCGTCCGCCAATCGGAGCGCGGGGCACGTCCGCGGCGTCTCTCCTGCCCGGTGACAGCGGGAAGCCACGCCCCCTGGTCACAAGCCACGCCCCCTGCTCTCCGCCCCGGGCTCTGCAAACGGCGCCGGGGGTTGCATCAGGGGGGCCGGGCCGGGCCGGGGCCACCCGCCGCCATCCGCCGCCATCCGCCGCCATCCGCCTGCCGCCCCGCTCCGGGCCTGGGCCTCAGCCCCGGTCTCCACCTCCGGGACCGGGCCTCGCCCCCGGCCCCCCGCCTCAGGGCCCAGCCTAGGCCCGGGCCTCGCCCCCGGCCCCCCGCCTCAGGGCCCGGCCTAGGCCTGGGTCTAACCCCCGGCCCCCCGCCTCAGGGCCCGGCCTAGGCCTGGGTCTAACCCCCGGCCGCCCCAGGGCCAGGCCCCGTCTGAGGCCTCGCTGCTTGGCCTCGGAGCCGTCCCAGTGGGGACAGCAGCGAGAAGGGGGATGCGCGCCGTGCCCCGTCCCCACCGTTCCCCTCTCTGGGTTGTGGCACAGGCCCTGGCTGACACAAAAACCCAACAGTCGGTGACGGGGCCGTGGGGGTTTACAGACACCTTGTTTTTGACGCGCCCGCCGACCGCCCTGGCCTTCCGGTGGCGTTGGCGTGGTGAGCGCGGGACGCGGCTGCCCAACCGACGTTGGCTGCTGCCCTACTTCGGGTCGTGAGCCAAGCCCAGAGCCTGAGGCGCTGCGGGTGATCGGGGTGCCGGTGTCCCATGAGCTGGAGTCGTCCAAATTTCTTAAGAAAGTAAGGGCTGTTGGAGTGAAACGTGTTAAAAATTGGAGGGGGGCGAGAGCGGGGCACAGCCAGGCTGGGACAGGGGATTTTGTTCGGGGCCAGGCTGGGGGTAACCCCTGTCTGCCGCCCCCAGCGGTCCCCTAAAATGGGGATGGGACGCCATCCTCCTCCGAGCCCCCTGCTCTGGAAGCGGGTCCCCGCCGCAGCTCCGTGCGTGCCTGCCCCTGCGTACGTGACCTTTCCAAAGCCAGACCCCAAGGAGCGCCGGGAACCGAAGGCCCATTAATTGGCGATAAAGGGCTTTGTTTGTCCTCCCGCCGCGCTTGCCTGCGGCTTTATCGGAGGAGCTGAGCACGCTGAAGTCACTCCAGGAACTATCTTGGGTACTGTCCTTCCTGAGCAGAGATTGATAACGGCCCCGGCGGTAAACACAATGGAGAGCAAATGCTGGCCGGGAGCGAAGGGGACGGGGGGGACAGAGACAAATTCTCCCACCCAAGGGGTGCGGGGTGGCAGGTGTGGAGGGTCTGGAGGGTCCAGGCACCCGACCAGCAGCTGTAGTGGTGGGGAAATTGCTTTATAGGTGTCAAAACAGAAGTGGGGCTTGAATCCATCGCCATTTCAGGAGTGGAGGTCTAAGCCAGGGGAGTGGGTGGCATCCTAGGGAGCAGCGGGGTGGAAGGGATGTGCAGGGAACAAGCCCTGGCTTGCGCCCATGGCACGCAGGGCTACTGCTCTGCTTTTTGGGACAAAAAAATGAAGAAACCCCAACTCCAGCTGTTAAAAATGTAGAAATATTTGCGCACTCGCCGTGCAATACAGCAAAATATAGACGCGCGTGCTCAGAAACGGTTGGATGGTGCTTGGGATCTTGTTTTTTAACAAAATCTAGCTCGTTGGTTTTATTTCTCCCTGCAACCACCAAGTCATTGGTACAAATGTTTGCTGGGTGAGGCTGAAAATAGATGAGGAACTGCTGGCTTTGGGGTCAAAACAGGGGGAAAACGGCAAATAAATGAAAAAAGAGGTGAAGGACCACAGGGCAGGCGCCTTGCTAAAAATAAGCTTGAATTCTGAAGCTGAGCATAAATATTTTTCTTTCTTTGCCATAACATGGCCTGGTAGGCTGGGGAGCAAGCAGCCTCCGGTGCGATGGCAGGTTTTAAAGTGACACATAATTTTTGATCTCCGAAATAAAATAATCCTAACGTGATGCTGCGTGCTCACGCTCCTGCTGGGAGGGGAGGCGTCACGGGGCTTGCAGCTCATTTTCCTTCCCAAAAGAGACCATGACCCGGGCTGCTTTTCTGCAGCAGAGCCTCTAGAAACAGTTTGGGGCTGGAAAGCAAAGTTTTAACTAGAGTGTTAGTTAATCCTTGTGCTTCCCCTCCCTGGGTACTGCTGCTGGCATAAACCCAGTGTACTTTTTGCGGCCAAGCAGCACGTCTTTCCCCCTGACCTGCTGTCCTTTCTGGGGAGAAGCAGCGGGGGCTTCAGGATGATGGATGAAACTTTCTGGAGACAGCCTGTTCCCGGCCGGCTGTGCCTCCTGGGACACCCCGCTGCCACCCACTCACAGCCGCATGAGATTTGCTCGATCACTCCAATTTCCAGCCCAGCCGGCTTTGCAAAGGGTTAAGCGGGAGCAGCGGGGGCGGCTGGCGTTGGGGAGGGTCCTGGCTGGGCCCCTGCCCGGGATGTGCTGAGCTCAGCGGTTTTGCAGAGCTGCAGGGGGAGGGGGCTGGGAAGGAGGAGGAGGAGGAGGAGAAGGAGGAGGAAGGGAGGAGATGTGCAGAGGGGGGTCAGAGAGTGCCTCGGCGCACGTAGGGTGCAAACCATGCCCCCACGTATGCCGGGGGGGGGCAAATTCCTGCCCCAAGGGGTGGCTGCCACTGCCCATGGTGTTGTTCACATTGGTTCCTGGCAGCTCTGTGGCCCAAAAAGCCACTTTTCGGTAGATTTTACACATTATTTTGGCACACGGTCACCAGCCAGCGTTGGCACAGAGGCTGGTGTGATCCTCTGCGTCCAAGCTTTCACGTGGGGAATGTAACGAAGGGCCTGAGCTGGGGGAGGCCGTGGTTTTCGGGGTGTCCTCTGCACCCTCTCCAGCCACATCCTCACTCACCGGCTCCCTGGTTGTGGCAGGGGGCGACGGGCATGCGAGGGGTGACCCCGCACACCCTCTGCCACCGTGCCGAGCCTGTGGCTGGCTCCAACAAGCAAGCCGAAGGCTGCGGGCTGGGTGGGACCCTGCGGCAGGTCCCGGCGTGCCGACGGCCGGGCAGGTCTCCGCCGCAGCCGAACCTTTGGGGCCCGTCTCTCACCTCCCCCTCCCCGGGACAAGCAGCTGCAGGCAGGCCGCCTGCCTGCGACGTGCGGGACTCGGGCAGAGAAACAAGGAACGCACGTCCAAGGAGGACAACGGACGGGTTTTGGCAGCTGAGATGCCAAGCACCTGGTCAGCACTGTGCCACGTCTTCACGAAATTCATCTCCCCTTGGATGATTTTGTCCTGTCCCAGGCAAAAGCGAGGAGCTGGTGTTTTGGGGGTGCTGCCCCATACTGCCGCATCCTTGGCGGGGGGGAGAGGCCCTCCCTGGCCGGGTGTTTTGGCCGGGTGGTGAGGCAAGCGCGTGCCTTGGCACCGTCCCCGGTGCTGGGGCCACAGCCAGCAGCCCGAGGAGCTGGGGAGGGGAGGTGCGAGCGGGGCCTGTGCGCCGGTACATAACGTTCTGCTTCGAGCACCCACAGGAAAACCAACCAGCAGCCCTGAACGGGGCTCTTTGTTCAGCTTTTTTTTTTTTTTTTATTTTCCCTCCCCGCATCAACTTTTGCTCACAGCTGACGGGCTCCCTTCCCCCTGTCGCTCTGCTCCCAGCTGCAGCCTCCACACAGCCCCTCCCCAAGCTGCTCGCCAAGCCCCCCGTGATGCTGCAGAGACCCCTGAGGTGAGGGGGAACAGTCCTTCAACACCCCGAGGAGGAATAATTACCGCTGGCCCTGCCCCACAGCTCTGCAAAGCAGAAATAGGGGAGTTTCCAGCTGCCAGGGAAAACCTGCGTTTGGAGGAGGGGGAGTGCAGGGTGGTGGTTTTTTTTATTTTACCATGCAGTGATCCCTCCAGTTTTCACCGCCTTACATAAAGTGTTTACTGAGCAGGAGGAGGGAACGGCCAACAACATGTTTTTGCATTTGTAGTACTGTACAGGGTGAACTTTTCACTTCCTCTCAATGGCTCTCACACATGTGTCTATTTTGGTGCTGGGCGCACATACAAACAAGCCATGTACGGCACAGAGCCGGGGCAGTTCCCTGCTCTCGCTCCATCCAGCCGTGAGCCCGAGAAACGACTGGAAAACAAGGGATGGAGGGGAGGGCTGCCCTGGGGAAATCTCAGCCCCGCCACATTTCGGACCCTTCGTCGTGCACCGGGCTTGCGGGGAGATCCGGGCGATGGTTGGGCGCTGCGTCCCATCGGCAGAGCCGCAGGCGCCAATCTCCCCCGGCGTCCCCGGGAGGGCTGGCGGAGTGGAAAAGTTTCAGGTCAAGCAGTAAAAAGGAAAAGTTTTTTCTGCATCCGATTACGCCGGTTGCAGCACGTAGGGTCGGCGAGAGGGTGGGACTGGGCGGGAGCCCATTTCGGGGGGCTGCGGCGTGGTCGGCGGCAGAAGGTGCGCAGCTCCCTTCCTAAACCCCACGGTGCCATCTCGATACAGGGGTATTTTAGACAAGTGTGGCCAAGGTGAGTTTAAGTGGCTGGAGTAAGCAGGATTAAAAATAGATGATATAAAACAAACAAACAAGTTGACGATTGAAACGCTCCCTTCTTCTCAGAATAAACCCATCTGGGATGGAGTTTTAACACCAAACGCCATCACATTTAACGCGACGCTGGCCGAGGACCCGCTTACTGTGCAGGAGGCCCCCCCGCAGCGGGGGCTGGCAGCCCTCCCGGACCGGGGAAGGAGGTTTTCCGGGCTGTGCCGGAGGGGAGAGGCAGCATGGGACATGTCTCGAACTGAGCTGTAGCCGTACGTGAGAACGCCCCGATGCGGTTTCAGAAACCATACAGTGAATTTCCACGGGTGCGGAGCTGGAACCAGGGCTTCATCTGCAGATGGGGGCTGGCTTTTGGGTGGCACGCAGCTCTAGATCATCAAAAGCCAGCTCTGATACTAGAACTAAACAGAAACAAATGCAGAACGTGTCTGCATACATTTCTCCCCCTAGTTTTAGCTAACACAAATTGCTGGTGATATAACTAAGACAGGGATGGATTCCAATTAATCTGTTTCAATCCAGATGTGGCTGGACTGAAATAGTAAAAATAAAATCATCTCATAAATAAGATGTTGAAAATGGAAGAATTAGGCATCTGGAGCAGTAAGTCGTACAGTTGCTTAAATACAGTGCTGAGCCTATCCCCCTGTGGGCTAGCAAAAACTTGGCATTAAGGCTCTGATCAATGGAAAAATTAACATGTTGAAATGGTTATGCCAGAAAATGGAAATCCCGTTCCCCTCAAGAACAGAAGTGAAGTACAAACAAAAACCAAGATGATTAAAATGGATGGATTTAAATGAGGGGTTTCTGCTGACAGAGTTAAACCAGGATTAAAATCTGATTTAAACCAATCCACTTTTGAGTGTAAAGCAAGCATGGTTTGGTTCTTCTCAGAAGGTTTTTTTTTTTAAACTGAACTTAAGTTGACCATCGTAACAGCCAAGCTGCCTCTGAGCTTCATTAAACCTCCCGTTACCTACTGATCAGCTGATTGTTTCTTTCATCAGACCCCCCCCCCCAGCATCAAGCTTGGAAAGAATAAACGGTTTCAAAGACAGAATTCTTTTATTATCACAGAGCAAGCTAACACATAATAAAGAGGAAAAAGAGTTTCAGGGTATTAAAGATACAGCTTCTGCATTAGAGAGCAGTGCCCTAACAGGAGAAACGGACACAGACAGAAAACAGCTCGGGCAATACACGAGGTACCTCCAAGGAGAGCGTCACCGCTTGCCCCCTCTCAACCAACCCAGCACAGTTCTCGTCCTGTTCATCCCCCAAAACAACGGCTGGGGCCAAAACGCGTTTCCGGCAGAGCACTGTACCTCTGCTCTACAGAGGCCCGGCTCAATGCAGGCATCCCGGCCCGCAGATCCCTCGGCCACGCGCCGGGGAAAGGCCAGATGGAGTTACTGGGTCGCTTTCCCCGCCACCACGCTGTAAGTCTTCCCTCCGCTGTAAATAATGAGGCAATTCTCCGAGTTCTGTAAAACTGATCCTACCTTTTAAGTTACAGAAACCCAGACCTGCCAGCCCGTAACGCTGCAGGTGACTTAAAGAATCCCGTCATTTCCATTTACTGGCAGCTTTACGGGAGATCCCCGCTCTCAACTTGAAAAAAAACAAACCATACAATCAAAAAGCCGAGTCCTGCCGATGCAGCTGTCGGCATCCTGATAAACGGGGGTGTGTTTTGAAGACAGGCCAGAGAATGTTTTTCTTCTGCTCCCTGACAGCAGCGATCCAGACACGCTCAGCCCGAGGAGGGAGTGAATCCCAGGAGCTGCTCTATTGGCTTGTACCTCCACTCATCTGCCTCCAGCTCTTCCACCAGACCGGCTAGTTTTTCCATCCTTGCGACTTGTTGATCTGCGGGAAGTTCAAAGGTAACTGTGGTTTGCAATGACAGCGCGATTAAGCCTTTCAATTAGATGCAAATTCCCAGCTGTCAGTGGGGAACAGAGTAGAAAAAAACCCACCGAGCTGATGTGAGTACAAACCCACTCTACCCAACACCCTGTGCGAACGGCGAGACCTCGCCAGATCACAGGAGAAAGCAGGGACAAGCTTTTCTGCCTCGTCCAGTGCTGGATGTATATTTACCCATCCCAGCCCGTGCCGTGTAAATTCAAGTCCTAACAGGGAAACACAAGGCCGATTAGTGTACGGGGGCGAAAACAGGATGAAGCTCATTTCTTTAGCATAAATATTTATAGTGCAAAAGAACAGAGAAGTTCAGAGAGAGTTTGGTCAGCCCACGGCAGAGCTGGGTGCAGTGCAAGGAACCCTTTGTTTTAATGAGGGTCCCTTGAGGAGGGCCTGGATGAGTGTAGCAGAAAGGCTCTGCTATCAGAGCATGCTAATGACACGAAGGAGAGACGGGCTGCCTCCCTGGGGATCCCCCCGAGAACTTGTTCCTCTCAGCTTTATTTAAAACCGGTTGTGTGTTGGGTACGCAGGCTCCGTTTTTCAATTGAATTAGCTGTGGCGATACGGAGATGAGAACAGCCCTTTTTCTCTTGGCTCTGCTGGAAGCTTAACAGTGCAGTGGCCTCTTGGAAAAATGGCCCAGTATGAGCCAACTCACTAGCGAGAGGCGTCACATAAAACTTGCACAATTTATGCTGACTGCAGCAGTGGGTGCTTTTAAGAGGGACTGTTCTCACTCCACCTCCTGCAAACCAAGCGCTTTTGGGAACTGTCAAACAAGCAATCCAAAAAACCAATGACCTCCATCTTTTTTTAAGCCTTTCCCCTTTCTTACAGGGAGGTGACTGGTGCTCCACAAACCAGTTTCGGTGCCGGTCTCTGCAGCAGCCCCTGGTAGCTACAGCCGCAGTAACGCTGGAGCTGTGTAAACAATGGCTCTGAAGTTTGGCTTTGCTTTTCGGTTCAGAAATATAGGATCACGGCCTTGCAAGCTGCTGCACGCCCCCAGCCCTCCTCCAGACAACCCTCGCCAGCGGAGGACAGGAAACCTCCCCGGTCTGAGACAACGCGTGGAAGTAACCATTCTAGCTGAGGCGGGGACCAGAAAGGATATGACCGTCAAGCAGCAGACATGAGCTGGTGCTGAGCTCTGCCCGATATCTTGGGAACAAAAGCTGCCGTGCAGTCAAGCCCATCGTTTGGTTACAGGCACCTGGGCAGCGGGCAAAGGCCCCACGAGGGAAGCAGAAGTTCAAACAAGACGTACAGCTCTTCCTTCGGGAGGCAGGGAGCAGAGTCAGCCCTGTCACACCACACCAGGCACCTGTGTGTCCATCTCCCGAGCACGTTTGGAAACCTTGCTTGACCCTGTCGGTGTCACGAGGGCTCGGCAGAGAAACAAAGGTGGAATCGAGTGTCTCTTGCCTGAGGCCAGAGAGACAGTCAGCGCTGGGCCAAGATCAGAGCGTGGGCGTTTCCTGCCCATAACCTCCTCTTCTGGCCTCACCTCTCCTGAAGGCAGCGCGGTGCACAGTGATGGAAAAACAAGCTTCGAAAGGCACAGCCTGTTCCCACCCAGGCTGTGTGGGTTCCCGTCGCTTTGCATAGGGCTTGCAAAAGGACTCGATGATGGTCTGACTTAGCGTTAATTCGCCAACTTAAAAGGCTGTTCTGCTTTTTTGTGGTCGGCACCCAAGAACATGTCAGCCTTTTCTCCGCGCTCCCCTGCCATCTTCCCCGATCGACATGCAGTTAAAATAGACGGCGCTTCGGTGCTTACCATGTTTCACTTGCTTTAATGTAGATGCAACCTGATAGCTGAAGACAGATTCGCAGAGGAATCTTTCAGAGCCATCTGGAAACAGAAAAAGGGAGGTGGTTTAATCTGAGAGTTTTAAGACTGAGCAGCCTTAACCAAGTGCCGCCAACCTTCTGGTTTTATGTTCGAGGTGTGGGTTTCCCCACTCGCCTCGTTCCGACACTTTCCCCCACGCTGAGCCTGCAGTGCTCTGGTTTCTGGGCCGTACGGCCCTGCGCTCAAATCCTGTGCGGGGCTTTGGCTGGCTCCCGGTGCCACCGGGGAACAGCTGGGCTACCTGGGAGACATCCCAGCTGACACTCTGTTACATCCCCTCTGTCAAGCAATTTTAGTCCATTTTAAATAGAAGGTAAACTTAGGAGAAGCCAGCTAATATTACAGCAGTCTCCGATTCCCTCGGGGCTCAGACGCTTGTGTCCTTACAATGCTTTATGATTTCCCACAGGCTTCGACCATAACCCCGCATAAAGGATTTCAAATAATGCGCATCTTGCCACCTAACTCAGTAATTGGTCACAGAGCTGTCCCAAAAATAAAGCAACCTGGAATACATAGCTAATTGCATGCCAAGTACTGACACAGTTTATGCTACTTCCTTCTTAAAAAAAACAAACCACCCAACCAAAAACCTAAGGGTTTATTTAAAAACGAGTGAGATAGTTAAAGTAACAATAAAAATCAGTCAGTTAGTGGGGATTTTTGAAGGGGAAACTGGTATGCAGCTACCCTGCTAGCACCTGCCTAATGAAAGAATGGCTGTATCACCTTTTATCTCAGAAATTAAAAAGCTACCTTAAAACTTCCGGCAACAGGGACAGTGTTTAGTTGTTGCTACCACCCAGAGCAGATGAACTGCCGTGTTACTGGTAAATGGGTCAGCCCAAAGCAAACCCAAGTAAAAGCTCCATGCCATAAAAACTAGGAAAAGAAGCAATTTTAAAGACTAAGGGTAGCAACAGACCCCTGGTCCTAGAAAATCCAATCCAAAGCTGAACCCCTGGTAAGAGGGAAGTGTTGGAGTTTCGCTGTGCTCACAGCATCCTCTCCCAAGCTGCTGAAATGCTGTATTGGTGCCGTACCATGCTATTTCCAAACATACCCTTCCCTCTCCTCCGACGCCCCAGCCTGGCCGTCCTGCCGAGCGGCTCTCAGGAGGAACAGCTGTCTGTCTATTTGGTAACACGAAGTGCTTCATTATTTTAATTTGTTTTGAGGGCTTGTTAAGTTCTATGAGCAAGCCTTTAGTCATAATTACTTCAATAGACTGGCATATGGGCTCTAATGTGTAATAAAAACAGTCCTTAAACGACGTAGCGATCAGTTCCCAGCTGCCCTGCGCTGCCATGTTCGTCTCTACCGGAATGCAGTCACTTCTGAGCTGAAGGGCCACCCCAATGAACTTCAGGCTCACACATTCAAGCATGTGGCATGGTAACATGGGAAGTTCAAGAGGAGCAGACAGACAGACAGACCAACCTTGGCTTAACCCTGTCATCTGGAGGACCTGCCCTTCCTCTCTCACCCAGAGCAGGGGCAGGGATGTGCAGCTGTGACGTGCCCGGGTCCTCCTTCAGACAACCCTGATGAAGTGGGTGGCAGGTCTCAGGCACCCAAATGCAAGGCGCCGCACTGGATCAGAGCCCTGACCCTCTCCAGGCGGCCCTGGAGAAATGCCCCAATAAGAGCGAGCCCAAGGGGGAATGTACTCAGCCTTGAAGGATTAAAAGAGAGGTCTAGTGCTGATTTATCCTCTCACAGACCTCTGTGGCAAGGTTTTCACTTGGGTCAAGGGCAAAAGCAAGCTTTATGTTTCCTGGCCAGCAGGGATAAAAGCTGCCTCCTGTACCAGCCTAGTCAAATCCAACCCCAGAACGCCTTTTGCCAAGAAAAATACTCCTGCCTCAGCTATCTTTACAGTAATTCCTGCCGACATCAAAGGATTAGCTAACAATGAGCAATTAACACCGTCATGTTCCCTTTCAGGTAGATCACTTCCTCGTCTGAAGTGTTGTCATGGAGCTAAAAAACAGGTGACTGCCAGAAAAATCACTTCCTCATGAACAACTGGTGGGAGAGCTGGGGCTGCTCAGGGCCTACCCGAGCCCTGGTGCTTCCTTCCTCCCTCCAGCTTTTGCCAGTTAAAGTCCAAAAAGACAGCGGGGTGCCAAGCTTGGCAACTCCCTTGCAGGGCTGCCTGCACACCAGGAGGAGCGGGGAAGGAGAAGGGCAGGAGCAATCACCTTCCAGCATCTCCCCCGCTCCTTTGGGGTAAGTGAAGAGGGCTTTTCGGGGTGGTGCCAGGTCCGAAACGCTGAACCCCGATCCCGTTACAGAGCTGCCACTGACTCCGCCGGCTGAAGAGGATGAGGAGGAGGCTGCCATTTCACCCCGTCCCAGCCTGAAAGAACAAAAAGGGAGCAAAGCGGAGTTAGGAAGGGCGTCTCGGAGTTTCCCAGGGCACAAAGCCAGCAACCGCGCACGTATCTGACAGCAGATGAAGGCAGCCAGGTCCAGGAAGAGGCAGCGAGCACAGCTTTGGGCTGCCGCCCCCGCTCTGCAGCCTCAAAGCGCTGGTGGTTCAAGGCTGCCCTGCGTGCGTGGGAGAGGTTGCCTGTGCCCGCGGCAGGGACGGGTGCAGTTAGCTGTCGCACCACGCGGTGGCACCCAGAAACTGAAGGTAACCTATGCTCTGACCCCTCGGACAAGGGGGCCTGGGAATTCAGCCGGACGATCGGAGTGCGCATAAAAATAACCTGGCACAGGTCGCTGGCCTGAATTCACTGGCCTTCAGCTGCCTGGCACTTTTCCCGCTCCCCAGGGTCATAAAAAGACTTTTTTTTTTTTTTTTTTTTGCCTTGTTTCCAGGAGCAGAAACACGGAAAAAGTCCTCCAGCCTCATAAAACCTGGAAACCCCCAGGACTGCCAGTTCCAGTGCTGCATCCTGCACGAAGCCACGCTGTGCCTAATTTGCAGCAACTGCTCTCTGTGCTCCTCCAGATGTGCTTTTTGCTTTTAAAATACTGCATTTGACCTAAAATGGCAAGGGCTGAGCATCTGTCTGCCTGTCCAGCACAAGCCCGGTCTGCTTCTTGCATACCCTTTTCTCAGCCTTGTTTTTAAGAGGTATTGGCTATACATTCGTCACGATGGAGTACTTAAAACTTCTCACACACCTGTCCAATAGTAAAAAAGCTGTCACTTGGCATTTATAAGTGACAGCACTTGCTACCCCTCCAAACTACTTATAAGCACTTCCCAATTATCCTGCCCATTTAATACATATCTATTACCCTACCTATTTAATACACTTCTGCAGACTCTTTCGGCTACACAGACAGGGCCTTTGGAAAGCACTCAAGGTTTTAGTAAAGAAAATGTTTTTTTTTAAAAAGCTGTCACAATTAGGAATTGCGTGTTCATTCCTAGTTAACTTCAAGGTTGTTTCATTTACTGCGTGTAATACAGAACAGCAGCTCGCAGGAAGCTGGGGGCTTACAGGCTGTGAAGGAAAACCCCTGGATAAAAGAAGCTTTTAATACGGCTATGATATGTCCAGCAACACCATCTTCAACAAACCCGGGCAGGCACGTCTCCCCGCTCGTGAGGGCAGGGAGATGACGCCTTGCACTGAAATGACGCCAGCCTGGGCTCGCAGGTATAGCAGCAAGGTCCTAAACAGCCTAAGGCAGACGCGAGGGAGGGGGCGGCAGGCCAGAACGGTGCTCGCCCTGCCATCGCCTCAGGGGGAGGCGCCCGCCATCTTGTGAGGCGGGGGAGCGACGGGGCCGCCGGCACTGCGCATGCGCCGCCTGCGGCCCACACTCCCGCCCCGGGGGCGCAGCAGCCCCGGTAGCAGCAGGGCGCCTGCGCGGACTGACCTGCTCTCCCCCGCCCCCCCCGCGGATGCTCGCCACCGCCCCGCGCTCCGCCCCTCTCCTGCCATGGCCCCTCCCCGGCTTCCGTAGTGAGCTGCTTCCCGGTGAGTGAGGTCCCCGCCGCCAGCCTCACCCTTCCCCCCTCCGCCCCCGTTCTAACCGAGCCGCCCTTCTCCTCCCGGGCCACCCCCTTCCCGTTCCCGGAGCCCTCCGGTTCCCTCCGAACCTCACCTCGGCGCCCGGACGGCTTCGCGCAGGCGGCGCGCGTGATCGCGCTCGCGGTGCATGCTGGGGCGGGCGGGCGGGCGCGCGCGGCTCCTTCCTACTTCCGGTGGCCGAGGGCGGGGCGGTAACCATGGGCAGCGGCGGCCATTGCCGGGCGGGCCCGAGGCGGGCCGGGAGCTGCTGCTGCTCCTCCGCCGCCTCCTCCTCCCGGGGCCTTCCGCAGGCATTCGAGCCTGCCGGTGGCTTAAAGCGGCGGGGCCTGCCCGCTCTGGGCGGCGGTAGGGCCTGGCAGGGCTGCCGCGGGAGCCTGGTCTCATTCCGCACCCGGGAGATCCTGCGTGAGGAAATTGTGATGGTCAGCGCTGCGATTTAAAAGAGAAAAAGCAAGCCTGAGTGGAAACAAACAAAAAAACCCCCAACAGCAGTGTGTTTTTTTCATGGCTTGTGTCTTCCTATGAGGGTGGTTCGCATCTGCACTGCTTTCCTTGAACTGCAGGAATGCCTTTTTATTTAAATGTAAGTTCAGGTGGTTGTGAGTCATGTCAGAAGGTGGGGCTTTTATTGAGGGGGAAAAGCATTAATCTTCTGAACCTGATGTCACTCCATATAATAAACCCAGTTTAGGAAAAATTCATCTTCAAAGGCAAGCTCTTCATCTTTTTCCATCAGGTTCTTTTGTAGTGGACAGGGAAACCTTCTGGCAAAGGCAAATTTTTTGGCAGAGTCTTCATCCTCTAAGTAACTGAAATTTCTGTTTTAAAAACAAGGCAAACTGAGATATCTGATGTTTACAATTTCAGTGAACGTAGAAATTTAAGTACTGAAGATGTGAAGTCTCTGACAGATGGCTGCCAGTTCTTTGAGTCGCCCTGTTGCTTTTCCACCATTAAATGTTCTCCACCATAAGAAGTTGAACTTGGTGCCCCATGTTTCTAATATAATTTGGAATAATGTAGGGTAGCGTAAGACTTTTAGGTGTATGCCTGAAACTTAGCCCGGTGCTCTGAGGTGGAGGCCAGAAGGTGTAACTGCTTACACCGGCAGCGTCGGCCCCTCGGAGTGCTTTGTTTCCCTTCCCCAGCCATCCACAGAACTGGGTTTGCTTTTGAAAAGCTCCTTAGCCCTTTGAGAAACTAGTGGAGAATGGCAGGTATTTTGGGAGAGGTCAGTGTTGTAGGGGATTCCTTGCAAGAGGCTGGGGTCTGTTTGGTCTGCAGCCAAAATAATAACGAAAATAACGAGGTGAAATTGGTCAGAATCCTGAATGGTGCTAAAATGGTACATCGACTGAGGCCACAGGGAGTTTTAGCTAAAACCTGGGAGTTTCAGTTGCTGACCTCCTTGCAGGGGCAAAAAAACCGATGCTTCATTACGTATCTTAGAACCTTAGAATATCTCAAGTTGGAAGGGACCCGTAAGGATCATCGAGTCCAACTCCCTGCCCCTCTCAGGACTACCTAAAACTAAATCATATGACTAAGTATCTTACGTTGCTTAAATTTCCCATTTTTACTTGATTGTGCTTTACGAGCTGACAAAGAGTATACTTGTAAGGTCTCATAAAATTAGTCTTTTAGTGAGTGACGTAAAGCTTGAGAAGGTATTGCCATTCTGAAATCTCTTGTACATATGCACAGAAGGAGTCACTGCGCTTCTGGAGGTACAGGCCTTGCTCGTTACTGCTGAGCCCCTCAGAGCTCCCCCGATGCCTTTTACAAATTATCCACGAGCAAGCATCGACATTTACCTTTCCTTGGCATAAGTTAGCAAAGCTGTCTTTGTTTTTGCATTAGGAGGAGGAGCGGGATGGATGTTCTGCGGCCCACCCTGATAAGGATCGGGGGGCGAGTGTACAGGAAGAATCTCATTCAAGAGCAGACCTGCCAGCATGAGGAGGAGGAGGAGGATTTCTGTGCAGGTAAAGAGTGCTACGTGAGGGGTGGCCGTGGTGCTGTCAAGACATGCTACAGGTAAAAGCATCGACGCTGGGGACCTAGGGAATTCCTGGTGTTCTTTCTGATGTCTTTATGTGCTCAAGGACCTGCCCGTGGGGTGGAGTGAGGTGTTCAAGAGGGAGAAAAACGCTTTGTGTTGGTCCCCGGTGATCCTGCTGACCAAAGAGTGGACGTAATCCCGGTTACCTAATGCGGGTTTGGGTGACTGTGCTGCTGACTATCAGTTTGCTTGCTGGCCATGAGAGATCTTCAGAAAAAGGGGAGAACAAATTAGCTCTGTAGACCTGTTTTCCCCAGCTTCCTGAAGTGCCTTTCTTTTCAGTAGTGTGGTCATTTGCAGGTACGGCAGGAGTGGAAGCTGCTAAAGATCCTCTGTCCTTGCAGCGTTTGCCCCTTGAAGAATTGGCCCCTTATAATGTGGCTTTTGGAAGGTGTTACCTATTTTGGGGGCAAAATTCTTCCTGTTCTGATGTATTTTACTTTATCTTTCTGCCTGTATGTTTGTTGTGGTTCTGCATGGGTTGTGGACACACAACAGCTCAGCTATTTCTCCAGTGGAAAGGATTGTGGCTGTTGTGTCCTGTTTCTCCCTCCACCCTGCCTTTCAGTGGATTGAACAAAGCTTTAATAAGCAGCTTGCCACCCAAATGCATCCCTGTATGTGTAGAAACCATGTCCTCTTTCTGGAAATCACATTTGGTCCCAACAGGGACGACTGAATGGCCCACGGATGAAAGGTGCATCTGTTCCTCTGTGCTGAGGGTGTGAGAATTTCTCTGTTTTCAAAAACACTGTACCTGAGCCCTTGAACCAAACCTATCCTCACCTTTTATGTGTATTCTTCTGCGACTTTAAATTCCTGCACGGGTCTTTGAATGGGCTGGTGGCTTCCACCCTGCCAGGAGAAGAGGACATTCCCACTGGGTAGTTGCACAACTTCCATCTGAGAGAAAACCTGGGCTGTAACTGCTGCTTTCCTACGCCTCCCAGCCCAGCGGATTTAGAAGCAGTCATTTTGTTTTCTGGAGCTGGTAGTAAGGTAAAATAAAAAGCAGTTAACTGCAGCAGAGGAGAGTCCATTTCTTCCTTTATTTAACCTTGGGAGAAGGTGGCTCTTGTCCTACATAAAGCACTGCCAGACTTTACAGGGGTTGTAAAAGGTCTGTTGTTTTTCTCTGGTAGGCCCTGGTGACTGTGCAGACGAACCCTGTGATGCCTTTGTGGTGGAAGAGACTGAGAAGGGCTTCCAGTGCAGAGTGGAGGTTCCCAGCCCCTTATACAAGTGAGCCTGTGTGTTTCTGGTTTATTTGAGTTGCAGCTGTCTGGGGAAGTGGTTGAGGGCAGAATATTTTTTTTCTGAAGTCAGGGTAAGCGCCAGATCTCCAACATGTATTCCGTTTTGTGGATGTGGATTTAAGCGTTTGGGAAGGGAAAATTGGCAATGCCTTTCTAGTGCAGTTGGGCCACGCTTGACTCCTAGCCTTCCCTGTGAGAGAGACAGCAGGTGGTGCTTTCTTGCTGGCAGGAGAGTTTTTGAGCATCTCTTCCCTTGAACATAAAAGCGTCAGGGAGGGTGGGAGAAGGGGGGGAAGAACTGGGGCGAGCAGCCTGGCAGGGGAGTTCTTGAAAGCTTTGAGAGAAAGCACACACGGCTGGAATTGACTGTTGACTCCAATCTGATGTTTACTGGGAAGCCTTTAAGCTTTATCTAGTTATTTTTGACAGTTTTATTGGTCAAATAGTTTTACTGAAATGTAGAGAAGGAAAGGTGTTCCGTTGTGTGTTTGGATGCTGGCAAATGACTACCTTGAGCAAAGCAAAAAGCAGAAAAGGAGCCCTTAGTTCTTTATCAGCTGGGATAATGGGAAAAAGGGATAACCCAGCTGACAAATAAGCTGTGACAGGATGTGCTGGGCAGAGCTGTCGTGGCCCAACTGACTTACTTTAGCGTAAGCCAGTTGTGAGCAGTGGCTCAACATCATCCTGTGCTCCTAGGCTGGTCACTTGTGGGGTCCCGGGAGAAGCCACTGTGCCCAGACTGGGTCCTGCACGCGAGGCTGAGCGTGTCCATCCCTCTAGCATGGAGATACTGAATCTGGGGGGACCCAGCTGCCTGTGGCATGGTTAACCTGCTGGAGTGACTGTCTTACACTTTCATGCCTCCAGGTATATCATTGGGAAGAAAGGGGAAACCAAGAAGAGACTGGAAACAGAGACTCGAACCTCCATCAGCATTCCCAAGCCTGGAGTGGAAGGAGAAATTGGTGAGCTTTAACATGCATGAAATGGGTGTTCTGTCATCAGCGCTTGCACAGACATGATTTGAGCGGGGAGGGGGCATACATAGGCCGTGTTTTTCCTTTAATTCCTCATTCTGACAAGGCACTGACTCAATTTATGGTCCTTGGAAAATCACTTCACTTTTCTCCTGAGTTTATTTTCCCGGTCTATAGATCCTTATAAAGCAGTGTAAGGGGTTTTTTTTGGGGGAAAAAAAAAATCGATTTTAAGTCTATGAATAGTCTCACTGAAGTCACTTCAGGGCCTTAAATGACTGGCTTGAGGACTTTGGGGCTGAATGTGCTGGGGGTTTTATTGTTGTTTTGTTTTTAAATCAATACCATTTTCATTAATAATGAGCGGAAAAAAATACTGTGTGGTATATTTATGCATGAAATAAACTTCAGCATCTGCTTTAATATGAGAAGTGTTTTGATGATGTTGCTGCCTTTCTGGTGTTGTCACTTAACCCTGATAGTGAGAGCAGGCTTTCTTGTCCCGTATGTTCCTTCTCGTCACTTCCAGTGACTTAAAAAGAAAGGAGGCGTTGCTCATAAGGGCTGGCCTGTGCGGATTTCTGCCTAAGTGGATATCCAGAGGGCCCCTTATGCGCACCCCGGTGATAATTGGCATGGTATACAGTTATGTTCCTGACAGAGCTGTGAGGAGTAAGTGACAGGGAGATCCAACTGTTGTGCTGTACAGGAACGTGGTAGTGCTTCTCAAGAAGTGGGTCTTGACTTCTGCCTGAGAACCATGAAGGACTATTAGGAAGGTTGAGAGATGCTGAAAACATGTAATAATAGGAAGCCAAGAATTTTGTTCCTTGCAGTTCTTTCAAGCTCAAGTGTTCTCTGTTTGGTGCCTTGAAGTGCAACCACAAACGATATAGGCCATCTTGATCTTTGATAGATTTTCTTTTCTGTTTCACTTTGACTGCCTTTATGAAAACTTGAAATATAATGCTCTAGAAATCTGAAGAGCCGCTGCGGTGATAGATTCTTAGTTATTGTTTTTTAGGCACTCAGAGCTGACTTTCTTGAGAGCAGAAGGATGCTTTGATGGCGTCATCCTGTCTTTACAGGGGAAAGCACAGCCATGTCAGGCATTTTAAGTCAAGAGGGGAGTCTGGCGAGATTTCTCTGCGCATGGTTGGGGGTTTTAATTCCTATCGCTTCTTCAGTGAGCCCAGGGTTAATAATAGAGAAGTGCTGTTTTGCAGGTTTTTCTAATTCCCTTCTCACATATCTTGGTTGAAATATTCTTGCCTTCACAATATCCTCCAGTATTGATATTTTAAAGCGCACGGATAAATACTGTGTAAAATCATGATCCATTCAGTTAGTCTTTATTTTGCATGGCTGTGGCTGTCAGTAGCCTCACTGTCGCTTCACGGAAACCAGATGGGTATTGCTTTGTTTCCTTGTAGTGATTACAGGGCAGCATCGCAGCGGTGTCATCTCTGCCCGAACGCGGATCGATGTTCTCCTGGACAGCTTCCGTAAGAAGCAGCCCTTCACACACTTCCTGTCCTTCGCTCTCAACCAGCCCAACATCCAGGAGAAGTTCCTGCAGTTCAAGGAGGAAGTGTTGGAGAAATGCTCAAAGGTAAGGATTCACGTGAGAATTAAAATCAAGTGGAAGCCCTTCAGCAGAGTGCCATTTCATTTACTGAGATAGCTTTTTGGTGTTTACCTTGAAGGCCTTTATTTTTAACAGGTCTTTTACTTAAGTTGGCGGATCTGCTGTGAATTTGTTGAGTGCTGTTGTGAAATCCTCTGGAAAGTGGAATCATAGAATCATTTAGGTTGGAAAAGACCCTTAAGATCATCGAGTCCAACCATTAACCGAACAGTGCCAGGTCCACCACTAAACCATGTCCTTAAGTGCCAATGGCTTCCTTAGTAAACTGTTAGTAAAATATTTTGTTCTCCTTAGAGATTTTTCCTAGGTGGGAGGATATCTAATATTCAAAAGAGGGTTGGGGGTTTTTTGTTTTTAATAGGAAAGCCACTAAATAACATAGTAGACCTTTCTACATTTTCTATGATTTCTACATAACTGTGAAACCAGGTTCACAAGTTTGCTGCTGCTTCTATTTCACTTTTCTTTTGGTTACTGACAGTGGAGGAAGGTGGGTGACATTACTGGAGCTGAGCGAGAAACAACTTGGTAGCACGTGCCATCCTGCAAATCTAATCACTTCCCTTCTTCCCCATGCGACTCTGTGCTGACAGTCCCTCCTCCTTGCCTTCAGCTCTTACAGTGAGAGCAGCAGGAAATAGTTCGGCATAGAGAAATAAGGAACAGAATGAAGTGAAAGCTGTGTATTCCCTGGTTTATTTTAGCTATGCTTCTAGTTTGGCAGAAGCACAGAGCCAGGCTGAGGAGAGGGAATGGTATTATTAAATTGCCATGTCCTCTGAGTGCTGGGAGGACATCTCTAGGCAAGAGAGAAGAGTTCCTCTTTGTGGCCGCTGCAGGTTAGATTGCATACACGCAGCAGGGTTTTGTGGGCTGATGTTATTACCTTCATGTCCGTCACTTCTGCTTGTGCCTTTCAAAGGGGAAAATATAATCTTGCAGATAGCACAGCTGAAGAAGTTTAGTTTCCTATGTCCTCATGCTGTGGGTGTGAATTATCTGATATCTGGGGAGATAGGAGTTCTTGCTCCAGTTTTCATGGTCACTTGCATGTCAATTGTCTCACTTCTACCAGCAGAACTGAGCTAGCTTTGCAGTCTTCTCCTTTCTGGCTGTCCTCATTTAAGTCCCTCTTCTCTACCCAGCTGCCTGTTTCAATGACATCTTCAGAGTTTTCTATCACTCAGGTTTCCACCTGGTGTTAAATACACCTGAAATTGGCCAATAGATCCAGGGATTAGCAACCAGTGCAATGCCATGAGTATCCTTTCCTCAGGCTAGGAAGATATCACTGTCTCGGTCATCTATTCCCATTAACCAGCAGCAGCTACCTTTATTAAAGTTTACCTTTATTAAAGGAAAGCCCTGAAGACAGGGGAATGGAAACAGGCTGAGAAAGTGTTAGCTGGACAGAGAGTGTTGGCCCTCAGGCTGGCGTCAGTGGTGGCCTGGCTCCCTCTGTTGGTTTCTAGTTCCAGTCCTTGAGGGGGGACACACCAAAGCTACAAGGAGAGAAGCAGCTCTTCAGGGGGCTGGTAACTTCAGCATGGGGCTCTGGTAGTGGCTGTTCAAGCTGTTGGCCCTGGACTGAGACCGCTGCTTTCAGTCTGGTGTTTCTCTTGCCCTTTATCCACTTCTGACTGGGCTTATGGCTGTTACAGTCCTTTCACTTCACCTCCCTCAACCTGTCAGTCCTTTCAGCCATGGCTGGCCCTGCTCTGCTTGAAGTCTTGGCATCCTGGACTCTGTTTATCTGATCCTCGTCCTCCCTCTAGCTGTCTGCCAGCAGGTCCTGTGGATCTCTCTTCTCACTCCCCGTGGACAGCAAACCCAGATCTGCCTGCTGTGCAGGGTAGTAACCTCAGTGTCATCCCGCGCCTCTTGCTGGGTTCTGGCTTCCAGGCCGTATCAGTGTCAGGCGAGTCCTTTCAGTGTCACATCTCTATGATGTGATCTCTTTTATTCATCTTTGCAGCTAATGCTGTCGTCCATGCTCTCATCCTGTGTTTTTATTTCTGCAGCACTCTGGCCTCACACAGGACTCTCTTTTCCCCTTGTAGAGCACTCATTTTTCCTGTCTGCTGCTTCGGTCGCATCTGTGCAGCCCATTGCCATTGCCATACCATCTCCATTGGCCCAGCCTCTGCTGGTGATCTTACTTGCTCTCCAGACCCCTCCTGATCTGTCTCTGTCACATTGTTTGTCTCTTGCTCATGCCTAAGTATCAGTTTGCATCCCTGGGTAGGCAGGGAGGTCTGCCATCCACTTAGAAACATTTTTTTTTTTATTTATCTTGGGGCTTTCCCCAGCGTTGTCAGTCCTGTTCAGAAGGAGCTGGCTGGGAACATCTGCAAACCTTTGCATGTTCCTTGTCCTAGAAAGCTGCGGAAACCCCAGCTTGGTCAAAGGATTGCTGAGACCACTGCTGACCAGGCTAGTCGTGTTAATTTTTCCTCCTCTTGCCTGACCTTCTATCTCTCCCACAGTGTTTTCGTTCTGCATCTGGATGGCACTGGGTCCTGTAAGGCTCTACTTCATGGTTAGGGATCCTGCAGCATGAGCGTGCACATGAGAACACATTTCAGCCTAACAGCTACTTCTGGCTTTCAGTAGCCTTGGACTTGAACTGTACTCAGAACCAGCACCCAGGCATGAATCCTCCTAATACCAGGAATAGCAATATGTCTGAGAAAGTGCGGCACTCAAGACATAGCATGCCTTTTGCTGCTGCTGAGTCATCAAGATGCTTTCAGGAATTTCCCAAGACGGTGGCAGCTGAAGCTGCCCTGCAGCAGGACGCATCTATATGGGTGCAGGCAGGAGGTCTGGGGCTGTGGTTCCTGCTCTCTACACTGCGTGGGCACCAGGTGCCCTGGCCTGGGAGCTGCAGTGTCATGTTAGCACTGCTCAGTGTCCTGTGCCTCTCAGGAGGGCCTGAAATGTTACTGGTACTGCTTACATCAGCTCTAGAGTTTCCATTTTTAGTTTGAAATGTGGAATTCGGTCAGTGGCAGGTATTTGGGGGTTTGCATATGTTAGCCTAGGAATATATGGTGCTTTATTTTTCTGCCCTTCCTTCTCCTGGTATTAGTAAAAGGGTTTCGAGATATATTGCTGCCTGTTAGTTCAAGGAGTATATTGCAGCCCCATATGTCTCTCAATCTCTCTGCCAGCCGGTAATGCCACTGTAATACCACTTTATCTCACAGCAGGGTCTGCTAGAAAGCACATCAATAATGAAAAACAGTAATTCAAAACGGTGCCTCACAGAGCAATAACAGAGCTTACTGATTTGTCCAAAGCAACAGGATTTCTCAGGATACTTGGAGAAATCTGAACAGGTTTCAGTGACATAAGCGGTGTGCTTCTCCTCCTATTGCAATTTGCTGGTGCGAAACGTTGCAGAATTAGGTAAGCTCCAGTCTTTGAATGAAGCATGGTAATAACGGTAAGGAAGGGAAAGGACCAGGGGTGTGTGCGCAAGGATTTCTTCTGGGCATTGAGCATTTGTGAGTGACTCTATTTCTCTCTGAAGCAGTTACCATGACAACCATTCATTTCTGGTTTATAGCATAGGGTTATGTTGGTAGGTATACGCTTTCTAACTTTTCTTTTTCATCTTTAAGACCTTTTTTAAGATGAACCTTGTGTTGCGATATGGAATACTTCAGGTGTCATTCATGCTGTTGTATGGTCAGGGCAGCCAGACGGTGAAGCAGGGCTGAGAGGAGACTCTTTTGAGGCTAATTTAATATAAATGTGGTGAGGTGGCTCACCTGGACAGGCTCATTACTGACGTGGTGCCGTGGGAGGTCTGGATGACTGAGTGACCTTGGAAGTCTCCTCGCACAGTCGTGTAGGTGTCAGAGTGAGGAGGACTGAAACGTCTGTTTGAGTATGCAGGTAGAGAGGGAAGAGACTTTGCAGTAATATTGCCGTGAAAAATCACAGTTGGGTCTTTCAGAGCTGTGCAAACGCAGCATTTGCAGTCTTAACAGGCTGCAGATGTAGCATGGAAGAGAAATATGATTGCTATAATATATGGCAACCTGTAAATATCAAACATTGCTAATGAGATATTATATCTCGGAGTGGAAGGGACAGAAAATGGGTGGGGTTTTTCAGCCTGCAGCTCTTCAGCCAGTTCTGAGGAAATGCTGGTTTTCTGGCTTGCTCCTTTGTGTATCAGGGTGGGAGAGAGCATATAGCTGGCATGCAGTATCCTGCTATTAAGAAAAAAAAAAACACCATGAAGCTGCCTGCAAATATTGGAAGCTCTTAAGACAGTAAAGAGGATGCAGCCAGGGAGGAAGAGCTAAGGAGTTTGATCCTTTGCCTTGTCATGTAGAAGGCCTGAAGTGTGTTGTGGTCTATGATTTCCCTACTACCAGGTCTCGGATTTGGAGGAACAATGCAGTTGGGCTTTGCAAAGAGAGATGAAGACTCCAGATAAAATCCTTTCTGTGTTCCTTCTAAAGGAGGAGAGCAAAGGTAGAAGTCTAAGTAGCAGGAGGAAGGAAAAAAATTAATTTTTAAGGCTGAGTGGAAATGAGTTGTATTTTTGACCATGGCAGAGCAGTGTCAGGGAGAAGCATAAGCTAAAATGGACAGTCATCACATACAGATGGTGCATAAAGGGGATATTCTTCCTGCCTCTCAGTACATCCTTAGAGAACCCAAGTTTGAACTGTAAATTTTTAGAGAGACAATAGAGTCTGTTTTATGTGTTTGTATCTGCCACCGAGTTCCTGCAAATACGCTGCTTTCAGATTTCCCTGTAGAATATGGGGATTCCCTGCTGCGACACCTCGCCTCCCCTAATCTGGTGCTCTGCTTTCATTAGGGCTGGAACCCACTGCTTGCAACAAGCCACTGCACTTTGTGCTGTGAGGAGTGCCCGCCTTGCGCTGCATGGGGGAGGAAGCTGGTGAAAAAGGAGCTTGTCGCCAAGAGACACTCAGAGAGCATGGCTTAGATCCCAGTGGATCCCTGTGCCCATCGCTGATGTTGAATCTCAGCCCTACTCTTATGGTTGTAGCTTACCTTAAGAAGGTTCCTTAGGTATTTGGAAGACGTCCATAAAGCCCCAGAATCGCTGACAGGATCACGTCTCTTGGGCTCATTCTGCCTGGATGAGAACATGATTTTTCCTTAGCAGTAGTTACGAACATGTATTTCTAGGCTCTTCATTGCTGTTGTCTGGCGCTGCTGGTCAGGTTGCAGAGGGCTCATACCACTGGACGGGGTGGCTTCCCGTGAGGCGACATGGCAGTTGCTGATAGCATATCATAATCTGGGATTAGTATAAATCGGTTCAAGCTTTTTTGCATCTCGATGAGCAGCATCCAGTCATGAAGGGCTGCTAAGACACCCGCAGAAACATTGCCTGTTCCAGGGAGAGCTACCTCTGATGTAGCATCTATTTTATGTGTGGGAGAAGTGGGATCTTCTGGCCTGTGAAAGAGTAGGGGTGTAAGCAGGGCTTTTAGGAGCTGCCTGAAATACTAGGGAGTAAACCAAGAAGATTATCTAGGTCTTGGCCCACTCTGTGCACTGCTCTTCCCTGCTAATCTCCCCAGCAGCGGTAGTGTGGCTTGTGGAGGTGACGTGCCATCACTTTGTCAGCTATCAGCCCACACTCAGGTGTTGGAAAGCTCAGGGGAAACTGCCACTTTTGGGGCCAGTTGATGTTTACAGTACAAATCGTGCTGGGGCAGAAAATGAGGGTAGGCCTTTTGCTTTCTGACCTGCAAACTACTTTCTTGTTACTGTACATCATCTGTGCGCACTGTGGGAGTGACATTGGCTGGTTGTCCATGGCAAGGATAAATCGAACTTTCTCCCAGTTTCTGTTACCCGAGCTATTGTTTTGTGATGGGCCAAATATCCTCCGACTACAGATACCATTGGAGAAAAAACGCTGACAGAGAGAAATCATGTCCTGTCATGCATGGTAACAGCGGTGTGAATTAAAGGAAGCCGAAAGGCTTTTACCACAGAGAGGGGAGGGTGGGGAG
Organism: Morus bassanus; assembly: GCA_031468815.1. Classification (NCBI taxonomy): domain Eukaryota; kingdom Metazoa; phylum Chordata; class Aves; order Suliformes; family Sulidae; genus Morus; species Morus bassanus. The sequence continues at coordinate 4,059,816 of CM062583.1, forward strand.
AAGCGAGATGGAGCCATCCCTCTTTCCTCTGCTCCTGATGTGCCTGACATAGTTAGTCTGTGCTTGTTTCAGGCTGCTGCACGGTGCTGAGGTTTGCAGCCTGCTTTGCCACAATTAGCGTGGTACGATTTGGGGTTTCAGTCAGCAATAAAGTAATTGGCAGCGGTGGAAGGTATGTACCTGCTCTCTCTCTTCTGGGGACCACCAGGCTTTGCCAGCTTGCAGCTGCTGGAACAAGCCCCCGGCCTCTGTGTTGCAGGCTGGCTCGTCTCTAGTCCAGCCCGTAAGTGCTGCTGTAAAGAAGAGTATGGATGTTGTCATTAGACGTGACAAATGCCGAGTGAGATGTGGGGCATTAAACTCTGACGGGCTGAGATAGTGCAGTGTTTAAACATCTGAAAGGTTTTATTTCAAACTCTGAAGCACAGCTAGAAACTTCAAAGCTGTCATTCTCGAGTCAGTGGACTTTTTTCAGACAGAGAAAGTCTTCAGTGGCCTGGCAAGTGGTGTTGCCTTCTTCTGGAGTTAAAAGTGGAGGTTATTTAATGTGCTGATGGGAAATGGCCACTAAGTGGAAATAATTGTTTTAATATGGGTGTGTTAACCATCCTCGAGGTATTTTTATAAATATCTTCGAAAAAAAGAGCATGTTTTTGAAAGCTGAACGTAACCACTGCTCCACCTGGGAACAGTTCTTCCCCAGCAACAACACGTAGCTCTTCTTATAAAGGGAATTTAAACTTAATTCATCTCGGCAAACTATAGGGCACACGGGAACAAGAAAAATGTAATTATCAGAGCTGGTATTAGCTGTGCTTGTGTTGCGAGGTGCAACCTGTGTTTAGACAGGATTTAGAGGCCATTTAGAGCTTGTCACTACAGCTGGTTCCAGCTTTATTGTACAAAAAATTGACTTAATTCAAGTTTTAAATCTGTGCTGACTTGAGTTTGTTGCTGATGGCAGCTGCTGCTTTGACAGCTGTGGAAGTCTCCTCCTGAAACCCTGTACGAGTGAGCGCTGCTGTTCCTGGGTCCTGAGTTAGGCCATGTCGTAACAAGCTTCCAGGCTGCCGTTCAGCAGCTCCGATGAAAAGGCAGGCAGGGAGCGTGCGTGCAGTGGGGGGCTGCGCCTTGCCTGCCAGGCTGAGCTCGCTTGCTCGCAAAGCCTCTGAAATTTTGTTACTCGTTTCAACTTTGAGTCGCTACCATGCTGACCAGTGATGCAGAGATAAAAGATTTGATGCCAGCGGCTTGGTACCTGTTCTCTGTAGTATTTAACCCTCTGATGGAGCGGGGGTGTGTGTGTGTGTGGATGAGATAAGACACCTATATATGATTGATTGACTGATTTGCAGGATCACGGGGTCAGCAGCAGCCTGTTCCAGAACCCTGCAAAGCTTCACCTGACTCTTGGGACACTGGTACTTCTGAACGAGCAAGAGATCCAGAAAGCGTGTGACCTCCTACAGCGATGCAAAGAGGACTTTGTGGAGTAAGTGATAAAAAAAGGGATGTCATCACCAAGGGCATGAGTGGGGGAAAAGCAGCAAACTGTCTTTAACAAGGGACAGTGAAGAGAATAGCAGCTCAATAGTCTATCTCAACTCTAGAAAAAGGCTAAAACGTTTCAAATGGGAGCAGTACAAATCACCAAGTAGTCACAAAGAGTCTTAACAGCATCTCACAGCTCAGCTCAAACCCTCAGCACTCCCTGAAAACCTGCTCTGCTCATTTCTTTTTCTCACATGTGTCCCCGTTATTTTTGTGTGAGCAATTTTTGCTGTTGGCTGCAGAGGGAGGGACGAGCTCCATTACCTTCGCGCATTGCCTGCAGTGGGCTCTGGCACGCTGCTTCCCTCCTGCCTCAGAGCAGATGCTGAGGTGTCCTTGACATGCATTTCTTGATGCAGGGAGCTGTGTGCAGGGAAGCCAGCACCAGCCATGTGAGTAATCACTCTGAAACGTTCAGTGCTGCTCCAGGACTGGGGGCTTTCTCCCTGCCTGTTAACACTGAACTGCAGATGTTAGGGCTTTAACTGCAAGTGTGGTTGAATGACACTGTAATTAGCTTATCTCCGTTCAGCTTAGAAATTGGAGATGGCCCGAGGGATTGGTTTGTTTATTTATTTCTGCAAAGCCTTTGCACGTAGAGCACGGATCCTTGATATTTAGTTAGTTAGTTAGGTAGTTATTGCGTCAGTGCAGGAAGAATTAGCCACGGCTCCAGTTGTTCAGCTGTTGAACAGAAATGCAAGTGCATTTCCAGGGGAAGGCTCTGCCTGCAGTATTTGGAAAGTGCCGGCTTCCTCCTAAGTGGATTGAACCGAGGCAGACAAAATCTCTACCCTCCATTTCCTTTAGTGGAGGGGGAGTCAACACTTGAATGTAACCTTTAGGTTATTTCCCCTGCCATACCCAAATAAATACACTTTGAAAATTAATTTAGGCTCCCTTCCACCCACATAAACCTTCATTAGTGATCATTTACTTTTCTAAATGCAGGCAGTGCCATGTGAAGGTAGACATGCCCTTTTTGACCCTTTTTAGAATACATGGCCTCAAATGCTCTTGCTCTAACACACATGACAGTGTATTTGTGCTGTTTTCCTCCCAGTAAACATACTGGAAGGGGAACTCACGCTCCCCTTATTCTACCTGGGAAGCTTTGCCGAGAATCTCAAAAGCAGTCTCTAGGGCTGGCTGAACAGAAGTGAGCAAGGTTAGAGCAAAGTCACATCATTCACTCGTGTTTATTACTTCTGCCTGCCCAGACACTCCCTGTGCTTTCCACAAGACCTCAGCATTAAATGAGACAACGGCACTTACTCACAGGGAGCTTTCGCTGCGGCACCCTGCCTCCTTGTGATGTTCTGGTGGTAAAGGCAAGGAGGCGGCGTGTTTGGAAGCAGATACACTTCACAGTGTGTTTGCAGGTGTGGGAGTGCATCTTATATCCAGCACACATTTTTTGGTTTTGCCTTCCTGCAAGAGTAGCTGGAGCTGATTTTAAAACAGCTCTATTTACTTGCAGCATTTGTAAGTGAATGTTGAAATGTACTTAAAACTGCATTCTGTATCAAGTACTTTTCCCAGTGAAAATCAACAAGCTGGAGACTGTGTCGATCGCTCTCTTTGCAGGGAAGGCAGGACCTTCTCTGGAATGAGAACTTGTACCGTTGTATTGCTGATGCGTTTTCTGAAATGTAGATGGAGATCTCTGTGTTGGGATGGCCTGTGAACACTGACAAGTTGACTTAATGTGTGTCTAAAACACTGAATGTGTGAGTTTAAATGTTTTTACAGTATTTCTTGAGATGATGACGCAATAGCAGCTGTAGCCTTTCGAGCTGTAGAAATTAGGGAGCCTTTTTTGTGTTTGGGTTTTTTCAGTGCAAACAACCTGAAAGATCTGGGAAAGAAAAGAACTCGGTGGAGTTCACTGCCCCATATGGTCTGTATAACATTTAAGTCCCACTTAACCTCAAAGCTGTGTTTAGCCATAGCAAAAAATGTATTTTATGTCATTCCTTAGTAAAACCAAATATTTAGTGTGTGCATGAGGAGTACTATGCATTGTATTTCAAAAGCAGGTGTGATGTTTTGCTTTTTAACATATGGGATTTCTTACATTTTAGCCAAATTGCTGGAGGCAAGCCCCTGACCGTGGAGGTGGCAGGAGTGGAGTACATGAACGATGACCCTGTCATGACGGACGTCCTTTATGCCAAAGTCCACATGAAGGATGGCTCAGACAGGTCAGTTCTCCATGCTTCTTTCTTTCATTCCCTCTCGATGTGCAGCGGCAGCAGTAGCAGTGTGCCAGAGAAACCCTCTGCTGTCTGAAGCTGGTGGGTACTGCTATCAGTCTGTGGGCCAGCAGTCAGGAAGATGAAGTCATTCTTGATTCCTAAACCGGTTAAGGCAGTGATGTGTTTGCTCTTTAAATCAGTCACTGGTGGTGCGGCTGAAAGATGTCATTTGTTTCTGTAGCATTCTGTCAGATTGAATAATGGTGTCATGGCTTGCGCAGTGATAAGGTGGCCAAGGAGATACTCCCAAGATGACTTAGAAGGCAGGACAACTTGGCCTCTGCTGTCTAGTTCCCAGCCTGCAATCCAGATTAATCTGGACAGCCCAGCATGTTCTGCAGCACTTAATTGTTCTTAAAACCCAGTTACACCAGAAGGTCCTCAGAAAAGCATGACTTGGTTAGAGTTGGGTTTTGTGTCTGTAAGCAGCCTGGAACAGGCGCTGGGTGTGAAATCTTGAAGCCTGGTTGGTGTCAGTGTGTGTGTTTGTGCTGTTCACCACTGTGGCTGATAGACCTAGCTCTACGAACAGTGCTGCCCGGGATGTGGCCGTGGCTGGACAACCTCCCTCCATCTCGTTTTTGATAAGTACATCACCAGTGGCAGCATCATCTTTTCTCTTAGCGCTTTCTGGAAGACTGGGGAAACATAAGAGCTGTTGTACTCCATGCTGCGGGTTGTGAGATGGCTGTGGAAGCGGGTAGGGGAGTAGCCAAAAGAGCTTTAGCCTTCTCTCCCTGAGCCTTAGCCTTCCCTTTTCTGGCAGTGCTGCCCTTTTGCGTCTGTTCCCGTTGCTAGAGGACAGCAGGAGCTAGCAGAGGAGCACAGAGCAGTGCAGCTGGAGGAGGGAGGGAGGCTGTGAGCAGGGACTGGCTCTAGGAAGAAAGGACATGTTCTGGCATCTCCTTTCCCCCAGGGCTGAGGAGACAAGGGGGGGCCCCTGCTTAAAACTGCACTTTGGAGGCTGTGTTGAAGTAAGAGATCGGAAGTGGGATAAGGAAATGGGTGGGGAAATGAAAATGTAAGAATTGCTGGGAGGCAATAGGAATTGAAATCTTTTCCTCTTCTCGGCTTTTCCACTTTGAAGTCTGTCCTACCCTGAAAGAGGTGAGATAAAACAAACTGGGCAGGCAGAGAAACAGGGCAAGAGCTAGAGATCAGCCAGGAGACAGAAGAGAAGTGCAGGGATAAACAGGGCAGAAGCACTCAGAAGGACGAGACTGAGGCAGACACCGGATGACCCAAATGCTCTTCGCTGGGTTTGTTGTAGAAAGTGTCCAAAGTGTCAGCTCTGCGAGCTGAGGTGTGGGCCTCTTTTATCCCGAGTCACCGAGCTTTGGATCATCTCTGAGGTGTAGTGCTTGCAAGTCTGCTTGCATCTGACAACAAGTCTGCGACCTGAGGAACTGGTAGAGAAATCCTGTGGAGCATAAGCGGGGCCTAAAGCAAGGCAGTGATGCCTGCCTGCATCTGGGGACAGCTTGAATTGTTGGTACTAGCACTGTGGTCTGCTTCCAATGCCAGCTGTATCCATTTTGCTGAGAACCCACTTAGCCATAATGCTAGCAGAAAATGCTGATGTGCATTAAGGGTGGCAGAGCTGATTTTGGCTGGGGAGAGAAATGAGGTCTTGAAATCCACCTTGCCTTGAAACTGAAAACAAGCCCCACCTGCCCCCCCAAGAAAGGGCTGATGTCTCCTCTGTCCTTCACAGAGATCTGTTAGCTGAGGTTTCGACCAAGCCCAGATCTTGTGCTTTGCACAGCACCTGGAGGCTGCCAGGCTTCTCTTCCGCAACACCTTTTTTGCTTTTTGCATAGCAGTGTGCTCAGAGAGGGCCAAGCGATTTCAAGTTTTTATCCTTGGCCCAGGCTGGTCCTGCCCTCACCTGCAGATTAATTCATCTGGCGCTTCTCCCCTGATATAGTTCCTTAACTGTTAGCAAGCATCCAGAAAACATTTAGCTTTGCAGAGGGGAAAGAAGATATTTTTGTGTTGATGGAGAGCAATGAAAGCTTCTTTTGTTTCCTTTGAGATTCCAGCAGACAGAGTGTTGGACAAACGGTGATTATAAAGAAGGGACAAATGGTGATCCCTCCAGAAAACTCTGCTTCATTTTCTGGTCTGCTAGATGGATCATTGCTGAGCAGCTCTGTGCACCTCTTGCCTGCTAAAACCTGCTGTGCTTTGCTTGGGGAAATGGGGAAAGCAGGTAGAAAGCAGGGTTTCTCAGCTGCAAGGCCAATACTAGAGGAGAGCGGCAGCCACGTGGTTTGCTGTGCTGGCTCAGGCTGCTGCAGCCCGCGTTTGAGAGAGGTGTGTGCCTTCCTGTCTCATGCAAGACATCTTGCTAGCTCTGTGTAGTTCCTGTTATGGCTGAGGGGAGGAGTTCCTTCCTGATCTTTGGATGATCTTGATCAGCTTAAGCTATAAAGCAGGAGATTTGATTTACCCTGACTTAGCTTGCATAACTGCAGACGGAATTAGGGGTTGGCAAGCCCTTCTGCACATATAATGGCTCAGACTGAGAGAGGGATCGTGCTCTGATGCCTCCCACATGGCAAATAATTTCCATTATAATTCATTCTAATTTGTTTTATTTCCTTGATTAACTTTGTAACATAATAAAGCACCATTTTCACTTGAGCTATTCTCTGTTAATTTGTTTTAGTATTGTCTGTAATGATATTCATTTAATCTTTGTCATTGCTAATTTTAAAAATCACTGATGTAAAGCCAGAAAGTGGTAGAAAACTATGACAATTGGTAGTTTGAGAGTCTTGAAATCGTCGCGTGGGGGCCGGCAGCCTGTGAGGGGCAATGCAAAACTGATGGTGGGGTAGGAGCTGGCATCCGGAGCGTGGCAGCCCCAGGCTCTGGGGGCCATCCTCAGAGAGGCCACACTCTTCCTCTCCTGCTGCAGCTGAGACGCCACAGTGGTGGGACCTGGTGGAGCAGAAAGCTGTCTAATCCCTCGCATGTGGTGGGAGAAGCCCAAATTCTTCTGGATAGAGTAATATCGTCTCCCCTTGTTTTTGGGGACGGGTAGCTCTTGTAGCACATCCTTGCTGCTTTTGGTAAGGCTCAGGCACTGCAGAGATTTTGTGGGGGACAGCAGCAGCCTGGAAGTTCCTTCAGCTCTTTAGACATAGAGTACATGAGCACATTGCTCTGATCACCCGCCTGCTCCTGCTGCCTGTCCCAGGAAAGGTCTGCCCGCAGATCCCGGCAGCCACGGCCACTTTCATCCCCGACCAAGGCCAGATGAGAAGGTGGCAATTAGTCCTTTGATTCTGCTCACTCAGTAGCTCCAAAGCTGGAGCATTCTTCAAGATGTGCTGTCTGGGTTTGTGCCCTCTGTCACCACTTTCTGGGCTCTCCCAGAAATTAAGCCCTGTGACTGGGTTGCTTATTTGGGACAGAGAGGGTCTGAGATCTGGCCCAGTGCACTGTCCATGTCACAGTCCCTGAGCAAAGCAGGTCCTCCAGGAGCCAAGCCCCGCTGGGGGTCTGCAGATTTTAGCATTTGTACGGAGAGTCACATTGTGTTTCCTGGCAGTAGCAAGATGCATCTTTCAAGTCCCAATAACATCTGTCACCGTGAACAAGCTCTCTGCTATGCTAAACCTACCCTTCTTCGTGGAATATTTGCAGCAGAAGTGATCACCGAGAACACTTTGCAAAACGGCCAGAACTTTCTGCATTAGAGCTGAATCCTGATGCCTCTGTTCACTTTCCATCAGAGACTAGCTTCCTTTCCCCGTGTGCACGCAGAGACTTCATTTCACACATGCTGCCCTCCCTGGCTAAAAAGCAAAAAGCTGACAACACAGGGGTTTCTCCTTAGTTTACACTGCTCTGTTCTTTCTGGTTTTGCCTTCCCAGATTGCAGATGATAGCTGATAAACTGGTGGAAAGGTTCGTGGCCTCCGGCCTGATGCTTAAAGAATGGGATAGGGTAAAACTGCATGCTACGGTCATGAACACTCTCTTCAGGAAAGATCCAAGCGGTGCGTATCCCTCATCCTTACTGATAAATGCATTTAAAGTAGTACCTCTGAATGGGAAGTGCTTTTGTGGGCTTTTATGTTTGGTTTTTTTTTTTTTTAAATTTTGTGATTTTTTTCTTAATCTCAAAAATACCTACAAGGTTGTGGGGAGATGTCACTAAATAAAACCCAGAAGAAAATGAAAAAGCAGTCAGCAGAGCTGGAGAAGGCAGGCATGCTTTGAGCACTTTCTGGATCTTTTCTAAGATTCTTTGTCATAGCTTCAGAAACAAGATCTGGGCCAGAGAGGGATGCATTCAAATACCACGTGAGGTCTTGGGCTCTCTGTGCCCCAACATTAAATTGAAATTCAGTAACAACTCGATGTGCTGTGCTGACCTTTAAATAAGATGAAAACGTGATCCTCCTGGGTCAAGTGAAAGATTGCCCGTTGGTTTAGGAACACAATTCCAGTGTCATTCTCGTTAAATCAGATTCAGACGGCTACGAGGCTGAATATGAGCCTTTATTGAGTGTATAGTGTCTGCTGCCTCTGCCAAAAGATTGTCTGTTCTAGCATCGTTCTTATCGCATTACTTTATAAAGCAGCCTCAGATGCATTGCGTTCAGGGAGGGGCAGTAGATTACAGCCTTGTTCTCCGTGTGCAAACATGCATGCGCTCTGGCACTGGTGTGTAGTTTGCAAGCCTTAACAGCACTGCACTAAAGCTTTTCGCAGCTTTCTCTGGCGTAGTGACCTCTGTGCAATGCCGGTAGGTAACATCGAGTATTCTCCAGTTACCGCCTCTGAGAGTCTCTGTATGGACAGTGATAACAGCAGATGTTTGTGTTGCAGTTTTCTGTGCACCCAGTGGCAGACTTTGGGGATGACTGCTCCTGAAGTCAGATAAGCATACTCAGGCAGTAGAAACCCTGAAAAGATGGGGTCAGCTCTCTCGAACTGAGCCCTGAAAATCAGTGAAAAAGTAAGCCTGAAGTGCTGATGTGGCTCTCTGTTAGGGGAGGCACATGGGCAGCTGCATCTGGCATTACGAGTCTGTATTCTGAACAACCCCATGAGGCACATAAGGCATTCAGACGCAGTGGTGAGAGCATTATACAGACAGCCATAGAAGTCGCTTGATATTCAATACAGGATTTGAATAGCATGCTAGGTGTGAGTGGGACTTCATAGTTAATGCTGGAGATGAAAAAGAAATATTGAATATATTCACTGAGTGAGGCAGAGGTCCTTTGGAAAGAACAGATCATGTACTTAGGGATTATATAAAAATCCAGAGATGCTCTGGGGAAGTGGATCTAAGACGTAGGCAGTTGGCAGTTGCTCTAGGCCTAGGTTGCTATTCTTAATGTCTGTGTGTGGCTGCGTGCCCACCCCGCAGAAGCATACACACCACATGTATCTCCTTCCCGGAGCAGGGAGCAGAGGTTTGTATAGGTGCTGTCCGGATCGGGCCTGGCATTGTGCTTGCATGCTCACTCTGGTATTTGGTATTGTTCCAGGCGATGCAAGCACTCGCAGTGCTGACTCTCACCCTGGCAGGATGTGGGATTAAAATCAGCCGGAGGGAAGCACATGTGTTACACTGAGCCATCAGTCCTACAGAATCACCCTAGCAGTAGCTATGATTTAGGGTCTTTCCTCCAGGTAACATAGGTGATCCCGATAAAGGCACCAATTCATTTGCATTCAGCCTTGTTCTCTTTAAAACCAAAGTGGAAGTGATTTTGCACGAAGAACTGGGCAAAGATAGTGTATTAGCTGGCAGCTGACTTTGGGGAGGGAGAGTGGGGTGAAGTACAGTGCACACAGTTCTCCCTTCTGAAGCTCATGCTGGTGGTGACTTTTCTCTTTACAGCTGAAGAGCGAAACAATACAATGACTGGTAAATCATCTTTCAAGGAACGGGAGTCGTTTAATGGCCGAAATATCCTCAAGGTCAGTATGAAACGGTTAGGGAAATCGAGCCAGCTGTGGATATTGTACAGCCATAAGAGGTTGAAACACCTCTTCAAGACTGCTTTTGTCTTAGGCTTAGGGGATCTCCCAGGGAGGGAGCAGAAGTCTGTTTAGAAAATAAACAATCCAGATCACTCGTAATTGGGAGCATTACAGTATTTAACAGAAGCATTCTTAAAGCTGGTGAGGCTTAGATCAGGCGTATGTCGCATGAATGCTAAGTGGATGTTCATGTTGTCATTTACTTCACTCGTGTTTTACCCTGGAGACTCAGGCTTGTGTCGATTCTCAGCCCACCAGAAAGGAGTACTTAGTTGCTCTTGTTCTACTCACTCATATATATTTATGAAACGAAAACCGACTACCATTTCACTTACTCTTTTCTTTTTTTTTTTTAATCCCTGCTATTGATTTGCATGTGTTTGCTTCAGGAAAATAGCAGATAGCGGTGGGGATTCCCACCAGCCAGGATCTGAGGGCTTTGGCAGTGATCAGAGGGTAGGAAGCAAGATCCCCCAGACCGTGGAGGTGGGTAAGGCAAGGGAGCATCCTGCAGCTTCCCAGGCTTTGCCCACCAGGGTTGAGGCTGCAGGCAGCCTCTGCTGCTCATCCAGATGGCAGTGTCAGACTGATGCTGTGGTGCTTGGCCCCTGCAAGTGTCCAGAGAGAAAAGACAAGCACAGAGAAGTAGAAATGGAAAACAACACTGGGTTGTAAGCAAATTTGCAATCCTCATTGTGTGAGGGGATTTGTTGCAGGCAGCTATGATAAGAGGGAGATAGGACAATGCATAAATACATTTGAGAACTGATAGAAGATATTCTGGCAACAAAGAGACATGAGAGAGGATGCAGGCTGGGTGGGAGTTGGACAGCCCAGAAGGACTTTAGGGCACCAGAGGAGGGAAAGGGTGCGTTTTATTTGTGTTTATGGTTTTTCTGTATAATGTGTTAGGCACTGGATGCATGGGGATCTGAAGGCAGGGAGTGGAACTGATTGATCTCTGTGCAGAGGACAAACAAAGGGACAAAATTAGGTTAAGCTGTCATTGTCCTCAAAGGGTCTGTGCAAGCGCGGTGTCATGACTCAGCATCACCACATGTTGGGTGTTCGGTGTGAGACTGCAGTATTGCAAACTGAAGCGGGAAAGCCACAGATGTGGTCCCTTTCTTAATGTGATCTGCAAGTTTTGGTTGGCTCCTGGTGTCTGAGCTAGGCTCTGGAAAGGGAAGGTAGTATACGTCGGGAGCCCCGACTGCCTGCAGGGACTCAGCTTGCAAGGCATACACCCACATTTCGCTTTGCCCTCTGCTCCTTCCTCTTGCATCTGTTAAAGTTGTCCTCAGACTTTAAAGAGATGTAAAATCAAACCACCTGTCTTCCTTAATGCTCCTCATCCAAAAACATTTACGATTTGGAAGGCATTAACCATGCTCCCTCTACTGGTCGCACCATTTGTGGGCCGTACTGCGGGGTCTGGGCATCTGTGGGTCTGGTGGTGTGCAGCGCTAAGAAATATAACTGCCCTACCTCAGATGGCTACTTCTTAGTCTTGCTGCCCTCTGAAATATGAGCCGATGCATTTTTAAAGCTCCTAATTGATTTTTTACTGATGTAGCCAAAAGAGCTGCTGGCTGTTTGGACTGTTGATAATTACTTCAAAGCGTGTCTTACCACAAGAAATGTCATCCTTCTCCCCCACCTCCACTACATTTCCTAACCTGCTCGCTTTGTATTTCCCTTTGGTCTCCCACGTGCCTGCAGTAGAACGCCCATTGGCATTAATTAATTACATGAGTCATAAATAGCTCCAGGCTTCTTACCAGAGGAGCCCAGCCTCAGCCAGCCACTGATGCATTCTAGCATGACCTTGCAAGGATGCGCCAGTTCCCTCCCAGCCCCCTTTTATATACATTATTTATCTTCTGCTCAGGGAGGCTGCCCTCTCGCAAAATGGCTTCATTAACTTTTGCAATAGGATCTAAACGACGGGCCGTTAATGAATATGGCTGCAGTTAGGCAGGCTGGCTTGCGGGCGCTGTCCCCCTTCTAGGCAGAGCGATGTGCCGTGCGTGTGTTCCCAAGCGGTGGGACTCTGTGATAGCAGTTTTGGCTGGCAGCGTTCCCACTTGGAAAGCCGACAGAGCACGGCTACTGGTAGGACAGCATCAAGTCGGAAAACTCTGGTTTCATTGCTCTCGCTCCCGTTGTACAGCTACGACCGGTGCTGTGGGGCCAAAGGCTTTGCCTAGCGGAGGGCAGGACCTGAGCTCTCAGAGCAGAGCACGATGGGGATGCCTTGGTTCTCTTGCTCCAGTCTGATGCTCCCCCGTGGTCAGAGCTGGTGGGTGTGTGTGTGTGCAGATGCGCTGGCAGCACATGTTTGCTGATAGCATGCCTGCGTTACCCCAGGCTCCAGCTGGTATTTTGCTTTCAGCAGAACTAATCGGAATTTTATTTAATAATCCTTTGTTCTACCCGTTCTACAGAGTTAAACATACACTCTTATTTGTGCTAATAAATCGTTGTGCAGGCCGGTACCTTCCCACACTGCTCAGAAAATAGATCCTGTAGGATGAGTTGCGTTTGGGAGTTTAAATTACTTCTGTCTTGAAGAATACCCATGAAAAAGGCTCCCTGGCCTAGCTGGTGTCGAAAGCCCAAGGGATTTTATGCCCCAACAGCTGAGTGATTTGTGTCTCCCACCAAAGTGCTAGACGCTTCAGCTTTGTGCTTGTCTAGTCTAGTCCCAAGAAGCTGGGGTTGCTTTATGAACCGCTTCCTGTGGAGCAATATGTATTTATTCTAGGGTGGCTAGTGGCTAGCTGATTGACTCTTTTGAACATCCGCGTCACGTATGGAACTCTTGCTCCGGTTGGGAACCAAGCAGATCACCTCTTGGAGAGCAGAGGGAGGGGGCAGCAATTCACAGCTGAAAGGCAGCGGCGGCTCCTTCCTGGTGAGAGAAGGGTCGGGCTGGGTGGACGGCCAGGCTTTAGGGAGATGCTGTTTTGGCAGCCCCGCTGCTTTGCTGCCTCCTGTGTCCCAGGCGGTGGCTGTGTGCCCTGCATCGCAGCTGGCCAAGCGGCACAGCCCTGGCACAGAGGCGGCTGGGGCAGCTGCTTGCCTCTCTGGAGACAAGACTTGGCTGCCTCCGGGCTTTTATTTATTTTGCTTTGTGAAAAAACTAAGGCTGTGGTGAATAAATAAAAATGCAAAGAAATGCGAAGGTACCACCTGGCCAAAATTGTCCATTTTACTTTTAAAGGAAAGGAAGGCTTACAGTAGGAAGAAAGCCACCTGGACTCTCACCGGGTTAAAATGGAATTATTTTTGACTTGAGATCTGAGGAGTAACAGGGTGCTCTTTCAAACAAGAGGGAAGTAAATTTTGAGTATAGAAAAAGATTAACCCTGCTGCTTCTTACAGATCTGTGCATTAACAGCTTACAAGATTAAATATTGAGGGAACAGCTACTGAGGTACAACAGTGGAAAGCTGCACATCTTATGTCTTAGGGCATTAGGGGAGACTTTAAGCTGGGATGCAAGACTGGGAACTGGATCAGTCAAGGCAGTGACACACGCTGCCGTGCCCTGGTCTAGCAGTGGGAGCAGAGTGTGCGGGCTGCAGAATGGCTCAGGGAGGACTTCTAGGTCAGACAAGGTGTAATTCGATGAGGGTCCTTCTCTTTTGAAGCCTGCATACAGGGTATTAAATTATGGGAACATATCTGCTTTCACTTGGAGCAGGGGGAAAGTGCGTTTACTGACTGATATACCGGGGCTACTGGAGAGCCAGTCATAGCAAGCAAATCTGGCAGTGTTCTCTGTTACCATTTTTATCTTGCTGGGTGAGAATAGTGCAGTGGCTGTGGTGTGCAGTAGTTCAGTTTAAGACATTTGATGCAGTGCCGTATAGAGAGATACAATGAAAAAGAAAAATCTTCTCCTGGATAAACCCATTAACTCCTCAAAATACCCCAAACTCACCAAGCGCTAAACAAATTACTGTCTCCCCACCTGTAGAGCCACCATTACCAACACTGCTTGCAGATGAGGAGTGCTTCTCATGTTCTGCAGCCATCAGTACCCAGGCCTTTTCTCTGTAACTTTTGTTAGTGAATTTAAGGAGACAGAGTCTTTTCCCGGTGTATTTTTAAGCTGAGGTGAAATCAAAGGGCCAAAGAACCTGTGTTAGGTGAGATCAAGACTGCCCAGTGTTCGGAAAGGGTAAGAACATCTTGTTATCCTCAGTGAGGTGATAAAGGCATATATCTGAAGTGGGACTGGCAACTGAAACAAGTACGTAAGGGGAGGTGGCTGCTTGGAAAGTTTAGAGTTAAAAATACCAAACAAAAATCCACTGGGGTGAGAACAGACTGAATAAGAGAATGTGGCGCAACATCACTGTATCAGAAATAAGCCAGTGCTTTGCTCGCCTCAGTTTTACAGAAGAATCAAAAGCAGAAATGAAAGGCTGTAATGCTGCTTTGCAGAGGAGAGGATTTTTGCCTTCAGTTCTGATCCTGCCATTATCGAGGGATACTGAAACGATCGAGGGGGCTCAGCAGTGCACAATTAGAGCAACAGTGGGATGGGAGGATGTGACAGTTGAGCATATGAGACTGGAGATCAACATTTGTATGATCTTGGGAATAAAGGAGATTAAATTGGGGTTGCCATGAAAATGCTTTTGTACGAATGATATTCTTCAGGACAAAAAAAAGGCTTATTCACGTTATTTGCATTCGGTGAAACGCAAATCTGAAGTGGCATTTGAAAAATCAGACTAGACAATAGAGGGAAAATATCTTTGTTGGAGTGTTTGGGCCTTGGAGCAGAGCAACAAGGTGGCGTTGGAGGTACTGAGAGAAGGCCGAGATGCCGCACTGAGGAGAACGCAGTGCAGGAAGTGCAGGTTTGTGCTGACTTGCCTGTGGGTGACAGAGATCCCTTTGGTGACCTCACTGTAAAGGGGAGAAGCCTCTTTTTTTTTTTTTTTTTTTTTTTTTTTTTTTTTTTTTTTTTTTTTTTTTTTTCCAGAGATGCTCAGCACCTCTCTGACTTAATTTTAGCAGGAACTGTGAGTGCTGCAAGAGGGAGGATTTGCTGAGAGAGTTCTAAAGTTTCTGAACCCCCTCGCCCCTTCCGGGCAGGACTGCCTGCGGCGTGCGATAGGATAGCAAAGTGGTTTGCTGCTCTGTGCCCCCCGGCACTACTGCAGTCCCCTCCGCTGTGTTGGAGGTGCTGTGGGTGCCTCTGCCTTTGGAGGTCACGCCATGGGTGCCTCTGCTCCCACCCAGCAGGCATCCCACCCCCTCATTTCCCTGAGACCGCTGTTCTGCCACCAGCCAGCCGAGACAGCATCACCTCTTTGATCTTAAGAGGACAGTTCTTGGTGGAGCTGGCAGGGGTTGAATTACAGCGGTGCCTTAATAGAACACAGGGACCCAGCACATTAAGTGCAAAAAAAATAGAACACATTGATTAGCAAAAGTAGGCAGATCATCTCAAAGGTGCTGTGACCCTTCTGCCAGATAATTTCCCGGGTCTGTCCAAATTAATTTACTGGCTCTGTATCTGGGCTCCTCCTCTTAGTGATTTGGTGAGCGTAGCGAGTAGGTCACATTGATGGGAGCTCCTTGTCCTAGTATTCCCGGATGCATCTCAAGCCTCCTGGCATCTCTACAGCAAAGCCGAAGCCCAGCCCTTAAGAACTGTTGCTGCCTTTGCTATAATAGGCAGTGCTAGGAGCCAGGGGGACGACGCTTCTTTGGAGAAACACAGTGCTTGATTATTAATTTCCTTAAACAGGTTGTATTGTAAATCCCTCATGTTTGAGGCATAGCAGGGTCTGGGAAGTTAGTGTAGCCTCTAATGTGCTGGAGGGGTTTTTTTATTCTTGTCTGAAAGACGTGCAAAAATCCAGTAACCTCCAAATGTCCCACTTGTATTTGTTTCTTAGTTTGCAGAATGCCTTTCACCATAGCAACTAGGGCTTGATTTCCTCAAGCGCATGAATTTTCATGGATTTGTAGCGAGAGAGGGGAACAGACCCAAAACCCTGAGCTAGAGCAAAGGTTTTGCCGTATGGCAGTAGCAGGAGCATCTCTAGATTTGGCTTGTGAAGGAGGGGGGGCCCTGGAGGGAGAGGATCTCAGCTGAACAAAGGCCTGCATCTGGCCCCAAATAGTTCTATTTGTGAGAAATCAGGCCTGACAGATTAATTTAGATTATTGCTGAATGTCACCCTCCCCGCTGCCACATCACCCTCTGGCAGCTGAGGTGGCTTTGCTCCAGTTTTATGAAGAGATGAGGTTTCACATGGCAGCAGTCAGAGGAGAAGGATCAGCTGCTTCCATGTTTGCAGAGCTCAGCTGGAAACCTCATACCCTTCCCACCTGTGGAGGTCAGGAGGGTGTTATGGATGGTATGAAGCATGCTCCTCTTAGGTCTGCAGATGAAACCCAGCTGGGGAGAGGCAGGAAAATTGCACACGTTAGGAGGAGGGAACAGAGCTCCAAATGATCTTGAGAAATCGGGCAGAAACAAATGGGCTGCTGCGAACAAGTGCAGGTCCAGGAAGGAGCGGTGGCATCGGTGCAGGATGGAGAACTGCCTTGATACCAGCCCCACGGACCAGGGTTTGGGTTATGGGGGACTGCTCCAGAGTACAAGCCAGCTGAGTGGGTCTGTGGAAATAAAAGAGTCAAACATCTCTAAAGTAAACCTCTGACTATGCTTCAGCCCGCAGCTGAAGTACTTGTCCAGTTTTGGGCACCATGGATGGGTGCAAAGAGCCCAGAAGGCAACAGTAAGGTGATTGGAGGGCTAGAAAATGTCTGCAAGCTGAGGCTGAAAGACTTATTAGAGTTGTTTTGAGGCTACTAAAGGTAAGGAGGAGGACAACACATAGGAAAAACTCTTCAAGCATGTGAAAGCTTTTGCTAGTAGTGGATACTCCATCTTCCATGCTCTGATGGTGGGGCAAGAAATAATGGGCTCTTGCAGCAAGAGGTTCAAAGTAGGTGTTAGGAAGATCTTGTAATGGGAAGGATAATGGAGCACTGCCCTAGGGGAGCAGGAGAAATGGGGGTCTCGGTTCTTTGGAGGGAGCCGAGACATTAGTCCAGGATCTGCCAGCAATGAGCTCCTCCTGCCTTGGGGAAGGAGAGGACGGTGGAGCCTATGACCTCTTTTAGTTCTTTTTCAGCCTGTCGCTTTATGATTACTGCGTGAAATATATGCAAAACACCCATGAGATGGCATTTGCAAATGTACCAAAAGCTTCTTGGCATTTATGTGGCATTTACTTTGGCTCAGTAAAATAAAAATATCCAAAAGAAACCTCCCATCGTATATGCCTAGGATCTTTCTCCCCAAAGGCCATAGGTGCTTCTTGCTCTTATATTGGTGGTACTTTTTCAGAGAGAGGTGATTATATTGTTACTGCTTTCCGAGGGATGGCACTGATGATTTAATCGGAAGGGCTTTTCCTGTGTCATGAGGAGATACCCCTGACTTGCATCCCATGTTGGGCTCATGCTGACCCAAGATGCTCGCTTGTCATTTCAGGTCTTGGTGGTTCATGGCAAAGCTTGCAGATATAAATGGCTTGAGTAGTAGCAAGCTGAAAGCGAACGATAAAGGAGTTAGTACTTTGCTTATGATACAGATCAGCTGTGCTCCCAAAAGATAGGCCGCTGGGACTTTTATGGCCAGATTTTCTCCCTCCTGAAGTCTGCAAGCTTTATTCTTTCTAAGGGAAGTGAGGTGAAAGGGCCTCTGCTGCCACCTTTTATAACCTGCCAGAGGTTGAAAGAAAATGAGAGGGGAAGGGCTGTTCCTTGCATTATCTGGGTGGAAGGACTTGATGCTATATTGGTGATGGAGAGACACTCCAGCGCCAGCTGCACACTTGCAGAACAAAACAAACAATCCGCATACGCCCACCAAGCTTTGTGGCTGATACTTGGAGACCTTGGTACAGGCAGCGTGCTCGTGGTGATCACCCAGATGACGACTGCCTTCCCTCCCTGCCCTTCCTAGCCCTCGCTTCCACCCTTGCCTTGCGACTCTGCGCCATGTCTTAATCCTGTAACACCTGTGCGGTAATGGAAGGTGTTGGATGCCCAGCGAGCGGTCCTTTAACAAGCCATGAAAAGGAAGCAGTTGCTAATTTGGAGAGGAGGTGGGGAACACCAGGAAGAGCCGCCTCTCTGGATGAGTGCCTGTCTACCTGCTTTTCCTATACTTCTCGTGCACTTTTGCTGGCAAGCTTCCAAACACAATTAAACCTCTGACAGATAATCATTGGCGGAGTGGTGTCCAGAGTGAATAATACAGGAACCAGATATTTCTTTGTTGGCATCAAACTGTTTCAGAAAACATATTTTGAAAGTTGAAAATAGAAGGGAAAAAAAAAAATGTTAATTAAACAAACTCCCCAGATCTTGACATGTCACCTGGTTGTGTCTCATCTTCTGGGAGCCACCAGGGGATTTGGTTTGGGGTTTGTCTTTCATAGTTCGGGGGGAGTTTAGGTCGCAAATGGAAAGGATTTTGGTGCATTTCACAGGATGAGGAAGAAGGAGCTCTGCCAGCATGTACTGCAGCCTGTGAATTGGGGCAGCTTCTGCCCTCCCATACTGTGGAGGTAACAGCTTTCTGTAGACCATTGGGGTGGTCAACAGGGAGGTGTTGGTAGCGTAAATCCGCAAAGCCGAAACGGGGCACAGGCAGGGGGCCCTTGAGGTCCCTCTTTTACCAACAGCTTTCCATCACTGAACTGCTTTCACGAGTCAGCCTGCTGAGGAGTGACAGAGGTGCTGCTCAGACCTGAGAGGCCCTAACAGGCCTGTGTGGGAGGTCGCAGGAGCAAGGCGTGTTAAGCAGGTAGGTGGGATCCCAAAAGCAGGATTGGAGGCTGTGGTTCATGCAGCAAAGGAAGTTAATCAGAAGAGTTCTGATGGATAGAGTTTGCTGGAGTTCAGTGGACTCGTCTTAGAGTCCATCAGTGTTTTTGAGCATTACTTTCACATTTTTAAATCTTTTTTGTTTTTAAATTTTTAATCCATCCACGTTTTTTGCCATCAGTAACTTTTCCTCTATCAATACTTTTTGCTTAATGCTGGTATCAGCTCTGTAACACCGCAGTTTGCCAAAGAGCCGGCGCCTTCCCTGCTGTAGCTGGTATGGGTAACATGGTTGTGCTTTAGCGGAAGATTTGGAAGAGCAATTGTTCTTTGCTCTTCTGCAGTGTTTTCCGTCCCAAGCTGTGGACGCATTATACAAGTGTTAATTCGAATGTATCATCCCTTATGAGATGGAAAAATAGCCTGATGTTTATTTGGGCAAGTCACAGCCCACGGTCTGATCCTGTCGGGGTCCCTTCCCTCCCTTGTAGTGTAAGATGGTGCCAGAAGGGTTTAGGGTATTGGGGTCATGCTCTGCCGCGAGTACCACCAGGAATATCCAGGGGAGGGTGCAGAGAGTCTGAAAACAAACAGGTTTCATTGCTCTGTGTTGAGGCACCTCTTCAGAAATGCTGCTTAATTTTTCTCTATGCTTGTCAACGGGTGCCTGGGATTTTGTTTGCTTCTTCCCCTCCCTGAAGGGGATAACAGCACCGTAGCATGCTGATTTCCCACAGAAAGCAACCTCCTGTCCCTCCTGGCTTTCCAAGTTCGTTCCTCTATTCATCACTGCTCCCGATCAGGACACGCCGGGGGTAGTGGCTGCCGCCGGGCGAGCTGGTGACTGTTGTTGCTGCGTGCAGAGCAGATGAAGCTGTAAAGCCTGTGGCTCCTCTGAAGCTTGAGTTTATTCTCCTGGTTTGAGCTCTCTCTGTGCTGCTGTCTGCTGCAGGACCCTGATTCCCGGCATGATCTTGCATGGCCACAACGCTGGGTTGCCTGTCAAAAGCGATCCTCCTGCACATGTTCTCCCATGGAGGCAGAGATTAGTGGTGCTCAGCCTGTTCACATGCCCTCCTGGAAGGGATCTTTTGGTGCATAAACATCTTCAACACAGGCGAAACAGAGGAGGAGGGATTGCTGGCGTCCCGTCCTCAGCGTGGACTGCGCAGCCGGAATGACAGTGAGCTCATCTGCAGCTGTAGGTTCTTGGAGCTGCAAGCCTTTTCCTTCCCACATCTCAGAAGTTGCTAATTTCTGTGCTCGTTCCAGATATGGAAAATGGGACCCTCCCTCAGCTCCCTGCTGAGGGCAGCCAAGTTTCTTAGGCTGATTGGTCACAGGCTAATGACATTACATGCCTCTGCTCGCCCACAGCGCTGATTCACCGGGGACAGTTTTGTACTGTTAATCTATAATACCCCTACCCTAAGGCACTGCTTTCTGTGGCTGGAGTTCACAACAAAGCGAGCTCCCCACAGACTGGGGGGTACGTGTGTGTGTGCATGCATTTTATCCTGATAATGCTGCTCTTTGGTGGTAGTTTTTACTTGCAAGGCATTGCAGTGAATTGTTGTTCCCTCGGCATTTCTGAGCACCAAGGCTCTTGGCAGAACTGCTTGGACTTTTTATTAATTCAGGATGGGTCCTTTTTGGCTGACTACCGTAGACGACGTAAGGCTTTAAAAACTGATCAATAATCCTGATGGTAGCAGCAAAATCCAGGCCAGGCGGAGTGAGTGCAAGCCAGAGATTACGTGAAGGAAGTTTTAAATACCTCTTCCTTCTTTCCATTGTCTGGACTTACTTTGTCCTGCTGCTGCCCAGTGCCTCTCCAGGCAAATCCATTAATATTTCTCATGCTTGTTGAGCCTGTGACAGGTGATTTAAAAGCACCAGTTTGTGTTGGCATCTCCGCTCTTCATAACGGGAGCTGAAACGCGTCGCTGCTGTCCTTATGTGGATTAGCGCTGTGATTTATTACTGTTGTTTCCAGGTTTGAACACAAAGGTGCTGTCTCGTTCTGGGAGGGTTGTCTGGGAGAAGTGAGCCCCCGAGGGTGGCTGCTTGACAAATGCCCATGCTCGGGAACACAACATCGTTTAGACACACGTTTTAACTGCTTCATCGAGGAATCATCCTCCTTTGCATTTGTTTCTACAGTGCTTCAGTAAAACCTACTTTAAAGGCTTAGGCAAAAGGGGGAAAAAATGCAGAAAAGAGGCATCCTGGTTTTGATCTGTTGCTCTGCCTTTGATAAAGAAGTTGTTGTGGTTTGAGGGCTGAAGTTTGTACTAGCATTTTGCGCTCAGGTTTGCAAGGAGCGAGTGGTTTGATGTGTGATTCTTTCTCTCCCAAAACAAGTTTCAGCCTCTGTCTTCCTTCAGAAAATGATTGTCGCACCCCAAAGGAGCCCTGCTGTGTAATTTGTGGGTAATAGAGGGGAACAGACCTTGGAGGAAGAAGGGTTTCTAACATCTGGACGAAATTGCCTTAAATGAGAGAAACTGGGGTGTTAGAAATGACAGGTCTGCTGCTGGCTTTTTCTGGCTGAGAATAAGTGACTGGGGGAGAAATGGAGAAGAAAAGCGTGTTTTCTGGGAGCTACCGCAGGGCTGCCTACCTTTCCTCGTTACCTGCGTGGTTGTGTCCTTGGACCTGGCCCCCAGAAGGGAGAGGGAAGAGGAGGAGCGCTTAACACGTGTGGGCCTATGGTAATTTGCAGGCTGACATGTGAAATATGGGTTATCCATGGACCAGTATGTTCCGTCTCTCAGGGGCACACAACTTTCGGGGAAGGTGGCGTCCCTGCCATCCCTTGCAGGTCCTGGGCTGCTGCTCTGGGGAGGATGCTGTGCCGCTCTTGAGGCACCCGCTTCCTCCCCGTGGGAGATGCCGTGTCCTTCTAGACATCCTCGCTGAGTGGTTTCTGAGCCTTCAGCTGTGGTTTGAAAGGCAGGGCACATCTCTGGCACGTTTGCTTAGAGGTGCTGGGTCTGGGGTTAAAAGTTAACAATGCTCTTTCCTTATTTGGTTCTAATTTAATTTGGGAAGGCAGCGGGGAGACAGAGGGCACTTAGTCTGGTAAGTGCTATTCCCTTGATGGGAGTTAGTAGCTTGCGCAGCGTGCATGGTATTGACTTCGTAAGCTGACCTCCATCAGGTTCATTTTCATTTATAATATTAAAAAAAGAATCCCAACCCCCAACCTCTTATTTATTCTTTAGACAGCAAGGACGTAAATCCTTCAGCTTGTTTGGATTTATAGAATTACTGCGCTTTTGCTGAGCCTCACGTCCCACTCCAATCAAATGACACGGCTTTCGGTGACCGTGTGGGTGATGGCATTTTTCCTCCCCCTGCCTCCTTCCTAGCTGCTCCTGATCCGCACCTCCTTGTGCTCCCTGCCGCCTTTTTGGGGAAAGCTGGGCCCTTGGCACCTGTGGGAAGGGACAGGAGAGGGATGAGGCAAGTCTTAGGGTTATCAGCGTTTGCGCATGACGTGTAACAACCTCCAGGTATCTTCGTTCCTGGCCCAGAATAAAAAAATGCTAAAATGCTTTTAGAGGAGGTATTTCATCAGCTGTGCTACAGGCCTCCTCCAAAACCAGAGCGTTTCCGTAGTGGCTGGGGAGAAGGGGGAGATATAAATATCTTTCTTGGCTCTGCTTGGCTTCTCCCCAAGATAAATAGAAATGAAAGTCGAAAGGAGAGGCTCGGCCTTCTGAAATCTCTTCCCAAGCCCCCCAGGGACCCGAGCGCAGGATGCTTTTGTGATGGGAAGCCAGCTCACGGTGTTTCGGGCATCTCAGAGGATGATGTTTGAGAGGCCTCCCCGCTGCCTGAGGCAGATCTCGGCCAAACGGTGGCTCGGCTGTGATCCCCACGCCTGGCGTCCGGTGGCTTCTGTCGTGGGAAGCCTCAGGGGGCAAAGAGGCGTCGGTGAGAAGCTGGCTTGAAACAAGAGCAGAAAAAAATGTTTGTGGTTGTCCTCTAAATCTTGTAGCATGTTTACTCTCAGAAAGTACAGCTACATTACCAAAAATCAATAGTTCTAGCAGCGTTCTCCCTGGGAAACACACACGCTCGGACACACGGGAGGTGGTAGGTCTTAAAAAAGCCAAGGGAATACAAAGTGCTTGGGTACAAGGGTTTTGCTTCACTTTTAGCTGTGTACAAATGGAGGGCGCTTGACCTGGGCAGTGCCTTCTGGGGCTTTCTGATTGTCTTTCTGGTCCCATATGCCTGAGGCTGTGCAAGGCAAGAGAGGCTGGGGGAGGGTTTGCCACATTAACTAATTTTTGCTTTGAAGTACGTGTGTTTTGTAAGAAAAACAGGTTGTGGTGTGCAGAGATAATATAAACAAGTATTTGAAAGACTCTTCCTTTGGCTGTTTTGGGTAAAGGTTTGACTTCCAGGGCTGCTGATGGGACCGGCACGTACCAGCATTTGCTTTGTTTCCTTCATGTTTGCAGAGACTTCATTCTACAGAAATAAATGCATCTCGTCCGCCTTCTCTTTTAAAAAAATCCTTTTCAAATCCAAGTATCTCCTTGCTTACCAGCACACCTACCGCTCCCTCCGTTAAGAATGGAGAGAAATGATTTCTGTTTTTCCTGGGTGGAGAGCGCTCTGCGAAGGAAGGGAGCGTCGACATGAACGACCGTTTTGACAGAGACGGGTGTTAGGGTTTGGGGTGGGTGGGCACGCTGGTGGCAAGCACTGCAGCAAGCCCTGGAGAACTGGAAATCATCCTTCCTTCTCAGGTCAGCCAAAACAAAAAGAGAAAGAAGACCAACCCTTTTTTACTACCATCTCTTATTAATGAGACATTTTATCTTAAGTCCTCTAACATGAACTACGCAGGCTTTTGGGAACATAATTAATCTTTAATTGTATAAATCTTTAATTGTATAAAATGGAGTTTGTATGGCTGTAGTCATTTCTCTCTTCCTCCTCTCCCTGTTTGAGACGCTCCCTTAGCACAACTTCTTTTCAACAGGGTGCCCCGCTTTAGGGCAGCGGCCACATGGAGCCGCACACACAGTGTGCCTTGAAGCCAGACTGCTGCAGGGACGGGGACCTGTGTGACCCCTGTGGCGGGGTGCCTGGCTCCTGCCCAGTACGTGCTCGGAAGAACTGGCAGCAGGTTGCGGCTTAATATGAGTCTGAGTGATTAGCAGCTAATTACTTCAGGCCCTGTGCAAAGTCCTTGTGCCGGGGTCTTAAGGGACAAGCGTCACCCCAAAGAGAGGTGCAGGTGAGCCAGAGGCTGCCCACCACCTCTCCTAGGCAGGCACGCTGTGACTAAATGGTCTGGCACAGAGAAACCCAGTTCTTCGTGGCGTTTGTGCTAACCCAGGTGCTTTTTGCAGAAGCAGCTTGAGGGTCGACTGCCTGTGCTGCCAGGCAGGCAGGTCCAGGGAGGAGGAGGAGGAGGAGGAGGAGGTGGTCCCTGGCAGGTGAGCTGCTGGCAGCAAGAACTCTGCAGCACGTACGGCTGCAGCTGCAGCCATTTCAAACTGAAGCAGGGGCTTAGCAATGGCTGAGAGCTGGCTCGGCACAATAAATACCCTGCTCTTCAGAGATGCCATTCTGACTGTCATGTGTCGATGGGGAATTGCTGGCCTCAGCCAAACTCTGAGTGGAGAGTTGTCTGGGTGAGCTGGCAGTCTGGAGGAGGGGCTGGATTCATCACGGTGCCTGGCGTCTGGTCTGCTGCTGGCCCGCGTACCTCGGTGGTGCTCCCTGGCCAAAGCCCTGCTTTTGCTCTGCCCTGAAGATGGGCAGGGAATCACTTTCCCTGAGGCACTTTTCCTTTGTGGAGGAGTTATAGGGAAACCAGGAATTGTCCTGAAAGCAACCTAGTTGGTCCCATTGCAAAAAGGGGTATTTGCAAAGTAGCATACCCTTGGGAGACCCAACAAAAGAGAAGTCCTGCCCAAGTCAGTTCGGGGCAGAGCCAAATGCCTTTCTGGAGGAGGTGAAGTGCAGCCTTTCAGATGCTAACTAGGTATTTGGTGTTTCAATCATTCCCTGTATGGAGGTATTGATGCACCATTGGCTCTGAGAGGACAGTGTTGTAATTAATGCATTGGCTTTTGCTGGCAATTAGCCTTAGTGCCTTCTGTAATGGCAGGAAGGGGTGTGCGACTGTCTTGAGCCTGCAGCTGTCTTGAGCCAACGCCTGCAGGGACAAATAGAAAATTCAGTAGGAGACAGTTGGAATGGACATTTCGGAGGACTACATGGTGGGGAGATGTCACTGCTCAGGCCCTCAGTGTCTCACAGTGCAAAGTGGAGTTTTGGAATCCACTGAAGAGCTTTTCCTAAGGCACGACTGATGTTTTCAGGTAGAGCAATTTCCTACATCTTAATGGAACTGGAGGAACACTTTACGCTTGGACACGATGCCTTTCCAGCAATATTGCTGAACTTCCCCATAAGAAATTCTGATGCCATTTTTTTGGTCGGCTTCATAGGTTGGATTAATCAGCAGATACATGCCCTCCAGGTCCCAGAGTTGGCTTGCTTTCATTAATTTGCACTCAAGTCTTTGCTGAACAAAGAAGGATTTGTTGAACAAAGCAGGGTCAGTGCTGAGATGAAGAGCCTTGCACCTCTAGCCTGCTAGTTTGAATTAGGACGGAGCCGTAATTGTAAGTCATACGTCTTGTGGCCTGGATTGGTGAAAAGGTTCCGGCCTCAATCCTTGCTCCTGCGCAGCCTTGCGACCTCAAGAGCTGCTCCGAGGCGGTGGCCTTCGGGGCGGTGAATAGCCTCCCCGAGCTCCCTAAGTGAGACACAGTCAGAAAGCAAAGTAGGGAAGGTTTGAGCAACTGCTGATGTAGATAAAAAGAGGTGTTCATTTCATACCGTTTGCTTTAAAGGCTAAGTCCAGTCTCTGGGGGGAAAAATAATTTAAAGAATATTTTCATTAAAGGCAAAACAAGCCTATGAGTAGAGGCTTTCTGCAGGGCTGGCTCTTGCAAGACATCCGTGGACCAGCTGCAGGCTGCATTTCTCTAGGTGTCCCTCAGATGGTTTTTCTCCTCTCTTTCAGCTCTTTGAGAACTTCTACTTCGGAGAGGTGCAGCTGGACTCGGTGCGTCTTTCCCAGAGGTTCTCCTCGGACGCCTCTGGCTACTATGCAACGTCTGGGCAGCTGACCTTCTCCTGAAGCAGCAACACAGCTGCCGCGGCAGGTCTGCTCATCGATGAAATGTGCTTTTATAGGACATGAATTTTGACCAGGAACCTGGGAACTCCAGACGGGGATGCCTCATGACTCCTCAAAAGCACATTGCAGCTGGGAACCATGGCATTTCCCACAGCTTTTCCTACACGTATTGCCTGCCCTCCCTTCGGGGGGAACCAGAGTCCTTCTACCTCCTTTCCCTATCGGTAACCAAAATGTCACAAACGTGCCAGTTTGATGTCTGTCACCTGTTTGTTTTCCAAGAAAACTACTAGAAAAACTGGTGTAGGTGGCTTTTGGGGAATCACCGATGTTTAAGCATGACTTTATTTCAGAAGAAGGAAGTTTGTTCTTAAAAAAAGTATTTAAAATCCAAGAGAGCTCCCTGGAGCATGATTTAGCGATATTGAGGTCAGGCATTGCTTGGGTCTCCAGCAGCGTTCCTGTGTGATGTAGATCTCCAAATAAATTAATTCCTTTCAAAAGCAAAGTGTTTATCTCCTGTTGCATTGATAGTTTCTGTAATTAAACTTCCAGCACACAACTGTGTTAACAGGAAAGCATTTATGGTAAGAGCTCTTTCTGGTGACCGTTTTGGAGCATGTCAAAAAACATATGCCTTGTAGGTGGTTTCTCCATTAAAAGAAGAACAAAACTCTTTGATACCATTGTGAATCCTTCAGAGATCTGAAGATGACTTTTTTTCTTGTAAATCTCCCCGTTTCGTAGGAATAGCGACACAGGCTTTCAACTCGCCCGAGGATGAACGCTTTGAAAAATAGAAGATGCTGGTGTTTAGTTGTTTTGCAACAAACTGGCAGTGGCGGCAGCTGCTGCTGCCCATTCCTAGTTGCTGCCATGAACGTGGAATTTCGCTGTCATCGAGGCAGAGAGCGTGTTTGCTAGGGACAGGGCTGCTCCAGGTGCTGCTTGTACTAGTGATCGTTTTTAAGAGGTTTTCATCCCATTTCCTCCCTCCCGAAGTGAGCTGGCTGTGTGGCTGTGCTCCTACTGCATGTACAAACAGCGGTGGGAGGCGGCTAGGATTTGGGGTGGCTTTCTTTTTTTCCCCAAATGCGTTGCTGGTTGTATTCCCAAGACCAAATTGCCCAACTCTGCTTGCAAGCCCGCCTGCCAGGAAATCAAATCATCTGTGGTTTTGCCGGTTGCCCTTTACCCTGGAGTCTGCGCTTGTACCCAATTACAACTGTTGGGCTTTTTGTCTCTGCTTTTCCTTGCAGCCAAACGCCTTTGTGATCTCCAAGCGGAGGAGGAAGGGCCGCCTTCGAAACCGTTCGCTCGGCAAGCAGAGCACCGGTGCGCTTGCTAGCAGCCCGACGCAGGGACATGCGGAGAGCACTTAACACCGGTTGCTGTCATCTTTCCGCCAGCCTGAAGAGGTACTTGGCAAATCTCATCAGCCGCCCAAAGAACAGAGCTGGGAGCTGCTGGCAGAGCCGCCGGCCGTGCTGCCCGCACAAGAAGGGGAGGTGCACCTCGGAAAGCTTCTGTCTGCTGGGTTTTTAACAACTCTTAATAAGAAGCTGAGTGCTACAGGACGTGGGGTGCTGTTTGCGCTCTGGTCTTCCTTAATGGGGCATTGGTGGCATTTCTATCACACCTGCTTTCCTCCGTTGCCACCTAATATTGGTGATTCTGATTTTTTCTTTTTTGCTGAGGTGGACTTATAGTCTTCCCACTTCCCTAACACAGGAGTAGCTTTGACCTTGCAAACAGGATGGAGGCAAACACAACTTTTCTACAAAGAAGCGCCCGATCTGAGGATGGTCCTCCACTTCCCACTAACGTAGACAAGTTTTAATGACAATTATTCCTGTGACCGTTTGGAAGTTGGTTGAATTTTAGCAGTAAGCGGCTTATCCCACTGCTCTAGCCTGGCACAGCTAAATTCGTTTCACACCTCTGTCCCCGGGCAGAATTAAGGGTTCTGGTCTGTTCCTCTCATCCACCAAGTCGTAGGTTAGGCTGCGATCCAGCAAACCGTTGTGCGTGTACTTAAATTTATGCCTTGCTTGATCCCCTTGTATAACGTTAAGCAAGCACATGAGTCTGGTGGAGCGGCAGCTCTGCTTTGCTGGTAGCGCTTTTGAAGCGAAAGTGCTTATTAAACAACGAAGAGGGGCAGAGCTGGGTGTTGTATCCCCTTACCCTTACACAAGGGAGCTACTTGCTTAAATAAAACATAATACTGCTTTTCCAGGGGATTGGGGCCAGAAGAAAATGCACCGCAATGGATTTACCAAGGGTTTTCCCTTTTCTATCATTACTCATAAGTATGATTACAACAGTTTTATACTGAGCACGATAAAACTGTGTTTTATGCATGGTCCTGCACCGATGAATTGAAATCCCATTAAACCAGGCAGCGTACAGGTTTGCAAGACACAACCTAATACTTCAGGCCTTGCCTAAAACTTGTTAAAACTTAAATCCACGGCTCTGCTTCTTTCCCCCACCTAGGCTGCGTTGGAGGCCGGCCACCCAGCTTGCAGATCCCTGCATCCTTATTGCACAGAAGAAGAAGAAAGTTGTTTTATGCTGTCATTTTGCTCAGCAGCAAGCCTTGCTGGAGCCCAAGGTTGAGAGCGCGGCTCATGGTTAACTGTAAAGTTGAAGATAACACCTTTTTCTTAAACGCAGCGCCTGGAAGCTGTATTTCCATTCGCAGCAGCCCTGCTTAGGGTCAGCATTGCTGCTTCAGGGACAAGGTGTGCATCTGCTGTGGGTTGTAGCTGCTGCTTTTCCTGTAAGGAAACGCAGCGCTGTGTTTTCTCTCCATCCCGAGCATCCTCACAGGGAGAATAAAAGCCGTGTGTGTGCTGGGAGCTCCCCGGCTGCAGCTGTGAAGGAGCAGCGGGGGTGCGGGGCCCCACGTCCCCGCTGCTCCTTCGCAGCTGCAGCCGGGGTGAGTTGCCACCGTCCTTCCTTGCCAAGCCCAGGCGGATGGAGATGTCCCTGGAAGCAGCTCTGTGCCCACCCTGCCTTCCCCTGGCTGAGAGGAGTGGAAAAGCCAAAAGAAGTGGTCCAAAACCCACCTGTCCCGCTCTGCTCCCCGGCTTCCCTCAGCGCAGGGGTGGGCATCTTCTCCGGAGCCCCAAAATGCTGTGCTGGGGTGGCTGAGGGACAGGGACTGCAGGGTGGACATCGCAGGGACTGGGGTTGGAGGGTGGGGGATAGGGATACGGGCTTGGGATTTGGTGGGGATGGAGGGTGACGGGGCACAGCAGGACGGGGACATGGCAGGGGTGGTGACACCACAGGGACAGGGATTGTACGATTGTAGGATGGAGCATGGCAAGGGCAGGGGATGCAGGATTGGGGGGCGGGACGGGGGTTGTGGGATGGGGAATGCAGGATGGGGACAGGGCAGGGACAGGGGGTATGGGATGGGGACGTAGCAGGGGCTGGGAATGCAGGATGGGGGAAGCGGGATGGGGATGTGGGATGGGGACATGGTAGGGATTTGGGATGAGGGGTGCAGGATGGGGACAGGACAGGGACAGGGGATGTGGGATGGCAACAAGGTATGGACCAGGGATGCAGGGTGAGGGATGGAGGATGGGGACAGGGCAGGTCAGGGGCTGCAGGATGGGGACATGGCAGGGGTGATGACACCACAGGGACAGGGATTGTAGGGTGGAGCACAGCAAGGGCAGGGGATGCAGGGTTGGGGGGTGGGATGGGGAATGCAGGATGGGGACAGGGGATGTGGGGTGAGGGATGCAGGATGGGGACAGGGCAGGGTCAGGGGTGTGGGATGGGGGGATAGTAAGGGCTGGGAATGCAGGGTAGGGGAAGTGGGAAGAGGATGTGGGATGGGGACGTGGTAGGGACCAGGGATGTGGGATGGGGGGTGCAGGATGGGGGTGTGGCAGGGACGGGGGATGCGGGGTGAGGGATGCAGGATGGCGACAAGGTGTGGACCAGAGGTGCGGGGTGAGGGATGGAGGATGGTGTCAGGGCAGGGATGGGGGATGCAGGATGGGCACAGGGCAGGGTCAGGGGTGTGGGATGGGGACATGGTAGGTGCTGGGAATGCAGGACGGGGGAAGTGGGATGGCGGTTTGGCATGGGGCCACGGTAGGGATGTGGGATGAGGGGTGGCAGGGACGGGGTTGCGGGATGGCGACAAGGTACGGAGCAGGGATGCGGGATGGGGAGAGGGGCGGGACCGGGGCTGCGGCCGCGCCGCGCCTTGCCGGCGGCTCCCCCGCCCCGCAGCCGGCGCGCAGGTGCGGCGGGCGCGGCGGACGCTCCGCCCCGGCCCCTCCCGCCGGTGCCGCCCGGTGCCGCCCCGCGGCCGCCACTCGCCGCCGGCGCCTCCCCGTGCGCACCGCTCCGCACCGCTCCGCACCGCTCCGCACCGCACCGCACCGCACCGCACCGCTCCGCTCCCCCCGGCGCTGCGGCAGCATGCGGGGCTGCGGCGGGCGCCGCGCCCTGCTCGCCCTGCTCGCCCTGCTCCTGCCCGTCGCCGCCGCCGGTCCCGGCCCCGCCACCGGCACCGGCCCCGGCCCCGCCGCGGCTGGGGAGAGCCCCGGCAATTTCATGGAGGACGAGCAATGGCTCTCCTCCATCTCCCAGTACGGCGGCAGGATCAAGCACTGGAACCGCTTCCGAGACGTGAGTCCGCCGGGAGGGGGGGGACACACGGGACGCGCCGCCGGGCACCGGGAGCCCCCTCCCCGCCCTCCCCGCCCCGCCGCTGCGGCTGCCGCAGCACCGCCCGGCCCCGGCCCCCCGGTTCCATCGCAGGCTGCCGGGGATGCTCGGTGCTGCCCGCATCCCGCTGCCACCCACATCCCGCTGCCACCCGCATCCCGCTGTCAGTCACCCGCATCCCGCTGTCACCCGCCGCGGCCGTGGGCGGCTGCCGGCCCCGGTACCCGGGGGATGCTCCCCACCTTCGGCAGCGCCAACGCCAAGGCCACCGTGCCCATCGCCACCACGCCCATCGCCAAAGCTGGCGTGACCGATGCCAAGGCCACCACGGCCAGGGCTTGACGCCAAAGCCAACCCCCCCAGGGACCTGGGGGTGCCGTCCCCTGCACCCCTGTGCACCGCATCAGGGCCCAGGCGGCGGTACAGGCAGGCCCTGCTTGCCTTTCGCGGGCAGCGAGGAGGGCTGCGCTGTGGCCTCAGCCCCTCGGTGACAGCTCAGCACGGGTTGGAGCGCGGATGTCTTCCCGGACACCCACTCCCCTGCAAGGTGCCGCAGCCAGGGCTGGCCCTGGCACGGCAGGGTGGTGGTCCCTGGGGACGGGGAAGACACACAAGGTGGGGAGGGTGAGGATGCAGAGGCTGCCGGAGCGATGGCAGGTGACCTGACACATTTGGCTCAAGATCCAATAACCCCTTGCTTTTATGCAGCCCTTAATAATGGCCTCAATGGCATTTAGTTCCAATCCTTAATTTTATGGGGCAGTCAGGGATTCTCCTGATTTTACACCCCTGCCCCCGTGTTACGCCCAGCTCGTGTCCTCTGGGATGGGGCTGCAGTGCTGCGTCCCCATCTGGAGCTGTCCGGGGGACCCCACAGCAGTGGGGAGGGGGCACACGCCGAGCCGCCCCCCCACCCCGAGCCAGCTCCTCCGGTCTTTGTTCAGATGCGCACTCAGGTTCACCTTGGCAGGAAGGAGGTTGTGCCACCGGGAGACCTGCCACGACGTGGGCAGGGCGGGGGGCACTGCCACCCCCACCAAGTATACTAGTTAGGGAGACAGAGCATGGGTGAGGGTGCAAGGGATGGGGTAAACGCCTCCCCGGAGACCCCCGCCAACAACCGGGCACCGGGGACCTGCCGATGCTCAAGGGGGAGCACGTGTGGATGTGCCACTGCCACGCTGGCCATCCCTGGGGGTGGTTTGGGGCTGAAAGACCCCCATCCCTGGGAGCTAGCAGCACCCCGTTAGCAGCACCCCATTAGCAGCAAGAGGGGGGCCCACTCAACTGTGCTGCCACCACCAGGGCTGCTGGGACAGAAGGGCTGCGGCCCTGCTTGGTTGTTAGCGTGGATTAATAAGCAAATCCCGTGGATTTCTGGGGGTTTCGGCCCAGCAGCGCCGGGGGGGGGAGTGCGACCCACCGTGCGGCAGGGAGGAGGCCGGCGGCTGTGCCGAAAGCCGCACCGCAGGGAGCTGCCGGGCGCCGCAGTGTTACTAATCACGGCACGGGAACGCAGGCTATCGATTGCGGTGCAAACGTTGCTGCGCCGGACCGAGAGAGCTGTCCGCTCCAGAGCTGTCTCCTGTGCCTCTGCTTCGAGCTGCCATCCAAAACCCTGCCTGCCCTCCCTGGGGTGGTCACGGTGCTCCTGCCTTATTATCATGAAACCCACCCCAGAGCACCTCACGGGACAAGCGAGCCGGGAGGGTTTGAGTCCCCATCACTCCCTCTGCCCCCGGGATGCTTTTGGGGCCCCGGGGGAGCAGCTCTGCCTCCTCAGGCAGCAACATCCATCTTAGCCCGCTCCCTCCAGGCTCGCTATTGAAAAAACCGGGGTGGCAGCATGAGGACCATCACTCCATGAGGGTCCTGGCAGGGCCTCGCCAAGCTCCCCGGGGTTTTCCTCCCCCCCCATCCCTATTTCCACCCCCCACATCCCTCCCTGCCTTACCTGGCTGGCCAAGGGGGCAATGGGGAAAGGTTTTATGCTGCGTAAAGGCTCACCAGGATTACAGGTCTAGAGCCAGAGGTGGGGGAGCACCTTGGTGGTGGGCGCCGGTGGCACCTGGGGCTGGTGACGGGAGCATTGGGCGGCTCAGAACGCCAGAGTGCCCAGCTGGCACAGGGTGCCCATCACCATGGGCCAGGGCCGGGAGCAGAGGGCTTTGGGTTGCCCCAGGGCTGATGGTGGGCACTCTTGCTCTCTCTTTCTTTCTCTTTTTCGGTGTCGGCTGGGCTGTCTCGCCGCCACGCTGCCAGGAGGTAGAGGTGAGTGTCGAGGCTGCTCCCCACCCCGCTTGCTCCCCTCCCGGTGTTGGGGGTCCCAGGGGTGTGTGTGTCTGTGTCCGTGTGTCTGTGTGTGCACGCGATGCACGTCTGTGCAGGAGGAGACTTGCTTGGCTGGTGGCCCTGAGCAGGATGGTGGCACGCCTGGTCCGGTGTCACCTCTCCCGCCACCTGCGCTCATCCAGGCTCTCCCCTCTTTGCAGGATGACTACATCAAGAGCTGGGAGGACAACCAGCCTGGAGATGAAGGTACCACTGGGACGTGGCCAGGACAGGTTTGGGATGGGGTGCTGGGGGCTCGGTGACAGCTGGCACGGAGTGGGGGACACTTTCTGCCTGCACCCCCCAGGCTTTTCCCTTCTGGCTGTGAGCAGTGGTGGGGCCGGTGTGTGCCGGGAAGTGGCAGCTGGTGCCGAGGCGGCCACCCAGCTGCAGCCTGAATGGTGCTTTGTGCTGGGCCGGCTGGCAGGCAGTGCTGCCAGGGCTCCCCCGGGGGGTCCCTGCCTGCCCCCCCACCTGCCCCGGCCCCTCTCTGCCCCCCCCAGCCCTGGACACCACGAAGGACCCCTGCCAGAAGGTGAAGTGCAGCCGGCACAAGGTGTGTGTGGCACAGGGCTACCAGCGTGCCATGTGCATCAGCCGCAAGAAGCTGGAGCACAGGTAGGAGGGTGGCGGGGCCGGGGGGGCCGAGCTGGTGGCAAGGGTTGGCCGAGCTGGTGGCTCAGCACCGTCCCCCACCATGCCTCTCTCCCCGTGCAGGATCAAGCCGCCGGGCACCAAGGGGCATGTGGGCTGCAAGCCCTGCCACGCTGCCCCGCTCGCCGCTGTCTGCGGCTCCGACGGCCACACCTACAGCTCGGCGGTAAGGACGGTGGCACCTCGCCGTGGGGAGGGGGACACTGTGCCGTGTGTCCCCCCTCCCGCGATGTCCTGCTGCTGCCCCGCAGTGCAAGCTGGAGCAGCAGGCGTGCCTGGCCAGCAAGCAGCTGACGGTGCGGTGCGAGGGGCAGTGCCCCTGCCCGACCCCGCATGGCCCCACCAGCGACGGCAAACAAGGTGAGCGGGGCGGGGGGCCACCGGGGGGGTGTCCCTGAGCCCTGCCCAGCCTGACGCCCTCCCTCCCCGTCCCCCGGCCCTCCGCAGAACCGTGCACTGGGCAGGACCTTGCCGACCTGGGCGACCGCCTGCGCGACTGGTTCCAGCTCCTGCGGGAGAACGCCAAGCAGAATGGCTCCGGCGGCCTTCCCGCCAGCCCCGCCACCGGTACGTATCCCCACCACGCGGGGAGGGGACGTGGGGTGCTGTCCCCGGGGGGGGGGGCCGGGCAGCCACGGGCCGCATCCTGCCCCGCAGCACTGGAGAGGAGCGTGGCGGCCAGCTGCAAGGAGGCAGTGGGGTGGATGTTCACCCGGCTGGACACGAGCGGCGATCTCTTCCTGGAGGCGGCTGAGCTGGCCGCCATCAACCTGGACAAGTATGAGGTGTGCATCCGTGCCTTCTTCAATTCCTGCGACACTTCCAAGGACGGCCGTGTCTCCGCCCCCGAGTGGTGCTTCTGCTTCTGGAGGGAAAGTGCGTCGTGCCAGGGCTGGGCAGAGGGTGCACACTTTGCGGGGGCGGTGGGGGGAGTGCTGGGGGGACAGGGGGTTGTGCACTGCATGGTTGGGGAGGGATGCATGCCATGGCGTCATGGGGAATCCATGCAGTGGCGTTGGAGTGGGGGGATGCTTGCCATGGGAGGAGGGACACTATGGGGTCTGGGGGTGGTGATGCAAACCTTGGGCGGGGGGAATGCATGCCATGGGATGCACACCATTGCTGGGGGACGAATGCTGTAGGATTTGGGAGGGGGGGAATGCACACTGTGGGGTCATGGGGAAGCATGGCACGGTTTGGGGGATGCATGCCACGCTGGATGCATCCTGCAGCGTCTGGAGGGGGATTAACGCCATGGCGGGGGCGGGGGCGGCATGCTGCAGCTACTAGGCGGGTGTGTGTGCTGTGGGGTCAGGGGATGCTGGCCATGGGGTGCTGCACGCCCACCCTAAAAGTGGCATGGGGGGGTTGTGTGCTGCAGAGCCCCCCTGTCTCAGGGAGCTGGAGAAGATTCAGATCCAAGAAGCAGCCAAAAAAAAGCCAGGTGAGTTGGGGGTCCCAGGGCCCCTGTCCCCTGGCAAGGCCCCACATGGGCTGAGGATGGGGAGCCCCATCAGGGGGGATCTCTTGCACTGCACGTGTTTGGGGGGGGGCGGGGGGGGGTCATCGCTTCCCTGCAGGCACCTTCATCCCCAGCTGTGACGAGGATGGGTACTACCGGCGGGCACAGTGTGAGCCGGGTGGCGGGGAGTGCTGGTGCGTGGACCAGCACGGCACCGAGCTGACAGGCACCCGTGGCCGTGGCAGCCCCGACTGCGGTGAGCGCCGGGGGGACCCGGGGGGAGCCCCCCACCCCGGGGAGGGGGCCAGAGCCCCAGGACCCAGCCATGAGTCTCTGCCCCTTGGCCCCACAGAGGAGGCGGTGGGGTTTTCAGGTGACTTCGGGAGCAGCGTGGGCTGGGAAGATGAGGAGGAGAAAGAGCCGGAGGAGGCAGGCGAGGAAGGCGAGGAAGAGGAGGGTGAAGCGGGCGAAGGCGACGACGGTGGCTACATCTGGTAGAGAAGCAGGAGAGCCCAGTGGGTGGCACGGCCGGGTGGCAGCCCCCCCCAGCTGGGGGGGGTCCCTGTGACCCCCCCCTCCCTGCTGCCAGTGTGGCGTGGGGTGGGTGCATACCCCCAGTCCTGCAGGGATGGGGTGTCGGGGTGCTCGCCTGGGGCGGGGGCGAGCGGGGCAGGGGGCCACGCCTGTGCGAATTCGAGCTTATTTTTTTTTTTCTCCCTCTTTTATTTTTTTTTTTCTTTTTTGAGTTGGGGGGTAGCGCCTTGTAGGTATACTGTGCTGCTGCGTGGTCTTCAACTGGGCAAATGCCGCTAATAAAAGTGGGAAAAAAAGGAAAAAAAAAAAAAAAAACCCAAACAAACCCATAAAACACCCATAGATAAGCTGCCCCCGCTCCCCGCATCCTCCCCACCCTGTGTTGTGCTTGCGTGGCCCCCGGCGTTGTGTAGCGGCTGTGAAATAAATACCCCGTGCTGTGTCAAACACTCGCCCGCCCGTTGCTCCCCATCGACGCGGCCCCCCCCATGCCCGACCTGCACCCACCAGCCCTGCATGGGGT
Organism: Morus bassanus; assembly: GCA_031468815.1. NCBI lineage: Eukaryota > Metazoa > Chordata > Aves > Suliformes > Sulidae > Morus > Morus bassanus. Next base: position 4,095,896 of record CM062583.1, read on the forward strand.
GCTGGGGGTTGGGGGGGAGGACACAGCGTCCCCCCCCATAGGGGCATTTCTTCAGTGCGGGATGGGGGGGCTGTTGGCGCCCTGCTGCTGCCCACCCCCACCTAAGGTAGGGTGGGGGCTGTGTGTGTGTGGGTGCCCCCTACCAGTGCCCCTGGGTTTTGTCCCCCCACACTCAACTGACGTGGGGCTGGAGCTGACACTTCCCCCCCCCCCCCGCCATGGGTCCCAGCTCCACCTATGCCCCTCCCATATCAGCCCCTGACCCTCTCCAGGACCCTAACCCTGAACTAATCCCCTCCTTGCCCCCCCCCCAGGATGCTGAGCATAGCAGGACGCAGACCTGACACCCCCCCCCCATCCCCACACAGGATCCCAGCCCCTATCTGCCCCCCCCCCCCCCCGGACCCCAACCCTACCCCTGACCCAGATCATCCCTTACAGGACACACACAATGCCCCAAAACCAACCCACACACTAGCAAGGACCTCACCTGCCACCCCCCTGACCTTGAGGTCAACCCTGCCCCAGGCCCATCCTCCCCCCCCCCAATCTGGACACACACCCCCCACACCTGTGGCCCCCCCCGAGGTCCCCTCCTGCCCCATGACCCACCCCAACCCTTGACAAGGCCCTTATCCTCAAACCACCTCTGACCCCTGCCCCCAAAAATCAGTGTGCAGGTGTCTCCTATGTGTGGGCTCACCCCCAAACCAGCTTTCAGACACCCCCATACCCCAGGCCGGGGGGGGGGGTGTCACAGAGCCTCCTGCCCAGAAGAGGCTGGTGCTCAACACCCATGTCCCATGCATGCATGGAAGAAGTGCACCCACCCACCACCCACTCGCCACCCCAGCCGCTCGGCACCACGGGACACCATAGCATCAACTCACAGCATTTAAGGCTCCTGGGAGAAAACAAAATAAAACAGAACCACCCCGTCCCCCCGCCAATTTGGGGGGGAGCCAGCAGCTGACAAAGGCACCGTGCCATGTTCCACCCCCTGCCCCCCCAAGGGACACCCACCTTCTGCCAGCCCCGCAGCATCCAGGCGCTCAGCCCTGACACCACTGGGGGCCAAAGGGGGAATGTGGCAGCTCCGTCCCCAGCACAAGCCCCCCCCCCCAGGACAGGGGTCAGAGCTTGCTGGGGGGTCCTGGCTGCCGCTGGAGCCGCCATACTGCCCGCACCCCCTCGCCTGCCTGGTTGAGTGCGGCGAAGGCGGCAGGGTCACCGGTGTGGTGGTAGCGTGCGACGGGAGGCTGCAGGATGGTGATGGGGACACAGAAGTTGAGGTGGGGGTAGGTGGTCCCTGCACCAGTGTCCCGAGTGTTGCTGGCCACAATCCCTGGTGGGGAGAGGAGCATCACCCATGTCACCAGGGCCGGCCAGGGGACACCCATGGGATCCTCCCCAAGCCATGGGGATCCCAAGCTTACCCAGGAGGCGTCCGCTGCGGGAGGAGATGAGGGGGCCACCGCTGGAGCCCCCGTGCACAGCACAGGTGGTCTGCAGCATGACGGGGCGCCCGGCCACCGCCACCACGGCCGAGAGGACCCCTGCCGTCACCGAGGGGCCGCATGCCCGCCCCAGCGCCCCGAAGCCCACCACGCTCACCTCCTCTCCTGGAGTGGGTGGGGGGAGGCAGGAGGTGGGTGTAAGGGGGTGACACCCCCACCCCAGCACCCCACATGTTCCCCCCCCCGGCTGCTTACCTGGGAGGAAGGTGTCTGCCAGGCGCGGGGGGACGAAGCCCAGCACGCTCTCCTCCAGCTCCAGCACCGCCACGTCAAAGGGGGACGAATTCTCGGTGGCGAACACCACGCGCCCCCCAAGGACGGCGGCAGCCCTACGGACATGACATGTGAGATGTCACAGCAGGGGGGACATGGGGTGGGGGACAAGCTGGGGGACATGTGGCCACACTCACCGGCCGGGGCCAGGCGCTGGTGTCACGCGGAGTGGGCCGCCCGCCTCCACCACATGCCGGCAGGTGAGGAGCAGGCGGGGGGCCAGCAGCACCCCGGAGCCCCACGCCGCCCCGCACTCCACCAGCACCACCCAAGCCAGAGGGTCCTGCCTGACCCCTGCCTGCACCGCAGCCACCCGCCCCGGCACCGGCGGCACCGCGATCCCGGCTTCGTCCAGGACGCCGGCGCTGCTGCGCAGGATGGCGGCGAGGGAGCAGAGCAGGGTGAGCCCGACCCACTCGGCGCCCTTCCAGCAGAAGGAGGCGGCGATGATGGCCACCAAACGGGGCCCATCGGGCAAGGGCAGGAAGGCGCCGCCACCCTCGGTGCCGGGCAGGCAGCGTGCATCCGTCAGGATGAGGGCGTTCTCCTCCCCGGCCAGGTTGCTCACCACCCCTCTGCTCAGGGTGTTGAGGAAGAGGTCAGGGCAGAGGGCGCCAAAGGGGGAGCCGCAGGCCAGCAGCCCCTCGCCCTTGCGCAGGCACCCAGCGCCCACCCGGGCCGTCCAGCCACCCCCGGGGGAGTCGAGGCCGGGCACCCGCAACCAGGCGAACCAGTGCAGCGCCCGCGGGTCGTCCCCCGCCGCCTCCCCGCCGAAGCGCCACCGCTCCGCCGAGCCGAAGGCCCGTGCCAGCGCCTGCCGGAAGGCGCCGCAAGGCACCAAGGCCAGGAGCTGGGCCTCGTGCTGCCGCACGCCGTCAGCCGGGCCACGCGCTGCCGTCGGGGCGTCGAGGCGGAGGGCCGGGGCGGGGGTCCCCGGCGGGGGCTGCAGGACGAGGAGGCGCAGGCGGGGCTGGAGGGCGTCGGGCGGGAGGGCGCGGGGCTGCGCCCAGGCGGCGGGGCCGTCCCGCAGGAAAGGGGCGAAGACGGCGCCTTGGCACAGCACCAGCCCGGGGCCGCGGCCCAGCACCACCCCGCTGCAGCTCCAGGGGCCGGCGGCGTCGGGAGGGCCGGAGACGCTGACGGCGCAGCAGTCCTGCTCCTCCGCCATGGCGGCGGCGGCGGGGGGGGGGGGCTGCGTGCGGGGCGGTCCCACGCGCCGCAGAGCCCCGCAACGCGGTGCCACGCGCAGCCCCCGGCCCGCGCCGCTGCGCGCCCCGGGCCGCCCGCTGGTCCCGCCTCTCCCACCCCCACCCCTTCCGCCCATTGGCTGCGGCGGGGCGCTGCGCCCTCCCCATTGGCGGCGGCGCGGGGCGGGGCCTGACGTGCGGCGGGGCGGGGCGCGGGGCAACATGGCGCCTCCGCGCCGGGAGCCCCTTCCCCGCCCCGCGGGGCCGTTACACGGGGGCGAAGCCGCTGCTCGCTCCGAGCTTTGCTCCCCCGGTTTTTTTTTTTTTGCAAGTTCTCCATCCTGCCTCGGCGTCCCTCGCCCCCCCCGCTCCTCCCTTCCCTTCCCCCGGGGAAGGCGGGCGGCCGCGCTGCAGCGGCTCCCCGCTCCGCCCGGGCATCCGCTTGTGCGAAAACCGCGGCACCCACCCGAGCGTCGCTGCAAAACACTTCCCGCTTCGCCGGGGAGAGGGTTCACACCCGGGCCGAGCGTATAAATCGACGTCAAGCGCTCGTCACTACCACCGAGGGAGCGGGCCGCCCCAGGAGGACGACACGATGGCAACCAGCTTATTCTCCCCGCTCGTGTTTCGGGGTTTCTTTCCCCCCACGGACGGCTACGCCGCGCACGCGCGCTCGACTGCCCAACGGCAGCGCGGCCAGCACCCGGTTAAACCGAGGATCGCGACCCCTTCGGAGGAGAAAGACACGTCTTTATTTAACTGAAAATGAGTGCTGGACAGCAATGAAACATCAGACAAAAAAAAAAAAAAGAAGAGCCGTCGAGTATAAAAGAAACCGGTTTAAGTCTATGTTAATAACCTCGTGATATGCAAATGTCAAACGCTTCCATGCTACAACAACCAAAACAGCTTCGTGGTTCTCACCGTGGCGGCGCAGCGAGAGGATTCGACGTCCTCGACCGAGGGGCCGGTGCGGAGCCCGGCCTGGCTGCGGGCGGCCTGTCCCACCGGGAGCGAGCGCCGGTCACCACGTCCAAACACCCCATCCAGGCGCGCTCGCAGGTGCTCCTCTCCTCCAACTAAAAAATATCCCCAGAAACTAAAGAAGCTCGGATTGCAGACGTCGGTCCCACCGGCACCCTCTTCGTCATCGGTCAGCGTGACGCAGCACAGCCACCCTACAGCTCAGTTAAGCCCAAATGCTATGTTTATTGAGGACCTCTAATATCGTGATACCTTGGTTCAGTTATTTGTGAAATATCTAAATATCGTTAAATATATTTTTTAAAAAACCCTAACCAGACTCCAGACTAAACAAGATGAACGTTAAACTAAAAAGTTAGAAGGGACGCCGTTTACATTAATGCTTTCTTTAAAAAATATAATCGCTTTTTCTTTTTAAGTCAATTGACCACAGTGGTGAGACGTGCTCTCTTTTTCCGCTGTTACAGTGCAGCGTGCAGAGTTTTTACTCCCCAGATCACACCAGCCCTGCTGTAACCGAACTGAAAGGGACATCTTGCACCCGTGTGCAGAACGGTGCTGTCTCCCCATCCCGGGGAAAAGAGTTGTGTCACCACTGTGCGATAGGGCAGCTGAAAACCAGGAGTCTCTTGGTCAATGCCGGTACACAGTCAGAAAGCCTTCCGCGTTCTAATAGAAAAGTCCATAGGAAGCTGCAAACAGGATCAAGTCCAGAGGAGTAAAACTCTTATGTCCATCCAAGTTATCAGTCAATGTACTGCGATAGCCAACGGAAGCCTTCGCCATAGCCTTGCCTCTTCAGCACGCTGCACATGAACACCTCCATGGGACGCGCGTTCAGGTCTTTCAGCGGCACATTTCCCTAGGGAAATCCAAAGGGAAGTCAGAACTGCAGCCCTGCTGCCCTCAGGGAAGCGGCGACCGAGCTGCCGCCGCTGCGCTGTCAAGGGAAACCCCTCTGGGCCCGGGGAACTTCCCCTTCGCGAGAGGGACCTGCCCACGGGACTTTCAGAGCCAGCAGCGTGGGAGAATGGGTGTTAGAAACACCAAAGCAAAGCGTTTTCGAGGCACAGCCCGATGGACCTGCGTCGTTCAGGAGCGCGATACAGGAAGCAACCGTCATCGCGTGGATAAGCTAATGCCAAGAGCCGTCCTGCGGTGCTTTACTACCATCACCCAGCATTTCTGATCAATTCTCTCTAACCGTTCCGTTTTTAAATGCTGAAGAAACGATTAGATGGGTAACTGGACAGAAATGCAGAGTAATGAAACCGGAAGAGCCAGACGACGTGTTAAAATACCAGCTCAACACCTCACTCCCTCATTGTTGCAGAGGTAGTGTGTTTTGCACAATTCTGGCAGTTTCAAAACCTGCCCAAGGGCGTCGTCATTGTAATTATTATTAAAGATTCAGCTTGGTCAATATTGTGGACAAATTCCCAGTAACACCTCAATTAGTTTCTAGACGGAGCCCCATTCTGCAATGAAAGAGGCAAGCTCTCCCTTGGGTGCGGGCGATCCCGGATTCGGGTGCCTCCCTACCTTTCCCGTGGTCTGTCCGTAGAGCCCAAAGATCTCCCGCAGTTTCTCCTCACTGATGGCCTCCGGTCTGTCGATTTTGTTACCCAAGATAAGGACTGGCACATTGGATATTGTTTCATCTGTCATTAGCGCCTGCGTGCAAGACGGAAAAAAGAGCTAAGCAGAGGCAGAAAACACATTCATCATTGGAAGAAAATTATTTTTGTTTAAGCCCTGGGACCAAAGAGGGCTATTTTTTGGTGCTGCGGCGCTCCTGCACAAGAGTAGTCTCTCTGGAAAGGTTTCTCAGAAGCAGCTCCTATCTAAACCCACAGGCCGTTTCAAAACTTCTTCGATGGCTGCTCGAGAGCCTGCGGTTGACCCACAGAATGGGCATCCAAGGCTTCTCCAGCTCTGGGAGAGAATGCTTATAAATCCATACTGATCCGGTCCCTGCGTAAAGTAACGTGCAGATTCCTGTGAGCGCCCGCTTTGGACACTGCATCGCTGGCGTAAAAGGTGCGCTGGAAGCACAAATGCAAAGCGCGAGACTCTCAAAACACGCTGCGCACAAGTTCCAGCCCAAGAAAGAATAATATTATTTATAATTTAGCTATTCAGAGGTCTTGGGTGGGGGGGAAGATATATTTACATTAAGCTCAACTTTGGACTCCATAAGACGCGAGTGATCTGCGCAGTCCACCAGGAAGACGATCCCGTTGATGGCCGGCAGGTAGTTCTTCCAGACCCGGCGAGCTGGAACACAGAAGCGACAAACAGCGCCCTGTGAAAATGCTACCTAAAGTGACAGCAAAACTACAGCCAAAAGCGGGAGCCACCCTCTTCACTAGAGCTTCTAGAAAGAAATATTTAGTTTAAAACTAAATATTCAGCAATTATTCAAAAGAATAAGCCTAGGACACTCAAGTCTTCCGCGGCTAAAAATACTTCAGGCAGCAGAGCATGAATTGGCAGCGTTTTTTTTCCAAACCGCCAGAATTAAGCCCAAGTGTTGAACGACTGAAGCAACCGGTATCCCAGAGCCAGGAGGCTACTTCCACATATGGCTCCATAAACAATTTCAGGCAACAAATAATCAGCTATTCCTAACTGCTATCACCTTCCAGTTCCATTTTTTCTTAAGATGGCTGGAGAACATCACAGGAATCAGAAAATTAACTTCATTTGGTGTCTCCCACTCAGCAACTTCACTTTTACCTTGTTCATGTCCACCCAGATCAAAAGTCGTAAAGGTCATGCCAGCAATCGTCAGCTCCTCTGATGCTGAAAAGTAAAAATACAGGCGGTGTGGCACAAAAATAAAGAAGCTGTCGCGGACAGAATTTCTTGGGGGCGCTTGTTAACGTCACAAATGCTCCTCATATAAAATATCCCGTAGAATTCAGGAATTCCCTGTAGAATTCAGCCACTGAAATGGAGTCGATCCATAAAGTCATGAGTGGGACAAAATAATTTCTCCTACCTCCCCACTTAAGCACAAGCTTATTAACCTGCATTATTATACTTTATTACACGTTTTGTTAGAAACCCACTCCCTCCCCAAGACAGGTACGTCATATTAATTGAACGACGCCAGTTCTCGGCCTCTCCATTTTCTATTTGAGAGGAAAACGCAAATCCGCTTCAGCTTAGGCAACCTCGGATGCGGTTTTAAGATTCTTAAAGTCTGTTGCCCCAGTGCAGAGCTAACTCCAAGGCATCTTTCAAGACCGTGTCACCAAAATTAAGGAGGAAAAACCACACCAGGAGGCAGGCGGGGCTCAGTCGCTGGCAGACTTACTGGGATGTAGTGTCGGGACATGCTGACCCAGCCTGTCATCTTTGAGCATGTGCAGCAGAGTGGTTTTGCCTGCGTTATCCAAACCCAGGAACACGAGTTTTCCAGACTTCTTGTACAAACCTGGCAGGAAAACAAACAAGCAAGAAAAAAAACTCCAGCAGGCTCATCTCGGCATGCGAGCAGAAACGCCGCAACGCTCGCCGCTGTTTATATCCCCTCTCCCAGAGCTACACTGCCACCTGGGCACGTACGGGACATCCAGCACAGACACACAACAGCAGGGAAAAAACCAGTACAGCTTGAACTGGCTTTTACCAAGGCAATGCAAGGTAAGGTCCACAACAACGGATGCTTTCTAAGCTCGTATTTCTATGAGTAACGTGTTCTTTTCTCAGATACTTCCTGGCAGAAGAGCGGGCAGCAAAGCGTTACTTATGTGCGACGGGTTATGGATCAATCTGTCGCCCCAAAGGGGAATTTAAACGTGAAAACTGAATAAACTCATCAAAGATAGCAGCAAGTCGTAGCAAGAAAAGTGCAAAGCATGAAACAACACATCATTTTCTTTAGATAAACTGATTTTTTTCCCACTTCCAGGTACGCATCTGCTGCAGGAAAGTTCCCTTCCATTTCCAGCAGGACTTTTTCTCACCCCTCCCTACCCCTCGCGAGGCGCTCTGGACGGGGAGCGCCCTGTCTCTCCAGCAAGGGCCTCCGCTGGAACTCACGGCTCTGGCAGGGGGACCTTCGCCGTTGCCCGTGCCTCAGGAAAGGGCAGCGAGGCCGCCAGCCCAGCTGCGCGGGTCACCCTAGATTGGGCAACGTTTTGGCCAGCGCCTCCCCTTTCAACCCGGACGGCGCCGGAGGCGTTAGTCAGCGGCCGGCAGCTCGCCACGGCGGTCACGGGAAGCGAGCGTGTGAGGAGAAGCAAGGCAGCCAGCTGCAGCAGCGAGAAATGAGGGCGAGCTCTGGCGGAGCCGGTGAGCTCAGATACCGGGAGGAGGAGGAGGATGGGGTTCCCTCCCTGGCGAGGCAGCACGTCCGCCCGGGGCAGGGCGCTGGGCTAAGCGGGCCCTTGGCGTCAGCCTGGCCGCTCTCGCGCTTCTGAACGGGGAGAGGAAGATCGAGCGGGAGCCAAACGCCTCCAAATTGTTCTCAAAGTTCCTCCTCCTCGGGTAACAAACCCCTGTGCTGATCTGCAGCCTTCCCGCCAGGCGGTACACCGGTCAGAGCTGCCGCGCGCGCCGGAAGAGACGCGATTTCGTCGCTAGCTTTTGGGTGATGTCAGCAAGAGGCAAACGGAGCGAAGGGTTTGCGTGAGGGCGAGCATAATGCCGCGCTACCTAGGAACTGCAGCACGCTGCTGAAGCCGTTGTAGATCCATTCGAAGATGAACGACATCGCTGAAGACGAGTCACCTGGGGGGGATGACGTAAAACCAGAGTCACAAACGTCAGTACATGACGGAAGCGTGCCCCCCCCCCCCCCCACCACCACCGCGGGATGCGACACCCCGCACCGGGCCGGTGACACCCCGCACCGGCCGGGCGGGAGCGGTGTGGGGGGGCGCCCTCGCCCCCCTGCCCCGCCCTGCCTGCGTGTCACCCCCCGCCCGGCCCCCCCCGCGCCGCTCACCCTCGGCTGCCGCCGCGCCACCGACTCCCCTCCTCGGCAGCCGCCAGCTCCCCGCCGGAAATACGTCTCCGCTCCCGTCCCGCCTACTTCCGACCCGGCGGCTTTCGCCGCGCTGGCTCCTTTACGTCAGCCGTGCGTCTGACGCCACGCCGGCGCGCGGCCCCGCCCAGCTTCCAGACCAACTAGTGCCCCGGTTCGAGTCCCCCTTCGGACAGCCGCCATCCCGCGTCCATGGAGTCATAGAATCAAGGTTTAAAAATACCTCTGAGATCACCAAGTCCAACCGCCAACCCAACACCCCCAGGCCTCCTAAACCATGTCCCCAAGTGCCACGTCTACACGTTTTTTGAACTCCTCCAGGGATGGTGAATCCACCACCTCTCTGGGCAGCCTGTTCCAATGCCTGACCACTCTTGCAGTAAAGGCATTTTTCCTAATACCCAATCTAAACCTCCCCTGGCACAGCTTTAAGCCATTTCCTCTCGTCCTGTCACTAGTGACTTGGGAGAAGAGACCAACCCCCACCTCGCTACAACCTCCTTTCAGGTAGTTGTAGAGAGCGATAAGGTCTCCCCTCAGCCTCCTCTTCTCCAGACTAAACACCCCCAGCTCCCTCAACCTCTCCCCATCAGACCTGCTCCCCAGACCCTTCCCCAGCTCCGTTGCCCTTCTCTGGACACGCTCCAGCACCTCAATGTCTTTCTTGTACTGAGGGGCCCAAAACTGAACACAGCATTCGAGGTGCGGCCTCACCAGTGCCGAGCACAGGGGCACCATCACTGCCCTGCTCCTGCTGGCCACACTGTTCCTGATACAAGCCAGGATGCTGTTGGCCTCCTTGGCCACCTGGGCACACTGCTGGCTCATGGTCAGCCAGCTGTCAGCCAGCACCCCCAGGTCCTTCTCTGCCGGGCAGCTTTCCAGCCACTCTGCCCCAAGCCTGTAGCACTACATGGGGTTGCTCCTCCCCGAATCCCCCCCAGCCCAGCCCAGCCCCCCCAAGGGCCACCCTTCGCCCCTCTACTCCAGGCCTCCATCACAGGGAGGGGAAGGAGCAGGAGCCCTGCAGAGGCCAGTTTCAGCAGTTTTTATTGATAGCATCCATACACGTACCAGGTGAGTGATCTTCTGTTGCCATTTACAATTACACCGTATAACCACGCGCTAGCAGGGTGTTTTGATTTTATAAATTATGTCTTCTAGCCTCCACAAGACCTCGACGCAGCAGACACATCACTGCTAGATAGGTAATTCTAATCGGCAAAGTTGCAGGCAAGGTCTTCTTGTTGACACTGAGCTACTTTTCTGGTCTATTCCTGCTACGTGGCGACTCCTCGGTGGGAAGGACGCAGCTGTTTCACCACCCATCCTCAGGCCCTAGTTCTTCTGGTAGTAGAACCACTTGTCAACTGTGTGGGACAGAAAAAAGAGGGGGTTAGGCCTCTGTTAGCAACCCACTGATTAAATAGTCACAAGGGTGCCGCATGCGTCACCTCCAGCACAGGGGCTTCCTCCCACTCCTGCCGACACCACCACTGCGCACCCAACAGGTTCTTGTGCCACCCTGTTGACGTGGATTTGTTTTCCTAAAGTAGTCACCACTGTGCGTGACTCAGTTCAGGCGAGGACAGCCAGCCAGAGCCAGCTCAGCTTCCCTCTGGCTCCGCTGACTCAGGGAAGTGAAGTCATTTTCCCTCCACCTCCCATGCCTGCAGGGAAGACATCAGTTTCTTTGCAGGTTTATTACCCATTAAGAGATTGGAAATGACAGCCTAGCTCCTCTTTCTGCCACACAGCTGTGGGTTCTTGACACTGTCATCAGCTTGCGTTCGCCCTCGGGTCTTGTCCCTGCTACAGCAACGTCCAGACATTGCATGCAAGGTGCCCGTCGTCACCTCGCGCAGAAGGAAAAGACGACAGCTGAGCGAGGATTCCTCCCACAGCCATTGTCTTCTTACGGTCATGTCCCGAGGCATCAAAAGGCTCGTTACCAGCTCGCAGCGGACACTTGTTCAGTGACAGATCTCCGATCAGCGGGTTCAGCAGCAACTGAAGCACCGAACGCGCAACCAATTTCTGCCTCTGCTCTGCACAGGTAGGGAATAATTCCCTTCCTCGTCTCGCCTGCACCGAGGATAATGATGAAACCCCCGTGTCGGAGGAACTAAAACTGCTCTCCTGCTATCACTGCACTTCAGTGTTCCACTGTGTTGGAATATAAATGTGGGTTGTGAAACTCACCTTCGGGTGGGATCGGGTTGGCAGCTTTACACGGTGGTGCCTGAAACGAGAAGTGCATTAGCAGAGAGCAACTGCTGACAGAGGCTGACCTTATGCCTGAAGCTCGCTAGCCATCGTTTAGAACTGCACAAGTCTTTACTGAGCACAGTTTAAGATCTAAGCAGTGTAAATTGGTCTGTGGCAGCCAGCGCTGGTCAGCTGTGAGGGAATAAACAACCTCACGTGCAGCATGAGTCCTGTCATCCCCGCAGCCTCCTCATTCCGTGCATGTCCCACATGCCGGAGGTTCTCTGCTCTAAGCACAGGCTGCAGTGCCATCTGCTTCTCGCCACAAGCAGTTACCACTCCGGCGTCCATACAGTTGCAGGCAGCCTGCTTTTTTTAAACCTACAATGTGATGGTGGAATAGAAGTACAAAGGACTCTCAAAAAACTTCTCTGAAGAGCTTTCACGTGATGTTTAGCAACCAAAGACGGACAAGGCTCCTGAGCTGGTGACACACCCTCCAGGAGGGTTACGCTCTCTATAAGCTTATAAAGTAATTCGGATACCATCAGAGGATACAAGCCTGTATAAAACCAAGATGATGATAGGTGGCTACAGAGAGACTCTGGATTCCAGTCACATTTCCATGTACTGAAGCAACATTTGTGTTTTGATTTTCCTGTCCCATTCCTCTAACCCCTTTCAGGTTGCCAACAACAGTACTTCACAAGCCTAGGGAGATCCAGTTGAGTCCTGAAACTGCAGGGGTACTACACTGGGAACGTCAAGCTTTTCACTGCAAAGGATGCAAGGTCCCTGGCTGCAAGGCTCCCAGAAATTAGACTTTCCCTTCTCAAAAGGTGAGCTGTGCCATGAGGCTCTTGGAAGGCCAAATATTTAAACACTCTCTGAGCAGCTGACAGCCAAGCTACGGTTCAGAAGTTTAGCCCTTCACACATACTCTGGTTTGGATTCCATCTCCCAGATGACTAAGGGCAAGGAGAAGCCTCTGGAGGAACGTCTGGCTTGCTCCACATCCATCCTATTTAACCAGAAACAGGTGCTGCATTCAGTCATCCAAAGAATTCTGAGCATACAATGCACTATTCGCACAGCGAGGACAGTTTAGGGTACCACACAAATCGTATCGTTTTGCCTGACACTGACGTTGGGGGTAGGACACTCCAACTTGTACTTACTGCATCCACGGTAGCTTTTGCACACTCTTGACTACAGCAGAAAGGGCTGTCAGACACCGTCAGATTAGTGCTAGAAGAGAAAGGTCGCTTGTGAGAACGTGAAAGCCGGGTCTCTCCCCCAAGACTATTAAATAATGGAATATTAAGAATCATTGTTAGAGTTGCCAAGTTGAAGGGGGAGGCCTGCGGAGACAGCAAGCAGCTAGCAGAAAGCGTAGCACCACTCAGGAAAGGAAGTTTCAGGGCTAGTTGTTTAGGGGAAAGGAACGCGCACAGTACCACAAGCGTTAACCTACCAGTTGATCTCCCCTCCGTCAGTTTTCTTTGCTACTAAAGCTTTCCAGTGTTCATGAGTGCTTTTGATGATGTTCACCGCAAAATCCTGAAGTTGAAGATCAGAACAAACATCATGTTATGTGTAAGCACTAGGCCGTTTTCTCCAGACTATCGGTTACATGGAACGAGAGGCCAGTATTTATAGGCTGATTTTAGATAGTTTCTGACTCTGGAAGGGACTCAGAGAGACCTCTTCCATTACTGTGCCTTTCAGGAACAACAGCAACCTCCCAGCACACAAAAGCTGAACAACGGGGACCTTGTAATGCCAATTGTTTTACTTTCAAGATGGGAGGATACACCAAGGTCACCTAGTGAGCCTGAAGCCAAAAGAAACTGAATGCAGATATTTTAGTCTCAGGGCAGTGCTCTATTATAAAAGCACCTCCACCCCGCTGCTTCTCCCACTCGGTTTGTCTTCGGCAGCTAGTTGATCCTGACCTATCTGCGAGCTCTCCTCCACTCTAGGCAAATCATTCAACTGCTGTGCAGATCAACAGGAATAGACACGCATCCAATCTAGCTTTGCAACTATTTAAAAATGAATCTGCTTCCAAGTATATCACAGCCTTTTTTCTTAAAAAAAGTAGTACGTGGTCAAGCGTTAACCTGTCAGCTCGAGAAGGAAGCACACACTATTCTTTGTTAGCACGAACACCAGCAATAAATATCCTGGTTTGATACCACACAGAGCCAAAGAAAACACTGTAGGAACCTGTGTGAGGTTCTTTGTCCCTACTTTCCGCCTTGGCCTTGATTCCGGTTTCACCCATCCTGAGGGGTGGTGAGACATCCCAGCCCACCCAACATAGTGCCATGCTACAGTCGAAGGGGACAAGTCCACTCCCACCTGACTTCCATTCTCCTCCCTGACCCTTCCCTTCCCAGCCAGGCTTTGCAGGCCCCTCCTTAACTCCCAGAGCTGGTGCAGGGGAGTCACCTCCCTGACCCCCTCAGGGCACACCAGGACTGGCAGGAGGGAGGGCGCAGAAGCAGGATTTCTCCTGTTCAGGAGCAGTAAGTTATCCGACCCAACCCAGAGAAGAGGCAGAGGAATAACACTGCCAAGGCAGAGCCTAACTCAAAGGGCGTGAGGGAACACTTTACGCCTGAAGCAAGAAGCATTTTAACTCCTGAGTAGTCAACTTGCAACAGGCTGCAGTGGAACAAAGCCAGTGAGCAAGGGAGGCAAAGGGTGATGTCATGCACTCTTTGCTCCAGAGCAGGGGCAAATAAATCTGGTCTTTTCCATCCTGATTCTGACATGGAGGCTCCCAGCCCTGAAGTGATCCCACACGAACGTCATCTAGAAGACGTGATAATATCCAACAGCAGCCCAGCGATAACCCTATGCTTTTTCTCCTAGTATTCCTGCAAGCACTGGACTGGAAACAAGCAGAATGGTAGGCTGGAGAAACAGCAGGAAGAATAAAGTCAGAACCCATAGAACCCCACAGAACCCCACTCTCTCAGCGACTACTTGTTCATGTCCCCATGTACCTTGAGCTCAGGTTTTGGACAGCGTGCCTTTGCAAGCTCATAGTAATGAAGAAAGGCAATCATACCTTGTCTTTAAATTCGCCATTAAAAGCAAACTGGTTTTCTGGCTTTCCGTCAGGTACTTTGTATCGTCTGAACCAGTCCACTGTAGCTTCTAAGTATCCAGGTTTCATCCTTCTGACATCATTGATATCTAGGCATGGAAAAAAGGTTTGTTAGCCAGATCTAGTAACAGAAGTTACTTAGCTACTACCTTGCTCTTCTGAGCTGCCCCTCTTTCAGCCCCTCCTCAAGTAGCCTTAGCAACATTTCAGACAGATTACAGTACAGACACAGAGTGGATATCTGTACAGGAAAGTTACTGTTTCATCTTCACAGTATATTCTGATTGCCCCCAGGAGCATGGACACATTTAAACAGCTTTGATTAGAGACTTACTGGACAACCCCTTTCCTTCCACTCAGAGGACAGGCTGCACAGCAACCCTCTTCTTTGAGATGCCAGGCTGTGCCTGACAATTTGGGATAAACAGCAGTAAAACATTTCACTGTAGGATTGATAACATCCTATTCTGCTGTCTCCTTCCACTATCACATCTGATAAACACCACAGCACAGAAGGAGCAAGCCCATGTCCTGACTTGAAAGCTTCCTGCAGGCTCTCAAGGGAGAAAGGGAAGTACTAAGGCTGCTCCTCCCTCCTGTTACTTACCATTATAGTTGTCCGCTTCAGGGTCTTCAACATTGATAGCAATTATCTTCCAGTCTGTCTCTCCCTCATCAATCAGTGCCAGCGTGCCCAGCACCTTCACTTGGATGACTTCTCCTCGAGAGCAGACCTGCAAGAACGAAGACCTTGTTGGTACTGATGCATCCAAGGAATGCACAACAGGAGACTGTGTGAGCTGTGAGAGTTCAGTAAGCGGTCAGGTACCACAAAATTAGCTATCGCTTATCAGCGGTTCATGAGCCCTGGCTCACAAGGCTCATGCTGTAAGATCTCAGCAACAATTTCCAGAGGCAGTGGAGAGAAACATCACTTTCTTGAGGTACAAGAGGTAGGAACTGAACAATGTCTCTGGATAATTGACTTCAGAGACATTAATTACACGTTTCAAAAGACAGTTGCCCTTTAGAATGCATTACCTTGCTTCCAATTTCGCACACATCAATTGGATCGTTATCTCCACAGCAGCCAGTGTTTTCATCTTTGTGACCTGGGTCTTCCCAAGTCTGCAAAAAACCGCCCCCCCCCACACACACAAGAAATAAGAACTCTCAGATTTCAAGAGGAAACAAAAAACACATTTATTTCAAGCATGCAATTGCCTCTAAGATACAGACGATGGCTCACTTCACACTTGCTTTCAGGTCCAGTGGTTGGGCTATTTCACTTGTGTCTGCAAATGCAGTTTGAATCCAAGTTAAAAGGTCTTATCTTGGCAAGGATAAACTGCTCCCTCCCACTGACAAGCCTTTCTTCAACTACTTTCCAGACTTCCTCCTCTGTTCCACAGCTGTGTAAAGGTGAAGTTCACATCTATAAAGAACACTCATTGATTTGGCTGCCTGCCTGTTCCTTTCCCTATTCATTTCTTAACAGAAGTTTCCTGAACTCCAGATAGCAGTCCAACAGAGATGGAAGAGAGACAGGGTGTATTGCTTCCTTTTAATTAAAGGCATGTCGCTACACTAGAGCAGTGATGAGAATGCGGAGTCTCATACCCTGCGCTACCCGGTGTCCTAGTGTATCTCACCTGAAGTGGTGAGTATAAGTTGTACGAGGACTTCAGAAGGCATTTGAGCTACACCTCCAAAAATAATAGCTGCTTAAAACATGCTTCTGAATAGGAGTGGAAGGACACCGTGCCTACTTCATTCATAAGGAGCATCTACCTCTAAGGTGGTTGACATATAGAAAGAAGGAATGCTCTTCCCAAATCTCTGCATGCCAGGACATGATTAGTGTAGTCAAGACCTTGTGATGCATCCAGGGCATTCAGGAAGAAGTACTGAAACCTGGGTGGTGCTGAAGAACTCCTCACAATCGCTATCGCACTTCTCTACAAGGAAGCGTTAAATTTGGTCCCTTGCCCTTGATGCATAAACATATTTGATCCACTAACGCATGACTGAGCGAAGGCTTCAAAAGCCTTAATTCTGCAGAAAGAAACTGGCTCCGGAATCCATCCGAGTAGAAAACAATTCAACTTTGAAACACCGTCTTAAGCCACTTGGATAAAACACTCGACATGCACTGCTATCAAGACTATCAAGAATTACAAAATTCAGTGTATTTCCCTGTGAACTGTCACTGACAGTTTATTTCTCTAAAGGAAACTGAAACCTCAGAGAACATCAGGGGCAAACAGCCTTGCTCAAAGCTACTCCTTATTTAGCAGTCACCAGCCAGTTAAGAGCATGTGTCCAGCTGTCACCATCTGCCAGGTCCCCCTTGCCAGCTGTTTTGGAGAAGGCGTGTCTGTGCAGCTGCAAACACCTGCCTCACACAGTCTCTGGACTTCTCAATGCCTTTCTGCCACTCATATCCAACACCCAGAACAAGGCATCTACTACCACCCAACAGCTCAATACATTAGTCTAGCTGTGTGTTTTAGACCCTGAACAACAAGAGGGGCAGAAACGGACAAGATAGAGTCTTCAGACCTATTCAGATTGTCATTGTCCACATCCAAAGTCTAAAACAATCAGCTAATTCACTGCAAGAAGAATCTTCCATAAAGATTCAGCCTAAGGGCTGTACACCGAGCTCCTGTACCATTAGCTTAAAACTTTAGCTCTTTCTGCTTCACCAGGCAGGAACTGAGAGCATTGCATTGCCAGATGCCCGGTTCCTTGTGTAGTGACAGCTTCCTTTATCCAAAGACAAGGACCTGGCAGCTACTCTCCAACCAAACTGCCGAGTGGCCAAGGAGAGGAGTGATGCAGCAGTTACCTCACTAGCAGCAGCTGCTCATAGCTTGTTTACAGCATTAACTACAAGCTTACCTCTCGAGATTTCTACTTAAAAGTACCCCTGCTTTCTTGACAGGTTGTCTTCATTAGCAAGATTATATATGCAGCTGCAAATGCTGTGTTCCAGACCAGACTCCCGGCTGACCTTTTGTTCCTTTATACAGTGGTAGTCGAGACACACACGGGCATCTTCCCTCCCCGCCACCAGAAAGGATGGGCCACTGAGACAAGTTACAGTACCTGGGGGATAGCACCGTAATTCCAGATATAACCCTTATGGGGAAACACATTAGCCACGTAGCGCAGTTTCCCTTTCTTCACGTCTTGCTTAATTGGGTTTAAGGGATCCTTTGTGGCAATCTGAAATGAAAGTTACATAAATCTCTCTACTTTGCTCTCCAAGAAAAAACAAGCATTTGTTTTTGGGTTTTTTTTGGTTTTTTTTGTTTTTTTTTTTTTTTTTTTAAATGAAGCTGGCTGCTCACTGGCAAGCCAAGAGACCAAGAGCTGACCCTGAAGCCACCAGCAGATACTGGACAACTCCATTTCCTCTTGCATTGCCATCTTCTGGGGTATAGTTTTCAGCACACTGACAAACATCAGAACCATGTGGGGTTGAGAGCTGTAAGACGCTGCTTTAATCAGAAGCCACAGAAGAATACTAAGTTATTGCAACTTCTGCAAGTCTCAGCCTCCATACTAGACCTCTAGCATTAAGCAAGTATTTACATGAGAAGTCAGAAACCACTCTGATTTGGGAGGTGGAATTGAGGAGAGAATCAGCAAAGCCAAGTCAGCTCAAGCACTTAAGCTAGGAACTGTAATATGGTTACCTCCATTTTAGCATTTGTCCATCGAGGTACTTCCACAACCATGTTGAACACATTCTGAGGAAAGCAAAATATCAGTGAATGGGAAGGAATCTTAAGACCACACTTTAAACTATGGTACGTAAATAAGCAAGCATGAAAACCAGACAGTTTGCAGGAAAGCCGTAACTCTTTTTGATTTTTCCAGTGGCAGTATTGATACAGTTGATAGAAGTCCTGTAGCCCAGTCAGTAACATGTCATCACTCAAAGCTGAATCCCACGAAAGACACCAGGAAAAGCCAGACTGAGGCTACCCACGCATGCTCCATCAGTTGCCACCTATGAACATCTCCATCATGTTGTAGGCATAACAAAATGAGGTTTTAGGCATATTTATTAAATACAAAGCACTTAATGCTACAGCAAGAGCCACCCTGGCAATTTAGAAGAGACAAGGCTTACAATAGTAAGCCATCTGTTTAGTAGTGTGGGTACCTACGTACTATCTTGAATGACCAAGAACGTCACTCCCAAATATTCTAGTCTGTCTTGAAGTAAGGAGAGATGCCTGAGCTTCCCCCTTCCAAGCTGACAGACCTTGTCAGCAGCATGGTGCAAGGATAAAGATGTGGGGGAGAAATGTAGAACCACATCTTGCAGTGTCTAGTTTACAGGTAATGCTTGAAAACATCTCCTGTTGACTCCAGCTGGGCTGAGAGGACTTGAGAGTTCAATGTCGGATCCTCCTCTTCAAGAAAACAAGCTTTTCCATGCTTGAACCTAATATTTGCTGTTTGAAGAGATTACGGCTTTTAACAAAAAGTCAAACCTTGCTCCCAAGCAGCAAAAAGGTTTCTAATCCCCACACAAAGCAGTATTAGCATTGCAAAATCCCTCTCACCTGTATTGTGCCATAATTAGATTGGTATTGTGCAATGAGTGCTGCTGTATCATGGGCTTTGCCCACACCCTTCCCTAACAGAAGCTTATTACATCCCCTTAATCGCAGGAGGTCACTGCTCTTTTGCAATTTAAAAGTAAAAAGGTCTATACTATTTTTATTTATAAGTAACTTGAGGAAAGGAATGAGGCAATCGGAACTGGCTAGGCAGGGTGCTTACGGCTTTGCAGGCAAGGAAGGATGACTTGGGGGTGCATCTTTGTTAGGCTCACAGTTTCACCACAGTCCAACTGACAGATCTGCCTCGGTCTAAGACACCCAGTGAGTAGCCCAAGGTCATTCCTTCACAATGTCAAGACACACAGGTACAGATAAGGTCAGCACATCCCAGCCCTAGACTGAAAAAAACACCCTGCAATCCTCTCAGTGTCTTAGAAGTCTAAGGATAAAGATCAAGGAGCCCAGACAGAATAAGACAACCTTTTTTTCTGCAGGCTGGGATCCCTATCATAGCTGGTAACGAACCTGCTAAGTAACGAGTAAAATCTCTGCAGAGAGGCACTCCAGCAACAGAAAGAGGTCTAATGTCATCAGCACTGTTGTGTAACTTTGGGGACTGCAACCTTCAGTGACACTAACTTCTCTTAACGACTTGGCATGGAGATGCTGGCAAGCAGCACTAGGTGCCCGAAGGCACACCAGTAGCCCAGTTTCCCTTGTTAATCATTACCAGTCTGCAGAAACCCTCCTCACCCCTATACTCAACTCCCTTGCCCTGCAAGCGTCTGCAAAGCATAGTATTATCTGGATTTTCCTTGTCCAAGTTACCTTTCAGACAACTGCTTTTGAAAACTGCTTTCCCAGTCAGCCACAGAAACTGCTTCACCACTGTCCCTGACGATTACAATCTGTCTTTTCCCTTCTGAGCAGGCAAAAGCCACCTCAGACTTCCTAGAGCATATTTTGACAACACCTGCACCCCAAAGCTAAATCAGCTACTTTTTAGAGGTTCATCTCTCAATTCTGCGTACTCTTTTCCTTTCCCATAACCACTCTCTACCTCCAAATTACACCTCTCTCCATCACGATATTAGAACAGTTCATCCACCTCATTTCTCAAGCTGCACAGCTTTTTAGTATATGTTAAAAGAAGAAACGAGCTACAAAGGTAAGGAGCACGGTCAGAGAGCCTGAGTTACCACTGAAAAAGCATTCAGTGAAAACTGAAGCCCAGCCATTTCGGTTTCCTAGAGCTGGGGCATTTTAGACAGTGATTCAGAGCAGCCTAATGTGACTGACTGCTGGCTGACAGAAGGATGTAAAAGCCCTGCATCACCACATGTGGCAGGTTCCCCAGCTGCACTTTTTGTGAGGCAAGAGGTCCCCAGGAGCTGCTACAGCAAGAATTTAACATCCTCACCTCCCATTCAGCAGCTGATTACGCTGCAGGCATAAAGTGGCCTTACTGCAGTCAAAATACAAGCCTGAAATATCATGCAGCATGAGTGTATACCTCCACAGGAGTGGATGTAGATAATTAGCTAAATGGAAACCTGCTTCTTTTAACCCAAAACACTTTCATGTGACCTCACAGGCAGGCTCAAGACAACCACTCATATGTCAGACACAAATATGAGAATGAGATCATCCGTTCTCTTCTCCTGCGTCACTCCACCCGAGGCCCAGATTGCGAGAAAAGGGCACCCATTCTTCGCAAGATGTGGCCATGCTTCCCTTAGGGTGCTCCTGCCGAGAAGCAGTGTAAGGACCTGGGAACTCCCTCGGGCATTTCAGGCCTGCAGGACCGCACTCCCCGAGGAGCACCGACAAAACACTCACCTCCGGGGCCCAGAGCCCCAGCCCTTGTCACCGGCCCCAAGCCAACGAGGCCACATCAGCCACCCGGCTCGGTGGTCCTCGCTCCTCGCAAGGCAGCCGGCCCCTCTCCCCTCTTACCTTCCCGGCGTCCGCGTAGATGGGGATATCGTGGAAGGGGGAGATGTAGCGCCCGGCGGCGTCCTCTGCAAGGCAAGGGGGGCGAGTCAGGCCGGCCTGAGGGGACGCCTCAGATGGGGGGCGGGGGGGGCACACCTCAGGCCGCCGGGGCTCCCCCAGCGCCTCCAGAGGGGCTCGGCCTCCCAGGCCCCGGGCCGGGAGTAAGAGGAGTGTGAGGGGTACGAGGGAGAGGAGGAAGGCGGTGGGCACTCACTGAAGAAAAGCCGGTACTCCAAGCTGTGAGGCGCGGCGCGCTCCTCCACGCTGTAGCCTGCCATCGCGCCGCCCGCAGCTCGCCGGCTGCCGCACTGCGCAGGCGCGGCGCGCCACGCCCCCCCGCCCGCCCGGGTAGGCACTGCGCAGGCGCCAAACGCACTCCTCCCGCCCCGCCCCGCCCCGCGCCACGCGGCCGCGCGCACTCCCCGCCACGCCACGCCCCCCCCGCGGTGTGTGTGTGGGGGGGGTGCGCGGCCACGTGGCGTGGTCCAGCACAGCGTGACGTTGTCCAGGACAGCATGACGTGGTCCAGCACAGCATGGCATGATCCAGCACAGTGTGCGGTGGTCCAGCACAGCGTGCGGTGGTCCAGCACAGCATGGCATGGTCCAGCATGGGCACACAAGCATGCCATGGTCCAACACAGCATGGCGTGGTCCAGCATGTCCACACAAGCCTGCCATGGTTCAGCACAGCATGGTGTGGTCCAACATGGCCACAGCAGCATGGCATGGTCCAGCACAGCAGGGTGTGGTCCAACATGGCCACAGCAGCATGGTTTGGCATGGTCCAGCATGGCCATGATAGCATGGTGTCGCATGGTCCAGCACAGCATGGTGTGGTCCAGCAAAGGATTACTCGATTCTCCATGGCGTGGCCAAGCATGGCACAGGACAGCCCATTCGCATACGTTCTCCCCCACCGCTCCCCACCCACTGTGCTGCCTGGCCCTGTGTCCTGGCCAGGGCTGGATAAAGGGGGTGGTGGCTGGGCACAGGGGCCCACAGTGCTGGGGGGGCTCGGCTGGTGGCCCCCCTCGGCCCCTCATCCAGGACGGTGCTGCTGGGGGAAGCAGAGGAGCCAAGGCAGGGACATGGCGTCAGCAGGACGCGCCTTTATTTTGGTGACTCATGGCCCACGATGTGGCAAATCCCCATTCCCCACCCCACAAGCCCTTGGTCCAGAGGTGCCTGGTGGCCGTGGCTGCTCAGCCATCCCATGCGGGGACACCAGTGCGGCGCGGCGCCAAAGGCCCTGACTCGGAGGCGGGCGGCGAGTCACTGGCCCGTGCCTGGGCAAAGACGCGGTTGCGGGCGCTGAAGAGGATCCCGCGGCCATGGATCCTGGGGGCGTAGGGCCCATGGTGGTGATGGCGGTGCGGAGAGCAGAAGGGGGCCCTAAAGGCCTCCTGGAAGCCCCGTCGGAAGTTCTCGTTGAAGTAGCCATAGATGATGGGGTTGGCACTGCTGTTAAAGAAGGCCAACCAGTGGGCGAAGGGGAAGACATAGACGGTGACCAGGCGGAGCTGGCCCTCGCTCAGCTGCCCGTAGTCTGTCAGCAGCATCAACGTCCAGAGGGGCAGCCAGGAAAGGGTGAAGAAGAGGGCGATGATGATAAGCATGTTGATGACCTTGGCCTTCCTCTGGGAGACCCTCCTCCCCTCTGGCTCCTCTCGGCCGCGGGCAGGTGCTGTTGACTTGAAGAGCTTGAAGGCGATGCAGGCGTACATGACGACGATGAGGGCAAGGGGGGCCACGTAGATGTGGGAGAAGAGGACGGTGGTGTAGATCCTCCTCATCCCCGTCTCGGGCCAGGCCTCCCAACAGGAGTAGAGGGGATAGGAGTTGTTGTAGGTGTCCACCATAAAGTGGTGCTCCTCCCTGGTGACGGTCAGGGTGATGGCGCCGGGGCACATGATGAGCAGGGCCAGCACCCAGATGATGGCGATGGTCACCAGGGCTTTCCTCAGCGTCAGCTTCTGCCGGAAGGGGTGGACAATGCAGCGAAACCTGCGGGAGGGGAGACGGTGGTGGCTTTAGGCACCTGGTGGGATGTCCCTGGGAAAGGAGGGGACCCAGGACCCAGGAGTGAGAAAGGAGGGTGGGTTGCTCTTTACATATGGCTTTTGGTGGCAGAGATAGATTGGGATCTCTCCAGCTTTGCTGTTTTCAGCCCAAAGTGGAGAGGGACACCTTGCTGGAACGCCCCATGGACAGGTTTGTGGTCCTCCTGGAGAGCTGGGACATGCTCCTGACATCCACAAGAGCTTTCCCATGATGGAAACCACACGGGACACCCGAACACGCTGGGACTGGCTTGGTCTCTATGTCCCCACATCCCCACACCAACATACCTCTCCACGGCGATGGCCACCAGTGTGAAAACTGAGGCAGAGACGGACATGCCCTGCACCAGGCCGCTCATTTTGCACATGGCGTTGTCAAAGGGCCAACCTGCGAGGGGACACCGCAGAGGCTGTAGGTGCCTTTGGCTCAGCCGGGTCCATCAGCAGCTCCCTCTAGATGTCCCCATCCACCATATCATTGCTGAGGGATGCTAAATGCTGCTTCTAAGGAGGGGGCTGCGTTTTTGGCTCATACAGAGATGGCCTTTAGCAGTACAGATGCTTGGAGAAAACCCCCAAAATTGGTAAAAATGCATATTACACTTCTTAGAAACTCAAGGAGCACGGTGGTTTTAATTTCTCCTACTATTATGTAGGGTTATCATGGGGACTGACCTTGGGATCCTCAATCAGAAGGGCTTTCATCTTGTTTCTTGACCCTCACTAAGGTGTGGGCAATTAACAAATTGCATCCCATAATAAATAGAGACTCTGCCCTGTGCCCTGGCCACGGCTTCAGCTAAGCTCCACCAAGCATACCAATGCCGTGCTTTATCTTTGGAAAGGTCAATGGGCAGAGCTAAGCCAGCGTGGGGAGAAGATTGATGCAAGAAGAAGAGGGATTTTTTTCAGTGCTGCTTGATGGAGAACAGCTGAACTTTAAATAAATATGTAAATGCAGCATTAAGGTCATACTTATTTTGCAAAAAAAAAAGTCCAAAACCCCGCAAAAAAAAGGACGTTTCCCCCTAAAATAGTAGGTCTAAATGAAATGATACCTTTCACCAGATGTGGTTGAGTGGCCACCACCTGCCCTCCTCATCCATAACAAAAAAACCTGCCCACGGGCAGGAGATTTGGGGGTGGCCTCATGTATGGGGGGCAGAAAGTGGGGGATGTTCCCCACCAATTTCTCTCCCCCCACTGCCCTGCTCACCCGTGATAAGGTTGTCCACCAAGGTAGTGGGCATGCAGAAGATGCCCACCAGCAGGTCGCTGATGGCCAGGTTGAGGATGAACATGTTGGTGACTGTCCGCATCTGGCGGTTCTTCACCACGATGAAGCACACCAGGATGTTGCCGACCATGCACATGAGGAAGATTAAGGTGTAGGCCAGGATGAACATGGCAGCCACGGGGGAAGAGTGCTGGTAGTACGCTGAGAAGGTGTAGTTCTCCCTCAGAAGTTGGCTGTCGCTTGCGGTGGAGTTAGGCCAGCTGCCGTTGGAAGGGCCTGGGGAAGGGAAGGCAGGAAAATTAAGCTGGAAGAGGATAAAGCAATTATTCCCTTTGTTTCTTAATGCCCTCAGAGGTGGGTTTTCATATTTATACCAGTGCCCAGCCCAGGTGGAACGTGTCCTGCTGGGATCATCTTAGTGCCCCAATAAGTCTCCTCCTTGTTGGGTTACGCAGCCCAAGGTCCCACAGCACCTCAGCTGAATTATTATTTTATATCATTACTATTTTATGTTATTATTTTGATGAGAAATTAAAACAGCCCAGAAGACATCCTGTTCTCATGGGAATTTTTTAGGGATGATGCAAGGAAGAGAAATTCATGTCCTGACACCACACTGCTCCGGCTATGCAGGAACCATGTCCGTGCGGTCCCCAGCATGGCCAGTCTGGGAGCATCCCTGCTCCCAGGTGTCTGCTGCTGCTTCTCCTTGGGCTCCCAAGGTTTGCAGTTTGAGATCCCCTAAAATCTTCTCCCCAGCAAAGCTGCAGTACCCGAGGGAGATGGGCTGGGGAAGAGGAGACCCTGCCCTCCCCTTACATATAAAGTGATAATTATACATAATTATTATCATTATATGGGACCCTGAGATCTTCTGATGGAGGCAGGGATGGCATTTTGTTGCTACAGATTTTAACAGGGGGAGCTGGTCTGTGCAGCACCCACCCTCAGGTTTCCCCAGCTTTACGCAGGCAAGGACGCGGGAAGATGCCGGGTGCGGGCAGTAGCTTCCTGCAGCGGTGATGGGACTTACTCCAGGCAAACGCAGGCTGCAATTTTAAAGCAGAAAAAGGCATATTTTTGCTTTAAGGCTCAGCCTAACTGTCTGCAGGTCAGCTCCGCTCTGCGAAAGCACTGCAAAGCCGCTGCATGGTGGGCGGCCGTATCATCCCCCCATCCCTGTGCCGGTGCTCAGCTTGCCAGCCAAGATGCTTTCCCCAGCCACCGGGAGCACCAGCTTCCCTGAGGCTCTGGCATGCAGGGGGGCCCTGCCTGGCCTCTGTACCCCTGCCCTGGACGCAGAATTCAGCCAACACATTTCCAGGGGGGCTTCAGAAAGGCGCCGGGGGAGGGTTGCAGCACCAGCACAGGAGAAGGAGCCTCTGGGAGAGGTGAGGAAGCAGGTAGGGCTGCTGGGGCAAGATGCTCCAGCTGGTTGGCATCAGGTGCTAATAAAGAGGCTTCATTAGCAGAAGCCATAGCAAAGACTGTAATGAGATTGTCTGAAACCTGTGATGTTAAGCCTGAAACTTTGCTGGACTTTATCTCTTTGGGCTGCAATGTCTTGCAGCATTAGCAGGCAGTGGGTGTCCTATTGATGAGGAATCACAGGCGGTTTCAAAAGCAAGGCGGAAGACGAGGAAAGGAAAATAAGGGGCTGTCAAGAGCCCGAGTTGGTGCCAGATCGATAGATGGAGGCGTCCTCCATCTGGGACGTGGTGACAAGGGGCTGGGGGACCAGGCCAGGGGGCAATGAGCCACCCACCTCCCTGCCTGGCCGTGGAAAAGTGCTGCAGGGAAAGGCTGGGCTGATGGAGTAGGGATTTGGGGCGGGGCTGGACAGCTTTTTGGGGGATAAAATAAAATGGATGAGGTCTTGGTACTCACCTCCACTGGCCCGGTCCAGCTCCGGGGGCTGCATCGCTGGCATGCGGGCGGGAGGGGGGGTGTCTGCCGCCGGGGGAGGGGGGGAGTTTGTCCCCGTCCCTCCCCCGGTCCCCCCGCCCGGGGCTGAGCCCCGATGCCGGTACCGCGCCCCGGTGCCGGTACCGCGGTGCCGCCGCGGCAGTTGCGGCTGTTCGCCGGCTGCAGCGGAGAGGGGGGGGCGGCGGGGGGACAGCCTCCCATCGCCATGGATACCGGGGTACCCGCACACACACACACACACACACACACACCCCCGCCTCAGGCAGCGCGGGGAGGGACAGCCCACGGGAGGCAAGGAAGGAGCCGGAGCGGGTTTGCTCCCTGGGGAGGGTCGGGTCCCCCTCGCCACCCTGAGGTCCCCACGCTGATGCTGGCACTTGGCGCCTCTCTCTCCTTCAGCTGATGGCTGGTGTCCCCAGCAGCTCTCTCCCATCTCGGGGTGGGGTGGGGAAACATGCTGGGAGCCCCAGCAAGGGTGGGGAGGACCCCTGTCCTCCACTCTGTGTAAATCACTCACGTGGTGGGGAAAAGCAGCACGGTCCTTAGGGATGCTGGTCCTGGCCCAAAGCTGCTCCGCTCGACTCCAGCTCCTCCACCATTGCCAACATCAACAAAACCCCTTTTACCACTGTCTTTTACCAAAGTTTGGCTTTGGCAAGTGTGGAAGTCAAATATTTCCAGGATTAACCATTCCTGGCTGCCCCCAGCCAACTCCCAACATTGGGAAATTTAAAAATGCAAAGGTGCAAACACGGGAGTTGTTTCAACAAGGCATTTTGAGAAAACGGCTGCGTTTTTTCCCAGGAGTTTTTTTGCAGGCAGCCAGCTGCCAAGGGACACCAGCATGCCCAGCAGTGGCCTCCCTGCCACCAAGGAGCCACCGTCCCATGGCCATATCCTGAGCCCCACAGCCCATTTCTTCCTTGGAAAGAAAGCGGCATGACTTGAAGACCCACACCACCCAGGAGGTGGGTGCACGCTTCTGGTGACATCCATGGGGTGAGCAGTGTGTAGGGACCTGCTGGCATTGGGTCGCTTTGATTTCCACAGTGAAAAAACATGGGGAAAAAAAATTCCCTGGGAAAATCCAGAGAAATACTGCTCAGGTCTGGGCAGAATCCAGCTGGAGGCATCAGCCTGAGCTGCAGCAAGCACCCGCAGGGATGTGCAAAGGGTCTTCTTTAAGGAGAAGACAACTGATAACTCATAAATTTAGCAAATATTAAAAAAAACCCAACCCCACACTTAACAGGAAAACATTTAATCAGGCATTTGGCACATTGCCGTATTAGCAATTCAAGGGGGAACCCTTACAGCCGCAGGGATGTCCCCTACCGTCCTGGCCCTGGACCAGGGCAGCAGATGCTACCTATCACCGGCCAGGTGGGAGGGATGTGGCTGAGCATCCAACTCCCCCAGTTTTACCCAAACCTTGCACCACATGCATCCTGGCTCCGCTTCCTCCCCAAGTGCTGGCAAAACACAAAGCAGGAGATTCCCCGGCTCGGGAGCTGGCAGAGCCATCCCTTTGTGGAGAAGCCCCGCTACTTGTTTTTTATTAAGGAAAAAAAAGATGGACTGGCCGCCTCACTGCGGATTTGGGACAGAAATAGCGGCATAGCAGGGACTGACCAAAGCCAAACCACTCTCGCAGGCAGTCGCCCCTCGGAAGAGCTCGCCCGGGCGCCCCAACACCCTCTCAGGCTTTAGGGATGGGCTCCTCCGGTGACAGCAGCAGGTCAAAGGGGACAAGGGGCCGGACAAGCAGCCGCACCTCGGGGCCGACGGGGTTCGCCCGCAGGTTGAGGCTCCGCAGTGATGCCATGGTGGCCAGCTTCTCCACTGGTACCTCTGCAAAAGAGAGCACCGAGGTGAGCACCCTTCCTGGCATCAGCTGCTGGCGAATCTGGAGCAGCAGAGGGGGCGAAAGCCGTGGCGAGATGGGCAGACCCTACTCCTGCTGGTCTCCAGGCTTCTATCAAACCAGAAACTTAATCAAATAGTATTAAATTGTATGGCTGTTCAAATGTCTTGGCAAGGTGCAAACACCATGATATTAAACGTGGACACTGCCCTGCAGTTCTCCCAGTCCTAAAAAAACCCTGCTGGGGTGCTAAACTGGTATTCAAAGACTTATTCCCTTATTTTATTCCCAGTGTTGCGATGCCCAAGAGCCCTCGCCAGGCTAGTGGGAGAGCACATGCTCTTTGCCCTTGTTGGACATGCTGCAAAATGGCTCTTGGCCATCACCAGGCACCCTCCTATTTTGCAATTTCCATGAATTCAGGTCTTTTCCTTTAGAAAGGGTTTCTAAAGGAAACCCTTTTTAATGTGGAAAAAGAAGGTGCCTTAACCTGCAGTTCTCTGGATGGTCCCAATGCAAATCCACTGGGCACGGAGGAATGAGACCAATACAAAAACCTAACCATTAAGATCGTTCCAAGATGGTAGATTTATCTTTTTGTTACAAATCACAATATTTTGAGCTTGAAAAGCCCACCTGCCTGAGTTTACCAAGAACAATTTCTTTTAAATTTGGCCACCAAAATGACAAGAGCCTTTTGTATCCCCAGCTCTAATTTCTTCTGCATGTACCTGGAGCAGAAATGCAGTGTTTTAGTTATAGCTGGGCGGGTGATCATGCAATTTTTAAACCATGAAACATATTTTATGCTGGAAAAAGACTCGAATACCTTGATGGGTTTTTTCTTTCCCCTCCAGAAAGCAGTGCTTTTTTCTGTAACACACATATTTCTTAGCAGTGCATCTCTCTCATCAGGCTGAGCTTCATGTGGATTTTTTAATAACTCTTCTTTACAGTGGATTTGTTCACTGCCGCTCCTCCTGTATCATTTTGCATTTTTTTTCCCCTTGAAGCACAAAATTTTTTTTTTTGATAGGTCTTCCTGTTTAATGATCTTCTGAGTCTATGCAGAATGATAAACCCCTGCTTTGCTTAAATTTAGGGAGTTAAGGAAAGTATTTTAAGGAGCAAGCCTTGCCCAGGGTGGGAACAGCCCAGCTCTGCAGCTTAATTCAAGGTATGGAGCAGTGACTCACCCCCAGCATGAAGCGACAGGCAGGGCACGCAGTGCAGCCTATACTTTCCCAGTGCAGCCTATACTTTCCCCCTGCAGCCTTTCCCCCTGCCATGGGAGCCACAAACTCCTTTATAAGCAACCCAAAGCTTCACTTGCCAGCTCCCCAATGGATAAGGCACTTGTGCTTGAGCCTGAATTATTCATGCTGGCTTCACCAGTTAGGCAAAAAAAAAGGGGTGAGTGTGTGTGAAGGCTTTTCCATAATTAAAGCAAATAGTAATTTTCTCAGATCAGAATATGATAATAAGTGAGTGAAAAACCTAGCTCCTTCAGATGAAAGGGCTGCCAAGGCATCGGGAGGCATCCGAGGAGATGTATATGAAAGGGCTGCTGAGGCATCTGAGGAGCTGGGTAATGAACACTAACAGCCCCGAAGGTCTCACAGACACATATGGCTGCAAATTGAAGACAGAAGGACCCTGCTCAGCTCAGCAGTGCTGCTTCCCGGTCACATTTTGGCATTACCTGCAGCCTTTGGTGGCCACCAGCTCCTGCCAGCCTCCTCCAAACCTGCCAATGGAAACCCACTCACTCGGTCCTCTGTGGCTGTTAACAAAGATGCATTTTCCATCCCATTATCCCAAATTAAGAGTGGCTCTCTGATGCTCAGGAGGAGGAAATCAGCCACAATTGCCCCCAGCAGCAACCTGCCCAGCCTTGCTACTTGTCTCCAGTATCCCCCTGCTGACTCAATGTCTTCTGCATTAAACAAGGATTAAGGGAAAAGAGAAAATGAGGCTTCAGGCACCAAGAAGACCCATGGACTTAGGAGCTGAAAATGCTAATGTGATATCACTTTAATTACCTGGGAAAGAGTTAAAAGCACTGACATTAATATATACATAATTACACTCCAGGGTTAAGAGCTCATTGAGATGAAAAGGGCAGTTCATGGCACTAAATGCTTCTTTCAGAGCCCACAAACTTCAGGCAGGCATTAATTAATCTCCTTTTACTTCTGTTTTCCTTTAGCTGAAAAACCATCTTCAGCTCAATACATCTTAGAAGGTGACTCAGCCCTCTTTCAGCAAGGTGCTTTTAATCTGGTTTGCAGCCCTGTTATCAGCTCCTTCAGCATCACTGAGAGGGCAGAAGAGGACAGGCAGGAATAGCACATGGCTGCTGCAGCAGCAGCACTAAAAAACAGACCAACTACTTCCTGCTGCTAAAGAAAGCCCCAGTCCTTCCCCCAAACTCCATCTTTTATCCATAGTCTGTGGAACATCTTTCTCTTGCCTACCAGTCTCTTATCTGGAGCAGGGTCCTCAACTTGTTATTGGGCTAAGTGGTGCAACCTGGGTCCCAAATTCTAAAAGGCAGCAGAAGGCAGCAAAAGGCAGCTTTTGCACTACTGTGACAGCTCCTTCCTATGCTAAGCTGGCTGGAGGGGTACAGGTACCGCTGCTGGAGAATAGCACCTGGATGAACTTTCAGATACCTTAAGAGCTCCAGGAGTGTGCCAGCTGCTCCTTATGAGACCCTGCTGCCAAAAGAGGGTCCTCAGCCAGCTGTAGTGGGTGAATTGTATATGCATGTAGCGGGGGAATGAGAAGACCCCATCTTCTACAACCTAGCCTAAGATCTCCTGAGGTGAAAGGAGTGTGAAGGGCTCAAATCCTACTTGGCTGTTAAGGAAAAACAAAATTTGTGCCAGTTAAATTCAAGCTGATGGGTTCTCCTTAACTGTCCTTCCCCTGTTGTGCCAGGCTAGCATGGGAGGAAAAGGTGTATATATAAATACCAGCTCATAATTAATATATAAAACTCTATTAGCATATAAAAATGCATGTATATATATATGCAAACTCATGTACAGATAACTGGGACCAAGGTTCATCCTACCAACTGGCTGCAAGCTCCCAGCATGCTGTGCCTGTGAAGAGCAGGGAGCTCTGTCCTTGTGCTAGCTCAGTGCTGAGCAAGCTCAGTCATGAAGACTTGAGGGCAATCCAGATTTCACCATGGTCCCAGAAGGTGAAACTGGGGATGAGATGTTTTTTCCCTGGGTGTGAAAGACTTGAGCTGCTGCAGTTCTTGGGATGCTCTGGTCCCTGGGAGGCCATCGTGCAAATGAACCCAGGAGGTACTGGGGAGGGTACCCAGGAATGATGCAATTACCCAAACTTTTGTTTCCTTGGCAAAAATGGGCTGCAACACATCTGGCTTTCTAATATGTACCTCTTCCCTTTCCAGAAAATGCATAAAGTAGGCTAATCTTACTTATTTCTGCATCCAGACAGCATTGTGCTCATTTCAAAGATATGTCCCTGAAACATTTTAGCTTGAAATTGTTAATTTCTACCCTGTCATCATTTTTCCTGAGTCTGATAACAGCAGCCGAGAGGAGCCTGGCAGGAGTTGACCAAGCCTGGCAGGTGGGTTTTCTAGCTGCCCTCTCCCCCAGGATTAATCCAGCTGGGAACAGCTCTTGATGCAGCCTTTCTTCCCTACATTTAAGCAGGGAGAAAAGCAACAAAAAGCTGTATTCACTTCTTGCAGCAGCCTGTTTGCATGAAATGTGAGGCAATATGAAGTTTGCAGACCTCAGCTCCTGCATCGTCTGATTGAAGATGGCGAATTAAGTTCAAAAAGTGATAGGGGGAACTAAAAGTGAGACACCTTTCTCTGGAAGGAAGGAGAGAAAAAAGGGATGAGGAAAAGCTACGTCTTTTGCTAGCTCTCATGGAAGCAGTTTTTAATGTCTTGTGTTTCTACAGGCCTGGCCAGTGAGCAGCTGATGCTGTTAATAAGACCCGTGTTGCAGGGAGCAGCTTTCCCAGCAGCAGCTAAGCCATCCCAGATAAAAAAGCAAAATTGAGTGGACTTGATGTTCGCCTCCCCAGGGATCTGCATGAGCTGTGGGATGCTTCAGACTGGGATCTTTGAAAGCTTGCTCCTGAATAAATCCCTTTTTATCTACGTGTAACAGCTGCCCCTTTTGCCCAGCTTTCGGGGGCTCCAAAGGCTTCAGCTTTGTGCATAAAAGATTTTCCTCTGACCGCAGGGTCGGGGGACGAGGGGCACTTACCATTCCTTCAATTTCACTTTTTTTAGGGGCTTTTGTAGTGTTACGGCTCCTGTTTGCTCTGGTAAATGTTCAGGTGGGCTTGTGCCCTTACTTTGCCTGGCAGCAAACATCCCAGCCCAGCATTCTTGTGGCCAGTTTCTACAGTCAGGTCTATTTTTTTCTTTTCTTTATTAAATCTGGTGATTTTGAGTCAGCTGGAGCTGCCTTTGAGAGCCATACCCCAGCGTGGTGAATAGGGTGGCTTGAATGAGGCCTGATTTCCCCCTATGCCACAACAGCTTTGTCCCAGGAGGCAGCGCAAGCATTAGCAAAAGCAAGTGGCTAATAAAGCTCTTGTTTAGCATCTCCCCTGCATCCGTGTGCCCTTCCCCCTGCCAAATTCATGCTCCTTTTGCTGGATCACTAAGCTGTCCCTCAGCCTGGCTGCATCCGCAGGGAATGGTGGACCACGAGCAAAGCTTCAAGCCAGCATCCCTCCCTGCCCAGGGATGTGGACTGGCATCACCGCTGGGAAGTGCGGTTGCCCTGGGGTGACGCTCATCCTCACCTCCAGGGGGAAAAGGTCCTTCTCACCTGTGATCTCGTTCTCTTCCAGGTCGATGGTCTCCAGGGCAGTGACGGCAGCCAGGGGCTCAGGGAAACGCCGAAACCTGTTGCGGGAGAGGTTGATGGCCCGGAGGTGCAGCAGGGAGGTGACCTCCTCGGGCAGGCGGTGCAGGTAGTTGCCTGCCAGGTTGAGCTCTGTGGTTTGGAGAAGAGAGGAGAGAGGTGGTGGGGTTGGGGTGGGAAAAAATGGGAATATAGTTAATGCATAACTTAATTTACAGCCTCTGTCCCCCGTGGGCTGCCCGGTCCAGCAATGGGATTCCAACTCCAAAAATGGGATTTTTTTGCTCATCTCCATGGTTTGCCATCATACTTTTGCCTGCTGTGAATACTGTTTTTTTTCAGAATGATATGTTTTTTGGCTTCCTCATGCTTTTCTAATGAAACCCGTGCAGCATTTCGCAAGCAAGGGCTGTAGAAATAAGCAATATTTCTTAGTGAAGTCGGTGTAATTCCCCCCGCAGTGAACATTTGTCATGGCTTAAGTCTAGTTTTCTATCTTCATGTGCCTGAACCCCTCCTGAGGTATAAACAGAGTGATGGAAGAAATGTATTTATATGTGAAAAGTATCTATTCATCAGAGTTTAACCTTCTGTGATGCTTTCCCCCCTGCCAGAAATGAGCTCCTGTGGGGCCAGGAGTGGCAATCCTGCATGAAAGGCCATTAGCCACGGGAACAGGAACCCAAATCCCACTGTCCCAGTGCCCTTCTCCAGTGACGCAGGGCTTTCTGCTCTATAAATACCCTCACAAGCTGCCCTCCCCTTGCGAAACATGGTGTTTATAGGTCCTGCCTTATTGAGGCTGGTGTAAGGCTGTCCCCAGCCCTAGGGCATCTCTCCCCTGCAACAGCCCTGCTGAGGCCCAGTATGTTCATCACCAGAGTGATTTGCTCACTGGTGGAGCAAAGCCCTTGCTGGGAAACAAGACCTTTTTTTCCTGCCTCAGGCCTCACTGTGCTGTCTAGAAAATAAGAATTGATTTCCTTTGCTCTATGTGCTTCTTTTCTCCACCCTAGGGGAGTTTTCATGGATGATGCTCCAGCACAACGTGGGAAGCCTCCCCAGACACCCACCACAGCAGCACTCATGCAGTACATTGTATGAGCAAAATATTTGCTTTTAAAAGCTGCCAGAGCGCCAGGCACTGCTGCAGGCAGGCAAAGTCCTGGTGCAGTCCCCAACATTCAAAACCACCATGCTGGATGCTCAGGATGTTTTAGCATGTTTTAGCAGATTAGTTTCTGGTTACTTTTGCTGGGCTCCACAGGGACATGTCCCCACAGCACCAGCCATACACTGATGACCGTCCCAGTCTCCTGTAGCGAGTGGAGGAGCGAGCAACTATCACTGATATCTCATGATGGGGTCTAATTAGCCAGCAGCAAGCCAGCATGCCTTCTGCAGCCTTAAAAGCCCCATCTTTGCCATGCACTATTATGCCCAGGCTGCCTTTCCTGTCCGCTTTCATCCCCGGCTCCATCCTCGGAGGGAGCTGGAGGACAATGAGCAACCCTGCAGCAGCCTGGACACTGCGAGAGTGGCTGGAGGTGGCAGGGCATGAGTTTGGGAGGGTGGTTGAGAGCGAAACCAGTGCCCCCATCCTGCAAGGGCCAGAAAGAGTAAAGGAAAATGGATTTTTTGGGTGCTGAACTAGTGCTTGGAATGAGGTGCGAGTGCAGAGGAGCAAAAACTGTGGTAGGGAAACTCTCTGGTTCTGTGTCTTGTCTGCAGCAGCCTGGGGGCTCTCTGCTGGGTCCTGGGGGTTTGGAAGTGTCGGGGCTGTCCCTTACCTCTCAGCTGGCTGAAGGTGGTGACGAATCGGCTGGTAAGAGACTTCAACTCGTTGTTTGCCAGGGAGATGTGGTGGATGCCCTCGGTGACGCTCCTCATGGCTTTGTAGATGCCAACGGGGAAGGTCATCAGCTTGCAGTTGGCCAGATCTGCTCCCAGAGAAACCCAAGGCAGCTTATAATGCACCTAAGCTGGATGGAGCAATGCTTTTCATCTTGTTTTCCACCCCTTAATGCTCAACTTGCCCATCTGGGTGCTGCCAGCCATGAGTGCTGTAATGTCCCCTGCTGTACTTCTCTCCATTGCAGGGGTCTTTGCAATCACCTCCACAAGCACCAATAGTTTGTTCCCATCAGCAATGCTAAGGCTGTTCTGCGTTAGGTGTGTTCAACCCCAAATCACATCGCATTTATCGCCACACTGCAATGTCCTTCTGCAAACACTCAGCCAGCCTGTCCTTGTCTAATAACTTCAGTAATCCCTCTTCCCTATGGCCCTAACCCCCTGGGGGAGGTTGAGCATCCCAGGGCCACTTCCTCCAGTGCTGTCGGAGTTGGAGCAGGGGTCTCCCTGGGCATGCTCCTGGCTGGATTTCTCATGGTGATGGGCACTTGCCCTGTGGCAAGCAGCGGGAGGGAAGAGGATTTGGCTGTGCTTCTCACCTGTCGGTGTTTTTGTTTCTGTGTTTCCCCTCCTGGGAAGTGCCAGGGGATGGAAACTCTGTCCCAGCCCCATGATGCCCACCCATGCTCTGCCCCCTTCCCAAAGCCATGGTGGGGGCTGCAAAAGCTTGGTCCTCTCCCACTTATCTCTCTCAGGAGGATGTCGAGAGGCTGAGTGATGAAGTTCTGACTCAGTGTCCATATGCTGGTTTGTACCCCAGGGCTGGGAATCCAGTGTGAATAAAACTGAGCTGCTTTCAGCCCTCTTTTGATGAACTGTGTGTGGGTCTCAGATAATAGCTAGAAATGGGGAAATTGCAGAAAAACCTAAATCTGACAAGGCAATGTGGGGAGAGCTCTGGCTCCTGCCATTGCTTGCAAAGGGGGACTTTATCCCTGGGGCACGTCCCACAGAATTATGTGCCTTTGCTGGGAACCCACTCAAGCTTTGGGAGGGCTGAGAGCCCTTTTGGGGAGCCTTTCCCTTCCCCGGGGCTGCAGGAGCCTCAGGCGCAGCACCCAGAGGGGGGGCCGACAACTTTTTTTAGATCATGGCAGCGAAAAATAGATCCCTGCTCCCGGACACCCGATCCTTCTCCGGGCCCCAAGCAGGAGCCGAGCTGGAGCGCCGGGCTTACCAAGGGAATCCGTTTTGTTCTCCACCGTGTCGTTCACCTTCCTGGCCACCCGGGCCACTGCCTCGCCCATCCTCTTCTGCATGCGGGCGCCCGGTCCTGCCGGGGACGTGCTTCGGCCGGGGGGATCCACGGCTGCAGGGAGAAACCAGCCACTCCGGCCTCTCAGGACAAGGATGCTAAAAATAACCGGCAGGATCAGCATTCCCAGAGGAGGGAGGGAGGGAGGCAGTGCTGGGGCTGGCATGGCCCTCAGGGTATGAGATTCCCAACTTTGCAGGGTGGTATGTTTGGAATGTGGGGCTACATCCCCATTCCTGGTGTGGGATATGGGATTGCATTCCCTTTCCCAGTGATCTGGGGCTGGTGTGGGCCTCAGGGCACAGGATTCCCAGCTTTCTGGGTTGGTGCTTTGGGATATGGGGATATCCCATAGCATCCCCTATGGGATATCCTTTGGGATATCCTATGGGGATATCCCAAAGCATCCCCTTTCCCAGCGATCTGGGGCTGGTATGGCCCTTGGGGTGTGGGATTCCCAACTCTTTGGATTGGTACATTTGGGATATGGGCATGCGTCCCCTTTCTTGGTGACTTTGATCAGCTCGTCCCGTTTCCTGGTATGGGATGTGGGGATGCATCCCCTTTCCCAGCGACCTGGGGCTGGTGTGGCTCTCGGGGCACAGAACTCCCAACTTTCTGGGTTGATACTTTGGGAATGCATCCCCTTTCCTGGTGATGTGGGGACTGTGTAGCCCTTGGGGTGTGGGATTCCCAACTCTTTGGATTGGTACATTTGGGATGTGGGCATGCATCCCCTTTCTTGATGACCTCGATCAGCTTGTCCCCTTTTCTGGTGACTTTCATCAGCTCGGCTCGGCCCGGCCAAAATGTTTTGGTGGGAGGAGCCCTAGGCACAACGACCCGCTGCACGGGACGGGGGTGGGGGGTGTATGTGTGTGTGTGTGTGTCCCAAAACAAAGCCGTTCTTCCCACGCCGGGAGTCGAACCCGGGCCGCCTGGGTGAAAGCCAGGAATCCTCACCGCTAGACCACGTGGGAGGGCGCGGGCAGCGCCGCCCGCCCCCGCGCCTGCCCCCTGCTGGCGGCGGCGGGACCGCGGTTGCGGGGCGGCGGGGGGGGGCGGCGGGAGGCGGGGGGGGGGGGCGGTGGGAGGCGCCCCGCTCCGCGCCGCCTCCGCCGGGACAATAGCGCGGGGCCATGTCGTCCGCCGGCGGCCGCCAGCCCAGCCAGAGCCGGGCCATCCCCACCCGCACCGTGGCCCTCAGCGACGCGGCGCAGCTCCCCCCGGATTACTGCACCACCCCCGGCGGCACCCTCTTCTCCACCACGCCGGGAGGTAAGCTGCGGGGCGGGCCGGGGCCTGCGGGGCGGCGGCCGCGCCGGGGGAGCGCTCCCGCTGCTCCAAACGCCGCCTGTCGCGCCTATATCGCGCCTATATCGCACCT
The DNA here is from genome assembly GCA_031468815.1 of Morus bassanus. Taxonomy (NCBI): domain Eukaryota; kingdom Metazoa; phylum Chordata; class Aves; order Suliformes; family Sulidae; genus Morus; species Morus bassanus. Next base: position 4,133,276 of record CM062583.1, read on the forward strand.
ATATCGCGCCTAAACATCGTGCATATATACGCATATAGCGCCTGCCCCCCGTTGGCCTTAAAGCAAGCGCTTTGAGCAGGGTTTATTATTTTTCCGGGGGGGCGCAGGGGGTCGGGAGCTGACCCCCGGTGCGGGGGAGCAGCCGGCCCCGGTGGGACGTGGGCACCGGGGGGCTCGACACCCCGCGGGGCGTTGGCAGGGGTGGGGGGGCTGAGCCCCATCCCACCCTGACACCCCGGGATCGGAGCATCCCTCGTCCCCAAGCGGGGGAAAGGGACACAGGGGGGACGTTTCGGGGTGCTGGATCCCTAGGATGCGTTCCCACCCCTGCCATGAGTTTGTCAGGCCTCTGCGCCAGGATGGCGGCGAGCGCCCGGGGGGCAGCTGGTACCGAGGTGTCGCCGAGGGTGTTTATCCAGCGCCGAATTATCGCTTGCCCGTGTCCAGATAAGAGCGGGCAGCGCGGTGGCAGTGGCACGCACCCCCCCTGCCCTCCCCGCCTATCCTTGGGCTGCTGTGACGGTCCTTGGCCAGGGCGCCCGTCCTGCCGGGAGACTCCTTCTGCAAACAAGTGCTGCCAGGCCGGATCCCTCCCCATCTTCCTCTCATTCCCCCCCCACCTCCAGGCACCCGGATCATCTACGACCGCAAGTTCCTGCTGGACCGCCGCAACTCCCCCATGGCCCAGACCCCGCCTTGTCACCTCCCCAATATTCCTGGTGTCACCAGCCCCGGCTCGGCTGGCGAGGAGCCCAAAGTGGACGCCAACAACCTGAACCACCAGGAGGGGAAGCCATCCATGGGTAAGGGACCCCTGGGGTGGGGTTAGGTGGGGGGGATTTGGGGTGGGGTTGGGTGGACCCCCCCTAATGCTTCTCCCTTTGCCTCTCGCCAGGGGACGACGCTCAGTTCGAGATGGATATCTGAGCGGGAACCACGGAGAGGCAGCAACTCCCCAGACCTGTGCACACCCCATTCGGCTTAGCAGGATCCGTCCCGGCGAGGCGGAGGTGGCAGCGGTCCCCGCTGGCATCCCCCTCCCCGCCTGCCTCCCCCCACTCTTTCTGGGGAGCACGGCTCTGTTTTCCCCCACTTTGCGGGTGACCAGTCCCAGCATGTGCCGGACAGAGCATCCCTTCTGGATCCGGCCCTATTCCTCCTCCTCCGCCTGCCAGCAGCCTGACCTCCACCAGGCTTCTTTTTAAAACATCCCTTTGCCTCTTCTGCCACCTCATGCTCCCCCTGCTCAAAAACCCCCTCGTGTTACCCCAAGCCTCCCGTTGCCGGCAGCTTGGCGGTCCGGAGCTGCATCACCCCCTTTGCCCCTTCTCCTGGCAAATTTGGGCAGCCTCTCGGGAGGAGGGGGAAAGCGTTGCTCCTAAAACCGGGCGCCCGCTTGCACCCTGGGGGAGGGTTTTTTTTCGTTTCCCCCAGGACCTGCTGGCATTCGGCGGAGGACAACATTGGCGGCCCGTTCCCTTCGGTGCTCCGGGCGCCCGCATCTCTCTACTACCCAGATTTCTTCCGTCTTGGCCCTCCGACCGGGGGCTGCGTCCCCAACCTGCCAGCCAGGACTCAGAGCGACGTAGCCATATGTTACAAAAAAACCCTTGCTTTTATTTTTTTGGTACTAAAAAGGGGCACTTTACCAGCAATGCTTCTTTTTTCGGGCTGGGGATGAGCACCTCCGGGAAAGTGCTTTCTAGTGTTTTTTTTTTTAACCCCCTCCTTTAAAATGTGAATAATCAGGAGCAAAATCCCTCAGCGCCGTTGGATGTCTCAGGAATAGCTGGGTGCCCAGGGGGGACGCAGGGTGAGACGCCGCTGGAATGTGATGCTGCAGCCAGGAGCATCGCGACTGCACCTGGGGTGCTCCGGTTGCAGGGTGCCGGCATCGGTGCCATCCTCCGCTTGCTTTTCGCACCGGGACTTCCCCCGGCCAGGTTGTGCTGCCATGGATAAAGGGTTTCCGTGTTAAACTCCCTGCTGCTGGCAGCTTTGCCAGCCTGGCATGTCGTGGCCATCCTGCCCGTGCCTGGCATCTTGAAACCCCTTGGAGATGGGATTATTCTTTTTCTCCCCTCTTGGTGTGACTCTTGCCTTGCAGAGCAGCGATTGGTGAGGGTGTGCGTGGCGGGAGACACCGGGGCAGTGCCGTGTTCTGCCCCCCGAGCCCGCCAGCCCCCCCTATTTTTTTTATACTGCCTGTTGGGAGCCATCAACAGTTTTGCAACCTTCTCAAGTGCCATTTTATCAGCCCCCACCTGAGTGCCTGCTCCATCCATCCTCCCTCCCTCGCCGGGGTCCCCCCTCCCCGGTACCCAGCCCCGGGGACCCGTTGCCTGCCAGGGCGGTGGCTCCGTGCACCGGGGACAGGTATGCCCCACGCCGGCATCCGTGCTGCAGGCTTTGTGCACTTTCCGTCTGGTAATTTATTTCTCTAGGTGTGTTTGGTGCAGGTCGGCACGGCGGCTGGTTGCGAGCTCCCATCTTCCAGCTGCTCTTCTCATGGGGGTGAGGGCTGCCGCTCATTTTGGGGGGAAAAAGCAAAAAAACCCCAAGGGAATGGGATGTCTCTCCCATGCTTTCCCTCGCATGGGTAGCGCTTGGTGGGATGTGACGTGAACATGTAGCCGGCCGTCGTAGGCGCATGAGTGAGTGAGTGCAAGTAGAAATATGTATATGCGTGTGGGTGGGTGGTGATAAGACACACACAAATATATATATTATATATAAATAAATATATTTTCCTTAAAGCGAAGATCCTAGGAGGTCTGTTAGGTCCTCGGATTGAGGGAGTGGCAGGGGTGAGGACATCCTTTGCGGAGCGGGGACGGCCACCGCGGATGCAGGGACTCGGTGCTGTCGGCACGATGACTTGTTTTGGGAAGCCTGCTCTCCAAGCCAAAAAAATAAGAAAAAAAGAAGATATCTGAGGGCAACTTAACTGACGGCCAGGAGCCAGAGGGAAACCACTTTTTTTCCTAAATACCCCCTTTCCCGATCTCCTTTCTTCTCTGTTCCCTATCCCAGTGACTTTCTCCTGGTTGTCTTTTATAACCGGGCTCGGGGCTGAAGAGCAGGGAGGGAGTGCCTGGCCTTGCTGGGGCAGCTCCTCTGCTAGTCAGAGTATAGATTTGGGTTTTTTTTACCGTCTCTTAAAGCAGGTGTTTGGGAGGAGAAAAGCTCTCGCCAGTGGTTGCTGTTACAGTGAGATCAATAAAGATCTTGGTTCTATTAAATCGAGGTGCTGGAGGTTTCTTCTGACTGTGACTCGAGGTGGGGGGGGGGGGTTCCCTTCCCTTCAGAGCAAACACCGCCTGGACTTCACCCCCCTCATGGGCCAACCCTCCTTCCTTTATATTTTAGCTTTTTTATTTTCCCCCCTCCCAAATTCTTTAGGTCAGTTGCTTTCCAAATTTCAAATTTGGAAAAAAGCAGATCCAGGCCAAGGACGGTAAATCAGGAGCAAGACCCACCTCTCACTAGGCATAACTCAGTGTTGCAAAGAGCAGGGGATGGTCAAACCCAGAACGAACAGCCAAGGGTTAAGGGGGGACTCGATTGCAAAATTTCCTGTGCAGAAAAATCTGATTTTGCCATAGAAAGGTCTCCCATGTACAAAATTGCTGAAAATTTGTCATTTATCCTGTACCACCAGGTGCAAAAACCTATATCGATCTGGGCATCAATCTGGAGAGGTGCCAAAGAAAGTCCTGCTTGGGACACGTCCAAGCCAGACTCCAAATGTGCAAATAAACCCCTGAACTTAAGCCGAACTTAAATTGCAAACCCCCAGCAATTTCCCACATTGCTGCTAAAGGCATGTTTGCACCAGCCTGGGGGTCCCGTCCCCCATCCCCCCCCCCCCCCCCCGCCCCAGTGACCCCTTCCAGCCGATGCCGGAAGGCGTGTACGCTAGCACACAGTGCCCATCCCTGCCTTGCGAGTGCTGGGCAAGTTCCCAAAATGTCAGCTGCACTGCTAAGGCCGTCCTGTAAACCAGGTTTTAGCTGCTGGGGGCTGCAAAGCTGTTGCAAAGCCAAAGCTGTCTTGCAAATCAGTGATGCCCAAGCAGAGCAGGTGGGTTATGAACAGGGGGGTACAGCCACCCCTACCTGGGCTCATTCTTGAGGACCCTGATGGACCTAAACAGCCCTGAGCAGCCTCACCCGGGGTCCCCCCATGCCCAGGAGCACATTTAAGCCCAGCCCCTGGCCTGGCTGCATCCGGCCCATGCTGCCACCTTGGCTGCCCCATCTCTGCTGCTTCTGGAGGGACCCAGCCCAGGCTCGTGCCCTTGCAGGGGACTGTGCTGATGCAGGGGTGTTCCCACAAATTGTCCTGGTCCAGGACAATTGTCACTCTAATAATATATATATTTTTAAGTTTTAAACCAAGTAGCAGCAAAGTCAGCCTTTTTTTATACGATCCACTCTGTATGGGGGGGTGGGGGGGTGTCTGAGCAGCAAAAGCCGTCCCCCCAGTAGGAAGAGTGCTGTGGGGTGGGTGGGAGCAGGGCATCCCCTCCCTCTGGCTGCAGCAGCCAGATCCTTGGGGTCCCCAATTTTCATGGGTGTCTCAGCAAACTACCAGCACCCCCCCGCCCCCGTGCCGTGACACCCTTGAAAGCGCATCACTTCGGGATGCAGACTCCGCGTGTGAAATACTGCAGCGGCGCGCCGCATTCCCAAGCCGTCCGCGCCCGCTCGGGTCCCACGGGTGAAGGTGGGAGGGCAGCGCCAAGGGTGCCGCTGACCTGGGTTTGGGGGGGCTCCTTGCGCACCCCGGCTTGGCTGCACCCAGCGTGGTCCTGCCATGACCTCCCGTGGATGTGGGTGCATATTGCAGCAGCAATGCCTTCGCTCCGCGGGGAACCTGGGGAAGCGCTGTCACCTCGCGCTGTTACCCGGCTTATTATTAAATTATGACCGTTAAATTATCTTTATTCTTATACTCTCACTTCCTGCGCTCCTCCCCAGCCTGATCCTGAGTAAAAAAAGTGGGATGTAGGAGGAGGGGTGGAGAAGGCAGCGAGGAAACCCCTTCCTTCGGAGCAGGCACCGCTGCTGGCGCAGAGCGTGTGTGTTGCACGGCTGCTCCCTCCTGCAGTTTCTCCCCAAATTCTGGCTCTGCGAGTTGTTTCTTACCTGAAGTCTCTACTAAGGAGGTGCCTAAAGTCTGTCGGGGCAAAAAAATCCAGAGGAAAGCTGTGTTGCTTGGAAACAGGCAGCAAGGCTTTTTAAAAAATAAAAGAAAATAAAAATAAGACATTTTTCCTTCCACCACTGAATGGGAGCGGTGGATCATGGGTTGCTCTTTTTTAATTCTGAAATGTTAGAGAATTTTGAGGCATGTGTACAGAAGAGAGGAGCAAGATAAAAAAAAATGCTGATGAGGCATTTGGGAGCTCCCCTCTTCTGGGTTTGGCTTTGCCCATGCTGTGCCAAGCTTAGGGCAGCAACAACTGCTTTCCTCCCGACTTTTTGGGTGCTTTTTTTTTTTATAATCCTGGCTTACAAAGCCCCTGCAGCAAGGTGCGTGTGCGTGGGGAGCCCTGGCTTTTGGTGTGCTCCTTAGGGCAAAGGGAGTTTCTAGATACTGATTTGGGAGCTAAAAATGGAGAATTTAAAAAAAATTGATAAGATTTCAGTCTAGGACTGAAGCTCTTAACTGATAGCGAGCCGTAAATGAACAAAACCAGGGTAATTCCACATGCAGCAGGGTGAATGAAACCTTGGCTGGATTTATAGCTCTTGATATAAGTTTTAAACTGGAGTAGCTGCTGTCTGCATGTGACACTGCTGGGGTCTGCCCTGTGGCACTCAACTGTAAAATTAGGCAGAATAGAGGGTATTTTGGCCAAGCCGAAGGCTGGGAGCCTGGCTAGTATCTAGGATCCTAATTAACAAACTTTCCAGCCCTGCTTTCCAGCCGTTACCATTTTCGGACTGCCTCTGGGCTCCGTTTACATTCCTGGCCCTCCTTTCCAGCGCCGGTGAATGTGTTAATGCCGTTTTTCTCTTTTTCCTTTGGCCTGTTGGTGTCCTATAAACATTTATTTGGCGGTGCCTTCTGGAGCAGTGCGATGGCCGTGGATGGTGCAGGGTGCGAGCAAGGCTGTAGCGCCGGGGTGTTGGGGGTCTCTGAGGGAGGTGTGGCTGGGGTCCTCCTAGATGGGGCCCTCTGAGGCCTCAGAGGTCAACCCAAATGAAATAGGGGAAGGCAGCTAGGAGCTGAAGGAATTAGGTTTTAATGGATTAGCTAAAATAACATTTCTGCGGCAGCAGAATGAGCGCAATGCCTGTTGGCAATGAGGGGAAGCCTGAAGTCGTCTCATGGCTTTACTCTGTGCTGTGACGGAAGCCAGCAGAAGATGAGCAGACCTTGATGCTGGCCCTGCTGGTACTGGCAGAGCCGTTGCAGGAACCCACCATGGTGACTGGATGTGCTGGGGAGCAGCTGGGTGGGCAGCAGCCTTATTTCCCCAGGCATTTGAGTGGCCCAAGCAAAGAGGGATTGCTCCAAGATTTGGGGGCCTGGAGCTACTCTGATATTCCAGAGGATGCCTCCAGGTCTACACCCTCTCCACCATGGCCTGAAAGCTTCCTGCAAGGTGGGAAGACCAAGCGTGGAGGCTCTGCAGATGGCTTGTTCTTAGGCCAGGCTGCTGTAACCAGCTGTGTTTGGGTCCATGAAAGGGATGCTACGTATACAGCTCCGCTTAGGGCAGCCGCTTCCCACCCTGCCTGTGGTTAAGAGCCCTGGGACCTGCCTGGACAACAACGTGGGGGAGAGGAGATGTGCTGGGGCTGGGCGCGAGGGGGGTCCACCTCCAGTGGGCTGCGAGGAGGCTTAAAATTAGCAGAAAGCGCAGATTCCTCTGTAAGCTTCAGCTCTTAGCCTGCTTTTAAAAGTTGTGCTGGGTGCTTGCAGAAGTGAGTTCTGGACCTTTACTTTCCCGGTGTGAGTTTTGGGGAGCATTCCCCCTTGGCATGGTAAAGCAGGGGCTCCCCGTAGGCTGTTTCACACCAGTCCCAGCCTGGATCCAGCAGCATCCCTCGCCCTGGCCCCCATCACACACATCCCTCCCTCCTCTCCCATTTCTGGGAAGGAAAAGGGCATTTTGGCTTTGAGAGGAGCAGGCAGTGCCTTGATGCTGCCCAAAATGCTGTTGTCCTGAACCTAGCTGGAGTGGTGGCATCTGCTGGTCCCCTGTGTGTCCCAGGGGCCTGAGAGCAGGAGGGGGTGTGAGGGATCAGTGTGGCTGGGGGATGCTGTGTGCTGGGGGTCCCCTCATGGATAGGTGCTATGGCTGGGGGCTGCTGTGTGCCATGGGGTCCCTGAGGGGATGGGTGCTGTGGCTGGGGCATGCTGCGTGTCAGGGGGTCCCCAAAGGGATGGGTGCTGTCTGGAGGATGCGGTGTGCTGTGGGGTCCCTGAGGGGACAGATGCTGTGGGTGGGGGATGCTGCGTGCCAGGGGGTCCCCGAGGGGATGGGTGCTGCGTGCCAGGGGGTCCCCGAGGGGATGGGTGCTGTATGCCAGGGGTTCTCCGGGGGGATGGGTGCTGTATGCCAGGTGGTCTCCGAGGGGATGTGTACTGTATGCCAAGGGGTCCCCGAGGGGGTGGGGGCTGCGTGCCAGGGGGTCCCTGCGGGGGCTGGTGCTGTGGCCTGGGGGTCCCCGCGGGGCTGGGGGGCGCAATATGCCGGGCCACCACCGCGGGGCGGTCCCGGGGGTGGGGGGGCTGTCCCGGGGCGGGGGGCGGTGCTCGGCAGCAGGGGGGGCGGTGTGGGGCCGAACGGCAGCGCTGCCCCTCCTGCGGCTCCGCCTCCGCCTCCTCCCCCGCCGAGGCTCCGGCGGTCGGGGCGGCCGCGGGGCTCCGCTCCCGCCACCCCGCTCCCGCCGCCCCCATGGGGCGCCCGACGGCGCGGCCAGCCCGGCGCGGGAGCTGAGCCCGGAGCCGCCGCCAGGTACCGCATCCCCCCCGCCCCCCCGGGACCAGGCATCCCCCCCCCCCGGGACCGGTCATTCCCCCCGCCCAGGACCAGGCATACCCCCCCGGGACCGGTCACCCCCCCAACCCCAGGACCAGGCATACCCCCCTGGGACCGGTCACACCCCCCCACCCCCCCCCCAGGACCAGGCATCCCCCCCCGGGACCGGTCACCCCCCCACCCCAGGACCAGGCATCCCCCCCCGGGACCGGTCATATCCTCCCCCTCCGCCCTGGACTGGTCATCCCCCCCCCTACCCCCGGGACCAGGCACCCCCCCCGCCGGGGCCGGTTCCCCCCCTTATCCCTCCCTGGGGCGGAGGGGGGTTCATTTCCCAGCCGGGTGTGTGGGGAAGGGGATGGAGGGACAAGGCTTGACCGTGGGGTACCGGCTTAGAGCCGGGTGGCACGTCGGGGGGGTGCCCCCACACCTCCCAGGGCCACCCCGGGCCGGGGGGGGGTGTTGCTGCCACCCCCCCATTGGGAGAGGGAGGCAGGTGCCGCTGCTGGGAGCAGCCTTCCTCCCGCTGGGCCTGGGGTGCTTGCTGGGCAGGGGTCCCCTTGCCCCAGAGCGAAGGAGGGGAAGGGCGATGGGAGGAAGCTTTATTTTGCCCCAGGAACACAAACCCCACAGCGTGGGCGTGAGGTGCCCAAACCCTGGCGACAAGGGTTTATCCGCAGCCAATGCTGTGCTTCAAACCTCTAGAAAGTAGGTGGATAACTAGTTTTGAGGCCCAGCATCCGCCCCGTGGCATCCTCCTAGCTCTTGTGCCTTTGCAGACCTGTTTATTAGTTAAAAGGGGCTTTTCTCTCCCTCTTGCTGCCTGGAAGCCAGCCCCGCAGGAGGCTGACCCAGGCGAGGAGCCCAGCGCAGCTGTCTCCCGGTGCCAGCCGTGCCTGCTGTGGTCGGAGTGCCTCAAAGTGACTTTTGGGGTTTGCATCCCTTGGCTGCCTCCCTTACACCCCCAAAAGCCAGCCGGGGAGCAGGCTCTGGAACAGGGAGCTGTGGGATGGCTCCCTGTTGGAGGATGAAGATGGAGGAGGAAGAGGAGTGGATGTAACGGCAGTCCCTTTCTGGCTTGGGGAGCATCCCGGTTTGGGGTTTGGCTCCGCAGCCTCCTGTTTGGGGAGCACAGGAGAAGCGCAAAACCTGGGATCACTCAGCGGTGGGTTTCCCACTGGGATGTTAGTGCCAGGTACATCGGAGAGCCCGGTGGGCTCCCACGCCTGTGTAGGACAGGGTCACCTCCACCGCCGTGTCGCTCGGGCAGAGCTGGGATGCAGAGGATATCCTATGAGGGCAGGCTGACTGTTCTTGCTGAGCTCCTGCTCAGCATCTGTAGTTGTCGGGGCTCAAAACTTCCAGAAACTGCGTCCAGGCTGGGTTTCCTATGGCTGCCGGACTTTTCCGGACCTCTTCCTCTACCCTTTCCCCTATGCATCACTCTTAGCGCTGGGAGGGGTGAATACTACCTCTCTTCCCCCCAGCACTGAGGACTGTGGCACTCGTGACATCCCAAGCAGTGTCCTGGTTGTTTCCCCCCTGCCCCGGGTTGGGGGGGCAGCAGGTTTTGGGGTGGCCGTGCTGGGAGCGTGCAGGCATTGCCTGGGGAGGGAGCAGGCAGGCAGGCATGCAGGCAGCGGTGGTGGGACATTTCCTTCCTGGAAGGCAGGAAGTGATTATGTCTTTGCACAAATGACACGGAGCCTAAAAATAACCGGCAGGTCTCTGTTGTGAGCAAATACCCTCTGGGATTTGCTTGATTTTACTTTATTTAAGAGCGGGGTTAGGGAGAAGAGGGCTGGGAGAGCGAGCTCCATACGCTACGGCATGCAAAACCAGCGAGCGTGCAAAGGCACGCGCGACGGCGGGTGCGGGTGTGCATAAGGTGCTGCTTGTGTTGCAAAAGGTGTGGTCTGCAGCAGCTCAGCTTTGAAAAGCAGCCCCGTGTAAATGGAGCCGTCCCGTTGCTCTGCCAGCCTTCCCCGTCGGGAGGGGAGCCGGTGGTTAGCTATGAATAGCACAAAATCATAGCCCTCGCCTTCCCGAAACGCCCTGGCTGTGCTTCTCGTGGCGCTGAGCCTCCCAGGGTTGGGAGCGGGGTGCTGTGCCGTGGGTGCCACCCTGGGGTCCCCACCCTCGGGGACCCCCCCTGCTGCAGGCTGGCACGGGGTCACGCCGTAAAACCTCCTGCGGGGAGGAGGTGGAAATAGCACAGGGTGAAAAATTTGGCGGAGCGGGTTTGGGTGTGGGGCCGTGGTGCTTCCTGGTGAGTCGGGGAGTATTTGGTGTCGGGGGAAAGCTCCTCCGCAGGACGGGTCGTCTCTTTGGAGAATCCCCTGGCCTTTATCTCCATCCTTTATGGCTTTTTTTTTTTTCTTTGCACTATTGAAAGGAAACTCTTCAGTAAGCATGCTCGCAGACCTTGAAACCGCTGGCAGCGAGCTGACTGCACAACCAGCAGTGCTCGCGCTTGCAAATTAGGGCTTTGTTCCTTTTTCCATTGATGCTCATTGATAAAACCCCTCACTTAAACATCAGGCAGCCTGAGCATCTCCTGCGTGCTGTAAGCCGCCTCTTGGCCCAGCGAAGCAGCACCCCAGGGACCGACGTGATGTGCGAGGGGACCTGCCGGGGGTCTTTAAAAAGGGGTTCTTTGGAGGGGAGAGGGTGTGTGCAGTAGCAGCTCATCCAAAGAACATCCCACTCTTGGGCTGCCGTTAGCCATTACAGGTGGGCTCTGTGCAAAGTTGAGGCAGCTCCACCAAAAAAACCATGTCTGTTTTGTATTCTGCTAATGAGATCCTCACATTTGTATCTTAATTCCTCCCATGCATTACCCAGGCTTTGCTTGGCGAGGAAGGTTTGAAATTGCTGATTAATAATTCCCTGTAAACCAGGTTTGGGAGCAGGGGCTGCCACCTGGGTACCAATCCTGGTACCTCCCAACAGGTACCAGCATCCTCCCCATCCATGGCTGCCTCCGTGGCAGGGTGCAGAGTCACACCCACATTTCTGGGGTGACATGCCTGGATGCCTTCTTTTTCTTTCCTCCCACCCCATCTCAAACAGCTTTCCCTGACTTCAGGGTAAGGATTTTTGAATTAAGTAACTAAAGGCAGGTTGGTCATGTGGAGGACGGGGATGTGGCACTCAGTTTTCTGCCAAAAGGCAGGAGACCGTTGGGGAGGAGGGGTGTGAAACGCCGGGTCCTTGTTATCCCAGCTCTCCTGCTTGGATCTGGGAGAAGGCATCCCACTGATGCTTTCCCCTGTCCCTGGCAGATGCTAGCAGTGGAGCACAGGGCATGCAGGGGATTGGCAGCACTGATCTCAGCCCAATTGAGAAATACCTCTATACTTTCTAGGAAATGCTGCTTATTTAGTTATATTTTTGGCTGGCTGCGCTGGGTCTCCGAGGAGCCTGGAGCCTGTGAGGATGGAAGGAGGTTGCTTTTCTTGTTTAAAAATAATAACAACACAGTCAAGGCTTGTAAAATCAGAGCTGTCTGCTGCAAAAGTTGGCTTTCCAGAGCCTTTCCCTCCCCACTGCAAAGCATTTTTGGGTTGGCTTAAGGCATTTTGGGTCTCATTGCTTCCTTGCCTTATTTCACCGTTGCAGCTTGGCGGGCGAATGACACGTTTCAAATAAACCACGACTTAATATGCTACTTCTCACCTTCCTTTTTTTTTTTGTTTTTTTTAAATAAGCCAAGCTGCTTCCTTCTGGCATCACCTGGAACAACAGGAGCCCAGTTCCCACGCAGCCTCTGCTCCGGGATATCTCCTGACACACGCAGGCTCCCCTGGCAAAGGGCTTGCTGTTCGTGTGTTATTTTATTTTCACTGTTTTTTGAAAAAGAGGGTTAAAGAGCATGCCGGGGCGGGGGGCTTGGCTCCAGCGCTTCCTCCGGGGTTCGGTGATGCCCCTCCGGCAGCGCCGGGGCTTCCTGCTGGCCGCCGCAGTGTTTCCTGCCTCCCTGCTCGGGTCACTGGTGCCGGGTGCCCCCCGGTCCCTTGCGGATGCATCCGTCCCGGCTCAGTGCTGAAAAGCTGCTAGGGCTGCCCCACACCCAGGGGAGGGATGGATGTGTTAGGAGGATGCTGCAATTGCTGCTGCTTCCCAAAGGGCTTTGCATTTTATTTAAAAAAAAAAACAAACAAAAAAAACAAACTATAAAATAACCTGGGGATGCACAAGGGAGATTTACTTGATTTATTTCCTGATGACAATGAGGTGCCTGGGCAAGTGCACGCTTCCTCCTCATCGCAGTGGCCGGGGCAGATGCATCCTGCAGCTGCAGCCCGGCTCCCCCTGCTATATTTAGTCCATTGTTTGCTCCAGCTTTGAGTCCTCAGCAGGTCCTTGGGTGCAGGAATAACCCCCCTGCCAGGCAGCCGGGGAGAGGAGCGGCTCTGTGAGGCAGGGAGGTGGGGGGCTGAGCACTGTCCATCATTGTGACTTATGTGGGAGAGGCCACAGAGCCCATGCGTCATCTCTTGGGATGCTCAAGCAGCATCTTGGTGCCATCTGCGGCTCCTCCGGTGTTCCCCATCCACCCCAGGCTTGGTGGGGCTGGCTGTGCTGGGAGAGGGTCCACAGGGGAAGGGAAGCATCTATACATTGCATACCTGTAAGCTTCACTTTCTCATTAGGGAGGAAGAATAATTAACCAGTGGCCACTGGAGTTTTGAATTTAGGCAAAACACCTGGAGAACAACAGTGCCAGTTTGTTTGGGTGGGATGTGCCCTTGCAGAGTGTTGGTCCTTTTTGCGGCTGGGGAGAAAATGGGCTCTTTGTTAACAAGCCACGGCCACAGTTTGTTTCGGGCTTGGCTTTTAGGTCCCTGAGACGAGGGCTGCGAGTGCTGGCGAGGGGATGAGCTGGCTGGGTGAGTATTTCTGGGGTTTGTCCCTGTGTCCCTCGCCCTGGGGAGAAGATGCAGGCAGGAGGCAAGGATGCTGTACGGGGCGGGGGTTGTCTCAACGTCCTCTCTCTCCTAGAAAGGAAACCCATAAATACAGCATTGTGCAAAGGAAGGGATGCTCAAAACTGGGTCACCCTGGCTGATGGCTAATGCCATCATAAAATCCATGCAGGTCGCTTCTGACCATCCTAACTTCTCATAGTGGCATGAAAACAGAGCAAAGCCTCACTAACTCGGCTGATTTTTTTGGGAATAACTCGGATCTTAACATTGCAGGCTGACATGTTCGATGCGGTGGGGTCCTTTTAAATACAGGTAAAATAATAAAACTACTTCTTTTGTTTTTAAGGGTGAGTTGCCTGCCTAAACACCTGCTTAGTGTTTGCTAACTGTGTTCAACTGTTGGGGGAAAAAACCTGATATTTGGGCTAATCCAGAGCCCTTTGGTGGGCTGGTCCCTCCCAGGCTGGTCCCTGGGCTCCTGCCCCTCTTGGCTGGCCTGGGATGGTGGCTCAGCTGCATCTCTTCTCGTTGCAGCCACCAACGACATTTGGGAGGGTTTTCAGGCAAGATAATTTCAGCTGGTTTCCTGGGATAGGGTTTTGCTTCCCCAGCCCTCCCATTTTGTGTCCTGGCTTGCAGGTTGGGCACTGGGACAGTGTAAGCCATCCTGCTCCCATTGGATGCAGTGGTACCAGTATATAGCTGCTCTCACATGGGTAACACCAGCACTTTCCTCTTCCCGTGGCTTTTTAGAGCAGTTCGCGTGGTTGCCCAGAGCACCCATTTTGGGTAATTTTAGTGCTTTTCTAGAAGATGCTTGCTTTTGCCTGCCCAGCCGAGGCGGGGAAAAGAAGCTGAAATGTGATTTCCTCTCTCCATTCATTTTGTGGTTTGAAAGACCATTTCCAAATCTGCCCGGCGTCTTTTATGTCTGTTATTTGCCGGTGTGCTTTGGGGGGGGGGGGGACGGGACAAAAAAAACCCAAACAAAACCCCTGGGGGATTTACGGCGAAGGTGGGTGACTGTGGCGGGGGGAGAGGGACAAAGGAAATAATACAGAGTCTGCCTGCATCTGCCTGCAAATTGGGGGGGTGAGTCTTCATCCCCCAGCATAGGGATGCTGGAGCAAACCCAGAGGGATTGGTACTGCTCATCGGGCTGAGCTGGCTGCTTTTGAAAAGGTGCACCAATTCTGAGCAAAATAAGGAGGAAAAAAAAAAAAGGCATCCTGGCTGAACGCCTCCCTCCTGCTTGCTGGCTGAGCTCTCCAAAGCCACGAGCATCTGCTGTGAAACACTTGAAACTTCCCTATATATATATTTATTTTTTTTGCTTTATTTTTGCCCCAACAGTGTGTATGTGAAAGAAAAGCATAAGTGGACTTGCAGAAATGGCACAGGCCTGAAACAGCTGGTTTGGGGTTTTTTCCCCCCTTCTCTCACATGTAAAAGAAACCAGGCTGCCTAATGGTGCAGAAAATTCATGGTAGAGCAACAAGTTTTCTGTGGAGCAGGGAGGAAGATGGGGAGGAGGGGAAAATCTGTGTCGGGGCATGGCTGTCTCAAAATAGCACATTTTCCGGAGGCTTTACCCCGCCTTGAAGCATTTGCAGCTGCTGGGGGCATCGCATTCCCTAGGATTGCAGTAAGGGACTGATCCTGTACTGCTTGCAAGGCAGCAGAAGCAGCTGCAAAAGCATTTGTAGGGCTGGGTTAAAGCCACCCCTGTTTTCCCAGCACTGTGCTTCGCCACCGAACAGGTACTGTCCCCCTTTGGATGCTGCCAGGGTTATTCCCCATGCAGCATCAGTACAAAGGAGATTTTATTGGGGACCGTCTCGGTAGGGGTGGGCAGAGTTGGTTGGTTTTTTTTTTTTTTTTTTTTTTTTCCAGGCTACCCCTTTGCCATCTCTTGCTTCATCTGGTTACCAGGATCCGGCCCTGGCTGGCGCAGACAGTCGGTGCATTGTCCTGAACCGGTCGAGTGTGGCAGGATGCTCCTGGCCGTCGCCAGCCCCCCCGCCCTGCCCCAGGCTGGCCCTTTTGCTTTCATCCTTGTTTAGGGATGAACTCCCTGGGGAGGGGGGGGGTCTGCTTTCAGGGTCCTCCACCTGCCCTGGGGGAGAGGGTGCTCCTCCGGTATGGGACTTACTGGCTGCTTTAAAGGCAGCTTTCAGATTTGCTCATTAATAGCCAGAGGAAGTCCCTCATTCCGCTGCCTTGAGGCTCCTGATGTGCCTCTGGTGCAATCAAGGGGGTTTCTCAGCACCACAGGATTATTTATTGCTGCACGGGGGTCACCTTTTTTCCTTGCTGCCTCCCACAACTTCTGAGGCTGCAAACTTACGTGTGGGCGCTTCACAATCCACCCCCCCTGGCTCCTCCTCTGCTTGCACGTGCATTGACACACGTGTGTGCACGCACATGCATGCACAGCGTGGACCAGGGAGCAACCTCCCCAAGCCTTGCCCACTACTCCAGACGTGCTGGCGACTCCTAAATTACTAAATATTTAGTAAAATTTACTTGTCTGCAAGCGTTTTCTGCCTGGGGAGGGACCCTGGAGTGGTGTACGGGTGCTGTAGAAGTGGAGGATGAGGTTAAGGGCTGTGCCGGGATGGGGAGCTGCTGGGTCCCTCTGCAGTGCCATCTGCTGACTCAGCAGATTTGGGGGGCCGGATCCAGCGTTTTGCTTTTATTCCCCCCTGCTTCCCCAGCCCCGCTTTCAACTGCTCCGGGTCCGGCCCCTCCCTGATGGAGGGAGCTGCATGGCAGACAGGCAGGGAGGAAGAAAGCCCTTTGCAGGAGGGAAAGGGCTGGGTTAGCGTTCGTTCCCAAATGGGCCTCTCCTCGCCGGCTGTCGGTGGGGGGGTGCCGTGCACCCGCCTGGGATTTTCCCTTCCTAAAACGGGAGCGGCCGAAGAAAAAAAATCCTCCTCCCCCTCCCTCTCTCCTTGTTTTCTCCGCGGTCGCTGCTGCCTCCCTGTCCCGGTACAGCCGCCTGCGGATTATGGGTACGACCGCCAGCGCGGCACAGCAGGCAGTCTCGGCATCCCCCCTGGAGAGCGGCGCACCGGGCGACGGCAGCATGGAGGACCAGCGCTCCCTCAGCATCCACTCCTTCCAGACCCTGGGGCTCCACAACAGCAAGGCCAAGTCTATCATCACCAACAAAGTGGCACCTGTGGTCATCACGTAAGTCCATGGCAAGATCTTGCATCCCTTTGCTGCTGTCTCCAGACCTCTGTTTTTCTGCACCATCTTTCCTAAATATTGCTTTTTTTCATCTTCACCTATGCCATTATTTTTTTCCTTTACCTACCCACACATGGCTTTTGCAGGTACAACTGCAGGGAGGAGTTTCAGATCCACGATGACCTGCTGAAGGCCAACTACACAGTGGGACGCATTTCCGAGGCCACGCTGGAACACTACCTTGTGCAGGTGAGTATCACCGCCACCCCGTGTCAAACCCATTTCAGCCTGGGGTTTGGGAACCTCAAGGTTTTTTGGGGCTAATTTTGAAGATTATCAAGAAAAAGCCACTTTTCTTCTCAGCTGTGTTGAAGCCTGCTGTCTCAAATCCAGTTATTTCCCATCTTCTCTCTGCCCATCTTGTTTTGCAGGGGAAATATTTCATGGTCAGGGATGTATATGGCAAATTAGATGTCTTGAACACTACCGGGAGCTGCGGCGCTCCCAATTTCCGACAAGCCAAAGGAGGTTACGCTGTGTTCGGCATGGGACAACCCAGCCTCAACGGCTTCAAGCTCGTGTTGCAGAAGCTGCAGAGAGAGGGCCACAAGGTTGGTGGGAGGGTGGAAATTGAGGTGGAAAAAGGCAGGAGAGCTTTTGGGCAGCCTTTCACCCTCTTTTCAGGAGTGTGTCTTCTTCTGCGTCCGTGAGGAGCCTGTGGTTTTCCTGCGGTTGGAGGGGGACTTTGTGTCCTACACCCCCCGGGGCAAGGAGAACCTACATGAGAACCTCCAGTGCCTGCAGCGGGGGCTGCGGGCGGAGAGCCTGGAGCTGGCCATCCGCAAGGAGGTGAGGTGGGACGGGAGCAGGGGGTCATCACCCCAGCGATAACTGGGTTCACGCATGCCCCCAGCTCAAAGATGAGTGGAGGGGTTGTCGGAGGTGGTGAGTGCCCCGTGGGTTTTGATGGTGGTCCCCATCTCCACTAGATCCATGACTTTGCACAGCTGAGTGAGAGTGTCTACTACGTCTACAACGACATTGAGCGCTTGCGGGACGAGCCCCACGCTGTGCGGGTGCAGTGCGAGGAGGACATCCAGGTGACAGGGGAAGTCTACCGCAGACCCGTCTTCCTCCTGCCCTCCTACAGGTGCTGCCCTTCCTCCTCCTCCTCACACGTGGTCGGTGGCTTTGCTTTTGCAAGCTGGGCTGCCTTTCCTCTTGATAACCTCTTAAGCCACGTCTTCCACTGCAGTGGGGACAAAGCCCTCCCATGGCCCCACCATCCTAACGAGGGCTATCCCTGTGCCCGGCAGGTACCACCGGCTGCCCCTGCCCGCTGACGGAGCCCCTTTGGAGGAGCAGTTTGATGCTTTCATCTGCTTCCTCAGGGTGAGCCGAGCAAAAACGCCTTTTCCATGGGGCCATTTCAGGTTGGGACTTGCTCCTGCACCTCAGCAAGGGTGCCATGTTGGGGAGTGTGACTCCCTGAGAGCATCTTCTGCTTTTGGCTTGATGCTGCCTGTTAGAGGATGCCTGTGCCCACGATTGCATCCCATTCTGATTGCTGTGGACGCTGCTGGAGAAGTCCATGTGGTCCAGCTGCTTGTCTGTACCCTTAGCTGGAGGTGACCATCCCTTGCCACCTCCCAGCATCCCTGTGCAGGTGGCTCTTCCCTAAATGGGTTTGGGAGAAATGATCTGGATTTCGTGCAAAGGCTTTCAATGGCAGGCCTTCTGTTCATTTTTTTTTTTTTTTAGCCTGGGAGTTTTCATGTCATGAAAATGTCATTTTCATGAAATGAAAATTTCATGTCAGCATGAATTTTCATGCTTGGGGACTAGTGGTAGGAACACCTCTGGTGGGGCGGACAGGCCAACATCTGCCAGTGGCTGGGGAGGGCATGGGGATGCAGTGGATGGACTGCCTGTTGTGCTGTCTTGGTCCATCTGTGCCGACCTCTGAGCAAAAGGGAGATGGCACCCACCCCACCGCGCCTGGGCAGGACTGTCACTTCACCCCAGTCATTGTAGTGGCAGACCCGGCTCTTCTGGATGCCCCTGTGGTCCCCATCCCTCTGTCACTTCCTCCTAGGAGAGCCCCAGCCTGCTGCTGCGGGACCCCGGCAGACCCCCACCGGCACTGCTCTTTGGCTGCCAGACCGGCGTGGGCAGGACCAACCTGGCCATGGCCATGGGCACGCTCATCCTCCACCACCACCGAGGAGCCACCCAGAAGCCCGAGTAAGCCGGGGCTGGGGTGGGGGAGGATGCCCGTGCCCCCGGGGCTGGTTTGATCTCCCTCTTCTCCCACTCCAGCCTCCCCCACCCGCCTAAAACATCTCCCAGGGACAGGCTTCGGGTCATCCAGACCTTCATCGAGATGGTCCCCAAAGGCCAGCAGATAGTCGAGGAGGTAAGGGGGTGCCAGCGAAACCCCCGGCGGGGTGGGTGGGAGGGGGAAAGGTTGGCCCCCACCACCATCCAGGGCTTGCTGAAGCGGTTTTCCGCTTGCTCCTCACAAGGTGGACAGTGCCGTTGCCTTCTGCTCGGAGATGCACGACATGAAGGAAGCCATCTACGAGTACAAGAAAAAGCTGGAAGGGATCGGGGAGGACTATCAGATCCAGGTACATTAATTAGAGGATTGCTCAGATGCAAGCCGCCTGCACAGGGTAATTTATTGAGCTGTTTTTGTGTGGGGATGAGAAGAATGTAAATTCTGGAAATCCAAAGCTTCCTGTGAGCTGGAAATTTCCCAGGGACGTGAAACCTGGAAGGTTGTGGAGCTTCTCTCTCTCTCTCTCTCTCAATTGTTTAAGAGCCATAAAATGGAGCAGGCTGGGATTTGGGGGAAAGCTGGCTGTTCTGAGCTTTGCCACTGCTTCTGGTAGATGACCTTGGGGGCAAATAATATCCTGTGCCCTGGTTTCGTCAGCTCTAATATTGGAAAATCCATACCAGCCTGGCTGGTAAAAGTCCTCGGGAGCTGGGAGGAATCATTGCTTAGAGGTTTTCCTGCAAATATAGTCACTCAAGGTCAAGCTTTCCTATCTGTAGGGTTTTTTTTTTTCCCCCTTTGCTTTGAAAAGCCATCAGGGTGGTTTTCCATGCTGGAAAGCTGTGGTCTCCCCTGTCTGACCAGGGGGCTCCTCGCCAGGCGATGAATGGATGCTCAGATGGAAATGCTGCCCCAATCCCAGCCTGTTTGGAGATTAATTTTCCCATTTACATGCTGAATGCGGAGTGGAAGTGCTGGGGCTAGTTCTAAAGGGCAATCTAGAAAACAGGCGCTGTATGGCCAAAGCAAATAGGCTGGAGCAGAGAAGCACCATGAAAATGATTAAGTGGGGGGAAAATAAAGCATTTATTGGCACTTTTTTTGGTGTTTAATGCCAAACCCCAAATTTTACCCCCTTTTTAAGGTGGGTTTTGGATACGTTTGGTGCTGCTCATGTGATGGCAGGTACTCTCTTGTAAAGCAGGGGGAGCTTGGGCACAGAGCAGGGGATTTTCCCGCTGCTTCGAAGCCTTTCCTGACCATTCCCCACTGAGGAGGGCTGCTCTATGTCATCCTCGATGCCGGGGAAACGGCTGGGGGACTGCCGTAAAATAGTGACGAGTAGTGTTTATTTGAAGTCTGCATGGAGTGAGAGCAGGTTTAAACAATGGCGAAGGGCCAGGAAAATGTGCTGGGGAGGGGAGGATGAGGAGGGGAGAGGGGCTGATGCTCAGCCATTGAAAAAACAGCCTGGGCTTGGTAGGACTGGAGGGGCTGCAGGTGGTACCAGCGGGCTTTGGCGGGTGAGCTGGCAGAGCCCCAGTTGGTTTTGGGGAGAGGAAGGGCTTTTCTGGGCCCTGAGGAATGATCTCATGCTGGACTGTGGGTTTCTGCCCTGTGTTGGGGATTAAAGTGGAGATTTAAGTCCTCAAGCGATGGTGATGCAGGAGTAGGTGCATCCTGGCGTGGGATGCTGAGCCACAGCTGGACCCCCATGGTACCCAGCTCTCCACAGCTGAAACATGAGCTGGTATCCCCATTTTCATCAAGAGCCTATTTAAGGGGAATATTAAGAGATCTACCTCGGGTGAGAGCACAGGGCTGGTTTCTATTGCAGGAACCCGAGCACTTTGGGAGAAATGCCGCTCTGCTGGTGGTGCCGCCGGCAAACCTGGCATGGCTCCATCCTTGTAGGCTTTGTTTTGAGTTTCCAGAGCAAAGCCCGCTGCCCTGCCTCTTGATAAATGACAGTGGGCCGGATTTCTCTTGTGAAGAACAAGTAAATATTCATGAGTCAACCACGTAATGTCAGAGATGTGCAAGCCTGCTCACCAAACCCACCCCCGTACGTATACAGCCCCACCTTACAGGATTTTCCATCATATCCTGGGCAGGGTGTCCCAATGGATGGCAGGGACACTCGTGGACCCCGTGCTGGGTGCTCCTTTGCTGATGCTGGCATTGCGGGTTAATTTGGATAGGATGCTTGGCTGTACAAATCCTTCCTTGAGGCAGCAAGGTGGTGGTTCCTGAATTATGGAAAACCACGCGGGTTTGAGCTTGTGTCTGCAGGAGATAGTTGTGCTGGGGCAAGCTCCTGGTTTAGGGAGGTAATGATGAAGATGAGGAGGAGGAGAGCTTGCTTGAAGCGAGCTACATAGGCATCGGGATGCTTCTGGGCATGTAGGGAAAGAGGAGACACTTGGAAATGGAGGATATTACAGAGCATGTGGGTTATGGCTCTATTTAATAAGCTCGTGTTGCTATTACTTAAGTTCTTCTAGTGTCACCCATCATTTTTGGGTCTGCCACCTCCCGTGAGATGCTGACCCTGGAGCAGGGTCCTGGGAGTCCCGCTGGGTTTTGATGGCAGATGAGGGGTTCCCAAAAAGTCCCTGGCCTTTCCTCGCATTACCCGGAGCATGGGGCTGGGAGGTGATGTCTCCAGCAGGCTCCCCACGTCCTTACCCTCAGCATCGCTGGGACAGGGACCTCTCTCCCCAGGGATGTCGTCACCAGAGCATCCTGGCTGAAGGCCATGGAGGTGGCCACGGTGGGGGCAGGACCTTGCATTAACCAACCCCCTCCCCTTGGGTTCGAGTCTCCTGTTAGAATCTGGACAGAGTATCCTCCCAGGACAGCAAAGCCCCTCAGGTCCAGTTGGAACTGCTCCCGGTGTGTCCTTGGGCTAGAGGGAAGGTTTTGTTTGAGCTGAAATGCAAATTTATGCCTTTAATCCTTTAATATGGAAAACTTGACATGTTTCTTTTAAAGAAAAAAAAAGTATAAAAAACTATTCCAGATTGGGTTTTGTAGTTCCACCCCCCTGCCCCTCTTCTCGTTTGGAAGCAGTTTCTTTCCAAACAAACAGCTTGATGAAGTTAGTGTGAATATGCAAAGAAACCTTCTGAGCAGCTTAAATGGCATTTCTGCCCCTCTTCCTCCCAAAAAACTGCTGCATAAAAAAAATGTGCCTCAGGCCTGTTTGCTACTTGCTTGTCTCTCTTCTAAGCCAGCTACAAACAAGCGTGTGAGGGCTTTTTCCCCAGTCTCTGATGTGCTCAGGGCTGCAGGACCAGTCGGCATTGGGCATCACAAATTCCACCTGCCTCTGCTTTCAGGGGAGCAGCACCAAAGAGTATTTCCTGCAGAGGACTTTGCAGAGCCTTGAACGCTATTTCTACTTGATTGCTTTCAACTACTACCTTCATGAGCAGGTAAACCCCCCCCCCCCCAACCCCAAAAAAACCCTCCTTAGTTTTTTTTCTTCCTTATGTAGTGGGAGGGAAGGGGTCTCCGCTTCTGAGTTTCCCAAGCAAATGCAGGCTTTTTTGGTGGGGTTGTGGGCTGTGCCTGGGCAGGGGGTGTGAGCCCAGGCTGACGGCGCGTCCCCCCCGGCCCCCCGCCGGCAGTACCCCCTGGGCTTTGCCCTCAGCTTCAGCAGGTGGATGTGCCGGCACCCTGAGCTCTACCGGCTGCAGGCGGAGATGAACGCGTCAGAGCTCACCATCACTGGAGACCTCGTCACCAAAGGGATGAGAGTGCTGGTGAGTGCCCGTCCTGCGTGTAGGGATGGGGCTGGCGGGTCCTCGTCATCCCCTGGGAATGAACCTTCCTGGGATACTCGCCCTCAAAGAGGTTCGGTGGGGTAGGAGAAGCGAGGGGTTTCCCTGTTTGCTGAGTCTTGGTGTCTCCAGGTCCATGTCCTGCCTGTATCCTCAGCAAGGAGGGACATGTGGCCAGAGAGACCCTGTGCACACGGATGTGTCCGGCCCCGCAGACCCCGGTACCGGCATGCTGGAGCACCCCATGACATGAGCCTGAGCTGCAAGCCTAGCTGCAGCTTCACCTTTCTTGGTGCTCCGGGGTGGCTGTGGCAGGGGGAAGGAGGCCAGAGCTCTTGGTGGCTTGCTGCTGCTTTGGCACCGTCTTGCCGCCAGAACATCATCTCCCACCTTTGAAATGCAGCCGTGAGGCTTTGAGCCCCAGCTTGCTGGGGTTGGAAGGGTTTGGGGACTTGTCCTGAGTGGGGACCATGGGTGAGAGGTTGTGGTGTGCTGGGAACCCCCCTGCAAACGCGTGGGTAGGAGGGTGCAGCTGCAATGCTGTGGGGTGCACCCCTTGCCCAGGCTTTGCTCTGCTGCAGGTGGCAGATGAGCGCTTCTGCCCGGATGTGCTGAGCACCGCCAAGGAGATGAGTGTGGCCAACTTCCGACGGGTGCCCAAGATGCCCGTCTATGGGACAGCGCAGCCCAGCTCCAAGGTGAGGGGCATGCACCCCACGGCGGGGCACGGTCGCCCACAACGGGCTCTCAGCCCTCCCATCACCCCTGCTTGCCCCTTCCCCTAGACCCTGGGGAGCGTCCTGCGGTACCTGACGGATACCAAGAGAAAGCATGCCCATATCGTCTGGATCAGCCTCCGGGAAGAAGTGGTCCTGGAGGGGAATGAGCAGATCTATACACTGCGGGAGCCTGGGCACCTGGAGGAGCTGATCCCTGTGCCTGGCGCCTCGCCCCAGCAGCTGGAGGTGAGCTCCTGCCTGCCAGGGGATGCCAGGGACAGTGGGGATTTCTGCCCATCCAGCAAGGGCTGTTCTCCCCCTCCCAGGAGCCCTTGTGGGTGATGTCCGCAGGCTTTGATAGTCCCTTACCCCCTGGAACTGCTTGTTTGGTGTGGTTTTTTTTTTTTTTTCCTTTGGCAATGAGGGGTAGCGGTCGTAGCAGGTGCTGTGCTTGGCTCGTGCCCTCCGTGTCTGCTCGAGGCCCAGCTGATGCAAAACCAGGTGGTTGACCTGCTCTTTATCATACTGCAAAAATAAAGGAGTCCTCCTGACTTTGCTGTCACTGTGTAAGAGTTTGCAAAGGCAGAGCAAACTGGAGATCCTCTCTGGAAGAATTTATAGTGTGTCTTGAAAGCAAGGGTAAAAGGCACCCGGGGAAAGGAGAGCAGATGTTCCCAGCTGGGTTTCCAGAGGAGATAGGCAGCAGGGGAGTCTGGCCGCCAGCAGCAGCACGGCCATGTGGAGGAGCTGCCTGTGGTGGTGAGAGATGATGCTCCTGAGGCTTCCATCAAGCACGGTGGGGACCATGGTCCTGTGCGGAAGCTGTGGTCAGGACCTGGTGTGGGGTTTTGCATTGGCTGTGGGGTGTTTGAGAGGGGTGTCAGCCTGCATCTAAAAAAAAAATAATTGAAATCCTGAAAAAATCAAAAGGAGTGGATCTTATGGTGAGGGTTTCTCCATCCTCTGCAGAAACTAGAGGCTACCCTGAAGGGTGATCTGCTGAAGTGCCAGAAGTGGCTGGAGGTGTTCCTGGAGACAGAGAAGCAGATGAAGATGTTCAAGAGCTGCCTGACCACGCAGGAGATATTCAGCCAGCAAAAGAACATCTGCCAGGGGCTGACCTACCGCCGCATCCCCATCGCTGACTTCTGTGCTCCCAAGGAGCAGGTACTCTGGGGATGGGATGGTGCTGCCACCTCCTTCCCAAGCCATCCTTGCTGCTGCGGGGTAAATGTCACTTGAGTGCTCGGTGCCACCCAGCCCCAGGGCTATGGTGATGTGCCCAGGCTCAGCGCGGGGTGCTTGGTGGGGCAGGGAGGGTCCCCTGGGAGATGCTGCGTGGAGACCCTGGGTGCCTTCAGCCAGCTGGGGATGGAGGGGAGGCTGCTGGGCTGGATCTGGTGTGTGCAGTGAGGAGCCGGGGATTTTAGCCTGGAGGCTGCTGGACAAGGGGGATCCATGGTGGGAAAGGGAGGTGGGCTGCACCCATAAACCCCCCTTCCCCGGCTTTGCTCCCGGCAGGACTTCGACCGGCTGCTGGAGGTGATGAAGAGTGCCCTGGCTGAGGACTCGCAGGCAGCCTTTGTGTTCAACTGCTCCAGCGGCCGGGGCAGGACCACCACAGCCATGGTCATCGCTGTCCTCACCCTCTGGCACTTCAATGTGGGTACCAGGGTCTGCAGTTCTCCCTGGGGTTCAGGCTGGAGCGGGGACTGCGAGGGGAGCTCAGCACAGCCCACAGCAGCTGTGGCACAGTGGGAGGGTTAAAAGGAGTATGGGGAGGGCCATGGGGAGCAGATGCCTGTATGTTGGCCTCTTGCTGTGCCTAGCTCCCAACAAGCTCCAGGAGAAGTGTGGGTGCATCCCTGGTGAGCCTTTACCCTGTTCTCAAGAGCTTCCACCCCAGGACAATGGGTTAAGGTCAGGAGAGATGTGGCTCCCTCCTTGCAGAGTGGATGGTGGTGATAAAATTTTGGTCTTCTCTGCCCAGGCAGAGGGGAGGTGGAGGATGCCTGGGGTCCTGGTGGGTTGGGTTTGGAATCTGCATTTCTGCTCAGCTGTTGGGCAGCGGGGATGGGGCTGTGCAACCCCTAACAGCCTGGCCCTCTCTGACCGCCCCAGGGCATCCCTGAGATGAGCGAGGAGGAAATCGTGAGCGTGCCTGATGCCAAGTACACCAAAGGGGAGTTTGAGGTGAGTCCTTGGGCCTGACTCTGTTTTAGGGTCCCCCTCTGAGCCTGCACCTTGCTACCTTAGCCACAGCTGCTTGTTTGGAGGGGCTGTGTCCTCCTCTGATAGGGATGGAGCAGTCCGGTCGAGGTGAGAAGGCAACCAGTGAAGCTCTTGCTGCTTCTACCTGTGCTCCAGGTGGTGATGAAGGTGGTCCAGCTCCTGCCCGACGGTCACCGGATGAAGAAGGAGGTGGACATGGCCCTGGACACTGTCAGTGAGACCATGACGCCCATGCACTACCACCTCCGAGAAATCATCATCTGCACCTACCGGCAGGTGAGTGGCACCTGCGTGCCCTCTTCCCCATTGGCACAGGGCTGCCCGGGTCCGTTGTACCCAGTTCTAGGGGGTACAGCCAGGCTCCGGGACCAGCCTTGCTGAAGCTGGATGGTTTCTTGGGCTGAAGCTTTCTGGCATGTCACCAGAGAGGTGCCAGGGCTCTTTTGGTCATGGTCACCCAGTGCTGAAGTAACGAAGGCATTCTGCCTGTGCGGTGCTGTCCTGCATCCCACTCGCCATTCCAGCTGTCCAGTGCCGTTCTGCATCCCACCCAGCATCTTGCCCATCTGGCGCCGTCCCACATCCTGGCCACCATCCCACATCCCAACCTTGCACCATTCTACATCCCACCCGTCCGGCACCATCCCACACTTTCCTGCATTCCACCCAGCCTCCTGCCTGTCCAGCACTGTCCCGCGTCCTGCACCATCCCACCCAGCATCCTGCCCTCCCAGCGCCATACTGCATCCCAAACCATTCCGCGTCCCAGCCAGCATCCCGGCTGTCTGGCACCATCCACAACCCGCCCGTCCAGCAGTGTGCAGCCAGCAGAGGGCAGGGCCGGGCCGTCCTGCTCTGATCCCAGTCCCAAAGGCTCCTCCAGCTCCTCCGATCGGGAGGGCGCCCATCCGTGCCCAGGCAGGAGGCATCCGGTGGGCTGCAGCCCAGTTTTATGTGGGAGCATCTGTGGAGCTGATAAAGGGGAGAAAGCATAATTTTTATTAGAATTGGGTTTTTTCAAGCTGTGCAACAATTTCAGAGGGCCTCAGAAGGGGTGAGCTCAGGGCTCAGCATCGTCCCTGCCCAGGCTGGTTTGCACCCTGTCCCTGCTGGCAATGCCTTGCTGCAGCTCTTGCCCACAGCTGCCATTGACCCTCATTTTCAATTAATGGCCATGAATGATTGACTGAGGGAGGAAAAATTGAAGCCTTTAATCACCCAGTAACATCTGCGGCTCCCCAGGAGTTTACCTCCTGGTTTATGGGGTCCTCTGCATTTTTTTGGGACTGGGAGAGAAAACCCGAGCTGCGTGGGATGAGCTGCCGGGGACTGAATATTTGCAGCAATAGCTACTGGAAATTATTGGGGATAAGTAATTTTATTTTATTCCCCCCCCCCCCTTTATGCATTATGTGGAGGTGGCCACGTGGCCAGTGGGAAGTCTCACCTCCTTTATTGTGTGCTTTGCTGCCACAGAGCAAAAAATTTCCTGTGCTAAACAAGCGGCTGCCCGCTTATGGATTTAATTATGCTCTCCAGTGACCCTGAATGATCCCTCTGCCTTGCTGCTGACTCCTGCTCGCTGTGTCTATAGGCTCAGCCTTGGGTGTCCTGGGAGGAAGACCCCAGCAGAGCAGCATCGCCAGGCTGCTCCCGGTGTGTTTTTTTTTCCGGAAGACAATTTCCACGACCTCCTTGTCCCTCTTCCCGGTGCTTGGTGGTCAGGACCAGCACGTGGGTGTTCCTGGGCTGTATCCTGTTTCCGGGCTGGCCATATCCAACTCGTCCTGGCAGCCTGGTGGGAAAGCGAGATAAGGAGGGAGTCATCCGCTCCCCCCTGCACCTTCTGCCCTAGGAAGGGCCTTTTGTTGCTGCCTGCGTTTTGCATTTCTCTCTCGGCTGCTCCATCAGGCTGCTCCATCAATCCCGTTGGATTCGGCTCGGCTGGGGGGGGATGCATGTGCAAATGCTTTAATTCCACACACACAAACACATCCCCCAGCGATGGGCAGCTTGAAGAGAATTATGAGAATTGTATAGTCTAGGCATTGCCCTAATGGACTTTTAATTAAGCTGTGGTTAGTGTTTAGAGAAATATGGGGTTTGGGTGAACCAGCAGCATCATGGGATGGATGCTGTGCACCCAGGGCTGACGCTGCTTTGCAGTTTTTGGAGCTTGCTAGGAGATGATTTGCAGGGTTAGGGCAAGCAGGAGGGAAGGAAAAGGTGCGCTGATACTTGCATTGTTTGTTCCTACCCCTTCCCACCCCTAGCTGGGAGGAAAAAATAGGAGAATGTAAGAAAATAATAAATAATAGGATAAAAGATAAATAATAGAATAATAAAATGGTAAATAATAGGACAATAAAATTTAAGTAAGCTAGTATAACAACATGATAAATAATAGGAAAATATAATTTAAAAAAGGATAATATAATAACATGATAAATAATAGGATAATAGGATCTGCTCTCCACAAATGCTGGCACATAGGTGCAGAGGAGACGCCTTTTCCAAGGGCAGAACTGCTTGCCTGGTGCTGCCACAAATAGGGGTGCAAATGGGTTGAACAAAACCCCCGATTTTCGAAGCCCACAGGTGGAAATGTTTGCGTGCCGTGGCAATGAGCAGGTGGGGAAGGACCTAGAGCAAGCAGAGCAGCCTTGTCCCAGAGGGTGGGTTGGTGCTGACACCAGAGCAAGGAATTGCTGCTCTTTGGGATGGTCTGCGGGGTTCGCAGCGGGATTGACTGTGGGATCAGTGCTCTTATGCTGGCTGTTTATTCTTATTTATTATTTATTAATTCCTGGAAGGGGTGTCATTGCAGGGCTCATCTGTTCTTAAAATAGCAGCTGTAATAATAATATAATTATGTATAAAAATACGAGGTGCAATGGCCACCAACCTCAGAGCAGGGCGCTGGGTGGCTGCTGTGGCCCCTCCTCCTCCACAGGCGGAGGCTGAATCTGACCAGGGGATGCTGGAAAGGGACATGTTTTCCCCTGGGGAAATGCTTTGCAGTCCAGGAGCTCATGGTTTCGGTTATGGTTTGCACCTGGGCATCTATTCCTGGCTCCTGGGCACACACCCCCCACGCATTTAGCAATCCCTCATCTATTTTTGAGGTCTGCACAGTAAAGGGGAAGTTTTTATATGGTGAAAACCACAAGGTAATGAGAGCCAGGACTGCCAAGCCACAGCGAGAGCGGGCTGGAAGGATGTGCTTATTTTTGTCCCCAGACTGGTCCTCCCTCCTCGGCTGAAGGCCAGGCGGGGGCTGCAGGCTGGGCTCCTTGGGGGGATAACGGGGTCAGAGGGCTGATGCGTAGCAGTATAGGTGGTTTTTCCCTAGCGCAAGAGGTCCTTGTGGGTTCTTCACCACCAAACCTCTCACGTGGGATGGAGAGCAGGACCGTGGATAAGGACTCGGTGCAGGAGCTGCCTCGGATGCTCTCCCGGAGTGGGTACCACTGCAGCCAGTTTCTTGCTCCTTCCAGGGGAAGTCGAGCAAGGAGGAGAAGGAGACGCGGACGCTGCAGCTGAGGAGCCTGCAGTACCTGGAGCGCTACATCTACCTGATCCTCTTCAACGCCTACCTGCATCTGGAGAAGAAGGACTCCTGGCAGCGGCCCTTCAGCCTCTGGATGCGTGAGGTGAGGCTTTCCCTGCCTAAGCTGCCAGCAGGACCTCGCTCCACCTTGTATTTACAGGGCGCTGGGAAGCAGACCCCTGTTTTTATTTTATATATGATTTTTGAATTGTTGTTGGGGACATTGTATCCGGTTCCTTCGCTCCAGGTGAGCTCCCATCTCTCCAGGTCTCGTGGCTTTCAGGGAAAGCCAGGCAGGTCGCTGGAGATGGGTGACATCCCACCACATGGATGGGGTGCTCCACCCACCTGAAAACTGCCCTTTTCTGAATTTTCCAGGGTTTTATTTTGATCTGCCAGTTGCAATTGCAGCATCTGGGGGTGGGAGGCCACCAGCCAACCACCCTGGGCCCCTTCTTCTGGCTTGGTTAGCTTGGCTGGCTCTCCTTGCACCCAAACCCACCTCTAGTCTCTGGAGCATATTAAAAATAAAATATCCTGGCCAAATGGGTTGGGGGAGTGAAAGGAAAGAATAATTAAAAGCAGCCCCGCTTTGCCTTGCCTGGCTGGGGCGGGTGGCACAGGGATGGAGGACCCGCAGGGATGGGGATGCTGGCACCACGCATCCGAGAGAATTGGGAGTCAGCTGAAAAAATGGAATAGGGACTTGGTGAGACACCCCAAATTCTCCATGTTTCCTGCTTTTAATTATTTTTAATTATGATGCAGAGATTAGTTTTTCTCTCCCTGGGTTTGTGCAGCACAAAGTGGGCAGTGCCTGCCTTTGTGGGGAAAAAAACCTTGTCCCTTCGCTTGCCTCCACCAGCGCCACTAATTCATATTGGCATGTTTGATCCGCTGGGCGGGAGATGAAAGCAGCAGCTGCCAGCTCCGCTCACTGTCCCCTTCTGCCCCATCTTGCTGGAAGGGACCGCGGTGAGGAAGCAGGGGGGGATGACTGGTGCCCACCCCGGCGTGGCATCCCGGTTATGCCGGTGTTTGCATTGCCCACCAGCGTGGGGGGAGGCGGTGGCTGGGGCTGACTGTCTGTTAGTGGGGATGTGTGATGCTCGCTGTTGGCTGGATGTGTGGGTTTAAATGCTGCATCCTAAATACTGCATCGTTAATGCATGGGTTTAGGGCTGCCCCCTGTCCTCCTGTTTGCTGGAGCGGGGGAAACACACCCAACCTGCAGATACAAGGAGCCTTTGACCCCAAAAGCACCCCTTCTCTCTGCAATAATCCCTGCGTTTTTAGCAAAAACAAGGCACCATTGTAGCTCTTTGGCAGAAGGATGCCAAAGCCAACAAACCCTGTGAGCGCTGACCCCAGCAGCGAGGAAACGGCTTATGAAATGTACAAACTGTGGCTGGAGGAAAGATGGGGGGCTGCAGGAGGTGGGTGGGTACCGGGATGCAGGGAGATGCTGGGGACCTTCCCCATGCATCTTCACCTGGGAGGTGGCAAAAGCATCCCAAGGATGCTGAGAGGAGTTAAATCTCTCTTCTCCTTCTGTTTTCAGGTGGCGGCGGTGGCTGGGGTCTACGAGGTCCTGAACCATCTGGGCTTCCCCGAGCTGGAGAGCCTGGAGGGCAAACCCCTGTGCACGCTGCGGGGCCGCTGGCAGGCGCAGGGGAGCACCTCCCGCCCTTTCCGTGGGGACTTTGTGTAGGGTCAGGGTGCAGGGGGATCCCCCGCTGCTTTTGGGGGGGGTGGGAGGGGAGATGAAAAAGACTGTTTTCCCAAAAACTGGGGGTGTGGGGAGGGAGGGGTGAGCCCCAAAACTGCCTTAGAACACGGAAATTTCTGGGGTTCTTTTGGATGCAATAAAAATATTGTAAATTAAAAAATCAGTCCTTTTAGGCAGGTTCTTAATTGTTGAGTGGGGTGTGATTTGAAAAGTGGCTCTGAAATGCTGGGATGCCGTCGCCTGAATTTGGTGGATACACGGAATTGTTCTAGATTTTTTGAGACCATCCTCACTTTCTCCCTAAACCAGTGCAGCATAC
This sequence comes from Morus bassanus, assembly GCA_031468815.1. Classification (NCBI taxonomy): domain Eukaryota; kingdom Metazoa; phylum Chordata; class Aves; order Suliformes; family Sulidae; genus Morus; species Morus bassanus. The sequence goes on from CM062583.1 coordinate 4,164,016, forward strand.
ACATAAAATTATATATATTTATATACACGTGTGTACACAAATATACATACACTTGTGTATATATATACGCGTATATATACACACAGATATAGATTTATGACTCCATGTGTGCATATATATGTATATTTGGAGCTATAAACACTTGTAGCCCGGATTAGGACTTGCAGAGATCCCAGTCACTGCAGACCTGGGTATTTTTAAGGTTTGAGCATCTTTGTTGGTTCTTCCCAATGTCTTTACTTGTGGATGTGGCTGGGGGAAAGGCAGCCATGGCACCAGGTTTGGGGGTCCCTGCTGCCTCCACCCCTGCCCCGACCTGCCTTTTCATTGCCAAGGTGATGCTGGGGGGCATTTAGCTGCTCAGCAAAGAGTAGACTTTAAAGCATAATTAAAGTAGGGATTTAGTTTTTTAAGGAAAGGAGAAAGAGGGAAGAGTGAAAAATTAAGTTAATCAAAACAAGATGCAAATGAGGGCTCCAATCCCCCCCTTTCCCTCGCAGAGAGGAGCCTGGTGGCCAAGGGGGTGATGGGGAAGTCACTGGTATGGGTGGGAGCCCAGATGGAGGGATGATAAAATAGGATGGGGAGCACAAACGCAGGAGCACACACTCCCTCTCTCCCAGCAGCTGCTTTCATCTGCTGCCAGTGGCGGGAGGCATAGGCAGCAGAAATTCAAAAGTGGAGAGTGGAAAGAAAAATATCATTTTTTAAATCGAAAGGGATGCTTTTTTCTTAAACATTGGGATGGTTCCTGCTGCGGCTCTGAGAACCCCAATTCCCACAGGGTCCCTCGTTCTTTTTTGACCTAACCATGCATTTTGGTTTTACTTTTTTTTTTTTTTAATGCAGAAATACCTGCGTGAATATTTTGTCCCTCGCTGGGTATTTCAGTGTTTGGATAATTTGCTGCTGATGTAGTAAGCCAGTTGACTTAGCTATTTGCAAAAGGCTGTTGATGCTATTTTTTCCTCTCTTTCTGTTTAACGGAGCTAACGGAGCACGTGCTTTCCATCTTCGCAGTACAGTACATCTCCATTTATTCTGCCTTACTAAAGAAATTACCTGTAGGCCCCTTTGCTTCCAGCCATGCAGCAGACTGTTCTCCTGCCCCTGGCAGCAACCCTTGGCCTGACTTAATTAGGCAGGGTTTTTAATTGCTTAGGAAATACCAGCCCCTTTAATCTTGGTAATGAAGGCTGGAGCTTTGCATCACCTGGATCGGGGGGGCTCAAAGGCTTCTTTCCGCTTTCCCACCCTCCTAACAAGTGATTTCCAACATGGGGCAAAAGCAATTGCCCGGAAAAAAAAAAAAAAGCCTCAGGGATGGGAGTATGTTTGAATGTGAAAAATCAACCCTGCTGTATTTGTTTCTTATTTTCCCTAGGTGGGGAAGGCAGAAACCTAGGTCCTTCTCCAGATAATAAGTTAAACCCAGCTCTGAATGGGTTTTGGGGGGAGTTTGTTTCAGGTGAAGATCTCATTGCAGGGCAGGGAGGAGCTTGGGGGGTCCCAGTGTGGGGGGAACAGCTGGGAGATGGGGCACAGCATCCTCAAAGGCGCTGGGTGACCTGGTCCACATCAATTCTTCCATCCTGATTGCTACAGTAAATTGATTTTCTGCAAATTCAGGTCATGGGTTCACTTCTTCCTAATGTTCCAACCAGCCATGGTTGCACCATCAATCTCTGCTGTGATAATGGCCCGTGCATCTCCGTCCTGACCTGCAGGAGTTTCCTACCCTCAGCATCCTCTGTGGGCTCAGCATGTCCTCTCCGAGCTACGATTTTGCTGCTTGCCAGTGGCAAAAGGCTTCTGGGATCACCGGGGGTGCCAGTGCCATGCTTGCCCCAGCTCTTCCGCTCAGCCCTGCCTGCTGGAACCCCCGTTCCAAGGACAAGATCAGCAATTCTGAAAGCATTCAGCCTGACACAAAGCAAACAGGGGGGTATATATAATATATATTATATATAGAGAGAATATAGAATAATTATAGAATGTACATTATATATTACTATATATACTATATGTAATATATGGTATATAGCATACATTGTATACAATATATACACAATAATATATAGATTTTATTATGTGTAACATAATGATTATAAAATAAAATACACATTCTATAAGTATGCTATATAATGTAATGTATAATAGATATTCTATATAATAATACATATATAGAATATATATTCTACATAATAGGTAGAGTGTAAAGATACATTTAAAAAGCAGCTATTAGTAAGATGGGGTTAACGAGCTGACCTCCAGCCTCCCTGGGGTATGTTCCCTGCCAGGAGCAGCATTTCAACCTAGGAAGGCATCAGCAAAGGGGTCTGCAGGCAAAAACACTTACAAAAAAAAAAACCAAACCTTAAAGGGTGTTTTTATATTTAAAAAAAAAATGCTGTTTTCCATCAGCTGGGTCTGCTAGCTGACCTTTTCACTGCAAATCACTTAACATGAGGTTCAGGGAGCGAAACAAGCCTTTATTTGTTTCAACTTTTTATTTGTTTCACCTCTTTATTATTCCTGACTCCTATTTACCCCACTTTTTCAGAGCCAGCTTTGCTTGGCTGAGGAGAGCCCATGGAAGGAGTGCTCATGGACTGATTTCATTGATTTTCATGAAAACTGGTTTTCTGCAGGTTTCTGACCCTCGGTTAACTGCATTATACTCCTATTTCTCTGCTCTCCCCATCTTCTTCTTCAGGACTTTGAGCACAGGAATACAGCCGAGGGGATCTGAGGTTATTCTGGGGCAGATAAGTAAATATTTAAATCCCAGCCAGCAGTCCTAATGGATTGATTTTGGAGCAGGAAACGCAGATCCCTGGCTGGTTTTCTGCTATACCGACCTGATGGTATAGCATCCATCCACATAGCAGATGGTATAACAGCTCGGTGTTCATCCCAGCTCTGCATCTCATTTCCATGGGGGGACACAGGGCATCCCTACAGCTCTGGGTATCATCACCCATTTTTTTGGCTTTGTTTTATTTACAAGCCCTTTTTCCCAAACCCGCAGGCTCCTGGGAAAATGGGAAAGAGCTGGCTCTGCAGCCATGCGAGCCACGCCAGCTTTGGGGATCTGATGTCTGGGCTGCCTAAGGCTCTGTGTTACGTGTCTGGGCTCCATGTTACAGCGAGGAGAGGGGAGAAGCCACCATCCCCTGAAATCACCCAGCTTCCTGCCCATTGCACTCATGTTTGTACACACAGGCTGGGGTGGGTCATGGAAACTCTTAACATCGCGTTAAAAAAAAAAACCAAAAAACCCACCCCTTATTCTGCCTATGGAAAAAGTTTTTTGTGGCATTGAAAATGTTCTTTGTGGTAACAGCCCTGATGGAGCCTGAAAGAGATGAGCTGCGGGGCTGGAGGACTTTGAAAAGGGCACCACAGCTGCCTTAATAAATAGTGCTAGTGAGCCCTTTGCTTGTGCCAGAGAAAATATATATATTTTATATATGTATTACTGTAGGAGTGAGTTTAAAGCCTGCCATGCTGGCACAGCCTTGCCCACATGCACCAGGCTGGACCACATCATTTTCCCAGAGAAATCAGGGTGCTGCAATCCCCTTCAGTGCCTCCCTCCGCGCAGGGCTGGGACCTGCAGCCTTACGGGCACCTGTGCTGAGTGAGGGCACGTTGCCCCCAGCTGGGACCTGCCTTACACCCTCCCTGGGAGCTGGAACCCAAAGCTGGGGGCACCAGCAGCCCCCCAATTTCCGCCTGCAGAGCAACACAGCCTGTGTTTCTCCCCACGCTGCTTGGGAAGCCTTGAGCAAAGAGCAAAGGAGAGACGCTTGCTCCCGCATGCCAGAATACCCTGGATTATCATCAAAGAGGATTTTTTGGCCAGTTTGGGAGTCCAGCTCTGTTGTCATAAAAGTAGTGAGTGATTTTATTATTATTTTTTTTCCCCTTCCTTCTGGCTGCAGCGTGGGAGTAACGTGGCAACAGCAGCTTTCGTAGCTGTGCTCTGCTACTGGCTAATGAGATTATTTTTTAAATGGATAAGCTTGTGCTTATTAATTCTTCTATTTGCCTTCCTGTCCCTGAGGGTTTGGTGTACACTGACATACCATTTCCAGGTTTTTCTTTGCAGTACGTGTGCTGCATGTATGCTTCTTTCTCATAGGAAAGGTCACAAACAAGAGTAAAACTAAAAAACGCACCTATATATAATGAGACATGATGAACCTGTAAACATTGGCAGTGCTAAATGGTATTCACTGTCCATACAGGGATAAAGGCTGTCTTTTAAATCCCTATTAAAACATATTTTAATATAAAACACTTATGAAGAAAAAAAAGGAAGAGGAAAACCTTTTTGGTACTGAATAAAAGCCCTGGGACTTGATCTGTGGGAAGTTCAGGGTCAGAAGCTGCCTCCTAAGTGGAGGTACGCCCTAATTCCCTGCATGTGCAAGGGCATCGGTGCGATGCAACGGGTACAGACGCGTTTTCTCACTGCTCAGCCTTCACGCTTGGATGGAGCTTGTTTCTTGTAAGCAGTAGTTTAGTGGAGATTTGCACCATGTTCATCCATGTGTACCCTTAGATCAGCTGCCTCCCTGCACAGAAAGCCAAGCTTTCTGCCAGAAACTATTTTCTGGCAGATTAATAATACATATAATAAATACGTGCAATAAATGAATACATAAATTCACTGCATGGGGGATGAAAAGGTGGCCAGGGACCATATCCCGGTTCCCTCGCCCCCTGTGAAACTCCCCCTGATTAAGACAGCCTGTGGGATCCCCTCTATTTTGTTAAGGTTATCAATAGGCTGATTTTTTGACTCAAAAATACGCACAAATACAGTTGTCCCCTGCCAGATTCTCCTTTTCTGCATCTTTCCATCAGATGGGGGCCCTGGCAAAGGGACCCCTTTTTGGGCTTAACAGAGGTAAAAGGAATGGAGCTCCTCTTACCTCAGCCAGGTTTCCCCCCCGCCCCCTTCTTGTGGGTGAGTAGAAATCCTTGGAAGCTTAACTTCACATGTCTTTATGTTTTTTCATACATCGAAAGGGGAAAATATGCCGAGGAGCCAATATTCCACTGGCACGTGGGACTGCAAGGAGAAACCTGCCACAGCCCCAGATAATCACCACAGCTATCAGGGGCTTCAGGGCTGAGCTTTAAAAAAAAAAAAAACAAAACAATCAAAACCCCCACCTTTTTCCTATTTTTTCCACCCAGCTGTGGCAATTCTGCTTAATATACAATGTCAGATGCACCCAAGTCCCATGGACATCAGCTTTCTAACTACCATCTTGGGAGTATTCCCTAACTGTTGGTGAAAATAAAGCATGTTTTGGGGCTGGGGGTGATATAATTTCTATTTACTGCAGCAGGGGAGGGTGCACGGGAGGAGGCAGGGCTCAGAGGAGCTGTCAGTGGGCCCGGGCAAAAGCGATGCTGGGGAGGCACGTGCTGGCACAGGGCCACTGCAAATAGCTCTGACATAAAATAATAATAATAATAATAATTTCCATGTTTTTCTTTCTATGATGTACCTCTTTAGCAGAACCCCTCGACGAAACCGTTGGACCTCTGCGAAGAGAGCGCATCTGTGTTTCATTTTAGAGCTGAAGAATAGTAATTAAGATGCTTTTGCAGAGCCAGGGCTTGGAAAACTAAAAATAAAAGCCATATAGGCGCAATACCAGACCTCCGAGCACCATAAACTTTCCTTTCCCCCCAATTCTCTCCCTCCCAGCCCCGTCAGACACCCAAGCATGGCTTGTTTCGGGGCCAAGCCCCCCATCGTTTTGGGGAGCGGAGCGGCAGGTCTAGGATGAGCTGTGGAGGCAGGAATAAATCATGGGCTGAAAGGAGATGCTGCAGAGAAGGGGGATTTTTGGCTAAATCCAGAGGAACGGCGCAAATGCCATCCTGCGTAGAGGGGGAAGCATCCCTGCGGGCAGCAAGGGCAGGTTTCCTGAAGCCTCAAAAACTGGGGGCATCATGCAAAGCATCAGGGTTGGCTCTTTTCTTGCAGCAAAGTGTGTACAAACCATGGTTCCCAGGCTTGAAATGACTTTCCTCCTCTCTTTCGCATGTTTGACCCGTGAATATTGCAGGGGGAAAAAAAAAAAAAAAAAAAAAAAGCTGTTTTCTGGCCCTCCACCACCTCAGGGTGCTTATGGCCCCACACAAATGAAAAATTAATTTTCCTCAGCTTGAGCTGAAAGTGCTGAAAGAAGAGATGGTGCTCAATGAGATTTGCTCGAAGGTGCTCGCTGGCTGGCAGTGGTTGTGCTGGAATGATAACCATCAGCTGAGGGGATGAGTGGGGCCCAGGGGGACTGGGAAATGCTCAATGGCTAGCTTAAAGAGGCAAAAAAAAAAAAAAAAAAAATTTAGGTTTTACACACCAGTAAGCTTAATTTTAGCAGGAGTATGATTAAAAATTAATAAGATGGTCAATGTGTAGAGAGGGGAAGGTGCATCTGGAGGGATGCTGGGCAAGGCTAACCCGGTTTGTGCTGGGCCTCAGTGGGAAAAAGGTTGCTGTAAATAAAGGAAAGGGCTGAGTATGCTGAGAGAGCAGGCAGGGGTGGATGTCTCCCACCAGCCAGCCCTGTGGCGTGGGTGCATGTTTCGGCAGGGACAGCTCGTCTCCCCAGAGACGAAGCGATGCTGGTGGGATGCGGGCAATGCTGAGGTCAGCATCCTGCCCCCCGGGTGGTCCGAGCCGTGGCCGCTCGCCGGCATGGAGAGGCTTTAACAGCCGTCTGGGTCCCAGGGATACGGTCTATATATTTCTTTTGGATGCTGCCGTGATCAGGCGGCTTTAAGCCTCTATGTAGGCACTGTGTTTTTGGGAAGGAGTGGTTAAATGGGTTTCCGGTGGGGAGCCCCTCACCCAGGCGTCTGGGCTGGTCAGGCAGCTGGCTTATTTAAACTGAGGTGGTGCCGAACGCCTGAACTCCTCTGCAGTCCTGCTGACCTGGAGTTCAACATCTGCTACAGCTGGGCACTGTGTTGCATTACAACTGGAAAACAAGGTTTTGGGGGGTTTATTTTTTGCTTTCCCATTGGCAGGACCCAGCCGCGCTGGCGGAGCTTTCTCCACAAACCTTGCAGCACGGTTCCTAGAAGGAGAGCAACTTTTTCCCTCCTCTTTTCCAAGCCTTTGTCGTTGACGGTAGGGGCTAGAAGCCATCCAAGGCTGTCATTATAAATCTCGCTGACCTTGTTTCACCATCCCTTAACTTGCAGTTCAGCATCTCCCATCAGCCGAGGCTGGCGTCAGCTTCCACTTTCTGGCTCATTTATTCCTTTTGCAGCTTTAGGGTTTCATTTCCCAAGCTTGCCTGTTCATCCCTGGGTGGGCAGGGGGCTGAGGGGGGACTCCTAGCCCCTAAAAGCCTCCTGGGTTTGTCCCTGCAAGGTTGCAAAGGCAAATATCTTGCAGGAATTTGGAGATACAGCTGTAATCTAGTGCTCTGCAAGAAGACGCGCTTTAGGGATGAGCCTGAGCCTGGCTTGCGGGAGAAGCACAGAGATGCTCGGAGGTGTGGTGTGATGCAGTTAGGTGGAAATAGTGGGAGATGCTTCCCCTCGGATCAGGCTGGGTGCAGGGCTCTGATCCAGCAAAACGCTGCCCGGGTGCCATCGGGAGGATGCGTGCCCCAGTAGGATTTGGGCTCCATCCTCATCTTGGCGCAGGGTGTGCGTCTGTATGGGAATTTGTCATTCTCCGGAGGGTTCTCGCTGTCATTCTTCATGCATTATCCCCATCTTTCTGCAAAAACTTGATGCTGTGTTTGCTGGCCAGTTGCTTCCAGGGGTCATTGACTGCAGGGAAACAGCCTCATGCCATGTGTTTGTGGGATGCTGGCTGCGCCGAGGAAGTAAAGAGGCCGGTAGCCTTTGGAGACGTGGGCTGCAGCATGGCTGGTGATGGGAAGAGAATAGGACCTTGCACCATGGGAGTTCACCATGGTTTCCCATCCCTGCTGGCCCAGCCACTCTGGAGACCTGGCTCTCCCTTCTGGGTCTTGGAAAAGGGCATTGGGAGCTTGAGTCCTTGCAAAAATCCACAGCACCATGTGCTACTTGCTCCCTAGGTGCTAAATCCATACGAAGAACTTGGTTTTCCACCTGCATCCAAGTCTCACCTTAAAAAATTGTGATGATGCCCACATATTTGGGGCCTCGTGGAAGAACATTGCAAGTTGCTGCCATTGCCACTTGGCTTTGTAATAGCATCCATCATCTTTGGTATGTTAGCAGGAGGAGTTTGGTAGCAGGATGTATCAGATGTATATTTGCGTTAGTATTTTCCCTGAGCAAAGCTTGCAGCTCTGAGATTGTGCATGGGTGTTGTGGGTGCTTGTGTGCAAGGGAGCCAAGGGGTGAGCATGGCTTTGCTTTTGCACTTCTGGAGGAAAAGCCCAGAAGCCTTTAAGTCGTATCCCCTGACCTTTGTGGAGGATTAGGATGGCTAATTGGATTTTATTCAGGGTGCACCGACAGCTCAGCATCACAGCTAGGGAAAGCGCTGGCCTGAATAGGGAGAGGTCAGAGGAGATCAGAGAAGGCTGCGGAGGGGCACAGCAGCTATCTTTGTGTAGGGAAAGGGCTGTAGGAAAGGGAAGAAAATCCAAGTAAATGGCACAAAAACTTCTGGGCATAAGCAGCTGCAAGAACATTTAGATTAAACAGGAGGAAAAACTTTCCAAGATAAGAAGAGCAAGACATGGCAAAAAACCCCAATGTCCTGGGGGCTTGTGGAGGATCCCTCCATCTTTGGAGGTCTTACAGTGTGGATTAGGGAGAGATCTGCTAGGAATGATCTTGCCTCAGGGCAGCCGGAGACCAGATGATGTGCCTGTCAGCCCTCTGCCTCCAAGAGCAGGACTTGTGCTTCTCCTCTTCTTCTGGATGAGCACGGCATCTTTGTGACCCTCCTTGGTGGTCTTCTACCAGCACTCCTAAAAATTCCCCCGGAAAGAGCTGAAATCCTGGAAAAAGGGATGTCTTTCCCTGCTTTGGCCAGGGGGGTGCTTTAGAGAGGGAGGGGAGGATGCTCAGGGGGCTTTTCTCTCCAAAAAGGGAGGCTCCCCTTCTGCCACCGGAGCTGCAGCAGTAACTATTTTCTGGTTTAATCTCACGGCAGCTCTGCGTGTCTGAGGGATGAGGTCATGCTCGCTCACCCACAGCCTGCTGGTGCTTTTGCTTCAGTCCCTCTAGTTTGGGGAGCGGGGGGTGGGTGGGATTGCGCTCCCTGCAGAGGCTCCAGGTCCCTGCATGGAGGGGTTTTGGATGTCTCCCTAATCACCAAGCACCGCTGCAGACCTTTGCCCATCTGTGTGCATGGATGTGTGTTGCACCTGGGATGGGCATAGGCGTTGGGTAAAAACCCCAGCTGTCCGCCCTGCCCATCTTACCTGTGCCCAGATGCTAGTCCATCTCTCCCAGGATGCTAATCCATCTCTCCTGGGGCTCCTGCTTGCTTCTTGTATCTGCTTTTAAAAACACAATCCAAACCGACCAGCTAGAGAAATGCTTTTTTCGTTCTTTTAAATTTTTTTTTTCCTCCCACTTTCACCACTTCTTGCCAGAAATCAGCCCATCGTGAGGCTTTAAAGCTCTGGGAAGAAGAAATGTGGTGACTGATGGCTGGAAATATAGCCCTCGCTTCTTGGTCCAGTAGATCCTGAGCTCCTGGCTCCTAAACTCATGATACTATGGGTAGAAAAGCCAGTTCAGGTAATTGGTGGAGGTTGCTATGATTTTATTAGACCTAATGCCTTCCCCTCCAGGAGGCTTGCATGGCTGAGCAAAACGACGAGTGCCCATAAAGACATAAAAAATAGACCCAGTTAAGTATTTTATTTCAAGAAATCCTTCCAGGCTGGCATAAAGGTTTTCCCAGCCCTCAGTTTCAGGATTAATTGCACTTGGGGGCCTGTAGCTGCATCTACTGCTGGCAGGAAGGGACCACCCCGCGTGGAGGTTTGGGGCACGTCGGCTGAGCTCTGGCTCCGAGTGGTACCCACCTGGGAAGGGCAGAGCTTGGTCACACTGCATCTCTCCAGGAATCAGAAAGCAGGTTTACAAAGTGTACTATGGATGGAGGAAATGGAGGCTCGACATAAAATAGCATTCGAGGAGGTCAAAACAGGAAAAGGCTCCATTTGAACTCAAAAATGGAAAGGAAAAGGTTAAGCCTAAGTCAAGGAGAAGGGTTGGGCAGAGTTAAAGGCCGGGAGGGGAAAGGTGAAGCTAGGAGTCAAAGAGGAGAATAGAGGGGCTGAAGCAAAGGGGAAGGACACAGGAGGGAAAGGACAAGCAGGGAAGGAAAGAAAAGGACAAAACCGGGGGCAGAGGGGCCAGGGGTTGCTGCAAGGGTTGCTTCTCCTCAACTGCGGCTGAAACGGGATGTTGCGGGGCTTTTGGGGGCAAGAGTGAACATGTTGGTGGGGAAAAGAAACTGAGATGTCTGGGTACCCACCCTGCCGCCTTGGCCAAGTCCCCTCTGGGGCGCGTGAGACACCCAGGGTCTCCTCTGGCCCAGCTTGGGGAGATGCTGTGTTGCAGTCACTGTCTCTCCTCTCTGTTATTAATTTATAATAAGAAAATTAAATTGTTGCAGATCTTGATTTAGCTTTCCTAGCAAGAAACATCCCATATTTGCCTTGCTTTTTCACTCTTCCCATCTTCATGCTGGGAATTGGGAGAAAGCAGGCGGGAAAGAAGAGCAACTTTTTGTTTCTAAATGATGGTATGTTGGTAGAGATAACACAAAAATCCACTTGCAGTGGTTGATCATTTTAATATTTCAGGCAGGTAAGACTAACAGGTAGGGCTGATGCCACTGCAAGGGTTCCAAATTAATATCTCAGCATCTCGGAGCTCATGAGATCCACTTAAGGGTCTTGTTCCCACCATGCGTAGCAGGTTTGGGATCAGTACCCTATCCCATTTCTTTATTACCTTTAGAAGGTCTGCACATGGCGGGAGTTGCATGTCAGTCCATGGCCATCATCGTTCAGCCAGATTTACGCTGCCAAAGCCAACGGTTTGGTAACGCTGGGGAAGTGTTAATGGTCTAGAGGGACCGGATGAGTTCATGGATGAAGAAATAGTTTCTGCCTCTGCAAAAAAGTAATTAAATGGTGTTTTGTGGAGCCGTTCTTCACAAGTAAAATATGCTCTTTATTACGTGTTTCAGCATAAATCTATTTAGTCATAATTAGGGCTTGTTCCAGCTTTAATGCTCTAGCGGATGCATATCTGCCTAAATCACCTAAAATGCTTGGAGCGCAAATTCTTTTTCTGTCTTAAATGCAAAGAATCTCTTACATATCACTTCTTGTTTTTAATTATGTATTGCACTGTGCAACAGAAGCACGCAAAGATTTAATTTGGGAAATAAAATCTGTTCTTCCAACTTGAAATTCTCTTTGAATTCTAGTTGAAGTAAGCTTATTCATTTCTTTTTCCGGAGGTATCTTGTGGCTTTACCTACTGGCATTTTTTGGTTGGATTTTGATCCGCGAGACCTCAGACTCCCTTTGTCTCCCCAAAACCCAACCAAGCACCCAGCTAGAAAACAGGGCTCTTCACCCTCATCCTTGCAGCTCCAGAGTGATGCTTTGGCAGCATCTACTCTGCGTAACACGACTGGAGAGTGCTGGAGTACCACTTCCCTCAGCGCTTCACCAGAAACAGCCGCAGCAGGACCATGTCCAAAGGGTTTCCCGTCCCCACGTGTGGATCCTTCCTCTGGGACCCAACAGCCCCCCTGCCCACCCACATCCACAGCGGAGGGAAGCAGGGCTTTCCAAAGGTAGCTTTTCTCAAATGGTGGTCCTAGCAACACTGCTGGGCTGGGAGCAAAGCTCCAACTGAGGTCCTACCAAGGAGATCCAAAATAATAACCCTAACTGTAGAGCTGATGTGAAGTTTGCAGCCTGGCACGTTGTTTTCCCTGCTCGCCTTTCCCATCGCGCTCTGGCTGCTGCGGCAGCTTAGACGACAGTGTCTTCAAGGCAGGGATTACCTCTTAGGACAGGCTTTGCGTCAACTGCCCCTGAGGCCCCAGGTAAGTATAATCCATGCACAACCAGCACAACTGGTATTACCGGTGCCGCAGCACAGCCCCCTCCCTGGAGCTGGCCTTAGAGTCCCGTCCAAAATGAGATTTAGAGGAAAAATATAGCTGGACCTAGCAAATGCAAACAGTACCAGGAGGCACATTCCTCTGCATCGATGGAGGTGAGGTTTAGGCAAGAGATGCTGAGAGGCCCTGCTCTAGAGTGCTCTGGTGGCCGCCCATCCTCTGCCCTGGGCTTTAAGCATTCACCCGGTGGATGTCTTCTGCAATGAAAATAAGCGATGACAGAAGCCCCTTTACTGCGGTGTTGGATTTGTTGGAATTTTGTTTATTTTTTAGGGGACTACCTAAGTTATCTGCCCCTCCTAAGAGCGGTAGCGAGAAGCCTGATGAAGCACGGCATGTACCGAACTGCGCAGCTCCCAGCTGCAAAGCTTTGGCGATGCCCTTTGGAAAACCCAGGTGGTGGTGGTGATCCTTGGAAAGCTGGCAACACAGCATCCAGAAACAAGGCGCTGCTCTCGCGTGAGTGCCTTCTCCCATCATATCTCTTCCTACAAACAGAGGAGGAGGAAGAAAAGTCATCCCAGATGTTTCTAAACAGGATGTTTACCTACACCTCATGAGGCAGCAGCTGGTTTAAGTGCTGGAAGAGGATTTGGCTCTCCCTATGGAGCTCCTCCCTGTGGGGTCCCGCTCCAGCCTGGGGCCTGGGCTGGGTTTTGGGGAGAACCCCAGGGCAGGGAGGGAAGGGGCAGAGCAGGGGGGCTCCGGCTCCCGGAGCCTCTCGCCTTTGTTCGGGCAGAGCTGGAGGCGAGCGGGGGAGGCAGGGGGAGGCTGGGGGTGCAGGGGGAGGCTGGGGGGAGACGGGGGCGGGGGCAGAGGTGGAGGCTGGGGGGGGAGGCGGGGGGGCAGGGGGAGGCTGGGGGGAGGCGGGGGGGGGCAGGGGGGAGGCTGGGAGGGAGGCGGGGGGGGAGGGGAGAGGGAGGGCTGGCAGGCTGGAGCCGGCTGCCCGAAAAGGCTTTTTTTTTTTTTTTTTTTTTTTTTTTAAATCTCCAAGAAAAGAACCACGCAAAGGCAACCCGAGAACTTTTTTTCTTTAAAATAAGAAAAAAGTAAAGGGAAAAAAATTTAAAAAATAAAAAAAAAATAAAAAAAAAATAAGAAAAATAATTATTAACCCCCCCCCAAACTCCCACCCCTTCGCGCAGACCCTGCCCCCGGCCCGCCCCACGCCGCGCACGGGGGCCGTGGGGGCGCAGGACGGCGTCTCCCGGCCCCCCGGAGGCGGCGGCGGCGGCGGGAGCGGCCCCGGCCCCGGCCCCGGCCCCGGCGGCGGCGGCGGGGGGAGGCGGGCACCGGGCGCCGCCCGCCCCGCAGCCCGCCCGCCCCGCAGCCCGCCGCGCCGCTCCGCCGGCCCCAAATGGATTATCTGCGGCTGGTGCTCTCCTGCCTCGTCCCCTTGCACGGCTGCCTGGCCGCCGGCAGCGCCCCAGGTACGGCCCCTTCCCCGGGGAGCTGGGGGGGGGGGGTCCCGGGGGGTGGGGGGGGGTTGTTTTGACAGGTGGCTTGCACCCCGGAGGATGGGGAGAAACGAGAGGGCTGCCCGCGGGGTGGGGGGGGTCGGTTTCAATGGGAAACCGGGGGAGATGGAGGCTGGGTGAGAAATAGTTGGCGTGCTTGGCGTGCGAGGGGCACGTCAGCCCGAGTTTATTCTGCTACGTTTGACGCGCCTGGTTAAAACTACAAAGTTGAGCTGCGTCGGGAGAGAAAAGCAGTTTTTTAGGCTTCTCGAGCTCCAACGGGGTTGGCCAAAGGGCTCCCCGAGTTGGCTTGGCTACCGACATCCCGACGCGGGAGCGGGATGCTCTGGTGCCGTGCCCATCGCCAAGCTCCTTCTCGCCGTCCTCTCTCCGCAGAGCTGCTCCTGTCCGGCAAACTCAGTGAGTATGGTGTGATCATCCCCTTCAGCGCCGATTGCCGGGGTCGCTTCCTCTCGCACGTGGTGTCCGGCGACGCGGTGACGGGGATCGGCGAAGCCGCCTGTCCCCCGGCCCCACGCCCGTCCCGCCGCCGCGTCCCCCGCAGCCCCCTGGATGAATCCCCCCAGCGCCACGGGGCCGGCGGCCGCTTGCTCTACTTCAACGTCACGGTTTTCGGGAAGGAGCTGCACCTCCGGCTGAGGCCCAACCGGCGGCTGGTGCCACTGGGCGCCGTGGCCGAATGGCAGGAGGATTTTGAGGTGCTTTTCCGGGAACCACTCCAGCAGCGGTGCCTTTTCACCGGTGACATCTCCGGCATGCCCGGCGCCGCCGTGGCCATCAGCAACTGTGATGGACTGGTAAGCTCGAGGCTGGCAGGGTGGTTCGTGAGCGCTGCCTGTGTTTTGGTGCGGTTTTCTCTCAAGAGGTGGATCGCGGTGTCCTGAAACCTGATTTTTTGGTGATGCGTTAGGTGGCTGCACCATACGTTGCCCTTTACCGGCTGGCTGCTGCGGGTTCCCTTTCCCCACGTGGCCTGTGGCGTAAGCAGGGCAGGGTACTACACGTGCGAGTACTCCGTCCTTCCGCTGTATGTGCACTGATGCAGCTATATTTATTTAAAGGGATTGAAAAAATTGCCTGTCCCATGCCTGAGCTGCCTCCTGCCCAGAGGTGGACCATGTCAGATGCCGTTACGCCCGCGGGCTCTGCCCTGCCTCCGGGATGGGTACCCACGCTGCCGGTGATGCTGCTTCATCCTCACTCGCCCGTGTTTTACCGTGGGACTGCTTCAGGAACTTTTTTTCCACATTTCCCACCTCTTAAATGAGGCTGAGTGAGCTCGAGCACCTCCTGAAATCACTGTTAGCGTGCGGTCTTGCTCCCGCTAAGCATGTTTTTGCGGGAGGACCTCTTTTTTTTTTGTAATATCTGATGTGCTCAGCGCCTTTTGGCTTTCTGAGTACAGGGTGAGCACAGTTCGGCATCGGCAACTTACGGCCACAGTGCTCAAATTACTTAAATGGCTCTGTTACCTCCTCATCCCTGGCATCTGGTCTGCCCGTGGGTTTCCTACCTTTGATACTCTTGAGGAATTTCTTCTTATTTTTTTTATACCTTGGGCCCATTGCCCTTCAAATTTCCTTTGAGCTAATTTAATTCTTGTTTAAGGTGCCAGCATTTGCTGTTTTCTCCTGGTACCACTTAGGTTACTCCTGGGTTGGAATAAACATCTTATTTTGCTTTTTTTTTTATATATTTATTTTTTTGGTTGTTTTATTCTGGGAGTTCCTTAGCCAATTTTGGCTGCTAGCACAAACAATTTGGCATTCCTTTCTTTTTATATAGTGCCTGGTGTTACTGTACAAGCAGAAATGATAGAGCAGCGCAGCTAGAAATAAATATTGCACCTACATATAGTAGTTTATTTTTTTTTGCCAACAATTTTAGCACGTAATCTACACCTTTTGAAGCATCTTTTTTGGAATCAGATGAAGCTGTGAATTTGCAGAAATTTCTCCGTGACACGGATTGTGCTGGGGCTGGCAAATTTGGGCAGGCTTGAAAGCTTTAAAGGTATTTCCTATGGCTCCAGCAAGCAACTAGTAGTGCTGCATCTGAAAACCTGATTTTTAAGCGTGCAGGTTGCATTGCAGATACAATTCCCCTTGGCATTGCCAGCGAAGGGATGCTGGAAGCGGTCGGCAGCTGAGTCCATGTCCCGTCGTGGCCGGGAAGCAGCAAGGATGGTGTTGGGGGGTTTCTCTTCCCTGGAGTCCGCTCTACTGTTAGGGTCCATTGCAAGTAGGCTTTAGTTTAAATTTTCCAGGCTTTTCTAGGCTTTAGCCCCAGGTTCTCCCATCTCAGCCCCTTGCACACCTTCTCAGGCAGGGGTTGTCATTATTCTTGCCCTTGTTCTAGCCATCCCTTGGCCGCAGGTAGTAGCAGCGATGCTGGTTTAGGATGTAGCTTGCACTGCAGGATGCTTTCACATGTGGATTTACGCAGCCATACCTGTCTTGCCATCCATGGTACCCCCAAGCCCACTCTTCTAAGCTCATGTAAAGGAAGAAGCGGCTCTTCCCCCAGGATCAGCAGCTCAGGGCGCTTGCTTCATCCCTCTTTACCTTTATTAACCCCCGATGCAGCCAGCTCTGTGGGAGCTTTGCTGCTGCTGTGCGGGGTGGGATTAGCTGAGACGCGTTGTGCTGATGTGCGGGGCTTCAGTGGTTTGCAAACGCTGAGGGCTTCTGCAAGGCAGTTTTGGTGCGCCCCCATTCCTGAACCTATCCTGGGGCACGGTGTTAGCATCGTGGTTGCTGATGCGTTGTCTCGCAGATGGTTTATTTCTTCGTGTAGAGCTCCAACAGCACAAGGGGGGAGAAAAGAAGTATTTTTTTTTTCCCTTCCTGCAATGTATTTATTGCTCCATGGCCAACAAATAAATGCCCTGGCCTCAAGCAGCAATTTCCCATCATCCGGCGAAGCACATGTGGCGATTGCAGGCTGGGGGAAGAGGTCAGGAGGACAGAGTCTGAGCAGGAGCTCTGCTCCGCACCCGGTGAAGAGGATTTTGTGATGCCACCAACGTAGCAGTTGGTTTCTCTCTTTCATGGGCTTTTTTGACTGGTGTAGATTGCTGTACAGTCCTCTGGCTTAAGTTAGTCTGACAGCTTTTATCTGCTCAGGGTCCATCCTGTCTGGGAATTGTGAGACCAAGAGGACCCCAAAAAAGCAGTGAAAAGAGCTTAATTTTGCAAATGGAGCTAGAAACAGAACCAAAATGCGGTGATAGGCGTGGATGGGATGGGAGGATGGTGTTTATGACCATGCTGTACCTCCAGCATGACCTGGCAGAGAAGCAGCAGAGCATCTGGCAGGGCTGTACGTGGTGGGAACTGTCGTTAACATCGTGCTAGGTAGGGACTAACTTAATGTGGGGCGCACTGGTTGTAGGTAGCTTTGTGGCTCTTTGATATGCGTGTACCCTGGAGTTGCTGTGGACTTTTTCTGGAAGTTATCCATGAGCTTCAAAGGGGGATTGTGGCTTTTGCATCCCAGTATAGCATGCGTGGGAGGCACAGGACCGCGCTTGGCCACTCGTTTCTGGTCAGAGGAAGCGTTCTGGGATGCTGCGGATGAAGGCTGTGTACACAAAGAGATTACACTGTGTATAAACGGAGACTGAGATTATAAATAATGAAGGAAAAAAACCCCAGCTCTTGAAACGGAGAGTACACATTAAGTCTTTCCTAAATCCATATTTAGCCATGGAAGTGAGCTGACTTTTTTTTACAGATGCCAAACCCACAGCACCTTCCATGGCTGTTATTTGCTGCAGGCATCCACGCGTGAAAATCTGGCCTTTTTTTTTTTTTTTTTTTTTTGCAAGGGTGCCTCGTCCCAGGGTGGGAAGATGCTGTCATCCATAACATAATTTCAAAGCTGATCCAAGCCACCAAATTCCTAACTGGTAAAGTAGCGTTAGTCAGAAATCTCCCCCAGCAGACACATCTCACTGCAGTGAAGGCGTCCCATCTTTCCACACCGGCTTTAGCAGCATGTGGTTGACCTTGCTTCTTCATGCTTTGCTGGTTGCAGAGATGGGTGAAGGATTGTTGTCTGTAGGCACTGTATTTGCTTTCTGTGGCTGACTTTTCCTCGCTGCTCTCTGGGGTTATTTGCACCGAACGCCTATGTGCTGCAAACTGTAGAGTCAGCGTTTTCTGTCCCTGACACCCTGGCCTGCTTTGGGTGGGTGGCAGCAGATAAGCAGAGCACAAAAGCCCTCAGAAACAGTAATTAATAGGGAACGAAGGGAGAAACGGTCCCCATAACGATGCCCCCCCCCCCCGCCTTCAAAAAGTATGGATTTGTCTTCCAGGATTTTCCCTGCAGCTCCTGAACTGTAGGGTTAATTTTGGGGAAAAAAAAAAAAAAAGGTGCTGGTTTAAATGCCTGGAGGGTGAGATGTCTCAAGATGTTGCTCTCAATGGAAATGGAGCAAATGTGTCTGAAGGTGGTATTTTACAACCCCCCACCCCCCCACCCCCGACTTCACTGGTAGAAAGCTCTCTCTGCATCCTGCTTAGCATCTTGCCTGAGTCTGCAATACTAGATCACGTGCCCAGTAAAGAACATGGAGTGAAAGTCTCAGTAGTTAATTATCTCGCTTAATTCCGTGTTCCCACATGATGCCAATGAGCTTGCAGATGGAGAGGTATCAAGATAGTGACCGAGCACCTCTGGGCCATGCCCTGGGGTCATGTACACCATGCTGCTGCCAGGTGTGGTCCAGGTGTGCGCAGGGCCGATGTATCCCTCTACAGATCCCCCCCGCCCCCGATGCCCTCAGCGAGCAATCTCCGGATGAAAGTGGCTAGTGATGGTGCCTGCGTTCACGCAGCCCAGCTTTCTGGGACTTTTTGTCCAAATTAAGTGTGAATTGCTTAGGAAAAATACATACTGTGCACGCAGCTGGATTTCCCCCTCCTCAGCACTGTTTGCTTCTCTGGCTGAGTGGAGCGGCTTTATTAATTTTTCCACGTTTCAGCTGTGTTGAAGTGTCAGAATTTCCTGAATTCCTTTGGGAATTGGAGCTTTTTTACCCAGCGGTGATGGAGGAATCACTTACCCGGGGTGCTGGGGAGGGGTCCCCCGGGCCAGCAGGGCCGGTTCCTCCCTCCCATAGCCTGGGGAGATGGAGGAGAGCTGGAAAAGAGACTTCACCCTCTGTGAGCTGGCATAAGCGTTCGGTGTTTTCCTTAAAAGTATGAAAAAGTATGTTTTTCCTCGTCCAGTGAATTGTCTTCAAAGGGCCATTTTCTAGTTTGAGAATTACCTTCACCGAGAGCTGCAGACAGCATCTCACAGATTTCTCTCAGAAATATCAGTAATAATAGTCCCACCTTGCCAGATTTCATTTGATTTGGTATTATTAAACCAAATGAAATTGGGGGTGGGAAACACATGGCAAATTGATCATTGAGGATGGGATCGATCTCTTGGCAAGAGCCCAAGGAAAGCTTATTGGGGCTTTCTGGGTGGTGTCTGGCCTCTCTTGCTGCCTCCCTACGTTTATAACCTTCCCAAAATGCTGAAATACAACTCGAGCTGCTCCTTTTTAAGACCGAGCATGTTTGTGCATGTCTCTTGCAATGGTGTTTTTGGGTTGCTTTTTTATTTTTGCAAATGCCAAGGTGACTGCTGCGGTTTCTGTTTCATTTATTAGGCTGCTCCGATCAGATGTGCGCACAAGTCCTCGCAGCATCCACTTTGCCTGTGGGTCGTGGCTGGAGTCAGCAGCGTGTTGCATCCTGCCCGTGGGAGAAAGCACGGGCGAGAAAGTCTGGGCTGCTTTATTTCTTGAGCCATATATAATTAGCCACAAGCTGTAGGGCAGCACAAACCTAAGTGGGCTGTGGCTTGGGACCAGGCTCTTTCATATTTTAATCCAGCCTTGCCCTGGCACTGCGCAGCTTTCCTCCGGCCACCTGACTCAGCAAGTCCTGGCTTTCGCCGTAAACCCATGAACCGGCTTTGGGGTGCCTTGTCCTGGGTGAGACGCCCTGTGGCAGGGCTGCGAGGGGGTAGTGGTGTCCCAGCAGACCTGCTCCTGAGGCAGGGGTTGCTTCTGCTGCCGGGCTAAAATAGGATGCTGTCAGGGGTACCGCGCTGGGCGCTTTTGGGTAGCAGAACTGCCACTCCAGCCCAAATTTCTGGTGATGTGCAAGCTGGACACATGTTAGATGGTGGGAAATCATCAATGTAATTCATGCGTATAAAATCCAAGCGTGTTTGTGATGCCCATGTCAGATGCCCAGCGCTCTGCCCTTCATAGCTACTCATTTTTGTGTTAAGCAGTGGATGCCCACCTTCTCTTATCACATAATAAAGAGCAATGGCTTGGACCTGCCCCGTCATCATGGACTTGTCCAACCATCACTGGACCTGACCTGTGGGTTGACTCCCTGGCTTAATCTCTGCCTCATCACCACCACCTTGCTTGGTGTTCCAGACTCTTGGTTGAACCTGGCTGTGACCTTCATCTCCTTGGCTGGGGGTGGTGGGACAAGCCCTGGCTGGACAGGTCCCGCCCTGGTGACCTGAACATCTCCTAGGGGAAGGACCTGAGATACGTGTGTCAAGCAAGTTGATCCTAGCACAACTGCCCAAACTTAGATTCCTCAGGAAGGAGGTAAAACAAAACCAGCCAAAAACCTGCTTTCCAGAGGAGTTAAGCAGCTAATAAAACCCAAGTGGAGCAGGAAATTTGATGAAGTCTAACAGAGCCAGGTTGGCTGATGCCACGATGAATGCAACGGTACGTGAATGCAAAGAAGATCCAATGACCCAGGCGGGCTTGGAAGAGCCCCAACTTTGCCTGGCTGTTTACACAGCCCAGCTCACGTCTTTGTACTGCTCTGTGCTAAATATATATATATTTATTTTTTATTTTTATTTTATTTTATTTGATGAAAACAGTTCCAATACCCCAGCCCTGATGAGGACTCCAGTAGGTACACGCTGTTGAAGGCTTTGCTATAAGAACAGATCCATATGTTCTGCCTGTGCTTTCCAGGCAGCTATTCAACAGGCAGCACTGGAGGAAGGAGTGCGCGCGTGCGTGATGGAGGGAACTGTGAAAAATGCTGGGCTGGGGGGGGGCTGCCTGTGGGTTGGAAGCCAAATCCTGGTGATCCTTTTGCTTGCCCGAGGTCCGAGCTGGCTGGCGCTGCAGGGTATGAGTGCTCAGGCTGATGTCAGGGGGGATTTGGTGGGAGCTTGGTGTTAATTAAGAGCAGGTCGGTAGCCAGGACAACATTTCCAGCAATGTTTGCCCTCTCATTCATCTTCCCTTTCTTTGGTAGGTGGAGTTGTAATGCTTTCCAGCTTCTCTTCCGAAGGGATTCCCCTGCGTTAATTCCCAGGCACTTCACAGGGCAAAGACGATGGTTTCTTTTTCCTTCCTTCTCACTGTGACTGCAGTTAGCAGCATCAGTGAAATGGCTGATTTCCTCCCTGGCACCATGGGGAAGGGGATGAGGATGAGGATGGGGAGGAGGCAGGGAGGCGAGGTGGTGTGGCAGCCCGTGCAGCCTGTATCCCCTGATGTGCAGGGTTAGGCAGAAAAACTCGCTGCTGATGAGAAGGAACAGAGTTTCCTAGCCATATAAACTTGAATTGTCCCAAACATTGTCCCAGGCTGGTGGCTTTAAACCTTCAAACATGCTTTCAAATAACAGGTGATGATCTCATTGCAATATGCAGAGGATGCCACAAGTTACAATCCTTGTGTGCTTCAGGCTGCTGTAACATTATAGATGCCATCTTGAATGCCCTGGGACAGAACTGCCCACGGCTTAGAATATTAGAAGTTGCAAGGTGTTCTCAACTTACTTGAATTGTGGCCAGTTTTTTTTTCTTTTGTTGGTTGGTGTAATTCTGCCCCCCCCCCCCCCTTTTTTTTTTCCGTCTACAGGAGAAATTAAGGATCGTCATACATGGACATGGTAATGGATCCATCCCAGTGTCATGGAGCAGCAACAAGACACTGGGTTTATTTAGGGTGCTTTTTCCTCTTGCATTCATGCATACTCTGCATCAGTCTTTAATGAGTATATTGAGTGTGTAGGTACATGTATTTGTATATAAAAACACACTTTTTTTTTTCCATTTTCTTTATTTCTTTGTGGAGTCCAGGCTGGCCTGATTCGGACAGACAGCAATGAGTTCTTCATTGAGCCCCTGGAGAGGGGGCAGCAGGAGATGGAGGAGCATGGGAGGGCCCACGTGGTGTACCGCCGGTCGGCCATCCGGCAGGACGGCACCAAGCCCCGCCAGGACCTCCACCCCAAAGGTAGGTCCACTCCAGGGGTGCTGGAATCTAGCCTTCCACAGCAATTGATAATAACTGTTTCTTGTGGGGGGAGGATTTCTCCTTCCACTTGCCCTCCGGCTCGTACATCTCACCCTATGGCTGCGAGAAGAAATGAAAGAAAATGCTGGGCTTTTGCTGGGAACTTTGAAATTCTTCCAAATTTGGTTAGAATTGGATGAGTTATATATGAGTTAGTCTTCCTCAAAGAGGAAGAATCTCCTCGATGGGTGTGATCAGGCCCATGGATGATCGCATTGGCCTGGGTCCAATGGGAAGCAGAGTCTGGGACTCATGAGCGAAGAGGTCACGAGGAGCCGGACTTGGTCTGATTTGGCTGCTGACTGCGGCTTGGAGTTGTAGGTGCTGTAGTCTTGTTTTAATCACCTGTATATTGCGAAATGTGGCGTTGATTTGACTTTTTAACAGAATGGTAGAAGCCCTTCCTTTTTCCAGCGTTCATAATTCATTTTGCTTTTCTAGTGCCTTGTCCTTTTTTTTTTTCCTTCTTCTTTGCCTTGAAGGAGAAAATGTGGCTTTTTTTTTTTAATAGCATCACTTAGCCGCGCGCTGCACTCTGCGCGCATAAATCGCCTGCTGACTTCCCCTCTCACCCGCACAAAGCCAAGCGCACCCAGAAGTGTTTACAAGCGTGGGGTCAACGTTGTGCAAAAGCACTCTATAAACCTATTTATATTTACGCAGAGGCGTTAGCCTTCCCTGGTGTTTATTCACCTCTTGTGGCACTGTAATCAGCTCCCTGATTTTTAAAAAAAGTTGAAAAGTTTTCCAAGGTGTGCTCGTTGCTTTTGTAGCATCGCTAATGGAATTGCAACTGAGAGCTTCGAAGGCACTGCTGGGTGATGGGGTGAAGGATGTGACGAAGGGTGAAGGATGTGACGAAGGGTGAAGGATGCCATGAAGGATGGAGGATTCTCTGGCTGCAGCTATCTGCTCTCAAGGAGCAGCCCCCAGCTTCACATGTGTCCTCCCCAGCTATCTACCACCTCCCATAGTGTCCCATGACCACCCAACGGACAATGTGGGATCATCATTGCATAGATGTGGCACTTCAGGGCATGGTTTAGGAGGCATGGTAGTGTTGGGTTGATGGTTGGACTTGATGATCCTAGAGGTCTTTTCCAACCTTAATGATTCTATGATTCTATGATTTTAGCGCTGGTGCTCCCAATTCAGAGCCATTTCCCCACCGTAGAGCAAGCTGGATCCGCGATCTGCTTGGAGTTAAATATCCTATTTATTTTTCCTGCTTAATTTGTATTTTTTTTGGAGTGTCACCATGGTGTCAGGTCACCTCAATGGCTGTTTCTTTTTCTGCCCCCTGTGCCTTGCTCAGTGCCCGGCGTGCAGGTGGGCGATCTCCCCAACTCCCTGGAGCTGATGACGGAGCGGCTGGGGGACACGGAGCGCAAGAGGCGCCATGCCAGGAAGGATGACTACAACATCGAGGTCTTGCTGGCAGTGGATGACTCGGTCGTACGCTTCCATGGGAAGGAGCACGTCCAGAACTACGTCCTCACCCTCATGAACATAGTAAGGCTTGGCTTTGTGGGGGCCATTGGCTCCCACCCCTCCCTCAGTTTACTGCTCTTCTGATGCTGCAAATCTGTTATCCTGGAAAAAAATGGGTTGGCGGAGGGGAAAGTGCTGCAGGAAGGGCTGTTCCTTCACTGGAACAGCCAGCTCTGGCATTTAATAGCTGTGGCAATTGGAGCGATGGAAAGCGGGGCCCTTTTATGTTCGTCTCTGTCACGTTCCCCTGGCCAACGGCAGGGTCCGGCATGTTGGTCGCTGTCCCTGTCTGTCACCCAAGTCCAAGAGCATCTTCTGTTTCTCCTGGGCAAGACCTTCTCCTCCTCATGACTGAAATCTCAGCAAATGCTAGGAAAGAGATTTGTTGTTGATTATTTAGTATGAAATTATGATATTATTTATTTTGTAATTTTGATGTTTATTATTTATTTTGAATAATATTTGTTGATGGGGGGAAGATTTTTATAGATTTTCAGAAGTTTTTTCATGTTCCTTGGAAAACCTGTGCACCTTGAGGATTAGTCAGATGTGTTTGAAAAGGAGTTTATAGCAGCTTTACAGCAGCCCTGCTTCTGCACCTCTCCTCACACAGTGGTGCAAGGCAGCCTGTGCTGATTCCCTACACCACTTTTCTTTCCTTTTTAAGATAAAAATATATGTATTCCTGAGTCCTGAGAGATGCGGAAGGATCAATATTTATTCAGCTAGTCATCTTGCAGGAGGTCTGCTCCCCCAGCACCTGAATGTCTGGAAATAGGGTCTGTGTTCAAAGATCTCTTTTGTGCGCTTCCCCATTTTTGTTTTGTTTTCCGTGTTTTATCCTCGCCTCTATTTATTTATTTTTATTTAAGTACTCTTTTCCATGGTTATGGAAAGTGTTCAAAAGGCACAGCCAGCTCAGGAATAACCGAACTATAAAGATGCTTTTGCTTTTTGGTTGCTTGTTTGTTTGTTTGTTTGTTTGGGCATTATTTCTGCCCTGGCAGGCAGGCTCAGAGCCATATTGCCAGTAACGAAGAGGAAATTATCAACAGAAGGGGTAAGGATTTGCAGGATTAGAGGCAAAGCATAACGTAGCCAGTCCCAAAGATGTTGGTTTTAAAAAGCAAATGCTTTCATTGCGGTGTTTTATTCTCTGGTGCGTTATCCTGACGCTCGTGGTAGGATGCTCTCAGCGTCGCTTAAATTCACTCTCTTAAAGTTTCTCCCCTTTGCTTATTAAATACTCTGCAAGGGGGAAGCCACAGGGTTCCCCATTATGACCCGGGGCTCTTCCCACGTTATGGGGGTTGGAGATGATGTCATTTTTCCTTTCCGATCCGGGGGGGAGGTGGGCAGACGGTTTGAGCGCCTGGGGATTGTCAGCTCTAATCAAAAGGTTGGTTTTCAGGCGCATTTCATGGTTTATACCCTGCGGGCAGGACTTTTCAGGGAGTGAATGCGCAGGATGCTGTGCTGGGAGAAGGGAGGACCACTGTCTATTCAAATAAAGGTGGTGCTGAGACTTTAATGAATTAAATAAAGGGCGGGGGGAAGAAAGCAGCATCAATAAAAGGGGGGGGGGGAACCGGGATAATGCATGCAACAAATACTTCCCCCAAGTATTATTTCCTTCTATACATTCTTCCCCCACCCCCTTCTTTCTTTCTGGTTTTTAGTGTGTTTTCTTTCCAGCTTTGCCATGACCTCTGTCAGCCTCCTCTTCCCTTGGCGCCGCCTCATTTCCTTACCGGCTCGGATTGCCTTAAAATACCCGATTCAGCAGAAAAAAAAATGCTTTCTGGCCTGGATGGCAGAGGGGAGAGAGAGGAGGGTGCCGGGGGTTGGAGGGGAGGAGCGTGCTGGGACCACACAGCTGAACACTAATCCCATTAGTTAGAGGCAAGGAGAAGGAGGAGAGGCTTGGCCAGCCCTCTAACAAGGAAAGGATTTAACGAGCTGGGCTGGAGTATGCCGGGGAGATGCTGCATGGGAGCCAGCTGGGAAAGCCTCCAGCAGTTTTCCTATCAAGATACATCCCAAGCAAAGGGGGCAGCAAGCTTGGAAGTTTGTAATAAACTTCCCTGGCCTTTTCTGGGGTCCCCGTTGGGTGCCGAGGGGGTGGTGGGACACATACCCCTTCCTGGTGCTGTGTGGGCTTGGCTTAACACAGCACTGCTGTAGGTAGGGTCTCAGGGCTCTCCCCGAGACATAAACCCTTTTAGTAGGAACCCGGTGTCTGCTGAAGCTCAGTGATAAATGATTCGTCATGGAGAACTTTTTTTTCTAAGAAAAACAACCTTATTTCATTGCCAGAAATGTGGTTGCCAGGCTTTTTATCAAACGGCGCTGTGTCCATCCTGGGAAGCTGACATGAGGATGACTGCTCCTTTTGTGAACCTAAGAGCTTCCCTGCAGGCTGCCTTCCCCACTAACTCCCAGTCTGCATTCCCAGCCTGCCGTTCCCTTCTTGGCACGGAGGCTACACAGGGATTTTGGTCAGATTGAAGAGACTGCGAAATGCATCCTTTGCCTGGAGAAAGTGCATCTGACTATCTCATAACTCTGAGCAGAGCATCACTGTGTCCACCCTAGCAAAACCTGCCCCCTCCCTGATGCTGGGCTCTTGGGATGAATATTTGGTGATGTGGTGGCTGGGGGAAGCCGTTCCCATCTCGCTTGCTGCCCATGGCAGGGATTGTGATGCTATTGAAGCAAAATTATCGTCCCCCAGCCACAGTGACTGCTGTGAGAGGGCTGAAGGGTGGGAGGAGGGCTGGGAACCAGGAGGGGATCCAGCACTCCATAAGGGAAAGAGGAGAGGAAATGTTTTGTGTTCTGCTTTGCTTTTCAGCCTCTTGTCATTCAGTTGGGCTCCTTGGTTTTCTCCTCTGGACTTCCCACCACTCACCCTTGATGCTGACTGGCCCCGCTCAGAGGAGACCTCAAGCCAAGCGATGGGCTCTGTTAAGCCTGGCCCTGGCATCAACTGGTTTGCTGGGGTTTTTGCAAGGGTATTGCCCATGATTTGGTTAAGGATGCAAAGGTACTTGGTGTTTTCCTATTGTTTTGGGTTACTAGGGAAACCCGGTGAGTCAGAGCCCTCTCCAGGCTGGGACTTGTCCGGCTCCCCTCTGGCACATCAGCCGAATTATTGTTCCCAAGGGCTGAGCAACGAAGAGTGCGACTGAGACCCCGCAGAGGAGAGGGTGAGGGGAAAAAAAAAATCAAACCTCTGCCTTTGTTTTTAACCTGGGATTATCTGAAAAGCCAAGCTAGAGCTTGGATTGCTTGAGAGACTGATTTGCTGAGCTCAGTGCCGTTTCAGGAGGGAGGCCAGTCTAAAATAATGGGCAAATTATAGTCCTTCTGGTGCATGGATTTGTTTTGGGGTTGTTCATGAGCCATCTCCTTGCTGATAATAGCAAAAAATACCACTGATGCCTCTCTTATGCGTGCATGCGCTTTTTCCCACCCCCTATATAGGCTCACGTGTTTGTTGCTGTGTTTTTGGGACAACATAGCCTGTTGCATAGAGAGCTATGATAATATCTAGAGTCTTGCTCTGCAGAGCAAACCTCCCCTTTCCTCCATTCCTCTATATTGAAAATGTGGCTAACATGGGTCAGCCTTTGCAGAGGGGTGGTGTGCATCCCTGCAGGGAATGCAAGTGCATGTAGCAAGCCCAGTAACGTGGTCAGGAGGACATTTGTCTCTGTTTCTACCCCCTCAGCCCCAGCAAATGGGCTTGGGGTGAATCCACTGGCGTGAAAATTGAGCAAGGGAATAAAAGAAAGGAGCTTAAAGATGACTTGGCTGTTCTGAGTAAGCGATCCGGGGTTTTGAAATGTCAGCTATTCCGCTGGTTTGGCAAATTCTTCTCGTGTTTCTCTCTTTTGTTTTCCTTCCCTGAAGAACGGCAAGGTCTAGACATTGCCAGTGCGGTTTGCTGTCGAGATCTCATGTCTGGGGCTGCAGACATGGGGCTGGCCAGACTTGCAGGGACTTAGGTAGGCAGCCTTGCTCTCTCCCAGCGAAGGTCTCGGGGGAGCCATGCACTTTGCAAATTCACTGAGCATTTCAGAGAGGATGCACAGGGTTTTAATATTCCTTTCATTCTTTGTAAAGCTTAGCATCGTCCCCTCGGCAATGCAGGGCCAGGGGCTTTGGAGTTGCCTGTGGGGGGTCCTGTGGGCTGGTTGTGCTTGCTGGTTTGCCCTTAACACACAGCTAGCCTTAAGGGCTGGTCTTTTTTAGGAGAAAAAAAATCCTCTTTTAAATGAAATAGGAGAGCATTTCTTTCCAGGTGACAGTATTATACAGGCTGGGCATCTAACCACGTGGGCAAGAGGGATAAGAAGATCTTTATCCCATCTGTCTTCAGGGACGTGGGTCCCTTTACCAGAGCCCTTTGCTAAGCAGGTATTTTCTGGAGGGATTGCCTCTGAAGACATTGACTTGCTTAACAGCACCCGCAGAGGGCAGGAGGAGTTGTGCCAAGCCTGCAAACTGCTCTCTGGGCCCATTTCCATCCCCTCTGCCAGCTTGAACTAGCTCCAGGGCGGGCTGATGGGCAGCAAGTGCCAAGCCCTTTTGATTTTTTTTTTTATTTTTTTTTCGCTCGATCAATTATTTATATCTGGCTATTAAGGGAAGTCTGTAGCCTTGGGCGGACTGGTTCCACATCTGCTTTCTGAATTAACTGTAAAGGTTGCTGCTGAGCTGGTATTGGTTAAGTACAGATCCCTGCCTAAATGCTGCCCTCCCCTAAGCAAAACAGGGGCTGGGGTTTAGGGTTAAACCCTTTGGCTCAGAGGCTGGAGGGGTACCTAGTCCCTGCTAGCTGGAGGAGAGTGGGATTTAGCACTGCTTTAAAAGGAAGATTTAGGGGATTAAATCCCATCTTGGAGTAATACAGCTTCTTGCATCTTAGTCCCTTAATAAGCTGTTTTTAAGCTGCTCGTGGTCCTGCTGCTGTCCATAGCTGCTTCTCCAGCAAGGCTGAGGAAGGATGCGCAGTGCTGGGAGGGTGTTGATGAGTTTAGTTGTCAATGCCTATGAAAAGTATTGCTGTTCCCAAATTTAGGATATTTTCTTTCTCCCAGGGTAGGTAATGTTGTCTGGGGGTGCACGGTTTGGGGCAGGGAGCTCTTCTTAGACCTGGGGACTGTTTGCAGGCACCACTGATAGGAAGAGATGTTGCTGAGAGGAGGGCTGTGTGGTGGGTCAGCCGGCACGGAGCAAAGCCTCTTGCCGTGACAGCTCCTCTGCTCGTGCTCCTTCCTCCCCTGGATGCGACCCTCCTCTTCTCCTGCTGGCTGGGGCTGCTGCATGGCAGGCTGTCATGGAGAATCCTTTCCTGCTGCCCGCGGGGTCAGCTGAGCATCCCGCCAAAATTTCCTGTGCAGCCAGGAAGGGAGAGGTCTGCGCTGCTCCCTTGGATGCTCCAAGTCATGGCAAGGTCAGCCAGTGGCTTGGCTGCGAGCTCTTGCTGGCGGAGGGGTCGCTAAGGCAGGAACACGGTTCATCCCAGTGGATCGAGGGGTCTTTGGGAGCAGGGAGCAAGCAGCAGAGTGCCGGTGGGTGATGCTGAGGTGCTGACTGAAGTGGAGGCTTAATGATGATCCAGCTCCTGACAAGTGCTGGTGGTGAAGGAAAAAGCATAAAGATTTTGGAACGTGAAGGAAATGGGCATGTTTTCCCCCTTGTTCCCCTGGACTGTCCCCCAGGTCCAGCTCTCTGGCTCTTCAGGGCCATAGCATATTTTTCATTTCTCCCTCTCTCCCCCCATTTCTTGCCCTTTTATATTAACTCACATATGACACGCATTAAGGCTGGAATATTTTTGTAAAGGGTCAGACTCCTGATGTGGGACTTCCCAGATCCGCTAACATTTTCTCTGGGATGCCAAAGTCTCCTATGTCCCAAAACACAGGGCTGAGCGTGAGCCCCCTGGGGTGTTGCAGCTTCTTGCTGGGATGGATGCTTCGTGCTTTGGTGGGACTGTAGGTATGAGTAATGTTTGCAAGCGGGAGCCCAGCTGCGCGCTGCACAACCTTCCTCCCGTCTGCACACATCCCAAAAAAAAAAGAGTTAGCATTGGAAGAAATCCATCATATTCTCATTATTCTTACAAAATGCCTTTAAAAGGTACTGATGCAGTGTGAAGGAGCATCCCGACTGTGATAAGCAGGGGTGAGCTGACGATGGGTTGTGCAGCGTTATCTTTCCATGTTGCAGAAGCAATGACCCCACGGGGCTTACAGCCTCTGCACCCAAAGGGATGTATTAATGGGGATGGACTGGCGATTTATTTTGTTGATTTTTTAAATCAATTTTGCTGCATTCAAGATGTGGCAGGCTCAGGAACTGCATCACTTCTCTGCAAAGCTCAGAGCCACTCCATGGGCGTATTAGTTGTCATGGGGAAACGTTAATGCTGGGTCTTTGGGTTTAAAAATGGTCTGAGTGGGTATTTCAAACAGAAGCACAGCCTATAAATCGGGGAGCTTGTAAAGCACTTGTGCATTCTGGAAAATGGCAGACTTGGGAGCAGGCAGCAGTAAAGGGGCAGTTGTCACCCAACTCTTGAGTTCAAATGTAAGCCTAAAAAACCCGAGAGGAATGGGGGGAAGAAAGAGGAAAGTTCCATAAATCTGGCTTTATAATGTTCATCTAGTCTGGAAAGCTGTGATAGAACCGAGGTAAATTATTTCTCTCTTGGAAAAAGTTGAAAAAGTGCATTTTAATTTAAACATTAATTCTAGTCAATATTAAAAATTGTTTTAATTTGACTTCCTCAACTTCTGCACTGAACCCCCATTTGTGGCAGTGTTCATTCTGGAGACATTTGGGGAATAAGAAAGTCCTGTTCTCTAAAAATCAATGGTATTTTTGTCTGAGCTGTATTTTCACATGTCCTGTGCAGGTGGGTGAAGGCTGGTGCAGGATGCCCGCTCAGTGCCTCTTGGTGGCTGGCTGTCACCACGCTCAGCTCGCAGAGACCTTTCTCATCTGTATGTCTTCTGCTCTTGGTAGCGCTTAGGAGTAGATTTTGTTTATTCATCCTAGAAACGCAGAAGGAAAAGGTTATAGCTCATTATTTCCTTTGCAAAGTCATTTTCAATAGCTGACATTGATAGGTATCTTATTGACTCACAAGCCCTCCCTCTTCTTTTCATTGTATTGTCTTCTCCTGGGGTTTCTGAAGTGGTAGGTCAACTTTGACTCACCGGTATAACTGAGTAATGCCCTTGCTTTGATACGATCGCTTGCCTCTTCCCCAAAAAGCCATTTTTTCTTTCCACCAAATGCAAGGATGCTGGAGTCCAAAGTGTTTCCTTCCATCTGAGGAATTCATACTCGGAAGGGGGCAATGGCTCATTGCAAGATGCTCAGCGGTAGAGGCAGCCCCCATGGGAAATGCAGCCCTCCTCTGTGCTCTTGATGGGATGGGTGATGTCACTGACCATTTGAGTCACCCATCCTGGGGAAATTTTGCTTATTTAAGCTTGGCTTTTTGACTTTATGGTTTTTACACAGGCGAAAATAAAAAATAAAGCTGGGGCTGGAAGGAAGGAGATGAGATCTTTGCATCTGGTCTTGTGAGGTCTTGGAAAGCGGGGTAGGATGCTGGACGTGGGAACGTGGAGGACTGGAGGGGCTTGAGAGCTGGGATGATCTTAACTTCTTTTCTGTTTTATTTCCCTCCCTTCAGGTGGACGAAATTTATCATGACGAGTCCCTGGGCGTTCACATCAACATCGTGCTGGTCAGGATGATCATGGTGGGATACCGCCAGGTAAATACAGCACTCAGATGTGGCGAGGAGGGGATGCTATTCAGGCTGGCCCCTGCTTTCTGGCTGCTTTCTCGGCTCGAGCCCTGCCCAGTGAAGGAAGGAGGGTCGCTGAAATGCAATATAGGAGCAGCAGGCAGCTGCTGCTTTTCCCAAGGCTGGCGAGCGTGCAGTGACACCATGGCTTAGTGTCTCATCACTGTAATGTTTAGCACTTAGGTAAGCCCTGGCTTGGAAAAATGTGACCATTCAGATCAGCCGTTGAAGCCCAAGTGACAGCTGTGCTGAGCAGGGATGAATTTCAACCCTCATCTGGCTGGTTTCTGGAGCCTGAAGGTCTGGAGAGCCCCACAGCCATCCAGCCCCAGGGCAAAGAGGGTGTCCCTGGGGAGATGGCAGGTGGCTGTGATCAGCCTTTATCTGCCTGGTCTGGGGTGTGGGGAAAAACCACTAGAGGCTTCCTTAGAAGTGCTGGGCAGTAGGTGATGGGACAAAGGTGGCTTCCTAAATTGGTAGGAGCTGGATATTAGTGAGGAGAAGTCAAGGCCAGGATCTCCTGTATCCCAGCCTTGACTCAGCAGCCCTGGAAGACTTTGCTGGCTGTCCTGCAGCTCTTGGGTGGCTTGGGCATGGACAGAAAAAGCACGGGAAGGTTTCATGTGGTTTCTCAGGTTACATTTATTTTTTTAAGGCTCCTTTGAGCATGGCAGCCAAAAGATTTTCTTTAAAGCTGTGTGGTTTGCTATACTTTTTGCAGCAAGCCCCTATCCTACATGAAGCGTTCTAGCAAGGGTATTCATGACTCAACATGATGATGCCTGTGTGTGTGGTCCACAAATAAACCTTATTATGTCTTGGAAAAAAACCCCTGGTTGTTACAGAAATCTGCTTGGCTGGCAGGAACCCAGTGCCTCCTAGAGACCCAGGGGTGATCAGATGTTTGAATCCAGGTGAGATCTCAGCTCACCACTGTTTAGGTCTGATGCTTCCTGAGCGAGTCCTCCTGTGGCTTCTTGTCTGCCACCTTGCACTTTGTAGGATAAAACTGCTACAGCTTCC
Source organism: Morus bassanus (assembly GCA_031468815.1). NCBI lineage: Eukaryota > Metazoa > Chordata > Aves > Suliformes > Sulidae > Morus > Morus bassanus. The sequence continues at coordinate 4,196,346 of CM062583.1, forward strand.
ACTTAACGGCCAGGGGAAGGGCAATATTTCTTACCTTTCTTCCCACTGTTGCAGCTCAGCAGGTACCTACTTGAGAGCATAATTTATTTTATAGAGCATAATTGTGCAAAATGCTAATCTAAACAAAAAACAAGATGAAGGACAAGGTGACTGCTGTAAAACAGTCCTGGACACCTCCACCTATTTCGTGTTGGGGTTTCAGTCTCTGTGGGTCAGGTTTTACAGGGGAGCATTGCTCTGCTCATTGCTGAGCATCAGCATCCCGTGATGTGTTGACGAGGAGCCCGTGCAGGAGCTGGGAGTCTGAATCCTCTTTGCTTCCCAGCTGCTCTCTCCTTTTTCGTCTACTGGTTCCCCAAGCACTTGTGTGACCGAAGAGGGTCATATACCCTCCTGTACCAGACTACATCCATTTGTGGGAATGATTTCCTTTCGTGGGAATGATTTCCTTGCTGTTTTTAAATTTAAAAAGGCGCAAGATGCTTTGCAGATGCAAAGCAGGATGTTGTTGCTTCTAATGACAGAGAAGCACTGCTTAGGAGTTGTTCTGACACCAAAACTCTTGGCAGGCTCCTTCTCCCCCACTAACTTACCCATCTCTCTATTTATTTTTTATTTTTTCCTTTTTTTTTTTTTAATTCTTTACCCAGTCAGTCAGTCTGATAGAACGAGGGAACCCATCTCGGAGCTTGGAGCAAGTCTGCCGCTGGGCTCACTCGCAGCAGCGCTCCGACCCGGAGCATGCTGAGTACCATGATCACGCTGTATTCCTCACCAGGCAAGATTTTGGTCCCGCAGGTATGCAAGGTACTGTATTTATCTCGATCAGGTATGTGCAGTTTGCTGGGGGAAAGCCAGCGAGGGGAGAGGATTTCTTGCAAACACAGTCTGTTTCTTGGCCAGCAAGGTTCAGAAAAAGGTTATAAAAATTGGTATGTTTTTAATGTGAAGTAGAAGAAAGACAAAATTAATCCAGAGCATCAACCTGAACGGATTAAAAAAAATCATCTTTATTCATTCTGCCCTTACTTTGGTTTCATGCACCAATCTTCCCCTTGTCCCAAAGTGCCCTAAAGAATTTAAAAGTAACATTAAAAAGGTGGAATACCACAAGGAGCTTCATGGGGCCAGTCAGTCCTTTCTGTCCTCTGGAGGACCTTTAAAACCTGGTTTTACATGGGTTGGTTTCTTGGCCTTCTTAGGACTCGATGTGGAAGCATTGAGTAAACCCTGGGCCAAAGAGGAGGTCGGAAGGAACGATGGCAATAGTCCTCTCACCCTCTTGGTGCAGAGGCTGTGCTGACAGGGTCTGAGAAGTTAGAGACCCAGGCAAAAAATTAAAAAACTTGCAGGAAAAGATTCTGGCATTTCACGGCTCCATTACAAATGCAGATGCTTTGGTGGCATTATGAGAAGTGACTTCTCCCAGTTCTCCTGAGCCCACTGCCTCCAAACTGCCACCTCCTCCTTCCCATGCTGGTGGCAAGGTCTGAATTTCCCATCAGGAGGCTCTCTTTGATGCCACAGATGTGCTGGTAATGTCACACTGATTTGTAGCAAGAGTCTTTCTGGTGCACATGGGAGGAAGGAGAGATGGAAAAGGAGTACTGTCCTTGTCTCAGTTACCTCCCTGAAAAGGTTCTCCCCGCAGCAGGGGATGAACTACAGGGGACATTCAGCTGGAAGGCCTCTTGAACGTGCTGTTGGCCATCAAAGAGCAGAGCTTGGGATGTGCCAACAGCCTCCCTGCTGAGCTGTTGACCTGCCTTGGGCACCTCGTCCAGAGTCATGCAGCAGTGTGGGTGAAATACCAGGTTTTGTTTCATTTTTCCAGACCCTTCCTGGCAAAGTGACTGTGTCCTAAGGCATTGGTGAGAGGACCTTTTTTGGCATGTCAGCAGAAAGGGGAGAATGGCCAGACTCCCCCTTAGTGGGAAGGAGTTGTGAGATGATGGAGTAGCCCTGCTCTAGGGATGCTCGCTCCAGCTCCTTCGCCTTTTCCCTATGGATCTGGCTCCCTGCTTTTCACATATCTCCAGGAGGGACTTTTGCTTTCTGCAGAAGTCCCCATGGCTGCCGTGTCCTTGCCTGACTGTGTTCCATGGCACAAGGTGTGGGTGCTCCTCACCCATCGGGAACTGCCTTCTTGTTGGGCTGCAGGAATAGTAAACACTTTGCTTACTCTTGCCTCTTTTCCTTGAAACGATGTCCTTTTAGCTCCGTATCATCCCTTTTCAGCTCAGGGCTATATGCAATGAAAGACCAGACTGTGGCACCTCCAATACTTGCTCCTGGCATGTATGTTCACGGGTGGTATCTAAGTGGCTTGCTGAGGTGATGGCAAATACCTGCTGGCTTCTTTAACCACTGCAGTAGCAGGTATGTGCCAGTTGGGAAGCATCTGCCCTGCTCATATGTACCCTGAAGCTGAGCTGAAGGCAGAGGTGGTCCTGCCCCAAAGACCCTACAGCGTAAATGAACAAGGTGGGAGAAAGGAAGCCTTTGAGGTTGAAGTCCTACAAGTCACAGGGACATGGGAATGGAGCCTAAATGTCAAGACCCTGCTTAGCTTAATGCCTCATCACTCCTTACAGTTGTGTGCCCAGTTAGCAATGGAGATGGGGCTAAACCTGACTCATTAACCTGCGTGGTCCTCTTAGCCCAGGCTATTTCCATGGTCCATGCCAGAAAGCCAACCATGTTCCACCAACACATCCCCACCAGACACAGCTCATACCTCCCCCTGTGTTGTGTCACCTTCCCTTGGCCAGTAAACCAGACCAGTGTCTGCTCTGGCGTGGCACTGGTTAAGCTGAATGCAAGTCCTCACAAAGCGTTGTGGTCTTGTGGTGTACGTCTTCTCTGCTGCATGTCCAAGCTGAGCCCTAAGGAGGTTTACAAAAACTTCTTGGTGCTGGTAACAACCCTGCTCGCAGCATCTCTTGATGGGGATAGGAGCAGTCATGGCCAACGCAGAGAAATCTTGGAAAGCTGATGCAGCTGTTGCTTTGGGAATCGAGGGGAGCTGGAAGGCGTGAAGGGGAAGGGCCAGGAGGGACGGCTGAGCTGCGCTGCCCTGGCACGTGGGTTGCAAATAAACCCCTGCTCTTCAAAGAGAAATGCCTCTTGGTGGTGGACAGATGGGTTGTAAATTATTAATTGCTGCTGAAGCCCTGTCTAAACCAGAAGAGAGTGCCATGTCCCTCTGCAGTGGGCAGGTGTGGAGGGCTTTCTGGCCCAGGCTGAAGGATGCTTTTGCTTAGATTTAATTTGTTGCCCTGTAATCACCCATGGTTGGCCTTTGAGCAGGCCGGTGGTCCATGTAGAAGGTCAGAAAGGCTGAAAGCAGGTAGGAAATGCCCATAAAGAGGAATAACGTGCATTTGGAGGAAGCAAGAGACTGGCTGTGTCTTGCCGGTATGGTGAGGACATGCCACTTCTCCTATGTGTGTGCCTGTTAAGCATTTGCAGGCCAATCTAGTCTTTACCAATTAAGTATTTTCCAGGTAGTTACTTCTTGCTATCGTTCTCCTGTGGAGAACCCTTTATACTTCTTCCAATTCTCACTGGGGTCTTAATTATGAGAGACCAGTGTCTGCCTTCCTGAGCATCCACCTTTTCATATTCCTTTGTCCCATCTCCGGTCCAGACATCCAGAGCCTCTTCAGTTGGGAATATGTTCCATCTTCATCCTAGACAAAATATATTTGCTCTCCCTTGTACAGAAAACTTTCCACATCTTCGCTCTTTCTTGTGGAAAGTTTCATTGGGGGGGGGGGGAGGGGGCGGAATCTTTTAAAGTGATTTATCCAGGATTTGACTCATTACTGTATGGTTAAACCCAATTATCTGATTCTCTCTCTCAGGCTCTTAGTTTGGCCTGTTACCTTTTTCTTTCCTTTTGACTGCAGTGCCCACTAAGCATGTCATTTCTCCGCTCTCTTAAGGTGTTTTAGTTTATTTGTTCATTGGAGTAAGTCTCGTGGCCCACTTGAATGTGGGGAAGATGAAAAACAAATGCTTCCCCCAGTAAATGGAACCCCCAGTGTATTTATTGAAGCTGCTCTGAGAAGATCCTTGTCACTGTGGAGGTTTCTGAAGTTACGTGGTGCTTTGCAGGCAGAAGCAAACTTGCTCTGCCTGTAATGAGAATTGGGTATTTATTTAATCTTGGGCTTTTTGCTTGGCAACTTGGGTTCACCTGACTTCTCCTTCACTTGGAGCACAGGCAAAAATGCATCCATCGCTTCCCACAAAATACTGTGTGAGTGAGCCCTTCAAAGGTTTGTGTCTGGGTGTGTATTGAAAAATTAAATTATTCTGACATTAGAAGTTTCCTTTAGAAGTTCCAGTGCAGGTGGACACCCTGGAAAATCTCCACTCAGCTGATAAATGTCGAGCGAAATGCTCACTCCAAACCCCCTTGGTTTTGCCTTCTGCCTGGGGTGATGGTGACTTCTGGGCATCTGGTGGTGCAGCAGCAACCCATCCTTTGTCCCATCAGGTATCCAACCCTCTCAGTACAGCCACAAAGTCAATTACTGTTGACTTCAGGGCAGAGCTGTAGGAAACCTTTTATTTTTGTTTTAATCTCTTGTCCTTGGCCAGCTGTGTGGTGCTGGGACCCACCCACTTGTTCAGCTTCAGAATTAAGCTGAGTGCAATCACATCTTTCCTCTCCACCCTCTTCCAGAGCAATTAATCATGAGACGCTAGCTTGGTGTGGAGCAAGTGGCACACAAGGATAGTGGCACGTGGGCTTGGTGGACCCCGTATTTTGGCTAGGGTGTATGCAGGAGGGCAGGCGTAGGGGTGTGCATCCACCCTCAGCTCATCAGCACCCCTCTCCTGCTGCAGCTCAGCCTTCCTCTTGGCTCATTGAGCTTTCCTCTTTGAGCATCACTATCCCCAGGGCAGAGTTATCCAGCATGGTCTTGCCCTGCTTTTGCCTCTTGGACCTGTAAGTCCTTCCTTCACTAACTTCCTTTCCCTTGATGCCAAAAAGGGTCAGTCTTTAAAAAAAAAAAATATATATATAAAAAATTGGAAAGTAAATTTTAGAAGGTGCCAAGGAATTAATTGAATTGGGCAAAAAGGATGTGAGGAAAAAAGGAAAATAAACCGAAATCGAGATGACGCATTGCTGGATGGGTAGGGGGAAGGCTTCCCTGCCCACAGCTGCCCCACTGCACTGCACTTGATCGAGGGCTGGGGGCTGGGGAGGTGCATGGTCCTCCCTAGCTCTGTCTGGTGGGAGGTGCCCCCATGCCTGGGGCTGGTGTGGGTGCATGTGCGGGTGCATGGCAGGGGTCCCCTGTAGCCTGCGGTGAGTGAGGCTGTATTTTTGGTGGGGCTCTGGGAGACACCTCACACCTTTCATTCTCTGTCTCCCTTTCTTTTTTTATTTTTTTTTTTTAATAAAGAAGAATGTGGGGATGCCATTTCTGGGCTGGGAGGTGGTGATCACCGACACTGCTAAAGCATCCATGGGTCCCTTGGCTGCCCTCTCGCTGACCCAGGTGCGTTGGCACGAGGGCAGAGAGATGCCGGCAAGCCTCAGCGTAACCTCAGCCTGCTTTTGGCACTGGCAGCCGGGATGGTCACACTAGTGAGCAAGTCCTTGGGCTGCCATCCAAGTGACTTGGGCAGCTCCTCCTCTTCGGCGCCTTCCTCTTTGTTTTCTTCTCCTGTTGCAGTGAAGCCAGGCTGCGGGGTTGGGTTTTTTTTTTTAATTTTCCACTTTTCCCCCGCCTCTCTCAAAGGTTTTCCTTCTCCTCTCTTCCACTCCCCTTCTCTCTTGCCCCAGGCTATGCGCCAGTGACAGGGATGTGCCACCCACTGCGCAGCTGCACCCTCAACCACGAAGATGGCTTCTCCTCGGCGTTTGTTGTCGCCCATGAGACCGGCCACGTGTAAGTCATGGGGGCAGAGCTGGCTATCTCCTTAGGTGCGGAGGCAAGCGTGGTGGTGCCCCTTTCTTTGCAAAAGGGACTTTCTGCTGGTCCAGGCGTGCTCACTACTGCGGCATGAGAGGGCAGGTGTAAATCCCCTGACAACCTGACTTTACACTGGCTTTTCCCACCAGGTTAGGCATGGAGCATGATGGCCAGGGCAACCGCTGTGCCGACGAGACTAGCATGGGGAGCATCATGGCGCCACTGGTCCAGGCCGCCTTCCACCGCTACCACTGGTCCCGCTGCAGCAAGCAGGAGCTCAACCGCTACATTCAGTAAGTCAGTTTTAATCAGGAGGGGATGTTCTCCCTTCAGACGGCGTGACTGCCTGCATTTTGTACTCAGCAGCTCCTGCGTGAAGCAAGCAGTGGTCAGGTCCCCATTGGGATTGCTTATTTTGGCCAGAATAGCAAAAATGGGTCTTTGGGAGGTTATTTTCCCTTTCTCTTCTACTAACAGCTTTGGTTCCTTGCACAAGTCTGAATTGGTTTTGGGCTGTGGAGGCTGGAGACAAATAGGAGCCTGATAAAAGCTGAAGAGATCAACAGAGCAACTGTTTGTAGAAGATTTCTGCTGGTGGAGCCCAGATCCAGATCTCAAATATTTTTGCCATTTGCATTGGGCAGCCTTTGTGGTTTAGGCTATAAAATGTTCAGTGCTGCCTAAAAAAAAGGTGTAGAAACAGGTCAGCAGCTTTCTGTGCATCAGGGCCAAGAAGAGTAGCAGGGAAGCAGGTGGCAGTGGTGGTACCCACTAGTGCCAAGGTGCTCTGTCCCCTGGGGAGCTGCAGGCAGGGGAGGGATGCTTGTCTTTGGGGGACTCTGCTGTGGCAGGCTGACCCTGGCTGGATGCCATGTGCCCACCAGAGCTGCTCTATCACTCTGCAACTCAGCTGGACAGGGGAGAGGAAATATAATGACAGCCTCATGAGTTGAAATAAGGACAGGGAGATCACTCAGCAGTTACCGTCACAGGCAAAACATACTTGACTTGGGGGAAAGTAATTTAATTTATTGCCAATCAAATCAGAGTGGGGTAATGAGAAACAACAACTAAATCTTAAAACACCTTCACCCCACCCCTCCCTTCTTTCCAGGCTCAACTTCACTCCCAATTTTTCTCTACCTCCTCCCCACAGCAGCACAGGGGGACGGGGAATGGGGGTTGCGGTCAGTTCATCACACCTTGTTTCTGCCGCTCCTTCCTCCTCAAGGGCAGGACTCCTCACACTCTTCCCCTGCTCCAGCGTGGGGTCCCTCCCACAGGAGACAGTCCTCCATGAACGTCTCCAATGTGGGTCCTTCCCACGGGCTGCAGTTCTTCACAGACTGCTCCAGCGCGGGTCCCTTCCAGGGGGTGCAGTCCTTCAGGAACAGACTGCTCCAGCGCGGGTCCCTTCCAGGGGGTGCAGTCCTTCAGGAACAGACTGCTCCAGCGCGGGTCCCTTCCAGGGGGTGCAGTCCTTCAGGAACAGACTGCTCCAGCGCGGGTCCCTTCCAGGGGGTGCAGTCCTTCAGGAACACACTGCTCCAGCGCAGGTCCCTTCCAGGGGGTGCAGTCCTTCAGGAACACACTGCTCCAGCGTGGGTCCCCCACAGATCCACAGGTCCTGCCAGCAAACCTGCTCCAGCGTGGGCTCCTCTCTCCACGGGTCCACAGGTCCTGCCAGGAGCCTGCTCCAGCGTGGGCTTCCCGCGGGGTCACAGCCTCCTTCAGGCATCCACCTGCTCCGGTGTGGGGTCCTCCACGGGCTGCAGGTGGATATCTGCTCCACCATGGACCTTATGGGCTGCAGGGAGACAGCCTGCCTCACCGTGGTCTTCACCACGGGCTGCAGGGGAATCTCTGCTCTGGTGCCTGGAGCACCTCTTCCCCCCTCCTTCTTCACTGACCTTGGTGCCTGCAGGGTTGTTCCTCTCACATAACCTCAACTCCTCTCTCCTGGCTGCTGTTGCATTTGGACAGTTTTATTTCCCCTTCCGCCTATGGTATCCCAGAGGCGCTACCACCATCTCCGATGGGCTTGGCCTTGGCCAGTGGCGGGTCCATCTTGGAGCCAGCCGGCATTGTCTCTGTTGGACATAGGGGAAGCTTCTAGCAGCTTCTCACAGAAGCCACCCCTGTAGCCCCACCACTACCAAAACCTTGCCACACAAAACCAATACGTCCATGCAGCTGTTTTTTGCTGAAGACGTTTTTTCCAGCAGTGGGTAGTTAGTGTCAGTGCCAAGAGAATTCAGATTTCTCCGTATCTGAATCTGGAGGTGGGGCTGGAGGTGAGGGAAAGGGTGAAGGAGGGAAATCCTCTGCCTCTGACTCTGCTTTGCCTCTGCCCTGCATCTCTGCAGCTCCTATGACTGCCTCCTGGATGACCCCTTTGAGCACCAGTGGCCCACGTTACCCGAGCTGCCGGGCATTAACTACTCCATGGACGAGCAGTGCCGCTTTGACTTTGGCGTCGGCTACAAAACGTGCACGGCGGTGAGTATGGAGCCAATACAGGTTGCATGCCCATATTGCCCCCCCGGGACCCCCAGCCAGGTGCTGTGGGGGCGAGGAGGGCTGCTGTGAGCCGGCCAGGGCTCCCCGCTGCCTTCCCAGCCCAGCTCCTCTGTGCTCCCCAGTTCCGCACCTTCGACCCCTGCAAGCAGCTGTGGTGCAGTCACCCGGACAACCCCTACTTCTGCAAGACCAAGAAGGGGCCACCCTTGGACGGGACCGAGTGCTCTCCAGGCAAGGTAGGGGCTGGACCTGCCTGATCCTCCCTTGGGAGGGGATGGGGACACCCTCAAGGACAGCAGGCGGTGCGTGCCTGGTTTTTAGCTGGTGTTAGTCCTTATTTTCCCCAGTGTGTGCTCAGGTGAGGACTTTGTCACCTGGCAGAAGAGTAATGGTGTCATTGCACATCCAACCTCATGATGTCATCAGGCTTTCACTTTAGGCTCTCTTAGCATGCCCATTAGCACAGTATCAAAGCGTGGATACGTTGGAAAAGCTGCTGGCCCATGTAGGTTTTTTGGGTGGTTCTTTGCTGGAGAATGGATGGGCATAAAGTATCCACAACTTCTGATAAATTTCTATATAAATCCCACCGATCTTGCTGAAAATGCTGCCTCCTTGAGTGCTTGATTGACGGTTTGCCAAAAGCTTCCAAAATGAGGCTTTTTGAATCGTGTACAGATGTGTTACACATCTTGCTGGCACGAGGCTCCAAAGGACTGCAACATCTGGTCTGGGAGGTCCTTCCTTCAGGCCCATGATGGGCCCAGGCTGGGCCTTTCCCCAGGGCTGGAGTTAAACCCCAGGTCTGGGTGCCCATGGAGTGACACCGCAGCTTCGTGCCAGGCGTTGCATGCATGTGTGCCTGGGAAGAAGTGCGGAGCTCTGGATTTCATTTACCAAAATGCCCAGCAGCTTGCTGCTGTGCTCCTTGCAGAAGTTTGGGTTCATCCCCCCTGTGCCAGCAGGGCGACATCCCCAGGGCTGATCCAGTCCTGGACCCAGGTGTAATTCAGTGCCTGCCCGAGGATCTGCATGGGTAAGGAGAGGCAGTTTGACTGGAGAAAGAAAACCAGTCCAGGAACTCAAAAATTTGGTGTTAGGGAAAGAAAGCTATTTGTTTTGCAGCGGGATCTTTGCATGCCCCAAGCTTGTGCCTTCAGCAGCTTTTTGCATGAGTTTTTGAGCAGGTTCTTCTTACCCGGTCCAAAGAATGGATGTGCTGGGAGCCTACCCCAGTTATCCCTGCTCCTCTGCTGCATTTTCTGCCGCAAGTCCCGGCCGCGGAGTTGTGCTGGGCTCTCAGAGCAGTCGTAGACTGCTTGTTCTCCTGGGTTGGTCATGAAATGATGCAGCTTGCTTGCCCCAAAACCAGCCTGGAGGACAGGCCTGCTGTCTCATGCCCAGGGATCAGTCCTGGTCCTGCTTCCTATGGGAAGGACGTGCCTGAGAGCATGATGAAGAGCACCTTCCTCCCATGCTTTGCCAACTGCGAGCCATTTTTGTAGTGCTGATGGTGTAGGAGAGCTCTCTTTACTGGTGCTGAGCGCTTTGGAAGAGGCAGACATAGAGCTCAGCCTTCTTTCTCCTCCCTTCCAGTGGTGCTTCAAGGGTCACTGCATCTGGAAGACGTCGGAGCAGCCCTACAGCCAGGATGGCAGCTGGAGCTCCTGGTCCAAGTTTGGCTCGTGCTCCAGGACCTGCGGGGGAGGCGTGCGCTCGCGCAGCCGCAGCTGCGACAACCCGCCGTACGTTTGGCCTCTGGCTCCCTCCTTTTAGCGGGGGTGAAGCTGGAAGTGGCCAAGAGCCAGAGGTTCCTTGCTCTTCCCCTTGTGCGCTTGGTCAGGAGGGATGGGGACATCTGCTCCTGCCCGGGCTGTGCCATGCATTTGGGCAATGGGGTGTGTTGTGTTTGAACAGCATCCCCCACTGGCCAATGCTCTTTTAACCCACCCACTTTATTTTCCAGCCCAGCGTATGGCGGGCACCACTGCCCGGGAGCCACCTACGAGTACCAAGTGTGCAACGCCGAGGAGTGCCCGGGGCCCTACCAGGACTTCCGTGCCCAGCAGTGCTCCAAGCGCAACTCCTACTACACCCACCAGAACAGCAAGCACACCTGGCTTCCCTACGAGCATCACGACGGTGAGTGGTGGCAGGTCCTACACAGGCCAAGTTGTCTTCCATACTGGTGGAAGCCATACTGGTGGCTGTCACCATGGGATGGGGACTGCGCCAGCTGCACAGACGTTGGGTTGTGGAAACCTCCTGAGCTGGAAACTAGAGTGCAATAAGCCAGCATCCAGCAGCCAGACCCTTAAAATCAATCTCTTGTGCTTGCCCTCACATGTCAGGTAGAGAAACCCAGACATTGCTCTGGTTCCCGTTGTCTCAAAGCGCAGCAGAGGTGGGCTGAGAAGCTCAGCCCATGTTAAAACCTCTCCCTGCCCCTCCTGCGCTAGTAAGAGCAGAGCCCCTCTTAGTAGTAGCCAGAGATAAATCCATTTGCACTATAAAAGTTTTATCTCTGTTCTCTGTGTGTTTTGGCATGCAGAGGAATGCCAGTGTTTTCCTTGGAGATGGTGGGGTGATGGTGCTGCCTGCTCACTCCTGGAGCCACAGTGGGGAGCGTGCCGCTCTGTGCTGGGATGGGAGCCAGGTCCGCCTGCCTGGCTTGGTGTTCCTCATACACGCAGCCAAGTGTCTTGCATTTCAGTGTCACGTAGTGTGTCCAGTCCAGTTGCCTTCTTTTAATTTCCCGAGTGTGCTGGGCAAAAGTGCAGGCTCTTGAGCAGCAAATGGATGTGGCAAAATAAGGCACAAGAATAGCCTGGGCTTTGGAAATCTGGCTGTGCTCAGGGGTACAAGCTGAGATGGGTTTCTATTTTCAATCACCCTAATCTGTTTCCACCAACCCTTTTTTTTTTCCCTTTTTCCCTTTTACTTTTTATTTTGCCACAGATGCTCAGAAGTGTGAGCTGATCTGCCAGTCCGAGGGAACGGGGGACGTGGTGTTCATGAATCAGGTTGTTCATGACGGTACCCGGTGCAGCTACCGAGACCCCTACAGCATCTGCGTCCGGGGCGAGTGCGTGGTGAGGAGCTGACAGCTGCTGCATGACTGTCCCTGCCCTTTGACTGTCCAGGAAACAGCTTGTGCATCCCCTTGACCTGCTACTCCTCGGGGACGCATGTTTTAGCCCAGGGACCGACCTTGTGTGCAGCAAAGGGCTATGGGGATGGTGGAGCGATGGGATGGGCTGCAGGGATGTAACCCTGTGCTTGTCTTCTCTTCCCCACGGGTGACAGCACGTCGGTTGTGACAAGGAGGTCGGCTCCCTGAAGCAGGATGACAAATGTGGGGTCTGCGGTGGGGACAACTCCCACTGCCGGACGGTGAAGGGCACGCTGGCCAAGACCCCCAAGCAGCTGGGTGAGTGGGCTGGATGGGTTTGGGAGCAGATTCGGTCAGGGTCAGTTGGATTCACATGTGGGCGTGAGCGGGTGTGTGTCCAGCTGGAGCAAACCTGCTCTTTGTCTTCCCTCCATCCTTCCTCGCTCCCTTTCAGCAGGTATTTTGAAGATGTTTGAGATTCCAGCTGGGGCAAGGCACCTTCAGATAGAAGAGATGGAGCCGGCATCCCACAGCATTGGTGAGTACGCCATAGTTCACCTCTCCCTTCACCCGCTACCTATTTCTCGGCCCTATTCTGACAATTCCCACCCAAAGGGTCTTATTTGGGTCATTCCAGTCCTTCAAAGGCAGTGTCTAGAGGAAATTATGTTGAAATGCCTCCTTTCTCCTCCAGCTGTTAAGAATCAAGCCACGGGTAACTTCATCCTTAATGCCAAGGGCAGAGAAGCCAAAAGCCAAGTGTTCATTGAGATGGGCTTGGAGTGGGAATACACTGTTGAACATGGCAAGGAGAGCCTGAAAACCAGTGGTCCTCTGCACGAGGCCATCAGCGTTTTGGTAAGCCTGGCTGACACATCCTCTGAGGGTGTGGGGGACGACCATCACCCAGCAGTACAGAGAGGGAAAGTGGTCTGAGATGGGATGTAGGAGGTGGTGGAAGGACTTTGCTAGAGAAAGGATGTAGGGTGGCATGTCATTAAAACCAGGGAAATGAGCTAGCCAAAAGCAAGGGGCAATGAGCTGTGTGCAAGAATGGCATAAAGACGCATTGCTCGGGTGCTTGCCTTTGAGTCCAACTGTATTTTGCTTTGTGCAGCAATTGCTTATGACTCCACGTCTCAGTTCATAGAATCATAGAATCATGGAATCATTAAGGTTGGAAAAGACCTCTAGGATCATCAAGTCCAACCACCAACCCAACACCCCCAGGCCTCCTAAACCATGTCCCCAAGTGCCACGTCTGCATGTTTTTGAACACCTCCAGGGATGGTGACTCCACCACCTCTCTGGGCAGCCTGTTCCAGTGCCTGACCGCTCTTTCAGTAACGAAATTGTTCCTAATATCCAATCTAAACCTCCCCTGATGCAACTTGAGGCCATTTCCTCTCGTCCTATCACTAGTGACTTGGGAGAAGAGACCAACCCCCACCTCACTACAACCTCCTTTCAGGTGGTTGTAGAGAGCAATAAGGTCTCCCCTCAGCCTCCCCTTCTCCAGACTAAACACCCCCAGCTCCATCAACCTCTCCTCATCAGACCTGCTCACCAGACCCTTCACCAGCTTCGTTGCCCTTCTCTGGACATGCTCCAGCACCTCAATGTCCTTCTTGTACTGAGGGGCCCAAAACTGAACACAGTATTCAAGGTGCGGCCTCACCTTGTCATACCAGTTATACTGGTATTTGGGGAAGTTAGGGATTGGGTTCCCTGGGCACCCAGGGAAGGGTAGGTCTGAACTCCCACCATCCCCGTGGCTGGCACTGGCTTCGGGTGTAGACTGTGGTCCTGCAGGTCAGAGGAGAGGTCAAGGGCATGTGACCCAAGGCTAGAGTTGGGATGTTTGGGCAGCGTTTTTCTCCACAGCTGGAGAGGTGTGTTCCCGAAGGGTAGACTCTGTGTTCAGAGCCCACCTAATCACGTTGCAGGTAGTAAGGGGGTTTGTTTCTCCTACTCTTGTGTGTACCATGCCATGTGGTCATTGTTCACTTCTTTTTTTCTTTGATGACCTCTTCTTCCCTTCCCTCTCCCATGGCATCACTCCTTCCTCTCTTTCCTCATCTCCGATGGTCCTCTCTCTGCCTGCAGGTCATCCCTCAGGAGGAGGAGGTGAGAAGCAGCCTGATGTACCGGTACATCATCCACGAAGACCTGCTGCCCATGATCGGAAACAACAATGTCCTGCTTGAGGAGATGGATTCCTACGAGTGGGCCCTCAAGAGCTGGTCTCAGTGCTCCAAGGCATGCGGAGGAGGTAGCTTTCCCTTCGTAGCAGCCTACAGCGCGTGCTTGGGAGGATGCTTGGGTATGTTAGGCAGTGTGTGAGCCCTTCGGGGCATCTCTGGCTTGGAAACATGCAGATGCTGTTTTAAAGTGTTTCTCCCCAAGATCACACATGGCAAGGCTTTAGACCTGGTACTGCTTGGAGGCCTGGTTTTCTTCTCCACACCCATACCCATGTTGTTTTCATCCTGTAATATGAGGGATCTACCACGTGGGAACCTGAGTGTTAAAAACCATTATTGCAGAGCAGTTTAGGTGAGCATTTTAGCGAGATTTCTTATGAAAACAGGCTTATGTGATCATGTATGCATACCTTTGTCTGTCTGTCCACGTACCTGCTATGAGTTTTTAATTTGTTGGCTGTTTCTAGCCCAGTTTGAGCCAAAGAGTAGTGATTTTGCAGATGACTGCTCCTAAAGCTTGCATGGAAATAGGTGTGGACATACCGGGAGGTGCTGTGATGGAGGGCAGGTAGCACATGTGAGCTCCTGGCAGAGTAATTGCTGGATTTTTCCCTCTGGGAGGAAGCACGTGTGCCTGCATGCTGGTGTTGGGGGTTTGCTGATGAAAGCCTTGCCTCAATATGTCCAGTGGGATCTGACTTTGACGCTGGCCCTGCTCTGAGCAGGTGCTGGACCAGAGACCTAGAGGTCACTTCCAACCTACCTGACCCTCAAATGATGGAGAAGACCTTGTGCTTTTACCTTGCGCTGTCCAGCTTGCGGCTGGAAGATTTTGGGACTTGCAGAGCTGGAAAGCGAGCCCTCACTGGTTCCCTGGACCTTGCTGCTGCAGGGCTCCTGGCAGTGCAGCAGGCAGCTCCTGTTGGACGCTGGCTTAGCCCTGGTCTGGTCTGCTCCCAAGCAAGTGCAGCTTATTTGGCACATTATACCAGTGCTTTGGCTGGGCTTGCAATGTGCTGCTTTTTTTTCCCCCATCTTGAGAAATAAAGCTAAATCTGTAGCTTGCTAAGTGCTCGTGGCTGTGTCTCCCCCAGGAAGCTCTGATGTCTTGACCTGGGTTTTTGGGAGAGCAGCTTGGGGGAGGGGTGGGAGGAAGGCTGGGTCTGCTTCGCCCCTCTATGTGTGTGGACCCCATGGAAGCCTGGGTGACCCCAAGAGGCTGGGGGGGGTCCGGCACCCACACAAGCATCCTCTGCAAGCCTAGGTGAAGGCTTGGGTCCCACTGAGAGCACACGTCCCGGCAGGGATGCAGGAGAGTGACCGGGTGGGGAGCCGGTGGGACCCCTGCACCCATTGCCTCACCACCCATGCTCTGCCCCCCAGGCATCCAGTACACCAAGTACGGCTGCCGGCGGAAGAGTGACAACCGGATGGTGCACAGGAACTTCTGCGACAACAGCAAGAAGCCAAAGCCGATCCGGCGGCGCTGTAACCTCCAAGAGTGCTCCCAGCCAATGTAAGTCCTCCCCGGCCAGCCCAAGGTGCTCTCATCCCCTCCATTGGGGTATTTGGGGTTGCATTTGGAGCGCGCTGGCTGCTTCCCAGCACGGGCATCGCCTCTAATGCCTTCGCCGTGTCCGTCTTCCCCCTGGCAGCTGGGTGGCTGAGGAGTGGGGCGCCTGCAGCAAGTCCTGTGGCAAGCTGGGGGTGCAGGCACGGGCGGTGCAGTGCGTGCAGCGCCTGCAGGATGGCACCAACCGCACCCTGCACACCAAGTACTGCCCCGGGCAGCGGCCCGAGACACGCCGGCCCTGCAGCCGCCTGCCCTGCCCAGCACAGTGGAGGACGGGCGCCTGGTCAGAGGTGAGCTGAGGCAGGGGAGGAAGGACCCTGGCCACACAGTGGGGTCTGGAGGAGGGGTATAGGGGCTGGGTATGAAGGCCAGGTACTTATAGAGCAGGCTGGTCTCATAGGGATGGAGATAAGGGTACAGGAGCCAGTGATGTTTTCATTGAGGTTTGTGGGGAAACTCAAAATTAGACAGGGAATAGCATCCCTCTGCATCCCAGCCAAGAGCGGGGGTGGTTGCTGGAGAGGAAGGGAGGAAAAGCCCTTATTAGAAAGCAATATCCACCTGAGGCATTGTTATCTGCAAATGCTCCTTCCGTGGTGGCTGTTGGGGTGTGCTGGCTCCCCGCTCCCATCACCAATGTCTGTCTCTCTGGGTGCAGTGCTCGGCGAGCTGCGGGGAAGGCGTCCAGCAGCGGCAGGTGGTTTGCAAAGGCAGCGAGAGTGGTGGGCGCTGCGAGGGCGACAAGCCGGAGGCCGTCCAGGGCTGCCACGTGGCCCTCTGTCCGGGTGAGAGGAGGAGGAGGTGGTGGCACCCTGGGAGCACGCTGGCGGGGACCAACCCTCTTGCATGCCTCCAGCCCATTTCTGCTTCAGGGGGATGCTGGCAAAGCAGGTCATTTTGAACGTCCTGATGCTGGCAGAGAAAGGGTTAAACAGCAGCCAAAATATTGCACTTTTCTGGTCTCGGCCCTGATATTTGCTGTAGATGGTTTTGGGTTTTCTGGCAGTTTGGGGATGCGATGAGCTCATGGTGCGATGGAGGTGGGCATCCTGGAGTTCATCTCAGAGGTTTTTTGGGTGGCCTAAGTGCTGGGCTAACCGGGTGCTCCCCACGGGACGTCGTTTTTAAGGAGATCCCTTAAAACAAAAAAATGCCCCAGCAAAACACTCTCCTAAGGTACATTGAGTGCCCCCAACTTCCCGTGGCGGCTGGCATCGTGGCACTCTCTCCACAGGGAAGCTCTCCGGCATTACCGCCAGCGCTGACGCCGGTGACCATGGCACACCCAAAGGGCAACAGTTGCCCCAGGACGGACCCAAAAACCCCGTTAGCAAGATCTCCTCTAGTAAGTGTCCCTGCTTGGGTAAGGGCAATGCTTCCCGGGATAACCGTCGCGAGGGCTTCTGCAGCTCCCGGTGGGAAACGCAGGTGGTTTGGAGCGTTACCCTCCACTGCTGCATGCCGGCTGCCTGTGCTGCAAAGCCTGCCGCTCGATTGCCATCTCGTGGAGTCTGGGATCTTGCACTTTCCACTGCCCTTGGCTGGGCACTGTGTTGCACTCCCTTCGCCTCCCGGATTTTATGCCATCTCCTTTTTATTGTGAACCTTTTTCAGCCTCCTGTGTTTACGCAGCTGGGGAGATGGCTTCTGGCTTTTGCCCCTTGCAAGGGGTTGCTTAGGGTACTTCGTACCTGGGGCAAGATGCATCATGATCTGTTTTAAGGTGCTGGTTTGGAGCATCCCTTGCTCTCTGTTTTTTATCCCGTGCACAGAAACCTTAAGTGCTTTGGCTTTGATTCCCAACTCCCTCACTTCCCCTTCCCGTACAAGCATTGCCAAAATTGCTGCCCTGGGGCAAAAAGCAATTGTAGGTTTGGCAGCACCCTGCAAAGGGGGCACCCCATGTCCTTTGGGACCATCAGGAAGGTGCAGGGGTGGGAGCCTAATGCTGCCCTCATCCTTTGTGCTGTCTGACGCTGCTCTGTCCCTGTCCCTCTCCAGGGGAGCCTTGCCTCGGGGACAAGTCCATCTTCTGCCAGATGGAGGTTCTGGCCCGCTACTGCTCCATCCCTGGCTACAACAAGCTCTGCTGCGAATCCTGTGGCAAGAAAACCTCCTCCGCCACCGGGTCACCCCCCACCACCGGCCCCAGCGCTCCCCTGGGAACCACCGCTCCCAGCCCTGCTCCACCACTCTCCCCGCAGCCCGCCAACCCTGCCCGGGGGGGACCCGGTGGGGACCCCACTCGGGCTCCTCGGGCCGGGCCAGCTGCTGGCGGAGGGATGCCCAGCAATGGTGCTTCCCCCGGGGGGCTGCCAGCCCTGAGCGAGCCGGGCAGGGGCTGGGCAGCCAGGTAACCCGCTCTCGCTGCAGGGCAGGGGAAGCCTTTCACCTCCCTCCCTCTCCTTCTCCCCCTCTTTCTCTCTCTCCCCCACTTCCAGTGATAGTTTTCATGGGTGGTGCTGCTGGGTTTGGAAACAACCCGGTTCACCTGGAAATCCCTGGGAAAACCACTTTTTTTCTCGTGATCTCCCCACCCTCCCAGCTGTGGCATGGTTTTTTGACAGCGCCATGGAAAAAATGTGAAAAGGAGCAAAAAAAAGCAACAGCAGCTTGGTTGCGAGTAACCCGCAATGGGCCACTTCCTTCCAAGGTGCTAAAAAGATTTGGGGGGGGGGGCTTTAATGTTGCTTTTTCTTTCCCCCTGCCCCAAGCAGCAACACAAGATGTGCTGGAGAGGAGGGTCCTGGCTCATTAGTTCAGCCCTGGTGCTTGGAGCTTGGGGTTAGCAAAGGGAGGATGCTGGGAAGCTGGGGCAAGCAACCAGAGGGAGGTGGTGAGGTGGGGGGGGGTGAATGTTGGGAAATATCCAAACTGCTGCCCGGGCTGTTCCCGTTGGGGTAGAGAGTTTGGGAAACATGTCTGGGGATGGAGCATGAAAACTATAGACCAGCTTCTGTCCTGCATTGTAGGATAGGCAGGAGATGGTCCAGGCAACTCTGATGAGCAGTAAGAATAAGGTCGAAGACCAAAAATACATGTAAAAATACATTGCCTGTCACCCAGCAGTGACTTTTCAGCCGATACTGCCCTTGGCCAGCCTTGAGCTGATACCAATGCCCAGCCTCCCTGGGACCACCGGCCTGATCCCTGCACCCTTGTACCCAGTGTCTGTGGGGCACCTAAATGGGGATGACTGGGAAGCTGGCAGTGGATTTTAGGGGCAGTTACAAAGAAAGGAGAGGAAGATCCATCTGCGTCCTTTTTGTCGCTCGGGAGAGGCTGAAAGGGAGGTGATTTAATGCCGTTAAAAAATATTGTGCCAAGTACTAAACATATGCACAGCACTTTAGGAGCCTAGGGCTGCGTGCAGCTTGCTT
This sequence comes from Morus bassanus, assembly GCA_031468815.1. NCBI lineage: Eukaryota > Metazoa > Chordata > Aves > Suliformes > Sulidae > Morus > Morus bassanus. The sequence goes on from CM062583.1 coordinate 4,215,071, forward strand.
GGTGTCAGGCCAGCTCCAGGCACAGGGTCTGCCTGGAGGAGTTACAGTCCTCAAAACCTCCCCGAAGTGGGATCAGGTGGCCTGCTGTGTCCCCAAAGGGTGTCCCCGAGAGGGCTGCCGTGGTTTCGGTGCTTAGGGGTTTGCAGCCTCCCAGCTGAGGGCATCCAGCACCTCCAGGTGCAGTGGCAGGGGGAAAGTGGGCTCCTGTGGGGGATGAGCACTGGTAGGGAGGAGGTTTTGGGGCTGGAGAGGTAGAGTCCGAGGAAGGCAAGGCTTGGTGTATAGACCAGGTTGGCATTGCAAAATGGGTTCTCTTGGGAGCACGTGCATGGCATGGGTGCATCCACTGGCCCTGATGGTGCTGCTTCCCTGGCCATCCCAGGAGCAGGATGGGATATCTCTAGGGGCAGTGTTTGGCTTCAGGTGTCCGGGGCTTGCTGGTGAGGTGGCCGGGAGTGCTCGGCACACACCGGGAGCCCGCAGGTTTTAGGACATGCTGCTGTTCAAGCCTGGTGCTTTCAGTGCTGTCGGCAGAGCGCTGCACCAATAGCACTTGTGTGGCTGCAAGAAACTTGAGGTTGGAGCATCTCAGAGGAGCTCATGTCAGTGCGCAAGCTCCCCTCAGCCTTTGCTAGTTTGGTGTGGCTTGCAGCAGGGGCGAGGTTGAGGTACACAGTTTAACTGAAACAAATGGAGACCTCTGTGCATTCCTGACATTTTAAGCATTGGACTACCTCTGCAATGCTCCTCTGGAGTTACCCAATGGTACAAAAAGGGCTGGAGAGATGTTAAGAGGGTAGCTCATGCACCCTCCTGCCCCCTGATTACCTCCAAGTCAAGGCTGGATGAGCATTTATCTAACTAATCTTAAAAGCACCTGAGGCTGGAGGTCCCCTGCCTCCTGGGCACTGCCCTTTGGTATGAAGTGGGCTTCACGGGAGATGGGAGAAAGCCACACATCTATCTGAGCCAAGCAACCAGCACACCTTGTGGGGAGCGGACAGATGGAGGGATGCCTACCAAATGCTGGAGCGGGATGCCCAGGTCTGAGGCGTGCAGGTGGTGGTACGCACAGGATCGACGAGGTACTGGGAGTGTACCAGGGTGGGATTCATCCCTTGGACTGCTGACACCATGGCCATGCCCCTTGCCAGCCTATCCACCAGCACCACTCTCCGCTGGAGTGCCAGCATTTATTTATTGTGCCAAAGATAATGCTTTGTTTACTCTTCAAGGAGCATCTCCCCAGCGGCGTGGGGCAGGAGGGCTAGGGTCGGTGCAGGCTGTGCCGCAGCCCTCTCCTGCTGCTGGGAGAGCCCTGGGCTGGCTCGGGGCAGGACTTAGCTTGCTTTGCCTTTCCCTGCCTGAAGCAAGGCTTTTCTCCAGTGTTCAGCCCCCTGCCCTGTAGCACTTGGAGGCACTGAATTAAAACAAAACCTTCCCACCACAAAATGGGCTGTAATGTCTCCAGGGTGCAGTACATGTGCATGTATGCATGCTCACTCCTTCCTCCCAAATTTTGAGTTGCACCCCTCTCTTCAGTGCTGTCCTGGGCATTAGTGCTTTATTGCATTAGGAATAGTTGCAGTGGTTCCTTGCTATACCTCAGAGGAGAGCTGTGGCTCAGGACTGCCCCAGCCCCCTTGCATCCCCAGCCAGGGTCCCTTGGCAGGGCTTCAGGGCAAGGGAACTGCGCTGCAGGTGCTAACCTCCACCTCCAGCTGAGAGGTGGGTGAGATTATTTAAAGCAGGGTGTGATAAACAGCCCCCCCCACCACATGTGGATGCTCTGGGGTGGTGATGCTGCAGGGCCAGGACCCAGCACTGGGATATTTATTCCAGGCGAGCACAAGAAATGCCTTGGGCAGGCTGAGGTTGGTTCACTTCTCACCATGCGGATGCTACGGTGCATGGAAAGCTGTGGTGTGGGGAGGTAGTGATGCGATGTCCCAGCTCCCAGCAGGGATTTGGTCCTGTCTCCGGGAGGAGAGGGTGCATCTGGCCCCCCGTGTTCTCCTGGTCTGAATGGACACACCAAGTCATTCCTGTGATATAACCTTGTCCAGTGTTATGATGATGTATAAAGTTTTGTATATATGAGATTCAGAGCTTTTTAACTTTTAATATTTATTAATTTTGTTGGGTTCTTTTTTTTCTTTTTTTAACTCTAACGTAATGTAAAAAAAAAATCCACATCAAAAATCTCTTTCTGTTGATTTATTTTGGGGGATGGGTGTATGAGGGGGGGAAATGCGTGCGACCTGTATGTGTTTGTTGAAATGGATTTCAGACAGCAAGCCACCACCTCTTTATTTCAACCCAGCCACTCGTCTTTATCATCCAGTTTCACATAGCTCTTTTGAGATGATTTTTTTTCCCCCTTAAATAAAGACCCAGCAAAACCCACAGACATATAAATTACAAGCACCCTGCAATGGCTGTAATAATATTTCGTGACACCCAGCTGCTCGGCTTCACTCTTGCAAGGCTTGTTTCTAGCTGCGGTTGGCAGCAGCTTTATGGCACCATATGCTTGTTCCCAGGGTGCAGGGAAATGTTGGGATCACTGGACCGGATGTCCCTGCTGCTGCAAAGGGCTGTGGGCATGGGGTGGCTGGTGATCTCCCAGGGATCCTCCTAGGACAAAACCTACTGGGGGGTTAATCATGCTGCAGGTCTGCAGTGACAAGCTCCCCTGGATGCATGGTTCCCAAGGGCATGATACAGCATTACAGGGTCGCGGGGCTGAGCCTGACCCTGCTGCTGCTTGTCTGCATTAGCTGCTTTCTCACTTGCCTTACCACCCCTTTCCATGCTGCAGTACCCTAAGTCAATTGAACTGATGGTGAAAAGCACATTTCTGACTCCCTGGGACACGGCTTTAATGCCGTCCACCTGCTCTGGCTGTGCCTGCTACTGTTGGCATAGCAGGAGAAAAACCTATATCTATATACATCTGTACACACACACATAAATGTATAGCTTAGCCATTCCAAAATAAATAAAGATGAGTTGCTGGTTCAGGTCAAGAAGAGCCTCTGAGCTTGCACTGACAACTGATGCCATGGTCAAATAATAAATAGAGTGATGAAACCGGGGCAGGGCTGAAGCCACAGAACAAATGGCACTGTGGGCAGCAATGCCCAACGTCGGGGTGTGTTTCAGCAGCCACCCCCTTCCCCTGTGCATAGAGGGGAGGAGTGATGCCAAACACCAGCTACCATTGCTGCTTATGCGCGAGGTTTGGGCAAGGGTTTTTAGGCAACCCCGAAATGCAAGGCTTGGTGCTGTCTCAGTCACCCCAGCTTGCAGATGCTCCACTCCATCCCCGAGGCAGAAGCATGGTGCTAGGTGAAGGGTGTCCTCTACGCTTGGGGTTGCTCAGTGGGTGCACCATTTTACCCCGTTGCTGGTAGCCACGGCTCCTCAGCTGCAGCAGCAATGAGCAGGGGCAGGAGCAAGTCTCCAGCTCAGGTCGTGTCCCTTGTGCTCAAGCAGAAGCCTGTCCTGCACCTCAAGGGCACGTGGCAGCAGAGAGGTGCTGGCGGAGGTGCTTGATGAAGTCTGCTTGGGACTGCGGTAGAACGCGGTTAATGACAGACGTGGGGATCCAGCCCTTTGGGAGAGAAACCACCCCAAATTTGGTCCTGCTGGGTCAAAGAGAGATGGGGTGCCCATCCGGGGGAGGAAGGTGCGTTTGCATGCCAGGATGCATATCCCGTGCTGTCCCACCCCAAGTAACACGGCGGCACTTGCCTTCAGGTCTATGCTAAGGAGCCAGGTGAAGCAGGTACGGCCAGGGTCCCCCGCCAGTGGCTGCAGGACGATGCAGCTCAGCCGGGACTCGGCCCTGTGGTGCAAGGGAGCAGGCAGTTAGGGTTCCCCCCAGGGGGAAAAAGCAGGGGTAAGGAGATCCCAGACCAAACGCAACGGTGAGGTAGCTCTTGGCATGCCTCCCTTGCCGTGCCCGGTGCAAACGTTCATGGCTGCAGTGGTGGTCTCCTCCCACAGGGACACGATACCCCGTGACAGTCAGTTTGGGGGGGGGCTGTACCTGATGCACCCTTCCTGCAAGGGCAGCAGCTCAATGTGGGTGGCAGTGCCCACCAGGTAGATGGCTGTCTCTCTCCTCCTGCAGTGCCGCACGCTGACGAAGTCCCGCTGGCCCACCAGGTTGCCCGGGCTGGGAGCAGTGACTTCATGTGTCACCAGCGTGTCCGTCCCTACACGCTGCAGCACCTACCAGAGGAAGGAGCACTCCAGGGATTAGGCTCCTTGTGGCTGCTTCTCCAGGGACATCCCCTGCCACTCCCTTACTCCTGCCCAGGGGAGGTGAAGCCACCCTGGGGACAGCAGCATGGGGTGGCAGCATAAGCAGAAGCAGCAGCAAGGCAGGCGCTTGGGGCTGGCACCTGGTGATAATTAAATCCCAATCCCCTGCAGGCTGATAAGGGGGAAAGCAGGTGATTTTTGCAGCCTTTTTTTATCAAGGATGGGTATTTCTCTATGCTGTTTCTTTTTCTGAAGGGACAGGGAAATGGTAGCAATAAATAAGCAGTGGTTGGGCAGCATCTGAGCCAGCCCAGGTGAGCTAGGGGAGGCTTTCTGAGGCTGGCAGCTTGCTTAGGGATATGCTGTGATTTGGGAGCTGAGAAATAAGGCAAATACTCAAAAGAAGTCCAAGACAACTCATAAGCTTCCCAACAGTGCCCCCACAGTGTGATGTATTTAGCTTTGCCTCTTTTTTTGAGCTGTGGTTCCCCTGAACATTTTCTCGCCTGACATTAAAGTCTGAGCAACATCAGAGTCCCCCAGTATGGAAAAACCTCCATGAACAGACACCGTGCGGAAAAGATCCTAGAAATGACACGTTGCTCGACGCTACACCAGTAAAGCACATTTTCTCTCCCTGGGGTGATACCCTGCTCTTGCATGAGTGTGGAATTAGCTTTAATCCTTCAGTGATCTTAAAAGCCTCAATAAATATGATGTTTTGGACGCTAGCAACCCTGGCGATGCAAAGTCTCAGACCCTCTACCCACGATGGCATCACTCACCACCTTACCTTCACCTGGCTGAGGGTTGGGTTCCACTGGGGCATTTGCTCGATCCTCTCAAACAGCTCCCGGTACAGCTGTGCCACCGGCACAGCCAGGACCACCTCTGCCCGAAACACCTTGCCCAGCCCAGGGAGGGTGGCACTGGACACGGCAGCCCCAGCGTCCTGAGAGCACAGAGAGCCTGTATCAACCCCTCACCCAAAAACACCCCTAGAGGCACTGGCTACACACTGAAATGCCTTGCTAGAAGTCGTCCCAGTCCTCTTTTTAATCACCACTTGGTTTACAGCTGAAAGCTATTATATCTAAATAATGCCACTATGATTGCTTTTTTTTTTTTTAAAAGCTCCTTTCTAGCTAAATTAAACAATTCAGCAAACAGCTTAATGAACAAACACCGTAAATAGCAACAAAGTCACAATCTGTTGGGTTTTTCTGCAGAAATGCTCCTGGCTTTCCCCAGGAACACAATCATCTGAGTTTCCCCTTCCAGGCTTTTTCTGCTGTTTCTTTACTTTGCAGATTTGCTTGCAAACCTGCTTAATGAAGGCTTGCTTGGAAACCCTCTTTGCCATGCATGCTTTTGCATGGCACATCTCCTGTGCCCACGGTTTCCCTTCAAGCGGGAGGAATAAGACAAGCAAATCTCCCCTCCCCAGACTCATTTCTCCCGAGAGCTTTTCTGGCATGAAGCAGTAAAGGCAAGAGGCAGCTGGGCTTTACCAGCATTGTTTCTGCCTGCCAGCTGGTGTGCTGCTGCAGGATGCTCAGCGCTTGCTGCAGGGCCATTTCTCCCTGGGTGATGTAGGAGAGGTCCACGCTGGAGAACTGGCTGGGGCTGATGTCTCCAGGAGGCTCAGGGCAGGCAGCTGCAGGAGCAAGGCAGAGTGATGTGAAAAGCCCCCCCAGTTTTGCCTGTGCACGTGGCTGCAGGTACAGAAGTACAAACGGAGCTGGAGCAGAGGTTTTTGTTGACCCAAAGTCTTGGCTCTTACACCACTGTTTCCACGACACAGCTGGTCCCCTCTTCCCTCTTGGGCTGGGGGATGGCTTGGTGCAGAAAACCTTGCTGTCGGGAGCATCCCTGGCATTCATTCACTGTCTCTGTGCTGACTGCTTGGAAGCTTTTAGAAATTGCTTTCCAAATAAATTCCCAGTAACACTGTGGTACAAATTGCACGTTGCTTGGGTATTATTAAGATTGCATAGGCAGCCTTTGGACCAAGCCATGCTTTAAAAAAAACAGATGAATTTGCCAATTTTCAAGTCTTTAGGTAAGTGGCGGAACCAGAGACGCAGCAGACATGCAACAAAACACTGATAAGTGCCTGTAACCTCTGCTAAAAGCTTTGACTGCCTTTATGGTGAGCCAATGCAATTTACCTTCCCAGAATCTCACGGTCTCCCTGCTAACCCAGTTTGCCATCAGTACAGGGAAAGATTTTAAGCTACCAGAGAGCTGGAGACCAGCCTAGCAGTGAGAAGACAGTTAAGTCTGTCCCCTAAAATATGGGTCAAATCATATGGAGGGGGGTGCATTTTACTACGCATCCCTCCATCATGTGTTGCAAGGGGGTTGTGAGCGGGATTAGGAAATGTGGTACCCAAAAGCCCGAGCTAAGCTTACCTGTCTCCTTCCCCATCAGCCTCTGAACATAATGAGGAATTTTGGGAGGCAGGTGACAGGATCCTTTTACCACCAGCCCTCTCATGTCCTTCTGTATTGCTGCAATGGCTGTTATCTTCAAGCCTAGGGGAGAGACGTGCAGGCTTTGGTGAGCACGGAGAGTGCGAGGAAGATGCCATGGTGCCCTGTGTCTCTGCTGGAAGTTCATTTGCAGCTAAGACCAAGACTACCCTATCCATGATACAAGGTGGGAGGAAAATAGATGCACAGATGTGACATTTCCAAGGGAGCACCTCCCAAGGGGATGCCCATCAGATGAGCTTACCATCTCCTTTAGGACCCTCTTTTGTGCCTATTTTTTCTGAGGTCAGAGGGGAGGCAAGTGGTGCTTACCAGGCAGGCGGCGGACGTGGTCGTGGGCGATGCCACAGCACAGCTTGATGGTGGCCTGCAGCATGGCGCAGGAGCAGGACTGCCTCTGGGAGCATGCTGCATCTCGGCACCCCTTTATAGCCGGCATGAAGGACAGCACCTGATGATAGGACCACGCTGCCAGATAGCAGCTGGGAATAAGGAGTACTCAAGGACAAGGCAAGCGAGAGGAGGGGCCAGAGGGAAAGGCCATGCTTCCCTCTGAATAAGCAATCCCTGCCTTGCCTCCTGCCCCGGGCAGGCAGCTATGAATGAATGCGTCCCCAGGGTACGGCTGAGATGGAACACTTCGGTGGTCCCCGGTGCCATTTTATTGAGGACTGTGGTGGCAAACCCAAGTTGACAAAGGCAACTGGTGGCACTTGCAAGGAGGGAAGGATGGAGTGGGAGTTGAGGGCAACGTGGCTTTCCTTTCGGGGAGCGTGGAAGCTGCTATTAAAGCCATGCCAGCAGAAAATGGTGTTTCTTCCTCTGGAAACTTCATAGAAGTTATAGTGGTAATTGCTGCTGTTGCAACTCCTCAAGTAATGCCTTTTCCTCTTTCCTACTTTACTCCCTCCTAATTGTCCCCTGCAGACCTCTGTTGCTCACGGTGATGGTGGGACCACTATGTCTTTTGGCATGAAGTTATTCAGTCCTCCCCTTGTGTTTTTAATGGCTCCTCTTAAAAGGTTAAACACAAAACCTACGATGTCACTTCTTAAAATACAGCCACGTTGTATTCCTCTGGCCCTTTGCAATACCTGCTTTTTCAAGTGCTTTGAAAACCCTGCTTAATTTTTACCATGGAAAGGCTCTTGCACGCATAAGTAGCCAAGGGATCAGATGCTTCTGTTTCACACAGCATCACTACAGCTCACTTTACCTTCAGACTCTGAGGCTGTGGCTGCCAAAATATTTGGGCAAGCAGGCCAGGAGGGATTTTTGGCTTTGAAAGGGATAGGAGAGACTTCAAGGCTTGCAGTCTGGGGTGGTTGTGGCCAGCAGGTTTCTTGCTGGGATGGGAACAGCCCTTCTGTGGCTGTCATGCAAACACTGCAGGCAGCTGCCTGCGGACCCCTGTTCCCTGGCAGCTCTGGGGCTGTCACAGTGGTGACAGGGACAGTCTCATGAATCTGTACGGTACTGCATGTTGATTTAATAAGTGTATTATTAAGAGTGGAGTAGCAAGAGAGATGCCTGTGGATGGCTTTTGGGCATGGCAGAATAACTGCGGTGGAGGATAATTGAGTAAGTAGGGAAAAACAGTTGTAGGAAATTAACTGTTTTCACCCAAAGCTGATGGAGTTAAATATGGTTATTTTCTCTTTCTAGCTCACAGTGCTGGGTCCCTTTGGGTGAGTGCTCGCCCCCAGGAGCAGCCGCTGACCAACGGGGTGACCCTTGCAGCCCACCCCGCATCCCGGTGGCTAAGGAAGGCAGCAGCCCCTGCCAGTGCAGGGAGATGGGCAAGAGCAGGGGCTTGTCCCCATGTCACCCTTCACAGCCTTGGCCCACATGGGAGCTGGGGGCTCTGGCTATCTCTCCAAACACCTTCTGCACTACTAATATCTTTTTTCCTGTAGCAAGCATCACATCCCTTCAATACTCCCACTATTGGCAGGGATGGAGAGGGTAGAACAGTTTCCTAGGAAAACTTCAGCTTTTTTCCCATGGGTTTTGGCCCTGCTGTGCCAAACCACATATATATATATATTTTATATATATATATATATATATACACACACACACCAGAGGGTTTTATCCCAGCCCTGGGTACTTGTCGGCTTGGCTCAGCCAGTTCCAAGGCTACCCTCCCCGCCTGACTCACCAGCCCTGGCCCTGAGCTCTTCCCCCCCAGCTTTTCCTGCAGGGATAACCTCATGGCACAGCTGCTGTGGCTTGCACAGCTGTGTCCCACTGCAGCTTCACAGCTTTCTCCCTCCATTCCTGATTGCTGGGCAGGTTATAACAGCAAGCCCCTGCCAGCTGCTGCTCCTCAGGTGCTCTGCTGCTTATTTGTAGTCTGCTGCAGGTTGACTTCATACATGGTGACACCCAGATAAGCGCCTTTATGCATGTCCCATACTTGCAGGAAAGCCTTGTAGATATGCCTGTGTGATGTGCATGGGCCTAAAGCAGCTGCAAGTTTTGCAGCAGGGGCTTGGGAGTGCACTATAGCCCAGCTGCAGCTCTATGGGAGATTTGCTATTGCTAGAGCTCTCTGTTCAGCACTGGGACTTCCACTGCTGCTTTGGTGAGTTGCAAGCCACTTTTTCTGGATATTTTGGTGGGTCTGGGGAGTCACTGGGGCACAGCAGTTAGGAAATACAATACTTTTTTTGCAAGCTGCCTAGGAAGGAGAGAGCAGTGGCTGATAAGAGATCTGTCCCGGCACTTTAAACCTGCACCTCCGCTAGCTCCAAGGGAGAGCTGGTCCCTGCCAATGGTCTATCCTCTCACACACATTCCCCTTGCTTTTGCGCATACTTTCTCATGTTAGTTTTGTCTCTGCAGAAAGCTGTAATAGACAGGCAGATAATGTTTTATCGCCCCATTTGGTGAGCAGTGTCCATACACTCTCCTGAGGGCTGTACGAGATGTCCCAGGAAGAGAGTGACTTACAGGGGAAAAGGAAAATATCAAAAATTGCCTGTGATGGCAAGCCTGGAGGCCAGGAGAAGATGGTATTGCCACATAGGACCCCAGCTCAGAGCTGTGAGGGGCTGCCATGGGTCAGCCCTAGTCCATCGCCTGCTGATGCAAAGGTCCCACGACCTTGGGTGCCGGCTGAGGGATGCCGCTGGGTGCAGGGTGCTGTGCAGCCAGCCCCTGTGTGGCTGCAGCGGAGCGGTTTTTGCCTGTCATCACCACCAGGTTTGGCTGCAGCCACTGGAGGTCACTGCTGATCTGCAGCTTCATATGCAAAGCCACTTTTGGAGAGGTGGGTAGGAGCCCTGCTCTCAGGTTGCTGGCTCTGAGCTGCTCTGCCTCTAAACCCCTGCAAAATCCCTGGGAGCCGGGTGGTTGCTGGCACGTAGGACCTCCACTAGAAATAAGATCTGGCACCCCCAACCCTCCCCAGTTATCCCTGTCTCCTGCTCCTGGATGCAAAGACCCTTCAGGGACCCATCACTTCCAATTGCACAGCTTAGTGTAGGATCTCCTGGGCGGGATGCTGGCCCAGGGAACATCCTACAGCTCCCGAGCAAACAGCACTGCCAAATGTGAAACAAAGCCTGTAACTGGCACTTTGGGAGACAAAGGCAGAATTTCAGCAGCAAATTCTTCCCTCGTTGTTCTGGTCAAATAATCTGTAATGAAGTTAACTAGTAGGAATAATGTACCTTTGAATGAGGATGCTCTTATTCGTTTCTCCTCTTCCTGGCCAAGACCCTTTCTGCCCCTTTTGACGGAGGCAGCTCAGTGTCCCACGTGGTGTTGCACTCCAGCGCTGTCAGTGCAACCCAGTCAGCACTGGGGGTTTGGGTCTAAAAGGTCCCTTCTAGGAGGGTTTGGAGCCATAGCCAAAGAAATGGGTGATTTTACAGAATAGTTGCTCAGCATTTAAGTAAAACCTGGACTAAAATCTTCTGGGCTTTCCACACCCCCTGAACACGGATGTCCCTTCATCTGCAGGTAGTGAGCAAACCTCACTTATTTGTTTAGGGCAAAACTGATCTGCTACCTGCTGTAAGAGCTCATCCATCAGCAATTTTATCCTCTCCCCACCCCAAGGGGTAAGGGCAGCATTTTCTGATTTAGCCTGTGCAATGCAAACCTCAGCTGAATGACAAATCTGCCTCCTAAATCTCCTTTAGAGAAGAAGGGGTAAAGAGAGTAATGGAAAAGGTCCTAAATGGCAGGTGGGTGCCTTCTGGCTTTGGCTGAGGACCAAATGCTGAGACTGAGAAAGGTTTTAGGTCCAAATAGTCCTTCCCAAACACCTGGCAGAGCAGCATGGTTTTGGATGGGGATTAAGGCTGGTGCAGTTCCATAGGTGGTCACAGGGGTGGTATGGGCCAGGAGAGATTATAGCAACTCATCAGTGTGTAAAACAGTCTGAGTCAGCCCAAAGCCTGACTGTGAGACAAGAGGACTGGGAAATAATGGGATGCTCCCTGGGGAAAGGGTGAAGTTGTGGGAACTAGTGTGACTCGGAGTTGCTATCAGCAGCTCTGCAGAAAGCTGAGCAATGCAACAAGGGCGATATGGGCTCTGTCCTCCCATGGTCACACAGGGATCCTCCTGTTCAGACCCGAGGGCAAGTCCCAGGGCAATTACTCTCTGTGTCCTTGGGGCCTGCTCTGAGTGAGACTGCTCTGTAATCAGCAGAGCCCTGATGCAGGGGAAGCCCTGATTTTAAGCGAAGTCTTGGATGGCCTCCAATACCTTTGCAGAAGTCAGCAGGAAAGGATAAGGCAGCACCTTCAGCCCCATGGGAACCCTCCTGCAGGACTGCTGTCATTCCTAATGGTGCTCTGGGGGTTTCTGGGAGCAGAGGTAGCCCTCATGTCCCTGTCTTGCAGCCCTGATGGGGCATTTAGCTACCCGTCTCTGGAGCACCCTAAATACAGACCTAGAAAGCAGGACCCTTGAGAGTATGACTTTATTTAAAGGTGGCTTTGGCCATGCTGTTCTTGCTGAAAGTATCTGTGCTATGGGAGCTGCTCTCTGCCTGTCTCCTTCCCGGCTGTGTGTCAAGAAAAGTTAAGAGTCAAACAGAGATAATATAAATACATGGCATTTATTTCTGTACATAACCAAAGCGCTTGTAATTAGTGTCTCCATATGGAAAACCAGACAAGTTTTTTTCTCCCAAACCAGGAGACTTGGTGCTACATTGTCAGGCTTATAATTTCGAAAATGGTCAATGTCCCTCTTTTTCCTAAAAAGCACATTTTATAACACAAAAAAATACTTAAAAGCACATTCTTATGAGGAAGGAATTAAGAAATGCCACTTTTTCCTTGCGAGCCTCCCTCTAGTGCTGGAGAGGTGTTCCGTGGTTGTAGCTGATAACAATCCAACTTGAGAGGAGAATGCAAAACAGAAGAACAATATTTACTTGAAGCTAATTGTAATTTTCACAAATGGTCACCAAAAAAGCCCAAATATCAGCAGAAAAGGGAAGCTGTTGTATCTCTTTGTTGCTAGAACGAAGAACGCTGCCTTCCTGCATGTAGGGCTGAGGCAATCTTATCTCCATCTGCTGCCTGGATTAAAAGAGAAGGAGAACTGCTGTTCAGGCGATAAAAGAGGCCAGAGGCTTCTCCATTAATATGTAAACTTTGCATCAAACAGGAAGACTGAGAGGCTGTAGGCAGAAGCCACCTCTCAATAGATGGGTTCTGAATCTGCATGCACCAGCAAAAGGCACATCTAGTATGTGCTGGCTTCTATAAAGAGGAGGAATGGGATGGGATGGAGGTGTGACCCTGCTATTTAACTTTTCCAGTTTGGGTTGAATAATGTCCACCCTGAAGGATGACTACTTGAAGTAACAGCTTTGTAATGTTTGCCCAAGCTCTCTGTGATAGAATCTCAAATCCAGAAAGGACCACCGTCAGTCAAATGTGAGCTCCTGCCCTCCATGGCAACCACCATCTGAATTTGACCTATAGGATAGACTGAACCACCAATAATTAATTAAAAAAAAAAACAAACAAACAAACCAAAAAAAACCAAAGGATGGAGAACTTTCCAAACACCTTGGCAGCTTGTGCCCATGGTTTGAAATCACCTGGTTCCCCAGCGGAGCATTGCTGACTTCAGATCCAGCTCTGCATGCCTCCCCTGTTAGCGTAGTAATTTCTCTACTTTCAGTGTCATCACCCTATGCTGGGAGTCCTGATAATCTCAAAACACCTTTTTAATCCACTCTTTGCAAACAGTGAAATGCTTGTGCTCTTGTGGGTTTTAATCACAAAGTGTTTTTTATGACCTTGGCTGATTCTTGCAGCCCTGCCTGTCTTAGAAGGAAAAACGTGGAAAAAGTCAAGTGTAGACACTAGAGCAGGAAGCAATTGCTGAGAATCAGCATCACAAGGGGGATATGCAGAGCTGTGATGAGATGCTTTAATGCCTTGGAGACACCAATGTCTCTTTCCTTTTTCATTCAGCCAGTCCCTGCTCGAGTACCCCATCCCCTTTTAGCCTCCCACAGTAGCTGGTGGGTCTCCAGCATTTTTTCCCACATTTTTCAGCTCCATCTTCAAGACAATTCTCCCTGTTTCAAGATGAGGATTGAGACTGCTGGTCTATGATCTTTAGAAGGGTCTCTTGCAATTTACTACGCTCTCCCCTGCTCTGTTTTAACTTTGCCTTCATTTCCCCAATTTTTGGGAAAGAACTGTGGGTTGCATTCCTCTGCCTTGCTCCTTTTTTTTTGCTCCAAGTGTGAATCTGACCCCCACTGAAATACAAGCTGTTCCCCCCCTCTACACCCCCGGCCTCATCATTGCTGCCTGATGTGGCACCAGCCACAACCCTGACAACAGACTAAAAATTCCCCCCAGGAGTAAGAGGATGGCACCAAGCTGTAAGGGAGCTGAGTTGCCTTCATATGGAAATAAACGCAAACACCTTCAATTAATCCGGAAAGAACATACAATAATTGGCACCAGGTTATGCAGCATTCTGTCTTGCATCTCTGCCCTTCTCCCTGAGGATTATTCTGGGGTGGGTGTCTCTGTGGTTGCATTTAAAAAAAAAAAAAATTTAAAACTCCCACACCTCCTCCAGAAATAAAATTTTGCATGTTCCTGGACTCTTGACAGCCACAAAACTGTGCATTAAAGGAAGGTCATTCACTCCCTTCATGGGGAATCTTCTCCCTGCTGGCTACAGATGTGCTCCCTCCTGACTGCTTTGATAAATGGGGAGAAAACACAGCTTTTTTGGATATAGGCTTGCAGAAAGGTTTCTTGGGCTTTGAGAAACTCATTAATTTGCAAAAGGTGACTGTTTTTCACAAGGAGCAGTTTGGCTTCCAGCAAGCCCTTCCCCATGAAGGGAAAAAGTTCAGGCTGGGGAAATCTCAGCCTTTAGGGTGGGGAGGGCATGCTTGGGTCCTCCAGCCCCAAGCAAGGGGTGCCTCTGGCTCTCCTGCAGCATTTCCTTTTGTGGTCTCTTCTGATGCCCTTATTGCAGCATTTTTCTTATTAAAAGATGGTTGTGGAGGAGTTGGGCAGAGCCCTTGACAGCTCATGTTGGGTTCGCAGAGAACTGGGGTGCGTGGCAGGCAGTCATCCAAAGTGCTCTGATTCCCCTATTATTCTTCTGCTGTCAGCAGGAGGTTGCAGACCTTGGAGTTGGCTTGGTGCAAGGCAAACTCCCGCCCGGGCATGGTGCCCTGCCTGTCTTTTTGAGCAGTGCTGCTCTGGCTCCCAGCAGACTTGGAAACTGTGAAGATTTCTCTGTAGGACAAGGCAACAGCAAGATGGTCAGGAGGTGGTGGTGGACATCATCTTCCTCCCAGACCAGCATATTCACCTGCAGGGCTTCTCCTGATGGTCTAGGCATGGCACTTCCACCCCCATCACCATGAACTTATGGGGTCCTTTGCCCCCTCCCTACTGGTTTTGACCCACCCTGCTCAATAAGTGTACAACCATTAATTCCCTCCTCTCCCCAAGAAGTCCTCCTTTATTTCAAGCACATCATGATGTTTCTACAGTATCTGGCCGTATCCAGAGCTTACCTGTATGGGACCTGCTCCTCTCTCAGCTGCAGGCACATGAGCACTGGGCTGCTGGAAAACCTCAGGATGGTGTCAAACTGGATTGAGGTCTCCACCTCTGTCTGGCTTCTCAGGGTGGCTTGGAGGAAAGGGGTATCTAGTTCTGCCTGGAAATCAATGGCAAGACTTCCCCTGCGAGAGTGAAGCACGTGGGTCAGGTCACCAAGCAATGGCCCTGTGCTGGGCACCGTGTACTGGCACCAAACAACCTCATAAGCATCTTAATTTTAGGTCTGGCCATGGAAAAGGAGTGTGTAAGCATCGCCTGCCAGACCCCTATCCAACGTGTCCACCAGGCAGGGCTGGACCCAGCAGGAGAAGAGCAGGGGGCTGTGGAAAGTCAGCCTAAGATGGAGCATCCCTCGTGCTGGGTGCTGAGCCTCCCGAGTACCCCGCATCCCCAGAGCCAAGCAGTTTCCCACCCGCTGACCTCGTGTTGATGCTGGTTTTCAGTTCTTGCTCCCAAATGCCCACGTCCATGTCAGCTGAAATGTCAAGCCCCAGCCCGCCCTGGAGTTTGATGGCCACTTGGAGGCCAGATTGTAGAGGAATGACCTGGGAGATGGAGAAGGCAGAACTTGCTGTGATTGGACACCTCTCTTGGCCGAGCAGCTGATATTGGCAATGATGCATCGCTGCTGGGACTACCCCAACCCTGCAGCTGGGCTTTTGTGGGAGGAACTCAAGCCACATGTGTCCCATGGCAGAGCCGAGCCATCCTGCTGTTTTACCAACCCCAAGAGACCTCTGGCAGTGCCTCCTTGCTCTTAGATGTGAATCCACAGTGAGTAACATACCTAAAATTCACTGGCTTATGCTATGGGATTCACTAGGATTTGGCATGGAGGCAGACCAGCCCCCCATCCAGTACCTGGTGATGGTCCATCAGCAGGAGGTTCCCTTTGACCACGCTTGTGGGTTCTCCATTGCTTAGCAGGACCTTGGCCATTAAGTCTGTATATCCCTTGAAGAAGACTATTGGCCGCAGCTGAACATCGAAGAAGATGGCAGACATCCCAGCCATGAGCTCTGCCTCTTCTTCCCCTTCCAAAATGTTTTCTCCCAGCATCGACTCCATCCCTTGTGCTTCAATAGTAACCTAAAACACAGAAGCAGAGACGTGCAAGTTGCACACAGCAAAGCTAGAGAGTGTTTCATGCCCTGCAAAGCTATTTGAGTTGCTATACTTGTCCAATCCTTGGATAGGCACCCTTTGAAGCAGGAGCATAGTGATGGAGTGGGCTGGATGGGGCATCCAAGGTATCCCTGAGCACTGTGCAGCAGTGGTGTGTCACATCCCCTGTTTTTTTGGGAGGGCAGGGGACTCCCTTCTCCAGAGCAGGTCGGTCTGGCTTCACATCGGTGTTAAGGGGTACGCATTTATGTATTTCTGATATGGGGCACACTGAGTGCAGAGGTGAGGTCAAGCACCTTAAGGAGGTTAAGAGGGGACACAGATGGGGCAGTGTCACCACCAGGTTAGTGCTGCCACCCCCCTCCACGTACAAGCTCCCCAGCTGCTCTCCCGGCAGCACACCTGAGCAGCGCGAAGCCGCTGGCCACGGCTGAGCAGCGAGAAGTCAGAGACGCTCTTCCTCAGGAATCCACCTTCCAAAAACAGCAGGTCCAGTCCAAAGGTGGAAAGCAGGTCCTGGGTGACTGAAAGGCAGAGAGATGCCTGTAAGCATCCCCAAATATTGCCTGGCACATCTCTTTTTCCTAATGAGTCACTAAACAGTGGTGAACCATAAATGCTCTGAGAGCAGCAGCAGGGGATGAAGGCTGGCAAGAAAACGAAAAGCCCATAGGTAGGATATGCAAGGCTGGGAACCCATCAAGCCAGCGCTCAGCAGGATGGGGTGGTTTCTTAAAGAGCTTGTCCAGACTGATTGCAGGAACTGGGAGGTCACTAGGTATCTCTAAAAGCAGGATCCTGAGAGCTCCTTGGTAATTTGTAAGCCTCTTCAATAGATTGTACGGCCTAGTCCTGTACAGCTGTTCCATCTACAGTCTGGGTGACTGACCTGCACAGATCTCATATGTTAGCCATTAAATATCTGATAAAGCTAAATGATTCAGAGGGGAAATCTTCTCTGTACCATCTCCTTCCATTCTTGCAATAATCAAAGGATTTAGCATTGCAATGTTTTTCTTCCAGGTGTTGGCTATTTTGTCTCCACCTACCCCCTACAAGGCTAGACTGAGATAATTTGAAGGGGGACAGAGAGCTGAGGGGGGAAGATTTAAGTAGATATTTAGCAAATGTTGATTATTGCAGTCTCTCTGATGTTTGATGATTTTTATCTCAGTACAAGGATTACTACTCTTTGAAGAGCTTATTAAAAATACCTAAGGAACCAAGGAATGGAGCTAAATATCTTGACTTATCAGGAAAAGCACAGAAACTCCCACCTACAATCTACCATTAGTTTCATCTCCAGCTGAAGTTCTTTCAAATTAGCAGGATCTAGGAAAAGCACGAGGCACAGCCCAGCCCTCCTGCTGTAGAAAGCCAGGTGGTTGCAGGGGTGTCAGAGAAAGGTATATGTATCTCAGGTGAGGCAACCAGCCAGCCTCAGCTGGTGCCGGGGCACATGCTCAGAAACCTCCCACCGAGATTTTGGGGCATTTCTATAAAGCCAAGGCCTCTGCTGAAAGCTGCCTTTCCTCACTAGCTTCTTCTTTAGCTGTTTGAGAGGACTGTGGGATGAGTGTCCTCAGTGGTGTCACCTGTCAGAGGTCCTGAGAAGGAAGAGGAGATGCCAGCTTTTGAGAAGAAGTTGTAATTATTTATCCGTGGGTCTCTCAGGATGTCTTTCATTATCTTCCTGGAAGCAAGAGGGAAAGCGTATGTCAGTACTGGGAAGGGAAATGTCAGTGGTTGTTACAGAAGGCTGAACAAACAAGGAAATATTAATTTCCAAACTATTTCTCTCAGTTTTCTAGAGAAGAGTGAGCAAAAAAGGAAATGAGCAGACATGGGCTACCCTGGAATTTCCCTCTCCTCTAGTTTATTAGGACTCAGATATTTTTGTGCAGCTTTTCGCTTAGCTCTGAAAAATGTTTTGTGCAGATAGGGAGATTAATGCAGTTACAAATTGTGTGCTGCCCTGCAAGCCAGAGCTTTGGCCTCTAGGGACTCTGCTGAAGCCATGAGCCTGGGTCCCTCTGCCACGGGGCAGGATGTGGAGGGATGCCAGATTTTGGCTGACCGGGCATCATATGCATTAGCAGCCCTGCTGTTTTCTTCCTTCTGTAGCTGGGAATTTCCAGGCAGCTCCAAGAAGTGATGCTAGCATGCACACTTATCCAGCTTTAAAGGCATGTTGGGTCAAAAGCCACAGCTGGAGTGTGGAGGGGAAAAAACAGTGAAGTAGAGCTAAGGGGAAAAATGCAATGTTCCCATCCAGACCCACCTTGCCGGGTGGTGGTCAGCATGCAGGCTGCTCTGGACCTTCAGCAGCAGAAATGTTGCTGTCTCTGTCTCCAGCTCATTGGCAGCCAGCAGGATGTTGATGACATCCATGGGCAAGGGCTCGTTATCTAGGAGGATTTCTGCAGCGGCCAGGCGACACGTTTTTTTGTAGCTCTTCCTCTTCTCATGGAAAATCCTCCTCATTGCTTGTTTCACCTGATGTGAGAGGGCAATTAAAATGGTGCTGTTAGGGTGGTGATGTGCAAATGGTGGCTCCCTTTGCACCCTGATGGCTTGGCTTTGAATGGGAAGAGGAGCACCAAGCTTTGGCAGCTTTGTTTTATACCTTGCTGGAGAGGTTCCAAGGAGGGAATCGCTGCAGGGCAGAGATAGCTGCGGTGGTGATGGCAGCAGGACCTTCCTCGGCGTGGTCCAGGAGGGTGGGGATGGTTTCTGGGAGCGCTGCATTCCCCAGGGCCAGCAGATAAATGACCACCTCGGACTCCTCCTTGGCACCTCTTAGCCCCCTGAGGATGGCTTCCATCCCACGCTGCACCTCCTGCTCAGGGTTTGCAGGAGGGCAGGAGAGAATGAGAGTGAGGTGAGGGACAGGAGGCATTCTGGGCACCCCTGGGGGGTGGGGATGTGTGTCCAAAAAAGCCAAGTATGGGGGTTTGCAGAGAGGACCCACCTGCAGCCCACACAGCTTCTGCTGGCACAGCTTGCCAACCAGAGAGCCCATGGCAACTATCCCTGTCTCCTGGACCTCAGGAGCCAGCTGCTTCCCATCCAGCTTGTCCTGGGCACCAGGAAAGGGGTATTAGGAAGCAGGAAAAAAAAAAAAACAGGGAAAAAGAGAGAGGAGGAGTATGTTTTACCTCTTATATCAAAACGTTTACCAAAAAAGTAGGGGAAAAACTAGTTCCTATCTGCCTTGAAGGAGGAGGCAATGCATGGTTTAATTTGATAAAATGCTGATTTTTCACAGTGGCTTTTAATTAAGCTTTTATTATCTGTAATACAGTGATATAAAGCACTTTCTGCTGAATGCTTTTCCTCCAAGGAGCACCTACTCCCATTGCCACTGTCCCATTAAAAGCACATAAAAGAATCCCATAAGCAGGAAGATACATTTCTACAGGAACATGTTCTCCTTTTTCAGGAAAACATGCTTGCTATTCCTTCCTGCCTGAAATGGGGCAAGGATCCATCCCAGACTCAGGACCCTCAGGGAAGGAGAGAAATGTCTGTACTTACTAACACTAGGCGGAGAAGCTCTCCTGAAGGCCGAGGAGAGAAAGCTGCTGCATAGAGAAACTTCTCCAGTAGGGACTTGGGCTCCTTGCTGAAATCCAGAAAGTCCGAGAGAGCTGCCAAGGATGCCACGGACTGTGCGGCCACCGCTGCCTCAACGACGAAGGGGCTGGAGCAAGAAGAAGGAGGTCATCAGTGACATGACCCACTGATAGAGCTGGAGAAGAAACAAGGTGCCCTATGCAGCTCCTCATTCCCCTTTCTCTTATCCATGCTTTCCTCTTGCTTTAAAACACACAGGAGCTTCAGTTCATGGCTTAAAAAAACCTAGAAGGTTGGCTCTTGCTCTGAACTCACCCATGTCTAAGTATTTCACTGCAGAGAGGAGCCTGGCCCCAGTGCCCACACTAAGGGATGGATGCTACCGCCATGGGTGGATGGTCTGTAAATAACACACCTCCAGCGATATTTGTAGAAAGCCTTGCTGGAGCATTCGCTCCACTCCAAAGCCAGCAAAATTAAAAAAAAAAAAAAAAATGCCATGCAGTGTTTGTACAGGATAGGCATTAATAAAATACAGAGTATGTTTGCACTAGTCAGAACAGCTGGCTGGACCAGGTATAGTGTATGGGCCAGCACCAAATGACCCTAGTTGCCAGGGCCAGGAATGACCCCATGTGCCAGGGCTCTACATGCACAGAAAGCCAATTTTGGCAAGATAGCTCCTGGGAGTCTCACAGCATCTCCTCGGGCGCTCTCCTCAGCAGCTGCAGAACATCTCTCTTCTTGGTGCTGCGCAGCATCTGAATGAACCTCTGGAACTGCCACACGTTTGCTGACTTCGAGGTGTCCATTTTGACTCTCTGGCTGTCAAAAGCCTTCAGGTAGGCTGTCAACTACAAAGATGAGGTTTGTTAGGTGATATTTAGCCTCTTTTATCCCTGATAATGAATCCTGGGATAATGTTTCTACTCAGGAAATATTTAGGAGTGGGAGGGTCCCATGGGGGTCATACAACTACCTGCAGGCATCTACTGCAGCCTCCCACCCCCACCACTGAGGACTTGTGGTGAAGCCCAAATGCCCCAATCTGTGGCATGTGCCAGGAAAAGAGCAGGAGAAACTGCGAGCATCAGCGGTGCCTGAAAGTCATTGCAATTCCAGGTTTCCTAGGTGAAAAGCCTGGAGGACTTGAGGAGGCAGAAATAACCCCTCCTTTGTCCTTGCCAGCCTGACCTGTGGTGGAAATGTTTTCTGACCTCAGACCTTTGAGTTTAACCCAACTGGATGTGCCAGCCATGCACCAGGCTAATTCTCCTGTCACAGAAACACATCTATATCTGGGGGGACAGAGGGATCCTACCACCACAAGTAGCAATATTAGACACTATTTAGGAGCGGAAACAAGTCAGGCTGCAGCTCTACAGTGCTCCCAGGGCTGTATCCTGCCTTGACAGTGGTAACCAGCCCCTCCCAATGCACCACTGTGGTTTAACCCCAAATCCTACAGCCTTCTCCTGCCTGCACAGCTGCCCAGCTTGGGGGAAGAGCATGTGGTGACTTTTGGGGGTGGGTAGCATCACCGACCGATGGGCAGTGGGTACAGCCCTTCCTGAAGGGCAGGCTGGCCATGCCCAGGGGCTGGTGTCGTCCCTCTGTGCCAGCCAGCACATCCTCAAGGCTTCGTCCAGCCACCTCTGCCGGGCCGGGCATTGGAGGAGACACTAGCTGGAGCTGCTGCCTGTGGAGGGAGAAGAAGCCATCGGGAAGCGCTTTGTCATTTACACCGTCCATGGCTCAGAGGGTGGTTGGGTTCATGCAGGTTGGGAGAAGGAGGAGATGCAGGGGAAAGCTGTCAAAAGGTATCTGGTGTTCCCTCCGTGCCATGCCCAGCTGCTGCACCCTGTCCTCCTTACTGCCTGCACCAGGCTGTGCCAGCTGAGCTGGCAGGAGAGCAGCGAAGACTTTAACTCCAACAGATGCACCATCATCCCATGCCAGGCTGCCCAGTTCGGGCAGTGGTGTGGGGACATCACTCACCTTGAACTGATTTTGATGCTGGTGGTGGACATCAGGGCTGGAGACACCATGTGGCTTTCCTCTGCCAGCACCAGCTGGAGGAGGTTGTCTTTCATTATGTACTGGCTTTTGCTGGTAGGCTGCCACTCGACTCCAAAAATCTTGAAAAAGGAAAAGCAAGGAGAAAAAATGCAATCTTTTCTCTCTTCCCCTCTCCCCAGGAGATGTCTCTCCTCTCTATTAGCAGCAAAAGAGCTTTCCAATCCACAGAGTTACCCTCTTTGCTTGCAAAATGTAGGAAAGGTAAATCCAGAAGAGCTTAACCTCTTCCCAGATGTGGGATAAGGCAGCACCAGGTGAGAGCCACAGTGAGGGAATATTCTCACCTGTGGCTGGTGTGGGGAGACAGACCGGTGGCACCATGTGGACTTTCTCTTTCATTAACAAGGTGGTGTCACCCTGACTCAGCCACAGAAGAAAAGGGTAGCAGAGGAGCAGGGGATTCTCCCACCTGGTGTGGGTGATGTCTGGAGACTGCAAACTGGAAATAAATGCCTCCCAAAGCATTGACCTTCCTTCAGGTCCATTTGACAGCGCTAGCTCCATAGCTGCCCCAACGCAGCTGCATGGCGTGGGAAGAGGTATGGCCCTCAATGCCAAAACCCACCTCATCGTGACGAGCATCAGCAAGGACATTTTCCAAGTGAAAGAGAAAGCTAAGCAACAGCAATTTTCACTGAGCTCATGCCAAAAAATGCTCGGCTTCCTTGCTGAGCTGCGTGGTGACCTTGGGGGAGCTCTCTGGCCTTTTTCCTTCCAAAAGAAATGACGTACTTGCTGGACTTCACCTCTGACTCGTCTCCCCACTTCAGTGAGGGGAGCGCTGTTATCAGAGCAGCTGGGCTTGCACGTCATAGGCCTTAGGGAAGAGGAAGAGCTGAACCATGGGCAAGCGGTGGTTTTTGACAGCAAATGGCATTAACAATAATAATATCACTATTTTAATAGAGCATTTTTTATCCACAGGCTTTGCCCTTTACAGAGCTGGACAGCATCGTTATTTTACGGCTACTGGCATGGTCCAGAGAGCTGCCTAAGTCCAGATGGCAGGCTTGTGGGAAAACATTATTGCCAAAAATGTGCTATGCAGCATTTGTTACTTTCTTGGGTAAGTTTACCACGATTCATACCCCAGAAAGCTTTTATTATAAGAACACTCAGAGTTTGACTGCCAGGTGTCTGTGTTGAAGCCCATGGGCTCTCTGTGCAGTAATGTCCATTTCTATACTGAATTCAGTAGAATTTATATATTTAAAAAAAAAAACCTATCAATTTTAATCATGGCAAGTATAACTGTATTAAGACCCACAGTTTCATTTATTTATGTCATGAGGGCTGAGCATGGGCTACTGCTTGAAATGAAACAAGCAGTGGTCTTTGGTCCTGTCCCCTGTCAACCTAATAATAGAATCATTAAGGTTGGAAAAGACCTCTAGGATCATCAAGTCCAACCGCCAACCCAGCACCCCCAGGCCTCCTAAACCATGTCCCCAAGTGCCATCTCTACACGTTCTTTGAACTCCTCCAGGGATGGTGACTCCACCACCTCTCTGGGCAGCCTGTTCCGGTGCCTGACCACTCTTGCAGTAAAGACATTTTTCCTAATATCCAAACTAAACCTCCCCTGGTGCAGCTTTAAGCCATTTCCTTGCGTCCTATCACTAGTGACTTGGGAGAAGAGACCAACCCCCACCTTGCTACAACCTCCTTTCAGGTAGTTGTAGAGAGCGATGAGGTCTCCCCTCAGCCTCCTCTTCTCCAGACTAAACACCCCCAGCTCCCTCAGCCCCTCCTCATCAGACCTGCTCTCCAGACCCTTCCCCAGCTTCGTTGCCCTTCCCTGGACACACTCCAGCACCTCAATGTCCTTCTTGTACTGAGGGGCCCAAAACTGAACACAGTATCTGATGTGCATAATTCCCAATCTGATGAGTCTGAAGTCTAGAAAACATTTCTGTATCTCCACCTTCCCAAGCAGGATTAGCTGTGACAGGTCAGAAGTGTTAACAAGGATGGGGAGGGGATGACCCAGGACATTTTTTCTGCTCCTACCCACCTCAGAACCATAGATCCTCCTGAGGTATGTTGGTGCATCCCACTTTGGGTATGGGTCTAAGAGCCAGAGCCCCATCCCAGGCTGGTGCAGAAGGCTGAAGCCAGCTGGGAGTGGGACTCGCAGCCCACCTGTAGAAAGATTATGGGGACAGCCCTGATGTACTTGATGTAAGTTGAGCCCACCGCCACGAGAGCAATGGACTTGCTTTGTTTACGGAGGTGAATCCAGATTTCGGCTTTGTGCAGCTGAGGAGATCTTTTATCTTCGTGACGGAATGGTTGGACACGGTGTATGTGACTCGGCAGCTCCCAGAGACGTCCTCCTGAAACACAAATGTAAGTGACCATGGTTAAGGGTCATCAGCTTTGATTGAGCCTGAATAAAATGATCTGTGTAGAGGACAGACACAAAGGACAAACAAAATAGAAAAATCATCAAAAAGCTAGAAAATGGGCCGTATTTGGCAGTGTTGGATAGCTCCAAGTCTATCTGAGCAGGAAATTTGCTTTTGCAAATTTAGGCTAACGCCAGCAGCAGCACCTTTGTGCCTGCATTTTGGATTTTCAGGTTATTTCATGTTGTTTGCAGGTCACTACAGCATCAGTTGAGCTCTGGAGGGAGGGATTTCCCTATCATTTGCTGGCTGCTGGCTGGGCTGGGCAAAGCAAATTCCACTTGGCAGAAATTCTTGTAGAGTTTTTTCTCCACTTATCCTACTGTCCAGGGAAAGACGATGATTTTGCAAGTATGCCCATTCCTGAAAATCATCTACAGATTATTTTATTTTAAATCTTCTGTCTTTCCAATAGTCATCCTCACTCACAGCCCAGGGGCAGCTGGATCAGCAAAGCCATGATGTTTATCCTGAATTTTGGCTCTGCTGAAGCACCTTGGCCGGCTGTGCTTCGGGGCTGGCTCTCCTGCTGCAGCATGGTCCCTGGCTTCCAGGCAGGATCTGGCACCTGCTCTGCACCTACCTCCACTGTGGGGCTGGTGTGGGGCTGGAGCTGGAGCAGACTGACGATGCCTCGCTTCAGGTTTGAGACCAGGATGCTTTCTGCTTCATCCCCGTAGAAGGCTTTGACCTGGGAGGGCAAGAGGTGGTGTCTGCCTGTGGGGATGGCTCTGGGAACCCTGCGGGCTCTCTGCTGCCTTCCCTGCTGAAAGGTATCTCTCCTGCAACCTAAGCAACACCATGTAGACACCTGAAGATTTTTCACAAGGAGGACCGTATCCCTCAATAGCATGAGCTTTGTGGATACATGCCCACAAAATTTCCCTTCCTGCCCCTGGGTTTTCCAAAGCCTTAGAGGAGAAGGTCAGAAAGGAGCTTATATCCCATGGTTAGGGCTGAAGCCCTTTTAACAAGATATGCTGCAGCTTCAGCTGAGCCTGCAGCCCCTTTGGAGGATGAGGGTTCATCTAGGGTCATACTGGACCCCATGGGAGACTGCGTATTCCTACATTTGTCACTCTGTGTGGTTCCTTGTGCTCTTATATGAAATCTGAGGTGGAGCAGGAGTTTGTATGGGCTTTGTAGCCGGGCAAATTCAGGATGAGGGCAGGAGTGCTCTGCAGAGGGCATGAGCAAGCCCAGGAGGCATCCAGCTGACCTTCCCGCTGCTCCAGGAGATGAACACCGGCTGCTGGAGCTCTGCCTGCACCTCCTGGCTCAGTGCAATCGCTGCAGGGGAACCTCCAGTGCCGTCCTGGCTCCTTTCCTCTTCTGGCTCATGTTGGGCTTTCAGGTCATGGATCTATGACAGCAGAAGATGGCAGAAAGCAGTGACCAAGCATGTCTGTTCTAAAGTTGCTATGCATTTTACCTGCAGGCAATGGCCTCTTGGTCAGAGAGGTCATTTTTCAGATGGCTTGGGCTAGAAAGGGAAAGGGGGTAAGGAAAGATAGCATCACTGCTCCCAGGAGGAGTACCCGGCTGCAATGGCTTTACCACCTCACGCACCTGCACCTGGAGCAGCTCTTCCCCGCCTCGGTCCCTCCAGAGCTGGTGCAGCTGGACCAATGCCTCAGCCCGCAGCCAAGCTCCCCGCGGGGTCAGCGTGGATGTGTGGTCCAGCTGGATGTCCAGGGAATAGTGGTACTGATACAGGGTCCCGGGCTGGAAAGAAAGCAGCTGCAAATCCCCTAAGGAAAGATGCAAATGTTGAAGGTATGTGATCGCAGACCTCAATCCCTCCACTTGCTGCAGCCAGCATCCTCCATCCTAGAGAGGACCTGGACTTGCAGGGATGCTTGCAACTTGCATAACTTTGCCTCCTGGAAGTGTCATTTTTATGCCAAACAGTAAGTATAGCTGACATGTTTGGGGGAGAACATGGGAAGGTTTTCATGGGAAATTATTTGTGCCTGCGGTTTGGATATTTGGGT
The DNA here is from genome assembly GCA_031468815.1 of Morus bassanus. Classification (NCBI taxonomy): domain Eukaryota; kingdom Metazoa; phylum Chordata; class Aves; order Suliformes; family Sulidae; genus Morus; species Morus bassanus. The sequence goes on from CM062583.1 coordinate 4,241,102, forward strand.
GTTCTGGGGATGACAGCTGATTCCTGCTTGTGTTTTCAGTCCTGCCTTAGAAATGATGGCCAGTGTGGGGCCCCCCTTGGGTACTTCAGGACTTTTTGAAAGTGTCAGAGAAACACACTTTAACCCTGAAGGGAAGTTACCTGAGCATGCCCATGGACAAGGAGGGATGTCTTGAAGTGTCTTTTCAGCATTGTGCATTAACTGGGGCAACATCAGCATTTTATTTAGTGGAGAAGAGAGGCCATATTGTTCATATCTTGTGTTTCCCGTTGGAACTGCCAATTCTTAATTAAATCACTGACTTTGTGATGGGTCAAAATGAAGTTGATGGGGCAGCTTTAGATCAAAACTCCCTGCTTCGATCTTATTTATCTAGAATTATTTGGACTCACTTCTCTTGTTCATATACAAATATCATTGTAGGGGGGAGGGTTGGCTTTGTCATGACATAACCAGTCTAATCTATCTTTTAATGTAATTTTAAATTCTCCTGCAAATCTGATGCACTTGCCAGGCTTCTGAAATGTTTTATAGTTTTGCTACTTTTGTTATAATGATGAATTGATGGAAATCCAGCTCACTCCCTGGGGCTTTCCTCCGCGAGTCAGGCAGAAGTGTTTCTATATTTCTGTATCGTGTGCAGTTTGAAAAGCCGCAGCTCTCCAGTTTTTCTCACACACCCACCCCCACCCCCCCCCCCAGGGAAGACTTCCATGATCCCAAAAAATTTCCCCACCTCAGGAGATGCTCAGACCATTTGCAGTTGTTGTGGCAATAACTCTTCCCTCCCTGGCTGGAGACTGGGGAAATGTTGCATTACGATGAGCCCTGGAAGCCTCTTTGTGCACCGGGATGAGCATCCCGCCTCTCGGGAAATCCGGACCCTGTCGTGTCCCTGGACCCAAAACAGCCCAAAGTCTCTTACCTTTCGCTGTGCTCATGAAGGAAAAGCAAAGCAGGCAAATGTACCCCCAAACTGCCTGTGGATTCATGGTGGGGTCTGGGAGCTGGGCGGAAGATGCGGGAAAGAAGCGGGGGGTGAGAGAGGGACTGTACAACAAAAGTGGGCAAGCTTTGCAGCGTCAGGCGATGGGGCCCGACCTTCTCCCTATCCCCGCCTTACACACTCAAGCAAAAGCAAATAATTAAACCTTTGCACCAACCCCCAGCAGCCACGGAGGGTTTGGAAATCAGCTGAGGTTTGCCAAAGACTGGCGGGAGGGGAGGAAAGCTGCAAAAAAGAGCTGCCAGAAGCATTGCAGGAATTTGCCCTTTCTGATTGAAGCAATTTGCCTTGATATGGGAGGGGGATACTCAGAAAGCTGCTCCGTCCTTTGGTCACCCTTCTCTTCCCACCAGAAGGGAAAGGGAATAAATTGTTGCTTTTAAAAGAAAAGACCCAGAAGGGGGAAGGGGCGAAACTGCTTTTCCGTCCTTCTAGTCAAGAGACTGGGATTTGCAGCCCGGAGGCTCAAGTTACTTAAAGGGGCAGGCTGGAGGGGGGACAGGGAGAGCACGCCGATGGGTCAGACCGTGAACGCCATTACCCCTGCCAGAAAAAGCGTGGGAAAGGGTTTAGAAGATGGATGCTTTGCTGGTTATGCTCCGAACAGCCTGCTAACCCCTTGGCCCACTAACCGTGCATTTTTTTTTTTCTTCCATGCATGAGCTTTCTGATTGCTGAGTTTAATCGGTTCCTAAAGACAATACAGACTGCAAAGGGTCAAAGCCCCTGTGAGGTGGTGATGGAGTGGCTTTGGGTCCTGTGAACACTTTTTCCCAAAAAAAGTGGGCAAGCGGGAGGGAGCATGGCACATTACTCCATCTCAGGTCCCTGTACAAGAAGGGTGCGGTAGAAGTCATTATGGAAGTGATCTGCATATTGCAGTGAGACCAAAACCCAACGGTTTGAATTTATGGCATTTTCAAGGGCACACCTTCCAGCTCTGCATCACCACTGGGCTTTTGGGCCACTACTGAGACTCAAAAAGCAGGGCAGATCCAACTGTGAGCTACCTAGGGAAAGTCTAGCTATAAGTTTCCCATATGTAGTATCTCCACTTGGTGCCCTGATGGTCTTTAAGGACAAATATCCCATATTTAGATTGAAGCCTTTTCTTTATTATTGTCTTTCTCACTGGTCTGTCAGCTTTTTGGTCAACAGTTTCCTTTTGAGTGATGATCATTAGGGCTATCCTTGAGTCAGCTGCTCAAGATGTACCCCACAGGGTATGATACCATTACTTGGGAGGGTCTGCCTGCGTCGGCTTCTCCTCCTGGGATGTCTGGTCCCTGGGGGACTTCTGCTCTGCCAGCGTGCAATGAGAGAGCAAAGCACACTGGGGGTGGATGAAAGTCCTGCTGAACACAGAAAGCTTTAGCCTTTTAGCCAGGGTGGGGGAAAAAAAATGAAATATTTAAAAGAGAGAAGTGGCTGTTGAGGGTCTAAGTCCCAAAATATAAATTCCCAGAGTGTTTGCTGGAGGCAAAGAGGAAAGGCAAACAGAAAAAACTTGTGAAAAAAGACCCTGCTGATAAGGAGGCTTCAAACTGGAACTGAACTTTGGCAGGTTTGCTTATTTAGACTTGGCTGCTGAGTCCTTCCAGGACCAGGGTGTGGGAAGCCAACAAGCTGCAACCTGTTTTCCCATAGGCAGCTCTGCATTGCCGATTTCTACCCACTGGGAATTTTGGGAGGCAAAACCATGTGATAGTCACTCAGCAGAGTTTTCCCAGCGGACCCAAGGAAGGGAGTTTATCCACTGTCTGTGCTACTGGGGATGAGCTCCCATTTGAAATCTGCATGGGAAATGTCTTGCTGTCATTTCTTGATCTCCTGTTTTATAATCTCATCCTCATGGCAGGATGGCAATGGGCAGGGAAAGTAGTCATGTAGCTGGAAAGTCACCAGGGATGGGATTTATCTCTGGGTTCCTACATCAGGTCTCTAGACTAAACCAACCATCCGGGATCCTTCTAAAGGCAGTGGAAGGAGAGAAATGTCTTTGGAGGATGCTACTTGCTGCTTATTTTGGGGACTGCCTTACTGTGACATTAATCTCCCTCTGATGGTATTTATTTAATTCCATCAGTTATGCAGGAAATTTAATACCTCGCTCAGACTTTGATGTGTAACTTTGAAATGAATCCTGCTTTCTGACATGCGGCTTTGCCAGTCACTGCGACAACTTCTCCGCCTGGAGAGAAAACTTCCTCAAGTTTGTTAGTGCAGGAGGGGAGGCCGGGATGCACAGTGAGTTTCAGTGCCTGTTTTCACCTGGTTTCTCTTCCTCCGGACCTGGTTCTTGCTTCTGTCTCTGGGAGAAACTGTGAAAGAGTAAAGCAGAAGAAATCAGATGTTTTATATTCCTGGTGCTGGTCATGAAACTGAAGGGCAGATGGCTTTGCCTGTTGCTCAGTGTTGCTGTGTTTGTCCACTCTGTAGTGACTATAGGACACCGTGACTGTGGGTCTGGCAAAGGCACTGCTGCCCAGCATCGCTGCACAGTTACCCATACCCTGCGCTTTCATCTGCGTACTGCTCAAGTGACAGGATAAACGTCAGCAAGTTTTGAATCCATCCTGCAGCTGAACCAAAAGAAGGGGAAATAAAGCATTGGTGCAAGATTAGTTTCACCAGCATGCCCTGACACATCTCTTTGCAGGCACTGCTCCTTCTTCCGTACATGGTGGAGCCCCAGAGCGTAGCATCCCCAGCCCCTGGCTTGGTTCCCTGGACCAGCTCTGCAGGTACCTGCTGGGCTGGATGGTGCCGATCCCCAAAGGCCAGGCCCACCGTGCTCCCCAGTCTCTGCCCCCACCACCAGTGTCTCAGGCTAGAGGTTGGTAGCTGCAGTCTCCAACAACCCCAGAATGATGCTTTTTTCAGTAAGAAGAGGGCAAAGCTGAAACAGAAGGAAGCATGTTTCCACTGTTGCATTAAAAGCTTTGATATTGGTGTCACAAGCTGATCCTCTTTTCTGGACCTTCACTTTTAATTTCCACTCACTTCAAATTTAACCAACTTTTACAAGGCCTCCAATTTGCTAAGCATTCTTTCCAAACCCATCTGGGGCTGTTGTGCTCTTGGAAAGATGCCTTATGAAACTTTGCAAACCTACAGATGCATGGTCTTAAAAATGGCACTGCTGAAATCCTGGATGCTCCTCCAGCTCCTCATGTATCACCCACGGGAAACATGATCTCCTGTTTCCATCCAGGCACAGCCTGCCAGTGCAAAACCTCTTCTAATAAATTAAATAAATGTAGTGTGGTCAAGGATACCTCTCCATCATTACACTTTCTTATTTGGACACTGTGCTGCTAATTCTAAGTTCCCTTGGAAACAACCTGGTAGCAAGCTTTATGGACAGAATCAGGATGTCAGGCTCCCCACCCTGGTCCCCAACCCTCATGCCCCAGGTGGTCATCACCCCTATGGCCAGCTGCAAGCAGCCACTGCTGAATTGCTGTCAGGGAGTCTGGCTGCAGGACCCGGCGGGGCAGCTCCAAAACCCGTTGGCAGGAGAGCGGAGCAGAGAGGGCTAGCAGCATCACCGTGTCAGCATGCCCCAGGGTCAGAGAGGCACAAAGAGACCTTGCCACCAGAGACCTTGCCACCGAGGTGTGACATCAGGGTGGACTTTGGCAAAGGGTGGTCAACCTGCCCAGAAGCTGAGCTCACCTAGATGAAAGCAGGATGGAGGCAACAGGGACTGTTGCATCAAAGCCCATTGACTGCAAGCCCCAACCCATGGGTGTTTTTAGGGGATTTTCAAGTGCAGATTCTCATAAAAAATGTCTAGTGGAAATAATGAGAGCCAAACACTTCTTACCCAGGGGGATAGCAGTACCAGCGGCCAGTCTCTAGGCTTGGAGGCTACTGTACTGGGGTCTGAACTGGGGAGATTGCTGCACCATCTCAGGGATTTCCCAGCACAGATCTTGGCTGGAGAGTTTCCAGCTCTGTTTCCAGTATCTGATCACCCTGGGGTGGATGGGAGGGTGGAAGGAAATACTCCCTAAGGGCTCTGTTCCTTTCCCATATTTTGCGGTGATTTTCAGTTACGCACTCACTCCAGCCTCTTATTATTAATGAGTTTTTAGGAAAGACCTGGAAGCAAGTAGAAAAACCCTGCTAATAAAATATGCAGATAGCCCAGAGCGGGAAGCAGGAGATAACAAAAGGTACATAACAGGCCCCGGGGGTAAATCTTTAGAGGATGACTCAGTGGAAAAGAGCAAAGAGCAAAGGGTGCAGGCTGCGCTTCCAGGGGAGGGGGTGGGGGGGAAGGGTCATTCTCCTGAGGGACACTGCGGCCACTGCTAACCAGGACATCCCACAGCAGGTCACCTTAGCAGTGAGGATGATTCACTGTGAAGCAAATTGCCAAGGGGATCAGGGGATGCTCAATCCCTTGGTAACCTTAAAGCCAGAAGGACAGTTTTGCTGGAAGACATTCAGCAATGCAAAGATAACCAGGTGAAATTCTTCAGCTCTGCTGAACACAGCAGATGATCTGATATAATGACCTATACCATCTTTAAATCCCATTTGGTGACACTAATCTTTTCTATTATGGACCAGAAGCTTGTGAAAGCAGGTCTTGCTGTCTGCCTGTCTGTCTGTCTGTCACAGCCACCTCAGCTCCAGCTCTTTTCCAGCCACTTCGATCTCTTTTCCTTACCACAAGCTCTTGATGCTGGAAGGGGAGGGCAGCTTGCCCTCCACTGAGCATTATGTTGTTCTTTGCTCCTCATTTGCAGGGGTCTCTCCTTCCAACTTCTGCTCAGATCCTTTCACTCCTGTCCCATATCAGCTTTTCCACGCTCTGTGGTCCTCTGTGACTTTGTTCTGCAGCTGTTGATCTATCTTTGCTGCTGTGCCTCTCTGGGGTGTTGGAGTCGGCACCATGTCAGCTCAGCTGTGTGCTGAGGCAGGACTGGGCTCGTGATTCAAGAAGTGGAAAATGACTGTGTCAAACCAGTTCTTGGTTTGGCTCAAGCCCCTTCATTTTTGTTGCCAGAGGCTTTGGCTTACAGTGGTGAAGGCAGGTTTCCAGCGCTGAAGGGAAGGGGTTCACAGAGCTGTAGAGACTACGAGTTTGTACATGACGAAGGGATGCATATTGCAGGGGTTCAAGATTTTGGATGGGAAAGCTCAAAGCTTGGGTTGGGAAGCAGGATTCCTCCAGCTGCACCTTCTACCCTGAGCGAGGTGCTCTTTTAAACTTCCCTTTTCCCGAGGAGATTCCCAACAACCATTGAAGCCCTGAAACCACCCCAAACCCCCAGGACTTATAAAAGCGATGGAGCAGCCTCTGACTGAATTTGAATCTTTTCTCCTTGTTGCATCCTCTATTTCTCTCTTCCCTTTTAAGTGACCGTCATCTGCAAAACCCCCCATCATGCCTCCCACAGCACCTTTTCATGCTTTGCTACGTCCCTTTTTGTCATTGTGGCAGCAGAGAAAGCACCGACTCTGCCAACAAGCTCCCTCAGTTCTTCCCTCTAAGAGAAGAGAGAAAAACTGAAGATGCATGAACAATTCCCAAATAATTGTACTGGTGGCACTCAAAAGTCTCCAAAAGCCCTGAGCAGAGAGATGTCCTCTTGGTTTTCACACTCCTGTCTTTGCATGCTGTCACACCTCCAAGCTAGTGCCACACCAGAGTTGGGACCTGGGGGAGAAGCTCTGTCTTACACTCCCCTGTGGATGGGTGAAACCAAACCCTCCCCTTACTAGAAAAAGAGCTTGGTAGAGAGCCTGGCTTGCAACAAAACGATCTGGTGTGAGGAGTGAGGCAGCAGACAGACAGGATAGGACCTTCTCTGACTGATGATCCACCTTGCTCCACTTAATTGGGGTGCTTCTAATCAGATTGCTTGCAGCAAACCAAGATAAAGGCATGATGAAATTTGATAGTGGCATACCTACTTTAATTTCCATGGCCACTGCACTTGATTGGGAAACATGCAGGTGACAGAGCAGGTCTCAACTTGTGATGATGCGGCCCCTGCTGCTGGCAGAAGGTGATGGACCTTTGCCTGTCACCAGAAGACCCCTTCCCAAGATGCTCTCCCCGCCGTGCAGCAAGAGACTAGTGACACCTCTGAAACCTGACAGCATCTTTCTGTGCTTCAGAGCCATTTCAGCTCAGATAGGAAGGAAAAGTTACCAGATGGAGGAAGGGATGTGGTAGCCCCTGATTTTGCCCTTACAGCAACATGTTTCAAATGTGAAGTCCATGCTCCCTTGCAGGTTGAACACTGATGGGTTGTTTGCTTACGCAGCAGCTGAGCTGCCATCCCGCAAAGGTCACCAACAGCTCTTTAAAGGCCAATGCTCAAGTATCTAATGGAGAAGCCGAATTGCCCATTCCCTAAGCTATGGCTCCTCTACCCTGGACCACGCATTGCCTCTCTCCTCCAGGCTGGAGGCAATTCCTCCACGGGAAATCACGAAGATAATGGAGAAACATTGGAGTGTCTTCTGCAGCCCCTTGGAGCTCCCTGGGATCAGATTATGATGCTCTCCTCCAAAAGCATGCAGCACTCTAATAGAGTGATCAGAGATAAATACAGCCATACAACAGTTTCTAAACACCTATTCAGGTGTGCCTGATCCTTCCTTAGCACTTTTCCAATTCTTGTGTTTGTAAACCTGTGCAGACTCTCTTCCTGCTAAAAGCTGTGTTTTAACACAGAGGGAGCCTTCCCTGCAGTGCCTCTTAGAAGGGGAGGAGCAGGTATGGTCCAGGTGTCCTAAGGTTGCATAGGACATACTGGCCAGAAGGACCCTTGGGGCTAAGTGTGTCCAGTGCAAAGCTGAGGGCACTAATGAGCCTTAAGGGCCCTAAGGAGCCTCACCTGGGCCCTCCATCCACACCCACGGGCCCAGGAACATATTTAAGCTCAGCCTCCAGATTAGTTAAGTTTTTCAGCCTGTGTGGTAGTCTTAGTACCTGCTTTGTCTGCCCTGTATCTGCTGTTCCTGAATGGACCCAATGCTGCTTCATGCCCTTGCTGTGTTGGGGAGTGCTGATGGAGTCTTTTATGAGGACTCAGCCTCAGATGCTTCCAGACAGACTCTGCTGGTAGGGGCACTGCCTGTACTGGGTCACCCTAGCTCATCCCCATGTGTTGTATGGGGCTATGGATCCTCCAAGGAGCTGCTGTCATTCCCAAAACATCTGTCTTTTCCTTCTGCTTCCCCTTGCTCAGGTCTCTGAGGTAGGTGGGATGTATCCTGTGACTCTTTGCTGTATGATAATCATTTGTTGGACCAGGTATATTCAGTACCTGAGGTCTGTCTCTGCCACTAGAGTTCATCATATAAATGCAATGAAATATCAGGAGCAATACTGTGCTGATTTATTTTTTCTATAAGATAAAAAGCTTTGGAGAGGATACATATTCCTGCAAAGCAGCCTGTTGCCTGTTCTGTGAGCAAGGGCAGGAAAGTATCTACTGGTATCTGTGTTACCTGTTTAAAAAGCAAACAATATTCAAAGACAAATTAAAAAAACTCTCAAACATGCCCAGGCAGCAACAGTAAATATTGGGCTTTGAAAAGTTTGGAGCTATTTTATTTGTGCATTTGTCTTATTTTTTTCATATATCTCTGGTCTTGGACCAGCCCTTTTTAAGATAGTTCATTTAAGTTAGGTCTGGCAGCCAGAACTGCTCTTTTCCCTGCCTGCTTTTTAGGCAATTTCTTCCCAGTAAAAAACTTAGGTGGTACTAACTGGGTGAAGAAAAGCAGTGACAACCAGTGACGAGTTTGTTTTGAGACATACAAAAAAAGCTGCTCACCACCAACCCTGCAGAGAGCCTTGCAAACCCCCCTTTTGCATGGCCCTGTCTGTGTGCTTTGTGCTTTATTGTGTGGAGGTTGCTAGGCTGCATTTCTCAGGGTAGCAGCAAAGCCTGATTCCTTTTTGTCTTCCTTGTTTCTCCATCCTGCCGCCTGAAGCGGGCTGTGAAATGCCCCCCGGGCTTGGCTCCTTACGAGTTGTTGGTTGCTCACCATAGCTACGTCTTGGGGGGGGGGCCTCAATATATTGGGGGGGGGGAGGGGAGCAAGCCTGGGCACAGCAAAGTGGTAGGAGTTGGGTTTACCTCTCAACCTGCGGTCTCTCGAGGTCTGATAAGCTGAAGAAAAGACTTTGCTGCGTTAATACACAACGATACTTTCTGCGGTTGCTGGGGAAATAGGGCGGGGATCGACTTCAAGAGGTCGCCTGGCCCATTTCCCTGTGGCCGGCTTTACCATGACAAATGAATGTCTGACCTCTCTGTAAAGAGCCTCTGTTGATGGCAATTTCTCAGTTTCTGTAGTGAATTTATCCCAGTGCTTTACTGTTATAAAGATGTCTCATCTTGCAGCAATTTTACCTTATTGCTTTTAACCCTAGCCCCAGTTGATGTGGAAAGTGGTTTGTTTTTTTTCTTTATGAGAGGAATTTGAAGGTATCTTGGCTGTAGCCCTATTTCCTTCCTCTTTGACCTTGCAGGTCCTGTTTTCCAGAACCCTGCTCTTTCCCTATAAACCCTTGGTAACCAGCTGAAGTAGAGGGTCTGGTTGCCCAGTTAAGGCTCTGATGTATGCTTGCTTTTCTATCTTCTGGGAGCTGTGGATGAAGGTCTGGCTTTGAGGAGCCCATCCTGCTCCCTTTGCTCAAGCAACTAATGTTGCAGTTATTTTAGTCTCCCTCTGCTGCTTTTGTTTTAGACTTTGGCACTGATGAGGGCTTTCTTAGGCTAGTGCAAAGCACTTGCTGAAATGAAAAAAAAAATCCAGGAAACTTCTCCTTTTTTTAAGGTTATAATGCTTTCTCCAAGTTGTTGAGATGTGACCATATTTGTTAAAAAACAACAGTGCAAATGCACATACATTTCCCCCTCCCGGCCTCCTGTGTTCCATCTTCTCTCTGCATGGTTCATTAGTTTGTAATCTCAACAATTGCTAGGGAAACCTTTCTAATCTTGTCAATTGGCAATGCAACTGCTTTTTAATTTAGTTTTAAAATAGGTTTTTAAGTCAGGCTATGCCTATGCTATTGATTTGAATTCTTGATTTAGTAAGCTGCTGCTTAACAAGATCTTTGCTACGCTGTTTTAATGCCTTTCTCTAAGGGTCAAAGAATAACATTTACAGGGATGGAAGAAGTGTTGGCCGGTAGTTACTTATAAATGTAGTGTATTAACCCAGGTTTCTTTAAAAGCCATTTTGTGTAACTTGCATTCATTGAAATTAAGGCGCTTGAATAACTTTGGAAAATGGTCTGCTTAGGATAGCTCTGTACTGTAAAGCATGGACTCCCACCTGATGTGGATGGCCAATGTGTCCTTCGATCAATGTAGGGCCAATCCCCTCATGAAATGTGTCTGGTCTGAGCTAAGCCCAGCAGCATAGAAGAAAGGCCCAGGTTAAGCTTTTTGTGCTGTGTACATGAAATCCCACTGATGGGCCTGAAGTATGGTCCTCCCCAGCAGATTTTCTTGTAGATAAATTAAAAAAGCCTAATATCTGGTGCCCAGTACTTTGGGATCTAGCTGCATAATTGGAGAGGGGATGAGCTCCCTTTTTGCAGGTCACGTGGTGGAGTATCACCAGCTTGCAGCCAGATTGGTTCTGGTTAAATTCAATGTAAACAAAAGGATTTTTAAAGATGTTGCAAGTGGAAGGAATTTGAGAACAGAAATAGATTGGAGCATCACTGGCATAGTAATTGATATTTTACTGTTCCTCTTTTTCTTTAAAAAGTTAATATTGTGTGTATTTTTTTAACACTCTTTTGGGAGAAACGCTATAGAAAAACTTTTCAATCCTGCTGCTGCTTCCTATGTTCAATTTTAGTGGCTAGTTTTCTTGATTCACCTGCTTTATTCTTGTAATCAGATAGTTTACTGAATTCAGGTCCCTTGAAGTGATCAAGCTTTTGGAAAGTCAAGAGCCTTGTTCTGTCTGAGAGAAATTGTTGGGGGTTTTTTGATGACCCAGTGATATGTTTTAGAAAATCTTTAGAACATTGTGCACCTTTCCAGCCCTGGTGGTCACTTCTTTCTCTGATTAATGCCAGGGGAGCAGATAGCTCGAGTGAGAGCCGCCAGGAGCTCCTCTGCTCAATGGATGCCTTTCTGTGAATGCTGGGAGTCATTTCATAGCATCTAGTCTCCGAGACCTAATGAGGAGATGCTGACATTGGGCTTGCAGAAATTGGAGTATCCAGAGAGTGTGAAAAGCCTCATTGGTGTGCATCCAAGTGCTACTTGGCCATTAATTTTTCAACAGACATGGTATCATCAGCAATGTCTTTGTTTACATGCTGGGATGTAACTACTAGATTACTTTGAGCATCCCAATGTTGAAAGCAAGATATTCCATTTACTGGTGTAATTGAAGTTGGTGGGATACAAGAGTAGACCTGGTTAAGAAACACGAAAAGGGTTGGAGAAGCCAATGCTTTCTTTCAGTTGCTCCTAACCTCTGCTGCCACCGAAAGCATCACCTTGTTGTATAGTGAGGATAGAGAACAAAGTCATGGGTGGTCCCAGGGGGTCTCACTCTTTAACTGGTGTTTAAACTGATACTCCTCAGACATAAGGAAATCATGGAAGCTTTCCTCCCTATGACACGTGTATCTGGTTACCCATCAAACCCCTGCTGTGCTCTGGTGTTTGATGTGGCTCTGAGAAAACCAGAACTTGTTTTGAATTAAAATGATGCTTGACAAGACTCAAGTGCAGCTGAAGAGTCTCTTGTTTCCCTCTTTGGAAGAGATACGCAAGTTGTGAGGCATTAGGCCAAAGCTTGCTGCATTTTATTTACATTTTTACAATTAAACAAGGAGTTGATAAGATTGACAGGGAAGATATGACTTAGGAGCTTGTTAGACAGCAACCTCTAAACTCTATGGGTGATTTAAAGAACAGTAGGGTATGAAGACTGTTTTCCAGTGCAAGATTAGAGTAATCAATAATAACATGCTCACTGACATTAAAGTCACTTCTTAAAAGCAATTTATATTTCATTGAAATGCAGGAGCTGTGGTGTTTGACAAAGCCCCAGCAGAACGACGGAGAATATTCCTGACTGATTTCTTTCTTTGTTGTGCCAGCAAAGAGCAATCAATCGTATTTAAGGAAGTGTTTTTTCCTCTGTGATCCCCTGTAGTTTGGGGGGAAACAGTATCCAGGGGCATTAATTACTTAATCCGCATTGCTGTCTTCCTGTGCATGTGAGGTCTGGATATTGTGCTGGGGAGTGGGGCCAATATAATTTCTGGGCTCTATATTGGGACTTGGAGCTCGAGCGCTTGATTTTTTTTAAGACGTTAACACTGGAGACTCAGCTCCCTCTATGGTCAAAAGAGGGAGAGACACCTTCTTTCAGGGGGTTTTTCAGTGCACATTATGCTCTTCCAGAGTTGGGGATTCACTGTTTAGTAGCTGAAGTCTTGCCTCCTCCTAAAATTGTAGTGTAAATCCCACTCAAGGTGGTAAATATCTGAAGCGTATGAGCTGTGAATTGAATCATGGGCTTGGGCCAATACACCTACTATGGTGTGATGAGGTGCAAAAGCATTTGCAAATGAATAATCAGGACTGGTATGGAAACACTGCTCTGCGTTAAAAGACAATAGACCTTAAAATGCCTTTGTATTGCACTGAAAATCTGGCAAGAAATGGATATTTTTAACGTGTTAGGCAGTCTTGCCTAGGGGTGGTGGGAGATGACATGAAGCTAATGCAGAGGAACTGCAAGTATGTTTTTTTTCTTTAGCCAGGAGCCTGTGTGGATTTGCTGCAATTATGAGGCTGTGGCTTATCAGACTAGAGGAACCCCTTAAAGGATTGCAGAAAGATGCAGAGATGGGATCTTAGGTTTGCATCCTCAGTTGCTGAGCATACGTGGGTTTGGTGTCTCCAGATGCCTCTTAGCAGAGCTGTAAGGCATGATGTGGGCAGCAGTTCCTCCTCCCTTGCTTTAGGAGCTTAAATTATAAAGATCAGGTTAGTAGCTTGGTCACCTCTGAGCTGCTCTGTTGTGATCAGGAGAGCAAGGGATGCCTCTGAAGGCAGTGCAGCCCATTCATGGTTGGGAAGTTCCTACTGCTGAATCTTCTCTGTCAGCTGCAGATAATGCTGCTCAGGCACTTCAGTGAAGTGGGATAAATCCAGGCTGTGGTTTCTGTGCCACATAGATAGTGAGGAGCAATTATACAGTCTTCTCAGGCTAATTCCCATCATGGGGCTATTGAGAGTCATTTGCTGTCATTAGACTTTGGAAGGGGACCATAAGTACTCTTACATGTCTATGCACCAAATATAGTGGTTGCAGCTGTGGCTGTGTTATAGGAACAGATCCCTTGTGAGGCTTGGAGACAACAAGCTGTTATGCATGAGCACATGCAGATTTTCCACGATGGGGCTTACTGTTATAAATATGGGGCTGTTAGCTGACTTCCAGGTACCCATCTTGCAATCAGCTTTCTGGAGGGTTTCACCATGCTGAGGCTCAATTTGCTGTGTGATACGGGACTGTCAATGTCTTATTTCCCTGTTACTGATTATGTTTGGTGTCAGCATGTGAGAACAAAGAAACAAATACAGAAATTGTTTGGCAAATACATGACATTTGAGAGAATTTTGGCCCTGTTTGGTAAAAAGCATGGCTTTTAATTTCTGCTCGCTTGCCTTGCAAAATGCTGGGGTTTCCGTGTTGACGGGAGAGGTTATTGCTGCTTTCTCGCCTGCCTCCAGAGTGAAGCTAGAACGTTTTTCACTGACAAGAAGCTCTGAAGAAAACAATGGGAAACCAATTGCAACACTGAAAGTGCAAGTTGAAATTGCAAATATTACTACAGCTGCTCTGAAGCCAGGACCACGAGGCACTTGTTGCAGTAATTCAAATCCAGTTGGAAAGGTGCCTCTGGCAGGGAGCAGTGCCTCTACCTAGTCCTTGGCAAGCAGGATTTTCTCTGAATTCAAACAGCTGCTGCTGGAAAGGTGTTAGAAGCTGCCTCAGTTGTGGTTTAATTGTCTAGTAACAGCTTGCATTGCTTTCCAGCCTGGACTGGACTTATTCTACCAATGAGGAGATAAGAAGTTTGTATCCAAGTATTTTAATATTTATTCAGCTAATTCAGTCCAATGGTAAAACTATTGCAATTATACTGGGAATTTTTGTCATCTTGATTTTACAAGTCTGGTTTATTTTTAAAGTTTATTTTGCAACTCTAAAGAACATCACCTGATGTAATATTGGGGGGGTGGAAAAAGAAAACCCAAAATTTTCTGGAGCAATGCTAGTATGCTGCTTGGATGGCTGACCAAAGCCAGGGTACAGCAGGATGTGGTAACTCATGGAATTGCTCCAAACTGGGCTGGATTCTGGTGCTCAGGGTGGTGCAACATTGTCAAAGTGCTTGTGTAAGCACCAACTGTTAAAAGACAGCTGAAAGTGTGAGGATCTCATCCAAACCTTGCCTGATGTGCCTTTGCATGTAGCCTGTGCTATGCAATTAAACCAGAATATGATACAGTGATTCCCTACGCTGTTTTAAGGGCATAGTACTGGAAAGCATCTCACAGATGAGTTATCCCAGAATTCTGAACTCTGGTAGCTGTGGAAGAAAGTCCAGGGTCAAAACCTGAGCTCTGCCAGCTCCTGGGTGCCCATAACCTGCTCAACACCGAGACCTGAGGACCAGTGGTGAGCCATGGGAGAAGAGGGGATTTGTTAGGTGAAGTTCCCAGGTGACTTTTTGGTTCTGGGGATGTTGTGGGCCCTGTTGTTGCCTTGAAAGGGTGACACTAATAAAGCAGGTATGCAAAGAAACAACTCTTTCAGCTTCCTGCACCCAGAGCATCCTCAATAGAGAGAGCAGCAGTGTGGTACCAAAGAGCATCTGAGAATGCCAGGGCCTGCCTCCAGCAGAAATATGGCCTTTAATTTTTTTGGTACCTCTCAGTGCATGTCTAGAGGCTTTTCTGGGACAGTAGAGATGGGGCTTGATGGTAAAATCACATGCATGCAAGTGCACTAGGAAGACAGTGCTTACACCGATGCCATTTGGTTCATCTAGTCCTCTTATGCCAGTGGTCTTTAATAAATCCAGTGCCTTTGGAAAGAAATGTGTGTCTTGAGCAAGGCACTTGTACAGAGATCAGAGGGATGTGAAAGCAGACATGAAACCAGGACAGGAACAAGGGCAGAATCCCAGAGCAATAGTGGTACAGGGGGGACAGGCTGGGGAGGACCAGAGGGTAGCACTAGGGCATGTCTGGAGTGCTGCAAGAAGGTGTCACCTCCCAGCTGACCCTTGAACACCTCTTCTGTGGGTGCTAACTGGGGCAGGAGGGGGCTCGGTGTCCTTTGGGCAGGGCAGGACCATCCCCTGGAAAGGAAAGCCTAAAGTGTTCTTGCAATGAACGTTGTCAGAAATGTCTGGTCTGGCAGCGCTTGGGTTAGCACTTGCAAGAAAACCTCAGGCTGGCCAGAAAACGTTGATGTTGCGATCTACTACTCAGCATCTTGGATTGTTCAAATCGCTCAAGGAGTTGAACATTTCCTGTTTTCAGCTTGTGGTAGATGGTGTCTAATGCTGATGGCTCTGTACTTGATAGGCTTTTTTTTTTTTGAAAGGCAACAAAAATTTCTTTTGGGAAGCCGCATGTAGGGCTGTAAAACTGGACAGGAAAGGGGAAAAATAATCCCCTTGTATCTGTGTTTGCTCTAGAGAACTGCTGCTCTTTGACTGATTTGCCATTTCCCAATCTTGTGCTGCAGTCATCAGGTTAAGTAATTTCCTAAGTTTCTATGGGGAAAGTGATGAAAATGTATTACCCTGTGTTCTTTAACTTCTGTAGAGTTTATATAAAACCAGAGCTTTGTATTTCTTTCTTAATATATAGACAAAATGCATAACATAAATATTTGTTTCCAAGTGCTTATATTTCAGTGCTTTGAGTAGCTTCTGTTCTGAGCAACTTGGAAACAAGAAAAGAAATGGGATTCCTTTTAATTCCACCAATTCCAGTGTAATTATCTGCAAGATGAGAACCTATGCTGCCTGCCAAATAGGAATACTGTAGAGTTGTTTTGGGAACTGAGCCCATATGGGCACAATACAAAGTTGCATCAAGGAAAGAACTTTGCTAGTGTAGAAAATAGCTACTGTTCTTGATCTGTTTAGCTATAAATCAAACAAATCAACTGGAAAATTCTAGGTTAACCAGACATAAGATTTTTTTTTAAACCCATGTTAGGCTTTCATTGTGAAGGCCCTTTGAGCTCATTTATTTTTATATTGCTTTTTAGAAGTCTGTTCCTATGATTGGTATGAGTTTTCTTCTAGTCCTCATCCCTCAAAAGTATATTCATATGTTTAATTTTATGCACTCTAAATTTTGATTAATTTTGTGCTGTACTTTGAGTTGAGGATTTAGAGCATCTGCTCAAGACCAGACTTGCCTCTCTAAGTCTTTGGGGTAAGCTGGAGGAAGAAAGCTCCTGTTGATGAAGGTCTAAATAACCACATTTTCATGGAGTAGTCAGGCTGGCTGACTGTACCTGGCTCAGCCTCTGCAACACACTGCACCCATGTGCGTATTGACATTGCATGCAACATGGCAAACAAATCTTACAAGGGCACTGATGCAGTTTTCCCTGAGGCCATCTGGGGCTGTAGGCAGCCTAAATCTGGGCTGTCCTTATAACAGCATCTTGCAGGTCCTGTGTGATGTAGATGTGAGCAGTCAGATCAGAGCACGCTGTGCTGAAACACATCACACCTGATCTTTGCAAAATCAGGTTAATGTTTGTAAAAGCTGATCAATGGGTGCATGAATTGGGATCCGATGTAATGGGTTGCACCCCAGCAGCCGCTTGGCTGATCTCTGTGGGCTTGCACGTGCTGTGGCCATCTGCCTGATGTGAGCCATGGAGCAGTTGAAGGGAAAGGGGGAGGAAATATTCCTCTTTACCATCAATAGCTCTTATCCTCTGTTGCCCCAAGACTTGTACAGAACCACACTAACAAAACAGACTAAATGACAGAAGTGTGATTTGGGCTGTGTTAGTATCATGAATGTTTGGATGGAAATGTGAATCTTGAGCCACACAAACCACTTGTGAGGAACAATCCATTTACTTAATTTTGCTGCTTCTACTTTCTGTTCATAAAATAGTGGTCAGACTCTTTTCTTCAAATGATTCAGCTAACTATGTCACCAGGTTTTTATGAGATTACCTGCTTAGTTGATGAATTGCTTACAGACTGCATCTGCTCTGTACTACTTATGGACACTTTTGTGGATGTTCAGTGTGGTATTGCCCCTGTTCTTTGATTAGGCAGGGGAAAGAACAGGGGAAGCCTGAATGGCATCTCCTTGTGCCTTTCACATCCTCCAAACAAGCAAGTGAAACCGGTCAGTAGACTATTTCTATCCCAATTCAAGGCTCAGCTAAAACACCATTAGCAGGCAATGCATGTGACTAATTTTATTGACCCTGCTTTTATACTTCAGAAGCATGTCTTCTTGAAATCAAACAAAATAGCAGCTCCACACTCCTGCTGTGCAGCTGTGAACTTCAGATCCTCACGTGAACTTGCTTATGACCCTTTCCGGCAGGGTTGGGTCCTGGGGCTGTGTGGGGTCCTTGGCTGCATGCTCTGGATTCCTGGCCGTACAGCACAGAGGGCTTAGCCAGTGCAGTGGGCTAGAGGAACACTTGGAGGTCCAGATATGCTGACTTGACAGCTATTTGGTGCTCTTGGTGTGGCTGGCAGCTGCTAACAACTTCCCAGTGATGCATACTGTGGCCTTTAATCAATTAGCAGGGAATGTATGGAAAGGAAATGAGTCTGGGGCGAGATACAATGCGTACGTCGTGATCTATTCTAGGAAGCCAATGTGTTTCTCATTTCCATCTCCTACAAGCCATGGCTGGCTGGAGCAGAGATTGTAATTCCTGCCTGTTGCTGAAGCGGGGAGCAATGTTTCTTGTAGGAGCTTATTGTACCTTCCTCATGTCTGAGAATTATGGCTTGGGGGTTTGCTAATGGCTTGCCTATTGATTTGTTTCTTAATGTGGTGTTGGTGATATGCTTAGGTAGGCAACATTAAACTGCTTATAAATGGCAAATATAAATGATGGTACGTCCTATGGAATCAGAGAAAGTAATTCAGTCTCTAAAAGAAGCCTTCTGATCTGATTTTAGATCAAGAACCTTAAATATACATCCAATCCTGTTACTTCTCCCTGTCTTTTAAAGGTTAGCCTATACCTTCTCTTCAGAACTGCCAGATCTAAGCCAAATGGGGTTGAATAGGTGGAGCTGTAAATACCTTCAACCACAACAAAAATGCAATATCCCTTTAAAATACTAACCAAAAATATTTAAATCTACTTTTTCATCTCTGCCTTGTGAGGTTGTCTCACCAATGCATGTTAAAGCCAGGGTGCTGCTGACACCTGAACCGAGAGGCACTGGCTTGTGCTGCTCCATCGTAGCTTCTTTTGTTCCCCTCAGCCAACTGGTTGCTGCTTGCTTGCAGGAGTGAGCAGGCAGCGTTGGGGCCAAGAGAAGAAGGAGGGGTTTGTTCCATTCAGAAAGTTATTATAATCGCCTCTTTTCATTACTTTGTGGAAAGAGGAAAAAGTGCTCCTTTTTTTCATACTTGATTGCTTCCAGACTAGACTTTTTCCATCAGCCCTTCAACTGATTAGTCCTGCTGGACTGGTCTCGGTGACAGTTTTTCCCTTATAGATATGTAACCTGTAATACCTGCACACAGCCCTCCTGGCAGAGAGGGTCTCAGAGCATTGCAAAACCAGGACATACTGTTTTCTTTTCCCTCCATCCACTTTTCCAAGACAGCCTTTAAAGGAGGGTGTGAGCTGTTTTAGCATGGACAATGCTGGCAGGCATCTTGGTTGGCAGAGTGGAGGTGGCTAGACTGGGGGGTCTGCAGGAGAGGTCCTCATGGTATTGCAGGGAGGCTGCAAGTGCTAAGAGTCATCACCCTCCAGCAAACCTACCCTCTTGGCCTTATTCTGCACCAGGCTCTAGGTCAGCTCAGGCCATGCAAGCAGCCTGGCTGTTGTGCTCCTCAGCCCCAGGGTCCCCTTCCCAGCCCTTCTTGGGACCAGCAGCAGCAGAGATGGATGGAGAGCAGGGCTAGGAACTCAGGTGATGGTTGGCTGCTCGTGGGAAAGGCAACTCTCTGTGCAAGAGCAGCTGCTTTGGCACAGCCACAACACTAATCCTGCCACCTGCAAGGAGAAGACAAGGTACTTTCATTTTTTTTCTTCACCTGAATAGTGGCAAAAGTAACTTCTGCCTGGGCTGCAGAGGAGCTGTGTGATGGACCAGAGGAAAATGGAAACCCTGGTTTAAGGAATGTGGTAAACCTAATCTCCATGGAGTAAGGCTCCTAGTTTCAAGATAGACTCTTAAGTTCAGACGTAAGGCTCTGAAGAAGCTTTGGAGAAGTGGCTCTGGCTTTTGAAGCTTGTAAGTTGTTTTTACTCTAAAGGAAAGGCTGTTGCAGATCCTCAGCTCTCTAATGGTTACAAACTTTCTATCAGTTCTGGGCCTAAATGGGTTCAGGGCCAACCTGTACCCATTTGTCCTCATGCCACCATTGTCCTTTCACTCAAACAGCTCCTTTCCTTCCCTGCTGTGTCTCTTCCTCCCTCACCCATGTATTTATAGTGAGATACAGTATTCCTCTCTACCTGTGCTTTTAGCCAGATTAAACAAACCAAGCTCTTGGTTTCCTGGCATTATGTGAAGGTGAGTGTAAAGATTAGCAAGGCTTGCAATGATGCATCCTGAAAGGCTTTTTTTTTTTTCAGGGATAAAGGAACAAATAAAACTTCCTTTCACCCCCTTGAGAGCAAAATGTTACTTAGACATAAAATTTTTTAAGGATATTTTCCAAAGGCAACATTTTTATAGAAGTTTGGGGGCCTTGATTCTTATTGCAGAATTTTTCCAGTTGGAAAACACAGTCCTTTCGGGGTTGCACTTTTGGGGTTGTCTTGTAGATGCTTTCTTGCTTGGCAAGTGCATGGGAAGAAGACCTACTTTGTGACACTGATAGTGGGTTAGTAACAGATCTGTTTGTTCCTTTTTCTGCTAAAAAGAACATATGATATCTAGGAATACTTCTAAAAACAATCCCACAAGGGCAGTTTTCTTGAGATAAAAGTACTGTCTGGTGACTTATGTAAGATGCCATCTTCTGCGAGGTGACAGCTAACGAAAACAGTTATGGCTTGTAAATACAGCACAGAGTTAAATATTTGTACTGACTAAAATGCCAAGAGCTGATACTTGTATACCCATTTCAAAACATTGTAAAAACAAAAGCATGGGAGGTTAAGTGCAATAATTTAAAAAACCACACCTGAATCTGCAAGAGAATATACAGATTTACACATTTTAAAACCGAGATGTGTTCTGGAGTGACTGACCAGAAATATTCAGTTTTAGTTTTAATGAACCTAATGTCTTAACAGGTTTGGAAGCTTGCAACAAAAGCTGCATCTCAAGGACTTTATGGATACAAGGGGTATCAAAAAACCTGCAGGTTTCCATTCAACTCTGGCAAAGACACCAATGATTTAATAACTGGTTTGAGTGTGGGCTTCAGACTCTGCTCTCCAAGAGCTCCTGTGTAGGCCCAGGTGAAGATGGGCACTTGTTCCTGCTGCCATCTCCAAGGAGAGGGGCAGTTGCTCAAGGTAATGCCATCAGGCCGGTGGCAGAGGCAGCACCCTGTGACACACTGAACTGCAGTTGCTCCATGCATTAATTTTTGGGCTGGAAATGAGCCGAATGCTACTGTGGTATTTGTCCAATTCATACCACTTACTGGCAACCAGAGCATCCCCTTGTGTGTTTGCCCTCAAAACACAACCCTACCTGAAGCTAGGCTGCTCTGCCATCACTGCACAAGGAACTACTTATTTGAACTATTTCCCTTTCTTTTTGCCTTTGCCTGTCTCTCCCTCTTCCAGGTTGCTTTTGGTTCCCCAGAGGCAGCCTCCCACCTTTGTGCTGCTGTCTCACCCTTGGGATGTGCTCCCTAGAGCTGTGAAACATCACATGGCTACCTCCCTCTTTGCAAACTGGATGCTACATAACTGGAAGCATCTGTGAGGAGAGAATTTTTCTTACCAATGCTTATAAATATCTGAAGAGTGGGTGTCAAGTGGTGCCCAAGGACAGGACAAGGGGCAATGGGCACAAATTGGAACACAGGAAGTTCCACCTGAATACGAGGAAAAGCTTCTTTACTGTGAGGGTGACAGAGCATTGGAACAGGCTGCTCAGAGAGGTTGTGGAGTCTCCTTCTCTGGAGACCTTCAAAACCTGCCTGGATGTGGCCCTGTGCACCCTGCTCTAGGTGTACCTGCTCAAGCAGGGGGAGTAGATGAGGTGGTCTCCAGAGGTCCCGTCCAACCCCCACCATTCTGTGTGTCTGTGACTAAGGCCTCTGGGTTTGTCTGGTTTGGAGAAAAGGAGGCTGAAGGGACACCTCATTGCTTTCTACAGCTTCCTGAGGAGGGGAAGTGGAGAGGGAGGCCCTGAGATCTTTTCCCTGGGATCCAGTGATAGGACGTGTGGGAATGGTTCAAGGCTGCATCAAGGGAGGTTCAGACTTGACATTAGGAAATATTTCTTTACCAAGAGGGTAGTCAAACACTGGAACAGGCTTCCTAGAGAGGTGGTCGATGCCCCAAGCCTGTCAGTGTTTGAGGCATTTGGACAATGCCCTTAATGACATGCTGTAACTTGTGGTCAGGCAGTAGGACTAGCTGATCGTGTAGGCTCCCTTCTAGCTGGAACTATTCTGTAACACAATTTCTTCTAAATGTTGCTTCCCACAACTTAAATGCCCTTTGGATGTTTGCCAGGTGATGTTTGCCCTGGATGCCTAAAAATTGCTGTGCTTGTAGGAGGCTGGTCCCAAACAATATTTTGCTTGTTGTGTTTGAAACCCAGCACCCAATCTTTGTCTTGTGCATTCACACCTGATCCACCCAGAACAGAGTTTAATGCTATATTGACCAGTACCTTTTGCCTTATATTTTTGCACAGAACAAAAACTTTGTTCCAAAAAAATGCAGAAACACTGTGCATCTAAGAATAGAATAGGATTGTAGGATGCTTTGGGTTGGAAGGGACCTTTAGAGGTCATCTAGTCCAACTGCCCTGCAGTGAGCAGGGACGTCTTCAACTAGATCAGGTTGCTCAGAGCCTTGTCCAACCTGACCTGATGGGGCCTATGAGGTTAAAAAACCAGTGCTATGGGTGAAGAGCAACTGGATGCTGGAATAACCTCTGAATAAAACTTCTCATCAGCTTCAGCTGATCTCATGCTAACCAAGTGTTTGCCATGCATGAGGCTGACTGTGTTAATGCAGTGCCCTTGAGGCAAGAGGGCCTCCTTGTGTTTTGCAGCAGCTGATTAGACTCAAGCTCTGACAACCCCTTGCTCATTAATTCCTTAAATTGTCATTATCAGGAGCTCCTCTCTGTGGAAGCTTCCCTGGTTGAAGTGTTGTGAAGGAGTTCCTCAGACCTGAGGTGTCAACACTGGGCAGAGGTCAGGGTGGGTTTATAAATTGCCTTTTTTTATTTTTCAGGCTTTTGACTAAAAGGCGGGGTTTCCCCTTGATTTCCACTGATTTTGCAACCTTTACATTGGGGCTCCGGCCCCGGGCCAGGCCTCACCCGGCCGCCGCCGCTCCTCCCTTTGGGCGGGAGCGCGCGCTGCCCGCGGCGCGCCCGGCAGGGGGCGCTGTCGTGAGGGAGCGGAGCGGGGCGGCGGCGCCGGGCAATCTCGGTGCCGGGGCGGGGAGGAGCGGAGCGGGGCCGGGCCGCGCCGCGCCGGGACCCTGCGAAGCCCAGGGGGAAGAGGAGGAGGAGGAGGCTGCAGCGATGGTGAGCGGGGGAGCGTGGGGTGGTGGGTCCCCGCCTCGGCCCCGGCGTACGGAGGGGTGAGGGATAGGGGCGTCCTGGCGCGGCCTGCGCCGGCCCGGCCCTGAGGCAGCGAGGCCGGGGCCTTGTCCGGCGGGGGCTCTCGGTCGCCGCTCGGGCCGGGCTCGGCCCCCGGCGAGGGTACGGGGCGGGGGGCTCCGGACCCCCGCCGGGCTCGGCCCGTGCTGTGCCTCTAAACGAGGGGGGGTGTCACTGTCACAGGCCTGCCAGCCTCGCAGTGCTTTCTTTGCCTCCCACAGGTGTCTAGTTTCAGGGTAGGGAGGGTTAGAAATGGTATTTTCTGCTGGCTCTGTGCATTTATTTCAGGGGGCTGGGGTAGAAATTGTATTTGCTGCTTGCTCTGGGTTTCGGTGAAGGTGCCTGAGCATCTCCTAAAAGTTATCTGGCTAATAGAAACCCTGTTTACTTTTTCTTTTTTTTTTGGAGGGTACTGGAAGGAGTAGAGAAGCAAACTCTTCGGCCACAATCAAGTTTGCTTGGAATATAGTTGGCTCTGGCACGCAGTGGTGTGGCATGTAGTTTCTGAGTCCTCAAACCTGACAGGGGTGCTATCTTTTTTTTTTTTGTTCCCCCAGGAAGATACCTTGAAATCTTGGCTGCTACCGGGTGGTAGATGAAAGAGCATCATCTCTGGCCGACTGCCTTTTCCCACTCAGTCACGGGGAGCGGCTGTCGGTGCCCAAACGCTCAGGTGCCGCTTCCTCTTCCCACTCTGGCGTGGAGCTGTGCCCAGCCAGGGTGTCACCACCTCCGTGTGGGGGACAAAGGCAGGGCCCGTGGCATGCCTTGGCATCTGTCAGCGTGTGTAGCCTGGGACAGCATTGAGAGTTTGCACGGCTGGTGTTTCAGTTGCTTTTGGTTGCCAAAAGTTAGTGCTTTTGGAACCGAGTAAATACTGCGCACCTTGTGCACAGTGTGGTCTAGACTGGCCTGGGGGTTGTTGGAAGCGTGCTGTGTGGTCAGGCTGTTTTGGCCTTAGTCTCTTCGTGCCAAGGCTTTGTGGAGAAAACAGCTACTTATTGCGTCTAGAAAACCTGTGCAGGTTTGCTATTTTATTCATTAGACTAGATGGCAGCTTTTGCACAGGGTTCCTGGCTTCTGGAAAGCTGACAAAGTTGGCTGTATGCTCAGGGGCTGAAGCTTTCTCAGGAGAATCACTGATGTATGGCACTTTTCCTAAATTGTGGTTTGAATCTGTGATCCTCCCCAGGACCTTAGCAAGAGGGATGGTGAGGCACTGGAAATTCTCTTACCTAGATGAAAAAACATCTTGCTTCTCCCATGCACAG
Source organism: Morus bassanus (assembly GCA_031468815.1). Taxonomy (NCBI): domain Eukaryota; kingdom Metazoa; phylum Chordata; class Aves; order Suliformes; family Sulidae; genus Morus; species Morus bassanus. The sequence goes on from CM062583.1 coordinate 4,265,415, forward strand.
TGCACTTCCAGCCTACTAAGCACAGTTTTCCACTCTCTTGCTACCCTTACAAGTTAGAGATGAATTGCTAACCTGAGCAGGGGAGGATCTGCTGAGATGATGCCTTGCTCCTCGCCTTTGATTTGTCCAGTGCATGCTTCCGCTGTTTGGCAGTGTTAAGATAAACCTAATCACGGCATTTATTGTGTATATGCATTTTTAATTAGTGTGGTAGTGATCAAAACCTTGCTGTGACTGTCTTGGCAGAAGGCATTAGGTAGAGCCCATTTCTGTGAATAGAGATTTTGAGGTGTTGCTTACCTCTTCTGCCAAACATGCGGTTCTGGCAATAAAAAGGTGTAGTTTCGATCTGATCTTCTTGCACCAGCTGTCTCTCACTGCAGATCCCGGCGTGTGGTGAGGGTTGTTTTAGAAGGCCTGATCTGTTCAGTCTTTGGTTTTTGGAAATGGAGTGATGCATTTTTGACCTAGAACTATTGCTTTTACTCCCTGTGCCCCAGGTGGTCAGGCATACCCTTTCAAGTACTAGCAGGCCTTCCTTCTGGAGTATTTAGTGCTGAAACCTCTTTGTGTACTGGCTGAACTGCTATGGCCCTTTACTGGTTAGTGTGGCGATAGGGGCTTTGAAGTATGTTTTACTACTGTCCTTGGAGCACGATGCGTAACTGAGATTTGGATTCTGTCGATTGATGTTTTGTAGCAGCAGTTGCATTGGTCTCTTTGCAGTGGGCTGTAGTGACTGTGATAGAATTTTTTTATTCCTTTTTTAGGAAAGATTGGTGTTTCCTAGAAATTTTCAGCCAAAAGTCACGTGGAAGCCCTTGTGTTCTGAGTGTTTCCGTTTCATTTGCCCCTCTTAGCTCATCGAGATCTGTCCATGCCACATATCGGGAAGGGCACATGACTAGATGTCACGGGGGCTGGAGGGTTTTGCGTGTTGGTGTTGATAAGATAGTCATTGAGGATCCTGCACTGTGGTCAAAGTTGCCCAAGAACAGGGCCCTTAATGTATAATAGCAGCATTCAGTTTGTGCTGATACTAGGGGTTTTGTCGGGGGCTTGCATAACCCTGCTAGGAAGCTGTGCCAGGTCTTGGTGCTGCCTTTGTTTGTGGGTGCCTGTTCCCAGAACAATTGCCATGCTATCCTCTGCTTTCAGACAGCTCCCACCAAGACTTTATCTTTTAATGCTGCATGTACCTCTGCATGGCACTGAGCTACTCACAAAACATTTCAAATAAATACCCGTTTTGTTCTCCAGAAGGCATGCAGAAAGGACTGCGTGATCCGCATCTGAGAGGATGCCGAGTGGAGGAATGAACAAATGTGTCCAGATGAGTCCCAGCACACAGGGAGCTAAGCGCATCTTTTATCCTAATTATTGTGGTTGCAGGATGTTTCCTTGCAGAAACTGCACCTTGTTAGAGCTGGTGACCCACAAGGAGATCCATAATAGATACCCTACGTGAACCCATCGAGTGAATCCTCTCTCTTATGAGATTTGAGGTCTGTGCTACCTGGAATGTGCCTAGATGTGTGCGGAGACTTTGCTTTTATAAATTGGTTTTGTCGTAGCGAGCAAAGTGAACAATAGGTAACAACGTCTTGTGTGTGTTTTGGGTTAAATGAAATTTGAAATTGCACCTAATTTTGAAAGTCCTTTGGACTCCTGTAAAACCACACATTTGTGGAGCCTTGAATCAGCCTTTTTCCATCTTGTTTTGATAGTTTTATGTTCCTTCTTTGCAGTGGAAGCCAGGGTGCTGCTGGTCTTACTCTTGAGTTGCTGCCTCGTTTGTTTTTGTACTGGAGCTATAATTACCCGTTGTCTAGCCACTCCCCTTGAAATCTCAGGGCTGGTGGGATAGTCTACATACATTTGTTCTGCATACACTGTATACGGCAAAAAAAAAAAAAAAAGCCATCCCTCTGGGAAAAAAAAGAGTTTTAGTATGGCAGTGGTACAAATAAATGCAACGCAGAAGAAGCTGGTGGTACCAGAGAGCTGCGGTAAGATGAGTGTTACCTGAATGTGTTTTTTTCTTTCACATAGTTCAGCCTATACTTCTAAAGGTATGTGATTCTTGATTTCTGAGATGTTCTGTGTCTGGTATCCACTCTATGCCCACATCCTTTGGTGAGGGGTGCAGCGCATGCAGTCCAAACCTCAAGCTATAATTAGGAGCTGACTAACAAATATTCTCTGCCTGGTGCTCATGTAAAGATATTTGTCACTCTGGGGGTGGCAGGGAGGGACAGAGGAGCAGATTCATTACTGGGGTGCGAAGCAAAACACTGCAGGCACATGCAGCAACTAGTACCCTCTGAGGCTGAGGTGGCGTTGCTCAATCCTGCTCTCTGGTAGGAAGCTGGCTGGCTGAAGGCTGCAAGTCCAGTCCTTACCTGCGGCTAGGCCAGTTAGGCTGTGTAGTTACACTGGTCAGGCATGCCTTTTGTGGTCAGAGCTTGTACTGGCAATGAGGTGTTAGCTAAGGCACTGCTAATTGAAGTCTTCCTCCTTCTTAGGAGCAGAATAAATAAATGAAGCTGCTGTGTCATTGCTGGTTTTGTGCTGTTTCTTTCCAGTCAGGAAGCCTTCTCTTGGGAAAAACCTGTTGCATAGGAGCGCAGGCCTTAATTACAGTGGCAATACCTGTATTCCGTGCGTTACCCTAATCAGAGTTGACCTAGCTCAGGCAGTCGCTGTGAGCAATATCCCTCTGCCTTGATTTAATACGTGCCGAGTTGTATGACATGCCGCCTCGTTCATCTCCTCTGAGGTGAGGAAAGACAAATGGCAAACACAAATGTTAACTGAGGTGGTCAGAGGGTCTCTGGTTTGGGAAAATGCGTGGATTCAGGTGAAAGCTGAGGATGTGGTTTGATCTTAGCAGTTCCTACCTGCACAAGTGAGCCCAAGACTCATGCTATTGCTTAAAATAAACTTGCCTTTAAAAGCTACTTTTATTCTGTGGCCCACTTTAAATGCTCTCCTGGGGGAAGGAAGATTCTGCTGATAAAAACTTTTTTTCTGGTCTTCCCACAGGTAAACTTTAAGGGTGCTTCCACTTCACAGTGTCAGAAACAGGAGGCACTTGTAACAGAAGTGTGAGGTCCTCCAGTTCATTGCTTTTTTTTTTTTTTTTTTAAAAAGGCTTATTGAAGTCCTAAAACTTGCAGCCGAGGAAATCCTGTTTTGGCAAAACTGCAAAATCTGCTCTTGTTACCTTTGGCATTTCACCCCCCGCCTCTTTCTTTTCTATCATCTGGGACAGAAGAGCATTACTGCAGTTAATTTGTCCTCTTTTGTAGTGGCATAAGTGCTATCCCTGGAACCAGCTCAGCTAGCTAATGGCTTTTAGAAATAAAGTACTAAGGATGTATTCCTAATCTGTGGAGCTAAAAACTCAATATGTAAACTGCTTGGGTTGCTGAGTGCATTAATATCGGTACAAATGAACAATGCAAGTCCTAATGATAGCAATTAGTATTTTATCTGATAGCTGGGTCTGTCTTAATGCTCAGAGAATTAAAAACAAATCCTCCAGTGGAGATTTTTCTCCCATGGTTTTTACAGTGTGCTCATAAGTTGGGCTTTTAAACTGCTTCTAAAATAATCCTGTGTCTTGTGAAGCTTTTGTGGGGGGAAGGTTTTCTTAACGAAATAAAACCAGCTTATCTACCCTCCTATAATGGGAAGGAAAACCTTTTTTTTTTTTTTTTGGTGTCTTCACAAGTAAGCAGGTTGTGGTCTTGCATGAAATTCTGTCCTGTAGATAGGCTTAAAATCAGGCTGGCTTGTTGTCTTTAGCCCAGCTTGAGGAGCAGTAATAGCAGGGGCGAATGGATGCAATAATCCCGCAAAGCTGGAAGTGCATCCCTTATTGTGTGTGATGAACATTCCTTTTGGCTGAGTTTGATTGGAAAAAAAAAATCCCTGTTTTTTACTCTGTTATGAGCAGCTCCTTCAGGGCTGGAGAGGAAGGGATATTCAAATGGCTTGGCTGAACGGAGGCAATATATATATTACCCCTGCCGCCTCCCCGTAAAATAAGGAAGTGGTGTAGGGCTACAGCAGTGAGGCTGCAATCACATGTTGTTGGGTGTAATAAAAACAGTATGTTTGAATGCAACCTTCTAAATGCCCTCTAGTTTCTCTAGAATTAAGTTAGTAATTTGGAAAGTAGAGGTCTCTTGTATCTTGCTGGATACTTTGGGGCAAAGAGGCGCTTTAAAAGCAGAGTGCGTAGGTAGCCAGGGAGCTGAGAAATTGTATTTCGTTACTAACTTGTCTTCCATGCCAGTTTTCGCCTTTTTTTCTTAATCCTACTTTTTAGTATCCTCCTAAATTGATCGATCTTATATTTCAAACTCTTGTAAGTATGAAATGACTGAAGAAGGAGAAAGTGAGCAATACACAGAAAACTTTACCCTGTCAAACTGTATTCTTTGTGGCGTGAACTCAGACTGTTTTTTAAAGCAAAAAGGGAAAGAAATTCTTCAATGGCTTAGAATTAACATAATGAAAATCTCTTTGTTCAAAACTTGGACATACCGTTGAGTTACTGTGTATCAGTGCTGGTGTGCATGCTTCTAGCATGGAGTAAACTTAAGGTAAAATACTTTGTCTTGCATCTCCCTGATGGAAAAGTGAGCCGAGGCAGAGGCCTAGTGCCTTGTATGTGCGGTAGGCTAAGAGCAGAAAGGTGGATGTTGCTTGTTATCTGTGATGTCTTTGTTATGCACTTGAGCCTTTTTTGCTTGTAATCTGGCTGAGAAATACCTTTGTGTTGCTGGAGGCTGGGGTGGTGTCACGGACTGCAGACATCCCATCTGCCTTGGGATCACCTGAAGTTCAGAGTTGAGCAGCCTGAATTTGCAGAACAGAGCACTGGTTTGATGGGCTCTCAGAAAAGAGAGGATGGAAGGGCTTTTTCAAGGGTTTGCTTAGCCCTGCGATAGCATGCAAGATTTGCCACTGGTATTCGTTGTGTCTAGAAAAACTGATTTATTTTTCCCTCCTGTCCAGTTGGACAGCCATGTGCTGCAGAATGCAGTCATTTCAGTGGGGAGTGTGTGATTTGACAACAAAATGTGCAGTTGGCTAGGGTATTCTGTTCAGAGCTTCTTCCAAGAGTGAGATCTATCTCTTGCCAGATTAATTTATTTTAACTTGGCCATTGACTTAAGTGACTGTGGTCTGGAAGGTTGTGTTCCATTTTGCATTTGGGCTTATAGCTTACAGTATCCTCCATCTTCAGGAAAAAAAGCACAACCCGCTTCATATTTGATGCTGCAGCATTTTCTTGCCATCAGTTGAGAACAGCTATTGAGACACCGGTACATTAGTGGTTCTCTTTCCATCCTTTAAGTGCAGTTTTAAAACTGGATGGTATCCTGGCATTGGCTCCCAGGCAATGACCCAAAGTTGCAGTTGTTGGTTAAAGATGCCTGCCCAGGGATTTTTCAGAGGAGACTGTGCAAACTTCATGAAACTTAAGTACCACCTGTGGTTAGTTGAAAAAGGTAGCTCTTCCCTTAAATTCTAGGGTTAAATCAGCTTTCTGGTGACTGGATTTGGAGGACTGGGCATTAGCTAAGACATTGCCTAATTGCAGTGGTTTATGTGGCTGTCTTGTTTTTAAGGCTGAAGTAGCTGGTGTATTTTTTAAATTGCCCTTTGCCAAACGGATGGGTGCTAATTTGACTTCTCATAGCTGAGTGCTGCTCCTTATGAGGAGACCAGGTTTTGCCCAGTTCAGTCCGTGTCCTTCAGCCTGTGCTGGGATGTTCGTGATGTTAGACCTCTGCAATGGGTTGACACTGTTGTTTTGCTGGAATTTTTCAGTTTTATGTTTGGGTTGCTTAAATATTTTTAAACTCTCTTGCATTATATGCATTTTACTACTTTTCCCTAGTAGTGAATATTTGTTAGTGGGGTTTTTTGGTAAGGAATCTTGTTTTTTTTTCCATTGATTATGTGGAATAATTTAGGGGTTTTTTTAGGCTGTTTGTAGCCTCTCCAGTTATATTGAAATGTGACCTAAAAAATATTAAATGCTGCTTCTGTTGTTGACTTGACCCAGAAGTGAGATCTGTAAAGGTGCTAAGAAGGGAAGTTTTAGCAGCTTTTAATTTGGTGGTTTATTTATATCTGTCTTTGCAAGCCACTGTAAACCCACCAAGAGTATAACAGCACAGGTATCAAGGATGTATTCCTTCCAAGGTTTATTAACAAGTCTTTTGAAGGGCCCCATGTGCTTTCTCTGTTCGGAGAGTGAAGCTTTGTAGTGCTGAAAATCCTCCCAGAAAACTCTCCACCGAAACTGGGGGAAAACTAGGCTTGAGGGTAGGTTAAAAGGGGAGAAGGGCTGGGAAGAGTGCTGTGGGGGTGACTGATGAAGCTTTAAAAAATAAAGTAAAATGCACAAGTTCTTGTCTGTAATGTGCAAGACCCCTCTCCCCCCTCCCCCCCACCCAGTACTTGGTCATAGCTCCAAACAAGGTGTGGTTACCTCGATTCTTATCTCTAGAAACCTTTGTCCAGAGAATTGTACTGAAGACCCCTGTTTTGGGGGGAGAATGGCCTTCTTCCGCTTGTGTACATCCATTTTTCACCACCCTGTTCTTCTGAGACTCTTGAAGAGAGTGTGCTTTGAAGGTATTGATTAGGTACTTGGGCTCTGTCCCAACGGTAATGGCTAGTTTGACATTGTAATTGTTATTGCATCACAGTTTTCTGAGGTTTTTTTGGCAGCAGCAGTGTTTGTCTCTTCAATCCTTCCTTTGTATGGAAAGTACTAATTAGATCTTAAACTTAAGGAGTTGCTGAGTACTTACATCTTTAAAAATCCAGTCCTGGGTACTTAATAGGCCTGTCATCAGGTACCACCAAAAATGGTGGCTCCTCTGATGGGTGTATTGTAGTAGTTCAGTCTTCACTTGCCACCTAATAATTCCATGGAAAAAATGTTAACACAATTGCTTCTCTCGGGCCATGGTAAGATCTGGTGATGAGTCTTGGGCTGTGAAGCTTGCACATCTCACTTGTCTGCCCTTTGGCCCTTCTCTCTGAATTTTGGAATCTCTCAAGATATGTGTGTTTTTGTTGGTAGCTCTTGGCTAGAAATGAATGACAACTATCTCCTACCTGTTCTGTTTACAGGAATTAAGGAAAGCACAGGGTCTGTGTACTGAAAGCACCTTTCTAGTAGACAATAGACTTGGACTTTTTGATGCCCTATTTGTGTGCATTTGAACCTCTCTCAATATCAGTCTCATTTTCTTTTGTGCAGGATGCCATTATTCCCTACAAGGAAATCCTCCAGATGTACTGGGAGAAAGCAACGAGCTTTGTGAATTCCCAGTGTGATGGACTTGAACCCTGGCAACTAGTTGGGTTGACGTTTTCTTCTACGCTTCTAGGTGTATGGCTGCATGGCTTCCTCTTCCAGTCTGAGAGTAAGTATTTGAAATGGGGGATTTTCTTACATTTGGGGGGAAGGGAGAGGGACAGGGTTATTTCTAAGTAGTGGAAGGAAAGAGGATGGAACAAAACCAAACACTTGTTAAAACAGGCCTTCTCCTGTCAACCTACTATTAACAAAACCCTCTTCTAAATTAAGGTCAAGGCCTGCCTGATCTATGAAACACCTCCATTCCTTCAGAGGGTGCGGTAGGCCAGCCTGGAATGTGCCTGTATTTCCTTTCCTTCCTCTCATCTCCTTTTTACTTTTTGCTAAACCATTACTTGTCACAACACTCTTCTTGCTCAAACTCTGGGGAAATTTATCTGAGAACTGGGTTCTTGTGAACTTAATCACTGGTGAAAAGTAAAGTGTCTGGATAACTCTTGCTCTTGATTGTTTCATTTCCTCCTGGAGGAGGAGATGTGTTTGACTCTGTTGGAGGCATGTTTCATCCTCAGGATGTTCAAAATAATTGCATGTGGTATTGTTGTGTGGATTTATTTTTTTATTTTTCTTTTCTGGAGCATCTTCCTCTTTTGAGCAGTTTCTGACATTGACAGCTCTTCAGTGAGATCTTTTGAAGAACCTGCAGTTTTCTCTGGCTGTGTGATGGTCAGAGATAACTACCTTGCCCTCAGAGGAGAACATGGTGCTTTGCAGTTCCCACAGGCCTTAGGGTTACACTCCAGTGGAGTTAGTTAAAAATAGCTGAGTTTTTAACTTGATGTTTATTTGTGTGCCTTTTTGTTCCTCAACCAGCCTTTTTTCTTTTCAAAGATGGGAATAGAATAGTGGGAATGTCTATGGAAGGAACAAAATGGTATGAAGCTTTTGCCAGTACAAGGTTATGTTAGCTTTTTGGCTAGTGTTTATACTGTTGCACAGTGGTTTTTTAAGTATTGACTGATTGTTATAAGATCTGATTAGATTGTCTGAATTTTTCGGGAGTTTGCAGTCTTCTCTCACTGTGGAAGTTATTAGTGAAACAGTGTGCACACTGAAATGTGCAATAGAAATGGTATTGTCAGTGTTAATGACTATTTGCTACAGAATGTGCCAAACTGCAATTACTGTCCTTCTGTAGCTTTTCAAAATATATATGAAGTGAAATACACGTGAAGTGGTGGAGAAAATGTAAATAAAATTGCAAAGTCCTAATACGGTTGATTTTAAAAATTGGTTTAATTATTTCTTGGTGTAAGTGTCCTGTAACTGCCGCTGCTCACTTGAAACGCCTGTAGGATTCATAAGGCATTTTTGGTGGCTATAAAGCATCTGTGTCATCCTGCTTTCATTCCTGTCTTTAGACCTACCCCAGGAGTTTTCCAGTGTTTGTCATCAGTGGCTTCTCTCATTTCAGTATTTGGACTGTGGTGGAATTTCTACTCTTCCCTCTGTCCGTCCCCTTCCCCTGAGTCACCTCCCATTGCATCACGCATTTCCTATATCGGATGGCCAGATGATGGGTGAATCTTTGTCACGTTATGGCTGAACTACTGTTTCCTCCTTTCGTCTGGGAGCCTGTTTCATGCTGCTGAGTGTTTTCACATTACAGTACTATTCTGGTTTAAAGATGCAGAAAATAATTTCAAGAAGTATTTTCCCTTTTTGCTGGAGACCTTGCCTTTAGCAAATCCTAGAGTCCCTCTCATCTCTAAAATTCCACATATTGGGTGCAAGCTTCCATGTAAGTAAGAAAATGAGTCAAATTATTGATTCTCATAGATGGCTACTGTTCTGCAAGCCAGATGTTTCTGTAGCCTGGTCCATTTCTGAACCTTGCTCTTTGATATGCTAATCTGTCTCACCCTGTTTCCTTGGTCACTGTATTATTTGAGCCTGGATCAGAAATACTGAGCCTGTATCATGGGCTGTATTGGAAGTATTGTGCTCTGAGTCTGTTTTCTTGCTTCCTGAGTTATATTAGGTTAATTTCTGACTTCTGTCTTTCAGGTTTAACATCCCGAACTAAAAAACAGTTCTTTAAACTACTGAGAAAAATGCCAATTATTGGGTCTATGGTAAGTATTTGAACAACTTTTCTTAATATTATCCCAGGTTCTTGTTTTGGCCTACACAGTGCTCTCTGAGACCTTACAGTTCTTTGCATCTTTGCTGTCATGTTACTGTGATCATAATGATCCAAGGATATGGGTCTGGAAGGTCTTCTGCTTGCCACCTGGTTTAATGAAAGTTATAATTTCTACCTAGCCTTTCTGTCACAGTATCACTCTCATAAAATGGGGGTGCCACTTTTTTTTTTAAACCAAGAATCAGTAAGTGTAGTTACTGGAAAATTCTGTAACTTTTCCTCGTTAGATTTTAAGAAAATAACTTTATGGAAGAAGGGGACAATATTGGACTTGAGTTGTTCTTCTGAAGCAATGTCTTAGCAACAGTTAGCATTATAGCACAAAGATATCAGAAGTTTGTGTAATTATTAAAATGAGACAAGCTTTAGTGTTTGGGAGATGGGTTTTTTCATAAAAACTTGAAGCTACAAATATCAGCATGTTTTAGCATGTTAATGACTTAATGATTGAGAAGTGCACAGCTGGGTTTATTTTACCTAGTAAATGATGGTATCACACTTGATGATTGCCCTTTCTGCTTGATGTGTTGGCAGATTCACACATTGATTTGGGGGGTCAGGTCTGTTACTTTATCAAATGAAAGTAGCAAAGAGGAACTTTTTCCTTTTGCTGTGGACATGGAAGATGTTCTTTAGTCCCCTCCAGAGGGCTGGGGGAGAAACTTATGTCCCCCCTTTATGTTAAGTGTACCAACTTTCACCTTCTGACTTGAGTAGCCTTTGATGAGATGAATCAATGACTTGTTCTCTCCTGGTTGTATTTGTTGTCTGTCTGTTAGAAGACACCTTCTGGGCCCTTTGTATACAATCCCTATTTTGTGCAGACTTACCTTCTTGGGGCTAGCACTGTTAAGCTCTTCTGTGCCAGAGGACTATCTGTGTGTCCTATCTGTATACTGTTTTTGTTCTTTGGTAGGCTGATACCTGATAACCTATCAGTTGCTTACAGGAGGCCTTGACTTTGAGGCATTCCAATGTCCAAAAGTCTTTAAAGCTGATGATATCCCAACACCTATGTTGCCTGGAAGAAGAGTCTCTACTTTGGAATGTGTTGTGAGAAGTCTGGGCCTCCTTAATGTAAGATGTGGGTGGGAGGAAAGAAATCTCCTGTGTCTGTAGTGGAGATTTCTTTATTGTTTCTCTCCATTTCCATGAGTTTCTAAACTGTGTGTATGATGGCAGAGGAGACAAGGTACAAAATAGAATGCATCTGAAGACTTCTACAAATTAAAAACTGTGACTTAAAAAGGTTCAGTGAATAAAAATGCAGTATTTTTGCCTTGAGATTTGTTTTCTCAAGCACTAAGGAAGGGACTCAAAGCTCCCACTGCTCATTGGTACCCAGTAAAGAATGTACTCTGAACATTGCGGTGGTGGTGTCTGTGCCGTTAAATGAAACACAGCCAAGCAGTGGCCTGAGTGCCACTCTGCAATCGCCCGTAGTGGTTACTTGGCACAATTCTGGGCTGTGTCAGCTAGCATTCCCATAGGCAATTCCCAGTGTGGTTTAGAGACTAGTGCGTGCCAGTTCATCATCCCAGGCAGCTTGTTTTTGGAGGGAGAGGTTGGTAGGAAGGAAGAGTTGAGCTGTGTGGCTGTCAACTCTGCTATGCTTTTTGGTCATAGAGCTGAAACAGTTCCTACCTGTTCTGCTCCATAATATGGCTGTAGCTAGTGAGTTCAATCTTGCATGCACTCGACAATTATTTATAATATGGCCAGTGTCGTTGATAGGGTTTTCCTTTCTTTTTAGATTCAAAAGAAGATTGATGAAGCATTGCATGATGTCACTTCCAGTTTATCCTTCCTGAAAGATGAAAAGGATTATATCAAAGTGCTGCCAGAACAAGGCATGAGCCAGCCTGAAGTATTAGTGAAGATGAAAGAATACAGCTCAAAAGGTATGAATGTGAGTCTGTACTGCAGCAGAGATGGGTCTGTTTCATAGACCTAACATTAGACTTACACTCTTAAATGATCTAATGACTCCCGCTCACGGTTTCGTCTTAAATGTTTCTTCCTTGATGTTCTTTGCTTGCAAATTTTTGCCTGTTTTCCTTCTGGAAGTGACTATAAGATCAGTATTCGTGACTTCTAATACTGTGTTTACAGTGAAATTCAATTCCTTCCCCAAGAGTTCTAGACTGATGATGGGAGAGCTGAGGAGAAGAGAAATACGGAGGAAATTATCTGAATGCATTTTTGATTGCATTTCTGAGAAGTTGCCTTGATGTTCAACTTCTACCAGAAATGTGTTTTCTGTGAAGCCCCAGGGAATACTCATAAAAAAAACCAAACAAACCCCAACTTCTAAGTAGAATTTTTAGGGACTTTCCATGACTGTCTTAAAGGCATAATGGTTTGCACCTTGGAAATGCCATTGAAGGAAGGCAAAGTCATGATGTTCTTCTCCTGGCTTGAATCCACATAAGCAGTGTCTGAAAATTAATTTGAGTTGCCTCGCTCATGTAAATATCTCCACCCTGGTTCATGTACCCATTACTCATGATGAGCAAATTTGGGTGACTTGCTGTGCAGAGGAGAAGATATGACTGCCCTGTTGCTATCCCAAATTTGAGAAGTGCTTTGAATTTTCTGCTAGAACAGTGCATCTACTCCATATTCAGAAACAAACAGTTTTGCGGTTGAGTATCCTATAACAACTTGCTTACTTTCTACTTTTATGTATTGCTTATGTAGCTTCTGTCTGTGTTTTCCCTCAAGTGATTCTTTCCTTCCTTCACCGGGTTCTTCTTTCCTTTTTTCTTTTCCTATGGCCCTCTCCTTCCCATTCACATGCACTCCCCTCTGAAAGTTGCTTGGAGATGAGGGTTGGATTGTGACTGTGTTCACCTTATATATGCTTGTGAAGCTGATGCCATTGAGTTTTATGAAGGAGACTAACAGGAGAGGAAGCACATAACCAAACAAGTGGAAATACACTGCTGGGGTGTTTGGAGGCAGAAAGTTACTTGGTTAAGTACTATCATGTTGGGTAGTGGGTTGAAACACTTTTCAACAGGGTGTGCTGCTGATGTTGTTCCATCCACCTGCTCTCATTTGTTAAAGCTTCATCGGCATATTGTTTTAGATGAAGTTTAATTGAGGCACCCGGCACTGTAGGTTTTAGCACCACGAGCTTGGCCTTTCCATCTCTTCTCAGCTTACAGTGGTGATGGGTGCTCTTTGAAAGTGGCTTTAACTTTAGCCACTTTAGAGTTCAGTTGGTTGGACAGCAGTCTGGGGAGACTGAGTGGGGATTAAGTGGATTACATTATTAATATAACTGCTTGCTGCAGCTAGATGTTGTTTATGTGCTGACTCTTTAGTCATCATTTACTTGCAGTTTGCTAAGTTCATGGGATACGCTATGCCAGAGGCTTAATGTTGCACACAGTTATCTCTGTGGCACAAAAATCATACTTGTTCCTCATCAGTGAAATCTCACAAGCTGAATCCTCATCTGCGTAATGGGTGGGAGGACTTCTCTGTGCACTTTGACGTGCTTTCTGAGAACGGCTGTGTTTGCAAGCAGTGTGCACTTTCTTTCAGGAGACGTACGCTGGCAGGATGGGAAAGTCTCTGGGACTGTGTACAGTGGTGAAGAGAAACTCACCCACCTGCTAGTGAAGGTAAGGTGCAAGCAGTCTAACTTTGCACCTTTGCGGATATCCTTAGCATCTTCAGGGTGACCAGAACCCCCTCAACACTGTTCCAGCATCTTTCAAAATAAATAGGGAAGATCATAGTTGGGCAGTCTTAGTTTTAGAAGACAGGGCCTAGGGTAAATATAGGTGGAAGGGGAATTATTAGCAAAGCATTTGGGCAGTGTAAAGCTGGCCAAGCAACTGTCCCTGTGAAAACACCGTATGGAGATAACTAGGATCCAATCAGATAAGATTGTTTTGAGTAAGAAGGTAAGAAGCTGGTTACAAGTGAGCTGGAAACTGGTACTGACCTTCTAATTCAGGGAATGGTAGGAGGCATAAAATTGCCATATATCGGTGTCAGCAAGCACCCCAACAGATGTGCCTTTGCAGACTGGAGTGAAAGCATCCTTGGCTGTCCTGTTACTGAGAGGCTTTGGGACTTTGGAGTGGAACAGTTTCACTGAGCAAAACTGAATTCAATTACTCTTGGTTTAAGCAAAAAAAGTTTCTAAAATGTTTTTTGGCAGTCCAAATCTTAGAACAATGGAGCATTGGCATGCTTCAGTGGTGTCTTTGTTAGGTCTGTTTACCTACTCAGGAACTTTTCCCTTTGAGAAGGTTGGAAAATAACCTAAACAGCCCAAAGGTCTGTTTTCAAATATATCTGCTTCAAGAGGTTTTTTGCTAGAAAGGGAAGTCTAGCCGCCTTGCTCTTGGGAACAGCTTTTATAACAGCTGTAATGAGCTCTGTTTGGTGGTTGTTATTTGTGTTTTCTTCTGCTTGTTGAAATTTTCTTTGCCACTTCTGGGGAAACATAAAGCTCAGAGCAGCCTTTCTAGAGGGGCCTCAACTTGGATTGAGTATTGTGGAAACATTCCCTCTGTGCTGATTATTTGTTGTTTTTTTCTGCTGTATTTCTTTTAATGTCCCTGCAGTTGCTTTTTGATCTCAACTGCAGGAGGTTGGAAATGGCCTGTTCCAGCCTTATTCTGTGAGCCTGCAGGTGCAGAATGAGCATGAAATACTGGTTTCCACGGCCACTTTTGTTACGGTGTGGGTGGGCAGTTGTGCTTTTCTAGCTGCTTCAAAATTCCCCTTTAATAGTAAACTTAAACTAGTTTTGCAAAGTTTGTTCTTTGGCCTGCTTTGTGTAAAGCAATCATAGGGTGCATATTGTGTTCTTTCTTAGAAATAGCTAAACAATTCAACCTGTCTTTACAAAAATAAATGTTGTGATATTATGGAATCACTCCAGAGGCCAGAATGCCCTAGAAAAACAAGTGAGTTCCCCCCCCCCGAGCTGTAGCTTCCCAGCTTATGATATTTACTTGCAGCAGGAGTTAAGTCCAAGGAGATCTGCAGTATTGTCTGTGGCTAAATGCAGCTAATTTGCTTCTACAGTGTGTATGGTAAGTTCCCAAAGCTGCACTGATAATTCAGTGCTTCATCTGCAAGGCTAACTTTCTGTCTTTGTTTCTGAAGGTGTATGAAGAGTTTGCCTGGAGTAATCCTCTCCATCCAGATATATTCCCTGGTTTGAGGAAGATGGAAGCGGAAGTAGTGAGGATTGCCTGTACGCTCTTCAATGGGGGCCCCAACTCTTGTGGTGCTGTAAGTGGTGGTCTTCAAGTGTCCCGTGAACACTTGGGATATTTCTGGCTTTGATTTAAGTGTAAATGCACCTTCTGCTGTCCAGCTGAGGTCAAGCTTGCTCTGGTATATGCCATGCCAACACAGCTGTACTGAAGACAGTTGCTAATTGCTCTTCTTGGTGAAGCTTTTATGAGAGACAGTTTAACTCAGGGAAGTAGATCTTTAGACAAGACCATTTACTTGAGCTTTTTTTCACACTTTTAAATGATACAGGCCTGATGGCAGTTGGAGAAGAGAACCGGTATAATGTAGCCTGGCTGGTTGTCAGTGGGGGATGGTGAAGAGAGCAGTGTCACTTTGAGTAGCTCCCCTCAGTTTTAATCTCTGAACTAGAAATCTGTGAGCCTGCCAGAATGCTGCGATTGAGGACAAGGCCTGCTGGCTCCCTGGCTGGTCACCAACAAGCAGTTTGAAGTGTTGGTGATCAAGCAGGCATGGCACGTATTGTCATCTGTCCAGCTGGAAAGCTGTCTTTCCAGGCTTATGTGGCCTTCCAGTGTGCTAGGGTGGAAATCAGTTTTAAAACCTTGATAGAGTTCCTAGCAAGAGTCCAGGTGTGTGTCCTTAAATTGATTTCAAAGTTGGTCAAAGAGCAAAAGTTGTGAACTTGCATGGTGAATTTTTGTTATAAAAATGAGCCATGTGTTTTTTATGCTTCCCTCTCTTTCTTTACCTTTCTGGTAAAGATCCTGAATTCCTTAGGCCAAAATCTCTCCCTGTTTACGTGGTGCATGGGACAGTGAGATCTTACCTCCTAGCATGGTGGTCAGGTGCAGCTGTGGTACAAACAGGCTGCTTAACGTGCCAGGAAGTAGCTCCATTTGTGAGAAGAATCCAGATGAGATTTTTCAGAGGGTGGGTGTGATGTGATTGCTGTCTGTAAATACATGAGGGAGGGAGAAGGCCAGCAACGGCTGAAGATCAGCATGGGAAGGTAGTGTTGACACAAGAACTTATGAGGTGAACTGGCCTTGAATGGGCTTAATCTGACAGTTGGAGGCTTGGCTGTGTTAAGGCTACTCCAGTACTTACCTCCTTATAGTAGGTGTAGTTGGGACCAAAGTACAACTGGATTGAAGATGAAACTTGACTGTGCAGTGTCTGGGGATATAAGATATGATTGCTTTTGATAGCAGGAGGTTGCACCCTGTGACTTGCCTTCTCGGGACTGTGTTCCTTGTGCCACCTTCAAGTTTAGAGAAGGAACGTGCCTCTTTGCTCGTAAAAAGCATTTAACCTCACCTCATCTCCTTCCTGGTTTGTGGTGCTGAGAATGCTGGTGAGATTATCCCTGGAGTGGGGAAGAGGCTGGGTCTAAAGCTGTAGAAACTCATCTTTATCAACAGTTGAGATATCAATTGATATAACAATCGGATAGCTCTGTGACACTTGTCGTATGCTTGGAGAACTTTGCTTGTGGAGGCCTGCAATGTGCGTGTTCAGTTCTTGTTACGTAAAACATGTGTTTGTAAAAGTGTCAACCTTGGCCCTCTGTGCTCTTTCACGGAAATTTGAAAGTAGAATTGCCTAAGAGAAGAGATTCAGAACGGGTAAAAAAAAAGCTCCAAAACAATCAGACAGTGATCATGGCCAACGTGAGACTGCCAGAGGTGCTCTCTGGCGAATCGCACTTTTCCCTCTGCTCCTTTCTTCTTCCCCTCCCTTTCAAGGATTGTGCTGCAAAGCCGCAGTTGAGATTCAAGCAGAAGCAAACCAAACGGGGAAGTGTGCAACCTGCCATGGAGTTATGTTCTAGCTGGTTGAACAGTCAAATTTGCAGGGTGAGAGGGAGGGCTGAGAAGTTGATTGGCCGTAAACATAAGATTAATTGCATCCCTGTAATTATCTTGTCCAAATGAGTCTCTCCAGTGGACTTTTGTCTTCCTCCTGTGTTGCCCTTCCTGACTGAAGTGTCCAGAGTTGCTAATCATTGATGGAGAGACGTGGGTGGATATATGGAGGTCACATGCTCTTGAAGTAGTGGACTCAAACTCTTCTCTTATTTTCTTCTCCCCAAAACAGAATTAACATTTCAGAATTATTTCTGCAGGCTTGGATAGTAACAAAGTCACTTTAAAAGAGCGTTTTTTTTCAAACTGATGCTATGCTTTCTGTCTCAAAGGCCCTGCTGTGTAGCTGGTCGCTCAGACTGCTGCGGTTACACTTCAGTAACCGGTGAGGCTGTAGAACAGAGATGGCTAAACAAGGGAGGGGTGCAATCCTGGGAGTTATCTTTATCTTTAAATTGATCTGTTCAGGAGGAGGTGCTGCTGGCTGCTTCTACTGAGAAAGCTTCCAGTTTACCCGATTCAACTTTTGCAGTGTTGTAAACTAAAACAAATAGGTTTTTTCCTTAATTTCATCACTGTTGTCTCCAAGAAGCAATGTGTCTTATTACAAGGTCCCTGCCCGCTGGATTTCCTAACCTAATTTAAGTAGCTGGGACTGCTTGTCCAATTTTGTTGGTGCCTGGTGATGGTCCCTGAAGGCAGATGGAGCTTGTAGGTGTTTCTGGAGAGTGTATCTGTGGCAATGCTATGTGGAAAACACCAAAAGCTTCTGTCTGTGCTTCTCGGGCAATTTCACTTCCTCTGTGCTCGGATTTCCACGGCGTGTTGCAGAACAGCATTTTTTGGGGCTAATACTCTGCTGCTTGGTCTGGGAAAAGCAGCACAGTGAGACATCTGTGCTGTTCGCATGGCTTTCAGCAGCCTGGGGATCCCTGCGCAGGCCTGCCCTGTGTCATGTGGCCTCTTCCAAAGCAGGATTGCTGGAGAGCAGTCCCCTGCTTCCTCTTTGAAGGTTTTTGGTGTGCTTAATAAATGCTAAAATGAAACATGTCTTTTTAGATTTCTGAATGTTAAATCAGATGAGCACCTTGCATTATTCACACAAGTTGCCTTTATTTGAGACATGGGGGCTATAATCCTCCTTAGTTTAAACATGGGCATAAAAACACTAACAATGCTCCTGTGGTGGGGGGTGTGCAGGCATGCCTTTTGCCTTAAATTGCCCTGAGATGTTCAAGGTTTTTAAGCAGTTTTGAAAAGTAATCATTTTCAGCAGTGGATGGATGCTTCCTATTTCTCACTAATTACTACTTTTGTTCTTTTAATCACGTTACGCAAGAGCCAAGAGACAAGAATTGGTGATTTTTGCCTCCCAGGAGATTCTAATCACATTCTTGCATTGATTTGGAAGGACTGATTAAGCTCAGCACATAGAGGAGGAATGGGGGGAGTTTGTTCTTGTCTGATGTGTGCGTGTGTTCCTGTTCACAAGGCGCTTTGTTTTGCAGTGCTGGCTCTGTGGATTTCCCCTCTAATTTGGGGAGAAATCACCACTTTCATGCAAGCTTCAATGATTTTTTTTAATAGTTGTTTGAACTTTAGAAAGAAAGGGCAGCTTTGAAGTGCAGGGGAAAATTGTGTGTAGGGTGTGTGTATTTTGATGTCAATCTCTATGAATTCTTCTTTGCACTTTCTGCAGCTGAGGACAGGAGAGAGGAGGCAAAATCGGTAGATGCAAACCTAAGCCTCCTGTAGAAACTATCTTGTCTCTTCCCTGTAAATTCTGGGACTTCCAAACTTTGTTGTAGTGCTGGCTGCACATTGGAAGTAGGACTTTAACAGTGAAATGTGAGTGATGTGTCTTAGGGGGGCTTAAACTCTGCAGATATGTCCGGTTTTATCTGTAGTGATGAGCAGGTCACCTTGAGAGAGACAACTAGTGGAATTTACAACTTGCAGGTTTACGGGGTTTTTTTGTGAGTATGCCACTAGGTTATGACCATGCAGTGGAAAAATAAATTGTAGTTTGTTTTCTTATTCACGGGGTAGTTCAGCTCAGTGAAACTTATGGTCAGCTTTGTCTCCAGGGTCTGAACGGATGTGTTTTGTAAGGTGAAAATGCAAGCAAAGCTTCAGAGACCACAAACCGAAGTGGTTCTTTTATGTCTGACAGTTTGACAGTGATGTGCAAGTGGCATGGCCAAAGAAATCCCAGAATAGGGACCGTACCTCTTAGTGATGTTTTAGTGATTTGGAGGGAGGGAGCAATGGAAGGGATATACTGATTTTAGAAAGCAGGAAGGATATTTTTTTCCCTGTGCTTTCTCCTGTCCCCTCCCATTTGGAAAATAATAAATAAATCAAGAACAAAAGTCTGTTTGCTTGCCTTTTTCCACACACTTTTCTTGGCTTTTGAAGATAGTGCAGGGTTGGAAAGCTGCTTAGAACAATGCCTGTTTCCAGCCCCTTTTCCCCATGGCATCGCTTGAGCCTGTGGACTTTCATTGAAAGGTGAGAAAACAATATTTGTGTGAGCCATTGGTGGGTGCTGAATCACTGCGTGTTGGCCGGCTGCCGGCGTGCTGCAGGCAGTGGGGAAGTTGTATCCTGTGACAGTGATTCAAGCCCTGGCTATAGCAGGATGAGTTTGCTGTTGATAGCTAAGCTGACAAAGCCTCCTGCAAAGGAGCAGACTCCCTCTGCAGGTATAAATCGTGTGGACCAAAAGGGTTTTTCCTGTTGTAGCTGTGCCATGCTAAAGGTGCTGCTGTAGATCAAGCTGCTCTGGCACATCTCATGTTGGTACTGATGTGCTGACTCTCGGCCAATTTAGGAAGCTGATCTGCCTGAAATTTGGCTTTTTGGGTGGATTTTCAGCTGCCTGAACAAGCTTTCTGTGTGGTCATCTGCATGCCAGTCTTGGTGCCTGGGAGAAGGATCCGTCCTGAATGCTGTTCCTTAACTTGCATGTGACCAACTGCTGAAAAACATTGACTGTGACCTCCCCAAAACTGTGTCGCTCAGTATTTGCATGCAGGTGATAAGCCAGACTTTGAAGGGAGGCTCCTCATATATAAGGGCAAGATGTTGGTGCTTTGGTGAGAAGATTGTAATGGGAATAAGGCTGTACAGTGGCTGCTCTTTGAAGAGCAGATTATATAGATGAGAGCAGAGGTAGGGACTGCTTTTTCAACAAGGAGCAGACCTGGTGGCGCGAAGTGTCTGGTGTTCAGTAATGTGAATCCCAAGATCCCCAAATCATGCCTAGTAACGTTTTCACAATCATTGCAATATTGTAAGCAGTGTTGCAAGCAGTATTACAAGTATACAATAATCACATTTCTCTTCTACCCAACAGTAGGAAGGCAATCCATGTTATACCAGCTGTTTTATTTTTTTTCCCAAAGGTAATAGCTGACAACATCACAGATCTTTCCATAAGAAGGGTTGAGAAGTGAATGACACAGCCCATAAAACGCTTAGGACACTGTGTTCCTGCTACCATCTATTTGCTTCACAATAAATGCAATGATTTCTTTATCCAGTGTGAGGCTCTGTTAGGGTTTATCTGTGACAGCTGTTGCTTTACAAACTACCAAAACAGCAGAAATTCTGTGGTATGACAGTCACTTCCACACTGCCTGTGGCAGCAGCTGCTGCTAGCTTGGATCATGTTAGGAATAAATGTCGCAGGCTGTCCTATGTGCCTGTGAACTTTGTTCCTCATCTCTGTACTTAATGTTTAGTCATTGTCACACAGTCACACTTCTTTGTATTTTGGGGTTTTGCAGCTATGTCAGCTGGGAGAAAATAAAAGCAAACCCAGGCTAGCAGATGTCATAAGGCACGCAAATGTGATTGCAACCTTTTTATTTTTTTTTGGGGAAGAGGTTAAAAGGGGACGTTGCAGTTTGCTCAGCAGGTCTGAGGATCAAAAATTAGTCCTCCATAAGTGCTATAAGAAGCTTTTGATTCCTCTTTCAGCTGCACTTCTGTATACCTGTCCCAGGTACCCCCCATCCTCAAGTTATGGCTCACCTAGTATAGCAGTCAGTCCTACAAGCTGCTTGAAAAACTGACCTCACATTTTACTAGATTAAAATTTTACTTTGGAAGGTTTGTGCCCACATGCTTTTCTGTCCCCTGCATGTCAGAACTCATAAAGGTTGGCCAACAAGAGACAGTCCTCCCACTTGAGGAATTTCTTCCTGTAGAGAGTTTCATTTATTTATTTGTAACAGCTCTTGAGTCCTAGTATGCAATAGTAAACTTGATCAAACAGCTTGTGGGTGTACCTTCCTCTCTTCTACCTCCTGATGCAAATCCCCTTGTTTTCCTGTGATTGGGGTAAAGAGGGCTGGGACAGCACAGGTGGTTGGGTTGTGTGGATACTGAGGGATTTGCTGGGGAGAGTAGTGAAGAAATTCCATCTGGTATAAAATTTCTTGTGTCCTTGAGGACTTACAAGCTCTGGCCTGGTATTGACCAGACCTAGGCTGGCCTCAACAGAGAGAGGGTGGGAGAGAGCTCTGCACTCTGCAGTGTTCCAGGTTCTGGAAAGGTTTTGTAGCTCAGGAGCGGTGCCAATGCTGAGCTGGCTCTGTGCCTCAGCGTGGCACTGCTCCAGGCGTAATAAACCCTGTTGGACTTCAGTTGACTTAATACAGAATCAACTTTGTTGTTTCCGTATACGTGGCATAATTAATCTGTGATCCAGATAAACAATCCCCAGGTAATCAAGAGCTAAATATGTACTAGTAGTTGCATGAGGTGCAGTCATCTTTGCCAGCTAGCGACTGTGCAGTATGGTCCCCTCTTGTCAGGCTTTTGGGTTGAATATTTTTTGTTTTTCCCTTTCCCCTTCCCCCTTTAAATAAAGAAGTCGACATTTATTTAAATGTGCACTCTCAAGCTGAATGTCAGAAAGCTACCTTGAGCTGTTAAGCGGCTTCTGCTGCCCTTGAAACCTGAGTTATCCTGTACATCTCTTGCCTCTAAAGCATCTCTGGGCAGAGATGCTGTGGCAGCATCCCTTTTTTTTTGCTTTTCTCTTCTGCAACATCCCTGTAAGTAGTTGTTTTTCTTGTTTCCTTTTCTTCATGACAGATGACATCTGGGGGGACTGAGAGCATTTTGATGGCCTGCAAGGCGTACCGAGACCTGGCTTACGAGAGAGGCATCAAACAGCCAGAAATGTGAGCAATACTTCCACAGCTTGGTTTTTGCGTTGGGAGCTTGTGGGACTTCCTGTTCCTCTGAGTGGAGGTGGTTGCTAGACCCCAATATTCATTCCTTCATTTCATAGCTCATTACCACCTCCTCCTTGTCTATCTGTGTCTGAAGGAGAGGTATGTGGGTTGAAAAAAGTAGGGCAAAAGCATGGGAACCTTCAAGCAGCCCGGGGAGCATGATGTTGCTGGGGGGACTGTGGTAGCTATGCTGTGCAGATGTTTTTGGCAATACCTGTGTGCTGCTCTAGACAGAGCCTGCTTATGTCTGCTTTGGGCCCCTCTTGAGCAGACATTGTCAGCCCCTTTGAAGTGTTTAAGGGTTTTGATTTATTCAGATCAAAGAGGGTTTAGCCTGAAAACTCTGGGACTAAAGTTGGGGCTGGTTGGAGCTGAAGTGAGGAATTGTGTTAATCGTTACACGGCTAATAGAGGATTTGTGCTCTCTCATGTGCTTCTTTTTTCTAGATGGTGCATCAAAAATGTTCCTCTGGTTAATTGCTTACGAGGGGAGAATGTAAAAAGATGAAACACTGTGGTGTTCATCTTCTGCTGAATTCCTGCAGTTCTTTTCTTCTCCCTCTAACATTTTTCATGCTATTAAAGGCCCTGAAAAAGATATGATGCCTCAGAAAACAAGGTTAATTAAGGCTGTTCAGGCACTGCCATTTGAGCTGGGAAACAGCAAATGTTATGTTCTTTTGGTGTATTTACGGTGTTCCTTCCCTTTTGTGTTGTCTCATATGCCCCTCTCAGGGAGGGTGGTTGGTTGAAGACAGTACAATGTTGTTTGATATGACAAAATAAGCTTTCTTGGGAATTCTGGTTCCTGGTTCACAGAAGACCATACAGTGGAATAGAATTACTTCAATAGGTTTTCTCTGGGTTGTTCAAGATCTAGTGTCCATCATTTTAGTTCAGAACAGCACGTGGCCTCTATTCTGTCCTAGAGAGGTTTTCCCCAACTTTTTTCCATCTATATGATTTTTGGCTAGTTGAAACATGCAATTGGTCTGTTTGTGACCTATCTGTCACGTGCAAATATCTGCAAGTTTAATTTTTTTGCTCTTTCCCCTCCTGTTCATGGTGGGGCTTCGGTGCTGTCTGGGTTGACATATGCAATCCATTACTTTTCCAGGTTGGTCCCGGTGAGTGCTCACGCAGCGTTTGACAAGGCAGCGCACTACTTTGGACTGAAGTTGATTCACATACCATTGACCAAGGCTATGGAAGTGGATGTTCAGGTATCGCTTTAGGCAGCACAGCATTCCTTCTGTGGGAAATTAGTATTGTACAGCAAATAGCAAGAAATCTGCCTATCCAGGTGGCAAGTCAGTGGATAGAGGGGGATGCATGCTTCCTGGAAATAAGGAAAAAAAAATGGCAGGAGTAAGTGCCTGTCATTGCAGATAAGGTTTTGTTTGAAATAATTGGATGTAAACCATCCCTTTTTCCTGTGTGATTCATTTAGAATCAAATAACTTAAGTATTTCAGAAATAGCCTCAGATTTCAGATGAGGGCAAACAAAAGTGTTATATATTTCCAAGTGGCTGGGTTAAATTATTCAGCTGATGTTGTCTGATGTTTGTAGCTCATTGCTTTGCTTTCTGTAGGCTTTTGTGTGTTGGTTTTTAAGACCAGAGGCTGCATGTTTTCACTTTTTATCTTTTTTGGCAGGGTGGCACTTGGTAAATGGAATGTGAGCATCTTCTCTCTTTAAATCTTCAGGCAATGAGGAGAGCTATCTCGAAGAACACAGCTATGCTGGTCTGTTCCGCTCCCCAGTTCCCGCATGGAATTATGGACCCGATTGAAGAGGTGGCAGAGGTACGGTGCCCTTGGGACTTCTGGGTGCTATAGCAATAAAGCCAGCATGTCCTTCTGTACAAGAAGAGCAGAGGGCTTCCAGGATGTCAACCAGTGAATCTGGTGGGAGGAGCAGACTGGTTGGGAGGGTGTTACTGTCCTTAAATCGGATATTAACCAACAGCAGGATATGTACGACACAATTTGGAAGTGAGGAGGAACATGAGACTGTTTTCTTGCATTCTGTAACTGCTGTGGGAGGGTGGGCTTTAAACACCAGAAGTACCTTTGGGCGTTGTCTTAAAGCTGTTTGTGTGGGGCTGGATTTCGGACTTGGGCTGGTGCATGCAGTGTGTCACAGCAAGGCAAAGTGGCAAAAGCCTTTTGCATGTGCTTTTTCTCCGAACTCTTAAGTCCGTGCCGTGAACTTCTGCTGCAGCTGAAGGTATATATTGTGTATGTGACTTTGAGCTCTGCCGCACCTGCTGCAAGACCAGCCAGAGGGGCATTCTTTGAGAGGAAATAACAGCAAAATAGTCCACCTGGTAAAAAGGCTTTGATTTAGGGCCTACTGGTTGTAGCAGACTTGGTGCAGAAGTTGGAGGAATGCGTGGAAAAAGTAGGAATCAAAGGGTTGGGATCTTATTTTTCAAACATGCATCTTGATTTTTCTCTCTGTGCTCCAGTTACTTATTTTGTATGTAACCAGCCAAGGCCTCTGACCTTCCTTTCATTTGGATCACGCCCTTACGCTTTATTGCAGCTACTCCTTTCAGACCATGTTGTCGCATCTCATTGGCAAATACAGCAAACTGCCAAAATGCGACGTCATTTTTTCTCTTGCTGACAATCTTCAAATATGTGGAAAGCAGGAGAAAGCATCCCACAAGTAGCCAACCCTTCCAGATCTCCTATCCTCAACAGCTTTGAGAGTGGCATGATGTTCCAAGAGAGTCCAGGAAATATTTAATTGTGAAATGCAGAGTACCTTTTGGTGACTGGAGTTTGGGTGCCCCGACAACAAAATTTCCTTGCCTGATCGCATGTTACTCACCAGAATCTCTCATTCACACACAGCTTGCAGTGAAGTACAAAATCCCCTTCCATGTCGACGCCTGCCTGGGTGGTTTTCTTATTGCTTTCATGGACAAGGCAGGGTTCCCCCTAAAGCGTCCGTTTGACTTCCGCGTAAAAGGTGTGACCAGCATTTCTGCTGATACCCACAAGGTAAGAAGTGGTGAGAAAGGTCTTCCAATGCTTTCATTTTTGGGGAGGAATTCCTGATGCCATCCCTGCCTTCAGGCATTTCTGCTCTGTGATGCTGAAGCGCAGGGGGAAGGGTTGCCCTGTTCAGATGCTTTGTGCAATGTGCAATGCAAAGTACAGGCAAATGGGATCTTGGTGATGGCATGCACTGAGCACTTGAACGTGTTCCTCTGCCCTCCTGTTGCTTTTCAATGCCTTTTGTGCCCCTTGCAGTATGGCTACGCTCCCAAGGGCTCCTCAGTGGTGCTGTACAGCGACAAGAAGTACAGGAGCTACCAGTTCTTTATAGCACCCGACTGGCAAGGGGGCATATATGCCTCCCCCTCTGTGGCAGGCTCCAGGCCTGGTGGAATCATAGCTGCGTGCTGGGCAACTTTGATGCACATAGGGGAATCAGGCTACGTTGAGGCTACGAAGAGGATCATTAAAACAGCTCGTTTCCTCGAATCAGAGTACGTGTGTGCCTTAGTGTTTTGATCACACTCTTTAACCCTGTTCTGGACTCCTTCTCCCAAACTGCTTTTGTTTCTCTTGCAACTTTTTGCCCCCCCCCCCCGCCCCTGCCCGAGAAGCTATAGCATGTTACCTGCTGGGTGGGGATCCACCGGGCAGTTCTGGGAGAAGATGCTTTGTTTATGTCCAGGTTGCTGCCCTGTCCCAGGTACCTGAGAGACACAGAGAGGAGGGGTGCAGGCATCTTTATTTAGCTGACTTGGCTTTGAGAGTTTCTTCTTCAGCCATGGCTGAGGGTGAATCTGGAAGGACTTACTGCAGATGATGAAACAAGGGTTATACTCTCTCTTGTTGGGGTGCCTGTGTTGCTATGTGAGCTGATAAGCTGATCTCTGCTACTGTCTTCCCTTGCCTCTCTGTCCTCCCTCTTTTCCATTTCTTTCTGAGAGTGCTTGATTTTAGGGCCTCTAATGACCTGAGTCCTCTTGCAAGTCCCAATGGCCTGGGCTGGTTGTGTGATTTTTTTTTTTGGTAGGGATGTGCTGTCATCTGTTCCCTTCAGTAGCTTTTTCTTTAAGGCTCCAGGTAGATGGACAGAGTGTCTGGCCCCCTGTCAGTCACTTCTTTTTCTCCTTTTTCTATTTAAGGTTGAGAAAAATTGACAGCATCTTCATTTTTGGGAAACCTGAGGTGTCTGTCCTCTCCATCGGTTCGGACATTTTTGACATTTATCGATTATCTAATTCTTTAGCTGCAAAAGGATGGAACTTAAATGCCCTACAGTTCCCATCAAGGTGAGTTTGTAGAGACCAGTGGAGTGATGTGCATAGCCAGAGTATGCAAGATGGTTGTCTTCAGGCCACATAGTTCTCTTGATTTGCTGAGTGGTGTTGTCCATATCTGATAAATTGTGTGTAGACTTTTCCTCTGCAGAGAAGGAATTACTTTTGTAATTGCTGATATATAGCAGTTTCTGCAGTGAGGATAAGGCAATACTAATTTTAATGGGCCTGGCAGAGGACATATCTGAGGCTCTCTTTCTATTTACCTCTGTCTAATACAAGCAGAAAAATATAAATAGCCAGGACTTTATCTCATGTTAGTTAACTGTGGGTTTATAGATTTATTTATTTTTAGTATCTTCTTGCTGCCCACTGAAGAGGAAGGTAATTGAAAGAACAGGGAAGGGCTGATCATTTTCAGTGATCTTTCCAGCCTGCTGTAAAATGAATGTTTGTCAGAGTTTCCTTGAGTGGGTGGTAGTTGTTTTTCTGTGGGTAAAAGGGGCAAATGCTCTGAGATGTAGCTGCACTGAAAAAAATTTTGGACTTGCAGTTAGAATGAAGCGTGAAGTCTAGAGAGCATGAAGTGATAGCTCAGAGGTGCGAGTAGCCCTGATTGTTCTGGTAGATGCTAACTTCCATGCTGTGAGTGGCTGATGGCTTATCTAAGCTGGAGAGGAAGGGGAGGGAAATGATGGCAAGGATCACCGTGCTTGCAGGCAGTTGCATGTTTCTCACCAGAGGTACCTGGAATGAGGTGAGAAAATTATAGGCCTTTTAACTGTGTATGGTGGAGTCAGGAAGGAAGAGTTACCATTTTCTGAAAGAGCTGAATTCTCCACAGCTTGGTTTTAGCAAGTATTTTGTAGGGATTACCTGTAACTGGAAGGGAGTGGATCTCTTCTCCCATTATACTGCTGAAATGCTATTTTAAGGAGGTACACAGTTGTTACTGGCCAGGGAAGGACTAAACTGGTGTTGGTTGCTCAGAAAATGTGGAGCTGTACATACTTGAGATGGTTAATCTCTCCCCTCTCTCCTGCCTGCCCAGCATTCATATCTGCATTACGCAGTTGCACACGCAGTCTGGTGTTGCTGAACAGTTTCTGAAAGATGTCAAAGACAGCATTGAGGAGATCATGAAGGACCTCAATGCCAAGACCACAGGCATGGTAAGGAGGCCAGCATGTAGTGAAGGGTGTGTTTCGGGTGAGCGTGTTTCTCTGGCATTAATGATCTTATGTAATGACCTCCTCTTCTCTGTTTAGGGAGCCATCTATGGAATGGCCCAGTCCGTCCCAGACAGGAGCTTGGTAGCGGAGATTTCTCAGGCGTACTTGGACGGCCTTTACAGCACGGATGTTCCTTGCAGCGAAAAGCACATGAACGGCTCTCCTGGACACCACTGACTGTAGTGCAACAATCGGTGCCTTGCCAACTAGCACTGGGGTGGTTCTAAAGGTTTCCTAGAGGAAGAGGTTGCAGTAAGCCTTTGTTCCTACAATTGCAGGTCTGATGGCGGCTTGATCTTGAACTTCCTTCCCTTAGTCTGTTCTGAAATCTGCATTATTTTCATGCCCAGCTTTAGTTTTAGGGCTTTTCTTCCCTTCCCCCTGCCTATTTTCGTCTTGACTATTGATGGTGAATTGAATGTCCATTCCACAACTCCAAATTCCTCAGGTATTCTGCGTGTCACTTCATTCCTTGTTGTTTCTTCTCCTCAGACCTGGTATTCAGCTGGTGTCCAGCCAAGTGTTAGATTTGAGTTCTCATGTTGTGTTCCAAAGCTTCAATCTTTCCAGAAGTTGAAGTAGAAAATAAATTTAATATTTTGTTTTCTTTTGAGTATTCCTCCAAGCTACTGCATTTAACAGACTGTGCTGGAAGCCTTTTATCTATGTAATGCAGAGCCGATAAATTGGCAAAGGAAGGATGGTCATGTACTCTTTCTGAAATCGCCTCTGGAGATCTCAGTGAGACTGCAGTCAATATCTGCTGGGGGGGGAACCCAACACAGAATCCTTTTCTGGAATCCCTTGGTTTGAATAACAGCAGAAATGGAAACCAAGCAGGTGGTGCAGGGCGAGGAACTGGATGGTACTGAAAATCCTAGGTACATAATAACTGTTTTGCTTCCCTGCCTCTTCTAGAAAAGACATGCATTTACCACCTAGAGTGCTTGTACCTTGCACAGTTCTGGAGGGATGTGCAAAACAGTGATTTCACTGTTCATAACTTGAAGGTTTTGCACTATCTCACAATGCTGTAATAGAGTCAGGCCCTGGCACATGTCATGGCTAGGGACTTCATGTGCAAATGGATGGCGCCAAAGCTGACCTTTTTTACCATGATCTTTTAGTATAAAAAGGTGACTTTTATAATAGTAATCTCTGCTGTTTGCACTGATTCTTGTAAGGCACATTCTCAAAAGGGCATTCACCATTGTGCCTTGATGCTTCTCTGGCTTTTTTTTTTGTGGGATGCCAGGGAGGGTTTGAGGGTTCAGCTGTTGACTGCAGCATTTGCTGTGGTTGTTTCCTTATGGTACTATACTAAAAAAACCCCTCAAAGGCGTAGACTGGCCTCAGAGAAAGCATGCTTGCCTATAAGGTAGAAGAGTAGTTGTATTGAGCCAAGTCCCTTCACAGTATTACAGAGATGCTGGTATAGCTCTGAGAGGTAGATGATAGGATGCAGCAAGTTGGAGGTAATTCAAGCCTCGAGCATGTGGCTCACCCTTGCTATTTTTCTCTGCTGTTTTTATGGTGAGAGAGTTTTCCCAGTGCAACTTGTGAGGCAGTTGTGGCCTTAAGGACAAGCTAGAATCTCTTGAGTTATTGAACAGCAGTGGAGTCACTCCTGCAGGGCTTTCCCGTGTGTTTCCTCTCAGCTTTTTGCATGCTGCCTAGAGTTTCCTGGGTGGAGTTCAACACCTGGGAGAAGGCTTTGTGCCATGTCTGCAGTGTCTTGTGCAGGACATCTGAAGGCATTTGTCTCTGCTGTAGTGGGCTTGTTAGCCTGAAACTGATCCTCACTGGCTTAGCACAGCTGAAGCACACACTTGCACAATAATTACACTGAATGAGAAGGTTACTTAACAGCCACTGCACAAACCAGTGCAGCAGACTTGGGCCCAGTGATTGTGGGAAGAATACTTGCTTTTTAACAAGTTTACTCTCAGTGCTAGGAGACAGAAGTGTTTTTGCCATCTGCCCTTAAGTTGATGCCTTTATGTATGTCTCTGAGCCCTTATGAAAACATAGCATTTGAATTGCCTGATAGTCTCTTGATGGTGTTGCCAGCTCTGGCAGTCAGCATTTACGTTGGACCTATTTATTCTGTTAAGGTCTTGCCAATGTGACCATTACTGCATCTCTGAGTTTGTACTGGAGACAGTCTTAAGTGTCTGGCTACTGTGATGGTTCTCTTTTGAACTGAGATTTAAACAAAAAAAAAGGGAGGTACTCTTTTTGTTTCTGCTTTAAAAGAAAGTGGGGCTGGGGGATGGATTGAGGTGGGATTAAGGAGAGAAAAACTCTCTCCTTTTCCCTGGTTGCATTCTCCTCCAAGGAAGGAGATGGAGCACTGGTCTGTTGGATCCGTTTCATGTTTTTGGATGTATTTTGAAGATGTTATTTGTAAGCCAATGTATTCCATTCTGGGCTTCACTTAATAGTAATATTTGTGGGTTTAATTATTTTATGTGCATTTGTTCTATACTGTAAATGTAATCTTCTGGTCAGGAATAGGCCATTGTAGTTTACCCTTGTGTAGTCTTTATTCATCTTTGCCATCTAATATGTAATCTGCATCTCCTTTATCATGCCAAATGGTCTTAGGAAAATGGTGTGATTAACAGGCTTATTTAAAAGACAAAAAAGAAGAATTTTATGGACTACATTACGATCTGAAACTGGATGGTACTTTAGACCTGGAGGGATCTTCGCAACTATTAATTCCTGCGATATTTCTGTCAGGTTTTCCAAGCAAGACACTGAATTTGTTGCTGTACAAAGCACTCCCAAAGGATTTCCGTGCTCTTAGGTACTAGACTGAAGAATATCCAATGGGGTGGACCAAGAAGAGATTGTGTATCTTCATGCTATGGATTTCATCTGCACTTTTCTGATGACTTGCGGGAGGGGGGAGTGGAAGGGTTGTGTACTGTACAACACAATAGTATCTTGCCCAATAAATACACATTGACTTTTTAATGAACGAATGGGATGAGTTCATCTGATGGAAGTATTCTGTATTGCTGTAATTTGCCACTGTAGAACTGTAGGCTGAAATAGCTGAAGAGATGGTGAAAATGGGCCTAGTTTGTATTAAAATGGTGCATTTAGCTATCTAGGCTCATTGAACTCTTATTTTTCTGTTTCAGTGCTCGTTTGAATGAATGGAGACTTGTTGCTCCTGGTCTTTGCTCATGCACAGCCTAGTCTGTGGCAAGCGGAATGGTTTCTGAATCTTACTAACTCTGCCCGAGGGCTGCCCTTTCATTCTGAAAGGATAAAGGTGCTGTCCGTGGCTATGTCTTGCATGTGATGTTCAAGGATGCTGAAAATTGCCATTTAAGAGCTATGGATTTTCTCTTAATGCTTTATAGAACTTTAAAGGGTTAAAAAAAAACAAACCTGAATTGGGTATTTGTAGTATTTCTCCCAGGCTGTTTTGCTGAAAGCAACTACTGTTTGCTTCACAGCAAATTGTTCCTGTTGTACTGAAAATGCAGCAGTTTGGCTGCAGACTCCCTGAATGCTGAGATCATTGTGTTACTGGAGTGAAGATCTTGTATCACCAAATCCACCTACAACCTCTTTTGGGAGGTATCCCACTCTAAAAAGCCCCTGGCCTGTTGCCTGCGCTTCTTTTGTGCCTTTTGGTTGTGACTTCCCTGTGTTTGTGCCTTGGTTATGGTACACTTCTGATTTTAGCACAAGCAGTTTTTATCTGATCTGCTCTGGCTTTGATAATCTCATTGTCTTTCAGACCCTGTTCACTCTGAGGTGCAGGCCTGCAAAGGCACACGCCATTTCTCTGTGTTGCTTCATCAAGAAGCTTTTTCCACAGCAGAAGCACCTTCTTGAGAGCAGTCAGGCCAGTAACCTACCTTGGGAAAACCTGTTGGTGTAATTTTGACAGGCAGGCCTTGTTCCAAACTGATATCAGGTTAACCAAGTTCTTTATTGTAAACATTTTCAGTTGGTATCCTACTAAAGGCTGGTTACAGTAGGGATGAGAGCACATGCCTGCTTATAATACTGCTAGAGAGAGGTTACAGTAATAACCAAATTGCACATCAGTTGCTGGTATGTTATAGAGAAACCAAAAGGTTCATGTACCATGTTTCAGGTAGAAAGCATATTCCAGTAGGTAAGAAGCAATAACACAGTGGCTGGATGGGGTCAGGCTCTGGAAAGATTTACTGGTGCAGTTGTGTAACATGACTCCTGGTAAGAGGGCATGTCTGCTGAAAGCCTGAGAGGCTTAGCAGTTTGCGGGCTGGTAGCACACAGCTAACAAAGGGTTTAAGAAAGGAAGCAGCAAGATCAGAGATGGATGTATACACAGTGCCCGAGAAGTGCCTCTATCCATCTGAGCTGTGGCGGGGAGTTTGGCATGGCTTTAGGCAGTCTGGATCCAGGAACTAGCTTGGAAGCGGGAGAAGGCTCTAGGTGCAGCCTTCCAGGCGAGATGCAGTTTGTGGCAGTGGCGGAGTTGATTTTTGGCTTCATGTGTCTCTAGTCAGGAGAGAGAAGCTGCAACCTGCTCAATGAAGCTGGCCAAGTTGATGTCTCGCTCCGATAAGCCTCCGCACTCGTGGGTGCTCAAGGTGATATGAACCTAAACAAGACAGACAGACCAACCAAGTGTTGCTGGCAGAAAGAGCAGGAACGGTCTCCCCCAGTGCTGCAGACAACTTGCATCTGATGAGGCAGGTAGCACTATTACTTTATCCAGACTTGTTAGCAAAATTTCCTGGAATGGGAGAGGTGGTCTGGCATTTTGCCTGGTTTTCTCCTTCTTACAGCACGTCCTGGCCACAAGCTGTTGCTGCCCACCCCTGCCTTGGTCACAGCAGCCAGCTGTGCCCACTTTTCAACTCACTTTCTCAAGAAGCTTTTCTCCTTGCTGCTATTTCTGATACTGATTTTAAAAAAGCAACCCTGGTGCCAGCCTACAGACAGCTACTGCTCAGCTGGACAAGTAAAAAAAGGGGAGGAAAGGATGTGTTAGATGATAGCTGTAGGCTGTCTGTGATAAGCCAGGAGAATAGCATCTGAGGAAGGAGGTCCCGCTGATCTGAACAGTACTTGTTGCTGCTGTTTTATGGCTCGCAAAAGGGATGTGTTCCCTGAAGAGCTCCAGTTGCCCCCGCCATCCCTCTTTCTTACCTTATTGTACACATTGAACCATTCAGGGTGGTGATCCAGCTTTTCTGCCTGTAGAGCCACTCTGGTCATGAAGCCAAAGGCCTGCCCAGTGGAGTAAGAAGAGTTAGCCCTGAACCACTTACCCTGTGATATGTTGTTTTTCACCTCATTGCTATTAATTTTACGCCACATGTTTCTAGGTAACGCAACCAAATGCAAGGCCTGGGATGTTCTGTATTTTTGTTGGGGTATTCTATGGGTTTTCCTCTTTTTGGGGAGCTTTTCCCAGACGAACCATGTGCCGGGTTGAGCACTTTGGTGTCTTGGGCAGGTTATCTTGCTCAGCAATTACATTTCAGGAGAAACATGGAGGGGGATTTTTTGGCTGAGCCTTGCAGATGGGACTTGCTGCTCTGCAAACCAGGTCTCCCGCATTGTAAAACTGTACCACCGATTCGTACCCGGTTGAAGTCCTTGAAGTGGAACTCTTTGAAGATGGCATCTCTGCCTTCCACTTCGTTCCACCCCACGGCTCTCAGGTTTGGCAGCAGCTGCTCCCTCTCCTCTGCGCTCAGCCTGTGGGCTTTTCCTGCCTGACACCGCAGAAAGAAAAGGGAAGAGGAGCAGATCAGCATGGCAGAGGTAGGATGAAGCAGATGTTCAAAGCAGCAAGGCATCCCATGTGTCGTGGAGTTACAGGTCCATGGAGGCAGGTGCAGACTGGGTGGGAGGGTCAGAGTGTGTGTGTGGAGTGCTGGTGATGGGGGATATCAATGCTATCCTCTGCTCCCTGCCCTGGGTACATCCTGCATGTACCTAGGTGAAGTGAAGTCCAGCTTGTTATTTCTGTCCTCTGACCTCCAACGCCTACCACTTTACCAACGTATATATGTATTCATTATAACCTGAGGTGTCAAGAAATGATGGCTGCATGAGGTTAAACTCCCAAATACATTACATATAATTTTCTGGAAAAAAAAACGCTGAAACTTCGTGATGGCTTCTAGAACTGAGAATTGCTTGCTTTTGAGGTTGGTGAAGTACTTTCCTGAAGCGGGAGGGCTTTATTTGCAGGTCATCTGCACTGGAAGCCTGCTTTAGAGGAGAAAAAAGTGGTGTGAATCAGAGATGAGTCACACTAATTTGGAGTTCAGCTCCTTTTCCTTTTCAATCTTCCTTATGTTACGGTGATGTTCAAGAGGCTGTTTCTGCCTGAATAACAAAGGGCAGGAGGAGGGGTTGTGATTTAGCATTGTCTTTCCCCTCTTGGGCAGAGCTGCTGTTATTTGTTTTTTTAAGGGGGGTGGGGGTGGTGGGGAAGTAGCAGTTCTTGGCTTTGGGGAGTGAATATGGGCAAAGATGAAACTAAAATGGAGTTCTTGGGGACAAGGGTTACCTGAGCCAGTGTGTCTCCTGGCTCAGTGGGGAAGGTAGGAGTTAGAGCAAGAGCCCTCTGCACTCATCTGAAAGATTATGTTCTGGCAATTAAAATTCTTTCCCAGTGGGTGATCTGATCTTTCGAGTTGGTGAGGATTATTGTTTCTCAATGACAAAGACCAATATCTCTTTGTGATTTGTTTTCATTTATATATTGTAGAGCAAAGTGTGGCAAGTTAAATATGAGTCCCAATAAATACAGCCTACTGTTCTTGTGGGTGTTTGCTCAGCTGTTTAAGATGCTACTTCTGAGTGTGGATGCCCAAGCGAAGTGTCTCAAGGGGCTGCTGATCAAAGAAGGCAAATTGTCCTTTCCTATAGCTCTCCTACTCACAGGCTGTACAAAACGAGAGGCAGCCATGGAGCTAATGCTTTTGTGGGGGTGTTCTTTGGTTTTGCATGTTTTGAGGAGGATTGGAAAGATTATGCCCTATTCCCATGTTACTGGGTCTGTTAAGCCATTGGGCTGCGTGGGTGCTTACCTGTCTGCGTGTACGTGACCCTTATGCTTAGAGAAAGCTGTCAGCTGCAGAGCACTTAATGAAATGGAGGGTGTCAAGGTGCATGCTGAACCTTAGCTCTGGGGTGGCTGGGTGTGGGATGGTTCCTGTCCCCCTGGTATCGCGGCTGCATGTTCTCCCTCTTGCACGATGTTTGGGGAAAACCTTCCTTGCCCGTGCATGCTCTGGCCTCCCTGCTAGCGTGCAAACCACCCGTGCCACCCTTCAGTTTGTGCAGTGTTTTGGATGGTCCCCTGCCAGCCCAGCTGCACCACCCCGCCCTGCTAATGTCAACCCAATCCCTTCCTGAGCTCTGGGTTTGGAGGGAAGGTAGTGAGTAAACACAGCTCAGTGCAATGAACCCTCAGCCGTTGCCCTTCTGTGCTGATGGCGTGATAAGCCGGTGCGGGTAGCTTAGCAACTGGATAACGTGGGGACAGAGGCTGGCTCTGCATGGGGCCGCTGGTGGGGGGCACCCGTGGGAGCTGCCCTGGGGGACTCTGATGGGAGTGGGGTAGGGGCTGCACCAGGTTTTGGGACTAGGGGCTGAAAGGTCCTGCTGGTGTATTGGTGCTAAAAAGAAGAAAGGCAGCGTAAAGCTGTAGCTATAGCTTGCCTGGAGCAGAGGGGTATGGACACAGAGGGGTGGGTGCTGAGCCAGCCTCCTCCACGCAGAGCAAGAAACCAGGCTGCTTGGAAGGGACGTGGCTTAATTGTTCTCTGGACCCTTTTCTGCATGGGAAGATGGGCCCCTGGGCTTTTTCCAGGCCCAGCTCCTCTCTGAGGGCCCAGCGCCAGCGGGAAGCATGGCTAGACTGAGGTTTGGCCAAGGGACCACAAGAAATCCAGCTCCTCTGGCTGTCTTGAGATGGCAGACCCTCTGCCGGGAGCACCCTCTGTGCCCTCCACCCTGCTGTCTTCCCCTTCCCTCTTTCTCCACCCCAGTACGCTGGCCAGCCTGCTGTTTTTGTGAGTATGACATGTTACTGCTTTCATGTGCACTTACTCCTTTAAAACACATTCTTCTCATTAGTGAAATTTAATTATTTTGTTTTCTTTTGCTGGCTCTGAACTGCTAAGGCATAGGGATTTTTTTTGCCAGCAGGAAACCAAGTACATGCATTCTGCAACTGAGGGAAAGCAACCAGCATGGGAAACTGGGAGAGCTTTGGGCTTTCTGGAGATGAAACAACCCTCTCTGCTCAAACTAACATCTTCCCTTTTAAGGGTGACTTGTCACTTAGGAGAAGGTAAATGGGACAGCTCTGGTGTGAGCAGGACCTGCAGGCAGGGCTGGAATGAGGTATGCCACAGGGCCCACGGTCTTTGCTCCTGTCCCCTCTGCTGCTGTGAAAAAGCTGACTTCCAGCTGGCCAGGGTGGGTTGCACGGGCCGTGCAGGCAGAGCACGCGTAGGGGGTCATACTTGCCATGCAGAATGTGAGCGGGGGTCACGTTGGCAGTGCAGCCTTGCCCACGGATCCTTTCCCTCCCCCTCGCAGAGGAACCGAGCCTGGAGAGCACTGGCTTTGGTAATTCAGCGGCAGCCGGCGGAGCTCCCTGTGTTACTTATTAACCACAGTGCAGAGCTCTGCTCCTTTCTCCCTTCCTCCTGCCTTTTCTCAGAGGCTGGAGCTGCCGCTGAAACCTTCCTGCCCTGTCCTTTGCCACCGCCTGCAAAGCAACAGCTGGATTTCCCAGCAGCGACTTACCATTGCCCGCAGATCTCCGTGGCCTCTGTCCTCGGTCCGGGCTGGGTGATGCACGCTGCACCGTAGCCCGGTGGAGCTGCAGCTTGTCTGGGGCGACGGGAGGCGTGGCGAGGGGGCCGGGTCCACCCACGGTGAACTGAACTGCTGCCTGCCTTTCCCAATGCTGCCCAGCAGCTGTCACCCACCTTTGGGGCTCTACCAGGCCGTGGGGCTTGGGGGATGCTAAAACAGGGTCTCTTTGAATGTTGAAATGGTGACGCGTCCGCCCCTGAACCACCCACCCATCTCTATAGGGTCACTTTTGTAACCTGTTGCACAAAGAAAAGGCAGAACAGGATGGAGTGGGGAAGTTAAAGCCAGTACCTCTGGATGCTGCTGGCAACACATGTGATGAATGTGACAGTTGTCCTGGCTGAGCACACATGTGCCTCCCAGCCCTTTGAGCTCTGTGCAGTGATGATCATGAGCTGAGGGCAGCGTTGTCTGGGGACAGCCTGGATTATATCACAGCATGTAGACCAAGAGACAGGGTAACGGGGGGAGTGTGTGTGGCACAATGCTGAGCATTTTGAAGGTGTGTTTTCCCGTTGCCGAGGGAACTGTGTATACACAGATGCTGGTGCTGTTCCCCGGTGTGTTTTGCTCTCCAGGCCTGCCGTATTTGTGCCCATGTCCTGCAGCTTGTCGTCTGCTAAACCCCCTCATGTGATGGGCAATTTTTCAGTGCTGACAACAATTTTGTACCATGCTGATGTACGTGGTAGACAGAAATTCGGCACTCCGCTATACCCTCATGGCTTTCTTTACCCTTGGAGCAACTGCTTCTGGAAATTTTTTAATATAGTGTGACATACATCCCCTACACACATTTTGTTTTCTACTGTTAGGGTTTGTGGGGGCCACAGAGATGATTTGTTTCTCCAGCAGGGAAGTTAGAGGGAAGCAAATACTTCCTTTTCCTTTTTTTCCCTCTATAGATTTGCTTGCCAGGGTAATGAAAAGGAAAAATGAGCATCTTTTGTGTCTTGGGAGACCCTGAGCGTCTGTCAGAGGAGAAAAGACTTGGAGAGCAACACAGCACCTGAGAAGAAAATAATTGTGTGCAGATGTGAAGCTGGAAGCTTTGATATGGATGAGGAGGGGCGCTGTATGGTTTCCAGCAATGAAATCAGGAGATGGCATTGTTTGTAAGGTTGGGAAAGGCCAGCAGAATATTTTCTTGGCATAAGTTTGAATTGCAGGACTGGCAGTTTCATCAGCACAGCCCAGCAGAAGTGCCCCTGTAAATAGTGGCATAAGCAGAAGGTAAAAGGGAGCAATATTGTCGTGAAGTTGCAGGTGGAGATCTGTGTGCTGCAGATAACAGCTATGTTCAGGGGATCTCAGCTGCAGTTTTCTCAAGAAAATGCAGTGGCAGTTTTGATGGTGACTTGTCAAGGCCTTGAATGCACCTTGGCTAGGTGGCAACCTCTGGCCTCCCTATGGATTTGGAGATGGGGAGGAAGCAAATACCCTATCTCTTACAGTACTCTGCTTTCCCCTGTGTTGGATTTTGTTCTAGCACAGCTGGGAACTGATCCTATTTATCTTGCCAATACGCGTGCTGCCAGTGCTGAGCAACTGACAGACACCTCAGCTCATTAGAGGTGAGAATTTGTGGTTGGAGAACATCAGGAAAAAAACGATTAATTATACTGTGTCTACTGATTACCCAGCTCCTTTGTAATGGCATTTTCTCTCCTAGGTTATAAATCAAGCCTTAACTGCCAACCTTACATGTGAGAGATCTCTCGCACAGGGCTGTACTTTTGCTGAAAAGTGTCAACAGGGCAGTTGTGATTTTCCTTGGTCTACAGTGTGAAATTGTAGCTGGAGGGATCCTTTGGTTGACTCTGACTCCTGAACCCCTAAGTGCATGGAAGTCCTGCTCTGCAAGGCCTTAATTTCTCTTTAAGATGGGACTCTCTGGATTTGCTTTTAATGATTAATTGAATGATGTTGGGCAAGGTGTTTGCTCAGAGCAGTTTGCAGCCCTGTGCAAGAGGCATGCATGTTTACTGGCAACAGATTTTTTCCTCCCTTGTTGTCTAGTTTAGAGCTGTGCTTCTTTGGGCTGGGACAATGGCAGCTAAACCACATGCGTGCGTTGCTTCTGCCTATTTGGAGGGACCTCTCATATTGCTCACCTGCTATTGTTGTTTTTATTTTGTCAGTACTTTAACAATGTACTTGACCCTGAAAGCTGCTTTGGTTGAGATCCATGTGCTATCTCTCAGCTCAAGATATGTTTTTTGAATTCCTCCCCTCTCTCGTTTCACATCCCCTGAAACATTTTCGTGGACCCTTTAAGGGAAGAGGGATGCTAGTTTCTGTCTCTGAGAGTGCTGGCTGCAATATGTGGCTGCTTGCAGTCACGTAAGAGATGTGGAGAGCAGGATCCTTGCTGCTTCCAGGAGAGGGAAGCTCCTTGCACGAGCTTAGGACTCTCCAACACAGCAGCAAGTAGGTTTTTTTTTGGGGGTGTTGGGTTCCCCCCCTGCCCATGGTTTGTTTTTTTTCTTTTGATTTTCTATATTTTTTTTGTTTCCCCACAGTCTGTGCTGGCTCCTCACTTAACAGTATTAAAAATGTGCTCAGTGTCATCTTCCTGCAGGTGTGCTTTTCCAGGCATCCCTTGGGAACTGCTGACCTGTGGGGTTAGCATTAGCACAGTTCAAGTCATGGTAAATTCATTCTGACTTTGCATCTTGGGCCCTCTCACGAGGCAAATGGGATTAACCAGAAAAAAAAGTGGTGGCTTCTGCCATCTTGTTTGCTGCAATGCAAGTTTGCATTGGACAGGCTTTTAGCAGAGCCGCTGACTCAGCAGTGGGATGTTTGCTGATGATGCTGGCAGAAGGAATCTTTATCTCAAGCAAGGTGCAGTTACAGGGTCAGGTGTTTGTTTTATATTGTACTTTGGAACAATACGGTGGGTGTCCTCCAGCACTGCATGGGAGAGGTTTGTCTGTCATGTCTGCGAGGGACCCAGTGGGGGTTACTAAATAGAGAACACGCGTCATGTGAAGATCTCCTGGGCTGAAAATAGGTAAAAGGGAAGAGCTTCATTTGTGCTTACTCTGTTCTTGTATTTCTGAGGTCTGCTTCTGGGTGCAGCTGGAGACAGGGTGTGAACTAGACCCTATGTCAGGATGTCCCTGCTCCTTAGAGAAGGTCTTTAGAAAATCTTGTGTGTGCTGTTAGTTTGCTTCACCTCTAAGTGATGTGCTTGGCTCTTCTTCAGGTCTGGCACCATCTGCTGTTCCTTCTTCCCACCATTCGGGAGGGAGAAGGGCTTGCTGTGCTTCACCTCTTTACCCTGAGTGGGGAGACCCAGGGCAGGAGGACTGTTAGCAACTCATGAGATGGGGGAACAGATTTTTGACTGGTGGGTACTGAATTGTCCATGTATTTATAGCTTTGAGTTGCTCCTGTGATGAGACTGAAACTCGTGTGTTGTGGGCAGGGGGAACAACTGCTTAGTCAGCAGGGAAACAATTAACCAGCTGCATAGACTCACAGAATGGTAGGGGTTGGATGGGACCTCTGGAGATCATCTCATCCAACCTCCCTGCTTGAGCAGGCACACCCAGAGCAGGGGGCACAGGACCGTGTCCAGGTGGGTTTTGAATATTTCCAGAGAAAGAGACTCCACAACCTCTCTGGGCAGCCTGTTCCACTGCTCTGTCACCCTCACAGTAAAGTTGTTTTTCCCTCATATTCAGGTGGAACTTCCTGTGTTCCAATTTGTGCCCGTTGGGCACCACTGAAAAGAGTCTGGCCCCATCTTCTTGACACCCACCCTTCGGATATTTATAAGCATTGATAAGATCCCCCCTCAGTCTTCTCTTCTCCAGGCTAAACAAACGCAGGTGTCTCAGCCTTTCCTTGTAAGAGAGATGCTCCAGTCCCCTGATCATGTTTGTAGCTCCCCGCTGGACCCTCTCTAGCAGTTCCCTGTCTGTCTTGAACTGGGGAGCCCAGAACTGGACACAGGACTCTAGATGTGGCCTCACTAGGGCGGAGTAGAGGGAGAGGATAACCTCCCTCGACCTGCTGGCCACATTCCTTTTCATGCACCTTTTACTGCTGTGCCTCAGGAATTCACCAGGAATACGTTTTCAGAGTTTGCATCCCTGTTAGTGGCTTTTGAATGAGTAGCTTGGGACAAGGGTCACAATCCCCTGCTGAACCTCAGCCCCCAAAGTGTGTGTTAAGTCAGGGTGGGCCAAGCTCTTTCATCATTGACTACTCTGCTGGTATCTGAAGCATTGCTCTTGTGGCACAGTAGATTTAATTAAAGAGTTTGTTTAGCACTGGAGGGGATTTATGGCAGTTGTGACAAGTTTAAGTTGACAAGAAGGCCCAATAAATAGAGATGAATTGTTAATTATTCCTGTGTGATACTTCCTCTTGTAGTGTTGCTTTATCAAAGTCAGTGAGGGCTGGGAATTGGCCTCAGCACAATGAACAAAATAAATTGGAAGCTGGTACAAATGGGGGCTTCTGGTTGGCTCATACAATGCTTTAGGTAAAGGGCCTTGATGTCAGGCAGTATGCAGGTACCCCTGGAGAAGGCTAGATTAAAAAAAAATGGCATAACCACTTCTGATGTGTAGAAAACATGAATGCCACAGTGGGAGACAACTGTGTGCAAGATGGTGGAATATCATAGTATCTGGGAGTGAAGATATATTGCATTGAAGGGATGTTTCCCAGAGGAGGAGGGTGATGCAAACCTGAGTGCACGTTGCCACAGATGCCGCCTTCTGTGTTAGACTGGTGCTGGAAGAGACAACCTATTGCTAGCTGATGCATGGAGAAGCCTGGCATGAATTCGATTTGAAAACTCAGAGTTGAGCCAGAATAATCCTGCTTTGACCCTGTGTTTGTCCTTGAAACCAAGTGGCATGACAAAAACAAGGGCCATATGCCCTGGCAGCTAATGTACTCCTGTGTCATGAGTCTTGTCCTCAAGGTCTCCAGGAGTTTGCTCCATGGCCCGTGGTGGACAGCGGTGAGATCATGCAGTTTGTTGCCCTACCAAGGCCTCTCTGTTCTCTGCAACAGGATGCATTTGCCCTGGGCGAAGGTAATATATCAAAACTGGATTCTCCCCACCCATTGCTTTATCAGTCTGCTGATGGATTAATCATGTAACTTGGCTTCCTTGGGCACAGCTGGAGCCTGGTGCAAGGGAAACTTCTAGTATTCAGCTTGTTTCCTGACTTTCAGTCCAAATTTGAGTTTCTCTGCTAAACAGGTTGGATTTACTGGCAAATTTGCAAGGGTTGCAGAGGGCGGGTATCTTGACAGATCTGGAAACCGTTCTCCAATCTTAGAGTGAGTTTTGTTCCTTGTTTATGTGGGGAGAGTTGGGCGCTGCCTGTTAAGTGGCTGATGCACAGCCACGTCTTGTCACTAGGGGTCAGGAAAATGCTGAGAAAAGGGAGAGCTCCCTGAAACCGCAGCCCCTGGCAGGCGGGCACAGGATTGGGGCTCTTGGAAACCCATCTGATGCTGAAAACCAGGAGCGATTGTTGATATTATCTCTGCTAAAGAGTGGCTGCATTCAGCAAAGTGGCTCTTCAGCTGGACCTTCGTGACCAAATCTTTTCTCATGAGAAGCACCTCCAGATCCTTTGGTGTGCACCAAAGCATCGGTGCCACTCCTGGGGCATGCTTGCCCATAGATACATAAGCGTTGAGGAGGTCTCTCCAGGCAGATTGCTAGAGGTCTTTGGTTACCATTGCTGTTTTCAGGTCCTGGAAGTCCTTGGATTTTATTTCCAGCTTCCCAGTTGCAGTTCTTGCAGTAAGCTGCCCTGAGGTAGGGACAGGAGAGGGGCCCTGGGTGTGGATGTAAAGGCAAGATCTGTCAGTACAGACCTTTTCTTGGGCAAGATTAGAAGGTAAGATTAGAGAAGGTAGACAGGCTTTTGGGCATACAAGCTCTTATTCAATTGGAACTAGAAACTGCAGGCTTCAAAGCCAAATGAGTTGAAAACAGTAGCTCAGACATTAGTGAGATATTTAACACGTGTGGTTGCTTTAGAAGGAAAGAGTGGCTGTAATGTACAGGAGATGATGATAGGTGAGTGGAGCAAAAAAAAGCTAAGGCAGTGATTTTCTTGGAGACAGAGACAGGTAGCTTAAGGGGCCCCGTGGCATATGGTAAGGCTGGTAGAGGGCACAGTGGCCAATTCCAGGAGCTTTGCTCTACAGTGGAGTTGTGAATTTTATTTCCTAGATCTGCCTTTGGGAGATGTTTCATAGTATTTTATTTTTTTTTTCCTCAGATGAGAGCTAAGAAAGCAGAGGGAGTGATTTTTTTTTTGGGTGATCGATGGTGCCCCGCTGGGTGTGCCTGTCCCTCGCAGATTGTCTTTGGGTGTCTGTTTGGGTGCTCAGCTTCACCTCCAGCCTTCCTGGAAGGTCAGTAGGTGAGCTGGGTGAAGTGTATCACATTGCTGGAAGCAGAGGGGTAATACCAAGCATGAACTGGTAAATTTTGGGCAAAACGAGGCATGGAGCATGGCATAGGGGGAGTGCTGGAGATACATTGGCAAGTTTTGTGTAGAATCTGATAGCAGAAACTTGTCTGTGAAATTCATGTCAGGTACAGAGCTGTCTTTTTCTCCTGTGTAGGCATTAAACATACTCTTTTGATGAGGTTACTCTCTTATTTATATTACCACCTCTATTTCTGCCCAGCCTAATGAGTTTGTACTGCTTCTTACAAACTGAATTCATCTGCTTTGCTTGTTCTTGCTATTAGTGGGAATGACCACTGGACCATGCTGTCTGCACTGTTTGTTCAAAGCAGGATAAAAATTAATGGGAAAATTGTGTACGCAGCAATCTTAAGAAACCGAAATGCCACTGTGCCTCACCCATTGGGGGTAGCAAATTAAATAACGTAGCAGCTCGCTTCAAAGTCTGAGGATAAAGAG
Source organism: Morus bassanus (assembly GCA_031468815.1). Classification (NCBI taxonomy): domain Eukaryota; kingdom Metazoa; phylum Chordata; class Aves; order Suliformes; family Sulidae; genus Morus; species Morus bassanus. The sequence goes on from CM062583.1 coordinate 4,308,622, forward strand.
TTCTTGTGGCAGGCAAGGCAAGGAGGGGAGAGATGAAATACTACAAACTGTCATTGATTCACAGCCTGGGCTGGAAGTTTGCTGATGTGCTACAGCAAAATGGAGCTGTGTTTAATTCTAGCTGCCTCCACCCCCTCCTGTGACAGCTGGATCTTGGAGGGGTTTTGGGCTCAAAAGGAGGGACCTGTTACTCATAATGGTTCTCCTCAGCTCTTGGACCTCTGCTTACATTTCTCTAAGGTGCTATTGAAGGTTGTCTGAATAGTACCCTGAACTGATCTTGGAAATTGCTACTTGGTATAGGCTGGGTTTATGACCTTGGCAAAGGTGAAGTGTTGAAGTTGGTGGGGAGGAAAAGTAAAGGAAGGGTGGTTGTTTCTGACCTGAAGTCAAAAATCACTGGTGCCATGAACTCCTGGGGGGCACTGCTTGGTGGCACTAGCTGCCCTGTGTTGTTATCTCAGGCCTAATGTCCTGTGGTAAGATAGCTTTCACCGGGTGGTGCTGCTGTCTTCTTGAGGCACCATGAAGAGCCAAGATGTTGGTGACAGTATTGTAGTGTTGGGAAAGAGACCTGACTTCTGGAAGGAGTATGTCTTGTAGGACTGCTCTGAACCATGAGCCTGTCAGGGGGTCCTTGTGGGAGCTTGGTCCTCACTCTCGTCACATAAAGGGAAAGTGAGGAGCAGGAGTGTGCCCCACAATGGGAAGACAATATTTGTTCATGGGATGGGAGGGTTTGCAGTGCAAGATTGGGGAATCTGCCTCTGATGTATCATCAGGCTCAGGAGAGCTCATCTACTGGTGCTTTACCCCCTCAGCCAATGTGGTGGCTACAGCTTTGGACAGACAGCCTGCAAATTAAATGAAGAAGGAACAGTTGGTTGAAGTATAGCTGGGACAGGAACAGACCTAGTGGCCAAGGGCAGAAGAAGAGGGAGAAAACAGGATTTTTCTCCCCAAACTCCTATTCCTGGATCAAGCAAGTTCTGTTAATAAAAAGGACCAACAGTTCCAGTGCAACTGGGAGATGTCATATTGTCTACTGTGGCAGCAAGGACTTAAGTCAGCGGGATCAAAAAGTAGCCTCTGCACTAGCAGCAACATTGCTCAGCAGAGAGAGGGTTTCTCTCCAGGAACCAGCTATTGATCAGCAGTTTACAATGAATGCCCAGCATGTAAATAAATACAGATACTGTGGTGCTGCTGCAGACTTTAGCCTGCCCCTGAGGCCTGCATGGCCATGTGCTCTGTGATAACTCAGCTGTCTCTTCTGATGCACAGTTGAGCAGGTGAAGCTGATTCACTCATGCCTGGTGACTGCAGCTGATCTGCCTTCTTAAGCAGGTAACTAATGGTTTATATGTCTGACAGGTGTCTTAAATCAGCTGGGATACTCTGAAGTATTTGGACATACCTCACCCTGATAGATGCTTGGGTATCCAGTCTTGCTTTTGCTATCAAATTCAGCATGACAGAGGGATTTAAAAAAAAAAAAAGTACTACCCTGAAGAAGGGTGCAATTGCTTGTGTTTTAATTTTGGGTTTTTTTATGATTTTTTCCTGTGTTTTTTTTAAAGCACCTGCATTTTTGGGTACCCTCCTGGTGCTACTGCAGTTCTCCAGTGCACAGATATGGCTACTGGGGGAAGGAGTTGAGAGCCCATCTAGTGAGAAATCAGGTGTGTCTTACCCTGTCTACACAGTAGAATTTGGAATCTGACTTGTTCCTTCTGGAGCTTGGGTGTGGACTGCAGCTTAATGCTCCCATTTTCCTTAGTGGAGCATAGCTTTCATTAAGTAATGCTGTAAAACACTTGTGTTAGAGGCTATGAACCAGAAAAATCAGACCATAGTTGCTGTGGTTCTGGGTCACGTTTTGCATGCAGTTCACTGACAAAAGGAACCAACTGGCAGGGATGAGTAGGGTAGAAGGTTTTTTTTTTTTGTACTGTCTTTGTGGTACCATCTTCTGATGAAATTTGAGAGGCAACCTGAGATCTGCTCCACGTTTTTAAGATGAAGAAATAATATACTGGTTTTCATTTCATTTCCTTTCATTTACACTGCTGGAAGGTTTAGCTCTGCTTTACAGCATGGAATTGCTTTTTCTTTTTTTCCTTACAGAACCCCAGAAAGGGTATTTTAGAGCTTTAGAAACTTTAACAAACTGGAGAACAGGCCAGGATCTTCCCTCTCTTTGCCCTGTGCCTGTATGTTCATTGGCAGTAAGCATGGTGCAAAAAGCACCTGTCTTACTTTCCAAATCACTATAGCCAGCAGTCAAGTCTGCCATGTCAACAAAAAGCATTAAGACCTCTGCTTTCTGCTGATGCAGAACGATAATTTGTGGCTCAGGCATTACTGAGATGTTAGATGCCGAAATTATGACCACTCTGTCAGATTGGCTGGATAATTTTTACTCCTAAGCCTTCCACCAAGATGATTTTCAGTGCTTGGAAATTAGTCTTACTCTGTGGAACTGTCAGTGTCTCCCAGCTGTGTCAGTATGTGCTCTAACAAATGTGTGTATATATGATATAGCTATTTCATCATCATTCCCTGCACTCCTCCAGACACCTGGGAAGCTTATCTTAAGTGCAGCTCTCCTCTCCCAGGAGTCACTTTTGTTAATTCTTTTTTTTGGTTTGTTTTCCAGTAGTGTTGAAAAATCTCAGAACAAGCTTCTTGTGTCATTCCCCCCCACAGCCCTGTAGACACACAGGGGGAGAGATTTTGTGCTCCGAGTAGGTTATGCTCGAAATGGATGGGGGAGGTTTTATTTGTACAGGTAGGAAACTAAGGCAAGGAGAAACCAAGACCTCAGACCCAATTTTCAGTGAAAGTTTGTATCCTCAAAAGGTAGAAGGCAGAAAACTGTTGTATAGGGAGGCTGTGCTGAGGTTTCTTGGGCAGGTCTGAAAGGATTGCAGGTCCCCTTGCAGGAAGGGAAAAAGTATGCTTAAAACAGCAGATCCTTTGAGAAGCAGAGCACCCATCCACTGACCTTCCCCATTGCTGATCTGCAGCCACACTCTTGGGTCGACAGAGAGGCGCCACCTCCTTCCCCAGGGCACTGTTCCTTCCTGAGGATACCTGGCCCTGTACAACTCATCCTGGACACATCCTTTCCTAACAGGAGGTGGGGAGATGCAAACAAGCCCTCTGGAAGAGTCTCTGCCCTTGTTGCTTGCAGTGAAGGTGAGCTGCGAGCCTACAGTTGCCCTGTCTTCCTTTTGGATATGCTCCCTGACTGGTCGTGGCTCTATTATTAGTAGCTGATGTGCTGGTAGAGTCACTCTCCTCCTAGCTCTGCTAATTAATCAATGCACCCCATGATGGCTCTTGACCATTAAATAACTTTCATCAGTATCCAGACCCCAACAGCATGGATGAGCCCATCTATCTTCATTAGCTCTTGGATTTTAACATCAGGAACAGGAGCCAAAAGTGACAGTAAAAGGGCAGTTTCCTGTCTAGTCCCTTCCTCATCCCAGTGAAAACTGACGTTGCTGATAGATATTTTTCTTTCTTTTCTCTCCCTGTCCCTTGTTGTATGTTGGTTAAAGGAGAAGATGGGCAGTAACTTCAGCTCTTCCCCTTATCCCAAGTGATTATCCTTAGGAAAAAAGTGGACAGGATCCTCTTTAAAGGTAGATAAATAATGTATGATTATCCTCATTTTGTAAGTAATCTGAGAATGTCTCTCAGGTCACGAAGGAAAGAAAGTGAATATCAATACTTATTGATGTCTGAATTACCCTCCTCCATACTAAAAATTAACTTTGCCAGTGGAGTAGCTGCATCTGCACACAGATAACCCTAAATTGGCCAAAATTGTATGCACAACCTCAAAACCAGGAAGAAGGAGTTACACTTCTTGGAAGTGTTTCCTGACCTCGCTGAACATGTGGTGTTTTCCTGGAAGCGATGGGAAGCCACTGCTGCATGCTCAACCTTGCTCTCCAGAACGAGAGGGCATCACTGTCCTCGCTCATCTGCGAGGTTATTTCCTGAACACTGGTGTAACATGACAAATATTCAGTCATGTTCGGAAGTCATGTAATTTCCTTCCTGCCAGTTGAATCTGCCCTGAAGCAATTCTTCCTTTTGTCAGATTAACATGATTTAGATTAAAGAACTAAAAGGACTCGGAGAGGCCTCCTGAGATGCTGAAGTTTGTCCCCTGCTCTTGGATTATACGATGTGGTCCTCCAATCCATGAATGTCGTGTGGGTGGTAGGTTTGGCCCCTATTAACTTCTTTGTCCTAAAGCATGTCCTTTCCTGTTGGTTGGGGAGAAAAAAAGAGAATAAAGGCCAAGCTTTGAAGAATTGAGCTGGCTGAGCAGCTTTGCTACTCCCATCAGGTGTTGTACACAATGCAGAGATGTACTCTGTGCTGCCCGAAGACCCGTTTGTCCATCCCAAATGGTCTGTGCGGCAGGGAGAACCTACACATCTGTTTTCAATAAGAACCACAGAAATTCAAAGTGGGCTTTGCATGAGGCTCATCAAACCTAGAGGAGATGGATTGTAGTTAGCTGTGGTGCTTATGGGGTAAGTTGCAAGGGTATTTTGGGGGCTTAGGGTGTTTCATGAGGCTAAAAGTGAGAGCTCCCAGAGACTTCTGGAAATATCATGAGGCAGAGCACCAAAAAGGTGCATTTTGAGCACAATGAAATTTGTGTGCTCCTTTGACCTTTTGTAGCATCGATACCATGTCCCATGGGTGACCCAGGGAGGGATCATGCAGTAGATAATTGCACTGCATTCTGCAGACCTATTCAGGCCTCGCTCCCTCCTGCGCCCTGGGTGCCAGAGATGAGCAACAGACATTATTCTTACAGCTTGCTCCTCCCAGGCCACTGTGCATAGGCACTGCTTGAGCTTTTGTTTTCTCTCTGTTTTTCCAATAGTTTCTTGTATTATCTTTTTCCCTCTTCCTGTAGAACTTACTTGGAGCCGCCTCCATTGATACGCATCTGTATCTGCCGAGAACCCTTCTATCAGTTGTTTGCTCGAAGCCACCACTGTAAGTTATTTATACAGTGATTAGTTAAAGTTTCAGATATTTAATGCAGCCTTTAAATCACATATCCACCAACAGCAATTGGTCACATAAAATTTCATTGAGCGGTATCTATCACTTACTGTTTTTCTCAATGTGTGCATGTATTTAATTTTCTGCAGACCTCTCTTGCTGATATTTTCTGCTGAGCAAATAGTAAATTGAGGGACTTCAAAAAGTGTTTTGTTGCATTGCAGTGAGTGAATTACTTGTAAAGAGAACATGGAATATAAAAATTAATCTTGCAAAAATGTTGCCCTGTTGTATAAATCCCATCGCTCTATGTTAAAATAGAATCAAACCTTAAAATGAAATGTATTTTTTTCACAGCATTTGTAGCTCATAAGGACTCTTCCAACCAGCAAGCCTTGAATAATCGGCTGTGTTGGATTTGCTTCCGGTTTTTGCCTCTTCTGCCTCAGCTTATAGTGTGCTTCTGGGACAGTATCTGCTTTGTACTAGGGGTTGAAAACTGTACATATAAATGCTTGAATTCAAAGATATAGTAAAAATTTAAAATTTTAAAGTTGGCTCAGAAAGCCAAGTTCTTGGGCTTACCAAAGGAAATGAAACTTGGAAGCAATGGAGGTAGAAAATGTAAATTTGAATTTTAATGAAACAAACTTCTTTTTTTTTTTTTTTTGAACAGATAGTAATTAAAAGTGAAACAAGATTATGCCTGCATCTGCAAGTGGAGTAGTACTGAGCTGGGCTGAGCCCAAGCCAGCATAGACCCTGAAATGAAGCATCTGGGTACGTCATCTCACCCTGTGGTCAAGAGAGGTGGCTTGAATGAATCTCAAGGGGTGATTCAGATCCTGGGTGTGTTGAACTGCTTCATTCGGGTCTCTCCATGACCCCAGTTGGACCTGACAGTGGCTGGGACCGGGAGGAGCAAGGAGCCTGGAATTGGTTAGGCTGAGTGCCAGCCTGTAGATTCAAGTGCTTCTGTGCATGTGCAATGCAAATCCTCCTTTTCAGGTGTGTGGGTCAGTTTGGAGATCCACGCTCAATTTGTGTGTCCTCAGCTTGAAATTTGGGGGGCACTATTTTGCTGTGCATTTGAAAACATTGCAGTTTGGTCTGGAGTAAAATGTTGCAATATGTCTGCATAACATGGTTGTGACTGTCTTAGCCAGCTTGGAGTGCACAAGTTGCTCCCTTGCTGTAGGGTTGGTGAAGAAAGGAGGTGGCCAGGGACACTGAAGGGGAAAAGGTGTGAGCTTTTCTCAGCTCTGTGTGCTTTAGTGGAGACCTGCCAGCCTTCCCTGCCATTGTAGAACTGCCTCAATACCCCCATGGCTACCTCATAAATGGGATGTCCACATGTATCTCCTGCTGCTTCATTCAGAGCCTGCAGTCTGGTGGTGAGCAATGCAAGCTCTGAAACAAGTGCAGTTCTGGGGAGTGACCGACTGGTGTTTCTACCACCCTCTGGGAAAACAGCTGGCAAATTTGGAGCCCCATCTGTTTGTGGGGTTTGGTGGAAATGAAAGAGAAGTTGCTTGTGAGTCTAGTGCCAAAACAAGGGATGTGCAGTGCTAATGGGGGCTTACCATGGGGTGCAGGCACAGCCCTTTCCCAGCCCAAACACGGGGCCAGCAACTCCTTTCTCCTGCTTTAACCTGGTTATAAGGAGCAGAAGAGAGGAACAGGAGGGAAAATAAAAGGAGAAGCTGAGTTTGGGGAATGGCAGGAGAGGGCTCTCAGTGGGCAGCATGGATGCCTGGGTCATGGGTCAGCTGTCTGCTTGGCTAATAACGTTTTCTTCAACTTCTGACTGGTTACTGCAGCTCATTAATTGATTTGGCAGAGCAAAAAGGAAAACCAGTAGTGACCAAGTGAGGTGAAACTACATACTTTAAACTGTCATCCTGGATCCTGGCAAGATTTTCCTTCGCCCTCTTTGGAGCTGATTGCTGTGTCGGTGCCCTGCTGTTTTGCATTCCCCTTGCTGTAGGTTTGATGGATACTGAGGTCTCACCTTTGGCTAAGAATTGGGATTTCACTCATCCTGGAGGCAAATTTGCCACTCGTTCCTGTGGCAAATAAACTTCAGGCAGAGTTAGCTGCTGCCCTTGCTACACCAAAGGCTTTGTCTTAGTCTGTGCTGTAATTAAGTCATTAATTAAAGAACTCTCTGAATATTTCCTCTCCTCCTTTTTTGAAGTAAGGATGGAGTCACACTTCCATTTGGCCAAACTGTACCTGGTGGGGCGGAGTGATAAAGACACAGTAAATGCAAGTGATGGCAAGTCCTACCTGTGTCTTCTCACACAGCTGTGAGTACTTTATACAAGCCTTGTTACAAATAGGGTCTTGACCTCTTTTTTTAACTGTAGTTAAAAGCAGTGTAGCCCCTTCCCAGCATTAGGTGGTGTGGCACAAGGAAAGGCAAAAAACCTCCATGGACTTCAATGGACCCTTTCTAGGTGTGAGGGAGCTCCTGCTGTATTTAAACTTCAGAGCCAAAGACTATCTTTCAATACATTGTATTTAACTTTGTCCAATTCCATTCCCTTTTTCTGCAGCAATAAAACCACTATTGCTCTTTCATCTCTCCCCCTTTCTTCCCAAGTAGGTTCTGTGAAAACAGTTTTTGGGGGCAGTAAATCACAAAATGGAAGCATGCATTCATAAAATGCTTTATGCCTCCCTCCATCAATATTTCAACGTGCAACACAGACACCAACATTTCATTTTAATTACGCTGCAAATTTCCCTGTCGAGGAAGAAAGCTGAACTCTGCAAGCCAGCCCAACCCCATCCCCTCCTTGCCATGGGAGTGCTGCAACAACCAATTAGCCATGTCTTTTGTTCATCTGAGTCACGGGGCTGTATGTGTATGCCCACTGTGTGTGTCTCCTGCAGGAGGAAGACTTCCGGCTGGGCTGAATCTGGCCCAGGTTGTCCTTTGCTTGCGGCAGGGTGAAGAGAAGTCTTGAAGCCGTTCATGGAGGTATCTGTGGGAGCTGGCGTGTTGCCTGGAGCCCTCCAGTGGGCAGGAAGGGCGATCCAGCACAAACAGAAGGTTTTGGAAGATACGCTCTGACAGTGATTAGAGGCAAGGGAAGGTTTCCCTGCTTTAGCGAGTGTCACATTTTTTTAAAGCTGTTCTTTCTCTTTCTGAGGTTGCGTTGATTGCTAGGACTGTTTCCGTTTGCAGGAGAAGAGAAAGAATGTGACCGAGGCGTGCAAGTCACTGTGACACGGGCAAGTCAGCCCGTACCCTCTTGTAGCCCTTTCTAGGAAGTGTAAGAGATGGCCCCTTGCAACTGAGTGGCGATACGGGAGTTGATACGTTGCACACCCAATTAACATGTTAACCTGCAAAACTCCTTGCCAGAGATACTGCTGAGTTCCTCCAAAAAACCCATAGCAAATTTTCTCAAAGTATAATATTCACAGGTATGCGAGCTAGGATAAAAATATACGTGACAAAATGCTTAAGGAAAGGAAAGGGTCCCCTAATGCAAAGGAAATATGTCCCTCGTGGTGGTGCTGTTCCATCATTGTCAATTATAAGGAGTGTTAAATGTTCCTCTGTAGCAGCTGGTGTGGTGTATTATTTTAGAAAGGGCATTAAATTGGATGGGTTATCAGTGTAATTCAATATGACAATTTCTGTGGTCATATCCTGAAGACAGTGGAAAAGGTGGGGAGAGGGAGCAGCACCCGTGACACACAGAAATGCTAACTGGAAGGGAAAGAGGCATTCATTTCTTGTTAGCGCATACAAATGTAAATGTATTGATTTATGTAACTTCCCAAAGCTTAGCTGCTCGATGCCTGAAGAAGCATTCTTAAAACACATATCTGAATTAAGAAGCCACATGCCAGATAAATTGCTCCGTGTAGAAACTTTGTTAGCAAAGTCAACGTTTTTCCCACAGCCTTTTTAAAGTACTTCAAAAAACCCCAAACAAACTGTATGGATAAACAAATGTCTGTATGTTGTTGGTATCAAGGTCCAAGAGGTGGTTTTGAAGCTGACTGTGTCAGAGCAAGCCAGTGTCATGGTGTCATGACAGCCCAGTCTTGGATGGACAAGTGTTGGCGTCTTTGGGTATGTATTAAAATTAATTCAAGTCCAAACAGCACCAAAGAAATGATTTAACAAAAGAATAGCCTTATTTTGACCTACCTGAGGATGATTTGGGATTCTGTAATGGAGGGCTACATGTTTCAAACTGAGATGGGGAGCGTGGGATGTGTTAAGCTTCACCCAACATCTTAGTGCAGCATTTCCTCTGCGAGGGAAGGTGTGAAAAGTAAAGTTAAAGCTGCGATCTCTGTTTTTTCCTCTCTCTGGGTCTGGTGTCTCCCTTTTACTCAGAGCTACACGAGATTCATGTAGAGGAGCTCTCAGGTAGTGTTATCCATGGGGTAATGGGTATTTTCCTACTCTGGCTGTATGCTTAATAATATATTTACAATGCCCAAATGATGTTAGGATAAGAGTAGTTACTGTTTTGGAGAACCTTTCTTAGGACGTCCTTGAAGTTCCTCTGAAAAGAGCTCTGTGGGAGCCCCACTTATGCAAAAGTTATTCTGATGTCTGTAAAGACAGAAGATGGGGAGGTACGTCCAAGGGCAGAGGGCCCTGAAATAGTTCATTTGCAGAAAGACCATAACAGGTCAACTGGCAAGCCTTCATCTGCAAGTCTGGAGAGGGTCACGTGAGCAGGGACCAGTTAGGAGGATGTGCAATGGTGTGAAAGCTAGGCACACCACCAAAAAGCATTTCTGAAGAGATGGGACCGGCAGTCCTGGTCAGGGCGTGCCAAGTGCTAGGTGTGTCACCCCATGCATTAGCAAGGAACGTTTCCTTGCATGGTCTTAAGGTGACACAGACCATCCTAACAGTCAGAAGTCTTGAACAAGACTGTTTAAAAAGAGATGGAATTTATCTGTCTTCACAGGAAGGGAGTGCTGGCAGGTTAGGGTTGATCTGTAGGAGAAAAGAGTCTGCATGGGAAGAATTGTTTGCAAAGTTAATTTGCCTCCCTGCGTGGTGCAGCAGTTGCTCTAAGTCAATCTTAAAGAACCTGCGGCTGATGTATGTGGCCTATAGATGTAGTCAGCAAGGTTTTTTGGGGCGAGACCTTTTTATCTGGACCATGAACAATAGGACTGTTAGAGAGCGGGCAACAGGAAAAAAAGAAAAATTATAGTTTTTTCTGAGCATTTCCTTCCTGAAATACATGTTGGCATGTCCCGGTGCAGCACAGAAATAAGCAGGAGGGATCTATTTACATGGTTATGGGTTTGCTGTCCTTGGATCCTGTTTGAATACACTCCATCCCAGAGTTGTTTTGCATTTCACCAGGGAGTCTTTTGTCTAAAGGGCATCGCTGCTACAGCAAAGTGGAGCGTGTCCCTGTCCCCGCTTTCTCCAGTGGATATCACATTTCATTACCCTGATGAGCCTGAGCGAATTCTCCTGGTTGTGTTAATTTGCCCACAAGCCAGCTTGTGTCACGTCCACAAGAAGCCTGTGACGTTTTCTAGCCTCCCCCATCCCTCCTGGTTTCGAAACCTCGAATAATAATTGCGGCCTTGTCCCTTTTTCTACTTATTGCTTCTGAAACAGAGGGGAGAGGGGGCAGAGGGGCTGAGACACCCCTTCCCGTCCACACAGATGCGGTCAGTCCCAAGTCAGGCGAGCATGGGAGGCATTTGCCTCTCGGGGCTGTGTGTGCGCCCGATCTGCTGTGGTGCTGTAAGGGCTTGTGGGGGGGGGAACAGAGGGGGCTGCCTTTGCATGACCTTGGTCTTTGTGGTTTGGAGCTCATCAGTGAAATGGAAAGCAGGTGGTGGTGAGTGGGGTGGCTGTTTTGGCATCATCCTACCCTTTGGGCTGCTGTGGGTTGAGAAGTAGAGTGCTCTTGTGCATTTGCCTTCACCGGTGCTTTTTTTTTTTCCCTGAAGCACGGGTGCATTGCTGGGGAGAGGACCATGTAGTGTTGGACAACAAATGCTTTAAACCCAGGATCTGAATACTGCGTTTCAGAGTGCCCTGCAGGCAAGGCGTAGAGGAAGGATTTAAAATTAGATGCATGGGGGCAGGTGAGAAGTAAAGTATTTGTGTTCCCAGTGTGGTGCTGCTCCTTCCCCATGTCTTCAGTTTAATCCATATTTTTGACTACATTGATAATACTGGAGAGTTGGGGCTGTTTTCCAAAATGTTGGTATCTGAAGGCAAAGTGAGGTGTGCTTCTGCATGTATTACAAACAATATTCTTGCCTTTTTTTTTTTGCTTTAAATAACAAAACTTCTGCTTTAACTAATGATACCTTTAAATGATAATTTTGCTGTTCTAGCAGCCTTGAAGTTGAGCCACTGAAAAATCAGTGGTGCTTGTATCAGCCTAACCTTAAGGACAGGTGTTAATTTCTCAAGAAGTCAAACAAGCTTTAACAGGACAGAGAAAATTAGCTACTGATTATTGGTACTTTTAAGAGAGATGAAGATGCACGCTTTCAAAATACTTCTCTTGCGATTATGTCCCTCATCAAACCATCCCAGGAAGGCAATTCAACACTCTGTGAGGCTTAGCTGTGCCTTGTGCTCTTGACTGGTTATTAGGCCTTTTGAATAACTATCGTACTCTGTATTCAGGTTTCCAATCCTCTTGGAAAGGTTAATGCACATTGGCTCAGAAACACCGCTCTGAATGTGCTGAGACGCTTTGTACCGAGCGCACATGAGCCTTGGTCATGTGTGGACAAGAGTTACTTGCACATGGAGAACTGGCAACTGATTGAAAAAGAGTTTCAGGCTAAGTGTATGAAGGGGCCTTTGAATGGATTTGGCTGTAACACAAAGCTGTTCCTGAAGAGCTCTTTGGCAGAAGGAAAGAGGCTCTAACTAAGAATTGGTTGTGTGTTGTATCAAAGACGAGAGGTCGGGGATTGGAGTAAGTGGATCTTATAGTAAATGGATCAAAGAGATCAGGATACAGAAACTCAAGTGAAAGAAAATGACAGGTAAGAGTAACCACTAATGAAACGTGAAGCCCTGAGCACTTAAAATGTGGTGAAGGAGCTCCAGGAGCTTCACTCAGCCCTGAATAACCAGGGTAGGTGAGAACTGACCTGTGATGTGCTCCTAGGTGGGACAGAGTGATGGTCTGGGGGCGACCAAGGACTGCAAGGATTTTGGGAAGGATTTGGTTGCAGATAGCGTGGATGTAGCATGCATGTCCCTCCTCAGACCCACTTGGTAAGCAAAATCCTTATGTTTTTCCAAGAAAAAGAAAGGCTAGGACTTCGAGGCAAGTTGTTGACAGCTTGGAGGCTCACTATGCACCAAGCCTGTTGTTACTACCCCTTGCTCAGCTTGCTTCACACCCGGGGACATATAAACAGCACCATGTATCCTGAGGATGTTGCTTCTGATTTGTATTAACCATTTCACTTAAAACCAAGGTGGTGGGAAGGTTTCAAGTGGTGTTAGGGGGAAAGGAGGAACTGAGGAGGATGTTTAGGGTGTCCTGAGTGAGTGGATCACCTTTTGAGGTGTCTGCTTTGCCCTCCAGGAGCCTGCAATCCGAACCTCACCCCTTTACTGGATGCTTAACATCTGGGGTCATCAACATACCTTCATGGGACAAAGCAATGTGTACCCTGAGCTGGGCAGAAGCAGATGATCCAAACCATCTCCAAACACTCCTAGCTTGGCCAGAAGCTGCTGTGGTGAGTGATTTCTAGTCCAGAGAGAAATTTTCTCCCAGCATCCCTCCAAGACATTTTTCTTTGCCCTGAAAGGATTCCTTCCTGCATGTTGAGTCATGCTTGAAGAAGTGCTTGTTAAATAAGTACTGCTCAGCTTTACTTAAAACAAATGAAGTTGATTTAATAGGGCTATAGAACGGCCAGGTATCTGTGTTATTTAAGAGTATTGGCACTTTGAAGGCCAAGTGCTAAAAGCACTTCATTTTTATTTCAACTGTTAATTGAAAATCAGCTGGTTCATCTTGTTCTTTCTGCTACTGCTCCTTCTCCTCTGCTCCCTGCTCTTGTCTCCCCCATCCCCCTGTGATAGGATAACAGCTGTTAATGCAACACCCCTGCACAACGTGCTAGTAAAAATGTGGCACAAGGCCAGGCTTTCACTTGTGGTTTATTGGTTTAATTAACCAGGGTCTTGCAAATACTTCTTTGTGAGGCAGAAATGAGAGAATCTAATGTTTCTTGGGCTGGATCCTTACATCATTTTTAGGCACCTGGAGAAGGCACCAAGGTAAAAACCTGGCTTCTCTGATTAACCTTGACTGAATTCAATAATACTGTGGAGTCTCATTATTGCTGACCTTGTGTTTTGCTACCTTCTCATCTTTCTAATTTGTCTTTTCTTCCTGCCTTTGCAATAACAGTCAGAAGTGTTAAAAAAGATCTGCTGTCTCGTGGGAGAGCTCCTCTACTTGCAGTGATTTCTCTTTTTTTTACTTTTCAATATATTTCTTGTTTGTATTTTTCTTGCATTTACACACACAAACATTTGCATGAGAATAGCTACTTAAAAGTTGCTTGAAGGTGACCTGATAATTTTTTTTTAATGAATTTGTGTGATGTGCTGAATACTGCCAGCCATCAAGATAATTTGGCATTTCTTCATGCGAAAAGAAGTTCTTCCTATGTGCTGTTTTAGGAGATGATCTTGACAATGTTCATGAGAAAAGCAGTGTTGAAGCTGGGTTGTCCACAAAGAAAACTCCAGGTGCTGCCTGGGTTTATTTTGAGTGATTTCCTATTCTTCCCTGCCCCACGTTCCTGCTGATGTGATGTCCTCTCATAATTTTGGTCTATGCTGCTGAACATGCGTGTATTACTTTGGGTGAGGCGTGAAACAATATCTGAGCACTCATAGTGATCTGTAAAGCCTCTGGCATCTGTTTTGAATAAACTCTAGGGTCTTGTTGTGTGGGTGCAGCAGAAATCTTTGTAGATCAAAGGACAATAAGGCCAGATCTTAAAATTCTTTAAGGATTTTGAACACTCTAGCCCTGTCACAATTCCAATTTTGGGGTAAATGCCATTTACCCTTCCCTCTTGAAGTCTCTTTCTCTTCTTTGCTTCCTTTTCCTTTACTGGTACCTAACATCATATGCAGTTCCTGTGGTCTACCCTAGAAGGTGGTAGCAGTGATTCGTTCTTAGGACTTTCTAATGATCTTAAGGGGAATGGTTACCTTAGAGAATGTTGATTATCATCTTAATTGACAGTTCTCCCTTGCTAGGATCTCTCCAAATCAAGCCTATGGCAGGTCACATTCCCATGTAGTGCCCAAAGCATGCTGTTAATTTCTGGAAGCATCTGGCTGTGTGGGATAAATAGTTCATTACGACTTGCCTTCCCGCAGTGATTTTTTCGTTGGAGTTCAAGATTTCTATGTAAGAAATGTTTCCTTCACTAGGAACTTTGATACAGAATTGTGGAGCTCAATTCAGGACTTCAGCAAGCAAAATGCTTGCAAAATACTCAAAATTGGTACGGCCCTTGGTGGAGTGGTTTCTGGTCTTTGTGTGTGTGAATGGCTCCAAGACCCAGGTCCTGGTAAGCGGAAGTGCATGAGGCTCTTGCTCTGAGCAGGCCACTGTATGAAGGTGCTTGTAAGCTATCTGAGATATCAAATAGGCTGCAGGGTGTCTCCAGAGTTTTTCATAATATAGCCCCACCTCTACGGTGGCTCCCTTTCCCTTCCTTCGTGTTCTTTTGGAAACCCAATGTTTTGATTCTGTGAGTCACGGGCAATTGAAATAACATCATCATCTGCTTCATGGGTGATAAAAGGTAGATAGACTGCAGCTAGGTAAACTACATCATGCTCTGACTCCTCTCACTCTGTCTCCTCCTGTAACTGCTTTGACATCACCCAAGTAGCTGCAATTGGTTCACCCACCCACTGATGGTGACAGAGCCAAATATAGGGAAATGACTGTAGTTGTCTTTACTAGAGTTTGTAGGTGTCTAAGGCACATAGTTAGTGTTTCTCCTTCGGTTCTGTTTCAGCTGCCTGATGCAGCTGGATGATTCATCAGTACGATCAGTATGATCATCTGTGTGATACAGGTTTGGCCATAAAGCCCTTGCTTTAGATGTAGGCAGGTGGGGCTGGTAGGACCAAGTTGGCTCCAGCCCCCTGTATTTGTGGGTAACCTGAGAAAATGTTGAGTCCAGAAGGGTCCAGGGAGCTTCTGTTGTCCAAAGCCATTGCACAGGCACTAGAGCCCAGGCTGGCTGCCAGCCACGACCTGTCCTTGCTTATCCCAATGTCCAGTATTGGGAGTGATCTCTTCTGTGAGACTGCACTTGCAACACACTCTGAAACACCAGCAAGTATAAAATCTGGTAAACATATTGATTTTTTTCCTCTGAAGCACGTTGAAATGCTAACTGCCTGTTTACTATCTTGTGCAAGTTAAGATGCTGATTGGAAGTGCAGTGTCCTTAAGTGAGATGGTTGCTGGCTACCTAGAAGATTATCTCCTTGCTTGCATAACACTTCTCCAGTGCAGTCTTGGTAGAGTTCATAGTCTGGTGGATTTGCGTAGGACCATCTCATTTGGATTTAATATCTCAGCTAACACTCTGCTGACCCATCAGATGCATCATAGGCTCCAGCCATTTCTTTGGACTTTGGGAAAGGGTGCTTACCGGATGGGATGTCTTACCTTTCTTTGGGGGAGTGCGTTTAGTCCAAGCATATATCAATATAGAATTTTCTTACCTGCAGGTCAAGAAGTAGTCTATGTGTATTTTTAGAAACACAGACAGTCAAACCATTAAATTCATTTGTCTTTGCTTTAACAAAAGTCCTCCTTGCCTTTAGAGAATGATAATGGCACTGGATTAATGTATCCAGGAGTACCATTGTGAGTGGCAGGTGGAGAATGAGAACTTGATGGGATCTAAAATGAAAGAAAAATATTTGCAATCAGTTTTGTGCTCCATTCTCCTCTTGCCCTAGCTATCTGAGATGTTCAACACATAATTCTACAATTATGTGGTGTTTTTTCTAAAGAAAGGCACCATAAGTCTGCCATAAGAAACTCTCAAGATGCTATTTTCATGCAAATAGCTTTGTGTGCTAAATTGAGGAACTTAAGAACCACAGAAAATATAGGAAATGTGGGCAGAATGCATTCGAAATGTAAAAGTTTCCTGGGAGTTGTCAACAGCTCTTTAAGAAGTCTATTGCCGGCACCTTTCAGCAGCTTCTCTGTGATTGCTGGGGGGGGGGGGGGGGGGGAAACAACAATTACCAACCCGAAAGATTGTATGTAGTTGTTGCACTGAGGAACAACTCTCAAGAAGTGATAATGGAGTGGAACAGTGTTCTGTAGTTTGCCTTTCTGGCTTTGAAAATAGAGACGACAACAATGCCCCAATTCTTTTTCTAGTTCCCAAGCTTAAAGTAAGAGAGGGTACGCAGTTTTCTACATGGTTTTCCCTTGAGGGTTCTCTGACACCTCTGAACACGTGTCCTCATGCCTGTGCCTTTCCTTCAGTGGCCACCCAAGCAAAGAAACCTGAATTTCCTGGTTGAAGGATCTTTATCACTCACACAGGCTCATATAGAAGATGAGTGTATAAGCCTAGATTCTTGAGGGCAAAACCAGCCTGGAAAGCATCCTCTCAAAATTGAGTGTGGTATGAATAAAGCAAGTGACTTTTCCACACCACAAAGATGAGTACTTTCTACTTCACTGCTGCGGATGATTGAGGAAAACAATTGCATTCTGACAACATGCATTGACATTTTAAAATGAAAAAGAAATGAAGAACAGATTCTGGGAGGCTTGCCATTAATGATAATGGATTTCCCTGAATGGGAGCTTTTTTGAAAGCCTGATTCTGGGTGGTGGTGTGTGTGTGGTTTTGTGTTTTTTTTTTTTTTTTTTTAATAATGTTGCCTAGAACAGGCAACCCTGTCACAGGGGACAACTAGTGGGTCAGAGAAGTTCAGGGGGTAATCTGGGGAACTGTTCTCAAAGTGAAAGGAACAAAATAGTTTTACACATAGTCATGAGCCCACTTAAAACCAAACAAGAAAAATGCCTGTGAGAGCAAAGAGGGGAGGGGAAGCTAGGTTAATGCTGATAAATGAATATTTGACATTTAAGTTCAACTTTCATTTGCTTGCAAATGAAAACTATTGTGTCAACACTGCAGGAGATGGTCCATGCATGTTTTTGGTTTTTTTTCCCCCCCGAAGGTTAATTCTTCTTTGATTAAAAATAAGTGAGAAACGTTGACTTTAAATGATAGGCAAACACACACAGTGCCTCCCCAGCAGTACATGCTGCACATCGACAGCACAACCCTGCTTTTGAGCATCTGGCAGGGGGCTGTAGCGTATGTGATGACATGGCATTTGAAGGAAGTGCTTTCCAGACAGGTAAAAAATCTCTTGCAGTTAGCCATTTTGCTGTAGGAATATCTTTTGCCCCTTGTGGTACTAACTTTCAGCTGTGGGGTTGAAACTGGGATGTTTCAACTCCTGCATCTTTTTATAGGCACCATGTGATAGGTAATTTTATGTGAAAAATCTATTTAGTCCCCTGATGGAAGAAGTAAACTTAGGTGAGACTCATTCTCCCGTGAATTCTTGGCGTGCCATAAAAAAAATAAGTAAATCTTGCAGTTCTCCAAAATATTAGCTGTAAAACTTGTGCCTTGTTAAAGTTACAATCAGAAGATGTAATAAATGGATTATTTAAGCATACATTACCATCTAACGTTCATCTTGGGGCACTTGGATTTTGACTCTGTAGTACTGTGCTTTGCCTGGCAATCTCATGGTGGCTGCTGGGGTGGAAAACACAAACCCTCTTTTAAATAATGCATCCCTCCTGTGCTGTGCCTCTCTTTTGGTTCAAAGATAGTTCCCCTTTAAAGTTTAATCAATAGTTTTATCAGTGCTTACAGGCAAAAGGTAGTGATCAAAAAAAAAAGTGCCCTGGGACAGAGAAGTGTAACACTGGATGGAATTGCACCTTCTCCTCTGTTCCTGCTGTTTTTAATTGATTCTTCATAATGGTGTGCGCTTATTTGGGTGGGCTGGCCCTAGGAGGTGATGGGAGTTTGCAAGCTGCTGCTCTGGAAGACATCTTACACCTCTGCTGAACCTATCTATCGGGGAAGCATGCTGGAGCAGAGCAGGGGACAGGTAGTTTCTTGGGCATTCAGTTGGGTTGCTTTCCCCAGGCAGCTCTCGCAGAACTGTTTCTGCCTGTGCAAAGTGCCTTTTTGCCCCCTTTTTTTGGGGGGTGGGGTGTCTGTCACCTGTCAATGCTCCTGCAACTCTCAAGGGGTAGATGTGGCACAGTGTGGTAATTAAAAGGTGGATGTTATAAAAGGTATTGAGAGACCTGAGCTGATGCTTTGTCAAAACGTTGTTAACTTTGTTGTTTTTCAGAGCAGACTGAGTCCTGGTGGTCACGGGCAGTGCTGAAGCAGGAGAGGGTAGCTCCCTGAGGGTCAGAGGAGGGAAAGCACTGGGGCACAAGCAGCAAGCTAGGAAGGCAGGGGCATGAAATGCAGACTGCTTGAGTTCGGGCTTGTGCCTATGCCTGGTGTTCCCGCTTGGCTTTTCAAGAGTGTTTGGAGGTGTCTGTTTAACAGGAATGGTTTGGCACAGGTTCCCAGAGGAAATTTAAGCTATCTCAGCCTGGGCTTCAATTTCCATGAGTACTATTTGGTCTAGAGCCTGCTTGGCCCTTTGGGCTGAGGCTGCATTAATCCTGGCTTCTCAGAGGGCACTTCATTACTTAAGGAGGGTAGTATCAATCTGTTGGTATATCGGCATCAGAGGGAAAAGGTTAATGATAGCTCTTTGTGCTTCTCTGGCTTCTCTTCATGGGAACACCCAAACAGCTGGTCATTTTCAAAGAGGAAAGTGCATCTCTTTCAAAGACCAGCACTGTGGACAACCTGTGGTGGTGGCATCTGTGGGAATCTCCTTCAGTCTGTCCCTGCCAGGAGGCCACACAAGCATGTGCATTAGTGTTATATACATTCTTGCCACTGTTGCTTTCTCTCTGAGACCCTTGCAAAGCCAATATAGGGTAAAATGCTTGTTTCTAACTCTGAATCACCTGTATTCTCTGCAGTATTCTACAAGCCTAAACTTGGTCTACAAAGCTGGTAAAAACAATTCAATTTAGGACAATTCATACGGAGGATAATATTGGTTTTGCTCAGTGTGTGCTACCCTGGCCCTCATTTTTTTTTTTGCTTTTCCACCAAACATGTTTCTTGGTCAGTCTGGCTGCCACTTTAGATCTCTAGTTCTTCCCATGCTGCTTTTCTCTTTGAAGACAGTTGCAAGAAAATCACCCTGTAACAACCAGGGCTGTGAGACATTTCCAGCGTTTGAATAAACTGTACAGGATTTTTTTTCCTTTTATTCTTCTGTGATTGCTGTGTGCACATAGGTAAAGCCAGGCCCAGCAAATGCTGATAATTCAGATAAAATGCACAGCATTTAGGCCCTGTATTGTTAGCTGTAGGGCAGAAAAGAGGCATTTAGTACAGCTTTGCAGTGGATTGATACAGAGAGGGGAGCATGTAAGTCTCTGGTGTGGGGTTTTCTCAGGAGCTTGGTGCAGAATTGTTATGCATGGCTCCCTGGGTAGCTGCACAGGTATCTATCCACTATATAAATAGGAGATTGGCATCTTTATAGATCTATTACAAATGTGTTCTCAGCTCAAGGTCACAGTTGTCTTCATTTCTTGCATGTAGCTCATTTGCTGCCTCCCTCCATGCCTTACGCTTGCTCTGGGACTGGCGATCCATGCTGTGAACTCTCCTGTCTCTCATACTTCGGGTCCTGTTTTGCTGTCTTTTATCTGCAGGGATTTCTCCTGTGAGCTGTAATGTGCTGATAAGGTTCCTTGTTGCTGTTGGTGCTGCAACACCGCCGCCTCCCCGCCCCCCCCCCCCCGGAATCTAGTAAGTTTGAGGGATTTGCTCTTGGTGGGAAAGCACTGAAGAAGGATTTTTTTGGTTTTTTTTTACCTCTTAAATGTTCCCCATTTAAAAGGATGGGTTACTTATGAAACCGGCTGGGTTGCTACTCCTTTTAGCCCGAGCTTGATGCCCACATCATGTCAGGTTGCTTGAAGTGTCACAGAGACTTTAATTCACCCCCACCCTTGCTGTGGGTTGCACACTTACCTCTTTGGGTTTTGCCTCCAGTTCAAAGCCAAAAGGCTTATGTGCTGCCTCTGAAGCGCTCTGAAGATTTGCAGCTCTGCCATGGAAACGTGCTTTTCCAGGAGCTGCGTTCTTCTTGTGTGATGGGAAGAAGCCTCCTTGCAGAAGCCATTCCTACCGGGCAATGAATTCCAGTTTGGTTTCTCCTCCATTGTGAAATAAGGGAAGGTGGCTCCAGGCAGGCAGGGGAGCCAGGTGAGCCCTTTTGGCAGGAAGTATGTTCCTCTAGACTGTCGATGGTATGTTTGGACATATGCCTTGTCTCAATTTGTGTAATGAATTTTTTCTTTTTCCTTTTTACTTTCTCTAGGTGAAATGTTTTGGAGAGGACCATCATTTTCTCATGTTCCAATTTGTGATTGTTTGCCAGATGATGTTTTTTTGTTTGTGGATTCCAAAACACAGTAAATTCCTGATATTTAAAACCTGTAATTAAAGAGGTGGATAATTTTGCAAGGACATGCCAATTGTCTTTTTCCCGATTTAGAGGAGGGACACTTTTAGGAATGGCATTTGTATAATGAATGTCCTCTTCTGTCAATTCAGGTTTCATTTTGAAAATGTTCTCTAATATTCCTGTAAATTTCAGTTTCAGCAAATGTTTCTTCTGGAAACTTCAGCAGCTGAACCGTACAGAGATACTGAACGCAGAGGGAGTATGGGCTGGAGCAGAGAACTCATGAAGGTTGCTACAAGGCATTCTTGGGAAGCTGCACTCAAGATTTCCTGTGGGATTATACCGAGGAACCCAAACCCCTTGGACTCTCCGGGCTATTTAACAGTACTTTTGCACAGCCCCAAGACTCACCATCTTCTCTGCTTTTCTAACCTGGAGCCTACTTTTCCCCACCAACCTCAGCTTACTCACTTCCCTCACCTCTGAGCAACACCTTTCCCATCTACCCTTCAAGGCTTTCTCACCAGCAGAAATTCCTGCAGGTGGAGCTGGAATGACATCCTGCTGCTGGAATAAGTTACGAGGCATCAGTTGTCACAGAGTAATTGCTTCCCCGTGGTTCCTGGTTCTCACGTTTGCTCTCGATATGCCTGTGCGTGCAGCCGCTTGGACGGAGCATCCTGCGTGCCTGACGTCCTTGTGGTCTGCAGGCAGTCTGAGCAGCGGGTGGCCAGCCTGCCATTCAGCTCTTCCTAAATTGTGGCGTTTTGACCACCTCCGGATCACAAAACTGGTATATCAAAGGATATTGTGCTGCAGTTGAGTTAATTTTCTTATAATAGGTGTCCTGATTTAATTCTGACAGGAGGGAATCTCATTCCATCACTTGTCCCCTAAGGACTGTGATGAAAGGCATGGTCTTATAGCAGAAAACAATTTGTTACTGGATTCAGCTATATCAATATTATCCATGATAAGGTTGTCCTTACCGTGGCTTTGCACTGATTTATCTAGAGAGGCCTCTTAGCTTTCCCAGATGCTGGACAGCCTGAGGGTATGTGAGGACAACAAGAAAATCGGGCTGGCTGCACTGTTGGTGGCTAATTCTCCTGTTAACTGTTTTCTGCAGGTGGCTGTTGCCTCTAAAGCTCAAACTGGAGATGGGAGCTGCTGGTTTGGCTTCTACTGCACCTTCACTGTGCTGTTAGATCGCACCAGCAGAGTGTCTCCCAGGCTGAGAAATAGCCGCTGAAGCACAGGAGAGCTCCAAAAGTTTGGGAATGTGCTCAAAACACCAAAAAAAAGATCTATACAGGATTCCAGCTGTGGGCACCAGTATAAAAGGATGGAAGCTTGTAGGAGAGAAAGGAGGCAGGCTGGGTTGCATGAGAAGACTGAAATGAATTGGGGGTGGGGAGGGATATTTTTACTGCAAGTTGTTCATCATGCTGGAAGAATATGGTATGTCTACTCTGAAAAGGCTGTCTTGAAGGCCATGCTCCAGCAGAGCAATCCTTACTTCTGTGTACAATTGTAATGCCATCACTTGGGTGTGTTGAAGGATGGGATGTTCAGTGTGGGCTCTCCTCTGTGCCTGCCCCCAGTTACCTGCTGCAGGTGATGAAGGGGTCCTAGATAGGGGTGGGTATAGCCCTCCATGGGTCCCCCTCAATTGGCCACACTTCCTGGGACTGATTCAGCAGCCTCACAGCCCCTACACCAGTGAAACATGGCTATCAGCCATTTTATCTACAGCAGGTACAAAATGCTGGCTGTGCTGAGTTCACTGGTGGGTCTCCAGTGAGAGGCGGGATCTGATGATGTAGAGAAAGACACTGTGCCCCTGTCTTGCTCCCTCTGTCTGGGGTGTTTTGCAGCCTCGGGGCTTCCTGAGCTGGAAGTTAATCTGTAACTTTGTGTTTAATAGTCCTTGATGGCCTTCTGCCAGTTTGCTTAAACATTCGTGTTATGGCCCTTCGAGTGACCTGTTGTTGCAAGGAGCTCTGCAGTTCGTGCCTTGTGTGACAGAGCTGGAGATGTGTTTCAGTAATGCTCCAAAGTCTTTGTTTTTCCTGGTACATTGAGTTTTTGTGGTTACTTCTAGGGCCTCCTATATCCCCTGGCCTTTCTCTGGCAGGAGGAGCACCTTGCAGTCCTGCTTCTGATGTCTCTTTTTTTCCTCTCTGAGGAGCTTTGGAGAGGGTTGTCCGCTACTGTGGAGGGCAGCAGGCCAGGGCTGGGGGAGCTGCTGTGCAAGCTGTTGAGCTAGTGCTGGGGTTTGGTGCGAGTCCCACAAGGCTTTGCTTAAAAACGTATGTTCTCAGCTCTGTCCAAAAAGCAGAGCTCAACTCAAACAGCTGAGCTAAGCCAACCAAGGCGCTCCCCCCCCCTTCCACACTGCTCTGCTCTCACTATGTTTTCCTGTGAATATCTGCTGGAAGAGCTCATGTATGTCCCATCTTAATGTGTACCTGGGCATGTCCATGCCCCTCGTGTGCAGAGCTAATGTTTTTACAGTTCCCTCTCCTCTGGGTGTTTTCTCTTTTTTTTTTCCTTCCTGCAGTTCAAGAGCCCAGGTTATTTTAGCACAGTAAACATTTTTTTGACAGTTAGTGACATGAATAAATCCTTTTCCTCTCCTCCCCCTAGTTTATTATTTAAGGGGAGAAGATGATTAAATCCAGCAGAGCTGATTTGCATTCTCTGTTAGCAGGAAGAGGGTGGCCGATGGGGGTCTGTCAAGCCGCAGAGTTTGTGTTGATCAGCATCTTGGGAGAAACAGAGTTGCCAGCTGCTTAGAAACATCTGGTTTTGGTTGTTCTCCCTCTGCCCCCACCTTTTCTTTCTGTTTTTGGAGAGTTTAGCATTACTGATTCTAAATGCTGAATCTAGTGGGGTGACAGTTTGGTTTCTACTCTTCTACTCAAGTACCAGAGCCCTGCCAGGATACTGGGTTTGGAGTCCAAGCGAGGGTCAGCTGAAGCAGTAAAAAAACCTACTGGCTGGTTGCAGGTTTCTGAAGGAGAAGCTCTTTCTGTTTGGGGCTGGGCTCTGTGTGCCTGAGGGCCCAGTCTCTGGTTAATGTAATGCCAGCATGAAGCCAGGGCCCCTCTGTGCAAAGGGAGAAAGTGTTTTCCTAACCTCGGTGGCATGGAAACACAAGCAGTTAGAGCAAAAGAAGCCCCAGTAGAGTTAATTAAGTGTTGCATTTAAAAGGTGGAATCAAATGGCATTGCTTTGCATTTATTGAAGTTAGCTTTTCCCGCTCTCAAGGGTTGGACAAGGGTTGAGTAACTGTGCTGTTGGGGATGGGAAGGCAATATGGAGCAGTGCATTAATGTGGACTCAGCTGTGGGGTTTGAGAGCAGTTGTGAGCTCCTCTGAGCTGTGTTTTTGCTCACCAGGAAGCCCTTAGCCTGCCCGGTGAAGGCAGTGTGCTATATGTATGGTCAGAAAAGATGCAGGGGTGGAGGGTCCCCACCTCTCTATCTCTTTTCCTGTCATCTTGACTAAAAGATCCGTCTATAAAACCGGTACCTGCTGGAGACTGAACTAACCAAGCTGGTGCATCTGTGGAGTGGAGTGTTATCTCATGCTCAGGTCCTGCTATGTCATCTCCTAGTGGTGCTAATCCTGGCTAATTAAGCAGGGGCTAAATAACCCAGGCAGTGCCCTGTGCTAATGCGGTCAACCAGCTCGGCGTTGGCTTGGGTTCTCCATCAGCCAGAGGAATTGGCGGCTGTGCAGTGCAGACATGCCCTAAGGCCTGGCCATCACTGGGGTTAGGAACCTGCAATGTGAAATAATCAGTGCTGTTTCCTGTGGTCCGGATGCCATCAAGACTGGAAGATTCCGAGTAATCTTGTTTGGTGTCTGCCTGCACCTTGCTAGAGGGGAGTTCTGTTCCACTAAAAAATACGCAGCAATATGTGCCAAAATGAGCAGTTTAATGTATAAAGCAGAGCAGGCTCCTTCTCTCAGCATCGAAACGGAGCTCCCAGCCTCACCTGGTCACATTCCCTGCTGCCAATATTTCAGTGGGATAGATTGTGTCTTATGGTATTTTGGCAATAGAAGATGACTTGCAATATTTCAGATTTCCTTGAGGTTGTCCTTCCACCTGCCTGTCTTTCCCCTTCAGTCGTTTGTGCTTCTGATGACTGACTTTCTTTGCTATTTCTAACCCTCTTTTTGGTCCCTTTTGGAGCTTGATTTCTGCTGGGGGAAGAAGGAAAAGGTCAGGCTCTTGCTAGTGAAGCTTATTTAATTTGTTTGCCGCATCTGTGGGCAAACTTGCATGTATGTTGCTGGTATGAACTACTGGGAGCCTCCTGGATGCATGGGCCCCGTGGTTGCTTATTTATTTACCTCTTTGCTTCTTCCTGTTTTTCTTTTCTCCCATCTGGTCCAGTGTTCCCAGTTTTACCTCTCCCTCAAGAGAAAAGCTTAGTGGACTCCAAACAGTAAATAAACCTGACATTTGCAGTAGTCAGTCTGATACAACAGAACTGGGATGCAGCAGCACTTCTTTGTTTGGGCTTGTTTCTATTCTTTATATAAAGCTTCTTTTAATCAGGAGCTAATGACAACTTTTGGTTGCGAGAGCTGATGCACAGGAAAAAAAACAGTTTGCATTCAAAATAATGCAAACCGTTATAAATAGGAAGATCTTCAAGGATATAATCAAGCTAAATTGCCCATTGTTACTCTCACCATAGATGATTTCTTGCCTCTGCTATCTGGATTGGGTTGTCGTCTGGGTTTAGGGAAAAATATGTTCTCTCTTTATTCCAGTTACAAACCTATGCAGCAGCAGCTGGTCATTGCAAGGGTGGGTTTTGCTCAGTGTTTTGTGCGGATCTAGCAAATATTTTGGTGGCTTGGGTATTGCCATTCAAATTGTCTCATGAAAATTGTCTAACAGACTTCTGCCACTCTCTTTCTACAGCTAAACTGACCCTGTAAGGTGGACCCATCTCCTCAGGGAGTGTGTTGCAGACAGACACAGACGTGAAGAAGTCTTGCAACAGGTCAAAGCAGCAGCCTGCCAGGAAAACAGCTATGCCTTGGGAATATAGAAACTATCTCTGCCTGCAGATGGTATGCAATAAGCTCTGGATTTTAATGACTCTGTGCAATTTATCCTATTGAAAGTAGCTGAGCCTGTAAAGAATTGGTAGCTGATGCTGAAGTCTCTGAACAGATCATAAAGCATTTAATACTTGGGCATTTTTTTGTTCTAATTTTTCTCAACTGTGTTGTACATAAATGCAACATAAAAGCTGCACGCTTTTCTATGCTTTTATTGAAACAGGGTGTTGTGGAGATGGCTTGTAAGTTGGGCAGCAGTATTCTGGCCTTCTGATTTTTCTGCTAGATGCCCCTCATCTTTTTAAATATTTTAATAATTTGGTTGTCTTTTTCAGTGGACAGTTCCAGAAGTGCCGGCATCTTCAGTTATGGCATGACAGTGAAGCTTGCCGTGAAAAATATCACAACATGACAAAGCCCTCATGGTTATGGAAGGCAAGTGTTGCTTGATGACATTGCTTTTGTCCCAAAACATGGTCTTTTACTCATTTAGTCTCCATGTGTCTCAAAGCATTTTCCCCTTTCCTTCATTGTGTGTAGAGCAACCTTTGCTGAGGAATGGTAGCGTCCTGAGGGTTAAGTGACCTAATTTAATCTGTGCTGCTTTCTTCTTTCTAACCTCAGAAGGCAGAGACCCTGAACTGAAAAAAGTATATAAAAAGAATCTAATTAGCACAGGACAAATAAGAAAATAAGGCCTTGCTTGAAAAGGGGATTGATGTTAATTTTTTAAATTAACAAAAGGGTGGAGTTAGACCAAATGGCAAGTGTGGCACCTCCCTGAATGCTCCACAGCACACTTTTTTTTTTTTGGCCTAGTTTTTGGTAGGAAGAAGGCAAGCTCCTGGGAAGAGTTATAGCTCTTATCAAAGAGTTGTCTTGTTTGGACATGTTGACATGTCACTGATGTCCTTGTCAGCTGTAAATGTCAACCTGACTGTCAGGAGGCAGCTATGTATGAGAGAGGTGAAAGGGTCTGGTCTCACCTCCTGCCTCCTCCTGTGGCCCACCTGTGACAGGCAGGAAACTCTTGCTTTGATGAGCAGCTGGGAAGGCCACTGGCTTGTGGCTGAGCATGACATTGAGTCTTCTGGGGTGTAAAGAGGTGGTCTCAACCCCTCTCTCATCACGGGCTTGCTCAGAAGGTCCCACAAGGAGGAGCTGCTCTTAACCTACCTTCAGCTTCCCTTCTATAGAAGACAGATGCCCCTGGAAAGGTGATTTTTGGGGTGGCCAGCATTGGAGAGCTCTTAGAAAAAGGCCCTGTGCATCTGGGGTTAGCCACTAGACATCACAGCTTGTAGCAGCTTCATCAAATACCTGGTGAGCTGGTGCATGTTTGGCAGGTTGAGAGGAAGAGTTTTCCTGGATGCTCTGGGAACTCTTTCTTCCCCCTGCAGTTGTTCAGCTGAACCTTCATTCATCTTTACTGCTGTTTTTCTAGTTCTTCTCTGGGCTCCTGATGACAGTGATTATACCAAATACGGTACATTTCCTGTACTGTGGAAATAATTTTCAGGCGCAACTGTCTCTTTCAGTGCTTGGAGGATTGTTAAAAATACTGCTTTTTTAGAAGTAAGGTTTTCTGTCCTCCCCACTCTACTTCCAGTCCTGTGTTAACCTGCAAAGTAGTAAAATTGCTGACTTTAGTATGTTGCATTAATTAATTATCTCTATAGAAACATGCACTGTCATGAATATGGGAATTCAGCAGCACAGCTGGATGGAAGAAGAGCTAATTAGATAAATGGGGAGAAAGACTTTTTTTATGCTTAAATATCTGCAATAGTTAAGGAAACAGAAGATTACTAATAAAGTAATACTTTGCATAGTTTATCTTTTGCTGCCCCATTCCCCTTTCAGCCGAACCTTCTCTGTTACATAGGTCCTGCATGTTCCTGCTAAAGAGGCTTTCCAAGCTGCTGGTCTGCCTCATCATCTGCTCAAAGCACTGGGTTGTCTCCTGCTTGCTTTTATACCAATACGTGGAAATGCAGAGGCAGCAGGACTCCTTGCAGGAGGAATCCCTTTGGCTTCAGCAAAGCCACCCTGCTAGGGATGGTTCTCCAGGGGGAGGGGAAGGGTATGGATCTTGAGAAGGAAATACAGTTAATTTTGGCACTGTGGGAGGGTGACGCAGTGTGAGACAGGAGATGTTAAGAGGCAGAGGAGCTGGAAGAAGTGAATTTTGGTTCTGAGAAGGCCAGGATGCTCTGCTCAATGTGTATGCCAGTAGTCATGACTTGTCTGGCTTTTAGGAGTCCTGGGTTATCTCCAGAGGTCCTGGCTGGGCTGTGCCACTGTTTCTTCCTTGCTTTGGCACTTCTGCCTTGGATAAAAGGCATCAGAGAGGTGTCTGTATGAACAGTGCCTGTGCATCGTGCTTGCACTGAGCTCTCTGCAACGGGGCTCGGAGAGGGACTCTCTCTGGGTCTCTCAGGAGTTTGTAGCAGATGTGGTGCCCTAAAAATGCAGCGGCAATGGTTTGTGATGATAGCTGCAAAACCAGGCTGGGAAGAGGGCTAAGTAGTTGTTTCAAGGGAAGAAATATGGTAAGAAGAGACCATAATTGCACTGCAGCTCCCTGGAGGTTGAGACCCGGTGCTTTTCTAGCTCTTTTTTTGTCAGATAGTCTATTCACTGAACAATTTTGTTTTGCTATTTGTTTGCTACCATCGGCTGTGAAGCTGATCAATTCTTACCAGTCCAGCACAGTGCTTGAGGAGTAACGGCACTCTCCATTGAATAATTTATTCAGTTAATCTATTTTGATTTTTGGCATTTGACAGGTCCCAGGCAGGGTACAGTACGTCTGTGTGGAGGAGTCTTGGTATGCAGCACTGCTATTTATACAGCATCCCAGCTACGGGAAGTGCTGCGCGGATGTGCTTGGTGGGGTGAAGAGCTTGAGATCTCGGAGCGTTTTAGGATGCCAGACACTCTTGTGCTCTGCTTCATACAGAAGGAAAAGACTTCAGGATGTTTGCTTAGTTTTGCACTGAGGTGGAGCAGAGGAAATTCACAGTGCAGATGTGACGGACACTGATAGGTGAGCTGTTGGGCACTCCCTTGGGAAGAAGATGTTGAGGGTTAAAACCCTTCTTTGGACCAGCCCAGATCACTTGCCATGCAGCATCTTCTGGGAAAAGAAGGCCCAAAAAATTGCTGGTCTGCTCCATATTTAATCAACTGTCATACCCAAACCAGGGAAGGTTTAACTCTGAGTGCAGGACACTGCACAAACCTCAGTTTAAAAATCAGTGCTCTCTGCTTGGGGTATGTGCAAAAAGGGTTAAGCTGTAAAACAACCTGCCCTTTTCTATATAAATTAAAAAACTTGTTAACATGGTAATATTTTTATTTCCGTAGAAAAGTGTTTATTTTGGTAGTGTGTACAAAGTTTCAGCTATTCTAAAACACAGAGATTTCACAGCCAAGCTTTCATGTTCCCAGCAGAGAAGGAGGTGAGATACTCAAAGAATCTCTGTTCTTATTTCAGCACTCCACTTGCCAGCCAAATTTTCAAAAGAGCCCAGTTTGCTGACATAAATGGGGTTGCTGATGTGCCGAAAGAGAAGGAAGTGCCGGAGAATATATTCCTTGCTGGGTCCAAGTGTCTTCCATTTTATCTTTCTCTTCCATATGTTTCCTCTGTAATGAGAGGAATTATTTATCATTAAAGTGATACACAATTTAAAAATTAAAGTTAAAATTAATGAATGCTTAAAGCAATTTACTGACAAAAATAAATGTCTGTCCTTCAGATCCTATAATTTTAATTGGAGTGGGCTACAGCTTAATTAACATGTATTGATTGTAGTCCTGTGCACATCTCTAGGTGGGTGGACTGTGTAGCAGTCAGGCTGTGTTGGGACAAACTCCTTGCAGATGAAGGTGCGTTAAGATTTGTTGATAACATTCTGAATAATTGTCTTGTGAAGAGACAGAAAAGTCTTTGGTCTCAAGCTGTTTTCTCTGCAGAAAGCCTAAACAAAATACGTTGTTTAAAATTAGGGCTAAGAATTGGCACAGCCACTTTATAGATGGGAAGAGAATTCTGCTCCAAAAATATTAATGATCTGAATCATTAATTAGATGCATGAAGAATACAGAAAATTGGAAAGGAGTTGGAGCAAATAAAGAAGCTGATGCAACTGGAATTTTTTTTTTGGGGGGTGGGGGGGTAAGGTAGCCTTCACTTTGGTCTTGGCTCCCTACCTACACACTTTCCCCCTCGGTGGGTGTCCCCTGTTTCCTGATGGATGATGGTGGGGAGGAGGAGTGTGATGGCATGGGGTCGTTTTAAGGGAGGTGTTGGCATGTTGGCCTGCAGAGGACCACCTGCTTTGGGCCGGTGGGAGGGGATGACATCTTGAGGTGCTTCCAGCCGAAGGTGTTCCGGGAGCCTGTGAAGCCTCAGGGCAGGCACTGTGCAAAGTTCCTGCAAGCTGGCGCCTGTAGGGTGAGGAGAGAGAAGGCAATCCTTGGTCCCTGGCACTAAACCTTCTGCCTGATGCTGAAGACTTTTTGCCTGACCTGTTCTGCATGGCAGAGGACCTGTTCTCCACTCCCAGCCTTTGCATATCAATCCCTTTAAAGAGAACTCTGTATTCTCTGGCATTAATATTTTATGTTTTGTCAATACTCTGAATTAACGGAAGATGTGCTGCATCTCACCTTGCAGCTGCAGCCCACAAGCAGCCTGGCCTCCTCTAAATGATTCAGAGAGCTCTTCACCGGGGACCCTCTGCTTTGTGTGGTGTGAGAGGTACCCACAGGAGCCCCTTGGTCTTTTGGGACAGGTTTTGGTGTGCAACGGCCTTGCTGTTAGGGGAAGGGCTTGCGTAGCACAGGCCCCGTAGCGAGTGGGAAAAGGCTGTGGCAGTGTTTCTCACTCCTAACCCTATGGATGCAGGGATGCCTGGAAAAGGGGATTGCCTCAGAGAGGTCTATGGATCCTGGGAGCATAGGAGACCATAAACATCCTGCAACGGGCCAGGCAATGTGCCAGGCTGTGAATGGAGGATTCTTGTGCTGAGCTGGCCATGCTGTTTGCTGCATTGCCGTCCCCAGTTGAAGGCAGTGGAGATGGAGAGGTTGTGGGAGGGGTGCAGGGCACCTTGGATCCCCTGTGCTCAGCACCCAACTCTGCTTGGCCCTTTAGGGTTCGCTGAACTGTGGCGATGCCTTAGGACTTTGCACCCTGCCAGGACTCGGTGGCAAGCTTGCAGCTCCCTCCCTTCTTCTCTGCATTGGTTCCTGTGGCTGTGCTGGGCACCAAGGGCTCCTGGGCACATGGTGGCATGAACTGGAGGTTAGCCGAAATCAGCCTTTGTTGGGGACCGTTTGTAGGGTGGTGAGCTGGCATCGCTCAGGGCCAACTGCCTGCAATCAACTCTGGGATGTGTGTCTTCGTCACTGTGTTGTCTGCAAGGGAGAAAAGCCAGTAAGTGTATGTGTTCTCTTCTCAGCTTGGATTTGAGCAGCTTTTCTTTCCAAAGCACAAGTTCCTCTTTCTCCGGACAGGCTTTTTTTTTTAACTGAATCATATAGGTGCAAAGAAAAAAAATCGAAACCCCTCTAGACTTGATTCACAGCAAAATGTGTATAAACTCAGATTCAGATTGCAGAGGCAAAGCATAAAATTAAGGAAGAGAGGGGTTTTTTTTAGGGCTTGTGAAGTCCCATCTCCCCTGAGCTGGAAGAGCCTCGCAGCCGCCTTCTGTCGCTGCTTCCCATGCAGGGGATGGGGAAGGAGTGAACAGCAATGCTCTGGAGAGCCCTCAACCCCCTTTTCTGCACCTAAATCCAACTTGCAACTCAACATGCTGTTTCTTGCCTTGCAGTGGGGCAAAGGTATTAAAAAAGCAGCCACAAACCTACTAGCTAATTAAGTAGTGACATTTGATGTCATGTATGAACCACTGGCCGCTTGTGTCTGGGAAGTGTCTTCACTGGTGGGGCATTGGGAGCACTGGTCCTTTCCGCAACCATGTATTCTCTGACCTATATCACCCCATAGAGCTACTGTAGGCGATCCCATAAGTGATTATCCACTGCTCCCAGGTACGGTGCTATGCAGGCTGCTGTATTTACTACACAAAACAGGAGACAGATTAGCCCTCAGATTTCTTGGGTTCCTGAGCATTTTCAGGCAGGCGTAATATTTTATCCATGTTTTCTCATATTTCACACAGCATGATCTGTTGCTGCATGGGATAAGGATGTCCTTGCTCCTTCTGAATGTTGTTAATTAAAGTTTTCCCTTTGGCCCACATGCCCTTCAGGAGGGGGATTTTGATTCATCCAGCAGAGTTGGGTAAATGGAGACTCCTCTTCCAACTTGTCAAGCCTATCCCTTGCGTTGTCTCCTTTTATTAATGCGGTGCACAGGCAATGC
This sequence comes from Morus bassanus, assembly GCA_031468815.1. NCBI lineage: Eukaryota > Metazoa > Chordata > Aves > Suliformes > Sulidae > Morus > Morus bassanus. The sequence goes on from CM062583.1 coordinate 4,340,805, forward strand.
CTTCCTGGAGACTTTTTTTTTCTCCAATATATTGAATAAATTCTACATCATGAAGGAAAGTAACTTGCAGTAATGAACCATCAGTGGGTATTTAAGATTGCTTTAATGGGTCACACTGATGTAATCTACACTTTTTCCTGGGAAGATCATACTGGGCCATAACCTTAATTCATATTTATGTCAGAAGAAAATATACAGTAGAGATGGCTCAGAGCATTTCCCTGCTAAGCAGCCAGATATAAATGTACAGATCTTCTAGAAATATGCCAGGTTTTGGAGGAGGGGAGGAAATATCAGGTGTTTAGGACATTTTTCTCTTGCACGAAAAAGTTCCTCAAAAACTGGTTTCTCATGCCAGGATGTAACCCGAGAAGGTACGTGCTCATGGGCCTGGAAGTGTGCAAGGTTGAGCAACTTTAAGATTACCTTTAAGAGCATCTTTATCGTATTCATCTTTTTTCACTGCTGTGCTTTGCAGGTGGATTAGAGATGTGTGGGCATGAGATGCCCGTAGGTAGTTTGGCTGGTTTAAAAAAAGTCAGAAGGGAAGAAGAGGCCAGTCAGAGTTATACAAATAAAAGCAACCAAGGTAAATGTAATCAATAAGGTTTGACCTTCCAAACATGTCCCTATGCCCATTGTTCCTTGTTGGTCAGACCCCTCTGAAGGCCAAGAGCCAGCCCGGACTGGGGTATTAGTGGCATATAGGTTGCCTACAAGAGAAAAAGATGAAAATTGTATTTAAACTCATTTCTCTTGGCCAGGACAAACAGTTTTGTCTTGATCCACCACTGCAGGAAGATGAGATAAAGTTGCAAGTTCACTTGGTCAAGATAGATGAGGGTACAGGGGAAGGCAATGAAAATAATACAAATTACTGGAGCTGTCTCTGTGAGGCTGGGAGGAAGGGAGGAACATGACTAATGCCGCGTGAATGATTTGCAGAAAATGATTTCTTCGACAAACTTTGCCTTTATAGTGGTAAACTGTCAAAGGCCACAATGCAAGTTTTCTGATGTGTTCATGAGTCAGAATTATTTAATGAAGAAATGAAGCACCCATCCACTAGGCCTTCGAGCTGGGTTACTCAGGGGACTAATGCTCCTCTCAGCGAGAAAGAAGCTCAAACACCAGCTCCTAGCGAAGAACGCTTGTTCTCGAGGTCCCCCCCAAGCTCTTACAGATAAAATTAGGCTGCTTAATTTGAGGCTTTTGGATTACAGGGAGTACGTATGGAATGCCATGAGATGTGAAACCTAAATGCGAAAAGGGGGTTGGTAGCGCAAACATTCAAGTGATTGATGCTGGTGCTCCATTTCTATAAATATTTGTAATGGTTTGTATCTCTACATGCTTTATATTTGTCTTTTTCTGATACACTGTCTTTTTTGTTCTTTCCGTTAGCCCTTGTGATACACCTGTGAGAAGAATAATTTATTCAGTCATTTGTTCAGTGTGATTATCTCTAGCAGAAAGCCAACAACTAAAAATTAGTGGTTTTGCACAAATACAGGCTAAAGATCTAGACTTTCTTTTCTTTTTTAAATGCACATAAATGCATTTGAGAAATAGGGTTTCAGGTCAGCTGAAACTATTTCTGTTGAACTGAACAAAAAATTGCAACAGAAAGTAGCAATTTAAAAAAAATCAAACCTCTGTGTGTGTTTGAAATGAGACACTTTGACTTCTACTTTTTGAAGCGATGTCTGGAGCCTCAATGAAGTTAATGCTAACTTTAAAAAGTTTGGTGCTCCCCCAGTGAACCTTTTTTCCCCATTTTCTCTTTGCTTTTAATTTTTGTTTAGGAAGAAATAAGCAAAACTTTTGTCTTGAGTTGCCCCCACCTCCCTGACAAAAAAAAAAAAAAAAATCCATTAATTACATGGTTATTAACTAGTTGAAGCCCCCATGAACAGAAACACAAGGCAAAAGGGAAGCTGCCAAGCGTTTGACATTTTCATTCTAGCAAATATTTGCTTTTTTCATTTGGTTGCCTGAGCTCTGATTTGGGAAAATGTTACTCGCATGCCTAATGATGAGTACATACTTAAATCCCTTTGGCTTCCCTCCTTTCAGGTGAGTCAGGCCCCTGAACTGGGAATGCCCAAAGGCTCCTTCATGGAAGCCACTTAAACCTATGGTCTGCTGGAGTACATGCAGACCCGTGGGTGAGGTCCAGCTGGGGAAGTCCTCCTGTCTCAGGCATCCATCCCCTCTGGTTCTCAGGTGCCTGGACAGATGCTCTGTGCCATGACCATCTGCTGGGGTGTGGGATGTGTCTGTGAAGTGACTTGAATTTTTACTGCTCTGAAAAGGGAGAATAAGCCACCAGTGTATGCCATGAGACACAGGAAAGATGGAGACATCTGAGCAGTGCCCAGGGTGTCCTAGTACTAGAGAGTTACTGTGGCTGTGTGTGCCAAAGGGAAGAGCAGCACCTTAAAAGAACTCCTGCCAGCGTGGCAGAGGTATCTTGGATCCTTTCTGGTATGGCAACGGACACCAAAAACTGGATGCCCTGGAGGCTGCTGGAGGAAGAGCATCTGGGGGGGAGGTGACATGAGGCCTCAGCTGCGGGATGGGTACCAGAGACTTGGACTTTGCTGCACCCTTGCCGCGAGAAGGCTTTGAAGCCTTCTCCCTGCTTGCGGCACAGGTATAGCTCCCATAAGTGTGTCCCAGGAGCAGCGAAACAGCTTGTGCTTGCATGGAAATGGCCGGTTTGAAGAATTAAGTGAAAGACTACTGCGTTTTTCCTTGCTTTCCCAACCAGGAGATTCATGAGGTGGCTGGGTGAGTTTAAGGGAACTTGCAGTCTTTTCATCATATTGATGGGTGGATGGATTTTGTTTCTTGGAATATGTTTAAGACTTTAATTAAATCAGGAGTATACTCTCTGCAATGGTTCCCTGCTGCTTATCAGCCTCTTAAGGCCTTGATTCATTACTCAGTATTTTTTTTCAGCCTAAAATAAGTTTTAAAGACCTGTTACTGGAGAGATTAAAATTATAATGTAAACAAACTCATATGCATGTTGTTTTCGCACGGAAGATGCTTTTAGTATCATATTTAATGTTGCAAACAAAACCATTGCTTCTAGCAAGCTTTGCAGCCTTGGATACCTTTGAAAGTGTAGATAGGGACCCTGTTTGATCTTGCCCTATTTGGGGCTTTTTATTTGCATTTGGTGGCTCTTACCTTGTAAACAAAGACTCCTCTATGTGTCTGTAGATCACGATGTCACCCACAGAGCCCTGCAGAAATGGGAGATGGCTCCAGAGGGTGCAAGACACAGGTTCAGGAGCAAATGGAAATCAAGGATGTAAGAGCACTTTCACTTCAAGGTTTGGCTCGTTGCAGTGGAGACTGGAGGTAACTGTTTTGTTTTCCCCAGGTGCCATTTGATTTTTGAAGAGGTTCCAGGCTGTGCCTGGTGGACTGGGCGGGTGAAGCTGCTGCCAAGCATGACTGCGGTTGGTGAATTTGCTGGAAATTTGGAATGGGTCACCCAAACTAGAGAGGTGCAATAGCTGTCCCGGGCAGGTGCAGGGAAACAGTCTCCCCATCTCTGACAAACCCTCAAGTGAAAACCTGCTGGGGAGCATAGGTCAGGCTGCTCTGTGTGGATCCTCTTTGCCAGCCAGCAGGGAAATAAATGCCACACACACAACTGACTTCAGCTGTGCATTGGTGGAGAAGAGGAAGAGGGCAGTGCAGAAGAGAGCTTGTTCATTTGTTTGCTCAAGTGATGCATCATGCTTGGAGCTGCAGGTCACATGGGGGTGGTTGTTAGGGGAAGGCTCTCAGTTTATTACAGACTCACTCTTGGCATGGAGTGACCTGAGCCCTTGGAAAGCTTGTGGCTGAGTGCTGCTTAGGAGGCTTTCTGCTGGTGGCTGATGCCTGCTTGAGGGGAAAACCCAAGGGGAGCAATGGGGATGCTCCAAGGGTTCTGCTGCACAAGCCACTTAGTCTTGTGCCACTATGCAATGTCATGCACATCCCTGGGTACAGGGCAACCCTGAGCAGCCTCTGGTCCTAAGCCCTTGAGTGCCACTGCCCCGTGGGATGGGAGACAGGTACCCCCTCGTCTTCTGAAAGGCAAACCTGCTAAAAAGCTCCCCTCCAAATCTGGCTGCCTCCAAAGCCACTCCTGCGTGGTGGCATTGTTGCCACCGTGAGAACCTCACAAAACAACCGGAGCATCAGCTCTTTTGGCACATGCACACAAATGGGAGGGTGCAGGAATGAATCAGGCGGTCACTGCTGTTGTGTGCAAGCAAGTTTTTCTAATGTAGTTATCTCTTATTTCTGTAAAGGTTATAAAAGTAAATAATCCTGCTATAACACAGTGTCCTCACAGCCCCTGCATACTCTATGGACAGCTCTTGCAGAGACTGACTTGCGGTGATTAATACGCTACAGAGGGAAATTATTTTTTTAAAGGGAGCAAAGAACTAAAGCTGAGAATGTGCCTTGAAGAAGCTTGCTCCCTTCATGTCCCCTGTGCTCGAGGCTGATTAGCTTTTGTTTCTTTTTCCAGCCTTAAACTGGGGGAACTGTTGTGTTTTTTTTCCCCTCCTCCCCTGCAACATTGATCCCCAGCAGTGGGAGGATTAGCAAGTAGCCAAACACATTGGGAGGTGACCTTGCTTTGCTGTAAGATCCCTCCTCACAGGCCTGGACCATTGGGCTGCCATGGGGAAGCAGGCAGCATTCCCATGGACCAGGTAAGCAATGTCAAACCTCTTTCTGCACCTCATGTAATGCCTGAGGCATCCGGAGAGGTACCGAGGCCAGGGAAGAGGGGATGTGAGCAGGGATATGAAGCACAGAGCTAGGCAGGAGAGATGCTGGCCCTGTGCAGGAAGGGCTAAAGTGTATCACCCCCTCCCTTCCTGGCAATTGTGCTATGCTGAATTAATATTTATACTGGTCCTGTCTCTGTAATGGGTCTTTTAGCACTCTTCCAGAGAGCTGTATTGGGTAGTGCCTTGGGCTGTAGCCAAGAAATGGGAGGCCACTGGGAGTGAGGTTGGTGCTGCCCAGTGTTTCTCTGAACAGCATGGCAGGGTACCAAGTACATGTAATAAAGCTGCCAGGTATCTTATGCCCTAGATGCATAATGAAATGCACCTCTAATGTTCAAACACAGTTAGCTGGTTACCACCACCATAGTCTTCTGCTGAAAACACAGTGGGGCGTACGCCTGTTTTACAAAAGTAAGGAAAGTAATGAAAAATGTGCCGCCTTCTTGAAAAGTTCTTAATATTGCACCCCTCTCCCTCCATTCCATATGTGTAAATTATCTTGCATAGGATTTAAGTTCTCCAGTTTTGTGTTCGTAATTTACCAGAAATGCTTTGTCTTTTGCGGACCACAAATGTTCCCCTGAGCCATCCGGCTCTATTTGCTCCCCACAGACGTGGCTTCTCCAAAACTCTGCAGTTAGTGGTCAAATCTCTTTTGACCTTTGAAAGCTTTGGCTTGGGAGGGAAAATCTTCCACCCCAGGATGGATGCTGCTCCCTGCGCAGGGATGCTGCAAAATAAATTCCACCGTGAGGAAGGGAGAAGCATTTAATCTTCCTGCTCCCTAGATTTAGCTGTGCCATTAGGTGGACCCTGCACATAAAACTAATTTTATAATTTGTAAATGTAGCTGAGTGGGTTTTATAGAGGAACGTTGGGAAGTGATGAAATACCTTCAATAGATTTATAAAGAAGTTTAATGCATAAAGCTCTCTCCCCCCTTCCACCCCCCGACCTGTCTTGGTGTTGCATACAACAGAAAGCATGTCCACAGTAAGGGCTTTGTGGCCAGCACTCAAGCCTTTAATTTTGCTTTTACAAGACAGTTTTACAATGTCAAGAAGAATGGAAAAGCTGCAAGGCATGCATGCTCAAGATGATGTGCTCCTGGAAAGCTTTGGATGGGCTCCAGGCAATGTTTGGTGGCAAAGAAAGACGAAAGCCCTCCTCCCACAATCTTCCTGTTCCTGTGAGCTGGGAATGTCATCGGAGCATGGGAAGGACGGAAAACATGCGTTCCTGCAACATCACATGTCTGAGGGTGAGTGTTGATTGCATCAAGAATAGCTTCTTCTGTTCCACCCTATTGAATTTTCCTTATGTAATGAAAATAAGCCATCCTGTGACCCGCAAGACTAAAAAGTCTGCTTTTTGCTTGTGGTTGGGCTCATCATGGAGTTCCCATGTGGTTTCTGTGGAGTTTAACAGGGAAGAAATTCCCAATTGCTGGCTTTTCCTCTGAATCAGAAAAATGTCCCCCCTGGCTGCTTTCACCGGGGAGGATGACATTTGTGGAACCCAGTGATGTTTTTCTTGTGTGGAGCGGGGATCTTCTGTTCTTTTTGGATGTAGTTAAAATGGACTGACAGGTTCGGAAATGATTAGTGAAGGGAGAGACAGAGAGATATTGTGACCATGTGTATGCTGTTTCCTTAGGAAACCGGGCTAGCAAGTGTGCCCGGATGCATCACGTAAGACGAGCACCTGCCTCAAACAGCCCTGGCCCCATACGAGGGCTTTACGGGGTCAGGCAAAGGGTTATGGACTTAGATCTGGATTAGCAAGCCGGGGCCAGGCTGATAATCAGCATTCATAGAGCAGCCTTATCATAACTGGCAGCAGCCCTCCACTCCTGCCTCTGTATTGCCCAAGGACTGAGCAAACGTGTTGACCAACTTTCCTCCTTAGCTCTCTACTAGGGATTATCAGATGATCTCACCTGGTGTGAAAGAGGCTCCTCCCAGGCCAGCTTCCCATCTCTGGCTCGCAGCTTGCAGATTAATCTCTGCATTAAGACTTTACATACCTGAAAGGTGTTGGAGGGTGGCTCAGAGCTGGAAGGATTGCCTGAGTGTATTTTTCCACTTCATCTCTGTTTTTTATGTTCTTGGTTGTGTTTTCTTTTAACAATTCCCAGCTTGGACTCTTCCTTGATTTTTCTTCTCTCTTTTTTTTTTACTGTCTTTCTATTGAACACTGATGGAAAAAGAGAGTGCTTTCCTCCTGCCTACTTAAATCTTTGGCTGACTCGCACGGAAAAACAGTCACACTTACTGCAGCTCCCAAAGCCTTCAAATCATCATGGGAGAGGGGAGGAGGGAGCCACAAAGGGAAGGAAATAATTTGTATAGGCGTAGAGTGAAGAATCACCTTCCTTTGAACTCATGATCTGTCTGTGTTCATACAGATTTCTGTCTCTGATCTTTTTTTCTCTGCCTAATACCTCTTTTCTATTATCTTTCCTTTGCCTTTGTCGGATCTGTGGTGTGTCCCTTTTGCTTGGACATCTTGCTCCCAGGAGAGCTTGAATAAGGACACTGGGACTTGAAGATCCAGATTATTGACAAGAAATCATTACTAAAACCTTTTAATGCATCTTCTGTAATTGATACAGCAGTGGGGGGAGGGCGGTTTTTCCTGTAGACGCAGGGTTTTTTTCCCCCCCTAATGTCTCTAAAAGCCCTGAGTGTGGTGTCCTCCAGCTATTTCCTGATGGGTTAAAATGTGTTGGTGCCAGATGCTTTGGGGTCTCTAAATATTGCCCTGTTTGCTACTTGCAGATGAATACACTTGCAGGGAAGCAGATGGAGCCCGAAATACCGAGCAGCAGAAGATGACCCTGAGGGGCAGAGAGCTCACTCCCAGCTAAGCACCATCCTATGTGTAATATTGGGATCCCCCTTTTAGCTACCAAGCTGCTTGGTTGCCTGTGCATGGCTATGGCCTGAATTGTGGCCCTATTGCCCCAAGTTAAGCTGGGTGGATCCTACAGGGGAGAGAGCAAGAGAGGTGCTCTGAGTGTGGCTGAAAACACCCCAGCCTCTTACCTGGGCCATTGAGTGCAAAAAGCAGCCTGGCTGGGGTGAGGGCAGTGGTGTTGGTGTCCGTAAGGAGCCCAAGGAGGAGAGGGACTGGAAGTCCATTGTGGTGAGACTTGGCAAAGCCCCAATTTCCTCAACCAAGACTATCATCTGACCATCTCCCTTGGCTGTTTGCTGGCATCTGTTGCTAGGAGATAGAAAGAACGGTCCCTTTTGAAGCATCTTCAGCTGCCCTCTACCTTCCTGGAGAGCTTCAGCTTTGCACAATCTCCCCGCTCCTTTTCTCCACTCAGACTCATCCCTTTCATCTTTCTCCCCTTGCCTCCGCACACTGGTCAGGAAAGACTTGCCGTGTCCTCCTGCTGCAATGTGGCGCCATGCTTGCTGTAGGGTGCTTGCTCCAAACGATGCTGTGAGCCTGCTCCCCAGACAGACTTATTTCAATTAGCATGGGATTCAGCAGCAGATACCTCTCTGTGAACTTAACTCCTGTGCCAGATATTCGTGTTCCTTCCCAAGGATGGAGGAGCCAGGACTAAGAAAAAGCAGCCCCTCTGGCATGTGTGTGACGACTCCTGCTTGCAGATATGGGCTACACAGGGAAACCCACTGCCTCCTTGGTCAGGGCTTTGATTTCAGGATGTGCAAGAGCTTCTCAGGCCTCTGCAGGCATTTCTCTGCTCGGTGGGCTTTGCTTGGGCATCTGCCCCGCTTCAAATAACAGCAGCACCATAAAGCTTTTAGGGAGCCAGGGCGCAGACAGGTTTCCCTTACAGGGTTAAAACAAAAAGGGAGGTGCAGGACACTGTAAAGGCACAGATAAGAACAGGGATGAGTATATGGGTAGGGACGTTTGCCCCAGTTTTGGGCTCTAAACCACTCAGTGTGACTTTAAAAAAAAAAAATCAAGCAAAATGTATAAAAGAGGAGAAACCTGTTCTCAGTCTTACAGACACGTGCTTGCAGCCTGCTCCCACAGCCGCAGAGCTGCATACGCAGAGCAGGTGGTCACTTAGGGCAGCAAAATGTTTAGTGATTGCCTAGTGAGTAAGTGACATTTTCCAGCTTGCCTAAGGATGCAAGAAAAATGCATATGTGTCTCCACCGGACCCATGAGCCGGCACTGACCCATATACATGCACAATTATATGCACAGGCAGATGCCTGCTTCCCCACCTCAGAGCAAGGGGCTGAGCCTGGCACAGCTATACGCCAGGACGAAAAATAGCCAGTGCGGAGTATTTCCTGAGAAACCCCCCGGATCCAGGGATGTCAGTGGAGGGCGAGGGCAAGGGCTCGGCAGGAGCTCTGCGGGGTTGGAATGATGTGTTTAGCTGAGCTCCTGTTTATTTGCCTTTGGAGTGAGGGATGCAGCTGCTTTGGAGGAAGCAATGAAAAATCAAGCCAGTTTTCCCTCCCTGTATCCATTAATGCCCGCTGAGCGAGGGGCTCCCCGCGATGGCCAGTGACCTGCCTCGAAGGCAACAGGACTGGTACCCCTCCGGTGCTCTCTCCTCCTCCTATCCACGCTGATTTACCATTTCCCATATTTCATTTCTATCATGGCCCGTGGCAGCCACGTTTAGTGATTGTTTCACACATTCATCATGCAGCGGGTGTCACAGCGTGATGGCTGGTACCTTTGATTTCCAAAAAAAACTCCCCCTAAACCACCAAACCCCAGGCCGAACCAGTTTTAACCTACCTTTAAAGCTGAGATTGCAGGAGAATTTTCCATGGGAAGTGGAGAAGTTCTTAGTAATTTCTTACTCTTTCCTTGTGCAGCCTCACCCTAAGATTTGCTTTCAACATTATGTGTATTGAGTTCTCAGGGAATGCTTTATTTTGGAGCGATAGCAATGTGGAAATGAAAAATAAGGATCGATCTCAAGAGCTAAGCTGAGCTGTGTAAGTTAGAAACTTTTCTGGGAAATTCTTCCTTTGGGCCAGGCTGTCTAACTCGGGCCGCCTGGTGGCAGCTCAAAGGCCTGTCTTGCTTCATCACCAGGAGGTCCTTTTTGCTCTACCACACCTGGCCAGCATTGGCTGTTTGAGCCTTAATTCCATGTGTGCTTCGTATATGAAAAGGGGAAAGCTCACTGTAGAAGGAACAACAATAAAACCCTTCCTTTATTCTGTAAGGAAGGGCCCATCCTACCTGGCTCCCCAGCTGCATTGCAATACATAATGCTTGTCATAAATGTGTTAAGGTCCACGCTAGAAGCAGTGAGAGCTTTCTGCTCCTCTACAACCTCCTCCTGTCTGCTGTCACGCTTGGGAACATATTGCTCGCATCGAACTTGAGCGAGACAAACTGCTCTCCCCGCACCCCGTCCCTGGGCCGCCGTCGGCTGTGCGACCACCCTTCCGTCCCACTTAACTGCTCAGGCTAACGAGGGAAATCAATCACGCTTCCCTGGGGCTTGCCATCCATCTCTGCCAGTGCTGCCCCCTCCTCGGCGGTGCTGGAGGGGCCAGGGGAAGCCTGGCCACCCCTGTGGCACAGTGGACAGCCTGAGCTTAGGTTCCCTGTGAGCATCTTGCAGGAGAAGGGCGCAGGTTGTAGGGAATTGCAACACTGTAATTAAAAGCTAATATTTCGACAGAGCTGGATGCTTTGCAATTACTTTCTTGGTATTAATAATCTTCCTTTAGCTAGGAAGCGTTCGTGCTAGATCTACTTGTTTCTAGCTGAAAGAAAACCTGTCACAAGACCATCTTGAGTCCTCTGTAACGGGCACTTCTCTCTTTTAGCAGCAATTGTTGGCTCAGAAAAGCCCCAGCAACCCAGAAGTGTGAAGTCACAAATGAAGTGAGTTGTGTTGGAGAATGCTAGCCACTTGCTTTAACACCCAATTTCTGTAAATCCCCTATGGAGGTGCTTGAAAAGAACATATTTCCCCTTCTCTCTTCCTGCTAGTTTTGTCATTCTGAAAATGGTTGATGTGTTGGTTGAGTTTCTAATGCTGCTGGAAATGGTTGTAGCTTTCATGTCTTTGAGCTGGCACCAAATGCGATTTCCGCAAAGAAATGAGAGTGTCTGGAGATAAATGTTCCTCTGGCCCTATCGCACCCCGCTACGATTTGCTCTCCTATGAATAACGCCTGCCTATTTTCCGTCTTGACAGCAGCTTTCCTTATTTATTGAACAGCTAGGGATTTTTTGAGGGTATTCCCATTTTTCTCTGGTATTTCTGGCGGTTGCACTACAGCAAATTGGTCTCCAGCTGCACCTTTTCTCCTCCGTTTTGGCTGGAGGGAGCCTGTCTTGCCTGCTGGGTGATCAAAAATCATCCCATGAAATGGTACGCAGTCCTCCATGAGCCATTTGGGGATACAGTATTAAAATAATGCCTTACTGAGCAGCAATGTGATGGGGCATGGGGGCAATATCGTGTTTCTCTGCACTGCCTTGTAGAGCACTGGCATCTCCCCGGGGTCAATGGCCACTGAAACAGCGTGATGTACCCCTTCTCTGCTTTTGGTGGCACGAAGAACAGCTTGCAGTGGTTGCTGTCAAGAGAAGACTGAGATGGACTACGAGAAGTTTGTTACTCTGCATGGAGTGCAACGAAGCTGCTGTTGAGTTGGAGAGCTGGTCTAGGTCATCAGCGAGAAGGGGAGAAAAGTATGCTTACACAAGGCAGAAAAGTTTTTGCTGGCCTAACAAATATTTTTGGGTAGGTTGAAAAGCAGAGTTGCTCTTTGACAGTCTTTTTTTTAAATGTCAGCCGAATACCAGCTGCAAAGACAGAGTTTCTGTGCCTCTGCTTTTCTTAAGATGTCATATCCAGGAACTAACTGCTTCCCAGAAACAGTTAGGATGGCGATTGCATCGCAGCCGGGTTTGAGCCATACCCTGGGCAAGTCCTCAGGCAGGCGCTGCGTTTATTAACCTGTCATTTTTTCACTCATATTGAAGGAAGGCCATGCTAAGTGTCAGCATCTAGTTAGAAAATGAGAAATACAAGTGACGTGAAAGATCTAACATTTTTAACATTGTTAATCAAATATTTAAACAAAATAGTGTAAAGTCTAGTTTCATTAAAACTCTGTGGATTTGCTCCCCATATCCTATGTATGTATATGGACATGATGTTAGCTTTTTCCATCTTTTGAAAGCTTTTCTGGTATTCTGGATCTTACTGAAATGAGCATTAAGCAGTCCAAATGGCTCCTTGGCTGGCTTTCTTAAAATTCTTGAATCTGAGTTCCCTAGCCTTGATCACCTAAATATATCTTGCTCTTGTAGTTGCCGCATTTTGTAACAACTAAAGATTATGCAAAAATGGCAAAGTCCATGGATTTGACTTCTTCCCCAAATGCTAAGTGAAACAGCAATATTTACATCCTATGCAGTCTGCTGTCAAGTTCTCTCTTTTCACAAGAAAAGCAAGAATGAAACCTCTTCTTGTCCTCCACTCCTCTGGACATAGCTTTCTCCTTTTGCAATATGAGCTGCTGTCTAACACCAAATAGGATAATATTTAATCTGATGGACATCATATGGTTTCACAAAGTGGTGTAGCATAATTGGAAAAAGAAGAATGGTTCAGGATTACAGTGAGACAACTCAGCCAAAATGTAAACTGAATACATTACAAAGCACTACGGGACCTGCTTGTGCTCCTGAACACTGTTTATGATCTTTAACTGATTCAAAATAGCTGACAGGATAAAAGACAAGCCTGTCTCTGTTAGTTTGCAATTAGGCACTCAGCTCACAAGCATCTGTTTTCTAGGAGAGATTACTGCTGGCAATTGTATGGCTTGTATTTTCCTCGAAGGGACACTGGAGCTGGACTGAAGAACCGGGGCTGGGAAAGGGCTGTTAATATGATAAAAGAAATGAAGCTCATGTGTTCGGAGAGAAGGCAAGGAAAGCCTGACTTAATTAAATTAGCAAAATGAAAGCCGAGGAAGATAGCTGCCTATAAATACATTGGCGGAAGATGGGGAGGAGAGAGCATCAGCGAAGGAGAACTATTTATGCCCGAGGATAATGTTGGCACAAGAACAAATGTACGTAAACTGGCCCAGAATAAATTCAGCCTGGAAATTGGAAGATCGTTTCTGACAATTAGAGAGCAATCAGACTCTGGACCAGCCTCCCTGTGGGAATAGAGGGGATAAAACCCTTCCTGCTTTTAGCGGGAGCTTGCAGCAGGAGGGCTGGATCCGATGAACCAGGGATGCCGTGTAGCCCAATGTTCCTTCTTTCTTTATTCTGCCTCAGCTTCATATTTATGCCAATTCTCATCACGTCCCACCCTCCTCCCTGTCCCCTGATATGTATCTCGGTTGCTGGCTTCAATCCCTCTGATGCAGGTGGCTTTCTTCTAACTGTAATAACTTTCCTGCATGGTCAGGAGCCTGCAGTATTCTTGGTGCTTTTTAATTTTTTATCTCTGTGCCCAATCCCTCTTCATCCATTTGTCCTTCTTGCATGGAGGAGGCCAGACAGGGGACAGATGGTGTCCTCCAGACAAGGTGGCTCTGCCAAATCCCACACAGGTAAGAGACTCCCTGGAGGGGACTCTATTTCCTGCTTGGTTTAAATAGGCACAAAATGGTGATCAGAGCCTATTTTCAGTCCTTGCACAATATGGCTCTGAAAATAACTTGTTCCGCTGACAGAGAAAGGGCTTTTTCGAAATCCAAAGTACTCCCATTTGTGCGCATGGGAGCTGTGGATGCTGAGCAACCTTGGGAGGCTGATGGCAGTAGTTTGCAGTGTGAGCTCTGGGAGGTACCCTGTTTGCACAGTTCTTTCTGAGACTGGGAAATGAGATGCTTCGTAATACCCTAATCAGCTTTTTGTGTGCCTTTGCTTGTGTTTCCTTCAAATTGTTGTGAAGGGGATGCGGGCAGTAAGGTTGCTGAGTTCATGTTGTCTACAGGGATGTTTCTGGGATGGCGTCAGTGATGCTCTTGGCTCATGAGATTGGATTTGTTTGGTTTAGGTGCAGCAATGAAACTTACATGTTTAAGTTGCCTTTTTGCTAAAAATATGGGCAGTGGATGGATGCGAGTGAGTGTGAAGAAGAAAAGGGATTTCTTTGCTTGCAGGTTGTACCCATTACACCAGGCTGGAGCCTTTCTTCATTTATTACCATAATAACCAGGAAATGCACTCTGAAACTTTCCGAAAGGCTGGAGGCCTTGCACGGAGAAGCACAAGACCAAATTCCTTCTGCAACCGAATCATAATGTTGAATCCCAAGTGTCCCGGGGGGGGCGGGGGGGAAGAGAGATATCTTTGTAGGGTATTATGTAATCTTTCTGGATTATCTAAAGAAATCTTTTCAGCAAGGTAGTTGAAATACTGGGTTTTCAGGGGAATTAAATGCCTGCCTGTGTGTGTTTTGGGCACCTAATTCCTCTAAGGCCTTTAAAAACGCCTGCCTTCATTCATATTCTCTGAGTGTCAGCACTTAACTAGCCTTAGCTGCATGCGTGCTACATCAGATATTCAAACAATTCCTCTTGATGAGGGAGCAAAGCTTTGCGCTAACGCTTCTATTCTGCATGCACACAGCTCTTGCAAAGGACTAGCAAGTGCATCTGTTTGAACTTTACGCTGTCTTCATTTCATTTCAATTATATATTTAGTTATCATTATCAATCTTTTCACATGTGGAAGTTGGGGAGGGGGTATGTGAAAGTTCTCAGGCAGCCAAAATAAACCCCCTTCACTGTGATGCTTCACCTTATTTCCTAACCTACCACCTCGCATCTCAAAAACATGCATTTCTAACCCTGTTAATGCCCATCTTCTGTAAAACTTTATTCCCCTTCCCTGTCATTACTGCAGGTTTTAGATTCATTCTTATCAATTCTTTTTTTCGTAAAGCAAAATAGAAAAGATATCTGATCAGAATGCATTAAAAAAATAATCCTAAACAATACAATCAACCAAACTAAGCAAAGCAACAGTTTGCATGCATCAAGGCTTTTTATTCCCTTAATGCTTTGCCGTATAATTGGGCTCCAGGTAAAGTTGAATTAAATCATTTATGGAAGGGAAAAAATGTGGACTTTATCAGCAGAGTGGGAAGCCTCTGTGCACCGAGCTTTGCTGGGCTTCTCTCCACGCTGAGGGGCAATGGAGTGCCCAGACCTCGTGGATGGGTCACTGAGGAAGGACTGTGGGGCCACATGAGCTGCCTTCCCCCAGCTGAGAGGAGCCAGCCCTGCAGAAGGATAGGTTTGGGTCCTGGCTTCCCTGGCAGCATCAGGGAGAGAACTGGGCTGTGAGCTCCCAAGCTGCAGGGCGCTACCGGGACAAATCCCACCAGTGGGGTGAGTGATGCTGTGGGCACAGCACTGGGGTGGGAGTTGTCAAACTTCTCTTTGATGGGGCAAGACCCTAAAGGGGGTGAATTGGTAAGAATTTAATTTACAAAACATCTGCTTGCTCATTCAAGCTCCTCACCACCCCATTTTTTTGGTATGGACACATAGGATATGGCCCCAAGGCAGGTTTATTGTTGTCAGAATTGTACATATTCCGATCCCAACCAGGTCAAAACTTATGTGCCAGGTATGAGGCAGTTGGGCTGTGTCTTGTGCCCCTCCCCCTCTCCCCCCCCAATTAAGCCCCTTGCTTTGTGCATCTGTAGAATGACTTCAGAGTGCTGCATATCCCCTTTTTTTCTCAGTTCCTGCCTTTGTCGATTTGGGTCCTAAAGTAGCAAAAGGAATATCGAAATTTTTGCGCCTTCTCTTTATTTATTTAGTGTTACCTTGGCTTTGCTCAGCCAGGGTGCCTCAACATTAAGATTTTACCAGCCAAGCCCTGCTGTGCAATGCATGGGAGCGTTTCTGCTCACGGCCCTATGAGTGCAGGTGGAGAGTAAATCGATAATTCTTCGGTAACTCAAACCCAAAGGCAATGCTGTGCTCAACTCCAGCTGCTCTCCCATGCATGGCCGGTCGGATCTCATCTCCTCCCACTGCTGTTGCCCTAATGCATTGCTTCCGAGATGCTGTCCTAAAGACTGTTTTGGGGGAAATATGTTAGGTGAGGTGGAAAACCAGGCTGAACTCCTTGCTGGACTGCTCAGCTGAGCTGCTTGCCTTCATGCCTCTCCAGTGTGTCTATCTGGTAGCATAAAGGAAAATGTCATTAATTTTCAGGCTAATCCCTACTGAAGTGTTGAGCTCCTTCTCCTGATGGCCAGTACCAGTCTAGGAGATGCCAAGACAATTTATGTGTCATTCAGGGCTGTGAGAAGCAGTCCCCCTGGCTGGCGGGTGCAGTTTTCTTTCAGGTGCTGCAGTACAGCTGCCAGTTTGCTCTGGGACCAGATCTATGGGGCTTTTTTGCCAATGCCTTTATCCCATTTCAGGGCCAATGCCCTGTCTCCCTCTTCAGTAATTATTACTGACTCTTGTCCATGGTCTTGAGATGAACTGGTCTCTCTGTGCCAGCGCTGCCAGCCCTGCATCCCCTCTGGGGCTGTGCAGGGATGGAGCAGGTGACGGGGAGCCCTGGCGGCAATGGCTGCTCTGCAGGTGAACGGGGGAAAAGAGAAGAGGAGGATGGAGGAAGAGCGGCTGGAGCTTGTGCTTGGTATGCTCATGTATTTATTGGCAACCCCTTCAAACCTGGGCTGGCATCTATTGCTGCCGGTGCAGTCCTGGCAGAGGGGCCATGCTTGTCCCTTCTGCAGTCATCCCTGTGACCTGTCGCTGTGGCGTGCTTCCAGGAAAGTCATCGGGTACTAAAAATAACTGGGTAATAGCTGATGGTGTGTCTTCTCTCCACGTGTTACTGGAATTAGCTAGGAGGCTGACTCCAGCCAGGACTGTTGCTGCCTGCGGTCGGCTGCTTCCCTGTCCTGCTGGGCAAGGACAGAAACCTGCTGGTCTCCTGAACAGGACTTGGAGGTCATGTCACCTTGGCGTTGCTCCACGGCTTCACTGCCATGCTTGATAGGCTGTCAGAGGTGGTTTTCCTCTTACACTATGAAACCAGGTATTGACAGGCAAGTCAGCTCTTCCAGCACTGGTTGAGTTTATTGCCTTTTGTAGGCATGGTGTCAGATCTTCGGCACAGCTTTGCTTGAGTCTCTGGATGAGCAGAGACTATGGATGTAACTTGATATCAGAGGGACTGAAGTCTTCCAGCTTTGTTGCTTTTCTCCCCCTCAAGAGGGAGTGAGGAGCTGGTGTCCAGAATATCTGTAGTCTAAAGCACAGCTTGCTCTCTCCTTATCTGTGAGCCGATGATGGGTGCAAACACCCTTAACTTTCTCCTAGAGGACGAACCAGAATTTCTGGAGTGCCCCACAGGAGAGGAAAAACCAAGAGCTTGCTGTGTGTGCTGCAATGGTGTTCTGTCCATTGTGTGACCAGAGAACTGAGCTTGCAAATGGCTTTGCTGCCTTTCTTCCTCTCCCTATCTTTATCTGTTGCTTGTTATCATTCAGGACATTGTTCTCTTCACTGGCCTTTCCTGCTAGATGATGCAAAGCGAAGTGATGCAGGGCTCCAAGGAGGATGGGTCAGCTGACATGGACCTCACTGATTCAGCTGGGCTTCTTTGGTGGTGAGGTCTGGAGGTTACAGCTGTGGGCTCACTCCAGTGCAGCTGTGGGTCATAACCAACTAATAAAAAGCCCTGGGTGCTCTGGGTGCCCTGTGGCAGGTGGAGGAGGTGGTCTGGACACCCTTCTGTGTTAAATAGCTGTTTTATTCTGGCCTCTGTCTGAAGGGACCTGTGCTCCGTGACCTTGTGTGCTGGGTTGCAAATAGCAAGATGCCCTACCTTAACAAAGCGCATTCAGTTCTTTAATCAGCGATAGTGGTGACCGTAACCTTGCTTGTAACAGCTTTCTGAAATGACTATGCTTTATCATCCGTGCTAAACATACTCAGTCCTGGAAGCTAATGATGGGGGGGAGGCGTCTCCATTCCTGTTTGTGGCAAAGGGGATCTTCCTATGTCTTGCTGGCGTGGGGGCTGCGTGCCCAGGGTTACTCTGTCAGCTAAGCCCTCGTCATCTCCTTGGGTGTGTGAAGTCCTTTGGCTGGAAATGCTGAGCACTGTCGCAATGCAAACCAGGTTCAAGGGCTGGTCAAATGCTGCAGCTGGGGACGTAGATATGACTGTGCTCAAGCTCTGCTTTTCTGCTCTGGGCTTATCTCTGCTTTTAATTCAGCTGTTGTATTTGAGTCTTGCCTGCTAATTATAGGTGATATGTTTCTCAGCTTTCCTTTCTGGGAAACTTGTCTGCATGTGTGATTAGGGGTGTGCCTCCTCTGTGCCCGCCTTCGTTAGGAAGCGGGATGTGATTCCCATTGCCTCTTCCCTCTTCTTGCAGCTGCAGCTTTCCTGGCTGCAGCCCTGATGAAGTGTGGAGTTCACAGAGGGGACAGCAACCAGGATTCAAGAGGAAATAGGTGTCTACTGTCCTCTCTAACTGCAGTTGCCTCTTTTCTTATTTATAAGTGCAAGCAAGCAGGTGCTAAAAGCTTCCCCCCGGCCCTTGTCCTTCTTCTTGCATTGCACAGTCAGACTCTCCTGACATATCTCCTTGCAATGTGTTCTCTCCTCCTAAAGCTATTTCTGCATCTCTTGGCATTTCTGTAAGGACTTGATTTATCTATTTATCTTCTCATCTCCCCATCTATGTTATAACTGGGGTTTGGGAAGAGGACTGGGTGGAGCTGTCCTTGAGCTCTCTGCAGGTGATATGGGGATTGGAGATCCCCTATTCACTTTGAATACTGCTTTTTTTTTTTTTTCAGTAGGGTGCTATCTGGCATCCCTGTTTGGAGTCGCGTTTTGGACTTGTGAAGGATTATGCTTTAACAGTGTTAGTACCTGAGAATCTCTGCTTCGATGGGTCTTAGTCTGCTCGTTCAGTCCAGTTACGTGGGTGGATCCTGTGGGTATCGATTCACCCTCAGAAGGGCACTGCTTTGGAAACAGGTTTGCGTATGTCTTCCACCTGGTGTGGTTCCTTAACTTTTCTGCTCCAAAATAACCCAGAAAGCCTCATAAATTCCTTCAGATGCTGATTCTGGCTGTTCACGGTGCATTTTTAACCAGGTGGCTTCTAGATGTGCTCTCTTGAAATATCTACTTTGTAGTAAAGCAAAACCCCCATCACTGATGCTGTCACTGGAAAAAAAATGTATTCATTATTATTATTATTATTTTTAGGAAAGATGCAATCTCACCTCATGCATAAAATTAGTTTAATGAAACAGCAGGAATGGGAGGGAATATTGGCTTTCCTGTGCTTGTTTGTGGAGTGAGTGAACAATTTCTTTGCTCCCTCTCAGGCCTTGGATGAACGATATGTCATTGAAACTGCATTTTTAGGTGAGGTGTGTCCATGAAGACAGCAGGGAACCAAAAATTAGGTTTCAAAAATCATTAAAAAAGAAAAAGGAATTTGTGAGCTTCTAAACATAGTTCTCAAGCAGCCAGTAAGGCTGAGACCCGAGGACAGCTTGTGGAGAGAAAAAGAGGGTGGCAGTGGGGCAGCAAATGGGTTTATGCTGTCTTGTAAATCCTCAAATGAAGGGGATACCTTTCATCTAGGGCGGAGGGGGCAAGCAGCACCATATCAGTAGGGTTGGGGGCCCAGACCTTGGCATGTCCATGGGCTTGCCTGAGCTAAGGTTGCACCGTGCTTCTCTTGCAGCTAAAAACAGCAGTAATAACCTCAACAGTGACTACAGGCAATGAGCAGTGTGCTGGTTGCTCTGTTAAAGTGCACTTGTGCTTGCCTGCCCCTCTAAAAACTTTTTCTTTCACTTAACTCCCTGGGAACTGGAAAGGAGAGATGGGGATAAAAGTGATAATGTCATCTCAGGGCATCCAAACGGTGGGGATGGCAGCGCTGCTGCACAAGCTCTCATCCCCTCCAGCAGTCTCATGCTGCTTTATCCTTTGGCTTGTTTCCTCTCGGGACTGTGGGTTATCCTGGGGATTTTTTCACTGAAAAATGAACTTTAATTAATATCTCCCTCTCCTGTGGAAGCAGTAACTTTGTAGAAATTTCAAACCAGAAACCTTTCTTCAGCAGCTGTAGGATCTTCCCCCTGTGTTTGGAGGGACATCTTGATCAAAAAGCTGAGCTGGGTGCTGGCAATTGGGCTTCTGGCCCTGGGATTTAAGTGGACCCAAGCTAAGCCCTTCATTCAAGAAGATGAGAAAAGGAAGGATGACTTTGCTTGAGAGAGGCAGGAGGAAGAAAGCAAGCTGTGCTGTGAGCAGCAGGAGTAGTGAGGGGGGAAGGACACCAGTAAAACCCCTGATTTTTCTCTCTGCCCCTGCCTTTCTTGTACCACACTCCTCTGGTCTGCCTGACCACCTCCAGTGCCTCTAAAGACACTTGCACAATATTGCAGCTTTGCTGATGTCCTTGTCCAGGCCTGCACTAGTCTGGATGTCTTTGCTGTTGTAGATGTAGATTTTTTTTTAAGAAAGCTGGTAGGAACTGTGTATCCTGGGGAGCCCTGTTGTCTTCTCAAGCTTTGGTGGAATGGGTGAACTAGAATTAAGAGCTCTTTGAGTGAGAAAAGACCAAAGGATGGGCTGGATACACGTGTGGGAAGCAGGCAATTACAGGCAAAATAATTTTATTTCCATCAATAGATGTGATTCAAGCTTGGGGTCTTGTTGCATGTCTCCTGATTCCTTCCTTCCCTTGTAATTTGTATGGGGTGTTTATGCTTTTTCCCCCTCCTCTTCTCTTCCTTCTTCTAGCTGCAGGAGATAGACACTTTTTTAAATACAAGGTGAGGGTGTGTTTTTCAGCTCGTCAAATCCTCTCTGGTGGTGCCAGTGCTCTGAGAAACCCTAAAAGACTTTGAGGCTGGCTGTGTGCAGTCTCATTTTGTTCGGATGCCAACCCCTGGCACTCCTTCCTCCAACAACCTTACTTCATTGTGATGGCTTTACAACATCTCCTCGCCCTCAGGCTCCTGCAGCTCCCTCAGCACTGCTTGCTGCTACTCACTCCAATTCCTTTCCTTCCTCCAAGTTGTATTGTGGTCCTTGTCCATCTCCCAGCTTTCCTGTATGGCTGTTCTTCAACTCATGTCTTCACCTTGCTACTCTTCAGATGTCTCCTTTCCATTCCCCACACATCCCTCTCTTAATGGCTCAGGTACCTCCACGCTGGTGCTTGACCCAAGCAGGCAGTTCCCCACTGCCAAGCCCCTTGCCAGAGGAAGCAATCAGCATCATCTTATAACAGTAAATCTCATGCACTGCAGCAGTGTGCTGGAATGAATGTCATACTGTTGAATACTGTCAGCCTCACTGACCAATATCTACCATTTACATTACGTTGCAGTGGCAGGGGACAGAACCTCCCCGAAGCCTGGAACCAAGTGAAAACACCACAGTGAATGAGCTTCCTGTGCTCTGAGTGTGCAAGTGACTCCACTGCTACACAAAGGGATATAAGATTTTTTTTAACCTGCTTTTCTTCCTTCTTCCCTTTGCCATCGCTTAGTCTTGCTGAGAGAGTTGCTTTGCTGTGAGTGCACGTTCGTGGCTGCTGGCGTGCACTGCAGTGCCAAGATGATGGAAGCATTGATCCAACTTGATGCATGACCCTGTTCAACAGAGCAATGTGCTGTGCTGTCAGCATTAAGGTCATCTCCAGAGCTCCTCTAAGCCAGGATCATGGGCCAGATTGAATTGGAGGAAAACCTTACAGCTTTTTCCAGAGCTCCTGCTGTCCAAGGGGTGGATTCCCAGAGCATAGAGGGACTTGTTAGTGACATGGGATCTTGAGTAGAGCAGGCTTTGCTGAGAGATTTTATCCATTTTTATAGCTAGTGCAGGTGGATTTTTCTGCAATAAAAGCTGTAAATACCAAAGAAGCTAGAATGCTTCTTCCTGGCTTGTAATAATCAGTTTCTAGCTCTGAATCATCCCAAAGTAATAGGACTTGCTGCAAATACGGCAAGGTCAAGCTCTGCTTGTAGGAGAGAAGAGAGTCTAGCCTTGAAACAGTTCCTTCAGAGGTTAGCAGAGGGAGCTGGGTGAAGAGGAGGTGCTGCTGATGTACCCCTTGGGGGAGGAGAGATTCAGAGTCAACCAGCCCCTTAGTACACATCGGAGAATTCACCTATGCTAGTCTCTGATTTGTTGAAGACTGCGTTCCTTGCTCCTGCAAAGAAGGTGGACATTGCTTTATAATACATTCAATATTAGCTGCCTGGTGCTGTTTTACTTGGTGGTAGCACAGTCTTTTTTGCTGTCTCTCCTTTAAACTGATTTTGAACAGGAAAACAGTTCCCCCAAAGGTTACTTAAAAAGTTCTTGTCAAAATAGTGACAACCATGGCACTTGGGGTTTTTGCATCGATCCCATAATGCAAACAAACAGACCCAGCTTAAATCCTGCACCAACTATAAACCTTACGCTTTTTAATTGGGAAATTGATTTTAAATCCAAGCTGCTTTAAAAATCTAATTAATTTCCTTAAAAAAAAAAAAGAAAAAGAAAAAGTAAGAGTCTTTCTCTCTGTCATGCTCCACCAGGCAAAAGAGACGGAGGAGGAAATAATTCTTGGCTGCATCTCTGCGGGGTGCCCTGTTGATAACCTGGATAATACAATCTGATTTTGGCCTTGAGTCTGTTCCCTTGGATTATTGTATTTCTTCAAGGACCAAAAGCAGCGCTGGTGATTCAGACCCAGAGGAGAACGTCTTTTTTAGTGGTAAACTTCCTCCCCCTCCTCCTCCTCCTGCCATCAAAGGCCTTGAAGGAGGCTTTTATTATGTTACCAGTGGCTGCTTTATAGAAAACAAGTTGTGGGCATGCCAACCTGAGCCCAGGTCTCCTTCCTTCCCAGTGAGGACCCTGCTTGTTGGGTTAAACAGGAGAGAGACAGGGGAGGGGAAAAAGGTGAAAAAGGCTATCCTTTGAGAGGTGTTTTGGAGAGAGCATGCATGTGTGTGTGCCATCTGCCCTGAAAAGATGAAAAGAAAGTTAGATGAGTTTGGAGAGGAGTGTGTGTGCGTATAAAATCTAAGATGTGCTGCACTTCGTGTTTTGGCTGAGCAATCCATCAGTAGCTGCATGTTGGATGCGAAGTCTTGGTGTGTAGCCATTTTCCACACTTACATTTAGGTAGGTGGCTGTTTGTATTTAGCTGGGCATGTGGGATGTGCTTTGTCCATCAGATGCCAATAAGTCAAAGGCTGAAATCCTAACTCTTGTCTTCCAAAGTCCTTTTTTTTTTTAATCTTTATGATCTATGTTTTATAGCACTCACTGCAAGACCAGGTTCACAAGTCTTCACTCAAGAGGTGAAGCCTCCTGACTCTCTCTCTGTGCTTTGGCATAGCTGCAGCTGGTTTTGCTCTGGGGAAGAAAAGGAGGTGGGTTGCTTTGCCTCTGCAGCTGCCTAAGGATGCAAGTGTGTACTCCCCACACCCCTTTCTTTGCGTAGGGGTTTCTTCCCCTCCCTGGTCCAGGTGAGGCGTTTCTCCTGCAAGCCTAGGTGCTGCTCAGGGATGCTGAAGCAGAGGGATGCCAGCTGGCCTGCTTCCAGCAGACTCCCTCCCTCCCTTTGCTGCCTGTCATGCACCCGCAGCCACCTTGGAGCCAGGTTTGTTTATAGAAACATTGTCAAGGAAAAAGTCTTCCCACCAGCTCAGAGGAGAGGGATGTTTTCAGCTACTCAGTCACCCTCAAACTGTGAAGACGTGACATATCAGCTGCATAAAATTAATTTATTTAGTTAAGGGAGGTGTTAATTAAGATATCTCATTTATTGTGTCTCTGCAGACAGCTCTCGAGGGCCTTTTGAATTGTCAGCTCTGGTGACAGCAAAAGCTAATGGTGTCACAAGTTAATAGCAGTATGATTCATGCCGAGGGATGAAGTGGGAGATGGTGGAAGGGGTTGAGAAAGGAGTGAAGGAGATGCAGCCACAGCTGGTGGCGGAGGCTTGGGCACACCTTGCTGGAAGCTGGTGAACCAAGATGAGGTCTTTTTGCCCTTCCTCAGCCTCCTCCCAGTAAATCCTGTCAGGAGGAAAGGCTCTGGCTAAAGGTGGCTGCCCTGGCTGCAGGGAAGCCTGGGGTTTGCAGGGTGTTGTTGGTGGAGCAGCTTAGCAAGCCCACGAATGCCAGGGCATGTGCAGCCAAAAATGTATTTGCATGGATTGACTTAAAAATAACTGTCTGTGTAATCTGAACTGGAAAAGAATCTTTGATTTATTTTAAATAATCAACTTTCTGCACTCTGAGAAGTTAAGTCTCCTTGCTTAATCAGGACGTGTCAGTCTGATAACCGAGTGTAGGCCTAACACCAAACTTACAGGTCTAAATTTAAAGTCTCTTAGAAAATAACAAATACCCTTTATCTGAAAGAATTACATGCTCCAGTACAACTGTTTATAGGCATCTCTTTCAGTAAAAGCTGTGCCAACACTTTTTTCCCCACTTTTTTCTTCTCGTGATCTATATCAAGTTGCTTTTGGAGGGAAATTGAAATTTTCTTGATGCAGAAAATAGGCCAAAAGGGGGAAAAAAAAAGTCTAGGAGAAATGCTAGACTCCCTGAGTAGGTGGTGCTGCCTTCTTGTCAAAGATGTTTTGTGTTTTCAGCTACCTAGTTTGTTAAACAAAGGCGGTATTGCTTGTGCTTAGTAAATCAGCCCCATCTTTTCTGGGCTTTCCTTCTTGTGTGTCCTCAAAGCTTACAAACTGAGCTCTGTTGCAAAGCCAGACTTCCAATTTCTGTCCCAAAACAAGCGTGAGGTGGAGGTCGACGGGATGCCACAGCCATTTTCCAGCTGCTTTCTCAGCCGCGAAGGAACCACCTCCTGGACTGCAGCGAGCCGATTAAACAAGTCAGTATTCAGGGAGAATATGGGGCACCTATAGAAAAATACATGGCTGCTGGAAGATTATTTTAACTGGCTCTTGTTGCTCATACTGAACTAGCAATTTTCTCCGGGTTGCTGATTTGACTTTCTTTAACCCTCTACTAGTGAACGTGTATTACGTCTTCCTTTTTTAATTGACTTTCATTGATTTTTAAACCAGAGTAAGCATCGGCCTCATATAGGCTACCATTACTTTCATCTTGATTTATATATTTTTTTAATTATTTTTAAGCGTGTGTGGGTTGGCAGTGGTCGTGCAGCTCGAATGAACCCCTGGTCGTGCCCCTTGCTGGGTGAACTGTGTGCCCCTGCTGAGGGGGATTGAGGTTTCAGGGTAGTTTACTGCTGCTGTGAGCTCACGGTTGGTTTTTGTTGTGCTCAGCCGCTCGGGAGTGATTTGAAAAGAAAGAAAAGGCATTTTTCCAATCAGGCTCTGCGGGGGTTTTAGTCCGAAAGCATCACCAGGAGCCACCCCGGTGCCAAGCGCCTGCATCCTCAGGGGCACGCCACGTTTTCTTGTGCCGCTCTTGGAGGGGAGAGAACCTTTGCCTTGCCTGTGGCTCCCATCACAGCTGTGGGACCCATTCCCCTCTGAGTTAGCTCTTCCTTCATGATGCTCCAGTGGAGATGGGCAGAAAGGGGAAATGTGGTGTGAGGTGGAGGTTTTTGTTTCTGATTTAACACCAAAGTGATGGCAGGGCTTTCCTGCGACGTGAACTGTAGGGCGAGGAGTTTTGCCCTTTGGGATCTGCAGGTCTAAGAGGTTTCTGCCTTGGGACCAGCAACTCTGAAGCTATGCCGGGTCTGACTGAGGCTTTTCCCACAGCCGCGTGGTGTGGATTCTCCGCTGCCTACTACTGTGGCTGCATCCCCCTGGCTGCCTTGCCCTGCCTGGCTCAAAACTGAACTGCTGCTATACAGCACGACCCCAATTTGCATGAGAGGAGCAGCAAAGCAGTGGCCCTGCTAGTGTAAATGATGGGAGATTGGCAAGCTGGGAGGCAGAGGGGAGGACGGTTACAGCTCCCAACCTGCCTGGGAAGGATTGTTGCTCTGCACGGAGCGGGCGCGTTGGAGCCCTGAGGAAGGGGTGCTGTGGGAGGGAGCATGAGCAGGAGACAAGATCATTGGCGATTCATTTAAACAGCAGTGTCGGATCCTATAAATCTGAGGGCTTTTGCATATTTCCATATTTATATATGAAAATTCCACGAAGTGGCTTAAAGGCAGTTGAAATAAAAACAGGGCTGTCAGAGCTTGAAAAGCACCGACAAATCTCTAACGGACCGTTTAATACAAACGTATGGGCTTGAAAAAGCTCCAAGTGGGCAGAGGATTTCTGCATGCAAATGCCTGGCCAGCCTCATGTTGGCCCCATGTGCTGCAAGCACGCTGGTGCCACGGGTCACTCTGGCTCTGCTGTCTGGGAGGGTGTGGAGCGAAGGGGCCTTTCAACCTGGCTTACATCCCACAAGGAGGGCGCTGGAAGGGAATTTGGGCTGCTGTTTTTTCCCTCAGGTGCTTTCTCACCACCTCGTGTGTGTGCTGTGATGGTTTGGGGCAGGGTGGGAAGTTGATCTTCATGGCTCTTTGCTTGCAGTACCCCAGAACTATGAGCTGGGGAGGGCTGCAGGACTGAGTATCACTGCGAGGGATGCCAGTGGCAGCACTGGGATGGTGCAGTGAAAGCATTTTACATCCCATAGAGGCTGTGGTTACTTGCAGGCTGCTTCCCTTGCCGGTGGAGACCATCTCCTCCCTCTCCCATGACTGTGTGCGCTTTTCCTTTCTGATCTTTGGTTATCGGTCAAAGCAAGAATTCTCTAAACCACTGGTCTGAATCACCCTCGCTGGCCTTCTGCCATTTAGCAAGTCTCTTCCCATGGATTAATTTGAAGAAGCATTGCAGAGATTTATGCTTCGTACTCAGCATGGGGCCTGAGCAGGCAGAGTGGTCCTCCAGGTTTGAAAACATACTCCTTAGATTACCCCGCGTATCCTTGTGCTCTTTTTTGGATGCCTCTAGACGTTGTCTTCCTTGGCCCAGCTTGGGTACCTGGTCAGTGCTCCTTGCTGTAAGACCTCAACCCTTCCTGGTCTCCTTGAGTCAGCCCCAAATCTCAGTGCAATGTATTGTAGCTCTCAGGTCTGACCTCTAGTTTTTATATGCACCGAATGCCTCTAAAGAGAAACTTCTGCTTTCTTGACACAAGGACAAGAGCGAGCCTCCCCCTTCTCTGAGTCCTCTGTCATTCAGAGTTTCCCCCACCCCCCATCTGCCTCTTCAGCCTCAAGGCAGGTAGCTGGAGGCCACTGCTGCATCTTTTCTTCTGAAGTCTTCAAATCAAAAGGAAATAATTAGTGGAGGATGAGAAAGCTTGGACGAAAACAAGCTGTCAACAAATTGAAGGTGCTAATGTGTCTGTCATCCCTCTTCTGGCCAGTCCCGAGAGGTGGAAGGCTTGGGTGCTCCATCTCTGATGGAGGAGAGGACGTCCCTGCTCGGCGTTGCTTGCCTGCCAGCCACGGCTGTCTCCAGACATCAGCTCTCTTATGAAGACACATCTTGCTCTTGGGCTGGTTCCTTCTGCTGTCCCCCATCTTGCGGCTGGGAGGGATTTGCTCCGCAGACATCTTCGACATCAATGGCTGTGACTTCCCTGGTGCAAGTGCTTTCAGCTCAGGTTTTATCCACTAACACAGATGCCTAAAATCGATTTGTATCCCCAAAGCGCCTATTTCTCTTCATTACAGAGAGACAGGCGTGCAGAATGAGTAGCTCAGATGTAGGTGTCTGCAGTTATTAAGTTAAGCAAGACGAATCCCAGTGTCAGCATCTCCCTTGGCTTTGCTTAGGGGTTTGCTCCTTCTCCTGTAGGACTCCTCATGGTGACTTTGGCACAGGGTGACATTCTTGGGAGTCTTGAAACTTGCTGGATATTTTCTGCCTGAGATGCAACATCGCTTCTCGGGGGGAGGCAGACTCTGAGGCTGTATTTCTGCAGCAGTCCCACACTCTGGCTTCCTCTTTGCCACAGGATATATTTTTTTTTAACATTGATTCATAAAGCACGTAGAGTATTGGCATTTCAGGGTGTTGCCTGTCCTTAGCCTCTGCGAGGATGACTGGAACAAAATCTTGACTGAGTGACCATTTTCAGTGACAAAATACACCTCAGTTGTTTCATTCCTTGTTAATTTTTGGGCTGAGGGCAAGCCCTTGCTGTTTGCAGGTATTTCTTGCAGTGTCCTTCCTTTCCCTTGATAAGCAAACAACATCACACATAATTGCATCTCTAAGGGATCTTCAACTAGACATTTCTACCTGATTTATCTTTAATGTCACTGTTGGCTGAGACACTTTAGGGTGATTCTGCTTTTTCAGGCTGGAGGATGAGACTCCATGGAGGTCTCCTCTCTTTCTCTCCCTCATCCCTCATCCCTGCTGTGGTGATGCTGCTGTAATGGTATGCGTGGGGACACTTAACCCCATAAGAGGAGGGTTGCAGTTCCCTTGTCACCCACGTCCTCTGTGGTTCCAGCTTCTGGCCACCAACAAAGGTGCAGAGGTTGTTTGCACCCAGGAGGCGGTGGTTTGAGGGAAGGACTAGGGTGCAAGGGGCAGGCAGTGGCCCTGCAGAGCACGGCCAGCTCAGTTCATTGCTGCCACCTATTGCTGGGCAAGGGGAAGAAGTGGGGCTTGGCTGCAGAGATCCGGAGGTGCAAACATCTGGGGAGCTTTGCTCAAAGTTCACATAAACGTTGGGCATAAATCTCCCCAAAGCTGTGACCTCGATGGTGGGGCTGTCACTCTCCATTGCCCTGCTCCATCACGGACTTTCTCCTGCCTGGTGCCACCAGCGATGGGCATTGCAGGAGGCAGGTTTTTAGGGCTGGCAGTGAATTTCTAGGGGATTTTCAGAGGCCAGGACTTGCTAACTTTTAAACAAACTCTTACACACTTCAGCCTTGGTGTTCTTGCTGCTGGCAAGCCTTGGCTATGCAAGGAGAGTTTGCCTGGCCAAGGCGAGCGCAAGCGTGGGTGAAGCTTCCAGTAGCTGGCGTGGAGGGAGCACCACCCCAGCCTTCAGCAAGACTTTTGTCTATTGGTTTTGAAGAAAAAAGGGGGATCCGTGCCAGTAACTATGGCCTAAAATACCCTGTAAGGGTGTACGGTGCAGTGGTGCTGGCTTCTCTAGAGAGGCAATTCATTCCTTGGTCTGGTCTTGGGCTCCATCCATCAGGTTTATGGCAGTATCTCTCACCTCCTTGTGGGGATTGCTCCTAAGTCTTACTGCCTTTATCCTGGCAGGTCCTTGCAATGTCCTCCAGCACCCATCACTTTTTCCTCTACCTGTCATTAGAGGGCAGTCAAAGGAAACCTTCCCTCTCCTGCTCCCCAGGTTCTGTGGGTTGCCAGCCAGTGCTGGTACCCACACTGGGAGCAGAGGACTGACCCCAAAGCAGGACCCAGCCACAGCCTTTTCCTTGTCTTCACCCTCACCACCCTGTTTCAGGTTTCTGGACATGCCTTCACTGGTCAAAGCTGCTCGTGGTTTTGTGTCTGACATTTGGGAAGCAGCATTAGCAGCACTGATAAATCCTGCACGCCGTTTCTCCCCCGCCTCGCCCTCTGCCTCCTCTTAATTGACATCTTTGAATCTTGTCTTCATTTGACAAATCAGGCTACTTATTATAAGTGATGACATGTATAAATATTGCAGGCATTCGTTTTACGTCTGTATACCCTGATAATAAAAGCTATCAGAATCTCTCCCCCCCTACCCTTGCATAGCAATTACTACCAAAAGGTTTTCTCCTCCATCACCAGACTGGGATGTGGAGAGTGAATTGTGTCTGTGACAGCAAGATTTCCCTCTTGCATTGGGCAGTAAAATAGTCCTTTTTTTTTTTTTTTAAACTAATGCAGCAGCAGCATGGTGAAACCACGGAAGTTGTGGATACGTGGCTAGGGGATTTTGCAGGAGCTGTTTGCTCTCAAAATTCTGGGCTTGGTGGGCCTTGGTGTCTGGGCTGGCTACAGTGGGCAGCAGTGGGTGCCATCGCTAGTCAAGGGTGCAGTTTTGACTCGTGGGTGCTGTCCCTGTGCCTGACTTGAGCCTGCTCGGTGCTGTGGGAGCCCAGAGCCAGCGCCTGGCTAGGCTCTGCTCCTGCGTCCTTGCTAGCATGCTGGTGGCTCTCCTGGGCTGAGGCTGTCAAATTGCAGGGTATTATTTTTAGCCTGATTTCCTGAGGAAAAGAAGCTTATGCGATTGTACTGTCTGTCAGTGCTTTTCCTCCCACCAGCCTCCTCTTAACGAGTTTTGAACCCCTTGTCAAATTTACCAGGAGGGATAGAGAGCTCCAAGATGTGAAGTTCCTGCACGATTCCCTGTAAATTAGCAGCCGGGGCCACCTTCCCGAAGGAGGGGATGAGGCTGGGTCGCAGCAGCCAGAGGCAGGAGGAGATGCTGGGGAAGGTACAAGACAAGAGGCTGGGAACGGCCTCTCCGCTGAAGGCTTAATATCTCAAATGCAGATATTAAGTGCTCATGCCTTAATTAAAGTTAATTTCTGGGAGAGGCATTTCATTACAAAAGGTTTCTCTAGCTCAGGCGTGTCCACACCATCTGCTCGGAGCTGGCCGTGGCAAAGCTCTCAACCCTGCCAGTAGTGGGGACTGGCTGCGAGAATTGGCCGCTCTCAGAAGGACAAGCTCAACAGAAAAACCTCTCTTCTTTCCTCCAGCCTCTTAGGCCAGGTTATTACTGACAGTAATTTTTTTTTTAAGAGCCGAGTGCTGCTGCTGGCAGGAGAAGGTGCAGAGCGTAATCTCCCATGACTTCCCTCGGCATGGGTTCTCTGATGGCTAATAGTGAGGTTGAGCAGGCTGTCCTTTGTGGGGATATCACCCTCTCCTTTGTCCAGCCATTGATTTTCATTAAGCTTGCAGACATGTAATACTTTGTGATTTCTACCCTATGTCAAAACTGGATGAAAATTATTAAATGGTGTCTTGACTGAGATGGATGTGTGTACACGCACACGCAGGAGCTCCCGTTTCTTAGGAAACTGATCTTAATGAGAGACAGCTCCTATTAATGCTTGCTTACTTTTTCCATTGGGGTGTTTGCAGGGACTGGAATTTTTATGGGAAATCTTAACTCAAAAAACAATGATGCTAATAAGCTGTAATCAAAAACAGGGAGGGAAGGGACCTGCTTCTTTCTCATCCCACAACCCTTCCTGAGATTATGAAAGAGGCTCTTTTTCCTACATCAAGGTAAAACCAAGATAGTTTTTAAATTATTTTTTTTAACCAGGAGAGGAGAGTGAAACTCCAGGATTGGTTAATGGCTGGGGCTTCGCTGGGAATTTTGGAGACAGAGGTACAAATCCCTGCTTTGAAAGGCTTGAATCTGAGCCATCTGCATTCCTGGCCAGTACCCAACATACCAGGTTATTTGTATTTTGTGAAGCTTTTTCTTTTTTTCTTATTTTCTTCTTCCCTTTTTTTGGGTTTTTATTTTTTTAACCACTGACAGCTCCATGATGATGCTGAAAAATCTTCAGCCTGGGTAAATAAATTTCTCATTTGAAATGGGCTTTCTTCCCCCTCCGTGTGAGATCTTGGGTTTGGCAAGTTGATGTTCTCTGACTAAAAACCATTTTGTCTCAATTTCTGACCATCCTTACTCACAGCGAGTAGGTTTTTGCCCATAAACACAGAATTAGCTGGGTAAACCTGAGTAATTCTGCTTTCAGAGGCCTTTGCTGCTGTCTTCTCCTCCCTTGAATAGCCACCTGAATTTTGAGGCTTATTGTCACATATTTTGATGTAAAACCTAAACCTGGCTCCCGATTTAATCAGGAGAGATCCAAATGTACTCAGAACAAGCCCAGGATTCCTTGTGAAATGTTCACCTGCTTAAAGAAGGCTTAAAAAAAGCCCCCAATCCCTTTATTAAAAAGAAAAAAAGGAAGGAAAAGCCCTTTTTACCACCTAATGCGGTGGTGGATTTTTTTGTGTGTGCAAACTTTAGATAAAAGGGGCAGAACTTCTAATTACATTACCTAGGGAGGCTTAATAATGTTTGCCCAAAGTATCTTGTCATGAGCATTCACCAGAGTAAATTCAGTTTAATTTCTGCCAAAATCCCTTCGCTTCATCCCTGCTGCTTTCCAAAGACCCAGTACGTAGGGCTGCCTGCGAAAGGAGAAACTGCGGTTTCAGATTCCTCCGAAGACGATTGTTGCGTTTGGAGAGGGCTGATGGAGACATGGGTTTGAAGATGCTGTGTTGCATGACCTCCTGTACTGGCAGGACCTAAGACCAGCTTATATTGCATTTGTTTCTTGGCATTTTGTTTTTTTTGAGATAGCTATTGATACCTGTATTCTTGTAAAGTCTTCCTAGAGTGAGTGAGAGGTACTTAACTCCAGACTAAATTTGGCTGGCTCAGCTACAATAAGGACCAGCACTCCCTGAATGAGCAAGCCTTAAATTAATCTGTTTTGGACCTGGGGGAAAAACCCAGAGGGGTTATTTCCGAGCATCGGTAAAAGGCAAAGCCCAGAAGCCCTTAAGTGTGATGTTTATGGAAAGCACGTTGGGCTCTTGGAGAAGCCCTGCTGTGGGATGACAAGTGCCTCTTCAGGCTGCAAGGGGACTCACCTGCTTCTGGTGAAGTGGGCAATGGGGTGCCTGTGAACTGGGTGTGCCACCAGAAACTAATTACAAGCTTAATTGTGCTAGCACCTCTCTGTGTCCCCATGTCATGTTGAAGGGATCTGGTAGCATGAAGGCAATGATGGGCATGGGGCCAGCTGGGGAGTATTGTTGCCACCCTCCTGATAATTACTGGTGTAAGAGGAACAAGGGGCTGGAAGGATCTCATGGCTCACTGTCTCCAGTTGCTCGCTATTACAAGCAACCATTCACCATATCCTTTTCTATAAACTTTATTGAGTGCTCTCTCAATGGCAGGTGGGTTTTTGCTCCTGCTGTTCCCATGGAGGCTGTCTCAGGCCCTGGCTTGTATGATAGTGAATAGTAATTAGCCAACCTAAATGTGCTGATGAGTGGTTTATATCTACTCTCTCCAACCTCACCACAGTAGTCAGGATATGATCTCTCGGAGAAGTTCTTCATTAGCAGTTAATAGGTTTCTCTCTCTCTCCCCTGGAAATACTTTGAGTTGTAGATGCCTTTTTATAATCGCGTTGTGTCAGTGGCCCCCTATCTGCTGTAGGACAGCTAAACCACACAGGTAGGTCTCCTCTCTGTCATCTCCACCAAGTTTCCATCCAACACGGAAGGTGCTTGCCACTGGTCTTTTAAACCTGGCCTTGGATTTTGTACCATAGAGTGTCATTCCACATCCATCAGTCTGGTTCTCAAAGTCATTGTTTCCATCGAATGATGCCAAAACTCATTGTCTTGCCTCCTAAGCAGCAAGTTTGAGGGTTGGTCTCCCATTGTTAAGGAAGCATTGAACGTGAATGGTGACTGAACAGTCTGCTCAGCAAAATCCCTCCAGACTGCCTCCTTTTTTGGTATTATCTATTTTAATCATATTTTTTGTAGGTAAAGCTTTTCTTTGATTCATAATTCGTATTGAAATGTTCCCCTCCTACAGTTTAATTAATCATTAGCCCATGTGGCACTATATCAAATGTTTTTCTGAAGTCCAGATGGTCAAGCTTTCTCACAAAAGACAAAGATTGGCTTTTGTCTAAAAAAAGTGCTGTTATCTCCCAGAAAAATATATTTACCAGGCTCGCCTGGCAGAATACATCTGCATGAAATCCAGTTTGCGTTTTACCCGTTTTCTTAATTTTCTGCCTTTGAGTTGTTTCCCAAGTTGAGATGCTGCTCAGATCAGCCTGAGCAACCTGTAGCTGCCTGAATTGCATCCTCCCGCCCCAGTCTTAAATATTCTTTTCTTTAATCTTATACCCTCTTTCCCTCCCGCTCCTCCTTGTTAGATTACTTTAAAATAATCTGCGGAGAAAGAAGTCTCTGGGAAGCAAGGCAGCGCCACTGAAGTGATTATTTCCACTACAGTAAAGGTTGAAAACTGGTTACAATTATCACTCCTAGTTTTACATGCTAACAGGATTTGCCTTTGGGGGATTAAGCTAACTATTCTGTCATGCAGGTGAGTGTTTTGTTTTGCTCCTTCGAACCACCCTTTCTCAGGCTGTCAGGGAGTTCGCAGAGGAAGATAAAGGATGCCATCCGTATCCTGCTCTCTAAAGCCCTAACAGCTCAGTGTGCACACCCGCACAAGAAATGCTTCCCTTCTGCAGTGGCTTGGGTTGGAGAGATTCATTTTGGATTGTTTCAAGGTCATCTCAGGTGCATCTTTTTGTTGAGTGCACTTGCACCACTGGAGAAGTGTGGAGCCTTTTTAAATTCTTCCAGGCGATACAGCTGTGAATCAAAGGGCAGCAGGGAAAAATAAACTTGGACATTTCAAGAAAATAGAAATAAGGAGACTTGATCCAGACTCTGTGCTCTATGAGGAGGGTGAAGCTTTCAAGCTGACACTGTGTGGATTCTCAGGCTGAGGGCAGAGTTGCTCTAGCCAGGAATTTTCCACTTTATTTTTCATTTTTGACAGAAAATATCAGTGTAATTGACTTTTTTGGGCAGGACTGTGCTCAAACCATTTCAGTGAGCTCTTGTGACTCACTGTGAATGGGGCCAGTGTCAGCTCCTGTGCTGCCCACCTCAAAATCCAGGGCTTCACTAAAAGGACTGCGTGGCCTAGTGCCAAAAATTTAGGGATGGAGTTGTTGCCTCCAGTTGATACTTCTTTATACAAAGTGGAGTATCCATTGGTGCCATAAGAGGGTTGGTCCTCGGTAATGGGAAATGGCAGCAGACCACCATGGACAAGCAGCCTTCATATCTGGGCCTACTTTGCCAGTGAAGATGTCAAAAGCTGGACGGGTGTGTTTAATTTACAAGGTGGCAGCTGGGTTCCACTGACCCAAAATGGGACCAAAACAAGGCCAGACCACGGTCTTGAAGGGAAAGAGGAAACACTGAGATTGGTTGTGATTTTGGGGAGAAATAACTGGTTTTGCTGTAGAAAGCTTTTAACAGTTATGGGAGGAAATCAGTGAGCAGGATGATCAGAGCAGGCCAGATCTGCAGGACAAGCAGAATGTCAGCAAGAGCTTTTGTTACAGAAGATGGTCCTACGCTGTAAAACTCATATCCATTTCCATGTCTGAATTGTGCAAAATTAGGGGATGTAACTTGTGCATCGCTCTAGGTTTCTTTGAGAAGATAAAGACCCTATGGCCCCTAAAGGGTTGTGTTCTGTGAATGTCCACCCCCATAAGTACAAAACATCCTTTCTATCAATCCTGTCTGAGTCAGGATTTACCTTAAACACCTCTGAGTAACCAGCCCTGTTACCCCTTTACAGCTGGTGTAGGAGAAAAGCAGGATCAGGAAGTGGTTTTCTGTTGGCTCTGTGGGGAGGCTGTAGCTTTAGGAGATGATTGGAATGAAACAAATCCCCAGTGAATTAACTGAAAGGGTCAATGTCTGTAGTTAATCAGTTAAAATTGCCTATAGTTATCCAGCTGTGTCTTTCATGTCAGCTAGAAGATGTCTATGAGGCAGGGGACATCTAATATGTAGACTGGGTTTGTTTGGTGGCTTTTTTCCCTCCCCTGTGGCAAGTGGTTTTTCAGTGGACACATAGACAAGTATGTTTTTGACATTTATCTGGGTTTGTCTAAGATCTGGTTTTGCCTCTATTCCTCCTTGCGGTTTTTTTCTTTTCTCAATTTGGTAGTGATTGGAATAACTTGACTTAATGACACATTTTCAGCACTGATTTTAGTGGTGACAGTTATTAACGGTTTTGCAATAAGAAACAGGTGTTTCAGCATGGTCCATCAGGCAGAAGAAGAACAATGCCTCCCCAATGTCATTGTTCATGATGTATTCAATGACTGCCGGCTTTTTTAATGAAGATTTTATTCAACCTCATAGGTAGCATTTACTATTTAGTATGCAGGCTTTGGGCAAGCTAGTGGAGTGGAAAACCTTTTAATTTCTTTTTAATGCAAACATGGATCTTGCAAGACCTTGTCAAGCGATTGGAATGGGTGCAGGCTCTTGCTTATGTCTCTCAGCATCACTTGGTGGTCCCCTGCAAGAAAATCCTGGGTACTTCCTATGAGAGTTGTAGTGCAAGGGACAGGTCCAAGCCCAAAGAGATCAGGGCGATTCTCCTGGCTACCACTCTTTTGTAATGAAGAGCCACACCTGGGATGGTTTGGGCAGAAAACATCATTAGTATAATAGGGGCATTGCAACAGTTCCTGGGCTGTGCTGCCACTTCCCATGCTTTCCCATGGATGGGTGGGTAAGAAGCGATGTTTTTGATATATCAGATACCCTGGGTGGTTTTTACAGACAAGGTGTGGACATGGATCACTTGCCCTCAGTATGCTGGTGGGTTTGTTGGTTGTTTTGTTTGGCCAAGACCCATACTGTCCATTTTTGCTAACCCCCTGCTCCTCCTTTGCTGCTGTTTGCACTCTGCCATATATGCTCCATTTCTGTTCTCTGATCTCACAGCAAATAATGCAAAAGGCCTCAGGCTCAGTATAGGTGCTGTGTAGAGCTTGGCTGCACCCGGAGAAGGTGAGGGGGCAAAACTTCATCTCTATCTTTGCATGGCATGTGCTGTAAGATTGACTGGAGTGTGCCACAGCTGCTGATGGTTGGATCCCACCGATGAGCTGCACAGGTCTCGTGTTCTCTGGTCATGCTCCTGGTGCTCAGACAAAAAAAGGTGAATATGAGGTAGAGTAACCACACTGGCCCTTTTCCATGTCCTGTGCAGGAGATATTCCCAGAGAGCTGCTCACTCTCTGGTTCAGTGGAATTGGCTATCTGACTAGCTGGTAGATGTCAGAGTGGATATTATTGGGTTTCTCTTGAGGGATAGCTTTCTGCATTCTTCATCTTCCTGGGGGGAAACTCCATAGGGGCTGGAAAGAGGCAGAGCCCTCGGTGCTTGGACTGCTGCCTAAGGGATGTGGCAAAGGGCATCTTCTCTTCTTCCTCATCCTCTGAGGATGCTGTGGTCCAGCTTTGACTGCAGTGTAGGGCCATGCCCCCCTGGCCTTGCTGGAGTGGCTCTGAGCCTTGAAAACAGGACTGGGACACTTGCAGCCTCTCATGCCTTTATTTTGTACCACAGCCTACAGGTTCATTCCACAACCTATTTATTTCCCATTGGTATTTGATAACACAAAGGATTGGATCAGTGCAAGGTTCACCAAAGGTGCTTGATAGGTCCCCTTGGTCTTCAGCGAGACAGCGCTGCCTCCCACCCCAGTTCTACTGCTTGGGCTCCCTAGTAAACAAGGAGAAAAAAAGATTAATTGGTGATAAATAATGTATTTTGTTCCCACCTAAAGGTTGTTTGATCTCCATAGTCTTCATTCCTCTAGTGACAGGGAGCTCAGTGTTAATAGCTATTTGTCACCCATCGCAGTGCTTAAACAGCCTGAGCAGAGCTGTGCTCAGCTAATACATCCGTGCCACAGGCAGGGCTTCCCATTATTACTTTCTTCACAAAAATTTAAGAAAAAAATAATTCTGCTCTCCTGTGGTGACTTTTCACAGCAATTTCTTGAAGTGAAACAATTAATGAACATTAAACATCCTTTTTCTAGGAAAGCAGCAATCAGGAGAGAAGATACAGGGAGATTTGAGAGGGATACTGTACATGTATACATGCACATAGAGCCCCTTCAAGGCTGAATAGAATTGGAAGTGATAGTTACCAGTATAATATTTAAATGAGTGTTAATTACCATAAACCGTTTGATTTTAATGTCTCCTTCTGTACAGTATGTAAATCAGGGCTGGAATGGGCTTGTGAGCATGCATTGGGCCTCTGGTGTTGTGGATAAAAGGGCTGATTTTTTTAGTACTGGGATTTAGCCACATGGTTTCCATTAATGTTAATGGGAGCAACAGGGCCAAATGCTGGCCACTGTGGGGAAGGTTTCCGCTCTTATCTTCAGAGATGGCCCTGCCCCAAGGACAGCTTGTGCTTGCTTTCCCATCCTAGCTCCCTACCTGGAGAGGCTTCCCAAGGAGGATGCTGATTAGATGCCAAAATCTCTCAGGTTTGTATCTAGATGGAGGAATGTCTTGCTATCACTGTGAGGTAGTGGTTCTTATGTATTTTATTGGGTACTAAGGGATTTTTTATGACGTTTTGTTGTCCAAACCATGAGTGATGTAATTCCGCGGCATGTGGTTCACTGAGTAGTGCTGTGCTTGCATCTGCGCCCTTCATCTCCCATCCTCCCTCTATTCAGCCTGGCCTGTGACCCCAAGCAGAGGGGAAGGGACTTCACATGAAGCTGCTGGAGATCGGCAGATCTTCAGGCACCTTCTGATAACTCCCCAGCCCCCATCTTGTCCTTCCTCTTTGCCCCCTGTCCCCTGCCCCCTGTGGGGACCTAGTTTGCCTTGCAAAGTGGTCTCATTATAAATGCATCAGGCTCTGCCGGTCTCATGCACAGCCTTCATTTAGCCCTCCAAGCTCGATTACATCTGAGGATGTCTTGGGGTAATTAAGTAATATTAGAACATTTTCTTTTCTATTTTTTTCCCCTTCCCTAATGCAGCTTTCAAAGCACAAGCCTCAGTTCTCACCCACTGGAGCCCACTTCTCCGAGCCTCTGAATTCTCCCTAATGTACCTCGCCATGAATGAGGGCTAATTACATTTCTGAAAGATGTCATTAGTGTCATATTCATGCTGGGTTTCAGAGAGCTAGCATGCAGCAGGGAATGCTCCCTTAGGTGTCTTTCAGCTTCACCATGCGCAGTGTCACTGGTGAGGAGTGGGGTTCAAACTGGCCTGGCTTTCTGGACAGCAAAGGGGAGCTCAGCTGGCAAAGCAGGGATGCGTTGGGCTTTGTTGTGAGTAATCTCTTGCTTTGGATGTTTTGCATCCTTCATCTCTGGAGCTCATCATGGTTTACAAATATTAACTAATTAAGCCTCTCAGAGCTCCTGTGAGATAAGTAATTGCTACTCTAATGATTGGCATTATGTCCGCTCTCTTCGCTAAACATTGGACAGTGCTTTTTGCTATAGAGAAATAAGGAGGTAAATCTTAAGCGTGCAAAAATGTAAGTGATACTTTTGGATTATTTGGCTTTCTAACCTACTGGGTGGTGGCCAGAAATGTGGAGCTACCACGACAGGTACCTGTGGCATTGCTTTTGAAGCCTACAGTCCACATTCCTCCCTCTTTTGTCTGTATAAACCTAAATGAACTCTGCTGACTTCAGCAGAGGCTTCCCCAGAGGGAAGAGAAACCAGAATTTGTCTGTTTGGGTAGCTCATTGTTTGTATCACCGATGGGATGTTGGTTCCCAAGGAAACAAAAAGAAAATGTTGGTCACACGTTGGGTTTTTTCTTTAACTAGGTGGTTACAAGGATAACATCCTGGTTTTACACTACTGCTGCTCTCCTGTTCAGCCCAGTGTGAGGTGGCCACCTGGCTCCCCCAGGTGAGCACTGCTTTCAAGGGGTATTAGATGCTCATAAAAAGTCGTGTATAATTTAGGGTAAAATTGCCATAAGATGCTTGTTTGTGTTGTACTGTAGTGCATTTTGTTGTCCTGGAGAGATGCATTAGCTCTGTTAGTGGGACTGGAGTTTGCTGCCTCTGGAAGAGGTCAACTATCCCAGGTGTCCCTAACCCTGTGGAGAGCCTGACATTCCTCTCTGCCTGCCTGGCTTTTTGGGGCACTGCCGTAAGCAGGGTAGGGATGGGGGCACTGCTGCTGTGGCCCAGGCTTACTGCAGATCAAAGGGGGATAGTAAGGGATGCTGCAGCCCCGCACTGTATGCAGACAGCAAGTGTGGTACTTGACACTGTTTCTACCCATCTTCCACTTTGGTGACAACTTGATTTCATTCTGCTGTATGACCCTAATATTGGATACCTCCTTGATGCTGTATGGAAGCATACACTGAAGTCCAGGATATCCTGCAAGCTTTTTTGGTTTTGTTTGATTCCCCCCACTGCCCTTGCAAGTAGATTTTTTTGGCCAAAACAATAAGCAGCAACCAAGCGGAAGTAAGACCTGGCTTTATATCACATAAGGATGGATTGCAAAGCTTTCATAAAGACTTACTTTGGGGAAAAAGAAAAACTGCTCAAAGATTGGTCAGAGGAAATACTTAAATACAGCTGCTGCAGTTAATTTAGGTCAAGCTGGGCTCTGTAGCACTGTCTGATTTGTGGTCATTGGTGGGCAACTGGCCTTGGAGGCGTTACACCTGAGGCAAACAATGTAGAGCCATCTTTCTTCTTGGGCATCTCTGCTACAGCCTCCTGTGGCTTTTAGGAAAACTTGGACCTCTGTGGGGCCTCTGGGTGTTGAGGTAGAGTTGTGTTGGCTCACCTCCTTTCCTCATCTGTAGCCTTGGAGGGATTTCCCACTTCTCTGCATCTGCTGTGGGTGGTTTCTAGCCTTGGGTAAAGGAATCCGCTTTGTCCCTCCTCTCTGAACAGGAGCACGGTGCCACCAGGAGCCCTGATGATCCCAGATGGGGCTGGATGTGGCTGTGCTTTGCAGGGACAGATGGGCAGACTGGCTTTTCTGTTTAATGTACTGGTGTGAGATTAAAGGGATTTTGGAAAAAAGGCTGCACTAGCAAAGCTAAGCTGCCCTGGGAAACGTTGTATGGAAAAGCTAATTGTCCGATGTGTGGGAATCCCAGACTTTCCCACAGACTCTGCCTTTCTAGTCTTGGCCAAGCAGCCAGCTCTCTCCTGTCTGGAAAAGGAGACGGACATTAATTGAGAGGCTGTATTTAATTTTGGGAGCAAAGGTAGGATCTGGGCTGTGAGGCAGCCACAGGGGGGAACTGCTGTGTGCAGGGATGGACTGGAGCAGCCGCCTGGAGGTGCAGGTCCAGTCTGTGCCCTGAAAAGCAGGGGAGGCTGAAGGGAAATGCAGCAGGGAGATTACTCTAGGCAAAAGGAGGAGTGAGTCACAGACACAGAATTTAGGGCAGGGAGAAACCGGGGCTGTACCAGTCTGGTAGGTAGGAGAGTCCTAAAACAGTTTGGTACACTGAGATAAGCCCAGGAACCTGTGTTCGCTCTGGCCCTGGCTGGTCCCACCTGCAATGAGCTGGCAGGGTTTTTACGTAGACCCAAACTGACTTTAAAACCTCTATTTTCTGCTTATTGATAGCTGTGTAATTCTAAAGCCATCCTATTGAAGGCAGAGTCCTGGCAGTGCCCAGTAGCAAAGGGATGGAAAGCAGGAGCTGAAACCCTGTAGCTGGTCCAGCTGCTCCTGGTGTAATGGTGTCTATCCAAAGGAGTGCTGTGATTTTACTATGAACACCATATGTTATTTGGTTGTATGAATGAGAGCTGAATTTCTGAAAGACTACTGTAGCCTGTAATCAGCTGCAGGCCAGGGCTGCGCATGTTCCCACGAGTGTCCCATCTGTCCCAGGACAGGGAACTGCTGCCTCCAGTGGCTGCAGGGGTCCTGGGGGGCTAGCAAGGCTTCACAGCGTGAGAACAAGCACCTCATCTCTCCATGGTCATCTAAGGTTGTGGCAGGAAAAGTTGAAGATAAACAAGAAACTTTTCTGAGCATATTTAGACCACTTGAGATTTCCCATACTCTAATGACACATTCTGCAGATTACAGAACCTAGTAATTACAGCCAATAAGTCCAAAATGTGTAATTACCCTGTAAGTACTTTGATCTAGAAGGCAGAAATAAACATGGTCATTACTCATGAAGTGATCTATCGCTTTCCCTGTTCGGCATGCAAAATGCAGGAATGGCAGGAAGTGTAGCTGCTCTTTTCCCCAGCCTCCATCCTCATCAGTGCTGGGTGAAGGGAGGAAGCCAGCTCACTTTCCTGCATCCATTGCCTGGCCAAAACAGCTCCAAAGCCTGGTTTCCTTTTCTTAAGAGACAATTCCTGATCAGATTTTCGGATATGGAGTGGGAGGCTCTTGAGGGGAGGTTGTGTTTTGTTTTATTTCTTCTCGCTACTTTCCTTTCCTTCCTAATTAAAGTAGCTCTTTTGTCAGTCCCTGAATTTCTTTCCACCCTCCAGTTTTCCCAGAGAGGCTTCTTAACATTTCCTGCCTCTAATCAATACACAATTTATATGCAATAACTTTGTCCAGAGAATAGGGAAGCAGCTATCAGGGTTTCTCCTGTAATTTTAGTGTGCTGTAGCCGTTGACTGAAGGTCAATGCAAGCTTGACTATGACTGATTTTTACTGTCTTTGGGCAACCCATCAGCAAAATGCAAGCTTTGTAAAACCTCAACTCAATGCAGGCTGTAACGGATAGCACTATGCAACCTGCCAAGCACACCGTGAAGCTGGCTTCCTCGGCAATGCTGCACACGGCAAAGCTTCGTCTTAACCTTGTGCAACGCTTTTTGGTGGAAGGAGGGGACCACACACCTCCATGGGATATGGTAGAAATTGTGACAGATGCTATTTTCCCCAATTATATGGCTAGTGGGTGCTTTGATAGCAGGTGAAGCTGGTGCCTGCTCAGTGAGCGAGGAGAAGAGCTCCGTTAGGTGCCCCTGGGGGATGGCAAGACAATTCTGCAGAAGAGGATCTTGTGCTGGGGATGTGGGCACCTCATTTAACCTGCCTCCC
This sequence comes from Morus bassanus, assembly GCA_031468815.1. NCBI lineage: Eukaryota > Metazoa > Chordata > Aves > Suliformes > Sulidae > Morus > Morus bassanus. The sequence goes on from CM062583.1 coordinate 4,383,254, forward strand.
AGCCAGGCTCATGCTCATCTGTCTCCTGTCACTTGAGATCCCACCATCACCTCTTCAGCATCCCTCCGGCTGCAGCTGTACTGGTATGGCTCCTACTGGGAAGGGGACAAAAGGACAGGGCAGGAGGGGCAGGAGAGGATATTAGCAAGGGCCAGAAGAATTCTTCATCCTCAGAAGTGAAACTTTGGGAGATGGATGTCATTCTCTGTGCTCATGTGTACCCTGACCCTCCCACAGACATTGCCTGGGAGGAGTGGATATGTCCAACAGGAATGACCAAGGCCACTCCACAGCATTTTCAGATGTCCCATGATGTCTTGCAGCGGCAGGATCAGCTGGGGACACTTCAGCTAACATGCTTAACAAGCAGGGAGGTGCAGACTTGCGGCCATTTGGCATCTTATTAATCACATTTAATGGGTAGGTTGCTTTAGTGTTGATCACTTTAAAATACCCTGTCGGAAAGGTTACCTGTATAATTATAGGTATAAATCTCAGGGACGTTCTTGCCAAAACAAATGGAGCGTCTCACACTCAGGCCAGGGATGAACCCAAAGAAGCTGTAAAAAGGGTTGGTAATGATGGTCCAGGAAACCTGCACCCAGCATGGGGCTGAGAAGAGCCACCTAACCTCAGAGATAAATGAGGCATTTGTGTACTTGGGAAGAGTTTCTGCAGTTGTTCTGACTTATACAAAAGTAGGAGCTATTGCTCTCCGGGCTTCGGGCATTAAATGATGCCCGAGTAGGCAGAGGCAAGGAAGAAGTTTCTTCCTAGCCATGTGGGTGCCGCAGGGAGGGATGTGGGTGTCCTCACCACCTTCTGGCACCAACCAGCCCTGCCGCCTGCTGCTAGTGGTTTCTGGTCATTGATGGCAAAATTGGGAAGGGCTCCCAATCTGCCTCGCCTGCTGCTGACTCCAGCAATATCCGGGCTCACGTTGCAGTTGGAGCTGGTGTTGGCAGTGTTTCTCAATGGCGTCTTGAGCACCACTGGGTGCAGACTTGGGAAGGCGCAGCACAACACACGAGTGTGGCCCTAAGGGTCCCAGCTAATGGTGCTGGATCAGGCTCAGATGGTGAGGAGTTGTGAGGTGCCTCCTCCTGAAGGATCTCCGGTGTGGGTGAGGAACCTGAGGATAACTCATTTATGAAGCAGATCTGGGAAGTGCTGATAAATAGCCTTGGTTAGTGGCAGAAGGCTTCAGTCTTTTTAGTCACTGGCTGAAAAATGCATGTTGTTTGGTTCTGTTAGTGAAGAAAATGGAGTTGGGCCTATCTGCTTGGGGTTTTTATTGACATTTGAGATGCACAGGCTAGGTGAAAAGTCTTTCAAAGCATCATTAAATTCACAAGTGCCCTTAGAAACCTGGCTGTTGGGAACTGCCTCTCCCCTGCTGCAAAACCTTGTAACCTCCTACCCTTTCTCCTCTACAAATTGCAGGTGTCTCCTGATCAGAGCAGGTCTTGGATGGAGATATTATTCACCCTGCTTCACAACTCTTGTCTCCTGAAGGCCATGTTTGTCCACCTCCCCCCTTTCTGGAGAGGATGCTAGGTGAGTAGTTGGAAGAAGAGATGCTGATTTGGGTTTTTGGTCTGTGCCTGTGCTCAGCACTCAGAAGGATTAGTCATGGCTCACACTGTCATAATAATTTAAGGTGCAAGGACAACAGTATATTAGAAGTAAAATATTCTCTTTTAGCAGTAAGAAGAAATATTAAAGACTTCAGTGTTTTGGATTGCTAACTGCAGGATGTTTTAATTGCAAAGCAAGCAATAGAGGCTCTTATATAAACTCCAGTGCCCATAGCTTACATTATGAATAGCAAGAAGAGCACATGGGACGTCATCTTGATGAAACCAAGACAAACATCTAAAAACACTTAGAATACTTGTCTGAAACCATCCTCATGTCTCTGTGGTATCTCTGTTAATCACAGCCCTCTCTAAAAGCACTGCCTGGGTTTTGTTTTTTACACTTATGTTAGTTGCTTCCAACTTTCTCATCAGCCTCATCTATAAATTCAGACTGTTCTTAAATAAGACTGGTGCCACACAAAACTATTTTTCCCATCCCCGTGTACTGTCTAACGATTATTCCCTTATCCCTTTATATAACTGAATCAAGCCTGACACTTAAAGCACTCCCTTAGGGAAGTTATTGAATTTAACAGGGCTGAAACCAACAGGATTCTAGAGAAATGCTCAAAAAACCTGTGGAAGATAATGGAAAACAATATCCTTTCTATAAGTTTCTGAACCACCCTATAAAATTCTATGGCAAGAATGAAATTCCATAGGATTATTTTGCCCATAAAGGCTAATCATGAGTAAATTGGCCCCAGTGCTTTTATTGCTGAGCCCCAAAAACTCAGTGGATACTGCTATCCTGCTTTCTCTTTCCCAGGCAGAAGGATGTTTTGGCTCTTAGCAATTTGGCTCCTTTGGCTCCTTAGCAATTCGTTCTCATTTTGACCCCAGATGGGATCCTGTCTAATCCAGACCTGTAGTACAAAGTTCTGCTGTGGCTTGCTCCTTAACTGGCTTTTCCCTGTGAGTCCCCCACCTTCCTGTGGCTCCAACAGTGTTGGCTGCTTGGTCATCTCCCCCCCTCCCCCCCTCCCTTTTTTGGACTTCTGCAGGAAGCTTAGCTTGTTCTTTCTATTTTGGCTCAAGGGAGAGATAGCGGATGGGAGAGGAGAGGCAGAGGAAATAAAGGCACTATGAAACAGAAACGGGGCAAAGAGAACAATTCTCCAAGCTTTTCCAATCCTTCTCTAGGCTTCCCAAGCCAGGAAAAAACCCAAACAAACCAGCTTAGGCCCTCAGCTCTCAGGAAAAGATGTTTTTCATTGGACACGGAGGATTACAGAGTGTCCAAAGCTTTGACGCTACAAGGGATTTTGTATTACCTTGCCTGATAATTCTCCCGGGAGCCTGTGCAAATATTCTCGTGAATGAAAACTGCGGAGCTACTTCACTGGTATTTGCAATTCCTTTTATTCACACAGCCTTTTTCTTGCTGAGATTGCTCACACAAAGGGTGAATAAATATTCAAAGTGCTCATGCCTGAAATGCTCCTGCCAATGTTATGAAATGTTCTTTTTATTATTTTTCTTGGTGCATTCAAACAAATTCAATTGATGAACCTTAAAAGAAACTCCTGCATGTAAGGGGAAGGTGACTCAATAAGGGAAAGAAGATCACATGGTGGTATTAATGTCATTACCTACTCACCAAAGTGAAAAAAAACCTGACAGTGACTAGGGGACATCTGGATATTAATCGAGAAGCTGAAATGAGTTCATTTAACACTCCTTGCAGAGATAGTAAATGTTTCATCCCATTGACTTGTTAGTATGCATGTTTTGTTTTGTGCTCTTTAACAAGAGGAGGGAAAAAAAAAAAGATGCAGCCAAAATATTTGCTGTAAATAATTGAACTCGCTTTGCTCTCTTTAGAGCGGTGGATACGGTGCCTACATTTGAAGACATGGTTCAGGCTGTGCCCCTTTCTCTCCGAGGCGTACCTTAAAGTTGTCATCTCTGATCACAACATGCTGAGCTGAAAGTCATTGCATTGTTCTTGGGACCGGGTAGGTAAAAAAGAGCTGAAAAGGAACTGAAATTCATGGCTTGGCATAGCTGAAGGACCCCAGCAGGACGGATGGGGCTTTCTCAGCAAAGGGAGGCAGATGTGGCTCTTTGCATCAGTGGTACTAATGCATCTCCAGTTTAGTCTTGAGCTTTCTCTCCCACTACCTTGAACTGGGAAGAGCAGAACTGACTAAAGAGACCCAGAGGTTTGTCCTGAAACCATAACATCACTCTGCATCCTTTTCTGTTGGTGGACCAAAGTCCTGGGCTGCTCAAAGCCTGATGCCTAACCAGTGTTAACCGTTTCTTATTGTCCACCCCATGCAAATGACACCAGTGGGGACAGCTACCTAAAGCCATCTTGGCAGAACGGCCATAGAAATATTCACTGTGCAGAAAAAATTAAGGCTTTTTTTTTCTTTAAATGGTAGATAGAAAGTCAGTTCTGCTTCAGGAGTTGTTTTTAAAAACTCTTGGTCAAAGTATTCTCATGTGAAGGATTCACAACTATAAGGGGGAAAGACACATCTTGTTTTGTCCAGTCAGAGTGAGGTTGCTGATCTTTGCAAGGAAACCCCTTGCTAAGGCACCCAAATTAAAGCTCCCCTCTCCTAGGCTGCACCTTCCCTTCCAGAGTGGGTGACAGGATGCTAAATGCATGGTTGGGATCTCCTGCACCAAGGCTGAATGTGTCTGTCCTGGTTTTGGCTGGGATAGAGTTAATTTTCTTCCTAGTAGCTGGTACAGTGCTGTGTTTTGGATTTAGTATGAGAATAATGTTGATAACATGCTGATGTTTTAGTTTTTGCTAAGTAGTGCTTACACTATTCGAGGACTTTTTTCAGCTTCCCATGCTCTGCTGGGTGCACAAGGGGTTGGGAGGGGACACAGCTGGGACAGCTGACCCCAACTGACCCAAGGGATGTCCCACACCATATGGTGTCATGCTCAGCATATAAATCTGGGGGAAAAAGAAGGAAGCGGGGGATGTTCGGAGTGATGGCGTTTGTCTTCCCACGTAACCGTTAGGCATGATGGAGCCCTGCTTTCCTGGAGATGGCTGAACACCTGCCTGCCCATGGGAAGGAGTGAATGAATTCCTTTGCTTTGCCTGTACACGGCAGCTTTTGCTTTACCTATTAAACTGTCTTTATCTCAACCCACGAGTTTTCTCACTTTTACTCTTCTGATTCTCTCCCCCATCCCACTGGGGCGGGGTGAGTGAGCGGCTGTGTGGGGCTGAGCTGTTGGCTGGGGTTAAACCACGACAGTGTCCCAGACCATTTACCAAGTCCCTTGGTTGGAAAGGAGGATCTACCATCTTGGCTACAACTGGATCTTGGCTCTGGTCGGCAGAGACATCCTGGGTTGCACCAAGAGGGTGGCAGAGGCACCAGGCATGTCATTTTGGGTTGGAAGGCAGAAGTGAGCCAGCTGGTGGTAAGCAGCACGCAGCCTTTGGCTGGCGTGTCCTTCCTGCTGGGACAAGCAGGTCCTACCCTGCGCCTCGTCATTTCTGCTTGCCTTTGAAGCGAGTGAGTTCTCTGCTCCTGGCTCCATAAAAGTAATAGATTATGGTAGGTGGTGGGAGGAATAGGAAAAATAGTAGCCTGATAAGTGCTAAAGAGACCATCTGAGTAACTTGGGGTGATCTTCCCAGTGTGACCAGTCAGGCCAGGTCTGGCAGGGCCACCCCATTTCCTCATTACTGTGCCTGCAGAGAACTCAGATGTCCAACCTCAACTATCAGTATTTTGCGTTTCCAAGGCAACCCCAGCTTTAACAGCCTTCATAATGACATCATTTGGTTGAAATGAGCATGCATGATCTTTTGATTACCACTGGAAGTATAAATTAGGTTACTCTCCCCACCCCCAGCCACTTGAAAAATAAATGCATTGGTGGGGGCGACACCCTCAGAAGAAGGTAAATGGAAAAATCAATTTTTACATTAATGGAGTCCTCGTTCAGCATTTCTTCTCTTTATAGATTTAGATAACAGTGATATCTTAGTTCTACAGAGCAAAGAAATTAATTACTTACTAATGGTGCAATTCAGAAATTAATTTATGTTATCCATTTAAATGTGTCATTATTAATCAATTTAAAGGAAGGGACCTGTAAGCCAGCACCATCTGAACTGACTTATGTTGCCGGAGGACTCCCCCTGCCCCCTCCTTGCCAGCAAACGCACCCTTCCTGCTATCTGCAAGTTATTGTACCTCGAAGTGCTCTGGCATCTCTGATGCAAGAAAAAAAGGGATTCCTCAGGTCCTGATGCACAGGTCCACCCTCAATGCATTCCCCTTGGTATGAGCCAGTGCCAGGGTGCTGCAAAGATTTTAAGGCTCTCTTTGTATTTAAGTTACTTGAATTCCTGGTCTGAGGTTCAACTTTTTAACTATTTTTTTTCCCCCATTTAAACATGCGATGTACAGAAAGAGGATGTGGTCTTCCTGAGGCAGCTGTCTTGTGGAGGTGTTTTGCTGCTGGTTTCCCAACAGGTCTTGGCCAAGTCATGGGGTTTTAGCACACCACTGGCTCCCTAACAGAGTCAGGATGGGGCAGCTGCCTTAGGAGGGTGATAATTAAATTGTCACAGATCTGTTTATCGTGTTTTTACTGCTATGTTTAGATGGGAAGAGGTAATATATTGCAGAGGACTCTTCTTTTTCTGAGTAAGGCTTGTCCCAGGTTGAAAAGGGGAATGCCATGCAGTAAATTACGAATAAACTGAAGAGCACTGCTCAAATTCTCCTTGAAACACCTGGGATTTCAGCATGTCGCTGCTTTCCATACCCAGCTGCTCGGGCTTTTCCCTGGCAGGCAGGAGCCTGATCTAATGGTTTATGCTGTTTGTGTTGTTATTGCCTCCAAAAATGTTGGATCTGCCACATCTTTCTCTGTGTGCTCCTTGGAGCAAATGGCAATGCTGATGAGTTGGGAAGACAATCTGCTGAAGGATCCTGTGTTCAAATGCTGTTTGGGCTGCTAGTATAAGGGTGTGATAGCCATTACTTTCCTGTAATGATATATTGTCATGTTAATTTTGATGATATCACACTAAAATAGAGGGATGTGAAAGCCTGCAATTTGAGAGCTTACCGTGGTACTTATCTATCTGTATCTATATTTACATACAGGTTATTTCTTTCTTCTCCACCCAGCTCACCCCCCCCCCCCCCCCCCCCCCCAGTAATGCTTGCATTTAACATCTGCTGTAGTGATAATGCTTCTTTATTAGGTCTGGAGAAGTTTAGACATGTACCGATGGTAAACCAAAGCCTTTATCTAGCTAAAAGGGTTTCAAATTAGTTTCATGTTCTTGCTCAATGTTTTGTTTTTCAAACCAATTACTGCTCTGCTGCCCACATCAGGCAAACTTCAGCCTGAAAGTTCTCTTTGTTGAGCTAAAATACTTTCTCCATGAAACTCTGAGCAGTGAGGGCTAGAGGCAAGTAAGCAGCAGGTTGCAGAATTGATCAAGAAATCATTTAGCACCTGCAAATAAATACTTGTATCTGAAGTCTTTTTTTTTTCTCTCCGCTCCTGCTCTGTTCTGGATAAATCTCTGGCTTCAGAGCAGAAAGACTGGGGAGAAGCAGCTGAGATTTAACAATTTGGTTTGACTTTGCGCTGGAGTAGATTATGGAGCATCCTCACCCTCCCTTTTGACCAGCTCTGGTTGCGAGTCACCAACTTCTGACGGCAGGGAGGTAACCCAGAGCTGGGAGATGGTGACAATATCCCTCTTACTACCCTTTCCAAAGTGCTCCTATGCCTATGTGTGATAACAAGACTTCAGCTCATCCTGGCTTGTGCCTTTTTGGAGCCAGAGAGTGCCCAAAGATACCACACCCTCTAGCCCAGCCCCTGAACCAGCACCCACAAGTAAGAAGTATTTTTTTTGTGATTTCTACCATGCAACAATCCCTTTCTCCCATAGTCTATAAGTCATGAGATAACCTTGGCAGTGGGTTTACTGACTGGGCTCTGGAGGGTTTGATGTAGGAGTCAAGCCTTTATTTATTGCCAAGCAAAAGGGGTGGTGGGGGGAAGTGTAAAAAATGTTAGCATATATAGCATTCAAAAGCTTTTTGCTTTCTCTCATGTAGAAATTGAGAAGGAAAAGTAAACCCAAGTTAAAAACCTTGACTTTCAGATGTTTACTACTGGTTATTTCCACCCAGTTTTCAGAATTCTTGTCCCTTTTTAGGATAAGAGCAGTCTGGGGTATTGGCAGCCTGATTTTTATTCATTATCTTCCTCTTTCCTTCCTTCCTTGTCCAATAGCTGCAGAATACGTTGGTTGTGGTTTTTTTTTTTCTGGTGACCTAGACTTGCCTGGCGGCATGCTCTGATCTCTTTTGTGTGTGCTGACAGCAGCTCCATAAAGTTAGGGTCTAGGTCCTTGACTGCCCTTACTGCTACAACCTGTTGAATTAATTTTGAATTGCCCTCACTCCTGAGCTACAAATGAATGGCTCGTAACAGCTGTTGTGGGATGATGTGTGCCATTCCAAGTCTATCTTGTTCCCAAACAGCTACAGCACATGATAAGTAACTCCAAAACATGCAACACTCATGAGTTACGTGACCTTGCTGCTGTGCAATTTCTGGAGAGCTGGATTTGGTGCCACTCCTGTCAAGGGAACACAGGCCCTTTATAACTCAAAAAGCTCAGATTCTAGGGATTTTGCAGATTGCCTTATAAAACAACCCTGAAAAGGGTCCCTGATAGGTGGGGACAGAGCAGGCTGTTGGCTTGGTCTTGCTTTTCTTTGGCTCTGTTGTTTTCCTTTGCCTGGTCTAGAGGATCTTGCCCCAATTTTTCTTGCATTTGTGGTGCATGCCACCAGCAGTCCCTGCCACAGGGAAGGGAGCAGGGTGGTTTGGAAGTTGAATCCCTCCCTCTTCTAGCAAAGATCCAGAGAATGCTTGGGCCCTTTTTTGTCCGGCAGGGTTCCCGTCTTCCAGAATATAAGCTGTGCTACCACCTGCGGCAGGGTCTCAAGATCCTCATATACCCCCAGCCTTGGCAGCTGCCCCTTGTGTTGGACGCAGGACTCATTGCTGATGTCAACGATACACAAAGAAGTCCAATATAATGTTACGCTTGCCCAAAGAAAAAGGTATTCCCTAAATTGCAGTAGCATGGGGAAAATACATTGCAGTAAGCTACCCTGCCACTGTTTATAGGCTGCAGGCAGAATTTTGCAGACAGAGCTGCTCTTCCCATGTGTGCATCCCTGCCGCAGCATGACTGAGCCTACGAGGAAAGGAATAAGGTCATGCACTGTCCTCTCCCACCTTCAGCCAGGTTGCTGCCCTCAGGTGCTTGCTGTTATCAATTCTTGAAGTTTTAATGTCTGAGGAGATTTGGTGTTTGAGCTGTGCTGAATGATGAGCTGTCCCTGGGCTGGGCAGTGTGCCCTTAACCCTCCAGCCCTGGGGCTGGAGGTGGTGGTTCAGTTATTGCCATGGTCTCGGTGGGCATGGCCACCCCATCACTGCTGCATGCACCCATGGAGGAGGATGGCACGGGTGTTTCTGCACCATCATCAGTCACCTGGAGGGAGAGGGTATGGGGAAGGGCTGCCCAGCAAGCATGATGCTGGTGCTATTTCAGCCTTCTAGCTGAAAGCTCTTGAGAAGCAGGGAAGATGTATGAAGGGATGGGAGGGCAAGCAGAAAATAAACCTGTAGCCAGCCCTGCCTGGGAAGTGCCATGCTGGCATGTAGAGCCTGGGTCAGCAAGAGCAGTTGGCTGCATCTCTTGACTCAACAACTTTTCTGCTGGCAACCGGGGGAGTGGAAGTAGATTTTATGGTCCTTGTTGCCTGTCTCTCTTTGCTATTCTGTTAAATCAAGTTCTGCTGCAGGGATATAATCTTGCCCAGCCAGGAGGCTTTTGAAATGCCGCTCATCTCCTCCTGCAATGGGTGTTATCCTTGCTGCAAGGAACAGATCTTGATAGAGCTTCGTCTCTCTAATCCTGAACCGCGTCCCCGGTGACAGCTGCAGTGGTGCAGCGCAGAGCCCCGTGGCAGGAGGGCTTAGGGCAATTTGCTCCCTAGCTGAAGCTAATCCTTAAGGATGGTTACTGGCTTAAGACCTGAAAATAGGGCCTTTTTATGACTTCCTAGCCATTTCTTTCCTTTCTTCCAGCCTTAACAGTGCAATCCATGGGGTCTTCATACCTAGTGCTACCAACCAGTTGTCCACACTTCCTAGGTGCAATATTTAACCTAGCAGGCATTATCCAATGTGGTTACCTAGGGGTACGTCTTGAAAATAAGAACAGAGACCTATAATTCAGGCTAATAATATGTGGGAAGATTACCAGTAAGACAATAAAATATCTCAACCTGAAAATAGGCTGACACATGGGAAAAACAGGAGTCTGTTGTGAATAACCCCTAGGACAGGGCTGTCCCCTCACTCATCTTCAGGATGGCTGGGCATAAGACCTAACAAAGCCTCACAGCAGCAAATGATGCGCTACAGTAAGAAATGTTATGGGGAGCAGGAGGCAGGTGGAGGAGCGTGGAGTTGTGTCCTGGAAGCACATCACTTTTTCCCCTTTTTTAATTTATTTAGACAACTCAGGTCCTTGCAGGCTCTTCTATGCCAGTGCTGCTGTGGGATTCCTATGATCTGCTCCTGCTCCCAAGCCACTCTTTTGGCAGAGCTTAGGCTCCTGAGTGATCAGCAGTCAGCCTGGCCAATCAAGCCATCTTCACTTGCTGCTGACAATTGATCTGAGAAGAGGGTGTTTGCCAAGCCAGTCACTTCATCTTTTCCTGGTTGCCTCTAAGGGCAAGGTCCCACTGCAGTGGCACAGCGGCACGTGAACGTCATCTGCTGAGGCATCTCTAACACCGTTTTGGCCTATGCTGCTAATTATCTTGCATGAAATGAGAGTCCATTTGGTGTAACTAGCTCAAGCACAGAGGGTGGCTCAGCACCAAATAATTGACGGGTTGGTATGGCAGCTGCCAAGAGCATCAGCCTGATTTGCAGGTTCACAGGTCTGTGAATGCAACTCATCTTTCTGCTAGTGGACAGGGAGGGGAAAGGGGAGAGGATGGCTGAAGGAGGAAGAAATGTGGAAGATGGTTCAGCTTGAACCTGGCCGCTTCAAGTGACAGTGATTAATGTTGCATACTCTGCCACTAAGCAGGCTGAACATGTGGTAGGTGTCTACCAATGCTTCCTCTGAAGGCACTTATCTCATAAAAATGAGTTCTCCAGTGTATTTGACAAATCTTGATTGATTTTCGTCCTGCCTACCTTTCTGGTCCCTGCCTCTCACAATATCACAGTATACGTGAGAGTTTCCTCCAAGACAAAATCAACTGTGGAGCAGCATTGGCACCAGCGAGAGAAAGAGCTGGGGCTGGCTCCTTTTGAGGTGGATCTTTTTGCCTGGCATGCACCCCACTCTACCTCCAATGCTGATGTCCTCCCCATACCTTCAGCACTCTCTAGCTCTACCTGTCAGCCAGTTAAGTTACATCCTTGCAAAAGTTTTAGCATAAACTCACTGCAGTGCGGCTATTTACCCCTACAGGACACTGGAGAGACTTGCAGAGGGATGGAGTTACAAAGGGGACTTAACTGCCCCTGCAGGTCATCACTAAATGCCCCTGAACAATGAAAAATATCTTGCTATTAAGTACAAATAGTTTATGTTCAGAGGCTGAGCAAGCTAGGCTGGGAAGGGAAAAGTTAGAGAGATAGGATCATCTTCTCCAGGCAAGGTGTGACTGTGCAGCTAGGGAGCCTTGTTCCTATCTCAGAAGAGATCAGGGCACGGAGCACCCATCAGCAGCCCATAGCTAGGAAAAAAAATGCTTATATTGATGGGAGATGCTATATTTTCATATATAAGCCTTACAATTTATCCACAAGAAAGATGTGCTTCTCCTCACATTACCTCTACATGTTGATAATCTGTGTTACCTCTTCATCACAGGACTCTATCTCCTTTCATCTCACCCAAAGCTCGTTTACCTCTGAGGTATTGAGTAGTACCAATGAACAGAGAGCTCCTTTTTAAACACTGGTAATTTGAAATCAGTTGTATGTCCTTAAAGTTACTGTATTTTCCTGCACCTATCTTGTATTTGCAAAGCATTCTTCAACTGATAAGCAATTTAGCCATAGAGTACCCTCTCTGGGAAGAGGCAGCAAAGGAAGCACCTTAAGAAATTGAAAGGTACACCTGGATCCACTGAAATGAAAGGATCTTGTTAGGGAGGCCTAATTGGGCTGCCATAGTCAGCCCACCTGTGAACAGTTTTGTAGCTGCAAGAACTTATAAAAGCAGGAGTGAGGTACTCATGGAGTTTTCTGCTTTATTCTGGAAGCTGAAGTTAAAAGAAATATGAAAACTTGGGATATCAGGTAAGAAGTATTTGGAGATTGTGGATGTGGGAGCAGATTTGAGCTAATTAGTTTCTCAGAGGGCTGCTACTCTGTTAAGAAATTCTTCTGTTTTAACTTGAGATACACATGCAAGTAAAGAGACTGAGATAGATACAGTGTTTTTGGAGTCCTCTAGGGCTAGAAGCAGGCTGTTTTTTCTCTCACAAACAAATACTTTTGGGAATGAGCTTGGATCTAGGGTGCTGTGTTGTAGGATGCAGATGAAACGGTGTTTATCACTGTATTTCTAGAAGAGATTAAATGAAATGTGGAGTAAGAGATGCTTACCTGAAGAACCAAGACTCTGAAAGTGGTACAACTCTTGTAAAATTTCTTTAAAAAGGACTTCATGGTGCGAGCGGGGCTTCTGGGCTATGGGGATGACTTCAGGGTGCTGCAGCTCTCCTGCTGTGCCTTCAGTGGGGACAGCTGGGAGGGCAAACTCTGCATATACTGCCGTGACTAAAATAAGATCAATTAATTCCTTAGAGGTCACTGACTGTCTTACAAACTCTGACGTTTAAATGTAAAGTGAAGCATGTGAATAACACCTGCTTTTTTTTTTTTTTTTAAACTGCTGTAAACTACTCGGGAAGGAGTAACATGGCACTGGATTCTCTGTCTGGAGGATCCAGAAATATATATTTTGCTGATAGGGGCAGCCTCCCTGGGGAGCAGAGTGTGATTGCATGCGTAAAGAATGGCCTTGGGTACTTCTGCGTTCTCCTAGATCAGGTGATGACCCTGGTTCCGTTTCAGCTCCAGCGTGCAAGGTTAGACCAAAGCTTTGGCTGTAGGTGGTTTCTAGCTAATATTAGCATGCTACTGAAGTTGGCTCAGTCTCCTGGTTTATCCTTTTCCCTTATATCTACCTTTCATTACAGATCTGCAGGTAAAAATGCTGGGTGTGCTGCAAAAATGCTATTCAGATCAGCCTTCCTAGGCAAATGGCTGTAAGGACAGGAGTGACTATCTGTTTTCTTTTTAACTCAGCTGCTTCTGATTTCTAGCCCAAAATGCATTAGTTAAATTTCTTCAGTGTAATGGTACACTAGCTGACTGGCTAGCCTATCATGCTGTGTATCATGGTATTCTGCTTTCCTCTTGAATTGCAAGTCTGTCTGATAAATGCATGGTGACTTCTGCTAGTCCAGGCCCCCCCATGGCACCCTGCTCCCACCTCCGGATCCAAGACCTTCCTCTCTCCGTGGGTGGGTGCATCCTATTCCTCCCTGCAGTTGAGTCATGCACAGGAGCACTCCGCCTGGATGGGCGAGCTGCTTGAAACCGTGCCTAGGCAGTGGCAACCAGCAAGCTGAGAATGTACGGCCACTACGAGAAGAGGGATTTTGGGCAACTGAATAGGGATGCTGAGCAAGTAGCTGGATTTTACTTGTTTAGAGCTGGTAGCTATTACAATGTTTGAGAAACTTGGGTGCTTTTATGTCTCTGGGATTCAAGGTAAACTCCTGTATCTTTTCATTGCTAGTTTCTTGACTGCTGCTTGAGGTCCTTGTTAAACTAATTTTATAGAAACTCCCATCCCTGCTCCAGACTCCTCTGCTGATGATGGTGTTGCCTGTATTTTCAAGGCTATTGCAGCCCTGCAGTGAGCAGGCCAGACTGTTTGCAGCTCCGTGTTGCTTTTAAAAAAAATAAATTAAAAAATACCAACCCTCTTCTTCTTGTGCAGTATTGTGCTACCAGGGCAAAGTCTGTCTCGCTTTCCTAGTGATAGACTAATAAATTGAGTTTTCCTGCAGAAGCAGGGATACCCTTTCAGCCATGAATATCCATGTGATCCCAGCCATGAAAAGTGGTGTTCAGAATCAATGATGATGAAATCTTTTAATAAAAAAAAAACTATTACTATCTCTTTTCTGCTCCCCCCGAGAGTGCTCTGTGAATTCCCCTCTGAGCAGATCTGTCAGTTTGCGGTACTTGGGGCAGCACTTGTAGTAATTTATCTTCAGTTATTTTATTTCTGCTAGTTTCTAAGCTAATAACAAGTGATGAGGGCTCATCTCCTGCTCTGGGCACCTTCCCGTTACTTAACTAACAATTAATAAACCAGATAATGGAGTGTTTCTCCCACACAGGAATAAATACTCACTCTATTAAACTGCGGCAATGCAGCATCTCCAGTCTGTTCAGAAACTGCCGCTGGCGCAAAATTCAGTGGCCTGCTTATAAAGAGGTATTTCTCCCAGTTTGCAATATGAAAATTGCTCTGTTTAGTGTGTCCAGGCTCGATCGGGTAAAGTTTCTCACCTGCTGAGTCCACTTAGACTAAGGGACCCTGGGAATTGCATTGCCCTGGGAAATCTGCTGCCCATGAGCATTTGCTTTGCCATCCCCTCTCTATGGGGTGCTCTGCGGGTTACCTCTAGACGTGGGAAGGGGGAGAGTGGCAGGTTTGCAGGCTGGCTCCTTGCAGGCACTGTGCGTGAGCTGATCTGTGGGAGGCAGTGTGTCTGTTTGTTTGCAATACAAGTCTTTAATTGCTGGAGCATAGGAAGGGTGCTCTTTTATTACACTGTGTATACATTAAAGTAAATACATTAACTCCATATAAACATGTAGTTGCTGAAAAGCCTCTAATTAAGAGTTCTCACCAGCAGGCATCCAATTACTTATCTTGGCAGCCTCTCCTGTCCCCTCCTCTTCACCCACTCCCCACGTGTCCTGGGGGAGGGCTGGTACTTGTAGCATGCTTTGGAGGGTGAGGAGGAGGATGATGGCTTCCCCACACTGCTGGGGTGACACAGAGGAGACTTGTACTCTCATGACTGGTCTCATGTGCTCTCCCTAATCCTGTGAACAGGCTCCACGCACCTCTTGCAGGGGCCACAGGCTGTTGTGTGACACTAGGAGGAGTCCTTGGAGGTTAATGGACCACACTGGTGTGACCATCACATCTGGGAACCTCTGACATCCCACTGTGCTGTCAGCCCTGCGCTCCAGCATCACATAAGCTGGACCGCAAACTTCCTCAGCATGCAGTTGTCCTGTTAAATATCCTTTCCCCCCCCACTTCCTCTGCCTGCCACTGAATCTTTTGATTGTTTCACCTCAATCTGTCCTTTCAAAGGCTAACCCCTGCAGAATATTGCTGGTGGCAGTGCATACTTTTTTGACATCCAGAAGTGTGCTAGACCACTGAGCTGCCATTTGGAGAGATCAAATGATTCCCGTGGCTTTAAAATTATGACACTAGCCTTGAGGGCTGGAGGAAGTGGATAGTCATGAGCTGAAAGCTGCCCCTTTGAAGTTTGGGATTTCTGGAGATGTCATCTTTTATATATATCACCAGCCAGGTTGCTTTTCATTTTGTTCGAGTGTTATTCTTGTCTAGATTCTTAGAGAGCAAGACCTTACTTCAAGGCGGAAGGGATGATGAGAAAGATATATGAGCCCAGACGCTTATGCATTACATATCCCTTTGAAATATAATAGTTCAAATTTTTTAGAAATAACAATATGCTAACGCCTTGTGCATTTGTACACAGCGCTTCTCTCCTGGATGAATGCAAATCAGATCCCTGATCTGTGTGTGGAGGGGAAATCTGTGCTTGGTCTGGTTTGGCTTGTGCCAAAGCTGAGCCTGGCTTCAAGCCAGAGGTACTTTCCCAAAGATATGGAGTGGATCAGCATCAAAATCTGTGCTCTTTGTCAAGGGGCTGCCTTGCTCTCCCCATTTAATGGGGACAATCACTGATGGCAGATGCTGACATGGAACAAGGAATCCTTTTCCTGCCCTTTCTGGTGCACACCCAGCCCCTCTGAACATCACTTCTTCATAGGGTTGTTGGAAGGACTACTAAAAGCAAAATCGCTTAAGCAAAGTGAATGACAGTGTTTCAAAGGACTGTGTTTTCTCAGCTGGGGGTTGTCTCATCCCCCCTAGGCACCCCTCACATTCAAAGTTGGGGGACTGACTGAGGGGCGTTTTGTAATGTGGGACAGGTGGGACTATGACATGACAGGTAGCGGTTAGGCAGGAAAAGCCTTCTTCTCCTTAGAATAAAAGAAAAAAAACCAAACAAACTACCTTTCACTTCTGTGCTTTTATCACGTTGTTTACTGCCTACCCTAAAAAGCTCCAGACACAGTCTAAAATTGTCCAATGCATTTTGTGAAAACCCACCACTGTTTTGCTGCCTCTTGGCCATGGTGCTGATATTCCTATCTTGTTCTGGTATCAATCTGTTGAGGGGCCTGCTCCCTGCGTTGCTGTTTTTTCCCCATCTTTTATCTTTTCTTATGCTGGGGAACTTTTAAAGGAGTAATTATTTCTGTTCTCATGGTTAACATCTCATCCAGGGAGAGAGGAGCTGTTCTGCGTCCTGCAGCATCCGTCCTTCCCATCTGCAGGGTCATCAGCCTTGGGTTTGCAGGATGTCGCTGCGGGAATGGAGCCTCAAGTCAATCTAGTGCAAGTGCTGCTTGGCCAAAAAACTCATTTGAAGGTGGTGTGGCTTGATGAGAGCCACCTCCTGCTTCTCAAAATCTTTGCCTGATCAAGAAGTGGTCCTGACCAGATGCTGCAACAAAGCAATAGGCTCTGCCTGCATGGGTACAGGCTTAAAAATGTGCTTTAGCCAAACACGACTAGCTAAGCTAAATTTTCCCTTGCTGGCTGTGACCTAGATACCGTGTCCGAAGAGACCTCTGTGGCCATGGTCCTTGCTAGCAGAGGTAGCAGCTCTGGCAGGTGAGCAGGCAGAACGAGCTGCGGCAGCCAAAGCTGTGCAGAGACTCTCCCGTCAGGCTCCCACATACATCAATGTCTTGTGCGTATGAGGAACTCTTGGACAAAAAAAAAAAAAAAAAAAAATTCCTCTCGCACACAGAGCAGTGACAGATCTGGATTGTCTGGAGAAGATGAAATAATTTATAAGCTTCGGTTTAATGTTCCTGTTTCTTTTTTTCTACAGCTGCCACCTCCCCACCTTCTGTCACTGTCGTCTAAATGAATTTACAAGGAAAAGAAAATAGTTCTCACTAATGTTCTCACACAAATGAAACATTAGCCAGAGAGACAAAAAGAAAATAATTGATTGTGAAAGCAAACCCCCTCTGAGACAGGCTGAGCATTATCAGGAGCAGCCTGGGAGAGGAAGTGGGGGGAAAGGGAGAGGGGAGGAGGAGAACAGAGCAGGCTGGAACAACAAATGTAGCGTTGATGATAATTATCCACGTTTTAATCCCCGCTTCCAACCAAGCATTCACTTCCTTTAATTAGTTCTCGATTAGAAGGAGATTATCTAATAAATTGGACAAATAAAGAGCGGGTTATCTTTGCGGTGTTCCTGCACGCAAAGTTCTGAATGGATGGTGATGCAGGGACAGGGTTTGAGAGGGGCGAGAGCACGGAAAACCTTGTTTTGCTTTTCCCTTGTTCCCTTGGCTGCAAATATTGGCCATCGCTGGCATTAGCAATGCGGCCAGTGAAGTAAATCCACAATTAAACTGAATTAGCATGTACTTGGAAGTTTTACATGCACAGACACAAAGAAGGTTCCTACTTGGAGCATTTCCAGTATGATTTGTGGGGGCGGAGTAGAACGAATGAAACCTTATATTTTATTTAAAAAGTACTTTGCTGAAGTTGGTTCTGAATTTTTATCATGCTGTGTGCTAAGCAAATGTAATTTGGGGTTTCTAGATGTCTGGTTGGACAGGACCCCCTTAGCTTACCAGGTGAGCTTTGGAAATGGCATGTTGAAAGTCACCTCTTGATTGGTGTGTGTGTATCACCTCAGTGTTGCTGTGCTGAGGTCTCTGGGTGATATACACAGAAATTAGGTGAAGTCAACACAGGCAGCTTAACCTGCGCTCAGGCTTCAGCAGAATCCCTTGCCTTGCCCTGCCTGGAGAGGGCTTTCATCTTGTGTACCTTCACAGGTCCTTGCTGTTGACCTGAGCTGGCCAGCTGAGATCCCTTCACAGGCAGAGATCAAAAACGGGTGCAATCTGGGGTGAGGTTTTTCTGGTCTCTTTTTGGTACAAAGAGGAAGTTGGCCGATCCCCAGAAGTGCGTGTTTCTTCTCCATTATTTATGGGGGGAACGCACAGCAGCTTTCATGGACGCAGTGACATCCTGAACATTTAAGTGGGCCAAATGCATCTTTGCCATGGTTTCCGTAGTAGGTGACTTTCACCCCTCATATCTCTAGTTTGCTTCAAACTTGGATGCTAGAGTTTTCGCTGGCCTCTACAAAACAGTAAGCCAGCTCCCAAACCTAGTATCCTGGCATTTGTAAGTTGTGCTAGGTGCATGTTAAAAGGTAGTCAGGACTTCTGCTCTTAGGAGGACAATCTCTTAATTGTTCACCTTGCCCAAGTGCAAAAACAAAGTTATGCTAACAGATTAATCTACAGACCCTCATTTGCTTCTCTTGTCAACTCTGGTAATGAGTTACCTATGTTGTTTGGTGAGGTTTTCAGTCGGTGGGAGGCACATTATGGTGGGGGAGTATATTGTCACACTCACCCTGTGCTTGTTTTTCAGTCGTCCAAGGTGTGTAGGCATGTGCTGGCTGTTCAGACAGGACTTCTGGCAGACTGGGTCAGGTCTAACACCTTCTGCTGTCTTAGTCCGGCTGCTTTGAGTTACCTTTCAAAGGCTCTACGTGACCCTTTCTTGCTGAGCTAGCAGGGAGCTGGATTTTGACTCCAGCCTCCACTACAAAGTAGAGCCAGATACTGAACTCTAGGAAAATTTCTTGATTTCTTTGGGCAGCAAGCACTACCCAGAATTTTGTCTGAGTTATAACTGGCGTCAGCATTTGTGAGAAGGCAGCGTGCCTTGATACACTTACAATTAAATACAGCTGGGTGGGTCTGGAGGTGAAATCCAGCATGTTTGTGATGAGGAGGCTCCGGGATGCCTTCGTTGACAAGGGAGCTAGGTTGTGCAGTCACGCTGTGGTCTGGCTCCACCCTTTCTAATGATTTTCTAGATCCGTGGTTGAGCAGTCAATAGTTTTGTTGTCTGGTTTCAATCCAACTTGACAGGGGAGTAGAGATCTGGAAGATACTGAGTCCTGCATGCTCCTGCCAGCACAGATAAATCAGTCTGTAGCACCCTCTGACATTTGTTGCTGTTGCTGCTATTGCCTCTTGAGCATGGACTCATGGTTAGGTGGTGTCCTCCAACGTGGAGTCTGGTGTTGCTGGACTGAAGGATTTTGTCAGCATCTTGCGATGTCTCCCCCAGATACCATACACCCAAGTTTGTCCAAACTGTGGTGTAATAAGAAATAAAGGGAGGACTTGGCAGAAGGAGGAGTGAGAGGTTGGGCAGTGTCTCGCTGGGTTCGTCAGAGTGTGTATTTCAGTCAAGGACACGTCCTGCTTGCGTATCTGCCCAAAGTGACCTCCCTATCGATCGAGGCAGTCAATAGGCAGCTACTTAAGAATAAACTTCCATTTTCTTTTCTTATTTCTCTTCTTCTTCACTTTAATTATCTAAGATAGATAAGCAGCTGCAGGCCAATTAGAAAACAATTACCCGCTGTAATCAATGCTGGTGTGGAAAAAGGGGGAGGGCAAGCATAAAAGCAGAAGAAATGTCTTAAAACACAGCACTGAGGTAACACTATATGCACCCCCATCCTTGAAAGCCCTTTGTCTTAACTTTTTCAAGGTAAAGAGCCAGAAATGCCTGTGCATTTCGCCCCCGCCCCCAAAAGGGCAGAGTTAAGGACTTCAGGATGAGGAGGGGGACAACAGCCCTCTGATTTTTGAGCAAGCCCCTCTGTTATCCTGCACTGCCTTCATCTGGGAGAAAACAATCCTAATTTTATGTAGGCGGTAACAGGCTCTGGACTGGCTATTACTGCTTGCCAATGAGATCCTGTGGTTATAATAAATAGCCAGATGAAAATATTAACTCCATTCTCAGTGGTAATCAAAGGAAGCAAATAAATAGAAATTACTAAAAAAGCAGAGAACAAAATGGCAAACAGTATTACACTGTGATAGAGGTTGTGTCCGTGTCATGAGTGCTGCACGCAGCTCTGGCCTGCCGCTGACTCTGGCAGGAGAGGGCAGGATGGGGAAAAGTGCTTTTTGCACAGAGCGGCTAAATAAGGTAGGATTCAGAGGTAATGAATAGAAATGATTGCTGACTGCTTTTTCTAACAGAAAAGCTTGTGGATAGCAAGTCAACTAAGAGATAGTGCATCTGAGGTGGACTGAAGATGACTTTTTTTTTTTAACATGATGAGAAGCTAAGCTGTAAGCCTTTCTGGATGTTAAACTTCACATCTGCTCAACATGCAATTGAAGGGCCCTATGGAGTGATGCAACACATCTGCATCCTGGTGTCCCCGTCCTGTGCCTTGTCTGCCCACATCGCAAGGATGTGGCCATCCCCAGCACCGATATACTGCCACCAGTGTGACAGAGCCCTGCTTTTGGGCAGCGTCTTTACCTGCCACTAAAGCAAGTTAGACTTCAGCGCACAAGAAAGGGCTTTTCTTCCTTCACAGCCCAATTCCAGTGAGGCTGTGCTGGTGTTTTGCTGACATCACTGTCTGTCACCATGGCAATGACTGGACTGTCACCATCTTGGTGATATGACCTCACTGCCAGTGCCCAAAGAGGAAAATAGCGTCAAGTGAGAGAGGGCAAACCTTGGTTTAAACAGTGATTAACAGCATTTTATTCCATTAACATTCAATTCTCTGTCTCCTTGTGGCAGGAAGTCTGCACGCCGGCGCCCTTCAGAAGTGTGGTGTGTTTAACCCTCTAAAACTGCAATTAGAAAGGGAAAAACTAAATTTTTGCCAGCCCAGCTTCCAAGATGCATGTGCCTAGATGTTTTCTGCCCTTAACCCTGCCCGCTTCTCATGACAGATGGCCGGCTGAAAGGTTTTGGCATTAAATCTATTGCCGATGTCCATGAAACGCAGTGACTGAGACAGAGGATGTGATGATCGGTTATTAGCAATAAAACAACCCTTATGGTCCTGCAGCCCCTACCCTGCATGATAAAATCCCACGGAGACACGGGAACAACCCCAACACCTCCCTGTGTTCATACCAGTTCCTCTCTGCCCTGCCAACTTGCATCATAGAAAGTAAGACATCACATGAACCTTTGCTCTCTTTTTTTCCATTTTCCCACAGTTGGGAATGCCTGAAAGGTGTTATTTTCATAGAGACGTCACCAGAAAAATGCATCCCAAGAACAGATTGTACCTCCTCAGACTAGGTAAGGAGTAGGGAAACTGTGTGACCCATGTAGTTCTCCTCTGATGTCAAATGAGCTCTGTCCAGAGAAGGTGGTGATTTCTTAGCTGTGTTTATATGGTAGGAAATGGCATGGCTGGAAAAAAATGGGATGTTTCCAAGATAGAAGCCTGGTGCATGATGGCTACCTTGGTCCTCCTGTCTGCCGGCAAGTGCTTATGCCATGTCGCAGGACCCACAAAATGAAGAGTTTATATTCACAGTGTTGGGCACCTGGTTTTACCTGGGTGTTGAGAGCCTTTCAGAGGAGTCTGAAACCTCTAAACCGTGGGTGAATGTCTCAGAGAGCCAGTTGGATGCACCAGAAGTTGGGGGCGGTCTGGGGTGTGCTCCTAGAGCCATGCCTGAGGACCCCATCCTGGTTAGCAGCATGCTCTGTGGGACTGGGCTGGAGAGAAGCCACCCTGGCTATTTCTGCATCCCAACACCACTGATGAGCCCCCAAACTTCCCCCAGGCTGATTGAAAGTAGCAATGGGGTCCTTCCCTCCCATTCAGCATCTGCTAAGGTCAAAGCTGGTGGAGGAAAAAGAAAATGAAGCAACCAGGCAAGTTTGGAGCACAAAATGCCCTGGGATGTAGCCCATGCAGACTTTAAGGGCCACGTTGGTTGCACTGCAGAAAGGACAGTGTTAGCTCAGCTATGTTGAAGTGGCTACAAAACCCAGAATCCCTGCTTGCAAACGTGGGGAAATGAGCTCTCTTCCCATTTACCTGGCAGGTGAGAAGCTCTTAGGGCGGCTTTCTTCTCTCTGCCTGCTTTTTGTGCTGCCCCTGCCAGTGCAATCGTGGGTAAATAGCCACTCGGTTGCCAAATAGCTCTGTGTGAGCAGCAGGCGGACAAGCAAGACTGAACTGTCTGCACTCCTTGGGAGCCTGAAATCAAAAGCGGTGCTGCGGTTTCCTGGCGCTCATCAGCAAAAGGTGAATTTTCTCCATGGTTGCCAGCTTGGTTCCTCCTCTCCTTGGTGCCTGTGCTGTGTTTCTCCAAGGAGTGCATCCCAGCTGGCTCTGAAACCGGAGAAAGTGATGCTAGGACTGGCCCTTCACTAGGAAAGGCTGTTTGAGAATTAGTGAGAAATAGCAGCATTTTCCCTCCACACTTAATATCGCTCTGATTGCCTCCAACGGTCACCAATATTTCTGCTTCATTATATATGATGTGCAATAACAAAAGGGTTTTTTTTGAAATATTAACTGCCCGTAAGTGGTTTGCTCATAATGAACTGTCTACGCGGAGATTGCTAACTACAACGTAATTATCAGACCTCAGTGAATAATTCATAGTGAATAATATAATCATTTCAGTCCTTTCTGCCTAAATCAGACAGTGACTCATGATTTCCGAGAATTATTCTTAGAACACTTTAATGGCACCTATTTTACTCGGTGAGGTCAATCAGAAGTATTTGAAGTTTGGCTGTGGCAGGCAGATCTGTTCCTTGACCAGACAGGAACAGTTTTTTGTTACAAAAACTTGAAAGAGGAAAGATAAAAATTATTATCTTTTGTTCAAACTTGCTGCTCCGAGCTCCGCTATTCTTGAATGACTTGTGCCGGTGAAATTGGAGCGCTGAGATGTTTGTGACGAGACCAACGCATGAAAGCAGATAACATAGCTGCCATAATATGTTGTTTTCATCATTTATCCCATTCTAATAATCACAAGCCCAGCAAACAACAGGCTTTAAGCTCATCCTCATTGTAGGTCTGTGCATGAAGCCTGTGGGTTCAAAAAGCTGTAGGGATAGGGGGGTGAAAAGAGGTTTCCTTCTCCTGTGGAGCAGAATGAGAGCGGCTCCAAGGCAAGAAGCAGCAACTTAATGTAAATTTGTCTCCCAGGCCTTTTCCTTGGAGAACTTTCTGATCTATTCCTCAGTTCGCTTTTTTCTGAGAGTGCGCGCGTTGCCTTCGCTTCGCAAAAACATATATGATCTGTCACAATTTGTAACTTCTGGTTTAGTGAGGAAGGGGCAGACAAATTCACCTCTATAAAAGCTTCTTTTTTTGTTACAGTTAATACGCACCTTTTGCCTTGTGTAATGGAGCTTACGTTTTGAAAAAAATAAGTTTGACATCTTCCTATTTTATATCTTATTTCTCTTTTGCTGCATGCAGCATCCCACTCCATTCGCATCAGCCAGGCAGAGTAACGAAGCAGCGTGTGCAACTTTCTTTCTCTATATCTCCCTTTGTGAGATGCGGCATTGACGTTGCTGTTCCGCACTAACCTCTTTCTCAGCACCAGTATATGATGTGTAGGTATTACCCAGCTGTACAGATTTCCCATTTCCTTCCCTTTTTCCTTATCTGAGATGTCAATGCTTTGCAAATTGCTGTCAGGTCACCATGACTTCGATATTTTGGGCTCCTTTTGCCAGTGAGAAGTATCCTGTAGGTGATGATAGGTCTCTTTTGGGGGAACCATGCGACTCTTGCCATCACCTCCTATGCTGACCTGCTCCCAAACCAGGTCCCATTGGCAGTTGTGGTGGATATAGCCTAGCACTCTATGGGAAGGGATGTTGGGGTGCAGTGCTGCTGAGAGGCACCCATGGGGATGGGTCCCCTCTTGGGCAGGGGACAGGACCAGCACAACACCCCAACAAGGTGCCTTGCTCTTCAGCATTGCCGCATCCTTCCCCCCAACCGTCTCCCCTCCTTTCCCTACACTTTCCTCCGTCCGCCTCTGACCCTGAAGGGGCTGCAGAGCCTCCCTCTGGCTGGGGTCCTGCGGTGAAGAGAGGTCTCCTTTGACTTTGGTGTGTTAGAGTGTAAAAGAGCTGACCCCACCAAGGATCAGGCTTGACCCCAAACTGTTAAGGAAAAATGCAGACAATCCTGTAGCCCCATCCTCCCTCCCTCTGTGCCCTCTCTTCCTTCGCAGGCTCCAGGATGCCACCGCTGACTGTGGCAGCCGTTGGCCCCACTCACCCGTCGGGGCTTTGAAGATTTGTTGTATGGAAAGGAGGGACTAAGAGCTCAAGAGACATACAGAATGATTTTTAGAAGAGTTACTAGGAAAGGAGCATTGCTGTCACTATTAGAGCAGACCTCACTTTCGAAGCATTTTTGTTATTTTGCTCCTGTTTCCTGCAGTTGTGGGGGAAGTGGAACATATCATCCCTACCTGTCTTCTCTGGTGGGGGCCCGTGTCTCTGCATGATGCTGAGGGGAATGGGTTATCAGCACTGGGGTCTTAAATGGGTCCAGGAGAGCTTGTTGGTGTTTTGTTGGGGAGATATGGCAAGTCGTGGCTTAGAAGTCATGGCTTTGCGCTGTGAATAAGGTGGCCCTCAGGGTAGAGGAGGGCTGAAACCAGAGGGAATCAGGTTTCTGTTTTCCAGGTAGCTTTGGGAATCTGTGGCTTAAAAAAAGCAGCAAATGAGCTGCTACATAAGTTCACTGCAACACTTTTAAGCTGAGAAAGTCACTTGCAGAGTGCCAGTTTGAGAGCTCAGCTGGAGGGAAGATAATCCAGGTTTAGAGACATAGAGGGGGAAAAAACACGAAAACATGACTTTTATTTTTTTTGTACTACTTGATGTGGAAAAAACCTGGTATGTCAGCACCTCCTGAGCTCCCCACACTGCTGCTGAAATATGAGATCTTTGAAACCAACTAGAGGGGAGCTAGAAAGAAGGCTGCAAGTCATGCATGCCTGGAGCATTGGGAAATGTCTGCTGCATCTGACGGCTCCCTGGCCTACAGCTATGAAGGGGTTAAAGTAATGTTTTTCTCTTTGCTGTGTTGGAAAACTCACTGAAATTATGCTCCTTTTTGGAAATGGGCATCTTTGTCCGCTTCTTCAGGCCCCTGCCAGCGTGGAAATCTCTGGAGAGGGGAAGAATGTGAGGTATCAGGTGCCCTGAGAAATAGTGGGGTGCAATGCCTGTGTGAGCAAGGAATACGTAGCTGTCCTTCCTGGAAGCTCTCCTCCAGGGAGATCCCATTGCAGGGAAAAAAGCAGAGTTTCTAGAGGGAAAAATGAAGGCAGGAGTCACTGGGGAGATGGTTTAGGACAGCAGGCCACCAGGTCTGTAGCTGTGCATGAAGACCACCAAACCCATGCAACCTGGGCATTTTTGTTCTGTCTGAAAGAAACAATCCGAAAGCCACTGACAAGTTATGGAGCAAAATGCATGAGTCAGACTTTTTTTTTTGTTTTGAGAAACAGATGTGAAATTTCATCAAAAAGTGAGAAACTTGATGTCAGCTTTATATGATCACGGAGCCCTGGGTAAGATCAACTTAAATCCACTTAGAGAGGCTGGCTTGCACCATTGTTAACTCCCTAGCATGCTTTCCTGCTAGATGATCCCCTCAAAAGCAGTACATCCTAGCTCCTCTTTCTAGTTTTGATTGAATGTATCCTAAATCTAATGCTTGGAAGAAGCCAGCTATATCTCCTGCACGTCTCCTGAATATTAGAGGGATTTTTTTTCTCCAAGTCAAGTTGAATAAGGTCCCCATCTCACGTCACAAGAGGTGCGGATTCTCTGGACGCTGTCATGTGCATTAGATACTAAAATTACCAACTGTGTATTACACAGAGGATGTCAATGTGAAAAAAAATAGGCTATTTTCTTTTCTGAGTAGAAAGAAATTGGATGTGTGCGTTCATATGCACTCCAGATTTGGATACTGCATCATTGTGAAAGGGATATGAGGTGGAGAGTATCTGGGGTATTGGTATGTAAATGAATGCTTTAATTATTGCAGTCTGCTGATTTCCCATGTCTGGTGCTGCTGGAGCACCTGGATCATGCATGGATGTGGAGTTTATTCAGGTCAGGTGAGCAGCTGGAGTCTCGTAGCTGCTGCTGGCACATCTGGTCAATACATGGGAAGTACCTAACCTGTGTGTGTGGGGGAAATGGTGACAATGATTTTGGTGCCATAACATGAGGCTTTGAAGACTGCTCTTAAAAACTGGGATGGAGGCAGAGCAGGGATGCCAAGTGCTCCTGGGAGCTCCATGCTGACCCCCTCTGGGTGCTGCCTGCTTTCCTTGTGCCACAGGCAGAGCGTTTCCATGCCAAATATTGACTCAAGCCTCATGCAGATGTCCCACACATCTTCCTCATCCCCTGCACACCCCAGTCCCCTCTGCCTTGCTGGGAGGTGGGAAGCCCCCGGCCATGCGAGGGCTTTGCATTCTCATTATCTCATGGATCCCCCCTGTCTGCACCCTGGGCTTTTCACAGACTCCCATTATTTCCAATCTCCTTCACTTGTCAAAAGTAATTTGGCGATTTATTATCAGACAAAACAGCTCTGGGGCCCGGGTCTTTTCAAACTTTTATCCCTCCTGCTCCTCCATGTGGGCTCCCCTCTCTGGGCAGATCTGCTGAGCAAGCATGCAGCAGGCAGATCCCAGCCCCAATTAGCAGCCTTGGCAAAAGGGCAGGAATTTTAATTAGTTGAGCAGGCAATTATATCAAGGGACACCCTTTGCCTTCTCCCCTTGCTCCCCTCTCTTCTGCCCCGTGGCTAACTCCCCGTCACCCCTGTCACCTTGCTGTCCACGGGCAAAGCTTCCCGTGCCTGCTCTGAGACCTTCACATGGGCTGGCAGCTGCTGGTGGGACCCAGTTGTCCCAGAGCTTGGGGGTGGATGGCGGGTTTGTCCCGTCCAAGACACCGCTGTATCCCTGACCTCTGCTTGAACTGGGGCTTCGTGCTCTCCCATACGTGCCCTGCCAGTGGTGGTCTGAAAAAGAGGGAAATGGAGTAGGAAAGACCTTAGTGCAGCCAGAGGCTCAGGCTTGGTTTTCTAGGTTGGATGTCAGGGAGAGGAATGGGACAGGGAGATTTTGAGAGATGAGTCTCTCCTCCTCTGCATACGTGGCTCTTAATACTGATCTGACTGTCAGCTCTCCTCTGAGATGGGCTTAGAAGTTGGGGCACCAGGGAAACTTCCAGGCTGTTAATACTGTCATTCACCTATCAGGAATAATCCCTTCAGATCTGATCTGCTATTTCTATTTTATTTGCTTCCTAAAATTGTCTCCTCTCCCACTGCCGCACCATGCAGCTGGCAGCGCTTGGGGCTTTGCTGCATCTCCAACGTAGCTGAAGGGCACTTCTACTCACCACTGCCTCTCGACCTAGTTACAGCATCAGATAGCTGCCCTAAACATGTTGGCCCTTTGCATTGATTAAACTCTTCCTATGTTTGGCATTTCTTGTTGTTTTGCTCTAAGTATTACTCTTTTGCTGTAAGATCAGGCTACAATGAGTCCTCAAACCTGTGTGAAACCAAATCCTAAGGTCACTGGACATACTTTACAAGGTAATGCAGCTGATAGTAGGACTCAGTAAATAGATGAGCTCCCACACAGTCATTCCCAAATTTTGGTCGCAGAAGTTGTCCCGGTTCTCTTCTGCACAGCAAATGCCTCTTTCCGGGGCGTGAAGCAGTTCGGTTGTCCATCCATCCATCCATCCATCCCGCCTTTACCCTGCAGCGGGATCTAACTGCGTCTTAAGCAGCACATTAAAGACAGGCCATGTACAGCTGAACCCCTGACCTTCTGGTGCGGAGGTGCGAGCGGTGGTAATTGAGTCATAGTGACACATGCTGGTTATCTACTGTAGTAATTATCAGGCGCTTAACAGTGTCTTGGCTATTGGAGGGGGAAGTTCTCTCCCGCAAGCTGCAAGCTCTGGGTTTTGCAAGAAGAAACATGCAGCGGTGCCGCACAGGGATGCATGCACAGGTGTTATGGTACACGCAGGCAATTTCCACGGGCACCTTGTTCCCCTCTGCAGGGGCTATTATGTATTAGCGGTGGCAGCAAGCTGATCGGGAGCTGATGATACATGATGGGGAAGAGATTCTGAAGCCATCTGTCTGTACTGAGCGTGATATGGGTAACATCTGGTGAGCACGTGTAGAAATAAGATTATGAGCAAAAAAGTGACTGTGGGAACAACATATTGCCATCCTGCCTTAATCCCCCTCTGCCCCTTATTCTCTGCGATATCAGACGTTCTCAGGTTGTGAGTCAAAGCGTTTTTCTCTATGCATCAAACAAATACAATTTAATAGCTGGGTATTTTAATATGCTCCAAGCACAGGAAAAATAATTGGGCTTGTTTCCACTTAAAATGGGGAAGAAGGGGGGAAAAAAGGTTGGAGGAGAAGCCAAAGGCCATAAAGGAGATGGTGAGTTGCTGTTGGTCATTCAGCCAATTAGTGGCAAGGAGAAAGGGATGACTTCCATGGCTTGACTACACTTGCTCTTCTGGAAGGTACAATGTACATTTGGCAAGGAACTGATAGAGCCTCCTGATTTCAAACCAGTGTGATGTTAAGTGGATAAAATGCTATGCAGAAACTTGGGTGAGATTTCCTACCAGGAAAAAGAAAAAAAAAAAGCAAGGTGGAGAAGACCATAGTTAGACTAGGAGGAAACAGCTGATCCCATGTTTCCTTGTTAAGTGTGTCTCTTGCTTTGATTGATCTCCATGAGGAGCAAAGGCTTGCCAGGCTGCCAGGTGTCTTGTATACCCTGTCGGTCTGGTCTGAGTTCCTCCATCTATTGTCAATGCAAGATCTGAGGTGAGCATGTCTTGCTCGAGATTCAACTGTGTTCTGTGTTCCTTCTGTTTCTGTCATCTCGAGCTGTAAATATTCCAGGATTAGACCAAAACTGGCAATTCTGTTACTCATGGCTGATGCAGAGCAGGACAGGCTTTGACTCTGAGGAGCTGGTAACAGTGAATTGTCAGTTTTCTCATTAAATCAAATAGATGTGACTCACAGGGATGAGATACAGGCAGCACGTTAACCATCTCCGTAGAAGGATGGACACCGTTCAAACCACAAGGAAACCACCCTCCTTAACCTGGTGCCCTGCCTTTTATCCTGTACTGTTGGGGAAAAGACCTTCAGATGTTGTTAAATACTTTGATTTCCCTTTTGAAAAACTGAAGCAGAGGAGGACAGATGCGTTCAGCTGCCGGCACTGCAGCACGAGCCGTCATGCCTGGTGTTTGCTGCCTTCTGAAGCACCTGGCAAAGGCAGACAGAGATACTGCTCCTCGCGGGGGGAAATAAGAGCCCAGGAGCTAATAAATATGTGCAAAGTGGCTCATTTTGTGCCTGCAGAAGGGGAGTGAAGGGCATGCATCTTTTCTACCCCCACTCCTTCCTTCTTTGGGCAGAGATTCCTATAAATGCCCGTGATGTGAAATTAGGATTGGCTTTTTTCACAACAGTTCAGCCTTCACTCAGGACCCTAAATAACAGCCAAAATCCTTCATAAGGATGCTCCATCCAGCAGCTCTTAATATTGCTAGGCTCACTTGAAAATACTGGCTGCAATGGCTGCAATTATGAATTGATGGCCTTAAATTTGCCATCAGACCTAATGCCTAGCTCTTCTGTCTGGTTCTTGTTTCCATTCTGCCTGTTCGTTGGTGTTCCACAGCCATAATTATTTGTCATCAGTCATTAATCTTGAAAGCATCAGCTTTTTGCTTTTTTCTCCCCCCGCCCCTTTTTCCCCAGGAACTGTTGCCTGCTCCCTGGTTTTATTGTTCATCGTTTTCCATCACTCTTTCTCTTGCCTCAGTCTAATCAGTTTTGTACTGCTCTAAAAAGTTGTGGTGTGGGGTGTTTTTTTTTTTTTTTTTCCATGGGGGAATAAAGCAACACAGCAAACATGCCCAAGAGATGTGTGTGCGGCTGATGCTGCCTACACCTACGGGATGTTTATGCCCTGCTTGCAGCCCAGCCCCCTGGGGAGGGGGCAGCATCGAAGTGTTTTTCATTAGAGCTGTAACGATCCTGGATTTTTCTGGCTTGTACGGTGCCTGACTACAGGCACGGTTAATACCTGCAAGCGGCAGGTTTTGGCAGGGGACGGGCATGACCCATGCTCATCCTGCAGACTTCCCACCGCTGCAGGGTCTTTTGCTCCATGCAGTGTTTTGCTGGGGACCCGCGGGGGTGGTGGCTGCTGGTGGAGAGAAGGAGCTCTCCTTGCGGAGCCCAAATCTCATTAAAAGGCTGGCGCAGGTGGTTCTCGGCCAGGATCCTGCTGGAAAATGATGAAACAATACAAGAAGGGCAAATTTGTTGGACCTTTGACCGGCATCAGAGGTGAGAGCAAAGGTGTAAAGGAATAAGGCCATGTATGAAAAGGGTGTAAAAGACCTCAAAAACACACGAGAGTGTTTTTAATTCGATGGCAGTCTCTTTCCATGGGATAGCTGAAAGAGCTGTCTTGCCAGAGACAGGTTAGGATGGGTCCTCACTGGCAATGCAAGCCCATATTAAGGGAACATAGGCATATTCAGACACCACAGATGTGCACTTCTTACAGCATAAATTAATGCTTCCAATTGTTTAAATCCTTTGGCTAAAAAAAAATGTCATTCTGGTAGGTTGTGTTTTTTGGTTTCTATTTTAACCGTCTTCTGGCACTGGACATGAGGAGGTGTGAGGAAAGCTGTTGTATTTAACATGCAAAGGGTTTTGGCTTACTGGGTGTGCCCCTTTGTAAGCCGCAGGTAGATGCTGAGTGAGACCTGGTAATTGGCAGGTGGAGAGTTGCACCTTGGATCTCAATGAACCCTCTGCTGCCAGAGCAGCAAAACATCTCCCAGCTCTTATTGTCTTCATCCTTGGGGACAGCTCTGTGTGGGAGAGGAGTGCTGTTAATGGGGGGGACCACCGTGGTGGATCACATCTCATTTGCCTTCAGTCATCCAGACAGTGTCTTGGTCCCTCAGTAGAAGGAGATGCTCCTAAAGATTGCTTCCTGCTCTGAGATCTCCATCTTCTTCTTTCACCTTCTCTGAGAGTGACTCCAACAGTGTTTTTCACCACTTCTGAAGTTCTTGTCTTCCTTACTGTTGCCAGGTTTCCATGGTTTTTTTTCTTTTTTTTTCCTCCATGATTTTTTCCCCCTGGATCCTGAGTCTTTCCAAAGAAATGGCAGGGGCATTTGTGCTTCAGCTGCTACTGGCCCCTCTGGTGCCTTCCAGATGGAGAGAGTCAGCATTGGTCCTGATTTTCCTTCCTCCATGCACACACAGACTGGTAGGATAGAGAGGAAGGAGGGAGGGAGCCTGCAAAGGATGCTCACGGCGAGAAGTGAGGGATTGTGCATCCATCCTATCAGTGTGAAGAAAGTAGACACAAAGCAGGGGCAAGAAGAAGCTGTTTAAATCAGGCACATGTCCGACATTCATACGTGAGACATTTTGGCAAATGTGATCAATAGCGGCAAAGCATATAATCTCCTATAGCTGAGCAATCTGTGGCTTTAATTATAAAATTCACCAGGGCTCTGGCAGTAGGTCCCTTGGCAGTAGGAGATGAGGAGGGGACAGAAGAAGAGAGACTCTGGGCAGCAGCAAAGTTGATTTTGTTTCTTCACCCCCCCGACAGGGTGTTTGTTCCACTGCCTGTCCCCCCACAGGTGAGACCAAAGGCCCTTGTCATATGCAAACAGCCAGGGCCGTCTGGTTCTGGGTGGCCTTGATGGGACCAGACAGCATGAGATCATTGCTAGATGGAGGGCGATACTTCTTGTCAGGTGCAGCATCATTTCAGTGGCGCTTTGTGTTTGGCCGTGTCACATTGCATCCGTCTGGGCGTGCAGCATGCTGTCAGATGGTCGCCTCTGAAGTCAGTAAGGCAGAACAGACCTGCTGGTGGAGAGGAGAGCGTGCCACCCCCCGGGGACTCAGGAGGGGAGAGACCTTGTGGTGAGCTCGCAGGGAATGAATAGCACTGAAGTGGGAGCAAACTGGACATTTTGGGGAGAAGTGGGTCAAGAATTATCTCTTGGGAAGACAATATCTAATAAAGCCAGAGAGGTGCAGGAGGGAGAGAACTTGTGAGATTTAGGGAATAGCCTAAAATTCAGGCAGACGTATTAACCAACAGGGAACACAATAGCACTGTAATATTTGGGGGCCAACTCCATTAAAAATAATGTTGCTGAAACGACATGTGTGGCCTTCTCTTCTTTACTATTAAATGTAGGAAAATGGTGGTTGGGAGGAAGAGGGAAGAAAAGGGTTATTTTTGTTTAAATACTGCGGGACTAGAAAGGATCAAAATCTGTGCTGAGTCTTCCCTGAAGCACTAAACATTTCTTATGCCAGCCAAGTGCCCAGAACTTGGCAAGCCTGCATCAACTTGATCGCTATCCAGTAGTCAAATGCTGCTATGGAAATCTTCCAAATAGCTGATGACTGATCATTAGTATTGTTTAAAAGCATGTTCAGCTTTTAGTGCTGGGTTAAAACACGTAAAGAATGTGGAGGTGCCTTACCTTTCAAAGCTGAGTTTAACGCTTCCCAAGGCATTGTAGCTCACTCAACCCTGCATCTGCCTCTGTTTATAAAAAGGGAAGGTGAGATTTGGGCTATGCTATCAAAGCTGGCGAGGGTTTTTTGGCTTGATACCAAGTCCCCCTGGTAGCAGCCCCCAGCTGCTCTGGAGAGGCTTGCTCAGTGTCCCTTCCCGTGGTCCCCAGGGATGCAGGTCTTCAGTGGTTGTGTTCCCCCACCTGCAACACTGCAGCAATGCCATGCAGCAATTTGGCTTTGCCTCTTGTGGGGAAATAAGTGGCCCAAGATAAAGAATGAAGGGTGACAGGCATCTGAAGGGGACGTCTCCAGCTAGCCAGTCTAGCAAACATCATGTCTGTGTGCTCCTGCCTGTGTGCATGCCTAAGGGAATGAAGCTCTGCAAAGGATATACGCCTTTTGCTCAGCAGCTTTCCACCCAGTTATTGCTGAACAGAGAAGGGAGGGTGCAACACCTTCTGGTGTAACACCTTTTTGACTCTGTTTCCCATCAGAAGATGCCCACCGAAGTTTTTCTTGCCCCTGTAGGTGAGGAGTGCTGGAGATGTCAGCCTGCTGCTTTCCTGATCATCTCCTTGAGCTACTGGCAGAAGAAAGACATGGGCTGACTGTGGCAGAGACAGATGGAGAACTCCCAGACCAGAAAACTTTCCTTGTTTTTCCTCTGCTTGGTGCAGATATGTTGCCTATTCTTGGCAGCAAAGGCTTCAAGAGCTCTCAGGCCCCAGGCCAGGCACCATCTCCTGCTGCTGTGGCTGCTCTGGGCTGGAGGACCCCAGTGTCCCTCCTGGGTGGTCAGATGGCAGGAGCAAGGTGACTTTGGGGAAGGGGAGTTCTCCTGATCCTCAGAGAGGTGGGGAAGCATATGTTGCCCTTCTGTGCTGAGGAGGGGAGGAGAATACCTGGATGTCTCCAAGAATCCTCCTTTCTTTTCTTACCCTGGCTGTATCGGATCATCCCACTAGGACAGTGGGTTTTAAAGCTCATGGAACGGAGGGAGAGAGCTGTGGCTGACGTGGATTATCTGATATGGCTTAAAAAATGCTCATGTGTTCATAGCGCTAGAATTAGCCAAATGTTGTAGCAGGGCTAAGGGGAAAGAAATCAGCCAAACACACTATTTTCCCATCTAAAACTAGCTGAGATGGATTTGGGAGAGATGGAGAGGGAGCGACACAGGCAAAGTGGATCTGTAAAGACAAGGTAGCAATGGCAAGTCCTGAATTTCGGAATGCAGTGCCTGCCCTTTCTTGCTGTCTGGCAGAAATCAAAACAAAAATAAGCTGAGAAACCTTTTTCAGCCTCATTTTCAAAGCCATTTCTGGTCTGGAAATAGCCCTGAAATGAGTCGGAGAAGTTAAGAGCCACACAGGGAGGCTTAGGGAGGGCCCTGCTGGTGTGCTAGAAAGGTTTGTTTGTGTGCAAAATGTATTATTACATATCTCGGAAAACAGATGACATTATATTGTTTTACATTTGTGCTATTTTTGCTTCAAGGCTCCAGTGTGATTTGTGGTGGTGGGGCCAAGGGAAGATAACAAATGGGTGTCGGGAGCCTATGAAGAATGGAATTTTCCCCCCTTCTGTTATAGTATTAAATAGCTATTTGTATTACAGCAAATTTTTTTTTGTGGTGTGCTTAGATTAAAAAACTTTATTTGCTAATGCCACATTATTTAATTTAATCAGGCTGAAGTACACCTTTAATAAATTTGCCTCCAAAATAAAAAATTACCAAGATGTGGCAGAAGAATATTTTAATGAAAACTGATGATGTAGCAAGTTAGAGTAGAATTATGTCCTCTTCCTGCCCTTTCCTACCACCCAACAGCACAAGAGAGAAGCTGATATCTCTCAGAAGATCACGGGCCATGGCATATAAGTCTTTTTAGGTTTCCTATCCTGAGATTGACTCTCTCGTGGAGTTGTTTTGTGATTTCTAGACGACCTGCCAAGAAACCAGGTCCTTGAGTAACAGCACTGAAATAAAGCAGGCAGCAGTAGCTATTAGTCTGCAGGCTGTGGATGCAAGGCTGGACTGTCCAGGTGTTGAGGGTCATTCAAGGGCAGGGGATGCATGACAAGGAGGACTATTCTTAGACGGATCCTCAACTGGTCTCAAATCCACCCTGCCATCCTTCCAGATGATGGCACTCAATGGTGCCAGCAAATATTTACCCAGCCCCAAAACAACCTTGCTGCTTCTTGTGCCGGGAGAGTAGTGATTGATGGATGCAAAAAATCAACATTTGCAAGTATGTATAAGGAGGAGGATCTACATGCACTCGGGGATGCTCTTGGGAGAGCTGAATTCAATGAGGCTGACACCAGCCTCTTCAAATAACAGGGTCATTGCCTTCTGCTCCCCGTCAATGCTGGAATTTAGTCTTTGAGCATTTCCCTTTTATTCTGTGCAGATATATTAAGGAAGAGCAACCACAGCTTTATTAACAGGCTAAGTTGCAGTACCACAGCAACATCAAACAAGGTCTCACCTAGACACAACCCTGTTTTCCTCTAAAATCTCTCTTTGCTCATAAAACTGCTAAGTTGTCATGTGGAGGAATGGAAGTTCTTTGAAACAGAGCAAAATAAACCCGGAAAGCAGAACAAGCCTCCACATTTAGGAGACATGATACTTCCTCTTGGGAGCAAAGTGTCCAAACCCACCACCTTGATCAGATCTCACTTTGGCAGTAAATATAAAAGATGAATTTGGGCTGAAAAGCAGGAATCCTTCCCTGCTTCTGAGTCCCTCCTGTGGGCATTTGGGTGTGAAGTGTCCTGTCAGCCAAATCACTGCCACTTGTGAGAGATAAGGTCCTTTCCTTAGCCCTGGAGCTCCCCTTCCTTCTGCTTGGTCTGTCAGTGATGTCATCATAATCACAAGTTTATGACATCAGAATGCGAGTTCAGAGGAGCAGTCATGACAGATGAAGTATTATGGGTCCCCTTAAGCAAAGCGAAAACTCAGCAGAAGAAAACTCGGATGACATTTATGAATCTTCTCTAGGAACCAATGTCACTCCTCTCCTGGGGCCGGCAGGATTTACACTGCCTGTGCCATGGGCCTCACTCTCGTGGGATCAGGCTAAGATTGATCCGGCCCATACTGACTCCATGCCACAGGGCACAGAGACAGTCGTAGGGGAGACCTGGTGAGAAAGATCAGCCATAGGTGGAAGTGATCCAGGGGAAGGCCAGCACATGAGAAGCTCTACCCGCTGGTCCATTTGTACCTGTTACTTGAAAAAAAATGCAAAGAATGAAGCCAGTTATGTAGCTTTAAGACACAAAACTGATGTGTAATTTTTTTCTCATTGTGCCGCTCACTGGATGGACCTTGGTTGTTCTTCAGGATCATCCACCAGGCATGATGAGCATGCCCATGATTTCATTCTCTGCATAATGAAGGTTCAGTAATGAATGGCTTCTGCTAGCGAACTGGCAAGTCGGCACTTTGTGTGAGGTATCTCTCTTCCACTTCTCACTAATCTAGGCTGAATTTCAGCTGATGGCCTCTGGATCCCACGGTTGCTCTTTTGGGTTGGGCAGACCTTTAGGGTGGTCTTGCATACCATCTCCCAAGCATCCTCCATCAGCTGCAGATCAGCGGCGACAACAAAAGCTGTCCATAAAATATATTCTTCCCCAAAGGGTGAGCTGTGTTTTTCCAGGTTTGCTTGCTATCCTTTTACTAGTTTCCATGAAAACAAATTGCGGTTTTCATAAACATAAACAACCATCTGGCCCTGAAATGTTGGTGGGTGTTTTTATCTCCCATTGACGGGATTTGCAAACTGTCAGGAAAAATCTTAGCAAGGTGAAAATGGGTAATTTTGGCACAGCTCCACCAAGTTTCTGCTCCAACCCTGATCGCTTGCTCTAAGGCCGGGTTTGCTGTTGTGGGTTCAGCTGCCTTGACTTCGTTGAGTGCTACACAGCATCATCCCAAGAAGACTTTTCCTCAGGAAGGCTTGTTAGGGCCACCTGATCCCTTCACCTGAAAAGAAGCACACCAAAAAAAAAAAAAAAAAAAAAAAAAATCATCCTTTGAAGCTGTTCTGGTGCAAGCTTTTGTTCAGCTGTGACTCAGTGCCTGGCATAAGCCTGGCACCATCTGCCCATAGCCCTGGTATTTACACCCCAGGAACACAGCACGAGGACAAAACCAGCACGGGACTGGGATGTACAGGCTGAGCAGTAGCACAAACCCAATTGTGTCATCCTAAACCAAAGAAATGCTCCCCCCACTCCCAGCTTCACTTAACAAAGCCATTAGCACTCCTATTAAATATTTAGCATGGCGCGTTTTGTTATCCTACCTGCGAGCAGGGAAGGGCAAAGACCGGAGCAGATGGGATGGGGATGATTCAGAGCATGGTGTTATGTCCCAGAGTGCTAGCCAAGGAACTGCTTAAATCAAATCAGGCTTAGTAATGGGAAAGAACATAATTAGATGTTTTAATGATCACGGCTGCCCTGTGTGAGGTTTCGCATGATCTCTACAGGCCGTTTTTTAGAGTGAGTCAAGTCTTGGATGAATTCTCTGGAAGGGTTTCTGTGATTGATCTGGGTTGGGGGAGAGGAGGGAACATCTCCGGGATGGTGGAGACTAAAAGAATGGGTTTGTTCTTGTGGCAGAGAAGAAAGAAAAAGGGGAGACCTTACTGAAGATGAGAATTTAGGCAAAGGCACGCCAGTTTTTTGGATACTGGAGAATAGAGGCGGTAAGAGATCAGCAGAGGTATGGTTACCTTTAGCTTCCATGTCTGCTCACCAAAGTCAATCAAAGTCTGACAACAGAACATAGCTGGCAGGAAAAACACATGTCCCTAAAGCTGCCTGGCAATCGCAATGCACCAAAGAATCTTTATATTCTCACTCTCTTTTGCAAATAATATCACAGCGTTGCTGCGGATTTGGTGGATGCTGCGTAGACAGTTGGCACAGAGGTGGGGACTTGACCGCTCAAGGGCTTGCCCACTTTCAGACTCACAATGAAGAAGGGCTGAGATTTTCATTTGGTTGGGTTTTGTTGGGAGGTGGAATTTAAGAGGATGGATTTGATAAGCAGACTCTTGGCAGGCCTGTTGACAAAGGTCACGTTACAAATGCATCTCCAAACCAATGTTATTTCTAAAGCACTTTCTCCCTGCATTTATACCAGTAAACAGATGCAACCCCCTGATGAGACATTTTCCACGGTGAAGTCTCCAGAAATATAACAAAACCTGACGTTGCCCAATGGGCGTAGGAATGGCTTGAGAAAGTTTTTGAATGCCTGAAGGGCTCCAGAAGGAGGACTTTATCTGTAGTGAGGCTTCAGTCCATCACTGGTTTTAAAAGATGATTTATAGCTAAGAAAGGAGGGAAGCTGGCTGGACACCTTTTACAGAGCCTTTTCAGGTAGAAAATGCTTACTCACAGGGCATTCATCCAGAATATGGGAGATCATGTTCGAAACCTCTGCCTGATAGAGAGCGGGGATTAATTAAATATGCGCAGGGCCAGAGAGAGAATCAGGCAGAGCAAACATGCAAAATCCTTCATCTTCTAGGGGAACGCCTGCAACCTGCATATTGTGTTTCTTAGGCTGGTGTGCATTTCCTCTCCCTCTCGAAAGAATCAAACACTAAATTAAAAGGTCTTGGAAGAGAAATCCCCGGATCTCACAACTCACACAATTCTTGTTTTCTGGCTAGTTCTCATTCCCGGTACAGGATATTGACATATTCGGATCAGGGTAATTCTGGGGATCTTGAGGTCTTTCTTGGATGCTGGACTTGAAAACTATGTTTAGACAGGGCTCAGGGTCCACCCACATTTCAAAATTGATCAGAAATGAGAAGCGATGAATTCCTTTGTGCTCATATTTTTCCCATTGCTCCCATGTTCCTTAATGTGCACTCTCCCCACCAGAACTGCCCTCCTGCCTCAAATACAGAAAACCTGAACATGCCTCCTCCCCACCACCCCCAGCCTTGGCTGATCTCTGTGCCCCCCCCCCCCCCAGTGGGGATAAGGAACTTTCACATCTCATCTCCTGCACACCTGGCATGGCATAGGTAGCATCTTCAGAGTGCAATCAGCTCAAGGAAGAGACCCTTACATCAGTCACCGGGGTCCCCTCTATTTTAAAGAGTGCGTAGTGTATTGCACAAATAGTAGGTGACAATAAAGAACTTAAACATGGCCTGATTTGGTGCTTGTCAAAAAGGACTTTAATGCGAACACTGTCTCAAATTGTTGCAGATGAGAGACAAAAAGAGAAAAAGGATCAGTACGAGTTCCTCCTTGGACACTTCCACTCTGGGCTGCTGTTTCCTTTGCAGCTCTTTCCTGCATCTCTGAGACAAACCAGGAGCGCTCTTTTATTTAATAATAAGGGAAATTCAAGTGATTTCAATCAATCAGCCTCACTCAGCGTCTCTGGAGGACTGCAGCTCCAGCTTTCCTTCCCTTCCCCATTACGCTCAAAAAAATACCCAGGAACATCACACTTGTAGGTGGGCAATTAATAAAGAAATTCCATCATTCAGAAAAATATGTAAATTGTGTTAGAGTCAGACATGGGCTCAGCTGCTTAGCAATGAAGAGAGTTGTCCGAGGCTGTATTTTACCCGCTTGGCATTTTTTTATACAAAACATTGTCCACCTCTTTTGACTCCTCTTGGCTGCAAAGAGAGAAATAAACATTTTCCAGGGGCCAGGCTACAAAAGCTCTTCATCTCAGCTCTGAAAGGGAAGAGGCTAGAGTTATCTGCAGGAGGATCTGATTGTACCTGAATGGATCGATATTCTTTTTTTTTCTCTCCCCCCTTATGAAGTCCATCAAACTCCCATCTATTGAAATCTATTTAAGTAGCCATCCTTGTCCCTGGCAGCCAGTTCTTGGTGGTACCCCCAGCTATCAGGGGAAGAAGAAATAAGTTGCTGATGTCTACCTGCAGTAGGGAGCTGGTGCAGGGGGTTGAAGAAGAGAGCAAATGAGGAAGCAGAATCTCTTCCTTGATCTGCTTAGCTTGCAAGGAAAAAAATCCTCTTTCCTTTAGTGAAAGCCATTAAAGAGAAAGAGGGAAGGAGGAAAGAAAGGAAGAGGAAAGTCATTACAAGGCTTTGAATCTGGAGGTCTTTTAAATCTCTTAAACTGAATGTAGTTTGTCAGCAAAGAAGAAAAGCAGACACTTTGCTGATAGTGCAGGTACCAGTAAAACCTGCTGTGCTTCTAATGAATACTGACGAAGCACTTTCTGAGGGGAGGGAAAGAAAAACCCACCGGCTTTTGGAGTTTGCTCTGTGGTGTGGCCTTCATCCGAACCAAGATGTGTGTTGCTTGGTAAGGAGGACCTGGCTGTTTCTCATCGGCTTGCAGGACTGTCCCTGGGCTGCCAGGAGGGAGGAGCAGTAAAAGTGCTGATGGGGACTGGGAGCACTTTGGCAGGGAACAACTGCAGGAGATGGCTTCCTTCTTCTTGCATCTGATTTAATACTGACCAAGGGGGTTGGGAGGAGGAGGCCCTGCTCACATATGGATTTAGGAGGAACCTCCTGAGTTTCCAGAGCAAGTCTTTCAAGAGTTCAGTGTTCCCCAGGGCTTTCTGTAGAGTCTTTCTGAACTCAGCCTCAACAGGGCCATGGGTTGCTAGTTTAGCTGTATTCTTGCTGCCAGTGCTAGGTGGAGATGCTGTCATAGGATTATGCCTATAGCTATGGACTTGAGATCTCAGGCCATGAGACCCAGTACAGTGGCATGCCTTTTGCACCTCCTCTTGGTGCCCAAGTAATGAGTTACTCCTTCATTGTGACAAAGGGCTTCGAACAGAGGGGTGAGCTCTTTTGCCACCAAATCAGGCAATAGAGACGAGAGTGTGCATCCTCACCTGCTGCCTTACATCCCAGCTGTGAGCAGATGTGTTTCCTTTATTGATGGTCCGATGGAGCCTGTCTCCCTGCTGCTGGCTGGGAAAGCAAATATTCTCGCTCACGTTGCAACTGTTGCTTCCAAAGTTGCTTCAGCAACTGCAGAGGCAACTTTTCCTTTAATGATAGTGGGAAGAAAGAGTAAAGATGGACAAGAAAGGATGACAACAGTGTGAATTAGCAGTCCACACAGCCAAAAGATGTCTGTAGTAACCTCTTTTATGTCTTATTCTCGCCCAGGGATACCTTTGTCTTCTGCAGCACAGAAGGATTTTTAATCTTCTTCACAAAGACAATCTTTGCAGGAGGGGGAAACAATCAGCTTTTATGGGGCCGTTCACTCCTTTATTTATTTGCAAATTCTCAGCAACAGTCAAACTTGAGCAAGGGATAAAAAAAAGAAAAAACAAAAAGAAACAATCCAGAAAAGGTGAACAGGAAGATGGGTATTTTTCTTCTTACTGTATCGCACAGAATAAGAAATGGATGTCTTACACATATATAAATAATAGCCATCTATAACCTACTAGTATTGAGATGTAAATGAGGTAACAGTGGGAATTTTATCTCATTCAGCATGAAAAATGAGCCTCCTGTTACAGGGAATTTAAAGGCATGCCTTTGAAGCTGAAGGCACAAGCCCTTTGCCGAAGCATGGAGCAGTAAGGGAGGAAGGCAGGTGACCTCTGGCCAAGACCCCTTCTGCCACTCAGGTGTTGCCCTATGTAGGGTCTCCAGCACATGATGGCAGAGCGGCCAAAAAACTGGACGGGGAAGCGGAATGGTCTGTGTGCTGCTGAAAAAGGGATATGTATTATTCTGCTTGAAGCACGGGAAGAGGTCAGTCTTGATCTCCTTCCCCCTAAATTGTCCTGTATGGCAGACCTTGATGCCTGCCCCTGCCTGATGCTGGAGAGAGGCAAGGGGACTGTGGGCTCTCCCACGGCACCTGCACTCTCCAAGCACCGAGACATTTCTCCTCTTGATGCAGGGAGTATCAGACAGCACTTTATATCCATCCTTTTCTCCAGTTTTCCATCAAAAAGTTGGTATACAAAGGACTCTTGACGCATACAAGAGTATTCCCTCTCCATGAGTGTTTTCAGTCCTGGCATACCAATCGCTCAAGCGAGTTCCAGACATCTTATTAACGATTCCAAGTGAGATCCTATTAAAATGGCACTGTCAAGTTGGTTAGGACCAGCCTCTCTTCATCTGTCAAGGAGTCTCCTCTTGATTCTAACTGCTTTAAAAAAAAAAAAAAAAAAAAGACAAACAACAGCTCAAATTCACAGCATCTGCTGGTAAAACATAGGTCTTGGTTGTTATTATTTAATTTAACGGAAGCTGCTGTTCATGCAAGGTTAAGCCCACATAGTTAAGAATTGGGAAATCAGGGTCACAAAGATGAAGATCGATTGTAGTTTGGCTCCTTCTGAGAGTGTTTGTCAGACAGGAGATGGAGAAAAAAAAACCTACAACAAAATAAGATTTCCCTAATGCTGTCACATCCTTGTTTTTTGCAAAAGGTTTTTGTTCACGACAGTACGACTGGAAAGTGTTTTTGGAAAAAATCATGTCACGCTATTGGAAGGACGCTGTTCCTGAAGATCTCTGTAGACCATATATATGTTGCCTTTCACTCATTCAGACACAGAAAAGCAATTAGATCTTGCAGCTCAGACTGTGATCAATTATCCTACAAATAGCATATGGGCATGGAGAAAAGGAACAGTTCCTGAAACACGTGGTTTTTGTATCAAAGTGTTCATCAACCAGTGAACAAACTGGGAAAATCTGTGAAAACATCTGTTTGTTTCTGCATGTTCCCCAGAAGTCAGGGCTGAACTCAGCCCTTGCATTCTTAGCCCTAAAACTTGGCCTTGCCTGTAAAACATGGTTTTGGAACTGGATGGGTAAATGCTCTAATCTTGGTGCATCATAAACTTGGAGTGTGCAGATTCATCATTCTGCTCCTCAGCTGTAGTAAAGGGAACATTTCTTTCTCCTTGCTGCCTCTCTCTGCTTTACCTTACCCAAACTGCTGGCCTTTCTTTGGAGAAGTCTTTCTCTGATGCATGAGGTTTGTTCACCATCTAGGCTGCTGACTGCTTTTTTTTTAATATCTAAGTGCTACTGTAGTAAATGGTCATTATAAAGCTATAAATAGTTCACAACACTCCAATTAGGAAGCTGTACTTAATTGCGTGAAAAACCAAAGGAAAAAGTTAGCTGCTGCTGCAGTCCCTGTTGAGGAGACCCTTGAACTTAACAGAAGGCATTCTCAGGTCATTCAAGTGGCTGGATAGCAATCAAATTAGGTGGTTTGGGTTTTTTTCCCCTGGGTCAAGGGCATGAGTGGAGAGGCTGGGCCCTCTTCTCTTAGCAGTCAGATAAATAGGTGGTGATGTTAAGAAAGTGGGAGACCGAGGTTTGAACAGTTTCTGAGGTCTGATAGCCAAGCCTGACATCAGACGTGCCATTTTGGCTGCAGATGAGCAACGCGCCCCAGCTTCACCTGGCTTTTTCTTACTGTCCCTCATTTACTGGCATCACTCCTAATGAAGCAAAACTCTGCTACCCATGGCCTACGTTTCACACCAGCCATTTCACGTTTTGGTCATCCTCCTAAGTGCTCCGCAGCATTGCGGGGGTCCAGAGAGAAACCAACGGGTGAACTCAGAGGAGTAAGTGATGGCAGAGCAGCCTCCGCTTATTCCCAGGCTGTCCCCAGAGCTTTGCTGAAGTCACCAGTGATGCTGGTACCTCCTAAAGGATGCAAGAACTCATACGGGACTCCAGTCCAGGGTGGGTCAGTGGACTAAGGCACTTTATCTGCTAACTTCTACAATAGTATCAGAAAAAGCAGGGTACGAAAATTACACTGAAAAGAGTACTTGACAGTGTCCTTTTCACATTGCTCAGACAGTGGCCTTACTTTCCAATGCCTTTGTAGCAATTTGCATGCTATTACCCACAATGCCTTTGACTTTAATACTATTACATCTTGGCAGTCTCTCTAACCTAATGATGACAAACACTGCAGTATTCCTTATCTGCTGTTTGCCAAAAAACCCCAACAATTATTTGGGGGAAAAAAAAGTGATTTGTCTGCTTTTTTCTTACCGTCCTCTTCCCTCTCTTTTTTGCTTACCTTAAAAAGGCTCTGGAGGAAAGGAATGGGAGAGTGATAACTTTAGGTGGACTGGCCATAATGCCAACTACCAGGTGGAGACCACAGTGCTCTTTCTGCTCGCTCTCAGCCCCAGCATCACACACCTTCCACAGCCTGTTCCCTGTCCTCTTTGCAGTGCTTCTCCTACCACCCACTTCTCCTGCCATTTTCCCTGATCCATAGTACTTCCTTTCACCCGCTTCTTGTCTTAGCTGAGATGGTAAAGGCTTTGGGGCAGGGACTTGTGTTTGGGAATAAAGCTTCAAGCTTCCAGGTGGTGGTTTAAGTGCTGTCCTCTTCTAGGTCTACGTTGCTCTTCAGGCTTCCTTGCTCTGCTTTCAATAGGAAATACATATCAGAGTGATGCAATGAGATATTCTGAGCTTTGAACATAATTTCTGCTTGGGTTGGCAATGCTAAGTTGGTGTTTGAGCCTGAGACTGTGCCAGCCAGGTGCTTGTTCCCCGGCAAGATGCCCGTAACACGGTTGTTGCAGACCTGGGCTTTGTAAAACCGTGTTTGTAGGTGCCTGCCTCCACCAGGACTGCAGGATTTGATCCCAGGGGAGGGCACTGCTGTGCTAAAAGGACACCCTCTGGAAAGTCAGAGAGATGAGCACTTTGGCAGGGCGGCAACGTGGCGTTTCTCTTTGTTCCCTGGCACAAACCCAGCTTTTCATTATCTTATTAGAGCAAACAGAATTGGGACAATCAGCTCTGTTTGTCCATTGAGCAGAATTAACTCCCTGCACGCAGCAGCTGTTGATCCAGCCCAGGTGATG
Source organism: Morus bassanus (assembly GCA_031468815.1). Classification (NCBI taxonomy): domain Eukaryota; kingdom Metazoa; phylum Chordata; class Aves; order Suliformes; family Sulidae; genus Morus; species Morus bassanus. The sequence continues at coordinate 4,427,755 of CM062583.1, forward strand.
GGTGACCCCAGGTGATGGGGACATCCCAGGGATGGGTTTAGGCATCCTGGGGGGATAACGGTGCTGCTGGGGCTGGTACGTGGCTTTCTCCAGCCTGGCTGGTGGGGAAGGAAGAAGCTTTGTCCCAGAGAGGCAGTGGGGTAGCGCAGGGCAGCGTGCCGAGCTGGCCCGTCAGCTGTGTTTCTCCAGACAGAAAATGGTAAGAATAAGGCTCATAAAACATCCATAATAGCTCTGGTTTTGGCTCCTGCAGAAAGCCCTGCTGCTTTCCCCTCTTTAGCTTGCTTCCTATTCAAACGCACCATAGACTCCTGGGAGACAGCGGGGGACACGTGCTTGGGATCGGGTTTTCGGCGGCTGAGCGTCCACACCCCCGTCCTTTATTTTGGGCTCTGTGAGGAAACAGGCTGAGAGCCAGGGGTAGAGCAAGATTTGTTTAGAAACTGGCCTGAAAATAGAGTCGCAGCAGCAGATCGAGCGCTTGCTGAAGTGTGGGAGAGGTAACTATGTTCTCTTGCAAAGTTGCCCCTCCTTACTCCTCCTCCTCCCACTCCCTGGCTTATTAATTAACCTCTGTTAATTAAGCCACAGCTCTCATTGCTAGAAGGTATCGGCATGTTCAGGAGCTTAGCAGGATTAAATATTATTATATGTTCTTGGATAATAGGAATGCCTCTGTGCTCGGAGCTCAAGTTTGGTGACTGGCCTGTTAACTGCAGCTACAAAAGCAGGGGTGAAAGGTTTTATTCACAGAGACATGCCTGAACCGGATAGTCTGGCCCTGTGGAGGGCAAAAAAAAAAAAGCTGTTTTCAGTAGCGAGCTCTCCTTAACCTCACCTGGGGAGCCAGAGGCTCTGAGCAGCCTCTGCGAAATAGGATGCAACAGAAGCCGGTGACACAGGAGATGTTATAAACCAAAAGCAGACACTTAATTTGGCTGAGGTTAGCTGAAACTAGTATATTTTCTGTGAACCCTTTCCCACCTCTGCTCAGCGCTGAGCCTTGCGATGCCACCCTATGGAGGTCCTGCCACCCACCGCCCCAGGAAAGCATCCTGCCAGGGGCAGGAGGTGGACATTTTCATCCTTCTGCCCCTTTGTATGATGATCCTATAGCAATCTTATAGAGAAGCAAAAGCAGCCGTGGAGCGTGCCAGCTTATAAAGTGAGCAAACATAATATTTACATCAATAAGACTCGCTGTGTTTGACTAGAAGCTAAACAATTTAAAGGAAGATTGATTTGTTATGTTAAAGGGTAAACCGGGTCAGGGTTATGAAAAGAATCTTTAAATACCATTCACAAAAGCAACATACCAAATCCCCCCGCTGCTCTTTAAGCGCTGGAAATGTCACAAAGAGATAATTCAAGTGGTGGAGGAGCTGCCACATGAAAGCAGTGCTGGGAAGATGTCCACTTTTGAGGGCTTCATCCAGTTTGAAATATGCAGCTGGATCAAGAGCTGAAACTTGTGTTGTGTCGAAAATTCAGACCATTTCCAGGTTGGAGGTTGATTTTTTTTTTTTTTTAACTTAGGAGCAGAAAGTTGAAAAATTCCTATAAAATAAGAAGTCAGATTCAGAGAGGCAGCTTTTTAGATAACAATGCAGCAACCTAAAAATGTAGAAAGTAAAGTAAAATAAAATAAAAGTAAACAAAGTGAGCGTGAGAGAAATACAAATGTTTCCCTTCTCCTCTCTGGTCAAACTTTTAATTGCTGGCAATTCAAAACAGCTGCCTTTTCTGCTGGAAAAGTGCGCCGCTGCATTTTTATAGCAGTTTCCTTTACCGTAGGAGCCTCGGGAGCAGGACGGGGCCTTACTCCATGGGTCAATGGGCTGTGCACGAAGCAGGGGATTTCAGGGGTGGGGGGAAGCCAAAAAGGCTCCGGATGCCTATTAGGTGTCTAATAATCTTTCACTGCAGAAAAAGAGAGGGTTATTTGGCCCTGAGTCATGCAATGAATGGCCTTTAGCATGTTTCGCCCTTTTTCCCATGAGCAGGCTGTGACTTTTTCCTCCCCAAATGAACCATGACAAGCCCCAATCCAAACAGTAATAATAGTAGTAATAACAGTAATTATCCCAGCAGCAATATTAATCATAAAAACCTCAGTTTTTTTTTTTAATTTGCTGCTCTCAAGAGCACTAAGTTAGCCACTGATGTCAGCTGCCTGCCTGGGCTGCCTGTGCAGGGGTCCTGCCTGTCCCAGAACCTTGCTGGCTGGGAGCATGCCGCCCTATAGCTCATCTCTGCTTTGATGCTCATAAACAGGGTACACCGAGCCCTCTGGGGCACAACTTGGCCTGTTTCAGACTGGTGGAGATCCGTATGCTTGGTCCCTTTTGCTTTCAGAGATGCCTGGTGGGTCCAGCTCCACTGCATGGGTGCCTGCTCCCGCACACCGAAACCCAGCAGCCTTATCAAGAGTGAATTAAATCCTCCTCTGATATCGTTCAGGCTCCGTCTCTGTGCTAAAGTCATCTGTAGCCCCAGGTGCTTGTCTGTGGCAGCTGCCCTTTTCATTCCCAAAGCTCACTGGGTGCAGGGGAGACAAGGCAAAGCACACGTGTAACGGCTGATGAGGCTCATCCAACGTGAAAGGGCAACTGGGCGAGCAGCCTCCTGGCTTGATATTCTGCTGCTTGGGAGCCATTTTCCTTTATTCCCTTTTCACAGGGAAGGGGAAAGTGGGAGAGGAAAGCGGAGGGGCAAACATGGGCAATCGGAGAACTCCTCCTCTTTTGACTGCAGCTTTTTCCCTCTGGTTTGGTGCCTTCACGGTTTGGTTGCTGGAAGCTGAGAGTGAAGCAGCCTCTGAAAGCAATGTCTTTAGAGGCCTGCCGGTATTTCTCCGTGCAAGCAGATTCGGGTCGCTGTGTTGCGGGCTGCAGCAAGAGGTGATGCTCCTCCACGGTCAGCACATGGAGGTGCCCCAGCAAAGGCCAAGGAAAGGAAATTAGGAGTTTGGGAAAAAAAAAAATGCTTTACGAGGTCATGAGAGATATGCACAGCCGGGGAGAAATCCTGGCTGAAGCCAGCGGGTTTTTTTGCTGTTGTCTTCCCAGGGACTGGGACACATCCCATGTCCCAACGCTGGGGTGGGAGGAGTGGGCAGAGCTGCTCGCAGCACCAGGATGGAGCCGGTCCCCGCTGTTCCTCTGGCCGCACAGCCCTGCCCGGTGTCCCTGCCTGGTGCTGGGAGAAGCGTGGGCTCGGGGCTGTCCTCCAGAGAAAGACAGGCAGCCCCCATCCCCATCTCTATGCCGTGCCAGCTGCTTAGCACTGTGGCAATTAATCACTTTGTAAATATCTTCTGTTTTATTGCATAAGCAATAAGCACTTTGTCGGAAATTACATAAGTTATAATCCAATTAAACAATAATTACATTGTAATGACTTTGTAACTACGGCATTAATTAACTTTTATTGCCCTGTAAATTAAGCATGGTATTGATACGGAGTTGAGAAAAGAGAGCTGGCTCCGGCGGCTGCAAGAGAGGGACAGGGAGCCCCAAAAGCTGTCGGGGGGACTGTCGAATCCCGTAGTCGCATGGTCGGCCTCGGCAAGAGAGAGCTTTGTCCAAGCTGTGAGGATGTCCATGTGCATCCTCTTCTTCCCAGGGAGGTCTCCTTCCCCAGGGAAGGGAAGGGTCTTGGTGGCCAAGAGTCCCTGGGGACCGGCTTTGCGGCATTGACGTGGCTAGCGGAGGAGTGGGAAGCCAGCTGCATGTCAGGAAGGCTTCTGCACACCTACGCATTGATGCTCATCCCTACCGAGCACCAGATTCACCCACAGGTTTCAGGTGCTAAAGAGATGGGAGCTATGGCCAAGGTCCCCTGAGGTACTCTGATACCTATCGTCACTTCTGGTGGGAGGATCTGTGGCTTGCTATTGGGAAATCGCCTTCCTGGAGGGGGTTTCTTAGCTGACAATGGCACTTCAAAGTGCCTGGTGTTGATGGCAAGGCAATGTGCTCATGCCAGCTTACTTGCCACCAGTAAGCAGTGCTGGGATGGCACTCCCTCCGCAGTTAGTAGGGAGCGAGGAGCACTGGGAGAGTCTGGACCTGCAGCTGCTGGATGCTCGCCCTCCGCCTGCAAAGCTCTCCCCTTGGCAAGCCTGGAAGACAGGTGCCCTCATCCCTGCCACCCAGACAGCTTTCCAGCTGTCGCCAGGCTTGGGACCACTGGAGGGAGCAAGCGATGGGTTGCTTCAGCAGGATTTCTTCCCCGTGGCTCTCCAGGCAGGGAAACTATTCTGGGGATGTGAAGAGTGGGTAGACGTTTTGCTGGAGGCTTGGGAAGCTGCTGCTTTATGCACACAGCTTCCTCCCTCCTTTCGGGAGGAATGTGCTTGCGCATAAATGCTTCCAGCGCTTTGGGCTCCCCTGGGTACAGCCGGTTCTGCACAAGTGCTGCAGGTCAAGGAATTGGGACCCAAGCTGGCAACACCATGGGTGCCCCTCTGCCACTCACCCCCATCCATCCCAATCCTTACATCCCCGCTTCAGCTCTGCTTTAGATAGAGACCGCAACTCCTGGGCGAGCTGCTGCTTGCCCAGCACGAAAGGGCTGCAAGGGGCAGGATTTTGCAGCAGCTGCTTTGGGAGCAGGCTCCGGGGAGGGAAGGGCAACCAGAAACCTATCTGGGCCATCTACCGCAGGCTTTCAGGCAGAGCAGGGAGGCAAATACCTGCCTCCACTCCTCACCCCCATTTTTGGCTGGGGATTTGGTGACCGCATGTGAGTAAGGGCGTTAGGTCGTGCTGGGACTCATTTCTTTACCGGCCGGAGATGCTTTATATGGGATGAGTGGCTTTTCCGAAGAGCTCTTTTCCTAAGAGCAAGGAGACAACAAGTTGCGTCCTGGCGGGATTGGTAGCAAGAATGCCGAATCAAGATGCCAAACTCTGACCAAAGAGCTGCTTCATTTTTGGGAGGGGGATTCCGTCCTGTGCTTGATGCTCCTTGACACCTTGGGAGGCAGCGAGCCTGCGGGTGTCTGGAGAAACATTTGCAGAGTAAATCTCCAGGTCTTGCAAACTAAATCTCCAGGTCTCGCCAGGTTTGCCTCTCCTGCTCCTGAATACACAGTGAACAGGTCTGATGAAAGATTGGCATTTATTGCCGAGGCTTTGGAAACATGTTCTTTACACCAGGCATGCTCGGAAACTAGAAAATCAGCACAGCCGCTCGGATTCTCGCATAACCGGTAGAGTGATGCAGATAGGGAAACGTAACAAAAATAATTATCCTTTTGATCTGGCGTAATCTCTAAATCTCCTCCCCACCTTCTGAACCCTGTTGAACTACCTCTCTGCTCCCTCCTGGGTTTCTACCTCTCTGGCATCTTCCTGCTTCGCCACGTGTCTGCTCTGAGCTCTGTAATCACCCAGGATCCACAAGGAGCCATGATTTGGCTGTGCCTTGTCCTAATTTTTTGTGCTGCTTTTTCTTCTTTGCACAGACATATTAATTTTGCAAAAATCACAGTTTAAATGCACAAAAGACCCATCTTGTTTTTGGAAAATGACTTGCTGGGGCTTGGCTCCCCTCTTGGCATAGCTGGCAAGCCATGGCTGCTGCCGGTGGGCTTGTGTGATTGGGATCGCAGTGTATAAAACAATTATGGAGACCTGCCACCTTGTGGGAGCTGGGAGATGTGGCAGGACACCCCCGCCCCCCCCCCCCCCCCCCGAGCCCCTCACCTTGTGTGCAGGCTGGATTTAGGGGCATCTCCATGCTGGGTTTTGGGAGATGCACCTCCATGGAGGCAAAGTGCGAACCTGAGGATAGAGGTGAGCAGTGCTTCACCTCACCTTGATTTAGATGGGGTCCCTCCGGCCACCTTTCTATCCAAAAAGGACGAGGATACTTTTAGCCACCAAAAGAATAGTTAAAAGACACCCTCCCTTTAAAAAAAAAAAACTAAGGAAGGAGAGAGAGAAGTAAGTGAAGAGAGACGGTTGGAGGTGAACTGCGGGGATGGGTGATGGGAGTGCCATCCATCATGTTTGCTTTCGCCCGATGGGAATTTCCACTCTCTCTCTCCAGCCTGTGTTCAGGCGCTGTGACTGCCTCGGTGTGCATTTCCCCAGTGCCCCATCCCCTCTTCCTGGGTCAATAGTCCATCTTCTCTGGCTTAGCCATGGACCTGTGAAGTAGAGCTGTCATTAGGAAGGTGAAGAGCATCTGTGAGATAAAAAAAGCATTTGTGGCAGCTTGATTTTTCCGTTAAAGAAAGAGGTGGATGTAGTGATGTGTGGAAATCACTCCTCAGTATTGCTCAGGGGGTTCCCTACTTTTGCTCCCCCTTTATTTAATTTCCATTTTCTTTTCAATTGAGGAAGGAAGTTTTCCTCTCCCCTGGACATCTGTCCTTCCATCCCCAGCCAGCCCCTGCTCCCATGGCATCCTGCCTTTCTGCAGTGATGGGCTATGATGTTGCTACAGGGACCTCTTGACTTCAGGTGGGCACCTGACAGCAGGAGCCAATGTGCTCCTCAGGCAGAGCAAGCTGGTATGCGAGTGGCTCCAGCGCCTGAGGCTGGGAAAAGGGGGGAAAAAAAGGGACGCAGAAAAAAAATAGAATGAATTAAATGATGCTATAAATAGCTCTGAGCTGTTAAATGAAATACTTTTCATGGCGGGTTGTGAAACATCCGCAGGGTTTATTTAATGCCCGGGTTTTTTCATCCGTCCAGCTCTGTTAGCAAACATAACCCATATGCTGTCATTTTGGTCCCCCCCACCCCAGAGGCCAAAGGCTTTCCTGACTGCAGCTCCCCACACTCTGGCAGATGCTGGGGAGAGGGAAAGGTGCTTATCGTCCAGCGGGACCGTGCCTGCAGATATGCATCCCTGCCCAGCTCTCAGGGCAGGCAGGAGGGTGGCAGCCCAGGCGTCCCCCCCAAAGCAACACCCCCGTGGTGCTGGGAGCACGTAGGCAGCCTGAGGGCACCCGGCACTGCCTGGCTCCTAATCCGAGCTGACAGGGCTGCGGAAAGGGAGAAGGGCAAGGGAGGAGATAGGGAAAGCAAAGCGATGGTTCTTCCTGGCACGAGTCCTTGGGTACCGCAGGCATCCCCAGATGGGCCAGGCAGAGTGGGGGGTGGAGGGCAGCCCCTCACCTCGCTTTCCTTTTGCAAAGGGGCACCTGGGGTCGGTGCCACCCCAGGGCTGTGACTCGGGCAGCATGGGCGAGCGGGGGCTTGCTGAGATGGATAAAATGAAGTCCCCTTCTGAGTGGAAGGAGGCGGCAAGAAAGCAAACCTTCAAGGAAATTTCCTTTCCTTAAAGGAAACATGTCATTGCCTAAATCACTGTGAGATGGCAGGAGCAAAAAACCCCAGACAGGGCCCAACGAGACCCAGCCGTGGGTGCTGGTGGAGCGCTGGGAGCACCCTGGGCTTGGGCGTGCTGTGGGCAGGGTGAGGAAGAGGTCCCGTGTGAGTACCATCCTTCCAGAAGGACCCAAGGAGCATGGTTTTTACTGATTATTGAAGCTTTCTAAGCTGGCAAGTCAGAACCTGAACCTTGTCCCATTGAAAACTCGAGTCCTGCAAAGCTGCTGGTTAAATGGGAATTCATTGAGCATTAAATCTGCTGAAGCTTTTCTTTTTTTTTTGACTCGGCATGAGCAGGATTTTGTCGCTGACACCTCCTGGCTTCCCCATGGCTGAGCAGGTGCTTGCAGCAAACACGAGCATCCCGATCACTCCCATGCCAGGCAAAACATTTTGGAATGCCCTCGGTTGCAGGAGGAGGCTGAAACATTTTGCTGGGTTGTAGCACGTGTGCTTGCACTTTTAAAAGGGAGGGGAGGGAGGAGGAAGGAAGGGTAATTAATCACCAAAGATACTTTGCTCGTTTATTTTAACAACTGGAGTTTAGCTTAAATTATTTATGCCAAAGCTTCATAATGCACTAGGAAATGCACTGCAACATATGTCATCAAAAGAATGAAGCCTGGGTAATGCGAAACCGCACTCCAGCCCTATTAAACTTGCATTTAAGTGGGAAGAGGATGACTTTTTTTTTCCCAGCAAATTAATAATGTGTGCTGATTAGCACAAAACAGATTAGCAAGGTTCCTCTCCATGCGCTTTGTTTCGTCAATAGAAAGTTAATTAACAGCCTCTGCCTTCTGATACCCAGTTATAGGACAACACTCCAGCATCACACAGACCTTAATCTTAGATTATGAGTTTGTTCGCTTTCTTTAATTTTAGCTACTATTAGATACATGCTGGCCCGGTGGTGTGTTTTCATAGCAGATGGGCCCAATTTGGTAATACTCTAACTTTCCTTATTTCAAGGCAATACTGTATGGGGTGGAGCATTGGGGCTCTCTTCCAGCATAAAATTATGACCTAATTTACAAAAAAAACCCACCAAAAAGTTATTAAAATGGTATGCAGAATATTTGTGACACACTACAGATAGCGGGTGTGATAAGGACAAAAAAATACAGTATGGCATGTGAGACAGCAAGGCTCTAAAGCATTTTTAATAAGAGGGTAAACCCTGATAAAATAAGAGCATTGCCCTGTTATGTTCCTGCAGACCCAAAAGGACCTGATTACAGAGACTCAAGTCCTAAGGTGAAAATGCCTAGTGCGAGGTGCAGCGCCTTATGGCTTGCTGAGCTCAGGGCAAGGAAATGTCCCATCCTGTAGTATTGCTATGCTAGATCAAAATTAAAAATTAAATTGAGGCCAAATTTCTCTGAAGCTTTGGCACCCCAGAATATGTCATGTCCCCCCCGAAAAGACACACATGTGCTTGAAAAACATGCACGTAAAAAGTGACGTTATAGCATGGCCCTTTGCTCATACCTTTAGCTAAGGCTGCTCTTTCTTAAATCCCCGGGTGGTTTATTTTCCCACATTTGCCTCTATTTTCCCATAATTAGCGTGCTTGGTACATTAAAGCTCTGGCAGAGCTGCATGCCCCATCCACATAAAAACTGGTCATCTCTCCCTCCCTGAGGCGAGTATCTGGACCGTCAGGTTTTATGCGTGGGCATTAGCAAACCTGCCCGAGATGCCCACACACGGAGTCCAGGCGCCACCCAAATTCCTCTTCAAGTTATGGCTTGAAAGGAGAGGAGCCAAAGTCCTGCTCCCAACTCACCCTCCTGGGCTCCAGCCCTTCCCTTCCATCCCAGTGTATGCCTTGGCATCCCAAACACCATCCATGGAAAAACCACAAAGAAAAGTGTCTTTTGCCCAAAGACGCTGCCCAAATTAAGGACGAGACGAGAGCCCCTGGCCTTTGATCTTGTGCACAGTGATAATAACTCATCTGGCTGACAGCAGCCTCCCCCTCCCCTCTCCTGCCCCCACCCCGCTTAATTAAAGGGAACAAAGAAAAAGTTGCTAATTAAAAGGAACAAGGGAAGGAGGGGGAGAGCACGTGGGAGGGAGGGATGCAGCGGCAGAGCAGCGCAGGGCAGTACCCGCGGCAGTGCCGGGGACACTAGAAGATGGGGTTGGGAAGGAGCTGAAAGCAAATCTTTATTGCCCATGTATTGAGTACAGGCTGACCTGTGCTGTTGGCTCAGGCAGGGGGTGCTGCTAAAGCACCCCAACCCTCCTGCATGCCGAACCCAGGGATGAGAGCTGGCGAAACCGGCTGTGTGCAGTGCTGTCCTTCCCCGTCTCGGGGCTTGGCTTGCAGCTTCTGCTGCAATTTAATTGCAAAGCCACCTTCTTCCCACCCTCCAGCTGCTCTTTTTTAGGATGCTGGGCAGGATGGCCTGTTGTTTTGGCTGGGCCCCCGCTGGCCCTGACTCCGGTGCCTGCCTCCCTGCTTTGTGGCTTATGGCAGTCCTGGTGTGCTGTAAAAGGGGTGGTTGTGAAAGAGGGACTGAAGTGTAGTTACTGAGTAAATCTGCAGGCAGATGACTGGAGGTGCTGATGTGTGAAATATTTAGATCTGGAAGGGTCTTCTGGTGATTTTCAGAGAGCAAAAGAATGTAGCCTGTGGGTCCAAAGACCCCTACTCTCTGTAGTAACCTCTCCTGGCTTTACTGGCCATATATCTACTTGTTCCTAGTGAATTTGCAGAGGCTTTTCCACCGCAGGGAAGAATGACATGAGCTAGCAAGAATTCCTAGCCATGCTCACATGCAGGACAGCCAAATGCAGCGTGATTCAGCCCCGTGGCACTCAGTTCCTGCAAAGCTTTGGGTTATGGTTTATAGGTACTGTGCATGGAGAGGAGGGATGCTCTGCAGAGGGGCATGTGGCACAGACCTGCCTGGCTGCTCCCTGTGTGCTACAACCCCTGCCTCTGCCGACGGTTCGCGCCGGAGCTCATCCTCACTTCTAAACGATCCATAAGGTCTTTTAAAGGTTCAATAGAAATAGATTTTATTCGTAGCTTCACTGTGCAGCTTCAGTTAATAGCTATCCTCCCGCTTCACAGTACAGTGCTTTCCAATCCCCTAACATGTGGCTGGGCAGTAAGAGACCCTGGTTCATGTGCTCTCCCTCTTTGGCAGGTTCCCACTGAGCAGATCTCCTTCCCCAGCGCTGCCTGGGGTCTGTCTCCCCTAACTTTGGATTTGCAGGCAGGACGTGCTTTCTCTGGGGAAGGCAGCAATGCCAGCAGCACTATGCCAGACCCCGCATCTCTCCCTGATGCTGAGGCAGGCTACCTGCCCTGTGTCTCCTTCACAAGGGATGTGCTGATTTGGGACTGAGGCAGGCCAAAAGTGTACCTCATCCAGGTATATTCCAGCCAAGGGCAAGCGGGGATGCTTATGGAAGGGATGGAAAAAAAGGATGGGTTTTGAGTTGTCCGTGCATAACCTGTCAGCATCTTGCAGTCCCCAGCAGAGGTCCATGTGCATCCTCCCATCCCACCCCTGCTCTGTGCAGTCCCTGTGAAGATCATATTCCCCTTCTAGCCGATGCTGGAGGGCCTTTTCAAAAGCACAAATCAAAGCTGTTTCCATCTTAACCTCCAAGGTGTCCGTGTGTCTGGTTTTGTGCATAATTCATGTGTTCAGGCAGATGTACCCTGCCCCTTCGTAGATAATGCCCTGTTCCCACCGAAGTTGTTCCTATCTCTGTTGCCGTGTGTCTGAATCCTACTACCTTCCAGACCAATGGCATTTTTGGAGGAAGACCCTTGAGCAATTCTGCATCCTCTCTGGGAAACAGTCTCAACCCTTTAGGGGATTTTAAAATTTTTGTTATTATTATTTTCTCCTTGTTGTCTTCCCTGCCAGTTGTCCTTCATCTGCTGGCAACCTGGTGTTGTGCTGACAGACAATCTGACTGTGGGGTCAAATCTGATCAGTGGGGTCAAGAAAATTAAAAAACCTCAAAGCTTAACAATAAAAATAAGAAGCTGGGGCTGGCAGAAGGAGAAGAGGAGAAAGTCAGAGGGGTGGCTCAGGGAGCTGAGCAGCTGCCAGCAAGCAGAGGGGCTGGGGGAGAAGAAGCAATGCAGGATGGAGACAGGGCAAAAATCATATGAAAGCCAAGGAGAAAAGGAGGACACAAAGAATTGTAGGGGAGTGGGAAGAGTTTGTGAAGGACTCGGGGAAGATTTCATTTGCGTAGCTCCATCTACAGCGTGCCAGCAGTGCAGTGGTCCCGCTGTAGCTAAGCACTACCCAAATTACCTCGGGCTCTGGGGAAGACACCGCTCGCACCTATTGTTTTGAAAAATGGGTCCTGTTCTACCTGTCTTGCCATTACAAATAGAGGAGCGACAGGAGTCAAGGGGAACGTCAACTTCCATCCAGGAGTGATGGGCGAAGCAGGGAGGAGAACAGCAGCAAGGATGGGGGGACAGCCCATCTCCCTGCCTCCTTAGCTGTAATTAACCCCAGTGCTAATGAAGTGCAACCAGACAGCTACCTTCACATGATGGAAAGCTCACAAGGAGCAGCACTGGCTAATGAGGACATTAGAGGCTGATCTCTCCCTTGTCATCCTCCTATTGTTTTAATATTAGGCTAATTTCACTTTAATGTAGATTAATTGGCACCTTTCTGCCTACAAATTCCTTGGACAGTCAAAAATATTATTATTTTTTTGAAATTTTATTTCCCATCCAAACAAAATAGTTTCCTTGGATTTGGAGGAGAGGTGGAGAAAAGGAGACTCTCTTTTCTGAAAACCAGAAACAAGACCCAGATGGAGGCTGAGCAGGAGGAAAAACCACGTTTCATTATTCAGTGAGTAAATTCATCTCGTCCATTCCCTTGCTGGGCAAGTGCCATTCCCTTTTTGCTCAGTGTGATGGCAAGGCAGAATGTAAGGAGGCTAAATACGGCAAATAATGTGAGGAAAAAGTAGGAGCAAGCGTCATCAAGTGTCTAGCCTTGCAGACTAAAGGAGCCAAAACCCCTACTATTTGTGTAAATGTCTTTGCTCATTTTCCTCCTGGGGTGAATTTGGCAATTCCTCTGTTTCCACGTGGTGAGCAGTCATAATACAAGCCTGTCTGTGCTGTCCCACCGTTGTGCTGCATGGCTGGGAAAGGAAGGGTAATTGCACAGATCCAGACGTTGGCTGTGTCTAACTAGGGCAAAAGTTGGGAGACTCGTGACGGCGTGGAAGGCGGCGCCGGCTCAGCAGGAGCTGCGAGGGAAACCTCCAGCTCTTTTTACAAGGTTGTCAGAGCAAGGCTGGGTAGAAAAGCCAACATGGGAAACCACCACAGTCTTCTGAAAGCTGTCCAGCAATGGGGCAGCAAACCTTGCTCAACAGCGGCCCATAACTGCTGTGAGACAGGAAGGGTGATTCAGAAAGGAAGGCAAGATTAGAGTGTTTTGCAAATATGCTTCAGGCTTTGTGGATCATGCTGCTGGTGGTACCAGCTAGGATCATGCAGAGTGTGGGCTAGATAGACCAGGCAGAGCTGTTGTTGCATCTAAGTTGTGATAGACATGTAGGTGGGGGAAGGAAAAGGTAGTGAGCTGCCTATCAGTTTGGCATGGGGTGAACTAAGAGGAAAAAGATGGGGAGTGGTAAGGGACACATGCAGGTAGAATTGGTTGTTTCCCCAAACTGCCTTGTCAATCCATTCTTGGATTGAACTCACTGGGATTTCCCTCACGGGGAGCACATGTTGCTGTGGGTGGGCAGATGTGTTTCCATCCAGCCTGGTACCATGTCTCAGAAGATACATCTCCATTAGCTGCAGCTAGATACTGCATTCGACCCCTGAACTCCCCAGAGGTCCACACTGCCCACGTGCTGCCTCGTCATCTGGCTGGAGTGACCCAGGTGGCTGGCCAGACAAGGAAGCCCAACCATGAGGAGCAGGGACTGGCTTGGTCATGAATCTCATTGCCATAGGCAATATGGACATGCCTGACATCTGCCAATGGGCCGAACTCAAGTTCAGCTGGTGAAAACCATGCTGACTCAGCCAGGACTTATGGATCAATGATTTTCTGCTGGAAGAAATATTTTCCACCCTCAAGTATAAAACTTTGAAGTAATGTTTCCTTTTAATAAGGGAAAAACAAGTATCTGCAACCTTGGAAGTTCTTCATATTTCTCATTACTGGTATCTAATCATCTCCCCAGGAAAAAAGCAAGATCCTTTTACACCCAGCTAATTCTGCTGCTGTTATTCAGTGCTGCTTTCACACCACTTCTCAAGCCTGCAAAGACACCCTTGAACCTGTTTAGAAAAGGTTAGGATACTAATTAAGAAAAGCTATTCCCCCCGCCCCCCGCCCCAACCTGAGGGAGAAATGTAAAAAGGTGCATGAGCTGAGGTTGGATCTATTATTACTCTTTTTTTTTCCTCTGTGTTATGAAATGTACATCCCACTTTTCCCCAGGGGAATGCGCCGCTCCTGCAGGTCCTGTGTGCCTGTGTGAATATGGGACAAGAGGTTAATTTGTAGCCCTGTGACGCACCAGCTTTCCCTTTGCACAAATATTGATCTAAGGCTGTTCGAATATCCATCCTGACCATAATATCAGCAGTATGATTTTGCTGCTGGAGATACGCAAGGACATCGGAGGGAAGGGAACAGAGAAAGAAAGGAGAGACGGGTAGGAACTGCAGGTTGGGCATTCGTGTTCTCTGCTTCTCCCCTCCCTTCTCAACTTAAATATCTTTTTATTGACATTTCTCTCACTGGGCTGAGCGATCTTTCAAAGAAGAGGAAAGCAGCAGCTTTGTTCAACCCTGGGCATTCATTATACAAAATCATTTCATCGCTTGAGTTGCTTGAGCTGCCTAGGTAGTGTTTAGGAGAAGGTTAAATATAGCTGTTGGGTCCTAGGCAAATAAATCTCCCTTTGCCAGTTCAAGCCATAACCATCTGTTCTCCTACCCCTTCCCCAGAATAAGAGCAATCGGCAGGCAGCAAGGGTAGCTTCTTTGCTGAAGGAGCATGAGTGGGGCTGGTCCTATCCTTCAGCAGCGCAAAACCAGACTGCCTGAGAGGACACGGAGGTTTTAACCCACACCAATGAGTTCTGAACACGCTCGGCTTTAGGCAGAACTCCCACTCCCTCTGCCCGGTGGGCTACACCTCGCTCCATGCCAAAGCTCTCTAGAATTCTTTCTCTGTGAATAACAATGAAAAACCTTTTTAAATTAGCTGATTAGTCAGCTCCCCTAATTAGCTAATTACTCCACTCTGCTTTCACTTGTGCTTTCCCGTCGTTTTCCCAACCTCAGGTTGAAGGAATGAGCGCACACGTGGCTGTGCTGAGATCTTATCCTGCTTTGAAGGCTTTAAACTTGCATGATTCAGCCATGTAAGGCTGACACGTGGCTGACCTTACACAACTTCTCTCTTTAAACTCTTTTGTGTTGAGTGATGTACCTGCCTCCTGTACCAGGGACCAGCAAATCTCCAGCGTCGGTTTATGCAACCATCCCATCCTCCATCCCCACTGCCAGCATCTGTACTCGTTAAACTCCAATCCATCTTCTTGCTACATCTTGCTGTTGCCTAGAAATCCTGTGGGTTTACCCAAAGCTGGAGAAGAGGGGACGTGTTGTCTCTCAAGTCATGTCCTGGAACTAGTGAGGTATGAAGGCAGCCAGCTACGGGTACCAGGACATGAAAACAGTCATGCCAGGTCAGGCCAGACATGCCCCAAACAGAAGATCCTGTCTCTGATGCAGGCAACAGTGGGTGCCTGGACACCTGTGTAAGTACAGGGTGCACAGTAGTGGTAATGCTCCAGAATACTTTCCCAGCCTCCCGTGGTTTGCAGATCAGGGACCTCCTCACCCATAAGCGGTGTGTTTGTACACAATAACCTCTGTAGACAAGCTCTCAGCAAAAAATCCAGGTTTTTTATGAGCTCTTATGAGCTTTTAGCAGCCACAGATCCTCTGTTGAAGAGTCCCATGCTATAGAGACACACTGGCTATAAAAATAGCTCATTTTGTTTGTTCTGAACCTGTGGGTTTCCTCTGATGCCCCTAGTCCTTGCTCCAGGAGAGGTGGAAACAGCTTTTCTTGTGATTCTCAGATTGTATCCTTTCCAAGGCTGAAGAGCCCTTACCTGGCTAACGTTCCTCGTTCCTTTGATCATCTTGCTGCCAGCCTCTGAGGTTGTTATTCCCTGAATCCATGATAGTTACTCTATAACCTTCAGATGGGGAGAGGAAGAGCACAACTTCATGGAGATCTCAAGGCTGAGCCAGTGCTTTCTGCTTGTTCTTTGCTCTTCCTCCTCTGCAAATCTTTTCCTTGATCCTCCATGGAAATTCATGAGCATGGTAGAAACCTGAGAAGGTCAAGGAGAGGAGGCTTTCTTGGTTGGGTGGCCCAAGGAGGGAGACTGCAGGGGGAAAGTGGATGGATAGTGGAAGAGAGAGAAGCATCAATGGGAGAGAAAGCCAAAATCAAGGGAAGTGCCAGAAAAAACTGATAATGAATCTTCAGGTGGGCATTTTATATATCAATATATATTTACTGACTTGCTATTTACTGTCTTGCCAGAAGTTTTCAGTGTGAGGAAAAAAAATTCAGAGACAAGGTGCTGTTTTTATTCTAGTAGCATATTGGACCCTCTTCTGAGGTATTTCAGGGTGACTACGAGTGTTATCAGCTGTAGGTGACATACAGAAGTTGGTTAATCAGGGAACTTCCTCACTCCATACCTAATGTTGGCTTTGAGAGCTGTTAAATTGACTTCACTCTTTTGCTGCTGTCGCATCATCCTTGTGAAGGGCTCAGCAAGCAACTGAGAGACGATCCCATCTGTAGTCAGAGGCAGGAATCCCCCCGCTTCCTCCTGCCTTTCCCATTTACAGATAGAAATGAAGTCTGTGGTATGGACCCTTAAGCTGGTTAGACACTTGAGACTTGGAAGTCCTTAAGCACATTAGCAGCTGGAGGTCCATTATTATTCATTGAATCTCTCCGGGGCCGATTGGAATCATCCTTTTAATTGTCTGCATTCCCCTCTGTCCTTTTATCAAGGAAGAAAGAAAGAAAGAGAGTGAGAGACCGGCAATCGGGTTATCTCATTACCCATCCTGGCCCTGGAACGGGATGCAGGCTTGAATCTGCTCTTCCCCTCCAGCGAAATGAGGGAGCGTCACCCATTTTACATATTAATGGCAAAATGACAGCCCCTCCACCCCCCATATCTCCCTTAGCACGCTGCAGTTAATTCACATTTCATTAGCACGTCTGTGTGGCCTTATGGTGTTTCCCTTCTGTCGATGAAGAGATATTGGGGAGGTTTAGAGGAGCAGGAATTGGGGCAGGACAAGCTGAAACAGCTGCTAAGGTCAGTTGGGCTGGACTTGAAGCAAATGAGCTTTCAGGATAGGGGACTTTTTGGCACTCCTCTGCCTATTTATTTACCATGCTAGCCAGTGTAGAGCAAAGGTACTAGGGCCATAGCTCCTCAACAGCTTGTAAAGAAGCAGAGAAGATCCCCCAGATTGACCTGCAGCAGAAGAAAGGCTGATAATATCATCCTGTTGGCCAAGCAGAGGGACTGTTGTGGGCCATCAGACCATGGGCAGTCCTCTGCCTGAACGGAGCTACATCCTGCAGAGGGGAGGGATCTGAGTAGACGGAGACACCAAAGCCCAGCTGAACAGCCATAATCGGCAAGGTCTGCTACCTCATCACACAGCCCTGGAGAGCATTGGTGCCCTGCATTTGTAGGTCAAGCATTGAACTAGCACACTTGTGAAGCACCAAGCCACCGGGCAGGAGCAATTTTGAAGGGGGTTAAATGAAATACACCCTTGGAGATATTGTCTGTACAAGTCCTACTGCCAGCTCAAAGAATTTTACATCAGGAAACTTGTCTCTTGAGCTTGGTTTTCCACACACTGAAACATTAATCAACTTTTGAACCACATACCGTATGAAATATTCATCTTTTCTTCTTGTGAAAAACAAACCAGAAACCCCAACTATCTTCAAAGCTGTCTCGTGGTATTCCATGCTCTGATCCTTCAGGAATTGCTGTGTCATTTCCACCTAAGTTTATTCTGTGATTGCTGGAGAGCGAGTGAGCTAAAAATCACTTCTAGAGTGACTTTACTAGTGTGTCTGGGTTTAAGAGACAAATGCTTTTTGGCTTGGAATTTGCTGGCCAGACCCAGACTGGTTATATTTCTATTAAGGAGAGAAGAGGGGTTTAATGCCATTTTCAAACCTAATTTCATGGGTAGCCAATTCATGCTGTGATCCAGTGGCAGGTGATTTCTTTATTAAAACGTTTGAAGAGAAAGCAGCTTAGATCAGCCATCCTTGAAAGGGGAAAGTCCATCCTGCCTGTCCTTTAAACACTGGTGGAAAACCCTTCCCCAGTGGGTACTGCTGCCTTTCAGGAAAGGCAAGAGCCGTGAGACTGGCAGGGATGGTCATTCCTTTCATAGAGATGGGCAAATATATCCTCAGCATGGATCCTTCTCTGAAACTTATTAAACTATGTGCGCTTCAAAAAGAGCCCTAATAAATAACTGTAAAAAAGAAAAAGAATAATAAAAGAAAAGAAAAAATCAGATATAAAATGTACCTTCCATTAGCAGACCTTAAGGCACTTTCAGAAATGTTGAATGAATGAAGTCTTTTCCTTGCCCTATCTGGGGTAAACAAATCCATCCTGTCCTTCAGCTTGATCTTGCAGTAATGTCATAATCCCACCTTTATTACATCACTGTTGTCATGGAAATAACTGTGATTTCATAAAGTCTCCATAATGACTTTACCACAAGATCCATTAGGATGGGAAGATGGATTGTGAAGGCTAGAAAAATGCTTTCTTTAAGCAAATGCATACTGGATAATTAGCAAATGCGGCAAAGGGAAAGAATGGAAATTGGATGGGAAAAACTAAATGGATCCATCTTTAACATGGGCTATTTATGAATGTTTTCTTTGATTTGGTTTCAAATGGCACAAAGGCACTATTATACTCCCAATCAAGTCTAAAAGTCCCATACTTTAGGGCATAGTCAGCCTGTGTTGAACAAAAAGCTGGTCCCTGCCCTAGCTTCATCCCTTTTAAGTCCCTTGGACTTTGAAATAAAGGTTTTGGACTTTCACTGGTGGCCCAAGAGCCTCCCACTTTACCGTGGGACCACTTTTCTAGCCAAAGGGAGGAACAGGTTGGGCACATGCTGAGAATGAGGATCCTGGAGGTCATCCTGTCCAGAAAGCCTTTTTTATCTCAGCACAAACCCAGCCTGTCATCTCAGCTTGGAAACCCTGCCATTGTCCCCAAAAAGGTCTTTGGATTTGCCTGAACTAGGAAGCCTTCAGTAGGGAAGCCCTCCGAGGCCAAAGAGGCATTTGATGCCAGGTGTTGGGCATCTGGAGGAGGCAGATGATGGAAATAAACTGTGGGTGAGCAGCAGCTGTCAGGAGTCAGGCTATAAAGTGGCAAAGAATCTGCTTTGGCTTGCGTCTCATGACAGGGTGTTGAAGAAAGAGGGCTGCATTAGTTCCCTAAAAGTGTTTGGAGGTGTCATGCTGAACACAATTCCTAGCTGGAAGCCAGGCCTGTGGGTGCCCCTTGCATTGCATCCTCAAAATGCAAGCAAGTGGCTACCGCCCATTTCCCTGCAAGGAGACACAGGCAGGTAATTAAAGGCTTGATGGAATATCAGAGCTACATGAATGAGTCTTGCATCTCAGCACTCCAGGCATCAAAGCGACCTTGTGCTAACGGTTAATGCATGAAGTAGTTCTGACTCTGGTTTCTTTTCTCTGAGAGCAGTCTGATACCGACAGCTTATTCCTGTATCTTTCTGGTTCCCTTAGGAGCAGATGTCCTATTGACATGTATTTATTTTTAATTTCCGGAGAAAACTATGGTATTTGTGATGGTGAGGCACACATTGCTTGCTGAATATCCTGTCCCAGGCTGACAGAAGATGCTGAAAAGACTGTAAAGAGTGCTGGCGGTGGATTTCTGCTCTGTCCTGTGCAATCTCTCCTCTCCTGTCCCAGTGCCCTTGTGCCACAGCTGGCAGTGCCACATGCAGCCAGCTCCCCAGAGATACTCACATCTTGGGCAGCAAAGAGGAGCAGGGCACTGGAGTTCAGAGAGGAGGTGTGGGAACACGATGTATGGGAAATGTGCAGGCACCAGACAGAAATGCTCAGTTGAGGTCTGCTGGCTCAATGCTAAAACACCTTTCTGTGAGCAAGGGCTGCTTGCACTGCTGTTCCCTTCTGAGCTTCAGCATCTCTCCAGCTTCTCTTTGCCAGCTATGCCTGGCCCAGGAGTAGAGACGCAGAAAAGCACTCCTGAGCTAACTGAAGCGGCCACGTCCTAGCCAGCAGCATTTCCCACATTAGCCAAATTTGATCTAAAACTAATCTCCTAGTTGAGACAAATCTCTCCTCTGCAATCCTCTTACTATATTTACATATCGAAATCCACGGACGGTTACTGAATTGGGCCATGGTGAGACTTGTGGGGATGGCTCGTGAAGCCCCTGGCACTGCTGGCTGAAGAGGGTATGAGGCACTAGTGACAATTGCATTCCCCAAATCCCTGTCCCCTCTGAAGGACTCCCAGGAGCTGGGTAGCTGGAGCCCAGTTCAGATACTTACAGTAGTCTTGAGCTGGTGATCTGACTGTTCCTCCTGGTATGTGAATAATTTTTGGCTAAGAAAAAAAAAAAGATGATAGGACTCGATACAGATACGTGATCATCAGCAAATGTTATCTTGTAAATCAGAAGGTCTTACCTAACTTTAATTGCCAGTGTTGTTACTGACTGCTTTCAAATCCATGATGGAGGCATAACATGAATTGGCTTTCAGAAATAACAACTTTTTGTGATTAGTTATTGCAGCTGGTCACGTGCAGTCTCTAATGATCTCCTGGGACGTTTGGCTGGAGCAGGAGGAGAAGGTGTTAGCTACTTGTCCTGGCTGGGCTCCAGCTTTGACTGTGATGATTGGCCAAACAAAATGCATACCACGCCGTCAGCCACCCGTCATGATGTTGCTCACTTCATTCTGCCAGTGACAGAGCAGAGTAATGTGTGGTCTGAAACATCTGTTGCAGTTCATAAAACCTGCATGTTATGGGGGGAATTATTCCTATTCTGCAGAGCCAGGGAGCCAACAGGGGATGGAAGAGCTTGGCACAGCCAAACCAGGAACCACCTTGCCCCTTCCCATGTAAATACCTGAGCCACCTACCAACCATCTCTTGAGTGCATCCCAAGTTGCCTTAAAATACTTTGCTGGAAAACAGCAATATCGGTGCTAACTCACCATCAGCACCACCACCTGTGGACCAAGGATGGCGGCCATGTCCTGGCATGCAAACCTCAGCCCTGCTTCCACCCTTGTTCCTTCTGCAGGCTGCTGAGGACGTTTTTGGGCTTGCAACGTGGGGCTGTGGAGTTTTAGCACAGAGCATCTTGGCTTTTAAGCACGTTCACCAACTACAGTGGTCAAGAGAGCAGGTTGGGTGGGCTTTTTCCCAGACTTTGGGTCTGAGTTTGGACATAGGGTGCCAGTGAAGAAAGTAACTTTTGTTTTCATTTCTTCAGTTAAAAAAAAAATTGTTCAGGGTTTAAGAAAAAAATCAACTGAAACCAGAAACTGAACTATGCATTTTGGGTAAAATGAAGCATTTTCATTCAATTTGAGATGAATTTGTTGACCTCCAAACCATTGTTTTTGGGGTGTGATTTTTCAGTTGGACCAGTGAACCAGGAGACCTATGACTCACAATGCTCTGCTAATAAGGTCCTGTGGTCTGAAGAATAGGTACTATATTGACACCTCACTCCCTTTTTGTGTCTGATCCAAGCTCTGTGAAAGTCAGTGGGAAAAAAAAATGATTTTAATAGGAGTTGGACCCAGTTGTTTGGGTCTGGTTGAAGGACATGGGGATCCTTTCAGATGCATTATGAATAGAGTCCTATTTTGATAAACAGTGCCACCTTTTTACTTCCCTGAAGTATATTCTTAGGCAGCTCTCAGACAACACTGGTTTATTCAGATAGGCTGCTCAGGGCTGCAAGTTCTGCCTATTTATTACCAGGATGTTTTCCTCTTTAAACATACGCCGCTTTTGATGAGGTCTGTAAGGAATGCTACTTTTGCAAATGTGGTGATGTCTCATATAATAGCCAAGTAGCAGCAGGGCAAGACATAGCCTATCTTCTTGGCTGCCCATGCCATTCAGAAGAAGAAATCCTTCCACCATGAGAGGTGTCCCTGCATCATCAAGTGTTCGTGTGGCTTGTTTACATACTTGCTCATTATATTAACAGTAAGAAATAAGCCTTTTAGCAAATCACTAGAGATTTAAGGGTTGCTCCCTGCCAGGGCTGGGGTTGAAAAATGTTTTAAACCAACTTCTGGACTTGAACTTAACCCACTGTGCTCACTTTGGAGCAGCTAATCACTTGCAAGACAAATACCATATCTACCACCTGCAAATGTGTTGCAAATGTACCCCTATAGAAAGGATGTCTCCAAAGAGGGATCAGAAAATGCCTGTACTGCTGTCCTAGTGCCATATTTCTCTGATAGTTTCACAACACTGGTGATGGTCAATAACACTCTCTCCGCTGAGAACAGACAGGTATCGCTTCTTCATGGCTCCCGTGGACGCAGCTGGGCTATTGTCTGCTTTCTCCCCATGCTTAAACAGACATGAACCATGCAGTTTGCAAAACACCCCTTAGAAAGAAGTAAAATATTCCTGGCATAGGGAGCAATAAGGGATCCAAGAGTCGCTACCTGTTTTTCTTAGGTACGTAGTCATCTTCACACTCCTCAGTGCCTCCATAAAGGACACTCTAGGTCACACAGAGTTCAGAAAAGAGTGCAATGGAGAAGGGCAAACCTGGACAATTTTTTTTCCCCTAGGAAGAAGTTAGGAAGGGGTCAACTTGGTTTTTTTCCAACTAAAAGCATCCAGCTGCTGCCATGATTTTGCTATTAAAGCTTCTGTTCTAGGTAAGGGAAACAACCGATACCCCTGCAACTCCCTCACCTCTCCCCTTCCTCACCTGAATGGAGGAGATACCTGGCTCAGTGTTAACCCTCACCTGTTGAAGATGTTGTACATCTGTGAATGCAGTTGTGTATCAGCCTTTCAGGATGATGGGGCTAATTTGCCCTATTCTGTGGTTTTCCAAGGAGCCTTTCTGCAACGCCGGAGCCCTACATCTGCTCTGAGCAGATGCAATCAACCCCCTGTCTTGCCCCATATAGTGACTACAAATGGAAGGAGCAGATCACAGACATTTCAAGTGCAGATCCCAGCTTGTGCAGCAAATATGCCAGGCAGGGGGTCACCCTCATGGATCTGAACAGCCACTTCTGACCTAAACCTCAGGCCGGGCTGCGAAACCAGCTGAGACTTGTTCCTACAGCACCGCAGGCTTGAAAATCAAAGCTGAGCTCCAGGGGAAATATAGGCTGCATTCGGAGAGTCAAGAGGAGCCCAACTAGCTGGTAGATCTGATTAGCCTGACGTGCTACTGAGCCTCCCACCCTGCCATTGCCAGTGGGGAAGAGCGTGGGAGCCTCCATCCCTTAACACACCACCCTCCTGCCACTCCAGCGTGGGTCTAATCACTGCCTCAGCACAGGCACAGCTGCTCGAGAAGCACCCGCCTTGATTTACACCGGGAAAGGGGTCAGGAGGAACCCATAGGCTTGATTTTTCCTCTGCTGCTTCTCTGCAGAGGGACAGCTTTGGGTCTAAAAAGCTCAAGATCTTTCTCCACGGCTGGGCTGGGCTGCTCTGGCTGGGCTTTGGAGGCATCACAGCTGTTTGGAGTGCAATCCTTTCTTTCTTTAATTTTCTATTTTCATTTCATCACCATGTTCAGGACTGAGTGGTAACACGCAGGTCCCCAAATAACCCAGTCTTCAGCAACAGTGTTGCTTTTCCACTGCAATGGGGAAGAGAAGGCAGTATTTCTAGCATAGTTTTTTTTTTTTGTGCGTGGCTTGCATCCCTCTGTGGGAGCTGTGGGCCGTTTCTAGGCATCTGGGGAGGGGAACTGAGCAAAGCAAGCCCGTTGCCGACAGGTCTGAATTCACCCCACAGGGTTCACAACCCCACTGGAAACATCCATAAAGGTCCACAAATCAAAAGGTTGAAAAATCCCTGGCCTGGAGTCTTAAGTACTGTAAAAAGACCTGGGGATACACAGCCAGTGATTTGTCTGAAGGAGGATTTCTCTGAGAAATAAGGCTTCAGACAAACTTGCAGAAGTGGAATTGCAGCTTAACAGCAGAGCTGGGTTCATTTGTCAGGCCCCTCTCTGGTTCTGTACGTAGGAAAGTGAAATAATAATTGGGAGCAAAGCTTAGGTTAATCTATGCTGAGAACATGATATTCGGTAGCTTTATTAAAAGAAGGAGTTTGGGGGGAAGCACAGGGCCTCTTTGGCTCATTTTATTTTTCCACTTCATCTTTGATGCTCACTGACATTGGAAAATAACCCTCTTCTTCACTGACTGAAGTGCTGTGCGAGAAAGAAATCTCGGCTGGAGAAGATGGAGAAGTCACTCCCTTTCAGCCGGCCTCCTAATTGTGAAAGTGCTGTTGGACAGCTTTTGAAATAAGCTTGCTAGGTGCAAAAACGGCTTTCCCTTTGGGGGCTGAAAAGGCCAGCGTGGCATTTGCAAAGCCCTGGCGAGCATTGTCAGCGTCAAATTTCCCTCTGTCCCCTTTCTAAATCCAGCTCCCTGCCAAGCTGTCCCCCAGCATCTTGGGTTTTCTTTCCACTGCAAGCCATGAGAAACCTGGCTTCTCTCTCTCGTTTGCTCTCACACCAGCTTATTCTAGCATGGATCTCCACTGAACCTGACAGTGGCTTTTCCACTGGTTTGGTCCGTATGACCAACCTCGCATGATCCAGGGTGCTTTGCTGGGTCACTCTTCACTTGAGAGGGGTAATAAAAGCCAGTGTCTTCCAAGTCAGGTTATTTTATTGAAACAGAAATTGAAGGGAATATGTCAGAAGAGTAAAGGCGGCTGGGGGAAGGGAGGAAACCCCCTTGCCCCAAGTTTGGTAGCTAGATCATGTCCCTTGTAAGCCCAGAGATCAGGCTGTGCTTACACCAAGCTGATGAAGGGCTTCTCAGGCATTAGGTAATGACTTGGGATGTCCCTGGGACCCCTGGAAGGAATTATGGGGCCATAACTCACAGCTGCTGCTATCTGAGTCTCCATACATAGGAGCACCTGTCAGGAATTTATTACTAATGTATTTTTATACCAGCCTTTATAATAAGTAAAGAGAGACTCCAGCTGCCTCTAGTGACCTTTTAATCACCTAGGGATGCGTTCTGCTAAAAGCCCTACACCTGAGGTGACAAACACCCAGCCCATTGGTTGGAGCCACTTTGTTTGATGTATTTATGTGAACTGCGTGATTTACTCTACAGTATCCTACCTCTCAAAGCAAGAAAAACAGCTTTCCATCCTTTATGGCTGTTAAGAGAAGCCCTTCTGGAGTGTAGCTGGTGTAGCAATGTATTTTCTTAGTCATCTGCTTGTCATATTTTATTTAAAGCATCTCAGGTAGGTACTTAGGTACTATGTTTGCCAGTTGGTGTGAGGGCAGAGCATGAAATAAAGCAGGCTGCAGTAATGGTGTTGGGGGATGAGTTTTCTTTTCTGCACGGCTGGGGAGAATCCTTTGGTTATATCAGTTAACTGTGCTACAGAAGGAACAAAGAGAGGTCAGTCCATTCAGGATGAATACCTCTGTTTTAGCAGCACTGTTTTCCAGTGTAGTTAATGGTAAGGGTTAAATTTCTTGTAGGCTTTCAGAGGAGACCCTGCAGGCCTCCAAAGCTGAGGCAGACCAAGTAAAGATACTCTAACAGACACCCAAACTGCAAGGGCTCAGATCTGCCTCTCTGGAAAATGCCCAGGATCAGTCAAAACAAGAGTTGTAGCAACTTGCTCCAGATAAGTGGTTTAAGAGCTTCAAACTTTTGTTCTCGTTGTTACAGTAGGGTAATGTAGCTCTCCTTACCAGACTGCCTGGAAGTGTAAAGAACAGAAGTAAAAAGGAGATAAGCAAAAGCAAGGTGCTGTAGAAGCCAAATAAGTATCTTGGCTTCTTCAAGTTGTTGAGACTCTGTACGAGCATGCAGAGAGATAAGGGCATAAGAGGTCCTGAGATGGTCTCATGCTTTTTGGAAGGAGAAAAAAAAAAAAAAAGAACTTTTGCTGGAGTCTTATGTTCACTGGAAGAAAAAACTTTCAGGTTCTTTGGTGGCCTCTTCCCAAATTCCCACTTGCTGAAGAGAGACAGAGGCTTTGTATTAGTGGAAGAGCTGGGCTTCTCCTGTAGAAAAGATTGGAGGTAGAAAAGGATAAATGGGATGGAAATGGGACAAAAAGAGCAAGCTGATGGGCAGTGATGACCTCTGAACCCTCCTAGTGTGATTACACAGCTAGTCGCACTGATACTTTTAAACTTGCTGTTTCCCACGCAAAGCAGCATGTAACAGCACTGTTTGGTACATCCAGATGGGAACTGGTAAGCCCACTTCATGTGACTGAGTGAAATCAGTTTAGCAAAGGCCTCCTTCTTGCTCATGAAGGACTTCCCATGTGGATTTACCAGCATTACTGCTCCTCACCTGGGTTTACTGCTCATGTATCTTAAGAAATTAAAGCAAGTACTGCCATGCAGATAGCAGGGTTGAATTGTCAAACAACTTTGTGCAGGATCTTCTGGAAATCCAAATTGTTAGTGAGCTCCAACAGTGATGAGACAAATTCAGAGAAAGGGTCCATCATGGGGTATTAAACACAGAAATTGAAACAAAGCCTCTGGCTCCGAGTGTGGAAACGACAGACTGCTGGGAGGATGGGTTTAGGGGAATAATGCTCTTTTCTTGCTGCATTTTTGTTCTCTTTCCTAAGATTTCTGCTGATGAGCACAGCTTGGGAGGAGATGGGTTGGATGGACCTTGGGTATGACACTGAGCAGCCATGCTGATGTTCCTATGGCACGCACACATGGTGACAGTATCACCACCAAGATGTGTAAATCCCTGTGACACTTTGGCTCACAAAGTTGATCTTGCTTCACCACACCCTGTTTTTCTCACTGCAAAGCCCATGGTTTTAGAGGGCCACACAGAGAGCTATGACTGCAAGCTGACAGCAGAGAAGGATTCTCTACTGACCCTTTTTTCTCGCGTCTCTTGGAAGTCCAGGTGGATTTCTTGTGTAAAGCCTCCCCCTAGATTTTGTTCCTCAATCAGACATAGCAACAGCTCCTGGGAGCTTCCTGCTCATCTGAGAGCCAGGTTAAATTCAGTTTTCCCAGGAAATGTCTCTTGATGTGTTTTACGGTTTAATATTTGTCCTCCGTGAAGCATCTTCCTTTCATGCTAAATGTGCACCTATTATATGCATCGTTTATTTTCAAATTCCTAGAGGAGGCTGCAGGCTCAGTCTGTCTGTAGCATAGAGGAACACATCTCTCCAGCACATCTCAAGCAAGGAAGCTTTAAGTGACTTTCAACCTAGGACCCTGGGAGCTGGGTTTTCCCCATGCCTCCTGGAGGACTCTGCTAGAGGCTATGTGTGCAGGCTTCTCCCAGATATAGGCTACAAGCATTAGCAAGTTCAAGGCCAGAAAAACATTTTGGAAGGGCAATGTGTTGTTTTCACTTGCTGGGGAAAGCGTTTATCTCTGGATTGGTAGAAGTGACCTCCTGCAGTCACTCTGCGGATTTAGGAATCTTATCGCACTGTCAGTAACTTTTACCAAATTGTAAGAGCTTGATTTTTTTCCACTGGAAAGCTTGGCTTATTATACACATTTGTAATTAGCTCCTGGGTCCTGCTAAAAGACAACCAAAAAAACCACCAAACCTACCCAGTAGGTCCCAGATTTTTACTTAGTCAATATGGATGGACTTAGGATTTTATTAAAAAGCTTCTCCAGTCCTCCTGAATTTCAGTGCAAGCTGTATTCCCAGCCTCCCTCACCTCCTGCTGATACCACAACACTCAACCAGGGTTTTCATTTGGTTTATTCTGAAGATGGGGCATTTTGCAGGTAACTCATTGGGATGTGTAAGTGGACGTGGACAATGCTGAGAGGCTGGTGGTCCTGTCTAGGGTCCTGTGCTTCTTGCAGCATTGGCAGAGGAGTTTGCAGGATTGAAGCATACTCGTGCTGCTGTGGCTCTCTGGGCACAGCAGGCGAGGGAGGCAGCACGTAGTCGTTCATCATTTTAATCAAGCCTCCTGCCGGGAGCAGTGCGAGTTTCAAACGCTAAATTAAATGAACCAGGAACGTTGTTGTTTCAAAAACAACTGGCCACAGTGACCGGTGTTGACATGCATCCTAACGGCTGACGGGTCCCCAAGGAAAAAAGAAGAGGGAAGGGAGAGATGGAGGAAGTATGAAAATACATCACTGGAAAGCAAATTTGATCTTGGAAGAGTATGAACAAGAAGAACCTTTACTCCTTTAATAAATCTTCAGCGTGAGGAGCTGCCTACTGAGAGAGGATCCATTTCAAAACATCTCACACAGAACAAGCGCTTCAGCTCACTTCAGTGGAGAAGTGCCTTTCGCTGTGGTTTGCGTTGCTGAATTTGCCTCTTTGGGTACTGACAGCATCTGAAACTAGAAGGGGGAAAACGGGAGTTAATTTGAAAACATCAGTCCCTGTTTCCATGTTCCCAATTTTCTCTTGACAAGAATCTGACCATACAGAATTGATAATCTCCTCTTCTCTGGTGAAAGCTGGAAAGCCCAGGGAAAGTTTCCAGGAGAAAAAACAGGTACAAGATCATGGTGGGAAGCTCTTCTTGCCCCAAGATGTTATGCAGTGGAGATCAGGGCATTGATTCGGTATCCAGGTGGCCTGACCAACAGCATCCCCAGTGCAAACCAGTCCCAACTGCGATGGACTCACGGGAAAGTGCAGGGCAGGTTGCTTTCCCTTGCCGCTCATTTGAGGCTTGCAAGATAAATGTCGGATTTGAATGACTAGACTGTGGGCAGTCAGTTCAGAAAATCAATTAAAATACCAAGCGGCTTAGAAACAGGAGCTTTAATTACTCCACAGACAGGCCTTTAAAGGGGAAAGAAGCCATCACCCTGAGTAAGACCTCCTCTACCCTTGTGCTTTTTATCCCAGGGGTGTCTCAGGACATCTCTCCGGCACAATTTCTGCACATCAAGAATAGGTGGCTGAATCTCGTTTGTGCTGAGTAAAGTATGGGCGCGGGGTTTGCATCTTGTTTTGTGGCGTGTGAGCTTAGTCACCTCAGGACACTGGCCATTGGCAGTGTGGGCTCCCGGTGGTGCAGGTTGTAGGGGTCTGATGGTGGCCGGGCTTTAGCAGCTGGGCTGCAGACAGGGATCAAACCGCCTGGCAGGCAGCGTGGCAGGGTGGCCGATCTCTGTGACTAAGGCTTAGGCTTTTCATCCGGAGTAAAGTCGGCTCTCTGTGGGACCTGAGGCTCAGCAAGCACTTTGTTTATCAGTGGATTGGGCCTGCAAGCCTGGCAGACAAAAGATGCCCTTGTGCACACAGACTTGCTGACAGTGATGGGCATTAGAGGAAAAAAAAAAAAAAATCATACTTTTCTCAGGGAACACTGGGCTGTAGAGCCTGTTTATCCTGTCTGCCTGTTTATTTGCTTTCTGCTGACTTACTGTAATATATCCAACATGGGCCTTCAGCGATCACAGGAACCACAGGGATTTCAGTGGGTCTTTAGTGGCAGTGACTGGCCCGCGGTGGCCCATCTCCTCCCTCTTCAAAGCAGCCCAATGCTGTTAGCTGTGCTGTTGCACAACCAAACCAGCATGTTAATAATACCCTAAGCGTGGAAAGTATAGAACAAAACAAAGCATTGATGAAACTCTTGCAGGCGTTCCAGATGCCTGTCCACATCGGTGTCCTGCTGGGAAGTACACAGAGTGAAATAAGGCTCAGTGGGAGCCAGCCAGGGAACGTCTGCACTCCTCCTCTCTTTTCCCAGCCTGGTGGAAGAGTCTTGGGACACAAGGTTGCTCTGCAGGATGTGCTGCTGGCTGCCAAGAGAATGAAAGAGCCTGGTTTTATTTTTGTGTAACTTTGGGGGGGAAAGGGAAAGGAAAAACAAGCCTTGCTTTATGCTCTGCATCAAAAGTTTGGATGTACAAACTTTCAGCTCTTCTTTCTGACTGCCTGCAACAAGCAATTCCAAGTCTTCCTGGGGGTTGCTGCTCAACTGTCATTCCCCCACCCCAAAAGAAGACAGGAGGATTTGGGATTTAAACTCCTCATCTAGAGAAAAATAACAATAATAATAAAAAAGGAATCTGCCTGGAAAGAGTGGAGGAGACTTCTGCCTGCCTGCAGGGAGGAAGAGATTTAAAAATATCCCCTGTTGACAGAGATATGAGTTATTGCAATCCCTGAGCAGCCTGGATGGGGCAGAGCTAAAAGCCTGTGCTCTGCAATGGGGGAGTTATTAGGGGTCTGGCAAAAGAGGACTCAGGCCATTGACCGATGCTTTTTGGCGGGGCCGTGTTCCTGGCCTGGTTTGCAGCAATGCTGCTCTCGGGTCTCAGATAGCTCGGTGTGTTTGCACCACAGTCCATGCCGCCTTGGTAGGTGGTTTCTAGTGGATGATGGAGCCAGAGTGGGGAAGCTGGAAGAGAGACATGCTCTTGTCTGCTGAGCACTGTGCTGCCAGCTCTTGCTGTTCTTGAGAGAGCCTTGCAACATCTGGTGTTGTTTCCTGCTATTAGCTGCATGGCTATGTGATGTTCTCTGCTTTCGCTTTTCCTTTCTACAGAAAGTTTCCAGGCTTGAGGCTGCCAAAAATGTCTTGAAGAGGCTTAGGAACAGAAAGGAAGAGCAGTGAGAATCCATGGCTGCAAGTCTCCTCTTCCTGGGGATGGGGAAGGACTGAATGCTCCTTCTGCATTGCTGGGGTGGGGATGGTGCTGCTTTGCACAAGGGGGACAGGACAGGGTCCCTTTCTGAGTCTTTTCCATGTCTGCTATCGGGGACTTGGGGTGCGCAATACCCTGAGTGACCCCATACTCTTGGCTGATGTGTCTGGCTCTCTTGCAGCTGAGACCTTTGAAGGGTGTTGCTTGGGTGCTAAGCAGCTGTGTGCCATAGCCTTGTCCCTTATCCAGGGTCAAGCTGCTTTGGGCTGCTCCCAGTGCCGCAGGGACTGGCTGTTTATTGCCGCTCCTGTGCAGTGCCCAGGACATGCAGCCCTGTCTGAGTGTGGCTGTGTTGCGTAAATGCCGGCTAACGAAGCTTCCCCTATGCTGAAGCCAAGAGATGACATTGCAGAAACAGTCTAGGTCAAAATAAATTGCTTTCTGGCATTCTGAGATTATCTAAACCCTTCCTTCTCCCAGGATGAAAGGGAACAAAGGCTCTTGCTTGCTCAGGAAGGAGCCTGGAATACCATTTCTGTGAGCCACGAGAGCTTATTAGGGACGAGGGTAAACAAAGAGATTTGGGGTTAATTTACTCAGGAGGAGGAGGAGGGAAGAACAAGATGCTGTTTTTTAAAGCCTGCCACTTCTTCTGTCAATAACAGCAGGTTGCTGGTTTGGGTTGTCACAGGCAGCAGTGTCTTTTCAGTGTATTGACTGGCAGCCCTCGGTGGTTTCTCTTAACGGCACATTGATTTTACATGGACTCTCTTCCAGCTCAGCAGCTGCCCAGTTGATTAAAGTGGTGGTGGTGCTACTGTGTCACTTCTGACGGGGCAAAGGGGGGCTGTGAGTCAGCCCTGGCTGCCGGGGGGGCTTTTTTCCCTGCATGGGGAGCCCTGTGGCCTTTTTCCACTCAAAGGCTATACTGTTGCTATATTCCCCTGCTCACGCTCCTATCACATCTTCCTCCACTCCTGACGTCTGTTTGGCAGCAGATGCCTGTGCACCTTCAGAGGCAGAGGACGCTGGGTGTTTTCAGAGCTGTGTAGAGCTGGCAGGCTCCGAGTCCGCCGGCAAATCCCTGTCCTGGGTGAATATAGCTGTTGCCAGCAGGCTGGAGCTGCTGGAAGCACCACCTCTGATGGTGGGACTGGTCTCAGCTCCCGGTGCTGACCCCATCCTCAGCACCCACTGCTCTTCTCCTGAGGTGACAGCTGCTTGCTGAGGAACAAAACCATACAGAAGCAGCAACTAATAAACCTAGGCGTGGATTAAAAAAATTTTAAAAGCTATTTCTTTGCTTAGTAAGTGGGTTTAGTGACCACACATTGAAGTCCTTCTTGCTATGGAAATTTCTCCTCTGGGTTAAAGTCTTTTCCAGAGAAGTGTGCTGAGCCTCCATAGCTGGGGATTTTCTTTAAAGTTTCATAAGATCCTAATTTTTTTCACGCCTCTGGCTGCTGGTGCCAGGTGACTGTGAAGCTTCCTAGTCCTTGTTCTAGCACAGAGAAGTTTGCTCTAAAGGGTTCAGAAATTAGAGACAGAGAGAAAACCAATTTTTAAAAAAAAACCTTATGGGTTTGAAATGCTTGAAAATTGGCCATACTGCAAGCCTTTCTTCTTCAAAAGGCATGTAGTTCCATGTTAATGCCATCCATGGAGAGCCACAGCATGAAGGGAGAATTCCTTGCTCTGGACTGAATAAAATCCCTTTTCCCCCTGGTTCCCCTGAACTCACTTTAGTGAGTGCTTTTCTCCTGTTTGGGAAATAAAGGAGATAGGTCTGTAGCTTAAAGATAAATCTTTAGGTCTCTTAGCAAAATCAGTTTCTGCTGGGGTCCTTTCAAGAGCTGCTCGGAAGGTGCTCGTATCAGCTGGAGCAGGGCAGATCTGGCTTTCCCTCTGGAAGGAAACCTCTGACTGTCAGAGGAAATGATCATTCTCATCTGATGCAAAATTGAGAGCACTTTGATTTATCCATGGAAATATCTTGGTTTAGCAAAGAAAAATCTAAACCCTTTCATTTTCTCCTTTCCTCCCTCCAATTTGTAGTAGCACAGCAGGTTTGCCTGTTGCTCCATTGTCTTCCAGCTGCCCATGGAACTCCTTAGAAGGAAAGACCATGCTTCCTACCTTCTGGTGTAGACCTGTGAATACCCATGTACCTTGGTTTAAGAGCAAGCGCCTGCAGCTTCCCCCTCTTGTGTGGCAGAGCCGTATCCTGCATGGCAGGAGCATCGTGGACCAGGCGTCTGGGTTGCCTGGTCACTTGCCAGGTGAGTTGGCAGGAAACTGCACATCATTCCTTTAAATCCTCTGTGGGTTTGATGGACATTTGCTGCACAAAACATTTCAGTTCTGTTTAATTGTCAGTTTTTGATGAAAAGCCACTTGGGCAGGAAGTTCCCGCCTTCCACTAAGGAATTCCCAAGGCTGGCAGAAGCTGTAGGGGATATTTGGGAACAGCCTCTTAAGTTTTCTGTTCCTGAATTTTGTATCTGGAGCAAATACTTCCATGTGTGCTGAAGCTTAAAAGGATCGTCACTTGCTTATCATCATCATCTAATGGTAAAACTTGGCTCTCTCCACCCTCCACCTCAGGCAGACAAAGCCATGTTAAAAGCAGCCCCTTCTTTTTGTCCATCAGTGCATGAAAACAAAAACCTGCTGGGGGACTGAAGCTGAAAGTCACCTCTCTGGGCAGATTCAGGGCTTCCAGAGAGAATCCCAGTTCTCATCCAAAACTAATAGAGAGAATATTTCCCTAGGAAACATCGGCATGGGCCAGAGAGTATTAAACTGGAACTTTACACCAATTAATAGCCATATAATTACAACCTGTCCCCTCCTACTTGCTGCTGACTTCCCTGTGTAATTTTCTTTTAATTTTTTGCTTAATAGGCATGCATGAAAGATTAGTTACTCGGTGTGCTGCTTGCATTTGATATGTAGTAGGCTTAATGGTAAGGAAGACTTAGATGTGCCCCATCCAGCCTGAGCCAGCCCAAGCTAAAGTGGAGTGACACAGCCTGCCAGTGCAAGGATAGTGCTGGAGGGACTGATGCTGCTTCTCACCTTTTCAGGGGATGGAGAAGTTAAGGAAAGTGGAGGGGACAAAAAAAAAAAATGGCAAAGATGGACAGGAAAGTAAAAATGGTGAGTAGAGCTAGTTGCTGGCTTGCAACAGGACCATGGGTTTTCCTCGCTCTTCCCCCAGCCCCTTACCCTGCTCTGGGTTGGGTCTGTTGTAGCACCCAGCACCCTCCATCCTCACTTATTTTCCCATATGAAAATGCAAAAATGGCATCTTCTCCATCACCCAGAAGAGTTCCATTCTCCCTTGCAAAGAGAAGAGTCTCTCCATGCCAGCCCTGATGTAAAAGGGAGAGAAGCTTCCCCAGCCACACTCTGCTATTACCAGTTGCAGTGGGGAGGGGGGAGGAAGTCTGAACTGGAGACTTTTGCGAGCATTAAATTAAAACAGTGTGCAGGGTCTGTTTTGGTTCCCAGGCATGAGTATTGTATCAACTCTCCACTCTGCCTGCTGTCTGATAACAGTGGTACCCATTGGCTAGGCTCAGCCTGTGGTATGATATGCAAAAAAGAGGGAAAGAAATAAAAAGCAGCAGCCTTGTGTAGCTTGGTAAATGTCATTTCAGGTGTCTCCCCCTCTCTCGTTATTCCTGCTCCCAGGTAATTAATTCTGTGGAAGGAAAACCCAAAATATGTGATTGAGTCATGTTACCCTGGAAGTGGCAGGCAGCGGGAGCTGGGAGCTGCTTGGGCTGCACACTTGGCAAGCTTACCTGTATGTCCCAATGGGTCCTGCACAGGGAACAGAGTGATTTGACCCAGAGGAGGTGATAACACTCATCTGGAGACCCAGAGCAAGGCTGTGGAGATGCAGGGAGGGACCGAGGGAAGGTGAGATCCTCTTTTGGGGACACCCATTGAGGATGGGTGGAAATGGGGCTGTGGGGATGGTGTTCTCCCATTAACTCTCCCTGCACAGCACAAGGAGGTTTGTCATATGCTCCGCCCCTTGAAGATGCAGGTTCCAAGCCCAACGTGAGCCATAATATACAGGTTTGGTGCAGCCCCTTTTCCTGCCTCCGTTGCAGCCTGTCTCTTGGCAGGGTTTATTGCCTCGCAGGGCTTGCGCACAAACCACCTGAAGAAGCTTCTTCTCAGCTGTGGCACCCTTTGCAGGGCCTCTCCCTGATGCACTTGTGAGGTAATTAGATAACTGCCACCAACAAATACGTGCATTTAATAAGTATGCTAATTGGTATTGACCAACATGTGGCAGGCACTTTGTCAAGTGCCAATTAGGAGTGCCTAAGAACTGCTTGAGATACGAGAGGCTGGTGATTAGACATCAGGGTGGGGATCCAAGGAGATACTGGCTGCTAACCTGGCTGTGCCGGCACCTTGTGCCTCGGCAGGACCCTGCAGCCCTGGCAGAGGGGGGGGCAGGGACAGGATGAGCACGGGGCTGTGTAAGGTCCTGTTTATCAATCCCATAAGCTTGCAGGGGCTTGCCAGCAATGGATTAATTTGATTGGTATCAACCATGCATAGTGTTTTTATTTATGTCCCTGGGGATGTAGGGGGTGGGATAAAACAGTTGGATTAAAGGGACCTGCTTCTGCCTGAGTCTGTAAGGCAGGGCTAGAGCAGACCAAATGGGACTGTGTCTGCAGAGGAGAGAGTCCTTTGCATTGAGTTCAGCCTGCACATGGTGGCAGAGCTTGTGCTGGCCACAGAAGAGGGGGATAAATGATCAGCCGCGGATGCTGTCCTTTCCCTGGGATGCCCTGTGCTGGTCCATGCTCCTCCTGCAGCCCAGTTTCACCTAGTGTATTCAAAAAGTAAGTAAGTTACAGGGTGTCCATCACCCCAACGTGAGTCCTGCTCCCACACAAGCTGCTTCCTGCCTGAATTGGTTTGTTTATTGCCACCATTAATTAATTTTGTTTGGGTAGGAAGGACAAGTCCCCCGAGACTGTCTGCATGCTGGAGACCATTACTGCATTGGTGTCTGAAAGCTTCAGTGCAAAAACCCCTCGCTGCTGTCAGCCTGGCACAATTAATCACCCAGTGCCATTCAGAAGGTGCAGGCCAGTGTGTCTGTATTGTATTACAAGGCTGGCCCTGGGACATCTTTACTTAAAGCCCCACTTGGGGTAAAAGGGGCTCGGCTCGGAGGCATGGCTACTGCTAGGACCTCAAAGTTACACCAAATACACCATCTTTTCCTACGAAGGGGCCCAGGCATTGCATGGAAAGGCCACCCACCTCTCCAGGTGGTACTCATGGGCTCCTACCTCCCTTGTGATGGAGGACCCCAAGGTGGCAGCTACTGCTCCCATCTTCTGCTGTGTGACAGCTCCTGGGGCTGTAAGCTTAGCTGAAAAGCCGAAGCAAAAGCTTGTGATGGTCCCTCTTGACTTGGCCCAAATTTAGCCTCTGCGTTCTTTTTGTAAGAGCAGAAAAGAACAACCCTTGCTTTCTCCAGGCTGTGCCACTGTCTCTGCACATGTAGCTGGTCCTGCCGCACAACAGCAAGCAAAAAGGAGCAGGATCTGGTTGGTTTTATATGCTATCAGGAGCACATTTCTCAGTAATACAGTGACCTAATCTCACTCTTATTGATTTTGAGCTATATATATACACACACACATGGGGAGAGACACCCACTGCTGAAAATACAAAATCCTGAACTCCTGGAAGGGCAAAAATTGTTTCTTCTAGGTTCGTTTTCAACGAACAAGAAAACAAAGGAGCAGGCAGAGGGCCTGACCCAGCTCCTGGTGGGTCTATGAAATGGGTCCCTGTTCCCATCCCTGGCAGTGCTGCAGGAGAGTGGCACATGTTGTATTTAAGTAGGTGCTCCTTCCCAGTCCCAGGGCTGGAGGTATCCAGCTGCCCAAGAACATTACTTTCTGTTATTACTGCTTCCCTCCCTGGAATATGCAAAGTAGGAAGAGAAAAGCCCCAGCAAATTAGGCAGAGCGGTTTATCTGACAGGCCAGCGCTCTCCTGGATAAAGGAACAAACAGAGTTTGTCTTGTGGTCAGGGTGACACTTTGCCACAAAAGAAGAGCAGGGAGAAGTTAATTAAACTCTAAAGAAGCCATTTATTAGAAAAGGAAAGTAAGACATGGCTTTTCTTCAATACTGGAGAAAGGTTCATTATAGAGGGAAACCATTCTTTAGCAGTTAATAAACTATTTCCTACCACCTGGCTTTGAAGAATGGCTAATGGAGTGTCCATGGCTCATTTTAATGTGCAGTTTTGCAAGGTGTCCATGGCCCATTGGCTAAAATGGCTTAGAAAACAGCTGCCTCTGAAAACTAGGAAACTGGAGAGCTTGGCAGGTCCATAACCGAAGGCAGAGCTTTTGGTGCAGTTGTCCATTTGCCCTGCATACACAATTGCAATGAAGTCCCCACCGTGCTCCATCCCTGCTGGGGTGTGCTGGTGGATGCTCCATCACCAGCCAGAAAGGACCTTTCTCTGTCCATACCTACAGCAAGAGCTAGGAGTTGCACGCAGACCAGGAGCCCTCGTCAGGTGGGCTCAGTACTGGCTGGAGCACATCTGGAATGCTTATCCAGACGTGCTGGCAGGGACAGGCTTTTCCTGCCAATGACACTTTAAAAAATTAATTGCCATTGAATATATTCTGAAAACAAAAACCCCAGCCAAACATGATTTTGGATGACATGGACCCAGCTTAGAGAACCAGACACTCAAACAGCAGCTATAAAGCCCCAGTATCTCCTTATTGAGAAACCGTTTAAATCCTGCATCTCTGCTTGCTCCCAGCTGCATTCAATTTACCCCAATCACACTCTCCCTTTGGGTAGGAAAATAAAACCCTCTTATTTTCCTCAGTGTGAAAGAATCCACTTTCACAGAGGAGCTGGTAAATACCACAGTTATAACTCCAGAGAAGACTTTACAAACAATGGAAAAGGCTGCTTATTTCAGAGAGGCCATTTCTTATTTCAGCTTATGTCAGCTACGCTAAAATTCAACCGCCTTATTATCTATGAAGCAAGCATGCATGGAGGTAGATGTGACTGTATCCTACCTGCACCTTGCTCCTCTGTGGAAGATGCTGCCTTGAGAAGATGCTTATGCACTTGCTGACGAAACAGCATCGACATGCATTTCACTGTGCATCAATCCCGCTGCATCTCCCTGAATTTGTGGTCCAAATGGGTCAGGCGAGAAAAAATGAAATAACAATGTTTGCTGGCAACACTGAGTTAATACCCCAAGAGTGGGAGAAGGACCTTATGATACTTAGTGAGTGGATAATAAGACGGCAGATTAAATTCAAGGCTGCTAAATGAAAACAATGCACAGGGGAAAAATAATTCTAACTTTACACATACAGTGATGGGCTCTGAACCGGCTATTACTGCTCAGGAAGGAGATCTAAGAGTTATTCTAGAAATATCTATCAAAATGACAGTTCATGCTCCACAGTAGTCCAAAAAACAAATATAATTATAGGAATTACAGGGAGGTAAGAGAGAGTAAAATGTGGAATATTACTATGCCTTGAATAATTTGTGAGTAGGTCTGGTCTTCCTATCCCAAAAAGTGGATGGGAAGAAACCTAGAAAATTATCTGCTGAAGGCAAGGATTGATAAAGGCGGGGCCAGATATGAAGTGATGTGTATCATAGGGCTGAAGAATTAATCGGCAATGATTGCTCAGTTCAAGAAACAGTTGGTATCAGGAGCAGGGAACATCTAGAGAAGTTCCAAGAGAGGAAAAGGCAAACCCTTTACTAAGCACCCAGTTAAAAAGTAGGACTCGCTGCCATGGGAAATTATAGGTGCTGGAAGCTTATGTAGGCTGGGAAAGTGGTTAGATATTTTCACACAAAAAAGTGATGCTGGGTGTGATTAAATGGTTGATTCTCCCCATCCTGGTGTAGGGTGGCCACATGGTTTGGCAAACAAAAGGAGCTTCGCCAGTTGCTTGCTAGGACCTGCCCTGTGCCACCAGCAGGAACTGGTGGTCCCCTCCAGCTGGTGGCTTCAGCTTTCTGCCTTTTCCACCTCCATCCAGACCTGCTGAGCTCATTTTGGAGGCTTCTGAGAAGACTGGTGTGTTCCCAAACACCTATCTCTGACATGGCTTCATTTGGCCAAGCACAGAATTCAATTAAATTATTATTTTTACTGTGAGTATTTAAAGAGCGCACTGAAGGCATTCATGGTGTTTTCCCTCTATTGAAAATACACTGGGAGCAACTCTGCAGCCTGCCCGGCTACCTGCCCTCTCCCCACAGGGTACATGGGATCTGGGTCTCCTTCCCTGCTGCAGAGCGGGGGCAAGCAGGGCCCAGGCAGGCTTTTGCAGATGCAGTAGTCCTCAGACCTGGGAGGTGACTCTTCATTCCTTGGCAGAGTCTGGCTGCTGGAAATAATCTGCCTGATGGTCCACTTTATGGCTGGGCAGACAGGCTGAAATTCACAGCCACCACTTACCAAAGAATAATGAAACATTTCCTGAGATGGCAATAAATACGTCCTGCCATGACAACACTTACCAGTGCCTCTTCGATCCAAGAAAATGTTTTAAAACTCAGCAAAGTGGGATTTTTTTAATGCCTCTCTACTTGCTGGTTGCAGTTGCCCTGGCTGCTCCTGGTCACGGGCGAGCAGCGCGATGTGGTTCATGGCTCCCTGGGGAGATCCAGCTCTGGCCCAAAAGTGGGTGCAGAGGAGTAAGCTGCTTTCTGGTCTGGGTAGCTGCCCACCGTCCTCCTCCTCCTCCCATCTGGGACCTTTGCCAAATGCCCCTGACGCTGATTAAAACAACATGAGCAAGTAGCTTATCAGTTACAAGTGATCAATAACCCCTGGCTTGTATTCTTCAGTCTAAGAAAGCCTGAGTAACGTAGGGCAGGGGGGATCTGAATAGGCGTTGGATCAATAGCTCTCCCCGTGTAAGCATGCAGTGGGTCAGTGGGTGAGGGTCATTTATCAATGCCACCCTCTTCCTCCCTCCCCGGCATCGTGCCGTGTCATCCTCAGTGGCTGCAAGTAATCCGTCCCCATAATGCAGAGCAAAGAAGTGCCTGCTTGCTCAACTCTGCTCCTGCTCGTGATGCCTCTGAATGGCATCACGTCCAATTAGCAGAGCGTAGTGAAAAACAAGAAAGCCGGATGGATGCATGCACGTGCTTATGTGGCTGGCCGGGTGTCAAGGAAGCAAAGCGGCATTTGAAAGATGTCCTTGAGTCAGGAGGATGACCAGGAGGAAAAGCCCTTCTCCCCAGGCTGATGGAAAGGGAGGGGTCTGCAGCCACTGTTCCCTACCAAGGGGCTTTGTTCTGGTCCAGAGCAGCTATTTCCCACTGCGAGGAGAGGCTGACAGCGTGGTTCATGCCAGGGTCTGCTGGAAATACGTTGCACGCTCAACACATCCCACTTGGCTCCTTCCCCCCAGGACAGTTTTCCAGCAGTGGGGGTGCGCAGTGTGGCTTCTTGGTGTCAGGCTGACACAGATTGCAAATAAAAGCCACCAACTAGCAAAAATTATCTCCAAGGGCCTCCGGGCCATAACATGAGGCTCAGGGGAACCCAGCCAAATGTGGTCGAGTCCTCTTTAGGCAGCAGCAGGGCTGACTACAGTGGATGCAAGCCAGTCTGCACTGGTTTCCCCAAAAGGCTGGGCTCCCTCCAGTCCCCAAAGACAGAATTACCACAGCTTCATCAGCACCTGCCCCGTGCTGGGGTGTCATCCTGCCTCTCCTCATGCTGAGGATAACCAGCCGCAGCACAGGGCCACGGCATGGTGGCTACACATGATGCTCCAGCACACAGGGCAAGGGCAAAACCAGGAGGAGATGGGATGCACCAGACTGAGCCAGGGCTTTTGCTACCTCTGAGCTGGACAAGAGGCTAGGAACGGCCATCCTGGGAAGAAATGCTTTTAGCAGCCCTGGCCACAGAGGGAAAAGGAGGTGTTCGGTAGCAGAAGAAAAGCTGATTGTGGAAAAAGTGTGGGGAAGCAATGGATTTTTAAAACCCAGCCAGTGAATCAGTCTTGTTGCTGTGGTCACTTTAAAACAGATCAGCAGAAATAAAGTGGGTTTAAATCTATAGTGACTTGGGGAAGCCTGAGCAGTAAAATGAAGCCAGCAGCGTGGTGACTTGCTTGTGAGCTGGTCAGGGTGCAGCCTGTGAGTGTGCCTGGGAAACACGGCAGAGGTCTGCTTCATGGCATGCCTAGCATGCAACAGAGCTGCATTATGCACCATGCAGCGATGCCCAGCACAGCCTGGACCATAATATTTCAGTTCCCCCCATCTTCCTGCCTTCCTCAGAGACTGTAACAGCTATAGGTGGCACAAGAAGAGGGGTGGGAACACACAGCAGGGAGCAATGGGGAAGAAGGAGACATCAGATGGCAGCAACCATCAAAGAAGATTGACTTAATGGGATCAGCCCTCATTTTGTTCTTATTATCAGCACCTTGGGGGTGTGGCTTCTTTAATTAATTTCTTTGGTCTCTAAAGCATACAGCTGAGGCCTGTGTCCCATCAGCAACTGCTTGTACTAGTGCTTGTGGATTGGGGCAGGTAGAGAAGCATGGAGGTCCCTACGCAGTCACTTAGTGCTAGGTATCTCTCTACAAACCTCTTCTCAAGCAGTTTAGCCCTCCTTTGGAGGTGAGAAAGGGCTCAGGGGGTTTTAATAACTCAAGAGTGAGGGCTTTTCTTCTTGATGTTGTTATGGTGGGTTTTTTTCTTTATTTTGTAATGCATTTACAATATTATTCTGTTCCAATTATGGGGGAGGGGGAATTGCTATTTCTTAATCTTGCTTAGAAAAGAGTGATCCCTTCCACAAGGCACTAGCACCTTCCAAAATTGGCATGTACTTTGAATGTGTTTGATTCTAATGTGGACTTTTCTTGCTGGCTGCATAAGTGCCTGTTGTGCTGAAATCCAGCTACGCCTGGGTCTCCCTGCCATTGTGTGGCTACCAATTCACTGGTTTGTGGGGGAAAGTGTTTCCCTCAGCCTCTATCAACGGTTCACTGGGTTTTTAACGTGAAGCAGGAAGAAAGGAAGAGCTCAATTTATGCTCTGGGTATCACTCAGCATTTTGTATGCCTTTGGTAAAGTTGTGATTGTTATCAAGGCTATCGAAATCTCCAGAGTCTGAAAATCAAGGTGAAAGCTTGCTTTCATGGATTATTTCCAGTCACTTTTCTTCTGGCTCTGCTAAAAATAACGCAGGAATAGCTTTCTTCAAACTTTCCTATTCCCTCCTGGCTGGAGCGGAGAAGGTCAGGAGGATGAAAGTGAAAAAAGAGTGCGGGGAAGGAGTCACGGCAAACTCTTCACATGTACAGGTTTGGATGAGATTGCTTGCTGGTTTGTTGGGTTTTTTTTTCCTTTGATCTAAAGCTGATTAATTTTCTTCCTGTGTTTCTTTCCTTTAGCTGATGCAATGGCAAAGGCTGGGTGTTTCAGTCCTCCTGGAGCAGAAAACTTGCCATTTTTAATAATTTTATTTGAAAGTTAATTAGAAACACCCCCAAAGCTAGAGGTTGGTCTGACAATATTGCCCCCTATGTTGTAGGACCTTTATCCAAAAGACCTTGGGAAGATGCTGTGTTGCGTATCTTGTGTTAGGCTAGCTGGCCTGCTTTCCCTTGCAATGGCTATGGTTTTGTAAATTGCTGGGTTGGTGCCTAAATTTGCTGTATCTTTTTAGTCTGAAGTGTTTCCATATGATCTAGCAGGAAATAACGGTACCGCAGGAGAGAGCCAAGGTGTTATCTCAAGGTGCGTGTCCAGGAGAGAACTCCTCTAGGCCACTCGGAAATGGCAGAATAATAGTTTCTCCCCAGAAAAAGGGAAAAATAAGAAGCCTGGTGCTAACCACAAGTGGGAAGGCATTGCAGCTGAAAAATCCTCATATGGCAGAGATTTCAGCTCATTACAGAACTACTTCAGTCAGCTGCAAGTTTCTGAATTGTGATAATCTTTTTCCAGCAAGGGGATAATGTGATGTTGCTTTCTTCAGTTGTTCATTAGTGGTGTAAATAACAGCGGATCATCCGGTGTCCTTTCCCATTTATAAGTTCATACTGCTTTTAATATCCTTTCTTAAAAAAGGAGGACAGACAGTCCAGTGTCACTCATGAGAAAAGGCACCTTTGCAGGACAGAGGTTTGTTCTTTGCCCCTGCCACCGTAAAAGCTCCAAAGTCTCTTTATTCCTTTCTGCCCACTTCGCTTCAGGGACAGGTCACCCCTCTGCAAGGAGATAAGGTGAAGGGTCCATCCCAGCTGCCACCTTTTGGAATGGGACTTTGCTCACCACCCTGGGTCAGCCTCTGATGGATGCCCTCCTGCCCACAGGAGCAAAGGGAGAGGTGTTTCCTCAGCTGTGGCTTTTCCAGTCATTCCCGTTTCATAATTTCCTGACTCATGGTGGTCTCTTCCCCTTAAAAATTGATATTTTAATCCAAGCCTAAAAAGCTGCCTTTCCCACCCGGCCCTGATGCCCTTCATGCCGGGTGCCAGCTCCAGTAGGAGATCACACTGCAACACAGCCAGCTTGGCTAATAAGAGCCTAGCTCTAACGCTCGAATGTACCTTGGGTTAATTAGAGGTGGAAACAGCCTTTTATTTTCAGATGAAACGCGTTCCCTGTGGTTTTACTGCTTGCCCTGAGTTGGCACAGCAGTGCTGCACACAGGAGTGAGCAGTCTGCAGGAGCTCTCATGGGGTCCCAGCCTTCTTCCCCCAAATTTCTGCCTCTGGGCTGCCCTGGGGACACCCAAAGAGCTGAGCTGGCTCCCCACATAGAGGAGATGCCCCCGCAACAGATTTGTTGCAGGTTGGCCCCTGTGGAGCCGAGAGAGCCCTGCCAGTTGCATGGGGAGGAGGTCATGGGAGCTTCCTTGTGTTGGTGGCACTAGCAAGTTCCACTGGCTTCTTTGGTCATGGGTTATTGATATTATTGTGCACCCACCCCGATGCCTAGATAAGCACTGTGTTGCTGACATGTGTTGTCCCCGCCTTTTCAAGAAGGGCTTTTCAGAAACATCTCCCAGGGTGTGAGCGGTGGGAGGCTATCCTTGGAAAATCAGTAGGGGAGGCGTGCGTTTCTCCAAGGCTTGCGATGCAAACCCTAACTCAGTACAGCTCTTGCTGGACAAGAAGTTACAGGCTATTTCCACTTTTCTAAGTGGGGCAAAGCCAGAGTTTTCCCCACTCTTTCTGCACTGGTGTAAGTGGTGCAAGGATCAGGCCCTGCTTAGGTTTTGAAGCAGCAGAGGTCAGATGTATAAGACAAGAGGGCCATTGAGGATGACAAAGATGGTCCCAGGGGGGACTATAAGAGAGCTGCGGCTAAACCTTCAGGGTCCTGAGACAGCAATAAACCCTTCAGCCACAGTGCCCTTGAAGGCAACAGGATATAGCCCAGCACAGAGCCAGGGCTGTGGGAGAGCACCCCAAGGCAGCCTGGGGTATTGGGAGGGATGCCCAGTGACTAGCAGCCACCTGAGGGACCGGTTGAGGCAATGCCAGGTGCCAGGCAGAGTCGCAGAGACAACGGTCAGACAGGTAGGCTCTGGGGCTCTTTCAGCAGTGTCCTCCTATGTGACTTAAGGAATTGAATAATAATGTGTTTATTGAAATTTATTGTGTCATGCCATGCACTGGAAGCAGCAGATATACAGCAGCTCAGGTAGACTTTAAAAAAGAAAAAAAAAAGCAACATGTGGAAGTTTTTGGCAAAATTTCTGCTGAAAGGATGAAATAATATATTTATATGTGTGTGTGTATATATATATATAGTCCATCAGCTCTGCCAAAACTGTGGTCCCCCTTGCTTCCCCAAAGAGAAGGGGAAGAAGACCCACAGCACACATGGCAGGTAACGTAAAGGCAATGCAGTGCTGTATTTCTGGGGGGCAAAGCATTGCATCATCAAGAGTTAAGCTGAAGCTGCAACCATGCAATAGGTTCCCAAAGAGGAGAGCCAGACAGGCACTTACAGGAGACAGAGACATTAGCGGAGCCATGGGATGGACCACTTGGCCCCCCATTCCTTGGTAACTAAGTACCACTTATTTATAGAAGCATATTATGGGCAGAAGTTGATGTCTGCACCTCTTTCCCCATGGGGGGACAAGTGACCGTGGAGACTTAGGCAAGCCTTCGAGCGCAGTTTAGAGCAGCATTGATCAGATTTTGTCTAGCCGCTCCTCTTGCTGCTTCTGCCAGCAGGGCTTTGCTATTGTTTCCCAGTATGTGATGGGGCTCTCTTCACTTCCTGGTTTCTTTGGGTGGGTTTGCAATAATGTGAGAGAAGCTTGGATTGTATAAGGAGGTCAGAAGGAAGGCAATAAAATTAAATAGCATCATCTTGTGGTATAGTGATCTACCTCGTTCTTAGACCAGGAAACG
Organism: Morus bassanus; assembly: GCA_031468815.1. Classification (NCBI taxonomy): domain Eukaryota; kingdom Metazoa; phylum Chordata; class Aves; order Suliformes; family Sulidae; genus Morus; species Morus bassanus. Next base: position 4,472,568 of record CM062583.1, read on the forward strand.
TTATCTTCAAAATAATTTTTTATGTCATTCTAGGGTGCAGGAGGGCTCTTTTATATTTACTCACTTTCTTCTTGTCTCTTAAATGACATTCTGGCAGGCATACAATGAACCTCAGCCCCGATCCAGATGCATGTGCTTACATCTCGCATGTGTAAAGTAATCCACAGGCATGGATGGGCTTGCTAAAGGCTTGGCGTTAACGATGGCCTTAAGTGGGTGTTCAGCCTGAGATCCTATTCATTGTGCAGAAGTGGTCACTGAGCAGCTTGTGCGAGCCAACCTTAGCCCATGGATCATCTCAAGTGGTCACTCCAGCTGTTTATTATTCCTTATTGGTAGTGTGTGACTGATCACCAAAATTACCCTCTGTTGCTTCTGTGCTCTGATTAGACTCCCGCAATTTTGGAAGAAGTGGGATAATAAATAACAAATCATGAGGTGTGAATAACAAGTGCTCCTGTTTGTGCCGAGGGGTCCTTCTTTGCATGCTGAAATGGGGATTTATCTTGCTCTCCTCTGCCTGCTATTTTTTATCAGTGCAATGAGTTTAGGTGTGTTTTTCCCAGCAGCAGCTCGGGTCTTGCTGAAGCAAAGAGCTGTTTGCAACCTGAATGTGCATTAGGCAGGGGAGCTGGCAGCATTTGGCCGACACTGAATCTGAACTTTCAGAATTCAGAATTTTTTCTGAGAAGAAAAAAAAAATATACATAAATAAAGCTGGGGGGGAGGAACCCAACCCTAACGCTTTTTGTTCCAGCAACTTTCTGCCACCAGTTAAATAGAGAATCAAATATGATCAGCCAGGTAGAAAAATGAAATAAAGGCTGGGTTTGATGTTGCTGCTTTCTTTGGCTGTGTTTTTCTCTCGGCACACATGGGCTGCCGCTGCTGACATAGTTTGGCCATGTCAGCAAAGGCTAGAAATATTTCTTTTTTTTTTTCATCTGGTGCTCTCTGCCTGCTGCTGTCAGCTGCTTGGACAGAGTCACTTCCCTGTGTCGCCTCTTCTTTGGTGTCCTTTGAAAGCTGGTAACATCACCTTTTCAAAAGCAAGCATAAAGCTAAAACTCTTCTACAGCTTTACTGGAACACTGTGGGGAAAGTAAAGGTAATGTCGACTAGGCAGGGAGATAGATTGCCTTTGCCTGCCCATCAAAAAAAAAAAAAAAATCCCTTCTCTGCGTGGATGGGAAAGGTATTTCCCCCCCCAGTTTTTTCTCCTCTGTGCTGGCCACAGTGTTCAAAGGGGAGGTAGCTTCCTGTGGAGAGGTCCTTGCACCTCGTGGAGCGTGCTCCTGGTCCCCACAATGCCAGCAGGAGTTTTGCCTTCAGCATCTATCGGGGTTGGGATGCCACGCTGTGGTTTCGCTATGGCTGCAACCAGATGTGCCTTTCTAACACTGTTCTGCAGCGCTGAGCATGGCACGAGTGTTTGCAAGGGCAAGGCTGGAGGTACCAGCGATGCTCATGCAGGCAGCTCTGTGAAAGCCAAAACCAGCCCCTTTCCCACCAGCAGTGAGTTAAAGTACTTGCAAAACCAGTCTCTTGCTCTCGGCCTTGTGCACTATAACAGTGTTGCAGGCTCCTTCTCCCTCCTATTTTTTTTCCCCTTCTTATTTTCCCTAAGGACTTTTGCTTTTGAAATACTCTGTTGATTTTTTGATCTCCTCTACTTTTGAAAAGGCCGCCAGGAAGGTCTTGTCAGCAATTTAATGGGGAGATGAAAGAAGAAGCAAAAGGGGATTGTTAACAGAGGGATAGTGCCTGACATCTGGACGGGGCTAATGCATGATAAGACAGGAGGGTTGTAGGCAAATCCGCTGCGCTTGATCTCTCGCCAAGGCAGGGCTCGGACTCGATGTCTTTAAAGCACATCTGTGTGGACAGAGCCCGAGTTGCCCAAATCCCAAGTGATGCCTGCAGATCAGGTATGTGGAGGCCTGGGGTCCCTACTTGGACGCTTGCTGAAGTTAAAAGTCATTTCAAAGGGATGTAAACCCAGATTGTCCACCCTGTCCATTTTGACTGGGGGAGATAAAAAAAAAAAAAAAAAAACAACCACCAAAAAAAACCAAATAAAAAGGAAGCTGCTGTTTCAAACCTGAGTCCCCAGGAGATGGGGGATGCTTGTAGGATGTGAAGTTGGCAGCCAGGGGTTTGGGGCTGCTGCTGTAGCTCTGTGCTGCTACACAGAACTCCTGGGTGATCCACCTGATCCTGCACGTGGAGGTGGTTGGAGCAGGGACTAGGAAGAGCAATCACTGGCTTGTTAGTTATTGAGCTTGTTAATTGTTTGGTTTATCTTGGTGCTTTTCCGTTCCTCCAATGACTTTGAGCTGGAGTAGCCGGTTTTCAGTAAAAACCAGGCAAATGAATAGGAGGATATTTTAGGTGCTGGCTTGAGACTCCTCTGGGTCTTCAAACATCCTTCATTTCTGGTGGAATTGAGAGCTAGTGCTTTAATAGACTGGTTTTGTAGTAGATCGCACCCAGAGCCTCGTCCCTGACCCGTGCATGGACCTGGGGGGCAGCTCCAATTCTGGGCTCAGTTTTGCCACTTGGGCCCCAATTCTGGTTTCTGCTGGCCTCCTTCTGCAAAGTTTTGCTCTGTGCCAGAGAAAAACACAACGACAAAAGCTCAGCATTTGGGGAGAAGCTTTTCCCGTGAGTGTGAAAGTCTGTGCTCAAGGAGAGGTTCCAGCAAAGAAATCGATGTTGAATGCACGCTACCTTCCTTTTTTGGTCCATAGCTAGGAAACAAGAGACAGGTGGTTGTTTTCTTTTTTTTTTTAAGGGCAAAGGTGGCAGCAGTTAACCATGGAAATAATTTTGGCTACTGCCTGCATTAGAGATAACTCTCCATAAGAGATGCTGGCTCAGATGCTTCTTTCTCTCCATCCACAGGTGAGAACAACTTCAAAACTTAAATCCAGTATATAAAGGCAGAGAAGGAAATGTTTAATTGTCCTGACTCTGCTGCAGGCTGATAAGCTCACGCTGCTTTTCTGTAGCAAAGTCTCTAGAGTGTATGTGTTGTTGTGTGTAGATATACGTGCATGAATGTTTCTCACTCCTTGGGTATTTCTAATCTCCTGTTGCGTGGCAAAAGCTCCATGCTTCCTCCAAAAAATGGCCATTTACAGCATGAGTTTGTTTGTTTGTTTTTTCTCCTTTTCATCCTGTCTATTGGCTTCCTACAAACTTGCCACCAGAGTGGGGAGAGAGGTCTCAGGAAAGATGTCCCTTCACCAACACATATCCCTCAACCTGAAGCTCAAAGGCAGGTTCATATTCACCACATAATTTAAAACCATCCTCTCCAGGGCTTGAATCCCTGCCTATTTCTGCTTGTAAGTACAAACAGAGAATAACACAAATAAAGGCAGTACCCAACTGGGGCTTTACCAATAGCTTGAACTATTTTGTACTGGAGAAGCACAGAAAAAATGTCCAGTTAACTCTGTATTTATTTTGAAGGTATGTTGGAAAGAAAAAGAAATGAACACAGCAAGAAGGGATGGTCCAGCAAGTTTTATAGCTTATCTCTGAAGCCTACGAGCTCCAGGAATTTTGGATATCTAGCTGGAACCTGGCTGTTTTTCTCACCTGAGCCTCCAAAGCCACTGAGATCTTTTTCCCAGTGCTAATTATTAAAAAATTGGTTTGTAGTGATGGAGAAATGTCCAGAGGAGCCAAAAGGGAGACAAGCAGCATTCAGGTGGGGGTGGGTAGGAAAAAGAGAAAATGCCAACCTCCTTGGAGACGTAATAGGCTTAGTAGGCCTGCTTGACACATGTCAGATAAAATAAAAAAAAAAAAAAAAAGCCACAACAATGTTTGTAAGAAGATTAGCTTGAACATGGTGAAATTTCTCTAGGGACTGTCCATGGCTGAAGCTCAAACCAGCAACTCCCAGGGCCTTATCAGAGTAATGAATTTCCACCACTTTGGGCCATTAAAAATCCTCCCCCCGGCCCCTTTCCCCACCCGAAACACCTTTGATTTGGGGTGCATCTGCTGGGGATAGTTCTATTTGTGCCATCCCCCTCCTCGGCAGGATGGAGGTGCGGCGTTGGGAGTTAACTTGCTGGAAATAACATGATGTGACTATGTAATTTGTGGCTGCCACCCCTTCGGGGAAAAAGGCCTGTCTCTGGGCAGCAGATTATCCTCGGGCTCATTACGACATTGTTCTGAAACAAATCCCCCAGGCTTCAGCCTGTAATCACTTTTACATGCATGTAGGCAAATGGGTCTCCATCTGCACTTGCCACGTTGTGGGTGGAGATGGAGCCAGAGCTGTGTTATGGTGGGGAGAAGACATAGGGCTATAACTGCTTGCATGGGCAGTGGCTGGGAAGCACCGGTACTAACCACTGGTTAAGTTTCAAGCAAAATTGGGGTTAGGTTTCATTTTCCTGAAAGCCAGTGGACATGGGTTGGGTGTTTTGGGTTTGTTTTTTTTGTTGTTGTTGGGGGGTGGGTGTGTGGTGTTTTTTGTTTTTTAGAAGAGTGACTAAACAGCAAACAAAGAGACCAACCTTGAAAAATTCCATCTTCAATTCTCGACAGATGTAAGTATATGGGAGAGCAAAGAAGTTAACCCATACTCTCCTTGGCTATTTTTGCCCCATCCAATGGTGCCACAGAGCCACTCCGGTGTTTTCAGGGTTGGTCCCTGCAAGTCTTGCCTTGCTGATGTCTCGGGGCTGCATGCTGCAGCGTTCCTTCTGCTGCTGCCACTGCTTTTTCCATGAATGCTCTTATGCTAAAAGCCCTAATTATCGTGTTTTTAACCCATATACTTCAGTGAATAAGAACAAACATGATACCAAATGCAACAGCAAAGTGGCTCTTTTATACCCCCTTAACGGTGGGAAGCGCTGAAGACAGCACCAACACCAAAAGCAAGATTTTTCACTAGTGGTAGCCAATCTTTAGAGGCTGTTTGGAAATCTGTTTGGGGATATTTTGGTGATACCTCTGGGGCTGCGTGTCGGGGGCTGGAGGGGTTGTTGCAGGATCTGTGACACATAGCTGTGAGTTAGAGTTATTTCAAGGATACATGATGGTGGTAATGTTTGTGGGGTATCAGATGAGCAGCTTGTGATATTTGGGATGTTTGTGGTATATGGAAGGCACATTTGTAGTACTGGGGGAATTTGGGTGGGATCTGTGATATGTGGGCATTCAAATTTGAAGGTCTGAAAGAGCTTGTAGTTTTGGGGGCAGTTGTTCTCCATGGGTTTTGGGTTACTTGAGGTGGCTTCAATAAGTCCGATGTTGCTGCCTATCTTCCAAACCATCGATGGCCAGCTCCAGCCGGGTTTATTTTTTCTGGTGCATCAAAATGCATCTGTCTGTTGTCCTGCTAGTAGATGGCTGCAGCAACATGCAGGCTCTCCATTAGTGACTGATTTACAGCAACCCAAGAGGGGCTCGGTGCTTCGCTGAGACAAGACACAGCCTCAAGAGCCTGTGCTTTGAACTGCCTGCGTGGCCAACATGGCCAGAAGTTGTCTAGAGACAACTTGATGGCTTTCCAGCCTATGAAATGCCCGGATCCAGTCCGGAGCAGCTGGCGGGGGAAGGATCCCGTGCCGGCAGCCAGCACATGCATTGCCAAACCCACGCTCACCCTGGTGTGGTTTGGCATACTCACCCATCCCTGGCAACCTCCTCCTCCAGGATTACAAGTGATTAAGCAGGCGTGAAAACACAGCAGCCCTCCCTTGTCACGCAGAGGCATGAGCAAAGGCGTGGGACCCCCCCTTTGCCCTCCTTCCCCTCTTTCCCCTGCTCTCCTGGGCATCCGAGGGTACAAGTTTCCTGCTGGCCCTGCAGATTCTTATGGGAAGGGCCATGCAAAGGGCTCAGGAGCAGCCCTTGCTTTAAAAATTGCTTTTGGAAGAATTTGCTATGGCAAAATTGCTCTTGCTACAGCAGACATCCTCCTGGGGTTTGCAAGGTGCACCACAAGAAACTCCCCAAGTGCTCTCTGCCTAGTCTGGCTTTGCCTCCTTTCCATTAGTTATGATCATCCTCTCTCTTGTCATCCCCCTGCTCCACCATGGTGGGGAAATTATTTATTTGGGAGGGGAGGGGCTGTTAAAGGCGATGGATTATGCATTTGTGATTTAAATATGTGGAAAAGGGATAAAAAGCCTCTTCTTCCTTCTCTCTCTCCCCCCCACCCCATGCCCCTCCCTTGGTGGGTTAGGTGCTATATCCTGTATTTTTCATCCAAATGGAATGGTTTATTTTTATCTTTTTACAAAAATAAGCATTAAAAGTTACAAGATGGATCACCTGCACGCAGATCTTCAAGGGGAAGGCCATGGGGAATATTGCGACCGAGAGGAGGCTGAAGGAATAAGTCAGTAATATGTGTGGAACTGAAAGGTGGCTGGACCATTCATTCCCATTATGAAGAGGTGCACTACCATTAATAATCATTTTAACAAGAGCTGGCCTGAGCTAGCAGGTCTGGGCTACATTTCTGGAGAGTGAATTTTTATTAAATAAAAAAAAAATACCATGCATACAAATGAAAAGGTACGGCGGGCTCACTTCTCCTACCTGATATTTATTATTGCTTCACCTGCCTTGAAATAGGAACATTTATTTGGCTAACACATATTAAAAGGGCTGTGCATGCCTTTCCTACAGCACTCAAAACCCGGAATACTTTGACTTAAAGCTCCAAAAGTGCTGGTTTCTTAGCAGCTGTAACCTTTCCAAGGAGGAAAGGATCACCTCACCTGGATGAAAGCATCTAGCCATCAGAAATTCCATGTTTCTAAGGGGGCTCCTACAAACCTCAGAGGCTGCACAATAAGGCTGGATTTTGCCAAAACTTCTGATTTTGCTCAGGTGCATTTCTGTAGCTCTGGCTTGTCTGGAAAATCAGTGGAGCAGAGGTTCAGGAGATGGAGAGTTGCTGAGGATTTTACCCATAAAACCACACTTTTTAAAATAGATAATGCGTTCCTTTTTAAAGGAAGAAATGAGTAAAAGCCTTTGGGTCTTTTATGAAGCAGCCGTCAGGAAGAAAGCTTTTAATCTTGGCGATTTAAGAGAAGAGGGAAATTAGCTGTTAACCAAGTACTCCTTGTCTACTTTATTTTTTAGGGAAAAAAGCAGCAAGGCAAAGAGCCAAACCTGAGACAGGAGTGTTTGGGCTGCATGCTGGGAGCTAACTGAAACCCACTGGTATAATCCCCACTCCAGCCATTTTGCCTGAGGCTGTGGGAATGTGGGCAGGAGGTGGCACAGGAGGTCTTTCTGCTCTCACATGTGCCAAAAGCATCCATGCACACAAATATAAGCACCTTTATCATGATGTATTAGTATTTGCACCTACATGTGCTGGGGCAGGTATACGGGACAGGGGATATACAACCAGCTATGCATGGAGCAGGTTCTACTGATGAGGGTGGGCTGTGGCACCTTGAATTGCCACCAGAAAAAGGTCAAAAGGGCAGAGGCTTGGCAATGCTAATCTAAGGTGTTTGTTTAGACATGAAAGTCGTGGCTGAGATACCTCTTTCAATGAGGAAAGGACAGGCAAACTCTGGAGAAGGACTATCCCAGGGAACTTCTCATGCCATGGTGGTATCAGAGTGGTCCTGGTCTCCTGGCACTTGATATGGCATCCTGCAGGTCAGAATGCTGTACAGAGGGGCTCTTCTCTATAGACAGACCTATTGCTACATTAAGGTACTTAGATTTGGACAGAGTTATGGTCTGGGAGGTCTGTAGGGCATCCCGATTTGTTTTATGCTGCTGGTGGTATGATTGCAAAGTGAACTTAGCCAGTTTGTCCTCAGGAAAGTGTTTTTTTTTAATTAATACAAAAAAAGAAAAAAAAAAAAAAAGAGTGAGAACACAATATCAGCTGGGCTCCTGCTACGTCTGACACCTTCATCTTCCCCTCCTGATGCTGCTTGGCCAGACTGTCTGGTAAACACATATTTGATGTTTTCTTCTCTAGATAGGCTGGGATAATTGATGCTCACCCCCTGCCAAGCACAGGGTACCACACCTGGGAATGCACACCACGTCCCGGCATACCCTGGGGTTACTGAGACCTGCTTCACCAATAGCAAACCCCTTATATTGGGTAAATAAGTCTCTTTTCCTAGCGACGCAGCTCGTTTCCCTCTTCGGACCCAGTTATTCGAGCACTGGGCTTTCAAAGGTGACTTGCTGTTGCAAGGACAGTGTATCTGACTGAAGAGATGGGGGTTTTGGGTAGTGCCAAGCAGCTGTTCTTTGGAAATGAAGGTGATCCTAAGTGCCGAGGGACGAGGACAACTCACTTTCATTAGTCACTGTTAAGATCTCAGTCCCCAGATCTCACCAAGGCCAGAAGAGGTTGAGGATTTGCTATTTTCACTGTGTCACAGCAGTAGTTGCTACGGGCTTGGTATCTGATGGGGAGCAGAGAGCGGAGGAGCCATCTCCCTGGAGAAGCCAAAGAGATGGGGAGATATCTTCTCCTCCTTATTTAACTGAGCTTTCCTGCCATTAACCAAGCCACTTCAACCCTCTTTCCAAAAAGACCCTCTCCTGTGGGTCTCCCTTCATTTTGCCTTTAGTGAGGGTGCTCACAGACACTCTCTTTTGTGGCATTTTCCCTAAATTTATGGGAATTTTCTGCTTTGAGAGCACTACCCTTCTGCCAGGTTTGCTTTAAAAGAAAACAGAGTCAGAAGCTAATAGCAGGGGATGGGCAGACAGGTGCTGATGTATGAACACAGGGTGGGATCCCACATGCCTTTTCTCCTTAGGAAATTAGAAAAAACTTATATTGCCCAGATTTCAGTTTCCTCTCTGATGATCCACAGCCCTCCTGTCTCCGTACCCGGCTTGCCCCATACCCCCACCTCCTGTTTCATACCTGTTCTTTCTCCATCTCAGAGATTTTGGAAATTCAGATCCATCTGGTTCTTTCTGATGGAAAGATAGTGTATCACAGGCAACACAGGCAGGGCCCTGGTGGAGCGGCAGCATTAATTAATGGTAATCCCTTAATCCTAGGTTTATGTGAGAGACCGTGTTGTCCACTTTGTCTCCTCCTGCGCACAGAGAGGTGTCAGACCTGTAACAGCAAAGCTGCCTGTCCGACACTGCACCAGAGGTGAGGGTTTTTCCTCTGATTACCTATATTTGAATAACTAGAGTTTTTTTCCCCTTTTTCCCCGCTAGCTGTCATAATATGGTGAGACCATCTTTGCCACAAAGAAAAAAACAAACCCCAGGAAAATTATTTCTCTTGCAATTTTAAGGGGAGTTAGTGGAGTTTGCTAGGACAGGTTTTCTTCCCTTCTGCCCTTCCCCCTGGTGTCAACATTTTTATTCAGAAAGGAGCCCGAGTGCCAAAAAGCAGCATTTCACTTAGACAACTTATCAGGTTTGATCTGGAATTTTCCTGAATGCTTTCATCCAGTCGATCAAAACCTTTCAGCTCTCAGCTACCCAACACAAAAATATCTCTTTTTTTTGATTTTGTGCGTGTCGGTTCTTCAACACCAACAAGAAGCAACAGGAGAAAACATCAAGATCATGTAATTCCCACAGAAAATTACATTTGGATGAAAAAGCCATTTTTTTCTCCCTGGAATGGTAGTTTGAATAAAAAAAAAAAAAGAAATATTGACTAGTTCTGCTTCTGATGGCGCCTGTGTTTCCTTCTGTGAAAGGAAAGCACCCAGTCCCGGCGTATGCCGGGAGGCACTATTGGGCAGCGAGTATTAAGGCCACAGCAACATAACCTACATCCTTACCTTTCCTATTTCCCACCAGCAGACTTTGAGCTTTCAAAGTCACCAACCCAGTAGGAAACAGCAGGGCAGTGTTTTGATGGCCTCAATTTCATCTGAGTCACCTAGCTGTGCTTTTCTTCTCTTTAATTTGCTCTGGTTTTGTTACGTTGCCTGCTTCTGCATTTCCCATTGTAACTCAGCCTTGGGTTGAGGCCAGCTTTAAGCACGTTTGAGCCTCCAAAGGAGCTTGTTGATATCTTGTGTTGGCTCTGGCACAGGGGTGAATTTTATCCCTGGATCATGCTGACCTGGAATTTAAAAGGCCAGGAGAGCTCCCCAGCTGCAGCGTGATGCAGCTCTGCCTGGGCTGGATGCTTACACCAGCTCTGGTTCTTCTGGGCTGTGATGAGGTCAAGGCTAGCAAACCAGAGTACAAAAAGGAGGGTAATGTTTTGCTAAAATTTGTTGTCTTACAATGTGAAGCTCCTTGGATTGTCTCACACCCTTTCCAAGGATGCTTGATGCTTCCTCTTGGACCATCTCCACCAGGGTGGTCCCAGTCCTCCTCCTAGCAACCCCTGCCCCCTCCCTAAGCTCCTTGGGAGGGGAGGATTTACCCTGGTTTTGCCTGGGTGTAAGATTTAGGAGCCCTTTCACCTTTTCTCAACATCAGCAGAGAAAACTAAAACCTGGGCTTCAAATTAAAAATGAAGACTAATAACAGCCTTATATGTGTCATTAAAAAACTGCTGGGTGAAACATGTACAGCACATTTCCATATACCCAAGAGTGCTATTCTAGGTCTAATGAAACCTCTTCCTCTAATGCAGAAAAGGATGAATATTTCTCCAAAGCACCCTCTTTAATAAATTCATCTCTGCTGTAAACACCGGCCGTCTCTGAGGGTCTCTAAGCGACTGCATTGGGGTCACTCCAGTCTCCAACCTTCATTTACTGCTCAGCTGCACAGAGGCAAGCCAGGATGGGTTAACAGGTGAGGCATATGCCAGCTAAAGCCATTTAATTGAGTGGACCCAGCTGCTGGGGGAGAAAAAGGGAAAAGCTGAGCATACTGGGTTGGTGAGGTGCTGCTGGGATCATGGAGATTTTTTTTTTTTTTTTGCTGGGTCTTGGACACTAGACTTCTACAGGAAGACACTCCAAATCTGCTGTATTTAAGGCTAGTGTTTGCTAACACTCTAAACTTTCCTTTTTCCTTTATTTCAACAGCTAAAAAGCTTTCTAGCCATGATACTTTTGCTTTCTATGCCTTTTCTTTCATAGCACAGGAGAAGGTTTTGGGGAGGTAAAGCCTGTCTTTTCATCAGCTGTTAATATATTCAAGGGCACCAGCTTTACCTTCTTTTTGATGCTTGAATTTCCTTATCTTCTAGTGCTTGGAGCAGCCTTCTAGTTTATGAAAGTTGCATGTGGGAATGCATGGGAAGTCAGGAAAGACGCCTGCTGAAAGCATCTTGGTCTCTGTGTAGTAAAAACAGCAATCCTTCATATAGGAATAAAAAATACCGGAGGAACATAGGTGCTGCGATATGTGCTGATGTTGTGTGTGTAATAGCTGTGATGTGGATAAAACCTCAGCTGTGTTTAGCCTTAGTTTTATATTACTTTGGATGGGTGAACCGGAAAAGGAAAGAAATGAAAAAAGGAGCCATACATGCATAAAAATTAGAGATGGAAAAGACCTAGGTCATCTACGCAATACTTTCCTGCCACCAGATGATTGTTCCTGGACTGAAATCTCTGCTCAAAGTTGTGGCTGGGAATACATTAACCTTTAAAACAATAGTATTAAATGTTATATATTTTCTTTAACCCATATGCTGGAAACCTGGTAAATGTGAAGTGCAGGTTGTATCTGAGTGAGTGGTCCCCCAGGAAACGGGTTTTGGGGGCTTTTTTGTGAAGGAGCACTCAGCCTGCTGTAGTTCACTTAAAGGTGGTGTTGACCTGGAGCACAGCTGGCCAGCCCCTGACGCGGGGGCTGTGTTGTGTCCTGCCCGGGCTTTGTGAGCACCAGTGCAGAGCGCCAGTGCAGCAAAGTCAAAACCATCAGGGTCCTTGCAGCAGTGCCCCTGTGGTTGCGCTGGTCCTGCTGTACCCAGGACTGCTCTCTGCTCTGTCCACCGGAGTCCCAGCTTGAGCTGTAGGAACAACACACGAGAGTGAAAGGGGAGGAGAAATTGTTGCCTTGCAGGCATGCAGTTGTTTTTTTAACCTCTCGTGTAGGGTAACTAAATTATACTCTGGGGCTGAACTGTAGAGGTCCTGGAGAATTTCAGCTCCCGCTTCTGTGGCTGTTTCCTGGAGGTGGTGGCAAGGAAATCTTTCTTCATCTCTCCTCATTTCAAAGCAGCATAGAAAACATCAAGGGGATGCGTCTCCCTGAGTTTTGTCAGTGCTCAGGAAGGCACTGCAATAGCAATGATTTGCCTATGGTCTTCACAGTGGTGCTCTTAAATTTCTGCCAGTGTTTTTGCCTATGCTTCATAGGCAAGGAGGCTGGGTCACCAAATTAGAGGAACTCTGTCTGGTGCCTTATTTGCTGAGCATTTCTACCCTTCCTGACCCTCTGCTGCTGACTTCTTATGGGCTGAGATGGTGCCTCAATTTTAAGTGGCTGGAAACTTTTTTCAAAGGCAACAGGTTGGTAGGTTGGGTCTGATTTGGAAACCACTGTTTGTTTTTTTTTTTTTTATTTTCTGTTTGGACTGTTGTCTGTTGCTTTTCTGAGTTGTTCAGCAAGTTGCAACACAAAGACACAAAGAGAGATGTACTGTTATTATTGGTGGTTGTTGTTCCTAAGTCTTTATTGATTTTTATAAAAGAAATAATAACAATGTGCATGAGGTATCCAGCTAACAAAAGAGGTCCTGCAGTACTCATCTCAAATTAAATATATAGAAGCAGAATCCAACTGGGATATTGACAGACAAATACAAAAGCTTTGTGATTCAGCATAGTGCTGGAGTGAAAGCAGGACTTTGCCTTGCCACAGCCCACCTCTGCGAGGAGAAAGACAACATTGTTCTTCTCTGCAGCTCATCAAGAAATATGTCCAAAACATCTTTGCCTGAGGCCAGGCATAAGTACGTTATCAGTAGGAGGGAACTGCTACCTGAGACCCAATGTTGGGCTGATCTGTGCTAGCTGGGGGGGAGGACTGGGATGCCCCCATGGGAGTGGGAGTGGGGCTTGAACCCATCCCTTTGTAATACAAGAAGGTATGCTGTGCTTGAGCTCACCCTGGGTGAGCAGGTCTGTTTCTGTAGGGGGTTAGTGACAGCCATTGGTTGTTTGTCTGGGTTTCTGGTGTACATCAGCTCAGGGCATCCTGTCTTTCAGCAATAAAAAGGCCATGAGGAAGGAAAGCAAAGAGAAAAATCTGTAAATCTGTTCCTCATGGTTGGTCTTGTCTTCCTACTGGATTAACTCGCCAACTCTTAGTCAACGGTTGATACATCCCAAGTAGGGAAGGATGTGAGGAACCATCTCTGACATTGCAACTGCTCTGAACTCCATTCACTTTAAGCCAACCCTAACAGAGGGGTTGGAAAAGCTTATTCTCCTTTTTTCCTTTTCCCCCTTTACTTTTGCATGTTCTCATGCGGGTCGCAAGAAAGATCATGTTGCTGCTGTTCCACCTGGGAGCAGAAACTACTAGACACAACATGAAAAGGTGTCACAGTCTTTGTAGGTTTGTTGCCTTGTTCTCACTCAAATTCAAAAGAGGCTCAGGTAATCCTGTAATGTCAGAATTTGTCTCTCCCTTGACTTTACAAGGAATTCCTGAGGATAATATTGAATCACAACCATATCTCTGCTCTTAAATCATTTTCTCTAGCAAAACATTACCCCATAGAGGAAGTCCTTTCAGCGAAGACAAAAATGAAAGCATTTATCGGTTTGAAAAGATCCCTCTGTGTGCCAGAATCAGTGAGAGAGAGAATGGAAGTGTTAGTGCCTCTGGCAATGCCTTTGCAAGGCTGTTTGTCATCCCAGCACAAGAAGAAGCTGAGCACACACAAATATTAAACTAATATTTTTGGCGCTTGGTGAATTTTGATCGTCAGTTCATGGTGCCTGAGGCAGCAAACAGGAATGAGATGCAGTATCCCTAAGCTTTGTATTCATGGCTGAATTGATGCTCCTTTTATATTTATTTATAAGTATGTATGACTCTTAGTATTGCTATTTATCTGTTGTGTGTGAGAGAGATGCTAATGATAGCCAGTAGCAGGACCCAACCAAGACTGCCAACTCAGGAAGCAAAACAGCAAAATAAACTGTTTCTGGTCCTCAAGGTGCTGCATACACCAAATTGATGACATGGCAATTTTCTGCTCAAATGTGAATGGAGAGGTGGCTGAGGATGCACAGGATCACTGGAACAGACTCTACATTTCCCAAATCTCCTCAGTTTGGAGTCAAAATCCTTCATCTTACATAATGGGGGGGGGGGGGGGGGGAACGACACACCACAAAAAAACAAAAGAGAGAGAAAAACCAACCAAACAAACAAAAACCCAAACAAAACTGAGAGCTGGTTAATCACCAGGAGGTCAATGCTAGTGCTGAGGCTTTTGCACAGCTGTGGGATGGAAACCTGTCCTCTTTCTCCAGATGTGCCCTAAACTGGTGCTACCAGACTTGACTTTGAGGAGCCAGGATGCTTTTACTTGGACAAATGAAAAAACAAGGAAAATAAACAAGGTTGTCAACCCATGACCCCTCTGAAAAGATGAGGCCACCCTTCACACTCCAAATAGCTGCACTGTTGGTTGAGATGTACTTTGTGGAGAGTGTACCAATTATGTGGGCTTTTTCAGAGCCTGGGAGCGGCGTGAGCTGTTATTTTCTTGAGTGAACAAGGAAGAGGCTGAGAGGTATGAGAGGTGATAGACAGCTTTGCAAGGAAACTGCAGTTAACCCAGAGTTAAATTTAACTCCCTGGGAACATCAGGAGCCAAAGCCAAACTTTGTGTGTCACATCACATGAGGGCAAGCGCCCCGCAGCTCACTGTATGTGGCCTCACAGAGGGGGCTTGTCCGGCACCAAGCTCATTCAGCTCCAAGCTCCTTCCTATGGGGAGGTGCAAGAAAATTCCAGTGTTGTGCTCCTTGCTCAAACCTGGGACATAAATGAGCTGAATGGCAAAGAGAAAGGACAAGAGATTCTCTCTCTGTTTCTCTTCTAAGCCATCTTTGAGGGTGATTCATCCTCCCCAAATTCCTGGCAATTTCTCTCAGTGACCAGCAGCTCTATCTTGCATTGCTGACTCATAACTGCTGGAAGCTTCTTTGGCTGAATTCAGAGTAAGGAAAATTTATGCGTTGGCTTTGATCTTGTATGAAGTTGTTTTAGAGCGGGCAAGGAGCAGCCCAGGAAAGGGGAGGAACAAAAGATGTAGTGAGGGAGAGGTAAAGATGAAGGAAAAGGAGGTAAAACCCAAGAAAGGAAAGATGTGTGTGGATTTTGAGCAATGGGGAAAAATATTCAGCTGATCCAAAACCAACCAAACAAACAGCCTGATGAATGATGCAAAACTATGTGCTGTGGTTGATTTCTTATTGCGGCAGTGATATTAGTAATAAAATCAATAAAAGTAGTTAGCTAGGCCTAATAACTACATGGATCCGATTAGACTGATATTACTTCTCCTAATAACCTGCTATTGTTGCTATTGCACACTAAGTAGGAACAGATATCATGTCTTTTAATTAAAACAGGGGCTTCAGCACTTTTGTTCACTCGTAGTCGTAACTGGAAATGGCTAGTCCATACCCCAGCAATTAAATCTGTCCTGAAGGCTCTTATTTATAAATGAAAATAAAGAGAGAATCTGCACTATTAAACAGCAGCTGCCTGACAGCCTGGCACCATGGGCATGTGTGACAACCAGGTGAAAGGCATGGGAAACAAAATTAATTCAGTGCATGAAAAATCAAGGCAATTAAAACCAGGCTTGGCCTCAACTTTGGACCGCTCAAAAGCCCCAAAATAGACTTTGCAGCAATTTTTGAGGTTCTGCCATCAGATTTTGAGGTTACATTTTATGCTGGAGCACAACCAAAGCCCTTCAGATGTTTGTCAAAGAGGACTGTGTTGAAATGTCTGCCTCCAGAAGAGACAGGTCAGGCTGTGGGTGACCACCTCCCCCTGGCTCGAGGCGACCACCATGCCCGTTGTCTCACCTCAGAAACCTCCCTGGCGAACTCCTGGCCTCAATCAATGCGCTTCCACGAAAAACGCCAGCTTAGAGAAAACAGCATATTTAAAAGCAAAAGGCACGCTGGGTTTTATTGAATTTGTTCCAAACGGTTCTACGTTCAATCACCCAGAAACTGTCTCCCTGCAGGCAACAGTATCTTTTACTAACGAGTGTTTGCTGTATGAAATAGCCAGTCTAGTACTTCACAAGTTCTTTGCTCTGACTCTGCACCTGCCCTGTGTTACCTTCCTGCATTTCTTGTCTTTTTGGGCTTCTTCATGTTAACGAAGCAATCTGCAAAGGGGGAAGGAAGAGAAAAAACAAGACATGAGGTCACTTCAGGTCTGAAATGTGGTGAGAAAGGTGTTGTGTTCATCTCAGATCCTGGCCCTGAGGACTGGAGAAAGACACTTTGGGTTGCTCTCCTGATCTCCAAGCAGAGCAGGTCCTAGTATGGCATTTCTGCTGAGTTATGGCCTGGGTGCAGCCTCATGTGCTGTGCTGCAAGGATGCTCTTGGCTTCCACAGAGGCTGGGTGTGCATTAGCCGCGCCAAACCAACGCGCACGGTTCTTTGGCACGCTCAGACCTGATGTTCTGCTCCCACCAGCTTCATTCTGGTGTCTCTGTGGTGCAGTTGGGGTGTTACGGAGGAGCAGGCTGTCCTGCACTGTGGTGTTGCAGCCCACGCGGCTGCCTTTGACCCTCTTCCACTGGTCACCTCCTTGGTTTTGGTTTTATTTTTTATCTTTAAATTTAAAAAAAAAAAAAAAGGCAACTGAAATACTTCTTGAGGGTGAAGTTTGCTCTCCTGTCTCTCCTCCCCTATCTTTCCCACTCCCCAGTTGTGGCCACTGTCTCTGGTGTCACACTCGGGGGGACTGCTGTGCATCCCAGCTGCGTTGGGGCAGGGATTTAACTCCAACCTTGGGGCAACTTTGCCAAAGCCAGATTAAAGACCTGACTAATCAAACTGGTCAGCTCAGTGTGGGTTACGTGAGATGTCTGTCTTGCATCTCAGAGGTGACAGCCATTTTCAGAAAGGAGAGCTGGCGGAGCAGGCTGCTCCTCTCCCTGCCCCCTTCAAACCTGTGCTTTCAGAAGCAACAGGAGTTTTGGTGTTAGTGTGTCTTGCAGAGCTGGAAGAGGATAAAACTCTCTGGCTGCCCAGGAGGGAAAGAGAGAGACTTTGAATTTCTTCCCTTAAATCGTAAGTCACTCTAATTGTTTTCTTCTTCCTTTTTCTTGCTCTCGCTGCCTGCTTTTGAATCAAGGATTTATCTCCACTGGCACATCTACGCAGGGCTATCGCAGACAGCATTGTCTAGCAGAACACCCGCAGACTGAGTAGGTGGTAACGCTGCTGCCGAACCGCTCTCCGCACTGCCAGGACCCTCCCTTCCCACCTGCACCCTGTGTGCAGCAGCATCTCCCACCTCGCTCCCATCAGTTGAGGTGCAAGACTTTAAAAGCAAAACTGCTCAGACGAGCAGAAGGAATGAGGCAAGGGGGAGAAAAATATGCTGAAGAGGCTGGGAGACAGGAGCTGACTAACCCAAAGCCAAGGAGTAAAGCCCAGAAGATTCCCAGGGTAAGGACTGCACTGGGGGCAGTGCTGCTGCCCTGTCTCAACAGCATCCCAAGGTGGATGCTGAAGGACAGCACACACAAAACAAGACAGATCATGCTCCAAGACCAACTAGCAACCACGGCTGGATTTGCCCTGCTGTGGTTTCACAATTAAATATTCCAAAACTTTGCCTGTCCTGCCAAACCTGGGTGTAGATGCTGTCCCAGCACAGCTAGTGCCCCGAAAGCTGCAGGGTGTGGGTGAAGGGATGCTCAGAAAGCATCTGCATGGGCATCCACCCCTGAACCTGCTCCCACACCTACACCAGAGGGGTAGATCTGCCCTGTGCAAGGAGACAGGTACCCCACAGCATGCCCCCTCCCCATGCAGCCATCCTCGCTGCATCACTGCTGTCTTGTTTCAGCAGCCCGGTGGCCATTGGCAGTGCATCCAGCTTAAAAATAAAAAGACAGATTGTCCACTTCAGCTGTAATTACCGACTGAAAAGACCCAGTGGAGAAAAGAAGGGGTGGGGGATGTGGAAGGGAGGATAGCAAAGGAAAAGAAGAAAGGGAGAAAGCAAGAAAGGAACACGTTCTTGAACAGGATATATCAACCATTCAGGCTTCTGCCCGTGTAAGGTCCCTCTCTGGTTCCTGGGAGGGATAACTGTGTCGTGCACTGGGGAAGCATCACCTGAGTGATTAGCTGGAGCCGTGGCTTCCTCGGAGTGCAGAGGAAGGGGTTCCACCCTGAATTATCCATCCACCCCGAATTATTCGTCAATGCCACTCCTGCCATTCCCCAGCAAGCAGGGCTGGCTGGGGTTGCTTACCCTTGCCTCAAGGCCAAGCCAGGCTCTTTTTCAGGCAGCATCGAGTTCTGTGGTGTGCTTGGCTGGTCTTTGATCAGCCCCGGCCTGTGCCGACATGCAGAGCTGCTGGTGAGCACACATGGAGGGGGGAATTTCCTCTTGTCAGGAACCAAGACTGAAACACACAAGAATGCTAGATCCAAAAAAAATTTTGTTTGGGCTTCTTTTGCCACCCTCCCCACCCCATATGTATCCAATTTGCTTGTGTCTCCATTTCTCTGGAGTCTTTAAATATCATCCTCCCCACCAACTAGGTCCTATTTGTAGAGCTGTGGTTTGGCTTATATTTATTTCTTTGTTTTCAAGTGTATCTGCCTCACCAGTTGGAGAAGCCAATGCTCTTTGACCAGACCAAATGGGAGGGAAGTGCAATGTCGGTGCTCCCAGCAGCACTGCTGGCCCCGTGCCTTCCTCTTGCCCCAGCCCCGGTGAGTGATGATGAATCCTGGGTGTCAGAGGCGGCAGGTGATGGGAGAAGCAGAAAGCAGTTCGGGTGACATTCACAGAGTCACTGACATTTCTCGGCACTGCAGCAAGGAGTCAGAGGCAAGGATGGGTCCTGGGGGAGCGGTGACACAGGTCAGCAAGGGGAAGGCAGTCATGACCTGTGGTAGGGAAGTCTTGGGCTTGCAGCATCCAGGCTCCTGTGCCTGCTGCAAGATGCATCTGCTCCCACATGGCTCCATGAGCCAGAAACGTACCCTGGGGATGGTCACCTTGCCACCCTCTGGCTTCCCACCCCCTCAAGCTCCCTCCAGCACCCAGCAGGTTTGAGAGACCATGTACGAGTCACTCTCTGGGAGACCGGAGAAGCACTACAGCTGGCCAGAGACAGCATGACAGATGGAGAGGCACACACATACCCCAAGCCTATAGCTCAGGCTATGCCTGTGCACGCTGCCTCTCTTTAAAATGCCAGCAATGTCCTGTCATTATCAGCTAATGCCCTCTAATGGGTCCATTAAACAGCTCTGTCTTTGCCTTGGCTTCTAATTCCCCCTCCCCTACTCATAGTCAGGCGGCATTACCTGCTTCAGAAGATACGATTACACTACTTAATTCTTTCTAAATGACAGCGCTGAGCCAGCAGCAGAGAGCTGTTCACCCTTACTTGGCCAAGCAAGACCCCTGGATGCCAGCCCAAGGGTGGCAGTGGCAGGGGAGACCCAGCTCTCACTCCCCGCTCTCTCATCCAGCTTTCCCCTTTGCTGCTGCGGCAGCGGCGTGGGTGTCCCTGAGGGCACCTCCCTATAATTATAGCAGATTTATAGCAAATAGTTCCTCCAGCCCCATCTCCATCCCTGGGGAGTAAAGGGCTCTTTGCTTTATCTCTACCTACAGCAAGTCTTACCAGCCTGCTGTGGACCACAAGGCTCGCTGCCGCTCCAGCCATGCCAGCCCAGACCTTTGCTCGCTGCCGGGGCAAAATATTCCATGAACCCCAGGAGGATGCCTGCCGCCATCCCCTGTGTGCACCTCCATGTAACAGTGTCTTAAAGCACTAGAGGAACGGGGACTGGAGTGACTCAAAATTGACTGCTTTTTGCTCAGTACTTGGTTGGCTTTCTCTGGAGTTTGGAGAAATTTTTAATAGTGCTGACTATTGATAATATGTCACTAGGAATTTGATTAGCACTTCACGGCACAAGCACTAAAAATACAAGGTCCTGCTCTCCAGAGTGCTTGGAAATGTTGAGAGAAAGCAAACTCAGAGAAGCAGTAAGGTCATGGAGAGATGTGGAGGTCCCAGGAGCACAGCCAACCGAGAAGGCTGCTGGGGATGGGCCTGAAAAAGGCTTCTGGGGGACCCAGAAGAGAAAAGGTAGAGAAATGTGGGTCTGTTGGAAGTTCAGTGTCTGCACGGGAGGGCTGGTGGAGCATCAGGATTTCAGGATCCACCACTACCACACAACCTTGGGTCGGGACATTTGCTTTTCTCTACTCCCCTTTTCCTGAAGATGGGGAAAACAGGGCTCTGGGGACTCTTTGAGATCCACGGGTGGAAACCATGGCAATACTAATTTTGGTTATTCAGAGGAAGGCTAGAGGAAAACATAGACAAGAAGAGCCACAGACCCGAGAGATATGGCAAAATGTGTGCACTGTTCCATGTCCTATAACAGAAGGTTATTTGTAGCATAAGGCAATGACAGAAATAGCCTTTAAGAAAATATGGCCTTTCCTGCAAACTTACTGTGCATTTTACTCTCAGTTTTATGTGTCAGTTTTATTCCTAATGACCTCTGATATGGCAGGCAGGCCTTCATCTTCTCCTTTTCGTGCTGGGCTGTACACTTCTTGAGGTTTGGCTTGTTTTTTTTTTTTTTCCTTTCCGTGTTGCTCTGTTATAATGTCATGCTGAGCTGCTAAACCCAGCTGCAGTTTTGACAGATGATGTACTAGTTCCCTCTGCTTTGGATTTGACATTTTTCATGAGCACTAAACACACAAGCTTACAAATTTTAAAAGGGAAAAGAACCCCACCACCACCACTCTCTCCTGTTTTTTCCGGTTTGGCTTCATTTTGGAGTTGATGAAAGGTGCCAGATTAATGGCCCTTGAAACTGAAACTCTCTATTTAGCAGCCGAACAAGCAGGGTGAGGGAAGCCACCGTGCTTGTTGCTCTTCTGCTGCTTCTGCAGCAAACCTCACCCCGATGGCAACACTGTCCCTGGCACCCTCACGCGTGGCTTTCTGCCTCGGCTGTGGTGACGATGTCGCTCAGAAGGTGTCATCCATGCCATTAGCCTCTCTCCCACCACTCTGCAGCTCTGGATTTAGCACATGAAGCTCTAAATATTTCAGGACCATGCTGCTAGATGCAGCAACTCCTTCCTTCTTTGCAGCCAAGGCAGTGTTGTGCAACCAGTTTGAGAGAGATGGTCCTCTGGAGGTTGGGAGGGAGGATTAACCCCAGAAGGGAGCCTGTACTTGAAGCCTGGTCTCCTGGCAGAGAAAGGACAGGGAAAATGGTGGGAAGAAATTTAAAACTAACAGCCCATGCTGATATTCTGGGAGCCTGCATGCTGCAGCAGAAGCAGCAACAGGGAATTTTTCCTTCCACTTTGGTGGAAGTGGAATTAGGCTATTTATCTTTGATGAAATGCCAAGTAATGGTTGATTGTGTTTAGAAGCAGCAAAAAGATATTATAAATAGTGCTTCCTGCTCCAAGACAAGGATGAGAAGTGAGAGTGAGGAGACCAGATCTGATAACTGTCTGCACACATCCTTTTTTGTGCTGTGACTGATGTGACTCCAGTAACCACGGTGGATCTCAGGCTGGAGAAGACATTGAGGTCTATCAACATTTCTGCCACCTGAAGAAGTGACTAACCTTGTATTGGGATATTACTAAATGGGGAATGCTGTGGCATGGCAGGTCGTAGAGGTCCCGTTTCCATAGGGTACCTCTGGATAACACAGAGGGAGATGCCATGGGTCAGTTTTTGTACAGAAGAAAGGCAACCCTAATTCTGAGGCTGGTGGGCTCACCTAACCTTGGAAAGCCAGCTGATGAAGATCTTCAAACTCCAACCAAGACAGAGAGGAGCTTCAGGCTGCTATTTCTTGTATGAAAGCACCATGAAGAGAAGGCAGCACGGGTGTGCTGTGCCATCAACTGTCAAATCAAGGGCAGCTGAAGGAAGAAGAAGGAGGACCTCAACACCGATAAAGGAAATCCATCTGAGTCTGTTCTCAGCACCTTCCCAATTTCTGTCTGATGAAGTGGAGCTGAAGCAGTGTGATATTTAAGAGTTTGGTATAGACAACCATGAAGTTGCCCACATAAAGGCTGGGTCAAATCCTCTTGTGGGCTGCACCCAGTTGCATGGCATTGGGGCTGCAATTGTCGTGGAGGAGGCAGTGTTTTGGTCCTCTGCTGGCATCTTGCAGAGGTTTGGTCTTCAGAAACAGCAGGCACAATGTGGAAGCTTTCCTCCTCTTTTTTTAACTGAACAGGTGAAAAAGAAATCTTTTTTTCTTTCATGGAAAGTAAGTGCTTTCTTGCAACACCTTCATTTTAAATGCTAGGGGGAAGACAATTTTCCTTGTTTTGGGCCCATTATCAACCCATCACAGTTACACTTCATTGGCTGTACTTTGTCTGAGCTTAGACTGCGAGCTCCTTGGGCCAGGACTGCCTCTCATACACAAACCAGGGGTGTAAATAAATGGAAAAATAAACAGCCTCGCAGAGAGAAGTGATCACCAGTTTTGTGTCGATGCTGCTTCAGGCACTTGCGGAATCGAAAAGGCTTCACACCGTGGGTCAGCTCTCCACCAGCTGCCATGCAGAAGTTGATCTGCTTGCTGCCACCTCAAGGAAAAGGCAGGTGCATCATTCACTCATTAATATTTTGCACTGAAAATTGGAAGTGCCCTGTAAATCATAAATGACATTATTGGGTTTTTTTTGTTATTGCAACAGAGCTAGAGGAGCAGCAGTAAGCGGGAGCAGCGCACCCTGCCTGTCCACAGGCATCGCAGCATCTCATCGAGAAGATGGTTTTGCTACGCTGGCCACCCACTTCTGCTTGCGTGGGACACACTGACCCATGACATTGCAGTGGGTGAGAAGGGAGGCCACGTGTGAGAAAGGCAGGCACATGCAATCAGGTAATATTTCCCTTTATTAGTCACAGAAATTAATGCTGTCTGAGGCATAAAGGGGAAAATACCCAGAGGATTTGATCTTCCTTGCTGTTTGTGCCTTGCCCCAAGCATGGAATTCGCTTCCACCTCTTGGACCCTCGGCAGCTGGACATCACCTCACTGGCCCCACTTGGGCCCTGGGGCAGGAGCCGATGGTGTGTTCTACCACTGTGCTTGAACATCAGCCCTGGGGGAAAAGATGGGCATAGAGGAGCGGGAACAAAAGTCCTTAAATACAGCAAAACTGGGTTGCCGCTGGAGACAGCACTCTTGCCGCGTTTGGTCTGGAAGAAGACAGTAAAACAAAGGGGGCAAATTTTTGCTAGCATCGTGACTATGCTTTTCTCAGGGCCCTCTTAATCTCGATCCTACATGCTCCACTGAAAAGAGCTGGCAGGCAACTCTGACACACGCCATCCCACTCTGTGGGAGGAGCACATCTTAATTAATTTCAGGGCTGAATGGATGGGCAAACTCTGCTGCCGGAGGAGCGCCCACCCTAACATCCCCTCTGAGATTTCCCAGTCAGCAACTTGTGGTGAAACTCTTTTTTTCTTTCAAATCTAGGGCAGAGCATGGCTGGGCACCGCCAGGAGAGGTGGCTGAGCGGAAGCCCGTCCAGGTAGGAGGCAGTGGGCAGAGATGTGGCCATTCATTTCACACCGAGGCATCCTGCCAGTTGCACACAGCAATGCTTTGCATGGGGAAATTATCAGGGAACAAACCCAGCTCCTCATCTGCACCCATGGGACTGCTCCTCCGGGCACCCCCAGGCCCCAGCAATACAAGTGATGCCAGGGAGAGCATCAGAGGTACTGGCCCCGCATCAAGCAATAAGCAAAGGGCACAGGTAGGTAACAGCTACCCAGATGATGCCTCCGTTTTTTTTAGTGATCTGGGGGAAATGCATTTGTTTGAGAGATTTGAACAGAAGTGGCAACAGATGCCCTGCATAATAAAAAAGCAAAAGCCACTGTTATGCTTTCAGGAAGAGAACAGAGAGGAGAAAAACTGCAGGCATCAGAGATAAACACATGCAGAATTATGGAAAGGCAATATTTAATAGTTCACCAATCACGTTCTCATTTCCAAGGTATGTTACCCCCAGAGCTGAATTAAATATAGAATCTATTTATGTATTTTTATTAAAAAGCACAAAACCAAACACCTACCACCACCAAAAAATAAAATGTTGGTTGCTGCCCCTCCATTAGGAGAGCTCTCCTATTTCTCACACCTGCACCAATGCATCCCCCACTTTTAGGCAGCCTGGGTCAGTCCTTGTTCAGCATCACCAGGCAGCCCCTTCCTGATGGCTGGGAAAGCCTAGGGGAAGACACCTTGCCACTTGCTGGGGCTATGCTGCGTGCCTTGCAAGGGAAATTGGGCAGTGGTTTTTCTGGAGCCTCCCCGTAAGGGCTGTGTTTTACCCTTCACACCTGAATGTTTTCACTAGCACAACCCCAAATTTAGTGAAGCTCATGCTGCTTGATGGAGGATGGGAAGAGGCAGTAGGTTAAGGGGAATGGGCAGTTATGAGAGCTGCTTACTCCAGCTTCACTTCTAAAGGTTGTAACAGGGTGAAATCAAGGTCCATCTAGACCAGTACCTTTTCTTCTACAGTTGTTATAGGTATATTTTCAGGGAAGAATAAAAACAAGCAAGCTGATATGACCGGTCCTAATCTCCTCGTCTTCACGTCCCTGTGCCATCGCTTGTTATCTCCTTGAGCAGTGGAGGTTATTCCCCTGTGCACGAGGCAGAGGTGCCAAGTCCCTCAGCTACTGGCAAAGCTGGCGTCAATGTGCTAAGGCTGCTACAGATCAGATGGACCACAGGTCTCATTGTCCCCTGGCTATCAGTATCTATCTGGTGGCTGTTCTCTTATACCTCCATTGTGGGACCCTCTTGTTCTGCACTAATATCCCACCAAGTACAATAGGACCCATGAACAGCCTTTTAGGCACTGCATTAATACCACAACTAAAAAAAAGAATAACCATCCCTAAATGGAATAGCTCTTTCAAGGAGGTATTACCTTTAATCATTTTTAAATTTGTGTAAGGCAACTTGGAATTACCTACAAAGGAGACTCTATAAAGCCAGATTGTATTGCATTTAATACCTATGCTTTTAGCCCTCTCTTTCCTTCTTTTCTTGTACTTAGATAGATTTTCCTTTAGAGGACTGTATTTTTTTCTTTCGAAGTGTCTGTGCTGGCTCAAAAGTGACTCAGTACTTGATCAATACCTCCGGTGGCTGTTGGTACAGCCACTGATGGGAAGCCGGCAGAGAATTATTCAGGTGAAAGCCTCTGAGAAAAATCAGTCAGGGGAAGGTCGGTTAGTTTGCTTGTTTTAAATCTTTATTGTTTTCAGAAACAGGGGGAAACCAGAGAGACAGCCAGAAGACAGATTTTGGAGAATGCTAGAAGTATTTAAATACTCAGTGGAAGGAGGTGGGAGTTTATAGCAACAAAGCACATTACCAGTTTAAAAAAAAAAAACGAGCACATTTCCAATACCATCAATACCATTGCACTTTGCAATGGGGAACAGCCTGTAAGGAGATAAGAAAGGCCTTTCTGGTTCAGCTGAAAAGCACATCTGCACTTACCACAAAGGCTGTCCTGACTTCCAGCTGTTTTCCTCTCTGGGGAATCCCAGAGGCTGATGTGATTTCTCTGCCTAGTAATACCCAATGGATTTCCTCCCTGCCTTTGCTCCATCCCCCTGTGAGCCTACACAAACATCTTCCTCCCAAAGATGTTATAGGCACAGAGCAAAGGTGTTGAAGTTTGCAGATGGGGGCGGGGGGGAAAAGTCAAAAATTCCTTAAAGGGTCAAATTTCCTTGTAGCCTTTTACCTTGGTATGTGCTGCTGTCCTCTTCTCCAGCACAAATGCTCAGCCTGGAGCGAGCAAGATGACCCTCCCTGCCTTTCTCCTCTTGTCCTTGGGAATGAAGCTTACTCCTGATGTTTGCAGGGTGTTAAAGTCCCCTGAAACATCTTCTGATGCCAAGTGATACAGAATACATCCTGCCTACAATAGGAACCAGTCCTATGGGACCCTGAAAAAGTGCTTCTTTCCACCTGGGACAACCAGGTCACACCATGCTGCAGACCTTTCGATGCTCTGCTCAAGGGATGCTCCACTGTCATAGTCCTCCCCAGGGAGTTTCCACTCCAGCAGAACATCCTGACCTTGCAGCTCTGAAGGTACTTGAGAAAAGACCTGCATCGCTTCTGCATCTGGTTTTGGGCAGCCGAAGAGAGGAGCAGCATGTCCTTAGCACCTGGCAGGCAGCTCTGCTTGGGAAACCCAGCCCCTACGGGCAGTGTTTTCTCCATGAGTCTTGCTTTCCTCCCCTCTTGCTCCAGCCCCACGTGATGGATGTTGTACTACACACTGCGTGTACCATCCACCTTTCTAACCACATGCTATCACATCATCCAGGAAAGGGCAGATTAACAAATTGGTCTGGAAGGGGTTTCTTCATTAAAGGGAAACTGTTTTGGTGGGACAACAGCAACCTGTATCCCTCATTGGTCTTTGAGCACTTACTGGTGATGCTTGCACTCAAGCAAAAAGGTGTGGGGCCAAACTTTAGGGATCCCCTTGTTAAAGCATTTGCAGCACATTGCTGCATCGGCCTGTGAAAACGTGACTGTCGCCCCGAGGCTAAACCCAGTGTTGAGACAGCCTAAGTGAAACCAGCCACAAGTGACTTCTCCCGTCCCTCCTCGGGAGGGAAGATAAATGTCATAAGTCATCAGCCGTCACAGCTTGTACAAGGCACATTTTTCTCTCCCCGGCACTGAGCCGAAACTGCTCTGGATGGAGGGAGGGTGAGGGGCGAAGGGGAGCTGTGAATCCTGCTGAACTTCTCATGTCCCTTGGGTGGGTCTGTCAGCACTGATAGAAAAATGTGTGCGTAAAACTAGGGGAAACAGGGTGTGCAACCACCCAGGCACTGAGAAGGCAGCCAAAGCAGATAGATAGATGGGTGTCTGGAAGGGGAGGCATCTGTGCAATGCCGAATCCTGGGGAGATTGAGCATAAACTCTCAGCACCCACTGCCTTTGCTGAACAAACACTCATTCAGCAAGTCACTGCTGAATGCAAGCAGCAGTGGACCACAGGGGTCAGGAGCAGCTAGAGGGGCTGAAAGCCCCCCATCCCTTCCCAGGAGCTGCCTGCTCACTGTTGGCATAGGCACCTGAGCTGAGCAAGCCTATCTCCTCAAGTTCCCTTCCTTGGCTGAAGTTGCACCTTAACTGCCCGTCAGGTGGGCACCCATCCTCCTAGCACTCATCAGCCCTAGCCCCCAGCTCCTTCTGTACAGCCCAAAGGCCATGGACAATGTTCTTCTCTGAGTTTTGTAGCTCTGTGCATGGGAATGAGCTCAGGGTAAATGTTCACAGTGGTGAAAGGCCTGTTTTCTTCCCTTTTCCTGTCTTCAAGAAACTCACCCCAGCAAAGTGTCCTTATTCTGGGCATGGAGGTGTCAGCTCTGCTTTCTACAAAGCAAAAGTCATCCCAGCAGCTCACGAGCAAGGTGGCCATAAGAAAGCAGCAGACTGGAAAGGGTTAGAATAAGGGGAGGAGATACGCTGGGAAGCCCAGCTTCCAGGTAGTTTAAGCTTAATGGAGAGTAACAATTCCTGTAAAACTAGTTAATTTCCCATCGCTGTCATTTCACACTGCAAAGGCCAAGAAAATATTTTCGGTGCAGTGGGCAGTGCTGGGCTGCACAGGCAGAAGCGGGCAGGGATGGGGATATTCATCCCAAGAGGCAGGCAGGTTTTCCGTGAGCCAGATTCTGATTTGAGTGATTCCCCCCTGCCCCAAGTTTGGATGGGGGATGAAATTATGGGTCTCTTCTTCCCTGAAGCCCTGGTTGTTGCTGCTTCATCTCACTCATCAGGGTGAGAGGAGGTGATTCTTATCATCAGCCCATGGCAGACACTTTCCTCAGGGATACCTGGAGCCAAATACAGCTTCTGTGTATTTAACAGTCTGTAGTGGAGCCTTACCTGTGATCTTGTCCAGTCTCTCCTGGAGCCCACACATCCTCTTGGCATCTGTGGCATCCTGTAGGAAGCAGTCTTGTGCTCCAATACTCTCCAGTCACTTATCCTTTTCTGGCAGCATCCCTAAGCCATGGGCTCTGCCAAAACACCTCTACCCCAGTCGAGGACCATGGTGGTATTTCTGCTCTCAGTTCACCCCAGGGAGAAAAGGACAAATCTTGCTGAATCCAGGGTGATGTTGGGTCATGCAGATAAAACTGCTGCCAAACATTGCTGGGTGATGATTAGAACCCAGCAAATAATTCCATGCAAATAACTTGCTAAGTGAATTGAGCTTCTCTTGCCTCTCACAAACCACCCGTGAACACACTGCGACCTGCGATGTCCTCAGGTAAACCAGTTATTGGAAATCATTTGCCACTTCAAAATTTGTTCTTGGCTTATGGTGTTCAATAAGCAAGCTGCACAGATTGGCAGTGGCTGCTCACATAAATCACGAGGCATTTTCTTCCCATTCCTAATCATGCCAGAAGTCAGTGGGGTGGGATGTGTCCTGGAGAGAGATGGTGGACACACAGGATTACCAAATTTTG
Organism: Morus bassanus; assembly: GCA_031468815.1. Taxonomy (NCBI): domain Eukaryota; kingdom Metazoa; phylum Chordata; class Aves; order Suliformes; family Sulidae; genus Morus; species Morus bassanus. Next base: position 4,501,290 of record CM062583.1, read on the forward strand.
GAGCATTTCAAACCTTGCCTCTCTGACCAATTAAGCCTTGTGTAACACATCATGCCAAGGGAAAATGGACTCTGGCAGAGAACATAGTTCAGATTTAATCTTGCTGTATTGAGTTCACGCATAAATAATCACCTATGAACTTGCTGCTTCGATCTGCCCCACTGACTGGCCTCTGTCAAGGCCTGGGAAATTCTCCTTAGTTAGATGTTTTGCATAAGGCAAGCCAGAGGAGAGGTGCCAAGGAGAGGAATGATTTTTTAACATGAATACATCAGGCAGCATTTGCAACATTTGCCCAGAGGGTATTCATTCCTGGTATTGCTATTTTCATGGTGGTTCTTTGCAATGATTAATTTAAAGTGCCAGCACCAGGAATCATGGGAACATATGAGAAACCCAGTTTTTCTTTTAAAATAGAAGTACGTTTCCTTCCCGATGTTACAGAAGAAACCTGGGAAAAGGTCATCCTTAAAGACATGTAAAACACCCCTCCACTTCTTGTCTAATCTCATACTTTTTCATTCCGTTTCTTAATTTGGAGAAGAAACCCTCTCATTTGGAGTGCACCATATGGTTGCAGATCACCAAAATGGAAAAGCCAATATCATCCAACCTTTTGCAGCAGATGCTCCAATTTTCCGGGGTGCTCAACAGCAGACATGCCAGCCACCACCTTAAGTATGTCTTTCAAGAGCTTTCATGAGAAAGTTGGGCTTGTGGTTCCTAAAGCAGTAAGCAAGGTGTGCAGACAGGCTGATGTCTCCATCCATTACTTCCCAGTGTATAAATTGAATCTTCCCCCTTCTCGGTCACCGCTCTGTCCCTGTGCAAGGAGGATAACTGCTGTCAGCCCTGGCCTGGGACGCCTTGTCCGTGCGTTATTTGCCTGCCTTGATGATGCAGCCTACTTCTTCAGGCCATCTGACAATGTCACATTGTAGGGACTTTCACGGTGGCCGTGAGCTTGTCTTGTCTTACACTTCCTAGCTTTTGGCCTCTTTGCATCTGCTGTGTAGCACTGAGAAACATGTGGCCTTTGGTTGGGTATGTGGAGGAGGTAATGTCCATGTCCCTCTGTGCTCCATCTCCACCTCAGAAGATGGGACCTCTTGACCAAGGGTCTTTTTTTTGTTTGTTTGCTTTCTCCAATTATACATTTTGAAGCAACATCTCATCGCTTGACAAGGCCAGGAAAAGCCTTTCCTGCAGATATGCAGTGTGCTTCCCTGCAGCTGTACTTTGGACATGGTGGCAGATGACCTCAGTGCTTCCCTCCCCTTGCTCTACACGTCCCTTTCCATCCCCATCCCAGGTGGCCCTGTGGGCATCTCTTGTTTCACTGCTTCCTAACAGCATGGGCTGTGTCCGCCTGGGCTCCCCAGGCTACCGCTGCTCTCAGTCAGGCAGAAGAAAACCGAGCTTCCTCTGAACCAACCCTGGACACAGGCTAGCATGGGGGTAAAGCTGCTCAGGCATTTGAGTGGTTGGGGTTTGATACAGCAGGTTAAGTGTGCTGTGGTGCAGAGCTTCTGGCTGGATGCAGAGCCACTGCTTCACTTAACGCACCAGGTCACCTTCATGCCAGGTCTTCCCCACTTGAGCATCCTCCCATGGAGGCAGTGGACCAGACCTCTGAGTGACGGCCGGGCAGCAGGAGGATGATGCACCCACCACATTTTGCTTTGTCCACCCACTTGGGGTGAGGGATCTCATCCATCAGCTGGTGCTGGAATTTCTGAAGCATTTCTGCCACATCCTTAACCCCAAACCCATCTGCTTTTACGGATGTTGCATGCACGTGCACTCTGCTTCATCCCCAGTGACCCTTCCCCGCCTTGACAAGTCACTTAACAAGTCACCTCCTTGTGTCCCCCTGCCTATCCCAAGGCTCATCATTCATATTCTGGTTTTGTGGCATGCTTGCCTTTATTATAACCTGTGTATCTCTCCCTCTCTTCCTATCCCCTTGCATTAGGCACCCTGGGGTGAATCCCATCCGTTATGGCAAACCCCTTGCCTTTAACAAGCAGAGGGCTCACAGTTATTTACCGGGGAAAGGATAAGCTACGGCATTTCTATAAAACATATTAATAATTTCGCCCTTTCCCTCCACATTTACCAAATTGATTTTTGAACTGCTAGCAGTCGTATTGCAATAAATATAGTTGAAATCCATTGCACGTAATGGTTTATAAATTGTGAGTCATAATTCAGCGGGAGCCTTGGGTTTGGTTTGCTGGCTTCTGTCGGTGCGTGCGTGCACGCCTGTGTTTTCCTTTCTCCAGCCCTTAAGCCTGCACTACTCTCCAGTGGAGTAATAAATTGGGAATAATAGAAGCTCTGCTAACTAAATTTCACTTGTCAGTTGGAAGATTTCATGCTGTGCATTAAATTCTTGCAAATAGCGCAAGGTAAAAAATAAAATAACTGGCCCCTTCTCAGCTCTCCAGTCTGTGTTATCAGTGTGTCTGGATGGGAGGAGAGCTCTCGTTTCCTGCTCCCAGCAGCGACATCATTTATCCCCACCATGAAAATGGCCCCTCATGCCTCCAGGAAGCATCAGTGCTGTGGGATGGTGTAAGCTGCAGATATTTTTTGATGGGGTTCTCTTGCCAGGGATTTGCCGGTCCCTCTGCCAAGGCGGAGATGGAGAGGGGGGATTGGCAGGGGACTGGGTGTTGCGCGGGGATGCTGTAGTGGTGGCGTCAGGTTATATATGCAGTTCACAGCATGGGGTCCTTCCTCTGAACCGTGTTCGATTGTTTCCTGAGCCGACTGTTTTCAGTACATCCCTGGATCTGCGTGGGGCATCAAGCGCAGGAAGGTCCCTGGGGTGGAGGAGACCTGGGCATGAGTGGTTTTGCCCTGGGTAATGCCCCAAAAGTTTGTCCCCAGCAAAAAGAGATGCTTGGGAAGAAGGAGCATCCAACAGCAGGGCAATGCCCCCACGTGGGGATGGCACTGACCGCTGCCTCCACCAAAATCACTTTTGCACAACCACGCACAAGGCACGACCCCTGCAGCCGCCGTCCCCAAAAGCGTGGTGGCAAAGGCACCGGGCAGGGGAAGCAGGAGGGTATTGTGCAGGCAGCGAGATCCCCCCGGGGTGCGGAGACTGAGCTGGAGGTCAGTGCAGCGGCCAGGCAGGAAAATCCATATCTGTTGCGGATTTATTATCTGTTGGGCGAAATGTAGCACAGATATTTTTAAAACATGGGGCCATTAAGCTCTCCAAATGGGCCAGCTCACCTGCTATTTTAACAACATGTTGTGACACCATCTTATTTTATAAGTATTCCTCCTGGACTTATTAACTCTAAGCTGTCGCATCCCATTTTGAGAGAGGTAAATGCCACCGAGATGACCGCTCCAGTCACACCGAAACTGTTTAATGAGTTTTTATGGGGCACAGGAAATTTAAGCACCAGTCCAGGGTTTTGGAGAGGGAAAAAATGGATCGGTTAGGAATGGTGGTATTTACAGTGCTCTTTTCTCTGCGTGGCTGTGTGTTTATTGTGGGATGGGTGCACATCAGCTCACGGACTTCATCTGAGTCCCAGAGATGAAGAGGATGGGAATATTTAAAGTGTCATTCCAGCAACATGAGGTGTCTAAAATAGCAGCACATCCCTGGGCACGGACCCATTTTTTGTGCCAAAAAACCCCTTCTCCTGAAAAAGTAACCCCCTGCTGGGTGTTGTTGGTGGCCAGCACGCGCCCTTGGGTGAGGGCTTGGGGAGAGGCAGCGCCAAAAGAAACGGGGATGAGGTCATGGAAAAGGGAAAACAAACTACGTCTTGCATCTGGGAATCGGCTGCCAGCACTGAAGAAGGGCAGAAAAAGGGGCTTTGCGGCTTCCCAAGCCCTTCACCGGTGGTGGAGCAGCCCCGGGGATGGGGAAGGAGTGGGTTGCTCAGCTCTGTGGTCTGAGTCTTTTTGCCCAAATGAGTCTATTTTGGGAGGAGGGGGGGAATAAAAGATTTGTAGAAAAACACTCTGGGTTCGCTCATCTTGTAATGAGATGCTGGGAAGCTGGTGAGTTTGGGGGATGCTTGCAGCACCACTGCTCCGTCATGCCCAGCGGTGCACGTGTTGACAGGGGACCAACACAGCAAGCTGCCAGTCAGTGCGGGACAGTGGTACCCCTGCCAAACCCTGCTCTCTGCGTGCAAAGCAAGCCAGAGGGCTGTGAGCGGGGGCTTGGCCGTGCTATACCCTTAATGCACAAACCATGCACCCCCCCCGCTAAGGCAGGGGTGTCAGGGTGGGGTCTTCGACAGCCGCTTTCCAGCGCCAGCCCATCGCCCCTTCCCCGGAGCGTGGCTTTCCAGCAGGAGCCGAGTGCTGGCACTGGCGGTCAGAGGAGCAAGCCAAGTAGAAACATGACACATCCCAGAAAAACAACAAAGAAATGACTGCAAGGAGCTGGATTTGGAGGCAAGGAATGACAGCATTTAACCCTTGGCGGGACTCGCTGCTCTCAAAGATGGTGCAGGGGATGGGCTGGCTGCAGCAAGGCAGGCAAATTTGGGGAAAAGAGCCCAGTGCCCAAGGGAGGCACCAGTGACCCTCCATCCCTGCCTTTTTTGTTGCCTGGCTTACAGCTCAAGGAGCACCCATGCACCTCCTCTGCCTGCAGAGGCTGCTGAGGCAAGCAGACTGGTGGTGTGGGCAGGCAGTGAGCTGAAGCCAGGAGCTTTGGCAGAGCCGAGCGCTGGCCCTGGAGCGCATTGGAGCCCAAACACTCTGACTGTCTCCCAGTGCCACCTGCCCTCCTGCTGAGCTGGCTGGCCGGGCAGATGCAGAGGCAAGAGTCATCTGGGAGAGCAGGAGCTATAGGGTTGCTTCCACAAGGCTGAGAAATCAGTAAGGTGGTAATTTGGGGTTGCTTAACAAAAATTGGGCACAGGTTCATCTCCTGATGTGCATTAGGGATAACCATATCCACCTCTGAAGGTTTTAGCCCCACCAGGGCTGTAATCCCATCACCTGCACCCTAGCTATTGGCTTTAAAGGGGGCTTGCAGGTGCTGCTGCTAGCTCCAGGATCTGGTGGATAGGAGGTGTCAGACCTGGGTGCTTGGGGGCCCTGGAGCTGTTGGGAGAAGCTGTATTGGCTGGGTACTGTGGGATACACAGGTAGGAGATATGGCAGCATGGCCATGAGGGTTGAATGCCTGTTGCAGAGGGGTTTGGTGAGTTTTTTTACAGATAGCTCTTAATAATTATTTGTTGAGGACTGTACTCTGCTACCAATACTGCTACTAGCAGAGCTGTGTGAGCACCTTCTGGTTTTCACCTTTAGGAATGAAAAAAGGAAACCTTGGTCCCAATTCCTGGCAGATCATTCTCCAAACTGCCTGTGCTCTGTCTTGCTCCCCCCTCCCCTCCCCCCCTTTTTTTTTTTAATGTTGTGATCACAGCAAGGCTTTGCTTGGAAAAACTGAAAAAGTAGCCAAGAAGAATACACACAACTGTCCAGGAGAGATAATCAGTTGTTAAAACATGCCTGCTGCTCTAATTAGAAAGGAAATGAAATTGGGTTTAAAGCGGAATTAACAGAAGGGTCCCTTATCCTGTCCATCTATTGGGCTCTCCCTGCCCTTCTGGGCAAATGTGATGGGAAGGAAAAAGAAAGCTGGTCCTCCCTGAAGCCCCCATCCCTTGGAGATCCCTCCAGAGCCTGGACCTGAGTAATGCCAGAGAAAGACACTCAGTCCCTCTGCTCAACCAAAAAGTACCTTCAACTTCAGTATCACCAGTTGTATGGGTTCATGCAGAGCTCATGTTTCACTGCTGTCTCATGCTAATTTTTGGCATCCAGGGAATAGGCAGAAGTAGATTGACTGTGTCTAATAGGTGGTTTAAGCTGTTAGAAATTATTTTCTGTTTATTAAATCTTAGTTGGTACTGTAGGTATCTTCCACTTCTTTGGGTGAAGGGTTAAAAGCGTGTCATTGATGCTAATGTAATGGCAATAATGCTAATAGTCTTTGCCTCTCCTTCCAAAGGAGAAGCACTCTGGCCCTTAAATCTGTCCCCTCAGAAGGAAAGTGTGCAAATAGGTAGACTCTGTTATGTAATCGACATGCTTTTGTTGTTTGCTTTGTGATCCTTCACCTCTTGACAGCAGGGTGATCCATGCTTTGGTCTTCTCTGGAGAGGTCTTCTCCCTCCGCACTCTTGTCACTGTTCTCTGCTGTTTGGGTAATGACTCTGGGTTTCCTTGCACATGGCTGTGGATTTTCAGGATGCTGTCAGCTCTAAAAGTGGGTGAAATTAAAGATTGGCAAAGATAAAAAGAAATATTAAGGTATTGACATGACCCTAGTAGCATCTGTGAGGATGCTACTTGCAGCACCTCATTGCCCTGCCTGACACCTTTTACAGGAAAACACCTTCTTTCTGCTTTCACTTGAAATCTGGCTTTGCAGATTTAGAGGAGGAAAAACAAGATGTTAGCACTGCGTCAGCAGTTTGCTCACAAAACTAGAAAAGATGGCTCTAAAATTGGCTTGGGATGATGATGGGGAACTCCAGACCGGGACCAGTGAGGATCTCCAGCTCCACTGTTTGCAGGTATCAATGGGAGAAGCCCATCGATCAAAAGGAGAAGAAAAACCTGGCGTGTGGAAAGGCTTTGCCAACACAAATGTCACGTTGAAGTTTGAACCACAAGTCCCAGCAGGGAAGGCCTTATCTGAATACCAGCTTGCATAGCAGTAGCTAAGCCAGTTTTTATTCCTGTTGGCTGATTTGAATGCATTATTGGCAGAAGTCAATGTTTGGACACATTTGCTGATTTCGATGTTTCTAGGCGAGATCCTTTGCAGCCATCTCAGGCCATGCAGCCTTCACCATTACCTCTAAGCCTGAATTCCAAGGGCAGGACCCTTCCAACCAGACCTCCCAAAGAACTCAGACCTTGGTTAAGCACTGGAGAAATGCTTCACCAGAGGGCTGTGTGCATCTTAAAAATGTGACTGCTTCACCTCTCCCCATAATCCTTCCAACACCTCCTCTCTGTTAACCTTTGCATTTAATACCTGTGCAGCTCCAGGAGTTAGCCAGGTAGGAGCAGTTTTGCTAGGGCTCCAAGATGTCCACATGTGAAACCATCAGGATTGGAGGGCAACAGTGTCATAGGGCACTGCACCCTGAGGCAGTGAGTTCCAGCAGTAAATCATCACCCCACTCAAAAAAAGACATTTTTTTTCTTTTAAATTTAAATCAAGCTCCCACCCCTGCATGTTTTCGTGCTGTGAGAAAGGGGAAATACCTTTCTGGGACCATTAGTTATGTCTGTGCTCTATTATGGCCCTCTTATTCAGCTGCTTTCTGAAACTGCCAGTCCCTGACCTATCAATCTCTCCTTGTCTCTGCTGGTTTCTATTACTCGTCTCAGAGCCTCTTGTGTTTCTGCTATGTCTGTTCTTGGATTAAAAGTGCAGCAATATATTATACATCCTCTGAGGAGTTAGGGGAATCTGATGAGTGGGCTCTTTGGAAATGCAAATGCTCAGGACTAAGGAGCTGAGCTGCTGTACACTCAAGTTCGCCTTGATGCACTTCTAGACACATACCAGAGTGTTTTGAAATGACACGTCCTCAACATATTAGAGATCCTCAGCTGGGCCATGCACAAAGGAAGGAAGCCAGTTCTGGCTTTTCCCTTGGATTGAATTCCTATAGATCCCAGCCTTCTGCCTGACTGTCATGGCTTGCTCTAAGGAGACCCTCGCTGATAAATGAGCAAATTGCTGGATGGCTGAAAAATGTGCACTCTGTGTCCTCTGTAATTTGTACTGCCACACAACTGTTTGTGGAAGTGAAATGCAATCGATGGATCAGACCAGAAGGCTCCAATTTAATCTCTGCAAACACTGAAGAGTCAAGATTTCTCTTGTTATATTTTTTTTTCAGTGCCACCAGAGCACCATCCCATCACACTCAGACAAAATCTTCAGGTAATTTCATACATTTGCACTTTGTTTCCTTTCTTTAGAGGAAACTCCCTCCTTGTCCAGACGATCAGCAGATATACCATCTAAATCTAACTGAAATCCTGCTCTCCTGGTTGAGGGATTCGCAAAAATGACTAAGTGGTGTTTATCTGTCAACTAATTCACCTGGCTGTCCCGGGCACTTTTGCTGAGAGGAGCACGTTTCTGATGGCTTCTATCTCTTCTTCCACTCATGACTGCCTTGTGACACTGCTCTCCTTGATTCAAGACCCAGCTTGTCCCTGTTGCACTTGGCTGCCTGGTTATGGGATGGATTGGGACAATGATCTTTGCTCTGAAGGTTTCTGAAGGCATCTAATTTGGTGCAAGACTGAGACATGGCACAGCCCTTGGAGCCAGCATTATGTGTCCCACGGAAACATAATTCAGAGAGGCTTGTCTGCCCCCTCCAACCTGTAGAGCTGCAGAAAAGTCCACCACATAGCAGCTGTGAGATGGCTGATCTGCATAATTTTGTGTTTTACTTGTTTCTGGGTGCTTTAATGTGTTGCAATTAGCTAGCAAGCCTTGTTTTCTTTATGACCATTTGTAGTGCTGATTGTTTGCCATGTATCTTTGGGCCTGAGCCAAAGAGAGCAGCAGTCTGGAAACCAGCTGGTACCTGAAGCTGGTCAGAGCACTAGACTGATGCACAGATTTTTATGATGACTTATTTTGATTCAGAGCCATGAAGAGGTGAAGCTTTGAACTTTACCAGCCTGGAATATCACTCCCCTAAAAAACCAAAACTCAGCCCCTCCCCCCCTTCCCCCCCAAAACCAAACCTCTACCCATTGACTCAAATGTTTGGCTCCTTCAGGTCCAGTTTACACTGAAACTAGTGAATAACTGTTCAATACGAGTTGAGGAGACTTCATGCTTGGTGGCCCACAGGAGATGCAGATCTTGGGGTTGCTCCATGAGGCTGTCAGTTGCAGAAGGAGGAAGGTATAACTGCTAAGTCCTGCTTAAGTTACCTGACTGTTGCCAATTCAGAAAAGACTTGCAGGCCAAGGAGTGTAAGAACTTGCTTTCAAAATCTGGGAAGCAAGAAAAAAAAAAAGGTTGAAGGCTGCTTTGCAAATCTGTTGTGTGCTACTGTAGGAGTAGATGAATGTGTTAAAAGAGCAAATTTGTCTCTGGGAGGTAGAGCATGTCCTCAGTGGAACTTGCAAAGTTGCCTGTCTGCAGGAATTGGGGTGCCCCTATTCGTGCAGAAGTCTGGGTGGTACAGGCATTGCCTGAAAGCATTTGGAGGTGGTGATGTAGACAGCAGCCTTGCCCTGCATGCTCTCCTAGTCCTGTTTTTTTCCAGGATGTACACAATCCGATTCTCCCTTGCTAACTGCATGGCTGATACTAGTCAGGGTCTCCCAGCAACTCTTCCCACTGTTATAGACCTTCCCAGGAGCCCTGACACGTAAGAGACACCTGGGCTCCTCAGAGCTTAAAAAAAACCAGCTATACCTAATACAAACTTAAAAATCTGTATTGCTTGAGCACTGCCGCTGCTGCTCTAGCTGTGTCGGGAGGAGATGTGGGCAGATAGGAACCGAAAAAAGTGATTCTGTCAGGACCCAGCAGATACACATCCATGTCTTTTCACTGATGAGGTTGTCCTTAACCATGTTTCTATGCTTGGGCTGCAAGGCAGAAGTCCCCAAGGCAAAACTCCGGTGCAGAAGGGAGGCTGGGGAAGGCCAGCAGCTTTTGGGTATTCCCATTCACTTTGGGATGCACCTATCTTCCAGGTGCAGCTGTGGGGTGGGGGAACCTGCCTGCCTTCCCCCCGTCCCTCCCAGGTATTTGCAGTGTCTGTTTGGGACCTGAGGCTGCTCAGATTTCCTGCTGTGCAAGACATTGCATGGAGTCAGCCTGGGATCGCAGGTGCTGCTGGCTTAGAAAGAAATAATAATTCATGTCTCTGCTCCTGGGTCACACTTGAAATTAATGAATGGCTTTGAAAAAATGAGCAACTTTCCTTTTATTAATATAGTTTGGACTCTTTCTTTGCCTGTGGGTGTCCGGGCACAATTAGGTCATGCTTTCAAGCTCTCTTGCAACCTAGAAAATACAAGATTTTCTTTTGTAATGAGAACTGAGATGCTCTGCTAATCACACGACTCCTGAAGCAGAGTCTTGCGGGGGGGGGGGGGGGGGGGGGGGCAATGACACAGGAAAGGAAGCAAATGTAGTAAGCAGCCTGTGATAAAATCATGATCTGGTGTGACTGACATGTGTAGATATCCTTCAGTAAGAGCTATAAAAGCCCATGTCAGGATTCACAGAGTTGTAATGAAGTCATTGCATAGCATTCACTGCCGGATGGCTTCCTGGGTCTAGCTCTTAACGGGTCTTAATAGGCCCAAAAAATGGGAGGCTGTAAGGGGGAGGCTGAAGCAAAGCGCTGATTGCGAGGCAGCGTGGTGTAAGTGTTTCAGTGCCTGACCAAGTGCTGAGCTTTTTGTTACAAATGGATGAGAGGAGTAAGAGAAGTGGTGTTTCTCTGAGACTGCATTGAAGATAGGTATTTGGCAGGTACCTTGTCAGGAGGGATTACTTTGTGGGCAGAGATGCTGGAGGAGAGGAATATTAAGGAGAGTTTGCAGATTTTTCTTTTCTGGGGGACTGAGGGATGCATGCATGCAGCTGTGAAAAGGAAAAAAGCCCCACAAAAAGCTGCTGTAGCTTGAGCATCTCTCTTGTGGAGCACAGCCTTCTTGGCACGGGTACCCTCCTGCAGCCCATTGGGGAGCCCAGGCCACCGTTCCATCTCCAGCATCACCCACCTTGCCTTTCTCCTGCATTTAAGATGTTAAAACGTTAGTCTGGGGTGTTTGGGGATGATTTGACTGCTAGGCTGGCTCCTCATCCTGCTCCACCCATGGTGATGGGCACTGGGGTCCAGGCCCCCTGGGGCTGTGTGCAGGGATGGTGACAACCGCAAAACAAGAGGAGGGGGAAAAAAGAAACCACATGCACAGGAGGAGAAAATAATCAAGCCAAGGGGAAGGAAAAAAACACTGGTCCTCTTATAACATAAAAGCCCTCCTCCCCTTGAAAGAAATAAAAGCCAGAGTGAAATGAAGGTAAATGCCAGAGGTTTAAGTACCACGCTGCTGAGTGTGTTTTAAAGGTTACCTTTCAGGGGGTTGAAGAGAGAGCGAGCGGCAGAAAGGGAAGGAGTTGGAGCACTTCCCATTGTGAGGACCACTCCAGCTCTTAATGGATTTTTATATCCCTGTCTGCTTTTCATGACATTATTAAAATTGTTTATTTTTAATTTTTTTCCTTTCTTCGTCTGGGGGAAGGGGCTGGGGGGTGGGAGGAAAAACTGTTGCCATGGCAATATCCAGCTAAATGGTGCACATCTGCATCACTGATTTGGAGCAAAAATGAAGTTTTGGGGTAGTTTTTAAAGAGGAGAGAAAGAAGCTGTGCCTGGGAGCATGTGCATGCACACACATGCTCATGCCAGGACAAAAGTCACAGGGTTTAATTACAGGCGTGGGAAGGTGACATTTCCAGTGCTTACCTGACCAGGATAAGGAAATGAGGAGCCTGAAGCAAGGTAAATGCCTGTGTATAATGTGAATGCTGTATGGCAGACCCCCCTGGCCTCAGATCTAGCAAATATCACCCCATTTGCTATTCAAAAAGTATGCCAAAATTTATCTCTGGCTTAGGGTATATGCCTTTACCTTTGGTAGGCTGTGGATGTGCCTGCCGGACCTGTGAGATGTGGGTCATTAGCTTCTAAAAGTGGGGACAAATTTGCTCTCAAGTGGCAAGTACCGTCTTTCTGCACCCTGGAGGGCTCCCTGTCATCTGCTCCTGTGCTCCTGTGTCAGCCTGCTGGGTAAAACCAGGTACCATGGGTGACCTCAGCACCTGATGGCCTGGGGTACCAAAGCAAGAGGGGCTGATGGCACAGGACTGGCCAACACACTGGTCCATTTGCAGTCTGCAGCGGGCTCCTTGGCATACCCCCCCCCCGCCCTTTGCCTTCCCAGCTGGGTGGGCAGCAGGAAGGCAACTGAAATACCCTGGCAGACAGTTTTGCAGCAGGAGAGTGTCCCAGCTCCTCCCCAGGACAGTCAAGGATGCTCTCTGCCTGCTGGCCCGGGCTTGGCGTGGTTTTGCCTCCAGAAGGAAGGAGGTCTGGGGAGCAGTGTGGCTTGGTGACACTCGCCAGGCCCCCCGGCATGGCTCTGAGCTGTCACGCAAGCTGCTGTTAAATAGCCCTTCCTTCAGCCCTTGCTCTCCTTGGGAGAGCAACAGAGAAAGACAGCAACAGAGAAAGCAAAGGTCTGCTCTCTCCAAGGGAGGGAAGAAGCCTTCCTCCCACCCCACATCCAGGCAGGTGGGAAAAAGGCACACACCAAAGGTGGCTCCTGAACTCTTTGAATCCTGCTTTATCCTTGCAGTTCCCCAGCCCTTTGACTGGGTTTGTTCTCTTTAATTTTCTTTTCCTGTCTCCACCGTGACCAAACGAGCTCAAAATTACTCAGAATGAGCTGCCTGCCCCAAAAGCCCCATCTTCCCTACTTGCCCAGCTGCTGGGGAGAATCAACACAGCTCCTGAGCCTGGCTTTGTTATCTGCCTGGGTAAGCTCTTTGCTCCTTACACTTAAATGCCTCATCCTCATGACATGCTGGAAAAAAAAAAAAGGCATATTTTAGGTTTCTGCATGGGATAAACAAGTAATTCGAGGGCTAAACTTGGATGGGAACCAGCATTTCTGCTGGTCACCCCGCCTTTTCCCCTGTGCAACTAAGAGATGTCCAGGGCTGCTTGCTGGGAGCAGGGGAGCATCACTTGGTGCTTAAAACATCAGTCCATGCTAGGACTCGCTGAGTGCACATGCTGTTTCCTGCAGTGCCTGGTGGGTGTGGGATCCTGGGGTGTTCAGCCTGCAGCACCCTTCTTTTCCCATGGATGGAAAAGGATTGCAGGGTGCTCAGCCTGTTCTGACTCTTGGGCAGAGAAGATGCCTCCTCTCTGCTGCAAATCTCCTCTGCTCACAGAGCAGAAGTGATGTAGAGACTGGGATGCATCAGCACCAGGTTGCTTTGGCATGGTTTGGGCATGACCTGATAGCATCCGTCAGGGCTCTCGCTCTCCTGGCAGGGCGAAGGGGCGCAAGCTTCCCTGGGAGGGCTCAGGGAGTGACATGGAGGGAAGAGTTCCCAGCATGACAGCAATCTCCACCTCTGCGGGCCCCAGCTCCCCTGCTAGGTGCCCTGACCGGGCTCTTGCCGGGTGTCAGATGGCCTCATGGAAACAAATTATCACCTTGGCTGGGAAAGTTGATGTGATTTCATTTACTGCTGCTTTTACCAGCCGTGCCTGGTGCCCAGCAGGACACAGGCAGCACGGCTGTGCAGGTACTGGGGAGGCAAGTGGAGATGATAGAGGGTCTGCCCCAGTGCTGAGCTCAATTTTAGCCACTCTCACAGTTCCTGGGAAGAGGGATTTGCTTTAATTGCACACGCAGCTGGGGGAGAGGAGGAAATCCCGTGGCATGGGCTGCCCTTGCAGGGTGGCCAGGCAGAGCAGGGTCCCCTCCTGTGGGTGATAGGGCTGCAGAAGCCCCCTCCCACCTGGCCACCAGCCTTGCCTCCACGGGGAAAGGCTTCAGCAGTGATCCCAGCTCCTGGCAGGGGACAAGAAACAGTGAGAGGGACAGCAGATGCTACCTCTGCTTCACCTGCAGCCCCCCACTCCGTGGATGCATTGGTGGGCTGCATCTGTACCCCCCAACAAGTGCTGGGGTAGGGAGCAGCACAGCAGCCCACAGCTTTATATCACCAAGCCCCCTCTTGCAGGACCTGCCATCCCACCACCACACCGAGCTGCCCAGACATGTCACCAGACACTGTTACTCCAGCAGATGGGTGGGAAAAGAGTTAACTTGTTAAAACTTTTCAGCTTCACATCTGAAATCTGTGTTTTGTTGGCAAACAGGTAGTACATCTAATAAAATGAACCTAATCTTTACTCCAAAGCTGTATTTCTTTTTTAGCTCCAGGGGCTCTGGTAATTGCTGCTTTGCTCTTATTTCTTTTGCTCTTATTTCACCAGAAAACCCACAATAAAAATACAGTGGAAATACTTGGAGAAAAGGAGTTGTCAAGACAAGCAGTTATCAGAAATACTTGGGGCCAAGGGGAGACACAGACATCACACAGCAGCCAGGCAGTGCAACCCCGCCGGCTCCTCCTGCATCCAGCCAGGCACACTGGGAAGGGCTCCGCAGGGACGGCTGAGGCCGGATCCTGGTGCTGTGCTGGCCACAGCTCTTGCTGCAAGGCAGGATGGGAAAGGTATTAGCCTTTTTTTTTTATTCTTTTTTTGCTGTTTTTTTTTTTTTTTGCAAGAGTGGAGTTTAGCATCCACACTAAGGAGAACACCTACTTCTGCTGTGCTCGGGCTTGTTTAGGCCATGGTGGCAAAGGAGAAAAGATGGGCTGAAGAAGAGACCTGTGCTATCAGAAAGAGGAGAAGGAAAAAAAAAACCAAACAAACCACGAAACCAGTCAGGCTCAGCCCCTCCTGAGACTATGCGATGTGTGCCAGTGTATATATTTAGGTGTTGGTTAGCTTTCCTTGCCTCCCAGCAGCGCCAGAGTGGTACCCCAGAGACCCAGGCCAGCGCTGCAGGAACATGCAGGCATAGCCACTGCCCGCGGTGATTGCGGTGATTGCTTAATGTGGACAGCACTCGATTAGGACTCATATCTATTGCTTTGCTTGATAATGCCGCTACGGGGCGGGGGGGGGGGGGGGGGGGAACATGAAAGCAAGGGAGAAATGGAGATTTAATTGGATAATTCTCACTGAAGCATCTCCTGGTTAACCAGCCAGAACCCCACCTGCATCTTTACATTATTTTGCATGTTAACAAGGTCTGCATCCCGTGAAATGGCTGGTGGGGCATGAGGGGTTATTAAACCCAGCAGTGCCACTTCCATTTATCCTTCAGGGTAACTAAAGGATGTAACTGGATGTCAGTGCTCCTCCCCAGCAGTCCTTAGAGAGCCGAGTGCCCAGCGGGGTGGCTGGGCTCTTCCTTAGGATGCTCACATACAGAGTTGGAGCAACATGCTGCTGTTCAGAAGCTTGGGCAGCTTTAGTGTCATCCACCAGCAGAGAGAGAAATGATGAGGCTTTTACATATAACGTCCATCAGGGTGAACAGGAGCCCTGGCTTTATTTTGCCTTTTTGCCTGCATTCGACTGATGAATAATAGCATGAAGCAGGGTAGTGGGAGCGGAATCACAGAATCATTTAGGTTGGAAGAGACCTTTAAGATCATCGAGTTTAAGATCATCAAGTCCAACCGTTAACCGAACACTGCCAAGTCCACCACTAAACCATGTCCGTAAGCACCACGTCTGCATGTCTATTAAATACCTCCAGGGATGGTGACTCAACCCCTTGCCTAGGCAGCCTGTCCAATGCTTCACAGCCCTTTTGGTGAAGAAATTTTTCCTAATATCCAATCTAAACCTCCCCTGGTGCAACTTGAGGCCATTTCCTCTTGTCCTATTGCTTGTTACTTGGGAGAAGAGAACAACCTCCACCTCACTACAACCTCCTTTCAGGTAGTTGTAGAGAGCAATAAGGTCTCCCCTCAGCCTCCTCTTCTCCAGCTCCCTCAGCTGCTCCCCATCAGACTTGTGCTCTGGACCCTTCACCAGCTTTGCTGCCCTTCTTTGGACGCACTCCAGCACCTCAATGTCTTTCTTGTAGTGAGGAATAGAGCAACCAGGACAACTGAAAATGTCTGGGCTTGTTTATTTTGCTTTCCCTAATTATCCAAAGCAACCTGAATGGATGGGTTTCTTTCTTCCAAGGCCGGGCTGGGCACAGGCATTAAGCCAAGTGGGAAAGACATGCAAGAGATGGTCACGGACAAATGCTTAAAAATATATCGCTGGAAATTTCTGGAGCTCTTCCCATCCCAGACAACCTGACCTTCAATTTGTTGAACTCCATACCATGATTTTAATGGTTGTCAGTGCAAATGCAAGCCAGTTGTTCCTGGAAACACTGAGCTGTCCCCCAAACCTTGAGAGAAATTAATGTTGCCCTTGTCCCCAACCCCCCGGAGGTTTCTCTCTGAGCACTTTATTTATCTCAGAAGCATTGTGCTGTTCTCCAGCAGGTTGCACTCTGCTCTGACCCTTGGAAAACATGTCCTGAAAGATGTGAGTTGGCGGGGAAGCAAGGCATACATGCTTTTTTCTGAAAAGCTGCAGAATCAGGCTGGGGAAACAAACACCAGGAAGGTGGAGGAAGGTCTTAAGTCACCCCCTTGCCAGCATCAGTAATAGTCCTAGCAAAGAGTGGAGAGCCAGGGAGCTGCTGTAGGACCTACTCCTGCCATAGGACCCCCCAGTCTGGATATTTTTCACATTGGCTTCTAGGAGGGGAAAAATTTGAATATACATCTGATAATACCAAATTCTCAAAATTGCTGTTGGTAATAAATTAGCAGCAGCAAGTGGAGGCAGGTGACTCAAGCTGACTCATAACGAGTCACAGGGAGCATCCTTCTCCCAGAGCGTGGTCACAGCTTGGCTTGACGCAGCCCTTGCCAGGTGTCCTTTAACCAGAAGGAACCTCTCTGAATGCCATGAAATGCCGTCAGGTTTGCCCACATCAGCACCGAGTCCTGCTCCAAAGGGAGGTGCTTTTCTGGTAATTAAAATTAATAGGCTCTTACAGCTTGACTCCATCCAGGTTTTTTCCAGGCAAGAGATGCCATGGGAAGATCAGTCACTGCACGAGCCGTTCCCTGAGCTACGCAGCTCAGACTGAGGAGGGACATTTAAAATCCCCAAGATCCACAATCTAGACATAACTTTTAGCCAAGGAGTACTGCTGGTAGTAGATATTAGAGACTCTTCACCAACACCCATCCGCTCCAGAAACACAAACTCCACTCAAAACCAGGAACCTCCAGCCCTGTTCCTCACAGAAAGAGACATCAGGCTCTGGCAACCTCCAAAGCCTTGTACTTCAGGACTTTGGATTTAGGTCAATGTAAGCATGGCATTAATTTAGCTCCAGTCCCTCAAGCCCATGCCTGGTAAACACACAATGCCCTGGTTTTGGAGTGGGGAGGGAGGTGTCTATGCTGACCAGTGGGGCATGGCACTGTCCTTAGTGACTTATCCAAAAGACCAGTGTTGGCAATAGTCAACATGGAGGACGTGCCTGCAGGTGTGGGCAGTGGGCACCTCCATGCCATTGGGAAGCCACAGCTCCGGTCAACTGCTATGGTCTTTTTCCAGATATCGTGACAGTCTCCTTTGCTGCCTGGTAGATTTTCACCCACCCTCTTGGCAAAGACAGCGGGAGGCTTTGTGCCAGCTGCCCCTCCTCCTGAGCAGCTCTTGTTTTCATCTGATGAGCCCAAAATCAAGCCGCTACCATCCTCCTACACTTCTCCCGTTTACCCACCATGGGGCTGGGGTTGCAAACGGAGACCTCGAGCGCCATTTCATCATGTGTGGATGACAACAATGAGAACAGCATTTACAGGGAACTGCTTTTTCCCTTGACTTCATTGCCACTTACTTGGTCATGTAGGATGTAACACAAAGCGTGCTGGATTGAGCTGCAAGACTCTTGCTCGCTTGCCTCCATGGTGGTGGAAAACTGCACTGCATTTCCAACCCACTAGCAGAGACCGGGAGTACTCAGCACCTCCAGAGCCACCAATGACCCATCGCAGAGCATCATCCCCAAGCGCTGGATGGCTTCAGCCTGCTGGAAGACTGGGAGATGCAATTCGAGGCTCGTCACGAATAGAAACGCACCGGAACGTGTGGCCGGAGACCCCCAGCCCCTCCACCCCGTGCCCTTCCCGGATCCAGCCCATCTGGTGGATACCCCCTGCAGCACCCCTGGTGCTGGTGCTGTTGGCAGGTAT
This sequence comes from Morus bassanus, assembly GCA_031468815.1. Taxonomy (NCBI): domain Eukaryota; kingdom Metazoa; phylum Chordata; class Aves; order Suliformes; family Sulidae; genus Morus; species Morus bassanus. The sequence goes on from CM062583.1 coordinate 4,519,237, forward strand.
ATTGCAGGAGGAAACCGGGCTTTGCCTTGGAGAGCACCAGGTGTCATTCAGTAGAGGATGTTCCCAGCACTGGGCAGTGACACACATTGTTAACAAGGCCAGGCTGAATCAAGAAAAACAAGTGAGATGACACTCAGCGATCAGTAATTCCTCCCCCTCACTCATAAGTCTGTCAGCCTTTCAGCTGGATTGTCAAAATACGTTTGTCACAGAACAATTCTTACTCTCTATTTTTTTTTTATTATTATTTTTTCCCCTTTTTTAGACTCTGGCTGAACTCATCCGTTTGGAACAAAACCCAATATTCATTTCCTCTCTGGGCAGTTGATTTTATTATTGGCTCACCTGCTCCCGCGGTTGAAAAGCTATAAGACTAGCTGGGTCTTCAAAATTAAATTTTGTTGGGTTTTGGGTGGTGGCGTTTTTTTTGTTTTTGTTTTTGTTTTTTTTTTCCCCAGCCTCACGTATTCCATGACTGCAGGTTACTGGCAGGGATTTGAAGATGTACTTGGCAAAGGCACTTTCTGTCTGGGATGGGGATGAGCAAAACAGGAAGCCTGCTTCTCTCTAAATCAGCATCCTTTCAAAGGCTCAGATTATTCCAGACCAGGACAGACCTTGCTTGTGCGTTGCACATCTTTTGCTGGGGATGAAGTGGAGCTCTGGGCAGTCACTAGTTGTTCCACTGGGTAGATGAGCCTAAAAAAGGAAAATGTGGGTTACTTTGGAGGGGTTTTTTTGGGGAGTGAAGGCTCCTGCTCAGCCCCAGCTTGGCAGCTGGGAGCGCTGCCAGGCTAGGATAGACTTGGGATGTTGCTTGGTCTTGAGATCCTTCCCAGGCTCCCCGATTCCTGCTGTGGCAGGATGAATTTTGCTGCTTCAGGGGCTGCGTTCAGCAGTCCAGGCTCAGTTCTGCATTGAATTGCCAGCTTTCCTTATTTTAGTTAACGATCTTCTCTTCTGGTCTCGTAGAAGGAAGATCTTGGGACAGGGAGGGAGGGACCCACATACCCCATTGCATTGCTAAGACCAGCTCTCCCAAGCCAGACCTAAAATGCTCCAAGGGCTGCTTGAAGAGCTGCGTTTAGGGCTTAGAAACTCCCAGTTAGCCACCGCTGGATTAAACTCCTCACCTTTCTGTGACTAGGTGATGTTACCTTCAATCTGCAGCTGGAGGAGTGAGGCCCAAGGGTAGGAACAAAACCCTAATCTCTGTTGACACCAGCTTTCACCTCTCCAGCAATAGTCTCTGCCTCACTTGCCCGTGCATGTTTTCCATGCCTGTCTTTGACATGAGAATCCTGGCTGAGACATTTGCTCCCTCGGAGTTCCCTGCAAATTCTAAATGAGGTGCCAAAACCAAAAGCTGACCTCATTGTTTCTCAGCAGGAAATAAGTTTGCCAACAACTGGTATTTTCACTGACCTCATATCGTGAAAGATCTGCATCCCGTCCTACCTGGAAATGCCAGCCACGAGACAACGCTGGTAGCAGGAGCCAGCATTTTTACTGGAAGGAATATTTTTAGCCTGGCAAGGTGTTGCACTGGGAAGCTTATTCCTTCAGACAGTAATACCTTGGTCCATCTGAGCAAGCACACGGGCTTTCCAGCTGCAGCCCCGGCACCATCCCCATGCATCCCCAGCACCGCGGATGGATCCAGACCTGCCTGCCCGCCAGCACAGGTCAAGGCTGGACATGTGTTAGAACATGAAAAGCAATTGCAGCTGAAAATGAGAGGAAGGGGAAGTGTGAAGAAATCCTTGCGGGTGTCAGACAAGCCCCCCCAGCCTGCCCTGAGAGGTCTCCCCATCGGATAATGCCTGGGGAGGCGGCTGCTCCGGCATGCACTCTCTGTTACTGCTCTACCCCAGGAAACTGGTGCCAAAGCTTGGTGGCCTGGGGAAGCTGGATGCTGCTGCGGTGTGTGGCATCGTGCTGAGCCGCTGCTTCCCCGAGCTGCCAGGCACTCACCCATGGAAATGCGTAAATCCAAGGGGCGAGAAAGGCCACGCACCCGCATTCCCTCCAGGCTAGAATTTCCCCTATGATATGAGCTGTCATCTGCTGTACCTGCAGATTGACTGAAGAGAGGGAAGGAGCCCGCAGACACTACATGTCCTACGTGCCAGGCTGCCCACGCAGCTTTTTCCCTCCCAATTACCAGCTGCAATACAGGAGCAGGCAGGACCAGCCTTCTTAGTGGGACTGGGATGGTCTGGGCTGAGTTTCCAGCCTCTGTGCAGGCTGTGCTTCTGCACCTGCACTGTGCAGGATCTCACAACGTGGATGGAGCAGTCAGGGGGAACCATGCCATAAGCCTGCAAGCCCGGAGCTGGCTCCCAAACAGCTGGCTTGAAACCCAGAAGAGGAGGATAAATCCCACCCAGAGTGTGTGCAACAGCTGGATTTTGGAATAAGGGGGACTGTAGGAGGGTCCTGGGGGATGCAGAGCAGGCTGGCTGGCTGGGGAAGCCTCTCTGCCTGCATCCCTGACCCATCCCATCATCCTGCCTGGCACTGGCACCATCACATAACACCAAGCAGTTGCTGCCTTCATACTGGTCTTCCCCTAGCAAGCCCCCTTGCACCATTCCCCTGCTAAATAAAGGTCTCCAGCCTCCCAATATCGGCATGCCATTTTCCCAGGCAGTCCTGGGCTCTGACTCGCCCTGCTGAGACCTTGCCCATGCTGTTGCAGCATCTGGCAGCAGCAGGCAGGAGGGAGAGAGAGATATGGGTGGTGGGTGAAGCCAGGGACACCGGGTGTGACCAAGTAGGTGATTATTTTATTCTTTTGGGGAAAGGAGGAAGCAATTTCCATGTGGCACTCCCTGGGTATACCTGGAGGGCGCAGCTGATGAATAGGACTGTTTTACTTGCCGCAGGCTGAGCCACACAAAGCTCAAGAGAGTTTTTTTCCCCGAGCTGCTCCATTAACACAAACAGACAGCAATGCTAGCTGCTGACACCAGGGTTAATTAAATCCATCTCTCCATCAATTCTTATTCAACTATTATCGATGGTCATTAGATCAGCGACAAAGTGACAAGCAAACAGTAATAGACTCATCTTAACCCTCGAGGTGCTGGAGAAGGTTAAGCAGACTAGGTGAGTGGGAAGGTGGTTTCTCTGGTGCTCTGCTCAAACTCTACTTGCTCTCCCTTAGAGCATCCCACCTGTATTTGAATTAGTCCTCTTGGTAGGGCAGGTCACCACCCCCACTCCCTCGAGGAGCGGAGTCTGTGCCTGTGTCCCTCTCTGTCCCTTTCCAACAGCTTCCTGGCCCGAGGTTCCTACAGGATCTGTGCTGTTCCTCAGGGATGCTGGGAACAGTGGATGTGGTCCGTGGCGCAGTGACGTGTGGACTGAAAGCAGAAAGGTCCCGCTGCTGCATCCTTCTTGCCACGACACAGAGATGGCAGGATGCTGTGGGGCAGCTGTGCCTTAGTGTTGATCCATGGGAGCAAAAAATCACTGTTGTCACGAGGTGGCCCCGAACTGCATGGCAGAGTCACGGGGTTGATGCCACCCTCAGAGGAGAGACCCACAGAGCTGCTGTGCACACCTAAGCAACTAAACAAACCATGGGAATACTAGTTACTGGAATAACTCTGTCTGTGAAAGGACTAACGAGAATAAGGGAAATGTGTGCTTTCAGCTCCTAGAGCCCTTCCTTCTTGCAGCAAGGCAGAGCTGATTTCCTCCCCCCCATGCCCGTGTCCTGAAGGCCCTTCCAGTGCCACTCACACTTTTACAGTCAGGCTCACAGGGGAAAGCTGCTGCTGCTGCTCTCTTCCCTCTCCCCCTCTGATTAACAGCTTAAATGAGAACTGAAGGCTGCCCAAGGGCTGCAATACATTTTCACGCTTCTGCCGCTGCAGCCAACAAGCCAACGTCCAGCTCTCTTCAAGGTCACTCGCAACCTTCAAGTGACTTTCCAGCTTGCTTGGGGAGTGATGCTTGCGTCCCGCATTTTTAACTTGCGGAGCAAAGAGATGGGGTCTTGCTGGGAGTGCTGGGGCTGGGTCTTGGTGGTGGCTCACATGGGAGAAACGATGATGGGTTATGAAATGCCTGCAATAAAATGAATATGTAAGTCTGTGCATACTTGCAGGTAAAAACCCCACATGCATTTACCCTGATTTTTGCCTGGTCATAGGTGAAACCCTTTGCCAACATTGCCCTTGGTGATCCATGTACGTCTTTCCAAACACCTGGGGTAGTCCTTGGAGGCCTTACATGCAGGTTAGGTAGCCCCTTGGTTAGGAAGGGTGGGCAGGACTACTTGAGGTAACAGGGCAAAGCCACCGCTGTTTCACGACCCCAGTATTTGGGGTTGCATTGGTGGGTGTGCTGTAGCCCAGAGCTCTCCAGCTTTATGCTTTCTACATTAGCAAAGTTACAAAGTGCCACCAAACACCCATCTCCAGACTGGTAGGATGGAGCTTTAGGTGCTTGTTGGCTTGCAGTAGAGGCTTGTTGTGACTTCTTAACCAAGCATGGTGCAGGTAAACTATTAAAACAATACATTTATTACCACTTTTCTCCCTCTTACAATCTTTCTTGTTCTTGTCTTGCTGGAGTCAGGCTGCCCATGATGGTAGGGCACAGCCAGGCAGGGGAACAGCGCACAAATTTCTGGAGAAGCTGCTTGAACACCCTCCTTCCAGGCTCTACCCAGAAGTTTTCAATGTGAAAACTAGACTTCTGAGTGCTGGTACAAGTGCCTCGTGGTGGCCTGTCTGCTCTGCCATGGAAAGTGTTTGTACTTGCAGGATTGCCTGGGGTTTCTGTTTCTGGAGATAGTTAATAGCTACGGAGCTGGTTCATCACTTATCAGCACACACTGCTGCATCACTTCAGTGTTTTTGCAGGATTCAGAGATCTCGGCACGCGCCACAAATAGCTTTCTTTGTGTAGCTCTTTACATTGGCTCTTAACACCTGCAGAAGCTGCAACATGCTTGAGAGACGGTGAAGAAATGCTTTACAAGTCAATAAAACCCTTCATTGCTAGAGTCAGAAATGGGCATGCATGAAGCGAATGTCCAGGAGAAAAAGAAGAGCCAGGATGCTGCAAGGAGTACATGTCACAGACCTCTGTCTCAAAACACAGCCCTACTGCTAGGGGAGGACCTTCTGGATGCTGAGGGAAGACCCTGTCCTTCCTCCTGGACCTCTTGCAGAATCCATGTATGGATGGTCCCTCACCACCTTCTCGTGGTGGTAAGAACAGCAGAGCAGCAATGACAGGCAGCGTCTGCCAGTGATGGGCTAATCCTGGTCTCCTGGCCATCACCCCAGTCCTTTCTTTGGAGAAGGGAGACCTTGGTCCAGGCAGGGAATGGGGCACCAGTGAATGGAGAAGCAGAGGTGTAGCTTTTCTGTGGTCATCTCTCTAACTGGGGTAGATAACTCTCTGATATTCCCCCTGTGCACATACCTGAGGCAGTATTTTATCCCTGTTCTTCTCAGTGAAGGGTTGCAGGATGGGCATGTTAGGAAATGTCCTTTGTTCCTGAGCTGGGGGAAACAGCACAGAGGGGGAAAGTTGCTTTGGGCTCAAGCGGATCGCCTTAGGCTAAGGGCAGAGCTGCAAGGGAGAGCAATTGCCCTCCTAATCGTCAGCCCTCTCCAGCTCCCTTGATCCAGCAAAGTGCCTGTGCCTGGCAGGGACCCTCGGCTTCGCTGGTGGGCAGCAAGACTGAGCCTGAACATGGCATTGGGAAAGATAAGAGGTGGCTCTGTGGCGGGGCAAGGAGGGGGCAGAAGCGCCGCATACAGTGGTCTGGATGCCTGGGTGGCTAGCAAAGCCCGAGAGCAGCCCTGCTCTGGGTAGGGAGAGCAGCTCTGCTCAGCAGCTTAAACCTCACAAACATCCCTTGCTTCTCAAAAAGGAAAATAATTGCCATATTCATTTGTGGAGGGAAATAATTACTTCATTCATGACATGAAGTCAATTTTTGTCCTGAACCGGAGGGAGCCCTGTACTGACAGAGGGAATTTCAGAGAGAGCAAAAACAAGCCTGGCATTTGTATGCTGCAATTAAAGGCGAGAAAGAGCCAGTCGTGGGTTTTTGGTTTTGGGTTTTTTTTTTCCTTTCCCTCTGTTTTTTTGCACATCAAATCAGATAACAGATAAAATGTTCTGGCTTCTCTGGCTCAGGCTGGGGGGAGAGGAAAGGTCTCCCTTAACTTTATTAGCTGTGCCAAAATGTTGCAGTTCAAAAGATGACTGCGGCAAGAGAACGCTTTCCCCCTGCATTTGCCACAGCAGCTGGGTGAGGACTGATGGGCAGATGGAAGGAGCCTGTCGGTCTTTTAGCGGGGCCATGAAAGGCACAGGCAGGCACTTAACACAGGTTAAACAATTCATGGGAATTAAAAAGGAAAAGAATAAAAAGAAAAAGACTAGAAGGTCTTTCTGCCTGTGCCAGCGATGGGGTCAGATCTGAAATCTATTCCTTGGAAAGATCAAAGACCCAGGCTGGGATTTCTGGGCGAGAAGCACAGATTGTTAATGGACCTGGGCTTGCATGCTGCTACGCACAGGCGTGCTTGCTTGGCCACCGGCGTGGCCAGAGAAGCGGCCTTTCCTCTGCGGGCTCCAAATGGAGGTGAATTGTTCCTGTTACAGCTGGGGAGGGTGCAAGCCCATGCACCCCACTGCATGCCTTGCTGCCTTGAGCTGGGGTCCCTCGGGGAGCTGGGGCCAGGGTGCCTCTCTGCCATGGGACCTGGTGTCTGGCACGTGCCCAGGAGTGTGGCCACCGCATTAAAAATGGGGCTCCTGGGAGCCCCAGGGCAGGGGGAAAGGGCATCCTGCAATGGGGACACGGAGGCTCTCACAGATAAATTATAAGCCAGAACCTTTGGTACAGCTCCTCTGCTGTGGGACAGCTCGGGCTAAGTGCCGAGCTCCTTGCTACAAAGAGGCTTCCCATGCTTGGTCTGGGTTGCCCACCACAAGCCTCCAGCTGTGCTCGCCTGCTCCCAGAGGGAAGCTCTGGGCATGGCTGGCTCACCCGGAGCAGAGGAGAAGGTGAGATCTGCATAGACTAATTGATACTAAATTATGTGGGAAAAGAGGAAACTGAAGGCAGGCGGTTCTGTAAACATATCTATTTTTCACAATCTGCACCACCATGGTTGAAGCTGGTGTCAAGGGTGATATATGATAGAAAAGTGATGAAACATTGATGTCAGGGGATGAATATTTCAGGAGGAGCTCCATACATTGCATAGTGCTTTTCTTAAATCTTTAACCAGTGTTGGATAACCTTGAGAGGGGTGTTTATAAGTTTATTCTGTGGCAAGGGGAGCAGGCAGCCCAAGGGGATTTGGAGCGTGCTGCCCCAGGGAGGAGGGTGATACCCCGGTGCGAGGCTCAGCACGTCCCATTGCACAGGGCAGTCCAGCTAAGCCAGCACTGCAGGGAAAATCCTTGAGGCTAACACGTGCCAAACCCTTCCCAGCTCCAAAAGCAAGCACGGCAGGTAAAAGTCAGCCCTGGCTCTGTCTTGCTTCCTGCAGCCTTTGGAGCATCCCAACCCTGCGGCTCCCCTGTGCACCAGCTATAGGAGCTTCCCAGCAGCTTGATGTGATCCTGGCCTCGATGTGCTTGGGCACGGCGCCCTCAGACCGATGGAAAACAAGTTTGCAAGCTGCTTTCTCCTCCGGGTTGACTTTTAAGCATCAGCACCTGGCTTCAGCAGGGAGGTTGTCCCCATTTGAAGGAGAGGGAGAGTAAGAGGGGGCTTGGGGTCTGGTTGGCGACAGCGAGCCCAAGCCATGAGCAGTAACACCACAGGGGAAGCTCAGAGCAGCTCACAGCCTGGTGAGCGGAAAAGTCCTGCTGGCTCATAGCTATTTTGAGGTAAGGCATTAATTGAGGACCAGAGGGAAAACAATAAAGCCATCCCCGAAATAGAAGCTGTCAAAATGTCATTGCTAGAAGGGAAGCCGAACCCGAGTTTTTTTTTTTTTTTTTCCTGTTGCAGAGCCCATTGGTTTCAAAGCAACTGCGAGGGGGCCCAAGTTTTGGATTTTTCTTTGCTCCCATCAAAACCAAACTTCCTGATCTCCCCTGTGCCCAGAGCAGGGGCCGGGGAGGCAGCGGCAGCCGGGCACGCGTTAGGACTAACGCTTTTCGGTGACATTTAGAAGATGCCTTGGGGGCCCTTTGCATTTGCTGCTCTGAAAATTTGCTTGTCTATTTTGGAAATTAGCAGCGTTCAAGATTTTTGTTAATAAAACCTCTAAGAAAAAGGGTTTTTTTTCACGTGGAGGGAGCATTGTCTGGAGGATGGACGGTCGGTGGGATTTTGTTTCGAGGATGGAGAGAGAGAGGGCAAGCAGGAGGGGTTTTTTAAGGAGCAGTTTTGATGTTTCATGTACAAAACCAGTGTTATTGTAACACTCGGGTGTGCCTTTCCGGGAGCAGGGCCTCTTGCCACATCAACCCTGCAGCTCCTGCCTGGGGCTGGTACCTGGCTGGTACCATCCCAACAGGACTGGCTTCTCCCCAGCAGCCCCAAATGGAAGCAGAGCCAGACGATTTACACTTCTCCCACCCCACCCTGCCTCTCCATAAACAACATTCACCCGAAGAAAACAGGATGAGCTCAAGGAGGGGGAAAAAAAAGGAGGAAAAAGATCCTGCTCTGTTCCCCAGAGGCTTGCACCATCCCATCCCTAGCTGGGCATGCGTGGTAGTCCTTGGGGGCTGTCGGTGCCACGGGGCAGGGAGACCCTCCTGCACGGTCCTTTCAGGTCATGCCCGTGCCATGATTTCCAAGGCCACATCAGGAAGAGTGTTTTCCTGCCACCGATATTATCTCATAGCACTTTCCACCTTTTTTTTCCCCCACACAGAAAGCTGTAAATCAAGACCCTGAGGCATCCGCATAGCACCAGGAAGACTCTTGTATATCTTTTTAAAGATATATTTTTCATTTTGCAGTGTTCAAACACCATCTGCTGTTTTGTACAGTGGCACTTTCACAGGAGGGGGTCATTTTAAAGTGTAAATTGTTCCTTAAAGTATATATTGACAATACCGGAGGCTGAAATGGCTGGAAAAACCCTACAGCAAGCACGGAAAGTACCACAGCCCTGCTCTGTAATGGCCGTCCTCGTCACGTGGGGGCTTCGCTTCTTACCTTCCCCCCTGGAAGAGCATCTTTGAAGGCCAACATCACCCCACTGAAGCCACTTGGGCTTATAATAATAAACCGGTAATGTTGCCTGTGACGTGTGACTTATGGAGGAGCGTGGTTATCAGGAGCGATGAGGCATTGTTTCAGAGGGATGCACTTGGCCAAAACTGGGGTAATAGAATGTGCACCCCAGTTAAGCCCCTGGGCACTTGGTCTCCATTTCAAGGTGAGCAAAGCAACACCAAATACCTGGTGAAGGAAGTTAGTCCCTGATCTGTAGCGCTTAGAAAAATATGATTAAAATAATTGCTGCAGCTGGGTGGCTGCTCTCCTGTTTCTTGTTACGGAGTGTCACCGGGATGTAATGACTGCAGCAGCGCGGCCCCGTGCTATTTCAACATTAATTTGGTATCTCATTTCCAGCTATCACCTTATTTATTTTAGAAGCTTTAATTTATGTCGGGCCAGGTATGCCAACTGTCCCAGTTACATGAAGGTCGGGGAGCGGCTCCTGCAAACTGCACGTGACTCAGAGCTGGGTGCTGCGACAGCCTCGTCCCTAGGATCGCCTCCTGCCACACCGGGATGATGCTACAGGAGCTCCTGCTGCGGTCCAGGCTCAGGCACGCTCCATAGCCTAAGCGTCTCCAGCCAAGCACAGGGAAGCAAACGATGGTTTTTGTGTGTATTTTTTTTATTTTTCCTCCCCCTTTTCTATTTTCTCTCTCTTTTTTTTTTTTTTTTTTTGCTGTTCTAGCTTCTTGCTGGCAACAACAGACGTTATATTTTGACGAGTTAATAAACATCTCTCCCGGGAGTGAAGGAGCTCCAGCATGCTCGGCTTCACCATGTTTCACGTCTGACTAACAGAGTTTGCAGAGCAAGAAGTGTTTTTCTAATCTGAGAACTCGGTGGCTCACGTTTCAGACTTCTCCCTGAAGCTGCTTCGCTTCCCCATGTCTCAGAGGGGTGATAACATGATGCTTCTGTGTTACCTCCTGGGGCCTAACCCATCACTGCAACCTCCCCCAGCCCTTTCTGCTGCCCCACACCCACTCCCAACCCCAGATCATCTCTTGGATTTCATAGTTTTGAGCCATTTATCAGCCTCAGATGTTAAGGTATGGCTCTACCTCTCGCTCCACGGCATCTCTGCAACCTGCACGCTCCCATGGTGCAGGGTTTTTGTACTGAAAGGAATCCCCTCACTGCTGGGGGGGTTGCTGATGAACACCAGGCACTGCTGCAATGAGCTGCTGATGGATGCCAGGTCTCTGCATCGGGGATGCACCTTGTCTTGCTCCTTCCAAGCACCTCTATCTATTGCTCCAGTAATACCGAGTGCCACAACCTGTGGTTTCTATCAGCCTTTCAGACCAAAAACCAAGAGTTCTTCATAATTTTGAGATCAGCAGGTGAGGAAGCCCTTGGAAACCTGAAGAGTAGGGACAGGTGGATGTGGCTCCAAAACCTGCTGCTTCTAGGATGCGCCTCACAGCCATATCAACCCGGGAGCAGCTGCTGCCTTCGTGCCTTTTGGCAAGAAGAAATGAGACCTTGGACGTGGCACAGGGGAGGCCTGGGAAGATGACACGTGGTCCAGGGAGCCAAATTGCCGGTTCGAACTTGTAGAACATTATTGCTTGTGAATTATGGATAGTTATTGCACCTCCTGGACAATAAATTATTGAGCTGACATGCTGGATGGAGAGCGAGGAGTCGGTGCTGTGTTTATGGCAGGCGGATCTGGCATGTGGTGTCTTTGCGGGGAGAGGGGGATGTTTTTCTCCCTTTCCTTCTAAGCAAGAGCATCTCTACCTGAAGCTGAGGAAACAGCAGGGCTCTGCCCACCGTAAGTCACTGAGTCAGCCGTGAGGGCAGCCACAGGTGAAAAACCCTGGCAAGGGATCCTGGAGGAGTTTCAGGGGCGTCCCTCCCCAGCCCCAGAGGTCTGGGAATGGATGACATTGGTCTGCAAAAGGAAATGAGATGGGTTCCTTAAAAAAAACCAGGTATACTCACCCAAAGCAGGAGGAAGGGCAGCATGCTGGCCCCTGGCTGCGAACAGCAGCCTCTTCCCCCTCTGTAGCATCAGACATTGGTTTTGCCTGCAGAAAAGAGAAAATTGAGCTTAGTCTGTTCAGTATACAGCTGGCTGCATAATATTTGCGTTGGAGATGGAAGATAAAGCAAGCTAACCAATTCTGTAAATGCGAGGGTGCCTTTCAAACACCACTGTGTATATAGACACAGGAAACCAGCTGGCCAATATCTTAGCAAGATGGATTTAACAGGGACCATAGCCATGATTTGTCAGCCCGGGCACTCATCTTTCTTACATGTAGGGGTGAGCACTCTTCCCAGGGAGCTGTATGATCAGCTCCAGTGCTCAGCTTGAGCACAGCCTGGTCCCAAAGTTTGCTGTGGCCCTGGCTAGCCAGCTTGCCCTCCCCCCTGCCCTATCTCCCTAGAGCAGCCTGCCCAGCAGCTTGGCGGGGACGGGGATTTGGCACCTCACTGAGATGGTCATTAATCACCCCCAGCATCTGCTTTGGGGAGGGGCAGGCAGCAGGAGGAGCTACCCCATGGTTTCCGAGCCGGGCTCAGTTCAGCCATGAAGCAGAGCTGTGTGTTGGTCCCAAGATGGGACAGAGAGACACTTGTTTTTCTGCTCATTTGCTCTCCAGGGCTCCTTGTGCCACCCGAATGCAGCTTTGCAATGCGCAGAGCTCAGTGCCACCCTGCACTGGTACATGGACGTAAACCCTGCTGTCCCCGCCATGCCCCTGTCTGCCTATCCTGTAGTGTCATCCCAGGCAATTCTGAGGTCCAATAACCTCCCCCTTGCCCTCAAGAGGATTTGGGGAACAGTTTATTTAGGTGATGAGACACTATTTATCTCCCAGGCTGTGCTGGTCTAGCATCCCTGGCAGGGGATGGCAGGTCTGCCGAGCCCCTTGTCCCACGCATGCTCCCGGCAGTCTCGGGCTTAGGGACTCCCTGAGGTGGCTGCTCCATCATGTTTAACAGACCTTGACAGACCTGTGTGCCCCCTGAGTTTGCCTAAATGCTTTCTGGGGCCCATTTATGCTGTAGGTCTCCATAGCATCCTGTGGCAATGAGTTCCATAATTTAATCATGAGTGGTGTGGAAAAAGCACCATCTTTTGTTTGTCCTTAAATCTGCTGCCCGATAACTCGATTTGGACACTCCTAGTTCTTCTGTTGGAAGAAATGGGGAATTATCACTGCCTCTGCACCTGCTCCACAGCACTGGTGCTTTTATACTGACCCGCTGCGGCTTTTCTTTTGCCTCTCCCTCATTCATACCTCCTGGCAATTTCCCACTCCCCTGGCAGCCCGGCCTGGCATCGTGCGGAGGATGGAGCCAGAAAGGTCTCTGCTTTGCTTCATGGCTGTGTTGATCTCCACCTCTCTCCAGCTCTCTTCTTTTACAGGTGTGGGAGAGATGCTCAGGAGGCACTGCTGACTCTGGTCCAGATGCTGACGGGCTCCCTCTGGAGCAAACCATGGTCTCGATGAAAATCCCCAAAGCATCTTCTGGCGGTTTTGGGTGCTCGCTCCTGCCCATTGGGTCCATATGTGCACATGTGGACCTTTCCCTAGCCACCCAGCCCAGCCCCTTGCAAAAGGAAGGGTTCATAACACGGGTTATGGTCACCTTGGGAATTACATATCTCCTAACCAGGCCTTCCTGGCCCCAGGGGAGCAGGTCCCACCTTCTTCCCCCTGTGGGGCAGAGATGCCATGAAGCATCACCCAGGGTGGGGGAGAGAGGTGGCATGAGGGTCCGAGGAGGGGACAGGGAGAGGGGGGGCTTTTGTGTCAACCTCTCCCCCAGCCAAGCAGGATTTCCATCGCATCTCAAGCTGAAGCCGAGGAGGCTCTGGAGTCAGTAGAAAGTGAAGCACTTTCCCTAATCGAATCACACGCCAGTGTCACTTGTAAAGCTCTGCAAAGCAGAAAGGACTTGGGAGCCACTGAACCACAAACACCTCCTCCCTCCCCAGTGCCTCTGCAGAGATCCTGCCTCTCTTCTTCTCCATCTCTTGCCCACAAACATGGTTTGGGAGGGAGCCAGGGCAGGGGCTCAGAGGTCCCACCTTGTGCTCCATGTCTGGTGCAGGGCCATCACACCAGGTATGCCACGGTTCCGAGGATTTTGGGAGATGTATATGGTGCTTTGTGGTCTTAGTCTTCATCTTGGGGAGGTTCCGCCCTTGCTGGTTATCTCCCCAAGCGGGATGTCTCCCTCCAAGCGGGCACTGGGCATGCATCACATCTCGCTCATCCAGCGGGTCTTCTCCATCCTGAGCTTCCGTGAAGATGCTACATCTTCTCCTGTGCCTTGCTCGGCTCCTTCGCAAGCACCTGCCGGCCCAAGTATGGCATGTGCAGTGTACAGCCACCCCATTTGGAGGTGAGGGGCAGGAGGACAGTCCCTTGCCTTCACCTCCCCAGCCCAAGCCGAAAGGGGTAACCTGGGGACCACAGGATGCCGTTCCCAGCACAGGATGGGGGAGCCCACGGAGCAGGGGAAGGAAGGGTTGGTACCAGATGTTCCACTCTCAGAGAGCACGGGAGCTGCTGACAGAGGTGGACATTTCTGAGAAAGCTCTTCGTTCGGGTTTTGCCATTTTTCTGCCCTAGATCTCCCTGCATTACAGAGAGAAGCAAATTCCCCATCCTTTACAGGTAGTGGCTGGGACTCCTTTGTGGCAGTAAAGAGTATCATTGCAGCAGGTCCGTCAGCAGCAATTTCTGCAGCCTCCTTCAGTGCATGCAGGCAAGGAAATTGTCAGTAGCATGGAAGAAAAAAAAAAATAAACCACTGTTAAACCCAGTGTTTACTTCGTGCCGGGGCTCTCTAGGTAACAACAAGCTCCCTAGAAAAATTCCCCCTTTAAAAAAAGCAGGGTGATTTCAGCCTGGCTGGATTCCTGGAGGAGGGAAGTGGCTATTTGTGGAGCAAGAGGAGATGTGGCAGGGGCCGGCCGAGCCTCCTGTGGTGACAGGACCGGCAGATTTCAGCGGTGGCTGCTTTCCCTGAGCTGGAAACATTCAATTTTTCACATTTGGTCCCTGCTGCCACGGGTGAGTCAGTGGGGAGCCGATGCCAGGGCGCCCAGCCTGCAGCATCCCAGGGAAAGCAAAACTGTACAGCCACGGCTTTGCCTTGCTGGGGAAGCCCTTTCCAGTGTCTCAACCCCATGTTATCTGTAGCTTTGGTGCATATCCCCTCTTCTTCCCCTGTGTGCATGTCTTCAGATGCTCTCTTCTTACTAATGCCAAATTAGGTTGGAGGGACTGTTTGGCCTGATAGCATAGTTATGGATAATGCTATGCAAATTGTCTTGAAGACCTATGAGCCCCCAAATAGATAAGCACCTCCGGCTATCCCTGTGCTTAGCTGCTTGCGGCCCTTCCAGCAGACCATGGCTGCAAATAGCATGCGGGGTCTTTAGAGAAAATGCTCTTTAAAAAAAAAAACAATAAAAATTATCCTTTCCCCCTCAAAAGAAAATTCTTTATACCACAAAGATGTCTTGACATCTCAGTGCAGCCTTATCCCAGAGAGCTGAGATGTTTAGTGAGGGGCATAGCCATCTGAAAGAAAAAGGCACTTTTAGGGGACGTTTCAGCCCACCTAAGGTCCACTCTGCCTCTAAAGTTTGGGTGGGAAAAGATACCCACCCCTCCCGTGACAGTCCGATCCCAGCTGAAGGGCGCCATGACCTCGAAGTCTGAACAAGCGAGTCTTTGTCTCACCTCCTGATTATGCTTTGGGAGTTTCCTCTGTTTATTATTCATCTGATTGCGATCTTTTTTAACGCTTTAATGCAGCCCCCCCTCCTGGCTATGCTAAAGACCAAAATGCCCGACTGGAGACATGCACCAGAGAGGTCAGAGGGTCCCTGCTCAGATGCCGTGTGCCTCACTGGTGGGATGTGGACCGCTGGTCCTCCTGCATCCCTGAGTGGGAGCAGTCCCTCCCTGTGCCCGGTGCAGAATGCCAAAAATCAGGCATCCCCTCTTGATGTTGCCCCTCTCCTGAGCCATACACAAACCAGGTGGTGCGGACCTTTCCCCTGTGCCGCCTGCTTCCCCTCGGCTTCATCCGGCCCCATCACCCGCTGTCCCTTGGGGCTGGTGACAGGAGCTGGGCTCTGCCAGTCCTGCTGCGGCTGGGCGGCTGGGTCCTGTGCAACTCATCGCACCTCCCAATCGGCTGCTGGGAGCAGTCCCGTTGCACTGGGGATTTGATTGACCTGTGCACACCAGGCCATTAGAGGAAAACGAGGGGTAATATGTAAACACCTGGGAGGAAAAACAGCCCTTTACCTTAATGATAGTTTGTCATGTCATATTTTTCTAAAATTGCGAAATAGTGGTAAGCTAACCATTAATTTGCATTGCTTTAATTCATATTTTGAATACCAGACAATGACTTAAACACCACCCGATTTAACCCACACATTCTCACTCATTTCTACAAAAACACCCCGTACAAAAGGCACACTCTGCTTCCAAAAGCAGGGGTTCTGAGCGCCTGCTGGCTCCTCCACTCATTAATGCCAATACCCGCACTGGTACCAAGCCGTTCTTCAGAGCCCCTCAAAGTGCTTTACACACTGGTCTGAGTGTTATTGGTGTTATTTAATGAAAGAATGAACACCCGCCCAAGCACAGAGCCCTCTCTTGCACGAACAGTCGCTGAGCTCCGGTGCAAGTGCCCAGGCTTTGGGGCTGCACGTGGGGCCAGAGCCAAGCGCCGACGTGCCCTTGCGTTACGCTGCCACGAACTGCACGTGTGCCCAATGTGTGGCCTGATCCAGCTGGAAAACAGCCTTTTCTGCTGGTTTATTTTCCCAGACCTCTCACCCCCAGCCCCTCTCCAATGCCAGCACTGCCAGGTCTGCATCAGACACATCCCTTCCTCTCGCTGTCCAGCCACGCTCTTCTTTTATGACTTCACCCCATCGACAGCAACTGGAAATGAGATTTCTTTTTTTTTTTTGCTCTTAAGCCTTTTCTGGCACGTCCCACTGCTCTGTAAATACAGGCTGAAGTGCAGCCAAGTGTGGGATGCTGGAGGTAGCACTCAAGGTAGCTGTATTGCCGGCGATGTGCAAGTGGCCCAAGCAGTGCAGCACCAGTACCTCCTGTTTTGGGGTCTGGCTGGGGTACCTGCGGGACTGGCCGAGGGGCAGCCGGGCTGGGAGGAGAGGATGCTCTGCAAAGGTGGGAGAAGGCAACTGTGCAGCGGGGAGAGCTCATGACAGCTCTGAAATGTTTCCAAAGGTGGATTTTCATTTTTGGGTGATGCCCAAAAGGCCTATCCCAAGCGCAAAGGCCAGCCTTGGCACTCCTGCGTCCCCAGGTAGAATCCTGTAGTCTATGCGTGACACCCCTGTTCAACACCAGAAGCCGCCCCCCAGCTTCTCCATCCCACCCGCCTTTGCCGTGCCCCTCTGCAGGTGACAACTGAGCTCAGGCCAAGGAGCAAACCCATAGCTGGAGCAGCACGTTGAGCCTGGAGAGAGCCAGTGCCAAACCCACAGCCCCAGTTCCACCGGGTGGTGAGGCACAGGCTGTAATTACTGCCTGCCTGCCAGGGCTTCTTCGCCCCCACTGCCCTACCCCGGAGGAACTGAGCAGCTGCCAGCAATTAAAAGTAGTTAGCAGTTCCCATGCTATTTTAACCATTTATAGGCAGCAATGGCAGCCTCTTCTCCCTTGGTGGAAGGTAGTGGCTTTTACAGTCGCCCAGCATTTTGTAGCCCTCCTTGTGTGGGTGCTGCTGCATGAGAAGCAGCGCTGCTCCATCGTCGTGTGACTTTGCTGAACTTGGGGTTGCCTCCTCTGCTGGGCACCGCTGAGCCCTTTTGCCCCTCTCCAGTGAGCGAGGAGGCAGGGTGGGGTTTAAACCCAACCTAAGGACAGACTTACCATGTGGAAAACTGCAGCTCCACCACTTGTAGTTTGCAAACCTGTAAGTTTGCTTTCAATTCTTTGCAAGAGGGGGGACGTACAGATGTCGAGGACTTACAGGATAACTACCCCAGTGTATGAATTTTACTTTTTTATTATTTATGTGCGTGTGCCTGGGGTTTTTATGCTCCTGTGAGTACACTTTGCAGCCTGGGTTTCAATCCCGGTTTGGGGGGGGTGGGGGGGAACGTAGCAGTCCGTTAATGTGATCCTTTGGCACTCGCATCGTTCGCAGCAAAAGGACACGTCGCCTCACGCGTTAAAGTATTTTTGCCGGCGTGTTTCTCTCCGAGACAAGCCTCGGGGGGTCACCAGGCCGGGGCCGGGGGGGACCCGGCGCCGAGCGCGTTGCGGGGCTCCCCCTTGTGCCCGCACACCCCCACTGCAGAGCCCGCTCCGCCGGTTGCTATTCCAGGCGGTTTTTCCACCCTTCCTCCTGGCTTGGCTTTGCACCCCCGCTCCCCGGCTGCAGGGGATGGGGGCAGGAGGTGAGGGTGTCGATGACGGGGGGGGGGGCGCTGAGGCCGGGCGCAGCTCACGGCAGGCGCGGGGCGGTGCCGGTGCCGCCCCCCCCCCGCTCCGCCCCGCTCCGCCCCGCTCGGCGCCGGGCAGCCCGGCAGTGTGGCGAGGCGGGCGGGCAGGCAGCACCGCTCCGCTCCCGGCCCCGCCGCCATGCCGCCCCGCCGCCCCGCCGCCCTCCTCATCCTCATCCTCGTCCTCCTCCTGCTCCGCCGGGCGCTGGCCGCCGCAGGTAAGGGCGGGCTGGGGAGGGGGACAGAAGTTTTTCGGGGGGGTGGGGGGGACGGTGTGCAGCATCCCCAGCTGTCTCCCCCCCATTAAAAAAAGTTCACTGCGGTTTACCCCTTTTTTAGGGGCAGCTCGAAGGGGTTTCCAACCTTGGGGCATTTATTTCCTTTTTTAAATATTGTTTTCTTTACTATAAAGGTGTGCAGGGGAGCGCAGGTTTGGGCGGGGGGAGCTGAGCCGCCCTCGGGGCGGGGGGATGCTCCGGGGGATGCTCCGGGGGATGCTCCGGGGGATGCGGGCTGGCAGCGCCGCTCCCCACCCGCCGTGCCGCTGCCGCCTGCTTATATTCTTTATGTCTACATTTTTTTTTTTTTCCTTGGGAAAAGCAAAACAAACCCAGCCCTGTTTGTAGAGTCGCCGGCTGTGATTTCCCCAGCGGGTCAAATAAGTAATTATTCACCCTGGATAATTTTTTTTTTTTAATCTGCATTTTTATAAACCGAGCTATTGATGGCCGGGCAGCTAAGTGGTCTTTTCCTATGGCTCTTCAAAGTTTCCTGTGCGCAACCCAATCTTGTGATTGAGATGCACTTAAATCCAGCCCTTCCGTTGGTAATCCCTGCCACAGACAATAAACAGAGGCGCGTCTCTCCTGCTGCCCTCTCTCGTTAGGACTCCTGTGATCAAATTCAGCCTTTCCGCTATATTTCCACCACTACCACTCCTCCCAAGAGCATCATCTGCATCTCAGGACTTTGTCCTTTGTCATCCTCCGCCGGTGGTAAAGCAAAGGTGCCGGTGTTTATCCTCCAGGTATAAAAAGATGTCCTTGAGTGTAGAGCTCAAAAGTGGAGCCCTGTAAAGTTTGATGGCTTTTAGAGGTTGGAAGAGACCATAACTGTAACTGTCAGGGCTCCGGTAGATGGGCAAGGTCGTCATCCCCGTGGGAACTCGGGAGGAGAGCCCATCGCTCGCTTCCCGCAGCTTCTGGCAAGGGTTTGCGGACGCATCGCGACGCTGTGCGCAGCCAGATTGGTCTTGTTAGTAGTTAAAAGCGTCTCCTGACAAGCTGATTTTCTAGGAAAATGAACCAAGCCTTCTTTTCTGAAGCGTAATTAAGGTGATGAGGAATTTTGGGGAGGGAGTTTAATTAGATTAATATTTTTTCCGCCTCCACCACACAAAGATCTAGTGTGTTTCGGCAAATGGAAAACAGAAATGCCACTATTGACTTATTCAGTGGCCTGGACGTTGCTGCAGCAGCATCTTCCAGCCAGAAGAAACTCTCTCTTTGCTGGAAAGGGAGAGCTTTGAGTGCTGGCAACCGGTGTCCCGCTTGGCCAGGAGCAGCACGGTGTATGCCGGAGGGTCCCGTGCCGTGGGAGTGAGCAGCGAGGAGCCCAGAGGCTCGACATGGTGTGGGATGTTGTGGATGGCAGGGGGCTGGGAAGGCTGGATTAGCCAGGCTGCTGTGGGTCAGGCTTTAGCTGTGGCCAAGGAGCCTGGAGCTGCTGGGGGGGAGGTGGATATTGGCTGAGTTGGTGGTGCAGGACCCCCGTGCCTGGCTCTGTCCTGTGCAGTGCTCTTTATTTTTGTATGCATCAAGTTCATGCAGGGGTTGAAATAAAACTGGGCAGGAGGGAAGGAATGAAGAAGAAAAAACAAGTTAAACCTGACCAAGCTGGATCAGTTTTGAGTCTGGGGAGCTTTCTAAAGGCACGCTGTTAATCTGGCATATGTAAACGTGTATAAAGTTTTTTAGCTGTAGAGCTGTAATTAGTGTTGCTCCAGGAGTGTTGTGTAGAGATTGCATGTGATGGTGCAGAGGAGGGAGCTGAGACGGGTGCTCGGCCCCGGTGATAATCTGCTCGCTTCCCCATCTTTGCCTGGTTTTAGGGAGGGAGGGAGAGACGTCACCCAGAAGATAATTTTTTCTTTTAATAACAGCGAATGTACATATTGTTTGTGTTGGGTTTTGCAGCAGAGGGGGGGAGAAGTGTTGTTTTGGATTGGGGTTTGAAACCCAGAAGCAGTCGGCCCGCTCATCTCCAGGACTGCTGCTGTGCTCTCCTCTGCTGCTGGGGGAACCCCAGCTCCCACCCGCATCCGCCCTCTCCCGGTCCCGGCGTTTTGCCTGCTGGGCCGCTCGCCACGCTTCGTTCTGCTTGTGTGTGCTGCTCTCAACAGGAAAACAACTTGGTGTGAGGATTTTGAGCTTGCCTGAGGGCCTTTCCCCACGAAGCTGGCTGCATGGTGGTTGCAGAAAGGCTGCTGAAATCCAATGGGTGATGCTGGAGCGGGGCTTAGCTGACAAGGGTGTTTGCAGACAGTGTGACACTGCCATCCTGGTGACGGACTGTCCTTCCATCCCTCTGTAGTACCACCTTCAGGGAAACACCTGGGGAGGGAGGGAAGGGGGTATTAGTGTGGGTCACGAGCTCCTGCGCATCGGTGGCAGGAGGCTGCCTGCCTGCTGCTGCTGTTGTGAGCGGATGGCTGGGGGAGAGACGCTCCGGGACCTGTTGCTCATCAGCAAAGCCTGCCCTTGCAGGACATGGGGGCTTGCTTGCTTGAGGACAGCAGTGTGTGGAAGGATCTGCTCTGCTTTTTGTCTCCTTCTCCTTTCGCTTCTTGGTTATGGAGCCCTCTCTCTCTTAGAAGCAGTTGCTCTCTGTGCATGATTGTGGCAGAATGAAATAATGGAACAACAAAAAAGGAGAGAAATGGAAAAATACTATTTTAAAGAAGGCAGAATCTCTTGGAAGTGGTAGTTGGGGGGTAGGGGAGAAATCTAGATTGCATTTTCTCTGCTTAGAAATCAGAAGTGTACCACTACTGTCCCAGTAAGCAGCTAGGAGAGTCCAGCTGTGTCCTTTATCTCCTATCCTGTGTAAGGTCTGGTGGGTCCTTTTGGTGCTATGCATGCTGGCTCCTTTTCCATCTCTGTCCTAGCCATATGGGAATAAAAAAAAAAAATAAAAAAAGCTATATTTTGGGTCGGTTAAGCAAGCCAAAGTGATGCATGGAGCTTGGTTTTGCTTCCATTTCCAGCAGCAGCAGCACTTTCAAGTCCTCAGCCCTGTGGCTTTCTCCCTGCCAGTGTGTTTGGGGCCGGCGGGATCAGCCTGCCAGACCTGTAGGTTATCAAGAGAGTCCGTGAGCCGGGCTTTGCTCCGCAAAAGCCAGGCTCGCAGGCCGGTGCCGGGGAGGCGGCAGGAAGCGCTGAGCTGCGAGGTGAGGACGGAAGGGGCTGTATGGAGTCTGCGAGGAGTTCATTACAGCAGATGTCGGTGCCATAAAGCCACAGGTTCCTGCTGTTTCCTATTCACTTATATCCTCCCGGCTTTAGCGATGCTAATGTGAGTGAAAACATTTGCCAGAGCGGGGCGGGGAGGCGGGGGCATAAATCACCAGCCCATTCCTTCTGCCCCCTCTTGCCATCCCACCCGCGCGTCTCGCCTTGGGAAGTGAGGAGATTAATGCGGGCGCAAGGGATGCCTGAGCCGCTCGCTGGCTGCCATCAGCCCTGCCGTGGCCTTTTAAGGCCCACTGCCTCTGATTTTGGTTTTCCTTAATACACAAAGCCGTAATTGCTGTAATCAGTTGTATTGTGCAAGCCACCCCTGTTCGTGAGTCAGAGCGCGGTGGCACCGGGCTGATGCAGCCCTGGCCCTTTGGATACTGGGGGGGTGTCTGTGTCTGGTGGCATGGAGACTCAGTCCTCCTGCTTTTCATCCTGGGGAGAAGGGAGCTCCGGGTGATCCTTTCCTGGCTCTGTCAGAGCTCTGGACCTCAAGGGAATGTTGTGTGAGATGCTCCCCCCCGCCCCCCCAAACTAGAGCCTTCATGGTGCCCCAGGCGTGGTGAACCGGTAGCTTTTGCGTGATGTGGCTCCTCATGTCAGGCTGAGGCACTGGAAAAAATGCTGCTGTGGGGTTGCACTAGGGCTGGGAAATGCAGAACTTTGACTTGGGAGAGGCAGAAAGCCCCATAAAGCTGCTCTCATGTCTGGTTTCACACCCGCCCTCCGAGGGACCTCTCTTGGTGGGAGCCTGGAGGCCCCTAGCTGAATGCAGCACCCTCCCTAACACTCCCTAAATCCTCCGTCTCGCTGTCCCTGCAGGCTTGGCTGACACTTGAATTTTTACTGTTGAGGCAGTTTTTCAGTGTGGGTTTCCTTTTAGCTTCACACTGGCGTCCCAGCATGGAGGGTGATGTTGTTCTTGAGGGCCCCAGCTGGGTTTTGGTTTAAATCAGTTTTGGTCCCGTTGGGGAGCAAAGCGCTAAAAACAGGGGCTGCGTGCACGGGGGAGGCTGGGGAGCCAGAAGGCAAGCAAAGCATCCCGGCTGCACGGAGTATTATTTTTGAAGCCTCCTGGTTTTTTGGAGGCCTGACTCACGGTACAGGAATGCGCTGGGCTGGCAGCCCCGGACCTGCTCCTTGGTGGAGGGGAAGAGCTGCCGTCTCCTCCTCCCAAGCCCGTTCCCCATCCCCTCTCCTCCCAAACCGCTGGGCTGGGCT
Source organism: Morus bassanus (assembly GCA_031468815.1). Taxonomy (NCBI): domain Eukaryota; kingdom Metazoa; phylum Chordata; class Aves; order Suliformes; family Sulidae; genus Morus; species Morus bassanus. The sequence goes on from CM062583.1 coordinate 4,541,678, forward strand.
GGTAGCAGCCACATGTTTGCTGAGCTTGGATTTTTAGGGGATTTTTTTTTTTTCTTTCCCATTGCTATTTGCTCTTTCACATAGGGGCTGCTTTTTTTGATGGGGCTGGGGCAGCTCGGCGGGTCGTAGCAAGGCACCTCTGGGTTGCGCCGGCTGGTTGGAGGCGAGGGAAAGGCAGTGCGAGCCCTGAGATCAAACACGAGCCAGGCTGGGAAAGACTGGGTGAAGCCACACTCGAAAATGAGGAAAGGGAAGGGAAGCAGGAATTATTTAGCACAGGGCTTGCTCCAGCGTGTCCTGCACTCTGCCTTTAATCTCCTGCGAGTCCCTCCCCACTGCAGCCCAGCATGGCCCCGCTCGGGTCTTCTCTGCTCCCCGCTGCCTTTAGTGGCTTCTCCCAGACCTGCTGGCTCAGCTCAACTTTTGGGGGGCTGTCCCCATTGCAGTGAGCTCCCCTAGACCCACACAGGTGTTTTATATGGGTTAGGTTTGTAGTGAAATGCCCAGGGTGGTGGGTCCTGGTCCTCACCCCCAAACTGGGGGACCAGGCGCTACTACCAGGTGTAACTTAGGGGGTGTTGAAGTTGCAAGCCTTAAACCCAAACTCTTGGTGGTTGGGAGCGTACCTCTGGGGTAAATCTGGTAAAGGGGCTGTAATGACAAGTTTGGCTCCCTGTGTTTCTTAGTGTTGGGCTTCATGGAGAAATTCAGGTGGGGAAGGGGAAGAAGCATGCAAGCAAAGCAAGCCACGTGCCACCACGATGCTCAGCAGCAGGCAGGGTATCTTACAGCTCAAGGAAGGAAGTGTTTTTGTCTCTGGTGTGGACTCTGCTTCCCATCTTTCCTCAGCCCGCGGGCCCAGGCTCTGCCGAGTCCCTTGCCTTGCCTGCCCGGAGCATCCATGGAGGCCACTGTCTTCCCTCCTCCTGCTTCAGCCCCTCTGCAGAGGAGATTGATGGCCGAGCACTCACTTGTTTAGGTGCTGGGAAATCCCCTTTCCAGCTAATACATTGCTGTATTCCCTTTTCTCTGCTTGCATTTGGGGTCTGGACTGTCCTTTTCCCTTGGGGAGTGAGTCCCGTCAGGTAGGGAAGAAGACCTACACAGATTTGCAAAGCATCTTTGGGGATCTCCTTCTCCACCCCTTTGCCCACAAGTCTGATCAGCAGCAGTCCATAATACACGTATATACACATGTATAGCACAGCTGCCCTCACTTCTCTCTCCTATTTATGCCAGTAAGAGCCAGGAAGAGGAAAAGGGCTTGTTTGCACCATGAGCAATCCCCACCCTGCCCAAATACCCGGGGCTGCAAGCATGGGCTGTCTTTCTAATCAGTACAAAACCCTCATCGAGCCAGATACAAGAGTCAGATCCCAGCATCTCTTATGCTTCGGGGGGGTCCTGCTGGTGTGGTTTCCATAAAGGTCCCATGAGTAACCTTTGCTGCCCCCCGGCTCCCTGCCTTCACAAGCCTGCGCCGAGTGCAAAAGCTGAGGGATTGTTTCCCTTTGAAAAAGCGTGGAAAATCTCATTTTGAGACGTTTAATGCGTATTAGATCCATCTGCCTTTCGAGCAGAGGCCACCACAGGAGGAGAGGCGAGGACCACCGAGTGCAGATGCCTGGCGCCCAGGTGGGTTTTGGGGCTCTGCAGGAGTGATGATGTGGGCAGCATCCTTGACCAGAGGATCCATGCAGGTGGATAGGATGGGATGCTAGAAAGAGGGGGGTGGGGAACCCACAAAACTTCCATAGAGGTGGAGAAATGCTCTTGGTATTGATGTCACTGCATGCAGGTGCAGGATTGTTTTGGATGCTTTGGCTTGCCCTAGGGATAGATTCAGCACACCTTGATATATTGAACCAAATGGCACTCAGGCACAGGTAAAATGCACACAAGAGGGTTTGAGCGCAGGATGGTGCATAGGGAATGCTCCTGTAAGGCATGATGATGCTTCTCCCCAGCAGGCTTCCCTTCCTGTAGAAGTTGCACGGAGATGGATATGGCGGCTGTTGAATGATACAAGCCCATCAAGGGGGAGGCTTGCACCAGGCGGGAGATGAGAGAGCAGCTGAGATGAGAGCAAGCTTTTTTCCACCCTGGCTTTGTCCTGCTGTTGCCTTGTGAGTCTTCCCTTTTGCGGAGCAACTCTATTCCCTAGGAGCTGCCACCAGCCTTGAAATTAACCCCGATTGCCCCCTTCTTGCCACGTTCCCTCCTTGGTTGGCAGCATTTAAATGCCCCTACATGTCCTCCTCCACAATTTAAACAAGCAGTATGGGCTGTCCACCTCTGGGTGGGCTCCCCACTGTACCTGCATCTGCTGGGGCAGTGACAGGCTGGAGGGACAAGACGTTGTAAAACAAACTCGGGCTTCCTAGCCGGGTGGCTCACGGAAGCGGGAGGCTATTAAAAGGGTTGCGCTGCATTGCATAGCGTGGGAGTTTTCCTTAGGCAGGAGGTTAGAGAGCTCAGAAACTCCTCAGGACAGATTTAAATGGGAGAAGGGACACGCCTGGGATGCAGTGTTGCTGTCTCCTCCTGTCTGAGGTTGTTGTCAGCAGGTGTCCTCAATGCTTTCTAGGCTATGAGGTTTTGGGCTTACTCACGACTAGTGGCACACATGGGGACATTCACCCAGCGGTGGCTGAAGGCACCAAGAAGGCCCTCAGCAGAGAACCTTGCTTCGTTGACTGTCCAGTTTTCCTGTGGACTCGTGTGATGTGCTGGGAAGTTGTAGTTCTTCCTTTGGATGATGGTGACCTCTAGTTGGAGGACTGAGAGCAATCAGGATGGAGGAGCAGGGCTGCGGAGGGTTTTGTGGAGGTGGATGAATGGAGCCTCCTTCCACTGGGGTGATCAGCTCTGCCTCTCTGTGATCTTGAGGGGGTCTCGTCCATCCCCCCACCTTGCTCTGGAGGCTGATCTCTGGGTGCCTGTTATCCCCTGTGGAGACCTCGCCATCCTACACCGTCACCCAGCTGTGTTATTGGCTCTATCTGTTTGGGTTGGCTTGAAGAACAGAAGGAGGGTGTTTTCCAGCAGCCAGAAAGTGGTTGCTATTTAAAAAAACAAAAAAAAAAAATGCGGTCTGCTGCTTGCTTTTCATCCATGTAGCCAAAAGGAGCCAAGCAAGCGTCCCCACCCTCACCTGAAGGGGCATCTCTGAAGGCTTTGCAGGGCCTGCAAGTGAAGCTAGTAATTAGTGCTGGTCATGAGGGTGGATCTTGCAATGTGGCCATGCTGTCTGCTGTGGTCTGGCCTGGGGCCATCGCCTCGTTTCGGATGGCCGCTGTCCAGGTGTGGGATCCCAGCAGCCTCCCTCCACCCCTGTTTATCCCAAACAGGCTGGGGATGCTGCTCGGGGTACGGGTACCCTCGCCTCCCCACCTGGCACGGCTGTTTTTACAGTTGCTGGATGGTGCTATGGTGTTCCTACACTAGAATATTATTTTGAAGGTTTTTCTTTCCCCATAGACAGATGTGAAATGTAGAGATGTGCTTTTAAAATGAAAGCATGGCTCCCAAGTCCAATTACACCGCAGTTAAAAGTAATCAGTAGTCTAGGGTGCTGCATTGGAGACGAGGCTTGTTGAAGGGTTTTCTCCTCCAGCCTGCCTTGGAGAAGCTTAAATATCTGCTCCCTTCTGCTTTCTGGGACCTGACTGGAGGACATATTCTTGGAGCTGGTCAAGTATTGCTGAAAATCTGCATTAGGCTGGAAGTAAGCTGTCCCCCGTGCTCAGGAGCTCCCGGTCAGGGCCGTGGCATCCCTACGTGGCTCTGTAGTGTCTCCTCTGAGTTGCACCAGTCTATCTGATTTGGGGAGAAGCGCTTGGTGACATGGTGTCACTGCTGGATGCACGCCTGGGTCTGTTGGCATTGCTGGGGCCACGGGCTAATGCTTTGGGCTGGAAGGAAGAAGAGGTGGCAGTTCAGGCTCCTCGGCCATCTCCACCCATGCATTTCCACCTGGGTCTGCGGTTCCTCTCGTCCTCCCCGGGTCTTTAGGAGGAGACGCCTGACTTGGTTGTGGAAGCACATTTTCCTGGAGGACGTCTGATGCCTGCTGCGCGTCATTTTGGCTGCTTTTCTGCAATCAGAGCCCTGCAAACGCCTCCTTCCGTGTTCCGGCGTCAGCACTAAAGGGATTTGTTTCGGGAGAGGGGATTTGGCTGCATGGCTGTGCAGCACGGAGCTGCTCGGGTGACCGGGGTCCAGAGTGTGATGAAGCCAGGGTGCGGGCTGCCAAGGGCTAGAAAAGTTATATTTTCTCCCCCTTTGCAGTCCCTCTTTTCTTCGTGTATGTCTATGCTAAATGAATTGCTACTGGTGAATGACTAGTCTGTGCTTGGGTGAAGCAAGCAAGGCTGGGAGGTGTGGCTGCGGAGGCTTTGCACCTTAAAACCCCGTGGTGCCACAGCCCAGGGATCCCAGCTTTGCATTGAAGGAGTTGCAGCCACCCGGTTAATCCCTATCCTGGGTTGTGGCTACTTCAGCTACCCTGTTTTTTTAATATATGTATGTATGTATAAAACAAGGTATTGAGGCACGTATTTCAGACTCTAAAATTTATACACCAAGATAAAAATGTTGGCTCTGCCCAAAGCTGGAAAAGCGAGATCCAAAAGCTGGAAAGAGGGTTGGGTTTTGTTTGGGCTGAACAGTGACTAACAAGAGTTGAATTTTTAAAACAAATGCTTGGGATAAACTGGTTATGCAAACCAGGGCAAATTGGGCAGGTTCCTTTGTAGTTTGCAACAAAACCCCGGGAGTCTGGGGCGTGTTGGGGCCGGTCCTGCTGGGGATGGAAAAACCCACGCGCTGGCTTTGCAGACGGGGTCTCAGCCGATCAGGAAGGATCCTGGGGGATAAGTGGTAGGGAAAACTGCAGGTTACTGTGCGGCCTTATCTGTCCAGCTAAAACCTTGACTAACGCCAATCCTAAAAACACAACGGGTCAAAAATAGAAGATTTTTTTTAAAGTGTGGTTTTATAATACCTGCTAGGAGGAATTCATGCTGACTTTGGCTCGAAGAAACTGTCGGGCTTGCTGGTCCCATGCCGCCAAAAATATATAAATTCAGAGGATCTCTGGGTTTTTTGCTGCGGCGTTCATCGGCCGCGGCCGGGAAGATGGTGTGGGGTACGCAGGCGCGCCAGCAATGCTCGGTATGCTTTGCAAAGGCGGTTGAGCTCACAGACCGCAAGGCTTCTGGTTTCTATCACAGCCTGTGCTGTTTTGGCCAGGGGCATCCATCCGTCTGTCCGTCCATCCGTCCCACAGGCCTCCCAGGCTCCACAAGGCTCCTCTTGAGTGCGGTGCTTTAAGGACACTAGAAAAAAGAAGTAGGTATGAGGGCCCTCATGAATTTTTTAGCTTCATCCCACGACGTGGGCTCAGGGAAGGCAGTGACTTGCTTGCTGGTAAGGCAAAGTAATGCTCCATAAAAATCCCTCTTGCCGTTTCCCACTGGATCGGTCCTCTGGGCTGAACAAAAACTGGCTTAGGCTGCCTTCGTCTCTTTGCAGGGAAAAGCCCAGCTGCTGGATGAAGCAGAAAATTAGAAGAAAACTGCCTAACAAGAAAAGAAAGATGATTTTTGCACACGGGAAGGGGGAAAAGAGGAGGCGAAGTTGCTGCTTAACCCTGACAGCGGCCGGTGCCTGCCCTTCAAGCATCCTCTGACCACCAGCACCCCGCAGTGCCTTGGCATCCCTGTACCCATTTGCTGTCCTAAGGGCTTGCTGCTGTTTCTGTCTTCTCCTGCTAGCAAAGAGGGATGAGGTTGGAGGCTTGAGCAGGGTGGCTTTTTGGTGGTCCCCAGCCGGCTGGGGAAGGCAAAGCTCCACTTGCAGAGCAGGTTTTTGTTGTGCACGTGCTTGCTGCCTCCCCCTTTCCATCTCCATATCCCAATGACATATTGGCTCTGTTTTCATTAGTATTTATGGACTGGCTATAAGGGGACACAGCAGATCCAGCCAGGCTGTTAATGACCCCTGCATGAAATAGCAAAGCCCACTTAGCGGTCTCGGCCGAGGGGTTTTACTGCAGCTTCTCCTGTTCTGCCTGTGCCCATCTCCTTCCCTTAGAGAGTGACGGAGAGGGCTACCAGCACGATTTCTCACTTAAAGAAAAAAAGGCTTGGATTTGTGTGCCTATGGGAGGCAGAGGAAGGAGAGTGTGTGCGAGTCTCTGGAAAGTATAGGGGGGAGAATGCAAACCATATGTTTCTGTGAGGGTCAAGTTGCAGAGCTAAAACCAGCGGGGAAGCAAATGAAGCTGGAGTCCCGCAGTTTGGCTGCGCTTTGCATCCCAGTAGGTGGGGGGGGTATCCAGTGTGGCCTACCAAAGGATGATTTTAAAAAATAAACCCACCCTAAAAGATAATTTGGGTCCCTGCCCAGCACTCTGCAGTGTCACTGATGTCCTGCATATTTAGGACTGGGGTCCAGGACTGTTTCCAAGCCCTTGGGGCTCCTGTAAATAAACGGCAGGGATGCTGGGAAGAAGCTTCTCCGGGTTGCCCTGAGTTCATGGCATTTGCGAGTTTGATAGCAAATCAAGGGAAGAAACTTTTTGCAGGGAAGGGAGTGCCTGCAGCTCATGGGAAAAGCAAGGCTGATATTGTGCCGTGCATCACGGCTGTCCTTGTGTTCTCCTTCCAGCTACAGAGAGGAGAGTCAGATGAAAAGATCCATTTTCCCTTCTCGGAGTGGAAAAAGTTATGTGCAGGCAGCCCAGAGAGTTGTATAGACTTCAGACCTAAGCGATGTGAGCTGAATTGCAGTGCTTTTAAAAAGAAATCTGAAAATAGGGGGAGCGGCGAGGTCCCATGGCAAACTTTTTTAGCTGGGAGACATCTTTTGTTTCCAAAACTAAAGGCATGGAGACAACATCTGATTCCCTGACCGGCTCTACGGAGCTGTTTGCAACCTGTCAGCTTGGTAACCATCTGCTCGCAGCCCGCGGGGACCGCGCTATATATGGGACGCGGGAGGAGAGAGGCATTGCTGTGCCCCCCCCGGGAGCAGCCACGGGCTCCAGCCCCTCCGCAGAAGGGACCGTGGGGCACAGCATCTCGTTGGCCCACGTGCCAAGAGGAGCTCCTGTACCTAAGACACCAAAAATCCCCATGGATTTATCTTTTGGCTGTCTGGCTTTTTTGGGTTTTTTGTTTGTTTGTTTGGGGGAAGATTTCTTTTTCTTGGTTTCCTAAAAAAATCTGGATTTTTTTTTTTTGTAGTCCTGCTGTTTGTGTGTCTGCAGCCCTCCCCCTCTTTGACTTGGAAGTAGACGTCTCGCAATTAAGCACCTGCCTGATTAGGAAATTAGCAATAAAGTTTTTATCTAGGCAAGCCGGTCAGCCAGTGAGAGGGATCTATTAATATCTCACTAAAAAAAACCAACAGCATAACGCTTGCCACCTACTATTGGGGAACACAAACGCCACGTGGGCGTGCGTATTTTGAGCAGCAGATCTATAGGAGAGCAGGTTTTGTTCTGCCACTTACGGGACTTTATAGTTTGAGCTGAGATGGGGATACCTCAAAATACATGAAGGACTGAGAAAAATGTTGGAAAAACCTTAGGCAGGGTGAGAGAAGCGCTGAAGGATGCCTTCGGGTCGTGGCAAAAGACACTTGTTGGCTGATGACCTTTAACTGTTGCACAAGGAAATGGTCCTTCACGAATGATGGTTGAGTGGCTGAAGGGGAAGCGGGAGGAAAGCATCCTACACCTGCGTCAGCCAGGGAGAGATGGGGAGGGAAGGGTGGGCTTCCTTGTAGCCTACGCACATGCTTTGGAAGAGGCTCTGCGCTGAGATTGCTAGGTGTGTTGGATGTGACACAGTTTCTCAGGGCTTGCTCTGCCAGCATGTGTAAAGAAAAAGAAAGGAATTCAAAAGGCATTTATGTAAACCGCAGGGTCTCAAGGCTGGAGGAGTTTGGATTATCGTAAACCTTTGGGTCAAGGGTATTCTGCAGCTTTGGCTTTTCGCATTTTTGGGGAGCAGCTCTCTGAAAACAGAGAATCAGTGAGAAAGATGAGGGGAAAGAGCATCTTCCTGTTGGAGTGGTACCAGCTGCTTCTGTAGGTCCTGAGGGTCTCCGGGGTTTCATCTGGCTGGCATTTGTCCCTAGATAAGTGCTGTAATAAACCTGGCCCTTTGTCTGCTGGCAGGGTGGCCTCCTGGCTCAGCCCAACCGAGCTGCCCAGGAGATGCTTTAAGCCAAGAGGTGCTGAGCCTGGGGAAGGGCTGCTCCAGGGTCAGGTCACTTGGGTGGTGAAATGTGTCCTTGTCCTATTGCAGAGTTCCCTGGGTTTTAAACCATGTTATTTGCAGAGATGGTCTCTTAATGTAGTACAGAAGGCTTGAGAAACCGTGAAGACATTCTCAAGAAGGGGGTGAAAATGAGAACCTGGAATTAGGAAAGCAAAAGCATGTCTTCTTCCAGGACCAGGATGGTTATTCCAGATAAAACACAGATGCAGAGAGGTGGCATTCCTTTTAATTTAAAACAAAACAAAAAAACAGCAACAAACCAACTCTGTTTTGAAGCTGCTGAGAATGTGACTGTCCCTCGTGATGTTTCACGGCTGAGATAATTTCTGGCTGAGTTAATCCACTCTGGAGGTTTTAGTCTCAATCTGTCTGTACGGGTGAGCTCAGAATCTGAATTTTTAAAGGGGGGGGGGGGGAATCTCAATAATTCTGGACCAAAAAAAGTAAAATAAAGCTATGAAGAAGCATCAGTGAAGAGAAGACTTTCAGGCTTTGGGGTGAATCATGATCTGGAGCTGCTCTGCTGTAACTGTAACTCTGCACACACAGAGAAGCGAAAAGAGAAATGCAGAGCGTTTGCTAGAAGAACATTAGCAAAAGCTGGGAGGAATTACTCTTCTTTTCAGAAAGAGGTATTAGGCATTATTTTTGGAGTAATTAAATTTCATGAGTGCTTATTTAGAATAAAATTTAGTCCGTTCACTGTATTACAGACTTTTGGAGAAGATACGAAGTCTGAGGCCAGCAGGCTTCCTCTGGGAGCAGCTGAGACTCAGAGCCGGCTTTGATTTTGGCGGTGTATCAGTGTAATAGTGTTGTTTATAAGCTACTCCTGCCACATGAAAGCAATGTTGCATTATCCTGGTTGGTCCTAAAAGCAGCAAACCAGCCAGAAGTGTCCTGATTACAGAGCAGCAGCTCTTTCTTCCCATCACTACAAAAGAATAGACAATAGAAAAGGGGATCCAGTTTTAGCTCCAGTAATGCAATGCCCTCCTTCTGGTGGTCATGTCACATGCTGCCTGACTAATTCCCATCCTTGTTCTGCCTGGAAAACCATCCTTGGAGGGAGGGAGCAATGGCTCTGGCTGGGTGGTACCAGGATCAGGGGCCCTGCTGCGGGTGCAGGCTGGTGGAGATGGTGCTGTGGGTGGACCCTGGATGAGGCACAGAGCTGCAGGTTTGGGGAAGGTGGCGGCCTTCAGTGTTTGTAGGGCCGGCGGTGCTGCAGAGCAGGTGGGCTGTTCGTTGGGGGGCCATCACCCCTGGAAATGGGGAGCGGTTTGGTTGGAGCCTGGGGTTTGCTTGGAAGACCGAGCCTGAGGCGTTGGAATTGGAGCTTGCAAAAGCAACTCTGTGGTCACTGCTTGCTTGTGCCATAAGCTTGTCATCCATGCACGGCGGGTACTAAGGTATGGCAAATGTGGATTTTTATTTTTTCCCTTCAAGAAGGGTAACTAACTTGACCTGTGGATAACTGCAGGACATGGTGGGCAGCTGGGAGCTGCGCAGCCTCCCTTTTGGATGTGGTTTCTGCAGGTCAGGTTCCCATATAGCTGCACCATGTGCTGCTTCTCGCCTTTCTAAGGTGGTTTGGAAATAGGACAGGGTTTTGTTTCCAGCTTGTTTTGTGTCGCTTGGCTTCCCCAGCTTGGGGCAATCCTCATGGGGTTTAACAGGTCAATGGAGAGCAGGCAATTGCAAAGGAGAAGGTGGACCCCTCCGAGCTTGTGCTGTAAACTCCGTCACTGCACAAGGCACGGAGAAAACTCTGGCAGAGTTATTTCTTAAAAAGCAGCTACAAATCACAAGGATGGGATGGGAAATCCAGCTCTTTAGGATGGGAAACTGGTGCAGAGAGAAACCTGCAGGAGAAAAATCACGGCTCTTTGTGCCCAGGACAAAGAGTTGGTTTGGAGTTACAGGGAAGAAAAGGAGCGGTCTTGGCGGGGGGAAGGTGTTGTAAGATGGGTATTGGGACTGGGACATAGCAGGGGGAGGCAAATGGGGCCATAATGAGCAAACACATTGTTGGGGATGATTGAGGATGCTGGTGGAGTGGGGGGGAGAAATTTTTCATCAGCCTGATAGTGGTATAGATGCTGATGTTCCCACTTCTCTGCAGCTTTAAATGCAGAAGACAAACTTTCCCTGCATGTCTTGGTGGCAGGAGATGGGTGCACAGCACCAGCATCCTCCTCTTTATCCCCTGGCAGTGTGTGCCAGGGATGCTGCCTGTCCCACAGAGAAGCTCCAGACCTGCTGCCACCCCCCAGCCTTTGGCCTCTGTGGGTTTTTTAACCTTATTTTCCCCCTGTTCATTCAGTTTGCAGTTAGGAATACCTTTTATGCACTGAAGACTTATGTTTCAGCCTGAATATGTTATCAGTATAGTGTCCAATAAGTTTTCTGCCTTGAAGCCCTGGGGAAGTGCCTGCTCAGGGTCACTGCAAGAGATTTTCCTCCTCTTTCCCAGCTGCCTAGGAATAGTGTGATTTTCTTACTTACTCCTTAACTGAACGGAATTACTTTCATCATTGGAAAGAAAAATGCACATCCTAGCCAGCGTTGTCCATAAAGGCTTTTGATGCCTTTCTCCGCTTTCATAAATTCTTAAATGGGTGGCAGAACGTGCTGTTAGGAAGGAATAAATCTCTGATTATTCAGATGAGCTTGGACCGTGTGAAGAAGGTGGCAGAGGAAGGATGACGGGTTTTTCTTGGTGGGCTGTGGAACTGATGGCCTGGATGTGGAGATGATTGAGGGTGGTGGTGGTGGAGAGGCATGTAGGTGGTGTAAAGGGGGAGTGGTGGAGGCACCAGGACATGGGATTTTGCAAGAGGAGAGATGCTGAAGCATCCCTTGAACAGGATTTGCGATGGGGCTTGGCACCAACCATCCTCTGATGGCTGCAAGAGGTGAAGTGCAATGCCCAGAAAAGAAGGGTTTGTCCCCAAGCTGGCATCTTGCTGCTCCCCTTCCCACCCTGCTCCTGGGTCTTGCTGCTGGGATGCAATTGCAGTGCTGGGATTGAGGAGAGCCTCCCCCGGACCAACTGCATGTCGGTCATTTGCTTAGTGATAAATGAATGTCTCGACCACCCATTGGGATGTGCCTGGGTGGCTGGAGGGATTTGTGGTTTAAAATAGTGTCAAAAGTGGGCATTTGGGGCAACTTTGCCTGGGCAAAGTGAGGATGTGGCACTTCTGGAGCAACCCCTGCCCAAACCCGTGGCACTCGAGAGCTAACACGTACATGGTGGGGGATTGTGCCACCCTCTTGCCCCTACACGGAGGGTGATACAGGGGTCCCCATTGCAGTTTGGTAGGCAGGAGGAAGTACTGTGTGGCGTTGGATGCTGAGCATCTATGGAAGCAGCTTTGTGTGCATTAAAGAGCCTGCAGCTCCCCTTTCAAGCTGTAATAGCCAGAGCTGAGAGAGTCAATCCATATCTATTTAAAGCACTTCAATAATAAAAGATACTAAATAAAATCACAGGGGCCCTGTATTCTCTTCCTGCTTCTAGGGATTTCTCTTTCCCCCATGTCTGCCTCTGGATGCATCTTAAAGCAAAGGTGGGGAAGGGATGGGGGCTATCAGGAGTCTCTTAGTTTGGGTGGATGACCTATGCCCTGCAACAGCTGTCTGGACCCTGATGCCAACTTGTGCCGCTACCTGTGCCTTTAGCAAGCAGCAGCCCTGTCTCACGGGCATCTGCAGGGTGATGGCAGCGAGGGGGCTGGGATGCACCGAAGTCCTTTCATCAGCCCAAGTGATGACAGTGGAGGGGACACACACACACATTTTCTTATGGATGTTTTATTAAAGGCAGTTTCCTTGCCTTCCCCAGTGCAGTGGAGAAGCTCCGATGGGGTGTGTGCTTGCTTTTTTCTGTGGCAGGGAGGTGACAAGTGGGAAGCTGTCTTTGCAAGCCCTCTGTAATGCTAATGGGAGCAGCAGGTTGGTGCTCCCCCCAGTTGTGTGTCGTCTTCCCCCCCAACCCCCCAAAGACTAACCAGGGAACACTTGTTGAAAGATAAAATTAAAAAGCCTGTGGTGGTTTATTTTGAGGACTGTGTGTTTGCTTTCACATCATGCTGGAGGGAATTGCTCTGCTACTGTCAGCAAATAAATAAAATAAGAGCTTTGTTTTAAATTAGACTTTCTTCTGGTAGCTAATTAGGTGAGCTAATACCTGCAGTTGCATTACCTAGGCACCAACTGTACCGTGCATATTGGAGGCATATGGCTGGTGTCGACAGCTTCTAAGCTTCATTAGCCCCCTATTATTATTTTTTTAAAATATCCCTTTAATTGGATGTAAATTCCTTGGGGCTCTGATGGCATCAACAGCCTCCTTCTTGGGTGGATGCCCATGAAACCCCTGCCAGGGACGAAGCCGAGGGCTGCCGACAGCAGCCGGGACTCGGCTGTCCATGGCAGCCATGTACCTGCGGCACCATGCGGCGAGTGCAAAGTCACCGCGGGTGCTGGTGTGATGTTTTCCAGCCACTGAGGGGAAAGGTCTGCGTTCCTAATTGCGAAAATAACCACTTGAAGCTCTTTTTGGGTGTTAGAACATCCAGCCCTCATACAGGGAGGGAGCTGAGGGAGCGCCAGGCTGGAGCCATGGCTCCTGTCCTGCCTGGCAGCAGGCGAGAGGAAAGCCAGCAGCTTGGCTTTCGCCTCTTCTCCTTCCCCCCTGCTGTTATTAGGCTGCTTGAAGTTCCTGTCGGTCCTGTTGGTAATGGAGATCAGCCCCCGGGCAGCTCTAACGCAGAGGCTGTCACCCTCCTCGCAGGGGAGGAAGGCTCTGGGGGGCCAATCCTTCTCTCCCTCCCACCCTGAAGGCTGCTCCTGTCTTGGAGGGTCCACAAGCTGAGCCCTGAAGGTCCTGGGCTTTCTTTGGGATGGCTCGAAGCCCTCACCGTGCATCTTTATGGATGCCCTTTATGTGTGGGAGGGGAGGGAGAGCTGCCTGCGAGCCAGGGTGGGAAACTGTCGCCTCATGTCCCCCAGGCCCATGCCCTGGGCTTTTCCCAGCCGGATCAGCCCAGCCCTGGCTCCTCGCTTGGCTGTTTTGGGAGCTGGCCTACCCAGGACTTGACTTTACGGGGAAATTAAGCAGAGCAATTATCCCCGGGATAATTATATGGCCCTTGTGCATGGTGGTGTGTGCTTCCGACCCCTTCAGCCACCCCGGGAGCGAATGCTGGCGGTTCAGCTGGAAACGTGGCTCCGTGCAAGCAGACCAAGCTGTGTTCTCCTACCCTGCTGGGGTCCCTGCCTCTCTCCCCTTCCCTGCTTCTGCTAATTGTGTGCAGGGGGCATGGCCAGGGGGGTTCCCCCCCACCGCCCCCCCCCACCGCCCCGCCACCTCCTGGAGCTGTTGCAGGGGCTGCCCCCATCCCACATTCCTCTTCGGCAGGAGATAAGGATCCTGTCTGGCGCCGGGGTTTCAAATGTGCTCCCTGATTATCAGCAGGCGCTGGGGCAGAGCCCCAGGCAGCAGATAAAGAAGGAAGGGGAGCAGAGGAGAGGGGGCTGCTGCCAGCCCTGCCCCGCTGCTCCCTCCACTCCGCACCCCGCAGCCCCCCGGGCCTCGCTTAACACACCACCACTGCGCTTAGGAAACTGTTAACCCTGTTTGAAAGGGTGGGGGTTTTTCTATTTTTTTTTTCTATTTTTTTTTTCCATGCTCCTGTGGCCTTTTGGCTGCTAGAGAGGAGTTGCAGACAGGGCTTGCGAGGGGATGGAGAAGGATAAGGGGAGACAGGAGAAGATGGCCTGAGCTCGGCAGCTTGGTTTATTGCTCCCTATCTTTGCTCAGCAACAAATTGCAAATGCCTTCCAGCACAGCACTTTGCCTGCTGTCCATGGCCGTGTGAGATTTCCGCACAAGGATGCTGTCACCAAGCATGCAGTGGTACTCTCCTCCCCTTGAAGCAGGGGGGAATGTGCATGTTCAACATTGTGTGCAACGGTGCAGCAAGCACTGTGCTGCATGGGACGTTGCCATGTTGCACACTTCCCCTACCAGATGTTTCATTGTGTGTCTTGGCCTTGCACGTCCCCCACTGGCCCCTTGCGTTGCGTGTCTTGGCCCTGCACGTCCCCCACCGGCCCCTTGCGTTGCGTGTCTTGGCCTTGCACGTCCCCCACTGGCCCCTTGCGTTGTGTGTCTTGGCCTTGCACGTCCCCCACCGGCCCCTTGCGTTGTGTGTCGTGGCCCTGCACGTCCCCCACCAACTCCTCAAGCTGGGCTTGGCCAAGGTGCCTTCTGAGTTTTATGAGCTATAGGGCAGTGTCTTTATCAGTTGGGTGAGCCCACAACCGGACAAAAGCTCTTATCATGCTTGTCTCCTGGCTGTGGCATCTCTGTATGCAATTAAACCCATGTGTCTCCTCTCTGCCAAGGAATCTGGAGGCAAAGGAAGAGGCTTATCTTCCTGCCGGTGGCTGGAATGCTCTTGCAGCCCAAAGGCATTTCTCTGCCACGCTAATGCTGAGATCTGGGGGGAAAAAAAAGGAGTTTTGCCCTTTCTTTTCACTATTAAGCTTACAAATAACAGTCAGCATCCCAGGAAGGGATGGTGGGTTTTGTTGGTTTTTTTTTTCCTTAACTTTTTTTTCTTCCTCCAAGTGCAACTCCGGGCTGATATCCCAGGAATGTGATCTCTCACACTCATAAAGCCCAGCTTCTGGCCTCCTCCTTTCTCCTTCCTTCCCAGGCATTAAAGAGCCAGGCCTTGTAGATGAACTGGTGGGATCTTGCATCCACTGGGATGCTTCACAACATGTGGGGCCTCTGGTTTCCGGTGTGATCTCTCTGAAGCTTCCTGCATTAATATTTGATGCTCTTCCTTGGGGTGAACATTAAAAAGAAATCACCACCACCACCAAAAAAAAAAAAAAAAAAAAGGTGCTTTTTGGTTTTAGTGGGGAGAGAGAAAGGAGGGAGAAAAAGCTGAAATGCAATCGTTTTTTATGGCTTCCTGGAACAGCTTGGATGTGGGTTGGATGGCAGTGGGTCAGGAGCAGAAGAAGCAGATAGCCCCATGATCGTCTGCCTACTTGCATCTTTCCCTTTCAGGTCGTAAATATAAAACCACTACTTGAAAAACAAAAAGCTCGTTAAGCTGTCAGCGGGCTCCCTCTTGGAAGGTCGTAAATGTGTCTCTTAGCAGCTGCTTTTGTTCCTGTCTCAGCTGGGGCGTAGGCACCAGGTCCTCCATGGGGCTGGAGGGTGGTCACTGCCCGTAGGGGCACCATGAGCTGGTCAGAGGGATCCTAACCTCACTAAGGAGGGGAGTAACATCCCACCACCACAAATCTGAGTCTCCCCATCCATTCTTGACCTGTGCCTTGGTCGTCCATGTGGACCTTGGGTTATCACCTCTAGGTATGATGGTTCTCCAATGGAGCTGAAGTGAAGAGCAAACTCTGCACAGGCTCTGTCTGCTGGTGTGTTGGTGCAGGATCAGGGTCATCTCTATCAGACAGGGCCTGCGGAGTGTTGGCTTCTCTTATAAAGCCCCTGGTAGGGTGATAAAAAATATTAAATTTGAAATTAGATTAACTCTTGTGGTAAAGGTGAGCTAGGGCCTTGGAGGTAGGGTGAAGGGGAGAGGACGACAGAGCATTGCGCCAAGCGCTTTCCAAGAGCTGTTGGGTTTATGGTGCTGTTGGCAATGATGAGTGGTGGCCCTTGTTGACTGTCTTGCGGTGGGGCCCCGCGCTGCAGGCAAGGGCACAGGCTCCTGCCTCTGCACCACCTCATTGATTTTATTGCAAACAGCTCAGCTCAGCTCCTTGCAACTTGCTGAGATGGGTGTTAGAGATGATTCAAATAAACAGCCCAGCAAATGGCAGAGAGGAGGAAGAGGAGGTGGTGGTGAAGAGTGTCCTGTGGCCTTCTCCTGGGAGGTGGTCTGCAAAGGAGCAGCCAGGAGGGTTGGTTGGTCTTGTGGCTGGTGGTTGACCTAAACACAGGTTGTTTTGGGATGTCTGTTGTTCTGGTGGGGTTTTTCCACTGTCTCTGACTGCATTACAACTAGACAAAACAACCTTGGAGATGCTTCCCATGCCCTGGTGAAGAGGTTGGATGTGGGGATGGAGAGGGAGGAGAGCTGAAGCAGGCACCGTTGTGACCTACGGGCATCAGGCAGCTACCAGCAGGTGCAGAAGCAATCCATCCTGGTGTGGAAAGGATATCAATATTTTATGGCCTATTTTTCTTCCAGAGAGATGTTTTCCACACTGAGAATAAGGATGCCCATCCCTGTGATCTGTTCATCATTTAGGGCCCGGTATTTTTTCTCTTGGTTACATGATGTGCTGAAAATGCAACCACTCTCACCTTAACATCTAATTAGCAGCAGCAGCTAAAAAAATGTGCCTGAAACGGGAGGAGAAAGAGAAGGGTGAGAAATTAAAGATGCAAAAGACCTGTTAGATCATCTGGCCCTTCCTTAGGGATTGTTTTGGTGGTGTTTTGTCCAGTCTTGCTCAAAAGTCTCCAGGGCCGTTACTGCTTCCCTTGGAGGGTATTTCATTGTGTATTGAGAGAAACCTCTATAAATGTAAAAGCTTTATACAATTGAGGTAGAAGAAACAGATTGAGTCATTGTATTGTTCTTTGTAATCAGCTTTGCTTTTCATTAATTTCCTCCCCAAAGCCTTACTGAGTCTGGGAATTTTAAAGAAAAAACAGGGAAAGCACGTGCAAGGGATGGTGGGAACGGGCTGCCCGGCTCCGGTGGGTTCCTGTGCATCACCATCCTCGCCCCTATGGCCTGGATGTGTTCAGACATCTTCAGGAGCCACTCGGCCTGCTCAGTGGGCCAAATTTAGCTGTGGTGTTACATGCCGGGGACTGGTTCAGTGCTCTCACCGCCTCTTGCAATGGGGTCCAACTCATCTGGGTAGCTGCTTGCTGCTGTAGCCTTTAATTTAACTATTTTTAAAAATGACAAGTAATAGCATAAAAAAAAAAAAGGCTACAGGTGGGCATCAGCTGGTGCAAAGATGACTGAAAACTGAGGAACAAAACAGGACTGGGCTTTTGCAGCACCCTTGCTGCTGCAGCGGCTCGGGGTGCCTGGTACTTGGGCTTTGGGGTTGTGCCCTTTGCTGCAGGGGGTGCAGTGATGTGGGCTTGGGCACGCAGCATCCTATGTCTCTGTCCCTGATGCATTGGATGCTTTTTGCTAGTGGTGTGTTCTGGATGAAGCTTCTTTAACTAGGTCTCTATATCCTCCAATGTCCCAGTGTTTTTGCTTTTTTAACTTTGCCAGCCTGCTGGATAATTTTTTCCTTTAAAGTGCCTTGGTTCTTTCCCTTCCCAAACCACTGTCCTTCCACCTCTGATATTTTTTTTTTCTTTCCTCTGCCTGTTTTTCTCTCTGACATCCCCATTCTCATCCCTAATGTCTCCCTTTCACTCCCCAAGTCCCTTGTATCTTGTCTCAGCTCTCCAAGGGTAGATGCTCCAAATTCAGGCATGCTGCCAGCATGGATGCAAGACACCCCCAAAAAAATGTCCTTGTCCTTCCCGCTCTTGTGGGACGCCTGAGCCAGGAGCACTATCACCGTCTGTCCTCGCCGGTCCTGCATGCCGCTGCCCATGTGAACACGATGAGAAATGAGCAGCGGATGCCAGATGCCGTGCAGCCGGCTGCTGCGCTGCTGCTTCCTTGCCGGCGTGGTCCAGCGCCGGACTGACCAGCTTTAATCCTCCCTGCTGGAAAGTGCGAGATTGGTAATCCTGGGCTCTACCAGAGCAAGTGTACATCTCTGCCTGTGTAGGAAGTGCAGAGATGATGTTTTGGGGGGAACTGGGATTTGCTTTGGTTTTATCTGGTGAGCTGGGGGATCCCATGTTGCACGAGGAGCGGCTGGTTTGCTCTGAGGAGCCAAGTGAAGCTGGTTCACCAGACGTTTGGTGCTTTGCCCCATGCCCCGATGCAGCTGGTATAACAGCAAAGGAGGCAGCGGAGTTGCTCCATGCGTTTGAGTGTGGTTGTTGCATTTCCTGGCTGTAAATGCAGCTGGGCGTGCACAGAGATCACCGAGGTGTCTCCTGCTGTGATCCAGAGCAGCCCTGGGCATCGCTGCTCTTTCATTGCAACTCCCCCTGCTCTCTGGGAGTGGGTTGCTTGCATCCCCGTGCCCTGCTTTTTTCTCGCCCCCAGAGCACCCCGTCTGCTGTGGGTGGGTGGGGAGGGAAGACGTGGGATGGCAGCTTGGGCTGGCGGCCATGGGGGAATTCCCCCGTGCGGAGGGCCTCGGCTGTGAGCCTGCTGAGCCGGCTTTGCTCCTGCGCAGCCGGGCTGGAGCTCGCCCAAGCGTCAGGCCCTGCAACTTCCCCAGGCTTCCCGGGTCTGTGCGTGGGGTAGTGCGCCGGGTGGCTCCTTCTGCAGCGCTTTTGAGGAGTAATAGCAGGAGATGAGAAACTGAAAGAAGAAAATACCTCCAGCCCCTGCATCTGCATCTGCAGAAACTTCACTCTCTTGCAGAGGTGGATGTGGGGCATCTCTTGGGGCTGGGAAGGTGTGCCCTGGTGCCAGCTGACCACCCTGCCTCCATCCTGCAATGCTCAGAGTCCTGTACCAGGGTGTCTTGCAATGCTCAGGGGTGTGCTGTGATCCTCAGAGCCCTGCACTGGGACTTCCTGCAGTGCTCAGGGTGTCCTGCAGTGCTCAAAGTCCTGCACCGGGATGTCCTACTCAGTGGTGACATGCCCTTGGGGCTTTCCTCCCTCTGGCAGAGGGGCTGCCCATGCATGCCCTTGCAATGGGCTGAGATGCCCATGCCTTGCTGGGCTCCCGTGTGGGAATAGCACAAGGGTTTACCCATTTGACCCAGCAGAGAGGGACGCTCAGCAGATGAGATGAGCTGAGTGATGGGCACAGCTTTCTCCAAGGAGTGCCCTTTTGGGGCAGGGGGAGGGGGTTTTGGGTACCCTCGCTGATTTGGAACTGCGGGAGCAGGTACCCGGAGCCGTGCCGGAGGCTTGGCTTGCAGGACAACCAGGGCCAGATGTTTCCCAGATGTTACTCACTTCCTGTCTGGCTCCTCTGCATTTAGCTTTTTATGTACTTGTTTGTTTTGGACTACAAACAAAATAAAAAGGGTTTTTATAACCCTGTTCCCATGAGGCTGCGAGTTCAGGATATAATCTGAAGACTATTCACTATTGTCTCGATCCCTCTCCCTGCCCTCGGTGTCGTCCCCGGGCACGCACAAACTCACACGCTGCTTTTGTTAAAATGTTTTGGGTTGTTTTTTTTTTTTTTCCCACATGACGTCTTTTCTCAACGGGCCACCGGGCATTTTTCCTTATGACCTCCTCCAACGCTCAGGGGAGCGGTGGGAATATCCCTGGCCAGTTTGGGATGGAGGCAGGAGGAGGAAACATGTTTTTTGGTCCTGACCTGCTTCTTGCCATGGCCTGTACTGTTAGGAGGGTTCTCCTGTACGTCTGAGGATGGGAAACTCATTGCACTGATGGGATCCAGCGTACTGATGGATTGCTCTTGTGCCAGCACTTTGCCTTGCTGAGGATCTGTGGAGAGGGATGAGGGGGATGTGGGGAGAGCGAAATAGCCACGTAGACCACTTTTAAAAGAGAAAAGATTAAAACACTTGGATTAAAGGTGTTTGTACTTGATCAGGTGAATGCAGGGGTTAAAAAAGAAAAAAATCAAGAAGGGGTCAGGAATGGTATTATGTAAGGGAATGCTGTCAGCTTAGGGGTAGGGAGGTGAAAGAAAAACTTATCTAAAAGTATTGTATGTTCTGGCATGTCAGGAAGTCCTGGCAATTGCCATAACCAAGAGCTGTTACAAATGCAGACATGGAGTTTTCTTCTGGGAAGGACCCAGAGCAGAACGGGTCCTGCTGCTCGGCGGGCTTGTTCAGTGGATGCTCCCCTGCCTGTCCCCCTGGGTCTCGGGGCATCTGCTGTAATACCCACCGGGCTCAAACACACGGGGAAACAAAATGAAGCTGGCAGCATCCCTTTAAAATGTGTATGTTTGGCTTTTTCTGATCTCCTCTCACTTCATTTATATGTTTTTTTTCTGCCTGTTGGGGTTAAGGCCCCTTTTCCTCTTTTCTTTCTCCTTCTCTCTTAATTGCTTGTTAAATAATTTAAACATTAGGACTAAAGGGCTTCAATTATCCATTAATTTACATTAGTAATTTATATATCAGGCTGAATGGACACACTGTTAGTGTAATGGGTCCCCACGGACCGGGCAGAAGCTGTGCTGCAGTGCATTTTCCTGGAAGCACAGCCGTTTCTTTACACCTCCCAGCCTTTATTTCAAGTGTGCGGGAGGAAGCCCGCTGCCTGCACGCATGTGGGGCCAGGCTGCTGCGGAGCCCGGCACGCTCCCACTCGTTTGCAGGTGGCAAATGCAACCCCGTCTCTTTGGGAGTGTGTTGCTTCGATTTTGATGCAGCATTGGTTTTTTTGCAGTTTGAACTGTGCTTGCAAGAGCCTGGCACTGCCTGGTCCAATTCCTGCGCTATATGGAGCACACTTAAATATCCCCTTCTGACCTCAGCTGCAAGCAACACTGCCCTTAGGAGGTTCTAGCTTATATTAGCACTAGATTTGAGACTAAACCCTGGCTTTAAATTCAACCGGAAGAGCTGTATCCCTGCGTGGGTCTGCATTTTGTGATTGCTGCTTACTGGCACTGAGGCATCCTGGTCAGGGGCTCCTGTAGGCACCAAGTGGCTGAACCGGAGGAGCTCGGTGTGCTTCCAGGAAAACTCGTCTGTCTAGGAGCAGGGAGAGACCTGTGGGAAAGTGCTGGCGGATCCTTAACCCCATCTGCCGCCTCCTTGGCGAGCATGGGTGTTGCAAGCCCCAGCTTAAGCCTCACCTATACATGAGCTGCCTGGCCAGGGTTGAACATGTCCCATGGTGGTGGGCACGTCCCTTTGTGAGGACAGGGTTAATTTGGGAGGTGTGGCGCAGGATGGCAGGGGCTTCCTGAGGCTAAGCCCCTTGGCTGAAGGCTAAAGCCGGCTGTGGGTGTCAGGGGGATGCCGGGAAGCAGATCCAGGCTGGTGGGTGGCTGGCGCTTAGCCTTAAAGGCTGGTGTCCCCTGGGCGGTGACAGCTGGCTCTTCCCTCCTGTCACCCTGCCCCAGGCCAGGGCAATACCTATTTTCTGCATTCAGAAATACCATTTTGGGAGGATTTGGGGGTTTTTGTGTGCTTGTACGCCGTTGGTTTGAACCCAGCCCAATCACCACCAGCCCTGGGCTTGCTGGCAGCCGCTGTGGCTGACTCACCGTGCCATGGCATTGCTGGCAGCTTGCAGGCAGCTAGTCCAGGCAGAGCAAGGGCAGCCAGGCATCATCAGGATCCGTCCTTGCTGCGGCACGGGCATCGGGCAGCGTCTAGACTCCCCGCTCCAGGGCAGGAGGGAGGCCGTTTACTTGATTGGGCTCCAGGGAAGAGTAAATTGGAGCCAAGCTCCATCATGGCCACATGCCGGGGATGCGGGAGCGTATCCCGCTTGGAGGGAGGCTGGCTCATGGCCCTGGGTGCAGGGCTCTGCACCAGCCCTGCCTGCCCTCCTGGAGCAGAGGTCAATTAGCGCAAATCACTTATGGAAATGCAGCCTCTGGGGGAGGGAGAGAAGAAGAGGACGAGGCTGCGGGGCATGGTGCTTTCTTCCTCCTTTTTCCGTGTGCTGCACGCTTGATGCTCAGTATGCGTGATCCTTTGCCCCTGCTCCCTTGAGACTTTTCTGAATCACCTCTGGTCCCTCTCTCTTGCTGCACAGCGGTTGGAGGTGCCTCTGAGCCCTGCAAGAGCTGTTTCACTGCTAGCCCAGCTAAGGCTATGCCTCGAGTGTCCTGCATCCATCCTAGCTATGCTCCAGTTTTGAGGTTGTAAATGCTTGGTGCATCGGTCACTGTAAAGTCTCTGGATTCAGCATCCCAAACTTCATTTAATTTGGTAGTGTTGCGCCTTGCTGGCAAGCATCCTAATTTTTTAGGGCAATTTTTATCGATACCTTGGGGTCCTGTAGCACCAAGTGAGAAGGGAAGGAGGGGAAGGCGTGGGAGGAAGTGGGACTTGACTTGCGTGTCAGTGTATCACTATGTGTACGTCCATACAGGTCGCAGCATCAGTGGGGATGCTGCCATGTGGGGTGGCATGGACCCCCAAAGCCAGGGCATTTCCAGCCCTGGCACCGAGTGGTACCCATGCTGAGAAGGGGAGGATGCTCACGGGGAGGCTGGACCACCTGGGAGCCGGGGTTTGGTCCGTGGGGCAAAGCGCGTGTGCCGGAGGACAAAGGGAGGAAAGAGAAACTCAGTGCTGCGGGAACACTGGGCTGTGTCCAGAGAAGAAAAGGTGGAAATTCCCAGTGGTGAGAAAGGAAGAAACCGGCTGTGGCAGCTCGGGGTCGCATGGTATTCAAATGCCAGGGAGCACGGGAGGGGAGGAGGGTGCCAGACAATGTTAGGAAACTTCCAAAGCCTTCCCACCTTGCCATCAATGGGAATGGGAGCAGGAGGGAAAAGGCTTTGTTTTTTGTAGGGGGTTTCCTTCCGCTGGAGCATGGGGTGTTTCTGCCCTCGGTGCACACCGGGAGGCAGTGATGCCGGGTGAAGGCAGGCACCGAAAATAGGCACCCACCAGAAACCCCCTCCCCCAACAAACCCTCCCGGCTTTAATCAAATCTCACTTTTTTGCTGTCTGTAAAGCAGGTGCGAAGTGCTAGGAGCCCAGCTGGCTTTGGGGTTTAGAGGGGAAGGAATAAAACTAATCAAGGTAATTGCTAAAATCCTTTTGCAGCTGGCCAGAGACCTCTCTCTGTGCTGTGATGGGAAAGCCAAGCCCTGGTTTTGGGTACCTGCTCTCCTACCTGCTCCTGGCTGCAGGGATTAAAGTATAACGGAGGCAAGGGGATGGGGAAGCCTTGTCCTCTAAGCTAGTCTTGCTGATTGATTGTTTTTTTTATTCTTTAATAGGGATATTGCTGAAAGAGGGGGGAGAGAAAAGTCTTAATACTTGATACTCAACATTGGAAGGGATGATTTCATGTTTTTTCTTAAATCTTTTTCTATCCCCGTTCTCCCCCTCCCCCTTTTTTTTCCTTCTGTTTGTCCCTTACTGTCGCAGTAAAATGAGAAGGGAAGAAAAGGGCAGAGAAAGGACAATGAAAAGCTAAATATTTCCAGCCTCCATTTGTGGTGGGTTTGGTTTTTTGTTTTTTGTTTTTTTTTTTTTGATGGTAGCAACAAATCTGAAAGATTAAGGGCAACTTTAAAGACTGTTTAATAAAGGGACCTTAATCAGCTGCTCTTGTGATGTTCCTTCCCCAGTTGAATTAATGGGGAATTTGGGGCATCGAATGGATCTTTTCTTTTGTTGTGTTTTTTATGATTAAAAAATAATGCAATGATTAAAATGATTTAAAAACCGTGCAGCATTGCACCGAGCACTCTATTGAATTTGAATGCCCGGCAGGGTGGGAGATAAACACGGCCAGTGGGTCTGGTGGTGGGAGCCCCAGCATGGGGAGTGGGTGCTGCAGGTACCGGGGAGCGGGTGATGCTCCCAGCCCACGCCTACTGCCGAGCGAGCTGAAGGAGAAGAGTGGGAAAAGCGTCGGGGAAAGTAGGGCAGCGTCTGGCGAGGGGCCTGCGGAGAGGCTGGCTGGAGGCGGCGGGGAGCATCCTTCCAGCCTGCCTTGGCTTCCCAGGGCTTGTGCGAGCTGCTAGGGAGGAGAGAGTGGGTGAGAAAAAGACAAAAACAATTTATAAAAAAAAAAAAAAAGCTTTCTCCTTTTGCACTGCTTTTCCCCTTCTTTGCAACCAGCTGCCTTAAACTTTCTGCTTTACCTTGTTGGGCTTGTGCCATCCCTCGCTTCCCCGCATCAGCTTCATTGGGGTGGGACATGCATAGCCCTCCTTCCCTGGATTTTGGGAAAATCCGGAACCATCAAACCTTGTGAGCCACTTTTAGAGGGCATGGCCGGGTTGTCCCCCCTCGATGTTTCCTATCTGGATGCTCAGAGGGCAAAACCCGCTCCCCTCCGGCTCACAGCCCCTGTGCGATGTGCATATGCAGGGAGGGATGCTTGGAGCTGGGATGCCCGGTGGGCAGCAGAGCATCCTCCTCCTCCCGAGGAGCACCGGGCAGGTTCGCAGTCCTGCTTATTGCGGGTTTAAAGTTGCTTTTCATGCCCGAAGCCAAGGCGGTCGCCTCCGGATTTGCACGTTGAAGGAAAAAAAACCCCATTGCAAAACAGCCGCCTGGAAATTGTACTCTCAAGGGGAATGCTGGGGAATTTACATTTTTAAATATGTATGTAATTTGGGCGAAGGGAAATCGCTTTCTGTCTGCGAAACTGGCAACTTTCTTTCTCACGGAGTTAGCATTTTAAAACTGCATTGCTCATTTGAACAGGAGACCCTTTTTTTTTTTTCTGGAGAGAGATTGCACCTTGCACTTGATTTACTGCAGTTTGAATGATAATTAATAATTCCTTGGACTTTCCGGTGTTAACCGGGGCAACAAGTCCCTGTTTGTTCCCTGTTTGCTTTTCCCTTCTCTCTTTTCTTGTTGAAATTATTATTCTTTTCACAACAGAAACATAGTACACGCCGTACATGTGAATAAACAGCATATTACCGCATTGTCTGCTGCTGGCTTTTTTCTTTTACGAGCCAAAGCAAATAAATAAAAGTCCATATAATTATTATATCCATTCAAAATAACGCTGTAGCTCAGTAAACAGAACTATACAAGAGTACCGCGACAATGGAATTAAAATAGCACAAAGAAAAGTGTCCGTGCCCATAACAAGAACCAGCGCTAGATGGAATTCGGAGATAGTTTTCAAACATAACTGCTTCCCTGAAGGAAATGTATAAAATAGCACAAAAGAAGCGAGCACAATAGAGTGTAACGGGGATTTGCTACATAATTCCTCCTCCTTTTTTCTTTCTTCCTTTTTTTTTTTTTTTTTTAATTCATTCTCCTTGCCGTGGGTATTTACGGGGATTCGTGAGGCTCACAGCTCCGCTCTGTTAAAACCAGAAATAAGGAACAATTTACTCCAATCTGCCCGTGCCATGTTATAAATCTATATAATGAAAAATGAAGAGGTTCCTACCATAAGGGATCTCAGCTGTTTACACTTCTCAGGAGGCTTCGCCTTTGATTATCATAATCATAAAGATAAACAAAAGAGTAGTGGCTCCATAAATACTCCAGCATAATGCATAATCAACAAGATAAATCTCTCTCCTCCAAACTCCCAGCAAGGGAAGTTGCTGGCAGAGCCTGGGTGTTTCTCCTTGGGGATGGCAGTGGTCGGGACTTGGGTTGGACCCTCTTAGCCGCCGTGGCTTGCGGAGATGCAGGGATGCTCTGGTGGTTGCCCCGTGCGAGGGCACCCTTTTCCTCTTGGACTGCTTTGCAAAAGCCTGACCTGGGGATTTAGCTAAAGAGATGACTCTTTTTGTTTGTTTTTTGGTCAGGTAAGTGATTTTTGATCAATAAGACCATTGCATGCAAGAACACCCTTGGTGCTGCCCATTTCCTTCTTCCCATTCTTTTCTCAGCACAGACTTTGCTTTCTGGGTTTTTTTCCCCCCTCCCTGTCCAGTCCTAGTTTAATAAAGGTGCTCAGCGAGGGAGGCCGGTTACAGGCTTTTCATTTGGCTGGGAGAGGAATCTGCCTATTTTTTTCCAAGGGTGTAATTAGGGCTGGCTGGGCGCACCCCCTCATTACCCGCACTGGGGAGGAATGCTCTCTAATTATAACATTTGCCTGCTGCTGGGTGGGGGGATCTGCTAACCTGTCTGGGATGCCGCCACAAAATGCTGTCCTAGTGTCTGTCTGTCCCTGGTGTCCCCTGTCCCAGGCTGGGTGGGCTCCAGGAGGAGCTGGAGGTGATGGGATGGAGGGATGGGACTTGCTTGTGGCTGGATTTACCCCAGGGGATGATGCCAAGTCTGGTAGGAAGGGATGCAAATGGACTGTAAAACTCCCAGGAAAGGGCAATCAATGGAGGAAAATGAGCTGGTTTGTCAGGCAGAGATGCTTTGGGAAAAAGGTTAAGTGATTCTTTCCAAATGTAGTTATTAGTAAAAGCTTGGTGGGAACAGAGAGGCTCTACTGTGTTGCATAGAGGGGGACAAGGGGGTTTGCAGCCTGCGGTGCCACAGGGGCAGCATGTCGGTCTGTGCTGGCCCTGAGTCCTGCTGCTCCATATGGGGATGGGTTCCCCCAAACTCAGCCTATGCAACCACGCTTGCAGGTGCTTTCCCGGCTGGTGGGAGCGGGAGAGGTGGACTCCGGTTTTGGGGGCTGTGGAGAGGAAGACCCTATAAATGCACGACCCCGAGGTAGAGCAACACCTTCTGCAGACTACAGCATACCACTGGTAGCGAGGGTTGAACACAGCAACATGTTGAGTGCTGTGGTTTTATGGTCCAGCCTTTGCTGAGTTACCATTGCGTGTGCTTGGGGGAGATGTCAGATGCCACGGGGATGGGCACCCCATGAGCACATCAAAGGCCGGATGTTCCCCATGGCTTTTTGACCTCAAAACCCAACCTTGCTCCAGGCCGGGGATGAGATGCTGTGTACTGGTGTTTCTCCTTTCCCTGCCCTCCCCAGCTACCCCATGCTCAGTTTTTGGCCCCCTGAGACCGGGTCTTTTGGCAATTCGGGTCTGTCTCATCCCGTCCTCTTGGTCCTCCTGCAGAGGGAGATGTTAATGAGTACTGTGCTGAGTTAATCAGGCCGTGGGTTACATCAGCAAGCTGCAAGCAAGGACTTGGAGGTGACGGCAGCCCTCGGGACGGCGGTGCTGAGGGCCCGTTACATCCCCTGCATCTTGTTTTCATCAGCACTTCCCAGCTCATGTCTCAACCTGCTTTAAACAAATTGGGGGGTTTCAAAGGCATGAAATTTTGCTGCAAGGAGGCAGCAGGGAGAGAGCTGGGGAGGAAGCTTCACTCAGTGCAAGTGGCTTCAAATCTTCCAAACTCATCCTCAGCAACACCCTTTATTTTGGGGCATCAGATGCATCCCCGGAGAAGAGGTTTTGGGCAATGGTTTTGCATGGCACTGCTCTGCCTCATGGAGACTTTGTCTTTGGAGATGCCATGAGCCGCTGGCACCTCCTTGGTGATGGGACTTTGTGTTGGGAGACTGCACTGGTGTGCGGGAGGCTGAATTTGTATGATGGGGAGCAGAGCAGGGAGGAGAAAGGGAAGCTCGGGGAAGAGAATTTGTTGCTTTGGAGAGAGAGGATGCTTAGGGTGCTTTTAGGAGGAAAAGCTTGGCTATGTTTTACTGCTGGACCCAAAATTATCCCAGGAGGGCACTCTACCATGGGAAGCCCTTGGGAACAGGGCAGCCCTGGACCGGTGATGCTGGCTCCCCCTGAGCTCTGGGATGGACCAAAATGTGGTGGGATGAGGACTGCATCCCATTTGATGTCCCTCTCTCAGGTGGGAAAGCCTCCAGGGCTTGCAGCAGGGATGTCCTCGGTCCAGCAGGCATCCTGGCATGGGAGCGAGCCATGCCCTGGCTCTGGCACCATAATTTGCTGGAGCTTAAATGGCAACAACACTAATCCCTAAGTGAGTCTGTTCATAGATACGTTTCCCCTGGAGGCGATAGGAGGGGATTTTGGCTGGGGGGAGAGCCCCACTCCAGCCTTTCAGACACCTCCTCAAGCCAAGCGGTGGCTGGAGCATCCCCGCCAGCTCGCGGAGCCATCCCTCTCCCTGCTGGGGGGGTCGGGAAGGCAGGCGGCTCTCCTCCTCCAGTGCTGGAGATAAGCTGTCATATATTTTTTTCATTTCTACAGGAGGATTTCTACCCACCCAGCAGGCGGGAATGGGTTTAACTGTTGCCTCTCAGGCCTTCGCATAAAATAGCGCTCGCCCCAAGACAGGCGTGAATGGGGGGAGATGGAAGCAGAAGGGGTTAAGCGCCCACCGCCACTGAGATTTAGGTGGAGAAACCCAGGCATCCCATCCCAGCTTAATCCTTACATCGAATTCCTGCCTGCCTGGTGCCGCAGGGAGGGATGCGTGGCCCTGGGTGATGGGCACCCGGCTTCACTGCCACTAATGCTCCTGTAATCTTCCAAATATTTGGAGGGATAACAATTGCAGGAGAGAGGATTTTAACGCTTTCCTGCGGAGGTTTGCTCGGCCGTTGCTGCAAGGGGAATTGCTTTCTGGGCTCATCATCCCTTGTGCTGTGTGTTTAGGGTATGGAGGGGGGCTTAATGCTTGACCCCCGCTCCGGCGCTGCTTCCCATGCAGGCTGGTGGTGGTTGGTTGGTTGGAGTCATCGATCTTTGACCAAGTTGCAAATGCTGGCTGCAAACATCTGCAAGTCACCCCCCGGGGAACAGATGCTGCGGATAATCCAGCTCAACCTCATCAGATTAAAATGTGTGATGAGGGACAGGGAGAGGAGGCTGGCGAGGAAAGAAGTCGTCAGTGCCTATTTCCCTCCTCCCTTTTCCATCTCGCTGCTCCTACCGTGCTCATCTTCGGGGTTTCAGGGTTTGGTCCCACAGGTCAAGCCCAGAGGTGCCCCCTCCTTGCCTCTCCTCCCCCAAATAAAGATATAGTACTGAAGTCAGTGCTCCAGCCTGTCCCGTAGCACATCGTGCCGCAACACCCGACCGCATGCCCTGAGTAGTGTGAGACTGTGGGATGGCGACAGCCTGGGACTTCCAAAAAAAAAACAACCCCAAAAGGGAGCTGGAAGCAGGCACCCACCTCCAGTGGGAAGGAGGGAAGCCGGCAGATGGGAACCCCCTGTAGACGTCTGCCAGGGAGATGATGATTACAGTCAGCGTAGCGCACTCTCAAATATTTATTAGTTTGTCACTGCTGGGAGTTTTATTGCTTGTCTGATTGCAGTACTGGAAATCCTGGCTGTGCAGGGCTCCTTCCTTGGCTTCGCATGCAAAAGTGTCTCTCTTGCATCTGCTGTTCCTGCGGTCAATGGGCCAAATTCTCACCTCAGGTGGGATCAGAGCAGCGTTGGGCAAAGCAGAAGTGGCCTCCGTGCACATGTAGGTCAAAGCATCCGTTCCCAAGGGTGGTGTTTATGGCCAGGTCCTTGCATGTACCTGTGCAAACCCTCCTGTGGACAAGGTCTTCACTTGTATTAAAACCACCTGAATGTCCCAGTGCATACCCCCAGCCTGATGTTGGCTGCCCAGCCTGGAGAAGCCAGAGACCTGCTTCTTGCAAGGTTTCTTATATATTATATATATAATGCAACCATAATGATAATAATAATAATAATAATAATAGACCCTTGTAGGGGAAGGTTGTCTTAGCAGAGGATATCCTCTTCCACCTTTATAGGGCCATTTATCGATGTCCTTATTAGGCTGGAGCAGACCAAAACCCTTCCCCAACCTCTCCATCTTCTGCTCTTTTAATCCTGGCACCAGCAGCACCTCGTCCTGGCTGTGCTGGAGCTATTTGCCCCCCTGTCCTAGGGGGAAGGACCACATGGAGGTGATGGTGTTGCACCACCGGGAGGGTGCTATTATTTTTGTATTTTGCAGTTGCTGCTGGATAGTCAGGGCAGCTGGGAGCAGCAGTCGTTCATGCTCACGGCACAAGTGGGCCTGCTTTCCCCCCCACTGACTGTACGTGGATTTTTTGAGGGCCCCCACATGAGTGTTAGCAGAGTGAGAGGTTTCCCATGCTGCGGGTGGCCGGGCGTTGGGAGGGGGGATGAAAGGCTGGGTTGATGGCTTATGATAAATGTGCCCAGCATGGTTCTCCTCCCTTTTCTCATCCAAAGTCCCTGTTGTTCTTCTGCCTTAATTCTTCCCCAGCGTGTTTAAATACCAGTGGCCATATCATGCTGGAGCCAAATGCCCTGCCCAGATGCAAATGCTTTTCTTTGGCCACATAGGGCTGGTTTCTGGATGGAGAAATCAGCCTCTCCCTTGCTTTGCTCCGATCCATGAGCAGGCAGGAGCCTGGGGGAGCTGTGGGGCTGGGGCTCTGCAGCACAACCCCAGTTGCAAGTCTGCCACAAAAAAAAGCATCATCTTTTTCCCCATCTCCTGTTACAGCTGCTTTTTTTTGGCCCCAGATCTCTCTTGGTCAGAAATAAAAGATCTCTTGGCTGTTGTGAGTTTACAGGCATTAAGCTTTCCCAGGATGCTCCTAGCTTTAAAGGCTCAGGTTTTTTGGGTTCAAACCTTAAACCAAGCAGGTTTTTATAGCCACTGAAAGCAGATGCTGGATCTGTCGGGGCTGGGGAGATCATCCTGTTCCACTTTGTCCCCAAACTCACTGTGCCTCCTTGGAGAAGAAACCTGAAGCATTGAGCTTGAGAACCCCAGCATAGATTTGGGCCAACCCCGTCTCGGGGTGGGGGGCTGGATGGGACCCATCTACGGGGGGTTCGGCGATTTTCCGTACTACTGGTGGAGTGTCAGCCCCAAACCCTGTGCTGGGGGACCAAGGTGGCTCCCACTGCAGCCCAGAACATCACCTGTCCCACTGCAGATGATCACAGGTGAGTCACAAATGTGCGATTTGCATCCCCGTTGGGCTGTGACTCATCCCCTCCCCACTCCCAGATCCTCTTGGGTGACCTAAAGTCTCATTTCGCATCACCAAAGCAGATGTGGGGTGGGAGAAAATGTGTCTTTGGTGTTGGCTGCTGGCAGAAGACCTCTTCTTGCC
Source organism: Morus bassanus (assembly GCA_031468815.1). Taxonomy (NCBI): domain Eukaryota; kingdom Metazoa; phylum Chordata; class Aves; order Suliformes; family Sulidae; genus Morus; species Morus bassanus. The sequence goes on from CM062583.1 coordinate 4,572,706, forward strand.
TGCTGTTTTGGGTCAGGGGACATGTGCGCTTTGGGGTGACACCTTGCCACAGGCAAGCCGCAAAGGGGAAGTTCCTTCCGAAAATCCCCTTCTTTGGGGATGTCAGATCTTCCTAAGTCACCCTTACGGTGCCAGGCGGGCTGCAGGACTCCTTGCCTGCATCTTGGTGTGTTACACCTGACTTGGGGAGAAAACTACAAAAAAAAAAACCAGGAAGAAAGAAAAGAAAAGAAGAAAAAAAAGCAGGAGGAAAACTTAATGGGGAGCTTCATACCCATGTTACAGGCAGGGATAATATATCTTGGAGTAGTTATTGTCTCTGCCACTGCCCTCGGCGGTGCCTGGGAGAGGCCGGGGCTGGGGCAGGGCTGGCAGCAGAGGGAGGCTCCACTCTGCCAAGAGACTAATGGGCTTCAAGTGTTTACATTCCTTTCAGCAAACCTGCCTTCTAAACCTGCCTGCCTTTAGAGCTGTAAAACAAAGCTCAGGAGCCACCCTCGCCCCGGGGTGAGTGGCGAGCAAGGCCCCCCCACCCCCACCCCGGGCATCACACCAGGTTTTCAGAGGATGCTCTGCAGCACACGCTACCTGCGCCTTTCCTGGCCGCCGAGCTCCTGTCGGACCCTGCAGGCTGCGTGCTGCAGGGATGCGGAGAGCATCATTTCAGAGAGGTTTTCACATGAACCCGTGAGTGAAGTTTTGTTGGCTGCCTCCATTACCAGTTGAATTATCTCCTGCCAGCCCCCTTTGCCAGGGAATTTAGGTTTGTGGCATCGAAGTGGTTTAAAAAAAAAAAAAAAAAAAAAAAAAAAAGAAAACCAACAGCAACCAACAAAACAACTCAGTGGGTGCAAAATTGAATAGTAAATTAAAAAAGAAAAAAAAAAGTTATATTTGCTGCTGCGATACAGGTAAGAGGCTGCTCGGCAGGAGAGGGGAGCAGGACCGGTGGCCTGATGCGGGCACAGGGAGAAGTGTGGGACCGTTCCCGGCGAGGGGCTCGCACTTCCTCACGCCCCCATCCCTCTGCCCGCGGCGGCGCGGTGGGAAAATTACAGGTCTGCAAATGAGATGGAGGAAGAAATGGCCAGTGGTGGAGAGGTGGGGAAGAGCCAGCCAGAGAGAGAGAAATTAGCCCAGAGTTTAATTCATTGTTTCCAAAAGAGCAGTTAATGGATTATGACAAATATCCTACCGCTCTCCCTTAGTGCTGTGTTAAATGGAAATGGAAAGTCAATTTTCCTAAATGGATTTTAAACGACTGACCTCGGTGTGTTTTTTTTCCCTCACTGATTTTTGCTCGGGAGGCAGCTTGGTCATCTTGTTTTTTTGACGCATCTGATTATTTTTTTCTTCTTCTCCTTACATCTCGGGATTCTCTGATCCTCTCTGTGCAGCACTGCTCCTTGCCAAGGGTGATGAAGGGAGTGGGCTCCTTTCTTCCTTGCCAGCTCTGGAGATGTTATTGCGGGGCTGGGGATATTTACTGTTTTCCTGCATGCTGCAGTGCCTGGAGTTGAGAATCACAGCTCTCGCTGGGGGAAGAGAGGAGGAGGAAAAGCTCATAACTGTTTTAGGTGTAAAAAAAAAAAAAAAAAGCCTCGTGATGTGACTTGACTGCTAGCGAGATGCCCAGAAACAACAGGTTAAGCAGTAGCACCTCAATGCTTGTACATGTTTTATCAGTCCTGTGATATTTGGGGTTGATCTTTATGGGAAAAATGGTTGGAAACAGGTTTCCTATGTTGGATGCTGCAGATGCTCCTTGGCGTTGGTCACAGCATCTTCTCAAGCCGGTGCTGGGCATGAGCCACCGTGAGGCTCCCACTACTCACAGGTCTCAGGGATTATGCCCCTGGGTGAGCCCTAAGGTGCTTACCCCTTTTCAAGACTTTTCTTGGCCTGGCCTGAGCAGATGTGACCTCTTCTTCTGGTTAGTTTTGCCATGAACTTGGTTTTGAGAGCAAACAAGCAGGAAGATGGAGATCACCAATGCACTGACACCCTCTGGTTTCTGAGGTGGGATAGTGTGAATCCTGATTGCATTTTTGGGTGATGTTCTCTGGAGGTGGCTGGGCTAGAAGTGATCGCTTGCCTGTGATGGGCAGATGGCCGGTCCCCAGGGGCTGCACTAGCAGAAGCTGCCGGTGCCCCCCAGCCCTTGTGTGATGCTGAGATCCCCACGCAGGAGCATGAGCACTGCCAGGGGGGTGGGACCCCAAATGTGTCTCCACCGAAGAGCAGGATGTGTGTGATTTGTGCCATGGTCGTGGTTAGCGTTCCCAGCACAAGCCCTGCCAGCATTTTACTCGAAGCATGCCCATGCATTCCTCAGGGCTGTGGGAGGGAGGCTTGGGATGGGGGACACCAGCCCCTCTGGAGCCTCTCTGTGTCCCCGTCACCATCCCTGGACCTGGGTTTGTTTTGCCTTTTTTCTGGTGGTCTCCTCTAGTGAGATCATCCAGACTTTGGGGTCGGCCAGGGCTCGTGTATGGATGGGCGGGCTGGTAGCCAGGCAAAAATAGGATGCACCCCACAGCAGCAGCTCTCTAGCTTGCAGAGATTTGCTTTTTTTTTTCTTGGGAGCCTCCAGCCCTCTTTTGTTTTCCGAACATCCTCGGCAGGGGCTGCTGGTGATACCACTGCGTGTGGGGCAGTCCTGGGAAGGAGAGGGAGGGATGAAGCGGTGGAGGCAGGAGTTATGTCCCTGCTGGGGTGGGACTAATGGCACCTCCTGACCCTCTCGCTCCCCTGGCAGGGCTGGAGTACAGCGACGTGCTGCCTGACTCCTTCCCCTCAGCCCCAGCAGAGACCCTCCCTCACTTTCTGCTGGAGCCGCAGGATGCCTACATTGTGAAGAACAAGCCGGTGGAGCTCGTCTGCCGCGCCAACCCCGCCACCCAGATCTACTTCAAGTGCAACGGCGAGTGGGTCAACCAGAACGACCACGTCACCAAGGAGAGCCTGGACGAGGTCACTGGTGAGCAAACCCACCCCGGCATCCCCCTGCCTGTCCTTCCCCTCTCTTCTTCCCATGTGCTTCCGCTCTTTTCTCTCTTGCACATCCACGCTGGAGATGATTCTCCTCCAGGTAGACCAACGGGTCTCTTCGATTCATTTTTATCGTTCCCAGGTGGTTGCAATCTCATGAGGTCACTTTTGTGTGTTTTCCAGTTCCCCAGTCCATGCACAGCTTGTCTCTCTTTCTGTATCATCGGTGAATGATATCAGCACATGAATATGAATGTTTATGAATGAATATGAATTTATATATTTTGAATATGAATATATGAATATATGAACGATACATTAATCAACGGTAGAGGAGCTGCCCCTTTCCAGACCATTGATGAAGGCATGATGATGGTATGGGTCACCATACCCCATCAAAGCTTGGGGAAGTCAGCCTGCGTGCTTGCACACTTACCCTTTGGCAGGATTTAGGGTTGTAAAATGGGATTTGAAAGGCAGCACATTTAAAACTGATTAAAAAAAGGAAACACCTTCCTACAAAATGCCTAATCAACATGTAGGAGTCATTGCCACGAGTGGTGGCAAAGGCCGGCAGCTTACTCAGGTTCGCAAAGGGATTAGATATTTAATGGGTAATGAGAACATTTGCAGGTAGGATCTGAAAAGCCTTTTAATGGTAGATGAGCTCTCCCCTGCCTTGGAGGACAAGTCAGCCTCTGGCTGCCTGAAATGGGGGGCAAGAAGATGGTTTAGTCATCTTAGGGGTGTCTTATTCCATGGGATTGGGCTCCACAGAGCTGCTTGCCCCATGCTTTGAAACATCCCAGCGTGAGAACAAGGTATGGGGGTTTGATATATCATGTAATCAAGTAGATTTGCTAAAATTGGGATGCTTTAGCTCAGCTCCCACCTTTTCCACAACAATATTGGTATTTGAGGCCTGATCAGGAGGGGAGGAAAATGATCATGTTTCCCATGTAAGATCTGTTCTCTGCAAATCCCTGAGCCTGCGGCATCCCCCATCTCCGGAGGGCTTTAAGCCAAGGCAACCTTTTGAACTGCTGCAGCATTGGAACCAGAGACAGGCTGGATTTAGAGGAGAGACTTTGTCAGCCTGGAGGAGCAGAAGTACTTTTACAGAACCTTCTCTTGTCCCTATTTTTCCCCCAGCCTTGCCCTTCCCCAGCATCTCCTCGGCATCATCCAGTGCTAGCTGTGAGCTGGTCCTTGCTTGGGTCCATCTCTGAACCTGTTCTGCAAAGGGAAGATCATTTCTTTTCCCCGCGGCTTTTTGAGCCTTTCCTCCTAAAGCTAGATCTGTTCGTGGGGTGTTTTTCTTCCAGAGGATCTCTTCGTGAAGGATAGTCGAAAATGCATGGCAAGGCTGTCCCCTTGCTTCTCCAGAGGCTGTCGGGAGCACCGGCAGTGCCATTTCTCTCTTTCGGGGTGCATCTCTACCTCCCAGCTCTCACAGCGGCCAGATTTGAAACCCTCACTGCTCTAGCGCAAAGTCAGTGCTGATTAGTGACCGAGCAGCCTTTGTTGAGGGTTTATTATTAATTTATTTGTAACGTGGCCACACTGGATTGAGCCAAAGGTTCGTGCACCCTGCGTGCAGCAGTGGTGGATGCTTAGGGGAAGAGCATTGAACTGGGACAAGGATGGAGCGATGGACCCCGCTCTGTTACCCTCCCAGCTTCCTGTGACCCGTGATTAGGGACTCCCTAGTCCGTCAGTGATATCTTAGCAGTGTCACCCAGCCCTGGATGGATTCTCCCCCTGTTAATGTGTCTAAATGCTGTTAGGACTCATTTCTCCTCTGGGTTGCCCCAGCATCCTGTAGCAGGGAGTTTCATGGCTTAGTGATGTGCAGCATGGTAAAAGCACTATATTTCTGGCTGCACCACTCGGTCTACCTCTTGGATGAATACCCCTTACCGAATAACCTTCCATATGCAACTTTTGAGCAAAACAGGCTGGAGAAAACATAGCAGAAATGGAGCAGAAAGTCTGTGCAACAGGAGCTTACCCTGTTTTAGGGGGGACTCATCCCATAGTGGGGACTCATTTGCTTTGGGCCAGCATCTCCCTCTCAGATCCTATCTGCATCTGGCAGATGCAGAACATGTGCCAGCAATTTGGGGAGGAAACAGTGCACACCTTCTTCACCCAGGCTTCAGAGATGGTATTGCTGCTATCAGTGAACAAACCGATAATGCCTTCAGCGCGGAGGTGATGTCGTGCATGTAAAACTCCACTGGTGTGGGCATATCTGCCTGGCAGTTACCCTGAGAAAGGGAGCTGGAACCAAAACGGTTTGCTGTGCTAAAAAATTTGCATTTGCAGCGCCTGCCGTTTGTAGGGAAAGCTGCTGCAAAGGGCACGGGGGAGAGCTGGCCACAAAGTGATGGGTTGACACAGTTAGGCATTCATGGCTTTTTAAGTAACCTCAGTTAAAAGCTAGGAAGGAGGGACCTTTAAAAAAAAAGGCAACTTTTAAGATGATGCGTTTTGAATGAGCCGGGCTCTATAATGCTCTGACTGCATCTGATCCAAAACATTTCATGCGGAAGAAAGCAAAAATAGGCCAAGTCAGAGAGGATAATTCAGCTGGACGAAAAGGGCCGGTCGGTAAGAGTGTTTGGATGACTGTAAGCCCTTTAAGTAGTCACTCCTGTGAGCTGTAAGCTCAGGCTACAGTTTTAGGTAAGGTTTGCTTTTGGGGGTTACGGAGATAGCAGGTCATTTGCAGGACGCTCCCCACCTTTCCAGGGCTACTCAACCCACCCCACTGGGGCTTTCCAGAGGGACGAGATGGTTTTGAACCACCTCAGACCTGGGTCCTTCTGAGAGCCCTAATTTTTCCAAAAGTGCTTGGCCCAAATGCCTTTTTGGTTTGGTTTTTTTTTTTCCTTCCCCCCTTAATAGTGGCAAAATAAATTGTATTTCCTTAGTGTGCATTTGTCAGCTATTCTGCAGGAATGTGGCAGAGAAACGGTAATTGCTCCTCGCAGTGCTGGGAGCAAGCTAACAAAATTACAGCTGGGGAGCATGCAGCTCTCTATCGCCGTGAACCTAAGGCCTTTTTATAAATAGAAGCTGCAAAAAAAGGGCAGGTATTGCTGAAAATAAGGAAAAGTAAGCCCCAAGTCCCTCCTGCTCTTGGTGATGGGCATGCTCTGAGGGGTTGATGCTTCAGGCAAGCCTCAGCATCTTGCTGTCCAGGGGACCGTGTCCTGCATGTGGTGGTGCCACCTTTGTCATCGCGCCCCTGCCATGGCCAGCGTGTCCTGGCAGATTTCATGGAGATGTTGGGGCTTGATGGAGGCATGTAACCCTTTTTGGGGTCATTGGGGGTGAAATGCCATCATTGTTGGATGATTTCCTTAAGATATTTTATTTGTCTTGTTATATTTGTATTTAAATGGCAGCTGACAGAGATGGTTTCTCTCCGCAGCAAAGCCTCGGAGGCACCCTTCAAACCTGTTGGGTGGGAAGGGGTCTGGGCAGTGACGGGGACGTCAGCGCCGGGGGAGAGGGCTGGCGGAGGCGAGTGATGCCTTTTGAAACAGTCAAGAGGTCCTGGTCCTGCCTAGCTGGATAGGGGAAAACCAAAAACGACTCCTCCACATGAGCCATTGCTCTGGCTTTGGCTTCAGGTCACCTTCCGGAGGGAATAGTCTTCATGATTTGTAGAGGTGCCAAACCTGGATGCCTCTGAGATGCCTCAAACCCACTGCCTCCGCCCTTGAGCTTTGTGCATCCAGCAGCCCTCCTCCTAGGTGCTGCCTTAGTTTCCCTCCTCCCCGGTGCTCCTGCCAAGCTGATGCCGTCCCTCTGTCCCCTTCCAGGGATGCTGGTGCGGGAGGTGCAGATCGAGGTCTCCCGGCAGCAGGTGGAGGAGCTCTTCGGCTTAGAAGATTACTGGTGCCAGTGCGTGGCCTGGAGCTCTGCGGGCACCACGAAGAGCCGCAGGGCATACGTCCGCATAGCGTGTAAGTGCCCGGTACACGTAGTGCTTGCTCAGGCGCGACCCCTTCAGCAGTGCTCCCTGCCCCTCTGCAAGAGCTGTGTGTACCTACCTGCGCTGCCTCCGTTCTTGTTTCGTTTAAGTGAAGGCTTCTCCTACTTTCTTTCCTACTTTGAGGGCCCTGAAAGGTTTCCAGAGGATACAACCAACAGATTTAGAAATTGTTTGCAAAGCCTGAGGTGTGACCCTGGATTCCAGGCTGAAAAAGCAGTGGTGTCAAGCCAGGTGTGTGCTGCTGCTGGCAGCAACACCAGCTGAAATAGCGACCAGGCCCTTCATTCCTGGCTTCCCATGACCCCCGAGACACGGTGGGTGCAGCTGAGTGGGGTTGGCCAACTCCAAAGGTGGGCTCCCTGTTGAAAGCAGTGCTTTTTGATCAGCTGGAGGTGACCCATCCTTGCTGGATGGCCCTGGTCTTAGCTCCTCATCCCAGCTCTGGCTTTGCATCTGAGCAGGCATGATCCTGACCTGCCTGGGCAAGAGGCCGTGGCACTAGCTGGGTTAATACTGCATTGCCCATCAGTGTGCTCAGCTCTTCCCAGTGCTTTATTATCGTTAATAACCCAATGGTTAGCACCTTGCACACTTTGCCTGAATCAGCGACTCTGTGTCCCTGGGGTCCCTGCTGTCATATGTCACTTCTCTAAGCTGCTGTTTGTGGGTGTCAGCCTGATTAAGGGCGAGTTAATCAGGCTGTTACCCGGCTGAATTTGCTCTCTTAGCAAATGAGATGGCAAAGCAATAGGAGAACAACCAGGCTTCCCTAGTTGTAAACAGATTTTGCTATTAGAGGGCTAATAATCCAGCATGTTATCCAAAACGGAGGGGGCTGGTGAATCAGCTACGCTGCTGAAGGATTTAGTCTGAATGGGGCAAATGTTACAAGGCACAGGGCTGGCTACTGAGGGAGCCCTTTTGTCCAGCCCCAGCCAAGGGTTTGGTGTTTCTCAGAGCCGAGTAGATGAGATGAACAGAGGGTTTGCTGCCCTGCACAAGCGGGAGCGGCAGCCGTAGAGGGCTGGGTGCTGTAGCAGAGGATTGCAGCACCATCTAGTGATGCTCCTGCTCCTTTCAAGGCTCTGGAGCGGGACCCTGCCATGTCTCCCACGATCCCGGGGGCTCTGCTGGACTTCTCCCCTCTCCCCCTTCCCCAAAGCCCTGGCCAGCCCTTTGCTGAGCAAGGCTGGCTTTTCAGCAGCGGCCATTCCCCATTTCGACACTGGAATGCAATGTCTGGGTTTCCAGCAAGTCTGCGGACATGGCTCAGCCAGGACCAACCAGGGCAGAGCTGAGCAACAACCTCCCATAGCCCTGAAATTTGGGGATTCGCTTCGGTGCCTGTGTGGGAGCCGACCTGTTGTGCAAGTCTTGTTTTTTCCCCCTTTAACAAAGAAGGGTCCTGGTGTAGAGAGCCCAGAGAGGGGAAGAAATGGTGGTTAAGCTGAGGTTTAGCTCCAAAAGTAAAAGACAGGAGTGGGTATAAGCTTGCAAGTGTATGAAGGAGGAAAGCATTGTCCTCAAGCACCACGTGCTGTCCCAAATCCATCTTGGAAAGATGCTTCTTCAGCTCCTTCCTCCCAGGACATGTTTTGCTCCAGCTGTGTTACACCACAGCAGTTTCCCTCCTTGTGGGGTCCCAGTGCCGAGGCGATGATCTCTCCCACGCAGGGTTTTGTGGGTTGCCCTGTTTCCGCAGCAGGCTGGTAACCCTGGGTTTTCCTTCACCCCCGCAGACCTGCGGAAGAACTTTGACCAGGAGCCACTGGGCAAGGAGGTCCCGCTGGAGCACGAGGTCCTGCTGCAGTGCCGCCCACCCGAGGGGGTGCCGCAGGCAGAGGTGAGCAGTTCATCACCCCAAAGAAATGCCCGGTGGGCTGTCCCCTCCTGGCGGTCTGCAGCCATGGCCAGGGAGACACGGGACACATCCTTGCAGATGGCTTGCGGCCGTGATGGATGGCCTCGCACCAAGACCATCAGCTTTCATTATTCAGCAGAATTGTTTATTTTGGGCAGTGGATCTGTTATTCTGACATCTAGTAAGACATGTAACCTCAGCACCTGCCCAACCCACCTCTCCCATGCTTCCTGCTATGCTGTTAACCCATTAGGGGGAAGATATAATGAGGAGGCACCCAATGACTTGTCTGAAGGGGAGCAGTCACAAGCAAGAGCCAAGGGCTGGGAAAGTCAATACAGATGGGTTTCCTTAGCACAGTAGCGATGCTTTCCCTGCCCACAGCTCCATCAGTCCCCAGGAGCTGAGTGTTGGTGGTAGCCACAGTGTCCCATCCTTGGCCAAAACAGCAGTAACGTGTCCCGGTCCGGCCTGGTTTGGCCCCGCTTTCAAGGAGAAATACATAGTCAGAAGCAAGGTTGGCCAGCCAACGGTTGTGGTGCTGAGGACATCGATGGTCTTGGTGATAAAGATGGGGAGGGCTTTGGGGCAGGTCGTAGGCTGGCCTGGGGCGGGGTTTGCTCTCTGTCAGGGCTGGTGAATTCAGCCCCTCCAACCTGATGTTTGTCCTTGCTCATGCCCACACCCACGTTCAGTGCTGGTATCGACTCACACCCTTCCCAAACAGCCTAATTAAGCAGTTGTGTCCTGGCTTAGTTTTGGGGCCCTTGGAGACCCCCATGGTGGGGAGCATGTGGGATGAGCATTTCCACCGAAATCCATGACATGCTTTTCCTGGCTGAGTGTTCAGTTCTTGTTCAGCTTAATCACCATCCTTACCCATCCCTTCCTTTGCATTACCAGGTGGAGTGGCTGAGGAATGAAGATGTCATCGATCCCACCCAGGACACCAACTTCCTGATCACCATCGATCACAACCTCATCATCAAGCAGGCCCGGCTCTTGGACACTGCTAATTACACCTGCATGGCCAAGAACATTGTGGCCAAGCGCCGGAGCACCACAGCTGCTGTCATCGTCTATGGTACCAGCCCTTGCTCCTGGGGAGGGGGCCTTTGCTACTGGCCACGTCTCCAAGCCAAGGGGAAATACAGGCACTTTTGGGGAGTGGTAGGAGAGAATGTCACCAGGGCATTGCATTAAATCAGGTATAATACCCAATATCAGCAAAACAGGAACCTCTACCAGCTTGCACAGGCTCTTAGGAGAGGTATATTAGGTGTAAGTATTTGCAGGCCTTCTCAGTTGGGTACACAGGTGGGTGGAGGTTGGACCCAGCTGGATTGCTTTGACTCTTAGAGCAGCTGAAAAGCTGCATTTGGCTGAACTTTGCTATAAAACCAAAGATTGGCTGTGGTCAGATGCAAAAATATTTGTGAAATGGAAAAAGGACCAAAGCAGGCTTTTGAGCGTCTTGTGCATGGGGTGTGCAACACGAGGAGTCTCGTGGTTTGCTTTTCATGAGGGTGAGCTGTTCCAGGGTGTCACAGAAGATGTCAGGACAGAGGACCTGGTGAACTGTAGGCTTAGCTCCAGTCCCTGCTGAAATGGGCTCTGTTGACATGTTAACACTGTCCGTCTTCTCTTGCAGTGAATGGTGGCTGGTCCACCTGGTCCGAGTGGTCTCCTTGCAACAACCGCTGTGGCCGGGGCTGGCAGAAGCGCACCCGGACGTGCACCAACCCCGCGCCACTGAATGGTGGCTCCTTCTGCGATGGGCAGCCTTTCCAGAAAATCACCTGCACCACCCTCTGCCCAGGTAAGGCAGGTTCAGAAACCTTGCCCACACTGCCTGCCCCCCAGGTTGCACAGTCCAGCTGTGCTCCTGGTGCTCCCCAAGGAGACAGGGGCTTAGGGGACCAGTCCAAAGCATCTTTCAGTCTGCCAAGACCTGAAAGAACTGGAAATGTCTGCAAAGAAACAACTTAGCCTCCCCAGATAGCATCAGGGCTGAGTTTGCTGGGATAACGCTCCCCGAAGGTCTCTGGAAGCCCTGAGATGGGCATGGGCAACTTTCTGCTGCTGGAGACATCCCGGCACTGGGGAACAAGCCCCAAGGCCGTGCCGAGGGGTGTACCAACATGCCTGTGTTTGGTGGCCCACAGTGGACGGCGCATGGACGGAGTGGAGCAAGTGGTCGGCGTGCAGCACCGAATGCACCCACTGGCGCAGCCGCGAATGCGCCGCCCCGGCCCCCCGCAACGGCGGCAAGGACTGCAGCGGTGTGCTGCTCGACTCCAAAAACTGCACCGACGGGCTCTGCCTGCACAGTGAGTATACGGGCAGGCGGACAAGGACCAGTGCCGTAGATGATGCCGGTGGCTGTGGTGCTCCAGCGCTTGGCCACACTGTTGTTGGGCATGCCTCCAAGTTGATGGGGCAGGCAGCAGCGCCGCTGGCACCTAATTTTTAAATTGTGTTTAACAAGGTTTTTTTAACTAGACTCACCCCTTCCAAAGGTGGTTCTCACCTGGTGTAAAGAAAGGTTTAGGGGATTTTTGGTGGGATCTAAATGTCCCACCAAGCCTTCTGAAATGGTGGTAGGTTTGGGGTCTCTGCTGAAATAAGGCTGGTTGTGGTTAGTGGGGGCAAGCCAGGGGGCTTCTCAGCCCCACTGCGAAAACACCTGACCTGGGTCATTGCTCGGTAGGAGCCCTGGAGCTAGCAGCAGCTAGGAAAAAACCCAATAATAATAGTAATAATAATGGTGCTGCTACACTATAAGTGAGCGCACCGAAGGCTGAGCAGCCGATGCTGCCACCTGCTGCTGTGTGACACCACTGTCCCCTTTAATGCTGCCATGGCCAGAAATGCCCAAAGACCTGTTAGCTGGGGTTGGGCAGCTGGGGACACACGCCCCAGCGTCTGACCGGGCATGGGAACGTCCTTGTCACCGCGCTTCTGCCCAGCTTTCTGCATGCCCCAGGGAACGATTCTGCTGTCCTGTCCCTCCCCTCCATGCTGCAGCTCCTTATGCCCCCCAGGCTGGCTGCCCACCCCACTTTTGTTTCGTCTCATCCCCATCTCACCATCGCCACCTTCACCTTTTGTTTTCTAACTTTGTTTTTCCTAACAGATAAAAGAGTTCTAAGCGAACCCAAAAGCCACCGTAAGTGCTCATTTCATGGCCATTTTGTTTCTTTGCGAGGCATTGCTTTGGTTTTGTTCTGTCGCATCCATGGTAGGGCTTCTCATATCCATGGTAGGGCTTCTCAGCAGCTGGGGAAAGACAGGGTGGGAAGAAGGGGCAGCTAAAGCCCACCTCAAATCTCCTGTGTACATTAAATCACCCGCTCAACTTGTACCTGTCAATATGACCCGCTTTTGCACTCCTGATCCCATCCCCCTTTTGCTGCCTGCAGTTCTTGGGTGCACCACGATGCAGCCAGTGTCACACCACCAAAGCTACTCCAGGCATCATCATCCCCCTGCGAGGACTCTCCTCCTTGAGTTGCAGGTCCCAGGGCATGTCAGCGTTCCCATTTCTGGCATCCAAAGGGAGGGGACTTGGGGATGAGGTGACACCTCCCAGAAGTGGTGTAGTCCTAATGTGGTTGAGACCACTGGGCTTAGGACAGGGCTTCACTCCAGCATGAAATTATAGAAACCAAGAGCGTGAGGGAGGAAGGAGAGAAGGATGGGCTGAGTGTGCTCAGCTGCTGCTGTTGGAGGCTTTCCCATGCTCTGCCTTTCCTCTTCATCGCTCTTCTTTCTGGACAAATATGTCCAAGCTATACCAGGCGTTTAAAGATCGAGAGCCTTGTGTCAGGGGAAGGGAAGATGGGGAAGCTGAGGGGTGTCTATATAGATGCAGTGACACTCGATCTTTCTGGATGGATGCGTAGCTCATATATGAGATGCATGGACAGGCATTACATTTACTCCTCAGGATTGTCTCTGTTAGAATGTGAGGGTTGATAGCTTCAAGAATCTGAGCTGCGCAAACCTAGTGTTTCTGGGCTCCTTGGAGCTCAAGTAAAGTTTGCACGAGCTGTGGCAAGGTGTCTTCCAAAGATTTGAGGGGTTCACCCCCATCTCATTCTCTGGCTCTGACTTCTGGACTGCTCTTAGAAAACACCCTCCATCCTCCTGCCACAGCCTGTCCAGCAGGCCCAGTACACATCTTCCCCTTTGTGCCTATGTCCTGAGTTAGCGGTAGGGTTGGGGAGCACCAGTGGGTCTTGATGTGCATTTCTGGTGCTCCTTTTTTCACATCCATTTCTTTAATCCCTCCCAGTGCTGGAGGCCACAGGTGACGTGGCCCTGTACGCTGGGCTGGTGGTGGCCATTTTCGTCTTCATCGTGATCCTCATGGCTGTGGGGGTGGTGGTATACCGGAGGAGATGCCGGGATTTTGACACGGACATCACAGATTCATCAGCCGCTCTGACCGGAGGCTTCCACCCCGTCAACTTCAAGACCTCCCGGCATGGTAAGAGCCATAGCCCATGCAGGTCCTGCTTGTCAGCTCAAGTGCATGCAGAAAGAAAGTCAGGCTGCAGCTCACAGGAAGGGATGGGTCCCTGGTAGACCCCTAGCCCCAATTCTCTAGGGGAATATGCTGATTTTTGAAGGCTGAGGGCTCCATGGAGGTGGTCAGGTGTTGATGGTGGTAGTCAGGGCAAAGCATCTGCAAAGCAGATGCAGTGGGGATTTACCATAGGATGCTGCTCCTCGCTTAGTCGTGATGCTGAGCGGTTCCTTTCCAAGTGCCTGGTGGAAGGCAGATGGATGTAGGCCAGCGCTGTACCTGTTGTACCTCCTGCGCACGCTCCATCCCTTGCCGGGCAAGGAGGGCTTCACAGGCATCTCTTTCAGTCAAGCAGTGCTCTTACATCCCGTTGTTTCCACTGCTGTCTTCATCCCGTCCGTGTTTCCTCTTCCCGCAGACAACCCTCAGCTGCTGCACCCCTCGATGCAGCCGGACCTGACGGCCAGTGCAGGGGTGTACCGTGGCCCCATGTACGCCCTGCAGGACTCCTCCGACAAGATCCCCATGACCAACTCCCCCCTGCTCGACCCCCTCCCCAACCTCAAGATCAAGGTGTACAACTCCTCCACCGCCTCCTCCTCGCCGGGGCTCCACGACGGGACGGACCTGCTTGGGGGAGTCCCCACCACTGGCACCTACCCGGGGGACAACACCAGGGACGGCCACTTTGTGAACATGCGGAGCAAAGCCCTGGGCTCCCAGCATCTCCTCAGCTTGCCCCGGGAGCACGGCAACAGCGCCAGTGGCACGTTTGGCTACCTGGGGGGAAAGCTCACCATCCCAGGCACCGGTAAGCCCTGGGCTGGGGAGGAGGGTGCGTTTGGCTGCTGAATGATCAAGGAGTTGCTCTTGTCCCAGCAGATTTGCCTGCCTTGAGCAGTCCTTTGCTATCCCAAAGCTGGCTCAGGGGAGGAAGGCAGCAAGCCATTCCCAAGCCAGGCTTTTCAGGCTGGAGGTCACAGCCTCCTGGGACTTTCCTGGCCAGCCCTGTCATTGATCCAGGGCCAGTGCCTTGCAAAAAGATCCAACCTGCGGTTTTGCTTCCTAATGCAGTGGCCTGCCTCCTCCCTGCAAGTGGTGCAGCTGAGGAACATCTGGAGGTGTTTCTCCTGGGATGCTCCAGGCTGCCCTAGCTCACAGCTGTCCTTGTGCTCACTGGCCAGAGCGGAGGGGTGGTTTCTCCTTGGTGGTTTCTCCCTCATTTCATGCCTAACGCCTGTGTGTGCCCTGCTAGGGGTGAGCCTGCTGGTGCCCCACGGGGCCATCCCCCAGGGGAAGTTCTACGAGATGTACCTGGTCCTCAACAAGGCAGAGAGCTCCCTGTAAGTCACATCGCACTGCCTGCACTTCTGCTCTTCGTTGGCCACCGTGAGGCTTTCTTTCCAACCGGTGTCCCCTCTCCCCTCCCCAGCCTGCCCTCCGAAGGCACGCAGACGGTGCTGAGCCCAGCGGTGACCTGCGGACCCACCGGCTTGCTCCTGTGCCGCCCCGTCGTCCTGACCATTCCCCACTGTGCTGATGTCGGCTCCTCGGATTGGATTTACCAGCTGAAAACACAGTCACACCAGGGAAACTGGGAGGTAAGGTGGGAACCCAGCCCCTGCAGTCAGTGAAGGCCATGAGCGTTGTGGGACACAGTCCCTAGCAAATCCCCCCGGATGACGGGCTGATCCCCAGCCTTGATTTCCCATCTCTCCCTGTAGGAAGTTGTGACCCTGGATGAGGAGACCCTCAACACTCCCTGCTACTGCCAGCTGGAAGCCAAGTCCTGCCACATTTTGCTAGACCAGCTTGGCACCTACGTCTTCGTGGGAGAGTCCTACTCCAGGTCAGCCATTAAGAGGCTCCAGTTGGCGATCTTTGCCCCCACTGTTTGCACCTCCCTGGAGTACAACCTCAAGGTCTACTGCTTGGAGGACACACCAGATGCTCTGAAGGTAACGTCACCTTGCGACGCCGGTGTGGGCTGCCCCTGCTTCTCAAATGTGCTTGTGCTGGTGGCGAGATGTTGCCTGTCCCTCTCAGGATGGCCTGGCCCCAGGGAGCAGACAACCTGATGCAACTGCCTGCAAAGTGACCACAGTGAAATAATAAGCATGTTTACTGCTTTCCCCATCCTCCTTCACCCTCTCTGAAGTAAATAATGAGGGTGTTGCTTAGCTCCTATACTGGGTCCCCTTTCTGCAGACGTTGCATCAGAGGTTTTGCTGCTGCTGAGTGGGTTTTCCCTCTCCTATGCAAAAAACACTTGCTGCGAGTGCAGCTTGAGGAGCTCGGGTTTTGATGCTTTGGCTGCCTGCACCACTGGTGCAGTGGCTGTTTAATTTCCTGTGATTTGTCCTGTGGCGTCGGGATTGCTGAGGTGCCTCTAGGTGGAGATGTAGGCAGCACTCTGGCTCCTGGATTGCATTTTTCTCCTAAGAGTTGATAGTGTAATAGTGGGATGGTGTTAAAAACAGATTGGGTGGCGCTCTTCAAGAGTGCCACTAAAGTACCCGACCTTTGTGTTGGACCTTCGCATCGTCTGAGGAGTACAGAGGCATATACGGATGTTCACATGCTATAAAATTCCAGTTGCAGGTTGGGCTGTTATGTGAGATGAGTTGGCAAGTTCTTGGAGAACGGCTGCTGGGGAGGCAAAGGCTGCTGTCCTGGGGAGGACTCCCTGTGGACTTGTTGCTGCTGCTGGCTCCTCTTGGCAGGAACATGTCTGGCTTTGGGTACGGAAAGGGGAGAGGAGCAGCCCCTGCTCTTCTCCTGGGTCTCACGCTGCCTGTCCCGCTGCCCACAGGAGGTGCTGGAGCTGGAGCGGACGCTGGGCGGGTACCTGCTGGAGGAGCCCAAGCCCCTGCCCTTCAAGGACAGCTACCACAACCTGCGTCTCTCCATCCACGACATCCCCCATGCGTTGTGGAGGAGCAAGCTGCTGGCCAAATACCAGGTGAGGGGCAGAGGTGGGGGCAGCTGGGCTTCCAGACCAGGGTCACCATCTTCAGCCAGGCACCATGGGGTTGTGAGTGCCCTGGTCTTGTCTCTGGGGTTGTCTCCCAAAGGGATGGAGGAGGAAGGGGGACCGGTTTTTCATGTGGTCTTTCCTGGTGAGATCCTCTCTGTGGGGTCCCTCTCTTCCATCTCATCCCCATGGGGTGGCCAGAGGAGGTGGGATCTCCCAGGAGAGCTGCTGGAGCCTTTGCTAAGCCCGTGCTTTGGTGGTCCGCAGGAAATCCCCTTCTATCACATCTGGAGCGGCAGCCAGCGAGCCCTACACTGCACCTTTACGCTGGAGAGGTACAGCCAGGCCTCCACTGAGCTCACCTGCAAGATCTGTGTCCGGCAGGTGGAAGGGGAAGGGCAGATCTTCCAGCTCCATGTCACGCTGGGAGAGGTGAGCGGTGGGGAGGTGGGGGTACAGCAAGGGGACACACTCAGGAGTTGCTCTGTGCTGCAACATCTCACCCCATCTTTCCCCTTGCAGCACGCCAGCTCCTTCGACACCCTCCGCTCCCACCACAGCGGTGCCACCACCACCACCACCCAGCTGGGACCCTACGCCTTCAAAATTCCCCTCTCCATCCGTCAGAAGATCTGTAACAGCCTGGATGCCCCCAATTCCAGGGGAAACGACTGGAGACTTCTCGCCCAGAAGCTTTCCATGGACCGGTAGGTCTCCCCATGCTTTGCTTTCCCCTCCGTGCCCCAGGCAGGGGGGCTTCATTCCACACTCCCTCCCTGCTGCAGTGCATCCAACTAGGTTATGTCCAGCTATATAAGTCCACCCATAGATATGGATATAGCTATGCATAGTTATACCCGTCTATATCCATGCATCCATCTGTGTCACAGTCCTGGGTCTCCTGTCACTTTGAACTGGCCCTTATTTATCTGGGTCTGTGCTTGGGCTGTTCCTGTCTGGGTTTGCCTCTGAGGACTGAAGGAAGGGACGGTAATTTCAGCAAAACAAAGCTTGAGTTGCTTTTGCATGAATGCCTGTATCAAAAATTGAAGATGATGTCTCAAGGGCTTTGGCATTTGCGTTATGGCATTTCCATCAGGGTTCACGTTGCAAACAGGTTTGCTGCTCCGACAGCCTCCCTCCTTCCATCCCCGAAGGGCACTGCGCCAACCTGGATCTCCTCTCTGCTTCCTCTTCGTAGGTATTTGAACTACTTCGCCACCAAAGCCAGCCCCACAGGGGTGCTCCTGGACTTATGGGAAGCTGAGCACCAAGACGACGGCGATCTCAACACCCTGGCCAGTGCCTTAGAAGAGATGGGCAAGAGCGAGATGCTGGTGGTCATGGCCACAGAGGGGGATTGCTGATGATGCTCCCCGTGGCTGGCGGGCCAGGAGGACGAAACGGGGGGGGTTTTGTCTGATGGTGGAAGGAGGCACGTCCATCCCCGGGCAGTGGCTGAGCGAGGAAGGGTCAAGGCTGTCACTTCTCCCTCCCTCCCCGCATCACTGTCAGCCTTAGAGACCCATCCTCAGCGTTTACAAGCAATTCAAGTGTTACGCAGCATTCCTCTGCCTCCTCCTGGCCGTCCCCAGGGCGGCAGCTGGCAAGTGTGGCATGGGGAGGAATTAGGGCTTCTCGAGTTGGGATGGGGGCTTTCCTTCTCCTTCTTTATTTGGGTTCCCCTCTGGTTCTCCTCCTCTTTTAATAGCATTTATGCATTGAAGAGATGAGTACAATCTAGGTGAACGGCTTACTTCTGTCAAAAGCTTCAGACAGCTTAACAAGGCAAATAGGAAAGAAAAAAGGAAAAAAAAAAGTTTCCTAGGAAACGCAAATAATTTATTATCCAGATCTTTGGATGAGTCCTTTTTAAAAAAAAAAAAAAAAAAAAAGAGAGAGAGAAAAAAAAGACAGATTTATAAATCTTTTTTTGTGCGTGAGAGCAAGAGCGTTGTTGTTGTGGTCGGGGTGACAGAGAGAGAGATTTAAATGAACACACTTTTGTAGGGAAAAGCGTGTGATCCAAGTGGAGCAAAACATGTTTACATGTCCTGGGACCCCCGGGGAGTCCGTAGGGTGAAGTGCCTCTACACCCCTCTGGTTCAGGGCCAGCTGAGACCCTCCCCAAGATTTTTTCCTTGCAAACTCCCCTGTCCCCGGCAGCAGTGCCCGGCGGAGCAAGGGGTCCCCCTCGGCCTGCAAGGAGGGATGAGGGATGCTGCCCTGTGCTTCGGGTTCAGGGGAAGGGAGTATGTCCAGATATGGGTATTTTTAATGAATTCTTCCCTGGCATCGTTTCGGGGAGCTTTTTAGGATGACTACGCCTTCATTTACATAACTTCAGTACAAACCAAAGAATTCAGTCCTGGGGTTGGAGGGAGCAGCTTGTGTAGGCGTCCGGAGAGAGCAGAGGGCTGGCGGGCCAGGATGCAGCCGCTTGCAAACCACGTCGGTCTCGGATTCGTGTGCTCCTGCCCAGTTTTTGATGCAGTATTTCAGCGGGGATCTGGGGAGGGAGACCTCAGTATCTCCATGTTGTGAGCCAGACTGAGGGTTTTCATGCAAGGGATGGCATCATAAGCTGTGATTGGGTTTCCATCCTCTCATTGCAGCTCCGTTTTTTCCCTGTAATAGGCTTTTTATAATGATGGAGAAGTTGTGGGATATGAATGGAAAGTAATCAAGGGGTAGGCAGGAACGAGGTTCCTCACAAAGATATGGTGTCTCAATGAAGGTAAAAATTTAGATTGCCTACAGATAGAAATAGTTACTCAGAGAGTGCTATATCTTAGAAATTTGTCTGTTTTTAAAAAAAAAATAGGAGGGGGATGGTAAGCTCAGGATTAGACTAGATCACACGGCAAGGCTGTGGATTCTCCATCAGTGGAAGTATTAAGAGCAGGGTCTGAGAGCAGGTCCTGCTTCAGACTGTGATGTGCTGTGTCCTGGCTGTGAAGCCCTGGACTGGTGTCGCAGGGTGCCTGCAGCATCCTGCAGCATGCTGGGGACCAGAGCAAACTCAGGGAGCCCTGCCGTGAGCAAGAGCATCACCTGTGCGGGGCGGCTCAGGGGGAGTTTTCAGTATTGCTTGGACTCGGGTTTGATTCCTCTCGACAGCTCTTGAAGCAGTGATTGGACGTGTAGAGCTGCTCCGTGTTGTGTTTTGGGGTTTCCAGGGTTCATTTCTTGCTGGGTTTTCAAGGCTGTGGGAGAAAGGGGGCTTTTTTCATTTGTATTGGGTGGGAAGACTTCTGCTGGGTGAACTCCTGTGTCATGTAGGAAGGGTTTTAATCTATTCTTTAGGTTGCATTTGAACATCCGATTTCTGAGACCCCATCTCTGAGCTGAGGGGGCATAAGCAAATTTGGGAAGAAATGAAGAACTGATGGATCAAACTGTCTGCTGGCGTGTTATAGGGCTCCTTTCTCAGTGCCGTGGTGCTCTCCGTGAGACGAGATGCTCTCCTTCCGGGTCACGCATCTGAATCTCTCTCGCTGTCATTCTCGCTGTGTCTGGTTCACGGATCACTCTGCGCCAGCATGCATGCCTGTCCGTCCATCCATCCTGCCCACGGGCACCTCTTCTTCCATCCCCATCTGTCCATGTTTGTCTTCCCCTTCCTTTCAGCGGGCAGCAGCTGCCTGGATCCTCCGAGGTGCATGGTTGTGAGGGGTTCTCCCCATTTTTCAGACCAGGGAACCTGCATCAGGACCGGGGCGGGGGGGGAGGCAGGGTTTGCCGCCCACCCTGGCTCTCTGAGCGCCTGCGCCCATCTGCCCCGGGTGCCAGCTCCTGGGAGCCCAATGTGCCTCCCTCTGCGACCAGGGTTTTCTCCAGCCAGGCATTTTGGCAAAGGCAAACCCATGGTCCATGTCATGCTGGCAGTGTCCGTCTCTTGCTCCGCAATCTGTTTCCATATTTATATGTCCAGGGGATGGGCCTGGTGGCATCCTCTAAAACTGCATCTGTTTATTCTGTAAACTAAAGAACTGTAAATAAAGTTTAGCATTCCTATTGTAACAAATTAATTTTTATGCAATAAATTATATTTCCTAGTCTAATAAAAAAAAAAAAAAAGAATCTGCTCGCTCTTGTCATGTTCATCACTCACCAGTTCCTGCTGGGTGTAGCATCTGCAGGGATTCGGGTCCAGCTTGAGCAGCAGTGGCAGTGTGGGGATCCCCATCAGCGTCCCTCCAACTTGTTTTTGGGTCAGATGCTGCAGGAATGCCAGCGCCGGCAGTGGGAGGATGTTGCTGTGGGAGTCCCCAGTGGAGGTAAGCTGCAGAGAGTGATTTATGGTTTGTTTTGGACTCACATGGGTGATTACAAGGCAGGAGAGGAATGCTACAACTGTGTCTCTGTGGGCTAAGCCACCATCTCAAGCAGTTCATTTCCTTCCCCAAGGGATATCCGCCAGCCCTGCAGAAAGCAATGCCCCTTCCAGCAAGGACCAGGACCAGGGTGCCTAATTTGGGAGGGGGGAACGGAGCACGGAGCTGCAACCCACAACTTGGGTATCCCTGTCCTCCAACCCCTGCCTCGCTCCCCTGCCTCTTCGCCTTGCCCCATCCCTCGCTTTGGGACCACATCTGCCTCGCTGCTCCCCTGCTTCAGTCCCATCGCTCTGGCTCTGCCAGAGCAAGCAAAGCCAGAAGGGTTTGCAGGGAGAGGCGAGGGTCCCACTGCCCCTGCCTGCCTTGTCTGGGCCACTCATCTTGCCCAGCTCATGGGGACAGGGTGCCACCAGGAGATGGCAACGTTGTCCCTGCTCCAAGGCAGGCGTGGGGATTCTGTGACCAGGGAAAGAAATGGGGAAAAGGTTGCTACCATGTCACCGCAGCAGTTATAACATAGCCATGCAAAGATGCAAATCTTCCCAGCTGGGCTTTCCAGCTCCAAGCACTGTGCTGAGGCAGACGCCTTCTCAGTGATAACCTTTTCTTTTCTTTGCATATTAATTCCTTTAACCTCAGTCTCCCAAGTTGCTTTCACTGGGCATGTTTTGCACTAACCCGTCTTTCCAATGGCCCAAATCTGTGGAGAGCTTTGACCAACTGGTGACTGATTTCATCTGATATTCTCCTATTGAAATACTCGGCTCACTCATCCCCCTTAAAATTAAGATGCCCAAATCTGCTCTGCAGTTGATATATTGAATTCAGCCCCCATGACAGGTTCAAAAGCGGCTGCCGTGTCATCGCTAAGTGTTGACGGATTTATTCTGCTGGAGGACACCCGGAAGCACCGGAGCAGCCCACATCAGGCTCTCTGACTTTTCCATTGCGTGTTTAGGAAATTTTCTTTGGGCCAGTCCGGCAGGATTTTACACTTCACTTACCGTGAGCCGCTCCGTACAGCAGCAAGCTGTACCGAAGGGTGGGGACAGCTGCTCTGTAAGTCCCAGTTAAAAAATTTCAATCTCTTAACCATTACTTACATGCCCTTTGCTCCATTACTCCTCCAGTGCGACAAGAGGAAGCAGCGCTATGGGATGCCTGGCATTCCTTTGGGATAACCATGAAACCCTCTCCGCTCTGGCACAGCTCGCCTTGCTTTCGAACCAGTGCTGGCCCTGTGTGTGGGGTGGGGTGGAGGGGAAGCAGCCCAAACCCCACTTTAAGCATAGGGGTGTCCCTAAAATCTACCCCGAGCCCATGTGGGGGTCCATGTTATGGAGCATCTCTCAAGTGTGGGTAATATTGACTCGAGGGGCCATCACAGCTTTAGTTAAGCATGGACTGGCTTTGTTTCCCCTGCTTGACTGTCATGGTCCCGTGTGCTGATGTGATCTGAGGCTCTTCTCCAGCAGTGGGTTTTTTGACATGATAGATGGCAGCAGGTCAGAAATATCAGGCGAATCCCTCTGAGCTGATGGGTTACTCGCTCAGATAGGCTGTGCCATCTCCTCAGGTGCTTTCCCAGCCTGGCATGTCAATGCAGATGAAAATCCCAAGGAGAAACCTCTGGAGAGAAACCCATGTGCTCATCTAAAGCCTTTCCATTTCAGCACATCGCCGGTGGGTTGGTCACATGCTTCTGCTTGTTTGCTCGCAAAAGTGGAAAAAAAAAAATAGAGCGTGCATGTGTCTTGGGCTATTCTGACATCTGGGTGGCCAAGGCCATCTGATCTGCTCTCCTCGAAGGCTCAGAGAGGCTGGAGATGTGCGGTGGCTGGCCCCAGCTCCCAGGCGGTGGCCAGCTGTGCGTGCACTGGTCCTGCTGGGAGATGAGGCATCTGGGTCGGTCTGCATTTGTGCCACGGGCAGTTGTACGTGGAAAAAAATCCAGATTAGACCATCTCTGGGCCTTCTGCAAAATGTGGAGACTATTTTGCTTTGATGAATACATGTGCAATGGAGGAAAAAGCAAGGAAGAGTTCCAGGTTGTTTATAATTGTCTTAGCTATTGGAGGTGGGGAAAACTAAAGGGAAACAGCCGGCAACAGGAAACGTAAGATGTACAACTCCACTAATTGCCAACGCAAGTGCAACCAAATTGGCAAAGCATGTCTGCTTGTAGCAGGGCTAGAGAAAAGCTGGGGCTCCACCAGTTTATCGTTTTCCTGTGTGGCTGCCCATGTGCCAAGGAGCCAACCCCATTTTTGGGGAATGAAAAAGGGAAAGAGGAAGGGGGGAGAGGAAGACGTTTTCCTTCATAGTCCCATGGTGCCCTCAAGATGAGTGTTAAAGTGTAGTTTGGAGGAAATTGAGGACTTTACAGTGAAATTCATCCTAATGGGGCATTGCAGAAAGTGAAGCAAGTAAAGGAGGAGCTCGTGTCCCAGCTCTGGTAAGAGGTCCCTCATCCTCCAGAAGATGCTCCCCATTCCCAGCCCTCACATGCTCAGAGGCCACAAACACACTCACGCTTTGATAACTTCCACCAAAAACCAAGGCTGGGGGAAAGCTTTTGTTATCCCCACGCCATAAGCCAGGCCATGAATAACACTGATTTTAAGTGAGTGCTTCTGATTTAAAACTGTGGGGTGCTGCTTGCAGTGCATCTGCAAGAGGTCAGCTGGAGAGAGATGGAGGAAATAACTGGGGAAAAAAAAAAAAGATAAAAGGGTGGGGAGGAAAGAGGGAGAAAAAACAAGGTGGGAGGGGGGAAAGGGGGATTTGCTGGAGGCTGCGGGAGCAGGGGGCGGGTGGGATGGCTATGCCCTTTCCTTTTGCTTTTCCTTTTGTTAGAAAAGATCTGGCAACTTCTCCTCTGCTGCTAAAATGATGAATTACAATCAAATTTAAAGTGGAGGTGTTAATTATGTGCATTTGAAGAAGGTCATTCTTGTCAGTATATTAATTTTCTTTACAAGGAATTTGCTAAATATTTTATATTTATTATTTCTGCACCTTCACCTAATTGCAGAATTATAGGACCTTCAGAGAACAATAACGATGATGATGAAATTGGTGAGAGATTATAAAGACTGAAGCTCTCATGCAGAGGAACGATGAAATGTTCAGTGAAAATCACTACAGTTTGAGGAAATGTGGGGAGAGAACACAGAAACCCTTAGCCCACTGCCCTTTTTCTCCAGGCAGACCCCCCGCCCTCAGTTGATAGTTTTTAAATGAAGAGTAAAGAGCTAGCTAAATTACAGATTGCTTTGAAAGAACAGTATTCAAGAAGTCCTTTCCAGCCCAACCGTTCCGTGCCCGGGTGTCCCCGGGCTGCACCGCCCGCGGGGCCGGCCCGGGCTGGGGCCACCCCCGCCGGGGCGGAGCCGAGCCGAGCCGAGCGGGGAAGCCCGGCCCAGCCAAGCCCGGCCCGGCCAAGCCCGGCGCGGCGGGGAAGGGGCTGTACGGCCCCCCAGTAAGTGCTCTGGCTGCCGGGGGGATGCGCGGGCGTGGAGGGAGGGATGCAGGGAGGGATGCGGCGCTTCCCCCTCCTGAAACTGAACCCTTTTTGCAAAATCCCTCGTTTCCGGCATTTCCCTTGCGCTTGGCTCGGCCCTTCCCCCGGGGCGGCTGGGCGAGTTTACAAGCCGCTTTGCAAAGCCTGACTGTGCTGTTGTGGTTTATGGGTCGTTTTGCAAAGCCCGGTGTTGCTGCTCTAGTTTACGCTCGCCTTGCAGAGCCTGCTGTTACAAGTCATTGTCCGAAGCCTGATGATGTTATGCTAGTTTATGAGTCATTTTTGCAAAGGCTTGATGATGTTATATTAGTTTACAAGCCGGTCTGCAAAGCCTGGTGGTGTTGGATTAGTTTACAAGTCATTTTAGAAAGCCTGCTGGTGATATACTAGTTTACAGGTCGCTCTGCAAAGCCTGATGGCATTGTTAGTTTACAAGCTGTTAATTTTTTCTGGGGCCTTGTACATGCCGAGGTTTCCTGCTTTTGCAAGGCCAAGGGAATAGGTTAATAATTAATTATGGACAGAAACATGGGTGCTGCCACAGCAAAGCCCATCCGTGCCATGTCTTGGGTCCCCCTCTCCCACACCTTTCAGGGAGCCAGCCATCTCCGTGCCAGGCCGGTCCAGCTCACTCATCTGGCATTTGCTGGGTGATCATGGGCCAAAGGAGGAGGGAGCCGCGCACAGCAGCTTGCGAGCAACTGTTTGTACCCCTCAAGTGATAATCTCTTTTTTGGTCGTTGTTTTTTGCAGCGTGCCAGCACCATGCACCCAGCAGCTGGCAACTTTCCCCCGGATGAGGAGCCCCTGATTGAGGAGTCCTTGGTGAACAGATACAGCCGGCAAAAGCCAAGGGACCGCTTACATGGGGCCTACATTATTTTTTTCCTCTTGGGCATTGGGTCCCTGTTGCCCTGGAATTTTTTCATCACGGCAAAGCACTACTGGATGTACAAGCTGCAAAACTGCTCGGATCAGGCAGGCTCAGGACAGTCAGCATCCGATCTGCGGGTGAGTGTGCTGCTTTCAAGGCAGAAAAAAAAAGTTGCTTTCCTTCCTTACTTGCTCTTTTTCCCTTCCACTTCCCCAGAAAGTGAGTGAACGTCCTCTGGGGTTTTGCCTGCTGCAAACCTGGGGTAGGGGTTTATATGGGGAGCACAAATAGTAGCAGGGAAGATGCTTAAAACTAAAAGGCATAGCACTTTGAGGTCTGTCTTTTACCTGTATTTGAAGTGCAAAGGTTTAAGGTGCGTTTAAAAAATTTGGCTTAACCTACCCTATAAGCAAGGCTGCCTTTCATAGGACAGTTTCTATGGTGCAAGCTAAAATCTGTTTGTGGATTTTTTTTTTTTTACTTCCTGCTTGGTGAGCCCCCAAGCCCAGCAGGGCTCTGTGTTTTTCCAGCCAGACTCAGGCACAACTCCCTGTGGGCTGGGAGGTAAATTGCCCTGAACTTCTGGCTCTGTGGTGAGGCATCGAACATGTTTTAGGCATTTTCTCCCTTGCACTGACTGGTGCAGCACGTCGTTTAGAGGTGGCAACAGGGCTTTGCAGGAGCACCAGCCCTGGAGCACATGGCTTGCGATAGTCTTGAGCCCCCCCCCCGGATGCTTTACTGCTTTTCCTTCAAGATCTGGCAGGTGTGACTGGAGTATCTCCTTGCAGCAATAAACATCTGGCTTTTGGCATATGGGATAGGGAGCTTGTCACGGGGTGATTGATGAGCTGGCCTTGGGGCAGCAGGCTTGATGGCCTCTCTTTTTCTCCCCCAAAAAAGCCGCCTTCTCTTGCTCTTCCTGCCATGGCAGGATTATTTCCCTGTGCTCCCCCAACAAAGTAATGGCATTTCTTTGTGGCTGGAAAAAGTGTCAGCATGATGAGGCTGTGTCCTGTCCTCCTCCCATAGCCAAGCTTGTTCAAGTGGTTTGGGCACATTTTATTTTTATATAAACACAGAGCCAGGTGTGACGCCCACATTTTCTCTATGATTTCTCACACCAGTATGGCATCCACGGCTGTGTTAATTTTAACAGTTGTTAAGCCTGCTGCATTTTTGATGGGGAGGAAAGAGTGTCACTGATGGTCCTTGTACCAGGACGCTGAAGTTCTGCTGTGCTGCTGTAAATGGAGATGCTGGTGTAAATGGAGCACAAGTCTGATGAGGAGCGTCTGAGGGAGCTGGGGGTGTTCAGCCTGGAGAAGAGGAGGCTGAGGGGAGACCTTATCGCTCTCTGCAACTACCTGAAAGGAGGTTGCAGCGAGGTGGGTGTTGGGCTCTTCTCCCAAGTCACTAGTGACAGGACGAGAGGAAATGGCCTCAAGCTGTGCCAGGGGAGGTTTAGATTGGGTATTAGGAAAAATGTCTTTACTGAAAGAGTGGTCAGGAGTTGGAACAGGCTGCCCAGAGAGGTGGTGGAGTCACCATCCCTGGAGGAGTTCAAAAAACGTGTAGACGTGGCACTTGGGGACATGGTTTAGGAGGCCTGGGGGTGTTGGGTTGGCGGTTGGACTTGATGTTCTTAGAGGTCTTTTCCAACCTTGATGATTCTATGGTTCTGGGTGGATTAAACCAGTGGAGACCAAGCCCCTGTGGTGCCTGAATATTGCAAATAGAATCCATTTCTAGATAGAAAAAGAATTGCTGCCCCTGTGCTAGCAAGGGTGGTCAGAGAGGGGCGAAGGGTGCTCTGCTACCACGTGGCATGATGTCCTCCCACGTTCCCTGCATCCCACTCACTCCGCATTGCTCCTACGTCATGCTTATCCAAGACAATTCTTGAAAAAGCTGTTTTCAGGTAAAGTATCATTAGGTGTCTCCTTCCTTAAAAACTCTTGCACGGCTGTATTCCTGGTTGCATCAGCCATTACTTTGTCGAAAAGATGTTTCTTCTCCTTATGTATGTCTGTGGCGCAATGCTTTTTACTTCCTCCAGTGAAAAGCAACCTGGCTTTTCCATGGCAGTCAGGTCTGATCAAAAATAAACCAGTCAGCCCCATTTCTGCCCTGGGATGGTGAGCCACAGCGCTGTGGCAGGAGGGGTTACCTGCAAACAGAGCTCAACTGCGGAACTTGTGCCTGCAACCAGCAGCCTGCTCTTGGCTCCAGCCTGCTCGCTGCTGCTAATTGCATGCCCTGTGCTCCAGGTAACGCTCCAGTGCCTTCAGCCACCACCGTGGGCCTGGACTGGTTTTCCAGCCCAGCAGGAGCCCAGCTGTCGAGTCCAGGCTGGAGCAGAATAAAAACTCCTTTGCAACAGCATCTCGGCAACTCCGGGCAGCACCGGCTAACGCCAGTGACTAATTTGCCACCGTGATGCTTTGTTCTTGTTTGGGGTTTTTTTTTTAGGTACCGAGTGTGTGCTGTGCATCATGGCAACGTGTTTGAAGAGGCAGGGTCAAACACCTCCTTTCCGCACCTCGGCTCCATGGCTGAGGGATGACACCTTCCCCTGCGAGAGGCGGAGGTGGAAGGAAGGTGTGGGGTTTGCTTTGTGGATTATTATTTATTATTAGCCAGGAAAGGTGTGACAGTCTCTCAGTGCCTGCATTTCTCCTCTAAAACCACGTTGGTGATGGGGACCTCAGCCCTTGCAAGCAAGGGATGCCTGGAGGAGATGAGCTGGCCGGTTAGGGAGGGCTCAGCAGAAAGGGAGAACTAGGTATATGTTTCATAGTCAAAATTTTGCTCTGAAAGCATGTCTGTGATGGGTGGGAATACCCATGCAGGGAGAAGAGTTACCATCTGAACTGGAATAACACCTAACAAGCAGGAGCAAAGAGGTGAGATGAGTATGGAACCTGGTATTTTTCCATTGATACAGGCATGGATTAAATTTGCCACTCGCCATTCTGCTGCCTCATTAAAAATGTGACACGAGGGCTTTCCTTTTTCACAGAAACAACAGCAATTGAAACCCTTCTACCTGGCTTTTCTTTTCCAGCCGGGTTTGGCTGGGGGTAAGGCAGGGTAAAATTTCCCAGTGCAGCGCAGGCTCCTCAGTTTCTTAAATACTTTCCGCAATTCTCTTCCCACTGCTGGTGCGAGCGCGTTTGTTGGGAACAAATGAATGTTTCCCTGGGGTGCTTGTAATGCAGCATCTCTGCTGGGTTACTGCAAGTGTGGATGCACTTCTGCTTGGTGGAAAGTGTTCTAAAGTCTTTTTTCTCCCCGAAAGAAAAAGAAAATTAACTTGGAAGGGATATCCCTAGATTGGTTTGGGGGTTTGTTTTAAGTAGGTTGATAAATAAGTCTTAGTTTTAGCAGCCAGCTTTGCATTTTGCTTTGTCTTTTCTCCTATAATTCATCATATGGCTGTAGAGCTTTGAGCCTCCTCCTTCGCCAAGCCAACGCTAAGTGCAGGCATTTATGTCTCCATCTATATGAACCCTCTAGGAACGATTATTAGATTTCCTGTCGCTTACAGTAAAGGTCCTGATAGGGAAGAATAAATGAACATGCTTGTAAACTGATTAAAAGACTACGATGCAAAGCTGCAAAAAAAAAAAGAAAAAAGTAATGTGCAGAGAAAATGTGCCAAGTGCCTTCTCGCGCTCGGACACGACGTGGCCCTGTCTCTGTAGCTAGGTAACTGCAGAAAATGAAATCCCATCATGATGGGGGTTGATATGTACGTCATCCTCTTTGCGAGCATCGTCCTACCTGCTGGCTGAGATTCCCGCAGAAAAAACAGTATTAAGCACCTCAAGGGGAGGATGGAGCAGACACACTTTAACAGCATAATACATAAAATGGATTGAAAATGTAAGCGTTTGGCTGCAATCTTGGCAGAGAAATCTCTCTCTCTGCTGTGGTTATTGCTTTCTGCGTGCCCAGCCTGACCTCTGTGCAAGGCGGGCTGGTGAATATTGACTGATGCTGCAGCCGACTTGCTCAGATGATATATGAGTCCCCAGAGTAAATGTGTGTTGAGTCTCAATATAGTTTCTCAATGAGTTTTGTGCACGCAGAGAGGGAGAACGGGAGGAAAAATAATGTTCCTGTGTCTTCACCCGTGCTGCTTTTGCTCGAGTGCATTCTCATGCGTGGTATCCTCGTTGCTTCGCATGGAGAGGGATGCATAGGTTGGGCAGTTAGCTAAGAATATTAATGGTTTTGTGTCCCAGTTTGTAAAAAACAGCCCTTATGGAGATCAAGTAGGGTAAAATGTTCAGGGGGTTTGTCCAGGACACCAGAGCCAGCAGGCGCAATTCAGACCTCCTTATTTCGGTTGCTTCCCTGTGGGGCCAGCGCAGCAGTAAGACAGGTATTTCCTTCACTATTTTTGCCTCTGAGTTGAGTTTGTTGTGTCCCTAATTTCCTGAAATATCCCAGGGTTGTTGCAGGATGAGACAGCCCCGGGGTGGTTTCCATCACCCGTTCCCTTTGCCAGTCATCCTGAGCAGCTTTGCAACATGTGCTTTGATGCAATGAGGTAGACACCTACATCATAACTCCCCTTGTGTGCTCTATCATGCCATATTTAGGACCTGAAATTCATGTGTTGCTCCCCTCTACCTTTTTTCTTTCTCTTTTTTTTTTTTCTGGCAGAACTTTTTTGAGAGTTACATCTCCATTGCTTCGACTGTGCCCTCGGTGCTGTGCCTGATCGGAAACTTCTTGCTCGTCAACAAGTAAGTGCTGCTCCGTTCCTGGGTCCGTTACCCGCAGCTCACCTCGGCTTTGCCTGAGTCACTCTTGCCTTTCTCCAGCTTCAGCCATGGCTCCCATCTCAGCCTTCCATTCTTCTGTGGGGAAGCCATGGGGCACATGGGGCATCATGAGCACAGCCTCCCTCTGCGGCCAAAATCCCCTCGTCTGCCCCTGCCTGGATCACAACCAGCTGAGATGAAGCAGAGTGAAACACACCACTCCCCGCCAGCAGCACCCATGCCTGGAGTCAGCTTGAGTTGCACCACTGTAAATAAATTCCTAGTAAATTCCTTGGTTAATTGCTTGGCAAATGGTTTTTCCTCTTAAAAATGTCATCGTTGTCACCAGGGGACCGGCTGATGAGAGCTGGGCTCATCCGGGCAGGAGTAACACCTTGCTCTAGTCCTACCAGCTGCTGAACTGGGTTAAGAAACAGACCATCTGTGCCTTGTTGCAGGCTTGACTTAAATCTAAAGTAGCCACCTCCCCTCATTTGTACCGTTCCTTGTCCCAGATCAAACTACTGCACGTTTGTGGGTGAAGAGGAATGTGTTTATGTGCTTAATCTCTAGATCCCAGCTGCTGGTCCAGCTCCCCGCCTCTCTCCCTCGCCCCCTTCGTCCTGCCCCCAGGCCAGCCCATCCAGTCTCTGAGCTGGGTAATAAGCAACCTCCATGCTCAAACAACTAATCGTCTCGTAGTGACGCGCTTGGGATTGCTTTCACCCAGCCTGCTGTGTTTCCCAGGCAGGCTTTATCGCTGCTGCTGTACGTTGCTCCAGCGATGGGGATAGCTCCTGATTTCAGGGAGAAATGGGCTATTTACAGCTCGGTTGGGCTGATAGACTTAGTCCTACTGATGGCAAAAGTGGAAATCGCAGAGTTAACATCTAAAGGCTTCTGAGAAAAATCATTACTTTTTATTTCTTATCTCCACCCACCTTTCTTTATTTCCTTTGATCCTTCTCACAGCAGAGGAGTTGGTGTCCTCTGCATCATGCCTTCATGTTATAGTTTTAAACTCAGGAGTGTCTCCTTCCCCTTCTCCCCAGGGTGCCCACCAGCGTCCGGATCCTGTCCTCCCTCTTCGTGATGCTGGCCGTCTTCCTGGTGATCACGGTGCTGGTGAAGGTTGACACCTCCGCCTGGACCACATGCTTCTTTGCCCTCACCATTGGCTGCGTGGTCGTCGTCAGCAGCGCCTCGACCGTCTTCACCAGCAGCATCTTTGGCCTGAGCAGCCACTTCCCCATGAAGAACTTGCAGGCGCTGATCTCGGGTCAGTGTCCCCCAGCTGTGCCGTCCCAGTGGGATCATGCTCTTGGGTTTTCTGTGGTTGGGTGGTTGGTTTTCTTTCCCTCCTGCATCTGGCGTTTTGTCACATGGGTTTTATTTTAGAAACTTAGCTTTGCCTTGAAGATAAAGGGAAGTTGCTCACATGAGTCTGTGCTTTCATTTCTGTAAATACCCATAAAGTGAAGTGCTGAGGGCTCAGCAGAGACGAGGAGAGCGGTGGTCCTTTACCATCTCTGCCCAGGGTCAAACACCCTGCACAGCATCTCCAGCCAGTGTGATGGCTTGACTTGGTTATTTGTTCTGTGCAGGGAGAAGTGGGGGAAGGAGAACCGTCCCTCAGCTCCTCCGTTTGCAGCTGGAGGAATCTTCAACTTTGCATTGTCTCCTCCTTTCTGTTCAGCATTTCCATGCATTTTCATAAGTGATGAGGGGCACATCGGGAGCCGTGAGTGATGAGCTCCCTGGAGGTTTGACAACATTATAAATGTGCTGTGGAATGGCTGACAAACCAAGAGGGGAAGGGGAAAAAAATCAAGACGGAGAATTTTTTCCTGGGGCTGAGACAGGAGTGTTTTAATGAGTTTAGCCTGGTGGGGGAAACCACCACATCCCAGAGACGGCATACCTGTTGCTGGTGGCTTGAATTCCCATCTGGGGGAGTGCAGAAGAGGGCTGGTTATATGTGTGCCAGCGGAAAGCCAGGTTTAGGCTTTAGGCAGGGTTTGGACCTTCTCTGCAGGACTCGGCACGTGCGAGCCCAGCAGGTTGGGTCCCATCCTGACCCTTGTGCAGTGCTGCGGCTGTGTTGGAATGGATGCAGGATGGGACCTGGGCTGTGATGCAGCCCCACAAATAGCTGTGTTGCAGCAAGGAGTGGAAACAGAGATGAGGTGGTGTGTGCAGCTGCACCCTGAGCTGGGTTTGGGGACCAGTGTGTGGGGCAGGGGGGTGAGCTGTCCCGTGGGGGCTTTGTGCACACCAGGAGGTGTTAATAAGAGAATGCTGCTGTTTCTGGGTTCCCCCTCTGCATCAAAGTCCTCCTCGCTGGAGGTGCTGTGGGTTGCTCCCTGCCACCTCGATGTCCCTCACCTGTGCGCCGGGTGGTAAGCTCTGCCTCTCTGGTCCCCAACGCAGGTCAGGCCATGGGCGGCACGATCAGCGCCATCGCCTCCCTGATAGACCTGGCAGCAGCGGCCGACGTTACAGACAGTGCCCTGGCCTACTTCCTCACTGCTGACATCTTCATTGTCATCTGCATCATGGTGTACCTCCTCCTTCCCAGGCTGGAGTACTCCAGGTGTGTGCACCAGCCTGCCGTGGGCATCCCACAGGCATGGGTCAGGAGGGTTTGCTACTGTCGATGCTGAGCGGGCTTGCTGGGGGGACCCTTGAGATGCTTGCTGTGCCAGTCCCTGACCCGTCACCCCGCAGCATCCCATCCCGCACCCCGTGCGCTCCGGCTCCAGTGCTGTGCCGCCGCCAGCCACACTTCCCCATTTGACCGAAACCGCAGACCGAAACTGGGCGCCCGCCCTGGAGCGTGCTGAGTTTCTGGCAAGCCTCCCATGGGGGGAGAGAGATGCTGGCACAGGGCCTTCCAAAATGCATGAAGTCAGCGCAGAGCTGTGATCTGGAAGCAGCCAGGCAGGTGGGTCCCCGTAGGGTGTCCATATCTGCAGTGTCATGCACTCATGTACATGAGCCATTGGTCTTGTTCGTGCTTGCAACCCCTGAAACCACCTGGCCCCCCAAGTGCAGTAGGTCCCCCCTGTGAACCACTGAGGGTATAAAGAGATCCCCACGGGGGGAAGGGGGAGTGGTGGGTCCCTGAGGGTCACCTCTCTGTACGAGGTGGGAGCTGGAGGTGCGATGGGGTTGCTGCAACCGCCTTCACTGGGTCCAGCAGGCATCCCTGTGTCACCAGCTTCTCTCTTGCTCTCTCTCGAAATCTCAGTTTGGGTTCTCCACACACACACTTGGCTAATAATCTCCCTCCTCCTCTTTTTTTCAGATATTACATGAGCAGCCCGAACGAGAGCTCATCTCTGGCTGGTGTGCTGCCCGACAGCTCTGCAGTGGATGAGGCAGAGCCAGGAGGCACCACAAATACACCCTTCCTCACAAAAAGCACCAGCATCCCCCCGCTCCGCCCCATCCTACAGAAGACTGCCCTTCTCGGCTTCTGCCTCTTCTACGTCTTCTTCATCTCCATCATCATCTTCCCTTCTCTCTCCTCCAACATTGAGTCGGTCAGCAAGTCCTCGGGAAGCCTGTGGAGCACCAAGTACTTTGCACCGCTCACCAGTTTCCTCCTGTACAACTTTGCCGACTGGTGCGGGAGGCAGATCACCGCCTGGATCCAGGTGCCTGGCCCCAAGAGCAAGCTGCTGCCCGTCCTCGTCCTCCTCAGGACCATCTTCCTCCCTCTCTTCATCCTCAGCAACTACCAACCCCGGGCTCACATCCAGATGGTACTCTTCAGCCAAGATATCTACCCTGTGGTCTTCACGGCACTGCTGGGGCTGAGCAATGGCTACCTGGGGACGCTGGTCATTATCTACGGCCCCAAGATTGTGCCGAAAGAGCTGGCCGAGGCAGCAGGGGTGGTGATGACATTTTACCTCATGCTGGGGCTGGCTGTGGGGTCCGCCTGCTCCGTTCTCGTTGTCCACCTCATGTAGAGGAGCAGCCGGAGGGGGGATGCCCTCAGTTTGCAGTGCTGCTGTCAGGTATTTAGGTTTTTTTTTTTTCCCCCAAAAGCCAGGCATGCCATGGTTTTGGGGCAGGCTGCCTGTCTTGGTGGGGGGAGGGTTGCATCCAGGGGGGAAAGTCCTTCTTCTGGGTGCTTAGGAGGTCCTGTTGGACATTTGTCACTCCCCGGCTCGACCGGAGCAAACGGACCAAAAAAGCCTCGTTCTCCCCAGGGAGCTCAAGGAAGAAGTGTGGGCACAGGGAAGCCTGTCCCTCACCCCAGTGCCAGTGGGCAAGGGTGGCTTGCTGGTGCCACCGCGCTGGTTTTAAACTGAAACTGGGCCTTTTGACGGCACCTTGGGTTTTGCTGCCTCATTGGTACGACATTAGCCCTGCAGTGTTTTGTTGGTCTTGGGGGGATTCCCCTTCATCAAGCTGTGATGGTCGTGTTGAGCTCAAAGGGATTTTGAGCCCTGGGGCACCTTCAAGCAAGCTTCAGAAGTGGATAGCAGCAGCACCAGGGAACAGGGCACTGTTTGGGGAGGATTTCATGCATTCATCCCATGAAAAAGCACGTATAAGGGAAACCTCTCCACTTGCGCTTCTGCTTGCTTTAATTTTTCCAGATAAGATTGAATGAGGGATGATCCAGCCCCCAGCACAGTGCTGCTAGTGCCGGGGCTGTATGTTGTGGCCAACCTGAGACCATTTCTCCTCCTGTGACTGTGGTGTGATGGTTGTGGGCACCAACTTACCTGTCTGCAGCTGAACCCCAAGGAAAGCGAAATGCTAAGTGGTCATAACCTAAGGTTTTTAAGATGCCTTTAGTCAGCACTGAGAAAGGTCTCTAAAAGCCAGGGAGAGGTATTAGAGAGGCTCTGATGTGATGTTCACAGCAGAAAGCTGATTAATTTAGGTAGACAGGTGGCATGTGG
Source organism: Morus bassanus (assembly GCA_031468815.1). Taxonomy (NCBI): domain Eukaryota; kingdom Metazoa; phylum Chordata; class Aves; order Suliformes; family Sulidae; genus Morus; species Morus bassanus. The sequence continues at coordinate 4,607,503 of CM062583.1, forward strand.
TCTCCATATGCTTGCAGAGGGGTGAGCTATTGTGACACCCAAAAAGATGGCCCACCCAAAGGGGACTGGCTTTTAAAGTCACTTAAACTTCCATATGTAAATGCAGCCTGGACTAAATAAAATTATTGTGTTGATTTACTCAAATTGCCTGGATTTATGGTCTAGGAGAGGTGAACTGGTAAGCAGGGATGTAATGGCATAACTTGGCATTAGAGCTGATGCCTCAGGGATGCTATCTCTGGAAAATACTTCCTTTAAGACTGGGTCATTAGTAGATGCTCTCTCAGCATCTCCTGCTTGACTGAGTAGTGGTGAAGCTGCTGGTCTGGGTTGCCAGGTTGTCTCCTTGCTGTGCTGGATGTGGTGTTTAGTGAGAGGGAGGATGCGGGGCTGGTGCCTTTCCACCTGCGGCTGCCCTGGCTTTGCTGGGAGAACGGCAGGATTGACAGCGGTTATTGTCACGGGGTGAAATGTAGGCTTGGTGGGTGTTGGTTTTTTTATATAAATCCTTTCCAGTGTTTAGTTTGGGCTCGTTGGCAATACACACACAGTTTTGCTTTATGGTTGATTTTTATTTAAACATAAAATCCAGACATGAGTGGAAAATTTACAGGGCATGCAGTACCGAGGAGCAGCATTATGGCACCCGACTTTGCACGTGCGGGCTCTTAATCCTTTTGCTTCAGTAGGTTTGCAGCCCTTCGGCCCCCGACGCTTGGCCAGGGACCGCTTTGGCCAGCGTTGGCCCAGGTGAAGGTCCACCTCAGCTTGAAGGGCAGCCCAAGGGCTGAGGGTAGCGATGCGGGCCGGCCAGCTGGGTGCTGCTCACGAGGGTAAGCACTCCCATTGCCTCCACGTTGCGTGGGGTAATGCAGTAGTTGGTCATGGCTGAAAAGCTGAAGCCAACCTCGTGTTGGCAACCAAAATGTCCCTTTGTGGCCTTCAGTGCTTCCCGCTTGAGAGCCCGCTGTGTGGTCTGCTCTCCTCAACTCATACATTTTCCCCCAGTCCCAGGTATGGTGAGGTTCTGCTCATTTGCTGACTGCTTTGCATCTCCACTGATCCTCTCCCTCATGTTACAGGCCAAATACCTCTTGAGACAGAACTTAATTATCCGGTACTGTTGCTAATAAAGTTAATTCTTGATACTGTGCAACTGCTGGTGTCTGAAATGATTTCTTTTGGAGAGGCACTGATGCATGCGTTTTTAGTTTGCATTTTTCGTTCTGGTCATCCTTCTCTCCCAGCTTGGATTGTAAACATGGAGAAATCACTGGCAAGGACTGGGTGAAGGGGCCCTGAGAGAATTGCTTTGAGAGCCCAGTTATTCTAATTTAATATCTCCAAATGACCTGCAGGTAGTTGTGGAGAATGTACTTATTGCATCTGTAGGGGAAGCAGGCAAAAAGGGAATTTATCCTTTGTCTTTGATGTTATTCAGTTAGGGAAAGTTAGAGAAATGAGGGGAAAAATCAATACAAGTTCAAATTGGGCAAGAATGAGGTCTGAGTATAAAGCAGGGACTGCTGGTGGGAGCGCCGTGGTACGGGGATGAATGCTGACAGGCAGCCTGAGCCATGAGTGTGTGGGTGATCTCCCTGCAAAAGGGGACGGGTAATTTATAGGGTGTTGCATATAACGGCAGGGAAGTAATTACTGCCGTATACTGCCTGGGCAAAGTCGCATCTGATGCTCTGCGTAGGCCATATCGAAGAGCTCAAGCTGAGAAAATGCAGAATGACAAGGGGAAACAGTGGTTGCAAGGCAGAATGAAGGGTGCTGTGTCTGCCACATGGAGCTGTTTTTCAGATGTGTTAGTGGAAATGCAACCATGGTTTATTTCTTGATGGTTTTAAATAATGTATCTTTGATAAGACATGCAGCCATTGACCCCAGTTTCCAGTTCAGGAATGACACATGCTCCCTGCTCTACACCAGCATCGAGGTGGGACAGCCAGCAGAAATGCTGCAGGGGTCAAAACCTACTTCATGGTATTTAGCCACGCGATAATACTTCTAGGTCTCAAAGAGCTTTACAAGAGGGAGTTGCTCCCCAGGTCTTTGTTTGGACCTGGGACACCCAAGGTCCAGAGGAAGATCTTGGGTATGGGCAGGGCTGGGAGCTGAGCTGGGTCCATGGGTCTTCCTTGCCTGTCCAAAATGGTGTTGCCAGGTTTGTATCTCTTTAATTAACACCATCTCCTCAGCTGCTTAAGAGAGTCTAGCAGGGTTGTAAATGTTTTCACCATCTTTCAGCAGAGGGAAGCGGGTTGTGAGCTGGCTGGCGGGGGAAGGACCATGTGGTCTCTGCAGGGCTTGGCCTTGTCTCACCAGTGGGCATAAAATGACCAACGCAAGCGCCTGCAAAATTCATGAGGGTGGACCCACGAAGTGAAACTAAATCAAAGATGTGCACGAATCCCTGCTCGGTGCCAAGTGGCAAAGCCACCGTTTGCCCAGCACTTGGGGCCAGCATCGCTGGCAAAGCAACTAGGAGGATGGAGAGCCCCTGCACTCCCCCTGCTCTGCAGAGGGCTGGCAGCCTGGCGTGGTCGGGATGCTGCGCCTGCCCCGTGCTGGCTTCTCAAATGGCCTTTGGTGTTACATCCAACTGGCCAAGGGGAGACAAAAGCTGTGAACTGGCAAAGCAAGGCCAGCAAGACAGGAGGGTGCAGGGAGCGGGAGTTGGATGAAAGGGCAGAAAGCGGAGGAGATGCATCTGTTGCAGCTTCTGCTCAAAGGAGAGTAACTGAGCTTATGCCCGACCTTTTTTTGTCTTCTCTTTCAGCTTGGTGGTGCCAACTACTACGCCCTGCTTCAGAGCCTTTAAGTGTAGGTATTGGGGGTTTTAAAGCAAACAAATGTGCTCTAGGAGGAAAGGAAACTCTTGTTATGGAGTGATACTCGTCTCCCATCGGTCACAAGTGACTGTCCCTCTTTCTCTCTGATCTAGCCTTGTCTAGCCAGTCCCCACTCGGTGTAGTGCCCCACAGGGTAGAAATAATGCCACCTCCCCATCTGTGATACCAGCCTTTGCATTACAGAGGCTTTGGCACAGCACTATTGCCCTTTGGGAGGTGGAAGCATCTTTGAAAAAACCTTGCTGTCCTTCAGTGTCGCCTTAGTGGTGACCAAAGAGAAGCTCTGCTGCCTCTTGGCTGCTCCATTGTATGTGTTTTGGGGCAGGACTCATCCTTTCAGTGTTTCACCAGGATGCACTGTGGGTCAAAAGCCTGCAGAGCTGAAGTGGGCTTGCCTTTGGTGGCTTGACTGTGGGAGCAGGGGCTGCAAGGGTGGTGGGAGTCTGCCCAGCAGCACAAAGCATTCCAGCGTGTCTGTATCCATGCCTGTCCCTGGCATCTTGACAAAGCTCCTAATGAGCTCTGGCAGTCCCCATGGCCAGTCAGGGGCCAGCGTGCGTGACCTCGCTTTTAATTACTGCCCTGTGGCAGCTTCCTTTGTATGGGCAGCAGGGTCCCCAGGCAGCGCCCTGTTCCCTGTGGCCCCTCGGGCTTGGGCAGCATGTGGAGAGTCCTCATTCCAGCACAGATGGGGTGATGCTCTCTGACCCCTGCCCCTCCAAAAAGCTGCCACTTCACCCTCTGCAGCCACGGAAAAGACCTGTTTCAAGGTATTTTAGCTCTTGGCCCTGTTTCCTCTTTGCCCACGCTTGCTTCTGCCAGGGTGAAGGTTGCCAACCTCCGTGGCTTTGCAGCATGCCTCCAGCAAGCATCCCCCTGAAAAGGGGGCATGCAAGCTCGGGCTCGAAGCGCCAGCAGTCATCATCTTCAGCAGAGGCCTGGGGAGGGCCACAGTCCCCAGCAGATGAGCTGAGCTGATCCTGTCCCTCCACGGGCGCCCCAGAGAAAGAAAACTCGACTTTGAAACTTCGCCAGCCAGCTGCAGGCTTGCCCGGCTGCTGTTCTCCTTTTACATGTTTTATGGAGTAATTTGTACTATATTTACACGACAGTGATAAACAGTTTTTAAAATGGAAGTGAAGAAAACGCTGTTGAATGGATTGTTACAAAAAAGCCCTGTTTGCCATTCCAGCAGGGGGAAAAAAGGGATAAAAATCACCATCCTAGGGACATGCTGTTCGTCAGATCTGGGTATTTTTTCCCTTGATTTGTGTGCCTAATGTGAGGAGAAGTCGCAGATGCATGCTGAATTCTGCAGGGAACATATGCATGCATTTAAATCATTTACAGCATTTACTGGTGCAATTGTAAAGCACATTATTTTTCTGCATTCGTAATTAGGCTCTAAACAGATGGTGAAGGACTGTGGCTTCTGATTACACAGGCTTGTGCTCTGTTGGATGGCACTGTGAGAACAAACTGAGCTGAGAAAGTTTTCCTCCTAATTTATCACGCCATGGTGGGGGGGTAGAGTATCTGGGGCTGGCTTGAGCACAAACTCCAGTGTGCCGGTAGCAGGCTGGGCAAAGCTGAGTGAGCCGGCAAGTCTGTTCTCTCTGCCATCCCCACTTGCTGATGGATGGGGTGCACATGCACATCCCCCCCAGCTCACCTTCGATTCCAGATTTTGTAACCCTGCCTCGCTTTGCACTGCACAGCTTCGGGTACCCAACAGCACAGGATGAAGTGTCTGCTTTGACAAATGCTTTTAATATGAAGCAGAAGGCTTGGGTTTGAGAAGGGGCTTTAAAGCAGGAGCAAGCTCCAGGCTTGTGGCTGTGTACGGGGAGTTGAACGCGCGTGCCTGGCATTAGCTCTGCTCTTTGGCATCACCTTTTCTCTGCTGCCCTGGTGAGCCCTCAGCTTGGTGAGCTGGGGAGAGCTCTCCTGCACCTCTACTGGGGGCAACCTTGGGAGCTTCAGCAGCAACATGAGGTTGGCCCATTGGATCTTCATCTTGAGGACCTGACTCCCATTTTAAACACATCACCTCAGAGACCTGCTTAGCCTCATTTTTGACCTTAAACAGCAGCAACAGCTCTTCACAGCCAAAATGCAAGTACCTCCACACCAAGCCCATGTTCCCTTGCATGCACTTTCACTCCAGCTGGTCAGGAGGTCCCCCCTCACTGTCCTGTAGTCACATAGGAGAGAATGTATCGGTGTTATTTGTACTTCTTCCTATGGTTTCTCATTTTCCTGGCTTACCTCCTTAAATTACAAGTGTGTCAACCCAGACGAAATGGATTAAATGAGAAGCAACTGGGAGAGCAGAGCAACACAGAAGAGGAGCATGACGTGGGCTTGAACAGCTCAGGTAGACCCATGGGGCTGGAAGTTGGGTCTCTGGGTGAGCAGCATAGGTGCCCTCCAGGTTTCCCCTGAGGCAACTGCATGACCACCTGAAGTTCCTGCACTTGGGTCACAACAACCCCATGCAACGCTACAGGCTTGGGGAAGAGTGGCTGGAAAGCTGCCTGGCAGAGAAGGACCTGGGGGTGCTGGCTGACAGCTGGCTGAACATGAGCCAGCAGTGAGCCCAGGTGGCCAAGGAGGCCAACAGCATCCTGGCTTGTATCAGGAACAGTGTGGCCAGCAGGAGCAGGGTAGTGATGGTGCCCCTGTGCTTGGCACTGGTGAGGCCGCACCTCAAATCCTGTGTTCAGTTTTGGGCCCCTCGGGACAAGAAGGACATTGAGGTGCTGGAGTGTGTCCAGGGAAGGGCAACGAAGCTGGTGAAGGGTCTGGGGAGCAGGTCTGCTGAGGAGAGGTTGAGGGAGCTGGGGGTGTTTAGTCTGGAGAAGAGGAGGCTGAGGGGAGACCTTATCGCTCTCTACAACTACCTGAAAGGAGGTTGTAGCGAGGTGGGTGTTGGTCTCTTCTCCCAAGTCACTAGTGACAGGACGAGAGGAAATGGCTTAAAGCTGCGCCAGGGGAGGTTTAGATCGGATATTAGGAAAAATGCCTTTACTGAAGGAGTGGTCAGGCATTGGAACAGGCTGCCCAGAGAGGTGGTGGAGTCACCATCCCTGGAGGAGTTAAAAAAATGTGTAGACGTGGCACTTGGGGACATGGTTTAGGAGGCATGGTGGTGGTGGGTTGATGGTTGGACTTGATAATCTTAGAGGTCTTTTCCAACCTTAATGATTCTATGATTCTATGACCAAATTTATTTTGTAGCCCCTGTGCTCCCAGCTGTGCAAATGGTGATCACCTTCCCTTGTGTTTTCATCCTGCTGCTCCCCTGGGTTATCATCAAGGTTACACACAGGGATGCTGAAGAGCTGGCCAAGAGGGAGGTCATCTTCGACCTTGCACTGCACTCTGGGTAGTCCCTGACCCCAAAAAGTGGACAACCCGGACACACAGCTGCAGGGAATGTGACACAGCAAAGGATACGGTGGCATGGGACAGGAGGGCACGTCCAGCCCGGCCTGGGCAGGGGAGACCCACAGGGCTGTCGTGAGGATGCTGTGCCTGTAGATGGCACCTTTTACTCTGCTGAGGAGGAAAGAAAACCTGAGGAGGGGAAAAAACCTGACTGGTATGGTACGGCTTAAAGCTAAGAGGAAGATGCTTTTGGTGCTTGGCATTAAGTGACTCAGGGCAGTCATCTCCTGGAGAGTAAAGGACCCGGCTCCCACAGCTGCCCCCCCCCCCCCCCACCGTAACTGCTTTTGCTCGAGATTGCCTGTCGCAATCATCACCAAATCATCGCTACTCTGTGAATTTACTAACATTCCCCATCAGTAGGAGATTACATCGAGGGCTGTTTCAAAAGCCAATGAAAAGCACCTCCAGCTGCTCAGAAAGTTGGAATGAAGGGGTTCTTTTTACCCTCATTAACCCCTTCTGTAACAAGCCCAGCCAGGGGCCACTGGGCCCTCTCAGTGTCCTTAGCAGGGGACATGTCCTGCCCGCTTCCAACTCGGGCTACAAAGGAAGAAGATGCATTTTGCAAACAGGCTGCTTTGGGCTCTGCAAAGGGCAGAGCTTCAGGTCTTCAGCCAGGTCTGTTTGGGGTGGTCCCACAAGGCTTTTTGGAGCTCACACCTTGATCCTTCTAGCTGCGTGTTATCGCCAGGCTGCAGCTCTGGCTACCTAGTCCCCGTCATCATGGCCCGGCTGGAGATGCCTGGTCCGGGGGTAGCTCAGCTGGACCCACCTGTAAACACGAGCTGGCAGATCCCTGATAAAGGGTGCCACATGAACTGGGCATGTGCTACAAATGTGTGCCCAGCTCCTGCCCTTCCCACCATCTTTAAACACATTTGCTTTACCCTCCACATGGACTATCACCTTATAAAGAAGCAATCTGAAACGCAGTACTTCTGTATTTCTAAAGGAAAAAAAGAAACCAGCTGCTCTTTCAGCACTTTTCTTCTAGAGGGAGAAAAAGTGAGCAATCCCTTAACTTTGCTCAGATTCCTCTCCAGCCTCCTTCACTCATAAATTCCTAAACAAACAGCATGATCCTAATATTGGCCTTAAAATTCTGTGTGAAATGGACCTGGAAATTAATTTCACACTGGAAAAAACATCTGACTGTCAGCGGCAGCACAGGTGGTCAAAAAGAAAACCCCGCGACCGCTGTACAAATTAATTCTGCAACTCAGGTGAGAGGGTAGCATGGGGGGCAGCTGCCTCCCTTGTGCTGCCGTCCTGACCCACACCACAACCTGGGGTGCTGGAAAGCCTTGGGTAGTGGAGGATACCATCATCCCCAAGCGGCTTGTGGTCTGGGGGAACAAAAATCACCATGTCCCCCAAGAAGTGAAAGCAGGGGGTATGAGCGGCTTCTTCCTGAGCAAAAAGCCCTCCTGCACATTTGCACAGGTTTTATTTATCGAAAAAAGGATGGTAGTTTGGGGAAGCACATCAAGGGATCCTTATGGGAGACTCCTGGGGAAAAGGAGGCATGAAGAAATGACTGATGGTAGAATACTGCACGTGCTGGTTGTCAGGCAGCTGATGTCCATGCAGACCCTGGGGTCCATGGCAGTACGTGGTCCGTGGCAAGCAGAGATAATTCAGTACCTTAGTTGGGCAGGATTTTGCACGTGTCTGCATTTTACCTGCTTTCCATGTGATATTTCATCTATTTAAAGATTTAGAGACTAACGCAATCCTGCCTCTCACAGCAGAAGGGCCAGGGAAGGCAGGGAGAGGAGTGATACACCGTGGGGATAGTTGGATGGAGAAATGTTCTGTAGTTAGATAGAAAATGAGAGGGGGAGAAGCCCTGCAGTACAATTTCAAGGCTGAGTGAGTGGTGCCAGGAGGCTGCGAAGGCTCTGCCTAGCTGCTCTGCTTTCGCAGGCACGGTAGAGAGCGGAGGTCACAGGATCTGGCTCCAAAAAAAAGGTTTCCTAGTAACGAGCCCGGGGAGAAAGGCTGGGATAGCAGGGAGGTTATCCTAGCCCTCCTGCTAACCACTGTGCTCCCTGCCTTGTAGGGCAGGCACTAATTGTGGTGGCCTCTGATCCGAATGGCAAGTGGGAGCATCCCTCTGCTCACAATGCATCACTTCATTTTAGTCCCTTTTTGTCCCAGCTATGAACTTGTTAAATGGCAATTGCGACAGTGCATCCCCTGCGGGCTGCGACTTAGATCAGTGTTGCTTCCTTCAAACAGGAGCTTGGGAATGTCAACTCAGTAACTTGGTTTGAGGTTCAGCCTGCACACAGCTATTGCTGTTGCTGTCTGACTTAAACCAAGCTTGACAGGGAGATACAGCTCACGAAATACTGAATTCCTGTGGGCTTTGTGAACGCAGACGGTGAAATCCCAGTAGTCCTCCCTCAGATGGGAAAGGCTGCAGCCTGGGCTCCACTGGGAATTGGACCAGGAGTCCAAGCTGGACCCACAGACCAGGAGGAACTCGGCTTCGTTAGAGCTGACTTATGTAAAACAGGTGACAGGTCTTCACAATGGTCAGGATGTGAACTGAAAGCCAGCTGCCCAGCTTGCATGCTGAAAGCCATGGTGTGAAGTCAAGGCATAGGAACAGGGCAACGATTAAGCAGACGTGAGGTGTGCTTCTATTTAAATAGAAACACTGACCTGAATTTATCATGAGAATAATTAAGTGAGGCATCACTTGTGCAAAGTCAGAACGGCTGCAGACAACAAGCAGGCCTGAAATGTGTCTTCAAGTCACTTAACATATGGTTTTGCTTTGGTTCCCCCCCTTTTTTGTTGTTTCTTCCCCAAATTTTATGGATGCAGCTGGGATTGGCACGGTGCAAGTATACTGGCTGCGTACACGCTGCCTTGTGCCGATGAAGAGGACAAGGGAGGGATGAAGAGCCCAGGAGAGAGAAACCACCCAGACCAGCTTGGGCTCAGCTCAGCAGGATGCTCAGAGCCCCGCGTCGGTAATGCCTGCACCCTTTACACTCCTCATGACCTGCAACTTTAGGACAAGCTCAGGTACGGAGGGCAAATCCTTAGCAAACCCAGTACAACCCAGGTGTGATGGGAGGAAATGATTTGCCACATCTTCATTAACTGCAGGCAGCTCATCACACTCGGCTGTTTTGTCAGGGACTTTTGTTTTTAACCCCAAAGCAGCTGCCGGTATACCAGAGCTGGTTCTGGTGTACAACACAGGGCTCAGCTCCCTCCTGTAGCTTAACCAGGTTGGGGGGGAGGGGGGCATCACCCTGGGGGGCTGCTGCAGATCCTCCCTCCCTGGGGCCAAGATGAGAGCACCAGGAGCAGACCTCTGCCCAATTCAAATCAATCAGCAAGGAGCTGTGGTAATTGCATAATTAGCAGAAGCTGCTCAAGAGAGGCAAGGGCTTAATTATCCCCTCCTGCTCCTGCAGAGGCATTTGCCCACTGCTGCTCCAGGAGGAGGGTTGCAAAGGTGGGTGGATGGGAAAGCTCCTGACATTGCCAAGCAGGGCTTTAGCTGCACAAACTGCACTTGTTTAGTGTTTTAATTAAAGCTGCTCAGGATGGTGTCTGGTAGGAAGGTAAAGCTCCTCTAAGCTGCAAGTGGCTGGAGGCTTGTGGATGTGTGTGCAGCAGGGCAGGATCCCAAACCCTGGCTCTCCTGGGGTTGGGGGATGCTGAGTGCCGCTGGGGGCTGCGTCCTCCCCTTGGTGTGCGGACTTGTGTTGTTGCACGCTGCTTTCTATGGTTTTATTAAGTCTAAGAACACAAGGAAGTGTGGTGAAGTGGTGGGATTTGGCTGCATTCCCTAAAGCTGTTTTTAGGGAAGGCTTAGACTGGAGGCAAGGGTTTGCCCCTCAGTGTCCTGCTGGGCTTAGGAGAGCTGGGAGGACCTGGGGACGGAGGGGATCGGTGGCAAGAGTGGGAAGGGTTAGGTGGAAACATGCGTCGGTGGCATGGCAAAAATAACACCGTGTCTGTAGAAACCAAGGCTCTGAGTGCCCGAGGGAGAGGAGCTCGGAGGAATAACTGCTGTGCGGCTCTCTTGGCATGCCTGCCAGCGCGCTGCCTGTATCGCTTTCCTGCTCATGTATGATTTACGTGCTCCGCAGGCCTGCCAGCCGCCCTGGCACAAAGGTTAGAAAAATAATAACAAAAAAAAATCTAAACCTAAAGAGACTGAGTTAAACTTCAAGTCGCTGGTACCTACCTTGGGGCTGAAGTTGTATTTGAAGAGGCAGCCGCTGGCTCGAGGGTGCCCCCCACCATCCCGGGGGGTGAGCCTGGGATTTGGGGGGGCCGGCTGCCACACCGGGAGCCCCCGGGTGGGGGGGCTTGGCTCGGAGGAGCCAGCGCTGAAATACCCGTTACCTGGGCAAGGGGCGCTGCGCCGCCCGCGTCAGCCGCCGCTCGGGCTCCTTCCCCACCCCTTCCTCCTCCTCCTCCTCCTCCTCCTCCCGCGGCGGCTCACTCTGCTGGCAGGGCGGCGGGGGCCGGCAGCTGCGGGGGGGGGGGAGCATGGGGGGTCGCCGCTGACACCGGCACCGGCCGCCACAGGTAATGCCTCGTGAGGGTTTTTCTCTTTATTTTATTTCGCGTTTATTTATTGGGGGGGTGGTGGGGTGTGCGCGGAGGATGCGCGGGTGCGGAGCCGCTGGCATCACCCCCCCCTCCGCGGAGGGGGGGGGGGGGGGCGGCTTTGCGCGCTGTCCTCCTTCCCAAACCGCGCTTATCTGCTTCCACCGAGGGGACAACTTGTTTGGGGTGAGGGTTACCATTATTATTATTGTTATTTATTTATTTGGGGGGGCGTATTCAGCGCGGTGGTTTCAATGGCAGGAGGCGGGGAGCCCAACCTTTTTCCCTTTTAGCAAATAATAATATGTGTTGGTATCTGGTGTCCTGCCCCTGAAACGGAAAGCACCGTACCCCCTCGCACCGTACCCCCTAAACCCGTCCTGGGTTACAATTCTGAGCTTGGCTTGGAAGGAGGAGGCGGTGAGAAGCTGCAAAGTTTCTCGGGCGAGCCAGGGCTGAACTTCTTGCCGGGCGTGGGGATGCGAGGCGTGCGGGGATGCCGCGCCGCAGCCCGCGGGTGGGGAAGCCTGACCCGAGCCCGCTGGGACTGAACTGCAATGAAGGAGGGTGTTTTTAAGCCCTTCAGAAACCTATTAAAAGGACCAGCTTTTCAGAATGACAAACTTGCGCTGAATGGTTTCTTACTTCTTGAGAAAACACTTTATTTGAGGAGGTTTTTTTTTCCCCCCACTTCTTTGCATACTGCTCTTTTCCTTAGTCTCTGACAAAACCTGCAATCCTCTTTTATTTAAATAAATGTTTTCCTGACCACCTCAAATACCGACCTCTGCACACATCCAACTTGGCGTTGGCCAGACATCTTTAGCTTTGAACTGCCTGGAGTCGTCGCCAGAGCCTTTATTTAAAGAAAATGCTCAAACTTCAAGAGTCTGGTCCCTATTAAAACTGGCCAGCTAAATTGCATTACCCTTCCTTTTAACACACAGAGTTTGGGGTTTGTTAGGGGTGTTTCGGCTGTAAGCTTTTTGTGGCAGGGATAGCTTTTTCCCCTGGTGGTGTTCTTTGGTTTGATCTACGTGGCACCAGCCCCTTTGTTCTGATCTGTGATTTTTGGATGCTACATGAAGGTAAATAATAACCCTTTGCCCGCTTGCAATTAGAAATATGGGTGTTGGGGCTTCATTACTGGTATTTAATTGGGAATATACAAAATCTGGGGTGTTGGTAGTAAAGACCTGTCTAGGAAAAAGAAACTAATAAGGCTGTTGATAGAAAAGGCAACAGTTCTTTAAAAAAAAAAAAAAGGGAAAAGCAGAGCTGGGGTAGCTTATTTGGCCAAATAAAAGGATGCGGAGGATGGGGTGATGTGCTGCCTGTGAACAGGCGAATAGCGGAGCTGGCTGGGGCAGGGGTGCAGCCCGGGACTCTCCCATGGGCACCCAGCGTGGGGAGGGGAAATCCAAAACCAGTCCTGTGCCAGCAATGCTTGGGGGTGCTGCCAGCATCCTCTTGCCAACCACTAACCTTTCCCAAGCTGCCTCTCTTATCCACCAGCGTTTTCTGGGAGGGGTGTGTGTGTGATGCTGGAATGGGAAGTTTTCTATGCTGGTGCATGTTTTTTGGTGGTTGTTTGTGGTTTTTTTTCCTCTGTGCTGGGGGAAAAGCCCTCTCTAGTAGCAGATGTCAAAAGGGTCGGGACGGCTGGCAGAGCTGCTGCTTCCCGGTGCTCGCCGTGGCCAGGCTGCACGCAACAAGCTAGGCTCCTTCCTGGTGCATCCTGCAGCATCCTGGGGTGCCTCGTGTGCAGCCTCGGTGCACGATAGCACTACAGGATCAAGCTGGTGCATGATTTTTTTTTTTAAATTTTTTTTGGTGGGATAAGGTATTCCCATGGGAAACTCGCATTTGTCAAAATCTTAGGTGGGTGTTTCAAGGGAGGGAGTTTTACCACTGCCTCTCCTTCTCCCCTGTCCTGCGGAAGAACGAGAAGAAATCCCTTTGCAATTCCATTTTCCTTCTCCTCCCTCCCTCCTCCACACAAGGCTCCCTTGTTTCAGAAGGCAAACTGTAGGGTTTGTAGCACCAAGTCAAGATCGTGTTGTGAAAATACAATGTTTTGTTTTAAGACCAAGTTGTAAAACACTCCCTTTATGGGAAACTAAAAATTGACATTCTTTTATTTATTTATTTTTATTCTTTTTTTTTTTTTGCGATAAGTAGGAGAAACAATGTTTGCAAGAGGTGGGAGCTGTGCAGCTTGGCTGTTTGCTGTAGCTGGGCCTGGGAAGGGCACCCAGCCCATGTGCAAAGAAGCTGTGTGTCTCTCCCAGGGGCATCGCCTGAATGTAGCAGGGAGGTAGCACCAGAAATGTTTTCTGCTGCTCAGCTGCAATAATCTCCAAAATACTGTCCATGGTGCGGTAGCTTCTCTGCTGACCTGTTGGAGGTATGCAAAGAAAAAGGGCTCCACAGTCGTCTTTGGAGCATGCCCTGGGAGCAGCTGGGGTGGTGAGGACATAGGATTTAATTTATGAAGTTGCTTAGATGTTCTGTGTAGATGGTCTTGAGCACAGATTATTTTTAAATTTAAGAAGCTTTAGGATATGGGGTTGGCTTGATGAGGGGCTGGCCTGTGGCCTCTTGTTAGGGTGTAAAACATCCCAGCTGCTTGCAGCTGGGCTATTGCTGCCCGGCTAATTTAGCTGGAGGTTTGCTTTGTGAGCATAAATAGTTCAAAGTGCATCCCAAAACTTCTGTGTTTCTTCTCACTACAGTGTCCTGCTTCCTTTGATAAGACTTTTAATAATGTTACAGGAGGATGAGGGTTAGTTTGGGGCTTTTATGACCAAAGACCTACAAACATGAAAATTCATGCCTTCATGCCTGTGTTGCCATCGGACCCTATTTCAGCATGCAGGTTCTGCATCAGAAATGGGGAATCCCAGTGGTTCAGACTCACCCTGATCTTGCAGATGTCCTGGATCTTGCCCATGGTTTGGTAATAACCAGGACACTATAGCAGGAGCTGGAATAGCATTTATGCATGGGCTGTGCCATGCAGCATGCTGAGCTCGAAGCTTTGGTCGATGTGGGCGGGAAACCTTTGGTTGTGGAGTCTGGTGGCTTTCAGTCTCTGAAGATGTTAGTACATGGCTCTGGTGGGTGCTTGCTGATTATGGTGTACTTGATAAATAATCAGAGGAGCCATTCTGGGCATGCATTGTCTCTTTTTCTGCTAGACAGCCTCACAGAAGCATCTGCTTGAACCCATGCCCTGGGGCCAAGGACCTTGCTGGATGTGTCTTGCAATGGAAACTCTGATCTGGCAGTGGGAGGGCTGTAATGTCCTCCCCAACCTCTGCTGGAACCAATGTTGCAGTGAGGCTTTTTCCCCATCCTTAGCCTGAATTGCTTTGCCCTGATCTGTGCATCTGATATAACAGCTGCTCTCCAGGGGAGAAAGAGGTCTTGCTTGGACCTGCTGGGGAGAAAGTCACTGGGGGCAAAATCCTGATGGCAATAGGGTGATATGCTGGTGCCTGGGCTGCTGCAGCTTTGAAAAGGGCATGTAGGAGAGGGACTGGACAGCTTAGAGGGTCCTCAGCCACAGCTGGGGTCCTAAGAGGGCTTGCATGAACAAGTCTGTCACCGGTGATGAACTACTGTCGTTAATCCAAATAACTTCATCTCTGCTGAATGCCTTTGTCTTTCAATTTGAGCCCCTGCTCTCAGGGGCTGCTGTTTGGGATTGAGGGATTTTTTTGGGGGGGGGGAGGTGTCCTCCTAAGTAGCCCCATCTTCCATTCCCTGTGCTGTCTCTACTGCTTTGTATTTTTTCCCCTTCCTAAAATTTCAGCTAGCGAGTGATTAGCCACAGCGTGCCCACGGTGTTACTCCATCAGGCAAAGCCTTACTTTTATTAGCTTGAACAGCCAGTGGGCCTTGAAAAGGTCTGTTGCAGCAAAGTGCCTCTCGCTGAAAGTTAAGTGAGCTTTGTGTGAAAGCAGCAAGGACACTTCTCTCTTGATTTGGATGAGGCAAGAAATGGCCTGAGAGCTTTTGCAACTCAGGTTGCTCAGTGTGAGTTTTTTTTTGTTTGGTTTTTCCCCCTCCTTCAAAGCACCCCTATTTTTTTTCTCCTTTTGAGATCTGCCTTTCCAGCCTGCACTTTGAGTTACCAGAGGACTGAACAATAGCCTTGTTTTTTTTAGTGATGCAAACATCCAGCCTGGAGCTTAGGAGTACCTGGAGGTAGGGAGACAGGGTGAGGTCTTGGGTGCGTGTGTACCCGGGGTCCTGTGCTGATGGGGGCTTGGAGTGGTGTCTGCTGTGATGAGTGTTTGCCAAGGAAGAGGAAGCGAAATAACTAACTCATCTTCTTTGGCAGGGCTTTGAAATGTAGTTTGGCTACTGATTACCAAGAGCTCCTGGTCCTGTAGCTGATGGTTTGCTCTTGAAGGTGATGCTGAATTTCTTACTGCATTGCTCACACTGTTATGGGTGTACTTCTTAAAGTGAAGCTTATAGCGTGCTTCCCTCCTGCTGCTGCAAAAAGGGATGCTCACATTCAAAGCTGCACCTGAGTGTGGCCAGGAGGGAGGTGCTGTAGATGCCATGCCAGTCTTTCCCTGTCCCTGCAAGTGCCCAGCCCTGCTGAGCCCCTGGCTTCACTCCTGTGCTGCAGGGCCCCCCCAGAGCCAGAGGGCTTGAGCAATAGTCATCTACCATGTGTCTACTAGGTGTGCTTATTATTCTGTAAATGGAGTGGCAATATTTAGATGACCACTTTTTCTTTAATTCCGCTTCACAGATGTCCTCTCTTTTCTGTTTGGTTTGGGGTTTTTTAAAGAAAGTTACGTGCTTGCATCTGAAGCAGTGCAGGCAGGAGTGCCCTAGGATATGTAAGCACAGGCTGCGTGGCAGCGTTACAAACTCGCTCAAAAATGTTGTGTCAGAGCCTGAGGATGTTGGGCACTTCTCCTGCATCGTTTTGATAGTGGTGCTTGGAAGTCCAGCCAGGCTTCTGCCCAGCCCTGGTCAGCAGGCAAGCCTTCCTTCTTCCAGGCAGGGCACAAGAAGAAAGTGTCTGGCCTCCCGTTCACCAGCAGGCTTTGGGTCAGGCCTTCAGCATCTTTGTTTGCCGCCTTGTCCATTGCTGTAGGTTTTTAAGAGTCTGGAGAGAGGTTCCCGTCTTAAGACCAGACTGTGCATGCGGCTTCACTGAGTTCAGCTTCCTACCTCCTCCTAAAGCAATAGTTCCCACCCTTCTTCCCCCTCCTTCCCCCCCGCCTTTTTTTTTCTTTCAGCTCTGTTGCTGTTGGCTGCTTTTCCTCCTTTTCATCCCATGTTAGCATCATCTGCTCTGCTATCCTGCTGCTCCTTTGCTGCCTTGCCTCCACGTGCTGTGCTTTGTGTTGGTGCAGCCCAGGAACCGGGAGAGCTGGGAGCCTGTTGGCTTGGTCTCCATACCCCATCCCAGTCTGCCTCCTAGTTTAGGAGCTGCTGTTCCAGATTAAGTGAGGTTTTGTGATGGAAAATGGTTGCTAGTCACCATAGGCATCATAGCAACTGGTGCTGGAGACTCCAGTGCTGCCCCACTCAAAAAAAAAAAAAAAAAAAAAAATCAGGCATCTCTTCTTCCAGCTACCCAAGCAAGACACTGCCTTTGCCATGGAAGGATGGATGTCCGTGCCTGCTGCAGCAGGGAATGGGGATCCCCCTTCCCAAAGCCCCCTGGATGTTATTTTAATATTGCATGAATGAAGAGGTGAATTGGATGCTTGCACTTGTAGCATGAAGTGACTTTCCTTGAGGATACTGTGGTTGGGGTGTGCTGCAGTGGAGGGTTTGCATGTTGCTAATGCAGAGCTGGTTGGTTACCAGGATTATCTTATGGCAGTTGCAATGACTTGGAAAACCAATTTAACTTCCAACCCAGACAGAGTTTTCCTGCATGGGCTGAGAAGTTCAAACATGGCATTTTCTTCTGGTCTTGGGCTGTTGGTTAAACAATGGTGTTAATGTTGTCTTGGAGCTAATGCTCGTTCCCTATGGGAAGGCAAACCTCTCACGGCCCCAAACAAAATGTTGCTACTCCTGTCCTTGTTTTGAAATGGGAGTAAACTGTTGGAAATGTGGGAAACTTTGGTGTTACTAGTTGTTAGGAATAATAACTTTAGCTTTTTTTCCTGCTAGAAGAAAGGTTTAAATACCACCAATTAGTGCTAGCCAGGATGTCCGGAGCAGCTCGGACTTTGTTGGCTTTGTGGGCGTCCCCTGGGCTGGGTGGGGAGAAAACACCTGTGACTCCAACCTCAGCTTTGGTTTTGGGGTGAAGAAAGGGGAGAGAACATCTTTCATGCTCTTTCTCCTGCAAGCACTGTCTCAGGGCTTAGGTGGGCCGTGGCAGCCGCCGGCAGCCGTGCCCCCTTGCTCCCTGTTCTGTGTGCATCCAACCTCCTCCCCCCCCCCCCCCCACCCCCCCCCCCCCCCGCATACAAATACGCTGGCCTGTATTTATTTAACAAGGAAATTTTTTCCTTCACTGCAGGGAATAGAAGAAAAAAAGGGGCAAATTTTTTCACTGGGAACAAATCTCATTTTCAAGAGTCCTGACAAAATGAGCCATAAAATTACAATATTTCAAAGTGCTTTGTAATTCTAGTGTGGACGGCTCTTCATCATGGAATCTGAAAGCTCAGAAAATATAAAACTCATTAGATTAAAATAAACCACCTACCGCGTGGAAGAAAAGCTTATTTATCAATATCAATTTACTTCTGATTACCCTGTTCTGCAATTTGTTATTTTTAGGAATTATGATTTGTGTATAGCTCATGCCAATATATGTGTGTGTGTGGGGGGGAAATAAAATTACCTTTTACTTTTTTTCCTTTTGAATCCTACTTATTATAAAGACCTGGCGAAGGAGCAATAAGAAGAAAAGGTGAATTTCTAGTGGTGCTTCCATTTGAGGAGCTGAGGGATGGGGAAGCAGGAGCCTCTGTGCCTCCGCAATGGACTGTGTTCTGGCACTGAGGGCTGGTGCCAGGCAATGTGCTTTGCTGAAGAGGATCGTGGAGGTGTGGTTTCTCCGAGGCATGTTTGGTGGTGGCCCTTGTTGCAGTGTTGCCTGGCTGTTCTAGGGTGGCCACCATGATGGAGGAAGCTGGGGAGAGGGGGCACGGATGGCATGCTGCGGGGTAAGGGGTCTTGCAGTGGGTGGCTGGATGCCACGGGCATGGTGGGATCCTGGTAGCATCTCGGGGACTTCCACTCTGCCTACAAAGGAGCAAATGCTGCAGGTGGGCAGCGCTGGCTGCCAGGCTCCCTCTTTGGGGGATGTAATTTGTGCTGTGTTGCCGGAGAAGGGATTTTTTGGGAAGGCGTGTACAGTTTCCTCGCATGGAAGCCATTTGGGAGATGCTTTGATTTACACTTTCATTTCTTCATGCTCCTGTAACAGTGCAGAGCAAACAGAGAGGCTGACATTGTAAATTTTGAGGCACAAGTGTCGCAGTGCCATTTGGGGAAGGGAAGACCAGGTCGGGGGGAGAGGGGCCGGTGGTTTGGGGGGGCAATTAGAGGTGCCAGCAGCAGCTCGAATGTGAGAGCATCTCTGCCAGCAAGGCACAGCCACTGCAGAAGCCGCTGCTCTGATGGAGGCAATAAAGTGTGTTTTGTGTGCGTGTGAGCCGTTCTTATATGCAAGCACCCCAACAGTGCATTTAAAAATAACCAATACAGGTGCACAGCTTAAGCGATGCTTAAGCACCCTGAGAGTAATATGTGGCCCAGGCTTGAGAAGCGGGAGCCTCTCTTCTCCAGTGTTTCATGGAGGTGAGGTGCTAGAAGGCTCTTGGAGCCTTGTTGCCAACTTCAGTCGGATTGATGTGTGCCAAGGACTGGAGCATGTGCTGGCCGGGCTCTGTCTGCGTAGCCATGCAGGTGGGATCTTTGCTACATCCAGGGATGCAGTGATGCTGTTTAAGCAGCAAAAAAGCCACTTCCTGGGCTTGGGAAGGAGGCGTTTGGGGCAAGTGGGCTGAAAAACCTTTGCTTGACCTGAGCCAGTTCCTAAACTTTCAAGCCCTGGACTTCTTTGCAGAGCAGTGTTTCAGTGGTGGAGGCTCCTCCGATTCCCATCCGTCGCCATTTAATGCAGTTCTGTCTGCTGCTTCCTGTGCCTTGGGGGAGCGGTTGCCAGCGGACTGGGAAATCTCTGGTTTAACATTAGTGCTTTTGCAGCCAGGAGACAACAGTTAAGTTCCCAGAGATGACTTGCCCAGAGACATTATTATGCTGGGAACTGCACCGAATGCTTCCTACAAAGAGCCTCTTTCAGGCAGAAGGTGCGATTTAATATGCTCTTAGTCACAATTTTTAAGTTCTCCCTGGAGACCTCTCAATCCCGTCCCTAAACTTGCAATATTTGAGTGAACCGTCTCGGATAACCAGTGAAGAGCTGCAATATTAATGAAGACAGACAAAATCAAAATGACATTTCAGGCAATTACTTACATAATGAAGTGACTGGCTTGGAATATACAATATTTAGATTTATCATGATACTCAAAAGGGGATGTTGTCAACTGCCTTTATTTCTACATCACGTAAATTGTTTTTCCACTGCCCTGTTGCTTTTTAAACATGGTCTGTGGAGCTGGAAAATAACGTTTCCGCTCACTTGGGCTGATAGCGGTGCTATTTTAGAAGAAAGTTAGTGTTTTCCTCAATGGGTTGTGCTGCCTTGCTCATGTCCATCGCATCCTTTCTGGCGGCAGCACGATGAGCTTTGGCTCTGCACTCCGGGCTTGATGCTGGCAAGGGAGATGTGGGGGCCTGAAATGGCAGTGCTGTCTGAGATTTCCTCTTCCCTGAAACCTATTAAAGAAGGGGGAAAATGGAGAAGTTTGGGGTTTTTCTTTGTTAGAAGAGTCTATTCTGCTTTTGTTGGCCCAATCTAGAGATTTAAAGGGACAGATAGGATACCTGGTTCCTGGGAAAATGTAATTTTTATTCAGAAACTGGGTTTATGGAGGCTCTGCTGGCACTGAATGCTCAGAAGTCAGAAACTTGGTGGGGGGTGGGGGGGTGGAGGATTGAAGTCTCCTGCCCTGTCCATGTGTCACAGACCCGTGGCAAGTTTTCTGGGGAGATCGGAATGATACACCTAAAAGTTAAGAAGCGCTGATCCCAAATGTCTTCTCAGGCTTGTGCTGAGTTTCCTAAAGATGCACGAAAAAGACCACAGTGTTGTTTTTTTTGCCTAGGTGCAGACCTTTTCCTCCTGGAGACTCTCTTGTCGCAAAATAGCTGAAGAAATTAGAATTTAGGGCCCTTTCTATGGTGACAGAGTTGTTATGAACGGTCTTCGCTGACACATCCACCAGTAAAAATAAAATACGTGTAGCTATTGCTTTGAAGCTCCTTTTGGAGCATCCGCAGAGGTGGGGCTGGGGCATGGGCTCCCTCACGGAGGTAAGGACCACCCTGCGGGGTGCCCCTGCATCTTTTTGGGTGGCAATGGGGTGCTGACCCCTCCACCCTTAGCTGGGCTTACGGGTCAGCCTGCGCCTATCACAGCGCCACACTTTTGGGTAACTCTGCACGTCATCGTTGCACTTGGTGTGTGCATAGAGCAGGATGCTGTAACGGGAAGGCTGAGCTGCTGTTTTCGGGGTAAACAGAGAGTGATGGTGGGCAAGGTGGTACCCTGGGTTTATGGATAAGCTGTCTCTTTGGGTGCTCCCCAGGTGGGAAACACATATATCACTGCAGTTTATTATGATCTGTTGCTTTAGTAATCTGTTCTGAGTGCTGCGAGTGCTGGGTGAACCAAAACTTGCGACTGGTTGTATATACAGCAAGTGTAACAAGTCCTTGCTTAGGCTGGTAAATGGGAGATGCGATTTATTACTTGTTTCAGCCCTCATGGCTCAGGTCAGCACTTGATCTCAAGTGGGAGCTGCTTATGGATTTAACTACAGGTTCATCTCTGTTTACTGCCCAAAGGACTGGCTGTCACGTACACTCTCTGCCTTTCATGTCCCTTGGTTTGCTGTTGTGTGGCTGTGCTGAGCTGGTTGTAAAATGTTCCCCCGGCCCACGCCTTTCACAGCACCTACAGAATTACGGAGCAGTTTGGAGACAGGTCACTGAGATGTCCTGTCTGCTTTGGAGAGGGGGGCTTTGACTTTGTGTGAGCTGCCCGGGGGGTTCTGTTTTACCTATATGCTGTGTGTAATGTATATGATTTGTATTTGCCGCCGGGGTGGAATGTTTGAAAACATTGTGTGTATGAATTTCCTTGCAAAGCGGGACTTTGCTGAGGTTTTGTGGGGTTGGTTTGGAAAGAGCTTCTTATTTAATAGTCTGAAAAACACGTGAGGATGCGGCCATGATAAGTAGCTCCTTGTTACTGTTTTATTCTGCTGCCTCGTGAGGAGTCATGTGCTGTATCGAATGCGAAGCTGGGGAAATTTGAGAGGCAGAGCGGGATGCGAGCATGTTTGCAAACCTGTCTGCTCCCAGTGCTCTCACAGTGCCTGTTTCGCAGCCCCCTGGGTGGCTTGAGAGGTTTGAAGGGCTCTGTCCTCCAAAATCCCGATGCCTCTTCAGTGATTCTGGGTCAAGCTTCCCATGCAGCTCTGCCAAAACATCTTAAATCCCAGTGCTGATTGCTCGCTGCTATGTGGCTCCTGGGTTGCAGTGGCTCTTCCTTACCCTCAGCATCCCGCTCGGTGCCTGAGCGGCTCATCTCAGCTGGGGCTGCTTCTGCTCTGGGTCTGGCTTGCCTGAGATGAGCAAATACACTTTGGAAACTGAAAATAAAAAATGTATCACCTACGCCGGGTTAATCCTGGTTTTGATGTGGTGCTTACCGAGTGGATGGCTGGGGCTGCGTGAACCAAGAAATTGGTGGCAGCACTCTTGGGTGAAGTGCCCTGTATAAAAGCCAAGCATTAACAAAATATTGATCTCCTGGGTGTCTTCCTGCGGCTTCGGGTCACTAAGGTGCAAGCTGGGACAGGGCTGCATCCGTGAGCCTGCTTTGGGGAGACAAGGTAATATCCTAAAGTGCTAGACTTGACGCTGCCTTTCTTCTTTGACAGGAACCATGAAGCGTGACACTGCTGCTGGGAACTTTCTGCTTCCCTTCTTGCTCCTGGAGCTGGTCTCTCTGGGTAAGTCATCTATCTGTCTGTCCAGTGCTGTGCTCTTCCCTCCCCACCCCTCTCCCTGCTCGGGTCTCGTGTTTGTGAGGTACAAGGGTAAGACTTGCTGTGTTTGCGGTCTCCTGGTGAATATCTAAAGGCAGAGCAGCATTGCTGTGGCGATGGAGATGGCACGGGTAAGCAGACCGCCCATCACCCTCACATGCAGTCCTGGGGACCTGCATGTTGTGCTCCTGTGCAGCTGCTTTTCCTGCAGTCCGTAAAAGGGTGCATGTGGCATCAGATGGCCCTTCCTGGGAGGAACTGGAAAGTCTTGGAGGAGGAGAACATGCTGGTGAACCCAATAGTGGTAGATGCTCCTGATGTATCTCAGTGGGAAGACCTTGGCAACTTCCAGATGTGGGTTCATGAAGTCAAAGCTGGTGGTGGACCTGGCAATAGATGCAGTGTTAGGTCATTTTGTGTAAATAAAACCTAAAGGAAATTAGGGGGAGCGGACACAAGGCAAAGGTGCAAACCAGAAGCTTGTTAGCTGTTAAACAGCAGAGGTATTACTGGCAGGGCTCTGCCTGTGCTTTCAGCAGCAAAATTATTACCTGAACTGTGCTTTAATATATGCTGTGTGGGAAATAACTCCTCTCCGAGCTGCAAAACAGCTTTTCCAATTCCAGCTGGAGGGAAGGGCAGGGCTTTGGGCAGGCAAAGCCTCTGTGGTCAGCTTTCCTCCCACCGCCGGGCTCTGTTGCACAAGCATGATGCTCTTGGTCTTCCCTGGTGTGTGGGCTTCTGGTAGGGGGACATGGGGTCCAGCCTGGCTGCCAGGTGGGAGCTTTTGGGTCAACTGCCTTCTGGTGCAGCAAATGTGCTTCTTGGGCCAGGCTTTGGCATATCCTGGGATGTGTAAGTACTGTAAACATGCAGCAAAGCCCCGTGAAAATTGGGATTGTTGCATGAATGGGCTAAAGCCTGCGGGTGCTGGAGGGGGGAGAGGGAGGCTGGGGGGTGTGTGTCTGTGTGGCGCTTGCTGATAAACAAGAGTGAGCGTGTGTCCATTTGATAGCTCTGTGCCCTTTGGAATAAAGGCTTTTTTTTTCTATTCCCCCCTATTAAAGCTTCAAGATGGCTTGCCCAGATTGGCAGCCTGATTAAGCAGTCAGTGGATGACATTAGCTGTGACTGACAAGCGCAGTCAATCTCCCTCTGGTGTCTTACTGGATCAAGTATCGCCTCACCAGTTAACTGCCCTGTCACCCCTCTGGAAGGGGAAAAAAAAAAAGTAAAAAAGACAACCGACTGAGTCCTTTGCCCCAGTCTGAGTCTCCTAAAACTTGCCCCCTGGAGAGATCACTTGCCACGAGTGGTCCAATACGTCCCATTGGAGGTGGGATGGTGGGTTTTGCTTGCCTGGCTGGGGACTTGCTCCTTCAACCCTCCCTGTGTGGTCAGTCGCAGCACCCATAGCTGGTGTGTGCATGACCCTGCTCTGGGTGCTTGCCTGGACACAGCAGATAGGCAATAGCAAGCTGCAAAGCCTTGGAGAGGCAGCGCAGGGAAATGGGGATTTGGAGGCTTGCAGATCAGCAGTGTGTCAGCCCATCTCTCCTAAACCCTGCCCTGCACAGGGCTTGGTTGTCATCTCCCCGAGGAGTGCCTGCCCTCGATAACCAAGCTCTGGCACAATGCTTGTGTCTGGGATCGGGAGGAGAAGTGTGTGGATGCCCTACCATATGGCCTGGGGACTGTGGGTGATGGAGCTCCTCTCCCGGAAGACTTTCAGAGCTTCTGGCAAAGTAGTTTGGTAGGGTAAATGCAGAAGTGCAGCATGGGTGGGCTTGGTGTGTTTGGAAGAGGATGGTTTAGCTCTGGCATGGCAGTGGAGTCTGCCTGCTCCTACCCAGCTACTGCTGCAGTCACCAGAGATGGGGAGACCTTTGTTATCTCCAGGTTAGGAGGGACTGAGGGATGCTAGCTAGAAGAACAGCTCCATGATTACCATGCTTTTGCACTAGCAATGGCCAAGGACATGAATATTGACTCTGAAGGGCAAAGAAGCAGCAGATTTTACAGGAATAACGTGGAGCAGGTATGGAAGACACATGCTGAGAAGAAAATCTCCCAGCGCATCAAAACAACATTGATTGTGATCCCTTGGAGCCTGTTGGTAGCACCTGAAGGAGGAATAAAGGGTTACAAGTGTGTGGTGGAAGTGATGGTTTTCTGCCATGCACCCTGCTGGGAGGCCATGGGCAAGAGCTGTGTTGAGGGACACAGTGATGGTATATCCCAGGATATAGCTGGGTGATAGCAGCAGTTTTGCAGAAGGAAAATCCAGCTGATGATCTATTAGATGAAGCCACAGATGTGGCTGGTTCACAGTGATGCCTTTGCAAAAGTGTGAACTCGCTTTCAGGGTATGTGGTGTGTAGCTATGGTTCCCAAATTAATTTTTGTGAAAGGACCAGCATGGTCAAAGCCAACAAAACATTGACAGTCCTGGATTAAATGTGAAAGGAAAATTTCTGGCCATCTTAGACTAGGTGGCAGGACGTATGTGTGGGAAACTTGTGTTCCACAGACTGGCTAGTCACCTTTTGACAGCACCCAGGTTATGAGGGTAAGAGCTTATGGCCATATCCGAGATGTGGAGAAGGCTCCTGAAAGTGCCTCAAGGATTCAGCCTTCGGCAGTGCTCTGGGCTGTGGGGGAGCAGGAAATAGCTGTGGTTGGGATGTGAATGTTGAGGCTGGCCAGGGGGACAGGGCTGATGGGGCTGTGGCTGAAGCCACAGCATCCCTTTTTTTTATTTTTGGGGCGATGGTTTCCATTCATCATAGCGTGCATCTTTTGACCTGTGTTTTTATGTCATTCAGATGCTTTCTCTCCATCTTCTTGCATCACACACTGCCCTTCTGAACACTGACAGTCTAGCAGTGTGGTGACAGCCTTGCTCTTTATCCTGGGATTTGCAGCCCAAAGCAGAATCCTGCCTCCGGACCCTGCTTCAGCTTTCCCCAGCTCTCACGTGCTAGTCACCCTCCTCTCTTAACACATAGATCCTGTGTGCTTGCAGACTGGTGGTTTGAATGCTTCCAAGCACCTGATGCAGCTAGATTTGGAAGATGCAACTTATTTTTAGTATACTGGTGATATTAAGAAATATATTTTGAAATAGAGGGGTTTCCTGTGGGAAGGGCTGCTTGGTGTGTTTTAGCCTCATCTGCCCCCTTCAAAGCCTGCTGGCCCCAGCACGGCAGCCAGCTACGAGTGTGCTTCGAAGCCTCCGGAGATGCCATTAGCTCTAAATAACCCGTTTTGTTGGGGTCCTTCTGATTTTCTTTTGAGGTACTCCAGAGGCTGAGATTTAAATGTGCATTTGCAAAAGCACTGCCCCTAGTGCTTTCCCACTTCTCAAGGTGTTTAACAAACCTGGTGCCTTGGGAAAGAGGGTAGTGCTGAAAATCCATCTTGTTACGGAGGGAGCACCAGAAAAGCCCAAGCTACATCCCCCCATCCTGTGCCCATGTCCCCCCTCCCTCCTGAGTGGGTTTCCCATGGGTGCTAAGCAGGTTGTGCATGAGCACAGCTGGAACCTGTGCCTGAAATGTCTTGGGAACATCTCCCTTAGTTGGGAGCTTGTGCAGGCAAAGAGGATGCTGAAATGTCATCTGGTGGTTCATAAGGTGGGATGCTGAAGCGCAGGGCAGGAGGGTGGTGGCAAAGCATAGTATGGTCAGGAGGGAAACCTGGACACCTAATCTCATCTGGTGTTTGTTATGCCTTTGCCTGAAGCCATGTCTTTGCTGATGCAGCACAGCTGAGTTAATGATGGAGGTGATGCTCTATAATGGCTGTGTTGAAAGGAGCCTGGCTATATCTGCATCTGGTGTGGTGGGGCTTTGTAAGGGGGTATCACACTGCCACTTTGGCAGTTTTTTATACTTGCATGATCTTGGGTTTTGCCTTGGCTTAAACCAAAGGCAGTTACGAGATGTCACAGTGGGGAAGCGATACCCCATCACTTCAATGAGTCTCCTTGCTAGGGGCCATGCTTGGGACCCCGGTCCTGCCTTTTCCCCTCCTGGGACTGGTTCCTGGGACTCCCTATCAATGGGCGTGAACTATTTTGGCCAGACCAGTTCAAATCTCCACTTCCCCATGCGCAGCCCTGGTTTTGATGCCTGGTAGCTGAACGGCATTTCTTAAAGCCTGCAGGCTTGGCTGGCTCCGGCTGCATATTGAGGAAAACCCATCCCTCAAATGCAGCCTGGTCAACACCAAACCTTCTTGGAAAATCATTGTGTTTCTCTCCTGGCACCTCTTTTCCTGCATCCCTTGAATGTTAAATCTTTCCTGGTTGACTTTTCCCCTGGTTCAGGCTGCAGTCGTTGTTCTCCTACGTGCTCTGCACTTGACTCTGTCACCTAATGAGGCTGCAGCACGGGGTGCTATGGTCCGGGGGCAGGCTCTCAAGCTTCCAGCTCTATAAAAAGGGAGTAGAAAGAAGTGAGCCTGGTTATTAAAGGTGAAAGGAGGCAATTAGAGGGAAAAGTGATCAGGTGATGGGAGAGGGGAGGTGCACCGGGTTTTGCTGGGATGGCTGACAAGGTGAAAGGCTCTCAACCATGGGAACAAAGCAAAGGTATTAATCATGCGTTAAAACAATAATTGATGTTCCTGGTCCCTGGGCTGTTGGCTTCCCCCTTCCCCTCTGCCTCCACCCTGCAAAAGAAAATACTAAAAAAGAAAGGCCGGTGGAGGGAACCGGCTCCCCAGCCAGCTTCTGTGGGGGACCGCACAATGCTTTCTGTTCTCCTGTTGGCTCTCATCTCAGGGGTACCCCTCTCCATCGTGATGCCAAGCAGCAAGTGTGCATCTCTCTGTGCCCTGAGCCTCTCCTAGCTGTGCTGGTCTGTGTGCGACCTGCCAGGGAAATAATGCCTTGCTTTTGTCCTCTTCCCAGGTCGGGGCAATCGGCTGCCGTACTTCATAAACTACTTCTTTGACACCTATCTGCTGATCAATGAGGATACTCCTGTGGGTAAGTGGGGTGTGCCCATGGGTAGGGGGTCCACTGCTGCTGACCCCCTGATGGAAAATGATTAAAGAAATGCTTTTCTTTTCACTGACAGATGTAGCTTATTTTTCTTTGTTTAGGTAAGAATTGGGTTTTAGTAAATGCAGAAATCGACTTGGTCATTCTCAGCCTCTTTCCAGACTTTCAGTCCATTAAACTTGTGCTTTTCAATCAGGGCTCGTGACTGGCTTTTAATGTGGGAGGAATCGATTGGGAGCGGAGGGTGGCTGGGATGGAGGCTACGGAGGCCCCTTCTCACATCTACTGCTGCCTTCAACCATGCAACCTGAGCAACAGCCCCCTTA
Source organism: Morus bassanus (assembly GCA_031468815.1). Taxonomy (NCBI): domain Eukaryota; kingdom Metazoa; phylum Chordata; class Aves; order Suliformes; family Sulidae; genus Morus; species Morus bassanus. The sequence goes on from CM062583.1 coordinate 4,634,918, forward strand.
AAAAAGTGCTCTTGCTGCACCTAAGTCATCACTGGAGCTGTCAAGGGTTAGAGGGCTTTGGAAAAGTCTCCTCTAGTGACTTGCTCAGCTCAGCCAGGGCTTCCAGCTGAGGCTTCTGTCTCTTCTTGGGAGTCCCCTTGGTTGCATCTTTTGCAGCCCACAGTGTCTTGGTTGTGGGGTTTGGGGTGGTGTCTGAGCAAGCAGGCAGGATGTGGAGTCTTGGTGGTGAGTTTTGGATAGATGGTGTGGAAGCTACTGGGTAGTAGCTGAGCTCTGCGCAGAGATGCGTCCTCAGGAGGAGGCTTGCTGGAGCTGTAGCTGTCTGCCTGGGGATTTTTGTCTTGCAATGATGCTCAGGTTTATTTGCAGTGGGAAATAATACTGAAAACCGCTGCTTGGGTGCCTTTACTCACAGCACTGCAGAAGGCAAGCTGTTAACAATGTAAGGAAAGGAAGGACCTGACTTGATTGTAATTTTTTTCTAATATTTTTCCCCTTCGATGACTTGTGTCCATGTCATTTTTTTCATGGCCTTCTTCAGCAAGCCCACCCCTTACAGGTCATTTTACACCTGGCTGCTTTGCTTTGCTGTCTGTATGCTCCCTGTCCCTTGGTTGCTGGTATCCCTGCAAACACACTTAGTGTTGAATATGCCCCGGACAAGTCCCAGGGAAGGAAGCAGCTGTGCAATAGCAGGAGTGAGAGCTGGCTGGGAACAGCTTAATGGAAATGCTTCCTCAGAGTACGTGGTTCTTGAAGTACTTGAGCTTGAAATACCTTATGGGAATTGGACTGAACTTCTATTTTGGCAGAAAATGGGGGAAGATTTCTGACAGTCTGCTTTCCAGTGAGATATTGTACGAGTAAAATTGTGCTTGGAATTACTTTGGGGGTTGAATTTTATTTTTTTTAAACATTGTGTTACACTGTACAGAAATCAAAATCACTCTTAAGAATATTGGCACCCTGGGATTTTGTTTCCAGACGCACCAGAGGGAAATGTCAGCCTTGAAACTGTTGACAAACAGCATTTGTGTTTTCTGCTGTCGGTAGATGTTTTTGGAGTTTAGCTTATTAACTTTGAAAAAAAAAGTCATCTGGAAACACCTTTCTTATCCTGACTGAGGTGTAAGTAGCAGAACTGTATGTGGTGCCTCTTACCTAGAGAAAAGGCAGCCTCTTTTTGGGGGTCAGTTAGAAGTGCCCATCGCTGTGGCATTGAGTGAATGCCCCTGTGCAGCCCCCTCCTCCCCTCCCCTCCCTATGGCACCCCCAGGTGCAGCCTTACCTAGCCCCAAACCGAGCAGTCCCTGCTTGCTGCCTGCCATGCTGAAAGGAATCTTAAGCAACAATTAAGAGATCATTCCCCCTCTAATCACTTACAAGAGTAAATTAGTCTTGTCAGGAGCTATTAAGACAGAGAGCTCTGAATTCATTAGGCGAGATCGGGCCGAGGGAGCTGCTGGTGCTGCCGCCGGTCCAGGCTGATTAATTTCTCCCAAAACATCATCAATGCCCATCTGTTTCATTTAGGTCCAGGGAGAGCAATTTTCAGGTGGACTGACCCTCTAGTCAGTTATTTCACCCAGAAGTAATGGAACACACACACGCACACGTGGAGGGGGAGCATGGGGAATAAGAGATGTGAGCTTGAGGTGAAAGCGATTGAAGGAGCCAGGGAAAAAACTTGCAGGAGAAGGGGGGAGATGCCTGGAGAGGAGGAGGAGGAGGAGCCATAATGACTGGTCGGGCTATGGTGGCACAGGTGAGATGTGACACCGGGAGAGCCTATGTCAGCTGCCGGTAGCTGGATGGTGGTGTGTTTTACTCTGAAAGCAGAAGTACTCACTGGTTAACAGCCCTTAGAAGAAGAGTTTGCAGGAGAGGGACCATCTGTCTTTATTGCGCTGCTCACTGCCTTAAGCAAAATCATTCCAAGGGCCATTTCATTTAATTCCAAACCTTTTAGAGGGCTGTGGGTAAGGGAAAGTGGCATGGATATTGATGCCAGGTGAGTTGTTGAAGGTCTCTGACAAGGTGTGATGCTCACTGGCATGCTGGAGAGGTGGCGTTGCTGCAGGTGGGGTTACCTGTAGCCCTGGATTTGTCAGCAAGTGGGGACGGACAGGCTTGGTGCTCTTGGTTTCTCTTTGTTGGGGTCCCCCCTGCTGCAAAAGGAATGTCATCTTAGCATAATGTAATGACTGGAGTCTAATTGTCCAGCAAATGGATTTGCTGTATGCTGGACAGGAATGGGAAAATGAAGATGATCCATCATGTCAGGTCTGTAACTAGCCTTATAACCACCTAGCTTGGATTCACCCGAGTTTCTCTGAAAGCTTTCATGCCTCAACGCGTTGCAAAATGCATGACAAAAGAGGCCATTCAGACAAGTGCAATTCCACTTCATCCTAGCGATAACATTTTAGCATCACCAGAACAATGTCTTTTTTAAAAGAGGGGAAAATGCTTTAATTGTTGCACCCAAGCTGATGGCACACGCTTGGCTTTGCTTTCAGGCCACGGCGTGTCAGGGGCAAGGTCACCCAGGGGGTCTGGGGACAACATGTCCCTTCTCCCTGTCAGAGTTTGGTCCTGCTCAGAACTGGGAAAGGGGACTAAATTTGGAGGACTGATCTCCTCTGTAAAGCGCGCTGAGGTTGAGCGGTGCATGACAGAGGGGGAAACCCAGGAGGATTTAGCTGCAAGGCTTTACAACCCCCAGGGCAATGCGAGTGTGAGAAGATGCCAGGGAAGGGTGCAGAGCTGGGAAAGGCACCTGTGATGGCTGGCAGGTGGGGAGGCTGGTCTCCCCCAGGGCTTCTGCCAAGGCTGCCTGCTATTTGATTCCCTTAGCTATTTCTGGGCAGGAGAGAGTGCAGCTGAGGCTCTCTGTTCTCTGCCCTGCTGGGATGCTCTCCTGTGAGCACCACCGGGATGCCTCCAGCACCTGACAGGATGCTCAGCCCCAGGTCCCCCAAAGTTGGCTGCCTCAGCATCTCCTCCTGCTTGTTAACCCATGACAGGGTGGGGCCAAGGAGAAGCTCTAGCTCAGCAAGTCTGATGGTTGGGGCTGCTAGCAAGTGACAGCCCCAAGCGGTGCTGGCTCAGCACTCAGAGGCTGGCTGGGTGCAGGGTTTTTGGGCAAAGGCCTTGCGTGCTCCCTGACTCGGCAGCTTGGTGCCATCATAATGTGGAGGGACGAGTGGCTGGGGCTTGATGAGCACAGCACTTGCAAGGAGGTGGGGATGTGCACGTGAAAGGAGGCAGAGGGGGCCTTGAAAGCATACGAGTGTGTGTGCAACGTATAGGGCTGTGCTTTGTGCTCAAAGCCCCCTTGCTCCTTCCCTTCAGCTGTATGCCTCTCCCAGGAGGCATGGGTTGTGCTTTCCATATCCTAGGTTCAGCATGCTTAGAAAGCAAGATGGATGGTTGACAGGGAATTTTACATGCTTCTGCCCCCCTTTGCTATGTGCAACTTTTGCTGAGCTGGTAAATGCACCATAAATAGCTTATGTTTTGGGAACAGGGTGGGTATGGCTTTGTGAGCTTACAAAAAACTCGGCTCATTTGGGGATTTGCAGATGGTGACTTCCAAACACTGTTGCAGGAATTTCAGTTAAATACAGTAGAAGAGGGGGTGATGGCTGGAGACACCCAAACCTCTTGGTGGTGTTGACAGAGTCATGAATTCTGCCAGGGAGCATGCATGTGGAAGCAGTCTTGCTCGGGTACCCAGCTGTCTGTTGGCCATGCCATTGGACATTTGAGGATCCCAGTCTGGCTTGTGGCACTGAATAGGAGAACTTTGTTGCCTGACAAATTTATGATTGTGTGGTTTGACTTTCTGCAGTAGGGAACTCTGATTACCCTTTCCCAGGGCAAGCTGGAGACCTTCCAGGGTGGGCTATGTTGAGCAGACCACTCCTCTGCTCACAGAAGAAAGCAAGAGAAATTTGAGAGGAAAGCTGATTTTTTTTTTCCCAGGGAAACCCACAATAGCAAAGGGACTCAGAAACATATGGATATTTCTTCACCAAGTTCTGAGGGGCAGAGCTGAACTTTGGCCTTTGAGACCTACTTCACCAAAATAGTGGTGGACATTTCCCATGGAGTGGGGGCTCTTACTGTGTACCCTAAGTTGTTGCAGCCTGAGAGGGGCCAGAGATAGTGGAACACTGCTGCAGTGTAGGTGTACTTTGTAGGCTGGTGGTGATTAAAGTAATTAGGTTGGTGTGTGTCACTACTTGCCTGTCAGGGCATTCTGGGATGGAGAGTTACTTCACAAGAGGACTGGAAGAGGAACTTGGTATTTAGCAGGCAGTGGCAAGGTGCTTGCTGGTAACTCTGCACGTGGGCCTGAGGCAGCATGTCCCTCTGATATTTGTGGATGACTTGACTTGATTCTCCATCCTAGGTGAAGACCAGGCCAGAGGGCTTTTCTCCAGGCAGGGAAGGTTGCCATCCTCCCTGCACTGTATCTGTAATTTCTAAGGCAATCATCTCTTCTGCCACTGCAATGCTCTTGTCCTGGGCAGCCAGATGCTTTGGCACCCGGGTAAGTTCCCCAAGGGTACTGGGCCATTCAAGCTGCTGCTGAAGATATTGTTATCTGTGTGTGATTGAGCATGGGCTGTCTCGGCTAAATCCTGCCTGCTCGTTTGATCCCACAGCTGTAGGCATCTGTGGTGGCTGGGCTCCTCCATGATGGCACTTGCCTAATGCATCACTGGAAGGAAAAAAAGAGTGCTGGCTCTCTGGTCTCTGCATACTTCTGGACTGATTAAATTGTTTCAGAGCTGTCTGGGCCAGATATCCATGCATGAGGCTTGTGGGCCATCTGTTGGGGACAGCTTTGGAAGGGAGGACTGTGGGCATCTGAGCATAGAACCCTTTTCCCTTTGGTGTCTCCTGGCCTCCCTCCTCACTTGCAGGGGCATGCAGCTACTGCTGGAGATGAGGGCCTGCCCTAGCATGTTTGCTGTTGTATTCCCCTTGCTCAAAATTAAATACTAAATCTAAAACCAGAAAATTAATTTAATCTCTGCACCACAGGGTTAAAAGTCATGGTTGCAAGACCAGAAAGCATTGTGGGCATACTGTTAATGAGGTGCTAATTGGGTATTAAGGAAGTGTGACTCAGAAGAGCACAGGGGATGGCTTTAAAGCTTGGGGTTAACTCCTTGAAAGGTGCAAGGTAGCACAGGGTGCATTGGGAGCCCTGGGCAATGCAAGAGCCTTTGTGAGTGATACGAGGTAGGCTGGCTTCTAGCAAAACTTGGCAAGTTGGAAGATGCTTTTGGAAAATGAGGTGGCGCTGGTGGTAGAGTGGATGGAGAGCTTGGGAAAGCCTATTTGTTTGTAAGAAATGTGTGTTAAAGCAGTGGCTGTGCCCTCTTCAGGCCGATGCTGCCAGACACTTCCTTCCTGTGACTGCATACTTGGCTGAATTTGTGGGGAAGAGCCTCTGTGCCTTAAAGATACCACCTGCCTTCCCTTTAGAGGTGCTCCATCCAAGGTTATTGTGCAGTGGTTAAGCCTCTGTCCAGCTTCACCAGCTCCAGCCATGTGTTACTGCCCTCCCTGCAAGCCAGGGATGTACTGAGCTGGTCACACCTGCCAAGTTAGTGGGAAAACTATCCCTGTATTTTTGTGTGTGCTGGCTTGCTGATACAGCTCCAGAAATGCTCCGAAGAAAAGCTAATACCTTTTCAGAAAGGCAAGGTGGGAATGTGCAAGTGGAAGGAAGATGACAGTGCAACAGCCACAGGACCTTTCCCCATCCCAGTTACACCACTACTACATGTTTAGGGTACAGCTAGCATCTATTTGTTCAAGGTTTTTTCTTTTTTCTTCTAGTCTGTAAAGCTAGTTTTTCAGCTAGACCAGAATTTAGGCCTAGCTGATGGTAGAGCTGCAAGACTGGGTGGACATGTAAGTCATAGGAGTCAAGATGGTGCAGGAGGGCAGGGGTGGGCTATCCCTTTGCTGTGGTGTTGCCTCAGATCAGCTTCAGCTGATGGTGAAGCTATGCTGCTGTAACCAGCAGGGATTGAATGTGGGCTGGGGTCCAGCCTGGGATGTTTCCTGTAGGCTTTCCAGCTGCTGCTCCTCTCAGCTAGTCCCCATGAGGTTATCCATCCTGTTCAGAAAAGGAACAGAGGGGAACAACTCATCTTCCCAGCGCCAGAAGTAGTTTGCTACCTTTGGTGTAGGGTCTGGGGAAACATTGCTTTTTCTGTTTTCAAAACCACCCCCTCAACTGGACTGAATTTGGTGCCATCAGCAAAAAGGCTACGTGTCCCTGGCAGGCATGAGAAGCCCAGCTATTTTAAATGGCCTTTGCTCAGAGTGGCTTTGGGATTTGGGGCTGGTGTGACAGCAGGTACTTGCAGCCTGTTTTCTGTACGGAGGCTGGAACCGGCGTGCCCCTTTGGGCTGACAGTGCGAGGATGTATGTGTCCGTCACCCCAGCGGGGTGCTTGTGTGTGTGCAGCTAGCAGAACTGATTTGGCCTTTTAGAAAGGATAATTCCAGAGGAAGATGCTAGTCTCTGCAAGAGAGATTGAGATATTTTTGAATAGGAAATCTGCATCACAAGTTTCATTATAGGCATCACTGAGAGCGGGTGTGAATATTCTCCTTTAGAAAGGGAAGCTATAGGAACATCACCTCCATCTTCAGTATTAATTGAAAGCAATATTATCATCCGATGGTTATTTACTGTTGAAAACTGGATTTGCAGGCTTCTTGAGTGCTCTGCAAAGGACAGCCTTGTGTATAAGTGTGGTAACGACCCTAATGAACAACAGTATTCGAGGAGTATTTTAAGAAGGGGATTTCAGTTCTCATAATGCGAGCCTTTCTTCTGTCATTTGTCGTTAGAAGGCCCATTGATGAAATTACTTGTTGAGCTGTAGAAAGTACAGCATCGTTAATGAAAACTTAAGGCTAGAAAATTAGTTATTCCCAACATCAGGAAACTTAAAGGAAAAAAGCTCCCCCCCTGTCCCCAACCCTTAACTCTGTGTCATTAAATTAATCACTTCATCAATCACTTAAATTTTCATATCTGCTTTGCTAATAGGCAATAAGGTTAATGCTTATGTTTAAGAAGGGAAAGAGAGAGAAGGAAGAAAGTATATTTGCAATATGGGCTAATTAACATGTCAGGGTAACCTTGCTTCTGGTAACTGCCTCACCAAACCATTTGAAGGTTTGATCTTGCCACCTTTCACGTTCGAGTGTGTGAGCCCTTGCACGTGGGCTAAGTCCTTTCCAAAGAAACAAAGATGTGTGTTTGTGGTAATGAGGCCTGGGGTGATTTTTATGTCTGAGATGACTTTAGTAGCATTAATTATTTGTACAGCACTGTCTGTAGGAGCTTCATTATTGGGCTGGCTTCTTGCTGGCTGTTGGGCTGTGCTCAGCAGAGTGCTCTTTGTTACTCTGGAGTGTCCGGGCTTGGATGCCCATACCATCGAAGCTCAGTTAAATCAGGCCTTTTTCCTGGCTGGTTGGAGGCATTAGCATGGGTGACAAACCTGATAAATCAGGTTTGTCAGGGATAGCAATGTGAGTTAAGCTTGGTAAAGCAAAATACACAGGGCAGGGGGAAAAGAATATATGCACGTATATGTGTATATATATATATAAATTAGGAGGCCTTCATATATATATATCTTTGTGGAGGTATTAATATTCTAAGGGAATGTATTATGGGCCAAGAGTATTTCCCTATACTGTAGGGAAATACTTGCATATGCATACACTCATAATTTTTATTTTTGGTGGGGAAGGCGAGCTGTGTTTTCACTTTGAGTCTATCAATGGGACCTCTTGAAAAAAAAGCTGTGGTTGCAAACAGTGATAAACATGCTTGTGCATTTTGCCCAATCAGGAACTTTATATATTTGGGTTGTGTAAGCTTAAAGAAGAAAAAAAAAGTACACCCCATTGCCCCTCTACTTCTGTGTTTGCACACAACATTTTCGTGCGAGATCTCTGCAATCTGGATGTGCTCCACCACTCTCTGACTAATTTTCTTGACTGAGGAGCAAAGCAAGAACACGTGAGAGGAGGCCGGGAGATTCCCTTGTGTTACACAATGCTCAGGCAAAGTTCATGCTGCGATAGAGCGTTACACGTTACGCTTCGCATCTCGGCATGCTGTGCCATGTAGCCTGGGGCTGCAGTGAAGTGGCAGGTGCGTCGAGTGAAGGGTACTGGGAATAGATGGTTTTGAGATGGGCTGGCATCCAGCCGCTTGCACAGTTTGAAGTTTATCAATGAAATGCTGCAGAGGCACGCATCCAGCTCTGAAGGCAGCTGGCCGAGGTGGGGAACGGTTCAAGGTGCTTTCTGTTTTGCTGCTGCAAAAGGTATCCCACAATAGCCTCAATGACTGTTTTTACACAGTTTTCAGACTCCTAGCCTTGTGAAAAATTAACCTTTTAATTAAACTTTCTATAATTGGTCACCATGGAAGTATTACTTTGTCTTTAAAAAAATGAAAAATTCAAGCTATTCCCTCCCCACACCAATTTGCAGTTGTTGCTTCCTGGTGTTCAGTTTTGTAAAACAAATCATAAAAAAAAAAACAAACCCCCAAAAATCAACAAAAAGGTAAAAAATGTTTCTTCACCTGCCTCAAAATCATCTGAGCAATTAAAACATGAAAATTTACTTAGCTAGTCCTCATTACAGAAAACCACCATGTTCCTGTATGAAAATAAGCAGGTAGGAGAGAACCCTTCTGGAAACGTATGTATGTGCCATGGTGCTGAGATTGCAGAATAAAACTCTGACTGTTGGGAAGTGTCTAGGCAGAAAACTGCCATTATCCTGGTGAGCGTCCCCTGTTTGGGGCTGGGGTGCTGGTAGGCATCGCACTGCCCTGGCTGTGTTGATTGTGTGGGTGGCAGGGTTGCCTCTTGGGAAGCTCGTTTTATCACAGTTTCTGCAATTTTGGGGACCACAGGACACACAGGGTGGTCACCTTGATGTTGTCGCATGAATCCATCCTTTGCTCATCTCCTGCCTTTTAAAGCAGTTGATTGCTGGCGTGTGCTAATGCACCTTTCTGGCTTTGAATGGCTTAATGTGCTTGATTGGCAGGGGGAGTTAATAAATTGGTTCCTCCTGTCAAACCACTCTCGTGCATTGATGGCTTTTGAATTAACTGTAACCACTTGGGGGGGGAAAAAAGCTGGAGACAGCATTGTTGGACAACTCAATGAAAACATCTGTTCAATTTGCAGCGGTGGTCAGAAGAGTGAATAAGCTCTGTGTGCTCCCTCTCTTAAAGATTTATTAATATTGCTCTTTACGCGAGGGGGAAAGATTTCAAACACTTGACACTTAATGGTTAGTAACTCAATTTTATTCCATTCATCTGCATGGGTTTGTCAAATGCCTGCTCTGTTGAGGCTCCGGTATTGTATCACGTAGGCTGTATTTCTGCATGTGCGCAATTAAGAGGGCGATTCAGTACCTGAATACGGAGGAACCTCTTTCTTTTTTCTTTCTAATTGAGTATGAGGCAAGAGATATTATGGAATGTAATTCCCCATCACAAACAGGGATGGGGCTTGGTTTCTTACTCTGCTGTTCAGTTTCAAGCAGTTAATTTGAAAATAGGGGAAAAAGACTTTAAAATGTAGAAAGTCCAAGGGAGACTAACAATTCAGGGTGTGGGGAGAAGTGAGGAGCATTCTCACAGGCAGAGATTAATGGTTGTTACTAACGATTTTGGGAAATAGAGGGGAAGAAATAGATATGGCAGAAGACTATAAAATAAGTAACAGCACTGCGGAAAACCTTGACTCTTGAAACGCACCTTTTCCCATATGACAGCCACATCAAATTAAACACATCCTACCAGATAGAACAATTTCTGTACAAAAGAGCACTGATGTAAAACTTTGCACAGTGGGAGGGTAAGGCAGGTAAGTGAAAGGGACCATGTAGAAAGCATCATCCTTCCACCATACCTGAAGCAGCATTCCTAGCAGCATAATGGAAAAGGTGAAAAAAAATCTGCCTGGTTTCTGCAAGTTCTTCTTTGTCTTGGAGAAATTGTTGCAGTCCCTGGGACGCTGTCTGCAGTCCCATCAGGTACGGAGCTGGGAGTGACATGTTGCAGAAAGCACATCAGCCAGAAGCCATTACCTGACTACTTCAGTGGGGTTGGGGAAATAGTCATAAATTAAGGCTCCGTGCTGGAGAGGGCAAGGGGAAAAAAAAATTCCCAAGCTGGTATCATCATGCTGCAACAGGATGCTCTCACAAAAACCATAAAAATTGGCAGGATCCTCCATGTTTACACAACTCTGACAGCAAGGGACAGAGGAGGGTGAGCCCCACAGGCGCTGGGGCACTTCGCAGCCATTTTCTGGTAGATGGCAGGTAGAAAAGGTGTCTCCTAGGAGTGGGGGGAGGCTGTTGCCTCCCTGGATTTTAAACCAGGAGCTTGGTTTTGGAGGTGTATTTTTTTCTTTTACTTCACATGCTGCTTGTTTCTTGTCTCGTGGAAGAAGAGACAACATATTCTGGTCCTGTTGCAGAGCAAGCTTGCAAGGTGCGGAGAAAGCATTTTAAAATTTGCTGATTTGCCTTTTTTTTTTTTAAGAAAAATCTGGATTTTTTTCAGTGTCACTCAAAAACATGCCATCGGCTTGGGGAATTGTTGGACTGAGTGGGTCATTAGCTGGCTGTGTGATTTCATGTCTCCCTTTTCAGTCTTGCCCTTTGCTTTGTTGTAGCCCTTGGTGCAGCACCTCTGGTCTTCAGGGACCCCCATGTGCATCGCTTTGGGATCCTGCTGGGTGGGGGGGACGGGGGAAGTGGGCTCTGTCTCCTGCCTTGCTTCAGCTACATCTTACCCCCACCCTGTCACAGGAGGGAGGGAAACACCCCAGCCCGTGGCACTAAGCGTGGAGCCTCATACATTACACAGTGGAAAAGGAAACCCTGCAAGGGGCTTGTATGGGACACATGTAGCAGAGTCTTGAATGCAATTAATATAGCTTGAGAATAATTTTCTGCTTTCAGGACAGCCCTTAACTATTTTTTTTAACCTTGTCCTTTATGGCTAAATCTAAAGTAGTGGCTTCTTATCCAAGACTGGAAAAGCATGGCAGTAACACGTGTGTGGTGCTAAATATTGCAGAAATATTACAGCCTGTCTTGCTAGGCTGGAGAGTTGTGTGGGAGCTGTGTGTTTTGAAGGCTACAACAAGATGGGGAAGGCTGGTTTGGCCTGCAGTATAAATAGCAATTAGCGTCTGCATGCTCTTGCTGGGCTTTCTCCATAAAATGGTACAAAGGTCCCTGGGCTCAAGGGGATCTGGGGCATTTTGCATTAGATTTTCCTTACACATCATGTCAGCTGCCACTCTTGGACTTTGCATCCTTTGGGCAGTACCAGGGCAGTGCTTGGGCTGACATGGCCAGAGACATCTTCAGTAATTCTTTGCAAGTCCTGTCTGTGGGCAAAACCTCTGCAGCAGCTTTGCCCTCCTACCTTGCCAGGTTACCAATTGAATTTCCAGTGTGCAATGAGAGACTGAAGGCTGCCGTTCAGTCTGGAGCATAAATCACTACTGCTCCATTGTCCTCACTGATTTCGGACCAATGACTCTGTCCTAGGGTGATCAGGAGAGGGCTTCTTTCTCCAAAATTTCCCCTCTTCTAGAGCTCCTTCCATAAGGGCCAGATTTTGATGGTTGTGGCTTTCCACTCAGCAGCAAATGCTTAGCTTTTGTGGCCTCAGCTTCCTAAACAGCAGCCGCAGTCTTGGGAAAAAAAGACTCAGGGTCTGTCTGCTGTTCACAGAGAGCTCATTATTTTATATCAAAAGCCAAAAGTGCTGTGCTTGGTGGGCATCCTGCTGTGAAATCCACTGGAATCTGTTGGAGATACTGCTTTCCAGTGTTTTCCTCCCCGAAATATAAGCTCACCCCAGGCACCAGCGATACTGCAGGTAGTTTGGTTCTGGTTTGCCCTTTCTGTATCACGCATCCTTTATGCTGTGCTATGGCATCATCCAGGAGGGCGGTGGGACAATCTAAGGTCTTGGGCTGCTTAGGCAGCACCCCATTTTCCTGGGACATTCATCCCAGAAACGAAGGAGGGGCCCCTTCCCTCCCTGCCCCCCCCCCCCCCCCCCCCCAAAAAAAAACAACCCCAAAACCAAACCAAACAAAAACCAAATCCCAAAACCTTCTGATCTGCATATAGGCTCTTTTTAGCAAGGAACATCATCAGTATTTGGCTGCTCTGGCTGGAGGGTGCTGGTGGGATCGCGTGGGGTGGTGCCAAGGGGGTTGGCTGCTTCACCAGTTGTAGTCTCATCCCTGCTATCTGTTAAACCCACTGTGTTGTAAAAGTGGAAGTGGCCCCAGGTGGTTGGATAATGGCATCTTTAATTGTGCTCTGAATGAGATTAACTTCTTATCTGACAGTTTGACATCTTTATTATTATTAATGTGTGAATAATACAGTTTGGGGTTTTTTATACATAGCTTTGCTAACAAGTGTTTTCCTTTTGTTTAGTGGTGTCTGTTACTTTGCTGGTTAGCAACCTTCAGATTCCCAGGCTCCAAGGGCAGGGATTCCTGAGGTCAAGGGATGCTGTTCCTATTTCTTTCCTTTTTAAATGGTAATTGCTATTGCATTGCAGCTATTCTCATTTCATTTTGAACTGTGAGTAGAGGTGGTGGCAAGCAAGTCCTTGGGTGAGTCTGGAGTTACTCAGGCCATTGGGGAGGGTAATGGGATGGGACATGGAGGGGTAGGGACCATCTCTCCCAAAGGCTGGTTGGGAGGAGCAATATCCATGGGCAGAGAGGGATGGCCGGCACTGTTCCAGAGAGAGATTATTATGGCCCTAAAAACTGGGTATAGGTTTGCATCATTTACCATTGCCTGGACAAAAGGGAGAAAATTACTCAAACCCCTGTTGCCTTACAGTGGAAAAAATGCTGGCTGTGGGAAACAGCTGCTGCCGGGGAGGGGGCTTGGGATGCTGCCAGGGATGGGTGCAGGCGCCAGTGGGGCTGCGGGTGCTCTGGCAGGGGCTGGGACTGGGGCCATCTCTGAGTGGCAGGGAAGGGAGCTGCAGAGGGTGAGAGGCGGCTGCAATCTGTCGACTCCACGAAAAGTAGTTTCTGTGATGTAACTTGCTATTAAATGGGATAACAAGGTCAATAATGCCTTTGCCTGGGAGAGCTTCAGCCAACACTTCTATCAAAACCAATATTAATTTTCACTAATTAGGAGCTGCAGCTAATGAGTGTCACAGCTAATTTACCTCATCCATAACGAGGGAGAGGAGGGGGTCAGGTGCCTGGGATCAGAGCCTGCAAATCTGCCTCCTCTCTGCTGTCCCCTTCTCTCTTGGCCAAGCATGCATTTGTCACCTGGGTGGCTGCTTGTCTCTGGGGATGTGGACATGTGCATGGTCCTCCCTCCCCAGCCTTCCTTGGGCAGAGGGGGATGCTTTCGGGAGGCAGGGAAGGAGCCGTACATGGAGAGACACTGTGCAGCAGGTGTTGTCTGGACCAATCTGAAAGGAATGAGCAGGTGAGAGACTGATCAGGTGAGGCGAAAAGGACTCAGCACCATGGCATTGCCCAGCTGGCAGTGCCGGGCAGAGCAGGCTGATGCCAAGGGGAAGGCAGGCAGGTGACCTGCTGGCTGCTTGGGAGTGTGTGAGAGGGGTTCTGAAGCTCAGCTCAACGCAGTGAGGGAGAAAAAAGAGCTTGGAAGGATTTGCAAGGGAAATTTTGGGAAAGAAAAAGATGACTGTTGTCCTGAAGGGGAAGTAATAGCAAAGCATGTTTGCTCTTGAAACTCTTGAGTTAATTTCAAAAGCCTTTACTGTACATTTTATCCCTGTTCTCTTCCATACCTTTTATCCAAATGACTGCTGTATGCCAGGGTGCACAAGCCAGCCTGGAAAGCACCCTGAGCACAAAGTGATGAAGCAGTTTGTCTGTCACCGTTCGTACTCTTCTGACACCCTAAAGTGTGTCTTTTTCATTGGTAGAGTATTGCCGTGGGTCTTTGATTTTGTGACAAGCTGGGCAAGCATTGCAAAGGATAGTCACGTTCGTGGGGACTGAATTTTTTGCTGTGTAGCTTGTGTGCTGTGCAGGTTGGCTTCCAGCAAAGGTTGCAGGCAGGAGTATTCCACGGACATTGCCAACATGACTAATAGAAAGCAAATTTCTGATTTGGAATTATCCCTGTTTGTCCTGTAAACTCGATCTGATGGCTCAGGCAAGGAAAGACAGGGTACAATGTCCACTGTATCCTTCTAAAATGGCTCAGGTTTTATAGTCTGCACTTTCTAAACAAGGTGGAGACTAAGAATTATCCACAGAGATTGTTTTAGATAAGAATACACTAGAGAAAGTTGTGGTCTGCTTTCAGACAGCTCATTGTTAGGGATGGCCAAAATTGACTGAATAAATGATTTATTGGTTTTATTCACATTGCCCTGACTATAAACCTCGGGAGCCTTCTTTGCCTCAGTTGATCCGTTCTGCCGGCAAAGGGATGAGCAACATGTGCACCATCAGCCCGTCCTGATGTGTTCTTGAAGGACAGAAGAGCTGTTGCCTTGTCCGAGGCAGTTTTCCTAGCAGACATCCTCCTGTTTGGGGTTTTTGAGGCCTTGAGAAAAGGGTTTGGCTTTTAGGCATGCCCCGAGAAACTCACAGAGGAAAGTGATGTGTGGAGAAGAGCCTGTCTTGGAAACCATCTCACTGAGAGCATCTTTTTGGGGCATCATGGGAGGTTCAGGTGGGAGCTACTTAGGGTCCTGGCTCTCATCCGTATGTGCAGTGGGCTTTGCCTCTAACAGCGCAGCAAGTTGTTTCTGCTGCCATTCCATATCCAGCTCCCCAGCTAATCCTGGCTTGGGCTGGTTTGTTTGATTTGTTCAAGTTGTTGGGCTCTGAAATTGCCACCCAGCCCATGGTAGCTTCTGGTAGGTGTTTTGCCTCTACCTGCTCTAAGGCTTGCTGCACCTGCGGATGGCTGGGCTTCTTGACTTGTTCCTCACCAGCTCCTCCTGTGTCTGTCATCAGCTTTGGTGGGGAGAAGAGCGTAGCAGCAAAAAGGCTGTGAATGGATTTCATATCCATGTCCTCAACATGCTCAGAAATAATAGGGTCAGTGCTCCCCCGTTTGTCCCAAATGCTCTGGTTTCCAACAGGGACAAGGGCAACTTGTGGGTAAGCAAGTCCTGAACACCTTTGTAACTTAAAACACAAATTCTAAGCCCTTAGGCTTTCCTGTGGCTTTCTTTACCTTCTTCATAAAGACTTCATTTGATACCACAGTCAAATGCCTGTGTTCAAAACAAGTTAAAAAGGAGGAAGGAAGAAAAAAACTGAGAGAGCCGGAGGTAGTCCATTCCTCAGTGGTGCAGTTCTGGTGATGGGGCCTGAGCTTTATGACCAGCTACTCATACAAAATCAGTTGGCAAATAGGTCCTCTATGCGCTTTTACAGCTTTTGATGCATATGCGCAACCTACACAGAGGCACATGCAGTCCAGTATTTCCTTTGGCTGGAGCAAATCCAGTGGTTGATAGGACCCGAGCTCTGCTTGGGAAGCTGGCACACAAACTTTAGAAAGGCAGAGAAAACTCCCCGTTAGCATTTTCTTAGCTAAATTTGCTGACCTCTGCAGGTCAGCTGTAATCTGAGGAGCAGTAGTTAGTAACATATTCCTCTGCTGTGTCAACCCCAGGACACTTTTTCCCCTCCTTGAAACCTCTCACCATCACCAGCCCAGCCATCTGGTAGCAACAGTGACAAAACAGCATGTAAGGAACGTGGGTAGTTGCTCCACTGACCCTGATTTAAGCAAACAGACAGTGCTTGCTCGTGTGTTACCAGCACCAGAGGAGCGTCTGGAAAATCTTTAGGGGGAAATCCCATCGTGGAGAGATTATGCGGTGTGACTGCACTGTCTTTGGATGACAAATATGTGGGTTTTTGTTAATGTGCTGGACGAAGTTGTATTTTCAAGGTCTACCCCGATTTCTATGGCACCTGTTGGCTGTTGGAGTTGCAGTACCAATCACGCTACAAAAATAATAGCGTGGTGCTGACAGTGAAATATAAGCAAACAACAGCATCCATGAACTCCTTGATGGTATTTGTGCATAGGAAGATGTAGCCTCATGCATCAAACGTCTTGTGGCAATGGATTTCCAATCCTTGTAAAAGAAGGGTTGGAGGGAGTGTATATTGTTTGCAAACCTCTTGTCTTAGCTGAACGCGAGTGGGTGAGACTTGCTGTGCTGGGTCAGATGGCAGACTCTCTGTTTCTCTGTATGTATGTTTACCCAATCCATTGAGGATGTGGAGTTTGGGATGGGGGGGCTCTCAAACCAGGGTGTGCTTTTGCTCCTTGATGGAAGGTTCCAGCCAGGGCTCTGCTGGCGAAACATGCCTTCCCACCGAGCAGATGGGATCTGTGGGACTGCTCACAGGCTGAGCACATTTGCTGGTGGCTATCCCCCTCCTCTGCTCTCCTGCGTGCCCTTTGTTGGGGGCCAAGGTGGCTGAGAAAGTTTCTTTGCACTTATTGCCCAGGAAAAGCGACCTTCAGGCAGAGTAGTTCTTGGGCAAAAAGATTCCCCAACCGTGACAGATTTGACTATAAATCTCCAGTATTAATGCCCAGGTTCCCAAGGTCTGTCATCCTGCATGCCAGCAAGGCATGCAAGTTGCTCAAAAACAACATACCGACTCATCAGTCATTTTGGAGGCATGTCAGAAAGCTGTTGCTGCAAGCAGGGAAGTTGAAGGAAGCCTGTGAGCATGCTTGTGTAAGGGTACACGGGAGAACATCCTCAGCTGGGAGCACGCACAGGCGTCCTGCAGTGATCCCAAGCCCCGTAGTTGCCCAGGGTGGGGGGTTTCATCCACCACATTATCCTCTACGCTTTTCAGTACTTGGTGTCTCCATCATACCCCAAATTGCTCTGTGCCCTTTGGGAGCAGGCTGCAGGTAATGCTTGAAGCCAGCATTTTCCTTTGGTGTGCAGCTGTGCACTCCCAAACCGGGCTTGCCTTTGCAAGGGTTGCTGCTGGTTCCATGCCGCGTTAGCGGTGAATAATGCCAGCATCCAGCCAGCTGCTACCTGCTGCAGGAGGACAACTCTGTTGCAACTAGTGACATTATTTTGTTTGGTTTTTCGTGAGTATCTTTATGAATAATTCTGAAAGAGGAAAGGAATATCTTTTTTTTCTTATGGAAAGAGTCAGACTGGTTTTAAAATAGACTCAGTGTGAGTATCTCTTATTGGTACAGGTATTAAGTTAGTTATGAATTTCTTGCACTTTGGGTCCTAGGAAAATCCTTCCTTTATTCCTTTCTCATTCACTCTTGGTTAATAAGGCTTATTAGCACTCTTTAATAATGACAGATATAATCTCAGTCCAAATTTGAGGAAATTTTGGGAGCTACCTAGGCTGGGGTGCTCTCTGCATCCTCCCAAGGACAAGGGCTAGAATAAAGGACAACCAAAAGAGGGAGAATAAGAATGACTGTCCTTCAATGGCAAGGAGGAAGACAGGTAAGTGTCTTCCTGCTGGTAGGAAAACACTCACCGCCCCTAAAGAAGTGCTGCGGCATGGTTGGCTTGGTGGAGTTGAGTATAGGCTGTTTTTCTTTGAGGTTTTTAGCTGTGTCTCATGCTGTGGAGCTTGACAGCACCTGCCAAATACTGGGGCAATATCCCTGGGGCTGCAGGATTGCTTAACCTTTCAGGTCGATGCATTAAGACTTGAGGAACCCTTGTAGGGCCAAGTAGCTGGTCATGGCCTCACAGTCTGCAAATCATTGTTTCAGGTGGAGAGACCAGGGTGGATTTTCTTCGTCCTAGAAGTGGCAAAATAGCACCGGAAAGGTTCAGCTCTTTCAAATGGGTTTTCGTAGTTAAAACCCTTGGCACTGAGCTGCCCTGTACATGCTTCCACTGTACCCTGGGGAAGAAGGCACACCGAGTTTAGACCCTGCTTTTCCTTATGGGAATGGTGCTCTGAGCAGGTATCGATTCCAGGCTGGGTCCTCGGCCCCTCTCGCACATGTTTGCGGTGCACTGCTATTCAGCACAGCCCTGTGCAAAGCCCTTCAAGAGAAGGAAGCTGAATTTGCCTGCAGGAGCTGGCAGTGTAAGTGTGGATCGCTGAGAGGGCACTTGAGAAGCACAGGAGGCTTCTGAGGTGCTGTGAAGGGGCTGGTTTTGCATGTGAGTTAAAGGCTGGTGCTTCCAAAGGGGCTGGAAGAATACTCAATGTATGTGACGCAGCTGTCTGGGCAGAGGTGGCTGGGACTTGTCTCTGATGTGTACAAGTAGCTGTTGGCAAGTAGATGCTGAATTCAGTGGTCAATACCTGTTTCTCCCTCAATCAGGGCTTCAGGGGAAAGAGAAGCTTTGAAAGTCTTTACCCTGAGCAATTGAAAGAAAAAGCCTAAAACTGTGACTTATTGGATCACTTTTCTCTTCATAGATTTCCACTTTTAGAACAGTCAGTGAAACCTCCGTGATTGCTTTCTTTTTGCCTTCAAACAACCCTGCAGCTGGGATTTAGCACGGAGTTTTGTTTTCGGTTTGGATTTTAAAAAGTTATTTGTTTTTACTTGTGACTAAGTGAGGTTTTTTTTGAGCATGGGCTGGTCTGGACACCAGGCGAGAGGTGCATAGACTCAGATCATCCCTTCCATCTCTGACCCAGCTTGCAGAAAAAGCTGCGTGCAGCCAGGCTGTTGCAGGTCACCTTGGCCATGGGGAGTGCCCCAGGCTGATGTGTGCCTTAGGCTGGGCATCCTGCTGGGGTGATCAACACGGTGACTTGGGTGGAACTCTTGGGAAGTCCCCTGTTGAACATGGCAGCGCAGTGGGGTAAAGGACCAGGAATGCAAAGTCTTCCACTTGGTAACTCTTAAGATTGGGTCATCTGGCTGGTCTTCTGCCTGTCCTTGAAGTGAATGTAATGCTATAGAGAAATGGCAGCTAGTAAGAGTAAGGGGTGGATGAAAGCTGAGCCCTGCTGACATCCCTGGGACAGGGTCCTGCCTGCTACTTGTTCGTCTGCTCACCCCACGTAGCTTTAGGTCTGCAACATGAGGGTTTTGCAAGCATCGCCACTTCCCCGTGCAACATTTGCTTCTCTATCTTCTTAACATGGTGACAAAGATCACGAAAAACCTATTTCACCTTTCCTAAACATAAAAATTGTCTTGTTCTTAACACCTTAGGTAAGTCTTAAGTTTGAGTGCCTCTGACCCTCTGCCAAAATGCAGCAATCTCTGGCACAGAGCTTGGTGACAGCAAGGGAGACAACTGCCTTGGAGCAATATGGTGCAGAAGACTAAAACTGTTCTTGTAGGAGGATTTGTGATTTCAAACATGTCATACGTACTGTATAGGCTACAATTTGTGGTACACAGGCAAGGAGGAGTCTGGGCTTGTTGCATGCCGGAGGGATTACATCAGTCTTGGAAATAGCCCTTCACTACTTCCTTTCTCAACCCATTTTCTCTTGCTGCTGTGATGAAATTCCTGTAGCAAGCTTTCCCTGGAGTTTTGAGACAAAATGCACCTGGACAAATAGGATCTTGAATAAGGAGCCCTGTGGATGGTTGCAAGGTATTGTGGAAGCTACTGAGAGATGTTTTTACTGGTGTTTTGCATAAAGTCAATTAATTCTGGTATTCAAGTATGTTCTTGTGCTCTTTGTGACAACTTCTGTTCAAGTTGTTTTGTGGGTTTTTTAAGGGAATTCAGGCAGGCTGAATGCTCTGCATTTGCGTGAGGATATGTTTTTGTGCAGGTGCTTCCACAGACCCTTGGAAAGCTCTTTCTGGAGGTACATTGCATTCCATCAAGATGCAAAGGCGTTCCCACCTGACCACAGTGACCATTTATGTGGTGCAAACAGCCAGTTGCCAACACTCAGAGCAACAGTTGTAGGAGCATTTAGCAAGAAATCCTTTGTCTGAAATATGTTTTTAATAAACTATCCACTGAATGTATTCAAATAACAAATAAATTCCTGCAAATCCAAGTGTATTTGCAGAGAACTCACAAATGAGAGAGGCTAAATTAATTGAATGCTTTTGTCACTGGGGATAATGGTCCAGCTGTAACAGATCTCCAGATGTTTGTTTGTAGAAGAGTATGCTTTCATAGGAAAAGAAAAACACTCGTGGGTCTATTAACTCAGAAACAAGTTTACAGCTGTGTGCTTGTGTGCTCTGCCTTGCACTCCCACCAGTGACTGCAGAGCTCTGTTCCAAGGTTTCCTCTTGCAATAAACAGCCTCCTTATTTCTTACTCATTGTCCTCCTGGCCATGTTTAGACATCTGTGACGTGCAAAGAGAGGTAATGGCCCTGTGAAAGCCTCCCAGGCTTCAACAAATCACCCTTGCTGTGCTCCAGGGTGTACCATGTGTTGCAAGTACAGCTGGACTGCTGCTTCTTCCAGTTTCGGCTGCTGCGGCTTGACTTTTCCCTTTTATTTGGGTGGGTTTGCTGCACAGGACCCTAGATTGGGAGAATGTCATGCTGTGTGTTGTGTTATGGCTGCTAGGAGCTTGCAGGGACAAGTGGAAGAGTTTTGGTAGTTGGAAAAGAGGAACACTCTCGATTTAATTTCGTCTATAGACTGGAGCCTTGCCCAACTTCTGCTGAAGGAGCTTGGCTTTATCAGTGCATTAGAGTCATCAGTCCAGTGTGCTCCATCCATTTCCCTCAGTCTTATTTTGTTTCTGTTGTTAAACAGCCCAAGCTGTTTTTGTAAGCCCCGTAGCTGAAGCGCCCCATTACTCACAGGCGAGAGGACAATAGAACATGGGGCCGCTCTTAAATGTCTCTCCACGTCGGTGTCATTAATAACTGTAATGCTGGCATCACTTGCTCCTAAATAGCCTCATTTATCAACAAGCAATTTACTGCAGCACTGTGGCGGGGACGCAGATAAGCTTGTTCCTCAGATACCCAGGTACCACCTGCCAAGTCTCTCCCCACCTTCTCTTTGGCATTTGAGAGGGAGGGAGGCATGGTAGAAAATGCTCTATCCAAGATGTGGCAGTTGTTTGCCAGCCCCAAGGAGTTGGGTTGTGCTCAGAGGAAGGCAGCTTCAAGGCTAGGACTGGTGGATGCAGCGGTTGATGAGTTGCACATGTATTTCCCTAGACTGTCATCTTTGTGGAGAGTCTTCCAGGTGTCTGGTTGGTTCTCTTGGTTCTCTTAAGGGTTTTGTTTGCTTTTCAGGGGATAAGAGCAGGAAATGTAACCTTTCCAAAACTGGCTGCCTTGGGCTTCAAATTTCTGGCCCGTTTCTATGAATCTTGCTTTTACTGCAGCCATATTGTGGAGATCAAGAGGTGCTAACTCAACTCCAGATAAATAAATCAAGAAGGGAGTTCACCGCATCTTAATTATAAACAGGCAGAATCCATCACCCAGCCCATGTTTTGAAACCTCAGAGAGTTATGGTGGCAATTCAAGGCCAATTTGCTTATCGATCTGAAGTCTGCAGACAAAAATCTGACCACTGGTACCATTTCCTTCTGGCTTTGGCCAGTCAGTGGGACTTTGACACACATACCAAAGCATACTTGTGCTGGAGCAAAACATTCTGCAATATTTAGGCTGAGGATGGCTATATTTATTTGTTCCCCTGAACCATTCAGAGAGCAGAGCAGCTGGGCCATAGGCAAGCTGTAGCACTAAAGGTTTTGTATTCCTTGTGAGACTGAGAGCCTCGGGGATGTTTCATCTTTTGTGAGGCGCAGATGAGATTTCAAACAAGACGTGAATGAATCCCGCTCAAACTCCACTTGCGCAAGTAAATTTTGCTGACGGGGTTTTTTCTTTTCCCCATTCATATTGATCAGCTCTTCAGCTTGACGGGGTTGCTGGTGGAGGAAGCGGCTCTCAGGCAGCACTATTTTAGAGGTGGCATTTTATGCTCTGCCTCATCCCTGTTACTGGAGCACAGCTGGCAGCGTACCGATGCGCCATCGATGGAGCTGTTCAGCACTGATATTCACATGAATTCCCTGTTAGCATTGCTGGCATCATTGCCTTACTGTCCTGGGGGTGTCTTTTCTTACACCCTATGGGCGTCTTGTAATCTTACTCAGTGCTAGGACAGTCCTGGGACCTAGTCCATAGGCAGTCCAATATAACGAGCTTTATCTCTGACCTCATTAATTGCAGAACAGCCTCTCTTTTCTAATTAACACAAAGGTATGTTACCTTGTCTAGGTAAGATGCAAACTACTGCATGTGTCATCTTACTCATAAATCATTTATTTGCACTGAGTAGCAAAGAACCTCATTAACTAGACTTTTGGGGTCCCGCTTTTCTTCTGTTTGCTCTGGTGTATTTCTAGAAAGCCTGGTATGGCCAAAGAGAAGCAATGAATTTGAGGATGCTGGGTCAGCTGCATCTTCTAGTCTCCTCTGCCCTCCTGCTTTCTGCACTGAGTGGGAGATTGCAGTGGGCATGTACCCTTGTTTTTCCAAGTTAAGGAGAGGTCACTCCCATCTGAATGATCTCAGTGGAGCTCCTGTTAGTTCGTTGCATCCACCAACTAGAAAGTAATCCTTGGTGCTAGGATTGGTTTCAGTTCTCACTACTGTCCTAGCCATCAGAGCTGGTTGGTACTCTCTGGACATACAGTAACTGAGTCTTCTACCTGCCCTGGGCCTCGCTTTCTGGGGGGGATGGCAACATCTAGTATGTCTTGGTGGCATGTTTTGGCTCAGTTATCCCTAGGTAAGCCTTGTCTAATCTTTCCTGGTGAGAGTGCATGGCTTGCTTCAGCTGGTTACCCAGTCTTTATTCCTGACTGAAAGATGCCTCTGAAAATATGGGTGCTCGTCATCCCTGCTGCTGCTTGGTTTTAGCTGACAAGACACTTCATGGTAGTCAAAAAGGACAGCTGCAACAGGTCACCTGCTGAAATGATTTCTTCTGACCTGTGAAGATCTTTGCATGGTGTTATGTTTTTTCTGGCAGGATCAGGAGACTCTTATCTCTGTTCTTGCCAGCTGGCAGTCAAAATGTAAGCTAGCTCTGTTCAGAAAATGAGTCCTCTGCCCTTCGTCTTCCCAAATGAGACTGACCCTAGCACTGTGGTGCTGCAGATTTAGTCTCTGCACTTATGTGTACAACTTGTTTGGTCAGTTGGAATAATTTTTTGTTTCTGGAAGCATGGTGACTCTACGCTACATCAGTCACTACAGAAGGCCCCCAGCCATGTGATTCTGACCTCAATATCCATATTAATTTAGAGTTCCCTCCAAGAAACATTGGAGTGATTGCTTGGGAGGAGTTTTCCCAAAACCCTATCTCTGCACATACTCAGTAAAACTCCTGAGAGGAAGTTCTCCTCGCTGTGTCCATGAGGACCCTTACCTGTCCCAAGACAGCTGGGATGTCCTGCTCCCTGCTTGTGCTGGTTGGCTAGTTGACGTTAATGGGACAGCTGGCAACCATGTCTTTTAAAGAAAAAGGGTTGCCACCCTAAGTAGTTTTCCTTAGTTCAGCTATTACTTTCATGAAACTTGTAAGAACGCTGTGTTTTTTTTTGGTGCAAATCCTTCTTCCACATTGAGCTGTGACTTGGAGGGAGGCTCCTGAGTTGTTGGGGAGAGTATGGTCACGGTAATTGCTGGTAGTGCCTGCTATGAAAGTACTCGTGCAGCCTCTGGTGGGTGGGTCAGTGAATTAACCGGACATCCCGCCTACATGCCTATTCATTTTTTGGAGAAGTGTGGTCTTCTAGAAGCCAGCCATCAAGGTAGGTGTTGGTACCTCAAAAAGCTGCCTTCAAAAATAGCATTTGGGGAAGGGGGTGCTGCAGCCTGCGGAAGTGAGATTTGTACAGATGGATGTGTGTGCATTGGGCCTTTCTGATAAGGTAGGGAAGTGTGAGTGTAAGGCCAGGTTTAGTGGTGAAAGCCTCTCCGCAACACCGAATAGACTCAGTTAAATATTTCACCAATGACTGGGTGTCCTGAGTCCCCTCTCGTGGTCTCCACATCTGTCTTAGAGCTTGCCCAGTGCCCAGGCACTGGTGGGAAACCAGGAT
This sequence comes from Morus bassanus, assembly GCA_031468815.1. Taxonomy (NCBI): domain Eukaryota; kingdom Metazoa; phylum Chordata; class Aves; order Suliformes; family Sulidae; genus Morus; species Morus bassanus. The sequence continues at coordinate 4,659,051 of CM062583.1, forward strand.
GACGGTAAAGGTGTCACCATCACTGATGATCTTGTTTTTCTGCCTGTTGCTGAGCTGTGATATTCATGCAGAGGAGAACTGGGTGGCGTTTCCATCCATGCTAGTACCTGTGACAGAGTTTCCTTTGACCTACGAGTGTTTATTTAGTTAAATGAACTCTCTTCTTTTTGGAGGGAGGTGGGGAGGTCAGGAAAAGGCAGGAAGGAACAAAGGAACAGTAAGGAACATTCCTTTTTCTTTCTGGGCTGCTTTTTATTTCAAAAATTAATTAGAAAAGGATATTCTATGGATTTAGGGTTTAAACTTTGTGCCAGAAATGTTAATCAAGACTGTATTAGCTAGATTTTCCTTGAGGAGAGAGTGGGGGCGGGTGTACAGAGTGGGGCTGTTCCGGAGACAGGCACGAGGAGGTGTGGAGCAGTGCTCATGGAGATATTTGGCAGCACGGCCATGCAGAGGGAATGGGTTTGCCTTCACAGGTGGGGAGCGCCCTCTTCCCCACTCCCCAGAGCTGCTAAAATTGGGGTTTGGCCCTCATGTAGTCAGTACTTCTGGGGCTATTCCAGGCTTGTTTTTGTAGTATCTTTTCCAGGCTAGTTTTAAAAGCCCTCAGGCCATGTCAAGGCTTTTTGCCATTATTTAACACTTCAGTAGATTTCACTGCTGGGAAGTTTCTGCTAACCCCAGATTTATGTTTTCCTTTGCTTTTTCAGTTCATCCTGCCTCCTCCCACCCCTATATGTGTGTCTCACGAATACTTGTTAGTCACATGAGGGCAGCTCCAAGGAGCAAAGCTGCATGTAATATTTAGAGTTTTTCAAGAATCCCCTTCCCCAGCCTCCTAGGCTAAGCTGTGTGGGTATTGATGTAGATCTTTATCTGATTTCCAGTTGGCAGTGCTTGGAAATGAAAGCAGTACTCCTGCCATGTTTGAACTGGAAACGGTCTTGCCTGCTTTGTACCACCTTGTCTATGCCCTTGAGAATTGCCCTGGTCTTCAGGAAACCTCAGGCTTTGCAAGGCGCTACCCTGAGTGATTTCCTGGGCTGACGGAGCATCTTGTGCATTCCTGTCTTCAATTTACAGCTCTGCTGCAAAATACCAAGTTAATCTCATGTGATTTCCCCCTTTATAACATCACGATGCTCAGTGTTTATTCCCCCCTGCTCTCCCTTTTGTATCTATTCTGTCAGTTTACCAAGCATGGACTTTCCACTCTGCAAAATCTTTAATTAGACAGTTCCCCGCTGCTCCTCTTGTTCTCTGACCCTTCTCAGACAAAGGTGTGAGCAAACCACCATTTAATTTCCTTTAAATTTAGTTTAAAACTAAATGCCTTGAATGGTTGACTCACGTGCAGACCTCATCCTTGTGATGGGGCTGCTCTCCTCACTTGTGCTCTGGGCTCTGCTTGGGAACAGGATCGCACCCTGGCTGGAACCAGCTCCTCTCCTTCCCCTTCCTGTTGTGAGGATGAAGAGGGAAGGACAGATATCAATAAAAGTGAATGAGACTTTTTGACAGAGCAGCTTCTGCGAGGGAACTTTTTTTTATGGCGCAAACAATGGATGGAGCAGAATTTGCATAAATCTCATTAGAAAAAAGTACAAGTTTCATAAATCTTGTGATAAATTAATGCGATATCATTCTGAACAGGATATATTAATTTTAGGTTGAAATGAATGGGTCTGTGATCATTGTTGGTAATTATGAGGCTCCCAGGCAGTGTGGAGAAGAAATTATTTTTAAGAGGGCTTTTTAAGTGCAGGAACCCTTTTCACACCGGGAATATCTGAACAGATCCAGACCCCTTCTTTTACAAGTGTTTCTTTTCTTATTTTACTCTCCTGGGGTTTTTTTGATGCAATTGTATTTACTTCCCTTTCACGCTGATACAGCCTATTCCTTCCCAAACAAAAGGAAACAAAAGTCCTTTCAGTTTTTACAAACTATCCATGTTCTCCCTTGTCCCAGGGACGGGCAGGCTGTGGGTTTTGTAGTGAACCAGAGGGCAGGAATCACTGGTTCCCTGAGCAGGCAGGGAGAAAGGAGAGGCAGGCACCCCCTGGCCTGCTGCTGTTTGCAGGGGTTTGCCCAGGGATGAGCATTTTTTAATCCCTTTTTTCCAGGCAGATCTGGAGATGCCACAGTGATACTAAGGCGTATCCGTGATTTCTGCAGCAATATGCCAGCCTGGTTGGAGAGTTTTGGTTAATAAACCGCTGTCTCTAAGCCAAGGAGGTGCCTGCGAGTGAGCAAAAGCTGTGACCTCCATCCACTGCAAAGACACAGCACCAGCATGAAGACATAAGTCTTAAACTGGTTTCAGAGAGCTTGCTTGATATCTGCGTTGCTGTAAGACCTGTTTGAATATTGATCGAGGGAAATTGCTCTGTCTTAACTGTGTTGATATAGGTGTTGACTTTAATTGGAAGGATGCCAATTCTCTGCCCGTGTGCATGCCAGCAGCCCAGTGACTGTGTGCACAGCATCTACCAGGAGAGCCTCAGGTATTCTGTTTAATGATAATGTCAAGGAAGTTCAATATACTATTGGTTCTTGTATTTTTTTCCCCCCTCTCATTTCTCTTGTAAAGTTAACTCAAGTGCTTGGTAAATAGCAAAGTAAACCAAAAAAGCCCTCCGTTATGGCTGTGAACACTTGGGTCTTTACCCACTGCTGCATTCTTCCTTTTAAACAGCTTTAAACGCCCTTTTAAACATCTCTCCGAGAGCTGGGGGGAACGAAGGCAGGCAATGCCTCTTTCTGAGGTTTACTGCTGGCTGTCAGGTCTGCTTATGGATTCCGTCTCGACACTGACTCCCCACTTAAAATAACTAAATGCAGTAGAGAAATTACAGGCTCTGTCTCCAGCTCTGGCTTTGAGCATCTGAGGAACTAGGAAAAACTCTGCTGTGTCTTTCACTTCCCAGCTTGATAAACTCCCTCAGAAACAGTTTTGACTACACAGATTTGTTTTCACTTTTCTGTCACCTCCATGTTTGGCTCCTTTCTCCTCCTGTATGTGATGGGTGATGGCACTAGTGCATATAGTTCCTGGCCCAGGTTGTCCTGGGCTTTTCCCCCCACAGCTAGCAAAGACCTCCTGTTTTTCTGATGGCAGAAACTGCTCTTTTCTCCCTTATTTATTACAAGACCCTTTTAAAAAGGTGCTGGTGTCTCCCTCTCCTTTTTCACTCACTCTGCCGCACAGCAATTGGAGCGGAGGCAGCGTCTTGGTTGGGTAAGGCGATGCTTCCCATTAGCCCCTGGAAAGAGAAGTGCATAACGCTGACCTCCACTTGAATTGTAGGAACGGAAACTTTCTTTGAGTCGTTCTGGAAAGTTTTGGCTGAAGTGGTTGAGCCCTTTCTGAGAAGGAGGCCAGAGAGTATCTGTTGAGTTTGTGTTTATGAAATGAGCTGGCAGCCACCTGCTTTGAGAGAAAGGCTCGAGGATGGATGAGTGGGTTGCCCTTGTACCTGTGGTGTTACTTTTAGGTATCCTTGAGCATATCTGAATGATGTTGGCCAGGGGTTAATCTCAGGGAGCTTGCATGGCATGAGTTTTGCTAATATTGTTCACCCAAGGCATGCTCCAGCTGCAAGAAGCAAGGTTTTCCCTGCAGTAGCAGTCTGGAGCATGTGGTGGTTAGGCTGTGGGAGCCCACATCTTCTGCGTAATCTATGGCCATCCATGGCATGGACAGGGAAACTACTTCAGGAGGCTGGGACCAACAGGGAGGAAGGCAGGAATGAAGATGGAGAGACCCTGGTGCCTGCAAGAGATTTTCTGAGCCCAAGTGTGTTTTGCTTGCTCTCCTAGCCCCCCACACCATGCCCACACTCACATCCCCCCCTTCGCATCAGATGGGGTCTCCTGTGCACACTCTGTCCCCAGCTCGGGGCTTGTCTTCTCTGGGAAAGTAATGAAGCCACATCCCAAATGTGGGAGCAGCTCCCACTTGCTGTAGCCTCCTGCTTGAAACTAGATTTTACTTTATTTTCCTTGCTAGAGAGTCATGGTCCTTTCTCTCCCTCACATTGCTCAGAGGTGGCATATTGTAGGATTGCTCAGCAGCACAGAAATATTAGCATTTCATCTTTTCTTTTAAAAAAATCTTTGGGAAAACAGCACGGATGGACTTTTTTCTTTGTTTATTTTTTTCTGAAAGGTGAAAGACAAAATGAATTACAGGCAAAGAAAAGGGAGCAGGTGAAAAACGAGAACAACAGGGTTTGAATTTCAAGATCAGATCCATCAAATCCTGACACCAAGTGCATCAGAGGCCAGCCTGCTGTGAAGAACTGGGCTAATTGGAGATGCCTGTGCTGGGGTGACTGGGGCAGGAAGGCAGTGCTGGTGGCTAGCAGCTAACATCAGGATTGATCGTGGGAGAAGGGAATGGGACAATGTGATTGTCCCATCTCCCTTCCAAGGAAGGAAGGCGGGGGAGCCAAGGAAATCTGGTGGCAGCTACTTCAGAGCAAAAGCGTGGTGGTGGCCTTCACATAAGGGGACCCCTTGCTGCAGGGTGTGGATGCTAAAATGATCTTTATGTAAATAAATTTGTGCTGGTTTGAGAAGTTGAATACTAACTGAGGGCTGTCTATGCCAGCTAGTGACCTTGGTTGAGGACCATAGGCACTGCTTTTAGCATAAGGGCTATCTCCCTGCTGTGTCCCTCCCCAGCGTGCCCAGTGCCTCTGATCCATTTGCCACTTCTGCTTAGAAATGTCTGGTTCTTTATTCTGCAAAACCCCTTGCCTTGTACGCTGAGTACCCATGGTGCTGGCAGGCTCCGGACCACTCTCAGTAGTGGTGGCAGAAGATGGAGAGCCAGGAAGCTGCATGGTGACTGTACCCACAGATACAATCCAAAGCTTGGGAGGGGTGAGAAACAACGAGCCAAGGAGAAACAGGTACTGGCTCTTAAAAGCAGGGATTAAAATGCTTTTTAATATTAAAGTGTAGCTGGTACCTGAAGTCTTGAGCCCAAAAGCCAGCACAGTCTTTGGAGAGATTAACTCCACTTGGGTATGGATCAGACCTTTTACAAGAGCATCTTATTAAGCAACTAATTAGAAACCTGTCTCTTCTGTTGGATCCTGCCCTCCATCCCAACCTATTCCTGTGCAAACTGTGTCAGCATCTTGCTCTGGCAGCTTCTTCATCCTCTGGCTCTTTCCCTGGCCCCTGGGGCTTAGTGCTTCCAAAACTCTCCAGGAGGTCTGGAGAGTTTATTTTTCTCCTTTCCCATCCCACTCTTGAAAGCAAAACCAATCAAGAGGAACTGGGAGGACCCAACCACTTTGCCTTCTTTTCTCCGTGGTAAAATGGAAGGGCAAGAAAAATATACAGGTTTACAGCTGAAAGCAAGATGCTGAGACAGGAGTTCTTATACGACAGGGGAAAAAAGTATGCCCCATAAAGCAGCCAAACCTAAAAAAAAAAAATTTAATAAAATCCTAGAAGGAACAAAACAACAGGCAACACCACCACCAAAAAGAAAAAGCTCCTGAGGTCAATCAAAGTTCAAGACTTGGAGAAAGAAGAAAATCTGTGTATGTGTGAGAGAGAGAAGTAGCTGTGATTGAGAGAAAGGAGGCAAAAGGAGACAAGACAAATTGTGATTATCTGGTGGAATCAAGACACTTAACTGCCCTGTCTGATTCCTGAGGGGAAACAAATGAACCCTATAACTCTGCACTGCAGAAGGATAATTTGTCCCTGTTTCCCCAGCCCTTGCTGGAGCCAGGTCGGTGCTTGGGCTTGTGGCAGCTCAAACAACATCCTCCGTGTGGCCCAGGGAGAGTTAGGGCATGTTATTTTTCTTTGCAAGTGCCCTGAGAGGGGTTTCTGACATATCCCTGGGCTCTGCACACCCTGTCAGAGTGGGCCCTCATCTTTTTGATGATTTCCTGGTGATACAGGCACCCTTATGTGAAGGTGCTAGCACTGCTTTTGCAATCCTTTGGCAGTTCCTGTGTTGCTTCCATGAAAGTGATGGAGTCCAGCTGCGGAGATGAGTATTGCTGGATTGGGTGTTTGCCTTCGTCCAGCTTCACCTGTGGGTGGGAGAACAGCACCTTCTCTGTGATCGCCCTGGAAAATGGGATTTCCTGTGGTCTGTTGAACAGTGACTGTGGCCCAGATTCTCCAGCTGTGTGTGCTGGTGTTGTGCTATCCAGCTATTCCGCTTCTCCTCCCTTGGTGCAGTAAATTGAAAGGGGGGAAAAAAGACATGGGGGGAGAAGTAGAATAAAATAAATTAGTGCTAAAAGAATTGGTGGAAGGTAGCTCACAGAAACTTTTGTCGTGGTGGTGAAAGTGGTGAAGGAGCCCAGTGTGCTCCACTGCGGTCATCTCTCACTGCATCCTGCATGCCTGGTTTACACCATGAGCCTAAACTTAACATTCTCCCGGGGTAAAGCTTGCAAAAATCAGAATAACAAATGTCAAAGTGATTGTGAAGTCTCATGTCTTATTTCAGGGAGCTGTTTCTCATTATTGTCTATTTAATTTGTTATTTTGATCTGTACTTGATGCACGGTTGTGTTTTTTTCCACTATAATGAATTGGGAGGTGCTCTTAAGTTAGGATGGTGATTTCTGGCTGATGAACAGGTAAGGGAATGGGTAAAATAGCTCTTAATTTTTGGTGCCTCACTTGTGAGGGTTTGTTAAAGACGGTATTTTCCTGTGATACAGGAAAACAACATGCAGCTTATACTCTAATGTTCTGAGCCGCCCTATTTATGAATGAAGTTAATGTTTCTGATTCTAATGAAGTTTCCTGTTTCTAACAAATAAAAAGAAAGAAAAGTTGAATGCTGGTGATGGAGTTGAATGAAGGTGCTGAAAGGTTCCCTTTCCTTTTTTTTCACATGCTAAATCTGTCCTTGATTTTGATACTTTTGATTTGGACTAGAGAGCAGTCAAGCCCAGCATGCTGTTTCACAGGGGTCTAACTTTGCACGCCTGCAGACTGGCAGGAGTGAGAAATGTGGGTGGGATGATGCACTCTGCCCAGAAATGCCTTGCCTTGTTCTCCAGATTATCCTGAATTTAGGAACTAAATTCCCTGACAGTGGGAGGTAGCTGTAATGCAAAGAAACAGAAGAGTTAAATGTTTGTTGGCCGATTTGTGTGTGTGTGTGCAAGTGGGTTTGCAGCACACAAACCATGAATGCCACTATGATTAGAACAGGGTGGGATGTGGTTTTCCTATTCAGCAGGATTTTTAAGATCGTTTCCCTTCCACTGAGATGTGACTGAGACCTTTTGGAGTTTGAAGTATTTGCAGTTCCCCAGGGAACTGCAGATAACCTGTTGATCTAGGGTTTCTGAATGAGATGTAAAGGGGGAAAGTTGTTTATCCCATTAAATTTGGCAGAATAGAGAGGTATGACCCTGAATTTATCTTGTCCTAGTTACTGGCATTCACTGCCATGGGGACGGTCACAGTCTTGCTCGTTTCCTGGGGCAAAGAAACCTTTGTTAAGGATGACTTCAGATGTCCTCCAAAATAAAACCAAACTAGTAGCTTGTTTCATATCAAGGCCCTGAGGTTTGAGAAAGTGTAGGGTCACTTCATATCTCCAGTGTTGGCTTCACTGAAGAGACGGGAATATTGCAGATGAACCGGCTGATTGCAGTCGTTTGGATAAGCTTGTTTTTTCAGGTCTTTGTCCAAAGTGTCTTTGTTTGTGACCTGTCACTTGCTTGCACCTGTGTTGGTGAAAGGATTTTTTTTCCCCTGGTGATTAATTGTAGTTGCTCTTTTTAAAACAACTGATATTCCTTCCTCCAATAGAAATTAATCTAGGTTTGGGCACTGAGTTTTCCTGTGCTTTCTTGCTCTGGAATAGTCATCCTAAGCTGTGGTCCACCAGCCTTTTTCGAGGGCATTTGGAGCAGGGTTGTGGAGACAGATTTTTACCAAACAACGCCAAATTACCAAGCGCTTCACCTGGCTGCTTGGTCCTCCCCGTTACTTGCTATGCTGTCACCCGAGTTTGTATGGAGAGCAATTTTACGTGATGCTAGTAGATCATCCTAGTGATAGCAGATCGTCCAAGTGGACGAGGGAAAGGCTGTAGATGTTGTCTACCTGGACTTTAGTGAAGCCTATGACACTGTCTCCCACAGAATTCTCCTAGAGAAGCTGGTGGCTCGTGGCTTAGACAGGTGTACTCTTCGCTGGGTAAAAAAACTGGCTGGATGGCCAAGCCCAAAGTGTTGTGGTGAATGGAGCTAAATCCAGTTGGTGGCTGGTCACAAGCAGTGTTCCCCAAGGCTCAGTGTTGGGGCCAGTCTTGTTTAATATTTTTATCAATGATCTAAATGAGGGGACTGAGTGCGCCCGTCAACTTATATGTTATCTGCAACTTATCTGTTTGCAGATAACACCAAATTGGGCAGGAGTGTTGACCTGCTTGAAGGTAGGAAGGCTCTACAGAGGGATCTGGACAGGCTGGATCGATGGGCTGAGGCCAATTGTATGAAGTTTAACAAGGCCAAGTGCTGAGTCTTGCACTTGGGTCACAACAACCCCATGCAACGCTGCAGGCTTGGGGCAGAGTGGCTGGAAAGCTGCCCAGCAGAAAAGGACGTGGGGGTGTCGGTTGGCAGCCGGCTGAACACAAGCCAGCAGTGTGCCCAGGTGGCCAAGAAGGCCAACAGCATCCTGGCTTGTATCAGGAATAGCGTGGCCAGCAGGAGCAGGGCAGTGATGGTGCCCCTGTGCTTGGCACTGGTGAGGCCGCACCTCGAATGCTGTGTTCAGTTTTGGGCCCCTGAGGACAAGAAGGACATTGAGGTGCTGGAGCGTGTCCAGAGAAGGGCAACGAAGCTGGGGAAGGGTCTGGAGAGCAGGTCTGCTGAGGAGAGGTTGAGGGAGCTGGGGGTGTTTAGTCTGGAGAAGAGGAGGCTGAGGGGAGACCTTATTGCACTCTACAACTACCTGAAGGGAGGTTGTAGCGAGGTGGGGGTTGGTCTCTTCTCCCGAGTAACAAACAATACGATGAGAGGAAATGGCCTCAAGCTGCGCCAGGGGAGGTTTAGATTGGATATTAAGGAAAATGTCTTTACTGCAAGAGTGGTCAGGCATTGGAACAGACTGCCCAGAGAGGTGGTAGAGTCACCATCCCTGGAGGAGTTCAAAAAATGTGTAGACGTGGCACTTGGGGACATGGTTTAGGAGGCATGGTGGTGGTGGGCTGATGGTTGGACTTGATAATCTTAGAGGTCTTTTCCAACCTTAATGATTCTATGATTCTAGGATGTCCCCCCAACTGCGGTTGGTGGCCTTGGGACCTGCCAGGCAGCAGGGTCCTTGCACAAGTGCATTTCATCGATGTCATGCAGCACTAAATTTTTAATCAGAAAGTCACGTAGTGCTAAGTCAAATGCCTTACAAAAGTCTATTATTTCTTTGCAGTTACCTTTATCTACCAAAATTGTAATCTCATCAAAGAATAAAATCAGATTTGTTTGACAAGTCCTATTTTCCATAAAATCGTGTTGACTGGCATTAATTATGTTCCTGTCATTTAGTTCTTCATTAATGGAATGTCATATCAGCTTTTTCCATTATTTCCGCCGTGATTGATGTCAGGCCAACTGGTCGGTAATTGTCCGGGTTGCTCTGCTTGCCGAACTGTGCCATCCTGTTTGCCCTCTGGTCTGCCAGAGCTTCCCTCCTCTTCCCAGATGGATGAAATTTTGGCATCTGTTCTCCTTGGCCAGATGATTTGGGGTTGTAGGGTCTGCTCATACTGCCAAAGACGGCTCACGCAGAGGTAGTCCATCCCCCCATCCTTGGGGCCAGGTGGCCAAGGGGATCTCCTGTCCACCAGCTTTTTTCCTCCTATCTTCTCCCCTGTCCTGCTGAGAAGGGGACTGAGGGTGGTTGGGTGGGCGACAGGCAGCCAACCATGGTTGACCTGCCACATCAGAATTTGAATGCACTTGTAGGTGCCATGGAGAGGCCCAAAATGATCTGAGGAGATTCTTATGGGGCTGAAATAGGGCTTCAAGATTGGTGGCTGTCCCTTGCTTTCAGAGCAGTAGAAGTCATCCTGCTCTGGGAGCAGCATGAAGATTGCAAAGAGGACACAGGGTTCCCATGCAGCAACTGCAGAGGGTCCGGGTTGCCTCTCGGGTGCAGTCAGGAAGAGATATTTACAACTGCATGCCCATGAGGGATGGCTGAGCAAGGCCTCTGTTGGCTGGAATATTCAGGGTACTGCAGAAGATGGTTTCAAACATGATTTGGCAGAAGGTAGTGATGGGTTTGTCCCAGCATCTTTCATGCTCTCTGGGTGTCTGGGCTCCACCTATGTCAGAGACCAGCACTTGCTGCAGCTGCAGTGTTTAAAAACAAACCCCAGGTCTGTGTCTGGTTCCACACCCTGCGGGCATCACATCCATGCTCTTGGCCTTGGGATGTTTTCTTTTAACCTGGAAATGTTGTTGTATCTGCTAGTGGTGCCCCTCAGTGGGGGAGAGCGTGACGGAGGCTGGTAGGTGCTTACCCAGAAGACGCATGGGTTCCTCCACTGTCTCTAGTGCCTGAGATGGCCATGCTTCTGCTGAGCTAATGTGACTCTCTTTTGATAAGGGTGAGGGAGGAGAGGAGCTGTGGTACAATTTATCTGTGCTAGAGAGAACAGTAGGACCATTCACAGCTTGACTCCCCTTGCTGCTGTATAAATTTTTGAGGCATTGTAGCACCATGGGAAAATAGTTTGGGGATGATTTAAGGGAGGAAGGCAGATAGAACTGAATATTTTCAGTATTTCTTTCCCTCTGTCCTGTTTTCCTCATGATTTCTTTCCTCTATCTCTCCCAGGTTCCTCAGTGACTCAGCTGCTGGCCCGGGACCTGGACAATGACCCGCTGGTGTTTGGCGTGGTCGGGGAGGAGGCCAGCCGGTTCTTCGCAGTGGAGAGCGTGACTGGTGTTGTCTGGCTCAGGCAGCCCTTGGACAGAGAGGTGATGCTGCTTTCTGCTGAGAGTATCCTCTGCTGAGGGGAGGGGAAAAGAAGAGTCTGCTGGGATAAATGGTGGCTCTCCACCTTTTGTGGCAGCTGAGAGGCAGCCTGGGTGTTGTTCTCCGACGAAGTTGGGAATCCAGGTGTCTGATGTGCCCCTACCAGGGTCTGTCCTTAGCCACACTCACTGTGGGGACAGAGGAAATAAGCAGGGTGCTCTGGTTCGATCTGGCTTGTTGATTTTCCTGGATCCCAGAATAATATCTGTGAGTTCAAAAGTAAATAAAGTAATAAATGATCTACCACAGAGTGGGATGCTCATACATTTGGAGAAATTTACAGGCTCCCTCTTTAAAACCTATATTCCAATTAAATCCTTTACTGTTTAAAACAATGTGTAAAGAGACATGAGGTATCCCAGCTTATTCAATCTCATAATGACTTTTCATCATCTTGTGGATTCAAGCTTCTGGATGCTAAATTTGGCAAAATTCTTGCCTCGAAGCTGTTTCACACCCTGCTACTTTCAATGGTAGTTTTGGTGCACAAAGGGTATCCCATCCACGTGCCTGTTTTACAACAGCCCTGGCCCTTGCTGCATCCCTGGAGTGAGGAGGAAGGGATAGCACAGGAGCTTTGTAAGACCAGGAAAATACTATACAACTTGGGCATTGTGCTTAATTTCCCCATGCTGCTGTTGCCTGTGTTTAGTACTTTTGCCAGCAGCAGCATTGTGAAGGTAAAACTCATCAGCACACCTCAGGTGCTGGTGGTCTGGGTTGGAGCCAGCCAGATGTGGGGATGCAGAGGCGCGGGGCAGTGGATACCACTCAGGCTGAGCGAAGGCAAACCAAATTTCACAGCTTTAAGAGCGAGGCTCTGGAAAAATAAAATGTTTTTCTTCACCCCTCTCCCCTCCACCTCCCCATGCCGACAGCTGCCGGCATGAGTCATAAGTCTTCTCTTATTCAAATGCCTACCACTTCCCAATACTTATGATAACACCCTTAAGCCAAGGAGGGTGATCAATATATTCAGGTGGCTTTTGGTGGAGGGTGGGAAGAGAAGGAGCTGAGCAGAGCTTGCAGGCGTAGCCAGGCTGAACCTAGGAAAGGACCTTGTATCCATCAACTGACCCCAGGGGCTCAAAGTCAGTGATACATGGAAGAGGGTGAAGACAGACACGTGTGTAGCTTGGTATGGATAAGAGAAAGGCATAAATGACAATTTATGGTGGAGGAAGCAGGATGGCATGGGAGGGATGGGATGGAGGTGGACAGCACAGTGGGAGCAGAGAACACTGGCCTGGGTGCATGTGATCAAAAAGTCAGGGGAGAGAAAGCTGTACAAGAAAAGTGGTGGGGAAAGAAAAGCAAGAGATCAATTCTTGAACAGTGGAGGAAAAAAAAGAGACTTGAAAAGGGAGAGGGAGTTGTAATAAGGTAAACGATGCAGGAAAAGGGAAAATAGAGAAAAAGAGGAAGGAGCAAATGTATAGAGGCAAAACAATTTTTAAAAGATCTTTTTTACTCCCACAAAGATTTGAAGGAAAACAGGTTTAAAAAAAAAAAAAGACAAACCCTGAGACTAAAAAAAGTACGTGCTAAAATGAAGGGTGGAGACAGAAATTAGCATGTGGCAGCTTTCTCTGATTATTTTATCAGGTTTTAAAAATTAAATGCTCAACAGGTTGTTTCTTCTCTCCTTTTTTTCCTTTCTTCCCTACTGCTTTGTCCCTCGTGATGGCATCAATGGGTAGGGGGGAATTGAGGGTGAAAGATGCTGATGCAGCAGGGTGGGATGTCATGAGGAGCCAAGGCTCTCCTCTCCATTGGTATTTCAGCTCTTCGTTCTGCCTGCAGGCATTGCCCTGAGGTAGGAGCTAGGAAAGACTTTCTCAGGTTGAATTTCCTAGCTGTTTGGATGGGGGCCTGGGATGGTGCAGATGTGGGGGCAGGAGTTGTACACGCTCTGGTAAGCTGTTCCCCAAACCCTTCTCCAAGACAAACTGCTGTCCTGGTACAAGCAGAGCTCCAGATCTGGGCACAAGCAGCTGCTGCCTGTCCCTGAGCCCATATTATTAGGAATAAATCAACCAAATCTGCAGCACAAAGAGCCATTTCAAGCTTGCTTTCCAGCCTTTCCTGCACAATGCTTTGGAAACATCAAGTTGCTGTGCTCAGACAGCTCGGGCAGGGTGGGGGCACTGGGTCTGGGAAGGGATGCTGGAGGAGGAAGGGATTGCTGGGACTGGGGGAACCAAAACACCAGACGGTGCCCAGGTACCAGATGGGTGTGGTGGTCCAAGTCCTGCTGTCCATCCCTGCATGATTCCTTGGTAAAACATGAGCGAAACAATCACTAGTGGAAAAGAAAGGTCAGGAAGAGGTGGTCTGCCTCTAGTAGCAGTATCCCCCTGCCCTGACACCGAAATAATCCCCTCTTCCCCACTTGTTCCTCACTCCAGCACCAGTGACTTTAATATATTGCCATTTAAGACCAAGTTGTTAATTTAGTTAAAGCAATAAGGAGCAGAGAGGACTGCAGAGGCGTTTTTTTGAATAGGCATATGGGATTTCAGCCAGTTCTTACTACAGACCCTGGGCTTATCCCAGTGTTCCCAGCTATGTGATATCCCAAGAACTGCTGTGTGGCGGGTAAGTTGGGAGAGCAGCAGCAAGGTTTAGATGTCCTCAGTGAGACTGTGTTGTATTGTCATCTCAAACAAAAGCTAATTTCACAGTTTTTTCTTTGGACTTTCTCCTCTTTTTGCATTGTCCCTGTATCTTGCAGTCAGAGATGGTGCCAGGTCACAGTACACTGTGGGTGGAAAACTGTTTTTCTCTGCCTTGCACTTATTGCCTCTCACTGCTACAAGCAGGCAGCCTGCAGTGTTGGGTGCTGGGAGAGCATGCAAAGAAAGCTGGGGCTTGCTTGCATGCCATAGAAGGTTAAACAGCAGGATCCTCTCATCTACGTTAGTCTAGTTGTCTGTTTAAAGTGCTCACCTGCTAGCCAGGGAGTTGGTTCCTTAGTCCCTGCATCCTCCTAACCCAGGGCAGAGTGGCTCTCCATGCCTGTGAAATACACTGGAGCCCTGCTGGCGTTAATATTTCTCAGCATTTTATACTCAACGTAGGTAATCGCACTCAAATGCCCCTTCTCTTCTTGAAGGTCCTGAAAGCATTTCGCGTGTAATAATATTGGCTAAAAGTCCCAAGCCTGCCATCTGCAGATAAACACTACAGTATCTTTAATTGTATGTTTTTCTTCTTGTTCCCTTTCAGACTAAGTCAGAATTCACGGTTGAATTTTCTGTCAGTGACAGCCAAGGGGTACGTGTGACTTCTTCATTTCATGGTCTGTGGCATGGGTGGAGGGGAGCAGGGAGGATGAGTGTGGGTTGCTGGGGGACCTTCTGCATCATGCTGGGGGGGTCTGGGGAGCAGGACCACCCCTGGCCATCACTTGCCAAAAGCCTAAGTCAGAAAAAGCAGCTACAAGCTTGCTTTAGGTTTTAAATCCATGCATAAAGCTGACACCCACTCCCTGTCGTTATCCTTGTGGCTGCAGGTGATCAAAGGAACGGTCAACATCCAAGTTGGAGACGTGAATGACAACGCCCCGCGGTTCCACAACCAGCCCTACAGCGTCCGCATCCCGGAGGTAAGGATCACTGCAGCCTCTCTGCGCGGCCTGGCTTCTGGCTTTTCCCTCGGTGGCCATCCTTGCTGCCTGGTTGGCACTGCAAAGCTGTCTGCCCAGCTGCCCGAGGGCCACCAAAGTACAGGACTGTCCTGGCCTGTTGTGGGGAGGATTAAACCTCTAGAAGTTATCGTTGCCTACAAATGGGCAGAAGCAAAGTGATGGCATTTTGGGTGTTGGGGAAAGGCAGGTGGAAGGGCAGGTTTGGAGCTCAGAGCCTTTGAAGTCTTGGTGTTGTCTTTCCCATGACAAATGTAAAGTTTGAAAATAGCTGTAAAGGGATATCTGTTTCTTTTTCTCTTCCTTTGAGCCAGGGGGGATGTGCAGCTCTTGTCACAGAGGTGATCTGAGGCAGAACTAAATATTTCTTGAAACACCTAGCTTCTGGCAGAGTCCTGCCCAAAGGCTTCTGCCCTTGCTGGTAGTTTCCTTTAACACCTCCATAGCAGGACTTGTCCCATGATATCCTAGGAATAAGTTAAGTAGGAAGGGACCACATAAAATCATCTGGCCCAATCTTCCACTAAAGCAGGGAGAATTTTCATGTTAGATCAGGTTGCTCAGGGCTTTATCTAGCCAAATGATTAATATCTCCAAGGATGGAGTTTCCACAACCTTCTGCAGCTCACAGTCTGTGCTGGACATTGCAAAGGAGGTGACAACTAGTCATACCATCAGGGAGAGCTTCTGCACCTAGAGCTGAGCTTGGCAGAAATATGCCAAGAACTTACAGATCTGATGTGAATTTAGACTTTAAAGATGTGGAGTTGAAGGTGGTTGCTGGTGCTAGGAGGACAAGGTCAGGGTATTATATTTGAAATAAGGGATTAGTAGGCCATTTCATGTCCTCCAGAGGAGGAAACCTCTCCCTCTTGCACCCTGATGCCAGGGCAGAACCTGTTTTTCCCAGAGCATGCCCTGGGGTGTGGATGAGGTCAAGTGTGCATCTGTGTGTGTGTGAAATCAAGCAGTCTTCGGTAATCGAGAGGTGCAAACGATTATGTTACAATGGTTTATTTAATATGCTGACTGCTGATGCCCTGCTGTGTTGGGCTTTGATCTTTCTCAGTCCCTCTTCTGTGAGGATGAGGTTTCTTCATTAGGTTGTTTGTGATGTATGAGCAGGGAGTTTTAGTCTCATCTTTGCGCCAAGTCATCTGAAACCTCCCTTTGAGAATGACACTGGGTCAGAGTCATTTCTTCTCGTCTTTAAAGCACAAACGGTGCAGAAATGACTTGGCAAAAACTGCACGAGCAGCTCCTCGCTCTCGCCTTTCTGCTTGGGCCTCTGGAAGCTGATGGGTGGCCGTCTTGTCTTGCTGCCACTCCTCCCAGTGATGGTCTGTCTGCAGAGGTCTGCAAAGCAAAAGGAATGTCAGTAGGACTGGAGGAGAATAGTGTCCTTTCCCTTGCCCTTAGATTTACTTCTGGTTTTGCTCTTTACAGCACCTGGTACAGAGAGGACTTACTTCAGCTGGAGAAGGGAGAGATGGAAAGTGGGTTTCTGTATCTCCCCTGGGCACTGATGCTGTGTTAAGCCCCAGGGTTTATATAGCTGGAGCAGCTGTGCCATTTCTCCTCTTGCTTGTTGCCACTTCTGCTCTAAGAGCTGATATTGCAAACCTTAAGCCTTCCGCATTTCCGATCTTAACCGATGTCAAGCCTGGGGAGCAGGGAGAGCAAAGGGCTGGTGCTGGTTTGGCAAATTAAGGCTGGCTGATGAAAGGGAACTGCAGGCAGGTGATCTGGACAAAAACTAAATAAAAGAAGAAGAGGCTGAACCCCAGAGCCTCCCTCTTGCATGTCACACTGCTTTGCACGTGAGCTGCAGTTTTGCCAGGAGGGATTTCCAGGACTGCCTAATTCTTTCGGGTGTAGCAAGTACGGTGCTTCCCCCAGTGCACCTGCTCTGCCACTTGGCCTTCAGAGTTGTGCTTTTCTGGAGGGTGGCCTAATTTAATTATAAGGCATCATGTGCCAGTTTCCAATGTCTATCCATGATCTTTAACCAAGGGCACCGATCGGGGGTAATGAGCCACAAACTCATTGCTCAGCCAGCATCCTGGAGGCACTTCTGTTCTGCTGGGGAGACAGCATTTCCTTGTCAGGCACTGTGAAAGCAAGGGATGGGGTCCCACCACCTAAGGAGGACCATCTGAGGGCTAAGGTCCACGGGAGATTTGAGCAGTGAATTTACTCTGTGTGTGCTGGCATGGCTCTCGAGGAAGACATGCCCTCTTGCTTTGAGAGCTTTGCTGGGCCACAGGTTGTCCCTGTTGCTTGTCCACAAGTATTCGAAGCTGGAGATGATGTGGCATGGAGATGTGCCTTCAGAAGCTGAGGTCCCCCAGAGCCAGGGGACACCCTGGATGCAGCTGAGGCTGGGGAGCCGGTTATGGTAGGAGGTGACAGCATCCCCAGGTCACCCCCATGCTCCAGACAGCTCAGGCCAGGGTGAAGAGTGAGGGCATGGGTAGCAAAATCTGCCTCAAAGACCACCCAGTCCAAGCTGAAGGGCCTATAGCTAATGAATAAACAGGAGTTGGAGCTTGGGAATGGAGAACAGGCTAGCAGAAGTGCTAGTGCGGCTTTGCATAGGCTGGTTCTGTGCAGAATTGGCAGCTAATGAGGGTTTTTCTCTTTTTAATTTTGAGATAAATGGGTGTATCGATTTGCAGTTGTCCTAGCTAATGGAGCAGCAACAGAAAGGCTATTTAAACCTCACTGCTATTGTGTGGCACTAGGAAAGTCAAAAGAAGAGTGTGCATAAATAAATGGAACATGAAGTAAACTGACCTTTAAAAACAATACTGCCTCTAAATACCCGTCCTGGTGTTTTACGCAGTCCACTTGATCTGAGAATGGGAGTTTATTTGGGCATGGGCTGCGAACTGTGATCCCTCTAGCGTGGGGAGGGGGAGAGGATGCCCAGTTTAACTGTGGGCTCCTCTGCATCACAGCAGCTCTGAATACCCAGACCGGGGATCACTCATGTGTTGGGCTGATGCCACTGGTCCTCTGCACTCGTCGTGTCTTAATCGTGTTCCTGGCACCTGCCTGGAATAGCTGAGCGAGGGCCTGCGTGTCAGGAGAGGGACGTTTCTCCAGCGTAATCGTCCGTCCCGTCTGGGCAAGGGCGCCCCGTGATTTGCTTGTCAAAAGGCAACGAGGCGGTGCGGACGCTTTCAAGTCTGTAGAGAAGAGGGGAATCCTGCTAGAATTGGCAACTTAATTCACCAAGCTGGCCTCGACAGAGCTCATTAAGTTCTCATGTATTCATTTCAGGCTAATGGCTGTCATGCTGACTGCTGTTTGATTTGCTATAATAGACTTTTATGGCTTTCCAGTTTGCTAGGACGTGTGTGCCTGTGTCTGTGCCCTGTGGTGCTGCTGTAGTACATTAGTTACCTCATGTGCTTGCTACTCTGACCTTCAGGGTTTGTTCTCCTCTTGGATGCATCCCTTGCACCTCACCTCTTGCACACACTCTTTTTTACCTTCCTCATCCTCACCCAGCCCCAGGGTATCGTGTTTCTGGGAGTCTGAGGGTTTGGCTTTTATTGCTGAGCCTGTGGCAGGCTTTTTTGGTGATGCCTCAGTTTCTGACAAGCCCGATCTGCTTTATCTAATCTTTTTTTCCATTTGACTGGATCTGTAGGAAACTCAGTCTTGTTGGATTGTCATGGTTCAATGGGTTTACGTGAAGTAAGCAAGTCAAGTGAAGCCAAGTCCTCACGTTGGTTTTGTGGTATTTGGTGTGGTGTTGGGATTGGAGTGGACTGTTCCCATAGGTGCCTGCTAGGCTTTCCTGTCCCAGCTTCTAGGCATGAGACCTTCTGGGGCATGTGGCCCTCCATTTGCCTTTGAAGCAAACATCCTTTAAGCTTATGCTTAAAAGGCACGGCTCTGCAAACCCCTCTTCTGCATCTGCTACTTCCAGGTGCTATGCCATCTACAGGACCACATCTTGGGTCCTGCAGAAATTCCTCAAATGTTGAGGCTGTTGTGTGGTGTGGTAAGCAAGTCTAGTACCTTCTCGTGAAGAGCTGTTTTCCCCTATAACCCACCAGCATCCTGAGCCTGCTGATCAAGTTCAAACTGTCTGTGGACTTCTCTTGGCCCTGGAGCATTGTCAGTCTTCACATGTTGGCAGAAGGGTCACTTAATTGTTGGTTTCTTTGCTGAATGTTCCCTCAGGAGGTTTCCAGTAGGGTTTTCTCTCCTTCGGTGTTCTTCCCACCTCACTCCTCCTGTTATAGTTAACACACCAAGTGATTTATAAAGTAATATGTATTATTGGGTTACACCTTCCAGCAAAAATCTGTCCTCAGCCAGGCTCTGGGCCAGAGACTGCCGTTTAGCACCCCAGCCATTCACGAGATGACAGTTGCACCACGAAAAAGTATCTGTAACTTGACAGGAGATACTAATTATAATGGGACTTTGTTTTCAAAAGGCACCCACTGCACCTATAACCACAACCATCTGTGTTGGGAATGTGCTTATCCTGTCTTGAGTTCAAGCAAGCACCAGTAAGGGGCAGGGCTGTGGGAAAGGAGTTTAAAAATAGAAAGGGAAGTTTCTGGGCAGCACACAGCATCGGCTAGGCAACTACAGTCCAGCTTGCAGGTGTCGCATCTCCTGAACTCAGCCCTGATTTACCAATTTATTTTAATTGGGAGGCAGGCGGGCACTTAACATCAACAGCAGTCCCTTCTGCTTGGGGAGTAGCCTTTGGGATTGAGCCTTCACAAGCTGCTGGTCACCCTTTCCATCCTTAATGTGGTCGTGTAATTGAAACAGTGGCTTTTATGATAGGTTTTTTTTTCTTTTAATTGTGCAGAAAGGTGTTTGGCAGGGAGGGGGAGAGAAAGGAGGGGACTGTCACTGCCTTGTCCCATTACACAGCCTGGAACCAGACCATGCTATATGGTGAGCAGGGGCAGGGAGGATCAGAGAAAGCCCCAAAAGCCCTAGCTGTAATTAAAATTATTATTTTGCTTTAATGGTAATAATGTTGGTAATTACATCAGTTTCCCTGCCATCCTGCCTGGGAGTCTTCAGGGGCTCATATAATTCTATTGCGATGGCTCTGAGGCCTGATGCCACGCATACGAAGCAGCTGCAATGAGCGTGAGCTCCCACTTCAGACCCATTAGCTGTTCCCTTGCATGTTCCCAGACACCTTTTGGATTTGTTTTTTTGTTTTGATTTTTTTTCTCCCTGCTTTTTAAATAAAGAGTCTTTAAATTGAAGGAGATGATAACGGAACTGATAAGATGGATGTTCCTGCCATGTTGCAAAATGGCCTATAATCATTGCTGGCTGCTTTCCTTCCTCGTTTCTTCCCCCCCCCCCCCCCGCCCCGTTTTCCTTCTCTCCCTGCCCTTATGCCTCTGTGGGGATTTTAGAACAGCACAAATAATTCACAATGAATAACTTATCCACCAAATCCAGCCTTCCCCTCCCTCTGACACCTTTGCATGCACAAAATTTGCAAGCATATCGAACTCCTCCACAGCACTTAGTATGCAATTTTATTTATTTATGGTGGGTGGGGGCTTTTTGTTGTGAGTTTTTTGTTTTGTTTTTAAAACTTCCTGGAGAGGTGACAAAAAGATTAGCGAATTATTCAAGCTGTGTTCATTAAACAGTGTTGGCCAGAAGCAAGTCAGTTCTCTTTCCTGGGTAGGCAAGCATCTCTGTCTCCCCTCCACCCTGGCATCCCATTGGCATGGCCAGTGCTGGGGACCGAGGGTGCTCTCTCGTCTCTCTTGCCTGTTGGAGAAGTGGGAGGTGAAGCTTCGACTGGTGTTCACCACAGCAAGAGGGTCTCCATTGCAGAGGTACGTGGCAATAATCTGCAGCAGGTGAAATGTTCACCGAACTTCCTGAGCATCCTCATTTTTAATTGTGTGTATTGTTGCTGGGTTTCAAAGCCAGCCTCCATCAGCCCTGAGGGAATAGTTGGCTGACAAAATAACAGGTTAGATCTCCATACTGTCTCTCTGGCTTCACAGAGCTGGTCACCATGTGTTTGTTTTGATGTTTGTCCTTTCCAGTTTTTTTTTTTAACGTTTTAGCAACCTTTAATTACTTTCCAACTTTGTCCAGCAAACTCGTGGAAGCATAGACATGTTGTGAAGGGTATGCCTTTCCTTTAATAGTCTTAAGTGCAGGTATGCTGTCCATCTATTAAAAAGCCATCTCTTAGCTGGATGAGATAATCCCATTGAGAGGGTTTCATCTGCTCTGTAATCACCAGGTAGAATATAATATCCCTCAAAGAAATCATGCCTTCTCCCCTCCTCTCTCAACCCCAGCCTGCATGATCCGCCAAGATGTTTTTTCGGGAAGATTGAATATTAAAATGTATCTCTACATGGAGAAAATTGCCAAGTCAAGATTTTGCCAGCAGTGCCATGGGATGCCCTTTTTCATCAGTAATCGAGAGGCTGTGCAAGTGACCATCTCCTGGCTTGCAGTGGTGTGGAAGAGCAGAAAGAAGGGGAGCTGAGCAAGTAGCAAGTAGATAGGGACTGAAGGATGTGAATAATGCACAAGTTGTCAGGCTTAGCCTACTGTGATGGGTGGGATGCCGTGCATGTTGGCATGCTGGGTACGTTTGGCTCTGGGGTGAGTTTGTAAATATTCATACAGATCCCTGCTTTCCACATGCAAGCAAAACATTAACAGGTTGTTTAAGTGCAGGGAAGTTCGGGCGCTGTCTTGGGCATTCGTTCTGGCTTTCGGATGCTGGCGGTTCCTTCGGGCAAGAGCTTGGAAGCACACCAGGTGGCTGCTGCAATCTTCTCCCTGCTCTTTTCTGCCAGTACTGAAGGAAGGTGCTTAAAACAGGCTGCAGTGCATTGAGTAAAACAGCGTTTGGGCTAAAGGGTTTGCACAGCTGACATCAGAGATGTCTGTGGGATTTATGTAGAAACTTTTCTTTTCAAGGGGTGAGGTGCTTATTAAAGAGTTATTATGCTGCATCTGTATGATAAGACATGGAGGATTTGAGTGGCGTGGCTTGGATACAGGGGGTTGGGAGGCTTGTGGAGGTCTCTCCTTTCCTTGCACGGTGAAAGCCGTTGTGTGATGAAGCAGGTGCTGCTCAGACCTGGAAGCATCCTTCCCTCTGAAGGTCATCTGTGTGGAAGTTTTTGTCGTTATTGCTGATGCATATACTGTGACGCCAGATGGAGAACATCAAAGAGTCTTGAGTGACATCCTGATGTCCTAGGGAGAAAGTCTCTACCTCTGGCAGTCCTGTCACTTGTCTGGCTTCACCGGTGAATAGGAGACCCTGGTCCTTTAAAACACATGCCTGAGGAGTGAAATGAGAGATGCAACAGAAACTACTGGGGCGGAAAACTCCAAATGGCGTGGAAGTAATGTGTAAAGTGTCCTGGAGATAACAGTCATTTCCACCAGGCAAAACTTGGGCTCTTTCTGGAAGGATACTGCAGCAAGGAGGGGGGGGCAGCCTGAAAATTAGAAATAGTCATGCTGTTCTGAGCGGCGTAATGCTGGGGTAGGCGAAGGGGACAGGGGAAAGCAGAAAGGGGAGACAACAGTAGATTTAGAGCTGGAAGGAAAGCTAGTGTGGGACAGCAAGCAATTCGGTGCCTCTGTGCAGGAGCTGTCGTGCGGGGAAAATGAGACTCCCGGAGCCAAAGAAATAGTCTTGGGGCAGAGGAGGAAAAAGTGTACAGTAGCCTTCTGCAAGCAAGGAGCACCCAGACAAAAGAGGAGAGAGGTAACTTAGACACATCAGTAATCATTCCTCTTGGAAGAAATGGGGACAAGGAAACAGACCTCTCTCTGAGCTCATGAGGAGCCCCAGGACACAGGCATGCTCTCAGGTGCTCTGAAGGAGTTTCTTTGTATGCTGAGACCCACTATCTACCCATCCCTTGCTCATTTTCCAAGCTCTGAGTTTATTGCAGGTGTCTGTCCCAGACCCACCCCCAAGGTCAGGATGATGTCTGAGCTCAGGATGGCCAACGCCAAGCGATGACGGCTCCTAGGGATCCCCTCGGCCCCACTGGCAGCACGCAAACGGGTTGCTCAGACCGGGCACGCTTCCTCCAAAGCAGAGGGCGGTGGCTTGTGGTCCTGCAGCATCTCTTGCTGCAGGAGCAATTTAGGTTTGGGCTGAAAGGCTGCTCTTTTCCAGGGAACTGGAAGCGCCCGCGCGGGGCGTTCAAGCCCAGCCCTTTCAGTATAATTACACTTACACATCTGGGCAGCAGATGGCTTCAAGGTCTCTTCCTTGTCCCCAGCAGGAGGAAGGGCTCTCTGCTGCCAGAAATGGGCAGAGGAGCAAAGAGCTAATGAATGTGACCTGCTAGCAATTAGTTTTGTTTTATCTCTGTTTCCTCCAGTTACGATATTCTCCCAGAAGCCTGGGATGTAACTTATTATCTCATGCCAGCCAGCAAAAGCCGCATCCCCTCGCTTTGCATCCCTGTTTTGTTTACCTCCCTCTCCGTACATCATCTTTTAAGTCGGCAGCGGGAGCGTGCTTGGCCGTAGAAATGTTTATTAACGCATCCAGGCTGCGAAGGCAGCGTGCGGGGTAGCAGCTGCAAGACAGCAGAAGAGCCTTCATTAAAAGTGATTTCACTATAAGTGAACTCCTTTTACCCGCATAATCATGCAGTTTGTTGTTTCGGGCTCCTTTTTCAATTGTGCCGCCTAAATTAAGGCATGATTAAGGTCATACAGAAATGCATCGTGCCGGGGTATGGTGCCCCAGCTGCTGCCATTTTAGGATATGGGCTCTTTTCAACCTGAAATAATTGAGCTCAGCAGCAGACCTGCGAGGTGGGTACACGTTAGCATCCTCGCTCAGTGCAGCTAGGGCAGGTGAAGCTAGAGCTGGCAGAAGAGACTCACCAAAGCGTTTTTTCAATAAAAATGCCGGTTTTAATTAAGATGGAAATATTTAGAAAAAATGTTGCCATTTTGATAGCAAAGCTGGGCAGAAATAGCATTTCAAAAGAACAATAAAAACCGCTCTTGCAATAGATTCATTCCAATTTCTTTTTCAGAATTGCATTTAGTGTTTTATTAGTTTGTAATGTGTCAGTGACAGTCATGTATAATAAGCTTTCTCCTGCTGGTGGTCATACTTTGTGATAAAATAATAGACTAAATCAGTCTCTCTATATATTTTTTAAATATTTATGTGTGGACTGAACTGTTTGTATCAGTTTCAAACTATTTTCATTACAAATGGGAGATATTTGATCTAGGAAGAAGTTTCAATCAGTATTAGGCAGCCATTGCTTAATTTCGACCATTAATTGCTGTTGAAACTTAAATTTGTCACTGTGAATAATGAAGAGAGCAGGAAAACTGAATATAGGGTTCAAGGCAATTTTGTTTCAAGGAAAAAAAAAAACCTGGAAGTTTTTAATTTTCAGGATTTGTTTTACGGGAGATTTGAAAAGCTTCCCCCCTCCTCCGCCCCACAAAATGAGGAGGCAAACCAAGTCCAGGTGGATGTGGGTTCAGACAGCTTGTGTTGTGCAAGAAGGCTTGGCTGGGCATCTATGGAGATCATCTCCACGGCTGCAATATTGCCATCAGGCCTGCTCCCTTCTGAGCAGCAGAACTGAGCAAATGTGCGCTAAATGAGCGTTGCAAATATGCTTTTGCAGTTTTCTTGCCTCCCTGCCGCCCCTTTCATGACTCCTGCTATGTTTCTGCTACTCTGCCTCGCTTTCCAAATGTCAGGCTCTGCTCTTTTTTTCAGCATGAGCCGCTCGCAGGGTAGTTTTGTGCACACACAGGCTTGCACAGGCATGCGAAGGGTCTCAACAAATAGCCATGCAAGCCAGCTCTGTCTCCTAATGCA
The DNA here is from genome assembly GCA_031468815.1 of Morus bassanus. Taxonomy (NCBI): domain Eukaryota; kingdom Metazoa; phylum Chordata; class Aves; order Suliformes; family Sulidae; genus Morus; species Morus bassanus. The sequence goes on from CM062583.1 coordinate 4,683,617, forward strand.
GTATGTCTCCAAATAATTAAGCGAAGTGTGAAGAGGTGCATGGGTGGAAGGAGAGAGCTGGTGGCTGTCGCCCTGTATGGGACAGTAGTTGTTTGTCCCTCTCTTTCCAGGGACTGAGCTTATTCAGCATGGTCCCAAGGGTCTTGCTGGGGTGCAAGTGTGGCGTATTCAGCCACAGCCCACCTGTCTCCTCTGAGCTCAGGCAATGGTTATACCGACAGCCTCCCTGTTTTTCAAACCTGCCTTGGTTTTCATCATGTTGATATGTCACTTCCAGCTAGGCTTGGCCCGCAATTGTAAATCAAACTTGAAAGGGTAATAAGGAGGAGGGAAGGGAGAAGAGGAGATATTAATTAAGTCGGCCACCTCCTGCCAAGCCTGTGTGTGTGATGAGGCTCAGTTGCTCATATGTGTTTTGAGGCACCTCCTGCTTAGATGACCTGGGGTCTGGTTGTTTGTGCCAGGGTGGCCACCAGCACTACCTTCATACTGGTATTTAAGGAAGGAAAAAAAGGAGTTTGTAACCCATAGACTGGTATGCTCATCTGAGGCATGGAGGTTTTTGGGGTTTTGTTTTTTGTTGTTGTTTGTTTGTTTGTTTAGCATTTCTCAGTTCATTACCAAGAGTGGAAGATATCTTCCACTAATTAGTAAGTCTTTATTTAGAGGTAAGTCAAGAGTGCAGCCCTCTGAGCTTTGGAGAAAGGGGGATCTGCCTCTGCTTTGTAACCTAACTGGATGTTGATGAGCAACCTGAATGGGGAACAATTTCTGCTGCGCGTGTGATTTGGAGGACCCCAAACCTACATGGATCAGGAGCTATTGAGCCAGCACTTGGAAAATCACTCTATCAAACATGCTGGAAACATACGGCCAGATGTGCGCATGCAGATTTCTCAGCCTCCCAGGAGCAAACGCTTCCCTCTCTGAGATGTACTGCCTGTGCCTTGCCTTTGAGGTGGGCTGAAGGGTTAAAGCATAAAGCTGTTCCACTGCAGTGGATAGCTGATGGCCCGTGAAACATTGCAGGGGTTTTCAGCTGGTTGGTGAAGTAGCAGGACAGGCAGATATTTTGTTTTCCTATAAATAATTTGTGCATTTGGGGAAGGAAATTTTGCAAAGAGGCTGCTTCTTCTGTTACGAGACCCCAAGGACTATGGCACTGCAGTTCACCCCAGTCCTTGCAGTGAGCAGGAAAATGGGTGTTGGGGCTAAAGTCCAGGTGTCATGTAGGTGGGGTTGCCTCTGCCCTCTGGGGCATAGCTCCAGCATTGCCTCTGAGCAGGTCTACCTTGTGTGCTAACTCCTGCTCAAGTCTGAGAGCTGCAGGATCTTCAGGGGACGGGTTAGGAGAAAGCTTGAAGCCTGCATCCTACTAACATGGATGGGCCAGGCTGGTATCCCACCACATATCACAGGGGGCCTTCTCTGCAAGGCTTTCCCTTGATGACCTCATTTCTGAGGGCGCTGAACACAAGACCTACCCCTACTTCTTCAGAAAGGTTGCACCTTCTAAGACAGGTCCTGCTTGACTTACCTGATCTCCTTCTATGACAAGGTGACCCGCTTAGTGGATGAGGAAAAGGCTGTGGATGTTGTCTACCTAGACTTTAGTAAAACTTTGACACCACTTCCCACAGCATTCTCCTGCAGAAACTGGATGCTCATGGCTTGGACGAGTGTACACTTTGCTGGGTAAACAACTGGCTGGATGGCCGAGCCCAAAGAGTTGTGGTGAATGGAGTTAAATCCAGTTGGCAGCCAGTCACAAGCGGTGTTCCCCAGGGCTCAGTATTGGGGCCAGTTCTGTTTAATATCTTTATCAATGATCTAAATGGGGGGATTGAGTGTGCCCTCAGTAAGTTTGCAGATAACACCAAATTGGGCAGGAGTGTTGACCTGCTTGAAGGTAGGAAGGCTCTACAGAGGGATCTGGACAGGCTGGATCGATGGGCTGAGGCCAACTGTATGAGGTTTAACAAGGCCAAGTGCTGGGTCTTGCACTTGGGTCACAACAACCCCATGCAACGCTGCAGGCTTGGGGCAGAGTGGCTGGAAAGCTGCCCAGCAGAAAAGGACGTGGGGGTGTTGGTTGGCAGCCGGCTGAACACAAGCCAGCAGTGTGCCCAGGTGGCCAAGAAGGCCAACAGCATCCTGGCTTGTATCAGGAATAGCGTGGCCAGCAGGAGCAGGGCAGTGATGGTGCCCCTGTGCTTGGCACTGGTGAGGCCGCACCTCGAATGCTGTGTTCAGTTTTGGGCCCCTGAGGACAAGAAGGACATTGAGGTGCTGGAGCGTGTCCAGAGAAGGGCAACGAAGCTGGGGAAGGGTCTGGGAGCAGGTCTGATGAGGAGAGGTTGAGGGAGCTGGGGGTGTTTAGTCTGGAGAAGAGGAGGCTGAGGGGAGACCTTATCACTCTCTACAACTACCTGAAGGGAGGTTGTAGCGAGGTGGGTGTTGGTCTCTTCTCCCGAGTAACAAACAATACGATGAGAGGAAATGGCCTCAAGCTGCGCCAGGGGAGGTTTAGATTGGATATTAAGGAAAATGTCTTCACCGAAAGCGCTGTCAAGCACTGGACCAGGCTGCCCAGGGAAGGGGTTGAGTCACCATTCTTGGAGCTATTTAGTAGAAGTTTGGATGTGGTGCTTAGGGACATGGTTCAGTGGTGGACTTGGCAGTGTTAGGTTAATGGTTGGACTTGATGATCTTAAAGGTCTTTTCCAACCTAAATGATTCTATGATTGTATAATCCAGAGCATGTACTTTAGCATCAGTCCTTCATCATCATCTTAACTGGTGTCTTGCTGTGTGCTTGCATGTCATCTTTGATCTGTTTAGATGATGTCAGGAGGAGGTTAGCTCTTATCTAGAAATGGCAGACCTGTTTTTCACTTAGCTGTATGAAGCGGTGAATCGTTCACCACGTTATTTTCTTATTGCAAGCACCTCTGAAAAGAAGAGCGTAAGTGGCCGCATTGTACTGGCCTGTCTCTGTGGGGCACAAGGGGGTGTTTGGTGGCCCAAGCGGCAGCGATGGTGTTTTCTGCTTGCACCTAAAATTCATCTCCAAGGAGCCTGATCTCTGTTTGGGCTTGGGAGCTCAAGAGGCAAGCAGAGGCCAGAAGAAGAGCAAGAAGGAGCCCAATCCCTGGCAGGAGGGTGCCTGGCAAGGAGAGGAGAAGGCAACCTAGAGGAGACCTTCAGGAAAGGTGGGCGACAGGGACAGGAGAGTCAAGCCTCACACCGGCTGCAAGGACTGCAAGTCATATCCCTTCTGCACGTTTGCTCTCGAGGCTGGGCTGTGGCAGGCATGCTTTTTTTTTTGCGGGGGGGAGGATTTGGTTAAATAGCCTCATCAGAGCATTATGGAATCAGAATGTGAAGGCTAATTGAGCTGAAAGCCATTCTCTTCCCACAGCCTGTGCCATGGGACCTGCTAAAGCACCCTCAAATGCCAGCCCCGGAATCCTGCTGGACGAGCAGGAGGTGGGGGAGCACCCTGTCAGCTGGGTCCCCTCATCCACCCTGCTGTGCCCAGTGCTTGTGGGCGGGGGTAGGAGATGGTCCCTATAGGGGAGATGTGGAGGAGAAGCCAGACTAGTGACAGATGAAAGTTTTGTGTGAAACAGGCACTGAAAGGTAAATAGGTTCCTGAGCCACAATCTCCATTCTTGCAGAAATTGGTCTGCTCTCCAAATAAGTCCCTGCAGCTTGGACGGTATCTCCCTCTGTCCGTATGTGGTCACATCCTCCTACCACACCCCTTCCAAGTGCAGGACATCACAGTGGAGCCCCACCAAGCAGCCCCGCGCCCCCTCCCCATGAGACCCGTTGTGCAAATGCCACCCGTGCATGGAGAAAGGCTCCAGAGCATTCCCTGGCATGGCCAAATGGGTGATATTTTTGAATACTTGGAAAGACTAGAATAATAAAAAAAGAGGAACATGGCTAGTCAGATGAACGTAAGTATTAAACACAACTGTGAGATGTTAGTCACAGCTCTGGTCCCCTGCCTCTATAATGGAGGGAGTGCATGGAAGGGGATAGGGGCTTGGAGAGCTGTTGATGTGACCTCAAGGAGGGGATTAGCAGAAGACCCCTCTGTTTGGGACCTCCAGCATGGTGACGGCGTGGTGCGCAGCCCGATTGTGTGCTTTGTCGTGTGTTATTGATTGCTGAACAGGCGCAGTTAAGTGCCTCTCATTAATATTTGTTTTGGTCTTTTCCCTGAATTCTGATGAGCAGAGGAGATGCTCTTATCTCTCTCCTGCAGGTTTTCTTTCTAGAGGATTCCTCTGGCTGGTGACAAACCTGGGCGTTGTAGCCTCTCGTCCTGCTTTCGGGAGGACGGATGAGTTAGCTGACATGAAATCTTGGGAACTCTGCAGAAAGGAAACAAGGAACCAAAATTAACACAAAAATAAGAAGTAAAAATGCTCTGCTTGCCTTGTACAGATGAAATATGGATTTCCAAGCTCAGCTGGGTTTGTAAATATCTTAAAAGGGACTCTGGGCAGGTACTTCATGCTGGCTAAACTTTTAATTGTATGAGCAAGGATGAATGGTGTGAGCTGTGGAGCAGGTAGCCAAGGACTGCTTCTCAGTCGGTGCTTTTGTAGCTGGTTTTGAGGTTTCAAATTAAGAGCAGAGGCTGTGGCCAGTGGAAGTATTGTCCATATCTTCTGGGCTGTCATGGTGACATTGGTCCTTCAGCTTCTCCATCACTTAGAAGATGGCTTTCTCTCTATTTCCATTGATCTCGCTGTTTTCCAGGAGATGAGGCCTGGCTTGTGCATTCCTGTGACTGTTGGCCATCTCCCACTTACTGTTTTTGACGGGAGCTCAGCATTGCGCTGTGGTGGTACCACTCTGGCACGATGCCCATTTGTATCAGATGTTGCCTTTGAGGCAGTCTGCCATGGCTGCACGTGTTGAGAAGCTGCCTGCAAAGGTTTCTCACCTCGGCTGCTCGGTTTGCCTCCCTGAACAACAACCTTCTTGCGGAGCAAGGCATGGAGGAGGTTGCCCTAGCTGCTGTGTCGCATTCCATTTGATATCCTAGGTATGGAGTGGGTCCCTGTTTCTCTCCTCTGTCCCTAACCCTGGTGTGCAGTGGATGAGTCTTCTCTTTGCTTTCTGTACCCTTTCTCCCAGGTGGCGGGGGGCTGTAGATGGCCATGCAGGTCTGAACTGTCGGGTCGTGGCCAGTCTCTCTCATCAACTAAGTCACAAAAGGGGTTTCTGAAAATTGGCTGTAGCTTAAATAGGGCAAAGCACTATTTCTTTAGGTCTTGTATAATAATGCCTTGTTTGTTAGGCTTGACTTAACTGCAGCTGGTCCAGCCAAAGCTACCAAAATGATTTTAAGCAGCCATTTCTATCCATTCAGATTGTGCTCCCAGGCACTTAGGTGCAGCTCCTGAAATGAAAGATTTCTGGTGTGCCCAAAAGTAGTGAAGAGAGCTATTTTAATGTGGTTGCTTTTCTAGCTTTTCAATGGAGAGCTGGGTTCAGGTCTGCTATGAAGTGATATTAGAGTCCATGGAGCATGAGAAACTGCATTTGTTTGCAGGTTACAAATGAAGACCTGTCAAAAACCTTTTTAAGCACTGACAGAAGTTTTCTTTTTCATGATACATTTAACTTAAAGGCTTTGCCTCCCAAGGAGGCTTGGCTCTTCGCTTTCTCCCTTTCTACGAGTTTGGAAAAATATGGTTGGCAAAAGTTGCTCTTCTCCTTTTCCCTGTCTCTCCATCCACTTGGTGGGGTGTTTGGATCTTCTGGGGTGCTCTTGCTTCTGGAAAACAGGGTGGCCAGGAGTGAAGGGAGTGATGAGCACTGGGAGAGAGGGAGAATGGGACATGGGTCCTTCCTTGTGCTTGAAGCAAGTGCTTTACCAGCTTCTTGTGGGAAAAGAGTGCAGGTTATTTCCATTGATTTGATGTCAAGAGATGTTTTTCAAAGGATAAATGTGTTTATAGGATTTCTGTCCTTTTGTTGTAAGAAGTAGAACGTCGTTCCTGGACACAGGAGTTTGCTAGAAGAGTGTCACATCAGTTCTTCATCAATGTGTTTGATGTTGCAACCCCATTCCTAGGTGTGCTAAGCAGGTAGCATGTGAAATATGGTATTGCTTATTGCCATCCACTGCAACTGAACCTTTTATTCAGTGCAGGCTCCTCTGGACAGGCATTGGGAAGCCGCTTTCAGGCACCATACCTCAACCTGTGTGCTCCTGGCCGTGTCTGTGGCTTCCTTTTGAGCAGCTGAAACATCTGCCTGGCTGTGGGTTTAGAAATATGATACGACCAGACACATACAGAATAAAAAGGGATTGTCAGAGTTGATGGGATTGGTTTTTGTCTCTCCCAGCCGCAGCTCAAGAGTTGTCTTAAAGCATTTGTGGGGAAGGTAAGAAATTGTCACAACCAGTGGTTTCATGCAAGCTCAGGAATGTGAACGCTCCCCTCTCCACCTGCAGATTAAATACCACGGGAGGTTAGGGGATGCCAGGATGTGGGCTGGTGGGTTTCAGCCTCAATGCAGAGAGATCTCCTCTAGTTTAGGTCCTTCTGCACCATGGCTGTGGGGAGGATTCACACCTTTATCTTCCTCCTGTTTACAGCACTCTTGGGGAAAAACAGTGTTGTTCGTAGCCTTCCTGGCCTTCCTTAGGTTGTAGCAATGTCCTACAAATAATGAACAGAGATGCTTTATGGAAGGAGATGTTCATCTCCAGCTGTTCAACTACCCAGAACAGTTTGTCCCTTTGAAGGGGGGGATAAACTAATAGCATTACTCTGTGCTCCAGGTCTCATTGCTAATTAGCAAGGGGTTTTTGTTAGGGAGAGGTTTCTTGCCACGAACTGCCAGCCCTTTGTGGGCCATGCTGCTGTGCCATGGGATGCTGCTGCTCCTGGGATCCCAGGTGGGGTCAAGGCTTTGGTGGGGCTGGTGGGTGTCAGAAACCCAGAGAGCTGCTGGGTTGTGCCAGCAGGCACCCTGGAAGGGGTTGAGGAAGAGGAAGAAAATAGAGGAGGAGGGAGAGCAGCTGCATGGCATTAATTGAAAAAAATATGCCTGCAAGTACCAAAGGCTCTCGCTTGCAGGGAAGGAGAAGCAGCATGCTCTTGAGTGTCTGGGGGTGTTTAGCAATCCAGTGGGATTCCTTGGAGGGGAAATGGCAGTGGCGACACACAGTGGTGGCCTGCAGCTCCCAGAAGGTCTGAGAGAAGGCGGCTTTAATTAACAAACTTGTTCTTTTGTGGGTGTTGCATGTCTTTAGTTCATTGCAGATCCAGGTGTTTCTGCATTTATTTGCATGATATATTTGCTAAGTGAGAAGAGGGGTCAGTAGCAGAGGAGCTGCCCAGATGTCCAGGCAAGAGAATGGTCCCTGGGAGAGAAGTCTCCAGCTTCTCCTGGTCTGTGTAGGACCATGGGCTAGTGATAGGTGAAACAATAGCCGCAGGTTTGATATCTACTGGCAACATGCTTCTATGGTCATATATTTCACCACCTGCATAAGGTGTCGCAGCCCCCAGATTTAAAATAACCCAAATAAAAAAAAGAGAAGATGGCAGTTTCCTCCAAACCCTTGGGACAGACCCACAGTCCTGCAGAAAAGTGACTGCAGCCAGATAAGATGGAATCAAACCAGATGAAATAGCAGCAATTTGCATTCCCTTAGCACATCTGACACTCAGAGTTAAATGGATCCTGCTTTAAAATGAACTTAAACCCGAGCTGGCAGGAAATGCTCAGCCAGCTGTGTGTCAGCCTCCTTCCTTCACTGTTGCTGTGTGCAAATCTCTGGGAAGAGCACATGGCTGCTGCCCAGGGCACTTCGAATGACTTGGAGAGAAGGTGGTGGTCCTGCATTTCCTTTTGTGCGCTCCAGGATGAACCAGAGTCTCTCCTAAGGAAGCTGCACTGCTGTAAAACAAGAGTATTCGTGTTCCTGCAGCTCCTTCTGAAAGAAAGGATTGGACAGAGGGATTGATAGCTGTCCTGAGTTTGCCTGCCTCAGTTTCCTTAAAGGTCTTTCTTCCCCTCCTTTTTGCCTTGTGCAAGATGTGGGCATCCCTTGGCTATGGAGTTGCTCCCTGCTGCCCACTAACCATGTGAAATTGGATTGGAGGGGGTAAGGCACATCCAGGGCTGGCTGGGGTGCCCAAGGCAGCATTTCTACTTGTCTCCAACTCATGGAGGTGGAGGAAAGATGGCAAAATATATTTTGCCCTGGGCAGTGGACAGGTAGGACCAACTCCTGCTTTCCATCCTCTAGCGGCTGCAAGTACAGCTGCTCATGGCCAACACTGTGGAGCCGCCCCTGCTTGAAAAACTGCCCCTTTCCCTTTTTTTTCCTGAAGTCCCTTTGCTACTGATTTCTGAATTACTAGCAGAAGAGACCGTGCTTCCTTCCAGCTGGGCATACTCCTGCCCTGTGTCTCTTCTCATCCTGGGCACCTGTGCCCCCACCAGATGCTTAGGCTGCTTGAAACTCTCTGTCTTTGGGGTCCTGGGGTCCACAGGCACATCTGATTGCTCCAGAGCCTCTTCCTTGTAGATCATATCACATTCCCTGCTGTAATGGTGAATGGAGACCCCAAACATTTCCCCCCTTCTTCCTTGCAGTCTTTTTCCAGCAGGGATTTCTCTCACAAAGCTTGCTTGTTTTGGGCCTTATTTTGGGTTGGCATGCTGAAAGAGCTTTCATTTAACAAATCTTTTATCAGGGTCGATTTTTCTATTGCTTTTTCCTTTTGGGTGTGCTTGGGGGAATTTATTCTTTTTAACAGGTTTATTCCATTGTCAGGTATTGGCTTTAAAAGGCTGGGGGGCCCTTTAATTTGATGCCTGGAAAATGTGTTCGGTTTCTGGTCTCTTCCTGGGACTGGGATAGATTGGATGGATGGAGAAGTGGAGAAAACTGCTAGACAGGCAGGAGAGGTTGCAACAGCTTTCTCATCATGTGTGTTTCACACTTGCTTTTCTTCCTCTGTCACCATCAGCTGAGTCCTGCCAGTGGTCCTGCAGGAACCCTAGTGCAGAAAAGGTGCCAGATGTCTCCTTGTATATTTTAAGTGGCGCATCTCTAATTCTTGCAGGTAACCCATACCAGCATGGTTAGCCATTTGCATGTCGTCTGGCTGCTGTTACTGTTCCTGAGGGAGCTGTACTGGTGTTATCAGCCCTAGTGGTATCTGTAGAAATAAGCACTTTTTCAGCTCGTGTTGTAAAGGTGTGAAGACAGTGATTTTTCTCACAGAAAATGCATGAGCTGAATGAAGTCCCTAGTATGAGGACTAAGGGAATGGGGCATGGAGACAGGCTTTTTTTTTTTTCTCCCCAGTGCTATTTTGCCTTTATTTCTCCATTACGTTTCTGAAGTCTCAAGTTTCTCATAAATGGAACTAGAAGCAGGGGTTTGGTTTGCTGATTTGGTTAAATTGCTAGGAAGGATTAAATTGAGAAATACCCCCATACATCTCCCTTGCAGCTGAGGGCAAATTTAACCACTGATTCCAGAGCTTCCAAAAATGGCTTTGTCTGAAAATGAATTTTGGCCTCTCAAAGTTCAAACATTTATCCTGAGCCAGAAATATACACAGATTTGCTCTCTAATTTAATAAAGTCATCCAAATAATATGATTTCTCCCATAACCATCGTTTATGTTTCACAGCAAAATGATAATGAGAAAGTCATTAGGAGTAATAAACACAACAAAACCCACACAGCAAATCCTTCACTGAGCCTGACTGATGGGAAGAAGCAGCACACAGTCTTAGGCCACATAATGTTTGCCGCGTGCAGCTGTTTTGAAGTAGATGTGTTCTTGAAACAGTATTTCGCTTGTTGCATGTTAATAGGATTTTGCTGCCGGAGCAGGTGGGCACCAACAGTGCACGGGAGCAAGTCTGCAGTTGGGTTAAATACTGCACCATTTCCCAGTCAGCGTTTCTGCTCTCACCTCTTAGGGATTTGCTACAACTGATGATTAACGGGTGTCAAATCCTCCTCCTTATCGTGACTTTGACAAGGTGCTTTTGTTTTAATTTTCTGGTTAAGGCTTGAACCAAGTGTATGATGAATGTGTAGAGAACAAGAACTACATCAAGATATCAAAAGTTCACTTCTTTTTGTTTATAATTGTATATGTGCTTTGGGCTGCAACTGGATATTTTTTTCTGGGTTATCCTCATCCAGGTGGGTTTTCCTTTGACTTCAGTGGGTGTGCTTAGCTTTAATAGCTCTTTACTATTAATAACATATATTGTTGCTGTACCTCTCCCTTCTGTTATCCTTTTGCTACCTGATTGTGGCACTTAGCGACATGGTTTAGTGGTGGACTTGGCAGTGTTAGGTTTACAGTTGAACTTGACTATTTTAAAGGCCTTTTCCAACCTAAATGATCCTATGAATCTATGACTTCACATCGGTCTCCCTGCTGTGAAGTTGTTCCATCTGGGACCATGTGAGGTGGCTGGTCTGTATCGCCTTCATTTTTGGGTGCTGGGAGAACAAAGCAGAGGTGGCCAGAGGGGATGGCGTGCTGTTGTTGGGGGTCTGCTCCCGCTGCCTGTTCTGGGGGCTGATGCCGCACTGGGTGGCGAAGTCCTGCCATCCATGCAGCATTTCCAGAACAGACGTCACTGTGGTTATTTGGCTTGACACTGTTACGCCGTTCCAGCTCTGGCATTAGTTCTTTTTGGCCCAAAATAGCCCACATCTGTTAGTGCTGAGCATTCATTCACTGCCTTTCATCCAGGCTTTGGGGGAGGGACAGGATCTCAAGAACAGCTGGTATCTGATGGTTTGTTGGGACTGTTGGGCTTCCTTACAGATCTCATTCATTGGTTTTCTGATTTGAGGGCACCTTTTGTTTAATTCTGTGCTTTCAGAATTACGGTGAAAATATGTGGATCCAACATAAGCCTATCTTCTTTGTTCTCTTAATTATAATTTTAAATACAATAATGTGAGCTGCTCTTCTATGCAGAGTCAGGTCTGCAAACTGGACAGGCTGAGGGCACAGGTAGATCCTACAAAATGTGCACTTTCTCCACCCATGGCCACTGCACCAACTCTTTCTATTTAGCTCCTGTGCTTAGGCGAGCACAGTGTCTGCTCACAGTCAGAGGAGGCAGACCACAAGCTGTGAAGGTCTGCATAGGTATGAAAGGACCCCTCCTTAAAGCTTGTTTTTCCTGCTCCCACTTGAACTTCCCTTATTTTTAGTGCTGGTTGCTGTTTTGTTTTAGTCTGCTGACCCTCCCCAGACACTGGGTAATTCCTATGTGTGCATAAAGGTTAAATCCCCTGCCTTTTGTGAAACGCAAAAATGGAAGGGTTCAGTTGCCCTTTTCTTCTTTGTTCTGTTTTTTTCAGGATCATGTTACTTTTTGCTGTGAAGAATGGTCATTGGTCTAGAAAGCCTGCAGGGAAGGGATGCTGGAAGCAGCAAGGTTTAGCAGCACAAACGTTTTGGCTCAGCCGAAGTAGGGTGCCAGGAGAGGAGATGGAGGAGTTTTCTTCTGCTGTCCCCCTTTCTTGGCTCCCGCTGTCCTCTGTCCTCCTCCCTGCGCTTCACCATCATCCTCCCAGATGAGCTCCAAGGGCTGTTTGTGGCATTGGTGGTGCTGAGCCGGGTGGCCAAAGTTCCTCTGAGCTGGAGGCTGCACATCTGTCTCCCTCTCTACTCCTGTGCAAGAGGGTTCGTAAGTCCTTAGTTTTTGACCCTCCTTCCCTGGCCTGAGCAAAGTGCTAGCAAATAGCTCCTTCAATTAAAAAAAAGTAGCTCATTTTTTGTTCCTGCTATATACATTTAATAGAAAATAAATAGTAATAGAAGAAACTCTGCTGGAAGAAGGTTTCAGAAAGCATGTCTTGTGCATTGCTCTTTTCCTGCTGTATAGCTCCTGTCCGGGCTGATGAACTAAATGGTGCAAAAACCGGAGATATAAGAGCTTTTTTTACCATCCTTTGAAAAAGACATAGTACATCCAAGCTGTCGCTGGACAAACTCTTGCCTGCTGACACATCAAAAAATTACTCTTTTAGGCTTCTCCTTACTCCCTTCTTGCTTGCACTGTGATCTCCCTCCTCTCCCCTCCTAAAAGAAAATCTTATTTATGTTTTCACCTTTAAAAAATATTTTTTTAAAAGAAAAAAAAATTAGAAAGGAAAACTAAAACCAGATGTGCATGCACTGGACCTGCACGGTGGTCAGAGAAGAGACAGCTCTTCTGGTTTTTACTTGTATTTCCTACCCAGATATGCTGTGAGATTCTCAGGCAAGAACAGCTGAGCGGAGAGAAGGTCCCCTGAGAAAATGAGGCTCCTGGGTCTCCTGGTTGCTCTCATCCAGGGGGGAACTTTTGTGTTTGAGCATACTTAGTGCTAAGTCGAACATGAGTTTCCCCAAAGCCACTGAGAGCAACTTGCAGCCTGTGTTTCCAGCAGCCTGCTTTTGGCAGAGAGCCGCTGGGTGTGTGAAACCTCTGCTCAACGAAAAGCTGAAATGCCCACAGGCATGCTTGTTAAAAATGAGCTCCCTTCATGTTGGGAGGGCAGATCTTTGGCTGGAGGTGCATGAATTTGTGTTTTCCAAGAGACTGATCCTAAGGATGCTTTTGGAGGTGTACACCTGCCATCTTGGGGAAAAGCAAAGTGAGATTGTTGTCCTGTGTTGTCATCTTAGATGCTAGGATACTTGGCCGTCCTGGAGAACAGGAGGGGAATGGCTTGTGTGGGTAAGAGGCTTTGCTGGGGCTGAAAACAGAAGGAATCATCACTTGGGAATCCTGGAGGAGATCCTGGTGGCTTCCTGTGGCTTTATGGAGAGGTATGAAACAGATACACTCGTTTTCTGGGAGAGTCAAAGGCTCTGTAGCATGTACCTTGCATGTAGCTACAGCATGGAGGAGTTGAGCCAAAGCATGGAAATTGCTATTTAAAAGATGCTGATGGAACATGACTGTGTTTTATAGGAAATAAGGGGAATTGACAAATCTGACTTGTTAATGACTGCAGGGATGCTTTGGGTATCCTGGCAAGAACAAAAGAATTGTAAACCCATGTTTTCTCCTGCTGCCCCTTTTTGATGCATTTCTGATAGATATGCCAGTGCACAGGCCAAAACGCAAGAGCCTGGTTTACCTAAAATCCCTGTTGGGATGTTACCTGGCACCATCCACCACCAGAGCAGGGTGCAGCCCAGAAAGAGAAGAGCCCCCTTTGGCAGCAGGGTCTCAGGCCTGTGCGGGGAAGGTGTGGGGAGGGCGGGGGATGATGGGGCAGCCGTGTTTCACTGCCTGGGCTTTGCAGCACCTCGCAGAGATGTGGCAGCGTCCCCAGGCTAAACGCATGCCCTCAGAAAGGGCCCGGCATCCCTCTGAAGGCAATTCTCATTCAGCGGACGGTCGTTTGGAAATAGTCAGTCATCAGGCACTTATGGATCTTTCAAGCCCCTTTCTCTCCCTAATAATCCCACCTCTTGGGAAGTATTGATTCTCCGCTGTAGGCTGCCTCTTGGTATTCCGCAGTCCATTTTTGTCTGTGTAAATCGCTGTGCTGTCATTTTCACGCGGCAATTACCTACTCTTGATTTCTTTCATCCTGAGTCCTTTGCCAGAGATCTAAACTCTGTATTGACAAACCACCCTGGAAGAAAGAGAGGGGTCAGGGTTCGGGAAGAAGTTTTACGCAACAAAAACTTTGGGGAGAGTTTCCCCTGGGGGGTGGTCATCTTGGGGTCGGTGTCTCAAAGCCCTTCGGTCTGTTGGGTGTTTTTGCTGCTGGAAGGTGCTCATCCAACATGAGAGGGGTGCTGCAGCTTCCCAGCCTGCAAATATGACTTTATGCCTTGCTTCTTGCTCGTGCTGAAAATGTAGGAAATTCTTCACCTTGCTGCTGTGCAAAGGATCAGCCTGGAGAGTTGGGGTCAGCCCTTTCCCAAGTCATCCCCAATCCTCTAGGGAATAAGCACCCATCTGCATGAGTTGTGGACTGCTATAGAGAGGTACTAGACCAAATTAGACCAGGCACAGGTGCCCAAGCAAGCTGTGCTTTGGGTAGACAAAAGCCAAAGGTACATCGTAATGCAGACCAAAATCAGCAGCTGTGTCTACCTGAGGGTTTTCAGGCAAAAGATTCCCCACACTGTTGCTCTGAAGAGCTTGGGTCTGCAAGTGGTTACAGTAAGGCTGGAATGCTAATGGAGAAAGCAAGGCGGAAAGCTTAGGAGATGTCTCTCCTCCAACAGAAGCAGTTAGGATCAGTCAGCGTGAGTTTTGGGTTGCTCGCTGACTGTCTCTTGTGCTGTTAAGCTGGTGTCTTGTGCAAGGAGGTCACCCTGGCTTGTCACCTGAGATGGTGGCTCAGCTTTGGGCAACCTGAGAGATCCCGCAAGCACCTGGGTGAGATGCTGCCAGCAGCTGCTTGTGGGGACAGAGTTTGTGAAGCATCAGAGGTTTTGAACCTATGGCTCTGCAGGATGTGCTGGTGAGCAGGGACGGGGCTGTGCAGGGGCGCACTGGAGACTGGGCGCTCAGGGACCAGCAGCATTGCAGAATAAAAGGACAGGCACCTTCCAGTCTTCATGATCTGCTTGCATTTCCAGTCTGAATTACAATGAAAAGGGCTGAAAATGCCTTTAAAAAATGAAAACAGAGGTTCATGCTGACACTTCTAGGTCCCAAGAGTCACCAGGGAGAGCAAATGCCTGCAAACACAGGTTTCGGGGGCCTTTTGTACTGCAGCAGGTTTTCCTATAGACATGGGCATGGTTGTATACAAAAAAAAAAAACAAAACCCACAAACCAAATAAGCAAGAAAGGTTCAGCCTCAGGCTCTTGAGCAGGAATTTCATGGTCTTGGATACTTTTGACGGTGATGAAGGTGTCGGAGCAGCAGTTGTGAGCTTCCTCTTGCTTTCTGGGGGGTGATCCTTTGATTTGGGGTTACGGTTCAGCCGTCTGGGGAGGGGGGAGATTTGGGAATTGGTTTTAGTCCCAGTGATGATTTTTCTTTCCAGGTGGATGAAAGTTGAAGGAAACTGATTTACAGCAGTGGGGTTCCCTTCAGCCCTGTCTGCTGTGGCACAGGAGCTGCAACCCCCCATAAGTGGCAGGTGCTGTACTTAACCTGGCACAAAGTTGCACCTCCAAACTTGAAGGCATTTTGTTATTAAAACAGCACGCCTGGCCGGTGAGGGCTCTCACTTGAACAGAATCCCCATCCTAGCAGAGAATAAATTAAAAAGCCAACTGGCCGCGGATGCCTGAGGAGCACCGGGACCAGAGATAGGGCCAGAAGTCAGATAACAAAGTGTCCAAAATTGCGGTGCCTGGTGCAAGGCGTGAAATTAAAACCTTTTCTGCCTCCTCCTGCATGCTGTAACAAAACAGCTCCTGCCACAGTCTGCCGGCACCAGGAGTGAAGAGAATAATTAAATACATGGAGATTTTTGCGTCTGAGGGAAGGTCTTCCGAGGGAAAGGATGATGCTTCTCTGCCACGGACCTTGGTGCTTTGGTCCTGTGGCCAGGCTAGAGCTGAGAGGTTCTGTGGGATGCCCTGCTAAGCTGCCTTTGGTACCTGGAGGTAGGAGGAATCTTGCCTTTTTTTTTTTTAATATTGTCTTTTCTTCTAAGTTTGTTCCCTTCACCTTCCCTTTTGGGCTCAGCAGCAGCCCTGGGATGTGACAGTGTCATATCGGCTCTTGTCTCCCCAGACCTCACAGGCTTTCCAGACCTCAGGAAGGACGTTTCTCTGGAGCTACTACCCAGGAGTGATGAAGAGGGCAGCACTTTTTAATCAAAGTTACATTAGGTGAAGCTTATATTATTCACTCTGCTTTATTGCAGCTATTTTTACACGGGGGTTAGAAGTTAATACTACCCAGCAAGCCTGGTTTTGCTGAATTCTGGCAAGCACCGAAATCCATCAGCACATCCAGACAGGGTAGGAAAGAGCCCAAGCAAAAAATAAACTCGCTAGCTGAACTGAAAAAGCAGTCAAAAAAACAAACCTTTTAAAAAACCCAGACCCTCGATAATAGAGGATCTGGTCTGGAGGGGCAGAAACCAGCCAGGACCATCAGCTGTAATCAGCAGAAAGGCGAGCTTTTGCAATCAGTGTGGAAAGGGGAGTGGGAGCCGTAGCAGGAGGGCTTGGGGGGCCGCAGTGCTGCAGGATTGGTTTTTCCCTGTCCTGGCAAATGAGCCTGGTCCTCTCCCGGTCCTCCTCCGCAGCCCTGGTCGATGTGATGAGACACAGTCTGATTCTTCTGGAGGGACAGCGGTGCTCGGGAAATGACTGTGACTGAAGCCAGTGTCTCAAAGTGAACAGTTTCAGCAAATAAGGCTTTGCAGGGTTGCCTGGGGTTTTTTATTTGGTTTGGTATTCCCCCCATCCCCCTGTAATGCCAAGGGTTTAAGCTGTGCTAATTCCTTGGACCTGGTGAGGGTGCTGGCAGAGCTGGGATCTCCTCTGCTGGTAGAAGAAAGATGTGATGAACTGAGAGAGGGAAGGAAGGAATTATCCCTGTGTTTCTAGAAAAGGGCCAAAATGCAGCTTTTTTTCTTTCTCCTTTCTGTTTTCTCTCTCATTCTTATTTTCCATCTTTTCCCTGTTAACATAAAGATCCCTTGCTGGAACGTGTTTTCCACACCGGTGCTTTCTAGGCCCCTTACTGGTGTATTCTCCCCACAGGAGATGCTATGGCAAGACTGTAGGACCCAATTGCTTCGGTTCTTGTGATATTCCCATGTTTGGGGGTATTCAGAGATTGGAGCCCCTTTAAAAAACAAACAAACAAAACACACCCAATCCTGAGTGCTTTTAAATAAAACACCAAGTATTTTTTAAAACCGCTTGACACAATTGGTGTCACCGATTGATTGCTTTGACCCCTCTTCCAATGTGACTTCACAGTATGCTCGGTTGTTTCTTTGGGCTGGATTGCAAAGGCTGGTTCCTTTGGCAATGCTATGAGGAATTGAAGGGTGGGGAGGAAAGTAGTTTTAAACCAAAACTCTTCTAAGAAGTGAAGCCTCTTGCTTCAACTCTCAGAACCGGTTGCAGGTTTGGAAGGTTAATCTGATTTCTTGCACGGAGCGTGCTACAAGTGGGGAGCAGGCGGAGGGCGAAGCAAGCCTGGGGCAATGGCACATCAGCAGATAGCGTCCCGCTGAGAGTGGTGGGGACCACACAGTGCCCTGCCCAAACGTGCCCACCATGCTGTGTCGGGGCCAGGGGCATGGCTGGATGAAATGGCTTGCAAAGCAGAGCAGCTCTGCTCTGGCATCAGCTGGGAGGAGGCATGTAGAAGAGATGGTTACTGACCATGAGAGTGGCTTTGCAAGTGCTTACGGAGGCTTTCTGCCAGCTGGGGGGAGGCTTGAAAGCCAAATGATGCCAAAGGCAGCCCAGGACTGCAGAGGGCAGGACTGCTGGAGCTGAAGGAGCTTGCAAGGGAGACAGAAGGCTTTAGGAGAGGGTTCTCAAGGCTAGATGCAAGGCCTGTGCTGTTCCCCTAGGCCGTTAGTGTAAGAGCCTTCAAAGATACCCTCTGGAGCTCTCACTAAAAAGCACTGGCAATTTAGGATGATGTGTAATGTAGCATTACTGGATTACAGTATTATAATTGCTTACTTGTATTAAAGTTTATCTACAAAGCTTTTCTGCAAGCAGAGAGTCGCTGACAAAAGTTTGAACCCTGGTTCAAACCCAGAGTGTGTGATGAGCAGGGGTGAGGGGAGGAGGCAGGTCTAGGAGTGCACAAAAAGCACCCATTTGGACAGTCCTGGGCCAGTGGTCCTTCCGGAGAGGAGAAGGGAAAAAGGAGGGGAGCCCACACAGCAACTACTTTGTGCTGCTATGGAGAGTAACTTGCAAGCGATAGTGAGCTTCTGGCCTCGTGGCTCAGCCCTTCCTCTGCCACAAGTAGATCTACCCAGGAGGGTCTTTTACAGAAGAGATGTATGGACATGCCTCAGGCCGAGTGCTCTGGGTGGGACTTCGTGTCTCCAGCTTTAGTCTGGAAATGAATAGCATGAAAGAAAAATTGGTCTTTTGGCTTACCCTGCTGCTTGTCCCTGGCGTTAGGGACAAGTGCGCTCATTCTTCCACGTGGCAGTGGGGGCAGATTGCCATGTCCTGACATGCAGAGTACTGCAAGTATTTGGGCGGTCTCTGAAAACCTGTGCAGGAGCCTCAGCTCTTCCTGGTGTTTCTGGATGTTTTGCATTGCTGTTGGAGATGAGAGGTTTAAGGAATAAGAGAAAAGGAAAAAGTTTTTATCTTTTATGTGAGGATGCATCTAAGCCGTGTCCAATGTGATTGCTTTTGTGGGTCCACTTGATAAGCTGAGGTTTTGAAAACTGTCATTAGAAATAGGGTGTTTGTGGTGTGACTTAAGCGATGAGGTGACCAGCCCTGACGTGTCCCACGCCGATGTTCCTGCCCTACCTTCTGCACCTCACTCTGCACCTGCTGCCTTATTGCAGCCTCAGACTTTGCTGAGGCTTGAAAGATCTCCCCATCTCCTGGTTAGGTTGTTCCTTGGGGATTTAGAGGCAAAAATAGCCAGTTTCATTGCTTCAGTAGTGCAAATCTGTTCATCATGCCAGGAGCAGGTATTTAAAGCCATGGTGTGCAGTTCCTCTGGGGTATCAACTTGGCACTGGTACCTGCTCGCTTTGGGGCCACCTCTTCAAAAGCAGCTCCTCTGGCCTTCATTTAAAATTGGGAGAGAAGGTGCCACAGTGTGAATCAGTGTGCTGTGCTTTGGTGGAAGTGTTTGTAATGTCTTAGCCTTGTAAATAAGGGGTGGTAATGTTATTCCCTAAGTGCATCTGATGTGGGGGTTGTTTAGCTTATCCCCACCTTCAGACTATATGAGCAGAGGTATGATGAGTTGGGTCAGTTCTGGCTGATGGCATTCGTGGTCTAAGAGCGTCATGCTGAGAGGGGTGTCCTGCCCTTCTTCCCTGGGCACTGCTTTTTGCCAAAATGAGACACCTGAAGGTCTTCAAGGTCATGCCTGGAGGCTGAGATTGACTGGTGCCCATGCTGATGTGCCTCGTTCAGAGTTTCAAGTGAGCTGAAGGAGAGTTTGGACACATCTGGGGTTGCAGAGCACGCACCTTAGCTTTGGGGCTTTTTGCCTTTGCTTTCCTGGGGCTTGTCTAGGGTGAAGGGGATGGAGAGAGAAATTCAGGTGGGCTTAGAAACTCAAGCTCAGTTAAGACTGACATATGGTAGGTGCCTGTCAGACATCAGCAATAAGCTTCTGATGGTGTTGACAAAGAGGTGAGTGAAGGTGAGAAACGGCAAAAGAAGAGAGGGGAAACCCTGATTTGTTTGTAATTGTTGTGAGTTTTGTTTAATTTTGTAACCTATAAGCCAGTGATGGTAAAGAAACAAAGTTGGGCAAATAATCCATTTTCTCAGCTGTGAATAAGGGCAAAGCCAAGGGAAGAGGAGAACTGAAGTGACCCACGTGAAAAGAATAGACTGAACCCCATTCCTCAGGCAAGGTTTGATGGGATTAAGCTGAATGTATGCCTGTTTCCCACTGTGCAGATGCTGCCCTGAGCTGAAGGGGTTTGGCCTAGAGTGAATGAAGGGAATTCCAAAACATTGCTCCTTTAATTCACCCAGATGTGCTAGTCAATGCAGCCGGTGAGTTGAGTCCTCTGGGAAAATCCTTTTCATTAGGAATCCTGCTAGACGGGGAAACAACATGATGTGAACACAGTCATCCCAGCTGATGCACAGAGATCCCAGCCTGGATTAAAGAAAAATAAAGCCAAAACAAAACAACCCAGAAGCTGAATGATTCAAAGAGCTTTATTGCTGTAAACAGGCCCTCTATATTTTAATCACAGCTTGGAGGGCATGTGGCTGACCAGGATAGGAGAAGAAATGCAGCAGTGATGTGGCTATGCAGCTGCATCTGATGGCTCCCATCCCTTCCCCTTGCGCCGGGTGCTCGGCTGCGTCACTCTGCAGAGCAGCCCCTAACACGGGACAATCCTGTAGCAGAGTTTTGCCTCTGCAAGGAAATTAGTTGGAGTACTGTGAACCAAGATGACAGTACCTTGGAAAAATCACTTTTTGGAGCTGCCTTTTCCCCATCGCCTGCACAGAAACCCTCAGCCTCACTGAGGGCAGCGCTGGGAGCAGATCTGTCCATCCTTTCCTCAGGGTAGGATCTAAAACTTTTAATCTGATGTCAAAAAATTGCAGCCTCACTAAAATTACCGGGTGTGTGATGCTTTATAACTTGCCCCACCTGTAGCCAGAGGCAAGGATTACTTGCCCCTCTCTCTGTCCTCAAGAGGCTGATGACCTTATTGGCCCTTTTTGTGCTACTATTGCCTTTCTGCTTCACAAATAACTGCTCTGTGGGTCTGCGTGGTTGGCATAGTCTCAGTAAATTCAGAGCTTTAGCCCTCAGTCTGTGTTTGGCTTTGAAGGATGCTCTTTCGTTGTTCTGGAGCTGAACGTCAGCGACTGGTTCAACATAAGGTGCTTTACAAACCTTGCTGTGTTCCCACTTGCCCCTTTTCCTCTCCTTTCGAGGCAGGTTGGCTCCTGATGCTCCATGCTCAAGCATCTTCTTTTGGGATCAGGAGCTTATTCACCACGTACCTTGGAGCTCTTGCACAATTTTTCATGCCAGCCCTGCTGGCTGAGGTCTTTGCCTCCGATCTTCCCAGGTGGGAAAAACCTTACTGTCATAAGAAGGTGTGAAAAAACAAACTGTGCTGTGCAGCGTAAGATGAACATCTTTTGTTTAGAGCAGAGGGCAGGATCTGTCCTCGGGGTGCCTCATCCTCAGTGCAGGCAGGTGGCCTTGGGTGTAATGAGGAGACAAAGCTGCTCTGCGCGTGGGTGCAGGGTGTAGCACTAAGCAGGGAGTTTTCAGGCCAAAGCAGGTAAAGCTGGGATGTTGTGTGTTGATAAGCCTGTCTTTCATAGCATGCATGCTAGCAGAGATGAGTTTGGAGCATGTGGCACATATGCCATTCCTTATACTGTGGTGCTGGGATGCTGTGTGTACTGGGGGACATGACGCTTTTCTTCCCATTTCTTCCTCCTTTGGGTCGCTAGATCTCCTGTCTTTATTATATGTCTTAATTAGCTTGGTCTAGCTCTTTTGCTGGGTTTTCCTGCTCTAGAGGTTCAAGGGCAAGTCAAACAAACAAAAACAGACAAACAAACCCACAAAACAAAACATTCCCCACATGTCCCTTTGTCCCAGGTTTGTACCAGCTCTTTCTGCCTGTGAGCGCTGCAGAACCGCAGAGGTTGTAGGAGACAGCAAACTGGGGTGCTAGCTCTCGTGGGAGAGTGATATCCGCATTGCTGGACTCCCTCCAGGGGAACCGTATCACGACATGGCTCGACAGAAACGCTTCGTGCTGGAGTTTTAGCATGAGCATTTCAGCACGAGTGAAGCCCGATGAGGAGACCTGAGCTGAACTGTTATCGATCCTCTCTCTGGTAATAAAGCCATCTGCGGGAAGACAGGGAAATATTTTTTTTGAATCAGCACAGCTGTATGGATTTTGCTTTCGCTCATGTTGAGAGCGATACCTGCTCGCAGGCTGCTGCGGAGGCTCTCCCAGGAGTTTCTTTTTGATGGATCTTTGGTACCTACAAATCCCAGACTTCAAAGAGAGATTTAGTTCCCTACTTTTCTGAGGACAAATTACTTGCTCCACCTACGGTCAGAAGCAAGCCACTCTGCTGTGAAAGGTGCTTTTAGCTTTTCTACTAGAACAGGGGATAAACAAGCAGTAAAATAAATAAATAAGGTGGTAATGCCTGCAGGTTTCTATCTGCCTGGCTAAAATGGTAGTGCAAGAGATGGGGGGGAAAGGAAGGTGATCCTCTTTACAGGAATACATGTGCTAGATCAGAGGGTCTTTTGAAGGCTCGAGATGGTGGCTGAAAGTGTGTGGGATAAGAGAGGAGATAGCAAGAAGTCCTGGCGATGAGCTGATGTGAAAGTAAGTCCCAGTTTCTCCTTGGCCAGCTGGGCTGGCTGCTGGGTCCTCCTTCAAGGGGGCTTAGGATGGCTCGAGAGCTAGGGATGAACAGATGCTGGGCTGGCATGGAGAGGAACTTGTGACTAGATAAGCATCCACAGATTGCATGTGTATATTTGCAGTATGCTGTATAAATGAATGCAATACCTAATGGTTCGTGGCTATTATTTGAAGGGCCCCACTGTTACAGATTTATTTGTCATTTCTTGTAATAACACCGATGATAATGAATTCATTTGTATTAATGTGGGTGTCGTGGACTTCCGTTGATATTCTGCATTAATTAATGTACCATTAAAAGAAAGTGTCACCCAATTAATATCAAGTAGAAGCAATCCTGCCAGTGTCCTGTCATTAGGGTTTCATTTGTAATGCATTGTATTAACGCTCTACCGTAATGGAAGTCATTTGCAATCCAGAGCATCACCTGCTGGGCTGCCATGGGGGTGCCAGTTTGCACCTCTTCCAGCAAGGGTTACTCAGACGAATCGATGGGGACAGGCTGCCATTAAGAGTAACCCTCACTACTGCCTGCACCGCTCCCATCCTCCCCGCCTCTGGCACAGACAGCTGCTGGAGGTCGGTGTGCTGCTTCCAGACATCCATCCTTCCCAGCTTAAAGGCTGGTGCATTAACTTAACCCACCTTCTTGACCTCTCCCTGGGTTTAGAAAGTAAAAGTTTGTGGCAACTGCAAATAAAATGGGATATAAAAAATAGTATCTGTCCAGTTTATGGTATCACCCCAGAGAAGAAATCAGAAAAGGGATTTCTTCTCTCACCCCACAATGTATGCTGGCTGGTAGCAGTAAATTACACTGGTGATTTGATTTTTCTACTGAATTTTAATGTTGAGAGGAGGGATAGTGGAAAAATCTCACCAGCTGCTGTGGGTCAGGGCTGCTTTTGCTTGCCTGGGCAAAAGCTGCCTCTGCCAGTGCTGAGAGCTGAGGCAGGAGTGGAGACCTTGACTGTGGCCACCTAGATCCACCTGGTCCATGCCCACCATCTCCGGCAAGATTACAGCCAAAGGGGTGCTGGACCATCTGCGCTGCCTGCCCTTGCAAAGGGAGAGGTTGCTCCGAATGCCTTTTTCCAGCGTGAAAATCACACCAGTACACCACTGAAGCCAGTAGCTCTCTGACTGACAGGTTTTCACATTCTCGGCATTTGCCTCTGACTTTCAAATGTCTTGTTAGACCATCTTGGGTTCCCATCTGCCATCTCTGAAATCAGGACTGACATAATAGCAGCCCAGGAGGGCAGCATGGGCTGCCTTCTAGCCCTTGCTCCAGCCCTGCCTGGCTCCTCAAAGGCTGGAGATGGATAATGGACAGAAATGGGAGAGAAATGTGGCTTCTCCAATGGGATTTGGCTGCAGGCGCTGAGTTAGTGAGGTTGCAGTTGCTTTACCACCCTTTTCTTCTGTCCCTTCCCAGGGAAGTGGGAAACAGTCTGTTTTACAGGGTGATCCCCCTTCCTAGGAGAGCTGTATTTTTTGGTTCAGATATAGAACTCTGCATTTACACATTTAAAAAAAATGGGTATTGGTTCAAACCAGTTGCCAGCAATCTGCTTGATGTTGACGGTATATGCCCTTTGTTGTTTACCCATCTCTCAACCTCTGTGTTTCCACTCTTCCAGATGATTAGTAAAAATGTCAAATAATGGGCAAAGACCTGCAGGTTCCTGGCAGGAATCCATTAAAAATACACTTGCCTGATAATATTCCTTGTTTACAATTGTATTTTGAGGGCTATGTGCTAGCTGACTGTGTTGATTTTGAATTATTCTATGAGTTAATCAATCTCACAGAGCACCAAGTCATATGGCTTAGAGAAGATGATATGTGTGACTTTGACTCTGTCACCCTTTTCGACCAAGATTGTTGTCTGGTAGAAAGATGAGAGAGAATAGAGGAGGATCTATTGTCTGTCAGTCTTGTGGGAGGTGTTAATGCTACTAATTTCCTCTAATTCCCTATTGGCTAAGAGCTATGCTGAGGGTTTCATTATTTCACCTGGAGTTGATGTAGCTGAGAGGTCTGAAGCCACTCCTATTGAAGAAATCCTGACAGCGTGTTGGTTGCTCTGCCAGGTCTGCTGCTGCTCCTCGGTGTTTGTAGGGCTGCTGAAAATCATCAGGAACGGTCCAGCGAGCACCTTGGCCATCGCCTTTAATGCTCTTTGGCAGGAGTTATCAGACCTGCTGACTGAGATGTGTCTCGCTGGAGGAGGCTGAAAATGCAAGGGTAGACTGCTTTGTCCCTGCCAGAGCTCTCCCCACCTCTTTTCTGAAGATGGAATGATCAACCCCACCTGGGTTTTTTTTTAATCTCTCAGACTGTGCCTATCCTGGGCTTGCCCCTCAAGACACTGCAGAAGTGACGGGTGCCACTTTATGGTCCTGTAGCTGTATGTTCATAGCAGTCCATCTCAGTGGCTTTTTGGTTGCTGGAAAGGTTCCCACAAAGGTTCCCCTGCACAGAGTATGTAAGCCTGCCTGCGTTAGCTTTAATCCTCTTCATTACTTCTTGCGGGGTTGTGAGAAGCCACTTGTGGTCTCCTGAGATGTGGGGCAGCAAACGCAAACCCAGGGCACAGTGTAATAGCTCAAGTTACCTCGAAATGGGGGCTGTCGAGGGAAATGAACTTCGACAGACAAAGCTGGCTGTCTGCTTAAATAACCAGTAACAGTGTGGGCAGGATGGCTTCTTGAAAGCCAGCATGGAACTTGCTTTCTTCTCTCTGCTCTCTTTCTCCTGGTGCTTCACCCACCTGGCTATTTTCTGTCCGCTTGTTGGCATGCACAGTGGGTGGTTGTGCAGGGCAGGGCTGGCTGGGCATGGGGAGGGACTGAGCACCAAGATGAAGGCAAAGTTCGGAGGGAGGGAGGAGAAGTAATCCCCTGGGTTTGGTGGCTGGGCTGGGGATGGAGGTCGTGGTGCGGTCCCTGTGCAAGCCCAAGCCTTGCGCTTGCTGTGATCTAGGGCAGGCAGCTCCTTTTGCCCCTGAAGCTGCAAATTAAAGCTCTGCCATAGAGTGCTTTTCCTCCCCTTGCTTTTTCTTTCAAATGTAACTCCATTCTGGATGAGTGCTTGAGCTGTGCAGCCAGTGTTGCTCCCTAGAGTGGAGAACAGGGGCGTGACAGGTCCCACTTATCCTATCACTGCCTCGAAGGGACAGCGGTCAGAACCAGTTGGGAAGTTACAAACAAGAGGAGGAATGTTGTGGGTTTCTTTATTTTCTTATTTTCTTGTTAGCATTTCCTTCCTCTCCTATCTGCCCTCTCTTGCCTATCCTGGGCTTGCCCCCCAAGACACTGCAGAAGTGACGGGTGCCACAAGGAGAGGTGGCAGAGCTGCTGTATGTCCAGCTTTCAGGGATGCTGTGCCATAGATCAGCTACCCGAGACCTGTGGGTTATCTTTGGTGGGAAACAGGGCAGCTCTGGCTGGAAAAAATGAGCAGCTTTATCCTGCAGGATACCAGAGCATCCTCCCTGGTTTGTGGCTGCTTGCCCTCTGCCTGCTGAGGACTGTTGTCCTGCCAGCATGGCAAATTCCTCTATGGGCTTGCTGGTTGCGATGTCCCTTTCTTCAGTGCCGTGCGTTGCGTTGGGCCATGTCTACTGTGAATAAAGGCTCTCAACACCAAGTGTGGTTATCCAGCCACTAATTCAGTCTCCAGCTCCAATAGCACATCTATTCCAGCTGTGTTTATGGTGTTTTCAAAAGCTCCTCAATTGAATTATAGCTCTGCGGTGGCCATTTGCCAGTGTCACCCGATAATGAGGGAGGTCACTTAATAGAGATAGCAACAAGAGGTACATATTAACGAGAGCTGATTGAAAGGTGGGGGTGAATTCCAACCAAAAAAAATTAAAAAAAAAAAAAAAGGAAATTATCAGGTTTTAAAATCAAACTTTGAAATTGGAAATTGCTTGGCTTGGACTAGCAGTAATGCAATTAATAAATGTAATTAAAAGTGTAATAAAGAATACAGGAATTAGAAGTCTGCGCA
Source organism: Morus bassanus (assembly GCA_031468815.1). Taxonomy (NCBI): domain Eukaryota; kingdom Metazoa; phylum Chordata; class Aves; order Suliformes; family Sulidae; genus Morus; species Morus bassanus. The sequence continues at coordinate 4,709,704 of CM062583.1, forward strand.
CATCCGTGCGAGCATTTAGAGCTGGCACGTGAGCAAGGGACCCAGTGTGGCAGTTGGGCTGGTTCCGAGATGGAGCCTGGGGAGGGAAACCAAAACCTGGGGCTGGTTTTTCCTCATGGTAGATTCTGGAAGAGAGGGGCTGGCACTCGTTCCGGCTCTGCCCTTGCAGCTTTCTGCTGCAGCACTCTGTATGAGACCCATACGGGAATAAGTGACTTTAATCTGTCCTGGGCAGCCCAGGGATGAGTGACCCAGGATTTCAGCTGTTATAGCAGAAGAGTGCTTGGATTCAGTGTCAGCTGTGTTACACGGCACCCTGAGATGCCTTGCCTTGGGCGAGAGGCATCAAATCCCCCTTCCTGCACTGCAATGAGATGGGATCAGTGAGAGCACCTTTGACTCGAGCAGAGGGATGTCTGAGCCAGCTTTTAGCAGAGCACAAAGCTCCTTTCATCTGCCCTGCTGCGCAGTGGCAAGAGGCAGGGAGAGGGAAAGAGCCACCAGGAACAGCAGCAGGGAATTATTTAAGAGTAATAGGTTGACCTGAGATATAACAGGAGAGCGAAGCAGTGAAGCATCTCCTGATGGGAGCGGTCAGCTCCTGCCTTGATGCAGGGGCAGTGTGTGGCGGGGGGGGGGGGGGAAGCAGGACCTAAAATAGGGCTGGTGAGACAGTTTCAATGCTGATGTGAAGATCACAGTGCGGGCGGCTTGGTTTGCTGCCTGCTGTTCCAGCCCTCGTGCCCGTTGCTGTATGCCCCCTAGTCCGTTTGCATCGCCTCCTCTCATCCCATCGACCTTCAGACAGCTGTTCGGCCAGATTGCCTGCCGTTTTTCCACATTATTTGCATTGGTACAGCATGCGCGCTTCCGCATCCTAATCATTTCTACCAGCTTCTGCTGGGACGCTGCTCGGTGACTTTGTCCTGGGAGGTCAGATGATCCTCTACGTGGCCAGCCACTGGAGATGGGGAGTGGGCTTCGAGGGACCATTCCTAAATAAATCTGGGCTCCTCCCAGGCATTGCCCCGGTCATGGAAATCCCTCCTCTGGGATTTGTGTCCAGTCCTTGTTGGCTGCAGAAGGATGGAGCCCGTTGCTGTCAGTATAGTGGGGTGAGCTGTGGGGTTAGAGAACAACTTTTAGGCTGAGGGCTGTGGTGCTTGCACAAAGTGGATATAAGCCTGCAAAACTGCAGCTGCGGCAATGGACCTGTTTCTCTCTCTCTGAAAGCCTGCTGCTCGTTTAATTAAAGAATTGATTGAGTGCTTGTGTGCAAGAGAAAGGGAGAGAGGAGAGGGAGGGTCCTTTCAGGATCTCAGGGCACTCCTGACACCCTGTGTTTCTAGTGCCCAACCAATGCTTCTAACAGCCAGCCTATCTGCAGGTTGGAAAGGTGGATGCATTTAAGGGAAGGGAGTATCTGAGAAACTGACTCCCAGATCTCCTCCGCTTCATCTCTCACCTTTACTTCTGTCTGACTCTGACCCTGCTGTAAAAAAAGTCAGCACCACATATTCCCCCTCTCAGCCCTTTGCCCACAGGGCACCCGGTGTCAGGCCAGTTGGACGAGACTGATGGATCAAGGCACGTTTGAGGTGTTGGCGGCCCGTGGCCCGTGAAATGGTTTTGCTATGGTGGAAAGCTCCCAAAGGCACCATGCAAATCTGCTCCGTTAGCAGGGTGAGTGGCTGTCTGACAGCCGGAGGGTTTTATACGCTCTCAGAGCAGGCGCCATGGGCCTGGTGAAACGGCGCGGATGCTGGCTTTTCTGCAAACAGCCTTTTCATTTAACCCTGTATGAAAGAAGAGCTTGTTCACATAGGTTTGTGTATGCCTTAAAAATTGTCCCCCCTAAAGTTTTCCTTGGTATGGGAGCTCCTCACCCAGCCCATCTCTGGTCCTCACTGTACTGGCGTGGTCCTGCTGCTGCTTTGGTCCCCGGTGCTTCTCCAGCGCCAACCCTCACCCCAGCAGAGCTGGCTCTGCAGCCCTCGGGGAGCATTTGGTGGCAGACGAGAGGAGATTGTGCTCTGACATTTTTAGGGAGTCCTGCCCAGCGTCCCTTGTGTTCAGCTGCAGCCACGTAGCCTGGCATGTCCTGCCTCCAGAGGCTGCATCTCCTCCGGGTCGTAATCTGCCTTGTATTGCCATGTTTCGTCAGAGTAGCATCCATCAGAAATTTTATTACTAATGCATTTTATGAAAGGATTCATAATAAGATATTAAAGACTATAGGTGCGTCCAGAGAGAGAGAGATGTAAATATTTTAAAAAGATCCTTTCCTGATAACCTTTTCTTTAGCATTAGCAGCCCTTTTACGGAGAATATAGTATAAGGCTTTGGTGTCTTAGCTGTCAACGTGCCAGGGTTAACATGGGACACGTTTGTGTCTCGTCACTCATGCTGGAGGGTTGCATGGGAGGGGACAGCTCAGGCCAGGGGAGGTTTTTGCTGCGGTGGGCCGCACTTGGTCCGTACCCATGAGAGCTTTTGGATGGAAACAAAACTTCTTTCTGGTCACTCAAACATGCATATTGTCGTGTCATACTGCTGTGTTGGTGTAAGAAAGGTAAGGTTTTGGTCTCTCCTTTGCCACTTCCTTGTGCAGCAATGTCCTTTTGTGTTTGGATGGGGATTTTAGGGTTGTTCATTCCTTATTTAATCCAAGTCTATCCTTGCTATTGGTGATACACTGAAATGGAGTAGTCTTCTCTTGTATCTTGCTGCTCTTGGTTTGCTCTTCCTGGTGCTTTGGGCAGCTGTGTGTAACTCACACTGTTACCATTCAGTATTTCTTTCCAGCAAACAAGACACCAGAGCTTCCTCCTATAAGGCTTTTACAACAGTTTGAATCCTTCTTATTCATTTATTGCAAAATAAAGGGGGCACAAACAGCCTTGCACCCCAGCGTCCCCAGCCCATGCAGCTCAGCGGTACTGCAGCTGGCTCACCAGAGCCCTTTAGCTCCTGGAGCTGCTTGGGTGGGGGGGACCTGGGTGCTGAAGCTGCTCCTGCTGAGCTGTCAGATGAAGGATGGGCTGCTGGAGACAGGTCAGGAGTGGGTCCCGCTCCCGTTTGCCCTCCTCCTCCTCCGCAGGAGGCATCTGTGTGCATGTTTATTTTTATCTTGCATCTGCTGGCATCATAACAAAGATTTAATGATATAACATGGTTTTGTCACCAGTTCTTTTTTCTGTAGTGAGTTAAGCTTCATCATTGGCTGCTGGAGAGAGTCAAAAACTTTAAAAATGAAAACAATTGGTAACTTGGGTAGAAAACTCACCTGTTTGCCACAAGCACCTGTAGGCTGTTGTCTGTCTGCATTTCTTTTTTTCTGGACAGAAAAGATAGAATTTGCTATTTTTGTCTGTTGGTGAACTAAGCATAACCACAATTAGTCTTTGCTAAGGAAGAACAGCCACGAGGGATACGCAGAAAAGTCCTATAAATGGGCCAAATGCGAAAATGCAGGAACACAGTCTGTCTTGAGCTGGCCTGGTGCAGGACTTACCAGTTGCATCTCCCTGAGATGTGCCTTCTGCCTGTTATTTACCATCAAACACAAAACCAAGCCAGTGCTGTTTATACAAACGTTTTGCTCCATTGTTTAGATGATGGGCCGCATCTTTTGAGAAATAGACATCAACCTCCTGCTGAGGAATATCTTGAGCCTGTTTGACCTAAAAATGGCAAAAAGATTTTAAAGACATACTTTGTATGCTTTTTAAGGCAGATGGTCTGAAATTTCTCCTGACTCATCCTGACTGTATCCTGCCTGGGCATGAACATTGAAAATGAGACCTCTTTTTTGGAGGACTGTTGATACGGGATGTCTGGATCCCACAGCTGGTTTTGCCTTGCCAGAGTTGGTTTGGTTGGGGCGGGGGTTGCTTGAATTTGAGCTGGGGAAAAAAGTTGCATTACCCAGAGCACTTCTTATAGGTCTGCATCCTTTGACCTGTGTGCTGTTGGGAATACGGGCACGCATTTGGTAGTGAAATTTTCCCACTGACCTGTGTGCTTTGGGCAGTATCAGAGATTTCCCCCTCTGCGACCATGCTGTTCTGCTTCAAGTTCCTGTAATGCCCCTCCTACTGCCTGGGAGCCCTTCTGCTCCCCTCCTAAATTCACCAGTGCCATGCTTTGCTCGTGCACTCACCCATGTGCTTGCTGGTGCCCACTGCCCCCCACTGAGGTCCTGCCCTGTGGTCCCTCACAGCCCCTTGGATGCTTTGGTGTAGATGCCAGTGACTCTTTTCTGGGGCCAGCTATATCTTTGTCCAGAGCTGATACCCCGCTTGTACGGCTTTTGCTATCCTGGCCAATGAAGGGATCTGGTCAGCAAAGCTGTAAAATAAGGATAAAAATAGGGTAATTGCCAAGTCAGAGCTCAGGCGGTGTCTGCAGGGGCTGGAGCTGATAGCACCAGAGCTGGTGACCTCCGTGTCCCTCCAGGCAGCTTCTCCTTTGGAAGGACGAGGAGATGAACTCTCTTCAAAGCCTGCTTTTGGGCTATTGTATGAAATACAATGTCGGGGAAATCAAGCTCTCCTCTTTCACAGCCAGCGGTGCAGCCCCATAATCATGGGTGACCAGAGTGGATTTGCATATTAAAAGGAGTGGCTAGGGACACTTAAAAAGAAGAGGAAACATTTTCATCAAGTCCAGCTTTATCCTTATGAATATTATTATTCCTGGGGACAATATACCCCAGACCTCATCAATGCAATCCTGCATCTACTCTTTTGCTGCCTCTCCCCTCCTCCCCCTATTAATGGTTAATTTGTAATGGTCTTTGTCCTGACATTGATACCCCGGGTGGCTCTGGGGGAGGAATTTGAGCAGGTAGTTGTTGGAGCATGTGGACCTCAGTGGCCGAAGCAGTGCCCTGGCAGCAGCAAGGGGAGGGCACGGGATGCTCTGGGGTTGCTCCCTGCTGATGATGGCTTGGGGGAGGCAGGTAGCTCAAAAAGGGATGGGGAGATGCTCTAGTCCTGTCTGAGAAGGTGTCTTGGGAGCGCTTGGAAAGCAAACACCCACCACAGCCCCCCATGAGGGGCTTCTCCACCTCAACACACCTCCCAAGCTGACTGAGTCCTAGATCCTGAGCTCTCCAAATGCACAAGCCAGGATTAATGTGCTGGTGCATGGCACAATGTCAAGCACTTACAAGGCAGTAGGGCAGATCTTGGTTAAGCGTGCAAGAAAATGAGCAGTTATAAGGCAAAGGGTAGCAAACTGCTGGGACAAATGGGCTGGGGGCTTTAAGGATGCGAATGATTTAGGTGTAGCATGGGGACAGGTTTCTCTTTTGAGGTCCCTTCTAGCTATATCTTTAACGCTTTTACGATTGCTGATCACAAAAAAACTTGACAGTGCTTTAAAAAATAATCCTCGAGCCATGCCCTGCGAGGCTTTCTTTAGCAGCTTGATTTAGAGGGGGGAAAAAAAGAAAGCAAATGAAAAATCTAGGTGGGACCTGCAACCTCTCACACCTCTGCAGAAGTGACACTGAAGAAATGAAACTGGAGTTTTTGCTCAAGCCCGAGGCCAGCTTAGATGTCAGAGTGTCCCTGTAATGCCGTGTGGCTGGATGCAAGGGCAGGGAGGCGTGAGGGACATGTGCGGATGAGGGTGCGAGAGCACACCATGTGTGCTCAGCGCTGCTTTCGGGACCCCGAGTGTGAGTTGCAGGATGTGCCCTGGGTTCCCCGCTCTGCCTGACCAAGCTCATAGCAAATCCTGCTACCTGCCTTGGAGGCAAGTTTCTCCTCGCCTGAGCCTTGCCAGGGGCAATTCTGGTTCTTTTCTGGTGCCATTACCCAGTATTAAAACAGTTAAATCAGATCTCTAAGCATGGAGCTCTGGTTTCTCATGCTTTCTAGTGGAGGTGGCAGCCTGGGACAGCCTTGCTGAAGCCCTGCCGTGGCTCACTGCAAGTTTTGTGGTTCCCAAAAAACCTGAAAATGGCTCAGTTGATTGCTCAGCTTTGGCTAAGGATTTGCAGGAGGAGGTCTGCTTGGAAGCCGTGCCCCATCTTCTAAGCTCTGTATCTCCTCAAGTCTCCTTTCCACCTTCTCAGCACTTCATGATACTTCTCTATGAGCTGAGGATGAATAACTTAATACGAATTAAGTTAACAATAAAACGCAGAGGCTCGGGAAGAGGTTTGCAGAAATAATCCATATTATCCCAACTGGCCATAGCCAGCCACCGCATCTTGCTTCTGACCTTTGTTGTCTGGCTTTCAAGTTTTAGCTCTTTGTCAACCATTAATGCGGCTGTGAATGTGTTACAAACATATGGACTTGCCCAAGCGGTCGTGATCTGTGCGTACCTGCAGCCTGGGTCCCCAGCAAAGCCTTTTTGCTTGCAGTCTGTGCTTCGGCCTTTAGAGAGACGAGAATATGCATTTAAGATTTGCATAGGAACATGCAGCTGTTCCACCAAAAATGGATAATTGTTCTCCCTGCTATGAAGTTAAACAATAAGAAGTGCCAAACTGCATTTGCCATTGCTGATTTTGTGCACTCAGCTGCATATTTTATGCATGTAGATTGATTCCAGATTTATGACGATTTAACTGTTAATGCCTGCGTTAATTGGGCCAGCTTCTAGTTGCTGTGGAAACTATAACTTTGAATTTTATGTAAAGTTCTGTGTTGCATTTAACACTTTTTTTTTTTTGAAGCTCTCTTATGTTTAATGCCTTATGGTGAAAACAGAGGGAATCAGCGTTGAAAATAAAAATGCCTTTAGGCAGAAAACAAGTTTCAGCAAAGAGGGTAATTTTTGCGGAAAGTTGTGATGTCTGGGAAAATAAGGGTTTGTGATAGAGTGCCATCTTGACCACAGCTGTATAACTATTATTATAAGTGTGTAACAACTATTATAGCTGCTGCAATACTGTAATAAAGAAAACAGCTGTATAACTTACAAATGTCCTGAAAATATAGGACTGAAGTTCTCAGGTCTCTAGATATTCCTTTTGGTGGGCAAAGGAAATTGTTGATGTGCGTTTGATGGGAAAATAGGCTGGTGCACAATTTTACCGATATATTATTTTTTTTTGTATTTCCAGAACACACCAGTGGGCACTCCGATTTTCATAGTGAATGCCACAGATCCAGACCAGGGGGCAGGAGGCAGCGTGCTTTACTCCTTCCAGCCTCCTTCCAATTTCTTTGCCATTGACAGTGGACGTGGCATCGTGTCGGTGATACGGGAGCTGGACTATGAAGTGACTCAGGCATACCAGCTCCAGGTCAACGCGACGGTGAGTCTTATCTTGGCTGCTGCAGGGGAGGAGGCATTTTCTGGAGGGACTGCAATGGGGGAGGAGCTGCTGCTTACTTATTTTATTGCCCTACTCTGGTATCTTCTCGGGCACATCCAGCATTTTCCACTTAGAAAGGTATTATAGCAATGCGATGCCTAGGTAGTTTCAAATCGCTGCTCTGCAGCTCGTGGAGCACGGCTGCACCCCTCCAACAGCACCGTACGCATGTCGGGGCTTCTGCATAAAGGTGAGCAGCTCCCTTGGTGGAGAAAACCCATACAGGGCATACAGACCTCTGGTCTCATTACTTGTGCATCATGGATTATAACAGATGGATTCACCTGTATTAAACTCCCTAAGTCTCACTCAGCAAAAGCTGAGTTCAGATATCAAGAGTTAAAATTTTGGTGGACAGAGGAGGAGAAACCCAGATCCTAATAACAGTTGATGCCACCGTGCCAGGAGAGGACCCCTGAGAGATGTACATCCAGGTGGCCACCATGGCAAATTCATGCCCCACCTGAATGGGAAACTTCTCTCCTGGTGTCAAATCTAGTGAGAGCTTGATAGGGAGTGGATGAAGAGCCCCGTGCAAGTAAGTGCTCTGCATGAGGGCTCCTTTCCCATCTCAGATACAGCAGAGGAAGGTGAGGTTCAGCCCTACAATATATTTGACCAACTCTGCATTCAGAAGAGGGGGGAAAACCCTTTCCGACCCCTCCAGGCAGCTGGCTAGAGCTATTGAAGCATGTGATTTAATCAAGATCATTGTCTCGATGCAGAACCACAAATGTCATGAGGATGTGGAGGGCTGTGCAGGGCTGCTTTGCTCTTCACGGCCACAGAGACTGGGCTTTTGCGGACTGCAGGGCCACAGGCAAACAGCTCAACCTTTCAGCCTGATCTCTGCATGTTCAACGCTGTGGAATTTTCCCCAGGAGCTTATTTTTTCTGAAATATGCCTCGTTTTATTTTAAATGCTCCAGTGATAAGAGGCCCTCCCCATTGTTTGTTTCCTTATCAGTCTCTGTCACCAACACACTTTCCTAGGACGTGCCGTTGAACTATCTAGGGGCTTACAAAACATGGGACCAAGCACAAGCCCTGATGGAAACGTGCCTTTCTTTCCCATGTCTGATTCTGGTTTCCTCAAGGATGCAAGGATGCCGTCTTGGTCCATCCAGCTCCATCTAGCTCTGTACCCCCAGTGCCGTTACCAGCAAAGACAAAACGGGGCCATATCTAGTACTTGCTACCTAATATGCTCCTGGCTGCTAGTGATTTCCAGCTCAGAGTTCAAAGACTTAAATATCAAGTCTCTGAACTGGGCTTGATTGCAGCTGTAGGAATATCTCCTCGTCTTGGTCACAAGGTGCTGGTAATTTCTAGCAGAAATGCAATGAGAAACCCCAGAGCAAAGCTCAGCCTGGGAAGGAGGATGGGAGTTGCACCAATGTAGCAGGAGCTGGAAGAGCAAATGCAGTCTCTTGCGTGCCTGATGAAGAGTTTGTGTGGTCTGGAGCGGGAACTGGGGTGATGGTAAATTCAGGGTGACTGCCAGGGCTGCAAGAAGAGCTGTGGAGCCTTGGTTCAAGGCAGGAGCCATTTCATTCCAGGGATGTAGGCAGCAAGGGCAGAAAGAGACTGAAAAGGGCAGTGTGAGAGACAGTAGGTGAGGAAACTTGAAATGTGTTTGCTTTTTTACTGCTATCTGTAATACTTTAACCAAAATTTAAGAGATGAAGGGGAGGGGGGAAAAAATTATCTGAGGAAACAAAAGACTTCAACCTGATAACTCTAACAGTAGAGTGTGAGTCAGAAATAAGCATCCATCCAGGCCATAAACGCTGAGGCCTGCAGGTTAAGAGGATAATGTACAAGCTGTGTTGTTGAATACGGTTTAAATTAACATTAATCTTCTGGCAATCAGTCCTTGCCGCTGTTCAGAGTCATTTTGCAGAAGTGTGCAGTAACCTGTAATGGTCGCCTTTCACCATGGTGCTTGATTAGGGGGTAAGGAGAGATTTATTTCCTTCCCTTTGTGTGTTATCTCTTTGCTCCTGCCCTTCTAGCAAAGGGCTACAGGCATTGGGGTCACTTTTGAGCACCCATGGGACAAGGCTCCAGCAAGAGAACCGGTGGCAGCAGGGCACTGCAGGGACAAGCTGGTGGCAGCCTGTCCTGCTGTTGCATTGGCTGCTGGAGAAGGGCCTTGCTCTGGAAAAGTGCTTGTGGCTCCATCCTGATGAGTTGTGATGGGGCATAAGGGAGATGATGCTCCTGCTTGGAGCATTGAAGTGTTCAAGGGCCACCACTGCTTGTGCTAAGATTGCTGTGTGCTTGTTGTGACCTGCTTTGCAGAGCAGGGAGGATGGCTCCCCACCTCCCTGCAGCTGTGGAAGCAGCTTGGCTTGCCTAGAAAGGCAGCTCCTGGTTACCCCAACCCTGCCAGTCCCCACACAAAGTGGGAGGGGAGAGGTTTGCAGTTTATCAGGGCCAAAGCCATTAGCCCAGTAGAAAGGAGGTTGCTATTGTGAGGATGCATCCTGCGGTTCAGGTTTCCACTCTGCCTTCTGTGCGAGAGCTGAGGCATCCTATGACATCAGGAGCAGCACTTGGTGTACGTACCCTCTGCCAAAGCTCAACAGAAGAGAATAAAGCTCCGACTGCAACATAGCCCGCAGGGTTATGAAAAGCTGTGGAAAGGCAAGGGAGCTGGTGGGCTTTGTCGTGTTCCAGGCGACAGAGCCCAAGCTGTGCGGAGGCATCAGGGCTGGGGGTTACGAGACGCTCTGCTGTGATGTGCTGGTATGAAAGTCTGCTGGCAACCGCACCTGGGTCTCACGGTGTGGAGGTGCCCTAGGCTGTATCAGCATTAGGAGGGAATTTATATTTTGAAGTATATGTTGAAGAGTGTTGCTTCTTTTCCACCCAAAATGTGATGAAAACTAAACTGGTGCTTGCTTTATTTTAAAGGGCTAATGCTGGAATGAAATGCATATTGTATTTCAGCTTAGAGGGAGGTACAGTGGACAATAATTCCAGCAGGTAGTTTGAAAAAGAGATGATTACCTGGACTATTCAGAAATTTTGATCTAGCTGCAACTGTGAGAAACTTAATACTGTTGAATAATTCTATTTTTCTGACAGAAATTGTTTCTCTTCCCCCCAATACTTGTTTTTTCAAGGACCAAGATAAAAACAAGCCACTGTCGACTCTGGCCAACCTGGCAATCACCATCACAGACGTGCAGGACATGGACCCCATCTTCATCAACCTACCCTACAGCACGAACATCTATGAGAACTCGCCTCCGGTAAGGGCTGCTGCTTCACTCTGATGTGCATGACTGTGGTGTCGTGCGGGGGGCTGAGGGAGGCTGGAGCAGGGTATGGGACAGAAAGCACAAGGTATCCCAAAAGAGCTGGGGGAAAACCTCCTCTTTGCAGAGACATTCGTCCTTCCGTCCGTCCTTCCATCACAGCTTTGTGTTGCTCTGCCCTGACGTTTGCGGCTTGGGTGCAAAGAGGAGCGCTGTTTCCATGCTGAAGTGCAAATGCCGGTCTTAGGCGGGGGAGATGAATGGGATTCAAATGACTTCCAAAGAGAGGCAAACCTTTTTCTTTCTGGAACAACATGTTTCAAGCCAGCTCCAAAACATTTTGCCCTTTTCAAAAAAAGGGAGCTTAAGCAAGGAGGTTTAGGAAGCCTGAAACCCAAATAAAATCTTTTTCTAAACATCTTTCCTAAATTTTAAAAGGGCTTTCTGTTGTTCTTAGCACACAGTCACCCCATTTCCTCCCCACAATGTATATGTATGCCATTTCTAAGAGAAGAGTTGAAGAAAAATGTAAACGTTCCTGAAATGAGGCAGTTTTGAAAATGCCAGAATCATCAGCCATTTCAGCACTTTGAGCATTTTCCCCCAGGTTTTGCCAAATTGATCCAATCATTTTAGTTCTTCTGAAACTCGGTTTGTCAGCAAACTTGCTGTTTGTGGAAAACGTCTCCCAGTCTCGAAATACAGCAGGGCTTTTTTTCCCCACAGCAGAGGGTGGGGAGTGTGGCAGGCAGCTTTGGCTTTGGGAGCTGTTAGCTCTGCTCCCAGCACAGGTGCCCAGGACCTTCAGCCCAAGCACCAGCCCTATTCAGCAGCATCAACCTTCCCAAGGCATCCCATAGCTTTGTGTATAGGGCAAATATTTTTGTATACGGATGGAAAAACCTTCTGTCCTAAAATCGTGGTGTGGTAGGCATCCATACTACATGTGCATCCTGTAGTGTCTCTGGTGCACTGGATCCAAAACACCTGATGCCTCAGTTCATGCAGTGGTAGGGGGAACTCCAGCTCATTTCAGTTTATGCCTTTTTTATTCACTTTGGAGCAAACTGCTGGCTCTGACAGCATGGAGAGTGCTGGATCAATAGGGCTGAGTCCTACTGTCACAAATCCTGTGGACAGACAGCACATTACCTGTCTGCCAGACCAAAGATGGCCAAAAAATGGCTTCATGCGTTACTTTCATGAAGTGAAAGTTTCAATGAGTTTCAGTGCTGTCGAGATTAAGGACTGCTTCTGTGGTGAGCAGTATGAGCTGCAGGGAAGAAAAACGCTACTTAGATCACCTTTAACTGGGGGCAGGGGAAGACTTGGATGAAATTACAGAAATGAGTACCAAAAATTAGAGACTGCATCACCTTCATGGAGTGACCTGGTATCTAGGAAAGAGGATGTTGATACACCAATCACAATTATTCCCAGAACGTACACTGTTTGCATTAGGCAAAGCAGCAAATAATCACTGTGTAACCTGAGATAGGAAATGAGTGAAGGAGGAGTGCTTACCAAACTGTTAGCAGTTTTCTGATGAGTTTAGAGATTTTAATTTCTCGTGGCCCCATGTAACAGCTCCAAAGGCATTGAGATATCCAAGATGGATAAGTGCCACCAGGGACATGGTGAAGAAGATGACTGCTGAACGTGGGCAGTACTTTGAGTGGTATTGCTCTGCAGTTTGGACCCCAAGTCCCATCCTTCACAGGAGAAATCTCTGCTGCTGAAACAAGGATGTGGTTTGCTACGGCAAGCCTGGGGTTTAACATGTGCATTTTCATCTCATCGTGGGAAGTTTTCTCATCAGCTCTGCCCTACCACCTGGGGGAGCCAGTTGCAGTGCAGAGTGGAAACTGTCACCCTGCAGAATGGCTTGGTTACCGAAAGGATAACAGCAAATTTGGGTGAGGAGTCTGGGCTTGGCCAACTTCTGTCCCAAAAAAAAGTCTTCCAGGTCAAGCCAACAGGCTGCAGTGCATTTGTGGGTGACATTTGCCCTGCTATCAGGTTCAGCAGGTCAAAATGTGCTTGAGATATCTCATCCCAGCCCCAAATCTATAGAGCGGAGACTCGCTGTGTCTCCCCGTGTCTGCTCTCCGTCTCTCTTGCCTCTCTTTTTATCTGTGGAGCACAGCATGTCTGTGTTCCTCTATCAATGTATCAGGTGAGAATACCTCATCTAAAGTGTATACATTACCTAATAAAATCCTTCTTATTTGGGATTATTGCATCAAATTTTAATTTCCTCACTCGAGTAACAGCATGTCAGCCAGCCCGTCAGTGAAGAGCCGATAGAAGGTGAAAAGAGTGGATAAACTGCAGCAAATTACCACAAACAGATCTCTATCAGCCCTTTGACTGGAATTGACTGGAATTAAGAAGTGAGAAATAGGATTTTTTTTGCCGTGGCAGCTTTCTGAAGCACTCCCCCCTCCACCTCCTGCTTCAATGCTGAGCTGCGCTTTGCCTTTCAAGTCCCTAATCCTGTAAGAGAAGAAGAACAAGAAAAAGGGGTGGAGGGGCATGAGAGGGGAGAGAAGTGCCATTGTAGCTCTTATTTTTTTCAGGCCGGGATCTGGTAGCGTAATTTAGAAGCATTTTGGGCACATGCTTATTTGGACACTGAGGAGAAAGAAATTTCTTGTTGGGCAAAGGAAGGGGACAGAGTGGGGCGAGACTTTGCTCTCCCTGAAGGTGTTGTATCTTCTTTCTTGATGCTGTTTATCATCCCTGTGTGCCTCGGACGTCTCTCCCAGGGCACCCCAGTGCACCAAAGCTGTCTGCAGCTGTGGCAAAGCTTGGCAACATTGCATTTTTCATCCTCAGAGTCTTTTTGGGTGTCCATCCTCACAGTGTCTGTAGACTGGATAGCATCATTGATGTTCTCCGGACAAGTTAATAGGGGCTAGAGGAGAGGAGCCATTTCCCCTTGCAGAGATGCTGTTGGTCTGATGAGCCCCTACTTTTGGATCTCAGCCGGTGCATGGTCCAGGCAGCATCACAGCTTCACTTTGAGGGTGAAAGAGGAGGAATCCACTTGCTAAGAGACAAGCTGAGGCCTATGAAAGTGTGCTTTGTCTCGCAGGGAGCCACACAAAGGCAAGAGGGGACACAAACCCCACTGGTGCTTGGTTCCAAGACCAGCAGTTGTATTCCCTTGCAATAGCATGGTACAGATACATGTCAAATAGTATTAAAACAGTTTTAATTCTTCAGCACCATCCCCCTCTTCTTCAAAAACTCCTTGGGTTAAAGAAATAATGTAGAATCAGTGCTATTTTTGCCCTAGAGTCTCAATAGCTCCAAGTTAATTCTTTCTTACAATATTTCCAGCCCATCAGTGTGAACACTTTATTAAAAGCTCAGGGTTTTATTAAAAAAGGATTGATTTACCCCTGCCCCTCTTCAGAAAACCCTCGGATTTTGTTTGGATAATATGCCATTCTTTATTTTCTTTGCCTTTTTTTTAAGCATAGGCTTTTCCAGATTAATACTTTTCTAAACCTTCTTCCTCCTTCCTTAGAGGGAGATACTTATTCTGTTCTGGTGCTTTGGTCTATACCCACCACCCGCATCCTTTCCTTGCAGCCACTGTTGTCTGTGGTAGGTAGGCAAGTTGTTACTTGCTTTAAGAAATGTCAAGAATATTTGGGAGTTTCCAAGAGCCACAGGTTCACACCACAAATATGTGGGGTGAGCACTGGAAGTCAGCTTGGGGTTTCCATGAGTAAGTGGAAGCCTTGCCAGATGTCTTTGACTAGAGATGGTGGGAGGGTGCCCTCCAATTTAGGGGTGCAGCTGGCTGTCTATGGGAGCCAGAGCACAGCATCTTCTGCTCTTGCCATGCCAAGACCTAGATAATGAACAGTATCTAGGTGGTCTGGTGGGATTTTGGAAGAGAAATTAGAAATTGTTGAGATGTTGTTGGTTGAGAGGTCAATCTTTGCCATTGCCGGATGGCCATGATCAACAGTTTGGTTTGGGCTATTTTCCTATTCCTAGTCTCTCCTCTCTGGTTAGTTAGCCCTGTTGGTACGGTGAGCAAGGCGCTTCATGATCATCACAGGTACTAAGAGATGAGTATAGCCTGTGTGTAGTGTCATGTTTTGCATCACATCATCTCCCCATCTCAGACACCTGCTGAATGAGAATACTCTTTCCTGTTGACCATGCTGAGCGATCATGCTCTGAGGTTGTCTTCATCAGTTGTTACCACTCACTACAAAACCAATAATTGCCACCAGCTATGTGGATAACCGTTATGCCTATCCTGTGGCACTTGTTTGGCCTCTTCCACAGAAGCATCAGGATTGATCCTAAACACTGTGTGGATGCTTGGGGATGGATCATCTGTTCCCAGGAGCTGAGATCTGCCTCTCTTGTGGGTATTGGAAGCCTCTTGCAAAGGAGCTGATGGGAAGGATGGAAACTAGGAGGGATGCGAAGGCATGGCCAGGTCCCTGCCTCTGTCACAGTTCCAGGAGATGGTGTCCAGGAAGGGTAGGGAGCTCAGCCCCACTCCAGCACATGTTTCTCGGTCACTGGTGAAGTGGATGGGCTGGTGAAGGGGCTTGTGGAGGGCTTGAGAAGGAGACGCACAGGGTTGCAAGAAGAAGAGGGGGAGACCCAGCCTCAGAAAACAGCAGTGTGAAAGCTGTCATCGCAGGCTTGCCAAGGACCAGGCAAACCATAACATGCTCTCTAACAGCCCTCGTTCTTGGGATCAGATGTCTGGATAATTTCTTTCCTATGGACATCTCTGTGGTATGCACTGCTGAGATATCCAAACAAGATTCCCCCTCCTCTCCTCCCAAACTTTCCTGACTGCAATATCTGAGCTCATCCTTTTATCTCTCCCAACAGCCCTTCCCCTTGGCTCCTATGGGAGGGACCTTTCCCGCAGATAAAGCAGCCCCAGCGTCAGCAGGGCAATTGCTATTCTTTGGCCATCGCAGGAGCCCTGCCTTCTCCCGCAGCTGCCTTCCCTTTGAAATGTGCCGCACGGCAGGCGACACTTATCATTCTACGCCACTCCCTTGCTTTTTGACAGGCAATGAGCGAGCTGTCAAATGGAGCAAGTGCCTTCACCCACCACCCCTGCCACGGCGGAGCTCCCGCTTCGCTGGGGAGCAGAGTGGGGCTCGTGCTTGCCCCATGGGGATGGCAGATTAAAGCAGAGTAAGCTGGGGAGTGCATGATGGTTTGCATGCATCTCCTTTTTTTTCTCTGCTTTGCCTTGCTCTCCTTTCCACATCCCTTGTTCTGCTTTCTCACCTGCTCCTTTCCCACTTTTCTTGTGCTTTTTAGCTATTCTTGCTCCTTTGGAAAGGACAGTTATTGTCGGTGATTTAGAGGCTCTCCGGCAGCTGCTGAGCCTCACCAGCCGAGTGCTGCTCAGATGCCAGTGACCTGGGATTTATGGCTAATGTTCTCGGTTAATAATGTGGATTTACTTAAGGAGTCTATTGAAATGCCCTCGGAGATCAGGGAAGGGGCAGTCTGCCTGGCCCCGGGAGCCTTCTTTATGGCCCGCAGCAGCAAAGCATCTCTATTGAGCCCACAGCAGCACGGCTCTGAAAGCTGGGGAAGACAGCAAGTCCCCACTTTCCACGGGTGATGTTTCTGCAGCAGCTTTCCCTTTGGCCTTCAACTGATGGATTGCAGGACAAATGCAACACTGCCATCCCACTATGCGACCTCGTTAGATATGCAAACGCCTCTGTTGACATTTCCTTTGAGGGCAAAAAAAAAATTAAAATTGCTCCTTTTCCCACTGTTAATAAACCAGTGAAAACAAGAACAGCTGAGTTGTAAATTTTTTCACACTACATTAATTATGTGCATGTGCTTGTGTTTGTATTCGCATGGGCTCACTGCAGTGCGGTGTGGGAAGTACAGCTTATGGAGTTGACATAAGTGCCTGATGTTTTTATTTAAAGAACTAAACAAGAATTTTGGGTCACTTCTATGTTCTTCATTGGTTTTGGGTGACTCTTGGTCTTGTGGAGCTTTCTGCCGGGCTATGAGAAACAGGTGTGTCCCGCAGGATGAAGGATGAGGTGGGTGAGCTGGCAGTTGCAGAATCTCCTGCCTGGGGCAATCCCCTGTTATCAGCATCTGTCCAACCCTCCTTCTCCTTGAAGGTTTCAATTAAAATCTCTGCATCTCACTTAGTTATGCAGCTGGATGCCAACAGCTAGCCTGAGCATCCCTCATTGCCTGGGGTGCCTCGTTTGAAGAATGTGGGGGAGAAGAGGACCAGTTGAAACTGGGAAGCCAGTGGGAGAGAAAACTGGTGTAGTGACCAGTGCTGAAGGTCGTGGTGGGAGGGAATTGTTGCCTTTAGTTCTCAAGGGACTGCAGAGTGAAAATCTCTGTGGCAGAAGAGTGTACGCTTTTGCCTGTTGGCTAGAGCCTGTGCAGTGGTGATGCTGCGAGGAGCCATGTCCTGGCTTTGCCAATACTGCACCTTCCCAGTTCCTCTTCTTCCTTGAGCACCGATAGTGTGCTTACCACACTGACCTTGCTTCAAATCCTTCTTTTCTGGGCAAGGGAAGAGCAGCGTGGGGAATGAGTCTGGTGATGCTCTCTCCACTCCCTATGGACACTTGCCCAGTTACAAACATACTGCATGGTCACTCAGCCTGCTCAGTGGTTCAGTTAGAGGACATGCAGGTCCTGCCCGCAGCATTGCCAGCTACATCCTAGGGGGGGTTAGCAGAGTTTTGCAGCTTGCATGGGAGTGATGAGTGGTGAGCCCCGGGAGCCCCAGCAGCGCTTGGCCAGGGTAGCTGTAATGCATGTCTCCTCTGTCTTCCCAGGGTACCACTGTGCGGATGATAACGGCTATCGACCAGGACAAGGGCCGTCCCCGAGGCATCGGCTACACCATCATCTCGGGTATGTAGCGGGAGTACGTGGTGGGGAGCTCAATGGGGCCGGAGGAGCTAGTCCTATAATAAGTCTTTGTACAGCTTGTGCCTGGGAAATCATATTTGGCTAAGTTTCTCCTCGACTGTACTGCTTGCTCTTTTGATTTGTCATTGCTAATTACTGTAGCCTACTGCTACAACTGAAAGCTTTTACTCCTCTGAAAAGCTTGCCATGCCTGTGGATGTTTTTCTAACAGATTTGACAATATCTCATAGCGAAACCTTTCAGTCCTAATGACGAGCCACAAACAGCTCCACTTCACACAATGCCACGGAGGAGACCTGCAAAGAGCCAGGCATAAAACTCTTGTTGGCGATGTGGTGTTTATTGTTTAGGGAGAGAATGGGACTGATTACGGGCTGAATGGCTCCTGGTGGTTTCCGGGGCATTTCCTGAAAGCCTCCGTGCCAAGGGCTGGCCTCCCAAAGCATTGCCAGAGCTTTGCAAGCTGGGAGGCAAGAGGCTGGACCTGCGAGGGTGCAGGGCTAGAGAATGAAGCTTAATTAAAGCAGTGGAGGGTTTCTGCCTTCTGACACGCACGTGGATTAATCCTGCCTTCACGGACTGGCTCTGAAGCCCAAGGAACCCTTCCTAATGTGCATGGGTAGCTTGCTGAAACTGCTGTCACTGGGCAATGCTTGGCTCCTTTGGGACCATAGCTGTGGGGCCTTCCTTTGGGGGAAGGTCTACCAGGTTGGTTTGATCAGCTGTGAGAAAAAAAAAATTACTGTTTCAGGTTATAAGAGAATTAATTTTCAAAGAAAGGTCTGTCTGAGGTGTCTGCTGCTGAGCCCTACCTGCCATGCTATTAGTTTTGGGGAGGCCCTCCTTGCAGCCCCACAAGCCGAAATCTCTCTTGATGGCAAAAGAGCCAGGGGCAGGGCAGTCTGGGCAGGCGTTTCCAGATAGCAGAGTTTTGGAAAGGCCAATTTTTGGGACTGGACCTGTCTCATTTAAGATGCCTTGAGGTCAGTGAGCCTCTGCCATATCCAAAGCAGACTTTGATGCTTGCTGGCCTGCACTCGCATGCTGCTTTGGTGGGGCTGTGCCTCAGGGACGGACAGGCTACTCGGGTTAACCCAAGAGTGAGGGACCAGCTTGGTGAGTCTGATTGTAACCCTATTTCTGGCATTGTTTTTCGGGGGGATCTTCATGTCAAGAAATGGCAGCAGTGCCTCCTCTCCCTGCTGTGCCACATGCTTCGGGTGCTGGCTGGCAGCTCCTTCAGGCTACGCATGTGGAAATAATTTCCCAGTTTCTCTTCCTGAAAGCCCAGCTGTTTCAAATGCTCTTTCAATCAACCTCTAGGGTCAAGGTGATTTCACCCTGACTTTCAAGTCCACTGATCCTGACTGCAAGTATCCAGATCATTCTGCCTTTGAAGATGCAAGAATTATTTATTCCTTTAATTCCCTCTGGAATTTATTCTAATGTTCCCCCAGCATGAATTAAATGAGAGGTTCCCCCAGGTTGTGTGTATCAACTGGCCAAAGTGCAGCAGGGACTTTCTTTTGGTGGATACAGGCCCTTTTTCACTGGAGACTGGACTGAATATCAAACTAATTTTGCAGCTGCCACTGATCTACCATGAGGATGGTAAAAGCCTTCAGCTTATGGAATCCTCACCCAGCTCAAAGCCTGAAGATGCTCAGCAGCTGGGAAATTACCCTTGTCCTGTTCATACACCCTCCTTCAGGCATCTACTCATGGCCATGGACCATTTTTCTTGACCTAGTATGCTGTAGGTATCTAATTTTCCCTTGTCAGCACCAGTGCAATACAAACAGCTCTGCTTTTCCAAGAGCCTTTGTTTGATGGCTCAAACCTGCAGAAACAACTGTGCAATCTATAAAGGGCTAATTTTCTAAATACACCCATCCACTCATGGTCGTGACAAGCTTTCTGCTCATCAAACGGTCATGGCTGCTCTGCCAAATCAAGGAAACAAAGCCTTGGGCGCTGGCTTTTACCTGGAGTCTTCACGCATGCTCTTATTTTCTCATCTGTCTTTGGTTTTCCTGCGAAGTAGCCACGATGTCCCTTTGCGAGCATCCCCTGCTCGGTGCCAGCGTAGCCATCAGCCTGGCCATTATAGCCAGGCAGAGGGATGGTGGAAGGGAGCCAGGCATGCTCTGGGAGCCTGGTGGCAGTGGGGTGTGGAGTGACAAGGCAGGCAGATCAGTGCAAACATCCTTGCATCTGCTTGCATATGCCAAGAGCTTAATCCCTGCCCCTGGTCCCACCTGGCAGGGGGTAGCTCTCATATCAGAGAATCAGGCAGAACGCATCAAAGGGTGATTAAACAGCTTCCCCACCCCCCAAACATGAGAACTGCAGAGTGTTTTCATAACTGCCCAGGAGTCCTTCTTCTGTTGGCACCAGCGTCTAGCAGAGCAGTAGTGCTGGAAAGGATCAGCCCGCAGACAGACTGAGAGATGACTGCAGACACCCGCTCTTGCCTCCTGCCTCTTCCCCATCCTCACCCTGCCTTTGGCTGAAGGCAGACGTTTCAAAAACCCTGAAGCCAGGCTTCAGAATGCTCTGCTTCCACTTTGAATTGAGTTTGTTGCCAGAGCCAGAGTTCACCAGCTCCATTTGGCTGCTGGATTGCAGCTGAGGTACGTGGCCAAGGGGAAATTTTAGAGAAAACATGGTCATAGGGCAAACAATTTTTTTTCTGAAGTCAGTAAGAGTGTGAGTGCCTCCCCTACTCTGCTCAAGGCATTCTCTTATATTTTCCATTATTTGCTTCTTGCTTTTGAAAGATGTTACCTTCTGATGTCTGAGAGTCTGGACATGGGAACCAGCGGCTAAGTGCACCTCCAAAATCCTGCTCACCCCAGGCAAGTGATTTTTTTTTGGCAGGCAGGTAAAGCCTAATTAACTTCTCATTATCTTCAATCATGATGGTAAAGGTCAGCGAGCAGATTTTGTGCCTGAGCTGGTAAATTTTTATGGCAATTTTGCAAAAAAAGTCCTAACATATGGGAATAGGGAAGCAAATTAAATTAGAAACCGACCGTAAGCAAAAGTGAAAATGGTCGGTGGCAGTAGTAATTATACCTGGCTCTTCAGCTCACTTGTATGAGGTGAGGAGGTGGTGATGCTGTTCCTATTTCATGGCAGGGATGGGTGATGCCTCTCCCCAGCTCTCCCAGGCTTTCGGGCATAGGGCTTGCATGTAACTGTTCTGATTTTACCAATTGGGGTTGAATATACAGCAGCAAGAAAGCTGAAAAGCAACCTAGCCATTTATCATTTCTTTGGTATTAATATCTAAAGCATTGGTATGATTTGGAGGCAGTGTATAAAAATTAATTTGGAATTGCTGGTGTCCTATACAGCTCCAGTTCTCGGGTAGCTGCGCCTTGGGATATACTACAGCAGCTCTTATTTATACAGCTATCTCCAGCACAAGGTCCTCCCGTGACAGGGAAACAATAAAACTAAAAGATTAACCATAACCACATAAAATAAGACTTAAGATCTAACTTTATGCCACCAGCTTACAAAGCTGTTAAGCCTGAAATGACAGAGGAGCGCTGATCTACTAGCTGTGTCACGGCTTTGGCTAGTTGTCCTGTCGGGGCAGACGAGGCTGCCTGCTGCCTGCCTGCCTGCACTGGGAATCATTTCCATATCTTATAGGGAAAAACTATTCAGTTGTTTCTCCCCCTTTCTTCCATCTTGAGTATTTTAACCCCATGAAAAAACATGCACTTTTTTGCCCTGTGCTTTGTGAGAAGTGGAGTCACCGCCGTGCAACAGGCCATTTGAAAAAGAAATCCAATTTAAGACCTTGCAATTCAAGCCCCTCATGCAGACAGGCTGGTCAGTACCAGGGCTCCCATCGCTCCAATGGATGTTTCTACTGCTTTTCCCAGGCGAAAAGGAGGGTGCAAGCAGCCCGTGGCCAGTGCCCTGCAAAAGCCCTCCCTCCCCGGTTCCCTGGCTGCTTTGACAGGTTGGAGATGTTCAGCCGCTGAGGTCAGGGCTCTTTTTGAAGGACAGATAATTAATCCAGCAAAGTAATCCACGGCTCCTTTTTGGCAGATTTATGGAGATAGCCTCTGTACCGGGGACTCTGCCTCATCATCTTTCATTTCCCAGGCAAAGCGAGTGACTTGTTGTATAACTCGACCTGTTCTAGATAAGGCTTTTCATTTAGGGGAACTCTCTGGTCTAACAGAGATTGATTTTCACGGTGGAAATCGGAGGGCCCCAGTGCTCTCGGCAGGATCAGGCCTGCAGACGGCAGTGTGTTTTCATGTTTGCTGCTGCTGCACATCGCCTGGGGCGTGGGGAATCCTTTGGCTCTTTAAGAGGAGGATTTTTATCGTGAATTAAATGGCAATTTAATTAATAGGCAGGAGGGGACTTTGGCCTGTGAGCTCTTATTAGGAAAACTTATTATATGGCCACAGTCTCATGCTTTGCTCACTAGTGGTAAACTTTGGGTTTCATTTATTTCCAGGACAGTCAGGAGACTTCATGTCTCCTGGCGCAAAGATGTGAAGGTGACCTGTGCTACTTGGGCAGGCATCAAAGGGTTAAACCAGGGGAAAGGGTCCCAGGGCTCTGCAAGATGCCCAAACGTCAGTCTCTGCCTGCCTGACACATTGCAGGTGCGGTGATGGATGGGCAATGGGAGATTGCACAAGGGCAATCCATGCGTCCTTCCCAGGGCTTGGAAAGTCCTGCAGGAGAGAGGGGAGGGAGCATGGGGCTTTCAGTCGGTGAGCTGGTCCTTAGGATTCTTCACAAACCCTTGGGGCATTTCCCCCTTCCCCCCCCCCCAAGTTGATTGTTGTAGGAGACTGATGCAGTTTCTGGTAGAGCGCTCTCTTCCTAAAGCTGGTGCATCCCAAGGGAAACATGAATTAAAAATCATTATTTGCACAATGTAATAGAAGTGTGAGTTACAAAAGCAAGAGGGAAGTGAGTCTGAAAATAATTGTTCGCCATCTTTCTTCTGGTTTTCCTGCTAAGGAATAAAATATCACACACGCACGCACACATATATATATATATATGTTTGTGAAAATCAGTGCAGTAGCTCTCAGAATGTGTTTCATGTGGTCTTAACAGATCTGAGTCCCCTGCTGCCTTCCTTTTGAAAGTGCAGCATGAACCCTTGAGGAAAGGTTAAGTGGCCAAAGAGGTCTCCCAGTCCTCAGCTGCTGACACCTCCCTTTGTATTTTGACCTGACCTAATAAAGAAGACAGGTCAAAGCAAACCATTTCCCTGAGTCCCTTAAACTGGACATCAGGAAGGATCCTTGGAAATAGGACCTGCTAATTTTAATACTCCCATTGCCAGTTGGCCTACATCGTGCTGGCTTTTTCGCACATTCGGATCACTCAGTGAACTACTAGGGTGTTAAAGTCCTCATAAATTACACCTGCTGGGAGGGCCTTCCAGTGTGATTTAAAGGCAGTCATCATAGCAGAACATTTCTGTAGGAGGACACGCTGATGGGTGGAAAAGTGCCTCACACCGAGTTCTTCATCAAAGGCTGTTTTTTCCACCCTGCCAATGCAAGGGGATGAAACAGCACAAAGAAGAGGTGGTGGCTGTGGCCATAGCCCCTCTTTTCTTGGCTCGGTTGCTCTCTGTCTTCCTCCCTGCTGCTAATAATGCTTTGTCATCATGTTGGCATCTTGCTTTGGCTCCCTGGCAATCCAGAAATCACTGGAAAGAGATACAGTTGGGATAATGGTTTGCATGGCAGGTGGTCCCCAAGCAAATGGCCTTCGGTAATTAAAACTATACATTCCCATTTATGTGTAAATACGAAACAAACTCATTTTTTTTGTTTCATTTCTGGGTCTTCCTATTTAACTTCCTGGGATTTAATGTGTATTCAAGATGTTGGCAACCACTGGAGAAGGATGAACCTGCGCTGTCTCTGTTGCTGTTGGAGCTAGAGAAAACAACTGGTTCTGAGATGGTTTTTAATGGAAGATTTTCTGAAAGGTGTTGAGCCTGGAGATTTGGGGTTTATGTTAAAAGCTGATTCAGACTTGTTACCGGGCATATTACAGTGTACTCCTTTCATGTTCTCCTGATGAGTCTGCCTACTGCTGTGGGAGAGGCAGGAGAGGTGATTTGTATGTCTCTCAATCTAGCCCAGGCACAGTAGCCGTTAAGAAAGTGCCAATTTTATGTGTGTGCATCTTTCAGCCGTGGGGTGAGAGTGTGTTCTGCAACTGCTGCTCCAAGGTGGCAATGCCTGGCAGCCCAGACCAGCCCATTCTCTCTGGGAATGCGCGCTGCCATACTGTTAATTAGGACAAAATCCTCTGCAAGCTCAGGTAGAGGGTTAAAGTGTTGAGTTTACATAAATGAGTGAAATAAACATTTACAGTAGTTTTCCCTGCGTTGCTCTTCTGTCTTGACTCACAGTCCAGCTGTTTGCTGCTCTCCCATAGCAGGTTTTAGGGTTAGATTCATGGAAAAAGGAAAGGCTGGGAGGAAAACAGCCAAGCCAAGCAGTGCTGGTGATTTGCCTTCCCTTTGAGCCGCCGAGCACATTTAAGGTGATGTGGGGGAATGGTGGTTGTGGTCCAACACTCGGCATCCTTTCATGTGTTGAATTACATTCAGAGCAGGAATTTTTAAACTCTGTGGGCTCTGTTCTCCTCTCTGTTACCCAGCCGCAGCTCCCAGGGCCTTCAGGAGGGGGATTGCACCTCAGGTGATAAACCTCTCCTTTTATTTTCTTGTACTGTATGTTCAGTTCTAAAAAAGGGAACCATGCTAGCATTTAATCCAAGCTTCTTTTGTGGCTCTGCAAGATCAGAAAATCTGCCGGTTGTGCTAGAACGGGCAATTAAATCTTTTGGGGAAGATACTAAAAATGCCTG
Source organism: Morus bassanus (assembly GCA_031468815.1). Lineage (NCBI taxonomy): Eukaryota > Metazoa > Chordata > Aves > Suliformes > Sulidae > Morus > Morus bassanus. Next base: position 4,734,121 of record CM062583.1, read on the forward strand.
TTTGCAGAGCAGGCATGTGTGGAGGAGTGCCGGCACGCAGCTTTGGGCTTGAATTAGTTGTCCCAGAGAGAGCTGCATCCTCTGGGAAGAAGACCAAACCAAAGTCCCGAGCAGGAGGAACGGGCACTGTTTTCTAGAGCAGTGTGTGACAGCATCTTGATTTCAAGCAGAGTGAAGAAATAAAGCTCAGGTTATAATAACCCCTTTTCCTTTGGAAATAACTTGTTCCCTTTGAATTTAAGCGTGGGGCAATGTATCTGCCCTGGCATGCCTCCCTGCATATCACACAGGGGCAAAAACTCAAGGTGAAGAGCAGCGAGGTGGTCACAGCAGCTGATGGACTATTTATATGATGATAACTGTGTCTGTTGCTGACTCTATGAACCACATCCAACAGCATCTATTTCGGTGCCAAGGAGCCCTGACAGAGCACATTTTGATTAATAAATTATCCAGCGCAAGGTGTGTGATGGGTTCCCCTTTCATATCTCATGAAAGTCATCCACTCCAAGTTCAGCGGCTCAGCAAGCCCAGGGCCTTTCGAGGATGTGGCTCCTCACTGCCAACAGCCCTTTGTGTACTGGGAGGGGGAATTTGCCTATGCAGGGGAATTGGCTTCCCCTGGCTGACAAGTAGAGCTGGGCAATAGCTGCATCTCTCTCTCTCCTACAGGTTTGAACGGTGCTTGAAGACCAAAGGGGTAGGGAGGAAGGAGGAGACATCATTGTCTTTTTTCTCTTCTTTTCTTTTCTTTTTTTTTTCCCCTGGGTTTGAGCCAGTATTTTTAATGACCTTCTTAAACTGTGAGAGCATTGGCTGAGGGCAATTAAACATTATGGCTCTCATCTATAAAACCCCTCGTTATAAGCAGTGTTTCTCCAAAATGATGCCTATGCCACCATCCGTTCCTCAATGAGTCTGGAAAAACATTCCAAATGGGCTACTGTGATCCATCTCATTGCTCCCAACCCAGCGCCACGTTGGTCCCTGCCTTCCCAGTCCCCTGCCCAGCCATGGTGGATGTAGGAGCTGCTGCTGTCCCTGTACCCTCACATGGATGGAGGGATGGAAAAGTTTTCCTTGTCCTTTTACCCATGTCATAACCAGAACCTGGGCTTGTATGTCCTGAGCAAGCCTGTTCCCTGCCAAATGAGAGCAACAAGTCTGCCAGAAATGCATTCATATTGCTGTCCCAAAGTTCATTCTTTTTTTTGTTTGTTCTCACCTTTCCTCTGTCTTTTTGAGTATTTAAAAACATTATCTGCTCTGCTTTTCTTCTCTCTGCACTCCCTTTTGCTGCCCAGCCTTTATCTTTCTGCCACATCTCTGATTCCTGCTCTGGGTCTCTCTCCCAGTCTCCTTTGTCCAGCTCTGCAGGTTTGCAGCAGTAGCAGAGAGGTAGAAGTGGAGCCTGCCTTCCCATGGGTGTCCCTCTCTGGGGGATGCTACCTTCTAGGCAGCCTCACATTTTTTTTCTGCACCAGGCCCTACCTGTTTTTCTTAAAGCCGTGCTTGCATTCCCAGCACTGCAGAGCTCCTCCTTTGCTGATGAAGGACAGAGCCATTTATTCCTTAGCTCTGCCTGTTCCGTGCAATAGAGCTGGATTCTCTGGTTCTCTGTGAACGTGCCACATCCTAGTCTGGATGGGGAAGGAGGCAGAGGACATGTAAGCCCTTGTTTAGCAGAAACCAGAGCATGATCTTGGGTTCCTTTCTCAAACCAGGGACATGGAAATAAAGTGCTTGGTCTCCATCTAGAAATGCTTTGGAGGTTTGGACCAGACCTCAGGCTAGGCAGTAGATGGCTTAAGCAGGGACACGTCCAGCAGCTGGTAACTCCTGAGCCAAATGAGCGATCGTTTCATTGCCTGCCTGGTGAGGAGCAGAAGGTTGTGTGTGCCATGGCACGAGCACTGCTCATGGGAAAGCATGCGAGGGGGACATGGAGGACTGGGGGCAGCAGGGCGCCTTTCTAAGGTCACTTTGCTTCCATGTCAAGTGCGGCCACAATAGTTCCTGTCTGCATCATTAAAACAGTTTGTAGAGTGCAAACTTGGAGATGGAAAGGTCCGCACCATTCCATCTCCTCCAAGAAACAGGATTATCTGGGGATCTCAACTGGGTTTGAAATCTCTGCAGCAATTCTTCATCCCTTCTGTGTTCTCCATCTCACATCTGTGCATTGAAGCATCACTTCAAAACCAGCGATGAGCAAACTGTGGTTTGCTCCGTTGGTGTCTGGCAGGCAGCGCTGGCCACTGGCCATGCAAGCCATCAGCTGGAGCACTGGGGCAGCATGATGAGGAGCTGGCTTAGCTCATGGTGTCTGCCTGGTTCCGAGGCCACCATGGGCACAGACCCCTGTGATCAGTGTGGCTGGGAGCAGGACAAAGCAAGCACTAGGAGAGCGATGGAGTGGAGAAACAAGTTGAAAGCCATCAGCCAGTGTGGCTGTCTGCACCGTCAGCTGCGGACTAAGCTGCGCCTAACCCGGGCTCAGTTTTTCTTGGGTCAGGAAGCTGATGGGGAGATAACAGGAGAAAAGGAGGTGGGGAGGAGAAATTATACAGAGGTGAGGAGGGAAAGACAAAATTGGCTATTTTTCCCCCACCTCTTTTTTTTTTTCCTTGCTCTGAGGAAAGTGAAGACGTGTGAAGATGATTAGAGAGATTTTTGCAAAGAAAGCGTCTCGGAGGAATGTGTATTGTTTGGCAGTGTGAGTACTTCAGTGGGGATCACTGGTCAGAGGAATAATGAAGCAGTGGTTGGAGAGGTATTGTAGAGTAAATTATGAAAGGCCTCTGAGGGACAAGTTTGGAGACACCTCTTTCCCTTCTGAGGCTAATTTGCAAAGCCGGCAATTCTCTGCTAGCTGAAAGGTGCCCCGGAGGGCATCACACACGTATCTGCCATCTGAGTGGTGTTGAGGAGGCTGAGCTAGAGAAAAGCCTCTGATGTGCAGCCTGGACAGGGTATTTAGGTCCCTAATTTATTCATCCATCCTTTAAAAAATGACTGTGGTCAAATATGAAGCATATAACTATTTTTAGGACACAGCACTCAGTGCTGTGTTTAGTCCTTTGTGTCAAATTCCTGCCCTGTTGACCTATTTCCAATAAATCCATTGGTCTCCGCATTTACAGTTGCCTGTTAGCAGAACAGTATTTTGTGATTAAAAAGGTATTTTATTACTCTTTATATTAGGGGGACTGTACCAAGATTGCCCTGATGCATAAACTTTACCATGGCAACGTGGCATCCTGGAGCATTTAAATGCCTTGCAGCACAATTCAATATATCTGGTGAAGTGTCCTTCAAACCTGGTGTCAGAAGAAGTCTCCTAAAGAGTCAGCCATAAATTACAGAGCAAAGGTGGGAAGTCAAGATGAAAAAGGGGAATAGTCCAAGGGAGGAGACTAGAGATCTTCACGTACGGCAGCAAGAAGTTAGATGAAATTAAAAAAAGCAAGTCTGCCACTAATATTTTAAGTAGCCACACATCAGTTCATTAAGCTGGCTAGCAGTCAGTGGGCCATTTTGGATGGAGAGAAGGGAGGACCAAGGACAGAAATGGGAGGCATTTGGTCTGAGAGGAAGATATAAAGGCTCGGTAATGGGGGAGAAAGGTATTACGGCACTTAGGGCTCTGGAAAAGAGAGGAGATGCTGGCAGCCAGCGGCTAGTGAAAGCCAGGGTGGCTCCTCGGGGCAGGAGGGAGGGGAGAGCCGGACCTGGAGGCTTTGGCCATCCTGCAAAAGGTGCAGTTGTGGTTAAATGGGGAATCAGAAGGGAGCAAGGTGGATGCTGAGTGATGGGAAACAACTTTCTGCAGCAGCAGATGTGTTTTGCAGCTCCCTTCCAGGGAAATGATGAATGTTGTGTGTGTTTTGCTCCTGCAGACATATATTGAAAAGTCAGGGGTTTGGGGTTTTTTTGACTGGGATGAATATAATGTACCTGCAGGGTTTACTTCCTCCTGTTTGAGGCTGGATCAGGGGCTTCTGCATACCATGAGATGATGAGGGGAGTGGTGCGGGTGGCCATATGCCTGTGTGTAACCTACTTGGTCATCACTAATTCAGCACCCTCCTCTGGTATTGTGTCGGGCTGGCATCAGATATCCCAGGCTCCACATACCAACTGCTTTCTTTTGTCTGGCTGGCAGAGAGAGCACCTGGGACCATTGCAAGGGCATTCCCAGTGCAGGACATTCATCTTTTTAGCATCTGCTGGCTGTGAGACTCAAGTGTTGTCTCTCTGGGCATCTAATTCCAGAGGAGAGTCAAGCTGAGGATAGGATGCTCAGTGGAGGCAGCACAGCCCTCCATGGCACCCTATCTGGTTGCTTGCATGTAAGGACTGGCACAAAGGCTAAATTTGGCTCAAGTAGAGGAAAACAAGGCAGCTGCATGGGGTCAACATATCTGGCAGGAACATAAAAGCAGGGCAAGTGCCTATAGTACTTATCCTAACACTCTCCCTGGCACCAAACATATCCAGCTAAGAAAATTCTTGAGCTGCATGTGGCTTCTCTGTTATTTGATAGATGTTTTTTTTTCTTCATTAACCTCCCCAGTCTCTCCTTGAATACATGTGGACCTTTATCATCCTCAGCATCCTCTGGCAAGAGACCGCACAGTTAAACTACTGTTTGTTATGCAAAGAATTACTTGTGAGCTTAATTCATCTGTACCTTCCTCTGATTAACCTGGACTGATGTCCCTTAACTCTCGTATTTTAAGAGAGAGGCCATGCCCACCCTGGGGGCATGGTGCCCTGCGAATGCAGACGGTTGTTCAGAGGGGAGCACCTGGATTTGGCCCTAGTTTCAGCATATTTTAACCAAAACCCTTTGAAATTCTTCAGCTGCCTGCAGCATTTGCAACTTTATCGGTTGTTGGAGGGAAAGAACAATTTTGAGCCCTGAGCTGGTGCAGGTGAGATGAGGAGAGGACCATTACAGCCACTACATTTTAAAGCACATTGAGATAATGTGCAGGGTTCACAGAGCCTGCTGCAGCCTGTGCCGGGCTTGGAGCTCCTGGCCTGGCAGTTGGTCTGCTCTGTAAAACCTCTCTTCCAAGCACTGGGTCCAGGCATGCATGAGGACTGGCAGAGGAAGAGGTTTGTGTTGTCCTGCTTCCCTCTCTGTGTTACCCCCTGCGCCATTTGTACCAGCTGCTTGTGCTCACACTGCCTGTTATTTTTCTCAGGTAACACCAACAGCATCTTTGCACTGGACTACATCAGTGGAGCCTTAACCCTGAATGGGCCGCTGGACCGGGAAAACCCTTTCTATAGCTCTGGATTCATCCTCACGGTGAAGGTGAGAGCTCCTCTGTCCAGGAGACACATTGGTAGAGCAGGATGGGGAGGGCATCCTGCCTGGGGACAACTCCTTCAAGGTGGAGGTGCAAACCTGAGACATGTTGCTCCTGTGGGCATCCAGAGCCATGATGTGCTGTTACCCGGCCAAGCCAAGCAGGATGTTTAACACAGCCCACCTGTATGGTGGACCAAAACATGGTTGCCTCTATATGGATGTATAGTGTCATTTTTGGTGCCCTGCCTGGCCTCCAACTAGATCTCCCTGTGGTTGTATCTGCTGGCAGCATGCCGATGCCCTGGGATTGCAAATAGCATGAGGCACCTACATTCAGGCACCTGAATTGTGCCTATTTCCCACCTTTCTCCCCCAAAACCACAGAAAGACAGGAACATTTTGTCATGTCAGCAGGCAGCAGTGTAACAGGGCATTGTGTGCATCTGCCTGGTGCAGGCAGGCACGGGGAGAGAATGATGCTGAAAGTTGCCTCGTCAAGAAAAGGCACTGGAGCGTGGTCTTGCAGCCCCACCATCCCCACCTGAGAGCAGCTCCCCGGCTCCGCTCACAGCCCTGTAATTAAAATCAATACTAAGCTGGGCAGCTGTTTGGAAACACATTTAGAAGTATAGATTCTGTTGGGCCGGGGTGGGGAAAAAATCAGCATTGTAGGAAGGGTCATTGATTAGGACAGCAGCAGCCTGCACATCACCTCCTCGTTTTGGCAAGTGCAAGGCTTTGTTGGGGGACCAAAGGAACAGGAAAGGTAATCTCATCCTCCTGGTCTCAGGCATAGGTCATACTGTGGAGCTTTATGCACAGGGAAGAGATCTGCCTCAATCCCTAGAGTCTTTTGGTTTGGGCTTTTATAGTTTAAATTCAGTAGAAATCGAGAGAGGGAGGATTTTCTGTTTTTAATAGGGACAAAAATATCTGTTTTATCTTGGAAAGGTTTGTGAACCTGAAATCTTGCCCATTTTCCTGCCTGCATGGTAATGGAGTTCCAACTATATTCTGTTGATCCGATAGATTTTTATTGCCTCTCCTCACAAACTTTGCATCCTCCCACAAATGCCAATTCTCTGTGGCCCGCATCCCCAGGACCCAAAATGTTCTCTGCTGCTCTTGTCCTGGAGCATGCAGTGAAAATACAGCTGGATTGCTCCTTGTTCAGATCAGCCTGTTCTGCTGTTGTGTGCAGAAGCGGTGAATAGCAATGAGCCGTGTGGGTCGTGTCAGCGTTGCTTTTCTGTGCCCACAGCAAAGCAAGATTATCCAAAGGACAAGAGGAGGGACTCTGCTTGAAAAGACTGTTTCACAAGTCTTGCTTCTCTGGCAATAAAATCTGCACTCTTTCCTTTATTGGGAAAGCAAAATCAAAGTCCTTCTTGAGACAGAGGTGTGATATGGAGCCATGACTCAGCTCTGTATTTAGACACATGTTGCCAAACCTATTTTAAGGTCTAAATCTTGTTTTCCTTCTGTTGCCCTAGTTTTGTGTCCCTTTAGTAGTACTATGGTGGTTAGCTCCCTGTTCCTGGTCCCACCTCAGGAGATGGTAGAGGAGAAAATAGGAGCGCTCTCAGCCCCATCATGCCTTCCCTTATTTTGAGGACTGTCCTTCACATCTTGCAAGGCAATTCTTTTTGGTTTAAATGGTTGTGGCAGGGAAATCGCCTACTCATCCCCCAGCACAACTCTGAGTTCTGACAACCTGTTGCATGATAGGGGCAAGTGAGTACTTGGCCACAGCCACCCCAAGGGAAATGTTAAACCCCTGGGAAGGTTTGCAAGAGTGCTGTGGGTGTGAAGCATGGGTGGTGGGAGAGCTGAGTCAACATCTGCGTTATTAATGGGTCAGAGGTGTGGAAAGGTGCTCAAGGTTAAGGACCAATGGCAGAACAAACTGAGCATCCTTCCTTGGCAAGGTGGAGGAAGCAAAAGCTGCAAGAGTCTCTAATCGTGGCATGCACACTTTCTTTTACATTTATTCTTTGAAAAATGAAGGCTGCCCTCTTGTTTTCTCTCCTTGCAGGGGACAGAGCTGAACGATGACCGCACACCCTCCAATGCCACTGTCACCACCACCTTCAACATCCTAGTCATTGACATTAATGACAATGCGCCCGAGTTCAACAGCTCGGAGTACAGTGTGGCAATCCCGGAGCTGGCCCAGGTGGGCTTTGCCCTTCCCCTCTTCATCCAGGTGCAGGACAAAGATGAGGTGAGGTATCCCCTGCCAGGGTAGCATTGGTGTGGTTTTGGTGGGGGCAGGGAAGGATAAGTCACCGATTAACCTGTGATGAGGTGCATGGTTATGTCCTGATACTCATTTTTTCAGCTCTTACTGCTGCCCTTGCTCCACTTGCTCAGTCCCCCAAGTGCAGTCACCTTCCCCAGAGCGCAGGCACAGCATGTGCTTTAGTGCAGTGGGGATTGCATGGCCACTGAGAGCCAGAAAATAGGATTGTGTGGGATGCTGATTCTTGCCCACTTCTGAAGACTCTTGTTGGGCAGTCCTTTGCCAGTCTGTTTTAGAAAGGAGGAGGTTTTCTACAGGGATCCCCGGGGACTTGTCAGGGAGGGGAAAGAAAGGACCTCTGGGCTCTCTGCCCCTCCGGGGACGTGTATTGCTACTGTCAGAGGAGGAGGTAAGAGATACCTGCTAGCGTGGGCTGGAGGAAGCGTGGAGGGACTGGGATACCAGCTCATCACTGCAAAGAAGTCTGTAGCATTGGAGGCTTGTTCCTCCCTTGTGTTAACGGAGTTCCTATTTGTTTTGTGCCGGTCTGTGCCACGTAGGGATTACAGCTGTGCCACGTAGGGATTACAGTGTGTTTTCCAGCCCTGGGCTTGCAGCCTTCAATTACTCTGATTATTTGACTTGTGCAGTTCATGTCTGGCTGTTTCTGCGTGCCGGTACCCTCCAACCCTGCCATGCTGCCTGGTGTCTGCTTCAAAGAAGTGCTGACACCTCATGGTGAACTTTCTGAAATCCCTTGGAAAGGCTCTGGCTGCTGAGGCTACAGGCTCCTGCTGTCCCTATTTCTCTTCAGGCCAAGTGAGAGACGAGGGGAGAGGGTTTGTCAAAATAAATGGCATCATCAGGGTGTTTTCCTGAAGCTTCAGGTGAACGATGTGATAGCACTGAGGATTAGGAAACAGAACGTCTCCCCCACCCCCCAAAATCATGGTGTGTTGATTAAAATATGCATCTTCTAAGATGCCTTTGCTGGTTGAAATGATGGATTTGCTTTTCCCCAGCCCTGGGTGGAGTTCACCAAGTCTCACAAAGCCACCCAGAAATCCCATTTTTTTCATGTGAAGTGATTATGACACAGAACTAATAATCTACTTGTGACATAGTGTCACCATCCGAGAGTTATGAGTTCAGCCTGAAGAGGTGCAGATGAGCTACTAAGCAGATAAAGAGACTGTTTTTTCTTGAAAATGTCAATTGCTAATAAAGAAGATATGGATATGACAGATGCTTAGGATAGTTTCTGAATAGAGCTGCTGTCGTACTTTCTGAGAGATGTCAGCAGATCCGTTCTTGAAGGGCATTGTAACACTTCTGTTTGTGCCAGAAGGATGAAGGATCTGTCATTATTTCTGGTTAAAAGCTCATTTTACTGGAGTGACTCCCATTCAAGAATTCACTTTTCAGCCTTGCTAATTTTAAAATGGGAGAATAAAAAATAGCCTTGCCTTCTCAATCGCACCAGCAAAAAATAGACTCATTCTTTTGGTGTGTTTCTTTAACTTCCTGAGATTTCCCCAAAAGAATTGGCTGAGATTTTTAAAACTGCTGAGACAGGACCTCTTGCGCTAAGGGAGTCTGAAGGAGTTTTACAATACATGTCTTTGGAGACTGTCATATTAACACGGATTGCTTTGACCGCAGCATTATTTTCACTGATAAGAAGCACAGGAGAGCTGATGTCTTGGAAATTCTGGAGGGAGGAAAGTTATAAGCAATTGGGGTTTTTTTTTCTGTATTATCCTGTGTTAGATCTTTCTTATTTCCCCTCATGGATGCTTGCAACTGGATTAACCATCAAGGTAGCACTTTGGGGGAAAAAAATGGAGAGAGGATTCCCAGGTCATGAAAAAGATGTATATGAGACAGAGGTGGGACTGCATCTGCAGCCAGGCTTGTTCTAGCACTGCTTCCTGGGCAGTGTATTTATGGAAGTCCCAAGACCCCCACACTTTCAGTAAAAATTCTTACAGAAAGGGAAGATAGTTGCCTGAGAACGATATTTTGGATGCCAAGTACCTCATGAGAGTTGCGAGACTTTTACAAACCGTCTGGATTTGAGGTAGCCAAGGTGGCACCAGGCTCTCTTGGCTCTCTGTGGGTGCAGGGGTGGAGGGATGGGACTGTGAGGATTAAGGTCTTCAGGCAGGTATGTGACTGAGGATGTGGCTGACAGAAGCGATTTCCCCAACATGGCCTTCACGCTGGAGATGACACGAATCATTTGTGTAAGGGGCAGAGGAAAACCAGAAGAGAAATATGCACGCCTCTGGGGAGAGCAGCTAAATAAGTAAATGAGAGCGGATGGATAGAGACACATGAAATCAAACCTAGAGTCTTTGGGAAGACCTTTTTGCTCCAGTTTTGTCTCCTGCCTCCCAACCTATGTTGTTAAGTCCTGGGAGAGACCCTTGGCAGGTTGGTTTCTTTCTTCAGCCAAGGCATCCAGCCTTGTTCTGGCCTCTCCAGCAAATTCTGACACTGTTCCTTCAGCCCTCATGCTTGTTGAGATCCTACTTGGATGGAGCAGCCCACACCTCAGCCTTGCCCCACGCAGGTGTCCCATGGGTTTGGGTGGCTTTGGGAACCTGCCTGCCATCGCACCCTGGCTGCATCTCTGTAGAGCTGGGGAAAGGGGTGTCATGTGGGTCTGGCCCTTAAAACACACTGCGTGGGCTACCAAGGCTGTTAAACAAGAGGTGTTTTGTAACCAGGCCTATGTGGCCTTTTTAAATTGTGGGAGTTTGGTTGGTCTTTCTTCTGGTATGTTTAGCACAAACTTAAATGATTGCTTTTTGAAGGAGTTAGATTAAATGATTCAGCAAAGTACTTAAAAATGTATTTACGTTGCACACAAGACTGCACTTGAAAGCACACACTTGATTTTACCTCTGTTTAAGTGCCTTTCTGGAGCGAGGCTGGCATTAACGTCTCAGACCAGGTACCTAAGTGGTGTACCTCCAAGGAGAAACCCATTCCTCTGAGTCTGTCCCTTGCAAACTCCCAGCTGCCATCCCTTTAACCCTCATGGTCATGGTCTTGCTCCCAGAGGAGATGGCTAGGTGTGCGAGGTGGGACAGGGAGCATCTCGAGGATGCACCCATGTTGAGCTGAGACGACCCCGGATGTGGATTCGGGGTGCGGCCAAGAGGTGTTCAACTGGGTGTGCTGATTTTTCTTTTTTCATTCTCTACGGCTTGTCAAGAACACTTGAACGGAGGAGCAATCAGTACACAGGGTTTGCACAGGGTTTTGGACTTGGCCTTCTACGAACCAAGAAAAAACCATTAACCTCTGTGCAGCTGCGTTTCCTCTCTCTGCCAGGTAGACAGCAAACCACTTGAATACCTTCCCAAAGCTGTTTGAGAGCTGTTTATGAAAACCTGTGAAAGTTTCCCAATATTTAGACTGAACCTATATTCAACTGGACATTACAGTAGACCAGTATGTATATGCACTTCCAGGCGGGGGTTGGATTCTCCTCTCATTCACGTTGCGATAGATCAGCAGGGATGAATAAATCCTGTGTATGAGATGGAAGATTAAAGCCTTGAATTATCCACTTTTGCAGCAAGGTTTGTTTCCAGGTTGAGAGCAAGAGCCCCGAGCTGTGGAATAAGTTTGCGTTAATTTGGAGGGCTGGTTAGCTCAGGCTCATCTGCTCCAAGGCTGGCTGAGGTGGGGTACGTGGATATCCTTTCTGGATATGCTGGTATTTTACAGGCTGGTGACTTGATGCAGTATTTTAGGGAGAAGGCAAGGATTTGGCCATGCAGGAAAAGGAGCAGGACATCCTTCAGGGCATCCCCCATCTGAGCTTCGCAGTATCTATTGCTGCAAGATCCACAGAAGTATATTAAGAGAGATGGCAGTGTACTTTCCCAGGGCACACCAGAGAAACCAGCTCTTCTACTGTGGCTTTCATTTGATTTTCATTGATGCGGTTGACTGAAGAAGAAGAAAAGGGCAGAGGCTGTATAAAGCACAAGTATGACGGTCTGACATTTTAAAATAACTTTGAACCAATTCTCCAAAATAAGCATATTGAGGAAGATAAATGTGGAATTTAAAAAAACAGAAAATCCAGGCCAGTCTTTGTTGCATAAAGCTACATCAGAGACTCGCATAGGGATATCGTATGTGCCCATGCATGTGCAGGTGCAATATATGAATCATCTGTAGCATATATATGCATATGACAGACGCGCGCTATAAATATGATCTACACAGCAAGGAACTGTAAAGAGGAATTGACGGCGCTCGAGTATTCTCTCCCAAAAGTGCCAGCTGCCAGTCGGGCTGAATTAGATTTCACAGGGGTTTTTGCAATACATGGAATTCACCAGCAAATTACCCTTAAAGAGGGAAAATCAATCATTTGGAGCAGAGATAAGCTGAAGGCGAGGCAGCCTCGGATTGATCCCGTCTGTGCAGGCGTGTGTGGAATTCAGCAGATAACCTGGGGAGAGCGGGGAAGGAGAAAACTCCGGGAGTAGGGGAGCAGGCAAGGACTGCCACTTAGGACAGACAGAAAGATGGGAGAAAAGGTCTGCCAGTGTGGGCAGGAGGATCGGAAAGGCTGGGGAGCATTTTGCTCCAGGCATCCTGCATCACCTGCAACCCCAGTGAGGTCCTTAGATATGCAGTGGAGAAGCACCCATGCCCAGTGAGCCATCAAATGGGTCATGATGCTGTTGTGCTCGGGTGCTGGGTGAGCAATGGGTGCTGGGAGCCTGAGCTGGCTGCCTGGGCAGTGGAAGAGAAGCAGGCAACTCCGAAGGGGCTATTCAGAGCACTCGAGTTAAATGCCTTGAAGTGGCTGAAGAGAATAACCCTCTTTATGCCATGTGTTTTCAAAGGAAGGATTAAGCATTATTTGTCTCTGACTACCTAGAAGCAGGCATCAGATATCCAAGCCATACAAAGAGGCACTAATTGCTTTTTTAAAAAAAAAAAAAAAATCCTCTTTTTTTTCCCCTTCCTCCTCCACCACTTCTGAACTCTTAGCACTTTCCTTTCTTTGCAAACTTGCCAGAATGAGGGATATTAAACACTCCTCTGCTTTTTGTAGGTAATAGCCTATGCCTAGAAAGTGGTTGGGGGGAATCATAGAATCACAGAGTGTCCTGAGTTGGAAGAGACCCACAAGGATCATCGAGTCCAACTCCTGTCCCAGCACAGGACAACCCCAAATTCACACCATGTCTCTGAGGGCGTTGTCCCAGTGCTTCTTGAATATCGTCAGGCTTGGCTCTGTGACTGCCTCCCTGGGGAGCCTGTTCCAGTGCTCCACCACCCTCTGGGTAAAGAACCTTCTCCTAATATCCAACCTAAACCTCCCCTGGCACATCTTCCTGCCATTTTCTGGGGTTCTATTGTTGGTCACCAGAGAGAAGAGATCAGTGCCTGTCCCTCCTCCCCTTGTGAGGAAGCTGCAGACCGCAATGAGGTCACCCCTTAGTCTCCTCTTCTCTAGACTGAACAAACCAAGTGACTTTAGCCACTCCTCGTACGGTTTCTCCTCTAAACCCTTCACCAACTTCGTGGCCCTCCTCTGGACACTCTCCAGTAACTTTATATCCCTGATGTACTGTGGTGCTCAAAACTGCACACAGTACTTGAGGTGAGGCCGCACCAGCACAGAGCAGAGCGGGACAATCCCCTCCCTCGACCGGCTGCAATGCAGTGCTTGATGCACCCCAGGGCACGGTTGGCCCTCTTGGCTGCCAGCGCACACTGCTGGCTCACGTTCAACTTGCCATCGACCAAAACCCCAGGTCACTCTCCACGGAGCTGCTCTCCAGCCTCTCGTTCCCCAGGCTGTATGTATATCAAGGGTTGCCAAGCCCCAGGTGCAAAATCCAGCACTTGCTCTTGTTAAACTTCATACGGTTGGTGATTGCCCAGCTCTCTAATTTGTCTAGATCTCTCTGCAGGGCCTCTCTGCCCTTGAAAGTGTCAACAGCTCCTCCCAATTTTATGTCATCAGCGAACTTAATTAGTACTCCTTCAAGGCCTGCATCCAAGTCATTTATGAAGAGATTAAAGAGTACTGGCCCCAAGACGGATCCCTGAGGAACCCCGCTAGTGACCAGCTGCCAGCCCGATGTAACCCGATTTACTATGACCCTTTGAGCCCAACCCATCAGCCAATTGCTCACCCAGTGCCTTACATGTTTATCCAGCTGTATGCTGGACATTTTGTCCAGGAGGAGACTGTGAGAGACAGTATCGAAAGCTTTACTGAAATACACAAAGATCACATCGACTGGCTTCCCTTGGTCAACTAGGTGGGTAACCTTGTCATAGAAGGAAATTAAATTTGTTAGGCAGGACTTTCCCCTTGTGAACCCATGCTGGCTGGGACCAATGACTGCATTGTCTTTCAGATGTTTTTCAGTAACTCCTGGAATAATCTTCTCCATAAATTTACCAGGCATGGAAGTGAGACTAACAGGTCTATAGTTACCAGGGTCATCCCTGTTGCCCTTGAAGATTGGGACAACGTTTGCCAGCTTCCAGTCAACTGGGACCTCTCCAGATTCCCAAGAGCACTGAAAAATCATTGAGAGAGGTCTTGCTATGACATCAGCCAGCTCTTTCAGTACCCTTGGATGAATCCCATCAGGCCCCATTGACTTATAGGGATCCAGCTGGAGCAGCACGTTCCACACAAGTTCAGGGTTTATTATTCCCACAGTCATGGTTCTCTAGCCCAGGGCTCTGGGGGTCCCTGAGCCCACCATCGGTGTTGAAGACTGAGGCAAAGAAGGCATTAAACGTCTCTGCCTTATCTATGTCCCTGCTTGTGAGGTGACCATTGGAAAGCTGGAGTTACACTGGATTTTGTGCTTCAGAAAGGCAGGGCTCTCCATTTTGGAAAAGCAAGCTGCAGCTGAGCTAGGGTAGAGGGAATCAAAGTGAGCCCTGTACTGAGTCAGCATGAAGAGAAGAATACTGAAGATTCCAGGTTGCTTTTCCCAAATCTAGCTCACTTTGTGCTGAAAATTATTGCAGGCCACCAACCTACCTAGGCACCTCAGTGAGTTCAGAGAGTGGTATAGTTGATGAAAGGTGGTTTGCTTGTCTAGGGTTTTGTGTTATGTTTTTTTTACTTTGAGTTTTTGTGTAGTCATTGGTAAGTGATGCTAAATACTTGCTTTGACCGGTGGAAAGTTGAGTAATTTCTGAAGCATTTCCATGTGCACTCCCATGAGGAAGGGCCTGGGTGGGAGCAGGTGTGATGGATGAAGCCAGTGGGCGATGTTGGGTGAAAAAGCAGGGATAAAGCTTGTGATCCATCCTCAGTCAAAGCTGGAACAGCTGATGTGGCTGCTCGTGGTCTCCTGATGTCTATGGTCCATGCCCTGTGACCACGTCTTGCAGGTTGGGAGAGCAGACTTTTGGCCATGATTCATAGCAGGTGCATGAGCAGGTCCCATATGGTGCCTGGGAGCTCTGGAGGGACACACGTACCCACCTCCTGGCATCTCACAGCCTCATGCCTGAGCTTCTGCCCTTGCCTGCTGGGCCGTGCTGTGCTAGCTGTGCCCAGGGATGGTCTCCCCTCTGTTCCAGCCCCCTTAAATATTTAAGATGGGGATTGCGCACGTGGGGCTGGCAAACTGGTCCATCACAAATTAGTCAAATATGAAGCATTTGGGGGAGATCAGTCAGCGGTTGCTTTTTTGGAAGTCAGGTATCGGCATGAGGTTAATGCTGGCATTGTGGCAGCAGGGACACGATGCGGCTCCTATTAAATGCTCTGAGGAACAGGCATGCAAAGAACAAAGTAATAATTATGCCTAACTGCAGCTACGATTGTCTTTTAGCTGAATTAACATGAAATTTCCATCACTTGCGGCACTGGCTATGGCTGGGAGGAGGTTTGATTGCTGGGAAGGAGGCAGCGGGCAGCAGCCTCGAGCCACGGTGAGTGCTGGCCCCGTGTGCTGGCACGGCATGAGATGAGCTGGGAAACATGCAGCCATGTCCCAGCTTTGTGCAATAACGAACTTCCCTCCGAAGCCTGTTTCTTTATGGCTCAATTTGTTTCAGATGGAGGGTGCGTAAAGACGGGTTTATTATTGTAGGGTTGCTAAGCTTTGGCAGACTGCTCGTTAATTTATGCCTCTAAAGGAAGGCAAAGGAGCCAATTTGTTTTCAGTGATGGGAAAAACCTCGAGCAATACGGGAGCTGGTGGGTAAGGGGTTGGAGGAGGGAAATGAGCAGGTAAAGCAGGTTGTGCACCATAGCACGTCCCAGCATCCCGTGCTCATGTTCGGCACCGCAAAGAGATGATGCTCAGCTGTGAGCCCACCACTGCACACCAGGACCTTTGCGAGCCCAGGGAGACAGTGCTTGTTTTTCTTCACAAACACATTTCTGATCCGTTGTTTGCTCTGGGTGGCAGGAGCAAGTAGGAAGGGGTGAGGAAAATGTAAGCAGCTCCCTGTGGCTTCCTCTGGAGCAGGGGGTACTAGCTGTGAGTCAGGCTGAGCCAGCCCCTTCTGCTGGGCAGCTGATAACAATTTGAATATTCAGATTTGCTTTCAGCCATCCGCAGGGGGCTCGCAGGCTCCGGGAACTAGGAGCAAGGAAAGCAGCATGGGGGCAGAAACAAAAAACATAAATAGTTGAATAAGTATATAAATGGCAACTCTCAGCAGCCCTCCCGAGAGGCAGATATATTCCCCTTCTCCAGACCTCACATGGGGAGACTGAGGCATTTGAGGGGCTACTCATTAGGGATGGTGGGTATCTGGAGGCTGATCTCCATCCCCGGATGGAGGGGAATTAATCCACCTGGCTCTCTTCCCACAAATACTTGGGTTTCTTTTGATGTCTTAACTTTTATCTCATGCCTCCAACAAACTCACTCCTCTTTGACTTCCAAGAAAATCCTTCGCATCTCACTGCCACGAAAGGTGTTTTCATGTTCTGTGGGGAGGATACTGGGTCCCAGGAGAGACATCCAGGGCTTGGCAGCAGAGCTGGGCAGAAATTCCGCAATGAAATTTCTTTTCGTCGCTGGTGGAAAATGGTTGTTTGTTATAAATTGGCATTATAAGGATAGGGTACGAAATAACGGCTTAGGGAGTGATGCTTCCTCCTGCCATTCTCCATATCCTCTGCTCCCTCCTTCCCAGCCTGTGTACTGGTGTTGGGGAGCATCCCTCACTCATGCTGGGGTTGGCACATCCCAGTTTGCCAGCAAACCAGCTTTTGGAAGGAGCTATGTTTGCCGTGAGACAGGTCCCTTTTGTTCCCTCTGTCTGTTGTCCACCGGTCGAGCATTGCTGGGTTCCTGGGGCGGTGGGGGCCCTTGGGGCTTGCTCATGTGGCTCTGTGGGTGCCCTCAGGGCTTGCTCCTGGTGTTTGGCTCCACCAGAGATGCTCAGTTTGGCCCCCACTCTGCCAGCTGCTGGGGGTGCAGGGAGGAGGAGGGCAAGCAGGGATTCTGCTTGTGTTGCCGGCTCTCGGCAGTCATGCTTAGCCAGCTTTTGCTATTAGTGCCCCTTCGTGCATTTAATTGGACCCTCTTTCTGATAGGAAGGAGGTCATTCAGGGAAAATTGGAAATTCAGCTCTGGCAGCTTCTGAACTTGCTTTTCACGTGCTCTGGTGGGCCGTGCTTTGGCAAGGGGTGCCGTGCCTGTAGTGAGGGTCCTGAAATGCTGCTGTTAGTATGTCAGTGGTCCTGCTGCCTTGCTGGCCAGGTCTTGGGAGAGGAGGGGTTTTCCAGTTCCCATTTTGAGCTGTCTCACTCAAAAGAGCCCTCTGCTTGGGAGAGGCACTTGTGCTGTGCCCCCCAGCACAAGGTGATGAAATTCCAGAGTGATACCCTGTCTGGTGCATGGATTTCAAAAGAGTAAAAGGGATTTTCCCTCCAGCTGTGTGCTGTGCAGGTTTATCCCGGGGATGCATTTCTTTCATGTGCACATAGGTTTCGTATAAAATGGGTGTACATGAAAAGAAGATTTATACAAATCATATGCATCATACACCCAGTACGTGTAATAAAACACAACAAAGAGTGAGTGTTTAAGGTTGGTGCTGAGCTGTATGACTCAGTTAACCAAACACAAGCAGAGAGATGTTCCCCTACATCTCCCGTAATTGCATGGTATCCATTTCTATGTGTCTGAAGGTGAAGGGCTGTGCCCAAGCTGCTGGTGCTGGCAGGTTTGCGTCCGATGCACAGGCTTTGCAGCCGGGTCAGTGCTTTTGTCCTGTGCTCACAAGGCTCCAGGCTGGCCCCAGGTGCCTGCAGCCTTACCCAGCAACTGCACCAGCTTTTTCCTCCTTTGTCACTGTCAACCTTCCTCTCTCCTTTCCCAGGGACCCAACAGTGTTTTTGAGGTTTACCTGGTGGGCAACAACTCCAACCACTTCATCATCTCACCAACCTCCATCCAGGGGAAGGCGGACATCCGCGTCCGCGTGGCGGTACCACTGGACTTTGAGACCATTCCTCGCTACGAATTTTCGGTAGGGCTGCACGCCTGTGCTCTATGGGACACCCATATTTTTAAGAGTGATCTAAGAGTGACCATTAACCAGGCTTCTCTCTTCCTCTCTCTAATGCACACTATGAAACTCCAGAGCATTACAAAATGGTCAAAACATGGAAATAATAAGAAAGAAAAGAAGGAGGTGGGGAAGAGATTTGCTCTGCGCATTCTCTCTCTTTCCAACATCCAAAGACTCAGCTGCAAGAGCTTAAGCAGAGCATGTTCCCCCTTGCTATGTCACAGGGCTGCAAAAGCTTTATAGAGCATAAAACTTCGGTTTAAGTGCACCTGTCAGGCACCAAAGCTCTCCCCAGCCTCCTGCTCCAGCTTTGTCCTGCTCTCTGCCTGAGCTGCAAATTCACAAGGAAGGCAAAGCAGGCTTATACCATGCCAGTGGTGTTAGTCCTGGCAGAGGGGCTTTCATATCACCAGTGGAAAAAGTTGAGCAAAAGCCTTCCTACCCTTGCTCCAGGCTGTGGTGCGGTGGCAGGTCCTGCTTCCCCAGTTTGCCAGGTGAAGGCTGGCGCCATTCAGGGCCGATGGTGCAGGGTGTTTGGCTCGCCCAAGTGCTGAGGCAACCCAGAGCTGAGCAGCTCCCAGGGGAGAGGGAAGGGGGTCTTTTTGATCTTTTGAACATCCATGCTTTGCTGGTTAGCAGTGAGCTGGCTCATCTGGTGAGGGAGCTCAGGAAAGTGTTGTTTTCTCCATTAAAGAAGAATAGATAGCTCTCCCAAGTTTCACAGTGTCTCCAACCCTCCCTTTAACCTCCTGTCTCTGCCCAGCTCTTTGCAAATGAGAGCGTTCCCGACCACGTTGGCTTCGCGCGTGTGAAGATTAACCTCATCAATGAGAATGACAACCGCCCCATTTTCAGCAAGGCCCTGTACAATATCAGCCTCTTTGAGAACGCCACGGTGGGCACCACTGTCCTCCAGGTCCACGTGAGTAGGAGCATTCTGTGTCTCTTTCCCATGTCCTTGGCACACGTGTGGCTCCGCAGTGCCTATCACCAAGGGGTGGGCTGGGGAGCCTGGTAAGGGAGTGGTGGGAGATGCTGGTGGTGGGGTAGGGTATAGTTCCCCCATGGACTTTTAGAGCAGATGCCTTGACCTTTCCTGGTCTCTGGGAGACATGCATGTGGTTCCCACCATACCGGGAGCTCAAGCAGAGTCCTGCACTGAAAGGTCCCACCTGCAGACAGCAGCTTCTCCTGCAGATACTGGTCCCAGTGGTCATGGTCTTGCCTCTCCATCCTCCTCACTGCATGGGATCCACCAAGTATTTCAGTTGTGTACATGGCTTGTGTCCCAACACCTATTCACTGCCTCGCTCTTACCTCACTTCTTATGGGAAAAGATGCTCTGCTACCTAAAAAGCTTGGTCGCTTCATTGGTGAGAGTGAATGCCCAACATTTATTGTTCAGTGTGGGTTTTCTTGCTGCCCCATTTGGAAGCATCACCTTCCTCAACCAAATCAAGGTTAATTGAGCCAATAAAAGGGTGAAGGATGGAAAAAGAGGGGAATGGCTGTATTTAGCAGAGCGTGGTATTAAATGGCTGGCAGCAGAACGGTGGTACAGCAGACAGAGGTGGTGATGATAGCGGGATGTTTCCATAGGGCTTGTCCCTCTTGCATGGGTTGGTGGGAGCACCCAAAATCCCTGGCAAGAAGATATGCTTCCCAGGGTGTGAGGGTGATGTCAGTTGACATCAGTGCCAGTGTGGGGCATAGCAAGAACCAGAACAAAACCCTGCACTGAAGAATGATCTAAATAGGAAACAAAGCTCCTCTGGGACAGGAAATATCAGAGGGGAGCATCAAAACTCCTGCTAGGCTTTGGGTTCATTACTACTGCTATCGTTAGTCATAGATGAATTTGCTGCCTTTCCGGGCCCTCTTTGCCCCTGCTTTCCCGGGACACAGCCTCTGGTCGCCCACCCACACAGGCACGCTGATCCAGGGAATAAAAGCTCTGACAAAAGGGTTGGGTGTATGTGCCTGTGCGTAAGTGTGTTTACTCTACAAACAGATGGTGTGAAACTGTATAGAGCCCCTGAGCTGTTCCCATCTGACAGTTATTAATATTTCAAGCAGATGTTTAGCTAGTCAGGCCGTCAGACACTAAACAATGAGATTGTTACTGCGTCTCCTCTTTCCCCAACTTCCAGCTATGCCAGCATTTCGGAGTGAACGCAAAATGCCAGGAGTTGAATCTTCTATGATAAATCAGAATGGATGCAATTAGCGCTGAAATCCAGATTGCCCTCCCAGCTGATCCCAAACTTTTAACAACGCTCATAAAGTACCAGCTCCTCCTGCTGCTGCTCCTTGCCTTCGAGATGCAGCCCTCTGCTCACTTCCACAGCACTGCCCGTCTGCACCATGCCTCTCTGACTGTCCCATCTGCCACAGACAAAAAGTCTGCTTTCCTTGCCAATAAATTCCTCCTTTTCTTTTTTCCTTCTTTTCCACTTGCCTGGGAGCTCTTTATGGGTATTCACCCACAGGGGTCAGGGATGGGTTTTTGAAGAAAGCCTGGCCAGCCACAGGGAGTGCCCACTTCTTTGGTGGCCGCTGAATGACGTCCTCATGAAAGGGAACATTTGTTGGCTCCCCCCTTGCTCAGTGCTGCAAAATGTGCCTTTGTGCAAATAAGTGCAGGTTTCATGCCATGCGTTTGGAGGGACGATGGGTTTCCAGGGTGCTAAGGGCAAATCGGGAGGTTTATGAGATCGGGATGAACAGGGGAGTGCGTGGGCTGGACGAGTGGTCGCTGAAGGATGGCAGGAGACTGTTGCCAGATATGGCCAAGCACAGCTGGCAGGGCAGAGCAGCGCCTGCAGCTCCTTCCCAGCAGGGAGGCAAGCAGCTAAAACCACGGGAAGCCAAGGCAATGGGAGATTGCTGATCTTCTGCCCAGACCGATGTCCTGGGGAAGAAGTTACTCCTAGCAGCCCAGAAGACTCTGGGATGGTTGCCCATCTTCCAGCAAGCGCTTACCTGCTTGCACCCCTTGGCTGTGTGTGGTCAGGTGGATGTAGGCAAGGAGAAGGGGTTTCCTTTGTGATCTGGGAAGAGCAGTGAGCCTGCCCTGCCAAACAAACAGGCTCTTCGCTGCCACTCTTTCCCCGCTGCCCTCTGCTTGGCCAGCTGAAAACGGAAAGGAAAAAAGGAGCAAGCAGACTTCATTTGCAGTGACAAATGGCCATTAGTCTCTGCAGCATTTCAGCTCCTAATGTCAGTGACAGCAGAGAAACATTGCCTGTTACATGTATAAATCAACTGTAAAGCAACCCAAAGTGCAGGCAGCCAGGAGGGACCCAGAGCTGCTGCCTGCTTTCCGCTCTCTGCTTCTTTCCCTTTGCCCAGAGATGTGTGGGCTCGGATATGCACCCCTACGGCTTCCTGGGCAAATCTTGGGTTACTTCCCTGGCACGGCGCAGCCTTGTCCACCCTCTAAGATTTTGTTTGTCTGCTCTTTGTTCTCTATTTCGCATTCCCTCTGCCTCCCTGTCTGTCTATTCATCCATCCATCTGTTTAATTCTGTCCGTGAAATACATTTATCATATAGATTCAGGTAGTCATGTGCTTGCACGAGAACATCTGGAGAGTCCAGGCTTCACGGGAACGGCTCCTGCCGTGTGCAGGGAGTCTGCAATATGCCCAAAGGCAGCCTTCTCTCCTGCCTCCGTGATCCTTACCCATGCGATAAGCCCCTTAGGCCAGAGATTGCTTGTGGGTCTGCTTTTGCGGAGAACAGCGTGAAGGGGTCCTTACTCCAGTCAACGCTTCCAAGTTGCACTGTAACATAAATCATTGCAGTTTGGAGTTATGTGTGCATTGTGACCCAAAGGCTGAGTAGAGGGGAGAGCAGGCTGTCTGGGGCTCTACAATTGTTAGCAGCCTCTCCCAATGCAAACTTCTCTTTTTCCCTGTGCCAGGCCCTTCTGTGCAGGGGAGAGCTGGGCTGGAGAGGCTTGGAGGTCCCGCAGAGTAGCACGCTCCTTCTGCGAGGCTGGGGTGAAGCAGGGTGGTGCTGGCAGAGAACTGGCTGACCAGAGCTCAGCCTGAAGATATGGGCAAGTTCTGCCCCAGCTACCAACAGATATTGAATTTTTTTTTTTTTTCTGAAACAACTGGCTATGAAGCCTTTTAATAACATAACAGAAAAGGTCAGAGAAAGAATTTCACACTTCCTGAGCAAGCAGGCAGCCAGTAGAACTTCATGCCTTCTAGGAACGAGAGGCACCAAGACCATATACTGCACCCTAAATTAACTGGGGCTCTGACACCTCCAGCCAAGTGCTGCCTGAGCAGCCGGTGGCTTTCAATGGGTGCTGGCTTTCCTAATAGCAGGGAGCAGGCTGGAAGGCTGTGCCCTCGAGAAGCATGGTGAGCAAGGGTGCTGGCTCCAGCACTGGGCAGAGGGCTTGGGGCTCTGTGCGATAGGAAGCCCTGGGGAAGGACAGTGCTAGGGTGGATGAGTGGCTGTTCTTCTGCCATAGCCACGATCAGTACCTGCGATGGGATTAGCAAATATCTTCCAAAGCAAGTCCCAACTTTTTTTTTTCCTGGGCTAAGAGGAGCAGGAAAAAGGAGGGTGTCTCCAGTCCAGCTGAGAAGCCCAGTAGCTGGAGAAAAGGATGAGCTGTTAGACTGGAGACGTGTCCACAGACCTCAGGCCAGATGGTGGATAAATCCATTGCAGAGAAGGACAAATCAATAGGCAGACAAAGGAGGGACAGATAAAAGGGCATGGTCCAACATCCACGCCACTATCTAACTGTATTAGTACAAGCCTTGCAGGAAGTGAGGTCTGGCACAAATGGTGACATTCCCAGGGCAAATCCTTTATGCAGGGAGAACAACGATTACGTGGGAGCAGGGAGTGAGGTGGGGAGACCCAGAAGGAATGCCATCTGCTTTGGGACAAAGCACCGGGCAGGGGATGATCTGCTAGGGAGGAGCTGGTGGGGCCTCTTTGAGTCCAGAGGCAGCAGAAGCCCTCAGGTACATGCCCCCATGCTGCTGCTACTCTCCATCCCAAGCTGCCTCGTTGCTGGCAGCAGGGAGTAGTACTGCAGCTTTGCAAGCCCTCATGGAGCACATCAGCTGAGACAGGAGCAGAAAGAAAAGTCTGAGGGTCCCATGCCTGGTGGCTGTGAAGAGGACTGATGCTGGCCAGGCATCAGACCTCGCTGCTCAGGTCTCTGCTCCTTCCTTTCACAGGCGTGGAGGGTTTGAAAGTGGTCCCCTGGGCTCACATCCCATTAGCTGGGGTGGGGCTGGAAATACCCTCTGAGGAGCTCTTCTGTGACTTGTGGAGGGGGAGAGGCATTGGCACTAGATGGAGCTTTCAGCTGGGAAACTTTTGGGTGAAAGAAGCTATGAAAACATGGCCTTGCTTCTGGGGTCACCAAGACCCAGCCCAGCTTCCAGCGAGCTCCCCACAACAGGGAGAGGAGCAGGGGGGTTCAGCCCAGCATCCCCTCCTGTTCTGTCAGTGGTGTGCTGGGGCTCTGGCACCAGCCACGTGCCTCACGTGCAGTGGAGGATGCTTGGCTGGGAAGAGCAGGGAAGGTGTGAGCATGTGTTCACGCCTGTCGGACTGAGCCTCTGGCATGTCCAGGTCCTGTCTCCTTGCAAGGCTACAGGGTCTGAGTGCCGTGATGGGTGGAGCGGAGAGTACAGTGCCCCTCCAAAACTGCCTTTGGACAGCAACTGCCATGAGCTGAGGTCATCGTGGTGCCAGTGTCCCAAAAGTCAGGGACCCGCACGGTGGCATAGATATGTGCCTCACTCTCCATTGCTGATATATTTGCTAGACTTGGAGGAATGAGGAAGGGGCCTAAGATGACCCAGCAGGAGGTAAGAGTTATGGGGCGGCAGGTCTCCTTAAGCTCCTCATATCCTACAGATCTGCACAGTGAAGTCCTCCTGAAAAGCTCCAATAACCAAAATCATTAAAGCCCAAACAAACCAAGAGTAACTTGTTTTTAACACAACAATGCATTTGATTTACCTTGAAGGGTCTGGAGAAAAATGGTTCTCCAGGGAAGTGTGGAAAGTAATCCTAGCTCCGTGATCCCTCCTCTCGGCTTTATTTGCCCCGTCTGGCTTGGCTGCGCAGGCTGGGATCGGTCACTGCGGGCTCCATCAGCCAGCTGGCGAGCAGGAGCAAGCTGGGGAGGCTGCTATGTGGCCCCCTCCCAGCCCACGCTCCCTGGCAAATGGCTGGGATGAAGAAGGGGAGACATGGAGGGGGTTCCAGGGAGTGCATTACCTGGCTGCCCACCTTCAACCCCCAGACAAGCATCCCCCAGCAGAGGCATTAACCCCTGCAGTTCCCGATGCTCTCCTTACCCAATGCCAGCTCTTCCTTACTCAGGCCAGGTCAGTCAAGCCAGCTGCCCATTCAGGCACCACTCTCAGGCCAACCATGCTTTAAAAATGACATTGATGGGATGGTTGTGCAAAGATTTGTCCCAAATCCTTGCTGAGTTAGTGACTGCCTTCTCCCTGGGGTATTATCCTCCCACATCCTTGTGAGGTTATGCTCTTTGCCTTGCCTTGATGTCCTTCTTACCCAGAAATACCTCTGGTCTGGGAGGGTGCTGGGTTTGTCCCCATGACAACCACCCTCAAGAAGTCTGAAGGGGATGCAGAGACTTTCAGAGCTTTGAAATGTTCTGTCCCCAATGTTTTCGGGCAGGTGAGCACAAGGCTGCCAGTGTGCTTTCCAGAGTTATCTTTTGCAGACCCTCAGGAATAGTCTGAGCATCCCCAGCAGTCTGCAGACCTCAGACTATAAACTACAGTGCCTGATTCAACCATCAGGCATTGATTTCAGTGTGGGAATGATTTTCTGTAGTTTGTGGTATGCAGCAAGGCAGGTAAAATAAGCACTGTGTTCCCTCAGGGCTTGATAATCTGAATCTGTAAGACAGTCTTGTGCTTTAAAAAAATGCTGCTTTCCCCTTTTTTTCTGAGCTTCAGATTATAATTTTCAGGTTATTTTATGAAAAGGGGGAAGAGAAGGTCTCTCTGTCTTTTTTTGCAGAATGCATTAGCCTATATATTCTTTTATTTTTATATTTTTTGTGTATATATTCTTTTCTACATACATATTCTGGTTCATATTCCAAAGTAGTCCTTTTCTGCTACCCTCCATGGGTTATCCCCTCCCTGAGCATCATTCCTGACACATCCATTCACCTGGAGTCTTGTCTTCCCCCTCTCTGCTACTGCTCTTCCTCGGGAGAAGCCTTGTTAGTAAGAGCTTAATGAAGTAAATGCACTAATTAACCTTCCATTACTCTCCTCATTAAGGTAACCATTAATTTGGTTGGCAAAGTTTCTCTCCTTTACCACCCAGCTGTCAGTTTTCTTCTGCTTCTTCGATCTCTCTTTGGCTTTGCATCAGGGACAGGAAAATCGATCCTGGCCTGATTTTCTTTCCCCTTTTTTCCAGCCAGCTGTAAATGCCAGTCAACAAGAAAGTAATAATATAGTTTTCCCACCCTGGAAAAGAGAGTTGTATACATCAATAATCACCTATTTAAAACGCAAATCGCTTTCTCAATCAGCCATCAGTCTGCCACTGGTGCAAGTTTGGCGGGGGCATGGGGATGCCGTGGTCCGTGAGCTCCTGCATCCTGGCTTGGAGCTTTGCAGCAGAACTGGGGCAGCTTTGGGGTGCCTGGGAGGGTTGCACCCCGCTGGGTTTGTCCAACTCCAAATGCACGTGGCCCATGCAACTGGGATGCGGCTTTGCTTGCAAACTTGGGCTGTTTCCTCTGATTGCCTGTGCAGCCTTCAGGTCTCACCCCACCCCGCGTCCCTCCATCCCTTTGGACAAGGGCACCTGCTATCCCCTAATATCTGCGTAGCTGCCCCTGTCTCTTGTTTCTTGATGATCTCCAAAGCTTTTCTGTCTCCTTGGAGGAAAAAGTGAACAAAGAGGGCAGAAATAGTCCAGGATAAAAGGCAGTAGTTGTAGACACTGAGCGGAGGAGCTGGCTGTAGCTTTGAGCTGCTGGTGGGCGAAGTGCTGCGCCAAGGGGCTCACCCCGAGCTGTGCTCCTCTCTCGCGTGGTCATTGTGACTGCATGGACCAGCCTTGAGGGAAAGCCTACATCGCTCCTGATTTTGGGAAGGTTGCATGGGTAAGGAACGTAGCCAGCCAGAGCACAGAGTGAGGTGGGGAAATACCTTGCAAATCAATGGATGGATGAAAAGGCTTCCAGGGATGAGTATACTTTCAGCTTTTGTGGGGAATCAGATGGGAGATAAACCATACCTTGCCCCATCCATGGCACCTGGGCTGCTCTCCCAGCATTAGGACTGGAGAGTGGTGCAGCCCATCATCTCTCAGGGCATCAGTGGTCAGTAGGTCGGCATTCCCCCATGCTGCGATGGGCGTAGCACAGGGCTTCTCAACCTTTTCCAGTTGACTGATCCTCTGAATTTTGGTCAGGGGGCTGAAGATCCCTGTGCAGTCATCTTGTTTGTGTCCTGCTCTGCAGGGAGTCACCTACTGCACATGTGTTCGGGGTAGCTTGCACCTCCTCTGCCTCCCCGCATGGGTTTGGGGAGCACAGGATGGTCAAACACTGGGAGAAGAGGACTTCCAGCTCAGCCTCCATCTTTTCTTTCTGCTTGAAGTTAATGGAAAATGTATCCGAAAGCCCTTGCTGGAGAGGGTGAAGGCCAGGGAGGTGGCAATGGGGGACTGTCAGACGAACATCCAGGGAGAGCTGGGTGTTGCAGAGGATGGGCTCAGGAGGAGGACTCCCAGTTGCAGGCTGGAGGGAGGTAGGATGTTGACCTGCTTTGGGGCAGCAGTAACAGTGTGCATCCTTGCTGGGAAGGCTTTGACCAGGGCATGGCAATAAAGGGATTTTACTGGGACTGGGTAAGAGCCAGGGCAAGGCTCACCCTTGGAAGGGAGGTGGCAGAGGGAGGGCGAATTTCTGATGTTCTCCAAGCCTAGACTTTGTCCCTCCTTCCAGCCCTTCTCCCCTCCCATGGCCCACACAGCTCACCCTTCCCGTTAGCATCTTAATTGATCTTGTTGTTCTCAGTCTGCTCCTCCTCCTCAGTGCTCCGACTCCAGCTGTGCTTAAACAGAACAAAATCTCTTTCAATTTCCCCACTGCTTAAAAGCAAATTGAATCCTTTATCTGCAAGAGGAGAGGAAAACTGCAAATACATGAAACAGTAAATAGTTAAATAATCAAAGCAGACGAATCCAAATTGCCTGAAAGTTAAACATGAATGGCTTGTCTTCTTCCTGCGTGCTTCTTGATTTTTTTTTTTTAAAAAAATACGCTTGCACTCCTTGTTGCTCTAAAATATTCTTATCAGTCCAGCTCTGTAAATAAAGGGAAGGGGAGGAGGGAGTTACCAGGTAGCAGCGTGATTGACGGATCTGAAGTCCTCGTCTTTCTGTCAGGGCCCAGTGCTCTTTGGTTGTGTTTATCTCTTTAATCTAAATATCAATCTGTAAGACTGAAATGGGGTGGAATAGGAATCATGACAGCCCGCGTACTGAGGAGAGAGACACTTATTGCAGCTTTTGCAGCCGCTCCCTGTCCTGATGGAGCTGTCAGGATAAATGCACAGCTAAAGCACAGAGGTGGGAAAAACAAAACAAAATCACAGCTCTCCCCCACCCCAAAAAAAGCCAACCCAGCCCGTGAGGTGGGAAAGAAACATGTGGAGCAAATGCTCCTGTCCAAATTTCATCCTGCAAATCACAAGCCGGGCAGCAGGATTCCCCCCATCCTTCCCAGTGTTCCCAGTAGGAGATGAGGTTGGGTGGTTTTCCCTTGCTCCTGGTTTTGGTTGGTGATTTCGGAGGCAGCTGGGAGATGAAGGGAGAATTTTTCCCAAGGTGATGCTTGCTGCCGTGCAAACACCCTGGCTTCACACGTCCTTCTCAGCAGTCCCTTTAGGGCAGCTGCCATCTTAACCTCGTTATGCCCTCTCCCAGACTCGGCACCTCTGAGCAAGGGCAACTCTGTCATGCTTTCCCACCCACAAAGCTCTAACAGAGCCACTGCTCCTGAGATTTTAATCTGTTTTCCAAGCTGGTTTTCCCTGTGACCCTAGCACCCATGTCTCCCCCAAAGCAGCTGGGGCTCTGTTTCTTCAAGCAAAGAGCTCCCATGCGAATCAGCACCCAGTGGGTGCTGTTAGCTGAAGCGATGCTGTGACAGAGGCAATGTCACCCCGTGGACAGATGACCTCGTGCAGCCCCTCATGCTGCTGCTGAGCTGCTGTTGGAGTGTTAAGGGGAGACTAATTTACCTAAAATGGGCATTTGGGAGCCATGAGATGTGTAAATCAACCTCCTGAGATCCATTGCACCATCCAGAGGCCACTTCTGCCTCGGGCCATAGGCTCTGCTTCATCTTCCCATGGCTGGCTGCTGTGTCATGTAACCAAACCTCTTTTGGAATCTCCAGTGACAGGAGTAAAGTTAAGGCTCTCCATCCCCTGAAGCACCCTTGAGAAGCAGCTGCTTGCTGTCTGACTGAGACTCGGGTGTAGTTTCCAGCTCCTGGGGACCGAGGATGTTGTCTTCCCAGAGATCAGCCTATGGCTTCTGGACCACAGTTTTCCTTGGGCTGAACAAGGAGCATCCCCATTGCTCTCTCTGGGAATGCCTCTGCCTGGCAGCGATGTATTTTGGGCTTGCTGCCCCTTGCTGACAAACTAAAAAGCCCGCTCTCCAGCTGGGTTTGCTTCACACTTGAAGCAACCATGGGCTGCATCCAATTTCAGGGTGAATTATCTCTATTCCTGCTGGATGAAGGTTAGGCTTTGCTGTTCCCTTTCTCCAGGTCAGGATTCAACATGTTCATGTCCATCTCTAGGCAAGGACCGGTTCAGCTCTTCCCTCCTCCTTTGCTTTTGTCCCCCCTCTCACTGCTGTGCCCCAGATGATGCTCGTCACCTGGATGAAGTGGAGTTGCAGATGGCGGGAGGCATGACTGGCTTCCAGGAGCTCTTGTGAATACTTCAGAGATCATTGGGGATTTATATTTCCTCCACCAGACTCTGACCTTAATTTTTTCCGTTTTGCTGGGCTGTAAAATTCATTAGAGACCCAACAGCAAAGTGATTGAGATGTCAAGCCAGGCAATTGTGTGGTTATTTAATCTATCAGATGTGCCGCTTGCCATTTAGGTGGACAACAGGAGAATATGAAATCAATACGGTTCATTAGCGGAGTACTTGCGCCCAGCTCCAGCGCGGAGCTCCAGTAAAACCCACCGAGGCGGGTGTCTAAATGGTCTTGGTGTCACCTTGCGTGATGCAAACCTGCACTTGAGACGCCTGCTTCTCTCGCTCAAGGGCTGTCTTCTGTCAGCTTGCGGTTTAAACCCTGGTCTCCGGCCGTTGCAACAGCCCGGCTACAGTAAATTACTCTCTGCTAAATCAAGGCTGCCCAGGCAAGTGTTAACCTTGCTCACAAGGAGCTGATGTTGCAAGGAACGCTGTTATAAAACACAATCAAGGAGGCTGTTGTTTTCCCTGGTGGCTGGCAGAAGAGGTAGGGAAAAGCTCTGCAATTCCCAGGGGGGTCGATTGGCTATTTTTCCCAACTCCAACCAGGCTCAGCACAGCCCTCTGGGGTTGTTAGCAGCGATTGGGCTCCCGGCTTGGTGCAGACCCCGTGGTCTGGAGCAGCTGGTGAAGGCGGTGGTGGCGGTACCCCAGCATCACCCCAGTTCCGTGCTCCTGCCTCCCTCCTTCCCGGCTAATCATGCCGCTGGGCTCCGGTGCAGCGATGCTGGCCAGCCACTGGCTCCACTCGTGCCTGATTGCCACGTCCCACCAGGCAGCCGCTCTTTAGAGGCTTGGGAAAGAGCATGGTTGGGGCAGGCAAAGCTGGCAAAAGAGATGCTTTCTGTCTGAGAATGGTGTAATGACTTTAAGTAGGTTTTCCATTGGTTTTCTTGGTCCGGTTTTGCAGCCCAGCAGTTGCTTCTCATGGAAGCTCTTGGCTCTTCACATTTCTCTCCCCCAAATCACAAATCAAATCCCAATCCAGGGGATATTGGAGGTTAGCTGTTATTCCCCCAGGACCTGAAGATTGCAATAGGTTGCATTTAAGAAGGGATGCTTGCTGTTTAACACATGCAGGTTTAGGTGGCTCCAAAAATTGGTGTGATGAAAGGGCATGGCTCCCCACCCTGGGTTGCTTGTACCGTGGTCTGAGCAGCCCATGGCTGCCCAGTCAACCCTGAGGAGCACCTGCATCTGCCTCATTTTCCTAGAAAACCGGAAAAAAGGAGGAAGCAGATGGGAATCCTCCTTCCATTTGCTTTCTCCCATGGCCCAAGCCCCAGGGTCTTGCTGGAGCAGCAGTGCCTTGGTCTCTCCGCTGCCCACCCAGCAGGGCCAGGGGAGCAGGCAGGTGGGCAGCAGTGGGACGAGACTCACGCCTGGTCACTCCAGTACCCTGACAGCTTTTTGACGTTCAGTAATTGCTTTCCTGCTACGACTCTTTTAAGCAGAGAGCTTCTGGCCAAAACAATTTGCTCCCCATCAATTTTTATTTCCTGGTTTCTGCGTGCAAGGTAGGGGAGGGAAAACAAAGAGGGCGAATGAGAACAAACAGAGCTGGGACCCACTCTGGCAGCCTCGCATAGATGGAAAGGTGGGAAGGATTTGGCTCCTTTGGTGCCAAAGGAGCCATCTTCAGGCAGGCAGGACATGGCAGCCCGTCTCAACCAGCCAGCAATGAATCGTCCTTCCAATGTGCTTTGCTCACCCCTGCAACCAACCTCCAGCTGCTCATTCCTACCCAGCAGGTTTGGGGGGATGACTGCCATCCCCAGGGCCCCACGGGGAATCCATGCTGCTCTGAAAGGCTCTTCTTGGCTCTTTAAGCTCTTCCCCGCTCCTTCTGCGCTCCTTGAAGCTGCTGTGAGTAGAGTTAATCTCGGGCAGTTTAAGGAGTCATTGAGTGGGGCTCAGCAGATGATGAATGTCGAAACCATTACCAGTGAAGCTCCGTGGAGCTGTTTAAAACTGAATTCTCCCATGTAAATTTCTGCTTCATCAATCCTGATGACATGTCAAACATTGCTATTGTTTCCCGAACAAATTGGACGACATGCCCTTTCCTGCAGATTTGCCCACGAGAGCAGAACCGCTCGCCAGCTTCTCGCTTTTGTCTCTGGCTCTGCCGGCCCACGAGCTGGTAGGGAAGGATGGATGCAATGGCCCTTTGTGGTACAAAAGGGAGACATCTAAAATATTTGTGCTTGGGGGATGGAGGTGGATGGAGGGCTGGGCCATGGGTATTTGAGTGCCTGTGATTCACGTGCCGGGTGCCCATGCCATGCTGCAGCTCAGTAAATTAATCCTTTGGGTTATCCAGGCTTCCTCTTCTTGCCACTCTCCCAGAGTTTAGCTGCGCAAATGTGTTTTTTTTAGAAATGGTCTGCGCCGGTGACAGCTCATAAAAGTACAGATGTGGACCCGCGTTTTCATCCTGCCCTTTTGCAGGCTCCAGTGGGCAAATCCTGCTTTAATATTCTGGGCAGGAGAGGAGCAGCCGTAAAAGCCATTTGATTGCTTCTCCAGGTGGAACCCCAGGAAACTTCCAGCCAGATGCCTTTCCTCCCCCGGCTGTGGGGATGGATGCGTGCGTGCTGTGGGGGGGAACCAGTCGGCCAGGGAGGGCAGCTGCAGGAAAACATCTGGCACCCAGGGACTTCAAAAGGCCCGTGTAAATCTGTCGGCTCGGTGAGATTCGGGGTATTCTGCATGCAGGTTGTGTGTGCTCCCTGGGAGCCCTCGGGATCGCTTTGCAATGGGGATGCGTGCCACCTCCCCAGGGGGTTCAAACATCTGAGCATCTTTTTTTGCCCTTAGAGGGAAAACGTTTGGTAACGCAGAAATGAGCGTGGATCCAAAATTAAACATGCTGAGCGTGCATGGTTTTGCTTTTTGTATATTCCCTGTCACGCTCAAGTAACCTGCACCATTACCCTGCATTATGTCCATGATGTTCAGTTGCCAGGAAAGCTATCAAGCAGGCATCACCTTCCACCTCCCCTGCTGTAAATCAGGGTAATTAATTAGCCTGGCTGGTGAGATGGTGTACAGGGCAGGGTTAGGCTGCCTGGCCTCCTTGCTCCTCAAGAGCAGATCACTTTGCCTTGCTGGCAGTTTCGGCTGGCCCGGCATCACCGGTGCGTGGGGTCCAGCCCACCCTCCTGGCTCGCTCCCCAGGGCCCCACTGCCTCCCACGCCGAGCGGCTCTGTGCTAACCTTCTTTTAACCTTCCTCCTTCCCTATATTTTTTTTCCTCAGCAGAAGAAAATTACACTTCCCCAGTGTTGTCTGTCACCGCAATAAGCACTTACAAGTGCAATTGTATGGGGCCAAATGAAGGGAATTAGTTTTGTCCGTGCTTTGTGGCACTGTCAGGCCCCCTGTAAATCATTATTTTATCACCAGCCAATCCAGGTGCATGGAAAATGCCTTTCTGGGCTCTGCTTTCACACCAGCCACTTAGGGATTAATGGGACCTAGGGGTTCACAGAGATTGTGGGCACAGAAGTAACGGCTGGGAAGAATCCTGGCTGGGAGGTCAAGGGCTGGCTCGTACTATGCGATGCTGAGGGTGCTCAAAGTGCTCAAGTATTTTGGGGAGAGGGGACCCAGGGCCCTTGTTGGCCAGCCCCAGCCATGTTCTGCGGGTTTGCCACTGCTATTCGCAGCCACCTGGGCTGGTGGCAGGTGTTAGGATGGGGGAATAATACCATTATTAATTGGCTGTGGGAAGCTGGGGTGGGCAGATGGTGGATTAACCCCCCTCCTCCACAGATGTTTCCATTTGGAAAAGCAGCCAGGCTGTGGCTGGGATGGGGCATCTAAGGAGCAAGATGCACCCCAGAGAGGGCCTGGCCCTCCAGGAGCAGGTGCTGCTCACTCAACGGGCATCTCTCTGGGCAGATTTTGGCAGGTTTGTTCCATTTTGCTGAATGCAATTGCAATGCACACGAAAAGTAAGTCGTATCTTAGCAGTGAAGAGGAAAATCAGGAAAATCAGTAGGTCTGATTCACCAGCGCACCCTTCAGCTGGCATAAAGGAGCAGGAATTTACCACCCAAGCTGGGGAAGCATTTGGGGTGAAAAAAATGAATTAATTCAGCCTAGTTTTCCTGCCTTTGCCCCTCTGCCACCCCATGGAGTGGCAGGTAAGCAGTGCATGGGGGTAAAGCTGTTTGATGTGCTCAAGCTCCTACTCTGCTGTCAAGGGTAATCAAGGCCATCAATAAATCAGGAAGGTTTCAGGAACGGGTTGTGTGTTCCATGCCAGTCCTAAAATACAGCCTTTTGCTGGTATCTGGACATAAAATGTGTCTTTGACCCTGCTTTTTTCACAGACATGTTGGTGTCTAAGTAATCCAGACAAGACTCAATTTAGAAAATATACTGGGGGAGAAAAAAGATATTTTGGGGCTTGTATTCCACTTTCCTCACCTAAAAATAAAATTTTCTGGTCCTTTTTCCTGACGCCGCTCATGCATATTTTATATATTCATTAGAAAAAAGACTTTAAAACATACATAAATCTTGCCTTGCTCATCCAGAGCTGACACATTAAGTTTTGCACACCTTCCCCAGAAGGTGCTGGTTGCTTAGCCATGACCAGCCTGCTCCAGCTTCAGCAGCTGGCAGCGGCATACGTGCAGCCAGTCCTGCCGCTGGCAGCAGCTTGCCTGAGAGCCAGCACTGCACACCCACGCCACAACACCCTGAGAGTCCCTGATCCATCGGTGGGGTTACAGCAGATTGCACCCCCAGAAGGGCTGTCTGGTGGGAGCTGCTCATGGAAAGCAAGGTCTAAATCCCTTTCCTTGCTTTTCCTGGTCTGTATTTTAGTCTGGGAGGGAGTTTTGGAGTGGGATAGGTTTTTATTTCTCTCCCCATAGCCCTGGGCATGCTGCCAGCTCTGAATGCCCAGGGAATGGTAAGTCCTGTGGATATGAGGTCCCAGCTTTTTGGCTTCATGGGGCCAGGATGGGTGGCCCGCGAGAATTGTCCGTGGAGACCTTTATTTCACATGCGCTTCCCAGATTAGTTTACTGTGTCAGGGAAAGTAAGTAGGCATAAGATTTCCCACTGCCAAAGGTTTTGGGAGTGATGCTGAGAGATGTTGATGGAGGGCTGTGATCTAGAGCAGGCTGCGAGTCAGGGATGTGCTGGATAACCCAGGTGAGCACAGACAGCCCCAGGCCCTCATCTCTCGGATGGTAAATGGCAGCACACAAGATCTGCACTGGTGCTAGCCTGCTGGCACCGGGGTAGAAGGCAGTAAAGAGGATGTAATGGATTCACTAGTGTGTGTAATTCAACATTCCCATAAACACCTTCATTTATTAATTAACTTTTATTTTTTCAGGCAACTGACAATGACGTGGGCACATATGGGAAAGTCAGTTATTTTTTCAGCGATGACCCTGACCGGTAAGTGTGACTGAACCGCCGGCATGACTCTGATTCTTTGAAATGCTCTTCTAACCTCTCTAAGAAGTCACATGGCAATTAAGGTCTTTTGTTATGTCCTACCCGCAAGATACCCTGTGAAAACCACACTATGCTGTCTCTCAAAGGGGTGAGTTAGCTTCAGCGCATGCCTGATGCTCACCACATTTAATCGCTTTGCTAAATTGGCACCAGCATTGCTTGGGACCAATAAATGCATTTGCCAGTGAGTTGTTAGCCCTGGAGCATCGCGTGCCAGCCGCTTGTGGTGGCCGGTTGTGGGAGGCATGTGGGCTGCCTAGCAGAAGGGATCTGGGGGCCTCTGAGCCCACCTTCTCCGACTGTAGAGCAGCAGTGAGGATTTCTACCCCACCACCTGCGCCAAGGTCTTGAAGATACTCTGAGACTAAATATCCCTCAGAAGAAAGCCAGGAATTTCACCCACTGTGGTGCTAGCTGTCAGGCTGCTGACACCCCATCTCTCCATTTCCAGCATGTGGTCACTGGGACTTTTCCCCCTCCTCTCCTGTCCCCTCAGTTTCTCACTGGACAAGGACACGGGTATTATCCTCCTGACAGCTCGGCTGGACTTTGAGACCACACAGCGCTACACCCTGACCGTCATTGCTCGGGACGGTGGCGGGGAGGAGACGACGGGGCGCGTCAGGATCAATGTGCTTGATGTCAATGACAATGTCCCCACTTTCCAGAAGGAGGCATACCTGGGGGCTCTGCGGGAGAACGAGCCCTCCATCACCCAGGTGGTCCGGCTCCGGGTGAGGGACCAGAGTGGCTCCTCCGCTCGGGATGCACAGTGGGGAGATGGGTGTGGGTTACATCTCCATCCACCCCTGCTGCTGTTCCTCCTGCGTACCTCCTAAAAGTTTTGTGCTTTACTGCAAAGTGCAACTGGGTGTGGTGCTGCAGCCATGGGCTGCCTCCCTCCTCCTCCTCCTCTCCTGTAAGTCCTGTGCCTATACAGCACCCCTGGGACCTGGGGCTTCTCCCAGGGCATAGGCACTGCCTCCATGTCACCTTGCTCTGCTCAATAAAGTCAAGCAGGCACTGAGGGGAAGGTGCTCTGTTTGTCGTTGATGGAGCTGTAAGCCTCTGCTGTGGAGGGAAGGCAGGTAGGGAAGACTGTTTGCTCCTTCAGCAGAAGAATAAACTTTGCCGTGATGCAAGAGCACAGCTTTCCCTCCATGGGGCCAGGCTGGGTGAGTGCTGCAGGGAGGCGGGAGAGGGGGACCCAGCAAGTCCTTCCTGGGAGGCGGGATGGGAGATAAGGCTGGTTTACAAACCCCGTTGGGGGCCCTGATGAGTGCATCTTCCTCCATCGCTTTTCCACTGTCCTTGGGTGCAGCCTGCACCTCCCATCCCCTCGGCTGTCTCCCATTGCACGTCACTGGCACAGCTCCTGTGTTCATTTATTGCCTCTACTCATGCCCTAGGCGTCTGATGAGGACTCCCCTCCAAACAACCAGATTACGTACAGCATCGTGCAGGCATCTGCCTTCCGCGACTACTTTGATATTGTGGTGTCGGAAGGGTACGGAGGTAAGTGCTGGTCCTGGGACCATGGTGCCCCTGATGAGCAGCAGCATGACCCCTGACAAGCAGCAGCAGCAGCTCGGGCTGCGCTCACACCCCTGCAAGCAGTCATGTCAGCAAGCTTTAAGAAGCTGCTCCAGCAGCTTCTCTGTCCTGACCTCGCCTGCAACACGGTCCTTTGTAGCAGGGCTTCAGCTGAGCTGCTGCAGAGCTGTGTTTCCATGGGTATACAGCTCACTCTGGGTTATGCCAGTGCAAGGAGCTCAGTAATGCCCGGTGCTTGTGTTTTAGGGGCGTTGCGGCCTCGAGGAGGCACTCTTGGCCCTGGGGAGGCAGTGTGGATGGGCCACCCCCCTGAGCCTGCCCACCATCCTGCTCAGTGCATGAATGCCCCCCTGACCACCCCACTTTGCATCCTTTCAGTGATCAGTGTGAACCACCCCCTCGACTACGAGCAGGTGGCCAACGGGGTTATTTACCTGACAGTGATGGCCAAGGATGCTGGCAACCCACCGCTCAACAGCACCATCCCCGTCACCATCGAGGTGTTTGTAAGTATGGCGCCCGATGATCCTGTCGTGGTTTCCCTGCAATTTCTCCACAGCAGTGCCATTAATCCATCAATAACCCAGCAAGACTATCCTGCCCCATGGATGTGTACATGTGGATTGCAATTACATATGTCCCATATATGTATATACGGCATATATGTCTCATGTACATACCTGTCACACATATTGGTTAAAGAAACACTGTCCCTGACATTTGGTAAGGTCTGAGTGACGGAGGTCGAGTAAGAGCGTCTCTGAGGGGGTGTCACCACGGACAAGCGCAGATGGGCTGTCCTGGCCCCATGCACCCCCTCCCTCTCCTCAGCTGTGCACGATGCACAGGGAAACCACTGGAAGTAACCTGCTCCTCACCCCAGCTAACCATGGGGTGAGGAGCAGGCTGGGGACAGGGAAGATCTGCCCTCTGCCCTTGCTTTTGACTGGGGAGTTTCATTAAGCACTCAGTGAGCCCTTCTCTCAGCTCTCAGGGAACTCCTGGCTGGGATGCTCCCCATGCTGGTAGCCAGAGGTGCTCACTGCAGCTCGGATGCAGAGGAGAGAGCTTTGGCTGCGCGTTAGCACTTGTAGTGCCAGAAATTTTCAGTCCCTGAATCAATCACAGGCACTTGCTTGTTTATCTCCCCAAGGCCAGCTGTCCCAGCTGGGCTGCAGGCTTCGCCGTGCATTTCACACGGCCGCATAGGTGCAAACCCCCTCTAGGAGGGGTTGCTGCTGCGAGAGGTAAAGCATCGCAGCGTTCCTCGGGAAGTTTAGATTGGATTGTCACTTTGAGGCACATTGTGGTTTGAGGACATCTGGAGGGTGGTATCAGCAATGGAGACAGTTTGCTTGATAACCTGTCAGTCTCGCAGTGATGGAATCTAAGCCGGGCTGGCGGCAGTGTCAGTCTGGGAAGGCAAAGAAGATGAAGTCCACAGTGCCGTAGGATGGGAATGAAGTCCTATCAGCATGCCTCTCCTCCAGCTCCTCACTGTGCTCAGGAGAGGGGGAGTAAGACAGTGCCAGGGGGTTAGTGGTGGTTAAATACATCCTTCCCATGCTGTGCTTTAGACAGCATAAACATCTCTTTCTAGAGACCGCACTTCAGTGGGTCATCTCCTCCTGGTTGAGTCTGTACACTGGTGGGGTTTAAGTAGCTGTCACTTTTCCCACTCTCAACCAAAGGGATTTTCTCTCAACTGGAAAAAGAAAAGAAAAAAAAAAAGCCACAATATAGGAAGAAAATGAGGAGGAAGCATTTCACAACGGCATTTGAGGAACAAGAGCCGTGAAAAGGCAGAACAAGAGCGAGTGTGGAGGGAGATAATTTTTTTTCGTACTTTGGTTGTTGGTTTTTAATAAAGAAGTCGAACTCGCCTTGTAGATTTCCCATTAGGGGACAATACACTTTTGTAGAGGGAGCCGCCGAATCAGAACTAATAGCACACGCCACGCCAGGATCCGGGGAAATATCACTGCTAATAAGTTTCTGCCTCGCTCCCTGCTGCCGACACCCTGTTCGGGGTGATGGGCCAGTGACCGGTAGCGTGCATGTGTCTGGAGGAAAGTGGTTTGTGTGCTTAGTGTGAGTGTTTGCAGTTATCAGCATCCCTGAAGATGATATGATGGCTGCCCAAGGCTGAGGGGTGGGGGACCATGGTAAGCTGGTTTTGTGGAAGTCAGTGAGGTGGGGTCATGAGCAAGGTGGTTTAGCTGGATGCTCTCTCCCGTGGGAGCGGGGGAAGCGTGCCGGGTCCCATCTGGCATTGCTGCCGGTGCTGCAGGAAGCAGGTGGGAAGGTTTGCAGCAGGGAGCTTTGGAGCTCACAATGCTGAAGTGGGAAATGTCCTTCTCAAGTAGAAAAGCCACGCACCATGCTGCAGGCAGGTGCACACCAGATCCGGCCAGATGGAGAGCCAGCCAGGAGCGAGCCCGTGCCTCCTCGGGAGCTGGCTTACCAGGCCATGGCGGTGCTGAGCACGGCCTGATGAACTCAGGACTGCTGACGAAATGGTGCGGCGTCTGCTCTGGCTTGTGTCCACCCAGCCTGGGTCCGGCTGCAGGAGGCATGCGGATGCATATTCAGTCTCTCCGTCTTCTCCTCTGCCTTTAACCTGCCTGGACCTCCTGGCTTTGCCCTGGGGTGATGACCCTGACCCAGCTCTGTGAGGGTGAGGAGGAAGAGAAGGAGGAGGAGGAGGAGGAGGAGGAGGAGGAGGAGGAGGAGGAGGGACATGCGGAGGGCACCCCAGGCAGCAGGCAATTTCCTCATTACCCTCAGAGGAGATGCAGTGAAAGCTGAGTGATGCAAAGGCTGATTAAAGACCACCTGCTTCCAGCAACGAGAGCAGAGGATGGCAATTTAATTGCAGTACAATGGGCATCGTTTGCACGTGAAATTGCCTCAAATATCAAGTTCGGTGGCAGCAGGAGCAGCTGAGCCTGAAGGTCCATCAGCAGCCTCCAGGTAGAAAATGTCTCCAGAGCAGTCCCAGG
Source organism: Morus bassanus (assembly GCA_031468815.1). Lineage (NCBI taxonomy): Eukaryota > Metazoa > Chordata > Aves > Suliformes > Sulidae > Morus > Morus bassanus. The sequence continues at coordinate 4,773,333 of CM062583.1, forward strand.
GAAACTGCAAAGCCCATAACGGTGTTTTAATGTCCTGGCGACTCCATCCTTCCCTCCGTAGGCGGTTGGGTTTGGTTCATTTAAGGCAGATTCTTAACGTTGTTTAAGCAGCAGTTAAAGCCCCACTGGGGGAGCTCTAAACTGGTCCAAAATCTGTTTTGAGCGATGTCTCGAGCAGTTGCTCCTGCCTGGTTTCACCAGGCCGGACATAGTCGCTGGCAGAGACGGGCCTGGAGGGAGTGCATTGGTATGGAAACCAGCTCCCCCCCTCCCCACTGAAAATGCTGTAGCTGCTCTTTCTGCAAACACCCACAGCATTCCTTCACTTAAACAAAGGCAGCCAAAGCTTAGCAGCTCCCCTGGCCAGTCCAGTCTGCCTGGTGGCCTCGTGGCTGGGGTGACCCAGAGCATTAAGGGACTTGTGTCCCACTCCAAGAGGGAGCAGCAGGTCTGTGCACAATACTGCTGTGCTTCGTGCAGTGTCTGAGTCTCCCCAGGGCTTGTGGTGGAGGGAGGAGCAGCTCAGAGGAAGCTTGGCTGCAAATGGCAGCGGTTCCTCAGACCTGTTGCATATTGCCCAGGATGGCAGATAATGAGAAACTCGGTATTGTCCCCACTGTATGGCTCAGCAAAGTCGCTGACAATCAATTTACCTTAACCTCAGCTGCCACTGCAGTGAAACCATGTACTCAGACCTCCAGTGCCTTACCCCTAAGGCCATCTTCACCATGCCTTGAGCTGGTTATGTCTTGAGATGCAGTTGGCCAGGAGCATCCCCATACCAGACTTCTGCAGCTATTTGACCATTTTGCCTTTTTCCCAACCAGCCTCTCGACCTTCTCTTTGCTTCAGGATGAAAATGACAACCCCCCCACTTTCAGCAAGCCCTCCTACGTTATAACCATCATGGAGGACATCATGGCAGGTATGGAGCATGGCCCTGCTCCTTCTCCAGGCTAGCAGAAGGGCCCTGGGGGTCTCAGAGCCAGAACTGGGTGGGTGATAGCTTTTTGGGGAGGTGAAAGCCAGAGACCTGGCAGAGTTTCCTAGCTGTGGGGCCTGGGGGTTTGGCCCCACTGTGCATGCCGGAAAGGGGACCCCTTGGCCAGGTGACCTGCAGGAGCTGTGTGGGGGAATGGGGCAGCTGGGGAGAGCCGCTCTGGGTTGTGAATGCCCATCCCAGCCCTAATTTCTGCTTCCCCCAAGGAGCCACGGTGCTGTTTCTCAATGCCACGGACATGGACCGGTCCAGGGAGTATGGGCAAGAGTCAATCATCTACTCCCTGGAGGGCTCCTCGCATTTTCGGATCAATGCCCGCTCAGGTGAGCCTCCATACATGCTCTCCCTCTTTTCAGTTCCCTCTCCTGAATTTCCCCGTTTTCTTCCCCATCATTTTTCCTCTTTCACCCTCTCTCCTTCCCCCATCCTTCCCTCCTCTCCCCCTCCTCTACTTAGGAGAAACCATTTAAGGGATTCACCAGATTGCAGCCACCAGCACTTGCTCAGTCACCGTGAGAGCTTTGGCAGGGGCATTGGTGGAAGCTCAGCTCCTGGTGGGAGTGATGCCTGAGAAAAGGCTTAGGCTGCAAGGACTAAGGAACTGCTGCCCGCCTTCCCTTGCTGGTGTCATTTTTGGTACATTCTGGGCAGGAATGAGCATGAGGGATCGCAGGCAGTTGTTAAACGGGCTCCCGTGGAAAGACACAGCACGAAGTTTGCAAGAGCTTGCTGTCAAGCTGACCTTTCCAGGATCCATCTATTTGAAACTGATTCAGAAGAAGGGGCCCATTTGTGAAGGATCCTCTCTGGTTTTGAGTGTCCCTTTTTTCACTGGTGCTCCTATTTGCCATACAACATCTCTAATCCCTCTCATCTCCTGTGGCTGCAGGAGAAATCACAACAACATCTTTGCTGGACCGGGAGGCTAAATCTGAATACATTCTCATTGTCCGGGCAGTGGATGGAGGTGTGGGCCACCATCAGAAGACAGGCATTGCTATGGTGAGTGTGTGAAGAGCAGTTCCCATCTCCTCAAGCCACCGGAGCCTGCCTGGGGCTGGTGTTGGGGAAGGCTGCCCAGGCACTGATACTTCAGTTCCCCATGTTAGCAGTGTTTAATTTTAGCTGTGTGAATGGGTAAAGAGCACATGGTGATGTCTACCCTCTGGGCTGTCCCCACCACTGCTCACAGCCCTTGCAGAATGACTGTCTGGGCTGTGTAGACCTTGAAATCGGGCTCCCTTTTTCCTGGCGAGCCATTCACCCAGGAGACACTTGACCTTCCAGCACTTTGCATGTCCAGCTCTCCGTACAAAGGCGGTAACAGGTACCTACTCCACCTGCAGCACATCTCCTTTTGTTCATGCCTCTTGAGAAAATGCTTAGATGGGGAGCCTGCAGGCATGCTTAATTTTTCCTGATGACTACTACTCAGATATTACTTGGATCAAGGGTTTCCAAATGGTTTGTGATGCCTGGGCTCCTCAGAAGGTTCTGGTGGAGGTGCAGGCCATTGTGCTGCAGATTGAAGCCTACTGCTTTGTCTTGCCCTTTGCAGATGTCAGGGAGACTCGTCGTTTGCAAAGGGTTTGTAAAAGTCTTTGGAAATATCAGGAGGTCAAAAACCAAGGATCCATCTCTCACTGCTCATGGCACCGTGTTGGTTTGAATATTTCGTAACATTTGGGTGCTTTTGCTCCTGGGACATTTGGTTGGGTTGCAGGAGAGAGGTCTCATGCAATAGAGCACAATGCAGAGAAATATTGTGGTTGTGCTGAAGAGATCCCTCAAATAATTGTCACCAGCACTGAGGGCCATCAGGAGGTGTCTGATTCAGGTAGCAGACTAGAAGCTCCCTATGGTGCTTCCCAGAGGCACATGAAGGCCTTGGTGCTGGGTTCCCCTTGATGAGATGATGTTCTCCGAATAGCTTTATTGAAAGGCAAAACAAGGTTTTTGCAACACAGATTGCAATTAGGGGGAAAAAAATGCATTATCATTCCTAAAAAGTTAAAGAATATTAAATTAGGGGAAAAAATGCATTATGGTTCCTAAAAAGTTAAAGAATATGAAAACTTGGTGAGAAGTGGGTGGCCGATTAAGTTTGTCTGCTGTCATTAGCAAGGATATACAACCGGGACTCAAAGCTGTTCCCTATAATCGTTTCTGGTCTGGGAATAAGGGTCCGTTCAGGGGCTTTGCAAGGTCTCCGGGTGATGGATGAGCACCTGGAGTGCTCGGAGTAGAGGTGGGTCACCAGCCTTCCCCAGGAACCACCCCAGTGCCTTCCTTGGCTTGTGCCTGGGGCACATCCCAGAGACTGTGGTGTCCAGATTTGCCTCTTCTACCACGGGGTGGCACCAGCAGCTCAGCCTGGTGCGGCGGCAGGACCCAGTTACTTGGGAGCACGGAAGACACCAGGAGAAGCTTCACCGAGACACCCTGGGTGGCAGTGGCAGGCACCCAGGGGCTCCCTCCTGCCCCTCTGCCCCCCTCCCTTGAACTGCAGCTCTTCCCTCAGGCATCTCTGTAGAATCACAGGCTGGGTTGAAACAGGTGATCTGGGGAGGTGAGAGACTCACAGACAACAGGATGCATCCCACAGGCTCGCTACTCTCACTTAGGTGCCATTTCTCATGCTGAAAACGAAGACAGGTAACACTTCAGTGCACCATCCTCTCCCGTGCTCTGTCTTTGCACCTCCCACCCCCTGTTACCGTACCCTCTCCTGATTTCTCATTTATTCCTTTTTATTTTTTTTTTTGCTTTTTACTAGTCACTCGGTTTTTTCCTTCCTTTCCTGCCATGCTCCCGCTGTGCCCTCTCCCCCACCACTGTGAACGATTTGCATCCCCACCACCACCACCCCCCAATGAAGTAGCTGCTTTGAAACACACCTCGTGCCCCTGCAGTTGTTTGAACTGCAAGGTAATAAGTACTCATGAGCCAAACCAAGATCAGATATGCCAAGGAGCCTTGGCTGTGAAGATGCAGGAGGTTGTTTTAATGCGGGTTCTCCCTCCAGAGGGTGGACGTGCGTTGGGTACCTGGTGCTGCTATACATCCAGGGGGACACACTGTGCTGCCCCAGGAACCAATACTGCCTGATGCAGTGTGGCTTGTTTGCTCTCTCGCAGGTGAACATCACACTGCTGGACATCAATGACAACTATCCCGTGTGGAAGGATGAGCCATACTTCATCAACCTGGTGGAAATGACCCCCCCCAACTCGGACGTCACCACGGTACGTGTGAGGGAAGGCATCTGTTGTGCTAAAAGCCTATTCCTTTCACTTGACAAGGTTGTCACCTGCTTGGCTGGAGCAGGGAGTCACCTCCAAACCGGTGTCACCTCCTAACCAGTGTTACCTCCAGTCAAGTACCATCTTGCAGAAGTCCATTTAAAAGGTTATTTCTGAGCCTCCTTGCTGCTGCTGGTCCCATGTGTTTCTCCTCTCTGCTGGGATATTTATTTTCTCCCCAAATTGTGTGGGTTTTGGCCAAATTCTCCTTTTCTGCCTGCGACCTCCTTCAAGGACCTCTCTGAGAGACATTGATTTACAACCTTTCAAGTCCCTCTGGTGAAATAAAGGAGAAGGAGAGAGGGAGGCTTACACTCCATCACACCAGGAGAAAAATGACGGGTACGAAACGGAAAATAAATGAGAGAAAAGTGAAGAGAATCCACAAAATCATATAAGGGGGAAGGCTACAAAAGAAAAGGAGTTGGGGGGGAAGAAAGGTCTGGCATGGCAGTTTTCTCTCTTATGTGTGGTGTCAGCCCCGCTGCTTGGCCCCTGCTTGAAGTCGTCTTGCCTTTCACATCCCAATTAGTTGCTGGGAAAATAATTATTGTGTCACCAATACGATGTAAATTCAACTGCGGGACAAGCAGCGGGGGCCGGGGAAGTTACAAGTGTAATGAAGTTGGGTTTCTTTTAATGTAAATGTCCCCTGTAATTAAAAATGTCACAGGGAGAACAATAAAGCACAAAATGTCTGGCATGGAGGAGAATCCACCAGTGAATTATTTCCAGCGTTTCCGATGTGACAGCACAAGTTCCTCAGCGCACCTCTTTGTCCCATTTATTTTATTTTTCTGACGGGTGCCTGTTTTCTAGCTGGTTTTATTTAAAAAGAGAAAAGCCCATTTGACTGCTGTGTGCTTGTGTCTCTCTTGCCACGCCATTACCTCCCGGGCTTGCAGGCCGATATTGGTGAGATTTAACACTGCAGTAGAGGTCTCGAGGGTACAAAATCCCTGCAAATATCATGAAAATATACAGCTGTGTGGAGGAAGGAGAACTTCTTGGTGCTGCTGGTATGGGGAAGCCTGTCTTGGGAGCTCAGCCTCATTACTAGACACTGGTGAATCTACATGGGGGCTCACCATGGGAGTTAATGCTTTAATTTTTGCTGTTTCTCCACGGCAGGTGGTGGCCATCGACCCAGACCTGGGGGAGAATGGCACGGTGGTGTACAGCATCCGACCCCCCAACAAGTTCTACAGCCTCAACAGCACCACGGGCAAGATCCGCACCACCGGCGTCCTGCTGGACCGGGAGAACCCCAACGCCCAGGAGGCCCAGCTCATGAGGAGGATCGTGGTGTCGGTCACCGACTGTAAGCCCTGCTTCGGTCCCACTCCTCTTTGGCACGGTGGTTTGTCTTGCTCCGCTGTAGCTAGAAATCGCTGGGGCTCAGGTTGTGTGAGCATTGCCCTCCTCTCCCTCCGCTTTCCCTCCCTGATGGTTTTCACGTGTCGAGCTGAACTTTTCTCAGCCTGATTTTTCCTTTATGATGAAGTTTCTTCTTTCCTGTTTTGAGCATAAGTTCCAAAGATGTTTTTGAGGTCATAAAAAAATGAGAGGAGGTTAAAACATGCTGCTAAACCAAACCAGAAACCCTCAAATCTTGAGCACAGTGGTTTCTGCAGCAGCCCTGACAATGAGCCTGGGAGCCAGAAACTCCCCTTCATCACAGAAGACACCATGTTTTGCATTTTGCAGTTAAAAAACAAACCTAAAGGTGCCTGGTGTGTGAAACAACTGTTTCACAGGAGACGCGTGCTTGGGCTGCGTGTGGGTGGCAGGGACTATAGCACAAAGACATGAATATTTAGCGCAGGCAAGGAGATGCAGGCAGTGCCGGTTGCTCGTAGCGTGCTGCTGAGAAGATGCAGTATATCAAGGCATACAGGGGAACCTGTTTCCAGGCTGCTCTACAAGGTCTGCTGGGTGGGTTGGGGTTTCTCTGTGGAGCTGAGGCTGTGTGACTTGCAGGACTGGTGAGATACCATGCATGGAGCCTGGCTCCACCAGTATCTAGGAAAGTCAGTTGAGCAGGTGGGGGGAAAAGAGCTGGTCAAGTGTGAAATGTCTTTTGCTCTGGAAATAGTATCTTAGGGAAACTTTTTTAAGAAAAAAATAGAGAAGGAGGGACATGAAGATAATTTTCCATTATCTAGCTGGTTTTCAAGAGCCAGCAGGCACGTATAATTGATGATCTTAGAGGTCTTTTCCAACCTTAATGACTCTATGGTTCTATTTGTGCATCGCCTCTGCACCATGCTAAGGCCATTGCCCCATCCAGCCTGCCGGAAAGACAGGGATAAGGATAGATTGGTGTTGCTATTGTCTTTTAGTTGCATGCATGGGTAGCTGTTGGTCTGTCTTGCATGCCTGCTGCCAGTGAGAGTTTTCACCTGCCAGCGGACTATGCCATCAGTCCAATGGGCTGCAGCACAAGCAGTAACATGGACAGGTTAATGCCTCGATGGGGCAGCCCCATCCTGCATGACTGTCTGCATAGGGAGTGAGGACTTCTCGGGGAAAGGGTTGGAAATGGCTGGAGGCATTAACCTTGAAACCTGTTCCTGGCCTCCGCAGGTGGGAGGCCGCCCCTGCGAGCTACCAGCAGCGCCACAGTTTTTGTCAACCTGCTGGACCTGAATGACAACGACCCCACTTTCCAAAACCTGCCCTTTGCTGCTGAGATCGCCGAGGGCCTTCCTATGGGCTCCTCCGTCTTCCAGGTGAGCCACCATGCCCTGCTCTGGAAGCTGCTGCTGCTGCTGTTGCTGCCATCACCTCTGCAAAGCAGGCGAGCAATTCAACCTCTCCATCCTCTCCATCGTCTAGCAATGCAAATGGGGTATGCAGAAGGGGTTGTGGCGTCCCACCCCATGTGCTCACTCCCAGTAGGGGGGATGCCTCAAGGCCCCTTCGTTTCAACCCAGCATCCCTGGGGGCAAATAAATGCTTAGGGTTTACGTACTGTGATTTTCATCAGTCAGGAGACAATTGGGCTCGCCCCTTCCCTCTGCTCTCCCCGCCAGGTAGTGGCCATCGACCTGGATGAGGGTCTGAACGGGCAGGTGAAATACCGCATGCAGGTGGGGATGCCCCGCATGGATTTCCTCATCAACAGCACCAGCGGGCTCGTCACCTCCACCACCGTGCTGGACAGGGAGAGGATTGCCGAGTACTACCTGCGAGTGGTGGCCAGTGATGCCGGCGTTCCCTCCAAGAGCTCCACCAGCACCCTGACTGTCAAAGGTGGGTACACCAAGACCCCTCCAAGCCCTGCCCAACCGCAGAGCCCCCTCCGGTCGGGTGTCAAGGACACCTCACCGGAGGAGATGTGGTTTATATAGGAGGCACACTGAGGAGTCGGATGGATATATGATCTGACCCATTATGTCTGTTCTTGCTTACGACAGCACATAGGGAGGGCAGTCCATCATACTGCTGTCACCGCAGGCTTCGTGTCTCGCCCAGTGTGGTGTCAGCATAATGCAGAGATGGGGAAAATACAGTGTTTCTGGCAGGGCCCCCAAATTCTGTATCGCTTTTCCTCCAGTCCCCCATCCCCAGTGTTTCTTTTTCTTTTGGCCTGCCTTTTGCTTCAGCATGTGATTCGCATCAGCTGCATATCTGGACAGCCCACGTAATCCCAGTTTCAGAGCTGGACCCTTGTTATGTGGCCTGTCTTTAATATAATGCATTTCTTTTACTGGCTTCACGCAAGCCTAGTGCTGAGGATAAGCATCATCTGGAAATAAACTGACCCTGGATTCTCCTTGGGCCTGGGTTTGGAAAAAGAAGTTTCTGGTCCTTTAACTCCAGAGCCCTCTGCGATACACCAGGAAATACTGAGTTTATATTTAAGCCCCAGATTTTCCTCTGAATGGGGATGGAAATTAGTTTGGTGCAAACAGTAACTCTAATTACAGTTACGTAAGGTTTCTTTGGACATGAGGGGGGTGATCTGTATGTATCAGAGGCAACCAAATACAGAGTGCAGCCATGGGGACCAGTCCTTATGGCCAGTCTGCAGGCACCTTCACCACACAAATGGCAGGGAGCAGCCGGCAGAGCATTCCCTGGGATGCTCAGAGCAGCAGGCAGGTGTTTTTGGGAGCCCGGCAGATGTCAGCCTGGCATCTGCAGGAGGGGCAGCCCTTGGGGGCGACACTCAGCTCTGCTCCCCCTTTCAGTTCTGGACGTGAACGACGAAAGCCCCACCTTCTTCCCAGCTGTCTACAACGTGTCACTGCCCGAAAACGTGGCCCGGGATTTCAAAGTGGTCAGGCTCAACTGCACGGATGCTGACGTTGGGCTGAACGCTGAGCTTAGCTACTTCATCACAGGTATGAACCCCTTGCAAAAAGCTGCAAAGGGGACTTTTGGTTGTGGAAAGGAGGAGGCTGCCCCAGACCATGGCCAGGGTGTTCGGCACATGAGCGCTGCCTTTTCCAGCCCCTCCAAGCCTTGGGTGGTATCGCCCTCTGCTGAACAGCCCCACTCGGCTCCCTGCCTTGCTGACCGCTCCGCTGCTATTCCTTGTCCTGCTCGGAGTGAACCCTTGTCCTCTACCATCCCCTGCCCTCTCACGCCACTGGGATGTGGTTAGGAAAGGCATGAGGATGGGGTTAACACCGCTGGGGCAGCGTTCATGTAATATGCATTTAGAGCTGGAAGCCTCTCTGGAGTGTTAGGGCATCTTGTAGCCCCACGTGCAGGTGGTTTTGGGTGGGCAGGGAGCAGGCGGGCAGCGATGCAGCCCAGGCAGTGCCTGGCTCGCACCACAGCTGCAGCACCTGCAGCGGGAGTTCAGGGAACCTGGCCGCGCTTTGGCTTGCAAACTGCACGTGTGGTATTTAGCCCTCAGGAAGAGGGCAAAAATAGAAGCGTCATCAGAGAGTCATTTTTCTCACAATAGCAGCCCTGCATTTCATCTCACAGTCCCTCTGGCCTCCCCGTGAGAGGAAAGGAGTGTGTTGTCCCACAGGTACCGCAGGCCACATGCAAAGTTACCCCAGTTTGCTTCCTAAGCATTCAGGAAATGATCTGACTCTTATATGATTCAGCTTTTCCTACATACAACCATCACTTCTTTCCTGCGCTGTGAGGCAGGCATGGCATTTGGTGTGGCAGAGAGAAGGCACTTTGCCCAGTTTTGCTGCAGAGAAGCTTTGTGTAGGACAAGATATGAGCTTGCCCTACACTTGCCTTGCTCAAAGCCATGTAAAATGCAGCCCTTCGGGAGGGCAGGCTGAGCGCTTGTGGTTTCCACAGCCGGGCTGACCCCATGCCCAGGCTGCAGCATCCCCCGCAGCGTGGGCTCTGCTCCCTGCATCCAGACAACAGGTAACTTGGTCCTTGTCCTTTGCTGCAGGTGGGAACCAGGATGGCAAATTCAGTGTCGGCTTCAGGGATGGAGTGGTCAGGACAGTCGTGAGTCTGGACAGGGAGACCGTGCCATCCTACACGCTGATCCTGGAGGCCATCGGTAAGGATTTCTCACCGTTCCCGTGGGACTGCTGCCACGCAGCCACACAGGGCGGCTGTGCATGTGCCGAGCTGCCTTGGAAGTGTGGCAGAGACACAGCAACCTTTTGCGGCACTCTATAAATCAGACCCTGTGTTTGGTGTTAGCACTTCATAGCCCGCGTGCGGTAATATGTTCCAGTTCCACCGTGACTTTTGCAGACAGTAAAATAAGGCATCAGGCTCATCCAGCCCCAGGGCTTTTCCTTTCCCCCGGGGAAGGCAAGACCCCCATCCCCGAGAGGCTCTGTGCTGTCCAGGGGAGACCTCCACCCAGAAATGCCAGCACCACAGCATCGTTCCCCTAATGCCATGCCAGCCCTTGGCTCAGTGGCTGCTGATTAAACCAGAGCCACCTGGCACGGGCAGAGGGCCTGCGTGCCAAATGCGTCTTGGCCATCATCCCCAGAGCTTTATAATGATGTGCCTGTTTACAGAAGACTTGGACGTCCCTTTCGAAAGGGGAAAAAAGTGGCCTGGTCAAAAATCTCAGGGGCACAGCATTGCAGGTGCCACAGGGGCTGCAGCGGGGATGCTGCACCGGCTGGGCACACAGGACTGGATCCCAAGTGGTAAAGGGTCCGTTCTGCCCCTCGGATGGGTGTCAGACTGCCTGTGTTTTCCCAGTCACCAGATCCCATGGACTCCATCTGGGTGGGTTTAGTGCTCACTTGCATTAGGCACGTTGGAAAAACCGAACTCAGTCTATGCTCCCCATTGCCTCATCCTTTGTGGCAAAAGCAAGAGCTGCGCTGCCGTGTCCTTGTCTACTGAATATCAACCGGTCCTGGTGCTCTTTGGTTGTGAGCTGAGCTGGGTCTACAGAAAACTCATTGGGGCTTTTGCTTTTCGTCAGGGCCAGCTGCAGCTGACCGGACCTGCACCGCCTCCCCGCAGTGGCCGAGGTGCAGACTGGCTCCAGAGGTGCTGCTGTGCAGACCCCTGCCCATCTTCATCCCCCAAATCCCTGACCTCCAGCAGTCCCTTCCAGCATACATCACCGTCTTAGTCTATGGAGTTGCAAACCCTCTTCAATGACCAGTTGCGTTTCCAGCCTCGCTGGGCAGTGGCTCCATGGCAGAGCTCTTTCAGAATAGGCAGAAAAAAAACCCTGTGGTTCAGTGTGGGACTTGGAAGTTGCAGAAAAGACAGAGGATTTTAGTTTAGAAGTTTTGGTCCTGTTATTTTCAGTAGCGAAGGGCTGAACACTGCCTGTGCAAGGAGGAGAGGGATGTGACTGAATTTCCCCTTGCCTTTCTCTCCCATACAGACAACGGCCCCACCGGGAACCGGCGCACCGGGACTGCCACCGTGTATGTGATCATCCTGGACGTCAATGACAACCGACCCATCTTCCTTCAGAGCAGCTATGAAGTCAGTGTTCCCGAGGACATCCCGGCCACCAGCAGCATAGTGCAGGCACGTGGCTCTCTCCCACCAGGGCCCCTGGGTGGGCGAAGGGGGTCCCCTGCTCTCTGGGCCCCAGCACCACGGCTGTGAGCTGCTGGAAGCCCAGGGAGGATATTTTCTCTCCCCATCTGTGGTCTGTTCCTCCAGGTCAGGGCAAGACGTGTTCTTGCTTGTACACACTCCTGCTCCTTTCCTAACCCAGGCTGTGAGCACAAGGGAAAAATAAGAAATTCACCCCATTTCTGCAGGGGGTGAGAGGAGCAAACCCAAGCCCTGTGCTGGCGAGGCCCCTTTCCCTGTCTGTATCCCCACTTTCTCCCTCCTCCCAGCAGAGAAGGGACAGAGAACAGAGATTGCAAGGGGAAGGGAGAAGACTGCGTGCAAAGAGATGTTCTGAGAGGGGGGAAAACAGAGGGAGAAAAGCGTTTGGGCTTTGCTTTCATTTTTGTTCCTCTTTGAGGGAGCGGTGGGCAGAGCTGAATGGCTCAGTGAGCACCGAATGAATGCGGGCATTCACTTGGCCTCCAAGGGCTTCCAGCATCCCTTCAAATCCAGGGCTCTTCTGGAGCGGGCACCAAAGGCTCTTTGCAGAGGGCCCTGGGAAGGCTTCTCCTGCCTTGAATACCTCTCCCGGCGCAGGGAAAGGGACAGCTTTGTCCCTGGCTCTCACAGGCAGGGTGAGTCACCGGGAGAGAAGAAAGGAGCCTTTTGCCTCTTGCAACAAAGGTTTGCTGGGAGTCGTGCTTGGGGCGGCTGGTCCCCAAGTGCGAGCCCTGCGGCTCCTCATCACCTGTTGTGCCATGGCATGGTGTACGTGATGCCTGTAGCACCGCACCTGCCTCTGGGGTCAGGTATCTGCCTGTAATCCCTGCACCCGGGGGTGGAGGTATGCGGGGGAGCTGCGCAGGCGGAGAGGAGTCCTGCTGTGGGACTCCCAAAACTGAGTTGTTTCTACAAATTGAAAGACAGTGAATGGAGTCTGACATCAAAGTCCTTTTTCTTAGAGCACAATTCCTGAAAGAGAAGGATGCCCTTGGCAGGCTGTGGCAAAGGAGAGGCATCATCTAGGGGCAGTTTGTTTTCCACAGAACAAAATCAGAGGGAACTGGAAATGGGCAATCACCTGGGTTTAGTTTAATTTACACCTTTAAAAGTGAACCATGTGTACTGAATGTTGCCCCCTTCAAATAGATCCCCACATCCCTATGGCAACAAGAGAGTTTTTGAAGGTTCCCCCATCCCCTTCTTGCAGAAGCTGCCCTCATTAGCCCCCATCCAGCCCTATGCATCCTCCGCTCCAGCCCTGATCAGCAGATTGACTTGGCTTTAAACAGCCAGGGGCTCCAAGCCATTTTGCTGCTCATTTTAACCCAGCTTAGCACATTTAGAGCTACACGAGCAGCTGTACAGCTGCAGGTCCAAAAGCCAGGCAGCCCAGGGGCAGGAGGAGAGGAGGAATGTCCCAGGCAGACCAGAAAGGTCCTGACACAGAGCTGCACCCCACGAGGGTCAGAAACCACGTGAAACCCGGAGGGATGGTGTTCAGTGCTTGCCGCAGGGCCTCGCCAGGCACAGAGACTTCACCCAAAGGGGTGAACTCAATGTCTGAACATAGTGTGAGCTGCAGACCTGGAAGAATTAAACCACTTTTTCTTTTTCCTACTGATTCTTTTAAGCACTTCAGATTACCTGCTGGCTGTTGTACCCTTTCCCAGCAGAAATGAGCAGCTCAGCCTTGCATGGTGGCTTTCCAAGCTGGCAGCACCTGCGAGCCTCAAAAGGCCTCTTGAATGCATTTATAGGCGTGTTTACCTGCTCCCGCCGCTTGTTTATTGAAGCAGGTTTCCAGCAGACAGCTGTAGCGTGCATCCTTCCAAGTGTCAACTGCAGCAACCCACAGCTCGTTGCACAAGGAGGGAGGGGACAGCATGCGGGGGGCACAATCCTTCCTCCACCTGCTCAGGAGCACATCTCGGGGGCAATCTCAGCTGCTTTTTGTGGAGCACATTTGCCCTGGGATGCCTCTCTTCAAGGCAATATTTGTTAGGCAGCCAAGTTGCTCTGCTCTCACCCAGGCTGTTTGTTCAGGTGCCTCGCAACTTGCGCGATGTTTTCCAAAAGAAATTAAGCAGCAATATTTTTTTCAACTGCTTGGTGATAGCTGCATGTGGGTGTAGTTCGGATGCCTCCACCTTTCCTGCCAGGAAACAGTAACCTGGAAAGCGTTCAGAAACCTGAAGTAGCAAAATCTCCTGTCACCTTGCAGAGCTGCTGCCTGGAAATAAGCTGCTTAAAGGGGCTCTGCCAGAATGCCCAGGATACCAGGGGCTGCTTGAAGAGGGAACTGAGCCTGAACTAAAAGCTTGGGGAAGAATAGCGGTGTGGGGTGAGCTAGTTCCTGCAGAGCAGGATCACATTTTGGTGGACTCCCAGTCCTGGCTGGTGGGGGAGTTCCTGGGGCAGGCGAGCTGGCTCTGCGACACCGGCCGACTCCTGAAGGTGTTGATGGAGCATCGCAGGGAGCCCAGACGCTTCCAGAGCCTCAGCTGGGGCTCGCTGGCATCCGCCGGGTGATGGGGCAGGCACTCATGGGGCCTGGAGCGGGACTGGTCCAGCGCCACCGGCTTGCAGAGGGTGACAAAAATGATGAAGGTCGCCAGGAGGAAGAAGATGCAAACAAGCACGACGATGACAGGCAGCGAGTCTGCCTTCTCGGTGGATGCGGTAATGGGTGGGACCAGCTCGGTGCTTGAAACCAGAAGCCCAAGGAGAGGTGGGGTGGGAGAAGTCCCGTTGACAGCATCCTCTGTGCTCATCTTCCCTGCAGTGCACAAGATGACACAGAGAAGCGACATGGGTGATTGCCACCTAGAAGCTGGACAGACAGCCACCCCCTGTCCAACCTGATGCATTTTTGGCTTGCTTTGATGTCCAATGCCTCCTGGCCATGTTTTCTGTGACACAGGGTGACAGGAGTCTGTCTGCTTTGCCAGCAGGCAAAGCACAGAGGTAGGATTTATATCTGCAAAGTACTGCCCTGTACTGAAGTGCAAAACCATCTGGCAAAGAGATCTAGCACAGGTAGTACCACGTACACATGGAACCACAGCCCCAGTGATGACACCTGTAGGGAACCCGCACACACATGTTGCATAAAGGTTTTCTGGGAGCGATATATAACCGTACACTAGAAAAGGTCCAAAATCCTCCCCCCAAGCTGCTGGGGTTTGTTCTTCTCTATTCCCCAGAAATGTGGTGTTGCTGAATTGACTGTCACTGGGGGTATTTTGATTATTCCCTCTCCCCCAAAGAAAATGGATAATTGGTTGAACCTCCTCCACCCAGATAACTCCCCGTCAAGCTGCAGTATTGCACTAGCATTGCTTTTTTTTTTTTTTCAGGGGCAAAGTCTAACACCCTCACCCTGCTTGTGCTGAAAATCCACTTGGGTTAGATGTTTTTCTGACCTGATTTCAGGTTCAGACATGTCATGGGTTTCTCAGCCAGATCTGTAAACAGTGATGCAAACCAGGTTCCCAAAGCCTCATCAGTAAGAGCTCTTACCAAACACCTGATGGGGACTGTCCTCTCCTTTCCCCACCGGATCAGATCCCCCACACAACTCACATCCCCAGAGCAATTTGCACTCATCATTTTGCTCCCGTGCACCCTTCTGCGCCCGTTCCCAGCCCCAGACAGGCTATGCCCGATGCCGGCAGCTTCCCAGCTCAGAGATGAGGGCTGGGGAAGTATTGCTGTGCCGACCCTCTGCAATATTCCCTTGAAAGCTCTGTTTGGGTGGCTGCATTGGTTCTTGCAGCTGGAGGGGCTGCAAGGGATGCTGAGGGCACAGTTTTTTGCCAGGGGGATACCATGGCTCCTGCTGTTCTCAGCTCCTTGCAAGTGGGTTGCAGCCTCCATTTGAAGTGTCCGGGCACCCTGTTTGCCCATCCTGGTTGCCGGTATGCTGGAGGTAAAGCTTCCTTACACTGACTTTCCTACAGAGATGATGGGAGTTAGAAGAAACATGGAGAGCTGTTAGACTGGTCCGTGGCCAGGCAATCTCCTGGCAAGTATGGATTTGGATTGAGCCAATTTAAAATTAAAGAGTTTAAGGGGGAAAAGGCAGGGCTGCAGGGACTGCCAGGGTCTCTGGGTCTGCTCTCACAGCTGCCATCCCAAAGCCACACGGTTTGTGTAGGCAGCAGCTAGACATTCGCTGGCAAAACATTCAAAAAAAGGGGAGAGGAGACATCAGCGTCATGTCTTTAATCACTAATTGGAAACTATGAGACACCCTGGCGGAAACGAGCCCAGTGGAAAGCGAGGTGCTACATCAGAAGAGACAAGCATCACTCACCATCTAAATTACGCAGGAGGAAACAACCTTAAGCAAACACTGTGAGAGCTGCAAGGCCAAGCGCTCAGAGGTTAAGGAGTCCTTGAACTCGGGTTGTCTGTGCCCCAGCAGCACTCTTTGTGTGCGGGTGCATGCTTATGTAGATGAACTCCCAGCTCTGGTTTGCAGGACTCTGCATGGTCCCAGAGGGGACAGATCGCTCCTGCAGGATCTATGCTCCTCCTCTTGCAGGCAGTGAGCTGAGATACAGAGGGAACAAGGTCAGAGGTTTCCACGAGAGTTGGGTGCTGGGTTTAAGGCACTTGGGAGATGTGATTTAATTCTGGAATACTTTGCATCACCTGGGCTTGGGCATTCAAAGCTGTGATGCTGGTGACCTCAGGGCAAGGACTGTATCAGCCTGGTCAGAGCTCAGAGGCTCTGGGGAGACGCGGCCACTTCCATGGGTCAAAGCCAAGTCTGCACTCAGAAAATGGGAAAAGCAAAAGTAAGTGGATCGATATTTGAGAAAACCTTAGCTTGGGTGGATCCCTGTGTGTATTGCAAGCAGGCTCAGGGGCCAGGGCTTCCATCCCCTGCTCCAAAGTGATGTTTTCACCTCTCTCCACCCCAAAAGCGTTTCTTTATCGTGCAGCCTCTCCTTGCCTGGGTCAGCCCCTTCCCCTCCAGCTTTGGGAGCAGAGCAGCCCCTGGCAGCTGCAGCCATCCCAAGGAACCCCCTGCTCCGTAGGCAGGCTGCTCCTGTGTGCTGCCTGGGGACAGGGTGTGAAAACCAGCAGGCAGGGCCGCTGCCTCCTGAGTGCACCAAAGGCAGCCTGAATCAAGGTTACCACAGCTACCTTAATTCTGGCATTTACTAACCTCACATGGTTTGGCTTGGTGACCTTATATTGTTCGTTAAGAGCGAGCCAGGAGGCGTGGGTAATTTCTTCAAGTTATTTTTTGCTCTGTTGGTGGTGGCCGTAGGCTTTTTATTTTAAGGCCAGCTGACAGTGTCCCCTAGAAACCCATCAGGAGGGATCGCACTGATATTTTCCCAGGCTTTTCCAGCCATGTTCTCTTCTCTCGCTTCCCATCCATCTTCTCCTCAGACACAGCTCAGTTGGCAGAGCTGCGGATTCAGGGAAGGTCTGGGCCACTCCTCGTCTGATCTCTAATCCCTTCCAGAAACGGAGCCACTAAAAACCTGGGAAATCTTTGCAAAGTACACGTAAGCGGTGACTTTTTTTTAGGGCCAATAAGTTTTCAATGTATTAATGTGGACAAAGGGGATTCCACCTCACTTCCTGCCTGAGACAGATACGGCCGTTTCAGCAGAATTTCAGCAAAAGCAACCAAAATTGGCATCTTATCAGTGGAAAGGTCAGGGTGTGGTAATAGCAGTACTCCCTGTGCCCTGGCTGTGGCACGCATGGGGACGAGGGCTTCCCTCCCACAGGGTGGGAGCTCGGTGCCTTTCCTGAAGCATGGCAAAGGACCAGTTTGTACCCACCGGCCAAGCTGCTGCCTGCATCCCTGTTAGTTAGCATCACCCCTTCCCAGCATCACTGTCCCACCGCACCACATGTTGTGCAGTCCAGCTGGGTTAAAAACAGGCTTGCTGAGGAGCACCCAGCCTGGCAAACACCCCCAAGAAGGGTCATCCCCAGCTGATCAGCTCTAACATGAGACGTCCTCACAAGTGCTTGGGACCCAGCACAGGACATGAGGCATCTGAGGATCAGAGGGAAAGAAGGGAAATTGCAAAAAGCAAAATGCTCCTGAGAAAGGTGGAAAGGAAGAAGAAATTATTTTTGTGCATGAGCAGAAGAGAGCGTTATTCTGCCCAGCACCAGGCGCTGCCTGTTGCAGCTGCCTAGTTTGGCAGGAGTTTTTCCCATATGCTCTCCCTCCCTTTTCTCAAACTCCTGCAAAGAAAAGGCTGTTTTCAGGCACTTCTGTGCCTGTAATACAGCTCGGATGAAAAGCAGCTCTCTATCCCCTCCCCTTCTTGCTTAGCGATGCTTTCCTGGAGCTCCCCAGTTTTTCCCAACGCACTACGTCTTTCCACTCGCTTGCAGGAGGAGGTAATGCTGGAGGGTACCAAACGCCCAGCTTAGCAAACCTAAATAGTCAGGTACCAAAAGCGATGGCATGCTGTACCCCATCACCCTCGCTGTTAGGCAGCAGTGCTGCATCTGCAAGATTTTCCCCCCTCCCATCAAAAGGCCAGACAAAGCAACGCGACAGGGGAGGGAGGAGGGATGCCTGACTTCAAATCCATGCCAAAGTTCGCATGTCCCCTCCCCATCCCATTTGCAGACCTTTCTCCAGGGGGCTGCAGGGCCAAGGGCAGCAGCTCTGCAGCTGGGGACAGCGGCAGGTCCCTGGCCTGCCTTGCTCGCCCCTCGGGGCTAGCCTGAGTGGCCGGCAGTGGTTTTGCTGCAGGGGTTTGGACTCCCTACCTCTCACCAGCTGGCCGAGCTCTGGCTTTGCCTCCCACACGCCTGCCTTGCCGCCTCTCCCACTGTGCTCTGCTGGCTGCCAGCCCCTTTCTCCCTTTTGGAGGGCAAGGGAGGGTGGGAGAGAGATGGCAGCCAGGCTGGGGACAGCCCGAGCGTGCAAAGCCAAGGAGGCCCCCGAGCCCCCTCCCAGGCTTTGCCAGCACGGCCGTGCCCCAGGGCTGTGCCCCACTGGGGCGAGGGGTCGAGGCCCCCAGGACATGTTTCCCCAGGCTTTGCCCCTGCAGGAAGGCTGAATGGTACGGTCGTGGGCTGAGCCCCCCGTGCTGGGGAGGGGGCAGCGGGCTGCCCTCCGCATGCCTGCTCCCCCTTTTCCCAGCAACTCTATGCCAAGCTGTCTGCTTTTTTCCATCCTTTTATTCTCCCGCCTTCCTCCTCCTTTTCTGACCCCTTTCCAGTAGCTGGGGGTGTTTGAAAGGTGGCGTGCAAGAGGCTGGCTCTGCCTGCAGTCTACTCTCTCCAGCAGGGTGATAAAGCAGGCTGGAGACACTGGCACTCGACTGCACAAGGTGCTTTGCACCTGCAGCAGAAAGAGTTTTGTCCCAACAGTTGCACTGAAGTTAAATTACTTTCCTAAGTTTGGGACAATCTGTCAAAGTCACGCATCTCCTCTGGGACCTCAACGGGTCAAACCAGCAGCAGCCGAGCTTTTTTCCAGCAGCAGGCTGTGCCACGGCAGCAGCAGGAGCATGCATAGGTTAATGCAAACTACTTCTTTTTTAACAAAAAAAACAAGTACCTGGGCTGTCCCATTTCACCTGGTTTATGTGCTGGAGCTGCCTGCAGCAAATGCTTAGGTGAGCTGGTAACAGGGTGGCTAAGAGGGTGTTTGCAAGGTACCGTTTGCTGCTCCCTTCCAGTGCTCATGATGTTGAAAACCTTCCTATTTGCTCACCTTGAAATGCATTTTCCTGGGCACAGCAGGGCAGGGAATGGCACAAAAAGCTGCAAAGATTTGTCTACCATCCCTATGCTTCCCTTCCACTGCTGCCACCCCTGCTCGGTGTTTTGGCTGACAGGATAGCTTTTCCCAGGAGGGAGCCGGTGTGTGCGGCAGGCTGGTCTCACCATGCCAAGGCAGCCGGTCTGCCTGGGCATCGCTCGCCTGCTGGGTCCATCCCTCACATGGGAGAGGAGACAGCCCGGTTCTTGCCCAGAAATGGCCTCAGGGAGCCCCGAGGGTGGAAGAGCTGTTGTGGGAGGGAGAGCTCTCTGCTGTGAAAGGAAGGTGCTGGGTCCACGGAGCAAGGTACAGGGTTGTGTCCAGCCATAAGCAACATGCGAGCCAGTCTGGGACAGAGGAAAACAGCATGCATGGCACATGAGTGGGCAATCCAGATAGTGGCAAGTGCAGGGTCAGCATTTTCAAAGATTTCTGCTGACTTGGGCTGATTTGGTGGAGGGGAGCAAGAGCAGTTCAAGACACCTCAAAACTGCATTTTGGAAGAACTTCTCTGACTCCTGCAAGTGTTTTGTGGGGCTGTGGGTGAAAGCCAGCCCAGGGCTTTAAAGCTGAGCCCCTGTAAATGGCCTCACTGTTCCTGCTGCACATGTGTCCTTTGCAGCAAACCCTCCTCTTTTCAGTGTACATCTGGGTGCAAACCCCCATCTGCCTGGGAAAGGAAACCCCTAGGTAGTATTTGTAGGCAGAAGATGTGGCAGATGATGCCTTGCCACGGGAGCAGCTGGAGAATAAAGGCTAAGGCATCCCCCGC
This sequence comes from Morus bassanus, assembly GCA_031468815.1. Classification (NCBI taxonomy): domain Eukaryota; kingdom Metazoa; phylum Chordata; class Aves; order Suliformes; family Sulidae; genus Morus; species Morus bassanus. The sequence continues at coordinate 4,793,150 of CM062583.1, forward strand.
ATCCTCGCCCCAGTGATTCGTAAGCAGCCACCGCTGCGGTCGTGGTTTGGATGCTTTGTGGGAAGCGGTTTCTGCGGAAGGAAGAAGCAGCAGCTCGATGCCAGCCGGTGAAGAAGCCCAGCGCCTGCTGTCCCTCAGCAGGTCCCGCTTCCCAGCTGCCAGGGCCAGCAGGCTGCTGACTGGGATTTGTGGGGAAAGCACTGCAGTGTTGTTCAGCGACACCAGAGGGGACCCGTGTCTTGGGTTTCCCGGGGGCAGATGGCTTATTTGGTATGTGCATGGACCGTGCAGTGCATCACAGCTGAGGGGTGCTCCTACCCACTGCTTGGGGTCTTGCGAGGACTCAGACCAGTGTCTAGACCACCAGCATGCTCTAGGCTGGTTGCATTCATGTTTCCTTCAGTATTTTTTGCATATGCTGCTGTCTGGGTGACTTGGCAGTAGCTCGCAGTGAGAGGGTAAATGCAAGCAGCTCTCGGAGCTCGACCAGTGATGAGGGGAGGGTAATTTATTTTGCTTTGCAGTTTGGTAAGCTCCCTGGCTCAGGTGGAAGAGCAGGATGCCCAGCCTCGAGCAGGATGGGAGGACTTGTCATGGTCTGGAAATCTCTGCTTTTCACTTTCACTGCTTTTCTTTTCTCGTGAAGGTGAAAGCCACAGACGCGGATGAAGGCATTAACGGGAGAGTGTGGTACAGGATTGTCAAGGGTAAGCCCAGGTGCCACTTTGTGCATCAGTGTGTTTGCACTGGGCTCTGGCCAGCCGCACGCACAGCCTCATTGCGCTCTCCGTCCTTTTGCACTTTGCAGCCCACAGAAACATTTCCCCCACCCCTGAGCAAAACTTCAGCATTAGGGTTAATTGCTGGAGGATTTGTCATTGATGGACACCTAGATGCCATAGCTCCTGGCTTGACCAGGGCCAAACCCTGCTGAGCTGAGCCTGATGTAGCTGAAGGTGATGGGGGCTTGGGTTTTGCTCGATAATCTGCCTCTGAGGCAGCCCCCCGGGCAGGGCTCGGTGTGTTGCCAGGACTGATGCAATGGTGGTGGGCAGCATCCGTCTTGCTTTTTCCCCCCCACCCCAGGAAACGAGCACAACAACTTCCGCATCAATCCCAGCACCGGGCTGGTGATGCGAGGCATGCGGCACCTGGACAGGGAGCAAAATTCCTCTCATGTCCTGGAGGTGGAGGCCTACAACACAGAGCAGGGATCCATGAGGAGCTCCGTGCGGGTAAGGACCTCGCGGCTGCCGAGGGGTGGGCAGCAGGGCTAGGCGGCAGCAGAGTTCTTACAAAATATTTGGGATGCTTCGTCAGAGGGCAGTTATTTCCAGCGCTTGCAGGCGTGCAGGAAGTTTGAGAGATCTGGCATGGAAATGCTGACAGAAAGTCTCCGGGGGCTGCCTGTGGGTGGAGAAGAGCTTGTTGGGGTTTTTTTGTTGGTTTTTTCTTTTTTCCTGTGACATTTCAGTGCAATGTGGCTGCTAAGTGGTGCAGCAGTCCCGCTCGCCTGGCGAGATGCGGCTCTGCTGCTAAGAGGAAGAGCTGAGCCTCAGCCTGTTGGAACCCATGTGTCCTGGCCAGGCATCTATTTAAATAAGCCAGGACCTAGTGGCAATAATCTTTAGCAGTGACACACCAGCTTCCCACGGTTCCCACAAACCCAGCTCTCTGGTTCCATCTATTTTTAGACCCACTGAGTTCATGGTGGGCTCTGGCCGAGCACAATGTGCCCACAGCACCAGTAGCAAGCAGAAAACTAGGAGAAAGGATTTCCCCTGGGGAAAGGGGAGAAAATGCAGCTTGACCTGCTGAACTTTGAGCAAAATTTCCCACCAAGACATCAGCATTTCTACATTGCAGGGTCTCTAACTGCATAGTTTCCAGCAGGGGATCCCAAAGCATGGAGGAATTAATATACAGACTGTACCTCCTTCTGACCAAGGAAGGACTGAGTCACTCCAACCACAGGGATTTTTTATCTATGATGTTAAACTGTGTGTGTTCACTCTCCATCATGTGGTGTTTGTAGTAGAGAGAATGTTTCTTCTGTGCAGCAGATGAGTGCCATGAAGGATATGTTTCCCCTCGCAAGTATAAGCAGCTGGCAAGGCTTCACGAGCCTGCTAGGCTCACCCATGGTTTCTCTGGGGGCTTTTGTAGGTGATCATCTATGTGGAAGATGTCAATGACGAGGTGCCAGTGTTCACCCAGCGGCAATACAACCGCCTGGGCCTGCGGGAGACGGCAGGGATAGGGACTTCGGTGGCAGTGGTCCGGGCCACCGACCGAGACACAGGTAGGAAGCTGGGGGTGAGCTTATAGAAACACCCAGTCTGGAGGGAAAGCAGAGAAATCAGCCATTGCATGGATCCTGGCTTGGCTGGGCTGAAATCCCCATGTGGGTTGGGCTCTGCTCCATGGTCGGGGTCAGCATCGGTGGCGCCTGCCTCTTTGGGATGCTTGGTCCAACCGGCACCATGGTTCCTGCTCCTGCCCCAGGGAACGGCGGTCTGGTGAACTACAAAATCCTGTCGGGTGCCGAAGGGAAGTTTGAGATCGACGAGAGCACAGGCCTCATCACGACAATCGAGTACCTGGACTACGAGACCAAAACCAGCTACTTGATGAACGTCTCTGCCACGGACCAAGCACCCCCCAACAACCAGGGCTTCTGCAGTGTGTACGTCAGCCTGCTGAATGAGCTAGATGAGGCCGTGCAGTTCTCCAACAGCAGCTACGAGGCCGTGATCATGGAGAACATCCCCTTGGGCTCTGAGGTGCTCCGGGTCCAGGCCCGCTCCATCGACAACCTCAACCAGATCACCTACAAGTTTGACCCCAACACCAACACCCAGGCACTCTCCCTCTTCAAAATCAATGGGATCACTGTAAGTAGCCACAGCGTGGTCCCTCCTGGTTTGGTTGCCTACTGTGGACATTGCTGTTGATGGCCAACATAGCTGTTCATCCTTGGCAGGGTGTGATCACAGTCAAAGGCCAGGTGGATCGAGAGAAGGGAGATTTCTACACCTTGACAGTGGTGGCTGATGATGGAGGGCCAAAGATCGATTCTACAGTGGTGAGTAGCTTCTACCCACTTCCCTATCATCCTTTGCGTGGGCAGAACTGACCTCAGGTCACCTTCCTCGTCCTCTGGCGTGGGACAGCATGTCCTAGTTGTCCTCTGTGCTCCAGCCGCCGGGGTCTGGAAACCCTGATTTGGGGGAAACCCTGCATTTGCATAAGCACGGACCAGTACCTTTTAGCTTCTGCATGTCATAGGGTGGGATTTCTCCAAACAAAAAAAAAAAAAAAGAAAACCATCCCAAACTGTAGAGTTTGCAGGTCACTTACCAAGCTAAAACAGTTTTGAGGGAGGTAAATTTGGGGGCCTTGAAATACTTCACAGTGGTTTATGTTTGAGGGTTATATTTGGCAGTTTCAAAGGCAGCCGAGCAGGGGAGTGATTTGCATTTCTCTGCTGGGGCAGGAGGTGCGCCGGGTGCAGGGTGAGCTTGGTCCCCATGCCACGGGCAGGGGCGGCTCAGCTGGCACTACCCAAACTGTGCTGATTTGGGCTAGCTGGAGGAGCGGGACCCCAGGGAGGGGTTTGAAAGTGGAGGCTGGCCCGCAGCAATAGGCAGTGCTCTGCGTTTCAAGTGATCTCGTGCCTTGGTGCATCTGTTGCCTCTAAAAAGGACGCTGGATGACAAAGGCAGTGATGCTGCAAGCGCTGCCTGTCCCCACCCATGGGTGCTAGCGGCTGTGCTCTCTGCACACTGCTGTGCTCTTGTCTGAGTCTCTCCCAGGGCAAGGGACAAATACACCAAGCTTATCTAGAAAAAAAACAGGGGATGCACCAACAGGGGAGCCTCCAAATCACCTCAGGGGGGTACCCACAGTCCCCAACACTGCCACAGTGGGATATGGGGCCAGCCCACTGCCCCTCGCATGTGTCCACACCTCCTCATCCCCCACTAATTCTTGATTTTCTGTTTTCTGTCTCCCCCACTGCTCTCCTCCCACAGAAGGTAAGCGTGTCTGTCATGCTGGCATCGCCTTGGGGGCCAGGATCCATCCCAAACTCCACATCGAGCTGCGGGAAGGGTCCGGGGCGAAGGTCTCCAACACCATCCCACCAGCACCAGCCTCTGTGACACCCCCCTGGAACGCAGTGCCGGCCAGCAGAAATCCCAACACCCTGATCTGGCACTTGGGACAGCAGCTGCCGGATCCACTGCAGCAGCTGAATGGGCTTTCCCTGCTCTGGCTCTCTGTTTTTAATTCAGCGGCAACAATAACCAAATCACCCCAAGGCACAAACTCACTCCCTGGCTTCCTCCGGGATGTTGTCCCATTCAGCCTGGCCACACCTGGGGGCTTGGGGCACCCATAAATAGAGCCCCGGGAACAGAAAGGCTCTTCCTCTCTCATTTCTATGTAGCGTTGCAGCTCTTTGATTAGAAATACGATGACAGCATTTCCTCTGGCTAATTGTGGCCGAGGTAGCCCAGTCCCCAGTCCCCTCCACACTGCAGCAGGGTGCCCCTCCAAGCATCTCCTGCCCAGTCTCTCACTCGCCCATGTGCCTTTTCCCAGGAGGGAGCTCAGGTCTTCTATATGCCCAGTTTGCCCTGGCTTACTTAAATATAGGCAGCTCTGACTTATTTCTGTTCATTTAGCTTTAAAGCAAACCCTAACCAACCTCTGGTGCTATAAGCATTGATGAAATCGCTGCTTGTGAAAGCTTAGCAAGAAAGGCTCACCCTGCAGCAGCGTGAGCTGCTCTGTGCCCAGCTCTTTGGAGGATAATAAAACAGAGGATGCTCCATAGAAAAATCCACCACTTGAGAGCTGCAGCAACCTTGTGCTCCTTTGCCAGCCTATAAGCATCCCTCCTTTTCCTCCTCTGCAGACAGGGGTGTAGCTTCAGCTCCTGGGCTCAAATACGTGCACCCATTCCCACGTGGGACAGACAACACCCACGCTGTTGGCACCTCGGGGAGGTGCAGCAGCTCGAGAGTTTGCCAGGAGTGTCAGTGTGGCTGCTGATGCCGGGCGGGCAGGGGGCAGGCTCCTGCCCGCACCCTGCCTGAGCCCCGTGCCATGCCTGCAGGTGACCATCACAGTCTTGGACGAGAACGACAACAGCCCTCAGTTCGACATCACCTCTGACTCCTCCGTAAGCGTGGCGGAGGACAGCGCGGTCGGCAAGCGGGTGGCCGTGGTCCTGGCCCGTGACCCAGATGCAGGCAGCAACGGGCAGGTAGGGAGGCTGGCACAGCAGGTTTGGGGCTGCCCGTAAGGCTGTGGTAGTATTTCACCACGGCAGAAATGCCTCCATCAGTGTCTTCCCAACCCCTTCCCCTCATCCGCATCCCTGCAAGAGCAAACTCTGGTCATTGATGCCAGCAGTTTTCGGGATGTTTGTGCAGTGGGTACCGGTGCTTCCTGGTCAAGGCATGCCTGCAGGAGAGGAAAAGCATTGTCCTTGGGCTGTCTGGGGCAAAGAGCTCTGCAGGACACGTGTCAAAAGGAGCCCGGCAATCTGAAAACCAGCTGTGGCCTCTCCCGTTGTGGGGAATGGCAGCGAAGCCTTGGCAGGCTGAGCAGGAAGCTCTCTGACATTTGTTTTTTTCTTTACCACACAGACAGGTGTACATGAGGTCCCATCACCCTTCATACCAAAAATTGCTAGCATTGTAGGAGGGATGTGGATAAGACTGGGGTTGGCCTGTGGGTGTTTGCTTTGGAGTGGCTGCAATAAGCCAGCACACCCGTGGACCCCAATACATTGGACCTTTTAAAATGCTCAGAAACTCCCTGAGGCAATGCTGGGTTTATTATTGTAGGGTTGCCTTTCTCTCCTTTCTCCTCACAGCATCACATTGCCTGCCCTGTTTTTTTGTCCATGTGATGTTTCCAGGTGACTTTCTCACTGATGTCGGGGAACATCGGTCGGGCTTTCGAGATCCGTACCACAAACAACACCTACGGCGAGGTGTTTGTGGCACGGCCGCTGGACCGGGAGCTGCTGAATCATTACACATTACGGGTAAGCACCAAACCACCCCGCTTACCTCCTTGGGCTTCTTCTAGTTTGAGCATCAAGGCTGTTTTCTTGGAGCTGTGAGCTTAAAAATAGCATTTTTTCTGAAAATCCATATCCAACTGCAGATCCAAGCCTCAGATGGCGGTGTGCCTCCCCGGAGGAAGGAACACACCCTGCGAGTGAACATCCTCGACATCAATGACAACCCCCCCATCATCGACAACCCCTTCGGCTACAACGTGAGCGTGAGTGAGGTGAGCACCCAGCTCTGCTCCTCTCCTTCTGTCCTCCCAACAGAGCTGTCCCCACCTGCCTTGTGGTCAGACCTCACCTTGGATGATTTAAGGGTTGATGGCCCCTTGCAAACTTGATCTTGGGGTGATTTAAAGGTTGGTGGCCCCTTGCAAGCCCTCACCTGAGATGGCCTCCTAGTGTTGGTCTAGGAGAGAGCTCTGCAGGCAACTTAAGCCCTTGAGGCTGCAGGGACCAGCAGGAAGGAGAAGTGGCTACACACCCATGGAAATGCCACCGAAGTGACACAAGAGGCGGCGTGGTGCAGAATAGGAATTTCTTTCAGGAAGCAGCTCAGCAAGAGCTAGATAATTAAGCAATAAAACACAATCAGGCATGAGAAAGACAACTTATTTCCTGACAGTTTAATTCCTGGACTGGGGGGTTCTCAATTTGATGATGAAAAATGAAATACGAGTAATAGCCAGTGACACTTAGCTGTGAGGAAGTGCTGCTCATGATTAATAGCTTTGCATTAAAGTTATTGCCCTGTTAGAATTTTCTTATCTATTTAATACGTGTTCAGTGCTGGCTGAAGAACAGAATTTCTGTTTTGATTTCCCCCATAATGGGACTATCCAAAAATAATTAGCTGAGCTCCGAGTCCATTACACAGCCTTCACCTTTGCACACACACTGGTTTTTACACCCTTTCAGGCTGTGCCAGCCTAGAAACAACTTAATGCGGAGCTTTCTGTGGCAGCAAATCAAACCAGTTCATTGCAACAAATGGGAGATGCTGTAATATACGGAAAAAGAGGTGCAATTTCAGCAGGCAGCACCTTTGGTGTCTTAACAGCAAATGTTGCCTGTTAGTTTTATTCCATTTCTTTTTAAAAGCTAACATAGAGAACACATTTAATTTCAAAGTTTCAAACCAAAAAAGATCGGAGCACTCAAGCAAAGGGCAGAGCCTTCCATTGCTAAGCCAGTGGCTGATTCTCAGCTGAGCTATCAGTGGCAGGGAGAGTAGCCTTGATTAATTTTTTTGCACAAAGCTGAATCTATTAATAAAACATCATTTGCAATAAGCACTGCAAGAACAACATCCAGGAGCTGGTGAAGCCTTCTGCTTGGGTACTGGGGGTTGGGACAGCAAGTTTAGAGCCTCAAGCACCGCAATGCCTGGAAAAAACCCCACTCTATATTAGAATTCTATTATTCATGCTATTAATTATGTATTTTATATGTTACAAGGTGCATGTGATTCATGTTGTGTATCTGCTGCTCAACCTGCCGTCTCACCCTGCAGAATGTTGGTGGTGGCACGGCAGTGGCCCAGGTACATGCCACCGACCGGGACGTCGGCCTCAATAGCGTCCTCTCCTACTACATCACCCGCGGGAACGAGGACCTGACCTTCCGCATGGACCGCGTCACCGGCGAGATCGCCACCCGGCCCTCCCCGCCGGACCGCGAGCGGCAGAGCTTCTATAGCCTGGTGGTCACCGTCGAGGACGAGGGCAACCCCTCCTTGTCGGTGAGCCACCAAAATGTGCTTTTCGGGGGGAGGATGGAGCTGGGCAGCACTGCGGGAGTGAGCTTAGCATTGAGATGTCAAGCATGGAAGGGGCAAAGAGGAGTTTTGGTGACCCAGCCATTTGGGTTATGACTCCGGGTCCAGATCTGCTGAGTACAGGTTTGATTCAGAGCTTCCTTTGGCGCCTGGTCCTGCAGGACCCTCTCTTGCAGTCATTTGGGGAGCTGCTGCCTCCCATTTGTAAATGCCAAAAATATCAAGACCATCCCAAGGGGCAAGCGTGCTGGTGGCTGCAGTTGTCCTGCCTGCTGGCTCCTCACGTTATGAGTCTGAAAGGTCTCGGGATGTTGCTCTCACCCATCTCAGGGCAGGAGGTGGCTGGAGCAGCAGCTGAACTATGGTTCAGCTTACCATGGACCAATGTGTGTCTGCTCTGGTGCTTACAAACGAGATGAGCTCTGGTAATTAGCACTACAGACATGACAGTCCCCGCTGTGTGAGATTTGAGTAGCTCATTAGTTGTGTTGCTGCCATCCAGAGTGCCCTGCCTGCATTGAGCAGGGTCTGGGCATGTGTTTGGGGGCTGATACGAGACCCCATCCATCATCCTTTGGTCTGGGGAGGTGGCCACCTTGCTTTTTAGCTACCAGCACGTAGGAGTGCCCACTGGGGTAACTGCATTTTCTGCAGCCTGGCTTCTCTCCCTCACACCTTCCCTGCTCCACGATTAGCAAGTCTTGTTATTTGTGCCTTTAAGAATGACTCTGTTGTGGGAGAGTCAAACAAGCAAATAATATTTGGGGCATTTTCCAGCCCCGAGTCCCTCCTAACCCTACGGCTCTGCGAGGAGGTGTGCAAGTGCCTGCATGCACAAAGCAAGCACAAATTGTGAGATGGGGAGGCATGACACTCTGTGTGACACCTTGCCATCCTTCCTCTCCCCCACCTCCACCTTCTATCTCTCACCATCTCACTGATCTCCTGGCACAGCTCTCGCTGCAAAGCCCTGCTCTACATTTTGAAGAAACAGGTTGCAACCAGCAGCGCAAACTGTGGCTTGCGACTCATGCTTCAGGCTTTGCACTCTCAACTCCTCCCTCCTGGGTAGTTCACACGCCTGCTTGTGCATCAGCATCTTTTTCTTAAGCCACACTGCCACTGCGGCTTAAATCTAGGCAAGTCTCTTTCTCCAAAATGAGAGAAGGCAGCTTCATGTAACTGCAGCACCCAATGCCACCAGCTCCTCCCAGATGGGTCCGCATCGTCCCGGCACCCTGGGAGTGTTGCTGATGCTGCTGTGGCAAGGAATGCCATGCACCGAACTGGCAAATCCCATTGCCATGGCAATGCCGTCTTCCCTTCCTGGTGCTGGAGAGGACAAGTGACACAGCTATCACTTCACACTGCCAAAGCGCTGTCCCAGCAGCCTCGCTTGTCCTCAGGGTTTCTGCTGCATGACCACCACGTCACCAGCGCAAGTTATTCCAGCAGCGACGATCAAAATCCCACCACACTGAAGCAAAACAAAGCATCCAGTGACTGGAATTCTGAGCGGAGAGAGGAGTTTTGGCCCTTTGCAGAGCTTGAGGAAACTTAGGTCTTGTGAAAGGCTGTCCCGCTTGTCGCTTGGTGACTGCTGGCCTCGTGCCTGGATGATGAAATGATGCCTGTCACCTACTAGAAACTTTGGTTTCACAAGTAAATCTAGGCTGATGCAATTATTGGTTGTAATTCATACATCCCTCCATGTGCTTCAAGATTTGGCCTTCTGAGTATGGGAGAGGCAAAGGAGACAGAGCTGGGGGAGGACTTGGAAGTCCCGTGGTGATCTGTGATACCCTGGACAGCAAGGGTGCACGGAAGAGTGGCCGTCCTCTTGGGAGCTGGAAAAGCAGGGGCAAAAGGGTAAAAAAGGAAAGCATTTTACCCATAAAAGCATTGCAGGAAAGAAAACCTTCACAAGCTGGTGAGTTGCAACTAGAAAGTCTTGGTGTCCTTGTGTGGGAATTGCAGGAGTCACCTGGGCTCTGTCTGACTTTGGTGCAACCCTGCAGCTGCACCTCCCCAAGGGCTGGCCCTTCTCTGGAGTCTTTGGGACACTTCCTGCAGCAGAAGGAAGGATGTTTGTCCAAGGGAGCTGCAGCACCCCCATGAGCTGGAGCAGGACTCCTCCTGGCACCCGCAGATGCAAGCACCGGCAGTTGCAGTGAGGCAGGGTGGATCGGCAAAGCTGCTCCTCACCGCCCAGATGCCTATCTTGCAGCCACCCCCAGCCAGGGCTGCTTCAGCCCCTGCTTTTTCTGTTCCCATCCGCCTGCTCTGAAACAAGAGTTCAGGTGAAGTGCCGTGGCTCCTCGCTCTCCCGTCAGCGAAGCCCTGAGTGCTGATGCAGCGGAAAACAGCCAGCAGCAGGGCACCGGCTCGACGTGGGTTCCCAAGCCAGGCGCTTTCAAGAGCTGGTGGGACCTGGCAAGATCTGTGAGGGCATGAGCATCTTGCTGGGTCACCTTCACCATAAGCATCCGCAGCACAGTGCCATCTTCTCCACCAGTGGTGGGGCCAAGGTGGGGTGCCAGCACCCAGCGTGCCAGGGCTCCTGCTCCAGCATGTGTGGAAGGCTGGGTAGCCATCGCCTCTTTCCCCTGAAAGTCTTCAGTTTTCCCTCCAGCAAGCTTTCCAGGTGGGAAACAGTCCCTGATGACACGCAGTACCCCGATGTGCCACACCAGTGCCTCTGGCAGAGAACGTGGCTGCTCAGCTCACCTCTGCCTGCCCACCGCAGATGCCTGCAGCATGGGGCATCCCGAAAAATGGAATTCCTGTAGCACAGAGAGGAACCTGTTTCCAACAAAGCTTTATTCTGTCACCAAACAGTGCATTCATTAGCAAGCAGAGAGACTCGGAGAGGGTTTCTAAGAGGTTAGGACCCGTGGGCAGACAAATCCCCCACGTGTCTTTCTGGCTGCAGCTGCTGAGCTGGGGAGAGGGAAGTGCCGGAAGCACTGTGCGAGCTTCTCCAGCAAACCTGGGAAAGGGGCTGAGCCATGGATGGCAATAAAGCACGACTCCCCTGCTCAGGAAGTTACATGCGTGGTGAGGGTGTTGGTGCTTGCTTCTCCTTTATCCCTCTGCCTGTGGCTGGACCATCTTGAAGTTGCTCTTGCTGAAGCCAACACCAGATTAATCAAATCCTGCAGCAGGCCAAGGTGTCCCCAGCCCATTGCAGAGGCAAACACTGTTTCCTCCAGCCACGTAGTGTGAAAATTCGGCGTGCTGCCAGGGATGCTCTGCCCCAGGCATGCTGCCTAGTACGGCTATGGCTCAGGTCTGATGCTGTTTTGGTATGACTAATGTTTATGTTTGTCTAGTGGCAATTTTTTCTCCACTTTACAACAAAAACAGAAATGAGAAAAAAAACCAAACACACCCTTTGAGTAAGTGTCTACCACAAGGTTTTATCTCCTTGCCGGGGACTGAGTCACACTGGAGCCTGACCTATGGCTTCTTTTGGATAAGCGATGCCGGGGTGGTGTGTTTGGATGGAGGACGCTCTGAGGGCACCCGCATCCCCCGGGGCATCACAGGGTTCTCTAGCATGGCTGAAGGCAGTGGCCCCGGGGATGGCTGCTCTGGCCATGCTGGCCCCAGGAGGATGGGGGGAAGCCAGCCGGAGCGTTTCCCACTGCCCGCTGAGCACTCCCATGCCTCCGCCTCTCTGCAGGGGCTCTTGGCCACGTCACGGGAACATCCTCCAACACCCTCTGGATGAACTTTCTAATTTACAGGCATTTTAAAAAAAAAAACCCAAACAAAAACCATAAATACCATTTTTTCTTTTAATCTCAAATAATAATGAAACAAACAGGAAGATGACTTCCCCTGATCCCAAGCTGAGGATAAAATTGCAGCAGAAATAAAGCTCCTCCCGACGTGTGTCCAGCAGATAATGCGGCAGCCTCACAAATCCATGGCTGTGTCAGAAGGCTGGTGGGGAAGGAGGGCTCTGTCAGCAGCAAGGAGCCTCTCCCCTTCCTGTTTTGCAAAGACAAAGGTAATACAAGGTTGGCTGGTGACACTGTTTTGTCTTGTGGTGGATAAAGTACTTTACCATCCATTCCCAAAGAGGATGTTCAGTGAAAGATGCAGAAACAGGTTGATGTTGCAGAGCTTAAACTCCTGGCAATAAGTTAAATCCTCGGGGAGGTTTGCAGGTGCGGGTCGGCCTTCCTTCTCCGCATCCCCAATTTTCAGCTTAAAAACTGAAATCCAGGCAAGATAAATTCATTTCCAGCCCGAGGGCAGAGCCAGGACAGGAGATGAGGGCAGGGCTCCTGCACTTGGCTTCATTTTTTATGGCTTTTCAGCCTGCGGCGATGCTGTCCTCCCAGGGCGGGTCTCAGCTGGGCGAGCATGGCGCAGTGACTGCCTGGCCTCTCCCAGCTTCGTCTGGGGGATGTGGTTTCATCCGGGGTCTTTAGGCTTTCAAGGAATTTGGTGAATCGGGAACAGGATCTGGAAAAGGGCAGATCAGGCATATTAGTCTGGCTTGCAGCTGCAGGGACGCACTTTGGGAAGCAGCCAAACTCTGCTTTCATTGACTGCACTGGAAGGAGAAGCCTTGAGACCTTCCCATCTTCAAAGCCCTGGGACTTGACATCCCACATAATGCAAAGTTTGCAGCCGATATTTAACCCCAACTTTCCCATTCACCCCCCTGGCTGCCTCTTTCCTTCCCATCCCTCCAGCAGTGGTCCCCATGGGGGCTCAGCATCGCCAGTCACTCACCCAGTGTCGGGAAGAAGCAGTCCCCAGGGCCGGGGGGGGACAATGGGGTGCCAGGCTCGGAGAGCAGGTGCCGGCCGGACTCAGAGTGCTGCCGGCTGGCCATGTAGGAGAGCTGGGGTCGGGGCCGCGGCTCCGTGCTCGATGAGGGGACCGCCTCAAAGACGGGGTTTTCAATGCCCTGGGGGCTGCTGCAGGAGAGGAGAGGGTGTGAGGGGTGGGGATTTGCATTTTTATTTCAGGAGCCTTTTTTACCCCTGGGGTTTTCGCTAAGCACTGGGAACAACCAAGCAAGGCAAGGAGCAGGTTGAGGCGGTGGCACCTCGACTGAGAGCAAGCGGGGAGCCTGGTGCAGCAGGGAAAGCTTAGGCAAAAGGCACCACGGTTTCGAGCTCCCCTGGGCGTGGGGAGAAGCATGCCCTTGGCACAGGCAAAAAGAAAGGAGGCACTTCCCACTTGGAGGGAGGGAAGAGAAACACCAGCTGCCCAGAAAGGGACAGGGCCCTGGGCACGGGTGCTGCCAGCATCCCTCTCACTCTGCCTGGCAAGGATAGACTCCGGCTTTAAGGGGAGGGGAGGAGAGGACAAGACCCTTGCAGGGTCTGGGATGTGGGCAGAGGGGGTGTGAGGAGGTCAGGGGGAGCTGGAAGCACATGGTTCCCTTACCTCTCCATTCTGACGAGCTCATGGGCACCTGCCAAAGACAAAACAGTTGGCGTGCACACTGACAGTGTGATGCCCAACATCAAACCCAGACCCGCTGCCAGTGCTTTTCTGGTGTCTCATCCACATCCAATTTCTCTTCTTCCCCTGCATTCCTCCCTCCCTTTCTCCCTATTTCAGCATCAGCCTCTTCTTTGCTCCCAAACCTCCCTTTCCGCGACCCTGCCGCCTGCGGTCTCCTGCCTTGTTTACTCCTCAGCCCAACCTCCTCCCAGATTGAAACTGCAGGCTCCAAAGAAGGGGAAGGAGGTGCTTCCAGCAGCAATGAGGCAAGGCAAGGCACAGCTGCTCATGTCCAGATGCTCCCACCACCCACCCTTCCCGGGGCTCTGCAAAACACCTCCCTGGTGTTTGGCTGCCCCTGCATTTGTCTGAGCTGGACGCTGTTATTTATTTCCTCATCCCCTTTGCCATAGCCGTAGCAGATCCCACAGCCCATTCTACTTGGGTGTGCTGGATGGCTGCACGGTGAACACCCCCCGCCAAGACCATGGTTTTGGTCCAGACCATGCTGATGGAAAGTGCCTAGTGGAAATAACCTGTCGCTAGCTGATCCAGCTTATTTTCTCTTCCAATGCCAGTAACAAACTGTGCTTCTCTGGAGACACCCCAGAAGCAAGTCCCCCTGGGTTTTGCCTTCCCTCTTGGATTAAATAGCATCCAGGTGATGCTTTGCAGCACAGGGGAGGAGCTGTACCCTGGCCACAGCAAAATGGATGCATGAAGGCATGTAGCCTGTCTTTTCGGCCCGGGATAGATATCAAAAGCACAGTTCCTGTTCTTGTTGCTGGCATCGTGCCTGCTGCTGCTGCAAAAACCACTTCTCCAAAGGATTTGCTCAGAGCCACACAGCCACTCACCAAGCTCAGTGAGAGAAACCGCAGGGCCCCCAGCTTCCCTGTGGCCGGATGAAATGGCTCTGCCGGTCAAGGTGGTGCCCCTTTCTGCTTAATTACTGAAATCATGGGGAGCCGGGCACAGGCAGGAGCCGGGTGCAGGCAGGTGCCTAGTTTTGTAGGGCTGGGGTAGTGGGGAGAGAGGTGGCTTGCTGCAGTCCTATTGCCATAGAAATGTAAGGGGTCTTTTTAAAGATGGGGGGGAGCAAAAGCACAAATAATGCTTTTTCAGTCACTCAGGAGGCAAATGTGCTATTTCAGCTGTGTGGTGGAGGGAGGGACGAGTATATGAGCTGGTTTTCACAGCAGATAGGGAGGAAAGGGCTCAGCAGGGAGGGGGCCTGGCAGCATCTTTGCAGTCTGAGTGCCCCCAGCATGCTCCTGGGGTGCCTTGCAGGCATCGCAGGTCCCCCTCTTACCCCACACTCCTCACCACAGCCTGCAGGCATGCCCAGCCCTTCCAAGGACTGCTTTGCAGGACGCACCTGGCAGGGACCTGACTTTGGGCCACCTTACATGGTGCCTGTGGGACTCAGGGCAGCCAAACCCACTGACCCCAGTGGGACACATCCCATCCCATAAAGGCCATGCAGACGCAGCCCAGGAGATGAGATGGGTGTCCCCGCTGGTGGCTGGCGAGGGGAGAGTACATACGTCTGCTGCTGACCACTTGTCTCTGCTTGTAAATCAGGAGCAAGATGAGGGGCAGGCAGAGGATGCCCACGATGCAGGCACCTGTTGCCAGCGCGGCAGCTGTGATATCTGCAACAGAAGAGGGAAGAGCTGGAGTGGGTAGTGGGGAGGGTTTGCTTTGTGTTTCCTTGGTTTCCTCAAGCCATAGCAGAAGCGTGGGGTAACAGCGGCGTTGCCCCATGCCGGCTGCAACGTGGCTCCCGCACGCACGGGTTGTCTGCTCTTAGCGGGATTCATGCTGGGATGCATTGCTGGTTGCTGAGATAAGCTCTGAGACATCAGTTTAGGCCCTTGACCAAAGTCCTTCATTGCTGGAGGACACACCAAGGTCTGTCTTTGGTTTTCAAGATATGAGGAGAGAAGCAGGGGCCCTGATAAAGCCCTTGAAGTCAGCAGAAAGGCTCCCCAGAAAGGCTGGCAGCCTTCAGGCACATCTGTGGCCATCAAGGTCCATATGGGACGGCTTGCACCAGGGTCGAGGGCTGCCTAAATCAAGGGCAGATTCAGCTCAAGCCCTCCTCTCCTGTGCATCTGTCTGGGGAAGCAGCCTCTCGCTCTGGGTATGTTTAGGGGGGGATTTTTTCTCCCCTTTTCTTTTTTGCCTGGCAGAACAGGGTATCCCAGCATTTGGGACTGAGGGTTTGAGGCAGAAAGCACTACTCATGGGGAGGATGGTGCAGTTTCCCATGGCTGGGCTGGCCCAAATGGTGCTGCAAAACAATTTTAGCAAAATCTGCCCATTTAGCCGCCAGCAAATGGGGGTAGACAGAGCGACCCACGGAGAGACCACCTGCATAGCAAAGTGTGGGCACCTCCAGCACCTAGACACAGTGCCAGGGGAGCCTCATGTTGTCTGAGTGCTCAAGCAAGATTTGGGTTTCCCCTGCTAGAGCATCTCTGCTCAGGGAGAGGTGGCATGGGCTTGGGATGGTGGCAGGGAGTTGCAAGATGTTCCTGTGACTCTTTACCTTTCTGTCCCTTCCCCTCTGCTTGTGGCAGTGGCCACTAAATCCCCGATCGTGGGGTGGGGGGGGGGGGGGGAGGGGGCTCAGATGCTTTATAACCACGAGGTGAATGATCTCCATGGGCTTCATGACAGTCATGTCTGGGTGACGTGGAAACACAGGCCAAAGGAGGCTCTCCTCAGCCTGAGGATGTACCTGTCAGATGCACCCCATGGGGACAGCCTTGAAAGTCACCCTCCCAACACCCGACTGAAGTTGCATCTGAACACTGGTGTGTTCATAGCAAATGGCCATCCCTAGTGAAATACACAGGCAAGGATGGTGAGCAGTGCAATGGAGAGAGGGGTTTTTTTCCCTTTACCTTTGCTGGTGGCGGTATGAAACGTGCAGTTTTGAAGCCCTCCTCTGCCTGCAGAGTAGAAGAGAAAAGCATGTTAGATCTCAGGGGATTCACTCAGGTACCACAGAGCTCCCACACCTGCTAGCTGTGCTTGCCTTTGCTCACCAGTATTGAGAAAATTAGACCAGAGCAAGAGATTAATCCTGGGATTTATGCTGAGATTCCTGCTGCAAGACCCCTTTTCCCTCATGTCCCTGGCCATGCAAGCTCTTTCTTTTTTTGGTCTAAAAGAAAAAGTATCTATCTTAATGTTGTAAATCAAGGGCAGGGGATGCATCCCCCTCCAGCTTATGCCTCCTTGGGCAGCTGTCCTTGCTGGGCTGCTGCCCCCAGGTTATCTACAAGCCCCGAGCAATGCCTGCAGTCCTTACACTCGGGCTTGCCTGCCAGCCAGCTCCTTTTATGTTGAGGTTTGTTTTCCTCTCTCAGAGAAAGAGGTTCAGGAAGATCAGTGAAACTATGTAGCATGGATTTTATTGCGTTCCAGCCTCTTGATTTATTTTTTCTTTCTTTTTTTATTTTTTTAAATGTTCCAGTGCTCTCTGGCCCTAAGTCAAATCTTCAACATCTGCTGCTCTTTGACTCTTGCGGCATGGCTTGGGCTTTCAGCATCAGCATGCCCTGCCTCCCCAGACTCAATGCTGCACCCCGGCATCCCCCACCAGCCCTTATCTGCCGCCTTGCCCTGACGCACCCCAGCATGGATGCAGGACTGGCAGGGGCTCCCCTTGCCCCCCTCACCTTGCTGGATTTGCAGCTCCACGAAGCCATGTGCGACCTGCAGAGTGTGGGGCTTGCCATGCTCCCGCCTGGCCTCCACAGCGTAGCAGCAGTAATTCCCGCTGTCCTGCAGCGTCAGGTTCATCACCACGATGTGAAAGGCACCATGGTGGTCGGGGACAAACTCCACCCCATGATGGCTGGCTTGCCCCCCGAGAGGGGATTTTTGGGTGCCGTTGCCCAGCGGCTCATGGTGCCTGCCTGGGTCATGGTGCAGCTCCTTCTCAGTGACATTGCGGATGTGCTTCTTCTCGGAGCAGCTCTGGTCGCCGTTGCTGCTGAAGTACCAGGTTTTGTAGAGGAGGTCGTGGCGGTCGGCGAGGGGACCGCTGATCCGGCAGGTCAGGGTGACGTTCTGGCCCTCTGGGCAGACGCAGAGCGAGTACGGGGTGGTAATCAGCAAAGCTGCCGGCCCTCCTGCCAGGGAGAAGGCAGGGCAGCTGAGTCAGACCCTACAGCCCTGGGTTAACCCTGAGTTCGTTGCAAAATGGGATGCCTCCCCAAACAAGCACTGCAAACCCCACCACTGATGTTGGCAGAGGGATGGCTAGGGTTTGCAGACAGCAATCAGCCTGCAGGCAGAGGGAAAAAAGCTTTCACCCATGCCCTTAGGGCAAGCAAAAATCATGAGCTCCCTGTATCCCAAGAGAAGGGAGATTGGAAGCATGGCATGAGCCCTTCGCTTGCTCTGTAGTGACATCCCAGCAGGGCTGGGAGCACAACTTCACCCTAGAAATAAGCCCTGGAGGAGAGGCATGCTTTAACTTTTTAAAAGCACCAACTTTTAATAGCAGCAGGGAGGCAGAAGTTCACCCAGGGCTGGAAGAGCTGTCAGAGCGGGCCCGGCAGTGTGGGGCAGGGAGGTGGGGGTCTGCCCCAGACACCTGCTTATGGGGCACGAGACCTCTGCAAAGCAGGGCAGCAGGGTACAGCTTGCAAATGAGGAAATACAAGCGCTGCTGAGCCAGCTGCAAATAAAAAGGAGAAAAAAAATAGCTAGGAGGAGCCTGTGCTACCCCCCCTGCCCCCCCGCCCCCCGAGATCGGGTGGGGAATGGGACCCACCCTGCTTGTTTTTCAGCCCTCGGGGAGGAGAAGGGGGAACTGGCCAAGGCCGACTGCGAGGAGCTGCTTGAAAATGAAAACAATTTTCAGAAAGAAATCCCTGACTGCTGCCGGCTGCAAAACATGTAGTGGGAGGCCTGGCAGAGGTGCAGCAGCGTGTCGGGGAGGGATGGAGGGAAGCAGAGGAGCATACCGCAGTGTTACTGGTCCCATCTCAGCACACTGGTGGAGGGGACCACTGGGCAAGGGGAGCTGTGCATGAGGGGAGAGAAAAGAGCAAATATGGGCAAGTCTTTGGTGCTTTGGCCCCACCACTGCTTTGTGTTTGCAGAAGTGCAAACATCACCTTCGAAAGCTGAAGAAAAAGCAAGATTCTGGGTTCATACTCTTTAAATTATTGAAAAAAAGGAGGTTCCTGGGGGAGCTTTGCAACAGAGAACACGGTATGATATAAGATGTTCTTGTATTTTGGTAACATCCTGTTGTGCCATTAGCTCCGCCACTGTTTCACTTTGAGGTTTTTCGCTTGCTATATTGAGCGGACGTCAATCACAGGCGAGGTGTGCTGTGCCTGCCTGCAAGCCATCCAGCTGGGTGAGAGGCTCCCCATCGCCGGGCTGCCCAGAGAGCATCCTCCTCTGTACAGGGTCACCACCCTGACACAGGGCTCCGCTTGAGAGAGTAAAAGTGAAAATGTCACCCGTGCCTTCCACCCCTCATGGTTATTTATGGCTTTTAGGACGATGGTGATCTCTAAGTCCCATAAGAACAGCCATGAAGCCCCCAAGTCCCAGCAGCCTGCCTGAGGGTGCTTTGCAGGGAGAGGAGGGTTTGGGGAGGGGCTCTGCCCCATCGGACCCCTACTCCACCCCGGTCTGCAGCACATGGTGCCGAGGAGTCCCACGGAGCTGGGGATGGTGTGACCTTTGCTGAACCGCTTCGGCTAATCACTCCGGCTTCCTGCAGGCACCTCAGCTTGCTCCCCACAGCACTTGAAGCAGCACATCCCTGGGGCTGCTCTGGGGCAGAGGTTTGCGTGGCCTGAGCTCAACGCTGCCCCATTTGTGCTTGTTTTCAAGCCCCGGCTGCTCTCCATCCTCAGGTGCTGCTCGGGCCGGGATGCCTGGCTGGGCTGGCTGGGTTTTGGCACGCAGCGGAGCAGGTCCCCCACCTCCTTGTCAGCATTCCAAGCACAAAAGGCACCTCAGATGTGTTTCT
Organism: Morus bassanus; assembly: GCA_031468815.1. NCBI lineage: Eukaryota > Metazoa > Chordata > Aves > Suliformes > Sulidae > Morus > Morus bassanus. The sequence goes on from CM062583.1 coordinate 4,812,500, forward strand.
CGATACCTGCTGCAACAGGAAGTGCCCCATTCACATCGGGGGTCCCCCGGGAGCCAGTGGAAGGGAAGCCAGGGCTCTATTGGAGGAAGCTGCACTTCCAACACCTTGCAAAAGTATCTGCGGGAGTCTTTGTTTTCCACACACACACACACACCCCCAAATAAAACGGGGCCGTCCTGCTCATCCCCACACAGTTTGCAAAGCTGTGCCTTACTAAGCCATCCAGCCTCCACCTCCGGGGCTTGATGGGAACCATCTGGATGGAAAGTCATTACAGCCCACGCTTTCTGCAGCAGCACCCAGCCACAGGGAGGGGCAGAGGTTACCACGTGTGCGAAGCCTTCAGCATTACCAACTTCCCTTCTTTCTCCCTAGCAGGGGAAGGGTTCCAAAGGCCATCAATTGGAGAAGAAAACAGCTGGAGAGGAGAGCTGGCAAGGCATGACATGCCCCATAGCAGCTCCAGGGAGGTTGTTGTTCCCTCCCCAAGATCTAACAAGGTTTTAAAGCTGTGCTAGGTGCCAGATGGTGCCAGGAAGAAATGTCTTCTGTCAGCGTCTGCTCATGGATCTTCATATCCCTCGGGTGCTGTGAGCTTCTTCCATGCCCAGACCCCAGGTTTGGCTCCATCCCATCCCAGCTGGACCATTCCCTTTGAAGTCAGCGCTGCTGGCAAATGCCAAAATAAAGCCAGATGCCCGTCTCCACGCATCTCCAGCTGAGAGAGCCTGGACCCATCAAGGTCCGAACCAAGAGCTGTTGTCTTGTCACCATCTGGTAAAGAGAGAGGAGGTCTCAAGTGGGTGCCAAAAGTGCTCCTCTTCCTCTTTGGCACCTTGGTATCTTCCACTCCAACCCACGGCGTTGCATCGGTGTGGCACAGAGCCTGGTGCAGCGCTGGTACATCCTCGGTGCCCACACCGCTGCCTAACTTGAAACATGGGAGCTCTCCTTTCAGGGAAAATGAAATGCAAAAAAGTGCTAATGGCAAGGAGCCTCTGTTGCTTTGCCAACCAACAACTTATAAAAACCAGGATTTCATGCCAAATTCTGGGTTGGTGACCAAAAGCTTCTCCTGGCTGCTTCTCCTAACTTTGGTCCCCAACTCTGGCAAGCAGGTGTTTGATTTACACTCCTGTGACTTACAGAAGTGATTTCCACATCATGCAACCTCTTTCCACTCCAGGGAAATCTGGGTGGGAGGGCTGTAGCCTTTGGAGAGGCTCACCCACCGCAAAGGAGTGCTGGAGCGAGGAACCCGGCTTTAATTGCTCTTCTGGGAGCTTTTGTAGCAGCCTCACATGAAAGTGCTGCAAGCCCCATTGTCACTGTGCTGTCATTATGCTTCAGAGTTATCAGCCAGGTGAGATGTGCAGGGGCATCAATACCTCAGCACAAGTACTTAGAGCAGGAAAAGAAAAGGGAGAGAAAAAACTTACTGAGGATGCCAGAGATGTCTGTGTTAACAGCCCTCATCTCCCGCACCCTGAGGAGCCAAATGGCTTTTCAGCGGCGGGGCTGCTCCCTGGGTACCCATCATCCATGCCGTGGGGAGAGCGGCCTGGAGCTGCTGCACTTGCCAGAGGGCCCTGTCTTGCTCCTCTTCCAGCACAGCCCTGGCTTGGGGGCAGAGTCGGAACATGGGGTTTGCACTTGGGATGCGATTTTGGAAAGCCCAGCTCAGCTGCTGTCCCTTGGGTGGAAAGGAGCCACTTCCCCATCCACCTAGCTGCCAGCGTCCCCAAACTGCATAGGAGCTGGATGTCTCCAAGGGCTCTACTTCTCCATCAAGCCCTAATAAAATTAACCAGGGGTTCAGAAAGTTTTGGCAGGCACATGGTCGCACAAAGCTCAGTTCCTCTGGCACTAGGATCATGTTGAACATCAGTGTCCAAGCTTGTTGCATCGCAGAAGGCCTGATGTTCAGTCCCAGCACACCAGACAAGTAAATGAAATAATCTAACGCCTCACAGAGATGCTGAGAATCACTCCCTGATGTCGAGAGGCTCTCAAATTGTGAGAAGCAAAGCACACTTCAATCCATGCCAGCCTTGCTGTCCCAGAGGAAAGAGGAGAAAGGACCCCATGCCCCATTGCAGGGGAGCGTCATTTCTTCCTGGGGATATGCCAGCAGAAATCCTGGAGGTGGTCACTTTGCCATCCCTGGACGGAAGGAGAGGCCAAGCCTGATAGGATGCTTGTCCTCTGCTGGCACAGGGCAGGGAGGGACCATGGTTCTTCTCATCTTCGTTCTCTGACCCTTCATCCACAGACGAACTGTGGTTTTAATTGCCACTACCCCTGTTTCACCACCTGGTCCCAGGGCCCGGGTATGGAAATGCTGCCTGCCAGGGCTGGTGCAGAGTCAGGTGTGAAGCAGCCCCCCTCCCAGAGCATTCCCTCGCCATGCTGGCGAGCAGCTGGCGAGCTTCCAGCGCTGGGAAGCACTTGCTCAGGGAAAGGGAAACTCGGCAGCCGCACACGGAGGTCCTGGCCCGGCTGGCTGCCCACCCGGAGAAGCTGCCCGGCACGTCCCAGCAATTATAACAGAGCGGAGCATCCTCAGAGAGGGCATCGCACAAACCGCCTCTCTCCGCTCCCCCGGGGGCTGATGAAAGGCTCCTTTCACTGCTGCACGGCCAGGACAAAGTGCCCTGCGGCAACAGGGCAGCTTTTCCAGTTCAGGATCCCCGGTGGGGGGCTGGCAGGGACAGGGGGTGCTGCTTTCCTTCCATGCACATTAAATCAAAGCGAAGGAGGAAGGAGGAAAACCCAATCCCAGAGTTTTAAAACAGCAGCTCCCCTGTGGCCTCTTTCCCCCAACACAACCAGCATCGCGTGAAATGCTGGCTTGGCCCCCACACACACGCTCCGAAATCGCAGGGTAAGAAAGTAAATAACCCCCCAAATGCCCCAAATTCCTCGTGCTGAGGCACAGCCCTGGGCTGGGCAGATGCGGTGCCCCAGCAAGGAGAGTTTCTCTGCGCTGGGAGGAGAGAAAGGCAAGCTGGAGCTTACCGTGGGAAGCGAGCAGGCAGAACACGGCCAGCAGCAGCCCAGGCCCGGGGGATGTCACCTCCATCGCGGCTGGGGTGGCCGGGGGGTGCTCGCCTCTCCGGAGCCGCCCGTACACTCTGAGCAGCCCCGCAGCGGCAGCCGGACTTGCATACACAGGAAATTTCATTCAGATATTGCACGCAGCGATGGAGAGAGAACTGCGAGCACCCCCAGGAGGTGAGATGCGGCAGGGAGCTGCGGGCAGCTTGGGGGGAGCAGCAGCACCCCCACGGGGGCACCCCACAAATGGGTGACACTTCAGTCCCCGCCTGTTTGGGCAGCAGCGTGTGCATCTGCTGGTTTTTTTCCCTTACAGCATCTCGGGGAGTAGCTGAGAGCAAGCTGGTCCCCTTGCATGCGGTTTCGGGGTGCACAGGAGGTAGCTGAGGAGGATGCTTGCTGTGCCAGGAGAGCTGTGGGTGCTCAGCCATAGGGGGCTAGATGCTGGTTCCCATCCCTTCCCCGGTGGGAGCTGATTCCCTGGGGCCAACGTCCAGCTTGCTTGGTTAAAGTGCACTTTGCTTGTAATTATTGGGTTTTCTGTGTTTGTGAGGATTAAGCGGGCAGAACCTGGGATGAACAGGAGGCAGGTACAGGGAAGGGTAATTCAAAGCAGTGCCAGCTCAGGGAAGGGACTGGAGCTTTCCCCAAAAAAAGGGGAGCAAAGCGTCCCACCCCTGCAGCCTGTTTGCATGGGGTGGGGGGGCCTTACTCTGCCCTCAAACAGCAAAGCAGCACCACTGGTTGACTCACGTAACTCGTCCTGGAGCTTCACTTCAAATTCAAAAGGCATTGACGAAATCTCCAGCCACCTCATTTCAAACAGGGCAGGCAGGCACCTGTTCCCTGAAAAGTGGAGCCCGGAGACACGTGGAGGTTTGCAAACCGCAGGAAACTTTGCTGCTAACCTGCTCTGAATTTGGAGCATGCAGTGAAACAGAAAAATAGCTAATTACATGTGGCTTTGTGGTTTTTACAGCAAATACGTCTGTGATGCTCTCGTCAAAAATATAACCCTTCTCTGGCAGGAAAAAATTTGTCACTGGGGGAAGGTGTAGGCACAAAGTCCAGAGACTCCAAGAAAATGGCTTATCTGTCCCGAGCCCCCATCTCTGAGCTGAGCCCTTAGGCAGGGTGGCACACTCTTGTCACCTCCCCATCCCCAGGTGTGCCCCCATGGTGACACAACCAGAAGGCACGCTTCAGTAAGGATATCCAAGTCCCTGTGCAGGGTCAGATACAGCTGGAAGAGGGTCAGGACAGGCTGAGCCTGACCAGCGGTGAAACTGGGGTTAGCAGGTAGATGATGGGACCTGAGGGAGAAGAGGCCAGGTGTCTGAGATGCTCATTTTTGTTCTTCTCCTGAGCCACGGCAGCATCATCTCCAGGTACTTTCCATCCTACCACATTGCCACCCTTGGTAATAACAACCAAGGTGTCCCCAGTGTCAAGGTGAGGACTCACACAGGCTTCCTCCAAAGCCAGTGAGGCATGGTGGGGTTCAACCTCTGGCTTTTCCTCTGCCGTGGGCTGCTCTCCAGTGTTACCAGTGATGATAAAAATCGGGTGAAAAGCAGAGGGATCCCACAGAGACATGCTTTGCTTGGGAACAAGTGTGATTTAATCTCTGTTTATCTCTCTACCCAACCGTTACCTGGAGATGCATCTGCAGCCACGGCTCATTTCATTTTGAGCCCTGCATCCTGTTTGTGTCCTTGGCAGGGTTGAGCCCACATTGGTCATTGACCTTGATAGGTCCAGCCTTCCCCAGCCAGCTCCAGGGGTTGCAGAGCCAATCCCTCCACAGTGCTTAACATGATGTCCCCATGTCCCGCAGGCCTCCACCACAGTGTATGTCACCATCCTGGATGAGAACGACAATGCTCCCACTTTCCGGCAACAGCTGTACGAGGTGACCGTTGACGAAGGTCCCGCCACGCTTAACGCCACCCTCGTCACCATTCAGGCCCTGGACCAGGACGAGGGACCCAACGGCACAGTTGTGTATGCCATCACCGAAGGCAACATCTTGGGTACCTTCCACATCGACAGTGCCATGGTCAGTAAGGTTGCCAGCCCCATCCAGGCCATGCCCCCATCCTGCTGCCCTCACTCCTGGCCACTCTCCCTTCACCTTTCAGGGGCAGATCCGCACGGTGAAGGAGCTGGACTATGAGATCAGCCACGGCCGCTACACCTTGATGGTTACCGCCACCGACCAGTGCCCCATCATCTCACGCCGGCTGACATCGACTGCCACGGTAGGGAGCTGCCATCAGGATTGCAACACTGCGGCCTTTTCGGGGTCAAGGAGTTCCCCCTCAAGCAAGCAGTTTCACATCTTCTTCCCAGTGGTCACCTGTCACTTCTCCCAGCAGTCACTAGTTGCTTTTCCCAGCTGCGGCCAGTTTGCCCAGTTGCTGCAATGCTATTCCCTCACAGGGGCTGCAAAACAGGGACATGGGCAAGGGACACTCGTGGGTTAATTAGCCCAGTTATTTGGTCCTGCAAAGACACAAACAGAAGAAATTCCCTGAATTGCTTTTAAGTTGCATTATATTGCTTTAGAGGTCCCCTTGGTTCTTCTTGCCTGAAGGGACAGTAGTTAGTAAAGCGTTGCTAGAGCATTAATTTCTGCTTCATCTTTATCTTCTCAGATTATTTATCTGCTTTTTAAATTCCTTTTTCATTCCTTGTATGGAGAATATTTAATACCTCTAGTCTTTTTTGCTGATTCTCTGTATAGCTCTCCCATTTCTCCTGGACCACGGTGACCTGAACTTAGTGCACTTCTCAAAGTGTGGGGAGGGCAGACTAGTAGCTCCAAAGCAAATGTTTTACAGGAATTGAATGCACTGATTATTTTTGTGACCGAAACCAAAAGTTGACGGGTTGTACGGCAGACATTGTCCATGCCCAGAATGATTTTAGGATCTGCAAGTGGAAGGGGTCTGTTAGATCTTCTGCCTTGGCTCCTTATTGTGGACCATTGTGCCTTACCCAGATATTGAGCCAAGTGTTTTCTAGACCCTTAAAGGAGAGAGGTGTTTATGTGTGAAGAAAAAAGATAAACTGAAGGTGAGACACCAGTGTGGGAGATTTCCATAGGTAAAATCTGTCCCTACAAGCTTGGCAGCACTGTGCTCCATGCTGGGGCAGATGGGAAGCCTTCAGATATGTGCATCTGATACTGCTGGAGATGCCTTCCTGGCCCAGGAAAACTGCAGCGGAAACCTCAAGACCTTGGGTTTAACTGCCGGCAGGGAAGGTGGCAACTGCCAGCGTGCTGCAGGCAAAGGAAGAGCTTTCCTGGCTCTTGACCCAAGCAGAGACATGAACTTGGAAACTGCTTCAGCAACAAGTATCGAAGCTAGAAGGGATAGGAAACACTCTCCCTCCACAGCCCAGGGAGTTTGTGCCAGCACTGTATGAAAACATAGCTTTTAGGAGGAGGTTTAGTGATTATTTAAGAGTCCACTCTGATAAAGCATGCCAGCGTTTGTTTTCTCCACTGCTAGGAAATGGAGCAGAGACTCAGGTATACTCTTCTGTAAAGATTAGATTAACCAGTAACAAATGCCCATCTGATGGATTTTACTAACCTAGGAGGTTGGAAAGCTCCTCAGTTCCAGTATCTTTCTCATAATCACCTGTACCACCAAAGCTTATCTCTTATTAGCCACTGGAGACTGTCCTCCAGCAGGGCTTCTCCTCTGTGCAAGTTTCCTGAAGCCAAGCAAGGGGGCAACTCTTTTTTTATATAGTATAGTATAGATCTATATAAATGCCTTCGATGTAGTATGACTCATTTAAAAAGCAAGACTCAAGTTTCTTGGATCCCCAGTTTTGCCAGCAACCCTGTGGTCTACTCTGTCCTAAAATTGTTGATGCTTTCCCCTTTTGAGGTCTGTAGGATTGATTCCTAGCCAGCTAAGTGTGTTGTGGGAAAGGATGCTAAGAAGGGAAACATGCCAGTGGCATTGGTGGTGTTTTGTGTCAGAATAAGGACACAAGCTGCCAATTTTTTAAAGTTTACTCAGCATTAGGAATGAAACCCTTGGTGAGCAAGTGTGCAGCTGGCTGCGGAGATTGGGCCTCTCCAAACTCATGGCTTTGATGGTCAAATCCATGTCTGTGGTTTTTCTCTATTCACCTTGGGTTTCAGTATGTGAATGTGGAGAACATTTGGCTTTTGCATTGACTTCTCCATTGTGGTGCATGGCCTGGAGGTTGAAAAGGGCCCCACCTGTGTGTGGCTGGAGTTCCATAGTGTCGCTGTAGGATGGGCATGATCGGGAATAACTGCGCTTGAGTCTCTGAACTGTGAGCTGGATGTTTGGTGAACACAGCAAAGCCAGAAATACAGATGTTTTGTGATGTCCATGGCTTCCCACGCTTATGGCTAGCGAGCTGGTCTCCCTTTCCATCTCTCTCCTCTCACTGTCCTTCACCCTCTCACCCTGACCACAGGTGCTGGTGAACCTCAACGACATCAACGACAACCGTCCCACCTTCCCTCGGCCCTATGAGGGTCCCTTCGACGTCACAGAAGGGCAGCCTGGCCCACGTGTCTGGACCTTCCTGGCCCATGACGGCGACTCAGGACCCAGCGGGCAAGTGGAGTACAGCATCATCGCTGGGGACCCCCTCGGTGAGCAGGGACGTGGGGCAACACCTCTCCTGGCTCCCCCATGGAGGGACCTGGCTTGCAGGAGCTGGCGCAGGAGCACGGGTGGAAGCGTTTCAGAAAAGCCATCCTCCCAGCTGGGCGCTTCTGTGAATTCAGCCTTTCGACACCAGGAAATCCTGTTTTGAGCAACAGGAAACTTAACCTGTTCATGGCCAACCAAGGGGGTGGCCAGGGCTTGTGCAAGTGAGGGGGAAATCTGCTAAACAGCAAAGGCAAAAAAAATAAAAAAGGCAAAAAAACAGACCACAGAAAGAGAAATCAAGAGCTGCAAGTGCACAGCCCCATCCCCTCAGCCCCGTGGGGTTTGCAGGGCATTTGGGGACTGAGTTGCTCTGCACCCCATGTTGAAGCTGTAGCTCTAGCCCTACCAGCACCCCAGAGCAGGTGGCAGAGGAGCCACGGGCATCCCCAGCCATGGGGACATACGGCTGTCCCTTTGTGAATGGGTGGTGACTTTAGCCCAGGGTATCTGGAAGGCAGAGCCCAGTGCCATCTCCAAGCTGACCCCGCTGCACAGCTTTTCCAGAACAACCGGGACGCAGCTCCTTGGCTCGGGGGGTCCGTGCCATGTAGCCCACCCTGCTCTGGCCATCATGGGGCACAGACAGGTGCTTGGAGGGCTGTTGACACCTTCAGAAAGGCCCAACCAAGGAGTGTGAGCACCTCTTATTTGACCATTCAACCCACGTCCCCTGCTCTCGCTGGTACCTGGGGGTGTATTGATGTACTGGGATAGACCCCAGCTGCCCACAGTCCTCCCATATGTGCAATAATGGGGCACTGGGGCTGTTGTCCCCAAGCCCACCGTGATGCCTGTGCCCTGGCTCCAAAACAAGCCATCCCCCTGGGCAGCCGGGCCGTTCACAGCAGCACAGCACAAGCCAGGGCCCCGCTGTCTCCGGCAGGGGAGTTTGTGATCTCCCCAGTGGAAGGAGAGCTGCGGGTGCGGAAGGACGCTGAGCTGGACCGCGAGAACATCCCCTTCTACAACCTCACCATTGCCGCCCAGGACCGGGGAGTGCCCCCCCTCAGCTCCACAGTGAGTCCCCCAGGGTGGCGTGAGGGGGCTGCAGGGTGCCATCCCCCATCCCCAGCTCCTTCCTCAGTGTCTCCTCTGCTTTGCCTCTTCTCCCCTGCTCCTCCTTCCCCTTGTCCCTGGGACGTTCCTCCCCCAGACTGTAGTGGGCTGAGTGGGGAAGCCCACCTCTTGCCTGGGGCAGGCAAAAAAGGATGGGAGGTATGGAAATAGGTGCCACATGCCCGCACCACTTCTCTCCCTGACAGATGCTGGTGGGCATCCGTGTGCTGGACATCAATGACAACGACCCCATGCTCCTCAACCTCCCAATGAACCTCACCCTCAGCGAGAACACCCCCGTCTCGAGCTTCGTCACTCGCGTCCTTGCCCGGGATGCAGACAAAGGGCCGAACGCCCTCCTGACCTTCGACATAACATCGGGCAACATGGAGAACGCCTTCTACATCAACAGCACTGTACGGCCCTGGGGCCCACAGCTGCCCTGCTCTGGGGGGTGGGATGCCGGGACGCGGAGGGTGGGCACTCCGGGCCGCAGAGCCCTGCCTTCCCTGGGCATCCATGGGTGCTATCTGGCATGCTGCCTTCCCTCACCATGCCCTGGCAGGAGATGCCAGGAAGCACGTCTCACATCCCTTGTACCTATTTTCTCCCTTTTTTCTCGGTAGAGTGGCATCGTCTACGTAAACCGCCCACTGGACAGGGAGCGGGTGGCAGAGTACAGGCTGACCATCACAGTGAAGGACAACCCTGAGAACATACGCAATGCCAGGCGGGTAATTACAGACACTGCCGGGGCCTCCAGCAGCACAGGCAGCAGGGCGGATGAGAGAAGGGGCTCCTGCTGTGGCCAGAAACAACAATAGCAGCCTCATCCCCTGAAAGCATCTCAGGGTCACAAATACCCCCTCCCCATCAGAGAACAGGACCAGTAGGATTTAGGGCAAGTCCAAAATCTTATGTTGACTCCATGCAACAGCAGTAGACATAATGGAAGGTGGGACAAAGTTGGGCTGGAGAGCTGGACAACAACAATGACACCAGAGCATCCTTCGGCCCTGCCAAGATGTCCCACGCATCACTCTTTGGGGTGCAGGCTGGGAAGGGATGCCCAGCCCTGGGGTGAGGGTCCCTGCAGACCCTCCAGGGCGGTCCAGGGAGCACAGCGTCATGGCTGGACGGGGCTCCAGCTTTGACCAGCAGTGGGAGAGGCGGGAGGTGAGCTCAAGGAAAGGACATTGCGGTCATAGCCCTCTTGTCCCTGTTTTCCTTTAGGATTTTGACCTGCTGGTCATTTCCATAGCAGATGAGAATGACAACCGCCCCCTCTTCACCCAGAGCTCCTACCAGGCCGAAGTGATGGAGAACTTGCCCCCGGGTAGGTGTCTCTTCTCTCCCTTACATGGCTCCTGGAGACTCCCTTTGGGGCCGGGCGAGGGGAGGTGTCTCCTGGCTGTCATGGAGGAGACACAGCCCTGAGGAGGGAAAGGCTGCAGGTCAGTGGGATGGGGATGCTGAGTATGAGGGGCTCCTGCTGACCACCATGGTCAGCCTTGAGGAGACCGTGGCTTTGGTCCATGCTGCTGGTGGAAACCCTTCCTGGCACAGGTTAGGCCCAGCCCTGCGAGAAGTTGGCTCCATTTGGGAATTGCTCAGCTGGAGACAGCAAGACGTGCCCATGGTCTGAGCTGAGCCCTAGGATCAGCCTTGAGGGCACCAACCTGCCCAATGTCCCTGCACGGGATGGGGTGCCTTGCTCTGGGGGTTAGAGTTAAAACAGTCCAACCTGTCCAGGTAGATATTTCCCAGCCAAATTTCTAGAAATATTCTTTTTTTCTTTTTTTTTTTTTTTTTTTTTTTTTTTTTTTTTTTTTGCCTTCTTGCCATTTAAATTGCTCCCTGCTCCAGGACCTCAGGTACCTAACTGTCCCACCATCGAGGGACTTGCAGGCAAAGGGTTTGGGTGCCTCCAGGTGATGCCCTTGGCGGCAGGGTTCTGGTGCCACCCATCTGACGGATGTGTCTGTCTGTTTGTTTTCAGCCAGATGTCCCACCGCCTCGCCTGGGCCTCGCGAGTCGGTCTGCAAGGCTGCAGCAGCTGCCCCCCTGCTGCCTCGTGCCCCACGAGGCTCCACTCTGTCACCTCCTCCATCCATTCATTGCCATCCCTCATGCGTCACCAGGGTGGGAGGGGAGCAGGGGGGCTCTGCAGGGGGCTGCCACCCTCCCTAACCCGTGTTATCCCATCCAGGGACTCTGGTCACAGTACTCAATGGACCCATCCTAGCTCTGGATGGTGACCAGGGCAGCAACGCCGTGGTGACCTACCAGATCCTGGAGGCATCCCTGGACATCTTTGTTATTGACAACAGGACAGGTGGGGTGGCTCGGCAGGTCGCCTTCCCCAGCCCAGGGCCACCAGGCAGATGTTGCATCTGTCACAGGGCTTTTCCCCTCCTCCAGGTGTCATTTCAGTGAAGCCCGGTGACGTGATAGACCGAGAGGCTTTGCCAGACCCTTGCCTGGAGTTCACACTGGTGGCTCTTGATTTGGAGGGGCTGAACAGCACTGCCAGCCTGGCAGTGACCATCCTGGATGACAATGACAACCATCCCACCTTCCAGGTGGCGTCCATCACAGCATGGCTGCGGGAAAACAGCCCCCCAGGTCAGGAGACAGCTGAGGCTGGATGATGTCAGAGTGGGTGATGGGGAGACCTGGGTGTCCCCCTGGGACTGTGAAGATCCAGCTCCCAGTGTCAGGGCTGGCCAGGTTGGGGTAGAAGGGAGAAGTCGGGAATTGGGGCTGCCCGTGTTGCTTGACAGTGTTTGCCTTGGGACTGGGGGCTTGCTGCTGCTGCCCTCCAACTCTCACTTGCGAGGGCTGTGTCCCCCCTTTCCAGGCTTCTCCATCCTCCAGGTGACAGCCACAGATGCCGACAGTGGCCTCAACCAGCAGCTGGATTACCGGATTGAGGGTGGCAGCCAGGACAGGTTCCTGATCGACGCTGTTACGGGGGTGATCCACGTGGCCAACATCAGCATCGACCGGGAGGAGCGGGATGCCTACCGGCTGACGGTGGTGGCCGTGGACCAGGGCACGCCAGCGCTCTCGGGCACCACCACCGTCAGCCTCTTCATCGATGACGTCAACGACTGCCGGCCTGAGTTCATCAACCCCATCCAGACAGTCAGCATCCCCGAGTCAGCCGCCCCGGGCACCGTGGTGGCTGAGGTGACCGCCATCGACCGGGACCTCCACCCCCGCCTGGAGTACTATCTGCTGGAGATCGTGGCCCGTGATGACACAGATGCACTGGTGCCCGACCAGCAAGGAGTGTTCGTGGTGGATTTTAGGACAGGTAGGAGAGCGGGAAGGGTGGTATGGGCGGCACGGACCCCTCTCCTCGCTTCTGCTTCTTCTTCTTCTCTGCCTGGAGGTAGGTGTCCAAGGCATGGGGAGATGATGCTCCCCTCCTGCCTCCCCACTCTCCTCCTCCAGCTGCCCTGTCTCACCCTGCCCTGTCCTCTCTTCCCCATCCAACTGACTTAACTAACACTTTCCTTTCCGGCTCTCGGCCCGCGAGGTTTGTCTCTGTGTCTGTGCTCATTTCTCTCTCCGTGCCAACCATCACCTCCCTCCATCTCACCCATCACCATCGCAGGTGGCCCCGCTGCGGGCCAGGGGCTGCTCAGCCTTGGCAGACCAGACACGGGCACCCTCGCTGGGGGGATCGGGGGGGCAGCCCTGGGGTAAGTGGTGGTGGTGGGCTCTACTTTCAGGGAAGGAGAGCCAGGAGCTCCCCGCATCTGTTTTGGAAGCACAGAGCTGATCCAGGAAAGAAAAGTGCCCTTGTTGGAAAGGACACAGGACAAGACTCTTAAAGACATCTGAATGCTGAGCTAAGGTGGATGGGGTCACGCAGGGGAGCAGCAGCAGTTGCTCCCAAGCCCGTCTCATCTGCACAACCCAAACCCTTACCCTGGCTGAGGCAGCATGAGACCCAGTTAGCTGGGCAGAACGGAGCAGGCAGGAAGGCAGGAGGTGGAGGGCAGGGGAAGAGAAGTTGTCTCCTCCCGTAGTTATCGAATGTTTTCCTTGTTTAGCCTTTGGGGAGAGGCAGGAGAGCACATGCAGCAGAGTGTGCAACAGTCAGCTGGTGCAGACCGGTCTGCTGAGGGTCCTCGGTGGGGGGGCGCAGGCACAGCCTGTGACCCCCATCTTTTTGGGGTTCCCAGGAGCTGTGAAGATCAAAACCCCCCTCAACCGGGAACTGGTGGCCACCTACGAGGTCACCATCTCCGTGCACGACAATGCCAGCGAAGTCATCGACCGCTCGGTTAGCATGCCCAATGGTAAGCGTGGGCTCCTGCCAGGCAGCGCAGGGCTGGGGCTGGCAGCTGCCGGGGGCTGGCACAGTATTTCCCAGACACCAGCGCAGCTTCTGGGTAGCTGGCAGCTCTCCCACCTCCCTCTCCACCCTGACGAGCAACATTTCCAACGGGAGCAGTCCTGGATCAGATCCCAGCAGGCTCGGGTTCTCCTGTGAGCCCTCCTTTAGCGAATGGCCAGACATCCCAGGGCTGCACTGGGGATGGAGACGACCATGTGCCCATAATTATACCATGGGAGACACCCATTTCTTCATTACCATCCCCGTGACATCTTGCCACCCTGCTCCTGGTAAATCCAGGCCCATGTGTGAGAAGGCACACACAGATCAGGAGTAGGTCTGAAGTAGGTGAGACTGTCCCACAGCCAGCTCAGGGCATAGCGACTTTGCTGAATATTGCCATTTTTCTTGAGGAACCAGCTCCGTTTAGTTGGCTTTCCTGGAGTTTCATGCTTGTATCTTTACAACCCTCCTTTCTCCCATCCTTCCTTCCCTTCTCTTTCTCACTTGTCCTCTTCCTCTTCTCTTCCCCTGTGGTCTCCACCATGGCCACAGCCAAGCTGACAGTCAACGTCTTGGACGTCAATGACAACACGCCCCGCTTCCGCCCCTTTGGGGTCACCTATTTCACTGAGAGGATCCTGGAGGGAGCCACACAGGGCACCACACTCATCTCCATCTCAGCGGTGGACCCGGACAAAGGTGCCAATGGGCAGATCGCCTATGAGCTGCTGAACCTCTCCCCAGAAGGCTACGCCTGCCTCGAAGACCAGTCGGCAGGTTGGTGGCCTGGGGAGATGGGACTCTGGGGCAGGTCGGTGTTCTGGGGCAGATTTCTCATTTCAGGGTCTGCCATCCTCTAGGGAAGGTCGTGGCCAACAGGACAGTGGACTATGAGGAGGTGCAGTGGCTGAACTTCACCGTCCGAGCTTCCGACAATGGCTCTCCCCGCAGATCTGCTGAGATCCCTGTGTACCTCCAGATAGTGGACATCAATGACAACAATCCCATTTTCAGCCAACCATCCTACCAGGTAAGCTGGGCTCCCCCATCCAAGTCTGTGCGGGGCTGGGCAGTGCCTGCCTGGAAAGGACGGGCACAGAGGTAGGGGTTCTCCAGGGACACCTTCTCTTCCCTCTGTCTGTGCTTGAACTGTCTGAAGACAATGGTCAACCCACCAATGTACTCTCTGGGTCCAGCTGTGCCCACCCCTGGGTGCCACCCTCGTTACTGCCTGCTAAAACAGCAAGTGATGCAGCAACAGGTCCTGCCTGCTCCCTTTGCTTGCAGAAAGCTGTCTTTGAGGACGTGCCGTTGGGTACGGTCATCCTGAGGGTCAAGGCCACGGATGCAGATTCTGGGCGTTTTGCTCTCATCCAGTACAGCCTGGGGGATGGAGAGGGCAAGTTTGGGATAAATCCCAACACGGTAAGGAGCCACCTGAGGCTGGAATAGAGGGGGAAAAAGGAGGGGAGGCTGAGATGGTCCCACCCTGTGCCTTGCTCCCCCACCTCACCTTCTGCCCCTTCTCGAGTACCAGCTCTGCCAGACAAGATCCACCTGAAGGTCTCTGTGTCCTACAGGGTGACATCTACATCCTGTCAGCCCTGGACCGGGAGAAGAAGGATCACTACACACTGACAGCTGTGGCCAGGGATAACCCTGGGGACGTCTCCAGTAACCGTCGGGAGAACTCTGTGCAGGTAGGGCTCTCTTTCTCCCACCAACCCTTGTGTTGTGGTCCCCAGCAAGAAGGTGTTAAACCTCAGGCTCTCCTCCCCAGCAGGCTTAATGGTGGCTCTGTGGAGGAACTAGGCAGAAGGAAGAGCAGATGACCCTGGGGGCTGTGGGGTGGATGGTGCAGCAGGCTTTGTGCCATGGAGACAGAGTCTTGGCAGGAGGGTACACGGCAGGGGAGGGTGACACTATTGTCTGCAAGTGCTCCAGCATGAATGGGTGCCCCTGCTGTAGCAGCCCCCATTGTTGGAGGCAGGAATTCAGCCAGCGGAGCTAAACAAATGGCAGGAAGGGCACCACGCTCCTGCTGTGGAGCCATGGGTCACGGCAGGGGTACAGCCCCTGGGGGCTGCCCAGCCGTCTCCAGCCTCACATCACCCAGCTGGCTGTGCTTTGTCGAAGGTGCTGATCACAGTCCTGGACATCAATGACTTCAGGCCCCAGTTCAGCAAGAGCCAATTCAGCACCAGTGTCTACGAGAATGAGCCGGCAGGGACATCGGTGATCACCATGACCGCCACTGACCTGGACGAAGGGGATAATGGCATGGTGACCTACAGCATCGAGGGCCCTGGAGCAGGTGGGTGCTGGCAGTGGCATGCTCCTCCCCAGGGAAAAAGGTTATGATGAGGAGCAATTAGAGGAGACATAGGGGCCGAGCCTACATACCATGTCCTGCAGCTGATTTGGACCAAGGTTGTGCACGCACTCCTGGGAGCAATACCGAAAGCATGGAACTTTCAGTATTGCTCTGCAGTTCCCAGTTCCTCACAGCATAGCATGTTACAGCTTTGCCTGTCTTTGTCCTGTAGCCCAGCCTTGGCTTATCCTCTTATCTCCCCCACCCCAGCAGGACTTTCTATGTACACAAGTGTGTCTTGGAGCAAACTCACTGCATGCTTTAGAGGAAAGCTAAGAAGGGCTAGGAGGTTGTGGGTGGAGGCTAGGAGGTTGTGGGTGGATAGAGATAGTACCTGAAATCCAGTATATCTCTGCACACCGAGGAGTGATGGGAACCAGGCAAAGCCAGCATAAATGTAGAGGGGAATGGCAAATGTTCATTTTTCTGAGAACCATGGGCTCCTCTGCCCACTGCCCTGTCCCAGCCTGGGCAGGAGTGAAATGCAGCCAGGGGTGGCCTGAGAGCAGGGCCCTTGGCACTGCTCAGTAGCAGGGATGCAGCAGTGGGTAGGGATGCTCTGAAAAACCTGAAACCATCCACACCCCTGGCCTCAGGCGGCTGGCTCTGCTCCATCACCTGTTGACAGGGATTTCCCACCAGTGAGGGTTGTGCTTCAGCTGGTTCACTGGTTTCTAATCGTAATTTTTCTGGTGTGAAATGTCCTGAGCCAGAGATGTGTTTTTTCTGCCCCCAGAGGCTTTCAAGATCAATAAAGACTCTGGGCTCGTCATGTCACGGCGGCGCTTGCAGTCCTATGAGAGGTTCAACCTGACCGTGGTGGCCACGGACAAGGGACGTCCCCCTCTCTGGGGGACCACCATGCTCCATATCGAGGTCATTGACATCAATGACAATCGCCCTGTCTTTGTCCGCCCACCCAACGGCACCATCCTGCACATCAAGGAGGTAAATCCCTTGAGAGGGAGCTGGGGTCATGGCACACCAAGACCGTGCCCGGGAGTGCTCCTGCCTGCTGGTGGAAAAATCCAATCTCCATCTCCACCAGGGATGGAACAAGACCTTGATTTAACCCATGGCAAGAAGGTTTGGGTCATGGGGCTGGACAGTCAACAACAGTCCCTCTCCATACGTGCGAGCAGGGATGTTGGGACAGCTTTGGGGAACAGAAACCCCGACAGCATGCAGAATAAGGAAACAGCCGGGTGCTGCATGCTGAGCCTGTTTATAAACAAGGGCTGAAATGCTGACATTTGAGATGTTTCTCCTTTCTGGGAAGCCGGGCTTGGCTCAGCCAGTCCCCAGTGCATGCATACCCCGCCAAAGGGAATCATGGCTACACATTGCCAGCCCCCAGTTGGGTTTTGGGCAGTGGGAGCCTGCTGACCCCCATACAAGGGGGTTTGGAGGGGCAGGGGGAGCAGGGGACTTGTGTGCAGTGCCGGGACTGAGGGACTGTGTGTGTGCAAGCAGGAGATCCCCCTGCGGTCCAACATCTACGAGGTCTACGCTACGGACAAAGACGAGGGCCTCAACGGAGCAGTGCTCTACAACCTGCTGAAAACTGGGGCGGGGAACAAAGACTGGGAGTATTTCAGCATCGACTCAGTCAGCGGGCTGATCCAGACGGCCATGCGGCTGGACCGGGAGAAGCAGGCAGTGTACAATGTGAGCAGCACGTCCACGGGGTGGCCAGAATGGTCCTCAAGGCTGCGAGTCTGGTGTGGGGCTGGCAGGATGCAAGTGGTGTGGCGGGGGTGGGGTCAGCTGCTGCAGTCATGAAGATGTCACACCTTAGCAGGAACTGGGTGGTTATCAAGTACCATCAGGGAGTTGCATCCCGGTGGGCCAGCTCCCAATTCCCTGTTAAATCCCCCCAAAATCCTCCATCACCCAGCTGTCCTCTCTGTCCCTACCTCAGCGATGTCTCCTGGCCCACATGGCTTTGCCCAGGATGGCCCTTTTGCCTCTCTCCCCAGTTGATCATCGTGGCCTGTGACCAGGGCCATCCAGCCTATGAGACCATGCAGCCCCTCCAGATCACACTTGATGACATCGATGACAATGAGCCCATCTTCCTCAGGCCACCTGTAAGGAGCTGGGATGGAGGGGATGGGACACAGGGGATGCAGGGATGGGGATGCCAGTGAGTACATGTGATGGAGCATGCACTGCTGGGCATCACCATAGTGGGGAGCATGATAGGATTTGTCCGCTTTTATTTAAAGCCACCTCAATGCTCATAACCCTCCCTCCTTCTGGGGTCTCTGGCAGAGGGACAGTCCCCAGTACCAGGCACTCTCCGTCCCTGAGCACTCACGGCCAGGCACTGTGGTGGGGAACGTCACCGGGGCAGTGGACGCAGATGAGGGCTCCAACGCCATCGTCTACTACTTCATAGCAGGTGGGTGCCAAGTGGAGAGGGGATGGATAGCTCTGCGTCCCCCTTCACATCCCTCACCAAGGGTTTTCGCTGCTCCCATCATCTCCTCACTGCATTTCTGCCCTGGTCAATGGGTGAGGTGGCATTTCAGAGAGGCCAAGCCCAAAGGGGACTAACTGGGGACCCCTTTCTGCACCCAGCTGGGAACCAGGAGAGCAACTTCCAGCTGAGCCGAGAGGGCAAGCTGCAGGTTTTGCGAGACCTGGACCGGGAGAAGGAGCCTTACTATTCCATCATCGTCAAAGCATCCAGCCAGCGGAACTGGTCCCCTCCCCGGGGCCAGCGGGCAGGCAGAGCCCAGCTCTGGGACCTCACTGGGGACCTGACCCTTCAGGAGGTGCGGATTTTCCTGGATGACATCAATGACCAGTCCCCCCAGTTCACCAAGTCAGAGTACACGGCTGGTAAGGGGCTGGGGGGGCATCAGGAGCCAGAGATGCTCTGGGGAAAATCCAGCCAGGTGGAGGGGCAGTGAGAGCCAGCCCAGCCTCAGGTCCCTGTCCCATCTCTCTCTCAAAGGGGTTGCCACTGACGCCAAGGTGGGATCGGAGCTGATCAGAGTGGTCGCAGTGGACGCTGACGTGGGCAATAACAGCCTGGTCCTGTACAACATCTTGGGTATCCGCTACATCAAGCAGCACTCCAACGACTCCGAGGAGGTGGCCAACATCTTCAGCATCGGTGCGTACCCTGCATGCTGTGGGAGCACGGGGCCATGGCCAGAGATGCCCCTGTGGCCAAAGACGTTCCCATGGCCAGGGTCACTAATCCTGGGCTTGTGACTGTCCTTCCCCCAGGAACCCTTGATGGGATCCTGCGAACCTTTGACCTCTTCACGGCTTACAACCCTGGCTACTTCGTGGTGGACATCGTGGCCTCTGACCTGGTGGGCCACAACGACACGGCCATTGTGGGGATTTACATCCTGCGGGATGACCAGAGGGTCAAAATCATCATCAACGAGATCCCCGACAAAGTCAGGCAGTTCGAGGAGGAGTTCATCAGCCTGCTCTCCAACATCACAGGCGCCATCGTCAACACAGATGATGTGCAGGTAACCATCCACCTTTGAGGTTGCTTCAAGGGGCAGGTAACCTTCCACATGCTGCTTGGGAGGTCTCCTTTGAGGGTGCCCTGTCTGTATAAACCATAGACACCCCTGAGCTCTGAAGGTGATGGATACATTCCAGGCTGGGGTGTATTGAAGGGGTCCAGACCGACCCCATGCTAGGCTTGAGGGTCTCTTGCCATGCAAGCATGCCTCAGGGCAACTCTCCTGCACTGAAGACCTTGCTGTCTCTCCCCAGTTCCATGTTGACAAGAAAGGTCGGGTAAACTTTGCGCAGACAGAGCTGCTGATCCACGTGGTGAACAGGGAGACCAACCGCATCCTGGACGTGGAGCGGTACGTCACGTGGCCCATCACCCAGCCCATCGCCTGGCCCACTGAGTCCTCGGGGAGCGTCATTAACATCAAGATGCCCAAGCAAACCTTCTCTTCACAGGGTGATTCAGATGATAGATGAGAACAAGGAGCAGCTGAGGAACCTCTTCAGGAACTACAATGTGCTGGACGTGCAGCCCGCCATCACCACCCGGGCCCCGGATGACCTCTCGGCTCTGCAGGTAACAGCCAGCTGGGGTTGGAGCAGGCTGCTGCTTGCAGGTGGGGCGATGTCACTTCCCATCCTCCATGGCCCTCCATGTTTCACCCAAATAATTTCAAGCAGGTGCCCATCACCGGGTGCTGGCTCTGTGCTGGAGGTTGCCACTACTCCTCTGTCTTTCCTAGATGGCAATCATTGTGCTGGCCGTCCTGCTCTTCCTCGCTGCCATGCTCTTCATCCTCATGAACTGGTACTACCGGACAGTGTGAGTAACACCCAGGCTCTGCCCCACTGGCCACAGTGTCCCCGTGGGCCAGGGGTATCCACATGGCTGCTCCTGGCCCTGGCAGTGCTGGCAAGCAAAGGAGAGCAATCAGCTTCCCAACACCTTCTGCAGTGGGGCTCAGCCTGGGTTCAGAAATTGCCCCTCTTCCCCCAAAATATAATGGTTTTAATACTGTTAGCACCTCTCCTTGCCAAGTTCGCCATCTTTATAGATAAAAGGGCTGTTTGTGGGGTTATTGAAAGTCTGTGTCCCCCTCTCCTTTCGAGCATCTTCTTTATTTTCTTCCCTGATTCACTGTATTTCTTTCACAGGCACAAAAGGAAATTGAAAGCCATAGTGGCTGGCTCCACCGGTGAGCAGTGTTTGGGGTTTTCCAGCTGCAGGGTGCATGAAGAGCACGGAGGGGGTACACAGGGAGACACGGGGAATGTCAGTGGGGTGTAAATCAGAAGCAATCCTTCCCAGCGAGGTGCGATGGTGGGAGGCTTTTTTCAGCATCCGGGCTCTGCATTATCAGCTGCATCCCAGTGTGTTTCTCACACCACTGGTGCCTTTTTGGTCACCGAGTTTCCCTCCTCGATAAAGTGCTGTCCCATGGTTTGCTGCTCAGCCTGCTGACATGCCACCTTGTAACCCCTGCCCCTGTCTTTTGCAGGGAACAGAGGCTTCATGGACATCATGGACATGCCAAACACCAACAAGTACTCCTTTGATGGGTGAGCTCTCCCCTTCCTTCTCCTCCCTGGTTTGCCACCTCGTGGGATCGCAGGCTGCTCCCAAGAGAGGGATGCCTGCATTTTGCAGCCAGGGATGCGCGGGAGGTGGAGACGCAATGCCTCTCTGCTCTGCAGAGGGATGTGGCCAGGCATGCCGTGTGGGGCATGACTCTGGCCAGGGACGTGTGCTTGCCTTGAGAACTTTCAAAGCCAAAAGACCTTGTGCCTTCTCCTGTGACTCCATCTCTGCCAATACTGGCCAGGCTTGGGATAAACAGAGATGATGGGCGGGTGTCGACACACATCTGGATCCAGAGCAGCCAAATTCATGCCTGCACAGGGCAGGAAGAGGCAATGCGATCTCAGCATCCGGGATCTGAATGGGGTTAGGAATGCTGCCACTCTTTGCTTGTGCTGAGGGCTGCTCCTCTCCCCTGGGCAGGGCCAACCCGGTGTGGCTGGACCCCTTCTGCAGGAACATGGAGCTGGCGGCGCAGGCGGAGCACGAGGATGACCTGCCGGAGAACCTGAGCGAGATCACCGACCTCTGGAACAGTCCTGCCCGCACCCACGTGAGACATGGCCCCTGTCAGGACACCTCCTCCCCACACCTGACGCCTGCGCCGCCTCCTCAGCCGCTCTCTCCTCCCGCAGGGGACCTTTGGGAGAGAGCCCTCTGCAGCCAAGCTCGAGGATGACCGCTACCTGCGGGCAGCCATCCAGGAGTATGACAACATTGCCAAGCTGGGGCAGATCATGCGGGAGGGACCCATCAAGGTGAGTGATGAGTGCAGGCATCCTCCACTGAGGGGTCTTCTCCTACCGCTACAGCTTCCAGTTTCGTGGCTGCAGTGCCGGAGGGTGATGTTGCTCCAGAAAGTGCTGGGATGAGGCCAGCATCCCTCTGACCAAACCATCTCCCTTGGGTAACCCATCGTCTCTCCCCCTCCACCCAGGGCTCTCTCTTGAAGGTGGTCCTGGATGATTACATGCGCTTGAAAAAACTCTTTGCCCAGCGGATGGTGCATAAGGCCACCACCAGTCAGGGGGACCGCTCCTCGGTCTCAGAGGTAGAGGGGGTGTGCATGGGCATGGGGAGATGCTTGCCGTGCCCTCTGGGATGCAGTGTGTCTTCCCGGACCCACAGGTTGCCATCGCTCCCCGCAGCCATGGTCCCCATCACCCAGTGGTTCCCCCATTCTCTGCTTGGCCAAAATGAGCCAGACGCTGGTTTTCTGCTGAGGCTGCCAGTTCCCTACAGTGCCCCAGCTCTCATGACCCCACTGTGTCATGAGACACCCTGGGGGAGGACTCCCCTCTGTCCATCACCTCCTCATCTCTCTGCTGTGGGTGGCCAAGAAGCTGCAGAACCCTGCACACGTGCAGGGACATCTTCCGTCCCTTCTGCTCCTCTAAGCTTATCAACCCAGCAGATTTTTGAGGCAAAAATGCTGGACAGAGGGTTTTGGTGCAGGAGAGCTGGTGTGGGGAGAAGCAGCTCCTCCTGCAGCCTCCCCCCTCTTCATGGGGGGCAAAACATGGGGCAAACAGAGTGGAGGAGAACAGTGGAACAGGAGACGCCTTTCAGCCATTCTGCCCCCCATCCCTCCTTGCCCTTATCCCCCTCCACCCCATCTAGCCTTCTCTTGACTCCTTTCCTTGTCTGCCTCCTGCCCCACCACCCTCATACAACACCAAATCCCAACCCGGGTCCAAACCCCGTCCTCAGCCGCTGTGGGGGCTGCTGTGGGACACACCACCCAACAAGCAAGTGATCCGGCTGGAGATCATCATCGCGCTGGTGATCCTCATCACCATGCTCTGAGGTTGCTTCAGAAAAGGAGGGTCCCATCCCTCCCACTGGGCTCCAGCATTGCAGGAGGTTCGAAGGTGGGGAAGCCAGGATCTGCTCTGACCGCAGTGGTGATTCCTCCCTACCATGGACCTTTTGCAGCTGATCCAGAAGGAGCTGGAGGAGGAGGAGGAGGAGCGCAGCCCCAGCCAGGGCAGCCTCCGCTTCCGACACAAGCAGCAGGTGGAGCTGAAAGGTCCCGATGGCATTCACGTGGTGCATGGCAGCACAGGCACGCTGCTTGCCTCCGACCTCAATAGTCTGCCCGAGGACGACCAGAAGGTGCTGGGTCGCTCACTGGAGACTCTGACCGCCGACTGCGGGGGCTACAGTGACCACAACGCCCGTACCGAGTCAGCCAAGTCCACCCCCCTGCACAAGATGCGGGAGGTGATCATGGAGAGCCCGCTGGAGATCACCGAGTTATGACGAGCGGTGGTGGTAGTGCTCCTCTAGCCAAGCCGGGGCCAGCGGGGATGAAGCATGGACCAGGGGGACCATGGTAGGGGCCAGGGGCACCCTGAGGCCGGCACTTGGCCCCCTCTTCCCCTGCAGAAGAAGTCCAGGCCAACCGGCATGGTTCACTCCGGCAGCCTTGGAGAGCTTGGCCCCGGGAAAGGGCTCTCAGGACTGGTTTGCTTTTACTCGCCTGTCATTTATCCATGAAAGCATTAAATTTTTTTTATTTTTCTTATTAAAAAAAAAGTTGGTTTTTTTTTTAAAAAAAAAAAAAGAAAAGCTAAACGAATCCGATGAGTCCAGGCTGGACGGGGGTGAAGGCACAGCGAAGGTGCGGATGATGTGCCACTGCAGCATCCCCAGGTGCAGGCTGGGAACAAGCAGCCGTCACACCTCGACCACAGGCACAGGGAGGGCCGGGGCAGCGCGGGGAGAGGCCGAGTCCGTTTGGCATTAACATCACCTTTCCGGCAAGGAAAGAGCAAAAAACAAAAACCGAAGACATTTCTCCATTTGCTGGCTTTACCAAAACATGTTGCAACGTCAGAAAAGAGAGAGACTGATAATAACTGGGGCTTCTGGATGTGGAGTGCTCGTGCGTGTCTTTTATGCCCTTTTCTTTCCCCTTCTTTCTTGCTTTCGGGTTTGTTCGTTTGGGGGTTTGTTTCCGATCGTAACCTTGTGGAGAGTTTCGGGCACGGTGTGTAATGGGACTCAGAAATACACTGTCTATGGCTTTGGGTAGCCTGTCTGTTGTCCTTCCTCCCCAGCCATGCCGCGCCAGATTCATCATACCCAAACCGCCTTTTGAAGAGAAAAAAACCCCTTTTTCCCTTAATTCACCCCTCCATCCATCACCTTTGTGAGATGCCAGCTTGGTTGTTCCTGCACCACGGATTTTTGAGGGAAGCATTAAACCTCCCCTAGGTTTGCCCCCCTTTGCCACGCCGCCAGCCCCCCAGCACCCCAGGACAAGGAGGAGGGAGACAACGAGCCAGGCTCATGGGAGGAGTTTATTTGCAGTGAGATGCTCCCATGCACACTCAGGACTGGGCACCGCAGGCATGTCCCCCTCCCCGTGTCGGGGGGGACAAGCCAGCACCCCACTGCCCCCCGCCACCGCACCTGGGTCAGCACAGGACCTCCCCCGGCAGGGATGTGTGCATGAAAGGAAATCTTTGCTCCCAAACTCACTCATTTTTTGTTCAGGGGATACTTAAAATATACATATATATATATATATACCTATGTCCAGCAATTGGCTGGGCACAAAATTAGTGTACTGCAAATGTCATGCAAAGCCGGGCATTGCAGGCAAATTTAATCCACTTTGTTTCTTTAACTGGTGACCAAGAAAAAAAAAGCCACCCCAGCAAAGGGCTGGGCTTGCCAAAAGCCAACAAGACCTGTGGTGTGAGGCTGCCAGCGGCCGGGAGCAGGAGGCCGGCATTTGGGCAGCAGAAACTGTCCCAGCTCACGGTGATGGATCCACGTTGCAGGATCTGGGCTTTACAAGCAGTTCAGGGTGGGATGGGGATTGGGATGGGGATGAGGGTGGGGATGGGGTTGGGGATTTTGCAATTCCCCTGAGAGATGTCAAGGCTTAATCCCCAGTCCTGAAAATACTAACGAGTCCCTTAACCTGATTTGGAAATCCAAGCCCCAAGGGTGGAAAAAGAAGCAGCAGAGGCAGGTGGAGTGCCCCACAGCCCCCGCCAGGGTGGTGAGGCCGGTGGGCTCCTGCTATCACCATCCATGTGTGCAGGCGCATCCCAAGGGAGGGGGTCCGGGATCCTGAACCAAAATGGTGGGGCAAGCCCAGCTGGCTGGGAAGGTGGCTCCTAGTTCCATAGGTGACGCTGGCAGTGCTCAATGGCCTGCGGGAGAGACGGGGAGGAATGGCAGGGGGAGGCAGGGACACCCAGCACCCTGCCAACCCAGGAGAGGGGACGTGGCCAACACTTACGTTGCACTCGACAGCCGTGGCCATGTTCTTGCACCAGTATTGCGGGCCCCAGGCGCAGGGGTCCAAGCCCAGGAGATCCTCCTTGGCTGAATCACAGGCTTTTATTTTCTGCATTACAAAGGAAAAAGGTGGGAGGCGGGAGAAAAAAAACCCATGATCGCCCTTTGACCCCTCTGCCAGCCTTCCCCAAGCTTGGCCAAAAGATGCCCATCTTGGTCCAGGCTGCCCCAGGGAGCAGGTACAGCACCCATGGCACAGGGACACTTACGGTGCAGACGAAGGTGGGGTCCATCATCTGCACGAGGAGCCGTATGGCCGCTGGCTCATACTGCACCACAAGCGCCTCGCACTGGGAAGGACAGAGAGGGTGAGCCTGGCACAGGGGGCTCGGGGGTCCCCACCGGGCTGGGCACTCTCCCCCGGCTCACCTTGCTGGTGAGCGGTGTGGGCAGCAGCTCGCAGCCCTTCTCCAGCACATCGCCCAGCTCCACCAGGGTCTCGTTCTTCAGCAGCTCGTTATCGAAGTAGGTGATGACGATCTGGCAGACGTTGCAGATGGTGCCCATACCCACCGCCAGCTGCTCCAGTGCAGCTGCCCCTGCGGGATACGGGGAGGGGGACCGTTAGCACCCCCCCATCACCCCACTCCCTGGGGACGCAGTGTCTGGGTGCCACCCGGGTACCCCCAGCTCACCTCGGTGGGTGTACCCGCTCCGGGGGCAGCAGTGCAGCATGGTGCAGACAGCCACCGGGTCGGTGGCCTCCAGCAGCATGATGACCACAGCTTTGCCATAGGAGTTGACAAAGTCCTTGCACTGCCCGATGATGCCGTGGGGCAGCATGTTGCACACCTTCTCAATGTCGTTCACCAGTTGCTCCTGCCAGGAGAAGGCAGGTGGAGGAATGGGGAGACACCCCACCCCCCCCCGCTGCCCCCTTTGTCCCCCCCCTCCAGGTCCCCACATCCCCAGACAGCAGCGGCAAGGCCCACCTCTGTCACATTGTTCTCCAGGAGGCTCTCGGCTGTCTTCACGACGAACTGGCACATCTCACACAGCGGCGTGGTCCCCTCCCCATCCTATGGGGACAAGGCGGTGGGACGTGTACCGAGCCTCCCCAGAGCCACCCACATCCCGCCCAGCCTTCAAACCCTGTGAAAGACATTCCCCACCATGGAAAAATGGAGGTGCTTGAGGGCAAAAAAAGAAAAATACAGCTTCCCCTTTCCAGCATTTGGATTTTAAGAAGCATGGCAGAGTGGGGGGTCCCCACTTACCCTTAGCGTGCTCAGGATCTGTGTCACCTTCTCCGTGAGCAGCGTATGGAGGGGCAGTGCAGAGGCAGAGGAGCAGAGTCCCAGATGACCACACAGCTCCATCGGGTCCTGGGGAGAGAGAGAGACATGACCTGAATCAGGCGGGCATCACCCCCCAGGAGGGCGATTCTGTGCCCTGCCCGCTGTTTCCCCATGGAGGGCGATTTCAGCCTGTCGGGGTGCAGGTCTCACTTACCTCACCTTGCTGCCGGTGGAGGGGCCGGAAAATGGCAAGAAAAAAAATATAAATAAAAAAGAATTACAGCGGTTGCAAGCCAGAGAGGGGGGGGGAAATATTTAAAAGTTTATAGGAATATAAACCAGCGGGATTAATTAAAAAAACAAGAGCAGGGCCCTGCTTCTGCTGACAAGGTCCCCTTCTCTGTGCCGCTTGGCCACCCCACCAGTGCCCTCCCACCCCTGCCAGCCCCGGGGAGCCACTTGCCCACTTACCAAGTGCCGGAGCAGCTGGACGGCTGTGTCTGCATACTCGGCCACGTAGCGCTTGCACTGTGCAGGAAGACACGGGGTCAGCACCCGAGGGGGGACAATCCACCACCCTGCCTGCACCCCCCGGGCGCTGCTCGAAAGCAGGCAGCCACAGAAGATGCTCCCATGCCATGGTGACATGAGGAAGGAGGGGGAGCCCAGCAGGATGCCGGCACCCTTACCCACTGTGCTAGGTCGGGTGCCAGGACCTCACACGCCTGCTCGGCATGGGCCACCAGCACCTGGGAGAAGGTGGCGTCAGTCCCCAGCTCCAGCTGCAAAGCCGCTACCAGCTGCAGGCAGTCCCCGCACACCCCTTCCGTCTCCTGTGGGACAACATGGGCAGGGACACGTTGGTACTCCCCCCCCGCCCCAAATAAAACGGAGCCCCAACACACACGTGGATTTGCAGGGCTGGGATTTAAATGCTGGTGCAGTCTGGGGCAGGTATTTGGACACCATCTCTCTGGTCCCACCCCGGATCCTGCAATATCCCGGCCCCAAATTGATGACACTCCTAATTTCATCCATGCAGTATTTTTAATATTATTTTTTTTTTAATTACTGTTAAATAGGTGATGCTTAGGTAATTCTCGCCCTTGGGCAGCATCAATGGCAATCATGCCTGTGCCGCAGTACCTGGGCCTCGTCATCAGGCAGGTCCTGGGGATGGAGCAGGAGGGGCACGTTGGCAATGAAGGGGGCAACCAGGTCAGCAAAGTCCTGAGCCGGGCCCACGGGGGCTGGTGGCGGCTCCTGGAACTTCAGGGCCCCCGTGGGGCTCTCCCGAGGCTGGCACAGCTTGAGGGTCCCGCACACCACCTTCGGGTCCGACTGGAGGAGCAGAGGGGTGGGGACTTGGGGCTGAGTCTGCCCCATCACCCTGCTCCACACCCCCCATCCCTGGGTCATTTCCATCCCCATCTCCATCTCGCAAGATTTTGTCCCAGGCTCCAAGAGCCTCCCTTGCCCTGCAAGCCCCCAAGACATCCCAAACCATGGAGAAATTTAAACCCAAGGGGGTTCCCCCACCAGTTACCATCACTTGCTTGCCCAGCTGGACAAGGATGAGGATGCCGGTGTCCACCATCCTCTTGCACTTGACTGACCAGTCCTGGAAGGGCAGGTACTGGCATTTCTTCTCCAAGAAGAGACGCAGCTTTTCCTAGGTGACAAGGAGAGAGCTCAGGTCTGGGCTGACCCTGTGGCGTGGAGGGGGGACATGCCAGCCCTGCGACTCCCACGGCTGTGACCCACCTCAGTGCAGTTGTCCTGCAGGATCTTGCCCACCATGGAGACCGCCATCTGGCACAGGTGACACGGGATCCCCTTCTGCTGAGAGAGGGGACGTGTCAGGATGCTGCCACAGGACCCACACCCCCCCTGCTTGCTCCTCCAAATCCCACCCCTCCACCAAAAAACACCCCACCAAGAGACACTGGGGCATATCCTGAGGTACCCACTCATTTTTGCCACACACCCCGCAGACTCTCAGTCCTACGTGAGCCCTTCCACCCAGTTAGGCAGCCTTGCTGGCTTACATGTTGCTGTTTGAGAGCATCAGTGGATGCTCCTCTGGGTGCCCACCTTCAGGGCAATGAGGCTGGGATTCTCCCCCCCCAGCCCCATGTTTTGGGGCAGGGTGGGTGCATCCCTCCATCACTCCGCATCCCCCCGCTCCCGCTGCGGTTACCCCCAGGGCCTGGTCCCAGACGGTGATCCGGCAGAGCTCCAACGCCCCGCATTTGGCCGCCGTCACCACATCGCGGCACCAATCGTCCGGCCGCTCGCTGCACTCGGGGAGGGGGCTGGCCGTGGCTGTGGGGGAGGGAGAGGAGACCGTCAGCCCCCAGGGCACCCCAAGACCAGCTCCTGCACCACACCAACCCAGCACCCACCAGCACCCCAACCCCAGCCCTGCCCTGTGAGCTGAGGGCGATGCTCCTCACCCTCCCGCCATGATTCACGCTCAGCTTTCGCAATGGTGGTGGGGTTGTTGGGTTTTATAAATAATTTTTTTAAGCCCAGCTTTGCTGGGCCACTGCATGCTGCCAGCTTTTCCAACGGGAAGTCACAGCAGCTTTGGGCCAGCGTCAAAAGCAAAGTGAATTTGGGGGAACCATCCTCAGCCTTGCAGCACCCTTCAACACACCGGGGATGCAGCTGCTTATAAAAAAACCAGCAATAAATCTTGCAAAATGAGCAAACCAGGGATGTCAGCGCTCAGCCCCACACAGCAGCTGGCTAGCCATGCCGTAGCTCCTGGCAATGATTGAGCAACCCTAGTTTTAGGTGGTTTTTTTTTTCTTTCCATTTCCTCCCAAGGACAGCATTTTCTCCTGGCTGCAAATCCCCGACGCGGCAGCAGTGGCATCGCCCGCCCCAGCCACCCGGGCAGCGCGGTGGCGTGGCGCAATGCTGGCAGTTTAATTGCTACCTTGGTGTGTCAGGATTCATTCGCGATGGGGCAAGTGTTTACTCCCACCGGGGGCTGCACCCACCCAGGATGCGGCTGAGGAGGTGGCGTGGTGCCAGCACAACCCAAGTCCTTCGTTGCCCTACTTTGGCCAGGAGCTGCTCCGGAAAGTCGGAGGGCACATGGGGAGCAGCACATGGACAGGCAGATGGGCAGACCCTGCTGCATACCCTCTTGCAGCTGCCATTTCTAAGCAAAGCACACACACATACCCCCACCCACCCCCACCCACCCACCCACCCCCCTGAGCATTTGCATCCAGCTTTTACCACCCAGGCCTGGCCATATGATTTTGCACAGCAGGAATAAAGCCAAAGGCAGAAACTGCTCCTTCCACCCACCCTGCCCTTATCAGGTTTCTCCCAAAAAGCTGCTTTTTCTGCATGCTGGATTCTGGCAATGCCTTTGGCTCATCCACAGGACGTGCTGGGGCAGTGGCCTGAGATGACCGGGGACACTCTATCAAGTCCCAGAGGGTGGGCATTGTGGGGAGGGGGCTCCAGAGCCCGCCCCCCCCAGCCCCGCCTGCTCCCAAAAGTGCTGGCGCAGCTCGGCGGGTGCCGGGTGGCGTTTCAGCCCCGATTACTCCATCAGGCTGACGGCAGCATCAGGACAGGAGCGAGCCCCGGGGCAGGGTGAGTCCCCCCCGGTTTCCCATGGACGGCTTCCCACACACCTCTGCAGCAGCATGATGCTACTGTCGCGGCATCAGCTGAGAGAGATATATTTATTTTTTTTAACCCTGGCACTATCATCAGGGCGAACAGGAATGTCAGGTCAGCAGAAGCATTAAGGGGCAGCACCGAAAAAAAAGGGAGTGGGGAGGCAACAACCCACAGCTTGTTTCTGACATGGTCCTGCCTGACCCACAGACAGGAGCATCTCTCACAGCCCCATGCTGAGACCGGACCAGTGGCGTAAGGATGGTGCCAGCAATGGCATGGGGGGATTTTGCTGCTCTAAAGAACAGCAGTGGTTTGGACCTGCACTTTTCTGGCTCGTGGTGGCTCTT
This sequence comes from Morus bassanus, assembly GCA_031468815.1. Taxonomy (NCBI): domain Eukaryota; kingdom Metazoa; phylum Chordata; class Aves; order Suliformes; family Sulidae; genus Morus; species Morus bassanus. Next base: position 4,842,674 of record CM062583.1, read on the forward strand.
AGCTCAGCGCTTACTCCTCACTCTGCTCAAGGAAACTCAAGAAACAAGTGCTGGGCCGGAAAATAATTAATAACAATAATAACGCCCATCTGCTGAGAGCTTCCCTGGGTGGAAAGCATCGCCACAGGGCAAGCAACTGGAGCAACCGGTGCCCTGTGAGCTCCTCTCCACATTTCAAAGCCATGCTGGAGCCGCCTCATGCCGCCGGGTCACCCAGGCAGCAGGACATCGGACGACGCCGTTTTTGGCAAAGCCATGGCACAGAGCGGGGTCGAGGCAGGGATGCTGCCATGTTGCCGCAGTGGCCCCAGGCCAGCCGGTGCTGCCTCATCCCCAGCTGCCAGGCCCCCAGGGTGGGGTGGGCTTTCCTCAGGGTGGGATCCAGCACCGAGCTCCAGATCTAGCAGGGTTTGCTGGCATTACGCGGAGCCCCAGAGCATGCCTGCCGAGCCAGCCAAGCCTGGCGAGCAGGTTGTGACGTAAACCCCGGGGGCGGCGGCGTGGGCCTCAGTGCTCCAGTTCCCGACTGGGCACGCACCCCTGTTACAGTGAAAACCATAAATACACTCTTCCCAGCACCAAAGTCCTTCTTGATTTTGAAGAAGGATGCAGTGTCCCCCAGTCCCACAGCCCCCTCAGCCACACTGAGCCACGCAGCCAAGCCGCCGCCGCAAGAGCAGCCGCTGGCTTCCAGGACAGGCGTTGCCCGAAGGACGGACGTGCCGAGCACGGGCAAACTTTCCTGCTCTGCCTGTTGCTGGCTGGAGCGCCTTGGCACGTCCCCCCGCAACCGTCAGGCCATGCGTGCGCAGTCACTACTCCTCCACCGCAAAACTGGTGCCTGGGCAGGTCATGTCAGAGGAGCCCGATGGAGCCTGGGGTAATTAGGGTGCAAATGGGGTTCTTCCCTCTAAAAGGGTTCGGGGTTTTTTTTTTGCCTACAACAGCAGGGATCTGGGGCTTCTTCATGGAAATTTCCCCCGGAATAAGCGATTTCCCCTCGAGCAAGGACCAGGGGTCAGAAACAGGCTCTTCCCAACTTGTTTCCTGGGGATGGGGGGCGGGGGTATGAACCAGGTATCACTTTCTCACTCTTACTGGGGGGGATGCCTAGGGGGTGGCAGCATAAGCTCATCCACAGGCAGGATTTGCTCACAAATCCCCAAAGCCCTGGTGATGAGAGCTCTCCAAAGGTGCTCAGGGCTGCAGCACTGCACCCCATCACCCTCCCCAGACCTCAGCAAGCCACAGGGGAAGAGGTTTCTTGCCTCCTGCACCTCTTACAAGGCCCCTAAGAAAAGGGGCAGCTTTGGGCAGCACCATGGTCACTCCAGCGTGCAGGACAATGGAGCGGTTTCCCCCAAAAGGCACCTATGCAGCCAGGGCCCAAAGCAGCCCTCTCCCCCATCACTGCTAAGACAGCTGTGCCTGTTTTGGCTGGCCTCCCTCCTTCCATACCCCAAGCAAAACACCAATGCCATCCAAATCCCTGCTGTCCAGAGAAGGGAGGGAGCAAAACTGCTTTTTGCCCTGAGATCATCTTTAAGGGCAGAAGTTGCAACGCTCACGTCCAGGTGGGCAAGAGGTAAAGCAGCCAGTGGTGCCGCCTGCCCCAGTTCTCCTCTGGCGTAACTCCAAAACCGTGGAGGGATGAGGAAGCACGCTATGGAGCTTAAACACTAGAGCTGGGAATAGTTTTGGGGTTAAGAAGGGTTTTCTGGGCTCTCCTCAAGCCCTACCCCCAGGCCTGGCCTTACCTTGGTAGGAGCCCAGGCACACAGAAAGGATCAGCACCCAGCCACTCCATTTGCTCTCCATGCCGTTCCTAAGATAGTCCTCAGTGGCTGGTTCCTCTCCTGTGCTGCTCCCAGACTGAGGAATCTTGGATGGGTTGGGAGAAGCAGTGAGAAACCACACCTACGCAGGGCAATTACCACACCCCTCTCCTTACACCTTGATTATAAAACGATCACACAAGCCTGCAGTTGGAGGGAGGGACCAGAGCCAGGCAGGTATTCCCAGGATGCCAAAACCAGCCCAGAACCTGCTGCTCAGCGCTAACCTCACCCCTCCTGGCTGCAAAGGGGAACACCATCCTAGCACCATGCGATACCGCTGTTTTCTGTGCTCTTCACCAAACAGAGCAGCATCCCTTACAAAAAAAGGGTCAGCGGAGTAGACATTAATTCGCTTGTCCTAAATTCCCTGGTCTTTAATGGTGTATTTAGAGGCAGCGGTTTGCTTAAAGCATTTAAAAGACATTTATTTTCTTCAAAATACAGGAACGAAGACAAAAGGAAAGCCGCAGTAAATGCAAGTCAGCACTGAAGCCTGGTATCAGGCAGCTTCAGCAAGAACTCCCTCCAGCCTGCGCAAGACACAAATTGCAACACAGGACTGTTGCCTCACACCAAGCATTGCATTCGGCCAGAGAAGAGAGCGGCAGCAATCCCGGACAAGCCTCTTTAACCTGCAACCACGCTCAATAGAGCAAAGGCTTGATGGGACACGCAGGTTGCAAGGCAACAGCAACTCAGTGGGAACCCGAATCCTGCCGTCCAGCTCCAGCTTCCTAGTGACATTTTGGGACGTCCCTTCTCCTGGCTCTGGAGCAAAGGGGAAGCTAACAAGACCCTTCAGCAACTAAGGCGCAACAAGGAAATGAAACACACAAATGTACCGGTTTACAGAAGTTTTTATTGTTCATTAAGGAAGCTTTTGTGCAAAAAAATCAAGACAATGTTCTTTAGAAAGCAACTGCACGTGTCCCCCTAGCATAACTCAAGCAGGTCAGGTGACACAGTCCGCACAGGAAGGGGTAAAACTAAAGAGATTCCCAGCGCTAGCACAGGATTTGCTCCAGTTCACCCATCACCCAACAGGTCGCTAGCATCAATCCTTTGCTACTAAAACCCCCAGAAAATTAAAACCATGGCAACCTGTAAGAGCAACCGTCGATCCATCCCCACCTCCCACCCAAAAAAATTCATGTTAAGAGAACACCATCCTGATTAAAAGGTCAAATACCGTACTACATGCCGTGGTGTAACACAACCCGTACCTCCAGGGCAGCAAGGCCAAAGAGAGCCCATTTCCTATCTGGCATATCTACCCCAACTGCGATACACCGCTGGAACCACTGCACAAGCCTGCCAAGACAGAAAGCTGCAGGTATGTTACATCTTTAGGGGAAATTGGTTTTGTTTTTTTAAAGCCATGAGTGCTTCAGCATTCTGTACAAATCAAAGAGGAAGGACAAACCAGTATTGCTATCTGTCAGACATTTAGTATGTACACATAAGTAACAAAAAAGCTGCAGTCTAGTGGTTTTCCATTAAATTGCATGAAAATTTCTTTGCTTGCTGTTAAAATGTTGTTACTGGAGCTCCTGCCTCACCCAAGACACCACAGGAACAGTAGCAGTTGCCGGCACCTTTCTGAACAAGGACTGGAATTTTCAAAGCTCCACCTCTGCCCAGCTCCTCCTTCCCAAAGGTATCCTCAGAGCTACTTCAATGCCTCCGTTTTGGGGGTTAACTTGAACAGAACTACGCACTAAATGCTGGTAGGGGATGCAAGGTCCGTCTCAAGCAACATAAAGCAAGATTCTCATTCTCGCGGCCCCTACACCTCAAGGGCCCAACTTGTTTCCAGGGTAGCAGCCTGCCTTGAAGGGCTTTTGTCCAGAAGTTCAGGCCCTTTCACTGCGATACTGCAGAGGCGTGAAAGGCAGGTTGTCAGGTATGCCGGCAGAGCTGCCAAATACCTACTACAGTGCTCTTAGCGCCTGCCATCTCCGCTTACCACTCAGATGCGTTTCCCCAACAGAAATGGGAATGCTGGAAAATAAATTTATACTCTGAACTACTCAGAAGGGCAAGTGTCAGTAAGAACAGGCGGCAGCAATGGACACTGCCCACGAGCCTCTGAAGTCTGAGATGACTGAAATATGCTAGAAAAATAGATCAAGGAACAAACCGGCAGTTTACAATAAAAACCATTTTTCCACATGTTCTGCCCTCTGTGCGAAACTCACTTTGACATACACACAGCCCCTGCTGACTTTTCCCCCCGCCTCCGTCTTCTACTGACCCAGCTCACTCCAGCCTTTGGCACCCAGCTGGCTACATGTAGGAAGCTGCAAGACTAAGCAGAATTGAGCAACTAGGATAAGAAAAAAGGGAGCCATTCCTTAAGTACATCAGCATGCTTCAAAAGACTGAAATCCCACTGTACAGGGCTTGACAGCAGAACACCCATGCTTAGACTGAGTAGTCCAAGGAAATAAAAAGGACATGATCAAAGGTTGAGGGAGGGTTTCCTTAGCTACACACCACGAGCCGAAAGCGTAGTCACTCAAATGCATCTTTTTAGATACCAGTTACTTTGAAAGTTAGCTGGGCACAAAGTCCCCTCCTCTGCATCTGTAGAGCTTTAAAAATTCCAGCCGAAGGGATTCCCAGATTCAACATTGTCCCTTAGAGTTCTCCCACTGTTACAAAGAAAATTAATATTCCAGCCAGATGTTAAAAATGCAAAGCGTGTAATCTTCCCAATGCTGACTACAGAAAGACATTCGAAAGTTTAGTGGCTATCTTGTTCTTTTTTTTAAATTAAAAGGTAATAGTCTTGTCTCATTTCACCTTCTCTGCCATTCTTCCTCCCAGCACCTAAAAAACACTTCAGCCTACCAATTAAAAATCTACAACACACTGACTATTTTTAGGAGCATAATGAGTTTAACTGTACAATCAGAAATATCTTTGTTAAGTCAACAATGAAGATCTGATCCTTCAACAGCAGCACTGCTACAGAAGAGTTACAATAAAGGATCCTGAAGGTCAAATTGTTAAGGAGGCAGAGAGGAGGGACATTCGAGATACAGCTCTCTGCCAACCTCGGCCCACATTTTTAAGAGCCATGGCAAACTTTCAGAACTGGAAATTCTCCTTCTAGTTCCACACATGACGTTTGCAGTGATCAACAGCCTAAAGGGAAAGAAATAGTGTGTGTTAGCAGAAAAAAGCCTGTTTGCAAACAAGTGTGCATCTACATATACAATTCAAAGCCTTATTCTGAGCCAAGATCTTGGGAGCAAATCTGTTTTTCTTACAATAAGTGATTCCAGACAGCACTAGAATAAATAACATCCTCGTCCCCACCCAGAAGCTTCAGGAAAGAATGCTGATGACCCTTAGCCATTAAGACCTGGCAAAGAAAGCATCAGCCCACAGCAATACTGGAAGCCAACTTTCAGAGCCCAATGAGAGGGTCGTGACATGGTTTGTTGGCTGTGCAAATACAGGCTAAATATAAAGCTCACATTTTATCTTACTATAGATTCTGAAGTGCTAGCAGACTGGTGGGGATAGGAAGAAAGGGAGAAGAAACAGTCTGCTTTAAGAAAGCTAAGACCTATGGAATATGGAAGACCCTCTAATCAAACCCAACCACAGCTATCTAGTACCCTTTTGCTTCCTGAAACTGGTATTCATCCACTTGGAAGTATGGTACAGAAGCTGGAAAAGTAGTTTATGAGGAGCTATCAAAGACCAACAGGAAACGCGAGGCAGGATCCTGCTTTACATACGTTGCACTGAGCAGCAGTCTCCATGTTCTTACACCAGTAACCAGGACCCCAGACACAAGCATCATCCCCCAGGAGAGGCTGTTTAGCCGATCCACAGACTCCGAGTTTCTGTGAAAAGAACAGCAGCAGAGTCAGCATCTTTCTATTTGCACCAGGAGATCTCAACTCCAGCTTTACATCTGAGCTTCCACCTCACGGAGTGCAGAAGCAACACCGAGGTAGCTTCAGGAGCTCCCACCGTACCATGCTCAACTGATAACCACAGTCATGCTTGGAGCTGAACGAGTAGACAGGAAGCAGTAACCTGACATGAAGAATTAAATTACTGCAGCTGCTTCTTCATATTAAGTTTTGAGAAACAGAGCTTCAAGAACAGGACCTTTCTCAAGAAATGTCATTTAATTCCTCTCATCACATTCAGGGCACACTACACCTTGTTAGTGAACCTCAACAGTGGATAACCACTGGCAGCTCTTTTCTTCTATCCTTCCCTGCACAAGGCTGGCAGTCAGACAGCTGTCCATTCAGTAAGCTTGAGGCCTTGCGCGACCGCATTCGCTCCAAGCATTCAGCATGCTGATTTTTATTCCAGCAGAGTTTCTGCATGCTCGGCACTCAAAGGCATACTGGAGAGTAGGCAGGACTGTATCTGAGCCCCTAGTCAACAGAACTGAACTCAATACTCACAGTGCAAACAAAAGTGGGATCCATCATCTCTGCCAAGAGTTGCACAACGACGGGTTCATACTGTTCCACAAACTGAACACACTGTAACAAAACACAGGTTGAGAGATTCTCCTGTTAAAGCCTTAGAAAGAAGAGGAAGATACGGTCTTCAGCAAGCAGGCCTGCACACTACTCCAAAGACCCCAACAATACACTCCAAACTGATAAACCAGAGGCTTGAGCTCTACAGATCAGAAAAGGACTCAGCATTGCACTAATCACACAACTAGATAATTTTTTCTTAGCTCATACCTGCCTGCAGCCATCTGCAGACAGGTTATGATGAGAAAGGAGTCAAAACGAAAAGAACCAAGCAGGACAGGCTTTGATTTGCAAAGCTTAGTCTCTAATCGTGGAGATCACTGCTGTCTCAAGAGGAAAGCACACTGAACAACCTGGAGACAAACATCCCGAACAGGACCGCAGCAATACAGTAATGACTCTTAAGCACTTTTAGCCCACGTAGTTACTACTCACTTCAGAGCAGGCAGCAGCACGAAGGCTTCCATCAATAACAGTCAGCCCTCTAGTGGAGAGGCCACCTCCAAAGCACAGAAAGATGTTGGTGTTCTCAGCAGAGACTAGCAGCGCTCATTAATAAGCGAATCACAGCTATTAAGCAGCCTCACAGCAGTTAGCAGGAATAGCTGTTTCATAGCTGCTTTAAGTCTGTACAGTGTATGCCTAGTGAACTCATAAGCAGTTGCCACTTGCTGACACTCAGCAGCCACCTAATAAGATTTCCAGGTAAATCTTGATAGCTGTGGCCTAACAGGTGTTGCTTTTTGCTGTCTCACTGGAATTATGCCAGCCTACTTCCAATTACTTCATTAATGCCCTGAACAGGATCAGCATTGAGGGAAAAAAACCCCCAACCTTCAGCTGTTCCCACCCACTGTTCTCAGGGGATTTCTAGGCAAACCTTTCCTGACTGCAAATTAGCACAACAATCCAGCCAGTCAATTCAGGCCCTTAAAAGTCTCCATCTATTCAAAGGACTGCTAACCCCCAAGGATGGGGAGTGCCACAACCCAATCCCCTTGAACCCCAAACTCCTTCCAGCCTCTAGCAGAGGGAGAGTGTCCTTCAACTCTGACCTGCATTACACTGACTACTCTTATGAAAGCCACCATGAGACACTGCTCAGTAGTTTTTCCAAATACTCTGCAAGATGTTTCATCCTTCTGTTCACCTCTAGCTGCCTTGTTCTGAGTGGAAGGCAGGCTGCCACACAGAAGGCCTGTGGGGTCATTTGACTGCCTCAGGTGAAGCCTGCTCCCTCTCTCCCCCTCTACTGCACCCAAGAAGCTGCTATGCTTTGGTGCTAACTAGTAAATGGAAAAACCTAGGAAGGATCAGGTTGCTGAACACAAGCCAGTCTCAGCTGCACCTGTGGATAGTTTGTCTCCAGCCAAAGACCAAGGCAGTCGGCCAAACACAGAGACCTCTATTATGAGTACCTGGACATTTACAGCAGAAGCAGAGACACTTGAGAGATGGACCTAAAATTAGCATGCAGACAGAATATCAGGTGAAACACTCCAAAAATGAGGTAAGCATAATTGTCACTGTAGGACCTATGTAAACCCAACAAATCAACAAGGACAGTTCCCAACCATCAACAAGACCATTGCTTTTTAGCCTGCCTCCTGCACAAGCGCTTTACCTGATCACTGACAGACTCTGGCAGGAAGTGACAAACTTTTTCCAGTAAAGCCTCAATTTCAGCTGTCGTAGCATTCTTCTCTAGTTCTCTGTCTGCATAAGCTACCACCATCTTGCAGATATCACAGAAGCCACCTGCAGGTTTCACTAAAACTGAGAAGGAAAAAAGAAAAACAAACCAAAACACAAGTGTCAGTGCTTAGATAGTTCCCCCAAATAGAAGAAAGGAGGCAGCATCAGCAAAGTACTAAAGCACGTGTCCTTAAAAGAGATATAATCGTAGGTGAAGTAGCTCATTTTGCAACACCACCAACTCCTCATTACCAACCTGGCTGCTGCGGAGGCTTGTTGGCTGCACAGCATTTCAGCATAACACACACAGCTTCAGGATTCGTTGCCTCCAAGAGCATGTCAATCAAAGCCTGGCCATAGACTTCGATGAAGTCCTTACATTGGTCTTTGACACTTGCTGGGAACAGGTAGCAGATGACCTCCATTTCATGTACAATCTCCTCCTGAAGCACAATGAAGGATGCATGGCAAATGAGGAACAGAAATCTGACTCAATGCATAAGTACATGTTTTCTAACTCTGTCCCATGCAAGATGGAAATCTTGCTCTCATTAAAAAGGCAATAAAATTGACTTTCCTTCCGCCTCCAATACAGGCCCATTTTAGCCAAAGCCTAGGAAGAAGTACAGTTTCCATCACTTACACACCTCTGTCTTGTTGCTCTCCAAGAGGCCAGTCACTTCTTTCACCATGGTCTCACATATTTCACACAAGGAAAAAGTCTTCTCTTGAACTGAGGCTTTCTGAGTACACAGAAGAAACATACAAAACAATAAATCAGCACTTGACCGCATTTGACAGGGACAATTCATAAAAGATCAGTCTAACAGCATTCACGTTCAGGTGCGGCACACTACTTCACTTACCTAGCTGGCCAGTTTGAGCTGAATTCAAATGGTCACACAGAACCCAAAACCAGCCTAGAAGGTCTCAGTAAAAATCCTTTCTGAATGAACAGTCATTTTGTATGACTAATTAAAACTACAATCCCCAGGTTGTATAAGGAGGGGAGCTGAATCTAGTAGACATTAGAGAGAAATAAGCAGGCCCACACTGACTGCAGTCAAGGGAAATATGAAGTGTTTTTTAAAATACATTAATTGGGGACGGAAGTTATTAGAATTGAGAGCACCCTCCTGTTGCCAAAAGAAACCTAGAAATTGAGGGACTTGAGGGAAATTGTTTGGAGCCTGTTAATCAGAAGTTAACTGTCCTCAGAAGACTTTCCTTTCAAAAAAGGAAAAAACAAACAACAACAAAAAAAACAAACCACCAAACAAGCTTCAGCCCATGTCTCACCCAAAGGCCATGGGAAGCTAAGGTGCTTCTACAAACTCGGAGCTTCAGCATTCTGACTCCACACATGCAGAGTGCTGTCCCATTTTTAAAAGGGATCGAAGCATAACTCCAAATGTAGAGCAAAACTCAAATTCAGCAATTTGCCCTCTAACATTTGAGGTGACGTCTAGAATGGCTGCTATACTCTACTGCTGGAACAAGAGTTCCTGTTTCAATCCTGAAGTATTACCTTATAGCTTTGGTTTAGTGTAGGCTCTGCTATTCTAACAAATCAGTCAGCTCTCCTACTTCACAGATGAGCATCAGAAACAAGAGGAGGCCAGTAATTTACATGCATAAAAGCTCATATTCTTCTGTTTCACCTAGTTCATTACACTAAAGCAAAAAGGAAGGCAAAGCTGTTGAGTACAAAACGCCCATCGTACCTCCACAGTTTCCATTTTGACTTCGTGAACCACTTGAGCCGGCAGCAGAGGCTGAAGGGGAACCGATTTCACGGAAGGACAGAATCCAACCATGGCACAAATGTCCTTTGGTTGCTGGAAAGATATGTATAAGCAATTTTTAAAAGTCTAGAAGATGCTGCCCTTTCTATGGTGCCTGTGAGCATAGTTTAGAAGACTCCAACACAACCAGGAGTTTCATGACTACTTCTACTTCAAGTATTGCCAAAGCATTTGATATGGTTATAGGCAGGACAACTACCAGATGAAATTTAGCAGTTCCTTTAAAGATGAAGAGGTTAGGCCATATCCATTTAAAAACCCCATTTACCATAAGCTAATACACTATGCAAGCCCTTCAAAGGAGTTGACTTAAGAGCTACCAACACCAAAACAGGCCACCAGCATCACATTAGACCTGCATCCAAAGCTGCTCCGGTGAAAGCTTTAAGTAATCACAGAAGAGGCTAATTATCCTGACTTCAGAGTTCACCCAAAAGTTGCAAGAAAAGCCTAGAAAAAAGGACTCCTTTTCTCATCCGCAAACTACCTTCTTCAAAGCATCCAGTAACATCACATTTTGCAAACAGAAACACATTCCCGCATTACTGAACACAGCCTATAAGAAACAAAAATTAACCATGTTAAAAACTAAGCCTAACCTTTTTTACAAGTATCTGCAGTAACTGTATTTCAAGCGTTCTTTTCACAGTAAGAGGGAAAACAGCACATAGAAACAAAGCCTTTAAAAAGCCTTCTAAGTCTTTCTCTAAGGTTTTAGAAACATACATTACTAAATGCAAAAATAAATGCTGGACATGAAGCAAACTGCTCTAAGGGGGACACATTTCACAAAGTGAGAAAGGCTGTACAGAGTTAACACAGAAAACTTTAATTTTCCTACCTGAAGTCTACTTAAGCTAAAAAAAGTTACCTTTGGTCCTATGGGTAATTAGAAGATCATACCCCACCCCTTCACCAGGGCATCAAGCTTCTTACAGCAGAGGCTTATGCAACAGTTAATACATCATGCCAAAACCTCATGCACAGGCAAAAGCAGTATCTCAAAGATACAGTGCTGCTTCAGACTACTCCAGGCAGTACCTTTAAGTCAAGCCCTTTGGTTCATGCATTGTAAGAAGCATTTCCAGCTATTAATGTTACAGCAACACCCACATACACACATGTTCTCTCACAGAGAGATGACAGACACAAGGTCTCCCAGGACTGGTTAAATTAAAAGCCCAAAAAGCTCTAGGAAGCAGGAGCCTAAAGGCCTCCCCGCATCTTCTTTTCAATTCATATATTCCAAACATCTATACCATTGTCCTAGATTTAAAGGTTAACCAAGAAAAGACCCAGGGACAGCTTCACTCAAGCCCTTTTGAGCCCAGACTTTAAACCAGAAGCTGACAGGAGCCACCGGCATGCTTTTTCTGTATCTATCCTTCTTGTATGAAAGCGAGCATATGTTCTGCTCTAATGGCCAAAGCAAAATCAAGCTGAAATCTTAGTAGCACAAACTGGTATCTGGAGCTGGAAGTAGGACTGGTCCACTGGAGGAAGTCTATAGTCTTTTGCTGTTTTAATCACGTAAATATCCCTTGTATCTGTCAACACTGAGTACAATCACACCATGTACACAGCTAATAGAGCAAGAAGTGAACTACAAGCAGGCTATCACCACAGGCAAGTTGCTCACCTACCTGATCCTTCTGTTGACAGAGGAGATTGAAGACAGAGGAGGAAAGGAGAAATTAAAGATAACAGTTAAGAGAAAAAAAAATGTCAAGCACTTGGAACTGCATATACTCTTTCCATGAAGAGGATGGAATATGACATGGTCCCCACCCCAAAGATCCTTAGCATTGCTACAGCAACTCACATTTAATTACACAGTGCTAACCAGCATTATTCATCTGAAGTTATTAAAGCATCCTGGGCAAGACTACCGCCAAAGAGTTTGAACAACACTCAGCCGGATGCAAGGTGTGGTCATATTCTAATTTCAGGTATTAACAATATACTGCACTGCAATGCTTAAAATGAGAAACTAACTGTTATTGGAACAAAGATTTGCTTCCCCCTGCAAATGCTTAAGCAGCAGTATGAGCTTCTAAGTAGCCTTTAGCAACTGGAAACAGAAAAAGGCCACTGTGTTGCCAAATTCAGGTTCAAGTCAGCCACATACTCTATTAATAAATTCACCTATAATTTGTTATGTTACTTGGGGCATCTAGGCACTGCATTCTCTAAGGAAAGGCTTACCCATTTTTTTAAAAGGTTTTAGGACCTCTGGAAAAAGAGCTGCTATGGAGGTGGTCAGAGGTAAAATACATTGTATGTTGCTGCAGAAGACCAGAGCTGGTGCAGTACCACTCGCTTTCCATGGCTCCTATCAAGAGCCCAGGAGTCTTGAGATAGCAATTCCAGAAGGACATTTAGTCTTGCTTCAAATAGACACATTATCTCTAACACTTGAAACAATTCTGCAATACTGTGACAAAGACCAACGCTAATATGCTTAACACAGCATTTGATGGGGAGAGGGGAACTGGTGTAAGTACAAGACAGAGATAAAAGAGTATAAAGGAACCTACGTAATGCATCTTCTGTGTTTCAAAGGATCAGAGTGCCTTTTGCACCGCTGAAGTGGTTGTGAAACAAAAGGGAAGTGCTAAAGAAAGCATTCCGAGATTGAAGTTGCTATCCTATTAAATGCCAAGTTCAAATCATTAACACCAAGACTTACAGAGCAAGGGCTCTCCCCAGACTTTTACTGCAGTAAATGTTTCCTGTTTCCAAATAAGTTAGCTACACAAAGCAGAAAAATGAACCGAGAGTAAATATTATATTCTACTGATCTTACCATGTGCATCATCATTTGGATAGCCAAGTCAGAATATTCGGAGATATAGCTCTTGCACTGCAGGAAGTGGGAAGAGAAAGTCTTGTAAATATCAAACCACTTAAGCTGTAGAGTTAATCTAGAATTTCCTAATACATCAAGGTATTAATTTACCTGCTCTACTTAATCACTGTTCTGTTTGTCTTTCAGAGCTTGTCGCAAATATAAGATGGCATTTCAGGTTACACAATCATTGCACACAGATGATTATCTGATGAGTCCTTTTCTCTTCCTCTCAGGGCAAAAGCACTCCCCCTCACTGATACGACCACATTACCCTGACAGATCATTCTTATGAAAAGGCCTTCAAGGGCTAGCAGCAACCTTGAGTCTCTTTCTTCCTCCCCAGTCCCATACACATCACCCCACCCAACTTCCTTGACCAGAAAAGTTCATTATTTCAGTGTTGTTTTCCTTTGTAACATATCCTACATGTGACACTCTCCTTTGTTTTATTAAATAGAGATTACATTGAGAGGATGAAGGCACCGAACAAACTATTTTACATTTGTATACAGGAACAGATTTTTAAAACAAAAAAAGACAGCTTACCATATCAGACATTCCAGGTCCCAGGCGGTCACACTCCTCCTTGGCATGAGCAACCAAAGACTTTACAAAAGAGGAGTTTGTCCTCACAGCTTCCTGAACATCAGTAACCAGCTGAATGCAATCTTGGCATACATCCCCACTTCCCTGGACAAAGAGTGAAAGGAAACTTAAGTTGACATATCCTCACATAACACGTTTTAGAAGCTTCCGGAACTACCAGGTTTTAAAAGCTATTTTGAACTATATACAAACCTTAATAAACACTCTACAGAATACTTAAAAGCCTGAGCTAATACAAATAGACAAGCTACTGCTGGTATGTGCACCAGCCACTAGATGGAGATTAGGTACCTAGTAGGCTCTGAAACCCGAGATAACAGTTAAGATACCAAGAGATTTTGAAGATTGGGTTTTGTTACAGACCGCAGTGGGAGGTTTCTAAATCTGGCGTAGATCTTACCTGCTCCACCCACAGCAACTTGCTCTCTACCCACTCGACTGTTTAACTCCCATATCTAGGCTTGCTATCAAGACTCAGACTCTACTCACAAGTTCACTGTGTCATCTAGTCCCCTTTGTCAAATATCTGTTCTTTCCTGATCCAGTCTGTCACCTCTGGATTCAGAGACAAATGCTTCCCCTGAAGGGCACAGCTAGTAGATTACTCAGAATGTGGGAGAATTCTTCTTCCTTGGAATGCTGATGCCAAACTTACCCTCAGAAGAAACTGTTTCCAGTAAGACCTGCTTGACTACTACAGTCCTGGATTGGAACAGCCCAGCACAAGCCTTGCCTTTATAGACTGTGGTTGTTAATCCAAGATTAGACTTATGGTCCACGGGGGCTGCAGCTATCGTCTTACTTTGCTTTAAACCCATAGCTTAGGGAAAAAAAGGTAGCTGTCTGTACGCAGCAGCACAAAATTCAATAGGAGACAGTCACCCACGTGAAGCACATCAGCTTAATCTGTGCCCAGTACAACAACCCCTTACCAAGAATCATCAATAAGTCCTTCCACAAAGGAGTGCTGAAGCTGTGGAGCAAAAAAATGTGCACTTCTCTTGCCCGCTGGAATACCACTGCACCCTTACCTTAGGCTTCTGTTTGGGTTTGTCCTGAGGATAAAGGAGAAGAGGTACGTTAGCCATGAACGGCGATGCCAGTTCAGAGAAATCCAGCTCTGGTATCTTATTGGACTGGAGTTGTTTCTGAAGTTTCATCGCTGCAAGGTGCTTCTGAAGGGACTGGCACAGTGAGAGGGCACTACATACAACTTCAGGTTTATCCTAGAGGAGATAAGATACATACATCAAGTTCTAGACTGATGCCACTTTTATATGAAGTTCAGAATAGAGAGTCATTCAGCTGAAACAGGATAGGAAGGGAAAATGTTTCACAGCAAGGAAGCAGTCTTCAAATTTACACCATTAATTGCAACACCAGTGGTCCATACAGGACTGAAGGATCATATGCACAATCTTATGTATAAGAGAAAATCAGGCATCAACAGAAGCACAACTTTTAATTCCATCAGTTGCAAACTGTTATCTACTTACTAGCTCTTCCTTGATCATATCCATGATAACTGGTAGGTAGGAGTCCACAATTTCTTTGCACTCAGAGACCAGGCCTTGGTCAGGAAGAAACTCGCATGTCTTTTCCAAGTAAGAGCGAATCTCGTCCTATAAAAGATGAGGTGGGCTATAGACTATCAAAACATATATGTGTGTGTATAGATATAGACAGATATATAGATCGACCTATCTCTATCTCAAATGCTCTTTCCATTCCCAAAATGCACCACACAAAGCTTAAAAGCAGGCCCTTGCACTCAGGTAGGTCCAAGTCAGTTAGCAAGCAAAACCAGAATGAGGTTTTACACTATAGGTCTATTTTCCCCAGTCCTGGACCTGCAATGAGACCCTGCCAAAGTGAAAACATGAAATACTGCTTGCAGGGCCTGCACAACACAGTCTTGCCAGCAGAGAACATTTACATTTAATAAGAGGAAGTGAAATTACTGACTAGCGGGACAGTGATTTGTTTATACAAAGTATTCCCACATTCACAAAAAAAAAGGGAAGAAGTACCCACAACCAAAAGAAGTCCACTTGATATAATCATCCACTTCCAGAGACTGCAGTATCCCACCTGTTAAGATCAATGACCCACTGGCACAAGAACAATTTTATTAAGCATCTACAGTCATGGGGATGTGTTAGAGCATGAGAGGCTCTAGAATTTACTAATCTCAAAACCAGAAGAGGCTGTTTAAAAGCCTTTTCCCATGTACTCTGGCCCCTTTCAACATTTGCTGCTTAGGTTGGGAAAACATCACACAGACTACTCTTCCACCCCCTCACCTTGCAATCTTGTTAAGACAATGAAATCAAATAGTGCCTTAGGGCAAGGAGAAGGGGAGGTCTGCTCACCTCGGTGCCATTATCCTTCAAAACCTTGCCAGCCACTGTCACAAGTTCCTTACACAAGTCACAGGGGATACTGTTCTGGAGAGAGAAGTAGAGTTACTTTGAGACAGAATTAAGTACCTGTAAATGCAGTGTTGAATAACAGTGCGAGGAACAAGCATCACATTTGGAATGGAAGTTAAGGAAGAAATACTGGCTGAAGCTGGGGTAGGAAGAGGTGTTTTTAATTAAAGAGTGAGACTATTCCAAGCATGTCCAGCTCCAGTTTCTTCAGTGTATCAACACGGTATGAAGAAGCAGGTGTGCTACCACTTGCTCATTTCACCTATAGTCCCACCTCTCTTTAAGTATAGTGCCCTCAGAAGACTTCTCCCAAACCTCTTTTACCTTACTCTTCAAAGACTTCACACATACTAGAAACCTAAGAACTTTTCAGGCAGCTTCACTCATTTTAGTTGTGCTCTGCCATTCTGACATTCCTCCCTTCCCCTACTTTTCCATAAAATGAAACATATCTCAGCACAGATATAGCCAAGGTGAACTGAGTGCACCTCTAAGTAAAATGCCTTTTTCCCCTAGAAAATGGTGAAACAATACCACAATCTACAGCTACATCTAGTAAAGCAGCACTCAAATTTAGTACAAATGCAACTTGAAAAGCCACACTAAATATAACATCTGTACCGTTATCTATTGTCATGGGTTTCTTAATTTAGGATATGCTGCATCTTTTGAGGAACATTAACTTATGAGAAAGACCTAAAGAAGCACAGACTTACAAAAAAAGCTGTATCAGTTTGGCTCAACTTAAGAATAAGAAAAGGCTCTATGAATTAGGAGTCAGTTTAACAAAGAGGAACAAGTCTGAAATCCACTATCTCCATTCCACACATTGCTCGGTGATTGTGCAACAGGTCACAGAATAAGTCAGCAGACAAGTTGTGCAAGGCAGAGAAGTGGAAAGCAACCTTTATCTAGCACCCAAATTAAGGCACAGTAACCAAAGCGTAGTCAGATGTAGCATTTAACTTTGATCAGAAACCTGAAAAATATTCGTCAGCATACAGAAACCAGCTACCTCAGCTACAGGTGGGAAGAAGTCTCAGTAGCTGACACTTACTACAGTAGGCTTATTCCAGACATTCTGCTGGCAGTGTTTCACCGCTCCGCACTGTGATGCTGTCCGAACACTCTGACACCATACCTCCGGACCCTTCACGCAGTCTTTCTGCCATAAAACAGGGCTTGCCACAGCTGAAAAAAAACAACCAAAAAAACCAAGAATTGTTCTTTCACAGTTGCACACTTGAATGATTTCCACTCCAAAGTAAGCAGGCTAATGTTGTATGGTATAACCCCAACCTTTCCATTAGGCCACTTAAGTTCACTAACATTTTTAAGCACATTTCAATCCAGCAATTTCTAACTGAAACGTAAGAATCGAGTCCCAAATACAGATTTCACACCCAAAGAACCCCAGAAAAATCAAATCCACACTTCAGACAGCTGATTCAGCTAATTCCTAAAGCTACAGCCCCGCTGTTCTCCAGTCCTACTGTCCTTGCAGTTACTTCAACTCTGAACTAGCAGTCACATGTAGCTTGTAATTGCTGTCTGCATTCCTCCTCCCAGGTCAACCACCCTTTTCTCATACAGCAACTGTGAGAGCTAGCAAACTAACTGGATTAGAAGCCACAACAATGAACACATTATATGGAGGACTTAAGAGGCAGGTACAGACTGAAACGCTGATCATAAACCAAAAGTTTCAAGAAAGTCAAAGCAAAAGAGGGACATAGAACAATGTGAGACAAATAGTTTTTACACCCATTAAATCTATTTAGACTTTGTTTCCTCTTGGTTGGTTCTTCAACTGTGCACAGAAAAATTTGTGGGGGGAAAATAATAAAAAGAGTGTAAGTCCTTGTCTGGACATTACCTCCCACCCCAGGTGGAATTCTTGCAACCTATAAAGTTTTGAATACAGAATACCATTTCTGGACAGCCTTCCTGAAGAAGTGTAAAAGATCTGCACTATTAGTAAGTAATAGGACAAGTTAACCACACCTTCTAGCTGACTTCCCAAGCAGTTCTGGTTTCGTTTTGGGCTTTTTGGGGGTTTTTTTTCTTGTGCTGTCTGGACTGGACACCCAACTTCTCCCAGTTCTCTAAAATCATCCTGTCTGTTGGTAAGCTCAGTTTCTTCAGCAGCCAATCTCCTACACTGTACTAACCTATGAAGAAACAAGTCCTAAAATCCTACAGCAGACAGGCTCCAAGGAAATTTGCCTTGGTCTAAGCCTATAAGGCACTGCTGTCAAAGTTTTAGGGAATAAAAAAATGCCCATTCAAACCTATTAGCTGTACAGGTGTTGCTTAGGAGCCAGTATCTTCACACCAATGCTCTTCACACATCACAAATTGCTGTAAAATTACATTGTCAACCAAGAAGCAGGAATTAAGCTGTTTGATTCCTGTGAAGCTTCTACAGTAAGATTATGACAGATGAACAATCACATTTCCATTTCTCACGTCTCGATTCTAAGCAATTAGAGGATCAACTTAATGGCTGAATCACCAGTGCATCTACTAGGTATGTAGTCACTACACATCAAACAGAGCCAGATAAACACTGCTTTATAGGTGGCATTCTGCAGCCTTCTCAGCTGTTTATTTATAAAGCCTGTTTACACTGGATTTCACAGAGGAATGACCCATTTATTTTAAGAAATATGTGCTTTGCATACTTAATCTTCTACACAAGAGCATCAAGTTTGCCACGCTCTCTTCCAATAAAAAGCCTAGATTGCATGTTATTCTTCGGCAAGACAGCACACTAGGATTGTTTATAATACTGTAGAAGTAAGACTTCAAACCTTCTAATAATGTATGGTTAGCAGAATATTTACAGACAGCCTATTCTAAATTACAGTGTTACTGATCTGGAAGCACTAGGAATAGTTAAGTTTCAAAGTCAGACTGGTCAGCCAAATAGCTGTCAGCTCGGACAGGATGACAATAACCAAGTATACACTTGGTTGAATGGAAGAGTTATTCTTCCCTTGCAGATATTGGTATTGAACAATGGTAGGAAGGCTCTGCAAGGCACAGCCAAGTCTGGCTAAAGTCTTGCTGGTCAAGCAAGATGTCAACTTTCAGGAGTGGAATTAAGGGCTTCCAGCTATTTACAAGTATAGCTTTTAAACTATGCCTTTAGTTCTGTAAATCAGAAGAAAATTACTCCCCCTCCCCTGTTTGAAACATATTGTAAAACTACAAAACTAAAACTACAACAATAGTTATACCAAGCAGTTTCTCAAACTCTTGAGCTAAGAAGCCACTTAAAACCCAAACTGAGGAATTTATGCCGTAACTTGCACTGGTTTGATCTAGCTCTTAATGAACTTCCAGTTTTTGTTTGGTTTTTTACTGTAAGATCCTGTCAGCTGTATGACTTTTCAAATCCACACACAGTTTTGACAGGATGTCTAACAGCTAGTCTTGCTCCTTCTTCCTCGTAGCCTCTGACCTGGTCATTATAAGCACAGGACAAAAGAAATACTATGCTTCAGATTTATACTTACTTATCAGCTTCTTTGGCTGTATGGCTTTAACCAATTCCCTGCTGCATGGCTTCTGTATCAAACAGATGCTCAGAGTCAGTCACTAATGCTCTGACCTGCCAGGACACAGCAAGGGGTATCGGCAGGGCAGCAGGGTTTTGTCAGGTTACGACACTGAGGCAAAAGGAAACCCAAGAGCAATGCAGTAGTCTGAGACCTTTTGAGGTGAGCAGAGCACATGCAGGTTGCAGATAATTCTGTTCAGAAGGAAAAAAAAAAGTCTTAAGTTCAGATTGATTTTTGACAGTACATTAACTACTTGATGCCTGATTGCTCTGGTTCCCTTCATCATGTCTCACCAGTCTGGAAGGAGAAAACCAGTAATTTCTCAGAAGAAGCATACACAGCCATATTTTATTCAGATTCTGCTCAAAGCACTGCCACTGGGCACACAGTCACTTCAGATTTGAGAACATGGGCATTAATGTTATCTGCAATCCTCTACAAGAGACCCAAGCCACAAAACCTCAGAAGAGCTTGACACCAGCAGGGACAGTGAAGAACAAGAAGCATCAAACTGTTCATAAGCCAGTGAACACCAAAAACTACTTTTAGGATGCAAGCAAGCACCCCAAACCTTCCCCACTGGTATTATTTAAAGTCCTCATTCCTGCACAACATCAGAGCAAGATGAAATGCCAATATACCTTCATATTTCTTCCGTCAAAAATCAGCTATGCCATGAGATATGGCCAGGTATACCAACACTTATCTACAGAAAACAAAGTGGAAGAACAACAGTTACAGAGTACACTGGAGAAGTTCTTTCCTTCTGAGAAGAAAACTCTACATTTGATGTTTTCGGTACAGATCTTTCTGGTCAAATGGTGACTAGGCAAATTTGTTTGTTAGGGCCACACATCGCTGGGCACATTTTAGAAAGCAGCTACAGAACAAAGATGATGGACACTAAGCATGGCTTCTTTACTTTCATCTTCCACAGTAACTTTAAATATAGTTAAGCTTGTATTAGTTTATTCTGTATTATGCTGAAACGTTTTTATTACATAGCGCAGTGTCTAATATGAAAGGATGCACCTTCATTGCGACAGCATCCACCCTCCCCTTCTGAATGTCCTTCAAAAAACAAACAAAACTAAAAAAACTCTGCATTACTTCAGATCTTGCAGATTCAGAAAATAGCAGCAAGAAATCCTTTACTATTCCCACTTTTTCCTTTAGTTTGTTCTCCTACTTAATTTTGAGACAGCATTTTTCCTCATATATTGACTCATGCCACAACAAAAGCATATATGCCAGTGAAGTGTGTCAAGACCTTGTCCTGTTTCAAAACAGAATGAATGCTTTTGAGTCTTAAGAGTTATCTTGCATGTTCCCTCAAAATAGCCTCTGCTGCAAGAAGAGTGACACCTTAACGTGGTATTTCACATCCTCAGAACAGCAGCAAGCCAAGAGAAAACAAAGCACTGTCAGTTACCTCACACAACTCCTAATGCTGGCTGGATAAACCCAATGGGATTACCTTCTTAGTTATCTCTGGCATCCCTTTATTTTATATATTGTTCTTTATCTAAGGTCATCCATTTTTAAATAGATTTCTCCTTTCTCTGTAGATTAGCTCTCAACAGTCACATGTCATCAACAGCCACCCAAACCTGCCCCCCTTCCCCGAAGTTCTCGCAAGCCACTATTTTTAGAGCACCAAACAAGTTTATCTGTGAAGGCCAGAGTGCTTCTTTACTCATCCTCTTCACTGGTTCCTCCCTTCAACTGTTTCAGAGACATGGTTTCTCCAATTTTAGAAGGAACGGTCTTTGCTTCACCAAGCTTTTCCTAAATTAAGCAGTGAAAGAAAATGGAGGAGGAAGAAGGCGGGTAGAAACGCAATCCATGTATAAAGGGTACGTCTTTCAAATGTGAAAGACTTCAGCTTTCAGGCTTCTAGCCAAGCTGACAGCCGATGGGCATCCTAGGATCCTTGCATACACTTGCAGCTTCTCAAAACAAAACAAGAGATTCATACCAACTCTGACCTCTCTGATGCTCATGTCTGACAGACAAAAAAGCCACCTCCCAAAAGAAGCATTGCCTCAGAAACACAGCCTGAAGCCCAACAACATAATCAAAACACTCAACAAGTTGAAGGGTAACAGCAGAAAAGGAAGGAGAAACATTTTCTTTGAGGCCCAGGTCAGCAACCTAACACTGCCAGAACACCAGTAACACAATCCTGACAAGTGACAGCTACTGCATATCATGTGGGGCCCTGCCAAGGAATTCACACAAAACCCAGTTCAAAGGCTGCGAAGATAAAGGGAAACCTACAACTTGCTCCCACAGCGGTACTATTCTACTCACTTCAGCGACTGTGCATTATTCCCAGACACTCCAAAGCTGCAAATGCCAACTACGATCTCCATTCCAGCTGCCTAGGGTCGAGGAAGGAAATGCTAACATACCATCAGAAGTTAGGGAAGTAGAGGTGACAGCCCTATCAGACAATACCACCTTTTCTACTTGGAAAGATTACAGAGCCATGTATGTGAAAGCACAGTTCAGTTCTTCACTCCTCTTCACGAAACAGGAACCTAAAAGGAAGCTTATAATGGCTAGATCACTATTCTGCAAGGACAGCTACTGGAAAATTGTTAGGTAATTACCTTTCCCAACAATAACCTTCCCTTCCCTTAAGCACTTGTCTTATTCTTCTTCCAGGGAGAGCCAGCCTGAATTTCTTTCCGAGATGCTCAGAAAAACATCCTAAGCAGTCCCCTCCAAAGCTGTACTGAATCTAATGAGACTTTTGTGATCATGCTTAAAAGTTAACACTTCTGACAAGCTTCTGTGAAGAGGGATTCTATATGGGCCAGACCAGATTCCCTAAGAAGCCAGAGGATAAACCAGAAAACTATCACCCAGAACACAAAGAAAATCAGCTTGAAGACTCCATCCTCCTCCAAACCAAACTGCTAGGAAAACCTTGGTGTGAGCAGCATTTTTATAGACAAATTAACCTGCAGTTGGCCAGAAAAACGCTGAGCTGCTGTTCACTTTAATGGGTTGAAGTCAAATGTGGAAGATTACTTGGGGCGCTGTCAACTCTTACGCCTTCATGACAATCTAATTTGTTCTGGGGATGTTAACATATTCATCAGGAGGGATGCTCTTTCCCAGGCTGTCCTACTTGGCAACGTTAAAGAAAGACCATTCATAATCTCCCAGAAATGGCACACAGACCAAGTGAATACATCAGTCTCTGCCACTCTGTGCTTAGTTAGTTACTGACTTTTCCCCATTTCTTTTGAGAACTGCAGACGCAAAGTGTGTTTCAGTTAAAGAAGTCAAGAGGGATCAACTTCTCTTCATCAAATCTTACAAAGTGTCAACAAGTCAAGGAGTGATCTCAACCTGAAGTTACCTAAAGGGCTCAATACTTCACAGCCTCTCTGGTCAGTTAGTGAGTTAAGTAAAATCTCAAAAGTTGTAACTGCATCACATGCTAGTAACTCATGCCAAAAGTCTGCTCTGCCTCTGGATTAAAGAGGCAGTAAAATGACCACAGTATTTGAGAGATTACAGGCAATCTGCAGAAGACATGGATATGGAAATGCAAAAAAGAGAAATGGAAATGTGGCTAGCTTTTATCACTATTCCAGATGTCGGTTAAAAATAAAATCAGAGTCTTCCTGTATAATATCTACTGATCAAATATCAAGCTTGGAACATTTTTAACTAGCGCAATTCACAAGAAATTACTTTTGAGTTAACACCGTGATTGGGCTCTCCCTCAAAGTGTGGAACACGTTCTCATTTTGGTATGCTACCTCTGCTGTAAAAATTGCTCTTACCTCAGATGCTCCCTTGCTTCCCTCACCAGGAGACAAGCACAGTAAGGGAAGCAGTTTGTGTACATACAAGCAATCACAACAGGGTTAAAGACAGCAGAGAACAGGATGAGCCGAGATGGTAAAATCAGCTCTACTGTCCCAGTAAGTTGTCCCCATCGCTATAAAGGTTGAAAGAGAACCATAATTTCCACATTGACCGGAGGTTGCTACCATGTTGCCAAGCAAGCCCTGACTTCTGCCTGAGATTTTTCTATGACAGGATCTAGAAGAGATATTTGGATGTTCAAGGGCATCTGGCAGTCATCAGGAGTAAGTGGTCCCATACAGTATGTTAAGATACTCCCAAGAAGTAATGAAAAGCATTTTTCCCTGCAGCAAATACCTACAGAAATACACCTAAATGTTTTGAACATACTTGTCATCCACCTCCATTCCCTCTGTTTGTTTTATGTTGGGGGGGGGGGGGGGGGGGGCACAGGCAGATTTCACACGGGTCTCTGCAGAAATTCTGTATCGAACATCCTCCTTTCACCAGGCAAATATATTCATGCTACAAAGAATGAAAAAGTCTGCTAGTTATGCAGACAGCCATGTCTGGAAGAGAAGACAAAATGCCTGACTACAGGTTACACTGCAGCCCCAGCAAAACACAGGTGAAGTCCAGAGGCATGTAAAAACTTCAGAAAACAGAAGGGAAGCAGTTCAAGACACCATCATGAAGAAACAGAAGAAAAGTCTCAGGAGCAATGCTCTTTTCCACACTGTTGCCAGAGAAGTGCTTTAATGCAGAACGAATGCCAGACATGGAAGACAACTCAACAGGAAGCTCCCTCAGGGAAAGGGAAGGCATCAGACCCCTGCAGCTGAACAGAGAAAGTATGCCAGAGGGATGAAAAGGGACATTTTAAAGAGCAGCTTCAGGGAGGACAGCAGTTAGCAATGGTAGAGAGCCTGGAACAGGCAAACTGTGGTGCACAAGGTGAAAAAATAACCTATCCAGGAGTACAGTGATGACGCAGTTGACAGCAGGAAAGAAGAAAATGTTAACCCCTAATCTGTGCATACTAATAGCTTGCATCCCAATATGAACATTGTCAAAGGATTTTTAAACTGTTATGTCTGGAAAAAAACAAGCCTTGAAATCTCACTGCAAGATTCATTCACTCAGCATATCCAAGAAAATCTCTCTATATGCAGACTTCTACAGAAGCAGAGAACAAAGTTTAAAAATTAGTCAGGGTAAACAGTGTAAATGTGAAACTCTTCACTCCAAGAGGAAGAAAAATACTGATATCTGAAATCAAACATTGCTCCGTGACCAAATACACAGACAAGCATTGCCCCAAAATATATGCACACACTTCAAAGACCACAGAAGTACCCCTTTTAACTTGCAGTAGGAACTCTGGTATCTTAATAGCAGCAAATTAATTGCATACAAAAGCTGCTACATAAAGAAAAAAATTAAACAGAAAAATGGACTGCGAGTAAATCCTTAAAGAAAAAACAAACACAAAGTCTATTTCTGTCATGTAGTTCTAAAGCATTGCCCCAAACCCGCTTTGAAAAATCAGATCCACGTGAGACATTGAAACGAAAACCCATGGGCAGCCAGCAGTAACTGGTCCTGCTTCCCGCAGAGACACAAAGTAAAAAAATCTTCCTGCATGTCATACCATAAAACCCTCCCTGAAACAGCACTGTCCACCTCCCAGAGAGTCCCAACTGACATCACCATCACCTGATGGAGACACATTCAGTTTTGCTGACTGGCAAGCTCCCACTCTCTTGTTCCACCCTCTACATCATCTCGGTTTCCAGAGATTCCCAGAACTGCTTCTTTGCGGTATGCTGAATAGCACAAACCGTGATTGTAAAAAGACTGCTTAAGACTTCGAAGCTCTGCAGATGCGATCACACATTTCACCATGCGCGACCATGACCAGGCAGAACAGCTTGCGCAGCTCCTCCAGACGCAACCAAGAACAACTCTTTCTATTTATATCCCTTCTGCAAACAAGGAGGAGATTGTGCAAGGGCAGGTTTATACAAGCCACACGACTGGTGCACTATAAGCACCGCTTCATTATATGACAGTTGTGAGGTGCCTCATACCCACAGCACTCCCTGTTATTCCTCTGAGAAAAGAGGGGTATATTTTCTAGAAATAAGACACCTTCCACTGTTTGCTTAATTTCATCTACAGTAGTGGGCTGCACCAGCCTAGCTTTTTTGTTAGAAACCACACTACCAAACAGAGCAAGCCTGCGGACTACAGAGCACAGCCTGAGTTCAATTATCTGCTTTTCCACTTCCTCTAGAAAATTCAAGTCAGACCAACTCAGCCTTCAATTTTCCTGTCCCCAGATGTTCTGATCAGTGTTTGCTAGAGGCATTATACATTAATTTGATATTTTGGAAGGAACAAAGATTAAGTCTACTATTTTTTGGGGGGGTGAAATAATCACATCCTCAAACTTTTTACTTTCCACTCCCAGCTTAACTTTTATTTTACCAAGAAGAAAAACAAATTCAGCTCAAGAGAAACTGAATCTGTTTTAACTGCACATCCAGCCTTCCTCCTTTCCTGATCTCAGTGACAAGCAATAATCAAAGTGCATACCAGTAGCCTAGAGATTCCGAGCCCTGTACGCCCTGCTTTAATTCCTTCGTATCTCCCTTAAAGGGAAGATGCACAGAAGCACTGTAAGTAGGTCAACCAAAAACCCTCATGGCCTACCAGCCATGCCGTAAGCCAGCCAAATAACTCCATTAGTATACACCAAGGGTGGCCAGGTTTCGATAGAGCTAATTAGTTAGCTTAACAGACAAAAATGGCGTTTCAGTTTGTCACAGCAAAATCTTCAGGAAAAATCTGAACCATACTATCATAGATGAGTCAGTTAGTATTCATAACAGAACCTTGGTGAGAAAAGACAGGCGTTTATTTGTGTTAAAACAGTGATTTCTTAAAGAAAAACAGGCCTAACAAGTCTTCTGCTATGCTCAGTTGCATACGCATGCCTTTAACAGGTAGACCAAGCTAACTCTCATTGCTGAACTGGTTTCTCATTACAATTTCCCTAAATACACTAATGGGAAACCTGGTGGATACTTCAAGGCAAATCCTTTTCACTTTTAAAACACAAGAAAAGACAATGATTTTAGTGATTCGGAAACTGTCCCCACAGAAATGATAACTGATAGCAGTTAATTCGATGTAGAGCAGGCACAAAAGTCATATTGTTAAAGCAGATAAATATGCAAAGTGAAAGCTGACATTTGCTTGTTTCCAGCCTGAAAAGTCTGAGATTCTCCATTAAATTGTCCACATACCAGTATATTAGAACTCCACTTAAATACAAGAGTGGTGTACAAACATGCAAGATATCAGAGGCATAATTTACCACAGTCTGCCAGTTGGTTATTCCTATGGCTTTTAAACAGCTAGTCACGCTTTTTCTTTGCTTGACTTGTGAAATGTTGCAGGTTAAACTCATGACCAAACAAGCTCTAAGTTTAAAACTGTCTTATTTAAAGGAAAATTATCTGAAAAATGGTGTGCATTACTGAATTAGACCTTCAATTTTGGGATTTCTAGCCATTCCATACCAACAACTTGAAGGTGTATTACCTCTCCAGTCTGTCTATGAATCATTTCTGTAGCTCTGTCTAGCTCCTGCAAAGTACAAAACACAAGCACTGCCTTTTCTAACCTCCAGACCTAACACTAAAGGCAGAATATCAGTTATTCCCCCCCACCACCACCACTTTCACCTCAGCAACAACAGGTAACAAGGCCACAAGCAACAACATTAGTGGAATTTTCCACGTGGTGCAGGACACCCTAATGAAATGAGGCTGCTTTAAAAGGATGCAACAGAAAAGGCTACCTCTTGCATCTGAAAGAGGATTAACACCCATCTATCCCTGAAGTGCCAAAGATAAACAGAGCTGCTGGCAGAAAAACAGTTCCTAGGAATTGCTCTTATTTGGCTCTATCAGGTGATACAGCTGCCCTATTAGCGTCAGATATGGATATATGGATACAAACGGATCCGATGCTACCACACCGCCATCAGGAAGACATTTTCCCACCAGCAGTGGGAAAGGCTGGTTTCCCACAGGGACCTACCCCTTCTCCAACGTTATCGCTATTCTTGGGCGATTCCCCCCCACCCCAGGTATAATTTTCCCCCTCACAACCACCCCGAAGGCACCCCTGAAATGCCGGCTCCCCGGCGGGACCGTTAGGCCCCGCACCGGGCTCCTCTCCCTGCGCTTTCGGCAGCCGGGCCCGGCACCTCCTGCTAGGAGAAAGAAAGATAAACAGCTTTAGACCCGGCCTTTCCCCTCCCCCGCCCCTCAACCCCCCGCCTCCTCACAGCGCCGGCCGCCCTCAGCCCGCTCCCGCCCGGGCAGGCGCTCGGCGGTGAAGGGAATGCCACCCCCTAGACCGGCGGGGCTAAGCGTGAGGGGGAAGGGGAACTGCAGGCGGAGGCCGGGCCACTTACCGCCCGCCAGGAGCCCGAGGAGGCAGAGGAGCGCTGCCGCCATCATCCCCTCTCCCGTCTGCAATGCGGCGTCAGTGCTGCCCCCCGCCCCTATATAAAGGCTGCGCCGGGCGCTACCGCGCATGCGCCCCCGCCGCACCGCGCCCCCGCCCGGCTGCTGCGCATGCGCAAGGGGAGGGGGCGCGCTCCTCACGCCCCTCACCACCGCCCCCCCTCCCCTCCCCGCGCATGCGCCCTGCGCGCCCGCCGCCTCTCCTCAGGCGGGCGCGAAATGGCGGCAGTGCTCGGCCCGAAGGCGGGGCCGTGGGTTCCCCGGGCTCCTCTAGTGAGGGAGAGCGAGCCCCCGCCGCTTGAAACGGCCCTGCCTGGCCGGAGGAAGGGCACCCACAAAAGGCGGTTTGCGTAGCGCCGGCCCGGGCCCGCCGCGGGCGGTAGGAGCACCCCAGGCAGGGGGGTCCCCATAGGTACCCCCTGGCTCGCCCTCGGCGGGTGGCATCCCACCGAGGTGCACACCAGCAAGGAGGAGCTGTGCCACGGCGGAGCTTCCCACTCACAAACCTCCCACCTTGTTGCTTGGGCTTAGGTGGTGGCGGGGGTGCTTGTTTTTCCTTGCTGTGCTTGGCAGACTCTGGCTCTCTGTTGTCACTGGGCAGCTAAGTATCTGTGTGGTCCAAAGGAACAGTAATTAAAAATATAATTAAGAAAGCCTGAATTGACTTCATATCTCTAAGCCTCTTATTCATTTCACATCCCTTGCACTGTTATCACCAACTGGAACAACAAACTAACCTAGAAGAAAATGAAATATTTTCCTACTGGATCAACAAACCGAACCAGCTCAGCTGAGGGCTGGAGCCGGTCCCTCGCAGGCAGAAGCCAGGCTCACCAGGACTGCACAGAGCTGCTAGACCAGCTCCCCTCTTTTAAACACATGCTCAGGGCTTTCTGTTGCTGGAGGAAGGGTCCCGGTAAGCTAGAGCTTTTCAGAGCCTGCAGAGCCTTGCTTGGATATCCCCTGCAGCCTTGCCGTAACTCAAAGATTCATCACTTCACACCTGAAGCACTCATGATCTGTGAGGCTTATCCAGCCCAGTTTGTGAGAATCTTCAAGGTATTGCCCTTCATCTTTGGGCATACACGGTATTACCATATTAGGTCCCTACCAACGTGTTCATTTTTCAAGGGCAAGACTTGTTGATAACATTTAACGTACTTGCAGTTTAAAGGTTAGGAGGAAGCAGATCTGTTCTGTTTCGCTTTGCCAGTCTATACCAAACAGGGTAATGCACATTTCTTTTATGAAGATCTTCTGAAAATGAAAAGCCAAGCTAAGAAGCCACTGTGGGAAGTTGTTATCACACTCTTTGCAAGACACAGCAGGAGAGCTCAATGCTTACACAGGGCCTTTGCCCCCTGCCAGTCAGCACAGCTTCATTTGGAGCCTCCCGAGCCTCTGCTATCCCCCACATCAGGAGCCAGGGCTCTTGGGTAATTCCCAAACTGGAGCCAGATGCACCTGGACTGAATCAACCAGGCAGAAAGCAATTTTGGCCAGACTAAACAAGCAACCTTTACTCTGGTGCTAAAGCCACCTTGCCTAGGCAGGGCTCAGCATGCCTCTCTTATCTCAGGAGCGCACATGAAGTGTTGACAAGGCACCTTAACTTTCTAAGCAGCAGTGAGCTACTAGCTTAGGAACACACACACAAAAACAACCCCACAGCTTTGTGAAGAATATTTAAAAGGGGGTTAAATAAGAACAGGAGAGCTATTTCAGCAGGCAGCGTGTTTTTCTTCTAGGAACTGAAGGACAGGGGTAAGGAAGGACTAGCATCAAGCTAGCAGGTGCCCCCCCCAGTCTGTTCACATTTTGGGCACCAAGACCACCAGTGCTAGCCCAGGTTTCCCTGGAGCATTGCCAACTCCAGTTGATCCAGGGACTTTTTGGTTTTTCCTCTTAAGTACAGAGCATATAATATCTGGCCAGCAGCTTCCTGACAAATTGTCACTGGGACATAGCTTTCCTGGTTTAGCCATACAGCCTGCTAGTTTTCTCACTTAAAAATGGGATTAGAAAAAGTGAAGTGGCATCAACGGTTCAAGCACTGGCCATCTGCCATTGACCATGGGCAAGAGTGGGAAACCCCAAAGGGCAGCTCAGCCTGTTGAGACCAGGTCCAGCTTACAGACGTGAGGACCAACTGCATGAAAAGAGACCTCGCGCTGAGGGCATGAACTGCAGCAGCCTGCCAGCTCCCTACCACCTTCTGCTTTTGCTGAGGTTCTGCTCAGATCTGGTGTTTTCCTGAGGATAAGCCTCCCAGATCAGGTGTCAGAGGAGGCTTCTCAGGAAGGATCGTGGCTTGTCTGTAGTCACATAACAGCTGAGTCACTTTGCTGTGGCTGGGAGAGAAGGGGGCCTTCCCAGCCTAAACTTGATTTTTAGCCCCTTTTTCTGGGAGGTGCATGCTCTGCACAGAGAAAGTGGGTAGGAAGAGCCCATCCTCCCTCAGGGTGGAAAGCTGCAGCCAAGCGAGGGACTCTCCTGAAGCAAACACATGACTCACTTTCCAGGGGCTGGCGTCCAGGAGCACTGCCTCCCCTACCAACCAGTTGAACAGGGCTGGCACCAGAGCCTGGCTGGCTCCAGAAAGCCTGATACTCGGTTTTGTCATGCCTACGGCACATAAATTCCTTGCACCAGTCGCCTCGCCCTCCTGGAGCCCAGTTCTCCACTTTGCATAAGCAGTGCACGTGAGGCATCTCTGTTTGGCAATCTCGGGAGGCCAGCCAGAGGCCCCTGCAGGCTCTGGTTTTGCAGCCTGCCGCAGCCAGCTCTGCGGAAGAAGTGTTCCTGTTGCAAAAAAAAAAAAAAAAAAAAAAAATTCAAATAAATAAGTAATACAGGCATTTTCTGCATCAGCCTGCCTTTTGGACCATTTTGCATTTCCACTCAGACTGCAGCAAGCCGTCGGAGAGGAAGCAAAGCCAGCCACAAATTACAGCCTGGCAGCCTCAGGAAGAGCCTTGGACACTTTTGAAGTTTGTTCCAGCCCAAGCAGGAACAGCCTCCCCATGACTCACAAATGCTTTGGCTTGTGCGTCCTGGCTGGACTAGAGACAGACTCCCCACCACATGCCCACCCTTCCTGGCCACTAACAGGCTGCAGAGAAATAGCTCCTGCTCTGACATATTTCTCAAAGCAGGAGGCATCAACAGCATTTTCCAAACTGGAAGGCAATGCTGCAGGGACTGCATCCGAGGGCAAAGCTGCAGCTCAACACCAGGAGGGGACAGGGCAGGTGGGACAGCAGGGTGTCCCCTCACTCCTGGTACTGGTGCTCATCAGCCCCCGCACTGGGCTGCTCCAGCACTCTAATACAGTGAAAACCCCCTGACCCGCAGAAGCAGATGGTTCCTTACTGGATTAGTGGCCTGAATCAGCCCAGGGTGAGCCAGCCGGGTTGTGAGAGCGAGGCAGCAGCGACCCTACACTTCTCCAGCCTCTCAGCCCCTTGCATCAGCACAAACAGCTGCACTCTGTGCTCAGCCCAGCGACCGATAGGGCTTTAGGAGTGATCTGTTCCTCTCCCTAGGCAGTTTTTCGCCTGGATCCAGTTCGCTGTCTGAACGCTTGTGGCAGCACAGGGTGAAAGGAGTTGAGGACCATCCCCTTTTGGCGGCTGCACGGCCACAGAGCTCTCAATTCACACAGGCATGATCACAGGCCACGCTCCTTCCCACGTTCAGCTCAGCCACAACTTAATTATCAAAAGGGGTCACAACAAGTGCACTGGATTTTCCAAGCAAAGCATAACATAAAGCCTTCAACAGTGCAGCTAATTCTCATTTCAGTATTTCCTTTGTCAGCTGTCACAAGTTTTACATTTTAGTTACAAGCTGCGTTTTGTTTCAAGGTTTCTTCAGCATTTTAGGTACTACTTACTGGGATTAGGCCTCAGTTCCAAGGCTGGCCATATCCCAGGGCAACTGTTACTTCAAACCAAGTAGATCAACACAAAGAGAGTCAGCAGCTATAAATGCCTTGCCCTCATGAACCAGGATTTCTGACCAGCGTAGAGTTGCCAGAAAAGCAGGTGATTCCTCCTAAATACAGGAGAATCAACAGTGCAGCAGCATCTCATAAAGCCTGTGCTTTAAAGCATATGCACAAAGATGCAGAATCCCCTTCCTGCTCTCATTGTGTCGTCTTTTCGGGGTTGTAAGCAGTAAGAAAGCAGCCAGACAAACCTCTGCTACAACCTTTGAAGGAGAAACAGCTGCCTTTTTATAAATGGGAAGGAGAATTAAGTCAAATGTTTTTCTGTAAATCCTACTTCCCTCAAAAACAAACAAACAAAAAAAACAAAAAAAAAAAAACAAAAAAAAAAAAACACCAGAAATATACATCTAGGTTACCCAGGAAGAAAATAAAGGAAAATTAATAACAGAGTTAACAATATATATCAGAAATCCCAAGTAAATAAAGTCTGACAAAGCAAAAGAGGAGGAGGATTTTAGGACACCTTTGGTTCCCACTTGTGCTACGACAGAGAAAAAGCTCCCCAGCAGCCTCAGGAAGTGCTACCCCTTTTCTTCCCTAGCCTGTCTATAAAGATTCAGAGCAGATGACTCAGGCTGCTTACTGGGAGCTAAGATCCTCTCCAAGAAGAGGAGCAGGCTTGATGTTTTTTAGGGTTTCTGAAGTAAAAGATAGGAATGAAAAGAAGAGTGCCCTTACCTGTTCCTGCCCATCACTGCTCTCCCTCCCTCAGTCACATTGTACTGTTGCATTGAAGCTCACCGCTGTTTTCTAAAGCGGCCAGGTCTTTGCAGGCTCATCTATCCCACAGAAGAGCCACTTTCCAGAAGGTGCTTTTAATGTATCACCTCTATCAAAAAAAAAGAAAAAACACAATCTTTTAAAAACCATCCCAGCCCATTTCTAAGAGCTGGCCCCTCAGAAAGGATGGCATTGCAAAAATAAGCAAGATTTTAGTTTGGGTCTTCAAAGCCTATGGGGGGGGAAATCACCACCCCCAGCCCTGGCTGACACCCCCCTGCATATACCCTGGCAAGCTGCTGGGGCCTCCGCGGGGTGGTGTTGGGTCACGCAACCAAAGACCACCACTCTGTCAGCTTCCCAAAAGAGGCACTCACAGGGACTTTTGCATGCACCCCAGAAAATACGCTGCCAAGCAGGGCATGCATTTTCCAAAGCAAACATCGGCACAGCCAGGCCTTGCCATTAACTCAAGTGGGGACCCCATGTGTGTAGGGTCTCTCTTTCACGGTAATTTTTGGTGTGGAGTGGAGAATAGCTTGCCTTCACAGAGCTCTTGGGCAGAGCAAGCGTTACCGCCACATGGCTCTGTCCTTGGGGAACAAAACTGAGCATTGCTCAGCTGTCACAGAGCAAAGTCTGATATTCCTCTTTTCTGTGCATTCACTCTACGGTAGAAGGCAACACGTTCCCCATCCTCATCTTCCACCTCGTTCTCTTTTACCTATCCATTGCCCTTGGGCTCATCTCAGATCTCAACACAGGACCGGCAGCTCCAAATGCCACTGCCTTGCTTTTAGCACTGCCAGCCAGAAATGGGCAAAACTTGCCTGCCAAAACCAAAAACAAAGGGCTGAGTCCCTTTTATTTGCTTTCTGTTTTGCAGGTGTTCAAGGATTATACTTGGAAGCTCTGAGGGCTTTTTCAGCAGTGCAGACTATTTCAATCCAGCCCTTTCACAGCAGATGGAAAATCTACTTTGACTCAGTTTAACTCACACGGAAGTGATTAGATAATCACAGGACTCCAGGAGCCATGGCTTTAAGAAAAAGCACAAAGTATTATAGGCTTTGCAGAAAAAATAAGAGTTGGCACAAAAGCTACAAGGGCTCCTGTAAGGAACCATACTGAGAAGACACCCATCCCCCAGACTTTCTTCGTACAATTTCTTCCACTGTTGAAATATTTGCTTTCTCTTCCCTCATTATCCAAGGCAAAAGGGAAGGCACTGAAGGGAACGTATTATTTGGGGAAGAAGGCACAAAACAGAGGAGTTTGGACCAGAAGTAAAAGCCCAAGTAAGCTCTCCTCAAAAATTTGGATGAGCAAATAGGGTGTTAGCTGGTGTGTAGGGAAAGGAGTGGGAATACATCAGGGCGATCATATAGTCCAAGGTCTTAATAAGCAGCCCCAGAAGTCAGGCAGGGATCACACTGCTGCTTGCCTGCTCGCTGGTTGCAATGCTGTTGCAAAGTCTGCAGTCCCTTTCCTAGGTCACAAACTCAGGAGGCAGCACCTCTTCACATGTGATCTCGCCTCAGCTGCACGCTCACGGTCGAGGACATTTAAGCCAGTCAGTGGATTTCAATTAAGTTTGTAACAGCAGCTAACTGCTGGCCAAAACTGGCACGAGTTTGGATTAATCAAAGTCACAAGGACACAGTGGGGGAAGTGGCAAGTCCAGCTACTGTGGCTTCCACCACAAGGTCTTTCATCATCTCATGGTCACCAGCGGCACACAACCCACACTGAGTCATGGGCATCTGAATAGTTGCCCTCTGCCCCCTTGTACAAAAGGCAAAAAATACAGTCAGAGGCTCAATCTCCCTCTTCCGTTGTCCCAGCTAAGTCTGGGATTTAAATGGTTGGGAGCAAGTTGCCCACTGCAGTGTTCATCCCTTGCATGCTCCAAGTCTGACAGGGAGATCCCATGTCAAACTTCCGGAGCCTCTTTTACTGTTTCTTCACCTTCCAGTTTCATAGAGCAAAAGCACATTTCACACCAGGAAAAAAAGCTGGCTGGATTGCAGCATGAGTAGGGCAGACAGCTACAATTCAACACCTTTGGATTTCACAGGAGAATTCAGCAGCACCTTGCCCCGCTAGCAACCTCCCCTTCTATGTCCTTCCCACCATTCACCCAACAGCAGCTGGGGGAACATTTGAACATCTCCTCAAAACAGCAAACACAAGGCAATAGAGAGGTTTTATGAATTGCATGGGCAGTGCTGTGACTAATGAAGTATTATCAGCCTGTAGCCTAGTTTTCCACAGTGATCACAATTTCCATGATTATCACCTAATGTGTGTCTTTGAGACTTGCTCTTCACCTCTTCCCAGAAATCAACTGGTTCAATAAATGCTTATTTTAACCCTCAATTTATAAATCACAGACATGAGAAAAGTCAGCACCATGTACCCACGCAAGCTCAGCTACAGCCAGGAAATAGCTAGATCAGAACTCACGGTTCTGCTGAGCTTTGTTTGCCACAGTGAACTTCAGAGAAGAAACAAAACCCCTCTTATCCTTCCCCAAGGAAGGGTAGAGAGGCATAGGAGTTAGCTCTCAACCCTGAGCGCTGTGATCCAGCCAGCTGCAGAACAAAAGCACAGCTGAGCCCATAGAAAAGAGAAAAATGCAAAAAACCACTCTGTAAAGAACAGCGAATGTCATTCCTGGCTTAATACACTGGGTCAAATCCCACCACTTGTGGGAAGACAGAGAAACTGACCCAGGACATCTCAGGAGCCTGACACTCACCTAATAAAAAAAAAAAAAAACCTCCCTATTCCCAGTTCCCTTCTTTAGGCCATGCTGCAGCTGCCCTTTAAAACTTATCCAACAGCTGCTTCCCCTCAGGTTGTAATTCTTTTGTTCAGCTGCAGTTGATCTCTCTCAGTGCTCCTTTAGTTGGACAAGGTTCAGAGCCATGTTCTGTCCTTGCTAGCAGATCTGCAAATGAGAGTTAATTAACCCTAAGTGATTTGGAAACTGTTTTTCCACAAAAATGAGGATTACCAGGTTTGAGCTGATCCTATTTCACAGGGAAGATTAGAAAGCAAACAGGTTTTGCTCTTATTTGGTTTTTCTGAAGCTGCCTGGGGCAATCAGAAGATATGTGGAATTTACAGTGATTTCTAGCAAAAGTGTCCGGGTTTCCCCATAATCTTTTCCTAGCTTGCTCTGAACAGCTGGTCGGATGACAGCCTCCCTACTGGCAGGTCAAATTGTTCTCTTGCTGCACGCAAAGACCATCATGTCATGGTGGTTCCTCCTACAGGTGTCCACACAAAGCAGTTGATCTCCAAGGTGGACCTGGTCCTTCTCTCTCTCTGAGACCTATGGTTTTACACCAGGAGGGTCCTGCCCTGTGTCTCACGCCATCTCTCGTTCCACAACACACCTGTCAAATGAGACCCACCACATCCAGGGCTGCCAAGATGGAGAAGTGTGTCTTATCCCTGCAGGCTGCCAGGATGCAGCAGGGCCATTTCCTAGAGGTGGATCTTCCAAAGGTCCAGCTTCAGGGCTTGGCTGACCCTATGGACATCCCAGTGAAGTCCCCCGGCTTCTGGGCAGATACTGGTTCTCTGTTCTTTATCTGCTCTGGTGCTTTTGCTTCAGCTTCTTCATTGGAAAGGCCCTTTCCCGTTGTGAGCAAGGCTTCAAAGGTCCTGGTACCCTTATTGTGCGTTAAGTAGCAAGGATTTGGTTATCACCAAGCCAGACAAGGTTTCCAAGCAGAGATGTTATCTTCCTTTTGTAAGTAGACTGACAAGGCTACAGCATGACTACTAGGGGATTGTCAGAAGCCACTGTCTGCTCTTCTGCAAACAGTGGCTGAGCTGCGGGAAGAATTAAAACATCCCCCCCAAAAAAAAACTGGCAGTCAAGCAAACTAGTAGCAGTCATGCACAAGAGCAAGCTCTGATCCTTCAGCCAGTGGCTGGGGAATCTGAAACCTGAAAGGTGTTTCAGAATAGGATGAATGTGTGTCTGTCCAGATAGGGCTAAATCAGGTTTCTGTGTGTCCACAGTAATGTTTGGATGAAAGCATCTGCCTGAACTGATGCTGGAAGGGGCTGCCCGGCCGTTTGTTGTACCCTGGGCATGTGCTCGTGCCACTTCCCTGTCTAGGAACAGACTGACCCTGAGTAGATCTGATTAGCTTTTGATCCAACTAGAAACTGACCCTGCAAAGGAAAAGCAATAAAAGATAAGTTTTCAGGTCTACGTTGCTGCAAGTGACACGAAGGGAGAAGGAACATGTGCCAGGGACAGAAAGAGAGCACAGGACCGTCTCTTCTCTTCCCTGCCTTAGGTGAATTTAAGCACATCATGAAATTGCAGGGCAGCAGAAAAGATAAGATACAAATAACACATTAGGGTAAGGAAATAAGCCACATCGATATACTTCACTGATGAGAGCACTCAGCTTGAGGACCCTCTTCCAGCCTAAAGCTTCTTAAAGGTTTCATCAACATTTTGATAAAACCCTACCATCTCACAAACATCTTGACACCAAGGGTTTGGCTAAGATACTAATAACTCACTGTGGACAGAAATGAATTTCATACTCTTAAGACCATCTCATGATGTTGTCACGAGGACACATCAAAGAGGACACCCCGCAGCAGAGAGCGCCTCTGGCATGTGCTTTGGTGCGTGCAGGTGCCCCAGGATTACAACAGCAGTGGGAGTTTTAAGAGGAGTTAGCAGCTAACCTGCCACATACCAAAGCTAAATCTTCTAGTTTTATAGCACAGGCTTCAGAGAAG
Source organism: Morus bassanus (assembly GCA_031468815.1). NCBI lineage: Eukaryota > Metazoa > Chordata > Aves > Suliformes > Sulidae > Morus > Morus bassanus. The sequence goes on from CM062583.1 coordinate 4,879,867, forward strand.
CACAGAGAAAGCTTGGTGCAACCTTGCAAATCCATTACAAACACCTGCTCTGCTGTGGAAACTTCCCAAGCAAAACCCAGGGGGCAACACGGCTGAATAGCTCAGCACATACTGGGTGCTGAGCACCCAAAACCTGAGTCACCCCGGGGGTTTTCTCGGTGCTGAGTACTTCTCAATAAAAGGCGGTTCTCACTTCCTTCTTTCGGAGGGGAGAAAATGGGACAAGTCATGTTTTTGCTTGCTGGCATGTTTGAAACAAGTCATTTCTTCTCCTGCTAAGGCTCGGAGAGGGTAACTGGTGTCGTTTAGCACAATCAGCTCCTTTTCGTAGGGGGTTTCTCTTCATACGTGGGCTGGTCAGAAAAAAGCCAGCTATTTGTCTGGGTCAGTCTCCCAGCCGTGAACATCAGGCAAAAGGAGCTTTATTTGGTTGATCATAAATAGAGTTCCCTGCCTTGAATGGCATGTTGGGAGAGTGGGGTGCTCAGAAGGGGAGTTTTCTGCATTTGGAGAGAGCAGGGAGACACGGCTTTTACCCAGTGGAGGGTGCTGCTGACCTTAGGAAGATGCTGCCAGGTGCCTGATGGCATTTTTTTCGCTGCAGCCCAGCTCCAAAGCTAACGGCACCAGTACAAACACGCTTGCAGTCCACATGTGATTCCCCCCTCTCTTCTCACTTGCCTTTTTTTCTCTGTGCCAGAGACTTAAAAAGCCAAACCAGAAAGCACAAGGCTTCCTGCTCACCTGGGAAAGCAGCAGACTGGCCTTGCTGGCTGTCACCAGGATGGGGACATGAGAGGCATTGTCTACTGGTGTCACTATTTTAAGGTTTGCCAGCCTTTCTTCTCACCAAATGTCCCCCTGGCTTGGCTGCTTTCATCATGTCAAAGTGAATCTTTGCATTGCAGGTTTGGAAAGTGTTTGCGATGATTAAAAATAAACTAACTTCTTTATTTCACCCTCAGCAGTTTTAGAGAAGCAGAATTGAAAAAGGAAGAGAAAACACAGAGCGGGATCGTTTAAGATCTTGCACATCTTGCATGTGGGGGCTGCAGGAGGCAGCGAGGGAAGGATGTGCAGAGGTCAGTCAAAAGCACATCGGCTGTGAACACTGAGTGTCCCACCAAGCTCACACCCTAATTACATCCACTTGTTTTAAGCATACCTGCTGGCGGGGTGGGTGGGGATAATTCAGCTGCAAATTTCTTCAGGGAGCTCAAATGATGGGATTTGCTGGGGCTGCATGAGCCAGTTTGCCTACAGAGGACAGCTAGGAAAGCAAATGAGAAAGCAGCTGTCGCCACAGATACTGGATCGAAAGGCTATCTTTATAAGGCTCCGCAGAGGGATCTGGACAGGCTGGATCAATGGGTCGAGGTCAATTGTATGAGGTTTAACAAGGCCAAGTGCCGGGTCTTGCACTTGGGTCACAACAACCCCATGCAACACAACAGGCTTGGGGAAGAGTGGCTGGAAAGCTGCCCAGCAGAGAAGGACCTGGGGGTGCTGGCTGACAGCTGGCTGAACATGAGCCAGCAGTGAGCCCAGGTGGCCAAGGAGGCCAACAGCATCCTGGCTTGTATCAGGAACAGTGTGGCCAGCAGGAGCAGGGCAGTGAAGGTGCCCCTGTACTCGGCACTGGTGAGGCCGCACCTCAAATGCTGTGTTCAGTTTTGGGCCCCTCGGGACAAGAAGGACATTGAGGTGCTGGAGCGTGTCCAGAGAAGGGCAACGGAGCTGGGGAAGGGTCTGGAGAGCAGGTCTGATGAGGAGAGGTTGAGGGAGCTGGGGGTGTTTAGCCTGGAGAAGAGGAGGCTGAGGGGAGACCTTATCACTCTCTACAACTACCTGAAAGGAGGTTGCAGTGAGGTGGGGGTTGGTCTCTTCTCCCAAGTCACTAGTGACAGGACGAGAGGAAATGGCTTAAAGCTGTGCCAGGGGAGGTTTAGATTGGGTATTAGGAAAAATGTCTTTACTGAAAGAGTGGTCAGGCACTGGAACAGGCTGCCCAGAGAGGTGGTGGAGTCACCATCCCTGGAGGAGTTCAAAAAACGTGTAGATGTGGCACTTGGGGACATGGTTTAGGAGGCCTGGGGGTGCTGGGTTGGCGGTTGGACTTGATCTCAGAGGTATTTTCCAACCGTAATGATTCCATGATTCTATGAAACTGGCCAGGTATCAGTTCGCTGTAGAGAGCAGCAACTCCTTCCTCAGGCCATTTGCTGAGCAGAGGATGGCCTGAATCGCTGCCCATAGGAAAGCACCGCCGTGCCAGATGGTGAGCAGGGTGCTGCCGTTTCCCTTGCAGAGACCTCAGCCTGCTGCCCCTGCAGCAAACCAGGAGTTTCTTTAACGGGCCCAGGCCCAGGTGTTGTAAGGCCCAGCCTCCAGCAAACGCTGCCCGTCCATGGGTCACCCTTTCCATGCTGTTGGCTGCCCCTGGGTGCTGTCAGCAGGGCTGCTGCCTCTTCTACTTTGGGGCCTATTTGCTTTTTCCTCTTCGAGGGCAATGCAGGCAGCACCTTCCCGCCAAAAGCTGACGTGCCAGGGCTGTACGTCGCGGGGTCGGGCCCATCGCCGCGGTCCGTAACCCGCCCCGGGGGCCCCGCCAGCCCGGCGAGGCGTTAAAGCCGCTCGCTTCCCGCGGCTGGCGGGGCCGGGCCGGCAGCGGGCTGTGCCGCCCGGCGGGGCTCGGCCGCGGAGCGGAGCCCCCCGAGGCAAAGCCGGCGCTGGGGCGGCGCCCGCTCCCAGTAGGGGCTGCGGGGGCGAACTGGGCACCAGTACGGAGGAACGGGCGAGGGGGCGGCGGCGGCCGCCAGGTGGCGCCAGGGGCCCGCCGCGGGCAGCGGGCAGGGAGCAGAGGGCAGAGGGCAGAGGGCAGAGGAGAGAGGGCAAAGGGCAGAGGGAAGGGGACAGGGGGCACAGGGCCGATGGCAGAGGACAGGGGGCAGAGGGCAGGGGGCAGCGTCGTCCTGGCTATCCAAAAGATGGTGTTGAAGCACTTTAGTTTCAAAGTCTGGCCTTTTTTCAGCCTTCAGCGTGGGACCGCCTTTGGCGGAGAAGATGAAACACCCTGTTTACAATTACCAGGGAGAGGTTTTCTGGTGGCTGGGCTTGTGTTTAATTATTGAAATATCATTAAAAAAAAGAGCTAATTGTTCTGCATTCTGATAAGCGGGACAGCCTTGGCAGAGAGGATAAAAACACCCTTGTGAGGTCTGTGTGGGAAGGTCATGATCCAAGAGGCAACATCCAAGGACGGGTAGATCTGAAATGAGTCACTGGAGCTGTTGTTAAAGCACCTGAGAGGGATTTTCTTGAGAAGGTCAAGTGTAGGTTACAGGTACACACAGTCCAGTCAACTGGAAAACTGGGCTCTTCTTCAGCTTGGGCAGGGCATTGCCTGCTTTCCCCTTGGGACATAGGTAGCCTTAGTGTTCCGGGAAGGCTGTGCATGCACCCACACGCACGTTGCTCCGAGCTCCAAGGGCGATATGGCCACACCCCGGCACTGAATCATAGAATCATAGAATTGTTAAGGTTGGAAAAGACTTCCAAGATCAAGTCCAACCGCCAACCCAATACCCCCAAGCCTCTTAAACCATGTCCCCAAGTGCCGCGTCTATACATTTTTTGAACTCCTCCAGGGATGGTGACTCCACCACCTCTCTGGGCAGCCTGTTCCAGTGCCTGACCACTCTTTCAGTAAAGACATTTTTCCTAATATCCAATCTAAACCTCCCCTGGCACAGCTTGAGGCTATTTCCTCTTGCAAATTCCCGAGAGAGGCGATGGGAAAGGCAGAGGGTTGTGTTTCCTCTGCCCCTCGCTAGCTGCGGGATCACATTCCCTTTGTCACCCACTCCTCCCCCAAACCTTCTACCTCTTCAGAAGTGGATCTTGGCTGGCCAGTTCAGGCTCTGCGCTAGGACCCGTGCTGCATGGTTTAGTTCAGTGTGAGCATTTGTGTGGCTTCAGGTTCTGCACCCCTTTCACTAGAGGAACTACAAGGCTAGAGAAGGCAGAGACTTCCTCCTGACATGGGTCCTGGTTCCCTAGGCCAGCTCACACCACTGTAGGAGCTCCTCAGCCCAGCCCTAGCCAGGAGCAGGTCCCATCAGCAGCTGCCTCACTGTCGCCAGGGCGGGAATCCTGCCATTTGCAGGTGCCTTTGCAGTCCTCTCCCCCAAAACCACTGCACCCAAGTCCCTTTGGCCACTGGAGAATGATGTTTCCTGGGCTGTGTTTGCAAAAGGCCCTCATGCAAAGGGAAATCGGGCTGTTTGCGACTCTCATTTTGCAGCTGGCAGGTCATCACCCTGCCGTGCACCATCACCTCTCTGAGGATCGTGCCAAAAAGCAGCTTGCTGCGGCACAGGCACCTGGCCATGAAAAGGAGAAGGAGGGCTGCCAACAGGTTTCCAAATTTCTGGGGGGCAAGAAACATATCTGAAACGAGTCCCTGCATATTCAGCCTTGAAACGAAGCCAGGGCACCTTCTCCATCTCATAAACTCAGACAACAGGCATCCTTCCCCTTTCTCTTGTTTCCAAGCCACATCATGACCTTTTGGGAAATAAAATCCTGAAGTGCCTCCAGGGGAAGCAGCAAAGCGGAGGAGAACTGGGCTTCCCTTGTACCGCAGCTTCCAGGCCGTTTCCAAGTGCCCCATCACCATGCCCTGGTGCCAGATGGCACGAGACGGCACTTGAAGGGACCTGGGTACAGAATTTGGCAACATCTAATCCGCAGACAAATTTCTAGGCAGACGCTATCCCAACTCCAACAGAGCAAAGATCAAGGAAGGCTTTTTTAAACCAGAGTCCAACCTGGACACCGCCACATCATCAGCTTGGACCGAGGGCGGAAAATGAGCATCAGATGCCTTTATTCCCTGAAAACCCAAAGCATCCTCGTTGCTATAGCAACATGTCCCCCCTTTCCTTGCTCCTGATGTCATCCTGGGGACCGCTCCCCTGCCTCCTTCTGCATAGCACGCGCGTGTGCAACACAGGGAGCAAGGAGAGCAGTCTCTGTTATCCCTAGGGGAGGAGGAGTGGGTGACAAAGGGAATGTGATCCTGCAGCTAGCAAAGGGCAAAGGAAACACAACCCTCCACCTTTCCCATCGCCTCTCTCAGCAATTTGCGAGGAGGAGGAGGCACTTTGTTCCTCCCTGTGCCAGCGTTACTTATTGATGAAGCGGGAAGGCGATCTCCATCCAGCACTCCACATGTGTGCACAGGGCAGGCAGGGAGCTTCAGCCCGGGCTGCGCCCCACACCACAGCTGCGTCGGGAAGGGTCCCTCCTCTGCTCCTGCCACCCCGCCCAGGACAGCCACAAAAGTGCCGTACAAAGGCAGAGACACCCTGCTGGTGTGTGTGTCCCACTCCCCACCGGTCTCTCTCTGCCCTCATCTCAAAGTTATTTACATATTAGGGATGTATTTTCACCAACATCTTCACTGCACATAAAAATCCAAGGCAGAATTCCCTGTCTCAATTGAAATAACAAGCAAGGAGCTTAAAAATGTTTCGAAACCCCACAAAACTCCTGTGGTGTGTGGCCAGCCAGACTTCTCCACTCTTTTTGACATGATTAACCTGATAGCCTACACAGGCCTGATTTCACCTCATTTAGGCAGAGTTTGCAAGACGCTGCCCTTCAATTCAGCCCAGCTCCGTGGGCTGTGGCAGGGGTGTACCGGACTTACCGTGCCCGCCTGCGGCCAGATCATGGAGTTACTGACTGTGGGATGCCCACTACAACCAGAAAAAGCAGAATGATGTATGGACGGATGGAGTTTATACCATAAACACCACACCCAGGTTTTCCTGTGCTGATATATGGACTGTGCCACCAGCCCCACGTGCCTCCAAGCAATACCAGGCAGGTCCGCAAAACCCCTGCCTTAATATATGTCTCTACATCTATGTGAGTATAGGTTTGCACACACCCACTGTTGCTGCAAGCACGGTGCTAGCACTCCCTGCGTAAAACCCGAACACGTTACCTTTGCTAACAGGAAGCCACTTAGGAGCTACACAGGTCATCTCATCGCACACAAATGCCAAGAAAAACCTGCATTTTTTTGCCTATGCCACATGCGTAGCAGAAAAACTATGCCAGGAATGCAAGAGGGCTGAAACTTTTTATGGGGACTATTTTTTCTGATCTGTCTCTCTGCCTGCAAAGCCAGATGTCTTTCAGCTCCTCGCCGTCTAAAGTCACAGAGCTCTGAGGGAGCTGTATGAATTTCTGCCCCTAAGGCAGAATAGCCCTTTCTATACGATTTAATGCTCCAGACCCTAATCCTGCCCCATGGGGACAGTGACAGCCGGTGTCCCCCAGAGCTCCTGGTCCGCTCCCAATAAGATGCTCTGACTCCCTGCCCTCCCGGGGCACGCAGGCACGTGCTTACTGGTACAGCACGCCGCGGTGTTTGGCCATCACACGGGGCAAACCCAGCCACAGCTCCTGCATGGGGAGAAAACAGAGTTCGGTACTTTGGGGAGAAACGTGCTGATCCTGGAGCCAGTTTTGGCTGGGCATAAGGAGAAGGAGCCTTCCTACGCCTGCAGGCTGGGCACGGAGAAGATGGAGCCAGGTTCCTCAGGTGGTGGGAGGGCGAAAGCTGGGACAGGAGAGGTTCGGCGCGGAGAAATGTTTTCCCCACAAGACCAGGCTGCCTAGAGAGGTTGTGCTGGCTCCATCCTTGGAGGTTTGCAGGATAAAGCCCTGACCACCCTGGCGTGACCCCGCTTTGGGCAGGAGGCCGGACAGGAGCCTGCAGCCCGAATTGCCCCACGGCGCCAGGGAGGAAACTTGCCTTGGCCCTCCTGGGGTGCTTTCCTGGGGTGTCTGTGCGCTCCCAGACCCCCATTTCCCCCCCAAAACCAGCGCCCAGGCAGCCCCTTCCAGCCCGGGGCGATCCCAGGGCTGGGGCCGGTGACTCCCGGTTTCCAGCCCCGGTGTGCCGGGCAGGCAGCAGGCAGGGAGGGCTGGCCCGGGGACACTGCCCAGCTCCGCCCCGGGACCCGCGTCCAGGCTCCGGGACCGCTCCCCCCGCCGCCGCCCCGGGAGGGAGGAAGGAAGGAAGGAAAGAGGGAGGGAAGAGGGGAGGGAGGGAAGGAGGGAGGGAGGATGACAGCGCCGTGAAGAAAAGCAGGGGACCCGCTGCCCTCCCTCCCACCGCACGGCAGGACCAGGCGAGCTCGCCCCGCCGGGTAGGTGCAGCGGGGACCGGCGGCGGTGGGGCTGGAACCGGGGAGCAGCGGGGGGGCTGGAACCGGAGAGTAACCGGGGGGGGGGGGGGCTGGAACCGGGGAGCAACGGGGGGGCTGGAACCGGAGAGTAACCGGGGGGGGGGGGGGGGGGGGCTGGAACCGGGGAGCAACGGGGGGGCTGGAACCGGAGAGTGACCGGGGGACCGGGATCGGAGCGGGGTGCCCGGAGCGATGGGCAGCGGGAACCTCGGGGGGCCCCGGGGCGAGCTGGGGGGCGGGGGGGGGGGGGGTGATGGCGGCGGGGGTCGGGCTTTTCCCTCCCGGCGCGGAGGGGAGTTGCGGGAAGTTGGGCGTGCGAGGGGGGGCCACGGCCCCGACCCCCCCTTCCACTCCCGGGGGCGGCGGGGAGGCCGGGGGTTCCGCCGGTGCATCCCCCCCGGCGGGGGCGGCCCCGGGCTCCGCCGGCTCCTTTGTGCTCCCTCCGGCCTCCGCCGCCCCTTTGTCTCGGTGCGGGCCACCCCCGCCGCCCGCTCCCGCAGCGGGGCAGCCCCGGCGATGCCTCCCCGCCGGCGGGGCAGCCGGATGCCAGCGCCCTGCTTTTGGGAGAGAAAAGTCCTCTCGGCACACCGCTGCCCGAGCAGCTCGCTCCCTTGCTTTCTTTCGGGGAAAAAAGAAAAAAAAAAGGAAAAAAAAAATAAATGAAATAAGGGCGAGCGAGCTCTCCGGCTGCAACGCTGAGCTTCCGTCCGGCGCGAAGCATGTCTGGGTCGAGAAAAGGGGACTTTTCTCACAGCCATCCCAGAGTTGCATCATCCGGCCTGTCAGCCCCTACCAAGGAGCACTGGAAAGTTGTCCCCACCCTTTCCCCTCCTGCCCCAGGGCCACTGGGGCACCCTGGCCTTCGGGCCGGCTCCCAGCCACCAGGAGCCAGCGGCTTTTCTGCTGGAGCCGGGGCACAGCCGTCCCGCCGGCACCCCACGGGCCCCAGGCACCCAGATGGGACCTGGCTGACTCGGCGTTACTTGGGGGGCAAAGGACCGCCCAGGCAGAGCCCCCGCTCAGCGCCTGCAGGGGTTTTGGCAGCCACTCCCGGCCACGTTTCAGGGAGCTACCCGCACCCTGCCACTTTTGCGCCGCAGGACCCGAGCCTTGCTTCGGTCCCTGGGGGGAAAGTGTCTCCTTTCCCACAGTCAACAATTTTACAACACCACGCCAGGACTGGGATTTAACTCTGTGATTTTCCCACATCTGCCAACTTGCTTCAGTGTAGGACTTGTTTTCCTACCCCTGGTCTCCGTGCGCTGCCAGGACCTGGGCACGGTCTTCATTTTCCCAAGGGCACAAGGGATTCACTATTCCCCCAGTGAACATCTCTCATCACCAGTCCCTCCCGGAGGTCCCTGGAGAGCTATAGCTGCTTGTCTCTGGCTGAAAGGGGAGCGGAGCAGGGCGCAGAGCGAGCGGTGTCCCTGGGTTTTGGGGTGGGTTTGGTGGAGGAGCTTCCAGGGTAGCGTGGAGCGTTGGGGATAAGGAGCGCAGGGCGGTGGGAGGGACCGTGGGCTCCTTTCCCCCAGAGAAAGGGCTCATTGAAGCAGGGACAGGCATTTGCGGTTCCCAGCGCGGCCGGGGGGCGATGGCATGCACAGCGGCCAGCATTGTGCCACCAGCGCCGAGCAAACGGAGCTGGGCGGTCATCTTGCCCATCCTGGTGGTCTGCTCTCCGGACCCCCTTGCTGCCTGGCAGGTTGGCTTGTTTGGCCACGCACCTTTGCTGCAGGTGGTGCCGCAAAACCCACCCCACCAGCATCAGTGTTTTCCAGCAAGTTGGTTTCACGGTTATAGGCTTGTCAGCTAGCTCAGCTGGTCCCCACTGGCTCCTGGTCTGGATCAGACCAGGGCAACGTAGTCTGGCACGCCTACAGATGCACCATTTTAGCCCCGCGCCCAGCACTGATGTCTCTGAAAGTCCCATCGCAGTCACCAGGGGCTCAGGCGGCAGCAGCGGCTTTCCTCTCTCCTGGGTCAAGAGAAAACACCTCTCTCTGGACACCACCCAAGGTGAGGGAGAGCAAAGACTGGTCTGTCCCAGCCACGAAGCCTGGGCTGGTCCTGTCACCGGCATTACTGTGCCCAACACCAGCCTCTAAATCCCTTCTGGGCAGTGCTTTTTGGGACACGAGGAGCAAGGACAGCTCATCTGGGTCATGCCAGAGCTCAGTGTGCTTTCTCAGGAGGGTAATAAATAGTGGACAGAAGACAACTTCATGCACCTGGAGTTTGAGAGCACATGCAATGAAAAACAAGTCATTTAAGCAGTGCTTGTTTGTACCAATGCCTGCTGCTGCTGCTGCTCCTGAGTATAACCTCCCGTCTCTACCCTTACCTGCATGCTTCAGCTTCCGGGGGTGGCTTCAATTTGATGAAGCTTAGGGCTATTCTAGGCAACTTTATAAACAGTAGGTGACTTGTCCCCTCCCTCCCTGCCTTTTTAGCTTGAATACTCATGCTTTTAAACAAAAAAATACCTGCCCAGGCAGTCTCCTTAGCTCCCCGGGTTGCACCAGGAGGAAAACCAAAGTGGTGCCACGCTTGTGCCGTTCCTTGGAGAAGAGCCAGGGGCAGGATGAAAACTGCTGGGAGATGAAAGCCAAGCGGGAAGCGTCAGTGGCGCGTTTCCCAAGGCCAGCCTCGGGAGGAAGTCGGGAGCGGAAATAGAGTAAATACAGAGGGAGCTCAGGGTGGGTTTTTTTCCCCTTAGGTTGTAGACAAAGAGCAGCGGAGAGAGCAGATAAGCCCGTGCACCTTATCTCTTTGTTGTTCCGCCTCTGTGTTTTGCTGGCTCACGCTGCCGCTTTTAATCTGATGAAGCAAAGCATCACAGAGGGAATTACAGCAGGGGCAGCGAGCTCAGCCACAGGTCCCCACGGGCTCCCCTCTCCCAGGAGCTGGGCAGGGATGCGTGGGGGCAGATGGGGGGGGGCTGGATGGACAGAGGGATCTCGGGCAGGGAGGGAACTTGCAAGTAGGTGCTTCGTTGCCGTTGTTCCTCGTTGTTCCGTTGTTCCTCGTTGTTCCTCGTCTGGGAGCTCAGTTGTTGCCTGTTGAGTCACTGGAGGAAAATGTGACTTCATCCAGTCGCACCTCCAGCTGGCTTTCCCTGTCAGCCTGCAGGCGTCTTTCGCTTTCTGGATCCCACCCAGTAGGTGTTCGGGGCAGCCGAAGGAGGGGGATGAGAGCCCCAAGGCTTTGTGAAAGACCCTCCCTTTCCCAGCTCTCTGCCTGGAGAGGCCAAAAACCCCCGCTCCTCTTTACCAGGGCGGGCGAAACACCCTGCAGAAGGGTGGCAAGGGCATCCCTTCCCTCCTCCCTCTCGCCACAGAGCCATGCTGTCCTTGCCCTGGGGTTACGCTGTGCTTCTCACCCTACCTACAGCACCCGTGGGAGCATCCATCTGGCCAGCGAGCGCTGCAGTGGACTTCGGCATCTCCAAGTCCTTCCCTCCATTCTTCCTTCTTGCTGTGGTGGGGTGAAGTTAACTTGCTATGAGTGGCAGATATCCATGTGAGCAGCTTTGCATGGGAACAAAACGCCCTGCCACCGCTCAAAAGAAAAAGCCCCTTTGCTTGCTTTGACTCAGCTGGGAAATCCGCAAAGCCTTTTATCATCTCTACAGTGGGAATTGTAGCCACCCCTGCTGAAACGAAAAGCATTTCCGGCCTGAGGGATGGGAAAAGGCAGGAAGCAGTGCCTCAGTTCCCCCAAGCTGCTTTCCAGGGCGTCTCAGTGTAGTGCATGTGGAAATTATTCCACCTTGCTTTAAGATGTGCAGAGTAAGAAGAGAGCACTGGCCGGCTGCTGCCTGCTTCCGCTGGAGATGATGTGTGTCTGTCCGTCTGCTCACCCTATGGGCGTGCATCCCCTGGGAGCGGGTGCTGGTGGTAGCAGCATCCCGTCAGCTCTCCTTGCAGCAGCAGGGAGCCATCCCTGCACCTCCCGGCCCGGCGGAGCCCCGGCGGGCAGCCGGAGGGGAGCACGCGGGGCGCACAGAGCCCCTCTGTTCCTGCTCACAAAGGGACGCTTGTGGCTTGCTCGCTGCTCCGGCCAGGTTGCGCCTCGCAGGCCCCAACGAGGAAGAGCTTTAGGATGCCAAGCAGCCTTGCTGGGTCACCCCGTGTGTCCCCCAGCCCCGAGGCTCAGCCCTGCAAGGGCCCCTGCGCCTGTTGCCACCACCCTGCGGGTCTCAGGCAGGATGTTTGCAGCCGGCTGTTTATTTAACGAATTTTGTCTGCACTGGGCCTGTGAATCAGGGTTTTTGCCAGCACTGCTGGAAATGGCTTTCTGTATCATCCCCGTGAATAACTCCTGCTCTGTGCGTCGTTTGTGGTCGGGGACATTAGAGGGGGAAAACCCCAGGCTGGCTTTACCAAGGGATTTTGTCTTGAGCAAGCGGTTGTATGCCATCCCCGTTGCATGTGTGCTCCGGGCAGCGAGGGGACAGTCCCCTGCACTGGGGAGGTGAGGGCAGGGATGCAGACCGCCGCCACAGCTCCCCGGGATGCCGCAAACCCAAAAGTCCTTTGCAGCGGCAAAGCCGGCAGCTCTGCCGGGCGCTGAGAGACGCGGCTGCATGCCAAGGGCTTTGCATATTTTATTTCTTCTCTCGGTTGCTCAAATACTCCGACAAGTCCTGTCGTCGCAGGGGCACCGAGTGGGACCGAGGAGGGGGGGACTCGGGGGGTGGCGCGGTGAAAGGCACCTGCCCCGGCTGCTGGCCTGTCCCCAAGGAGCGGCGTGCTGACAAACTAAACTAACAGGGCTGTTAAACACACACACGTACGTGTGTGGGGGGATGTCAGTGCCGCTCGCTGCAGGGGAACCGGGTGGGCTCGGGAGCCATCGGGGCTCTCCGGAGTCCCTGCAGCCTACTGAAGCCCCAGTTTCCTGGGTGCGTGGGGGTGGGTGTCTCTTTTTTAGCAGCTTTTACTGGGAAGGAGATGGTGCAAAGCCAAGCCCCCGGAGCCGAGTGGTTTGCTCAAGCGGGGAAACTCCTGGTCCTCCCGCAGAGGGGGCAGGGGACTGGGCGGGCTGAGCGTCCCTCTCCTCCTGCCTGCATCCCCGAGGCTGTCCCCACTTCCCAGCAGGAGGAGCATACAGTGAGCAACACCAAAAAATGCACATTTTGGCCACGGATGGCGTTGAGGAGGTTTGGGTGTGGTGCAATGCCTGGCAGGGCTTCCCTGCTCCACACCCTGCCGAGGGCTGCGGGTACCGCAGCTCAGCTGGGGCATCTCCCCGCCGGCAAATCCCAGGGACCCCCTAAAGGATGAGGCTCTGCCGGGCTCCCCCCTTCAACCCTGAAAGCAGGGGTGGGTCAGGCTGCCAGGGTCACACTGGCAGGAGCCAAACCAAAGCTAAATAGACTTTCCCTGAGTCACCAAAAGTCTGGCCAAGAAAGGGGGATGAGCAAACAGCATCACCCACGCGGCCGGCCGGATGCCGGGCGTGCGAACCAGAGGCCAGGTAGCAGGCGCCAGCAAGACCTATGTGTGTACATTTGCACACATGACACGTGGGGGACCTGCCCCAGGCTCCCAGACAACGGCTTTGGTCCCCAAAATCTCCACCACATCCCACTCGGGTCGTGGGTTTGGTGCAACTCAGAGCAGCTCCCGCCATCGCCCCGATTTTGTTGGTGCTTGGAGGAGGAGGAGGAGGAGGAGAACTGGGGGGAGGTGGGGGGGTGGGTGTCTTTTTTGCTGGGGGGGATGCTGAGTCTCCCGGCAGGTTTTGCATCCCACACCAAGTGGCTGCACCATCATTTGGGGTTTTTTTTTTGTTTCGGAAAAAGCCCCCAGGAGCATTTTATGCCCCGAGTGGGACTGGCAGCAGCATTTTCCGGCCTGCTGTCTTTCCTGGAAACCCTCTGGGTTTCATTTTCATGGCTGAGCAGTTGACACTGTTGTGCCACGGGAAGGCGGAAGCCGCGCAGCCCCACGCCGGGGCCGTACGGCAGAGGCTGCAGCCTTCCCCAAAAGTAGTTCTTTCCAGAGGCTGGGAGCCACGATGCCCCGTGGATTGGGATGAGGAGCTGCTCTCACACCCGGAGGGGGGCCTCACTGCCATCAGCAGGTTTTTGGCCGGTGGGGAGCAGGCAGCTGTCGGGGCAGCGGGGATTGGGTTTCAGGGCTGGCAGGGGCGGCCGGCGGAGGCACGGGAAGGGGTCCTGTCGGGCAGATGTATTTTGGGAAGGAGGGGGAGCAGCTGATGGGGGCTTCGGGCAGCTGCTCCTCGCAGGCGGGATAGGAGCAGTAGGGAGGAACCCCCTTGCTTTTTACTGCTCTCGTCAAGACCCTGTTGGTCGTCGCTTGTGGGAAGGGTCGGCCACTGACCGCTGCCGGCTCCCCTCTGCCCGCAGAGAGCCACCACCGCGCTGACCCTCCTTCTCCCCGCAGGCAGGGCCGCCCCGGGCAGGGCTGCCAGAGCAGAGGATGCCGGGGGGCTAGCCCAGGACACCTCCCTGGTGGGCGGGAGGGGCGTGCGTGTCCCCCCATGGAGATCCGATGCGCTTTGCCCCAGGATTTCCGGGAGCTGCTGCACTGGCTGAAGATGAGGAGCAAGTACGCCATCCTGCTGTTCTTCGTCATAGGCCTCTTCATCATCGAGAAGGAGAACAACTTCATCTCCAGGTAGGAGAGCGGGTACCTAAGCCACCCCACACTTTTAACCCTTTCCCTCCCCAACATCTCGAGCTCCTGTGCAGCGGGAGCCCCCCAAAACACCCCGCCGGGACGCGGGGGTGGTCCCACTCCCCTCCAGGCTGGGCTGGGTCTCCCTGCAGGGTGTCGGACAAGCTGAAGCAGTCCCCGCAAGCACTGCCAGAGGCCAACAGCACGGAGGCCAGCCCGGCACTGGCTGAGAACGGCTCGCTGGCCTCGCTGCGAGAGCTGGACGCCGCCTTCTCCCAGCTGAGGTCCCGCCTGCACAATGTTACCCTGCAGCTGGTGGGCGACGGGGACCCCGGGCCACGGCGGCACGTCCTGCTGATGGCCACCACCCGCACCGGCTCCTCCTTCGTGGGGGAGTTCTTCAACCAGCAAGGCAGCATCTTCTACCTCTTTGAACCCCTCTGGCACATCGAGAGGACGGTGACCTTCGAGCCGGGGGGAGCCAACGCGGTGGGCTCAGCCCTGGTCTACCGGGACGTCCTCAAGCAGCTCTTCCTCTGCGACCTCTACATCTTAGAGAGCTTCATCTCACCGGCGCCCGAGGGTCATCTGACGCCCTTCATGTTTCGGCGAGGCTCGAGCCGCTCGCTCTGTGAGGAGCCCGTCTGCACACCCAACGCCAAGAAGGTCTTCGAGAAGTACCACTGCAAGAACCGCCGCTGCGGCCCCCTCAACATCACCCTGGCCGCCGAGGCGTGCCGGCGCAAGCAGCACGTGGCCCTGAAGACAGTGCGCATCCGGCAGCTGGAGTTCCTGCAGCCGCTGGTGGAGGACCCCCGGCTGGACTTGCGCATCATCCAGCTGGTGCGGGACCCCCGGGCTGTCCTGGCTTCCCGCATAGTGGCCTTCTCTGGCAAGTACGAGACCTGGAAGAAGTGGGCATCCGAAGGGGAGGCTCCCCTCCAGGAGGAGGAGGTGCAGCGGCTGCGGGGGAACTGTGAAAGCATCCGTCTGTCGGCCGAGCTGGGGCTGCGGCGGCCAGACTGGCTGCGGGGTCGCTACATGCTGGTACGCTATGAGGATGTGGCACAGGCGCCCTTGCAGAAGGCGGAGGAGATGTACCGCTTCGCTGGGCTCCCCCTCACCTCCCAGGTGGAGGAGTGGATCAGCAAAAACACGCAGGCACCCCGCGATGGCAGCGGCGTCTATTCCACCCGCAAAAACTCCTCCGAGCAGTTTGAAAAGTGGCGGTTCAGCATCCCCTTCAAGCTGGCGCAGGTGGTGCAGGATGCCTGCGCCCCGGCTATGCACCTCTTTGGCTACAAGCTGGCCAGCAGCCCCGCCGTGCTGGCTAACCGCTCCTTCAGCCTGCTGGAGGAGGCACAGCCCTCCTGGGTCACATAACAGCGGGGGACAAGGCGGCGCGGGGGAACGAGGGGCTGCAGCCGCGCTCCCGGGCGGCCCAGAGGAGACCTGGGGGTCCCCGCTCCCAGCAATGCTCCTTGCTGCTGCTGGGTGGAAAGCGGCAGCCCTGGGAGCCAGAGC
Source organism: Morus bassanus (assembly GCA_031468815.1). Lineage (NCBI taxonomy): Eukaryota > Metazoa > Chordata > Aves > Suliformes > Sulidae > Morus > Morus bassanus. The sequence goes on from CM062583.1 coordinate 4,895,303, forward strand.
ATCCCAGCAGAAATGACCTCGGAGTCTCGCAGAGCCTGAATTACACAATTTCCTTCGGGAATGGGGAAATCGCAAGGGTGAGGGACGATGGGGAGTTTGGTGCTGGGGCCACCGCCCCATCTCGGGAGCTGCACCGAGAAAGAGGAGGGTAAGCGGAGGGTGATGGGGCCAAGTGCCTCCACGTTGTCCCTGCAGCTAGGACGAGAGCTCCGCAGTGCCAGCAAGGACCCGGACCCCAGAGGCCTTACTGGTTTAGTGCCTTCATACTCCAGCACAGACTGGGAACTGCCCCAGAGGCATACTGGGGCAGGAGTTGCCTGTGGAGCACTGGCCAGCCCTCAGGCTGCAATGAAATGAGGTGACTTTATGGTTTGGTGCTCTTCAAAGTTGGTTTGGGGTTTGATTTTTCCTTCCCCCCCCCATTTTTTCTCTGTGTATTTACATACCAGGGTCACCAGGCGAATTTATTTATTTATTACATGAAAAAGAGGGGGAGACAGTCAAGGAGCTAAGCCCAAAAATCAGAGCAGCACAACGTACCGCAAAGAAACAGAGAGACAGCCAGAGCCGAAGCGGCAGAGGCCGGATTTCAGCCGGAGACTACCACATGCCCCCAGGAGAGCCCCCGGGCACCGGCAGGCTATAACCCCCCAGACTCCTGGTGGAGCGTGGCTGGTGCCGGGGCTGCACTCGCCTTTCACGAGAGTGACTGCGAACCTCGGTGCCTGCTGCAAGATGGTCAGACTTATTTAATGAAAAACAAAAATACAACGGCTCAGAGTCCAAAGCACCTCCTGTCTCCTTGGTATTTGTGCGTCCCCCCCTGCTCCGGGGGTGACTGATACCTGGGGTACAGTAGAGGCACGGGGAGTTTTAGGGTGTTTGCCATCTGCAGACATTCACCCAGCAACAGCCTTGTGCTGAATTCCCCCCTCCAATTCACATTTAATGAATTAAAATGCCTATTTTTAGCCTGCTTTGCAGCATATCCCTTTACTCCCCATGTATTTTGGGTTATGGCGGCCAGCCGAGGGAGGAGCCAGGCATTTTGGTGGAGGGTAGCTGTTGTCTCTGCCTAAGATTTGCTGGGGAGCTGGGGGAGCCCCCAGGGGTCCCTGCTGCCTCCCAGGCGCAGCGAGCAGCCCCACATCGCCTCTCCTCAGCCAGAGCTGTTGGCTGAATGCAAAAATAAATAAGTAATATCAGGCAGCGGTGGCTGGCCACAGCTGGGCTGCGTTTCTGCCGGCGGAGGGCAGCCGGGAGGAACGCGTCAGGCCTCCGGTGACGAACTGCGGCTGGGGCAAGCTCACAAAAGCCGTGTTTTTGACCCAAGAGGGAGAACAGAGGCAGCATTGAGGAGTGCGGGGCCGGCCGGCGGGGAGCAGCCACGCCGGAGCCCTGGGCGCCCGCCTGCCCGCCCGTGCCGGCTGGGGAGGTTTTCTGTGCGTGGCCGCCTCTCACCGGGGAGCATCTGGCCTCAAGGTGCAGAGCCAGGGTGCTCGACACTGGCTGGCTGGGGAGAGGGTGCAAAAGTGGGTTTTCCTTTGCATTGAGCCGTGTGGGTGCTACCATCGTTGCATGCAGGCGATGGAGAGCCATCAACCCCCTCCCTCTCGCACGCAGCTCCCGGCATTGCAAGCGGCCCCGGGTTTGCTGAGTGAATCGGGTTTTGTTTGGAGGCTTCCCGCCAGGAAAGCGGCGGGGTCGCCGAGGTCGGCTGGATACCCCGCAGCTGCGCGCTAGGAAAAGCTCAGCCAGCGCAAGGGGGAATGCAGCTGGACCCAGGGCAACAGTTACAGGCAAACACCTCTCCTGTGCTTCTGCAAAAGTACCCATTAGGTTGGCTTTTGCAAAGCAAAGTTTAAATTAATTGTTGCTTTGCAAAACAGCACGAGGGGTAAATAGCTACTCAGCTGCCAGAGCTGGGAAGGGGACATCAGAGGGGTGCCCAGCATCCCTTTCCCATCCCACCATGTATGGAGGAGCCTCAAGACTTGGGCAAAGCAAGGGCTAGGGGGAAAGAACAAACAAATACAGGGAAATACAAAGCAAGCAGCGAGGGAAGGGGGAACTGTGCTGAGCTGAGACCAGAAGGGACGGCGACAATTGCCCGTTCACACCTGCACTCCCTGCACAGCCTCAGCCCCGGCTGGCTCCAGCCTGTCATTTCTAGCTAAGCAAGAGAATTTCTTCCTGGACACCCTCCAGCTTCTCATCAAAAATGTCACAGGACAGAAAAAAAACACACCCCCGACCCATGCAGATTTCCGCAGGGACTAATTGGTCCCATTAAACCCGCATAGCCATGACTCCCACGCAGTGCCAGACACATTGGGAAGCCACGAGGAACACGTAGCTCCTTTTGAGACCAAAGCAGCTGAATTCTCTCTGTACCAGCTGGGGGGAGGTTTGTCCCCTGAGGAGAAGCACCTCTTGCCCTGGTTGCTGCCAGGCCTTGCCCCAGTCCTTCCTTATAGGAGGGAAGGCATGGATTTGGGAGAAAAAGCATGCATTGGGAAAGCCACAGTAAGGGGCAAGCCACAGCAAGAGCAAGGGAGTACCTGTGTTCAGACAGGCCACACAGGAAGGCTGCAGCAGGGGCCACAACGAATGCAGCTTCACCTTTTCTCTATCCACTCCAATGCCAAAAAGCCTCCATACTCTTCTCAAGGGATTCAAGTTTTCAGAAATAAAACAGCTCCTAAAAGGGTCAGGCTTGCCTTAAAACAAGCAAACAAAAAAAAGCAACACCCACCCCCACCCTCCCACCCCTTCTATAACCTGCCCCACGCAGGTAAGTGCCTGCAGCTGTGCTGCCTCCCGGCTCACTCACTCAGCCTGCCACAGCTGTATTTTGGGGGAAATTCAGGTGCATTGTGGTGATGCTTATTGTCACCAGAGACATTTTCTGCAAGTAGCCCAGAGCAGTGAAGGGACACGTGTCCCATGGGACAGGGCCACTAGCCGAAGCCTGCTTTTCCTCGGGGTTATTGCAGGTGGCATGAGATGATGTAGCACCAGTGAGAGCTTTAATAAATTATGTATGTACTGTTCCTCTCTAAATGGGATCTCTCTGGTTAATACTTTTCTCTGCCGGTCTAATCCAGACTTGACTTTGGACAGAAGGTACACCCTGCTGTTTCTCTGCCTCCCTCTCGGAGACACTCGGGGCTTGCTGGGGCCGCGCTGGTGTGGCTGGGCTTGCCGCGGAGGGGCAATTCTTGCTTGAGTCAGAAGATGCTGGTGCCCACCAAGTAAGAGAGCAGTGGAGGCAGGCGGGTCTCTGAACCGTCAGACACAGTGCTGTTTAATGCGTGGCCGAGGTGGCAAACTGGCACAGCAGATGTCTGCCAGCCCATGAAGCCAAGCCGACAGGCTGGCCCACAGAAATGCATAAAAAGGCCTTTTTGCAGCTTGGCATGAGGTTTGTTCCAAACCTCAGAAGTTGTGGCTCTTCTACCAGCTGTCCTGACCCCCATCCCCTTCTCCTTGCTTGCTCCAGCTCCATTTAACGGGATCGGACGAACCCCATCCCCGTGTCCCCTCGCAGCGCTATCAGAGGGGATTTCTGCACTGGGGCTGGAGGGGAACCCATCGCCCAAGCAATCGTGTGCCCTCACCTGGCCCCGCTGGCTTCTGCTAGAGGCCAGATCCGCCCTTGCCCTTCGCTCCGTTGCGGGGCTCAGTGTGGTTCCCACAGGGAGCTGGTGCATGGCTATGGCTCCACTGCCTGAACCCCAGGTCGGCGGGGGGACCCACAGGCCAGCGAGGGACTGGGGGCTGCAGCACACACGGACATTTCAGCATTAAATGACAGCCTTGTTTTCTGTTGTGTTTTTTTAAGAGACTGCATGCCTGAGCAGACTGCATTTCTTGGTCTGCATCCCATATTTATCCTGTAATTACACCTTTGGACAAAGGCTGCCTGTCTGTGAGACTGATTTTTTTAAGGACACAATTTTATTATATGCTGTGCTTTCACTGTAATGAAATCTTGGGGGCAGGGGGGAACCTCCCCACAGTTTGGGGGTGAAAGCTGCTCTTTCTTGAAGCCTGCCCCAAGAGCGAAGGAGCTTGCCCAAGCCCTCTTCCTCCCTTTTCTCAAGAAAAACCCAACCGCTGACATCCTTTCTGCTTCTCTACCACCCCATGAGAATTAATGCCACAAAACCCTTCTCCGTGTTGTCCCGCAAGAGAAAGGTGCCATCTCAACACCCAGCCGCGGGCTCCTCTGCTGCAGGAGCAGAGCCTTGCCAGAGAGGTCTTTGCCATCCTTACAACCACCTGGCTAAGCTGGGTAAAGCTGATTAAGCTCCTTGTTGCACCTGCCTGGATCACAGCACAACAAGGGACAAATTCCCCAAAAAAGGTCCTTTCCGTAAAATTCCTAGTGGCCACCACGCGCTTGGCTCTGGAGGGGTAGGGAGGATTTGCACTGTGTGAAAAACAAAGGCTGTTGCTGGAGGTGTTGGAGCAGGGGTTTCCTCCAAGGGGAAGGAGAGTCCTGGCTCTGCCTGTGCTCACCTTGTGCTGCCACAAGCCTGGCTGCACTTCGGTTCCCCGAAATGTTTGTGTTGGGGTGAGCCTGGAGCTCGAGAGCCCTAACTTGTAGGTGCCTGATGATAGGTGAGATGAACCCCACTGCTGGAGCACACTGAGCCTGGCAAACCCATCCCGCGTGCGGCAGCAGGTTAGGTGGGAAGCGACATTTTCACCGTGCCCTGCTGCGTTGTGCAGGAGAAGAGGAGCTGGGGCACACCTCGGCACAGAGCCCGCTTCAATCCCAGGAACAAGAATAGTCTGCTGGCAGGGCCCCGGGACAGAGCAGACCCTCGCTACAAGCTCTTCTTTTGGATACAAACATCAGCTGAACCACAGGGACCATCGCATTTCTCCTTTGGGGTTTTCCTGAATCCCTTTTCCGGGTGGGATCTGTGACCAGTTTATGGGCTGGCATGTACGCAGGTGCTGCCTATAAATACACGTGACTGCCTGGTCCGGCCTGACCAAAATAAGGTGACTTTGGTGCTGTGGTTTATGGGAAGCGGCCAGCAGCTGGTCTTCTCAAGCTGATGTCACTGAAAAACTGGAAATGAAAAATGAGGTATTTTGGGGAGAGAATAAATAAAACGGGTCCTTGTTGACTTTTGCTAAAAGCAAATTTTATGTATAAGGTATAAAATAGCTTATGTTGATGTTTAAAAGCAGCCAGGAACTGGTCTGTATTGCTTTTTCCAGGCAATTCTTTGCCCTGGACTGACCCAATTCTACCTCAGCTGCAGCAGAGATCCCCGAAGTGCGTGGGGGTGACCAGATCACCCAGGCAAAATGGGGAGCCTTGGGGCAGGTGCCAAGGACAGGCCACACGATTCGTCTAGCAGAGAGCAATCCCCCACCTCACTTCCAGAAGACACAAAAATACCCTTTCCCTGAAGCACAGCCTCGAGCCGCGCAGGTGGAGGGCTGCAGCGCTGCCGCTGCCGCTGGGGCCGTCGCAGGACGATGTGCAGGCAACGCCTGCGGGTGGAGGGAAGGCAGTGCATGAGGCTGCTGATACAGAAGAGGACAAGCACGCTTATCCTCGGGTTTTGCAGAGATAGCTGCTAAGCCAGATGCACAGTCACAGCAGTTGGTCCACAGCGAGTTTGATGATATTGTTAAGTCCTGAATCATCTGTTTATTTTCTGTGTTTGAGAGCAATGTTTTTCCCTCCCGCACTGAGGCCAGGAAGAGCTGCAGCTGGGAGACATCTCCTTTGGTTTTACAGCAGAGACGTTGTCAGCAGGGGGACAGACGATACCCTTCCAGCTGCCAGACTTGGCCACAAGGCACAGGGATCTTCAGGCTGTCCTGGGAGGGAGAGCGACCGAAGGGAGGGATATTAATGCTCTTCCAGTCTGTGGAGAGCGCCTGCAAAGTTAAAGAGGATAACCTGCCCTGATGCTCATGGTAGACAGGACAAGGAGGCACAGGCTTACGGGGGGTTCAGGCGAGCGCAGAGCTAGGTCACTTGTGGCATCCTAAGGTCTTCCCACACAGCACCGCCGTATCCATCCTTTGACTTATCATTCTCAGAGGGATGTCTGTTAGCTCTGGCTGATGCTGCATTAAACCTGATAAGGGGAGGACACAGAGAACGCACAGACATGGCGTCTCAGAGCTGCAGAGGTGGGACAGGAGTGTCCTGCAGAGCCCCTTCCCTTCGCCCCTTCCTTCCCACTGGCCCCCTGCCATCCTGCCAGGAGCGTACGGTCCACGGGGCAGGTGAGGTGAAAAGGCCAGGGAGCCTGGAGGAAGCCAGGGCAGGCCGATCACTGCCCCCAGCCTCCCCACGTGCCTCTGCCCTTACAGATCACTGGCAGAAGACAAACCCCTTGCTTTCTAAACTCCTTCTCAGAGAGGAGTCTAGGCGTGGATGGATCCAATTCTAGTCCCAGACTTGGTCAATAGTTTATGTCTAAAGGATTATATATGCGCAATCAATCCTTTATATCACTTAGCTAAGATTTCGACGTTTAACATGCTGTTAGTCACTTACCAAGGATCTGCTGCGGCAAGGAATCTCTCAACCTCAAGGACTAACCTTGAGAGGCGTCCCTGCTCAAGGGGGGATCCTGGCATGCAGCCTGCTGCCATGCAGGAGAGCTCAACAGCCCTGGGCTGTCTACTATTTATGGAGTAAGATGATTGACTTGTAGTCAATCTATAAGATTAATCAATAGACTTATTTGTGTACCAGCAAGACGTTTGGGTCACTGCTCCTGGCAGCCCTTGGCTGCTGTGTTGCCATCTGTCCCCAAAGTCCAGCGTAAGTTGGATGCAGCCATCATGACCCCCACTGGTGGCTACGACTTGCAGGAGCGGGGCGCCACACCTCGTCTTGCTTGTTGGTGCATATTAAACTCGCTGGCCCGTAAGTTTTTTTACCTTTGTTTGAAAGGTGATCTGCTGGCGTACAACTGGATTCACCTGATGATAGCCCTTATTGCCTGGGAACAATGCTGTGGAGGGCTGTCCTTGCCAGTGGCTTTGTCTCAATTTGAAGGCAAGCAGAAGACAACAAACCCACTGCTGGCAATGTCTTGGAGGCAGGATGAAGGCATTCACAAGGGTGAAGGCTTGTGAGCAGCAGAGCAGCAGGCAGGAACAAGATCTTTTTCTTTGTGGCAGGTCTGGTGCAAATATACCTGAAGGGGGAAAACATCATGCAATAGGGGCAAATAGGGGAGTACTCCTGAAGTAATTGATTTCTCTCAGCAGTGGGTATGTGCTGTAAAATATATGCAAATGCCTGGCATGGAAAGCCGAAAAACTGCCTCTGTAAAAGCCAGAGCTGGGCACAAAGGTACAGGGGAAGGGGTAAGAGGGCAGTGGCACATGGGAAGCGGCGATTCATCCTCAGCCTCCCCACCTTGTAGGACTGGGCCTTTGTCCAGCTCTGCTCCAGCACGTTGAAATGCCAGGGGAGTTATGCAGCTAAGGCCAACGCTGCCAGGAAGGGCTTGGGTTCACACACACCGAGTGCAAAGCAAGCCTGTCCATGTAATTTGAGGGAAAAGCTTAAATCAGGTTTTGATTGCTGAGTTCACCCCTTTAGAAATGGAGTCGGGTTTGTTTTTTTTCCAGTTTTTGTACTGAATTATCCTTTCCCAAAGCCAGCCATCACCAGGGTATTCCAGCAGCCTCCTCACAAATCAGTGCACATGGAGGTACCAGGAGAGAGGACAGGGAGCTCACTTGGAGCGCTACTACCCTGGGGATGCTTCCCAGCCTCTGGACATTCGTAGCTCCCAGATTTCCTGCTAGAATGGGTGCCTCTGTGTTTAGCAGCTCTGGATTAATCAAAGTTATTTTTCCCCGGATTAATCAAAGTTATTTTTCCCCCATTGAAGGTTTTAGCATCCTCCAGCTGAGTCCTGTGTAACAAAAAGCATAAACCTGCCCCTGGCTTATTTCAGCTGAGGCTGTGGGCTTTCCTACCAAGGACCTTCCTCTGCTCCCAGCTTTATTGTTGGCCGTTCCATCCCTGCTCTCTCAGCTCTCTTCCAGGCTGACGAGTCCCCCTGTGTTGATGCTTTCCACCCCTTTGTCACCCTTCTTCCCCACTCCCTGTGCCCCTCCTGTGACAGAGGGGAGGGTGTCCGGTGCTGCACGCTGGACTTGGACACCTGCGTCCCATGTCCCCATGGCCGAGCCGGCTGCACCCTCTGGCGGCAACCCCGAGTCCAGGCCCTGCTTTTCCTGGAAAAAAAGATGTGAATTCCTTCATCCGTCTCCCACCCACGAGGTTGGCGGGAGTTTTGCTCGGGACCCTGCTGGGAAGGGGCTTCAGCACTAGCTTGCATTTGCTGAAGGACGAATGAGGAGCGGAGGGAGCCTGCAAACCAGCATGGGAAGTGGAGCGTGGGGGCAGCTCTGCCAGCTCACAATGCCGCAGTGTGCACAGCAGCTATATTTATCCACACGGCCGGCAGCTATATTTATCTGGAATGCCACAGGAGCCTAAAGTCTTTGGGGTAATTTCCGTGCCATGGAAGAACACAGTCTGGATGTCCTTTTTACTGTAAACCTCCTTCTCTGCTCTCTGCTCCCCTTCTCCTGGGGCCTTCGTTACCTCCTCAGCCCTCCCCTGCTCCTCCTTCCATCCCACTATCTCCACCATGGCAATGCTGGGTTCATCTTCCCTCCATCCCTCTCGCACAGCCCTCTCTGGGCTCCTTTTCCCCGCTGCTGCTTGGAGCGTCTTCATTTCTCTCTGCAAGGGAGCCGTTTCTCTTGGTGAAGGGAGCAGGCCGTCCTCTGGCTGCATTATTCACCCACCCTGCAGTCTCTTGCAGCCAGTTTGTGGGTTTCCCGACGAGCCCCTCCAAGCCACAGCCACTGAGGACTGCGAAACGTGAACTCTCCCAGAAAGGGCAGGAGCAGGGCATCCTTCTCCTGCCAGCCCCCAACTCCCCCCACAAAAGGGGGCATTGAACCAACATGCGTTTAACCAACATTCAGAGCTGACAAAGGACAAGCCAAGGTGGACAGACAAAGCCTAATGTTCATGAACTTTCCAGAACAAAACAAAACCAAACCATCTCCTTTTTTGTTTTGTTTTGGTTTTGGTTTTTTTCTTTTTTTTTTTTTTTTTTTTTTTTTTGAGATGATCTCATGACTTTTTAATGCTGGGGTTTGGCAGGACTGACCACACATCCTCAGCATTAGCACAGCCTCTTGTCTCACACAGCATCCTTACGCGCTGCCAGGCTGCAGTTGCCATCCCAGAGCTGGCAGGCTCAGCCGGAGCAGATCCCCTGATCTCTGGGTGTTTGCCCATTGCCCTGAAAACCTGAAAGCACAGCCCTTGGTTGGTGAGATCCTTACGGTCCCCTTCTCACGTAGAGGATGTATATGGGAGAATGTAAGGAAGGTGAAAGGGGAAATATTCTGTACTTGGGACTCTGGTGCTCCCCTGGGCAGGAAGCATTGCCCAAGGTCTGCAGGCTGGGCTCAGACGTTGAGAAACCCAGCTCCTCCTGGCACAACTTACTAACCGGCAAACGCGGGGAGAGGCGGAGAGGAGGCGGGTTCGGAATAGAGAAACCAACAGAAGGATGTGCCCCAGCACCGCGCCAGCCCCCTGCTCCCGGGCTGAGTCAGGGAGCGGCCGTACAGCGCCGCACGATGGGATCACGCGTGTCCGTGGACGATTCCGTACGGGTGGTGGTGGTCGGCGGCGGCTTCGGAGGCACGGCGGCCGCCAGCCTGCTGAAGTCCCGGGCCATTCCCTTCGTGCTGGTGGACGTGAGAGACGCTTTCCATCACAACGTCGCTGCCCTCCGCGCCGCCGTGGAGAGCGGTAAGGGCTCGGCTGATTTCCACAGCCTTCCCCCTGCGTGGGTCCTGGCGGGTTGGCTCTCTTACCCCCACCGGTAACCGTAGCAGCTTGAAGGTACTCGGGGAGTAACAAGGAATGAGGTACTGAAAGTGCCTCCTCCGCCCCAGTGATGGGGAAAGACTTGATGTTTTCCTTCTGGAAAACAAATACTTGGCTCTGGGAGGACCCACAGACCGTCTGTGTTAAGATAAAATTGCAGGTCTGCTGGGAAAACTGAGCAAAAACTACTCAGACAGTCCTTTTTTATTTCAAGAGTTTAGAAGGTGACTAAGCTAAAACCAGCAGCAGCTGGAAGAGGTGAATGAATGTCTTTCTGTATCTGGCACTTGAAATGTCAAGCAGCTCAGCAGTGAGGCTGTGGATGACACAATTCTGTCAGTGAGCTGCTCAGGCTTGTCTGGGATCTCCCTTGGGAGGCTGTGACTAACCCCAATACTCCAGTTGCTGGGGATCTAGGGAGAATATCTCACGTTCAAGGATGGGAACAAGCACCAAAAGGATGTCAGAAGCTTGGTCTGAGAGGCAGATAACATGACAAAAAGCCTCTGACAACCTGCCTGAAATGCCCTGGACCACAGTGGAGCACTTACTGGCAAACCAGCACAGGAGATTCTGTAGGGGGAGCAGAGACAAAGCAATCTAGCCGAGGGTGTCACCTGGCCTCTGAGGAGCTGGCCTTGTCACCAAATTCGAGGCAAAGGTCCTGAAGCTCATTGCTGGGCAGAGAGAACACACAGCAGATGCCCAGCCTGTGGTCCCAGGTGCATACAATGCTTTTGTCTGAGTAAGGATGGCAGGAGGGGAGAAGGGAAGAGGGGTTCGTTAGCCTCCACAGAGGGAGAGCTCCTCTCTGTTGTCTCCTCTTACCACAGGATTTGCCAAGAAGACCTTCATCTCCTACTCTGTCACCTTTGGGGACAGCTTCCGCCAGGGCAAGGTGGTTGGCATAGACCCTGGGAGGCAACAAGTCTTGCTCAGTGATGGTCAGGTGGGTGATGCAATAACATGTAATTTGGCTGCCTTAAGGGATCACCCGCTAACGCAGAGCCAGCCTTCAGCAGGGTGTGTGGTGAATCTCGCCTCCTATGGGTTTTTCTTCAGCTGTATCGTGGCTGCGAGAATGCAGTACTCCGAATCCAGGCTATGTTGGCATTGACTGGTGGTGTCTGGTTGGAGAAGTGACTTGGAACTTAGGTTTTCAGACTGCTGTCCGTGCTTGGAGTCCTCTGGGGGGGAAAGAACGAGATGAGCAGGACCACCACAGGGCACGGACAGAAAATGTGTTTCTGAGCAGGAAGAGGCGTGTAACTCTCATCTGCCAGACGAGGGTGGGTGTGTGTGTGGGCAGGACAGAATCACGCCCTGGGAAAAACAAACTGGACCTTTGCCCTCAAGCTGGACATGCTGTTTACTTGTGGCAAACACCCCCATATCTCCTACAGCACAGATCAGCTGAGCGCACGAACCCTGACCTACCCATTACTCCCAGGCTCGGAGTTCGCGCGCACAACAAGGTTCCTCTTCTGATGTAACCCTCAGATTGGCTGAAATGCCTGACCCAAACAAGCCACAACCCTAGCCCTCTGGGAAGTCACTGATTGCTTTCCTCTAGGCTTCTGCCACCTGTGGGCAGATATACAATTAAACATGAGATGCTTAATGCCGGCCCTGTAACGCTAGGAGGTAGAGAGGAATGAAACCAATGACCTCCTTTTATGGAGGGCTCCCCCCGAGAGAGGCAGGCCCCCAGCCATCTCCTCTAAAACCAAGACGCAATGTGGGAAAGACTGTAGCTTTTAATTGTCCTGAAGAGCTTGGCAACAGAGACCAGCTTTCCCCACATGCGCTGAATCCCTTCTAGCCAAGCTAAGTGGCCTAGAGCTGTGTTGGGATGTGGGTGTGCAGTAAATACTGCACCCCATCTAGCGCTCACCTGGACCAGGTCTCTTCCTAGAAAAGTCACTTTCTGACAGTGGCAAGTACTTTCCTAGCCAGCGAGGGCTGGAGCAGAGGGAATGAGCAAATAGTGGCTAGGAGGCAACAACTGTGTTCTAGGCTCTGTTTTTAAGAGGTCTAACATCCTATTCCACCTTCTGCCCTCCCAGGAGCTTCACTACTCCCATCTCATTCTTGCAACAGGCAGCGATGGGCCATTCCCTGGGAAGTTCAACAAAGTCATTGACATGGAAAGTGCCATCCAGACCTATGAAGACATGGTTAAAGAGGTGAGGAATCAACTTACTTCCTAGGAAGTGTTGCCTGCCTTGGCTCAGCTTCCCTGTCCCAGACGCCACTGTGGGTTATCTGGAGCCATCTGTGTCTAAGAACAAGAGACCACGATGCCTGCAGGTACAGGCCAGGACAAGGAGCACGTGCTAGCTTGTCTAGTGTTCTGCGTGCCCCAGCTGTCCGTGCAAGAGGAAACCTGAAATGCTCAATAGTGTTACAGTGTACACAGGAAGAGTGCATGGGGTTCTCAGTTTTTTGTTTCCTCTTGATGAACTAGGTGGTTTGTTGCTGTATCTCAGAAAGGTCTGTTCATGGAGAGGCTGAAGGTATCTGACTTCCTGCACTTACCAGTTCTCTTGTAACATGGGTTTCCTCTTTACTTCAAGATGGAGAAATGTGAGCGCATCCTGGTAGTGGGAGGTGGTGCGGCAGGAGTCGAGATGGCTGCAGAGATCAAAACAGAGTACCCAGCCAAAGAGGTAGTAGCATACTAGTTAAAATTAACTTCATCCTTGTTTCTGAGGCTGTTCTTCTGTGATGGTGCTGCTGGTGCTGCTGGAGGTATCTAGATCACTGCAAATCAGGAGTTTCCACGCAATAGCAGCCCTTGCCCCTACTGCCTCCTTTTCTGAGAGCACCCCATAGCCTGTCACCAGCAATTATTGGCACTAGATGCCTTTCACTGGCTCGCTCTCCTCAGGCATTAAGCAGGGTGGAAGGAAGCTAGCTATAGCTGCTCCTGCCCGTCATGCGGTGAGTCCTGTCCCATTCCTGTGTCCCCCTGTTTGCTCTTTTGTCCCCAACAGGTCACCCTCATTCACTCCAAAATTGCACTAGCTGATGCGGAGCTGCTAGATAGTGTCCGTCAGGAGGTGAAAGAGATTCTCCTAAGAAAAGGAGTGCGCCTCTTATTAAGTACGTACTTAATTACGCCTCTGAAGCTCTATAAGCTGCTCTCCGTTTAGCCAGAGCATCTCCTTCTGACATCCTCTGACTTATTTTGACTATGCATGGCTCCCTTGAATTCCTGTTTCTCTAGATAGATCCGGGCTAGCTAGGAACGGCAGCCTAGTAAAGGTTTGTGACCCAGGGCGCTCTGTTGCAACAGGTGAAAGGGTCAGCAATGTGGAAAACCTCACGCCAAACCAGTTCCAGAAGGACATGGTAGTAAGGACAGAAAAGGGCACCGAGGTGGTTACTGACATGGTGGTCCTGTGCACGGGGATAAAGATTAACTCTTCAGCATACGCTGCTGCATTTGGTAAGTGAAAAAAACACCGGGTGGGGAGAAGCAACACAGTTCTTCAATGTCTTGTACCTGAGTACTGTGAGGTTAGGAATCAACCTTATACAACCTGCAGTGGTTATTCCATGATACAGCAAATGCTCCAACATCACAATAAATACTTAACTGTGAAATGTGACCTTTGGAAACTTACAGACCATAGATGAAGTGGCCAAGAGTCTTCTCCAGCTCCTTCTGCTAATACCTCCAAGGAATGTCCTAGTTCAGCATGAGGCAGATGACACCTAGAAGTTGATGGTAACTCCTGCTGTCAAGGCCAGGATTTCGTCCTAGATATAAGCTTGCTGAGTTCTGAGCAAAAACAGGCTCAGCACATTCAGCGTTCCTGCTGAAGTATCGGTGTCACGGAGCACTCAGCCCATTAGTTACTCAGTGATACATCTTCAGTCCGAGTCCTCTTACAGCCCAACTTCAGTTATGGCCCCACAACTGTGGAGCAGTATGACCATTATACAGTCTCTTTCTCAGACTGTGTACACTAGCCCTTAATGTTTCTACTGAGATATCAAAGGATGACTCATTGCATGAGACTGCAATAATTCACTACAGCAAGGCAAAAAGCACCTCTTCCCTGACATGTAGAAAAGCAGGTGAAAAAACAACCACTCGCTTTGTGTCAATGACATGTTTGATAACATCAGCAGCATTTTGGGGTCTTGGGCCACAACAAGCAAGACAAAGCTCCTTCTGAAAACTTACTGTTTGGCAAAACAGGGGACAAAATGGCAAGTAACAGTGCTTTGAAAGTGAACAAGCACCTCCAGCTGGAAGGCTATGAGAACATCTATGCCATCGGGGACTGTGCAGATCTGAAAGAACCGAAGATGGCCTACCACGCTGGGCTCCATGCCAACATTGTGGTGACAAATATCATCAACAGCCTGACACATAAGACTCTTAAAACCTACGAACCAGGTAAGGAAATCTCCTAGCATCTGGCTTTAGCTGTTGGGCTGCTTTTCTGCAGGGAACAGCTGTTTAACACGTACCCATCAGAACTTGCATGGGACGCTGATTAGAGGTGAAGGAACTCACAATTGGGGTTGACTATATCAGCCTATAGCTCAGGCTTCATCTTAGCTCTTGCCAACGACACTGTAGGCGTTAATTACCTGTGTCAGTCTACGGATGCAACATGTCCTTTACTTACTAATGTCTTCCTGATAAATCTACTGGTGGGTGTCTGCTATTCATCAAACTTTTCTCCTTACCTTTAAATCACTTACTGTCCAACTGAATCCTAGAAACAAGGTGATGACCTAACTTTCTCCTCCTTTCTATGAACTACAGAAAGTGATTCTTAAACTGAACAACAAACACAAACTGAACAATCTAGTCTCAAAAATCTAGCTAGGTGATGGGTCTTATAAGCAACTGATATAAATACTTACCATAACTGTGTTGAAAGCTCTTTCTCATGGATGGAGGATATCTGGACAGCAGTTTGGTTTTATTTACATTTCTTTCTACTTAAAATTTTTTGTCTACCTCTCGGACTCCCTCTTGGGAGGAAAGAATCATCCCACACCACACACACAGACAGCCCAATCCTCCAGCAGCCCCGTTACTGAAAGAGGTAGAGCAGATGGTAGAAAGGAGAGGTTGTGAGTAGTTCTTGGGCCTGCTTCTTACCTTGTCGTGCAGCACATGGGTCCTGTGCTCAGCAGTACATGTGGGTATAAGGCGGGGGGTGGAAAGGGAGGGTTTGGAGGAAGTGCCACACCTACACGTAGTAGGGTTTGACACTTAGCTTTGAAACTGCTTAACTTAAACTCCTACATCTTCTTTCCAGGGTCACTAACATTCCTGCTTTCAATGGGCAAGAACGATGGTGTAGGCCAGGTGAATGGTTACTATGTGGGACGTCTCTTGGTGACCATTGCTAAGAGCCGGGACCTGTTTGTCTCCAAGAGCTGGAAGACGATGGGACAGACAATGCCCTCTTAAGAGGGGATCATTAACAAATGAGCAAGGAATACAGCAACTGGAAGATGCTGAGGGTGCACTTTTATTGCTTGGACAGCTGATACTCCTGCAGCACCTCCTCAAGCCTGTCAGCGTGCTGCATTAAAGGAGTGCCCTGCCTTGCTGTAAAGGTGGAGGAGGCGCTTTCCAAATGAAATGCACAGAAGTTCTCATGATAAAAACCAGGGAAGGAATGTTTCTTTTACTTCCCTGTTGAGATAGCTCTGAGCAAGAAACTTGGTTTACCTTGATTTGTAACAATAAACACTGTGGTTTTTGAAATCTCTGTGGTTTGTTTGTTATGTGTTTTTTTCCCTGGCTTTCTCCACTCTTGCTCTTCTAAAAAGTACCTGCCTCTTACAGAGCTGGAATCTGCTCTGCAGCATGCAGGAAGAATGGCTCACAGCACTGCCTGGGGAAAGCCTGCCTAAAGCCTTGAAGAGGCTAGGGTGGTCCTGGAACTCAACAGGATCTAATGCAGCTTTGTGTCAACATCTCCACAGTTATGTCACTTAGAGCACTATACTTCAGCCAGAAGAGTGGTTAGTCGTGTGCTAAGTGTGATACAGCAAGCACTTACTTAGAGACGCTGCTGGTTTTTTTGTTTGGTTGGTCGATTTTTTGTTTTGTTGGGGGGGGGGGTTTGTTGGTTTTGTTTTTTTTTTTTTTTTTTAAGGTGAGAAATTCCCAGAGCAGAAGTAGGTTTTATAACAATAACCACACTTGACACATCTTTTTCTTTTTTTCTTATAAAACAAACAAAATCACCATGAAATATTCTCAGTAATTACAGAGATTATTGTGAGTTAAAAGCAAAACAGAAGCTCCTCATGCATCACGTCTAAAATCCTTTTCCCCTCTCTGTGGGCTGGAAGCAGACGTTTACCATCTACCCTCAAGGGAGGGGAAAAGGGAGCAGAACATTTTTAAGGGCTTTCTTTAAAGTGTGTGTGTGTGTGTGTGTGTGTGTGCGTGTGTGAAAAATTCATCACTACAAATCTAAAATGAGGTTACTCTTTAAAAACTTCTAAACTAAAGTAACAAGGGACACTAAACGAACTCCTGAAAAGAGATGGTAACTCAATTGCTTAAGGTGATATAAACGGCTAGAGGATGCTGACAGCATGAAGAAATCAGACTAAACCCCTCTCATCTCTAGTCACAGCTCTTCATCAAGTCACAACACATCACACTACTACCACTCCCCCTCCTCATCACATTGAAAAAATAAAACCCACCTCTAATGCTTTTAATGCTACTCAAGTTTGTTGAAAAATAAAGTTTCATTTGGCTGCCATTGCTACTTAGTGTCTAGCTTGGCCATTTCTTGCACATAGATGCCAATACTTTCACTGTCGAAGAGCAGAAAGTATATGTTCTTCAAGGAGGAAGAGCTGGTGCCGTCAAAATGGGTGGAAATAGCTCTTAGAGTCACCTGGGCTGCCGTCTGTTTTGGGAAGCAGTTTCTATGTGGTAGGGGAAGAAAACAGAACAAGTGAGTGTCAGCCACCTGTGCAAGCACTATGCACACGTGATGCTGAAAGGAACAAGCCATAGCTGTACCAACTACAGGCTGCTGTTAAGATAGTGCTGGTTGCAGTTTTGCAATGTGTAAATCCCAGAAGCAAACCCCAAGGTTTTGATAGCAATATTCATCTGCTGCTGTATTAGTTTCCTTGCTGGCATAGTTACTGTTTTCATTTACTTCTACTTTTTATAACCACACAAAATTTTTGACACTCTCCCTTAGAATTAAACTTTTCCATGCCATGCTGGGCAAGCTAAAAAGTTCAAGGGATGATTATTTTTTTCCTTGAGAACTCAAAAAAACAACCCCACCCAAAACATAACTACTTAGCTGACTTCCTCACTCTGTCATTAAAAATACTTTGCTTGAGACTTCAGTGAAAATAATTGAAATTACAACCCCAAGCCGAATTAAGGCCAAGACCCATTCATTCATTCATTTTGATGGTAATATTCTCTAACCTACAATCTGAAAAGCTAAAAGCTGCCAGTCTTTACAGTAAGTGGACTTTTCAACTGTGTGACATCTCTTGGGGCACCTGGCCCACATCCTCGAGATTCAAGCTTCTTGACAGCAGCATTTTTTCCATCTTACTCACTCCCATACTCCTTTTTCAAGTCACAAAACCATTCAGCTGCAACACAGTTCCTTCGCCCTCATCTCTGCGCTGCAAGGGAACGGGCTGAGAACACATCGCAGAGAGTTACTACAAAGGTCAGCTGCTTTGCCTCTCTGTTTATATAAAAATACAACTGCTATAATGCTGGACATAATTTCAAGAGCTGTTCTACAGTTTGAACCTGATGCCTGTCTAATGAAATACGCCGCCTTGCAGTATGCTTATGCTTAGGAAGGTCCCCACATTGTTCTATTCATCTAACACTAAACAGATTCCTTGACCTAGAAAGCATCCCTTCCTGAAGCGATACATCTGTGTCTCTGCTGCTGACATCTGGCAGGAAGGACACTCTCCTGCACTCCCTGCTGGAGTTTCTCCACTGCCTGACAATGCTTGTCATAGTTCTGCTGATTTTGCACAATACTGAAGAGTGTCGACGCAGTGCTTGATACATGAGCATGTAAGAAGCCAGGTACCGTGGAGAGTTTGGATGAAACTTTACTGGGACATACTGAACTGTTTGAAGGTGAGTTAAGACCCAGCTGAGATTTCAGAATGGTCTTTGGGCATAACTGCTGGCTGCTCTTGAGTTTAATGTCTCCTATTTAGATTCTACTGCATGATAATGCTCCAGGGGAAGTTAGATCCATGCCAAAAAAAGTTGGCCAGCACAACCTAGCCCATGTCCTTCCTCTGAGGCAGGATTACATATAACTTTTCTGCTTCTGAAAAAAGTTCGTCTAACCTAAAGATCCTCAGTGATGGGGTCTACATCAGAATACACAGATAAGCCATCCCGGTGCCTAACAATCCTTACACCTGAAAAATTATGGTATTTCTTTTAATAGCATCCAGAGCTGCCTTTGCAGTGTTTTTTCTTTTCCCCCCTCTCTGATAGCACTGTGATGTGCATTCGTTTTTACTTCCCTTTCTAAGTTTAGTACTACTCAATTCTCCTTACTCAATTTCGTTTAGTGATTTCAGACTACTTATCATATTTATATTAAAAAACATCCAAAAAAGAGCTTGGAAACTAGTCACCAACAACCGCTGTATTCATATTCGCTGCAATCCAAATGATTACTAGCAAACAGATTTTCCTACTTTTAGTCCCTGGACAGCATCTGCAGCAATCCAGCTAATACGCCTTTCTGGCAGCAAGCTATTCACGAGGACTTTTTGAAAATGTTTTTCAGTTAATTTATATCTGCTTCACAGCACAAGTCATTTCAGCTGAACTGCATTTCTCTACCTTTTAATGACAAGATCATAGAGGTGAAAAGCCCTGGCACAATTGAGATTCCCATCTATTGCTACATTATATCAGTTACTGTAAACAGTCCTTAAGATGGGACAGAGGAAAGATGAAAATTCGCAGAACTGATACAACATAATTCCTGATCTACCCATCAAAGCCAATATTTCTCGTGCAGACATATAGGTGGAATAAAATGACAGCAAACGCATTGTCTTATTTAAAAAACTCTGCCTTTTTTCAGACAACTTTGAGGTCCTTGATAAATAAAGTGTAAACCTGCAGCACCTGGTAAGACTTAACTCTATTTTCTGTTAGCAGGAGTAATTTTAAGAGCAACAGAGAGTGAAATGGAACTAAGCAGCTGAAGGATCTGCATTAAGACTAATGCACCAAGACTAGATTATTCTTAGATAACGCTCATAGGAAACATGAGGTCTAGAGAGACTATTTCTATTGGCACTAAAAACAACAGTTCATTTTTGAAAGCTGAACTTTATTATTAAAGAGCAGTAAAACAATTTATCACATTTTGCTTTGACTGAACACTACAGATCTGTGTATAAAGGAAGAAAAATCATTAAAAATTGCACTGCCTTTCTATTTATTCTTTTGTCCTGATTCAAAAAAATATTATTTTGTCTTGAAAAGCATCTGTGTAAAAATGACATTTTCACCTCCCGTGTATTCAGTGATGTGTGGTGATTTCACTGACCAAAACACAGTTTTACTTTCATTTTATTCACTACTGAGCCAACACAACTGGACTGTACTCTGTACTCTACTCTTTGGGCATTACTAACAAAATCACTAGTTACATTTCAAATTAAACATAAGCCAGCGAACTCCAACACAAAAGAGCAACTTCTGCAGTTAGCAGGGCTTGTAAGGCTTGGTCTCGGATCGCAAGAAACAAGATTAACAAACTGTGAGTTAAAAAAAAAAGAAAAAGATAAATAGTTTTAATTTCTTAGTCAAGCACATTTTATTTGCTAGTTATTGAGAAAGAAACGTGTAGTTTCAGAGCTGGTTTCATAGTTGCCTTTTTAAAGCAGAACTACATTTGAGAAACATTTTCTTTTGAAAGAAAACATTTTGTGTGATTAGTCTGTTTAATGTATATTCTCGGGATGACTTAAGTGAACATTCCACATTTACTTAGCTCAGGTTGAATCACTGTTACTTGCCTCTAGTATGATGTTGGTATAATCTTATTAGTATGAACATAGTTTTAATAAGATTCACCACAGCGAAATGAAGGGACATAAAAACTGAGGTGGTGCAAGCCCATAATAGAAGAATGAAAATTACTGCCTAGCAATACAAAACATTCAAGGTCAGGCTGGACACGGCTCTGAGCAACCTGATCTAGTTAAAGATGTCCCTGCTCACTACAGGGGGGTTGGACTAGATGACCTCTAAAGGTCCCTTCCAACCCAAACCATTCTACGATTCTATGATTCTAAACCACAGCAAGTCCACTCAGCTCTCCTGTGGGTTAGCTAATTTCTCTATATAAAGGCTTTCTGGTCGTTCCATGCAAACACCGCACTTCAAGCTCCTTTAACCTGAAGAAACACGGTGTCAGATGGCACCTGCCGCAGCCCTGCCTGGAGGCAAAGTCAGCCCCTTTCATGCCACAGACCAGAGGGTACCTCTTTATCACAGCAGCAGCTCTCTGACAGCTAATTACACCATTGCTACCCGATACAGAATCATCCTATGCAGAAAGAGTCATACCTGCCACTGGGAAATGGGGGGAAAGCCACGGACTTCAACTTCTTGTCTTCTGCGGCTGTTAAGCAGTTCTTTATAGTCTCTTCGAGCTGCTCTTCACACTTGTCTGAGCCCCACTGTGGGATGTGACAGTGGATGACAAACTTTGCTGCTAGGCCGCTAGACTGAGTAAGTGCAGCTAACACAAACGAAAATATAACACTTAGTTTTGAATAGAAACCACCCTGCAATGACCTCTCAATCCAATGTACTTCCTTAATTTTATTACATCTCCAAAGAAATATCTTAGGGATTTAAAATATGCCACAATGGCTCAGTTGCAATCATAATCTGACTGTCTCATCATTACTTTTGTGATCAATTATTTCTTTGGAGACCAAAGAACCCAGGGCTCATTTGGTTGACACACAGTTATTCAATAATATTTTTTAGCTTTCTCATTCAGCATGGCCTCTGGATTTGTTTTATGCAACGTATCAAAACCTTGCACTAAACACAGTATCATTAATCCCCCAACAGACATTTCTGCAGTGCCGTCACAGCCTTATCTGAATGCTTTGCACAAATATCTTGTGTCATCATTACAGATCCAGAGTGTTAGGGAGTAATACTTAGACCCAATTCACAGCTGAGTAATTTCAGACAATGACATGAAAATCAAATGTTTGTTCAAAGTCTCCACCAGTTATGTCCAATTAGGAATCTCAGATTAATTTTTCAGAAAACGTAATATTTTTCCAGGGCCTGCAAAGTCCACAGCACAGCATCAGTTTGCTTTTGTTGCAGTTGTGACCATTAGCACTTCTGAAAATCTGGGTCTCAGGAATCTCAGGTTAAACACCCAAATTAGCTGTGCAATTAATGCCCAAGGATGAAAAACTTGGATTAATTCACTTGCCCACCATCACAGAGGAATTCTGTCTAATGATTCACTGTGCCACTTAAATTTCAACCAGAAGAGAAATGTCAGGCCTTCAACCATAGGGAGCAAATCGACTGGAAACAACACAGGTATCCTGTGAGCAGCACTCAAATTCAAGCCCATTAGGCTGGAGCTCAAGTGTTTGCACTAGACTTCCAGTGATTAACAACCATTTATTATCACTTGCCTCAAAACCAGTAGAAGGGGCAATTTCAAACATAGCAACACAACACAATGCTCGAGAGCCTACATTTTCTTATCTATTAAACTAAGATTATCTTCTTTCCTGGGACTGGCTTAATAGCATAAGAGGAGTCTATTTTCTAGTTAGGTAGTGATGTTGACAGAGAAAAGTCGTTTACTTTGATGTTACGGCATGTATTTTTGCTTCAGTGGAGAAGTGAGGTATCTTGTACAAAATTTTCCCTGTCATTTGAGATTATAAAACTAGGCTATTCATTTAGGAAATTTTAAAAACAAGACTATTTAAAGCATTTAGTTTCTTGAGTATTGAGATACTAAGCCAAATAAGGCACTGGAAGATATATTGTAACTTCTCTCCATCTGCCCTCCAGCTACCTTCAACCCCTATGAATTGGTTTAATTTGTTGACAAAGGAAGACAATCTCAAACCCCAAACTATTCACTGCTACAGATGTGTTAAATATCTGAAGGGAGCTCTTCTGTAATTTGTATTTCTATAATGGAGCTGCAGTGCCTGGCAGAAGAGCAGCAATTGCTCTTCCAAAAAGCATGTCAGTTCTAAAGATCGTATCACATCTTTATTTGTGTTCAAAGTAAGATAATTGTTTGGATTATACTGTTCATCAAATATGCATAAAGCAGGATAATTTGTAAACTATCACTGTTCTTATACCTCTTAGGTTAGACGGAGAGCTGTTTCTGATCCTCACTAAGGAATGCGGTACAAAAATAGGACAGGAAAGATGGCACAAAGGTGACAGCATAAGTTTTCCTTAATTTTTGGACTCTCACAGACAGAAATTGCCTAAGGTAAATTAATCGGCCTGCTGTAACTTATAGTGGCACCTAGAAGCTGAAAGACTGTATGTGCACAGCACACAGGTATCCTCTTCTTCTTCTTTTTTTTCTCCCTAAGCAGGCTGTCCCTATCAGCAACAGCTTTGAACAAGAAACAGAAACATTTACATCACATAAGCAAAGGCACATATATAATCAAGAACAGATCAGAACGTCCAGAGAAAAGATCATATGGAATGAGCTGTTTCCAAAAGAGAGCATAGTATCCTTTTTACCTTCAGCAACTTCCAAAGGTCCTTGTGATTTGCGAAGCTCTTTCACCGTTTCTAAAAACTCTTTCCCTCCAGCCTTTTCCAATGCCTTGCCTGCAAGGACACAGAGCAAAAGGCCTTGGCTTCAGAGTATCATCATAAAAAACCCAACTCTACGTTATTTAAAAGAATAACATTGTACACATATTATCCTGTTTCCCCTCTATCAGCAGCAGCTGAAGTTTACATTTACCACTCTGTCTAACCACAGATAAAGTTTACTTTTTATTGGTTTTGAAAATCCCTGTATGTTATTACTGGAAATAACTTTAATATAAGTATCTGTAAGAATGCTATCTTATTCTGGCTTGTGGCTAAAATAGTGAAGAGTGGGATTTTCAGGACTCAGATTTTCAGCCTCCAAAATCAATTCAACATACAAACTCTACTACTTTCTGAACTAAACACAGCTGGGATGCCAGTGAAGGTCTTGATGACTGACTGTATAAAACAATGATCCAAAAGCCTGCTACCAGATTTTGTGCCTCTCTATGTGACTGACTGCATATCTCTTTTTTACCTCCCTCTTGCTTCAATTTCTATATTTGTACACCAGCAGTAATAATATTGCCTTATTTCACATGAGCAGTATAAAGCTTTGTACATAAGTATTTCTAAAGTATGTAAAATCCTACAATGAAAAGCATAATAAGGAGAGTTATTCATATATAATTTTCTCTACAGAGTTTTTAGAGGCAAACGTAAAAATAATCCAATAAAGACCACAGTAATGATTATTTACACCTTTGCTGCTCATGTGCTTCAACAAATTCTCTGTGTTTTGATTGTCGTAAGCCATCATTAAAAAAAGACAAATTAATGATCAGCCCGTTATACCTAGTCAGATCCAGCCTGATTTTCAGAAGTGTTGTAAGTGATATTTTATGGCCTGGGGAAGATTCAGATGAAACAGGATGGGATCTCAGCAGGCAGCTAGTAGACCAGCTACTGTTCCAACTCTAGATCTGTTTTTTTCTGCATGTAGCAGAGCCTCACCTATTTCCTCCTTGAGGTCTATTTCAGCAGTTGTAGGGTGAACGATGCCTTCTACTTTCATGGAGCCAATATGGCTGATGTCACTCTGTGTCAGAGAAAGCTGTAAAATAATGAGAGAGTAGAAAAAAAAATAGTAATCTGAGTGCAAAATCATTTTCATACCAGAAAACTAAAGTGAAAGAAGGCTGGATTCAGTCTTTCAGAGATTAGTAGTTTATCGTGTTCAATATGTGTGATTCTGATTTTTAGCCTTTAATTAATTAATTTGTACACTACTCAGATTGTTTTGTGATATGCCCACAGCGTGGGAGCTTGCTCCAGAAGAAGTTACTGCTAGAAAATTCATGTTCTAGCATCACAGTTTGAAGAGAAAAGGCTGACTTTGGAAATGCTTTTGTTTAAAGAGAAAAATACTAAAATTAAAAAGCCTTTCTCCTGTAGAAAACACTTGCCCCCAAGTAAACTACTGGAGGGACTGAGAAGAAGGGCTGAACACTAGCCTGATCTATGAAGGCTTCACCACCCAAGTAATTAATTTCCCTTTGACTTCCTGGCATAAATAAAATAAGGAATGCTTTACCCACCCATGCATCTGGATACAGGAACTGGCCAAAACTTGATGTCTTAAGGTGCTCAAAGAAGGCTGCTCCCCAGATTTCACAGCCTTATCACTTTGAGCAACAACAGAGGACAGAAAGCCTAAAAACCATTAAAAAGACTTTCGAGTTGCTGAACATCTGCCCAGCATGCCTCATTTCTTCCAAGATACTCTGTAGTATTTATGTCCTAACCAGAACAATAAGCACTGCCCATTTTAGAGAAGAAAACAAGAAGTTGCACAGAATCTGGAAGAACTTAGGACAGGACTGAACTCTAATAAAGGAGATCCAAGTTTCATTCACCTAGCCAGATTACTGCTTTTAGCAGCCTTTCAGATCTAGTATGTGTCTGGCACATTCTAGACCACTGCTTTAGCAAGAGATGGGATCACGCAGACAGAACTCTTAAGCGCTACTTCATACAACGGGGTATACCATCAGTACAGGGGGCTTACAGAAGCAGTTTCAGGAAGAACACTTTTTCCAGATGACCCTACTATTGGAAATAAGAAATCTTGACTCTATCTCCATAGTTAAATCTGTAAGAAAAACTCCAGTTTCATTCAGAGGGTCCAAAAATTAAGGAAGGCAAAATCTCTCCCTCTTCGTGAATACAGAGGAAAAAAAAAAATGGGACAGACAGTTGGCTGGACACAAAGAACATGCGGGTATTCTGGTGGGACGGTTTTGTAACTGTGGCCAAGCGAGGTGTCACAGTCTGTGCTGAGATGGAGAAGTAGGCATGCCCTGCAGCTCTGGTGAGGTCCTCAATTTGAACAGTGAGAGAGCACCACCCCACAGCCCACTTTCAGATGGAGAATCCAGGCTTCTGCCACAAACCAACATGTGGAAGTTCTGGGTGATCCTGGGACCTGGCCCAGAAATACTCTTTTATAAATATTAAATAGCCTAGAAGGCTATACCTGGTTTGGCAGTATGCCAGGGACAACACAGCCAAGTCCAAACTGCATAAAAGTCTAATACAGCTTAGGCCAAGAAATGAATCAGTACCATTCTCTACAGAGAAGGGAGGCTGCCCAGCATTATTCTCGGAAATCTTTTATCTGCAGACATATTTTTTGAGACCCTCTACCACGCCCATGACTTGAGTGAGTTTTGGCCTTAAATTTCAGACCACTAAGGGAGAACATAGAGAAGATTTTGTACTGGTGTTAGATCAAAAGCATCCTTCCATTTATGCTAGGCTCCATTGCTGTGATCCCAATCTGTTATAACTTTGTATTACCTTTTGTCCTGGCACAAGGCTCTTGGAGGACAAGATAGTGAAACCATCCCCAGGTCCATCTTCGGATGTTGAATTTGAAGCTCCTTCTTTTTCATTGTCCTTTTGTTTGTTCTATTTGGGGGCAGAAAAAAAGCAAGAACTCTCATGGGGGGGGTGGGGAATCAAGATTTACCATTATTCAGTAATGGATAGATTTAATCAGTTACTACAAATCTCATCTTCTCATATCAATATATTGCTCATAGCCTTTAATCCCCAAAGATTATGTAACAAGAGGTCTTCACTGTTTAATGCTAAAACATCAGTGGTTCATCTGAGGCATTACATACGTTTGTAGTCACATTAAGAGTCAGGGCACCCACATCCATCTGTAGTTTTACTAACAACTAAGGTTGTATTTATGGGTGGGTGTGCACTAGTTTATTTTTGCTGCTAACAGAGCAGAGCTCATGCTAAATCAAACTTAGTAACTTAGTAACCCAGTCAAATGCTCCAATCTGAAGGAAAAAACAATTTTATGATCTGAAAAAAAAAATCGTAAGTCTCAGCTAATAAATCAAATCTGAATCCATGCTGACAGGAGTGAGCCATCACACCTCCATACAAGGTATGTCAGAATGACAAAATAACTAATAGCTGAAGTCTGAATGCAAAAATCCCCTTTTTGGGACACACTTCTTCATGCAGCCTAGCTCCAGGAGCAGCAAACCTGTTCCCACCAGGGCTGCAGGAGCATCTCCTCACATCTCTCAATATTTGCTTTAAGGTGCGTCAAGACGCTAACTCTTCCTAACAATTCCCAAACTCTGCATGTGCACAATTCAAAGTAAGGTGGTAGCTTAGATCAATGCACAGAGGCATCCTATTAAGCATCTCATTCAGCAACTTCGTTTTCTTTTTAAAAGTTGTTTCTGCATGTTCTCAGCTATGGAAATGTATTAAAGCTTATAGGCCTCCAGGAAGATGTGCTTAACACAAGTTTAAAAAGTTTAGGCCAAAGCTTAATATCGTTTAATCCTACCCAATCAAAAATGTTACAGTGTTTTAATATGCATGCTCTGGAATGACAAACCAAGAGCACTGTTCTGGGTTACTGCTTTACCAAATTAAACCATTTTGGATGGTGATAGAGGATGGGCAACCGTAAGGGAAGGTGCAGTGGTCAAGTTCAGATTCCTTTCCTCTTCTCGCAACTCCTTTAAAAACTATTAACAACAGCACACTGAAGAACACATGACACAAAGAGCTTGTCAAAATGACATTTATGTACCATGACACAAAGAGCTTGTCAAAATGACATTTATGTACCATGTCAGGACAAGTTCTCTGGACAGTGAAAAATCTTTAAGAGTAAACCGGTAACTGTACAAGGCTGAAGGTGTGATATCTCTCAAGTAGAAAACGTTCTACAATACAGCTTCCTTTATTTTAAAAGATAAAGTTCACTGTCACACAGTTAGTGTGGAGATAAAGAGATTCTACACAGTTATCAAGAAAGTACCACAAAGGGTGACACGGAAATCTTCCCTCGGAGCCTGAAACGTTTTTGTTATGAAAATTCATTACAAAAATACTGTGCTTGCCTTTATTTCTAAAGTTTAGAGAAAAAAAAATCCTGGTGCATCTATTATCAACTCCTACCTCCCATTTCCAGTTGTTACAAGCAGACAATGCAGAAGCACTAATTTATTCCTCCTAATAATCTTAGCTGGTTTTGATCCAGTCCCTTTCCCACACCTCTGGAATCCCGTATTTGCCTCATGCTTACCTTTTTGGGTGCCCGGGCCTTGGTAGACTTTGCCTTCTTCCCACTCTTTTTGTTCACCATGGATTTCCTTCCCTTCTTCTCAGGAGTAGGTGAAAGGATGGTCTCAGACTTGCCTTTGGCACCCCGTTTCTTGGCTAGAAGTTCTGGCTGAATTCTGGGCAGGACACCTCCACTTGCAATAGTCACACCTTTTAGCAACTGCAAGGAGAAGCAGTATAAAGAATGACATTACAGATTCTCTTACTCTGCACTCAAGCTATTTTTACTGACTATATTACACATATGCAAGTAGAGTCCACACTTCCCAAAGCATTGCACCTTGTCCCTTTATCATGAAAAAAACCCAACAAAAACTATGAGGGAGAAAATCCACAATAACAAGAAACCTGGCCGGTCACAGCAAGGTTAGCCAGCACGTCCCAGAGAACTCTGTTACTGTACAGGTTAGTCACTCTTCTCTCTCCCACTGCTGGTCTTTCTGCATACCTGTCCTTGCTGACTCAAAAGCAGTGAGTGAGGCTAAGAGAAGATGGTAAGTGCCTGCCTACTTAAAAAAATAATTGCACCACAGCCCTGATCAAAGAAGGACTGGTTGTAGATCCCTCTGGCAGGGAAACAGATTCAGTGAAAGCAAGCATGAGCTCCAAGAACTTGCTTTGCAGAGGGGAACAATAGGAATGGGCTGTGATATTAGGTGGAGGACAAAATCTGGCTAATCCCTAGTGGACACCAGCAGATCTAGTCCCCAGTTCACAGACCAGTGACCAGTGCCACAGAACAGGGAATGGGCTGGTAGTGTTAGCATGCTTTTGCCTCTCTCCTGGCCTCTATTTTGACTTTTCAGTCCCCTTGACTGGAAACAGAGCTAGATGACTTCATGGGCACCACATTTTCATTATGTAAAGCAGTCAAATTAAGTGCAGGAATCTTTCAAAGTGTGAATGATGTCATCCACCTTCACATGGGGCCAACCAAGAAGAGATCCTCTGATGCTGACTGAACCTTTCCAGCAGCCTTGAATGCTGCAATTCACAGCCCATGCCATGATTTGTCTTATCACTCAACACGTTTAGCAGAAGTGATCCCACAAGCGATCCTCAGAGTCAGAGCACTGCAAACCACAATGTGGGTGCTAATGGGACCTGGGCATATGGGGGGGCAGGCAGTCCTGGAGGCAGCAATAGCAGCGAGTGAGCCAGACCCCTACCCAAGATGGGCCTCACACACAGTATAATAGAAAACACACATTTCTACAGCTTTTCGGAACAGGTCTTCCATATGGCACATTTTCTTTAAGTATTGGATGTCCCTGAGGCAAAAATTATGCATAAAGTTTACCCACTTCAACAGGACTCACAGGCTACAAAAGAAGCAAAATTTATATCCAGAGGATTTAGGATGAGATATCTCAGAACCTTCTTTTTTGTTTGCTTTTATTCAAGTTGGCACAATCTTGTCTTCTTCTGCTCTAATAACTGTGTTCTCATTCATGTGTCAGACTAATCTGTTTCTAACCTTCCGTGGTAGCAGCTTCATTCATGCCACAGCACGTAACTCTCACACTGAAACGTGAACGGGTACCTGATTCAGTTCCTCATCATTTGCAACTGCCAGGAGGATGTGTCTGGGGGCAATTCTTCCTTTCTTGTTGTCTCGTGCTGCATTTCCCGCTAATTCTAGAATTTCAGCTGTAAACACATTGAGATGAAAATGAGTAACAAAAATGCAACTTATGTACACCCTATATACACATTTTACATTTCTTCTTAATATCCATTTACCTTCTCAGGGGTGTTTCCCAAATTAAACGGTCTTTGCTACAGAAAGGCAGAAACCAAACCACACTCAATGTATTTGTAAATTTATGTTAAATAATTTGTCCTTCCTAATTCCCTAAAGGATAGCTGGCTTGGTTCACATAACTTCTTTTACAAGTCCCAAGTCAGAATTCTCTTTCAAAAAACAAGGAACACCCTATAAAAATGTACATCAGCAGTCCAAAATTTAGCAGTAACCCTGTAACAATAAAACAGTAAAGCATGCAATGAAACCCCAAACCTAGTACAGACAGTTCTGACAAAACAGCAAGGATTCTCAGGACCAGGTAAGACGAAGACTGAGGTGCATTTAAAGAAATACTTTGAAAGCCAATGAACTAGCCAGGCAATGCTGCAATTCTGCATTAAAGGGCATTGAAAATCTGTGAGAAGCTTCATTTCAGAACAAGATATGAAAGGTTTGACTTAGAGGCAAGCAGAGACAACGTAAGAGCTTCAATGCATGAACTATCGGTAGAAAGTTCCTTCTACATCTCCGGGAACAGGAGGTCACTTCAAAAGTAGTTTCTCTAAATTTGCAATAACATTTATACCATGACTAAAGTCACTGAGCTTTTTCTAATTGTTATAGAGCAAACACAGACACACCTTCCTGAGTTTATTTAAACTGTAGCAATCAGTATAATTCATTAACTTACACAGTTTGGCCCCCACTCAGAGGTTATTTCTCATGTAAGAACTCTACTGAAACACTGAAAAGGAAGGAGAAGGGAATGTTCTGCTCCAAATAATCATAAAAATCAAATTCATACTTTGTTTCATTTTAAAATATCCCAATGTCCCTGCCTTCTGTTTTTTGTTTTTGTATTTACATCTGTCAGTAACAGGGGTAAGAAAGCTACAGCCTATCATGTCCTATGAATGATATCTTACTCCTTTTTATCAACTAAATAAAGAACTGTAACCATTATAAAAAGAACTTTCATGAAAAATCTAGTGGAAATCTACATAAAGCTCTCTGGCTAAAATTCAAAGGATTTCAACGAGAGGTTTAGCTCTTAGTTCATGGGAAAAATACAAGCTTTCAGTTTCGCTCTGTGAGAATAACAACTGGTCATCCAGTTTTCACTACTAGAGAGCATACATACTTAACGGAATGCTGGAGATGTAAAAGCCATTGTTTAGAATTATGTGCATATTCACGGTGAATTGTTTAAGAAACAACCAGCATCTGTTGAAAATTTTCACGATTATTCATGCAAAACTTTCAAGAAACATTATCAAAGTTGCAAAGACAAGCATTTAAATTTTAGGAAATATTAGAACCGTGGTTGCAATAACTAGGCCACTGCCATGAGGAAAAAGCAGCATGCGACTGGACAATCAGAAATAGTATCACACCACACATACACACTGGGCCTACATTAAAAGCTAGGGCAGCAACCTCGGCTCTGGCATTTCCTAGCTTTGGAGTGCTTGACTTGGAGTTTAAAGAAGGAGACTGAAAAGAGATCCTGCATAATCCAGTTCTCTTCACCTCTGTGGGGGCTGCAGGGCTGGAAGTTTCAGACCCAACTCCCAGACCTCTGCCAGTGGAGCTAATGCAGCAGCAGACAGCAGGAGCAGATCACCATTCATTGTGCAGACTAGCATAAAGCAGGAAAAAAGACTCAGACTTCTCCAGTGGGTTTTGCAGATTGGTGCTGATAGCAGAGGAAGATTGCATCAGGTAAAAAAAAAAAAAAAAGGCAACACATACTTACCTGCGTGGGAATTGAAGTTCTTTCAGATGTGCCAACAACAGGCACATCCTGCTACCTGTGTGCTCACCCCACTCCCCCAGGTTCTGGGTCCTTGGCCAGCAGCATCCTGATGGTGCACTCAAATGTCCTCTGCCTAATGTTAAGAGCAAAAAACGCAGAACACTCAAATGCCAGCCATCTACCACCGGACACCGGGAAGAAGGGAATCCAAGGCAGAGTTGATGCATGGCAGACTGTGGAATATGCATGTAATTTATCAAAGGATGCCAATTATTTGCATAGGTAAATAATTGCCTTACCTCCTTGTAACGATTGTCTATATGCGTATTTTTCTAATGCTGAAGGCAAGGCATCAGTCTTAAGAATAGAAAATGGCATTTGCAAAAAGCAACATCAAATCTGGAGGCTTCAGTTATCATATCCTCTGCTGATTAGAACAGATCCCCAAAGAAACTGCCTTACATTTCAAGTAGAAACATCTTGACAGCTGAGGTTATCTAAAGTCTAAGGAGACTAGTCTGAGAATATAGGTCCTATAATGAAGTCCTATACTATAACAAGCTCTCTTCGGGCATCATTTTACTTTACGTCCTCTCAGCAGCAGACTTTAAGAATTAAAGTGAAATCTGAAGTAATCTTGCTTCCCTCAAGAGTAAAAATCCATACAAGATGCCTCCACACTGGAAGTATAACTTGAAATTCAGACATCTTCAGCGCAGATGGCTAAAAGCTCATTTATGCACTCCACAGTTCACCTTAGCCTCAGATAGACATTGAATGTATGTCAATGGAGTAGTGCTCAGACCTGTCTACTGTCTCTACACAACACCCAGTCTTATTAACAGAGCCTTTTCTCCTGTTTGATTAGCACTTGGGACCAGGGAAGAAGAACATAACTGTCTTCCAACCGACACAAGCGGCAGCCAAGCTATGACCTGAATGGGATTATATCTTCTCATCCTGTGACATACAGGAAAAAGAAGTTTCTTTAGCTGACGGATCAATAGATTTGGAGCATCTAGGAACTAAAAGCATCATAGCCAGGCCAAAGCTATTTGTTCAGCTGAGCTCAGCCTGCTTTTGTGAAGTGCTCAGCTGGACTGATAAGAAAGATATATGAGAACAACTGATAGCAGAATCGGAAAGACTTCAGACAGGTTATCTTGTTTTCCACTTCCCCTTTAGGATAAGTTTTGACAGTTGCTGTTACACTACCATGTACAAATCTACCCAATAATACTTTTGCTCTGAAAAGATGTATCAGATGACTGAGTCCTTCATCCTCCGTTTGCAAGTGCAAAAGTATCTGCTAGATTTGTCTCTTGACAGCAGATGAGTGAGACAGACAGAGGAGTATGCTAGCTGATGTCCTTTGAAGGAGGAGGTATTTGCTGGTGTTGTGTTCTGCCCTCATTTAGAGAAGATGGCTTTCCACAGACATCTTATGTGAGTTCCTCTGACCAGCACACCGTTCACATGTCTTCTGCTTCCTAAGCAAGAGGCACCTGTATTCTTTGCCTACATTTTGGGAAGGTGCATTATGGGACACATGCAGTTGATGTCTGATTTAGACGATAATGACCCCCCGTGCACACTCAGAGCATAGTCTGGCATGCACCTGTTGCAAAGTCCATAAATCTAACGGGACCGAGGCCAATTTTTCATGGAGTTTTAACTCCAGTGCAGCCCAACACTGTCCCAGTAAACACAACCTTCTGGACAGGAATTAAGCTGCAGTTTTGCAGTATGCTTTTCAAGCCTAAGATATAAAACAGCCTAGAGAGATTACAAAAAAAAAAAAATTCCTTAGAACACTGATGAGATCTTCTTCATGTTAGCTAATCAGTTGAGGTAAAAATACCTCTTCTTGAGAGACACTGCGGTGACTGCTGGCATTTTAACAATGGGGTTGATAAGCCACAGCGCAGATTTGGCATTGATAATGGCTGTGGGGTGCAGCCACAATCAATCTTGCCTACAAAGGGAAAAAATGGGGATCTAGTAGCTCACAACAGAACACATACCGAAGCCAAAATGCAGTCTGAATCACATGGCAACTGAGAATAAGGATGCTCAAGATGTACACGCATCAACCGGATGACGCTAGCCAAGAGGCTCAGTGCTTCAGGGCAACACAAATATAGGCCAGGGCAACACAAATATAGGCCATCAACAGACCACGTGCATGGCTGATCACTCACAGGAGAGCCGCTGGTCCATGCGAGGCCCTGGATGAATGCAATCACACAGCTCTGGTCCTGTTTGACCCATCCAGCCTCATCCACCTTGCCCCTATCCCAGCCATGACTTGCTTTCCCAGCTCCACAGCCCATTCTCATTTCCTTGGCAATCCACACCTGAGACTTCTATCTCAGCTGCCTTTCCCAAACAGCCTCCATTTCTCCCAACTACTCTTCTCAGTTGCAGTAATACTCAGGCTCAATATTCCTTTCTAGGTTCTTCACTGTCAGCAGCCCCTCCATCCAATCCTTGGCCTATGCCCTATTATTCCAACTTACTCTCCAGCTTCCTGGCAGGATTTTTGGACACCCCTTGCCATTTATTTGCCCACTGGTCATCAGTTTAGCTCTCCCCACTAGCCAGATCCATCCCCAGCTCTGTCTCTAACATCATTATTCTTCTCCCATAACCACTGTCTCCCCAAAACATTATGATCTGTTCCCAGTCTCCCAGTCTTATCCAGTTAATTCCAGGCTGCCCTTCCCACCTCTGGGACAGTAAGTAGGATTAGCCTCTCTTTCAACTCCTATTCATGTACTCCCCGCCTTCAGTCCCAAACCAGTTCCCACCCACCTCTGTGAGGCTTTTGCCTTCACATCAGACAGCTTCCTCCCTTGTGGTGCCCGGTACCGCTGAGACCACAGAAAGCCCACTCCCTGCTCTCAGTGCCGTGACCAGGAGCAGCCGGGGACAGCAGTGAAAGGAAAAGTCCTTCTGAGCACCTGTAGCCAGGGGCTGAAGCATGCTCAGCCACTGCGTGGAGTGGCCCATGCGCAGTCCTGTCACATGTCGGAGCCGAGAGGTTGAGG
Organism: Morus bassanus; assembly: GCA_031468815.1. Lineage (NCBI taxonomy): Eukaryota > Metazoa > Chordata > Aves > Suliformes > Sulidae > Morus > Morus bassanus. The sequence continues at coordinate 4,929,260 of CM062583.1, forward strand.
TGTGCTCTGTCACTCTGCGGGGGACGATGCATAAGCAGTCTGCACAGCACTGGGAGCTGAGAGAGGCTGGAGCATGCTCAGTGAGGACGAAGTGTTCAGAGAGTTTAGCTGTTAAAATCAAAGAAGTCTCTGCTGAGCATGAGCAACCTGTGATTTTTCAAAGTTACAGCTGGGCCAAACAGCAGATTTCTCTGAGATGGCAGAGACCACCCTTCCCCTTTCCCAAAGCATCAAGTCTCAGCTCAAGTGCAGAGAAGCACCCAGGCTTTTAGAGGAGAAGTTCTCACAAATGTTTTAACATAACAAAAACCCATGGCTTGACCTGCTTCAGTGAAACAGTTAAGAACCATTCTCCCTTACTCCCACCCTCCCAGATTTAGCCCGAAGCAGTTCCCCTGTATGCAGGCTTTCAGCCCGAGTAGCCACCATTTTGTAGCTGCAAGTCCATGAGAGAAAACTGGAGTTTGTAATAGGAAGTATCAGCTAATGTTAAGAAATGTTACCAGTTTGATATATAATACCCCCTTTGACAACAGCCTTGGAAAAAACCCATTTTCTTTCTAAAGGCTTCCCAAAACCAAAGACTATATTCACACATACATATTAGGAATAACTAGATCAGCAGTATTAGATGTTGCAACACTGTTTTTTAATTGAACTAGCCACCTCTGTAATGTTTTCAAACAAAACTCTGGATAGAGCACAAAAACTTTGGTTTGGAAAGACCGCTATCCACAAGCAACAGGTGTTTGCTCAGTAACACTACTCCATTCTATTACAATACATACAGGGTTGGGGCAAGAGGGGGTTCTCTCTCTGCTGAACCAACCAGCTTAAAATAACATTCCCTTACAATTTATGTGGGCCCCAAGCCTACACATCTAGCAATTTTCTTGCCTGATTGACTATACATTATTTTTTTTTCCTAAAACAAAGTGTAGGTCCGCACATAATCTGCCCTTACCATATTAATGATATGAATTAAACTGCACTTACTAGCCAGAAGTAGAGCCAAGCTTACACTGTTCTAGTTCAGACAATAGGTAAACAGTGCTGCGCTGTATGTTATAAAAAGATGACCATAACTCAGTCTGCACTACCAAAGTGCTGCATATATTAGATGTGCTGGTGACAATTCATTACTACACCTTGCAATAATTGCCATAGCTCAGAACAAGCATCTCCAAATGTTCATCCTAGAAACTTCTTTGAATGCTGTGGATCCCTGTGGAGTGGGAAAAGAAAAAAAAAAAGTATTCCTCCCAGACTGAAGGTCAGCAGAGGCACTATGCAGCACGTTATTCAGTTATAGAAGTTAGTGCAATTTCCAAAACCCATGTAATATGGTTTTCGTCTTGCAATACCCAGTCATCCAGAAGTCTGTAGACAACTTCTAAGCAATTCACAATCGATGATAAAGTAAAGCAAACACACCTTGCTATAGAGAAATTCATATTTCTGACACTCCTGAAGAGGTCTGATCCTCCACTAGAAAACATACAAAGGCCTACCAACAAAAACAAGGTTGAAAATCCCTGTGGTAGAGCAGGGGAGCTACAAGAGCTATGAATCCTCCATCTCCACCTTTCCCCCTAATGCCCTGCAGCCTCTGAAGCATCCCTGCTGAGTAGCACTCCATGTTGCAGACAGCTAAACAAGCTCTGCAAGTCACTGACTTCCTCGGTACAGCACAACTGCACCAGCTCCACTGAGAGAGAGATCTCTGCAGTTACAAGACTTCACTTTTAATGTATGAAACTGGATTGTGCAAATATGAATGTACGTATGTTCTTAATGAAGTGAAAGATCTCCAAAATCACTTACAGAACTGATCTTTCTCTATGATGAAATGATCTTAATACAAACATGTTTGCTCTTACACAGTAAAAAAATAAAACCAAAGAAGTGGGAGAGATGCTCACCGTCTTGGATTTTGATTCTACTTTTCAGTGGTGTTTTGCTTTATTTTAAAACGAGCTCATTTTCTGGACTTATCTCTTGAAAGAGCTGGGGGTGAATATGAATGCAAGCTTAAACATTTTGTTTACATTTCTTCCACATAAGCTGTACTTTTTCACTCCAACTCCAGAAGTAGCCTCGGGGAGGGGGGGGGGAATCGGTTCTCATCCTGCAACTAATCAGCAGAAACACGGAAGTTTCTGTAACATACTATTAGGCGTCATCAGAAATTTAATTTATTAATAGTGAAATTATCACTATTTCAGATTTTCTCCATGCCTGTGAAAGGAAGCAGTGCTTTTATTGTTTGGTAGTGAGAACAGGTTTCCATGTGTAAAAAAGACAGCAACGTTTGCATAAAGACTGACATGCTGTTACATGGACAACCAGGCTCCATGCAAGCTTCTTCCATGCCACTTTGGCGATAAGCTGTGCTCCTGAAACACCACCCACCCAACTAATTCCGTCCAGGCTTGTGACTCCTCACAGATTCTCTAATGCACCTCAGTCTTGATCTGTAACACCTAAGTAACCTGAACCAGAATCCTCTCTCCACCAGGCACTGTAACAATTTGCTAATTGTTTTCCACAATTAAATAAGAAACCGAGCAGATATGATGGTAGGACAGTCTGAAATATTGCAATACATCACAGTATATTGCAGTATATTGTATCACCATATGACACCTGCCCCTCTCCTCTGAGGTCAGTTTCAGAAAGGAAGGGAAGAGAAAACTCAGGGTATGTGGGAAGATTTAAACCCTGAAACAGTTTCTTTATACACTTAGGCAAGCCAAAAGGATTTTTAAAATACAAATGAACAACCTCCATATTTCATAACACTTTGAGACTGTTCTGCAAGGTGAAATGCAGCCAGTGAAACAGAGTTTGTACATCTATTGTGCTTTCTAAGTGAACAAGGTGGGTTTGCTTTTTTCCCTCCTGTTATTCACATCAGGGTGTTATCAAAAGCCTAATTTGTATCAGTCTTCTCTTGGACAGAAAATACCTAGATGTGACTCCTCACCCTGCAAAGCAGTAAAAAATTCCACCTAGTGACCAAGCATGGTGCCTCTAAAGGAGAAAATTTCCATCCTCAGCCTCTTCAAGAAGCAAATTAATCTCCTCAGCGTTTTAAGCAAATTTCAACAAATCCTGCACTTGCAGAGCCTGATTTTCAGAAGTGCTGAACACATTCGTATCCCGTGCCATGGATATCCCTGGCTTCCATGTGTGATCAGCACTTCCAGGATCAGGTTCTTGGTTTACCTGCTAGGTACTCTATGACGGCTGCCATGTAAACTGGTGCTCCAACACCTATCCGGTACTTGTATGTTCCTTTCTTCAAATAGCGCATCATTCTCCCCACAGGGAAAATAACGCCCGCCCTGCTCGAGCGTGAGAGTTTGGACATTTTCTTCTTCCCACTTCGGCCCGACATCTTGCAGCTTTGTGCTTTTCAATTTGCTGGTGATTCTTATCCCCTTGCTCCAATCCAAAAGCTGCAAGAGAAGAGAAATGGGATTGGTGTTCAGAACATGAGAAACATCTTTATATGTTATTTTGTTCTTCCAGAAGAAAAAGTCCAAACCCATTCTCAATACCTGTTAAAGCTGAGGCATTATTAATTAAAAGTTGGATAACTGGAATGAAGCTTTGCTTTTGGCTACTGCACTGTCAGTGTAGCAGTATCACAGAAAAAGTGGTTTGGAGAATATAAAAAAAAAAATCAAAGGCACATTAAATGGATCTTTAAAAAATCTCCAAACAAACAGAAACAAACGACACTGAGGCAGACATCTGCAGCATGGAAGATTTCCATGCTGATCGTTAAGTTTAGCAAGTTAAAAACAGCTGAGAAGTACTGGCATAATGGACAGCGTTAAACAAGCTGAAAAGCAAATACTGGTGCCACCTGTAAGTAGAGGATGTCGTACTGCTCGCACAGGAGAAGACAAAACCTACTTACAAACAAACTGCTTCTTCACAGGTCTTCTAGATGGGGAATTTCACATGCATGGCTGAAGAGAAGAAGCAGGCAAGCAGCTATGCTTCAAGCACCTCCCCTCACGCTGCTCTGGCCTCAGGAACTGAGCCCCGGGGACCAGCTCACAGGCTTCACCGCTTTCATAATTCTCCCCGGATCACCTTCACGGCAGCTCCTGGGAGCCCCAGAAGCCTTCCTCCACAGAGCTAAGGGGAAGTCTTTAATCTCTCATCTTAAAAGGACTGGCTACTAGGTTTTTCTGTCCATCAAGCTCCATGAAGATGTGGTTTTTTCCCTGCATTAAGAGCCAATCTAAACTATACATAGGAGCAAAGAAAACAAATCTCATTTTCTCCTTGTTTTTCTGGCAACAGTGAGATTGCGGGTAAACGGACGACAAACCCTGGAGTCAGCCGGTCCAAAGTGTGCATGTGGTCGTAGTTACACCCCTAGTTTTCACTCTCAGTCACATAATGGGGACGTTTTAACTCTGTGTCCAAAAATTGTTTTTAACTCCATTTTGATAGCTGCCCTGGGGCCTAATTATGATCCTGGTTACAACACAACAGATCAAGATTCACTCCTCTGAAATAAACGAAGAGCATGTCTGTAACAGATGGTATTTCTGTCAATGAAGGCACAGCTACTTAATTCCCAGTATCCATTCACCTCAAAGAAACAAGGAAAGAAAAGGAGGGAGATAATTTGAAAAATATTATGATGACTTGAGGTGATACTGTTAAATTTTAATCACAATCTGCACTTTAAATAGCCTTCAGGAAAAAAAAAAAGTCATTTGAGACCACTGAAAGCCCTTGGGAACAGTCACATCCATCCAAGGAGGGCACAGAAATCTGTTGTCGCTTTTAGCCTGCTTATTACAAATCAAGTGCATGTACAAAGAGGGTCACCTGCCCCATAGGAAGCCAGACATTCACAGAAACCAGCTCATCCATAACAACCAAATTCAAGGGTGGGTTTCTACAATAATCTAACTTGAACGCTCGTTTCATTATGATATCAAGGAAATAAAATCACCACAGGGTCTGCAGGGATCTATAAAATCCTGGCATATCCTTGTCTATCAACCAGATAATTTTTTCTTTCTGCGTGCAATATATTATGTGGGCATGATAACAAAAGTTGGGGAAAGATTAAACCAGTAAACTGATCAGACACAGACACCTCAGAATTCATGCTGCTCATCATCCCACTCCGAGTTCCCTGCAAACTGCCAGCCCGGAATCATGAGTGGTGGTAAAAGAGCTACTGAACTGCTGCTTTCAAGAGCAGATTAAAGGCAATGGGCACTTCAACCAGATACAAGTGGAAAAAATTCCCAAGCAATCCATTAATTGCATTGATGCAGGAGTAAACAGTTGTGGAGGTCAGGGAACAATTGCTAGGAAGCAGCTCTGCTGATTAGGACCAGCAGGTTACAGTGGGGGGTGGGGGGAAGAGCTGCTGTGAAAAGGCAAACCTTGAGTCAAGGTGTATAAGCAAGAGGACAGCCAGTGCTGAGCTGAGGAGCTATGTCCAACCGCAGATACTGCACCTCAGGCATGCAGAGCAACGAGAATCCAGAGGAGAGTGGTAAGAACGATGGGACGTCGGACACAAACTAAAAGGGAAGGCAAAAAGAAGTGGGGAGGCATGATAATGGTCTTTAGAGACGTAAAAGGCTGCTTCAAAGGTGGAGGGACTAAGTGTTCCCTATAGAAGTAACAGGAGAAGAGCAGGACTCTTACAAAAGCTGCGTAGCAGGGATGAGAGTGGAGCGCTGGGCTCCGTCAGATGGGGAGGTGGCAGAATCTTCCTGCCGGGACAACTTTAAAACGGTTGGACAGCATATGTCAGAAACGGCACAGGCAGCGTTGGATCTGCCTTGGGACAGGAGGCTGGATGAGGTGATCTCTCGAGGTCCCTTCCTCCAGCCCTCTCGCCCAATGAAATCTGCGATTTGTGACAAACCCTTTATAAACTTCCAATTTCATATTATGATACCGATTAACCTTTATAAAGTGTCCTTTTCAGTTCGTGATAACTGACATCCAAATTAATGAATAAACGTAGGCTGGGAATTAGGTTTCTAGCCATCAGAGGAGAGAACTTCTGGAACAGTCTTCTCTTATGAGTAATATGAGCAACAATAACTCATTTTAAGTGGGAACTTAATAAATGTATGCACTAGGCTACGATCTGATTCCTGCAACACTGGCAGGACAGTTTCATCACCTGAGAGTTCAGTCCTGCACTGAAATTCCCACAGAGAGCCATGCTGAAAGAGCACACTACAAACACTCATGTATCAAAATCATATTAAGGTAATCTCGTGCATTTGCTCCTGTAGTACCAAATCCCAACTGCGTGTAAATCAATGAAAAAAAAAAAAGCAAACATCATGAAACTGCATCCACAGAAAATACCGTGGCTGCGTCTGATCTCTGTGACGGAAAATCAAAACATATTTGTATAACTAAGCACACCGCTCTGGGGCATACTGTTGCATTATATTCATTTCTGCTTAATTAATCACTTCTGGCTCATTCTTCTGTTGCCTCATTGAACTTTCCACCTCTGTCTCTACCCCTTTATTTTTCCTTCTCTCTCACAGCAAGTCTCAGCCATTTTTTCCCCTGCTGCCAAGGCAACCTTTGGAATCCCAAAACATTTTTCCAAATACACTGCAGGTAATAGATCAGGTAGGTTTGCGGAATTTTGTGAGAGCCTAAATAAAAAAAAGGTTTCAAAACTCTGCTAACACTGTCTTTCTCTTTATTCTTTGCAATTTACATGGACCATGGTATACAGGGGAGTGACATATACACCAGCATGTTCTTGTCTTGTCTCCTATGGGAGGGGATTTTTGGTAGGAAAAGCAAGCTACAGCATAGTCACATCTACTAGAAAACAATTTCTGTGGACCTGGACAAAGAAATGTGGTACACTGGGGTTGCCAACTATCTACGCTAGGCACCTTGGAGGGTGGAACTAAGGGAATGGGTCACAGGCTCAGGTGACTGTCAGTTCTTGGGATCTCGAAGCTCTCTTGCACAGAAGAGCTACGCCTGGTCTGCAGCAAGGCCCTGGGGGTTCGTGCCCTGCCAGGTCCTTTCTCCCACAGGCAGGTGTTTGGTTTACCTCGAAGAATGCACATCAGCTCAGCCCTGACACAGTTACATTACGCAGTCACTTGAACTGCCCCAAAGCTGCAAAGAGCTACAAGTTGATCTCTGCTGTCCTAATTGTTCTCTTCAGGTGATACAGCTAAGCGTCAAGCAGATGAAAAGCACTTGAGTCTACCCACTTTAGTTCCCTCACTGCCCGCTGACTCATTGTCTCTACTTTTGCCGTTATAAACTACAGTCTCCATTAAAAAACACAGCCATGCCATTTATGTGAAGTCCATCCTCGCTGAGTTAGAAGAACTGCGTCTATATCTGGCTACCATGACATCATGAGGCTTGGGCAATTTAAAGCAATTAATGTTTCCAATCCCTTAATTGGTCACGGCACACTCCTACTCTGCCATGACTCCAACATCCCTGTGTTGCTACGGGGGATTTAGTAGCTACCAGATCTCCCAGAGCTCTCTACAATGTAATGAAAATAGGGTAGACTTTTGCAAGCCTGGCCTTCCTCTGTGAATTAAATTTCCTTCAGAGCCCAAAACAACCAGCAGCACTTTCCTTTCTGCCTGCTGGAAAAAAAGTTCTACCTCCTTGCTTCTCTCAGGTGGGTCTGCTGGCCACTTGGAGAGTCCCTCCACTACAGATGCTACTACCCCATTTTCTTCCATCATGGTTATCAGCAGAGGGTGATGACTGCTGCACAGGGACACTGGAACAACAGACCACCCTGGGACATTCCTCCCCGCTGCGCAATTTGCATCCCACACCACATCCTGACGGATCAAGGATTACCAAAGTGACCTTAAAACCGCTTTCCAGTCCTTCCTACATGGACACTCAGAAAAATGAAATCTTATAATCATCTTTAGGCGGTAAGGACGCATCATTTTTCTAAAATTAAGAATAACCTGCAGACACAGAAACAGACTGTGACCTCCAAGTGAGCCTGAACTTGAAAAGCTGGCCAGCAAGTAATTTCAGAGATTAACATGTCAAGATCTGGCAAGAAAGCATGGATGCACATCAGAAAGCTCAGTGCAGTACAAAACACTAAGATACATCAAATTAAATTTTTCTCTAAGAAAAAAACCCCAGAAAACAGTAAAAGAAGAGAAATCTTAGTTTGCACAACGTAGCACCCAAACTGTCGCAACAGTGGTAGAGAAAAGTAAATTTTGGCCATTCCTTTTCACATCGCAGATCATACACAAGACAGAGGCAAGCTAAGATAATAGCTACACCAAATATGAAACGCACGCTAGCAACTAGTTATCACTAAATATTTGAGCAATGATTAGGTAAATTCCGGGTCAGATTAAAAGAGCTGGCATCGCAGCTTATCCTTCTGGACTTTACAGGTGGCTACAACGTCATCTGGCAGACTAAGATTTAGCACAGCGTGCCAGGTGCCCTCTCTCAGAGGTTCAGAAGCGGGCATTACACTCGGCGCTACACCAGAAGCTCACACGGGCTAAAATGCTCGGGCATGGCTGGACACTGACCTCAGTGTCCTGGCTTACAGAACTAACGCCCGAGTCTTTGCAAGGCTTTGTACTGCAACTGTTTCTACCAAACTTATTCACTGCCTTGGACACCATTTCCAGAGGGTTCATGTGTGCTTGGCATCAAAGTCTGGACTTCCAAATCCTGAGAAAACTTGAAGTCAGCAGGCAAAGACTGAAATTCAGGACATGCAGGATTATCATCAACACACCTGCACTTTCCCCATCTCCAGCTTAAGATCTATTTGAACAGTTAGGAATTGACAAGCAATCCGAAAACATTATATCTAGGGGGTCAAGTTAGACTGCACACTCATATATGAACATCACTTTGTGAAAATAACTGCGAACCTAAAGCAGGAGCTTGTTACCTGAATAAATCAGTAAGGCATAACCAATGTGCAAACAGTGCTATTCAGCGGGCAAGCAGTACATCTCCTGAACTCAACCTACTCCAAACTGATACACGGAGCGCACTCCTACTGAGAGAAGCTTCACAGGCACACTGAAGCCAGAAAAACCCGGGGGTCCTTGCAGAGGCACCTTCCCCTCACGGACCGCGGAGGCTGACCCCCGCGGCGCAGCACGGCGAGCCGCCTGAGGGGACGGGCCTCGGCATTGACTCAGACTGTTTTTTGCCCGGGCTGAGAGCTGCCGAGCCGGCTGGGGGCCAGCGCGCTGAGCGCCGCGCCCCCGGTCCCACCTCAGGGCCCCGCAGCCCCGCTGAGGAGAGCGGCCGTCAGCAGCCCCGCCCGCGCCCCGCCCCGCCCGCTGATTGGCCAGTGCGCCTGGCCCCCCACCTCCCCGCGGGGCGTCAGCCGCGGAGCCCGGGCCATGACAGAGCGCGCTGATTGGCCGAGAGCGGGAAAAAAAAGGGCGTGGGGGGGTGGGCGGTGGCACCGCGTGCGCTCTCCGTTACTGGCCGCGCAGGCGCCCTGAGGCGCGGCAAACGGAGGGGAGGGGCCGTTGGCTTTCCCGCGCAAACGTTTCCCCCCGCTCACCTTTCCGCCCCCCCCCCCCCCCTCGGTTTCGGCCCCGGTCCCGGTCCCGTCGTCACGGAGGCTTCACCCGCTGCCAGCGAGGGGCGGCGGTGGTGGCGGCCGCCAACCGCGTTCCCCGGAACGGGAAGTGCCGCGGCTTCTCCCGGAGGGGGGGAGAGGGAGAAGGAGGGAGGCGGCGAGCGCGAGCCGCAGCCCCCCGGGAGGCCTCGCGCCCCCCCCCCGCCGCCCCCCCCCCCCCCCGGGCCGGCCCCGCGCGCGCCGCCGCCTCGCGCCCCAACCGTCGCCCGCGGCGGTCCCTCCCCACAGCCGCACCCCCCCAACCGCCCCCTTCCCCTCACGGCGGCCGGCCGCTGCCCCCGCCCCGGCCCCGGCCGGTCCCCCCCGGCCCCTCAGCGGAGAAAGGCGGCAGTCAGCGGCGGGAGGAGGAGGAGGAGGAGGAGGAGGAGGAGGTGGGTCGGGGGGGCGGGAGCGGGGAGAGGGAAGGAGAGGAGCGGGCCTCGCCGCCGCCCCGGAGCCCCCGCGCCGCCGCTCCCCTCACCTGCCGGCGCCCGCCGCCGCCTCCTTCTTCTCTTCCCTTCCTCTTTTTTTTTTTTTTTTTCCTCTTTTTCTCCCCCTCTCTACCCCCTGTCCTTGCCCCCCTCTCCTCCCCCCCTTCCCTTCTCGGCTCCCCCACCCCCCGCCCGCACCCTCGCTCCGCCTCAGCCGCCGGCTCTCTTCCCGTATTGTATGTTTCAACGGCGATGGCGGCGGCTCTTCTTGAGGGGGGTTGGAAGGGGTTTCCTCCTGCTCCGCATACCGCCTCTAGGAGGAGTCACTGCAGCCCGGGCCTGCAACAACCCCCCTATCGCTGCCGCCCTCCCAGGCATCGCGCCGCTCCTCCTTGCCCGGGCCCCAGGGCTGCTGCTGCTGCCGCCTTCCCACAGGCACCCCCTCCCCGCCTCTGCCATCGCTCCCCTCCCACGCACGCTCAGGAGAGAAAGGGCTCCCCTGACCCCACTCCCGCGAGCTGCTGGGCTTGCCGTAGTCGGGAGCATAAAGGAAGAAAGCCTGGCTTTCCATCCCGTCCCTGGCCACAGGATGAAGGAGTTCGGAGCCGTAGAGGTTTCATGGGAGTCCCGGCTTGCCTAATGCTCAAGGATAGGTTTTGAGGTCTCCTCTGCCCACCCTGCCCAGTTTTTGTTTGAAGAGGAGCCACCCATCCCTATATCCCTTAGGCAAGGTGACCCACGCATCTTGGTATGGTGCATCTGTACCAAATGTTACCGGCATCCCCAAACTGGCTTAGAACGGCCGTAACAAAGAGTACCGGCAGCTCTTTGTGTCTTGTTGCGTTGGAGTGTTTAAGGCTTTCATGAGCTTTTCAACTCAGCCACGAGGGCTGCAAACTTAACTTGCTTTCTAAATGAAAGCTGAGGGTTCCCCCCTGCCCCGCAGTTGCACAGATTCAAGAGCTTGAGCTCTGAGATAAGCAAGAAGTGATTGTATTATGGGTCTCACAGTATGTCTGTTGGCAGCGCCAAATACATGATCACAGACTGATGCAAACAGAAGAGTGCAGGGCTACACCTCTTAAACTGATCTCGGGGATATTTCTACGTGAAATTGGGTATATATCGTTACTCCTGTACAAACGTCTTGCATCGTCACACTGTTTTCACTTGAAAGGTATTTGGAGGCTATTGTAATGCTCTACAAGATACAGCATTAACCCAGACCACTCCAGCTCCTGTGCAACATTACTTTAGGAGGGTGGCTGGGAACAACGGAAAACAGAGTGATAAAGAGGCATCCATGCTTTCAGCTTTCCTTTTGTCACTGTAAAAAAAAAAAAAATCACAAAAGATTCACTGGCTTTCTGAAGTTTGTTTTTGGCTCTGCCAAAGTCAACTTCTGTGTTTGTCTAGAATTGCATTTGGTAGGGAAAAAAGCGATGCAGTATTCCTTCAGGTTATATTAATTGTGGACCACACCATCTCTGGAAGAGAGAGGGCATGAGTTGGGTGGGAACCTAGGGTTTTCTCTCTGTGATCCCGGGTAAAGAATTTTACTAACAACAGCTGTGTTTTGACTGTCATTAAAACAGAAATAAAGATACCCTTCCTCTTTTTAAGCACATCATTCGATGAGTAACAGATCTAACACATTTCTGTGGATTAATGCTCTGGAGACTATTCTCTATCCCTGATTCTTTTTGAAAACAAGGTCAAAATGCTTTGAAACCATAGGAGAAAACCCCACGTGTATGAGTTTGAATTATTTTACATGTAAGGGGAAGTCTTACTTGGATCTTTGCTGTTGAGACTTTGAACTTGGCAAAGGAAAAGTTATCTGTAGAATTTTAAGTGTATTGAGCCATATTGGGAGGGTAGGGGGAATACGAAGAAGATTTGCAAGTACTAAGCATAAAAATGAAAGACAACTGAAAACCCCTATGAAAAAGGAGGAAGAGGATTTACATTTTTCTATTTCAAGGTACAAATACTGGTGTCCAATAATCCCAGCAATCATGCATGTGGTACATAGCTTTGTAATTAAAAAGAATTTGAGATGAGACAAAATAAGCATCACAAATTTTTGAGAACTTTCCCAGTTTGTTGCAGATTGACATCAAATAGTTGCTGTGTGATAACAACACAAATGCATAGGAGGTCTTTAAAGAAAATAAAATCATGTCTTCTGCGTGAGACAAACTTTCGACATTAGGACAACTCATTCTGCTTACAAAAACATTTTTTCTGTTTATAAACAACATTCTCCTTACATTCAGGCATATTTTCAGCTTTAATCTGGTGTTTGTCACATCCACTGCATAGGCGTGTGCCGCTCAGATGAATCAGATGAAATAAGCTGGTGTAAAGGTGGGGCTCCTCTTCACCTTGGCCTTTCACGGTATGCTGTGGCCATCAGGTGTCACAGCCTCAGAAGAGGCTTTTGTGTTCCCTGAAATAAGAATCTAATTCCCTCAATTTCTTCTTTATCATCCACACCAGCTTGCTACCAGTTTTCACATCGCCAGTAAGAACAGCACATCCCAGGAGTAGTCACGTCCCTGAGCAAGTCACTGTGCTGCTGGCAGTAGAGCAGGTACGACAGAAGGGATCTCCTATTTTGCAGCTGGTTCCTACTATTGCTTACATTATTTCTGTGGGGATTACAGCCTGAGAAGAGCTGCTGTGCCTGAGGAAGCAGCACCTGCATGGAGAAAACCCAGATGCTTAGCTGGCCTTGCAATGGCAAAGGAATGGCCATCAACTCACAAACTGTAATGTGGCCTCCCCACAGTAGGAGACTGAAGGAAGTGGGAGTGCTGGAAAAGTGTGAGAGAAGGAGGTCGAAGACCTTCATAGCGTACCACTGGTTTTAATTTTTTTTTTTTTTAAGATGTATGAATTTTAATACCAATCTTCCTGCCTTTGTGGTTTTTAATTGTCCCACTATAAAGTAAATTTCACCTCTTACTTCTTTCTCCAGTGGATACAGCTTAGCCTTAACCTAAATGTTAACAGCATTACATGTATGTTTTATGTTGCTTCAAGTATTTCTGGAAGGTTCTGAGTTGCTTTGTGACACAAGAATAAACAATTTTTGAGTGGAACAGATCAGAGCAAGGCAGCTTTTGAACACAGAGTTACCACACAGGACTTGTTCTGCAGTAACTGCACTGTTGGAACAGCCTGCTTTTTTAGAGCAACTAAGATACAAGGGGGTTTCTCTCCAGCTCCAAGTTCAGGGTTGAATGCTAAGGTTGCAATGGAAAAAGTGATAAGCAGTAGGTCACCTAAATCACATGGTGAGGAATTGGCAGGGTGGATATCTTCACGAATTCTGTAATGCAGAAGATGACCTGAAAGTCCAAGATTTTTGGTCACAATAGCTGCATGTTCTGGCCATTTAGGTCTAGTCATTCAGGGAAGAACTGTTACTAACTAGCATTTGTCAAGACAAAAATTTGCAATGCTGGATTAGAAGAGAGCTTTCCCCAGTCAGCAGGAGCGGAGTCTGCCCTCGCTAGGTTGTGCAAAGACCATCTGCCAGTTGACTTCCAAGCGCAAATACAATCTGTTACTTTGTCAAAATACACAACATATCTATTGACGGAGCATTTATAGACTGCTGACTGCATAACTCTCCAGCTATTGGAAAAACAGCCTTTATGGCACTCTCACTTCTGGGCAGAAGCTGTTACATCTCAAACATTGTAATAAATATTTCATATCTTCAGAACCAAGAGATACAGCTGTACTCTTGCTTAGGCTGGCAGGCATCCAGGGGCGTCCTGGCAGTACAGTCATGTCAAGTACTCTGAAAGCTCGGTCTTACGGGCATATATAATCCAGGGTTTCTATCAAATCAGTGTAAGCATCGTCATGACGTTAGGATAATCTAATACGATCAAAGTTGATATTATGGTAGTAGATAACAGATGTAATAACAGAGTTCTGCAAATAATCTATACTTCTGTAATGACTTTTTCCTCCCATTTTGAGCCATTTTTTAACCCCTCCTCCACCCTCCATACTGCTTATGGGCTTATTATGTTAGTAGGTTGTGTGTGGTGAGCTTTTCTTACAGAAACCAGAAAAGCTAAATCCAAACTTTTTGGAAAACTCTCTTATAGTAGTATTTTTTGAATCAGATCATCCCATGTACTTCAGAAGTGAACATTTTTGTGTGTCAGATTCTGACACGATGTTTAAGGTAGACTGATGATTAGAATGTCTTCAAAAGTCACAGATCAGCTAATGCATAAGCAAGAAGGAGAGAGGTCTTTCCTGCCCAAACACCAACTGATTTTAAAAGTTAAATGCTGCTTATTAGCTTTAAAAAAAATAAAAGAGTGTTTTCATCCTTGTTATTTAAAAGGAGTGTTTTAATCCTTGTTACTTATCCTTAAACGCATCAATGCAAACTGCAGAGATCATTGTCTTGACTCAATTATTTCTTAGTTATATAACTAAAAATACTAATTTAATACAAATATTTGAATAATCATGGTTATTCACAGCAATCATGATTTATTTTGTCAAATGGAGATTCACAAATATATCTTTCAGAATTATGGAAAAAAAGAATAAGGGAACAAAACCCAGAAAATAACATTGTGTTCACCTGAGGAATACTCAGGATTCCTCTCCACAGCTCAGAAACAATAGCCAGAAGTGGGTAAGATACAGGGAAAATTGTGGTGATCACGCATGCGGAATGGCTTCCCTGAAGAATTAAACAGGTTAGGATTTCTAGCTAAGAAAGCTGAAGAGCGATATGAGAAAGGACACAGCCGATTCTTTTGGCTTGTTGCCCTATGCCTCCAAAGGAATGCAATTTTGATATTAACTAGTTAAAAAAAAAACGAAACAACAACTGTTTCAGTCTCTGAGTTTAAGGAAAACTGGATGAAGTGATAAATTTGTGAGTGATGCATTTGGCCGCAGATTAATATGATAACCAAGCACTGCCAATCTAAGAGGCAGAAAAGCCTCCATCTCTGTAACATATGAATTATTTCTTGAAGCAAACTACTTGCAATAGAATGTTTGTGCTTTTACTATAGCACAGGTTCATTAGTGCAGAAAGTGACACATCCCAGCTGGTGTCTGGGGACTTCTGATGCAGTTATGGTTTGGTTTTGGCATTTGTAGAACTACATTTCTTTGTTGGGGGAGCAGAGGTGTAGTACTGTGTCATTGCACCGTTTGATCATCAAGTCACTCATCTACAGATCACTCCAGACCTGTACTGCAGGATACTTTCTCAGCAAACTGGCACCTTGTGTATAAAATAGATCATATTTCCCACTTCTTACAATTTTGCAAAGGGATTCTTTGTAGTTACGTCTGATCAATTTTTCCTGTGCTAGTAAAGATGTTTCCCCCTGTCATGGTTTAACCCCAGCCAGCAGCTAAGCCCCACCCAGCCACTTGCTCACTCCCCCCTGGTGGGGTGGGGGAGAGAATCGGAGGGGTAAAAGTGAGAAAACTCATGGGCTGAGATAAAGACAGTTTAACAATTGAAATAAAATAAAGTAAAATAATAGTAGTAGTAATAATAATAATACTACACAAAGCAAGTGATGCACAATACAATTGCTCACCACCCGCTGACCGATGCCCATCCCATCCCCAAGCAGCCATCGCTGCCCCCTGGCCAACTCCCCCCAGTTTATACACTGAGCATGACGTCATATGGTGTGGGACATCCCTTGGGCCAGTTGGGGTCAGCTCTCCCGGCTGTGTCCCCTCCCAACTCCTTGTGCACCCAGCAGAGCATGGGAAGCTAAAAAGTCCTTGACTAGTGTAAGCACTGCTCAGCAACAACTAAAACATCAGTGTGTTGTCAACATTATTCTCATCCTAAATCCAAAACACAGCACTGTACCGGCTACTAGGAGGAAAATTAACTATCCCAGCCAAAACCAGGACAGGCCCTTTGCAGTTACGCTCTTTGGTATAGTTTACAGCTGTGATATACATTTCCTTTCTCCTCTGGTGACATTTCCAAGCACACTGTCTTCTTGGCTGGGACCATTAAGCTCCAAGTTCTATTCAGAGAAACTTCCCAGGACAGGACAGCACTGCTTGTTTGTCTGCTTTCATAATTGTTCAGCAGTTTGATTTAAAACAGCCAATTTAAATAATTAGAATAACTGACTATTTTTCCCTGCTAACTACAGAGCCCTTGGGGGTGGAGGGAGGGAGGAGGGGCTAATAAATATCTCGGACTGTGACCTCTAAATAAATGAAGGTGTATTGAAACAAGCCTATCTTTGGGTCTCATGCCTGTCTGAGGCAGTACGCAGCAAACCTACAAAACATTTATTTATTGCACAAGTATAAAATTCTACCCCTCTCCCAAGGTATAACAGTATACATCCAGGAGCCATCATTTTTATAAAGCAAAAGTGACCTTAAAGCCGTAAGGAATTATAGAAATCATATGTTTCAAACACATTCTCCTTTCCAAGTCTGAGCATCCAAACACATTCATTTTTCTATATAACTTAATGCATCTATCACTGTTAAACATCCAGATCCTTGAGGATTTTGCCTCGTGATCCAAGGCTCATTATCTCTCTACCCAGAGGAGGTCAGGAGCCAGGCACTTACTTTTGCTGTCTAGCAACTCAAGAGCTAAAGGTTTTTCAGCAAATCACTTTCATTTCAAGGCATCACCACTGTGTCTGTGCACATGTTCCCTTTGGGCTAACACAGAAACAAACCCAGGTGTGCAGGAGAGGAAGAGTAAGCAGCAGTCTCTAAGCAGAGCAGGGAAGGAGGGAGGGAGGGATGTTCCTGGAGCTGCCTGCTTCTCCCCTTTAGCTGCAAAAAGAACCAAGGGAAACCTGTTTTCATGTATATGTCTAATTTTCAGATATGTAAAGTTAGGGGAGAGGAGTATATCACTGCAGGGTAGAGCGCAATCACCGTAATAGCTGTCATGGCATTCAAAGCCAAAGGCACCTTCCCCCTTATTCCCATGCCTTGCCAAGACCAAGTCGCCGGGAGAGATTCTGCTGTCCCCACACCATTTCCCAAAGGCTCAGTCATCTGATTTGGGTTTTTTTTCCCCACATTAGCAGGGATTCCTAGAAACTGAGCAAACATTTTACATTTTATCTATCTAAAATAGGGTCCCTTAGCAAATAGCTGCCAACTCTTGGATATTGAGGTAGATGTACGCCTTGTTATTGATTCAGTTCTGAGAAAAGTACGACACCACACAAAGCTGATAATCATAATCATTTCAGCACGGGCATAACTAGAGAGTCAGCCTCTACTTTCCTCTGGTCTTGGCTCTGTCTCCTCTGTTTGCACTCACCCTCTCAGTTCCACAGTTCATGTAGCTTTGTGTTTTATGGTTGATTAAATGCATGTCTTCAGAGCTCCAGTAAGGCTATTCATGCAGTGGGAGGGTTCAGGCTGTCTTTCTCCCATGCAGATTCCCCAGTGTCCAGCAGTATAGCTCAGCTGAGGTTGCTGCCTTTCCCTTAGCACAGGCACTAGGTAGGACTCTGTCCTCCATCCAGCTGTCTATTTTCATAGAGCTGGTGACAACAGTACTTTTGAGGCTTCTGTCCCTCTGCCAAATCGGTTGAAACTTGCCACCTAGTTCCACAGTTACTGGGGCTGACCAGCAAACAGCAAATGGCATGATCTTAGGATATTAACCTAAAAACCATCCCCGAATGGAAAGACGACACTCAAGAGAATTTATGGTTTATTATTTGCATTAGCTATCATTTACAAAAGGGAGAAACTATGTGTAAGTAAACAGGTATTTTTATAAAAGGGAGAAGAAATTATGTACATCATACGTAACAAATGCAAATTGTCCTGGAATATCTATGGCACGCAAAAATTAAAATAGAAACCTCACTAAAACATTGACACAAAGGAGTAAAACTTCAACACAAGGCATAGGGAATTCATCAGACTCCTCCTGGAAAATGATGGGTTGACACTTTAAATGCGGTGTCACATTTACCATTGCAACACCCATCCAGCCCAAGACATTTTTCATTACCTCCTGCCTGGTTTTTCAGCCCTGCTTTGGTTTTCCAAAAGTCCATTCCCCAAATTAACTTCCTCCTGGAATCTCTCATTGTTATTCTTGTAATGATGTCGTGAATAGGCTAAGGCATTTAAATTAGCTCTTGCATAGCACTTTTCATCATAATATAAAACAGCACCTCAGAATGAGAGAAGGACTTTTTTCTTTATCTGATAAATAGACACTCGGTGATTAAATGTATATTTCCATCTTTTGCAAGAAGGTAGAAATGCTTTAAAGGCACTATAATTAAGCAGCAGCTTACTTTTACAAAACTGAACTTTATTTACTACTGAGCAGTGATTCAGTGAGTTCTTTAAGCGTACCCCTAGTTTCAAGGGCAGATGTGGTTTATCTGAAGTCACTGGATTAGTTAACGAACACAGGAAGTGGGTAATGGAGGCACAGGTTTTTTCTGACATAAAAATTCATAAGCTACTTTTCATTCATACAGATGGAAATCATTTAACTGAATCCCTTTCCTCATACATGTTAAGTGTTTAATCCTTTAGCGCCTTCTCAATTTTTATCACACTGAGAAAAATTTGCTTAAAAACTTAAGTGTAAAAATATTTATAAAGAAAAACAAAATAATTACAATATTTCAATTCTGTTATGATAATAACTTCTTATGGCACAGCTATCTCTGCTTTTCTAAAATATCACTAGAAATTGTTGATACGGAATTCAGAATTTCCAGGATTAAAAGACAAAACAGATCGATGTTCTCATATTGCCAAGGAAAAAGTGGAAAAGAAGAAGAAAATGCTCCTTTTGGCTGAAGAAGCTCCTACTGAGGTTGAAAAGATTGTGGGAAAGAACAGCCCTTTGTTCTCTTCATTCTAGCAATTATTTAGTGTGGAATTTTCTTGAAGGCCAAAAAATTCCAAGTAGCTAAACTACATCAAAAAGAGTTGAAATAATATCTTAGAATCAGCACAACAACAGTAATAATTACTGGTAACACAAAAGTATATTACAGCACTTATATTAGTGAATGCCAAATAACATTGGATATTTAATATACAGGCTGAAAAGTTCAATATAAAAAAATATATGTAAAAAGTGTATGTCTCAGTGTTTATAAGAGATACGCAGAAACAATGCCCTGTCAAGATTTACTCATAACTCACCACTTTACTACAGGTATATTAAATACTGTACATTCTATGCCACCAAAGAAAAAAAAAAAGTAAAATCTCTCTTGTAAAATTCAAGGAAAGCAGAAATGTAACAACTAATTGCTTCAGAAATCATTCTCCTGCAGGGATTAGGTCATTAACATTTGACTAGGGTTGGCTGATGAGCAGATCTTTGACAGAAAGTGTCCCAGTATCAAAGAATTTGGTGTCCAAATTGTACAAAGGCGAGAAGCAGGGGCAGTGCCAGTGACACAAGCGTTCCAGGTATGGGGAAGGCACATCGGGGAGGTGGTTTTCTGTTGCTGTAGGGGCTCTGAATGCTGTGGGGGTATCCGCTTGGCACCACGCAGCTTTCTTGGTAGAGCTACTTCACCTGGGTGGGGGACCCTCCCCTGCCCACCTCACAAGCCAGGACACTGGCAGCGATGCCTCCACACGGCACAGCACGGCGCTGGGCAGGCAGGTTCTAGGGCAGGTTGCAGGCCGTGGCCTGGCATGTCTGCACTGGCACCGCACGTCCAGATGAAAGGTCTACGTCTAAAGCAACCTCTTGATTGTGCCCGCACACTGCGCATTGGGTCACAGCGCAGAACAGTCTCTGAATATGCAAACCGGATTCCCGCTAGATGAAACTGAACCAGAAAGCGAGCTCCAGCAGCATGCCTCGTGTGCCCGAGCCACTAATGGCAGCCAGTCCACTAGGCCAGACTAGAGCAGTCAAAAATTAAACCTCCTGAAACAGGGTAGTGCCTTGGCAGGACCCATTTTGTTCTGCAGACCTACTCTTCTCAAGCTGCACTGATTGGTATCATAGATATGTCCCATAACTCAGGTGCTGCCAGTTGTACTGCTGAAGAGCCCAGGGCACCTGCAAGCTTTCCCCATAAGTCAAGCTCCCCTCCTGTTATGGTCCTACTCAACACCTGGAGTCAATTTTGCGTCACTATGAACTATGTAGAACATTGTGGAGTCAGGCCATTCCACCCTGCATCACAGGGTGGTCTCAGTCCTCCTTTTACTGGGACACACACGCACGACACGACAGCACTCTGCCCCAATTTACCCTATCTGTAGTTTTAAAATTGTGAGGGAAAAGAAGGAATAATAGAATAATCCTGTTTGGTTAGGGAAGTGGAAAGAGTGACTGAGGGTAAATGCGCATTGCAGCTGAGAAGCAGCCTAAATTAGGCCAAGGGAGGCCTCTGCTGTGGTGTCTTGTTTGCTGCTTCTGCTCCACCTCCCTCCTTCATGCTCACTTGGGTACGTCTGCCCTTGGTGCAGTCCACATGCACTTCTGTGGCAGTGCCGGTGTAAACTCTCCCTTTCACTCTCTCGCTTTAGGTGCTCTGTTGTTTCGAGGGGCTGTTTTTCAAGGCAGGTCAGTTCTCAGCAGGGTCACCCTGTGACCATGCAGATATCTGTTGGCACAGCGAAGGGAGTGGTATGGAGAAGGTCATGAATGAATGGCTAGGGACCAGGCTCGGCAAAGGAGCCTGCTTGCGGTGGCCTACACGGTCTCGCTGCCAAATGTCTGTGTCTCCTTTTCATTGACATAATACTGCTGCAGAAAAAAGGCTGTGGAACTTAAGGAGATAGCATGCTTCCTTTGGAATACTCCCCAAAAGGGTGAAACTGCTTGGTCTGTGGCACTGCCAGTGGTGTGCAACATCAGGGTAAAAGCAAGTCTTTGCAGGAGAGTAGAAAGGAAGATTTACTGAAGCAATATTTTGAAACATTACTGTGAGAAAACAATGGAATTATCACAAAATGGAATTTCACGCTCCCAGCAAACCCGTGCCAGAGACAACGGACTGACAAATGGTGTGCAATGGAAAGCAAGAATACGAGTTCCACTCCACAAACTTCACAACCAGTCCTCTAATATCTACCTAAATATGCCTAACCTACTAAACTCTGTGTATGACAGCAGTTCAACAAAGTCATGTTCTGCAGCAAAAAAAAAAAGTTTAGCGGGTTTTTCTTTAAAAAAAAAATCTGCAATATTCTGACTAATTCTGAGTCTGTTTAAAAAAAGAACTAATTTATTTAATAACTTCAACAAGCAAACAAAATAATAAGAATGCTATAAAGCTAAACTGGTTTTGCTGCCTACATTTTAAACAGTAGAAGCCTTACAGTCAACTCCAAAAACTATCAACAAACATCTACAATCTTAATTCAAGTTTTGCCATGATGTTTTCATCAGGTCAAAATGTTTGCCAGAGAAGGGGTACAAGAAGGGAGAAAGTATAGCAGGAAGGATAAATAATAAAAGTGGGTGGAAAAATGATCAAACTGTGACCAACAGATTCTCTGAAAACGCAGAAGAGAAAGTAGCCATTTTGTTTGGGACAAAGACATCTGGAAGCAATGGGGACAAAAACAGGGCGGGGGGGGGAGAAAAAACACAAACAAGAAAGTATAAAAGAAGGGGAGACCCTCATCCAGCAAAGCATTTGCATGTAGGCTCAGTGTGAAGCAAAGCCTAAAGATAAGCTTATATTTGACAGCATTGCTGGATTTAGAGGAGGGAAAACAATAGCACGAGACAGCAATAGGTTAGCAGGTACCTACCAAGAGCTTGCCATTTTCAAGGAAACATGTTTCCTTCAATTGCCATTTCAGAGCTTTCTAGCCAAGCCTGAGATTTCAGACTGTAGAATGCTACTTGAGGAGGACACAGCGACTCCTGCCAGACTAATTTCTTTACGACAGACCACCTAAGATGGGAAGAGACCATTTTCAATCACCTGGTCCCTAACATAGCCCTTTTGAATTTTGTAAATGTCAAGGAAGAGTTTTGGAGAGACCATTTTGTCTGGGAGAGGTCACTGGTACCTGGTCCCTAGGTGTGGCCTGGGTGGATATGTTTATCCCCACTAAAAACTGGTTTGCCTATGGAAAGCACTGTTTTACTACTGAACTTAGGGAGAAAAAAAAACACGATAGGAATGTCCTTAGGACATTTTGGGTGAGGAGCTTTTACAAACTTATTCCAAAAGCCCATTAAAAACATACCTAAAAGAAAACACAAGGAAACAGAAAAGAGCAAACAAGTCACCCCCAGAAAATTATTAATAAAAAGCAAGGTAAAAGTAACATTATCAAACTATATATATAATTGTTTTCATTAAAAAAAAAAGAAGGAAAAAAAGCACACCTACCGCCTGCAGTTCTGGTCAGGTTCTCCCCTCCTCCCCCCACAAAAAAAGTAAAAATAAAAAATACAAATAAAGTAAATTAACCCTTTCATCAGCCTGGTTCCTAACTGAAATGATTTCTTCCCCTGCTACTCTGACTGAATAACTCCGATAGAAGTCTTAAGAAAAAAACCTGCAATTGGTGTTCTTCAGATGAAACTGAAAGTAGGACTTTTTTTCCCCCCTGCTTTTTGTAATCCTGGAATTATTTTAACCATAGATGTTCCCTGCGCTGGTGAGAGGCAATGGGTGCCAGGTACAGGTGTCCTGATCAGAAGGTCAAGATTATTCCAGCTGAGTGTTTAAATGAAGGTTATTGCGTTTCTGGGACTTGCTCTGATTTAAAAGACGTCACTTTGAACTTGAAATCAGCACTTTCTCTCTGAACTGTAATGTGAATTCCTTATCATTTAGTTCTGCCTAATGATTTAGATAATATCATTCATTAACTCTAATAATAATCGCCCTGATTCACCAGAGTACTTAAATATGCAAATAGCATCATTTAGGCCAAGGGAAAACACACACTCAACATTAACTATGTGTTTTAGTGCTTGGGCAAATGGGATTCCCTATGCACTCAGTGAAGTAGAAATGTTATGAGTCATGCTCATAAGGTATGTACTTAGTTTTTTTAATAAATTGCAAGAGCTGTGGTGGAAAGACACTATAGAGTCCACATGAACAGAATTTAACCTTCAGCAATGGGAACCGAGTAAGGGATGCCAGATTTACACGGCAGTCAGTACGAAGTATCCAGAGTTGTACATTCTGCCCCTCAGGCAGCTGGGAAACGTCCTCTGCGCACCTCAGCACTTTGCCAAATCTTTATTTCCCTTCAGTGAATGTATTAAAACACATAAGAGTGGAATTTAACCCTCGTGATCCTTATTTTCCATCTGGAAGTACATCTGTTGAGAGGTACCCACAACAAGGGCTTAATGGGCCAGCAGAATAGTGTTTCTGGAGGGCTCCAGACAAAATATATCCAGTGTGCATGGTGGAGACCAAAGCAGAAGTACAGGAAGCAAAGGAATTACTCAGTGAAAACAGATTTTTTTCCACACTCCACATTTTCCTCCTCTGACAAGATACTTCATGACTTCAAAATCCAGTATGGTTTTCCCTTTTTTGCAAAAAAAGGTCATTTCTTTATAAGCAAACAGGAGAAGAAAGTTTGTGATGAAGAGGTTAAAGATGGAATCATCAATGATATAGGTGGAAGTTTGTCATCAGGTAACCAGAAACGGTAGCAAAAAGTTTTGTCATGTCCTCTCTGAGCAGCACTCTAAACAGAACGTGCTGGGTTTGATTGGTTTTTCTAAGGATAATTGTTCAAGAAAGATTCCTTTCTTGGATCAAAGGATCCACCCACAGAAATATCATCTATGTCCTGCACTCATTTGTACAGCAGCTGCTGGAAAACGAGCCTAATTCTTCATCTGAAGAGTCTGACCACAGTAATAGAATGAAGTGAAAATGGCCAAAGAAAAAGAATATAAATGGTGTCAATTTCAAACCCTGCCACTGGCCTCTGGGAGAAGACAGAAAGCAAAGCAGAAAGCATTGGCACGCTGAGCTCCCGCAGCCCCAGCAGGCAGCATCTGGGCACAGATTCCTGGTGTGCAGTTGAAGAACTCTTCCCAAGCTCCAGGGAGGGAACTTGCAAAACATCTCCAGCACATCTTCAGGAAGGTCCTTCTTCTCCTTTCATTCTGCTGTCATTTCCCAAGCTTCTCCACCCTCAGACTTGTCTCACTTTTTGGCTATCAGCCAAGGAGTTTGACCCTTGAAGTGGCAAACAAACGGTTTCACATGAAAACAGCCAGGCAGAATTAACAGTCATCAACAGCGACAGCAAGCCAGTTACAGGTTTTAGTAGGGATGGTCCCTGAAACTAAACTGTCAGATTCAGGGTGGTGCAAACCCAGCTTCCACCATTTGGGTTTTTCTTGAAATGCAAGGCACTTAGGTTTGGCAAGAGCAGCTCATCAGTAAAGTTACACTGATTCGCAGCCTCTGGTTTATCCCCAGTGGCTGATGAGATTGTATCAGCATCAGGGGCTGTAGGAACAGCAATCTGAACCCATTATCTATCTACTTGTGTTAAAAAAAAAAGAAAAAAACCCAAAAACCAACAACAACCACTAGGCTGTGGCCTGCAGCAACCACAGAGAACATGAGGCAAACCTTAGAGAGAGGCACTGGGGGATTGCCAAAACGCCCACACACGCTAGGCACCCGTCTGTCGGCGTTTAGCGTTACAGGCTGAGCTCACAAAAGCATTGAGGTGTGCCGCCCCTACCTCAGTGCCTGCTTCCTAGGGAAATCTGCAGGAATTAGCTGCCTCACTGCCCTCAAGAATTAGGTCCAAAAGCTGAGTTTTCTTCACAGCTGAAGTCTATCAATCCCTTTTGCCAAGGTGCAAAAGGAGCTGCTGGTTTGCAAGTGAAAGTAAAAATTAAACAAATTTTCAAGTCAGTAGACTGTCCTCCAAAATATCTTTCTCCAAAAGGTTTTCAAATTCTTTTTGCTGAGTTAAGTTCAGCTTTTTAAGGGTGTGCCAAAGGAAGCATAAAACAAGTCTCAGAAGGTCAGAAAATCTGCTGCCCACAAAAAGCACCTTTAGAGCCCAGCAGCTTATTTGAAGCCAAACCTGTGCTATGAACAGAATGATCCAAGATAACAAGAAAAAGGTAATAAGAATGAGAGCATGTGTTGGCTCTCTGTGTGCACATCTGTGTTTTGCTGCAGAAAGTAGCTGAGTCCTACAGAAGTTGCAGCACCAAAGTCTCCTGCGCAGTGGCGTAAGCCAGGAGCATCTCCACTGATAACGGAGGAGTTATCCTGGGGCAAAGCTGGAAGTAAAGAAACCCAAACTTCTTTTGCTCAGACTATCCCTCCTCCCCTGCCTCTTTGCTGGGACAAGTCAGATACTTTCAAGAGTTCTGGCGATTGCATTTCAAGGTCCCCTGCGCCTCAGGCAAAAGCTTTCTCGCTCACAAATACATCAATCGAAAAACAGCCCAAGAAATAAAACAGATACAGCATCATCTCGAGACTCCTTTACCTTTCAGTAGCTATGTCAAGACAGCGTAACAGATGTATGCTTTGTTTGCTTTTAGATCAGACAAACCCAAGCAAAGGCAATCCCATGCAGTGCAATCACAAATAACAGTTACAAACCAGAAATACACTACAGACACCAAAGGGAACAGGTTCTTCCAGGGATCTACAAGTTTTTAAAGATTAAACATAGCCAGCATTTTTAGAGGGGGCTGAAGTATTCAACCTACCTACCTCATGGGCCAAGTGCTACAAGACCAGAGTAGAAATTCACTGCTGCTACTATTACTACTACTATAACCTTCCAAAACCAAGGCTGCCATCAGGATACCTGGTTGGGTCTTTGGTAACTGTTTTGTGTTTAACAGGTGTGTAATTAAAACACCGGGGTTGTGTGGCATTCATTTAAATAAGTGCTGTTCCAATTAGCTAAGCTTCACAGCTGCAAAGCCTTATAACAGGGAGTTGGGTTTTACATTAATGAGCTATATTACTGAGAAAACCCGCAAGAATCCCCACTGCTTTGCAGTTCATTTTCTTTCTGTGCCATGTCAGCTCCAGTACCCCGAGGATCTCAAGAAAACATCATGCACGGAAAAGTTTCATCCAAAGGACAATGTTGGCATGAGAAGAAATGGTTGTAAATATCATGAGTTTAGGTTGAAAGTTGCACGGAGTTTGCTAACGGCAAGAGCGATCTGAGTCGGGAACAGCCCAGGGGACAGGGAGGCATGGGACACAGGGCGGTAGAAACCTCACTGGTTTTGAGATGGAGCGCAATAAATTTCTGAAAGGGTGAGATGGCAGATGGAGCTCAACAGTCAAGGGCTGGGCTCAGTTCCTCGGGCAGTCCCTGGGAGGCCTTTTCCTCTGTGTGCAAGAGGAGCACCTCTCTTACTCTGTTGTTTCACTCAGATGGTGCTGAAAGGCTGTATGGAATCAGTTGGAAAAAATAACTAATTACTGGTTTGTAAACAGATGAATAGCCAAGTACAGGAGGCAGTGGTGGTGACCACTTCAGCTGGCATAGCTGTAGCCAGGAGAAGTGGTTGTGAACACCGCCCGTGATCCATACGCACAGCACTGCAGGAACTTGGGGGGTAAAAACTACGCAGTGATGCTGAGGGAGAGGGTGCTGAACTCCTGTAGCGGCAGCATTATGCAAAGCGCAGGACCCCAGTGGATCAGTCTAACCAGTGATTCACTGCTTGTGTTTCTCCCTTAGGATCTTTAAATACTGAGAGCTTCTCTCTATCCCTCTGAAACTTCTGGGTTGCAAACTGCCTTTCCACCTTACATGAAGTACCAAGGAAAGTGGACATGGCTTAGGGGATAGATTTAGGCTTCTGCTCCTTTGCTCATTTTCTGAGAAAACTGTATTGTGATGTTCACTTTAGTCTGATAGTATAATTTTTCTTGATGGGTAGTTTAGATTTGAGACATTAACAAAGGTAGGTCAAGAAGGGTAATTAAGATGTACATATGTAAATTATAATGACACACTGCAAATTTGCATGCAACCTTTGGTTAACATTTAAAAAAGCCATGTGGATTGATTTATCTAATAAACATTCATTAGGATATCACCGAGGTATTCTCCCATATGCTTAGTTTTAAATGAAGCTTTAATTAAGCTACTTGCAAGACCTACAATTTAGAAAGATATTAGAATTTCTTGCCAACCAGGGCTCGTTGTCTTGGGGGTTATTCCAGCTTGTGGGAGGTGCTCTATTTAATTTTTATTTTTTATTATTTTTATCTTATTTTTATTTATTATTATTATTATTATTTCCAGCCCATGGGAGGTGCTCTGTTTTGGCCAGAGGCAAGAGACTGAGAGATTCTCTTTGTACATGCTAACCCCGAAGCTCTTGGGGAAGGTGGTACCGTTCCTGCATGGCCAAGGAGCAGCCTCTAGAGGAGCTGGCGGGGGCTGCACCTGGCTGCCTGAATTCGATCCTGAAACAGACCTTGTTTGATAATTATTAGTCGTGGAATCTCTACGTTCCCAGGGTACAGTGGCTACTGTGAGTTTTTCCAGCAATACTTTAATTTAGTCACCACAAAACTGTTAATATTTCACTTTAATAAAAAATACATAATGTTTTGAAATAATCTTGAATTATTCCAGCTTGAAAAAAGAAAATGACCTTTAAATCTATACAGGGCAGTTCCTTTGGGCACTTTTAATGCAATAATTTATTAAGCTCCTATATCCATCATGTGTGCACAAATACCATGTAAATATTACAGCTGTACTCCATGACAAAACAAGCATAATGCAGACATAGAATTATACAGAGAACTGACAACCAGGGAGGAAGGGAGATCTAGTATTTTCTGTACAAAAAATATGCAGCTTTTTGATAATTTGTAAAAATGCATAACTTTTGGCATTTCAGAGAAGAACACTGTATAAAAATAAATATTCTATGTACAGTAACACACACAGGCCAGTCCAGGGTTAGAATCATCACTGCAAAAGAAAACATAAACGGGTGTTAGTGACAATTCACTAAGTTGTTAGTGACAGCTCAGCAGGGGGGAAGGACCACTTCATGGGATGGAAAGACGGCATTAGGGAAGCTGGCTCTGGGTTCTCCAGGAGGAAAAGAAAGGGTGCTGGATCTCAGGAGGGATTCTTTTCACTTCCCTGGGCAGCGAGGATGGGAGGTTTGATCCGGGCTGACTCTCCACCTCCACTTTCTTCCTACCGCTGCGGCCTGAGCACTTGGCATTAACGCCCACAGCAGGTACCAAAGGTGGGCTAGACCCAGAGGAGTGGCAGAGGGGTCTATGGAAGGGGATTCTTGAGGCAGCTGAACCATCAGAAACAAAGGGACAGTGGAGGGGACAGGTACTTACAGTCCCCTTGCAGTGCTAGCCCACTAATGAGCCCATTCCCTCGGAGCAGCATCTGCCCCAAGCCCTGCGCTGCAGCCCAGCTGCCAGGCCACACCTCAGCAGGAGCACTGGGGAAACTGGTGCTGAGAGCCCGGCAGGGGTGTGCAGGGGCACCCAGCTGCAGCTCATTCACACCGCTGAAAGCAAGCATGAACCCCTGCCCCGCTCCTACCAGCCTCCTGTGGCACCCAGGGTACTTGGGGTATGCTGGCTCCCAGCCTTGGGTAACAGCTGACTGTGTGGAAATCTCATTTCTGTGCAAGTATTAGAGCACTTCAAGGCCAGGCAGCTCAAAGGCCACAAAGACAATTCTCTCCCTTTTAGCCTACACAACTAAACAGCAATACAGAAACAAGGAAGAGTTTTGCTTGCTGCTTTGCAGGGGTATGGTCCTGGAAACCCCATGCATGCCTCCACACCTCTTTTGCTCTTAGCCAGGCTCATTGAAAAACATCAGCAGGACCTGTAGCACTGCCAGCTCAGCACAGTCACAACATTTCCGTGATTATTTTACCTTATTCCAGCAGCCTTGAACTGGAAGCCCGTCCTCCCCCTGCAAAAAAGACAGATGAAATAGCAGCTTAGGACATGGAAAATAGCGCAGAGAACAAGGAAAGAAGGAGTAGGTTAACTATTACAGCTGCAACAAACAGTCTGAACCAGGGCTGGAGGAATAGTCTGAAAGACATTCCTCACCCCTTTGGAGTGACCCAGACTTCTGGCTGACAGAACCAGCGTAGCTTGAAGCAAGGGCTGGGGCTGAAAAGGGGGGTGGCCTGCAGGCTGCGCAAGGAACTTTTGTACACAAGATCCGTAGGCTTGTTCTCATTCCTTGCTGAGGAGTGCGTTTGGCCAGGCTTCCCTGAAGGAAAGGGAGAACACAGGAGGTCCCGTTCAGCCAGAAAAATATCGCAGGAAGTTGTCAATGGAAAGCGAGAGATGGCTGGTCTATGTCCTCAGGCTTGACTCTATAATGCTGGGATTATAAGCAAACCCCAGAGGCGGCATGAACCTTGGGTCCTGAGGAGGGTCTGGAACAGACCTCCATTTCCTTTCTGCCCTGTTTGTTAAAGGGTTCACTTTATCATGTGAGAGATTGCCCAGCTGTCCCCTCTTGCCTCTGAGAAGATCCCGCTCCAGGGAAATTAGGAAGGCAAGAAGCTGGCCAGACCCTGTGCTGGTTGAGGATGTCCCAGCTGACTCCCTGAGGGCTTTTGCCTCAATAAAGTCGGTGAGATTTCTGCGAAAATCCCCCAGCAATTCTGCAACCCTAAAGTCTTGGGCTGCACACCCCAAGGTGGGCATGTAGTTTGTTTGTTTTTTTTAATGTTGAAGAAGGTTGGGTACTGTAAGGGCTCTGCTACTAAAAGACTGAGACTATATGGTTGAGAAATGCTTTTGTGAATTACTGCCATTAATTTCATCTCAGCGCAGCCCTACTTGATGTGAGAAAACAGAAAATTATGTCAATGATAAGGCGCTCTTGAGCAGGAGATAAAGTCTGATGTAAGGAGCTACACCGCTGAAATGAGAAGTCAAACACTTCGCTGTGCGTGCTTGTCAGATTCGTGGGCTACTGCTATCCCCCAGGAAAACTGAAGAGCAGGGAGTGCAATTGTACAACGCACGATGCAGGCATATTTCTTTATTCAAATGACTCAGTTCTCACTTCTTCAAGTACTGTGTGAGAAATCTGCAATGCATATCATCCCATCTGAGAAAGGGGAAGGAAAAAACCAAACAGAAAAGCAAACGCACGGTAGCATATTGAGAAATAAACTATTTAAAGGAGATGCGCTTTCAAGGGACTGATGAAGTGAATATTGCCACGATGCTACAACTGTATTGCTTTCTGAATGCATTTTTTAGACTGTGGTCTCCTTGTAATATTTCCTCCCCTCCCCTCCGCTATGTGGAAATACTGAGTTATGGGTTAATTTCGGGGTAAATTGTGGCGTTCCCATTGGTACATTGGTGGTGGTAGGAGTGACTGGTGTAGTGCATTGCAGGAGGAGATGGGAAGTTAGGTGTATGAAGGAATGGGAGGCCAGGGAGTTACAGCTTAGGGATCAAAGGAAGATCAGGGTCACAAGGAAGTGTTTGTTGCAGGCGAATTTGCCGAGAACGGAAACACGACATGCTTATTAGTACCAAGTATCTCCTTCCACATATCTCAGATTTGTAAAGTGTTAGTTCACAGCCTCCATAAGTTACACACATGGATGTGTCAGCTGGATGCTAAGCTTTTAACCTAGTTGGATCAAAAAACATGCTTATTCACGTTCCCAAGCTAGCTTGCATACCAGAACACTATATATAAAAAAATAACGGCATCTGTATTTCACCAGATTTTCTGGCAAGTTTCCCTTAACAAAAATGGGTATGAAAAGAAGTGTACATTCTAATATGGCCTTGCAGGGTGAATCCTAACTGAGAGCAGAGACAAAAAAAGAAAGGCAGTCTAGCGGGGCACTGGTAGAATCCTTTTGCCCATGAAATTAGGTGCTTTATTCAACCAAAACTTACTCCACAGAAACCCAGATATTAACAGTGGGAGGCGAAACACATGGCTCTGTTTTTTCTCCTGGGTGGACTGTTCTGAGCAGGTATTATTTCACCTCTGGGACTGGGAGAAGAGTTTCTTTCTATTACCCAGAATTACGGAGCAGCAACTGAGGCTTTGCAAGTAGTCACTGTTACAGGCACTGCCCCAAAGAGACAACGGCAGCGCACAACGGCGGGAATGCTAGATGGAAGACTAATGTTAGCTCTTCACAAAGGTCAAATAGCAAAGGCTTTAAATGGCAATTTCAGGGCTAGTTTCCTCAGGAAACTAAGAAAACCTTCCCAGTTAAATATGGCTTTTTTCTTTGGGACACAATTTTCCAGCTAGCTGAACTAACCGATAGCCCATCCCTTGTAAACGGCATCCAACATCTTTAAGTGAGCATAAAGCTTGGAATGACCATCCTCCAGCAAACCTAGTCATGCCAAACAGGGGCTGGAAGGGCAGGGGACTACAAGTTTCAGTGTGTTATGGAGTTCCTGAGACTGCTGTAGGGAGCAAAAGCCTCACCTGAATACTGCATCTCCAGAAAAATCTTGGAGCAAATTAATAGATTGGTGATGTTTAATGGGATGCTTAGAAATCAGTTGATGTTAAGTGTTCCTGAATACCTTTGTCCTACAATAGTTGGGTTAGATGAGGCAATAAATACAATTATCATCCTTTAATACTTGAATAAGATGGGTATCAGGAAACAGGCAACTCAAAATTCAAGTTTCTTGGATGCTATGGGTAGCATTTTGACTTCTGGGGAGAGTCACAAATAGGAATTGTCTAGCAGAAACCAAGGGAGATAAGTGTCCAGTTAATGTGTGTTCACATGGGCTTGCTAACAGGGTAACTATTTTTTTCAGTCATCTTAATGTATAGGGTGACTGGAGTAATACCGAGCGGTGTTAGGCTGTGCTAGCCACATGCAATCACTTAAAAATAGAGTTAGTGAAGGACACGAGTATTGCAGCTCCTTGCTAGAACTCCAAGCCAGTGCCGAGGCAGGTCTTCATACATTAGTTTACTGAAAGTTCTCAAAGTGAAGGCAAAGGAAGGATTGAAGCAGTTGTAAATAAATTCGCATTCCTGCTACGTTTTTCCTCATGCCACAAGGTAGTGCCGACAGCAGCTGTGAATCATTGCATGAAGGCAAGGGCCTGTTTCTGACAGCAGCAGCATGAGGGAAGGTAGGATGGAGATAGGTAAGGAAGGAATTGCCAGGTGTTTCTAGGGCATGCAGCTATTTGGAGGTATCAGAAAATAACAACCAAGATACAAAAAAAGCAAACGAGCATGCAGGAAAGGGAAGGTACGCCATACCAATGGGCATGGGGCATCCAGGCCGTCCAGCCCAGGTAACCCCGGCTCACCCTTCTCGCCTTTAAAACCTCGGAGACCCTGTTTATGAAATCAACCACTATCGTTATTTCAGTTAAGGCCAGTCACCTCCATGTCACGGGAGGAGAGGCTGAGTCCCCCACTGGGACTGTCGCAGGGCACTCTGCTGCATACCCAGAATACAGATGGTTCATGTTTTCCATTTCAGTTTTGCCTGTGTAACCAGTAGTAGCAGTTTCCTTTCTGTTTTTCCGCAATTTACAAGGCAGGAAATATTTCTCTTGAGTTAAATCTGAGAGGATGGGAATGGTGTTTCCTCCATTTTGAAATCATCCATTCGTCCTACCCTCACTAGGAAACCCAGCAGCTGAATTTCTAGATGCATGATCCATGAGTACTCCTGGGATTTATGGCAGTACTACAGATTTTTGGCAGTGTTTGCTGCAGCATATGAGTTTAGATGAAAACGTATACATGTTGCTATATTTATTCATTTGTCTAGATTTATAGACAATATATTTTAACAGAAACATATCCCATTTAAAATAAGTGAGATTTGTTTTCCCTCTGGGTAATGCAGCTCGAGTGCCCTGTGTTGCTCTCAGGCGATCACATCAGCTGGCCGTTACTCCAAGGCAAGAAAAAACAGCATTCAGGTTTTGCCGTTACATAGACATGATGACACTAAACATTTCCAGAGAAGAGCCGTAACTGGCAGCAAAGGAGACACAGGGCTCTGTCTGCAAAGGAGAAAGCCCTGGGCTTCCAGCACATGGGACACCGCCATGTACCCCAGACCTTTGTTAGCTCCGGAAGAGGAAGGAATATAACCATGGTCGCTCGACAGCCTGATTGCTCAAAGGATCAGTGGTTCCCCACTGAAGGAAGCAGCTCTGCCATAGGCTGCAGCAGGAACCAGGCTGGGCCTTATCTGAGCATTGTACTTTTGCAAGACCATTATTTATGTTATGATTTCCTTCTTTCTTCCCCATCAACAAATCTTAAAATAATACAGTTGATGAAACAGAACGTACCAACGGACAGGGTGCATCTAATCCAGGCGCTCCTTGGTCTCCCTTATCCCCTTTAGACCCTCTAGAGCCTTTCTTGCCCCTCTCCCCCTGTAAATAATAGTTTAGTCCAAGAAAAAAGAATACACAAAAAAGCTTTAGGATCATCCATTTCAAACAAATGTCAGCGATAGTTTAAAAAAAAGGATAAACATTTAGGAAACATTTTAAAAGAAGAGAAATCTCCCTTTGAGATGTTAAGTGAAAAACAATGTATGGAGCTACTAACGGTTACTTAGCTGCATAAACACATTGGCCATTGCTAAAATCCCACACTGATAGACTGTAAGGGCTCTGCATCAAAGGGGTTACCAGTGCCTCTGAACTTTATGGACAGGCAGAGCGCTACTCCTCCTCCACCAGTACCATCATTAAGAGGCTGCTTCTCCGAGCTTCCTTTACATTCAGCAGTGGAGAGAGAGGCACCTTCTGAGAACTGGTTGGCCCCAGACTCACAGGATGGGAAAACACTCCTCTGGCCAGCAGCGTGCCACCTCATCTCAACCTCCAGCAGGCTGGGACTGTCCCTCCTCCACCACAGGAGCTCCAGGGTAGCATCTAGATGCCTAGTGCCTCGGATGACAAGTCCTGCAGCAGACCCTGAGCAGGCTCTCCTGCTGTGGTAGGAAGGCACTGCTGGCCCACACTCCCTGTGTTGATTGTACTCTTCTTACTACTCTGAATTCTCATTCTTAAAAGAAATTCTCACACATGGGAGCGTTTTTAGAAGCTTTCCCTTAAACTGTTTAATGAACACTGTGTTTGCCACCAGAGGTTGCTAGATTTTCCATAAAAGCTGGGGGTGTTTTTGTGTGGTTTTGAGGTTTTTTTCATTTTTCTTCTGTTTTTTTGGGGGGTTTGGGTTTTTTTTTTAAGATGTAAAATTACTTCCATATCCCAGAGCAGCAAAGCTTTAACTTGAACAACTGTGCTTGCTTCCCTGAGTCTTACAGTGGCTAGTGCGCTGCAACATTGCTAAATAGAAAAGAGCCAGAGAATGAAGGAAGTAGTCAGCCCCAAAAGTCTGCACAGCCTGATTGTCCTTTGGGATGCTCTGAGTAGTGCTCCCCCTGAAAAACCTGTTAGAGAAGGGACTAGTCCTAAGCAGCACAGCCACAGGGCAGCAACAGGTCCCCAGCCCTCTTACTTGGCAACACAGACATACCCCAGGAAGGTGCAATTCTTACAATGGTTTGATATTACCATTTCTCTGCAGGCTCCAGGTTGAATTGCACCAGAGACAGGGCAAGGGGGAAGCAAATGAAAGAAATCAAAACCAAAGAGGAGGCTTGCTTTCTTGTGGAGGGGCAGCATTAGGCCAATGAAAGCCAGCCGCAAAAGGGGCTGAGGGAACACCCTGATGCCCTGTTGACCCTCCTCACCGAGGGAGGATACATCCCACCCGTAGCAGGTCAGCCAAGGCAAGGTGTAGCATGGGTATCTGCCAGTTCTATCTTTACCAAATCTTTCTGTATAACAGAGGAAACTCTCAAAGCTGCTGAGCAGAAACAGGGGAAGGGGCTGCTGCACAGGGAATTGAATTTAGGGTCCTTGTGGGGAGGATTAAAGGAATTAGGGGATAAAGTCAGACAGCACAGGTTGCTGTTTCTTCTTTTAAAAAAAGTGTTAAACCCAAAGCTGGCAAGAGAAATGGATGGGAGAGGAGAGGCAATGAGGAGAAGTCACCCAGAACCAAGCACTGGAACAGAGAGGATAATCCAGGAAAATGCGGCATGGGTTGCTCTGGAGGAAGGAGGAAGGAACCAGGAAGAAAGGTGGAAGAGGAAGAAGGGATAAAGGGGACAAAGGTAGACCTGTAGGAGCCAGGAAGATGCACATACACACAAGGAAAAAAAAAAAACCACAGGCATTAAAATAACAGTGAAGATATCAGCTTGGTAGCACAAGTTCAGGGTTTACACTTTTTCAGCCAGGTTACTTAAAGGCCATCTGTTCCCATTGCTACCTAGTACCACATACTGTCTCTGTCCCCAGGCGCAGCTATGCTGCACTCCTGCCACACTGAACAAAGGGCAGCAGGAGCGTTCCTGGGATTTAAAAAGCACTACCCTGCCTAAAGTAACAGAGAGGATTTTGGCAAACTGTTTGGGAGCTTAACAAAGTGGATCCTCATTTTTAATGTGCTCAACGCTGAAAAGCTTCATATGAAAGTGCCACACATAGTGCTGCTGCCTAAAAGAGAGGCATTTCAAATGAACACATCTCCCACTTCCAAAAAGGCCAGTGTTGTATCAAGCCCCCCGTCAAACAGGTCAGAAGTGGAGTGTTGCCTTCTCTTTTTCACTTCACAGCTTTCTTCTTGATTATTTTCAAGTGTCCTGGCTGAACTGCCATAGTTTTGCCAGCAGTTATCTTGGGAGACACTGTCCCGCACTTCTGAGGAGGTTCTGATGCAGAAGCCGCAAGTCCCACTGTAGGGCAGGCCTAGCACTCAGCCAGGGATGTGGGGCTGCATAGCAAATCCTGGGGAACCGGCACACAGTACTAAGCGGTACTTGTAAGATGTCTATAATGACTTCAAGGGGATGGAGGCATTCAGACAAAAGAGCTGTGTAAAGGGGCCTCTCCAAAACTGTGCTGTTTAACTCCTGTAAGCAGTATGACCTGTTCACAATTTTGAAAGAGGGGCAGGAGTGAAGGGAAGGCCCCTGTACAGAGACTCAGTGGGAAAAGTGGTATTTTCTAGGATCCCACCTCCAAAGATATTGCACTTGCCCATTTACAGTCTCAAGTTTCTCACACTTTTTCATTTCAAAATATTGGTTTCAGTGAGGTAAAATGCACGCATGCTTCAAGGGACCAACAAAACTTCCCACTCATGCTTTCTAACACGTCCTCTACAAGGAGGTGCAGTTTCTCCCAGTTTTCATTTGCTTTTATGCAAAAGCTCAGGGAAATCCTATCAGCCTACCTACAGCCAGTGAGAAACCCTTCTTTTAAATAAAATACCTGGTCTACAAACCAACTGAAAAAGTCTAGGAATTCTGTTAAGGTTATTTTTTTGTTTAGAAGCCACACAAATAAAACAAAATGCATATTAATGGAGAGGAAGTTAAAAAGCAAAGCCAGAAATGCAATGATTAAAAAAGGGGAGAACTTTAGAGCTCCCATGAAACTTGGACCTTTCTCCCCTAGTTTAAGATGCCAGTTGGCTACTGCTTTCCAAAACTGCCCATTCTGTGCAGAGTAAGGTGAGAAATACATTGCAGATAAAGGACAGAGAACACTCACTATGTATAAAAAGCAAATTCATCTAATGAAATCACTGACGGGCACATGCACTGTAAAACTTTACATTGTCAGATAAACTTAGGTGATACCAGAGTCTTACGAAGAGAAGGCGTATGTGTATGTGAGAGTACATGCATAGACATACACATGTGTACTACACTGAACTGCCTGACATATTTATACAATTGTAATCTTAGAAAGACTCTAATCCAGAAGTCGTTTATATTTCTAAATACAAATTATGTTCACCTATAGCTCTCAACTGTTTTTATCAAAAAGATTCAGAGCCTTAAGAGGCAAGAAATTCCTTATGTGGTGGAAAACATGATGAAAAAGCAAGGAGCTTCTCAACATGCACTTTTTAGTAATGTTTATCTTTCTGTCACACAGTTGGTATGACAGAAAAGCAGCTTTTGACCCAACTCTTCACCGTCACATCCATTCAGGACAATGCCTGAGGAGACTCCATGTCTGGTTCTTCAAGGTAGGCAAATTTAATTTATCTTTTCCAAATTTCCATCTTCCAAATTCTTTGGAGGATTGTTTGCTAGAGGGCAACCTTCTTTTTCGTGCTTCAGGGGGAATTTAGAAGTAACTTAGTAAGATTTGCTGGCTCCACCTCAGTTAATTCTCATGGGAATCCCTACACACATCAGTAAATAGATAAGCAGGATTTCCTAAAGCATGACACGTTGGCCTAACTCTACTACACATGAAGTCCCGTGCTTCAGTGAGAACAGAGCTATGACAACAATGAACACATTAGAAAATCCCTTCTATAGCTTTCAGATAGATGTACCACAATGTCCCAGGTGATTATACAAACTACAGGTATCACCTTCTAAAATACAAGTCTGTAAGTTATATGAAGGTCTAGCAGACAGAATTACATGCTAACTACTCAAGGTTGCTCAGGAGTTAACTGGCCTATCACTCTGTGAAGATGTTAGTAACTAAATACAAGAAGTTTGCCTGGTAACTTACTCGGATTCCTTTGTCACCAGGTAGACCTTGTAAACCCTGAAATATGTCAACACAAAAAGAAACATTTTAAAACAAGCAGGCCCTGTTGCATTCCCACTCAAAAAGAAGAATATGTGCCCAAGAGTTTTTTTCCATTTTTATCAACTGCTCTGTGGTTAAAAATAACCCAAAACTTTTCCAGCAGACAACCTCATTCACCTCCATTAGACCATCCAGGCTGTAACACCACTACTACTACTCTAAGGTAGTGTAGGTAAGGTAGGTAACCCTACCTACTAAGGGTTCTTCAGCTAAAAACCGAACTAGTTTAGAGAGTGCAGTCCCTGAAAAGAGCTGCGAACTTCCTTTTTTGTGATAAACAATGAAACAGCTCCATGGTAACATAAAATTAGAGTTACAACACTGGCCTCATTTTGCAAGAAGTAATCCCAAACAGTGGGAGTAACCTCACTGAAGGCAGCTTTTGTCACTGCAGTGACAAGATGGGACTCTCTCAGACAGGTCGAAGGCAGGGACATGAGCTGTGCAAAGGTAAATGGAGCAGATGTGCTCAGAAGCAGCATTTTGGACTAAGATAAGTATCCTGGGAGTCCCATGCAGCTTCTTTTGGTAGTTTGAGGACCAAGGTGAATTAACAGTTTCTCTCCAGCTTCATCCACCTCATTCTGAATCATTGCTCTGAAGCTACCAAGCTCTTTCTGTTGCTCCCATAGCCTACATAAGCTTGTAACTTTGGTTCTTTAACACCTAACCTAGCTGAAATTGCAAATGCTATACTAGAGCAGCATCTTAAGCTATCAACCACAGCAAGGAAACAGGCACTATAGACAATAAATGCCTAGTGGTCCCATACTTACAGGAAGCCCTGCTGGCCCCATTGGTCCTACAACTCCAGGATCTCCTTTACTGCCCTGAAATGGAGACAGAAGAGCAGAAATTGTTACATTCCTATTCAGCACAAACAGGCAGCACAGCAGCGGCTACAGCAGCACCACGGAAGAAGAGTAAAGGATGCATTTCAAAGCACCTAAAAACCCCAAGGATGAGATACTCAAAAATCAAAGAGGCCCAGCTGAGGGTCTTGTATGCACAAGGAGAAAGCAGTTCCAGCTCTAAAAAAACTTCGAGCTCCTCTGTCCCAGGGAGCTGTGATATCTTCAGAGAAGTTACAGGGCATTGG
This sequence comes from Morus bassanus, assembly GCA_031468815.1. NCBI lineage: Eukaryota > Metazoa > Chordata > Aves > Suliformes > Sulidae > Morus > Morus bassanus. The sequence goes on from CM062583.1 coordinate 4,968,080, forward strand.
TCAGTTCTGAAGCAAACTCACCCGTTCTCCTTTTGGTCCTGCTGGTCCCGAAACCCCAATTGGTCCTGGAGTACCCTGTAGTTGTAGGAAGGAAAACACATCAGGACATTTTTATTCTAGGGCCTCGTTAAAGCCAGGAGACACTGCTGCTCCTTTTGGAAAAAGCACAGCTGGGAAGGACAGTGTGGTGGTGGAAGGCATCTAGCACCACTACAGCTTTCAGTGTCAGTGGCGATGGATTTGGAGTAGTTGCTATAGGCAATTTGAAGAACATGGGAACTGCTACATTAGATGACACCAGCACCATTTCACCGAGCCTTATTTTTAATTTTGAAGCTATCTCTTGACGATTATTACAGCAGGCATTTCTACCAGTTCCACAGGAGAGAATTTTTTCTCTCTAGTTTATATCAGACAAGGCTGAAAGCTGTAGCAGAATAAAGGCTATTTAGATATACAATAAGCAATTTTCTTTATTTCCTTATTTTCTTCCCCCCCCCCCCCCCTGGAGTCAGTTGAATTGAGCAAAATGAAAGAGTTTGGTTACTTGGTGGCAGGCAGCCAGTCAGGCATGCAAGTTGAAAGACACCATGCTGCAGAGATGAATGCAGATGCACACGTACACAGATGCACACTAAGAGGGATATCACTCAGTCCCAGTCCCTCTGCTCCCTTTTTGCCGTTTATGTCACCCCACCAGGCTCTCAATCATGCTAACAGGAAAACCCAGTCTTTTTGCTAACCCTTTGACACAGGGGCCATCTCCCCCTAGCATACCAAACTTACTTCCCCATGCTGCTGAGACTTGCCTGGGCTTTGGGAAATTAACCCAATCAAAGCTTATCTTTTACATGGGCAATACAGCAGTTAGGCAATAGGCCTTCTGGCTAAGAAAAAGATTCGGGCACTTTCAACCCTGTATAGACTCCTTGAACTTGTTGTGGAGTATTCCCTGTTGGAAGGTCTCTTACAACTCTGCCAGACCACATTCTGCAGTCTAGATAAAGTATAGCCTTCAAATCTGTCGTGTGTAGCACACCCACCTAACTGCATAGTTTCGGTAGGCGTTTACCTCCCTAAACCTACGTCACATACTTTTAGATTGGCAAGAATGCTGCTAACCATTCAGGTATTGATCTACAATTCCTTCCTGGAGCCTCAATAAAGAGATACTTTTGAGGCCCATTACCTGCCTTCTGGGAATAACAGAGGAGGAGGTTTCTGGAACAGGGAAGTCTTTTTCCAACAGCCTTAAGGAAAAGGGTCTTGCACTTTTTAATGTGAGCTTGGAATCCTTAGTCACTAAGGTAACCCCTCCGATGTGAGCAGGATGACTCATATGGATCAGTAGAGCTTTTCAGACAAGATTAAGATCTGCAGAATATAAGTGGAGAAGTAATTCATGCAGCACACAACTTCAACGCAGTGAAGGAAGTGAGAAAAATCAGACTCTCCTTAGATCCATGCACAGGAGTTCACATCATGGAAATCTTAATTGCCTGCTCATATGCATCATTTTAAGATCATTTAGTGCCATGAAATACACTGAGATCACACCTGTACATTTATAAAATTAAATCTACAATTTCCCAAAACAAGTTAGTGTAAAAGCTGCCATTCAGATTGTGTTCAGAAGTTAACAGAGCAACTGAATTATTTCCAGTTATTCTTTTTAAATAGCCAAATGTATGTACATGGGTGATGCATGATTTCCCAAGAGGCATTAAAAATATTTGGACCTTATTTAACAGCTGTTACCCAAGAATAGCAGAATGGTTTGCAGGACCAGGTTAGCATTATTTATCTCATTCTGAATGTGACAGACTGAGAAGCTTAGGCACAAGGAGTTTATTTCCTTTGCATCTCCCAGTGAGTTAGCAACAAGAGGCAGGAATCTTGCATCCCCTGCTCTGCTATTAGGTGTTGCTGCCTCTCAGATGTATGTGTTAGACTGGAACACACCCCACTGCCCCCACCCCCAGGTATCTGAGACTGAAGAAAAGCATGTTTGGATTTGCTGAAGTTGCATGGCATTCTGCTGCTGAGAGGTGAAGGACTAGTCCTGCTTGCAGAAGGTCTTTTAGATGCAACTTCTTGTGGTGAGGTGCTTACCAGGCTATGGAGAGATACCTGTAAGCATACCTACAACCCATGGCCATGCAGCCTTAAGTGCCACGTGTGAACACAATGCAAATAGCTTTTTGCTCACAGGACAAAACACGCTGGCATTATTATGCCTAAGACAAAACTGAAGAGCTACTGGTGTGAAAAGGCAGCAAGCAAGGCTACCATGGAGAATGACAGGATGGAGACCCCTCATGATAAAGAGGAAAGGAGAAAAGAGCATCATGGAACCATGCAGAGGTTTCATTCATCTTGTTATTGAGATAAAGTAGAACAAACAGGCTGTGATCCCAGGATCCAGACAGACTCGTAGCATCAAAAAAGACAAGCATGTGACATCACTTCTAAGTTTACCCCCCCCCAAGCCTGCTTTGGAGAGAAGAAGGTTATTCCTGGTGTAAACAAGACTCTGGTGGAAGAGACGAGACAAATCACAATACTGGGGAGGAGGAACGTAGGGTAATGGAGAAATGGAACTCACCGGTGGTCCAGGCCTGCCGTCTAAACCTGAAGCACCCTGAACAGATGGGGGAGGGTTAACAAAAACAAGGCAAGAAGAGAGGGGAGGAGGGTGAGGGGGAAAGGAGAGGGGAGGGGAGAGGTGAGTAAAGCAGTGACTTGAGACAAACATAGCTTGCAATAAACAAAAATTAAGATCTCAAGGACAGGTGATGGTACTTACAAGCAAACCAACAAAAACATAGAAACACTGAATACATATAATGTTGACCTGCAGCTTTCAGATCCCCTTAAGAATGCAAATTTCCCTCTCCCGGTGCCACCAAGAAAACTCCTGAGGAAGAAGCTGTTCTGTGACAGGTGATAAAAAGGGCAATGTGATAGCGGAGTTGAAACCTGCAGTTGCCTTTGTGGCAGACTGGCTGGCACAGATGAGACACAAGGCTCAGGGGCTCAGAGGCCTGTGGTCACAGAGGCATTTGCAAGCAGTGCAGAGCCATCAGCCGTCCAAGCTCCTACCAAGAAACCCAGGTCCTGTAGGTGCACACTTAGCTGCAGACTTGCTCCACTCTGCATCTCTTGGCCAGAGGAAGAGGCGAGGAGCCAGTTGTTTGAAGGTTTATCAAACAGGTGGCTCATCTTCTTGTGCCACCAGTGCAGACTTACACCAGATTAAGTGGCACTTTTCTATCCGCTTGGCTCTTGCCCTGAATCTCCTCATCCATGAGACCTAACAGTGGTTCTGCACAAGGCCCATCTAGCCCAGTGTTTTGTCTCTGACAATGGCCAGGAGAGAAAGCTTAGGCAGACTGTAAGTACCAAATACTGAGTTTTCCTCCACTTGAGTATGACAAATTCTTCAGCTTGTTGGCCATACAGAGAAGCCCAAGGCTGCTGCAGACAATGAGTGCTGAAATGTGCTGAAAATTCTGGCACAATGTCAAGCTCTATAGTCACACATGAAAAGGCAGCAGATCCAGCCCTGGGGTTTTTTTACAGAGCCCATCTTTGAAATATTTCAGTACCTCTTTAGTACTTATTAACACAACTGCATTTAGTTAGATAGGCTGAACACACACCAGATCAGGCATGGAAAAAGCTTATGAAGAGTCAGGTAGCTCTGAGGAGGGATACAAGGTCCACAATCCCTCTCTGATCTTACTAACAGCTCAGTAACTGTACTTCCTAGTTGACCAGCTGATATTGTTGATCCAAACACAAAACATTTCCAGGAGGACACTTCTGAGCCAGTGCTCCCCCCTCCACAGCTCAGAAAGAGTGATGTGAAAAGCCAAGGGAGCCTGGTTTCCCACGGAGCTCACTGCTGTAGGAGAACCAGCTAGCACATTCCCTGCTACACTGATGAGCTTGTCAGGATAATTGCTGGGGAATCTTCTGCTTGGATGGTCACGAGGGCCTGCTTCCCCTGTCTGATACCACACAGCCTTGAGGGAATAACACAGAAAGCTTCCATTTGCATTTCTCAGGGCAAAATGGGGCCTGGGTTTTTACTTCTCACTGCTTCACCGAGGCACAATCCTTCGCATTTGAGCCTTCTGAAAGCATCGCTTTCTTCCCACCGGCTCTGCATGGAGCCACAGTGAATACACTCATGATGAGCTCACTTGAGTGCCTAGAGTTAGAGGAGATGCATCCAGGCCCTAGAAGGTAACTGCTATATAGCACAACTAAAAGAGGAAAACATTTTACAAACAAAGACATGCACATTTCAGCCAAAGTTAGGAACAAGGAATCTGGGTGATCAAACACAGGCCAACAAAGTCACACAGCACACAAGATGCACTTTGCAGCGCTTGTTTCCAGGCAGTATGTTCAGCAAAGGGAGAGGCCGTGCTCTGCCACCAGTCCTTTTTTATGAGGAGAGAACTTGGGGTCTGGCAGAGCAACCAGGTGGGACTAAGTTACCACTAATTAATTATCAGCTGTCAGCTCAGACAGCAGGTGAAGAGGCTTTTAGCAGATGTGAGCTAACAGCTTCACAAAGTCTTCAGGTTTGTATATAAATCTCCTGTAACTTTTTTTATAATTCTGCCACAATTCCTCCTTGTGAAGCTAAGCAGTGCACTAACACTAGTCTAGTGTGACTGAGTTCACATACAGCAGGGAATGTAGCAGGCTTCTTCCTCACCAGGGAAAGCATTGATTCCATTGCTGAAGTGATAGGAAGGTATTGGCTAGTGAGGAAGCTGGATGGATTCAGAACCACCAAGCTTTTGTACAAAGCCTGGCCCAGGTGAAACTGCTGGGAAGGCATTTCCTTTTCCATGTCCTTTTGACTTCTCTTTCTGGTTTGCTCCATTGCCCTGATGTGCAAAGAACCCACAGAAAAGCTACTACTTGTTTTTCCAGTCCTGCCAGAAGCAGGAAGAATTAAAATGATTGCTGATCTATTTAACAGATCTAAAAGATGAAGGTTCTGTACAGAAATGGAGGCTTTAAGTTTAAAAAGCAAAGGCACAGTTATTTATAGATCATCTCTTTCTTTGACTTTATGTATCAAATCCCCGCATGTGTCTCCTATTGAGGGATCTTTTTACAACTGATATAAGTTTGGCTTATAAAGCACTGCTTGCTTCCTGGATACTTACGGGTAATCCCAGTGGCCCTCTGTCTCCTTTTTCACCCTGGGCACCCTTCTCTCCTTTCATTCCATCAATCCCTGCTTCCCCCTAAAGGAAGGATGGAGCAGAAAATAAACGCACCGTAACATCACTTACATAACAAACATTCCTCCTTTCAGAGAGCGCCGAAGCGGCAGAGGGAATAAAAGAGGCAGTGGAGCAATGCTTTAGGCCTGATTCCTGGCCCAGTCTGAAGAAAACCAGTATCAGGCAAATGACCTCTGTGTGAGCACCAGTTTTAAGTCAATGGCAGTAAGAGGAGATTCAGGGCCGGGGGTGAAGATGGTCGAAGGGGAACTGAGCCCAGTTCTGTGTTGTTCTCCCTGCTATTGCAGGGAGTGTCAGGTAAATATAAGTAACCAGAAGGTATCTGATGGGGGGTGTTACATTTTAAGATGTGGATTCATTGGAAATGAATGACAGGTGTCTGTAAGCTTTAAAAAAATTATAGTGAAATATTTTTGGAAAGACTTCTGTAAATGCAAAGGCATCAATTTCAGAATTTGGGGAAAAAATTTCATCATCCCTTTTCCAATGGGATTTTTTAAATTCTGTATTATAAACTATAAAGCAGTATTAAACAACATATTCCTTTTTCATAAATTCAAAATGCAACCCAAAGCTTCCCCCCCTGCCCCATTCATAAGGCATTTTAAAACATTATCTTGGTTGCATTTTGAAACAGAAGTGTCCAAAAAAACAAGTTTGCACAGAAGGAGTAAGCCTGCTTGCCGTATTCTTCTACAATTCTAGGACAGCACATTGCTGGCTCACTCCACCAGCACTCCAGTTTCCATACAGATGCGTCACTGCCCTACAACACTATTTGGCTCGAGCACATACCTGGAAGAGTTACTTATTTCTGACATGTTTGCAAAGGGTATAAAATGCTCTTCCTCACCGCTACTGCAAGCCTTGTAGTAAAGAGACTTATTACAAATTGCTGGGATGGAACAAAAACTTCCACAGGTGGGACGTCTCATTGCACCTGCTAATTAAGCCTATATGGATCCTCTGTTCAAGGAGAAACTGGTGCAGTACTTTTTCTGTCTATAATCCAGTCTGTGCTGTCAAGACTTTCACCTGCATTTGTTTGGCCCATATTCCAAAGGCAACTGCACCTTATGGAAGTTTCCCAGACACTTGATAGCAGTGGCTAGTGAGTTACAGACAAGCAAGGCAGTTAACTGTATTTGTAATCAACACCTGGAGAAAAGATGAATCAGGATAAATATACCATCCACTCTAGCACCCAAATAGTGCTGGTAACAAAATACTAAGCATAACCAGAAGAATTAAGACTTTCCACATTTTCCAATCTTTGCCAAGAATGTCAGAGAAAAAACACAGCTGTCCTTGAACATTTCCAGTCAAATATTTTTTCATCTAGGTACTGTTTCACAGCAGGCAAACCAATGGTGCAGGCTGAGCATATGCCCATTGAGGTGGAGATTATAAAGCTTCTAATCACCAAGAGCAGTGAAGTTCGTGAGTGGCTTTACAGCAGAATTTGCAGGGTGTAGAACGTAGCTAATTTTAAGCTAGAGGTCAGTTACTTAGGACTGTATGACAGGCTGTCCATCCCACTGTACAGACCTTCACCATGCAGACAGAGATTTCAGCTATATTCTTATGGGAAGATTTCCCACTTTTCTGGGTGAAAACTGGAGAAAATAATCAGTTTTCTGGGTCCTAAAATGAGAGCTGCTTATCCATTTCCTCCAAGAAAATATTCAGAAGTGTTTGTCCTCTTACCAAGATGGTAAATAACATTTGCAAGCTAGAAGGTTGTTACTGAAAAGTTCTTGCACCTGTGACATTCTAGTAGAATTTCAGGATGTAAAGTTTTGCAGCCTTACCTTCGGTCCTGGGTGGCCCTGAAGACCCTGTATTTGGGATGAGAGACAAAATATGAGTAATGTTTAAGGATATGATTTAAAATCCAGGTATCCAGTTCAGTGTGCTGCACTGAGCTTTCTGACACACCGAGGGCACAAATGCTTAGCCCAGAGGCCTCTTTATTTGTGTAAAAGGGCACTTCATGTACTGTTTTCATCTGGTAATGAGGAGGCTCTCGCCAAAAAACCTGGCGGTGGGCCAGGCTTGCTATTAAGACCATTTTTGCAGTTGATCCCCTTAATCCCATCCATCCCCTCTTGCTACTGTCTTCCCTTTCATCTCAGACTAACATAACCTTCTCTCTTTACCTACCCAGCCCATCGTAGCTCTGACCTACCCTGGGGGTGGTTTTGCAAGTGATACTAATAAGCATGTTCCTGTTTCAATGCTGCAGTGTTTCTGGCTGTTTTCTCCACCCGGAATCCTCCCCAGCCACTTCCTGCTCTATCCTCATTCCCAGTGCCTTGCTCCTCAGGTGAATCACTCAAAACTTACTGGAGGTCCCGGTGGGCCTTGGGGTCCAGGGGGGCCAGATATCTAGAAAGCAATGCAAGAGAAGTCACTGTCACAATCTGCTGCCCTCAGAGGTGAAGGGGAACTGCTCAGAGGGAAGGCAGGGCACAGGGTGTAGCTGAGCTCTACTGGGCTGCGAAATCTGGACTCGCCCTAAAGACTGCATTAGGAAGTGGCAACAATCCAGGGCAGAGCAGCTGAGAAGCAGCAGCAGGACTCTGGGGAGGGTTATGCAGCAGTTGCAGAGATTTAGGAGGAAGGAGAGCAGTGAATTTTTTTTCAGAAAAAGGTCTGCTTCCACTACTGTACCACTGTTCCTGCAAGGAGGCACAAGGTCAACAGTAGCAGCTGTTTCAAAAGATAGGAAAGAAGGTGGCTGGCTCCACACACACGGAAGAGTGCACTGATAGCCTGTGAGACTCCTCGCTGCCGGCACTACAAAAGCTAGGAGTGAGCTTTGAGGGGAGAATGGTCAAATTCATGAACCCAAAATCTACTGAAAAATATATCTATGTAGATACATGCAGGTATAGTTCAGGAAATCCCTTCACCACAAATGCTGAAGAAAATATTTGTTATGCTTTACATGATCTTTTATTCTTCCCTAGGCTTTCATTATTGATTGCTTGTCATGAGCTAGATTGTTCTTGTGTAAAGGAAAAGCAGGGCATCAGGAGCTAGAGGTGGCTGACAATTCAGTCCCACGGGACGAGGCTCGCACAACAAAGGGTGTGTCGTAAGAGGGTGGGATGTGCTGGTTTTCTGCGGCACTGCTGCCAAATCATCCCTCCCGTACTGCCAAGATTGCAGAAGGAAAATGAGAAAGGTGACCTACCGATTCTCCCGGATTTCCTTTGTCTCCGCGCTCCCCGGGCTCACCCTTCTCTCCCTGCACACAACAACAGACCCTGTCACCACCAGCTGCACTCTGGAGTCTTGCTCCATCAGGAGCCATCTGTGAATGACCCATATGCTGAGAAGCAGCAGTTCCCCAAAGGAGGAGTAGAAACATACCATGTATTTCACAAACAGCTCACCTGCATTTCTGCTTCCAGAGAAGACACCCTACAGAGAGGGAGACCTCTGGGAGTAGCGTCTCATGGCTGTGCAAGGGGAGTGCCACAGGACTTTGCTTGCCTTTCCCTAACAGTGGCCTGACGCCGCTCTGCTGCACTACAGCCTCTGAGGGAGCATGGCAAGCGGGCTGGCAACAGTGCCATGCTGCCAGCAAACTACGCCTCTCAGCTCACTTAGCCATGCAGGTTCTGCGGGCCACTACCAGAGCCAGCACCTCCAGATGGCAACAGGAGCAGATGCCCAGCTGGCCCTCTGCGGGCTGCGGGAGACCTGACCCGATGGACATTTGGTGACACCCAAACACCTAATTCTAAGGGGTAGGGAGGGGTCTGAGGCTCCCGAGATATCGGTGCTTTGGGAAAAGGACCCTTGTGTGTTGCTCTACGCTGTTTTCTCTTTGCCAAGGAGGAAAGAGCAGCCTGTCTTTTTCACTCTTACTGTCAATCCTGGAAGTCCAATGGGACCCGGCAATCCTGACGGTCCTGGCATCCCTTGGTCACCTCGTTCGCCTTTCTCTCCGGTGGGGCCATCAAGACCCTATGGATCAAGAAAGATTTGTGGATTTTTTGCAAGACCAATTCAGGCAGACATAAGAACCATCATTGCAAGAGCTAAGACTGGCTCTGGTCATCCCAAGAACACACTGGAAACCCCAGACAACCGTCAGATGCCCAGGGAAATGCAGGGCTTCACTAGTATTGAAACTGCACGTGCAAATGCCTGAACATTCTACTATCGTTGTGGATGTGCCAGTCCCCAGAGCAGGGATGGGGGACTACTCTCCTGCCTCCAAGTTCTGCTCATGGTTATACAGTTTGCTGGAGTCCATGCTAGAAATCACTCCCCAATAGCTAGCTGTTGTGACAGCAAGAGTTTTACCCTAGTGATCTTGTAGAGAGGCAGAAGCTTGTTGCGTAAAACCCTCTTGACTAGTGCTGGGGACACAGAAATTGCAACAGGCTGAAGCTGGGAGACTGGGCACTCTACGTCAGTTAGTGGCAGGGATGTAACGGGTTGCCCCATGCAGTTGCCCTCCTAGGAGGGCGAGTGCGCTGGTACCTCAGCTGCCTTGCTCACAGTCAGGCCTGCTTGCTTACAGTGGCCTTTCAGTTTAAGCAACATGCCAGGTAGCAAGCTGAGGAAGTGACACAGTGCCTAGAGAGCAGGGCAGGCAGCTGGGGACAGCCACGCCAGCAAGACAGACAACACATCTGCCAGAGAGCCAAGAACTCGCTTCTGTATTGGTACACTTCATATGGCAGCGATGAGGGGCCTCCAGCACCCACCTCTGAGGGGCTCTGAGATATCCAAGAAGTCCCAGCACCTTGCCCCATAACCTGGATAGCCAGCAATGCTCTGAGAGACTTCAATTTACTCACTGGTGAGCCAGCTTGTCCTGGCTCTCCTTTATCGCCCTTTTCTCCTGTGACCCCGATATGGCCTGGCTCTCCCTTGATTCCAGGTGGTCCATCCTTTCCCGGCAGTCCATGAGGGCCAGGGGGGCCCATTTCTCCAGGCTTGCCGCGTGGTCCCTGGAAGAAATCCACACAACACAAAGTGAAACACTTACAGATAAGAGTAAGGTTACTCCTGCATTGCGACCCCCTGGCCTGGAGCCTCTTTCACTGCTCGTCCTCTCACTCACAGTAATGCCATTTGAGGAGTCACGGGCAGGACAAAGTAGATTTGCTATGCCAGCCCAGCAGCTCCTTATAAATTAGGACTTTGATAAACCATTAATGCTCATTTCTGTGAGGCAAAATACTTTTTTCCCCTGTGGGAAAAGCAACTGCGCAACATTAGTGACAGAGGTGGAACATATTAACTCCAGATAAGACCACTGAAGGAAAGAGCAATCCACAGAGGCACCACGTCTTACCTTTTCTCCATCATGGCCTGGAGGACCTGGCAAGCCGATTTCACCCTGAAACACAAAATTGTTACTTTGGCAGTTTGAAAGCAGCTATTCTGACCCTTCTGCGTGGCATTGTGATGATGAAGGGTGGGCATTAAAGAAATAGTCTGCAGGGACTCTGGTAACCAATAGTCAGAGAAAAAAAAAAAAAAAGCATGGAAACCCCTGTTGAAATAATACATTGTGTGACTGCCTAAGAATTTCACCAGCCTTGTTTATCCTGACTGACAGTTCATGGCCCTGGTGCTATAACATAGCCCCAACCAACACAATCCCCGCACAGAGATCAGTTCCCATAAGCTGCTTCCTGAAGGGGTGGGCAAGTAGCAAAGATCCTTCATCTTTCAGATAAGGCATTATCACTGTGGGAAAAGAGATGTTCAGGATATTGTGCATGAGGAGGAGTGGTAGAGGCCAGCAGAACAGTCTGAAAGTGCTGGACAGGAAGAAGAGGAGCATTGGGGAGGGTTGTGGGGTGGAATTCTGCCTGGACCACTCCTGTGTTTCCCTTAGTACTGCAAGTGCTGAGCTGGGCAAATACCTTCTGTCCTGGTGGCCCTGGAGGTCCAGCCACACCTGGAAGTCCTGGGGGTCCCTAGATAAAGAAAAACTCATTTTCAGATTATCAGCAGGGCTTTTATTTTCATGCTTTGAAACCAAACAGCTCTCCTGAGTTTAAGGGGAAATCACGGGGGAATTTTCCCAGGGACTCCTAGCATTGTATTTGCTTGGGAAGCAGAGCAATGGAGAGTCCTGAGTGAGCAGCAGGCCAGTCCAAAGTGCGTTGTAGATAGAATCATAGAATTGCTTAGGTTGGAAAAGACTAAGATCATTGAGTCCAACCGTTAACCTAACACTGCCAACTCCACCGCTAAACCATGTCCCTGAGCACCACATCTACACATCTTTTAAATACCTCCAGGGATGGTGACTCAACCTCTTCCCTAGGCAACCTGGTCCAGTGCTTGACAACCCTTTTGGTGAAGAAATTTTTCCTAATATCCAATCTAAACCTCCCCTGGTGCAGCTTGAGGCCATTTCCTCTTGTCCTGTCACTAGTGACTTGTGAGAAGAGACCAACCCCCACCTCGCTACAACCTCCTTTCAGGTAGTTGTAGAGAGCAATAAGGTCTCCCCTCAGCCTCCTCTTCTCCAGACTAAACACCCCCAGCTCCCTCAGCTGCTCCTCATCAGACCTGCTCCCCAGACCCTTCACCAGCTTCGTTGCCCTTCTCTGGACACGCTCCAGCACCACAGTGTCTTTCTTGTAGCGAGAGGCCCTCATTATTTATAAAGAAAATTTATTTCTTTACAATTTCATGGAAGAAAACAAAAATGACCACAGCTATCTGCTCCTGAAACTGAGGTTAACTTAACAAGGTTTTCCCTTCCTATCTACAAAAGTATATTTTTGGAATAGAGATCATAGGAAACACCGTACTACTTGGATCCCAAGCACAGCTTAAACAGAGCTAAATGGCACTAATATTTTGGACAGATTTCCTGATCACTCTTGGCAGTTACCACTTTAAGGAGACCTGGGGAGCAGTTTCGCCTAGCAAGTGATGCTACTTACACCCATTTTGTGCTGCCCTGTCGTACTGCGTTTTAAAAATCCATCTTTTTTCCTTACCAGGTTTCTTGTCCTGAGAAGCAAAATACAGGGACACTTTCTCCCATATTTTGGCTCAAAATAACAACTCCGCTTCTCTTTGTCTTCAAAGGGCTTGTAGTCATTGCTGTTTTAAATGGCTGGTTTTGTACAGGACTGTTATGTCAAGTTATACTTGCCAATGGTGAAGAAGTCCTTCCCTCCCATCACAGAAAACATCCACCACAGACTGCCAGCATAAGTTTCCTTTTAAGGCACCCAAGCCCTCCCTTTTCTCTGCTTTGGTCAGCCCCCCTTGCTCTTCTCTGTCCCTTCTGAGCACTCCCTGTTCTGAGCAGCATGCATTACCTCTTAAAGCAGAGAAATAAAGGGCCTGATTATAATTCAAGTGCCAAGATCAGAAGGCAAGATGAGCTCTTCCTTCAGCTGTCAGCTGCCCCAACAGCAAAGGCCAAACTTTTTAGCTGCACCTGAATTGTCAGGCCATCTGCTTAGGATGAACATATGGCTACTTGCTTAAAACCACACAGCAAAGCTAGGAACTCACCATCAAGGCCAAAGTTCGTATTTCCTAGGAAAAAAGTTAAAAAAAAAATAAATCAAAAAGCAAAACAGCCATTTGAAAACTAAGCTTTTTCCTGGGTTTGGTTTGTTCTCCACTAATGTAACACTGGCCAAAATGAGCAAGGAGCCTGCGAAATGAACAAAAGCAAAAAACCCAGCTCCGAGTCCCACGGAGCTGTTATTCTATGATTTCTTCTTTTTCCAAGTAGAGCCCAGGCTAACCCAGAGCTGGGTACAGCCACTCACTGCACACTTCTGAGGAAGCTTTTCAGTCCCTTTATTTACCATCTACCACAAGCCATGGCCCCGTCTTGAGGGGATTCATATGACTTCTGTGTCCACATCAGCATTCATATCTCGGCTAAACAAGGTGCACATGTATTTACCAAAACACTGTGTGCAGCAAGCTGTGGGATGAAGGCGACTATGGAACAACCAAGTACTTCCCTTCGCTGCTACTGCCGAGGAAGCAGATCTACATTGTTCCTGGTTTTCTGCATCCCCGGGAAACAGTAAAGCACCCAGCAGTCACCCCATGGGACAGAAGGACACTTGCTTACCTGGAGGGCTTCACTGATGTTACCATCGTAGTCCATCATTTCATCCTTCCCAGGCTCTCCTTTGGGGCCCTGCAAAATACCAGATCTTTAGCCAGGGCTTGAGGATCACCCTTCCCATGCAGTACTCAGAGCTGTGGTTCACTCTGAAAAAGGGGTCTCAGAGGGCCCTGTTTCATGAACCTCCAGTTTTTCATTTATTGAGCAAAGCTCTTGAAAGCACATTTTATGGAGGAAACACTACCAAAGCGTAGCCAGACAAGGCCAGACCACGATGCCATGACCATCAAAGCTGGCACATCTGGTAAGTGGTGAAGTTGAGGTGAGAATGCAGGAACTGGATTGTCTGACTGATTCTCAGACTTGGGCACACACCAAACACCCTCCTGCTGCCCTCTGCTGATATGCCAAGGGCCTGAGTTCAGACTGGGATGTCCAGACCCACCTCCTCCTATAAATGAGCCAAACATTCACCCTGAGGTGGCTTGGAACACTTTTTCCCTCCCTGAGGTGGGGGCGTCTTCTGGTGAGGGTACGGAGTGGAGAAATGGCCTGTCTCAAACCTAGCCGTTGCTCAGCTATAAGCACTTTTAGTGATGTTCAGAACATCTGTCAAGAAAGCAGAGGCCCAATCTAGACTGCCAGTGTGGTCCCACTATCCTCAGATCCCTTTGAAGGGCCAAAACTCTTCAAGTGTTGGTGAAGAGACACCTACCCTTGGGCCCATGGGTCCCTGGTCTCCCGGTGAACCAGGTTCCCCCTGTAACAAGAAGAACATGCTGTTAGCAAAGCCTATCCTTTCACTTGCTTGAACTCCAGGAATTGTCATCTCTGCTAGTTCTCTGAAACAGTCTGGGACTAGACAGCTCAGTTTTATAATGCTCCTTTTCAGCTAAGTTTTGTACATGTAGGAACAAATTTGCAGCTACTGAACCTGGAGCTGGGTTGTGCAGAAGGACTCTGTACCTTTTCCCCCCGTGACCCTGCAGCACCAGGCCGGCCAATGTCACCAGCTTCTCCCTGAAAGAGAAAGGGAAAGGGATGGGTTTGTGTTGTTTGGAGGGGCTGTGACTCCACTGCTGGCTTTGCATTTCCAGGAGGAAGAACTGCACCAGCCAAGTGCCTCTGCCATGCCCACCTCTCCTGAGGTAACCCAAAATCTCCTGCTGTGACTTCACACCAGGTGCCCTTCTCTTCTACCCAGTGTGGAGGGAATATTCAGCATGAAGGAAAGCACCTAATTCAGACCCAAAGTGCATGCACAGGAGGGCTGTTCCAAGTACATATGAGATGGAACCTCAGATTTAAGTGTCCTTTGCCCAGGGGCAGGATTTTAGTGCTGCTGCTCCCTGAGGAGGTAGGAGAGGAAGGGGAGAGGAGACTTGGAGGGCCTCCGTCCTGCCTCCCCATGTCCACCCTGCCTCGGGTACCACACAAACTAGAGGCTATAATTGATTCTAAGCAACTGGTTTCTTGCAGAGCCTAGAGGGGAGTTATTTGAGCACAAGGAGGGTATTTTCCTCCCAGAAACATGGTTTACAAATTCTCTCACCTTCAGCATTTAAACTAACAAAACTAAAACTCCCTGCAGAACCCTTCAGCAGGTAATCAGAGGTGGGCACAGATGAATGCAACCTTTACCCCTTCCTATACACCTCATGCTGGTCACAATCGCCCACACCACACAACTCGCTAGAGGAAAAAACACTCACCTTTGGTCCAGGGGGCCCAGGCAGACCTGGAGGGCCAGGTTCTCCTTTACCTCCTGCCAGGGCATTCTCAGCATTTCCCTTCTCCCCCTGTTTGCAAGGAAGAACAAGCCATGCATCACAGTTCAATCTCTCCATCTCCGTAATTTCATTTGCCAAACTGTTGGCTTAGAGAGACAGGGCCCAAGACAAGGTCCATCAGCTGGCCTCGATAGCCCAGAACCATCACCACTCCAGAGCCACCAGCTGTCCCGGAACCAGGCCAATATAATTCTGCCTGGGGGCTCCACCTAGAGCCCTGCCAGCAGATACAGCTATCGCCATCCCTTTGGCTGCAGAGCTGCTGCTCGGCCCTTATTCCCCAGGACCATATAAAGCTGCCTGTGGACAGACCTCATCCCCTGGCCTCCAGTTTGAACACAACTGTTTCCTTCTACTGTTGAAATTGAGCTGATAAAACCACCTGATGATGGCTTTTTTTTGGTATGTCTCCCTCTGAAGCTGTAGTCATCAGCCAGATAGTCAGCCCTGCAGACCCCATCCTTTGCACAGAGCAGATACAAAGGCAGTAACAGGAAAACTTTGCTTGCGCCGAGTTGCCATTACACCTTCATCCATTCCTGAAATGGCTGCTGTCACTCAGTGCACTGTCCCCTTTCCCAAAGGAAAAGCACCCTGTGAAAGACAGACTTGAAAGTACGATTTCTATCCACATCTCAGAGCACAAGAAGAAAGCCACAGCTTCGGAGCTTAGCTTTAGCTGACCTGCCCTGGGTCTCTCTGAGCACAAGGCTACTCTTCCAACCCAGACCACAGCAGTGCAGCTCCCAAAAAGCTCATCTCCTCCTCACACGTTGAACTTAGAGAAGGAGGGAGGCTGAAATGCCACATTACATCTGAGTTCATGCTTTTAAAGGGGGACTACTGGGAACACGATTCCCTGCTCATGTTCCCAGGAGCACAGCCTCCCCATCGCTGCATGAAGGCATGCGACTCCTCACAAAAAGGCATTCTTTGTGTGGCCCCATTGCATCCCTGGCTGGGGTTTCTTATGCTGACATCCAGCTGAGCTCTGCAGAACACGCTGCTGTACGCTGCAATAGTGACCTAAGAGTGCATAGCTGTGCACAGCTGCCACAGGAGGGAGGAAGGCAAGGGGATGAGAGTGCCCCCCCCCCCCAAAAAAAAAAAAAAAAAAAATCACAGAAGATACAGACCTTTGTGCCAGGGAGTCCAGGAAGCCCGGGGTCACCAGCTCGTCCCTTCTCACCCTGTTGGTAAAACAGACATGGTTGGGCTGACTCTGCAGGCTCTCTGTCCTGGAGGAGCAGCCAAAGGATGAGCTGCTCCTGGTTTCAAACCCTCTTCCCCTTCCCCAGGGGATTTAATTTTAGGCATAGACAAGGCAGCCTCCAGCAGTACCTGCTCAAGCCAGTGAACATTTTCTCCTGTTCTTTTTACTATCTCTGCACTATCATTGCCATTTCTCTCCAAAGGAAGGCAAGTGGGAAAGGGATCCAGGATCCCTCCCTGTGCATCTTCCTTATCACTCTGGTCTGCTAAGCCCTTTTCCCTGTCAGCCCTTCAGCATGGGCTCTGCCCATTCCATTCATCCCGAGAAGAAATTATTGCCCAGGGCAAATTGTATTTGGAGTGCTGGACCTTCTCTGTGTCCTGATAAAACTCATCTCTTTTCACAGAAATTGTCCACTGCTTGAGTCCATTCCAGTTTTCACACCTCCTCATTACACTGTGAATTACACTGCTTTGCTTTGGCAAAGATCTCACAACCAACACTCCCACACATCTCCCAAGGAGCGGTTCCTGTTCCTGTTCCCTAACTCCAAACCCCAGTCTCATCATGCTCTTAAAAAACAAAAAAGCAGCACAGTGTCTCAGTTAGCAGCCAAGCTCTGTGACACGTGCTGGTGGTGAAAAGCAGTGAAAACAGGAGTGGCAAAAATGGCAAACACAGAAGATGATGGTGTAAAACCCCTGATACAACGCCTAGAGAGCAAGGCCTGCAGGCTGAGCTGCAGGAGGCAGCATGGAGGATGCCACAGGGCAGTGAGCAATAGAGGGCACCCAGCATTTGCTCAATGAAATTACTTTGCTTAGTTCACCATGACATCTGGGTTATCTTTTGAATATTGGGGCCCAATTAGTAGTCTTTATGTTGAAGTTACATTCTATTCAGCCCATTCCATCCAGCTGCTAACCCCATGGTTTCCAGCTACAGTGTCCTGTTTGGGAGTCTGCATTTTACAAGGACAGAGAGTGATATCAGAGGTTTCTGTTACCGTGAAGAGATGTTTCAAATGCATCATCAGAAAAAGGTGCGTTCTTACCTGCAATCTTCACACCTTAACAACTTGTACAGGTTGCAAAGAGCAATTCAAAACCTCTTTCCCCCAGCAGGTGCCTAGCTCTCTCCACAACAGCAGCACACCAGATCAGCAAGGCTAGCAAAGAGTTCCTCTTAGTGCCATGCCGCTGCCTGCAGAGGCTGGTGCTGCACGCCAGTCTCGTCAGAGCTCCAGGGCACACATCTGACATGCAGGGGACTCGCATCAGTGCTCTACAAACAGACATGCACTGGTGGCTCCATGGAAAATAATTAACAAGCAGCAATCTTCTTTTTTTAGGCAATTCTAGAGAGCAGTGACCCCTTTCTAAGGTAATTTGGCCTTTAGCCACCTGTAAGGCCCCCTCCCAGATTTCCTCCCCCACCAGAGCATGCACATTGCTGCTGTAAATTAATGCTTCTCTCATGGAAAGAAGGAAAGCATTTGCAGGGCCTCATGCCCAAAGGAAAGGTTTGGCCTTTGGGGTTCTTATAAGAATATAATCTCTAATCCTGTCCCAGGCCTCTGTGAATCCCTGATTCTGCCTTGCTCAGCTTTTGGTATCCTACTTTTCATTCAAGGACTAGTTTTCAGTACACATGCCCGTAAGTGCTACTGAAAACATCCTGCGCTGCCTGAACGATAATGTAAAGAAGCAGATTTCTTGAGGAGGGAGGTCAGATTACTGAAAGCCTGTTTAGGGTGTTATTTCTGGAGTCAAAAGATGCAGCACTGTCCTTAGTTGTTCCCAGGACAAGACTACATCCCAGGCATCTCGCACTGCTCTGCCTGCCACCAGCCCCCCACCTTCTGCAAGCAGGAACACAAAAACACACTTCACCAAGGGGGACGAGAGCCAGAAAAGGACACATAATCCCCCACAAACACAACAATGCAACGCAAAGCAGGCTCCCGCCAGCTCCCGCTCGCAGGGAACACAGCACAGCACTGCCAGGACACCAAGCCCAAACACACAATGTCCTACCCGCTGCCCCCTCTTCCCTGGCAAACCTGGGGGGCCCATCCTCCCTGGGACTCCAGGATCTCCCTTCGTGGGGAAGAAAAGAGACAGAGAATGTGTCTGTTATATGGCTGTCGCATGCTGTAACATAATCCAGCAAGCCTCCAACAAGAGGAGCCAGCTGTTCAGAAACCAAGCCGGCTGCTTAGTGATGGAGAGTGATGGGGTATTTTTGTACCGTGCCCGCCACAGGAACTCAAACCAGGTCACGCTACACTGAGATAGGGGAGACTGCAGGGCAGTTCATATGGTGCATGACAGAAGAACAACCTCCTGCAGTAACACAGGAAGACTTCTGGTGGACACAGAAGTACCGGGAGGCAGCAGGGGGAGAGGGAACATACTTGCTAAGCCAAGTGTGCTGTGCATATTTTGTGGAGTAGGGAGAAAGGCAGCTGGAGGGTATTCCCATCAACACACACATGAGCAGGAGGGAGGGAATCTGTTTGCAGTATGGTCCCTTTCTCACTTGGCATCACTGTACTACTACCATTTTGCTCACACTGGCAAGTGCTGTCTGGGCACTGGGAAGTACAGAGCCATTCCTCAGCTCCCTCAGCTGCTCTGGGAAAAAAACACACAAGCAAACCAGAAGTGCAGGCTCACAGCAAAGCCTTCTGAGAGTACCTTTTCTCCTGGAGTCCCGGGCTCGCCCTGGTGAGAAAGAGACAGGAAAATAAAGTGAAAAACCAGGAGGAGAGAGTACAAAACCCCCTAAAGCTATCAGAGTGGAGGAAAGAGCGTTCATCTATGGAGGCCTTGGGCTTGTAAATAAGGGCGTGAGGATGCTTTAAATGCATATTATTATTTGTGCCTGGAGCTTGTTTTATCTTCATTAGCCAGCTCCTAGGCTGCTGTAAGAAACCAGCAAGCCTCAGACAAGAGAAACTGAGGAACCACCTTGCAGTATTTCAAGAGACGGTTTACCAGATACACGAGAGCATAAGACAAGACTCCTGCTGGCAATAAGGAATTTGCCTACTCCTAGCTCTGTGCACACAGGAGCTGAGCAAGGCTGCGGTTGCAGCTGGCGTGGGGGGGAGGCTGTGTGATACAGGATCAATGTGGCATCAAGGAGGAAAACCCTCCTCACCAGCCCTGGAGAGAACTTCTTTCTTTCTGTCTTTTTCCCCAGCAGCTGGAGGGAATCGGGACAACAGGTCGCTGTCTCATTGCGCATCTTGGATTCCCAGGGCAACTTCTAGCCCCCTAAATCTGCAGCTGGCCCTTTGCTCTGTTGCCATCCTGACACTGCTGTGGAGTATCACCAGTTCACCAACCTCTCTACCCAGAGAGGTGCGGAGTAGCAGGGGTGCTGCTGGAGGCGGGTCTAGCATCTCTGCCAAAAGCAATAGCAGTTCTGATGTTCCCCTTTAGTGGGAGCTGTCCGACCATTTTCCTGTGCCTTGCGCTCTCCTAACTCGAGCCCTTGCTCTTAAGCGCGCCCTACTTAAGCCACTGCAGTGTAGTGTAAAACTGACCTTCATCCCTGCGGTGGACATCCCGGGAGCGCCCTGGCAGAGAGAGGAAAGACAGGAACACCTTGTTTGAAATTAATCGGACACAAACTTTTAAAAACAAAACAGTATCAGCCAGGTGGAACTAAAAAGGCAAAATCCACATCTTTTCCTTTCCAAAATTCAGAAGTAATGCTGTAACACCACACAGCACGAATCCTCCTTCCCTGTGCAGGTCATTCACCTATGGCAGTGGCTTTGCTTTCCAGAAAGCTCCTCCAAAGGCAGACATCACGAGCACAACCCAGTCAAGACAACCAGATTTCCACCCCTCCCAGTTTCAGTCCTGCAAGTGAATCAAAGGCCAACAAGCAGAACAGTGGCAAATAACTGTGGAATGCAAAGACAGACTGAGGACCAAACACCCAGTTCAGCGCTTGATCCCAGATACATCAGCTCAAGCATCCCAAGAAAGGCCAGCTCGTACCCCAGAGCCTTGGTCTTGCTATTTCCCCTCATTCTGTTTTTATCACAGAAGACAAACCCTGCAGTAAAATGTTTTCAGGAGAGCTCTGAAGCCAGCCACCTTAGGGGGAAAAGAAAAATATATAGATATATTTCCAAGCACTGCAATTCAGGCGAGATTCTGCAGCGCTGAGCCAGCCACCACCATGAGACCACGGAGTCCAGCCTGCCCTGCAATCCGGAGACAGGTGCTTTGAAACCCCAGGAGGCAGCTGCTCCCACAGAGACAGTCACATTTCCCTCGACAGCACTGATGCAAAAAGCAGGTCTTCCCTATCAACCCTTTGCTCTAAAATCTCTGTATGCCCTGTGTTAGTATTAGTTAGGTCCTGGTGAAAAGGTCCAGTTACAAAAGCAAATAATGAGGGATAACAAGGGTCTAAGGAGAGGGGAGGAGGTGAAGTAGTGTTAGAAGGTGGGAAGTGAGAGGGGTTGGGATGTAGCACGTGAGGCAGAGAGGAGGACTGGGAGCCAAGTTCAAAGTGAAAAGAGCTTGGAAAAGTTCAAACAAGGAGGAGTGGGGAGCCAGAGAGCAGCAGGATCATACCTCTCAGCTTTCTGAAACAGAAATCAGGGACAAAGCTAAAAAACACAAGGACAGAAGATGGAGATCAGGGATTCTATGCAATAAAAGGGGAAAAAAGCATTCCAGATCGTCTCAGGGGTCAGTAGGTTTTAGTGAACACGGGCTAGAGTCATGAAAGGGATTACGTGCAGCAAGAGGCTTGGGTTAGGCTTTCACAGTGCATTTGGGATGCCTGTTCCTCTTTGGCCTTTAAATGGCAGTGAATGCAGATGATGTTATTTTCTAATGTTTATCCTAAAACTGCAGTGCACACACATGCAGGCTTGCTCACACACTGACCCTGATTCATCGCTGCATTAGTCCGGGTTCACACTTGCATAACCCTACTGATCGCAGGGGGCTAACGCACATCGCCGGAGGTTGCAGCGGTCACTTGGGACCCCGAATTTACAAAATGCCAATTCCCTAGAAACATCGGTGATTGGCCGCTCTCACTAGCATAAAGCATTAATATCCTGATGTTGCAAGACAGCATCAGACTGGGCATGCCATTTGCTTTGTAAACACTTCTTCCCCCACCATCTCCTTCATAAATGAGGCCCTATATTTTGCAATTTAGAAGCGGAAAGAATTCAGCTGCGGATAGTCATTGACCAACAGACACACACACAAATCCAGGTGATGCTTGCGCATCAGGGACAGTCGAGTGGTATGGGTGAGATCAGGCAGACAAGCGTCACTCCACTGTTTACAAGGTACCTTAGTGCCATGTCTTCCTGGCAGCCCTGGCATGCCTCTCTCCCCCTAGAAGCAGAGCAAGAAACACAGAGAAAGAGAGCAAGAGACACGAGATGAGTCCTCCCAGGGCTCTGTGAGGAATGCCCAGGGCACAGGCGATGAGGAAGCCTCCTGGGTGAGATGGGGCACAACCCCTTTTCCTCACCTGACTCTCACCACACTGACTGCCCTAGCCAGAGCCATTTCCTGTCAGCAGCACCTCTCAAGCCTGTTGCGTACAGCAGGACTGACCCTGCTGGAGTGCCACAGCAACAGTGCTGGGAACAAAGGCAGTTTCTGTATCCTGCTACCTCACTCCATGCCGTGGTACTCTGCAGGGTATGAGGAGTCACTCAGGCTGCCGGGACTGTAGGATGAACAAACTTATCCAGAGAAATAGAGAATCCAAGAGTTGCCTTGTATTGTTAGCCAGAATTTTATCTGGTGGTAAATGGAAAATAAACCATCTTTAGACAGTCTGCTTCCTGCTGTTATTTTTGTTCTGGATGTTTAGTCCTTGCTTGGAAGGACTGTTTAGCAGGGACATATGTATATGCTTTTTTTAAAAGCAGTTTTTGTAACTGTGGCATCCCGTGAACTATATTTTGTAAAATACTGTCCAATATCATAATGTACATGACCTAGGTGGTGTGAGCAGCTCCCACCCTATGCAGGATACTTAAGTATGGTATTTTCAGCCATAAGAAAAATAAAACTGTAATTATGAATGTTTTGTACTGGAAAAAGCGGGGACCACTCTCTGTCCTTCCTTCTCAACTGTGCTCCCTGGGTTGTTTGTTTTGGGGGTTTTTTTTGTTTTGTTTTTTTTTTTCTTAAATGAGACCAAGCAGAGAAGAGCAGTGCTTTCTACCGGGAGGCACCCACACTGCTCACAGAGCCTGCTCCCACAGAGCAGCCCTCTGTGTAGAAGTAATTCCCCATCCCAGAGACTTCTGTGGAAGAAACTGCCCGCCTGAAGAGCTGTTTAATTATTTAGCCCTGCAAAAGCAAAGCCACCTCAGGGAAAGGGAGCAAGGTAGCCCCTTATAGGGTGCAAGTTACAGAGCAACCACACTACCCTGCATTTTCTGATGATGGCCTCAGCTCACTTGCACAGCCCCTGCTGGCACGGGCAGGATCATACAGGCACTAGAGCTAGTTAGAGAGCAGGAGCAACAAACATGACACTGCACCATTAAAGAGCAGAAAGAAACCCCAGAGCCAAAGCCAGAGAATAAGCAGAAAAAACAACTCTGCAGAACATCTTTAAACTCTTATGTATTTGAAAGCCATTGTAATACAGTAAGTACCCCCTGGGCTGATCCCTTTGTGGTCCCCCAGTTCCCTCTGGCCTAGCACAGGGTACCATAGCCAGGCAGCAGCAGGCCCCCAAAACCAGGACCGGAACAGTGCAGCCAAGCCAGAAGCTGGGAAATGTCACCAAAGGCAGATATCAAAGGCAAAATGCCCAGCACAGGTCCGCAGCGAGCTGCGGGAAGGCGGTCAGCACCTCCCCGCTCTCCTGAGCTTCACGCTGATTTAGAAAACACCTCCATGCTTCCCAGTCTCTCTGGAAGAGTCAGGCTATGCTTCTCCCCTCCAGCACAAAGGAGACCCTCATACTCTCTCCCTACATCTGGTGCGAGCAGCTTTATACCCACTTGGTGCCAATCATGACAGAGCATGCCCCATGCTGGTCAGCTGCCAGCTAAAACAGAGACCCTTCCTTTTTTGCTCCGTGCTGTGAAAGGCAAATTATGAGGGGGTTATTGAGCAAGACTGTGGGCAGTTTTCTTTATTGCTCTTTCCTCAGAGCATGAGGAAAAGCGTCATCCTATAGGCCTTTCAAAAAAAAAAAAGAAAGAAAATGTCACTAAAGCTGAATGTGATGGCTAGGCTGGGGGGCAGTGAGTCAAATGCTTATTCAAATGACACAGGTGATCACACTTACTGGTTGTTTAATAACCTTCATAGGACACAGATGTAGGCCTCAATGTGATCAAAGTACAAACGGTAGCCACAGAAGAAAACAGCTAGGAGAGAATTTATGTTGTGCTGCATCTGCCACTGGGTGGAGAAAGGTTATTAAATGAACAAGGGGTCTGTATGAAACCAGCAAGCCTCTCCAGGCCTGAAATGTTCTTCACTGCCAGTAAAAGCAGTGATATGCTATGCAAAATTGGTTACTGCAGCTGAACTATGAATCACAGTGTTTGTCCTGGGCTCCTCAAAACAAAGAGAAGGTAGAATCTAGCCCAGGTAATTGGATCCAAAGGTGGAAGCACCAAAAAAGCCTGCCAGAGTCCCAAAATATCCTCCTAGGTGGGAGCATGGCAAAAAGAAGCAATTTCCAAAGACAACAAATGCACGTGCTGTGCGGATGTTCAGGAGCTGCTACTGGGTAATGTCTGGCTGCTGATTTAAGGGTATTTTTGCACTTCCATTTCAATTCCTCTGAGCAAAGAAGAAAGGAAGTTGCAAGAAAAGTGATCCTGACAATAACAACTGCAAATCTGTGTGTGAAAGAAGAGGCTGCTATGGGACTGGGGAGGTGGCCCTTTGGAGCTGCAATTTAGTACCACAAAAAGCACAGTGGGTTTCATCTCTACTCCTTATGAAGCAGGATGAATAAGGGCCCAGGTAGCTAGAGCATGTCAGTAGGGTCGCCCTGAGTCGCTGCTCTCCAACACAGAACAGAGAAGGCTCTTGCCTGTGGATGACCCTGAGACATCACTGGAAGACTTGGAGACTTCCCCGTTGCCAGAGCCCAAATCAAGGGCTAATCAGTCATTGCATATGGATGCAAGCAGAGCAGGCATCTGCTAGCAGCAAAACGTGGGAGTATAAGCGGGGGTGGAATTCAGCTTCTCCTTCCAGCCTTTTCTCCCACACAGGCCACACTCCAACTTCAGTCCTCCAGTTCAGCTTAATGGGAGAGCACGTGGCTGTTGAGTAAACTCCTGGCCCCCAGAACACATTAGTTCTGGGTGCAATTCTGCTTTCATTTACATGGGCACAAACCAGAAGCAATGCCTTTGTGCCTGATGGAATTACACTTATGTGAAAATGGACACGGCAGAACCTTTGGACTTCACATGCGCTGCATTATTTCTGAGGAGGTATTGTTTTCTTGTAGGAGAACAATCGCTGCTGTTCTATTCAACTATTAAGCCCGAGCCTGCATTCCCAAAGAACATTTCTTTAAACTCGATGTAACACATCCATGTTAAGTTCTGAAGGGGCCTTTTCTCCCTTCAAATAGTAATTCACCCAGATGGAAAAAATATAGAAAGTGTATATGCTGCATGATAAATGAGATGCATGCCACGTACTAAATACTTGAAATATATGTGTCACTGTTAATGCCTTTCAAAATATTACAGGACCAGTCTTTTCTCATGATGTTTAAGATGTATGGCATGACACAGTATGCTCTGACTGTCACGAACACTTGCCAATGTTGTAATGTTTTAAGCGCAGTCTACGTTGAGTAATATACTTTAAATATATGGGTACTGTAAATTTCAATCAAATAGATAACATCTGGGCATAAACCATATGAGCCTGTAAGAAGTGTCCAGAAACAGACAGAAAAGCCTGGTGCCAAACCTCAGCCTGAGTTGCAGAGTTTGAGTGGATTTGATGCGTCAGCTAACCAGATTTTATGAGGAAACCCCAACCCAGCCCATCAAATGGAGAGATGTAACAAATCATTAGCAAACTTCATAGTCAGAGAAATATGCCTTTGGTAAGAATCGAATTCCACCAAATGGATAAAGGCTGCTTTTGTTGCCTGAGCTTGGAGTGTCTGTCTGTGGTTAATCAGAGCACAGATGTGTACTCTATTAAATACCCCACAGAGCTGCCTCAGACCCAACTTCCTCTTACAACCCATCAGCCCAAGGAGCAGTATCTCCCAGATGATCTACCACAGTAGAAAACCGTATTTCTCATGCCTACCTTTATGCCAGCGTCCCCTTTTTCACCCTGCCCAGCGAAGAACAGAGAGGGAGGAAACACAGAGAGGGACAGTGAACATGAAATCAAGCAAGCAGTACAATCGTTAACAGTGAGGGCCAAAGAGAAAGTAGCCGAAGTAGGGAGTGTGCAATAAATGCAACCCCAGGCCTCCAGAGAGAACTGGCTCCTGATAATAACACGGTACCAGCCCAAACTCTGGCTGCAGTCCACCACTCCCTGGGAATGCAAGGCAGTTTATGTTACTGGAGTGGATGCTCGAGGTCACCCACACTAATGCTTCCGACATGTTTTGGGTGTAGAAAAACCATCAGTCCGTTTCATGGACCAGAATATCCTCATTCTCCCATGCAAAAGCCTCTAAAGGCTGGGTGAGCTTTATTCTTTAATGGGGGCTTGTGCAGGGCTACACCCAGCTGTGGTTCAGGGCAGCGGGACATCACTCTAGCCAAAAATTGCTCAGGCCCTTTAGACAGGAGCAAGTCTTTCTGTTTACATGGCTCATACCAGGCTCCAGAGAACTGCCGTCAGCCCCTGACCCTCCGTATTCCTTTAGCACATCTCTAGGCTCGGGTGCCACTTATCTGCCCTTGCAAGATGGCCCCACTGACTCTGAGTTTAAGGGTTACCTTGGGGCCAGTAGCTCCAGGGAGGCCATGCACTCCGGGCAGGCCTGACTCGCCCACCTCACCCTGAGGAAGAGAAGAAAGAAAACGGAGGAAGAAGCAAACACAGTGAGCAGCAAGAAAAGGAGCCTGCGGGATGCCTGAAAGGTCAGCAAAGATGTGAGAGGGATGTTCTGCACAGAGGTGCCCACCAGACACCAGCCTACCATCTGAGTCTCTCTGGGAGAACAGCACCATTCTGCATGAAGAAAGATATTCAGGGTGCAAAACATACGGATTGAATGGAACAGTCCTATGATCCTGTATCATATCAAAGCTAACACCTTTGCTCAACTCTTTGCCCTGTTTTCCTTTTCCCCTGACCCACTCACCAGGAGGATTTTCTCCCCTACTTTCATCCATTCCTTCCACCTTTCCCACAGAAAGGTCACAACCTCAGGCTTATTCCTCCGAGATCAGTGCAGGCTCTTTGCTCGGTAAGTAAATTAGCCAGACAAGTTGTTTCATGTAAGAGGAGCTCATAGGAGAGGCCCTCACTGCGAGGTTGTTGCAGGGACCCCCGCACCGCTGCTGAGAGCGGTCCGCCCAGCGCTCACAGAACAGGATGGGCTCTTAATGGAAAAACCGACGGTTCACTGGAAGAAGAGGCAATAAATTGCGTCTGTCTGCAGGAGTGGGCTGTGGTCCGTGGGGGCTATAATTTCCACTTCCTGACATAACAAAAACTTCTCAGTTTATACAGAACTAATTAAAAAGCTCTCAGGTCTTGCCATTTTGCTCACAGAGCACCCATAAAGCAACGTGGAGATAACACGGGACACAGGACTCCCACCTGCTGGGAACATTCACCTTCCCCTTCTCCAGCTGACATCTCTTTAGCAGTATCTCTTCATTCCCTCTCTCCCCTTCGATCTTCCTTTGTGTCTTGCCCCTATCTCTTTCTCTGTCTCTTCATTACACCTTCTGGGCTTGACAACCCTGCTGTTAATCAGCTGCTGCTGAAGACATTCGGGCATTGCCAGCTTCTGCCTTTTAACCTGGAGCAGGATCGACTCCTGCTTTATTCCAGCAACATGTAGCCACAGATTTGGCCCTTTCCAACCTCCTGTTCGGGTCTGGATGCACAAGAGGGATATTTCAGCCTGCAAGTAGGTGTAGAGAGGCACACAGACAGGGAGATATCTGTACCACAGCTACTGGAGAGCTATATCTCTGGGTCCAACCTCTCCTTACATGGGTGACAGCAGGGGATCTGTGGGCCTGTCGCAGCCGCAAGTCCAGTGGGAGCAGAGCTCAGCAGAGGGCTCCAGAGGAGTCCAAAGATTTGCAGCCGTGATCCCACAAGGCATCAGTGCACCTTAATTCATCTAACAGTACTGGAGCTCCGCTTCTTACCTTTCTGCCAGGGTATCCCTGAATCCCAGGGTCTCCCTGCAAAAGGCAAAAAGACAAAAGAAAGTGAGGCTTGGCCTGAGAAGAACAAATCTTTGCCCTTTTCCCTGGGGAGATGCTGGGATGGAAGGGCATTCCATGGAGAAAATTCACCTTTTGCTCAGAGTGACTCCACTGAGTCCCTGACCCTTCAGACCTGTGGGTCACCGTTACCTGCACTGGGCTGAGCCCTAGCAGGAAAGGCGCAATAAGCACTGGCAGCTGGATGACCCATGCCAGCTCCGTGCCACAGCTCTGCGGCTCCTATCTCCTCACTCTAGCTAAATATCTCAATTAAAAACAAGTGGGGGGGGGGGGGGGGGGGTTGCAGCTGAAAAACAACAACAAACCCACCCCGCCTCGCATTTTGGCAAGTGAACAAATGGGAAACTGTGGTGGAGTTAACAATAGCATTGCAAAATCAGTTCCTGAAGCGCTGGTAAATGCTTTGAGAGTGGAAGAAGCCAATAAAGCTGTGTGTGGCAAAGAATTTTGCAAGTGGGGCTGACGAGGCGTGCCTTGCTCAGTCAAGATGCAACTCAGACGTGTTGCCTGGACAAAAACCCATGAGTCAGCACACGGGCCGGGCCCCAAAGGCAATACTGAGCTGGGTTAGAAATCTTTTTCAGCTATTTGATGTAACCTTCTTTCCCCCTCCTCCACCCATTAAAATGTACACATCTCTCCTTGCCAGGAGTGTCCACCCCTCTGTCACCTTGCTCCCTCTAAGTGAGGGCAGACGTCTCACCTTTGGTCCAGGAGGCCCAGGTAAGCCCTGCAGATAAAATCAAACAGACACTGGAGTTGGCAAATGTAGACAGCATTACATGGGCTGCAGGGCGATGGGAGATGCTGACTGCTTTGGTTTGAAATGCCCCTTTACAGAGATGATTGGCACTGGTAAGCTCAGACATCCCCCATCTATTCTTCATGTAGATGAATGCTATCTTAACCCACACTCCCAAATAAATTCATGCCCATAGCACTCCATCCCCCCAGGCCTGGTCTCACTGAAACTAAAGACCGAGAAGCTGCTTTGCCTTATGCATTGTGCTCCAGAATCTTTTCAGTTGCTCTGGCTTTGCTTGGGAAACTTGTTCCCAGCCTACTGTGCAGCTCTGGAGTAAATCAGGCATTTGCAGCTTCCTCTGACAAGCTAAAGAGAGAGAATATATTAACAAACAAACCACTTGCGGTTTTCGATGAGAAATAACCAAACAATTTACCTGATACAAACCATGAAGTATACTGGATATGTGTGTATGTAAATATAAACAAACAAAATATCCATACAGGAGCTGCCTTCCTGATGTGAGCAGATGGAAGGAGAAAACTACTTGAGATAGGCTCTGATGCCTACACCACCTTTGGTGTTGTCTGCTTATAGCAATTCAAAAGTTTAGTCATCACATCTTTGGCTCCTTAGAGCTTAAAGAGAGATGAGAATGCTTACAGGACACCCAACCCCTACACTGCATGTGGAGAGGCACTTTTGCCTCAGGGGAGAAGACTTTCTTGTCCTGCTAGCAGGCTTTGAAAACTGTTGGCACTGGAAACTCCTTTCGCACTGCAGTCACTGCAGGGCCAGCACACCATGTTTCTCCCCACAGCTCCCAGGAATGGAGCTGCTTTCTGGTACCCACCTTTCCATCTCTGCCAGGCTTCCCAGGTTCTCCCGCTCTGCCCTGTTGTGAGAGAGAGGTACATTAGCAGGGTTTTCTGCCCTATCCCCTGACATTTAGCAATCATATTATTTTAAATGGTGCTTCTGTTTTCGCCCTCCATGGCTGCTTGCTACCAGCTTAAGAACAGGACAGGGGCAGGACTTCAAAGGGGTTGCAGGGATTCTTATCAGTCAGGTTTCTGCTGTGAGGAGGATAATTACACCCCACATGTTACATCCTCCCCATGACCGTCTGCAGAGGCTGAGGAGGAGGAAATGGGCCTGGTGTCACCCGCTCACACGTGCGTGTCCAGATAACAACAGTGCAGGGCACACACCTCTGCCTTCCCTCCCGCTCCCCCTCCTTCCCGGGAACTTCTTCCTCCCCACACATCCATGTCTCCTGCAAGTCTCCTGCCTGTGGCTATCTTGGCTTCAGAAGGGGCAACAAAAGCCGGAGGAAATTGTCTGCACCCTAGGAAAAGAAGAAGCAGAAGGCTTTTTTTTGTAATTGGACTTACAGGCGGCCCAACTGGCCCGGGCTGTCCTGGGGTTCCTTCGGGTCCAGCTGGACCAGTGGGCCCTGGCGGGCCAGGGGGCCCCGGGGGACCTTGGATTCCTGCTTGTCCTTGTTCACCCTGAGGATCATTAAAACAAGGGGTTATCAGCAGGCAGAGCAAACCCTTCACACCACTCCCCCCAGGGACCCAAGGCAGGTCAGCCTGGCTGAAGCAGAAGAGGTAGAAGCAAGCCCCAGGTCAGTGCCAGGAGAGGTTTCCAAGAGCGAGGCAGAGCCTCGCTGAGGACGGCCAGGCTGCCTTGGTGGCAGGAGTCAGCACCCTACAGTTTGCAAAGGCATTGGAGGCCACCTTGTCAGAGCTCTCTCTAAAGGGGATCTACAGATGATTGAGCAGTCCAAAGAGATCTTTTTCTTCATGAGTCAGTCAAGTACAATTTATATGTCAAAGCCCAACATCTCTTGAGCTTCTCAGGAGGCTTTCCAAAGCACTTGACAGTCATATGTGAAGCAAAGCCTCCCGTGACCACACTGGCACTTCCAGGCAGAGCCACAATGTCTTACCTCAGCCTAGTTTTTTTCCCTGTGCTATATTTGTTGGACAACACTCACTCTGTTTTGCCAAGGACCAAAAGTAGAAATGCCACAAAACCAGAAGAAAATAACACGATCATCATGGCATTTCTGGAGACTACCCAAAACAGGCCTATGTACTCCAGGCAGAGCCTGTTTTTGTAAGATTTAACAAGCTAGTGCGTGCAGAGCCACCTGCCATTTTAAGCTCTCTGAAACGGAGCCGTTTCAGCCGGTTCCTCCCCAGGCCCCTCAGTAGCCATTCGGCGGCTGTGGCTCATTCCTCAGCAATGTCATCTGGCCCAAAGGATCTGGACTTGGGACCAAGCGGCGCTGAGGAGACAGTGGGTTGGAAGCGCCACGTTTGAATACCAGACTGCTGATCTATAATTGATGAATCCAGCAAACTCCTAAGGCACCGTGGCACCCATGCTAAGCTGTTAGTTTCATGCACTCCCCTCCCATTCCCCCTCCCTAGATAAAATATCATGACATCCTACTGCTAGCAACCCAATTTAAATTTCAAAACCTCTCTTTGGTGGATCCATGGGAAGCTAGAAATCAAACATGGTTGCTTCTCAATTATAAATGTATGGGTGTGCAGTTTGGTCTCTGCCACATTTATCCTCTCTACAGCCTTATACAATGCTGCTGGGTAAAACTAAGTCTGCTCTCACGCACTTGTGTGTTGAGGAGAATGCACGAAATCTGTCCCCTGCATGTGTTCCTACCAAGTGTGCTGTTTATCCTGGCTGGTTTTAGTAAAACATGCAGATACAGGGATGTTTGCTTTATTTAGAATGATAAATGAAAGTAATAAGCCACAAATTTCATCCCTTTTGCCATGAGCTCTATTTAAAAGAAAATTTCCAACCCGTGGGCCAGGCTCACGGGAAGCTCAGTCATGTGTGGAGCAACAGCCTTTCTCCTCAAGAGAGCCGCCGCCTCGCTGCCTGACCCACAGCCCATGCTGGCAAGCCTGCTGGGCCAGGCAGGGAAGGTGCCTTCTCTTTTCCCCATATTGTAAGCGGATCCTGGCTCACCCTGTGGCCCAAGCAAGGGGACACAGGATCCTTCCTGGGCTTCCCTATCCTCCATACTCAGTGCTAGTCAACAGTCCTACCAGTGATCTCATAGCTTTTCAATTTGGGAGGGAATTTGGATCCAGCAAAGACAAGAGGTTTGGAGAAATATAGTAGAAATATACTGGAGTATATTTCTAGATTTCCTCTTGCCCTGACCTCGCAGCAAAGCTTCAGAGTCTTCCCTCCCATTGCATCTTACAGCACCCCCACTATGGGGGCACGAAAGGATGCATGCATCTCACAGCACCCCCACCATGGGTGCACCATAAGAATGCAAAGGGGGCTTTGCCTGGCTCCCTTTGGCTCTCCCTCCTCTATTCCCACCTCAGCTGCTCTCTGTCAGCCCAGTCCATGCTGCAGATTTAGGGCACTGGAAATGCAACACAGTGCTGGGAACGGGTGCTGGCACCCTGGCAGGGGACAGGGAGATGGGGAGAGCCAGAGCCCTGCCCCAGCACAGGGAATGGCTGGAAGGAGGTCACCCAAACTCCTGTTCACATTGCCTTTGCTTCACTGCGTCAGACAGAGCGTGCTTTGTGTGAGCAAGAGCTCGTCCATACAGATCCCTAAGCACGCCAAATGTTATTTACCACATCATTATAGTCTTATTAATGCATTCAGCACAAAAAGACCCCCGCAGATCTATCTGGACGGTAAGTGGATACAGTAAGTTGGAGATCAGGTGTCATTTTCATCAGATGTCATTCTATATTTTTAGCTGTTGACTGGAGCTATTTGTCAGTTCTTTTAAACACTAGTTAGCCACTCCAATTGTGCCTCAGCAATGCAATGCTTGTTCAGCCTCCCAACACAGGTCTCCATTCAGCTCATGTCTCTGCTAAGCTCAAGCCCTTAGGCAAAGTATTCTTGTTGACATGCTCAGAGGCAGCATCAGGATTTTCCTCTCTAAGATGCTGGTGCTAACATTTATTTTGCAGCCTCACATTTTTTCTTAGTATTCATATGTTGGGCTCCTGGAATTGCTTGGTGCTGGCAGATCTGTAGGGGTGGATTACACTTTGTTGCACTTAGGGAATGAATATGGCAACAGCAAAATGGATCTCGGCAAAATTGTCCAGTGAAGTTAGCCTCTGGGGACAGAGGGAATTTGCAGCCCTGGCTGACGACAGGACGCAGGGCAGCTATTCAAGTTTCCCACTTCATCCTGGATACAAACTTCAGCTTTCAAAGCCTTTCCAAGAGGTCAGTCCTTGGCCCGGCTCTTCAGACTGTCACTTTGAAGGGCAACCGGTGCAAGCCGTAGGGCCTTGTGTGGTGCGAACGCTAAATCAGTAGAAACTGAATTGAGACCTCGGGCTCAAGTGATAACATCAGGATTTTGCCAGCACTAGGCAAGGACCAGGCACCTCATGGTAAAGGCCTGTATTGCATACTGCAGTTCCCTGCTAGCATCTGACTGTCTAGACAGGCAGCAGGGTGACAAAACCCAAGCACTTAATAGAGGGTGCCCAGCACAATTCAGTGGGGTAATTACAGTGGTTTGTCCACACAGGAAAGTTAATCCCGACTGATGGAACGAGGGAGCATAAAGTGGGCTCATTAAAAGCCACATGAACTCTGACTATGGACACTCATTCACTATTCATAAGTTCATAATTCATTTTATGAATTCATTCCCAAAATAAACTAAACTAAACATGAATTATGGCCCTGGAAACCAAAATAAATGTGTTTACACAAAGATTTAATGCAATTTAATGAAACCATTATAAGAACTTATTTAAACACATTTTCCCAAGTGTCTCAGACTAGACTAGCCCTTAGAAGAAGCATTTGCCTATTCATTCATCTCAGTTAAATTTCACAGACATTAGTTGCATTTCAGCAGGAGGTTTCTAACCTCTCCTGGAGATTGAATATGCAGGAACTGACTCCTTAAGGTAGGAGACTGCTTGTCGACAGTCCCAAGAACAGTTTCATGGCCCATTTCTTTTAGTTTAAAAAACTGGCTTCACTGCATTTCTTTTTAGCCACATTATCACTTCAAAGATTTCCTCTGCTTCAAAGAAAGTCCCTCAGCTCTGCCCGAACCTCTTAGAAACCTCTCTGTAGGGGAAGAAAGACAGGTAGCAAGCTGATTAATTGCAAGCGTCAAGGTAGGCTTAGAAACAGGCAATGAGGAGGAGAAGTCTACCTGGAAAGTGCGTCTCTTTATGACCGGAGGTGGAGCCAGCCGCACTGAATTGAGGAGAGGCAACAGCTGAAGAAGATCAAACCAGAAGGTCGCAGGGCAAAGGAGGCCATTAGGGCACCAAGAGTCAGAGAGCAGCCAGGGGAGAGAACAGAGAAGAGGGGAACAGAGATTGCCGTGAAAATAAACCACCGCGTGAGAGCCGCGCATGGCACAGGCACCTGCTGGCAGACCTCTGAGCTCCTCCGCGCCGTGCATTGCTCGTGGGGGGACTGGCCATGTGCCAGCCCCGGCAGGCACAGGGTGACCACTCACCAACCCAATGCTCCCACCACACAGAGCTTTTACCACTTCCTCTGCTCGGAAATAAAACTTACCTGGGGGATTTTTGACTGCAAGATGCCCCCCCACTGACTCTGCTAAGCTCTCCAGTGACAGGACCGTTTCTCTTAATTTCTCATCATCAGATTTGAGGTAACTATCAAAATGCTAATTTTCTCCATGCTTTCCAGGTATGGTTTCCTATTTCTTTCCATCTTCCCTTACAAGAAACAGAGTGTATCTCCGGGCCTCACCCTTCCTCAGGCTGTCAAGGGAGTGGAGAGGTGCTAGCCAGGGCCAGCAGCAGGCGTCACGGCATGGTTCATTTAGCTGAGCAGACACAGCCATCATGGCCAAGGGAGAAGATTAGACTTTGGTGCCTCTGAGCCTTGCGCAGGGTATCGCCTTGGGAGCCTGTGCTTTGCTTTTCCTTGTTTAACAGTAGCATCAGCCTCTGACTGCTTATAGCCAGGAATGCTGCCTTAGGGCACAAAGCTGACCCGGACACATAGAAATCAAATGCACTAAAGCTCAGGAGCATTTGTTCATCCTTTTGCTGTATCCAGTTTCCACTTGCATGCATGCTGCTGTCAGCCTGGCACCCACCATGCCGGCTCCAGGCCCAGGAATGCTCCTCTGGCCTGATCCACTTTCCTGTTCCTATCAGTTTTCCACTGAAGCTGCTCTTGATTTACATAGGGAGAAGAGAAAGAGGCTTTCCGTGCTTAGGCACAAAAATGTGCCCCTGTGTGCAACGTTTCCCCATGTGAGCTGTGCACTCAGATCTGAGAGGTGTGCCCATAGGTCTCCCACCACAGTAACCGTATGCATCCAGGCAGCGCACTTTAATCCCTTTAAACATTGTTCTTCGTGTTTGCAGTGAAAGCAAGGATCCAGTCCTGTTGCAAAGTGAAGCGGCAACCCAATATTGCAGCATCGCCGCCCTCTTGTCAGGCGGTTGTGTTCGAATGCACTGATCCAGACAGCCACAAGCTATCGCAACAAAAGCAGTGCTGCTGGAAAATCAGCTAGGCTGATTTTATCTGAAGGAAATCCTTCTCTTTCTAAAAGACAGCACAAGAGGCCCCATAGCTCAGGAGAGCGTTTGGGACTGCACTGATCTTCTCAAGAGGGATGTTGCTGTAAACCCCCACAGCCCCATGCTAGGTGTGTCTAGCATGTCTGTACAGGTGACTCAGACCCAGCTGAGCTGGCTTTGCCCAGCTCCTCAAGTGCTGAAGTGTATCTGAAATATTAGGCAGCCTACAGGGAAACAGAGAGAGGATGCTGGAAAGGATGAGGAGGAAAATGGAGAGAAGCAGTCCTGAGAACAGAGGCGAGACAAGACCCAGCAATGGATTCAGGTGCAAGTGGGAGAGTTCAGAGAAGAAATCTGAAGCCTCTTCCACCCAGCTCCTGCCCTGCCCTCTCTGTGTCCCAATGGCAAGGTTTTTTTTCAGAAAGCAGCTTGCAATATTGGATCTGCATCCTCATGCCTTTGCATCAGAACTGGGTCCCATCAGACCATTACACACAAACCTTTAGCGTAAGGATCTGGTTAGAGCGCAGGGCTGCAAGGGTGGTACTTAGGTATTCCTAGGGGACAGTGAAGACACATGACACAAACAGGGTCGGTTAGACACATGGCATTTCTGAGATCAAATGGAGCACGGCTGGTCCCCCTCTTCCCTGAGCTGAGCGCCCTTCCCCAGGGAGGCACTTCGGAGAAGCTTGAATGGCCAGCTCACACCGAATGGGTGGCCTGATGCCGGGGGTTGTCCCTCACAAAAGTGCAGGCCATACAGACTCATACAGAAAAAATATAGGAAAGTACAACGCAAACCGAAGCATACATCCTAACTTTACATTTCCTTCCTAAGAAAACAAAGACAAAACAAAACTGAAACAACATCCCTGTTTTTTCAGGATGTTGATTTTCATTTCCTCATGCAGAATATCTGACAAAGGACCTTGTCAACCAGTAAAGCAAGATCAAATTGCAATTCAGTCAAATGTGTAGTATTTTTACAACAAGGCTCATCCTAATTTTCATTTCAGGAGGAAGAGAGGGAACAGCACCTCTGTTGGCAGATTTGCGCCTGTGACTAGACCCTTTGGGACAGCCCACCGTTGAGCTGATCTGAGGACAGCCACCCTTCCCATGAGCATGCCTCTGCCTTGGCACGACTCACGGGCTTTTTAAAACATTGAGCTTCCTGCCTCATGAGACCAGAAGTACCTCCACGAGAGCCAAGGAAACGTTGCCAGGCTTGGCTGGGATGCGAGACTTTGCACCAGCTCTTTCCCTGCTGTCACAGCCCTCTGGCGTGTCACCCCAGGGTGCCCCAACCCCGACCCACCGAACCAGCGTGCCTTTGCCCCCAGGTCTGAGCCCATGCTACTCCCAGGGATGCACAATCTGCAACTCCGTTTCCCAGTATTGCTGCAGGTCCTGCCGCTGCTTTTCACCTTGAGCACTGAGGACAGTCGGAGCCAAGGGCTGTAACATGAACCCAGGACACCTCTCGGGTGAACATTGTTGTTAGCTTCTTTTTAACATAACAATCTAGTGAGCCAGCTCGCCTAAATAAACACAGCTGACCAGCTATTATTGTACCGGTACTGGCACATACCCCCTTCTCCCTCACTGCCAGCTGAGCTATCTCCCCTGCCTCTGCGGCACAGAGCATTCAGGGCCCTGCTCCCTTGGGGCCAGGGACCAGAGCCCAGCTAATTGTCCAGAGACCCATCAAAAATAAACAGAAAGCCCTTAAGCCTGTCTCTTTGTACACCCAGATTACAAATTCCAGCCACTTCATATGATGTTGTTCCAATGCATTTCCAGTGGATTTTCAGCACTCCAGTTGTTTTTAGAGCTGCTTAAATTTTACCACTGTAATCCCTTCAAACCCCATGATGTACTCTCTCCTCTCTTGGCTGTGGTACATGCCAGCCAGGCCAGGACAAAGAGGCAAGTGGGGCAACATCCTGGCTTTCATTAAATGGTTGCTGGCATCAATCCTCCCTCTCCGCCTCTTCTTTGCAGGCAGAAAGTCCACCAGGTCTGGGGGGCCAGCATGGGGACCAGCTCACCAGGGACCAGCATGAGCACTGTGGCCAGGGGCAGTCAGGATTACTTTTGGGCAGGGAGCACAACCCTTCCCCTTGTCTCTGTGCAGGGTCGAGGGAGAAGAAAAAGGGAGGAATGACAGTAGAGTCTCCCTGAGGTCTGCAAACCCCAAACTGCTGCTGGCCACGCAACCACAGCAGAGTCTGTGGAAGCAGGATGGAGCTGGTGCAGCAGCACAAGGTGTGAATGGGCGACCTCTACTCCTCCAGAAACCCCAGGTTTTGTTGCCTTTTGGGGCGAGGACACGGACCTTCCCTGCTCCAGCATAGGGAGGGTCTCCAGGAAGCAGCAATGACAGCATTTAGCTGGGGGTCAGCCCTGATGGCCAGGAACAGACCAGAGAACCAACATCCCTCCTGGAAAACCTTATCTGCTGCTTTTCTGTGAAACACATCAATTAGCCGAGTGCTGCCCTTGGGGCCCCGATGACGCATCTTGTTAATGAACTGATCTATATTTCCAACAAAAAGCCATTCAAACGAAGGAGGATTAACATGCAGGAAGGCACGGGACAGATGATAATAACGCTAATGACTTACCCTGTGCGGGTACTCTGCACACTGACCCTGTGAAAGAAGGGGATTAAAAGGAAAGAGTTTAAACCACAAACAGAGGGGACCAAAATAGACACCCGGGGTCAGATCCAGAAGGTGTAAATCATTGTGACTATATTGAATTCAGTGCAGCTATGCTGATTTGCAACCAACTAGCACCCTGCCTCCTGTCCTCTCTCCCCAGAGCCCTCTGTTCTTGATGTATTTCTCAGCCACTCAAAGTCAGGACAAGCATCACCAAGCCCATCGAGTCCCTTCCCTGCTCACTTTTTACATTTGATTTTCAAACGTCTCCCCTTAAAATTACCTTTTCTCCTTTTTGTCCTGGCGGTCCCTATAAAAGAAAAGTGACAAAAAAAAGCCGTCAGTAAAAGGAGGAGTTCAGTGCATGCAAGGGGAAAGGGATTAGGAGGAGGTGCTATTGCAAGAGATGGGATACTTACGGGTTGTCCCCTGGGACCTGCAGCACCCTTTAAAGAAACACATTGTCATGAATGCAAGATGGATTCCCATTTACAGTGACAAGAAGACAAAAACTCTCAGCATATGGAGTAGGTGGAAACTCAGCTTTTAAAAACAATTGTGGAGAAAATCTCCCAAGAGAGATCTGGGTTCCCTTTGCTACTCTGGAGGAGTGAAAATGCACACATGTTCTGGCTGCACTGTAGGGGGCAATTATTAAAAGGAGAGGGGAAAAATCATCAGGAAAACACACCCTTATTGTTCCAGAACCTCAGCTGATAGCGCGCCTCCTTGGCTGACACACTGGGATCCAACCAGAAGCAGCCAGGGCTGAAGCCTGAGCTGCAACTGCCTGAGCTAGGGTTGCGCAACAGGGGGATGTTAGCTCACCCCTCCGCTGAGGAGCAGGGAAGGGGGATCTTCAACATGTGCTTGCCAGAGCGTTACACTGACGCTCTGGCTCAAAAAACAGAATTAGCGGAAGAAAACGTTCAGCTTTTCAGTGAGGAAAGGTGACTACAGAGCTGCTATCTTGGCATACTCATGTTTGGGGATTTCATCATCAGAGATGTCAAGAGGAACAAGACCACATTTGGGTTTCCATCAAGTGTGGCCTAAGTTTATAATTTTCAACTAAAAGGGTTTTAGTATGATGTGCATATGAAACAGAGCTTCAAGAGGGGAAAGAAAGATATTTAATATAAAAAATATGCTTTTTTTTGTTAGATAAGTTGAAAGCTGCCAGATGGGTTTTCAGAAAACTTTCCATCAACTTTTACTTCTGCTATGAGGCCAACCACGAAAAATGTCAGCTCCCAGAGTATATTTAAAGAATGTAATTGCTAACTGCAAGGAAAACATATCCCATGCATAACTAGAGAGTTGCTGTTGTGACATGATGAATCTGATAGCCATAATGTAAAAATTACAGGCGTGCATCCCAGCACTGCTATTATGAAGTTACAGAATTAGGGATGCAGCTAGTGCATTAGCTGAACTAGGATCGCTACCCTGCCTATGAGCTCATTTCCAGCTGAGAGGCAACATAATTTCAAATCAACCCATCGCCCACAAACAAACATATATTTTTTTTTACCGTCTCCCCTTTCTGTCCAGGATGACCCTGCAAAAGAAAGAAAACATGCCTCAGCTTTGGCCACTGCACTCTGTAGAAGGTGTTGGCTTAACCTGCTTACCCCTTGCCTTGGGAGGTACTCGCAGTCACTGTACTTTGTCGAGGGAAGTGCAATGCCATGAACGTGGAGCTTCACTCACACGTCTAACAGGACACCACTCTCCACTACCCAAAATGCTAGAACAGAGCTCTGGAGGATGAATATGGGGTGCAAAGGCTCTGTAGGGCATGACTGGGACACAGTTAAGCCCTGCTCAGGCTGGCTGAGCAGCTACAGCTGAGTGCAGTGTGCTGCTCCTTGCTGGGGCTCACATGTGTGTCCCCAGAGCAGTATAAGAGAGATGCTGCCGGCTTTGGCAGGGTGATGCTCCTCATGTCAAAAAGAGGGTCCTGCAGTAGGAAATTAGGTGCCGGAGGTATGTGCTACCAGCTCCTACTCTATCACAGCACAGCTAGGGGAAGTGTGGTGGGGAACTTGGCTAAGAGGTTGCCTGGAGCTACGGGTTTCATGTCAGCTGGGTTCACGGGAAAGTAGCTAGATTTGTGCCCAGCTCTCTGAAGGATGGGAAGAACTTAGGTCTCTCTCTCTACTACAAAGCTGATTATAAGGAGGCTCTAAGGACAGCATGGAGGTCTTTAGGGTCCTTTCTTCTTCAGCTGCACCTCTTTGAGCAAAGAGAAAGAAGCTGTAGGGTCAACTTCAAATTAGGCTGTCAGCCCTCTAAGGCAGAGGGCTGCTGCCTAGAGATCTGCTCTGTCTGTCTGACTCAGAGGGGAGTGCCTGCTTTCCCTGCAGCAGCCATGCTGTTGCACTTGTGAAGTGCTATTTTATAGATTTGCCTAGAAAGGAAGCAGCCACACTCTGCCTTCCCTAATCTCCTGACTCCTGCATCTCCCTCAAGGCATCTGTGGTATCCTCCTGCCTGCCAACCTTCTAATTTTCTTTTAATCCATGCATGTACATGACATTGCAAAATAATCCTCTTAAAAACATACTCTGTAACAGGCAGGCTGGCAGGACAGTGGGACCTAGCAGGAGGCAGGGCAGAAAGCCTTGAGGGAAGCTGTTTGCTTACCGGTTTGCCATCCAAGCCAATAGGGCCCTGAAATAAAAAGGGAGAAATGATGAGAAATGCTTTCACGAGGGTGTCTCTCCATCTGCCCCAGCAAGCACTATGTGTCGCAAGATTGCACGGGCTGGGGAAAGGATGCAGAGGTGAGGTGACTCTCTGTGCCCTCCTTCCAAGTCCTGGCAGGTCCCTGGCCCACTGAGTACCAGACCAGCTCCCTGACTGCTTCTGCAGGGACCTGCTCACTGTCAGTCCGTTTCAGCAGCAACACTGGACACAAGAAGGGAAGGGAAGAGAGGAGGTATTAATGGGCAATCTGCAAAAAACCCTCAGCATTTCAAATTTTCCGGTGTTCTGTAAACTAGTTGAAAATCAGCAGTTTTCTCGAGACTTTGATTTTAAAAGGCACCCACCTTTGGGGGAAAAGGAATTTTTGCAAATGATAGAATAATGAAAGTGTCCCAGGGAAGAGGTGACATACAGCTCAGCAGCATGTTGAAGGTACTATTTGATGAGAAACAGGCTCTGCAGAGCACTGTCCCACCCGGCACTTTCTCATGAGCTGGGCTGATTTGTTTTCTGCTCCTCTGCAAGCCAAAAGACCTCAAAGGCCTAGAGAGATCTGCTTCTCCTCAGCCCAGGGGCAGCTCACAGCCCCCCTTTTTGCAAAGGGCAGAGCCACAGAGCCCAGTCAGACGGCTTGGAGGCTGCCAATTCCTCCCATTTTCCAGGCATGAGAGTGTCCCCCGCAGACCTGCTCTGGCACATCGAGTGTCCTGGAGCAGCAGCTGAGCTGCCTGGCGGGAGCAGGGATGCAGGGGGTGTTTGTGTTTGCCTTAGGCTTCCTAGTTGTCCAGGATAAATGCATAAGAATAAATAGCAACATTTGAGTTCTCCAGCAGCCTCAATGCTTCAGAGAGTGCTGCCAGCAACTGTAGGACTGAAATGAAATTTGCTTTGTCCTCTCCTGGGCCTGTTTTCCGTTCCCTTGTCCATCTGTAACAGTGTTGGAGGAGAATCACCCTCTCATGCTTTTTGTCCTTTCCCTTTGGCATGACCAGGGTGTTTAGCCTAGCATGGTCTCCAGCTGACCTGCATCATGCAGGGCCCCGTTTGGATCACAGGCGCTCACTGCTATTGCATTATCACCTAAAGGCTCAATTAAGGTTGGAATTCCACCCACCTAGGGGTTATTTTCTTTGTTTGGGGGTATTTCCTAGGATTGTTTTCTTTTACTGAACAGATCTGGCTTCAACAATGTTATTTTAACACTTGGGGTTTTTTAAATAATTTCCTTTCGGAGTTGTGTGGTTTGTGTTTTTTTTTCCCCCTAAGTATCATTTAAAAGGAAAAAAAAAAAAGAGAAGAAAAACAAATGAAGAAAAAATTACTTTTTCCAGTGATACCAGGTCAGGTCCTTGGTTTCAGACAGAAATGATGAGATACAGCGAGCACTAATGACACTTCCTAGTAATATTGCTAATTTATGAGGTACGGGTGTGCAGTTACACTTACCGGGAATCCAGGAAAACCTCTTGTTCCAGGCTGTCCCTGGGAAGGATGAAACAGAGACAGCAGTTTAAAGGAATTGAAGTGGATTTTGACTGACCCTAAGGCCTCTCTAAGGAGCCTTTCCTCCAACCACTGCCCATTTATCCTACGACTCTCTGAAGAGTTACCCAAGACCCAATTCCCCTCCAAGGGGAAAGCATCTTGGGAAGGACGGGAAATCTCTCATCCCCACTCCAATTTGTACAGGGCCAAGAAAATCCTGGAGCAGGTCCAGTTTGGACTGCAAGCAGTTTCCTTGAAGTTCCTACATTAATTAAATGGGTGTCCCTAGCCCATACACTAGGCTTTTGGAGTATATTCCAGAGGCTGAGCTCATTTTATGGCAATTCTTGCTGCCATAAACTGGAGGCGTTTAATGCAGGGTGCTGCTCTGTGCAAGACAAACCTTGCAGGTCACTGGTGTCTAAATACAGCCACCCCTCTTCTCCTCCTCCCCTAATCTCATGTCCCAGTGCATTCATTTTCCTCACAAATAATTCTGGAGAAGAGGTGATTTTTTTTTTCTTTTCTGTTTTTTTCCTCTGAGAGCTAAGAGAAAAAGGATAGTTAGGTAGTATGATGAGAGGAACATGAGCACCAAGTCCTTTCCCCTGCCTCTTTCCGGCTAGCCAGCGCTGGCTACCAGCTTGGGATCAGGTACAGCAAAGACTGGTTTAGGATGTGTTTGGCAGCTTCTTCATCACTCACTTAAAAACATTGAAAAAAGAAAATGACCTGGCTGTTAATTTTTCATAGTTCTTCAGTTTCTGGGACCTGTGACATCCCAGGTCACAGTGACCCTAGATTTGTGGATATCCAGAAAAGACACCGCTTTACTTAAGGATTTTTTAACCTCAATTTCCCAAAAAATGTGTGAGCCAAGTCAGGAAGCAATATGGACGAGACTTCAGCAGATCTGGAAACACACCCATGTAGATGGAAAGGGCAGGATGAGGTAAATCCTGTACCACGCTCATCGAATGACCGCTGTGGCATCTTGCCTTCCCTGAAAGCCGTGCTACGATGCCAAAAAGCCGACGTTTCTTATTTGTTCTCATGCTTCGTTTTGGGGAAGAAAATGCTTTCTTAGGCAATCTGAGATACTATGACCGGACTATTTGAGTCCCACAAGAGTCTCCCTAGGAAAGAGCTGAGTATAAACAAGGGCTCCCTTCTGAAATGAAATGCACATGGGTGCATCTCTGCCTTTACCAGAGCTATCCCATGTGGTGCCAAGAGAAGGGAAGGGGAAGGAGAGGACAGGCATGCTGGGCTGCAAGCTGAGGTTTGCAGCAATATTAATCCCCTGGGAGACAGCTCAGAGCCACACTGGCAGAGAAAACCTTCACCTTCAGGTTACATCTCCTCCAGCCTCCCTCGACCTGCAGAGAGACTCGGTGAAGATCTGGCCCTTCAGAGATGGGACCAGATAACCTCTTGGCAGAGTTTGAGGGGTGCCCCTACCACAAAATGCCTTGCATTGTGCTGAAAAGTTCTGGTTTTATACACAATGCTAGCAGGACCTAATCCCATTTGCACTGTTTTTTTAGTTCTGCAAAGTTGAACTTGGTCAGCTTTGCTTTGCAAGATACATACAAAACCACCTGGTCCTGTTGGCCAGTGACCAGGAGGGAAGATAGGCTATAAATTAAAGGATCTGTCCACCGCTGGTTTCTGAAAAGGTAAGAATCAAGAAGAGCCTAACCACAATTCATTAATTTTGGTTCCCTGCTGGACACCTCCCTGGACAAGAAGTGCTAAAAAAAGAATTAGGGAGAAAACCTGAAAATTGTGCAGTTTGGCTTCCTCTGTAGACTACAGACTGCTGCCTCTTTCTCCTTGGAGGACGGCAGAGTGATTTGCACAGTATCAGGCCAAAACAACAGTTCAACAGCGAGCAATTCCAAGAGACTGTTTTTGTTGGGTGACTGTTTTTCCTTGTCTTCTTTTTAAAATGTTGATCGTATGAAGTATGTAATCCCAGGA
The DNA here is from genome assembly GCA_031468815.1 of Morus bassanus. Lineage (NCBI taxonomy): Eukaryota > Metazoa > Chordata > Aves > Suliformes > Sulidae > Morus > Morus bassanus. The sequence continues at coordinate 5,012,036 of CM062583.1, forward strand.
GTTGCCAAATCATGGAGACCGTCTGTTTCTGCCACTATCGGCGCACTGTCCCTCTCTGGCCAGAAGTTAAGCAGCTCTGAGCTCTAGCGAAAACTTTAACCTCCAAACAAAAATCTGGAAACTATTTGTCATCCCACGTCTTTCCGAGTGGCCCCTTGGCCAGGGTTTCCGTGTTTGTCTTCAGTGCTCAGCCATCCTTTTGACCTATCACCAGCTCCCCGGGAAACTGGATCATCTTCACAGTAGGCTCTGGGGGTGGAAGTGTGGAGTTGTGCCAGTCCTGGCACCTCGGGGCTTTGACTGGGGTAGGCAAAAGCCCATTTTATGTATCATTTGCCATCTAAGTCTTCTGCTGCTTTGGAGATGCAACATGTTCTGCACCTTCCCAAACAGCAGAAAAGACAATAAGGCAAAGCAGCAGCACCAAAGCAGACATTAAAAATTGTCCTGCAGACCAGGCATGTGACCTTCAAGAAAATAGTGGTGCCTGTCTCTGTTTGCAGGACCTACAGTGACAGAGACCAACAACTTTTCTCTCCAATTACTATAACCACACTATGCAGAAGGCTGAGAGCTACAGCTTGTGAGAAAGAGTAAAAGCAATGGGGCATTTACCATCTAAAATCTGCTGCTTGTGGAGCAGGGTGGTCTCGCTCAGAGCTTGGCATTGAGAGACCTGCCAGCCCTTCCTCCTTTCCTCGCCACGTGTCCAGGGACCATCTACCGGGCATAAAACACTTGGAGAGACCCATTTGTGTCCTGGGCTTTGGTTCTGTTGCTTCCCAAACTCCAGCATGCCAGACAGGTGGGCCTGGGAACCGGCAAAAGCTGTTTCGTATTGGAAACACTTATGGGGCTTTTGGAAGTTAATTGGAAAGCCAGATGTAGCCAAGTGTTCGCACTGCCTAGGTCTCTCTCACTTGACCTCCGCTGTGAAACAAAAGTTGCGGGCGGCCCATCCTCTCTGCAGGTCAAGGATGGTGCTCTTCACAAGTTAATCAAAATCGGAAGTGCCCTCTGGGAGGGAGAAAATTGAGTCTCCAGGTCTTTTTTCATGGAAGTCTCTGGTGGGGGCTGTGCAGGGATGGAGTGGGGAGGACTGGCTGCCTCCGCACAAAAGCAGAGACTTGATGGCCGAACCGCAGTGCAAGAAACATCCAGCATTTAGGGCACGTAAATGCTCCAAGCCTTCATGTTGGTCTTTTTTTACGACCCTATCCTTGCAAAAAGCTTTGTCTGGCTGACTCGTTGCACCTTGCAGGGACACTTTTGCCGGAAGAGGGTGCAAAATCCTGCCTACACTTCCTTGGCTCCCCAGCCAGCTAAGGGACTTTCCAGATAGCGGTAACTGTGCTGTCAAAGAGTTTCCAAGATTTTGGGTACTTGACAAGGACCTCTGAACAACTCTGAACTATGCATCTTTGTGAGTTCCACAGCCACCAGCTTAGCTCTGCTCCTGCTTTTCTGCAAAATCAGGAGGTTTGTCCTCTGCTAATGAAACCAAAGGCTGAGATCAGCCGGGCAAAGGGTGTATTTTCTCCAAAAGCGGTAGCAGCCCTGTTGCAAGAAGGAAATATGCTTCTTCCTTTTAAATACAGCAGTACGGTTTCCTTGCAAGGGAAGGCTTCCTCATTTGTTTTAGAGTATGAGCTGTAATTTCATTATATATAGTATATAATAGCAGTATAAAACCAAGCCTGGGTCAGCATAGGAACCACATTATACAGGGGTTTTGCTCTCTCCAGCTGATGCTGTGTCTTACCACCCCTCCTAAGTCTTTCCCTGTAACTTGCCCACATCCTGCATCAGTCAAAAATAGAGAGAAAAGCCACTTACGGGTGGACCGCGGGGCCCAATGATGGACATGCCTGCTTCTCCTGGAGCACCCTGCAGAGAGACAACGGAGAGGAAAAGGGGTGAGAAAAGGAGGAGAGGAAAATACAAAGACAATTATATTCCCGTCAAGACTGGGGATAAATGTGGGTGCTTAAGGTGTGAGACCTTCAGGGCTTATGGGGCAGCTGCCGTTCTGCCCTCCCCCAGCTCTTGCCCCGCACTTTGGGAGAAGAGATGTCATTTGGAGCTACTCAGACGTGCCAAAAAATGGAAGCTGCACAGCAAGGAAAACTACAAACACATAAAACACTTTCTGGCAAAACAGAGGTTCTGCCCCATTAAAAGTGTGAAAGATGGCCTGAAACCCTTGCTATTTCCTTCCTGTGAGTCCAGGAGGACTATATTCTGCACAAGAAAGAAGAAGGGATGTGCTGGGCTCCAGGGAAATGGGAGCTGCAGGCAGCTCACTGGCTGCCTCCAGAAATGCCTTGCTTGTGCACTTCTCAAACTCAGCTGGGATGTGCATGAAAACAGCAAAGTCATCGCTGGAAAAGAAAACAGCTGCCTCTCCAGCTCCTAGCCACCCATGACGTGTGATGGGCAGGACATGTCCCTGTCTTTGGAAAACATGGCATAGTCCTGAGAGGCAGCTCCAGAAGTGCCCAGGGCCGGGGAGCCTTGGGATGGAGCATCCCACAAACCAAGCAGCCTGCAAGCAAGCAGAGCTCTCTGCAAAACAAAGCTGGGGCCTGCCAAGGACCTAGGACTCTCACGGAGGGCTTTGGGGAAGCATGGGCTATTAAGAGTGATTTTTCCTTTGTTTGTTTGTATCTATCTGCTGACCCTTCATGTTGAAAGCTTTGGCCAGAGAGAAATGCAAGAACACACAATGAGAAAGCAGGGTGGCTTCAGGTGGTGAAATCTTGGTCTGTTAGATAATGTTGGTTGGCTCCAATTAGCAAGCAGAAGCTTGAAAGCAAGGAAGGAGAATCTCTGTCCTACCTTGCCCTTCCTTCATGATTTTCTCTCTATCCCCCACGAATAAGAGCAAATGGGCCTGGTATGGCAGTGCCCTGCATGGATGATCCCCCTATCAGGTGAATATTCATCCCTTTCCTAGTTTCTACGCATTGTTATTCAGTTATTCACACACCCCCCAAACATCTCCATTCCACTGTTCTTGTGGGTGGGAGGTACTCCCAGCTCTGGGGAAAATAAACTAATGCTGAAGCATCAAACACTTCAAAACATGGGGGCCAGCAGTAGGATGCTTTGCAAACCACCACTTCTTTGGAGGGACAAAACACCAATTTGCTGCACAGCAAACAGTTTGGGAGATGGCGTCCCACAGACTCAAACCATACCATCAGTTTTCCTTAGGAGGAAGAGGTCCCACCATGTCAGAAATAGGACCATGCCATGCCATTTTCTTCCTTGCTATGGCTTGCACCGAGGAGCAGGCTAACCTGAGAGGTGGAGGGGAGCTACGGGTTGATTAGGGCAAGTGGAGCTGCCAGCGGGGACGAAACTCAATGGTTAAAACCCAAGAAGCCTTGAGGGGAGCCCTGCGTGTACCCGCTGGCTCTTATGCTGTTAGTAAATTGTCCTAAACAAGAAACACAGCGTCTTTGGAGGCTGAGTAGCCTGGAAGGAATTTGGGAGATAAACTTGCACTGCTGGGGAACAGAGGGGGCAGCCCAGGGCGAGTGAAAGCCCAAAGATAGCTGCAGTTGCCATGACTGTGACCAGGAGGCTTGGTCTTGGCCCTAGAGGAGGGCAGTAGGGAATGCTAAGGGCTGCAAGAAGCCGACTCACCTTCTCTCCGGGTTGCCCTTTTAGTCCCTGGGTCAGTGGCACCCGTCGCAGCCACATGCAAGAGGGTGCGGGGGGGTGGGGGGGAGGGAGAGAGAGAGAGAGAGACAAACACAGGCATCAGCGGCAAGGGCACACTCCCCCGCCCCAAAACCCTGGTTATGGGGCTGGGATGAGCAGGGTGGCCTCAGCTCCTGCCCCAGCCCTCTTCCCCATCCTCACCCTGGGATGCCTGAGCGAAGAGCAGCTCCAAAATATAGCACTCAGCCAGACAGGGGATGCCCCCGCCTTGTTCAGGGCGGGGTTATTTGGAAAGGGCAGCTGCCAGTGGCAGGCAGTGGTGTGTGTTAGCAAGCCCACGGTTAGCAAGCCCAGCGGGCATACAACGTACCCAGCTGGGGGGGATACTGGACCAAAGGAGGTCTGAGCAATATGGCAGAAGGGATGGAAACACCCCCCTGGCATGTATGTGGTTTGCAGGGATGGCCCCCCTGCTGCAACCAGGAGATCCTGTTAGGTGTGGGGCTCAGGGAGGGTAGCTTTTCTCAGGCTGACACCTGCCAAGGTCATCCTGAAAGCCCCTCCAAAATATTGAGTGATGGAAGAGGATGGGGAGGATAAGGCACATGCAAGAGGTTTCAACTTACCGGCCGCCCAGGGATCCCCATTGCGCCTTTGTCTCCCTGGCAATTAAGGCAAAATCAGAGGCAATTGGAAACTGGCCAAAAGCAAGGTTATAAAACAGCACAAATGAGCTGTGCCACAGTCATGGCTTCGTGCTGCGGTGCAAGTGTCCAGGGATTTTGAGAGCGGGCGAGAGCAAGCTAGAGAGAGAGGAAAGCGTGTTTGCATGTGCCTGAACCTGTCTTTAAGAACATGTGTAAGCCACTGATTTGCTTGTGCATGTGACAAACCAGCACATCTCATAACAGAAATGACATATGGTGATTTAGGCAGCAAAAGAAGGGCAAGAGTTTTCAGCCTAACAAAATATAATCCCTATTTCCAACACTTCATAAAATCCAGGTCCTGGGAACTTGCTTCCTGCAGTAGCCAACTGCCACATTTTTCTCTTTCTTTACCAAAGTCATCTGGGTATTAGCTATCTATTTATAGAGTTATCACTTTAAAACAGGATTCTCTTAGACTTGAAAATACGGTCCTGTCCAGAAGCAAGAGAAAAATGTGGGAAAACAAGCTGACACAGGAAAAAGCACGTCTGGAAGAAGACATATGAGCAGCTGTGTTCAGTGTCCTCTACCCCTTTGAGATACTTCCCAGTGCATTGTCAGGGTGTGAACAATCCTAACAGCGGTTTGGGGAATGACTCTGGGTCAGGCAACACTGAACAGAGCCTCATAAACACATGAACACAAGACCGGTGGCAATTTTCTTCAGCCACTTACCTAAGAGGCAGTTTTCTGCCTCTTACAGTTAAATTTAACTATGCAATTTAAAAAGAAAATAATAAAAAGAATAATCAACCCCCTCTGCATTCCTGGTCACCAAAGCTGAAGGCTGTGCAGATTTGGAAGACAGCAGCTGATTACTGAAAGGATATTGACTATTATGGCTTCAGCGGTCATGTAGCTTTTGCTCTATATTTTGCAAAAATGACGCGATAATAATCTCTCTCTTCTGTTTCCAGCAATGTTTGGGGTTTCCATACACAAAACAGAGTGTCCTTGCCCGTGGCTGCCTGCATCTGTAGACACCAACCTGGTTTTCTGGTTTCTGCAGCCGGAGACACCAGCTCTATCAGTGCCACCTTTTTGTGCCTTCCCCCACATTCAGTCCCAACGTGTGTGAACATAGTCTGAAATCTCCAGAAGGGGAATGCACTTAACTCTGTTTGTTTTGCCAGGTGTACGCAGAGGCTTCTTTGGCTGTGCATCCCAAACTCGGACGTTATTGCCTGGGATCAAACCATGACCTGGTGAAAGTTTAGCCACTTTCTTCTGCAGAGCTGGGGGGTGGTTTGGTATTCAGGGCATTCCTTTCCATGCAGTGCACGTTTTGACAAATTGAAAAGCAATATATGCTTTGCAAAAGCATCCCTTGCAGATGGATAAAACACTAAACAGCTGCTTGATTTTAAATTTTGTAGATGATATATTATGGGGAACAGCTTCCTTCTAGGGTTTTAGGCGGGTTCTCAGTCCCACTAATATTTGCCCATCTCTGTGTGCTGGCAGCAAGCAAAAATCCTGGTGTCAGCATCTTGCCCTGGGATTACTTTGTGGCTGCTGGAGAATATAATGCTGAGTTTTCCTGTGCTTTTAGTCCCTTAAATGCTGCTTTCCTCCAGAGCTGAGCTCAGGCTGATCTCCCTCATGGTTTGAGGTAAAAGCTCATTTTATTTCTCCTGGCTCTGCTGTGGCTGGTGCCCGAGCAGGAAGAGCCCAAGGTCGGGGCTGAGCTGTGTCTGGTCTCCAGCGAGTACCTGGTGTCGGAGCGGTACATGACGGCACCATGTCTGGTATGTGACTGCGCCGTGTTACAGCCCTCGAAGCAATAATAGCAAAGGGGGAGCTCCCGGTAGGACAGCAAATAAATGCCAGATGTTTATAAGGAAAGGTTGTCTGTGACAGGGAGCCAAGAAAGAGCACTCGCGGGTGGATGATACCATGTAGGTTGGTTACAAAGTCATGCGAAGCTGCCTGCAGCTCCCACGTTGGAGCTAGAGGAGCATGAAAGGCAACAAGCAGCCTCTGTCCTGAGTCAGGGGGAGAGCCAGCAGCACGGTTTGCATTTCGTTCATTAGGAAACTGCCTGTTATGGCTGTTGCAGTCCTCCAGGTGAGCAGCAGCCTGGGGAGCAGGGAGCCATTACCAGGAAAGCACACAGCTGTAACCCCAAAACCCACGCTCTTTCCTCACTCATGACTATCTCTCTCAGATGCAGATACTGTTATTATGGACTTCTGCATTTGTCCCAGAGTGACTTAGGCCTTTTAAATCCTGCTGCAATTAGCAAGCCCCATCAGCAAGAATACTGCACACCTCGGGGCTTCAACCAGACCCTCAAGCTGACAAAGGCATTTTCAAATGCAGTGCATTTCCCACATGCAGGAGGGTTCATAGGGATTATGTTTCCCTTAAATTTGGTCCTACAAAGCTCCTGTGGTCCCTTCTCTGTTACAAGCCATGTCCTGTTTGCAATATGCTATTCTTCCATATCAGGTTTGCTATGCGAGATCACTACCTTCTCCCAGCTTACAAACCCTGGAGGCCTATGATGAAAGTACTGCCAGACAGAGAGCATGAGGGAATGAAAAAGAAAGAACAAAGTATTTACCTGGAGCCCTGGTCTTCCTGTAGGGCCCTGAAACAAAATACATAGAAAAGATGAAAGTTAGCTTCAAACTCTGAAGGGAAGGCTTGATAAAGAGACGAAATCACATGTAAGGGTTTAGGAAACAGAATGGTTAAAAATCTCTCCACAGCTCCTTGACCATCAGCTCTGATTGCTTCGGTTTCCTAATCTGCTTGTTTGTGAAGTTTTCTCTCCTTTCGGCATGGCTCTACCCACTGCTCTCTGCACGGGCTCTGAAGGTATCTGCAAGTCCATGGAGAATGAACTAATTACAGGGCTCTGACTTTCTTCCTTAGTTTCCATCTGCTAAATATTATTTTTTCATGTATGGAATTGCTGCAGTTGCCACAGAAATGTTGCATGTTCAGAAATGGGAGGGAAAATGTCCGTGAGAGGATCTTTTCCTTCGGATGTGGTCCAGACGGCAAAAGAGTCCGGGAACCTCAGGACTATTGCACGATTTCATCATTTCCTTCCTTCCTTTGCCCCTTTTAGTCCCAATCTCACCAAATTTTTACATGACTGCAGGTTGCCCTTGCCTTCACCAAAGCCTCGACTGACTTCAAGAATAACAGTGGGAGCATCTGTTGGGCAAGAGGAGAGCTTGAAGGCCCCTTTTGCTGCTGGTGTGTTGCTCACCCATTTCCCTGGCTTTTCTCCTGGTTGTTCTAGACTACAAGCAGGGCTCAGTGTGTTTCTAATGAATATTTTTGCCCATCCCCAAACTCAAGCCGACACCAGCACCGGGAGCTAAGTCCTGCCACCCAGCATGTTGTGTTTTGCAAGCTGGGAAAAAAACATGGGGGAGAGATGTGGGGCCATCAGCGCTTTAGGGTCACTATCCAGAACGATGTGTACGATATCCAGCCAGGCAGGAGCCCAGGTCTGTTGCTCATAAACTTGAGTTTCCATGCGGTTTTAATCATGAGAAATATGGGGGGGGAGGGGGGGGGGAATATTTCCTATGGCGACAAGGAGGACTCTGCTTGACTCCTCAGCAGTGAACTTTTGCTCACAGTGACTGAGCCAGTCTCGCTTGCCAGCCGATCAGAAACCCCAGAGGTCCTGAATGAGACGAGGGTGCTGTTAGCCCAAGACAAATTCCACTTTGGCTAACGATGCTTGGTCTGCCCGACTTCCTCTTGTTATTTCCATTGGCTGTAGCATTCCTCGCGGCCTGTCCTGAAAGTCTGCATGCGGAGACAGGTTCAGGGGTCGCAATAAACCAGGATACGGTAGCATATATTTTCAGCACTTCTCTGGTGGTCCCATGTGTTTCTGCGAGGCTTCAATCTTTCATTACAATATTAAGTTTCCAACCCTTATTGCTGCACAGAAAGCCTGGAGTGTGCGTCTTCCTCACCCTGCAAAGGTGCAGACTGCTCTCCGGGACACAGAGTCTGCATTGACCTATTGATTTCTCTCTAATTTCTCACAGCAATAATAGAAATGTCAACACCACTACCAATTTTGTGCCCACCCCAGCCCTTTAGCACTGACATATTCCTGCCCAAGGTCAAGTGGCAGGGACAGCCCTGGATGGGCTCCACTTGCAGCCCCGTCCAGAGCAGTGCTTTCCTCCCAATAACCCAAAGCTAATGCTGAATACATAAACTTCAGGGGCCAGTCATGAAAGCCCCTGGGATAAGCTATCGCTGCAGGTTTGCGTGGATCAGGGCTTCCAGCTGTAATACACTTTCAGACCTTTTAGCCTGGAAGGTGCAACTTTTTGGAAGGTTGTTGTCACTAAATCGGGCTGTACTCATATATCTGTGGGAGTTCAGTCTATAGCATTTTGACTTGATGAAAGAGGAAAATAGGTTATACAGCAACTACTTCTCCTCAGAATGTCATCTGCAAACTGTTTAAGACATTTTTGTGTGAACAGACAAAAGATGACTACCGTATGTTTAACTTCTCATGTTCCTTCACAGAAACCCAGTATAGTTACTCTATTGTACACGAATATAAACCATTTCCTCTAGAAAGACCGTGCTAGAGACAATACAGCGTTTCTTCATAATCCTGAGAGATGTCAATATATGGCCTTATTCCTTGCATTGCTGCTTCTGGTTCACTGTGGGTCTCTTAATAGCTGTAAGAATACTTCTGCAATAACCTAGCTATTTTCCTGAAGCCTAAATCGTCTGCACTGAGGTTTTGCATTAGCTAATATTTGAAAAGGAAGCTGTCAACACAATTTTTCCTCTGAAATTGATAGTTGTGCAGCTATACTTGAAGGCCCAACAGTTCAGCAAGCCCGGGTGAGTAGCAGGAAACAAGTCCCTACAGCTCAGCTCCCGCCATGTGTTAGCGATCTATCTTTCCCTTTTTCGCAGACACGTCTCGTTCAGCGTGTGGCATCCAGTGCATGTGAAGCGCATACAGCCGATTCCCCCAGGGTACGTGGGGCCAACTGGTAACACACAGATATCTCTGCCCCTCACATTTGCCATGTCCCCATCCCTGCACTCCCACTGTCTCACCCTTGGAAGCGGCGATGCAACCGAAAGCTATCCCACCCCAATATGGGTCCTGAGCACCCACAGTACTTGCTGTTTGGGAGATGCCAAGGTGCCAGGACTGCAAAGGCGGCTACCGCACCAGACACTACAGACAGGAGACTTTGCTCGTTCATGCCCCACAAACTGTGTCACAGCTTCTAAAACCATAAAGGTTTGGTACTTACAGGTGGACCTGAAAGAGAGAAGAAAAATAAACAATAATTCATTTTTAATGCAATAAATCCTAACAAGAAAGGCTAGATAAACACATTGTGCCATCTTTTGGGGTTGATCCTGGTGCTGCTCCCATTTGCTGATGCACTTTCACCATCTCCCTGCTGATTAATTAAGGTATCCCCACAATTAGCAGCACTGTCACCACAAGTGTAGGGCAGCTTCAGAAAGCCCTGTGTTGGGAAGGCCATGTAAGTCAGGCTCTCAACACTGTTACACTCATTTTTGGTCCTTTGGCACACAGGCTTCCCCTCCCTGAGCATGACACCACTAAGAACGGGGGGGCTCATTAGTTGTGTGACTCCCCCTCAAGTTCTGCCCGCTCCTTGGGGTTGTGAAAGTTGAATTTGGGGAGGCAAGAGCCCCTTTGCCTGCGCATTTTCCACCAGCGTTGTTGATCTTGCAAAGGCATGAAAAGGAAACTACAGCTATTAAACACACCAGGTACCTTTTCTTATTAGTACAAGCTAATTTTCCCCTTTGCTCCTGCCTCTGTTCCCATAGGAGCCAATCTGCCCTCTTGGAAGCAATTCCATCAAATCCTGTGGGTTTCTTTCATTTTGGAAAGCCTTTTGAAAGCTGCCAGCGTGCAGCACTGCATCTTCTTTGTGCAGATCCGTTGCACAGTATATATCAGGACTTAAACAGCACATTTCTTTCATCAGTTCCCAGAAAATTCCTCAAAATCCTGACAGATATTGTGTGTGTGGAAAGAAACCCCTGGACTCACTATTTTGTGGTTTCCTCTCTGTGGGAGAAGCGAGACACACCATACAACTGTCAGGGGTTTCTACATTTTCCATACTTTATAGACACTCTGTTTTCTTTTTTTTTCTTTATGTGAGGTGCCAAGAAGTAAGACTAAACAGTATAACAGGCGAGCTGACAGATAACAGGCAGCAACCTCTCTTTTGCATGGGAGGCGGATGTCACAGTGAGCACCTGCAGAATACGTCGTAATCATCCTGAAAATGCCCCTGGCTGAAAGTCCATAAAAGAAACTGGAGACTTTGGATGAACAAACATTTTCCGCATTGGAAATCTCTCACTTAGCCTGACTCCTTCGTACTGGGGACTACAGCAAATGGTTTGGCTATCAAGATTTGGTGACCTAAAACTGCACTGTTAAATGCCACTCTTAGACTTTTGCTCAGCTTTCATCATGGTTGATCAAAAGAAGTTACCTCTAAAGGGTACCTTTTGGTTAAAATAAAAAAAAAAAAAAAAAGTTTAGCACCTTCATGGTGACCGACAGAGCTAAGGTCAACATTCACAGCCAGAAGGCTCAACAACTCAAAACAACTCCACCCAAATTTAGGACAGGAGCTCGGGGGGGACCCAGATTTGGGTGGTCTGGTGGCAACCGCCTGTCACCAGTGTCGGTGCTGAGGCCGCTATCCTACCTGGTATGCCAAGTCTAAACAACAAATGGGTTTCTGATCAGAGAGTTCACTTTTGAGGGCAAGGTCAGACTCAGATCCAGAAATCCTAATTTATGCCAGACTGGGAGGAAAAAAAAAAAGTTTTCTGAGTCTGGCTTGGATGACAATAAAGTTCTGTGAGAGAACTGTTTTGGAGATATTTTGTTTCAGAGTGAGCACCCTGTCACAAGGTCAATGGTTATAGCTTGCCAATACACGGACTTTATTTCCATTAGCAACACTATAGACCCTTAATAATCCGCCTACCTGTCTCCGTGGGTTTGGGGCACTCACAGATTGCATGAACCAAACCGTTTGCCTAATGCTGAAAGGAAAAAATTAAAGGCAAGCAAACCCTGAGCCATCCCTGCCCTTCCAGACCAAACGCGACCAGACAGCAGCACAGCCTGTAATGGTATTGCAATACCACTGAGAGAAAACATAAGCTTTTGTTTGCTCCAGAAGCTAAGTCCGCAAAGCAGAGTAAATCAACGATGCCGGCAGCTCTGGGCCCATCAGGCCACGCACCCCACACAGATCAAAGGCAGGAGGCATATTGGAGGCCCATCTTTGTTATATGCCCACTATAAAATTAATGGTTCTGTGAAGGGGGGGGCTGCACAGTCTTTTGTAAGCACACGTCAGTGAGCTGCAGGGACGCAGTCTTGGCTGCAATAAGTCAATCGGTAGAGACCATCCAGGGACTGAACTTCAAATGCCGGGACTGTCTGCGTGATCCAGGAAAAAGCGAAGCCCTTGGATATCATCACTTCTAAAAGCAACATTGTCTTGCATGGGCTGGAGGAGGAGGAGGGAAGATGTCCCGAGGACAGTGGGGAGGGAGGAGGTGCTGCTGGATTAGCTGTTGCAAAGCACCGGGGATTTTACAAAGTGAAATAATGCTTCAGCAAAGTGGATTTGTCATGTTCTGTCACGGTGATTAACGAGAAGGCTGAACAGAGCTTCTAAAGAGGCTCAGTCTTTAATATAACAAGATGTAATTTAACGCACATTAGAGGAAAGAGTGGGCAAAGGAGGGAGGGGATCCTTGTGCCTCCGCTCTCAACTGCTCTAACCACAGGTGGCCAGGCTGAGCCAGCCTCTCCCAGGAAGCACTGGCCATGCTGTGTGCAGTGCACCAGGCTTGCCCCTGGCCAGGGGTCTGGCAGAGCTGCCCTGGCCCAGTCAGGGATGGTGGCAACCCTGTAAGCCAAGAGAGCAAGCCTAGAAGTCAACCAGGCTGCACAGAACCCTTCATGAAAGCAACGTGAACTGCAACAGAGTCACCACAACACCGCTGCGTGTTGTCCCCCATGCTCCCCAGCTCTTGCAGTCCCAGCCAGATTGGGGCAGCTGTGTAGGAAGAGGCCTGATTTCCACCAGGTGGGCCAGATCTCAATGGTGGTGAACTCCAAAGAGCTCCACAAACCACCAAGAGCCAACAACCTCAACAGCCACAAGTACAAATCACACCTATGGGGGTTCCTCCTTTCCCATGTTTACAGCAGGCTCTTTTGGGGTGAGATGGAGGCGGTGCTGCTTAGGAGATAAGCTAGATCCCCTTTCCGTAAACAGCCAGCAGAGAAGGGATAATGAGTCAACAGAGTAGGGCTCAAAGCTACTGTGAACATTTTTAAGCCCATTTCATAGCTAAGCCCAGCCAGCAGAGAGACCCAGAGCTCCCAGATCACCAAATTCCTCAGCCTCGCGCAGAACAGGGAGCCCACGTTTGTAATTAGCACCTCCAGATCCTGTGTGTTTTGAACTTGATCTTGCTGGGACCAGAGCGATGCCGGTGCTGGCATGCGGGCTGCAGCACAACCGTCCGCCCACGACGGGCAGCTCAGGAAGCATCTCTCCGTGCTGGCGTCTCGCTGAAAGGCACTGGAGGGCTGTAAGCAACAGCGATCACTGTTTATCCAGCTGCGGGGCTTGTCGAGCAGTGGGGGACAGAGGAGGGGACAGAGCAAACATGTCAGCAGTGGACGAGTGGGAGGAAGCAGCGGCCTCCTGCAAAGAGGAGACCTCCAGAGCACCTTTGAAAATGAACATTGAGAAAACAAAGAATTCTTGTGGGGGTACCCGGGGTCCCTCCAAACATATGGCCTCTGGAAATTAGCACCATCTGCACTGTCCGTTCTCAGCTGCTCTGGCTTTTATGCAGATAGAAACTTTCCTTAAAGAAGCTCTGCCTTTCCTGTAGCCCAAGTGAGCAAATGAGCAGCCATGGTCTGCAGACAGGATGAGTCCCCCTTACTGTACATATAGAGGGGGCACACCTGTGATGAACAGCAGGGCCATGCCACAGAGCCCTCTGCTCACTTGTCCTTCCCCATGGCCCATTCAACCAGTGACTATCTAAAACAGAACTGCAATGACCCCTTTTCCCTCACCCACACAAAGAGATAAAAAGACACCCTCCACGCTGTAGCCTCTTCGGGCTCAGAAGAGGGGATGCTTAGTTTTGTAAGTGGGTCATATTTATCCTAATCTGGAAAGTCCCATGTCCCAGAATATCATATCTTAAAAGCTGGACAGTATTAGAGCATGTCAGTGTAGTGTGAGACCTGCTGATGGCAGAGATATCCTCCAACTTCGGAGACAGCAATGTTCTCTGGACTGATAGGATCATTGAAACGATCCTATCCATTTAAGGGCATTTCCTGATGTCTGGAAAAGTGTTAATTCTTAAAAGACTCTCAAATGCTGTTCTTTAATTTTTTTTTCTCTAACTTCTTGGATTCAGGCAGTCCAGTGTCCGCAATGCGGGTGTCTTCCAGCCTGCTCACATGCAAGGGATTTTTTTTTTCTGCTTTATAGCATACACAAGACGAGGAAGACAGAAGGGGAACATAAAGACGTTATTGTTGCTTCCTTGGGTCATCCTCACTACACACTCCAGCAGAATGGGAGATGTAAACAAGTAATCCATCCCTGTGAGGAAATCCAGCCATTTCACAGACCCAGAAGGCAGCTTTAGCGAGTTAGAGAGATATGGTTACTTCCTGACATTCAGGACAATGTTAATTGATAACAAGATAGCTGTGGCCAGGCAATTAGTTATGAAATGCTGATTAGAATGTCAGCAGCCCAAGCATGACCTTACCTGGTATGGCAGGGATCCCCTCATTTGCGGCCCCATGGGCATTCAGCACAGTGTGACCCCCATTTTGGAGCAGGCAGACCCCAGTTGGGTGCATGGAGCCCAGATGTTGGGTTTGGCCTTTTTTAAAGACTGGCCGTGCTGCAGTTTTCACACAACAGATCCAGGGTACTCATAGCCTTTTAGAGACATCTTCCCTACCTCCATCAGGGGACAAACGCTTTGAGGGGAGCTGAAGGGAGCATTAACTCACAGAAAAAGGCAAAAATACCATGTGCTTTGCCATAATTCAATATTATTAGTTGTACGGGAAATTAAAGACGACAGAAATCTTCAAAATAATACGAAAATCTTTAAACAACAATGACTACTCAAAGCACACCCTCCAGAAATTTTGCTTCAGGTGTTGTCAGCAATAGCAGATAATCTGAGTATTTAACTCCTTCCAGAGAGCACAAGCCCCTGGTGAAGGCCAGGCCCCTCCATCCCCAAAACATCCCCCTTTTGGCTATACCCTTGCAGAGCAACAAGAGATTCTTCAAAGGATCGCAGAAATGTTGGACAGCGAAAAAGCTATCAGGATTTCACTGCCAAAAAATGTGACCAACGCTAAGCCGAGGCACCAGGTTATGCCAGTCACTCAAGCTTGCCTCTGAAATCAAACCCATGACATCACCGAGACTCGGCAGTTAATATCAGCAGCTGTTGAGGATAAAAGTCACTGCTCAGGCACTCTGAGCATCCCAGCACACCACCACCACCACCAGCCCCTGCCAAGGAGAAGGCCTCAAGCACAGCACCGAGAGAAGTCCATGGGAAGCCATGCCCAAAGCAAACAATGAGGTGGAGTCTCACAAAAAAATTAACACAAATAAGCAGCAGCCTCAAAAATAAAAGAGAGGGTCTGATAGTGGAGTTAAGCCGCAGACTCTAACTGCATCTCCAAGCATCCGCTTGTTTCAAGAACGGTCTATAAGGATGACAGGAGCCAATTGGCCTCCAGAGCCAGAAAAATCTGAGGAGCAAAATACGGGCCATTGGCATAACCACAGCAAGCCTCTTAGGCAGACTAGAGTGCTCAAAGATGAAGGTTCAACAACAGACAAACAGAAATATTCTGACAAGCATTTGGGAAAGCCCCTTGTAAAAACAAAGGGCAGGAAAGGGCCAACAGCAGATGGCCCACACGGCGCCGGCTACACCTGGGATGAACACAGCACCTCCGTCACTGCCAGGGGAGAGACAGTGGGATGGCCAACACAGGGCAGAACAATGCTCATTTCAGGCAGGCATCCATGGGTCAGCAAGCTCTTTCCAAGCAGCAAACAATCGCGTTTGTCCCTGCCATGCTGAAGCACTTAGCACCACAGAAAGCAGAGAAAACAGGGCTGGGAAGGTCCCTCGGGGTCAGCTCGCCCGGTGGGTTTTTGTACTTTGGATCTGGAGGCCCCCTCGGGGTTTTCCAGTAGCGGTGTGGACCCCTGGATGGTAAATTGAAACCGGATGGTGGCAGGCTCACTCCGCTCCGCCACCTTCTGCCAAAGAGCCAGCGTGCCCCCAGGCTCACACAAACCGCCAGCCCAAAACTGCTGCTCTTGACTATCCCCTTTCTCTTCCCCTTCTGCCTCCCCTGAGCAAACCAAAGAGAGATTAAAGGATTCCTGGGGAATGAGAGGGACATGAAATCAAGGAGGCAACATCTTCAAAGCAACCAAAGGAAAAAAGTCTCTACCTAGCCCATTTGGGCAAATATTTCTCTAACCTGTTGCTGTCCTCTGAGGATGGAGACACTGCACTCTTCCCCAGTGATCCGGTCCAGGCGATACTCATGCCCTGACTCATAAGACCATATTTATTATCTTTCTGAGACACTACCCAATATTTCCAGTGCTGTTGTTTAAGTCAGTCAATGACCTCTGATGCGCAGCAAACTTGAAGAACAGCTTTTTTTATTTCTCTCCTTTTTGCGGTTACCTTTTATGTGTTTGAAGTGTGCTGTCCTATTCCCCACAGTCTTCTCTTGTCTTTAGACTAAACAAAACCTAATTCTTCCAGTCTCTCCACAGAGGCTGTGTTTTCTGTACCTCTAGTCGTTCTTGTTGCTCCCCCTCAGTGGCCTGTTTGCCTCTTGAACCGTGGTCCTCAAATAGCAACCTGGTCTCTGGCTCGCTGCATGAGTCAACGGCAGACAACTTGGTGAACGCAAAAGACATGGTGTCTATTTACCTTATCCACAGGGTCTTAATCACAGAAGGAAACTGAGTTCCTCCCTGTCACCACCTCTGCCTTGCCTTATCTTCTGAAATGTCACTTGTCCTCTATGAGCCCTCAAAGACTCAGAGATTTCTTGCAGCATTTCTCTAAGAAGCTGGTGTCCTCGCTGTCTGGTGTAACTGGCTTACGCTCCAGTGAGAAGGAAGGTCTCCTCACTCACAGTGAACTTCAGCATTTTCTTGGTTTCCTTGATAGTCCCACCTCACCCTAGACTTTCAGACTTTTATCTTGCATACCTATTCATTTTAAATCCTTCCAGCTTTACTCTTCTTCTGTCTTGAATTTCAGCTCCCTGAGGAGTTTATGATTTTCTTTAGCTGATCCCTTCCTATAACTCCTTTGCACTGGGACAGTTTCAGCTCACGCCTTTAACAGAGATTCCCTGCCAGACTGCCAAGTCTCCTCAACTTCTTCCCCAGCTCTTGCTCTCCAGGGGCACTACCCCACTAATCTTCTAGCTCCTTCTGTGTTTTTGAAGCCCACCTCAAACACCTGGACATTTCCACAAGCACCTCGCAACTCTTAGTCTGAAGACACACGTGCCAATGCAACAAGCTACCACTCCAATAAAACCCTAATCTTGGCTGAGTAGATGTTTGATGGTCTCTCTGCAGGTCCCACCCTACATCCTCTAACACATCCTATTCTATTCCAGGAATACGGAAGGTGGTGTCTGAAAGCTCTGGAGATCCAAACTGGTTTGAAAACTGCAGCTGGTTATTCAGGAGAAGTCTAACATTCCTCCATCGAGGAGCTGACTGCTTCTTCACCACTTGGTCAGGCCCTGCACAAGTCCTATTCCTCAGAGAGCTATGGAATTAGGAAGGAACCACAGGGAAGAACTGGCCAAAGTAAATCATGGCTGGGTAAGGCAAAAAACAAAATCCACGGCACTTTTACTTCCTGCTGAAAATTACAATCTCTGTCATAAAGTGGTTGTCTGGGAAAAGTAGAAAGTTGGAACTTACTATAGCTAATAATTATTTAAATAAATTATTTGATCATGCTCTTATGCAAATGATACATTTTACTCACTTGTCAAATTACATAGATTCATTTTTTCTTATATCTTTTTCGCAATTAGCAGCTGATTTTAATATCTAGTTCACTGTTACTTTTTCCCTCCCATAATTTTTGTTATTCTTCCCTCTTTTCCATCTGCTAACTCTTTTCTTCTTCCTTCCTCCTTCCAAAATACTTTGCAACTTTTATAACAGCAAATTCTGTCACCTACCCGGGGAGGAACAAAAGACCATTGTGCTCAATTTATCTTTTAATAGACTCCTTCCTCAAATACCTCAAAGACTGCCAGTACTGTCTTCCAGACCCTGTCTCACACCCTTTTGAGTTATGAAAATGTTTGGGAGGGTCTTTCCTTTAGCTGAGACATT
Source organism: Morus bassanus (assembly GCA_031468815.1). NCBI lineage: Eukaryota > Metazoa > Chordata > Aves > Suliformes > Sulidae > Morus > Morus bassanus. The sequence goes on from CM062583.1 coordinate 5,029,926, forward strand.
TTTCCACCCAAGATGATTGATAGCTCCCAGTTACCACTAATTACCCTATCAGCAGTTGGACATAAGCCTAGCCACAGCGCTCTTCCTCCAGAGACCAGCAATGCATCCCTGTCGCTCGTTATCCTCTTCTTCAAGGATGGAACAAACTGAATAATTAGAGACACCATAAATTCTTCCTTCAGGCTCTTTCCTGATGCGCTGCCTTGTTTCCAAACAGAGCATGTGGAGGAGAGCGGGGCTGATGCTAGTCCTTTCAAAAGGAAAAATGCAATGGGGTTTCTAAGCCCAAGCGGGTTTGCTCAGCATGTTTTATTGCACAGGAAGAGGAGAGCATTCATTCATTCATCCAAATCTAGCTGATGCTTTCTTAGCACGTCTCGAACTCGGAGAGGTTTGCTTAGCTTGGCTACCCCCGCACAGGTCTCTGCCCGGTAGGAGCCGGGCTGGGGCTGCACGCACATATGGAGTCAACCCACGCTGGTGAACAGGGGTAAAAGGATTCACAGCTTTCCCTACCTAGAATGAACTGAGCATGCAGATCCCTTCCCTGTCGCCTCCAGTGCCCAAACCAGATGCTTTGCACAGCACACACTATAGAGAGAGCCATCAGACTGGAAAGGCAAAAAAAAACCCCAACTAACTGCTGCCCCCCTGTTGAGAGTGGTCTGGAAAGCACCTGTATTCTCCCATCTTCTCACTGTGGCAAATTTGACTCAATAAGTTTGCTAAACTCTGTCAGGACCTCCATCTTGTTTGAGACCGAAAGATTTTTCCTATTTAGGCATGCAGATCATTATTTTTTAAGGTAGTGAGAGATCCCATGGTAATCTCAAGAAGAAAAGAAAGCACAATGAAGATGGAAAAGAGATATTTTCCCCTGACCCCGGAGCAGAGAAAAAGTAACTCAGAGGAAAACCAAACAAGTTTAGAAACTAGTTACTCTGAAGGTCTTCCTCCCAGCCAAAAGGAAAGGCCCTGAGGGCACAAGGGGAAAAAGGCATTATATTTAGAGAGAAACTTCTCCAAAGTACATGGGGTGGGTGGTGAACATGCGCTGCCGGGACACATGCCTGGCAAAAAATTGTTGAGGCTGCTCAGCCACTGCTAAAGAGCCCCAAGCCGTACCAAAACAGCAAACCCTCACTGTTCTAGGAAAAAAAAGAACAAAGAGGAAGAATGAGGGCTGAGGTCTGTAGCAGTTTGCTGCATGGGAAAGGCACATGGAAAAACCCATGTGGAGGAGGAGGCAATGGCTGAATGCATGCCAAACCACACGGGGCCAGGGACAGTGCATGCCCTGTACCAGCCCTCAGTCCAAGAGTTGCATGTTTGTAGCTTCCCTTTCTAAAGGACCTGAGAGCCACTTCCCATCGCTGTCCCAAGAAACTCCAGGACCCCTGCCCATTAAGACTCAGGTTAATGCAATAGCAGAGCATAGGGATCTATCCAGGATGGCTCTGAAATTCAGGAAGGGAGATATTCACAACCACACCCAATGACCCCCATCTCCTCCTGTTTCCCCAGAAAAAAAAAAAAAAACACGTTTGCTATAAGCACACAGGTCATCACACACATGAATTGGCAGTAAACTAAGAAACACAAGCCTACATCTTTCAAAAATACCACACTTCTTTCCCCATCTCCTTTCCTTCTGTTTGTAAGCCCACATTAAATCACATTGCCAAACAGCCTCACAATTCCACAGCTTCTCCCTGGGTTTCGGACAGGTACATCGCTGTACATCGCTCCCTGGGGAGCAGAGGGCTGAGACGTGGCACTCTCGCTGTGGCCAGGGCTGTGCCACAGACCCACAAGCTCTACGGGGTGCTTTTGGAGTTTCAACCCCTCTTTCTTCTGGGTTGCACTTGTATAGAGTAGGGTTTAAGGGGGAGTTAATCTGTAGGCAATGGCTGCTGTTTTGGGAGACATAACTACTCCTTCTGTGCTGCCAAAATCCCTCTAATAAGGAACTAATATTTAAAAACTAAATAAAAAAAGGAAAAAAAAATCCCAGCTCATTGTGTGCTTCAGCTCCGTTAGGGATGAGGCCAACACACAACTCCCAGCAGCTGCTGTCGCCTCCAGCAACATCTCCTCCCTTGGACGGCAGCGGCTGATGATAGAGGAGGAGGACAAGCAAAGAGCAGCCACTGGGATCCAGCCATGTCCACCCAGCGCCATGTTCTGGTACTGGGTTCAGCCTCAGGAAGACCCCTTCCCAAAGGCAAAGCACGGCCCGTGGCCCCGTGGTCCTCTACCTGCTGCTGGTTGAGCCGCGTGGCATGGGAAGCCTAGTGTGGATGGGATCGCTGGGTGGTCCCCAGTGTAGTGCGTACACTGCCCGGAGCAATAGCAAATCATAATAAACAAGTCCCTCGCACAAAGCTCTGTCAGTTCAGATTCCAGTTTGGCTGATATAATCTTCATCTTCTCTTTGAAAGAACGGAAAAAAAGAAAAGCAAAAAGAAAAAAACAGACATCCTAAGGGAGATGAGTGAGGCAAGCAATGGGTTGATACTGCCCATGTGTGTCTCAGGCCCCCCCAGTGCAAGGAAAATGTGCTGTTAATCAGCTGCTCCCCTGGGGAATACGCTGATTTAATTACCTCCTGCTTGCACAGTCCGGCTGCGATGATGCTTGCCCAAGACACTGCATGAGGAAGAAACAGATATCGAGCCTCAGCGGGCAGGTTAGAACAGGATGGGTGAGCAGAGCAGCAATGGCCCCGGCCCTGGTTTGGTAAGCGAGGGGGTGAATTGGTCCGGAGAGGCTGTGCAAGCAGGCTGCCTCCCAAAACCATAAGTGCAAGAGGTAGACAGCATCAAAGGGCACATCACTGCCCCACGAGAGCCATGGGCACTGCAGAGGGGATGGATGCATCAAGGAGTCGCCTTTCCCCTATCTGAAACACAACCTTATTTGGGGGGAAACACAGCAAAGACGTGCAGTGGGCAACAAGGGGGTTTCCAGATAGGAAAGAGGAGAAATAGCTAGATGAAATGAAGGGGAGATGCCCAGTTAGCAGGCGCCATGCCACAGCCCCCTCCCTTCACCAGCTGTGCGGCACAGACCCTGCACGTGAGCGCATTTCTCCAGCCCTCTGATTGTCATGCCACTGGTATTTTGCAACGTTAATCTAGGATGTGTCAGAGCATCACTCCAATGCAGGCAAATATTTTCCAGGGCTCATGTTTCTCGATGCTTATGAATGTCAAAGAGGCGGTGCACAGAGGAACAGAGACCTCGTCTAGCTCCTGGAAGGGGGGAGCTGCGTCAAGTGCATTCACCCTCAAAGCGACTCACTGGACAGTCACTTTGAAGCAGCTTCAGCACGAGACATGGGTTTCTGCTCTCCCACCTGGGGGACAGCCAGGATGTTTAATAATTAATGGCTGTACGCTTGCCTACGGAGGACAGCACAAAAAGCGTCGCTGCGTCTTTAACGGCTGCCAGCGATGGGAAACTCATTGGAGTGTGTGTTCGGAGGGGAAGAAGGTTAAGATGATTAACTGGTGCTAACAAGTTTAGGATGTGGAAGAAGTATTTTCTTGGACGTCCATCAAAGAGAGGATTGAATGTTCCCTGGCGGGGGGGGGGGGGGCAGGCGGGTGGTATGTGTTTAACAGATGAGGTTTCTGCCTCCCAAAGCCCGCCCAGCCCTGTATGATGCAACCTCTCCCTTTTCAACGCTGCCTCTTCCCCTGTACCATCAGCCGTACCTGTGGCCCCAGCCTGGCACTGGGGGCTGAAAGGCAATCCAGGGGAAGGGAAGCTGCCCCTCCACTCTTCCTGTTGATCCTCACCCTGGGACACCCTTTGGGCACCAGCAGATCAGCCTGGCCCTTGGTCCCCACCCGCCGGGGCGAAGGCGCGGGCGGATGCCCGGAAGAGCGAAGAGGGAATCAGGTATCACCACACCGAAACCCGATGCTCCAGAGAAGAGGGCTCTTCCTGGGCCTTTGCAGTCCCGCTGCAAAAACCCTACCCTCTGCCCTGCTGCAGGAACAGCAAACAGAGCCATCCCCACCACTGGCCAGGCCAGCAGCCTGCTTTTTACCTCCCATTGCCCTCAAGTGCATAGCAGCAGCTAACACTAGTGCTGGAGCAAAGTCCCCTTGCAAACAGCTTTGGAGTGAGCCACTTGGAACCTGCAACATCTCCCTTGGCCCGTCCCGGGTATTTTTGGTGCTCTTCGCCGGCTGGCGGGCGCCCATGCTTTGCGCAAGGGGCTTGGACGCTGCCGGGTGCCATGCCCCACCGTCGAGCCTGGCGGCCGGTGCGACTCGCCTTCATTCCTCCGGCCGCCGCAAAGCTGCCAGGATGGGCAGCACACGCGAGACCCACGTCGCGGGGCCCGGACGTGCGTCAGTGGCTGACGCAAACCAGCCCGGCCATGTGCACACAGCCCAGGCCTGGGAAAAATCCTCCACCCCGGTAGCGCGCTCACACTGAATCAAAGCCGTCGCCATACAGTAGCAGCGCAATGTGCTCTTCGGGTTTCCTCAGCCAGCTGGGATGTTTTTGCCTTGCTTTGTCAAGGCGCTGATTTATGCCCATATGTACCATATACATTGTAAGCACAGGCACGCAATGGTGTAAACACTTCTACCAAACATCTGTACACAAACCCATCAAATATGCACAAGCTCCCTGCTGCAGCCCTCAACATGCATCTCAGGCGCTCCACAGGCAACCTGGCGGGCCCCGGTCTGCGTGCGGGGTGCCATTTGCCACTGGACCTGTTATTTGGATTTGGATGCAGCCTGGCAGGGACGGTAAAGGTCACAGTGGGACCATTATCTGATGTAAATCGGCACAGCCACAATGCTTTTCTCCTGTGTCAATCTGTGCTTCAGGCTGGAGCCCGCCACAGCAAGTATCTGCTCCTGTGCAGTGCTGTGCATCCATTCCTCCCTCCAAAATCTCTGTCCTTCCCATACATTTAATCCTCAGTGTCTTTCTCTGCACCTTGCCCTTGTCTGAGGAAGAGGTTAGTTTATCCCTGGTTTTGGATGGAGGATGGCTGTACTGAACAGCCAAGGATTATCCAGGGCTGGGATATAATATTTGGAATAAAATATGCAAGCACCATGAAAGTTAATGCTGGTGCCACCAGGACTCATGCACACCTGGACACAAATATTCACCTGTTTGCACCTTTGGAGAGAGCTCAGCCTCCAGAGAAAAAGACCTGCAGCAGTTCTGTGTGTTTGGGGGAATTTTCTTCCACCTTCCTGCCCGTTTAAAATAAAAAAGCTTAAAGTAAAAAGTTTGAAATAAGAAAGCATGTAAAAGGACTATGAGAGGAGCCCTGGGGCATCCAGGAGACAGGCCTGATGTGGCAAGAGGGAATTATACAAACAAGCAGATGGGTGTAAATAAACAGGCCACCCTCTTGCAGAGCACTTGTGCCCATCATCATGCCTCAGCACCTTCCCTTTTTAATGCATTGACTGTTTCTAACCGTATTTTGGATAAAGAGGGAAAGGCAGAGGTTTTTGCCTTCCTAATTCTATCAGCATGGTAGCACCATAAGGATGTGCTAGCCCTTCCAGCCATTTTGCAGCCCAGGCAGCACTCGCAGCTGTATTAATGACTTACGCAAGCCCTCCTAGTCTGTGGCAACAACAGCAGGTTCATTAAAATCAATTAAATACTCCTTAATAAAGTTGGTTTAAATCCCAAACACAGACTAAGCCGGATCAGTTGATGCTTAGAGGGATAACGACCATCTTTTCTCCCTCTTACCATCCTTCAGCCACGCATGTGGCAACCTCCAGGTGACAAAAGCCAAGGCAGGGTGACTCCTTGAGCTGCTCTGGGCGGTTGTGGAAGACTGCCTACGTGTTCAGAGAAAGAGAGTTAAGCGACCAAACAAACAGTTTGTTTGTTTTTTTTTCCTGAATTGTTCATCCCCATCTATTCATAACTGCTCACAGAATCCATGGAATTCATTGTGTGGTTTGCATCTTCAAAACAAATGAAACAACAGTATGTCTAAACCAAACAAACCCCAACCCAAAATACAGCCAGCAGGCCAGGGCGCATGAGCAACCTTTGAGGCTGAAGTGTGTGTATACTCTGGAAGGCCCCAAAAATGTGGATGGGGGGAATATATTTAAATTTCAGGGAATAATAGAATTCCCAAGGAGATTTCTTATAAAGAGGGGAAAAAAGAAGAAGTATTTAAGCAATGATTATGCTGCAATTTTTCTTCCAGATGTGCCGTGCCAGCAAATCGCATTTTCTGACATGGCAACGTGCTGCTCTAGCTGCGGTGGTGCCGGATGCCCGTCCGCAGCAGCCCAGGCACTGCTCCCTCCGGAGCTCGGCGAGGGCTTTGCCAGTGCATTCAAGGGAAAAAGGCAATTCAGAAAGCTCCAAGCTTTTGGCAAGGAATGGCTGCTTGAGACAAACGTCCTTTTTTGTGATTTTTTGGTTAGAGGTTGTCAAAAAGCTGTGTTTAGACACTTTTAAAGCAGAAAACACCTTTTGCCTAGTCAGCATAGAAAACCATGCTGACTTATCATCCTGAGAAGGGGTCAAACACAAAACTGTAGCATTTCAACTAGTTCAATGCACCTCCTAACAAGAGTGCCACAGGGACGCGTGTTTCATTGCACACTCCCATCTCACGTTCCTCATGGCTCTGAGCCAGGGCCACTGATACAGCTCGTGGCTGCCAGCATTTAAATAGCGGGGGTGATCTTTCCACACCCTCACCCCATGCCCAGGATCCCAAACACCTTCTCCACCTCTCAGGGCTCACCAGTGCCTTCAGGCTTTTAATCTCACAGGAGCCCTCAGATCTTTCCAAGAAGCCCCAGCAAGCTGAAAAAGGATTGCGTTAAAAATGACATCAAGAAAACATAAACGCCATGAAAACAACCTGGCAAGAGGCAGAGCATCCCGGCCAGGGTGCGGTGGGCAGGGAGCAGGCAGGACTTGTTCACTGCCTCCTTTTTGGCTCACCTCCTCAGAGCCATTTGGGGAGGAGAAAGGGAGAAACGGACAAATCCACTTGGATGCAATATCCTGCCCAGGTGCTGCAGGGCTGGGGCTCAGCCCACACTGCCCAGGGGTCTGCCCCCTGCTGCAGCTATCCCCGTTACCCCCTCGTCCACCAGCCCAGGTCCTGCCCTTCCCGATGCTTCCTCTCTGCTGGCTGCCTGCGGGGCCAGGCAGGGGTCCGGACGTGGGAAATCCTGCCGCCTCCTGCCAGCTGGCCCTGCTGGCCCTGGGTGACACATCCTGGGTGGGAGCCAAAGCCCGGCTGCAGCCCCGCACTGTTTCTTGCTGTCCTCCTCGAGCAGCTGCCTCTGTGCCAAGGGGTCCAGCCGGCACCGGAGGGGTGTACCCAAGGGGGCGAGCAGAGGGCGAGCAGGATGCCTGGTCCAAGCGTGCACACTACGTGGCCCACAGCCCCGGGGTGCAACTGGGGCCACCCTGCAAGAAGGGGAACATCAGCAACATTTTTGAGTTGCAGCAGCTCCTGCTGGCATTTCTGTAAGATCAATCGGAGCTGAAGAGAGTGGCCAAGCAGCTTTCGCAGGGGAAAGGGGTGAGGTTTTGTATGAGAAGAAATGCTCAGGGGACATTCCCTTGCAAAGCCTCAAAGACATTCCTGAGAGGACCCCAGTTCCTGGCCAATGCCAAAATCCTTGCAGCTGCCCCACACCAGCCTCCAAGCCCCTGTAACAGCAGAAGGCACATTCATTTGTGGCAGGGTTCTACAACCTCCCTTTGACCGCCCGTCCCCATCCCCAGGAGGCCACGGGGCCGGAGCTGCCTCCTCCCGCAGCCCAGCTCCCTCCTATGCCCCCGAGTGCTGCCACGGGGAGGGATGGAAAAGCCATTCGGCATCCCTCCGAGCTCCTTCCCTGCTTGCATGGCTGACCGCCTCCAGCACTGCGGGCTCCCAACCTGTCCAAGGAGAAACCGGACCAAAACAAGCATTGCGGGGGCAGAGGGAAAGGAGCCAGCCTTTTTCTTCTTTTTTTTTAAGGGATATTGAAGACTGAAGCAGAAAGCCAGCAAAGTGAAAAACAGCCACGTGGGGACTATGAAAATAGGAGCTGAAGAGAGGAAGATGGGAAAGGTCTAATAAAGAGAGTCACAGTATATAAAATACACAAGCACCCACCTCCACCAGGAAGGCTGTGGGAGGGGGTTTTGATGGTAATCCTTGGCTGTTTGAGACTGTCCAGGCAGACAGGGTCTGGATCTGCAGCTGGGTCTGGATTAGACCAAGAAAGCTTAGGTTTTTACACTGTCAACCTGAAACACAATGCTTTTCCCTCACAGCATTTTGTTATTACGTGGCAGAAATCAAGGGAGGTCAGTTGGCTGTGAGAGGATCCTCCAGCCTCAAGTAGCTCTCCTGAGCTCTCAGCCACATCCAGATCCCATATGGAAAAGAAAAATTTCCCTCATCTGAGTAAAAGTCATGAGGGGAGGCTCGGTCCTAGAAATCAGACCCCAAAAAAGCTCCCCAAATCTCATCCTAGCACACAACAACCTCGGATCAAAACCTGCGCTGAGCTCCCTGCCCACACTTAGTCCCAGTGTGGCGCAGGGTCTGAAGGCAGTGAATAGCTGGGTACAGTCATTGCTGCTGTTGAGGCTTCAGGGCCCTTTCCTAACCTGTACGAAGTTGTCCCAGATCAGTCTGGCAGACAGTGGGGACAGAAGGAATCACACAGGTTATCCACCAGATGAAGGGAACTGAGTCATTAATTACCCAGGAAGGTTGTGCTAACCTTGGGGGTTGTGTCCTCCCCACTGAGACACCACTGGAGAAGCTCACTGTGACCTCTGAGCAAAAAAAACACAATGCCAAGGAACAACATCTTGCTCACAGGTAGTCACACCCAGCCCCAGCCCAAGCGATCTGAAGTAGCAGCTTCCCAACCGAAGGAAACTTATATTTCCTTATCATTTGCTATAAATACAGCTGCGCTGTTTTCCTGACCATGTTATTTCTACAGTCCTTATCACGCGCACTCAGATAGCCGCAGCACAGTCACACACTTCACAGTCTTCTTGCTCCCCTATTCCCAGCTTTTCCAAACCATTTACGTTCACAACCCCCTGCGTCCTGAAGCTCTTCTGTGGCAATGGGTGACCCTGCCCAGGACATCCACATCCGTACTGAACAGGTCAGCAAATGAACTTGTCTTCCTTTTCCCCTTCTTTGCCATGCAGAGACCTGGCTCACAGTTAGGGATGAACTCAAATGTCACTTCTGATAAACATTTATTTTTGGTGAGGAACATGATGTGTTTATAGGCGGTGGAGTGGACCAGTGAGAAGCAACAGGCATGCGCCAATTCTTGCAACATCTTGATGCTTCTCAGTGCTTCTGAATACCTTGGTCTCCCACAAGGGTCATGTTGTCTGGTCCTTAGGGCATTTTAAACGCAAGGGAAAAAATGCATTGGGGAAAAGTATTCCCAAAGTCTCGGGCTGGAAGAGAGACCATGTTGAAGCAGCACAACAGTGCTTTTAGGTGGCCTGCGTTGCATCAGCCTGGAGACCAAAGGGAAACACCCTGGAGCAAAGAGTCTGAGATGAGACAACAGCTGGCTGAAGGTGCCTTCATTTCTGCACTGCCCAAAGCCAATCAAGGCTTAACCTACTGCAACATCAGCTTTGGACCATAGCTTCATTTCCCTCGATGAATTAGCTGGCAGGGTGGGGGAAATTTTTACAAATAGTTTCTGTGTCCATAGGATATTTGCTGAAGACAAGCAAGTTTGACAGGTAAAAAGGAAGCCTGAACCTCTATGAGACATTTATTATTATTGTTCTCCCAAATCAAAGCTGTCCTTCAGAAATGCTATGAGCTTAATGAAATGAGCGAGCACCTAAGCATTATGAGAAATCCAGCACCGACTACTGCTGTGGCTTCACAAGGGATGTGGGTATCTGTAACCAGGTATTATGATCTTCATGCTGAAACACTTGGGCAATTCATCTGTCATACACATGGTGTAAGGGGTCACCTTCAAATAGCCTCAAAAATCAATGAATCTCTTTTTTTCTCTGCTCTGCATTCAAGTTCTAAGTTTCCTTCTCCACGCTGGCTTAGAAACAACAGGAGGATATTCATTCCTGTGGTTTTATGGCATTTATATGTCAAGTCTAGGCAGGAACTTGAAAATGGAGTAGTGCTATAATTTATGTTCCTATTGAAGGGAAAAGGTTGAAATTTAAAAACAGTTGAACTCAGTTTTGAACTGATCATTGGAGAAGAGATACCTAGAAGACATTTCATTTGTATTGTCTTTTAAATTTAAACCAAAATAGTTCCTGTTGTTTCTTTCTGGGACTAAAAGGAAAGTCCAACAGTCCTGATCTAGACTAGCCAAATCAAGTATTTTCCAATGTTCTACAGGTCTGGATCCTGGATTTTAGTTCTTTTCTATCACAAACCTGTATAGCTTTACCTCTTGCTTTTACAAGCTGCTACATTACAAATCCATTTTAGTCTGACAAGAGACTATACCTCCTATGTCTGTACACAGGTCTAAATACACTGATTACAAGACAACATTACCTCCAGCAAAGGCAGACCCCTTCATCATTTCATCCACCACTATCCCACTGTTGACCACACTTAAATACACTTTTATATGCGCACCACCAGACACTGTGAAAGACCTCACGCTGGGCACCAAAGAGAACCAAGGGAGAAACCACAGAAAATGAAAATGCCGCTTTCAGATGCTCATCCAGACACAACTTTCCCTGCTTCTTTCTTTTCAAGATGTGCTTCAGCTACTCAGTTTGGATATACACATTCAAACTCTCCCAAAACTTCATCGACTTTGGATGTGAGTGGTAGCTGGCACTTCTCCATTTTTTTCTACACAGTCAAAAGCATCAAAAGACAATGAGGAAGGCTGCATGATTCATAGAAATGGAATGAAATGCCATTCACAAATGTTTTTTCCATAGCAATTTGTCGCTTATTGTATTGAAACCACTTCAGAAGATGTGTCTCAAAGAGTCTTTTGATATCAGCATGATTAAAAACACAATGCAATTAAGCAATCCCATAATATTTCTGTATGTTATATGAGCAAGACCTTGAGTGACCACTTCATTCAACCCCCTGATAAATGGCCGCTTCTAACAGAAGGCTGTTATTCCGCAAAATGCCTCAGATAATTGTATAACACGAAGGAATTCAAATCTTGTCACCCCAGAGGCATTCTGGCTTACCAAAATTTAGCTGTCCAGCTTTGGTGTTGGTTCTAGCCTACATGTCTCAAACCTTCTCAAATCAGCCAAGAAAGATGCACCTCCCAAGAGCCATTCTGCCCACTTCAAAATTGGTGTCTAAAATTAATGGGAACATTTGCCCTCTAGATTTATCCTTCTCTCTTTATTGACTATCTAGATGTCTACCTGGATGTCTATTGCTTTTCCTGCTCTTTCCGTCATATGCAGAGTTAGCATTTACATATGTACCCAACTTGTTACACACATCTCCATAATGATTTCCTATACCTCAAGCAAGTATGCATAACTTTGCATTTATATACTACACGGCGTTAAAAATAACTTTTAACAAGATGTAGACGAAAAAGGCCCTTCCAAAGTGCTACCCGTCCTAGATCCCTACCTGCCGGGCAGTTGCATCGCTGGTGTGTGTCTCGAACTTCTCGATGTCTTGGCAAGTGGAACTTCAATTTCTGTCAAGGGAGGAAAAAGAGCAAAAGGATTCATTAGTACCGTTAAAATCAAAGCCTCAAATTCTTAGAAAAGTGAGACTGGGGGATGCTGCCCAAGTAGAGATGGGAGAGACAGAGCAGAACAGTTTGGGAATGAAGAAAGGCATTAAAGTTCATAGTCTTTAACTAGAAATGTGGAGTTTGATTGGAAGCAGGCTGAGGGAGTTTCGTAATGGCCTCCAAATGTGGTCCTCCTGACAGACATTACAAAATCAAGAGCCAGCAGTGGCGAATAAAGAGGTGACTGTGTCCTCATGAGAACGGCGTGTTTCTCAGAAGACCGACTCTGCAGATGAAAAATGGAGATCTGAAACAGGTACTCTTCCCCCCTGTGGCAAACTCCTTATGCTCACGGAGACACCTGGATGGACAGAAGGGTCCCACTGAAAAACTGCGGCCAAAGGTGTCCTGCAAACAGCAACGGCATTTCCCAAAACCTTCAGAGGCTGTGACGCTTAATTTTTCTCCAAGTGCAGAACAAGACAAAATGTATCAAGAGCTTCCACAAGGTGGAATCATGTCAAAATGTTCATTTCTAATTAGTCTGGATTTCTAACGGTGCTGACGTGTCAGTCTCCTGCTCTCTGGCCCCATCTGTGTATCTCTTAAAGGGGCAATAGAGTCCACCTCAGGCCACCGCATCTTCCCTCACTGGAAATGTCATTAAAATTGACCCATGTCCTGAGCAAAATGCACTTTAGGGACAGCATCCACACCACCCCTCATAGACTTTATTAATATAACTGTGATTTAGTGAAGAAAATGCAAATCAATCCAAATAAGTTATTCATTAATGCCTGTGAACCGCACTTAGTTAACGATTTGAGATGATTTGAGAAGACTGAGCTGCCAGGGTTCCTGTGCTAAGGAATCACTCCCTCTTCCCTTCTAACCCTCACACCCAACTGTTCATCCCGGTTGCATCTCCTTATTGTCCAACCTACTTCACAACTTGGGCCAACATTTCAAAAGAAATAGCCTTATGTTGGACTCAATAGAAGCCCATGCCCAGGATCATATGGAAATGACTTGATTTTCACAAGTGAGCACCTTCCTGCAAGAAGGCATCAGTTTGGGGAAAATTTCTTTTAGGGAGGAAAAAAACCAAAGCAGCATATTTCTGCCTGGGATGAGGGAAGGCAGAACTGGCTGGAACACTTCCATTTTTCACTTTGAAAGAACTGGCTTCCTTAGTGCAAGTCAAAATCAGTAAGGGTTGTTGTGACTGACTAGAAATTGAATATTTTCAGAGCTTTTTTTTGCATGGTAGACTGAAATGTTTTGATAGTCAGTTGATTTGATATCAGGGTGAGGAGAAGGTTTCACATGAGGAGAAATGCCAGTTCCCATACAGCATTTTATCTGTGTTTACCTTCTCAGTTTAAAAGCACAGATATGTGATTCTTTGCATTTGGGCACGTTTCCACCTAGCTGCCACCCCCAAATGGCCTGGCTGTGCTCCGCAGTGCTGCCTGGCTTCAAACATTTTGTGCTAATGGTCAAACATGGGCACAAATAGGACAGCAGAGCCTTTATTTGGATACTCGCACTGGTATGTACACATACACGTTCCTGTTTCCATCTACACATGTGCCAACCAAAATGTCTGAACACGAGACTGCCACATTTAGGTGGGGTTCCCATGTTGGGGAATTGAGCTTAGCACAGGGAAGGGGTGGTGGTTCACACAGAGAGGAGCAGAAAGTCATTTCCTAACCAGCAAGGGTCCAACACACTACAGTGGGGCCCTTTATAGGACAGAAATCTGCAAGCAAACATGCAACAGACCCCTGCCCCACCAAGTGCAGAGGCACCCCCGGGGCCAAGGGGGAAGGCAGAGTTCAGGTTTGCTGTAAGACTTGGCTTGGTTGCTCTGCTGGTGCAGAAGTTGAGGAGTAGCATAACTGGACTTACCAGCGGAAGTGATGACCCAGCAGGACTTCAGCGCAACTGGGAGAGGAACAGGAGCGATATCATTTCCCCACAACTTTATCTGCAGGGACAGGGTAGTGGAAATACCTGGGACAACTGAAATAGCCTTCTCAAGGACGGGGGCCCCTCAGGAGGGAGGTGTGAGTGCTCTTGGGCAGGGCTGGGAGCACAGCCCCCAAGCATCGGTACTGTCCAACCATCAAGCACTCACTGGCATTGGGCATTTTCCCCCATCCCTGGCCATCATGGTGCCTCCCTGGAGCCCAGGAGCTCTGCACATCCCTGGGGAGTGCAAAGGGCAGTGGTGCCGTGGGACTGCTCCCCTATGGTGGGAGGCAAAACCTACCAGGAATTTAGGAGCGCCTGGAGTTCAGTTGCCTGCACAGTCTATTAAACAAACATTGACTGCAACAGAAAAAATCCTTGGCTTCTGGAGACCTCAGTTCAACTTTGGGTTGAGATGGTGAAACAAACCGAATTCCCAGCCTTTTCTGCTTCCCTCATTACTACTGTGCAAAATACTGCCTGGTCCAACACAAGAAGCTGGCTTTGCTCAGGAGAGCAAAAAGAAAGGGCTTTCCTCTAAAAGTGGCCTTTCCAAGAGAAAACTTCCATTCCCAGGCAACAGAAAACCATTCAATTTTAGGGCAAGGTTGACTTCTGTAATCAAAAATAAAAGAACGTGGTCTCTGGGAATCTAGTGTTTGCAGTCTCCTTTCTGGGTTCTGGGGTTTGCTTTTTCACCTGGGGGACACCTAGAGCATGAAACATCAGAGCAGCAACTGGCAACCTCTTCCCCTGGCAGAAGTGCTGAAAACACTTCTTACAGAGAGAATTGATAGCCTGCTTGCTCTTGCCTGTCATGTTTTCCAGTGACATAACGGCTGCACCTTCCCCCTACGCATACGAAAGTGGCTGAAAAAGCCTTTGCCAGCACCGGGGCCACAGCTGACCGGCTCCCACATGGGGAATGTGCACCTCTGTGTATTTAGGGAGCCATCACACATCGGTGAGTGCAGAGGAAAGGGGAAAACCCTCTCTTCACGAGGGCAAGGGCAGGAGAGTCGGGCTGAAACACGTGCTGGAAATAGGCAATAAAGCTAGCACAGGCTTTTCCCGTGGGTTTTGTTAACTCTCCACTGGCGTGACAGGACAGGGCTGGCCTGAGTGGACAGAGCAGTGAAAGCAAGACCTCTTTTGACACAGGACCATGGCTGTGGCCTCCTAAACCTTGCAAGCGCCTGCCTATTTTGGATGGGCACTTAAGATTAGGTGAAAGAGAGGGTACTTCTTCAAAGGGGGCAGATTAATAGCTCTTTAGCAGTCGTAGTTTGCAGTCACCCGGGGAGGTGAAATCGTTCCCACCACTATCTCCAACAGCTAAAAGAAACATGTCTCAAATAGATAATCTATTACAACCATCAGGAGGATTTCAAGGGCTGGTGGTTTTGTTAACTTGCATTGTTTTATCTCCAATTTAGCTGTTTTTTCTTAAAGGCCCAGCTCCTGGAAACGCAGGACCATGTAGCATAGAGCAAAAGCAAGCAGCGAGCCCTCCTAGATGGAGCAAAAAGCTTGGAAATAACACCATCTGGGTTCAAGGACTACAGGCAGCTGGAAGGAAACGGGACTTAGCTACCAGAGGAATTGGAAGAAAAGAGTAGATCTCATGACTTTGCGGTGGAAAACACTAAGCTAAAGATCAAGGCAGGGATGCTTAGAGCATCTTGCTGACCTTGGGAAGCAGAATTGAGCAGTGTGGTTTAAGACACTGAAGCAAAAGGAGGCAAAAAGGCTTTAAGCTGGGAGGGTAAGGGAGTTTCCAGGTGTCCCTCCTTTGCTCACATAAGTAAGGAGAGAGTCCCAAGGAAATGAGCCTATTGGGAAAGCAGTGAGGATCAATGCTCCCTCCCCATCCATGGCACAGCCTCCAAGTCCCTTCAGCATCACTAAAGACACAACAAATACCTTCAACATAACACCCTGAGAGGCTGAGCACACTCATCACTGTGCAGAGGGAGAGCTGATCTTCCCCCAGGCTTTACAGGGTAACTGCTGTTGTGTTACACACACACTGCTACCTCTACAAGCACACAAATTGAGGGTTTTTTTCCTAGCAGCAGCACTGAATCCATTCTGCTCTCCACCCTGCCAAGCTTTTGGCAAGCAAAATAGTACCAAATGTTACCCAGCATGGGAAAGGACCTTGTTTTCTTCTTTGGAAAGCTTTGCCATTCCTGCAAATGCCAGTAGTGAGTATTTGTGCTCTTTGTATGAATTTCTGATGCCCCATAAATGCAGAGGAAATCCTACGTGGAGCTAAAGTGCTCCCTGAACTACCTGCTTCTGGCCCATTCTGCACAGACGTTTTTGTGAGAAAACAGTCAATTTGTGTCTGGTAGAAAATTCCCCTCTGGTATTTGCTGACACCAGGCAGAGGTTCACACAGTAGCGAGTGAAGCAGCACTGGTCGGACTGCTTCTGGGAATGCATCTACTGCCCTCTCCTTGCTCATCCTGAACTGAGATGGAAACACTGCCACAGCCAGCCGCGAGTGCTCCAAAACTGGGCTCCAAGGCCAGGAAAACATCCCCATCAGCTGCCTTAAAATTAACATTTTGAACAAACCAACCCAGCTCCTCTCCCTGCCAGTTTGTTTTTTTTTTGCTTGTCAGGAAGAAGGGCTCCTAACAGGATTTTGGCATTTTGCACTTTTCAGTGCAATCTGTACGATGTCCCCACGGCTGCTCGCAGACACCTGGGGACCTCCAGAGCATACCTGGGTACAAATGTGGCACAGCCTGGAGGGCACCACGTGCTCCAGCTCGGAGCACAAGAGCAGTACAGGTTTTGAGCATAACCTCAGCTAGCTCCTCTATCAGCCCTTGCAGACTTTGCTTCTTCATGTCCCTCCAGCTGATCTTCACAGCCACCAGAGCTAGAAATGTGCTCCTGTGCCCATGGCCCCACTCACCTCCCACCTCCCTGCCCGGCTCAGACCAGCTCTTTCCAAAGCCAGGATTTCTTTAAAGCTTTGCTATTTTATTTTGTGATGGATAACACTGAGCCGGCAGCTGTGAAACCCATTAAGGTCGAAACACCAGGAAGCTCTGCGAGGATGTGGCAGTGAGAGGCAGTGAGGGTCTGAGCAGGGGGGAATGAATATCCCGCTTTCACGTCCATCACAGCAAGCCCAGCCACAGCCCCTCTCCCCCAGTCCTGCTCAACACTCTTGCTTTCCTTGTTTTTCTTCTCCCATCATTTCCCTTTTATCTTTCCTGTTTTTCTTCATCCTTGTCCCTTGGCAGCCAATCCGGGACACCCATCCAACTTAGCCCCACTTCAGACCTAATGAAAAGGAGGACCAGGGGGATTTGTTTTTCTTTCCTAAGCAAAAGCCCCATATGCCACCCCACCATCTGTCTGCCAGCAGACCTCCACCCTGCACCTTGAGCTGCTTGGCCCATGCTAGTGCCTCTGGCTGAGCTGTGGAGGTCTGAAGTAGCTGTTTTAGAAGCTTAGCTGAAGCAGGCAGCGGAGACGGGGAGGGTCTCCTCCCCAGGGGCCCCAGCCCTCCTCCCCCCGTAGGCAGCAGACCTTGCAAGGTGTAAAGCGACAGGAGACCTGGGTCAGGCATCCCTGCTCCTCCACAGCCTCCGGTGCCTTTCTCCAAGCTATTTTTGAAGCTGTCGCCCAGCGGGCAGCTGGTAACTCTTGTGGTACCCGGGAGCGAGTGCTGGCCCCTCAAGCAGTGGTTTCTGTCCCATGGCTGCTCCCTGCACTGGTTGCAGGGGGGCTGGGGCCACCCCCAGGGCCTCAGAAGGGGCTGCTTAGAAAACAGGGGTGCTGCTGGGCACGTGGGCGTCATGAGAGCCCCATTTCCCTGCTAAGCCGGGCTATAAAAAGGCAGAAAGGTGTCGTGGCCAGCAGAGCCAGCAGGACACAGGGGGCCATCCGGCCCCGGGCACGGCTCCCAGGAGGCATCCTGTGGCATGTCTCAAATCACTTGGTAGAGATAAACTGTGACTTCCCAGGAGACTCGTGCCAGCAGCAACAAGGGGAACACTGCACGTTATCCCCTGCCCGGTGGCAGGGAAGGAGTCCCTGTGCAAGCGTGCAACCGCGGGGCACAGGTCCAGCCACTTGCAACACTTCTGCCTCCCCAAAAAGCTTTTCTCTGTGGGGTATTGCCCCATGGACCCTGTCTCCCCCTTATTCCTCATGCAAAGAGGCAACTCAAAACCACATCCCTCAGCTGCTACGATGTTTGCTTTTGGCTGCAAACCCCAGTCGATCTAGGGACTGTTCCCACGAGACCCGTAAACGGTAACCAAGCCTGTCAGTTGCAGGTTTAAACTCCTCACAGCAGACCTTCACTGCTCCTAGAAAGCCTGGAGGGGTCCCCAGGTCCCCCCGGGTGCCAGGCAGCACTGCTCCGAGGCAGGTCCTAATAGCCACCACCCTGATTATCCCATTCCTTGTCTCATTTGGCAATAGCAGCACACAAGATTTTTTCAGACACAAACAGTTTTTGGGCTAGCCCCAGGGATCTCTGCAGCCTGCCTCATGCCAAGGCTGGAGTAAACATAAAAAAGGAGAGGTGGGTGGAAACGGCCCCAGCCCTGAATTTTAGCGCCAAGCCTCCCCCAGAGCTGTGGAAACAGGTCATTGTGGACCTGCCTGGAGAGTTCAGAGACATGAGCCACAATCTGCTCCCTGACATGTCAAAACTGCTTCAAAGCCCCGATGAGGCGAGGAATCCTGCAGGGTACCCATCCGACCCAGGACAGAGGAGCCCAGGCAGCCCCCAGCAGCACCAGCACAGCAAAGTAAAAGGTGTCAGCAACAAAAATCTGCATTTTTGGGCCCTCTTCATTGACCTGCTGAAGCTCAGGCTTCTTAAGCAGCAGATCTCCCCCATCCTCAGAGGAAGAGCCCACTGGCTCTAGTAGAGTTTGGATGGGGCTCAAGCAGGCATAGCACAGCCTTGTGCTCTGCACCGATGCTCTGGCAGTACCAGAAACTATCCTGGCAGTGCCAGTGTGTCTCATTTTCTTGAGCTAGGAGCCGTGGAAGGATTCAGGACTGGCACGGCGGCAAAGCCAGCCCGTCACAACATTGGTGTATTTGCAGGTACCTCCTCCTGTAGCCACGCTGGCTGTAGCATGCCTTGCCTGTCCCTCTCCTGGGGCTCAAACCCACACTGAATTCCCACGTTTAACCTCTAGCTCTAACTCCTTTGGCTGGCAACGCCAGCAGTCACCAAACGGAGAAGACTGGAGGCTCTTCCATCCCTACCAGGACCAGGGATGAGGTTTCCCCCTTTGCAAAGTGCCGGGGCTCAGCCACAGCATGGGCTGGGGCAGAGGGAAGCAAACACCAGGTGGGTTTGAGAGGTGGGAGGGACCTGAAGGCATGGGAAATTCAACCAAGCAGCATCACTTGTGCAGAAATAAATTTTTAAGGGAGGAAAAAAAAAAAAACAGATAATGCAACTATGCGAGCATGCACGTGCCTAAAATCTATAGTACTACAAACTATACACGCAAAATGAAAAGACACCGACCTCATCAAGCAGTTGGTCAACTCTTCCCAAAATAGCTGTTTCCATTTGGTCTGCTGAGAGCCAGGCAGGGAGCTGTGTGGGTCTGTCCGCTTCCAAGTGGGACACCCGGGACTGCAGATCGGAGGTCCGAAAGTACAGCAGGAGGCTCAGCACCAGAGAAAGCAGGGAGACGCCGGGCAGCCCTGAGCCCAGCAGGAGAGGGAGGCGGCAGCATCTCTCCCCATCGCTGGTCCTGGGGGGAGCCACGCACCCCCTGTCAAAAGCTGCTTCGCTGACGCCTTTCCAGCTCTTCTCCTCCAACATTCCCTCCCTGTCCTGAGAGACAATAAATAAATAAATAGAATAAATAAAGCCTCACTCCTACTCTGAGAAGCACAATCCAGAAGTCATAGAAAAAGAGCGTCCAAGGGGATCCCAGTGCCAGCAAATGAAAAATAACAGCAATGATGACAAAAGTGGATGGGGGGGGTCTTTAAAAAATAAAATCAAACCACACACACATAAAAGGGGTGCAGAAAAAAAAGGATCCAACTGCAGTAAAGAGTGGGAGGGAGAAAAAAATCTGATCAGGATTTTTTTTTTTCCTCCTGCGTTTCAGTCTTTTGGTTCGCTGGTAGGTTTTTATTTCCTTCTAAGCTGCCAGTTTCAGTTCCTTCGCAGACCGGCCAGGAGCTCGCACATGAAAGTCCCCATTAGAGAGAGGTAATTCTCAGCTGCTGCGGCGACGCTGTGCTCTGGCAGATCGTGGCTCCCCTGTAACATGACACACTCCCTCCGAACTATGGGGCTGGGATGAGCGAGCTGCGCCGCTTCCCAAAGTAACCTCCTCTGCTCGCCCTCTCTCTCCACCTCTCCCTTGCTGCATGATTTATTTATTTATGCAAAGCGCCGGGGTGGGATCGGGCAGTGGGACGCCCCCGTCCCCCTTGGTCCCCAAACCACCTCTCCGCCGCCAGCCCTTCCCTTTGAAGTGACTCTCACCAAGGTTATTTATAGCGGCAGGAAAGAGATTGTAAAGCAGAGGCTGGGCTCACACCAGCCTGCGTCTTTCTTTCCTCCCCGCAGCCGAAGAGCGCTTTACGGGATGGTACAAATGGACTGTCACGTCCCCCGGGCAGCCCTGAGGCACCAGCTGTGGGGTATTTTGACCCTAATATTTTGAGGACAGTACCCAGGCAGGGTGAGAACCAGAGGGAAACGTCTGGAAACAAGAGCTGGCAGCTGAAGGCTCTACAAAAAACAAGCAAAGCGCAGCAGGGAGCAACACCTAGGGCAGGCAAGCTGCAGTGCGAGGGGGGAACCTTTTGGGCTTGATTTGGGTATACAGCCTGCCGAGCCTGGGGGGCACCGAGGGCATTCAGAGGAATCAATCTGCTGAGGCCCTCTAGTGAAGCAGAGCTTCCCATCACCTCCTCTGTGTCCCGCCAGGCACGGGATGCCAGACAGAAAACCCCCTTGGTGGGGAGCAGTCTCCCCAATACGTGCTGTAGGGCAGCTCCGAGCCACGCGTCTGGGAAACAAAGCCTCTTTCTGTTCTTCAGGAGCAAGGGAGGCCCACCTCTCCCAATTTTTCCGAGCATGACATACAATATTTTATCCTCCAGGGTGACATGCAGGCTCTGCTGAGCCCCTGCCTGTCTGTCTGTCCATCCTTTGATCCCCTTCTTGAGCACACACAGCAGCAAAGCAGTGCAGGGCCCGCTGTGGTGCACAGTCATTAAAACCTGGGCAGCAAATTGGTCTCTTAAAATCTGGCTCCCTTGTGGCTCTTTTCCTGTCATTTACACGTTTTAAATGAAGATTTTGCGTGCAGTCTGTGCTGGAAATTACTGGCAGAGAAAACTCATATTCATCTCTCACCCGGTCTCCATTTCAGAGGACTGGAAGAAATAGACCTTCTGGGAGCAGGTTAAAGCAAGCACGAGATGTTTCTTCTCCACCGGACAAACCCTTGGAGGGCCCGGTAGCACACAGCCCCGATTCTTTGAATGGCCTTATGCCTTTCACAGCCACTCGCTTCCCAAAACAGGGTTTTAGCGTCTGCAAGGCAAGAAATCTTTTCTTTATTTCTTTTAGCAGGTTTCTTGTCATCTTGCTACTCAAATTCACGTTGCTGCTCCGGCATGCATGGAAAACACCCCTCTGACGGCTGCAGCCTTTCAACAGTTTCTCATACAAGCAGGGCAGAACCATGTAACCCATGGACAGGGTGCACACAGGGTGTTTATCCATTTGGGAGGCACAGCCACCCTGGTCTTCCACCCCCTGCTCAGTCTCTTCCCAGCTATGCCTGCGTTAGCAGCCTATTTCTTTGTGAAAGGAAAAGGAGTCTTTGAGGCTGTGGCTCTGCCAGAGAGAAACCATGGTCCATGAAGTTACCTAAGATGCCATCTGCCATCACAGCAAATCAGCGGACAGTGAGCAATGAAGGGGAGATGCTTAGAGGCTGATGATACAGTGTTTGGGAAGTGGAGATTTACAGGGGGAGGTAACAGTTGGCAACTGAGATGCTGGGCAGCCTAGACGGCTCTAAGTACACTACTTAAAGACTGGGGTTGAACTATTGATGACTGCAGCTACCTGCCTGTGTTATATGTAGCTTCACCAAAGACTGTCTCTCTCCCTCCCTCCTTTATACCAGCCCAAGCACTAAAATCACAAAAATGCACCTTCTAAGCTGAAAACGGAAATCTGCTGGGTGTCTACATTTCATTTCCCTGCACTGGCTGGGGAGAGCTCTCTGCTCTTTCGCTCTGATTTGTGATAGAGATCCTGCTGTCCAGACATGAGCATCGCCTGAATGACTCTGTAAGTGCCTTTTCCTGCCTCCCCGCCAGCCCTTCCCCAGCTGATCAGTTCATTTAGGGGGTATGTCATAGCTGCTGCAGGCTGGGGAGCTGCACTCAGCCGGGTTTCATGCGGAAGCTTTAGCTGCAGATGTGCAGGAGGGTAATTTTTCTATCCATGAGGCATTAAGGAGCCCTGTCATCCCATGCCAATACAAATGGACTAATTTAACTATGAACCTGAGCCAACTGCGCATGTCGAGTCTGCAGCACTGCTCGCCAAACGAGCTGCCTCCAGAGATGGGCCCCGGCACGTGGAGTCATCTCATCGCTCCTTGAGTTGAGCATGGCCCAACACCCTCAGCTCTCTCAGCAGCTTCAGAGGAGATGGGTGCCAGCCTGAAACCAGTCCTCCTGCAAGTTTGTGACTCTTGAGGCTGGTCAAGTAGAAGCAGATGCTGAGTTGCAGTCAAAGGGAGTGATTTCACTGACCGGTGACTCTTAGAGCAGGCTAGACTGCCCTCGATGTGCTGAGCTTGAGGTTATATCGCTCTCTCCTTGGGGAGATTGATGCAGTTCCTTACAAGGACAGCAACCACACACTTCCACCACTTCTAACAGGTCCTCCAGGATGGTTATGGACCTCAGCACAAACATGCAATGAAATCTGGAGCAAATATAAAGCAATATATACCTCCCAAAGCAGCTGAACCTCTCTGTACAATGAAAGAAAGCGTTTCACATCTACCACGTGGCACTGGCTCAGCTGACACACTGGACATGGTTACATTCAGGTATGCAAGCCTCCAGGTTTGTCAGTCTGTAGCTGGTACTGGCACTTCGTCCTTCTCAGGGGCATTCGTAGGTAGGCAAAGTGCCTTACAGAGAGGTTGCTCAGTGCTGCTCTGCAACAGACACACAGTGCTCACAAAGGGCACGATGTGTGGGGATTCCTCACAGGGCACAATGTGGTCTCATTTTAAGAGACCATAAACCCTCTTTGACCCCAGGTAGGTACCGTGGGCATGAACCACTCCACACTGCAGGCCAGAAATGCAAGAGCCAGGCATGGATGAGGTTCTCGCTCCTATACACATGGTTCAAGCCAGCAAGGTATCTACAGAAGGTCTTCATTTGGCCTGGAAAAGTGTGGGCAACAGCAGCAGTCCTTCCTCACTTTCCTTCGCTTTAAGCAGAGCCTTTCATTTAAAAAAAAAAAAAAAAGTGCCCTCTCTCTCAGTAACTGGAAGTTGAAGCCAACTGCATGGAGATGGCCATGCGCTTGATCCCACCAGTAATCTCCAGAACTGCCTGAGGAGAACTTCCCCTTTTCAGGCCATTTACTAGGGAGAAAAACCCCACCCCACTTCTCTTTTTCTTTCTGTTCCTCGCTCCCCCCCCCCCCCCCCCAGGAAACATGGGGGTCTTGGTGAGCTCGAACGAGCCATTAACTAGCAGGCGACATCTCCAGTTATTGTAAATATATTAACTCAAGGCCTTTCGCTGCGTTTATTAGACTCAAGAACAACATCTGGAAACAGATGTTTTCTGAGCACAAAGGAGAGGAGGGAGGAGGGGAAAAAATCAAGGGGGGAAAAAAAGGACTCTTGCAAGTGGAAGTGCACGGGTCTGCAGTCCATCCCTTTGCAAAATACTGCTCAGATGGAGGATTGCGAGGGGCCGAGGCCAGCACAGCCACGTCCCTCCTAGGCAAGGCAGTGAGACCAGGACATCTCAGGGGTGCCTGTCTGAGAGAAACTGCAATGGGAAAACAGAAAAACTCACATCTGCTTTCAGGGTACTTGTGAGGAATAGTCATAGCACTCTCACAAAAATGGGGTATTTCAGGGGGAGAGATTTTTGCATTTTTTTTTCCTTTCCTTGTCGTGGACCTTCCTAGTCCTCAGTTGCTCTGTGTTCCACAGAGTGCCAGGCTCATGGCGGGGTACTGTCACTTCCCCAGCAGCTTGGCAGCATCTGCCACAGGGACCCACAGAGTGGGAAAGGCCTGGGGTCCCCATGGGACACCAGCAGAGTGTCCCATCAGCCCCAAGCAGCCCTTCCTCAAAGGGCAGAGCGGAAACCTCCCATCCTGAGGACTGTGAAGAACCAAGGGGTCCTGCTCAGACTTGAGGTCTCGATGCCATGGCTCAAGTTTAGACAATATTTAGAGAATTACATTGTGTTACTAGGGACAAAAAGCAAGCAGGCATATGCATACTTGAAAATATATCCCATGACATTATTGGTGAAACTCTATTCTCACCTAGATACACTTTGGCTTAGGTACCAGAGATGCTTAAGGTACAATAGAGTCCTGAGATCAAAGCTTCCCTGCATTTCTTTTGAGAGAAATGCAGTTGCACCCATGCACATACACTTGCTTTTAAAAAAACAAACAAACACACACACACAATCGGTATTTTGTCATCTTTAACCCCACGTTCACCTCTGACATCTCCAACCCTGTCTCTCCTCTGATATGCAGCTACAAATACTTTGCTGGTCAGGTCAGGAATATTGAGTATTACCTACCTAGTTTGGCAGTTGTTTTAGGAAGTATTAAGTAGCCTATGGAGCAGAACAATTCCCGCCCGAGGAGCTGCTCTAACCCATTGTGGAGTTATAGAATAAAGACATATTTGATCCTTTGAGAAAAGGGTTATGAAAATACATGGAAAAAATGTACTGTCCACGCATAGTAATATCATGGCTGTTTTCAATCACTTGGTCTCCTACAAAACAAAAGGGCTTGCTTCACAATACGAACTCCTAGCCTTAACAACAGCAAGAGCAGAAAGGAAGAAGCTAAGCTAGTAGTATCTGGTTGAGCTTTATATTTCCATAACCCTAAAATGCCTGAGCTCATTGTTGCCTCCCTCCCATCGAAGCCAAACCAGCTTCGTGCAGCCGCAGCAGTGGGAACCTGTCCCCAGAGCTGTGTAAGAACCGAGCAGAGCCAGGCTGCGCCGGGAAAAGAGCGGGAGCCCAGCCACCAGCAGCTCCTGTAGAGCTTGGGTCAGAGCCTCCAAGGGAGGAGGAAGCAAACCCAGATTCTGCACAGTTTGGGGCCAACCCTTCCTAAAGGCTGACCACCCCTTCTCCCTCACCTGCTGCAGAGGGAAGGCTTTGCAGGAGGAGAGCTCCAGGCAGCAAGTGGTGGACGCACAGTTAAGCTGCCCACACTCCTCCTTGTGTTTTAAACTAACCTCTCACCTTTTGTTTAGAAGATGAGGGGAATGGCTCGAAGCAAACCAGGCTCTGCACCCTTCTTTGTGAAGGACGGAACTTTTGTCCCCAACAGAAGCATTTCATCACCAAGTTTGGGGTGGGGAGAAGTTTTACTTCTTTTCAGCAGTAGTTTGTTTGAGTTTTTTACTCCTGGTCTGGAACTGATTTTTAATGGGTTGTGTTTGGTGCTGCTGGAGTCTGTAGAGATGGTCATCTCTGCTGGCCTGATTTTCGCTGTTATCTTGGTTCTTGCAGAGCCTGGGTGGAAAAGAGAAGCTAATTAAGAACAACGTTGCTACAAGTAAGACAAGAAAAAGCCTCTACCCCTGCAGCACTATTCCCCCATATCTTGCTAGCCTAAAAATACACACAGCAGCCTGCAGGAGATAGCTTTTGCTCAGGTCTGCAATATACCTACCCCAGGAAAACTGCTTTGGAAAAACTTGGAGTTTTGGTGAACCTGGGAAGTCCCTGGTGCAGAACATCGGTACAAGCTCTCAGCACGGCTAGAGCAGTGCAAAGTGTTAGCCATAGCAAAGAAGCACTCAGACTGAATACTCGACATCTGCTCATACAGGTGGAAAAATAAGGATGAGATTTTCAGGCATGAAACCGGCAGAGCCAGCTCCAAGGGTGAGAGGCAGCTATGCCTGGAACACAATGTTCTCCAGCACAAAGCTGTGGCTCCAAGAAGGCGCTGCTCAGTTCCCCACTGCAAGTCCCCTCAGCCCCTTGCTGGGCAGAAAACCTCCTTTTATTAAAGCTGAGCTCAGGAATTACATGCTTAGTTAGTTACTCCTGCACTGAGGTGCTCGCCCTGGTGCATTGGCACGCACGGGACTGGTAAGTCAGAGCACTGATTTGCATTCAGATTTACCATTAAATAGTTTAGTGAGAAGCTACTGCTGAATCCCTTCAGCCTTGCCGCCCAGCTGGGCTATTGCATCCACCCCAAAGCCCACCCTCCTCCTGCCTCCCCCTCACCTCTGACAGGCACAGGGTTCCCATTCATCTTCCGCTACCGATTTACACACACACACACACACAGAGCTAAGAAAACTCTTTCACTTCACCTTTGGCATATGCAGATCAAGCTCATGTCCAGGCTGCCAGCAACCTGGGACAACCAGTCAACAAACGTGGGGTGAACATGCTGTAGGGTGAGCTGGAAACCCCAAAATCCTGGGGCCAAGCAGGCCTGCCTAGGGGAGACCAGATGCTGCATGCACACCCAGAGGCAGGCAGAGCTGTGACACAGCTCTGTCCAGGAAACCAAACCCTACAGTGCTGGGGCAGAAGTGTGTCCCTGTGCAAGCAGCCAGGGAACCCACAGCAGCTTTGCACAGCCTTTGAAGCTAATGAATCAGAGCTGGGAGGATTGGGAAATCCAGACTTCCCCAACTGCACTGGGGAAGCAAAAATAATGAAGCAAGGCTCCCCCAGAAGACAGATTGTTTCAGAGTCCAGGAGTGAAGGGGAATGGATACAGCAAGCTCAGGAAATTGAAGACAACTTTTGGTAAACACTTCCTCTTGCTCCAACACTTGGTCTTTTATCAAAGCTCATTCAGACCATGACAGCAGTGCACAAAGTGGCTCTGCTCCGTCGTAATGCAAAAGACAGGCCCAGCAGCCAGGAGATTAGCAGCTAATGGAGCAGAGTCGGGTTCAATTTCCCTGGAAATTGCTCACAGAGGAAAGCTGGGAGACAAGAAGCACTGCTAATGTCCTTCTGCGACGCCACTGCTTCCCCCTGCATGGGGGAAACCCCTCACTTGTGCCCTCTGCCTCCCACACCGCGGCTCCCCGCAGCTCATCCCTGCACTCCAACAGGAAGGAGAGCAAAGTAAAAGTGAAGGAGGAAAGACTTGAGCCCCGTACCTGGGAGCAGACTGATGGTGTCGGAGAGCAGCATGGCTCCCTGTGTCAAGGTTTTCCCTCCCACCACTGTTGCTTTTGCAGCACCTGATATAAATCCTCCTGAAGGGTGGTTAACCTGCCTTATTAAAGGCAGATCTATCGGTAAACCCTCAGCCATCTGTGGAGTCTCATCCAGCTCGTTGGGTTTTTAGCTGTCACCAGGGGTTTGCCTCCTTTTAGCAGCATCACAAGGGGACTACGGAAAGATGCTTTTCCACCTCAAAGGCACTCCGGTGAGGCCAGTTCACATGTTGGATGCACGGGACACACCCAGGGCTGCAGTATTCTTTTGGGGCACTGCATCCCCATCACGCTGGGGCACCCAAGGGGCATGTCCGAAACAAAACAAGCTGTTTTCTTGGTGCTCTAAGAGAAAGTGCCCAATTCCTCTCACTTGGGACTCATTAAAGTGAATGGAAAAAACCCTTTTTTAGCTTCCCTAGGCTTTGCCACTTGTGTCTCACACCAGTTTGACGTCAGCATAGTCCCTCTAGATTCATGCTGGTTCAGAAGAAGGGAATCCATTGTGACAGGTCCCGATGAGAAGAAGGGAGAGACAGGTCCTCTTGCCACAAAACTCAGTATCCATGTGGAGAAGCCAAGCCCCCTATTTTTACCATGGGCATCTGAAACCACCTCTTGATGCATTATAACATTCTCCCTCTTTTTCCTCAATAAATCAGTGCTATCCATTTCGTATGCATGAGAATAAAAATAACTGGAAGTTACTCTTGAGCACTGGTACCTGCTTCAAATTTGAGAGGCCTGTTGCTGATTACAAACAGCAGGGAGTGAAGTATATATACTTACTAGATCAATATTAAGAAGTAGTAAACACGCCCTAGCAATTTCCCCTTAAGGACACTAGCCTGTAATGATGGTCCACATCTTTCGGGCTCCAAATTTTTTTTTTCTTTCCCAAATGCTACTACCAATGCAGTGAATAAAAACACACTTTTCTATTTTAAGAGGGGTCAGTGGAGAAAGCGTGAGAACCCCCCTTCACAGGCACTGCTGCCCACCACCTGCCTTACAATCACCCATCCTGCCCATGTCAGGCAGCACCCACAGGTAACATACAGCACCACGGACTTTGTGATGTTCAGGGCAAAGCCACCATAACCCGTGTCATCCGTGGAGGTTTGGTTTGCCTTCCTTGAGGGCTCTGCTGCGTGTCAGTGAGGGAAGAGCTGCCTCCCACTGGTGCCCCTCTTCAGCAGCAGGGAATGGTGCTTGGCTGCTTGCACAACTGTCTCTGCATATTTGGAGCACAGGGGTTAGCACAGAGGCTGAAATATCACGCCCATCAGTAGGGCCCTGTGAACAGAAAATAGCAGAGGATCTGGTGGCAGTTTCCTTTCAAGATGTACAGGAATAGCAGCACACATCTCTGCCGGATCATATGGACTGAATTCCTCAGCCTGAATCCTTCAGGTTTGAATTCTTCTGCAAACCATTTCGCCCCCGCCCCCTTGGCTTGTTTGTTGTTTCAGGACCACTAAGTTACCAAGAATTGTTTATATTATATAACCACCCTGTCCTTATTGCGTTTTGGGGAGGAGACTCTGACAAACAGCCAGATCCAATTTGTACTTTAAATTGGCTTCTGGGCCAGACAGTCATGCCTTCCAGATGGAAAAACCAGTTGCACTCACCAGCAGATATCCTGGTGCATTCAGCTCCCAAATCAGCTTTGTCCAAAGCATGCTCTGGCATGCAATTTGTTTTTTTACAGCCTAAGAGGGTTTGATGGTCACCACAGTCCCTGGTGAGGCAGCATCGCTTTCCATCACCTGTACCAGTTCAGCTGTCAGCCCTGCATCACTGTCCTGGTGTTTTTCCTAGAAGCCTATCCAACAGCTGTAGCAGCTTTATAACTGCCAGATTTGGGATTTGTCTCTCTGGGAAAGTCCTTTCAGGTTGCCTTTTAAAGGGTATCTCTCTGCTATGCTTATTTAACCTGTTTAACACTACCCCAAATCAAAAACAATTTTAAGAATGCAAATGCCATGCTTCTTTTCACACATGCAAAGATTGGGATGGCACAAGATCCTCTCGTGTCCTGCCAGGGCAGAATCAAGGATACATTCAACCTTGGTTTAGGTTACAGCCGGGGCCTGGCCAGTGGCACATTATGCATGGGACGCTGACATTGCTCACAGCCAGAGAGTGTTAAAATGCTGCCATTGACAGCGACAAGCCTGAGCTGTCATTTGCTTTGTTGGGGGCTAGCGAGGCAAGGTGGCAACTGCCTTGAGGCAGCCCCCAAACATGGCTGGGAGCAGGTCTCTGGGCTGCCCTGTTCCACATGTCCAGTTTGGGGACCTGGTGGGAGCAAAAGCCCAGGCTGAGACACACAGACTATATCTCCACAGACAAGTGCAATGCCTGGGGCTGGCCACTTGCTTGTATTCATCCACAGGGAAACAGTGCTGGAAGATGCCCATCATCTGCACCGGAGGCAGGTGTAAGCCTGCATCAAGGGTAGCCTCAGATAGAGGGTCTGTGGCTTCCTCACAGTCCCTGTGATTTTTTATTTTGTTTTTGTCCTCACAAGCAACATATAGTTCTAGGGCTGTACGATGTGATGGATAAACCAATAACTTGGTCCTTTTCCCACCTCTGCCACTCTTCTGCTTGGTGGCCTTGGGCATGGCCCTTCATTCTTTGTGTCTTCATCCCTCTCCTCCTCAGTGAAATGAGGCTACTCTCCAAGTTGCTTTAAGATGAACTGCTGACCAGCGTTACTATTCGAGGAAAAGAGATTAATAAACTGCCAGCTACAAAGCATTTCAAGCTGGAATTATCAAATCTGTACTTTGCAAGCCCTGAATCTCATGCTGCCCATGAACACATCTTCCTCCTAGTATGGAAAGACTCCTGTCACCAGGGCATCATTTAAAAGCATGCTCATGTTCATCACACACCTCCGAGAGACACATGCCATGTATCATCCAGGGAAAGGCAATGAGCGGTGCGGAGGGAGACCTGAGAATCCCTTTGGGAGAGCACTGAGTGAGCTTCCCTCACTCTTAATGTTTGTCTGGTGCTGACAGAAGAACAACCATTCCATTGCAACTCCTCTGCATCCTTCCCTAGTTTCTCCATGTTTTCAGGATGTTTGTTTGCCTAGCAACACACATGGGACTGAAATGAGCTTTTTGGGGAAAGGTTAAGAACAAGCTTCCTTAGGGCCATCACCTGTGGACAGCCAGAGCTTGCAAGGAAGGTCAGAAGATTGTAAATCACACTGTAGATGGGCAAGATCACTCCTGAAAGGCTTAATGAGAAGCCCGCCACTAAAAGCCAAGCGTTTGGGTGGACTCGGCCCTGATGGGCCTTGCAGCAAGCACTGCATTACACAAGAACAGGACCACAGTGGCTGGTCTGGATGGAGAGGCTCAGCCAGGCACATTTCTTGTGTGGGAGAGCCAAGGTGTTGAACAACACACAGCAGAGACAGGCAGATATGCTGCCAGGTCTCCACTACATAGCCTAGCAGTACCCACACATCTCCTGAATCTCCATTTCCCAGTACCTCTTGTAGCGACACACGTTTAGCAAAGAAGCGTAAACCACCATCAAATCTGAGTGGCTGCACTTTACAGCCACTTCAGCTCAGGCCCAAACAATTGTAGAGAGTCCACAGTAGCGAAGACCAGGCCCGTATATTATTTTAAAGAAGTAGTTTGTTTTGGTTTCACTCCCCTGCCCACATCTCTCCAAAATTGCCCTCTGTTTGTTTGGGATATTTCAGTGTGCAACCTTTTCCCAGCCAACTTTATGAGGGACACTGCCATCCTAACAGACTCTGCCTTTGACTCCTGCCCTGCTGTGGCCAAGTCCTTGGATTCCTCTGCGGAGTAAATCAAATGACATGTGCAAAAGCAAACATGAAAAAATAACATATGCAGAAGGCCTGACATGTTAAACTATGAGCAATAACTGCAGGTGTGCAAGAGAGCTCCAGGGCTGATACTTATTGCTCCACTGAATAAAAAATTCTCAAGGACCAGGGAGCTACACAGCAGGATCCAGGTCAGACTCATGCAATTCTCCTTTCTCCCTAGAAACTGGCATTTTGGCATTTGATGCTCCCCTCGCCCAGGTCTGGGAGGCCCAGCAGCCGAGACTAGTGAGAACTGGTTTCTGAAAAGATGGAAAACAAGTTTCCTGAGGGAAAAGAAAAGTCAGGCTTGTTTCACTTTAAAGGTTTGTTTGTTTGGCACCTCTGGAAAAAGGAAAGAAAACAGTGATGTTTTTGGTAAAAAAAATGCTCATATGCAGAAAGAAATACTGAAAAATTAAATAAGACAGTTATGTCTTTTGACAAAAAATGCTGGCTGGCTGCACTGCTATGTTTAAGTCAGACGTGGCTCAGCATTGCTCAGCAGCAGCAAGGGTCCTCACAGACCATTGCTGGCAACAGCCGCTGAAAAATCCTGCCCTAGCATGGAGCTCACCCCCACCTGCTATTTATAGTAATTGTCTGCAATTTGTGTGAATGGTATGAGCTCAGCAGCATACATATTTATCTACCTGTTAATGCTGTGCTGTCACCTGCTGCACACCAGGGTCACTGGGTCTGTCTTCTTGCTCTGTGTCCGTAAAGACAGAGCCAGGTTTGCAGCAGCAGCCTGATAACTTTTTCCACACCCGCCCTACAGTGCCAAGAAGCATCCACTGTGGATCAAGACCTCCTTCCCTCAGGGAATTTCTTGCATAAATACCTTCATATGGCTGATTTCTTGGGGCTGCCCTTCCAAAGACCCACACGAGGGTTCTTGTGGGGAACTGTTTTCAGAAAAGCAGACAGCAAGTAGTTAAATATTGTTCCTAGTAAAAAGCTAGGGCTGTGCTAACAGCAAAGCAGCCCAACAAGCGGCCTTATGCTCCCAGCCTCACTAAGACATATACCATGAAGAGTGATCCAAAGAAGTAGTCTTCAATACTCCCTTTCAGCCCTAAACCAGCTGATCTCCATAGTCAAACAAAGTATATGTGATCCTACAATAAACCAAAGGGAGGGATACCTTTCTTGGCATAGCTGTGTCTGAATTCGCATCACAATAGCAATAAAATTACGTTATCGTCAGTTAACTTTGCACATATCTATCAAATGTCCCATAGCCAAAACAGGTTGTCTCACAAAATATGTTATCTGTTGTAAGTGTCAAAGCAACTTTTCTTCCTCCTTACTTAGACAAAACACGTTCTTGCCCCAGCAAATTAACACATAGCAGAGTTTCTTACACCATTACAGAAACCCAAGAGCTTTGGTGCCAAACCTGTGCAGCCCCATATTCATCACCAAAGCATCTAGTGCTCTGAAACTGAAAACCCACTCAAATGCTTCCCTTAACTCACTTTCAACAAAGCAACTAAACTAAAAGCCTTATGTGAACCCAGCAACTTGAACTAGTGTCCACAGGGCTTGAGCCCATGCCTCAAGGTCTGTCACTTAAACCCACAGCCATGTACATGAAACCCACATTTCTGTGCTTGCTTTCTTCCTCGTATAAACGATATGACCCAAAAGCAGACTGCAGCAGGTCAACAGTGTCCTGCTGCCTGTCACCCACCCAGCCGCTCTCACACCCCCTTATCAGCAGGACAGGGAGGAAAATGGGAGAAAGAAGCTCATGGGTAGAGACAAGGACAGGAAATCCCTCACCGGTCACTGTCACAGGCAAAATAGACTCCACTTGGGGAAAATTAATTCAACTCATTGCCAATTAAAATAGATTTAGATGGTGAGATACAAAGGCAAAATTAAAACCCTTTCCC
Organism: Morus bassanus; assembly: GCA_031468815.1. NCBI lineage: Eukaryota > Metazoa > Chordata > Aves > Suliformes > Sulidae > Morus > Morus bassanus. The sequence goes on from CM062583.1 coordinate 5,062,885, forward strand.
AAGTGTGCACCAGTGCTTACCTGCCCCACCACGGCATCTCCACAGGCGGTGGGGGAGTCCCTGCCCCGATGCCTGGAGCACACCCCCACCACCTCTTCCTCCTCCTCACCCCACCCTGCTGCTCACAGGGCTGTTCCTCACATTTTTCTCCTCATTCCTCTCCTTTTTCCAGCATTTTTCCCCTTTCTTACCTCCATTTCCCCAAGGCGTCACACCAGCAGCGCTGAGGGGCTGGGCTGCGTGCCGCCACCGGAACCACCTGGAACCGGCCTTGCCTGGGGCAGCTCCCGCCTCTCCTCACAGAGACCCCTCAGCCCCGCTGCCACCCCTGGGCACGGGCACCCATCCCCGGTCAGAGGGGACCTGCCCAGCCTCGGTGGTCTGGGGACCTAGAGTAAACTGGTGCCCACGCTCGAGGAGGAGCCCCCATTTCCTCACAGGGACCACCTGAGGGCTGCAGCGCTTTGCCTCCCGCCAAAGCTGCCATCTCCGAGGGTCTCCCAACCCCGTACGCACATGCACCCGTACGGGCAAAACACTGCTCTCCCCTCCTTGACCCAAGTTTCCAGAGATGACAGTAATTAAGTTGTAAATGCTGTGCTTTCTTTCCCCCCACCTCCATATGTTTTCACTCCAGCCAAAGAGCAGAAATATTTCCTGGCAGCTGTCTTCAATTGAGGGCAGGGAGGGAGGTAAGCTGGTGGAGAGGAGAGACCCACAGAAGGGACACTCTCTTTGAGCCTTTTTGGAAGGAAAAAAAAAAAAAAAAGGAGGGGTGAAAGGGGGAGGAAAGGCATCATTGCTCAGCTTTTTCATGTCAATGATGCTAAGGACAGCCGGGGTGAAGGCAGGCAGTGAGCGCCCGCCCCATTACCTCAGGTCTCGCTGACAAAGCCCGCACATCCAGCGTGCCCTGCACCTGGTTGCTCCTGCTCCAAGTTGCAGCCTACTGCGCCAAGGAGGGTGCCCACGGCTGGGGTCAGAGGAGCTTCTTAAAAGGTGGAGCGACTTTGCAGAAACCTGTCTGGAACAGCAACCCACTGACAATCCCTCCAAGATGCCCGATTGCAAGAAATGGAAATGCTGGGGCAGGGGGGGAAAGAGACCAAAACCCAGGCCTTCAGCCCACCCAAGTCCACGGGTGTGGCCATGGCAGTTTCATGCAGAAGCATTTCAGTTATCCCTTGAGTTTTGTAAACCAGCCCGCTCCTGCTCCCTGTCCTTTCTAGCCCCCTGCATCAAGGGCTGTTAAAGCCAGGGCAGCACAGTGAGGTTGGCTAGGCACGAGCTCTCTGCTCTTCTGTCCAGTGGAGTGATTTGGGGACAGCAAACAAAGCTGGTGCGCAGCTGGCTTGGCATGAAAGCAAGAAGCCAGTCTTCACCCAAGGCACAGCCAAGCCAGGTGAAAATTGCCTTCACCACCGATGGCCAAAAGGGCACGACGGTCAAGATGGTTTGCTGTCTTGGGAGCAAAGGGGCATATTCACACACCGCTTTCCAAGCCCTGGAGACCTGAAGTATCCCCTGAAATGCCTCCTCCCAATCAACAGCCTCCTGTATTAGGTCTGTAGAGCCCACAGCATCACTGGCAGCAAGGAGTGGAAAATGATGCTGTCTTGGCTTTATTCACGCTTTCTTGCAATGAGCTCGTGTCTCTCCCAGGGATCTCTATTCACTCCTGGATGCTGAGAAAAAGGTCCTTATCTTCACTTGTATGTTTCTTTGCCTGAAATCAAACAAGGAGAATCCCTCCCAGAATTAGCACAGCAGATACTGTTCCTGGTTTGGCTTCTGCACTGGTAACATTAGCAAACACCGCGCTGGCCTCAGCACAGCACTCTTGCCTGGGAAAGCACAGAAGCACCACGTACATCCCCCGCTGCTGTGCACTCACATGCAAGCTGCAGGGCCAGGGATTAACCTTCCCAGCCAAAACCAGGAGCAGGAGACAGGAATTGCAGGCTAAAAATCAGAGCTGGAAAAATCAGAGGCCACAGCAAAGTGGAGATTGGGATCCAAACCTGCTGCATGTTGGGGAGTGCTTGGAGCTGGGTTCAGAAACTGGGCCCTGGCCAAAAACTCAACAGATCCTCTTCGCTGGCAAGGACTCATGCCATCACATTCCTGGGTAGAGCTGGCCTGTGCCATGTGAACAATATAAGATGGTGTGGTGAAATATCATCTGTAAGTGGCTCTTACAAGCTAATTTCACCTCACCCCCATTCTCCACACACACACACATAAGCTTATTTTCCTCTCTTTCCATCTACAGGACATGAGGTTTTCTCTTCAATATTATAACCCTTCCAGCAGATCCACTTGTACATTTTTTTTTTTTCCATATCCTTGCTGGGACATATTATAAAAAAACTGACACAAAGCTGTTTCCCATGGCATATCCTCCAGGCTGGCCTGCTCCTTTCCACAATTCCAGCCTTTCTCCCAAACCCAACTTGTACCAAAACCTAACATTTATTTACACTTGAAACACACTCCTGCTGTGTCCCAGCCCTTCTATGTTGAAGGGCAAATGTCCTCATGCAAGTTTCATCATGTCCTAGGAAACATCAGAATATCTCAATGGGGCATCTGCTTTTATTCTTCACCTCAATAGCCTGCAGAAACCCCCAAAAATGCTAAAATGAGCATCACAGTTAAAAATCAGGCAAATATAGCCACTTTCAGTGCTTGGAGCTCTACCTTGCATAAGAATATCCAGAAAATCCTAATTTTGCAATATCCTCTTTACCTTTCAGGTTACTCCAGGTCCCCAGTCCCATGATGGGAGAAGCTGAGCCCCTCCTCTTTAAGCAAGTGTTCCTCCTTAGCTCTTACAACCACGTGCAATCAGGAAGGTCATTCTTGCTGCCACACTTCCAGGTGGTCCCAATTAACCCCACAGAGCTAGAGCACAGCACGTAATAGGGAGCTCACCCGTGCAGTCAGCAACTGGGAGCCCTAGACATGCTGTATTTATCTGTAAATCAAAGTGAAGCTAAGCAGCTCCCCAGCCCTGACAGCACTGGTGTGTCTCCCAGAACATATTACAAATTATTTTTATGACATGCTATGTGTCTTTCCACATTGGACAACATGTTTACTCAAGAGTTTCTTCCAAAAAAAAATGCCAGGGGCTCTCCATTGGGACCAGAATAAATTCAAGAGGATATGCTGTCCTGTTTTATTTTTTATCCATCAATAGCCATTGTGCTGTTTAAAGAACTCAGAAAAGTTTTGTTAGTGGAAAGCGTTTCAATGCTTTGATTTCTATTTTTCCCCCTTCTTCTTTCTCTGCAAAATGCCACTTGCAATTCCCCATCATTTTTTTTTCTGGATGGCTATGTTAAAACAGCCCAAAGGCTTCTGGCCAAATTTTGCCCTCAGATGTGTGCATTCAACTGCCGGTGAAATTAGTGGCTTGTTTGCGTGTAAGTTGGAGGAAGGAATTTGGCTCCATCGGCAGCATTTTCCGAGCTGCCACAAGAGTGCATGCACACCAATTGTTTGGACCCGCGCTTCAGACATCGTGGCCCAGGGGCAGCCAAATTCCCAGACCCCCTCAAGTCACATACCAAAGTCTTCACACTGGTGAGCTGCGCAGGAAGCCCTCGGCACTGGAGCGGGGTGCAACACACCCGCATGGCACATCAGCACAGGAGCCGGGTGCTGGCTTTGCTCTCCAGGACCTCACCACCTTTTCGGCCACAACCCTGCTCAGCTGCAGGTAGGGTCAGCATGAAGGAAAGTTGGTGTTATGTGTTAAAAAATGCATGTTATCCACACATTGAGGATCTCCCTGGGTTTCTGGTGATGTAGGACCCCACTTGCTCTCCACAGATTGCAGAGGGAGTTGGGTGTCTCCATGCACTGCCTGGCATTATGTCACCAGACACCCACAGGCTCAAGTGTCGCATCCTACCTGCCACCCCACACAAAGGCAGAGTGCTCCCTGCCAGCAGATACCACTGAAACTCAGTCATGGGTTTAACACCTGCAGGACATCCAGAGGGACATTCAAGACAGGCTGGATCCTCTGTAGCACTTGCAAGGAAAACAGTTGCTTCCTGGTAGAGGGAGGTTTGCTTTCGTTCTTCCTGGCATCTGGGGATGTACAGCTACTCTTCCATCATCTGCTCCTGTTCAGGCTGGTACCTCTGATGTGTGGTGGCAGAACAGAGGAGCCTCAAAGGTGGCTCCTCCATCTCTTCTGATTGACCCTGGCAGGAAGGACAGCAGGTCACAGAAGGGCTGTTTTCAGGACTGTAGCAGACTCGGATAACAACTCAACTGACATTGTGCCCAACAGTCGGACAAGACCAAGCTCAGACCTTTCCCACAGACATACATGCATTTAAATGTGTGCGTGTGCACACATTTAAATATACACAGGCAAACATACATACAGGCAAACATAGAATTAACACCCCTCAGCCCCTCTTGACTCTGGTAAAAAGGAATTATGATGGATGCTAGCCTTGTGTCTTGGGATCCTGGTGTGACCGAGCTGTCTTAGAAGAAAACCTGCTTTTGGAAAGTCTGGCTCCTTTCCTCTGCCTATGTGTGTGTGGTGGTCTCTGTGGGTGAATCTGCCACTATGAAGAAATTAGGACAGAGCGAGAAGCACTGTGCATGGCTGGTCCCCACATTATTTCAGTTAGTGACAGGGTGGTAACAAATTCCAAGATGGGTGGAGGGTGGAAGAACAAACCAGCCCAACATTAGTCTCTTTTGTTCATTCAGCTAACAGCATAATCTCTAAATGTCCACAGACTGTTCTTCAAAAAAGACGATAAAGAGCAAATGATGTAACATGCCCACATTTCCAGCCCAAAGGCCTTTCTGGTATTTGTGTCTATCTCTGTTCCAGTCTTAACAACCCATCCTCTGTGCTGAGACACATAGGGAGAAAACAGCATCCCTGACCCAGCATGCAGCCAACATCCTTTTCAAACCTGATTACTCCCTCTCTTGGGTCTCGGGAGCCAACCTAAACACGAACCAAACCAGGCTGTTCATAGAAATCTCCCAGGCTAGCTGTTGAACTGAAGACAAATAAGGCATTTCCAGTTTATAGAAGTTACCTTTTTGTCAACAGGATTGCTTAACAGCTCTGGACCAGCACCTTCTTCCAGAAATACATAATTGTCTCCTGACGGTTAAAGGCTGCAAAAGCTTTCAGTCATTCAGTTGACTGTCTTGGCCCTTATCCTATGGTTAATGTTCTGCAGCAGTCCCACTGACATCTGTAAAGCTGATCATTGAACAAACACTCCTTGCCATCAACAAGAGCATTGGGAGGTGGCTTTGCAGGCACACACGTGACTTACAGACCTATTGGCATAGTGCAAGAGTTTCAGACCTTCTGCCCAGACAGTGCCCGCAAGTGATGGACTTCCAACAGGTTTGCTTTGATTTTGACCTGGAAATATTTCTAACCTTCAAAAGTCTTCGTACCTCCATAGATGTGAGGGGTATTTTTGGACTGAACCTGTTCTCTGGCATCCAAGTAGTCCCAGTGGAACTGAACCAAAAAAAGCCCAATAAACTGCTCAGCTAAAAGAACAAAAATAATTGCCGCCAAAGGAAGAACCTCTCCAGTGTCTTGGCTACACAACACAATGATAAAGCTAAGTAAAACTGGTCTCAGTCTCTGTTGACTCCAGAGACCTGGGTGGATTTTGTTGCCATCACTTTGAACTGAAGGACACAAAAGACCTCATTTATTCTTCCTTCTTCATTCCCTGCCATAAAAGCCAGGAAATGCAGTAATATGGCATTTCCAGTGCCATTTCATTCACTTTGTGCCTGAATTATTTTTATTTCCCAAGGCAAATAGAGAAGTCAGACAAGTGTCTGTCCTTAATTCCAAATTTCCTGCCATTGACCAATTTAAACCATAGATCTAATGTTGTTAGGACAATATTTTCTTCTATATGTGTCTTACTATTGATGTTAACCACTTACTGTTTATTCAGTATTATTACAGCAGCTGGGGACATGGAAACATGTACTGAAAGGGCTGAGTCACCTCCCCGTTGTCTAATGTTAGCCTTGCAGCCTGGACACTGCTCAGCAAGGACATTCTTGCCTCCAAAAACAGGAGCCCCCCTTCAGGGTGGAGCACAGACCTTCAAAGAGGAGAAACAAGTAGCAAGGAGCACTGCCAAATCAGGGAAGGCCAGACAAACGGCAAGCGGGAACGGATGGTCAGACCTTAATCCCGCTAAATGGAAAGCAGACAGCCCTGAAGGGAGGGGAACTCCTGCTACTCTGTCTCATCATCTGAACAGACAGGATTTCAGGTCTTCATGGACCACGAGAGCTGGCAAGGATGGGGGAGAGCCCCTGCCTTTATCTCCTCCCCAGTTCACACCACCAGCTGGAGGCGAGCCCCCAGCAGCAGCCCCTGACACCAGCTTGAGGACCCCCCATGGACTCAACTTGGGTTAATAACATCCTTCTTCCCTGGGAGCCAGGGATTTGTTGTGGAAACACTGCCAGAAGGGCCTAAGTTTGGCTCCTCTTCCCAAACATTTGTGGAAAGGCTGCAAAGCATCTGCTGGGACCCCAAGCTGAAGGGAAGCCAAAGGCAAGCGGAGAAGGATGCCCCATCAGGGCTATGGTTCCTGCCAGAGATGTGGTGCAGCATCAGGCCCTGGGTCCCCAAGGCAGGGATGGGTAGAGGGTCCTCTCCTTTATTCCCTCCTCCTTTCCAAAATCTTCCTCCAGAAAAAAGGGGAAAGGCTAGCTCTAAGGGGCCCATAGGCACCAGCGGTGAGAGCTTAAGGGTGCCTTGCTGCCTGCTCCACCTTTGCATCTCTCCATTGGTAAGGAAGGTGCCATTTGGGAGATTAGCAGGGGTGCAAGAAAAAAAATTAATTACCTTCCTATTTTTTTGGGGAAATAAAAGAAAACAAAGATGGGGGATATGAGACTGCCAGCAGGAAACCAGGTCTTAGAGAAGTGAGGCGTAATGAACAGAAAACACCAGTCCATAGGGCGCTCTGCAGGGGACAGTCACAACTGTAATGGAGCCATCAGAAAAATATTGTTTTCCTTGCAGTAACACCTCAAGCCCAATTTACTACAAAGAGGAGAGAGCTGTAAAAGAGTGGGAAGTCTCTTCATCCACTGCTGCTTCCCAGGGACTGCATGAGGCCAGTTCAATTTGCACCTTTTATCACCCCTGCCTGCATTTCACTTGTTTGCAGGAACCCTCTCCCCAAGTCAATAAAACCAAAATTACTGCAGAAAGCAGGTTGTGGAAACAGCTCACCTGGAACTCAAAGGGGCTTTGCTGGGGCAAGAGCTGCCAAAAGACACCCTCTGCCCTGGGCACCCAGCAGCCCCCCGATCCCACTAGCACCCTTCACACAGCACTGGGTGCCCATTCCCTGCACTGAAGCAGTACAAGTTAACGTGCCCTGTTTCTCTGGGTGCCCTCCCACCCATGCATTTCCTTCTACCTCCACTTGAAAGCCCCAGCCCGATAGGAGCCTGGGGGCTGAGCCCACCAACAGATGAAGACTTACTAGCTCTGCTCAATTTTTTAGCTTGCAAGGTTTCCCCCAGTTTGGCTGCTTGCTCTTGTCACGGAAATACAGACTGACCCTCCAAACTACAGCCCATTTTAGGGTCCAGCTGCTAACTATGAGCAGCAAGCCCCTCCCTAAATTTTTTCCATCATTTTTCTTTTCCATTTCTGGGAGATGAGGGTCCACATGCCTCTCTCCCACTGCAGCACTGCTGAGGAGAATTGCCTCAAGGAGCACAAAAACAAAAGGAGCTGGTGCAGGCACCAGCCAGGACACACAGCACCTGCATGGAAAGGCAGCAATGGGGGAAATAAAGATTTTCCCAGAGGGGGTTGATCAGGAAGAATGTTTAGGTGCCTAACTGTGTTCAGATCCACAGGCAGCCAGGATCCTCGCTTCTGCCGACCCCAAATTCGCTCCAACCTGCCAAGGGCACCTTTGCCCATCACCTGCGTGGCTCTGTATAGGCAAGAAATTGGAAATACCGGCAGTCCTGCTTTTGTGGGCTGATAATTGCTGTGAGCTGATAAAATGCAGCTCTTCGGGCTGCTGTGACCTGCCGAGCACCTCCTCCCTGACCCAGCGCTCCTCTCCCACTCGGCTTTGCTTTCAGGAGAAATTAGGCTGAGTTTCAAGCAAACCCGGGCTGAGCTTCAAGTGAGCCTGAGCCAACTCCTAATTTATGCCGTTAGTGTATTGTTTGGGGTCAAAACCATAAGACACATGGAGGCTTCACCTCATTTTTGCTCCAACCTGAAAGCACATCTGAGACATCCTGGCTGCGTCTCACTGCCAGCAGTTGCCTGGATCAGGGCAGGACTCCTCTGGGAGCAAAAGGAGGCAGGTGTCAGAGGCCAGGCTGGAGCAAAGGGTTAATGCACAGGGTTCCAAGTCTGGCCCAGACAGTTATTTTGGGGTCATGCTCCTGACTGATAAATTCTCAAGAAACACATCTCTCTGCAGCAGAAGATGCTGTTACTCTTAATTAGGCAGAGCTGTGTCTTAGCAAGTAACCCTTTGCCTGCAAGGGGGCTGTGCATGAGGTGACATGGGAAGTAGGTTTCTGGAAGCTGCCAGAGGCAGCATGGCTGGACATCACCCCCAGTTAGCAGGGTGCAGGGCCAGGGCATGAAGGTTAGGGCTCAACTAGGAAAATGCTTCTTCATTTAAGGACACCCCAGAGAGTAACTGTATTTCATGGATGCTGAGGGGGGTCATTATACATGTCTGTCACTCTGCAGGCATGAGACGCTGATGATACTTAGCTTTGCCCTGTTCTATCTCCTCCCAGCCCCTTTTGACACTTCTCACCTCTCTCTGGGTCCCTTTTTCCAGAGCAGGAGAGAAGAGACTTGCACTGGGCACGAGGGCCAGAAAAGCCACTGACCCATTTCCGTAACAAGGCTGGAATCACAGGCCAGGGGTGCACATCCAGAGCCCCCCCCTGCTCCCCACATGCTGGCTGAGACTACTCGCACCACATCACTGCTGCTGGAAAGGCAGTTCACAACGCAGGAAAAAGTCTCTCACCTCATATCAGATCTGCCAGCGAACTGAAGAGCAGGAAGGCAGACTTTCTCCTCTGGAGACCTCTACTCCAGTCCTATAAAATTCACAGAGAAAGGTTTTGGCAGCTTAGGGCTTTGTCTGAACCACAAAAACCACCTTGAATTAGCAAGGGGAGTGGTAAATCATACCAACATTGGGGCACTGAGATGAGAAGTCCCCCCAGTTCCCATGATTTTTAGCAGCAGCACAGATGGAAGAGTTGGCCAAGCTTCGCCAAGAGCATCTACCCCACACAAAAGTTCCCATATACATGTGGCATATCGGTATGCCATACAAAGTGCATACGAGCCACCTCTTCACAGCATCAACACAAGGGGCAAACCATGGTCTGCGGTGGCAAGTGGAGGGTCCGTATCTGCTTCAATGGCAACCTTAGCCTCAAAGAGGTCATCATCTCAGTGGAGGAGGACAGAGGAGCACAGCTCTTCGCCTCTGCGAATTTTGCTCTCTATGAGAAAGTTTAGTCTTGCTGGGAGGCTGCATTTAGATTGTGGCTGAAGGAATTGCTCCAAGCTGGAGACCAGTAAGTTAAACAATCTCCCCAGCTTGTCTTTGTGCTGCAAACATGTTCCACAGCACTTCAATAGTTTGGGCAATGATGAGGTTGTGGGTCATGTATTATTTCTGACCATCTGGAACAAGCATTAACCACAAATAAGCAAATTTGCTTGTTCTTTACTGCAAAGAAAGAAGAGCCTTGCCAGAGCGATGCTCATTTCCACTGATGACAGATGTTTCAGGCATGCTTGGGTACCAACTGCTGCATGTAAACCAGAAGGCACTCTTCCCCCTCCTGAGGAACCCACAAGTTTCACGTGCTGAGATTCTGAAAAACTAGAAAGGGGGGGTGGGGGGAGGAATTTTAAAAAAAAAAAAAAAATCAACCTTTTAAGTTGACTCAAGTTTACTTTTTCCCTGGGTTTTTGACCCAGTGTCCCTGCAGAGCGAAGCTTACCCAGTGGCTCTTTGCTTCTCCTTGCCCTGCCAATTTTTGCAACCCTGGGCAGCTTGCAGGCGAAGCAGAGTGAGCTGCCCAGGACAGCCGCATGGTTGAGGGTGGATGGACACGTAAAGGCAGGGCCCCCTGTGGACCATCTGAACTGGTGCCTGGAAAAAATCCCCAAACCTGGGGATTGCAGACTTCGTAAAGCACCAGCCCCATGTTCACTGTATCCATACACACACTTTCTCCCCCTCCCTCTCATACACACATGCACGCAGGCGGCTGCTCTCTTACTTTCAACCTCCCACACGAGCCAGAGGGACAAAATGAAATCAATAAATAACCACTGTTAGCTCCTGCATTTTCAAAGTAGTGCACGGGGATTTGAATACATGTAACTTCCATTAACCTCATTTAGAGTCAAAAATGTAACACCCTGGCCACCGCTCTGCAAACACTGAGACTTTACTGCAAGCCACTAGTGCTGGCAAGCCCTCCCTGTTTCTTTGCCCAGACCAGGGTTGAGGTTTGGGGCTTTTTGGGGGGGTGGGATTTTTTCTTGGTGGTGGTGGTGGTGGTTTGTGTGGTTTGGGGTTTTTTTTTGGGGGGGGGGAGTTGGTTTTTTGTTGTTGGCTTTGGTTTTTTTCAGAGGAGTGGCTGCCGTCCTGAAGTTCTTATTTCCCCCTGTTACTGTTTTCAGTTGCTGGCATTATTCAGAGGGGTCTGCGAGCCAGGACCGTCACATCTCCATATGTCAGGACTTCAGCAGCAGGAAGCCGAAGCGCGCTGTGCTTTACTGCTAAACTGCATGCACTTGGAAGAAGTGCCCAGGCGGTCCCGTTTCTTGCAGAAGTTGCCCTGAAAATGTGTGTGCCAGGAGCTCCTGGCTCAATGCAGGAGAGATTTTAGGTGCAGACTCTGCTTGCTTTTTCCAAACTTGTACATATGCACATGTTTATTCCAAGATCGGGGCAGAAACCAGCAAGAAAATAAAACCAACAGGAGGTTGAGGCCCCCCCACTGGTGTTCAGGAGCCTCTGGGGCACTGCACCTTCGGTGCTGCTCTCCCACCAGCCACGAGCAGGTACACATACAGGCACGTAAGCCTCACAGCACAGCTTTTGGAGAGCACATCCTCTCCATCATTCCACAAATCTGGAGGATTTCCATGAAGAGCTGTAACACCGCAGAGCACTGACAGCAAGCGCTGCCACCCAGAGCAGGAGAGCAGGGAGCTGTATCCCATGCGGCTTTGACAATCAGGGTAACACCGCTGCATCCCAGCATTACAGGCATTTGGCATTCCTTTGATAAACAACCCTTTACACCAGGTAAAAATCAAGGGCTCGCTTGCTGCAGGAATTACTGCAGCCTGAGAGCAAAGGATTTCTTATTTTTATATTTTTCCAGCCCTGATAGGCAACAGATGTAATTAACAAATGAAAGCAATTGCCGTCTTCCTTGCCTTCGCTCTGAGTTGCACCAAGCAGCTCTCCAATCTGCAGCACGATAGCACATTGCTGTTTGCTCTGATCAGCCTGGACCTTTGATTGTGTATTTTTAGAGAAGCATTAGGAGACATGGCAATTGTCTTCCTTTTTAGGAAATCCTTTTCAAGAATACTAATTTCTAATCAGGGCTGCACGCAGAAGAAAGCATCCTTCCACAGGAAAGGGTCTTCAAAATGGCCTTCAAAATGTTTGGCAATGAGTTTGGGAGGCAGGTGAATTGTTGCAAAGTTTTCCTTTGTACTCGTTTTCTCTTTTTATCTACTGGAAAGAGGAAAAAAAAGAAAAGATGGATTTTTTTAAAATGACAAAACATAAAACCAAATATTTTTGTAAGAAAATGGAAAAGAGAGGAATATGTACATTTAAATGTCATGTAACTGAAAACCCCACTTCAGGTAAAGACACTTCCATAAGTGTTCACTTCCTATGGAAAAAAAAAAAATCCATTTGCAACATTTTTCTCAAAATGTTTTTAAACAAATGCCTTTTGTTTAAAGAAATTCAGCTGCATCTCGAGCAGTTTAGCACATGTAAAGAAAGCCTGCATGCTGCTGGCAGAGAGATTTCTCATCAGAACATTTGCAAGGCTTTCTTATTAAAAAGAGCAGCTATGGGCTCTTTTCCTCTCCCTCAGCATCACCAGTGTGGATGATGAATCCACGAGCTGAGTCAGTGGAAAAAAACATCGTTATGTTATACGTTAGCTAAAAAAAAATTATGCAAAGACTAGTTTTGCTCAGTGAATGACTTGTCTTTGGCTACATTTAAGCAAACTTTCAAGTCACACCTGGAGACAAGTGAACAAACCACAGAAAGCTGTATTTGTACACATGGATGCACTTCCATACACCTGGTCATAAAAGAACAAGTCCGTCTACACAGAACAGAGCCACTGGCACGGGAAGATACATGCTGTCGTACACAGCTGTGGAGCAGTGGAGTTTATGAAACCCCATTTACTATGTCCTCAGACATCTGGCTTGGACTCTCTGGTGTCTTGCTCACACACAGCCTTCCCCTCAAGCAGAAAATGAAAAGTTCTCTTTTGGGGTTTTTTTAAACTTTTTGCAAGGCCACCTATTTTCTCAAACCCTGAGAAAGTTTAAAACCCCTGGGGATTTCTTCTTCCCTGTCCTTAGCTCAAGCTGAAGCTGGCCAGTGAGGAGGACACATAAGGCCCTGCAACAGAAGCACTGCTATCGTAATCCCACTTCATTTCTATAAGAAGCTGGCCAAACCCGTCAACAGACACGACTGTGCATAAATACTGAGCCTCTGCTCAATTACGTACCTACACCCAGGCACGGAGTGGTACAAATGACAGTAGAAAGCACTACCTGCAATGCAGGAGTGCAGGTGAGATCTGCCTAGAGGCACGCACAAGTGTCCCTGCACACCTCTCACCATCAGCCTTCCCCTCACATAGCATGGGATCTGCCACCCTAAAAATAGGCAGCCGGCCGACAGCTGATCCCCACACAAAAGACCCTCCATATCCCAGGAATTTCACATGGCCGACAGACAGGGGAGCAGTCCTGCTTTATGCTCCCAGCCCCGAATACCGCTGTCGGTCTGTCCGTCCCTAGCACTGCAGCCTGCAGCATCCTCGCAGCTGAGCTCGCTGCAAGCCCCAGCAGCCCCACTCACACCCCCACAGATGCCTCTCCCTGCACCCTGCCATGGTGAAAGCCAGCTCAGATTTACACTGGCATATGCAAACCTGGGCTTTTCTTATTATTGCAGGCTGGGCTGATTTTCCATCACATGGATTTCCATTTTCCTTCCTCAGCCTAAATCTGTTCTTTTCACCCCATTTTTGCCAAGTCCATGTAGTCTTTATGGTGGTGCTTTACAGAATCCATGCAAGCTACTCAGGGCAGGACATGCACATTGTGGGAGCCAAAACCTGCCAACCCAGCAGCAAACTATAAAACAAACTCAGACTCTGAAAGGCAGAAAGCTGCCTGAAAGGCATCTGCAAAGTGCTGCCATGGGTAATGCTATGAAAATTAGGGTGGTTCTGAAAGTAGCCAGCAAGTTTGGAGAGGACTTACTGGCTACTGATGTACCACCCTTGGCATTTTAAGAAAGAGTACCCCTGTACCATGGGTGCTGCTATGGCAAAACAACGTTGCATCATAACTATACCATCATTAGCATAGTGGTTTTCTTCCCACCCTGAGAGGGGGTGGGAAATGGGGTAGAAGTGTAGCATCTGGATACAACAGCACCTCACAGGGGAACACAGCCCAGCCAGAGGAGGGAACTGGGCAGGAAAAGCCCAGGCAAGGCTGGAGGCTGCCCAGCACAGCCGGCGGGCAGGACAAGACAGCCCCCCACGCAGAGCCCAGGCACCCTGCAGGAGCAGCGGCTGGGGCCAGATGAGCCTGGACCTGGGGCAGCACACGGCAGGTGTGACCATAAATTACCAGGGATAGAGCTGGGACAAGCCAGACACCTTTTTAGGACGGTGACAGCCTCACATAGGAGAAGTTTGAGCAGACGAGGCAGGAGCCAGTGGCTCCAGGCTCTGGCTAGGCTGTTAGTCCATCCAAGTGCCACCTGCTATGGCCAGTCAGCACCGCAGAGCAAGACCACTGCAGATGGACAGAGGACCATAACAGGCTGATAAATGCCTTATCTTGTCATTACATTATCCATATGCACTTAAATCCGGGAGCAGATTTCGCCGGCTCAGCTCAGCTGCGTTTCCCCGCTTGCACCTGCTGGGCTGGGCAGCAGGAAGGTGCGAGCGCTGCTCTGACACCAAATCCCTTTGTTGTCTATTTATACCCTGCCCTCTGGAAGCAGCTCGCTAGCGGCTGTCACTTGGCATCTTATCTCTCCTCGCTTTGCAAACTGTCTCCTGGCAGCCCCACTGCACCCCTGCCACCGCTTGGGAGGCTGCTCCCTTTCTGCTCGCTTTTTTTAAAAAAAAAAACAACAAACAAAAAAAAGCATTGTAAGGCACCTGGACTGCACTGTTTGGTTAAAATGCAGGGCTTCACTCTTTTTATCAAAGGCATGAGGATTTGCCAATGATCCCAAGATCCAAACCATCACCTTCATTTTGTTCCTGGCATGCAGAAGTTGATGCCTTCTGCTGCACAAGTGGGTACGTAAGGCAGGGTGCCAAATAAGATTCATCACAACAAGCTGTAGCAGTCCCTGCTTATATAGCCTTAGATCTCAAAGCCCTGTAAAAGAATGTCCATATCAGTATCCTCATTTTACAAAAGGGAAAACAGAGGCACAGAGGAATTAAGTCACTGCACATGTACACCCAAAAGCCACGATCCCAAAGTCTTTGAGCTTGTAAGACATCAAGAATAGCAGGGCAGCAGTGACGGACCCATGGATGCAAGTAGCACCTACCTCCCTTCATGTCCCTCTTGGTCAGCATTTGAGGCTTATTCTATTCACATCTGCAGGGACTTCCAAAAAACAAACCATGTTCACCATGAGACCGGTATTTCGATCGGTCCAGAGAAAATTTCCCATTAAGCCATCTCCCCAGAAGGCCTTCTCCCCCTACAGGTGTAGGGCAGAGAGAATGGAAGAACTTTTCTCCCCCTGGGTCTTTCCAAAAGCCACCATGGGGAGCACCACAAGCCCTCCTTGCTCTGGTGCAAACCCAGGTCTGTGGTGCAAATGCAAATCTAGGGAGCTCTTGACCCTCCACCTGCCACCCAAGGGCAGGGGGGCTCAGGGCCACATGCCCTCCTGGACTGCTTCCAGGTGTGACAAAAGGTGTAAACCGGGGCCAGAAAGGGTGGTCCAGCAGCTGCAAGAGGATACTGGTCCCTGAGCAGTGGCTAGTGAAACCGTCTCCCCACTCAAGAGGCCCACAGTGGTACAGGAGCCCAGCCCCACAGGGGGTCATGCCCCAGGGAAGGACTGTGGTGCACCCAGCAGGGATGCTCTGGGCACCCTGCTGGGAACCAAACTTCTGTTAATCCCCATTTTTCCCCACTCTGGGGGACAGGGTGGCAGGCAGACTTCCAGGCAGCAGGACTGATGGACAGGGTTTATTTAGGAGCAGTGCATGTCTCTGCAGCCCAGGGAACCTCCAGCTGTCTCTGGAGCTGCTCACAAAGCCATCAGGCCAGAAAGCGTCAGCTGGGGCTGGGGGAGCCCTCCCTTCCCAGGTCCTGTTGCACAGTCAACTGGTGGGAACAGAGGAGGAAGAGGAGGGCAGCCATTGGAAGCAACAGGGCTGTTTCTACCTGCTTGTCACAGAAAAGCAAAAGCAAAACAGCCAAAGCAGGGAGCAGGCAGGAGCAAAGCAAAGCTGGGCTCTCTAGCCTGGGTGAAGGGAAGGCAATGGGGTTGAGAGATGCACGACTCCACCACAGTGGCAGGTATGGGCATGGGAAGAGGGGCCTCCTCACAGGAGGTTTGGGGGGAGCAAGAACCTGTGGACATCACAGCATTCAGCAAAGTCTCACAAATGGGTTTTGTAGGCCATGTCCCAGCAATGGCTTGTAGGGACTGGCCTTTTTGTAGACGGAGCAAATCTGCATCTGGAGGCAGACTGCAGTCTTGGGGGAGGGTGGTGATTTGCCTGGATGATACACAGGACAAATGAGTTTGAAAACAGGCCATAGAGGCTCCAAGATGGAGCAAACCTCCTCTCTGCAATGGCCTGAGAAGACCACGGTGCTGTTATAAGCCATCTCAGACCACCCTCCACTCCGAAACACAGCTGAGTTGTTGGCTATGTGCAAGAGCTCCTTATTTAGCCGAGGCCACGTCGGTCCCAGGGACGAGCAAATTCCTCCTGCCAGGAGGAGCCCAGTGACAGCAAACTCGAGCCACTATGACCAATTTCCAAAGCATTTTCCATTTGCTTTCCTGAAATCCCTTTGCCTCACACTGGAAGGCTCTGGGGCAGCCTCAGAGGCTTTCTGTGCACCTGGGGGCCGGATGAGGTGTTCACTCAACTACTTCAAATTAATTCAAAGCACTGGTGAAGCTTTGAGTGCCACGTAGTTTCCTAAAATATTGTTCCTCTGGCCCAGAATTGCTCATGGGGATGAATAAAGCAAGCATTACCTTCTGCTTGCAACAAACAGATTGCTTGGCAGCACCAAGAGCTAAAAAGAAATCACCGTAAAATGCAATCCTTGTGCTATTTGTGCTATTTATTCTATTCCCTTTTTAATGTTTTCCCTGGAATGTGGGGGAATTTGGTTTGTGCAGAAGCTTTACATTTCAGCTCTTCTCACCAGCCCAGTTTGCCCCAAATCTGGGATTTGCTGAGCTCTCTGAAGGAGGATGCCCCATAACTGGGCTCCCTCTCTCACCTCTGGGCTAGTTTTCAGGCAAAGCTTAAGTACCATCATCCTAGCAGGCCTGGGGTCTGACAGCTGTCCTGCCAACATGTTTTTTCCCAGCTAGAAGAGAAACTATAACTCTTCTCCTCCGTTAACAGCTGCATGACAGCTTGGTAAGAAGATCAATGCATTCATCCCTCCACTTCTACCTACACATTTATGAAGGTGCTTATGTGCCTTGGGGGCCCATAAGGAGCTCTCAGGCAGTGCTTTCCATTGCACAAAAAATTGCTGCCCTATGAAGTTTCCAGATACTTTATGCGCACAAATATACAGAAGCAAAACCATCTCATAAGAAGGTTCAGCTCAGGCAGAAAGCACTCCAGGCTGTAAAAAAAATAACCACAGGCTTTAGTGTGTGAGATGGGAAGGCCTTGAAAGGACATGTTGCACCTCCAGGATCATCATTGGGAACAGGTTTGCCACCAGCCCATGTGCCCGCTGTCACAACAGCAGCTCCCCAAGCACCCTCTCTGTTTCGCCCAGCTGCGTCTTCCATCTCCATTATTCCTCCTACCTCCCTGCTGCCGTTCATCAGAAACAGGCTGGAAATGCGATCCCAGCTCCGAAAAGCTGCTGCCATCTCCTGGAAAGAGGCTCCTTCCCTGGAGAGTGGCGAGAGAATGCAGGGGCCACTGGGACATGTGCCAGAGGGGACCTGCGGCCACCGGCACCTGCTGCTCCGAGGCGTGTGCCAGAGGGGACCTGCGGCCACCGGCACCTGCTGCTCCGAGGATGGCCTAATCCTCCCCCATGATGTCATACCGGTCACCTGATGACCAAGGGTGATGTCAGAAAACAGGATTACAGGCTTGCACTGCAGAGAGCAGGTGGGATCCATGGGGATGAGGTCTGGGGCCACCTTGATTTCAGCATGGGCTTCCCATGGGCAGGAGCACGCTCCTTCCTGATATCTTTTAACCAGCACAGGCAACACTTGGGCACCAGGGCTGATTTCTCTCCCTCCTGATTGCAAACCCAGAGCCTTCTCTGGAAGGAAACTGTGCAGGATGGCTTCTCTATGCCAAGCACTGGGACCCCATCACTGTGAGGAGGCTGGGGGGGAGGAAACCATTGCAATCCCCCCCAGCTCTCCTTTCATTTGCAGCTACCACACAGCTGCCCAAAATATAACCTGCCACTGCCATAGGTCCACACAGAGGTAATTTACAGTCCCAGGATCCTCTCTCTGGCACTGATACACATTTTCATAAACACATCTGACAAACAGGATTGGGGTGGATTTTTTTTCCCCCATAAAATAAAGAAATCTTAACCATCTCTCCCTGATGCCGCAAGACTGAGGGGTTCAAATTGCCTTCCCTGAACAGTGGCGCCCGCCAAGGCACAGCTGATGGCCCCGCAGCAGGCTGCATGCCGCCCATGAGCTGGCCCGTGTGAGCGTCACTGCAGTATTTATATCCTTTTATTATGCTTTAAACCATTGGAGAGAAACAGGTGCAGAGTTGTCTGTGAAACAGTGGCCAGCAACATCCCCCTGAGCCTCGAGCTGTTATATACACCAGCATGGACACACACATGTGGGAGGACAGAGCCAGACCTTTTAAATCCCCACTGAGTGCCTAAGTCATGGATAAAATCAGTCCTGGAGGAAGACACACACCAATGCACAGTACAGATGATGGGTAGATTAAATCCTCACAGGCAATTCCTCTGATAAAGACATCCCACTTCAGCCCATGCAGCTGTTCAGAGGGGGCACAGCCAGCTAGAGACATCCTCACGCACCCCGGGGAGCCCTTTCTGGCTACTTCAACAAATAAATCACCGCTGCCCTTCAGCTGCCACCCTACGAGTGCAGCCTTAGCAGGAGCTGCTCTCCCGAAGGCACCTGGAGCAGGATGTGCAGCTGTGGGGCTGCAGAAAGGCTGTTTGTGGTGTACATTGGGTTTGGACTGTGCCTCTTACCTTGTTTCTCAGCTTGCAGTCACAGGGGGGATTTGCTGGGGTGCATCTGTAGGTCCTCCACAGAGAGGTGGGGATGTCTCCTTCAGAGGAAAGCAACTCTTCTGGGCACAGACCAGGCTCTGCCCACCTGAGATCCTCTGAAAGCTCCTCATCTTATTCTTTAGGAGTAGGTTGGTTAGCACCTTTCTTTGGGGGATCCCCAAAGACATCTCCTTTTACAACCTGGTGCAGAGTCACAGTATCCTCCAGCAAACTGAAAGAGATGCATGGCCTGGGGTGGGTGGTTTATTGCCCTCACCCCAGGCAGGGTGTCACCATCTAACCAGATATGAATGTGACCCAGACTTTCCCAAGAGAAAATTAAGAGACAGCAGGAAGACACCAATAGCTTTATAGCCTCAAGTCAGCTGGAACAAGAGTGAAGCATCCTCTCCAAGCCAGTCAGAGGTGCCACTACTTGGACTGAGTTTACGGACACCTCCCACTTCACAGCTGGCTGGCCACCCCTCACTTTTCTTTAAAACAGGTGGAAGGTGATATTAAGATTAGCAATATAATACCCCAGTGCCTCGAGCTCGCCTGGCCTGGGGCAGCAGCGAGCTAAGCAGCAGATTTCAGTCAAAGCTCGTGGATGCAGCTTGCCCTAGGACGTGCCTGGTTTTCATGGGAAGGAGACAGGAAGCCTTGGGTTAATTGATCCAGCATTAACACTTCATTGCTAGAAATCAACACTAAGTTTAGCTTTGAAACCCATCTTTTATGAGTAGAGGCATTACCCAGTGCTGCACCATGCTGTATTACGGAGACCAGGATAAAGCCAGGTGCCACTGTGACGACTGCTATTCAGCCTTTACTGAAAATGAACCCGTTTCCTTCCCTTTCTTCCCGAGCAGGGGAGGAGCAGAGGCAATTGGTGTCCCCTGCAGTCGAGCACCTCATAAATCTCCCCTTTGGAAAGGCAGAGCAGCCCTGCTCCACTCCTGGGGAAGAAAGCGGGTATTGTTCAGCCTCAGGCTCAGGTACACCACGGGGAGTGTCTGCGCAGAAACCCAAATGTGTGTGCTGTGGGACAGGCTGCTGTGACAGTCAGGATGGCCTGGCTTGATAAAAGACCACAGGTTTCCTCCCCACCAGGCTCCAGAGAATAGCGCTTCCGATTTTTACATTGCTTTGAAGAATAACAATGCACTTTATAATGTATGAAACGGAAATACTGAGATCAAGTTCACCTCCACCACTCCTCCTGCACACATGCCGGTGGTACATTTTGCTGGGCAAAGCTGGGGGGCTTCTGTTTCCCCCAGTACCATCCCCAGCAGGACAGAGCAAAGCTTTCATCTCCTGCTTGCCAGCATACCTCTCCTTGACTTCAAGGCAAAGGTCTGGGCACCTTTCCCCACTGACAGCCTGGGTTTGCAGATCTATATAACATCTGGCTCAGCAAGGGGAGACCCCCGTCCTCCATGTCACTGCCATGGGGAAAATGCTTCCTCTCCCTCCACGCGCCTCCCCTGGGAAACCAAAGGTCGGGGAGCCAGAGGGAAATTTATGGGCTTCCCCTCCTAAAAGACTTCTCCAGATGGGTCTCCAACATTGGATTTTTTTTCCAGGTGAAGGGAGAGAGGAGGAGGGAAGGAGAGGCAAGGAGATGGGTAAGGGCAAGACTGCAGGTCACATTTTTCTGCTCACAGCAAATACATCGTGCAGAGGGGCCAGTGGGTGGCCAGGCAGATACTCCTGCTCAAGCTGCGACAGCATCAGATGTTGGGCTCAATGGGGGGCACAAAGCTGGCTCAAACTCCGAGCTCCTGGCTCGTACCAGACCAACAACAAAAATCCCCATCATAGCAGCCAGCAGCTAGAGTTGCCCCCAGAAAAGCTCCTTGTGCAAAAGAGTGATATTTTGGTGCTTTGATGCAATAGTCCACACCGGGAATAAAGAGTGTTTTAAGGGGAAGAGGCATGGCAGGTACTGTGCAACACCCTGCCACCCCATTTTGGCCAGACCCACAAGCACCAACCTCACCAAACCCCAGTGCCTCCTTGAACAGCAGGGCTGGGGGGTGACATTATTTCAGTGCCCCTGCTTTTCATACCAGTCACCTGTGGGCAGCCAGCACAGCAGGACCACAGGCATCATCCAGCCTCCCTGGATTGCCTGTCAGGAAGAGGAAATGCCATGCATTTTCCAGCTGCTTGTACCTGTGCCAAGTCTAAATGCCACCCCTAAAAATACCAGTGGGAAGGAGAGGCACACCACCAGCCCCTCACCCCCCAGCCAGGCCACCACGGCCACCTGGTTTTTTTCGAATGAGGCAGCAACTTGAAGCAGCTGAGCAAGACCCAGTCTGGGATTTTGCACCTCCCCATGCGGGTCAGAGGGTGACAGCCCGGTGTCACCCACCACAAGGCAGCAGCAAAGACATGATAACACACTTAGTCTGGCTGTGGGCAGGGGTTGACATCCCAGGAGCTGCTCTCAGCATCCACAGGACACCGGAGGCTTCGATCAGTGCTCCTAATGAAATTAAGCTCCTGCGATGCTTCTGTCTGATCAGCAGCCAGCCCTGCATTGCTTTAGCCTGAGCAACTTTGATCTCCCTGGCAAACGACCCCAGGCACCTCGCTGGCTCCCCTGAAAGCCGCAGCCTCCGCTCCCCAGTAGAGAGAGGGGGCAGCAGCACCTCCCATTGGAGCACCGCTCCCACGCAGAGCAAAGCTGCCCGTGGCCCCATGCCAGTTTGCATCAATGTCCAGTCACGAAAAGCATCCCTCAGCCTCAGACAAGTGCACCCAGCAAACCACAGGGCCCCAGTCACAGCCTGGCTGGAGCAGCTCTCCTGATTATGTTTTTTAATTGAACAGTGCCTTATTTCAAGGTCTGACTTATTCTGGGTAAATCAGGATGAAACCATCCAGCCACTGAGAATTACCTTCAAGTTTCCAGCTGCTTTCCTGCCCCTAACAAGCAGGAGGGGGGAGCTGGGACAGTTCAGGGAGGCATTAGATAGCTCAATGTCCCACGGCCCTGGGGGGAAAATGGGAGGACTGAGCTGGATGTCATGTCTGGGGAGATTCCCAGAGATTTCCCATTCTCTGGGGAATTTGCACCTCCCGAAAACCAGCATGGTCCAAAGGCTATCACATTGCCGGCACCAGTCAGGGAGAACTCAGCAGCAACTCTCACCTCCCCTCTGAAACACATCCCAACAGCTGGTGGCACCCATGCAATCCTCTCCAACATCACTCTGAAACCAGGGAGAGTTTTGCTGTTTGCTGTTAAAGAGCTGCCACCTGCCACCCCAGACCCACATGCATGTCAAGGTGCGATGTTTCAACAGCACCCACACACAGTGCAATGGGCAAAACACCCTGGGAGTCCTTCCAAGGGCAAGAAATGCAGCAGCTTCAGCTCTGCAGCCACTTTGAAGGCATCAATCTGCAAAGGCAGCAAATCTCACCTCTGCCTGCACCCAAAATATAGACTAGGAACAACTTTTCTGCCAAATTTATACAGAGAATTTGCTTAAATGTCAGGCTGGCTAGGCAGGACTCCATGGTGCTTATTTACAGCGAAATAATGTGATTTTTTTTTCTGTGCAATGCACTCCAATCACCTCTTTGAAGCCACCCCAAGCCCTGCTTGGACATCTGGACCAAGCAGACCCACCTGATGCCTGTGAGTGTCCCGGGACAAAAGGCTTCTGTGAGGATGAGGCGGGTGTCCAGGGTGAGAGCGCAGAGGCCACCAGCAGCACATGTGCAGCTGCCCCAGATCCAAAGGGATGCACTAGCATGGCGGGGAAAATTGATGATGATGAGGGAAGTCCATCAGGCTGCATGCTGGCCCCGCAGATTGATGGCCTCCGCAACGAGCCGCGCATAATGGCCAAGTTCAGGCTGCAG
Source organism: Morus bassanus (assembly GCA_031468815.1). NCBI lineage: Eukaryota > Metazoa > Chordata > Aves > Suliformes > Sulidae > Morus > Morus bassanus. The sequence continues at coordinate 5,085,614 of CM062583.1, forward strand.
TGGCCGGGAACTGAAAGGCAATGGTCATAAATAAGCTGGGGAAAATAGGGAAGACAGAAGGCTGGCAGGGATAAATAAATACTCACGCTGCAGCAGAGCTGGGGGGAGGCACAGGGAGAGGGGCCACAGCACCGGAACAGGATGCCGCCCTCATTGGGATGGAGATGCTGCCACAGAGGTGGCTGCTTTGGGGTGAGAGCTCCCAATTCAATAACATCGAGTGAGCTGTTTTCCCCCAAAACCATCTTCCCACCCAAAACTGCAGCCAGCTGCTAAAGGGGCCATGTCACACATCCTCCCCCCAAAATACAGCAGGGGGACAAGTAACCAAAGGGACTTGGTACAGGGGATTTTAGGGTTATAATCCCACCACTATCAAAGCTCCAGCTCAGTCTGACACTTTCCCCCAAGTCCTTTACATCTCAGCAGGTTTCTCCACAACTGACCTGGCTGGCCGGGCTTCCGTCATCACCTTCCTCAGCCAAAAGTACCAATCTTGGGTTTTTTCCCCTTTCATTTATTGCCCACTGATGAATAGGGCAGATGGGGTGAGCAGAGGGCACAGAGCTGGAAGTTTCCCTCATTGTCCCCCATCTGCTTCATTTGGGACAGTTACTCTTCTCCGTCTTAAATAAGCCCTTTGCATTTTGTTGTGGTCTCTTCTCTTTTTCTTGCCTCTGCCGTTTTGTCAAGAAAAACCTTGCCCAAAGAGCCACTGTGATTTACTGCAGCGTTAACAAATGTCAGAGCTTGGGAGCCTTGTAGGAACCGCTCGCTGGCAGCCTGCCTGGATAAACATACTAAAAGTCAACCCTGGCGTGGATACTTGAGGAATTAGAGTCCATACAAAGATGCATTAAATACAGGGAGAAAGACAGGGGATTTTTACAACGGAGGCTTGAAAGCTTCCTTGGGGCTGTTTAACATATGGTGCTTCTCCTCTGCACCTGCCCCGCGGCCCCTCACGAGAACAGCTCCCGGATTCCCGTCCTTGTCACCGGACCCAAATACCGCTCGAGTTATAGTTCCCGATGGGCGCTGCCTGTCTGGCAGGGGCTGAGCCTACCTGCAAGGTGGGGTTTTGTATATATGTGTTTTAACAGTTAATTTTTACCCCAGCCCTCTCTGCCAGATGGGTTTTGCTGGTGGTGGGCACATCGCAGAGCAACCCCTGCTTGGCCAGGCGGGGTTCCCCACTTGCTACCAGAAATGTATTTTTAAATACGGTAAGTAAGGGGGGGAAAAAGCCATAAATCCAACTTTTTACTCATGAAATCCTTACATCCAGCTCAGTCACAGGGGAACACATCAGACCCAGGGTACCCAGGCAGGGAGAACCATCGGGAAACCAGAGACACATTGGCCAATACAATGATTTAAAAAAAATCTCAGCATTTCGTTGGTGGCTGCCAGTGGCTCCCCAGCCCTGCCTGCGCTGGCTGGACCACTGCTGCAGGTAGGCAGGGCCAGCCATGCATCCCACACAACCCCGCTGCTCTGCTATTGTAATTTGCCCAGATCCCAAGCGCTGCATTAGGGAGGAATATTTTGCATGTGCGTTGTGTGTGTTTTAAAGGTTAATTCCTGCTCCAGGAACCTTCTGCTCAACAGATTTGTCCAGCATTGTCCACACTGTAGAAAGCAGCCCCATGCCAGGAGAGGCACACTCAGCCTTGCAAAGTATGGCCAGGCAATGTTCCTTGGATGATGCCAAATTTCAAAAAAACCAAAAACAGAATACAGAAAAATATCATGTTAAAAAAATAAAATAAATACCCTCCTGGGGCTCTCAATAGAACAAAACATTTTTCCCAAGCAAATCCATTCCCATATATGCACTGCCTGGCTCTGAGAAGGGGTGGATGGGAAAGGCTCTGGAAAGGTGGTTATATGAACTGATGCACTGTAAATCTCCTGCATTAAGTGGGATATCATAACCCATGGTAATTTAGCAACTTAAGGATCATCATGTCGACCCAGCTGACATGATGTTACCTTAGTTTACCTCTACGTCCTGCACAGCTCCTTGCCCATCAAGCAAGACCCGTGGGAGCACACTGGGAACGGAGGGATAAGCTGCTGGAAACCTCTTCTGGGTATTTATGCAGATGGCAGGAAACAAGAGGAAACCTGGAGGTCAGTGGCCAAGCTGAGCCTGTTGCAGTAAGCATAGGGCAGGGACTCAGGGGAAAAAGCCTCTTTCTTTGCTCTACCGGGCAAATAAAGCTCAGCTCAGGTAGGAGTCAAGTCCCAGAGCACAGGGAAAGCGGCTGCTATGGCTGCTCTTCGCTCAGCCATGGCCAATTCAGTAGACCCAAAGCCCGGTCCCAGACAGGTCCAGCACATCCCAGCATCACCAAAGCCACCTTTCCGCCCAGCCCAGGCTGCAGCACCTCGGACAAAGCCTGGCCTGTTCCTCGCCTTTCCACCGGTGCCACGTATATCACCAGGCTCCCCTCTTGGCTTTTTCATAGGACATGGCCCTGCGATGAATGGGTCCCTGTTTCACCCTCGTTGTGGGACGAGTGGGAGGGTTTCAGCCTCCGCGACACTTTGTAACTCAGGATTTTATTAGCCCCCAGCCACTCCAATTCCGAGAAGCTCTAAAAAGAGACTTTGATTTCCAGGGTCTGTTTTTTCTTTGGGAATTAAAATGCTTCTCATTGTCGCAGACAGCACAGCAGAGTTACAGCAAAAGGGTGGGGAGGGAAATTAAAGTAATTGGGGGGAATTACTGGAATGCACAGGGCCTCTCCGAGTGCATGCCCCCTGCGGGAAAGGAGCTTCCATCCCATCTCAGCAGGGCAGGAAAAGTCCCTGGCTGGCTGATAGGCACTCTCAGCCTTTTGGGGACACAGCGAAGCCCCTCTGCATGAACCTGAGGCAGATGTTTAGTGGGGAGCCCTTGGCAGAGGTTTGGTGCAGCCTGCCATGGGCTGCTCAGCCTCAAAACCCTGCTCATCAGCTTGTCAGAGCCTTCACAAGCCCCCAGACTCCCACGGAGCAGGAGCAGAGCCATTTAGTCCAGGTGAAAACATTTTTCTGTTGAAAAATAAGGGAAAAAATGCTACTTAGGAATGCAGACTGGAGTTAATAAAGTCAAGAAAATCACATAAGGAGTAATAAGATTTGAGAAAGGGCTCTTTAACATCTCTTAATACAAACACTAGATCAAAGGTGTGTTGCTGTGCATTATTGGCTGAAGTACATCCATCTTACTGATTTCTTCTTTCCTAACCATGAAGGCTTTAAAACCCTGCCCAGTGGGCTGCACTGCCAGCTGCTCTGGGGAGCTCTGCCATGGTGGGAACCCATCGTATGTTGTTCTGGCAGAGGCCACACAGTTTAGTCACAGAGAGATGGGTCCCATGGTCAAGAACTGTTTTTTTAATGTTAATTTTTTTTAATAATTTTTTTATATATATAAAGATTTGGGAAAACAATCTGGCTTCCAGAAATATGAAAACGCAGCCCCTACCTGGCCAGTGCCCCTCTAAGGTGTCCTACAGAGCGGGGCTGTGCTGCGGTATCCCACAGGAGCACAGGGATCCAAGGGTGGACATGGTGCTTCACTCCAAAACCCCCTATAGACACTGCTCCCTGACCCCGCTTCAGGCCTTGCCAAGCCGTGTTTCCACTGGCGAGCTTTTCCTGAGAGGGGTTACACCAACAGTAATTATGAAGCTGCAGGGATCCCCCGTCTGTGTTTTACAGGGCTGACCTTGCTGGGGTGAAAAGTACAGGGGGATCAGCGGGGAAGGCAGCGCAGCCCACTCCCCTCCCACCTGCCTGTAGTTTTAATTTGCTTTCTGCAAATCCCTGCTTCTGCAGCAAAGCCAGGTCATTGCTGCAGCCTTACCAAGGCTGGCAGTTTGGGTGTGGTAACGAGAGATGAGAGTTGGTGAAGAGTTGGGGGCAGGTATGCCCCATGGCAGGCATGGGGCTATGGGGGGGCTCAGACCACTGCAGCCCCATTGCTGGTCACCCGTATGGCATTTGCAGGTGAATGCAAAAGGGGCTTGGAAAAAGGCTGACCATAAAGTCATCTTCTCCCAGTTTTCTGCAATCTTAAAGGAGAAGAGCAGGTGAGGGGCCAGACACACTGCCCTCCCACGGGAGTCTCTGTGCCAAAGCCAGGAGGGGTGGAAAGACAAGTAACAGCATCATCAAGGGACAAGCTTGGGTGAGCAGCCACAGGAGGCAAATCTGGCCAGTGCTATAAGAAATGCATATTCCCCATCCCCAGGCACCTCCTCCAGCATTTGCCCCCTCTCCAGTAGCAGAGCTCGTTTCTGCATGGGCCAGCCTGCTTGGGAATAGCGCGAAAGTAAAAAATGACCAACTTGCCAAAATAATAAATAACTGGCAAATAAGTAGTTTAAGAAGTGTGCAGGGAGCTGCAAACAGTCTCGCTCATCCCCTCCAGTGACAGGTACAACTGGGACAGCCATGGCCACGCTGTGGCACAGACCTTCAGACCAGGAAATGGTCTAAATTGGGCTTCTCTCCTGCAGTATCCCGGGCTGCTTCCTGAGATATTATTGTTTTCCCTCGCCCTCTTGATGTATTGTCCTGTAGCATATTCGGGGTTTCCCAGCGTGTGCCAAGAAACCGCTGGCCGTGACGCACCAGCCTGTTTTTAGGCTGCCGGCAGCAGCTCCTTCCTGTGGGGAGCTGGGAAGCGTGGCCCCCTGGGACATCCCAGGGTTCCCCCACCTTCTGTTCCAGGGGAATCAGATGCATTCATTTTTAACACCATCATGGGATGTGAAAAATGACAACTTGGTGGGGGAAGAGGATGATGAGCAGTGTCTCTGTGGCCCTATGAATTGCATGGAGCCGTCTGGAGAGCAGAGCCCATCGTGCTGCTCCAGAATGTAAGTCATCCCCTGCATTTTCCTGGATTCGGCCAAATAAAGGGGGGAGAAGGAAAAAAAAAAAAAGATCAGGCCACACCTTTCCTCAGCCTGGTTCCCAGGCAATAAAAATAACTTGAAGCTGGAGCCCCAGCTTCACAGCTAGACCACTGACAGAATCGGGTTGTGAGCCAAGGCAGCAGGGCGCCTACCTGTGTCGCTTGGCTTTGCTTTTCCGTAGGGTGTGTTCTGCGGGCCCCAGCTCCCAGGCAATATTGGCAGAAGCCATTTGAGTAAGGAAATTAATGGCCTTCCCTTCCCGATGCTCCTGTGGCCCCCCTCCTCCTCCTCCCTGCCCATCGCCTGCTTGCGGCACTGGTGAACCCCTGCAAACACTGAAAGCTCCCCTGGGAACCCTACGCCCAGGGCCACGTTTTTCCAAGCATCTCTCCAAATATATATGTCAGCAGCAGAAAGGGGAAGAGAGCAAGAAAAAACATTTTGCAAGTATCCATCTGTTTGCAGATCATTAATTCTCCCTGGGGAGCCCCAGAGCTCTCTCATCTGCTTTTTTGCTAAGTTTAGGTTAGGGAGGTTTTCGGGTGCAGGCGCGGTCAGGGAAAGGCAAAGCTGCCCTGGGTTTTAACATCACTGAGGAAGAATTTGGGCAGGCAACAGGAAAACTCTTTCCCTGGCTGGGAGGCATCCAGTCAGGACAGAAACAATCCTGACCGCTTCACAATCCCATGCTGAATGCTTTTATAAAAGTAAGAAGAATAGATGTTTACTTGCAGGAAAGCGAAGAACGGAAAAAGTTATCAACACCATTGTTTGCTGCAAATAATTTCACCTTCTCTAGTCATATGGTGTATTAAAAAAAACCCAACTGCTCTTTCTTATTTAACATTACATACCAGGGACTATGTAGCACCTATGTAGCTGGGCTCACTCCCGGTCAGCCCCGAGGGCTTGGCTCAGACCGACCCCACAGCAGAGCCCATTTCCCATCACTTCTACATCACTTTCTCGCTCCTGGCGCCTTGTGGCCAAGAAGACCTGACCCAAGCCCTGCTTTTACAGCTGAGCTGCCCCTCTGTGGCTGCATTTACAGGGCTGACAGCTCTTTAATTGCCATTTATGAAACACCCTGCCACAGACCTGAGTGCAAAAGCTCAGCTAAGAAACTGTCTCTAACCCATGCTGGCTGCAGCATGGTTTGTCCAAGGGTCCCCCCCCGACCCCGCAGTGGGGTTAGGGGGTTCACAGGCAATCTCAGGCAATGTCAGAGTAGTGAGGGACCAAAAACCTCCCAGAAATATTGCTTGTTATGCATAAGTTGTGGTTTGTCCTTCCAGTGACTTCTTTGCGTTTTTGCTCAAGTCCTCTTACTTTTGGAAAAACCAGAAGCATCCCCAGACTCCCTGCATGGAGTTGGCTTGTTTCCACAGGTGATTTGCAGGGAGCAGAGTCAAAATCAGCTGTGTTTCAGAGGTAATAAAATGCCACAGATTGGCTTCACAAAAAGTGTGCGAGGGCAATGCTGGTGTAATGCCTGTGGGCACTGGGAACAGGGCATGCTGCTCCCAGGAAAGCCAGTGGCTCCCTGGTTTTCTGTCGGGACCTTGCAGATGGTTCCTGCCTTGCCAGCCATGGCCAGCCATCGCCTCCCCCCTCCCCTCGCAGCCCCCCACAGCCAATGGCTCCCTGGAAAAAGCAGCGTGCCCAAAGCCCCGCATCCTGGCCCGTCTCTGGCCAAGGCCAAGGGCACGGGATCCCAGCACCACCTCCTGGCAACGCACTGCCATGCACAGCCCACACACCGGCTGTGGCCAAAAATCCCCCAGCAAGCCATGGGGACCACCCGGAGAGAGAAACCAGTGGCTGTGCAGACCGCAGCCTTTCTTGTGTCTGTCCAAGCCTGGGTGTTTTCCCCTTTCCCCGGCATCACGGCCAGCCCCAGGGTGGCTGCGGGTGCAGGACCCCCAGTTGCATCCCCCAGCAAGCAGCAGCTGCCTGCTGTGGGGTGAATAGCGGTGCAGCTCGCCCGAGAGGCGACCGAATTTAATTCAAGATGAATGGGCACCTCCCTGCTGCCCATGACATTTTCATTGCGGGCTAACAAGGGGAGAAAAATCCAATTAGGTGACAAAGGGGGTCCCTAATCGGCCGTGCAGCCTGGCGTGGGGCAGCCAGGAGAGCACGGCATCCCGCGGGAGAGCAGGGACAGACCATGGGAAAACAAGAAAGCCCTCCAAAAAAGTTCTCTTGTGATAGTGCAAAAGCCAAACCATAGGATGGCAAGGCTGCTGATGTGCACACAAAAAATGTAGTTAAAAAGACGGTTGCTATTTGCATCCCCGGGATCCCATCCTTAAGTCTCCCAGGTCACTAAGATAAGTGTAAAGTGGCCCAAAGTGAGCCTGACAGGGTAGGAGCATCTCCCAGGTACAGACCCAGAGGGCAGAGGGTAAATAACCTGCAGCCAGGAGCACGCTGCTCCTGAAAAAAAAAAATTATAATAAAATTTGACAGACTCCTTCCAGGGCATTCACTCACCACCGAGTATTTGATGTAACCTGGTTCCAGGAGCAGGTGAGGATGAAACACATCAAGGTTATTAACAAAGAAGCAGTTTCAAACCACAGAAGATTTCAGCTAACCCTGGGTTGCAGTTTTTTTCCAGCAACAAGTGCCCTTTCGCAGTTTTAATGCCTGCAGCCAGCAGTAGCATTTATCTCTGAGCTCTGGCACGTGAAGTGGGGCAGGGGGTTGATAGTGGGACTCCCTCACGAACAAAACCCCCTCCTACCCAAATGCAGGGACCTTGGGGCATTGCGGGGTACAGCAAGGGCATAGCAGCGCACTGGGAATGGCAAGGGGCGGGGGGGGACACACACAAATAACAGCTGGGGTTTAAAGGAAGGGTGATAAATGGGAACACCATGCTCCCTCGGGAATTATTAACGGCGGGGGAGGTGAAACCTTGGCTTTGCCCAGGAGCTGGGTTGCATGGTAAAAGCCAATGGCTGGGAGTGGGCAGGGGGAGCAGATGGCCGGGGGAGGCCACGGATCCAGCCGAGACCAGGGGGTCCCCACCGACACAGCGCAGGGGGCTATGGCAGGGTGCAGCGGCTGCATCTGTCACCAGACACAGCTGGACTGTGCAGGAGAAGGACCCCCACTGTCTTCTCCTCCCTGGAGCCCCTCAGGTGGCTCCAGCCACAGCTCCAGGTGGCCACCAGTGAGTATTGACCCAGCACTATCTCAACTCCCACCTTATCAGCTGGGCACCAGCACCTGCCCCATTAATCTTCCCCCTGTCCCACAGGCACAAGGTCTCGGCAGCTGAAACGACCTGCTCGGGGAGGGAACGGGAGGGCTTGGGTCCAGGGTCTGGGGATGATGGATTGGTACCTGGGAGGTGACAGGGAGAGTGTTTTTCTTTTTCCCTTTAGCTCCTGCCAGTGTTTCTGCCCTGGGGAGGGCAGCACATGTAGGCAAGTGCCTTTATACCTAGGTATATTGGTGGCATTATTTTCCACTGAAATTTGGGTACTGAAGACTTGGGGGTGTGGTGCCCTGAGGAAGAGAGGAAACAAGCTCCACTTGTGTACACAGGGTGAGAACAGAGGGGGAGGTAATTTCAATTAATTGCAATTACAATTTCTATCTGAATTAATGAGCTGAGCCTGAGCAATGAGCCCAGACTTCACCCACACCCTTCAGGGTGAAGGTGGAGATGTGATTCCTCATGCCGGGGCCCGCTCCAGGCAGAGTTGCTCAAAGTCCAGGCAAAAATCACATCTGAGGCCCCAGAAAAACAAGGTAAAACCTTGCAGTTGTGGCTGAAACAAAAGCAAAAGTCTTCATAGCTTCTTCATGGCTGCAGCTGCGCAATTCCTGGCTGCTGCAGGGTTTAAATGCAATCAGAAATGTCCATGGGGACCATTAAACACAAGACTTGTGTGTGTCCCTCAGGGAGGGAAGCCCCATGCTTCGACCAGGGCGGGAGACCCAGCGATGATTGTGGGGGGGGCCAAGGTGGTCCCCGATGCCTCATCCCCACCGCCCTGCTCTCACCCATGTCCCAGCAGACAACACTACGAGGGTGCATGGAGCTGTGGAGGGGCCAGCAAACATGACAGAAAACTCATGTCTCCTGCTTGCCCTGGCATGGGTTTCCCCAGTCAGAGAATAACCAGGGAGGCAGGATGACCCGAACAAAGCCAACATCGAGCTTTTGCCATAAAACCCACCTGAGGACACTGTGTGTCTGGGAATGAAGAAAAATGCCATGGCTGTTATCATGCTACTCCTCTTCCAGGGAGGCAGAGCATCACTAAACAGTCTAAGCTGGGAAGTGTCTAAGTTTGCCAGCCAGGGACTTGGGGTCACAAGCAGATAGGACCTGCTCAGAGGTTAGTTAGCACGGCCTAGCCCAGTTCCAAATACAAATACACATTAGTTTATCCTTTTCTTCTGCACTATGAAGCCCACAGCTCCAAACGGAAGATGTGCCCTGGGTCAGCCTTGTTGGAAAACAGGGCTGCCTCATCGGTTGTGTGCTGAAAAGCCTCTGAGTGGAGGAGAGGACACTGCAGGGAGAGAGGCCACACTGGTGGCTGCTCCTCAGGGAGCTGACGGCTTGGTTGATGCTTTTGCCCTCTCCTTAAAAGCTCCTTAAACCCTCAGGTTACGTTTCCTTTGATGCAGAAAAGCCCAACTCTTTTGGCGAGGACACCACATGAACCCCATGCAGGGCTTGAAGGCAGCTTGGGGGCTCTGACACCCAGCATCTTCCCCCCTCCCACCCTCCCCGTCTGGGCTGCGCAGACGGGATGGAGTTTCCCCCTTCCTTACACAAACTTGGGATCTCCTTTCAGCTATTGCTTTTTTTGTATTGATTTTTAAAAGGGGGCACTGCAGCTTTAAAGAGCTTCCCAGACTTGCCTTTGTGACCGGAGGAGAGGGTGGGGTGGTGGCGGAGGTGGGGACCCAGAAGAATGAAATAAAGAGAAGTACAACAAAAAGAAGTTAAAAGTGTGAGTGACAAGTTTTAGGCAACAGGCTTCAGCCCCTGTGGGGTCGTTTGAGCGAAGAATGGCAACAAATGAACAAATGAGCTGGATTTTCATGCTTGGTGGACGGTGAATGAATAAGCATCTTTTAAAACCCTATCAGGAACTCTTTGGATTGTCATTATAGCTGGAAGGGGGGGGGTAAGGCAGACTTTTGAGGGCTGACCATGTGAAAGAATCCTGATTCTTCGCTTTTTCTCCACCGGCGAGCACGGCTACACCAAAACATGCAGGCGGTGCGGGAGGACGGGCGTGCAGCCGCAGCCGAGCATCCTGCCATGGCCCAGCGCAGGAGCACTTCTGGGGGACACCAGGGTGCCCCAATGCACGTTGGAAGAGGCGAGAGGGTCTGCTCTGCTTGCAGGAGCCCCCGCTGATTCTCAGCAGCGCAGAGGGGACAGGCAGCGGTTTGCAGCCCTGGCTGCCTCCTCCACCAGGAAACCTGACTGCAATGTCAGAGGCAGACAATGTGAGAGGGCAGGAGGCGACTCACTTAAAGCCGTATTTAGAGTGCAGAGTGGAGGCCTGAGGTCAAAGGAATTGCCCTGGGATTATGGGAATCACCTTCATTTTCTTGCCAGCCTTCAGACACGAGGGAGCGGGCCAGGAGCAAGGAGGAGGGGGACGAGTCTGTCGCTGAGGAAAGGACCCCAGTGTTTCCCCTTCCCTGGCCCTGGCAATGAGCCTGGCCTCTCTGAGCCATGCAAATAATTTACAGGCTCTCTTTTCAACTGTTATCCTCAATCCCCCATTTTAACCTTGAGCAGAACAGAGCATATGTGAGGCAGTTGCAGGAGACCCCGCTTTGGAGGCATGGCCAGAGTTCGGTGAATAACCCTACAGCCAGAGTTCGGCAGTAAAATGCAGCTACAGAGGAGGGAACGTTCGGGAGGAGGCAGGTTTAGAGCATCCTTTTCTCTGTGGTGGAGGATAATATCACATATTCAAAAATCTTCTTGTCTAAACAGAAGTAGACCTAAAACTGGGGCGGGATTAAAACATCAGGTTATAGCAAGGGGGTCTCCCCTGGCTGCAAAAATAAAAGTTGAGTCCATCTTGCATGGAATTCCAGCAAACAAACCTGGCAGCGCCCGGGCTAAGTTTGTTTTCAACCCATCGCCTACAAGTATGCGAGGGCACAAGCCTGCGTCTCTGAAACAGTCGCGGTCCCAACGGCCACCTGTTTCTTCCACATCAAAAAGTCTGGAGGCCATTACAGCAGCCATGGTTATAAAGGCTGGGCACTGGAGCTGGGACAGCCTCATCAAGAGAAATGAGACCATCATGCACTAAACATAGAGAAAAGATAAATGGAAAAGGACTCTTTCAGTCTTCATTATCAAGTTTCCATGGGTTTGCCAAAACCATAGCAACCAGTTCAAGCAATGATTAACCTAATAATGTGGAGGCAAAGAAAAAATGCATTCAAGCCCCTAAAGAAGTCACTAGTTCTCCAGAGGTAGTAAATCCGCCCGCCGCTCCCCCCCCCCCCCCCCCGCCAACATATAGCCCCACGGCTGGAAGACCAGAAGCATCCTAAGCCTCCAGAGAAAAGAATCTGCAACACAGTAAAACCCACTAAAGTGACCACTTTTTCAAAAATACCGCTGTATAGACATCTTTTGGGACTTTTGTAACACCTGCTCTTCATGGGGCTCTCAGGCTCTTCTTGCCTATATAGACCCTGAGCTCCCTTTTGCAATTTTTTGCAAAAATGCTACTTTTGCAGACTAAGTGAGCATGTTGTTATCCTCTGCAGTCCCACGGCACACGCAGATAGCTAGGGCAAGGTGATACGTCCCGTAGGGAGATATCAGAGTGGAGCTGGACTAGCAGGGAAAACATTAAATGATTTTATCACCCAAATAATCACGGCGTTTCGCCTGCGGCCACACACAGAGGCCTTGGAGCACTTTGCAGACTGTTAGAGTATGAAAACAATACACAATTCAGCCAGGAAAGGGGGAAGGGGGAGGAATACTATTAGGTCTTTCATTCTGCCTATCTGATCTACGACACAGATAGATCACGTTCAGGACTATAACAGTACACACAGAGATAGGCACACACTGCCTTTTCCTAGTCCTCAACCTTGCCCCATGGCCTGTGTTTCTCCAGCAATGTGGGTATTGCTTCTCAAAGCAATGAATAGGCAGAGTAGTGGGGCTCTGCATGGATGAACAGGTCCCAGGAGGTAGCAGAAAGAGCAGATCTCAAAAAAACCTCAAGTATAAAGTGAGACCTGCTCGCCTTGTTTGTCAGTGCTGGCACCACGATGCCCTCGCTTCCATCTCCCAGGTTCACGGGGCACCTGCAGCTCCTCTCTGCGGGATGACAGTTCATTGACCGAGGCTGGATCAAGTGCATCAGAACAGATCGCTGCTCCTCCAAAATCCACCAAGCCCCATATGTTTTCTGAACTGCAAAGTGTCCGGTTAGCACCAGGGCCAAGCTGGCCTTCCCCTTCGCTGCAGGACCCGGGCCGCCGCCTTCAGCACCATGGCCAGAGCCCGCGGCGCCCGTGCGGGACGGGGCGCAGGGGACGCTGCGCGCACCCACCGCGCACCCACCGCGCACCGCACCCACCATCCCCCAAACCCTCCCCACGCCGGGGGGGCTATCTCCCCCACCTCAGCCCGCTCCACGGCTCCCGGGAAGCGGGAGCAGCGTGGAGCGGGGGGAAGAAGGGGGGATCCCCCCCCTCCCCGCATCGGCGGCGCCGGGGGGGAGGAGGGGAGCGGCGGGACAAGACCCCCGGTATCCCGTACCCGGTCAGGTTTCACTCTCGTCTCTTTTGTTGCGGTGCGGGAGAGGGACATTGCGGGAGAGGGGGTGTGGGGTGTTTGTGCGTGCGTCTTTGTTTCCAGTAACCAAATTTCTTTTGTTCTACAAATTGCCTCAATAGCGTCTTTTTGCCGCGGGCAAACGGGCTCAGCTGAGAACAATTAGCATCACAATGGGCTTTTGGCCTCGCGGGCCGCTTTGTCTAGCGACTGCCGCCCCGCTGGGGCAGCGCGGAGAGGGGAGGCGGCCCGGCCGTAAATCTACCAGCTACAAATTGAGTCTCTGGGAGGAGAGAGCTGGCGGGATTCGTGCGGCTTCTCTTCTCGCCGTAGCGTGGGAGGTGTTGCGTTTCCCACCTCTTGCGTTTTTAACCGGTCTGACGCCCCCCCCCCCCCGCCACCGCTCAGAGCTGCGGGTTCAGACTGCCCCCCCCCGCCCCTCCTGCCCCGGTTAAACCCTCCCCCGGGGAGGATGGGGTCGGGCTGGGGTAACGCTGCTCCGGGGATCCGCACCGCCCTGGGAGCTGGAGCGCTCTGCCCCGGGGACATCCCCAAAATAGCCCCAGGGCCGAGCCGGGGGCTGAAAATTCACCTGCGTGGGGAGGGCTGCAGCCGGGCGCACCTTGCCGGGACGGAGGTATCCACGCGAACCGGCCGTGGTCCTGCGGGAAAGGGCGTCTGCAGAGAGAGACCAGTTGTAAATGCGTGCGTGGGCCCCGATGGGCACACGCTGGCGTGCGCCCAGGTGCAGGACCCCGCTGCGCCGCTCTCCATCGCCGCTCCTCGCCCCCGCGCACCGGGCACAGAGTCCCCGCAGCGGGTACACCACCCCGGTACCGGGCACACCGCCCACGGCCCCGCGCAAACCCACGCAGGGCCGGCGCTGCCCTCCCCGGCGCGGGCTGCGCGCGATTTTGAAACCCTCGGTGGAAAAAACCCACGGCCTTGCACAGGTCTGACCGCGACACACTTTATTCTCCTCTTCTTCTTCGAAACGAACGAAATACAGCCGCGGCTCCCCTCCCCGGTACAAACAGCCGGACCACCGCTGCCAAAACCACTCTTATATACAAAATATATATTTGTTACGAAATATAATCAATAAATACCGATAGCGACAAATTAATATAATTTACCGTTTCCGAGTACAAAACCGTGATTTTGTTTGTCCGCCCGCTCCCGCTGCGCTTCAGCCAAGCGGGACGGGGCGGGGGGGAGCGGGGGGCCCGGCGCGCAGCGTGGGGAGCCCCCTCCGCCCCGCCGGCTATCTGAAAGCCAAAAGCGGGGGGAAAAGCAGCCGGGTGGTGGGCTCAGAGGAAGGCTGGGAAGGCGGCGGGGCCGCGGCGGAGGGCGGCGGGGCGGCGGGGCAGGGCGAGTCCCAGGGCCCGGGGGAGGCGGCGGCGGCGGGGGGCGGCGGCGGGGGCTCGGGCAGACCCTGCTCGGCCAGGCGGAGGCTCTGGGTGAGGGCCCAGATGTAGTTGTGGGCGAAGCGGAGCGTCTCGATCTTGGTGAGCTTGGCGTCGTCGGGGAAGGTGGGCAGGACGCTGCGGAGCGCGTCCAGGGCGGAGTTGAGGTGGTGCATGCGGTTCCTCTCCCGGTCGTTGGCCTTCATGCGCCGGCTCCTCTTTTGCTTGCTGAGCAGCCCCTCGCTCCGCGCCTTGCCGCGGCCCCGCCGCGCCTTCCCCTTCCTGCGGGCCGCTGCCTCCCGCGGGGCCAGGGCGGTGCGGGTCGGCGAAGCCCCCCGGCTGCCCGCGGAACCTCCGCCGGCCGCGGAGGGACCGGCTTTGGCGCCACCGAAATAGGGCTGCCTTTCGCCCGGCGAGCGGTCGCTCTGCGGGGCCATCCTGTAAAGCCAAGCCCGCCTTAAGCCGGCGGGGAGCGGCGCTGCGGCCGGCCCGGGGGAGGCCCTGTCCCCCGCGGCTCTACCTGCTGAGGCCGGCCGAGGCTGCGGGGCAGGAGAGCGGCTCTGGCTCTGCGCCCCCCGCCGCTCCCCCCCTCCCTGCGGTCCCTCGAGTGCGGGCAGGAAAGGTTGCGCGGCCGGCACACGACTGCCGTTAAGCCCCTATATATATAGGGCCGGCAGACAATGGGGATTTCCCGGCCGGGCGGCGTGTGCGCCCCCCCGCCCGCACCCACCCCTTGGCACGCTTTTATCTTATCAGCCCGGCGGGAGCGTGCCGGGCCCGGCACCGCCCGCCGCCCCGGCCCCGCCACGCGAGACCCCGCCGGCTCCCACGCCACGCCGCGCCGGGACCCCCCCGCCCCCTCTCCCCCCCCCTCGGGACCCCCGGGCCGAACCGCCGACCCCGAGCGGGGCGGGGAGGGGGGGGAGCTGCACCTCGGCCGCGCACGCCGGGAGCTCCGCGGGGGGGCTGCGGCGGGGATCGGGCCGGGCGGCCGCGGCGGTGCCAGGGGGGGCTCCGAGGACCCGGGCGCGCAATGCGGGGCGGCACCGGGCCCCGCGCCCCAGGAGTGCCCAGGGACGCATCGCCGGGCCGGGCGGGGTGTCCCGTGTCCCCCCCCGCCCGGTGCCAGCCCTGGGGGATCCCCCCGGCCCCGCTCCGGCTCCGCTCCCCTCGGTAGAGCCACAACCGCCTCCCGCCGCCCCGGCGTTGCGGGGCGCTCCCGGGACGCCCCCTCCGCCCTCGGGGAGAGGGAGGGGGGAGCGAGGGGACCCCGCCGCCTCCCGCTGTCCCTCTCCTCGCCCCCGTAGCGCCGGGGACAGCCCCGCGGGCCCCCCGCCCCGGCACCGACCGGCAGAGCTGCGGGCGCTGCCCTGCGGGCGGCGAGCGCCGCGGTGACGGGGGGGAACGCGGTTCTCCTGCCCCCCCGCGCCATGTCTTTGCTCCCCCCGGGGAAACGGGGGCCGGGTCCCGCGGGGGAAGGGCCCCCCCGCAGGCCCCCGGCCACCCCCGCCCCGCCAGCCCAGCGCTGGGCCTGGGGAGGACCGCTCCGCCGCCGGGGCCCGGTGCGCAAAACGTGCCGGGGATTTTTGCGCACCGGTTGCGGCGGGCGGCGGGGACCGGCCCGGTCCCGGGGCACCTTTTCCCGGCGGAGGGCGGGAGGCCGGGGGCGGCGGAGCTGGGACCCCCCCCGCACGGCCCGGCGCCCCCGGGGTTGCGGGCAGGGCCGCCGGGAGGGCGCAGCCCCGGCGGGGCGGGAGCCCCCCGCTCCTTCACCAAAGCGGCGCGGCGGATCCCGGCCGGGTATCCCGGCGTCGGGAACGCCCGGCCCGCCGGGGTCGCGGCGGGGTTGGGGCAGCTCCCCCCGGTCCGGCCGGGTCCCCGGCCCCGCGGGGCGGTGCGGGGCGGTGCGGGGCGGTGCGCGCTGCCTCTCCAGGGGCGCGGCGCGGCGGGCGGGCAGCCGCGCTCCCCCGCGGCGGCGGCGCTCGGAGGGCGGGGGAGCGGGGCCGAGGGGGGCCGGCCACCGCGGCGGCTCGGGCGCCCCTTCTCGAGGGGCGGCTCGGAGGGCAGGGAGGATGAATAGGAAGGGCCCGGCGAGGTTTTTTTTTTTTGTGGTTTTTTTTTTTTTTGTTGGGATTTTCTTTTTTTTTTTTTTTTTTGTGCCTGTGCAATTGGATGACAAAAAAATCTGGCGAGCGAGTTTCCAAGCCTCAGACTGCCCACTTCAAACGTCCTTCAAACAAAAGCTGAAGAGGAAAAGAAAGCCCCACCTGGTACCGCTGTTTGCTAAAATAATAATAAATAGATTTCGTTTAATAAATAATTACAAGAGATTGTAAAGTGGAGTGCTTTGGGAAGCATTAATCATGGGGCTGGGGGCAGACATCACCTGCTGGCAAACAAGACAACTTTATTGTTAAATCACCTTCCCACTGCCACTTTCCGATAACTCCCTCCCGTCGCCACAAAGCCCGGCCGGGTATGTTTACTCATAGTTAGCATAACAAGCACCATATTACCACAAACGTGATAAAAATCTCCGGGGGCACCACGGCGGGCTCCCGCTCACACCTGGCCGGGCCGCCCGGGCGCGGAGCTGGCACCCAACGGCCCTTCCAGGAGGGGCCCTTCTGCCGTTTACATTGGCCTAGTTTTATGCTGCTTTATAACAGGTTTACTGCAATCCCTATCTCCCGGTCCTATTTGTCTTATTTTATTGAAAACATATGGTAACCAGCCCAACCCCGGCGCATCTCTCGCCTGCCAGGCGTCGGGGACGTTTTGCGAGCCGGGGCTCGGCCGCAGCCCGCCTGCCCGCCGGGGGCTGCTTGCTCGGGGGAAGGGAAGGCAGATAAGGCCGGGCCCGCTGCCGACCCCTCTCCCCCGGGGCCGGGGGACCGCCGGCGGCTCCGCGCCCTCCGCCCGCCCCGGAACCGCCGGTGCACGCCGGCGCCTCCTCCCCGCGGGACCGCGGCGGTGGTGGGGTGGGCGGTGGGGGTTGCACGGCGGAGACACCTGCGGCGGGGCCGCCCCTTCCTTCCCCCGCTCCCCCCCGGGCCGGGGCTGCTCAGGAGGTACCGTGATTTGCGGTGCCATATGTCGAGCGGCTCGGCGGAGCGCAGCCCTTCAGAGCCGGAGCAGCTGCTGCCCCGGCCCTACCTACCCGGCGCATAATACCTGGGAGCCGCAGCCCCGCGTCCCCCTTTGAGAGTGGCAGAGAGGCTGGGCCGGCTCCTCGCCTCTGTTTTGTGACTTTATTGTGGCTCCCAACAGATGCACGCCTGCCCCTCCTGCCCCTCGCCCCGGTGCGAGCGCGCTGCTCGGGACACAAGGAGCACAGATGCCAGGCGCAAGGTGCACCAGATGCCCCCCTTTGTGAATTCAAACAATATTTCTCCCTTCCTCCCCCCTCTTCCTACAAGAGGGAGAGGAGAAGGGGCGCAAGCAGGAAAAAAAAAAAATATTTAAAACGAAAAAGAGGAGAAGAAAGGAAAGCGCCGGCCGGGAGCGCGTCCCCTGGAGCCGCCCGACGGGGCGCACGGCCGGGCGCAGCCCCGCGGGGACCCCCCCCCCCACGGCCCCGGGCAGGGTGGGCAGGGGCCGGGGGTCCCCGCCGGGCTGAAAGGAGCCTCCCTGGGAAATCATTAATGACCCGGCGAACGCTGAGGAAGCGCCCCCCCCCCCCCCCGGGACGAGGAACCGGGCAGAGCGGCAAAGGCTGCTTGGGAAAAAAGACGGCAAAGCCCATTTCGCCACGGTAAATCTTCCCGCCTTTCGTGGCCGGGGGCCGGCACAAAAAGGAAGAGTCCAGAGCAACAGGTACACGCACTGAGAGCTTGGTTAGCATAAAGCTCTGCCCAGCGTGGGCCAGGGCTACTGGAAAGGATGTCCCCCTCTTGGGTGTCCCTCCCTGCGGAGGCAAAGCGAGCTCTGCTCACAACAAAAGGGGCTGCGCAAGGGGTAACATCTCCCAAAGGTTAGAGCCCCTTCCTGCCACGGACAGCACTGGCACAAATCCCGCCAGCTGCGAATACCGATCCCCTCCATAACCATCTGGCAACCCTCTCCGTGCTGCAGAAATCTGCCTCAAAGGCCTGATCCATGCCAGAGCTGATGGGTTTCCTCTAGCCCTGCTGGGAGCTGGGCTCCACACCTCACATGCTCTGACTTACAAGGGCTGGGGGCTGAGGCTTCTCAGGGGCAGGAATAACCCAACGGAGCCGTGCGGTGAGGGATGCTGTCACTGCACCAGAAGAGGAGAAGCCCTGATAGTGCACAGGGAAAGAAAACCCAAGAGTTTCCAGTGTGTGATACTGCTCTACAATAAACCTCTCTCTGTGCTTATGTGCCCTGAAAACACAGCCTGACAGGAGCTGGCTTCATAAGGTTGCAAGAGCAGACAGCTGTTCATTTGGGTCAGAATACAACAATCTCAAGCATAGCAAAAACCTGAATTATCTGTGGATGGGAGAGAGGAAAGGAAAAGAAATACCATGGAAAGGAAAGGCAGGGAACAAATACCAAGTACAAAAGTGTCAGTTGGATACTGGGCTGTGATGCCTACAGGTGGGTGCTGTGAAACCTGTTACCTTCAAGTATTTATCCAACCATCTGAGTATCTGCCCTGGTAGGGAAAGACACTCCTTACCTCTCTGGGAGTTGGTCACCTCCCACCATTCCCGGTTCTGCCAGGCTTGCTCCCAGCTCCACTTATGGCAAGTGGTTCCTTGCCCCAGCCCATTTCACCTGCCAGAAAGAGGGTTTCTCCTCTATTCTGATGGCAGCCTGGACAGACAGGATGGGATACACATCCAGCACACTCTCTCATTTGGGTTTTCCAAGTGCTTTAAGCTTTACAACAAGTTTCTGGTGAGATCTTGCAGAAGCCACCACCACGACAACGTTCCTCTGATGGCTGAAGGGGGTTTAACAGGCGTTCAGGCACGCATCATCAGCAGCCCCAGTGGCCCAGAGTAAGCCCATACTTGTGTATCTGCCTGGACATCTCAAAGAATAACTGTAATTAGAAATTTACTGTCTCCACAGTTACAATTCAACAGGAGAAAGCTTTCATGGCAGGGTATCTCCAGCACCCAGACTTCACCGGCTGGCAGTGGTCATCTTCAGCTACCGGTTGGACAATGCAGACTTGAGGCTTCAGTATTCATTTGCATCAACCCTCCTTTGGCCATCAATAAATAGTCAACAGACCATGGATATGCTGACCTCAGACTGCCATCTTCCTGATGGGCACTTCTCTCCTGTAAGGGCAAAAATCTAAGTTCTGGCATTCTGATGCATGATGAGGTTATAAGCAGTGCAGACTGGTCATATTGGCTTGCTCTGAAACTCCTCACCCCTCAGTTGCCCATCAAACAGACAGACGGTGCTTCCCGACCTCCAAAAATATTAAAGATGTGCTTTCCTTTCTGATTTAGAGGCTCCACCAGTCAAACTTTGAACATACCAGAAGGGATCAGAGCTGGCTTTTGAGAAGTGAAAAAGTTGCTAAAAGCCAGGATTCTGGAAGGAAATTCCCTGCCTGGCCTGGAAATGAGGGCAGAAGTGCCCTGAGGGACTCACAGACCACTAACCCCTCTCCAGGTCTTCATTGAAGCCCTCAGCACAAGACAGAGACATGGGGACTTTGACCCTTCCTTTGCAAACTGTCGTTGCTGCCACATCACTGTCACCGCTGGGTGATGTGCCCAGCATGGTGCTGGGGTCACTGCTCAAGCCAAACCACTTGCTAGCAGGAGGGATGTGACCCATAAAGGTGTGGTGTGGATATTTTGCCCACTGTCCCCGTAACCTGCCCAAGGACCAGTTCACGTTCCTCCCAGTGCCATTTCCAGCTGTGCCGAACACATCTGGCAGCCCTCAGTGCTGTGATGACAGTTCTGCCACCAACCATCTCAGGGGGTTAAATGCAGTTGCAGCCCCCACACCAGCCCAAGCAATGCTGGCTGCCATAGCTCACCTGCCCACACACCCTCCAACGCATGACCCCATCCCCTCCCTGGCCATCCCTGTACCAGCCCTGTCTCTTCTCGTCTCCTCCCTCCTTCCAAAAGAAGCATCCCTCCTCACCCACCTTCCTCTGTCCCAGCCTCACCATCCCCTCGCTCCCATCCCCGCATCTTCACAACCCTCTCCTGGCACACCTTGTGCTGGTGTCCCTGCCAGCCATCCTCGGCGCCCTGTCCCAGCTTTCCCATCTCTGCTCATCTGCACACACCCTGCCCTGGCTCCCGATGCTGGTACCCCTCTCCCAACCCTTCATCCAGCATTCGGGTCCATCTGCTGAGACCCTGACCTTTGAATCGGAGCCTTCTCCTGCCCTGCACTACTGCAGTGCTGAGGAGAGGACAAATTTATATCCAGAAGGGATCATTTTCTTCCCCAAGTCGAGGTGTATAATGAACCTGGGGAGCCCATGAGTGGCACAGCCCCTCCTGCCAGCCTGTGCCAGGACCTCTGGGAAGGTAAGCAGCCAGCCTGACTTGTGTATCTCAATGAGAAATGATGTATTTGCAACAAAAAGGAAAAAAACTCTGGATATTTTCACACAAAACACTGTGCAATCGTAACACATAATTTTAGCTGCAGCCCAGCTCTGCAAGACAAGTTACCACCAGCCTATATCAGTCCTTGGCTATACGATTTTAGGGAGCCATGACCAAACCTCATACCAACAGCTTGTAACAGTGGGAGAAAGGCAGTGATCTCATGGCAAGTAATAGCAGGGAAACCTCAAAGCACTAACCCACCTGGGTGCAACCAGAGCACTTTAGCCATTTGTGTGGCTACGCCAGCCCCCAGCTGCAGGGAGGGGAGCAACGACTCATTGCCGGCCGTGCCCACATAGCTAAGCTTGAGCCTGAGCTGGGGGATGCTCCAGCCCAAAAGGCAGCCCACAGGGATGGGGCTCTCACCCACAAAACCCCTCAGAGACGGAGTCTGTCCCTAGCCACCCCATGAAGCGCTGCCAAGTCCCTTGAAGCCATGCGAGGGTCTGAGCTGGGTCCTGAACTAGCTGCGGGTGAGCAGCACAGCGCTGGCACCAGAGACATGGAGGGCACAGGGCTGATGTCCCCCACATGAATGCACTTGTCCCAGGGTCCCATCAGTTTCCTGGGTTTTATCAGCACCCTTATCAGTTTCCTTCATTACCTCATTTCTTCAAACCTACTATGGCCCCTTTGGGCACCCTGCCCCAGCCACCCTCGGCAGCTCCCGGGTACTGGCACCTTTCGGGGGTCTCTGGCTCTGCCAAAGCCCTCGTGCTCAGGGACATCATCCCACATCCCCTTATCATCTGATATCCCCTCGCTCCAGGGGCTACGCCTCCCTCCCCCAGCTCTTCACCACAATCCCCACCATTTTCTACCATCATTTAAGTTTCTGAAGTAATTTCTTTTTTCTTTTTTGTCCTTTTTTTTTTTTAAAGCAAACCATCTACCATATGTTCTCCCCTGAAAGGGGTAATTGTTAACAGATCATTAAAACACCGTGGCGAGTGCTCTGAGATTCCTTCCCTCGTCTTACGCATTATCCTGTCTCTGTCACCCTTTCAATGCGGCTTTGAGGGCTCTGCTTTTCTAACTTCCTTCTCCAGGGGGAAAAAAAAAAAAAAGAGAGAGAAAGAGCCACTAAAGTGACCCTCTTCACAGCTCTCCTCCTTGCTTTTCAATGTCTTTTTCGACACCCAACAATAATCGGGGCGGGGGGCTGGTGTGCTGCTGCTGCTGCCGCCAGGCTGGGGGCGGCAGGGCCACATCCTGCCCCGCTCATGGGCACTGGAGTTGGGAAGGCAGGGCGAGGTGTGGCAGCGGTGCTCCAGCTCCCCACAGGTGCCGATGGCCTCTCCTTCCACTGCTGGGTGCTGGGGCCGCTCATCATGGAATGCTCAAAAGGTGCACCCCTTTGTCCCCGCTCCTGGGATGGGGGCTGCGGGACAACCCCATGACACACACACACATCCTGGGCTGAGGTAGAGAGTATTTTTTACAAAGCTCATTTCCTCAGGTGGATCGGATGCTTTTGGTGGCACAAGTACATTTTATATGGAGATAAGGTAACAGCTGGCTGGGAACTGAACTAAGCCCAGAGATGGAGCTGTTCTGGGGGGCTTGGACATTTCACTTCCCTTTCCTGGAGAATGAACACTATTTTAGGAAACCGCAAATACTGGGAAGCTGGGGACCATCAGGGTACGGACCGCTTTTACCTGAGCCACGGTCTCAGCTGAAGTGAGCGTGGGCACAGCACCAGCATCTGTCCCCTTTGCTGGGACAGGAACCTTCCCAAAGTTGTGCCCATGCATCTCCCAGCCCCACACGCAGGGAGAGGGACCCTGGGAGAGCTGTGAGCACCATTAGCAGCAGCAGTCCTGTTCAGTGCCATGTTCAGTGATGCCATTTTACAAAGAAAGCGAGCCAGCAAAGCTACACCAAGCCTGGGATATGTCTGATGCTGTGGCAAGGCAGGGGACTGAAAATTATCACCATCATCTTGGATACCCTGAGATGAGCCAGGAGGGCTTGCAGCTGCACAGCCCCTCACCACCAAGGGAAGGGCAAGGAGAAGACCCAAGGCATGCAAAGGCATGTCCCAACAGCAGCCTTACACACACCCGATTCCAGCCTGATGGCTGCCAAACTCACTGTAAGCACCAGCAGCAATGGTCTGGGGTTGAGAGACACCTCGTCACAGGCTCCCTACTCTTGTGATTGGAAAGGTCAAGGCTTTCAGAGCTCACACTTACATCCCTTACCTGTATCTCCTCCCCTTCCACCATGGACTTGGCCATTCCCCAGAGGACTGTATTCCCTGACTCACCGCAGCCTGCAGCCAAGCCTCAGGCACCGTTTGCACCACTCCTCTGGTGTAGACACCTTTCCCAGCACTGGCATGAAGCCCTTTGAATTTGCACTTACCCATCCCAGCAAAGGAGCCTGCTGCATGGGACAGGAGAGTACCCAACACCCCGCTGGGAAAGATGGGGAGGAGGCAGCTGTCCCAGTCAGCAAAACTCAGTTACATTTGAAAAAAACCCAGAAACTTCAAAGCCCTGCATGCAAACTTCTCCAAGAGTCAATATTTTTCCAGCAGCTGAATGGCTTTGCCAGTGCCTGCATGTAGCTCCAGGGAACTCACAGAGACCTTCCTCAGTCAGGCATCTGCCAGCCTGACACCCCAGCCCATTCCCCTCCGGCTTTTGCCCTTCAGCCACCAGGTTTGTGTCCCAGCACCCTCCAAACCCCCCAGGATGGCAGCTTTCACCTAATTCTACTTCTTCATCAAGGAAAAAACTTCGCATGGAAGAAAAAGTACCTCCTTCAAGGGAGCATGCTGGAAACGGGCAGGACACCCAATTTCCCAAGGGGATTTAACAGCTGCCTTTGTCAAGGGCTCTTATCGCTGCTGCGAGGCAAAATTTTAGCCCTTATAGCTGCAGACACAGACGTCAGGCCAGGAGCTGAATCCAAATGAAAGCAGTGCTCCCATCCTGAGTGCAAAAACAGACTGAGGCTGGGTCAGTTTTAAGAAGCATGATGGGCTGAACGTAATTTTGACAAGTTAAACAGCAGCGTTGCTTTCACCACCACAGATGAAGATGCCGTCCTCTCTCTCCCCTCCTCAGAAAGGCATAGACATCAGACAAGGATGCAAACCCAAAGCAACTTCACAGGCCACCAATATGCTTGGGGTCGAGCTGATCTCCCTGGCACAGCAGAGCCCAGAGGATCCCGGGCAGCAGGAGAACCTGCACGCTGCGGCTGAACACCCACCGGATTATTTCTTACCAAAAAGCAATCCCTGAACCCACACAAGCACCTTTTAATTATCAGCTTGTACAGAAAAGACATGAGCACTGGGATGTCCTAGTGAAGAAAAGGGCCTCAGAAATACAGATCTGCAAAACAACTTTTAGCTAAATGGTTTTTAGATCTTGAACACCGATTTTTTTCCCATGAGTAGGAAATTAGCTCATCCCGCCTTCAAGGCTGGTTTTCCAGTTCAGGTTGTAATGAGCGCCGTATCCCACGTGGCCTGCTGTGCCTCACGAACAGTCGCTAATTGCTGCAGAGGTTCAGGGCTAACGAGATATTTCCAGCTTTGGGGAGAACGAAGCCCATGGAAGCTGTGCCTGCACAAGGGGGCTTCTTGAGGCAGGGCAGGGGCCAGGGCCACCGGAGAAACCCCGGTGCTGTACGGACATGCCCAGCAGAGATTTAATTCACAGCAAGCAGAGATTTAATTAGCACCTTGCGATATGGCAAACCCACACCACCAGAGGGAGAGCTGCCCAGCATTTCTCCTCTGGAGCTGCGCTAATTAAAGATTTTTATCACATAACATCATTGTACAGCATATACCGTGCACGATGCTCCAGCCAGGCTCTCAGCTAACCAACAGACATCGCCCAAGTGCCATGCCAAAACTATGCCTGGATGGCCTGTAATTATTTGAAATACAGAGGTAAATCTCTATTTCTAGCTGAACAGTCCTTGATTCTCAGTGCAAAACCCCTCCATGTTGCTGAAGTGGCACAGTGATCCTGGTTCCTGAACCCACAGGGGAGGGAGGGTGTTTAAATTGGGTCTTGCTACCCACTGGCTCTGCAGACAGCACTGAGGAGTTGCAACCATTCGGTTTCCCTGTCATTGAACAGGCAGCTGCTCCACACAGCCATCCCACGACAGGCAGGAAAGCTCCGGGATGCAGGCAGGAGAGAGGCAACACAGGGGTCAGGCAGCAAGGACCAGCGGGGGTGATTTTTGCAGGCAGGGAGTACAAACAGATGCCCAACGTCCGTGGAGGGCAGGGCAGTTGGGGGTGCGGGGAAAGCAGGAGCACATGGAGAATGAACCATGGGAAGCTCACAGTTGTCAGAGCACTTTAAAATTACACACACACACACACACAGAGAACCCTGTAACAGTTCTGGGATTTTGCAGAGTTGCCTCAGTCTTTTAAACAGCAGGCAAGCAGTGTTTTTAAAAGCAGGTTTAAGGATGCATCTGTGAGGAGTGGTCCAGTTGTAGCTGCTCCTGCCAAGAAGGCAGGATTGAATTAGATCAGCATCCTTCACTCATTTTAAGATCAACGGCACACTGAGAAGAGCCAAGCCTCACACTTAAGAGCAAATTCACAACCCCATCACACTCTCCCCCTTGTCTCCCACAGCTCAGGCGCCTGGAGGCAGCCGAGTAGAGACCCCCTGCTTGTCTCTCCCCCAGCCACCCCGATAGGCATCATCCTTCCCTCTGGTCACCATGGGCATGTGAAGCGAAGAGTTAATCTCCTCAGATCTGAGGGAATGGGAAGGGTCAACAGCATCTGAATAATTTATTAAACAAAATCACACATGTTTAGTTCCTGATGGTCAGGAAAACCCCACCCTCAAACACTGTGTATGACAGAGAGCACTGAGGATGGTTGAAAATTCAGTACAGCCACAAATTTCCTTGCTAAAGGAGAACTGCTTCCTGTTATCCCCAAATACTCTCCCTGTTCCATTTAAACCACCTACATTTTAACCACGCTTCCATCATCTCTTGCTTTCCTGGATCTCTTGTACTTCAAACTACCACAACATTTACAAGACACTATTAGTAAAGAAAGAAAAATTACCTTTGTCATTCCCTCCTTCACAATTCATTACAGCCTTTCTGCTATCTCAAATTCAAGCATTATTCCCCTCTCGCTAAAGGCCAGGGTACGGCTCTGCCTCTGGCAACACCTCAGCTCTTGATGCTTTCAACGCCCACCTTCCCAGCCAGCGCTCCACAATAAACCAATTTCGGCTTCAATCTTCTTCTCTTTCACCAGCAGTCAGCCTGGTCCTCCAAAGCTGCCCACTCCTTTTCCCCTTCCTCTCTTTGTGTACAAATCCACCCTTAAAATACACCTTGCTTCTTAACTTACCAAAATACATTATTCAGGACAGAGCAGGAAAATTTAGGTGATAATGATATGGAGCAATTAAATACATAACCATGTGCGGGACCCAACGCTAGAGTGTGCTGTTTATAGGAAATAACCTCGTGCTGCGGATGATGGGGTTGATAATGCAGCGGGATCTCTATCTCTAGACACTGTCAGAAACACTGAAGAACTGGATGAGTAATTTTTTGGCTCCTGGAAAAGCATGAAGCTTCCTCAGAAATTCTTGGTGAAGGTGGAAAGCTAAGCAGCAAACATTGAGTTTTGAAGAAAGCAGAAAACAGGTCCGTGACAAGGAAATTAAAAAAGCAGGAGAGAAAGAGCAAGGAGAGAATGACATCAGATGTTCCTCTGTATGGCTTAGTGGAGTGTCAGAAAAGAAGAGATTCACAATGACAGGATATAAAGCAAACCCGCTTTATTCTCATCCTGATTTTGTTTATTTGAAGCATCATAGTAATCAGGTTGTGCATTTCACCTGCAAGCCTGGCTGGGCTGGAAAGACTGCAGAGAAACACTCAGGACAAGGCAATACCAAACCCTCCCCGAACTCTCAGTGACTTCCCAAGAAGTCACTAATTGAAGCAAAGGAGGCACAGACCTTCAGGGACTCTGTCCAAAACCCCAGGCAAGTCAGCATCCAAGCCAGAATCACAGCTCAAGGTATTTCTGCCTTTTGATTCAGCACCTGATGGACGGGCTTAAGTTAGATAAGAAAATAAGAAGCATTTTAAAACAAAATCTTTGTGCTTTTTTTTAAAAAAAAAAGTTATTTTTTTATTTTGGTGAGAAGAATAAGATTTAGAAACATCTCAACATACAGAACTCAAAAAAAGACAATAATAAATCACGTAGTTAATTTACTAGAGGGGAAAAATACAGTATCTACAAGACTCACACATCCTGTAAGTTTATACAAAAGCCAGACAGTAATAAATTGCATTAAAAATATATCAAGCATTACCTGATTGATTCAATGTTGGCATCTGCCCCATTATTAAAAGGCACAAAAGACTGAGCAATGAAAGTGTTCAACATCACATCCATTATTGTCAGTAAATTGATTGATATTAGCATAAAAAATTTATTAAACACATATTTAATATTCACCACGTAGATCAGTAAGAAATCTTTTTTGGAAGGAGTAAGAAAATAAAGTTGGAAAGGACAAACATTTAAATACGACATCCCAGGACTCAAAGGCTCTTCCTATAAATCTGCCTTCAAATCTTCCCAGGATAGTTTTCATGGCTGCATATCACTCAGTAATCATTCAAAAAAAGATTTAATTATCCCACAAGCCCACCTTCCAACAGCATGGCGGTACCGCAGCAGCATCGTCGGCAGCACGGAGCCCTTCTGGTACATCTTTGGTTGCAGACACACCAAGAGCGACGAAGCTAGGGTGGTATCGGCCCACTGCCAACCCGCTGCCGGTCTGCTGACCGATTCATTACACCCACAGTCTGTAATAGCCACAGAAGCCAGCACAAACCAGAACAGGTGGATTTGCTTTTTTTTAAGCTATATTTGAGGTTTCCAAAGTCACCCTGGGTAACACATGCAGCAGCCAGCTCCAGCAAACTCGGGGGCAGATCTCTCCCGCGCTTCTTCAAACAGTCTTTCACGCAGCTTGTGCTCGGTGATGATATCTTCCACCCGAGTGATGTAAAGCAAGGATAACAACACTCCCAGGAACTGCAGATGGAAGGAGCATCTCTAGTCAGAGATCAAATACTGCTTATCTAATGCTTCTCACAGCAGTTTTTACAAATTATGCATACGTACGTCAGTTATGTGGGCAGCAATGCGGTATATATGCAGAGAGAACCTCACATTGTTATTTTTCTTTGCACATAGGGGTATAAATGAATCATTTTTTTGAAGAGCTAATACAGCTAATTACCACCCCTGTGCCTTGGAGCATTACAAATTCTTAGTGGACGCAGCTAGGGGGAGGAGAGGACTCAAAAAAAACCCCAAGCAAACCAAATTAACCAACCAAACCCTGCAATATACACAGTAATGCTACTAAATTACTGGAATGCCACCTCAGCTTATCAGTTCCATAAATTTAATTAAAAAATTATAATTAAATATAGCCAAATGGAATATCGCATACTATAGCAACAAATCAGATACTCTCTTTAATGGATAACGCACTGGCCCCTTCTTACCTGGGGTAGCAATATGCCGAGCAGCACGCCAGCCATGATGCTGTAGTTGTCCAAAAACCAAATAAGCACTGCGTTCGTGCATCCACGGACATATATAACATGCTGAACACTCAAGCGCTGCAAAATAAAAGAGTAGACATTAAAAGAGGCAGTTGCACTGGCATATGATACAGTAACACATGATAACTCCAACTTCAGGGAGGCAAATTTGGTCCTCCTTTCCATCTCTTTAAACCCACTGAATTTGACACAGATCTCATCGCTATTTCTGCCTGTTTTTCGGTTGTTCCACACCTGACCAAGTTATTTAATTTTATTTTTTTCAAGTCTTCATTTACAACTACTTTTCTAAATGAAATGGATCCGATTCTCATTTTAGACCACTTGGAAAGTAGAGAAGTCTCTCTTTAGCTTTTATCTCTGCTTCCAGGTTGAAAGTACAGCAGTAGAAAAACATAAATTGCAGACCAAGTGCTTTGCAATAGACTCTAAAAAGGGCAGGAACAAGAGGATTTCAGATTCAGTCCTGCAAGCTGTGCTGCTCCGTGACCCCAACCCATAATATAGAAAGCACTTGAGGCTGCAAAGGGTCCTAAGCAGATGAATGGGGTAAAGTTAAGCATATGCTTAAGTGCTTTGGGCATTAGAGCCAGGCTGGAGCGTTTAGGTGATTAAGCCATAAATCAATGAATCTAAATGAAGACAGGTCATATGTAAAGATAACCGGTAATCCCAAAAACCAACAACTGAAGCTGGCATTGTGCGCCAAGTGCCACAAATGAGCTGGGGAAAGGGGTTTTTTCAGACCAACCCCCCTCACCAGCACTCCAGAGCTAGGAGTGGAGAACTCGCGGCAGATCCAATTACTGATTTCCCTTCTTAATCACTCTGCAATTAGTGACTTGAGCCAGCAGTCTCTACTCTGGAGTCACTGGGGCTATTCCCAAGAGGGAAGACTGAAGAAGGAGGTGGCCCCATCCCGCTCCTAGAGGAAGGAGAGGGCTAACAACACAACTTGGGAAGTCCCACTCCTCTTTCAGGAACAAACGTTACAGGCTTAAAAATAAAACACCAACTGCTGGAATATAAAATACTTTGAAACAGCTAAGTTGGCTTTACTGAAACTGATTTTACTCAGTGAGAAACTTTGGCTTTTCAAGTATTAAAAGCTTTCCCCAACTCAAGTCACTATTGAAAAGTATGAAAGCAGTTTTCTTTGCATTAATTGTTCAGTTAGCATAAGTGGGATGAACTTTGAAAAGACATGCTTCATGCACATCAAACAAGGAATCGTGGAAGATACAAAGAAGGGAAGATACCACAATCAAACAAGATTAGGGTTTTTTATAATATATGAAAGTTATTCCAGATAAAATAATTTTAATTGCCAACTTAACTGTTTGGTAGATTTAAGTACGCAGAAGACAATTTTATAACTGACCAAAAAAATGCAGAGAAGCACCAGCCTTTGCCACGACAGCGTGGACACTGGTTACATTACCTCTTTGTCAATGGTTTTGTACCCGCACATAGTGTTGATAATGTCTGTCTGAAAAGAAAACAACAAATATAAACGGTAGCAGAAAACAAAAATCACAAAAAAATTACTTCTACTCTTCTTGTGTTCACCCAACTCATAAAACCAACAAGAGGGTTACTTCTCAGTCCAACACCAGTTTCTTCCAGCCCCAGGGTCAGATTTAGAGCTCTACGTGAGTTTAGAGAAACCAGCATTGCCAGTGTATCACGACACAAGATATTTGAACCGTATCTATCCAGCAAAACCAGCGTGGCATCAGAAACCAAAGCTAGCCACAACAGACTGTAAGCCACAGCTGCTTCCATAGAACAAACAGCTGGTTTTAATTTTAAGGCCTTAACAACTTCACACAACTTACTAAGAAAACCAGGGGTTAACATGGCCATCATGCCATCATGATGACAAATTTAAGCTCAGAAATATCTAAACCCCAAATAACGTCAAATACTATGAATGCTTATGAACTTTTTACAAGACCAAATTTATTATAATATATTTTTATATCATTATATATTAATATAACATTCATATATTTAAAAAAAACACTGAGTGTCTGCATTCACCACTGATTATTAACGCATTTTCTGTAGCCATTTCATGTTTTGCTTGCATCCTGAAGTTCTACTTGGCCTGGCAAAGCTAACATGAAAATACTGTCCTTCACTTATAAATCAACCAACATAAAGCTCACCGGCAAAGGAAGCAATGTACAAAGACATGGAGAAAAATGAGAATACACAATGAGGGGAAATAAGGCAGAGCAAACTCTACTGTATTGATATGCCCTCCCTCAAAATTAAGACAAGATGTAGAGATGAAATTTCTAAATGCTGGTGGCCTCTGAGTGGTAGGCTGGGATTCCTGGGTCACCTCCCCAAGAAGGAACAGGGACGTTTGCAAAAGACGGAAAGAAGCTGGATGTTACAAAATGGCAGAAACATCACCCAGGGTCAAGGTTTTTTAAGATCCCAAAAAGCCAAGCTCTCACCTTGAACATGCAACTGTCTGACACACGCGGTTTAGTACACTCCTAAAAAAAAATTACTCTTGACTATTTCACAGGTCTGTTGCAAAAACGTGAGGAGTACCCCTCTGTCAACTACAGGTAATAAATACTCTTGGAGGTCAAGGTTTGCAATACTTGGCATCAGCATCTTGCTGTGTCTGCTGTGAATGATTTCCCATTTACAAAATGCTTAAGCCGAACAGACAAATGTGGACCTCTGCAAAATATGGGACAACAAGAACACAGTCCCATAGTTTCATTTTAAACACAGCATTTGCTAACAGGACATCACGGCACAAGAAAACGTACACAACAGATATAAATGCATTAGAAACAGAGTTTTATAGACATTTGGGGACTAATTTTTATCTGCTACACTAGTATAAGTCTTTAATAAATACTTTGACTTGAAAATAGTCCCTTCAGAGCCCCCCCAGTATGAGCCTGGCTCATCTTAGCACAGGGCTTTTTAAGAGGATCAGAATCCAACCTCTGACATTAACAGGAGTTTTCCATGACTACAAAGTGAATGAGTAATCACAAACCATATCTGTAGCTTTCCAGGACAGAAACCAGCCTGCATTTGGAAGCATTTGTCAAACACAGAAGATTTATGCATCTTCTGGTCGGGTTTTTTTTTTTCCCCCTCAAGGCAGCCAGCCACACAGCCATGGTGTTAATGTCATCCTGCCCAATACGCATCCGTGCTGCTTGGACTTCACACAGCACATCAATGGCATCCTGGGGCAGCAAAGCCACAAGCCCTAACATACCGCAGCATCTTGCTGAACAGCCTACCTTTAAATAAGAAGGTTGCTTGTTGTTTTGGGGCCTCTCTCCACCTTTCAATTAACTTCACTTCGCAGGCTACCTTTAGGCTGCAAGTAGTCTCATCCCCTCCCCAGTTGCCAATGAAGCATATCGAGAATATACTCCCCATTTTCCTCAGAGAAGTTCTTATTTTAGTGCTTCCCTGCCTGGTAGGCTGCATTTTAAATCCTCAATGTGTTTGATTATTTGTGCCACAGCTGAAAAGGCACCTAGCATTTTTAGTCACTGGTTAATGCAGCACTTCACCTTCACAGTACTGCTGTATCCTCACACACATGGACTAACCTTTTAAAGCAAGACTTCAACAGAGAAATGAGAGATACAGAAAAACAAGCAGTATTTTGAATGACCCATAAAAAGCCAGATTGCTCTTTACTAGCCAGCTCTATCTTCCTTTGCCATCAATTGAGGGCAAAATCCTGAGCTCTTCTGCTCCGTGCTGCTGTGGATCAGCACATATTCTTTTCATATACACAATTTTCTTATTCTCAAACACCTAAGACTTAAAACATAACTGTTTAGCTTTGGTTTCATAAATCAAAGCTCAGTGCAGCTTTAAACAGACTCCTTGTCATACACAAAAAATGTGTAAGCATACATAACAAACACCTTCATATTATACACATTTCTCAGCAACACCTAACAGGATTACTAACACAATTACTGCATTTTTTTCTTTTTTTTTTTTTTTAATTAAACACCCATCCTTAAGGCAGATCTTGAAAGGGCAGCACATAACAGACACCAGTAGGCTATCCATCATGAGCTCTGCTCTGTCCACTCTTATACATACTCAATTTCTCTGTCTCATATTCAGATCAAAGACCAAAACCCAGTAAGGCAAGGATTGCCCATGCTGGTTTTAAGTTGAGGAATAGTTCTTTATCAAAATCAACATTACATCCATTCCTCAAATGAAGAGCAATTAAGTAAAACTGCTAAAATGTATATAAAACACAAGGTCCGTTTATATGGAAATTAACGCCTGCTCCTAGTGCTGCCAACACCAGCTAATACCAGTTCATCATAGACTGAGAAACTGGTCCAGACTCCAGCTGACAGGGTGTCCTTCCAGGGAGGATTTTACAAGGCATCAAGGTGGGCAGTTTTCAAGGATGGGTTAAGGTAGAGCAGCAGCTCCATCCTAGACCTGCACCCACAAGGATGCAGTGATCCTGAGGTCATCTGCCCCCGTTTCTGGCTTCTTCTGGATGACGGGGTCATTCTGTTTGGTTTTTAATTCATTCAGCAGCTGGTGCACATCACTCCAACCCCCACCCACGGAAGCAATTGGGTTCCAGGCTTCCTGGCAAAGTTGGAGCAGCAAACCCTGGGGAAAACACCAGCGAGACTTAATCTTAAGCAGCCCTGGTCCAAGCATGCCATAAGGTTAGAGGAGTTCCCAAGGTCCCTTCTGCTTTTCTAGGACTGCATAGCAGGACAGTAACACGGACTGGAGCCAACACATCTAAGTCATTACTTTCCCCTTTTCAAGCTGTCAAGACCCACGGATCCATAGCTCCTGTTTTCAGGAGGGACCCATTTTCCTTAGCTTCTTACCCCAGATGTTCTCAAGTAAGGTACCTTTTTAAACAAATGCGGGCAACCTGGCAGAGAGCAGCGATGTCGAGAAGCTGGGACTTGGACTTACCTTATTTGTGACACAGCAAGTGTAGGGCACCCCACAGGCCAGTGGTCCCGGTGCCGCACAGTTGTGGTACACGTTTTGTGACCAATCCTTATAATCTTCCCCACCGCAGCACTTAAACTGGAAAAAAATGACACAATAGGCAAAGGAAAATAATTCATATCTTAACAGAAACTCTTCTGATAACTAGAAAGCAAAGTAATAAAGCAATTTTAAGAGCACTGAGCTACCCAGCAATCCTGCCATTTTATCAGCAAGGCATATAGGAATGTATATGATAGATACAACTGAAAAGAACTAAAGATATAGGTAGCATTCTTCTGTCACTCATTGTGCTATTGCCCAAGGTGCCAGAGCAAAGTATTTTAGTGCTAAGTTCCACCTCCCAACTGTTCTGAGTTGAAAAACTATCTTTGCAGGTTTGGACACCATTAAGCAATGTTTTTACATTCACTCCATCTTAAGCTCTAATGTACTGCTTCAATTATTTAAGGATTTTGACTACATTTCTAAATGAGTCTAAAAGACAAAGGTATTGCTATAAGGCATGAAAAAAAAAATCTCACCAAAACATTTTCGGTGTAATTTAGTAGAACTGAGATCTGGCAAACACATACTGTAAGTTTACACTAACTTAATACAAATATTCACTTTATATTTTAAATGAAAAGGAGCAGTTTATTTAATCACTAAAATGTATATTCACCCTACATACACATAATTTTGGGCAGTGCATGGAAACTTTAAAGCATTATGAAGTCTAATGACAAAATTTCCTCAGGATGGTTGGCTTTTGACAGACTTTCCATACTAACTCTGTTTTTCAAAGCAGGCTGCCATCTCCATAACGATGTCATAAAATATACATACCGCTTCCTAAGTTAACTCTTTTTTTTTTTTTTAATCATTATTTGGCATGGTCATTGACATCACATGGGCCCTGACATCACATTTCTGAACATTTTCTGCTTCTTCTACAGTCTCTGAACTGCATGGCAGAACTCTTCAATAATCCAATAAACATTTCAACACACCAGCCTTAAAAAAATGAAAAGGCTGTGAGTCAACTACACGTGCCATTAAGTAATGCTCAGCTGGGCTCAACACAATTTCTGAATTTTAATTACAGGTATATACACTTCTATGGGCATTTTCTTTGAATAACTACCTTGTTAAAGAGCTTGGTATGTGCCCTCGAGCGAAAATACAACGGCCCATGTTCCAACAGCCTAATTGCCACCTAATTTCTCTTTATCCAGTGCCTCCTGTTAACAAGATGCTTTTGAATGTTTTGGACCAGCCAGCAGAAATGCTTAGCATAAGAACTTGGATGGAATTTAGGCTGAATTTGTCTGAATCCAGCCGTGGGGCTCATATAAGCCTAAATATTTGCAGGATCTGGCCTTGAGCATCCGAATCATGCCTACCAAGGCAAAAACTGCATTTTGCTCCCGCTTCATGCAGTGATTTAGGGAGCTTCAAATGCCAGCTGGGATGCTGGAGGAGCGCTGCCCACAGCGATGCTGTAACAGATGACACATAAGATCTCATTGCCCTCATCAATAAGAATTTGATTATCACAACATTGAAAAACCTAAAGCTGTCGCCCAGGACCTACCACATCTCGGCACTAAATTAGTCCCAGGAAAAAAAAAAACACAGCAAACCTGCTTTTGAACAGAATCCATGATGTTCTTGAAGTCTAAATCATCGTAGTAATTCTCAATTCCTCTTCTTATATTATCGTTCAAAAAGTTGATTGTCTAGAAGGCAGAAGTAAAACAAGATTCACGGGTTACACACCCCAAAACAAAATTAAAGAACAAGTTAAAATGACAAGTATAATTGATGAGCACAAGGCACTTTTTTTTTCTTTTTTTTTAAGAAAAAACAAATACCAGCTAAAAATCAATCATAGCACAGTCCTGCAGGGACTGGCCATCCACCCCCTTTTAAGGAAGTCGCCTCACTGCTGGTTTTGTACCGAGAAGTGCTAACAGTGTGACACCTCTCCAGTGAGGTGCTGCTTCTCTGAGACTCTCCAAGTGTCTCCCAGAGATGGTCCCGTTGTGTCCCAGGCTGAGAATGGGAAGGCAGGATCCCACCCACTGGGCACTGGGGATCCCCAGCATCTTTTGGGTGCCAGAACGGCAGGTTTGGGTGGTGGGTCTTGGCACTGTGGTCTGCACCACTCCCTGGGCGGCAAGAGCTGACTGTCTCCCTGCTCACCATCTTCCATGAACTTTATTTTCCATTCATTTTATTTTCACCATTTTATTTTCCAAGGAATCCATAATTGCCAGACAATGAGCTTTATTCCACCTTAAGCAGAAAAAAGTGGAAAGGATCTCATATCTGCATCTTTTACAGTCATGGTTTTGAGAAATATGGCAGTGGAGCAGTGGCAGATATAAAACAGTATCTCCTCAGCTTGGCATATTAGAAATTAAATCAACAAAACGCTTTTAAAGTTCAGTAGATGAAGAAAAGAGTATTTAGTTTTCAACATCCAGCACCATCATAGCATAGCAAAAATAGAGACTAAACATAGCCAGAATGTAACAACTTTCCTTTCAACCCAGCTGCTAAAATGATCAAAGCTAAATCCTTGCAGGTTAGAAAGAAACCTGATATACACCTACTCATTTTCTCAGTATTACAAACTGCAACACTTAAAAAGAAAACAGAACAAAAACAATTATCACACAGATGATTAGAAATAAGAAGGGATTTGCAGGACTATCCTAACTGGCCAAGAACAGCAGCAAATACCAAGACTACTCTCATGCTGCCTGTGTCGCCTCACTTAGACTTGACAGATTTGAGAAGGAAAGAGAAAGAAATGGGAAAAATCAAGAGACACATACAAACCAATCGGCATTTAAATAGCGGCTATTACCCTAAGCTTTTATTAAATAATTCCTTCTCTTCCCCATACTGACTCCAACTTCTCCATTAACCTTGTAAAACAAG
The DNA here is from genome assembly GCA_031468815.1 of Morus bassanus. NCBI lineage: Eukaryota > Metazoa > Chordata > Aves > Suliformes > Sulidae > Morus > Morus bassanus. The sequence continues at coordinate 5,121,861 of CM062583.1, forward strand.
CAAAGAAACCTGCCCCTGAGCATTGCTGTCCTGCTCAGACACCCAATACACGTGTCGGTAAAACGCTTACTGCACAAAAATCCCAACAATACATTTTCTTTGTCCGAAAGTCAACAGCAATTCTTCCTCACCCTCTCAGCAAATACCATCTTTGGCATTTACTTAATTTTCTGCCAACCAAATTCTCTGCATCCCGTGATGCCCACACTCCTACATTGCACAGGCTGATCTGCTCCCTTTGGATGAGCCTGGTGCTCCCACCACAATTCAGAATAAATCCTTGCGCGGGGCCAAGGCACAAGGCTACGGCAACAGCTAACGACAGCTCTTAGAAATGAAGATAACTCATCCTCTGCTCTCACAAGTCAAGTTCATGACTCCAGTCCAGCATGGAGTAAGAAGAAAACACTAGCTAGGAGAACCATAATACTACTTCAAAATAGCAATGAGTTGTTATTTTTTTTAAAATCTTTTTAAAGCTTTTTTTTTTTAATAATATGCAACATAGTATGTAAGACTACTTTTTGTGGAAATGAGATCGGTAAGATTGGGGTGGAGAGGGAAGAGGTCTTATTATTCAGCCTCTCCTTTTAATGCTCGTATTTTGCCAGAGGAGAAAAAAAATCAAAGCATAGAAATCTAGTACGTGGTATAGGGAACACATTTATGTTTTAAAATATTTCTAACACAAAAAAAAATAGTCTGCTGCTTTCAGTTTAGAAAAACTAATGTTTTTATATAATTATAGCACGCTTGTAAATGGACGGGACCTCCTACAGAAATCAGTTATGTTGCTTATGGATGTGGGCAGGGAAGAGCTGTCCTTTAGATAAGGTAAATCATTTTGGCCGCTAAAAAATAACAAAGTCTCCAAATACAGCTGGAAACTTCCCAAATCAGCAGTCAGACCCAGATGGCAAACAAGAAGAAAGCACTCTGTAATACATGAAGAGCTGGAAACTTGTTTTGCCTTTATTGCACATTCTTAGTTACCAGATTTTCTCCAAATTCTTTGGTCTGGAATTCATCCCCAGAACAGGTAGCCAATCCCACCCATCCCCGAACCTGAAAGGCCCTGAAAAATCTGGACCTGCCTTCAGACCTCCACCAATTAGTGCTCAGGTGACAATTTTAACACTTTTTACTTGCTCCATAGCATAGCTGTAATATCATGGATTGTGAGTAATGTTCAGGGTGATCAAAACCTAAACAAAAGCAGCTCACCTGGTTTCTGAAGATCAGGGCCACGACTCCACCTGTCAGCTCAATCAGCAAGCAGATACCAAGAATGTACATGAACTGCAGAAAAACAGTTGCAAGTGAGTCCTTAAACAGAACAAACCCCAGTTGCTCTTTCAGCTAATGTCCTTAAGTCTGTAGCATTCAATCGCCAACATATTTGGCTTTCTGCATATGAGATGTCACTTTAAAGAAAGATAGAAAATTATGGTTTTGTTCTTATAAAACTGTTCATGTCACAAGAAAGCTTTTCTTCCCCATTTGAGTCATTCTGGGTTTTGCCCAATTGGCAAACACATCATTTTTCTGCTTTGAATGGCCTCAGAAGCAATAGATGCATTTATCATGCCAAGATACTTCTCTCCATAACAACATCCCAGAGAAGCATATTAATGGACTGCTACAAACCACACCGAACTTTACGGTTTTATGCTTCCTACAAAAACAGTACTTACCTGTTAGCTTTCATTTCTTGGGTAAAGCAGCGCTTTAAGATAATTCAAATCACTTCCTACTACATTGCCAGTATTAAATCAAAGCAAAATTCTGGGCTTGATACCTTTTAGTGTGTTGCTTCAGAAGAGGGAACTGAGCAGTACTGCATTACCAAGCCAGCTGAGCGCAGAGGCTGCACCACGGGCACTAACAGGACTTTATGCTCAGTGGTAAGAAAAATTATACCTGCTAGCTCTCTATTTATTTATTCATCTGTGTATATATACACACACACATGCTCATTCATACATGACCACAACATATGCATCTGTGACTACTTATCAAAGCACATGCAAAATATGAATAATATGAAGAAATCCCTAGCAACACCATGAGATAGCTGTGATGTGCCAGTACTGGAAATGTTTTTCCAACCCAAAGGATTGTTTGGGTATAAAACATGGCTGTTACGTGAATTTAGGTCTGCTTCTTAATGGCGAACTTTGTCAGGAAAGAAGTTTTAGGATCTCTCATCTGAAAATAATCTCTAATGCTCCGCCTCGAAAGCTGGTTTAATTTCTGTGCTCTCAATACCCAGTATCAGCATCACAAACTCACTGGACAGATATCTTTTCTCCTGCTAAATCTGGAATCAGCCTGAGAAGCAGACATCAGGGACTTTCTTCATTTAAATACTCTACTAGGTTTGCTACCACAATGGGAACAGAAAATGACCTTGGCATCAGACAAGGACACACCACCACGCTCAAAGTGAAAGAAGCCACCACCGCCTAAGGACAGACTCTCAGTAAAATTCCAGCCTAATTTCAAAATCCACAGTTACCCCTTGGCTTTGGCCTACATAACATACCATGCCTTTACCACTTCTTTACATTGAACTGATGTGAAGGTGAAAATTATGTTTTTACGCTTGACTTTTAGTCAGTCATATGTGCAACATCCATCTGCAACCACAGCATTATACAGGAATGTCCCCAAAATTTCCCCTTTCAAAGGCACTGGAGAGAAAACCTGTCCCTCTTTCATTTCACCCTTAGGGTCCTTCTCTTGAAGCCCTGCAGTGTTAACACAGCTAATGTCGTAATACACACCTCTCCATCTCCCCCCCATACTCCACTCCCCAGCCAAAGGCAGACAGACACCAGCCACTGCCAGCCTGAGGGACGTCAGTCTGACCTGGGGTTTCTTTCTCTAGCAGCTTCCTCCAGGTTGAAACGAGAAGTGTTTGGAGAACCATCAGAGACCGCAACTCATCTCTGCGCTTAATGTCCCAGCAAGCAGCTTCACAGCTGATGATGGGGGAAGCTGCAGCCAGACTTTGCCTTTTCCTTCGGCCAAGGGGCAGCACTATTTCCTCTTCTCCAACACAGTTCCCCTAAGCAGGGCGTGTGCCTAAGGTATGGCCAGACCAGAGAAAGGGCAGGCACTGTGGTGCCAGGCTAGCGTCAAATGGTACGTCAACAGCTCAGTTTGCACAAGATCCACACCGGCTGATAATAATTTACATTCCTGGTTGTTTTCTGTAAAGCCCTTAACTATTGGAAAGCTGGTTTTCTCAGTGCCAGGCTCTGACCCTCGCTTGTCCTGTTGCCAGCAAGAGAAAATACTGCTGCTCCCTGATGGAGGGACATCCACAGACCACAGTTAGGGGACCACTGCCACAAAGCAGGTTTAGATTTAATTAAAATCAAAAAAGCAACTTTATTCAAATATTTTTCAGTGCAGACATAGAAAGAGTTATGGGTTTGAATTCAGGTGACACTGAAAAGCAAAAGCAATGAGCTCTAAAAATTAAGAATAAAAAATCTCAACACTTACTGCTTGAAGAAGGCATAAATTGTCTCTTAAAGAAGCCAGTACACCCACAAAAGATACGAGGAACATTATAATGCCCAAAAGTATTAAAATAATTGCTGGGGCTAGAAAGGCACTTTCTAGAGTTTTGTACTTCTGTCTTTCAACTTCTGCATAAATCCCAACCGCGAGGACAAGGGCTCCGATCACCTGAAACAGAAAAAGAGAAGAGCACAGATGTTACTCTTTTTCCCAGTAAACACAGAGATGACATTTTGTGAGTACACATGAACCTGTGACTACTCACTTCAGAATAATTATTAACAATTAAACACTCAAATCAGAAGTATGGATTAAAAAAACCACCTCAAAGACTAAAGCAGAAAAATGCCGGGCTAGAAAAAACCTGTTCATTTAAAAAAAAAAATTAATAATGTTTTAATATTCTGGAAGTTAAACAAATTGAAACACATGTCACTGGTTGAAATGTAATTTATTACTCATCTGAGATCACATCTATTACATACACTAGTAAATGCCATGGCATTAATATTCCTCCTTTGCACGTCTCTCCATCCTTCCCTCTGTGACTGTGTGTGTGTGTACACATATATATGCTGCTAACACAACACAATTTCTAAACCAGTCTGCAATCAACAGCTTATATGTCCCTTCCTATCAGCTCCTGTTGTATTTAGGCTCAGTAAATATGGCCAGGTGTATCCTATACCTCCACTCCTCCTGCCATCAGGGAAAATGCACCAGATTAAAACAAAAACCAAACCAACCAATCAACAAACCCAAAAAAACCACCAAACACACCTCCACACACACACACCAAAAAAAAAAAAACCAACCCTGCAAGTCTGAAATTATGCCACTTTCTTGAGCACTACCACATAAAGCTGACAAGCGAAGCGAGAATTGATGCATTTCATTTAACAAGGTAAAGACATTTCTATCAAAATAATTACAGCTAAGACAAAATGATTTGGTATTAAACCTACGGCATGCTGCAAGTTGCTTTGATTTATGCTGAGTTTGGAAAAAAAAAAAAAAGAAAAAATAGCCCACAACACTTTAATCATGAAAATTGCAGTGGAAAAACTTTACTGCCAACTCCAACAGCGAGACGCATCCTCAGGGAAGAGCCCTGATTCAAATCAATCATTTTGGCAATCTGATAAACAGCATTCCCCTTTTCTGACCTGACATTTCGGCAGTAACCCTGAGTCTGCTCTCTGCACACCAACAGCAAAGAGAGCACATTTCTTAAATGTAAGAAGCTTTTTGATCTCACGTGGTATATCCCAGACAAAGGGCTAGACAGACACGTGACATACGTAGTTGGAAGATCGTAAGCCCAACAGTTGAAATATTTTTTTAATTATGGGATATCTTAAAATAAATAACAACTTCCTGGAAATTCTCAATTTTCCACAGGTAAGAATAAAAAACCCAAAGGATGTTATGTGAGGAATGCCACCAAGTTGTGATTTAAAAAAGAAAAATCTCAGAAGGTTCACCCATAAAGACAAACATACCGAAGCTATTTAAAAAGCAACTTAAAATTTTACACAACCAAATTCAGAGTAACTCAACCTCTGACAAATTCAGAAATTGTACTGATTATGGAAGGCAGAAGAGAAAACATGGTGCACAAGTAACAGGAATCCAAATTTACCATTTATATGCTTCTACTGTAAAACTGTAATTAGGTTTTTTTATTACTAAATGGTCAATTTGTAGCATTAGCTTTATTCTTTAAAAAATTCAATGATTTGAGTAATAAAGTAGTTTTCAAGCAGATGACAACATAAACAAATCAGTTTGAAAATTTCAAACACAGATATAACAATTGAGGAAACAGTCTCAGAACCATACAAAACAACTACAGAATATAAAATTGGTGACTGTACGTATACATGTGACTCAGGAGTTCTAGATTTTTTTTTAATCAAAGTAATAATTAAAAAAAAAAAAACCCGCACTAAAAACCTGATACCTTTGTGTCCAGATCGCATTTACCCCGCTCGGAAAGCAGCAGATAATACAACTTAAAGACAGACTACCCTGCAAACACGACAGCACCGTTAACAAGCTCAACATTTGCCTGGTGGATTCGTTGTTTAGAAAATTAAAAAAAAAACAAACCAAACCCAGAAACATTGGACATAAAACACGGGGATTAAAGCTTGATGGGGATTATCTGAATTTCAGAAGCGTGTTGTTTTGAGACTAGAACATTCACTGAAATGTCTTTCTTAGCCATAGTTTTCTCATCAAAACATTCAATTTAAGGTAGCCGTTAGTTTTAAAGATTCAAAGGTGCCTGTGAGTAGAAATACAAGACCCATTCCCACTTTAAGAGCTTAAGATTTAGAGACGTATCAGAGATATATGTACGTATCTTCATCCCCTTCCATCTGCATTTTGCTCATGCACCCTCCAAGACTGCTTCTAGCATTTTAAGGGTACAAGAAACCTCAGTCCTGCCTTTCGTTTTCCAAAAACAGCTTGGTCCCCCAAAAACCCCAGAATTGCCCCCCCACCCCCAATCCCACCCATTACAGCTTTTACTGCCCCAAGGACCAAGGTGGCCAATATCATATCCCAGACAAATTACACGAACAAAGCTATCTCATGACCCACAGGGGATAAACAGGGAGCTTCTCACCACTCCTCTGCTCTCTTCTAGGCATGCCCCAAGCTGCCTGCTCTGGAAGGCTTCAGGATACCGGACATCAAAATTGTGACACTCCCCAAGAAGAGGACAACAAAATACCCCTGTAATAAAACTCCCTGGAGCAATCCTAAATTAACAGCTCCGCAAACTATGGATGCAGAGGGCACCTGCTGCAGGGAGGCGGAAAGGCTTCACGCTGCATTTAGCAGCGCCATAACTACACCAGGGGAAGAGCATCAGCTAAAAAATAAAAAAAACTCAGATCAACCTATCATAGAGTAGACACACACATGCATTCCAAGTTTTATACAGGTTTTGAAGCACAAAAAACTTTTACGGGGAGAAAAAGCCAACCTAAGTACACAATTAAAATCTTCCTTACAAGTAGGATTTATACTTTTATTATCTTCTATTTTTTTTAGCATTTAATAAAAATCATTTAAACCTTTAATATGGTCAAATCAATAGCAGCAATTATTTATGCCAAGCAGTTGTGTTAATTTAACAATCAATCATCCCACCTGCGTCCCTTCTCCGGGACTGTGCTCTCCCTCTCTGTGACTAGGGGCGGAAATACAGCTTTTACGTAGGTATCCCACAAACATACGCACTGTTTACATCCTGCATCCTTCACAACAGCTCCCAATTTGGCAATTCACACTGTGTCCACAGGAAAAATTTACTGGCCTTGATTCGCATTAAATGAGTATCCACCAGCAAATACCAGGGACTTTCTCTGGGTCTTTTGCATGCACGAAAGTTGGTTTCCCAAGAGAACAGAAAAGCATTTATGTCTAAGTAGTTGTTTTAACCCTGTATTTACAATACTTATTCTTAAATAAAGTGCCTACTCAACAGCAGCACCTTCTGTTTAAAATGCTGGATGTTGTTTTAGCCAGGCAAGAAAAATTGCATTACAGCCTCATTCACCAGCAAAACAATTGCCTGAACAAGTTACAGTGACAACAAGTTTTTAAAAAAGCCCCAGGTGACATGGGAAGACACAGCAGCAGCAGGGCCTGTAACAAACATCCCCTCTGGCACTCCCAGCAATGCTTTCATTTCCTTTCTGCTAAGGCTGATACTTTGTTCCTGGTGGTTTTAAGCAATCCTGGGGACTCGAATCCGGGCATTCATCACTGGCAAATGTACTGGAGGAACAGCAACAGCAGGGAAGAAACCGAATGGCCTCAGCATTCCACACGTCAAAGCCCCAAAAAGCAGCAAAAGAACACAAATCACCCCACATTTAAGCAAGCTGACACTCCACGGCCAAACTTTACTCCCGTTCAAACCAATTAAAAAATAAAAAAGTCAGTAAGACTAACACAGCTGAAAAAATAACTAGCCCACTGATATATACAGCTAATGAGATCTGCATCGCTAAGCTGGAATAAGAGAAAATTTCGAGAGAGAAACCCACGCACCCTACCTCACACAATACAGCGTGTGTTCGGCCCAAACGCCGGGAGCACGCTGCCCAACGCCAGCCTCCCCAAGAGCAAACGCCATCAGCCCCCATCCTTCCCTTTCCCGCAGCCCCCATCATGCCTGCCGCCCCCTCTCCCTCCCAGAGCAAAGCATCTCCCCGGCAGAGCCGACAAATGGAAGCTCTTGGTCATAAACAAGGGCAGAGTGTTGAAAATCCAGAGCAAGCGACTACAAAGAGTAAATAAAATCCTCCAGCTGCTTGAAAGAGGCTTTGTCCTCCACGGATGCTCAGAGAAACATTTCAGAAGGACCCTTTTTCTGCTGCCAGATTAATTTTTACATCCCACCAGCAACAGCCCTTGTTGCCAATGGAAAATGCGGGGCAGACGACGTGCACGGTCCTTCATGAAGGACACGCTGCAAAAAATGGGTTTGAAAAATAACACAAAAAATCTCCCTTTTCCGGAAATCGCATCTGCTGAGTAACTGCCACAGAGTAACGCAGGAAACTTCGGGAGTCTGAACCCAAGGGGTTTCCTTGGTTGGTTTGTTTGCTAAGAAAGACAAAAGATATCCAGGATCACAAAAAGTCTGAATTACACCCAAACACTTTGCATTTCAATTTTTGTTCATGCTTAAATCATAGCTTTAATCAAACAACTACTATCAGACCCGGTGGATCTAAACCTTTTCTCCCATACAACACGCCAAAGGCTTCATGTTCCCACCTTGTAAATACCACGTCGACTAGGACAGAAACACAGACCAGCAAAAAAAGAGCTTAAGCGGAAACCCCGCCTAAGCATCTCATACATCAGTACAGCCTGGAACCAGCACAGCCAGACAGCATCACCCCGGTATCCTGGAGCCTGAAAAAGCACCTTTTGAAATCACAGTCCTTATGAGCCCCGACGGCTCCTTCCAGCCCGGAGGGTGCCAGGTCAGGGTGAATTTGCCACATTTGAGAAGTCAGTGGTAATAGTCTGGACCCATTGGCTGGGACTTGATCCCTTTCAGAGACAGCACGTGGGTTTTATCCGACACCTGGTTGAGGGCAGCAAGCGACATGCCTTTGTTTTACAGCTTCACGGTATCGCCCAGCCCAGGCTCGGAAAAGGAATTATCCTATGCACCGATGGCTGAGTTTGTAGGGCAAAGGCTTTCCTTATCCAGCTCCCCAAGGGGAAAAAGTGGTATTTTAATACATGCATAAATGATTTTATCTGCCAAACTTCCAACCCCTACAGGTCCCCATCTGCCAAAACCAGTTTGCCACTCGCTAGGGAAGGCCAGGGAGCTACACCCACAGACCCAGGTGTGCCAGCCGCCGCCTTTGCATGGCAAGCATTCATGAACGCAAAACCCCGCTTCCCCGGGAGGACGCGGCGCTCCCCGCGGGGCCCGAGTCCGGCACCCCCCACCCCGGACCCCCGACCCGCGGCCACACGCTCGCACAGCCTCAGGCCGGGGGGGGGGGAGCACCCCACGCCCCCGTCCAACCCACGCGTGGGCAGCCCCCGCCCTCACCCAGAAGGTGGTGGAGTAGGTGATGAGGCTGAGCTTGAGGCAGAGGTAGGAGAGCCGCCCGCAGTACCGCACTTGCTCCGCGTCCCCCGCCGCCATCCTCCCTCCCCGCAGCACCTGCTGCCGCCCGCCGCCTCCTGCCCATCCCTCCCCTCCCCGGTCCTTCCTCCCCGGCCCTTCCTCCCTCCCCTCCCCTCCCCGGCCCTTCCTCCCTCCCCTCCCCTCCCCTCCCCGGGGGAGGGAGCGGCCGCCCCACCGGGCGGGACCGGGGGCGGCGCCGGGAGCGGCCCCGGCCGGGGAGGGTACGCGAGTGGGTGCAGGGGGTGGCACAGCGCACGGCGGGGAAAACACGAATAACACGGGAGGAAAAAACGTCGGAAGCGAAGTTAAGCGCTCCGAAACGCTCCCGGCTGCCGCTTTTTCCTTCTTTCTGTTTTGTTTTGGGTTTTCTTTTTTTTTTTTTTTTTTTTTTTGAACAATTTCCTTTGCACACGCCTAGCTGCCGAGGGCTTGCTCGTTCAGGAGTAACCCCGCAGCTGGAAACGTCAGGAAAAAAAATACATCGCTACTCAAACAGGCGTCTAACACTGCTGCCGGAGCCCCGAGCAACGCACGCATCCACAAACCTCTGCCATTGCCGTTTAAGACAGCGTGGACAAAAAAAAAAACACACATAAATGCGAAGCTGCTGCTTGGGTGCTGGGCGTTTTGGTTAAGCGCACATAAACATCGCAAAGCAGAATCCCTGCGCTCTATAGCAGCACAACTAAGCAATACCAGAGGATTTAGCTTTCATTATAACCAGGCAATTGCACATGCAAAGAGGGTCCCGTCCTGCAAATAACACAGCTCGAGTGCAACAGGCATATTGCACAGCCTGCATTTTCTGCCTACGCCGACATTTATCCACGTCCTGCTGCCGTGACAGTGGGTCAGTGTTGGGTCCTACACAGCAATCATGAACTGCAAACACCATTCATGCCTACGAGATGAAATAAGCCCTTTCAAGCTCGCAGTGCTGCACTCGTGTCCCACAAAGGACTATTTTCCTCCAGGGAAAAAAAAGTCTTATTCAAAGTGGCAGACAACTGTCACAGAGTTGGTTGTTGCATCCTGGCCCGAAGCAGAGACAGACGGCATTGAAAATCAGCATCTGGTATCAGAGAAGATGAAGTGCAGCAGCATTAATTCTTAAGTTATCTAGCAAAGAGACCATGGAAAACCTCCGAGCTGTGTATGTAAAACTGTATAAGTGGTCAGTCGCACATCATTTTGCTAGGTACCTACAATAAACCAGTAGCTGCTACCAAAACCTCTTTTACAAAGCCTAAAAAATATTCCTGGATAATTCTATTATAAAATGCACCATTGCTGTTGCAGGCAGTGCTAAACTCCGCTTCTGGCAAACAAATAATCCAGCCTGGGTCCCTGCCAGCGACATCACCTCTTACATTTCTGACAACAATAAATAATACAATGTCCTAGAGCATTTATCTTCTAAAATATGAACAACTTCAGGTTTCAGACAAATTTGCACATATCCCTGACACTTACCAATGGTGCGCAGGCCGGAAATCGCATTGCATATTCTGTCGGCGCTGAGAATTAGAGTCTACCACACGTTCTTCGTGTCTCACGGGCATCATTCACATCCAAACACATTCCTGTCGCTTATGCGTTTTCTTTGTTTGTGCATTTAACTAAACTGGTAGTTTTGGTTTGACTTTCCTAACGCCTTACCTCATTGTTCGTGCTCTGATTTCTGCACATAAAATTTCAGGGCACAACCGGCTGGATGAGGAAGCCAATTAAAAGGAGTGTCCATTTTCCTGTTGTTTTCACGCTGAACTGCGCCAATATGTCAAAACAGGTTTCTGTTACAAAACCTTATGAAAATAATTGAATAATGCTTTTCTTTGTGTGAATCCCAGGCTTTGTCTAGACAATGAAATGGCAAGATTTCTGGACACAATTAGTATAGTTTAGCAACAAATAGTGGTTTAAAGTAAGATGTTATGAATTGCCTGCAGTGCTGAGGGTCCTTCTGGGTTGTGCTCTCTCCACCTCAGGCCAATGCAACACAGAGCTGCAGTTTTCCAACCGAGAGCTTAGCATCTCTGCCAGCATCAAGGTAGATCGTGCATTACAGCATCTGCTCCTGAGGCCATCTGATGGTTCAACTAGTGGTGGTTTTGTTCACATTAAGGATCAGTAGCTTCCCCATTTCCTCCCTCACCTTCAGGGCTACTGGGGTTGTTGCAAGTGTGTACAGGGCATGGTAGATCCTGTGAATGGTCTTCAAAAGCCATGATCTGCAGAGCGTTTGACCTGCAGATCTGCAGAAAAGGGAAGCGAACCCGCAGCTAGCCCTGTACCGGGGAGTGTCACAAAGACCCTAAGATTTTCAGAGCTACCAGCAGCATTTCTGCTACTTTCTTCCAGCCCAAGCCTGATAAAGCTGCAGTCCAGCTGCATGTTTCCCCACCCAAGGTGGATGGATGCTCGTGGTCCTCATGTCCTGCACTCAGAGCTGTTCCCTGGACAAAGGTCCTTCCTCCCAGAGCCGAGTCCAACACGCAGTATGATTAAAGACTCTACTGCCCATATTACCGTGGATTATTTTTCCAAAATACAAAATGCACCTTTATTCACACTTCCAGACCCACATCTTTTGTTTGCATCTCTCACCCTTTGCTCAGACCTGGGATCAGTGACTCAACACAGCAACATTTGGCCTCAAACTATCCTGCCCATAATAAAAACAACAGCGAAACCAGCCAAACCCAAAAACCCTGCTCTCAGATAGTCTCTTTTCCTGGTATAACTCCAAAATCATTGGAGAGGTGGGTTTTGCCTGTAGTCCCAGGCAAGTGTGGCTTTCCTGAGGAATTTGGAGCCTGCCTTTGTAAAAAATTGCTCCATTTGGTAAGTCAAAAGGCCGATAGCACATGCTATGTCTCTGGCCGGGCTCCAGGATGATAACCTTGGCAATGCACAACCAGCAAACGAATAAAAGGTGTGGGTGTGTATGAAAAAAAGCAAGTCCCTGCTGACTTGTATGATGAAATGTTGACCAAAGGGTGGCTGTTCTCTGATTATCACCAGAGTAACAGATCAGGGACCGGGGCAGATAGTTCAGAAGACGGCAATGGTGCTTCCTAGGAAACATGGGCACCATGACCATCTTCAAATTCAGTCAGCCAAGAGAGGTTTTGGGTTCATCTTTGAAACAAAAAGTACAGTCCCTCTTCTAAGCATTTGCTTATGTTCTGCTTTCTGTAACAGAGACTAATAAAAACCACTTTATCTCTGCTCTCAGCTAAACATATGGAGGGTTTTGCTCATATTCTCCTTGGAATTTGAAGAGATTTGAGCAAGCCGAAGGAAAAAAATCTGAAGAACACTATTAGCTGTTGCATTCATACTGCAAATCATGAAAAGCCCTCCTGGATGGCATATGGAAAGTGGAAGGTTCATAAGCTGTTTAATGAGGTATCAGTGGAAGACTTTCAAGAAGAGCTTGGAACAGCTTTGCAATGCACATGAGAAGATACATACAAGTGTATTTTTGCAGTTTCTGGGTAAGGCAGCAAGTGGGATTACCTGCAGGTAAGTCGAATGTGAGGAGAAGGAGATATTACATGTAGCACTACAAGTATTAATTTCTAAAAAACAATACTTAAGTAACACCATCTCAGAGAAGACCTGCGGTGGTTAGGTGATGGGTTAACTGAAGGCTGCCTCCAGAAATTAATGAAGCAAGGAAAAAGTCCTGGCTGAGCTGGTGGAAAGGATCCTGAACTGATAAATACTGCTCTGTTAGAGGGGAGCCTGGCACAGCTGCAGCTCCAGCAACTACAGGGGCTGGAAAACCACTGATGCATGCACGGGGAGAGTTTTTCCTTTATATTACTCATCAGGAGCTTCCTGATCCTGAAAACAGGTTTTAATACCTGAAACACTTCTAGCTTCCAGCAGAGCTGGCATGAGCCAGTGCCAAGTACTCTTTGAAATCTCAGCCTCAATGTGTTGCTTATGTTTATGTCACTTACTGCAAAGCTGAGAGCGAGCGAGAGCGCTGTGCTCTGAGCAGAGATGGGAGTCAGAGGTTCTCCTTTCCTGTGAGGGCCAGATACTCCTTCCTGCTTGCATGAGGCCAATAATTTTCTGCAGCACACCCTGGGAAAGTGGATTCAGTGGTCCAAAGGGGGAATGGCCCTCATTCAACCCCTCAGCATCACGGAGCATGGAGGCTGCGAACTGAGGCTCCTCTGGATGTTTCTATGCTCGAGAGCAGCCAGAGAAGGATTTCTGGAGCTCTGGATGAGACCCTGGGTGCCAGCTTCTCACTGAAGCCTTATTAGAAATCCCAGTTCAGGTCTGGCCTTCACAAATGCCTCTCTCCTGGTATTGTTCGCCAGCGACCCTTCAAGCACCAACAGGACATGTTGCTGTAATTTAAATAAATTAAATCATACCAAATCTACTAAACATGGCTGGTCAAGTCATATTGTATAGGGCAGTCACCATTAAGTAAAATGTATTAAAAATGCAGATAAGCCTCCAAATAGTTGCAGAGAGCAAAACCACCTTGCTAAAATTGTGTTGCAAATATTTTGCTTCTTTCTTGCTATGGGGAGATCACATGAAGTCAGGGAGGGTAAACTTGGCAAAGTAGCTGCCCTTGCATTTAAGCCTGTAAAGCCTGATATAAGCAGCATTTCAGAGATTATTTCAAAACAAAAGGGCGGAGGGAATTTCAAGTACCACTTTGCCATGTTTCATTTGATGTCAACTTGGTTGTTTAGTTTTTGCCTGCAAGAGACTCCACCTCCTTTCAAAGTCCTTAAACCCTGTAGAGGATTTATCCTAGTACGGTTCCTGCCTCGCACTTAACAGTTACACAGGCAAAGAAAACCAAATGTTCTCAGTCCTGCTGCAGAAGATTCAGATATCTGGTGCCTTGGAAAACCACTGCCCTGAAAAAGAAGGATTGCCACTTGGATTGAAGTGTTTTCTGACTTGATACTTTCATTTATATTTTCTTGGCCCTAAAAATCATCTAAAGGAAGACATCACCTGTCACTGACCTGGAAAACACCTTTCTCCCCCCTCCTTCTTTTTTCTTCTGTTTTTCTTTCTTTTTTAGAGGAAAAAGAAACTCAAGGGGGAGAGTTGTTCTTTAGTTTTTGCTCTTCAAGCGTAGGTTAAAATGCCAGGCAAAGAGGAGGCCCTCGGTATCGCTCATCTCCTCCTGGAACTGCATTGCATCGCTTGGAAAACAGGACGAGAGGATATGAGATATCTCATCCCCATGTCTTTTTAACAGCACTTAGTCATATGCATGGGAATTCATAACACCAGCATCTACTGCAAGAAAATGAGCAGATGCCAGAAGATTTTATTTTACACTTAGCTGAAGAAAAAACCATGAGCACATTTTCCATTTTAAATGCTAGCGACATTTCGGAGGCTGACTCCCTCAAGGACAGCAGCAATTCAACGGCGGTAACCCAGTTTACCCAGCCGGGATGGCAGATTGCTTTGTGGGCTATCACCTATTCCTTCATTGTTATCACATCCATCGTTGGCAACATCACCATCATCTGGATTATTCTTGCGCACAGGAGGATGAGGACTGCTACCAATTACTTTATCATTAATTTGGCTCTTTCGGATTTGCTGATGTCTGCTTTCAATACCATCTTCAATTTTATTTATGCCAGTCACAATGTCTGGTATTTTGGCAAGGAATTCTGCAGGTTTCAGAACTGGTTCCCCGTCACTGCAATGTTTGTGAGCATTTACTCCATGACAGCCGTGGCTGCAGAGAGGTAAGAGGCAAATAGAGAAGATAAGGTCCAAAAAAATTCACTGTAAGTTGTCAAAAATTATTGCAATACTTTGTGCAATTGGCCTCCACCTACCATGTCAGGTGTCTTACCAGCAAAGTGGGAGGAGTGCCAGGCAAATAAGACTATGGGGTTAGATGCTAGTTATGCCATGAAAGGAAGGCTCTTCTGTCTTATCCCTGGTCTGAATCACACCCCAGTGTGTAACAAGTGGAAGTGGCTGATATTTTATTGTTCCCCTGTTACTGATCGTAAATGGTTTCCCAGTCATCCTGCAAACTCTTTTTTTTTAAACCACGAGAAGGACCTCCGATTTGGACAGAGCTGGAGCGATATGAATATGCTGCAGGATGCTGAAAGTATCCACATCCACAATCCTGCTTGTGAGGCCAGCAAACCATCAGAAATAATGGGAATTGGATCAGAAATGGCAAAGTCTGCTCCAATAGTTCACAAGAATGACTTAATCCAAGAGGGAGGAAAGTAATTACAGTGATTTTATTTGACTTCTGAGGTAATTTGGTATTTTCATAATACTCCCTTACCTCTGCCAAGTGTCTTTTACTCAAGCTTAAATTTGTGGAGTCTGAATGTGTTTACAGCTCATTGTTAAGTAGCATGACGCTGTTTTTCTTTTTACTAGAAAGTGGCCAAAAGTCCATGGGAATTTCCTCTCTTAATGGCAATGGCATGTAAAAGAAGTAGAGGAGGTTAAGCTCCCTTCTAGGCTCTATGCCCTCCTTCCCATCTTCCCTCTCCTTCTTCCACTCTGCCTGGCACTGGGAACATCTGTATCTTTTCTATCCTATGTCCCTGCCATGACCCCACGACGAAGGACTCTCCCCAGGCAGCTGGACCCAGTGTCCGGAAATACCTGGCGGTCCTTTATCAAGCCCTCCTGTTGACTTTGCAGTTTCCTTCAGGTTTCCTCCATTGCTTATCAAGCGCGTGTATCCATGAAGAGCCCTTCCAGCTCCCTTGGGAACAGAGCCAGCGTCCCTCTGGAGCCATCTGAAAAGCATTGCTCCGTGATCGGGGTCACTTTCATAACTCCGGCCCTTGCCTGCAGCTCAGTTCACCCCAGCACACCCAGCCTCAGGAAGCGATCAATAGACAAATCAAACCAGATAAACAAACTAGCAGGAGAAAGAAGGTTTTGCCCCGTGTGCATGTAATGCCCACTGAAACCCTCACCGGCACTGGGGATACGGCCCAGATTGACAGGCAGCTGCCACAGTACAGGGCTCTTGCCCCTGCGGTCGCTGGAAGGCAGCTAATAAGCACGGGGATGAGCAATGTGTTTCTCAGCCTGCAGTTGTCCGGATGAAAGCAAATCCCTATTTGGAAGCAATGGCAGCTCAGTTTTAGACTCAAATACTCTTTTGCTGTTCCTGGTTTTAAATCAAGGGTTGTTGGTAACTACTATTTTATACATGTGGTCTGCCAAAGAATATTATTTAAAAAAAAAATAAAATCTGTTTCAGCCTGTCCTCATGTCTCCTTACTCTTATTCCTTGGAGACTTTTGGTGAAAGTACCTATACAGCCAAAATCTCTTTAGTCACGTGGCACGGATCAGAAAGAAAACTTGGCATCTTGCTGCAAACCATATTTAGCTATTCTTGGCTTAGCCTTAAAATAGATCCTGACACTGTCTCCTGGAAACTCACGGCTTCCATTTATTGTTATGAGAACTTGTGTCCACTTGGGCTCCATTGTTTAATGATAAAACCATGTCTTTTGAAGTGGTTTATTGTAAGGAAGGAGCCTAAGAAGTGACAGCTCTATAAATCATCTTTGTCTGCTGTGGAAAAGGCCCTGGTGGTATTGCTCACCGTTGGGTTTAGGACCACTCTGTTCCCCATTTCAAGCTGCTCTGTGTACTGCAGCAGCTGTTTCCACTGCACGTTTCCCGCAGCACTCCAGGCAGAAATGTAGTATATCAGATCAAGTTTCACACTCCAGTTAGCAAAGCCTCCTTGGCCCTCTTTGGAAAGTGTGCAAGAGTGTCTGAAATTCAGCTTGTTTTGTCTGCACAGGACGAGGACCAGAGGAAGGCTGCTGGGAGCGTGGTCCCAGCATCCTGGGACATCGGAGGGAGCGGGGCATGGAGAGAGGGCACAGGGAGCACGAGCAGCCAGGGGGCAAAGGCAGACCTGCCACACAGCAAGAGCAGCCAGGAGATCTCAGCAGATTCAGTAAATCTCCCAACTTGCAGGAGCTTGCTTGAAGCGCGGCCCGCCTTAGGGTGCACCGCTGGCTGAGTGGGAAAGCCTCCGCCCAGCAGCCCCGTAACACCTTCAGTATCTGCAACACGGGCTGCTGTGCCAGGCTGCTTCGGCAGCACGGTGGGTGGCATCATTTATACCCAGAAGCTGCCGTTTACTAAAAGCCACAGGTTGTGGATTTGGGCACTTTCGCTTCTCCAGAATATTTGCCCCTTGATTCCTCCCTGACCGGATTCGAGCATTGTATAATACTGCCTACAAGGAGCTAAAGAAAAGCAAGGTGACATGAAAACGTTATAGCTAAATAAGGCTCTGCTGCCACGCAGCTCTGGCTTACTTACTGTGCTGTCTGTCCGTGGAGTCGCCCTCTGTCCTGCAGCAGCAGCCGGGCAGAGCTCCCTCCCAACAGCCTGGCCAAGAGACAGCACAGAGTTTGTCAGATTTTCGCTATGAAAACCGGGAGGCAATTGGCATTTTCCACTCTATTTTGCCTTTGTAACAACCATGACAAAGCGTACAGAAAGCATGACAAGAAATGCATAATTGATTATGTACTCATTACGATACCATGCATTTCTACACGGGGAACTTAAAACCAGAGAGCACCCCGGGCTTGCAAGTAATCTAATAGTCAGATGTGCCATGAGGGCTCTGAGCAGGTGTGGGACAAAAGGGTCAGCCTTCCCCTTCCACTGCAAGCACAAGTGCTCAAGCATTTACAGGCAGAGGTAGATGGCACATGAGCTTTCCACAGCTAAAAATCAGTGGGGAAAAACTCAGGGTAAAGGATACTTGAGACCCCAATCTGCTGTTGTGATAATACGGGGTGTCAGAGGAGACTGACATAATTAGGGGGAAACAGAGTGGTTGGGGGGGAGGGTTGGTAGAGGAAGGAGAAAAGGGCACGGTATTAAACAGTGCATAACTCCAAACGAACAGGAACAGTTCACAGCATGAAATTTCAGAGCAGACAGATCAAAAGCGTTTGAAAAATTGATTTAAAAAAAAAGAGGAAGAAAAAGCAAAATTCAAAGGAACGGGAATACTTGCAAAGACCATATGCAGAAGGCATAGATGACTGCTTCCTCTTCACACCAGAAGCATCCATCCACATGGGTTTAATATATTCTGCCCTAAGACTTGCAGTCATTCTCTTCAGAAAGGATTTAGGTCCTTCTAATTATTTATAGCCTGGAACCTATCACAATGTCTCTATAAATAAAGCCCACTATACCATCCTGGTGAGTTTTTACACGTGCTGTGTTTGTTGTATAGTGTACCAATACAACTGTAAAAGCATTTCCTATTTTTCTTGCAGGTACATGGCAATAATTCATCCCTTCAAGCCCAGGCTCTCTGCTGGAAATACCGGAGTCATCATAGGGATAATCTGGCTGGTGGCATTTGGACTCGCCTTCCCGCAGTGCTTCTACGCCAAGATCATGATGGACAACGGAACGACAAAATGCATCGTTGTCTGGCCCGGTGACGTTGGATCCAAGCACCAGCTCACGTAAGAGAAATGAGAAAACTCTCAATTCATGCAAGTTAACTAGGAAATCCATTTCGTCTCCAAAGTGTTGGCTATGGGCAGTACTAGGAGAGAGGGTGGGGGGAACCAGGCAGCAGGGGAATACAGGTCTGGGGCAGCCCATCTAAGCTCAGTTTAAGCCAACCGTGGAAAAAGCTGCCAGGTGATCACGGCTCAGAAGAGTGATGCGCCATCCTCCCCTGCTTTGAAAAGTGGTTATAAGATCTAGAAACCCTAGATACAGGCCTCAGCGGATTTAAGAGAAACCAGCGTGAAAAGTCTCTAAACAAGCAATAAATCCTGGTTCCAAAGATTTTGGATTTTCTCCCTCCATCAGGCAGGAAGAAACTGAGTATCTTTAATGTTGAGAAGCCACATAATTAGCTAAAAATTATGCTGCTCTTTGTGGGGAAAAAGCAAAAAAAAAGACGAGCATGTTTCAAACATCCTAAGGTTTTATAGACTGACATATCTTGGCACACATCTGCGCTGCCAAAAGCTCCTAACCCTCACAGCAATTTCCTCCTGCTTTAAAGCAAGATTGTTCAGACAGATGAAACAAGCCATACTCCGCATTTAGGGGATCTGCTGTGATTAATCGTTATTCAAAGCACATGATACATAGAGCAGTTTGAGAAATTTATCAAGCAAAACATATTTATATGAAGTAGTGATGGAAGAACTGCAGAAAAGGAGCAAATTGATTAACAAAATGGAAACAATTTTTCAAACCAAAACCAAGTGCTAAACTCCCCATGTCCATTCTTCTCTGTGAACACTTTTGCCCAGCTACGTGCACAAGGGACATTTTTCGTTTCTCAGTGTTCATCTCTGGCAGACAGCTGGATGCCTCCTGCAGTTAGTTATTACCAAACTAATCGGTTTTCACACTAATATGTGCCAAATTCCAGGAGCTTCATGTAACTTTGGCTGAGCTGCAGCATATTCAGCCATTGGCAGGCAGTTGTCCCCAGTCTCCAGAGTCACAGAAAAGCAAGAGTAAAATCAGGCTCACATCATGTTGGGTGATGTTTCTGCTGGGGCTCCTTGGCTGGTACCCCATGGCACATGCTGGGAGCACAGTATGCCAGCATCCTGTCGATTGAGAAGCAGGGTCAGTAGATAATCACTTATATGTAAGTCACTGATGACTATTTCATTCAGATGAAACGTGTGAGGTTTATTTCTCCCACATCCATTATTTGGGAAGGAATGAAACAAGAGTTTCCTGGCATGCCAACAAAATCTCTGTGCACTGGAAAGGTTGGTCCTGAACACAGCAAATAACGGGGCAGGTTCTTTCTGGAATCACCAACTGAAAAGCAGCAGCTCCCAAACACAGTAAATCACTTCATTCACCAGCTCGCTCTCCTCCCTGAACAGCCTCAGATTTGCAGGTTTCAGAAGCTCTCCTAGAAAGGAAGTTGGAAGCAGCGCTCCCCTGAAACCATCTTGAGTGATGGATCTGTTAGGAAAAACGCCTGCAGTACAGACCAGGTAGAAAAAGCCATGTGCAGCCATTCATGTGCTAGTCCAAATACCGAGGAAAAGAAATACTAAGAAACCCAAAGAAAAACCAAAGAAATGGAGAAACAGATTCCTCTGTTGACTGAGGGTCCTCCAAATCCTTCTTAGTCAATTAAAACCAGCTTTCAAGATTTCTAGATTTCAGAACAAAGGCAAATCCTTTTCTGCAGGAAAAACGTTTATAATTATGACAGAAGCAAGTCCAAAAAAAACCCAAACAATGCACTACTGTGACTGCCAGTGCCTAAGAAATCTTGGATACGAAGGGACTAAATTTGTAGAAGTTTAACCAAAATAAAGAACCTTAACCAGAGAGGATTTTCTTCTGGTGACAGGTTCACTTTGCAGCAAAGTAGCAAGACTTCAAGACTAAAAGTTTCTTTTTGCCATGCGCTCAAGCTTGGGCTCCCATCCTCCTCTTCTCCTCCCAGGATGGGAACTCTAAAAGGGCTTTGCATTTCTGTTGCACTCCACACACAGTATTAGACCTTCAGAAGAGGTACTGCTCTGAGGAGACTTGGGAATGGTGGAAAACAGGCAGTGATAAACTTGCCACATTTCACAAATACAATATTTTTCTATACACAGCCACCGTTCTGGTATTTGCAACCACCCCAAGGAGCAATCACCACTGAGCGCCCCAACACCAATTTCAACAGCACTGTGCAAAGCAGTTGACCCTGCTCGCTAATGCGGCGAGTAACTCCAGAGTGTTGTCATACTGAGAAAGACCATTTGCACCCAGCCTTTTGTGGTCATTGCCAGCAGCGTGTGCCAGAGCCCTCCTGCCTAATCCTAGTTTTTACACTGTTTATGTTAAATTGACAGCTGCGCTAACTGAGTGAGCAGGTTGTTTCCTCCCCATAAATGGTGGTTGCTTAAAATAATCAAACCCCAGCATGAGGGGACCAGCAGAAGCTTCTGGGGTAACATGGGCTGAGCTAAAATACAGCTCTAGAAAGGGCTGAGCTAAAATACAGCCGAAGGAGATTCCAGTGCTTTCAGCTAGAGCAGTAACCGAGTAGCCTGTTGGCGATACATAATTGTGCATGCACTCACAAATAAAAACAGCCAGCAACACAAATACAGCAATGACTGCCACTTACTTTCTGCGAGGCAATATTCCTTCCTTGCTATCTGCGGCGTCTTCCCTGCCAAGTCTGTGCACCCTGTTAGCAGCCAGCGACATTTTGAAGTCCCTGATCCAGGCTTTTTCATTGTTGCTGAATTAAGCTGTTGACACTATTGCATTCATCAAGTTACTCTGCAGTTTTTGAAATATTCCTTTTCCATATCTGTGATTTAAAGGGTCATATTGTTAGAACCACAAGTCTTAGATATCTCTCTTTCCTGACTGCAGTGGGATAGCAAAGTTCAGGGCAGGTGGCCATGGACTGTAACCCTCTGGCAAAAGGTAAATGATATTACTCCGTCTCGAAAGAGCAGTGAAACCAGTCTGAGGACTAATCATCACAACACAAGAGAGAGGAGCTTTTGCTGTTTACAGAAGTCCCTGTAACGATGTTTGTAGGCAAAACTTCTGCAGGCAAACCTTCTGCTTCTTTATGTTTTGGGGTTGAACTTAATGGGAGCCAGACATACATGTCCAAAAGACAATTTCTGAAAGAGCCCTTCAAGAGACATACTGACTATGAAAATGTGCCTGTTCTTCTTTTTCAGGTATCACATTGCAGTGATCGTGTTGATCTATTTACTGCCTTTAATGGTGATGTTTGTTGCATACAGCATTATAGGAATTACTCTGTGGAGCAGTGCGGTTCCAGGCAACCACCTTAACAGAGTCCGCTACGAACACCAAGTTAATGCCAAAAAAAAGGTCAGAAGTGAAACTTAAAAATAATTACCCTCAGCGCACTAGCCCTGCTGGCTCCAATTCCAAAATGGAGCTTGCATTTGATACCAAATCTTGTGGGATTGGGCATGAAAGGTTGACAAAACTGACAAAATTTTGGGCCGGGGTAAAAGGCATCACCCAAGTACGAAAAAAAATGGTCATCTAAAGGCACCAGCCAGCCTCCAAGGAAAAAAGGCTCAGGTTGGTAGGCAGTGGGCCAGTTCCCAGCAGTCCTTAGAGAGTAAAGCCTGGTGTCCAGTGAATCTGCACATCGCAGGATAAACCAGGCCAAGGAATAACACACTGGTTTTGTTTTTCTAGTTTGTGAAGACCATGGTGGTAGTTGTGATCATTTTTGCTGTCTGCTGGCTGCCCTACCACATATACTTCATCCTGGGAAGCTTCAAGGAAGACATCTACCAGCAGAAGTACATTCAGCAGGTTTATCTCGCAATCTTTCTCCTTGCCATGAGTTCGACAATGTACAACCCCATCATATACTGCTGTCTTAACCAAAGGTGAGTAATATGCCTGCATGTGTGCAGAGAAAACAAAAATCTCAATCTGAAAAAGCATAAATCTCTGGAAGGGAGAACAACAGTGATTTTCAACTGCAGTTCACAGGCTGTGTAGACAAGTTAATTTATGCTCTGCTAATAATGTCAGATTAGCCACACTGTGTGGTGAGATTTTAACTCAACCCTTGAGATTTTGTGCCTCCGAATAAAGCACAGGCAGCAGGTGTATGATCAGTGCAGACACATCTGCACCAGTTTTCACACGCAGACTACCTTATTTCCAAGGAAAGAGGGAGAACTCTGTAATCCCTGCAAAGCATCTGCTGACCTAATGCTGGGCTGACAACCACCAGTTCCTCCTGGGCTACCACCCCCTGGTGCAGCCCTGAGCCCCCCACAAAGGTGCGGGGCTCATCCCTGTGGGGAGCAGGAGCAGCCCACGGGTGACCTGCTGAGACTCCCAGGCACACTGCCATGAGCAAGCAGCTGGGAGAGCACAACCCCATCGTGCCAAGAGATGTCTCTCTTGCTCTGTGCTGAGAACAGGCTGCTCTCGGGCTGCTGGTGCAGCAGGACGCTGGGCTTGGGGAGCTGCCCTGGCTGCCCTGCAGGTCTCCAAGCCAATTCCTGCCTGCAGATCCCACTGCCAGACCTCTCCCTAAGCCACATCTCTCTTCACCCCAGCAGCATGTGCAGTGAGCTTTAAGGGTAAGAAATAGTTATCGGCACACCTCCTCCAGCACCTCCAGTGCTGTTTCACTGGGAATCCACCGGCAAAATGCCTAACTCCAGAGTGATGCTAGGAGGCTCACTCCTTGCAAGCATTTCAGACAGCATCCTGCACCTAAGCTTGCAAAAGAAGGCAGTTTGGCAGCCCATTTAGCCGATCTGCATTTAACATAAAACACCCAAACACATCCTCCTCCTCTCTCAGAAAGCAGACAGCTTCCTCATTTAATTATTCATGTTTTTTTAAAAAAAGTTTCCAGGGGGTCAACACGTGTATTTTCCTCAGATGCTCTGCTTCTCATGAATACTGCTATCAGCATGGTCAGCATCCTCTACCAAGCACATTAAACATCCGGTTTGACTGATCTTACATATTTACTTAAAATATAAGGAAATCTGATCATAAACTCCTATTGCTCTTCCCTCCATGGTTTTATACATTTAGCTCTTCACCTTGCTCCTTTGATTTCAGTAGAAACTTTTCATTTCCATGGTCATTCAGAGGTAGAACCAAGTCATGCATTTGTTCTTTCTCTGTACAGTCAAAAAGATCATTTCACCATTTAATTTCTTTTCTTACATTTACAGGTTTCGTTCTGGCTTCAAATTAGCCTTCCGGTGGTGTCCGTGTATAAAAGCAACCGAGAAAGACAAACTTAAACTTATGTACCCGTCTCTTTACCAGACAACCCACAGGAAGTCAAGAACAACAAGTTTCAACACAGAAACCCAACTGAATGAGAAAGAGAAGTCATCATTTACCCTCACCCAGCTAACACTTTGATCTTCTCCTCCCAGTTCTGGCTCTATCCTAACACACCATTTTGAGGCAGCAGGTTTGTAGAAGCCTTAGGCAGGTCTTTTTTTCTGGAGCAGCTGTTTCCTATGGGACTTTTTCAGATGCCATCAGCATTGAAAGCAGTCTGCTGATAATACTTATATCCACGTAGGTCCAAATATCACCCAGCTATGGATGCAAGTTCAGCCCTCCCTTACACTAACAACTGCAATACAGAACAGAGAGATTTTACCCATGAGGTCAAAAAAGCAGCGAAGCAGACCTGAGGCAGTGCCAATCAGTAGAATATCAATTATTCTCTTCCAGATAGTGTTCTCCTACTTTCTGTTCCACCAAGACACTTAAACCTGGAAAAGTGGTGATAGAGCAGAAAGGCTGGGGCACATCTGGCCCAATTTGGGTGGACCCCTGGGGCTGCATAGGCAGCTAAATCCTGTGGCTCTGCAGCCCCAAGGTGGACAAGACTTGTTTATGACAAAGGCAAATACTAACACATCAAGACTGAAAAGCCTGCCCTGAAAATTTTCTGAATTCTTTCTGGGATTTTCATGCCTGCAACTTCACCAGCACCATCTCTCGTCAGTTAAAAGTGAGGAACAGTTCCTTAAGATGTCATCATTGCATGGATTTCTATAAACTTGTACCAAACTGTGATGTCACTTTCCTATTAAATTGGGCCCAAGTGATTCCTCCAACTTCACATGGTCGTGGTGCTTAATTTGGAGAGCGAGGCTCTCTGAAGAGTCAGTAGCCAGGTGTGGGATGCTTACTGGCTTGGTCAGGGCTCATAGATCCAATGTGAATCCACATCCTTTACCTCCTCTTACTCCTAACCGCAGTCTGACCCATCACTGTCTTTTCCGAGATACTCCCTTCATCTTCCCTTTCCAGACTTACCCCGTTTTTATCATCACTGTTCTTCTCAGATACAAAAATAAAGGCTGAAATATGTCATCTTCAAAGCCTGAGGCATTATGTGCAGGCATGCAAAACAGGAGAAGCTGAAATATAAAAATTACATATCAAGTAATACAGCATTTAATACTGGTGTGATAAGTAGCACCTCACAATCACCTTCACCTTTCATGACACGTTTGTATATAATATCACCATACCTTAGCATACAAAAAGCTCCTACAATGTCGACAAGATCCAGTTATTGAAATACTCCTCTTTGCTCTGTGAAAGCAAAACTACAAAGTGTTGCCACGCTTGATTTCTGCGGTTAATTCAGAGAAAAGACTCGTGGCTTGAACTGAAAGCGTATTCAAGGATATGATTTTCCCAAGTCTGTTTCAATACAGGAACCAGCAGATACATCTTCCTTCTCCACTCCTTCACCTCCCTGGCTGCTAAGGGGAACAATTATGTTACACAGAGCCCCAACAAACTTCTCTCGCCAATGGGACAACAGAGCACAGGGCTGTATGCCCTTCTTAAAAAGTTCATTATTTTAGATCATTCCAGCAGGTAGTTTCTAGTCTAGATGTTATCTGTCCGGCCCCCTTAACTGTCCAGCCTGCTCTTCCCAAGACTGCACTGCTGGGGTGTATGCAGGGCAGAGGGAGAGCAGTGAGACGCATTTACAGACAGCCACCACCAAGTTTTTCTTCTGAAGGGATTCAAAACAATTTGGGAGGAACGCTCTGCAAGGCACATATCTCTGGGATCAGACTAGAGGTTGCAAAGACTCTTGCTCTGAGGAACTGAAATACATCTACACGCAGAGGTCACTATTTCGTATCCATAAGCTGTACCTCTCCCATGCCCAGCTGATGTGACTGCAAGGCCTTTAAATGCTTTAAACCCTGCAGCTTTCTAATGCAGATCTTTTTAGACCAAACAGGCCTATCTTGAGCATCCCATCTTCCACTCCATCTTCCATCACACCTTAGCAGCAGACAGAGCCTATTACAGATGCCCAAGTGTCACACACGTGCTGGCACTGTCTCCCCTGTGCAGTCCCTGACAGGCACCGATGTTTTCTGACAGCTCATGGCATCTCTTTCTCTTGTTTGGGTGCAGAAAGCAGAGGATGATTTCTTCAGGTTACAAGTGAAACTCCCCATGCCCTGAAGGACTCACACTGCAGATCCTGAGATGTTTCTCCCCTAGAAACAGCAACAGTTAAGCAAGCATAGACGCTCTGAGCCCTCAGTAGATACTGGAAGAAAAGGCACGCCGAGGCAGACTACATTATTTCCTCTGACATATGAGGTAACAGGAACACCATGCTCCGTAGTAAATACATGCAATCCTTCATATAAATATAGACATGATTAAATACCACGCAGCAGTAAACCACTTCCAGGTCAGCAATAAATCCCTCCTCTGCACAGTTAGTCATGCTCTAAGCAGCAATGGAATCCCTGTAGTCCGTAAAGAAAAACATTTGAAGAATCTCACTTTTATGGCAAAGGAACGAACAAAAAGCACAGAACGGGGTTCAGAAGTTCAGAAACACTTTATTTTGTCTTCTGTTATTTTCTTAAGAAAACAACAAAACAAAGTCTGCTTGTTTTAAAACCCATTCAAAAGGCTTCTGAGAGAACCCCCAGAGGAATAAGGAGTAGATGACATTACAACAGTGGTATGCAAATGGTCTTTTCCCCAGGAAATATAAGATTTTTGTGTTCATATTGCAGTAATTACAGCTTAACAATTAAGAGGACTATGATTTATTCACCAAGCCTAAAAGCTTTAAGTAAGACATCTCAGTCATTGCTTGGATAACATTGGAGACATTTCTTCGGACAATTATAGCTTGTGATTCACTTGGAACAGTTTCCTAGGGGTAAGAAGTAGTCTAGAAATGGAAATCCCACCAGGTCTCCCTTTGGAAAAGAACTGCCATGTCTTATCGAGTACATCACCTATGGTCCACAGTAGGAAAAGTTGCGCTGTTAGAAACATAAACTCACTCCCTATTTGTTATGAGCTGGATCCAATAAACAAAACGACCTATACCAGCACCTCCAAAACTCACAGTCACCCTGAGACCAATTTTAACTTCCACTTCTCATGCATCCTCTATCCTGCACTGAGCCTAGCCCTCAGATGCTGAAGAGCTCCAAACCCAGGTCCCCAGGCATGGCTCACACCACCCCTACAGCGCTGCCGACAGCAGGCATAAGATTTGCAAACCTTCAAGCAATTAAAATGCAATGTGTCCCCTGTGCCCAAAAACTTCTCACCTTCTTCTGTCTCCTATCTGGGGTCATAGCTGCACATCAAGGGTGTCAGAGACTATTCAAGCTGTAACATAAGACGGGTAATTGGAGAAGCACAACTTTAGTGTATACAAAAGGGACTTACATGTACACCTCTGACACAGGATGTGCAGACCAACGGTGTATGAGCACCTGACACTGTGATTCTGCAAACGTTAACCCTATGCACACAGGGAGGTTACGGAGTCTGACATGCATCAGACTTCTGTGGGGACACAGCGACGTAACGTATCCATCACTGTGTATCTGGCAAAGCCTAACATAATCACATCGGCTTCGATGCAGTAGGCTGAGGTTTTCCTGCACTGCAGATTCCCCTGCATGAGAGGCAGGGCATGAGATGCACTTGGGCAAACTACATACACCCTAAGGTTTGGGTGTTGTCAGCTCTGTGCCTCTGCTGAACTACATTAGGAAACATAAGGCATGGGGACCTGGGTGAAATCCACCCTGTTTGAACCTGACCTCGAATGCCCGGGAATAAAAACACACACACAAATCACAGGCACCACTGGGATTAGGTTGCAGCTCTCCCTACACAATAGCTCTTCCCAAAGCACTAAGCCACCAGCCAACAGCACCTCTTCCAGAAAGAACCACTAAACACCAGTTAACACACATCAAAAAAGTTTAATATTTTCACAAGTATCACGTAACACTAGTATCGGAGCTACTAGTGTGCAAAGTAAAAAGACTCTCTACCTTTGCAAAACCAGTTAGGCATGCAATTTTTCAGGTAGACACACTTAAAGCTGCAATGACTGTTTGTGACTCACATGTTACTTTACAACATTCACTCACAGTGCACCATAACGCATATTGAAATGTTATCGATAGGTAGGGCAATCCAAATCTTAGGGGAGTGGAACGAGGACAAAAAGGAGTAGCCTGCAAATTTCCATCTACTTTCTGCAGGAAAAGGCAGCAGGGAAAACCATGCAGATATCTCAAATTCATTTTTGGTAGAAGAGCAGGAATTAAGGACTACTGTGTGGTCTCCCTCTTTGCAGAAAGTGGCGTGACTTGCAAACGTTATTCAACGTTTGCCTTCCTAACTGCTTCTCAATTTAAGTAATGCAACTGGTATGCAAATATAATAATGGCATTAACTGAACAGAGGACAGGATACACCGAGTGTATATGATATTTGTTGTTGCTTTAGTCCTTGGAATAAGCTGGGTCCAATTTTGGCTTTGTGGTTTGCTTAGTTTATGCACCCGGGTCCTCAAAGGCAAGATCAAAATCAAACCCTCATATTTCTTTCTGATCACTAACTCTAGCTGAGTGTTTGTGTTCTGAGTGGCTGCTTAACAGTATTAAAGATTAAAGCTTTGTGTGGAAGCAAATACCCATTTAAGGCGAGAGACGGAAGTATACACATCTGAGTGATGCTGTCTAGCTGCAGATTCGGTGGAAAGGCAGCTGCAGTGCCTGGATCTAGACTAACAAGAAGAGATAGAAAATATTTTTAATAAGAACTCTTAAACAGAAGAATACAGCACAGCCTGCCTAGGGACTGTAAATCTACTGATTTCCCAGGTCTGGAGATTTGGATTACCCCAATCACCAACCACTTTGTTTTACTCTTTAGGGATTTCTTGCCGAAACGTGACAGATTTCGCCCAGTAACACAACACCATTCACAGAAGCAATGGGAAATACCAGTGGAACTAGATCTGTGGGACAAGGGCGTTTACTTTTACCATGACAAAACAGGCATCAATGAAGCAAGTAAGTCGCATCGTCAAGTCCCACTATAGAGTTACGTGCGTGCACAGTGCTGACACACCATAATGTTTTCACAATCGCTTTATATGAAACAACAGCAGGTAGATATGCAGGAGGGAACTGTTGCTTCCCCTTCACTAAAAGCATCAACACCCAGGTCTGGTGGTCAGTGTGCTGGCAGTGCGCTTAACAGGGATGCTGCAAAGAACACATTTGGTACGAGGAAATGGTAGCTCTCAACGCACATCACTTGGGGGCAATTTCGTCTCGGACAACAACTGATTTTTGACAGCTGTAGAAATTATAGACTGATTTTTCCATGACCTACAGATGGGGAAGGTACCAACAAGGTGAATAAGAAACATGCAGATTGGGGTCCAGAAACAGGGGATATTATTAACAGCACACATTCTATCTTGTATCCTATTTTTTATGTCATTAGTTGTACTTTTTTTTTCCCCAATAAAGCAGTGAGTTCTGGGTTTTTACCAGTTCTGACTATGCAGTCGCTGCTTTATGAGAAAGTGCTCACAAGACAGAATCGGGGCCGGGATTGTGGAGTTCAGTTCTGCTCGGCATCGCGAAGCCTGCATCCCACCGCTGTGATGAGCGCTGCTCCTTTCCCGCTGCCGTCCTCTGACAGCAGGAAGGTCACATCGCAGTTGGGTGCCAGGTCTTTGACTGTTTGGTGCATGATCCTCGAAAAGCTGCAAAAGGAAACAATGGCAGTGGGTGAGGGAGGTCCTGCAGCATCTGCAGAGCATTGCACTGCCACAGGCCTTTGCAATGCTCCCCCTTTCACCGGGGAAAGAACTAAAATGGTAGAAACTAGGGTGGATTTGAAGACTGGGAGCAGAGGGAGTTAAAGGAAAAAAGCACCTGCATGCCACCTCTGCCTGTCTGCGTGGGGTTAACCCCCACAGCAAAGGGGAGAGAATAGACCACGTACAGTCGTCTCTTTCCCACCCATCTCCCTCCATGCACACCAGAGATGGGCAGTAGTCCTCTCCTCCTCCTGCCATCAGCTCTTTTAGACTCCTGCCCTCGCCTGCCATTGCTTTGCAGCAGCCCATCTCCTCTGCACATTGAACAGAAACATCCTCCAGAGAGGCACTAGGCATTTCAGCACTGCTCTGTCATTGCCTTTGCACAGCCAAGAGATCCTTCCCTTGCTGTGCGGCTTCCAACTTGTTCGGCAAGCTGCGTCCCCTTCAGTTTGTCACCGCCCCTAAGAATCCTTTGTATTTCCTTCTTGATCCTCTTGTTGCTCTTTAGAAAGCCCTCACCACCCCTGATTAAAACTTCTTTTCCCTGGCTCTTATCCTAGCAAGTAAGAGAGACCAGTTTGGTGTGTCAAAAGAAAAGATGTGCAAGCAACACGCTATAGATCACAGGCAAACAAATGCTAAGAAGGTGAATACTCACTGTGGATGTAGTTTGTACAGAGTCCCGTCCACACCAACCGTTATCTCCAGGTGCTCTAATCCTCTGTTCTCCCTAATTTTATCTACAACCGCAGCCATTCCAGCGCCACACAACTGAGCTGCTCGCCTTGACACCGCTCCGCACACAGTCTTGACAATGATACTGTCGTCGCAGGTGCTGTTGAGCCCCAGCTGCTGGAGGATGGCTCGCACCTGCAGCAAAGCCAACCTGTCACTGCAGAAGCAGAAGAGCACAGTGTTAAAGGTTTCCCTCAGCCAAGCCACTGGCACAAACCCCACGGCACTGATGGCTGCATCCATGCACCCACACCAGGCAGCAGCCTTTCCTGCCAGCGCAAGAGACCTCAGGGAATGCAAATTCATTTACTCCAGCACCATGCTGCAGTGCAGGAAAGGGGTACAGGCAGCAAGGGAGGCTCCGAGTCCAGCTCTGCATTGCCTCCCCTTCTCTTTTCTTACCAAAGGGCATTTCAGGAAAATATTTTTAATGACAAACTTGGGGGGGTTTTACCACCATAAAGACTCAACAGTCTCTGAGAGTACTTTGAAATACGGAGTCTGAGCAATAAAGACACAAAAATATCCAGTAAAGAAGTGCTCATTCAGCTAGTGTTCCTTCAGTTCAACAATTATAGCCAGACACACACAAGGGGCACAGGAAAACATCTTGATTTCCAAGCAAGCAAATAAAATGATACAGTAAAGGAATCCTTGACAGCCCTTCCCATGATTTAGCAGTGAACATTGCTAGAAATTCAGATGATGTTGTGGAGTCCCTCTGCACATGCACAGGCTGAAACCAAAATAATCTCTGGAGAACAAAGCAATGCTCTCCAGCTGTCCCTCCCCTCCACCAGTGTCACCAGATGAGCGTTACCACACTGCTCCGCCCTAAACAGCCTCCCGTGCAGTGCTCTTACCTCTCAATCTGAGAAAGGAACTTGGTTTCAAAGATATGTCTGGTCTTCAGCGTCTCTGAAATCTGGCCTCTGAACAGGAAACCCCGTTTGGTGAAGTCAATCAAAATATTGCGGACTATTTCCCCCAGGTACATCCCACTGATCATTTTCTCATACCTGCAATGGAAGACAGTGGCACAGCTCAGAGGGATGCTGCTAACATTTGCCAAGGGAGCATTGCAGCTGTGTTATCAGCCAGGTGTCCTGCCTGCGCACACTGGGAACATGAAATTCGCAACCCGATCTACGCAGAATGGCCATTTACTAGAAAAATTGGGCAAGAAAAAGCATGAAGACTCAGCAGGAAGCCTTGTGAGCCCATCTACAAACATTTCATCTATTCCTCACTACCATGTTCCCCCAGCCAAGCTGTTGTTAATGATGGCGGGTATTTCTCCCAGATAAAAGAAATTAAAACCTGTCGCCAGAGAGCAGAAAGGAGCGCAGATGAAAGCCAAATTTGCTGTGCATCCCCCGGTGACAGCCCTGAGTGGACCCCAGGGAAAACTTGTCTCCACTGCACAATATTTGGGACCCCTCTTGAAGCACGGCTGACACCTCCAACAGAAAAAGCTCAGTGGCTCAATGCAGCAAAATTACAGGAAAACCACAAGGTAGAGTAGCTGTGAGTGCAGCATTTTTAAGGGAGTCCCATGCTGCAAAACCCTGTGAAAGGTAATAGATGTGAAAAAGGTATGTCCGGCATGTTCATAGGATCACTGACCTAGAAACTAGCAAGCTGGAGGTCCAGGGTTGGTTTATGCTTTTCAGCACCTGTTTTCCAGTAGAGAACCAGTAGTCCAAAAAATCCAAGGAGGAACCAAGCCCTCTTGAACCCTTCTTGCTCCCCTCTTCGCACACAGGACCTGAGTTTCCCACTTGCAGGCCTGCCCCCAGGCTAGACAGAGGGAATATCTTCTACCTGCAGACCTCTTCCCTTCACACAACAAGGAGTGGTCCAAGAGCAATGCTCAGCACTGGCACAGGGCAGCCCTGTGCTGGGGAGGACAGGAGTCTGCTTTGCATTCCTTCCTCTCCAGCATCATTCTGGTTTGAATGGAGCATTTTGGGGTCCATGAGCTGTGCCCTTACCAATGAGAACTGAACACTTTTCCATTTATTGAAAAGTGCCTTCAGTGATGCATCCTTTATTTCACCTGAAGCTCTAAAGCAGGGTTTCTGCCCTGGATTGAGTGGAGCCCAGCACGCCATCCTGCTGGAAGCAGGCCATGCAGTCCATTTAATACTAGGAGCTCTCTCAGGCTTGGACCCAGGCAAGTGTCCTCCCCTCTTGGGTGCCTAACTCTCTCTGGAATAAATTATTCTCCCTGGCAGTCTCCGCTACTGCCTTTGGGTGCTTACTCCATGCCAACTCTGCCGCTGCATCAGGCTCGCTCAGCGCCTGCCTCTCTGGGTCTGTTTGAGCCCTAACTTCCAAAGAGCTTCCCAAGGGACCTGCGAACTTGTCTGCATCCCCCAGGTTTTCAGGCAGATTTACTCCAATCTCAGAAGCTTTTTAAAAGCTCCTGGCATCAAAGCACTGCTGCAGAGAAATTATCAAAAATTGTAGTCTGGGCATGCAGCAGTCTCAGCCCAGTTTTATCGGTGCTGGGTACACCTCCTTGTCAGCCCTTTCTTGAAAGGGGCAGAGAAGCACTTGCCCAAACAAGAGCTGGACCCCCAAAAAGGGATCCAACCTCCAGGGCCAAGAAAGGCAAGTCCTCTAACATGAGGCAGAGCCCCCTACAAAGAGAGTTCAGCTAAAAGAGATTAAACTGAGACCAAAAGCAAAAGAAGGACAAGCCATCTTAAGCCCCTGAGTACAACGCGGGATAAAAAAAAAGTGTCTTTTAGTAATTTCAATACTCTTGAAGTTCTCACCAAAAACCCTGCTGCAGTCCCATGGCAGCAAATAAGCTGCAAAAAAGCAGCAATCAGGAAAAGCACAGAAGAAGGAGATCCCACAGGATAGCAGGGCTGCAGTCATTTTTGACTCTTAACCTCCTCCTTCTCCTACTGGGAGAAATCCAATTCTATCCCAAAAGCATTTAAGGCAGCCTGGCTTATACTTAGCACACCATTTATCCCGCAGTACCTTTGCTT
The DNA here is from genome assembly GCA_031468815.1 of Morus bassanus. Lineage (NCBI taxonomy): Eukaryota > Metazoa > Chordata > Aves > Suliformes > Sulidae > Morus > Morus bassanus. The sequence goes on from CM062583.1 coordinate 5,155,494, forward strand.
TCCTGCATTTAGTGAATAGTCATCAACTGCTTTGTCATATATTGTCCTGATATCATCCAGGCATCCATTATCCCCGAACGCTCCCCACTCAGTGTTCACGCACATCCGTCCTTGCTCACCATCCACCATCTCTATGTTTCTCATCTCTTCCATGTAACAGGCATTGCTGCCAGTTCCTGAAAGAAGAAAATACTGAAGTTGCTCTTTGTTTGGAAGAAAACAACACTAGAACAAGTATGACAGCCCTGACAAAATCTTCGGGGGGATCTTGAATGTGCTGTTTCTGAATGATGAAGTCAAATCGTCATTTGAAACATCACAAAAAAAAGCCACTCTTCAGTAACCCTGAACTGAGGAGTAATATTACTGCTGTGGTGCACCGCTCAGGGTGGCTCAGAGAAGAGGCTCACCCAGGCCAGCTGGGCTCAGGGTCCCATGCTACAGGCAGGAGCAGCAGCATGGCACTTCCAGCACACCAACCCTCATGTGCTTCTGAACCCAAAACCACAGCAAGCAACCAGCTGCATTCTGAAGTTAGGAACCACTTTTCACAAAGCCCACGGACCCACAAAATTCAGGGGAAAATTTGCCAAACTGAAAGCCTCAGGCAAAGAAAACCCCAGGGGTTCTACCAGCTAATTGGAGGATATTTTTTAGTTCTTGCTTCTTTTACTTCTGATTCAAATTGCTTAAATAGCTTCTCTGGCAGGAAGGTTACTTCCATGTTGAAATGATGCCAAATCTGATTCTGCTTAAATGGAATCCTAAGGAGCATGGCAATTGCAAAGTGCTCCATGTACACACAGGCCTTAGGGAGCAAAGCTTTATCAGCAAAGAGAGGCAGCTTTTGCTGCTACCTGGAGCAAGTTTTCTTGAAGTCGCCTACCAAACTCTCATTTAACCATGCATCACAGATTCTGCACCAATTATATCAGCAAGTCTGTTTTCCTTTGCGATTTTTTTAGGCTACTATATCAATAAAGTCTGAGCAAAAATAGATCCTCCCACAGTACTCCCCTGCTGCAGGAGAGCTGAGCCACAGCACAGGGTTTGGGGGGGAAAGTCTGGGCTTGCAGACCACGACCCAGCTAAAACCATGACACAGGACCAAATCAGACCAAACCCAGTTGTGGACCATCAGCACTGGCCAACCTCCCAATGCCAAGTCTCATCATCTAGAACAAGCTAAGTAAGGAATGCCTGAATATGTGGATACCTATTAAATACAGGCTGTTAGACTGACAGGCTTTTAGACGATCTCCTGTTGCCAGCAGATCAAAAGCAGAGACCTGGTCTCATCAGTGGCAGTTTCCAAAGTATTCAGCAGTGGAAACACAAAGCATCAGCTCTCCTGGGCAGGAGAGGTGGCCCTGGGCAGAGACAGGGCACCAGCGTGACGTGAACTTGCCCTTGCAAGAATATTTTTCCCTGCCAAGAAACAGCGGGAAAGTTCACCCACCTCCCTGCACTGGGGAGAGCAGGGCAACTGCTGGCTCATGCAGGCTCCTCAGCAAGCACTGTCAGGCTGGCCAAGGCAATTCAGGCAGGGCAGAAGGAGCTGTCAGAGCCCCGGGGCTTTCGCTCTCTATCCCAGATGTACCCAGGCCACCTCCAACCCCCTGCTCTGCACACAAACAGGCTGGCTGGAGAGCATATCCGGCAGGGCTGCAGCAGGCGGTCCTCAGAGGACACTCTCAGCACCCCAAGGACACGCTGTCCTTCCTGCAGGAAACTCTGTCCCTGAAAACACACCACTGGAGCTGCGCAGACACAGCTTCCTACCCACGCTGCACCGTGCTGACTCATCCTGGACATTTTCCAACTGTCTGGAGGAGAAATTGGCGGTGTTTTATTTTCCTACAAGCCATCTCGCAACTGAAAGCGTTCTTAAAGCTTGCAGGTGCTTTGAACCCTTCTCTCCCGCTGAAAATTCATTTCTCTGGAGAACTTTGGGAATTCACACCGCCTTGTGCCACAGGCACCCCAAGCGTGGCATTTGCAAAGGCATCGGCAGTCGCCTGTGGAATTATTTCAGCTGTCTCACTGCTGGGAAGGGAGTTGTCAGTCGCTGCACTTTGTCTATCAGAGCTTTCCATCACATGCCATTCGGGAATTGTGGCTATGCTTTACAAGTTTATTCTGAGAGACCACATGGCTCAAGGGATGCTGTGGGCTACATGAACATCCTGGCAGGGAAACTCTTACAGGCCAAACCAACAGATACTCCAGGAGCTGGTAAGGCTGCCTGAGCCCACGTTTGCTCACTTCCCAAGCAGCACAGTGCCTTCCCTGTTAAAACAGGCAGGATTTGTTTGGCATTACAGCCTGTGCTTATCTCAACTGATCATGCACAGAACTAAGCTGGCTGTTGAATTCTGCACTTAATTCCTTCATGCAGCTTGCTTCTGAAGCTGTTAATCACCTTTCACCCCTGCACACCCTAGCTATATTTTCAGTTAACCACAGGGATGTCTCCACAAAAATACAGACAGATGCGTCGATGTGCTGTTTAAGAAAAAAGTGCCAAATAAAAAGCAGCTCTAACACGTACCCACAATGAGTCCAATTTCACAGTTTGGGTCTTCATAGGCACAAGTCATCATTGTGCCCACTGTATCATTCACCACGGCCACCACATCCAAGTCAAACTCCTTTGGAAGAGAGAAATAAACCCGTGAGTACTCTGGGTTTGGGGCAACCCCGCACACCAAAGGGGACACGAAAGGAGTAGACCATTGGGAACTCTGTCAAAGCACACTGGAAACAACTGAAAGTACCAGCCTGATTTTACACATGCAGAAATAGGAACTTAATCTACTAGCGGGTAGCTAAGGCTCCTCGCTACAACAGACTATGTCTTCAGAAGAAAGTATATTCCTGGCTGTTCTCTTTGGCTTGGATATATTTAAGAACAGATCTTATACACAGGCACATGGTAGAGGGCTATCACCATTCTATATTAAAGCAGCGCGGTAGCAAATCCAGTAGCAAAGGTTTTTAAGATCCTCTTTTCACTTGCTGATAAGTTCTGCTAAAACTAATGCTCTCCTCAGGCTATTTTTCTTCCCTTCCCAGTAAGATTCAGCTAAGCTGCTTGAGGCTTTTTCAAGAACAAGGGTTGGGAGGGGGGAAAACTGTCATTTAGGGTGCACTGAGGAGGATTCCTGCAATCACTACATTGAAAACTCCTGCCTTCTCCATGTTCTGATGCAGTGAAAATTGCCACAGGGTTTGAAAGAAGCCTTGAAAGTTCTGCTAAATTTAGCAAGTTAGAAGTCTCTGGGGAAAAAAACCAAGCAATGAAACAAAATCCCCAGTGTGACTCACTTTGAGTAGCAATTTCGGTTTGGTGGCTGAACTCTCCCATTTCCACTGCATACCCTCTAGACCATCCTACGTGGTGGTCAGGCTACATGCTAGCATCAGAGCCAGCACAGCCACACGGCGTTGGGGGCTGCTGTATCTGGACCCGTTGCAAGGCAAGCACCTTCTGTGCAGGACAGGAGGCATGGCCCGTTTCCTCAAGGCACACAAACCCTGCGAGAGGGAACCAGCTTGACCCATGAGGTCTGTCAAGTCTGGAGGGGAAAGAGAAGTAGGAGGAGAAAAAGAAAACAAAACCAAAAGAAAATTCACCTCTCTTCTTTTAATTCCTTCTCTAAGCAAATACACCACATCTTCTCCCTCACAGTCTGTAGCTTTGAAGCCTTTTGTCCAGTTGAGAAGGATACCCTAAGAAGAAAGAAAATAGGTTATCAAGTTTCCTGGTGTGCTACAGAATGCCCCAAAAATCCTACAATCCTCTAAGGGACGATCACTAAGCATCTCTGTCTGATATCTTCCCTGCATTTGTTCACCTCCCCAGTCCGTAAAAGCACAAAATAACAACGCTTCACACAGGTGATCACAGGTTATCGCACACAGCAGCTCCGAACCCACGGTCCCAGCAAATGGCCATGAATATTTATGCCCAGTCAGTACACGGACTCATAGAAGCCCTCAGCTCAAGGAGGAGGTTCTTCAGTATTCACCAACATGGGTGCTACATTTTGCTGAACAACCTGACTTCTCTCTCAGTCACATTCCAAAGCCTCCCTGGCTTGACCAAGCCTCCTATCATCAGCAAGATGACAGCATTTTAGAGCTGGACATTTGAACACTGCTTCTAACATCACTGCCTATTTCCTCCTTCCTTATATATGAATATGCATCTTATTTTCGCTAAGTCTCAAATGTTATTCTGTACACTTGACATTTCAAATGCTTTAGTGTGAGGTTATACAGAAGAGTCTCTATGAAAAGGAATATCTCTTCATATATATGGAATTTGCATCTAAAACTACTAATCATGCTTGGTCTCCAAATTTCCAGAGCAATGCAACAAACTCAAAAAAAAAAAAGTGTCAGAAATAACAAACTCAAAAAAGAAAAAGTGTGACAGAAAATACATCTTTCTTCAAAAAAAGTGCTAAGTAGACAGGAAACTATTAACAGTCGCACAGGTGGAGTTGGTGGAAGTATGTGGCAGTGAAGAAGTTAAACATGAAAGCGAAGAGAAGAAGGGTACACTTGACAGGGACATGCTGCCAGCTACGCTGTCACCCGCAGGGTGACATAGCCAAGCAGGCCCTGGTGCATCCACGCTATCCGGGGAGACCAGATCAGCTGGGGAACAGGAGCTGGCAGCAGAGATGGACTTTTGCTTACTGCTCGCAAAACCCAGGAAGTATCACAGTTCAGCAGGTTCATAAAATTGGAAAAAACATGATACCTTAAAAAAGAGATATCACCACCACAGAAAATTTACATGCTCTTATCTGTCACAGCCATGGGCTGAGCAGCATTTGGATTACTACCTTTAAAGGAACTATTTATAGGAGCAGCTGTACTGGTCAGGGTCAGAGCATGAACCCTCCCCTTGTACAACCTCCCTGTAAGTGTCACATAGATGATACAAAGGCAGAGAAATCAGGCCTAGCATAAGCACAAAAGCAGATTCAAAAGATACTAAGGAACTTACAGCATCCAGACTGGTCTGCTTGCAAGGGAAGGAAAACGTGAAACCAAGAGGAAGACGTGCGCCTTTTATCCCCATGTAATCCAGGAAGTCAGAAATGCAGGCAACGATGTGATCAAACAGCTTTAAAAAGAAAAGTCATGCATTTGAAGTTGTACATGTTTCGTACTCTTAAGAAGGTATTTAAAAAGTAGCAGTGCTGCAAAAGAGAAACACAAATACTCACCTCTTCTCCTGTTCCCTGCATCACCTCTATAGGAATGGCATAGATCTTGTTGTGCATCTCAACTGTTCTCCTTTTACCACTGCGGATTTTCACCAGCAAAACTCTAAAGTTTGTCCCTCCAAGGTCAAGTGCCAGAAAGTCTCCGTTCTCTGTAAAAAGTGTGTGTATTTAAAGAACCATAAGCAAAATCTTAAGAAGTCCTTTCCCCAGAAAAGCACTTTGATATAAAATCTCTTAGAAACTCTCAGTTGGGAAGATCTTCATCAGAGGAGGATTTCAGATGCTGCTCTGGTTATTCCAGCCCTTTTTTTTTTTTGTGGTTTTTGGTTTTGTTTTGTTTTAAATCAACAAGGGAAAGAGGATCCACACAACTGTTCCCTGAGAGAAAGCAGAAATTTGGCTCGCCACCCTGAAATGCAAAGAACTGCCCAGGTTGTGCGGACAGGGTTCAGGTTATGAACCCCGCTGTGGTTTTCTCCTCCGAGGCCCTAGCTTGCTTGCACCCTGGGGCAATGACATGGGGCCGGTCTGCCAGCAACAAGCACAAGGGCAGTGCAGGCTGCCCTGTCCAGGGCTGGGATTTCCTCCTTTGCACAGCTCAGGAGGCTCCTCTTTCATTGCACCAGATCTTCTCACCCTCCACCAAACCCAAACCCCGTTGCTCAGAGCCCATTTTGGGCACCCTGCAGCCGAGCCGGTACCCTCACTCCAGCGAGGGCATGCCTCTACCTGTCCCATCTGGTGTGCTGCGGACAAAGGTGGGCAGCATTTTCACTTTGGCAGTCTCATGAGTCTTCTTCTTGAGCCCGGCTTCCATCTCCGCCCTCATCCTCTTCTTCACCTGCAGCAGCTGCTCGTGGGTAAGCTTGAACTCGGCCAGCGTCTCGTCAATGAGCCGGTGTTGTTCCGACAGCCGGTATGCCACCGCCGTCACCATCGCTGCTCCCTTCCCACTGCCACTCTCCGACAGCAGGAACCGCACTTCCGAGTCAGGCACCAAGCGCCGGGTGGTTTTGTGCAAGCGCCGGGCGTATCTGTGGCAAGAAGAGGCTGCAAGCCTGCTGTCTGTGTTGCCTCCCCATGGTCCCCAAAATCTATGCTGCTGACATGGACTGACTGCAAGGGGAGTGAGGAGCCTCACCATGCCTGAGCTAGCTACAGTCTCCCAAATAGGAAAACTGCCAGGGGAAATGTAGTTCTTCCCTATGACCTCTTTTCTCCTGAATATCCAAGAAAAGCCAGCAAAAAGCAGAACGGAGCATCATAGTCTCACATCCTGAAACTGACCCTAGACAGGAGAAACCTCTAGGCTCCAATGCTGCTCCGATCTCCTCTCCTGGGTTCGGCAGCTGTCCTGAACTCACTGGTTTAGACGGTGTGGGGAAACAGTTCAGAAACAAAAGTTGCCCATGTATGTTATCTTAACATATCCTAGACTTGCCCATCTAGAAAAGCTATTCCAAGAATGCTATTTTGAAATTTTTTTGCTTGCCAAAATTTTATGGTTTTCTTTAACTAAGGAAAATCTTTTTCTCAACAAAATAATGGGAAGCTGAAAACGAAACGTTAAACATTTTTATCCTTTCCAAAGTTTCCCTGTAAGCAACACTCAGCCCGCCCAGCCAGCTCCAATGCCAAGGCATGTCCTGTATGCTGTGCTTCTGCTCCCCTTCAGTACCCACAGCTAAATCCTACAGTCAAGATTAGAAACTGGCTTGTTATCACCATTTCTTTTTTTCTGAACTTGGAAACTGTTATGCAAGTACTGCTCTCCCAGTGCACACAGGCCAGCAGCCGCTCCCAAACATCCACAGCACTGGGTCTTGGTCACCTAGATTATTTTTGACACTAAGACTCACACCAAACCCTGTTAACAGGGTCTGGTATACCCACAGCAAAAGAGCTCAACTTCCTCTCTGATTTTTACATAAATCTAAACAGCTGTTGGATTAAAAATGTAACTTTCAAGACGGGGAAAAACAAGACTAAGCCAGTTTTTAAAAGGTCACAGAAATGCAACCACCATTGTCCACCATTTCCAAGCATATCTTCAGCAGAAGAGATGGAAAAAAATAGAGTTTAGCAGTCATTTTCAAAACAACTGGGTTTAAATTGAAAATGGAGATGAAGGTGCATTAAGGCAGGTCTCCTCAAAGCCCAATCCATGGGCACAAAGTAATATTTTGTACAAAGAAACTCTCCTTCCAAGAGGTCTATTGAGATCCCTTAAGGTATGTACTCAGACCACCATAGTTTTCACTAATATTGCCGTATTCTGTTTTGGTTCTTTTCTTTGTGGTTGCTGTTTTTTTTAAAATCTCACCCTACTTCTTCAGTTAAGGACATCACTCCTTTCCGCTAAGCTCCCCATCACAGACCAAACCTCCACGCCCATGTTTCGGGTGCCTCATCTCACACCCAAACCGCGTGCCTGGGCGACATCTTGGGGTTACATGCTCGACCCTTTGCAAACCAGAGGCTGTGGCAGGTGAAGAGTGTTAATGGCAGGAGCAGAGGGACTCACTGTGGATGCATCTTGTAGAGGGAGCCATCAACCCCCACGGTGGTCCGGAGGCGGCCGACCCCTTTGTTATCCCGCAGCTGGTTGAGGATGGCACCCAGTGTGGAGGCTACCAAGTTGGCCGAGCGGAAGGACACGATGGTGCAGACGTGCTGGACAGCGATGCAGTCTTCGTGGGATGGCTCCACCCCGAGTCGGGTTAAAATTTCTTTGGCTTTGTTCAAACCTTCTTTGCTCCTGCAAGGAGAGAGCAGTAAAAGGTACTCGTTAGTGCGGGAGCTATAAAATGCAGGACAGAGGCACATCCAACCATCGGTGTCCCTGCCTGGGGTTTGAGAAGGGGGTTAGAAAGAAAACGTCTTAGAGATCTGGACTGGGAAGCTCCACAAGGCTTGAAATAAAATGCTCTAAATATGCATTCATTCATGGATAGAAACAGCTTTCAATTAAAGCCTGGTGCAAACATGCCACCTCCCAAACATGCAATTCCAGGTACTATAGCAGCCACCCGATGGGCAGGATTACTCCCATGTGTACCCAAGAGCCTGCCCTCCTTCAGGTTCGTTTCCCACATGGCAACAGGCACATTGGGTCACTGGAAACCTGTCGAACAATAATCTCTCCAACACAGACCACATTTTCGTTTTCACATATGGTCAGACAAACTCTCATGCCGAGCAAGCCTCCTGTACTTTGAAAGCAAAAGCATGAAGCATGGGACTGGGACCAGACCCGTCCTGCGGAGCCGAGGTGTCCCCCAGGAGCACAGCATGTAGCTCAGGCTGCAGTTGGTCCAACAGCACCGGACCCGAAGCAGAGCAGCAACCGCATGACAGCTCCTTCAGTGCACCCCCAAGAAAGTTAGCAACTTCCAAGCACTTTTACAGACCTGGAGAAATTAAATGCTTTTTCATCACACTGATGCTTTAGACTTCAAACAGCTTCTCCTCTCTGAAGCAGGAAGCACCAGCCCCACAATTCAGCACAGGCCTGAGCATACACCTAATCCCATGCTTGCTTGTTTGTATGTCTTAATAAATTAAGCCCAGTGTGAAAAACAAAACCCTGAGCGAAGGTTGCCTAAGTGATCTAATCCAAATGGGTCTCTTTTCAAACTTTTACAACCTCACTGAATTTCTGCCTCTTCCACTGCATTTTCCCACATTAACATCCAGCCTGAGAGCAAAGTTTGTGGCAAAACTTATCCGCGTCCAGCTCGGTCATTTCCCAGACAAAAACACAAGGAGTATATCTTGTCATTATTAACTGCACTTCATACATCTTTTTAAGGACTCTTGTGTCTTGCTAGCATCAGCTAGAAATCTGAAGCTGCACAGGGATGTGCCCCCTACTTATAACCAAAGTGCTCTTCAGGGAGTGAGGTGGGATTTCAGGGCAAATTTTGCTCTTAATAACTGAATTGCTCAATAACTGCATTTTTCTCACTGTTGTTCAACATTACACTGGACCATTACATGGACCTCTGTGGTTAAGACGAATGAACACACACATTGAATGGAAAGCTGTTCAGATAAGATGGCAGGGTCAGGAGTAAAACGGGGCAGGGGGCAACAGGCATTGTAGAAGCTATTGGCTGTTCCCTTGGCATTGCACTTGAAATCAACAGTACCTCTATACATGCGCACCAAAATCAGCAGCACTTTGAAAAGAAAAGCCGGCCTAACGACTACAGTACAAACTATCCCAATGATGTGAATTTTAAAAACACAGGGGAAGAGCCAGCAAGTACAGACCAAAGGGGTGATGACACCATAAGAAACCAACTGGCGCATAGTTCAGAGGTCGCCACGTAGCACCCAGCACTGCCTATGAGACTGAATGCTCTGCTTTGTCACGCTTGTTTTCTTTCTGCCCAGTGATTCTGTGGATACAGCAAGGAACCACACACGTATTTGCTAGGAGGCACTAAGCCAATTCACTCCCGCGTTTAGCTGCAGGATAGCAACTTCTGACTTTTTGCGAGCAGGGTGAGAGGTAGCACAGCACATAGCCTGTAGCTGCACGGACTGGTAGGCTTTCACAGTTCCTCCCAACACAGAAAAAGGCAGAAATCTTGGGGAAGAGGGCACAGACTGTCTGCTGGAGGTCCCCACATGCCAGCTCTGCACCTGCACTGGAGGGTGGCAGCCACCCCCAGTGCAGCACATCTCCCCACAAAGCAAAAGGAGATGCTGGAAAATTAACACTCAGAGTCACCATGAAACCCAGGGGGTGAAAAGGGATAGGTACTCACTTTTCTATGGCAGAAACATGTTTTGTCTCAAACTTCCCTTTAGTGAGAAGCTCAGGGGTGATTCTCCCCTCAAAGAGCAGCCCCTCCTTGGCCATCTTCACCAGGATGAGCCTTACCAGCTCTCCCATGTACAGCCCGCTGACCATCTTCTCAAACCTGCAGGAGAGGAGAGCAGCGGTCACCCACCTGTCCACAGGAACACTGGGAGGCAAAGCCCAGCTGTGCCACCACACCGCCTGGCCTAGCCTGCAATTTGCCTCAGCACGGGCAAAGTCGAGCTTTCTTGAACTGCTGAATTCAGAGCACAAGTGGAAAAGGGAGCACAGAGTGGAAAACAAAAGAAGCAGAGCTCACAAATAATTGCCTCACTCACAGCTGCTTCCCAGGATTAAGGGATCCACGGTCAATCTCTCGATCAAACTCGGTCCTGATGTCTTCTAGCGAGCCATCATCTCCAAAGGCCCCCCACTCTGTGTTAATGCACATCCTGCCCTCGTCCCCTTCCACCAGGTCAATGTGCCGCATCTCCTCCATGTAACAGGCATTGGTGCCAGTGCCTTTAGGGAAAGGACATCAGAAGGTGCTAACCAAACAGGCCAGGCAAAGGGAGAAAAGCCACGTGCATGCTGCAGCAGCAGTGTGCATTACCAATGATCAAGCCAACTTCGCAACGCTGGTCATCAAAACCACAGGTCATCATCGTCCCAACGGTGTCATTCACAACAGCCATGATATCTGCATCATAGTCCTGATGGAGGAACAAAATGTCACTTGGACCATGTGGCTTCTCTGAAAAGCACTGTCTTTGTTTATCACCAGTTTGCTTGTATCAACTAATTTCACAAGGAACAGGAGACAAATAATTTGTTGGAATACCACAGCTCATCTTTTTAAATATTACCTGTTCCATCTGCCAGTTACCTATTCCCCATACCCAAGAAGACAATGAGAGCAGACTAATGCACCAGGCAAACAATAAAACAGCAGTAGAATAATTCTAGAGTGCAAAGACCTGCTCTCACATAAGCACCCTTAGGCAGGAAAGAAAAGGGCTATACATGAGCGAGGGAGGAATTCTGCAGTTAAACATCATGGAGTAATTTGATGCAGTTGCTTGAGGAGTCAATCTAGAAAATATTACCAAGTTACGTTATTTCTCATAGATGTTTAAAGTGAATTCTATGAGTTTTATTTCAAGAGAATATTTTAATACAAAAATATAAGCAAATAATGCAACTAAATAAGCTATCCAAATGACATGCACTCATTCCTTTCCAGCTTCTACAGTGTGTCATTCTACTTGATACCAAGTCTGATGATAGTAACTGACTATGACGATAGTAACTGACTATAGTAATGTTGTCTGGTGACAGTAAAACTCAGGTTTGCTTAAGAGTCCACAACTGCCCAAATAGAGCAAATACTGCCCAGTTTCCGATTAATTTGGATGCTGAGTAATTAACATATCACCTGGCTGCAAGCATTATGCGAGCCCAAATTCACTCCATCTCACACTCAGTGCCTTTTTATTTGTTTAAACGAGCAACTTGGCCACCTTCACCCTCTATAAAATCAGCAGTGAGAAACTGCAGGGAGCAACACAGCTCACTGAGCCTGAAATCCCCCTTTCTCTTCTACTCTGCTCCTCTCCTGCTTCCAAGCAAGGCAGTTGCACAACTCAGCTGAGCCCAGACCACGAGATGCAGTTTCTCAGGAACAGGACATGTCAGTATCACTAAAAAGCTGTGGCACTGACACACGGCACTTTCTCAGTTTTTGGAGAGTGATGAAATTGCTGAAGGTTGCCAGCGATAAACCACGACATAGTAACTCAGTTTTGTGCTATGAGGAAAATCACAGCTTCCACATAGCAACTCTGATATCGCTCCATTTTCGCAGTAAATGGCAAAACCGCACATCTTCATGCAAGAAAGCAGAGCTGCACCATCACTCAGATCACACGCTCAAGTCAGTGGCATAAAGGGTGGTCCCTGACAAAGAAACACCAGTTTGCTGTCATACAGAGTTAGAAAAAACAATTAAGTACAATTTACCCCACGTTTCTTGATGGCCCTGTTAAGCAGCTTCACAACATCTGCTCCCTCCACTCCGCTCGCTTTGAAGCGCTTCGTCCAGGTTATCAGAATACCCTGAGATAAAACAAGAGAGCAATATTCAACAGGATGCCACCATAAGACCCAAATTTTTTTTTTTTCCTTAAAAACAAGATTTTATACTTCAAATGCATCTTCAGGTCTCTTTCCTTATATGACCTAACAACCCAACCTGAGACAACTGGCAGTCCTTGATTCTCATTACCAGTAAGCTGAAAGACGGGGAAATTGTTTTCCCCTCCCTTGCTAGAAAATGACTTGTTTGCACTTTGCATTTTCAGCCCACTCTTCTCCCTGTCACTCCTCGACAGTTTTTCTTGGAAAACCATTTAATCCTTTTGGGCCATGGAAATTGACTGCTTTCAGAAAAAGCTGATTGCGCAGGACTGACTAAAAAGAAGGGATGTGATGTTTGTATGTCCAGGACTCAGCTGCAGCAGGGATCAGACTGCTGCACATTTGCTGCCTGGAGTCCCAGCTGTCTGGGCTTGTTTCACTGTGGGATCATGTTTATGGGTTGAGGCAAATGGAAATGCTGGAAATGCAGTGATGTACGTCCCCAACTTACAACATGGATCAAAAGGAAATCCTGGTATTGAATTCCTTGTCTGCAAATCCCCCAAGATAATGACTATATTTGATTTTTTTCTATTTAGATAATGCTGAGCTGAGTCAGAGCATTCAATATGTAAGTAAATCATAATAAAAGAAAGAGAAGAGCATTGACAGCAGTCAACAGGAAAGACAACTCAAATCAGCCTAGCTTTTCATACCCACCACAATATGTACATCTATCGCAACAGGAGTCCAAGAAGCTAAAAACCAGAAAAGCTGAAGCTTATAGGCACAGTCAGCCATTGCCCAGGTGTAGGTTTGCCCATATCTCAGCTTAACAATCAACCACGTGTCTTATGCACGTTTGCCCTCCCAACTGGGATAGCTACAGGGGACAGAGGGGTCAGGGCAGCTCTTTCCAGACCAGGGGTATTCTCCCACCACTAAACCACAAACTCCATTTGCTTAAGTTTTGCCACCGTGCTGCTCTCATTAGCATCATTTAGAAACCCAAAGCTCCGTGCTGCTGCGGAGGGAAACCATGGGCAAAGCCTACTCTCCAGGCACAGCTTTAAGGCACAAAAGGGCCCCTTGTTCCATGTGACTTTTATCATTCAGGAAACTGGTCAAACCATGCTTGCAAAGAGCAGTTCCTCTCAGCGTGACCAGCCACTGTGCTGGAAGGTTTTGCTTCGCCAGCAAGGTCTTGGCAGCAGGGAGGAGCCCTTGGATTGAGCTGGGTTGAGCGGGACCCAACCATGCAGTGCCACCTTGTCATCCTTGGAGAAACCAGGGACCACCCTGCCTCCTTCTGCTCACCAAGCACAAGAAACCAGCACCCAGGCAAGCACAGCCTCACAGAAGTAGCAATCCAGGAACAAAACTGGCCCACAGAATCCATAAAAAAATATTTTTCAAATGCCAAAAATATCACAAAAAGTCTCAGAGAGCTTTATTTTTTGTTTTTTTTTTATCAAAAGACACCCTCCTTTGTCTCTTACCATCCTCCTCCACTCTGTCACTGCTCATCTCCAAGTCTCTACAGGTGTCCCCAACCCATCCCATGTGCTACTTGCCTGCCCCTGCCCCTCACAAGCATGATTTCAGCTTGCTTGAGCAAACCAGCCCGCAAACAAGCGCCCTTCGTCATGCAGCTAAAGAAATTTTCTCAAGGGCAACTCAACTTCACTACCACATCCCCAGGATGACTCTGCTGCGGTCAGTAGCCTGAGCCTTACCATGCACCACAGTCAGATTGGAGAGCTGCACCAAAATCAACTCATCTCTTCTGAACTGATGCAGGAAAAGGCAGCTCTCTGTTCGTAACTACATTCAGACCCTGAGTTAGTAAGCGCCCTTGGTTTCAGCTCTCAGCATCGCTCAAGTATGAAATGTAAGAAAAATCGTGCCTCACCTGGCCTTCCTCGGCACCAACATCTGGGCAGCTGTTGCACCAGGCTAACCTAGAGACCTGCAAGCTAGAAAAGCAGGTCGTGCTTTAACAGTGCAACCTCTTAGTGTTTTGTGGGGATTTAACTTCCCTGTATTAATTTGCTACACCGTTGCCATAGCAATGCTGTACCAGGAGGCTGCTGAGTCATTTGTGATACAATGAGCAGAAGAAGGAAAATATCATCGCATCCTTGTCATGGGAATATCATCAGACACTTCATACAACGATGGTTATTTCCATCCCTTTTTAAAGCAAGTTGCTTCCAGGTGGCCTGCCCAACTGCCCTCAGTGCTGAGCACCCAGCCGGTGGTGTGGCTCAGCACCGCTGCTCAGGAGGGAGACCCTGATCCGGATCGGTGCGTGCACTTGTGAAGTTTAGAAAAATCTGAGCAAATGCTGCTGGGCTGGGTTGTTCCCAGTTACACCCCATGGAGAGGTGAAAAAGGCTGCACAGGAGGCAGGAAAAACCGCTGCCGTGTTTACACGGTAAACCATAATACTGAGGAGCTCACATAGAGGCAGTACAAAACATCATATGCCTCTTCGTCATCTGCTAACCAGCAATTTCAGACAAAAACATAAACACAAACATGAAGTCTAACAGTGAAATATATAACACTCGTTTATCCCAAAAGTGAGACCTGTCTGGGATACTGCTTTCATAGCGGTGTTTTAATAACACAGTAGCCTTCTGCATATTAAGAAAATTGTGAAATCTTCTTACCTCATCTAGCTTGGATTGTCGACATGGGAAAGAAAAAGTAAACCCGACCGGCAATTTCTTGTCTTTGATTTGTTGTTTCTCCATAAAGTCTCCCAGGCATTCAGCAACATGATCAAAAAGCTATAAGAAAATTAAAAGTATAAAACCACCACAATTAGATACAGTTTAAGGGAGAAAATATTTCAAACTGCATATGAAAACTGTACTGGGTGAGGGGAAAGGGGAAAATATCTGCTCCAAATTTTTCAAGATATATAAATGACATAGCTATGAAAATACTCTCAGGCAGTGTATATTAACACCTTAATAATAAATGAATCATGAAATACATTGTCCTTTAACACACCTAATTCTGTATGGCATCTTCTACACCCATATAAAAATGCTTTTCCTGAAAGAAGCAGCACGTGGCTCTCGAGCCTGCCATAACCCCTCTACTTAGCATTTGATGAGACCAAAAATGTTCTTTTAACCTTTCAGTAACAGGGAGGAGCACCTCAGAAGAACATTTGGGATCCAGTCCCACAGGAGGTTGAGCAGTTTTATGGTGATGCAGAGAAGATAACATCTGCTTCACTCAAGCATTGCTGAGACCAGAGAACCCAGCACTTTGCAGGAGCCACCCAAAAGGACATCATCTCTCAAATCTATTCCTAAAGCACACAACAAACAAACAAAAAGGAAACCCAAGGGATTTGTCTAAATATTTTACATGCTCTGAGAAACAACACAAAATGGGAACATTTTCTACATTTTTTAAAATGCTGAATGAGCTACGCAGGCAGCCTGTACCAGGCTCGCGGGTACCAATTCCCACCCAGACGCCTCGAGGGCCCCTCGATGGCACCCTGTGACAATAGCACTATGTGTCCCCACCAGCCAGGCCAGAAGCCAGGCATGCCAGGGAGCGTGTGGGCATGAAGGCGACGGATGTCTCTCACATCGAGCTATTTGGAAAGTCCCTCAGGTAGATCGCAACACTCAAAGCTGAAATCAAGCCCTAACAATTGAAGCAACAAAAATACATATTTGTATCTACCAGTACCAAAAAGCCAGACATGCCTTGAACTGACCCGTACCACAAATGGATGTCAAACTATTAACAAGTCGCCACCTGCCCCAGAAGATAACAGTGCTTCACTTTTTAATTCCCTGGGAAAAAAAAAAACAACAACACAACCCTATCTCCAGCATTGGCGGGACGAGGCCAGGAAAACTGCCCAGAAGATTGGGGATAATTGGGAGGGAGTACAAAAAGATATCTGTTGGTTGCAATTAGCCTGCACAGCTTTATTAAGAACAATTTACAGAGTCTTGGAGAGACAGGAAAGCACTACAGACAGGCTGCAGCAATTACAAAAAATGAAAAGGAATATTTTGCCATTCGAAGCAGGTCAAGAAGTGGTATGTGTAATGTTACAACTTAACAGAGCACCTTAAACCCATTCCTCAAATTAGGTCAGATTTGATTAAGCAGAAGTACAGTAGTTTCCCAGGGAAAACGTTGCCATTCATTGCCTTGGGCAAATCAAGGACATTTTACTGAGCGCACGCAGTGAAACGGCATGGGAAAGCAATGTACGCTGCTGCACTTCTGTCAGGCTATTTTCAGCTGTCCAGACGAAGGAGAGAAGAAAAGGAGTTATGAAAAGAACTATAGTTAAGTAATAAAATATGACAACTTCTCCAGGAGGAACACAGAAATAACAGTAGCATATGTTTTTATCATGCTTTCCATCTGAAAGTATCTTGCTAAGTACTCAATCCTTCTAAACTTTCAGCTGCTCCCAGGATTACAAACAATAATCAGGGCCCAACCTCAAACCCCTCAGGAATTCAGAGAGCAGGAAGCAGAAATACTGACTGTCGATGTTGCTACAAAAATCCCTCTCATGCAATGAACCACGACTCTGTAGAGAAGAGATGAGACCTGCTTTGTAAGTCCGACTGCAAAAGATCCCCGGGCACTCTGGAAAGTCCGTGCACCTGCTGGTATTTGTGCAGTCCTGGCACGACCTGCCGAAGCTCGCCTCTGTGTGTTAGCGCACACGCTTGCTGCAAGCAATGCACCATTGAGTCATTAGGGCTCTGGGCTGGCAGCAGGGTGCGCGAGCGTAACCCGTGCCGCAGCCTGCATGGGCAAATGCGGTTAACTATTAGCCACATTCTGGACACTACAGTAGCAGTGTCTAGTCAGTAATGCATGGTCTGGCTGTGCTACTGTTTTAAATAAACCACAGAGGGAAGGCGCTGCTCAAAAGGAGGAAAGAAAGAGAGAGGCATTTATTAATTTTGCTACCATTGATGGTCATAAGATTTTTCCTAAGGAGACAAAGCATCTGTATGTGCCTGTGCCCATGCCCATATTAACATCCATACCTTACAAATGCCAAATAACTCTGACAGGACAGTAGAGGTAACATTACAAAGTTCCTGTGGATTTCATTAAAGTAGGGCAGGTGGATTGAGGAAAAATCGAAATTCTTGTCCACCCACAGGTGTGTGGTAGGGATCAGTATGAGCCCAATATTTTACCAAATGTCAAAGAAATGGGCAGAGTGAACACCACAGCCAAGAGGAAAGGACCAGTCAGATTTTACACCTTTATAGAACTGAAGCGATACAACCACGAGACGCTGAGCAATATGATATCAGGCTTCATTACTTCCTCTGGCCATGAAGTTGCCTGCTCAGGTTGGGCTCCAAGAACTCTACACAAGGATACAGTTGGCTGACAGCCAGCAGACTTTGCAAGCAACTGAAGATCTCAGCTCAAGCTCAAGCCCCTGAATGAGGAATATGTAAGGATCGAAGAAACCACAGCTTCAGGTCAGGAGAACAGCCACAAATCCATAACCTACCTCCAGTGGCAGCAGAACACAAAAAGCAACACCAAAATCAAGCCTCAGGCACGCTCCCATTCTCTGAGTTGACACGGAAGACAGGCTTCTTACAAATTTTAGACCTGCTATTACACTGCTGAAGTCAATGAGAGTTTTGCCCTTGACTTTGACAGGGAACTGTCTCCAACTGGCAAAGCTGTCAGCCTGTGCCTGACAGATAGGCAAAAATAGAAGTTTGAATGCAGTGAAGTAGAAAATATCAAAACAAACTGTGCTAGTGAGGCATGAAGCCATAAATCACAGTCCCTTCAATAAGCTGATTATGAATTAGGCTTTAAGAGTATAACTCACTGAAGTTAATGACACAGCTTGCTGAAAAACATTAGGAGCCTACCCTGCGCAGGCAGCCCAGTCCAAGTATTCCACTAATCTGGCTCAGGCATTTCAGAGAACCTCAACCGTACGCATCAGTCATAAGCACCAAATCATCACCTGCCTGTGTGCCTCCTGGGCACCCGCCATGCTTCTCTGTGAAGTCTCACAGCAAGCATTTTAGTCGTGGCTGGATATTGTCATGGGAAAACTTTGAACCCAGATGCAATTCTGATGACAATTCCAGTTCTCCTTCTCCTGGTACTTAAACACTGGGAGCGACTGTCCCCCCAGGGTCAGTGGAAGCCTTGCTCACCTCTCTTTCAGTTTAAAAGCGATGACACAGCCTATCAGTCTAAGCTCTGTGCTGCTGGTTCTGACAGTGAAATAGCCTTCAGATATTTAAAAATTCAAACATAAACATGATAAAGCTCTGGAAAGAATGCAGACCTGATGTCTCCTTTCCTGGCTTCTACTTACCACCCTTATAGTGTCTTCATCAAGTCTCACCTTAAGTCAGCCTGCCTTGCCTCCCCGGGACAGACACTTGCCCCCTGGGTGCGCGGGCAGCTCTGCTGCTTGTCGGTCTCCAGCTCCCGACACCCCTCAATGGACAAGCAACCCCACGCTCCAAACCTGCCTCCAGGCAGCCCACCCGACTTCTCTGCCTCCACCAGCAACAGGTACCTCAGCCCAGCTCCCCTCCAAAACCATTCCGTGGGAAAGCCGCTGCATGACTTTTTGGCCAGATAACAAAGTAATGATGTTATGAAAACTCTTTTCAAGAAAGGTATTTTATTGCTGTGGTTCGGATATCACAGCAATGCTTATATCAGTGCTGCTTACAAGCCATGATTGCCATCTTACACTCACTATTGCATAAGGATGCAGCAGCAGTTATATACATACGTTAAGGGTATTAAGGTGACTACAGAAAATACATTAAGGGTAGAAATGCTGTTTGCATAATTTTTTTCCCCTTTTGTTTATTCTTCTGAAACAAGTTGTAAGTTTCCTGCAGGCCTCATAGTCCTAAATAGCACCCCATTCTTGTAAAAAGTGTAAAAAACTTGCTGTTTCCAACACTGAAAATTACCTGTTTGTCTTACACTGACATGGAGACAGATTTGTCAGTAAAATATTCATTGTAATTCACTTCCTGATCATAAAAAGAAAAAAAATCCTTCCAAAGAACCCAATCTGAAATCCAAGTAAATGGATCCAAACACTTTCTACTCTTGAAACATGGGAGACTAAAAAAAAACCTATCATTTATTCAGCAAAAATTAGGTTGAAGTCGTGCCAAAACATTCTATCAGCTTCCTGTAATTTTTCTAATATACTTGTACTTTTGAAGAATGCTGAGTTGCTCAGACTGCCAGGACAGATATGTGGCTGTCATGGGTATTTCTATCCCTCACCTAACATTACAATTGCAGGGTTGGTTATGCTCATTGCTTACAAAGACTAAGTTGTTTTCCTGCTGTCCATTCCTCCCTGTGGAAAGTAAATTTACTATAAAAGTCAGAATTTTTATTTCTAGGCCATTTTTTCCCTAACTCAGCCAAAAGTCTCCCACACAATAACAGCAGATTTGCAGCACCCATGCATGCTCTATTACACTAACTACTGCTTATTTATTTTCAGTATCAACAAAGAGCTGTAGTCAAGTCTGTGCACGCTGTAGGTATAACTGATAAGATGCTAAAGTCATTCTTTTGGTATTTTTTCTATAATGGCAGTGTGAAAGCAGCTAATCTTTAGAGAGACGTCCTAAAGAAGAGGCGCTTACCCGTGTTCCGCTGCCGTGCATGATATCTTCAGGTGTATTATAAATTTCGCTTTCCATTTGTACTGTCTGCTTTTTTTCATGTGACACCTTCACCCGCAGAATTCGGAAATAAGAACCACCAAGATCCAGTGCAATGAAATCTCCCTTCTCTATGTGGAAAAGAAGACACAAGTGATTAAAAATTGGATGCAACACAAATCTGGGAAACATCAAACTCTGCTAAGTATAACGCATAGGCAAATGTCCAGTTCCTACGGCAAGGAAGTTCTAGCTGCAGGGCGTCCACGTGAAGCATCAACCTGATTCCCTACAATTTAACATGAAGTTGATGCAATGGCAATGCCAACCACCATTGATACACAGGCAACTGCAATGAGGGTTTATCCAAAAAGAACAGATTAACAGTGGACAGTCTGTATCCAGATTTCATGATGAAGCTGGCAGAGCAAAGATCTCAGGAGAAAGTCAAAAAGATGTTGAAGACAGAGACAGAAAATGAAGGGATGCCAGACCACTGATGAGCAGTCTTTTGCTGTAACTGAACCTGTGTTATTCTGGCAAATAACAGTGAATGGTGGCTGAATTGTGCACTACTCTAAAATCAACAAATTACACACAGATGTAGTTAAAGCAGGAACCATTTATTTCACCCCTGGAAGCTGAGATTCACTGCAAACTGCAGTCAGATAACAGAAGTCTGAGAAATGACAGTCTGAAAAATCACAGGGCAGCCCTGCACTGCTGCAGGAGTTATCCAGAAGTTGTGATCCCTTGCACAGAGCTCTTAAATAACTCCCCAGGAGCCAGGGAAAGAGTTAGGATACCTCCATCTCCCTCTATTCTGGAGAGGGATTTGGATTTCAAAGGTCTGAAGCCAAATCCACTACTCGCCCACCTCCACAGACTTCAGGGTGTAATTCAAGCAACAGAGACGCGTGGTCTGGCTATCTGAGGAATGACCCTTTCAGCACCCCCTGGAGAGCAAGGCAAATATATTTGACTGAACCGCTTGTGCTATCTCTCCTTATCAAAGAGAGAGCAAACAAAGACAGCGACTGTTAAAGTCTGCAAAAAGATAGTATTTAGGGAAGCAGTGCGCACAACTTATCACACAGGAGTGCATGTCCAGGCTGCAGTTAATCACTGAGGACCTTTGCAAGCATTCATGTCTGCGCGCCATCCCCGGGCTCACCAAGGCTCCTCGGAAGGCAGTGAAGCAGAGGCACACAGCGCTTTCTCGTCCTGGTTTCCTCATTGATTTGTACCTTTCTGCAGTGCCAGAAGCGCCCCATGCAACGGGCGGTACGAGCTGCCTCCTCCACATCCTGCACCACCAATGAGTATTGCCAGTCCCATCCTGCAGTGCTCTTTGGCCTCTTTTCATTCTTTCTTCCAACTTTAAACTATGACTTTGGGGAGGCCATTCCCAACATCACCATTTTTCCATTTCTACGTAAATTCAATGCGGAAAGACCTCTAGCAGTTGGGAAGACCGGTACCTTTTAATGTGTCACCTCAAACTTCAACTCAACTCTCAGAGCCTTCTGACCCCACACTGGCACTGAAATATCAAGTATGCAATTTATCCACGAAGGTTTTCCAGACCCAGACCTGCCTCTGAGATTACCCTGCCCAATCTGAGATCAAAACTCCTGAAGTCTGGCTTAGTGAGCTGCTCCTCCTCATTGCCCAATGCACCTCCAAGAGCCCCCTCCCACTCAGCAAAGCTGATGAGCTGGATGAGGCGTGCCTTGGGGCAGGAACAGCCTAAGAGAGGCAAAGACACTGCAAAAGCCCTTACGGTTTTCTAGGGCCGCAGTGTTTGCAATACAGCAAACAAAACACTGTCATGAGAGAAACCACGAAGAACAATAAGCTCCGTACCAAAAAACATAGCAAAACGACAGTGGGAGCCCACAACTCCTAACAATCCTCCTAATTTTACTGCATTGCAATGCAACTTTTCCTTTTTGCTGCTTAAGACATGGGCAAACTCAGAGTTTGCCGAAATACAGATCTTTCAGCATTTGTCTACCTGTTTCTGAACAACATGGCTTTAAACATCGTTTTGCTCCAGTATGAATGTCATTTAAAACGTGTACATATCCAAACTGTAGATGCAGTTCCCTTTATTGGGTTCCGCATAACAAGTTCAGTTACTCATAACCTCCTTCAACAAGACCGGAAGCAAAACATTTACCACAAGTGTCTCATTAAGCCAAATACCCAAATAAGCTTTATCATATAAGTATCATTTGTCGAATGCAAGCCATTACCTCCAATAAGTAATGGAAAAATCAACACTGGACCAGATGGCCCTTTTCCAAGCCTAAACGCACCTTGGTACATAACTCGAACAAATACTGCACTTCAGAAATATTTTCCTTGGCAGTAAATTAACAGATTAGCGTGTTTGACTTCCAGTACCATCAAGCTCATCGCAAGGTAAAATTTATTAAGAATTATCCTTTTCAGTTAAAAAGAAAAAAGAACTCTGAACTAGAATGTAAAGATTTCTGTACGCAAAGTAGCAGTTTTTCTTCAGTTTACTTCAGGAATTAAACCCAAATAGCAGCATTTAATCTATGCTTTATAACATCAAGATGCAATTGGTTTAGTTGTAAATTAATTTAGGAAGATCCTTTGAAAGCATTTTGAAATAGCTTGAGATATCATTCTCAGCACTCTGGACAAAAAACCTTATGGCTTTCATAAATTAAGCAACTCTGAATGAAGCAAAAAACCCTGCTAACACAAATGTCTCCAGCGTCTCCAAATTTATTACTCAAAAGCTCCTTGTTAATAAAGTACCCAAGCACAGATCTGAAACTAAACAACAGTATTTTTCTGAATAGTCAGCTCTCATAATAATAATCAGACTCAAAGGAAAGAGCTTACAAGGCAGTAATTAGAGATGGGACAGAGAAAAGGGCAGGCTTTCAGCCTCTGGCTTTTACGGAGGGACAGCTGAAGGCAGAAATTGCCGTCGGCCGGGAGCTGAACCCACACTCTGGGCACAGCAACACAGATGCGTCCCCAAGGGCCCCCCAGAGCCTTTTGGAGGAAGAGGCAAGGGGGCTCCGCGTCTGCCCTGGCTGCATCTGTGCAACAGCTGAGCCAGATGTGGCAGGCACACGCAGGTGAGTCAGGGAAAGAAATGCCACGACGCCCACTCACAGCAAGTATTGCTCATACCTGGGGTCAGAACATGCCTTTTCTAGGCAAATAATGGAATGGGTTTGCCTGCACTTCTAACAGCTATCCAAAGAGACACTCGCAACATGCATATACAGATTATTATCATGTTATACAGAAATTGTCTGGGGCAAAGCACTGCCTTGCTCTAATCCACGCTGCAAATACACTGCCCGCAGCGTGCCTCTCACGGAGAGTCCAGCAGGAGCCAAATGGGCACACGAACAAGAACTGAGCACCCCGTGCACAACACACATGGTTGCTTTTTTAAGTAGGTGTGTAATACATGATCTGAAATCAATGCCTTGACATACAGAAACGCATACGCTTGGACCGGGGCTACGCACTGCTTGGCTCATGCTCGGTCCCAGCAGCGTTCAGCAGTCTCTCCCACCTCTCCTGGCTGGGCACAGACCCCCTTTCCCCTGTGCCACGTTGCATCTCAAAGTCTCCCCAGTTTGTGACATGGAACAAAATTTGCAAAATTTTTTGACTCACTGCAAGCAGCTCAGATTTGCTAACCTGCAGTGCCTGACGGAGCAGGGTACTGGGGACAGGTCTGTACTCAACTGAACTCAAACATGCATGAAGGAAAAAACGGGAATTTCAGAGTCAGTAAAAATGCTGAGATTCTACACAAAAGCCCTTAAGTCACCTCACATGCAAACCCTTAGAGCAACCTCTGCCCGTGACCCAGCTGTGTGTGGCAGCTTCTGGCTTACTCAACAGGCTGCGAATTTCAACACATTTCAACATAACAGCCAGTAGTGCTAAATTAAGGGAAACACAGGATTCAAGTTTGCTCTCCCTTTGGCTTTTTTTAGAGAGAGAATCACATTTCAACTTAAAAGCTTAAGGTGGCAGAAAGCAACAGCAAAGCAGAGCTATCAGAGATTTCCACCTGCCAGACAGCACCAAGGCTTCATGTTCTTTCACCCAATGAATCTTTGATTTTAACTCAAAAGAAGCCTCAAAACAGGTAACCGTGCTATGCAGTTCTTGCAACTGTGCGATTTCTGCACACAGGGACATAAACTGTGGTAAGCACCAAACTACAGTTAACCAACTCATGCCACATGAGAATGAAATCCAATGTTACCACTAAATTATAAGCACTATTATATACTGTTTATAAATAGATTTATATACTCTATATAGAGTATTTTTTTTTATAAACACTGAAACAAGTAATAGGGGCAGTCTTGGTCTCAAATACCAACACAACATCTTTTTAGTTTCTGAAAGCTCTTTGTGCCACTTTTATCAGGTACAGTGAGCACAGAAAAACCAAGTTCTACATCTGGATGGAAAAAGTTCAGTACACCAGCGCAGCAGCTTTCAAGCTGCACTTGAAACACTGCAGCCTCCTTGAGTTCTGCGAGTTTGCCCGAAGACAGTCTGCAAGAGGTAGCTACAAAAAGCAAAATGAAAGCTAGGAAACTCAAATTCAGCATATAAGGGTTCACACTTCCACTGGGGAAAAAATAAGGAGGACAAGAGATGTTGAGTCAAACAGCAAATGATTAAAAGCCATTGTATTTGTTGAGACGCTAGATCACATGAGTGTGAATTGCATAAATCAAAAATCTTCCTATGTGAAGTATTGATAAGTTGGCAGGCAAACCTCAGCGTAAATGTATTGACTGTTAGTGGACTGATTGCTAGGAAGGGCTCTTCCATTGGCATCAAAGGGGGTTTGACACAGGAATCACAAAATCCTCCAGCATCTGTGGGAACAGACCCGCACACAGAGGGGAGGCTGTCTTCAAAATGTTGCCTGGGCTTGCCAGAAAGCAAATTGCTCTTGTTCTTGGTAGCGCATTAGTGTATTTCTAACAGGTTTCCCATGAAGCACACCATGTTTAATACAGAAAACAAATGCTCAGCTCCTTACCTGAACCATCAGGAATGGACCTCACAAATGTAGGAAGCATCTTCACTGTAGCCGTTGGGTTAAAATCCCTGGAGAGGCCATTCTTCATCTCTCTCCTGAAGCGAGCCATGATGTCTATCAGTGTTTCGTCAGAGAGCCGCATGGCGTAAAGGTATTTATCAATCTGGGGAAAAAGACAAACACCACCACGGAGTGAAAGACCGCCCTGAGGTGCCCGAGCAGGCTTATATCTCTCTTTAACTGCAATAGCATATGGCCCCACCTTGGCCCTGGGGCTCTGGCCAAGCTGACAACACAGCCACACACTTCATGCCTTGTCTTTTGACTCTTCTAAATCAAAGAAAATGTGCAAGTGCTAGGACCTACGTGAGCTGAAGCCCACCCCCTCCTACTGCCTTCCCAAGGCAAGACCCAGTCCCACATCACTCTGCCTCCTTTCTTCCACACAAAACAGTTCATCCAGAGCCTCATCCCACTATCTCCAGCCCTTGCCCCGCTTCTCAGCTCTCCTGACTGTCAGTGAGCTGAACAGCTGAAGGAAAAAATCCCTCTTTTGGCACCTTGTCCCAGCTGGGGTGATGTGGGCGTTGCAGTAATCCACAGAGGTGCCTTGTATTTAAAGCCTTTCATTGCGAAGGACTTGCCACAGCGGTTTTGGGGCTACATCCCAGGCTGAGAAATGACTTCTGTGTAGCAGACCATTTTCCCTATCCCACTCCAAAGCCATCACAGCCAGAGGGTCAGGAGAGGCAGAACTTGGCTACGGGCAGGTAGCGTCTTCCTCCTCAAGATAAAACATCAAATTAAAAGTTGTTGACTTCTCCCTTGTGGCTTCCCAAGACAGGAACTTCCTTTACCTCCCTGGAAAAAGGAGGCGGTTCCAGTTTTCCGATAATATTGCATTCCATAATATTACACCCAACTTCAGCATCAGGAGAAATGAGGGATGCTTTGATGCCACAAAAATACAACTTGGCCTTGGGGGGTTCTTGCTAAATGCATGTCCCACCCCTTTTACCTTAGCTGCCAGTCTATTCTTGTCTTGTTTCATTATCTGCCTTGGAAATTTGGTTCTGTAAACAGCTCAGACCAAAGCCACACCTTTGGGATCACTTTTGCTTCCAGCTTAGCAGGACCAGGAAAATAAAACCCTGCCCGTGTTTTCTGTCCTCAGCAAAACTGGAAAAGCCACCTCTTTTTAAATCCCAGGCCATCTCTGTGCCAAGGCCACCTGTGTCTCTATTGCTGCTCTGGAAGCCTTGAGAGCAACTTGTCTCTCAGCTGGCATCATGTCCCAACAGGACCAACGCCAAAATAAAACACCCCATGTGAAACGTACGTATGCAGGCACTCCATGTGGCAAGGACTTTGAAATAGAAAGCGATGAATAATGCCATTCGTGAAGGAAATGCAGACAATCAAAATGTAATTAAACCCTGAACTGACCGTAAAACCAGCGTCAATTTAATTGCTTCTGCAGAAAGTACGTCTGTCCGCACGTAGTCAAGGTCTGCACCAAAGACAGCGTATCTCCCCGAGCCAGACGCCCTCCCACTGTGACCAAGCATTTACAGAGCAGAGGGAGGAAAGCATGGATGGATGGTGCTGCTGGGCGCAGCTACCCAGTCTGATCCTGAACCACAGGGCTGGCATGGGGGCCACGTAAGCCTGAACTGCGAACCACAGCCAGAGGCTGCACAAGCTGCGAAGTGTTCGGTGCCATTGCTGACAGAGGAAGAGCAAAACAGTCATCAAATAGACGCTATGGGGAAGTTACAGTGCAACAAAATGATACCATGTGTTTGCTCCGTGAACCGGTGAAGTGACAGTGTATAGCTCAACAGCAGAAGAGCTGAGCTCAGGTTCTCCATCGGAGAGGACAAACGTGAGACCCCAGGGCAGCATTCCCACATCCCAGCTGCATCCCGTGCCACCCCAATGGGCTGACAGCCCTGTCGCAGCAACAACCACAGCCAGCCACTGGTGTCATCTCACTCCAAGAACAAAAACCTGGACGGGATGCAACCTCTCTGCAGCCCCAAACAGTGTGGGGACAGACACAGAGGCTGGTGTCGGGCTGGGCAGGAAGGTCTCTCCTCCACTGCAAACCCTTCCATAGTTTTTTTTTTTAGCAGAGACTGTCAGGCCGTGATGTCAAAGCATGAGGTTATTCCCTTTTAAAGGGGAAGAAAAAAACCCTCTCTTGAGACTGAGCTTTCAGCAGCCCACGCTGTCGCTCAGAGACCTGATTCCCCAAATCTCCCAGTGAAAGCTACACTAACACATCATTCACACAGTCAGACTTCACTGTGCAATCAAAATACCCCTCTACAAAGCCCCACTGCCGCATCCTCCTCTCAAAAACAGGGCTGAAGAATTCCCCCCCACCAAAAACCCTGTTGTAAATGCAGGTTTTGGCGTTCGCACAGTCAGGGCCAGACAAGCCCGTTCTCCCCACCTCTGCCCCTACACTACCATCAGTAGAGAGGGAAAACAGGAGGGAGGGCTCTTTTTCCTCCCATGAAAAACCAATGAGCGCAGTCAGCACCCTTACATAATCGGGCTGGACCCTCCTGCACGCAGGGAGCATCGCATCGCCTCGCGGTGTGTCGCGTTGCGTTGTGTCGCATCGAGGCCATCTTCACCGCTGAGACTCACGGGGCAGGGAGGAGGGGAGATGGGGACTAAACCTCAGTTTGAAACTAAATTACTTCTGTGTGTTAGTTCCCAAAACTGAAAAAAAAAAGAGGTTTTTTTTTCCCCAGGCAGGCAAAGGGTTAGTCATTCTGGCAGCGCAGCTGCAAGTGAAAAAGCGCTGCTCTCCTGCGCTGGCAGCACAGGCAGCCCTCCGAGGGACGGCAGCCCTCCGAGGGAAAAACCTCAGCAAATAGCCATAAATAACTGGTGGGGGGGAGCTGGAGGCTGGATTATGGGATGGAGGTTTAATAACTCCCTGCTCTGCCTGCAATAAAAGCCGATCAGAAGGCAAATCTCAGCCTTATCTGAAGGGAAGCAGTGGAAGGGTCAGCAGAGACAGAGACGGGAGCTGCCGGCAGCACCCAGCAGCACACGCAGCCCTGCTGAGGCTCCCATGGCTGTGGCTGCGTGGGAGATGGGTGCCAGCCCTTCCCCAGAGACGGCGGAGAGCAGGAGCAATTTTAGGCAGGCGGTTGTGTGGGCAAGGAGCAGAAAACTCTCCTTTATTTAGCTGCCATCTCAAAGCCACCCTCCCAGGAAGGGCAGCTTCCCAGAGTGCCACTATGGGAGCCCTCCAAAAGCTGAATCACCTTTTTTTTTTTTTTTTAATACTTTTTCTTAAAAAAAAAACAAAAACAAAAACAAAAAAACAAAAAAAAAAAAAAAAAAAAAAAAACAAAACCAAAAAAAAAACCAGCCAGACAATCTGTGAGCAATTTTTTTAAAGTAGGATTTCGTAATCTGAACCATATGCACTTAATTTTTCTTGCTCACACTGGAAAGACACTTTTTGTACTTGGGGAAAAGAAGTTTCTGAAAATCTAGCCACTGCAGCAGCCTCCATGGGAAGCTGTGAATAATTATAAGCGCATAATGGAACAGCACTAAGGGCCATTCCTTAAATGCATGCCTCATTCCCCAGACACTGACAACAGTCAATGGTATCCAAGAACAGAGCACTCCCACAACAATTTCAGAAATCATTAGTACCTGTTTTATTGACACAGCCTTTGCACGAAAACCCTTCAGCATATAAACATTTTTCTGCAGAGCTAATCATAGTCCATACTCCTTTCAGCATCAGGAAGATTCATCAGGAGCCAAGGCATGTTAAAACAAGTAGTTCAGACATCCTGAAACTGTTTGTGCTTACTTAGGATTTATCAGATTGGTTCCTAAAAAGCCTTTATACTAGCAGGTCACTGCTACAGGACTTTTTTTGATGACAGTTGCTACATTTTACACCCCATTCCATCATGTTAAACGACATTTAAATGTCATTCTTGGATTGCAAGATTTTTTTCTTCTCTCCTCAGGTAATATGACAAAAAGGCATTGTTCCCCTGACAGACAGAAACCAGGCAACACCTAGAGGCTCCCTTTGCTGGGGCCAGCTACTGCAGGTACAAACCTGTTGGAAACAAAGGTACTCAAAGGCAGTTTTACAACAGCTCCCCGGCGCACAGGCCAGCGGCACAGATGCCAGGGATGCTCCATGGTGCCCACGCCCCTGAGCAGGGAAGTCAGCCTTTTAGAGAAACTGAGGCCTTGGTCCAGGCTGTGCAAAGTCCTCTGTCACAGCAAGGATGCTGAGCTCAAGCTGCTGCCCCTGGAGGACTACAAACGTTCAGGGAACATTCAAAATGTTCAAAACCAGTCATAATTCATCCTGCTTGGAGTAAAACCACGTGCCTATTTATATGGTACAGGGCATCATATATCACCAGCTTGCTTCTGCACAGTAGGGTCACGTGCAAGTGCATGTATGCGTGGTTTCATGAGAAAATGCCCCCTTGCAGGGGCTGCCAGGCCACGGGGCTGCCAACGCATGGTGAACCACCCACATCTTCGACACTACACATCCACCCCGCCTATTCCTCCTGCCTGCCACGACGCATCTTGAAAAATGTTCCAGAAACTGCAAAGTGGAAAAAAATGACTCGGAAACTTAAGGAAGTGTCTAAAACTGGTATGGAAGCAGCGCACGTGAGTTCTTAGACTCAGGGTATCCTGAGGGCCTGAAACCACCAGCCCCTTCTTCACCCCTCGGCAGGGATCTCACCATAGAAAGGCAGTGCTTTAGTGCTACGCAGGGATGGGAACCCCAAAAAAAGAAGAAACAGGTCGCAAGGGAAGAAGGAGGTTCAGCCTTGGAGCAGTAGAGACCCCTCTAACAAATCCATTCCCAAATTCACCTCAGCGGTACTTTTAACCCTTTCACACCCCTCCTGTGACCCACAGCAGCATCCTCAAGGTGACCTGCCACCTGTGCCACCAAATGCTGAGCAGACTGCTGCCATGGACCAGCGAGGCAGAGGAGCAGCCGCCATGGCCAGGAGCCCCGTGGGGCAGAGTGGCGAGTGGGGGCAACGCCGTGGTCAGCAGCCCCCGGCCGCAAGCACGTACCAGCAGCGAGTGCTGCTCTTCCGGAAGCAGAGAGGAGAGGGAGGGACCTGAAATGAAGCCATGCAGGCTCATATTCCCGTACGCGGCACGCTGAGATGGAGCACAAACCCCTTTTCCCCGTGGGGTACCAGGGAGCAGAGCCCATCGGCTCCCAGCGGCTGTGGGGGAGCAGAGCAGTGGGGCAGAGCTTCTGACTGCCGCAGAAACCCTCCCTACAGGACACCCCAAAATGAGGGGGCTCATTATCAATTCCAAAAGGATATAAAGAGGACAAAATGTTTTACATCCTCCAAAACCAGTGGCCTGCTTTTTTTTTTTTTAATTAGATTTTATTTTTTTTATTTTCTTTTTCAGACAGAACCAGATTGATCCAGAAGAATGCTTTACAGCTCCCTGGCCAAACGATTTCCCGTGCGGTCAGACAACAGCAGCCTCATGGTGCCAAACCAGCCTGCAATAAATAACCCCCGGGAACACCACAGAGTTTCCCCCGCGCCTGCACGCTCCCACCGCGCCTTCCCCACGCAGCCCTTCTGCTGCTCCTCAGCCAGCGTGCGCCCTTGTGCTTATCTTGGGTTTCTAAATATAACAGGCACAGCGAGACACAGGCGGCCTTTCCCAGGCATGCATGCCTGATGCCAGCAGCAGCACTTAGAAATCCTCCAGGAAAAAGAAAATAAGGAGCTTGGGGAAAAGGGAGAGCCAAGTACATGGGGCCAGAAGATGCAGAGAGCTGCAGGCTGTGCGCAGCCTTCAGCTCCTCGCGAGAACTGCTGGGCGGAAAAGGAAAAGACCTAAACCACAGAAAGAGATGTGGAAAATATGGGGTGCTGTCTCAGGTTTTATCCAACAAAGGAGTGGGTGAGCATGCCTTGACTGGGGCTGGATGGGTCACCCAGGAGCTGAGGTCTCCCCGGGCACAGCCAGAAGCCCAAAGGGAGGAGGCGCTCTCCTCCTGCCGGGACAAGCCCCGAGACCACTACAAATCAGCCTTGCTAACACTGTCGCTGAGGCTTCCCCAAAATATTTTAGGGATGCCTTGAGCAGGCGCTCAGCTGTGCTCCCAGGTGGGTCACACAGCACCGCTGGAGGAGGTGGCAGAAGGGAAACCTCTGCTTCCTGATGTCAGCCCGGCTCTGTGACAGGGCTCGGTTATATTTGCAATTGTTTTCTCAATTTGTGTCCTCACATCCCTAGCCCCAGGCTCTCCGCTCCCTACAGCTCTGCAATATGCTCAGCCGGGACCTAACTGCCATGTTTTTATCTGTCCTGTGCTCTGCACCCGTTTCCTTGTGGCAGTGCTAAATCCCAGGGCTATACCAACCCTACAGCGGCAGTCTCCTAATGCTAAAGGGAAAGAAGCCCATAGAAATACTCCTTGGTTTTAAGCACCGCTGGCAACCACTTCCTGTAAATTCAGAAGCTGCAGTGACACATAATTCAAAAACTACCTGCTCTTCGCCTTCGTCACCCCCATGCTGGAGTGACAGATGCCCACAGGCACCCTGGGGAAGAGGGGGAAGTCCCCTCTCCGGGGATGCTGGTACCCATGAAAAGCCCGAGAGGATAATCACCATCACCGCCACCCTCATCGCCAACGCCCAGCAATGTGGCCCCAACTCCTGCCCACGTCGCCGAGCCGGGTTCCCGCGGCCCGAGCGGCTGTGAGCCGGGGCGCATCACCCACGGCCGGCAGCCCCCCACGGAAACCCCGCTCCACTCTCCCCCCAGGATGCTTTGGGGGGCCTTTTGGCTGGGCTTAAAAACAGGTTGATTCCCCTTTCTCCCACAGCAGGGTCGCTATGGGGACAAAGCAACAAAACCAACAGGAAAAAAAAATTAAAAACAAAAAAAGCGATCTGGCTTGGGGGCGGGGAGGGGGCTGCAATCTACCTTTTTGACCTGATCCTCCTTCAGCTCCGTGAAGTAGTAGGCCAGGAGCTGGGCGGCGATCATCCTGCCGGCTGCAGCGGGCGGCTCCGCGCACGCAGCGATGCGGCGCCCCGGGATGGCCGCGCCGCCGCCGCCGCAGCGCCTCCCCTTCCTCCTCCTCCTCCTCCTCCTCCTCCTCCTCCTCCGCCGGGCCGGCCCCGGCCCCGCCTGCAGCCCCGCTCCCACGGCCAGGCGGGGACGTGCCGGCACGATGGCCTCTCGGTGTTATTTCTGGCGGGCAGAGCGGGGAGGGGGAGGAGGAGGAGGAGGAAAGCAATGCCTTGCCGTACCTCAAAGGGTCTTTTACAGCAGCCTTGGAGACAGACTGCTGAAGGCTTTCCACCACTCCTTGAACTCTGCTGTGGTATGGGAAGAGCAAACTGCAAAAAAAACCCAAAAAAAAACCCAAAACCTAAATCAAAGGTGTTTTCAGAAAAGCCTCTTTGCTCAGAAATCTTTGAGAAAATAGCAAAACTGCAGAAACCTCCGCTAACATCGAGCACCCCCTGCCCAGGTGCGATGCCTCCTCCAGAGCGAGCGGGACCCAGCCTGGACCCCCTGGCCTGCAGGCTGGGAGACTCACAGGGCTGCCCTGAAAAGCGGGTAATTGCTTCAACTGTTGTACTTTTGGGGATCCCACATTCATATCCCATCAGCAAAATCCCCACATCAAATACACTGATGGGCAGGACCTCCCCTCCCCGCGTGTGCTGCCCATATTTTTGCTATGTTGGGGTGCATTCCCCGGCACCCCAAGGAGGCATCCACCACTGTGAAGCCTCTGAGGGCCCCACATCCACATAAGCGAAGAGACGCAATGCCCCTCTGAAAGCCGAAGGCCAAACACAGATGCCAAGGCGACACGTGTCAGCAGCCTGCGAGGCTTTTGCCTGTGCCCTGTCTGTCCGTGGGGACAGGAACACACACCCATGCAAACAGTGGTGATGCTGGAGGCGTGATTTGCATAGAAATTGTCTACCGAAGTCCAACTGATTAAAAACCTGTTTCTTCGGTTTCCGGCTTCCTTTTCAGCGCTATTGTAATTAAATGGTTGCACTGGCCAGAATCACGAGCTGCTTTGGCAGACACATCCTCCTTTAGACTGCCCTAGTCGCTGCAGGCAGGGTGGGCAGGATTTCCTTCTCCACCTCACCACATTAGCTTTAAGCTCGTTCTCAGTGAGATTTTCATCAAGTGTTTCACTGATCTGCATGTGTTACTCCTGCTCATTTGTTTGGTAAGCTAATGAGCGAACACGCCTGTGCTGGGGAGCGCAGGCGGGCTGCCTTGCTGCAGGCACAGCAGCATCGCCCTGCGACCAGGCACAGCTGGAGCTCGTGGGTGGCACAGAAACACGGGGCTGAGCGGCAGCGTCCCGACAGCATCCGGCAACGTCACCCAATCCCTTACACAGGCTGACGGAGCTCTCACTCAGATGTAATTTACTGTTCACCCACGCTCCTCCTCTTCTGCTGGTTAGAAACTAT
Organism: Morus bassanus; assembly: GCA_031468815.1. NCBI lineage: Eukaryota > Metazoa > Chordata > Aves > Suliformes > Sulidae > Morus > Morus bassanus. The sequence goes on from CM062583.1 coordinate 5,188,976, forward strand.
CTTTAATTCCCAACCCCAGGCTCACCTGCTAAACCTCGTCTTTCAGCTGAAATTGCTTTCCTCTCTCTCAGGTGTTCGCTTTCTATAAATACAGAGGAACCTAACCATATACGTCCTCAGCTTTTGCTTCACTAGGCAAGACAGACCTAGCTCTTTTTTGGTCTCCTTTCCCTGAAAAGCCCAGGCTGGTTTAGCAGCCTTCTTCCACACTCGCTCCAGCCTGAACTCATCTCTACCAAACACAGCAGCTAAAGTCAGGTAAGTTATTCCAGAGAAGGCCAAAACCCCAGCACTGACATTCATGGTTCTGCTGGAAATGTGTCATCAAACCCCTTCCCACTAACAAGCACAAACCCTGAGGCTCCCTTAACCGAGTTACCAAGATACCCCCATGCCATCAGCCACTGCTCCCAGGAGATGGCAGACTTTTCACCCCACACCAGAAAACATCCCTGCTCCTGCTTCCCCAGGGTGACCACTGGAATCCTGGCTGCCAGAGAGGTCCTCACCGAAGAGCTGCCCTGCAGTAGCCCAGATCAAAATTTAGAAGCAAAAAGTCGCTTTCTGCACATGTGCATTTACATTTGCCTTTTGTTGCTGTATGAACACAGCCTGGCACTGCTCAGTTCCCGCAAGCTGTGTGTTCATGGAGCTGCCCCTACACAAGGTCTACAAGCCCTACTCTCTATCCCCGCCAACTCAGATACCTAAACACCAGCTAAACACACGATGCTCACCTCAGACACCTTGCTGCAGGAATGCTTACTCACCCAGTTAAAACACTTGGGCACAAGCTCAAGTTGTTTTCAACTGACCTTTGACCAAATGAGAGCAATTCAAACCATCCCCTCTGGCTCTCAAGGAATTTGGGAAGTCCAAAATATTCAAAGTGGCTACAAATATGAATGGTCTTCTCTTCAACAGGACACCTGACACCTGTCTTAAGAACCGTGCAAAGAGGAGGACAAGCTTGTTTTCTTCATCTGCCAAAATTGTGACTTAGAACTGAATTGAAAATGTCACAGATCATTAAGGTGGCTTTTGGCTCCACTGACCATTTGCATTGCAGCATATTTCAAAACTCACCAGAATCAACTGCCTCAGGTTTCCTTTAAGCTACAAAAAGCAATAAGGAAGTTCAAAACATCACTACTCTGAAGCCCTCTTGTTTCTGTGCAATGAAAATAAGAGCCACACACATTACAAACCTCTGAATAAAGAATAAAGTATATGCTTAAGCAGGAGGTGGTTCATGTGACAAAGAATAAAGTACACACTCAAGCAGGAGGTGGTTCATGTGACAAAGTCAAAAGCAATTAAGGGGCAGTTAAACAAGTATTGCAAATAATTTGGCTTGTCTTCAGTTGCTGAGCATGACATTCAGGAAAAAATAAACTCTACAACCTAAAAGCCATTAGAGAAAAAGTAACAGTCCACCCAAGGCAAAACAGCTGCCGTGTTTAAACATTTAGTATTTTTAAACTGCTCCTTGCAAGTAGGAGTGCATGACCAGCTTTCATGCTGTAACCAGCACTGGGATGAGTGAGCTTTCCTCCTACCATAGAGCTGGAAGGGCAGCTAAATATCCCTATGGGCACCCAAACCGTTTGCAAGCCCTCTTTGCATTGCCAGGCCAGCAGTGAGCACACAGGTGTTATTTCTGGGGGACCCAGGAGGAGCTGTGCACAGGCTGCCCAGCACGACCAACCAGCTCTTCATCTCCGCCTCTGCAAGGCTCTTGTACCTCCTTACCATATCTAGCCCTGCATTTTCCCTTCTGCTTTACTGGAAGAGATCAGTTCAGCAGCCAATTAATTACCAGCACCTAATGTACACTGCCAGGCATCCAGCAGGCTATTTTGAAAGCCACCGTCCTTTAAGACAAATTACTAGAGGCTGAACGTGACACCCGATGACTTGCAGCTATTTTGATTGTGCTCTAATCTTATTGTCCAGGTTTAACTGTACTGAAGTGTTTCAACTGACTGAAGCAATTCAGTGCATCAGGTCTCCTGGGTGAGGGTTTTTTTTTTTCCGCTTTGCCTGTTTCTTCATTAAATGTTTACTGTTCTATGTAAGCCTGCGTTCAGATTTGACTCCTATACAATGAGGGGATTTTGGTTTTAATCATGTCCATCACATAGTTTTGATGTACACAGTTGCTAGATGCTTTCTACTTTTGTAAGGAAAGAATGAAGTTGTAGTTGTGTTTGTTGTTCTTTTTTTAAGTGTCTGGAAAATGATCGATCCACTTTTCCCCACGTTGCATTTTCCTTTCACAATAGTTAAAGCAAAGTGAGAGAAAGCACCATCTCTAAGAAACAGTGAGTTCCCAGTTCATGACAGCACCTCTGACTACCAAGGGAATTTTTAAGTAGCCTTTGAAGCTCCTGTTCCAGGGTAGGAAACTATGTGTTTGCACAGAAGAAATCATCATGCTGAACTTGGTGCAGAAGCTACTAAGAAAATCTAAAAGCAGCAGAGATATTGATTTGATAAGCAATTCAGCTGAATGAGGTTAAATGCATTATGCAATTTCATCTTGCCAAGAGGCACCATAGGCAGGCACAACCACATAGCAAGCCTCAGATGCTTTATCTCATGTTTCCCCTATTAGGAAACAAGATTAGCTAGGAACGCCTCAAGGGGAGCTCGTTCCATGCACAGGAAAGGCCGCGCCACATGCAGATGGAGCAGCATGCACTTATAAAGTGGTTTTTATGCTCCTGGTACAGCACACCAGGGGTATATTTCCAAAAGATGAGTGCTTCCCCTGGGGGACATGGAGCCAGGCACTGGTTAATAAAGGGCCAGGACAGGCTTGGTGCGGCTCGCTGAGCTAACCACCGCCACGAAAGTGCCGCAGGTTTTGCCTGCACCCAAGCGCTGGCAGGGCTTGAAGCCAGGGTCTGTGTGAGACCGCCGGGCCCTGCTCCGGCAAGAGTGGTCAGAGAGGGGATGATCACACTGGCCCCAGAAAGCAGGACCTCCCTCTCCAGCCCTCAGCGACAAAGGCCGAGGAGTGCCAGTGCTAATGACTGGCTAACAGCTGGGTTTTCTTTTTAATTTATAACTTAGGTTTATATTTATTTTATACATGTGATATATAAATAAATATGTTTTATATATTATCAAAATTATAATTTATAATTAAATTCAAATAATTTTAAAAGCTAACACCATTTTCTCTGCCTGGCCATGCACACAGACTGTCAGGCAGCATCACCGCCATATACACGCCACTGCCATGGCATGCCACAGCAGCTGGCAGGGGCACAGCACACACAGGTCTTTGCCCAGCCCTGACACTGTCCTCGTCAGGTCCCCCAGGGAGGGGACAGGGCACAGAACCCGCGTGATGTTGGGGATAATGTGAGAAGTCATCCCACATACTTCATCCTCTGCTTCTCAAGAGGGTTGCCACAATATCCAGCAGTGTTTTAGGCACAAAGGCTAACAAGGGATTCTGTCCTGTTTTGACGGAATTGCTCTAGGGAGAGGGTGAGCTACTTTATTAAAAAGTCCCTTTGGAAGGAGTTTAGCACCATTCACTGAGCTGAGTATTTGAGGGCCAAATGACACTATGCAGGGCTATGGCTTTCAAGACTTAAATCCCAGTGACCTCCAAAGACAGGACAGTATTCCTGTGAGCTGCGTACTACACAGCTAAGGACGACGAACAGCCATGTCTAGACCATGGCCATGATGAAAGGAGAGTGGAAAAGGAAGCAAATCCAGCAAAGGAGGAGCACTGTCTACTAGTTCACACGGGAACAGAGACTCCTGGGGCAGATGGAGATGCTCCATGTCTCAGCTCCCCACGTCTGAGCATCAGGCAGCTGTGTTTGCTTTTATTTCTTTAAAGTAGTTGCTGTTCTTCAGCATCAGAGGGATACAGAGAACATGACCCCCACAAAACCAAGAGGAGCAAACCAGAAAGCAGATAAGCACAAGTCCAAAATACATGGCTTACAATAAAGACCCACCATTTGGGAGGCCTGGCTGACTATTTCTTTCTAAACCTCTTAGTGATAGCAAGCTTCATTAAATTGGGGGCAAAATGGACTACTCCATCTTTAGTTAACTGATACTTCCAAAAGCTATGGGCTGCATGAGCTACACTGCAAAGGACTTCTCTACCCAAAGCCTCACATACGTGGGGAAAAGAGGAAAGAGCTCCCAGGAGTCACACTGCCACAAAACTTAACCTCTATCTCCTGCATTGCACAGCAGAGCTACTCTATGCGGCTGAGGAAGTTGCTAAAAATTCTAAGTTCTTTAGTGGTTTCTTGTGCAGCGTTTCAAGAGAGAAAAAAATGCAATGCACATGAGTGGGCACTAAAGGCAGCACAGCTGAAGGGTCATGAATTGCAGGGAGGATGAGCAGCACTATTTGCGTCCAAGCCTCCCGTGCTAGCTGGTGGTGAAGTGGGACGAGGAGAGGTGTTTCCCTACTCTACTGAGAGGAGCCTATTCTCTGGTATTTTATAATGTTTAAAAGCAACTTAAAACCCCAAATACTGTCTCATGACGCATTTCTTCCCCACAGCAGCGTACCCAACAGCTCCAACATGCAGCAGCTATAGCAAAGGGGCACCTTTCTCACAGCACTGTCTCCCTTGTGCTGCAGGCATCCCCAAAAGCAGCATGGGGACTAACTGGAAGAGACAGCCCCTTTTGCTGCGGGGCTGATGGATAGACCAGGGAACTGTTTCCCCAAAAGCTTTCATTCCCCAGCAGGGAAAGCGAAGTCACTGTTGTGCTAAAATGCTTTGTGGATGATTACAGGCATCTCCATCCCAGGGAAGAGTCCCCAGCCATGACAACATGTCTGGCTCAGTGGTAGCTCTAGGGAGCGCAGGCATAAGCCCCTGTCCACCCACATTGCCAACAGCCATGCTGCTGTTACTCATCGATCCCAGCCAAGGAAGTGTGTGGTTAAAGCAACGTCAGGTTAAAAGGAAGCAGCCAACACAGAATACAATGCATTCCTGTCCATGCAAGGTGCTGGGTTGTGTATTAATGCAAGTTACAATGAAGTAAGTCAACAGGTTTTCCAACCCATTGTATTTTCCCAACATAGACCAGAGTGCTCACATCCTGGGCACCTTTGCGTGCAAGTCCACTCACTTTGCTCTTCCCTCACACACCAAAAATGAAATACAAGTGTAATCCATCCAAATTCATCTCCTTCTTCTTTCCCCTCCTGTCCTGGGTATTCACCACAGCAACCTCTCTCTCCCCAGTGCCAGAATTACAACGCATTTTACATCTCTGCAAAGGAAAGGAATAATCGTCCTGGTCTTTTTGCTCAGCTTGGGGCCCTGCATTAGTTTAACATTTTTTCCATTCAGGTGAGAACTGCTGCATCAAGCAACCGCTTTTTCTAATGCATTGGTAGTAAGTCATTATTGCAGAACATATACTTATAAAGCAGACCATACACACACACACACACACGCACGCATATATATTTATATGCATGCAGAAGCATATCAACAAACTCAGTTTATAAGGCAATAGAAGCGCAGTGGTGTTATGGTGATGAACCTAATGTCAATGAGTTGCCTTTCCTGACCAGGAGGTGAAGCATTTGTTTCATTTCACAAAACCCCTCTTGACTCCAGCAAACTGAAATAAGCACAAATGCAGATTTCTGAAAATCTGCTACACCTCCAGTACTAGTAAAAAATGTAAAAAGAAATGACACTGAAAAAAGGGCAAAATATAGAGTGAAAACTGGTTTGAAATTTCAGAAGTCAAGGGATAAGTTTAAAGTATTTGCAGTCGTTCGATTCAAATCTTTTATCTTAAGAGGCAGTTCAATACCAGTTAAAAGATACCTGCATAACCAGCGATTCAATTAAGTGATGAGGCAGTTACAATTACTTAAATGAAGGAAAATATAACCTAATTTATGGTACTATAAAGAGACAGCTTTCCTAAATCTGCTTTAAGCTCCTCACAGATCGTAGATTTCATTCGTCGAAGTTTAGCGTGAAAACACCTGCTGTGTGGGAAGACTTACAAAAAAAAGCCAATCCTTCATCCTTGCAAAAAGCAGTTAACCCCTGGCAAACAGCTGATTTCTGTGCACTGGTGTGCACTATCCCAAGAACGTTTTAATGGTACAGTCCAAATCGACGCCTTTTAACTACAGTGCGTCTCTTCTACATAAGCAGTAAAACAGTAATGAAGAGCTTGTACTTTCAGCATAGAGAACAGGACCTGCCCCTCTCTTTTGGCTATCCACTAACAACCAGTTCAAAACAAAGCAATACCTCTCAACCCAGGCCAAGAAGCCAGTTTCCACTAAGTAGACACCTTTCTCCTTGATCCAGCATTTGATGTTAGCGAAAATCAGTTTGCATCACGAGTCCCAAACCCACAGCGGTGCAGGCATTAATTGCAGAGGCTTTAGGTTCATGCTCCCTTTCCCAGTGTAAAAGACTCTCCTCCCAGGCCAGGTTAATATCCTCATGATATGGAGCTCTCCCCGATACTAAGTTAATGACCCCACCCTTTAGCCCAGAAGGGGTGCAAAGCAGGTACTTACTTTGCACAACAGGGAGCAGCAGTAGCCAGGCACATCCAGGGCGTTCGGCTCCTTCCGCGTGGCCATAGCAGGAGCACCTCTTGCCGTGTCACATTGTCATCACAGGGGGCTGTCAATGAGAAAGGAGGCAGAATTGTAGGTTTTCACATCTCCCCCCTCAACCTCAGGATGCCTTTGAAAACCACAAGCCCCATGGACAGGTGCTCTCTTAAAAACCCATCCAGTGGCTGGGATACAGCAGACGCAGACCCACCCCAAGAGAGAGGGGAAACTGGGGGCATAGGGGCTATGGACCACAAGTGTGACCCAGAATAATGGTGGAAATGGGGAACGTGATGGCAAAGCGCTGGCCCTTGCATGGCTCCAAGATACAGTGGTGCCATGGGATTCCTGCTGCACACAGGGAAGGAGGGCTTAGCAAGCAAATGCTGGGCGATAAAACACCCAAGTCCTGCTAACTGTTTCTTATCTTAATTAGAAGAACCCACCAAGTTTTGAAAATACAGAATATTCATGTTAAAAATCAGAACAGGAAGACAGTCACAGATGCTGTACTTGCAGCTCATCATCGTCCAGAAGCAACCGCAGATTTTGAGCTGCTCTATGATAATTTGGTGATACCTTTTTTTGGCCAAAGTCCAAATCTGTCTCAACAGAGGCAGATGCAACAGAGGCCTCAACTGGAGGCAGATGCAAATGGCAAATCCCAGCAAAATTTTGGCTTCTGCAATCTTACAGGCTGTTGTCATGAAACATGTTAGGGTAGGATCAGAAACCCAACAAGGCCAGCCCCAGCCAGGTCCTGGGGCATCTACATGGTTTGTTCGGGGTCCTCCTCTCTCCCCACCCCAATATTTGTTCCTCAAGGCACTCTGGCTCTCTCAGGTCGTTCCGGGTGCCTGTGCCCAGGGGTGGCAGTGGGACTGAGGGGTCTCTGTGAGGAGACATGGGAGCTGCCCTGAGCTGGACTCTCCTGCAGCCCGTGGGGAGACTGCGGTGGGGCAGGTACCCGTACTGGTGGATAGGGGTGTACACTGATAACCCTTCAACACTGGGGAAGGTGTTGTTTTAATTTTGTCTGTTTCTCACCATCCAAATCTATTTTAATTAATTTTCCTCAAGTGGAGTCAGTTTTGCCCATGATGGTGATCGATGAACCATCTCCCATCCTCACATCTACCCATGAGCTTCTTCCTCCGAGTCTCTCCCCCATCCTGCTGAGGAGGAGACTGAGAGCGGGCTGGGTGGGCATCAGGCAGCTGGACACAGTCAACCTGCCACACCAGGTCAAATACAAACCTAGAAGATATTCTGGACCCCTATTTTCATTCTTAGATTTTCACACACAAAAAAAGTAGCGGGGGAATAAACACTTTTCAAAAATTCAGGTATGTATCAGAAAGAAAGTTCTTATTTTAATTAAATAGGTTTCTCCATCCCTCTGACCCGCTCCTAGTAGTAAACTTGAGAGTCTGGCTTCACAGCATAGCTACAAGAGATGGGTAATGGAGAACCACCTTTTTTAAATCTAAACCAGGAAGTTTTTCTTGTCATCTCAGTGCTTTAAATAGGCAACCCAGCTCTATGGGATTCCTGGTCAACAGCTCTGGCTCCAGATTTCAGCAGTGGTCCCCACATAATCCCATCCCGCTTGTCTTGCCCTTTCTTCCCCGAGGAAGACATAATTTTTGGCAAAGAAAAAGTATCCTCACAAAACCCCCGATATCTTAGGACACTGCAATTCATCCCCTGCTAGCTCCTTTGACAGCTGCCATGAGCTCACCAGTCCCATCTGGGACCTGACCCAGCATGGACAGACCCGTGGTCTCACTGAGGGCATCTCTGTCTCCCAGCAGGGTTACAGATATTTCTGCTCCGACACTTGATATCAATATAAACAAATGTTTTAATCACAACTTTTATCTATAACCATGTTTTGGACAGATAACAGCAGCAACAGTCTGTGGCTATCAGTCAACATTCGAGACCCAGAAAATGCCCTCAGCTGTTTTGTCACCTGCCCTTAATACCAGATGCTACTAATTCAGGTTGCTACCATGAAGCTGCAGGCATTCAGGTATGGAGCAGGTAAGGAGGTCTCATGCTTTTCAGTATCAGCCCGGTCAACCCCTTCCTATCCCCCGCCCAGCAGTGTCATTGCACATGGTTTAACAGATGCTCTGCTGGGTGGTGGGACGAGCACCCTCCTTGCAGAGGTTTGTAAGCACCCCAAGTACCCTAAGTGGATTTTTGCCTCTCTCTGCAGCACTGCATATTCAGAACAACAGGGTTCAACATGGACTCCTTAAACTTTGACCAAAGCTGGGACAATAAATCCAAACAACTTCCAACTGCAAAAGAGGAATTTGCTTAAAAATAAAACTGAATTTTTCACATACCCTTGACTTTATCTGGAGAGCAGTCTGGACAGTAAGACGCAACCACCAGCACAAACAGGATCCCAAATATATTTAAAGTGCAAAAGAGCCTCTCTGCAGTTGGGTGACAATGGTGCTTCATTTGGATCTGCTTTCCAAACACTTACACAGCACCCCATTCCAATCACAACATGCCACTTTGAAATGCCAGTATCACTTAGTTCCTGAGTCTATTAGACCATGAAGCAATAAACCCAGAGAAACAAAAATAACCCAGATACCTACTTTAGCACCCAGCTGAGTTGACAGGTGTTATCCCGAGGGCTCCGTGGCAAAAGCATCCTCAGAAATGCCATACCTTGACCTTTGCAAAACAGGTGGCATGAAGCTGATCTCCAAAAACTGTAGCGTCTTCCCAAAAAGTGCAAATATTAGCTATGGCCCTTTGTTTCTTTGCACTCAAGGTTTCTCCCTGTCAGCTTTCTGGCATTTGCCAGCGTGGTGCATGCTTTACTGGGCAGATATTAAGCTGCAAATTCCTTCATACTTCTCTATCCACAGCATTCTGCAGCTGAAGCGCTAGCTGGCCAGCAGATGAAAATGCCACTTGCTGCTTATTCCTGCTGCAGTTTGTTGAATTAAAACTTCTTTGTTTGCAAGCTGTAAACAAATTTTTATTGAAAGATTAAGAAGAAATGTCGATTATGCTCTCTAACAATGTAACTTCATTGTGATGAAAGAAGGCATTGCTATTGCTCTAATCGTGATAACATATCAGCTGTTTTTAGAGTCAATTCTTTTTTGTGCAAAATTTAATGACCATGCAAATATTCAAATTTCAGACTAACAGACTGGGCTTTAGACCTACAGCGCTTCTCCCTTGCTTTGAAAACACACACTTGAAAGCAACAGAAAAGTCTCTAGAGTTCAGAATGCAAAACGCCTTTACAGTTCATTCAGCATAGCTGGACTCAGGCCCACGTTAAACACAGCTACTTCATTGGAGACCCAAGGAAAGAAAACCAAATCCTTGGCATGCTATCGCAGGCGCTTCTCAGGCCCATGGCTTTCATTTGGCTTCACTGGGAAATGTGTTTATGTCCAGCTTCCTCATCCCTCTCTGGTTTCAGTGCATTTCCTGCAAAATTGCTGGCCACAGCAGATGTCCCCTTCAGGCATTTCAACTCTTTTTTTTTTTTTTTTTTTTTTTGTCTCATGCCAGTATTTATCCCATTTGTTTCCAGAATGAACCATAGCTCCCAAATCAGCATCCGTCACTTTCCACTTTGAAGTATTCAGGACACGCCTGCTGGGAAAGCATCTTCCTCGTTTACCTGCTCAGACCCTCACAGACTTTCCCTCTGTGCCCTTCCGCCATCCATTTTCTCCTCCTGCAGAGAGCTCCCCTCTACGAGGAAGTCGTCCATCTCCAGCTAATCTGGTCCATTAACTGCTTACATTCCAATAACCACTCTCAGCATCCTAACTGTACTTTATTTATGCTTTCATGCAGCTTCAGCCAGATATGGCTGCTGCCCCAGGATCTCAGCTCAGCCCATAAGGTGCCTTTACCCCCAGCTAACGGAGTGCCTGTGCTAAACTCAGCCCCGCGGGTCTCATCCCCTCCACATCTCCCTCCTCTCCAACTCTCTGTGGCAGCAGAGGACAGCCTTTTTTCGCTCCCAGAAGGGGACGCAGCCTGCAACGATGAGGACAGTCCTCCACAATGGCCTCACAGGCAGTGGTCCCAGTCCCACAGCTAAACAGATGGCCCAGCATCACTGTATGTGATTTGGCACTGGCCAAGTCAGCCCTATAGGAACGGGGACTTCCCAGGTGCACAGAAACCTTTGGCAAGCTGAACATCCAAATAGCAAGCAGCAAATTAAGAACAACAAAAACAGCCCTCCAGAAAAGTAAATTGAATCAACAACACTGGTGGTTTTGAGAACTGAACCCTGCTATTTCCAAAATGCCTGAGGCTGGGAGCTACATCTCACCTCCAAGTCCAAAGAAAATGGATGCCAGTAAGGTAGCAACCTCATCACCTCCCTCCCCTTTTATCCTGCCCACAGAACAATAAAAAAAAAATGAACCAGTTAACTCAGTTACATCCTTGAATAGTCCTTGTCATTCACTGCTTTTAATATATGGCATCTTGCATTGCTGTCATCCCTTTTCCCCACTATTAGGACTTCAAAGTTGCTCTGATATGCAATAACAAATTTATGGGGAGGCTTTGACTGTTGAGGTGCTATACTCTTCACACATCTCTCCCCTCTTCTCTAAACAGTCTTTATCCTTCCCAACAAAACAAGAAAAGAAAATATAGTGGTAGTGAAAAAGTCTCAGTCTCCCCCCATTTCTTTCTTTATTTTTTTTTTTTTTAAATATAGCTTTCGTTTGGTTTTTGTTTGGGTTTAACTTATGCTTTCCTAGATAAAAAAGAATTTGGGGTTTTTTTGGGTTTGGTTGGTTTTTTGGGTTTTGGTTTGGGTTTTTTTTGGTTGGTTGGTTGGTTTTTTCCTTTCTCTCTCAAATAACCAGTCAGGAAAGATCAAGGGTGAAAGGACCTCCTTTTGCTCCTTCCAGCAAGCTCCTGCTTGCTGAGGTTCCCCAGCATTTGGGTCTTCAACTCTCCACAGGAGACCTCCAGTCTGGAGCCCTTTGTCCGTTCACCTGTAGCCAATTCCTTGTGCCAGTGGCATGGATTTTCTGGAGAAACCCATGTTTACCAGCTTTCTTACAAATCTGTTCTCTCTTCACAGCATGCAGCTTTTACTATCTCTAGAGACCCTCAGACGCAGAGTGCAGATGAAGTGTAAGGCTGGGTAGGGAAGGGGCTGGAATCTGGAGGATGTTAAAAAGCACGCAACAAAATCAAAATTATTTTGGCATTCCCCTCTCAGATAGACATGACCCATCACGTTTACAGCACTGTCAGTGTGCACCTGCAATACGATAGTATCAATGAGGGAGGGGAAAACATTAATTAAGCTTTTGGTGTTTTTATATCTTGCTTTACATCAGCTTTACAGAGTGGATGCAGTGCTAGGACAAAGCAAACATCAGATTTCCCTTCCCACTCTCACCCCAACAGGCCATCCATACTCATGTGCAGGAATAGGTCTTTTTATTATTATTATTATTTTTAAAAAAATATATATATATACATATCACTTGAGAAAGCTACATGCTTGACAAGTCTGAGAAATGCTCTGGATAAGCCCTCAATGCCAGTCCAAGGCAATGGAGGTCCTGTCTAGAAAAACTGTAAGTTTACCTATAGCTAGACAACATTCCCTGAGTCTCCCCTGCTCCCCGCCTCCCTCCATCTCCACCTACTGCTACGGTGACATTGTATCTGAGACCCCCCCCAACAAAAGCCAACTCATTTCACCAAACGCAAAGAAACAAATCACAACAATACTTTCATTTTGGCATTACCTACGCTTCAGCCTCAAACTCCTTTACACTAATCTGCTAATCCTATATAATATTGACTTCCCAAGAAGGGAGATTATGCTAATCAGGATTTCTGAAGGAGTTATCCATGATCCTATATTTACTTTTGAACTTTGTCAGAGTGACAAAGGGGATATGTCACCACTGAGCTGCCACTGCATTTTCTCTGGATTACAAGTTGAGCACCAGCGCTGTCCAAATCTATAGCCACCAAAACGTCTCTCTAGCAGGCAAACCAACATATTTAAGATCATCTTTTCCCTACAGATTAAAGGGTAACCGCAACCATCTACTGGGGTTTCTGAAAAGTACAAACCTTAGTACCCCCACCCAGTAATACTTTTATCACACCTGTGATTTAAAGATGTTTCAACTTTCCAAATCACATGTATGACCTAGATATGAAAAACAACGTTCATGTCTTCAAGAAGCGTGAAAACAAAATCAGTAAATTCAAGAAGTACTAAACGTATTGACTGGAGGGAAGACCCACAAAACACACAGAAATGAAGTGTCACAAAGCTATCCAAAAAGCAGTAGAAAAGCACATCTAAGATGTGAAACTGGAAGAATCTCATTTTATTTTAAATTGACTAACAACTTCATGTGAGACATTGTACTACATATTTTTCAGCATATGGTATGCTGTGTCATCGTTAATGGAAGGCCTCTACTTTTATTTTAAGCTAGGGCTTTAAACTGAATCACCACATACGATGTGCAGAGAAGGGTTTTGGTTCAGCAGCTTAAAATCTATACAAGGGAGATTGCACGTTTGCAACAGTCACAGAGTTTCCACATGTTGACATAATCAGGAACATGATGCTGCATCACAACCCAGACGGAAAATGTTCTGTTTTAGAGTCAGCCGAAGCACCAGTGTGTTTATTGGATCCCTGGGAAACTAAAGTGAAGTTTGTACCCCTGGTAAAATCCCACAGTAGCCAATCCTTCCCTTCTCCAGGGCTGCCTGGCGAATCTTTGCTCATTCTCTTTCAGAAAGCAGCAGCCTTCCCAGCTTGGATGCCATCTCCCTGCCTGGCAGATGTGTATCAGAGCCATGTGGGAGCTGCCTGGCTTCAGAGCAAGACTCAGCCTGCGGAAAAGGCAAGAGCATGCATGCCCCAGGCCTTAGGGACCTGAACAAGAGCCATAGTTCACTGAGCACTTTGTGAGCAGTTTCAGGTTCATGTGATCAGATTCCACGACACCCACAGATTCACTGGAAAAAAACTCCAGATTCAAAAAAATATTATTGTGTGGGCCTAATCTACTGCAGAAGAGGAATAACTGCAGCTGAGGTATAACCTGACTCCGTGCGAATTTCCAAGAAATACTAAAAAGAAAAATCAAAGCAATATAGGATTTCTTCCTAAATTTAAAGCAAGGATCCATGCAAGGGGTTTACCTTGTTTTGTTACTGATTTGTATCCCAACTGTGCAGAACAGACTTTAGAATAAAAGTGCAAAAGATACTCTGCACCATACTCACGTGGCCATCCTGGGGCAAGTCCACATCACCTCATTCCAGCTATACAGGGACATACTTCAGGCACAGATGCACTTTTGCAGATTAGCACAATTCAATCCCCCAAAAGGACCCGAAAGTACGCAGACAGTACAAGATTTCAGAGTGCTGCGGGGAGAAACAGCCGATGCAGAAGAGCTATTCTAGGCTATTTCTAGGCCCCACATAGCCCCAAACTCTGACATTTTTCTCTTCTATACACAGCCCCTCCACTTTTAGCCTGTTCATCACCAGGAAAAATATCCATTCCAAATAACTCTGCCCCCACTACATAGCAAGCTTTGGTTTCTGTAGCTCTGTGGATTCTGAAATATAAAGAAAAAGTAAAATATTAAGTGTCTTGACAAAAGGAGGAAAACATTAAACATGAGTTCACAACTTGTTTCTTCCCAGTTGCTCAGCATAGTGAGCTCAGCACCCTGAGGAATTCCTTCAGAAGTGAAAACTATTTCCAAGTACTATTTTTTTACCCATCCAGTGACTCCAACACCGACACAGAGCTGTTGACATATTTCTTTTAAAAACTATGAAACAGAAAAAGCCTGTAGCTTCAAATTTTGAATTTGCCATTGCTAAATTTAAACCCCTCGGCCTTGTTACAGATTATTACATAAACCCAACTGCTTATCCCCCTGCGCAATAGTTACTTTTGACCTAACTAGGCTTAAAGCACGTTTCTTGGCCCCACTTTCTGCTGCCAGCCTGAAAGGAAGCAAGAAGAGAGAGTTAAAGGAGATACAGGAGTACTTGAGAACAGAGAATAGCAGGCCACAGATTTACTGCTTCTTTGTACCATAGTATTGTTTCAGTTTATTCTGAGATGGGTAAGTCAGGTGAGGGACATTTGGTCACAGAAGGGCATGGGTTACTTTCCTGGTGTTTGCATGCCTTTGGGCATGCTACTGCCAAATAAAATGGTGTTTTATCAGTGTTGAGAAACAGGCAAATTTGGCTGCAACTTGACAAGCCCTGTTCACAAGCCACCTTCATCATAACTGCAGCGCTGCTGAGTACTGTTACAGATAGGTTTATAGAAAGCTCCCACTTGTCTACGTGTTCTTCCCACAACTCAGAAGAGGCACTAGACAGAGAAGCGAAGGCTCACAGCACCACAGATTTATTTACAACAGACTACAGACAGGCAGAGCAGTGGGCAACAGAAAATGAAAAACAAGGATAAACCCCCTTCCACAAAATGGAAACTATCCTTCCATGAACAGGCAAGGAGATAACTGAGGGAAAACAAAGGAGAATTTCAGAAATTCAGGTGACTTTTTTTTTCTCCTCTCTACACAGCTAATTTGGTAGCCTAAAGATGAACAGATTTGATACTCTCTAGGTAGCTCTGACATAGACATAGCAGA
This sequence comes from Morus bassanus, assembly GCA_031468815.1. NCBI lineage: Eukaryota > Metazoa > Chordata > Aves > Suliformes > Sulidae > Morus > Morus bassanus. Next base: position 5,204,267 of record CM062583.1, read on the forward strand.
CTCCGTAGCTGTTTCTACATCCTCTCTTTCCCCCACTATCGAAAGAATCAGTCACAGTCAGAATCCACCCAGCGTTGGTTTAGGTTTATGTGCACTCAAATGCATTAATATATTTTGATACAAATGGATACTTTGTGGAATCATATTTTTTTCCTTTACATTCATTTATGAAGCATGCCTCCTGTCCTCAGGGAAGTTTTACACTTGCAACCAATGTAGCAGTGGTGGGGGAGCATCACTGGCCAAAGCTCATGAATTTATTTTACTTGCAGATTTATTGTAAAACCTGTGAAGCATTGAACAAACATGTCCACTAGATATGTGCAATACCAGGATCTCAGTATTCCTTGAGCCAGGCCAAGCCAAAACTAAAACACACAAAAATCCTAAGAAACTAGTGATAAATTCGGTTGTGGTGCAGTAGCTTAATTAAGCCATTGTAAAAAGACACATTTGGGGTTATTTTTTTGTTTTGTTTTCACTCTCCCATGTGTATTACAGATGCATTGCAGGAAGCACAGAACTAGGCAGATTGCGGTATGCCAAGACATAATGCTGGTGGGGAGCAGAAACACCTGATCTAAGTTATCAAAGGACAAAAATCCACAATCCTGGTTGGTCAAGAACCAGCTGCTCCCTGAAAACAGGTACCTGTGTACTGGTGTCTGGCAAAGCTATCCTGAAACACCGCTCAGCAAATCTCTAGTGCACACGCCTGGCAGTGCTGAAATGACTTGACCTCTCATTTTTACTTTTGTCCAACATTATGCAATCTTTTTGCAACTGCAGTAATGAGGGCAGCTCCCTTCCCACTTCCATCTTCAGAGAGCATGAAAGTCACGTCACACTGAGGTGCCAGTTCCTTCACTGTTTCCCGCAGGACCCTAGAAAAACTGAAAAAAGGGAGAGAAGAACAGAACATTTTAGCATCTGCTTCCTGGTCTGAGATCTTTGTATTTATCTATTAGCAAGGAATCATAACCTCAGCCAACATCTTCCACTGGTTCTCCACAGCATCCCTTTCTGTTTGTTTTTCCTCCTATTCATGAAAGACACATGTTTCTGTACACAATCAGATTTTAATTTCTATTTCTCCACTTTAATTTTGTTCAGCATGATGCCACGCACCCCCCTTGCCTTTAGAGATCATGGAGGTGGCTTTCTTCTCTCAACTCAAAAGCTAATGCATCTACTTCTAGGGCTCGCTCACAAAATAATGACCCAACTCCAAAAACTCAACGCAGCTTTCCATCTGGGACACCCAGATATTGCAGAAATCCCCCAAAACGTTGGAAAATAAAGATTAGAAGACTAAATTCACTCAACAGCCCAGAGAAAAGAGCCTCCCAGTGGTAACTGGACTTGACTTTGCAATTTTTGAACCTTTAGCTAGGAAAGGGAAACAACAGGATGCAAGGAAACATGTTAGATCTTTATCCCTTCTCAATTTTTATCATCTCAGCAGAAAGCTGGTACAGCTCGGTACATTTTCACAGTGGAAATGAGCAAACAGCAAAGGGAAGCGGTATCAAGGTACTCACTGTGGATGGAGCTTGTACAAAGTCCCATCTACTCCAACGGTGATTTTCAAGTGCTCCACACCTCGGTTTTCTCTCTTCTTCTCTACAATAGCCGCCAGTCCTGCCCCGCAGAGCTGGGCGGCTCTCTTCGAAACAGCTCCACACACCTCTTTCACAATGATGCTGTCTTCACATGTGCTGTCCAGGCCGAGCTGCTGCAGAATTCGCCGGACTTGGAGGAGGGCGAGCCGGTCACTGCACAGAGAGAAACACATGCAGCAACAAGGCATTAGGGGAAGCTTCGGCAGGCATGCAAATGGAAGTCTTACAGCTGAGAGTCTGCCATGATTCAAAGGAAATGGGACCACTTCTCCAACTCTAACACCCTCTAATTGTTTTAAGGCAGATTCCAGTCTGAATTTAGATTGAAAACTTGCTCCTGGCATGCCCTTTGCTGTGTTAGACTGTATTTCCAGAAGGCACAAACAGTAGTTATTCACCTGACTCCCAAAGTCGTGAGGAAGCTGGGCTAGATAAGCCACCTGACTGTGTTATTTTTGATCTCGAGGCTGAGACACTACCTTCCAAGGTTTTCAACAGTAGAAAGGGTTTCAAATAGCCTGGAAGACCATTGCAATCATGCACGGATATGTAGGTAAGCACATATTCATGGGGTATTCGTATATCACTGACTTTTTTTTTTTTACTAAGTAATATTTTCAGTTCTACAAGAAACACTCCAAGTATAATCATGCTTGACAGTTAAGGCATACAAGATACACAGCTGTGTGGACAGGATATGATAATTCATATAATTACAGAATAATTCTGCAACTCCCCCAGTTCCTCATTTTTGGCTTTTATTCTGGGGCTGGGGGAGTGTGGTGGGGGGAGGTGTGAAAAGAAGAAAACCATAATTGACTTCTTGAAGGAAAGGACTCCACACACTTGCAGAAGGTTATTTTCTAGAGGTCCCAGAAGACTTTAAGGATTTGAACCATGTAAATCTAAGAACTTTACCTCTCAATCTGAGATAGGAATTTTGTTTCAAATATGTCTCTTTTCCTGAGTGATTCCGAAATTTGTCCTCTGAACAGCAGTCCTTGTTTGGTTAAGTCGATCAAAATTTGCCTTACTATTTCACCTAGGTACATTCCACTGGTCATTTTTTCATACCTGTTATGTTATAAAAGAAAAAAATGTGCTTTTAAAGAGATGGCATGTTAGCTCTGTTTAGCATGAGTGGTATATACATGCCCTGTCAACTCTCGAAAAAGCGGAAAAGCTTGCAGAGCAATAGCCGTTGAACTCCATCTTTCAACCATCAAAAATCTGTTGCAGTGACTTCAAGGGCAAACTTTAATTACAACCTATTTACCTATGTTAAAAGGTAACAGAACTAGAAAAATAACTTGCAATATTGAACAGAAGATAGTGTTAAAGCCAGAGTCCACACAGAAGCGAAACACTTCCCTGTCCCCACCATGCATTCACCAGTGAGTCATGTGTAATCAATGCTGTCTTTATCAAACAAAGGACGGTCAAGTTCAGTTTATCCTCTTGCACAAGTTGTATTTTACCTTTGAAAAAACACTCCAAGAGGAAGAACACAGCAAGACCTACACTTTGCAGGGAAATCATAAGAGCAGCACTGTTTGGTAACAGCCCTAAGACGAAAGCAGTGCTGTGGTAACAGAAACAATGTACATCTTTGGTTTTTGTCTGGATATCTGCATTACTTCACATGCAACAAATGAAATTTAATATTATAATTCCCTTTTTGATTATTCATTCATTACGCACATTTTAAAAAGCAGCCAGTGTGTCTCCAAGACTGACTTATCAGGCTCTTAGCATCAGGACCATCACATTTACCTCTGTTTCCCTGGGTTTAGTGAGCCTTCATCTACTTCTTTATCATATTTTGTTCTGATATTGTCAATGCAGCCATTGTCACCAAATCCTCCCCATTCTGTATTAATGCACATTTTTCCTTCATTCCCTTCCACTATTTCTATGTTTTTCATGTCCTCCATGTAGCACACATTGCTGCCCGTTCCTAGGAGGAAAGAAATGACAAGACTTCAGCCAGAACAGTGAAGTAGCAGATGAAACGCATGGAAGATGATTGCAGCGGTCATCTTAAAAGCTCTTTTCTCCATATCCCAAATTTCAAAGATCTCTCCGTATCTTACAGAAGCAAGTGCTAAGCCAGTAATGCTCAGAATGCTGTAATTTATCACAACAGAATGCTACCAAGTAAAATGGGTCCTGTGCAGAAAATTCCCAGCATAGAGGATGGAAGACTCTCTGTTACAGGTCAGAAATGGCTTTGGCAGCTGTTGGCAAGCACCGATCGGTCATTGCTGCCAGTCTGGTTGTAATGCACCACAAATCATTTTACATGACAGCATGCTCCCAAAAGCAAACCCTGCCAAGAGCCCAGCAGCCAGTCAAGCAGCTACCAAGTCTGAAATTATATGGTGAACAGGGCCTCATCACTTGCAACATGGCTTACATTAACTAATATAAGGACCAGTTCTCCAAACAAAATGAGATAGCTGGTGCACTTAGCCAGCCAGAAGAGTCTATCTTCCAGCTGGGGCTTCAGATCTTGCATGCTTAGATGTATTCCTGGGTCAAAACTTGGAGGGATCTACTGGGGGAATCACCCAGAAAGCCCCAAAATAATTAATTCAAATTTAAAAAAATACTTTCTAGTTCCAAGGCCTATGACCTGGCCCCACAGTAAATATCAATACACTTGCCAAAATGAGGATTCATGCTATATTTACTGTTCCCATATTCTTTTACCAGACACCCACTTGTTAGGCACCACCAGAGATATGATCAAAAGTCCAACAGATTCTGGATCCTATCTGCTACAGGTGCTATTATGTTCTCTTTTAAATACCATACAAATCTGCCAGGAACTCCAAGTGACTAGTAACACCATATATCAAACTAGCACCTGCATATATGCTTTCCTCTTATAACGGTCACTTCAATATCACTGTACCTGCGATAAGGCCAATCTCACAGTTCGGATCCTCATATCCACATGTCATCATTGTCCCAACGGTGTCATTCACCACTGCTACAATGTCCAAGTCAAACTCCTAAAACACAAGTCACAGTCAGTAGCGGGGTCCCAGAGGAAGATGGAGTGTGCATTAAATACACCAAAAAGAGCAGAAAAGAATAGCTCACATTTCTCCTTCTGATGGCCTCCCTCAGCATATCAACAACATCTTCCCCCTCACAGTCTGTTGCCTTGAAACCTTTTGTCCATCCCACAAGCGTTCCCTGAAACAGAAGAGGAAGAAAATCCTAAGAGAAGACAGAGATAATACTGGAAGTTCCAAGCATCAGTCTTTTCTTGTCTCCACTCCCTCTCCCCTCCTTGTTTTTTTTAAATAATGTATTTCCCTGGGCAGGCTACTGTGAGTGTCTAGTGCAGAGTGTGTGTGCACGTATCTTTGTTACTCAACTGCTGACGGTAGTAACTCCAGATTTACTCAGCTCTTTATCAAGACACTGCCAACTCAGTGCCTTCTAACACTCTTTTCTCATTTAGGAAACCTTCCCATCTCCCCTTCTTTTATGCACATAGCCTTTGCATTATCTGGGTGGAAAGACTGTAAAAAATGCTTTTGCTGTAAATAATTAAACATTAATGAACATCTACTGTTAATTTTTGGCTCATTTACTGAAGGACACTTGGTATGATCCTGCTACTCCAGGCAACACTAATTTGTTTCTTTTTGGACAGCAACCTGGCCTAGCAGAAGTAGTTTTCCAGGTTACATGAATCAGCCTTCCACTTGGTAACTGGCTCTGGACTGCCTGTCCAAATAAGAAAAAAAAGAGGGCAACTGGGAAAAAAAGCTGCTCTTAAAAACACTTCAAGTTCTAGCAACAGTAGGAGATCAAACACACAGGGCGACGTACTACGGGACCCTGACACAGATGTCTCTCACTCAGTTTACCACCACCAATGTGGAATTTGTTTCCTCATCATCTGTCGAGACCTAAATAATATGCTGTAGGTTGGGAAGGCATATTGAGCGGTCTCCCCTCAAGTAGCCAAGTCCTATTGCTATACTCTTAACTGTGATCTGAAAATTGAGACAGGGTAGACTAGCTTCTAGACTTAAAAGCTATTGTGAAAACCACCAGGACATAAAAACATTCAATAAAATAGCAGTCTCTCATACCCCCAATATCCTACATATTGGACTAGAACTAAACAGCACAACCTCCTCTGCCACTCTCTGGAAATGCATCAGAATAATTGAGAATTATTTCTTCCTGAATTTGATTTTTTTATTCTAATTTTTTTCTTACATCAGATCTGGAAAGACGAAGATATGATATCTGTCAATAAGCCATATATGTCAAATTAACAAATCTGAGAGGTCCAATCCCTCCAAGCTGAACAAGCAAGCTCAGTTCTGCCCACTGACACTCAACAAAAAGAAACTAACGTAGTGCAGGAGTTATACAGTCAGAGTTGTGCAGCACAGTTCGGAAAACAGCCTGGCATTGTAGCTGAGCAAGTAGGAGGCATCTGTTCTCTCTTGCCATTGAAGAGTTAAGGCAGCATAAGAGATTCCTGGGCTATTAAAAATATGTAGTCATTTCACTACCATAAGCGCTTAATCTTTATAGAATAAAAGCAAGTAATGTCCATCTCTTATCAGATACAAGAGGTGAAAGTCCTACCTCTCATATGCACATAGGACGGTAACTTTCTCAAGAAACACTTTTTGCTTGCAATCTCCAAACCAACAAGCCACCCTCACCCAAAATGATATCATTTACCAAGCAGATGCACAGCTGCCACTTGACCCACTCTGTGCTGCAGTTCTTACCTTGTCAATGCTGGCTTGCCTGCACGGGAAGGAGAAGGTAAAGCCCAGAGGCAGTCGAGCACCTTTAATGCCCATATATTCCAGAAAGTCTGCTATACACTGAACAATATGGTCAAAGAGCTGGAAGGACAGAAAAAGCATATAAATCTCACAGTAATCCCACGCAATGGGCCTTGGCTGGGTCAGTTAAACATTCATTAGTGGTTACCTCTTCCCCTGTCCCCTGCATGATCTCCAAAGGAATGGCAAAGATTTTGTTATACATTTGCACTGATCTCCTTCTCCCGCTTCTGATTTTGACCAACAGAACCCTGAAATTTGTCCCACCAAGATCAAGGGCAAGGAACTTTCCTTTCTCTGTAAAAGAAGAAAGGTATTTTATTTTGGTGCTTCTCGTAGTATGTCTGCCAGTTAGAATGGCATGCTTTGCCACACACCCCCAAGAAACTTCATCTGTGCCAATAACAGCGCACTGGTCCCTATGGCATTTATCCATCAGTCTGGTAGCATGGGGCTGAAGGGCCAGCCAGATAACATCACAAGAAGCACAAGTTTGCCAACATAAATCACGCTGGCATTTGCCAGAATAATTAGCATATTCTCCCTGGAAAACAGACAAGCAACTTTCCTGCACCACCTCCAGGTGATCACAAAATGACTTCACCTGTTCCATCCGGTGTCCCACAGACATATGTGGGTAACATCTTCACCGTGGCACTGGCTTGCGTCTCTCGCTTTAGCCCATATTCCAGCTCAGTCCTCATTTTTGTCTTAACTTCTCTGAGGGCCTCCAGGGACAGCAGAAATGGTGCAAGAGTGGCATCAATTTGCTTACGCTGAGCAGCCAGCCTGTATGCCACTGCTGTGACCACAGCAGCCCCCTTCCCACTGCCACTCACAGAGAGGAGGAACCGAACATCACAGTTTGGGACCAGCCTTCTCACCACCTTGTGCAGACGTTTGGCATACCTACAGGAACAAAGAGTTTCTTTAGACTCTGACAGGCATTTCATGCATGGTTTACTTCATGTACACTTCCAACAGCACAAGTGCTGAAGCACAGCCAGAGGAGCACAAGGTCAGAAACTGGTCTAGGAGATGGGTGCAATGCTCCTGATTTCTGGCTATTCTGCAGAACCTGTACACTTAGAAGAACATGAATATACCTCTAAACAAGTGTCGGTGCCAAGGGAGAGGGACACTGGAGAAAAGCCAGGCAACAGTGGAGAGTCACAATCACAGAGGGTGAGGGTCTCCATCTGGAATCAGACTTCCATCCAGTTTGGGAGAAATGTTTGGGAAAGTTTCCAGTTTGGGAACGCACAGGTTCAAAAACGGAAAAAGAAAAAAAAACAAACAAACGAAAAAAAAAAACCCAAACCAAACCAAAAAACCACCACAATGAACTGCAAGTGCCTTGGAGGCCCAGGACTCCCTTGAGGAATCAGTTGCTTTTCCCCAGACACTGTTATCCCATGCGTCATGTTGTTCCCACCCCAAGTTCTAAAGCTCCTGAGACAGCTTTGCACTAACTAATTCAGTCTGATCCTCCCTACTCCACCACATCTCATCCCAACACTGCAGCAAACCCAGCAGTTCTCCAAAAAGCCACACATATATGCAGATGATGGAGACTTTGCAACATCAACATGTGGCCAGCAGTTACCGAATCCTCTTTAGTTACTTACTGGGGGTGGGTTTTATAGAGTCCCCCATCAATCCCAACAGTGGTTCGCATCCTTAACAGTTTTTTATTCTCTCTCAGTCGGGTCAGTATGGCTGCTAAGGCGGCAGCACAGAGGTTGGCTGAGCGGAAGGAAACAATGGTGCAGACATGCTGAACAGCGATGCAGTCCTCTTCAGAGGGAAACAGGTTCAGCTCTGTAAGGATCTCTTTTGTGTTGCTCAGACCTTCCTTATATCTACCCCAACACAAAAGAATACATCATCTAATGCAAGGATATTAAGGCAGCACACAAATCAATATCTGCATGTTGGCTCAAAAAGAAATGAGAGGAGACCAGGGCACAACCTATCAGGCAGCATCGTAATTGGTTCCCATAAACCAGTCATGTCTTTCCCGCACTACGCCCAGAAGTACCCGGGGGAGAGACCAGACTTTTAAGAGGCTGCTTCCTGGGGTTCAGTTCTTGGTGAGACATACCCATTAACTGGCCAAGAAGAGACCAGGATGAAATATTTAGTCCACTGAAGGAGAGCACAGGAATAGATGTACAGCTTCACTCAATACAACAAAGAAAATTATTCCTGGAGCAACAATGCGGACCAGGATTCCTCTTCAAAACACCAGAATCTGTCAGTTTTCCCATGTAGTCATCCATTAGGTGATCCAGAGTCTGTACTACATCTCCACAACCCCATTATTCCCACATCACAGAAGCTGAAAACTGCAACAGTCATCCCATGTGCTCAGGTCTCCAAAGAGGTTGTTGAAACAACCTGCATCTGTGATGGTTAATACATTTGCTACTGTGGTACTCTGCTAAAACTTTATCTTCCACCAATTCCTACTTACAGAAGGATCAACTTTTCTCCTAGGCAAAAGCAAAATCAGGTTGAAAAGTTCAGGACTGTTCCCAGTACTCACAGATCGCATGTTAATTATCATTGCTGTGCTCGTGAAAGACTAACAGCCACTCTCAAACAGCATATTGCAGGTTCTTACTTTTCCATTGCAGACACATGTTTCATTTCGATCTTGCCCTTAGTAAGCAGAGCTGTTGACACTTCCCCATTGAAGAGCAGACCTTCCTTTGCCATTTTTAGGAGAATGAGTCTTACAAGTTCCCCCAAATACAGGCTGCTGATCATCTTCTCAAACCTGGAATGGGGCACAGGAAGGATTACAGGTGTTCACCAGCTTGCCAGAGCCAAGTTTGAGCATCCTATGTTCTTATGCAGGTTGATCACATTTAAGCACATACAAAAGGGGGTTGAGAGCTAAGTTGTAGATGGGGTGCCATCCTGAGGCCCTGGGACCCAACAACAGCCCCTCAGAATAACTGAGTAATTAAAGAGAATATTCAAAAGACTTGCGAGCAGCTTAGCCAGTAGAAGCAGTTTTGATGAACCAATCTTTAAATATGCCCTTTGTTCATCTTTCTCTTCCTTCTTTACCCCTCCACAGCATCACAGCAGAGCAACCACCTATTTTTAATGACACATTAGCAACTGCAGCAGCAACCCCTCGGCCTGAGAGGCAGGGAGGTGTGAAAGGTACCCACCCTTCCCAGAAGGGAAAGGTCTGTATAGGACAGGACCAGGATTAAATCAACTCAGGTTCACTCAACCTGATTCTTGTCCCAAAGGGGCTCCCGGCATATGCTGGAAACTCACTCAGAGAACTCAGACTGCTAAGGCAAATCAGCCAGGGAATCACTTACAATTGTTTTCCAGGATTGAGAGATCCCAGATCGAGCTCCCGGTCAAACTCTGTGCGGAGGTCATCCAAAGCACCGTCATCTCCAAAGGCGCCCCACTCTGTGTTAATGCACATCCTCCCTTCATCACCTTCCACCAGATCGATGTGCCTCATTTCCTCCATGTAGCATGCATTGGTGCCAGTCCCTGTGCATGTTGGAGCCAGTGCGGATAAATTACCTGTTTGTCCCAGGACTGCATTTTGTTTGTGTTAAGTCCACTTGTTTGGGAATAAGTCAATATATTGTCTTTGGAAGAAAATATAAATACATAACCCTGTGGTACAGGATGCTAATATCAAGCCACCTGCACTTGTTAAACAATCATTACACAGTGAGTGAAACACATTGACATTAATATTAGGCTTGACTTGTTTAAAGACATTTTTTCTTTTTCAAATTTACTTCTATATGCCTTAAAAAAGCCACCGTGGTGCATGAAGTGGAGACGCTGTGGAATGCGTAGCTGATCCTAACTACCAGACGTGAGAGGAATTCAGCTTTCTCTGGACAGACAGTAATTTTCAATACAGTCAGCAGAAAAGTTTAGTATGCTGGTCACAACTGAACCCAGACAAAATGGGGACCTGTGGTATTTGATGGCAATGTGATCAGCATAAAAACAGCTGCTTTACAGAAGGCAGCCATGCTTGAAAAACTGACCATTGCTTTTTCTATTTTCTTCCTGCTCTTTCCTGTACTGGGACACTCCCTTCTACTCCAGGTCTGTTAGGATTAACAAATGAGGGGAAAAAAACCTACTTAGCGAACAGAAAAAATTACCAATTATGAGTCCAACTTCACAGCGCTGGTCATCATATCCACAAGTCATCATGGTTCCCACGGTATCATTGACCAGTGCCAAAACATCAACATCTATGACCTAATAGCATAAAGATGGGTGATTAACAGAAAAAAAGCTTAGAAAGCCTCCTGTGTGTTAAAGCAACAGCATGCAGATGTACTCCCCAGGTTGTACTTTGAAGGCCTGGTTCAGGAAAGCTCCTCAGTTGAAAGACACGCTACTTCCTTTTATAACACTCTCCTCACAACCCTGTAAAGTAACAAACATCTCTGAATTCTCAAGTGCTTGGTCAGTCAGGATCTTTGTTTGCAGGATTTGTTTTTCCCCAATCCAACCTTGTTTCCCAGAAAAGCAACATCTTAGTGGTTTGACAATACAATTGTTACATATTATATGTATATAAAATACAGTACATTTTACATGCCCGTGTATCTGTCCCTATGAGCTGCATGCTAGGATAATGTCCTGCCCCCTGAGCAGATCCCACCAAATAGGACAGAAAATACACATACATAAATGCAGCTATTCAACACAAGGCTATGCACCAATATCACATGCAAGTAAAAAGCATTTCCATCAAAGCTGTGAGGTTTTCCTTTCATACTGAGGTAACTTGATAAAGTAAAATGAAAGTTACCAAAGGATTCTTGTAACTCAGATGCCAACACTAGCAGGGGGCTGAACTTCACTTCAGACCCTTTGTTCCTCCTAACTACAGCAAGATTGAGGCAGAGAAAGAAGTGAACCAAAATCAAGGCTGAATTTTAACCATGTGAGAAAACAGAAGAATTTCCTCTTTACTACAAAGACGTCAAGGTGTGGAAAGATGCTTATTTCTTAGATGACGTTACCAATAGCACCAAACATGAAAAACAAGGCTTTCCAAAATATTAAAACATAATGTTATTCAAAGGTATACACTAGTTCAAGGGCAGATTTAATCAGTCTTAATGCTGACCTTAAAAATTACCATCAATCATTACATCCCACAGATTGAAACGGATGGGCAACCCCTGGTAGAGTTAGGTGTGCCAATTTGAGATGATAGCTTCCCCCTCCCAACCTTCATCCCACAAGCCAGGCTACACACAGTGTGTATCCACATCTTAACAAATAGGTTCACAACAGCCTCCCTTTAGTTCAGACGGACAGTGGGGTCATACGGGTCCACTGCCACTGCCAGCCCAGTTTATCAGTGTGCAGTTGCCATCACTGTTAGACTGACCTCAGGCAGCCTGACTTGCAGCTGCATGTCCCCTTCCAGGGCTTCAGTTCTGAGGGAGAGCCCTGTATACTAGATATACAGCTATGTTGGACATTTGTTACTGGCTGTCCTTGAAGGATGTCTGACAACTCCCAAAACAACCCACACACCAACAGCTGATCTCCCAGGAGAACAATCTGGGGCCACTTAGGTTCACCTCCTGCAGGTACAAAACTTGCCTTATGCTTCTGGAGGGCCTTGCGCAGAGAGCTGACCACATCTGTGTCCTGAACTCCTCGAACTTTGAAGTGTTTTGTCCAGGCAAGAAGAACACCCTGCAAAGTAACAGTCCAGTGACCCTAAAGCTCCAACTTTAGCATACAAACCTGCCACAAAGATAGCTAAGACCAAAGTCTGTGGAGAAGCCCAATATATCTCTCCACACATTAAAATGTGGGCCAAAATAAGCCACAGCAGAACATCTCACCTTGGGGTGCCTGTCAGTACAAACACAACTAAACAGGTACAGTTATAGAGTCCCAATCCTGCAAATGCGTCTCCCTGTGCTTTGTTTAAAGCATGTGTGGCTTTTCTGACACTCATCACAAAGTAACAGCATTAAGCAAAAAGCATTTGCAGGACTGGGACCCAAAGCACAGGTGCCTAGAAATAAAAAACAGGTTAGAATAAGAGGCCACAAAATAATTGCAACTAGCCTTTCATTTCCCCATATGGCCTCTCAAAGAGCTCCACTACAGGTCTTTCCTATTTAGAATCAACTGTAAAAAAGAAATTGAATAAGAGTGATTAAAAAAGAAACATGCTTCAGGACACAAAACTATGTGGTTTACAGTCTAACATGTAGGGCATGTGGTTACTATGGAATCACGTACTGATTAAGTAAAAGAATAGCTTTAGCTTAAAGATCATGTTGCCTTGAGATCGGAAATGAGTGTTTGAACAGTAGTCAAGTCTAGTTAAATGCTAATGGTCATCCATGACTACTTCTGAGAGCTGTGTAAACATGACCCCACAAAAAGGCCACAGGGTAACACTCCCATGCAGTAGCATCTCTGGGTTTTGCAAGGAGCTAGACTTGCCAATAATATTTCTTTTTGCATCTTACCTCTTCCAATTTGGTCTGTTTGCATGGAAAAGAAAATGTAAATCCAAGAGGTAACTTCTTATGCTTCAGGTTTTTGGTCTCCATGAAGTCTAACAGACAGTCAGCAACGTAATCAAAGAGCTGCACGAGAAAGGAGAGGACAGAGTCAGGCTGTGTCCGGCAGGCACGCGCTCAAGCACACCACCACCGCAGAAGACCCTGTGTGCCCTACCTCGGCTCCGTTCCCCTGTATGATCTCCTTGGGTGTGGGGTAAAACTTGCTCTCCAGCTGGCTGCTCTGCTTCCCATCATCAAACACCTTCACCCGGTGGGCGCGAAACTGGGAGCCACCCAGGTCAACAGCAAGGAAGTCACCCTTCTCTGCAACACAAGCAGGCAACCATCACCAGTGATGGCCAAGAAGCATGGCCCAGATGCCACGCTGAAGGCCACAGCCCAGGGCCCCTGCCCCACCGCGGCCACAGCCTCTCCTGCCCCATCATGGCCTTATCCTATGGGCATCGCCAGGAAGGCTGAGAGCTGGCAACCTTAAGCAAGGGTATCATGTTCCTCCTGCTAGCTTGCTATGTGGCAACTAATTTCATTTTTATCTAGCAGTCTGGCTTTGCCCACCCTGCTCCTTCCACAGCAGCATGTTTTCAAACTGCAGAGGGATAAGCTTTTCAGCAAGAAAGGCCCAAAGCAAGTGCAAAGCCAACCAGAGCACACAGGGGCTGCAAAACCATACACCTGAAATGTGGAGAAGTGGGAGTTAGAGAGCATTACCTACGTCCAGTAAAGAATGCAGGATTTGCAGCCCAATGTTAAGACTTGGCCCTACTGCAGAAGCCAACTTCCAAGTGGGGCAAGACTAATTTGCCACTCAAAGTCAACCAACGCATGCATTTCCAAATGCCTTTAGGTGTTTCTGTAAAAGTACCATCCTGTTTCTCAGTCGGCAGTGCTCTTAGCTCAAACACGTTCTTCTCTAGCAGGAGACCTCAGATGAAAGGACACTTCCAGTGCTACAATTACCTATTCAGCCCACGCACAGGAGAAGGCCCTTCTCCAAAGGAAAAGGCAGTGGCATGTGCATAGCCTTGTGTAATCTTTGTGCCACAGTCCAAACACGTGACTAAATTTTATCAAATCTGGCCCTAAAAGGGAAGGAAGCAAGAAATTCTACCTGTAATACCATAGTCAGATATCACAAAGGTAAGAAGGCAAATTGGGTTATACTCAGTAAACTATGACATTAGTCAGACCACTAATCCCTAAATGATTAAAAACTGATGATGCTCCATATGGGTCATTTCAGGTAGCAACACTGAGGGCACTGAAAAATCTCAAAGTTTGTTGCTATTACACATGGGAAAATCCAGCCAGGTTTGAGGTGTTTAAACCTTCTAGAAGTTTTGTCTGGAAACAAAATAACCAAGAAAGATTTTGCAAGAGAGCAAAAATAGCCAAATCAATGTGATACTTAAAATAGGCAGTGTGTCAAAAAGACATAGCCCAACTTGATTCTGCACCATGTCCTTGACACAGCAGAGAGGTCACACAGGCCAGGATAGCATTGTCCAAAGTTGGCCTTGAGGAACATGAAGTCTTGCAACAGTAATGACACTATATGCAATTTTCCAAGACTCCTGACCTCAGGTGCTCAGGGTCAGTGTCATGTAAGACCTCAGAACCAGTGATGGTCACAGAGCTAGCAAGGGCTAAGCTAATATTTCTTTTTCTTTGGTGAAGGTAGCAGCAAAAGGAAGAGTGCCCGGTTCCAGCCAGGCGGTTTCCCAGGGGTTTGTATATAATTTTTCTCAAATATCCTTCATTTCAAAGGACTGGCTTCCAAATGTTCCCTTTATGCCATTAGAGCCATTATTTCTCATTTAATTGTAGGAAAGTTACCTTCAGAAGGAATAAAGTCCTGTGGAAATGAGGTACAAAGCAAACATTTCTCTTAAGTTTTCTGTATGAACAGCTGTATGAACTGAGTCCTGACCTAGGCCAGACAGAGTCCTGCACAAATTCAGAGACTTGGTTAAACCTGGGAAAAACACCATTTTCTGTCAGCCTGCACTGCTGGGAGCCAGCTGAGCCAGGAGAGTTATTTTGGATGTGCACACTTCCCCAAACAAGACAGGCTCTTAGATCCTACCTCACGTCACATCCTCCCAGGACACCACTGCACTTTCTCCCTCCCTAAGTCTCAGGGGCAACCAGAAACAAGGATCCAGCTGCAGCAGCAGAGCAGGCTGTTTCCTGGTAGACGCCATCCAGAAGCAGATTTTCCCAATGCAGAAGGCGAGGAAGGGCAGGAGAGGATCATTTTTTGGGGCAATAAGAGAAAGCAATGCAGAGTTTGCTGTCAGAAGCCAAGAGGAGGTCACAGCTCTGAGAACACAATGTTGCTGCCACTTTGCAATTTGAGGGGTTTCCTGCAGCATCCTGCCTTCCCTGTAGCTGCTCCATGAACACCAGGGCCACAGCACTGCCCACATCCCCACACCTGCAGCACTGCGCTGCAGGGTCTGAGCTGTAGAGGCTGCCCTTGCCATGTCCAGCCACAGCTCCTGCAGCAAGGCCTGCACTAGGTACAGCCACATCTACAGATGGAAGAGGCTGTTTTCCAAGCACTTACTAGGTCCTTTCCTCAAACAAGCAGCACTAGGTCAAAATCCACCTGGTGCAGGGAAAAAACTCTCTGCCAGCACTCCCCCAAGCTGTTGTCTCCTCAATACACACCTGCTTTCTCAACACGAGATAGGCAGTAACTCGAAGGCACTGGCTGCCCTGTGTCTTTGCTGTGCTGTCCTTGAGTACTGGCAGCAACCCATCATCTTCCTAAACCAGCACTGCTGTGATGGAGCAGGGGGAACTCACCTGAGCCATCGGGAAGTGAGCGCACAAATGAGGGCAGCATTTTTACTGTTGCCGTGGGGTTCGTGTCTCTCCCCAGGCCCTTCACCATCTCGGCCTGGAAGCGAGCCATCACGTCTAGCAAGACATCGTCGGAGAGACGCATGTGATACAGGTACCTGTCAACCTGGAAAGATGAAAGATGTTACTCGGGAGACACGCAGGCTCCTCAGTGCTCAAAAGCTGCCTGGGATGAGCACTGCTTTCACACTACACTCCTAGTGCTGTGGAGGCTTCCTTTATCTCTGCAAGCAGAGAAAATGCAGGAACTTCCTAGCCACTTGCACTAGTTACTAACCATGAAGGGGATCTGAAAATCCTGAACTCCAATTCCAGCAGCACCCCTGCATTATGCTAGACAGGAATTACTATGCTCATTCCTATGCACTTGATGGACATGAGGCTAAAGAGATCCTAAGGAAACAAAAGAACTCCTTTCACATATGTAACAAACTGAAGGTGAGCATACTACCTATGCAAACCCAACATCTCTGATTCTATAAGTTCATTTCATTTTTGACCTCAACACCTAAATTCCCATGATCGTCAGTGCAAGCAAGCTCCGGGACATCATCAGAACATTTACCCTTATAAAAACTTTGTTTTGAAACAGAGCTGGGGAGAGAGGTGGGACAGCTTCCAACGCTTCACCGGTACAGACACTCAGCTCTTGCCCAATGGGCTACATCATTACATTACACTGTTTTATCTGTTCAGAGCATTTCATCAGTCCCATTTACATAGGGGGGCCTGGATGGTTGGGAGAACATGCACATAACAAGTCTCACCAGCAGCAGCAAGGCAGGATTTAAAAGGTAGCATTGTTTAAACAGAGGAGAATGCACATTGTAGATAAATTGGCCTCTTCTGCAATTTGGACTGGCCACCTATATTAATGAGGCACAAACTTAATTACCTATTCACAGTCCCATTTTAAACTGATGGTCAGCAATGACCCACCTGAAAGAGCCAGGACCCTGAAAGTAACTCCAGCACTTACCTAAGAGCAAAACATACACACACAGAGGAGAAAGTCTTAAACTACAAGATGCAATTGGCAAGGAGCAGCAGCTGCCTTTGGTTACAGCTGTGCCTTGAAAGGCCATTATTTAGATTTTTCTTTGTAGCCCTTGTTTGCACAAGCACTTGATTTCCTCCAAGGCTGTTTGAGGCCCCATCACTGTGTAGGATCCACCATCTCAGCCCAAGCACCAGCACTGCTTTTTTGGGGATATATTAAAAAAAAAAAAAAGAAGGAAAAGACAATGACTGGAGACATACAGCACTCACACATTCTCATACAGACCCAAGTAACCTTGTGACAGAAGTCCCTATGGAAAAAAACCTAAACAGTAATAAAAATGACCATGTCTGTTTGCAGAGAACATGCACTAGCTCCCCGCTTCCCATAGAAATTGCATTCCTCACCTTGTTTATGTACAACCACAGGAGGAGACAGTCCTCTCTGAGGAGCCAGATAAGGCAGAGCCCAGGACAGCCGGCTGACTCCCTAGCCTGATTTACAGCCAGAGCAAGGGCCTGCTCACATACCATTTGCTTGTAAACACAGGAACGGCCAGGCCATGCAACACTGAACTGCCTCCCTCCCTCTGCACAAGGGCAGTCCTTATTTTTAAGTGTCTTGCCTCAGTTATGGAAACAGGACCGTTTTCATGGCAGGGAGGCTCTCATTCTTGCCACCAGAGAGCAAATAAGCCTGGTAAGGGAGAGGTGGGAAGGCATTCTTTCTTTCTAATTAGGGAGAAATCACCTCTGCTCCATACACTGTACCCTGGGCTTCTTAAAAGACATCTCTAAAGAGCACGTTTTCTTGCTTCCAGGTGGGGCTAGTTTGCACGTAGCAGAAAGATTTAATTTTTCAAATGGCTTTGCCAGAATCCCACTGTCCCCACTTCAGGAAAGTCCTCCCTCAACTACACTCTGGATGTTTCTCTGAGGAGCCCACTCCACCCAAGCATTGCTCCACGACGTCCCTCCCTGTCTTAGTAAAAAGTAGGAAGAAATACTGCTGTCTAGATGAGAGATCTTAGATCAGATGCTCACACAAGGAAAGGGCATTGGGGCCCCCTTCTGACTGTATTAAGCCCTAGGGATAAAAGGGCTTAAGACTGAGAGACAGTTGGAGACATCTGACTGTTGAGATACAAGGACATCTCTTGGAATGCTTCTCTTCAAGGCAGAGCAAGTGGAAGAAGCCCCCCTAAGAACAAGCCACTCCATGTTTAAGCAAGGGCACAGGGAAGACAAGCCAGTGTTGCTCACTTTACTGATGAGCTCAGTGGTGCAGGCAGATCTACCACACTGCCACGCATCTGCAGACAGCCCCTCCTCCATCTGGCTGAAAAACAAGAGGACAGAGCCTGGCAGCAATGGCCACAAGAAAGCACTCAATGGAGATGCCAGGAAAACAGAGGACCCACAGGGGACATGTCTAGAAACCAGAGGACTTCTGACCCAAGAAGCTTACAGGTCCCACGTGGTCTTATGACGGAGAGCCAAAAAACCATCACAGCGTGGCCATGAAAGTAGATTAGGGAAGAGCAACCATTAGGCAATTCACTCCCAGTACTGATGGCTTCAGATCTGGGCCATCTTGAGCTTTTCCAACTGTAATTAAAGGTCACATCTATAAACACCAGTGATCAGCCAGGTCTGGACAACCAGAGAGGAGGCACAGGCACTTCTCCCACACCAATATCAGCTGGAACTGCCTGTTGAGTCCCACAAGACCTGGCTCAAAGACCCCAGGAGTTTTCCCTACCCCTGCTGCAACGAGAGTGAGTCTGATTCCTACTCAGCTGTAGAAATCCCATCCTTCACGCTACACTTGCCAAACAATTCAGCAAGAGGTTCCTTTCTGCCCTCTGGACTATACTACACCATGCCAGACAAAGTTTAAGCACCATTTTTCCTTACTGAAGATCATTTACTCCATTACTGGAAGAGAACTGTGCAGGAAAAAGCACTAACCAGACCTGTTTTCGTCAGATTGTTTAGTGTCCAAATACTTGTTACCCACTTTGGCTGTATGGCTTCAGTAGATAATGCCATTATCTAGTCTGCATTACATACTGCAGACCCTGCAGTATCTGAGTAACACAGTTCTCAAAATAGGAATCAGCTAACGCTGCATCTTACCTTTTTTATTTGATCCTCTTTTAGCTTTGTGAAATGGAAAGCTAGCAAGTGGATGGCAAACATTTTCTTGAAGCAGATGGATGAGTCAGTAGTGACAGAGCTGCTGTGAGTAACTCCAAAGCGACAGGTCTTTATTCACAAAGCTGGAGCTAGAGAAACTTCAGCTAAGGCATTTCCCCCAGGGTGAGATAGTGGAGTTCCTGGGAAATTGAGTCCAGAAATAAATCCATCCAGTGTGACCGGTTCAATGGCTAAACTTCTGTCTCTTTGTATCACCCCCTCCCATCAAACCAAAGTCCCTCCCTCCCCAGCTACACACTTCATTGTGCCAGAGCAGGCACCTGGAGAGCTGCCAAGCTGAAGGGGAGAAAAATCGATTTTGTTACTGCTCCACTTGGGAATTGTTACCACTTCGCAATGTAGTTGCTACGCAGCCTGCCCTGCTTCGCCCCGCTTCGTTCCCGGGGGGCTGACAAGCTCCCACCAGTGCAGCATGCAACAAAGTGCTGCAGGGAATCTGGAAAGTTAGAGAGGATTTTACAGAGTTTCTTCCCTCTGCTCAGCACTCCCGCTTGCGAGACAAGCTCTTCTGCATGAATTAACTCAGCTCTAGTTCCACACAGTGCACCTTTATCTGCGGCTTTTTTCCAATTAAGCTTCAGCCGTGCAAAGGAGCAAAGAGACGCACAGACCCCTGCCCCCAGCTGAAATACCTCTTGCACAATTTCCAGCAGAGAGGTTTTGTGCAGATTATGCTCCCTTCACCCCTCCCGAAGACAAGTTTCAAACCAATGCAGATCCCCACAGCCAACAGTGTTGATATCAGACCACCTCACTTGATAAATGCCTTTAACTGGCAGCAGAGTGCCTACAGCAAGAGCAGCTTCCTTACACCATCAGAGCTGAATTTCACACAGCCTTTAACTATTACTCTCAAAAGTTCACTCTGAATACACAAGTGTTTCCAGGATTTTGTCATCATATCAGGTGATATGGACTATGGAAACATCATCCAAAGGAAGCTGAGTGAAATGTTGACAGAAAGGAGAGAAGTGAAAAAGGAAAAAAAAGGCATTCTCTTGGGGTAATTAGAGGCTCACTCTCAAACTACACCTACACTCGCGGTGTGTCCCCCCAATTACTGTCCAGTATTTCAGCTGAAACTGACCACATTTAATGCACTGGCAGACAATTGTTCTGCAAAATTTTGGGTGGCAAGATTACAATTATTTACAAATTATTTTGATAAATTAGAAAAACAGCCTCAAGGCGGGGAGAAGAGGGAGGTGGAAGGGGGGGTGCCAAGTAATGGGAGGAAACACACAGAACTACTGAGCAGAAGTAGGAGATTGTCAACACAGATCCAGAGCGGGGCAGAAGCAGCCAGTTCGCAGAAAAGGATCTCAGGCTCTATCAATTCATAGCCTAAATTGGACCCAACAATTTCATTCTATCGTGTAAAAAAAGTACAACTGATCATCATGCTGGGCTGTATGAACAGGAGTATAATGCACACACAAAACAACACTCAACTCTATGCTCTGCACCAGTCTCAGGAAGAGGACTCTGCCCAGCCCTGGCAGCTACAGCACATCAAGAAGGCATGGATCAGAAGAAGATAACTCTGCTGAACATCAGGAACAGTCACAGGTTACATTTTTTCAGCCTCTGATCACGAGGAAAGACTGAAAGAGCTTAGGGAGGGGAAGGGAACTCCCTCTGCAGAGACAAATTTTACAGAACCTCTGCTAGGAAAGGTTGAGGTCTTTCTTCCCCCCCCTCCCCCGCCTTGCATCAGGGATGAGCTCCGGACACTGGGAGATCCTGCCAGCTCTATTTATTTTCCACTATTCTAGAACAAGAGTAAAGCAGACAGAGTGACTGAACAGTCCATAAATAGGGCTTGTTCTAAAATTAGGCCTTTGATCGTCAAGAGAAAGGGAGAAAAGGAAGAAGAAAAAACCCACGCTACCAGCCAGAAAGCACGGTTCACTTCTCCTGTATTCATCTTTTAATAACTGCTGGCTCGTTAAGTCAGACACTGACTCCCAGAGGGACTGTCTCTTTCCTCATTGTTTACCCATGCCATCCGAGTCACTACCCCTCCGGCCAGCAAAATTGAAAACATCACCTTTCAAGCTCCATCCCACTTTGATCCAGAGCTCATTGTGTCTGTAATACAGCAGATTTATTTTTCATTCTCTCTTTTCTTTCTTTCTCTAACAGATGACACTGGAAAAGGGTCTCAAAGATCTAAACGTGACTAAACTGGCAGCAAGCTCTTAAATACTTGACATGTCAGAATCACTGCGTAACTTGTTCGCTCATCCCTGGTACATCCTAGCTTCAGGCAGGCTGTTGTGCAAGAAAAGACATGACATTATCTCATTTCCACACAGACAGCAGTTCAATGCACTAAGGGCCCAATACCCAAATATGTTACAGTCATTTTGTACATATTCTGGACAGTACAGGGGAAACAATCCAGGACCAAGTGAACAGATCACCTCCAATTGCATGCAGCTTGGAGGCTTGAGGCAATGTTGTTTTTTCCCTTTGTTAGAGCTGCACCCAATAATAAAAGTTCATCACAAACCCTCCCTTCCCCCTTTGCAAGGGCCAACAGGACTTCAAAGTTATAATACCCCTCTCTCTACTTTCTTCTCCTCCAGTTCTCCCTCCAAACCCTGTCTCAAGGCACAATGGAGAATCCTGAAGAGGCTGGTGCTCACGTAGCCCATCCACCTCCCACAGCCTTAGCAGTCAAAGGCCTGCAGAGAAAAGGAGCTCACAGCTACCGTGGGGAAATTCAGATAAATGTCCAAGTACAGCAGCTAAACATGCACCTGCTACCTCCAGAAAGAGGAACCATATTAATAAGCATTTTATTGCTGGAGAAATACATCTATCTGGTGAGGTATCGAGGCAGTGGCAACACCAGTTGCTGAGTTTGGCACCCAGGTTAACAAGGAGACAGTGGACAAGGCTACAGGTGAGTCATCAGGAGAAATCCTTCTTTGTTATAGCTTATGCTTTCAAGACTAACTCTTAGAACATTTCCCCTCCCAGTAGCAGCAGCTTTGTTCCCCATTATATTCCCACAAGTTCATCAAAACTCAGAACAGAAAGGGGTCCCCGCATTCGTCCTGCATATGCCCCTCCTAGGGCAACATCAGGCTGCAAAATAAGGCAGAACACCTGAGGGGACTGACTGGAAAATCCACTCCAAGAACAGATACTATTCAGAAGAGATGGACACAGTACAGACAGAACAGAGCACATTGGCTTAAGAGAAAGAAGGCTTTTACCAAGTAGTGCTGTTACAATCAGCATTTTACATTTGCAGCATAACAAACAAAAAAATAAATTGTGAAATCAATAAAATTCCAAACATCTGTAACCTGAATGCCTGAAATTAATCTGGAAATCGGAACACCTGAAATAAAGTTTTGCAAATGTGGTTCCCAGATCAAGTGAACAATGTTGTTGTTGTTGAAAAAGTTTCGGCACAGCCCCATGAAGAAGAGCAAGAGGCCACTCAATCCTTCCCCAGGGGTTTGCTTGCACAGGGCACGTCAAAAATGCGCAGCTGGCATAGCTTTGCACCACACCAGTCTGGATTGTACCACATGGGACCAATCTGGCAGCCATTCTAATGGAAGTCAATAACAGCCACACCATTAGCTAAGAAGAAAAGAAAACTTTCATAAAAAGTCAGCCTGGAAACGCCTGAATAATCTCCAGAGCTCTTAAAACAGTTACTATGGTGTCACTATGGAAACAAGCGATGAATTAAGCCAAGTGCTAATCTCAGCAAAATACAAAAAAGAATGCTTATAGTCATTTAGCTTCCTTATTGCAAGGCTTGCTGCTCAAACACAAGGCTGGCTTATACCCTGAAGTCCCAGCCACTCCTTCCTTGCTCAAAAATACACACTAGTACGCAGCTTAGCATACAATTAAAGGATAAATTTATCAAAACAGACTAGAAGCAAAGTACAGTAGCAATGTGGGTCTCCTGCAACCCAACCCCACACACATCGGGGGAGAGAAACCAGAGGAGTCATCCTTGCAAAGTGTGGTTTTAACGAGTGGTTTGCAGATTCAGCAAGGAGTTTGCAGTCCAAGAAGTAAGTGGGCAAATGCATGCTGTCCAAACCCGTCTGCAGGCTTGAGCAACTACAACTTCCCTTCGAGTCTGTCAAGTGCAAAGGACACAAGGAGGCAACTGATATCACTCAATCACATAAACCACATCATGCAAGTTGTTTAAATAGCATCAAATGGAATACATTTGTAAGGGTTAATTGCAAGCTCACATTCTGTGCAAGTCATGTTGCTGTTAAGCAGAGGCTGTCAGGACTCTGGGAAAGCAAAGCAGAATCACTCATCCGCAAACCAGAAAATTCACAACATTCATGTGGCCATTGCCACACATACATAGCTGCTTGCTTTTTCTTGGGGGAGCAAAGAAAGATGGGGCTTTGCAGGGGAAGGACCTAAAACTTTCCCTCCCCACCAGTCTGGTACCGAAATCAGCAGGAGATCATGTGGACTAGAAACATTTATGCACTGCTTGCTTTTTAGTAAGTAATGGGGAAAGAATACATTAAATACACTGAAACCAGCTGTTGAAAACATTATTCAAACTGCTGCAGACTTGTTTCTGAACAGCTGCTTAAAGGATTGATACTAGGAGGAAGCAAAGGGGATTCAGAGCAAACTTTCAACCTGCAGAAATTGGTGGTTGATTATTTTAGAAAATCAGGTATTTAATACAGTGGAATTTGACCTGGCTTTTGCAAGTATCCCAACATTAACACAAGCAGGATCTGCAGACCTATATATAGCCAACCCCAGAAACGTGGTTGCTGCAGCGTTATTCTCCTCAGGCAGCCTCAGCAACATGTCCTAACGCTGAAACCCATTTATGTGAATACACACCAGTTTCAGCATCTGATTCTTTCCACTCTCCAGTATTCCTACTAGGAGCTCAAAAGCATACCCTTATAAGCTGCTCACACTAAAAACAAATGACAAAGCATCTATGTGTGTATGAAAGAGGCACAGCCTGGTGGTGCATTGTCTTAAACATTATTCAGGGATGCTGCATCAGGAAAAAAAAGTCCTTCTCCCGAGAACTTAGTTCCAACAAATTAAACCTTCCACCAGGTGGTAAGCACCTAACTTTTCCAGTTTATGGAAAATAAACTGGAAGACTAAAAGATAAAATAGGTACACGGAAATACTACTGGCACAAATATCAACCCACAAGCTGTTAACTTAAACTATAAGCTGTTAATGTGTGCTTAAGTAAAATATTTTACCTCTCCTCTCAAAATTCAGGTATGACAAACAAACTGGCACATGAAGCAAAAAAACATTTATGAAGTGCAACAGGACAAATTAATTTGTATGAAACTGAATTACAAAAGGCAAGGAGAAACAGACATCTGAATTTCTCAGAAGTAAATAAATTACACCTATGCTTCTAACATCTCCCCAAAAATCATAATCCAACTTATTTTTTCTCCCCCCAAACTTTGCCCGAATCAGTGTGATGAGCTTTTGCTAGGAGAAATAATACAATTTGAAGAGCAAGGACAGATTTTGCTTTGTTTCAGTAATTACCCCTCAAGTGACAGAATTGCAATTTACTCAAAAATTCCTGCGGCCAGAACTTCATCATTCCCCAATGCATTAACACAATGCTTTTTGCCTCCTTCCACATTGTCACAGGACACAAAGGTTAGAGGCGCATGACTCCTAACACCATTCTGACCCAATTTCCTGCAAGGTTGTTCATTACTTTTTTGTTACCTGTTAAACTCTGCCCTTTGGGAAGGGATGGAATAAGTAGCTAATTCATCACTAGTGAAATATCTGATGTTTATTAACGATGTGAGGATATCTTGCAAGAAGACATCAAAAGTTCAAATTTTCACATAGCAGTAGATCATACGCTCATGCTGAACACCATGATTGAAAACGTGTACAGCTGACCAGTAAAAGCAAATTTATGGCCTCTGTCTGAGCTTTTAAGAGTCCACTTCTCTGAGTGCTTCAGGTAACTGGTCACAGGAGAAGGCAAAACATCAAGGAGCTGCAGCAGTGTAAACATGAAATGCCAAGGAAGTTATTAAAATAATATTTTATTTTATGAATAAAAACTAAACAGAATTAGGACGTGGTTCTATTTTTTCTTTTTCCCTGTTTCCTTTGAACTACTCTGATCATCTCTTTTTGAACCCAGGCCATATCTACCATTCCTGTGCTGATCCTGCCACTCACTCTCCAGTTGTCTCAGCATTTCTCGTGTCAGAAGTCCTTCACGAAGCAATCTGTTGGCAAGAGATCCACGTCCATGGCTTTTCAGATCTTCCTGCCTTGTAGCAGACTGATAGGCTTTCAAGTTCTTTGCTCTTCTTTCTCCCGGAACCTCCACTGCAATAGAGAGTGCCTCTGTGGATTTTACACGACGGTCTGAAACTGCCCTGATATCCCTCCTAGTCCTTGAAAGAGGAAAGTCTTCCGACACAACTTCTGCTGTACCAGGAGCAGCTGCAGATTGTGAAGCTCGGATCAGCTTCGTGATGTTGCAGACACCAACTTGTATAATGTCATCTAGTTTTTTCTGAATATCCCTTACAAGGACAGCATCAGGGAACATATCCATGAAGCGGTAACTGAAGAGAGACAAAACAACACACAATTAAACTTTTTGACTAAAGGACTGCTGACTGGGACAAAAATGAGATACATACTACATAAAGTAAAAAAAAAATTATTACATGTTGCATGGGAAGGCCACTGTATTTTAAGTGGCATTTCAGCTGCTCCAGTCCAGGATCACCTTGTTTCTAACTTTCTCTCTCGTCAGTCACAAACTGTTATCTGCAGAAGCCATGACTTGCTCCCACAACATAGATACATTTCCATATCTCAAGATCCTCTAAAGGGTCAAAGGAGCCCATACTGCACCACAAACACATGGGCTTGAAGACACTGCTTTTCTAGGACTGTAAGTCATAAACATTAGGAAAAAATAATTTTCAAGCACAAAGACAATACCTTAGCCACAGATAGAGGTCAAAAACATCATGAACAGCTTCAAGGTGTACAAGTTCTTTGATGTTCTTTGGAGCAGCTAACGGCCATTTGGTGTGCCGACAGAGCCAGTCAAATGTCAGAGGCTCGTTTCTACTGAACTGCCTTGCAAACTGAAAAACAAGCAGATTCAGTGAAGTCCTCAGTTAGTCAGGAAAGAAGAAATCCCCAATGAGTTAAATTCTACTGAGTCTGTATACATAGAATACTCCAGAAAATACCTGCTTTGTTTTACACAGCATAAATGCCACACATTCTTTCACTTAATTACTCAACACAGGAGTCACTCTCCTTTCCAGGGCCTCATTAACACAATTTGTCCATGGGCCATGCACAGAGTTAAGCAACAAAAGTATAGAGCTATCCAGAAAAGCATAACACTGCAGGCATATGATTGCATCTAGCAAAGCAGATGGACTTTGCCTTTTTCCTTCTCCTCCTCCTATTCTGTTAATTATCTTGTTTCAGAATCTCCAGGGTTGAGCAAATGTTAAATGTGTTCCCTGACTTAAGAAACACAATATTCACAACCCAGACAGTTTACTCTGCACTAGAAATCAGCCCTTCTGAAACCAAGACATCTCAGCTCTTTTACTAACAGATAAACAAGCCAAATAAGGTTTAAATTTAAAATTTTCAGGAGAATTAATGACTTGGAATAACGGCTTCTTAACTGGCTGATACCAGAAATTTGGGGTTTTTTTGCCAAGGAATGGGGCTTAAATTCACACAGGCATTCACAACAGCCTACCTCCCTCCAACATCACATTATGCCCCTCTGCACCTTCACTACTTGGGATCTGAATGCTCAGCATTTTCTAATGAGGCACATTTTTTTTTCAACTCTTTAAAACACTCAATTTTTAAAGAACATTATTAACCATTTTTGAAAAGCACACGTCCAATAGCTGTGACATGAGGGCACCACATCAGTTTCATTTTTACACTATCTTACTAAAAAAGTTTAATGCAGTCTCTAAGAGGGGACAAAGGCAATACTGTCTAACAAAGTAACAGTCCCAAACAAAATTCTTAATCCTGAAAAACTGAAATCAGCTGACTACAACTTCCTCAAAATAATCACTCTGGGGCCACAGTGGAAAACAGTTCATCCAGGCCTGAAAAGTGAAATGATGTAATTCTGAGAGCAACTTACAGCACTGTATTTTCTGGGGTTTTAATTCTATGTAACTGTATTATAACATCAGCAATCACACTTAATCCCACATTCTTTTCTTTTGTTGACAAGCTAACACCTTGAAGCAGCAGTATCTTGGTTTTTAGGGACTACTTTTAGACACACTGTAGTGCAAAACTTAAGAGTGCATAAGTGACAAGGTAACACAATTCTGATCTCTCCCAGTTCAAAGATCACCTGCAAAGCAAGCAGTAGGATTCTCTGAGGCAAACAGCAGAAAGGCTATCCAAATTTTAATTTACATCACAAAATGAGAATCAGTTCTCAGAAGTTAAAAGCTTTGGCCAATAAAAATGGTGAAGAATGCAATTAAAAAAAATATGTATGTAATTCTCCAGCTATTTTATATTACCACCTGTGAGCACTTTAAGAATACTCTCAAATGATCTAATGACAAAACCCACAATAAATATAGCAGCCAGATACAGCCTCAATGCACCAAGATCCGCTTGCTCTGATACAAATACCACATTTTTTTGGGGGGAAAAAAATAACTGACCTTCAACAACATGGTACACACAAAAGGCTCTTTTCTATTCAAGGGTGCAGTGCAGAAGACATATCGTGATCGTAAATTTAGTGGAATGTGCTGAATCATATCTGCTAGAAATTTAAAGTCATCAATATTGCAGACAAAGTAAAGCCCATCAACTTGTGAGAGACTCACAAAAATATCCTGTGAAAATATAACCAAATGAAGAGGATGTTATTACAAGAGAGGGTTGTTAAACTTTGTATTACCAAACCAAAAAATTATTTAGTGTTTCAAAGGCTAGTTATACTGAAAGAACAGTCAAGAATACCAAATTTGACCACAGTAAAAAAAAGGGGCAGGGGAGCTCCCTCTACTCTTTTAACAGGACTTTCATTAAATTCCCTAACACAGGATCGGGAAGAAGACATAACGCACTATGCTTTATTTAAGCATTTTCAATTAGTCTCCTAAGTAACAAACACAGTGTTCTGGATGTGTACATTTCAGAAAGAACACCATCACAGGAACCAGTTACTATTATGTTTAGAACTTGTTCCAGGTTTTTCACTTTGCATGACCCAAAAAGCTAACTTTACAGCATAAAATTCAGTAATTGAGGTATTTTTAGCCCCATGTCAGGAACAGATCTATTTTAGGAAGAAAGAAATCACAAGATGAATACAGTATTGCAATAGAGGAGTTTAAAGAACACCTGAAACACATCCAGGGTTTGGAGAAACAGGAAATGCCACTGCACATTGCAGGGGGAATTTTTATGGGCCCCCACAATTATTTCTCTACTCTAAATCTTTGACAGATTTTTTTTAAAAGATCTTTAAAGAAACTTTGAGCTTCTTAATTAAATATGTGACTGAATACTTAAGAGATCAATAATAACATGGGGGTTTTTATCTTAATACTTCTGTGCTAGACCAGAAATTCTCAACAGTAAAATTTTAAAGATGTGCTGTTTCCCTACCAGCCTAAGTCTTCCTGGAGGTCTCCAAGTATAATCTTTTACCTTGAAGTTAGAAATCATACACTTTGCGACATAACAGCATATCAGCAGAGAACAATAATCTTCATTTAAATCCATGAAAGCTGCTAAGAATTTCTCAGTATACTAAAACCTGTGATACTATTTTTTTAAATACAGCATTGGAAGCTTAAATTCTACTTTAAAATGTTTAGGCACTTCCAAAAATTCTACTATCCAGCTAACAATGAGATCAAGTAGATCCCACAAAATCTGTTTTCCCACAGTTAAGCAGCCACTGTTTTACCATAAAGTCCACAGAACCAGGAAAAAAATCAGGTAGCTTGCAGATGTACAGAACTCTGACATGACCAGCCCAGTTTCCCAGGAATTCTCACATAAATTTACCAAAATTTCAATCTCTAATGTTTTCAGCCTCAGACCAAAAACCCTACATTTAAAATACAGGAAAGGTGAAATGAAAAGGTTGTTGCACTCTTCAAGACATGTAAGCATATTTACACACTTCAACAGCTTTCAAGTTTATTATAGCACAGAAAAGTTAAGCATTCTAAACATATTTGCAGTCACTGCTGTGGCAGAGAGAAGAATCCAACTGATAAAAGATACACACAAGGCTGTCTGTTAGCTTCCCAAACAGCATTTTTGTACAAAAGCAGTGACCATAAGCAATGCTTAGTTTTTAAAGCAGAAGCTAATATTTTGATCATTCTTACAATTAGATTGGATAGAGTGGCATCAGGGAGATGATAAGCAAACATTTCTATCTGCTCAGGAGTAGGATGTAGGCCAGCTGCCTAAAGGGAAAATAAAGAAAAAAATTTCCATTAGTTCTCAATATTGTTCTTAAGTTAGTGCATCAGAAACAAAATCTAGAAAGACAAAATGCAAGAAACCAAAGCACCCTACAAAGCCCAGTTTATTTAGCACACTTACATGGAACTTAAGAACTTTCGTGTTTGAGCTTTTAATTCTTAAAAGGGCAGCTTAAATATAAATGAAATATTGCAAGCCTCCAAATGGGACATATTTTCAAAGTCACTCTGGCATGACACAATCCCTTTTTATCACTAACTTGTAAACAGACATGAAGAAAAATAATTTGGGATCGAACACAGTAAAACAGCTCCAGAGCACACCCGTACAAACTGGGTACTGAGCCTCTCACCTTCACAGGGCGCACAGGCTCACTCAAAATTTCCTTCAGCTGCATGAGGTCATCACGATGCATTGTAGTGACTTCTCCTTGTTTGAAGGATGAGCCATAACGCCCAGCTCTGCCTGCGATTTGTAGAGCCTGAGAGGTTGTAATGGAGTCTATTTCCTTTTCTCCCTTCTCATTGATCGTCGGCTTTACTATAGAGTTAAAAATTATTCTTTTTATACACCTGAAATATTTGAACAAAAACAAAGAGTAATCCTTTTTTGCAAATTATTTCCATTGTACAACCTACTACAGAAGAATGAAAGCCTTTTTTTTTTTTTTTGAGCTTTTTTTCCCCCTCTATAAATTAAGGGACCACAGCTGCTACTTATGGACACAACATATTCAAAAGGGCAGCATAAGACTACTGGTTAGTTGCAGGAGAATCATCATCCCTACATACATCAATCGCGTTCTATTAGAGTCCCAATCCATTCATCACCATCTGCCTCAGCAGTTTATAGCAATGTGACTGCATCGTCTTCAGCAACAAAATCAACAAAAAGCAACATCTGAAAATGGACTCAACTTGCTCTACATTTTAGAAATGCAAGAGACTGATACTGTAACAACCCAGCGCATCTGACTCCAGCAAACTGAAAGGATCTTAACAGTACCTATATCACACAGAATTAGGCCAAGTGAGCCACTTAATTCTCAGAATCCGTTTGAAAATTAAAGTTTAGCTCTACCCAAACAAATTGATCACTACTTCAGAATTAAAATGTATGTACTGTGTTATCTAGACATAGCAGATACCTAGCCAAATTAGTCAAACTGGGGAGAAACAAGTGAGGAAATTAATGCAGGTATCTCACCCGGTTAAAAAAAAAAAAAAAAAAAATCATACCATCACCCACTCCAAGTACTTACAAATTGAGTCCCATTCCAATCGCATCTGTGGCAACTAAAATTTTGCACGGATCATCAGGATCATTGAATTTCTTTGCCTGTTCAAGCTTTGTTCCTAAAACAGAATGACAAAACACTTCACATAGTAAACTCTTCTTACAAAACAAAAACAATATATGACTAAGCCCGATGCCTTTAGAATAGGCTGAGGGAAAAAAAAAAAATGGTATTTGACTGGTATTTGGCTGTTGTTGGGGGAAGGGAGCAGGAGGGATTTAAATCATTCCTAGAGCTGGGGATAGACCTCATTTAGTTAAATCTATCTGAAGATTGATTTTACATACATAATAAAGGTCTAATCCAAGATTAAAAACCAGTCAATGAAAGTTGATTACCTTCTCTAATTATATCGAGATGCAAAACTAGGAAAACTTGTACTACTTCATCTTAAAAGTTTTTCTAAGAAAGCAGCAAGAAGCAGAACGTTCTCTTAAAAATAAAAGGAAGAGTGCTTTACCTGGTGGCAGACTGCCATATATGACAGCGCATTCTAATCCTCTGGCTTCAATCTGTCGACTGACAGAATAAATGTCATTCTTACTGAAACAGACAATGCAGTCCCCAGGACGGAGGTTATCTAAAGATTCTAAGGCATAATCGAGCACAGTAAGAGGAGTGAGTCTCTTGTAGTTTCGGACCTAGAATCAAAGGAGTCATCAAAGATATTATGTTTTTAAATGAAAAATTCCTGTGGAATATCAGCCAGCATGGTTACCATCACAACTGATTGTAACATTGAGGGACCTCTCATAGTCCTGAATGGATGATGACTGGGGAGAAGGTGACATACACCTTATGTACCTGCATACTTGCAGCACTTCCCAAACTGAGAACTAGACAGCCTTTTCAAGAAACAGAACTACTATATATTTTTACATGTAAACTAGATTCGAGAAAAGAAGTATATAGGCTATGTAGCAATTCTATCAAGAAATGTGAATCTGTTTTCACTCAGTCATCTGAATGCTGTAACTGGTCCCCCTTTCAGAATTACACGCCCCACCACACACAGGTATATACAGCTACAGGTAATTCACCAGGAAATCATGCAGGCTCAACTCTCTTAGGACCAAATTTTATGGTCTTAAATACTCTTCACAAAGGAATCTTCTCAAGAAAAAAATATTTATGACAGTAAAGTTGGGTTTTCAAATATCTTTCAATCACTTTCTTCTGGAGGTGTTAGCTCTTTTAACTCCTTTCCTCATCATATGGAGAATAACTTTCAACAGATCCAGTAACCTCAGCAAACTTGAGGGCACTGTGCCCTCCAGGATGAACAGAACTGTAAAGAAAGCCTCTAAACAGCTGTAGTATTCCCCGAGAGGAACTCAGCAAAGCACTTATCTTCTTTAAGCAAAACAATACCACTATTTAAAAAAAAAAAAAAAAAAAAAAAAGATAAAAAAACAACTTTGCAACATTGAAACATTCTAACAGAACTCCTGCAAGAATAACTTTGATCAGTGATACCCCAAAAAGACCCTAAATTTTTTGCCTGTTTTCCAGCAAGGAGAACCTGACATTCTGTCTGTAACTTTACAGAATTAAAAAGCTTACTTCAACTTCCTCCCCTGTAGTGTACATGAGCTCTGTCACCAAGTCAATAGCAGCAGCTTCTCCACAAACGTGGATTTCTTCCGCACAGAGTCCTGAACAAGATCCAATGAAATAAAATGCAAAATGTTACATATTTACAGACAACAGTAGCTTTAGCTGACTTTTAAGTTACCCCAAAAATTACTTTTTGCTTGCTAAACACATCAGTGAGGACTGTATTTCACCTCCTTCAACATCCCAAATCAGTACCTAAAGCCTCTCCCACAATACACTACTTCCTTAGAGCTGCTTTTGATCTCGTATCAGCAAGGGATGCTTAGAAATCCATTAGTATGATAATCAGAGCAGCTAATACCTTGTTGCACCCTCTCAGCCAAAACAAGAGGTACCCTCAACCACTGAACAAATAGAGCAAAGATTTGAGTTAGTTTTATTTACTACTAATGTTTTACCAACTCCGAAACCACAGCAGAACTAAAGAGCTTTGTCTTCTGCATGACATTCTAAAACTATGAATACATCTCTAATGCAGTCGGAATAGAAAAAGAGGGAAAAATAAGAGGTAGGGGAAGTGTGACAAATCATCTTGTTAAACTTAGCATCAAAAGCAGCGAAGGGAAAGGCAGGGGGTGGAAATCGGGTTCCAAATTTCTGTTCAAAATCTGAAGTTTCAAAAGTTCAAAAATTCCTCTTGAAAATTCTAAAATTACCAAAAGAAGCATTTTTCTAAGAATTTAACAGATCAATGCAGCTCTATAAATGAGCCATACGAAATTAACACTATAAAATATTTGATGATCGCCATGTTGCCATGCATTTAACAGTATCTCTTCATAATGAAATCTCTGAAAAATTGTGTTGGTTTAATTGAACAAAAAAGTATACTTCTAGAAAATAATCAATGTAAAAGGACAGCATGGTGTAACAACACAAAGACTCTGTATTATCCAAGGAAGCAAAATCAAAAGAGGCATCTGTGTAACTTAGAGAATAAAATTTTTAAAAAACATTACTTGAGTAAAACATGACAGGTAACTTGCTGCCATACAGACAAATCCTTTGAGGCAGAGTATCTCTCTAACTTGCTGTGAGAAGACATATAAAGACGCTTTTATTTTGCATCACATATTGCAACCACTTATGAATAAAATGACTGCTAAGCTTGAATTCAGTGTGCCACTTACGGTCACATTAAACTACTTCATTGTCAACACAAGCAAGCTTACCTAGAAGGGCTCTTGTCCAAGCCCACCCTCTGGCAGGATCTCTGATCATCTGAATTTCATCAATCACAGCAACTTCATCTTACAACAAAAAAGAAAAAAATATGATGCACCAAGGAAGAGCATCTAGAACAGCAATACAACACAGGAAGGAACTCAAAGGCTTTCTAAAAAAGGTTGCTCAAATCAAGTTAATCCTCTACCACCAAAAAGCTATTTGAGATGATCCAGGTTTTATCAACTGCTTTAAGATAGTTCAGAAACTGTTCAAATAAGAGTGAAAAAGAATAGCTCAGCTACTTCAGAGTCCAAGCAATAACACACGTAAAGATACCATAGATATGACTGAAACAATTATGTATACATACAAGGCGTATTAGTGCTGCACATTTCAATGGTACAAGCAATATGAGGAGCTTGTCTGGCATCTTCATTGGCATACACACGCTCTTCTCCTGTCACCAAGTCACATGGCACATTCTAAAGGAATTCAGAAAACTCACGTCAAGTTTCTTTAATATAACAGAATCCCCTTTCCAAAGGGGAAATAAAATCTGTTTCTTAAAGTAGCTTCTAAAACAGTATAAAGGCAGCTATCCAGAAAATAACTACTCAGCCTTTTGAGACTTGTGCCCTGTATTTAAGTCCTACCAGACTAAAGGATATAATGAAGAGGTAGTATCTGTAATTAGATGCCCTCCCCTACTCCCGCAGGAGATTAAATCTTCTGCTGAATGTTTCAGAGCTGTCACATCTGCCACAAAAGAACTGCCAGAAGAGCTGTAGTACAAGAGTCTCATAAAGCAAGGCCCAGCAGTGAGGGAGCCCTGCAAGCTCCAGCTTCCTCTAGTTCATTTGGTGATTGCCCTGTTGGGTGTCTCACCTGCTGCCTTATACTCACACAGCAAGAGTTCATGAGGCCTAGCTGTGAGAGATAGCAGGGGCCACCACCCTGTCAGCTCTACACTCGCTGGATCTCAGGCAGATGGCTGCTCCTTCCATATCTACAGACACCTGTAGAGCCATGCAGGAAGCCCTGTTTAAGCCTCAAGGGCTACGTATGACCCATGCGCTGCCAAGTGAAGTCTTCACACACACTAAACGCATGGGAAAAAAGTGCAGTAACTCTACTAACAAGGAACATCACTACATGGTATCCACATTCACCACATGGTACACGTTACAGATATCTCCTAGGACAAGCCAGTCTTTCTTATGTGTTGCTTTGATAACCAATAATAGGAATTGCAAATGCTAAATCATAGACTCAAAAAAAGAGAAATCACAAGATCATTTGGTAAATACTACTGTACATACACACTATGCTGCATTAACATGTGATGTGTGACTGTAATGCTTCAGAACTGGTGTGGTTCTGTGCAGCTGGAAACACACTGGTGAGGCGCCTTCAAAAACATGCTGGAAGCAATAAAAAAAAGTACTAATGAAAGCTTCCTCTAGGGACCTAATATAGGGCTCTGCTCTTCAACTCAGCACATCTGAAGCTGCAGAACTTTTTATTAGATGGTTAAGTAAAATATATTTAAACATTGAAGCAGAAGGTTGAGGGGAGTTAAGCAAGGGTAATTCTTGTGCACAAGCTAAAATAAAGGTCATGGGCAAAAGAAGCCATGGTTTGCACACTGAAAAAGCTAATAGTAGAACCTGGCTAAACCCAGGAAAGGAAAAATTACAGGAAAATGGAGGCAGGTTACAGAGACGACTGCACAGCATGTGCTATGGGGAAAGTGACGTTCCATTTGGGGAAATGATGTTCCATTCCGCATGCCTAAAGCAGAAATGCACAACTGGTATTCACATGAGCTGACACTACTGAGAGCAACACCATCCGTTCAAGCACACTGCTTCATGGACTACCTTAAGCAACTATAGTACTTTACAAACATGCAGTCATGAGACTGTTCCAGCACTAAGGATGTAGGTAAGTAATATAACATACTGACAGCATCATTACTCTTTTGGAAGATCTCATGAGCCAGAAGTTTTAGTGGACCACAGTATATTCCAGATTTTGCTGACAAAAATCTCTGGATAGCATGGTAAGTTTTTCCACTGTTTGTAGGACCAGCATGGAATATTATCTTTCTCTGAATAGCCCTGGCATCTGGGTACCTAAAACATACACAAAAAAGCAGATCTGTTGAACATTTATCTGGTGTTCTGGATACTGATTCAGGGGAAGTTGCAAATTAGCTTAAACATTTACTTTATTAATAGACTTTTTAATGTGTGTTGAAAGCAGGAAGATCGAGTTCTTAAATACAGTATAAAGAGGTTACTATGTCTTATGCATTCATCTTCTAAATCATACAATGCTTTCAAAGATTTAGAGTGGAATTCACACATGTTCAAAATAATTCTCATTACTGTGGTCTCTCTCCTTGGGTATATCAACATTTTAATGTTCTGGCATGCTACCTCCCAAACAGATACAGCCAGAAGACAGCTTTCTAGAAAGGCGACACCAGCTCAGTGACTTTCGTAGCTAATATAATCTTACTTTCCTTTTAAATGATGGCAACATATCTTGTAACAAAAATAAGAGTTCCTGACACAAATTATTGTAAAAACAGAGAAATGGAACTGAAACTATAGTGCAATTGTACATCATGAAGCTTAAGCCCGCAGACTATGAAATTCTGTGACACTAAGAAAAGAGAACACTGCAACCACTTAAACACACTGACCAGTTGGGCGGCAATCTTAAATCACTGATCTTGCGCAGATCATCCATACAGTCCAGCATCGGAAATATCTGCTTTGCATGCCTCAGGAAAAATGGAAAGAGATCATCCACGTGACCTAGAAGACAAACCCTTTTAAGAAAGTTTGCATGTTTGTCTGAAGGTGTGTATTTTCATAATAAACTTTAAAAAAAAATTTTCTACTACTTCCACCACACACTTATGTAATTCTTTCAATTTCTGGCTGTCTACAAAGTTCAATAATTACCTCAATGCCAGAAAGGTAAACTAACATAAGTACAGACTCATTAAGCAACGTAATGCAAATACAGTAGTATGAAAAGAAAAAAAATCTCATTTCAGTATATTCACTCTGGTTAGCCTACATGTCTAGAGAACTTCTAAATAAAATGGGAAGCTATGGGAAAGCTGGATGAGAAAATAGCTTTTCTGTCCTAAGAAGATTTTAGCCCTTTCTTCCTAAATTCATGTGCTGCCTTGGAATAAAATAAAATAAAAGCTTCTAAAATGCTTTTATGAATTAACAGAGAAAAACAGAATAGTTTGCAGCTTCTCTAAGCTATAAGACTTCAGATGCTGGTTCAAAATTGTAAGTCTCCAATCCCTAAAGGAGAAAACGAAAATAGAATAATCAACTCAGAAGAGACATCCAGGTTCACTCTTCTGAATGTCTGCAGAGTAGACATGTGGCCTTAAAGGTGTTATTTCAGGTCACACTCCAATTGTCCAGCTCTCATAGAATTTCAAAGAACTATGTGGTTGTAAAAAACTGTTATTATCAAACACACACACACCAAAAAAAAAAAAAAAAAAAAAGCAGCACTGTTTTGCTGTTTTGTTTTGGTGTTTTTTAATTGAGAATTAGTATTCAATGAATCAAAATTGTTGTGAAAAATTTAAAGAACTTAAAAACTGTATTATTTTCAATTATCATCTTTGGACAAGCAAAACTCAACTAAAAAACTTCAAAACTGCCACAATAAACAACCCTTTACACTCCTGTATATGTGAGTTTTCAGGCATACATAAACAATGCTCATACATAAGTAAATGAGGAGTGAGGAAATCATGTGGAAGATTTTATGCACAATTAATAGAAAGAGACACTTTAAATTTCCTAAGACGGTAAACATTTAAAATCTACACATTTACATTTTAAGACAAAACTAATGGCCACCGTAACCTTTACATTACCATCATTAAAAACACATGTACTATGCCGAAGTTCTGCAGTTCAAACTGTGGAGAAGGCTGTTTCTG
This sequence comes from Morus bassanus, assembly GCA_031468815.1. Taxonomy (NCBI): domain Eukaryota; kingdom Metazoa; phylum Chordata; class Aves; order Suliformes; family Sulidae; genus Morus; species Morus bassanus. Next base: position 5,241,958 of record CM062583.1, read on the forward strand.
CTATTACCAGCTAGCATCACAATGGTTAAGTGACATTGACTACAACACAGGATGCACTAAGCAAGCATACAACACTCGCTTCTATTAGTGCCACACTGAAACAGAACACAGTCGCAGAGCTGTGTTCCCAAGTAGCCACCTGGCCAGGAGAAAGCTCTCAAAGTGCCCCCTAGTGACTACTGAATTTTTAAGAGGAATAGATGGAACAGTACTATTTTCATTTCAGCAATGAACAGATGCTATAAAACAACAAGTTGCTTCTTGCTAAGACCTCCACCTCTTTTGTTTCCACTTCAGAAGATTTAAGAACAGAACACTTCATAGGATGGGCACAAATGTTTTTGACGGGGAAGCAGCGATTTTTAACCTCTTTTACAGCATAGTAGGGGGGTCCACAGGTACATAGGTAAGCATACAGGTCAAAAATAAGAAAAAAATGCATATTTTATTTTACAAGCACTCCAGATACTTGCCTGCACCACAGCATATATCATTGAGAATAATATGCAAATCAGCACTCACAGAACTGGATTCCATGATATACTTCCTAAAACTTATAAACACTTGGTGAAACAGGCGAGCTGCAAAAAAAAGGAACAAAGTGAATGTGACTGGGATCACAAAACCGTATTTGTAAATGCCCAACAAAACACTGAGACAGTCCATTAAAAACCTGTTTCTTAACATGAGATATTACAAGTAAACGTGAAGGTTATTTGAACTGAGTGACAGAGACAACCTAAACAAGCAGTGTCATGAGACCCGTAAAAGATCAGATCTGCCTAATACCATATCCGAAAAAAAAACAGATTTCACGAACATTTTCTTACCATCTAATCCATTTTCTGCTCCTAGTCTTTGGATTTCTTTTCTTTTATAGAACTTATTTAAGTTTTTTAGAACTTCACCTGCAGAAAGAGAGTAACATTTTTTTAGTTTGGTCAAAATTAAATCAATTCTGCTGACCCGAAGATCATGGTTCATAGTCTCATTACTTTGGAGAGAGAGAGTCTTTGCCACACTGAACAGCCTCAAATGATTTCCCCCTAAATTAAACACAATCAATGATTGAGCCTACTGTGGAAAAGGACAATCTTGAACTGCAGCAGAGTAAGAACTGCCATCAAAATGAGGTCAGTATTTGAGGGATGCTATCTCTGGTACTTGACAGGAAAGCACAAAGGCGGGAACCTGCAGTCAACATGTTATGGAAGAAACTAATCAAGGTTTTGGGGTGGGTTTTGTTTACTTTTTTTATCAGCACCTATCAGGAAACAGCAGGTTTTAATATAAAAAGTAAATCTGCTTAAACCACTCGGTGACAGCTTTTACTAAATATCCTGAGAGACCTTCCCTCCACACTGCTTCCAAGACACGCTCTCCAGAAAGATCAGGCAAACCAGATGCAGTATTACTCCTATTTCTCAGGTTACATAAAGCAGAAGAAAACTTAACAGACTTTCTTCATATATATCACAAATTACTCAGATTTGTTTGCATAAAATCTCTTATTATAAAGTTATTAATAAATGCTTTCCCTCCCCTGAAAGGCAAGTTCAGAGTTGCAACAAATCTGTGTTTACTAATGTACGCTCCGAATTTAGTTTATTAAATGTTAGTTAAATCACAATGGCAAAATTGTGTCCCCTCCCCATCTATAACAGATCAGAAATTCACACCAACCTAGCAAATATGAGCACCCATCCATAAATGTGTTATCCTCAAAATTCAAGTCTACAAACCCTATAATAGAAAATGCTAGGCCTGATAATGCAGCACACCACTGGTCTGCCAGCACAAGTCACTGAACACAACACTGCCAAACTCTACTCTCTGCAATTAACTCCGTAACTCCTTGGAGTCTCTGCCACAACATGGAAAGCTTCCCATGAGAAATACCTTGCCTCTCTTTCTGAAAAACTATATGCTAGAACAGAGATAACCCACTTTGCATAATGCAAATCATCAGATGACAAGAATACAGCAAAGTCCAACTGCAGGCAAAGCCAGAAGCACAAGAGCAGTGGCTACATTCCATACCCCGTGCATGGTTACAGTAGTCTGTTAACAGATTAACTTACAGTCCGAAATGTTCACAAAGGTAACTAACCAAGATTGTCAGCAGGCTTACATTTACTACACAGGCATCCATACTCTCATCAGAAAATGTTTAAGGGCCCAGAAATCAAAGACAGATCGGAAAACACTACATTAAAAGAAAGCACCAGGCTAAACTCTCCAGAGCTTCTGTAAGAAGTTACAACAGTTAACACATCATCAGCCAAGTATCTAAATTCACAACCTACTGGCCTTACTACAAGATTAGAAGGTCAATGCCAGAACATTTGTTACTATCCAAGGCAACATGATATTGGGACCATCACAGCCCTCAACATCCAAGGTCACGATCCTTCCTAAGCACAAATACCTGTCTTAACAATAAGGTATTATCAAAACAAAACAAAGCTGGCATTGCAGTCCAACTCAGCATGCCCACGTTAGCTTAATCCAACTGCACATAGTACTATTTTTACAGCAACAGCTAGCAATCAGGGTACATACTCAGGAGACCCGTGTCCTGCCTCTACCATTACCCTTTTTACCATTCACTCCTGTTTTAAGACGTCCCTTTCTTTATCATTTCCTCATTCTAGAACAGTATTCAGTATTTTAGCTCTTAATCCCCAATTACTTTGACTCTCAGCAGCATTTTTTAAGCTTCTGTGTAAAAAGATGGCCTTGCTCTGCAGTTAAGTTCAGAAGTTATGCAGTTAGCCTCCAGTGTATCAGGTTCATTTAGATGTTTCAGCCCTATTTGCAGTCATTTTCCTGCATCTGAGACAACAGTCTGTTTCAGTAAGCCTGTATGCTACCACTGGGGCAGCTGAACTGCTTTGTTTTAAAATTCCTCCAGAACTATTAGGCTTCTATTGTCCAGCCCAAGTGACCTTGTGCATCTAACTAATCCACTTGTTCAGTCACCTCCTGTTTCTGACGCCTGAAATACTGACAACAACCTTGTCTTTCCTAGCTTACATTTCTCACCAAGAAGCACAGCCCCATGGTCTGACAATTGAAGCCATAGAACTGACGTTCAATATGACAACTGAGCATGAGGGCTCCAAATCAACAACCGTATCAAGGATTCTGTGAAGCCACATGGTACAAGGTGCTGATCTTTCACACAGATTTTTCTGTTTACATTTATTTAAAAATCGTTAATGGATCATCTCCATAGCAGGAGGCCCACATTCAAACCAAACCTAATTTGTGCTGCCCACTGAGTTTGCAACATTCAGGCCTGGTACTGAAGATCATGAAGCCCGGTACCAATCTTTCAACCTCTGTACCAACAGCAGATCACTTATCTTTACATCACCTTCTCTCATTGCTCTTTACACTCCTTTCTTTTGATACTACATGCGTGACTAGATCTCGTGTCCCTTTCACCCTCTATCTAATTTTAACATCAGTTGGTTTTTTGTTGGTTGTTGTTTTTGTTGTTGTTGTTTGTTTGTTTGTTTTGTTGTTGTTTGTTTGTTTGTTTTGTTGTTGTTGTTTGTTTGTTTTGTTGTTTTTTACATAACTGCTCCTTAAATATTTCACTATAATGTGCTCATGTATTACCAGCTGATTCAACAATTAGCTTGTTCAATGAGGTAATCATACAAGGGGGTTAGCAAACACCTACTTAGATGTTAAATCATTCCATGATACAGTAATTTCATATTGTTCTATTGTTACCCATGACGCTGTGCATTTGGGCTTTCCACAAGGACATCACCATCACATAAATATAACAGAAATATTACTAATGTAAAAGTAATGAAAGGCTACAGAAAGACACATTCTGCCATAACCTCTGCAAGAAAAGCTCAACAGCAAAACTCCTTCTAACTGTAACCAACTTGATGCACCAAAATTGAAAGCATACACCACCACCCATAAGCATCCACTTCCTACGAAGTCGTAGAAAACAGATGCAGCCGTGAATTAATTCCACTACATACCATTAAGCATGGCTATAAGGTTTGGTTTTAAAGATCCAGGTTTGTTATAAAGGTTTTGCAAAAGTAAGCTTCTAAAAAGGCTTCTGTTATACTGACAGCGTTTGACTAGTGTGAAAACTATAAGCACTCTCTCACTTCAGCAAGCAACAAGCTAACAAAGTGATTCACACTGGAATTACACACACTGCAAGAAACAAAGTTTCTTCATAAGCTGTAATGAGAAAGCCTGTAAATATGAGTTTCTCTTTACTAAATCTAGTTCAGCTTTAGAGAGTAGAATCTGACAGAGTATCTTCATTCAAACTATAAAAAAAACCAGATGCATGATACTGTGTGGGGTCAGAATCTGAGGCAGGGAAGCAGAGGAAGACTATTTATTTCATAAAAAAGAATGGATGATATTGGCTAAGGAAGGTCTCATTCAGTTTCCTCTTTAACATTACTGATGAGTTTCAAAATACAAAATTACTGACAGCACTACAGGCCAACAAGCCAGACGAGCACCATACTGGTCACCTGGCTGGTATTCCCTGCAAGCCTCCCACGGAAAAACTTCAGGCTGTTTGAAGAAGTCAATTTTCACCTGCGGGAACATAAATAATTTTAGCCAATTTGTTCTCTCTCAGGAATTTAGCAGAGACTGAACAGAATCTCTATTTATTTTCCCAGAGCATTTTAGCTGTAACTTTGAAGAAATCCAACATAACTGCTCATCTGATAAACATAGAAGATGCCACCATTCATGTTTACTGGCATCTGAAGAATGCACTACTAATTTAAGCTGACACTCAAAGACAAGTCTGAAAATAACACAGACTTTTTGCATTACAGCTGTTCAGGATTTTTCCTCCTAACTAGGCTTTTAGGCTGACAGGGCTAGGTATTCTTTTCTCAAGGGCTCTGAACAAGTTAAGATCATTTTCCCATGTTTCCTATACCTGGGGCTAATACAAATAATATGCCATCAGAACACTTAATTAGGACAACATATATAGAAAAAAGGTTTCCATTTACCCCTTCAATGCATTGGGATCACCAAACATCAAAAGGAGCAAGAAGTTGTCTCTTGAGTCTTTAAATACAGTGTTCTGGCACAGCTAAATAAAATAAGACCACTCCTGAGCAGAAGACTGAACACGGATGAAGAATGAACAAGATGTTATGGTTTATAATTAAAGAAAACACTGAAAAAGCAGTTACAACTCACTCAATGGTTCTTGAGATATAATAACATATAAAGACATCAAAGCCCAAAAGTGTAGAGCATCTAAAGGTCAACAACAGAATTTCTTCTGTTTCCACTTAAATGTCAAAAAATTAATGTGTCAAGTAAAATGACAGGATATATACCTAGCAAATACATAAGAGAAACAAAACACTGAGAAAGATGTTATTTTACTTCAGGATTGCAGTTCAGACTCCTATTCTGCTTCTGATGTACTAAGGAGCTCCCATAACACTGAGGGTACTGAAGCAGATAGTTCTGGACACAGCTTTCCCAGCTGATACACAGAAACCTACACTTAACATTTACTTGCTCATACTTTAAGACATGCAAACCCAAGAGTACCAAACAGACCTGCACTGTTCTAACTGGAAGCTAAACTTAAGTTTCTAACTAGAAATATAATTGGAAATACTGAATGCTTTGCCCAATTTTGATCTAGGCATTCACACAGAGACGACCTCTTCTGTCTATAACATCAATATGTGAGAAAACTGTGACTTCTGAGTTCAGACAGAGTTATGGTTTCAGTTTAGCTGTGGGACATACCCCCACACCACGCACCTTTATCCTGACTGCACCGAAATAGGGAGTGGAGGAACTAGGACAAGATTTTTCCTCCACAGAGGGCACACCTAATAAGCCTTGGTAAAAACCTCACCATCGGTCGTATTGCCTCACCCGGCCGCTTTCACCCCGCCTTCACCTTCGCGGGCAGGAGCAGCTACACCGCTCAGACACGCCGCAAGGGAAGACCCGCTGCTCTCGGGAGAGAAAAGCCCGGGGAACAAGGCGAACGGCGCGGCGGAGGCCAGACACCGCCCACCCGCAGGGCTGAGGCGGCCGCCCGGCGGGGCCTGCCCGTTCCTCTCAGCCCTCACCGGGACCCAGCCCCTCAGACGGGGCGGAGGAGCAGCACGCCTGCGGTCCCGGCGGGAAGCCCCCTCACGGTCCGTGCCCAACGGCCGCCGCCGCCTCACGGCCGCCCGCGCTCACCCTTGTCGAGGGGCCGGGTGAGCTCGGCGCCCACATCTTCCTCGGCCGCGTCGTCGACGGGCTTCAGCGGCACAGGCACGAAGAGAGAGGTGTCGGGGGCCCGGGAGCTGCCGTCCCCGCCGGCCGAAGAGGAGAAGGAGGAGGAAGAGGAGGCGGCGGGGCGCAGGCGGGCGGCGGCGGCCCCGCCATGGCGGAGGACGAGTCCCGCGCGCGCCGGGAGCCGCAGAAGCGGCCACGCGCACCGCCTCATCGGCAGCCAAGGGCGGCAGCAGCGGCGGCGCGGGGCTCGTGCGTCATCGCGCGGCGACCGCCCGCCCTCCCGCCGCCGCGCATGTGCAGTGCCGCCCTCATCCCAGCACCTCCCTCGCCGTGGTGCCTGCAGAGGGCTGAGGCGATCAAACAGACGACCCAGATGTTAGTGAGAATACAGCTGTTTTAATTCAAAGAGCAGCTCAGTATGTTTCCCGCTTATTATACATAATTGCACAACCTGAGGCTGGTTAAATACAATCACATCTTCAACATCTCTTGGAATCACTTCCAGGTTACAACATGCAAGTGACCATGAAAATATTTGGCTTTTTACTTTATTCTTTAAATTTCTGTTCAGGCACTTACATGAGGGAGTTAAATTTGCTCTCGTTCAAAGATATCTGCATTAGAAGTATCCTACCATAAAGTACACAGAGTCGTTGTCTGCTTTATCAAAGTACCACAGTAATAAAACAGTTCTTACAGAAATGTAATTTGATTAGTTACTTACTCATAAAGTAAGGTTACCAATGACACTTGCACCAGAGTTGAGAAGTCTTGGTTTGAAGGCCAAGTGAACTACAAGCGCAAGTAGCCTTCCACACAGCAGGCTTCATTTACGCCCAAGCCACACGTCTGATAACAGACTACATACTCAGTTGTGAATAGATGAAGGCTAACTCCTTTAAGCTATTTCTTCAAACACTGAATGCATATGAGATGATTAAGACAAACGATCTGCTGTGCCAGACAGTTTTAAGGCTCGCCTGGCTTCAAAACACCTTTCCAGAAGACTGCAAAAAGCTTGTTTGCCCTCATAACAGGCCCAGACGGACTAGGAGGAAGACTCCTTTGAGGACGTTTTGCTCTCCTGTCAGGACAGCGAGGAGACAGACTGTGAAGACAGTGGAAGCATGAAGCCAGGAGGAACCAGAGACTTTCGTGTATTTGCAAAATAATCAATGGTACACCAGCATTTGTTTTATCAATAAGAGATAATAACTACGTCCAAACGCTTTACCCACTCACCATCTGAAGGTGAAATCATGACAACCACCCTACAGTCACTGGTTACCAGGCAATGAACCCCCAAAAGTCAGGAGTGACTCACATGAAAGGCTTAGAGAAGTATGGTAGAGAGAGAATTGGGGGAGGGAGGGCAAAGATGCTTCCTAACATTCTTTGCTACTGACAGATTCAAAGCTTCTTAGAAACCTTGGTAAGGTGTCTGAAGGCTCCAGAGTTATCGTAGTCACAGTGCATATACATGCAGTTTCAGTTAAACCCTGTCTAACATAGTAATTAGAAGTCTTAGGACAAATTCACCGTAAACTTCGATTTTTAGTGTGATTTAGTCAATTGTGTTTTACTGTAGTTTCAAAACAAAACAAATGCAAATAAGCAACATTGGAAAGAAACATGCAATAAACATGAGAGGAAGGAAATGCTTTAGTCTACACTGTATAGGTGATCAGCAAAAATCAAATATACCAGCCTATCATGCATGGAAAATAACTAGATTTAAGCTTACACATATCCAAGTGCATATAACATTATCAAATAAAAGTAAATGTGCAGTATAAAATAGTAGCTTAAGAAAGTTCCAGTGTTTGAGAAAGCACTTTATTTTAAATGTATATACATACTTGAATGCTTAACTGAAGAACGCTTTAGTAGTATGGTAAATGCAGCACTGCAAGATGAAGGAAGACAGTTGTAATGGGAATTTTGGCCTTCTTTTTCCCACAGGCTGCTGCCATCTTTAACCTGCTGAAGCATCAAAGTTTTTCACCTTACACCAGTTCACATTTCAGGTTGCTCAGCAGATGCTTGTGATTCTGGAGATTCAAATCGCTGGTGAAAGTTTATTCGTTGTTTCCTCAGCTTCTCGGGAGCTTTTCTCCATAAAATTATTTCCTATTTGAGGAAGCAAACACTTCTGAAACCACCATTTACCATTAAGTGAGCAAAATCAAGTATCTTAAGTTCCTGATAGGCAAAGACTTTTGGGGGAAGAAAAAAAAACTCACAAAAAACTCTGCATCCCCATTACTTACAGAGTAGTGCAGTACATGTGGTAAGTAACAGAGAGACGACACAATTAAGTTTATGTATTTAGTTACTGCCTGACACTTACCTTTATCAATCTTGAGCAGTCACCTCTTCCTTAACAATCTTACTCCCCACTTTAATGGTATTAAAATGTCCAAAAAAATTTTTCTTCCTTTTCTCAAAATCCTAAGCCCATCATAGCCATTGTATGCTCCACCTACCTTGTTTTCCATATTTAATTATATTGCCTTGTCTATTCTTTAGAAGGAAGATTCTGATCTAATCCACACAGCTTCATTCCAGTGACCCTCTTCGCTATTCCTTTCCTCAGCATGCCCTCAACTTTTGTTACATTTTCAGTGAAATGTCTTAGCCCATATTACAATTTTGCAATTTTGAAGCTGGGCTAATGCTGGGAGGGGAATCTATCTGTGGCAGTTTAAGCAAGCAAGCAAACACACCTGTAGCTCATTTTACGCACAAAGTGTTTTGTCTGGATATTTGCAATGCAGGGTTGTTCTGTGGCGCTGAACATCCTATCCTTGCTGAAATAGTACCTATAATCCCCTTGGCTCCTTTTTGCAGGCTAACATTTTCTATACAGTTTCCAAGATGCTCACCAGCAGAAATGTTTAAGCCATACATGAAGCACAAGTAGCTTCTAATGTGTTGAACATCAAAGCAGCATGTACAACAGCCCAGGCAGTTCTGCAACAAGAGTGACCATACCTGTTGTTTGAAGTACCGCCTGTCTTCTTCATCCACAAGCACTAGATTTAAGAAGTACCTCACTGAAAATTTCTTGTTCACATCCCTCATTGTTGGAGTTGGGTCATAGCCTGCTAAGAACAGCCTGATAGGAATCGATTCACCTTAAAAAAGAAAGTTTCAGTTAGTTCCTTAAAACTGGACGTCACTAATGCAGTTTCAGAAGACATGCAAAATAAAGGCAGTTTCCCAAGCACTGCTTGTGCCCCTTTCTTGGTTTAAAAAAAAAAAAAAACCAAAAAAAAAACCAAACACACCCACACCACAGACATAATACTGAGCACAGAGGCAAGTGTGAAATCGAAAGAGGGAACACTTTCTTAGTGGAAGCATGGTAGCCAGGCAAGACAAAAGGATCAGTATCCTGAACTCTCTAGAGCTGGTCTACACCATGGAGTCAGGTTTGAACCAGTGACAAAAGGATCACAGAATTTCCAATGGTAAATAAAGGATAAGAATTACTAGGATCTCAAGTGAAATGCCTTATGTCAATGAACATATCTGCTTTGAATAGGAAAATCCACTGTCATTTCAGCAACCTAAGGAGAATTGTGGTTTCTCCAAGAAAAATTTATACAAGTCATCTCCTCTCCTCCAGATTTTTTTAAAATACAGTTTTAACTCAAAAATGCTTACCCTTTAAAACAAGCACAGTATTATTTACCTTTAACTGGTGCACCATCCATTATTTCATACTTTGCAATGGTTTCAGTCTCTGTTGTGGTACTGGGTCCTGGTGAAACAAGTTTTCTGTGAGAACACACACTTCAGTTTTAAACATTTACAAAGCTTTATCACAAAAAGTTCTGTTCTGCAGCATTTAAATTACATGACACCACATTTTTTGCTTTTGTCTTGCATATAAGTTACGCACAACTAAAGCAAGCAAAACCCTCTCCCAGGCAGAGCATCTCTTTCTTACTCTCTCCTCCCCGCATCGACACAGAAGAGGCAGTAGCCAGCGCTTCAAAGGAGCACTGGGTATGTGGGCTTTAAACAAGGGACAAGCATGCAAACGGTTCTGTTTGGTGGGCAGTGCTAGTGACTGATACTTTAGGCCGTGATCAGACTAAAAGCCTGAAGGGTTATCACCCAGAACAAGAGATACCTTTCTCCAGAGCTGAGGATGAAGAAGCCAGAGTACCTAATTTAGCCAGAGTACCTAATTTAGCCACAAAACCCAACAATGAAGTAGAGCTTTCTGCCCTTCCTCTATTGCTATGGAGGCTTTCTCATTCTCCACACAAGCAGCTCACTAGAGCCCCAGCTACAGGGGAATGAAGTCATGAGCCACAAGCTCTTACGGCCTTCCTAGTTCAAGGGTGTGCAAACCTGAGCTGCCATAATGAAGCTGTTTCTGCTTCAAAGCCTCTTAATATTTCCATCATACCAGTTTTAGGCTGACTGAAAATGACATTTCTAGAACATGAGAGATTCATGCTAAACTTAACTAAGATCACTTTACCAGCTAATATGTGCAGAGGCAAGGGGGTCTTCAGGGTGCATTTTATACCTTTTTCCCTTGTTCATTATCTATCAAGGCTGCTTAAGCTACTGCATATTTATGCCCGAGTTTCATTAACAATGGGTCACGTTTGTGAAGCTAGCCCAACATCCACAAGCCCAGAACAGTGCCACGGACCTTAGGTAATGTTGACTACTAAGTATAATTACCAAAGCACAAAATGCAGATGATAGTCAAACACCAGTGAGAAAGAAGCACATGGAGCACCAGTTTAGCCAAAGCTGCAACTATTGACTTCACTCTCCAGGTCTGCATAAGGCTCAACCGCCACACCAGGCTGCCATTTCTTTTGGACTTTGTTTCTCTTACCAATTCCAGTAATCTCCTTTTTGATCAGCTGCAACTCCATGTGCTGAATTTTTATTCTCACTAAGAGGAAATAAATTTTTCCAACAATCACATCCTTTAAGTGATACCTTTAAAAGAACAGAATGGGAGTTTTCATTAAAGAATAAAGACAACTTTTACACCTTCTTGAAAACAAGTATACAGGCAGTTACCTTATCTGGACTGCTAATTACTCAGAACTTGCTTCCCCACTGAGCTAAGCATCTCAGCCAGACCAGTACAATTAGCACCTTTCCATCACTGCACTACTAGTAAAGGAAGTACTGTAGTTATATGCAAAAAGATTAAATGCAGAAATCAAGACTTAAATATTTGCTAGTGACCCTCCTATTAGTACTGAAGGCAGAACAGACAAGTACTCCTCAAAAAAGGCCACTGTGTAATTAGTCACCAAACAACTCAATATAATAATAATTGAAAATGTTGCTTTACATTTTATGTCTCCAGATGCCAGCTTGTTCATCAAATATTACACACTCTACCTTTTTACCCCGAGATATTTACTTGAACATGTTTTATGTTAAGTGATACTCACTTTGACTTATTGTATTCAAACTCTATATGAAGACAGTCTTCAATGCCTACTTCCATTTTAATGGAGTTGTTTACATCTGGGTACGTAGCAAGCTGGTGAACAATCAGATCATATTCTTTCACCAAGTCTGACAGCCGTCTCACGATTGTCACTTTTAGAAAATACCTAGGAAGAAAGCCACCAAGTTGGCCATAATTATTCAGAATTGCATGAGTAAAAGCCCTTATGTTCTGAACTACAAGTATTCTTTGAAAGACGAAAGTACATTCTCTTAAGACTAAGCAGAAAAGAATAAGACTCCAAAATACAAGACAAAATATTTATATGTGGAAATGTGGAGGGGGGGCTTGATTGGTGGTGTTTGGGTTTTTTTTGAAGGAGAGGCACGGACTGTTTTCACTTGATTAAACAGAAAGAATTTCATCTATCCAAACAACACGGAGCAATTCCAAATAAAGTAGAAGAGACTACCTTATAACAGGATCTCGACAACTCCAATCAAGGCACACTAGCTACTGCCTGTTACATGTCTGATTTGAAATCCAAAAGGAAGAATGAAATCCAAAAGGAGGAAGAGGGGAAGGGGACAGCATAATTGCTAAATTATGCATTTGCTGCAGGGGTAGAGGGGAGAGAAGGCTTAACTGTTACAAACCTCAGTTTGACGTTGGCACCAATGTAGGATTCATATGGCTTCTCAACCTGCATGAATTCAAAGTCATAGCTTCTGTTTTGGGTCAGTTCTCCAGGTAAGGCCAGTTCTTTCACTAAGTTTACAAATTCATGAGTATTGCTTTTGTCATTGAAGAGCTCTAAAGTTGAGGAAGTTAAAGGAAAACATGTTTCAATGTTTGTTTTTATCAAACAGAACTGTCTCTAGTTTGGCAGGAGCAGGTGGGAGAGGACAACAGAAGCAAGAAATTTGATTTAAGTTACACATACTCAATAAAATGTTTTATCCAGTTTTTCAAAGTTATCTTCACTTTCAGCAACCTACAGTAAGCGTTCCTAAAGAGCTAACTGCAATGAATAGAAGACATATTTGAAGCTTCACTAGCATGGCGTCTTTTTTAATGACAGTTTAGCTAGCTTTAATGAGTACTTCTTGCCTTGCATTCTCTATAATTAGCATTGCCCGATTTTGGCTTCCAGCATTTATCGCTGGAGGGACAAAAATCTAAGCAACACCAAGACTGGCTCATTCAGGACAGGCCAGTGATCCCAACTGGTATCCCACAGATCAACACCGCCTATATGGTTTATTATTATTATTACTCGTCTACAATCACATCGCTTCTTAAGACCACTGGTCTAAGTCAGTCATTTGGAAACAAGTCCTTAATACAGACGCATAGACACACCAGTTTCACAGGAACGGCACCTCCTGTCCCCAGACCACTGTCGTCATTATGCATCCCTAGATCCATGTCACACAATTCTCACCAAGATAAAAACTTAGAAAGTTAGAAACAATTAACACTACCATAAAAAACCCCAAACTCTTTAGTAAATAAAAACAAGCTTCCCTACAATTCACAACTGAAAATATCAGCTAAGAACATTAGTGGTAGTTGGTTTTTCACAGACTGAAGCTTTTCAGTGGAGACAACATGAACTAAACACACCAACTCCACAGTTTATCATTGCCAATTTGGTAGAAACTGACACTAACTAGTAACTGCTTATTTTCTATTATGACTACAAATTATCTAAGGTGTACTTTGTTTGTTATATCAAGCATTTACACAATATATAAGTTTATTCAATATTGCATATCCAATACTTCTTGTGCAAGTCAGAGAAGTTGTACTCTGAAGAGTTGGTTTAAAATGTGTCTTTGACATGCAGCTGGAACTAGTCTCCAAGCAGTGCAGATACAGATCACGCTACTGGGATGCTTGAAAGGATACAAGAAAACATGGACAAGTACAAAACACAGTAGCTTAAACCACTTCCGCATAACTCTGAGGATTACTAAACAGTAGCACAACAAAAAGTCCCAGAAACACACAAAATTCAAGAAATACTACATCAAATTAAAGTAATTCAGAGAATAAAATGTATGCAGAGTAGATGAAGTACAGCAGTTAGAGGACAACAGTCTAAATGAAGGTGACACATGTAAGCTCTATTTTTTCCCTACCTCTAAATGCCTAATTCCCATCACACTGCTGCTTTATTCTGAAAGTTCGCTTTTACAGCCCCACTGATCAAAACCTCAAAGCATAAAGAACTCTGTCATATCTGCTACATAACAGTTCAGACAGTACTGGAGAATTTGTGAAATTCCAATCAAAATCAATTGTCTGAGGCTGAAACTTGAAGATTTACTTCTAAGGGGGACAATAATGCAAGCAGCCCTCTAGCAGAAGGAAGGAATTTTAGCATTAGTCCCTAAGGATTCAGAGGTTACCTCGAGTGGTAAGGAGTTAGACGTGATGAAGATTCTTTGTAGTTCAAATCTAACCAGACTTAGATACAGTTGTAAGAAAATTATATTTTTAACGTCAATACCACATTATCTTGCGAAAAAGCACAGAGATCCTCTGAAGCTTCAACCCTATTTTATGTTAGCAGTACAAAACTATGTTTTAGAAAACCAACCACCAAAAATTATTTTAGAAGTGTTTTCCTATAGGCTGCCCCATCATTTCTTTTCTATGCTGCTTCTCTTTCAGGGCCAGAAGTAAAGACAAAAATTAAGAAGTCTGCCACAGTAGGTACACCTCATATTTTGGCTTAGAACCTTACATACACGCAAAATGAGGCACAAGCAGAAAAAAAAATAATCAAGTGCTTTGATTTTGCTTTTTACGTCAGGGTCATTTATCATTTACAGTCAGAGGGAAGACTGTGTTTAAGTTAAAAATGAATAGTCTGAAATATATAAAGCAGAAACCATGTGTACCATGGTAACAAGTTTACTTTTAAAAAATCACTAGTGGTTCTCAATCAAACTCTTAACTGGGCCAATACAGACGAATACTCACCATCCCAGTTCTCCCTCACATGTACGTATCTTCCCTCCCAACAATTGTCCGACTAGCACAAATTAGAAAATCACTTGTGTTATAATGAGTAGGATATTAATCTTCCTTTGGCACTTGTCATCCACTAACTCGATCAGGTTGCAAAGTTTGAGCCAAACTGCTGACAATCACAAGTGCAAAGTTCCATAAACCACACGCACCTAACATCCCTTTTATAGCTTCAAAACTCACCAATTTGTCCTACAAATTCAATTCTAATTCCTTGGTGCTCTAGTCTCTTCCCATGCTGCTTAAAGGAGATGTTCACCTACCAATGCAAAAAAAAACCACCAGTTAAAACTTTTCAACACTTTCACTCTAATACATGATCTTCGTAAAAAGGAAAGTACATTACTACATGCCTATGAAAACTGAGACCTCTTCACAAAAGCACTATCTGAGCTTGAAGGCAACCAAACCAAAGAGCTGATTATGAAATTAAGCGTTACCCAGGTGCCACTATAGCATTTAAGAAGAGTCTAATCATCCACAATACTGAATTTAGTAAGTTTGAAACTTTCGAGTTCCAAAATTAAGAATCTAAGCCAGAGCTTCAGTAGAGTTCGCATAAGCCAGTCGTGACCCCCTTGCCATCTTTGAAGGCAGAGAGCTTCAAAGCATCCTCTGACAGTCACATTTGGAAGTCCAAAGAAGACCTGCCATGAGATGCATTCCTTTCAAGTCAAGTGATCTTCAGTCCCTTCCTCAGCAGATAGCTAAGTACTGGTGTTAGAGAAGTCAATGAAAAAATAACAGATAAGGAAACCTACTATCAAGATCTGGACTTGTGAATTTGATTCTCACTATCAGACCTTGCCTCACAAGAAAAGATTCCATAAGGTGACTTTCTATGGAAACATGTAAATATTAAGCATATATAGTTTCCTTATGAAGTAACGATGACTAGAGAAATTCCTGTACCTTAAAATCCAGTACATCGCCAATATCTGAGTAGGAAGGAAACCACTTGAAAACTCATCAAAAACTCAAAAAAACCTCATCAGGCCCCTCTCAGGCCTTGCTGATACAAGCAAGAAGTGCTCAGGCCAGCGAACATATGAACACTAGTTCCCTCAGTTTCCCGAGTTTGAGGCCCATCTTGTCAAGAATTTCACATCCATGAAAGGGTCTTTCTAGAGAACCAAGATCTCAGCGTGGAGAGGTATCTTAAGAGCAGGAAGATACCCAGTGACAATAGGTCAGTCAACACCCAAGTAGGTATTTAGAAGTCAATCTCAAACCCAATACCTGGCTCACGTTTCTTGGAGGAAAAGCAAATCATAAAAAAAATATTCAGAGAATGAGAATGGCTCCAGTAAAACCAGAGTGATGGCAAGGAGTTCCTAGGTGCAATACTAAAAGTAAAGGAATCCCTCTGGCAATCTCAACTCCCCCTCCCCCGCCCCAAGAAAAACTCTTGTTGACTCAGCAGCCAGTTAAACTCAATATGTTGCTCCTCCAATGCAATTCCAGAAGCCACTTCAGGGCATGAAACATAAGGCTTAGCTTCAGGGTATGCAAAGCAGGTTGGCTGCACCAGCCAAAAAATACTGTTACACGTGTCAGGCTGTGGATTTTGGAGTTCAAGGGGAAGGGGAAGCAGGGGGATCCAGTTTAGAACAGTTTTCTCGTCAGAAGCAGCAACAGGCCTTCACACAGTTGCACAAAAAGCTTAGTCATAAATACAAGATGACCATAAACAAATAAACAGCTACTGTTTAAAACATTCCATTTTATCAGTTGCCTGAATGACTATGGCTAAAAAGACCATAACAGGAAAACACTGAAACTGCAGCTCTTGCTTGTATCAGTTTTTCATTTAACTTCCTATATGCACCTGCATGCCAGAATCAGTACAGTAATTAATAGTCACTTTAAAAAAAAATTACCTTTCCCAAAACAGATTCTCCATCATAGAAGAGAAAATGCTTTTCTACTTTACCATCTTCTGTTTTGATTTCTGCTGTTTTTCGTGTGTCAGCATCATTAAGAACAACATCAATCTCACAACCAGGACCGAAAAAGCCTCCAAGAAAACTCTGGAATAACAAGAATTAGATAAGTTACTACACAGTGGACTACACTCCATTTTAAATGCGGTATTTACTCGCAGCTGTACACTATACATCGGGGAAAAACATTTGCGCTCCCATGAAGTTACAAACCCATTATATATTAGAGACCCAAGAAATAGCGATGACAAAAGACAGTTGTTCATCTAGCAAATAACTGAAATGAGGTCAGTAACAAGCAGTGACAGCTCTTACAAAATATAATGTCAATAAAAAAAGTACACAGCATAATTACCATTATTACTAGTACATTAAAATACTAACAATTATTTAAAACATTACTGTTGCAAACACAACTTTGGTTTCTGTCACTGCAAAGTTTCCAATTACCGATTCCAGTTTAAAAAAATTAATCATTTTTAAGCCACACTTCAAAAAAAAAATCTTTTTAACAAGTTTATTCCATCTGGTTTAGGATTTTAGATATTATGCCGAAAACTACCTACTGCTTTATACCCACTATAACTTCATCCTTGTTACTGCTGTTTATGCAGGATCAGAAGCAGGAAAAATAACAGAGCAAAGTTGGGTGAAAAGAAACAAGAGGGGATATATTACAAGGCCTAAAGCATGCCCTGGGTTGGTAAAGGGGAATAGGGACTTCTATTTGCTGCCTCTTCCTACGCCCCATAGTTCTCTTAGCAAATGAAGAAAGCACTAGCAGGTTCAAGAAGCAGTGGTTCTTCATCCAATCTGTGCTACCTACACAACTCTGCCATCAAATAGGGTGGATGTTACAAGTTTACCCGCAATACTGCTCCAGGCACCAATCCATTAGGAGCATTAAAAGTTTGTCCTAACCTTATAACAGCATTCCCTAGGAACGAACTTTTGACCGGCACCAAACACAAGAAACTAGGACAGACCATCCTTTGACCTTGCATAAACATTTCTTACAAGAAGCTGCAAAACACATTAGCAGCTCTATGGAAAACTCAACAAGATTACTACAAAAGCTCACATTTTCTCCTAAGAATCAGGCACTAATCTACTTTGATGTACTAAAGCAGACAACACTTCACTAAATCAGTGTGATTTGGGGGTTTTGGGGAGAAATTACACTATGTTCTCAAACGAGAGCATCTGCTTCAACTAGATGATTTTGGTATACATGAGAGTCATTCTCACTTCACGAATTTAATCTCAAAAATTGAGTAAGAACACATTTCAAGACATTCTGGGGACCTGAAGTTTGAAATGTTGCATTAATAACAAAAAGTCTAGAAGGAAGTTTAATCTGAATGCTGCTGCCTAGCAGTAGGTACACTGAGTGACTTTCTGCTTACCCCTACAAGTCAAGCAAAGACATGGTGCAATTCTAAGCTATAAAACAGCAATTCACACAAAACTAAACCAACTTTGCGTTTGTTCAGATAGCAAGCAGCCCTAGGTCAATCCACAAAGATGTATGCAACTAACTGAAACCTAGTTGTATCTACTTCACATTCTCACAGGAAAGAAGCAGCAGATGACCAACAAGGTGGTCAAACTAAGACCAAATGGTCCTCCAAGTCTCTGCCAAGCATATATTCGCATTAATTGCTGAAACAAGAAATAAAACTTTTTTTTTAATGACTGCACACTAGAATCATTCTTGATTTTTGGCTCCGGGGCAAGAGGGAGAGAGAAAGAACAACATTCCAACATGAACTCCAAATCTTTAGACTATTTTAGACTGTTACACAGATTACTTTTGGGCATGCCTGTATTTTTTTTTCCCCTCAGAAATTCTGCATTCATTCTCCAGATTAGCCTTATACTTCCTTCCCCCCCCCAGGCAAACAAGGAAGCACATTACCTTTAAATAAACATTATACAACATGGTCTCACAGTGCCTTCCAAATTATGAAGCTGTACCATCGTTTAAAGCAGTCAGCCAAAACTAACATTGGCAACACATCGCTTCTCAAAACTGCATATTAATATTTCAGCTGTACTCCTTAGAAATTAGCCATGATAGCACCCAGAGAGGACAAGAACATAAGGAATAAAGAAATCGACAGCTGGTATCCCCTCCAGTTGCTATCCAAGATACTGCTGGGGTGAAACTATGCAAAACAAGAAGCACTTTGAGAAGCCATCATATGGCTTATTATGTTACAGCTTAAGAAAATGAAGAGAGAGAACTAAGGTTTTCAGAAGCCGGCCAAGTGCTAGGCTCTGTTCTTCATTTCGTGAAAAAGACAGACACTGAAGATTTTGCTACATCAGGACTGAAATCAATCTGCATTCAGTCCTTGTGTGTTATAGCTGTACTAAAGGACTTGTAGGACTCCCAGCAGCTGACAAACGGTGCAGAAATTCCAAATCCCAGCCTCAGCTCCACATGGAGCCCTAAGAAGCTTTTGCATGTCCAGTAGAGATAGAGACAGATGTTAAGGAATCCACATGCTTCAGAAAAGCAGAGTGCATTATCTAGCTGATTCTTTAAAATATATATTTTTTTAAATCTGTCCACGATGGCACACCAAGCACTTTGCCTAGGCCAAGCCTGCTAAGCACAAAGTAGCTGCTACTCCCCCAACCCTGAAGGATTACTACCAACCGCTGTCATTTTAAACGCTGCCTTACGGGGCTGCCGGAAGATTTCCTGCTGTTTGCAGGACTATCACTCGCACTCTCCCAAAGCCTCCCCGGCAGCTGCCGCGTAGGAAACATGGAAGCCGAGCTTCGTGACTCAACCCCGTACTGGCGAGGGCACGTCTGCACGGAGAAGCGGGGAAACACCCCAAGCCTTAATCCATAAACTATATTAAAAAAACAGGCCAAAACTCTGTTTTCCGCCCCCCGCTGCTTTCCAGCTCCCCCCCAGCCCGCCCTCCCCGGGGAGGCCGCCAGGCCCACCGGCAGCTCGGGGCGAGGCGGGCGGCAGGGGCAGCGCGGCTGCGTGGCGCAGGCCGGCGGCGGGGGGTGGCGGGGCCACCGGGAGCTCGGCGGCCGGGCCGGGGGGCGAGTAGAGGGACAACCGGCAGCACCGGCGGGCACACGGCGCCCGGCGGAGCGGCTCTGCCCGGAGCCACAGGTGAGGAAGGAAGGAGGGAGGAAGGGAGGCACCGCCCAGCCCAGGCCGCCGCCGTCGCCTCAGGCGGCGGCCGCGCGCGGCGCGGCGGCTGGCGAGTAACGGCCCGCGTAACGGCGCGGCACCGGCCGCCCGCCGCCCCCACCCCACCCCGCACTCACCATGGCGCGTGCCCCTGCGCGGCCCACTCCCGCCCCGCGCGCCACCAGCACCAGCCTCCCCGGCCCGCGCCCCTGTCATGTGACCTTACGGCACGCCACGCCCCCACCGCACGTGACCGCCTCCCCCCCCCCCGATTGCCCCGTGCCCACCGAGGGCCGGCGCATGCGCGCCGCGGTGGGAGGGCGCCGCCTGGCGGGCGGGAGGTGTCCCCGCAGGGAGGGGCGGTCTGTGACAGGAAATAACGGTCGTGATCCCAAAACAACCAAGATTTTCTGCTTTTTAGGGAAACGCGACCAAGGAGGTGCGAGGCAGCCGCTCGGGGGGATTTTACGTCCTTAACTGAGTTTTGTAAAAGTGCAGGCGACTCCCACTGCACAAAGGTTTTTTAATTTATCATCCCTTAAGCACAGTAACATCCACGCACATCGGGCAGGGCCCGCAAAACCTATTTTCCCCTGACTGGGACGGCTGCCCCACCCGCAAAAAGAAAAGAGCAAGTTCAGACCGAACGCAGATTTTTTTTTTTTTTTTTAA
This sequence comes from Morus bassanus, assembly GCA_031468815.1. Classification (NCBI taxonomy): domain Eukaryota; kingdom Metazoa; phylum Chordata; class Aves; order Suliformes; family Sulidae; genus Morus; species Morus bassanus. Next base: position 5,262,485 of record CM062583.1, read on the forward strand.
GTAAGTGAAAGCAATAAAAATCTTAAGGCAAAGTTTTTATTGATGTGGAGTTGGTTTAAAACCGCTCCGTGGCCATTGCCGCATCGGGTCAGGCACCAGGGAAGGGTCGCAGGAGGCGAGGGAGGCCGCCACCACCACAGGAGGCACACGTCTCCAGCCCTACAGCAGCAAATCCTCCTCTGTTAGCTTTTGCTTCAGCTTGCTGCCCTGCGGGCCCATTAGGAAGGCAGGCAGCTTCGCCTCGGAGAAGCCGTTGCTGTCGCCGAGCCCTGACCCAGAGGCTGGCTCTGCTTCCACCGCAGCATCAGATCCGGAGCCAGACTCCTCATCCGAGAGTGGGAATATGTCTCCCAGCTCCTGGTACCTCTTCATCCTGAAACACAGAGTAGCAGCTAGTTTATTCCAAATTTATCATTTTGTTTATTATCTCTTAAGTGAACACACTGAAGCCTCATCTTCCCATGGGTGAGCCACGCTGTGAAGCACTGTCGAGGTGGGAATACCAGACATCTTTGGGTGCTGGCATTAATGACAAATGCGCAGCAAATGAACTTACAGGGATGGGTCTGCCATGGGAGGAAGGATCCTGTTGGCTCCTCCAGTCGGCATGTAAAACCAGGGCCCCTTCTCTTCAATGCAGTTAGCAGACCAGGCATCAGGTCGGCATCTCACTCTCTTGTACCTTGCCTTCTGCATCGGAGCACCTGATCGAAACAGCTGTGCATTATTGACTGGGACCAGGGCATTATTCACCAAGACCTATTAACTTTATGAGCACCTAGTAAAGCTTAAAGGTACGGAAGAAAGTAATTTGTTTGGCCCTGATGGCTCAACTGCCAAAGACTAAATCAACCCTGAAGACTATTTTAAATGGCTATTGATATCCTAAGTGACATCCTTGCTATCAGAGACATCGGGTGCCTCTCAGACACAGTACCAGAAAGTCCACGGGAATTAGAAATGGAAAACCCCTGAGAAACCACTGCCTCGCACTGACATCATGGCAGGGCTTATCCCCAGCTCAGGGCACGGCACATCCACAGCGGACCTGCAGGCTCAACCACCTGCAGCTCTCCCCAAAGCTGGTGAAGGTATCTCGAAATTTCCTGGGAACAAGCCACCCCAGCGGAGGGTTGGCTCCTGTGCCCTTCCTTTCCCTTTTGGCTTCAGCGAGGGTCAGAGCCAACTCCGCTTTGGCTTCTCGTGCCTCGGCTCAGCCCCTTTGAGTTCATTGGGATGAGTTTTGGTGGGGAGGTCAGAAACTCAAGGTGTGCCAAGAGCAACCTGCCGCGGGAGCAGATTTGGGGATTACATCGGCTCTCAGAGTGCCTTGCCAGAGGACAGACAGTTCAGGCGTCTCCTAGACACAGCCCAGGGTTACGTAAACCCACGGTCTCAGTTCTGGTTCCCCCCAGGTGCCTGATCGGGGCTGTCACTGAAAAGTGGGTCTTCAAAAAATACCAAGAGGAGAAAAAAACGATTGCATAGTAAAGATAAAAACAGCAGCATTTCATCCTTCCTCTTGGTCTCATGTAATTAATTTGTTCTGAAGCCTCCTGGTGCATTCTCCTCCTGTTGGCACTTTATCTATTTTTTCTCAGTTTCTTGGGAATATCTTTCTGTAATTACACTTCTCTATTGCCCTATATATTTCCATAATGTACTAGATGACTTTCAGCTACCTCCTACACTCTTCTGTAAGAGAAAAAAGATCTCACGGGTATCATTTCCTGCTTCTTTTGCAGCACGTTCCTTTTTCATACTTATTTTCTTCTCTTAGCATATTATTAAGAAAGTTTTTCATAATAACAGTGGCAACAAAACAAATTGCAGCTGCATAATCTGCAAATAATCAATGTACAAAAAGCAGGCCATAGTCTCTGAAAGATCAGCCTCTGAGTGGTAGATACCTAGTGAAAGCCTATCACTATCACAGCCTTGGTCTGGGGACAAATTATACTCCACATGCTTGAAACACGCTTCTCTCTCGCAAGGCACAAATCCACAGGGTACATGTCATCATGAATCAACACTTCCTTTTAGCTGTTTTAGTGCTGCATGTTGCAATATTGTACCAAGTAAACCGTTTAATTTCCTCATACTTACAACTAGTTTCCTTTTCTGCCCTGACAAGAAAGTAGACTGTAATAGTTATGACATGGGAACTGTTACATACTCTGTCTGTAACTACCTAACTGAATAACAGTACGTGACCTGACCACTATGAAAGGGCCGGTTAAAAAAAAAAAATAATTGAAATATATGTATTGAAAATACACCCACATACAGCAACTTATTTTATGAAGTCTTTTTCTCCTAGGGGCTGGGAAAGGGACACAGAAATGCTCTACTAGCAAAAAGCATCTTTTCTTACCATTCCCCCCTCCAGGAAACGAAATGTTAGCAAAACAGGTCTTCTGAGTAGATCTCAGTACCCCTAGAAGAAGGTTAGTTTGAAAAATTCGGGGGCTGCCTACTTGGCCTACACTGCATAGCCCAGAAAGAGGATTACCGAGAGAACAACCGCCCCGTTTTACCTTGCGCTGTGTATCCCACAAAGAGGATTAGACAAATAGCCAGGAAAATCCTCCCGTTACATCTGATAAGGAGCTGCATTTTGGCCGGCATCCCCCTGCTCGCCACCAGCCTTCACCACGGCTTCACACTTCAGAAATATGACAGGGCGAGGAGATCGACTTTTAGAAAAGGTTTCCAAAACCTCAAACCCAACCCATAACCTGCGTCACCGCTTCCTGATTGACGAGAGCGAGACATGCACAGAAAAGTCCGGTGCTCTGGCCTCCAGCCTCCAAAAAAAAAAATCCCCACTGCCTTCGTCTCCAGTTTTGCCCAAGGAGAAAAGCAAAGCTGGGACCAAACAGCCCAACTGAAGGCATGTTCTGCCAGCAGCTTGTGGTCCAGGCATGCATCCTGCCCAGTGCCTGCCCAGTGCTGAGTGGGCTCTGGGGCGTTTGCTGTTTCATCTGGAGAGAAAAAGCAACACTTTGTGTCCCCTGATTTTCAGCCAGCAGTGTTTTAGCATTGGTACCAGCAGTGATTTTCCCTACCTCAAGCCCATGTCAGTCCATTGCGAGGGTTAGGAGCTGCCTGTTTGCGGTCAGCGCAAGTTTCACCAACTGGGAAATAATCTTTTTCCATAAAAGTAAATTATCTCAAGAATCTTATGCCTTTCTTTTTTGGAAAGCAGGATCTTAGACATTCACAGTATAAGTGAAAAAAATTATTAATTTAGAGAGTAGATCCTGGTAGAAATGTGTCAGCTCCTTTCCAAAAGGGAACAGGGGATTTGCTCGGCCCCAACGGCTGATCCAGGGCAGCCGGCTCATCGCTGTACAGCATGAGCATCCCAGGGAGATACGTGGAAGCTGCCTTTCAGCTGGCTCATACCTTTTGCTTGCCTTTTAGCTGGGATTAAACCAAGCTTGAGTTCACTTAAGAATAAATTCCATACAACAAGGTTATGTAAGCAGTGGGTTTTTTTCTTAGTCATACCATTAGCTGCTGGATTAACTGGGGCACTGACATGTGGGCCTAACATGCTGCCAGCACCTTCGACAGTGCTGTGGCCAATAGTGTAAGTTGTCTGTGGTAAATCTATTTTTACACAGTGGAAAGTCCACCAAGGCCCCCGGTGGGGATCTGGGCAGAGTGATGACTTTCCCTGGGGCATGGCACTCCACCAAAATCTCACAAGTGGCGGAGGAGACCCCTCCAGCGGCTCTCCTCTCTGGGCTGGGATTCACCACTGGACCAAGGGGTTCAGCTGCGCATTTCACATCAATGCAATTTATTTTGAACCATTGCACGTGGGGTTTTTTTCCAGCACGGGAAAAATAAGAGACAAACCAAACAGGCGCAGAAGGACGCGTGTGCAGAGGTTATTCCTACCAGCCTCTTTTCTACTTTGTATTTTTAGCATCAACTCTTTTTTTTTTTTTTTTTTTAAGGTGGTGCTCAGCATCAGTAGGAAGCCAGGCAAACACGTGTGGGGAGACAATCAGCCTCTGCCTGCTGAAGGCTGCGGAAGCCGTTCCTGCAATAACAGCTCTCATTTTCCACTGATCACGGGCATGCGCCGACCCCTTCCACACTCCTCCAGCGTGAGCAAACAACTCCCCACAGGGGCGGAAAGCACCCCTCCACCGGCTATTTCTGCCCTTTGCACCAGCCCAGGGCTTTTTCCACCCCAGTGCTGGGAGCCCCGCAGGACGTGGCCAGAGCAGTGCCCATCAGTGGACATGGTCACAGGTGGCCGGGGATCCTGCAGGAGCGAGGGGAGCAACAGGGGGTAGGTGGAAGCTGCAAAACCCTATATCTGGAGGGGCATCTCGCAGAGCTGAGTTATCTGTCTCGTACCATCAGCCAATGAGCAAACTTGTAGCACTGGCAGTTTTGCCACACGGTTTTGTTATTTTCTTGTGTGTCAGCAGCGCGCCTCAGGAAATGAGATTGCTTTACAATTGGTAACCATGGGAAGGCCGAAGCAAATTTTCCACTCTCCCATCTCACGTACACCTGCGTGACAGGGGCCAAAAACCCACAGCGAGCTTCAGCCTGTGCCCATCTCCTCCTGTCCTGCTGCACTCCACCGGTGTCCGCGCCCCGCCGCGCTTTGCAAGCAAAAAGCTTTCCACCTTCCTACAAATAAGGAAGTGATACTGGAGACCTGGATCTGAAGCAATCTGGGATGTGCAAGACTTCAGAGTGAAGCATGCCCTTTTGTGGAGTGTCAAGGGATGCCTAAGGAATGCCGTGCAATTATTTACCTCTCTGTAAGCCACTCAGTTCATAAAATGCAGATAATCAGCACACAAAAAAAAAATTAATCTTGAGCTGGAGGCCACATGTTGCAGAAAGTTAATACACTTTCTTTTTTTTAAACAGAAAACAGCATACAAACTATACTATGTTGGAATGCTAACCCTGAAACGTGCCATTGCATGACTATCAGAGTTTAAGAGGGTTTTTTTAAAGTAAAATCACAGAGGAGAGGACAGTCGCCATACCTAGGTCAGCTACCTCAAGATTTACCTCCCATAAACTGCAAGGAAGTTTCATAGGATAATATTCCTCTTGCATAGATCCTGTGTGTATAGATTGGAAGATTAAATGCCCCAACAGAATAAGCCTATAAAAAGAAGAAAACAAATGAGGAGCAGGTATTTGAGAACGCAGCTTGCTCCTGAGGCATTTCTTACAACTGAAGCACTGCCATTATTTTCAAATCACATGCAAAGCAGATTAAGAGCTCTGCATTTTTCTAAGGCATTAATTTTGGGAGCAGAGGGCTGGTGGAGGGAGGGGGTGCCTCAGCACTGTGCACCCAGCCCCTCGGCCAGACACCCAGGACTCTTCGTTACGTGCCTGAAAAATCTGGGAGTAGCCCCTAAACACTTCAAAATCTGAAGTGATGGACTGCTCCTTAGTCGTAACTCTTGGGGCTGTTTGATCTCCCAGTTGGCTTCAGGAGTAACGAGTATTTTCGTAACATCACTAAACGGGGACAACAGCACAGGAGCGCTTGGTGTGAGGACATCCATCCTGCTGTTGAGGACAGGGGACATAGGGCAAAAAAAACCTCCCAGTGGGCCCATTTCAGTAACCCGGAGAGGCATCATGGGGGTATTTCAGCCAGTTCCTCAGTGGACGCCAACCCCTGGCCAGCTCTAGCCTGGATAAGTGCCACCAGTGCAGCCCTGTCCAGAGGAGCTGTCTGATGTAGCAAATGCTTTTCTTCACCTGGCAGTGCAGGTTTGCTTTGCAGCCTGTATTTCCAACAACCAGCTGGCTAGCAGATGGGCTCCCATGGGTGCACAGGCACCCACGGTCCCAGCGCTTATCAGCAAGGCAGGCAGGCAAGGTGATAGCCGTCCAGACGGGAGATCCTGATAAGGAAGTTTCTCATTCATAACTGCCCTGAAATCAGATAAACTGTAACTGCTGTGGGGTCACTCTGTTCTCAGGGGTTAGGTTTTCCACTGCCCCGGCCCATGGGAGCTTGGTCCTGGCTTTTGGGGGGATCCAGGCTGACCCCTGCACCCCTTGAACGCTCAACCCCAGCGGAGCAGCAAAGCCGGCAGCTGGCTGGAGCAGCTGGGGGTCCCGAAGTGGTGGGCCCTGCCTGCAATGCTCAGTTCTGGTAAAGTGGAAATACATCTTTTGTACAGGTCACTGCTCTGGGGAGCAGCCAGTATGGAAAAGGCTACATCTGTTACTAGCAGAGCTGGAAAAGAGGATAAAGAGGGAACGATGGCAACAGGAAAAAAATAAGAGGTCAGACTGAGCAAAGGGGAGAGTGTCTGAATGGCAGCTGGGTTGAACACGAGGAGCATTTTTTTTGCCTATCTTGTCTTTTGGGAAAGCAGAACAGGTTTCTTCACCAACACTCGCTGCTCAGGTGGGACGAGATCCATCAGACCTGAGCATCCAACGGGCCTTGAGCACATTGACCCATCTCAGAGAGTACCCACGAGCTGCCCTGTTAAACACTCCAAAATCACCCTAACTCCCCTCAGCAGTGAGCTGCCCTCCAGGCAGGCAGCCCAGCTAGATTTAAGGATGCTTTTTGCCACCAGCTCACGTTGAACCAACCAACCTTTGGGGACTGAAAGCAAAAATATATCCTGCCTCAAAACAGCAAAGAGCTGGCAACCCAGGGAGGGAGGTTTGGGTCAACCTGGGGGGATTTCTAAATCCAGCCCTGAGCAAAGATGAATTCTTAACCTGGGTCGCATCTGAGCTCAGCACCTGGCCCCTGTGTTCACCCATGTACCCGGAGCACCATGGCACATGCAGCAGGGCGGTATGTGGCATCCCTCGGCCTCTCGTGCCACTGCCTCTTATATCCGAGGTCAGTATCAGGACCTGGCCTGTGAAGATAAGAGTCAGATCTTGCAAGAAATCATTAACGCTCACATGCATCGCGTAGAAATCAGACATTTGCTGCCATCTAGATCGCACAGAAGAGCAACCCCTTGTTTTTTCCCACGATGAAGGTCAACAAGCGCACAGGGAGAGATCTTTGCTGGAAAGCCGCAGCTGTGTCAAGATCGAACAGAGCCACCGACTGACAGGAAGTTGCCAATGGCCTTTCCCCATCAGCCATCTCCCCTCTGCCAAAAACGTTAACCGGGCAATGGGCCTGTCCTTCAGGAGGAAAAAAGCAGCTTTCCTTCGTGCCGGGAGGTGCGATGCTTTCTGCTTCCATGCGTTGAAGCCCAGCACAGCAGGAGGTCTTAGCTGGCAAATTCGGGACTATAGTTTAAAAGCAACAACTTGTTAAGACACACCACAGCAGCCGAACTCCAGTTTCTGGTTAGGGAGGCAATTTCAGTAGCCATCCTTCCTTCTTTAAAATCTCGTCCCAGAGCAGTGCCAGCCCCATGGTGGAAGCGCCTAGCCCTCGCTGGGAGCAGGCCCTGCTCAGCAGAGCGAGGGGGAAGGGAGTCCTCTTCATACAGCTGCTCATTGGGAAATCGCCCCTAAAACCACAAGGAATTAACTGAGGAGAGAAGGGTGGTGGGACAAAGATGTTTTAAAAGGAACGCCTGGCACCCTGTTCCTCTGCTTCTTCTCTGGGAGTGTCTTCTCATTGCAAACCAGTTGGCGTTCCAGCATACGTAACTGGTTCGAGCTTGGTTACCCGGGTATTAGACACAGCTATTTTTCCATAAGATGGTTTCTCCAGCACGAGACACCCTCACATGAGTGAGCTGCTCAGCAGCTTTTAGATGTGTTTTATCAACCCAGGGCTCTTCCCCCATAGATCCGCCCCAAGCAGCTCACCTTACCTTCACTCCCTGTGAGAGTGCAAACCTATTTCTAAGCACAAGCACTGCCAGTGCCACATAAAAACTTCACACCGTGGAGGGGGAGAAAGGGCAGCAGTAAATTTGGGAAGGTGAAAAGGAATGGGAAGCACGGACGCTCCTGTCTGTACTAGATGTCACTTCTAGGGTGTCACTACCTCTGTTATTTAAAAAGTCCTGACTTTCTGGCAGACGGAAGCTCTGGGCCCACCCGATTGCATCCTCTCATGGGCTGCTGTGAAACGCCCCTGGCGTTTGCTGAACCCACTGGCTACCAGAGATGGGCTCGAGGAGAGCAGAAGGAATTTCATGGCCAACACTGAGCGGTTTGAGGCCCTGCCTGGGAACCACTTGCTCTTGTTCCCTCCAAGACAGTTAGTGGACAGGAAATAATCTTGTTAATTCCTTTTTTTTTTCCCCGCCTTACGCATTTCACCTGCGGATCTCAGAGTAGCTGACACAAGCACTTGTACTCCTCTTATGGCATTCAGTGACTAACACCAGCTCACGCCATCACATGCCCATTGCGATCTTTCACTCAATCACTCACCCAATTCCTGTTTGTTTCAGCAGAAAATTGCATTGAAAACCTCAAACAGTGAAATCTTTGCATCCTTGTCTGATGCCAACTAGTACGTCTCTTTTACAGCGACAATGAGCATGTAAAAAGACGTGAAGTATTTGGTGTTCACTAAATGCCAAAAACTCAAGCACTAAACATTTAAAACATTGCTAAAAACACCTGAATTATTAAGGTCTTTGGCATTAAGGGACCACATTATCAATCACTTCTCTCTAAACAAGCGCTCGATGCCACAGACATTTTCCATTCTGAAGGCAAGTAAAATGTTTGCAAAACGCGCCGTTTAGTATCCTCTGTCCAACAGTCTGTCTGACACATTGTACAGATCTTCAGCTGTAATGACACAAACGTACAACCGTTTTGGAAAAAAAGGCAGCCAGACAAATAGTCCTCGTCAGGAAACTGCTGACTGTTTGTACGCCTACGCGTGACAAGGAAGAGCTGGAAACCACCAGCCAAACCGTAAAATTAAAAAGTACTAGCAGGCACCTTGGACAGAGTTCCTGGGAAGTTCATAAAAGCAGTTTTCAAACCAAATTTAAAATCTGCATTAGTCATTTGTGGCAAGCTCTGAAGTAGCCAAAGATGTTGCAACTAAAGAGGAAAGAAAGTTGACAAATGCTTCTCACCACAAATTTACGCACTTGATTTTAACATAACAGTCTTTAGTTCTGTAACTTCAAGACTACCGAAAGGTTGGCCTTGTGAGCTGCCAGTCTAAGTCCTCCTTCGCAGGACTATTTCTGAGCATTTTGTAATGAAAAGTTCCCCAGAATAGATCTAGGTAACACTAACTAGCTCAGTCTTTTAAAAGAAACACACAAGTAAAGCTCATCTTCGCCCTCTCAGTGCTGAGTGAAAGGAAAACACCAAACAAAACTGAAACGTGTAAAGCCACATGTTAACAGGATCAGCCTTGTTTCTCATCATCTGATGTCAGGCTTAAGCAGGCTCCTGCAGTATCTCCAGACTTGGAAGTGCTGCACCGATACCTTGAGGCAACTCCATGTTGCAGATTGAGAAGGAAACCATCTGCCTTGCCAGGACCACGCAAGCCTGTGCTGGGGCAGGACCAAAACTCCCAACAGAGGAGCTCTGGGGCGGGCGAATAGAGCAAGCCCAGCCCAGGGACCTTTTGCTTTTGCCACACCAAGGCAGCAACCGCCACTGGCTGCTCCCCTTGCAACATGGGGAAACCTGCTTTCCTGCTGCAAAGGGGAAGTGAGGGCTCGCTTCTGCCCACTTCCCCTGGTATTTCAGCTGGCTTAAGAGGGGAGAATGGCAAAGGACATGGTTGGCACCTCCTGCTGCTCTCCTCCAGTCCGGTCCCCTCAAAGGAAAAAAACAAAGAGCCTCCTTCGATGGGCTTGTAGGGAGAGACAGACAAGGCACTGGTTTCTTTCTCTCCTGAAATATTTAAGCACCGCATAACCTTCCCAATTGACACATTTTATAATGCATACCATGTCTCTAGCTGGCATGAGAATTAAGAGCATTTCAATTGAAACAAAACTGTGTTTTTAATCAAATCAAATTACTTCTTGTGAGGATTACGCACTATTGGAAGAAGTACGCTGAGGTTATAGCCTCTGAGTTCAGATCTCACCCTCGATATGAATTCTGCACAAACGTGGGCTTCTTGTAAACCTTGCTGCTTTATGCTGGCTAAGGAGAAAAAACTAGCAGAACAACAGAGAGGCGGCTTCAGTTGTAAGACTTTTTGCTGTACAAAAAGGAGTAAAAATGCAGGTTAAATGGAGTTCACAGGAACCTAATCTTTAATTAATCTTTGAAATAAATGCCTGACCTCACACATACTTTACAGTCAAAACTCAACATTCCTGAAGGGAGCTTTGCTGCCTAATCCAGCAAGCTCCCCCCCTCTTTCTTTTTTTTTTTTTTTAACTAAATACACAATCTTACTTAAGTTCATTCTCTCAAATCATTGAACAAACAGGAATTATTCAAAAGGTTTCCTTAAAAAGACATGCCTTAAAAGAACCACAACGTAGTCTTGAACATTTCCTACAGACTTGGCATCATTGGTTTCTGTAAGTCCATATGCATTTATATGAAATGTATTTGCATTGCACTGCACAGTTTTTAAGAAGAGCTGCAAAGCTGAAACGTTCTGGGATATCTTCAGAGGAGAGAGGTCTCCAAACCACAGCGCCAACCACACAGCTGTGTTGAAAAAGCTCCGATCTCTCTTATTTCCGGCCTTCTTAACTACAGACATGCTCCTACCTATCTGCTAAGCTCTCACTAGGATTTTGGCAAGTTCAGGGTGTTCCTCTGCACACAGCTGCCAGTTAAAAGGGACACGCTGCCCCACGCCTCACTCGGCTTTGCCTACCCTGCAGGTAACTTTTAACACTCGCTTCAGACCCGTATTTGAAGAATATGACAGGAAAAAAAAAATTATTTTGTATGCTGGGATAGCTCACAATCTATCCTTCCCCAAATTACAAGTAAACTAAGTTTGATGAGCCAATCCTTGCTCTAAAAAATTTGCTCAAAGGCTCTCAAGGGTGGAATAGTGAAGTATAGAACAAACCAGCCAACCAACCCACCCCAAACACGTATTGCCACCTTCTACTTGAATACGAAGCTAAAAGCTCGTAGAAAACAATTTTAACTTTCCAATTATGAGTTCGTGGTAAAAGTGCACCCTAGCTTGAAATCAGACAAAAATAATGCACAATACAGCCCGCTGAGAAATGTTCCACTGCAAAACTACGGGCCACCTGACCTTCAGTCATGGAAAAAACTGAATTAAAGATCTGACAGCAGAAGAACACCTAAAGGCTGACTTGACAATTATTTAGTAAAACAGAAACACCACACATGCACATACTCTCTCTCTCCCTTACTCTATATGCATGCAGGTAGCTGGTCTAATTTTCAGTTTTGCTGCCTCTTGTTTCCAGGACCCATTTGTTGGCCTATTTGTGGTCAGAAGTCTTCTGCAGAGAATTCTGCAAGCTACGGATTTTCACCACATGTTTAGGATGTACACGCTTTCTTGCTTGTACATGCTTCCCCCTCACACTTTCCAAGTCATTTTTTCCCCACCTTGTTTTCTTGCGTTTTCCAGAAGAATCCAGTTGTTTTGACTGTTCTCCTTCAATGCCCTCTGTTGCTGTAAACATCTTCCCATGAACTTGACAGTGATAAGACTGCTGGTGCACAGAGTGGCACGCTCCTGCGCACCCCGTCACCTTGTCACTTCACTTTCCCCATATCCCCTGGCATCTCTGACCATAATCTCTTCATATACGGTTGAACAATGTGCTCAGCCTACATTTTGTCTAAACCAGGTCCTGATTCATAATCGTTCTGTGGACACCAGGAATACAAAGACAACCCCTGTGTACGTTTCAGGTCAGAAATGCAGCCTGGACTTCCATAAAGAGGAAACAGGCAGATAAATTAGAACAAAGCAAAGGTTAACAGGTTGCGTACGACCAGGAACATTGCCAGATCAGGTGGTCCTCGATGACCACCAGAACAGCTTTAATAGAGAAGTCAGCAGTCGATGGCGCACAGGCAGATTTTGAATAGCGCCTCCACAGCGCTGGCATCTGCAACAACTTCAGAGAGGTCCCTACTTGCAGCTCCTGCTAAGACAGCCCCTGGGCTCCCTGACCAGCACAAGGCAAGAAGCCTTCCACAGCATCCCAGGCCTTCAAGCTGTATTCAGCAGCTGTTGGGAGCACTAGAACACGGTGCCTCTACCCTGTGAGTTCTCTACAGTGTGTTAAGAACAGGGTGTCTCTCTTCTCCCACCACAAGCAAGAAAGTTTGCTGCTTTCTTGCTCTTGGTTTTGGCACTTCAATTGCTCACGTTTTTACCAAAGACAGTCATGTGGAAACACTTTCACAACTATTTATTTTGGCCAAAGTTGTAACGTATATCGTATCTTAGTAAGACACAAGGAAACAGAATTCTAAGGACTCTGAAAAAACATTTAGCGAAGCTAGTCCATTTATTGAGCCTCTATCAACTAGGTGTTGATTAACAGGGGAAAAAAGAAAACACTGAGCAACATACAAAATAAATATTGAAAATAACATAAAGCTCCCTTCATACAGGCAGTTTTCTGGGGACAAAGGTTAGAAGAGATAAAATATGTTCTAGACGGAAGAACATGCCTCAAGTTTCTTAGAAAAATTTTCATAGAGAAACAGATTCTCTTAAAGGAAACAATTTTCATACAGCACTACATTTAGAAACTGAACCATATGCCAAAGGAAAAAACCGTAAGGGAGAAAAGGTTTATATTTACATACGGGACAAACAATACAAAGCATTAGCTGGACATTCACTTTACATTTAAAGTTTATACCATTAGTGTGGGCGAGCTACTAAACTGGAGAGCTCCGAGTTTCTCACAAAGTTATACTACAGCAGGCTCTAGGTGGACCGCCAAACTGCAGACACCTTAGTTCTACCAATCGGTATGGAAGCTGTCCGACAGCACTGGTTTTGACAGATACCATTTTAATAGTACACATTCCCTTCCAGGCAAGTATTTATATGAACGGACAGAGTTTTGCTCTGAGCCTCTCCATTCTTGTTGGAAGAAGACCCACCATCTCCTTACTGAGTTCCAGTTCAGTTTCAATGGCACGGACAGCATCTGGGTACTTCTCACAATAGTCTACCAGAAATGTGTAATATTCCAATGATGTCTGCATATTTTCCAGCTGCTTTTTGCTATCCGAAGTAATAAGCTTACCATATAGTCGTGCAATATGAAATTTAGCCACCATTGCAGGGCGAAGAACATCTTCCTCGAGCTTTTCAGGAAACACCTTATCTGGGTTCCTCAAAGAATCCAAGAAGAGTTCATAATATTTGATCGCTAACTGAGCCAGAGAATTTATTTTTTTAATTGTGTGGGAGTCTAGCTCCTCCAACCTGTTACCAATAGCTACCTTTAAATCCATCATCTCATAATAGGTGTCGGCTAGTTCAAACTGAAGCTGCCTACTAATCAACAGGTAGTACTGTGGATTCAGGTCTGCATATATAGGCTCCAGCATGTCTATTCTACGCTTGTGCATTTTGCAACGTCTCTCATAGTCTTCTTCAAAGAAAGCAAGTACCTTAAACAAAGCACTGTGATCCTGAACAATTTCAATATGGTCAGTAACATAACCATCAACCTGAAAGAACTCTTTTGCTTCCTGAACATAGTTCTGACCAACTAGGAAGATTTCTCTGGCTTCTTGAAAATCTAATGGATATACGCTGCTCACTTTCTCTTCCATGGCTAAGACAGAGTCACATATATCACTCGTCCCAAAAAGGACAGCTTTTTTCCTGCCCTTCTCTTTTTCATCCTCTTCTTTTTTCCTTTGGGCTTTAAGTTCCAATTGCCTGTCTGGATCCAGTTCTCCTATGTTATCCTGAAATGACAAAGCATGCTAATTAAAAATGCATGTGGCTTACAAAGAGTGACTTACACTGAATCGTTTTATTTATGAGTCACCTTTGAAACGCAAACTACTTAGCAACAAGACAGAAGAGAAGACACGTTGGCATATTAGACCTTATATTCACAAACTATCATGTAAATTAGTCTCAATTCTGTAAAAACATAAGACTAAGACAATTTAGTCTCCCTACCCCATGTGACAATATAGCCAAAACAATAAACGTAAAGCCCTGCTTCTGCAAAGCATTTCAGCAAATACTGAGTTTTAAACATTCGAAAGAATGATTCAATGAATGAAGCGAATGCTTCATTGGTGAGAACAACAGTATGCAAAACCATTGCAGATTAAAATGTTCTTACTAGCAATTAAATAAATCATCTGCCAAATCAAGCTGCATTAAAGTCAGAGCACACTATGAAACACCTGCTACATTGCAAGCATCGATCGTATTATTCATTGGGCAGTCATTTATCATTTGCTACCAACTATGAACTGATTCCTGTTACAAACACCAAAACAGACGTTTGTTTTTGAACAATGGCAGCTACCTAACAGATTTTTCTGTTACCTCGAGTAATTTCCGAGCGCTTTGCAGGAGATTCAGGCAATACTTAATCCAGCATCTTGCAATTTCAGCTTTTCTCTGTCGAAGATCCTGTTGGTCTTGCTCTGTTTCATCTCCTGAATGGACATATATACGTGAAAAACTTCAGAGAAGTCAAGCACTCCAGCAAGAACCTCAAATGTTACATGCAAAGAACACATGACTTGTATTTAATTAATTTTTCCTTGTTTTTAGAGAGAAACGTGTTCTCCGTGTTAGTTTATATAATAATTCTGTAAACTGTCATTCTGGTAGAAAACCACATAGATTAACATGGATTCTTTATGCAAGAATTCTTCCCCAAAAAATAGATCATAATGTATCTTTAAAAAGACCTTTGATCTTGGAGGTGTTTTACTGGAAACAACTTTCATGTGTCTCTGTTTTCTCAGATTCAGCTGCCTGCCCAGTGATTGTTTCTGAGGACGATTAGGGTATCTGTATTGCAATAGGCCCCAGACTTGCTACCAAAAAAGGGAACAAAAGCAGGGGAAACTGCCTTTGGTTAATATATCTGGTACCAACACAAGATTTATTAGCTCTACAACTTCTGTATTTTTCTCCCCACAGTCTTGCCACTGTTACAAGTGGCAGCACTCCTGATGGCTCAAAATAACATTTTCGGAAACCAAATGGATTCCAAAGAACTCATTTCCCAGTCTCTAGGCAGAAGGCAGTGAGTTAGCTGACCAACGAGGGGACGCTAGCATTCCTGTTCACCAGATAAAAAGCCAGCTTCAGACTCAGATCCACTGTGTTCATTATTTTCCATTAGAGCCAATCAAGCTGTTCTTATTAAGGAAATAAGAATTGTTACTCATCTAAGAAACGGCACCTTTACTAAATATCTATGTGTTTGTTTATATTCCGATTAACACGATAAAGTGAATGCGCTGGAGAGTGGCCAATGCTGGCCGTGTAATAAGTCTTTCTGTACGTTAGACCTTTCTGCATGTCAAGTTCTGCAATCAAGTCCACAGCCCAGCTCTCTGTACCATGAAAAGGGAAAACAGGATAAACGTTTACTCCATTGAAACAAACATGCTACTCCCATTTGGTGTAGGAGGACGTCAAGACAGAAGTTAGTTGACTTGACCAAAAATCACACAAGAAATCTATAAAAAAACAATTAAAAATAGGACTCTTATCTAGCACTTCCAGTCTTGCACGTGAATTTGAAACCATAACTGACTGCAGGTTTTACACATGTACCGAAAACATGACCTCATTTTTTGGCTTAAGTATTGTATTAATGAACCCTGACAACCGTGCAGTCAGGTAGCTATGGAAGCCCACAAACACTGATTCAGACCTACTCAATAGTTCCTAATATACTGTCTTCAAACACCCTAACAGATTAGCATAACCTGACTCTTGATGGCCCTGTTTCCCTGAAACTAAAAAGCTTTTGGACGTGATCCTCAAAGTACCTAAATAGTAAGAAAGTAGTAGAGTTCTACATTTTTTGAGCTAAGAGAAATTGCTAAAAAGCAATTAAATTAATGTACTGTCACTGAACTTCAATTAAATAAAATTTAGTTGTGTCTATTCAGGTTATATTTTAACCTGAAATAAAAACATCAAGTGGATTAAAGAACTTGTGTTCTAAACAGCTCAAACCATTAAAAGGTAACCAATATAGTCACTGTTAGAAGTCACAGTTATGAATTCACACAGGGGCTACCCTGAGTACTTGGTCACTCTCTAAGAGCTAAAGCTGTATTGATGTGAAGCTTTCAGTCGCCCAAGACACAGAATGTAAAAGGCTGTGCTGTAGATAAGCAAAGACTAAGCCTAAACCAGAGGATTTATGTTGCGTACTGACACTATCATGTAACCACAGGTCCTTAAAATTACGGTCAGTTCTCTGAAAGTTTCTTTTATCTATTTTTGCACTGAACCACAAAGTTGTTCCTTTGCATCAATATCCAAAACAACAAGGAGAGGAGCTACAACTCCAAAAATAGCCATTAATGAGGCTGCAGCATCCAGCAACACAAGACAATACAAGTAACTCCTGGATTTCGGGTTTTTAAGAGCTGCAGTTTCCCTCCCTCTTTCAAAACTACTCCCAGGAAGCATCTGCTTTGGTACACTGAATCACTGCCCTCTGATCACGGAGAAGCAAAGGTTAAGCTGCATTTTAAGCACACGTACAAGGACAAACGGGTGAACAGAGACATTGCCACTACTGAAATGAATATTGTTTTAATTTCACTTTTATTCTGGTATGCTTTCTGAAACACCAGCAAGAAGCACTTGAGTTGTTTCTCACAGGGTTTACTCACAGCCAGTCTTAAGCTGTAGTAACAGCTCTTCAGAAACATTCCACTTCCTTGTTAATTAAAAGGATTTTAGAAAATTAACACTGGGATAAGTTTTCTAGATACTACCAGACTTCAATTCTAACATTATGTATCAGTGATACTTAATTCACAATGTTCTATTCAAAACTTTTGTATGAACTTACTGTCTTCAGCAGACGGCACCTGTCCGGCTTGGCTAAAGATGACACTGGCCGCTGCTAAACAGTGTCGGGACTCCATAAAGCATTGCTGAGAGAAACAGACACATCAGTGTTTATCACTGGTATAAGCAGCCCAAGCACCGCTCTCAGCTTGGCTAAACCCCTCGCCCCAGATAGTAAAGATACATGAACACAAGGGAAATGGTAGCACTGAGAGGCTCTGAGGCATATTCCCCTGGACACTGGAAGAAAAGACACAATTTTTCCACGTCTACTACTGAACACAGTATTTTCTAACCAACCATTTTCTCTCTACCACAGCCACAACAGCAAGCCTTGCTTTTAATATTACATACATACATTGTGGACATTTTCACTGTTCTGATCTATGCTACTATCGCTTCCTTGCGGTAAAGGAAGTGATGTCTTGTGGTAAAGATTGTATCATGTTAGTCAGAATGAGCTGGACATACAAGTCAACATTATGAGCCAGATTTAGATTCCTTTAGTTGTATTTGGCAATGCATTGTTTGATGAGTAGTGCTATCAATGCATCAAAAAGACATGGAGATTACAAGTTACTACTGAAATTAGCATTAGCTGTCTGAGGTATGGCAGAAGTCTTTTCAGCATCAGAAAAGAGCATCTGAATAGTCTGGAATATAGAAATTCCTAAATGAACCTGAAGCATTTCCTAACATAGTGGATTATTTAGAGTCAACACAGATGTGTGAAAGCAAACAGCTACCATCTTAGACACTCGCTTTAATGTTCACATGGGCTCAAAAGTCTTAAGCACATACTAAAGTACAAAGGACAATAATTTGTAGGAAACATAAAATGTGCAACAACATCTGTCCTAAGATGGTTTTGTTTTTCAACTCTGTATTGTAAGAAACAATTTAAAATTAAGTGATTATTTAAGTTTTACTTATAAGCATAATGTCACATCACTGCTAAGACTTCATAAACTATAGAGCTTTCCTAATGTCTACACCTCTGCTCATTTTTCCCACTGCCAACACACCACCATGGGAAAGCAAAGCTGCTATAACATCTTCAGAAAAAACTAACAGATATTTCAAGTCAGAAGACACCTTGTCCTTTTACAGAACATTTTTAATTCAACATGGTACCCTTTCTCAAACAGCTGTTTAAACAACTGTCTTATCTGAAAGTTACATTTATGATATAATTACAGCAGAAAAACATTTGGTATATTACCTTGGAGAGGTAGTACTGTGACAACGTAGCAGCATTGAGTGCCCACTCTACCGGGTAGTAGCCACAATACTCAAGCTGTCGTTTCAGAGTAGTATGGCAATACTGAGCTGCCTTCTCAATCATCTCCAGGTGTTGGTAGACTTGTGCCAGATAATACAAAGTATGTGTATAGGCTTTTTCAAATCTGAAAAAAAAAAAAAACAACCCAGTCTCTTTAGATTTTTTTTTCCCCCCTCATAAATTAAAAAAGTAATAATAACGTAGGTATGCTGCTACGCACCCACCTTTTGGATCTTTCTTGGTCTGTGAGTTTTTCTTCTTCTGCCATGAAATGCTCACTGGGATCCAGGGGAGGATTTCCATCCTGCAAGAGTTCATGATATATTCAGTAAACTACATTTCTCTTACTTTGTAACATAGCGCTCCCTCTTCTGGCTGCAGACGATTTACCATTTTTCAATCCGAAATTCAATAAAACTTCACATAACACATCTACACCTATCTGAATGTCACATCTCTGGAGCAATTCCACAAAACTCAAGAGATTTAGAGGAAGAAAGCCACAATTTCACATGGAATTACAAGGTTTCCAGTTTGTAGAAGACTTCTGCTTACATACTTTGAAGTAATGCATGCTGTCCGCACCAGAAGTACTCAACCTGGATTCTACAGGACTAACTGGGTGTCTTTAGTTTGTACAATAACAAAGTGGTTTTTAAAGCATCAATTTAATACTAAGCATGCCTTGAAGTGTGAAATATTTGTTTGCCCTGCTGCACTAATCAGTAACAAGAAAACATCCTGCAGGAAGTACTGCAAAGAACATGATGTGCAGAGTGCTCAGCAGACCTGCTGTAAAAACTGTTTTTCCTACTGCAAAATGACTCCCTTTATTCACAAGCTGATAAGACTATTTACTCAAATATATGAACGAGACAACAGGCAACATCTTTGGAGGGTGAAGCTGCCAAACCTTGATATAAGGCATGGCCTACATGCGAGTTATTAATGATGGGAACTACTTCATCTAGAAGAGCTTTTTTGTTTTCTACACCATGAGTTCTGTCAGAATCCTTATGCAGCAACAGGTCTGTGACACATACAAAATAGTTTATTTTCCTTGATCAAGAATGGAAAGTAAGATATTGCTGTGCACACAGAAGTAACTCTGATTGTAAACTTCTGTGTGTTCTGTGACATTCATTTCTGAGATGAATGCGGAATGGTGACAACTATACATCTTTCAGCAGTGCTATCTTCAACCTTTCCTTAAAACAACTGTCAATAAAGTTACAGTCAGCATAACTGGCAAACCCAACAGATGAACATTGCTTATGGCAAAGTTTTATTAGTCTGCACTTATCTGATTTCCTTTTTAACTATGAATAAGTTCAGATGCCAATTCTAACACACTTCAGATGAAGATGTCTTTCTTAAAGCTGGCTTTTTACCATTGCACAGTGCATCCTGAAGGATGTTCAACATGTCTGCTAGCAACAGAGCCCAGTTTAGTAGGCAATTTTCCTAGCCCCTTCCTAAACCCATTAATATCTTAGCCTGAGAGAAAGTATGGCACAAAATAAGCAGCAGAAAATAATTTAAAAATAGATGTGAACTCAAAAGTATTCAGGAGCAGAAAGTAAAAGAGCTCTACCAAAATAAACATTTTCTTGCAATTGCCTTGGTTGCACTCTAGTTGCTTGGTGGTGGGGTGTCCTGGTTTTGGGTGGGATAGAGCTAATTTTCCTCCTAGTAGCCAGTACAGTGCTGCGTTTTGGATTTAGGAAGAGAATAACATTGACAACTCACTATTGTTTTAGTTGTTGCTGAGCAGTGCTTACACTAGTCAAGGACTTTTCAGCTTCCCATGCTCTGCTGGGTGCACAAGAAGCTGGGAGGGGGCAGAGCCAGGAGAGCTGACCCCAACTGGCCCAAGGGATGTCCCACACCATATGACGTCATGCTCAGTGTATAAACTGGGGGGAGTTGGCCAGGGGGCAGCGATGGCTGCTTGGGGATGGGATGGGCATCGGTCAGCAGGAGGTGAGCCATTGTATCGTGCATCACTTCCTTTGTATATTACTACTCCTACTACTTTACTTTGTTTTATTTCAATTATTAAACTGTTCTTATCTCAACCCATGAGTTTTCTCACTTTTACTCTTCCGATTCTCTCCCCCATCCCACCAAGGGGAATGAACAAGCAGCTGTGTGGGGCTTGGCTGCTAGCTGGGGTTAAACCATGACAGGGGGAAACAAAACAACCCCACCCAATTTTTAAGTTAATGAGACCCAGTTAGAAAATGACTAAATCCACCAGTTCAGGAAAATCACCAACAGTTTACCAAAGATTCCCAGACAGGAAGGCTTCCTGATAGCTTAAAAATGGGGAACATTAAGAAAAGTATATTCATGTTTTTATAATTTAAGAATAATGAATGTTAACACAGTTGTACAAATCCTAAAGATCAAACACCACTACAAGGAACTCAAGTCCTCTTTATAAGCCATAAAGCAGCTAGACAAGCTCCCTCATCCCCTGCTTTTCTTTTTTCTCTTAACTCTTTGCGGATTATGTCAAACACAGTTCAGTCTTTTCAGAGAAACATGACACAAGGCCAATAAAGTTACCACAGAAACAGACTTTTGGTGTAGTTGCTTTTTAAAAAAAAAGTGTTTAGACATAGATATATTTGACTATATAACACCCTGAAATATAAGTGGCAAAAAAAAACGTTGGGGAAAAAAATGTGACAAGTTACCTGACGTGGACTTATTGGCAGTCATGTCTGTATATCCCAGCCAGGCAGCAAAGCCCCAGGAAGAATATTCACTAGCCCCTACCCAACAAATGCAGATAACTAACAAAAATTAACCCTTTCAGAAAAGCCCACAGCAAAAAGGTGAAGCGTTTGGCAGCATTGTTTAATCCACTGAAATATATGGTAGAACTGGTACAATTCCATAACCACTGGACCAAGTGCCAGAATCTTTTACAGGCGATGTGGAACCCAACAATATCATGCTTGGCTGGGTATAAGTATCTAAGTTAAACATCAGGAATTAGTTAGAGAGAGGGTCTGCAGAGAGATGTAGTATCTCTAGTTAGACCAACTGATCCAGAGGGCAGAAAATAAACAGACAAGCTTTTCAGCACAAGTGGTTTTTCTTTTTTTTTTTTCCTCCTGGATCCACTACCTCTCCTATCGCTGCAGACCAGCATAGCTAGAAAGGTGGTAATACAGCATGAGGGAACCAATAAAGACTAACCCATTCTAAAATTTCCGCAAGAATAATCTGTCCTATAAACCAAGGTCATGTAAAACCTGAACTGCAATTTCATTAAACTAAGTTTTGTTGAACCTTTATAGCTGTCCTGAGGCACAGATACTGCTCCTTTAAGGCCACAAATGTTTCTAGTGCACTCACAAACTGTCCCTGAGGCAGGTCAGTGTAGGAAGAGCTTTGCAAAGAGCTTAAAAACAGCACAAGGGTGTCTTTGTTGGTACACAGCAGAATCCACAACTCAAAAGGTTGTTTAATATGCATGAGAGGTTTAGCTGTTTATAAGGTTGTCCTCTTGGATATGGAACTAAACTACTTGCCTCTACACAATATTGTGCAGTCAGAGCAAACCATTCAAATATTACAGTTTTGTTTCCTTTTCCCACAGAAAGCAATGGATTGACATTCTATAGCATTTCCAAGATACAATTAAGAACAGTCTTAATTAAAAGACAAATTCTACCTGGCTTCAACTTTGGATTATCAATTCAAAGAGCTTTCAAAAAGGACCATTATTTTTGAGCAAAATTATTTTCCTGAGTAAGTCCATTTTGAAATTAGCAAGCATCCTGTAGTTTGCCTCTTCCTATGCTAGCGGTACAAATCAGATCGCTTTTCAAAAGTATCACAGCAGCTAGTATAAAGCTCAGAAACTCCAATTCCACCACATGTTTTTTCAAAGATTACTAAAACTGTAAGTGGCACACCAAAGAAGACCTGCCACAGTATTGATAAACACGGTACCTCTTTCATGTATTGATTATACAAGGCTTCTGCAGATTCCAAGTAAGTTTGTGCAGTTTTAATTTCATCCCTTTCAGACCACAGGATACCTAGATTGTTCTAAAGGTAAAAGGAAAAACAAAATAGTTATTTTCCCATTATGTTCCACTTACATTACACATTGTCTCCAAACAATTTATCAGTCTTCATCCTTATATGTACATGTCCTAATACAATGGATTTCAAAAAGCAAAAGTTGTGCCCACCCATTTTTTCGCGGGTTGCTCAAAAAGGAAGGTTCTCACACAGTGGCAAATACATACAGAAGTCACCCAACAAACTGCAGTTTTCTGTGCTAAACTCTGCTAAATTAGGACTGGTGTGTTCAAATAACAAGCTGTTTCCACACAGCATGTTCCGCATCTGATTCATGCAGCTTTTATGTCATATACAAATAGCACAAAAAGAACCAAGGAATTAGAAATTTGTAATCATGACTCTCTACAAAAATTTAGCGGGAAAAACGTATGCTAAGAATGAATGCTTGTATATTCTCAACACTGAAGAGATGAACTGTTAAGATGCAAAAGCTATGGATTACTGCCTTCAAATTTAAATTACATCAATGTACATAGTAACTTGTTACTGCATCTGTGAACCCACCTTTTACAAAAAAGTATTAATTTTATTAATAAAGATGCAGGCATTAATAACAATCCATGTCTGATGTGCTAATTTAATTCCTAGGCAGTGTTGTTACAAAAGCCAACAGGGCTAAAAAAGAACTTAAAAAAGAGTTAGAATGTGTAGTTGTGTTTAGTTGTGTCCCAGAGCTAAATTCCATTTATTTTATGATTTTTAAAAGAAAACACCACATAGCATGATGTTTATGAACAGAAATACTTTGTCCACGGCTGAGCAGTGGAATGGACCAAATTTAGGCAGGAACTGTCATACACGTCCTTATGCAGAAGCTCAGAAATTAGCAGTGGGGCTAATTAGCAGAGGGCTACAGAAACAGGCCCAGCAAGAAAAAAGAATGCTCCTTCTTTCGAAACAGAAGTCAGCACTGTGACAACATACTCTATACAACCTAGAACATGCCGATGGAGAAGTACAGCCACTGGTGATAGTTACTGCTTTTATATCAGATTTTTTTTTTTATTAAATACTCGAGTCTTTTACAGCCCTGGGGACAGAAAGCTGAGGGTGTGCTCATTTATCATCATTGCTCTCAGCTGCATGCCTGATGATAATAGACCTGTCTTCTGTTGGACCAACATATATATTGCACATGCATAACACAGAAAGTTTATCCTGCTGTTTCCTAAAGGCCCCAAAACAGGAAAACCCATGCAAAGGACAGCATTTGTCCCGTAGAGAAAAGTACTGCTTTCCAACACACCCATTCAAAAGCACAGTGGAACCCCTGGCCCTCAGCCACAAAAGCAACAACTCCCCAGCAACACAAACTGGGAAGATGTATCTTATTTTGACTGGCTTCTCAAGCAAACTCCACTCTTATAATGAGTAATAGATTTGTGGCAGTGTACCCAAACCCTCACACTGAAGGACAGTGAGCAGATGTAACCTCACGAATTCCAGACAACTCACTCAATTTAACCAATGCAGGACAAGTGACCATTTAACTACCACCTTTCCACATGAACACACAATTCCTTGACAGTTTTGCAATGTTTGACAAGGAAGTACTACTAAACCTGTTCTAATTAGAGCAGCCATTTTTGACAGGGACATCTAAATCACTGCTCTATTTCATTTCAAGTCTAAAGACAGGTATCTAACTATACACCAGTTACCACGATGAAGCGGTTGAGCAAAGGCCCTTTTGTAAATCTTCGTATGATAAGAATTGGTTTTGTTAACAGTATTACTTTCTTCAGAATAAAGAGGTGAATATTATTATTTCTAGCCCTGCAAGACTCTATTTACTCATCTGGAATAAAATATAATCGATTAAGAGATAACAGGCAAGGCTGAAAAGCAAACAAGTAAATGACAGCTTTTGAGAACAATTTACGTTTTCAGGATGCTGCATAAATAAAAGCATCTCCCAACTTTCCTTTGACAACAAATGACAGTTAAGGACTCACAAATAAGTTCTGGACATACTGAGGTCTTCTACTAATTTATTCTCGGCCAGTTCTTACAAGTTCTCAGTCTATGCTGAAGAGTACACTGCTTTGTCAACACCCAGTTTCTATCAAGGGAACGCTGTTAGATGCTCTGCACACCCAGAGGCATCAGCAGCAAGCCTGAAAGAGAAGAGCATCTCTCCACAGCCCTCACCCGTGAATTATTTCTTCCAGCACGAAATAAACGCCAGCAGCCCTGACGTTTACTACTAAGCAAGCCGTACCCGCCACCGAAGTGCCACGAGTGCCCCGTTCCAGCCCGCTGCAGACCGCGCAGCTTGGCCCCAGCAGCCCACCGCACCCAGATACCCCCCTGCCTCCACAGAGCCCCTCAGAGCCCCGCGCCACAAACACCCCTTCGGCCCTCACAGCCCCGGCCCACCTGGGCCTGTATGTAGAGGGAGACGCAGTCTGGGGAGAGGCGGTGGGGCTCCAGGAGCTGCGTGCAGCGCTGCAGGTGCTCCTCGCCGGCCGACAGCTCCTCCGTGTCCGTGTGGTTGACGCCCAGCTCGTACTCCAGCACGGCCCGCCGCACGGCCACCAGCCGCGCCTCGCCGCCCTCCTCGGCGGCGCTCAGCAGCTGTTTGACCTCCTGCAGCAGCGCCCGGGCGCTGTACTTGGAGCGGTAGGGCTCGGTCTCGGGGTCCTTGCGGGACTCCACGGCCGAGAGCGTCCGGGCCGTGCGGAACTTCTCGCACACCTCGGCCCACCGGCCGCCCGCCGCCGCCATCTTCTCTCCCCCGGCCGCCCAGCGTCACGCGCGGCACCGCCCGACGCGCAGCCGGCCAATCACCGCCGAGCGGCGGGGGCGCGGCCCCGCCCCCTCCTCCCGCCCCGCCGACATGGCGGCCGCAGCGACGCCCCCTTCCCGCCGCCGCCCGGCTCCTCTCTCCCGCTGTTCCAAATCCTGAGCGTTTTCCCCCACAACCTCTGTGACCGGACTGAGGGTAAAGGACGCCAAGTGTGCAGAATCAGCTAGATTCAACTTGCAAGCAGGAGCACCCCTTCCCCCGCAGAGCACGCTCGAGGAAGGGTGCAGAGGGGCTTGATCTCAAATTTTTTTCTGAGAAAAAAATTTGTTTTAGAACTAGGTTTTTTTCACACGAGGGGTGCTGAAAGGCAGCATGCAGTAACTGCATGTTCAGAAGAGCACTGATCTCCCACAGCGCCGAGTCTCCGGTGAAATGCTCACCCCTCCAGACACATATGGCATTTAAGAGCAGGAAAATGGCAGCAGCTGGTTTGCTTGGCAAGAAGAACCTTCCAAAAAACCCAGTCATTTCAGCAAACGTGATTTTTAGCCATCCTCAAAAGACAGGCTGCTTTATCAAGGAATAAAGACAAAGAGGAACGTCTAACAAGCTTTTACTTTTTGATAAAAATCAGCTCAGTCCCATATCCGTAGCAGAGATTAATCGAGTGGTCTGTTAAAATCATGTCCCCGGTTTCCATTCTTAAACCAGTTGTTTCTCTTGAAGCCACCGTCACCTTGCCTCCCGTTTCCAAACCTGGAGAACCCTCGTCCTGCCTCCTGGGGGGACTCTTCCAGCTCAGGCAATTCCTTTGCCACTGACAGTTGCCAGCGCCTGGTGTCCCTCCACTGCTCCTGAAACAAGACCAATGTAACGAGACTTCATGTGCATGCAGGTGTGTCCAAGGTACCCTATACCATTAAAAGCAACACTGAATGCAAAGGCATTTCCAAAGAAATCCCACCCTTGCGAAAATAGGTCAGCAGATCCCTCTTGGGAGACAACTCACAGCCCTGTGACAAAGGATAAATGATCACAAAGGGACAAGGGGGAGTGAAGTCGACAGAAAACTGGTTAACTCTCAGATGGAGAGGTCAAAACCCAGAGCAGCCAAAGAACACAGGATATTGCTTAATAAAATCAGGTAATATAATAAGAACTGAAATGAGAAAGAGGCATGACAGGTTATTTTCTAATGACTGTTGTCTATGCAATGTCCTTATTAAAACACAAACCTTATCCTCCCCAAACCACCCTATATTCAATCCTATATATGGCAATCACCAAATTCCAAATCACCAGGTTCCAAAGCCAATTCTGGCTACAAAAACATACCTGTATGTTACTCAGTTCGCCAACAGGGATATCAAAGCACACCCCCTAGACAAGAAAACAAAACAAAAAAAAAAAAAAAGAGGCATTTGCTTTCCAAAGATATATGCAAGAACAGAGATGTACAACTCCAGACAGGCAGCACCTGCAACTGCTCATATACACTAACTGTAGAAACCAGAACTGCTAGAAAGCACGGTCTTTTGAGGAAAACTTTTTAACTGCTTTTTTTCTTCAGCTTATAAAGCACAAAAGCTCAAAGCAAAATGCAGATTCAAATGCTCTGTGCCGCATTGCCCGCAAACAGCCTGTCTGTTTGAAAGTAAGACAGGCATCATCTGGCACCACAAGCTCTCTGAGAACACACTTGCACGAGAGACAAGTGTCAGGAGCCAGGCTGACAGTCAGGTGAATACCGTACCCATCAGCTCTGGCAGGCAGTCACTGCCCTGCTCTACAGCTGTCATTTCAATGCAGTGGTGTACAGCATTAGCACAAGTTTACAACGAAAGAAAAGAAGGTCACAACCACCACTCCAACTATATACATATTTCTGATCCCCTTTTTTTTTTTTTTTTAAGAGCGAATTCCTGCATTACCATTTAGGAGCAATGTCTCCATTCAAATAAGTGTCTTTTAAAATACTCAACTAGCTGTAAGGTTTTGGGGTTGGTTTTGTTTGGTTGGTTGGTTGGTTTTTTATAGTGTACACACAGACAGCAGTTAAAGGGGGGCCTCATGATAGGTTACCATTTTCTGAGAAATGAGATTGAGTAGGGAGAGAGTGAGGTATCAACATTTGTATACTGGTATTTCGGAACTCCTGCCTCAATCACTGCAAAAACTGGCCATATGTGTACACACGCCCCCACACACCCTTCTTCCCTAAGGTTGGCCCATCTTACCGTCTTCCCCTTGAGGAAACGCATTGCAGATACTTTAGCATCCACTTCCTCACCAAGCTGTTCTTTTAGTCCTCGCCAGGCGTAGCTCATGGTACGCATTTCTATTGAACACTTTAACACCATGGTCACAAAGCCCTTCAGGAAACAGAGAAAAACGTTTACAAGACTAACCTTGGTTGGACAGCCTGTAACTCACTAACTAATGAACTATGCAATAACTTGTTATTGTAATGTAGTATTTAATCCTAAGAAATCATCTTCCCAAAAGTGAAGCAACTAAAAGCCTCCTAAGAAGCTGAAGGCATCCATCTAACCTAGGACTGTGCATTGATATAAAGGCCAATAGCATTTCTGTATTTTAGCCAGAAGCAGAGACACATTTATTCAATACATAAAGTTACTGCTAGAAAAGGGGTAAAAAAAAACCCCGGACTTATAAAAGAAGCACAGTCCAGTCATGTGCTATTTCCAAAATTGCGTTACCACACAAACTGGGCCAAGTTCTCCCTAAATGCATCAGAAAAAGGAAGAGCTCTACTTTTCTTCTGTCAAAATCTCTTCAAAATCAGGTAATCACATGCTAGACTTATCTGAAATACTACAAAAACATAAAAGCTTCCTGGGAAGGGAAAACTACAGTAGCACGAACCAATCTCTTAGCTTGTAAAATGTCATTAGTTAAACTCTCTTAGAGCATCAGTCACCTCTCGGATCTCTGGAGAAATTCTTTTAACTCTCATTACAAAAAAAATTAGTGATTTCCAGTTTCTCTGGTTTCCTGCAGAGTGCCAGTAAGAGCTGATTTCAGTTAAGGAACGAGCAACAGACCAGAAGCTGGGGATAACAGCTATTCAGAACTTCTACTGAAAGAGCCTGAGAAGAAGATACCACACTTGGACTGGACGCAAGCAATTAATTTATCCTTCTTGTTAACACAGGTATAATGTTATTTACCGCAGTTGAGTTGAGTAAGGAGCGCTGCTGTATGTAAGACGCCCCAGAAATATGAGCTAGAGCTGCAGCCAGGGCAGCAACCGCCCCTTTTTCGTCTATGAGCTCTTGAGCAGATTTTCTGAAGTAGTCTACTGCAGAAGGAGGAATGGCCTCCAACAACCTACAGGGTGACACCAAAAGTTTAAGAGGTCAGCAAAGGCCAGTGTAAAGTGCAGCCACATTTGAGACACAGACTTCAGAGAGTTTTCAAGATTAACAAATTATCTCTAAAAGCTAACAAATTATGTCTATCATGCTCATGCTTCACTACCACTCGTTTAACTCAACACCTTCAGGATGCTGAATACCCACCGTCTCTGTTCATTAAGCCAAGCCTCTTGAAAGATGTGTTCAAACTAAGGATGTACAACATGGCATGTTTGACAGCATTGATAAAAACATCAAGGGAAGGCTCTAAAATATCAGCATTCTTAAGGCTCCACAAGAAACTGCTACCAGCAAACCCAAGAATCCCTTGCTTTTACTACATGGGGAAGAGAAGCAAACTACTACAATGCCACTGCTAGGCTGGGGCAAGGCACTTCTTGCTCTCACTGCAAGCTGATTAAATTGGTTATTTCTGGGAGAGGCAGTGAAAACAAGCTGGGAAACCAAGAACAGCTACTTCTGTAATGCTATTTTTGGTACACC
The DNA here is from genome assembly GCA_031468815.1 of Morus bassanus. Lineage (NCBI taxonomy): Eukaryota > Metazoa > Chordata > Aves > Suliformes > Sulidae > Morus > Morus bassanus. The sequence goes on from CM062583.1 coordinate 5,291,434, forward strand.
AGCACCTCACACCATATTTCAGCACGCAGTGAACCCAATACCATGCCCATGATCTCCTTTACATTCATCAAATCCTTGCTAATTATAATAATCTCTGTCAAGGGAATTTCCACCAATGATGCAGCAAATGTAAACAGAGCTGCACGGAATAAAAAACACAACCCTTGAGAACAAAACAATACGAAGAAACACAGGACAGGGCTACAACACCCTCACACTGCAGGTTAACTCTTCATTATACTAAGTATTGCTTTTTACACACTGCAACTGTATCATCTGAGCGGACAAAATCAGTTTCCCTTCATGACAGTAATTCCCTGTTCTGCTATTGATTTCTGATGATATAAACAAAGGTTAATTTTTGCAAGAACTTAGAGAACATTATGTTCTATGAAAAGGTCTGTGTGCTTGAACATAGAGGTTTCTTGGTATCATCTTATGAAAACGAGGCAGTGTCTACATGCAAAGCAGCTGACTTCTACGCCATAGGCAGAGACACGCTCACATACAGGTCTGATCCCTTAAAGCCTTGCATTAACAGCACTGTTGTCAGTTACATCTCTAGACATCTTTTAAGAACAGGCAAATAAACTTACTTTTTGGCATCATTACTTGAAGCTTTAATTACGTCTGTAGCAGAGGGAACACCTACACGCTTAAATGTAATCCCCTGAAATCAAGAAAACAAATTACAGTTAAAGGTATTTTCAGCGCTCTACAACACAACCCTACCTAAGTCACATTACTGAGACCTGCAATTACTGTTTAGAACATCAACACAGTCTTTACTTAATTTAAATTATTTCTAAAGCTAGAAGAAAGCTTTTAAGTTCCCACCTTTGTTAATCTGGAGCTACTTTACACCAATGTACATGCAGATTGTAACAGGAGGCATGGTCTCCTTCATGCATTCCTGTCACAGTCTACCTGCTGATATCAACAGAGTACTGCCAACATGGGAAAACTCATGAGACATTAGAACAGGCTGATACAAAAGCATTTACAACCACTTACCAAATATCAACATTTTAGGCCTACCAGTCTATGGGACACGAGTCCTGTACTGTACTCATAAGCAGCCCATGGTTACAAAGCCTAAGAGTGGCAGAGTCTTTTTAGGAGCTGAATAATTTCATTAAGCAGAGGTCTGAGGTACAACTCACCGCTTTGTGCTCAACTTGTTTCAGAAGATCTTCTTCTCTTCTCTGAAATAAACAAATGCAGATCCCAGTCCGGCCAGCTCGACCCGTACGTCCAGAGCGATGGATGTAGGAATCAACATCCTTCAGAAATTCAGATTAACATGAGAAAACCTTATGTCATTTAAGCTGTTGACATTTATACATTGTAAGAGAGAAAAAATGCAAGCTAAATTCTAATTCAGAAGCCTAAGGAGTGATACATTATGTCTCTATACCCAAACTTGTAACTACATACAAACCATTCAGGTTTGTGTATGCTACCCTGCCCAAGGTATGCTGCCTCAGGTTTAACAAACACTATTGACAAAAGTTTGTTTTGTTTTGGTTGTTTGATTTTTTTTAAAATAAAAAGCTCCACTGGAGTTTCAAAAGAAGAAAAAGGCAGCAGGAGCATTTTAGAATTGTTACAAAACCCAACAATGTTCAGAAGGGATTCAGAAATGCTGAAACGACGTCACAAGCTATCTTATGACTTTCCAGAGGAAATGAAAACCATCACTTTTACTTTAATCAAAGCTTAAAATATAGAAGCTCAGCTAGGAAATTCTAGGCCTGCATTTACAAAAAATCCACTTCATTTGTGAATCAGAACATACTGCTGGTGAAACAAAGGAATAACCCACTATTCTGCCACAGAAAATAAATTACAATTTTAGTCTCCCCCAATGACTTACTTTTGGTGGTGAACACTGTATAACAAGGTCAACCTCAGGAATATCCAAACCACGGGCAGCTACATTTGTTGCAATCAGAACTTCAAACACACCATTTCTAAAGCCTTTTAATGTAATTTCTCTCTGTTTCTGGGGAATGTCACCATGCAATGACTGGGCATCCTGCAGTGAAACAAACCATTAAGATGTCATTTAACAGGGGAGTCTAGGCTTCAGTATCTAAAGGCATTGAATACAAAACACAAAACATTGTGCAGAGCAACAGAAAATAATTACACAGCTGATACCAAGAGAATAATCCTACTTTGTGGTTTGTTCCTTCTGTGGGACAATAATAGTAATTTTACCATAACACTATTATTTGTAGCATACCAACAGAAGCAACTTTGCTTAAGCAGTGCTTGTCAAGAGCTAGCAGGAGACTTTGCTCCCTTCCCTGGGAAGCCATCCCAAAACACACAGAAGCTGAAGTGAGGTTTTCAGGGCATTCCCAAACCCTACAGGAGATCTGAAGGACCTCCACTTTTAATGGGACAAGAGACAGACCAAGTGTTTGACAAGGAGAAAGAGGAGAGTCACAGGCTCAGAGTTCAAATGAGTAACATGCTAAAGCAGAACTTACTAGCATAAGACGTCACATACTGACACAAAAACAAAGTCATTGGATTTACTGTTAAAGCAGATGGGCCAACAGACAAAAATTGTTGCTGCAAGGTTTTAATGTGGATGGTACATGATATTTATCAGATATTGAGCAAAACCATGTATTCCCACCACTGCTCTTTCACCATAAATTAGTATTTAGTATCAAACAGGATTTTATCTGAAAAAAAATCCATTGCCTTTCCCCACTTGCAAAAAAGAATGCTAATTCAAGCAAGCATAGAAAACCTGCTCAGTATATCACCTGAGGTCTGAACAAACTATTAAATGACCTTCCAAGGCTAACAGGACATTCTGTTCTACCATATTAGTTGGATTTTCCTCAATACTGACTGTTCAAAGAATAAAAGCCATTAAGAAATGGGAATCCAAAGAGCACACTAACGTGAGATGAGATACGTACACTGTAGCTCCTGTTTATTACTGTTATTACTATCTCCTGCTTATTCTGCATAAGGTGCTTATTTTCCATTTCCTGCATGATTTTAAAGCCAAAGGAATGAATTAATAACCACAGCCAAAAGGGTATTTTAATTGCAAAGCTCTACTTTTAGAAACAGCTTTCCTAAGCCTTAAAACCACCCACAGAAACAACTTCATCCACACAGTTGCAACCTCGTATTTATTTCAGGGCATTCCACTCCTGAACATCCATAACTGCTCCTCCCCGTTCAGACCCCAGTACCTGTTTGAGCGAAGCATTCATAGCCAGTTCATTTGCTTCCTTTTTGGTCTCACAAAAGACAATGGTCCGCCCATGGCTGCCACTGTAGACTTGAATGATATCGCCGAGAACTCCTGCTCTCTGAGATGAGCGACACTGTATAGCCAAGTGCTGTAGGGGAAAGAAACACGATAAGCATCTATGCTAAATCTAAGCCACGCACAGGACAGACAAAGTGAATGGAGAAAGATTTTATTTTTTTTTTTAAGCTTGCAAACTACTGCCTGCATATGAAAGCTTTGCTTAAGAATTTTGTGTGTTAATCATGTGAAAAGTCATTTACACCCCATTTGTAAACTCAATGCAGAACCCATCTCATCCAGGCCACATGCTCTCAGGACCTGCACTGCTCTGCAGAAGAATCACTCACTTCCACAGTCGTGGCAGTCCTCTGAGTTTTCTTTCCAATCAGGTCAATCTGTTCATATTCATCTTTCATGTATTTTTTTGCTACATCATATACCCATCGTGGACAAGTTGCAGAAAACAGCAGGGTCTGTGGGTTGCTCTCAGAACCTGGAAGGAAAGGCCACCGATTTCTGTCATCACAACAGACTCTAAAACTTGAGAACTGATAAAAAAGCAACAGAATTGCTCTCAAATTGACAGGTTTATATGTGCAATAAGTCAGCTACAAGAAGAAAACTTAGAAGCAATGAAAACATTCTTAATACCCTTTAGACACTAAAGGCAAAATTACAGTAATTTTAACTGGACCAAACTGAATCCTTCATCCTGCCTGAGAAGAAATGCAAGACACATTTCCAGATCATCTGCTAAAAACGGTTTAGAGCATGCCTGAAGTCCTCTCACATACCTGAGAGAACTCTTGTCTCAATCCCTCCTTGCCTGGTATTCCAATACTAACTAGCTGTGAACAGTATGGCTATGTGCAAAGGAAAGAGGCAGGCTAAAAAGGACATTCTGCAGACTGAGGGGAAGAATAACGAGATTGTTAACTGTTCTTATGTGGGGTAATCAAACAGTATCTTGAAAAAGTTTAACCTACCTTCATAGCTCCACAGGCTCAGAGAGAAAGAAACACACATTGCAAAAGAACGCTATTATTCCCCACAATTTATTTTCCAGTTATGGAGAAAACTTTTAAGATTGAATAATTATGATGACTCTTCCAAAACCTATACAGATATTTCCTTTTTTAGGAGATTATCTGTACTTTTTTGCTGTCAGGACAAAGACCAACTCGACAGAAATGGGGAGAATGTAACAGTCAGGTAAAAATGACAGTGGCTATACTGGGCCTAATCTGAGATCCATGCAGATCGTATACTCTCTCCAACAGCAGTCAAGTGCAGTTAACAAACATGTGAAGAAACACTGCCAGCAACCAGGTTTTTGTGGCTTCCGGAGCCAGAAGTGACACCCTTGCTTTTAGTAGTCCTTGATATTTCTACTTCCAGTAATTCAAGCCACTTTTCAAAACTTTTGGCATGTACAATGTGGTAAGGAATTTCATGCTATTAAAATAACCTCCTTCTGCTCTGTACCTGCTACCTGGTGGCTTCACTGAATGCCCATTACATCAGAAAAGAACAAATATTCCCTATTTGTCAACTTTGTGCGATGACAAGTGTACAGACACGACATAACCCTAACCTTATGCTCAGTCACTTCTCTCAGGATGAAGAGCACTAGGACTTAGGGAGTTGGGTTGGGTTTGTTGTTTTGCCTTTTTCCGCCCACCCCCACCCCCCTGCTCCCAGAGATGCCACTCCAGCCGCTCAGCCATCTGCCACCTTGCTTTGAACCTTTTCCAACTCTACCTTACCCTTTTCTCTGAGATCCAATACTAGCATCGCACAAAGGATTCAAGTTGAGGATGTACCAGCAGTTTTCAAAGTAATGTAACTGTGTTTTCTGCATTGTCCTCTATTCCTCCCCTAATGTCAGAATTTACCTTTTTTATAAGCAAATCCTAAGATTTCTTCCACTTGTTCAGCAAAGCCCATGTCTAACATGTGATCAACTTCATCCAAAACAACGTGCTTCACGCTGGAAAGTTCCAGCTTGCTATTCTGAATGTGGTCTTTGATCCGTCCAGGAGTTCCCACTAGAATATCAATGCCACTTTTAAGGAGATCAACTGGAAGAAAAGACAGAAAAACAAGGACAGTGTCAGAATGCTAAGAGACAACAAGGTAAAAAGCTACCAGTACACAGCAACACTTCTAATTTTAGAACCAGAAAACTACTGCCCTTCACTTTAATCTCTCAATAAAGCACTATGTCCAGTCCAAGTAACAAACAAGTAAGCTCAACAGCGGTGCATGTTGCTCTGTCAGGAATACCAGCTAAACCGCAAGCAAAGTTACAGTAAGATACACCAATTTCTAAGCAGCAATGAGCTGGCATTAAAAACCTCCAGAGCCTTATCACAGAAAAATGCTTTAGTTTTTCAACTAAATTATTTTTCACAGCTGCCTCTGCAGAGAGACAGACAGAGCCACATGCACATACACAGTTCCTTCTTTTCCTTGGACAGTCATCTAGTCCCAGTATTTATCCACACAAAAACCACACAAACACGCAATAAAGAAGAAACTAAAAGGACTAGTCACTTTGCAGACCTACAACCATTTTTTTAAATAAAGATTTATTTGAACTAAAATAATTCAACCCAGGCTGTATGCTTCCTTTGAAAGCAATGTCATGGTTCCTGACTGAAGTGAAACTCTGAGGGGAAAAAAAGCCAGTTTTATTCATGGAATGCATTTGGAGAAAGTCAACTCCAATCCAGTTGTAATTCCTTAGTGTTTACTTACGCTGGGCTTTATATGGAGTTCCTCCATAAAAACAAGCCACTGACAGTTTCCTGGCGAGATTCTTGAAGTCTTTGGCTACCTGAGTGGCCAGTTCCCTGGTTGGAACAAGAACCAGCACCTGGAAGGAGTGAAAAGAGACAAAAACGCAGCTGTGTTTGGGAGGGTGTGCTGGGAGAAAAGGGTTTAATTCACATCAAACAGCTTGTACTCCCGTTCTTCTTCTACACTTGTTGCAGAGGTGCCCACAGCTCCCCACCATCCCAGGAGTATTTCCTGCCACCTACAGATCACAGCCTCACAGCCAGCAAGAGGAAACAAGGCAAAGCATTACAAGATAACCGAGATATAGAACAGCAATATAATTTTCTTAAGTTAATGCCAGATAAAACAGACACTTTGGAAACATTACCAGGGACAATGAAGGTGCAGTTCAGCATTAAAGGATAGGAACAGTCATGAAACAATTTGGAGTAGTAAGACCTTAAAAGATATGTAGCATGACACACTGTAGCCATATATCCTCCTCCTCTACCTGCTTGCCTTCCTCCAGTATCTATCTTCCTGCCTCCATTTTCTTTTAAGAATGAAATAACAAAGAGCTGAATTCTTCTCTAGAAATCTTTCAGACAACAAGATTTTAAAACTTACGTCACTGTTAATAAAATAGAAGGATGAAGTAGGCAACAAATGTGCAGACTTTAATAGTTTTTCAGTCTAATGATAAATCTAAAAACTTCATTTGCGTGGGAATATGATATCTGATCTGGTTACCAATTCCATCTCATGCTTAAGTAGAAATGTAAATACCACTTGCATCCATTAAGTTGAATCTCCAGACAGGAGGGAAAATTAAAAACCCAAAAGCCTCTAGTTATGACCATGGAATTTATAGTGAGAAACAACCTCAGTGAATGGAGACAAGTCCAGCTGACTCAATCACTACCTGAGAAGAAGCAGGGGATTCAACCCCAAAGCCGCACACTAACTTCCTGAGGATAGCAGTGTCCCAAATAAGGTCACAAGGAACTCTAAAAGTGAAACGTGTTAGCACTGTGATGCTGCAAAACCTCGGTCACATTGTAGCTCCTGATCTGAGGAAGGTGTTCAGTATTACAAACACCAATAAAGGAGAAAGAAGTCCCAAAAAAGTCCCCAAAGCAATTACAAAATCATTTTTGAAAACTGCCATATTCTAAGGTTTTGGTGTTAACCCATAAGTAGTAAGTTACTTTTGGTGAACGGCCTCTTCTCCCATCTTGCGGGACACTCTGAAGTTTTTCAATCAGCGGAAGAGCAAAAGAAAAGGTTTTCCCGGTTCCTGTTCGAGCTTGAGCAATTAAGTCTTTGCCATCATATATGGGCTGAAAAGTCTTCACTTGCACAGGGAACAGGTATTTTACACCTCGAGCTGTAAAATAATCCAAAGAGGTTGCATTAAAAGATGCTGATTCTACTGCAAGCTGAACAATTAGCAGCTCTCATACATAACAAGCCCGAATATGTAGGACACATTGTGTCAAATCCTGTACACAACAGAAGGTCCAAGTTAGAAGAAATACACATCTGTGTGTTTTCTCTCCTACTCTAGATCAAAAAGTATTTCCCCTTAAACACACAGTTGAGTATTCACAATGAAATAAAGCATTCTTTATGATGTTTGGCGTAAGACAACCAGAGGGAAAGAAGGGGAAAAAAAACCGAAAAAAACAAACAAACAAACATGTTTTTTCTGATACAGCCCAAGATTTTGTGGTAGCTTGGTTTTGAGGGCAGGGGAGGAGGTGAGGGTGTTTATTTTAAGGTATTCTAAAACTTGAGAGAGACTTTGCACAGCAGAAGCAAAACAATCCATCCAAGAGAAACTTCCGAGCAAGGAAAACATAAAGCAACTACAAGAATTTCGTCTGGGAAACAAGAATCGCAATTTCCCAACACAGAGAACAACAAGAACTCTACAGTGGTTACATCCAAAATAATCTAGAAGGGGTATGAAAATGCCCAGAAGTACAAGACTAATCAGAGACAATCTGTTCACAGGAGCCAAATAGTCCTCATATAGGAAACACCATTACACTTATTTAAGAAGCAAAACTGTAGACAGCAGATTGCAGAATTAAAATAAAGATACATAGTAAGTAAAATGAGGCTGATGAGAAGAAAAACACTGTCTCTAGAATGTATATGTAGGAATAACCACACCACGGAAGAACAAACTCATCTTAAAATGACAGAACTTGAAACAGAACAAACCAGAAATTCTGTTCCTACTAACGACAGCAAATTCTTCGAATCTACAATGACTGCTCATGTGCGTGTTCTTACTCCACAATAAACGTAAGACAATTTAGGACAATTTACCCTTGGCTTCTGTCTCTGCTTGCAGGGGTAACAGTGCAATTCTAGACAAACATTTACAGAAATTTCTTTTGCCATATTAACTAACCTTTGAGAAGGTCGATGGTGTTCTGGGAGAGACGAAAATTGGAGAAGGCACCTTCTTTTGCTTCTTCTGTCAGCTCCTAACAGGATAAAAGACACAAACAAACAAAAAAAAAAACCAACCCAAACTTATTACCCCTAAGAGATGAGCAGATAACATACCCTACACAGACACACAAGGAAAGCTGTGCATTTACTTTGTCACTGCAGTTTTACCAGCTACCTCCTTTCCTTTCAAAGAGAAAGAAAGCCCTTGTGATGCAGGTACTTCACAAACAAAAACATCGTCACAGCCTGAAGTGAGAAACTTGAATCCAGCCACCCTGTATTAGAAGACACACTGACACAGGCTGCACCAGTTAGCGTGACAGAAATCCTACAAGTGAATCCTGTTGTTACATGTCTTAAGTAAAGACTTCCTGCCAAAGGTCTTCCTGCTCTTGTTACCCGCAACAACTTGTTCAAAACCATGACTACGGCTATCTCATCTCTAGTTCAGATATACGTGCACCACCTTTTAAGACCCATGGCAAACAAAAGGGAACAACTGCCCCTTCCATGGGATCTTACCGCATCATGTACATAAGCTTGGCAAGTCAGGAAAGGGAAATGACTTGTTAAAAATCTTAACTGTAGTCTACTGAAATCATTAGAAAACTTTTCCACAGCAAAACGTATGTGAAGCAGGAATTTCCCTCTAAGTCACACCTACTTGGTACACCACATAAACAGCTTCTAAACTTCGCACACCATTAGGTACTTACTTAAAACTCACTCTTTAGCTTGTAATTCAAAGATTTGAGAGATGCCATTGTTACACCCAACATACAAAAAGCACCCTCTTGATCCACGTTCCCATCTTAAACATAAAAGAGAAAACTACCCACAGAAGGCCATATACAAGGGAAGGGAAGGGAAGCTGCGGGGCCCTCTCACACACATGTGCGAGGCCAATGGTGAAATCTCAACAGGAAGAACTCCAGAAGCGGGAATTAATGGGCATAACCGTGACCTTCCCTTAGAGGGCACCTTGCCAAATGCTTCTTCAGAGGGCGCACCAGGAGAGAAAGCGCTGTCACAGCACAAAGCAATACACATTTTTGGGATGGTGACTGCCCGTGCAGCAGGGAGAAACCCTTATGCTGCAGGACAAAAAACAAGTTGCCACACGAAGACAAGCCCGCACATGGAAACTGCTTCCTGCTAGCTAGCCTCCTCCTCTGCAGGATAAGCTACTCCAAACAGCTTGGCATTTACCACGTGGGGAAAAGCACAACAAGGAGAGATGGCTGCCACGTGTTGGTGCATGTACAGCTGTGCTTCGCTCACCCACTCACAGCTTTGATGGAAACAGGCATGGTGCCAGGCACTGCCTGATGCTCAGGTGCCATAAATCTAAGGGGAAGAGCTTGCCTTGGCAGCCAAGGGGGCCAACCTTCTCCTGGGGTGCATCAAGCACTGTATTGCTAGCCAGTTGAGGGAGGTGATTGTCCTGCTCTACTCTGCGCTGGTGTGGCTCCACCTCGAGTACTGTGTGCAGTTTTGGGCGTCACAGTATATTAAGGATATAAAGCTACTAGAAAGTGTCCAGAGGAAGGGCATGAAGTTGGTGAAAGGTTTAGAGGAGAAACCATACAAGGAGTGGCTAAAGTCACTTGGTTTGTTCAGTCTAGAGAAGAGGAGACTAAGGGGTGACCTCATTGCGGTCTGCAGCTTCCTCACAAGGGGAGGAGGGACAGGCACTGATCTCTCCTCTCTGGTGACCAACAATAGGACCCGAGGGAATGGCAGGAAGATGTGCCAGGGGAGGTTTGGGTTGGATATCAGGAAAAGGTTCTTCACCCAGAGGGTGGTGGAGCACTGGAACAGGCTTCCCAGGGAGGCAGTCACAGAGCCAAGCCTGACGATATTCAAGAAGCACTTGGACGACGCCCTCAGAGACATGGTGTGAATTTGGGGTTGTCCTGTGCAGGGACAGGAGTTGGACTCGATGATCCTTGTGGGTCCCTTCCAACTCAGGACATTCTACACTTCTATGATTCAAAGGCTGCCTACGACAGCAGCCTAATGCTCCCACAGCCCTCATACCCCAAGTCATAGGATCATTAAGGTTGGAAAAGACCTCTAAGATCATCAGCTCCAACCATCAACCCAACACCCCCATGCCCCAAAGTGCCATGTCTACATGTTTTTTGCACACATGTCCCCACACAGCACTCAGTATGTGTTATTAAGCCCACTTGTTACCAGCAGGACTTCAATAAGGCAAGACAAGGGCTCCGCTGGCAGGGCATTACTACCTCGGCATCGCTCTCCTGCTCCGCAGTGGCCAGGGACGTCTCATCGCTGCTTACAGCAGACGTACGCTCGGAGCCGTCACTCTCTCCAGCCAGACCGTTGCTCTTCTCCTTGACTTTTTTTGTCTTCTTGGGCAGGGGGGGCTCAAGGTCGCTGTCGCCCAGCTCGCTCTCCTCAGGCTGGGCCTGCTCGCCCGCCGCCTTACCCCGCCGCTTCAGCTTCTCCCGCCGCTTCACCTTCTTCTCCTGGGTCTCCGCCTGCCGAGGGGAAGCAGGCGTTACACGGAGGAACCGCCTCCCTCGCCCACCCCCTCCGACATAACGCCTGAGCCGCGGGGTGCCCCCCCGCACCCCCCAAACCCGCGGCAGGGCCGGGCCCCACAAAATGGCGGCGCCCGCGGCGGCGCGTGGCCGCCCGCTCCCTCCCCACCTTGGCCTTCCTCCGGCGGCCGCGGCGGACGGACTCGTCGCCCGCCGGCGCCTGGGGCTCGGCGGGGCTGGCGGCGGGGCCGGCGGCGGGCATGGCGGCCGGTTGTTCCCCGCTGAGGTGCACGGCCAGGCTGCCGCCCGTCTGGCAGCGGCGGCCCCAAAACCCGCGCCCCGCCCCGGCGCGCAGGAAGTGAGGCGCGGCGCTGAGGGAGGCCGCCGGAGGGCGCGGGCCGCGGGGCAGCGCCGCCGCCAGCAGCAGCAGCGGCGGGCCCGCCCCGGTGCCGGACAGACAGCCCAGCCACCGGCGCTCGCTGACCGGGGCCGCCGCCGCCGCCCGGGCCGCGGGGAAGCCGAGCCGCGCCGCGCGGCCCCACACGCCGCCCATGCAGCCGCTGCGCCGCCGGCCCGGCCCGCCCCGGCCCGCCCCTTCCGCCGCGCTGCCCCTCCGCTCGCTTCCTCCGGCTTCCCGGGGCCGCCGGCCCCGACCGCCCCACCGCTGTCTGCCCTCAGGGAACCGGGTTATAGAATCACAGAATGTCCTGAGTCGGAAGGGACCCGCAGGGACCATCGGGTCCCACCGCTGTCCCTGCACAGGACAGCCCCACATTCACACCGCGTCTCTGAGGGCGTTGTCCCAGTGCTCCTTGAACATCGCCAGCCTTGGCGCCGTGACTGCCTCCCCGGGGAGCCTGTTCCAGCGCTCCACCGCCCTCTGGGGGAAGACCAATACCTGCCATAGCTGATAATGCGTGTAACTGCCTCCTATGGAATCAGAATCATTAAGGTTGGAAAAGACCTCCGAGATCATCAACCCAACACCCCCAGGCCTCCTAAACCATGTCCCCAAGTGCCACATCTACATGTTTTTTGAACTCCTCCAGGGATGGTGACTCCACCACCTCTCTGGGCAGCCTGTTCCAACACCTGACCACTCTAGCAGTGAAGACATTCTTCCTAATACCCAATCTAAACCTCCCTTGACGCAGCTTGAGGCCATTTCCTCTCATCCTGTCACTAGTGACTTGGGAGAAGAGACCAACCCCCACCTCACTACAACCTCCTTTCAGGCAGTTGTAGAGAGCAATAAGGTCTCCCCTCAGCCTCCTCTTCTCCAGGCTGAACACCCCCAGCTCCCTCAGCCGCTCCTCATCAGTCTTGCTCTCCATACCCTAACATACAAACACGCTCCAAGCGCATATATTCAAACTACGCTACTCACCTTTGCCCAACACACGCGCTTTTAAAACCTTCTAACATAGGATATGAACTTGTAAAATATTTTATTTTTCTGGAAAATGTACAGGTTTGACCAGGAGTTAAGACCTATATATTATACAGTGAGCCAGGCGACAGTTTTGAATGCAACAGCCATATTCTGGAATAAAGATTTAGGTCTTACAGGTGAAATGGCAATACGAGAAAGAAAGGAAACAATAAGTTTTATTTTTCTTTTGTTTTGGTTGTTTTTTTTTTTTTTTGAAGTGAACAGGATCTTGTTTATGACCAAAGCAGTACTGAGAAAAAAAAATATCTGAATGACAGATTTTTCCAAGTGGTACAAACACACAGGAACAGCCTATTTTAATGTATTATAAAATACTGCAGTCCCATTTTTTTCCAATTCTGGATTGTTGACATTAACGATCAAATGCTCTGTCAAAACTTCGTTTCTGGCCTCTGCTTCTGAATCGGTTTCTACCGGAGCTACCACGCCGCCCATTCCTGGAGCTTGAGAAGCTTCGGCCATTTCCTCCTCCTCCTCCTCCTCCTCCTCGCTGGGATTCTACTAATTCGGGTAATTCAGTCGCCACGCACAAACGCCATTGTTTTGAATCTTCCCATCTTGCCTATTGAAATAAAGTCAGACAGAGGAAGTTAAATTTGAGGAATGCAAACACAGGGTATTTCATAATTATTAAATTTGCTCAACTGAAAAGGTAAAATTGTGAGCTAATATAGGGGATTCAAGTTTCTAACTGAAGTAGTCAATACTGGTTTCAAAATTTTAAGCATAAGTGCTACAGCTGACTGAGTACACCTCAGATACTATAGAACAGAACTGAAACCTACCTTAGAGCTTTACAGAGCAGCCTGATCAGTAAACTCTTTCCCCACCTTTCACTTATTAAGAATACTACTATAATTAATTACTAATCACAAATCCACACCCTCCCCTCAATTCCCCTCTAATCCAGAACCAAAAATTGTTTTAGGAATGAATGAATGCCAGGGCACGAGGGTATGGAGATGCACTAACGGAGAAATACCTGAAGGAAAGACTGGAGTCTAGGGAATTTTGGCATGTGAATACTAACTCTGCCAAGCAAAAACCTGGAATTCACTTTTCTGTGGAGAGAATTCCGAGTGAAAAAAATGGGGGGTGAGGAAGAGAAAAAAGGGGATTTTATAGCATAAAAAGACTCGTTGCCTATAAAGATTAACCTGGCGGCAGTAACAAGGGGTGGATTGTTCACACCACCACTCTTCTCAGTGCAAAAGTCTCAAGCTATAGATTTTTGGAGACAGGGGAATACTTTAGGAAAGGAACACTGTATGCTTCTTCTGTCCTTCAATTCCTTCAAAGACATCCCTTTTGCCACTAGGAAAGGCAGGATACGGGCTACATAATGTTTTCTGCCTAACCTAGTGCTGCCAGTTTTATCTATGGTCTGCTGTAACCAGAAATTTCAGTGAACGTACCTCTACTTCTTTTTGGTCCGCTGCAGGAATATCAAAACACACACCCTAAAAAGACAGAATAATTTTAATGGATTGACTGCAACTTTAAAAAAAAAAAAATCAAGCCTACAAATCTAGTAGATTTGGTATACAGATGTGAATGAAGTATACATGGCAGTGTAGGTGTGTGAAAGCACCAGAAAAATAAAACTGCAGAATAAGGGACAAAAGAATGGCATGTATTGACAGCATGTAAATGAATTAAGTCATCAAGATCACAGCATCTCTCTGCACAGTTTTATTCGTCAGGGTATGCTGAGAAACAAGAAATAAACCCAGAAAAAACACAAAGACGAAACAAAACAGCAATAATGCCTAACAACTCGCAAAAGCAGGACATAAGCATTCCTTGTCCTCCGTGTCACCACAAATAATCCTGGATAGACTATATGACTGCACCTTTTCATGTTTTTGCAAATGCGTATGAATTCTGAGTCAAGAAGAGTGAGGGGAATCACTTTTGTTTAAAATAACTGTCTCTCAGTGAGCTTTTCTACAGTTGTTGCAACACTGTTAAGTACAGAACCCAAAAAAGTAACTTTCTGATCTTTCCCTTTCAGGTACCAGAAATATGATGGACATGCACTAATCAGAACTGATTATCCTAAGAAATCCTGTTCTCTGTTTTGCCATTAAAGCACAGTAAACACAGTTCACACCTTTTACCTGTTCCGCTGTCCCTACAGCCATGCTATATACTCCATTATACTACACCTCCTTAGCATGTCAGTGGAGCAGAGCCCTAAGCCCCTGACACGCCGAAGCCCTAATAAAACAGACTGAGGCCCATCCTTCTACCAGAGTCATGTCCTTATCAACAGAGCCTGGAACGGAGGAAAAAAAGACCAAACTTCTCCCCTGACAAATGCTGAGAAAAGGCTACAACCAGAAGAGCTCAGCAGCAAAGATACAAAAAAAGCTTACCATTTTTCCCTTGAGGAAACACATTCTGTTCACCTTCCTATCAACATCATCACCCAACAATTCTCGCAGTCTTCGCCAAGCATAACTCATATTGTTTATCTCTTCAGAGCAGCGTAGTATCATTGTAACAAATCCCTAAGGAGTAAGAAATGGGGCATGCTCCATTCAGTCAGAGGAATAAGCTTCAGCACATCTATCAGACACGAGAAACCTGCTAATTTACAGTTTATAAACTAAGTTTTCAAGTGGATACTGTTATGGGAGAGCAAATATATTTATAGCCAGTATATTCTTGCTTGTAACTAAATTAGTAGTTCCTAGTGGCTTAAGTACAGTTCCCATAAGCAAAATCATAAGGAGACAAATAATTCTCTATTTAAACAACACGGAGGTGTGTTGTGTTTTTTTCAGATTCAAGGCAAACGTTAATCCATACACCCTTACCGCATCCGAGTTCAGCAGTGAGCGCTGTTCAATGGAAGTAGCACCTGAAATATGGGCTAGAGCTGCAGCCAAAGCATTAACTGGTCCCTTTTCTTGAATTAAGAACCGAGCAGATTCTTTGAAATACTCAATAGCAGTTTGAGGAACAGAATCCAGACACCTAAGTAAAGGAAAAAAAAATGTATATGCTAGTATTTACTAGGCTCTGGAGAAGAAGAAAAACAGCAGTCCAAGACTTTAATAGTGATCAGTTCAGAGAGTTCAGAGAGACAGCAAAGACCAGTCCAAACAGCCCTTCAGAACTAGGAAGATAAGAAGATACAACAAGGCTTAAGCCACCGAACCCACCTGATGGCATCTTTGCTGGAAGCCTTTATTATATCTGTTGCAGTAGGAACACCAACACGCTTGAACGTAATGCCCTGAAATTTAAAAAGCAAAATACAGATGAAAGTTGCAGACCATAAATACTTCCGTTCTAAAGAAACAGTATTGGACTCCAAGGGAACAAGCATTTAAATCTATCATTTTTCTTCTTTTCACCTTTTAACTCCCAACTTTTGCTAGTGAAAATTACAAGGTTAACCTTACAGGGAAATGGGTAACACTTAAAAGCCTTTCATGTACCAGGACAAGGTGAGTTTAAATGATCCAGTGACCTTAAACTGAAAGAGAGACCATTTTGGCAGATTCCAGGGGAAAAAGTCCTACAAATTCTAAATTATTCATTTTAGTCTGATTTACTTGGATTTAAGTACAAGTGACACAGCCTTTCTAAATGTAAGTCTGAGTTGTATGTGCTGAGGCTAAACCATCTCATCCCAACCAAATACTTAATCGGCAAGAAAACTACCACATGGAACAATGCGCAAAGTGCAAAAAAAATCCAGTTCTCAGTAAAGCTACACATATGCAAATCACTGATCAGACATTAAGCCAGGGTGAACACTAAACTGAAGTCCTGCTAGCTTTTTCTCATTTCCACAGGCACAATCTTACTGGCATTTGCTGAAAAAGTGTGGGCATGAGAATCTCCACCATGCTTCCTGCTCCACAGTAACTGACAGCATACCCAAACTCTGCAAGGTAACTGAACCTCAACGGGGTGCTTTATAAGCTATATTCTCTAACTGAACTATTGACCAAAACATGCAGATTTTTTTACATGCTACCCTAACACATTACATTTGAATGCTCATGGTTAGAAGAAAACTATACTTTACCGCTTTTTGTTCCACATGTCTTAACTGATGTTCTTCCTTTCGCTGATAAAAACAGATACAGATCCCAGTCCGTCCAGCTCGACCTGTGCGTCCAGAACGATGGATATAGGACTCCACATCCTTCAAAATAAATAGCCTTATGATATATCTAATTGATTGGAATTTAATCAATTCATTGCATTCACATAACTTAGTAGAAGCTATTACAGTTAAACCTGAACAATACACAGTAACAGCACCAGAGAATTGAATTCAAAAACACTGTTTCACTGAAGTCAAACAAATAAGCCTTTCCATAACCCTCTAAAAATCACTGTTTGAAAGCCAGAACCATGAGCATGGATCAACTAAGTCTTTTTTTGGCATCACCACAGAGAATGTGAGAAAACATTTTGAGTGTGTGTACCTCTAAAACAATCCCACTCACCCTCCTGTACATCAACTTGAGCATGGTTAGTGAGATATTAATAGCAAATTCACTGAAAAATTATCTTGTTGTTTTTAAACCCTCTTAACTTCAGCCAACATTCTCACTGTTGGGGTCCCCTCCTCAAATATGCCCCTACTTAGTGAATCGTTCTTGCAAGACAAACAGCCTTTCTTCACATCCCACCACTTCCAGACTTGCAATTGCCATACATGGCCTTGAAGGGAGAAGCTTTGAACAGCCTTAAAAGAAGGCATTTTAAGGAGACCATCTTTAAACATCCTAGGGACTGACACACTCTGAAAAAGATCCTCTAAGAGACTACTGTGTATCAGGACATTTCTTACCCTCAAAGGCAATGCCTTTGTGAACACCATCATCTGAGTAGCATATACTACTTGAAAACAAGACTACAAATTGTTACAAGACACCCAACATAACCATCTCCTACCTTTGGTGGTGAACTTTGTACAACCAGGTCAACTTCAGGGATATCTAGACCACGGGCAGCTACGTTGGTTGCAACCAGAACTTTAAATGCACCGTTTCTAAAACCTTTCAGTGTGATCTCTCTTTGCTTCTGAGGAATGTCACCATGTAACGACTGGCAATCCTGAAAAACAGTATTATTATAGGACTGTACCAAAATCCAAGACAGTGCTACGTTTTATGGTCAGTTTTGGGTGCAATACCTTGGTGTTTGATAGATACCATATAGCAAGATACAGAAGAACTGAATTACCAGTTTATATTTCAGCTGTCTTACAATATTTACTCAGTACTTCTTATTCATTCTTATTCAAAGACCTTTAACAAAGGTAGGAAAACAGAATCGCAACACACGTCTTATCTCCACCTCTAATTACTGTGATCTATGAAAACAACTATGTCCTGACTTGCCATCCACACCACCTATGCAAGGCTTAGCTGTTTCAAAAGTTATCAACAATTTTCTCAGGCCTTCTTAGTATTCATTTAGACAACTTTTCCAAATTAGTGTTGCTTCTTAATCCCCCTTAACATATTAGTTTCCCCCACTATCAATTAAAAGGATTAAAACATAAGTGGTCCTTAAAAAAATGAACTACAGCTTCAAAGATAATTTTGTTTTAATCCAAACATTTTGAAAGTCCTTCTGTATCACAGCAATAACAAGTACGAAGACCAAACATAAAAAATCGGTTTTTCCTCCACTTCACATAACACAGCTTGCCTGTAGATGGCTACCATGTTTTCCACACATAAACAGAATGATTTGATAAAATACTAACGCAACGCTAGGGTCAGCACAGAATTCAAAAACTCTTTTTCAGACAGTTTTGGATTAATGTCAGCTGGTAAATGGAAGAGGCATATATTCTGTTAGCAAATATTAATATGCTAAAACAGAAACATCTAAGTAATTTCCTTCTCTTACCTGCCAAGATCAGAGTTCTGCATTGCCTATGCAAGATTTGATATCACTAACACCACCAGTAATGTAGGATAAGGCTTCACACTCGGGTTTAGCTGTTACTGAGGTCATCTAGGAGTGTGGGAGAAACACTCCTGAACACAGTTGTGGCAGATGAAAAAACTTCTCCTTTCCCTAGGAACATAATGCTATACTGCTTTCTAGACTTAACTTAACCCATCTCCGCAATGAAAACATATATGGAAAAAGGAGGTGCTGTGATACCACCACCAAAACCGAGCATGCAGTGCCAGTGTCGCTACACATCATAAACATCGCACCACTACATCACCAAGTTATTTTCCACCAGTGGTAGAGTGTGCCATACCACAAATCTCAGGAATACACTAGAGGTCATTCACAGGAGTTGGCAGATTGAATTCTTTCTGTGTGCAGATTGTTAAACTCTTCATAACAGCTAATAAACATCTTAAGGAAAATACAAATATAGCCTCTGTTATATTACAACTCTAAACCCTAACTGCCCCCTGCTGACAATACTAATTAATGTCAGCATCACAGCTCCATAACTGCTATTCCAGTATCATGACCTCTTATCCTAGTAGTTCTCTAAGTCTACTGCCATTTTTTAATCCAAGACAGTCCTCTCTACAGAAAAATTAATTCACAACCGCTTCATTTAATGTCAATGAGAACTATTCTTCTAAGAAATAAATTCTTTGTAGCCCAGTATCTGCTAGTGCAGCCTAGTCCTGAAGACTATAAAGCTGTAAACTTTCAACCAGTTTGGGTTTTTTAAAGGTTCTTTTTGGCAGTTTTGAAACTATCTGACCACCTGCAAAAGCCTGCCTTACCCACTTTTAAAGTCACTTTTAAAACTTACTCAGCATAGGTCTGGTATCGACATAGGGTTGATACATCTCTGACAGGTTTTGTTACTTAATACAGATGATAAAATACCTGTTTGATTGAAGCATTCAGAGCCAGTTCATTTGCCTCCTTTTTGGTCTCACAAAAGACAATGGTCCGCCCATGGCTGCCACTGTAGACCTGAATGACATCTCCAATAACCGCAGCTCTCTGAGACCAATGACACTCTATTGCCAAATGCTAGGGAGAATAATTCCAGTGTTTAGCTTACACAAAACCACAAGATTGTTTTTTAATACATTTGAAACTGTAAAATCCAGAAATACTAAAGAATTACACAGTTTTCTGATGGGCAAAATATGCTAACTCACGTTGTTCCTGGAACATGCAAAATCCATAAGGCTCTTGCGTCCACCACAATTAGTCTAACATTAAGTGAAATAATTACAGTAAGAGGAAGAAAAGATGACAGTCTACAAATCACTCTTTTAAAGCAAGGAAAAAACCCAGGAGATGTTATACCACTTCTCTGGAGAACAGTCAGGGGTGCAAGATTTTGTCACAGTTCTAACAACTAAAGCTTTATATTAGATAAAATGAAAGAAATACATACAGTGTGTTAAAAGCTTTTTTCCAAGCACAAGAATAACATTCTTTCAATCCCACTGATACAATTATGATGTGTCCAACTGATCTGTCAAAGTAACTGCTAAGCAGTACTTAAAATAAGATCTTGTTTTTGCTTATCAAGTAAAGATAATTAATTCAGGCTTCTAGCATATATGTATTGTATTCCTTGCTACGGTATTTACTGCATAGCAAGCAAAGGCCTCGCAAGATGAGATACCACAGGAAGTTGAAAAAAAATCTCCTGTATACGGAATAGCAGAATTTGACCGTGATGTCCGTGGTGATTTAAAAGAGTCAGGCTGATGTTAATGTGTGCCTTTTGCTTCCAACTTGGATAAATTCAGGTACTGCTTTTCTCTGAAAACCAACAAAACTAACTGATAACTGAATCTTCACTCTATGCGAGATGTTTATATGGTTACCAGATGCTGTGATAAGAAAGACAGATCCTAAACCTAGAAACAGTTTGACTAGCTGTGATATGCCTTATGCTTAAAAAAATAACTCTCAAAATTACTTTCAACATCATTCTGATAATGTACCTTAGGATGGGATGACCGTTTTACCATAAAGGAAAAGGCCTGAAAACATTCCACATTAGAGAGATTACTCACTTCTACTGTTGTAGCAGCCTTTTGAGTTCTTTTCCCAATAAGGTCAATCTGTTCATATCTAGACTTCATGTATTTCTTAGCCACATCATACACCCAATGTGGGCAAGTTGCAGAAAACAGTAGCGTCTGGGGATTGTCTTCAGAATCTTAAAACACAGAAAAATGTTTCACAAACTTCATATGTTTCATCTTACAGATGTATACAAGTTGATTATATGGGTTATTAAAAATATGAGGACAAAAATCAGTACATAAAATAAAGAAGGCGATTCTGCTTTCTAAGTTGATGCATTACCAACATCTGGAGAAAAAATACTCTAGAGAGTTTAAATATTTTCAAGATGAGGAAAAAAGTTACTATGACCAAAAATCCACTCTATTTTCAAGCAGTGAAAGCTTCTAATTCCTTTTAACTGGAAGAAGTCCAAGTACAACTTATAGACAGGTGTAAAAGAAAGTTATTTACAGATCCCTAGGTACTGGATTTTAAGCTTTGCAAAGGTCCTATGAATGATTCCCACTTTCACAATGCTTCATGTACTGCATTCACAGTACGTTTCCTACAACGTATCATATTCAGTCATTTCTAAACAAAGCCACCTTGCAACTTTCAGAAAAATATACTGAATTTTAGCAGACTAAATTATTACTAATATTTCCTACTATTTGTTTAAATATTGAGATTACCCTTCTTGTATGCAACTCGCAAAATGTCTTCCACTTGCTCAGCAAATCCCATGTCCAGCATCTGGTCAACTTCATCAAGTACAACATGCTTCACCTTGGTGAGGTCCAGCTTGCCATTCTGAAGATGGTCTTTGATTCGACCAGGTGTCCCAACCAAAATGTCAATGCCACTTCTCATGAGATCAACTGATAAACAGGAAAGAGCAGAAGAGGAGTTAGCAGTGAACTAAGGAGCATTCTCTACATTAGGAACACATGGTAGCTAAGTAATAATGAAACAGTTTCTTAAACCATTTGTAAATACTCTCCTTACAAATGTGAGAACAAATGATGAAGAGGAGGAGAAAACTGGGGGGAAAGAAAAAAAAACCCCAAAACTGGTAAGGAAGAAGAGTTCTACTGCTCTTCCTGAAGGAAAAAAGATTTCTCATTTCCCTTCCCTCTCCCCATGATTTAAATAAATTGGCAAACAACGAGCTTCTTTTAAAATACTTTGGAAATAGTTAACTCTTCCCAAATTGTCCACCTTAATTGGAAACTTAAAAAAAAAAAAAAAAACCAAAACTTTACTCATTTGACTATCCAAATTACTGAAATCACCTCCTTCCTGAAGTTCTGCAGGAAAAAAAACTTCATCCCTAATATCTCAAGATATATTATGATCAAAGAGCTTATTCTCATTCCTGCTCTCATTTGCCTTGTTTAAAACCATCAAGATGGTAAATTATGCTGTCACAATAAAGAAGTGCTTCTCCACTTTACAATTCCTCTAGGTATCCTGTATCATACAAAAAAAACCCACACACACTCACAGCTCTAAGACTAAACATTTTTTAAAGAAAACATAAATGTCTACAAGAACCTAAACCCAAATACTCCGTATACACACAGTATAATCTCTTTCACTTTAATTTAAAGTACCTAAGCAGACGAGGAACACCATGAATATAACTGAGAGCTACAGTTATTTCTCATGGTAGTAAGATACATTCCGAGCTACTGAATTCCCTGTGAATACTCTCCAGTTCTGGAGTTAAAAGTGTGTGTTTGGAAGGACCCAACTGCATTTCTCAAATATGTCAGTCAATCGACATTTCAATTGTTAGTGATAAGTGTCACTTACTTTGTCCATTATATGGAGTTCCCCCATAAAAACAAGCTACTGTTAGCTTTCTTGTGATGTCCTTGAAATCTTTGGCAACTTGGTTTGCCAGCTCTCTCGTTGGACAAAGAACTAGTACCTAGACAGAAGACAGACAAACAGATGTTCTCTCAGCATGGCTTCTGCCAAGAAACCACTAGACTTCTAATCATCAGTTTAGGTCTGACCATTTACATAATTTAAAAACAAAATCTGGTTTAAATAGTTATCTAAGCAAAGATTAAAGAAACACACTGCTTAAGTCTTTTTTAAAATCATTAATCTCCTTCAGCACATACTCATTTAGGACAGGCTAACTTCTTTTTAAACGAGATAGACAGGAGGTACTTAAATCTTATTTAGCTCTTGAACAGATCAGCTACAAGTTTTCTTCTACATGCGCATATGCTTTTTGAGTACAAGACTGAAGGATTTGGGTAATAAAAGGTTTTTTTACACGTTCTTGGTAATGCTTCACAGTCCTGCGAGAAGGTGTAAGAAAGAGCTATCAATTGTCTCTCAGCTTCCCTGAGATTCAAGGGAAACGTATGTTCAGTCCACAAAGCTGGTGTTCAGCACGGTTCTGGAGCCTGTGCTGACATCCCCGCAGAAGCGACCAAGGAACCGTCCTCTCTTCCAATATACAGGCTTCACTGCAGGTGATGGACAAGCTACTAGCTAATTTAATTTAACCTGTGATTGCAGTACTGCTCTCAAACCTGGCATCAGTGGCTTGACAAAAGGAACCTTAAAATCATATCGTTACTTCTTTCAACATTGTAACACATCACAAAAAAGAAAGTAGTAGTTTACTATGGTAGTGAGGCCTGAAATCTTTTTTATCTTAAGACTTGTGACTCCCTCAAAGAAAGCTTTCCCTTCTCCACAAGGCTGCCAAATCTAGAGCCAACGTGACGGGCAGACGCAAATAAAACACTGAGTACTAGTTTTGGAATGAGTTTCTGGTAGTCTATGAGAGGGGTGACAAGATGAAATAAACTGACAAAAAAAATATTCCACTATTAATGGGGATCCAATAAGCTCTGGCCTATCTAGTTTTGGAGGACATCGTAAGAATTTGGTGAAAAAACATGCATGGTATTCCCCAGCAGAATGCAGACAGCTCATAATGAAACTGCATTCTCTGGAGCAGAAGCTTCAATATCCGGTCCTAGTGAAAACTAAGTCTATTTTTAAACCCTCCCACTATTCACATGTTTAAACAAACATGTTTAAGTAGACAGCTTTTATCCATCAGAAAAAGTCACTGATCTGCGAGAAAAACAAGCATCCAGTAACCACTGGGCCTGAACAGGTAAGGTGACCGAACAAAATTAAATAGGAACACGTTGAACACCTGTAGTTTTCAGTCTCCCTGTAAGCAGAAAAAGGAATTGACAAGTGGATAGAGCTATTTTGCTCTTTACTCTTTATCAGAGGGTATGAGGCAGCACAGGACGCAGGCAAAGCCCAAGAAACACAACTTTTAATGTGGGTTAGCTTATCCCTGCACAAACCTGAAGAACTTTCGCAGCAGGTTGAAACTCTGAGTCAATACGACATGAGACAAAGCAAAATCAGCACTCTAACCAAGCATAATTACCTTTGGTGAACGGCCTCGTCTTCTTTCCTGTGAGTCTCCCTGAAGCTTTTCAATTAAGGGAATAGCAAAGGAGAATGTTTTCCCTGTTCCAGTTCGTGCTTGAGCAATTACATCTTTGCCAGAATACACTGGGTCGAAGGTCTTCACTTGCACGGGAAACAGGTATGTCACTCCTCGAGCTGTGACAATTTCAGAAGACTTCCTTAATACGATCATTTTACAAGTGTTCTTGCAAACTATTCAGAGGAAGTTATCCCAAGCAGAACTTCCATCACCTCTAAAGTAAGTCAGGGCTATATTATCACCTCCATTGATTTATTTAATCACAAAGGTCATCTGTAATGAGTGCCCTGGGACTGTCCATTTTATTCTCCCACTTCATACCACCAGATGTAGTACTAGCTGGGACAGATGAAGTTAGCCTTTAATGTATGCCTTTAAGTACTGTGGCTTTATTTATGTAATACTTCCCACCTGTCAACGAAAATCTCTTCCTTTCAAATAAAAAATATGTCAAAACCACTTCTCTTCTTCTCTTAATTCATACTAAGTCATGCACAAACTAATGCCAAAGTTACTAAACGTAACTGGTTTTCCTTTACTCACACTGAAATAACTTGTAACCGAAAAATTCTTGCACAGAATTAATTCTTTTTTTTTTACCTTATGTCATTTGAAATTCTACTGTAAAGGTTGAACTGGGCAATACCGCTAACAGAAAAGTCTGTGTTCAAAGATGTATTTAGAGTAGGCAATCAATATGCTTTCTGTATAGCATCTGTGCTTGCACACGCACAAACAGAGTGCATCTCAAAGCTCATTGATTGAATACGTTGAGCATAAAAACACACGACAGAGATAATCTACCTTCCTGTGGTCACATCATGCGAAGAAACTTACCTTGAAGAAGCTGAACAGTCCCTTTGGAAATAGAAAAATTGGAGAAAGCACCCTCTTTCTGTTCTTCAGTCATCTCCTGTTAGGTAAACAATAAACCAGATAACATTCCATGTGAATATCATATGACCACCAGAAAATTCAAGGTAAGGGCATAGGCACTGGTGACATACCACAAGGGTCAAATTTTCAGTGAGAGTATCACAGCTACAGCTAAAGAGCCTTCTTTGTTTTACTTACTGTCATATTTCAAAGTTACACAAAAGTGATCTGTAATTTAAGTTAAGACTGTTTCATATCTAATGGCATAACCCTGAAAATGCAAAACACCCAAATTAAAACTCTGAAAACTCTTAATTCAATTCTAACATTCTATTTTAAAAAATTACTAATGGCCTAACAGATTATGCTGCAATATGCAAGAATCAGGCTTGATATCTAGGCTGTTTCCTACTTCCCAGTTAATACAGCACAGTGATTTATAGATACAAGAAATCAATCCCCAAAGGAATAACATTACAAGGCAGAGCATCAAATGTGTCTACTTAGTAATGCATCACTTCCATATATGTTTTAACAGCACCAGTGATTAAAATGCTAAACGTGAGGAAAGAATGCTAACCCTGGAAACCATGGAAACCCTGGATGCTTTGTGAAGCATCAGTTGGAACAAGACACAAAACCAGCAACAGCAGAACATACAGGTATAAAGACTTTTCAAAGCAAATCCTAGGTACAAGATATGTTTCCCTTCAAAAAAAAAAAAAAAACCACCCACATGGTTCATGTCAAGCAATTTTAAAGGAACCTAAATCAGACAGAAATAGTCAGACAAAATAAAAACATTCTTAAAGAAAGGCTTAAAAAGACTTAAAAAACTATTACAACATAATATTTTATTACATTAAGGACCATCTTATCACATCAACAACTACAATTTAATAAGATGATACATAAAAACATTCACACATAACTTTTCTTTTTCCACTAGCTAAAACCAATTCTTATTTCACTAGAGAAGTACTCATAATACCAAGAAGTAGTCAATTAAACTATATATGTAGCAATTACAATCATATCTAATGATGCTGAATCATATTAAAGCACCATCTCACTGCAGCTTGTCCATCTGCCAACAGCTACCACAGTACTGGACTGCTGAAGTGAGGAAACCAAGGTGCACTGATCTAGAACTTCAGGAGTTTCAGAAGTTAGAATTCTGGAAATAATCGATGGAAGGTACAGTTCAAGTAGCTTTAAACCCTGAAAATTTACAGCATTCTTCCCAGTGATTGGGAGAAAAAAAGGAAAGATAACCTGTTCTAAATTTAACCTTGTTACAACACAGGAGTTGAAAGCTAAACACATCATTATAACTAAATCAGTCTTTAGTTTTACCTGCTCTTGCTCACTGTCACCATCACCACTTGACGTTTCACTAGAATTACTGTGCCGTTTTTTGTTGGTAGATTTAATGTGCAAGGAAGATAACCTCGTGTTTTCTGAGCTTTCTTCTCTCACATCACCGTTTTGTTTAACTCCACTCCTCGATTTCTTGAGTTTCGGGGGCTCAACGTCATCCTCCGACGGCTCACTTTCATCCGTCTGAGTCTTTCTCCTCTGAGATTTGTCATGGCGTTTAGATTTCTTCTCTTTTTTCTCCTTCTGGCAAGGCACAGAGCAACATAGCAGTACGTGAAAATTCACGTGCACGATCCAAGCCACGCAGAACGGAGAAGACTTTACAGCATGACTAAAACTAAAAGTTTATGTTCTAGTTATTGACCAGGGGGCTCGTATAAAGCAACAGATCCCTCCCTGCCGCGAGCAGGTGCCGCCAGGAGGCATTTCCCGACCACGACACGCCCAGACCTTCGTTTCTGGGACTCCTGTCCCCCCCATCCCCCCCGACCGTGGTCCCCGGGCCGCTGCGCGACCAGGGCAGCCCCCGCAGGCCCACCCCCGTCCCCGGCAGGGCCGTCCCGACAGCGGCCGGGGGCCGGGGGCCGTCCCCACAGGCGTCGCAGCCCGGCCGCCTCCCGGGAGGGAGGCCCCGCCGCCGCCGCGCACGTGGCCGGCCGGCCCCTCGCGCCCCGGGGCCGCGCCGCTCTAACCCGCCCCGGCCCACGCCCCGGCGGTGACGGGAGGGCGAGGGAAGCCCCGCCGGACATGAGCCCCACCGTGCAGGCGAGGCGAGGCGGCGCGGCGCGGCGCGGCGGCCAGGCCGTACCCGGCCGCGGAAGGCCCCGTCGTCCTCCCCGGTACCTTGTGCCGCCCGCGGCCGCTCTCCAAGGCCGACTCGCTCTCCATAGGACACTCGGGATCCGACTCGGCCCCGCTACTGGCGCTAAACCGGGTGGCTTCAGGCATCTCCGCTCACCGGCAGCCGCGCCACGCCGCTGCCGCCGCCACCGCCACCGGCCGCCGCTGTGTGACAGAAACAGAACCCGCCCACTGCCCCGGCAACGCGGGGCGGGGCCGCACCGCCCAACCACCGCCCGGCAGCCAATAGCCTGCCGCCCCGCGCCGCCGGACTACAACTCCCAGCGCGCCTCGGGACTCTCCTCCGGACTACAACACCCAGCGTGCCCCGCGCCCGCCGAGCCCGCCGTCAGCTCCGCGCCGTGGCCGTGAGGCGGCCGCCATGACGGGCGGAGCGGGAACGGCGGGTTGTGCCTCACCCGCCGCCGTCCCTGGGGGGCTTGCCTTGTGCCGGACCCCCCTTGCGCGTCTGAGCCCCTGGGAGGAGTTGTCTTTTCTTTTGAGGAAGCAGAAAAGCTGGTGGCAGGCGGTAGCAGCGTGAGGCGCGAAGGGGGAAATCCCGGTACCGGCGTGACTGAAAGCGGCCGTGGACTGAGGCGGGCGGGAGAGAGCGCTGCAGGGATGCTGCTTGGCCACTGCCAGCACAAAGGCAGTTTTTTTCCCCCACTTCTTCACAGCCAGAGACACCTTCCCTAAAAGAAATCTCCAGTAGCTTTAAAATATGATAACTACAACTTTAGCCTTCTTTCTCCGTAACTACACAGACAAGTTTTCAAGTAACAAAAAAAGCTTAACGCAGTCAGTGACAGTATGTCCAAGTGCCTCTAAGATTTAAAAGTACCACATGCCTTTGGTGATTAGCAGCGTGAAAACAGCACAGTCTGCTTTTAGCTACAGGAATAAATTAGGATTAAGAAGTCAAAATTAGTCTTCTGAGCTAAAAGCCATAAAGTGATCCTGATGGCTGCCAGGATGTTGATCCCTTAACAGAAGGAAAGGGGTGGTTGGGAGCAGAGTGGGAGTGGGGCCCGCAGCAGGGTTCCTCTCAAAGCAATGCCACTGACCTTACCTGTTGTCTCCTGCACCAACACATTTTCATTTGCAAAGACTAAATCCTGCTTGCCAGATATAAACACACCAAAGTAGATTCAAGAGGACAGCTGAGGTTTCTTCAGGTCACAGTACAAGAACCTCGGGATTCAAGGAATTTTTGTAGTATCAAGGTGCGTGCCAATCTAGCTCGTTTGCTTTGTTTTCTGACGGGAGACGGAGCATGCTGTTATTTCTGTGGCACAAGCAGGAAACACTTTCAAGAATTACAGTGTAAAACAGTCCCATCCAACTGATACAGTTCCTATCAGAGCAACAGATACCCTTTCCAGGTTAATGGTGTGATCGGAATGAAGCATATCAGTTCTCATTTTTATTATCACAGGGACACAAAAACTAATTAATGATGAGAGCAACAGAAATACACATTAGCTCTCCAACTACTATGGTCAAAAGTTTTAACTAACATCTTTGAGAGACAGCCTCACAGATGTGACTGAGCGCATTTACAGTACGGTTACCTTGTAAAAAGGGAAAGTTTACAAAGCTCATTAAAAAAAATCAAATATTCATGACCAGAATTAGGCAAAGCAAGGAATTTTGTTGCAATTGTCCTTCCACTTTGTCCTCCTCTTTGCATTAGTAGTTATGCTTTCAGAATTTGGCAGGAAGCTTCATCTTCTTTTCAGTCCATCTAAAATAACAGAATTGTTAGACGTCAGACTTCACATTCTAAAAATAAACTGAGCTGGCTTAGCTTCTGGTACCACAGATGGCATCAATACAAACCATCAAAATGACCATTTGAAATATATTTTGCTAAAGAGCGTCCAACAGATTTCAAGTGTTCATGTCCAAGTAATACACTAGAAGTGTGCTTGAGAGAGAGCACAGCCAAAAGCTGCTAAAGGGGGAAAAAAATCAGCAGAATATCCTTTAAAGATGTAGTATGTGATTTGTTCCTTCATATACTAGCTTATCAAGGGGACAGTACATATCTAATGAGAACTCGAATGGTGTAATTACACTTAAATGCCAGTTGTTTAAGATCCTAAGAATATGTGATACTATTAAAAAATTGATATGATTTTTCCCTCACACTATTATAACTTACGTTCTTGCCAACTTAGTTAACAGTTTTGTAGGTCTTCTCCAAATGCAACTGTGTAAAACATTGTTTCATACCAATTTGTTTTCCATTAAGGGATTTTTCAAGTAGTTACAGGCAAAATGTACTCTATGAAAGGAAGCAGAAGCTTCTAGCAAAAGTGATGTACGCATTCTCCTGTCTATTGTGAGCAAGTCAGATGGTATTTTGTACTTTAAATAGTGATTGAACACCTCTATAAAGCACTTCTTATCCTTCATCCACAACTGGGGAAACTATGGCAATATCCGTAATGTCATGTGGCAAGATCAATGCCAGCTGAACCTGCCTGCTAACAGTTTATCAATCACTGTGTTTAACACTGAGTTTATCAATCACCATGTTTCTTAACATTTCTGCACTTGTCCGTCTCCATCTGCAAGGCAGAGGTCATACTATTTTCTTGACTCATGAAAACAAATGCAAAATATAACAGCAGCATTTGCAGACCTGATTTAGGGGGAATGTTCATTTAAAAAGACATGGTAGAACTGAAGAGTTTGAGTATTTCCAGGACATAACACTGAAGTTTTTAAAGATAATAAGAATTTTGTTGTTGGAGGGGGGTATGATTTACAGCAACATTTCTGCCTAAATCTGATTGTTAATTTGAAGATAAAATATCTAACATAGTTACTTGTGTTTTCTTACCTTGGGGAGTCAATTCCACTGTCTCCTGTAATGCTGTGGTTTTCTGTCCCTTCTGAGTGTTTCTGTCCTGATATCACAGTACACGCATTCTTAAAAAACAGATCTTTTTTTCCCAGAGGAGTTCTCATTTCTTTGGTCTGTGAGCCCAAAGCACACGGTGCCATTACTCCACCCATCTCATCATAGGTGAAGTTCTGCAAAGTGTCAGCATCTGAGTCAGCCTTATTAGCGTGGCAGAAATCTGCTACAGCTGAAGCCTTCACACATTCTGTGAGGCCGGTGTCTTCCTCCTTTCTGTGACCTGTTGGAAGAACCTGACTGCACAAACAACTTTCTTCTGTGAAATCTGTTTTTGGATGCTCTTTTGAGCCATCTATTGATTCTGCAAAACTAGCACTTTCCTTATATCCATGCTCTCCAGAGTCACATTTATTTACAGTTGTGTTGTACTGGGCAGGATAAATATTAACCTTACAGTTTTTTAGGGATGTAGCTGCCAGCTTTTGCACAGCTTTACTCCAGTCCTTTGTATCTGAAAAAGCATGGCCAGGAGGCAGGTGACATGGTTCATTGCCTTCAAAATTGTCATCCAGATGTAACAAGTTACAGGTGTCACCATCACGTGCTTTTTGGTACAGAAGACAGCAGTTATCGGTAAATTTTTCACTTTCCAGCTTCATTGATCTGGGACAGCTGGTACAGTCATACTTAACTGTAAGTTCACTCTTCTTATCAGTCTTTTGGCTGTATTTCACACCAGTTTTTTTTGCCAGGTTAACATTGGCTGTATAACTTGAAAGGTGGACATTTTGAAATTCATTTGCTGTTTGATCTAATAACTCACATACAGTGTCAGCTTTGCACCTGCAATACTCATCTTTCAGGTGTAATGAAAATTTTGCATCTTCTTTGCACACACCATTATATTCAGTGTAGGAACGAGGGGATTTTTTAATACCCCCAGGATTTTTTTTTACTGTTCTTCTGTAGATGTTTTCTTCAGAAATATTACTCTCCAGAAGGCATTTACTTTTATTCTCTATTTGCAAAGTACTGCCTTGCGGATAACTAAAGTTTGCACTGAAATTGTTTTTCTTTAGTTGGAGGGAAGACCTATTAGCATGGAGTAGTTTGTTTTGCTTAGCTTTGTCAGCCTGTGTTGCGGTAGCCAGCTCTTCAGTTTCATAGTCAAATGGTTTTGAGGAGTCCAAGGACCGTGGCCTTTGTAAAGCCCTTTCTTGCTTCTGAGCCCTGGACTTCAGCTGACTGCTAGTAGTACCTTTGTACCCTTTTGCATAAAAGTTGCGTCTCCATGACAGACCCTGAAAAGGATTCTTAATTTGTTTTTTATATATGACCTGGGATTCCACTGCTACATCAGATGGCTGCTGGTTTCTGATAGGCAGTGAAGGGTTCTCCTCCAGTTTCTCATTTTGGGATGTTAGCTCGTGTATGTGAGATTTGCTGTTGCTTCTGCTACTCTGCCTCTCTTTCTCTGATTTGATTTTCCTGGTGTGTTTTGCTGTTTTACTTCGTGTCTTTTGAATACAATCCTTTGAAAGATGGTTTTGTCTGACTATTGATGCTTCAGCGGAGGTACCCTTACTGATATTTTTTTTCTGCTCCTCAAACTTCTGCATTAATATTGTGTGTTTAATCAAATTATCCACTGTGAGAGTAGGGTTGATACGCTTGATGATTTCGTGTTCAATATCACGTGGAATATTATCTAAGTCATCTTCATCCCTGACTGGCCATTCCTTGGGAGGAAATTGGGCTGAAAAAGTGGAGTACTCCTTCTTACATTTTTCTTTTTTAGAAGGACTGCTCCAGAAAAGGCCAAGGCCAAACCTTTTGCTTTTCAGTTTTTCTTTCGCAGATGTCAGGGATTTGATAGTGTCCCAGGGATGGTTTTCAACAGATGTGGAGATACCTTGAGTTTGGATTGAAGGCTTCAATTCACTGCAGCCTTTCTTACCTCCTCCGTTAGGTTCATGGTTCATTAGCTGCTGATGTCTTTGTTCACAGAGCATATTCTGGTTGGGGAAACAATGGCAGGATCTGTAACGGGATACTGCAGGAATGTTTTCTTTCACTGGGTCTGCACAGCACTCAATGTTTACCAGGTAGTTGATGGAAGGCGATGAACAGCAGCAACTGTCCTCCAACAGGACCCTTCTGTTATCTTCTGTGGCATCATTTGTGATAAAGTATGTGTTGGGAGTCACAACGAAGTAGCCTTCTCCCATATGATAGATTTTCCTTTCTTGATTTAGAGTGCCAAGGATGTTATATAAGATATCGTGGGAGGGAACTGCAATGCCTACAACAAAGATACAGATATTTCAAATCAGAAATAAGTTTTCAAATAAAGTGGGAGCTAGCCAGAAAATAACTTACATAAAACAGATCTGGAAGCCACTGAACATGAAATACCCAATGTATTTAGTTCACAGGATTCCAAAAAAAGTTTGAAACTGACCTGGCAACTGTAGTTTGAGTAGGGCATACTCAATTTCAACATGAAAATGTCCAGTATCACCAGACAAAAGGCAGCATTTTTTTTTTTAATACATTGGCACTCCATTAAGCTTCCAGAGCCAGCAATTGTTGTTGCACCCAGCTGCCCCCATGCACAGCCTTGGGCTCCCTGCAGAGCAGGGACAGCCCTGCTCTGCAGCAGTGTCTACACCTGCAGGGCAGCGAGGGCTGCCCCACATCTTGGGGCCAGCACAGGCTGCAGCCCTGAGTCAGGGAGAGCCCTTCTGGGCCAGCCAGGCGAGGGCTCTGGTAGGTGCAATCCTGCCGGTGTCTTACAGATCAGTAAAACCCTTTTTAACTCCACCAGGGCCATTCCTCACTGATGAAGCAAGGTCGCCCAGAGGAAGAAGGTAAAGGCCAGCTGTGTTTTCTGGTTACTGTCACTGCAGCACTGCTGTGATGGAGCTTAGGATATTCTTCAAATAAGCAAGAATGTTCTCTTTGTGTCTCTCAGGATATGATATTCATGAGAGAGAGCTTCTGCCAGGTACAAACCAAACAATGTGTTGTTCAAAGCATTTCCCTCTTGGCAGGTTATTTAACAGTGGCTTTTATCACTCTCTCTGAAGCTTCTGGTATAATTTTGTCAGATGACAATTGCTTAGCTCACTGAGACTAGTCTCAGCTACTGGTTTTCCCTCAGGTGTCACAGTCCCAGAGTCATTAGTCTAGTGACATCTGATCTACTGCCCCAGGCTTCTGCTGATCTCCTGCCCGCAGGAATGAAAACTTCCAGCAAAGAAATACGCTCTCTCCCTACAAACTTTTGAGTGTGCTACATCTGGCTGACCTAAAAATGCTACCTTGTGGTTGTCTCAGTGCGCATATGGACTACAGCACGTTCCTGGCAGGGTTCTGGGCCAGTGTATGGGGTTGTGTTAAAATTTTTCGCACTAGCGAAAATGCCTACCAGATCAACCTGTAACGTTTGCAGAGCTATAAGTTTAAGAAGACTCAGAAGAGGAAGCTCAGTGTCAAACAAAACAACGTCCTGCAGAGGGCAATGATGAGCTTTTACAGTCTCACATGCTCGCACAGGGACTTCAACATTGCAGATCTAAGGGAAACTGAACATTTTTCACATTGAAAAGAAAACGCAGCGTTTAAGGGAATTGGCTGACACCTCATCGGAAGAAAAGGATTAAAGCTCATTTAGTATAAGTAATCTGCTTTCAGGGAGGAAGGGGCTGGAATTTGACCAACCAACCTGAATTTGAGGCCAGTTGTGTTTTTTGATAGCAAACACCACATGTGGACTCCTACCCAGTCCCTTTGCCGTCAAAGTCAGCTGTGTTCCTGTCTCTTAAAGGAGGACTCAAAGTCTTTGTGATCTGACACACAGTCTATTTTATGCTGTTCCATATCTGGCACCTAAATGCCTCATCTGTGCTTTCCCACCCTCTAGAAAGGGCATACTCTCAACGTGCTACTGCACTCAGTTCCCTCTTATTCTCGAAGAAGATTTATTTAAATCTATAAAAAGGATTACATTCAAAACAATGCTAGTGACTCTCACAGATTGATGAGGATAATATGCACATTCATGTATTCTACCAGCTGCCTGTTAATTTATATTCTTTCATATTGCCAGCTTTGCTTGTAAACATTCAGTGATCACTTGCCCAATATCAGAAACCCAAGCTTGATGATACAGTCACTTTTAAAAGGGGAGAGAAACGAACACATTACCTGGATTATTTTTCACTAACTGCTCCATTAAAGTTTCCTGCATGACCATCACATGATCTGTATTCATGTCTGATATGGTACGGCATATCCCTTCTGCCAGAGGAACGGAGTGTGACTGCGAGACAGGATTCAGGACAACAGGGATCACATCACCTGAAGTCCAGAGGAGGGTGGTGGTGGGGAGCGGGGAAGATTTAATGGAATAGTGTTTCATTTTTTCTATTACGTGTGACAGATTTTCACTGAAAATTTCCTGTGTTGCCTCGGAACAAGCACCTTATCCTCAGCTAATTTTCTTTGGCAAGTTACTTGGAAGTATTTGTCTGAGAAGGGAAGTGACTCTAGCACTTTTCAAGTGCCTTTGTAATGAAGGAAACAGAAGGTTACCTTAAGCACGTTCGTTTGGTATTAAATTTCAGCTTAAACCATCATTTAGCTTAATAAACAGGGTGCTGAGAGAAAGAATTATGTCTGATGACTGCTGACTTTTTAGATGACTGTTTACATATGAAACAATGCAGAACCTGTATTTCTCTAAGTAGCTACTGAAAAAAGGTCAACATCCAATAATCTAAGTACAAAATCTTTTCACCAAGTCAGAATGCAGGGAAAAAAAGACCAGCAACAGGCTTTGTCCCTTGTCTAGCACACAAATTTGAATAGAAATGGTAAAAATTCCATTTTTTAGACCAGGGTCTAGAACTAGAGATTATCTACTCGACTGGGCAAAACCTCTTGTTAGAGCTGCATGCATTTTTTAGGCTACATCAACATCTCTTCAGGTAAGAGACAGTAAAGTTGTCCCTGTTCTGCATGATGAAAGCAGAATCTTGGCCAGGCTGAGAGTGTGGCCCTGCTCTCCCAGTAACTCTGCAGCTCCAGCCCAGGGAGCTGAAAAGGGTCTTAGTCCTTCACCTGAATATCCCCATCCATAAACACAAAGATAAACGCTGCCCTCTCCCCTTTGCAAGATGGCAAGGCCGGCAAGAGCAAGCCCAGCAAGTACTTCTGACACAGTACCAGTGAATGACATAGGAAAACCTGAAATAAGTATTTTCCCTGAAAGCTGATGACAGAGCATGAAGCAGGGACTCACCTGAGGTCTGTGCATACAGTAAGACAATGACCGCATACACCTTCTCAGATGAAAAAAAAAAAAGTTTCTTTTTTTTAAATAGACTGATGGTCTGTTCCCACTACCTGGTTGTGTTCTGTGCTTCCCTGTTCTGTGTTGCACAGAAAGCCCCTGGGTACCCTCAGCTGCCAGAGCAGGCAGAAGGCAGCAGGGACTCCTCGTTACTTCACAAGGCAAAAACTAGCGTTAAACGCTAACAGTAATTTTCCCACAAGTAAGAAGTGACATATTAGATTAAGTGATATTCACGTTTAACTAAACTGCAATTGGATAGTCTGTTGGATGACTCTGTAACCCAGTATTTATCCTTTAGGCAGAAAACTACAAGGCAAACATTTATCTGAGTAAATTAATTAAGCAACAGCACTTTGAAGAGCTTAAATTGCACTTGACCTTTGTTTTACAACTGCTGCTCTGTTCAACAAAAAGCACTCAGAAAAAAAGTCCTGGCATACAGTTTCCTCAGTGATGTTGCTAGGATACTCCTTGCAGGTGCAGAAACCATTGCAAGCTTTCTTTTTGTGTGGGAAAAGACCATCAGCATTCTGTAATAACTCTCGTGAATAGTTTGCTGTCTCAAGTCTCTGCTGTGGGCACGCTGTGCTGCTGCCAGTTTTACCATTTGTTCCTGCAGAGCACCAAATTGCTAACGAGTAGAACACCAAAATTTATTCATTATCATCATTATTATTATCTTGCTATCATTTTCTGCATCTGTCTTGCAGCCTCAAACCCCATGTCTACATTCAGGGAAGGTCCTTTCAGATTAATATTTAAAACAAAGCATTAAGCAAAAGCCAGCTTGGTACTGAAAGAAAAAAAGACCCACTAAAATCATGTTAAAATGCAAGTCTATTTAAAATTATTGTTGCAGATCAATAGTGCCAGAGTACACACATGCTGACGACATGAATATTAGATACCATTCCCTCATGACTTTGAAATAAATCTGAAATAGTGAAAGCAAGAATTAGATCATTGGCAACATTGATAAGCAACGTGGGAAAAGGCCCGGACAACACCCTACAAGTGTCTATCAATTTCTTATAAAAAACTTCATTGATTTACTTTCCATAGCTAAATAACTGTTGCGGTTGCACTTCAGATGTTCCTCCAAGTTTGGTGGAAATACATAAAAGCTGCGTCCCTTAGATTTGCACAGGGAGCAGTCTTAACAATTTGTGCAAGCTATGTCTCATAGGCCTGATGCAAAATCAGCAAAATGCCATGCTCGTTAAAGCTCTTCAGTATCCATCCCTTCACGGCTCA
This sequence comes from Morus bassanus, assembly GCA_031468815.1. Taxonomy (NCBI): domain Eukaryota; kingdom Metazoa; phylum Chordata; class Aves; order Suliformes; family Sulidae; genus Morus; species Morus bassanus. Next base: position 5,328,002 of record CM062583.1, read on the forward strand.
AAAAAGACTGCAGAATCCCCTGCCCCCTTCCCAACTCTACATAAATAATCTGATGATAATCATCTTCCTGGTTTCTTCACAGTTTTTACGAAGGAGTTGCTTATGCCTATGCGCAAGGCACTTGTCAGCAGGCTAATCCTCTTGATCATTTAAATACAGCACAGTTCCTGTTTCATGCTCTGCAGCTCTTACAGAATCATGTTTACCAACGCCAATCCAGGCAGCTTGCCAGTACTCACATATTATTATCCTTCAGTTTGGTTTACCAGTCTATTCAAACTCTGCTCATTACCTGGGCACCTGAAACCCAAGAATACCCTTTTGGAGCACGTATCGGTCACAATGTGGGGAAGTCATCTGTAATACAAGCATCAGATAACAAAACTCAGCACACAGAAAAGCCTCTGGGTATTCTTGACTAGCACAAAGTGATTTTTTGTTCCATCTCTCTAATGTGAGCTTTACTATTTTTCACTGTATTGTTTAACAATTGCAGAATTTTTGCATCTTCTGGCTCTAAGAAAAATTACATACAAGACAAGTTTTATCTGGGTAAAAACCAGGCTAGTTCTGGGGAAGCGAACAGAGAGGCATTTTATTACAATAGCGCTCAATTTACTTTTTAAAAGTTCAGCTAAACAATTTATATAACAATAAAGGGTTAACAGTAAATTCATTCCAGAAAAAAAAAAAAGCAAATGCAAATCAAGAATAAGCTCCCTTAGATGATTCCACTTATATCTGTTCAGACAGAGAAGACACAGCATGTGGAAATGGAAGATTGACTTTTCAGTTTTGTAGCTGGAAAGATCTATCTCGGAATTGCTCTGTATGCTCTATTAAGTTGAACATACAAAAGATCCCACAGATCCTGTGCCTCTTTGCATGAGAGCCTTGGTAAGCTTGATGCACTTCACTTTTTGCAGAAATGCACCAGGAAAGCCATAAGCAAGTACAGTTCTGCTAGAACTGCAAGGCTTCTGCTTTTCTATAGACTAGAGCGCATAGTGGTCACATTTTACAGCAAAAAATTACACTTTATAATTACAACCAAAGATTTTTAAGGAACAAAACACATCAAAATGTCAGCTTTCCATACCTACTTGTTCCTGCAAGGACACTCCCAAATCAGGACAATGAGGCAAATAATGTCCTCCATTTGGACTCAATCGCTGATTTTTACAAACAGAGGATGATGCCATGCAACTTGAAAAAAAAAACCACAAACAAAACCCAACCACTTTTTCTGCTTTCCCAACAACACCCAAAAGTCTAGTCCCAACTGCAAGTGTTATGATCTGAGGTTCCTAGCAAAGAGCCACAAAATCCTTACTCTAATCTTAGGGCTAATAGCAACCCACAGCCATCTTTTCTTTCATCAGCAATAAAAAACCCACAGGCAGGTATAGTGAAAACAAAACAGGATTCAAGGAGAAAGGCAAGAGCTCTCTCCTGCAGTCTTGGTTCAAGCCCCCAGACAGGAACAAGTTACACAGCAGACACCAACATGTTACACAGCAGACACCAACATGTTCAGTGTGAGACAGTTTTTCTTAAGCTGAGCACAGTGGGAAAGTTTTTGCCATTGAAACGTGTATCTCTGCTCTTCAGAAAGATCAACCCCTTCAACACTTACCGAAGCCACTGACATGTCCCCTTAAATGCTCCAAGAACATCTTGAGAACAGGTTTCAAGCTCCAAAGGTACTGACCAAACACATGAGCAAGCACGCAGCTTCAAATGCACTGTTTAAAAGAAAACAGCACTTCTGCTTGCTTGAAGACTAGCAGGCAAGTTGTCCAGTGGAGATCTGTGTTTCACCCACAACAGCTGGCAAAATAGCCAACAAGCATATACAGACATCTGCCTTTGGGGCACTCCTGCTGTTCACTGCATAACTGGCAGAGAGATTGAACTATGAGCAACTCAAGATAATTATTTTTCATACACTTTAGCATGCCGATAGCTTTTAAGTCAATTCGCATATGGCATTGAACATAACCAGCACAGCTGATAGTGAGGAAGATCATCTTCAACATTTCAGCATTGTCAGGCTTGATCGCAAAAGACAGATTGATTCAAAAGCTTCATTGCAGGGAGATAAAAATAATACAAAATGAAACAGTCCCAGTTAAGTTGCAAATTTTGCCTGGAAACGTGCTGTCACACAAAAGGCGGCCGCAAAAACTACGTAATATAAAGCTAGTCATGGGAGTAAGATATACCTACGGTCACGTCTCCCCAGAATGGACCAAAATTCACTTCTTTGCACACTCCCTGGACTCAGCTCACATTTACCCTAGCCAAGGAAAGACACACACTAGTTTTTCAGAGAAACAGCACCCACAGAGCTATTCAAAAGAGAACATAGCCCCCTGCAGAGGGTTTCCAGCAAACCGTGAATCAGGGAACACATGGCAGCTATTATGTCCAGCTCACTCCCAGGCAACACTTGCCCAAATCTCACCCACTGCAGAAGAAGCTGTCAGAGTTTGGTGCAGTTGTAACTTCCCTCAGACACAGGCCTCTGGCTTGCAGTGAGGACAGGAGCAACCATCACACACTGAGGTGGAACGAAGCAGGCCTCAGATCTTGTTTCAGGACATATCCCACTGCAGGGAGTTTTTTTTTCATTCAGGTGAGAACAAAGCTTTGATGGTATGTGGGCAACTTCACACCTGCCTGAGCAGCTCCTGATGTAGATGGATGTGCACAGCCACTCTTCATGCCACTCTCCCTAAATGGATATCCAACTTTAAACATGTTCACTATGCTAGAAAATAAGTTCCTTCACCCTTTCATTGGGCTGGAATTTATGGCCCACAGGAAAAAAACAAAAACAAAAACAAACAAACAAACAACAATCCCACACACAAAACCAACCAAAAACCAGTTTAGAAATGAAAAGCAGCATCTTTACCACCACAAGAGGTCTCAGAGGAGTTGTTTGGATGCTGCAGATTAAACAACACTAGTTTGGAATTGAGGACTTTAGCCCGCAGTTCCCAAATCTTTCTCCATGGCTTTGGCACTATTAAACACCCTTCCCATGTTTCAGTTCAGCTAAATTACAGCCAAAAGGAAGTGACAGAAGACAAACAGAGCAACTGAGCACCTCTGCTGTATTACAGAAGATTCAGTAAATATCTTTTCAAAAGCCAGGTTAGCAGAACCCTTTCTGTGAAGATACTGGGTTGTTAGATCTCACAGGCCGAGGTAAAGCCTCCAATGGAAATTACAAGAGATGTAATTCTGTAATCCTCCACATCCCTGCAGGATGTTGAAAATGTAGGAGAACAATTTCAGGGGAAAAAGTAAACGATGTGGTCCATGAAGTACCTTAGCAAATCATCTGAATGATAGGCTAGCTTTGCTGCAATATTTTCTTGGGAACAAGCAAAATATTTCATAATTTCAGTGGAGTTTTCAACCTTGGAAACTTAGCATATAGCTGGCCATAGCCCACAAAAGAGAAATCCAGTATCCAGAAAAAAAAAAAAATTGTGGCAAGACAAAAAATAAAGCTCGCTTTTTTTTTTTCTCTTCTAGAAAAGCAGAATAAAGTTCACAGAGGTTCAGTTTATTTCAGTTTTTCAAATACACAGTGTTTCAGCTTTCAAAACAGATTGAGTTTGCTAAACAAACAGCAGTTGCAGTTTGAGTTGTTTCATTGCCCAGAAATCTTTCTGCTTCAACACAAATCAGGCTGCTTCCGGAGAAGCTATGCACTGCCAGCAAATGGAACATGGATTGCTGCTGATGCATCAGTATAGGATAAAGCATACTAGGAAAAAAAATTGTTTCACATCATATATTAATTATTCCTAAGGGTTTCACTGTATTCTCACCAGTGAGGGCAGTTTGTTGGGTTTTGCATATTGAGCTTTCTGTTCCTTAGCAGTTTGATAGCACTGTGTGAGTCACATTAGTGATACACACTACTAGCATCTCCTTGCGTCAGTTCTCCCAGGAGTGTTTTTATAAAACATAGTAAGGAATTGGAAGAGTGGCTCTGGATGCATGTTGTTTTAGCAATGCAGATACCTACATTTCTCTAACCTGATGTTTAAAAAAAAACCAAAACAGATAGCAAGAAAAATCTCATGCAAGTACCACAGCAATTTTATCAGGTTAAAGACAACCATGCTGCCATCAACCTCAGCACCTCTGTGCATCTCATGCTTCATTCTGCAAATTTTTAGCTCACGGACTGTATAATCGAAAGATCACTATAGCTCTCTAAGTATGAAACAAGAAGCAAAGTTGTCTGAATAAAGCCACTCACGTCCTTCTGCTGATACTTCTAATGAATTTTTATTTGGTATTGAATGAAAGCAAGCTTTTTAACAAGGCTCCTCAGTATTGAGGAGGCTTCTGTTACTCACACAGCAACAAAGGCCAAGAGCATCCTGGGCTGTATTAACAGGAGCAGAGCGAGTAGATCAAAGAAAATTATTATCTGCCTCTACTTGGTGCTTGTTAAACCATGCCTGGCATACTAAGTCTAGTTTTGGGTCCCCAAAATGGAAAAGACATCTATAAATAGAGGCAAATTCAGCAGAGGGACACCAAGATGGTCAGGGCTGGAACACTTACCCTGTGAGCCAAAGCTGAGGGAATGGGTCTTGTTGAACCCGGAGGAGAAACAGTTTTGAGGGGACCTGACAGCAGGCCCTTGAGAAGATGGAGCCAGGCTCTACACAGCAGTGCGTGGTGGGAGGATGAAAGACAACAGGCATCAGTTGGAGCAGGATGGGTTCAGACAGGCTATAAGGAGACACTTTTTACCTTTAAGGACAGCACAGCAGTGGAGCAGGTTGCCCAGAGAGGTTGGGCAGTCTCCAATCCTGCAGTGTTTCCAAGACAGATGACTGGATAAAGCCCTGAGCAACCTGGTCTGACCCCATAGCTGACCCTGATTTGAGTAGGAGGTAGGATAGGCTCCCAGCAATAAAACAGTAGTCCAGTCATCTGGTTTAGTTGGATGCTGGTACCTGTGCCTCCCACAACCACTCTTGCCCCCCACTTCGACCACCCTGCTTTCCATAACCCAATGCAACAGCACTTTTGACCTCCACTAGCTGTGAAGTTTTCTTGGGTTACACCGTTAAAGAAAAAAGGTTACCCCTTACATCATGCTGTTAATGAGGCTGTGCAAAACAGCATCCGTATGGTAAAACTGTTGGTTTTCTCTTCAACCTTCAAATAAACAGCTACTGTTTTCATAACATTTTTTTTGTAACTGAACTCCATCTGTACAGGCTCATTTTTAGAGCTGGTGCTCTCCGCAGTGATGGAGTGGACATGTCCGAAAGCAAGATGACAGTATAGAAAAGCTAAAACTAGCCTTGAAATGAAGTCTCTGATTTTGAAACCATATCAATGACCATAGCAGAAGCACTACTAATTAATGCAATTTATTTCATAAACTACATTAATATTAACACAAACTGTTGTCTTTTCTGACTGAGACAGAGGAAAAGTTAGCAGTGTTCAAACTACCCTCATCCTAAAAGAGGATTAAGGCAGTTAAGATCTGCCACTCAGGATTCAAGGTGCAAGAATTCTAAAGACTGAGGATAGCACAGCTCAGCCTGTTTTCTTGAATTTTGTTTTCTCACTCAAAAGACAGAAGCAAGAGCTTCTTCTGCTAAAAAATCTTTATCACTGATAAATACACAATACATATCAAGTTCTTCACAACTAATTTTGTTAGAGGTTATTTTTAGAAAAATTCAGAGTAAAAGAAACTGAATGGAGCTTATTATAAAAAAATTATACACTCCTGTTCAGTGATACGTGTTAAACAGCATGACTAGAGACTACTTGCTGAGAGAGGGAAAAAATTTGCACACACACACACATGCTTTTGCAGATTACACCTTTCTGGTAATTCAATCTGAGCAGATCTGGTAAATGCATGAGGATTTTTAAGAATATTACAGTACCTTGTACCTTGCTGCTCTGAGTTCAATCCGTAGTTCAAATATAGCATCTTTTTTACTGCAATACATATTCAACTGAGAAAAGGCTTTTATAATAAAGGATTAATACCTTAGTAAGAATTTTATACGGAAATGCATGAAACATGCAGGGGTATCATCTCATCTGAAGCCAGTGGTAAGGGCTGAATGCCAGCTAAAATTAGGTGCTGAACGTCATGAAATAATGTAAGGTTTACATAGCCATTACACAGAGAGAATTAAGTTAGTAAGCAAATAACAGCAATGCAAATAAAAAGTTGTCCTTCAAGGAGTACAAACGTTTTCTTCCTTTTTTCCTCCTGAAAATATATTGACGGAGTCACCACTGGAACAACTGTGGGAACCAGGAAAACCCAGTTACAACAGAATATGCAAGTCAGTAAGTTCTGAATCAGATACCTTACTGACAATAACTTTAAAAGTGATGTCTGAGAATAAAACAGTTAAAAACTCCATTAAACTGTTCATGTTCTGGCAGCCTATACACAGCAGGGCAAAATAAAGCACCATTTAGGTCATCCGCTCTTTTCAGGCCTGAAGAAAATAAAAAGGAACAGAACTCTAAATAATCCTAAACAGTCCAGTAGGAAGTATGACCACATACTGTGAGTTACACTTCACAGAAGCCACCACCATTGAAGTACAAAATTATTCTCCTTTGACTTGCAAACCTACATCCCAGTTTGTGAGGCAGGATGAAAGACACTGCAAGAAAGGGACTCCAAAAGAAAGGAATCCCACGAAGCACATCCCCAGCCTCTTGCTGAGCTGCCATCTTCATTAAGATTGTGTGTTCCTGTGTGTCACTACAGAGTGCCTGACAAACAACATCCACTCCAGAGCCATGACCTTCTGTAGGCAAAACATGAATCAGCTACTCACAAGGCCATAACTTCATCTGTAGCTTCATTAGACACATAGCAGAACGATGCTAATACTGACATTAATTGCTGTGAACAAATTTAAATTATTCAAATGAAAATAAATCTGTCCTAAAAGCTTGCCAGGTCCATTTCAGAAAAGAATTTGTCTCTCATTTTAAGCAGGGTTGAGAATTGCTAAGAAGTAGAGAATACTCAAGTACGCAGTTATAGATGGACTCCAGGTGTACTGGTTCCGCAGGTGGCACTTCAAAACCGTTCTGAAAGCTGGCACAAACATGCAGAGAAGCTCAGCATGTGAGGACCTCCCCAGCAAGGCAGCCGGTGCCTGCAGAGCCATGTGTCAGCACTGCAGAGGTCACTAAAGTTACACTAGGGAGTCATCACACAGGAACAAATATAGTTCCCCAAAGCTGCCCCCCGCCTTTGGAGGTAATTACAGCCCATAAATGCAACGGAAGTTTTACTCCTTACTCCTCAAGCTGTTGCTGAACCTTTTTCAGGAGATTCAATTCTACCCCCTCCTATCACAGGGATTCTGTCTGAATATCAAATTAGCATTAACCCCCCCCCAAAATCAAGGAACTTCAGAGACTATCTCTGCTCACTTTTTAGCTCCTTTTCTGAGTGCTCCTCTTCTCTTCTGGGAGAGACTCACACACGGGAAAGAGAAGTGAGGAGCCAGACCTATCAGATTAATCCACCAAATGCACAAACAAGAACACAAAACAATTCCTTGTCTGATCTCATTCCAGTTCTGTCAATAGCTCCAGCAGAAATGGATAAAACTTAACACTTCACAGAAAAACATACTGTCCTTTCAATGTCACTCTTCAAGGGGATGTTTTCCAAGTGAGATAAATTTGCAGCCTGCAGCAGGGACTTAGAGGCTCAGCAGAGCTCAACAAGCAGACCTCTTAATAAGAGAGGTAATCAACACATGATGTGACCACAGAAAAGTCACAGTCTGACTGCCAATCCCAGCCCCAGCCTAACTGCAAAGTGCAGGGCTTTCCTAGCTTTCCTTGTGAATAGTTTGTAGCCCGGCAACAGAGTTGCTGAACTTGCAGCAAATTCAGCCTCTAAAGGCTAAGCAAAAATGTTTCAATTTTCCGTTGTTCGCTTCTACCCGATAGGAACCACAAAAAGGGAGTCAGGCAGTTAAGGCACATGGAAAATGGTGCTCTCAAGAGAGAAGGCAGGCTGGGTTGACAGAAACGAGATGGTTATGACCAAGGACAACAAGCAAGCAGCTACTGAGATGCAGTCTCCCGGACTGATCACCCCAGTTTCTCTCTTCAAAGGCTCTGGAGGTCAGTGCCTTCAAACTGAGTATTTCCAATTGTAGCTATAAACCTCAGCTGAGAGCCCCCTACTCCTCTCCCAGCACTGCCCTGCATGCATTCCCCCCCGTGGCTGTACAGGAAAGGTGGGAGGGAGCAGTTTGTCCCTTGTTCGGATAACAATTGACTGAACAACTCAGCCAAGCACAGGAGATGGTCCGACAGAGGGATGTTAGCATTTCGACAGAGACTGCTCAGTTATCAGATCAAGAGGAAAAGTGTTTTTTAAACTAGCCCCTACTTCACCCTCCGAGGGCGACTTGAATTGCCGTGATGTTCCCTTCTTCCCTTCTGAATTGCCGTGATGTTCCCTTCTTCCCTTCCATCCCGCCGAGGAGGAGAATATAACAGCTCCAACCCAGTCCTGGGTGTACCATGCAAACCAGAGCTGGGCTCTGCATCAGAAGGGTAGAGAAAGACATTTTGGATTTTACCTGGGAATAAATACAGAAGGACAATTTGTGATTCTTTATAAGCTTTCAGGACTGGATTTTCCCTTTAATCTTCTGGTGGCCGAAATCAGTCAAGGTGTAGTCTGTTCTGTAAAGTCAAGGATGTCAGTATGTTTCTCTAGAACAAATCTAATTTGAACTGCTGGGATAAAGACTAACACAAAGATCTGTGGAACCAGAGTGTCTTATGATGATGAGCAATAGCCAGCAAAGCTCCTTGAGATACAGCAGTGAGGAGGACTTCAGAGTGCCGAGGACTTTAAAACCAGCGTGCAGCAGGGACTGGAGCATGCCAAGACCCTAGTATAATTCTTCACTGAAATGTGACTTGGCAAAATGAGTGCTGCAATGCTGCATGCCCACTGCTTCTCACTTACTGTCCAGCAAACAAGTGGTTGTGGATTAAAAAGGAAAAACCTCAAATAGGTTAGCCGATTTTTCTCGTGAGTCTGAAAACTCAGTCTCGACACTTTTCATGTACCATGGCCAAGGATAAAGATACTGCAGGCCAAGTGATTCCCATCACTGATACCTGGTGCCCCCAGGTATCTGTGACAATTCATCCAACACTGCTGGGTTTTGCAGACACTGCTATTGCTACGTGCTGCAGGAAATGTTTCCTAAGAACTACATAGGACATTGCTTGGTTCCCAACATCCCAGCCTTTAGTCACGAAGCATGAGAAACCCAAGTGGCTTGAATTCCACATTATTGCAAACAATAACATGAGAGCAGGTAGATTAAAAAAAGCGGTCAAATACGTCTCTGTGTAAAATAAAGACAGCAAAGGTGATACCAATAGCTTCATTTTTAAATATTGTCAATTCCTTTAAAAAACAAAAACCAAGAAACCTTTGTCCCTTGCATTTTAGTTGTCTAACTTGTTGCTTGCTTTTCTAGAGCAAAATATATATAAGGAATGGGAAAAAAGTCTTCCAGAGCAGAAAATGGTCATTATGATGACTGATGGAAGAGAAAGCACAGAATTCCTCAATTTTAACCAGAAAATTACCTAAATAAAGACAGTCAAATTGCAAGTTTGTTTCCATTAAGCTTCCAGAAGTGGAAGTAAAACCACAAAAATGACGCTTCAACATTAATTGTCGGAAAAAGTGAAATTCACAAAGAGGAGCTTCTTCAAAGGCATTCGATTAAAGAAACTGTGAGAGAACTCTAACTTGTTAGAAACCCCTTTGGGTGTTACTGCAGCAAGAGACAAGATAATAGGGAAAAATATCTAATTCATTTACCAAAGTAATTTACATTTGGATTCAACCAGCCATGCTATGCATCAGAAAAGAGGTTACTGGGAAGCAAGGAGGTAAAAAACAAGGGAGTCAAGGACTCCCTCTAAATCATCCCCAGGAGACTGGCAAGTAACATTTCAATACTCACCAGTGATACGGAACTTATCTATAGTAAGAGACAACCATTCCCAACGTATCTAGAGGTATTACTGCTTTTTAGATGGACACCAGTGAGTAAACACTGCTCTTCCTTATAACACCTCACCTGGCTTAATAAATACTTAAGAGGCCAGCAGGCTACTTGTGATCAGTGAAGATGAACTCATGCTGGAGCAGATGCTACCAGAGTTTTAGTAAAGTTACCACAGTGCCTGAGAAATGAGACTGCATGAAAAGATCGATTTTTCTAGTCAGAAAATGGGGCTGTGACAGGGAGTGGCTAATCTCTACAAATTATTGGGAAAGAAGGGTAAATACCAGAAAAAAAAAAGTCTATGTGCTTTAAGCTAAAGCCAGTTTTAAGAGAAACATAAAGATGTTGAGCTGGCCAAGGACAACACAGGCTAGACATGAGAAAATTTCATGCTAAAAATTTTGAAACAGAACATTAAGAATTCCTCAAGTCTTCCAAAAGTTGACAAATTTCTTGCTTCAAGAAAGAATTCATAACTGCACTTTTACTTAAAGAACTGCTAGTTAGTGTCAACAAAAAGCTTTTATGGTGTAATTATTTATTTGTGATCTAATTAATTACTATTTATGATATTATATTAAAATATATATTTAATATAATATTATATTACTTAATATTATATTACTTAAAATATAATTCATCCTTGGACAGAGAGGGTTACAGATCTACACTCACGGAAAAATAATAATAAACCTCTCAAATAATGACAGCTATGAAAATCCCTACTAACCTTTGGAAATCCAACTGAAGAGGGATTTGTTTGCACTTCCAAGTACCTAGTAGTTACTACGGGGTTGAACAGCTGTAAGTCTTCACTTCAGCACCTTCTACTCTGTCTCTGTTAGCAGCATTCCTGGTTTAGCTGCTAATGCTTCCGATCCTTTAGTTTTGGGGAAGTTAAAGCACAAATGGTTCACATCCAAATGTTAAAGCAGACATCCGAGCTGACACAAAGCAAGGACTAGCTGCTCACTTATCACTTACCTGTGTTATGCTCGGTAATTAGAACTTGGTATCTCCTATAATCACCTTCAGCAAGAGAGCAAGCCTAATTAACCATGTCAAAACCACACAGAGAATTGCAAGAACTACAGAAGTGCCACAGTATTGTCTCCTCCCCGTAAAGGTTGGCCAGAAAAGAGCAGCCTTCCAGGATACTCCACAGGATGAATTGACGCAAGCCCCACAGGAGCAAGGGTAAAACAGACTTAAGGATTAATGACCTCAGCGTACTGAAGCCTGTCCCCCCTCCAGGAATTGCACACAATAAAGGGATTTACTGACCAAAACCAATGCCTCGAGTGAAAACTGAAGAGCTGTGAGGCAGCAGTCAGTACTGGGAGCAGAAATTTAATCTGCTCTGCTTAGTGAACCACAACTATCATGCTGGCTCGTGTATTCTGCAACCACTAACATTTCAGAGGACTTTCTGTGGCAGCCTTGCATTAAGAGCACTCGAAATCCAGCAGCCGTACTTTTATGTGTAGACTAAGCCCTTGATTGCAGCCTGGCCTCATTAGACTGCAGAGGTCACTAGCACAATTAATTGAATATGAACTAATTGCAAGTAGCAAACAGAAATGATGGCTAAATAACCACCAGTACATTGTAGTTAAAAATACTCATAAATTTCCCTCAAGGTTGTTTTGTCATTGTTGTTACTACTGCCAAATCTGATAGCATGTTCTCTGCGTATCCCATTAAAGTTAATAAATTCATTTTAAATGAAGGGGGGAAACAAGACAGTGCTGCAATATCTCATCTTCTGCAGAATTCTCATCTTCTAAATTTTTAATGTGAGTAATTACATATGTAAGGTAGCAACCTGAATGCATCTGAGCCCGATTTCTTCCTAGATCTTCCATCAATTTCACTTTTATGGATTTTTAGAACAGATTTAACAAATCCCTTTGTAGAGTTTTGGTTGTTGTTTTTTTGTGTTTTTTTTTTTTTGTTTTGTTTTTTTTCTGTCAACATTTCCAGAGGAATTAAGACTAAAAGCAGCTGCTGACTTCAGATCAGCATGTGTGCATTAGGTAGCAAAGTTCCTTTCCTCCCAGGCAGCCGTCACCCCACCCACGGTGCTGTGTGCCCTCCACCTTTACCTTCTCTGGTGGCAGCACATTCTGTAGCTCTTTCTCAGCGAAATCTTTGTGCTGAGTCAATCCATAACATCCAGCCCCAGCACTTCTTTCTATGTATCATCCTTTGTCTAAAACCATTCATTATGAATGAAACTAATTCAGTCTTCCACTGGTTATGAATGTACCTTCCAATTCATTGCAGCATCGGTCTCTGGACACATAATATCCAGTCACCTCCTCCAGGAAACATCACTCACAACAAAACACCAAAACCAACCAGCACACCTGCTTCCTGGCACATTTTTCCTAAGTACTGAGTCCCCATGTCTACATTGCAATGACTCACCAGGTGACCACTGACTTGACTTCAAACCGGACTACCAGCAGCAGAAACCAGTTTGTCCCAGTGTCCGTACTGACGGGGAGGCTGTGCCTCTGGAGAAAACTGTGGTGGTGTTGCCCTGCTTACTCCCCGCTTTTCCGCCAGTCCGGCTGCAGGATTTTTGCCTGCCGGGATTTACACTGATACTGCCGATCACAAAATGCCACAGGCAGAAGTTATCTGCTCTGAGAGAGTGGTTTGGTACTTCCAGCTGATAAAGCCTCTGAGGGCAGCTCAGGCTACCCGGCTTGAATCAACCAGCAGCTCTGCAAAACAAAGAGGATCTCACCACTGGGATCACATGGGCAGGTAGTGAAGGAGATAAGAAATAGTCAAGATGAAAGCAAATAAATTCAGTCGCGCTGGAGGGCTCCAGCACTGGCTCTGTGCTGCTGCCACTGTGGTCAGCCTTGCCCCAGCTCTCTCCTCGCATCTCTGCTGCTCCAGGATGGGGCACTCTCCCTCCAGAAAACCCCACCCTGGGCTGGAGGAACCTGCCTCTATTTTACACTAAAATTTCACAGACAAAGCATTCCCTCCCGACCCCACCCCCGTGTTTTCCTCCCCAGGATCAGGGCTCTTGCCCTGTCTCAGATTACACTTTCATGAAGTGAGGCCCTGGCAGGGCAGGCAGGGGAGGCACTGGTGCAAAGGCGCACAGGCCACGCTCTAGCACTGCTCTGCGCCGTTTTTATGTTCCTCATGCAGTTTGTTCCTATTCTGCACAGCTACAAATTGTGTCTTCTCATTTACTGTGGAAAATCCTTGACTGACAAGGTAAGGGCACCGCTCGCTCTGGAACCTGGTCCTCACAGAGCAATTTTGTGTCCAATTCAGTGCACTCCTTAGGGAATTTGTTCAGGTTCTTAAAGTGCAGGTTGCATTTGAATAATATTTTTTCAAACTTTGTTGAAAAAAAGACCTAAAGTGGATTCATTTTCCTTTTCCTTAAACTTCAAGCATGAAGTAGATATTTGAATGAATTCACTGCTCAAAATATCTGCATGGCCATCTCTTATCAATCCTACCCATTCTGAGCTCCCGCTACCCAAAGGTCACGCTATACAACTTTTGTCCATGGATCACAATTATTGTACATTGTATCACCCCCACAAGCCCCCTTTTGTGCTGTCCATCATTACATGGCCAAATCACACGACTGAAAATGCTGCCTGCACATTCCTTGCAAGCATATTACTGGATCCCATGGATAGTCAGAGGATTTATAGATGTGCTGCCCACTCATACATGTCCCGGTACTAAAGGTCATCTATTTTTCCTCTCCTCAGTATAATGAAAAGGTATCTCCACCCCCCCCCACCCCCCCCCAAAAGAAAAAGAGGTCATTAGCTTGACTTCAGGAAAGACACTTAAGGCAGAAAATCAGGTTCAATACTGGTAAGCAGCTAATCCTCATTTTCATCTGTTTAGTCACATTATACATGGCTTCCTTCTATCAGAGAAGATACTTGACAAGTATAAGCTTTTCTCTGTAAACAAACATCTTAAGAATACTTTCAAGTTGCATTTGGAAACTCTTCCCTGATATTTTACAATTTGTAACGTGAATGTTCTACCAGTTACATAATAGAGGTACTTAATTTGCTTGAATAGTACTTTGATAGAACAAGGCATCAGGAGACGAGCTGAAAAGGAAAGTCTCTTATGGGAGACCTAGACTAAGTCTTGTGAAACCGACAAACATTTCCAGATGTTTAAGAAAACTTCCAAAATTCTCTCATTTCTTATTAGAGCCAAGCTGAAAGTGTAACAACCCATCTCCCCAAGCTGTGGGTGAAAATTCCCTGCTTCTCCTTTAACTTTCCCTCTGCACACACGCAATGGACTGTTTTACAGTACATCAGGTTGGTCTGTAAGACAAGTGGTTTTTGAGACCAGCATTGCAAGGTACTTTTATCTCCATTCATTTCTATGACATGACATGTGGCAGCAATTTCTGCTTTTTTATATGCAGATCTGCTGGCTACCATCCAGCCCTGCTAAAAAGGGACCAAAAGTAAAGGCTGCTGTTCTCCAGCTGTTTCTGCCCCTTGCATGACAAAACAGGAATGTAACCAGATGACCCTGTGTCTGGAAGACCAAAAAGAATTAAGCAATACAGGGAAAAGAAAACCAACTCACACTCAAACAAATCCTTCTCTCTACCACTAAAAAAGTAGAAATAAAGAAATAAATAAAGAAAAGAAATAAAGCAAAGTAATATTCTAAAAATATTTGCTGAAAAGCAGAGCGGGGCAAGTTCAGGCTGGGATTCTCTGCAGTGTTCCTCCTCTCCACTCATCCCCTCTACCCAGCTGTTTGTTCGCGATGAAATGTGAACAACGATTCCATCAACAGGATCCTTTCACTTGTGCCCCTCACTAGACTGAGGGAAAATAAGCTAGGAATCAATTTCACATCAAAGCATGTGGCTTTGGGAATCTGTCGTCTCGGCAGAAATCCAGCTCAAGTACTTTCTCTGAATATTCAGAGCCCCCTCACAGGACTATCATTACCTACTTCTTCCAAAAGATCACTACAGCAGTCCGGTATCTGCTAAGGGGGAAGATCCTGGAGCACAGGAGAGCAGGGACTTACAGAGGCACCACGTGGACCTTGTCACTTGCCTCCCACAAAGAAAGGAAAGTCAGACCTCACCACACTGGGAGGTTGCTTGCCTATGGGAAGTTCACATGAACATGCCTTGGCACTGCAGACCAAGTTATTAGCAAGAATAAAAACTAGCTATGCAAGCTCCTTGCTCAGCCTGGGGGAGATACGGAAAGGAAGACTATTAGTTCCAAACAGAAGGACGTCACTGGACAATTTCAACAACTTCAATCAACAAAGTATTCCAACGTGAACCTGCGGTTTAACATGCTCTGTAAATGGCCTGAGTGTAGTGAAGTACTGCAGGAACCAGAGAAAAACTCTAGTAGTTTAACCTCATAACCCAGCACCAAAAAAACAAATTGCAGCATGCGACAAACAAATCCCCTCAGCACCACTATTCTGCTGTCATTTTAGAGAGAAGAATAAAGAGAACTGAACTAATAATGGGCTAGATACAACGGCTTGCACGATTACTGAATCACACCTGAAAAGATACTAGTTCTTACATGTACTGCAGGGTACTCGACCTAAATCCTCAAACAAGTTAGAATGCACTCGTTAAAGAGAACAATTTAAAAACCAGCAGGATACAAGAACTCAAAAGCAGCATACAACTGCAGTGTCACATTTTCAATACATATTCAGGTATCGGATATCTAGAAATTCAAAAGCCATGGTCCTACCCACAGTTAAAACACTACAAAACATAGACTTCAGGCTGCATTTGGTGTGTTCCAAAACTCTAAATTCATATTCTGTATCATGATGCTGTGGGCTGTATAGTGGATGAATAAAAAAGGAAAATTGTTTTTGCTTGAAAGTAATGCATTTTGTTATTAGAGCTTTTTACTGTGACTACTTTCGTGCAATACATCTAATGAGGCCCAGGATGCAGAAACATAAAAGAGTTTGGTGGGATAACACTGGCAGTTTTGATAGCCGAGTACAGGTATTCGTAATTTATGCCATTTTTATTGTCGCACTATATGGCAATATACAACTCCCAGCTGAATTTCTACTTGAACCACTTCTGCTTTCTGGAAAATATTAGCCTAAGTGTACTGACTGTGCTATCTACACATTTTGCAATCTATTGCTGGCCATAAGACTCAGTCACTCAAAATGAATTATTTTATATTTTATATTTTTAAATATAAACTGCACTGAACAAATGCATTCAAGGTAAGAACCTGACCTGGGTACACAAAGATTACAGAGAAGCAAGAGAAAAAACACGGTTTGTGCACATTCCTGATGAAATTATCAGTGAAAGTTAACTGCGTTACATAAACCCAAACAGATATTCACACAGTACATTACTCAGCAGAAAGATGGACTGAAAGCCATTAGTCTCTCTCAAAGCAGTTAAACATTAAAAAAATGTTAAAGGACTAAGCTTCATAATGTTAGATTCTGAAACAACTCAATTGTAAACGCTGGATCTGTGGAAACCCATGGGCACCAGACAGAGAATTCCAACTTCTTCACTGTACATTGCACGGCGCCCGAGGCTGAGCCAGAGGACATCAGATAAACCAAGCAGCAACTGGGAAGTGATTTTGCAGCAGTGCCCCGGCCCTACAGGCACAAGCATCAAGCACTGGCTAAGTCAAGACAACATAACACGTCTTCATCATGGTAAAACACGCAGCAGTGCCGGAAGCAGCTCCGTTACCCCGCGTACAATCCTGAACACTTCAGAAAACTTGCGCAAAAAATCACTTTGGTCTACTTGCCACTGCCGCTATGTAGCACTGACACGATACACTTCTGCCTTTTCATTACCAGAGCAAAAGCAAACGGGCCCAAGAGTCTACTTTATTCTAGACCATTTTGCATGCAGATGTATCACGTGGAACTGTCTTCCTAGCCTCACCTAGACATCCGCTAGTCTGAATATCACTTTGTAAGGGTTTAACTCATTAATTCCCCCATACTAGACAACACACAAAAAAGGAGGGAAATAATCTATAAACTGAGATCAGATGCCATTTACTGGGCTGCTGTAGCAGTGCTTTCTCTACAGAACAAGGCAATCCGAGATTTACTGCTTTCCACAGAGCATCTATGATGATTTTAAAACTAGAAACAAATTAGACTTTGAGGCACCAGGGTAGGACCCAGCTTGGGCTCACTTTTACCAGCCTTTCGCCAGCAACTGATAGGTAATGAAAGACTGTGAAGTGGAAAGCCCATGAGGCGGGAAGTGTGGACATGAAATGGAAAAACATTGTTCATAAATTAGGATTGCTTCTCCAAACCTCCATTACTGACACTATTCAATTTTCTTAAGAATTAGTTATATTTCTGGGCATATTACAAAGAAGCTTTAGCCAAGGACCAGCACTGATGCTGTGTATATACAGAACCTTATACTGTTCGGTAAAGGGACTTCAACAGCGTGTAGAGGTGTCTGTTCTTCCTCAGATGGGCTGTGTCAGGAGACTGGGCAAGCTCTGTGTAGGCTGTAAAACCTTTCCTTGTTTTTTGCCTTTATTCTTTACCCTTTTAATTTCCTTTCCAACATAAATGCAGACGGTACATAGTATCTGAAACACTATTACATCAAAGCAATATAGAGAAAGATTACACTCATTCTAACAAAAACTTTCTTAAATACTGTAAAAATCTGTATCACTCTAGCAACTATCTCACAGGGCCACTCACTGAAACACAGGATGAGGCCTGCTTACTGCGACAACTGCTTTCAGCTCAACAGTTTAGGGTAAAAACACCCCAGCAAAATATTTCAACAGCTGTTTCAGTGTGCCTAAAAAGATGTTATCTTGAATTCTAGAATTATTTTCTTGTATATTCGCATGTACTGCTGAAAATTCATGAACAAAGTATTTCAAATGCAATCCTTTCAAGTCCATTTAAATAAATGGTGCTCAACGTCAAAAATGAAACATGCTGTCAACAATTTGTACAAAGGTAAAGGTGAAAAATATAATTTGATTATAAAAGAATTTAACACCGTCTGTACACCACAGATAACGCTTTTCATAAGATTTATCACCATCCTCATTCAATCATTCTAATGAGATGTTATCTCTTAATTTATAAAGCATGCATTTTCTGTGTACTTATATGCAATAATTAGTGTTTTTATAGTACTTCCTACTTCAGTGTGAACAGTTAAGATATTATACAGCGACTCAACTGAGATGAATGAGGGGGAAGCTTATGCATGTTATTTTAATGAAACGATATTTTACTTGTCTAGCTCCAAAAGAGCCAAGAAAGGTAAGTGAGAAAAGCACCAGCTTAGACTCTTCTGAACATAAATTCAGGCATTTTAATGTGTATGTCAGTAAAGCTACATGAGTTTCCATGTAGGTTATTCATACATATTATGGCACTTGACTCTCCTAACAGGTATTTAGTTACCTAGGACATCTAGGCTAAAAAAGAAAAGGTCTGCTAAAATTAACCATTTCTGTAAGAAAACACTTCTGTCCCAACCTTCAAACCCCTTAATTTTCATGGAAGTTGCAGAAAAATACAACTGTTCATATTTCACATTATTTGAATAAGTTGCCTTTGACAAGGATGTCACGTTAACTTTTACGTTTAGAGCTCTAGTGATTTGTGAACACAAAGGAAGGCAATCTTACCCACTTTCAACAAACCAAGTTGTGTCCTGCTCCTTAGTAATTATAACATGGAGTATTGATAGTTGTGGATCCATTCTTTTGTTGGACTAAAGTCTTTGAAGTAATTACACATATTACAAAAGAAGTCCAAATTTAATTAAAGGCAGCTTACAATGGTAGCTTCTTCTCCATGTAAGGCATTATTCTGACATCTACTGGCCTGGTATCCAACCATACAATTTAATACACCGCATTTGTTATTAAAAAGGAGCATATACATTAATCCAAAGATAAGAACAATTAAAGGAACACAAATGACATACATTTAAAACAAGCCCATGTATTTTCATATAAATCTCACGACCTACCGGGATTTTGGTAGGTTTCTATTGCTTTCTTAACTCATCCGAACTACTGTATATTAGGAGGCTTTAATACAAGCAGCTTTGGGGAAGAAAGTTACATTTGGAAGGGAAAAGAAAGTTGTGACAAGTAAAAAAAAATCCAAGAAGCTTTTTTTTTTAAAAAAAAAAAAACTTTACTTGCAAAATTAAGCAGCATGCTATTTTGTGATTTATATTTGAATTTAAAAAGACTAATTAGACCGAAATAAAAATAAAAACCTAAAAATGGCCATTCTATAAATAATGAAAATTTTGATTTCACTAGACTTTAATGAAAAACATTTGGTAATTAAATACTTGCTATTGTTCATTATGTTGATGAACTTTATTAGGGTTAAAACTATAACAAAGTTCATCCTAAAACATTTTGCAATGCAAAATTATTTTCACTCGAGGAGTGTCTCAAACCGAATGCTAAGAATTACAAGCAATCTTCAGAAGCAGACACTCACGTTCATAAAACTTTATACATCTTTTGGAACTAAGATATTTATACTACTAAAATCAAACATGCATCACTTCCCATACATTCTGGTATCATGATTTATATTACATTATGTAACACCATTCTTCTAAACAGCAGCAGTTTTATCATACGTTTGCTCCATTTTCTTTGGATTTCTGATCTTTATCTTCGTTCTTCACAATATCCTTTAAAAAAAAAAAGGGAGAAGATAACATGAATTCTAGAAGTGGTATTTCTCATGTGCACTGTAAAGGAGCATGGGACAAAGATACTGGTTGGTGTCAACTTTAAACACTATGTGAAATGATCTCTTACTCAGTTTAGTTGTAACTGATTCATATTTCCAGTATCTTCCTGAAAAATTGAGGGGGCAGAAATTAAATGTGACCTAAGCACTTGTGAAGAGAACGACAAAAAACATCCCCAGAAGCCTCACTTTATAGTCAAAAGCTTTGGGGGTTGTTAGGCTTCCCCCCCCGCCCCGTTGGCTGGTTGTTGGGCAGGTTTTTTAGTCTGGTGGGTTTTTTTTTTTTGTTGTTTTTGTTTTTATAAAAAGCAAGTGAAAACAGTTTTTGCAAAATCCATTGAATTAGCATAATAATTTACCATAGCAGGTCTAACACAAAATACTTATATTGGTCAAAGCCATCTGGAAACACTTGGCTTAGAAGACATTTTCATCTCAAAAATACAGAATGAGCAAGGCTATTTAACTGAGCTAAGAGCATGGCAAAAGAGGGTTATGCCTTCAGGTGCCAGTTCTGGAGGAGTAGCAGGCCTACAACATGTAGTGAAGCACAGGACTGCATAACGATACGGATGACGCTGGCTGCAAGGTAGTGCCAGTTTAATAAGCTACAGTGATTTATATGATGCATCACCTGTATGCTACAAGGGGGAAAAAAGGGTTCTATTATTTGTCAAGTTTTCTAGGGTTGTTTTTTTTTTTTTTTTTTTTTTTTTTTTTTTTTGTGTGTGTGTGTGTGTGTCTGGGGGGGGTTTTGGTTTTAGAGCTTTTGTAGATGCTATATTGTCTTTTCAAAATAAACAAACAGAAGTAGAAGCAAGGGTCCCTCACAGTACCAGTTTGCCACTCAGTCAGTAGCCATCATAACCTGCTTCTATTCAGCCTTACTTAACAGGCCCCCATAGCATTCCTAGGGAATATTCGAGTATCTTTCTGTACAGGAACAGAAATGCTCTGGAGCATTATGCCGTTTGCTTAAAAGTCATTTTATTGAAATACCCCCACATAAACTGAAATACTTAAGTTCTGCCTTGAAAAATCACTCCTAACTGATCAAACAGAAGAACAGATTTGGACTGTTAGGGATGGACAAGATCAGGGCAGGAAAACATTAAGATGGTTTGAGATTTACATTAATATTTATACATTTTTAAAAACACTGAAGTCAGAACATGTGTTTCAAGCTTGGAAAACATACATTTTTTATCTTTAAATAATCAGTATCACATTTATATATATTTATATATAAAAGATGCTCAATATTTTAAGATACTACTGCCCCGAATTAATGTGAAAATTCTTTTTTATGCTGAAGTTTTTGTTCTGATAATTTCGTCTACAGGAAGCCTGCATAAAATAATAAAAAAAATGGAACGAAACAATTCTAACCTGTTTAAGAACACTCTGTATTTCATCCATAACAGTAGCTAAATTTTTGATTGTCTTATTCAGCTGACCCTCAAATTGCAAATTTTTATCATCCGAGATCTTCAAATTCTCTTGCAGTTGGCCAAGGTCTTTTTTCACTTCTTTGAGCTCTGTAGATAGACTTTTGTTAGAATTCTCCAGTTGTAGTATGGTCTTTTCATCCTCATCTTAGGGGGAAAAAAAACAACAAAAAAAGGTCAGTCACTTCCAATGCTGTGTACTTTGCATCTTAATATTCCATTTACATGCCAACACCCACAAGTACTAATTTTTAAAGAATCTTAAAAACTGCATCATAGTACTGCTTGGTAATACTCAGTTCTGACTACATTTGGAAATCTTACATTCCACTTGAACAAAAAAGATAAAAGCATTTCAGCACGGTGACAACGGTACTCAACAATACTTGGTATGCAAGTTCAAAGGGCTTGGGAAACAGAAAATATAAGTTTATGGTAAGCAAATAGCCAAGAATTTTACATCACAAGTATTACGGTTTATCTACTTAAAAAGTCTTAGCATCTTGCATCCATGGAAGTACTACCTTCAAAGTAACGTCCCACCTGTTTTTTCTTCTAGTAACTGAAGCTTTTGTTCTATCTCTGCCCGCACTCTTTCACTCTTCTCCAGCTTCTGTAAAAGGCTCCCAACATCCACCATAGCTCCATTGTAGACAATGAGGCCAACATTTTCTTCTATGGCTTTTGATTCTTGCTTTATAGTAGGCGATGGTAACAGTAATCTGTTTCCTGTATTAGATTAAGTAGCATTAGGAAATAATCATTGTCATTTTTTCAGTTCTAGTGACTAACCTCAAAACTTTTTAAAAGAATAAATTCCTAAAAGAATAAATATAGATTCAAGTTTGCTGGTCTATCCCTCAACATTTCTCTCCTCCCTCCTTACCCCAAACCCCACAAAGGAGCATGCTCTTTCATGACATTATCTATTCCTCCTCTCTGCAGTAATTTATCTTCAAAAATCAGGCTCTGTTTTACTACCTACAGCACTGATCCTCCTGACTGCAAAGCTGCTGTGAATGAGAAATGTTGTTCATCAATATTCAACGTTAACCTCTGTCCTCCTCCCTGTTCCAAGATACTAAGATTTATCCTATAGATGCAACAAGATGTGTTAGAAGCCAGAAACTGCAATTTATGAACTGCCCAAGATTTACTTTTCCGAACTGGCAGGTTTCCTGCAGACCTGAATTAGTTTCTGCAAGAAAGCAAGTATCTCGGAACTCTCATTACCATACACACAGAAACAAGTCTCTGGAAGTTTGTGGCATTAAAAAAAAAAAACCACCAACCCTACCTAACATATCTTCCTGAAGCTCTTCAGACTCTTCTTGATTTTCTTCATCTTTAGAAGTATCTGTTAGTCTTCTGTAAAAGCAAGATTCTCTAAGCACTACTTTATTAAGCAGCTTCTTGACCTAAAACACAGCCATGGAAAGAAATGCAGTGTTACTTAATACACAGACATTAGATTACCTAAACAAGAATGTTCTAACTTGGAAAACTTAGAGAAATTGCACAGCTCTTTGAACTTTAACATACTGGGACTAAAAAGGAAAACAAGCCAGGGAAAAAAAAAGAGGATACAATTTTGAGACAAAAGCTACATATACAATATGGGCATATTAAGAGCTGCAATCTTCACCTTTTCATTCCAAGACAATTCACAAAAGATTAAACTAGTATTTCATTATAAATGTGAAGTGACTACATAAAAAAAATCAGGGATCAAGTATGTAAGCAACAGCCTTTAGAACCTAAACTATATTCCTCTCACTTACAGCATTCCTGTAGTATCTTCAAAAATATTTCTATTACTATACAAAACCTGAGCACGTGACAGGTGTAGTCCAAGAGTGTACAGTATCTCCTCCATGTCCTTCTCCAGAAGGTATCCGCAATGACTTTGATCAAAATAAACGAAAGCCATCAGAAGATCCCTATTAAGAGTTACCATCTGCGTCTTGTCTTTCTCCTACAGAAAATTCATTATGGGATCATTAGGAAGTTAAAATATCATTTTCCCACCATCTATTAAAAACATGTAGACTTCTCAGTTAATGGAAGTTTTCCTCTGTTTATTTTATCATTACTTTCAGTCAAGTGATTAATACAACTAGCATTTACCTACTGAGCTCAAACATAATATAAGCAAGATATTTTGGACAAATAATCTCTCAAATATTTAAACCAATTACAGCACAATGGACAGTAACATCTGGTAGACACACTTTTCTTTTGTTCATGCTAATATGTCAAAAAATTTGAAGAATTAACCTAATTAAACAAGTAATCATGAACATGTCCTCCCAATCACATATTTTACTGAACAGCTGTTTTCCAAGTGAAATCCCCATAAACATGTAATGGATGAGCATCCAGCTCTCACAGCTACAGCAATTCTGCAGACTGTATTTTCCCATTATTCTTATTCCTACATCTCCTATTTTTCCTTTTAGAAAAAAATAAAGATAATCAGAAACTTGTTTTATTCTTGCACTTATAAAAGAAGTTTAAGCGTAACAAATCAAGCTTATGCTGTTCCTTCATCTGAACTGTGGAGGCAAGCTATTGGCCTCAGGACACAGAAAGCATCCATTTTGCCGCAGGGAGGTGTAAAAATGTCACGTAATGATTCTAAGCCTCACAACCAAAAAGCCAGTTTATCAATCAAGCTAAGCTTCTGCTTTTCTTATATAAGAACACAACAGTTGAAAATAATGCATAAAATAATCACATCTGCTGCCTCTTAGGTGCACATACAGCACTAGTCCTCACATCTTTCAGACAGATCAGTATCCCATATAAGAAAGTTTTTCCAACAGCTTACACCCAATGAACGGTAAAATGTAAGTGAAAGTAGGCTGTAAGCACCTTACCCAAAGCTGTCACATGTTCCCTAATTTCTGTACACACTTAATGTTTCAGCCCAGAAGTGCAGAAGGAATCAAGGAGTGCAAATAGGTCTTACAATAAAAACAAAGTTAAACTTTAATTAGGACATCTCTAACAAGGTTATATGTAGTTGTTAAGAAAGGCGTTAATTACTTTATCTTTAGACGACCTCTCTTTACAATGCCTATTTCCCTCTCTTCTGTCCTCCCGTTTGTTCATTTCTTCTTCATCCCGGTCTGTAAAACAGGAAGAACATTCAACATACCCACAGCAAACGATTCTATAACTATTATCTCAAAACATATGTTCATTGAAAAAGATCACATAAACCCCCAAATATCTGAAATTAATATATTTCCCTGAAAAATAAAACCCAAATGGCATTTAAGTGAGCCCTATTAAATTTTTATTTTTCTCTGGTCTTATTTTAACATAAGCCCTTTGTCATTTTTCCCCCGTGTTTCTTTCACACACACAGGATAGAAGAACTGAAACAAATGCTAACTAGGCCAAAATTAGTTCCACCAACATCACCATCTATTTAAGTGGTGTGCAGAAAATTACCACAATGAGGCTTGGCAGAGTCTGCATTCAGCTATGGTTACTCCTATTAGGACAAAATCAGTACTATTTACTCTCAAATATTTTATAAAAACCATATCAACTATATAATTAAAAGCATGTGCTTATACTCATGTCTGAGTGAGAAATTACTGATCCTATGATTTAGATTCTCGAAGACGTTACAGATCACATCGGTTACTAGATGTGAATTACAAACTACAGGTTTTGGTTTAAATGTAGACAGTACCATAAAACTACATCTAGAATCAAGAGAGAAAGAGGAATACAACAACTGCAGGGACGGATTATGGCATGCAGCTCTGTACCTTACGTGCAAGTCTTTGGTCAGAGAATCACGTGCCAAGTTCAGCTTTAAGCTCACCTTTCTTGTGAGGAAAACTTTGGGAAAAAACTACGTATCACAACACTTGTCTAATTTTGCCAACACGTTTCTGAGAACCAATAGCTTTCTCCTGCACCTCCATGGCATGTTGGATTGTTCTCAGCAACTCTGACTAGGAATGGCACAAGGACAGATTACGGGAAGTAGCAGCACTTGTACAGAACAGACAAGCCCAGGGCACTCTCACTCCCAGACTATAAGCAAATAACAGTTATTTCAGAAACCACAGATTAGCACCAATTTTTTAAGACTGGTGCAGTACTCTGCCAAAAATACAACTGAAAATGCTAGTTAGAAAATGCTGGGACAGCAATATCTAAGCAGTTCAAACCCACATCTCTAGCAAAAACTCTCCACAAAGGGACAAAAACCCCGAAGAAGTACAAACCAAAAAGCATACACCATGTCTTACGCCTTTCTGAATCTCTGAGCAGGGAAAGAGGGCTACTGCTGCTCTCTGGAGACAGGAAAGTTCCCCAGCCCCTTTCCCAATTTCTTCAGGCAAACTCAGCTCCACCCAAACAGAAATCTACTCCTCATAACATCATGTAAAGAGCACCCCACACTACATTCCGGCCTCATAAAAACAGGATGACATTTCAGAACTGAGGAAGAGGAAGTTAGGCACTTAAAAGTGGCTTGGTTTTTCAGAGGTGCTGAATACTCACATCTCCTACTGACTTCAATGGGAGTTGCGAGTGGTCTGCATTCTGAAAAAAATAAAACCACTTCTATATGCATGCCTTACTTTGAGTACCGCAGCTAGTTTATATTAATTATGTTCATACAATGCCTAGCATAAAGGCACTTATATTTTAAGTAGATCTGGTCAGAATTAATAAAATAAAATTAGTCTAATAATGCAATTTTAAATTGTCTAGTTCCAGCACATTCTCCAGCTTGAAAGAACATATTCAGTGGCAATAAAAAATCTGAAAGCCACAAAAGTCATAATTCAAGATACCTTCATCTTCGTCTTCAGCATCTTCTGCCTCCATTGGATCATATTCTTCCTGATTATTGTCGTCTTCAGTTTCTTCTTCATCTTTAGAATCGTCTTTCCTTTTATCTTCCCTCTGTAACAAAAGTTCCTAAAAATTTACCCAGTCAGAACTAAAAAACAGGAAAGTAAAAACCTCACTACCGTTCATTCAAAATTTGCATATGTTTATATTTAGGCACTTAAAAAACCAAATACAAATCTATGTGATATAGCTGAATGTTAAAATACCCCCAATACACCTGTAAAATTTTTAAATTACTGAATATGAACGAAGCATATTTAAATGGATCAAGGATTCAAATCAATTAACTAACACTACAAGACCTAAGTTTTTGAAAGCAATAAAGTAAAATTCAAATAGAAATGGTTTAATATTGATCCAGACAGGATAGTACTTCATACAAGCTAGCTGCAGACCTTCTTTTCATCTCTATCTTCCTTTTTCTCTTTATCATCTCCGGATTTTCTCCTCTTAGGTTTTGGATCATCTGTTTCATCATCTTTTTCTTCTTTTTTTTCTTTTCTCTCATCTTTTTTGCTTTTTTTGTCTTTTTTGTCCTCCCTCTCTGGGAGAGAAATCAGTGCTTTGTAAATTCTGACACCAAAATCTCTCTGAAGCATTTCATTGAAGAGTTCTGCAAACAACGATACCTGCACATAAAGAATGAAAACAGAACTGACGAAGAGTTTTAAAATATATATTAAAAATCTGTACACTTATGATTAAATAGCTATGAGGTGCTATCTTACCAGCTTTCACCATGTCAGAATTTTATGTAATGTCAGATTTCTTACTATTTGGTTTGAATGTGGAAACCTTAAGCAACTTTATAAAAATGCTTCTTTCTTGCACTGCAGTCATTTAGGACCTAGACTAGCTGTATAAATACTCAGTTCCATATCTGAAGACCTGCACATTTCTTCTGGATATCATACAGTGACTATACTGCTATTGTAAACCATGTACCAAAGACTGGACAATTTTTTCTAGGCATTGCACACAAACTAAATTAAATAAGTTTTATTTTGCCATGCTATCATAAAATTTTACAATTTAAGCATACTGCAGTTATGACACTGAATTAAAAAAAACAAGAATGGCTAACTGTAAGTACCAGAGCTAAATTACCTCAAAGGAATGTTCTTTATTATCTTCTAATCTATAATCCAGAAGAACACTAAGAGACATAATGCTACAGTCAAACTTCCCACTCTTTGCTGCCCAGTTAGGATGTACTATGATTGCTGGTTCATCAGGCAAGATATATCGTCTCTCCCGCCGCTGACGTTCCATTTCTTCTTGACGTTTTCTTTCCTCTTCCTAAAAAGAGACAAAAAAATAACATACAGCATATTCCAAAGCTGAAGCTTCAGCCTATATATTAGTTTTCAGGACTCACTGCTTTGAAGGAAGTGAAGGAAAGCCTAAGCTGCTGAATGCAACACAGAAGACAAACAGAAGTCACAGACTGGAATCTCCAGAATGCATACTGTCTCCACAGCCAACACTCACCTAAGACAACTGGAAACTTGAGCAACACAAAGCAGGACGTGCAGTGTTTAGCCCAGAGAGCAACAAGCACCTTCCAACTAACATGGTGCTAACCGCAGCATGTTTATTTGACATTGGAAGGACTCAAGCTAGTTCAAGAAATGGTATGCAAGCTAGCAAAGAAGTCAATGCTCCTGAGGGGTCTGTTGTTTGATTTAGGGGTGTTCTTAGAGCTGTACAGTACAGTAAGCTGTCTTATTCCTTACATAGGAACAGTAAAGGCTTCACGTATCATCTTCCCAAAGATATCCAACACAGCTTTAACAATTACCAGATGACAATTTACTCTGCTCTTTTGGTTATGGTAAATGCAATCTCTATAGAAACAACTGATGCAAATCAAACAAAAGGGTAAAAAAAAGGTAAAATACCAAGCAGCTTACTGATTGCCAAGAGAGAAATATTAAAGTCTTATGAGTATGGAAAAAAGTCATGGCAGAGGTTGCACTTTTTAAAAAAGCAAACACATTCAAAGCTCCCATCCCTAATCTTAAAGAAAGCTGTGGCAAGAAACCCCAAGATAGTTGAAGCCCATCCAAGCTGTGGGAAAAGGCAGCAGCTGACAGAATTAGCAAGCACATGGCCTTTGCTCCCTCAACAGGGTTTAGACAGATGTATAAAATTTCAAATCATCCCATATTGGTTAGCAGGTAATACACAAAAAGGCAGGTTTAAAAGCAACTAAGACACAATACATTCACCAGGTATTTATGCCCCTTTTCTGTGGCTGAGCTTTGGCCTTATTGTTCATTCTCGTGAAACAGCAAAACAGACTGACTAGTACTGAAACTACCAACTGCAAAACTAAGAAACTTCAATACCCAGGAATTTTATCCAGAAGCAAAAGTTAAAGTGTCATAATAAGGGAAAACAAACCGAAGCAATCCATTAGCCATGTGAAGAAACTGGACTGTTTGAGACACTATAACCTTTTATAGACTGGAACCTGCCCTCCTCCCATTTCCACAGGAATTCCCTAAGGCTTGTATGCCACTAAAAGCCAATACAACTAAGCAGCTACTTTTCACATAGGTTTAAGAAGTTAAGATCTTGTTAAGTGTGTTCACCTGTTCTCAACCATAGTTTTTCTTGGGAGTTTGGGATTTATTTTTCCTTACATTTAAGATCTGGCATTAATTCAGACACCCTTAGTGCAGCTGCATGTTTCAGCTGACTTTGCTGATATAAAGAAATTCAAACTTGCCAAGATTTTGTTCCAATTCAGCAGCTCGAGTTACAGCAAGAGCTCCCAGTACAGTCATCCCAGAACTACAAAATCCCAACACAACTAGGCATATTCCTGTACTTTTTATACTTATATGTATTTATTGATACAAATTTTATATATAATATTTTATGTATTTATGGGTATTTAATAAGACTTAAACCAAATATGTCCAAAACCTAACCTCTTTGTCATCTTCAGATTTCCTATCCTCCTCCTCTTCCTCTTCTTTCTCAGACTTCTCTAGCTCCTTTTGCTCTTCTTTTTGTTCCTCTACTTTCAGCTGCTTTGTCAGTCGAGCTATCAACTGAGATTTCAGTCCTTTAGAGCTAAGGGTTCGACTTTCTAATTCTTTGCGAAGGTCATTTACCTGGTAAATAAAAGCTCTGTAAGTGGTATCAACCAGTGACATTGCAAAACATTTGATTAGCAGAAAAGGTGAAGTAAAAATTACGTAAGAGCACTGAAAAGTCAACTGTATTTTTTAAATCTGTACTTAAAACCGCTAATATTTACTGATGTATAAAACATATTACATTTAAAGTTGTGTTCTCCTCAAAGAACCCCTTTTTGAGGAACTTTTCACAGGGGCAGGGGAAGGATTTTACTATAGTAAAATAGTTTATTACTGTTATTCCTTTCAAGGAAACTTTTTATTATGTCTCCTGACATATATTTTTGTATAATTATTGCCTTTTTAAACTAACATTAAAGTATTTTAGACCCCACATTTTTTAATGCAAGTAGATACGACCAGATTACTGCAGAACTTTCATTTTCCAGTTAACGTATCATATGTGATACCCTTCAACTGTATGAAGTTCCAAAGTTCAGAACAGTTTCAATTAGCTGTATTCACTTATTAAAATCAGGAGTCACACTTGCATACTGTGATATCACATCTAATACCTATAAAATCAGCAAGGAAGAGAAACCGCTACTGAAGTTTTTTGCTCAGTTAAGGGAATATACAGCCATATTTCAGGTCATGCCTTAAAAATGAATATGTACAATGGAATCAAATTTTAAGAAAAGTGTTAGTTACCTTCATTGTTTTTGGATCCAGTTTAGACCAGTGTGTAGGTGTAGAGATCTCTTTAGCTTCCCCATCATCCTTCTCCTCTTCGTCCTGACAAATAAAATTTAGAAATTATCATTCAGAAAGCTTGAAAGCATTTCAGTTATTTTTTAAATTCTGTTGCTGATCTGTGCAAGGTCACAACTGTTTCAGATAGTCTTCTCCTAAAGTTATTATTTAGACAAGTTCACACACACATTCTACCACTTTATAAATGATCACAGTGCCACTCAGCCAATACAAGCCAGATCTGTGGAACACAAAAGGGTGATAAGCAACACCACAAAGAATATCGGGGTTACACAGACACTGCTGGTCTCCATTAACCACACAGTGTGTGATCTTCCCCAAGATTTTAAGTCCCAAAAATTACTCTTTGTTCAGTCAGACCTTCCCTTATTCCAAGATGTTGATCAGCCACATGGCCTGAAATTCAAATGTTTCAGACTAGTGTTTGTTCAATTTCAAATATCAAAATTAGAACTGGCCACAAGAGAGAATTTAGAAATTTTAGAAAATGGCAAAATGTTTAGAGACAGCTATTCATAAACTGCATCTCACTCAACAACTGGTCCCAGATTCCAGCAACTACGTCTATGATCAAAAATTTTCTGCGCATCATAAGCACAATTTTATTCCATTTGTGATATCAGCATACACATTTAAAGTTAGTGAACTAGCTGAAATAAAAATAAAAAACAACATTCACTACACTGCTGAAAGCTGGTTTACCAGTCATTGTTACCAGTTATGTTCCTCCTATGTATGTATGTTGTGTAGTATGTGGTGTGCATTTTGTGCCTGTGTTCCTGTGCCTGTGAGAAGCAGAAATAGAAAAAGGGATTAGCGTTCAGTGCCTGTTCTCCATCAGCCTCCTTGCGTTCACCCTGAAGCTTCTCGACCAGCTGCTGCTTGTATCCTCGGGAGAGGGTTTCCCACTCTGAGCGGGTGGGAAGGCAATGCCAAACATCCGGGAAAAATAAAACCACTGTCTCCACATGAGCTGGAACTGTACGCCCCTTGTGGGTCTCCTCAGGGCGATGGTAGCGAATCTCTGCAAAACGGTACCTGTTGCAAGGGAAGAAGCATGTTGGAAAAAAAATTCTACAATACATTTTTAAGAGCCTAGATCACTTGTAGCACATCAAGTAAAGAAACTTTGCTGCAAGACCTTGAAGTTTGTCTAAAGAAAAAAATTATGGAAGCCATATTTTCTCTTTTGGCACATTTGTAAAAAGGTATCATAATTGAAAAAGAGGAAACCCAACAAAATTCTTTTTTATATAACTTGTTTAGCACACATAGGTTTAATGCGCAAATAAAAGTTGTTGAAGCACTTTAAATGTAGCATACAATAGACATTCCTGGTATTAGTACAACCACAGTGAGTGCTAACACAGGACAAAAACTCGTCAAGAGAAAATATGGCTATATAACGAACGGCTATTTATTTATAACAAAAGAACAATGAAATGAAGTTCTCTTGGCGATCTTCTCCAGCTATGCACAAAATGAAAAATATTTTCAACGCACATTCATTAAAAAAATTACAACATAACATGTCAAAATAAATCCAGAATTTTTAATTAGTTCTTAATGCAGTATTCATCACAGTTGGCACCAATGAAGCTTATTACAAAACAGAACATCCTTTGAGTAGTTTACCTGCACTACCAAGAGCAGCCGACAACGAAAAAGAGGGTCTTCCATCCTTTTTTTTTTTTAAACTTCTGGTAACAGACAAGTATTTCTACAGTGTGCTTTGCTTTGCAGTACAGTACTTACCATTGTGTGCACACACTTAAGTCAATCCCTGTAAGAGCCTTGCAACAACGAATAGCCGTCTTTATCAGCACGGAAGGGTCCTTTTCTGGATCAGGTCCATCCAGTGATGGGGACCAGTGTCCTCCAATAGCCATAGCTTCATCTTTGCCTTTCATACCCACTAAAAACTAGACAAAAAGAGTCTTCTGAATGTTCTCCTACTAGGGGTAAAGAGTCATTTTCCCAAAGCGCAAAGAATATTTCATAGCACACACACTGAAATCCATGAGTAAACTGTCACATTATTTTGAAATCTGAAAATGAAAGTCAGTCAAGAAAGAGTTCAGTTATTTTTTTCCACAGGGTATTTCAGAAATGGAATAGGTTTAAAACATCATCACTCATTCTTGTTTGCAAGACTTTCCATCAAGTTTCTTTACTGGTATAGGCTTGTTCCTATGCAATTAAAAGCTTTCTAACACAAAAGACAAACAGATACTAATTTAAATGGTGTCTTAATTCCGACACATATTTATAGATGTTCCTGCTTAAAAGTGATAAAGCAAAGCTACAAAACGTAAGACCACAAGAGCATTTTATCTATAAATTCAAGTACTCCCATTTGCTTTAAGATGATGGAGTTTAATTGGAAAACAAGTCTGTGTTATCCTGAAACACCAGAGCACTTAGAGGTTGTTCAGTTTAACAATAGTTAAATTTCACTTAATACAATGGTTACTTAACTGTTGCTTCATTTGTATTCTCTTCACAGCTGAGCCCTTAAAAAATAAAAGTCTCAGTGCTTGTAAAAAAGCTAACAAAGTTAATTATTATGTAATTAATATGGGTTTCTCCAAATATATACTGTTTGAGTTTGACTACGTTGAAGAAAGCAGTAAATATGAAAGCAGTGAAGATGGAGCTTCTATAAACTGGAAAAAGAATTGACATATAAATTAGGTCTCTTCAGAGGAAAAATGAAGCCATCATTTAGCTGCCTACAAACTCCTCCCTTATCGACAAATATTTCAAAGCTCTATAACCAACCTTTATTGCCAAAAGTGTCTGGCATTGAAGCATATTTACCTTTACAAGTCTAGCAGGATGCTGAAATCCATCACGAAGTTCTTGGGGATCTTCAGCCAGAGCGCATGACTTGTGATAGAGATCTTCCATACTAGGACTAGCCATCAACATCACCTGTTGTGTAAGATCAGTCTTGTGAAGGTCTCCCACTATGACTGGTAAACAATGACCACAACTTGCAAAACACATACATACCAGTACTTTTTCCTTAATGTCACAAAAAAAACAGAACAAGTAAAGGTAAAATAAAATTGTAGAACTGAGTGTTAAAATGTCTGCCAAGGACCAATTCCCCTCTGTCCCATGGGGATGCAATGTGAGATCTTATTAAAAAAATTCAACTGAAAGCATATAAAAGCAACATGCTTCGCCTGTTATCACTGTATGCCAAATACCCTATACCAAGAGGTGCACTGAGTACATTTCTGGTTTCACTGACTCCTTCCATTTTGTCACAATCACAAAAGGACTGACAAACACATTCATCTGCATCTTTGTAGCATCTGTTAGCTCAGTCAAATCTAACAAGGTTGCTTTATATCCTCAACACGTTAATATTATGAAACAGGATGCTATTCCTCAGTTACTGAATGTATTTTGAAGCCTACCCTTCTGAAAGAGAGCTCATGCTTTGCATCAATAGACAGAAAAAAACACTATGTCCTATACTTGAGCCAAGGCTTCAAAGTTTTTATACACAGAAGGCAAGTAAAGTCAAGTCTTTCAGAAATACAGAGGTTAAAGGCAGTTTTGTGTCTAAACCTATCTTTAACATGAAGTACTTCTAAACCAGATTGACCTAGAAATCTCAGACCTATTTTAATCAAAGAGCTTTCAAATGGAACAGATTTTAGGAAGATATATAAAAGACCACAGTGTCAAAATATCATTACAGCCCTTGATGCAGCATTTTGACATTGAGATAATCCCAATATGCTCAATCTACTTTCAACAAAATAATAAATATTGAGATTAATCCAAAAGAAGGAAAGAAAATATCCTGAACAGAAGAGCATAAGCTGCACAGAAAGGACCCTTGAAGAAAGAAAAAAAAAAAAGGCTCCATTAACTATTCAGAATGAATTGCCCAAGAAATACATTCAGAGATCTTGCAGGAGCTGGCTTTCTTTCCTTTGATCAGATCAGTGCAAGTGGGTGTAGAGAATGGAAGAGACCTCAGTAAAAAATGAGATTTAGGACAGCTCTAGTAGCAGAAAACCAAACTGAATTTCAGTCATGATTCTTCAAGGTCTACATACTAGCTCTTTACTGAAAAGTTTAAAGTGCTGTATTTTGCTCAAATCACTGTAGAATATTTTCAGTTCAGTTATACTCACTTTTTCACCCTATTGGTAAAAGAATTTCTAATGAATAGTCATAATACTGGAAACCTGTACGAACCTTTGCACTGTACAGATGATCAGCATCAGGTGGATCAAGGACAGCAGCGTTTTTATCTATAGGATCTACTTCTCTATGCATCACGTAGAAATTACAGTAGTTTCCCAGCTGAAATGGTCTAGACATAGGAAAAGCATCCACCCATGTAAACTGAGCATCAAAGAAATCGCTTGGGATATACAAGTTCTGGTAACGCCTCCTCAGCTCCATCATATCACAGCTACGGCTGAAATAAACAACATTATTTGAAAGATACAGCAATAAAATAACCATTAAAGCAGCACATAATTAAGAGGTATATTAACTGGAAATACAACCACTGTATATTTAATACTACATATATAATTTAAAGAGCAATATATTTAAGTCAGAGTGTCATGGACTGAGTTTAAAAACAAGTAACTACTAACCACTCTTCTAATTAAGGTGTCTGCATATTAGGGAATATTTATTAAGCGGGGTTATAAAGGTATTTTGCAGTAGCATTCAAAAAACAAAGAACCTAGAAAAAGTTTATCATACAAGGTTCTCAGCCATTACATATCTGATCTTTCTTTAAAGTTAAGATCATCATTTAACACTCACTACACACAAGTGTGTTGGCACAGCTCACCGTAATCTGTGCCCACAATTAAAGTGAGATGTAGGTAAACATCTGGCACTATATACATACCAGTCCAATGAAAACTTGGAAAACTGAACCGTGTAACGAGGAACAACACGTCGTGGTCTTCGAGGCGACCTCTCCCTCTCTCGTCTAGGTGATCTCTCTCTGGAGCGTTTTCTCTGGGGTGATCTTTCCCGGGACCTACGTCTCTCTCGTTCTCTTTCACGACTTAAAAAAAAAGGCATACAAGATACAAAAATTTTGGCATGCTGGTCACACAAAATGGTTTCTAGCACAACAGAAGCTAGACCTGTCAGAGATGACTCACAAGAAGGAGAGAAGTTCCTCATAGTTTGTTTCAGTACACTGTCTCTTGGAAAGAGAGACCGATTATGCAACTCCTCCATTTCAGATAGACGAGAACTCGTCACTAATATCTCATGGTAAAGCCACCGACTCCCTCTGGAGCAAGCAGCTCAGCTCTGTTTGAAGACATGTCTTTACGGAATGCTTTGATTACAGTCTAGTCTTCTACAACATACCTTCTGTCATCTTTTCGGTTTGGCATAGGGTCTCCTCCTCTGTCATTCCTCCCGGAAAATCTGGACGGTGGGTCTAATCTTCGAGCTGGTTGAGGCTGTGAAACTAGACGAACAGGGGGCTGTAATAAACCACCTGAAACAAAAATTTACAAGATGAATACGTAATAGGGGACAACCATCTACACTTTACAAACACTGTTGCTTTACAGTCGTTTCACTTGTGTACATTTTCTAAACTAACTCAAGAGTCAAATAAATCTATTTATTAATGCTATCCAACATCAAGAAACTCAAGAGACCTATGCTTTTCTTCACTGATGCAAACTGAGACTCTAGTAAGTGAAATTGGTTTAAAAGCATCTTCTTAAGATGCTTAATACAATCTAAGCACATAGAAGCTACCACAGTAAACAGCTAAGCCTTTTCTTGGAAAAGTAATTTGATTTAAGATAGATATACTACCTATACTCATTGAATTAAAGAAAACCTAAAACTTATTTTTGAGGCTGTTCATAGGTAAAAACAATTAGCTTCCTGAAAAAATTATTCTCAAATCAATTTATTATACTGCCGCATCAACCCCCAGCACATACTTCTGCTGCCTCTAGACATTTCACCAACTGATCGTAAATGGGGCAAACCTTACTAACACCAATGAACAACTAGGTCTAATTAGACTGTAATAAGCATTGATCCAAAACAGTTCTGCTTAGGTGATAGCTTAAGATCATCTTCCCTTGCTTTTACTGCGGGTAAGACAAGCCTTAAGTTTATCTTATTATCAATCCTACTACTGATTCTTCAGCCACTCAAAGTTCAAGTGACCCCACAACCACCTTTGGTTTAGATTTGCCATGTTGAGCAGTGTTTCTTCTCTCAAATGCCAACTTGGCCAAGTGAAATAAAAAAACCACAAATATAGAAATAATAGTTTTAACAACACAACTGCGTGAAACCTGATCTTGTTGAACACTCCAGAAGATGCTGAAGAACTGCACTGCCATTAATACTTTCAAATCCCCAACTTGTCTGTTAAAGTGTCAGAATAAAAACTACACTGAATTTCCTCTTTGAATTATGAAATCTTAGTATGAACAGGAGTCCACGGGGATTTCGCTAACCAGGTGATTCCTGAGCTATTGCAGGCTATGTGCCTTGCAGATAGCTGCAGGAAGATGCATATTCAAACTGAAAATTCTCTAGGGTCTTTTCTGTATTAACTCAACTATTACTTTACTCTTCCGACTAACAAAAAAAAATAATCACACACTAAGCACCAGAAGGACTACCACAAACTGTGCACTGAAGGAGCACCTTTTTGCTGTGGCTGCTGCAGTAATGGCTGCGGCTGTGTCTGAAGCAAAGGTGTGATTGTAGCTGCTGATATCTGTGCCTGCAGCAAGGACTGAGGCTGCGGCTGCGCCTGAACACTGAATGCAGTCTGCTGCGCAATGGGCTGAAGAACTGCTGGAGGTGTCTTCAGTAATGGCTGAGCTTGTGTCTGGTTCTAACAGCAGAAGAAAAAATGAGTTGTGAGTGAGCTTGAACCAGATGCAGTCAGTACAAGTTACACTGGGTAACCCCATTTACCTGATTTGGAAGTGTCTGGATCCTTTGTGCATTCCATTTGAATGGCATATTAGGATTGTAAGTAGCTTCTACCAAAACTCTGTCACCCACCTGAGGCGTCTTTCCTTTAACAGCACTGCAAACATTACAGAAAATGCATTGTGAGAGTCTTATCTAGCTAGTCTTACATTTGCAAGTTACATTTAGAGTTCAGAGAAAGTATATGAAGTTCATTAAAAAAAGCTTATAGGAACAGCATCTACCCCTGAACTCAGTGAAAGTACTATCTTTTTCAGTTCAGACTATGCACAGGGATTTAATTCCTGTCTTTGGCCCAAAAGCAGAAGTCCCCTACACAGTACTAAGATAGGCAGATAGCAAGTTATAGGCATTTAAGCACCCACAAATTCTGCAATTTCATATTATAAGGAGCTTAATAACTTCTGAGTCTCCCAGCTTTGGGTTTTGCATTAAGAAAACTCAAAAATTCATGTGAAGGAACACACATCTAGTGTCTATTAACTTATTTGACCATCTGACTTTCAGTCTTGATGGAAAAAACCATACTAACTGCAGACACTATCAATGGAGTCACAGAATTAGACTGCGATAATCTAAACCTTTTATTTAGCGAGGGTATCATGCAGTAGATCTGCAGGCAAGTATTTACATCTTACCTAAGTTGAAAAAAGACATCTTCATCCACAAAACCAAATGTATCATGTAGTTTAGTCACTACCCCAGTGAAGACACGCTGCTTTTGTGGTTGGGTTTGCTGTTGACTTGACCGGGGTGCCGGATAAGAAACAGTTATCTGGGCTGCTGGCTGAGGAGTAGACAGGCTAAGACTGGTAGGTAGTGCAACAGCTGGCTGTAAGCAAAATAAAGTAAACTATAAATCTTATAACCAGCTGACATACCTACAAGGAACAGTTCCTTTATCCATGCAGACAACAGGAGTTTAAAATGTCTCTAAAGCAATTATTTTGAATAGATGTTTTCAGAACATGGAAGTTGGGTTTTTTGGTTGGTGGGGTTTGGGTTTTTTTTAGATTACTTTTTTTCTACTTTGAACGAAGACTGGCTTTGTTTATTCTTTTCTTTTAAAAAACTCAACTTCCCCAAAATACACACATCATCTAGAAAAAAAAAAGATTGCGTTATTGTTTACAGCTAACCCGTACAGTGGGCCTGAAGAGGAGAGAAGTTCCTAACTTTGCTAGGAATACACACTTACAGATTGTTCTCCATTTACACTCCAACTCTAGTGTTGGAAGTCAGTAAAGGTTGAAGCTAACACGAACCCTTCCTTAACTCAACAATTCACGTGCTTGCCTTCTCACAAAAGCAGAACACAGTAAGATAATGAAATTAAGTAACCTATTTTTACCCTTTTTTTTAAGCACGTTTAAAAGGTTAAGTGAAAATGGAACTAGAGCAACTTACAGTGTGTTAAATGGTTGCATGTTTTAACCCTGTCAAGCTCAGCAGGATTCTTTTTAAACCTCTCTATGCACATACTACAATACTGTTAACACAGAAAGTTAAATTCCTTCTCAAAGGAGAGAAAGGAAGGTTTTCCCAGTTTGTTACTTAATGCGAAACAACTGAACACTTGAAGTTCAAACCAAAAAAAATTAGTGTAATCAACACACATAATCCCTTCAAGATTAAGTAAAAGTGGTTGCCATTAATTTTTGAAACGAAGTCTATGCATATTTTAACATCTAACTAAAATAAACCTGTACCAATAAAATGTCCATTCATATTATTTCATTTTACAGATTAAACTACCCAAGATGTCACAAATTTGCCCTCTTGCATTATCTGTGTTTGGGGATGAAGACCAAACAATAAAACCAAACTAACCTGAGTTAAAAGGGTCTGCTGAGGTTGCTGCAACTTAAAATAAATAAAGTTATAAATTAATTTTATATGCTTAAGGAAATTGTACAATTTTACCTCCTCTTTACAAGTAAGTTTTTGCTTACTCTGCGTCAGTTAATAGTCCTTTGGGGTTTGGTCATTTCATCAGTTTGCATAAGCATAAAATTGTGCTCATGAGGTTAATTTTAAGAGTGTATATAATCCAGGTTTATTCAGCAAGAAGAAATACTAGGTTTTTTGTAATTGAAAGTTAATAGCAATACCAAAAAAAGTTTTGGCAGCTGGAGAAGCTTAGGCCTGTAATTTCCATGTCCTTTTATTCTTTTTCAAAATCCTGTTAAGTTCAAAGACCATAAAAAAAAGTAAAAGGGAACTTTTTTTGGACAGCATCTTTCCAGCAGTTAAAATACATGGCCCTGTTTAGAGCAAAGTTTAGCAGGAATCGTGTACACATGGAGTAGTATATATTTTTAAATTTCCTTTTTGCATGAAGGTAGGCAGGCTTCCATTCTGGATACATCTCTCCAAGTTTATGAGCTTCAAGCTCTCTGTCACTACAAAAATTATTAGTTTCTTTAACAACTTCCCATACGAGGATGATTTCAGAGACAAATCCTACACGACACACAACCAACATTATTTTTAAAGTTATTTGTGATGTACACAGTAAGAATCAGACAAACCTGTTGCTGTACACTATAGAGAGTCTGCTGAGGTTGTGAATATTGCTGAAACAGATAAAAGCAAAACATCTCATAAACAGGAAGTATTATTACCCCAATTACACCAAATACAAATTATCTCCTAAGCAAGTTTTAGACACTAACTATTTACATTTAACAATTCTAATACAAAACGTAAGTAATAGTATCAACATACATTACTTTCATAACAAATATTCTTAGCCTTTAGAGTGGACTCCAATGTACTCTTTCTAGCTAAGATCAGCAATTTTTGTTAAGCCTGACACTTATACAGTATCTAGGGCATGGTATGAAATCACACAAAATGCTATTAAGGATACATATAGTGATGGAGGATACTTGGAACTTGAGATTCTCAGTTTAGGTGCAGCAAAACTCCTTTTCCCAAAAGGCTTTCCACAGCTAAAAGTCAGGACCTCCATAGCCAGAATTCCCACCTTCACAGATTAATACAACTATTGATAGCTGTACACCTAAAATCCCACTGTTCTTTAAACAGGTTTATACTGCAATATTCACCATTTCCCATTCTACTTTTCTCCTGGATACTTCAGCTTTACAAAGCACTGGTTTATATCGTTAAAGTTAATACAGTCAACAGCAAATGCTCCTTTTTCTTTACCTGCTGTAATGCAGCTGCTGCAGCTGCAGCTTGCTGCTGTAAAGCAGCTGTCTGAGTTAGCTGATAGTTCGTTGGTGTTTGTGTAGTTAGGCCTGCTGCTGCCAATGCCGTCTGCTGGGTGTATATTGTAGGAGAGGCTCCAAGCAGCGATGGCTGCTGTACACCAAGAGCAGCTGAAAAGAGAACACACACAGTAAGCACTAAGAGCAACTTTAAACAGCTGAGGTTTCTGAGTTATACTAGATGTAGTATGTGATGAGTCAAGCTCGTGAAGTAGATAAATCCAATTCCAAAACTCAAGGTAAGCAATCATACCTCACTAGCTTCTCTTCTAAATTCATTTACAAATAGTACACCACAGCAGAGGCACAGACACCATTTAATCTCCTTCCCTCAAGTTGCTCATGATTTTATAGCTCTAGTAGTTGTCATCCCCATTTGTGCCCACCCTCAGCACATACACACAGCGTATTCTTTCTTGAACGTATTTCATGTTTTGGATGAGCCACATGAAGATTGCTGCTCTGTTCTGTAAATTAATTAAT
This sequence comes from Morus bassanus, assembly GCA_031468815.1. Taxonomy (NCBI): domain Eukaryota; kingdom Metazoa; phylum Chordata; class Aves; order Suliformes; family Sulidae; genus Morus; species Morus bassanus. The sequence continues at coordinate 5,368,789 of CM062583.1, forward strand.
ACATTTCATCCTATCTGAGGGCAAGAGAAATCTTTACTGTTATAGCAGCTATGAAACAGAGGCTTATGGAACGCATCCTCTGAAAATGCACAAGGCTTTGCTTCACTCAGTACTGTCTTTGTCCCCAAGTGAGCTGGATTTTGTAGATGTGGGGGCTGGTAGAGAAGGAACAGTCTTGTAACAACAAGGAGTTTAGTTGGTCCCCATGTATAAAGGGACCAAGTCAAGCTCTCTCTAGCTCTTACTAGCAAGGATCTGTGCTGCCCAGACTCAAACTGCCTGGAAAGAAAGATTGGGGTTTTTTATTGTCATATCAGCTTTTAATTCACTGCAGAAGATTAAGCAAATTGTGAGGAGCAGCTATCCACATGCTATTCTTCTTATGCATGCGATACTTCTGAACACAGTATGCTTAAGCCTTACGAATGGAACTTTTACGGACAAAGAGCCCTGCACAATGCGAATCTGAGTGAAGAACTGCAAACATAGCTGAAAGCCTGCTCCCTCTTTGGCAGGAGTTTTTTAAAAAGTTATCTGCAGCTGCGTGATCAAATATCACTTCATCAAGCTATCAGTCTAGTCCATATGTTTAAATAAAACCAAAGACAAACTTAGAACGGAAATATATTGCCAGCACAAACAGGTCAGCCAGCCACCTTCAGAACTGAAGAATATTCAAGTTGAACAGGGTTTCTTTCTCTTCCAAAACCATTAAAGAGGCACAATGAAATGAAGAACAGATTTACAGTATTCTTCCTGCAGAGTTTGTGCTCCATGTTAGTCTTACTCATCCAAAATAAAGCTGTCATTCCTGACCCAGGGATGCAGTAAGAGACTGCTTATAGTTGGTGATCATCACCATGGAATACACAAAAATGTTGTACCCAACTCAGCAGATCCTTTCCAGCAGAGTACAATCTTCAGAAAATAAGTTGATGGCACTGATCATCTTAGAATTTTGGAATGAAACATGGAAGAAATACATAAGCAACAGTAAAAATAATCACCATCGCTATGATCTGTATCAAATATTGTCACGTAAGTATTTGAGGAAGTAATACTATTTTGATAGTGAAATCAAGCACTCCATAGTACAGCAAACAGAGTATTTCCAGTATTACAGGAATTTTTTCCTGGAAAATTCCAACATTCCGGTTTCTTTAGAAGCCAATCAAGCCAAATCTGAGGTTTCTCTCATGATAGGACCTCCGTTCTCTTGATCCTCTTGCCTCCTGCTTGTCCATCAGCTCCAATTTGAACATGCATTTTTGACCATCCAGAAGCACACTCTCATCTGGAACCTCACCAATGCCTCACATAACACACCTTAAACAGACCTTTAAATCTAATGAAAATGCTTTGCTGCTGCATCCTGGGACAACATTCACTTTTCCTAGCTGCATTACTTTGCTGGCTCACTGAAGGCAAACCACCAATGCATTAATCTTTCTCCTCTTATTTCCACATGCTGAGCAGAAATTCCTATTAGTGCAGAAATTCACTTCATGCTATTACCTTTGAATCTGTTTGACTACATTAGCTATTGTCATCCAGTCTAATGTTCTAATGTTGTACCAACACAGGGGGATGGAGTTAGGAAGCATCATCAAACAAGTTTCACAAGTTGCCCCCTACTTTTTGTACCAAGGATACCCACAAAAATATTAACATGCTTGCTCCCAAACCAGATCTTGGGGTTACTCCGCTCTTCAGTTTCCACTACAACAATTTCCCTTCCAGCATAACCCATAATTATCTCAAACAATTCCCAGCCCACCATAAGACCCTTATCCCATTTTGTCCATTAAGGGGGGAAATTTTTTTTCCTGCCACCACCACCTTATGAGCATTTAATATTAACTAGCTATCATGTCATCTACAACACTGCAGATCAACTTACTAATAACTAAGGGCAAAGACAAAAGACAGCCGAGATCCCCTCAAAGGATAACACCTGTAGTAACAAGTTTTGCAAAGCTGTATCTTGTTCCTACCAATTTGCCCTGAAGTATTCCAGAAGTTCAATTTGACTACCTGTCATCTATGTACTCATCTTGGTCAAACAGGCTCCGATTAAATAAGCAACTGTATTTGCATTACCAGTTTTAAAAAAAGAAAAAAAAAAAAGGAAAAAGGAAAAAAAATCACACAGAAAACAAAAGACAGAGAATGAATCACAGACTGAGTGGGGAATTGACATCTGACTGCCATGTTTTTATTACTGGCAACAAGCATCTGCAGTGACAAACAATAACTTCTTAGGATTTGTAATTATCTCAGTAAGTACAGAGATGGAGATGCCTTCCTTCAAATGCAGTCTGAACAACTTCCATTTGCACCAAATACTGCATGGCACATCCATCTGAAAGGGCTTGGATAGAAAGTGGAGTCCTAGGCTGCAAATGAAGCATCTTCCTAGGTAACAGAAATTTCTAATGTAGCAAACATAAAGACAGTATTTAGTAGTCCCTCTTGCTGCTTCCAAATTTCAGAGGCCCTTTAAGATTAGGGAAACATCTTCAAAGTACATAGCTACATACATCCTTGGTAAGTGATGTAGATTTACTGGGATTACAGTAAAGGAGTACCCTATCCAGGGCTTTGGACAGAAATTTTGAGTTTGCATCCCTGGGTTTTTAAGTTTCTTCAAGCTTAACACACTTGCAATACAAAACAGCATACAACCTTCTCCAAAAAAATTCCTTTTAGCAGGCACACAACAGAAACTAGGCTCAGCGTATTTATCACAGGACATCTGTTTACAGCTAGCCAGCAAACTGTGCATCAGCTGCTATTTCTTAACGGCTCTGAGATTCACTACCTGCTTGTCCTATTCTTACACTTTTCTTTAGTCACCTCAGAGGGGCTACCAGCAATAACAAGATACTGAGCTTCAGGCACTTTTGCTTTCATCAGGTGCACCGTTCTTCACTCTTATGCAATGAAGTCTTGATATAACAAAGAGAACGACACCAATCAGCCAGAATGCAGCATAGCTAAGACTTCCCTTTGACTGCAGTTCTATAAAAACAGGCTTCACTATGCAACCAGAAATCACAACCCTGAAAACAGCATATGCCAAGCACTGCGATACAAACCAAAGACATATCAAAAATTAATAGATGAGAGAATAGGAGGAGATTCTCCTTTGCAGGCATTTCAGGAACTTGCACATTGTTATGCAAGTTAAAAGTATAAAGAGTATTTGCAAAAAGCAATCTGTGCTATCTAGGAATATTTAATTTTTTAAGCTTTAATTTTCTGTAGTAGGCATGATTTAATTTATGCTCTAACAATGCTTAACCAGCATAGCAGGGAGTTTATTTTGGTTTTAGTCATGTTATGCATGAAAGAGAAGCAATTTCACTGTGTTACAAGTAGGAGTCTCTCTTCACACATAGATCTTTGCTGGTACCTGGAAATACCCGTCTCTCTTCTAGTACCACAGGCACAGAGAGTAATTAGTAAGCTATCCCAAAGGGATCCCAGGAACCCTTCATTACACAGCATGTCACTCTAGAACTACCTTGGATTGTCACTCCTTAATTATTAAGAGCCTTAACTCATATAGTTACTTCTTCACCAGGGATGGCCAAGACAGCATCCAAGTCAGCAATGCAAAAAACCCCCACAACCCAAAAAATCCTCCCCACCCTTGAAATTACCTTTTTGCAATAATCAGACTGGGTTTATAACACCATCACTCTCCATTTTTGACAACACAGCTAGGAAAAAGCTATATATCATGTTGCTTGTGTTATAAAGAACTCTTTCCCCCATACCCAAGCACCTTGATGCTTTGGAGAAGGAGCCTGACACTTGGATAAAAGCAGCTGACATGCATAAATATATACTACGCCTTTTGCCAATCCTCTGAAAATATGTGAGAGTTTGGTAAATGTAGTTCTTTTAAATCAGTTTACGAACATTGAGCTTCACAAGGGTAAGCCAATCTGCGCAACTTCCTGAGCACAGGTGAGAAGTAGTACATGCTAGTCAGCATGCCTGAGCACTGACAGCATCTCTCTTCATCAGGCAAGCAATGTACCTGGACAGTCATAGCTTCATGTTGAAAGGTGCATGAAAGGTGACGACTTAGCTGCAGTTCAACAGTAAACACTGTTCTTCAGCTCTCAGCCAGGCCAAAGAGCACTGTATACTTTTCAAAAGAAGTTTCCTGTGCTCCGTATTATAAATAATTAAAAATAAAATTGTCAGTACAAAAACCACGGGAACAAGTATGTACATGGGTACTGAAACAGGAGCTGGGCAGCAGAATCCTGGGGACCGGATTTACTACAGAGTGGGTAGAAAGAGGACACAGACACTGTGACTGTGTATTGCAGTAGGAGTAGAAAAGGACTGCATGGAAGGACACAAGGAGCTAAATGCCTTCAAGTGATACTGGAGAGAAGATACTACAGTGTGAAGAAGGATACTAGGAACATGAAGAAAGGTGGAACTAGCACAGGAAGAAGGCAAAATTGCAACCGAATGTTAGTCTTTAACGTTTGAGACAGGTGCTGCTGGATCAGATGAACAGCTAAAAATCCCTGGAGATACTGTTCTCATTGAGCAGGTGAAACAACTCTCACAGCAACTGATGCTGACTAGTCCTATCCCAATTAATTTTGCACTTCATTTAATTTAAAGAGGCTCAGAAGTAGGCTAACCAAAGGCAGAGTCATAGGAACAGGAAAACGGATAAGAAGTTGGCGTGTGCTTCTTGTGCCCTTGCTCCATCCACCTCTTCTCCAGGGCCCCCTTCTGGTCCTAGCTCAGCAAGGTCTAAGATGGCTGCCAGCTCCTCCCCTTCAGCAAGTTTTATGCAGCTTTCCCTCTGAAACAGGACATGGAGCTGGCCCTCAGTCTTCCACCACTATTTTTCTTGCACTAGCTGTCACATCAGCCAACGTATCAAGAATACTCCAGCCCAGATGCTGCCATCCTTTGATCGCTCAGAGGTATCCCCCAGTCAGACCCAAGAACCAAAAGCAAAGTTTGTCTCTCCCATACTCACGATGCCAACGCTTTCCAGCTGTTAAGCAATTTCTTACAGAAGGAGAGTAGTGCTATTTGTATAAGGGAAGTGTGAGCTATTCAGAGAAACTGTGCAAAACTGCTTGTAGGCACCTGGTTAGGTACAGCAACAGTTTAGGAAGAGAGTGGGACTGAATGGGCATGGAGGAAAAGCGAAAGGCACACTGGGATGGAGTAGTGTGAAATGCATGGAGGGGGGTGGCAGTACGCACTCAGATTGGACCAATGCCCAAACTAAAAACTGGAGATGGAGGAGTCAATTCAGGAAAGAAAACTGAGTCAGGAGAAAGATTTGTTCTTTTTTTACCCCCTAGACATGCACCCCCAAAGAACGGCAGGCATTCCCAACTTTTGCTAAGCTCCCAGATGTAAAACCACTACAAAGGAGGTATGTCATTCGACTTCATATCAAACTACAGCAAGACACAAAGGACAACTGCAAAAAACATACAACTCTTTAGAAAGACATCTCTTCAGCAAGGTTACTGCCTCTGCTCACGTTTTGACACCCTGAATCCTCAAAGCACCACAGCTTTGTTGAAGCCTTTTCACATCAGACAATGAAATCACAATATTTAGGAAACACTCCATATTCAAGAAGAGACAAAGGCAGCCCAGAACTGGAAATGGAAGCAGCAAGCTTCACATTCTTGCCTCAAAATCTTCTACGCTATAAAACAACACAAAACATGAAAATCTAGCTAGCTAGGTTTTTAAGTACACTAGCCTGTAATTAAATACGGCATCTTAGCTAAATCAAAGGAAACCCTCTATCATTATCAGGGCAATACCTTTAGTTATAGGGATCCTTGAGTTCTAACTTGGCATTTAAAAAAATGAAATATACCCCCTCCCCATCCAAGCAGAAATTTCAGAGTCCTCTTCATTATGTGAAGTATATCCAATATATTAGAAAAGGCAAAATACTTCGTAAACATTGATTTAGGCTGCCCCAGAAATTAAACAAGAGCAGCACTTAAAAAGATGTGTAATGCCTTATTAGCGCTGTTATTATTTAATCTAGAGCAATGCAATGTGATGAAAGGTAATTTGATTTACACACCTTTGGATGTGAGCAACTTAATATCTTGTTTACTGACCAAGAGAATCAATAAAAATTCACCTGGGATTTTACTTATCACCCCTAAAAAAAAAACCCAACCCAAGAGCTAGCATTAGGCAATGATCTTTAATGTCTCTATTGTGTGAAAAACTCCCAGCTTAAACCATTTAAATAGAATTTAAATAAATTAGTTAGCATGGCGCCACTCAACTGCATACCCAACTACGGAATCTCCAAACCTCCTAGATGTCAGGGTTCAAACATTAAGTGATATGTAAACTGACCTGGCTGAGATACTGCAGTGGCTGTAAACTGAGTAGCCCAAGGGGGATTCTTCTGTCCTCCAAACTGAGCCATGGCGAAAGGCAAAATCTCCTGGGTGTCTATCTTCTATAACTGCAATCTATTAAAATAAAGCGCAGCTACAATCTTTGAAACATATAGCATCAGGCTATTTTAATTCTGGGTCAAAAAAAAAAAAAAAAGAAGCGTTGAAAGATTATCTTTACACCCCTAAATCTGGTGGGCAACACGCATCAAAAGCGGGAAACACAAAAAGTTGCAAGACGAGTTGTTATATTTTCCTAAGGAACCACCTCCGCCCTCCCCTTCCTGACAATGGGACTAACGCTACTGAAACACAAAAAATTTATTCAAGTGTCCAACGCAGACTAAGGAAAAAGGTGACTCTGCAGAACGAAGAGTTTTATTTGCCACGATTGTTTCTTTCATAGGGCTTTCGCTACGCCGGCGTTGGGAAGCGCTGCCGGCGGAGGAGCAAGGCACGCTTTCGGCGCAGCTCCCCGGGAGGGAAGGGCGAGTTGCCAGCCCCGCCGCTCGCCAGCCCCCCCCCCACACACACACCGGGGGAACCGCCCGCCCTTTCCCCACAACCATTATTTTTAAAACGGACCGTACCCCGCCTCAGCACGGCCACCCCCCGCCTTTCTGTTGTTCGCGCCGCCTCAAGCACTCGCCGCGTACCCAGGCCCCGCCGCCGAGCGGCGGAAAACGCGGCCACGGGAGAAAGGAAGGCGGAGGCGGCGGGAAGGGGGAGGCGGCGGGAGGCGGGCGGCTCCCCACCCCCCGCCGCGGCGAGGCCGCCTCCGCCTCCTCCTGCCGCCCCCTGCCAACAATGCGGGCCTCGGGGCGAGCTCGCCTCCGCCGCGCTCCCCCCCAGCCCCCCCGCACCGCACCGCACCGCACCGCACCGCGCCCCAAGCGCTCGCCGCGGCCCCCCGCGCCCCGCCGGGCCCCTCCCGCCGCCGCCGGCGGTACCTGAGCGGCGCCTGGCCGGAGCCATGGCCGGCCTCCCCGCGCCTCCCGCACCGAGCGCGCCCACACCGCGCAGGCGCACCCGCCCCCGCCGGCGGGTGGCGCACGCTGCTTACGTCAGATCCCGCGACCGCACGGAGCCGGGAGGACGGAGAGCGCAGGCGCGGGGCGGGGCCGGGGTAGCGGTTGGGCGCGCGGCCCGGCCGGCCGCGTGCGGAAAGGCCGTTAGGCGAGGGGCGGGGCCCCGGCGCCATCTTGGCCGAGGCAGGGGGGGCGGGAGGGCCGCCATCTTGCAGCGAGGCCTGGCCCTTGGGGCTGCTCGGCTTTTGGTCTGCCCTGGCGTCGGTCTGGGCGGGCGTCGGGTGCCTTATTGCTGTAGGAGACAGGGAGCCCTCAGCAAAGCCACGCGTGAGCCTCTGAGAGCTGATTGTACGTGCACAAGCATTCAGGCTCTTACACATGTGCAGGGTGGGGGAGGGAACAGGATCATCTGAGGTGAAATGAGAGTAGATGCACCAGAGGGGCTCATCGGAGCACTTCAGATGTTTGAAACAGAGATTGTAGCCAAGGATCATTGCAGTAAGCAGTTCAATACTTCATGGGCAACAGTATTTCTCCTCGCTCTTTTGATGATGTTACTGTTCCATCCCTTACATAGGTTTTTATACAAGTTTGCTTTGAGGTGGAATACGCACATGAGGTATTATTTAACATTTGAGAGTAAAGTCAGCAAGACACAGTTTGTAAATGAAAATGGGACTTAGAAGTGTTTTATTGTCATTAAAAACAAAGTGATGGAATAAAATCTTGAGAGGCAACAACTCTAACTTGGAGTGGACTGGATTATGTTGTAGGAGGGCAACTAGAGAAAGAAGCAGGAGACCACCAGGTGAAGGTAAATTTATGTCAGCATTTGGTACCTCAATAATATACTAAGACAGAAGACAGATTTGTCTTAGCCCTTCAAAGTATATTCCAAATTACATGAGGGTTTAGAAGTTTTACACTAATCAGCATAGTTCTTAATTTTTAAGTTGACAGGTTTGTCATGGTTTTAGCTGGGATAGAGTTAAATTTTCTTTGCTGTAGCTGGTACAGTGCTGCGTTTTGGACTTAGTATGAAAATAATGTTGATAGCTCACTGATGTTTTTAGTTGTTGCTAGGTAGTGCTTACACTAGTCAAGGACTTTCTAGCTTCCCATGCTCTGCCAGGTGCACAAGAAGCCGGGAGGGGAGGGGGCACAGCCAAGAGAGCTGATCCGAATTGGCCAAAGGGATATTCCATATCATGTGACGTCATGCCCAGTATATTAACTGGGGGGAGTTGGCCGGGGGAGGCAGTAATCGCGGCTCGGGGACTGGCGGTGTTGGTCAGTGGGTGGTGAGCCGTTGCAGCACTTGTGGTTTTTTTCGTTTTCCCTTTTTTCCCTGGGTTTCATTCTTCTCTCTTGTTATTTTCTATTATATTATCATCATTATTATCATAATCATTATTGTTATCATTACCATTTTTGCTATCATTATTTTATTTTAATTATTAAACTGTTCTTATCTCAAACCACAAGTTTTCTTGCTTTTGCTTTTCCAATTCTCCCCCTTCCCACTGGAGTGGTGGGAGTGAGCGAGCGGCTGTGTGGTGCTTAATTGCTGACTGGGGCTAAACCAAGACAACGTTTTAAACCTTACTCATGTCTCTTCCTGGCATAACTCCATCCAGCTCAGTCAGTTGACAAAAGCAGAATCTGTACTCTTTAACCTGGAAATAAGATTAGAGGCTAAAAAGGTAACAGGGCTCTCTCCCACACTATAAATGAAAAGGGACAGTGGCAAAATCGTATTAAAGGAGAAAATAATAATTGTCAGCGAATGTCAGAATTTTATGAAGTAGCTCTATTTGTCAGTCTTTTGGCCCAGGGCCTTTTTATCAGAGGATGCATAATTCTTAGTGATGCTGTCAAGGAAAGCCTTAGAAGTTCATAAGAAACCACAAGCCTGATTTCGTGTACCTCAAGTAGAACATTTTTTTGTGTACTTTCTCCTTTCCACATACATATTGCTACCATTAGCTGGCACATTTTGCCACTGCCATTTATAGTACACTAATGACTCCTCCTGAATTCTTTAGGTCCTGGTATCCTCTTTTCAAGATAAACCATGCTGTTGTGATGAAGAACAGAAAATGTAATGGAAATTGTAGTGAAAAAATGTGAGCACTTCTAGTCTTGTTTTCTTCAAATAACTCTAGGCACCCTAAGTATCTTTTAAGTACATTGGACAATTTCATCCAAAATTGATGAAGGGGCAGAAGTCTGAAAGATATGACATTTCTAAAAGTTACCTTAAAATAATCAGACAAGTTGAGCAAAATACACAAATTAGAAGGCAAAAATCATAAAGCATATCCTGCTTCCAGCCTTCTTGGTGCTTATGGGAGTTAAGAACAAGCTGGGGATATTGTGGAGAGAAATGAGAATTTTTAGAGCTTATAATCAAAGAACGTCATACATGTTTTGGTACAATCAGTACATTTAACAAAGATGAATGGAAAAGTGCAAAGAAAAGAACTTTAGTATCAGGAAATGCTACACAGCAGTAAAATGTCATGGTGCAAATAGTTAATACTTTGGATCTCTGGCCTTTAGTACACAGCTGCCTACCTTTGCTCGGGAAAGCCATGAGGTTGATCTATGGCACTTTCCGCAGTGGTGTACATGCTCATTACAAACCAGAGTTTTTCTGGAACGAAAACACGTATATGCCCTTTGAACAGAGGCTCATTTGGTACTTGATGAAATACTGTTATTTAAAAACGTTTAAAACTGACAGCTTTCTCATTTGTTTTTTAAGGATCCGTAACTAAAAGAGCTCTCAGAAACAACACCTCTTTGTATACCACTTAACCCAATCACAGAAATAAATACATTTTCCACTATGTCAACAGCACCCAGCATTACTGATTCAGCACTGTAGAAGCAACAGCTAATACACCAAAAAGTATAAACACTGAAGTAGCAAGTAGAAGCATGCTGATCTTGATATTGGGTGTAGGTGGAGTGCAGATCGAGAAGTGGATATCACAGGTCTCTAGTGAGCATACCGGGTGTTCAAAAAGCTAGCGTATGGCTTGCTTTGAGATAGAGGGGTTCCTCCATTAGCTGAAGGAATATGAAATTGTACTGTTTCTGCATATGGTGTAAATTTTGGACCTTCACTGATGTTGGTATGTATCAACATTTGCCACATTATATTTGTTGTTTGATGCAGTATCTCACCTTCAGCTGAGAAAGAAAAATAAAATCCTGTAATTCATTTCAGAGATACAAACACATTTGCCCTTAGTGAAGCTGACTAATTACTCCAACTTCAGATCCTGGAGATACTGAAGAAGCAGAAAAATAATCACATTTGCCATTAAACAAATCTTCACTGTCTTCAGAGCGCCCTTAAGGTGTCTCATAACAGTGATTTTCTCAAACTTGCCACAAGGCAAAGTGTGCGCTGCAGGGGTTTTGCAATCTAAAAGGAATGACTGGGTATCAGCTGCAACTAATATTTGCCATTGCCTTTAAAAGTAAGTTCTACCGTACAGCCTTGGAAAAGTAGAAGTCCTGTTTTTGAAATAAAGTGAAACAAGAAACTTACAATGCTTATCTTTCTGTCATGGCTTAGCCGGCAGGCAGCTAAACACCACATGGCTGTTCGCTCACTCCCTGCACAGTGGGATGGGGGAGAGAATTGAGGCGAAGGGAGGGGAAGTTAAGATTCATGAGTTGAGATGAAGACAGCTTAATAGGACAGAAAAGGAAGGGAAAATAATAATAATAATAATAATGATGATGATGATGATGATAAAAGAATATACAAAATAAGTGATGCACGATGCAGTTGCTTATCACCTGCTGACTGATGCCCAGCCAGTTCCCGAGCAGCTGTCCCCTGGCCAGCTTTCCCCCAGTTTGTATACTGGGCATGACATCATATGGTATGGAATATCCCTTCGGCCAGCTGGGATCAGCTGTCCTGGCTTCGCCCCCTCCCGGCTTCTGTGCACCTCCAGCCTTCTCAGTCGGCAGAGCATGAGAAGCTGGCAAGTCCTTGACTTAGTGTAAGCACTGCTCAGCAACAACTAAAACGTCAGTGTGTCAACATTATTCTCATCCTAGATCGAAATACACAGCACTGTACCGGCTACTAGGAGGAAAATTAACTCTATCCCAGCCAAAACCAGGACACCTTCTTTTGAAAATGAGAACATGGGTATGGTTGGTTGTAAGGAAACGATACGAACTGTGTGCTTCAGAGGCAAGTTCCCCTATTACCTACACTAGCACCGATTGCTTCACTATCACTGTTTAATAAATCACTACACAATATATATAGTGTCTATATATATAGAGAGAGCTCAACACTGTAATAAATACACCATGGCTGAACACCTGTTATATAGTGTTCTTTATACAAAAATTAAGCACTTATCAAACAGTTGTCACTCTACGGCAGCAACAGATTTTCCTGAATTGGGTAGATCAAAACTAGTTTGAGATATCTTACATGCGTACTGTGAAAGGAAAATGTAGAAGAAAATGTGGAAGAGGCTTATTTTTGGTTGAAGCAAACCAGAAACAGATTTAACTGTATTCATATTATGTATTTAGGAGAATTAATTGGAGGAGAAATTATAATCTTCTAATAAACATAGTTTTGACAATCTGTACAATTGAGAAGACACAGAAAGTAGTGTTTTGTATCAAACATGAAGCTACTGGACAGAAAACTAATAATGATCAGTAACTGGTCATATTGTATCTGTCTAGCTAAATGTAAGACCTTTGCCAGTTACAGGGAAATGGTTATTCCAGTTCATTTTGATGATGTAACAACTCTGAAGAGGAAAGATCATTGTATTACGTTTTTTTCATATTCTTGTTGGAAATATGTTTCTATGCATCCTGCTCAATTCCTGAATTAACCTTCAGATCTACACGTTATTACTGGAACCTGCTCTTTGTAGCTGTTGATGGGTTTATTTATGTATTCTCTTCAGAAGGTCAGAAAAGATCATTCAGAGATTCAAACACATTTTTACCTTTCTAGATATCTGGGAATATCTGATGATAACAACAGTTTGGTTAATGGCTTTTTTGACACTGAATTTGTAGGAGCCAAGTGCAGCATACAACCTTCTGAGCAAATTATCACAGTTTTTTGCTTGCACAAAAAATTCTGTTGTAGTCTTTATGACTGTAATCATAAGTACTTTCCCCAACACATTACCTACTGCTATAATCAACCTGATCAGGCTTAACAGATTACAAATAACATTTATTTACCTATTTGTTTGTTTTTTTGTCTTTGAGAGTCCCAGGGTAAGGAGGGAAAGGCTTTTAGAGTCTACTGTACTGGGACAAAATTAAACACGTTGAGAATGGACTTCTGACAAAGTTTAAATTAGTATAAATGCTCTAGTGTAAATAAAACAATTTTTAATTATTTTGAAGCTAATACCAGGAGCACAGGGAAAATTTTTCATCTTGATATAAGAAAGAAATTTTTTACACTAAGAACGATCAATCACTGGAAGAACTTCCCCAGGGATGTGGTGGAGTCCCTGTCACTGCAGGTTTTCCAGGCGCAACTGGACAGCGGGCTAGATAAGCTCATCTAGACTCCCTTTCCAGAAGAGGTTGGACCAGGTCCCATCCAACCTGGGGTGTTCTGTGATCTATGAACATCACACACAATATATTGAACTGGTAAAATTCACTGTCTAAGGGACTTGGTAGAGATTCAGTAAAAAAACTCAAGATTATGCTTTCAGAGAGCTCAGAGAAGAGAGTCTTATCTCTTGGTGAAAGGTGTTAGCATTTATTGATATTGCAAAAGTCGTTGGAAATCCTAGTCTGGACAAGGTCCCATTTCTAGGATTTTTATGTAAGGATTTTTACTGAATGGGTTGTTTGTAGAAGTTAATGAGAACATTTACTGTCCTGGGTTAAAAAATTGCTGTCTTACAGTACAGAGAAAGCGTGGTAAAGTCTGTACATTCCCTAAATACTGAATTTCTGTCACATCTCTAGTCTGTCATATGCTTCCTCAAATTTAAATTAAAAACAAATGTATTTGACAAGAGGTTGGTCCTTCCTAAATTCAGGTTTGACCCTATGTCCTAGAGGGCTGAATCCTAGAATATTTTACAGAGCATCGCACAGCTGTCTGCATTGGTATTACATGCAGAGGTTTGACCCAGTGAAATTATTAAGGGATTGGTCTTGATGCAGCACATTTTACTACCTCTTATATTCATGCCACTCACATCTCTAATTCAAGAATAAGGGTTTCTGCATTTTGCTGTAGTTCATACAGATTGAATACAGCATTTAATCCCACTGTGATCTCAGTAAGTGGTACAAGGTTTATTTACTCTGAATTTAGAAGGTAAATGGAATTAATATCTTTTGCAGGCATAGAAAAAAAACCCTCCTTATTAAGACTGGTAGGTGTTTGTAGCTGTAATTTATCCTTAGTTAAATATGTGGCACTACTGGTGCTGACAGATGGTAGTGCAGGGGGGGCTAAGGCATACTTTCACTGAGAAACCCCAGTGAACTCCATTGGAAGTACCAAGAATTAACTCTTAGATACACTTTAAAGGTCTTTAGAGGTTTACAGAATGATATAAAAGGTAGAATGCACTTTTCAGTACTCCACAGCTGCATTGCGTATGATATAATTTGGAAATACCTCCCAATATATTTCACAAAAAGGTTTTTAATTGTCACTGTGATGGTTAAGGGCGATATGACAAGGGATATATAACAAGGCTGGCTTAGTTCCAAAGAGGTTCTGCCAGAGAACTGAAGCAACTCCCATCCTGATATAGTCATGTCCAAAGTCAAAGTTAATTTATGAACAAATAAAAATATTTAGAAAAACAGTACCATTTTTAGAAAAATATTTGAAATGAGGTAAAAAATTATGTAGAAAAACTAGTCCATTAATAGGACAGTGCTGCCCACAGTGACAGCTGGACTGGAAAGGAGAGGGCTCTTCAGGTGGAAGCAATGGAGGACTTTTCTTGCAGAACTGCTTTAGTGGAGGCAGTGGTAGTGGCAGCACAGACGAGATGTGTGCTATTCAGTGTAGCCTTGCTGTTACCTGGACTGTAGTTGCTGACTGCAGTTATGGTGTAAAGCCTTCCACAGCCTCTGTGGTTACTCCGAAAAAAAAAAAAAAAAGCTGAAGTGGTACATAAAAATCTTCAGCTAAAAAATCTGGAACACAGACTGGATTCAAGAAAGAGACATATTTCTTTAAAGTAAGAAAAAGAAGCTCTTAACATGTTTCTGCTAATAACTTAGAGGATATTCTGAGGCAAATAGAAGAGTGAAGAGATAGTCAGCGGTGCCGAGATGAAATGTAACCTAAATAACCGTCTCAGTGTCCTGTTAATGGGGCGACTCACCACTAGTGAGGTAACTACTAAAAACTTTTCTATTTCAGTTCTGAACTCGGATCCCTCACAGGGGCCCACAGGGTCTGTGTTGTTTACAGCTATTCTTCTGCCAATCCCATGAAAGCTTGGCTTTCATTCAGTTGAACCGATGCTTGGGCACAGTAATTTTATCTAAACAACTAAACATCTTTTCCTAACCAAGTATAAAATACATCTTTTCTTCTGAATACTCCTATTTGAACCTTCAAAATTAAAAAAAAAAAAAACATTCTTGTGATTGAAAAGATGAATTAGAAGGAAACCCTTTTGCAAATTGTTTTGGATGATCATAGTTGATGTGAAATTTCAGAGAAACACATCTCTTGCAAAAGGGGGAAATCTTTTGGAAAATGTAACTATCTTTTAAGAGTAATTTCTGAACTAAAATCAGACAGATTTGATTTGAAATTTTATGAGTTTTGGTTTTGCTTAACCATTTAGTATTTGACTTTAATCAGAAGCACTTACCTGAGTCTCATAGTTCTTAGGGGAGTACAGGATAGCTCTTACCTAATGGTGGTTCAAGGAGAAAACATTATTATGAATGTTTGTTAGTTTAACGTGAAGCTTCCTGCCTAGGGAGAGCTACAATGTTTGGACCATTTCTCATGACTCATGGAACATACAGAGGTATAATTCACATTGACCAGGGAGCACAGGGATAGCTGCCCTGCATAAGGGCATAGGTTTTAAGGATTTCTTTCTTCTTAACCAAACTGACTTGTATTCCAGTGCTTTAGGAAGGTCCTCAGTACCTTTAGGAAGGCCCTCTTTTTCTAGGTGTATCAGGTTTGATTGTGTATACGAGAAAGGATTTCTCATCTGTCTCCTTATAATCTTGGGGTAACTAAGCTATATGAAAGACAGTTAATGCACTTCTATAGACAGGCAATGAAGAAGAGAGATTGGAAGAATCCTGACCACCTTTAAAATCTTAGCTCCATTGCTTGAAAAGCAGAAGATTGAGAGCTGAGAACCTATTTCCCTCCCACTGCTGCCTGCAATGCTTAGCCTCTTTGCAGAATGATGATTGCACAAGCCTCTGATCTGAAGGACAGGCAGGCATAATTCCCAGTGCAGTACAGCCGAGTGGAGAGACTCAGAAATTTAACTTGCTGTGGACCATACAGGCTGCGATTTACAGGAAGAACTGGGAATATCTCGAGGACTTCTATGTGCAGTAACAGCCCCAAGTAACTCCTCTTTTAGTGTGAGAGGGCAAAGGAGAAAGACTAAAACTCTAATATTTGCTCAGATGCAATAGAAATTACATATAAAGGAAATACTTACCTGGACTCTTTTGGGTGTCCAGAGCCTCTAGTACTTGAAAGGCTTGCTGGTGAGCACTCTACAATAAAGCATTCTTCTTTTTTTGTTCTTTTTTGAACTACATAGTTAGACAGATCTCACTGGAGCTACAGCCTAAGGAAGGTTGTTAAGCAGTGGCACACCTGAGCCACTTACAGCTTGTTACCCTCACAGAACAGGATCATTTGCAACAGCATTTGTAGCAGCTGTAACGCAGATGAACCCTCACAAGGTTTTCTGCTGTTGTGGAAGTGAGTTAGGGTCTATCATACAGGTGCTTGCTGGATGAAGCACAGGATTAGTGCTTTGTTTCCCTGAAGGGATTCCTCAAGTGAAGGGAGTCAGTTATCAGCATGCAAAGCCAGAAGTCTTCATGTAAAACGAAGTAGTCACAATAAACTGAACCACCAGCTTGTTGTGCCACAGGAGGCAAAAGTTTTATAGTCCTGAGCTGAAAAATAGGGCTGTCACGATACCTCCAAAAGCAATTCAGGACTGCTTCAGGATCAAATAGCAAAGCATAACTCAGCTATGTTACGAATGAATGGAGATGTACATGTGATACAGTAGGGATTTTAGATAATTTTTGGCCTTGTGTAAAAAGACATTGACATTTTTAAGAATTCAGCTGCTAAGAATTTTGTATAACTGGTATGTATCATAAAAGCAAGAGTACCCACAAGTAAGCAGACTGGGCAGGGAATTAAGGGGCCCATCTTCAGAATCGTGCTCCATCCAATGGTTATTGAAATAGCTGGGTTTAAATTTCCACTTCTTAAATATTTTTCCAGTGTGTCTTAGATTGAAAACACAGATGGGTAGTGGTGGTGATTATTTTATTTTAGACTATTTAGGACGTTTCTTGAACCAAAACACTACTAATTGATGCACTGTCTTGTGTTAATTTGAATATGATGCTTGTTCTGATGTAGAAAATTCACAAGAAGCCCTATACTTAAATGAATATCCCTTTTGAAAGTGTAAACTAATATTATATAATAATATATGATAACAGTAATCAGCGTTAGCCTTATCCAACAATAGTCAAACCCTGCTGCTCTGTGATCTCGATCAGGTATTAGAGTACTGCAGAAATGTGTAACTGTAGCGCTGGCAAAAAAGTTTATCTTGCAGTTTAAACTATTGTTACCAATTAATACCATTTTAATAGGTATCGTAATTTAAGGCTATAGCATCTTAAGAATTTAAAAGCAACAAAATGTACTACATCAATATTATATTACCTGTATAATTTATGTAAGAAATCTAAAATATGAGAAAGCACTGAAGCCAGTCTAGGTGTTGAGCTCTACAAGATAAACTCATGTTTGGCAACCTTTCAGGGATGTCTCAGGGCAGGTAAATTTGGTTTGGTTTTGTTCCCACAAGCTACAGGTGAAGCTGTGTTTTAAAATCTCTGTCCGTATTATGCTCCTTAGTGTATGAAGAAATGTAGCTGTGACTGGGAACACGCTAGGCAGTGGGAATGCTGGGGGAGGCAATAAGCAGTTGGCTGGCAGCTCCTGAAAGGGAGCTGGAAAACACTGCTTCTCATCAGCGTCTCTCCCTCGATAATGATGTTCTTGGGTCAGCTCCCAAGTCTTTAAGTGCCATTCAAAATCCACGTGCTTTCTTAGACACCTATGCTATAGGTTACAGGCTTTAATATCAAAGTGTGGGATGCGTAGCTCTGTTGAAAGATTTGATGGTATGGTTTAGAGAAGGCCTGGGGCAAGTTGGGAGATGTCGCTATAAAAACCCAGTCATGATTATCCTCTAAAAGAGCAGCAGATTACAGAGGAGGGTAAAGGCCTTCCTGCTGGATTGCCGCACTCAGCTCTCCCAGGAACTAGATGCACCGTATCATATAATGTAGTTTATTACTAGGGAATTATTGAAGCCTGAGGACAGCAGCATTTTTCTGCCCTCTATGAGATTCCACTTATCTGGAAGATTATTTTAACAGCAACTTTTGCTACTGTACTTACTGGAGAAGAAAAAGAAGCAAATATGAATGTTCAGAGTTGTATTCCTCCTTTTCTTGAGATCCAAACAACAGGAATTCTGTCTAGTATTGTTCTGCACTAAAATGTCACATAGTAGAGTGGACTAGCGCTGAGGTTGGTTTGTCTTGAGAAAAAAAAAAAAGTACCCTCGGGTTTGAAGCAAATAAAACCTGGACTGTTTCCACTAGATGGGAATTAAAAGCCACAGTAAGTTATTCCTAAAACCTCGCTCTGCCAGATGGGGCTGGTAGAAAAAAAGAGACACTTTGTAGACCTGTTCGCAAACCACTTGGTCCTTTTTAGTCAGAAGATGATGAAGCTCAATTTTCTGGCTGCTTGTCTTGCTGTACAGCTGGCTCTGCCTGGGACAGGTCAGTCCTGCATGAAGCAAAGGCAGACTGACGACAGGGACCAGACAGCAGAATGATTTACACCACCCCTTTCCAATGTAGTCCTGTAGGGCTGAGTTAATTCATAAATATATTTCTACATGTAACAATGGTAGTGATAAGAGCAAAATATCTGCAGGGAAAATGGCTTATAAAATGAAAATATTTTTATGACCAATTATTTTCTTACTCCTCCCTTAAAAAAATATTTTACTGACTTTTGTTTTACTGACTATAGGGTAAATTATATAAACGTACAGAATCTAAAGACTACTGTTTTTATTAGAGTAACTCCTTGCTATTGCCAGAACATCTTTGATGAGGTTCTCAGCATCCTCAGATACGCAGCAAGACTAGACTATTTCTAGTTTTAGAATCAGTAATTTTTTAATTCCTTGTCTAAAATGTCAATTTTTAAATGGGGCATATATGCATATATGTAGCATTATATGCTGTATTATGAAGCAGGGCATTAACTTTGCTGTAAGTTGTATGGTACAGCCTCTCCTGGCCAAAATTTTTAGTCTTTACATTCTTCAGCGTGACTTTGTTTTGGTTTGTATTGGGAAAACAACTTTCTTTTATTTCTCAAAGCTTTTTACAAGAAGAAATGCATGAAAAATGCAGGAAAGAAAAATTAGACGACTAAGTGCAAAATAGAAGTATAAAATTTATTTAAAACCACCCACAAAGTTCTGTGTAATCAGGAATGATACAATTTGTAATAGTCTTTTTAAAAACTCATGACAAGATTTAAAATATATTTTCAATTACAGTATTCATTTAGCCTTATTCAGTTAGGACAATAAAAAAAAAAGAAAGTTTACGTTCTAAACAGATGAGACACACAAGAAAAATAGAACAGAACAGACAATTTCCACAACAACAATTTTTACATGTATGTTTCAATACTAGTATCAACATTTCAATGCATCTTGCTACATAAACATGAAATCATGTACAACAACTGCTTGCACCAAAAAACATAGCTTAATTAGATCTTTCAAGTAACATGCAGTCACAACTCACAAGTCTTCAAGTACTGCTGGTAAGGGTTCCCTTGTCTGCAAAGAAGATTTTAAGGTTCAGTTTCTCAGCTAGCGTAACTCTTCACAGCTCCACCAGCCTCATGAAGCTATGCTCAGTTATACTAGGAAAGAATCAGGCCCCACGTGTTTTTTGAGAAAAGAAGTAATTTTTATACTTTCTCCTGTAAATACTGTGACATAATGAAGTGCTTTTTCTTTCTGATTTTTTTCTCCCTGTACATCATCTTTTGTTTAAAAAAGTTAATTTTATGTTCCAGATCTAAATACAGTAGGTTGGTAACTGGAAATAATCCAAACCCTCAAATTCAAAGTTGAAAAATAAATATCAAATGCATCCCAAAGAAAGAAAGAAGAAGAAAGAGAGAATAGAAGAAAGAGAGAACGAAAGAAAGAAAATGCTGACTTTTCTTTTTGCTTTGGCATACTGTTAATCTTTTAATTTTGCAAAGCAGGAAAGAATTCATTAGCATTTCAGTACAGTGTGTCCTTACATATTAATGTTCTTTCTTACAACAGCAAACTCTGAGCAGTATTTATGACCTGGTATGATATTGTCACATTATGAAGAGCTGTCTCTTCCGAACTGAACCAATAATCGTTGAATAATTAAAGACTGAAATGTCTGAATGTTTGTACTGTTTAGAGCTGGCTTTCTTTTAGTGGTATTGGGATATCACATTGCTTTTTCTTGCCTACAGTTACTTTTTCATTTTGAGGACAAGAGATTCATGAAGCTCAGACGCTGCCTTTTGAGTTGCATGGATTAGACTGGCATCCACAACATTAGCAGGAAATCTGGTCTCATTAGGCTCTCCAGCATCACTCCAGTTTAGAAATTTAAGAATGAAAATATATTTCCTTTTCCTCAAACTTTTTTTGAGAGAGAAGTTTGCATTGCATTGCATCTCGTAACTGCAACATAGTGGGGCATGATGCTTACTGACATAAAGCTTCCATTGGCAGCAAGGGAAGCTCTGCGTGACTCAAGCACGCAGGGCGGTGCCAACAGTTTTCACCGTTGAGTACCACCACAGTTAGGGCAGTCAGAAAATGTTGGCTTTTAGCTTTGTGTCTCAAAACTCACCCCAGTGTGACAACAGCACACAATACTGCACACCCTGTTGGGTCTTAAGTCAGAAAAGAACGGAGTTCAGTAGATTGTCACAACCCCATTTTATGTAATCAAGTAAAAGGGATCAAATTATGATAAAAAGAAGAAAGTATTTTAAGAGAAACTACCAAAGCTTAGAAGTAGTATTACTGACAATTCTGTGAGATTTCTGGCCAGGCTGTTACCTAGAGGTACAAATCTTTTACCACATTCGCTTTGTAGTCAATGTTGGGAAAAGGACAGCCAATATAAGTGAATACTTCAAACCTAATAAAAACAAATCAGTTTCTTTTCAACTTGTATTTCTAAACTAAGAACAATCTGGATGTTACGGGCCCGTATACACAATAGGGATATCATGAAATTGATTTCAGATGACTGTACAAATCAGCCATTTGGCAACGGTTTTGATTTATACTACTGACCTTTTGTACCATTATCAGTTTAATGGGATACTCCGAAGAATGTAAGCTAAATCGACATCCATTTAAGGCCCCTTTGTCCTTTTAATGTGATGCAAAGGACAGTAGTATAAGTGAGAATCAGGGCCTTCATTCTTATTTTAAGACAACTCTCAAACCCTAGACCCTTTTCCATTACAATATTATAATAAAAATACAGATATACATGTAAAATATCCATCAGGTCACAAAACTTTCCACAACAGTATTAAAATGTTCTGTGGCAACAACTGCAATACTGAACATCAAACTAGCACTTCCCTCGCTCCATTGCAATGGCACGTCTTTGGAATACAGCTCATCTGCTGTAAGTGGTAACTCTCTGGAGATTAACTGCCAAATCTGTCCTCCTTCTTGTGTATGTAGATTTTTTTTGAGGTCTACACCTGCGTTCTCTGACTTTATGATGAAAGTTGGTAGAGTGTGCGAAGTGTTGAAAACAGCATTGTTAATCAGTCACACCAAACAGAGCACGTCACCTTCACGTTATTTAGCACCCCAGTCTTGCATTCACTGCAAGTAAGCTGTTGGAAGATTCCAGCATTTTAATACAAGTATGTGTGGAAGAATTACATACATAATGGTCCAGCAGAAGAAAAGAGAAAAAGATACTGTTGTGGGAAGAATTCAGGATACAGCATCGAGAAGCATCTCATACCTTTTAAAACTGAAGTTACAAGTATGTGGTTAAACACTGCAAACAATGCTGGGCTGATGAACTGGGGAACTGGACTGCAAAAAGGATCCTGAAGTCATTGTGTCTTGGAAAGAGGAAAACAGCGATGCTGACACCCCTATACTCTTTTATTAAAGGCAGTAACTACTTAATTATTTTCTGCTCAAACTCAATCAATTCCACTTACTGCTACAGAGGAAGAACAACAACAACAAAAAAAATCCATTGTTCCACTCTTTCTTCCAAGCAGTCCTATGATAGTTAAGGCATTTAACTTAGGCAATACTTGGGCTTTTCACAGGGACTATGTATGACTGATCTCTGCACAGGGATCTAACCAGAAGATGTAAAGAGACACTCCTGCTCTTGTAATTGTGCAGGGTCTGCAGCATGTCTTAGGTCAAGATTTGAGCAGAGCTGGTAGAGTAACTCTGAAGAAAAGAAAAGAGGGCATTCCACAGAGATGCTAGCAACAGAAGCAAAAATCTTGTACTCTGAGAAGGGATGACTTTCCCTTCTCAGGGGGTGAGCAGTTTTCTAGGCTTACCAAGTCTCTTTTGTTTGACTACTTGCAGATTTAAGGACAGAGTGTAACAATTACATCAAGAAATCTGAAAATTAACTGGGAAATTGATTATTTGATTTGAAAAGTAAGAAAACACTGATTGTGACAGATACTGAATTGTCCTTCTTTCTTGGAATGAAACAAATATCCAACTGCAATATTCTAGGCTCCCTATGAGAGAACATGAAGTAAAAAAAAAAAAAAACAAACCTAGAACTTTCATATATAGAATAAAAGATGACTGAAGGAAATTGATTTTGGAAGAGTCGTAAGGAGAATAAATTGTTATGATATTCCTGAGATGAAGATTGGCTGATTTACACACAAAGCAGCGACAGTGCGTGTAGGGAATTCAGGAGCAGGCTGACAGCTACGCTGCTGATGCCGAGTACTGAAGCAGATCTGCAGAGGGACAGGAAGAACTTCTGGAGTAGTTACAAGCATTTAAAGCATTCAGCAGCAGTTTACAATGTGATCTAGCGCTGACTGTGAAAACAGCTAACCACAGCAGACAATCCATAGAGAGACCATGGAGTGAGAAAGGTGGCTGTGGTACTGGATCTCATCCGTACAGAGTAGAAAGCAATACCTACTAATCAACACCAGTCCAATTAAGTGTTCTTCAGGGAGACAACACAGCATTATGTAGAATCAAGTCTTCATAATTCAGTCAAGTATGCAAATGACAATATTAAACAAAAAGTTTTGCTCACTCCTCTGAAATAACCAAAAATGTTTTAATAAGGAAGTAAGAAAGTAAATACAAACTATGTTTTCAACCACTCTTTAGAAGAAGTGGCCCATATGTGTACTGGTGCCTGATTAGATACTACTATTACAAATCCTTGGTCTTTGAGAAAACCTCAAGTATAAAACTTTCCTTATGTAATTATAATATTGCAGCAATATACTGGAGCAGCACGTAGACAACGTGTGAAAACTGTCTAACTAAACATCCGGTAATTCCAGAAGACAACAAAGCCAGTTTCTGTACTGTTCCACTCAGTAGCCACGTCCTCAGGACTTTTGACACAGGCCACTCTGTGTAAGATTAAAGGAGAACATAAATGTGTCACAGACTAAATAAAAAAGCTTACGTAAAGTTAGATGTACCAAAAAAAGTGTCAATATGAAGAAGTACCCTGGCAACTACAACACGTGTGCAGAGAAGGCTGCCTCAAAAGCCAACTGTACCTTCACAGCTCAGCCTGCGACTTACTCGTGCTGCGCATCCCAGCAGCTTTCCACGTTCTCTAACTTGATCGTGGGAAGGAGCAGCAGGCTGGTGGTGACAGCAGTGCTCGCTACCTTTTTCGTCTATACAGATTAAAGAAAGGGTGACCTGCTCTCTCCCTCCTCTTTGTTGTTCTCCTTAAACCAGTATACGCAGGCAGAGAACAAAGGAGAGATTATTGTCTCCAGAGGAACCGTGGAAAGAGATGAGTTTGTACATACACCCACAGCTGTGTGACATGACGGCACGTCCCCACTGGTTAGAAACAATGCTGAAACACGGACATTGCAGTGCAGTACCACGGTGTCACAATGATGAATGGCAGCCTTCTCTACAGTTTAATTTTACTGAAAGATACTCCCTCTGCACTTCCTCCTGAAAGTCAGACCAACACCTGATAAATTAAGAAGAAAGCCAGAATTTCCAAATGTGATTGGACTGTTCCTCATCTCTAATTGTGTTATTTAAGATCAGATCATAGACAGTGTCATGGGTCGCAGCAGAGCAGACACCTTTCACACAAGAAAAGAAACACAATTTTATGGAAGATATGTCACAAAGACCTTAATCTGAATTTTGGCGACCACAATAGACCTGAAAGAAAGGTTGTTCAACCCTGCCTGAATGTAATTGCTGTTATGCATAAAGAGTGTGGAAGTGGACACGCAATTTAGTTTTTCATATATCTGAGGGCACAGTTATGTCCTCCTGTTAACCTAGAAATTACAGGATTTCTGTGGAAAGAGAAAGAAAAATAATATATATATATAAAAATGGATTACAAAGCTGATGACTGCTTGATAAAAGGAGCTAATTTCAACACGAGAGAAATTTCATGGGAAGTGAAAGGGCGAGACTGACCTTACATTTTAAATATAAAACCATGAGGATGCACTTTTATTAGCACGCTTCTAGAACATCTCTCTCTCATGGAGCAACCTATCAGATAAGAAAAATCAAAAAAGCTGTCAAGAGCATAAGCCTGACGGTGGTCTGAAACAGGCCTGCCTGCATGCCTAAAACTTGAGGTGAAGGTGTTATGTCTCTCTACACACCCTGAATCACTTCTCATGCCACAAACAATATAACCTCTGTGTTTAACCAGAAGTACAGCATTTACTACAAATCTCTCTCTCTCTGTCCTTGCAAAACCTATTAACTGTGGTAAGTTGCAAGGGCCTGAGTCGGCACAGACTTTGGTCAACTGTATCCACATCCATCCAGTTAAGTGTGAAAATTGCATCAAAGCTTGATGAACGAGCCCATTGCAGTCAGTGGGGCTGCAGCAACGTAATCAGGACCCAAATTTAACCCACCCAATTTAGCGTAATACTGCAATGATATTAAAAAGGTCTTTAAAATACCCAAACAGTTGTATGTTACGAATAAGTACTAAAGAAGTCGTCATTTACCCACGCTTAACATGAAATGTTGCTTAAGATACTACACTTATTTCCTGTTCTAAGCATAGAGAAGCGCTGTCATAGGTAAGATAAGGACTTTTAACAGCAGTTATTCCTAAGTAAAAGTTAGCTTAGAAAGTCCTTTTAAAAAAAAAAAAAGCCTGAATACAGCAGTTACAGCTAGAAAGTCGTAAGTATTTGTACGTTCTTAAAAAGCTTTTTGGATCTTGTGACTAAAATATTTATAGAAATAATTTTTTTCTATTTTCTGTCATACAAGAGCGTGTTACAAATCAGTAAGTGCAGAGAAACTGCACAAGTAAAATTCACTAGTTAATTGGGCATGACTGCAGTACCTCCAATGGGCACTCAGTGAGTCAAACAGAACCGGCTCCTGCAGAAAGCGCTACTCCTTCCCTCCAGAGTGAAGGTGGAGCGCTGGTACTGAGCCCAGTGGAGAAAGGGAGGAGAGACATTTCTTCTGGGAAGTCAGAGGTGTCCCATGTCGGATCACGACAGTTTTTGCTACTGTACCGTGAAAAAGGACCGAAAGACAACCACACCCCACCACTGGCCTACACCTGAATCCGTCTTCTGGTTTGTCACCCGGAGCATAGTGCCAGCTGTCGGAAACCAAGCAAAACATGCAGGTCTGACTTAGCCAGCTACCTTAATTTTAGATCCAGCTCCTGATATCTGGCCATCCTGGAAGGACTTTGTTAAGGGGTAAGAGCAAATTACAAGTGGTTGTGGGGGCTGCAAAGAAAAGCAAAAGACCCACAGATCTGCAAATTTTAAGAGACAAGTACTGTTATAAAGTGATAACCTTACTCAAAACAACGATGTGTGTACAAGACTGATAAATATTCTGAAATGTTACAATAAATAGCAAACAGTTGTAAAAACAGTAAATAGTTGCATTTTCTATACTGCAGTACAGCCATAGAAAATACTAGCTTCTCAAATCACAGCCTGCTGCGTGCCACAGCAGGAAATAAAAGTAGCCCACCAACCCGCCTGTTCGGTACATGCTGAGAAAGTAGTTACGTGATAGACAGTTAAGGAAAGAGCACCGCAAATGGTATTTTATTGTATAGATGAGAGACTTTTCTCAGGTAAGTGATCTTAATAAAGTAGTAACTGTGAGTTTTAGCACCTATCGGTTAATAGCATTAACTATTACGTTAAGATATACTTTTCTATGTTAAAATTGCCATTTCAAAAAAGGTAGACCTGGACTTGCTGAAAGTCTCTTGGTGCAGTCACTTGAGCAGTGACTTGCCAGGGGCCATGTTTGCAGGTACCCCTTTAGATCCACCTTTCAGTTTCTCACGTGAGGGAAGCTGCTGGTTTTTCAGTGGAACATTTTTATCTTGAAGTTTCCAATCATACCCAAGTTAAACGTGGGCGTTTATAGGGGAAGATTCAAGTAAAAATGATCCATTTTAATGAGCTGAACATTTTAAAAGGTAAAGAGATGGCTCTGTAACTTACTAATTTTGTGAAGAAAAAAATGTTATTCCCATGGGAGCGCTGAACGATAAATGATTTTTTCCAATATGCATTACAGAAACTAAAGCTATCAGCACTATCAGTGAAACCAACAAACTAATCTTTTCCGTAAATGATCGATCGTGGTGTCGGACAAGGGTTTTCAGATAGCAAATACATGACCAGAACAGCTAGAGAACGTACAGTACTACTTACTGTATGGACAGCTGGAATCCTTACTAATCTTCGGCTCACCAAAAATATACAAGTTTTAAAATGGAAATCTAAGGCACACAAAATACCATAATGATTTGATGTATACTGTATATTACATAGTCAAGAAGCATAAAACTGCTGGTACAAAACGATGGCATAATATTGTTTTTGTTTTATTATTATTTACAATCCCTTCATATCCTCTATTTGAACTAATATTAAGCTTTGAACTAAAATTTGCAGCATACCCGGTTTTTACAAATTTTACTTAAAATAGGTAAGATACAAAGAATGGGTTCAATTCGGCCATCCTCTGCCATCAACATTTTTGTTAATTTCGACAGGAATCCGTAGAATTGAACCCAAGGTCGTTACATAGTGATTGCTACTTCAGACCTTGCTCCCGCAAACACTACACGTGTATACATTTATACAGGAGAGTAGTCTCATCGATCTACAGCCGCATTTAAGTTATTTGTAGCACCAAGGTCCTAACTGGCACTATGTGTTAAAAATACAATTTATGTACTTCTCGTACCAAAACTGTAAATATAGCGCTTACAGTTCAACTTTTCAAGGAAAAAGCACCTTGTCTAGGTTTTAAATAAAGCAGATCTAGATAGTCCATATTCCTCTGTTACAGCACCACTACGTTATAATATTATCAAGTATATTATTAGTATATTTTCGCACTGGAAAACTCTGACCTCGTTATACCTACAGGTTACCCAGCCGGGGAGGACTCCGAGGCAGAATTAAGGTACAGCTTCGTCTCTGGGGCCTGATCCTGCAGCTCTCAGTCACGAGAGGAGTCCTGGCTTGAGCGGTCCTCCTGGCTCTGACCGGGCAGGTATGGCTACGCAGAGCTGTTCTCATGGAAGAAGTTGCAGGATGAGGTCGG
Organism: Morus bassanus; assembly: GCA_031468815.1. Taxonomy (NCBI): domain Eukaryota; kingdom Metazoa; phylum Chordata; class Aves; order Suliformes; family Sulidae; genus Morus; species Morus bassanus. The sequence continues at coordinate 5,396,470 of CM062583.1, forward strand.
TCCTTAGCTAACATTGTCATTTGGTAATTTGTTTAAATAAATAATTTTAAAAAAGAAATACATAGGAGAGGAGAATCAGAAAGAAGAGTGGGATGCTACAGTATTTAAAAGCAGTGGAGTGTCTGTTTTTCCTCCGGTTTAGCAAATACTCATTTCATGATACGTCACTTTTTCAACAGAAATGGAGAACATGAAATTTCATGTGTTTGGAAGGAACAATACAACCCTTTCTCTACGTGAAATGTATAAATCAGTTTAAAAATTTATAAAACATTTTTGTAAAAAAATTAACTTAGAAAGCTGGTGAATATTACAGGTGGGTTATTCTTAATGAAAAAATTGCTGTTAAATATTAGAAATTTCATACTTTTCCAATGCTTCCTTTGTATTTTCCCCAATTTTTTTTTTTTTTATTTTTTTTTTTTCCTCCAGAATAGAGTAAGGCAACTCTAGGGGGTATTTTTTTTATCTCAAAACAATCCTACCCCTGAGGCATTAGGAACATTTGGTTGTCATGTTAACTTATGATGCTCCAAACGGATGAGACTTATGCACTTATTGCTCAAAGAAATCATAACAAATGCTGCCTTTAAAAAAACCAAATATTCAGAACTCCCAATAGCAACACACGTATTGACAAGACATCTCCTAATTTCATGTTTGTACACTTTCTTGAAAAATTATAAAATGTTTCTGTATTTTATAACTGTTGTTTATATGCAACATAAAATCTTCAGTGAAAAAGGGCAAGTCTAAAAACAATCACATATGCTATTAAGCATACATACTGCAGCTGTAACAATATGGAACTCTACACAGCAAGAATAAAATGATTTCTTCTGTAGAGTATGCACAAACCTTAGACAATATGATCCTTATACTATACTATTTCAAGTTAATTTTAAAAATAGAAAGTGCTTTTAAAATATATATTTACAGCTTAAAAACAACTTCCAGCCATCATTACCAATAACTTCATTTCATACATAATGACAAATCTAGAGAAAAAAATTCATTGGTTTTCTAAAAGATTTATCTGTAATTTGGACTATATAGCAATGGTTGGAAGTTGTTAAAGCAATGGCACCATGAAGTAATAATTCAGCTTATTTATTTTTAACTGTTTGATGTGGTTAAGCACCAAGAGCTGTGTAGAGCTATTACTGTATAACTTGATTTAACACCATAAAATGTGAACCTGTTAAAATCCCTATAAATGATTTTTGTAGTAAACAGACTTGATTTAAAGCACCAAAATATAAATTCCTAAAGGTAATAAACTGAATGATTCAATCAAGGTTAATAACCTAAACAAAATCTTTTTTAGAATGTATTAAAACTATACAACTTTTTTTTTTTTTTGCTTAAAATGTGCTTGAGCACCACCAAATGTTAAAGTCACAGTTTAAGAAGAAATCCCCCCCCTTTTTTTTACCTCAGCCTTAAAATGGTTGAGATGAGCAAATAGTAAACGACACGAGACTTGTTCTTTAACAGCACCTTAAAGAAACACTGTGTAACACTGCACCAAGGAGGCATTTGATACTAAAACCTATGCCCAATGGTTGTAAGGCCCTGCAACTCGTGTAAGGGCATAAGAAGATACTGTTATTACATTATCCTTAGTTACTGTTAATGCTCTGCGTGATGGGATTTGGTTGAACTCATTGTCTTCATAAAAAATATCTCTGTTTTCACTTGTTTGCTTTGTTTTCCTGCTGCTGGAGTTTAGTTCAGTATTCTCCGTTCCCAATCTTTCTGCTTCTTTTTCTTTTTCTTTTGCCCTCTCAGCCATCTTTGCTTCCCACATGGCTAAACCATGTTTTGGCTCATTTAAATTTTTGTGTTGGTAGAAAACTAAAGAAATTCTCGTGGGATGATTGCGGTTGGGTTTTTTAATAGGTGTGGTAGCATGGAGTTCACGTCTTGCACATTCAATTAAGATAGATCCGTGAGAAGGTGCCACAGCAACCCCGCCAATGTCATCATCCAAAAAATTGTGCTCGCTGTCTGACCACATTTCCTCAGCTTTTTCTTCAGCATCAGTCGGTTGTCCCAGTGCACTGTTTTGCTTTCCATCAACACAGTCAAAATCACACATCTGTTCTCGATGGGAGCTGCCCTTTTCCATCGGGCATCCATGGGAACAGTCAGCCTCGTTTCCGACTGCATCCTTTGCCGGAGAGCTTAGCGGTACTGACAAATCACAAGAGCTGATCATCTGTGAAGAAGGAGAATTGTCTAACTGAAGCTGACAATTCTGTTTGTCTGGCTGATGTTCAAGTATAGTGGGCAGGGGGTCTTTGTGGGCTGGGGGGCCTGGAGCAGTGACCTCTGGAAGAATCGGTGGCACACCATTCATCTTCTCATTCAGCAAAATTCCAGTATAATCTTTGACCGACACATCAAAGTTCTTACAATTAACATAAGGTGTCACGTGAGGTTGCTTACTACTGCATTCAAAATACCCGTAGGGAACTGAAAAATCTTGTTGAATATTAGTCACTGCTGTTATGCCAGGCTTATGTGCTAATGATGAATAAGGATGTAAACTATCCACCTTAAAAGGGGAGGAAGCCGTATACTGTTTTAATAAAGAACAATTTTTAGTAGTGTTTGAAGTATGTTTCATGGCATAGAGGTGATCGGAAGTCTCTGTTTTTATTCCAGGTTTTAAAGCATCTGTTTTGTTCCCTAAAAAAAATGCACACCAAAGTGTAAGTACTTTTCCTTGCTTAGTTAATAAAATATACCTCTTATAATGTTCTTAATTAAATTTTCATGCTTGCTTTCTAATATGGAAGATACACATGATGACTACAGATTTTTGAAAATGGTTATTTTCAGCTTTTTAGGAATATCTCTGTGACTGTAAGTACATACACAATAAACTTGCTGAATTAAGGCCATAACCTTTTCCAGTCAGACTGCTGGTATATAAAATAAAGACATTTCACAGAGGGATGAATAAAATAAACAGACAAAATGAAATAACCGCTTAGTTCAAACTCACACAGCCCAATTCTACCCAAGTGCTTCCCAGCAGCTGACTGCTGGCCTTCAGCACTGCCCAGGCTAGCGGGAAGCACTACGTAAAAGTTTTTACATAATTGATGAAATCTAGTCTGTCTGAAATTAAGCCTGTGAGACAATCAAAATTCTTGGCTGCCTTAGCCCTGTATTATGATCAAAGGAAAAAGCGTGTTCATAGATCTTGTCCATCGCAGCAAAAAAGTTACTGAATTGCATTAGCAAGTAACTACTCAGAAATTTTCTTTAAGAAGGAAAAAAAAAAAAAAAAGGCATCTGGCAACATACTCCAGGTAAATCCATCCTTACAAAGCTGCATCATGTGATTTGGCTGTCTTCCACCTAACTGCCACACAGGAATTATTTCAGATCTTTGTGGAGACGTACTTAGCCAATTGATGGCAGCTCCCTCATCAGTTTCTAGTCATGGCACCCTGCAGTTGTGCTTGCTTGTGGAACAGTCTCCTCAAATGACTCATTCTCCTCATGGATAAGTTCAATCCAGAGTCCACTGGAGCAATGGGAAAGAATTCCATTGACTTTGATGGGCTTTGCATCATGCCCTGATATTGCTTTACATGTGTTTTGCTGGTAGACTGGCGCCCCAGAGAGCTCTTACATATTCTCATAAAAGATCGTCTCTGTCAGTGTTTCTTTCTTGTTCCATGAATGCACAGAATGTTTAATTGCTTTACCGAATAAAGAGCTAGTCTTTCTTCTATTCTGTCTTCTAATAATTTATAAATAGTGATGGATTAAAAACATTCTTTCAATAGGAACGCAAAAAAGGCAAAGTGGGATAAATTATGGACACAATAATGTGTCCAGTATGCAAATACTGAAGTTGTGGACGGACATAAGGAAACCACATCATGTCTTTGAAAACCTTTTCTATGAAATCAAGCTCAAAGCATTTAACTTTAATTAAGAACACCCCCCCAGACCAAGGCCCTCCTCTGAAAGATCTGAAACCCAGCATTTGAGAATTGCACTTTCCATCATCTCTGAAGAGAGACCTACATTCTCTGAAAATAAGTTTTAACAACCCACAGCACTCTCAACACGGCTGTGGCTCCAGCAAAGTCCCCATCTTTTGCTAGAGGCTCCTTCCTCTGCAGGGCAAGGTAGCAGAGATTAAGAGAAGTTAATTCAAATGTATGGGTAGCGGGAAATCAGTAAGAGTTCAGGCAAGGCAGCACTGCTCCCCAGGAATACCTCCTGTGTCAACAGTCTAGTGCGCCTCCACTGGGGCCTGTTGGCTGAAGTGCTATTCTGCTGTGGCCCGCTGAGAAACCATCTCTAAGTTGGTGGTTCATCTCCTGATCTATCCAATATGGGCCAAGAAGCATTGCTAGTATTTATGGAGACAAGACGAACCTTTCTGCCTTTAAAGTTTATTTGTCCAGAATAATGTGGTTAAATGACAGGGCTATATAAGGAAGGATGTGAGGCCTCTGTTTTATTCAAGATTTCATAACAATTTAGGATTTCAAAGGCTCTCAGCATTAGCACAAGTGTAAAAATTAACAGTTGTGCTGCTTGTTGTTGGCAAAAGGTGCATGACAAGTGCACCCTATTTAATATATGAAGTTTCTACAAAGGACTTGGCACAGTCAAGATTCAAACCAAGTCGTCACATATGCACGCTCTACCAAGCCAACTTAATCTGCCTTCAGCACTCAGAAGGTCCTCCTCACCACCATCTTTGCTGCCAGGTAAAGAGGACACGAGAGTCCTCTCTTAGCCCTTTGTAATTTCCAGTTCTCCACGTGGAAGACATGCAGGTTGGAGGATTCCCTCAAGCTTTCCAGGCTTTCCAGCTGGGGGATACTGCAATGGCTCTGAAGCAACAGTCTTTCAAAAGAGCACACTACATCTAGGAAACGGGCAACATGGCACAGCTGGCCTTGTGACTCCTTCATGATCCTTCCAGGCTACTCCACAGAGCGAGAGCCTCACATGGCCAAACACATGACTGATGGTATATACCATGGTTATCTCATCTCATCTCACTGCACATTCTCTGTATTCTTCTTAATATTTAAAAAGCCAAAAGAATATTCTAAACTCTTGTCCTTATTAGAAAATTGAGTACTATACCTTACATATGCCATTTATCAATACCTTTTCCTTTACAGTTGAAGTATAGCCCAGTATTCTTTTGTTCTTACATTAGGAGAAAATGTAATAGTAATATCTGACCTGCTTAATGTACCTTTAGCAGTACTTTATTCACTGCTTACCTGAAACTATAGTCAGTATTTTTTTTCTTCCCCAATAAGTTTTTCTCCTTTTTTTTTTTTTTTACTATTTTTTAATCCTTTGTCTTTTGTTTTATGTTTAAATGGTGTGACCAGAATTGAATGCCACTATTAATATGAAGGGATCATTGTTTCCTCCAGTTTACCATCAGGAGTGACTACTGGACAGTCTAGTTTCAACTCCTCTGTCTCACAGGCCTTTTGATTTTGTTTTTGCATTAAGCCTAATAATCTCAGCTAGATTAAAATTTTCCATTCCTTAGGACTAAAATGATACTTGCCACTGGCAGAATGGGAAGAACCAATCAGTGACTGATCCCCTGTAACCACAAAAAACCTGTCTGTACAATACTGCAGTATTCTAAATCCATAATTTACAGCACTTTGCATTTTTCTGTGGGTTAGGGGCAGGGCAGCAGTGGTGTGCTGAGGTCTTGACCCAGCCATTGTCCTGCATGACCAGAGTTAACACATATGCGATGTGCATAAATGCTTCAAGTTATTTACCTCATGTGGAGCACACCACCATGCCCTTTGTAAACCTGAACTTCCTCTGCCACTGCTGCCCGGTTAGCGAAGCCTCTCTGAAATTGTTTGCATGGCCAACCGCAGCGATACGTGCCATTGGCAGGTTTGGGGATTACAGCGCTGACATCTGTTTTGAGGGACTCCACTATCGAAACTTCCATGACAAAACCTGCAAAAGCTTCTAATCACATTCTTTTTTTCCATCTTTGAACAACTTTATCACTCGTAAAAGTATTTCTTCCTCACTCTGTGACTTACTTTTATCAGCAGCCCTTTTAAATTACTTTTCCAAAATACTGAAGTCCAAAGGAATTATGTAACTTGGCTTGTTTACACAGTTATTTTATTATTTTTGCATGTTCAGGGAATAAAGTTCTGTGTTCCCAGAGCATATGGCAAAACTCTGCATATTGTACCGTTTGATAAAGGCACTGTTTTCAGATATAGAGCCATGCCTGTTTGTAACTACAACGCCACATACAGGTAGGTGGTTTGTAACTCTATTTCAGTGTTTCAAAACAATGTTCCAGTGAGATCAGACAATTTCAGAATTCCTGCCCAAACCAGAGCCCTCTGATGCTTCCAGGACTTCCAGTCCACCCCGACTGAGCAACGATGGAAGTTTTTAATCATTGCTTCAGAGTTTTTGTTGGATGTCATCCTCAGCTGGAGGAGCCATTTTAAATTTGTTTCAAAGCCTGGACTGTCTCTCTCAAACTTGCATGTAGATTAACTGAATGTCTGTCTAATTTCCTAGGGGTGTCAGCAATACTGCTTTTCTTGTTCTTATTCCATCTTGCTATATGCAAAGTTTATTGGTTGCCCTGACTCCTCTGCTGAGACTAAGCAGGGTGCCGAGTGCAAGTTACAAAAATGTGTCAAATGCACTTTTTTTTTTTAAATTTTATCCCCCCAAAATGCAGATGTTCTTCTAAACACATTTAACTATTATTCCTCCTCTTAAATCTACTACATATATCTGGATGTCTCTCATGAAATAAAACACAAAATTATAGCAGGTTGGCTAGTTTCCCCCTCTTCTTCCTAAAAGGTAGATAGGCTATGCTTTAATTCCTTTTATTTATTTTTCCCCCCTCTAATCACAGGCTCTAAGCCCATGGCTTCCTCCACCTCTTCCTTCTTTTCTACTTCTCATTACTGCCAAGTCCCAAAGAACAGCTCTACCCTCTGACGCACTGCTCCAGAATCTCACCCCAGGTACAAGAGCAGAAGTCAAAAGTGCCTCCACACAACTCAGTCAAGTCATGATTCTCTGTTGCACAAACGCGTATTGTAGCAGCAGACTCTGGCCACAGTCGTCATCTTGTAACAGAACAAACCTGGCGCGCCTTTTACCTGGCTGCCGAGAGGTTCCACATCTCCGGCCCTTGCTAGTAACATTTCAAGGAACAATTTGAGAAGCGCTGTCTTATTTGGTAAAACTTGGGTTCTTTTGCAAACCTCTTGATTTGCAGCAGTATCCATGCCATCATCATCAACTCAGACTGTGAGAAAGCCATTGTCTTTCATATGCAGGGGAAAACACAGTTCTTGTACTTTCAAATGACAGACATTCATGTCTGTTATTTAGATAAATGCTCCTACAGCAGTATTCAAAGATGATCCTACTGCCATTATTTATTTGAGTAAGGGAACTTGGAAATACTTCACTGGTGCTAATACACCACCACAAACTTATTTTGGGGCAATCACCTGTTTTTTTTCCTGTGCCAAGAGAAAATATTGACTACAATGACTTGCTTGTTAGCCCCTAAAAAGCAAAACATAAAAGTATTTTACAGAACTGAGTATTACGGAGCTTTCCTTGCCCTCCCAGGGGTAAGAGGCAACACAGAATTGGAAACGACTGGCAGAATTTAATAAGCACCACTCACCTAAACAATGCAAAGTGTTGCCAAGATTTTCTGGGGCTTCAGTTTTCAGCTTTACTGGTGTTGCATATTTTTTATCTATTAACGGCTGCTTTTCAGTCGGGGTCCTCCTTGTGTCTGGTTTCTTTTTCTTTGTAGCTCTGAGAGGTTCTGCTAACATTCGTACTTCTCTGGGAAAAGCTGTGAGCACCTGTATGGCTCCGGCTTTTATCTTCGCTTCCAGTCCCTCTTCCGTGCCGAATTCATCTGTTTGTGAAATTTTGTAAAGAGGTAACACATGGAGCTGTTCATCACTTGGAATCACCCCCACACTCCGGTTATCTTCCTTCGTTAATGTACAGACCTGGCAAGAAGAGAAACGTTTACAAATACAACCACATACATAAAATAAAAAAGTTATTTAAATATTTAAGCAGTTGTCCTAGATTTCGTTGTTTTCTCACATTTGATGGCCTCAATGCTATGGGTCTTTCAGATGGAAATGCCTGACAAATATTTTGTTTGATCTGTGATGATACAGAAAAATTATTGGTACTTGAAGAAAAAGATCCAGGCACATGTCCTGGACAGGAAAAATGACACTTTGGCTCAACTCACACTACCCACAAATATATGCTAACCTTGGTAAATAATCCAAGCTGCAAATATACTGCGAATTCCTAAGCATTCAGGTTTGGGGGTTTTTTTGGTGTTTTTTTTAAATACATATTTTATGTTCAGATTCATTTTTAAGGACTAAAAAAAGTGAGAAAAGAAAATATTATTTTTGGATTGAACAAGAAGTTTCTATGACATGGAACTGGTTTTGGTTTTTTGTTTTGGCTGGCAAATAAAAACCCCCAAACAGTTACTCATACTGTTCTATATTTTTAGCAAATCTCAGCTCTAACTCCCTCCCTCTCTCCTTATACACAGTCTTAAATTAACACCCTTCCCCAACTCTGCCTGCCTGCTGTAATGAAGCCATGAGACCCAGCAAACGTTTGGTTTCTCTCAGGCCACTGACCTACTTTCTCTGATTGAATTATGCGTTGTGAGGTACTGGAGCCGAGAGGAGAATGCTGGTTAGATCCAGTTTGATAAGGGCACATCAGAAATGTGGATAAATGTTCAAACTACTTATTACCACGGTTCTCATACTGTAATTTTTCCAAATCACTGCTGAACCTTCGCAGTACTTACAATTTTCAGCATTTCTAGAGTTCCGGCCATTATTAATATTAATCCTTCACCTTAAAAGAAGCACTGAAACCAGTGGTATGCTTGATGGTTTCATCCTGTGCTTTCCAAGGGATGGCAACAGTTTTACACGTATGAGCACGTGTACAAATAGTCATGTCATTTACAGTTTTATGGATGACATTCAGGAGAGACTACTCTTTTTCACTACATTACTAGAAAGCCATGCAGTAGTATCATGGCTTAGGTAAGCCACTATTTCACAGGGAGTTACTAACTGCGCACACATAGGAACTTGAGCACCATTCAAGGATGAGATGATAGTCCCTAAATGGAAACGTTATCATTCCATCATTGTGTAGGCTGCATGTGATGCCTATCATAACCACTTAATCCAATTTCCCAGAATCTTGTCACCATGCCTAACATTCCAGGGGAGAAGAGTAATATTGTTATTTGGGGCAGGGGGGGAAAACCAAACATTTTTTATTTTATAGCACAGCTTTCACATAAAGGCATCACACAATTATTTCCAGAATAATAAAATTACAGAATCACAAACTAAAAATCCTAAATCAATAAGGTGGTGGTTAGGGCTTTATAAATAGCTATATGCAAAGCTTGACAGTTGCAGAGCAGCAAAAGGAGAAAATTTGAGGGGCACAGACAAAGGAGAAGAGCTTTTCAGGTGGCATTTTGAAAGGATCGAGAGAAGGGCTCTTAAGAAGGCAAAGTGAAGGGGCAATTAGAAGCTGATGAGTAGCATTTACTGATGCGCTTGCTCCATGCGTACTTACCTCTACTGGGCAGCCTTTGGACTATGAGGAAGATTTAGAAAAAACAACAAGTTGTTCCATGAGCAGCGAATGACGCCTGGTTCCCTATGGACTTCTCCGTCCCCGCGCTCCCACACGCCCCACCCCAGCGCCGTTATCCCTGATCCCACCGCCGCTGGGCATCAGCCAGTGGAAGCAGGGCCCAGCTCGGTGCCTCCCAGCTACTGGGCAGGCAGGTGCACACAGATCAACCCAGGGCTGTGGCTGCCAGACCTGCTGCCTCCTCAGTGGAGGAGTTAACCTGCATCTGTCCCTCCTGCTCAGCAGTGAAATTTCACAACTTGGAACAAGAGGTTAAAAGTCTCCAAAGACAATTAAGTTTCTGCAAAGTTCAGTGAAATCTGGCTGAAATTTGCCAGCAGATTCCAAGTTATTCAGGAAGGGTGAAAGAGGGTAGGACATATAGAGAGCACAATTACGTATGACTCACGTTCTCGGAAAGCCCAGCACATCCTCCCCTTCTAAATTAAAAACAAAAGCAGTAATAAAATAAGGACAGAAGGACCTAGTTCCCACTTGTTCTCATCAGAAACTGCGTGATTCTCACTTGCCTTTAAAATATTCTGTCCGACCTGTGTCTGGACCTATGCACTAGTCTGAAAAATGTCCAAATCTTGAAGGGTCAATTCACAATCTTGCTTATTTTGAAAACTGAGACCTTCATCCAACTTACAGTTCTAATTTTCACACATTTCACCAGACGCTTTCACAGAAAACTGATCCTGTACATTTCTTCAATTTATTCTTTTCCATAAAAATATTTACTCTGAAAAAGGTATTAATCGTCTTTCATCTGACTTACAATTAGGCAAAAGTAGATTAGCTCTACATTTTCACAATGCTTGGCTCAGGGGAGAGTGTACAAGCAGAGACAAAAATCAGAGCTCATATTGGTTGAAGAAAAAAACCTATTTTAAGCAAAAATGAGTATTTGTCACGATCACAAAGCCAACACCCTCTTTAAAACAAGAAAGCTGAAGAACTGCTTTGAGGAGCTAAGGAAGATGAGGGCTGCAGCGTATTGGCAGAACTACGCTGAAGGCATCGTCAACTCCAGCACACACAATAGATTAAATACTGAGCTAGAACACATTAAATTAAGAAATTAATATATATTAAAAGTTCTGTTCAAAGCCTTAAGACCAGTACACCTACAGTCTAAATACCATAACAGCAAATTTAATATATGTAAAATTTCAAGGTCAGTGTCCCCCATAGTATATTTTAATATAAAAGAAAGGACACAATGGTAAGTGGGTAGCTACAGAGTCAGTGTTATGGGGAAACCAGCTGTAAGTAAAGGCCCTAGAGATAAGCCAGCAATTTACAGCTGAAGTAGAAGAATCTACCAAATGAGTAACATCCATTTCAAAAGCCAGTCTAATATTCAAATCTGTGCAAAATACTCTGTTAAGAAACTTGAAGAGAAGCTATCGCTGAGAAGTTAAAAGCCACATTTTCCATTGGTACTGGTACTGTTCTGCAAACGGATCAAAATTAAACCCGAACATAAGAAAATCACGGACTCTGCTGAAGCCCGTTTACACAGTGAAGCTGCATATTCTGCTACTCTAAATACTTTTTCCAGAACATACAGCTAAATCATCCAGGATGCTCAAAAGCCAAAGAAAGTGTCGGCCAAGTGGTTTGTTTAGGTTTCCAGTGTGCTTGGTGATCAAAACCATTACCTATTCTGGGTTTAGTGATGTCATGGTAAATCTTGCATATTTGTAAAACTTTTATTTTTCTTTTTTAAACTTAAAACGCACCCATGAACTCGATCTAATTCCCTCCACAGATCTCCAAAGAAACATCTGTAGCCCCACAGCTCCCAACGCATTATTCTGGGACTTTTTGATCTGCCTTCATCCTCTTGAACTTCACATGTAGAAATGATGTGGCCTTTCCCACTATGTTGTAAGAGCAGATGTTTTAAATTCAAGTTTCCGCAATGCAGTCAAACAGCCTTTCTAAACTTGAAGGACAGAATCGAGTTTCCTATACTCATCTTCCCTTCGTAGATGGGAAGCTGTGGGTGCTGTCTGGGGGTCTGAGGTGCTGCTATGCCATCACTGCTTACCATCACAAATACGAACAACGCTGCTTTTCCTTTACAGCTGAGACAAACTGCGTTGTTTTATTGGCTTGTTACACCCCAAGTAAGCGTGCGTGAGTCTGAGAGCCAGAGAAGGGGACCCCAAACGTATTTTCCTTTTGACCACCATATACGCATGTAGGAAGGTCCTCAGAGAGCATTTCCGTAATGCGTGCTGTAACACGGGCATGGTGCACAAACCGCTGTCTAGGAGCGCCCAGGTTAGGAGAGTGAAATTCTAATGTTTCTCCATTTTCACAATATAAAGAACAGTAGCAAAAATCCTTCCTTTACAGCCCTGTGGGGTTTATCTTTTCTGTTTGTTATAATCTGAACCACCAATTCAAGCATCTGGTACTTCTGCAGCTCACAAAGCAAGCTGTGGACATGACCCGGAGTGTAGTCTAACCATGCAGAGAGACATTCTGTCATTTATTGCAAAGGCCTGGACCTATATGCAATGACTTGATGAGCTATAACTACAGAAATACAGGAAGTTAGTGGAAGAGCAGAGGGTTGGTTTTTTTTTGTTTGGTTAGTTTTTTTTTAAATATATCAGGAACAGTTTGTTGATGGATTGCTGATTGACATGACTTAGTTCTGCTGCCAATAATAAATTTTATATTGTAGCTGCCCTTGGAGCATAGATTTATCTCCCTCCCCTTCTTCCACAGTGCCTGCTACAGACTGTGTGGCACCAACGATTACACATAATTGCAGCTGGTCTCTCCTTCCTCAACCCCAGCAGAAAGGGCAACATGCCCCAGAGGATGAGAAACACCCAGACGCACACTACAGAACTAGCGAAGTCTTCATTAAACCATTTTGTTCCAGTCCCTGTAAAACCCGTATGTCAGTGATTTAAATGGATTCACACAGGTAATCCAGTGAAGAAACAAAAATACTTACATTTCACAGACTCCATTAATAACTATAAAGCTTTTATTTGCATGTTGCTCATTTACAGTCTAGCCTCATATCCACAAGGAACGCTGCACCCTAACGCTGCAGTTGTAACGTACATCAGTAGCCCTCAGGAGAATGTTAAAAGATGACAAAAGAGTCTGAGTAAAAATGGATGGTATATTTATTGACTTAAAGGTTCTTAAAAATCTCAATTCATAGGCAGAAATTACTTTTGCTTCTTTCAGATAAACACGTTAGTTTACACCTCTGTAGAACTGCCAAGTACTTTCATTCTACTACAGAGCAAACAGGGAATATTCATTTTTATTTTTAACTTTTCTACCAAAAAGCAGCTCTGCTAAATTCAGGGCGTGATTTTGCTATCCAGGAGAGATGTTCAGCAAATCCAATCTCCCACGGCAATCCTCAATTTCTGTAAGTTAAGATGTGCCATGCTATCTTGTATCTACAGAAAACAGTTCCAAGACTTCCCCCCCGCCCCCCCGCTAAAAGAATGACAGCCTCATTTATTTTCAGAGTCACGTACTAATAATGCAGCTGATCATCAAAACATGTATACCCAGAGAAATACAAGAATGCTTTTCTGAAATTCTGGCAGAGACAGAGCAAGGAAGTTGTTATTGGCAGCTCACTGGATAATATATTCTTTTAAGTATGCAGTAAACTCCATGCTTATCATTAAACTCTAAGTGCTTTGCTGAACTCATGTCTGCGTCTGGTTTAAATAACTTAAATAGACTCTGTTTTTCCTGTACTTCCGACGCACTGTGCAGCATTCCTTTCGTATTTGTGGTAAAAGTGATTCACCAACAACTGAAGGGAGAAAATGAAAAGGTGTCACTGATGCCACAAGTAGCGGTCATCGAGCTGGCAGCATTCACAAATACCATCCTACAAGGTATTTATTTTAACCTTTTTAGTCTAGAGGAACTTTAGGTTCCACAATTGAAGATTTTGTGTCAGAATAAGAAGGAAGGGAAGAAATCTCAGCAACACTAATGAGGTGCAAGATGACAAGTACACTTTGTAGAGACTCGAAACTGTTTGGTCTGACTACCATTTAAAAAATCAAATAAACATAATACAAGAGAAAAATAATAAAGTTATGAAGGTTTGAGGTTTGTAAGGCAGTGCAAATCATTCTCATGCTGTTTATTACCACATTATCAGAAAACAATCATCTACATGAAAGCTGTCACCTGGGATAGATGCATTACTTGCACATAGTACATTTTACAGACAAAATATGTCATAGTTCAGATGTAAATGACTCCACCATCGTTATTACCAGTGATCTGTAAGAAATCATAGTGTATTTTAAACTAGGTAGGTAGCAAAGCAGTTTCTGGAACTAGATGGGAACACGCAGGAGGTGACCAGACAGATGCTAGAATCACACATAGTAATTTATGTTTGTCTTCTTACCACTAGTTTTCCTATTTTATTACCAGATTTGGTTGTAAGATAAAATTAACAACCCTAATTTTGATCATCATCAAACCGATCTAGATGGAAGAAAGCCCAGCACGTCCTATCACCCCGTTTGCAAAACAACAACATTCTTTGCTTTAGGCTTCCAATACGTACCACCATAACCATGCACCTCGGTAGGCTAACAGACAGCAAACTCTGCGTGTCCTACGAATCACACCCGCACCTTCTCACTCTGGAGGCTGTATAGAGATCGTTAGGCAACTCTGAACTCTAATTCACCTTCCAAATGCCCCAATTCAAGTATATAAATTGAGCGTTAATACTTGTAACTACTTCCTATTTCTATATAGCCCTTTGCTGCAAGTAATAAAGAGATATCAAGTCTAAATAAACAGACTATCAGGTATGCAATAGTTATTCGTATGAGCAAGCTATCTGATGAAAATCAGATTCCAAGGTATAGTTTTCGGCAGGTATGAAGATTTGATAGTGTTCTGCAAGACTCAAAATTTGGCAGAACTTGATAGAAAGACAATTTTCAGTTCTGGCCTACATAATGAGATACTTTACACAGGCCATGGTTTTCCATGCTGCTTAGATTTGGAATTACTTGCATACACACCACCTACAATCCATAGAAAGAAAACATCAACACTAGCAAGCACAAGCTGACACTGAAATAACATCAGATGACTACAGATAAATACATGCTGATAGAACTATTCCCCAATAAATTCCTTAAAAAAAAAAAAAGGGGGGGGGTGTGTGTGTGTGTGACTGTCCCTCCAGCCACTTCTGGCCATAAGTTATGACTTTTCTGGGATCCAATATGGCAGAACAAGCAGCCAGCTCAGTTACCATTTCATTTTGCCTTTAAGTTAAGAGACAACGTAGCACTTAACAAAATGTTACTATTTTTGGAATGCTAAATTGAATTCATTAAAAACTATACCATGCAGTTTGTCATGAAAAGGAAGTCTCATTTTCAAATTTGGCATCTTTAAGAGGTTTGAATTCCTATGCTTCACAAGCTTTGAAGCGACTGTACTTACACATGAGCTTACTCACAGCATCTCACTAATATTTTGCAAAGTATGCTTCCAGCATTTTCTCATAAAACATTTGCATATAAATGGCATTCAATGCTAGGAAAAAAATATTACTCTATTCTGGACTGGCATTCCTGGTGAATTCCGAGACCCACTTCCACACTTCAAAGCAGCAGACGTTTGCCCAACAGACAAGCACACAATATTAAGCAATTGTTCCAGTCATTTCATTGCTGTTACATACAAATGCTAAGTGTTAAGTATACGTGTAAATGCAACATTTCATTCAATCACAGCAACATAATTCAATTTTTATTTCCAAATTTTAAAAAAGACTGTGCCTAAGCAGGCAGAGATATTAGATGGATTTCCTTTTTTCCAGATATGCATCCTTTGATAGAGAAATTATTCCCAAATGTTACCTCCACTGATGTACAAGAAGTCATTCCAACTATTTAGAGCATGACAATGCTTTAACTACTGAACACCCCAGATGGTCAGTTTTCTTTTATCTTTTCTCTTTCAAGACTGTCTTTCTTCACAACTATGGTCTCAATTTCTGAAAGACCACTTAACTGAGTAATTCCCAACTGATGTTCTCATCAGCAGTCCAGCAAGGGATTTGGTACAACAACCATATCTAAAAAACCACACCTGTGGGTTTTCCTTTCCCACTGAGACTTAAAGATCATCATAATCACCTGACTCCACCCACTCCAAGATATCATACTCTCTGCTTTCTGACTAGTAACTATACTACCGTGAAGCCTGGTAAGCGCACAGTGCAAGAAAAAGTGAATTTGATGAGAACTGAGCCTGGGGAGGTAAATTAACGATGACTTTGTTTTAGCTCTTCCTCTACAGAAGTCTGTACAGCTCCTCAGTCAGATAATTATTTGCCTTTCAACATCAAACCTCTGCTGGAAAAAGCTTATCTGTCCTATGGCCAGTCCTCTCCAGAGGGCCTGGGTCTCTTAAAAGAGTTAAGGTGTTTTGAAGGAAGAATCGCTCCCACACCTTTCTTGATCTGTTCTGTAAGATGAACTTATGTCCTCTGTAGACCAGTAATAAACAGATGCAAATAACACGGGAATTTATAAATAGGAACATGTGGTTAATTTTGTAATACCTCAAAAAACTTCGTGCAAATGTATCCACCAAATCAAGCAGCATTTTAAAACACAGAGTAATCACAACAGTGAACAGTACAAATGAGAAAATCCCATGTACATACCACGGTGCTTCCATTGTGCATGTTATGTGTGTCCTTATGGGCATGGGCACAGAAATCTATGCAAGCTGTTACACCCGAGAAAGGCCTACCGTCCTTGGATCCAAGCCGACAGTCTGGGCCCATGTGTTCATTTTCCACCTAAAAGTAAAATAAACTACAGGTACTTGGGACTGAAACTGAGCAACTTGGAACCCTGCGAGCCACAGCTGCGCTTGTGACCGAATAAATCCAGCCAGTAAGACTGATCGGAAAGCATGTATTTTCCTATGAAACACGCAACTCTTTTTCGGACTAGATGTCAATGAGATCATCAGCTCAGCCAGAGCCAAAATGTCTTTAAATAATAAAAACATTTTATTTACAGTATTATCTGTAAGCCTTTTACATCTGCACAGCTCAGGGTATAACTTAACCATCAGCTGAAATAAGAAAGATGCAGTATTTCAAAACAAACCGAATAAAGCAGCCAGTTTAAGGAAGCAAGGGGATTCACCACATCTGCAAGGTCTGCAGCCACTACCCATGAACATGCTTTGGGTTTTCATCTTTGTTTTAAACTGCGCTGCCTGTTCAGAGCTACAGCTACACCAGCTGAATGTCACAGACCTACCTGGTTCTGGAAAGCTTCAGGAGCAAGCTTTTTATAAACCGGAGCCACATCAGTAGCTAAAGTTTGCAAATTATTTTCAAGAAGTTCCTCCTGCAGAGAAAGGCACCAGTTAGAGAGCTGTAATTTGCTTTAAAAGAATCTAATCCAGTTTAGAGATGCCTGACAAGTCAGCCTCTATCTTATATTCTATTAATCTGACTTCTCTTCTGCCGCCCTTTGTCACCAACCATAAATAAGCCTACTTTTGCACGACTAACACACCAAAATTGTTAAATATAAGTCAACCAAGTAGCAATAGAGGATATCTGCTATGGCAAAGAAACCCAACACACAAGAAACCAATTTCTGCATCATTTCCCCCTTCCGATACGTAGACAGTCAAGGAATGAGGTATGTTCCACCCAAAATAGAGAAGCAACATCTAGGAGAGGAAAAATTATACCACATGCTGAGTGGAGACAGAAGCCCAGGTCTTCGTTTTGAGTTTTGCTTATGAGGCCTTAATTTATGTTGATGCAGCCCTGCTAAAAAAATCCTAGGTTTCCACCTTCTTTTTCTTTTCATTGTATGAGTAACTCCCAACAGCATTTAACATTCATTTCAGCTCTTGGGGGAAGAGGTGTGTTTCTAACATTGCAACAGAACTCTTATCAGGAAGATTTCATAAATATTTTGTTCTTTGGAGGTGCAAAACTCAGGACTTTATGGACTAGATTAGGAAGTGATATTCCTTTCCCTGGGGTAAGCCGTATAAACATGGAACTAGGTAGGTGGGCTTCTATGGCAGTGTAACATTTAAGCTCTTTATTTATAGAAACAACCCCTAAATTCTTTTCCTAAATTTCTGCTTTTCCCAGAAAATCACCAACCAACTAGGGAAGAAAAGGGTGGTGACATACTCCCTACTTTGTTTTCCTCCAAGGGCCAGGCTTTGAGATACAACCGCAGCTTCAGTTGCGCATACTGTACAGCGGCAAAAAATAACAGCTTATTTTATTTTGTTTAAAAAACAAAAAACACCCAAACCACACCACACTTAGCACCATATATTGCAAACACCACTGTATATAAACGTGTAAGGGTACTTTCACATTTTCCAATGTGATGTTACATTCCCATGTGATACTGTATTTTTAACTCATACTATAGCCAGTTTATCAACTGCTGATTGCTACCACAAGTTTTTCTGAACTGCATTGAAGGTAATGCATCCTTAATTATCTATCCTACGTACTATTCTTACCTAGGTATATTACACCCTTAACCTCATCTCACTCCATCCAGTGCCTCAAATGATCCAAATCTTTCTGGACTTCGAACTATCTTCTTCTTAATTTGCTATACCTCCTAGCTTTATGTCATCTGCAAAATCATCAATATCCAGTATTTAGCTAAAAGAAGTATCGGCTAGAAAAATTAATGACAAAACCAAATTAAGAGAAAAGTTATTTACCAGTAATTTCACTTCTTTGAGATGCACTGACCGCCTGCATGCACCCTACAAGTGCCCAAGCACCACTGCTGCCTACAGCCGGAGGCTTTTTGCACAGCCGTAGGCTACGGGGGTACACGCTTCCCTCGCTGGCACACATAGTTACGGAGTACCCGTGCCCTGTGCAACCCTCATCCCCTCTCAGCTGCAGAATCCAAAGAGGCTTTAAAAGAACTTCCATGGAAAAGGAGAAATAAGGGAATGTGCTTTTAGATCACACATCTAGAAAATGTCCTGGGCAAGTAACCTTCTCTTTTAGGCAACTGCTTTTACACTGTGGTGGAAGGCATTCTCCCCCCAAAATTGACAGGTTACCTGTCAAGTGAACAGGCAACGCCAGACAGCTCTCATGAGTGGGGTATCACTTCTAGATGCTGCTGTGAATGCTGCTGTGCTTGACTGAGTGTCCGAATGGAGCTCAGGGTGGCCATTTCACAGACTGGGAGGAAGTGACGCCACCAACAGAGCTTGCAGTCTCACAGAGCGTATTCTGATCAAAGACAGATCTATTTGAGGGCTCTCATAAGAGATCTGGCACAGCCTAGTATTTCATTAGTACATATGAAGGTTGCCACCTTTCTTGATCCCCCAGCCAACGTTATTAAAAACATTAGGAACCTACAGAGAAAACATGCACAGGATGCTCCATGGACAGCATTACACAGGGGGAGAACCTAAAAACACACGATCGTAGAGAACACAAAAGGACAAAGGAGCAGGAACAGGATTCCTAAAATGAAAGCGTGCACAATAAATATGTTTTTCTATAAACTGAGAATTTAGAGAACAAATCCCCTCTTGAGGCAAGCAGGACTATTTTCAGATTGTACTGTCTTAGTCACATATCCAGTGGCGAGAAGGGCAGAAGGGCCGGGTGTGCTCTCTTCTGCTGCAGCAGAAGTTCCCCACTTTAAGCGCCAATGAAGTCTGTGAATGCCCGCAATGCGAGTGGACAGCACAACTCAGAGGAGACCGAGGGTTTTGCATTCGTGCACGTATGCATAAAAGATGCTTCATTAACTCCTTCAGGAAAAAATTAGAACTTGGGAGGAATATTTAGCTCCAGTCAATCAACTGACATCTCTCTCTTCCAAGAAACAATCAATGTTTCACATTGTGTGTGAAATGTACACTCCACATTAAAAAAAAATGCAAGAATACCGCTGCTACTGTCTGGACTTCAAAACCAGCCAGGACTTTTCTGTAGCTGGCAGCCGTGGAGTTCAGGAGCCGAGAAAGATTATCAGCCAGGTAACCCAAACGGAGAACTGCCCTATACTATACATCTCAAAGCATGCCAGATGTGCTAGTAAAGACATGACACTTTTATCTAGGAGTTCCACAGGGAAGTGGGGTTGGAGACACCTACAGTCAGAACAAAAGGCACTTTTGCGTTACCCTGAGGAACACATGTTCATCAGGCAGCGGTTATCAGTTTACAACACCTTTACTCCTTCTTCATGAAAATATTTCCAAGGTTAAAATAAAAAAAATTTGGTTGGGTTGTTTTAGAAGTTCGTTACCTCACATAATCCATCACCGTATTTTCTGCACTATCTCAGCTTTATGGCATCACTAACACCCATAAGCAGCAATTACAGTATTTCACTGCATCATATTTTAGCGTATTCATTCCCTCAAGAGTGTTTAAAAAAAGTGCTGTCCATAGAAAAACCAGTTTATTCTAGGTGGCAGACCGAAGACCAGGTTGTCAGCTGGTCAGACAGCAGCGTGAAAGCAGTGCAACCTGAGGTACGTCATTTTCTATGACAAAGCAAAAGGACTGACTCTCTGAGGTCTTGGTGCTTAGAAAAACCTTTAGCTATATTTTATACTTAGAAAAAGTTAACGTTTCATACAGAGTTACACAGTGGAGCTAATATGCATACAGAAAAGCATTTAAGGATAATTTTACAGTACTTAAATACATAGTAATGACACTGACTTTTCATACAGTGGAAAAAAATACTACAGCTATAAAACATCTGGTTGGGTGCCTGTGTGATAAGCTATGTGCACATGTGTGAGAGAGACGGGGTAGATAGCCATAGATTTCACTTCTAGTTCTGAAAATCATCAGAATAGTATCTGGAGGAAAACAAAACAATAAAAAAATAAAATAAATCTTACTTGTTTAGGGTCATCAGTGAGAAGCCTGAATTTCCTGGGGTTTTTGCTTCTGGCAAACTTACAGCCATTGAAATACATACTCCATGAACAGCCAAATGAGAATGATGCTCCGCAAGTTTCTGGATCAAGTCCTTGACATGCACACGTACGACTATGAAAGGAAATATGATACGTCAAGTAGTCAGCTGACAACGCAGCTCTTTTTTTTTTTAGGTGAATGCTATTTGCTATTTCTTTTATAATATACAGCATGACAACACAAGAATTTATAAAACACACAGTATAACCAGGTATTTTCTGTTAAGGAAATGTTTATGTGTAGAGAACTGATTTTTTTTCCCCACAAAGACAGTCTCAACTCCCAAAGTCCCACTTGTGGGAAATACGTAACACTCAGTTATAGCTATATAAATATACCTGTGCTGCTTGATTTTGACTCCTCCAATTGGATAAAGTTTTTATCCATGAAAATACCACTCCCACTAAAGGCTACCCCTAAATCCAGTAATTACTTTGTTATGTGCGGCAATACCATTAGCTCCAAACGGATCCAACTTTCCATAGTGGAACAACCCTACTTAGCCTGACCCTTGAAGGCGACAAACATTATATTCAGGTCACTGTACAGCTCTTACAGTCTGGTTAAGTGCAGGCTACACAAAAATCAGCACAAACGCAGAACTCCTACAGAGCCTCAGTCACAATATATTATCTAGTCAATCAAATTAAATTCCTCTTACAGACGCATAGAGAGGAAGATCCTAACTTTGAGTGTTCAATCTCTCGTTTATTTAGAAAAGTCACATATGACCTCCTTCCCGTCTCTTTAGCATGGCCATGTGTGCAAGGGGCACACCTAATGTCTTGGGTAGCGTGTGCAAAGCCAGGAGAGAAGCTCATTGCCACCCCTTTCCCTGGGTGTAGCATGTACAACTATCACTTAGAGCCCGGTCTCTAGGAAAAGCCAGGAACTAAGTTTTATACTGAAATGACACCTAGTGGTTTGTCATTTTAAATAAGATTTTATACATTTATTTTACTGAATTCTCAAGTTATTTATTGCAGAACATTTAAAAGGCAACACAACAATCATTCACTATTAAAATAACTTACTCTTCATTTAACGCACATCTACGGCTGGTGGGACAGCCGTATTTTCTGAGACTCTGCGTCAGTTCTTTGTACAGCGTATCAGCCAGGAGATGGGGGATCCCTTCCCAGGCCAGGATGAGAATCACGATGACGGCAGTTTGACAGTGGTGTCCTGCACGCTGACGTACCAAGCACAGCAACTTTTCCTCATCACTACTTCTTCGTATTACCTGGAAGAATCATTTTGTTTATTCTTTGATAAGTGTAGGAAACATGTAATGCATTACTCTTCTCTGGGACATGTAAAGCCTGGAATAGTAAGAAATACTGCTGCCCACAGAGCATCCGTCAGCAAGCAGGACTGCGACAGCATCACACACGGATGCCTAGTGTAGAACGTGATTTTGCATTGCCTTTTTACCTGTAGAAGAAGTAGCAGTACATTTTACAGGAGGGGGAATGTTTTAGGTGTTCTACACAAACAATAAAGAAGATGCATTAAGAGGAAAATAATAACTAGAAGGAAATAGTAATCTGAGACAACAGATCCACTGAGAACCTAACAGTTACATTGAAAATAATACAGAAAACATACTGCCAAAACCCAGAATGCAGGTACATAAAAGCACATCACAAAAGCCCACGTATGCAGGTGTTAGGATAGTTACTGCAGTTATATATCAGTACATAGCACGGTTCCCACCTTGCAAAGTAAGATTAGAAGAAAATAAACTGTGTTCTTAGTGAAGGAAGCACTGATATTTTTCAAAACATATCCCTGCACGACCTACATTAAAGTCTTAGCAGAGTGCTGAAGTATTTTACTAAACTCTATGATATGCAAAGCAATTTCTGTCAACCTTATCCATAAAACACAAAATGGAACAGTACAATATACCACTGAACTAAAAAAAAAAAAGCCAGACAGTCCCAATCCCACATATTTAGGTTTTTGTCATGATCTTAAATGGAGTTGCATTGTAAGAAGACAAAAAAAAGCATTAAAGCTAAGTAATACGAGAACATAATATTTGAAAATATGTTTATCTATTCCTCAAATGTGTTTTAGCCAGCATAGCCTGTTCGAGGCCTCCAACAACGGGTGTCAAGACCTCAGTGTTAAGTTTCAAGCATATTAGGCCTGGACCTCTCTCAGGGACTAGAGGCTAAACCCTCTTCCTCAACTCTGTCGTGCACAGGATGGGGACCAGCAAGTCTCTCTTCCTTACTGCATGCTTACAGTGAGCCCTTATGTTGCAGATACTCTCCACCAGCTCCATAGCAGTATGCTTGCTCAGGGAAGCAGTCGGTCACCCCAGCTTTCCACCCAACAGCCCCTCTCCATCAGCAGAGCTCCCATAGACATGCTACTAGTCACGGACTATAGAAGCAGGAAGGCAATGGAGTTTCACTTACTCTTTGAATACCTCCAAATATCTGAGTTTTCAGGCAGATTCCCTATTGGACTGATGTCAAAGCTTCTTTGTTGCCAGACGTGCAGCTGCCATTCGTATGTGACCCCTAGCCTGATCAGCTGTGAATATCTAAATTATATGAACTCATTAAAAGCAGGGACCAAAGTACTCTTGCAATTAATCTGCAAATGAAAAGGTTTCCAATAGATAAACAAGTTTCAGAGGGAATCTGAGCAGGCTTAGCAGGAAGAAGCAAGCTTAAAGTTAATTTGTGTCAAGAGAAAAAGTATCACCCTTCTGAAGTTAATCATACAGTCTTACAATCAGCCTCAAACTTAATGAGAAAACAAGCAAATGCATCCGAGATACCGTTCCTCAAAAGGAGTCTTGGTTGTGACTGACCAACCAGTAGAGTATTTTTTTATAAAGAAAGAGAAATAATGCAACTCATTTACATTTGAGTGAGGTTTACAGAAAATCTATTATGGCTGATATACAAAACAGGTTATTCATGTCAGTGTGAGTTTTACATTCCCAAGGCAGCACAGTTCCTTCAAGTCAGAAGTAGAAGAATTTAATTTTGTTACTCAGCATGAAGGGTGATGCTTTTACTCTTTTTTTTTTTTTTTTTTTTTTTTTTTTTGTTTCTAGACTTTGTAACTTCAATAAAGAAATCTGGTACCTCTTAGTTTCTCAATACAACATCAGGTTGCCCTTTTTCAGTTCTCATATAGTTCTAAACTGGAAATACACAGTCCAGGAAAAGTGACAGACAGGAAGGAAATGTATAGTTTCCTTTAAACTAACACCCCACTTCCCTGGAGTTAAACATAGCTGGAATTTGCTTCATTATGCATGTAGTAGAGAATGCAGTACTCTTACTGGACCCAAAAATATTTTACAATCCATCATCTTTCAGGCCACAAAGGTAGCTACTGAATATATTAATTGTCTGAATTTAATTCCTGTGGCTCTTAAGAAGTTACATGGTATGCTCATCTGACTACTACAGCTGGAGCGCTCCCGCCCTTTTATCACCAGAGATAAGGCACTTCCTTCACCTGACTGTTACAGTCTTAGAAGAGCACAACTTGCACCAAAACAATCACAGTTCCTTTGGGCCTGCAGCCAGTGACAGTGCAGACAGAGCTGGAGCCATGTTGCTTTTCCCATATAAACTGATGATGCTCCTTCACATGCTATGGCTGACATTCTCATAGGATCATAGAATCATTTAGGTTGGAAAATATCTTTAAGATCATCGAGTCCAACCGTTAACCCAGCACTGCCAACTCCACCACTAAACCATGTCCCTAAGCACCACATCTACACCTTTTTTAAATACCTCCAGGGATGGTGACTCAATCACTTTCCTGGGCAGCCTGGTCCAATGCTTGACAACCCTTTTGGTGAAGACATTTTTCTTAATATCCAATCTAAACCTCCCCTGGCACAGCTTGAGGCCATTTCCTCACATCCTATCGTTAGTAACTTGGGAGAAGAGACCAACCCCCACCTCGCTACAACCTCCTTTCAGGTAGTTGTAGAGAGCGATAAGGTCTCCCCTCAGCCTCCTCTTCTCCAGGCTAAACACCCCCAGCTCCCTCAACCTCTCCTCATCAGACCTGCTCTCCAGACCCTTCACCAGCTTCGTTGCCCTTCTCTGGACACGCTCCAGCACCTCAATGTCCTTCTTGTCCCGAGGGGCCCAAAACTGAACACAGGATTCGAGGTGCGGCCTCACCAGTGCCGAGCACAGGGGCACCATCACTGCCCTGCTCCTGCTGGCCACACTATTCCTGACACAAGCCAGGATGCTGTTGGCCTCCTTGGCCACCTGGGCACACTGCTGGCTCATGTTCAGCCAGCTGTCAGCCAGCACCCCCAGGTCCTTCTCTGCTGGGCAGCTTTCCAGCCACTCTGCCCCAAGCCCATAGCGTTGCATGGGGTTGTTGTGACCCAAGTGCAGGACCCAGCACTGAGCCTCAATGCAGTAATAAACAGAGCCTCCCTTCTGTAATAATAATAAAGGCACAGCAATACCACACTCAATATACAGAAAAGCACATTTAAGCAGGACAACTGAAAACTATGGAATAAATCCAGCCAACAGAAACACCATGTCATTTTTGATGATTTAACAGTTCTTCTAGTGGGGGAAACTGCCACTGCAGTTGTTGACTTCTTAGTTACATTAACACTGATGTAACTCCGTTAATTTCCAACTTGTCATTTGTTTTGCAGTGCCTGACTACATCAAATAAATTTTTGAACTCAACAATAAGTTATATGTGTATCGTATTATAAGTATACATATATTAAGCAAAAGTAAAACTGACTGCATTTGCTTTTGTCACTAAACTTGTGGTTATCTGGTACAATCCAAAACGCAACTACAAGCTGCACACCGCTCATCACGATTTTGCCTGATGTACTTACAGGTCAGATTTCTTACTATTTTTCTAAGTAACCGAAGTAGTAAGGCTTTAGTTGACCGATCATTTCTTCAATTACTCTTTAGCTGTCTCCAGATTATTTCTCTATTTCTATTCCAGTTTCTGCAGCTCGAAATTACTGGGGATGGTTCCAAGATCTTTTCACCCTTAATCCGTACAGTGCTTTAACCAACTGCCCCCCCCCCGCCCCGGCCTTTTACTTTATGGAAACATCACACTTGTTAATTTCATACAACAGCAACACCATCTTAATGATGCCATTAGGAGAGTAGCTTATATAAAATCTCAGCCTACACTTTAGTTGACTTCATTCTGTTCTTTTCAGTGTGCATTTGACACAGTGTTCTCCTCAGTGAGGCAAACAGAATCAGTATACTGTCACAGCCACAGAGAATACAATAATAATGCAATTTATTAATCAATTCTTCATGCAATAATTTAAAATGCTTATTTATTTGCTATTGAAACTTTGCAAACGTAATTCCCAGTGTACTTATTGTTTACCTATGAAACACTGAGATGCCGAATATTAAGTTAAATATGCAACAAACAGAGCAAGTCACTGAATGTTTCCTCAGACTGTGAACAAGGTACAAATCAGCTGGCAAATCTTATGTCCAAAAGTTGTTGGTACTACTCATGATTTCTGTGATGTAATTAACAACAGTGATAAAGTAAATAATTTAATACTTCAGTGTGTTTAATTTTGGTCCCTAATGCACTTAAAAGGAGTGAGAAAAGAAATATTCGTTCAGTGGTGGAACTTTAAAGCGAGCTTTTTAAAAGGGAGGAATAAAAACTTTCCCCCTGCAATTACTTTTCCACACAAAATAACCACACCTTCTTAGTGACTCACACAGAAAAATAATGTAATCAAGAAAACAGACTTGTAACAAGTTTGTCAAGTATTATGTAACACTTAAATGTCATAGGGTCATCTTTTTGCAGGTATGTAGGGCCAGATTATCCCTGAACTCATTTTAGCAAGCAGTAACTGTCATCAATTCTAAGTATCCATCAAAAGATTCCCACATTAACAACGAATAATCTGTTTCAGCTGCAGCACAGCATCTGGAAAGCAACCGACCTAACAAACTCCCCCGCAGTGCTTGACCGATACCTATCAGCACCGTTCTGCACTCACAACAACTGGGCATGAAGTTACATGCTACCCACTCCCTCACCTGTTTGCTACCATAACCATGCCTAGGACAAAAGGAAAAACTGAAATGGGTCACCTCCTTCCAACTAGCTTTCTTATGCACATACATGGACACACAAGACCATGAGTGTCATCCCTGTAGGTTGATGACTTTGGCAGGACACTCATTCATTTTGATCATTTTCAAAATCAAGTTTTGTGCATCCCTCCTGTGCTGTAGTCGGGCACCCACCACTACCACTTTCTGTACCATGCCTGTTCTGTGTTACTATGGCTATCCATGTCTCCTTGTCTATGTGTACATCTAAAAGACAACAGCAGTTCAAGCCCAGGTATTCTCAAATGGCAGAATCTGAGAATATTAGCAAGCCTTCAAGGTGCACCACAACCAGCCAGCTAGGATAGAAATAGAATCAACAGTTCTTACAGCGACATACCACAGCTACACCTCTGTTTCTACAAGCCACAAAGATAGAAGTTGACCCAATTTTCTTAACAGAAAGCATGAGCCAAAAGCTAGAGTATATTTATTGAAGAGGTGCCAGACGCAGCAGAATTTGCTCCAGCAATTTAGCAACAAGTTATGGGTTAAACAAGAAAAGTTAGTTTTTCAATCCCTCATATACAAGGACAGCAAAGAGACAGAATGGAATGCTAAGAGTTAAAGAACTGAAGAATACAAGAGCAGGACAAGGTCACAGGAGTGGACTGGCCAGACTTATCCTGATGCTGACAGTGACTAAGAGGAGCTGCCTAGGGATGAGTAAGAAAGGCACTCGGATGCAGAAATGCTTCTCAACAACTGCCAGGCACCTCCCAGGCACCTGCCGGCAGCTCGGAGGACGTGCTCTCTCCCAGGTTTTGAAGCATCTGTCTTCTGGGCATTTGTGCACTCACTTCTAAACCTATGTAGCATTTTACCATCCACTACATTCCTGGGCAAAGCTTAAATCCAGACTACGTGAAAGAAAAACCATTACCTTTCTGCTGAGCTCGCCCCTTGCTAGTGCCCTCTAGTTTTGATATAGGGTGAGACTGTTAACAGATTGCTATTCAGCTCTCCATGCCATCAAAGACTTTAGAGAGCCCTGCTTTCTCCCCTTCCCTCTCTGCCAGGCTGATGAGTCTGTACCTCTACCTGTCTTTCCCAGTTCTACTGCACTTTCTGGAGTTGGGGGACCAGAACTGCAGACAGTATTGAAGACTGGGGTGCAGCATGCTTTCTCACAGAGATGTAATTATGTTTCATGCTTTCTTTATTCTTCCACAGTAATTCTCACCAGTTTCTTTTGCTGTTTTCATCACTATTGAACACTGAGGCTGATGTCTAATGAACTATTATCCCAAGCAGTAGCACTCAACCTAGCGTCCCATCACTGTGTATATGAAACCACAACACTCCACTTTTTGTGTAACTTTATCAGGTGAGCTTTTATCTATCATTTTAGTGGCCATTTGTTCTGGATCCCAAGTCCTTCCTGTTCTTCGTAATATCTGTCCCTCCTCTTCGTTATCCTGAACAGCTTTGTATCGACAGCAGTTTGTCAGCTCAGTGTCTCCCACTTTTCTCAAATAATTTCTGAAAGTACTGAACAGCATCAGTAAAGTTACACTATCAGTAAAACCTGCTTCAGCTGTCCAAATGCTTGAGTTCTACTTACTTGAATTATTTCTTTTAGATTGTTGAAGCAACTGTCTCAACCCTTGGCAGGAGCTCTAGAACAAGGAATAAGTACACTGTGAATAAAAACTACTTGATGTCCTTCGACATAAGCCAGTCTATCTAAATTCGCACGTACATGACTTATGTAAGTAGCTAAGAGTCAGACTGCAGAAGCTTAGCATACCAGATGCTGAATTACCACATGGATGAGAAATTACTTTCCAATTTAGGATCACCATAAGAGTTGTGTTAACTTTAACATGATGTAAACCAGACACCACTAGCAAATAGTACAGAATTTTAATTGCGAGTTAAATATGCTGCTATAAATCACTGGATGAAAAAAAAATAATGGAACCAACAAAAAGGTCCTTTTTATGTTTATTTCATCTCCATGTGGTTCCACTGCAATAATCCCTCCAGCCCATTCTGAATTTCTTCAGTAAAACGTCTCCTTTGCAGGATATCAGTAGTTGATTTTAAAGTGAGAACATAGCTTAGCTGTTCACTGTGATTTCCTGAAATAGGCGACTCATTTAGAACAGCTTGGCTCCAAGTTTTCTAACCTGCAGATTTTTGCCTCTGCGCAAAGTCCATGTGTGGAGCCCTCTCAACACAGGATGAGATTCTCTGCTAAGCTACAATTCTATAATAACCTACACCAGCGCAAAGCAAGAGCACAGTGCTGTTAAAACCCGCTGCGGTTCTAGCAGGCAATGTTGTATAACAGACAGCAGAAGAAATGTTCTTGTTTGCCACAGAAGTCAGTCTGCCCTCCTTTTTCCTAATTCACCCCTACACACACATTAAACAACAGTAAACTCTTTTCTTACCGGAAAATGTTATATCCTTTTATTCTCAGCTTGTCTGAGGGATATTAAAACAGCAATAAGTTCCACTTCTCGGAATTCTCTCTTCAAGTACTAGCAGACTACATCAAAAGAGTTACAATACTATGAAGTTACTTAGCTCTTTTTACAGGAATATCACTGACGTGCGATATCTGCAATTATCTGCAGACACTTTTTTCAAGTTGCTACTGGAAGCAGTATTGTACCGTTTACAAATAAGCAAACTGCAGTATATATTGGTTAAATGATTCTTCTATCATCGTGCAACAACCAGTACTGCAGAAATAAGGTCAAAACTCAAGACTGGGCTGCCATGCCCTCTCACCCTCCTTACTCCCTCAAACTTCCCTTTCTGTTACATTGCAGGCAATGGCAAACTGCACTTTGTATGATATGGATGACAATAAGAATCTACTCCCTCAGTTGGTTCAGATATCCCATTTGTTTTAATTAAGAGTGATAATATCAATTTAAATGCTTGCTCTTTTACAATACTTTGCTTACCTTAACATAGCTTTTTTGTTTCATGCTTACTCTATTAAAATATTTGAGTAGTTCTTCATATTAAACAATATTAAAACACTTATTTACTTCAGAAACCATGTAAAATTTTCTAGTAGCATTGCAGCACTTAAAGAATGGTTTTACTTTGGATAACATTACAGACATTTTCATCCAAAATAAACTCCTCTAATTCTGTATTTAGCAGATATGTCTTCTAGCAAACCATGAAAATAGTGCCTGCACAGCTACAGTACCTGCTACACATACTAACTTAACGTATTACAACATTATGGCAAGAAAGTGATGCTCTTATACAACATTGTCCAAAAAAGGCAAACAAAACCCCCACCAACCACCCTCTCCACGTGCCAAAATTAATTTCCTTCCAGACTTCTCCGATGGGGAACATCTTTTAATCATAAAGACAGTTTAATAAATGAAATAAAAGCTTGAAGTACAGTAAGCTGTTTAAAGCAGAATGGAGCTGCACGTTCTACTTAAACCTGTGGCCAGGGGACAGTAAGTCCAGGAAAATTTACTTAAAAGCTCTTTTCAAATGTATTTCAAAAATTCCCCACTATATCATGTTCCAAATAGCGCCACAGCTTCACTATCCCCTAGCTAGCAGTGCCACACCAGACCTCCTGACCATTTCACTGCCAAGCGGGATACAGAAAGTAAGTATCAGAGAGTCTGCTTACAGGTGCCTGACTTCCTGACAAAGGCGGTCCTCTGACAGTTCCGTTGATTAGTAATGACCATCCACTGCAAAGTACCTTGCTCATTCATCAGTTCATTTTCTTTAACAAATTACACATCTCTTAATAGTAACAATAACTTACATGTAGAGAGCCTAAGAAGCTGGAGTAACTTATCAGTTTTCTTGCTTTTTCATTTCCTGATTTCAATAACTTTCTCAACTCAAGCTAAACTAGAAAACTGAAAAAAATCATCTTCTCTGCATCTGCAGAAGAATCTACTGTTATTAAGGCTCATTCAGCACTCAACAAATTGTAGTTTCTGGCATTTAGCTACAAATTCCTATCAGTTCAATGATCTATAAAAATCTTGGTTTAACAGTGGGTTAACTAAGCATCACTTTTAAAAATTGATTAATATCAGTGGCTAATGGTGGTCTGTACAGGACTGTCATTTCAAATTTAACTATATTTTAGAAGTATTTGTAATTGGGTTTTTTATCCATTTTTAATCCATCCCTGTTTTTTTATTATTTATATATGCTACTAATATACAACCAACTCTACAGAAAACATCATAAAGTTTAAATATAAAACCCAAAAAAGTCAGATAGTACAGAAGCAAAAGTTTGAGAAACTACTTGCAAAAGGCATAAAGGCCCCATAATAGTATATTTTCAAACAAATCATGGCCACTAGCAGGCTAACAGAATCTGAAGGCGCTCGGAGAAGATAAGACTCAAGATGAAAAACCCACGGCTGCTGTGTTCACAAACAAGAAGTTTGGGGAGATTCCTACATCAGAAACCTTCACAGGGGACAGCCAAGGATTTTTTCTGAAGTTAAAGCCCTGACAGAAGTGATTATAGGACAAAAGCAACAAAAAAAAAACCCAAAACCAAACAACCATCCGCCCCACCAAACAGTAGCAATTTGCCAAGTTCAGATGACATCCACCAAAGAAACTCAAGGGGAAACAACTGAAGTATTAATGTGATGTGCGTTGTCTTGATTTAGAATACATCAGCACCAGAGGGCCTGAAGATTTACCAAGAGGGTACCGCTTTATGAAAACACCCTAGAAGAAATGTTGATTCAGTGACCACATTAGCCTGGTATCTGAGTGGGGCAAAGCAGTGATCACATAGGAAAGCATGATGCACAGGGAGAAGTCAAATAAACTTTTCTGAAGTGAAGTCACAGTTCAGTCATACTGCAGGTCTTCCTAGATTTCCAAAAGCCATTCAGTAAGGTCCCTTAGTAAAGGCTCTTAAAAAACCCCTAATGTGTCTTGGGACAAATCAAAAGACCACACAGGAATAATTGGTGAAAAGACACGAAACAAAGGCTGGTATGTCTCCGATGGGAGCTCTGTAGAACTGTGTTCAAATTTGTGCTCTTCAGCATGTTTGTTAAGGGTAAATAAAAGGATGACAGCATTTGTTGATGACACTAAGCAATTCAGAGTAGTGAAGACAAGCACAATCTGCAAACAAATGAAGGAGGAGCTCATACTGCTGAGCAGGCAGTAAAATGGCAGATAAAATTCACTGTAGATATGCATATTTAATGCACATGGCAAAAACAATTCTATTTTTAGATAGAGATGGACTATGAGTTGGCCATTACCATGCAAGAATGAGAACCTGGCATAGTGCTACAAAAATGCCAAATCACTGCTCTGCAACAGAGAAAAAGCAAAAACAACTGCTAGGAATTACTGGGAATAGAGCACAAGGCTGAAAACATTATGACAACATTTTAAGTCCTAGCATAAGAGAACAGGAAGGAAAAGGAGAAATGAAGACAACAACATTTATGAAAGACAACCAAACACAAAGACACAGCCTCCAGCTCAGGGAACCACAGAGCTATGAATTACTGGAAACTAAGCAAGTCTTCTGGGAGGCAACTGCCCTGCTCTTACACCTCTATGCTATCGGTCAGTGCTGGAGACAGGATACCGGCAAGAAGGACCTGGCCCTGACCTGGCTGTTTTTATCGCTTCTTATCTCTTGTCTTTATTCAGAGCTGGAGCCCTAAAAATTACATTGCAACTCTGAATGAAGACAACAGATCGCAATGATAGCTTAGTTGATCCAAACCAACATCCACTAAAACCAGGAGAAGGAATCCTTAGGAAATGGGTTTAACCCAGAGTACTTTAGGACCTGAAGCTGACCTCCTCTGAGGTCAGTGACACGTACCTTTGGCTTCAGTGCAGCAGGATGATGCCTACAGTCAATCATGAATGACTAACAAATTCATACACCATTTCACATAAATTGAAGTAATTGTAATTTACCATCAGATGTACTGAGAGCAGGAAAAAAACCCCACAACACATCTGTTACTAGCTGATAAAGGACTGATAAAACCATGGGACCAATATGAGTCAAGTCACTTATTGACTTATTGGCTTGTTACAGGGGATGCACAGTAACACGAAACTTTTTATTATATGAACAGACTACTAAGAATGACAGGTCAGTAATTTCAGCACTTCAAAGGTTTTTTTTCCTTTAACTTATTATGAAGAAGTATGATGAACTTGGACAAAGCAAAAAAGCAAAAGAAACCCAAACAGAAAAGAAAGAAAAATACAGTTACGCCGGCATACGTCACAGAATGGGAAGTTATTTTCTAACCACACAGTTATCACCTACATAGATATCCACACAACTGAAACCTCTGGCAAAACTGTAATTAATTCTGCTTTGACATAAAAATGAGCTGATACAAATACTGATGAAAAAAATCAGAGGTCAAGCAGCGTCCTTGCCACTGCATGTAGTAAAAACAAGAGCAAGCTCATCTTCACTGCACACGGTTTAGCTCATGTGGGTGTCAGTCTAATGCTTACACATACAACTGTCGTAAGATTTCAAACCCTAGGTAGTATTTGCTGATATTTAGGTTCAGCTAATAGGAGCATTCTTGTCCACATCCAGAGAGACAAAGTATCACCTTAAAATATAATGCATAAAAAAAAAAAACAGAAGAGACAGATGTTTATTTCTTCTCAAAAGAAGACTGAAGGATAAAACATTCTGCAAGTTTATGGTAATCTGAAATCAGGAAGAAAACATCAGCTCCT
Organism: Morus bassanus; assembly: GCA_031468815.1. NCBI lineage: Eukaryota > Metazoa > Chordata > Aves > Suliformes > Sulidae > Morus > Morus bassanus. Next base: position 5,430,105 of record CM062583.1, read on the forward strand.
TTTGGGGAAAGGGGTCTGTCTCAGTAAAAGTTTAACACACCAAGCACATGTTTGGAGCCACTTCAGCAAAAACAATTTGGGAGGGAATCTGTATTATGAAATGCAGTCACTAAGAGAAGAATGTATAGACACAGGTATTTTAGAAAGCCTCCTTTAATTGTAAAATGTTTCTAATGAACCAATAAGACAAAACCTAGTGGAAATAATAGGGAAAATTAATTGGGAAAAATAGTTCAATAGGATCAACAGATACAATTTTTTCTTATCATATTTGCCTCAGCAGAGCTCCGTCATGGTGCTCTCACCAGCAAGTGTCTCAGGAGTCCAAAGGGCAATAGCTTGTCCAGCTGCAAAGCAGAAGTGAGTCTGTCCCAACATACACTGTAAATGAGTAAGTGAAAGTCTCTGTGCAGCTGACAGGACCTTGTGACTGCAATTATCAGAGAGCACAGCAAACTTTTTCCATATGCTTTCAAACAAATTTCACAATTGTGTTTCTTTGGTCATAGCCAAAACCCAAATATGCTCCGTTATAAGGATTAAAATTACTATTGCCAATGAGAAGTTAATGCAACACATTAAGGATACCAACCCCAAAATGTGGATATTATACAGGATGAAACAGTTCTACAGAGGAGATTTCAGTGATTTCCTTCCCCCTCCTGTATTGAACAGTCACACAGTAACAGTTAGCAGACTTGGAAAAGCATTAATCCTCTGCAGGTCTGAACTCCCATACAAAACAAAGTGACTGCTGCATAAAACAAGATTGGAACTTAAGTTAAATGAACATTAAAGCTTACTCTCATAAACACTTTACATATAGAAATGTGAAAATCTAACTAACTGGAGAGCAGGTCCCCATACCTTAAAACAGCCTTTCCTGTATGCATCCGAGTGCTTTCTGCCTATCATATTGTACGCACACATTGGACACGTACAGCCATGCAGATACACAGTAAAATCTATCATTTCTGTTTTACGTAAAAGACAGTATGTTGATACCAGCAACAGAAAAATCAAGGTTAAGAGTTGGTTTTAAATGCCGCCTTCTTTTCAACTGCTCTCAACCTCTTCTAAGGTAAGATTTTTAACTCCTGTCCTCTATTAAAACTGAGCATCTTGTTTAGTTGAAACACTGAGAACAATAATTCCATTCTTTTTGGGTCAGTTGTTTATGAAATTAGTTTTACCATCATTTTTCCTTGGATGCTGATTTGTTATTAAATATTATCTGAAGCAACATGCACATATGCAATTCCTTTCTGAAAAACAGTTTATGTATTGAGTATGAAAAACACATTTTGACTGTTCCAAACATAAGCAGTAAATGTTTAGCGTGCAACACCATTCATGTACAATAAATAACAATTTTATATTTGTCATGTAATTACAACAACTGTACAGTTATCTTCATTGTTTTTTCAATCAAGTCTGAAATTCCTAAAGAAGGCAATAAATTTTTTTTCTTTAAACAACCAAAGTCTCTTATTATTTTCCAAAACTCAGTTTACAAGATTTCCAGTCTACTTTTTACCTCCCTTGGTGGTTTCAGCAAAGATTAAGGACAATCAATTCTTTCCAAGCTCTCTCCTGGAGCTTGTGTCTGTTACCTCATTTCCTTGGCTCCTATGAAGCAATGTGAGACAAGACTTTGGTGAAAACTATCACCATAACATTTACATTTCCAAATACTGAGTTCAGTTCCTCAAAATTAGTAATGAACTCTCCATGGCATATGAGACTGAATTTCCTCATCCATCACACTCTCTTTTTTTCAGGTGTTCATACAACTGAGAAGGGTTTTAAAAAAATGTTACTGGACAGTTTTCCAGCTCTCCCAAGCAACCATCCCTTCTTTTCTCTCTTTCACACTTCCCAGTAACATATTTCACTAGACACTCCAACTTTTGTACACTGTCAGGGTCTTCTTACCCTTGATTTGATCATCTCTGCTAGCTCTATTAAGCACCTCTCTTTCACACTCATTCAATCCACAGTATAACATATAGCACCACATCCTAAAAAATAAATAAATAAAAAGAATTGTTTTCCTTGGCTTCATCATTCAAGCAGACTTATAGATCAATTAAATGAAGAACCAGATCTTCATTAAAGATTAGATTATATTTAAGCTCAAGGACTACACATCATTTGATATTTAAAAACCACACAAAACAATTTTACTGCTGTAACATAAAAACTTACCCACTTGGCAATTGGACACCCCTGAGAGCTTTTTCCTTCCTTTCCTGTATAAACCACTACCTCTATTCTTACAGCGCTTCCTTTTGCTCCATACCTGCATTAAAAAAAGTTCATGATTAAAACAAACTGCCGTAGACCACTAAAACAGCAAACATTTTCAATAAAACAAGAACATTTATTTTTACTTTACTGAGAACAGAAGAAAACCAAAATATTTACCATGTCAAAAAATACTTTTAAATTTAAAAATCCTATTTGCAAGAGTGATTTTTGACATCCCTCTTCTGATAACAAGCTTCTGCCACTAAGGAAACAATATTTGTGGAAGAAAATGTTATCTGCATGTAAATCTTAGCGCACTTCATCACTAATGTGACCTTTCTGTCCAGTTTGGCACAGCTTCTTTGCATGTAGGACAGCAGAAAACCTAATTCTGCCAGCTGCTGATCTCTGTCATTCCCATTGACTTCAACGGCACCTAAGGGCACACTGCACTTGAAATTCAACCCTAAAGTTGCAAGAGCTTAGAAAAGACACTTGAGTTTGGAACTGAAATGCTAGTGCTCACCTCATGCACATCTGAACAGGAAAATATTTTACAAATGAGTACTGCAAAAAGTTCAGAAAAACAAAGATAAACATAGTACCTGATTTCTCATAGCTCCTCTTCTTTCCTGTTTAGACAGTCAAAAATACTGTGAGCATTAAATGCTGAGTTTTCCTCACCTGTTCTCCATTATTTCTCTCACAGCAGCAACACTTGGTCCTGTCCCAAGGTGTGTGTAATATGGGCCTTCATCTTTCTCTATAATTTGCTCTGTAAGCAGGTTGAGAAAACTAAGTTGGCACATACAAAATTTATTTACACAAGTAAGTTTAAAAATGGTTTACAGAAACATCTTCCAAATTAAATCACAATTACTAAAATTTGTCCTTGAAATGTAATGAATAGAGTACGACAGATTTTTCTCCTCAGAGGCATCAAAATTGTTTTATACTTCTTTCCTCCTATATTAATCTGCTAGTATTTTTGTTATAAAATAATCTAATTATAGTAACATTTTGCATTATTTACAAATTTTCATTATAGGAGCTGCCATCTATTGACCAAGTGAGCTTCCCAATATCCTTGTTGGTAGGAAAACATTATTAATTAATTTTAGACAAAGGAGAATTGAGGGGGAAAACAAACACCTGATAGGCATATATTACAGAACAGAAAACACAATCCATGCCTATTAATTAGCACTCTGTCGCTCCAGAAAGTTAAAGCAAAGATGAAACAATCCGCCTGTGTACAAATTGTGAAGTCTTTGACTTGTTTTTCCATCTGTGCACTCTGATAGTCTGAAAACACAGCTTGTCTAACACCATCAGTCAAGATGTATTCGCAAAACCCTCTATACTGAGTTCAGTCTGACATCTCATCCTGCAATGCAAATTGTTACGTATGTGGCCTTCTCACCTGAATGCCACCTTACCTCTCCCTCTCAGCGATGAGAGGCATCTAGTAGCCTTTGACATGGCAAACTGACATCGGCCATCAGGACTAACAGTGACAGTAAAGAGATGGCCCACAACTATGCCCTGCCACTTATCTAACAGCATTTAGGCAACAATTACAATATATAGGAAGTTTTTGCCCAGCCCATCTCAGGCAAAAACTAGTTCTAGACCATAAAAATCAGAATCTGATATACTGCAGATAAATGCACATAGCGCACAAGTCAGCAATGACAAAACAACAAATAGAAAAACTCCTTTTCCTCCTGGGTTTAAATTTGAAGTGGAGAATTTAAACCTGCCAGTTGCAATACCAAAAATATGCAATTCCGCTGTGCTTTCCAGGCCCAACGAACACCAGGCAGAAGTTACAGAAAGGGAAAAAATAATTTCCTCCCATTTCCTAATGGTGAAACACTGACCCTTTTGCAACACCTAAGTGTCAAGTACACTTCCTCACTAAATTCATTCATTCCTCACTTCCTCATTAAAAGAAGCAACATGAACACACCTCCCTCTGAAAGGTACAGGCAAAAGTTAGCAAAAAGACTTACCAACACAGTCACAAGTTGGCAATTCAGATTGTCCTTTTTTTGTAGGTGTATCTATTAAATTTTTTGTAGGAGTATCAAGAAACTTCATAGGTGATTCAAGGAAACTGCTGAGTGTGTTTTTTGCTGGAGAACACCCTGAGTCGCCTGTGCTCTGTGGGTGGTCAGTACCCAAACTGGTTGACGTCAGAATGGTCACTTCGCCTGCACACTCCATATTCCTGAGAGCTTCAACAGAACCTGGTACCTGGGCCCCACCACAGGGAACAGGCAGCACCTGTGACTTCGGATCTACTTGTTGTTCGACAGCACCCTGCTGAATATAGGTTTTGTCTTCACTTTGCATTTCATTAGCTCTCGGGTTAGACTGATTAAAAGTTTGAGGCAAAGGATGAGTCTGACTGACATTCGCTGTTTGCTGTACCTGAGAATTGCATTTTTCTGTAAACATCTGTAGGTTTTCACTTGGTCTGTTCAATAAAGATGCTGGTTTCAACTGTGAAACAGCCAGAGGGTTACGGGAGGACAGGTCACTATATTGGTTACGTGCAACAACTTCATTTTTCAGTGGATCAATGCCTAGTGGGTCACCGGAGCCTGCGGTTTTGATTTGCTCATTCACCACTTCACAGCCAAACAACCTGTCTTTTTTTTTCTCTTGTGGTATCTCAGGTAAACATCTATGGAATTTTATCTGCGTTTGTGGGAGAAATAATCTAGTTTTTTCTTGTGACGCCGAAGTACTTTGATTCGGCGCTCTCTGTACTTTGGTTCTTGGAGATTTTTTTTCAGATGGAGCTATTCTGGAGTCCTGTGGCATGGTTTGCCCAAGCTTGTGCAGTTTTGATGATATCCAAATGTCCTGTAACTCGCTATGCTGGCATGACAACAGCTCTAGCTGGTTTTGATTATTTTGTTGATAGCGTGCTTCTTGAGGCTTCTTTTTGTGTCTTGGTTTCCATGGTACAGCATTTCCTTTTTTATTTGTTGGTTGTTTTTGCTTTAACAGTAAGGAACTATAATTATGCCTAAAAAATACAGATTCTTTTTTCTGCAACACATCTTGATTGTATTTTGGCTGCCTCTCGTGTGATATTAGATTAAGCAGTGATGCCTTTATGTCATTCTTCTTCTCTGGATTTGTCTGGTTTGATTCAATTAGTGCTGCAAGTTGAGTTAGTTGTGTAGCAACATCCTCTTCATCCTGGCTGTGAATTCCTCCTTCTTTAATCGAAGAATTAGCTTCCAAGTTCAAATCGTTACAGGTTGGCTTTTGCTCTAACTGGTCAAGAGTTTCCAAGTTGTTACTTGTTTGCTGGACATTCCGTGAAGCACTGCAATACCGTGCAAGGGTGACTGGGTCATGAGTGTAATTTTTCTTGGTAGTATATCCTGAAAATGATTTTGCATTAGATGTTAAGTCTGATAAAGTTTTGGTATCTCTTGAGGATAACTGTAATTTATACATCTCACCAGCCAGATTGGCAGGTTTATCACGCAGTTCAGAAATTGAGCTTTGGCCATTGTATACCACTGCCTTATTAGGGAGCTGCTTCTGTGAGTGAGCGCAGTGAGCCAAGAGCTGCTGCTCATTCTGTAAGTAAGTATCTTTGATTTCTTTTAATGCAGAAGACGTGAAGGAGGATGAGATATCTCTTTTGTAACTATGGAACAAGTTGGAAGTTTTTTCTTCTGTACATTCAGTACTTTCAGTTTTAGCTGGTGAAGTTGTTTCTAAAGGGGCTTCGGATAACTGTGTTAAAGCTTCAATAGCTACAACCTGCTCTACAGTTAAATTTCTGTTTTTAATCAGGGACAAGAAAGTCGGCTGGAGTGAAGAATCCTCATGCCATGTCTCTGCGTTAGGTACTTTAAAGCCATCCTTCCCTACATGCACTTCCTCTTCAGGCAGCGGAGGACAACACAAGCTTTCTTGCAGATCTGAAATGGAACCCCTCTGCAAAACTGACTTATCAGAATCCTCAAAGATGCTGCAAGTGCAGTTTTCCTCTTTCATTAAAACATTTCCATGTTTTTCTGGGTGAACACAGCCAACACCAGTCGTCAAAGTGTTTACTATGTTATTCAGATTGGTACCCTTCATCCATTGCATATGGGAGTTGCTTGTCAAATCTGTCCTTTCCTCTACAGATGCTTTTTTCAGCGAAGCAACTGCTTCTGGTGGTGAATAATGTAGGGTTTTTATGCCATTTTTGATGATGTGTGCAAATGATTTTTTTGGCTCAGCTAACTGACTGGGAGAGACCGCTCTTTCACTGTCTTCAGTGTTTTTCAAGTGTTCGTTGCCTGTCACAGTTCCATGGATATCTCCGTTGACATGGACACCAAAAGATGGCTTCTCGTTATGTGCCCACTTCTCCGCTTCTAAGCCTGTCATTCTTTCTTTCTCCTTAGACTGCACATTTTCAATGGGTACTGTTTGGTTTGTTTTCACCCTGTATTTTTCACCATGACCACATATACTGCATTCCATGAGTTCTGGTCTGCGGCCATTTACTGGTTTGTTTTCTAAATTTGCCTATAAAATAATAATAATAAAAAATTTGTTGTAACAGCTGTTCAAAAACATTAAAAATAAGAAGCATAAGATTTACAGCAATTAAACCCTACTTTGACAGATATATGAGGAATATCCTAATTAAGCACAGACGTTGGAGAAAAAAAACACCACACACCACAGGCAGGCATAAAACACCCTGAAGCCTAAAGACCCTATCCATATTTATAGCTATTTTTCTCCACTGTTGGGGGGGGGGGGGGGGGGGGGGGCAGAAGAAGAAAGTGTGTGCATGTGGTGGTGGTGGTAGACTAAAGAAATCAATGAACATATAAAAGACGTTAGCATTTAGAATCAGACCTAAGGATTCAATTTTTAATGAATTTGCATAAGCAGATGAAAGTATCTCTTGAGTTCAAAGCAGGACTGAAGTCTAAAGGCTTGTACCACAGGAAGTTTAGTAGTAATTTGGTATAATTATACCGATTTGGCTAGCCCAATAAACTGATACAATGCTTGGCTGGACACTCTAATGGCTGGTTTTCAGGCTTAGTTTCAAGTCCTTAAAAAAATGACAAAACCTAAGCTGAACTGGACAGTAAGCCAACTAACATCAGCTCACCTGAAAGTTAGCCTCTAAACACCGTGTTTAGCTTCTGTGTTTAGATGGTAACTTCCAGGTTTCTGAACAGTCTCTCATTCAAGTTATCCTTAACAGTATTTTACTTAACTCTAAATTTTAATATTTGGTTAAATATATTCTTCATCTTCACTGATATTATACAATTAATGTGGTTCAAGCAATGTCAAAATCTAGATAAAATACTGTGTCCTGGAAAGAATATGTAGTATTATGAAGTAAGGAGTTATGCAATTTAAGTTTAAAAAAAAAAAATAAGGCAGGAACTCAGGCAGAAAGAGCCATAAAGGCAGGAATCCAATTTTTATTACATTAATCAAATTATATATCTATTTATATTAAATTTTCTTTTAAAAAATAATTAAGTCACAATAGACAGTGCTGATACTTAATCTTATTGTAACATCTACGAGTTATTATTTAAATAATCTGTAGCCTTAAACCCTACTCAACAAGAAAACCAGTACTGCTTTTCAAATCAGATATAAGCAATACAACTGGTTAATTAACCATACGCCGGCACAGTACATCTTAGCAGTTCCCAGAAAATAGCACCCAGTTTAATATAAAACATTCAGTTAAATCAGACATGGTTTTGTGGTCGTACCAACTAAAGTGCATGGAATTCTCTGAGAAAATAACTCAGAAGAACAAATGCAAAATAGATTTCTGATTAATCATAGCCATTGAGATGCAATTGCCAGAAACCCCCAGGCAAAACAAAGCGTACGGACCCAGCTCCATCTGGAGCCCAGTGTTCACCTCACAACTGATTCCCGATTGATGAAAAACAAAACTGGGAATCGATAGCATGCCCTAGATATCATGAGAGGCATCATAAATTCTCATGGAAATGTTATGTGAAAACATGTCCAGCACCTATCCAGCTAAGTCAAACCCATGGAAATTACATTAAGAAAGAAAGATACCTCATTTAGTACTTTTTCATTACACACAGATGCTGACTAATGGTCTGTGAGCCTGAACTCCTCTGGATCCTGGTGATTTTCAATCTAATGATCCACAGACCCAGGGGATCACTGCACAATTTCTAAGGGATCCACAAAAGCGGTTAAGCAGCTCTATTGTTAGCAGGGGTAAACTCATTACACAGGCCTCTGCAACCATACCAGAAAATATTTTAAGAGTCCACCACGGAAAAGTAAAACCCCACAATTCTATACCTGTGCAAAAGCTGAATTTCGGCTACCTTCATTTAACTCCAGAGAGAACTAGGATATGAAATTGCTGGTTTTTCTTCAGCAAAAGTATATCTAAGATCTCTATCAGTCCTAAAGTTGTCCTAGCCACGTAAAATAGTTACTAAGAGGCTGAGGAGATAGAGGCAAATAGATGCAAATAATTCCCCAGCATTTGTACATTTTCAACATAACACATTTTCATATTCCTTTCATTTTTAGAGGGTGTCACTCACTACATTAAAAAAAAATCTAACTCTGGTAAATTGAGAGCAATGAGAGGTGGGGAGAAGGAGGAGGGCTCATTCATGATCAGCAGAGATGAGAAGATCTGACACAGAATCCACTGACAGCACTCAAAAGCACAAAAATGTCATCACATATCTCTCTTAACTATATTGTTCCTCAATAAAATACTTCCATCTGACCAAAAAGCACTGCTATGCTCAAAAATACTCAGGATATGTCCTAATGTGCTACTAGTGCACAGGTGCAGTGCTGTGTCCCCACAAGACCCCAGTGATCCCAGAAGTAAAGTGGGATTACTTTTAAAATAAAATTATTCCTCATACATCATAATTTCCACTAACATTACTGGAAGCTGCCCACATGCAATGAGGAAGAAAAAAGAAGCAGATGAATCACATCATTGGCATGATTTGGTTCATATTTTATTTTTCCACACAAAGAATATTATCATCATAAAATTGGATATATTTTTTAAATGAAACTCTCTTCCTTTTGAGCACTATGTTGCTTTTTCTCTTCTGTTACTGAACTGCAACGAATCCTAAAAAATATCTTTCTCTTTCATCTCTTACTAGACTTTGCAGTGGCCTTTTCTGTTTAATATATGAAGTTATTGTTTCCCAACATAAAAAGAAATGCAGACATACTAAGCAGGGGTAGAGCTCATTTGATTCTTCTCCTCAATATAAGTCTGGCAGACCAAAAGTAATAGCTCAGCAAAAACCTTCTGCAGCTGAACAACCTAGGAGCAATCTATCTTCAAGTCCTGAATCAGGACTCAGAAAAAGTGTAGTGAAAACTGCAGACAAGGATACCACAATTCCAAGCAACAGTCTTAAAATTCATGGAAGTTAAGCACTGAAGATCTGATCTGATTGATTTCTAAATCTTTTACACAAGTGTAATGAAAAGCTGAAGAATAAACCGGATCAATAAAAGTAATTTCCTCTCTTCCTCATTAAGGAGAGCCCTACTCTATTTGGAGAAATAAAACACTAACAAATCATGCTCAAGCTTGGACTCTGCAGTAGTCAGTGCTATAGGACAGGAACCATAGAGTACAGTCTGCTGTAGTCATTGCTGTATTACTTAAACTTCAACCAGACATTGTCTCTTGCATACACACCCCCAATGTACACAAACACACAAGTCACTCAGTGATAATGCTTCCAGCACACATGAAATGGAAATGATTACAGCAAATCATTTCACCATTCTGAAAAGGGTCAGGCTTTAACATTAAACTTTTCTTTTAACACAAGATGCCTCTGAAGTAATGCAGAGTTCAACAATTCACAATCCAATGCTAAAGCTACCCTAGAGACATTTCCCTATCTTCAGTACGATAGAGAGCAGACCATAGGTTTATGTCTCTTGTTTCAAACCTCTGTAGGTGGTAACAACACATATTGTGCTAAAGGACACAACCAGAAACAATTACTCCCATAAGCCAGAAATAACAGATGATGCCCTGATAAACTACTGATAAAATGGCTGCACGAGCAAGTCGGTATTGGTTATCATGTAACTTGTCACAAGTCCACCTAACTATCCCTCCCTATAGGATTCTGCCCAGGTCCCCATGAGAATACAGTACCCAACAGATCAAAAGATACTTGCACCTCCTAACTTGTGCCAATAACCAGGGTGACCCGAAAGGCAGTTCTTCCAAGGTCACAACATTCATCAATATAAAAGGAGGAGTGGGTGAGAAGCGCTTGTGCTTTGCATCTCTTTTCCACTGCAGTGCAACGGGTACATTTGAATCCTGCTGCAGTGTCTGCAGCCACGTAGCCAGCCCCACATGCCTTTCCACGTTGGCACAGAGCTGGCAGCTCCTCGGAGCTCAAATACCACAACAGAAGTTTTCTTTAGAAAAACTGTTGGGGAAAAGAACCCAAACATACTTCATCTAACATCTGAACAGGGTGTTTTATTTCATCGTCCAACTGTCAGATGTCACTGCTTCACCAAGAGATAAGAAAGCACCAGCCAGATGACCTGCAGCAATTTACTCCTGTGCACTTTATTCCTACTCCCTAGCATCTGCTCCCCGGGATATGCAGAAGTTCAGTGGAATCCAGGATTTGCACCATACAGGACCAACATACAGGGATAAGATATGAACAGGACAGGGGATAAGGAGACAAAGCACAGGTGTGGAGAAACAGTTGCTTATACTGAGTGCTATATAGAAAGCCATGCACTGGTTAGAACAGAGATGAACGTAAACCAGGATGCTGTGCAAAGTATAGGCCACCTTCTAAGTACAGCCAAGTTTTTTGCATTCCAAAATAAATGCAGATAAAATAATACACTTAAGGATAAACTTCTGTTTAAGACCACACTACTTCATGTTTGACTACTGTAACACAGACAACAGCAACGTGCTGTAAGTTGCTGCCCAAGGCTGCAGCCTGAGCAGGGTTTCTGAGCAGAGAGAGGAGAACAGCTGAGTAGGGGCCAAGCTGCAAGCTGGGGCATATTCCCATGAACGTCACCAGAGGCATAAAGCCATTACCACCACGCTTGCATAACAACCATGGACATAAACCATTCTCTTAGTATACTGCACTTCTACAGCAGCTCAGGTAAGGCACATTTTCTATAGGTCTTCGTGCAGAGCAGATTGGGGCCTTTATTAATGTAACACAGCTTGCAGATACAAGATGTTTCGTTCCTCAAGAGAACAACGTTCATGGATGGCACTGAGGGACAGGACAGGTAATAATTCTGCATTTTTAGAAGCTATTGCAATCAAAGCAAATAACCTCTACTCTTGGCAAAGTGATGTAGCAAAGTTTTAGCAGAGAGGCTGGTTTACACAGAAACTCAGGGGAAAAGGAGGTTCTGCACATCTGGAGAAAGCGACCCAACGTGGGACACGCGGCAGAGATCGCTCAGGATGCCTGAGCTTTCCTGGAGGGATCCCCCTCGCTCCCAACTCCCCCGTCCCTGAGTATCAAAAAGTATCAAAGCCACCAACCAGAGTATCACAGAAGGTTCCATTTCACACTGGATCTTACAACAGCTGGGAAGTCTGCTCTAGTTGATGGTGTATTTTTTTTTATATCTGTAGCCACAACAGCAATGAACATTCTTGAAACTACAGCTTAGCTCTCTCCTTCTCAGTTTCACCTCCCTTTTATCTACATTTATATCCTCTTTGCTATGCTCCTCAAACACCAGGCAGCCTTCCCACCAGGAAAGTTCCTTATCTTGTCTTTCCATGAGGAATTAATCCACTGTGGCCTTAAAGTCTTTATATCTTTGTTCTCTTCATTTTCTCTCCTACACCATTACCACAGTCCTCCTGCCCACCTTGTACAACAACTTCAGCGAGACCACTTACAAAGAAGAGCTACAGTACCAGACCCTAAAGAACACACCTACTAACAAAATCAAGAACTGCAGGATACTAATTCTGGCTCTAAAGGCTTCAAATGGCGACCCCTAGAGAAGTGTATTTATTGGATTACTACTTGGAAATAGGCTCTCTCAGCCACAAACTCAAATTATGGTTTCCATCAACCTTGAGCACTAGGTTGTGAAAGCCACGAACAGGAGAAAGAAAAAAAAAAATGCAGAGTGAAGGACACCCCACTCTCCTACACAGGCACACAAGAAGTGGATGTGTTAAGAAAAAAAACCCCAAACATTACAGTACTTTTTCTGCCACAGAAGAAAACAAACAAGCATCTTGCTTGGTGGTTTTTGTTTTGTTTGGGTTTTGGGTTTGGTTTGTTTTGTTTTTTACTGGTGTTTTGAATTACTCAATCATTGTCTGCAACATTGAAACTGAGCACTCAAAGAGACACTAGCAGCTCTGGAAAATATAGCACTCAATTAAGCCACAAAAGACAAATGATACAATCAGCAGCAATATTTATTCCCTAATACAACCTTCCCTTAATGTGCTCTAACTCAAACGCAGAGATGAAAGAAATTCAGTCTTTGAATTTATCCACCCTAGCTAATGCCTCTTGTGGTCTACTCATTTATGAAACCATCACCATAGCATTAAGAGAGTACTGCCCAGCCCTTAACTGAAATAGAGAATCATGATGGTGTTTCTGACAGGGTCTTCAGGGAACAGATTACAGGTATATATAACATTTTTAGCAATGACCTGAAAAAACAGTGCAATTAATAAGGACAGAAAAATAGCAAATAATGAAAAGATCAGACATGATGCTTCCTAAATTAACTGGCAAGCCAGCTGCAAGCACACATTTCAATACAGCTAAAGGTGAAGTTGCGTATATAGCAACAAAGACATGGGACCACGTTTACAAAATGCAGGTGTCTACTGTAGAAAGCCATGACTTTAAGGAGAACATTAACATGGTCAATAATCAACTGCACAGTAACTATAGAAACACCTATTACAACTTAAGGGCCAAAAGGGTTATTGAGATTCTTGGGTGCATAAATAACAATATAGTTAGGAAAAGACGGGTTACTTTCTATCCTGAACTTGGCACTTTTGCACCTGCTAGTAGAATAAGCTTTGGCATACCCAATTCAAGCAAGACATTGATATGCTGGAGAGGGCTTGGAGGACCATGAGAGTGACAAAGGGTTGAAACATCTTGAAGTGAAAGCCTCAAGTTCACTCTCTGCAATTTACCAAAGAAAATTGACAAGCCACAAACTGCAGCTAAGTCCATGTGGAAAAGAAAGCTGATAACAGAAGGCTCCTTGTTCTAGTAGACAAAAGTAAAACAAGACTCAATGACTTTAAGTTAAGACCAGAGAAGTCTGGACTGGAACCATGGTGCACATTTCTGCAGTGGGACAGAGAAAGAGTAAAGAATCTTTTAAGCATCTTGTTGGGTGTTTTGATGCACTTTTCATCCAGGGGAATTTTCAAATTCCGGTTCTCTGAGGTATTTTTAAAACATTATGCTTAATCCAAATTGATACAGTCTTACAACCTCTTAGGACAAGAACAAGGGATCACAATGATCCTGCCTGGCATTCCGTATGGGAACCAAATGGATACAAGTTAGTAATTTCCCTTCTGTTTCAGTTCAGTAAAGATCTGAACTGCTAAGGTAACATAACTTTTCAGTTCTTATAATCTAACCACAAAGACATTCAGCTCCTTAATTTAGGATGCAGTTTAAGTGCCTAACCATCTGCTGTACAACCAATTATATTATTTACAAGTTGCTACATGCTGGTAGCTGCTCTCAGACCAGATCTGCTAAGGACACACACAACACTAAGTTAACAATGCTCATCAGCCCTCACACACATATATCCTGTTTTCCCCTCACTCTGAAGTATCAGCACAGGTCCCAGATACACATCACAACAAGTCACATACAAGTCTCTCCAAGTTCAAACATCTATATGATGGGTATATTCTAGCCTGATTTTAAAGCTGATGGGGGGCCGCACAACTAAAAGGAATAACTAATACTCTTTAGCAATAGAAAGAAAAGTTGGTGACAGATATGTCAGAGGAACAACTAAAGGTAATGCAGATAAAACAAAAATAGTCATGCTGATCACCTAAGCCACCAAGCTACACAGCTGCAGCACTACTCAGGATTTTGCATCTATGTTTTGCTAATTCTCATGAGGAAAAAAAAACTTAAAAAGGCAAACAATGTTTCTCTTCTGTCTCTATCAGAGCTAGCATACCTGTGGTTTTAAATAAAGCTCACAATGGAATTTACACTGTATGTCTCTTCCACTTTCTCTTTACAGGAGTAGACTTTCACTCACATACTGGAATAACAGCAATGCTGTTCTGGAGCAGCACTGCAACAGTCATGTTTGCATTGCAGAATTCAGACAGTGATCATCCGTCACAAAAGTAAATACTTTACATTTTTAAATACACAGAACTTTTTCCTCTTATTCACAAGTTCGGCAAAACCCTTATTTTAGGAAAATTAAACACAGAGCCAAATTTTACTACAGAGCATCAGTTAATTATAATGCAATACAGATAACACCAACAAAAACAGATTGAGAAAGGAATTCACAATCAAGTGTCAAGACACAAACCACTCAATTTTAAGTCAGCCTTGAAAAACCCTAATATTCCAAAAGGCTTAATATTAAAGCTGTTAGGACAATAAGGACAGCCAAATATATTCTATACACTAATTTTAAGTAAGTTAATGAAAAGCAATTATTGTTAGTTCCTTGTATGTCATTCCTGTTTTCTTGATATTGGTTAAGCTTCATGTATTTGACACTTAAAAAAAAAATAACCTTTGTAAGAACGCATGGATTCTTCTTACCTCCCAAATGAAATCCTATAATTATGAATTTATTTTAGTAGGAATTAAATCTTTTGGTCTCTACATAGGCAAGGCTCCTACTAACGTCAGTGGGAAAGTCTGCTGCAGTAGTATCTGCTAAATTAACTTTCTCATACTCAGTAACACTAAATATAAAAATCTTAGCATAACATTGCAGAAAGAAAAAACACACAAGTCAAAATCTGGTGCCACTCAAGTAAGTTTGGGGCTTCTCACTGGTTTTCTCCCCCATCAGTTACTAAAAGCAATAAACAAACTTGCTTCGCAATATGGTATCGGATTCTAAACAAGTCATGCCCATTTTCCAAGCATTTTCTAGATATTACTATCTATAAGTGTATGGACAAACAGCAAACACCGACAGCAGATTTCTGGAATTTGCAAAGCCATCTTAATTATTTCAATGCCTACGTTACAAACAGCAAGTACAAGTATTCAATAAAGCTCGTAATTCAGTAGTAAATGTAAGAAATATCAACAAAACTACACACCTGGAATAGGAAAAACCAGTGCTTATTTCATAATACAGTAACTTCATTAAGAACACCTAAACATGCATCGATATACCTACGCATCTGACCTTCATCTACACATGTACATTTTCCTTCCTCTCCACAAACTATGTTACTTTTACAGATTATTTTATGACATTTTTGTTCACAAACACATTTTCTACCTTTTTAAGAAACTCCATCTCTAAATCCACTGAAGTGGAAGACGCAGCACTGCACTAAAATGCACAGTGACAGCCAAGATTTACAAATAAATAGTGATTCAAAACACACAAAAACCCTCCAAAACCACTGTAATCACTAGGCTCAGCCTGGCCTTACTCAACACTTCCCAGCCTCCTTGGGCCTCTGCCTCCACCGTTCCCCAAGAAGAGAAGGAGTGGCGCCATCCTCACCACTGCTCTGCCACAGGAACAAACGAGTTAAAACATAAGACCCTACTCCTCCCCGTCCTCCTCTGGAAGGACAAACGAAGACGACATTTTTGGGAGTTGGGTTGCGGGGGCAAAGAGTAGCATGATAGTGGTGTCCTAAGAAGGAGGTGGATGGGAGAGGGAGCAGCACTGACGTAAGGGAGCTCTGCGGGAACAGGGGGGCAAGGGAAGGAGAGCGTCTCTGCATCCTATCCAGCTCACTCTGTGCCACCGGAAAAAGTCCACAAGGGTCAAGCTTCAACTCCCCCAGAAACTAGCTGGAAAAATTAACGATTAGAAAATTACTAGAGTAAGGTTAATAATTTACAGACCATTTACAAAGGCCTTCTTTGTTAGTACTCCATTCAAAAAATGTCTACATACATGAGTAGTCTTAGCAGTACTGTACAAACTAAACATGGAAGTGCTTCGTATGTTCACATGAATGCATTCATGTGGAAGTGTGCTACTAAATTACAACCATCATCATGCCTGCACACATCAGTGAGGTGCATGAGCCTATCAAGGGCAAAAAGAAAATTAATCCCATTTAGACAGACACACAACCAGCTTGAAAAAGGTCAAAATTAGAGGAACATTTCTTCCAAAAAACAAAACCTAATTTTTTTTAAACTAAGTTAACAGCTAAGTTTTTTTGTTTGGTGGGTTTTGGTTGGGGTTTTTTTGGGGGGTTTTTTTGTTGGTTTTTTTTTTTTTCCAAGTTAACTAATTTGTGTAGGCCACTCGCATACCAGAAGTAAGCTCTCCCTATCAAAAAAAGGGAGCAAAAAGGCACATAAGAAATAAGCAGACACTTTCAATCAGTACTCAAAGCAATTTTAATTGGCATTTACTGAAGGAATACGTTCCAAGGTGATAACGTCCCTTTAAAAACACAAAGAATAAAGTAAGTATTTTCTGGACAACATCCTTTCCAACTTGTATTACACCATTCTGTCTTCTTCCTCTGTAAAATTCCACTGCAGTGCAATTCCATCCATTGACTTGCTCAGATCTTATTTTAAAGGGGGGAAAAAAGTAATAAAATTTAATTTCTTCCAGCTAGATATTCTGGCAGATATTTTGCACTAAAAACATGCACCATAATTTAGAATAAATGTTCAAAATCAGTTCAATCCATGCTCACTCAAAGCATTATCATGAACATTAACAGTTACTTTCCTTAACTCTTGTTAACACGATTATGAGCTTGACAAAAAAAGTATATTTTTAATTTCTTTAAGCAGCAAAACTGAAACTGCATCGTAAAAAGGGCAACAGCAGGTCTGCCAAACCAGCTTTATATTTTAAAGTTGTTTTTGATAAGACAGGCTACGCTTTGTGTGTGTGGAGGAGAAAAATTGAGAGTGTTCAAGTATATACATGTTTGCAGCTTTGATAGAAATGAAACTTTTACTGGTTCCCAATATGATGTTTATAAACAAACCAGAAGTTCTAGATACTGAGTCATCTCTGGCTTTTGGCTTGGCTTAAACTGAACCGATTTTACAGAGTTTAGCAGGCATCATTCGCACTTTTCTGGCATACACAATTACCATGATAGTGTTTATGCATAAACACGCGAACAGAATCAGTCAGAGAACAAAGAATGTGCATGCAGTTATAATACTCACTTAGCACTGCATATATTATTCTGGATCTCTCCCACAGCCTCTTCCCTTCCCCCCCCCCCCCTTTTTTTTAAGTCTCCATCAATGCAGCAAACATCTGCAGCCATCCAAATGGTAGCCTTGGCTCCACAGAACCTAGTAGAAAGACCACGGACTGTAGTTCTTTCATCAGCTGTCTCTTGATGTGTGGGAGGTTTCCTTACTGGTGCCACTGCTGTCTATACTTGATAACTGTAGATCTCCCTGACAATATGATGCCATGTTCAACTGTGCCGTTCTTCTGAGCCTTGTGTTCATAAACTTGCACATGACTGCAAACGTTTCCCTACTGTTAAGGAGAGGTGCATTGCACTGCCCAAACTGAGTGAGAACACTGCTAAGTGGCTAAAAGGAAAATGGTAGTAAGTGAAGCAGGGTGTACAATATGCCTTTCGAAGTGCAAGTGAAGGAATTTTTAAGTATGAATCCCTTCTATATAGACTTTCCATTATCAGGAATAAAATTAAAGAATTGTCCGCTTAACTGGGGAAAACACAATATAAACAGTAAAAAAACCCATGAGTATATTCCTTCCTTCATATCCATTACTATGCACTCACAAAGACTCTTTCTTCAATGAGCGTTTGCTTGCTAGAAGTGATGAATATTTCAGATGTTCTTTCAAAATAAACATGGAGAACCTAATCCAGTATTTATGGCACAGAAGAATTTCCTAAGTGACTCCTCCTACAACAACCAGAAAGGAACACTAAAACACAAGTGTGGAAAACGACAAATAGTAAGTGAAAGGTACAGTATAATAGTATGTATCATTTTTAGACTTAATGTTTGTATCTGTCCAACCTGTTTTCAACAGGAAAGCATCGGTTATTTTCAGCCTGTACAGAAGAATTCAGAAATATTAGAAATATTTTGGTCCTAAGAAGCACAATTAGAAAGAGCACTAGCCCTCCAAGCAAATAAATGTGCACCTATAAAACTCCATGTATTACCAGAAAAGAGTACTACAAATCTTCCTTTAAGAAAGTTCACAATACTATTTGAAACAAAATACAAAGAAAACAAAAAAAGGAAATATTCTGCTAAAATTTTGACTATGTCACTGGCCAGATGCCCTCAATCCCTACCGATCATTAATTTAAAGGCTGAAGTTAGACTTCAATAGATACAACACCACCACCATAGATGGGAGTCCCAGCAATAACAGCAGCCAGGTTAGAGAGAGTCATATACCAGAACGTCATATTCCTAAAAATGCCCTTGTAAAGACGACTGAAAATTACGTAGCTTTTCTTAAGTTTGCTGCAGCTGACAGATATGAAAGTTAAGATGACCAACCTCCCTCCTCCTCTCCAAAAAACAAAGGAAAACCCCACCAACTCCAACCTAGACTTTTCATAAGACACCTTCATGTGTTATGAGATGCCTTACTTGGTGCACGCAGGTGAATAAACTCTTACAAAATACACTTCAGCACCACAAAACAAAAACAAATATTAGAAAACACAAAGAACAGTACCTAAAACCAAAGAGGAAACACTGCAGAATCAATTCAGTGAAGGAGAAGTCAAACCAGAAATAAACACAAGTCCAATGACTAACGTACGATTCTACGCACACACAAAAACAAACGAGCCTTTCCATTTAAGAGCCAAGGAAAAAAACTCTTCTGAAGGCTTTTTGGAAAGGAGAGGAATGACAGCATCATATTACATAGCAACCTGCCCTGCCATCAAACCAGAAACAGCGGTAAAATGAACTCAAAAGAGAAAAGTCTGAAGACCCGTTATGAAGCCCTACTGTAGACAGACGCCTAATACAACATATCTGCCTAGCACCAAAAAAAACAAACAAAAAAAATTTTCACACTTTGACAGAACAGGTGTCATACCAATTACACATTACAAGGCTGAACGACTCATTTACAAACAGCCCTTACTTTGCACGCCACTATCAACCTAACCACACAGAACATAGAATGAACAAAACGCTAAAGTTTTAACTACACCTATGCGCTTTTGTTACAAGAGCGGCAGTAATTAAAATGAGTAATTAAAAGACCTAATGAAAAATGCTAATTTTTTAATGGATTGACTTATGTAGTGAAAGAAAAAACCCACTTGCTAGTGGTGTACAATCACAATTACTGTTGGCGTACAGGGAGGCGGTTTGCGCAACTACTCCCACGGGAAAAGACAGGACACCCTTAAGGTTGGACATACTTGCAAGTCAAATAAGGTTGTTTGTTCCTTGCTTAATCTTAACTTTTAACTTTGCCTTACAAAATTATAACTCCTTTTAGCAACTTTCTGTAACGTGCAATACTGAAGACAGCAATAAGAAATGAAGACAGTGATAAGAAATTGGGGTGTTTTCAAATAAAATTACACTACAGACATTCAGCATTTATCAAATCCACTATGTCCAATAACTTCTGAAATTTTAATATACTGAAACAATACTAAACTATCTTACGTTACGTTTAGCTGGTTTAAGAGAACAGGTCTACAAAGTAAGTTTAACAACATACAGGTTTTTCTCATTTTCCTTAGCTTCATCTTACATGTACCATCCATCTTACTTGCACCATCCATCCTCCAACATGTTAGTTTGAAACCACAGAATTAATGACTTATTTCTATTCAAAATATTCTAAAGACTAACTGAAAGACGCGGTATCAATGCGCTGTTACTTTTTGAAAAAACATTAGCCGTGAGTGTAGTAAGTCTGTATTTTGCTATAAAAACTAAAACGTTTCCATTTGAAACGCCAATCTTTTGTTATCATGAAAGATAGCCATCTTAAAGATCTTGAAGAAACGTGTTACCACGTGAAGCTGAAGGCTGTTCTAAGTTTACAGAATTTTCAGTTTCACTTGAGGTGCTCTAAAGTTTAAAGAAAAAAGGAAATCAAAACTACAGTAATGTATGCATAAAAATTCCAGTTTTGTTGATTTGGTTTGCATTATAATGTTGACTTCTCGCATTAAATTTCAGATGCCATAAAAATCTGTATGCTAAAAACCCCACCAACATTCAACTGTTACCTTTGGAAGTATGAAACTAGGAATAGAGGAAATTAAAGTGAATCTTCAATGCAATGGAAAGCAAACTTTTTGGTCTGCAGACTCGTGCAGAAAGACTCAAATATGTATACAACATGCTGGAGAGAAAGAGGAAGAAAAAAAAACCGAGCATGTTCTGTGCTTTTAAAATTAGCTAATCTCCTGAAGAGCTGGAAAGCGCCGCTTCCCAGAAATTAACCCTTTGGTGTCCTAACCTATATGACAAGAAAGCGCTGCTTAAAATGGGAGGGGATAAATATTAAAGCAATCATCGGTTACCTTTAAAACTCTTTGCTTCCTCCTCTGAGGTCTTTTGTTTTCAGTTAGAACCTAAAAAAACATCAAATTGCAGAATAAGTTGTGGTCACAAAGGCAGACACCTCCGATTTTATGATCAAACTGCAATATTTCTTATAAAATACCCAGAATGCTTTACATGCGGCACTTTAGAGGGGCTGACGGAGGCTCTGCGCGGCCCCTCCGCCGCCACCCGGACACACGGCGACGCCGGAGACGGCCGAGGGGAGAGGCCCCGCCGCCGCCCCCCTGCAGCCCCGCATTCCTCACAGCGGCGCCCACCGGGCGGCCATCTTGCTTCCTGCCGCAGCGGCGCCCTCCTCCTCCTCCAGGCGGCGCGAGCCTCCCGCGGCCCCGCGCCGCGCGCCCCCGCCGCGGGATGGAGGGAGGGACGGCGGGCGGGCGCGCGGAGCCGCGGGACGGGCGCGGCCAATGGGGTGGCTGCGGGGGGGTGTCGTCGTCGTCGTCGTCCCGCCTCCTCCCGCGCTCGCGCCGGCCCTGCCCAAACAAAGGGTCTCCTGTGCGGGCGCCGCAGCGGCCGCCCGCAAGAGGCGGCACGGATCGGCGCGCCGTGCGGACGGGGGCGGCACCCGGCCGGCCGGCGACCCCGGGGGCCTGCCGCTCCCCGCGGGCCGCTGCGCGCGGGGTCAGGCGAGGACACAGCCCCCCCCCTCCCTCCTCCGTGCACCCGCGCGCATGCCGCCGGGCGCACGCAGAGGTGCGCGCACGCGCGCACCAGCGCACACGCACGTGCGCGCTGGGCGGTGAAGCGCTGGGCGCGTTGGACGCTCCTCTGCAAGCAACAGGGTGTCCCGTCCCCCCCCCGCAGGGCGCCGCGGGGTCCGCTGGCAACGCTGCCCCTCGCAACCCGGCCCGCTGTGGAACGAGTGGAAATCGCCCCTCAGCCGGAGGATGCTGCACCTTGCACCTCCCTCGCCGCGCGTAGCCGAGGGCCTGCCTTCGCCCGCTGCCTCGAGCCAAGGGAACCGCTGCGCGGCCCCAGCCCCCCCAGAAAAACTCCGCCTGGGAGCGGGAGCCCAGCACACAGCGGACCCAAAAGCCGGCAGGCTCGCAGGGACCCTGCCTGCCCGTAGCCGGAGCCTGCTGCGCGCAACCCACGCAGCCCCGCTGCACGATGAGGCACCGTCTTCATCTACTCCTACAGCACTTAACAGAGTATCCGCTGCAAACAGATTCCCCTGTGAACAGGCTACCACGTAAACATGCCATGCCATTATTTTCCCACATCTCCACCTGCTTAAAACGTTCATCCGGACAGAAGAAGGACGGAGGGGTCACAGCTCTACCACAAGTTTTCACGCCAAGCCCTAAGGTATCACACAGGCACTTGCTAAGCGTGGACAACAAACAAATAACAATGTATTTAACACACCGCTAGTCACCTAAGCACTTACTGAAACAATTTGCAGTTGTTGGCCATGGATTTATGCACTACACATGAAAAAAACTCTGAGAACATCTTTCCAGCAGCTACAGACCGCAATTTAAAACTGTTTTCTTATTCTACTGCTAAATTACAAGTGTAATTCCTGTCCAAATCAGTTAAGTAGTGCAAATACTCAGATGTGGACACACAACTCATTCTGCAAGGTATCAAAAGCAAGCAAGAGAAAGCTGTTGCTCATTTTTGTCATCTGATGCTACCTTGTATTTAAGCTCCTCATTTGTTGCACCAGAATACTGTATTAAGTAGGATTTAGGATCAGGTAGAATGAAAGCAGAGATTTGTAATGTTTTCCTAAAAAGACCACAAGTCCACAAGGGTCTTTAAGCGTAATAAAAACAAGAGAGGTACGTACACTTGGTGATCTGATTCTTCTTTGCAGTTTTGGCTACTTAAGATGCTTTACAGTCCAGAAAAAAAAAATTAAAAGTATTTATTTTGTTTGCTTAGGAACCTAAGACCTAGTATTCTGATTTAGTCCCCAACTTGTTGCGTGCACTGGACAGCACTTAGGCGGTAGTTTCACGTTTCCTTGTTAGCTAGGCAGTTTCCCCTCCTGTTAGGACGGGTCCTCATACACAAGGAAAGAAAGAAACCTCTTCAAATAAATATTTCTCTGTAAAGGCTGTAAGAATTGGCACAGAAAATACAGAGCAGTGAAGAGGCAACTTCTTAAATGCATCCTTTGAAAATAACTAGACCCCAAACTAACCCATTTCCCTGTAATTTAGGCTGCACTGTAGTCCACACCCAGGATCAGAGAGGACGGCAAAGAAGTGCGAGTTGTAATTATTTTATACACCCATGGAGCACGCGTGTGTAAAGTAAAAGTAAACTGCACTACTCCCAACTCCCTGCCCTGCATCCACGGAGCAGGCTGTACACAGCTTTGTTCATCCCTGCCACACGTTAAACTCCTCTAGCTGACATGCTAACCCCTTAGAAAACTTAGGTATCATATTCGAGGAGTGGTTTTTATGCACACTCATTTTAAATTTTAACTGGCTTAAATATTTCTGGAGTCTATTGTAAAATAAATACCACAAAGACTAAATTTCTTGATTATAACTAGGTCTGGCTAGAAAACAAGAACTCCATTTTACTTTTTTTTTTTTTTTTTTTTTTAAGATTTCGAGATTTGGTTCTTTTCCAAAAACAGAGCGAACCTTTCAAAAATCCAAGAGGAGACAGATGGGATGTGGGAGACCAAAGTTCAAGCCCCTGGTCTGCATCAGGCAAAATGCCCTAACCACCAAACTGCTCTAAAAATTTTCTGCTTAAAACTTAAAAAGGAGGAGAGATTTCATTTGAAACCTCGAGAAACTTTCCCCAAAAAATAGTTACATCAAGACAGATAGTAGCTGTGAAAGCTTTCTGTTAAATCAGCATTTTCCATTCAAGGAATGGCTTACTGGAAAGCTCCCAACCAACTCTAATTGCAGCATCCTTTTTAAATACATCTGGGTTTTCAGCAGCATGTTAAAAACCCACAAGCAAGCAGGCCCTTATTGTTAATTTAATATTTCATGTTACTCATTACAGCTATTAAATAAGATGTCTCGAGACACCTTGGTCAACCCACGGAAATTCTACTCAGTGACCTCACTTTTTACAGTTAGTTGACCCCAGGTCCCACTAAACTGTTAGCAGTCCCTTACCTAACATGAACTAAAGCTCTCCCTGCCAGATGCTTTCAGCCCAAGAGGGGTCCCTCCCCAGGTAGGACCCTACAACATAGGCACCTTGACAAGCCTTGCAGAAGGCAGCCTTTGGAGATGAGGGTTCCCCGCAGCCGCTGGTTTTGCAGCAGCTGTACAGCAGCCCCCTACATTTACGGCCTTTTGGGCAAGAGGAGCTCCAGTGGCATGTCATGTAACCCTGCAAGTTCACCTCAGGAACTGGAGCTGCTCAGCTTGGCACCCTCCCAGGCCAGGGCTGGGGCGACGGCTAAGCCCGGAAGAGTGCTGGCCAGCTGGGAGCCAGGAGAGATCCGAGTCCGCCCGCCCAGCCAGGGCCCAGCACGCCCCCAAGTACAACTACTGCGCACCACAGTCAGCTTGATCGATGACTGCAAGCGCCCAGAAGGCAGCGTTTCCATCCCAAGCGCACATCACTACATCTGCAGCACCTACCCGTGCAAAACGGGAATCCTTTTTTCAAGGAGAAAATAAAACAAGTGACGGACCACCTTCCCTATCTACATGCAAATCCTTGTCCCACGCCTTGTCCCATCCAGACAGCCTGGACACAGGTGACAATGCAATGGCAGCAAAGCAGACCGCTTTCTTTAAGTGAAATATGGTTTTTGGTAGAAAATAGCCGTGAAATAGCATTCAGTAACTGCTATAGTATTTCAGAAGAGAGCAGTCTTGGAAAGACAAGACAAAAATGTGGAAGCATCACACAGTACGTAAACTTGTCAAACCCTCTTTTCACTGTGAAGCGTTCCTGCATTATTCATTCTGAGAGGGACAGCAACCCAATATAAAGCCTTTTTCCTCTTCTTCTCAAAGCTTGCTTATATTTTTTTATTTACGGGGCTGCTCTTTCAAAAAATTCAGTAAGCAAAAGAATTTTTCCCCCATATATTTTAGAATTTTTTCTATACCAGCTCCTAACCAAGCAGCCACGGCGTGAATCCCTCAGGAAGAGAGGCATTACTTATAACAGTATTGCTACGCACAGAGGCTGTGAACTAGAGCCCACAATGCTTTATCCAGACTTTCATGATGTCACGTCCCTGCAAAACCCATTACACTCAGCAAGGTAAAGTATCACCGACAGTTTATGTGGATGTTATTTTTAAGTGATATTTTTTCAACTCCAATATAGTTTTCAAATCTTTATCTGGATTATGTGTGAATTAATGAAAATAACAGTAATGTAACTAATACCAGCTCCAAACATGCAACCGATACTCTCTGAGGGTTGAATACTTGTGCATACAAGGGCATGTGTGTTGGAATATGCACTTCAGTCTACATCGACAGCTTCTACCGGCCAGGCCTTACTCCCTGTAACTGTAAATCCAGCTAAGTTCTTAAGGTAAAACAGCACTTCTTGGTTTTTTTTAAACAGTACTCATGGACTGCCGACCCCTGTGCTGGCTATCCTTCAGCCATTTAATGTACAGGGCTCTCATTGACTTCATTGTGATTTCTGCATTGTTTAGTTAGAACGAGAAGAGATAATTCCCTTTAAGGCAGAACACCAGTGTCTGAACTACGCTCACACAGACCACATCTATCCCCTACACCCTCCTCTCAGTGAATCACCTCCAGAAAATGCTTACATTCCAGCAACATGTGAGATGCATGACTCTTCCGATCAAGGAATGCACTGAAGCCAACATCATTTCTCTTAATTATTATGTTCACTTTCTATACCATGGACAGAGACCTACAGTTTTGGTTTCTCCCCAGCTGCCCTCTATTCAGAACACATTACTGTCATAGAAGTCCCAGCTGTTGCAGTCCCAGTCCTACCAGTTTGGGAAAACACAACGGGATTCCCTTCCCGAGTGCTACAATCTTACCTAAAGCATAGCTGCTGAAGAGAATGATATTGTGTTTCCCAGCCCCCAACACCTCCTGTACCTCAACATCTTTAAAGAGCTCTCGTAACATATCTACATCACAGAAATGCTTTCCTCTTTCATTTTCTCAGAGCACAGTTTCTAGAAATTGCAAATGAGGCAAGGCTTGCTTCTAGGAATACCTGAAAAGGCACCAGGTTTCATCCAAATACAACTTCTTAAGAAAATACGTGACATGTTCTTAAATGTCAGGAATACTTCATTTCCTCCATGCAGTACTCAAACTTCATACGAAATTTAATGAGAAGTGAAGGAGGCCTCTGGTACAGCTCTAAACACATTGTACAAAATGCAACCAGTTTAGTAAAATAAAAGCACACCAAAAAAAAGCTGCCAAAGAAAAGAATAAAAACAAGGAATCTCTCATAAAGAAAGCAAAAAGAGTGCCCAAAGAGGACAAAGGTGAAGGGGCAAAGCTAATCTGCAAAGAGAAGGTCAGCCTGAGCAACAAGAAAAGAAGTATGTTTAGCCTGGAAAACAAAGGTCGACAGAAAAGCTGGAGTGCTTCCTTTCACCGACCCTGCAAAACCCTTTTTAAAACATGGCTTTTAGATCACTTCCTACCTCAACTCCACCAATTCTCTCCCATGAGCTTCTTCAATCCCACTGACTAAATATACAAAAGGACATAATGTCACTAGTCTTTTGCTGTAAAAAGTCAGAATCAGTCTCTATCACCTTTACTGTTTTAATATATAGCTTGTCACAATGTAACTGTCCCGCCCCTCACTTTTTTTTTTTAAAGAGCATTTAGGAGCAGTTGAGACACAAAGACGTTTTTGAATGAACTCTGCACCAAGCTGTTTAAACCTATTTCTCTTAAAATATTATAATAATATAAAATATATAAATATAAATAATATATTTATTTAGAATATAAATAATGATACAAAAATATATTTATAACTTAAAATATACTTCCCCCACAAAGGGGAATATATCGTAGCCCCTCACTGCTACAGGCTTTTCTTTCTGCTTGCCTACCTTAAAAACAGAACGGACTTCTCTGCAAACCCTGGTAGGTAAGCACAGGACAGAGTGGTGAAAACAGAACAGGAGGTCTCCTGAGATCTCCACAGCTGGCAGGAATTTCTGCCTGCTGTAAGAACATGCCATTTTAATGAAACTGCTATTGAGAAGGGTTTTGCAGGTGCATTCTCCCCAGCGTGAACTGCTCCACTCGGAGTACAAGCTGGTGCAGAGATTTGAACCTCAGTTTCCCACATCCCAGGGCAAATGTCCCAGTGACTGAACTACCAAGACAGCGTCTCCCCCTCCACGGCTCAGGTACCATTGGATCATATGAAGCAGAACGCTTCCAGCAGGACGTGGAGGTGCAGAGGCTAACTCTGCGGCTCAGAGGTCAGGGAATTCAGTTGGGATGTAGGAAATCTATGTTCAACTCCCTACTTACCTGATGTAAAGCCTGATCTTGAACTGATATCTCTCAGAAGGTCAGTGCTGTTATCACAGGGGCATACAGATTGTCTTTTCCCCTCCTCTTTGCTCCAAAAGTAATGACCTGGGTTACAAAAGGCTGATGGATCAGAAAAATGAGTAAGAAACACAGAAAAAGAAAGTACGTATGGGGGATGTGGTAAAAGACAAAGGGAGAGAGGCAGGAGAAATGACATGAGAGAAACAGAAGAACAGACAATTAGAAAGGCAGAGAGATGTGAAAGGGGAAATGCAGCTACAATTTGATCCTGAAGTTTTTTAACTTTTTTCCACCAAATCTGTCATCACAAGCAAATTTTGTTATCTCAATCGAAGAGCAAACAGCCTGCCTTTCTTTGCTTTTTAACCTTAAGTATTTTGAAATACAGACCCTCTCCCTTATAATTTACAGTCTCTGAAGACTACCCTCATTCCCACCCCCACCCCCCATTTTGCACTTAAATCCTTCTCATCTCTTCATGCCTTCAGTTAATTTATTGCTTTGGCCAATATGCCAATACCTGGAACACAGAGTTAAAGCCATACTTACCTCTGATTTTATGCATTTATACAGCAGGAACAAGAAAAACTCCAGCTCACTTTAATCTACACCTCTACAGATGACAAGAGAAAGTTACTAGACAACCTGTTAGCTCCAACAGTAACCCTAAGCTCTCTAAAGCTGTACAGTGACCAGCATTTCCCTTTGCAGAATTTTAAGATCTACCTCAAGCCTCAGAAGAGTGACTTAATTTGCAACTTCTTTGGCTTACCTCAAAAGGTAGTGTGATTGGCGGTGGTGGCTTTTTTAGTTCTTCACATTTTCTCTTTTTACATATCCGGTGACTAGTTTTGCGTTTCCTGCAACAGCTGCATTCTTCACAATTTGTTTTCCGCAGACAGGGCTCACAGACTCCACAACGCCTTCGTTTCTTTTTCTCTAGCATAGGGAGCAGAGATGAATATGGAACAGGGTAATCACCAGCTGGATTTTTAAGAGAGGATGGCCCTGAGGCCTCAACTGCTTCAGTGCTGTCGCTCACTTTGTCCTGAACCAAATTCAAGCTTACTCCGACTCTTCCCAGCTGTGATGAATAATCATTATGCTGCAGTCTTGAGTCAGCTGGCAAATCTGCATTTATGGCTTTTTCTAAGGCAAGAGCAGAGATTTCCGTGCTTGAAGGCAACTCCAAAACAAAACCTTCAGAGAATCGTCCAGAGCTTTCACCAGAGATTTCATCGACTGTGCTTTTTTCTAAATCTGTAGATAAAGTGGGGACATAACCTGAATTCAAAATTAATGTCTCTGCATCAATGCATTTAACAAGCTGTTCAATGTCCTCCACTTCAATATTGTTTAAAGAGGTATCAGAAACCGGTTCACATACTGTAAAAACATTTTTTGAGTCAGATTCTGAATTGTCTCTTGTACAGCTCAAATCCAAATCTGAGTTAAGTTCTTTGTGAACAGGTACAAAATCCACAACCAGTTTCACGTGGGATTCTGCAAGTGAGCTTGCACCTTCAAAATGTAAAAGTGAATTTGATTCAGTGGCAGCTACAGAGCTGGTATTTGAACCGACGTCTTTATTCTCAGGCTCTAAATCCCAGCCTGCCTTCGAGCAGGACTCTGCAAGCGAGCTTGCATCTTCAAATAAATGTTCTTGTGAGTTGAACTCAGAGGTAACTATAGGTGCAGATTTTGAGTCTTGTTCTTCACTAGGTAGCACCAGGTCCGACTCTGCTTCGACGGGGGATTTGGCAAGTGGGACTGACTCTTCCAACAGTACTGCTGAACTGAGGTCTGAGGTATCGACAGAACCGGAGTCAGGTTCTTTACTGTTAGGCACCAGATAGAAGGGAGTCTCTGCACACACCTTCGAGTTTGATTCAGAGGTGATTACGGAGTCAGGAGGAGGAGATGGAAGCACAAGCGCAGCATCTTCAACAAATGCTTCAGCTGAACTACCCGTATCGAGATTGCTGGGTGTCTGCTCACAGGGCAGGTCTTCATGCCTGTATTTCACCTCCGACACTTCTGTATTGTCATCAGTTACCTGACTGTTTGGAATAGAGTCATTTGTTTCAGGTATTTCTGCCTCTTTGTCTTGACTGGCACATGTGGCAGCAGGCTCTTCACCTACACTACATGGAGTATCTTCTACAGGCAGAGGAGCTACCTCATTTTGTGCTAAATCTTGTTTCAAAACTCTTTCGCCTGCTTCAATGTTTTTTTCTTCTACTACTGCCAGGGCTTCTTGTTCATGTTTTTCCTTTGTTTCTAGCCTTTTTTGTGCTGCAGCTTTCCTGGGTTTTGCAATTGATGGAGTTTGGGACAATCTACGGGAGAATGATCGGTTACGGAGAGACATTGTGAAGCCATTGATGTTGAAAGAATCCTGGTTATGAAAGAGGATATTGTCAGCTTTCTCCAAACTCACCCAAGATGCTCCAGACAAGGTTCTGGTTACACTGCTCCTGAGAAGTCTACCTGAAGAGCTCATGATTGGTTTCTTTTCTTGTTGTTTTTTCTTAACATCTTTTTCTTGTGCTGGCTTTTTGCCTTTTCCAGAACTAACAGCTTTTGTGGAAGTCTTTGTGGTTTTCTTTCTCACTTGGCTAGATTTCTTTTTGCCCTGGTTAGTTTTCCTTTTGCCTAACTCTTCCTTTTTGACTAATCTGGAAGGCCTCGCGTGGTGAGCCATGTCTGTGGAGTAGTAGAAATGTTAAGAGGAGAGATGGAAAAAAATCATGAGCTCTTGAGAGAACTTTTCAATAGAAAACTGCATACTCCCATTGCTGCTCTCTGTGGTCATACAGCATTAACTCTGAAACAGAAAAAGATATGAAATAGTATTAGTATAATTTTAATTGATGAAGTGTGCACATATATTAAACTGACCATTTTTTAATATTTAAAAATACACAGGTAGGATTAGAAATACTGGTACTGGACGTTATGTTCAATTAACACAAAAGCTTTCAAAATACTAGTATATTGCAAAATGGAAAGCTTGCCTAAATGCCTATAACACAAATGAAGAAGCAAACGGAGCTCAAATGACCAGGCAACATCACATGTTGACTGTTTTATATCAGTTCTAAGAAGTTTGAATTTTCTCAACCTTATTCATAGTTCATTAATCACCCCGTTCCTTGAGTGAGAATGGGTAAAGTTTACATCCATGGCTTTATGTTCAACAGTGTATCTATCACTGTAAGGACATTCAGGAAAAAAAGAACAAAGCTGAGTTTGTGTGTTGTGTGTGTGCACTCATACACCATCACCAGGGCCTCTCTTTCTTTTACCATCCACCAGCTGCCCACCATGGTACAATTTGAGATAAAATGGGAGAACTAACTAGCTCCCCGAAGATGCCTAACTTGTGGTGTTACTCGCAGGGGAACTGGACCCGGAAGGAATTGCCTTTCCCAGTGTTATCTCTCAGGATAACATACCAGCGTACTATATTACATTGCAAGCCTTGATTCTGTCCTGTCTGGCTACATCAAACATACTATGCAGGCAGTTGTCTCTGCTTCATCATTATGACTACTAACATATCTGCCTTCAACAAAACACCACACATTTGTCCTACGCCTTTGTCCCCAAAGACAGCTGCAACGCAGAAGTCCCCCAACTCCCCAAATACAATTCAGTCATCTCAGAAGATACAACAGATTCTTCACGCTCCAAATCAGTTTCCTTCAAGGAGGGTTGGGGTTTTTAAATGTAAAGCAATTCTAATAAGTACACAGTTTTTCAGTACACAGTGCTTTTAAGTACCTGTAGAAGGCTTTTAAAGCTTTTTTTATCTGTTTGCACAGACCAGATTGGTAGACAAGAGCAGCCTAAAAATGGAAGCAGGCAAAGGCAGAGCAAGAGGCTCTGTAGTCTCAGGCAGGAGGGTGTCTTCCTTTCGTCATCATTCCCTTGAAATGCTTAAGCCCAAATCAAGTCACCTATAGGCCACCAGCACCTCACTAATGGGAAGAGGGAAAGAAAAGGAAGAACAAGAAGCATGGGGATGATGTCTAAAATCCTGACCTCGAAGGGGGGAAAAAAAAAATAAAATAAAAAAAGGGGATCCTGGCTTCTAAAGAAGTGGAAAAGAGAAGAAAGGTGCTACCAGGCTCCTGACACCACCACTCCTTCCTATGATCTCAACCCCACCTTGAAGCCTGCTGAAGGTGGGGAGAGCTACGCTAGTGCAGCCCGGTATACTTAACACCCCAGAAATGTTTAATGGTACTACACCAGCCAGGTTTGGCTGGTGTAGGGCAAACAAAAAGGCACGGGGCACGTGAAGAGCAGGCTCCACAAGCAGAACAGACCTCCAGACCACAAAAACATATCTACAGCACAAGGGGTGCAGAAAGCTTACAACTATCAGCACCAAACAGTGCTGCACTACACTGAGATAAGCTCATTAGCGCGCTGAGGGGATGGTCTAGCATAGCTAACACGCAGGGCCTCTGTGCAGGACCACCAGCTCCTGCCGCTCCCCAACCAGCACACTGGCGGCGAGCTTGTTTCTGATAGTTTCAGCCCTGAGCAGGCTGCCCAGTGGCCACAGTACCTACCAAGGCTAACAGGAACTCCCTAAACTCCTTTCAAATAGCTTATTTAAAGCATTTTGAAGCCTACCTCCTGTCTGTTCAGCAGTAGTAAGCTGACTGATCCTGAGTACAACATATAAATCAAGTATCTTACCTACGTGCTGTGATTATTCTGTATGGTATCTTCATATTACCTATCAGATGAACATTATTACCGAGACAGGAGTTTTTCCACACACTCAAATACCCTTTTAGAGCCAGCATTGCTGTACAAGACAAGGCTAAACACACTTGTAAGGTCAGACCAGAGAATAATGCCCAGCAAACACACAATGAACACGCTAACAGCATCCCTGCTCCATCACAGCAAAACACCCATCCTGGAAAGACTAAATAGACACATGTAGTTGTTTGTAATTGCAAGTAATGCTTCAAAGGCCACAGAGAGACCTGAACAGCTCCCGCAGAAGCACTCTATAAAAGCTGGGTCAGACACTGAAATAGCAAAGTAAATACAAAGCTGAAATGAAGGTAATCTCAGTGCCTTCCTTCCCCTACCCTTCTCTGGACACGTGTGGGCGAAGGGGGACATGGCCATCACTACTCACTCTGTGAACTGCGTGTCAAAGAGGGCATCAGCACAACATCAGCAGGTCCAGGAAATAGTTGTTGGCAGCTTGCAAAAACCTTTCCCAGTTTCTTGTGGTTTTGACAGAGACTGGGCTCCTCATTCCAAAGGATAGCCTGGAAGGCTGCAAAACCAGTTGGAAGCAAGCAGCAGGCAGCGTATCTGTAGCCATTAGCGGCTGCCCCGGCACTACATAACAGTGGCAGGAGAGGAAATGCGAGCTACTTTCAGAGACTAGAGCCAGGGGAGCAAGGAAGAAAGCAAGCAAACAAGAAGGGCCAGGCAACATGGGAATGTGTGAATCAGGAGGGGAACTGAAGAGATAAAGTCTCTTCTCTTTATCAGTCCTGAAACAGAAGCAAAATGACAAGAGAAAACAGGAGATCTGGAGTGGAAAGAGAGACTGGATTTTTCAGGATACTGAATTTGTATAATGCTTTCCTCATATTACTTCTCTAAATAAGCAGTTGCCACTGCTGTTGTGGAAGTTTGGGAAGCATGAGCAACAAAATCATCAATTAGAAGCTTCATTTATAACAATTCTGTGATTTTATTTTTTAAATCATCATTATAATTACATGATAATACATCTTTACCTGCATTTGCAAACTGCAACATGGTTGCTTCAGCACTGAAGAAGCAAGACCATCCTGGGGGTTGGTTGTTTTTGCCCCTCCCCCCCTTTTTTTTTAAATACAGAAAAACATACATGTCTGGCAAGAACGTAGAAAAGTATCAAAGCCAAAGTGTTGCTCCTTTTCAGGGCCAAAATTAGAGGCTATGAACATCCAGTGGTTGAAGACTTCCCTTTTTCTTGGTAAACAAAGAACGCTGATATCTGTAGGAAATTGACTGGCATTTAAATACCGCGTTAAAGAAGATGACAAAGGCTGCTAGTAGTCGTCTTGCTCAGAGTTGACAATACACGGGCACAAGAACAGCAACAATTTTATCCATTTTTGTTTCAATTTTGTCACTGGAGTGAATTTAGGTTTTTCAGAAGAGATTTGGGTGATAGACCCCTAAAGGAAATTTTTTTTTCCCTCAATTAATACTTGTCTTCGGTTATGTTTGTCTGGGGCGCTGAGCACCTTACCCCCAAGGTGACTGTAAGCTCTTGGGAGAAATGCCTGTCAGCAAGAGATCTTTGCTTTCCTTAAAGAAAGCCCATAGTCTTGATGAATACTAGTCTGCCACAATAACCTTAACTGCTAGACACAAAGCTGTCTAACATTTTTTAAATTAAGTGCCTAATAAAACTAAATTACATTGTTATTTGTTTACTCTTCCACATTTAGGACCAACATATTAGGTAGCTACAATTGTGCTCAGTACTCAAATTTTGTTTTCTGTAACACTAGGAAATATTTTACCTCCCCTTTTTCATTTAAAGCACTGGTAATGACTGTTGATGCCTGCAGCAGTTGCAAATTGCCTCACGTCACTTCTTAAGGACAAGAAATGGCTGTATCACACAGGCCACATTTCACAGCAAGAAATTAATTATATTTCCAAAATATTTACGTGGACTTGGCAGGATTATCAAACATAAACCTCATGGGACAAAATAAGAACTTGGCAGTTTTCCACCATCCTGGAGAGAAACAAATTCACTTCAGTCCTCTCTTCCAAAAGTCAAACCAGGTGGGACCTACCACACCCTCCCTGAGAGGGGAGGACAGGCATCTCTATGAAGTAAAACGGGTAATGGGTACAGGAGGGTTTGCAGGGAACTGCCCTAGATAATGAGTGCATCCTGAAGCTGTTTGTTACTTGAGTTGACTTATCTCTTCTAACTCATGTGCAAAGCTGAAAGCTGATTTTAAGGCCAGTTGCTTAAGTTTTGCTCACTCACAGCAATAAATCTGGAGCAATCCCACTGACTGCAATAATCCTCAACAAATACTGTTAAAAAGCTAATCAAGGGCTAAATCTTTTAGTCCCATCTTGGTCATAATTCCAAACTATTATAATGAGAATTCTGCCTACAAAGTAACTGAAGAATTTAATCCTGTACTGCTGGAATGCCTCCACAGGGAAAAAAACCAAACCAAACCACAAAAACCCACAAAACCCACCACCCTGCTTTTGTTATTTGCTTTCCCTTTACACAAAAGCATAAAAAAATAAAGCAAGTTTTCCTTTTAGAGGTAGTGCCCACCAAGATTCTGTTCCATAACTTGATCCTTGTTGGAAGATGGGGGGGGGGGGGGGTGTTAAAAGATGTGTTCTCATAAAATGGTGGCAGCTTTTTTATGGCATCATGAAAGGAGGCAAGTGACCCCTGAACAAACACAGCTGCATGGGGAAAAAATAATGGCACAGCTAGGACTAGGTTGAGCCTGGTTTCACTACAGTCAGATGCACTAATTAAATACATTTTGTTTCAGCATTCAGGTATCTTTTTAAAAGTCTCTTGAGATTGGTCCAGTGGGGAAACAAGACCTGGAAGCTTTCATAAAAGCCACTTAATAAGACACAGGTCCCAAGCAATAAGGGCCACAATTTGACTTAGAAGTTGTCACACAAGCTCAGATCTACAACTCTTAACTGAAAAGCATCTCATCTTCCAGGAGAAAATGCTCTAGAGGAAGATGCAAGGGACACCGGAGACATTAGAAAATCTGGACCCTCGTGTTAGGCGCAAAAGCTTTTTTCACAGTCTTTTCAGGATTATGTCATATCACCTGCATATTCTTCCCAGCTGCACCAATGTCAACCTGCTTTTCAATCTTGCCTAATTCCCTGCATCTACCAATTGCTCTGTACAACACTTTGTATATGAAAAGAAGGGAAATGGGTCAGGAGGAGAGAATTACCTTTATTTTTCCCTTTCCCCCCTTCTTTAATCCTTGGGTACCCATTTGGTTTTGGTTAAGAAATAAAAATGAAACTTCTCATCTGCCTTCTCAGGACCATGAGTTATTTCATACACAGTCTTGTAAAGAGGCCTCTCCCCCTTCCCAAGGCAGGCAGTGGGACTTCCCCCAGCTCCCTCCGCAGAGGCGCCCCAAGGTCCCACCTCACTCACCACCCCGCAGCCCCCCAGACCTCTCCTCCTGCAGTCCCATTTCAAGTGGTGTTTCTATCATCTCACACGCCATTCAAGAGTACTGTTCTCCATTTTACTATGTAAAAGTTTCCTGCTTTACTTTCCAGGATTATGCCACTCAAGGCATATTTTATCCACATATATTAAACCTTGACTTAAGTCAAGATTTTCCAGTAGCATAACTGCAAGTCTGGGATCAGGCACAGCAGGATGCCACCTCAGTTTCTCACAGACAAAGGCGTACACTCAAAGCATAATCCTTTTCCCACTGACAGCAGTAACACTGGATGATGTTGAGCAGACCAAGCACCAAGGCCTTCATCCTAAATTTTTGTCCTCGCTGGACCTGGAAGGCCACCTCTGTGCTTGCAGGATAAGCCTGGATAAGGCAGGACTGCCACCGTGGCCTACTTCCCTCCGCTGTGTGGGGAGTTGAAGACAGCTGTGAAATACACGCTCACAATGAATTCAGCAAGAGGTGTCAATGTCTAGCATTTTGCAATGTCATGAGTTGAGCAGGCACCTTGGAGCCTGCACAGTGAGTGAAGCAGATAAAAAAATACCACAAAAAAAAGCCCTCCTGGTTTAGGGAAGGCTCTATTAGTACAATAAAAAAAGTGTGGCAAGGAACCACACATGCTTAAACCACAAAACCAGATTAAGCCTCAGACAAACAACTGGCACCAAGAATCCATTGTGAAGGCTCGCATGTGCGCGAGCATCCTCCCTCCTGCCCAGGCAGGAGCGGGGGCTTGCTTTAACCTCTGTTCAGTGCAGCCGAACGCTGACCTTAACGGGGGAATGCTAGAAAGTAAAAAGATACCAAGCAGTTTCTAAGGGTTCACCAAATGAAAGCCCTTTCCACCAGAACACTACAGGTACTTTTGAATAAAAAAAAATAAAAAAAAAGGCAAGCAAACCAAACAAAATCCCTCAGCTAATCATAAGCCCCTCTAATTCCGCATTTCTGCTGTTCTAAATGCTGAATTTATTTTTTTATAATATTTGACTCTGTTCTTCAGGGGGGTTGCCTTTTTTTAACCAAAAAAAAGAAAAAAGAAGAAAAAACCCACTAACTGAATCACCTTATCTCAAACTCAATTAAAAGAAGGGGGAGGTGGAGGGAAGAACCTTCAGGCAAAGATTAAGCCTGGAAAATTTCAGCCTGAAAGGTGTTTTGAAATGTAAGTAACTGAAAACAGAGAGCAGGATGGAAATGCTTTGGCCAGCTTTAACAACCACGGGTAGCACGCCAGCCACGATAAAACACTATCAGTCAGGATTTTGAATTATTACACAGTGAAGACTTGGGTCTCGCAGAAACCATGAACATCAGAAAGTTCCTTGGTACGTCTCACCTTGAATCCTCCCCCGAATACCTGCTTTGTGCAACCCAGCCCTCCCTTGTCTCCTCCAAGCACCAGCAACCCCTCCTGTCCAGAAGGGCTGAGCTTCGTCCTGAGAGCAACCGCCGCCCGCCCTTGTGCTGCTGGAGAAACTGCTTCTGAAAAGCATAAACCAGCCTTCTCTTCCTTTACAAACAGGGTCGACCAGGCTACCTGCCCAAGTTTGCTCAGACCAAGAGGAAAATGCTGCGTTTTCTGGATTCAATCTCT
The DNA here is from genome assembly GCA_031468815.1 of Morus bassanus. Lineage (NCBI taxonomy): Eukaryota > Metazoa > Chordata > Aves > Suliformes > Sulidae > Morus > Morus bassanus. The sequence continues at coordinate 5,467,525 of CM062583.1, forward strand.
ACTCCTAATTTGCGTTGACTGACATTAATGAAAACAAGGTGATTACTGCACAGAATAGCCTTTGCCTCTCCACAAGAGTACCTTAAAAATAGTACTGAGCACAGCTGGGAAGAGCTACTATTTGGAAGATCACTTTTTTTATCATTATTATTTTCACAGGTTTCTCCATTGGCTTTAAATTTTAAAGAGACACCTTTGCCCTAGCAGTCTGCTTGGTCACGTTCAAATATCAAACTCTGCAAGTGCCTCTCTGCCCAGTTCCGCCGCTAACGCCTCTGGAAGGAGAGCTCTCCGGCCAGACCCACGCCGGTGCGGCGGCCCCGGCCGGCTCGCTCGCCGGGTGCCCTGCTCTAGGTGCCCGCTCGCACGCTCCCCTCGCCTCCTTAAAGGAGCAGCATCTCACCGTGCCGGGCTGCCGCTACGCAGGCCGAGAGGCAAGAGACGCGGGCTACGTCGCTCTTTAAATCTCTTTGGGGTGCGGGATAGGCTGGCTGGGTGTAGGACAGGCTAGGCACAGATTGGCGCGACTCCTTTGACTGCCGTTGCGCCTGGTCCCTTTGCAAATCCAGCATGCTCCACCGCTCGTTAGCAGCCATACCTTTGTAAGGTTAACTGGTCCTGCCTCCCAGCAGGCCGCCTCTCCTTACCCATCCCATTTGGCAGAAGGCATCCTTCTCCCCCAGCTCCATCGCCAGCCCAGCAGGGGCCATCCCGGCCAGCACCAAACCTCCAGTCGCGACAAGGCCACACCACCTCTTCTCCCCCAGCTCCAAGAGCAGCTGGACGGGCACTGGGAGCCCTGGAGCACCTCGGCGGCGGCAGCCCCGCCGGGTTCTGGTTCCTTTAGTGCCGGCAGGCGGACCCCGGGGCGGGGGGGAAGGGAAGGGTCAGGCAGGGCCCGCCTGGGGGGGAGGCAGCGGCTCCTCGTGGCCCGGCCCCTCCGCTGGCCATGTCCCCCCTCCCCAACCCCAGGAGCCCTCCCCGGGGCTGCAGACAATGGGGCCGACCCCGGCGGGAGCGCTGGGGACCCGCGGCACCCGGCCGGCCGCCCCCGGGGATGCTCCCCCCGCCAGCCGCACCTCCCGAGGGTGCTGCAGGGCCCGCGCTCGCCTCTTCTTTTGGCGGGGGGGAGAGGCGGGCTGCGGGGGTTTTCCGGCTGGCCGGGGGCCCCGGCTGCCGGGCAGGGTCCCTTTAATTGTTCCCTGCCCTCCGCGGAGACTGCAGGCAGTTTCTCTCGCCTGGCGGGTTTTTCCAGGCAGGCTCTGGCTGCTGCAGCGCAAACACGCTCCAGCACAGCCAGGGAGAGACCGGACTTTTTCGTTCTTTCGGCCAAACTGCGTTTTGCATTTGAATAACCCCCAGAAGCCTACCCGCCGGCCTTCCTCCCTCCCCGTCTCGAAACGCTCCGAGCCCGGCCGCGGGGGTGCCCCTGCCTCCCCCCTCCCCATTAACTCAACTTTGCAACGAGCCAAGCTTGGGGGGTGGGGGGGGGTGGGAAGGGGGGTGTCCGAAAGGGAGGTCTCCGTCCCCCCCCGCCCGCAGCAGCCCCGGGACCCGTCCCCCGCACGTACCAGGGCTGCGGCACGGCCAGCCCGCAGCTCTCGGGAAGGGGCGATGCTGGCATGGCCCGGCGGCCCGCGCTCGGAGCGGGGCGCGGTTCACGGCCCGGGCCCCCGCGGGCGGGCGGCTCCCATGGCGCGACGAGCCCAGGCGGGGGAGAGGGAGCCCCGGGCCGCGAAACGTGCTCTGGGCGGCGGCGGGTCGCCTCGCCTCGCCCCTGGCCGGACCCTCCGGGAGGGAGCGGGGAGGGGGCGGCTCGGCGGGGCGCTCGCCGCACCGAGCCCTCCCGGCAGGCGGCAAAACGCGCCCTGGATCCCCGCGGCTGGAGCGGGATTCGCCGCCCCCCCCCACCCCCTTCTCCCCCCCCCCCCCGCCTTTCCACGCCGCGGGGTGACCCGGCGGCGGGAGCAGCAGCGGGGCTGGCGCGGCACGGCCCCGGGGGCGGCGGGGGGCAAGAGCCGCCAGGGTGGCGGCTGTCCCTCCGCGGCCGCCCCCGGAGAGCCGCAGCCAGCATGCCGGGCTGCTAACGCCGAGCTACGATTATTCAACAACAACAAAATAAATAAAGTGGCAATAATACGAGAAAAGGCAAATTATTCCGTTACTTGCGGAGGCTGAGGTTTGACGCCGCGTGCCTCCCGACCAGCAACGGAGGTGACACCCTCTGAAATCATCCCCTTTTTTTAGGCTGGAAGAGGGGAAAGTTTGGCCAGCGGTGACCAGCAAGGGGTTCGGCAAGGGGCCAACCCCCCTGCTCCTTACACGTGCCACCCAGGAGGACCCCCCAAACGCCGGCGTGCAGCCAGGCCGGGCCGTCCCACGAGAGGGGCGAACACGCCCGGACGCGTGGGGAGATGCTGCTTGAGAGGAAGAGCTGCTGAGCCGCCCTCTCCCTCCCGCAAGGAGGAAAAAATATAACCAGTCTTGCTCTCCCCATCCCCCACCTCATCCATTAAGAGCCACTGATGATACTTGCTGCTCCTTCCCAGAGGGAAGCGGGTGAGCAAAACGTTATAATAAGAGGAAGAGTCGGTCCAGCCTTCTTACACGACTCATTATCACTGCAGCCTTTTGTCAGAGTGGAAAGCAGGCCACCAAGTCTAACGTTTCTTCAGACTGGAAAACAGATGTTGGAAACGGGATCTATGAAACAATATACCCTAGCAATACTTTTTTAAAAAAGCTTCATTATTATTAAGTCTGTAGCTGTTGTAGTATAAAGCACTTCAAATGTGATCCAACCCATTCAAATGCGAGCCTGCAGAGAGGCTTTTCTACTACTGCATCCAAGAGCCCAGTGCTATCCACATCCATTCCTATAAAGATGCTTTAAATGCCAGTGTTTTGCTAACTATTTTAATTGACATGCGGGAAAGGAGCAGCAGCAGCACAGATCTGCACAGCTTACTGCTGCTGCTGCAGTTCAGTGCCGGTCAATCTCTACCTCCATCCTCTTCTCTCCTCCCCTTTATTTCCTTGCAGTGGAAAAAGGAATAGTCTGGGAATCTTAGCCAAGCCCAGACATTTCAGATGCAACAAAGTGAAACCAACAAGACATATACCTGAATTTTGAACATTTGCCCGATCAGCTCTCAGCAGCAGCTAATTTTGGCAATGCACATGAGTTCTCTTTGCTGGGTGTAACCATACCATCTCCTCCTCAATCTGACAGCTTGCTGAAAAGACTGCTTTTCTAGACGGCTGGATATCAAGACTTCTGTCATTCCAAATATCTGCCCTGCAAAAAGAAGAGGTAACACAAGCTATTTTTATAAGCTAAAATAATAGATTATTTGAGAAGTAAAAGAACTATTGCTCTTCAAGTGTCGCACACAGCAAAAGTAAGTAGAAGGAACCAGAACTTGATGACAAAGCCCCACATAAGCTGACTACATTTCTTGGGAAGATGGTAATATGTCAGAAGTTGTGGGCTTGAACAAAATGCAGAGCAAGAAATGAGTAACGTGGAGGAAAGCAACGAGCAAGGAGGGCTAAGGCTTAGTTAGAATAAGCAAGTTAATAGGAGCACCCAAACACCAACATGTACTATCACAGCTCCATTAAAAACATGCCAAAGGCTAGGAAACAAACAAGAATTAACAATTGTTCATTTTCACAGCCACAGACGTATATGCTCACGGTCTTTTTCAACACTAACAAATATCCTAGGAAGCGAGAAGCACCAGGTGACAATCTTTCCTGGTAACACTAAGATACTCAGCCTACCAAGACAAGCTGAGTATAAATGTTTGGAGAAAGACCTCACAGTAATGACTGGCTAGGCAACAAAATGGTGGATGAAATCCTTTCAGTAAAATGCAAAGTGAGGCACATGGGGGGAAACATGGAAACCACTGCCTCCAAATTAGCTCCTACCATTCAAAATAGAGATCCTGGTACTGTGACAGATACTTCTGTGAAACCATGCTGTGTGCTCAAGTGGAGTGTTAGGAATCACTACAAAAGAAGGGAAACACAGAACAGGGAACATCACTACACCATCATTATTCAGTCCAGATCTACTGCCTGCTTACATCTTGAACATAACATGCAGTTCTGGTCTGCTTAAAAGGTACAAAGTGGAACATAAAAAGGCACAGAGAAACGTAGCAAGGGTGGCCAAAAGCACAAGGAGTAGCTAAGTACACCAAGATTCTCACCCTAGAAAGAAGGCAATCTGGGTGAAATGCCAAGCAGTATATTATAAAAACACGAGCGACACAGAAAGTGTCATCAGAGTGCAAACACTCACTGTTTCTCTGAAGTAGAGGACATCAAGTCAATTTATCAAACAGATGTATCAGAACAGCAGACAGCTACTTCTTCACACAATGTGTTGTCAAACCATGGAACTCACTGCTACAGCACATTGTAGATGCTAAAAACTTTACAGGTTAAATTTTTTTAAAGCAAAATTAACAGACGTTTAATCAATAGCTACTTAACACAAAAGTATTATTTTAGCTACACATTACCTGAAGATGGAAGAGTGTGCTGAGGAACTAGCCCTGTACACTACTCAAGCCTTCTTCCCTCTGTATGTGCTACTGGCTACTGTCAAGGGTAAAGTTTCAAGCTGGTGGACCTTCGGTGCAACACAGTGTTACCATCCCTATGTTTTTATCCAAAATAACATGCAAATTGGTACATACCTGCAGAATTAATAAAACCGGACAACATAGAACCGAGGAATACAGTGTGTAAACCTGTAAGTAGTTCTCTACTGCAGGCAGCTCCAGCAAAATGTAAGTCTGCAGTGAATATTAGGGAGCTGCGAGGGGTAGTTGCTCCCTGAGAGACAGGGAGCCCCACACAACAGCCAGCAGGACAAGGACCTCACTAGCCAACACCCAGCCCTGTTACACATCCACAAGGCAAACAGGACAGGTCTAGGGGTGGTATCCACATTATACCAGGAGTCCAGATAATAAATCAGCTTCCAGAAGATGAGGCAGGTCCAAGGTTGAACTAAGAAGTCAATCTGCAGGCGAGAACCATGTCTAGTGACCCAGTGAATAAGCAAAGTTAGATGCAATCCAAGCAGATGCTGAGCAGGGTCCATAGTGACTGAACAGAACCAAGGCCAGATTCCAACTCAGCAAAATTTATAGTGCAGCCAGGGCTGAGCTTAAATAGGGCTCCTGGGCCCATGGGCAGAGGATGTGGGTGGAGGCTCCAGGTGCAGCTGGTCAGGTCCATTAAGGCCTATTAGTGCCCTCAGGGCCCTGACCCTGGAAACAGAACTATTTGGGTGTGTTGGTCCTAAATCAGTCCTGCAGTCATCTGGATCAGACCTCTGCAACAGGCACCGCAGCAGTCCAGGCTAGGGAAGGTTAGACATGTTGCTGATGCTGAACCCAAGTTAAACTCCCCACTAACAAAAACCTCTAGGAATTACACTGCAAAGACACCTATGCTGCTTTGTAAGGGAAAGACTGGATCTAACCAGGCCTGTCTTGGCTCCCCTGTCTCCCTCGTAGTGGAAATGGGATGCTGAGACATTAGAGTGGGCTCCTTGTGTGATTACAAAGCATGGATTAAAGTGTCTCCCTTGCAAAGCCTCCCTCATATTTATTAACTTGGACTCCACCTCCTGGTGGGGCAGACTGTCTCCCTGTAGCCCATGGAGGACCCCACACTGGAGCAGGGGGATGCCCGAAGGAGGCTGTGACCCTGTGAGAAGCCCACGCTGGAGCAGGCTCCTGGCAGGACCTGTGGACCCGTGGAGAGAGGAGCCCACGCTGGAGTAGGTTTGCTGGCAGGACCTGTGGCGGACCCATGCTGGAGCAGTCTGTTCCTGAAGGACTGCACCCCATGGAAGGGACCTGCACTGGAGCAGTTCGTGAAGAACTGCAGTCCATGGGAAGTACCCATGTTGGAGACATTTGTGGAGGACTGTCTCCTGTGGGAGGGACCCCATGCTGGAGCAGGGGAAGAGTGTGAGGAGTCCTGCCCCTGAGGAGGAAGGAGCGGCAGGAACAAGGTGTGATGAACTGACCACAACCCCCTTTTGCCGTCCACCCTGTGCTGCTCAGGGGGAGGAGGTAGAGAATTTGGGAGTAAAGCTGAGCCTGGGAAGAAGGGAGGGGTGGGGTGAAGGTGTTTTAAGATTTAGTTGTTGTTTCTCATTACCCTACTCTGATTTGATTGGCAATAAATTAAGCTAATTTCCCCAAGTTGAGTCTGTTTTGCCTGTGATGGTAATTGGTGAGTGATCGCTCCCTAGCCTTTCGTTATCTCTCCCATGAGCCTTTTGCTGTATATTCTCTCCCCTGTCCAGCTGAGGAGGGGGAGTGATAGAGCAGCTTTGGTGGGCACCTAGCATCCAGCCAGGGTCAACGCACCACAGCTGCACTGATGTGGTGGTGTGCCTGCAAACCCAGCTGAACACAAGCCAACCACTGTTAATGCCTTTGTATTTGTAGTACAGATGATCAGATAAATCACCCGCAGTGTTGTTAGTTGGCAGTATCTGAAAGAGAAAAGTCTTGAACAACATGAGTTTAAGGCAGAAACTCTTGAATTCTAATTGTGGTTTTGACAACGACTTCCTCATTTAGTCTTTCTTGGCCCTGGTTCTGTAGATAGTATCTACCTGCCTGATTGGCACTGAAAATAAGTTAACACTTGTAAGCATGCTGAACACAGATAGTTTAAGTGTTAATACCATTTTACTTGAAGTAAGGCCAGAAGGAACTATGATTTCATCGTCTGATGCCTGTTATACAGGCTCATTGCGTTTATTCTAAGTATTTCCTGTCAGATGTTCCTGACCTGCAGTGGACAGCAGTTTGCCCCCAGTTTCTGCTTTTATTGGAAATCTTGGCCCTTACTTCACTGCATGATTGTGCACGAGCAATATAAAGCATGAGTGCAGAATGCTTGTGTTGTGCCTGGCTGGTAAACACTACATCTGGGAAAGACATGGCTAATTTTGCATGCACCAACCCGGCATTTTTGGATGCTTCAAGTCTACTGCACTTTTGCAGTAAGCCGTGTGATACCAGAGGGCATGAAGTGCACACCTCTTCCCTGCACCTGAAAGAAAGGAAGAGGCCTGCTTAGCTAGAGAAATTTGACACCACTGTATTTGCAGACTCAATGATTTTGGAGAGTCAAATATTTCTGTTCCTTAAAGACCTCACTGACATGCTACGGGTAGGGACTGTCAGGGTCCTGAGGGTGCCCACAGGCGTTAATGGCCCTGAGCAGCCTCACCTGGGGCCTCCATCCACACACCTAGTCCATGGGCTGGGAGCTCCATTTAAGCTCAGGCCTGGCTAGGCAGTCACTTCTTGGCTGAGCTATGCTATAGGTGTGCTTGTTTTGAGTCCTGGCTCTGGTGTTTCTTGTCTGGACCTGACTACTAGATGAACCTCAGACTTGCCTCCGGTCTTGTTTTGGGCCTTACCTTTTATTGTTCCTGACTTGCCTCTCTGGATGGACCCTGGACCTGCTTTGTGCTCTTGCTGTGACTGTCAATGGAGCCTGTTTCCAGCACCTAGTTCTGTCTGTCCTGCTGCAGGACTGCGCCCTGTCGGTGAGGATACTGCCTGTGCTGTGGTCACCCTTGGCTCCTAGCTCGTATCGCCTCTAGAAGCAGCACTGTCCTGTCCGCTTGCTGGCAGCGATAAAGAGAGCTCAAGATGCCACACTGGCAAGGAATTGAGAGTTGCTCAGGTATTTCTATTTTGCAAGCCATAATGCCTGTTGCAGAAGAAAGAAAAAACCTCTCAAATTCCTGGGTCTCATGTTGGAACAGTTCTGTACTTCTGGTGGTTTTGGATATGGTTTGGGGCAAATGAACAGACAACTAGATAGATGTTACTTCAGATCACTAACTAGTAAAGACTACAAGCAAGTATAAAGTGGGAAAAAAAACGCCCTTTCTGATCCCTGTAGCCCAGAGGCATGACACTTGAGGATGATTTGTACAACTGTCTCATAACTAGAGTTGACTGTACCTCAGCATTTTAAGAGCACTGAAAATAATCTTTTCAGCAACTACTACCACCATGAGAATAGCTTGCCTAACTTTAGCCTTAATAATTTATTTCAATTGATAAATATTTGAAACATCTTTACAAAAACAAGCATCCTCAACAACAAAAAATTCAGAAACAAATTACAGCTAATGATAAAACTACCTACCTGCTTGAATTTTTCTTCAAGTTAGCAGCTCTGCTCTTGCGTATCTTGACTTTAACGTCTTCCCCTGTTTATCATCAATCTGCCAACGAAGGATGACATAGTGTGAGGCATGAGTGTAGCCTGAGAGACATTAAAAATGCTGATGACTTTTAAGAATGGGTCATAAAAGAGGAGCCACCAGAGAAATTCTGTAAAGGGCATAAACACTTCAAGGTAAAAAGATGAAGTGGCTGCAGTGAGAATGTTAAGATTTGAAGGTGTAAATAATGAACTACTACAGAAGCTAGTAAAGAAAACAGAACTTCAGAGCATTTTATACCAGCAAGTATTAAAAAAAAAAGCTATACACATAAAGGTCATTGCTGAATTCCTTTATGTGTTAGTATATCTCTACAAGATGTTCTGTTTAATTTTGCAGTGCAAGTCCCTTATTGCTCTCCTAAAGGGTATGCACTCATGGTGCACGCTTCCCTAAATTAAAAGGGCCGACAAAGTACCTTCCTGAAATATCTTACCTCTATCCAAAAGAAGTAACAGGCCATTTATGCAGTTATCAGATTTTTCTAGTCACTGGTAAAACTCTAGAAACCAGATGACTTACAGCTGTTAGTGTAGTTGTAACGCTTTTCTGTGTGAAATCACTAAATAAATAAAGTTTCTACAGTTGGAGCTTTAAAGCAGTATGATGGCTGTGGTGGTGGTGGGGAGGCTTTTCCTGAGCAGAATCCCAAAAGAATACAAACTGGCTGGGAACACCACATCAACAGTGACGATAAAGCTTGTTCCAATAACTCACATAACAGTTGCTTTTCCGTTAGAGACGTAAACATCAGAGTGACTTCAACAGAAATTATGAATTTCCCAGGTATATTAAAAGAATGTAAAAAGGCTTGAGGGTTTTCTGCTATAAAGGACTTACTCCATATTTTCTGGAAAAAATATGTCTACCTTTGCTGTGTATTTTTTTCTTATTGGAAAAAATGCGTACTGTAACAACCATTTCCCAAATACATAAATGACATAATGATCAAACAGGGCAACATAAAGTTTTCCTAATGCTGAAGCAAACTTAATTTTAAGGAATGTAACCTATTAAAGGAAAAAATGAATAATTTCTGTTGAAATTGTTTGATACATGCAGGAAGAAAAAATGTTCCAGCAAATTTGTCTGGAAATAGGTTAATTTTACTTGTGCAAGCACTGAGATCTGTTTGACTGTTTTCTTCATGTTAAAAGACTGACTTTAAAAAAAAGGGGGGTTTTGGTATACGAAATACTTGAAATTTGGGTCAAGATGTATGGGGCAGAAAGCGTATGAGAAATCTATCAGTAACTGCAGAGAACTGAGAGAAAAGCTGACAGCATTAACTTTCTCTCCAGGCATCATGTATGTTCTCCTTCCTTATACCATGCACCATCATCCAGAGTGTGGGTTGGGTGTTTTTTTTTTTTTTCAGGAATTGAGGACAAGTGTTTAAGTGTCTCCTGGAAAGCCCTATACAATGTATTCAAAGAAGACATTGCAGAAAAGCCTAAAAAATTGCAAAAAAGTGTTGACTGCTGCAGAGATGATACTGGGTTTGACCTTCCTCATTCTAAAAACTAATTTTTTTTTTTTGTAGTATCTGCTTCACTTTCTGATGCATTTTGAAACTTGAATATGACTACTCGAAATTTTTTTTTGCTAGATGAAACTACACTTGTAGACGAAAGTACTTCTGTTCTAGCACGAACTTCAAGTAGCTATTTAAACGCTTAAAAAACTCGATGTACTTTATTTTATGGCCTAACGAAAGCTCCTTAGGTTTTGGCGGCGTGCACCTACAGGTCTGAAAATACGGACGTGCTGGGAGGGGGCACCGCGGCCCGTTCCCGAGCGGCAGCAGGCGCTCCCCGGCGGCACTAACAGCTCACGCCGCCGGCGGCGGAGCGCCGCTCCGCGCGGGACCCAGCCGCGGGCGGCTTAAGCCGGGCCTTACCGCGGCCTCCCCCGGCGCGGGGCCGGGTCTGACGCGATCCGCAGGCGCCGCGGCCCGGCCCTGTCTCGGCGGGGCCGCCCCCAGCCCCGCCCCTGCGCCGCGGCGGGGCCGCCGGCCGGCTCCAGGCGCTGCCCGCCCGTTCGCCCGCGGGAGCCGCCGCCGCCCGCCTCGTCCCGTCCCGTCCCGTCCCGCCCTGCCCTGCCCCATGGCTTCCCCGGCGGCGGCGGGGCCCGGCGCCGCGCTGCCCCCGGGCGCGGCGCGACGCGACTTCTACTGGCTGCGGTCCTTCATCGCCGGAGGTGGGTGTCCCGGCGCGGCCCCCGCCCGGCGGCCTGCCGTGCCCGCGCTCGGCGGGCTAGGGCCGGGCTGTGCCGCGGGAGCGGGGCCGGGCCGGGGCACGGGGGCGGCGCGGCGGAGGTGGCTTCCGTGTCGGTATCCCCGGCCCAGCTGCTGCCGCGGGCCCCCTCCCCGGGGGCTCCCCTTCCCTTGTTTCTCCCTTTATTCCCCTCGTGCTAACGCAGGCGCCCCGCCCGCGTGTCGGAACCGGCGGAGAGCCCCGCGGAGCCGCCAAGTAAACGCTCGGAGAGCCCCGACCCCGCAGGGGCGCTGGGGGAAGGCGGGTTACCCGTGTCCCGAAGCTGTTGGGAAGATGAAGGCGGTGCGAAGGCGGGGGGCAGCCTAGCAAACAACCCCACGTTATGAACCTCTGAGAGAAAAAGCCTGTTTATTCTTCCTAGAGGGTGGTGCCCCAGCTGGCGGGTCTGCGAGGGGGCAGGAAGGGGATCTGCTGAACGCAGGCTGCCAGGCCAGGCCGCGCTGGGCGCGGGGTCTGGCTCCCGAGCGGCGCGGGGCCCACGGCGGACACGTAGCCCGCTCCCCTGGGAGAGCAGCTAGGGCTGTTCTCCGCCGACGGGAAGGAGGAAGCGGGGCGGAAAACTCCGGAGTAACTTTCTGGGAAAGCTCCTGCTGTGACTTCAGGAGCTGAGAGAGACGGCAGCCTGGGTGTTTGTAATCGGGAAAAGTGGCGTATCCATTTCATTAAGGCTTAGGGGTTTTGTAACATACTTCTGATAGAGGCTGTTTACTCGTCATCGGGCCTTCTTCTTGCCCCTAACCGAGTTTCTCCTCCCCTATTCCATTTAAAAATACTTTAGAAAAATCCCTTATGTATCTGCTGACCTAAAGAACTTTTGCATCCCATCACTTATCTTTTTCCCCTCTTGGAAAGGTGTTGCAGGATGTTGTGCCAAAACAACTACTGCACCACTGGATCGAGTAAAGATTTTGCTGCAAGCTCATAACCACCATTACAAACATCTAGGTAAGATGGCTGCTACGTGTCTAATTTTTGGTTTTAAATGCAATGTGCATGGTTGGGATATGTTGATTTTAATCAGCGATGTGGCTGATAAAAAAAGGCGCTAATCAGACAGAAGGTCGTATCCATCTGGTCAGTCTCTGTGCCGTGTTTTGTGCGTGTTTAAAAAGAAAAACAACGCCCTGTGCGAGTAAGTTGCGGCATGCGTCGATGCATTAGAGATTGAGATGTCAGAATAATCCTCAATAAGGCACGGAAGAGCTAGGCTTGGTCTTCCCCTTACTGAAGCCAGCAGGTGACTGGTAATCACAGGTTCAAAGCTTGGATCATTTACGTAAAACCCTCACCGCTGGTAAGGGCTGCAGCCTGCTCCAGGGCTTGCCGGTTTCCGGGGTGGGGGGAATCGGTGCATTTCAGAGCTTGGTAGCCCCCGCGGGAGCTAGTGATTACAAGACAGTGACCACCGAGTCCTGCAAGACTCGCATGTGCTCACGCTCGCAGACAGCAGCGTGGTTGATATGCATCGAAGCTGGGAGTGGACTTGTGCTTGGCCTAAGGTGCGGGCAGTCTGTATTCGGCATCTGCGTTGCATCACGGTGAGAGAATAAACTCTCAGTTGTCAGCATCTTCAGAACCATTCTCTGTGGGGCTGTGACAGTGCCCTCTTGTGCACAGTACTTGAGGTATTTTATGTCGTATGTTCTTGAAATACGTCATAACTTATGTTCTGAAATTTAAGCGTGTTACAGTTGTCAAGAAAAAAAAACTGAGTTGGTTAAGTTTACCTGTAATGAAACTTTGGAATTTTTGACTTAGAGACTAAAGATAATTTTTTTTTTTTTTTGAAGGCTGGTAAAATAAATCTTGAAACAAAGTTCGAGGGCTATATATTCACTTCACTGTACCAAAAAGGGAAGCACAAGTAACATGGCGTTTGGCAACGCAGTCGCATAAGCATGCACTCAAACCTTCAGTCTAAGAACTGAAGGCTTGGTTTGACGATAGTTTAAATCCTTCTGTTTGCTTTGTACTGTGCCGTAATTGGCAAGTAAAATCTTACATTCTTCCCTATTTAGGGCGTTAGATATGATTCTGATTATTAGAAATGTGTATGACTTGAATATGTGGCCTTGTTACATGTAGGCAAAAGAGAAAATGATGCGGATGGGATACCTGTAAGTGCAGGGACGGGATGGATTAGTTCCTCAGAGTCCTCACTGAATGTTTTTACTGCCCTTGCTCTGTGGAGTTTGTGCCACGTGGATCTCGGAGCATGTGTTTTAAGAAATAAGAAGAGTAACTCATCATTACAGGGTAGAGAGAAATTCTAATCATGGCATAAGTATTTTCAGAGGCATGTAATAAGCATGACATCTTAAAAATACATTCAATATTGTATTCTTAGAATCCCAGAAACTAATTAATACTTTTTTATTTAAACTTCAAATGAAAGTTTGTCAACTACTTTTTTTCTGCCTGAAAGTAAGATAAATGTGTAAGCCTTTTTCACGTTCAGCTCTTACATTAAGTAGTTGCATATGAATGAAACTGTTTAACTGTTACAGTTTATTCCTTTATAAAAAAAAATTAAGTCAATTTGATAGCAATTGTGCATAACTAATAACATGTTTATAATAAAACTGTAGGTTTTGCCCAAACTATGTGTGATCTTGCATTATTTCCCACCTATTAAAAGGGAATAGGATTGCTTCTTGTTGCAAGACCTCTGGGACAGGAAGTGTGAGATGTTTAAGTTGTAAGTAATGAGAGTCTTGACCTTGTTTACTTCATTTCCCCAGCGATGGCATTTAATCTGGAATTCAGCATGTACCAATATTAGATTGTTTTCCCATGTTATTAGATTTTTAAGCATTTATTTATTTATTTATAATTGACTGAATTGCAAGTCAACCAGTTTCCTTCCTTCTGTTGCTAATATTAGCTTCTGTGGGTGGATAGTATCGTCTGCAGTGGGATTGCTTGCAGTCCAGGCAAGTCATGGGGTCTGAAATGCATGAGTTCAGAAGGAGGGTTGCTGAGTCTGGGAGGTGGGAAGGCTGATAAATCTTAACCTCAAACCTCCTCCTCCTGGCAACGTTTGGGCATTGAAAGTGGATTTCCCATTCTCCATAGTTACACGAGCGATATGATCCAGCCTCAGTTCTACACGTACTTTCTTACGATCAGTAATATTTGCTTGATTTTTTTCCCCTCCCTCCCCTGGTGTAATTGTTCAACACCTCTTTTTGTATTGCTGGCAGGAGTGTTTTCTACATTGTGTGCTGTCCCCAAAAAGGAAGGTTACCTTGGGCTGTATAAAGGAAACGGGGCAATGATGATTAGAATCTTTCCATATGGCGCAATTCAGTTTATGGCATTTGACCAATATAAAAAGGTAGTTGAACTTATTTTGTTTTCCTTTTCTTTTTTTTCTGCCTGCAATGAATACAGATTCTTTAAGTGATGGAAACTAACACTAAAACTTTTGTGTCTTATTAATTAGCTGCATGTCTTTTCTAAGGTTGCTTAATTGTATCTGAATCTACCCATTAAAAATGTCAGGGCAACAAATAAACTGTTTGCTGTGTTGCTTAAGGAAAAAATTTCCCACTGATTTTTGTACCTTTGTATTGCTGAGAATAATACTTTTTTTTTTTTTTTCAATGAAAGAAAAAGGTAATCTAACGTCTGCTGCTATTTGTATTGCTGTAAGGTAGCCCTTTGTGAATAATGTAGGAACAAAAAGTGAACTGGAACCTCTTTATTATATTGTGTTGGGATTCTTAGTACTTGAATGGATGGAATCATTTAAACTTGAAAGTCTGTCTGGATATGACTGTTATATTTGACCTGACAAATGACTATGCCAGGCTCTAGATAAAAATGACCTGAAAGAGAAAATGCTCATTTCAGGGTCCTGCAGGATTTGTGGATTCCTTTCTGCTCTCATGCATTTACTCTTTCACAATAAATACATAACAAATCCCTGCAACGTCTTTTGGAGGTCAGGTGTTAGCGTGAACATCTTTTTAAACATTGCTTGTATGTGGTGAAAAATACAATTTTACTGTTAGCGATGAGGAATTCTGTGTTTGAAAGGTCACATTTCGTACCCAGTGAAGTAAATTGAAGACAGGGAGGTTGAAATTGTGATTCCCTCTCCAAAAGAGCAAATTTCAGAAGGTTGATACAAAGAAGTAACTGTAATGAGTTTTCATTTGTTCTTTTTTTGCGGTATAATCGTAAATGCTGTTGATACATGCTTGTTTTATGTTGTGTTGAATAAAAGACTGCATGCCATGCTTTATAATGAAATGATTTATGGATCTGTAAATTTCAAGACACCATTTAGCATCGTAGCAGGTTTTTTTATCTATTAATTGACAACAAACATTCAAGATGTTTTGCACAAATGCGTAAAAGGAAAAAACCCCAATTCTTAAGGAAGGAAGATAATGAAATTATCTTTATAGCAGAAGCTGCTTCTTAAATAGTCTCAGTTATTTGATAAAGCCTGGAAACTAATTTCTAACTTCCTTCCAGGATGTAATGTAACTTAGGAAGTTCTTGCTCTCAAATGCTTGTCTGAGTTCTCTCTCTTCTTTTTTTTTTTTTTTTCCCTAAAATCCAGTTAAACAAAGTCTTAAAAGTATCTTTGTAGGAGTACGTTTCGCATGCTGTGCATGGGAGAAAAATGTACTCTTCTCAGATGTGTCACTTTTCAACTTTGCTCAGTGTCCTTTGCTCTCTACCATGCAACAAGGATAGCGTTCAGTTTGCCTTGGTTGACACACATTAAAGATAACTAAATAAACAATTAATCTAGTTTCTGAAGTAAACAGTACAAATACTTTCAACTAATCGTTCTGCCTTGTTAGTAGAATTTTGGCGCACTCATGTTTTTAGTAAGAAATAGGTAACAGCAGCAATGTTCAGAAAATTCTTTTAATGGTAATTAAGGGCTCGGGTTTGAATTTGTAGTGTTGTAAACTTCTTGGAAACAGCTGCAGAGTTTGCATTAATGTGCTAATAAACTGTGTGATATACTTCCCTGTATTTTCTGATATATGACTATTGTAAATGTTCTGTATTTTGTAGGTAATAAAGAAGCAACTTGGGATTTCAGGGCACGTGCATCGATTAATGGCTGGATCCATGGCAGGTATAGTTTTGTACTTGGATTTCAGACATCCCTTTTGCAGAAAAGTTAATATTTGTTCAGAGGATGATTTGATGTGTTTTCAGGTCAAACTGTTGCAAATTTGTATTAAGCAAAAATACTAGTAAATGGTTAATGTAACAAATAGTTGCCTAATTGAAAATGGCTTGTCTAAGAGTATTCTTTAAAATATATTTATTCAAGCATTGAATTCTGTGCTGTGTTGTAAAGCACAGTTTTTATAGTGTTTATTATGGCTTCTAAAAAATGAAAAATGCAGTGTCATCAAGATGAAGTATAAAGATGCAGGTTTTAGTAGAATTGGCTCATGAGCCTGTCTGCCATTGCTGCTAAGCTGAGTATGAGCCCACAGAAGTAGAGAGAACTGCAGCTCCTTAAATGGGTGGATTCTTTGGATTTGCCAGAAGCATCTATACTTGTCAACATCCAACGCAGGAGTGTCAGGATACTCTTTAGAGCATATGCATGAACGTTAAAAACCATCATTTATCAATTAGTGCACTAGCAGTAGAAAACCCCACTTGTAAACTGCTGGTATATAGTATGATTACACATTTCTGTTTTCCTCTTGCTAGTCATTCAGCCAAAAGTAGCTAAGAAAAAACAGGGAAAGGTAAGTAATAGTGGACTGATTTTTAATCAAGGTGGTTCTTCATGTGCTTGTACTTTGTAAAACAGGCTTAATACTGTCTAGTGACAGTCCTTAAATAGTTATGACATGAGTATGAATATTTAGCTTCTTTTGGAATAAAAATACTGGGGTTTGTTAATACTACCTTTAGTTAAACTAGGAAGCCGTTATGAAAGTATTTTGGCTTTGTATGCCATCAGATGAAAAGGAAAGCCAATGAAATGAAACAATTCAAAGATCCTAAAAACTAGCAAAACCCATTTGGCAAGATAAGTTCCAGAACTTGGCTGGCTTTCTGTTTGAAAGAAGTGGGAAAAAATATAGATCCCCCCCTGCCCTTTCTCCCTTCCTTTCCTTTCTTTTCTCCCTAGCTTTAACTGTACTAAAGAACACTTAATTTTTTTTTCTTTTTCCCCAAAGACTTATTATTAGCTTTTTCAGGAGCCTTGTCAGAGACCTAGAACCTGAGTTGTGAGGCACTGTGAAAACACTGTATAATCAGCTTAACTCTTGTCAGTGTTGGACATGCTGGAGTTCTTTGCATAAATAAATTAATAGCATCTGGCATTGTTTTAAGCACCTTACTGGTTAAATCTGTTTTGTGTGGTTAGAATAACAGAAATAAAATTAATATACAGTACCATCTGGAAACCACGATCAAATGAAATGCTTTGTGTGGTGTATTTAAGTACAATATACTCCGTAGTCTGGTATTGAGAACCCCAAAACTGAGTAGATGAGATAGGCTTAGGTGTGCAGTGAAATTACTATAGCAGTCAGTTATAGTAATAGTATCACATGTGAGCGTCTTACTAGTTGTTTACCAGGTGGAATTAACTGCTTTTTGGGATATTCATTAGATAAATAAGAGGGGAGGGTTTATATTGAGTATGTGAAGAAGATATAGGGGAGGAAGGAGGCGCTAAGAGTGTAGAGTTTGAATTCTGATACAGGGATTTGACAGATGGATCACTTGATGGATAAGAAATTGACTGGATGGTCACACTCAAGAGTTGCAGTCAACATCTCAATGTCCAAATAGAGACCAGTGACGAGTGGTGTTCCTCAGGGGTCAGTATTGGGACCAGCGCTGTTTAACATCTTTGTTGGCAACATGAACAGTGGGATTGAGCACACCCTCAGCAAGTTTGCTGACGACACCAAGCTGTGTGGTTGACACACTGGAGGGAAGGGATGCCATCCAGAGGGACCTGGACAGGCTTGAGAGGTGGGCCTGTGTGAACCTCATGGAGTTCAACAAGGCCAAGTGCAAGGTCCTGCACATGGGTCGGGGCAATCCCAAGCACAAATACCGGCTGGGAGGAGAATGGATTGAGAGCAGCCCTGAGGAGAAGGACTTGGGGGTGTTGGTTGATGAGAAGCTCAACATGACACGGCAATGTGCGCTTGCAGCCCAGAAGGCCAACTGTATCCTGGGCTGCATCAAAAGCAGCGTGACCAGCAGGTTGAGGGAGGTGATTCTGCCCTTCTACTCTGCTCTGGTGAGACCCCACCTGGAGTACTGCATCCAGCTCTGTGGCCCCCAACAGGAGGAGGACATGGACCTGTTGGAGCAGGTCCAGAGGAGGGCCACGAAGATGAGCAGAGGGCTGGAGCACCCCTCCTTTGAAGACAGGCTGAGAGAGTTGGGGTTGTTCAGCCTGGAGAAGAGAAGGCTCCAGGGGAGACCTTATAGCAGCCTTCCAGTACCTGAAGGGGGCCCGCAGGAAAGCTGGAGAGGGACTTTTTACGAGGGCCTATAGAGATAGGACAAGGGGTAATGGCTTTAAACTGTCAGAGGGTAGGTTTAGATTAGATATAAGGAAGAAATTCTTCACTAGGAGGGTGGTGAGGCACTGGAACAGGTTGTCCAGAGAAGCTGTGGATGCCCTGGCAGTGTTCAAGGCCAGTTTGGATGGGGCTTTGAGCAGCCTGGTCTAGTGGAAGGTGTCCCTGCCCATGGGAGGGGGGTTAGAACTAGATGATCTTTTAGGTCCCTTCCAACCCAAACCATTCTATGATTCTAAGTTCTCTAGACTTGCAAAAAAAGTAAGAAAAGACTTTTAAAAGCAATTGGGAAGATTTCTTGCTTTAACTCCTGTGGCTTAGTCTCTTGCTGGCTCCAGTAAGGGATATTATTTTGTTTCTTCCAAGTTTAAGTGACTAAAGGAGACAGTGTGCTGCATGCACCCCAATGTTGGTGGCGAGGGGTCTTCACAGTTTCCTGGAATCCAGTGTTACGCAGTTGAAAATGGATAGCCCTTGTTTGCCTTTCCTTTTTGTCCCCTCTATACCATCTAGCCACATAGCTGTCTGCTTTCACTTCTCTGTATGCTACTGATACTTAAATCTTGCTTATGTCAGTGTTTCCAACATTACTAGCAGTCAACAGACCTGAATCAGCTTCAAAGAGGTGGGAAACATTTGAGTATCTTCTGTAACCGATGAACAGGATCAAAAGCATATCCACAGAGAAAAACAAGGCAATGAGGATGGGGGTAGTGGAGTGAGAGGAAAGAAAAACCTATTGTAATGCATGTATTTAAGGAGGCCAAGTTAAAGTTACTGTGGAAACTTTAACTCTGAATTTCCTGAGTCTTGTGTGATTCAAATTTCAGCTGTAACACCTCATTAACAGATAAATGGTGTATAACTTCTTTTAAGGAAGGACAGAGCTAGGGAGAAGATAGAGAAATCATAGAGGTTAGTGGGGTTTAGGAAACAAAATGATCAAATAACACCTGTATCACAGGATAAATCCTTTTTTAGTTTTCTGATTGAAAAATCTGAATTAAAACACAGAAACGTGTATTTCCCCTGCTGCACTTGATTAACTTACAAATAAAAAAAGCCAAAAAAGACTAGATGTTATCTAGAATACAGTCAAGTTCCATGAAGCTGATACAGAAGGCATGTTTTTGTTTTTATGTTTTTGCTTTTAGTAGTAAAAGCAACTGGAAAATAGTACTGACCTAGGAGGGTACTGCTGTCTCAATTTTAAATAGTATGTAATTAACAATTACCTATTTGAGTCAACATTTTAGAAGAATCTGTGCTGTTTGTTTCTTCAGGTGCAATTCAGAAAGAAACAGAATTATATATTGGAGTTCTAGAAATAGTAGGACTTGTAAATCAGGCAGTTCTTTAGCCTGTCTGATACATATTCTTTGTCATCAGCTCTTTCTCTGTTTATATGTTCCAGAAGCTTTGTTTTGTTCAGAAGATGCCTCCTTGGTAAATTAATCTACTTTATACTAGTTAAGGAGCATATCTTCTGCAGTTCAAGGGTGACTTGTGCTTATCACTTTTTGAACTGTATAGTGCTGAATCACCTGGTAGTACTTAATTTGATCTATGTAGTTATTGATAAAGTACAGAGAGTATGAGCCAGAAGTCATAAAAACTTGCATATCAGATATGTTTGCAGTACCTGACCTTTGTAAATGTATTTCACTTGTTTTTTTTCCCTGCTCCAAATGTGTTTGGTTTTTTTTTTTATTTTTTTATTTTTATTTTTGAAGAAAGGAGATTACTAAGAAGGGAGGAATAGTAGGGAAATTGGGAGACAGAGATAAATCCCTGTACAGCTAATCTCATCGTTAACTCCCAAAGCCTGGGAAGCAAATCAAGAACAGTCTAATTCCCGTTGTGCTTCATTAATGCTAAGTCTCAGTAAAGGTCTGTGTAACCCAGTATCTTGTCCCCAAGAGTGGTGCTTGAGGACAATATGGTAAGTGAAGAATGGTCTTTCCCTGACTTTCTTGACTTCTGAGTCAGCATTTGCAATGAAAAAGTCTGCTGTTTTTAAAGAAGTGACTCCTTAAAGGAGGAGGGAGCTACACTGCCCTATTATGATTATTTCAGATCAGACACTGGGAATTGCAGTATATGTGTCTTAACTGTTGAGATACTTCCAATTCTGTCCTGTTTAACCAACCATGGGAGAGGTTTTTGGCTGAACTCTCATTATTTGGCATAGACTTTGCTTCCTCAAGACAGGGAATCAGCCTTAAGGTACTGTGGTCTGACTTTCAATAACTCATAATAGGGAGTAGAGATGAGATTAGTAATTTTGTAGACTTCACCACAATGACTTTGTGTCCCCAAGCTGGCTGTCTTTAATCCCAGAAAGGATAGTGTCTCTTCTGAGCCCCAAAGGAAATCTTGATCCCTTGTATGCACATTTTACTTATATGAACAGTAAGCAGTAATATGCCTCTCCCAGTTGCTTCAGGAAAGCCTATTTTTTTTCAAAATTCATGGCTAGAGGATTTTAAGTGGAGAAAAAAAAAGATCCTATTTAAATCCTTACTACATATGGTTTCTTTCAGTTCCATCTGATTTTTTTTTTTTCAATTGTACTGTTTTTGGACTGTGTTCACTAGTTAGTGCATTCGCTAAGCTCTTGGTTGGTCTGTTTGCTAGTCTTTGTTCAGAGAATATTCCTGGATACGTATCAGTGCGTGATTGGAAAGAGAGGGGGGATAAAGTTGCCTGTTTTCTGAAGTGGGATGACTTTCCTGTGAACTCTTCAGCTCTGTAAAAGCTTTTTTTTTTTTTTTTCCTCTTTTTAAATTTTTTTTTTAAACTGCTTGAATTCATCCATTTTACAATATTTCTGGACATCTCAGGCAATCCATTAGGAAAAGGCTGTAGTCTGAGGGATTGCATTTAACAACGTAGGTCAGTGGAAACAGTCCTGAAGTTGCTTTGGTGTTTTCCAGCTTCCAACTTTTGAACCCTATGGGTGAGATAACATCAGAAATCAACTGCAGATGTCTGCTTTTTGTTCAGAGGAATCGTCCAAAATCCCTGAAAGAGATGGTTTTTGTCTTCTAAAATAAATTACTGGTAGGATACTCCAGAAGACCACAAAGTTGACTCTCAATTGACAGTTGACCAGTTTCAGCTTTTTGGATAGCTCACTTATGGTCGTCTCTTTGGTTTTTATCTCCCCATCCTGGTAACTTCTGTCAGATCATTTTAGCTTACTAAAGTTGCTTTCTTTTTCTCTCCAGACATAAAATTTATGAAGAGTTTATTTGCTGGAGTTGTTGGGTTGTGTTGTTGTGGTTTTTTGGTTTTGTTTTTGCCCCCCCCCCCCCCCCCCCCCTTGTGGTTTTGTCTTGACCTTGTGGAAAGGAGGGAGAATGATACACCTACAAAAAAAGATATCATTAAGAGACTATTAAAACTTAAGAGGAAGTGACAATTTCCTGCCAGCATAAAAAGTGTGCTTATCTTCTGTGCAACCGATTTTTAAGGGTGATGTTTAGCTAAATCAGAGCAGCTCCTAGAAAACAATATCAATCACAAAGGTTTTTGCTTTCTTTTTCTCCTTTTCACAGCCTTTTTTTTTTTTCAGTGACATTGGTATACCACCAGAAAATGACCCCTGTTTTTAGTAAACGGTTTTAACTATTCCCTCCAAATAATCTGTCAGCAATTGAGTTGTTTACCGCAAAAACTGGTAGTAGGAAAGAATTTGTTATTCATGTAACTGTTAGAGGAGTTGTTCTCTGTACTGGAGTTCTGTTTTCAAAATTACAAGTTGGTCAGCATCTAATCCGTTTTGAAGCAGTTCATAACTGGATGAATCCTAGGATGATTTTTTTTTGGGGGGGGGCATCTTAAGTCTAGAAATAGCTTTTTTGGTCAGAGTTTTAAAACAGAAGTGCTGGTGTAACGTGAACTATTAAAATGCAGTAATGCAACACGTTTAAGTACTCTTCATCAGTACGATCCTGACTTTGTTTTAAATGTCATTAGAATATAGTTAATATTTTCAGATGCAGTAGATAGATACATATATCTATATCTAGTAATTACATCGAATTCTGACACAACCTCTTTGAAATTAAACATGTAAATTAGGTGGTTTGATTTTTTTGTTTGTTTGGGTTTTTTTGTTTAAAGATATGGTAGGATTAGGTTTCATGGTTGCAATCCAGTAAAGCTGATGCACTTGACTAGCCTGATGCTTATGAGCCACGGACTTAAAAAGATAGCTCATGTGAATAGAGTTAGGCCCATAAATCTTTGGAAAATCAAGGCCTAGATGTGCAGCTTCAGTGAACACCAAGTATAAACATAAATCCTTCATGTGTTGCTGAAGTTAGTGTTCCTATTTGCTGGTTATAAGTGACTTTAAGTGTTTCTTTAACAAAATAATTTGTATATGCTATTATATTCACTGCCACAAAAGGAAATTCTAATTTTCAGGATAATCCTAGAATCAGATAAGGTGTAGGTGAGTTTTGTTTGCTTGTTTTGTTTTTGTTTTTGATAAAGGTATTACAGCAGTGATTTGTACTTACCCTCTTGATATGGTTAGAGTTCGTCTGGCGTTCCAAGTAAAAGGGGAACACAAGTACATGGGAATTATCCATGCATTCAAGATGATTTACACAAAGGTATTTTTCTTTTAATCTTCAGTCCTGTCAAAGCAAAATATGCTCTTTAAAGAATGTTGCACTGCATTGAAAATAGTGGCTTGGTGGAAAATAACATGACTTCCTTGCGTGCACATTGAATTTCTTAATGTAAAAAATTATCTGGATGCTTCCTTCTACTTAGGCTGCTAAGATGTAGCTAAGACTCATGTAAATGCGAGGTGAAAAACCGCAGAGAGAAGTTGCTCTTCAAGAACAAATAGTAATGATACAAAAAAATTTGGGGAGGAGGGATATGTATAATGCAGAGATGTCTCCTATATTATGATGTTGGATGTAGATTTTTCTCCTTCATTTTCGCTTCTTTATCTTCTATGGAGCCAGGCAGTTGTCCCCTCAATTCTTCAGGCACAAGAAATGGAAGTTACTGTTAGCTCCTTGGTGCTAGATGATGCTAGTCAGGTTGCTGTCATGTGAATCTGTATGAACAGTCGTATAACGTGTTAAGACATTTGTTGTATTTCTTGCCACAACTGTACCTTATTTTTCTTTCAAAGGAAGGTGGTCTTAGTGGGTTCTACAGAGGGCTGATGCCAACTGTTGTAGGAATGGCGCCATATGCGGGTAAGTTAAAAACAGAATGTGGCAGTCCTTCAGCAGTTACGTGTGCTACTAAATTTACATAATATATTTGCACATCTAGTTAATTAGCTTCTGTTAAAAACAAGAATTCTGTTTTTTACTGAATGGAGAGGGGAGGCCAGTAGAAGCATTTGCAACTCTTAAATCTTAATCTAGAATTGATCAATGTGTATTAAAGCATCTTAAATAGGCAAAGCCTCGCTTTTCTGAAACTTGGAGTTGAGAGGGAGAGTTTCTTCCTTGTCCGCTTCCCAGTTTTCCCACAAGAAAGCATGTAGGATATTTCTCTCAAACAGGTAGATCCATGAGAGAGTGGAGCGCACTATAGATGGAGGCTTAGAGCCTCTCTACTGGCTCCATCTCCTGGTGACTTTTCTGTAAATACTTACATAGGCTAAAGGAGTGGGTGATGTGGGATGGAGGAACACCAGAACTGCCCAGCTTAAACTACACTCATATTTAAAAGATGAGAGATGTTCTTCAGTTAAAAAGATCTTAGCAGTTACTCTTAATAGCAATCCTGTAACGTAAAACCCACAGTCTAGCTTATTTAAAGCATTCTTTTAAAGTTAGTTAAAAACATTAATTCATTTGGACAGAAGTTATTGTAGAAGTTCAAAATATTATTTATCTATTTCTTTCTGCTTAAGAAAATCTTCTGAAGGAATTGGGAAATAGTTTCATTTTGTAATTGCAGCTTTTTGTTTATGATGATGATGCATCAACAAATAGTTTGCTTTTTTTATGAAAGTACATAAAATTAAATTTCCTTTTAGGTTTTTCATTTTTTACCTTTGGTACCTTAAAGAGCATTGGACTTGCTCAAGCACCTAACTTGCTTGGACGGCCTTCATTAGATAATCCCGATGTCTTAGTTTTGAAAACACATGTAAATCTGCTGTGTGGTGGCATAGCTGGAGCAATAGCTCAGACGATATCGT
This sequence comes from Morus bassanus, assembly GCA_031468815.1. NCBI lineage: Eukaryota > Metazoa > Chordata > Aves > Suliformes > Sulidae > Morus > Morus bassanus. The sequence continues at coordinate 5,491,819 of CM062583.1, forward strand.
AAGTTTGGGTATTTGTTTTTTTTTTTTCTATATAGCTGTTCATTCTAAAGAAACTTTTATCTCAGAATATGATTTTTATGTAAGTCTAGTTATTAGTAAGTTTTTTACATCAGGTTAATCAGACACTGGAATTCAGTTATTTCCTATTGTTTCATTTACTAAATATCTATTTAATCTTCAGGGTCTTTAAAGACATATGCATTGAGTCAATTAAAGAAATTCAGACAAATCTCCTAAAATCAGTTGGAATCTTGTTTGGTGAGCTATGAAATTTTGACCATGAACATAATTTGCAGAGTTTTATTATTCCAATTTATTTTCAGAATGATGTAACCTGTGAAGCCATAGAACTAAAAAAAACCCCAAAACCAAACAAACACCCCAAAAAACAAACCAAGTCTTAGATACTGTATTTGGCATTAATTTTTTATTACTTTGCCTGCTTTCTCCATTCTCATGCTGTCCTTGTCATATTTTGTTTTGTCCATAAAACAAATTAATTTAATGGACTTACGGCATCAGTTTTTCACTAAATCACTGCATTACAACTGTCATTTTCTACTAATCCTTAAACTGTTAATTTTATTTTCGATTCAGGTGTCTTCTCCCTCCAGCGTTTTACAGACTGCTTTATATTCTCATCCGATCTTCATGTGTCTCCTTACTCGTGCCAAATGGAATATATTAAGAGATCTGATTTGCTGGTTTTGGTTGTATAGGGGAAGTCTCCCTTTTTGGAGAACTTTCAGCTGTGTTGAGAATCTGAGCCGGATTCCTGACTCGCTGAAAAGGGAGCTTGGAAGTTGCACATGGACTTCTTTGTATTCTTTCTTTAAACAATATTCATATAGTCATCACACATCTGGTTGAACTGCTTGTTCAAATATCTCCTCTGTAGATATCCCCTTGATGTAACTCGTAGGCGAATGCAGTTAGGAGCAGTTCTCCCAGACTCTGAAAAGTGCCTGTAAGTATAGTCTTTTCATGCGTAGTAACTGAATTCTTAGCTGTCTGAGCAAAGTTATTTTCTTAGTTTTAAAGTGTATGGGTTTTTTTCTTTGTTTGTTTGTTTTTTAAAGCTACTATGTTGTTGATTTCCTCATTCTTTTAATGAAAAAGTTTCCCCCCAGACAAAAGCTGCCATTATCGCTCTGGGGTTAAAAAAAACCAACTTGAAATCACAGTGGCACTTTTGTTACTAATACTCTGTATTAGTTACATAGTTCTTCTGTGTTTTAACTGAACTTGGGATGTCTGTCTTTAATATTGGCAGGGTCCCTAAGAGAAAGACTGCATGCTTCTACTGAAATGAAATGTTTCAAACTGTTTTTTAATGGTGCAGAATCTGCTCCGTATGATTATTTTACACTATACTGTTTTACTTGATGTTTCTTGCATTTACAGTAGTGTCTCATACCCCACATGTAGTTGAGGTTGTTCTAGGTTTTTTAGTCATATGCTTCAGTCCAGTAGAAGTGGAAGTACCATAATATTCTTAAAATCATAGTACTAAATCAGCTCTTATCTTGAAAAACTTCCTGAATTTCAAATTGCCTCAACCAAATTGAATTCCAGGACAGTTTTATCTTGGTTACTTTCAATCTTGTGGAATTGTGTATGTCTGAATCCAGCGCGATGCAGTGTGAACCTCCTGCATGGCGAATTGGATCCTACTAACCAGTAGTCTGTCTTAGCGACCTTTCATAAACAACATAGATGTTGCTTACTGTGAAAGTCGCTGTTCTGCTTTTGTTAGCAACCTACGGTTTTTTTTCTTGCTTGGCTATTTTTCACTCCAGATACTTTTAAAATAAAAATGTGTTAATTGCTCTTGGGGTTTTACTTTCTGCATTTGTGAGAACTACCTTTACAGACATTAGGCTTCCCAATTTAACAATATTATTGTGACCGTGTTTGGAGAGAGCTGTGCCTTGAAGGAGAGTAGACTTATTTGTCTTTAGAGGATGAGAGGATTAAAAAAAGTAGGAAGTCTTGAAGCTTTGAGGCATATGGAAGATGTTCTCAAAAAGCAATGTCTTCAATAGCTTGGAAAGATTGAGCACCTTACAGATTTTACTCAAGGGCTTTGCATTTAATGTCCATTTGCTCAGTTTCAGTAGAAGTCTGTGAGGACAATCATTCTCCTTGCATATATACTGCAAATTCTGCTTTTAATAAGGTCAAATATTATATACTTACACAAACCCTAGCATTTCTCTTTTGAGAGAAAACATAGGCCTGTGTCATGGTGGAGGAACCTATGCACGTGCAAGATGTAGCATACAGAGCGAGACATAAATTTTCCATGCAGAGCTTTGTAAGGACGGGCATGATCCTCTGCTCAAAGAAAGAGGATGGACTACAAGCCCTAAATACTGATCTTTCACGCAAGAAGTGTGTGCTACATTGGGCAAATTACGTTTCTGTTACTCTGTATTACATTTGTAAGTAGAATTGATGCTTCTCAACTCCTTGCCAGATAGGCAACAGAATATGCATAGCCATTCTGGTGCAAAATGTCTTATTGTGTCTTTTAGGGCAGGTATTTTCTTTAGATGGTGTTGTGGTTTAGCCCCGGTCAGCAACTAAGCACCACACAGCCCAGCAACTAAGCACCACACAGCCGCTCGCTCACTCCCCCACCCTTGTGGGATGGGGGAGAGAATCGGAAGGGCCAAAGCAAGAAAACTCGTGGGTTGAGATAAGAACAGTTTAATAATTAGAATAAAACAGCAATAATACTAATATAATGAAAAGGAAAATAATGAGCGAGAGAGAGATGAAACACTGGAAGAAGAGAAAAAAAAAAGGAAAACACAAAAAAACCCCAAAACTAAACAACAAGTGCTGCAACCGCTCACCACCTGCCGACCGACGCTGCCAGTCCCCGAGCCGTGATCGCTGCCTCCCCCGGCCAACTCCCCCCAGTTAATATACTGGGCATGACGTCACATGATATGGAATACCCTCTGGCCAATTCGGATCAGCTCTCTTGGCTGTGCCCCCTCCCCTCCCGGCTTCTTGTGCACCTGGCAGAGCATGGGAAGCTAGAAAGTCCTTGACTAGTGTAAACACTACCCAGCAACAACTAAAACACCAGGGTGTTATCAACATTATTTGCATACCAAGTCTAAAACACAGCACTATACTAGCTACAGTGAAGAAAATCAACTATCCTAGCTAAAACCGTGACAGATGGGATTGCACTGTCCTCTTTCCAATTCCCAGCCCTTGTGCCCAAATTTCTTGCAGAGGCTCAGACTGTCTTCTGAGTTCTAAAAAGACTGTAATGCTTTTCTATATGGAGTCACATGGGTTTTTCTCCATAAATCTCTTAAGAACCAAGTAAAACAAGTGTCATTTAAAGAAAGTGATTTTGACTATTGAGTATATCCAATAATGATTTGAGTTCTTATTTTTCCAGTACAATGGTGCAGACACTGAAATACGTGTATCAACAACATGGAATACGAAGAGGATTATACCGTGGTTTATCTCTAAATTATATTCGTTGTATTCCTTCCCAGGCTGTGGCTTTTACCACGTATGAACTTATGAAACAATTCTTGCACCTCAACTAATTTTCTTTTTAAGACTTTCCTGTAAAACTACACTATCAGTCCTCAAATTATATTGGTGAGTAAATTACTTGAAGTTCAAAAAAAAGCTATCTGTTACTGTGGAACTGCTGTTGTCTGACGTTTTTATTTGCCAAAATGTGGTTAACTTCCTGGAGTCAAACCAGGAGACAGATCAAAATAAACATTAGCTATAAACATTTTTTTGCACTTGATCTTCTAGGCTTCATTAGATTAATGTTAAGAATTACACAGTTTTAAAATTACACCCACATTTTATGTGGGTTTCAAGCTGTTAGTTATTTAGCTTTATCACCATTTCAGGAGTTACACACATGGTAATAGTGCTTTTTAAGCTAGTAGTTAGACATCTGTTCTTCTTCAAAAATTAAATTGAATAAACTGATTTGAACAAAATGCAATGATTTTCATATTCAAATACTTGCCAGCTCTGTAGAAGCTGAACTCAGCAGACCACAACTTAAGCATCTTTTCGTTCTTCTATTGTACAAGTTTTCTGTATGCAAGAACAATGCGTGTATCTTCAGGCTGGTACATATGAAAGTCTCTTCAACAATTTCAATAAATAATGACAACATGTATTTAACATTATTAGAAATCTTGCAATTTGAAAACCAGTTTCTTGGCATACATTCTATTCTAAAAAATGCTGTATCTACACAAATAAAACCAGGGGGAACAATGACAAGTGCTAGATAAGATCTCCTTCGGGCAGTTAGTATGGGCCTAATCTTACAAGGCGTTTCTCTACCTTTTCTGTGGAGCTGAATGTTCTCGATTCAGTTTATTGAAGGCTGAGTATTTTATGTACTTTCCAGTACCAGCTTGTGTAAACAGGTTTGTCCCTACCTTAAAACCTGGTGACAGACAAGACTGCATGCTGCTGCATTTACTTGTTTAGGCATATGGACCATATTCAACCTCTGACTCAAGAAAAGAAAATGAAGATTGTATCGGAGTCTGTAGCTGTGTACGTGTACTGTTTCTAAAGTATGGTATGCAATAGACTATTATATGTTTTTCTCCTCCTACAATTCCTTTTGTAGAGGGAATGATTTTCCATATTTGTTTATACATGATTTGCATTGGTACTCTTGATTTTACTCACTTGATTCAGGAAACTGTAAAGCATTTACTTTAAGTGATGTAAGTTATTTATTTATTGTAAATATTTTAGCAGTGTCTTTTAAGAATTGGTAATGGTTATGTTAAGTGGTGGATGGTAAGATCGATTTGCTTAATTTTGACAAATTGGACAAACTTGACTTTGAGTTATATATTCAATACCTACTTTTGTGGCTCAATTTTTTTTTCCCAGTTTCTTAAAAGTATGTATTTCTTTGATATTTAACAATGTAGCTATGGACAGAGAATGAGATGTATTTGGATTTATTTTATTAAAAATTTTGAACTGATGTCTTTGTGTGATTTATATGTGTTGCAGCTGGAAAGAATGCATACTTCTGGAATTATCTGTATGTTTGCCCTTGTAGGTAAATCTGCCTGTCATTCTTAAATAAGTCATTCTTAATTAAGTGACAATAAATAAGATTTTTCTTCTGATCTTTAGTTTCACTTAAAGGAAAACTAACCAATATCACAGTGAATCTTTATCTTTAAAAGTCCTAAATCAACTGTATTTCTTAAAAACAAACAAACAAAAAAAAGGGGGGGGGGGAGAGAGATGTGCCATTTTTCTTTCCTATATTGTTTTACTGTGTGAGCAAATAAGCATCTCTTCAGGTGCCAGTTCTTTGCCATGTGGATACTGTTAAGGATGTTTAAATTTAGAGTTTTACATCTTAATTTTACTAAAAGTGGTATATTTGCAGAACTCAAATAGGTTTGAGCTGTGTCATGAGAAGTTAAGCAGTTCTTATGCAGAATAAAGCAGAATCCAGCATATTCACTCTTGAGAGGAAAAGAGCAGTAAAAAGTGTCCCCTAAATAATTGAATAGGATATTGAATGTGAAAAATAGACCTACTGGATGAAACTGTGCTGTATTTTCAGGATTAGTTTTTCAAAATAAAATTTAAAAGCATATGAATACTTTTAAATTTGGAAGTATTTTAATACTTTTGAACAAGATCTATGAAAGAAGAATACTTTTGTCCAGGGGCTAGATGGGAGGAGACTGGAGTTTTTTTTTTTTTTTTTTTTTAAGTAGCTGTTTCTAAGTTTTTCTGGGAAGCTTATTCAGGTATTTCTTATTCAGTTAAAACATAGAATTTGTTTAGAATATCTGACTACCACAATGGAAACATGGGACTTAATTGTAAATCCTCTCTCTTTCTTCAGTGACAGCCCTATGAAAGCTCGGTTTGTTTTCATTTTGAGCTACTGAGGGATTTATTCCCTTGGTTTTTCTTGTCTGTCTCTTCAGTATTTTCAGTGTACTGAACAAGCAACATCTAATTTTAGCCAGTAAAAAGTACAAGATTAGGCTCCAGCCAAGTTCATTTCTATGCCTTAATCACATACTTTCTAATTATTTTTTTCTGTTTACTGTTTCAGCAAATGGAAGGTGCCTGAATATCTGTTTTTGTCTTTATTTCCTAAAAATTCATATCATAATAATCTCATAACCAATAGTTCTATCCAGTGAAGTAATTATTTTTGTGCAGAACTGGTTATGTAGCCTTGGATAATATTTTTAAACTCTGTTAAACCCACCTATTTCCAATAGTCTTTGACATAAAAGTAGGAAAGAAAGCCTCACCATTTTAGGACTCCTTCAGGTGAGACCTTCTCATACAGGTTTATCCATGATACGTCTTGAAAATCTCAGTCTCAAGGTGGTTTGTTTCCAGTGATTAAACATTGTGTCTTTAAACTCCATAGTTCATCTCCCCATTCTTACAACTGAAAATTTTGCCTGCTGTCCTAAGGCATTTATGTATGACCAATATTGCAGTTTGCAGTCGTGACACAGAAAAGTTTCATGTATTTGAACCATTTTTTTACACCAGTGTGTCTATTTCATTACTAATGTTCTCCTGATGTTTTTTGTTCCTCATTTAAATGAGCTGAGACCTCAAGGTGGAAAATTCTATTGGGACTCTTCAAATTCCCCCCCTCCTTCCCTGGTAAAGGAATGTGCAAGGCACTTGTTATAAGCCTTCTTTTATGTTTGCAACTCAAAACAACTATATTTGCTCAATTCGAACAGGAATAGAAGAGCTCTATGCTTGGTCCTTAACTGTGTTTTTATGCTGTGTAATTAGTGTGAGTGAGTCTGTTCAGCTCAGAGACGTTTGTTTCAGTGATGTGAGTGACAGACTGCCCCCTGAGCATCTTGAGTGCATCCCAGGATGCTTCAGGCTGGTCTGCGGTAGTTTTCCTGTACTCTCCCTCTCCTTTACATTCCCATTGACAGGATCTGACCTGTTCTCTTATCACAGTGCTGGCACGGTTGCACGGGTAAAACAGTTCAGGAAGCTGATGGCTTTCCCTGCAACTAATTTATACTGTTTTATTATTCTGCTATTTGACTGCACCTTTTGGGGTGCTGTTTGATATTTTGCCTTATCCAGGGCAGATGGACTAGATACCATGGTGCTTCCACTGATTGATGAAAGGTTAACCACCAAAAGAAATGCATGGATTTTATTGGCATCACCTTACTGAACCAGCTCACACTGTGGCTGCACGCTTGCTAGATCTGATGCAAGGTAAATTTAATCTCAGATTTAGCTTTAGGAATAAACTTGCTACCTGGGATGGCAGCAGGCAAGTATGTATTAACTGGGAATCAGTTGCCGGGGAAGATGCAGCCGTAGGTTCCCCTCATAGATTTCCCTGATTAAATCTGTGGCCTAAAAAATGAGGGAGTGTAAAGCATGTTAACTGTTTGTAAGTATAGACAGCTAACTCCCTGTTTGCCACAGGCTTGGAAGGAACAAATTTCATTATCTCGTGATAACAAATTTTTGACAATAAATTTCTGAAATTACACAGTTCAAACTTGATGGAGAACACTGATGTATCTTAAAATTTTAAGAACATTTTTCTCAACTGCTGATTGCAGAAAGAAAAGAGCCGTAGTCTGAATGCTTCGGTGCAACTTTTGGTACTAAAGTAAGGCTTGGTATTTTTCTGGATTTCACAGACTCTCCGTAGAGATTCCCCAGACTACTTGGATTTTAGCTAACTTCAAAAAAACATTTAAAGCATATTTTGTACTTTTATAACCATATTATTATTTCTTTTTTAGTGTATGAGATGTATAAGCAACATGAGACTACAGAACACAAGGTTATCAAGTGTACAAAAGTATTTAAGTAATCTCTTAATACCCCACCAAATTATGTGACTGTGCAATTAATAGTATCGACACATAACTATTAAATTACAAGCAAGCTTATGTTAGAGGGTCTGCAATGAAAAGCAACATAAATGTAGTTTACTGCATGTATTTCAAGACTATCCCAAAGAAAAGGGGTTAATTTAAGTATGTTCTCAGCTTTTAAAATTCAAGTTTTGATCCTTCTGTTGGGCTGTCTAGCCATTGACCAAAACTGTTGCCTTTGCAGGACTAGAGCGTCATACTCTTTCCCAATGTTTGGCTACATTAAAGAGCTACAAGACCAAACTCTTAATACATCATTTTCCTGACATTTAAACTACCAGTCATACTGATGTATAAAGAACAGATTTAATACCTGTGTCCTTCAATCTTTGCTAGAAGTGATGGTCTCAGATCCAGAATGCTTTGCTGGAGTAGTGGTTTTGTGGCCAAAAAAAAGCGAAGAAAGGAAAGCTGTGTGTCTGAAACTTCTGTATCGCCTCAGAAAGCCTCTGTCTGGTGAACAGGGCTGAATGTAACAAGCCGTTACCAGAGAAAAAGTTCAACTCTCAGGCTGAGATTCACCCATAAGCAGTTGGGAATAAAAGGCATATATAATTTTACCTCATACTACTGCACTGGTTGTAACAGCGCTTGACGCTGTGTAAATAAAGGACACGTAGGGCTGCCACCTGCCCTCCCCGCCCCCTGGAGGCAGTTAGGCTCCCTCACGCCGCGGGCCCCGCCCCCTCGGCAGGGCGGGAGGAGCCGCGCGGCGCTTCGCGCTTTCAACCCCTCTTCCCGCGCGCGGGAAGCGCGCGCCCCACCCCGCCCGCCGGCGGAGAACCGCTCTCCCATTGGCTGCGCTAGTTCCCTCCCCGCCAACGGCCGAGCTGGGACGGGCGAGGGGGCGGGGCTTCTCCGGAGGCGGGCGGGGCATGGAGCTGTAGTGCGCCTGCGCCCCAGCGCCCCAGCGCGGCGTGGGGCTGAAGGGGCTGCCGCTACCTGTCCGTTCGCCTTGGGCTTGGGTTGTGGACTGAGTCGAGCCCAGCTGAGATGAGCCTAGCTGGGGCGGGGCCAGCTGTGCGCCGCGCAGGACCCGCTCATGGCGGACAGGTAGCGGCCGGGGGCGGGGAGAGAACAAGTGGGCAGAGACGGCGGCGAGCGCGGGGGTTTTGAAGTTTGAAGCGCGTCCCGGGAAGGCGGGAAGGAGCCCTGGGGGCCGCCGGAGCGGGGATCGCGCGGCGCAGGCCTTCGTCGGGGATGGGGGAGAGGCGGGAAGCGCCCGGCGCTGCCGGGAGTCGCTGGTGAGAGGAACCCGCCGCTGCTCAGCGAGTGACTGGTGGTGGCGCCGCGCAGGGTGGCCCCCGGGCGGGCTGCGGGCGCCTGGTGTGAGCTCCGGCCTTGCTGCGCCCTGCCGCTCCGGCGGGCATCCTTCGGTGTCAAGAGAGCGGCTGGCCTCACCGCGCTGTCTGTGGCCACGGGGCAGATGAAAACTGAACCTTCAGTATCAGTTTTCTTATTATCTTTATGTTGAGGTTGGGGGGGGAAGTTAGTTCTCTGTGTTTGATGTACTTGGGTGATTATGTGTTTTACAATGCTCAAAGAGAAGCTTTCTCACAAGCACAGGGTTGAATACAGTTATAAGGAAGGACTAGCTGCAATAAATAGCAGCTTAATATTTAAGTCTCCTTCCTTATGTCTCATATGTCTGAATGCTTGTTTTTCATCATCCAAAGAGACAATGCAGGAACATTACCAGAGAGATTTCCTATGCTCTACTTGTATAGAACTAAAAAACACAGTAAATGTATATAAAAATTGAAAAGGGTTAAAGTTGGTTTACACTTGAAGCTTTTCCTCTTCTTGTATATGGGTTAGCTGTTTTAAAATGGTGTTATGTCTTTGTAATGAATTGTTACTTCAGTTTTCAGAAGAAAGTGACTGATTCGCCTGACACAATACTTAGGAATGGGTTGAACAACAGATACCGTGTCTTGGAAGTCAGCGTAATACACAGAAATGGAAGTGACTCTGAGAAACACTTGACAATTGCAGCATCTCAGTCACTGGAGGATACAGAACTGTGCATTCTTAGGAATGGCTGGTAATCCATACAGAAACGTAGATGTCTGGAAAGAGGATGAAATATCGGATTATTAAGTCATTTTTCTTTGTGTTGCCTTTGAAATGAGTTTTACTTTCTTAAAAGTGATAAGAAATCCTGAAACAACCTTTATCTAATGTAATATTGTCAGTATATTAGTGTAATGGGTATTTATCTTGAGAGAACTCATGTCACGTAACTTGAGTTGACTGGATATTGCTACCTTAAAGTTTCAATTTGTCTTAGTACTAAGAAACAGCAAGACAATAAGCTCTAAGCAGCGTATTTTGTTTAAGTGTTGTCTTGCAACAATTAGAAGTGCTTCTAAATGATGTACCCTCATTGTACATATAAACGTACAAAGCTATGTCTGTAAAACACGAGGCTTTATACAGTCTATTAAAATTGCCTTAGCTTGAGCTCTACTGCAAAAGTGTTTTTCAAGTGTGAAAAACTTGAAATGTGTATGTGAAATGCTTGCGCATTGCATGGTATGTTACAGAAGACTAGCTTAGTCTTTTGAAACACACGGACGAGCGTGTGCTGTTTGGCACTGCTTTTCATTTTCCATGCAACCCTGAAAGATGGGAGAAAAGAAGTCTAAGACTCCGTTTCTTGGAGGAGCAAATATAAAATATCTTGAACCCTGAAACTTCGAAAAATATTTTTAGATTTTTCTGAGTTTCTGAAACAAGTGCAATTGTTAAATAAAAAGGTAGCTCTCAGGTAATGAAAAAGTGTAGTATGCCAGTATAAAACATAACGATACTAAAATGGATTAATGCGTGGATCTGGAAGTCAACAGGATCTCCCTATGTGCAGGCTGTCCTGACGCATGATCCAATACTGAAAATTATTAAAGTTTTGTCAGTAAAAATTCCTTTATTCATTTTCAAAGTTTATTTAGATCAACTTAAGAAAGAATCACAATAACCTCCTGTTTTGAAGTATGTTGAATCTGATATATTAATGTATAATTTCTGATATGTGTTGTCCTTAGCTTGCAAATGGTTGTTCGAATGTATTACGTTATAGGGAGTCTGTTCCGGTTGTTCCAGGAGACATCATTCATTTAGAAGGGGAGTGTAGCTCTGGTACCTGGATAATAAATGAACAGTCTGGATACCTAGTTCTTTACCCAGATCTGCTGCTTTCTGGCACTACAATATCAAATAGTATTCGATGTATGAGACGAGCAGTGCTGGGTGAAAGGTTTAGGGTAAGTGTTAATTCTGGAGCATCAAACATCAATGAGTTTTCCTGAGACTAGTGGTTTAGCTCTATTAAAACCGTCTGTTGCAAAATGTCATTATTAGCTATTCTTAATGTTTACAACACAGAATAATTTAGAATGGAAACTGTCTTTGGCTGAGCTTCTTGTGTTTTTTGAGACTTTCTGCTAAAATAGTCCTGTATTCTTAATATAATCAATGGGACAAAGAAATGGTCTCTGTGCTTAAAATTCTGGCAACTTCTTTGATGATATCTTGCCATGTTTTGTGCAGATATGAATCCTTTGTGAGGGATGTCGGCTATATGAAAACATAAACACACCTGGCCAAGTTAAAAGCCTCTGAAAAAGCAGCCCATTCAGTTGAGACTCTTTCTTAATACCCTACGGGAAGCAGGTTTTAGCTCAAGATCAAGCTGGAATTGCACTGTGCACCGTAATCGGGGGTTGGTGTGTGCTAATTCTGGAATCTGAATCAAGCTGTTAGAACTTGTAAAGAGGAAAGGTTTCTTGTGGTAGTATCCTTACTGATATGTGGGTTCAGCTGAGGAAAACTTCCAGACATGGTGGGAGTATAAATCCACATGGGCAAGGGGACTGGAATGGAGTGGTAAACAGCCACTGGGAGCCTGTGACTGGAACGAGAGATTTAAGTACAGGGTGAGATGGTGTCAGGCCTTCACTAAAGGAGTAATAGGAATGAACTAATCATTTGGGAGTCCTGAGTCCAGGATAACACCACCTTCCAGTTGTGAGTGGAACCCACAAGTGCCAGGTCTGTAAAAGATACCAAGAAGTACTTAAAAACCATGCTGATTAGATTTCCAGTTGTTTGGTGGTGGCTCATGCCGAGGTCATAACTTACCACCACTTTCCATTTCGTATGAGTCTGCAGAGCCCAGCTCTGGTGATGGTTAGATGGGTTTCTGAGCCACTCTGGTGATACTTGGAATAATGTTGTGTGAGTTGGTAAAACACAGGAAACTGCTTCATGCAAAAAGTAATATCTCTGAGATTGTAAAGGTAAACATTTGTATTAGGAAATACTGCTGTTAATACCGCCCACGGGCAAAACTTGCTCAAAACTCATTTTAATCTGTGCCTTTGTTTTTTACCTGTCAATCAGATACAGTCCCTATCCTAATGTTATCAGGGTTGGGATAAAAATGAGAGATGAAGCAGCAGGAGGCACACATTTCAGTTTGGCTGTTTTCACAGTCAGGTTTGAATAGATATTAATTAGTGAGGTAAAAACTCTACTGATCTTGCAGTTAAATAAGTGCAGTCCGTCATGTGCAGCAAATAAAAACCAGAAATTTTATAGAAAAGCTTGCATGAAGTGGGCATAAATCTTCATGTATATATGTTATATGACATCTGTTGCAGGGGTCCGAGTCTGGTTCACGCCAAACACTCATTGGTACAATTCTTCATGAAATTTTCCAACAAGCGGTAACAAATAACTTGGCACAAGAAAAAGTTGAAGAACTAGCAAATAAAACTGTATATGGACAAAAGTATGTCAAAGAAATGTAAGTAGCATTGTAAGTATCTTTTTATGTTTGGAAGACAGGGTAGGAACATTTGAACTTGCAGATAAATTTCTACTTTAAAAAATGTAGCACCAATATCGGGAGAATGTTCTGCCAAACAACCTTGCTTAATGAAACTTGGGCATCTTCTAGTAAGATATTTCCCTGTTTCATAATGTAATTTAAATTGCCAACCCTGCTGAGCTACTTCTACAGATCTGAATTATGCTTCTTGAGTAACTGTGGCTGTGGGTTTTTTTCCTCTCAGGCCAAGCACGTTGGAGCGTTTGTGCCTGTACAATAGATTTCCAGGCATTTCCCAAAGCTGAGTTAAATGTGATGAGCATAATTCATTTTGATCCTCAGGAGATGAACTAGAAACTTGTGACTGACCAAGCATTGAGATGTCTGATATTTTCATATTCTTTATCAGGTTACTTAATAGTTCAGTTGTTAGAGGACCTTTAACTTATTTTCTTTGCAAAGCTGATAGAAATGCTAGCATAATAAATAGACTTCATATTTCTATCAGAAAATAGCAAGGTGAATGGCTGCCAGTTTTAAGATTTTACTACAGACTTGATTAAAATAAAATTCAAGTCACATAAAAAACCCTGTTATATCTAGAATATTTTAAGTTGTATGTTGGGTGATGTCAGTATCTGTTAGCTCCAGACGAACTGGAAGTTAAAATTGCAACAAGTTTTATTACTGTAGTTCTGTTATGAAGGTGGGTATTTTAAATTGTGACTGTGAAGATTACTTAAAGGCTTTTGTGTCACTCTGGGACTCTGTTTGAAACCATTGATTTGTGATCCCTCTTTGCATACAGTAGGCTACTGTTGGTTGGGATTGAAAAGTAAGTTGCATAAAAGTCTGCTGGCTGTGGTCGTTTGCACTTGTATGAACCTTTTTGTGTAAAACCCACTTGTATCTCTCTATCGCTATAGAATAATGACGTTATTTCCAGTGAATGCCAGCACTGAATTATCTAATGCCACATGATTAGGTGCTGTTTAATGAGACTTCTGCTTTTTTGTGTATTTGTAACTGTAGCAACTGAAGAGGATCATGATTTCTTTCCAGTTAAAATGGTCTGAAGCCTGTCAAAATGTATATGAAGAACAAGTAGCAGATCAGTGTATGCAGATAAAAAGCAAAGGGCCTTTTTAAAATTTTTTTTTAACGTTTTCAATTTTGCATAAAGCATAGGAATGGCCATTTTTAAATGCATGAGTCTGGTACTCCTTTCTTGCAGTCTATTGGTTTTGTTTCATCACATTTACTATGCTGATGCTTTCCTTGCGCTACACCTGCTGTTTCAAAAGTTACATCAGAAACGAACATAGCGTATTCTATCTCTTGTAATGGATGTTCAGTTAAAGCTTTATGAAGTGGTTGAGCTGAACCTTAATGAATCTCTCACTGTCTACAATTTACAGATGTTTATTCCAACTTGACAGTTAGTTCCATTCATCTTGTTGTTACTTGAGCCAAAGTCTTGGTAGTACCAGCAGCAGATATAATATTTCTGTCTCCTTAATGTGCATGGCTTTATTTTTTAGGTATCACTTAAATCTGAAACAAACAGAAATAATGCAGGAAGTGGAAGAATATTTGCCGTCATTTTTTAAATGGATGGAAGACTTCATGCGCAATCCAGCTAACCAAAATAAGATGCAACTAAAACTGTAAGAAGCCAGAAATAAAAGTTAAAACCGTTCTACATTGTTTATCTTGTTTGGTTCACTTTTAGTTTTTAGAACAGCACTTTTTATGCAAAACTGTTCAGTGATGTGGAGCTAATTCACGGCCTCACTGCCAATATAGCTAATCTTGAGAGCTGTATGTTTAGCTGCCATTGTGAGTACTGGAGGAGATATTAAGATTGAGGGTGAACTGATAGAAAAATCTTATTGGTCTTAAAATCCTTATAACCAGTGTGGTTCAAAGTAGAAATTTTAGTTAATTGGAAAAGCAAGCATGTTTGCTCTACTGACTAAGCTAGAAGTTACTGTAAATATGTGCAAGACTACAAATCAGAGTGTGAAACTACTAATCAAAAGTAATTCTTCACCTAGGTAATGGTTTATCAGTGAAATGGTGATTTTACTCAACTGCTGCTGAGCTCTTCTTGTCTATGGCTTTTTGCTGTTAGTTGTAATAACCATAAGGGTTTAACAGGGTGTTAAAGTTTCAGTGACATGGCAGGTCTGAGTAAAATCTATATGCTACTTTCCAGCGTATATCATTAAACTTTTTGAAGAAACAAAATGTTTTAGAGTGTGGTTATTCAGAAAAGACCACAAATTATGAAAACCAGTTTAAGATTCTTTTTTTAACTTTGAAATTTAGGTGAACAGCAAAGCTACATGCCAATGTGCAATTTAAAGTAACTTTCTGATATGCAATGGCAAGATAGTTTGAGTGAGACTCAATGCACTTTATTTCTAAAGTTAGTGCCTAAAGAGTGCCTATAATGCAAAAATAAATATTTAATTACACATTTTAATATTTTAATATTAAGAACTAAGGGAAATCGTAACTTCTGACTTCATTTTCTTCCTAGGTCAAGTGGTGAAAATACAGAAGATTTCTCTTCCAGGATAGAGATTGTAGATATCTTGGACATTGAAGAGAACATCTGGTCTCCCAGGTTTGGGTTGAAGGGAAAGATTGATGTTACAGCCAGGGTGAAAATCCATCACCAGTCTGGAGTACAGTCTAGGATCATGCCGTTAGAGCTCAAGTCTGGCAAGGAATCTAACTCCATAGAGCACAGAAGTCAGGTACAAAACCCAAATGTCTAATGTCTCTATTGGTGGCTATGTATACTTTTTTATTGTATTAGATGACCTGTTTTGTGTTACAAATATACAAACACTGTTTGTATGGTATAATCTAGATTTATGGATGGCAGATCCTGGCATGCCAAAGCTGCTGATATAAAATGAAAGTGAACTGAGGAGTGAGAAGTATATACCTTTTAGTACTTTCAAACACGTTTACAGTTTTTATCCTGAAATAGCAGTTCTTTCATCTCTTCTTACTACATTCAAGTATTAGGTTGAGGCAAACTGCTTCAGGTATTAGTGTCGTACATCTTTCCAGATAGCTGGTCTGATCTAGAGGTAGTAGCCTTGTATAAGCTTCTGTTAAGGAAGATGCCTTTTAATTGAAATTCTTGGTTAGGTGCATACTACTTACGGCTTCTAGATTACTTGTGATAGTAATGGCTGCTTAACCATATAAATTATGGAAAAACTAAATAGAGCTTATAATGTATTCTGGTTTTAATGCATTTTAATAAGTTTATATATAATGTTGCAGGTTATTCTGTATACATTGTTGAATTTAGAACGGAGAGTAGATCCTGAAGCTGGATTTCTTCTTTATCTTAAAACTGGTACTATGTACCCTGTTTCTGGAGCTCGCATGGACCGAAGAGGTAAAGTCATTCCTCTTCCCCAGAGACCGTAATTATCTCAATTAAAATGAAACATTTTAGTAATAGTTATAAGGTTCACTCTCATGAACATATCTGTACTTAAAGATGTATCACGTCTTATAATGTTACTAATTCCAATAAGCTTATGTTAAAAACTTAATTGTTTTATTAATACTCCACTAGGACTTTGCTATATGAACACTCACTTCTTAGCTGACTAAAAAGTTGATGGCTAGTCTTTTGAGTTAGAAATTATTACAGACAAACCCCAAAACATCAGCTTGGTTTGTTCTTTTTTTGACAGAATTAATGAAGTTAAGAAACCACGTGGCCTTCTACTTAACACACAGTACATATAAATCTGCTGTGGGAGGACAGCAGTCACAGCTTGCTGCTTTGCCTCCTGTAATTGATGACAGTCAAGCCTGTAAATATTGCTCCCAAATACACAATTGTTTTCTATACAGCAGGTAAAAAAAAAAAATGTTTGACTGGTGTTCTTAAACAAGCTTGAATAATTGTAGCTTTTGATATTGCGATTTTGTTTTTGTGGTTGACAGTTTCTTATTTCTTTGCTGAGGACTCTTGCACCCCAAAACAACGTTCCATAGACCCCACTGCAACTTTCATAGTGCAAGTCCCTGATCTCATAGGGACTTAATGTGTTCGCTCAGGTACACTTTCTGCCAGACAAAAATGAGATAAGTCTCAACAAAATACTTGATGACAATAACAGATTTCTGTTATATCTAAGTTAATAATTATGATTTTAAAAAGGTATATTCTTGCAACTCTTTGAAATGGGCAGTCTTTTGAGGCTGAATTCTGGCTGGACAACAACTCTTTCACTTTGGCTCTGTATAAGATTGTTTCCCTGTAGGGTATCACACAGGTAATAATACATTGATATTGCTCTGCTGAAGTGTTGTTGCATTTCCTGTTAAAGAGAAGTCATGAGCAAATATTTGATAAATTTTCACATAAAGCTATTGGATTGTTTTAAAAACTGTTATAAGTTTTAGTCTTGTCTTTATGCTGCATAAAACCGAAACAAAATTGTATACTGAAGAGATCAAATGAGATATGTTAGAACAGGAGAGATTTTGGGGGGATCTTGTGTAAACATAATGCCTGATTGTTTTTAAAATTGTAGGGGTAAAAGTGTATGTTGAGGGAACTAGCTTTGTGGGCATACATGATACGTTTTTGTAAACTAGTTCTTGTGAAATATTACTTCTAATATTCAGTTGTTACAGCAACAGGCTTATTACTAACTGGGTAGCTATTCACTTCTGAACCAACTTCTTTTCTTTTTGGTTGCATTTTGTATATGTGATTAGGTATAATGTCTGTTGATATTTAGTTTTGAGATAAATTGACCTGAAGTCTGCTTGTGTATTAACTATTAAATCCCTTTCGCTTAGCTAAATCTCAGTATAGTATTCATATGTTAGAAAAAAAGGAATAAAAGATCAATTATCTAAATGTATACAGTACTATCCTTGAAATGTCTTTAATTGGTCTTTGACTAACTTATTGTCCTTAATAATTCAAAAACAGAGATGATGTAAAGTTACTAATATGAGATTGCTCATTAAAAAAAGGATACAGATTTAACTTCATTTCAGTGATGGTAGATTATCTGCTATGTTACAGTATATATTTAGATTGGCATTATGTATGTATAGACTTGCAGGAAAAAAAGATACGGGTTGACTCTTTACTGTGTTTGGTTCTACTCCTAGAGCTGTAGAACAAAAGATGCTCGGCATGTCTTTCCCTCCTGCTATGGTACCCATTATTGAGAGAGAGACTCGGCACCTGAAACCCTCCCACTTAGAGTATTTCAGTCTGTGGTATCTAATGTTAACCTTAGAGCTGCAAAGTGGAGAGGGTAAAAAGGGATATAAAAATATATGGATGATACCTTCTTTGGAAAGGTAAGATGCAATTTCTAACCTGGTACAAATGATGCTTCCTTCAGTAACTGGAGATGAAGCATTGTCAACTCGTGTTTTCAATACAAGGAAAACTAGGTGTTTTCTAGTGCTTGTAGAAATAGTCAAATATGCTACTTGAAGAGGTAGCTTTTTTGTGAGATGTGACCTAATGGAGACATTGGCCTCCTAGACTTACTGGTTTTGTATTTGCAATATGATACTTGTTTTTTTGTTGTTGTGAACTCGCACATAGGAAGCAGCAAACTGCAGTTTCAGTCTTCAGAAGGAAAATTCTGTTTTATTTGTGTCTCTGGGGGCTGAGGGTGGGTGCTGACTGTGAGCCCAGCTCACAGCGCTGGTTTCCTGGGGGTTTGCTTGACAAACAAAGATGTGTTTTGGACCGTACTTCTAGGTGTGGCTGTGAATGTGGATAAAAGCAGACTAAAGGCTCTTGCTGGCTGAAGTAGCATGTTGTTATACATCACCTAGTCCAGCAGCTGTGGAAAAAGCAAATTGGCTGTTTGTAGGCCTGTTTCAAGGCATCTGTATAAGCAATGTGTAGCTGAGTTGTTTTGAGTAAAACAAGCAACTCCGTAAGCAAATGTGGAACATCCTAGTGAAATGGATCCATGCGCTTCAGTATTCGTTTTTTAACAGGAAAATATAGATAACTGTAGCCTAAATATCAGGGTCTGTTCTTGGAACAAGTACAAGGGTTCTACATATTTTTACAATCCTTTTCTGATCAAAGTGGCTATTGTAAAGTAACTGTTTAATCTTCCTGGTTCTTGTTGTGTGTGTTTGGGTGTTTTTTTTTTTTCTTTGTTGTTTTGGGGACTTTTTTGGTTTTGGTGGTTGGTTGTGGGTGGTGTGGTTTTCTTACTTTTTTTTTAATATTACTGAGAGGATCTTAAAATATATTTCTTTTTCTAATATATTCACAGAGAGAAGGCTGGAGATTGTGTTGGAAACATGATCAGAATTGATCAAGTGCAGGAAATTTCTGAGGGACAGTATCTACATTTTTTCCAACGTAAAAATGGTGCCATACCTGGACCAAACCTATTGGTTGGTGATAGAGTGGTTGTGAGTGGAGAGGAAAATGGTTTACTTGGTTTGGCTACTGGCTATGTTAGAGAAGTCAGTGTGACAAAAGTCTCCTGTTTGTTGGGCAGGTAATAGAACAAAGCAGAAAATATCTGTTTGAAGACACTATGATACTGGCTTCAGGAAGGGTACTTCTGGGTGTCCAAAAAGCTGTGGTATGGTCTGACTTTTCTTGCTGGGCTTGGCGAAGCACCCTTTGGAAATTCTTTTATCTTGACTGAAAATGTCAATACTTGGTCAGTGTATATGCCTGTCTATTTAACTATGTTGTTTGAATAAAAGTATGTTTGCAAACTCCATTTACTTAGGTCTCCAACATGAGACTATATGGATACTGTGATTACTACATTAATAGTAACTTTCATTATTCAGACTATATTGGCTTTAATTTGGGCTCTGATCATGTTTTATTTAGATCAGTTGGTGTGTTTCTTCTAGCTATTGCTTCTCTCTGGGACCTCTAGGAGGTACCACTTAATACTGACTATGAAGTCTTTAATCATCAACAAGCTGCTTGTAAACAGAATTATTTTGTCCATGTTGCTGTCATCCTTCAGGGATTTGTCAAAGCTCCCCAAGAACACCATATTTAGGTTGGATCACGAAGAAGGAGACTTTGGTATAGGAGTCCCCTTTGAAAACCTTTCTAAGTTAATGAAAGATTCCCCAGTCAGGTATGAAAAATCAAATTAATTTCACACTTTCAATATTTTTTCAGATAAAGTTTCTCAACTAGTAACTCTTGATTGTTGTTTTTTATCCACAGTGAACGGCTCCGCAACTTGATAATTGACTTCCAGAAACCACGTTTTATTCAGCATTTGAGCTCTGTCCTTCCTCCAGAAGCAAAGGAAACTGTTGCAAATATTTTAAAGGGTACAAAGTGGTTTTCTCCAAAATCCTCTGTTTAGTAGTACATCGCTGTAGCCAAAGCATTTATCACACTAAATATAAGGGTATTTTCCTACTTTGGGGTCTAGTGATAGTTTTCAGCTTAAAAATTAAAAACAAGTTCTTACCTTGCATGTCTTCCTGTGATTAAATTAGTCATAAACTAGTTGGAAGACATGACCAGATACTTGATTAGAACTTTTATTTTACTTTCGCTGGTTGCTGCAGCTTGCAGTTTCAAACAAAGTGCCGTGTGACTACCTCTCTAACCTTTACAAAAGGAAGGAACAGGGAGCAGGGGAAGGCTCTTGGGATAGAGGAAGCATGCTTTGAGGGAGTGGGAGGAGATGGGCTTTTGTGTAAGTATTCATTTGTATAATCACTCTTGTTGACTACTCTGTAGTGTGTGATGCTTTGTGGCACTCTTTTTGTTTTTTGGTTTTCTTTTTTTTACAAAGTTTTTTAGGTATTTGGCAGTGTCTCATTTGGTGGAAATACTTCATTGTTCTCTGACAGAGTTGTCTGTGAAAACAGAAATTTTATGGAATTCTCTTAGAGCACATAGAACTTTCTATAAAAAGTCAGTCTGAAGACTGAAAGATGTGCCTTGTTGTTTTGAGGACTACTTCAAATAAGAATTTTGCCCAGCTTCCTGGAAAACTGCTGAAAGGATAGAAAACGAGGGGAAGGCATTTATTCTGAAACTCAAGAATGACTGATTAGGAAGTACTGGAAGACCGGGAGGACAATGTCTTCCTGTACTTGCAAGCCACGTACTTTGTTTACAGAAAAGCACTGATAAACCTAGACATTGCTTATTTTTTTGCTTGAGCTTTGCCTAGTCCGTTTGCACTAGGCAGCTGGAATGCGCTGCCTGTTTGCATTAGACTGGGGAAAAACAGCTCCGAGGCAATGTTTCTTCTAATCAGGATGGTACTAGATGTGCGGTTCATTTCCCTTTGCTGTGAGCTATGTGTTTGAACATGAAAGTGGGTATGATAAAATAGAAATGCCCATACAAGGTACCATATGGAGGTGGTCATCTAGGATATTACAGAAAAAGTCACAAAAAAATCTAAGAATAAATAAGTCTTCAGTGATGTATTTCTAGGACTGTAGTCCAGACCCTGTACTACTTGTCTGTGTATTATGTTTAATATCATTACTTCATTGGAACCTACAGACTCAGTCTGCTCAGTTCTCTTCTTTTAGGGCTTTAGTGGAGGAGGAAACTATAGTTTTGTTTTATTAACTTTAGCAATTATTACAATGATAATGAAGTATTGACATTTAATTTTTATTTTCCTTCTTTAAAGGTCTGAATAAGCCTCAGAAACAGGCAATGAAACAAGTACTACTTTCAAAAGACTACACACTTATTGTGGGTATGCCTGGAACAGGAAAAACTACAACAATATGTGCTCTAGTAAGATCGTGTACCTTGATGTTTAAATTTTTTTTGTGAGATATGGAAGAGATGATTAAACAAACTGTGTATAAAGCATACTGACCAAAATTAATTGTCATGACGTAGTCTACTGGTATCTGCATAGTTTCAAAGAAGAAAACACATTGCTTCTTTCTTAAGAACTTATATTTGGTAGAACTAAAAATGTATTTTGTGGAGTAGGATTCTCTTTTGCTTGTGTAGGAGTATGTGTGGGAGGGAGGAGACTGAAGTGTGATATTTAATCACTTCTGTGACACTTTAACATTAAAATTCTTTGGGCCCAAATGTCAGCAAGTCCTCAAATCCTAAGTTACAGCTCAGAAAAAGGAATCCTTGGGGAAGCCAGTAACTTGTCCGTTGTAAACTGTATAAACTCGTGGTGCTGAAGCTACGTGCAGCCTTGTAACCATCTCCTCTAGTTGGTGGTTCTCTTTCCCCAGGAATGGACTGTAGGAGCACACTGGATTCAGGCTGTGGGCTGAGTGAGTTTTTCTTGAAATAGCAGTGTTGTCTCACTTCCAGTTGTCCTTAACTGGTGGGGAAAAGGGAGGCTGGAGAGCAAGCAGCTGCTGCTATTATCACATCAGCTCATTCTACTGAATCTGTTGTGGCTACATTGTCATGGAGAACAGTGTTTGTGGGGATCTTCAGGGTGCAGTTCCTTCTTTTCGTGCAGTTTGCAAGCGTGCATGGGTGATGTTAGCTCTCGCTATTTGCAGCATGCATAGTAAGCCTGCTGAGAACCATCAGGTCTGTTGCCCATATTGCTTTGACAATAGCTAACTGGCAGATCTGGACAGAAAGACTGATATAAATGAAGTCATTCTTGTTATTGGCTTCCTCTGAAATGTCTTGGTTTGTTTTTGGTTTTTTTTTTTTTTTTTACCCAGTCAAACATGGGATTGCTGATTCTTGTACGTAAACTAATAATTTTTTCCCTTTTCTTTCCCTTTGCCACTCATTAGGTGAGAATTCTTTCTGCTTGTGGCTTCAGTGTTCTTCTGACTAGTTTTACACACACTGCTGTAGACAATATCCTGCTAAAGCTAGCCAAATTCAAAGTTGGTTTCTTGCGCTTGGGGCGAGCTCAGAAAGTTCATCCAGATATACGGAAATTTACAGAAGAAGAAATTTGCAGGTCCAAATTAATTAAATCTGTAATGGATTTGGAAGACATCTATAACAGTCAGGTGAGAAAAGTGTTTTTGCTAGCCCTGTGAAATATTAAGGATAATTACAATTAGTATTCTGTTAGTTCAGATGCTGCAGAGAAGGAACTCATCCCAGGGGTGTGTTACTGGTGTGAGAAATCCAAGCTGAAGAAGATACTCAATTTCTGCATCACTTCAATTTCTTTATAGCCAATAATGACCAATATTAACAGTGTGAAAGTTGAAAATCATTTTTATGTCTACATAAAATAATCATTATAAGTAATAATTCCCAAAGACTCCAGTGCTTTTATCTGAGATCTTGTTTTGGATTGTTCACAGATATATACTCTCCTAAACTGTGGTTCCTTCAAAAAATTTATCCATTAAGGGGGTGGTGATTAACTGCTGCAACCTCCTCTATCTTTGTTCACACATAGTTCCTGTTTGTCCGTTTTTCCTTCCCACTTGTGCTAGTTGTGCTATTTGTATGATCAGAGGATGGGGAAGAGGAAGAGTGGTGTGCTCTGGAGCTGATCTGGTCAAACACTAAGTTTTGATTGAAAGATTAGTGCTGCCTGTGTGAGTGTTAATGCAAATGACTATAATGGGAGCTGGGTAAACTAAGTCAGTGGCAGCTTTAAATTAAATTAGTTGAAAGAACAAAGCTTCGTGGTAGTTGGAGCAAATGCCAACATTGCAAAAGCCACCACTTTTTTGTTCATGGCTACTGCAGGGAAATGATTGAAGTCATGAGCAAAGTGACTTAACTTTTTGTGTATTAGTCATTTCAGATTGCAGTGGAAGCACAGAGGTAGCAAGAACTGTGCTGCTGTTTTATCTTTTTGGAATTAAAAAACCAAAACAAAACACATAGTTTTCTAGGGTAGTCATTTCAGCATGCTCCATGAATTGTATATGCACAGAACCTGATATCACTCTGAACACATGGCAGGAGCAAGTTATTTACTGCTGTCTGTTCTAAAGCTGTTTTTTGTTTGTCATTTGCAATCGATGCAAGAACACGTGAGGCCAATATGTATGCAAGGTGTCCTGGTCTGATTTCAAGGATTAATAATTAGATTTATTTTATCTTATATTTTAGTTTAGTTTAATGGGAAAGATTTTTTTTCTCTCAACCTGGAAAACCTAAGTGCTAAAGGATATAAGATGTATCTTATCCTTAAAGTGTGTCTCAATTTTCAGCCAGTGGTAGCGACGTCTTGCATGGGAGTAAATCACCCCATCTTTGTTCAGAAGCAATTTGACTTCTGTATAGTTGATGAAGCTTCCCAAATAAGCCAGCTCATCTGTCTGGGCCCGCTGTTCTGCTCCAAAAGGTTTGTGCTGGTAGGGGATCATCAGCAGCTGCCTCCACTTGTACTGAATGCAGAAGCAAGGTAAGATAAAATGCTGCTGGACAATCATTAGTAACATGAATTCTGGGAAGGCTCTTGCAATGTCTTGCCTGACACATTTTTGGTTTCTTTTTTGTTTGCTTGTTTTTTGTAACAGAGATCTTGGCATGAGTGAAAGCTTATTTAAAAGGCTGGAACAAAACGAAAATGCTGTTGTGCAATTAACTGTGCAATACCGAATGAATAGGTATTTTAAACTTCTATTTTTTACATTGAGGTTTTTAATGTGGGGTTGAAACCACAAATTTGACGCCTTTTCTTGTTTTTTAAATCTTTAGTAAAATTATGTCGCTGAGTAACATGTTAGTCTATGAAGGCAAACTGGAATGTGGCTCAGAGAAGGTGTCAAATGCCACTGTTAACTTGCCCAACCTAAAAAAATTGAAACTGGAGCTTGTAGATGCTTCAAAAACATGGTTGAAAGAAGTACTTGATCCAGACACACCTGTGTGTTTTCTGAACACAGAGAAGGTAAAGTTCATTATGTTCTCCCTTCAAAACTGTATTTTTGATGCAAGTTCTCAATACAGTCAACTTTAAAACTTCATACAGCTTAGGTAGGGTAAAATATGTAACTTAAAAAAATGGTTTTCTAGTTACATGTAAAATGTGCAAGGTGTATAAAGTTGTTAGTATAGCCGATCAATTGGGGTGGTACAGCTACTGCTGGGAACATTGCACCTAAGAGCAGCTGGAAAGTTTAATTCAGATAAGATTTCAGAAAATGTTGAATGTTCTATAAACTTTGTTCTCGTGTACAGAATGTAGCTCAAAGTGTGTAGCAGTATTGGACGCCCTTGCAACCATAGAATGACCTCATTTCCAGCAGCTGAGGGTCAGTGGTGTCTGAGCTGCGCACCAGTGGCAGGAATAATTGTAATTCTCCATTGAATTTTGTAGACATTCTGTACACTGAAGTGTGAGGGAGGAGTAAGTTGCTTTAGATGTGTCCTTTCACAAAGACTCAATTTTTTTTCCAGAAAAAAACTCTAGAATGGATAAGAATTATGCAAAGAAACTGACGTCTAGGTAAAATGAGGAAGTTTAAATGCATGTGGAAGAGATTAATAAATTAGTACATATTTGTGGTCTGTAGTGCTTGCTGTCATTGTAGTTAGTGACTGGATTATGAAGATTTGAGTCTATTTCGTCTCTAACAGGTTTTATGTTGATTTGTATTAATAATATGTTTTGCCAATAATTTTATCAACTGATGATCTCTTATGCTGACCCTGGAAAGAGCTCCCCAATCTTTCTGCGCTCTCCAGGACATTCTACAGGGTTTACTTTTTAATAACAATTCTGATGGAATCCCTTCAATGATCTAAAAAGAATCACAGTGTTTACTTTAGTGACTTAGAGAAACTTCTAAAAATGCTTAAACTAAACAGGGGGACCTTTTCCAGGAATGCCTCAACAGCTGCTGTCCCTTTCACAGAAAAGCAGACAGCTGCTCCCAGGGAAGAGGTTTGTTCCAATAGGAAACTGGCTGATACACTGTTCCTCTATTAATCAGACCAAAATAGAGTTTCTGTTCCATTTCAATCTTTTTCTTCCCTAGAAAGCCCATCTTGAGTATAAGACAGCTGTTCTGTTTGTAGAACCAGCAGGAAAGTTTCACTTTCCAAAATACTCTTGGTTTTGTTGAGACATTAGGCTATAATGTCATGTCTCTTTCTGGACTTCCTGTCAAGACTCCATGTATTGTGGTAGTCATACAGGGGAAAAAAAAGGGGAGGGGAACCCCCCAGTGCCAAAACCCTCACCAAAAACAGCGTTTATTTGGTTTTCTTTGACTTTATAGCGTGTTTTTCCCTGTATACTGTTTTTCATAGTGTAACCAAGAAAAGCTTCTGAAGAAACATACTTGGGGGGGAATACAAAGGGGAAAAAGAAGAAGAAAAAATCGTATGATACCACCAGGAAGCTTGCATTTATTATGCTAACATTTTAAAAAAAGAAAAAAGCCTCTATTGTTTTTTGTTTAGTAACGTGACATGTTTGTGGCAGTAATCAGAAATCTATTTGTTCCTTTTCTGCCAAACCCTGTGTCAGTCTGCGCTTCCTCTGACAGCTTGGGTCTGAATGCTGAAAAATTATATCCTTGATTTAATGCCAGTCTTCTGAGTAATTCCAGGCTAAAGTTGTTCTTGTTGGTTTTTTTTTTTTGTGTACTATGCGCATATAATAAACATAAATGCAAGCAGGTGTTACCGTAAGCATGACCTAGCTTTTTTAGAACTTTTTTCCCCTAAAATAGTTTTTGTATAGTTTTTGGCTACATTAATGCTAGTGTGTGGATAGAAACCAACGGTTCATTAAAACAGTGCTTTTCTGCCTGAAGAAAACTTGAGTGCATGCAAGTTCGGAGGCTTCTTAGGTGTGATGTTTTCAGAATAGTCAATTTAAAAACCAAACCAAACAACACAGCTATAACAGCGTAGCTCTTAATTCAGTTGTGATATGACAGGTCATAATAACAATTAGACTGTGTGCATGATGGCAGTGTAAAAACAAGTTAGCTTATAGTAACGATTAAGCTGTGTAGCTGTTGACACACAAGCTATGGAGAAACTGCTGTTTTGGAAAAGGCAGTGGAATCTTCTAATATGAGGGAAAATATTTTCTGCTTCCATAATCTATGCAACATACTGAAAACACCCTATGGCATGTAAAAGAAGGTTGGAGGACGTGTTGCAGAAAAATAGGATTCTTGCTGAATCCTCTAAGTACCCTACTTAAACAACACAGAACAGACTAGTTTTTTTGCGCGTGGCTGGAATCCTAAAATAAACTTGTGGATGCGGTAGCCTACTATTAATAATAAATGTGCTGCCTTGAGAAGACCGCTGTATAGAGTTGAAGCAGTGTTGCATATGGGTTTGACAATCTCTATTAGATTTATTAGATTATCTTTTTTTTTTGTTAATTCACAGTGCTTTAGTGTGCTAGGCATTGAACATAAATTACACTTAATGAGCTACCCATTCAGTTGAGTTCCTGGATTTGTGCAGCTTTTGATGTCAGATTCTATACGTGTGCAGTGGTACTGCTCTAGCAAGCAGATACCACTCACCTGGAATACTCATACAAATATTAGCTGTGTATTGCTTTACCCACATGTTAAACATTACAGCGATCTCCAAATTCAGACATTCAGCTGATATTGGGTTGGAGTTCGGAGAAGTAAAACTAGTTGTAATAGGATTCTGAGAGTGTTGCTTTAAGTTGGACTATACCACCTCCCATTTTAAGTGGCAATGCTGTCATAAAAACTTAGAAGGAAAACTGGACAAAGTGGCATCTCAGAAAACAAAACTGATGTATGTCACTAGTATCAGAGGCAAACAGTGGAATAAGTAAAGTAGTAAATGGCAGTAAAAGAGTAGGTAGTAAATGGAATTCAGAGTTGGAAAGCAGTTTAGTGTACGCTCAGTTTTAGACTCTTTTTAAATAAAGAGTTCTGTTACTTGACCCCAGATGTTTAGCTGCATGCCAGTTTAACATCAGATAACATCAGGGACATGTTAATAGCTAATGATACTACCTAAACTTCAGAGAAGGGAAGAGCTAAGCAAAAGGAATATATTATAAAACTGTGATACTGAAATGACAAGAGTTTACATTCTAAGCTTGTTCCTGGCTTTCTGGTCTCATTCACACATGATGTAGGGAAAGGGGGTTAATAGTTAGGAAATGGTAAATTCAGTGATACTTCTTTTTTAATTTTAAAGTTAAATTTAATACTACCATTTTTGATAGTTCTTCCTGTAGTTTTAAATGTAGGCTTTCAAACACTTAAAAAAAAAAGAAAAAACAAAATCCTTTCTGCCATGGAAATGGGGAAAATTCACTGTAAACACGGTAGTATGGAAAGCCTTAAAACAGAAGTCCCATGTAAAAGAAAGTAAGAAAGTTTGCTCTCTTACCTTGTCAGGCAGTGAAATGTATTTGGTGGTTTGTGGTTTGTTTGTTTTTTTTTTTTTTAAATTTATATATGATATATGTTGTGTGAGCTGTAAAGTCAGAGCTTCGGTAGTTTCTTAAGGTGAGTTGCTAGTACTAGAAACTCATTTCAGCAGATTGTTTCAACTTGTTTTGCAAATGCAGTATTCTGAAGTTACTTTACAGCGTAGGCTCTTTATACTCTGTAACATTTAGCGCTTAGCCTTATTTTTGTATTCAAATTGTTACTATAAAAACATGTATGATACAATGAGTTAGGGAACAGAATAGAGTATGTCATTGTAGACAGCAAAATTCATTATTTTGTTTATATTTTTAAAGGTCCCGGCACCAGAACATGCAGAAAAAGGTGGTGTAAGTAATGTGACAGAAGCTAAACTAGTGCTCTTCCTCACATCCTTATTTATTAAGGTATCTTTTACTTTATTACATTGTTTGGAGGGACAGCTTTATAACCAATCATTTTTACATTGCTGTAGTAATGGTGACTATATGTATTGGGTTATTCTCTGAGGGATAATCTTAACGATAAATTGAAGGTTGGCTACATGTCAGTATAGCGGGGGGACTGAGGTCTGCATTCAGTTCCCTGTCCCTTGCCTGGTTGGATTTGGGATGCAAGAAAAGCTGGATGCCAAATTCTTTTAAGAGATGAGGACTTTCTTGTAAGACAGGGGTGAGGATTTTCCTTTTTCCATATTTCATCCAGTCAGCTTCAGGAGTAGTACAAACTAGGAGTTCTGAATGTTCACCTCACAGTTTGAGGAAGAAAGAAAAATGAGGATTTCAAGGCTGTCTTTGTGCTAGGTTAAGACAAAGCTTGGGAGCTTGCAGTAACTAATACTTTCTACTTTCTTTAGTTAATACCAGTTATACCTAGAGTTCCATTGGTGACTTAGTGTAGATACAATATCTTGCAGTGCTGTTTTAAAAACAAAACCAAAACCAACCAACCAAACAAAAAAAAACAAAACAAAAAACGAAAACAATCCTTGAGGGTCTTCTGACAGTAATGAGTATCCCAAGCTAACTGCAGTGACAATTTTTTTCTTCTGTTTCTTCATCATTTAGGCTGGCTGTAGGCCTTCAGACATTGGCATTATATCACCATACAGACATCAATTAAAAACAATCACTGATTTGATGGCAAAATGGAAGGAGAACAGAGTGGAAGTCAACACAGTAGACAAATACCAAGGAAGAGACAAAAGTATCATAATTGTGTCTTTTGTTAGGAACAGTAACGATGAAAATGTAAGTTGGTCATATTAACTTTGTTTTGGTCAACTTTAATAGATGCATTTTGAAAATGAGTGTTTTAACATAGTTAAATTCTGAAATTTAAGTAGGAAAAGTAAAAGCAAGTTACGTTTATTTAACAGCTTGGCACCCTCCTGAAGGACTGGCGACGCCTTAACGTTGCTATCACAAGAGCCAAGCACAAACTAATCATGGTGGGCTGCGTTCCATCCCTGGGCCGCTATCCTCCTTTAGAGAAGCTACTCTGCCATTTGCAGTCTGAGGCAATGATATCCTTTTTCTGCACTGTTTTGTGAATGGGGAAAGGTAAGATTGACTTATTGAGATTGGAGAATAAGGATGGGAAGATCTTTGATTATTTAGGTTATACTTTTAACACTGATTGGCAACACAGTACAAAATGTGCTAATTAAATATGCCAAAAATATACTTGAAATCAAGGTAATAGATGGATTTAGAAGCTTCGCTGTCTTCAAAAGTAGAAAAAGTCCATGCCGATTTGCAAGTCAACTTTGACATAATTTTTTAATTTTGAGGTTTGAATTTTGTTTAATGCTTTTGCATTTTTTTTCTGTGATCATCCTAGTTTCTTGGCATCTTAATGTTGTTGTGATTGTTTTCCTCAAAGTGGTGGGTTCTCTCCTCAGAAGTACCATGCATTTAAACAGACCTGGTGAGAGAACAGTTCATGAATAATGTTGCTAGAATGGAAGTGGTGTAACTTTCAGATGATTTGTTAATTTTTTCTTTCTCTTCGGCTTTGTACAGAGTTTCATCTAGTTATGGCTGTTTCCATCTCATGTTTAAATAGGAAAGGCCTCATTAGCTGCTTTCTTTGCAAACACCAATACATATTCAAACAGGTTTTGTGTTTTTGTGAAAGCGATATGTTATCAAAATATTTGAGAACTACTTCCTTAACTTGCTACATCTTCAATCTTCCAGCAGGGGCTCATGAAAATATCCACAAGTGTAATGTTTTATGATTGTGAAGATGGAGGGTTTTACAGGCATCTGTGT
The DNA here is from genome assembly GCA_031468815.1 of Morus bassanus. Lineage (NCBI taxonomy): Eukaryota > Metazoa > Chordata > Aves > Suliformes > Sulidae > Morus > Morus bassanus. The sequence goes on from CM062583.1 coordinate 5,522,226, forward strand.
ATGTATTTCTGGTGCTGCTAAATATAAATAACCCGTTAGTGGGGCATGAGTCCTGATGTGCACTGGTTAATCTGAATGAAGCCAAAACAGAAATCACATTCAATTGTTTTAAAGGTTCCCTTTCACTAAAATAACAATACACATTTCTTTCTTTAAGCTGATTGTTAGGCTGGTCATTTTAGTACCAGTGTACTTGTAACAAATCAGAAATACGAAGTGTTACGTTCCTTCAGATGCTGGAAAGCTACTTGAATATTCACTTTTATCTTGGTAAGCGGTTATCTGCATAAGTGAATGGGGAAACACTTGAGGCAGAGGAGCAGACTAAACCAATGCTGCATTGAGTCATAGTTTTTTGGGCTCAGTTTGGTTTTAGAGACTTTAAAATGTAGTTTACATACAGTAATTCCATTTATTAGAATTCCTAAGATGCTGTATTGTGCTCTTTGGAAAAAAATTAGGAAAAACTTCTTTTCTTCAGAGCTCCATGTTCCACTTTAAAGCATACTTCCACTTTTTTAAATACTGAAGTCTTTTATATAATGTAATTAATCTCTCATATGAAGATCTCTTGATGACTTTTCTAATCCCTTGATTTTGCATGCATCTGGGAAGAAATGTGATGTTGATTCATTTAATTCCCTTTTATGAACTGACGTATTTAGCAGATAAATCTGTTGAAGTGAAATGCTGCCCAGTTGAAGATCACAGTAAAATTCTGGTTTCAGTTTTTCTGATCTGTAGTCTTTTCTGGGGGCGGGGGGGTGGAAATCCCAGGAAACAAAACTACAGATGCAGCTCGATGACCAAGAAGGTCACGTGCTCAGGTTCTATTTTTTGTAAAGATGATAGCATACGTACAATACAAAATATCCTTTACTTGTCAGATCTGTTTTAGTTTCTTTATACTACCTCATACTCTAGACCACTACTGAAAAGCTTTTGTTCCAAGATTGCTGGTGGAAACATTAATTTTTTTGATTCTTCAGAATCATTAGTATTTGTTTTTTCTTGGATCAATGTTAAGTAGTTGTGTGCACAGAGTTGCATACAAATTTCTGGATGTTACATGTGGGCATTTTCACTCTTTTTTAAACTGCTTTCTCACTTTTGTAATGTTTGAAATAATAAAAATTTGATGTTGGTTTTGTAATAGTTGTTTATACTTTGTTAATACTTTGCTCTATAATACAAATATTTTGAACAGTACAAAAATAATTTGAAGAGTTGACAGGATATCCTCTTTTTCAGGTGAAAATACACGCTTCATCAACTGCGTATGTGCTCTGGGTCTTTCAAAAGATAAAAAAAATCAGGGTTAAATACACTCTTATTACAGTAGTGATTTCAGAATAACATAGAAAGAAAAACTTCTATACAAGGTTATGTTTAGGATCTATGTGTACAAAAGTCTTAAGATTTAGCTTATCTGTTTTCTTATACCAAATTATGCTTATCCAGGAAATTATCTGCATGCTATTAAAAAGTTAATAAATAAATTAGAGGTATTGCCATCCGCCATAAAGTTGCATGAGAAACAGGCACAAGAACAATCCTGTATTTCCTTACCTATTTCTAAATTGCACCCTTTCTTCTTTTTGACTGTTAAAAATTGGATTGAGCAGAGATCTACAGCTTAAACAATGTTTTGATCTGGTAGTCTCAAACAGAATTGAGATGTGATTCTCTAAAACACTCTTGCACCCTAATGAATATGTATATATCAAAGGAGTATCTTGTAAAAGGAATATTTTTTTTTCTGTTTGCTGCCTTTAAAACATCTTTCTAATCCAAAAAGTAACTGATACTGCTGGAAAACATACAGACAGAGGTTGAGGGCTGCCTTAGCGCCTTATGTGTGGCCTGGGATTCTTAGAAAACCAAAACAAAAAGGAAGTTGTTTTATGCCAGGCTCGTAGGATCAGAGGCTGACTGCTAGGGCTGTTCAGTGTTTAAATGTATACGTTCCTCTTTTTCTTTTAAGAGGTGGGAATCACGGATGTAAGAAGCCACCCTGTCACCATGGGCTGTGTTCTGTCCCTGTGCTGCCTCAGCCCTTTGGTCCTTCTTCCTCAGGCCACGGCACCTTTTTGTCCACGCTGTTTTGTGTGTGGTCTCTGAACTGGGGCGAGGTGTAGCGCACGTTTTTGTTCTGCAGCTTGCTGGTTAGCCTTCCTTAGGAAGGGGAGAGGAAAGAGGATGATGAGCAATTTTTCTAAAAGTAAAGCGTAGTGCTTAGGGTGCAGTAAGCATAAGCTGAGCTCCCCTCTGTATGACAGAAATGCTTGGTGTTAAAATACCTCAGACTTCTGGCGCTACAGTGTTTTTTGGGTTTCTGTTAAGATTCAACTTCCCATTTTTTTAATTAAAAATCAAAAAGATGTAGCTGACGTGTTTTTTGAAAATACCAACTTTTATTCCTAGCACGCTACTTTTTAAGGTACTGAATTCAGAGCTTTTTCTAGGTGTTTGAATGCAGGAAGAATAGTACTTGTTCTGACACATATTAGCTAGCGTTAGAGAATTATGATTTGGAACAAAACTCAGAGGTTGAAGCTTTCAGTCACACGAAAGAGGGAGAGGAGTCTCAGGTTGCTGCTGCTCGATTGTGCTCCTCTCCTGCCGAGCCAGGAGAACAGTTCCAGCTGCCCTGAGGCCCCCGGCCCTCTTTCTGAGGCGATGCCGCTGCCATCTTTGCTACCGCCCTGCCCGGGCGGGCCGCTTGACGTCCTCCGCGCTCGGGCCGAGGGATATATTATGACCGGAGCAGCAGGAGCGGCCCGGCTGTCGCGATGCGGGGTATCGCGATAGGAAAGAGAGGGCGGGTCCTCCCGCCGGCGGGGGCGCCCTCGGAGGGGCCGTGCCCATGCAGGGGCGGGCCGGGAGGAGCCGCAGGGCCCGCAGGGAGCGGCCGAGGCGGCGGCTCCTCCTCTCCAGCCATGGGTGAGCGGCGGCCGCGGGAGCGGGGCCGGGCGGGCGGGGGGCGCCGGGGCCGGCCGAGGGGGACGAGGGGGCCTGCGGCGGCGGCCGCCGCCCCTCAGCCGCCGGGGGAGCGCCCGGGAGCCGCGTTGCGGCGGCGCCCGCCCGGGCAGAAAATGTCCGCTGCGGCGGGAGCGGGGCTGGGGGCGGCGGGACCGTGCTTCGGGAGGGCTGAGGCGAGGGCTTCGCGCCGCCGGCGCGCTTCAGTGGAGGAAAACGCCCGTTTTCTGCTACCGCTCGGGTGACGCGCGGAGACCTTGTTCAGCCTCCAGCCCTGGCGACTACACGCTCGGCTTTTTTTGGTACAAATAGTGTTTGCAGTAAGGGTTTGGCTGCTCATCCAACCTGGGAGCGGAATATTGTATGTAATATATACGTAATGTCTTGGGCCAAGCCTCGCTTGTCAGACTCCGGTGATGCCGGCGACATCGGTGCCACCTGCAAATAGTCCCTTCGGGGGCTGCTGCTTTTGGGGTGAGGAGAACCCTTGAGGGCCCTTCATTGCTCGTTTTGCTCCACGTATGTACAGTCTCCCCCATGACCAGCCGTTACTAGAAAACATGCCATGTGAATTTCTAAATCTTGATTTTTTTTTAAGAAGCGGGTGAATAAAAATAGCTCTGTTCAGGTAGACCCTGCTTTAAAGCAGACCTAAAATGCATTTCTGCCGCAGAAAGACCAGGCAAAAGGGCTGACAATTGAAAGGACAGCAGACGTGGAAGTCTGTGGGGAGGATCAGCTCCAAAAGTCAAAATGAGGTCACCTGAAAAAGGAATTTGTAAGATGCCTTTGGGGAAATAGACTTGAATATGTAGCAAGGGAGAGCTATCTACCTGAAGTCTGAATTGAACAAGGCTTTTTCTACAGTAAAATTCGTATTTAATACGGTCAATAGCAAACCTAATAAAAGCAGGAGGTCTGACGTGACCTGTACCAACAGAGACGCTCCTGTTGTTGCAAGCCTCCGCCTGCTCCAGACAGGGGTGCTGATCCTGCTCTTGGTAGGGTTGATTCAGTCCCCGGAGGCTGAGCGGGTAAGGAAGTCAAGAAGCAAACTAGGGAGCTGTGGCTGCTAACTGGGTAAATTCTTGCCAGAGCACTGTTGCTAATTGTCTGCTGTGTTTTCTACCATCTGTTAGTGTTTTCTGTTGAAATACTGGTAAACTGAGAGACTATAAAAGTAGTTTTTAAGGTTATCTCAGGTACATCATGTCAGTCAGGTTTTTTTTTCCCTAGAAAACTGAGATAGGTTGGGTTGTTTGGTAATGTGGTAATTTGATATTTGACAGGCAGTTAGGAATACAGAAAACTGGAAAATAATTTTCTAAGTTTCTAATAACTACAGCTGTGGTATGCAAGAAATGAGACAAGTAACTTCATTGCTGTTTGAGGAACTGAGAAAGTATCCACCTGTTACAATGATACGGGTTTTTTTTTTGTTTTGATGTATACAGTTCTTTATGCTTTGTGATGTGCAAAGAGAGAAGGTCATGTACCAATACTCAAATTTGCAGAGGAAGAGGCTCGTGTTTTTTCTCAGACACAAATCTGTATAGATATTTTGATATCTGTGCCTCAATGTCTTAAAAAAGATGTGTTCTTCGTTTGTTTTTTTTGCTTCCTTTGTTAGATTTACTTACAGAAAACAGTAAATAATTAACTTTTTTTGCTTCTTTCCGAGTTACTTTGATCATGGTGAATGAACAGAGGGTTGTTTTGTCTCTGTTTCAGTTTGGCAAAATAGGGGGTGGCCTGAATATTTGAACAGCTTCATTACAAATGGAAATAAACTAAGAATCTCCTGAACACTCTGGTTTCAGTAGCAGGCACTCTAAGAAGAGGAACCTTCTCCATTCTGTCAGATTAAGATGAATTTTAAAAGCTATGGGTTTTTACTGAGTAGACTCAATCCCCAAATGTATTTTTGTAATGTACATTTTTTAAAGTTTACTAAAAACATTTTTAAGTTAAAGCAAATCCTTTAGTTCTTAAGCTTTTCTTTGTAGTCAATATTTTGTAGCTATATGAGAAACTGAAATTTCAGTATGTAATATGTAATATCTTCTTGAAACTTCTGGTTTACTGGCTGAGACTATGTACAGCCTAAGAAGGAAGGCATGTGTTTATGTCACTGTGAAATGAAGACTACAGTGGAAAGTGATTATATATAAGAAGTATGATGTGTGTTTCTGTAGGTAAACTATAATACACTAAAGAGATACTTACATTAATAGGAATGGTGCTTTGATACCATGGTAAGGGTGCTCATTGCTGTTATGCAGCAGAGCTTTTGAGTGCAGCATTGATGCCTGTGCTAATTTGCAGTTACTGACTGCTTCCAAGATGTACTGAGACAACACGGTACCCGAGAACTGACATTTCTGGCTTCGGTTTTTCTTCACCTATTAAAACAATGCAAGAACTGTAAGGGTGTTTGGTGGAGAGGATGCTTTTCTATAATAACATGGTGGTTTATAGCACTTACTAAACTATTCCTTTGAGTTTATGTAGATTAAGATAAGTTTTTCTTGGAACAAGGCGGCCATAAAGCATTTTATTATTTTGTGTCTCTTCTAAACCTTGAACCATAACTTTTTTTTTTCTCTATTGTCTTAGCTGTAAAGGACCCTACAGCTGTAGAAAGAGCAAATTTACTGAACATGGCTAAATTGAGTATCAAAGGACTCATTGAATCAGCTTTAAGCTTTGGCCGCACTCTGGATTCTGACTACCCACCTTTGCAGCAGTTCTTCGTTGTCATGGAGCACTGCCTGAAGCATGGCCTTAAAGGTGCAGTAATTGCTCTAGCTGCGTATTTCTCATCCCAAACATGCCATTTTTCTTTCTTTCTTGAATGAGATAAAATCGAAGTGTGTTATATTGCTTTAAGAAGTGAAGAACATACGTAAATGGTCACCTTTTATAATTAATAGTGTCATTATTAATACTTCACAACATATACTTCCATATTTGCCAGCTTTTTATTTTGTGTGCCATTTCTTATAAGTGGTCCAGGAATTACCTGGACAATACATGTACATATTGTCCAGGTAATCCTGGATTGTAGAATACCAGGATACCAATAACTCCATTATGTATGTAGCTTATAGTTTTAGCTCGTCATCCTTTTTATATTGTTTTGTTCTGGCACAGCAATTTTATGTTCACAGCAAAGTAATTCGGAAGATGGCTTTGGATATTGGTGAACTGACCAGTGTTGCAGTTATCTGTTAACTGGAAGTCTAGGCTCAGCAGTTAACCCTTTCATCACACCAGCTCTTTTGAAGGAAGCTACTCCAGTAGTTTAAATTAATTCAGTTACTTATTTTTTTCTTTTCCTAGTAAGAAAATCCTTTCTAAGTTACAATAAAACCATCTGGGGTCCTCTGGAACTTGTGGAGAAATTATATCCAGAAGCTGAGGAAATAGCAGCAAGTGTCAGAGATTTGCCTGGCCTTAAGTAAGTAGTGTTGGTAAAATATAGCAAGAAAATAAAGGACCTGATTGAGAATCTACAGATGTCTCATGATTTCATTTGGCATTAATCAAGCCTTTGAACAGCTAGCACATGATATTTGGGGAGAGCACAGGTGAATCTTGCTAGCATTTCACGTTCTGCATGAAAGAGCTAAAAAAGTAGGATTTTTATGTTCTTTTCTGATGTTTGTGGGAGAAGAGTTTTCTGAAGGGTGGACAAAAATGGTGCAAAAAGGAGCAGGTTGTGTGTCAAACAGTCTGCAGTCTAGAACTGCAGCAAACACGTGAGTCTAGTCAGCAAAGGCTGTATAAAAACAAAAGGTAACATACTGAAGAGGAAAGTACTAGGCAGCTTTTCAGATTCTTCTGTGTAGGGTCATTCTCAAATGTAAATATAGTTGTCGTAGTGTGAGCTACAATCTCTTCCCATTCCTCTCCACTCTGCTTTTGTATTTAGCTTTATAATTGGCCGAACATTAAATTCCAAAAGGGTTGGGTTACATTGTGATTGATATATGGCAGCCTAAGGGTTATAATTTATAGCTTTAGACCTTATCCACAGCACATAGGTGTATAAATTATTATTATTTATTGTTACATAAATTATTGTTTACTCTTGTATCAGGCCAGGTGAAATAATACCCTTTACCAAGCGTGTTACACTCTTCGTATCCTGATACAGCATGTGGGCTTTTGGGGTTTTTTTGCATTTATGTGCTTACCACTTCCTAAGTGTGCAAGCACTAGAAGAGGAGGATCTAAAGGTCCAGGTTTAATTTGTTGGATATTAATGTTTGCCGGTTACATACATTTTCATCTTTTTTGAATTGTCTTTCTAAGATACCACTGAATTTCTAAACAAGTATGAGTTAAAGCTCGAATTCAGTGCGTGTTGTGTAGACCCAGAGAATAGGATTGGGAAGGCAAGCTTGCATGGTGAGTTGTAATGGACATTCGGTTATTTTTCTCACAATTCCTCTGAAGGCTTTGTGAGCAAGTTGCAGAAAGGAGTCTGCAGTGTTGCAGATGTTTTACTTCAGCTAGAAACAGGACTTGGAAGATTATCTTTACAGGGGCTGTCAGGTTAAGAAGGTACTTAGAAGAAAACAGCACCACTCTTAAAAATTCTTTGCGTGCTGGTAGCCATGTACTATGTGAGAGCAAAGCCCATTCAAATATAACAGTGTGTAGAAAATCGCGTGTTTTCACTCTCTGACCAAAACAGTTAATTTTACCATCGGGCTCTTGTGGTTTCTCTATTCCTGTTCTTTCCAGGGTCTGCTCCCAAGCCCAGCTGTGTTGATGAAAATTTTTCTGGTATTATCCCAAAGCTTGGAGTCAAAGCCTGGACATTATGGCTTCCCAGACTGCATTGCTCAACTAGTAGTTCAAAATACCCTTTCAGAAATACCAATTTCTCTACCAATAGACTGATGTTTAAGGCAGTGAATTAATTGATATATTGTTGATTTGGGACTGTTTGTCTTCATGCCCTTTTTTTCAGAACACCACTGGGCCGTGCTCGGGCCTGGTTACGGTTAGCACTAATGCAGAAGAAAATGGCCGACTACCTTCGCTGTTTAATCATTCAGAGAGATCTTCTCAGGTAAACAATTGAGTAGGTTTTGGTTGTAATTTATTTTCAGATGTTTAGTCTCCTGAAAAAAAAACCCTATTATTTCCTATTTGCTACTTTTTAATGGACCCTTAGTGTAACAAAGTGTAGCTTCTGGCCTGTGGGTTGATTTCTTCCAGTCCTCAGCGTAGAGGGACCAAACACCTCATCAAGACTGAGGGCCAGCTGATGGGTGAAGAGAAGTTTCCTCCCCGTCATGTAGGTGGGCCTTCCGCAACGTGCCTGACTGTTCTTCCATAGATGAGGTGGACGCAGAAGGGCTTCCGCTGCATTCCTCTGCCATGCAGAATATGGACTAGAAACCTCTGGAGAGGAAATGAATTCACCCCTATCATATGCATGGTTCCCTACTGAACTACCATTGCGGGGAGGACGATTGCCTTAGAACTCTGAAAGGAAAGGAAAGCTCAAAACTGGCATTGCTCTCTTCTAGTATAACTTCTCCTTTCTGATGGGGTAGTTGAAGCACATGGAGCAAAAAACCCTTGTCATCTAAAATTCAGTTCTATAACCTATACAGATTTTTAAGACTTTTCTTGTATGCCTAGATAATGTCAGTATGTCAGGATGACATTGATGTTCAAGAGCTGTGGACTTTTCCATTGAAAACAGTTTGTTTCATAGAGTCTAAAGCTTTATTTAAAAAAATGCAAGGAGGAGGAAGTAAATGTTGGTATTCTGTTGTTCAGTGGAGTGTTTTTCTTTTAAAAACCTTTTTAGCGTTTCAGCCCTTTCCATTTCTCTTCTTTTACCGTTTCATCTCTTGCTTGGCTTCTTTAATTTCAAGCCTGTGTTCATTGAAGTGCAGACCTTTTTTCACACAAGGTAAATTTTTTACCATTCTTCTCTTCTTTTGCATTCTCTAGTGTTTCTTAACAACATAAGAATTGTCTGACTCAACGTGGCCAAACATCCATCTGTTGCAATATTTTATTCAAAAGTGGCTAGTAGCAAGTGAAGAATTTTTTTTTTATTATTTTGAAAGGCAAAATAAGCCTTGCACAAGCTCCAGCAGCTTGTGGCTCAGATTTCTGGAGCCAAAGGTAGTATCTTTGTTTGTAATAGCCTCTGAGACAAACCATGCGCTTTCAATTTTTAAATACTTATGAGGTGAAAGTATGGGCAGACCCAGTTCATCTTTAAGGATGTTGGAGTAAGGCTAAAATAAGAGAAACAATTCAGATTTAGATGTCACTTGTTATTAATTTATTGAATGTAAATATACTGAGTATACCTGTAAGATGCAATTTTCTTCTTTAACAGTGAATTTTATGAGTATCATGCACTAATGATGGAGGAAGAAGGAGCAGTTATTGTTGGCCTATTAGTTGGGTTAAATGTGATAGATGCTAACCTGTGTGTGAAGGGAGAAGACCTAGATTCACAAGTAAGTCAATACAGGTAAAGTAATGTACATGCAATCTGTAAGATTTTTATGTACAGTGAATTTTTTACTGTGGAGTTGTGACTTGTTAGAAATCTTACTAGAGACTGTTCAGGGCGTGATCCAGCTCCTGGATCGGTGTGGGCTGTTGTATTAACCACAGTATCCGTTGGGTCAGACCTTTAGATGGTGATAATTGTCTAGAGTGCAAGGGTAAAGTTTTATGCTTCATCATCAAATTCATGCAATAGTAGCAATGCAGAGTTCCTTCCATCTTAATTGCATAACTTGTCCTTTTCCTTTGTGGGAGGAGTGTTGTTCCATGGTCAGTTTATCCCATTCAGTTCATTTATTATTGTTCTGGAACATAATCGGAATGTTTCAAGGACCTGAAACAAAAGCTTGCTTCGCGTTGTGTAATAAAAGACCTTCTAAGAGGGCGACTGCTTTCAGTCTGCAAAGCAAGACTTAAAATTCTTCCTCCTTTGCAAACTGCTTTGACTTTGAACTCTGATATCTTCCAAGAAAATCTTGATGGATTCTTTTTAAAGGCAGATGCACAAGTGTTTATAAGTACATGTAGGCTGTCTTCAGTCCTAATTGTTCTTGTCCAGCTTCTTTGTGGAAAATATCATAATAGTTTAAGTTAGCAGTGTCAGGTTTACGGTTGGACTTGATCTTAAAGGTCTTTTCCAACCTAAATTAATCTATGATTCTAAGTGATTATTAGTGTATTTCAGCATATATTTGATGAAAAAGCAATTTTTATGGCAAAGAAAAGTTATAGCTAATGAGGTATGTGTGCTTTTGAATCATAGGGTTAACTTGTCTTCGGTTGTTCATTCTAGTTTCTATCTCATGTTTTAGGCACTGAATACTGAAAGGCCTGTAATTATAGAAAACTTACCAATGTGCTCCTCTTAGTATTGAGAATTATATGTGTGTATTATAAATGAAAAAAATCTATTGCTAGCCATGCCCTTGTTATCTACGTCACTTGGTGGCTTTGCTGTATGAAGGGAGATAAAACTTGATTTGAGGAGGTAGTAGTGGCTGTCCCGATGAGATTGTAAATTCTGTTTGTGAAGAGTACTGTAAATAAGGTGCCTTCTCAGAGAAGCCAGAAGAAGCAAGTTGTATTGGGCAGAAAGAGAAACTTGTGAAGGATGATGGAGGTTGCATCCAGGAGCATAGTTTTGGTGTGATAGAAGAATGCTGTTCAATGGTGAAATGTGTGTATGCACTCATGGAGAATTAAAACAAAGTAACTTTTATAGAGATAACATTTTACTTTTTTATAGAACTAGTGTTTTGCTTTAATAAGCAAAATATGTTTTTAAAAAAGCTTTTGGAGGAGAGACTTTTTAGAAAAGACATGGAAAGAACAAGTAGAAGATTGTTGTAGGAAACTGACAGGAGAGCATTGTACAAACCAAGAAAGTGTTAGATTTAGCAAGCTGTATTCAAAAGCTAAAGGGAGCTCAAGAAGGAAGCAGTAGATCAGAGAAATTGAAATACTTTTGTGAAGAGGCTGCTAGAGACCAAAAAGAGAGGGTTTTGGTAAAGTAAACGTGGTTAAATACTTTCGTTAGAGGTTCATGAAGAGTTGGAAGCAGAACTCATGGTAATGGTATTTATAGTATATATGATTAAATTACAGTTGAGTAGAAAACAAATTAATTAGATTCAGACTTAGAAGGTTTGAAAAAATGAATGCAGTTGAGTTGGCACATGTGGGAATCAGCAAGTGTGGAGAGGCAGCGTTATTTGGCAAGGAATATCGAAAAGCTAAACATGGGGGAGACATCAGTTTGGGAGATGTGCTGTGACAGGAAATCATGTGAAACGCTATAGACAAATTATCACAAGTCTGCTCCATCAGTGATAGGGTTGAGTAGTATCTGATAATTCCCCAAATGAAAGTCTTCCTGTAGGAAGTCATCTTTTCATTGGGATTTGGTACCTGGCATGTTGTTAATTTTGTTCAAAGGTAACATAATTCTTAACAAATACGTGAGAGTACACTTCAAAAAATAAAAAAAGAATCTTGTTTAAAATGTTACAGTTCAGGTTTTTGAGCTTCTGGCTGAAACTGGACCAATCTTAAAAAAGCTGCTCTAACTGAGGTTTTAGTAATTATGTAGATACAAGACTCTGAATATCACCAGCAGTTACGTGTATGGTATGAAACTGTGTACATTTGCTTTCCTCTAGGTTGGGGTGATCGATTTCTCTATGTATTTAAAGAGCGATGATGACCTTGGGGGTAAGGAAAGGTATGTCCTCACCAAATACCTCAGGTTTTGCATGTTAACAAATGATTTCTTGACTGGTGCCCTGTTCTTTGCAGAAATAAGTCAGGTTCCCTAAAGGTGAAGTTTTCTGATCTCGCAGTGTTGAGAAAAAATTGTACCTACATTGTTCTGTTATTACTAGTTAGCTGACAAATATTTGCACTCTGAAGCAAGCCTCAGCAACATCACCTACTTCATTTACCTCATGGAGAGTGTGGGAGGATCGCAAGGTGACAGTGAAAAGAAACCTGCTAACCTTTAAGCCCTCAGTTTGGGATTTAGTCAGTATTTCCAAGAACCAGAATTATGGCAAAGCAAATAAACATCCTTTTTCTTTTGAGGCTGTATATGTTCTTATGTTTCTTGTAGAGAAATTGTTTGCAGTTAAAGTGTTGGGGTTTTTTTGTCTCTCACTGATGTCATAATGTGTAAGTTATTGACTTCATGATTGTGAGATGAAGTTGTTTCCGTTCTTTTTAAAAAGCGCAGTTAAGATGGACATTTGCATATGATAGGTAGATAGGTATATTTTCAGTACATAGTTCACTATATCATTTTGTTAAAGCTAATTTTATTATGTGTTTGCTTTAGAAATGTACAGATTGCAGCAATTTTGGACCAAAAGAATTATGTTGAAGAACTAAACAGACAACTGAAGTAAGTATTACTTTGAAGTATGCATGTCAGTCCAGGCTTACAGGTACAACACCTCTAATTCTGTTTGTAGTTCGGAGAAAGAGGTGCAAATTTTTCATGTTTGGACTGAGGATGTAGTGAAGTTGGAGAGGATACGCTCTTCTGGAGAGACTCAGGAAGTCTCAGGCTTCATGCTTTTATTTTTGACAGTCAGAATCTTTATTCTTCAAAGAAATTGAAAACAGCAGGCCGAAACTCATCAAGGTCCTCATTCATAACTTCACAGGAATGAAAAGCTTGGTCTGGATTTTAATTGCATTCTATTTAACAGTTTTCAAAAAGTATTATTGAGTGTTCTGGGTGAATCCACATGTTTTTGTTTCTTTGCCTTTCAGAATATTTTAGTTTGTAGCTTTAATGCCTAGGACCAAAACTGAATAGGTTCATTGCTTGCTGGAAACTACTTACACATTGTAGGTTGTGGTTCCTGTATAAACAGTTTTTAGGAAAGCAGCCTTTCCCTCTTACTTTGCTGGATGGAGCAAACCTAGTCCACCACTGTGTGTGTTACTGTACAAATAGAGGAACAGTGATTGTAATTCTCTGAGCAATATTGTACAAAATTAAGCAGTGCGAGGAGCTTAAAAAAAACACAAAACAAAACAACAAACCCCCCAAAAAATCAAAACAAACAAAAAGCCAAACCAAAAGCAAACAAGAAACCCACAAAGAACTTCTGTGGAGTCTGTAGTATAGCTTATCTTCTTGATCCCTTCTTGAAATGTAACTCTATTTTCTCCATTTCTAATGCTGGTAATCTGGATCACTAGTTACTATATGGCTACTGTTGGGGTGAAGATGCTCTGATTTGAAACTGCGTTGGCCACTGAGCAGAAACCTTCAACAGGGCAGAGTGAGTGTGTCAAGTATGAGCAAAACAAAAGTAAGTTAAGGAAGAGAAAGGAACTATTGCAATTAAGAATAGTGGTGTTTGTGTGATGAGAGCTGTCATTCAGGTGAGCCCCTGTGTATTGAGTATGTTCTTGTACACTGGTTTATGCATGGAATTGCTTGCAAACCAGAGGTTCAGCAACTCTCCTATTTTATTTCAGGTCAGCTGTTCCTTTCCACACATCCTAAAATGCATTAATCTCCTCTACCTTGCCATTCTTAATGAACTGGTAACTTCTGAGGACACCATAGTAGAAATATGCGGAAAAATAAATGGTGCTACAGAATAGGTTTGTTTTTTATTCTGTGTGTGAAGTGTAGCCTAAAAAAAATGTGCTTACAGCAGAAATAGACCATCAGGTAATGGAGAAGGCCTGGATGTAGTTTGATATGATTAAAAAAACACAGAGTAATAAAAGGGAATAAAATTCTGATGAGACTTATAAATGAAGTCAGGAAGCATCAAGAAGGAGGTAGCCTGAGAATAAATCTCAAAAAATGTGGAGAAACAAATAATTCTACAAAAGAAGTGGGTTTTGGAGGAAGAGAACCTGGAGAATGGTTTTGTTATATCGGGGGAGAAAACCCAAGGAGATTGTAAACTGTCTTTTAAGGGAGCTCATTAAACGTTTGGATACAATATAGTTGTGAGAATAAAGGAAAGGGAGAATACATGTAAGGTCACACCCAGCCAGGAGTTTAAATGACAGAGATGACATTGGGAGTTGGAAAGAAGTATATAAGTATTCAACAAAGGAGACTAATTTTCTTATATTTAGGAAAACCTCAAATAATGGAAGCAGACCTTTTAGCACTTAACCATTAATCAATATACCTCACATTAAAGCTTTTGAGCTTGGTTGAATGAGTTTTGATGTAATTTTAAATAACTTTTTTTTTTCTTTTTCAGTAGCACAGTTAGCAGTCTACATGCAAGAGTTGATTCACTAGAAAAATCAAACACTAAACTGATTGAAGAGGTATTATTTTCATTTAGTAATGTATAATAGGTATTATTTACTCTCAAACACTATTTTTGTAGATACACTTACATTATTTTAATCTACATAAGTTCTGCTTAATATGTTCAGATACCTTTATTTTGGCTTGAAGAAAAGGTGCAGTAGCTGCAGGGTTTTGAAGTCAGCTTGCCTAGGTAGCCTGCAGCATCAGTAAATTAATTCTGTAGAACATTGCAGTTTCCCACTTTGGACAAACCAGAAGAAAGCCTTTCTTAATGCCAGCTGTCAGTCTGATTTTGTGCAGACGACTAGTCCATAATGGATGACACCAGTTGCTACAAAGAGACAAAAAGTAGTTCACCAAGCAATTTGTTACTGTTCTCAGTTTTAGCCAAAGGATTGCTTCTTGCTTATTTACTATATGCTCATGTACAGTTTTTAGACTTGTCTAGCTCTAGTTTTGTATTTATATCCCATACTTCCAGTTATCTTTGATGCTTGACTAGATTTCAATATCTTTAGCTTTATAAGAGAGAGCACAATTTTTTTTAATTCGAGCTGCTTGAGAAATAGTTAATGAAGTGGAAAATTGAAATATCTAAATTCAGCAGTTGAAGGGATAGCTAGCTCACTCTGGGTCTTAATGTATCCAGATAGAGGGAAAACATTTTTTCTGAGTGTTAATTCTCAGAGAATTCTGGTTCCTTTACCAGCCTTCAGCCCAACTGTCCACCTATTTTGATCAGCTGGCTTATAAATCTGACATTAAGGTATATGCTGTAGGGTCCAGTTATAATGTTTCCTGTTTTGTAAATATGTTTTCTTTTCATCTGGGAGAGGTTTTCTTATGAAAATCACTCCATACGATATGTTAAAATGTCCAGAAAAGAAGAAAACTGGATATATTTGAATCTAAATGGAAAGAAGAATTTTAGGATGAGGAAAGGGAATTGAGGGTCTTTAAGTCATAATGAAGTAATGAAAAGAAAGCATATTCTTTACCAGACATGAAATAATGAAGTGTCTTGAATATGCATGCTGTTGTGTAATGAAAGCGACTCATTGCTAAAACCAGGAGCTTTATGTTTTCTTTAAAAACAATTAAACCTCTGGTAGACTGAGAATAGAGCAGAGAATGTCTTGGCCTTGCATTCATCAGAACATTTTTTGCTTTATTTCCACTCACAGAAGTGGTCACACTGATTTTCCTTTTTTTTTTTTTCCTTTTTTTTTTTTTTTTTTTTTTTAATTTTCTTTTCAGTTAGCAATAGCCAAAAACAATATAATTAAACTTCAGGAAGAAAACCATCAATTAAGGAGTGAAAATACCCTTATTTTAATGAAAACACAGCATCATCTAGAGGTATGTTAGTTTTACTACTTTAACGTGGTAACATTGTGTGGTTCATTGTCATTCAAATGTTTTTACATCGCAACTTGAACTAAGCAGTAGTTGGGCCAAATCTAAAACAAATTCTATTAGGGAAAGGATCTATTAAATCTGGGAAGCTTTATAATGGCATAAATATATCGAAATTGTAGGACACTAAATTGTTTTATAACCATATGTAAATTTTGTAGCGTTTTTCCTTGTGTTCTTTCTATTTTTCTTCCCTTCTTCCTTTTTCCTTAGACTGTAAGCTATATCTAAGAAAATTTAAGTCAGTATTATCTGAAAATCATGTCAAAATAGTGTGTGTTTTAGTTGGTGTCATGGTTTTAGCTGGGATAGTTAATTTTCTTCACTGTAGCTAGTATAGTGCTGTGTTTTAGACTTGGTATGAAAATAATGTTGATAACACACTAATGTTTTAGTTGTTGCTGGGTAGTGCTTACACTAGTCAAGGACTTTTCCAGCTTCCCATGCCCTGCCAGGTGCACAAGAAGCTGGGAGGGGAGGGGATACAACCAGGAGAGCTGATCCGAATTGGCCAAAAGGTATTCCATATCATGTGACGTCATGCCCAGTATATTAACTGGGGGAGTTGGCCGGGGGAGGCAGCGTCGGTCGGCGGGTGGTGAGCGGTTGCAGCACTTGTTGTTTGGGTTTGTTTTTGGTTTTTTTTTTCCCTCTTTCCCTTCTTCCAAGCTTTCATCTCTCTCTCACTCATTATTTTCCTTTTCATTATATTATTATTATTATTGCTGTTTTATATTAATTATTAAACTGTTCTTATCTCAACCCACGAGTTTTCTTACTTTGGCCCTTCCGATTCTCTCCGCCATCCCACAGGGGTGGGGGAGTGAGCGAGCGGCTGTGTGGTGCTTAGTTGCTGACCAGGGCTAAACCACAACAGTTGGCAAACTGTCTGTTCTGACCTGTCTCATTATATGGAGTGTCATTTGGAGTAATTGTGTATGCAGTTGCTGGACTTTTTTTTAAGCTGTGATTTGTAGCTCCTTATGTTACTTCTTCTATGTGTTTTATAGGATAATTGGTAAAAGCACAGGTTAAGCAGGTGTTTGGATTGCTCAGTACTGAAACAGTTGTGTATTAGAGTGGCTTACTGAAGGAGGACTGTACTGCAGCACAGATGTTTATTTCCCTAGATTTACTCAATTATCATTATAAAACTGATGATCACATAACAGAAACAGCTCTTTCCATGTTTGTACAGTGCTTGGAGAATGTTTTTTTGAGCTTCCCCCCCCCCCCCCCCAAATGTTAAGTTTATGCTCTTAATTGCTAAACTTGTGATGAAGAAAGATGGATTCTCTGTATCTTTGTAGGCAACTAAAGTGGATGTTGAAGCAGAACTTCAGACGTACAAACACTCCAGGCAGGGTTTGGATGAAATGTACAATGAAGCACGTAGACAGCTTCGAGAAGAATCACAACTTCGACAAGTAAGTGTTCTTTTCTAGGATTACACAGTGCTTCTAGAAAAGATTATGCTTGAGAAGAGTCAGTATATAAGTATTTCTAGTTTTGCTTTTGCTGAGCTTAGATGCTGCCTTTAATCGACTTTTCTCTAACTGCCTGTAATAAAAAGGGTTTTTTAGTGGAGCAATCAATACATCTATATTTCTGTAACAGTGTTGCTAAAGCATAGTAAAGAAAATACATTTTCTTTGAGAAATTTTTAGGTAAGTTGTTAGCAATACTGTGTGCTCTGTATGTATGCTAACTCTTTCTCGTGGAAATAGAAATCCTTTAGTTCTCTTTTTGTAATTAATACTTAGGCAACTCTATGCAACACTGGCAGGGTAATTTCTTATGTGAGTTGTCTTCTCCCAAAGTTTAAAAAAAAAACGTCGGTCACTAAGTACATGAGAGTGTAGTGTTCACGTAGTGGATAATTTGCAAAGTTAACGAGGGGCGGGATTTCTGAAGTGGTGAAATAGGTGGTGCTGCGGCTGTTAGAGTTAGCACTTGTCTTTTTCAAAAGAGATAAGATGTTGCATAATTATTTAAATATTCTGTGTTGCACTGTGTTTGTGTTTTATAGGACATGGAGAATGAGCTAGTGGTTCAAGTTAGTATGAAACATGAGATAGAACTTGCCATGAAGTTGCTAGAGAAGGACATCCATGAGAAGCAGGACACCCTCATAGGCCTTCGACAGCAGCTTGATGAAGTTAAAGCAATTAACATGGAAATGTACCAAAAGCTGCAGGTAAAGGAACAATCTGCTGTTCAACTGATGAAATGACTTTAACTGGAGTGAGAGAGATGCCTTACCGTTTTGTTTAGTTAAATACTGCTGTTTCCTTAATTTTTGGTTTCTTTCCGCTTCTTAGGTCAGCTTGTCTTTTTGGAACATTACTGATGCAAGCATGATTTCACACAAAGCAGTTCTTAAGGCAGTCACTTAATGTTAGTGGATTTATAGAAGAAAAGAGCATGAGAATAAGATCATGGCCTAATAACATGCTGTGTGGAGTAGAGAGAGTAATAGTATATCTAGTGATAATGACCCTTTTTTGCCTGCGTTGTGTAAAAAAAAAAAAAAAAAAGGAATATAGGCATGTAGTGAGGAGTTAGAAGATCTGAACTTTCAAAGTAAGGAAAGGCATTTGGAAAACAAGGTTGTGTTAAATGGAAGAAGCTGATTACAGGTTTGACTTTTTTAATCTGTTAACAAATTAAGAAAATCTGTAACAATGCAGTGCTGCTTTGGGAGAATATGGATCTCAGAGACCCAACATGCAGTTAACAAATGACCAAACACCAGGGAAGTTTAGCAGTGAATTATTTATGCAGAACATTAATTTGATTTATGGAATAAAATGTCAAGAACAGCACAAGAAACCAGTCAAATCCGTGGCAGAATGAGGGGAAAAAATTAGGATGCTGCAGAGAGATAATTGAGATGACGGACAAAGGATGCTACTTTCTCCACCTGCAACTTGAGGAAACTGGGCCAGAGGAAGAGTAACATAACCAGAGCTGGAAAAAAAAATAAGAAGAGAATGTTCTTCAGTATGTTAGGATGTGTAGGGTTTTTGTTTTTCTTTTAAAGCAGTACGTTTGGGGACTGTGGGTAACACTGATTTCACTTTGTGACATTCAGACCCACTTCCGGGACAGTCAACCAGTTTAGTCATGCCCAGTCTCTGCTGTTCAGGGACCAGTTGGAAGTGGTGGTCTGTATAGCAAGGATAATGTTCTACCTTTTATTTGTATCTTCAAGCTGCAGTTGTAACAGCTCTGCAAGCAATCAAAACTGTGAAATGTGTTAGTAAAATCCTTAAAAGATTTTTAGGTGCATGTGGTAGTTTGATAAGAGTTGGAGAACCTTAGGGATTTCCAGGACTAAGTGTCTTAGTTCTTTATTGGTAAGGTTCTGATGGGCTCCTTAAAAAGATGATCAGTGAATTTAAGTTGACTTGCAAAATGATTAACGAAGAAAGGAAACCAAAATGAAAAATATATACTTATTAAATAGCATCCACACTTGCAAACTACAAAACTACATATTTGCTAGGCATAAAACTTTAAGTACTGTCAACTACATTTTTGAGATGGGAATGTTTAAAAAGAATCAAACCTGAAGCCATTTTAATATTTTTCCCTTCAGATATTAAAGAAAAAATACCCCTGAGGTAACAGCATAATGTATACCTACTTCAGTTTTAACCTTTTTTTGTAACACAGGTTTCTGAAGATGCTATGAAAGAAAAGAATGAAATAATTGGTCGATTAGAGGATAAGACCAATCAAATTAATGCAACTATGAAACAACTAGAACAAAGGTACAGGCCCATCTTTGTTTTTCTTCATTCATTTCTCCATCCCCTTACCTTTTAGTGCATTCCTACTCAGTTGCCACTAAAATGTAACTTTCAAATAGAAAATTTAAAAAGAACCTTTCTGAAACTTTAACTAGTGCTTTACTGTTTGATTTTTTTTTTTCCTTTTTAACAAATACACTTATTTTAAATACAAACTGAATCTTTCATTTTTCTTCCTCCACCGTCTTTCTTCCAGTCCTAGGTTTTTGTGCTGGTATCAAAAGTTATTCTTTCATCTGTTTCAAAATCCTGATTCATTATTACCTCTTTTTTTTTTCCCCACCTGAATGAAATGTAATAGAAACCAAAGCATTAATCCTGCTTATACTTAAGCATGTGCTTAATATAAACATTTAACGCCTTCATGGATCACTGCTGTATTTGCTGAAGCTCTTAAAATTGTTGTCCATTGCTTTAGAAATACCGTTATGTTCAATCACGTAATGAGTTTTTACACTAAAAGGTTGAAAAGTGAAAGACTAAAATTCCGGTACATGAATTTACATTGTTAGACTGCATGTATTACATAATATTAAAATGTGATTCATATGTTTTAATTTAGTGGCCTATATACAACATTGATCTTTTTAATTGTAAAATATAACCTATCCACAAGCCCTGTCACGTTAGTGTTTGACATGTCTTTTTTTTTTTCATTTAAATCTGATTATGAAAAACATGGTTATGTATTAAAAAAATAGACATGAATATTCTTTTATTGACATCCTTTTTCCCTCTTTTTTCTTTTTCTTTTTATCCTTTATCCCAATTTCTGTTTTTACTATTTTGCTGCCTCCATCTGTCTTTGATTTTTGTCCGCTGCATTCATGAAGTGACAAAGATCTGTTAACTCAAACTAGGACTATTGCAATGTCATTCATCAAATGTGCCAGCAATGAAGCTCAGCACCAGTATAAACTTGTCAAAGATATATCATTCTGAAAGCTGCTCCAGATCTGTTGTGTTTAAATAATTACTGATAAAATACACCTTAAGAATTTTAAAATTACAATTTTAAATATAAAGTGGTATTAGAAATCCTGCACTGTAACTGATCGTAGCTGGGTTCTGTTTTGTTTTCTGAAAGAACATCATCTCCGATCTCACTTTACCCCTCTAAAAAAAAAAAAAAAACCAAACAAAAAAGTAAATTATTGCACTATTCCTAAGCAAATGTAAGCTAGTTTTCTAATGCTATTTAATCACTTCTTAGTTGTCAAAGTTTATTTAAAAGATTAGCTATCTTTACTTTGATTGTACGTTTTTATGATATTTGTTTCTAATCTAGTGATGTTTCCTATTCTTTACAGTACTAATAGATTTAAAAAGTAGCCTTTCTGACTAGTATTTCCCTTCTCCCCTGCTTACTTCTTTCACTTTTAGGCTGTATTTATCCCAAAAGCAGGCTCTCCCTTGATTTTTTTGGTTGTAACTAGCACTGTGTTCTTAAAACAGTATGACAGGAGTTTGGGGAAAGGGGGGTTGAGTGCTATTTCAGAACAATATATTTAAAAAAAGAGGGCGGTGTCGGCATATATGTTCAGTATGTACAGTGGAAGAATTACAGGGTTTGGGGATAAAACAGCTAAAGCACAATTCCATTTTGCTGATGTGACATGGGGTGAAGTGTTTTCACGGAGTTAAAATGCATGTGGAGCCTGGACATGGATGGGGCTCCAGACAGGGAGGGCTGCATGCTCTAGCAAATTTTGTAGCTGTGACTCCTGCCTAGAACAGCTGCACCATGATAGCTACAGCGGAAGTTGTAGTAATAAATAGGATTTACATTCAGGGCCCAGATCCTGAACTTGTCTAACTTGTTTGTCGGCTAAGGATCTTGCCTGTCTGTGGCTTTGTCTACACTGCAATCATAACCTGTGGTTTCGCCCAACCCCTTTTCCCTCCCTCCGCCCATCATTAGGCAGTCTTTACAACTCCTATTTCTGCTTTGAGCTGCTGCTTGGCTGCACTGCAGAAATAAGAGAGTTTTAGCTGCTGACTGCCCTTGATGCGCTTCCCACTGTTTGCTCTGAAGTGTGGAGGGGGAGTTGAATGGGAAAAGAATCTTGGGGTCTTTCAGCAGAAGGGGATGTGTTTGCAAAAGTGGGAGCAGGACACTAATACAGGAAGGGTTTCTACTCCATGATTATATGTTACCTTATTCCTTGGTTTGGAATCAGAAAGAGCCTTTGACACATGGGTTGGCTGCTAAAAAAGAAAAATAAATATCTCCCATCCTCAAAGAAAACCCAAACCAGAAACACTGAATAAACCAACACGTAGACCATAGCAGAAATGGGAGCGTTAACCATCTCATGGTCATCTATGCAAACAAGTATCTGCCTCAGTGTCATCTGAATCGCAAATCCTGCTGTGATCTTGGTCCAGCTCAGCATTGTCTGAATTACAGCAGTGCAGTTAGCCTTGGTGCTAGCCTAGATGATGCTGCTGTAGCCTGGGTTGGCTAGCATGTTTCTTGGATAGCAAGCTCCCTTTCCACCGTGTTTGTGGAAACTACACCACAGTTTGATTTGTGATTTAGGGAGGGTTTTAACTTGCTTTTGATGCTGCTGTCTTGTATAGCTTCATTCAGCTACTTCTGCCCAGTGAATTGGCCCTGCTTTTTCCCAATATTCTCCTTTCCATATGTGTTTTGGCCCTCTGTGCACTACCATTGCAAATGTGACCAGGAACATTCTTAAAACAACTGGTGTAGTTCAATGAGATAGTACACACTTTATAAGTTAGTTTAATTGCAGTCTTTTTTCACTTGTTTACTGGCAGCTTTTGGAAACTCCTGATGGTGCAACGTCATCCGTAGAAGCACAAACGTAGACATATTGCTGACTTAATTTCCTTTTAGCTGACACTGGGAGTTGTGAGTTACTCTGCATTCAGCTAGCTGCTGGGAAGTGAGAAATCAAGCCCAGAGAGTATTACAGATTTCTCCCACCACTTACCTGAGAGGCAGGTGGGGATGTTCAGTGGTATTTATAGGCTCTTTTACTCTTCTGCCTTTTCATCAAGACAGGTGTAGCCATGATACAGCACAAGTTCCATTTTAGTACCTTTACTTTTGTTACGTTACATCCATCTTTTTTTGGACTGAAGAGGTGACCAAGCAGAGAGGAACCGCAGTGAACTAGTGGATTCCAAGGGGAACGCTAGCTGAAGCAGAAACAAACCTCTGGAATTCAGAAAGGAAAGATTAAATTAAAAAACCCAATCCCTCACTTCTTGATTAATCAGTTTATTTTATCTATAGTATGGAGCTATTTTAATCAGTGTAAGAATGCATTATTTTTAATACAGATAATTTAAATTAATTTCATAATATGATGTAGTTGAGGTAGTTCTGTAAATGTCGTGGGACCTGTCAGGGTGTGTCTTGTTGTATTAGGCTAGTTAAGTGTTTTTGCTGTCTGATTGCAGTGCTCTGTATTCAGCCTTATGCCTGAACTGTTTTGAGCTACTTTTGCACAGCACATGCTCTGCCCTGTCTTAATGGGTGATTAGCACAAGCCAAGTACTTTACAGGATTTATTTAAAAAAAAAAGCTTCCAGAACTAACACATGAACATATGCTAAAGGAAAAAAAAGCATAAAGGTATATGCTTCAATGCTGAAATATGTATCATCATGCTTTGGCATCTGTTACTCATGAACATAAAATAAAACAGTGATTACTTACAGTGATTACTCTCTTACTCAATGAAAAACCAGGAGCTAGTTCTCTAGGCATTGTATGGATTTCTCGTTTGAGTTTGTGAGTTTCCCCCAAACTTTGTTTTTATTTAGAAATGTTTCTATTTCCCCATTTTTCTTTTATTTGTCTTCTTCACCCTCTACACCCTAGTTCTAGCTTCAGTTTTACCCAAAGTTGATTTGAATTACACCAGATTGCAGCAAGCAGAGAAGGCTCAAATGGAGGCTGAGGCCGAGGATGAGAAACTTAAACAGGAATATGTGAATAAATCTGAAAGTCTGCAGAAAGAATTCTCCCAGAAGGAGAAACAGCTGTAAGTATATCTTTCCTGTTTGGAAAAATACACGGCAGTAAACATTCTGCATTTCAGTATGTCTGTGTTTTAATACAAGCTGGTTGTTGATAAATGATTTTGAACAGAATGTAAGTACTAAAGATCTTCATGTTAGGTACTGGCGAGGTGGAAGAAAATAATGGCATTCCAAGAAAGTCAAGGTACCTTTGGGTGCCTTTAAAATGGTGTGCAGCTTGAAAGGAGGGGGAAGAACAGCATTATTTTTTGTCTAAGAGTGCCAGCTTAATTCATGAGGAAATTATCATAAGTGGGGGAAAATACGTAGTGTAGTAGTCATACACGCTTTTAACAAAACCCACAAGCATGCAGTAGTATAAACTTAAACAGAAATGGTATAAGAATAGTTTAATTGATCAGGCTTATGGATAAGGTAGAAGTGATTTAACTTACCACTGTGCAGGAAATAAAAAAAATCCACTGGAATCATAAATATTAAAAAGTAATATAAAAGCCAACCCTCTAACCTTTCTCCTGTTAAATCCTTCAGGACTGATTTAAATAAATATGGAATGTAAAAAGCTCCCTGTAAGGCCAGGTATTTTCCCTGTTTGGAAAGATAACAAGTAAATTATTTAAGGCAGTGCAAATCTGTGGCACAGCAGGGATGGGGGCTTAAAAATTGTTGATTTCCAATCCAATTATTAGCCCACTCTGCCTCTCTTACAACTCTGAATGTTAGTAAACTTGCTTAATTGTCATGACAAATGTTCACCTGACTACCACAGTCATTTTTGCAGATTTTGGCAAAAGAACAGTTCAGACCCCAGCCTTAGAATTCTGCAATTCTGAAACCTCAAGTTCATGTTCACTTCCGCTCTTTTCCAGCCAGATGCTGAGGTAGTGTCCCAAAATGTAAGTCTTTCCTTTAAAAATGGGTTTGGTTTTAAAACAGGAAAATTCAGGGTTTCCAACAAAATCCTTGCACGGCTACTTTTAGATTTTTTTCTTTTTTATTGTGTTGGCACAATTTAGATCTAGAAGGCTGCCCAGCCTGCTTCCATCCTTTGGTTTCTCCGTAACATTCTGAACACCAACTCTTCCATGAAACCAATAGGGAAATTCCAGCTAGAGTGGATCTTCCATCAGAGTAGCCCTAATTCCTTTAACTGAACTCCATTTAAAGTAATAAAATTTAGATCCTTCTTTATGTTGAACCTCAGCTAAGTAGGAAGCTCAGTAAAAATAGTAATTTAAAGTCTTTCCTCCTTTATTTTCAATTCTGTTCAAAATGCCATAAGCCTTAGTCTAAAATAGAAGATTCACATCTAAGGGTGTATTATTAAATAACTGTTACGAGCACCAGAAGTACTTGGAATTGTTGTCTGCATCACCGACGGCAGTGTGGGTGTTTGGTTGGTTTGTTTTATTTTAGAAACAAGCTAGGTAAGGTTAAGGGGGCTTTCCCTTATGCTTGTTTTAAAAATACTTTAGAGTTTTGTGGTTAACCTCTTGCTCATTTATTGCAAAGGTCAGCTCTTCAAAATGATGCCATATTCTTGGTCCTTTACATATGGTTCTTTTTAAAAGTGTTTTCTAAGTGACAGTGTTTTGTTTTATTTATTACACCAATGTCTAAAATATTATGATATTGATACATTATTTCTGTTTTAGAAAACATGTAAGTTGAACATTCATTTATTATGATAATGGTATATTGCACCCAGAAATAAACTTATTTTTATTTTTTTAAAATGATACTGTCTTGTACAGTGATTGGGGTTTTTTTGTTTGTTTGTTTTGCCTATTCTAGGCTTCAGTTGGAAACAGATTTGAAGATAGAAAAAGAGTGGCGGCAAACCTTGGAGGATGATCTTCAAAAGGAAAAGGAAACTGTATCTCATCTGAGAATAGAGACGGAAGAAATAATTAACCTTAAAAAAGTAAATTTGGCAGTAAAATTTGACTAGTCATTTAGAAATTGACTGCAAAATTAATTATGGACTTAGACATGGTATTTTTAAGAATTTCTGCAAGTAGATAAGAAAGATTCGGTTAATGTATTCTCACAAATAGATTAAGAAAAAAAAAAATTTTTTTTCACTCCCCGTTTAGTCTTCGGATCAGAACTCAGTGCTTTGAATACGGAAAAATGAAATCCTCGTTTTCCTTTCTCAGTTGTAATGAAGACTCTGTCTTCTCATCATAGGCCGGAAAGTGCTTCAGCTCTCTCCGACTTGGTATACATGGCTATGTAGTGTTGTTAATCTCTGCAATCAGTTGTTTTTATTTTCTTCCTGGAGAGGACTGGAGAAGCAAAAATGCTTCATCTCTTGGGTTCTAAGAGTATTTAATCCTGAGTTGTTGCTGTTCAGGTTGGATTTGGGAATCTTAAGAGAGTGTGATGGATCATTCATATTCGCTCGGCTTTCTCAGTAGGATCAGCTTTGGGTAGTAGCAATTTTCTAGGCAGTGGGCAAATAACATTTTGAGAATAATGGGGGTTTTCTGTTTGTTTTGTTTTTTAAGGAGTTCCTTAAACTTCAAGAAAAGAACAAGCAACTGAAAAGGATATGTCAAGACCAAGAAGCTGCTCTCCAAGAACTGGCATCCAAGCTGAGCGAGTAATTTTGTTATTCATGATAATGATTATTTTTGTCATAAAAACTTGAGTTAAGAAAAATAAGAGGATGGTGGTCATGAGAATTAGACTGTATACAACAATATTACCTAGCCAGTTATCAAAAAGAAGTAGGTCTAGTTAGGTCAGGTCTTATTTTTGGCTGGTGGGCTAGCTGTGAACTCATGGGTAATTATAGCGCTCTGAACAGAAAATCCCAGTTTAAAAGGGCTTGGGGGCATTAGGAGGTGTTTTGCACTGAAAACAGTTGGCTAGTTTGCATGTTGTGGCATTCCCAAAGAACGCAAGTAGAAGATAACAGCTTTGGCTCCAGCAGGACAGTGCTTATCTTTTTGTGAGGGTGCATGCTCCTGGATTCCTTTCGATGAAGAGATGAAGATTCTCTGTATGACAAGTGTAGGCCATTGTTGCTAAGGCTGCAGAGGATGTAAGGCATTACCTTATCAAAACCCCTTCAGACTACAGTGAGCAATAAGCTCTGAGCACAGCTCTCGTTACTGTTCTGTGTTGTTAAAGTTTCATTTAATGATCTCTGTCTCCTGAGTAGTTTTAGCATGGGTGGTGTGGACTTTCATGCCCTATAGAATAACTTAGTACATATACTGTGACTAAGTCAGTTCTGAGTGGGTTGGCACTGGGTGACTGTGGGGAGGCTGGTTTCTCCATAATGACATAACGTGGTCTTGTACAAGCCCAGAAGTTTAAATTCTGGTTTTGTACCAATGCTGTACGCTAGCTTTAGGTATTTGCGCAGAGCTATGCTGGTACAAATTTCTCTTATCCACATAACCCCAAACAAATTTACAGCTATTCAAAGGATTCTGAGCTCTTTGGAGAGAGCTTGTCTTTGTGTAGTGCTTAGTACAGCAGGGCGTGATATTGATTGCATCTCCTGGATGCTGGTGTAATATAAAATACTAACGAAAAGTTCAGAGTACTTTGCTTATAATTTTTTAAGTACCTACAACTCTTAAAGTTGTTAGACCATGACTGGCAATATAGAAGTTTGAAACAGTGTTATCTTATTCTTTAGATCAAAGCTGAAAATAGAAGATATAAAGGAAGCGAACAAGGCATTGCAGGTTAGTAGTATTTGGAGGAAAGAGAAACTTTTTTCTTTGACTGTTCCCTTTGAAATATTTTGTAAGTGTGAGAAGACTTCTCTCTAACAGCAACTATTCAGAAGAGACTCATTGTATGAATTCCTCCAGTGGGAGAGAACCACAGGCTCCCTGTAACCTCGCAGGGAAAAGATATGCGGTTGCTTTTGATTTTTCTTGTTTGATGTACAGCTATGCATTCTGACACTTTTCTTGCAATGGTACGCCCTTCTGTATTTTACAAAGTGTATCTGGGACAGGATATGTAGCCAACTGAGCTTAAATGATGTACTACTACTCAGTGATCAAGAAATATTTGATCGTCCTAGGAATTAAGTAAACTTGTAGCACCAAAGCTGATAAAATATGATCTGTAATGTCGAGAGGTTTGGGACTTAAAGATATGCAGGGAGCACTTGAGAGCAGAGATTTTGTCTGTACGTGTTCGATCGTGTGGTATATCGCCTTGCATATTATTTCAGTCCAAGTAAAGGTGTCTGAAATGGTTTTGTTGAACAGATTCCTGTTTTTATTAATTGGTTTAGACAGAAAGAAATTAGCAGTTCTTGACAATGTCCTGTTTTTTCTTGCTTCCCTGCATCTTGGGGACTGTTCCTGTGTGATGGGCAGGGAAATCGGCTTCACCTCTGAGACTTGGATACCTTTCTGCTTTTCCCAGCACAGCCATTGACCAGCTTTACTACCTTCGAGCATGTTCTCTTTGCACCTATTCCTGCGCTGTCTTGTCTCATAAGGCTCTGCAGGGTTTTGGAGTGGTCTTGTACTGCTTTAGTGTGTCTTTGTGACATTATACTGGCCTCAGGGCATTAAGCAATTCAGGCAGTGAATGTACTGCTGTTGATTTGTCTTGTCCCCTGGAACCCAAAGTTTAACTTCATCAGATACATATAGTGATGATAATTTTTTCTCCAGGGCCAGGTTTGGTTGAAGGACAAAGAGGCCACACACTGCAAGTTATGTGAAAAGGAATTTTCTCTTTCCAAAAGGAAGGTAACGAAATTTCTTCCAACTTGTTTACATGTATTAGGAGAAAAACATTCATTATCTTAGAGGTGCAGTGTGAAATCTCGCCACTCAGATGAATGCATAGTTATTTTTGAGATGGCTTTCCAGTTCTTTGATATGTACAGTGCACCTGGGCCCTAATTTCAAAAGAAACACTGCCTTTTGGTGAAGTGCCACAAAGGAACATACTTAAATATTCAGCCTACTCTGGGGAATCATCATCTCAAACGCTTGTCAGCTCTGGCACTGTTACAATTTGACACATGTGGAAGTCTTTTTATGGCATTTTTTTATACAACAGTAAGAAATTATGAGTTTATTGTTGTTTTAAAGTAAAACATGATATTAATTTTCATGCTTTCTTAATGTGTGCAGGAATTTTTATTTTACCTTTTTATGGTAAATCTCAATTAGCTACCTGACAGAATCATCCACTATCTTGAATATCATCGCTTATATTCTATTTTTATATAGAGAGTATGTTCTTAATCCAGGGATTGAATGAAATCTGCAAAGCATATATAATATAAAAATATATATAATATATAAAATTAAAAATACATACTGCCCTAGACAGACCTGTCTGTCTCTGTGGTGCAATCCTAGGCAGACCAAGGTTTGTCTAGGATTGCACCATAGATTGGGATTTAGATGAATTATGGTTTGAAAACTGATTCTGTGCTTAGACTAAAGAAGTGGAAGGAATCACATTGTGGATTGCTCTGTGTGTATTGTTTATTGGTATCCAATTACCAAGTATATTTCCATGGTAAATTTTAATTTTTAATCTTCTCCCCGTTATTTAGCATCATTGTAGAAACTGTGGTGAGATCTTCTGTAATGCCTGTTCTGACAATGAACTGCCTCTGCCTTCTTCACCAAAGCCTGTTCGGGTCTGTGATTCCTGCCACGCAATACTTATACAGAGGTGCTCTTCCAATGTGCCATGAGATTATTTTACAAGATGTTTATCACCTTTCGGTATTTAGCTAATCCTGTAAAACAACCAAAAGAAAACAAAACAAGAAACCAACTAAAGAATGTACAGCAGTATTTCCAGGATTTCGGGTAAGCAGTTTAGAGTTGCATTGTCAAGGTACTGTGGAGGAGTTACTTGTCCGCTTCCTCTTGAAACAAATAGAGAAAATGGGACCCGAACGTAGAAAATGCACGTTAAAAATACAGACGACGATGTTAGTCTAACAAACGGCTCAAAAGCTCTTTTGGAGGAAGCAGGGCAGCTTATAGAGGAGACCCAGTGTTAACATGTATTTGATGAGTATCTTAGTCGTTATGATGATCTTTAAAAAGTTGCTAAACTTACCTGCTTTTACAGGCTAGTCTGCACCAAGTCCAACCTAATTCTGCTGCAGAATGTGCCTGTGATACGCTGTTGTGAAGCAAAACTGTGCGGTAGCTGGTTTTAAATTGTATTTAAAAAAAGTAATGCAATTAGTGCAGTGGTCCAATAAGTTATTGCCAAACACCGTATTTGTTTACTTCCCCTCAATTATCAAGATTTGATAAATCCACGAATATTGCACCGATGACTCTGTTCTTTGTAGTCGCAGGCGTAAGGGGAGATTTTGTCAGATCGGTAACTAACGGTGCCTCTGGGCACTGGATGAAGGAAGGTGCATTGTGCTGAATTATTTTTCAAAATTAACTATTGTTTTGACATAGCCATGTTTCCATTGAGAGAGAGATGTCCATCGCAAAATTTTTGCCTGACACTGTGTGTAATCTTGAACCAATATCTTTGCGTTATTTTCATGTAAGTCATGCTTTCAGGCTTGTACGTGTGGTCACCGCATAGCTCTAGAAGCAGAGTGAATCTGCCACCAAGAAAGACTAAGATTAAATACTGGGGACCACATCCTTTCTGTGTTGGACAGCAAGGTTCTCCCTTATTTTGTCATCGTCTTTCTCAAACTTCCAGAGTTTGTTCCTGAAGTTTGTTTTTTTCCAGAGTGCTTTGGAGTACATCTAGGTCTGACCACTCTTCACACTGATGGTAACTTCTGCTGGAACGTAAATCCTTATTTTTCCTGTAGGCAAATACAAATACACCCTTTGATAAGCTGTCACTGCACTAGACCCGATCTACCCTCTTCCCTTTAGCCGCTCGTGCGATGGGGCCCAGCCGCGGAGTCCCCACGCTCTGGTCGGCACCGCCCAGCCGTCAGCGGAATTACTGGCCCGGCAGTTCCTTCAGCCATGGACTTGGAATATTCTTACTAACAGGAACAGGGAGGCTGTGAAACAGGTCTTCTCGTTGTTCTTGCACTTTGTTTAGCTTAGCTTCGTCTTTTGAGGATAGGTATTTAGTTAAAAAAAGTCAAAAAGCTAATACAGCTGTTCTTTTTAACACCTCAGTGTCGTTGCTTATGTAGCTTTTGTAAAGAAAAATGTTTTTAAAATTACCTGTAACTTTTTGTAAAATACAAAACAAATACTTGTAAATCTGTAAATAGCTTTTGAAAAAAAAATAAATTTAATTGATCTGCAACTTAACTATGGGGATAATGTCACATTATTTAAATTTGTAATTCAGAGGTTTTTGAGTATTTTGAGTATTTCATTATGACTTGTTCAAGTTGCTTAGAAAGTCTTTGCGTACGCAGGGGAGTGGGGAGCTACCCTGCTCATGCTGTAACAAACGGGTGCTGCTCACCTGCCTCCTGAAAGAATTCTGAGAGTGTTTTCCAGGGGGCTTTATGCGGGGCAGGTGTGTAGGCAGCAGGGTTTGATCTAGGATAGGGATGGTGCTAATCCGTACTGCTTTAATACGTAACTTTTTAAGAAGTATGCAACTAAACAAACTTAATTTTAAAATAGGCCATCTTTTAAAATAAGAATATCGTGCATTGCCGTAACATGCAATTAATTAAATTTCTGTTACTTAACCACAATCTTTTCTTCTCCTCTGTGCTGCCCTATTTGCATGGGAAAGTGTCACTGAAGTAGTGTATAATTATTCAGATCACTTTTACTTACCCTAGGTAAAACTTCTGAACGAAATGGTGACTACTCAGTGTTCTGTGTGGTTTTATTTCCCTTAGTGTCAGACTGGGTACCTGGCCTGCTCTTAGCAGTTTTTTGGCCCACACCATGATTAATCCCGTATCCTTGTCTTTCTGTAAAACCCTGTTCTTCAACAGACTGTGGTTCTAAATCATCCTTGCGCTGAGCACTGGAAGGTCTGAGGGGTACCAGCTCCATTCATCAAGAAACCGTAGCTGTTCACGCAGTATCGGAGCAGCCTCGTTTGTATTCTCGGGCAATGACTTCTGACTTAACGGACCCGGGGCGCCAGCAAGTAAGCAGAGAACAGCGGGCTCTTCCTCCTCCTCCCCACACGGGGATTGTACGAGCTGCGCCCAGAGGTGGTTCACTTACCGCACGCGCTCCTCTGAGAGCAAAGGCAAACCCCAGCCCCTTCCCAGCGTCCATCACACAACCGCTTCTGTCAGTGGTTCGCAGCAGGCGAACTCGCGCTTCAGCTCCTTGTCCTCTTTGCAGCGCAGGCTAAAATATAACTTTGTTTACAGGGGTTAAATCTAAAACTTCCTCACTGACCAAGCAATCTTTTTCCATAGGTTTTCTTCTCAAAAACAACTCCTCTGCCATTTAAACGCTGCTTTAAGTGGCTTGAAGGGCTCAATGCTGAACATGCTGCTCTTGTTACCCGGCGAAGTGTCGCTGTGGAAGGGATTCCCTGCCTGGTACACTGGAATTTCATTCGTCAAGACTCACGTTCAGCGTGCTTTTTGCAGGTTGCTTGGTTACATAAAATGGCTTGAAGCACAGCTCCCCCCCTGCCCCCTCTCAAGGGTACGTCTTAAGCAGGCGCTAGCGTTCCTGCTCATCAAAGGGAAGGCAAGCTATACCCAGGGAGGGAATGGTACAGAGCTGACAGTAGTTTTTAGACACCTGCTGTGCTGACAGAAAAAACCACGCTCCTGTGAGGCACGATATCCTCTACCTTACTGTAAGGTGTTTTTTCCTGCAACCAGATTAACTCGTGTCCTGACCTTTGCCGTCTTAAGTTTTATGCAACACACGAGCTTCTTCAGCAACACACCAAGAACCCACTGGTTTTTAAGAGGAGCGAGTTACAACAAAGCCCTGTGACATCTGTGATGTTAAGAGCTCATCTTCCCTCCCCTTTCTAGCCAAAACTATTCCAGACTTGGAGAGCTGCCTGAGCCAATTACCCTTTCAGCTATTATTTCCAGTCGCTTTGACACAAGAACACGCTCTCTAGTGAAATAAACTCCATTCTCCTCTCTCCCACAAGAAGACATTTATTACATATATAACACAGCACTAGCAGAACAGGTGACAGACTTTCAATACCCAAGATCACATTTGACAGTTGAAGGGAGGCATTGAGGACAAAGCAGTTAATTTGGGAGATCACACTGGCTCAGAAGAATAAATACCTTTTTTCATTACACATCAGGTATGTTAGAAG
This sequence comes from Morus bassanus, assembly GCA_031468815.1. Taxonomy (NCBI): domain Eukaryota; kingdom Metazoa; phylum Chordata; class Aves; order Suliformes; family Sulidae; genus Morus; species Morus bassanus. Next base: position 5,555,022 of record CM062583.1, read on the forward strand.
TGTCTTCAAACAAGTTTCTTACATATCTTACATGTCACAAATGCACAAAGTTGTATCAGCCCGGTAGGGTTGTGTGTTATTTAACAAGTACTGGGCTTATTTTAGAGATACTTGGCTTCTAATGAGCTCACCCATAAAATGGCTTGGCAAGTTTTGAACAAATACAGACAAATCAGCTCTGTGCAGCAAAAAAAAAAAAAAAAAAAAAAAAAAAAAAGCGGCTGAATCACGTTTAAATACAGTTTCATGAAAGAAAAAAGTCTAACTTGCTTCCAAATCCCCCGCTCTTCCCAAAGAGTGTTTGTGAAAAAGATACTGCGCAAATAGCTTCAAATTAACTCGCATTTGACCTATTTTGTGTTAGCTAAAAAGCTGTGCTAGTGTTTTAGTTTGCTTTGCAAGTTACCGGTGTGAAACGCAGTACCCAGGGCTCTGCGGCAGCGTGGGGAAAGGGAGGGCGCTGCTCGCTTTGGTGGAGGCGCAGGCCTCGGCCACCACTTGGTTATGCCGTTGTGCAGCTGAAGGTGAGGCAGTAGCACACGGAAGAAAGCCGCAACGGTAACTTTTAGCCTCCACAGCTTTATGCTGGGTTGAAATTACTACATACAACTTATCAAAAGGGTTTAGGAAAGATTGTTGCCAAATAAACTAATCTATTGATCTACCTCTTTCCCCTTAAACAAGTGAATTTTCCAAACTCGTTCACTACACCAAGATTACATAGAACTGAATCAGTGTTCATAGGAGTTACAGTACAACCACCTTTATTGAACCATAGTACAACATCTTAAACCAACTGTAGTCTTGAATATGTAATACATCCTTAGGAGTAACTAGTATAAAAAGTATCAACATCAGTGGTTTGAATATAAAAATTTATTTAAAGTCAGAGTATGCAACAAATAAAACCTACAGAAAACAGATTTTCCCATCACAATCTGTTGCTTACCAAATAATATTGTGAAAACACATTCCTTCAGTCATTATAAAGTTCTTAAAATACAAAAGAAATTAGATTTTGTAAGAAAGTCTAGTAGACCAGAGACTGTTTCTTCCAGGATGTTTTGTAGAAGCAAGGCTATCCTTCAATACATTCCACGCCATCCTCCTCCACCCATACTGCCTTGCCCATAGTATCCTCCACTATTTCCACTGCCACGACCTGCAAACAATTGACACAAGGTCACGCATACATACCTTAAAAAGAGAAAAAACGTGATGGGTAATACAGAACAGTCAGTTGAAGACGACTTAACTTACACTAAAATAACAATACATCAGCACTGTTTTTCTAAACAAGCTTTTGCTGCAGTGGCAAAATGCGTAACCTCCCCCTCCCCAGGCAATTGAATTTAAACTGTAAATCGCTGTAAATTTAAGAACTCTAGATTTAAACTGTAAACCGCCCGCCTTCTTCCCCTTCTCCCAGCACAAATACCCCGCGGCACACAGAGCCCGCCACCCTTCCCTGTCGCCCATCGGAAGGTGGACGTAGCAACACTTCCACGAAATACGTTTAAAAGAGAACTTTTACTTACTGTATCCGCCCAAGCCATCAGGAGTTCCGTATCCGCCACTGTAATTGCTACCCATTCCCATTCTACCAACAGAGCCGTAACCTTGATCTGAAAAGCAGGAAGTGCATCGTTACAAGCCTGGAACTCATCAGACTTGGCAAAATAGCAGCAACATCTGGAATTGGTGCATACCCATTCCATCTCTGCCGTAGCCTCCCATTCCAGAACCACCTCCGGCAGTTGAATTCAGGAATAGTTCAATATATCGATGCTCTGTAGGAAACAAGAAAGCCTTCCTCTGTATTTTGTTTCAGAAACGAGAAGCACAGAGATGCAAAGCAAACCGCCCCCCCTTACAAGTAACAGTTGGAAGCCCACAAAAAGCGAGTTTGAAATGTGATAAATGGCAAAAAAGTCTTACGATTTGTATATTTACTGCAGAGCAACTCGCGTTAAATGCAGCTTAAACCCTCAGAAACCCTGCTAAAGCCTGGTCAATGAAAGCTTCAGGTGAACACGACACTCACGCATGTGATTTTTATCCTTAGACATGGCAGCTACTGCATCCTCATGTGTTACGAATTCCACATCTGCCTCTCCCGTGGCTCTTCCATCTGCCCCAATATCAATGTGAACTCTTATAGGATTCAACGGTGAGAAAAACTAAGAAAAAAAAAAAAAAAATCGATCACATTTGTGCAGAATTCAAGCCAGGTACTTTTTTTTTCACTCTAGTGGTTAGTGGAGCACTGCGTTCATTTCATCTCATCCTACCACATCAATTTAACTACTAATTTCCAAAGTATGACTTAGTGATAGCGGACCTTCAACGTTAGGTCAATCTACGCTTAAAATCTTTCATTATTGCACAACTCGAAGAGCTCCAGCTACAGAGCTTGAGGAGCCTTCTTTAAAAGCAAAGATACCAACAAAAATTCCTGCCCACACACATTGCTTTAAGCAACAAGTTCTAACATGATGCCATCCTGGAAAAGGAAAATTACTTTGTTTTTGAATAAGCAGAGCCAAAGAAATGTCTCAAAGCAAGGACGTATTTATGGAATTCAAAAAAAGCTGTGTGTCATCAGACCGCCCTTCCTTGCCCCAGAACCCGAAGAGATCCAGTGGCACTTCCGACTAACAGCCTTTTTACCAAACACAGTATGTGCAAACGAACCTTTGGCGTAGTACTGAAGTACTACTCATCGACTTGCAATAACATGCTCTGAATCAAAGCCTGAAGTTTGGCCCTTGTCCTCAGAGACTCTTTAGACTAAAAGAAAACAATCAAACTGATGGAAGAAAATAGAGCTCAATTTGAAAAACAAACAAAAAAGACCCAAAAAAGAAAACAAGCACAAGCTTAAGAATGGAGTTCTGTGTATATAACATATAGGTGCAACTAATAAAGAAGGAGCCCCCTCTGCAGAGAGGCTAAGTTTAAACCGGGCCTTGTATCCCAGGAGAACTTTTTCACCTACAAACACCACACCTATTCTGACACAAAAATGTATTCCCAAAATCTTGCAGATGTGCTTTTATCTGCCACCCTGATCTCTGACGAGTAATGGGACACCATCCCCTCCAACTGAACACGGCTCCCTACAGTCTTCCCACCCCGCCCCTGCTCAAATAAGCCTCAGGTCAACAAACATACAAACTACATTCAAAGTTTCACATCTGCTATTGCTCTTTTACAGAACTATCCCTCTTCAGTTAAGCTTAAACTTCTGAAAGCCTTAAAATGAGGATACTGACTGCAACAACTCCTCTCTCTCCAATACACCTTTTATGAAACGAAAGAGCACAGAGTACAGAGATTAATGTTAAATATAGTTTGGCTGACTTCTTCAGCAGTCTTACCTCAGACATCACTTTCATAAAAGCTCATTTACTACCAAGCTTTGCAGAACTCACATAAAGGGCCGTGACTTTAGTTAGCAGATATATTAGAGCTACCAACCACTCGTTAGAGAACTTTAACCGAGTTTGGAATAGGAAAGACAAGAACATGCAAACTCTTGGCACTAGAAAGGCCTTTTCCCCATTGTACTTACATTAGCAATATCATTTTCTGTTGCTCGAAAAGGCAGGCCTCTCATGTGAACAAAATGACCACCACCGTGGAAACCCGACCCTGCATCTCCAGCTCCACCATAGCCATGTCCTCCCATGCCTATTGAAAACCCAAGACAAAGGAAACCACACACCTGTAAGTCCATCACGAAAAGCCAGAAAAGTCATTACTGCTGTTTTTCTGAAAGCACTCACTTTACGCCACTGCATGGAAGCTGTTCACACTTCCATCTGCCAACCCAAACACTTCACCAGAAGACATCCTAAGCAATATATTTACATTTCCCCGAGATTCCCCCATTCCCCCCCTGCTTTTTAAACGACCTTCTTTCTATACAAAATAATCTCACTAAGAAAGTGATTATTTCTGTCTTGGAAATACTGTGTATAACAACTCAAATATAAAAATCTTTCCAAACAAGCCGTTAACAAAAGTTCTGTTTACCTCTCCCATCTCTCATTCTGTCATCATAGCCATCATTTCCATAGCCATAGTTATTATAGCCACCATAATCATCAAAGCCACCATATCCTGTGCAATGGAGAGAAACAAAGGAATGATTACGTTATTACTGAAAATTCACCAAGTGATGCACAAGAGTCAATTTTTCAGTCTTTGGGCACGCGGAAGTTTGTAACCAGCCTCTACAGACTGTTAAACCTGGATTTCTGAACAGAGTGCAAACGTAAAATGCCTTTTATCTAGTAAAAGGACTGAAACATGCAAGTGAGAGATCAAATTCTGCTGAAAATACAGTTTCCTTATGACTTCCACTAATCTTAAATACTATGCCACATTTTTTGATACATTATGAGCCAAACATTTTTTGAGAGAAGTGTGTCAAACCTAAGGGGTACTGCAGCTACTGCCATTTCTTTATTTCTTGACAAAGATGTCAGAAACATGACACTGACAACAGAACCTCCATTCATTAGATAAACATACCACCGTCATATCCACCACCTCCTCGACGCATTCTGTCATACATACTTCCACGCCCAGCTCCATAATAACCCCCTCTTCCTCCTAATGGTCTATCATATGGTCCAGGTCGTTGTTGTCCCATCATTCTTCTTGGCATGTCACAGAATCCTCTGATTTCGCTCTTACTACTTTTGAAGATTTCAATATATCTAATAAAAGAGGATTTTCAAGGCACCAGTAAGAATACATGCATGAGCTGTCTGAAAATTACAAAAGGCCATACTACGTTTTCTATAACTAAGCGTACAATCCAATAGAAGTGACTAGCGATACCATACAACTTAAGTTTCTCCTCAAAACCGTAAGAATCTTAAGTGTATAAAAAAAAACCGAAACACTTTACAGTGGCAAAAATTACTATGTGAAAATTCTAGCTGTACAAATTAAGCATAAAACATGTCTTTCGAGTATGAGAAACATACTGTTGAAAAACAATGTCCAGCTATAGCAGCATTTATCACAAATTACCCTACACAAGAACGATTGAAACAATTTTCTGAGTTTAGCAAACTACCCAGAGCAATACTGTCTCCCCCACCCCCCAAATCTACTGTATTTCCCAAGTTAACTTAGGATCAGTTATAAAAATTCTTAAAAACAGCCAGTTCCATATAATGGTCCCCAACCCCCCCAAAAGCATTACTGACCCACAACCCCCAAAAATAAAGATTTAACACCATCCCAAACTCTCCATCCCCACCTGTGCCCTATTCTTTCCTTGTGTTTCCCCAGAGCATTTTCTGCTATCTCCTTTGAAGCAAACTGCACGAAGGCCTCCCCTGTGCTTCTCCCCTGGTAGTCCAGCGTCAATGTTATCCCATTTGGCACGATTTCCAACCCTTTAACCCAAGGACAAATAACCCCATCAAGGGGAACAGTGTTAAAGGCTGAAACATTCCCATCTGTAGCAAATACTTAAAGCATATCTAAACAACAACAACGAAAAAGAAAACCACCTTGTTTCCCCCATCACCCAACAATACAAGCTCATGATCTTTCATTAAACATTTTATGGATTTAGCCATACTTCTTTTCCGTTTAAACTATGCAAAAATACAACCACCTAAGTTACATGAAGAAAATATAGCTACCGATCAAGCAATTTAACTGATCCAAATGCTAACATTCAGGTTATCCTAATATGCATAATATCTTTACCACCTCGACAAAATTAGAGACATACTGTGTTTTACTACATCTACAGTTATTTGTACTTCACTTACAGGGTATAATTCTTACTTAAGATATACTAATTTAACACAGTCCCTCCCATCCACCCCATTAACAGCTATTACAAATTAAAATGTGCAAAACATTGCGTAAAAGACAGAAGAAAACTCAGTCACTAGACTTCGACTATACTAGAGGTACCTTGGAAAAACTGAACAATCTCTTCTTTGCTGCAACCAAATGGCAGGCCTCGAAGTCGTACCACTGTTCCATCATTAGTTGTGTCATTTGGCCCATTATGTTTTCCACTCCAGTCCATCTTTTCTTTAAAACAAGCCCTACAAAAAAATAAAAGTAAAATTTTGAGATTCTGTATATGTCTAAGTTCCTCCCTTCAAAAAAACAAAAAAACCTGGTAGCTTTTTCTTTCAGGTAACTAGTATAATGGATAACGATCTTTACTTTTGTTACGTATTTAAAATTGTACTTTGTCACATCTACAGCACGCACGCATCTGAAAGCGCCCCAAACTCTGACAGGGAAGGCAGCGCGCAGGGCGGGCAGCACGTGGGCAGGCACACCACGTAAAGCTCATTATTTACTCAGAGCACATCGAACATCCCTCCTGTAAGGTTTTATTGGGCGTTTTGGGTCTGGTGGTTTTTCTTTGTTTTGGGTTTGTTTTTTTTTTTTTAAGCGTGACGGTCAAAGAAGGGGTAGGAACCACGCAACGGTTCCTGCGTGGAAACACAAGGCCTTCCTTTGTCTGCAAACAAAGCGCCACGGGCCGCGCTCCCAGTTGGTTTTTGTTTGGGGTTGGTTTTTTCCCCTCCCCTCTTCCGGCGGCCCCGGCGATGCGTCCCCTGGAATCAGGAGGGCCCGGGCCCGGGCCGGCCCCGCGGGGCAGGGGCCGGGGCCGGGGGCCGGTGCCGGCCGTGCAGCAAAGCGGCGGCCGCGGCCCCAGACCCCGACGGGGCGGGCGGGCACGCGCGGCGGCGGGGGCGGCTCGCGCCGGCGGCAGGTGCGCGCGCGCCGCCCTCAGCCGGTCCCCGGGGTGGGGCGGGGCGGGGCAGGGTACCGTGAGGCACCGTGAGCGCCCCGCAAAGGGCCGCCGCGCCGCAACGGCGAGGGAACCGCCGCCCTCGGCGGGCCCGCAGCGACCCGCTCCCCTCGTCTCCCTCCCCGCCGTCCTCCCGCCCCGCGGCGCCAACTACCGCCGCCATCGCGGCCCTGACCCACCGCCCGCTCCCCGGCGCCATTAAGCGCGCCTCCCCGGGGCCGGCCCCCCTCCCGCCTCCCCCGCTCCCGCCCGGCTCCGCGCCCCGCCGCCACCTCTCCGCCTCGGAGGAGCTGCCCGGTCTCCGTCCCCGCAACCTCAGCCCACCCCACCCCCCGCCTCGGGAGCGCCCCGCGAGCGCCCCGCCGCCACACGCCGCTCTCCCGGGGCCGCCGTCGCCGCCCTCAGCTCCGCCACTCAAAATGGCGGCCGCGCTCGGGAACGAGGCTCCGCCGAGAGGCGCCGCGCCGCCCCCTCCCCTACGCCCTCCTCCGGGAGCGCCGCTGCCCCGCGGCTCCCGCGGCCCGGCGCCGGCCCCAGCAGCGCACCGAGGAGGGGCGGCACGGCCCGCCCGCCGCCGGGCCCGGGCTCCCGCCGCCACCGCCATCCCCGCCCGCGGGCGGGCCCGGCCGGGGCTCGCTCAGCCCCGCTCTCCCTCCGCACTCACCAGGAGACCCTCGCACACCTCTCGACGCGCCCCGGCAGGAGCTTCTGCCGGGATGGAAGCTCCTCCTCGCTCCCAACCGGCCGGCGGGCTCGAAACCTACGCAACGAAGATGGGCAGGATGGCGTCCCGACGGCGCGAGTATCGCGATAGCCACGCCGCGCTCCTCAGCCCCGGCTGGGCGGCAGCCGCGCATGCGCGCCTGCGGGGAGAAGCAGTGAGGGCGCATGCGCGGCGGGGCGGGCGGGGGAGTTCCCGCCTAGTCCTCTCACAGCTACCGCCGAGGGGCGGCGTGGCGCATGCGTGCGGCCGGGTGCCGCTTGGCGCCAAGCGGGATCTGGGCGCCTCAGGGCGGGCCGGGGCCGCGGCTGCGGCTGCCTCGCGCGGGTGTCACCTCACGGTCGTGTCTCACCGCGTGTCGCTCAGGGACACTCGGCTCCTTTGTCTTGGGAGGCTGGATAGGGAAGGTTGTCAGCTCCGGGCGCCCACGATGGCTCCCCGCTGTCTCCTCGGCTTTGCGGCTGTGGTAAACCCACCCGAGGGGAGCCTTGCACAGCTCCTGCCTTCCTAAATGCCTCACCGCGGGGCCGGGCGCTGGGCTGGACGGGGCCGTTAGGGCGTTTCTGGAGCTGGTAGCGAGCGATGCGAGAGGGACGTTAAAATCTGTTTTAAAGAATTGAAAACAATTGGCGCTGGGGGTGTGGAAGGAGGCTTGAGTCCATGTACTTGCTCGGAAGTGACGGGATGGGGACCGCTGGCTCCTCCTGCCGTTAGGGAAACATTAACTTTGGGTTCTGCTATCATTTGGGGGTAAAACAGGTTAAAAAGTACCTTGCAGAAAACAGCTTAAGGCTAAATAGGCGCAAACGACAATGCAAATTCCCGTTTTTACGGTTGATGCATTTACAAACCGGCCATTTTCTGGAAATCCTGCGGCAGTTTGTCTGCTTGAAAATGTAAGTTTAAAAAAATAACTATTTTATCAGGGACTGCAGTGGCATTTCCCATTCTGTACTTGATCTGAGCACTCAGCACTGCATTAGACTTTGCTTCCTTTGCTCAGGAGTTCTGCTTGCAAGCGTAGTTTGCTGTTGCTCTGGAATACAGAGAAATTAGCACAGGGGTACTCTTTTTCCATCAGAACGATTTCATACAGGACATGCTTTGTATTTTTCGTGGGTTTAAAATTTGTTTTTAAAGGACCATACTGGTTTTATTCTGAGTTAAGTCAAAAAGAAATGGCTTAATTTCTTAAACCAATGGATTCAGAATGAAATCTCTGAAAGGAAATGCAGTAACATACAATTAGTACTCAATAGCTTTTGAATGAAGTGTTAAAGTGTGGGTTTTGGTTTTGCTGTGGGTCCCCCCCCCCCCTTTTTTTTTTTCCTCTTTCTGTGGAAGGAAAGAGGAAGCGTATAGACCTGGATTCGAGTCTTTCACTGTTAGTGTGTCAGATTCAGCTTTAGCCAAGTTTAAACCCAGTTTTTATTGCTTCAAAGTTGCATGGTAGTTTTAGGGCAATTGACAGTAGTCATCCTCCTCATTGAGGTGTTCTGAAGAGTTGGTACTAATTGGTACGCTGTTGACAATTTCTACCAAAAGCTATTAAACTAGATTAGAAATTTTTAGGCCTCATATTATTTGTATAGTAATGCTTGATGAAAATTTTAAGTGTGAAAATATATGTAGAGCAGTCAATGGCAATAGCTGGTACTGACAATATGAATCCTTTCTAGGTGTTCATAAGCCTATCTAGATCTCAATATAGCCTGCTTACCAGATCAGCTAAAGTTATGGCTGAGAACATCTCACTTCAGAGGTATTTTTGGCCCCCTGAAATCTAAAAACTCCCTCTCAGAATGAGCTTACTTTAAAACTATGAGCTTCCAGTTGCGTTTTGATATTAATTTTACTTTATTACATCAGTATATTGTGAGGGGAACTTATTTGTGTGTTGCCTTTGGAGCACTGAGATTTTGAAGTTTTTTCTGCAGTACCTGAGGCTAGAGGCTTTAGTGTCAAAGCTAAAACTGAGGTTCAGTTAAAGCTGAAATTCTAATTCATAATTTTATTCTAAGTTCCAAGAAAGTATGGTGCACCTAGCAGCAATGTTTCTGACCTCTGTTCCCTTCAGAGTCCCAGCAGATGCTTTACAAAAATGGTTAGTAGTGCAAGAATGGCAAAACAAGCCCTTCCTGCGTTCCAGAAGTGCCACAGGATGGCAGTATTTCAATAAAGTTCTATTGTATTTAATAACATTTTGGTTGGTCTTTGTTCTGGTTTAGTATCTTTTTAGTATCTAATTGACGGTCAGAACTGTTTTCCTGAGGAAAGACTGTAAAAGTTAGAATGTTGTTTCATTGTATAGAATTCACTGTGCTGATACAGGTCTATGATACACATCAGTAATTGTTTCCTATCTGTAATACAGGATCATTGGCTGAAAAGGATTAGTTATTAAGGGAAATGAGTAAACTTAGCAGGGCAGATTTTTATCTCTCAGAGGCTGAGCCTGACCAGGTCTACTCAGTACTTTGTTTCATTTATGTTTCAGTATTTTAAAGACCAGATTCTTAAACCTGCGTAATTGTGGGGAAAGAGAAATGGAACAAAGGTGAAGTAGAATTTTATACAATTGCTACAACTCGTGTATCCTGGGGTCACTGGTTTAAATCTGCAGGCAGTTAGAGCAGAATCTAGTGTGCTCCAGCGTCTTTGTTTTTCGGTTGATCTCCCCTCAGCTTCTACTGACTTAGCATATGGCTGCTGTTGTTCAAAGAGTAGTATCGAGGTACAGCCGTAAGCGCTCATCAGCCACCTTGGCTGTTGCCCTAGCCTTTAGTACGTACCTCTTGCTGGCATGGATTTTTCAGTTATAAAAAGAGAGTTGCAGTTATTTTTAGATTACATTAATTATGACTTCTCAGCGTGACTTCAATGATGACTTTAAAAAAAAATAGTTGTGTTCATGGAAAGACTGAGTTTAGTTTTTTTGGTGATTTTATTTCCAGGTATTCCAAGAATTTGTAAACTAATAGGGCATATATTAGAAATGGCCCATGCATCACGATTGAACTAGTTATCCCATTTTATGCTTAAAGTTTTTTTCACTCTTGGAAAGTATTTTGAACTAAAAATAAATCTATGTTTTATTCTAATAGAAAAAAAAAATGACTCTATTTATTTGACAGAAAGTTTGATTCTGCATTTTTCTGGCCTGCTCTTGATTGGATGTGTTGTTTCATCATTAGGACTTGGATGAAGATTTGCATCAAAAAATCGCAACAGAAATGAACCTTTCAGAAACTGCTTTCATCAGAAGACTGCACCCTGGAGATGACTTTACCAAAAGTGAGTGGTTCTGTTACCCTCCAAAATCCCTTATGAGGGAATAGGAAGACACGGGGCGGGGTGTGTGTGTGTGAATTTGTAAGGGATGGTGCTAATTTGTAAGACAGCCAAAGCAGAATCTTGGAGTTGTGATGTATCTTATTTAAGATAATAATAATGATAAGGCTTTTACACATGGATTCCTTAAGGATTTATGCTGCATATCAAATTCATTTTGCAATACACAAACATTTATTATTCATAAATTAGACCATTTGTTTTAGTGCCTTTCACTAAATAAGCAGGCAGTATATAGAAAATCCCCTAAAAATGCTGTGCAAAGGTCCTTCACGTAATACTTCCATTACTACTAATAGTCTCCTGAGATAATTTCTTCTTATGCAAGAAGAAGAAGAATAAAGATGGAACGTGCTTATTCCATACGCACAAGACTGTGAAGTGAGTAGAATCTGGCTTGACTGTTCAGGAAATCATCGCTGGGGTAACTGTAAGCTATTATTTGGTTTTGTCACAAAATCTCATAAGCTGTCTGTGGAGCCAATACTGGAAAATACACATTTCCAACAAAACTGAGAGATCTGAAGTTGCCCAAATCAAACACATTAGGCTGCTCATTTGATCAGTTTGAGGGGAGGGACTTTGCCAGTGTTCTTTGGTAGGGCACGTATACATGATGGGAGAGGAGCTGGACAGACAGTAGACAAGATAAGAAAATATCAGACAAATACAGAGTCTGCTCAAAATTGCTTCGTGGATTAGTTTTCAGCTGAATCAGTTTGCTGAATCTGCTCGCTTTGCAGTCGTGTGGTGGCATGAGCCACGAGGCTGGAACCCCACTAGCCTGGAGTTAGATTCCAGGTTAAGGTATCATGTTGGCATGCCCTCGCTTTGTTATGACATAGTGACAGAGAGATAAACAGCTTTGGGGTTATTGGCTGTCTGAAAGAGGCCCTAGAACGGTATGCAAAGAAACTCTTCTTTATCATTTGATTGTTTGTTCAGGGAGTGGGATTTTGTGCAATCTCTGTAATTAAAGAGGATTTTCCTGATGTAGTAACTATCATTGCTTACTCCTGTTGTTAATAAATTGGAATTTGTTTTAGGGTTAGACTAATTGCTTGAATCAAGAAGTGCTAATACTTTTTATTTTTCATGTTAACATTTTCATGTTAAAACCTTGGCAATATGTTTAATACATTTATTTGTTTTCAAGTCATCCATATCCAACAGCATATAAAATGCCAGCTTCTTTCTCATTAAAGTGCTTTTGATATTAATCGGAGTAGAGTTTGTGATGTCAGACACACACAGCTGCTATAAAACGGTGCACAATTCTTTCGAAGGAGTTTAGTCACTGAGCTACATCTGAGAATGTGTGTATTTTGAGGGCTGGTGGGAGGGAGAGGAGACCAGGAACAACAGCAAGTCATTTATGAGACTGTCATCTGCTTCTGGAACACTAATTGGTGTAGTAAATGCTCCTGGACAAAGACTATGTTTTTGCAGGAGTATGAGTTTGTGACCAATGCATTTCCTTTGATTTTAATTTTTAAAAATCTACATTGTTTTAGGGATACATTAATTTATGAGAGTACAAAATGTTTTCTCAGTCTGAGTACAGCTGTATGTCTTAAGCATCCAGGCAGGTGTTCTGGGTCACGGAGCTTGTCTGTCTCTGGTCTGTCATGGCTGACTTCATTTCCTCCTGCTTTCAGCCACAGTTTCCACTTGGGGGAGTGCATTAACGCCACAAGGCAGGCTCACAGCTGCGTTCTGTGTCTGTCTGGTCTCAGAGCACTTCTCTGCCACGTCCATTAGTTTCATCTACTAGGTTTTGTTGGGATTCTATTTGTTTTCATTAGATTGGGAACTCTGACTTCAATGGTATAGTTTTTCACAGAGGCAATGACAAGACTTGTTTGTTTTTTAAATATTGTTTGTTCCTTTTACACCATTTAGTTGTGTTTATATGGTAATTATTCACTTGATATATTTTCATAAGTGTTTTCTTAAATGCCACGGTGCAAGAACTCTGCAAAAGCTACAGGAAACCAAGTATAGTACACTTGGGTTCCATTTTTTTTTTAAACAACAAATAGAAATATGATTTCTAGTGAAATGAAGGGTTAGTGTACATTAGAGGCTTTTACCAGACTTGACTGGTTGTTTAAGCAAAATAATTCATAACTGACCTAGCTCTGATACAGGTTCCATTATACCAACAAAAGGATCTTTAACCCCTAAAGGGTAACCCAGCCTGCGGGTGTATAGAGATCACGACCGTGACTTTGTAGGATTCCATAATACACAAGGACATGGAGACTTTATCTTCTAAATTTTCTACTTTGTTACAGATTACCACAAAAATCACCACTAGTGAGTATACCTATGAGTAATGAAGTGAATATATATCTCTCTCTTTCCCTCAAGCTATTACAAATTATTATCAGTGATCAATAGTATAGCAGGAGTCAATAATAGCAGCGAGAAGTATATATATAATATTACAGGTTGCTACAAACTCATCACTAGTCAATAATCAAACTTATCAATGATAGTAGATATACTTATGATAGATTACTTATATGTGTATATATGGTATCAAGCACATTAAAGAGATTCGAGAGGGGAGGACAAACAGATCCCAGAAGGGGATGCAGCCATCCCAGAAGTGGGAGGACAAACCAAACTGAGCCCAGAGTGGGTCCAGCATGGGACCAGTACAATAACTTCAAAGATGATCTGTGTCGGGGAGCGTGGAGTCGGCCATGTGTCCCCGGCAAGGGTCCGTGATCTCACAGAAAGTTTGTGCAGATGTGTTTAGGAAAGGGAAAAATATATGCAGCACAGAAAGTTCTTGGAGAGAGAAGCTCCATTTTGGGTAAAAATTAAGTAATTTTTATATCATAGAGACATAAGAGAATGTAGGACACCACCACTTCAAGAAGCCGATAGATGCTGATAATTTCTGTTTTTCACCTGGAAGAGCCAATAGATGATGATGATTTCTGTTCTCTCAGACCAGTTTTTATTTTTCCAGACTGTTTTCCTGTTCTTTCAGTTAGACCAGCCAGTGGCAGTTACCAATTCTTTCTTTGTCAGGATGTTTTCCCCTTTTTCCAGACTATTTTTCACCTTTTCAGGTGATAAGTTGCTGTTACAGTTTGTTGGTTTTGTGCTTATCTATGGTTGTCACCAGTTTCTTGCTACGCAGCAGCACTTCAAAGGTGCCAGCTGCTCTTCTCTGGGATGCTTCCGGTTCCCAGGCCGGCAGGCGTTTCTACTCTGCAGCCCCTTTGCTCTTGTAACAAAGTAGCTTTCCTCTGTTAGTAGTAGACTCCTGTTGTTGATCTGACTCGAAAGCAATAGCTCTTCCAAAAATTAGTACCAAATAGGTTCCTAAAAGTGGGTTTAAGACCAAGACCAATTATAACGTGCTTTCTGTTTAACTGAAATGTCATCACTCTGTATAAAGTTTTGAGATAAATTGAAGAAATAGACTTCTTCCACTTAATAATGCTGAATAAACTTTATTTTCGAGGTTCCTGCTTTGGACTCAGGTGGTTCACCCCAGCCAATGAAGTTCCTCTCTGTGGTCATGCCACACTTGCAGCAGCTGCTGTGTTGTTTCACATACAAAGTATGTTTACAAGCTATTTATGACTATAACTTTTTAGAAAATTCACTTCTAATTAAAATTTCCGTTTTCTACAACAAAGGCAATTAAATATTCAGAACATATAGGGAACACATATGGAGATACGTTAGGTATTGTCTTTTTTAACTGCTCTGTAATTATAAGGTTGTAGTCTGATGCCTACATTTGGACTCCTATGCCCTACTATTGTTTAAGAAAAGTGCTAAATATGCAAATGTCATCAGGGAGAGGTACGGTAGAATTTGATGATTACGGAGTATTGTTCTTTCTGATAAAAGGAAATTCCCATTCATTCTAGGAACGTGCAGGAGAGTCACTGGCAATTGCTGTGTTTATTAGCCTCAGCAGATTATTTATTTAGTTGGGAGTTTTGTCTCAGAATACAAGTTTACTGTAGTTATTATGTTTTAGCTGCATAACTGACTTTTTTCTGAATATACTGAACTACTCTAAGAGCTATAATAATTTAGATTCAAATTCCTGTGTTTGATAATGTTGCAACGTTCTCTCTCTAGAAAACACAAATTCAGTTCTCACATTTGTGACGCTGAGTGGGGAATTAAAAGCCAGGCAAGTGGAAGATCATATTGTCCTGGACTTACCACTTTACTTAACCTACCCACAGGTCAGTCAAAATTTTATTCATTAAAGGCTTTCAAGGAAAGTATGTGTTTATGTTTGTATGTGTATGTATCTGTCTATCTGTAGTTGGATAGATACATACATATATATGTTCTATTTTTTACAGTGTAGGGTTTGGTTTTTTTTGTTTTTCTTCAGGTACTTCAGGAAGTAGAAGAATTAATAAAGGTAAAAGAAGAATCTATATGTGGTCTTAGAAGCACATTTGTAGTAGCTATACTTTGTTTTATGTATTAAAATGGCTGAAAAGTGGCAACATGGTGTTGCTTGATGCACTCCCAGACTTGAAACACTAAACTTTAAAGGTCTGAGTCATGCAGCTCAGGAAATTGAATTCTCCAAAATGCTGCAGTTGAACTTTTGCCTCCCACTACCATTGACTGGAGCGTCAGTATTTATTTCAGTGGTGTTTTCAGTCTGTTGTATGCATGTGAGGTCAATCTAGTGTCCTTGCCCTCTTCTAGGTCCCTGAATTTCTTTCCGAGTTGACATATACAGAACTCTTAGCACCAACCCATATCAATTCATGCACTTAGTGCATTTACTTTTCTTGCTTGCATGTGCTTGAGAGCTGCATGAAAGACCTTGCATAAGCCCTGTTCTAGCAGGGAATTTGTTCGACAAAAATGTTAAGGAAATAATATTTCATATTCCAATGACAATGTTTTTCTTTGTCTCCTTTAACTTTTCCACCAGACAGCTGTTGGTGACGTGATTGTTCAAGATCTCCGTTATTCTCCTGACACAAAGAAACTCTTAGTCCGCCTCAGTGATGCTTATGAAAGGTGTCTTACACCTTTTTTTTAAAATAATCAAGTCTGCAGAAGTTGAGTCTGCTTGTTTAACCTCTATTCCTTACAAACTAGGCTCTTCTATCTAGTTTTAAAGCAGGTGGATATTAAAAACTCTAATTTAAACTCCTGTGCTAAATAGTTGTTTTACCGTCTCATCTGAGCTTATTGAACCAGCAAAGCTGTATAAGCTCAATTTGAAATCTACCTCCAAGAAAAGGAGGTGTAGGAAACAGTATTAGTGATGGTGTGTTTTCCCCACCCGAGTATAAAAAAAGATCCAGTAACCGAGCAGGAAATCAGGAGTCTTGCTTCTCAAATGAAGAAGTAATAGTTGCATAGATATAGAGGTCTGCTTAGTGAGGCAGGGCACATTGACAGAATGCCATGGATTCTTATTCCCATTTAACTGTAATCTGTTTACACATACTTAAGAGCATCAAAAGTGGCTTTATAGAGGAACTTCCAATTCAAATGATTTCAAAGCCTTTGTTAATCTGAGAGTGCTGAATTTCATTGTTAAGTCAAGTATGATTTGGATATATATTGCCGAAATGCAAATTCTTTAATCAGGCCAAATTACTATTATTTTCACTTGATGTTTGGCCTAACTAATGTTTAAAGATTGGGCTAGTGGGGAGATAGAAATATTCTCAGCTGAGTACTTATTCTTTTTATTTCAGACTTTATTTTCTAGGGAGGTATCTGCAACTTCACAGACTTGAGACTGTTGCAGAGTGATTTCGAATCCTGTGAAGATCTGAATGGTGTTAGTTGTTTGCTTGCTCTGAAAGGAGGTGGAGCGCTTGGCCTTTGTATTCTGTAGTGATGAAGTATTTCTTTCAATGATTAAAATGTTGAAACAAAAGTGTGCATTTTTCTAGCTAATATTCCAGGATGATCTGTTTTCAGAAATAAACAGGAAATGAACTTTTTTTCTCTGCTCACTTAGAGTGTATGATATTCAGGGTAGTCTTTTGTCACATGACATTGGGAGGACAGTGCTAGGAATCTTGTCTCCTCCAACATTTTACCATGGCTGTTTTGGAATTGTAGAGAAGATGATTTTGTAGTTTTCTGTTTCTTTTCAATACTTAAATTAATGTAAAATGAAGAATATGGGCTATTAAAATTCTGTAATTATATTCAAGGTCTGTTTTGGAAGAACTGCAAGTGAGCACACAATGCTTTTTGTCAGCTGAAAAGACAGGAAAGGTGAAAGGACTCATACTCACTCTTAAGGGAAATTCCAGTGGAAAACATAAAGGCCATGATTTTTACTCCAGATATTTTGCACCTTGGTATGGAATTCAGGAAGACCCTGTTACAGGTATGTGTTTGTGGGATAAGTGACTCTTACTCTTGTTTCAGTTCAATTAAAAGGTTCATATTAAGCTTCACGAATCTGGTTTTGTACTTTGGAGTCTCTCTTCTAATTACTGTTTTGTATGGACAGCAGGAGCGTGCTCATTAAACTGAAAACTTTCATGACTGATGCCAAACCATTCAGAAAAAATCAGCTTCTTGCTGTCATCAGGCTGGATATTGCTGTGTCTTTTTCAGATCTTTTCCCTGAAGTATTCCGATTAGAGAAAAGTGAGAGACTAGTTTGATATTGAATGAGTATTGCAATAGAAGTTCATATCCACTCCTGTTGATGTTCTGCCTTTTTTTTTTTTTTTTTTCTGGCACTTCAGCTGAGATCTCCTCTAATTTCCAGTGACACTTATTGGGGATATTCTCAGGCCAATGAATAATACGAACTCTGCTAGTTGTATATTTAGGGGTTGATGTTCTGCCTTTTTTTTTTTTTTTTTTTTTTTTTTTTTTTCTGGCACTTCAGCTGAGATCTCCTCTAATTTCCAGTGACACTTATTGGGGATATTCTCAGGCCAATGAATAATACGAACTCTGCTAGTTGTATATTTAGGGGCAGGAAGGATAGTTCTCTGCTTGTTCCTTTGATGTTCCACTCAGTAGGTGTGAGAATGATTGCTGCAGAATTATGTTATTTGCTTAGGTACCAGTTAATCACAGGTTAATTTTTAGTCAGCTGAGAACTCGGTCAAAAACGCTCATTAAATGTTTTGCTAAATAAAGAGAAAACTTTCTTTGTTGGAATAGTGCTAGTCATTCAGCACTCCTAGCAGAAAGAAAGGTTTACAAAGAAATATAAGCCATGTGTTTCAGTTACTTTTTAGAGCTTTCAGTCCTGCTTTCCTGATAAAGCCAGGGACAGAGTCTGGTAGATATGTCTAATCCCAGAGCTCATTCCTCAGGATTTCTGGGAAGACTAGTATTAATACTTAGGAAAAGCTAGAAGTTGCCTAGGTCTCTGAGATTTTTCTAGGCTTGTTACAGCTCACTGTTGCTTGTTTTCCATCTTTAAGTGTCTTTTCTTTTATAGAAATAAATCTTTTTATTGTATTGCTGAAGTATACTTTTAACAGTGTTATGGTTTTGTATTGTATTTCTTTTGTAATGATTGCTTAATAATGCTACGTGTCCTGGTGTCCTTGAGCCCTGATAATTATAGTTACTTTCCCAGTAGGGTTTCCAGCAGAGTGTCTTTGCCCCTAGCTGCTAATGTAGACTGAAGCAGCTTTTCTAGCTATGAATCTGAGAAGTCATCCTAAGTTTTTAAGCCATCTGTTGGTCAGGAAACACGAAATTGGTCTTTTAGTTTTCAGAAGCTGTGGTGCGACCTTAAAGGTCTCCTTGAGTTACACCCTGATACTACCAGCATTCAACACTGGAAAAAACCTGAGGTTTTGTTGTGAAAACTGTTAGGAGAGGAAATGCTTTTGTTTTACATAGTGACTTGTGTCCACCTGTTCCTATTCTTAAAAAAAATATCCGAAAGCCTGTTCAGATTTTTGATGGGTAGCTGTTCATGTTTCATTGAATAACATCATGTTTAGACGAATAATATTTTGAATTCAATATTTTGAGATTCTGTTATTAGGAAACTTCCCTTATGGTGAACAAATGAGTATTTTGGCTCAAGTATTCTAAGCGGTACTATTTGTTATACCCACCAGTTGTGGCTAATCACGAAGCTCTTACCTAGGCAAAATTTCCATTGAAGCCAGAGGATGAGGAAGTCATACTGCTTTATTGTAAATAAATGCAATGTTAAAGCCTTAAATTCTGTCTGCTGTGCAAACTCTTAGGTGTTTTTGCCCTGGACAGACATGTGGCACTTGATTTGTTTATGGCATTTACATTTTGAATGTGCTTGCTCTATGAAGTAGTGATTCTAATTTAATTCTCTACTTTGTTTTCCGATTTCTTTTAAGGATCTGCCCATGCTGTTTTAAGCAGCTACTGGTCAGAGCAGCTGGGGAAGAAAGAAATGCTCGGTAAGAGAAACTGTTTTCTTGCAAAGCTGCCTGTTTATGTGAAAGCTACTCACTAAAGAAGAAAAAGTTATACTATTACTACAATCCTAACTGTAGCAATAACTCCCCATCCATTTTCTCAATATGAATAGAATATTATGTAGTATTTTGTGTGTGAGGTAATCTTTAAGAAATTGCTTTCTTTCCTACCCACCAATATGACACATCATGCCTGCAGGGAGTTTGAAGTCTCGGTTTCTGGATCGTAACTCTCTGCAGTTAGTATTTGACCTCAGCTTTTGGATTTTAGCTCTCCTGACCTTTCATCATAACTGAAGCTTGGTGAACTTCAGATGGTATTGGTTTTGTGTTTTGACTGAATTTTACTTCTTGGTCTTCATGGCTTGCACTTCGGGTATTTGGAACAGGTATCGGTATTTTCATTCACGATGGGTACCTTTCAGTAGAATTTGGGCAGTGTTTTCCTTTCCCTTCATGTATATTAAGATGAGACTGAAAAAATGTCATATGATTTCTGCCTGATTTTGGAATTTTCTGGAGAATTATTCCAGCTTAATCCCTTCAGTGACTTCTTTAGGAAGCGTAGGCTTTAGAATAGCTAGTGTTGTTATAGCTAGATAAGAGGAGATGATGTATTTTTAACATTCATATTCTACTTACAGAATATGCTTTATGGTACAGGTTTTTTCTGGTTTCTGGCACATCTGTGTATTTAGGTATGAAGACTAGATTTCTTCAGGATGATGATCTTTTACATGGTAGCAAGGAAGGATATAAGCGAGAAGAGTCCCTTATGTTACAAGAACAGAAAGAACGTGACTGACGTTAAATATATAAGAATGGGGACAAGATGTATGGGCATTGGCAAATTTTATTTGTTTGTGATATTATTTGCAGTCTTACTTTTAAATGATTAAGCCTTAAAGGAATTTGAGATGACTGGACCTCTGAAGTCAAGGAACAGATTTATTGGTATTCTTTCAATCAGTGAGATGTGCTTATTAGATCACATATTTGTTGTTAAGCAAGGAACTGAAGAACTTGGTGGGGAAAAAATGAGAGAAACTGTTAATACCTGACAACACTAGATAAAGAGGCATTGGGTGTCTGTTTGCTTCTCATGTTTCTAGTGCTTTGCCAGAGAATGGAAGAACAGCAGCAGCAATGCCAAATACCCCAGTCCCTATCTGGTTCCCTAGGAGGGGGCAGGGGATTACAATTCTTCCATGCACCTGACAACAATTAAGTCTTTGGTAACGTTTAGTTTAGAACAGAGATTGCATCCTTGATCTAATAGGGTTCCTTGTCCATAAAAGTAAACACTTTTCCAAACAAACAGCTACCCTGAATATAAGCCTTCCTGTATTTGGTCAAATGACTCTCAAAATGGATTTTCTTGAGAATGATAAGCTCTTTAAAGAATCTGTTTGCCTACCATAGCTCAGTATGGTAATTCACAATGACTGAGACCTTTTCCATCGTGAATTGAAGGAAATGTTGAACGTTCTGTTCTGAAGATCTCATATTTGCATTTACACCACACAAATTTGTGATAGCTTCCATAATGTTGAAGGGGGGAATCCCAACATACTTTCTGAAGAGAGGAAACCGTCTTTGGTAGTGCATCCTTGTGGACTGGCTGTTTCTCCGAAGATTTTGACGTTTTCAGATGTTAATGCGGAATTTAAAACCCTTCCATGCCATCTGTAGACACTGCTTCTTTAAGTAATCAAACAGACAGGAATTCTCTCTGTATTTTTAGATGATACTTTCTACCTGCTTTGTGTTTTCATGTATTTTGTATGTACTGTGCCATTTCCTCTTTTAGAGAAACTATCTCAAGCAGCAAAGGCAATTCATACTGTAATCAGCTTCTCTAATGTGTTTAGCACAAAAAGAAGTCCTATCTTCCCACAAGATAGATTTTTTTTTTTTTTGTGTGTGTGTGGTAGAAATCACACAAAACAAATTTAAAGAGAACAAGTTCATTTGACATCTGATCAACATGTGGTCTCTACATGTGTTTACGAGAAATAACTTTTCCTTATATGCACGTGACTGAGTGGTATCAGGTAGTACTGGGCAAATGCTATTACTAATGAGACTATTTGGAAAAGATGGCTGGCAATCAAGAAGATTCCATAACACCAAAGATTAATAAATAAGAGCATCTTTTGACTTTTTAGAAACCTTTGTGGTAGTGTCGTGGTTTAACCCCAGGCAGTAACTAAGCCCCACGCAGCCACTTGCTCACTCCCCCCAGGTGGGATGGGGGAGAGAATCGGAAAGTGAGAAAACTTGTGGGTTGAGATAAAGACAGTTTAATAGGTAAAGCAAAAGGTGCGCACGCAAGGAAAGCAAAACGAGGAATTCCTTCACTCCTTCCCATGGGCAGGCAGGTGTTCAGCCATCTCCAGGAAAGCAGGGCTCCATCACAAGTAACGGTTACTTGGGAAGACAAAATGCCATAACTCCAAACATCCCCCCGTTCCTCCTTCTTCCCCCAGCTCTATATGCTGAGCATGACGCCGTATGGTGTGGGATATCCCTTGGGTCAGTTGGGGTCAGCTGTCCCGGCTGTGCCCCCCCCCCAGCTTCTTGTGCACCTCCAGCCTCCTTGCTGGTGGGGTGGGGTGAGAGGCAGAAAAAGCCTTGGCTCTGTGTAAGCCCTGCTCAGCAGTAAGGGAAGCATCCCTGGCTTATCAACACTGTTTCCAGCACAAATCCAAAACATAGGCCCATACTAGCTACTATGAAGAAAATTAATTCTACCCCAGCCAAAACCAGCACAGGTAGCTTTTGTAATATCTGATACCTTTTATTGCAAGAATAAAGGAAGATTTTCTTCCATAAAATGAAAGATCTGTTAGTTCCAAAATAGATCAGATATGAAATAATATAAAAATGAAGAACGTTAAATCTATTGTCAGATCTCTCTGGGTATTGTGACCTCTAGGAGGAGGTCAGCTGCACCTCTGCTGAAGTATCAGACATAATTTCCTGTGTTTGGGTTCTCTTCCTACTTTTATTAGACCAAATTGTTGAACAACCACCATCCTCATCAACTACAAAGAGAATTTTCCAGTCTTTTTGCAAGGTGAAATACTTTATGGTTTTTCTTGAAACTCTGTACATATCCTTGACTTTAAGCTGTGTTAAATCAGAGTTCAGTATCAGTCCTTGCCTTTTTTTTTCATTTGAAGAGTCTCTGCAATATTTAAAAAATCATAATCTCTCATATCAGATGTATAGACTTTCATAGTTGCTAATGAATGCAATATTTAGCAACTGTCTCTGTATCTAGCCCTTCACATAGTTTTCACATTTCTAAGATAACATTTATAAACATGCATGAAGAATTTGATATAACCAAATAGATTATAGAGGACTTTGCACGTTATTGTGAAGAGAAGGGGCTTTATCCAGGACAGTTTTTAATCTCAGGTGAAGCTAGAGGAATCTTTCTGCACCTGTTTACTTCAGACAACTGTATTAATTTGTGAGGAAATTTTGGTTCTTGTTACAGCCTTTCACTTCTCTGATTCCTTCCCAGTACAGAACAGGTTTATAGTATTTGAGGTGGGGTTTTTTTGTTTGTTTTTGGTTTTGGGGTTTTTTTTTGGGGGGGGGAAATGTACTTTCATGAATTTTGCCAGGATTTCTTTCAACACAAAGTCTGTCCCATCTTCTAAATTTTCGGTCTCCTAACTTTTTTTTTTTTTTGTGAAGAGGTTGCTTTATTCAGACAGAATAAATCTACCTGTATTTAAGTTTTTGCTAACTTGAATTCTCATGAAGTGAAAAGTTTTGCAGAGTTGTAATTGCAGCTTTCATCTTTCCCAGGTAATCTCAACATCTAGATTGACCACATCATATTTATAGACAAGTGTAACTTTTCTGCCAAAGGAGAGTTGTTTCCTTCCATCAGTCACCAGATTTATCCACCTTCTTTCTTAGAATAAAAAACAAGTCTTGAAGATCTTAACTTCACTTAAATTAAGGAACACCTGCTTCTTTCATCAGTCATATTATAGGGTTTAGAAATTCAACAAAATAATAGTGATTTCTAAAAATAGGTATTTTTACAAGAGTGGCACTTGTTCCTGAGTTGATGTCATTATGATGATGACATGAAGAAAATCCATTACTCCTCACGTTCTGTAAGCAATGGTCATTTAGATACATCTAGGCTGATAAGCAGCTCCTCAAAACAACAGGATAATATTAGTAGAAGGCCACTGGCTGCCTTATGAATGCAGTGGTGCATGATTCTGAGTGTGATATCAGCATGCTCAATCTCACAGTCCTTGTACCTGCTTTTAAACTTTTCCCTGTCTCAGGTTAATTGCAGAGGAATTCAGGGCACTATGAATTCAGCTGTTATGTATTATTTCTGCAAATCAGAAAGTACATGTTTGTTTTTATACAAAACGTATGAAATGTACAGTATGAGATTCCTAGTAAATACAGACATGGAATGGACGTGCAACGACCTTGTGATCCAAAAGGCAAGTGTACATCAGAGATGCTTGAATGTCTCTGGAGACATTGCTGTTAAATGAAATCCTCTAGTTATTGAAATGTTCCATGCAGGTCTGTTTACTTTTGGACATAGTGTGAAATATCAATGCTTCTGTGTGAGAGAAAGAAAAGATCAAGTATTATTTTCTTATAAGCTTGGGTAAAATTTTCTGTTGTGTTTTTTTTCCCTCTTTTTTTTCCCCCCTTCTTTTCTTCTACTTTGAAGGTTTTTTTACAAATAAAATAAAATAGACCAGTATCAAAACAGTCTCAGTAATCCTGCCATGAAACAGACAGCACTGGTTCCACATTTAAAGAAAGAAAAAAAAAAAAAAAACCCCAACCTCTGAAGATTTGAAATAATTAATCTCTTTTATTTAAATCTGCTATCATGAGGGAGTGGGAGAGTTTAGCTGTGTATCCCCCCTTGGCAATATTAATTGATCAAATTTAGCATGGTCTGGATCTTTAGGAGTCCAAAATATTCCAATTGAAGGCATTACCCCATACATAGATGTTGTTCTGACAAGTTAAAACCAATAACCGGTAGTTCTATAAATGGAAAAGAACAGAAAGTATCAATATCAGTCTTTTCATAGCTCCTGTTTCCACTGTTCTGGAGCATTTGCTTTGTCTGAGAATCTAATATCCTGTTATAAGGAAGAGGTTTCTTGTCAGCTGTGGCTGAGAAATTGTTTTAAAGCGTACAGTATGTGTCCCATCTGTTAGAGATCCTATGCTCTGTCAGGATCTGAATACAATCTCTATTCAATTTACAAATAGTGGGTTTGTGAGGAAAAAGCACACCCTTTGGCTTTGAACAACTTTTGTAGTATTTGGAAATTCACTGAGTAAGGAGGCTGTGAATGTTAATGCCTCGTCATCCATCTGCAGCCTTTTACAAAAACAACGCTATATGAAACTCAAACCTTTGCTAAATGCCATCTCAACCAGACCATTTTCTGATCAAGTAGTTGTGCAGCTAAAATTGGACTACTGAACAAGTCTGCAGACTCAACGTGCTAAGTGAGCATTATCGTCCCACCTGTACATGACTAAACAGTCTAGGCAAAAGTTCAGTTTTGCAGTTATTTACAAGTGGAAGGCTATTTCTACTTAAACTTTATCCAGCTGTATTAAATGATATATGTGGGATTATATAAATCAGTATCTGTTTCTGTCTCTGTAAGAATTTGGTCTCAGTCTCTGACAGCTGAAGCTGCATCTATGTTTCTTTGTAGACTTCTTCCACTGGCTGCTTGAGTTTTATTTACCCATTAGCTAAACACATTCCTTGAACCTAGTATCTACTTCAGGTGTTCAGTACTGGTAAAGTGGTTCTTCATTCTGCAGATAATACTCGATGTTCTTCCTTCTTACCTACAGGAACTGTCTATCCCATGAATGGGAGAATTCAAGAGTTCTTTAGATATACAAAGGAAACTTGGTTGGCTACATCACCGCAAACTATCCTTCATTACTTGTATTAACTAGCATCTTTGTCAGACTCAATAGACAAGTTCTCATCAGAGGTACACCCTCAGCTAATCTTCATCCGTATGGAGAATTCATCCAGGGTATCCCCTGGTACAGTGCTTGCCCTGGTGCTGCTTGCTTCCTGGAGACAGAGTCCTCATTGCCCTGAGTTTTCATGGATTTTAAAATAATTTGTGATAGATACTATTTTTTTAACTGTGGATTCTTGTTCCCATTTAGCTTTTCAATGTTCCCGCCGTGGAGGAGAGTTGAAGATTTCACTGCGTAATGATGGAAGAGTTGACATTGCGGGGAAAATTGCTATTGTGTTAAAAGGAAACCTGACTTTCTGAAGAAATTGACACTAACAATTTCATCTCCCACACCTTCAAATTATTGCTATTATGCTGATTGTATCTTAGCTCTAGGCAGTGAATCACCACTGTCCTCAAAAGTCTTTGATCACTTATTGTCCATTTGTAAAAACTGCTTGAAAATGCTCACTTCTGATCTTCGAGATCCTTGGTATTGTTTCCTTCACTTTCATCTTGCCCCTTTGTATGTATACTGACCTCAGAAGATGTCCAAGGATGGCTATCTTGTTCTTCTGCTTTTAAATGATTCTTTTCTTTATTTCCAGATTCCGTGTTAAAAGCCATTCCTGCTTCCTGGATTGAATTGTAAACTTTTCTGATTGATAAAATAATCAAACTTTTCCCATATTCAGTTGTTCTCCGTGAAATCTGACTACAGCTCTTTTAAAAAAAAAAAAAATCTTTTCTCTGCCATATATTGAAATGATGCTTATATGTTCATTAATTTACTTGAATTAAAATATGAAAAAATATAAATGGTTTAGAAATGTGCTTTATGGTTCCCTTTTATGAACAGTATTTTTCAAAGATGAATGGTGTTGCAGTGGCTCGTAGTACTGCTGTTTAGTCAATATTTTGAATTAAAGTTTTAACAGAAGGATTTAAGAGATTGACATAGTGTTGCACATAAAACTGGTTAAAGTCTGAAAGGAAACTTCATTGGTTACAACAATACCATTTACTTTTCAAAGACCAAAGATTTGTTCCTAAATTAAAAGTTTGTTCTGTAATTTTCTTCATGAAATATACTGCTTCAGGTTTTGTCAATTTTTCCTTTAGTGTTCTCGTCTTTCTCTGGCTTTCTTAGGAATATGGAACTGTTTTGGTTACTCTAGCTAAAACTCCGTTTTCCCTTTCAAATCACTTTTGTCTTAAGCTTTGCTTTAGTTCTTTTTCTTTGCAATATTTCAGGATGAAGTATTTTGAACTCAAAGGCATTTTCATACTTTGGGAACAGCTGGATGTCAGCCCCTTATAAATGATGAGGAACTTAGTTGTGCCATGTTCCCCTATTTCCAGTTTTTTTTGAATTTTATCATAACTCGTAACTTACATCTTACTTAAGCCTGAGTAGCTGAAGGCAAGTAACAGTGTGAGAATCCTAGGCTTAATTTGAAATAAAAGTTTCTAGCTCCTGCTGCTACACAGACCATACCTAAAATATGATTTAAATGCACTACAAAGCTCAAGAGCTAGGTGGCAAGCAAAAGGAATCGCCAAATGGAAACACATGTTCTTCTTCCATCTTCAATCTTGCTGAAGTTCATGGACCTGAAATGTGGTTTATAAATGTGGACTCATCATCAGATGCAAGACATGGCTATGGGGGCAGCTTAACAGCAACATTGCAATGGCACATTTAGCAGCCGCCTTGACCTTGCCTTCTCAGAAAGCAAATTGATCATTGTCTGGTGAGTGACCTGGATCTTCTTAAGTAGTTACTTCCTACTGGCTCATGCAAAGAGTGAATCTGGCCCATAATCTGAGATGCTTTGGAAAAAAACAACCCTCCTTAAGAACATAAATGAACTAAAGAAGCAATTATTGTTCACCTGCCCGCATTTAACAAATAGACAGTACAATTATTTTTTTTACTCCAGGGGAATAATAATGAACAAAGCCCAGTAAATTTTAGATATACTTGCTATCTAAATTTCCTGACCAAACCAATATCTTTGCTGCTTAATGCTTTTTTTTTATAGCTTGCTACTACTTTGTCTCAATTTCTGTTCAGGATAGAAAAATGCCCAGAGCTCAGGTGGGAGACTACGCAGTAATGTGTTTGTAATCAACAGATTAGTTAATCGGCCATGATTTATTAATGATGAATTAATTATACCTGATTGTGCAGTTCTGCTGCCTAAATGGAGCTTTAAAGAAGTTATTTTATTAATCATCATTGTGCTAATTGCAGACACTTACAGAAGGATTGCTAATTAAACATGCAACCATATGCAAAACAAGCAAGGCTGCTGAGAGTGGCAAGAAAAAGAGCACTCATTTTCTGAGTAGCAAATTTATTCTCATGAAATACTGTGTAGTTGACCTGGTGATCCTAATTACTCATTAAGACTTATTTTAATACCTTGCACATTTTCAGGCAACAATAAAGGAAATTAGTTGTTGTGACAAATGCTGTCCATCTTTTCTAGTGCAAAAAATAGGTTGTGTGAACTTCAAATAAAATGATTTAGAATTTGTGTGGCCTTGTTTCACGTTTTCATGTGAAGGATTTACTTGTTGGTTTTATTAGCTGTATATAGTTAATCTAATCTAACTTAACTATCTTAACTTTGAGCAAGATCCTGAATACTAAGTTACCTTAGGACCAAATGAAATGTCTGATTACACTTGAATTGAAAATTCAGAATCAAAATCGCATGAGTTTCACATAAAGAAAAAGAGGAACACAGTGCTGTTTAAGTTAATTTCTGAAACCCAAAGTCAGCATGGAAAATGCAGGAGGGAAACCGTACTTAAAGGTAGATTTCTGTGGAGATACTACTGTAATTCAAATAAACATTAGTGCCATTGATCTTCAGCTGATGCAGCACAATTTTTAGGTCCTTATAATGCTAAATACAATCTTTGGGATTAGATAGATTAGATGTAGAATTTCATGCAGATTTCATCATCATGGACTTTCCATGGACTCTTTTTCAATGCAAGTTGCTAGGCCTTCCTCATTAATTACATGAAACATTGTTTAAGAGAGAATTTTCTGGAACTGCCTGTATAATATTACAATTATTAACATAGAAGTTTGGAATTTAATGTTTCTCTATGAAAATAGGTAACTTGCATTGTTTTCATTAAATTAAAATGTTGAATCAATAATTAAGTGAAGCTACTAAGTGGAAGGTTGGAAAAATGCAGTGTCTGTTTAGTGTTTCTAGTGCAGAGGATTTGCAGAACTGTTTTGTGCTGCTCTCTTAATTAAGACTGTAGCATAGGGATGTGCTGAACCAAGAGCAAATTATGTGAAGGGAAAATACAATTCCAAAAATTCCTGTGTGCTTGAGAGTTATTTATCATGAGAGTGTCCAACCGAAGGTCATTAAGTTACAGGCCAGTGTAAGTTTTCAGTAAATCCCTGGCTAGATCTAACAGCCAAAACGTGAAAGTTTAAATGCATGTTTGCTCATTTCACTTCTTTGGTGTGTGCCTCTGCAGAGGCATAGCTCATGTAGGGGCCAGGAAGAAAGCACATAATCATGAGGGAGGAAACAAAATAAGAAAAAAAAAAATTGAGCAACAGAAATCATATAAGTTTGTTGCTATGGAAATTAATGTATAGCTAAAAGGGATGAAAAGAAAATAGGAAGCCATTTTTTTATTCAATAAGCCATTTAGCAGATTTGCTTAAAGGATTCATGAAAATACTTTGCATTTCTTTTGTGTTATCTAGATGAGAATAGGCAGAAAGCATATATTGAGAAGTTGTTACCAAAACTGGAAAATTTTGCAAAAGGTGGGAATTAAAGATCTCATGAATGTGTACACAGCAAGAGGCCACAGAAAGGAGCCATGTGTTCTGTAAGGGACAGGAAGGGAAATTAGCAACAGATGAGGCAGTTATTTCTGGGAAAGGAAAGATTTCTTTGTCTTGGTATTCACCAGAGTGACAGGGAAACATGCTACGAACAGAGGGAACCTTCCCAGAAGTTAAAAAAAGAAACTAAATGAAAATTAAGGGTGATGCCAGGTGAGGTAAAAATTAAATTAGTTCAATTAAAAACTGAAAAATCTGCCAATTAAGCAGTTTGATTCCGACTTCTGAGTTTGGTTTGTTTGTTGGTTTTTTTTTGTTTGGTTCCCCCCCACCACCCCCGAGGAGTAGATCTGTCTTTAAAGTCATTATCAGACTTAAACAAAAAGATAGAACAAGGGATTTTTCTCAATTGCTGAGTTACTGCCCTTCTTTTATTTCCTAAAATTTACTACAAACCATAATAAAAATTTTCAAAAGAATGGGAAGGTTCAGTAACAAAACCCAATATATTACCAGGTAGTTGAAAAATGTGAAAATTTTTTTACTACAGGTCAGCTTTAGACTAAAAGCTTTAGTTTAGACTTAACATCTAAAGCAGAATGTAAAAAAATAAACATTTTTAAGTCTGTTGGTTTCTTTAGTGAGAGGTTCACTTTGACTTGTGTTTTTGCCTACCAGTTGGCAAAGGAGAACATTCCCTGGTTTTTAATGTCATGAATCATGTAAGCCTAAGTTTTAACCACTTCCCAGTGTTCTGTGACTTTTTTTGATGATAGACCCAAACCAAGAAACCACTTTCCCATACATAATTTTTGTCCTGTTAAGAATTATAGTGTAGATAAAATACATTAAGCAAACCAAGAAAAATTCTCAAGAGCGTTTCTAGAATTGTGAAGAGGAAGGAGTTTGAAGGAGATGAAGTAGGGTTGTGAGGAGCAGGAAGGGAAGAAGGTGGTGTAATGCCTGTGTAGAGACTCTGAGATACGTGAGCATAGTTAAAACACTTCAGGGCATGTCCTTGGCTTTTGCCACTAGTTGAAGTTAATGATGCAAAGACAGTTTGTATGATCTGGGCGTTGGGTTGAGAGAAGTTAGGCTAAAGAAGAGATTATGTAGATGATAGTAGAGCTAGGGCAGAGCATGAGGTGCAGCAAAGACAGGAACCTGAATTTGAATTCAAATGTATTCTCTACTGACCTTTTGCTATGCTTTGGATCCAAACCAAAGGGGACTTAAAGGAGTGCCCATCCCACCAAGCTCAATTCAGGTGGGAAATTCCAGCTGGAATTCCTGAATTTTTCTTTTGTTTCAGAAAGCCTCCTTTCTCTATAAATATTTGTGGCTGTAAACAGAAATAAATTATAGCCTTAACGACTATGATAATTTCAGTCACCCATATTCAGAAAGAAATGGCTCCTTTCTGAACAAAGTAATTGTTTTAAAAACAGCCTATTAGACTTTACTATGTTTATGCATAGCAGCTTTCTGAAGATGTGTCTGATTGACTTACATATTTAACATTACAGCCTCAGTTCTTATGTGTGTTTTTAAGGAGTATGGTTAGTACAACTTTCAGAAACCTTTCGGCAGTTAATAGGAACAATAAACAAAGTACCCTCTTAACAAACTGCAGGCACTTTCTCAATAAAGTTACAATTTCAGCAGAAAAAAAATGTAGATTAAAAGGAAACACCTGCTCCTGTAAATTACTGTGCTGCAGGTAGCAACCCAGGAGACTCTGCAGATGGTTCTGTATTTGCAAAGCTGACCTCACCACCCCTTCATCAATCTCTGACTGATTGATTCTCTCCAAAGTAGAACACACCATATCCCAAGGTACTAGAAGACACCTCTGAGTTAGTCTCAGTCAGAATACCAATTATGTGGTACTTTTGTTTCATTTTGGAAGTTCTTAACAAAGGATTCAATTGTCTCATCAAGCACTAGCACTGACTAAAAGGTGGTACAGTCAGGCAGTTCCAGGAAGAGCTCCAAAGGGAATTGTACTTCAGGAGATGTAAGCTTTGCTAGCTAGATTTCCCTGCTGACTGGGAGTGTGGATCAAGTTGTGCTATGGCCTAGGATTTTGAGATGGACAAAAGGAGGTGGAATCTTGATCCTTAAAATGGTACAATATGAATTAATCATTTCAGTTAGCCTTCCCTGCCAGCCAAGAAAAAGTAGAAGGGAGATCATAAGTTCTGTATGTTCAT
Organism: Morus bassanus; assembly: GCA_031468815.1. Taxonomy (NCBI): domain Eukaryota; kingdom Metazoa; phylum Chordata; class Aves; order Suliformes; family Sulidae; genus Morus; species Morus bassanus. Next base: position 5,586,375 of record CM062583.1, read on the forward strand.
TTTTCCTCCTCAGTTGTTTTCAGGCATCTTACTTCTCTTACTGAGCCCTGAGACTGCTGGTGCTGGTCTTTTCTTAAATAGGACAAATTTTCTCATGTGCTTCTTTCAATGTGTACCTCTGCAAAGGCCTTCTACAATGTATTGCGACCAGTATAATCAATACATCCTTTTTCTTTGTGCGAGAGTACATTAACAGCCTTTCTAGAAAACAACCCTTCTGAAAAAAATAGGTACAAGCTTGTGTTCCCTGTTCAGTCTTACAAGTTGGTATTTTGTCCCTCATACTCCTCGAAATTCAGAGGAAGACAGAATATGGTGACACGTTTTGGCCTTCAGTGATAGCAGTAAAATGCTTGGGTTTGTTTCCCCTTCATTGAGCACTTTGAATTTTACAGCTTCTTTATTCTCTGAATGCCTGAGATACATTAAATGGCTTCCACTCACCTTAAAGAAGATAAATGCTTTCCCTAAAGAAAAAGATTTAGACAGTAAGGGAAATTAATCTGCACACAATTTGCCAGAATTCTTTGTAGTTTCAGACTCTTATTGGATCACTATCTTGGTTTATCAGGTAGCTTTTGTAGTCTTTTCTGCATTTCATAGATGCATATATATAAAGCCATCATCTCATCTGATGACCTGAACGTGTATTGCAGACAGTAATAGTCCACAAAGCAATCTGTGCACTGAAGCCAGTACTTTCTGATTTAGGTATAGTAGAAAGACATCCAAATTTAATATAAAAATGCAAGCTTATGAAGAATCTATCATATTCCTTGGTAAAATATCTAGGAATTTTCTGTTGAAAATATATCCTGTGTTTCCAGTTCATGGTTTTCAAACTTTGTCCTCCAGCTATGGGATCTTTTTATGGGTTTGTCTGTTAGATTAAATAGCCCTTGCTGTAAAGCTTGCATTCTTGATTTTTTGATGCTGTAGAACTTGAGCAGGACATTTTCCTGGTGTTTGACTCTAAAAGCATCCCTAGTTCTTTAAACTGGGATCCTGTCTGTGGCAGGATGCAAACCAATATAGCTTTTATTCAAGGCACATTTTCCAGTCAGTCTGAATTACAAAAATATAGTTATTACTATGCTCAGATTATTTTTTTTAACTGTAAGGAAAAACAAAGTAATACACACCTTCTTGCTTCTCAATCATATATGAAGAAGACCAGCTGCAACAGAAATATAGCTGCCTTACTGCATTTTTTGCATTAGGAATTAAGGTCCGTGGGTAGTTGATAATCTAAACCACAAAGTATGCAATTAAATAAGCAAGATTGTGTCATTTATTTTGTATATCTAAAAGGAAACCTGTTTAACAGAAGTGGCTGAATATATTGCTGTATAAAGCTTTTCATTTGAAATCGCCACTGTGATATTAATTAAGTCTGAGAAAACATCCCCATCCTCAAGTTAGGATAATTCAAAAGAAAACTCCACTAAAATCTGGTAGAATGCTGTCATTCAAGATCCTTGAAATCTCTGAAATAATAAAGAATGAAAAGAAACAACTAGCTTCATGGGAGAAAAAACAAACAACAAGCTTTTTGATACCAAATATTCAGTCCTTTTTTGTATATACATTGGATGAAGTGAGTTTTTTGCTCTTCTAGTCACGGTTTATCACTTTTTATTCTCGTGGATCTAATGGGAAACATTGTCCTTTGTGCACTCTAACCCAGCATTATGTATTAGCAATCACTACATTAAGCTTTACTAGTAGCTTTTAGAACATACCCGTCACATCTAATTCACTATAGTTTGGGAACGTGATGCTGGGGAGATTTGAAAATCTGAAACAGCAAATGCTACCTTGTGCCTAACTAGAACATCTTAATCATTTAGAATTGCATTTCTTTTGATGGAGAAACCTCTGTGGCGTCCTGCTGTCCATTTGGACAAAAGAGCAGATGTGTTATGTGCATGTGCGCTCATCTGTCTATGGCAGGATGCAAACCAATCTAACTACGAAAGTTCCTAGTTAATTTGGAAAGCATTAATTACAACATCAGCCCTTACAGTTAATAGTGTAAACTTTTACTTGAACTGAGGGTGGATTACTTAATTTGCATAACAGTTTAATTATAAAGTAAAAATCTAATGGTAAAGTACTATAAAAAATGAAGTGAGCTGTATATATAATTTTTTTCTATATGTATGTATTTATATATATGTAACTATCAATTTGTTTTAAGGTTTCATTTTCTTTTACCTGTATATTTGATCCTTGCTATTTTTCAGTAAGTTTCAAATTTCAGCAATAACGTAAAGGGTTTTTTTAAAAGTATGTAAAAATGTGCTTGCGGAAAACATAAAGATTTAACACATGCCCTCCCAGAAAAGGTGAATGCTATGCTTTCCTTAAACAAGTCACTTTCTAGTTCACACTAATAGTGTTAACGAACTGAGGTCCTGGAGAACCAAAACTTACAGCTATTTTTAACTTGGGACACTTGATTAGTCCCAGTAGCTGCAGTAGGATTACATAAACGTGAAGTTAAGCATGTATGTAAAATTAGTGTATAGAACATCGGATCAGAATTCTCATTTTCTTTACTAACAGGATTTTTGTAGGACATTTCTCCACTTAACAGTCTAAAACATATTAATGGAATATTTACGTGATAACTATTATACGTTACTAAAAGAAAAGAAGTTCAGTCTGCAGTAGGGTATTTTAAAATATAGTATACCCTTATGGACATACAATATTTAAAAATGCCACGAGAGAGGATTTTTGATTTACAAAACTGAATACATTAAATCTGAATGATATATATCAAAAACATTTGATCCTTTATTTAAATAATTTAGCTGATTTCTTTAAGTATATATTATTCTGTATTTAAATAATTTAATGGATTTCTTTATATATATTCTTCTATATGTATTCTGTATATTTTTCTTTAAATACAAGTGCCTTGAAAAAGGCACTTAGCTAACAATTTTTTAAAAATGTTACTAAATATGTTATTAAATAAGAGAATTCTTCTATCTCATTTTTATGAAGCACTGTTTGACAGTTCAGTTCCTTGAAAATGTTACTGAAAATACTGTCACTTCTTATTTGTACATATTTCTTTGGGTGGTCATATTTATTTTCTGTATTTTTTCAGTGCAAAAGTAAAAGTTAAGAATGCTGCCAAATAAATATCTGGACTGCATGGCTCTTACCCCAGAAGTGCTGTTGTGAAATACACTGAAAACTGGTAGTAAGTGTATTTGTGTAACAGTTTTGTATATAAAGTGAAGGATAATCGACAAAAGTCTCATTTGTGTAACAGCTTTGACCCATTAGGGGCTTTTAAATCATGCATCACTGACTTCAGGGTTGCCGTTGTCAAGCTACTTACAGATTCTAGTTAAATCAGGCATTTCATATTTTTGCCCTCATTCGCTTTTGTTTACCAGCAGGAGACAAAATATTTAATTAGTTTTGGGGCATTTATAATCTCCTCTGGGCCAGCTCCAGCCACAATGCTGGACGCCACTTCTGAGTTAATTCCAGTCAGGCTGGCCCCTCCAGTACAACATATGGGTAACCTATAAGCCCTTAGCAAAAGTTGCAACTGAACTATTAGAGGGGTGGGACCTTCCTGCTGGGAAAATACTGCGCAACAAAGCAAAAAGGGGCCAGCGTCACCAGTGGAGGTCAAGGCAACACTTAGACCAAACAGCATCTGGCAAACTGTGCCAAGTAGAAATCAATGAGAAGCAGGGCAGTGGGTAGTCATTTTATGCCTGTTTGCACAAGAAAATAACTCCTTCTGAACTGAAAAATTATTTTATAAGAAACTTACAGCATCCTTTGGCATCACCCTCTCCATTGTTGCTTCATATATTTTTATTTCAGTCAATAAACTGTATGGCACCACCTATACACGATTTTGTTTTGGGCAAGCAACATTAATTGTAGGATTAATTATGTTTCAGGAGATGAGGAGTTCTGAGAGTCTTCTTTCTAATTGGTTAGGAACCAGATGTATAACTGGTTCATTTCCAACGTGCATTATATTCTCTTCTACATGTTACAACAATGAGTCAGAGGGTTTGATAAGAAAAACCCCAGTTCCTAATATTAGAGACTCTAGATTCCAGCCACTGTAAACGGTTGCAGCTCAGACCACTTGAAACCTTCCCTGGTTTTTCATCTTCCTTTTATTCTCACTTTGTTCCTGCATGTATCTCTGCTTCTATCTCATCTTGTGGCCCTTGTTTTTCCCCACTGTCTTTCTTTGCTTTTTCTCTTTTCCCTGATATTCCAAGTGCTGGTGTTTATCTTAAATATTGTAAGCAGGCTACCATTGAATTCAGTGGGATTACTCAGGACTTAATATTAAACACACTCAAGTCTTTACAGGTTCATGGCATTAGACATCATATTTTATCCCTTACAGAGCTTCTTTCTTGTGCACATTTCTGCTTCTCAAAACAGGGACCATTCTCTATGGTTTTTGTTTTTTGTCTGCTTGTCAAGAAGTATTTCTGTTTACAATTTTCACACTTAAACTACCTGGTATTTTCCTGCACAGTAATTCTTTTTGTACTTTGAGTGAAAGAGGTTGCAGGTTGCAGATTGCAAAGTCTTTATGGTATGGAAATTATACACAAGTAATAGTGTTTCATAAATAGACTGACTACCTTGAAGCACCCACTTACATGTCTCCTAGTTTTCTGTGGTACTGGGAAGATGTCAGCTTCAGCCTGGTGGTCTTCATGCCTCTTGACAGAGAAAAGAACAGACAGTGACTTTTCACTGTAGGAAAAAATGGAGAAAATGAATGTTCCAGCACCTTGGTGGAAGGAAAAGAAACCTTAATGTTCATAGAGTCCATTATTGGTCCCATCCCATGGAAGGTTGCCATATGAGGAAAAAGGACTCACTAGAAGTGAAGTGGACTAGCTGTTGGTATCTGGGGAGAGAAGCAGTGCTTCTGCTCAGAGAGTGCAATTTTTTGACAGTTGTAAATTATACAGAAAAGTTTTAATACAATAGGTAAAATGCTGCAATTTTTTTTTGTTCTGCTTTTGAAGTATGTCAAGCTATTTGCTTGACCAAAATCTGCATGTGCAGGCAGATTGTTTGTTTGTTTGTTCATTTTTAAATAGATTTTTTCTGCTGATGTATCTGGGAAACTCAGTGGGAGCACATTCTTACATTCCTCTCCTTCGATATCAGGAAGCACCTTTTGTATCTCCCTTTCTCTACTACTCTTTCTCCCCTCCATAGGAAACTCAAAACTCCACCGGTGTAACAGCTGTCTCTTCCCTAGGCTGTGATAAAATAAGTTCATGGCCAATGCAAAGAGTCTCTACTACCGTATGAACAGCTTTAGTTTTCTCCTGTGTATCAGCAAGACAATCCCCACATATTAACAGAAAAAGTTTATGAGAAAATAAAAAGGAGTTGTCTTTTCACACATCGATAATTAACGCTCTTCAACAGCTAGCTGGGGAGACCCCTAACACCCCACAACTATAAGAACCTGCCATGACATCTGCAACATATAGCTCACATTGTGGCCCATCATCATGTGAAAGCTGGAAACCACTGCTGTCAACAAAGCCCAAGTAAGATACAGAGTTACTGATTAGCAAGTAGGTTGGGTACAGGCATAACTGAATTGGAAATCATAGTACTTGCCATTTTAGGTATAGGATTAGGCATATTCTTAGGAGGAATTTTGATAAATATAATACTTGCACTGAAAAAAAAAGTGTAGATACTTCTAGGGAAGTAATTTCATTCCAAGATGAAATTCCGAATTGTTTCTCAGCACAGTTACCTGTTCAGTTTCTGTGTTTAGGAATCTTTGTGGCTTTCATTCTGAATTCCAAAGAAAAAATCAATTTTAGAGGCTAACTTGTGAATGATCTTGGTATTTTTTTGTCTAATTAAGAAAAAAAAAAAAAGTTTTTTTAAATGTAGGACAACTGAAATTATAGGTATTTTTAAACAGTGGTTGTTTGCAGTAACATTAATGTGTTTCTTATGCTTCAGATGGCATAGCAAATAGGTTATTTAAGAGTTAGTTACTACGTAGTAAGACAGAATGTTTCTTAACAAAGACAGCTTGAGGAACTGACTCACCCTATGGCTCCATTATTGCCTACCTTGCCAGTGTTTGGGAGGAAGCAAGCACCTAGGGATGGGATATGAGTAAGACCACCTGTTTCAGCAAAAGCCTGAAGTTTCAGCAGATAAGATGTAATAACCCTCTGCTAAGATGAGATGACATCCTAAACTGCATTACCTTTGTTGCTTGAGATTGACTGTATCTTTTGATTAAGGAAGAACACTGAGCTGATTTTCCTGTTAAGAACTTGTAGTTCATCCATTCTTTGTAACAAGCTCAGGATTTTTTGGTTTTGTTTTGCTTGTAGCACTGGTGTTGCTTCAGTGTCAGGGTTCTCATCAAAATTAGTTACATTTATAAACTTTTGAAAATAAGTGCATGAGTCCTAGTTCACATATGCTAGTTCATAAATTGTTGGGTTTTGGCTGTTACAATCTCTGCGGAATCCATTTGGAACAAACATCTCGGGTTTTATGTTAAAAGGACCATCTCACTGTATTTGGAGGGCTGTGGGCACAGGAGGTAAAACATGGGAATTTATCTCCCTTTTATCTCAAAGGTCCCCTTATATTTACAGAGGTGATTGTGATGCACAGGAGTCAGGAATGGGCAGGATGACAATTGGATGAGAGACATATGAAAAAGTTAGAGACAGTGTAGGGGCCACAACAGAGGGAAGTCAGGTCAAAGAGATAAATAACCCCTGGAGTACTGTTCCCTCCAGAATCTGAAGTTGAACCCAAGAGTCCTGAGTTTATACTTTCTTCTGCTGTGAGGAAATATGGTCAAATCAGCTGATGAAATATGTCCCAACCACCTACTTCATCTTTTTAATCCTGAGGTACTTGGTAAAGTAAAAGATAATAATTTATCACTTGTGCTGCTAGTTACCCTGTTAAAGGTTTTTTGGAACAGGTTAGAAAAACATCTATCAGAGATCATAAAAACAGTAATTCCTGTCTGGAGTTGGGAGGATAAACTAGATGCCTTCCCTCATCTGTTTCTCAGTGCATAGCATAGACAGTGCTTTTAATAAGTCTTAAGCTATATAGTAAAGGAAGGTGTTCTCTGGAAGACTCTTGCCTCATAGAAATTGGGTATATAGGAAAAGAAAAGATGGTTAAAGAAACTGATTTACAACTTAAATAGATGGATTCTGCTCTTGCCTGTGCCAGAATGCCTACGTAATGCCTAACAAGTAATTTTAATTTTTTTAAGTGGTTGCTGTGGGCATATTTGTACCACTCAGTGCTACTGAAGCCAGTGCCAAACAGTTAATTCATGGTTGAAAGATGAACAGAGGATCAGTGTTTTGCCCAGGCTAGTTAGTTCAGCTGTAGAGCAAAACTTACACAGCTGTACTACTTCATTATCCAAGCTTTGTTGCACAATGCTAGTTGAGTGGTGAACATTGTGCCAGGTAACTGTGTTTCCCCTATAGGTCCCTTTGTGAAAACTTCAGGCCACCTTTTGCAGATTGCTGAGCATGCACAGGTGGAATCGACATTGACAGATAACTATTTTTAAGCACACGAGAACCTATATGATGACAAGTACTCAGAAAATTTGCTAGCTTTGTCATGATATGTCAAAGCTTTTTCTCTGCTTTAGTGGTGCAATGGGTTGCAATATCATTCTAAGTGGAAACTTCTTTCTTTTCATGAGCTGTCTTGTGTGTATGTATGTGTGTATATTATATATATGTATGTAATAGTAATCATATTCAGTACATAATATAGGTGAGAAACATTTTAGACAGTTAAAAGTTCAAAATATGTTCCTCTAGTAGCATGATAAAATGAACCCGTTCTCATTTTTGTTTTTTTAGGAGGTTTTAGACCTCCTGTTGTAGAAGCATGCTTTAAAACAAAGTTATGCTGAAAGGGTGTTCTCTGCAGGATCACTGGGGAAAGCTGTGCTTTTTGAGCCTCACCTGAGGGAAAGCTACTTAAGAAAGATAACATGGAACAGAAAAGTATGACTGGCAAGGAGAAATGGGTAAATTGAGAAAAAGTGACAGCTGGAGTCTAGTATGGCAAGTAGAACCTTAAATGTGTTTGGGAGACTTACTTACCGAACTATTAGAAAGAAAAGCTCACCCCAGAGAGACTTATGAAGAAAATGAAATGTTCTAAGCACTCTGCAGAAAAGGGTGTCCAGTATGAGGTTGGGAAGCACTACGTGAAATGATTGTAAACTCATCTTACTGCTGTAGATTGCTACTCAACTTCCCAGTATGAGTTAGCGTATAAATTTCCTTTCAGTTCAGGAAACAACATTTACTTGTGAATTGTTCTGTTTTCTGATTGTACCTATAGCTGTGGTAGGGAAAACAATGTAAATACCCAAGGAAGGAAAATACATTATTCTGCACATCATGGATTTCTAGCCTGTCTCGTGAGCTGAGTCAAATATTACTAGAAATTGGGCCCTTAAGGATGGTCATATTTTGGTGGTTGCCCACCTGCTCTTAATTAAGCAGCATACGGCATGCCAGTCTTTCAGCTTTGCTCAGATAAACTACAGTGGTAAGAAGTCTTGATGAGGCTTTTAGAAAGGATCTACCTGAGAGTTCTGGCTAGAAGGACGAGGTAAGATTCTTGCTTTGATATATTGCTTGCATATGTCATTTTTAGTACAGCTAGAGAAGAGAAAGTATTGAGGAATTAGACTTTAATCAGAAATGTAACTTTCAGTTCCTTTTAAAATTAGTATTTGGCCACAGTCATTCCACAACAAAAGTATACAAAAGTAGATTGTGTTTTCCATGGTAGTACAGGTGGAAGACACCCAGCTCTTCTTAGTGGATGCTGTGGATCGCATCTAAGCTATTGACTTGGGTATTGAGCAGACAATTTTTGATGTATTTCTGTCTGTAGGCATAAATCCTGAAACTAGTTAATTTCTTTAATGGAACTATCCCTTACTTTCCTAATATCAGTGGTAACTTAAAGATGATAAAATAATTTGGTTTATGACTGAAATAGCATTCTTACCTGTCTCTCTTGTTTTTCTCTGATAAAAACATAATATTTTTATTAAAGATACTGTTTTAGAATTAAAATATGAATCAAGAATAATGCTGCTAGGGTCATGGAGTAGCACTAAATTTGTACCTGCATAGTTAGAGATTCAAAGACTGAAATCTGAGTAATTGAGTAGACACAGAACTTCTAATTTTTTAAGATTCTAATTTTCTTCTGGCTTGAGATTATGTTATGACAATAAAACAAGAGTAAAATGGAATTTTTTGAGAAATGATTGATGTACAATAATGGTGAGACTAATACAAGTTGGAATCTAGAAAAGTTTTTAGTCCCACAGCAGTATATCACATCAGAATATATCAATAGCTTTTTGAAAACTTATAAAAATCTTGAGAATCAATTGAAAAATTATTTCAACGAATAAGATCTCTGAGAAATGATTAAAAATAAATGGAGGAGGGAATAGAATTACATGAGCAATAACTGAGACAAGCTGAAGTATAGAGGTAATCAAACCAGGCGAAGGAAACCTGGGAAAATTTCACTGATACCCTTTCTGTTATTGACTGAGCAACAAGGCAGTTTATTTTCTAGCTTGAGGTAATGTACTTTGATATGGCTGGTGGGCTGTGCAAATGAACTAAATTAATAGGTGTGGACAAGATCTTAATACTTTTCTTACTTCTCTTTCATAATGCAGAAACTTAGAAAAAATGTAAGTGATGAAAAGCAGGCTTTTTGATCTGCTAAAGAACAATTTTTAGCCTTGCCTATGAGCTATAAAATCCTGTTAGAGGTGCAGTATTAATCCAGATGGATTTGAGCCCTTGCCCTGTGACTTGATAGTAAATCGTTTAAGGTAAAGTTACAGTTTGTTCTGTAAGAGAGATAAATCAGAGCTTCTCTCTTGAGATTATATCAATGTATGAGTCAAAGCATGATAATGGTGGTGAATCAATGAGAAAGGGGAAAATTAACAGCGCTGTCGTGTTCTATGTTACTATGCATTAGTGAAGTAAAATACCAAGTTTTTAAGAACTGTGATTTTCGATATATTTGAAGTCTTCATTGTAATTCATACTGGCAGGACATTTTAAGTTAAAAGTCGGAAAACTGCTGACATGAAAAAATACAGTATTATACCATATCATATTTTAAATGGGTGCTTTTCATATTTCTGGTATGAAGTTAACAGCACTCTTAACACTGAGAGTGATTAATTACCTGAATTGACTAATAGCTACCTCATGAGAATGCACAATATTTATAAACTTACAAACCACCTTAATTTTATTGTGTTCTTTTACATTAAAAATCCCTCGAGATTCATTTTAAGAGACAAAGGATTTAGCTAACAAACTTCTTTGGGCATAGAAGGCTGTAGCACTAAAATATGCTTTAGCAATAGCATGAAGAGCAGAGGTGTATTTTTTTTTCTAGTGCACATGCAATACTTCCCATGAAGCGTCTTCAGAAAAAGAAATATCTCACAAGTTCTAATTGCTGATCCTTCTGTGCAAGACATATGGTTATGTGGTTTTTCTGAAAGGTGCTGTTCTCAACTCTCTCACACACAGAAATAATCAGAAATTGTCATTCAGAAGGCAGCATTTCAGTGTGTGGTAGTAGTTCTTTATGTTTGGGAGAATAGGTCAATGCACACAGATAGGAATGTTGAACATCTATAATGAAACGTGATGCAGTTGTAAGTCTTTAAAAATTGAAGATGTGGCATACATTTTGATAATGGAATAATGGAGACTCCCTGCCCCAACTATCATCTCTGTTCAAGACCATTAGGATTCAGAATATTAAGAGCAGAGCAACTGGGCGTAACAGTTTACGTCCAACATCTGTCATGCTGGAGTCCATTAGTGTTCAATTGCATCCTATTGTTTTTGGATTATTCAACCTCATTTCATTGTCATTGCTTCTGCTAGGGATTAATCAGCTGTTTACAACTACTCCAAGTTTTGGAGTCATAATGAAAACAATTGAGCTATAGTTCTAAATAAATATAGAGTAGTCAGTCTCAATTGAAAAAAGTTACTAATTTATGAATGCTGGTAATAATTTAATTAAGTTTGAAATCAATACAGATAATAAATCATTGTGTGGCAGGGTTTTTTTTTAACTTTTGTGTATATCATAAAATGATCGTATGATATTTCCTTGTAAGTTTATGTAGATAATGGTTTTAACAATACAGTAAAACAAAGATGTTTTGATTGTGGGGTGTGGGTGTGTGTATGGTGGCTTCTCTATCATTACAGTCGGTCACAGAAATGATCCCTTACTGCCAGCAAGCAGATTTCTTTTTTTCACATCCTCTTTTATTCTCTTTACCTATTTAGGGATATTACTAAAAAGACACTTTTTTTTTTTTTAATTTCACATAAAATATATACTTTAAAATGATGTATTAAAAAGGGCACTTTTCAGACTATTTGTATACATGTTTTTATGTATGTCTATGTCCCAACCTATCAAAATATTTTTACGATCTTTATTAGATAAATCCATAGCTATATTTTAACTGTTTAAACATATTTCAAATTATTTTAATGACATTGGATTTGCTGACAAGCGAATACATAACCCTCATTTTTCTCAAGGTACTTCTCTCTCCGCAATTTTGTATACTTTATACAATATTAAAGTTGTGAATCCTGAAGGGTTTTTAATAATTTGAGTCTCCTTGTTTTGGTACGATATAGTGCAAACCAGTAGTACGCTCAGCCATATACCATTAAGCTAATTCTCCTCTGTTTCATTAGAACAGTTATTTCTTCTATCCTTAATACTGTCTAAGCAGATTTTTCACATTTTAATGTACAGATACTACAATGCACAGAGATTTTTTTTTCCTGAGTTGCAACAGATTATCCATTGAAAGGATCTTTTGCTTAACTGCCCAGAGTCTTGTGGGGCCAGCCAGACACTACTCCAGATGGCAAGTTGTTAGGGCTGGACAGAATGGCTTTGGAAGACTTCTCAACAGATGAAGGCTGTAATGTTCGGATTTTACTGTTTTGTTTTTTTTTTTTTTTCCCCTGTAGTTCCCAGGGTGGGAAGGTACTGGGATGGAAGCAGAGTGCCGCCCGCCCACCTGCTACCACCTGTTTAGCTTTTGCGGTTTCTATAAAGCCTCATCTTGTCTGTAAGACACGATCATTGCTTGCCGGCAGGAGTCAAGAAAGGAGAGATTTCTGTTACGAAGTTATGTCTTCATATCGCAACAGCTCATCATTTCAAAATAGTCTCCTAATCTGAATCAGAACTTCTTTCATTTGAAATGGCCTTTTGGAGTTGATGTGTTTTTAATCCATAAAGATCCTTTTTGGATTAAATGGACCATTTTCTTCAGTAACGTACATTTTGAGAATGGAGATTTCATTGTTTTATATCTCTTTGAGTTTAAAGAAATTAAAAGAATGAAAGCATAAGACATTAAAAACTCTTTATTCTTTCTTTAAACAATAAGAAGCAATTTCCAGACATTCCTAGAAGGACCAGAAGACCTTTTATTTCATTATTTTTATTTTTTTAGATGCTAAGAAAAATATCCCATCATTGATATCTGGAAACAGATTTGAGAGGTATGCAGGCTACTCACATGGGTGCTTTCCCTACCACTTTTTAGATACCTAATTTTTAAAAAGTCATCTTTGTGTGTGTGAAGCTGAAGCTGTGTCGAATATGAAGACCTGTAAATCCAGTCATTTGGATTCAGGCATAGAATCAGACATCCAGTGCAGAAGTGGACCAGGCTGCGTTGTGAAGTGCAGTTCAGAAAGGATGGAGAATGCTGCTAAGCGAAGACTGGCTGCCAATGCCAGGGAGAGAAGACGGATGCAAGGACTGAACACAGCCTTTGATCGTTTGAGAAAGGTGGTTCCACAGTGGGGTCAAGATAAGAAGCTGTCCAAGTATGAGACCCTTCAGATGGCTTTGAGTTATATCATGGCTCTCACCAGAATACTTGCCGAAGCAGAAAGATACAGTACTGAAAGAGAATGGATTAGCCTTCACTGTGAACACTTTCATCCGGAGAGCTACCACCATTACACGGGACAAAAATTGGCCATGGACAGTGATCCTTATGCACAGCGAATATTCAGCTATCACCCTGAACACTTTCAAATAGCTAATTAGAACTTTTTACGAACTAAGAATATGCAGCAGGCCAGATGTGTAATTTAATAATTAGCAAGAGTTTATCTGCTTGAATAAGGTAATATTGGCATTATAATAGCTCATTCTTGTTTGCATCTTATACTAATTTGACAAAATAAATTTGCTTTGAGAACTTTAAATTGATATGCATTTAAGAAGATTGAATTTTTTTAATGCTGGTGGAAAGCATACTTTTAATTTGAAATCTTTCTGACAATTGCTTCCTAGTTCATCTAGTTCATTTGATTCTTTTATTAAATAAGTTTTTGGTGGGGTTTGTTACTGTGATGAATCATGACAATATTTTCTCCAGATCACGGACCAAATTAACCTGTGGTGTAACTGAATGGAATAACATCAGAAATTAGCTTCATTCCATGTTTCTATTTTTATGTCAGCTTTAAAGTGATTCTTTAAATAATGGTTTGTTTTCACATAAATGGCTCCCATGGGAAAAGTTTTATAATGTATTTGAGTTCTAGTCTTCAGAGAACTAACTTTTTTAAACTTTGTAAGTTTGACATATGAGTTCCAAGGTTGTGTAAGTTTGCTTTAATCCAATTTATGGTGTCTCTTGTATGCTCAAAAAAGAGCTAGTTTCAGGTCATGGAAGGAATGTTGTTATTTTCAATGGCTGTAAAAGCACATGTGATTATATACCATAAATGAGAAGACTCACATGAAAATAATCTAAACTTCTAGATTTGTGTAGACTTTAAATGTTTGGATTTTATTTTTAAATTTTTTGTGATCTGGAAACAATAACAGATTTTGTTAGTCATAAATAAAGTGTTTTCTATGCCATCTGCTCACCAACTACCTGAAATTCCTACTCTAGGAATTACTTACTGGTGGCTTTCCCACCCCAAATGTTACACTACTTTCATCACAGTCCTGGCAGTTTAATGTGCAGAAGAATCGATTAGCAAATGATGCTTGCTTCCCAGTTAGAGTAAGAAGTGTGTTTTATGTACCGTCTGAAAAACAGCCTTTAATGATAAGAGTTTGGTAAAAAGTTACAGAGCATTCTTGCAAAGTGGTTGAGTTCATTTCAGCCCTGGTGATACCTTGAATCGCCTTTTGTTTATTTGCTTCTTCCACTTGTGGAGGATAGAGGGATTGGGGTAGAAAAGGCATAAGAGGAAAGGTGGTTGGGAAGGTCAAAAAATGAGTAGGAACAGGACAGCTGAAGAAGCAGATGTGTTTGTAGCAGGATGTAGAGTCTGCAAAAGTTTTACTGCTGATGTCTGTTGTGATGGCAGCAGACTGCGAAGCTGAAGGGTACTTCTGCCAGTGCTTGTTTCCAGAAACAAGCCCTTGCTAGTGTTAGCCATGAGGGAGAAGGAGAAAAGGAGATGCTGTCCCAGAACAGCTGTTGGTGAGTTTCCAGCAGGGAAGGCTGGCGGGTTCCCTGCTGGCTGCTGCCATATCTTATATTTTAGAATTCTTTCAAATGAAAAATGAATAGCTTTGATAGGAGTTATTTTCAACAATTAAGCAGCTTTCAGTGAAAAACAAAAGCATCAATAGGAACTAAGCCCTGTCTAGGGGGAGAGGGACTCTGCTGCAGGAACAGTTACGTACAAAGAGCTGACCTTACTGTCTGTCTTCTCTCAGAACTCTTATTGACGTTTTGCCCTTGGTCACCATTGTGCAGACTAGGACGTTTCCTGAGGTGGGAGTTGGACTCTTCCCGGAGTGAAAGCTGCTGGGACAGACTCTCAGGCTAGGTTAAACTCACATAGAAGAGGCACTCTGTATTCTGAGCGACTCTCTCCTTTAAACGCTGGCATTCAGGACTCTTTTTTAATGTACATTTTAACCTCTCTAAAGGTAATGAGTAGTGTTAATTATTTAAATGTGGGCTTTTGCTTCTTATGAATAACATTAGATCTTTATTGGCAAACAAAGCAGATTCAACCTTCTGGAAATATGAAGTCATATTACTCACCGATTTCTTTGCAGAATTTTATATAGAGAGAATAGAATTAATTGTTGTCCATCATATAGCCAAGTCAATACTGTTTGAATATTACTCATCGAGTGGCAAGTTTATATATGAAATAACAATACAATCCTTAAATAATTAAATGATGTGCCATTGTACACTAATTTATTAGCTGTAAACTTTAGGCAGACATTGTCTCATCTGCACTGCTAGCACAGTAGTGAGTTTTCCATCCTGAAACAGGAATGTGATGCAAACAGATCATGCAGCTGTATGATGTGGAAAACTTGGCTTAGTGAAAGATGGCCTTCTATACCTTAGGTGGGAAGGGTAATACCATACAAAAGCATGAATAGCAAAGTAGTGTGCAAGAACAGTGCTGATGTGTTTCTGCACGACTGGCATATAATTTGATTTTGTGGGACATGGCATTGCAGTTTATATGTAATTTATATAAAAGTACTTAACATCCATTTCTCTTCTGATTTTGTTTCTTCCATGCAGTGTTGTAATTTACCGTCCACTGCATACGATGATAGATGTGGTCATAAAAATAATGGATTAGTATGCAGTGAATGATTAAATGATAGTAACCTCACATAAAGAGGAACAAACCAACACAAAACATAAAATATCTGTGGTCATGTTACCAAAATTATTAAGAATTTAAACCAAAGTCCTAAAAAGCACTTTAGTGCAGTACATAGTTTGTGAAACACTTTGTAAATCAGGTCGTCGCATCAATCTCTGGTGTTGAACATTATGATAAGATTATAATCCCTATTCTCTTAGATTTGGTTGTGCTAGTGGGAGATGAACATTTTATTGATCTCTTTATCTATCGATAATAGTAATATTACTAGTGGAAAAATTGTGATTTTATATAAAGCTGTGGTAATTTTGTTTCTTGGGAGGGTGCAGTGTTGAGCTGGAAGTTGGGATTTCCAATTTACTACAGCACAGAAGGCAGCAGAGTAAGTTCTTTGTAGTGTACGGACAGCTGTCTGTCTATTGATGATCTATCAAA
Source organism: Morus bassanus (assembly GCA_031468815.1). NCBI lineage: Eukaryota > Metazoa > Chordata > Aves > Suliformes > Sulidae > Morus > Morus bassanus. Next base: position 5,602,595 of record CM062583.1, read on the forward strand.
GCTTTTTGGGGAGTGAATTGGGGTGAGGGGGAAGTTTAATCAAAAATTCTTTCTGAAGGCATTCTGAAAAGCAGATATTATCCATGCTGGTTTGGACTTCTCAGACTCAACAACTATTCAGGAAGTCATTGGTTTCTTTTCATAGCTTTCCTTTGCAAATACTTTAGTGACACTTTGTGAAATGTAAACTTGACTGTTTCACTTGGGTTTGATTATTGCTCCCAAATATTTGTTCCCCACTGGCTGTTTGATGCTTTTCAGATAATGGCTGTGACCCTTCTTCTGTACTGGACTTTACTGGTATTGGCATTTGAAGCCCCCTCCCCTTAAATAATTATTGCTTCCAGTGGGCCTCCAAATGAAGCAAAAGCTTAGATGCTCAGAGCTTGGTTTGTTCTTAGTGACTGAGTTCTGTCTGCTCATAAATTTTTGTCCCACTGAACAGCAGTGCAAACCTGAAATGCTTCTATTTGTAGTATCAGTACATTGTAATTCAAGAACCACATTACTGTGAAAACTTTGGGGATGAGAAATACTTGCTTCATTAAATATTTGTTGCATGCTCGGTGTGAAATTCAAGTGAACTATTTGTGGGGAATTAACCTTTATTCTTCTAAAAGGTTCAGACTGCTGGGTTTTCTGTTTGAAATAGCTATAGATACTCTGCTTCTATGATTCTTTGAATCCTGTCACCCTGTTATGACAAGGTGACCAGACTTATTTTTGAACTCAGAACTGGAGTGACATTTTTAACTGCAGTGACTTTTCAGTGGCTGAAAGCAGAACTAGGGTAGCGTGTTCCCAAAGCGTATGTTAGTAACAAAAAGTCAGTGGTTTCTTCCTGTCTAAGTATTGAGGTCATCAGTGGGTATGTATTAGCATGTCTCACAACTTTAATTCATTCCAATTTTTCAGGCTTCTATTTCCCATCTCACCATTTATGAGGTATTTAGGGCACAGTCCATCTTGTGTTATACACACATACAGGGCAAAGCTCAGTTCTTGACTGGAATTCCTAAATGGTGCTGCAGGACAAATTCTGAAAAGTAAAAATGTTGCTACCCTTAGTTATAGTTTTGTAAAGTCAATGACATTACAACTTCTTTATGTGGGGAAGCATGAGTATCATTAGATTTTTTTAATAGTTAGCTAAGTTTGCTATACCATGTTAAGTAGAACTTCCCTGGTGAAATCTTTGTGGAAGTCCCTACTGTGACGTGATTCAGTAGGCACAAATTTCAAACAATCATTCCAGTCAAATTTTTTATTTTTCAAAATAAGCTTTTGCCTTAAGAAGGGTACCCTTACACTTCCACCTAGTTTCCAGCCATTTGGACTAAGCAATATGGATGCAGTTTTCTGTAATTTAGGAGTGAAATTTATCTAGATTTTAAAAATTCAGTAAGAATTTACAGAACAGCTTCTTTTTGCTCTAAATATGTTCAGCTGCTCTATGTCTACAAAATATCAAGAAGAAACAAATGCACTGAGAATAAAGACATGTTTATTCATTGAAGCAGCAGTCCAGTGTTGCCTCTACACAGGTATCTTGTAACAAACATTGATTTCACCTGGTACTTGGGCACTTAAAAAAAATGCTTTATGTTTTTAACTTCAATTTCATTTCAAGAAAACATGGCTTTAAAAACCCAGAGCAACACCATGTATAATATTTAAATAGATTTTCTACCAAAGAGTACATTTTAATCATAGAATCATAGAATCATTAAGGTTGGAAAAGACCTCTAGATCATCAAGTCCAACTGTCAGCCCACCACCCCCATGTCTTCTAAACCACATCCCCAAGTGCCTCGTCTACGCGTTTTTTGAACTCCTCCGGGGATGGTGACTCCACCGCCTCTCTGGGCAGCCTGTTCCAGTGCCTGACCACTCTTGCAGTAAAGACATTTTTCTTAATATCCAATCTAAACCTCCCCTGGCACAGCTTGAGGCCATTTCCTCACATCCTATCGTTAGTAACTTGGGAGAAGAGACCAACCCCCACCTCGCTACAACCTCCTTTCAGGTAGTTGTAGAGAGCGATAAGGTCTCCCCTCAGCCTCCTCTTCTCCAGGCTAAACACCCCCAGCTCCCTCAACCTCTCCTCATCAGACCTGCTCCCCAGACCCTTCACCAGCTTCGTTGCCCTTCTCTGGACATGCTCCAGCACCTCAATGTCCTTCTTGTCCTGAGGGGCCCAAAACTGAACACAGCATTCGAGGTGCGGCCTCACCAGTGCCGAGCACAGGGGCACGATCACTACCCTGCTCCTGCTGGCCACGCTATTCCTGACACAAGCCAGGATGCTGTTGGCCTCCTTGGCCACCTGGGCACGCTGCTGGCTCATGTTCAGCCAGCTGTCAGCCAGCACCCCCAGGTCTTTCTCTGCTGGACAGCTTTCCAGCCACTCTGCCCCAAGCCCATAGCGTTGCATGGGGTTGTTGTGACCCAAGTGCAAGACCCGGCACTTGGCCTTGTTAAACCTCATAGAATTGACCTCGGCCCATTGATCCAGCCTGTCCAGATCCCTCTGTAGAGCCTTCCTACCCTCAAGCAGATTGATATTCCCACCCAATTTGGTGTCATCTGCAAACTTAGTGAGGGTGTACTCGATCCCCTCATCCAGGTCATTGATAAAGATATTAAACAAAACTGTCCCCAACACTGAGCCCTGGGGAACACCACTTGTGACTGGCTGCCAACTGGGTTTAGCTCTGTTCACCACAACTTGTGATTATTTCCTAAACGGTGGTGAAAACTGAAATTCCACCAGATCATAATTCCTTTTCAGTTAGTTAAAAAATGAGCTAGATGGTAGATGCCCTTTTCTTTGGGCTCGGCCATCCAGCCAGTTTTTAACCCAGTGAAGAGTACACCTGTCTAAGCCATGAGCCAAATAATGTTGTCTCTTGATTTTTTTTCTGATTTGTAATTCGGTTTTCATTTGTACAGAAACTAGCATGCAAAACATAACTTACACAGAATTTGCTTAAAATGTCTGCCTATGTAACTCCAAGGGAAAAGAAGTTCATTTTTTAATGGCTTCCTGCAGGCTGGGGTGCATAGTTGGGGTTTTTTTTCAAAATTTCGGAATGTCTTCAGTATTCTTTCATTTCTTTACAAAATCGTGTTGCCTGCTACTAATGGATTGTATGATCCTAAAGGGAGGTCAGCTAATGAACAGAATTTCCTACTGATGTAAATGGAGAACTCCACTTAAATTCACAGCACATATGGCCCAAGATTTCTTTGTATTGTGCAGTAAATGGTTCTTTATATCTGTAGTGGACTTGAAGTATAAAGGCATTAACAAAAGCAGCTTGTGTTGCTCAGAGGAAATCATAAAGTGTGTAGGAGCTCTTTAGCTCATGGAACTGTAGCTGAGCTAGAATGGTCTTAAGAAATTGTCTCTGACCTAGCAGGCTCAGAAGTGCATAGAAATCAAGCCAGGTAGAAATGGAGAAACATGGTTATGATTACATGGGAAAGCAAAATCCGTACCAGCAAATGTAATGGGGTGCATCCTTTTTTTCCCTGTTCACTTCTGTATCTGAGCTATAAGATCCAGCTTCCTTCAAGTGTTGGTTTTGCATCTGCTGCTCATTCAAAGGTCTACTAATGGACCCTTATACAAATAATATGCTAAATCAGTCAAGTTGAAGACCTGTATAAGGAAGAGTGAAATTCAGTGTGTGTTTCTGTGTTTGGCCCTCATTCAATTTTCCCTTGTTCGAGTGCTGGATACACAGCTAAGGGTTGAAAAAATAAGTCCTCTGTAACAGGTCTCCAGTGCCCTACTGCACAGGGAGACTTCTAGGAGCACTGGTCTAGATCCAGTAAACGGGCATTTCAGGGGGTGTGTGGGCTAGGCAACCAATGTAGTAGACAGATTCTGCATGAATTTTTGAGACACGATGGAGTTCAGCTATGACAGTCTGTAGGTAGAAGTATATGCTCAAGCATGGGCATTGGAGACTAATTCTCCAAGATACTCCAACTCTCCAAGATACCAAGAATTTGGCAAATTAAAGGGCAATACCTTTAAAACATGCAAATTGCCCTAAAGACTCCTTGGCTTCTGCTCTGGTACTCCGGAGAGAACTTGTTCTTTCAGACTTTGATGAAGGGGCTGAGGTTATCAGAAAAAGAAAGCATGATTTAAACCCAAAGCAAACTGATATTAAGAATTGTTTAAAAAAGCAACAACTGTATTTCACAACTACCTGCTAGAAGCATGGCTAGTATATAACTTGACAGTAATTTATGATTTTCTTCTAAATAATGTAAGGTCTGATTCCATTAATCAGCTGTCACAACAAAGTTCTGAGGAAACCTCTGGTCTTGTTGCAGACTTTCACAATTACTTGAACACGTGAAGGACACACTCTTGTATGCAACTCTGAAGCATTTATTTAAGTTTAGGTGAGATGAAGGGGAATACATTACTGAACAGGCAGATGTTTGTTTTTTCCTTAAAATATACTTTAAAGCTGACATTAACATTTGTCTTCCCAGTGAGAATGACTTTGGATCAAAAAATAAAAAATATCAATTTTAATCAAGAAAAAATTATAAAATAGAATTTTAAGGCTCAAAGTGATCATTTTTGTATTGGAAATAATAAGGCAATTAACTATTAATCACTTCTCCAATATTTAACAGTTAAAATATTTCATTAGGTCTTGCTAATCATTTTGTATGAAGACATTTTCCAGAAATTAACGCTTTTAAACCTGGTAGCATTAAGAACACAGTTCTTAAAGGAATTCTTATTCCAGATTTGTTGCTTTGAAGTACCTATGATTACTGTAAACAGTTGGAATTGGCAATTGTTTATATATTAAGATAAAGACTGCAGACTTGGCTTTTCGTATTTTGAAGTGTGTGCTCTCATCTTCTCCTCACCTTAGCAGATGTGAGGCATTCAGAAGGTCTGCTCCACCTTCCATATGGAAGCAAAGGAACTCAATCCAGCTGTTTTAAGGCAAAAAGTCCAATGGTATCAATGCAAACTGCTATGTGATGCGGCTGAGGACTGGGTTTGCACCAAGCTGGACCAAAATTTTAAAACAAAGATAATACTTTTGCTTTCTAGAATTGCAACTGAAAAGTCATTTCTGCTATTCTTTGAAATACACTGTGCCTCTGTCTGGTTGTATACAAAACCAGGACTACAAGGAAACAGGAAACTAAATAAACCCAAAAGATGCTGAATCAGAAAACATTGAGAGGTTACAAAACTGAGCATTTCTGTATGTCACTGATACAACGTTATGCTCCACATTGTGGTGATTTAATGGACTTTTGGAAGATAATAGCTAACACTGACTTCAGTGGAAGTCCTAACATTGATTTTTGTTGTTGCAGTAGCCTGCCCTGAATGAGAGAACAAAGTACCCCGTTAGTGTGAAGTCAAATTGGTTATTCAATTAAACAAAAACAATGAACAGCCAAGCTGTTCAGGAGGGGAGCACAGTTGCATAGTCTCTAGTGCATCTTGACACAATATGATTAGGTTCACAGGACATGAACTCAAACAGCATCACATGTTTTGTCACAACTCAGTGTTGTCTCTGCTGCTTACACACTTTTTTCCTTTGGCTTTTCCATCAGTTAACAACACAAACATAATTTTGGTGTCTTTTTCTAGCAATTCTTCTTTGTGATGCGCACATAAATACTACTAATTAACAGCATTTACATCCATGCACATAAGCTTCCTTTACATACTCATTTTATGGGCTCAGTGTATGCAGAGGAGAAATGTCCTGTAGCAGTTAACGAGCAAAATGTAATGACTACATAATATTTAGGATCAGATTCTGGGTTTGTTTGTATCAGATACACTGAGAGCAATTGGAATTACTGACTTCTGCATCATGTAGGGAGATGTGATGGGTAAAGTTTTGATCCTTTTGCTAGTGAATACTGTCAAAGAGAGAATGTAATAGTTCAGCTGACAGATTTTGGTGATCCATTCACTGTAGCCTACCTCTCAGTGAGACTTCTGGGACCCCTTCTTGAATGACTAAGGATTAATCCATCTTACACGGATTTTTGTGAGAAGTCTTTCAGCAGTAGCTTCTTGTCCTCCTACTTCCAAAGAACTGAATGTACATTTTGAAAAATGTTGTACCACTTAATCCTCAGCTTGTCAGTTCAGGTTATAAATGATGCAAGTTTGGAGACATTCCACTGAAATCACGGAGAAAGGGTTGAAGAGATATGTTTTACATATTTTCTCTGGGCACTTTGTATTTTAATTTGTGTTGAGTTTTTGGGTGTGTTGTCTGATGTTGTAAAATGTGAGAACCACTACCACTGTCAGTAATATTAACAAGTATGATTCCAGCACTGGTAACCAGATATTTGCTAATAGTAAGTACTAGCATTCCTTTCTTCTAAACTACATAAAGAACTCTGCTGAAAGTGATCGCTCTTGTAGTTAGAATTGCGTAATAGGATATATCCCCGTCAAAAAGGAAAAGTTTGTGCTTGCTTGAATTGTTAGTTTCTACTCGGTCAATAGGTAACTTAATCCACATAGGGTATTCAAACAGGCAGTGGAGAGTAAAATAATTTAGGAAGTATAGAGTGATTTGGGTCTGAAGGAACCTCAGGAGGTTGTCCAACCCCTCACTCAAAGCCAGGCCAGGGGGCCACAGGGGAGTTCTAAGCAGACAGTCGCTTGACTAAGCTGTCCTAGGTATAAAGCCTGATGGCCAATATACAACTAGGAATACTTTGGATCAAAATCTACTCTTCAGTTCTGGCATGAAATACTGGGAAGACCAGGGCTGTAGATGGGAGTAGAGTTTGATCTTTTGTGTCTTAATTTCCTCTCTTCCCACTTCTGAACAGCACTGGATTAAATAAGCAAAATCAAATAACTTTTCCTTGGATTATTTTCCCAAGAGTAGTTACTAATATGGGAAACTTTAAATTTTGGGTTGCCCAACTCTGACTCAGTCTAGGTTTAGTTTTGGAATCCTGAAGCTATCCGAAAAACAAGTGAAGATAAGAGGAGCAGTAGGTTCTCTATCCTGGAAAATCAGACCCACAATATGTCTTAAGTTGGGCACTCCATAACTGAAGTCACTTGAATCAATGCTTCACTTCTAATAGCTATTAGTTTTATTTTGTTTGCCATGGAGGAGGTACAACATGGGCAACAACTGGTATTTCTGCTTTCCCACTGAAATACCTGCACCTTCTTTTGTCTTTCAGGAGAAGAAAGTATTTTAGCTTCCTGGTCTGTTCAGTCTGGAGTGAATCACCCGAGATTTCTAACAAAAGAATGAAAGTTATAATGATGGTTTTGTTTTATGGTCTTCACTCAGGTGGGAAACGGAACAATACAAGAAATTCACTTCCTCTAAACCCATAGGGTTAGTTAGAGGCAACATAAGCTGTATTTGTAGGAAACCCAATGAAAGGCTATCTCTTTCTCAGTCTCTGGCTATATCCGGTATCATTTTGCTCTTAAGATAACTCCTCATTGTTTTCTTTGCATATATAATTTTTTTTAAATTACATTTTTAACTTTGAAAAAATCCAAATAAGGTCTAAAATTAAAGTATCTGTTAATTTTTCTTTTCATCTCTGTGACTTTCATCAGGACTTTGTTGCGTTCTCCAGCCATGTTGAAAGCAGTAAGAACTGCTTGAAAACAATGTCCAAGGAGGAGGGATAGCAATAATTTAAAGATGTGGGAAATCATCTTAGATATTCACAGATTCTAAGTGCTGGGATGTATTAATACAACTGTATAGATGCTAAATACATTTAAATCAGTCATCAAGTGTTGTCACTCAACACCTGTTGCACTTTCATTAAATTGCTTTATTTATTGCTACTATTCGTTACAGTAGGTTTTTTAGCTCTTTGTACCTAACTGTTGCTTAACTTCATAACTTTTGTATATTAACACAATTTTCTCTGTCTTTATAATAGACACACTTGTGATTATTTCCTAAACGATGGTGAAAATTGAAATTCCACCAGATCATAATTCCTTTTCAGTTAATTAAAAAATGAACTAGGTGGTAGATGCACTTTTCTTTTAGTCACATTAAAAATTAGGAAAAAGAGACTGAGATTTAAAAATGGTGAAGTTATAATCTTGATCTCATCTGTGTTTAAAGACAGAGAATCACTATCATTGTAAAGCAAAAAATATGACTCACATCTGGAAAATAGTTTCAGCCATGGGCTCTAGAGAATGTGCGTCAGACAACAGGAATTTTGGGTTCCTATGTTAACGTCCTATGCACGTGCCCTGTACCTTACTTTATGAATCCTTACACCATGAGTACACAGTTCATGGAATACACACACACACAAATATAAATATATAGGGTATGCAGCTGTACCTACATGAAACACTATATTTATCTAGTCTTGAGTTCAAAAATTCTAAGATTATCTGGCACAATAATATATAAAAATGAGTTACATCTTTTCCCTTTAACTTGTGCTTCGTGATTATCTGGCATGTTTTTTTAGAATTACATTCAAAGTCATGTTGTTTACCCTCATTCAGGATTGTTGTTATTGTAATGTCAGTGTTTTCACTGGCAGTATTCCAGCTAAACATCAATCCTTAATATGGCTTGCTACAGTACAGTAGCTTTAATTCAAGCAGTACAAGTGGTATTGGCTTTTAAGTGCTGAAAGCTATGTTTACTATGTAATTCTTAGCAAACTACACAGTACTGAATTTATTGCACAACACTCCATACCACAATTATCCTGCAGTAAAATAATACGCAAAAGTCTTGTATGATATGTTACTTGCAACATTTGCAGCAGCAGTACAGTTAATTACAAACAAGTTGCTTGTAAACCTTGAGCATCTTGACTTGTACCTCTTCTTTTTTCTTCTTCACAGTTCTAGCATCTCTGCAGGTGTAACTGGAACAATTGTTTGTTTTTCAAAGTTCTTCACTCTCCACCACCTTTTGGGTTGGGGATGAAAACAGCATAGGGCTTTCAGTAGTTGGGAAGGCAGAAAAAATGTCGAGTCCTTGACCGGTAAGGTTTGCATACCGGCTGCCACCAGGTCGAAGCTTTATTGGTTGTGGAATTTGACGGTGCCACTGAGCTGAAGCAACAGAAACAGAATAGGCTGTATAAACCTCTAAGTTAGCGATGAAACAACAGAAATCAATGCACACAACTGAAAAGTTGCTTCCAATATCCTTGAAGAGAGCACAGCATTGTTGTTCCCTGTTTTAGGGTCTGTTCATTCAAATATTATCATTTACATAGTTTATATGCTAAGTATTTTTACTGAAGTCTACAGGTGGAATTCCCTCCGTCCCTGCTCAATTCAATGGCAATGTTTACATGGATTTCACTAAGTCCAAAATTTAATCATTTAATCTTTGGAGCCTTCTCCAAAGCTCCTGCAATCGAAACTAAAAACATACCATAGCATGAACAGAGATGAACAAACGGGACATGGCTCAGATATTGTACTACTCCATCCTCTGGGGGACTTTTCTTTCTTTTTTTTTTTTTTTTTTCCCCCCGATATTTAATTTCAAAGTAATAGTATAGGGAATTTTCTTGAAGAAGTGATTACAATTTTTGTTTCCCTCTACTACTTACAACTAGTAACACATTTCCTAGATTTTTTTAAAGATACTGAGAGAAATATAATCCAAAGACACGCATTCAGTAATTTAAAAGTAACATTCAACATGCTCCCGTATGAACAAATACTGTTACAATTTTATAGGAATATTTAGTTATTATATAATATTTAACTGTTGTCAATCTTAAAACAGTTCAGAAAGGGAAAATTGATATTATCTTTGCTGGTATTTGTCTATACAAAACCTCCAGATCTGCACTCAAATTGGACAAATATATCTGTCAGCAATTAAAATGAAAGGGTAGAAGTTCAGGCTACAATACTCTGAGAATAGCTTAGTGTGGGAGACCTACAATCTACATGTTAAGCATTGATAGGAAATGTTAATTATCTTTCCATGCTGAATTTTGACCCTGTCTATGTGGAATTATTTGAAAAAGAGTCTCCTTTTTTCTTGCGGCCCCCGATTTGTTTCTATTTGAACAATACACTCATTATTTACTGTACTGCTTTCTTTGCACATGGAATTGTAAATACAGACCACACTTTCAATCCCCCAACCCCATTCATTCAAAATAGCACAAAGAAAAATGATTTCTGACACCACTCCCTTTGGTGTGAAGATTTGCAGTCTTTGGAAAATGTGGTTGAAATCAGGAAGCCTTTCTTGCTTTCCATCTTTTTCCTGTTTGTGCCTTGAATCCTCTGTATGAAAATTTATTTTATGTCTTGCAACATTTAGATACCTAAGGAATTGTTTTTCATTTTATGTGACAATTTTTGAATCAGATTCTCACCAGCCCTCTCTTGAACATTACATTACTATTGTCTGTATCACCACGAGGTGGCGGAAAACTGACAGAGATGCACGGGCAACCTGTGGTTATCCCTGATAATTAAGTGGGTTTTTTTTAAAAAAATGGGAAATACAGGGTTGAAAACGTGTTGGTTTTTTTTTTCCTTTGAGGGTATGGCTATAATCCAATAGTTTGTGGAATGTGTTTTCTGTTTTATTACACTGCTTAAGTGATCAAAGTACTCTCTTGCTCTAGATAAATTGTCTTAACTATTATATCTTGCATAGATACTGAGTAATTAAATGATGTGCTGTAGTTCTTGAACTGGGCTGCAGCCTTCTGAGTCCTAGAAAAACATATTAGATGCAAACTACGCCATTAATTAGGCATAGTTTGCATCATACATGCTCCAAAGAAGGAGGGGTCTGCTTTCTTGTGTGCAATTTATTGTTCCATCTCAGGTCAGGGCTGCAGCACAGGCGTGTGTCAGAGGGAAGAGAGTTAAGGTTAAACTTGAATACATGTTTATTATATGCTTATGTGTCTAGGGAATTTGGAAGGAGGAAAATGGGAGTAGAGAATACTGTGCAAAACACCTATTCTGTTTTTACCTGCCTGTAAACTGATACAGGAGAGCTAATTTGGCCATTTAGCTGTATCATTATACCTCATCCTGGTGGCCATATTAAGCTGTGGCCATGCTGTGACATTAATTTCTAATCCACCTCAAAAACAGTGATTTATGGACTAAGAACTAGGTGAGGGTTGGGACCAGTCAAAGAAAATAAATTCTGAGTTGTTTTATTTACTATCCAATACCTACCATATATGTCAAGTCTAGCAGTACAAGAGACAATACCAGCTTCATTTTTTGCCGACAAGGTATACCAGCCAGCATCTGCTTTCTTGGCAGGTTGAATCAGGAGGCAGACATATCCTGTTGTATCTTGATGCATGCTGGGAAAACAAGTGTTTTGGAATTAGTATTTCTCAAGAGCATATCAACTTTGAGGTTTTACAGTATGTACATTAAATATGAAGGAGATAAATTTTAAATTCTGTTCTCAAAGAGGTAGCAGTCCACAAGACATTTATAGTCAATAGATTTGCTTTCAGTATGGCCTCAACCAATAATTAGAGTAGCTGAAATCTGTTCTTGCTCCTCTCAGCTGTGCAAAGCCATGGTATGACAGGGTGAGCTGAATTGTTGCTCTGTATATGTTAATATTGGAATTGTTTATTGAATTCCAATGAACTAAACCCATGCAAAGCTGCTGCACGGTCATATTGTATTTTTTCCTAATTCAGAAGCTGGAAGAATAACATAACAAAATGTCAAAAACATTTGTGCAAAGTTGTGATATTTTTCACAACAGTAACTGGAGCGAGTCAGAAACCTTCTTATGGCACCCTTTTCCATGAGAAAATGCCTGAGTGGCAAAATCTTAAAGATTTATTTTGCTAACACTCTAAAAGAAACCTGCTTCATTATTCCTTCCTCTTCCTTTGCTCTTCAGTGATCCAAGACTTTCTGGCTGCAACTTTCAGGAAAAACTGTTCAGCAGTGTATCAGAGAAATGAGGCTCCTCTGCTCTCTAGGCTGTAGCTGGTTCTTTTTATCAACCCCAGTGTTTCCCTCATTTTAAAGGCAGAGGTGGGAGATGAGCACATCAGAATACTTGAAGCTGCAGGAAATTCTGAAATTTGAGATTTTGTTTCCTTATGAACTGGAATGAAACATCAAACCACAGAATTTCAGGTGAAGAGGACATTTTGTACTTCCGACAGCTCTATTAAAAAACGGAACATTCACTCTTTGCTCCCTGCACTACATAATTTGCCTTATGCTGGGTGTGCAGTAGCACAGAAGCTCATGCATGTCCACACCATGATACAAAAAAGCTCTCTTGGCTTCAGGCAGGAAGATAATAGTGAGGCAAGATAGGGACAAACAAGGACAATGCTGCCCACCGCTCACATGGATCTGTGCAGAACTACTTGGGGGAACTTGCCTTGGGGACCGGCAGCCTGGTCATGACTGGCTGAAATAGCAGAGGTGTTACAAGCCTGACGTTAGCTCCTGGCATTGTGAGGTGTGGGAGGCTTCCCTTAGTCAGTCCTCTGCTGAGCTGAAGCAAAAACTTGTCTTCTAAACTTCTGTGAAACAACTGGAAATGAGGCATTTTAGGACAGTTGTTCGTTTTATATTAACTACAGTGTTTGCAGGTGTATAACCATAACCATAATTCCTGTGAACGTACCAGTACTTGAAATAAATCCTTGAGTAATCTGCCTAGAGGCAGAGGACTAAAGACTACAGGCTATAGAAGATCAGAGTCAGGTGGGCTTTTTGGAGAGGGACAGCAGCCTCTGAGTGGGGACAGGGAGACCACTGAAAGATTTTTTCAAGTAAGCTTTCCCTCATGGTAGGTGTGCATTCACAACAAGTGCTGTCGCAGAGCCAGTTTTCTTCACAGAGAGCCTGCAGGGTATGTATGTGAAAATGCTTCTTAAAGTTGATCTCAGAGATCCAATGACTGCATTAAATCATTAGTTGGAGCCAAGTGAAATAAAATATTAAATATCAGATTTATGCTGAAGTAGAAATCTTTAAAAAATAATTGAAAGTAATTATTTTCTCATTAATTACAGACAGGCACATTATTTCATCAGCTTTTCTTTTGCAAAACCTAAAAAATAGTGATGCATTTGAGTGCAAGAGCTGAACCAGAACATTGTTGTATTTTGTAAGCATGGATCAAAGTCTTTGCCTGTGTTTGTGACTGAAATTTGTTATCGGCCTCTATATCTGATACGCTAAACTCTCTATTATCCTGTGCTCTGCAGCATTCAAAACTGTGTTCTAACTGTTCTGAGTTTGAATTCATCCATAGTTAGAACTAAACTGAGGAAAAACTAGTTTAGAGAGAGAATAAGGTGCTAAAATGCATTAAAATACCGTATCATAGTATCTTTGATTAGAAGATGCATATGCTGTATCAGGCCTATGGCCCGAAATGTCTATCACCACTCTCTGAAGCAGTGGCATGTTATGCTTCACGCCTTTGTTCTGAACCAAGGAAATAGCTGTTTTTCACCTCACGGTGAAGCCAGCTTTTTCAAACTTTATGTGGGTGAAAGAAGTTATTTTAAGAAGAACACCACCTGTACTTATCACACAGGTTTTCATGGAAACAATTACTCCAGCCACAAGAAACTCCACGTGTGGGTACAGTGGTACAGTACCTCATCCTCTCTCTGTTTGATGGGATGGTCTCATTATCCTTCTTCCAGTAAAATATGGGGGGTGGCATTCCCACAACTCTGCACTCTAATCTGACGGGGTACCCTTCAGGAACACCACAGTTCTGAAGCTTCTCCAAAAACATGGGGGCTTTTTGTACTTCCTTTGCTGGAAAAAGAAAAAGAATTCTTGAACAACGGATACTTTATTCTTTGTTTCGCTTTGAACAGCATGGAAGAATACGACCAAAAATTATTCTTGTGATATCAAAATAGGTTGTGAATTTTTAATGGGATATTGGAAGGAAAGTGAAATGCCATGACATAGCCTCTGTAAGGGAACATAAAGAAAATAATGGGCAGAACTGATGTTCAGAAAAGAGCGTATGCATATCTAATGTGTCTAAACATACTACCATTGCAGGAAATTAATGCCAGATCTATGAATTTCAATATCTCACATCTTGTAAGGCTTTATTAAAGAACAGTATTCAGATTTGAATTTTTCTATTTAAAAACATTTTTAAACTAATAAAATTGGGACTGAAATCTAGGAGACCTTAACATATATTATGAATTCAAACCCTAAGCATTTTCTGGGGAGAAAACGAAGAATGTCATTTTACCAAGACAAGAGAGGTAAAGTGATGATGAGACAGCATTCTTACAGCCCTCTGTTAATAACAGGAGTGCACCTATCAGCTGAGCACCAGGTCCATTTCCCTCCATCAGGTGAGTTTTATAGCTGTTGAACTCTCCTACTATCAGTGGATTAACTGTTTATTTATACTTGTCTATATAGGTAGTAAGTAAGGTAAGTTTGAATAAGTGCGTGCAAATAACTTCATCATTGTGACTAGGTTTTTGGTTATTCTTACCTACAACAGTGAGCTCCAGACTAAATGAATTTTGTCCTGTTTTATTAGTGGCAAGGCAAGTATAAGTTCCAGCATCATTTTGTGAGAGAGGATCAATAAGAAGAGAGTGAACTCCAGTCTCTCTGACCAGCATCTTGTGTCTGCCATCTGGTAGCACAGGTTTGCCGTTCAGAAGCCACGTCAGGTCTGGAGTTGGTAACCCACTCACCTAACAGACAGTGAAACAGCTAGAGACAAATGTCAAACTGACAAATAGATTTTAGTAAACTCATAGGTAAGCCTTTTTTCAGATACCATCTGAATGATGTCAGAATCTAGAATAGAAAGATTTTTTTTTTTATTTCTCAGCTTGTTTTTCTGCTCATTTATTCTAAAAAGGGAGAAAGACAGAAAACAAACAAGCAACAAAATCCCAAGAGGAACAAATACATGAAGTGCCTACATTTTTCTTAGTCAGACGGGAAGAAACTTGGTGATATATCATATTCACAAAAGACCTAGTAATCTGCTAGTTTTCTTTTTTTTTTAGTGCTGAGTATAAATCAAAACTCTGAATCCAAACCACTACAGAGTTTAATAGAGATGAAGAAGAGTTCTATACCAATGACTTTGTATTTCATAAAATTTGATGAAGAATGATACAGTTCTTTGTAGCTTTAAACTTACATGCTTTAGAACACTATAGATTAAGTGTTTTTTGGAAAGATTATTGGACTGTATTATAGTCGTAAAGATCTTTCCAATAGAAAGAAGTACTTACTCATGTCTAAAATATTGCTTTCCAAACAATATTCTACAAACCAGAGAAAGAGGGAAGTTGAACTTGCCTGAACGAGGACTGGTGTCTTCCAGGTTTGTGCGATACCAGACACGCTTTAAGGCTTCACAGGCTCTGCCAGGATAGCAGAGCTAAGAATAACCAAATTCTTTGGCATGCTCCCTAGTAAACTTTACACCATAAATTAAGTGGTAATGATTCTTGTTCATCTTCAGGGCATTAACTTCTGCTTCAGAGCTTCTACGCTCTTCAGGGTAGGAGACATTCCAGAGCATGGAGGAGGTCAGTGTCAGCACTACCACCTTTGCTGTGCTACTGGGACACAGAAGGACTACCAAAATATGTTGGAGCAGATGAGTTTCTTAAAGCTGTGCAATAACAGGGTGTTCACTGCGTGTACTCTAACCTCTGACAACTTTCTCATGGGGATTTGAATCTGTAAATGGGCATGTTTCTGCATCTGTGCATGCTGGGGAAGCATAAAATGAACTGGGCTCTGTTCCCTCTTTTCAGGGAGTATTAATCTTCAGTAATTCAGTCCAATACAATGGGAACATTTGTTTGAACAGAATAGAACATGCTGAATCCTCTCTTTCTCATGGTTTTGCGCTATTCTGGATTATGTTCAAAAATCTGATAATGGAGCAGAAGGACCTATCATTCCCAGATGAACTTCTGGAGTTCGAACTGGTAAAGGATCTAGTAATTTGAACAACCTTGTAAGTGAGCCTTCTGTTTCTGGGGTTGTGTTTTCTGTGTTCTTCATTCCATATAGCATGTGTTGAAAAAAAATCCCCTGAATCAGATCAGAGACAATGGCAATAAGAAATAATTTTTTGAAATGAAGCGCTAAAACGTTAACAGAACGTGTTCATGCATGCGATAAAGAACATGAAAGCACCTAGCAATACATGTACAGAGCTAGGGAAAGTGAGAATAAACACAGGAACCAGTTAATACCTTACAATCCAACCTACAAAGTCGCCCTTCGTGTGCTACCATGTCACCTGGAGCCTGTAGAAAGTATGGCCTGAAAAAGCGTTCTTGAACTGCCTCTTTGTCTCCTTCTGGTGCCCGGGGTCGTGTTCTGCAACACAAAAATTGCATGTATATGTTTGGAAGTCAAACTTCTTTTTCCTGATGCTTAAAAAAACGAAGAAATTGTGGAAAAGGTTAAACAGATAGCTTGAGTTAAATAAAAGGGCAGAAAGAAATTAGCTGATTGTAATTAATACTTGCATATTTTCCATTTAGAAAGATTATCAAATTAACTAGATCATGTAGTATCTTTGGATTCGCAAGCTGTCCTTTGCTTCTTTTTGCTTTTTTGGCTGAATTTCATCTTGCTGATCTATCCTTTGCCTTTAACTCCACTGCAACAGGTAAATGAAATAATACTTCACTCTTAAACTGACCTGTATTTGAAGATGACCTTCAAAAATACTACATTCTAGAAGTGACCCGTTGGGAGGCAACTGCTGCTGTTATTTCCATTTTATGGTTGAGAATTGAAGTACCGAGCGCATTGAAGTACAGCAGCTAATTATGTTGAATGCCTTCAGTAAGAAGCATAAAGAGGGTCTGAGGGACTTGTCTTTCCTTTTACCTGTGAGGCTGAATTGTTGATATTCGGCCCCGAACAGGGATACTCTGAACCATCAGGTGGCCTGAACAACTGATTCTCCCCTGCAAATCACAATGGAAACAGAATTAATAGTCGGTTAATAGCTCATTTCATTTTAAAGTATAAATATTTAACATTTACAATGCATTAGGGTTTATTTTTATGATGTAACTGAACTATAGTGTAAATATTACTTTTTCAAAGCAAATGCTATTAGCATGCAGTGGAGTGCAGTTGCGGCAGGGGTTTCTTTGTGTGTCTAGAGCAGTGGGTTTCTCAGACTCTTCAAGGCTGTAGCGATGCATTTAGCAGTGGTGTTATGAAAACCAGCTTAAGCAGTGTCTGTCCCTGCTTGTTCATTCCTGCCACTGTATCTCCACAGGACCTGTCTGCTAGTACCTTTGTACTACCATACTTGTTTATGCAGCCACACAGAAACTGAAAAGTAGTTGGGCTGAAATATAATTCAGAAAAAGGAGAAATTTAAACTGGAAAAAGTTGCCTGATCTACCTGAGTATACTGCTAAATAAACAGCTAAGCTAGCACATAGGGTGAAGGAGAATGGTATTAGGGGATGAGACTATTTGCAGATCCACATCTTCGCATCCTAGATAAAGAATAATTGTGTTTGGTAACACTTCCAAATTTGATGTGATTTTTTATTTCCCCTTGCTCTATTCTTTCTGCCTGCAATATCATGTCTGTCTTGTCACCACATCTCAAAAGGAATCTTTCAGCAACAGGAGAGGGGTCGGAAGATAGGGAAGGAGTTATTAATATGAAAAAAAGTCCTTAATGATTGTGACTGGGATGTGTAAGAATAGGGGAGTAGTTTCATCATTCTTCATTACATGGTTTCCTCTCCTACCCTCTGAAGCATCTGATTTTTGGTACAGTCACCTCTCAGTGTCAGACTAGGTGGCCCAATCTGTGTTCCTATTAACATATATTAGAAAAAGATGAAACAAGCATCTTTGTAGAGGAAAATAAAACACCTTACTTGTGGGTTTGCAGCCATAATCGTATAGTTGCCATCATCATCATTAGTAGAAGCTTCAATATGTAAAGAACATGTTCCATCTTCTTCTCTGTTCATTTTGAAATGCGTGTTTTTCTTTGAAATCTGCTTGCCATCCTTGAACCAGTATACCTGTAGTGATCAGACCCCCCCCCCCAGTGACTTAACACTTGCTCTGTAGTGGAATAGTGACTAGAAAAAATGTAGATAAGAACATGACATGAGTTGACCAATTGCTAGTAAAAATTTTAGAATATTATAAAATTTGCAGATAAGTTACAATGTGAAATAGAATGATTCCAGGTTGAACTCAGAAAGCTGCATATCTCGTTTACATAGGTGGGCCTGTCAGGTTCTTGTTTCTTGGCTATAGACACATTACTGGCTATCTCAGATCAGTTCTCATCTTTCTGAGAAGTTTTTTTTTTGAGAGTTTATGAAGTTCTGTTTCTCTTGGAGTCAAGTGGTTGTGAGGCAGTCCATACAGTACATCAAGGCCTGATACATGCTCAGGAGCAGATATTGTTATTTTAGAAAGTGTGGGGAGAAATAATTTTTTTAGAGCTCCTTCCACAGAGCCATGTTCTTAGGAGTGAGGCTTTCCAGAGGGATGTAGAGAAAAGAGCAGGTAGTTGATTTTATTCCTTTACCGCTAACAGTGAGAATGACCTACCTTGGGAACAGGTATTCCAACTATTTTGCAGGTGAATGTAATAGGAGATCCTTCCATTACTCGAAAATGCTTAAGTCTCTTATCAAAGATTGGTGCTATGTATTTGCCTGTGGGGATTTCCTCATGTTGGACTTCATCGTCTGATTCATCCACTGGCGTACGTTCAAGGCGAAATTCTATTTCATTCATCAGCCTCTGCTCAAAGCTTGAAATCCTGTATTCCTGCAGGGTGAGAGAGGCATGGTTCTGAACAAGACGAGTCGTGTTCTGTAGTATTTGCAGTCATTTGTGCTTTTAGACTAATTCTAAATTGAGTGAAAATAAAAAAGCCTACATAAACTAGGGCATATTGAAACAACCTGAATTTGGTCTGCAGACACAGATTCTCATTGCATCTTAAGTTTATGGAATGTAACTAATGAAACTGAGCTTTTTCAAAGGCAACTAAAAAATCAAACATGTAATTCCTCTAAGTCCCCATGAAAAAACTATACTCGTGCACACTGTTGATCAAAAAAGATTAATAAAATATATCAAATTTTTGAGATGTGTTCAAATATTAGTCACCTGCCAATTATAGAAATGAATACTGCTATATTTCAGTTCAGAATTAAATAAGGAAAACTACACCTACTAAAAGAGAAAGCTAGGAAAAAAGTTAAATATTTTCAGAGTAATTTACCTTCAGGTTAAAACTTGACCAGATTTCTAGCTGGTGTAACTGAGAAAGTAAAACATATCACATTTAAATCCTTAGAAGATTAAACAGATGATGCAAGAAAACCAGTATTTCCTACATAAATGACCATTTCCAGATAGTGTGGTGTGATTATGAGCCTCCTCCTAATCTCCTGAAGCCAATTAGAAACCTCTCGTTACTTGGCTGTTTTCCATGAGGATGTCTCTTGTCTAGACCAAGAGACATTTGACCAAATGTCTCTTGCTGTGACATGTGAAGCTTCAGACCAACAGCCAGCTTCAGTTTTTGACACGAAACCAATGTTTATCCTGGGCACACTGGACCACTACAGATACACCTGAACGGACTTTTCTGGGAGCAGATGCTGCCTAGCTGCACTAACATAGACAGCTGCAAGAATATCTTGCTTAAGTCATTATAAACTGTCTTGTGGGGAGCCTTGGATTGCTGTATGTAGGCCTGTAGCAGTAACCAAATCAGTTTGCTCACACCTGGATTTATGCAGTTTCTAAGTCCAGAGCTTGCATTTCTGCTTCTGTTGAAGAGCACTGACATCTCTGAGAGTAGGCTTATGTTTTATTCTGCTTCTGTGGCAAGCTTGGATTTCAGAATCTCACTTTAATCTGTCAGATATTGCTATTATGATGGGTTTTGTTGCTTTGTTATACGAAGGAAATGATCTGTGGCTTGGAAGAGAAATACCTGAGCAAATCCAAAAGTACAATTCTCATTTTTTAAAAAGAATTTTAGAAACTGATGAATAGTCAATAAGGGATAGCCTATCCTTAGATATATTCCATTTGCTGAAAAAACAAGATTCAGAAAATGCATCTTGTCTGAAATCTTATAGAAAGTTAATTAAAGAACCAGCAAAGATTCCAAATCACTGGGACTTACATCCCTGATTATTTAGCCATTCCATCATACTGCTGATTATGCTCTTGACCAGTAGTTCCCAAACAGTAAAAAGCAAAGATGGAGAGGCAGCACAAAATTTTAGCTGACAGTGTCTTCTGATTTCTTCAGGAGACCAAGGAGACAGAAATGGCCAAAGGTTGAGAGCTTACAGGGGAATTCTGAGGAGACAGGGGTCTGTGAGACGTGGGGGTGAGAGGAGGAGAATGTGGCAGCCACAAATTACAAAAAGTTGGAAATTGCCATGGTGGAATAAACGCCCTGGTAATATCTGATTTTGGTACTGTAATGGTAGATGTTGCATATCTGTCTCTTCATCTAAAATATTTTTTTGGGCGTTGCTGTAAGGTCAGCTCTAGTAACAATTAACTATGGTAGGAAAAGGCAGACAGTTCAGGGTAGGGAGGAAAGGACTTTGATGAATGAACTCTCTTTACTGGAAACTGAGTCCTCCTTCCACTCCTCCCTTCTTCTCTGATGCTGTGGGGCTGTTTCCTCCACACAGCTTTGGAGCAGTGCTGGTAGTTACAAGGTAACAGGAGTGTTCACAGGGAGCTTAGATTAATGGGTCCCCCCCTCGAGATACCTTCCTTACCTTTAACACTCTCCCTCCACTCTGACAGGGACAGTCTGCTCTCTGACACTTTCTTCAAATGTACCACTGCGAGTACAGGTTTGCCAAGCAGGAGTTTTTGAGCTTGCAGGTCTGTAGAGGTGTGCGAGACATGCGCCAAAGGGTGGGAGCCAGCCACTAGATGGTATCATCCACTTTCTTAGTTGGCTTTGTTTGCTCTGTGGGCTGGCCAACAGCTGGTGATCAGCAAACAGCCTTATAAAGTTTCATCTTGTTGAGCTTTTTTTCTTTCACACAGCATGTCTCAGCAAATCACTTTAATAGATCAAATTCTAATCTCAGTTAAGCCAGTGTAAAACCAGAGATTCTCTGATTTCTGACCAACCAAAGCTATCATTTTCCCTGTAGATGTTGAGAGCTGATGATAGTGTTCTAAGGGAAAGTTAAGCAATCAGTCTTTTAACCTTGATACTGAAAAAAACCTGTGTATTTTTAGGAATGAAGAATCAAGTAAAAATCAGGGAGTGACTACTATGTTTTAAGCAGCAGCCATATCACCAAAATGGACTGCCATCATATTTTGGTTCTAGAGTCTCCCATAAATTAAGGAATTCAGACCTAAATACTTTGTGGCCAACAATGTACTGAATAACATATTCAAAGTTTTGCTTTCCTTCCATTTCTTTGAGAGCTTTAATAGTTTCCTTCATGTTGTTTAGGTCGTTCTTGACAGCAGAGAGCTGTCTTTCTAAATGTGTCGTTTAGTGTGCGTATGTATGCTTATATAAATTTACACACAAACCAACAAGACTAAGTTAACATTGCTGTGAAGATTTTAACACCATCATACATAGACTGAAGGTGTTATACCAAACATCTTATAAAAACCAGGAATCTCTGAAATAAGTGGAAATACACAGTTGTATAGAGAATGTAATCTTGGAGGTTTTTTTGTTTGGAAGATTTTCTTCTAGGATTAGCAAGAACAGAAACTATTTGTTAATATGGCTTTCTGAAGAACTGGTTTTATCACACAAGCCATAAAGCTATTTCTGAGTGTGATTACATAAGTGGAGTAGGGCAAAGTATTTGTGGTTGTGGTTCAGACAAGTATTTCATAAAGCGTCACCCAAAGAACAAGTCAATGTGATCACTGGGTACAGCGTTAAAACTAGGCTGCAGTTCAGCATACTGAGGAGACTAAGGGAAAGAATACAAAGGTTCAAGTTCTGGTTTTGGGTCAAAAATGTAGGGCTCCAGTGGCTTTTTGGCAACTTTCCTGGAACATGAAATTTTTACAGACAGGACTTCACACACTTGTTTAATGTAGTAGCCAGATGTTTAAAATTGTGCTATCTCCCAGCTAGAAAAAGGTAAAATTCAAGCTCCTGTCTAGAGGTGTAAATGTTCTGTACAAATTAGAATATATATAAGACATATATATATCATAATTGTATATCATTATCTATATCAATATATGCTGCATAGACTGCAACTTTTGAAACCTGGATATTTCACTTACATGCATTAGCAGAAGGGGAGTAGGCAGTGGTGGCTGCATTAATATTGGCAAGGTATAAGTAGAAGGATAAAAGACTGTTAAAACTGGCCAGAGCAAAGCCAGGAAATGCACTGGTGAGTATGTGTCTTAAGCAGTTCTGTACCATTTTTCTCTAGTCATTAGTAGCACCTTGTAAGTGGGCTGTGCAGCATTATTGCCACAGAGATGTGTAGCATATTCAGTATATGATTTGACAATGTAGCTGAACCAGTTTAGTTGCCAGCTTGTGCTAGCAGCAGCATTCCCTTGCTTCCCTCCCTGCTCATATTCATATGCTCCCACATGTCCCTCTGGCCATCACTGGTGGTCATCCGATCCCACAGTGACCTGTTCTGCAGGTGTCAGCTAGAAGAAAGTTAACTCAAAAGGAAAAAGTCAGACAAGTGCTAGTGGGAATTTGGGGCAGGTAGACAAGTGAAATGCAACTTCTCTTCTGGGGAGTTGCTAGCCTTTGCAGTGCCTTGGCAATATTGTTGTAGGGTGCTGCTGGATGATTGTAATTTGATCATTTTGCCATTTAATGCAAACAAAATCTTTTCTCAAAGCAAGTCTTGTTGAAGGTACAGATGCATGTCGTTTTCTCTCTGTGGTCAATCTATTTGGCCCCATCACCGTCATTTTTTGAGCACCTGACAGCAAGACACCCTTCAGGGCAGGGCTATTACCTGCATCTTACATATGAGAAATTGAGGCCTGAAGAAGTGACCTGTTAAGGTAACATAGAAAGTCCGTGACAGAGCAGGTAGTTGGATCGTGTTCTCCTAGATCTTGAGTCAAGTCATCTAGCTCCTGGGCCATTCTGCTGCCTGTGAACCTTTTTGGCAAAAAGGGGAATTGCACAGACTGTAGTAATTCCTGTAAGTTTTTAAGCACCTTTGTGTGTGTGAATATGAGTTCTAAAATCCTGGATCTGTTGAAATTAAAACCCATCTTGCTGTTGACTTTAGCAGGATTCAGATCCTAGTGAAAATACATGTTACATTTGTAGCATCAAAATAGTCTGATGTTAGCATACTAACCCGTGGAAATTACCACAAATAGAAAGGCTGGAAGAACTTTATTTGAATGTTGATTCTCATATACTGTATAAAAACATAATTCTGTTTGCCCTTCATTGCCAGCTCCAGACATATTTCCCAATTTAATCCCAGTTTTGTAACTTTTAATAGATTGGCTTTTTGGCAGAGTTATTCTAAATCCAGTTAACAGTTTATCTAAGAAACTGGCATATACTGCATCTCAGTGTCTGTTTCCAAGCTGTAACACGCCTTGGCTTCAACATCTAATCTAGACTACTCTGACTGAAATAATCTGTTTAGTTTGGATTCTCTCTCTTCCCCCCTCCCTCTCTCTTTCAACAGTGGGAATCAAAACCCAACAGATTCAATCTGCATTCTTTTCTTCACCTATCGTGTCTCTTGGAGAGTCATCACTGAAGCAACTTATTTCTTGCAATTGGGCCCTCTTACTTGGCACAAGGCATGAATATCATGCTATCCAAATGTGAAAAACCCTTGAAGAGTCTGGCAAGTCATCTGTGGTACTCAGCTGGACAACATTCAAAATGCAGTTCAGCTCAAAGTGGTAGGGCAAGAGGAAAACAGGAGAGAAAAGAAATGAGGTTTGCATCTCCAGCTCCCACAGACTTACCAGCTGGAGTGAGTGTTTTAGGAGTGTGCGTGAAAGCATGAGGAGCTCAGGTTCCCTTTCCTAGGTGATGAGTTCTGCAAGCCAGGATCCTTACCAGGAAAACCTGTCTGTACTTTATTGCTGATTAGATCTAGATCTTGAGAAGACAGCTACAAGTGGTTGTTCAACTATTCATTCCCACGATTATTGGGAGTTTATACCTATTAATGTCAAGATCTGGTAAAGTGTCTTGGTCAGGTTCTTAAATCTCTTCTCATTTCTAGTACAGAGCAAACAAACTTTCATGAGGGCTCCTTGGGATTTAATTCCCATCCTTGGTCCAAAATTGCCTCTGTTTGCTGACCTTTTGGAGATAATGCGAAGTTTGGTTGTAAGCAAGATTTTTGGAGTGATTGCATTAAGTGTATTTCTTATGCTCTGGGGAACAGAGCTCTTGGTGATTCTTGCAACCTTTCTGAGGCTGACTGCTTAGTATGGGAGCTGCAAGGAGATAATTCTGTTTGACCAGTGTTGAGATGTTAGTGGTGATGTGGCCTGTGTGATGAGTTGCGTTCTGCATATGGCTTTATTTTAGGTAAACCTTTACTTAGGCCATAGTTTTTAATGATCTAAAAGCTTTTGGACAAACCCTGCACCTCTTTTGCTCTGAAATTTCTTATAAAGCATTCCCTAGCAAAAGTAAAGAATATTCATGTGAGGGCTTTGCATAATTTTCTAAACAGCTGTAGCTTTACTCTTTGTCCTAAAAATAAGGCAGTGACCAATGCTGCTCTCTGGGTCTTACGTAAGACACAGCCAACCAGCATTGCCACATGACATTCATCATAGTAAATGTGAGCACAGTTTGTGGTTCTTGTAACCAAAAGGTATAAACCAGGCCCAGGTACTTAACTCTCCTTTTCTTTATTATTGCACAGTTAATTCCTTTATTACTGTACAGGATTTTGAGGTTTAATTACCTCATTTTTCTATTTTATATTATTTGTATAACAAAGTTTTGAGGAGACAATATAATTAATTTCTAAGTTTTGCCTGTAAGGCTGAATTTCCTCTATTTATAGTCCCATTGGTGAAGCCTGTAAATGTTTTCAAATACCAGGGTAAAAGAATCAGTTTGTATTACACATTTATATTTTTTTCCATTTGCCAAAATCCCCCCAAGTTCTCTGTCTGACCTTTCCACCCCACACGTCTTTTCGTTTCTACATGACATATTCTAACTGAACATTACCAAGATATTGTACTAGTAAGGAAGATAAAAGGCCCAATGGACTAGATTGACAGATTTTGGGAAGTGGAGACAACACTGGCTGTGCTCTCCTTTCATCAAATGATGACACTTGCTGACGTCATGAGACTTGGATGCTTTGTCTCACAGGATTTCAAGCTCAAGTCTCCAAGAGGAAGCTCTGAGCTCCATGCTAATGAAACATTATGGGGGCAGAGATGAGTGGACAGGGAAGTTCTTTGTCCTTGTTTTCTTTCACTTTGCAGAAATCCTGAAACATCCACTACATCAAGGATAACAATCCAGGTGTTTATCCTAGGCAGGAGAGTGATTCTCTTTCTCTCTCTCTGTCTCTCTCAGTCTGTCTCTGTTTCTTTTCTCCAGCACAAACTGGAAGAAACAATTCCAGCAGCTTCCTCAAACAACTCTAGCCATTAAGCTGAAGTGCTCTCTGAAATGTCCTGCTAAAGGAGGGCCTGTTCCACACTGCCTGAAAGTCTTAAGTTTTATTCATTGAGCTGGAGAAGGTGAGAGAAAGGCTCAGGTCTCCTGTTAAGGGAGCTGTTCTGAAAGGTGGAATTTCCAGATTTTTATCCTGCTGATAAAGAATGCTTAATTATTTGTGCAACCTGGGACAGCACCAACAGTATACATACCCACTGGCAAGGAGTTAGGCTGTCCTTACGGGAGTTAAAAGTTATTAATTCAACTGGCCAAGGAGGAAACTGAGTTAAGTCTCCTATATCCTGGGATTTGTCCTACCCTCTTCCTGCAGTTGCCTAAAGCTAATCCTCATTTAGTCTATCTTCTGTTTGAAAGAACTGAGCAAATCTGACTGAAGACGTTTGGTATAACTGAACCTATTTTTTTCAACACTCCTAATTGTGGTGAAATTTCACCTGGCAACATAGCATGCTACCATCTGCATGAATGACAGGTATGGTGTTTTTTTCTGGTAAAAATGACAGCTTGTTAGTGCATGTACTTGGTCAAAGTTGTATCTAGAATCTTAGCAAAATCCTATTTGTATTTCTGTCAGCACTGCATGATTATCACAGCTGTAGAAGACCAGAGACTAATCTGTTCTGTCTCATGCAACATCAGCAAAATAACCAACTACGTTCTCATTCTGGATTTCTTTATTGTTGGTGATGAATGATGTACTGGATGAAACAGAAGGAGTACAGCTGGATTATTAGATGTCATGCTGGGTGCATAATGCTGACACTTCGGAAAATACTGAGTTGTAAGCTAAACACTTTTCATATGGAAGTCAGTGGTAGATAATAAATAGAGCACCAGAATGTAAATCAGTCATGTTCATTACTGCACTTTATATAGTAACTTAAGACAATACCAGTACTTTAAGACACAGACTTGTCATCTGCAGCTTTCATTCTGGATGATCCCTACATGCTCTGCAGATATTGTAAATGAGACCAAATGCTGCTATTGAAATATGGGGTTACAATACAATTCTCTAAATAAAAATATGCTATAGGACACATTTTATGAATTTTAGGAATTTTTAAAATAGCATGTAGAAAATACAAGGAAACCCAACACGTTGAGATTCTTATTGAATGCTGTACTCCATTCATTACACAGTGATCTCATGCAGAGGAGAGTTGCATTCATATTTATGAGAAAGTGAATAAGAAGCCCTTCCCTACCATTATAATAATCAATTTAATATCTGCTATATATAGGATGAAAATGTCTCCTTTTTAATTTTGTGTTAACTACAACAGGAAAAAACAGGATAAAATCTATGGGTGTGAATCCAGCACTCCAACACCTTATTCTCACGACGTTGTTTGTTCTATAAATGGCAAAGCAATAGGAATTTTGGAAAATACTATGCATCCTCTCATCTCTTTAAATAATCACTGCTTTCACTGAGGAGAAAACTCAGACTTGAATTTGCTGGAGTCAGTCTGAGCAGTGGTTTTCCTGGATGTAGAAGAATAAAATCAGAAGTGATTAAAGGTTGGAACTGATGCGAAAAGGAGGGAACTTTTATTGAGCAATCCTAAAATTGTTTTCTATTTCACTACTGTTGGCATTCTAATTACCATAACAATTAGAGAAGTGCCAGCTTTGATGTTTTTCAGTGTTTGGGGGATTTGGGAATGAAGATTTTGGTTTGCTCTCATACAGAATAGCAAATAAGTGTATAAATAACTTTTGTTGTCAGCAGATAACTTTGACACTGGTAGTGATCATTGTTTCTAAAGGGGTTATCACGCAGTTAACTCGAAAGACTGATTGGTATTTCACAGTAGCTCTCTAAATAATTTGTCTTACTACCATAGCAAGCACAAATTGTAACGCTTGTGATTCATCTGCAAAACATACTGCTTGCCAGTTGTTTTACTCAAAGTGCTTTGGCAGCGTGATCTGTCAGAAAGAAAGGTCAACAGCAAAATTAAAAAAACGGGGATTACACTGCAGTTGTCCACAGAGGGTAATTTACTCCAGAGACTCCATGGCTTTTTGCTTATCTTTGCATGTTCTCTGTCAGAAGGGCTAACAGACCTTGTGAAAAGTTCCCTTGTTGATGACAGATCAGGGTAAACCGTTATTTGCCGTGTTAAGCCTGAGCTGGCGGGACAGCTATGGAGGGTTCCATGGCCAAGGTGAGAGTAGCATAATCGCCTACAGACAGAAAGCGATCTAGCAGTCCTTAGTGTGTCCTACTGTTATTTGAGAGTGGTTGAACGTGATTTACAGTGGTTTCAACCTCAAAATATGATTTCATTTTTTATTTCTTCTTTACTTCTGTAGACACTGTAAATTGATTGATTCCAGTTAAGAATGAACTGATATTTAGTTCCTTGAACTGTGTAAAAGGCTTGTTATTTTGCTAAACCCTAATAATATTAGGCCTAAAGTTCACTGTATGCCAGTAACAGCTACCAAAGACTTCGTTAAGTTCCTAACAAGTCCCTGTCAATTCATATAAGTCAGGAGATGTGGAAAAATAGGTTTCATGCTAAAAATTAAATCCTGCATTTTAGCTGAACCAAAGTAAAAACAGAAAACATTTCTTAAACAGTTTGATTACTTTACTCCTTAATTTGTGTTAAAAATATACGGCGTATTAATGTGTATGTGTGCAGTGAGTTGAACAACTTGTAAAGTGAAAAAATGAAATTCAATGTACAGAAGCTTCCATGAAAAGAAAAAAGTTTTACATTCCTACCGGTCTCTAATAGAGATTATCAGAAATTAAAAATGCTATTAGGTCACAAAGTAAACCCTCTACAACTGTATCCCCTCGTACTTCCTATTTAGAACTCCACTTTGCTATTCAAAACAAGTACTTGCCACAAAACTTTACTCTGCAAAGCAGTGTAGCAGCTCAACCACACAAACACCTTTTGTTTCACAAGCCATAATGCATATCTTGTTCATGAGTGAAATTAATTTTAGTAACACTCGAATTTCTTACCTGCTGACTACTTTGTTGATTAGCATCCTCTCTGAAATGCAGTTTTCTTTCCAGGTCCTTTACAAGTGCAGCTTTATTTTCCCGAATAGAATCATCTGTTGCTAACAGCAGAGGCTTCAGTTTTTTCTTTGTTATTCCCTGGGTCGGGCTATTAAAAGAAAATTCTGATACTAACAGGCAGCAACCAGGATATATTTTTTTTTTGTCACCTGTGTGATATGGTAAGTTACACTTCAGTTGTCTGGCAGAACCTGTTATTTATTTTTGTAGAAGCCAAAGCACAATATGGGATTTGATTTTTTTGGTACTATTTTAATGGTGCATCCCATTCCCATGCCAGCAGGAATTAAGGACGCACAGCTTAAAGAGAATAAACATTATAGTACTATAAGCATCTAAGTTCCATTTATATTTATCCTGGAATCATGATGTCACAATGAATGCTAAAGAAATGTGTATAGGTGTTACCACAGATATACGATTTGTACATTTTACTGTATCAGGCAAAAATTTAAAAGTTAATACAATTTCTCATTGATCTTTATCTCGTATCTTCATTGGTCATTTACTCTTTCCATGAATTTTTACTTCTTTCATTTCTCTCACCCTTTTATGACAACTAACATCAACAGTTCTTTTTATTTTTATTCTATAGATGTAGTCTGTTTTATTTTAGTAAGGTTTGAAAATAGTTACATTCTTAAATAAGACTGTGAGAATGCACTGCTGAAGCATAGCAGCCGTACACTACTAGAGAGTGTGCAACGTTCTAGTAGTTTACCAGGAGTTGACATCTTAATAAAAGGGCGTCTAGGTAAAAGGCATAACTAATGCTTGCTGTGCAAGATATCTTCCTTTTGTTGTTCTGCAGGCATGGTGATCTCTCACTGCTTTTCTAACCAGAATTATTATAATTGATAATGACAAAAAAGGAAGCTGAAACTTCAGTAGATATTCACAGATTAGCACAGATACTGTTCAGGTTCCTCCCTGATCTTTTGTGCCCTCACTTTGACTCTCTCCAATGTAGAGATCTCAGTTTGAATCTCAGCACGATGAGCTCTAGTTACGTGGGAATTCAGCTCTGGGCTGGGACTCAGGAAAGGTGAAATGAAGAAAACAATATTTAACTACTCTGCCTGGTAAGCATATTGTAAGGATTTATTTGGTAAAGCCTGTACAACGGTTAGAAAAAGTAAAGCACTTTGCAAGGGTTAAGTGTCCTGAATGCAAAGAGAATAGTCCTTGAGCACTTGTGCACCAGCTCTGAAGGGGAGGAAGGGGAGTGGATGAGTAGTTGCAGCTGATGCTTGCTTGCTGTTGCAGTGTTGTGAAAGCAGGTCAAAGGCTTGAGTCGGGTATAGTTAAAACCTTCACTCTGAGCCTTATAACTTTATTATGAAGCCTGCCATGAAGGCCTCCAGACATGTGTTGCAGGGTGATGGCAGTTATGTGTCTGTGCTGGGGAACTAGGAAGTCTGGGAGTCGGAGTGCTGTAATGGTTTGAAGGCAGAATTTCCTGGCACACAGAGTGGTGAATGTTACGTATACAGGGACATGTTTTTTCTGTTATAGATTGGTTGATGTAGTATCAGCAAAATAGTTAGGAGATTGTGACTTGCTAATGCCTATCACTACCTTGAAGTGTACCATTGGTAAACCGGGGAAATATTCCTTACTTTGTGCAGAATTTGGAGTTCTATGGATAAAAAATTGTATCAATCTACTGGTGCTAGCCATGCTAACATAGGGTTCACATAGTCTATGAAAGGGTTATTAATTTCAACTCTACTAGTAAAGAAGGAACTCTTCAGGCCACAGCCTTTCCAGTACATCATCATCCTTATTTGCTTGTATGGTGGTAGCCATTTTGTCACAGAAATCATGCTGGTTGTCAATGATTATCTTTATGTGCAAAACGTTAACACTCCTGAGATTTTCTGGGGGACTTTAAGTATAGAAAGTATTGCAACCAGAAAAATAACCATTACATAAGTTATTTCTTAGATTTACCTGGACTAACTAAAAATAATTTACATTATGAAGTAACTTTTAAAATTTTACTCATTGCTTACAATAGGTGAGAATGTTTTTATAGCTCATATAGGCAAATGGTCTTAGATTGACTTACCCTGCAAGCTCGTGAAATGTCTTTTCTCCCACTAGTACAGTGTTACACATCTCTGAGCCCCCTAATTCTTGTATATATCTGTTTATAATCTCCCATTTCTCTATCTCGAATTTATCTTACCCTTGATGTATCTTATGATAGAAGCTACTATCCCTTCCTTTCTTAACTGAAGGTAAAGGTTAGATGAAATGACCAGAATACATTAATAACTCACTTTTCTATTTTATGAATGACTTGCATTTCAGTAAACTCCCTACTGAACCCTTGAACAGAAATACATCTTAGTTTCTTTTATGAGTATTTCTTGCCCCTGCTTCTGCACATATGGTTTATGCTACTTACGTGGCTGGCGTACTTCTGGGCAGTCCCATAGCATTGGTTGATGGCACAGTAGGAAATGAAGGAAGAACAGCACTAAGGAAAGCTACTGGATTCTGAATCCGGCCAGTTGGGGAGAGAGGAGCAGGAGTCACGCTCTGTGGCTGAAACTGTTTTACACTGGATGTAGAAAGTGTTAATGGAGGCAACATGGATTCTTTAGGGTTTGGCAGAGACTGTTCACTTTTGCTTGTAAACCCTCCTGAAGACCTTGATTGAGCAGGTGGAGGATTTCCTGTGAAATTTTCCTTGTTGTTTGTTCTTTGAGTTCCTTGCGGGACGTTGCTGAATGTTGTAACTGAGGAGCTAGAAGAGGAGCTGGTAGGCGTTGTGGTTTGTGATGGTAGGAACTGCTTAGGTCGCGTATAGCTGAATGCTTGTGAAGCAGAGGCTTTGCTTTGTTTGTATGTAGTTGAGGAGGACTGTTGATGGAGTGAAGTAGCAGAATTCAGTAAAGTTGTGCTGAATGACAGCTCTCTTGTAGATGTCTGATGCACCTGCTGTTCAAGCAAGACCTGGTTGTGGAGCTGTTTTAACTGGGTCTGATCACTGCATATAAAACAAAGATGAGCAGAATTGGTCATGAGCCCTGAACGTGCTGGCTGACTACATTTCCATGTGTGAATTGCGAGAGAAAAATTTTACATCCTGTGATACAGTAAGAGGTAGGGGAAACTGATACATGACATATTCTCTAACATTATGAGAAGAACATAATATTAGTTTGCTCATAAAATAAACTCTTCCTTCCTCTTCCCTTCTTTGCCAGAGGCACAAAAGCTGTTTGTCTGAAAATGATTTGACTGAAGATGATTCTTATATTTTAACACATGAAATTTAAATATAAATCTTACTTGAAGATATTTAAGGGATAGCATTGTCAAATTCTGCTCTATGTCACCTTAGTACCTCTCTGCTTGTGTAACTAAGAATAGGATTTGGTTTATTGGATTTTAAATGAGCGTTTGTAAGCCAGATCGCAGTTATTTAGCTCCTGTTAAAGTGGGTTCCGAAACCAGCATTTTGGCTAATAAAGCTTTGTAATAATCCACCAAAAGAGATATTACCAACATAGTTTAGGTGGTGTTGATGTTCGGTGACAGGCAGGAGTGCATCATTCAGAGAGGACTTGCATTTCATGCAATTGTTATTTCCTAGATGCTATCTAATGTATATGTCTGCAGGGCTTTTTTACCTTGCAATTAAGGAGAATTATTTTGCCTTGTCACGTGGTTTATTTAGTTATTATATATGGAAATACAGCATATGGAAAACAGGCTAACTTTTCCCCTTCCAAGACCAAAAAGGACATAGAGGTTATGGAAAATGATCATGTAATAAATTGTCGACGATTAAATAACTATTGTTAAAAAGTGAAAAATGTAGAAGTAGAGACCAACCCCAACTGGTACTGACAAACCAAATACATGAAGTCAACAGAACTTCTTTTTATTTAAAAGAATTATTGTTTCTATAAAGTACTAAACAAAAATCACATTAAAGGTAGATAAAGATAGCAATTTCAAGCTTTCAAAAAGTAGAATGTTAGAGAGTTAGAAGTTGTGCAATCCTGATTTTGTGTCCTTCATATATACATGGGCATAATAATGCACTCCTTTGTTACAGGTTTTTTTTGGGGGGAGGGTGGGTGAGAAATTCTCCCTTATGCAAGCATTGGGCAACTTAAATACTGCTTCTGCTCCCCCCTTAAACACAGCTCTGAATATATATAGGGCTGTGAATATGGGCTTAACAAATTTATAAAACACTACTCCAAGTTCTTCCTCTGCTACATGGTTTGTAAGTTCTGTCTTCTCACTTGTGACGTTTATGCTATGAAATTACATCCCTGCTTAAGTTCACCATGAATTTCTTTATAAAGTCCTTCCGGAGTCTTTAGTTAAAGCTTCTGCCATCTAAGAAGTGAAATGAAGGACTCTGCATGCTTTTTGTTAAACTACATTTGGGAGGTTTCAAAAATGCTGAAAAGATATTTTTTAATAAACTGCAGGGTGAATTCTATAAATTGTCCTCTAAGAAAACTACATTACTTCTTAAAATTTCCCCTTGAGCTCACAGTGCACTAATCATGCAGGTGCTTTTTAGTTCAAGAGGTTTCACGTTATCAAACATTTCCACATATTTTATCTGTGTTAGGAGGAGATTACGTTTCTGAGACATAAAAGTCATGAGGCGTGGCCTTTGGGACTACAGTTGCTAGCTAGTTGCTAGCCCATACTATGTATAAGACTGAATATACCTGGTTTTGGCAAAATTGCATACTCGGAGTTGGGGGAGATATATTTGAAGAACCTGCTTTTATTTTGCCTGCATAAAAGCAGTGTTGTTCACCTTTTGTTTGCAGCAGAAAACATTGTGGAACTAAATAAAATTTCAAAGGGAAAGTATTTTCCTTTTAATTTTGCAGAATACTTTTCCCAAGAGGGATATAGAGAAAAAAAAAATCTAGTTCTGTAGAATATGTTTTCTGAGAGTATCGTTAATTAGGCTAGCACCATGTGATACTGACTGTCTTTTTGTTCTGTGTTTGAGTTTTTTGCTCTAGTGCAATAGTGTCCTGGTCTATGAATACTAAATAATATCAGTGATGCTCCTGAGACTTAGAATGCCTTTTACTTACAGCTTTGGTTTAGCCAGTACTGGCGGGGGTTCCTTGGATGGCGACGTTGGCTCTGGTATTTTCATTGGCTGTCCGTTCATCCTCTCTTGGAAGTAGTTGGGTCTGATTTGGTTTGTAGCACCAGGTCCATCCTCTGGTGATGATTCACTTCCTTTATCATCTTCAGGCAGCTTGAAGTGCACACGGAGACCTATCTTGGAACTCGATCTGGGTTCATTGTGGTTCACAAGAACACCTTCAAGTTTAGGTTTGGGTGTTTGATTTACTGCACAGTGGGAAGGAGTACGTGGGGGAGGTTGATGTTCAGCAGCAATTAAGTTGATTGAGCTCATTGTGTGAAGGGTAGCAGCATTACTACTGTCTTCAGATGCTGAAATAGCAAATGTCAAACTTGGTGATATGTAAATAACATAAATTATAGTGAAATGAAATCACAAAAGTTACAATTGGAAATATTCACTTTGGTGTCCTTCCAGGCGTTGGACTGAGTTGTTTGACCTCATTTGTTTAACAAATTCCCTTAACAAAGGAATACTGTAAAGGTGGGGGACACTTCTAGTTTGGAAGATCCAGCTGTGGTCTTCAGCCATGTCCCCTGTCAATTCCACCAGCAGCTTTGAAATACAGACTTTCTTTTCAGAGAATTCTCTAACTTTTTAGCTATGAAGAACACTGCCAGAACTTGAGCTGAACTGGAGTCAACAGAGCACTATGCTTTTACGTACTGTACTTTGCTCACCTAACTGCTTAGTGTCTTGGCAGCATAAATCGTGTTGGCAGTATGAAAGAATCCGTTTTGAGGTTCCTCCTTTGGGCTCTGCACCAAAGGGTTATTGAAACAGCAAACTAGACAGTCCATAGAGATTCCAAAAATGGCTACTGCCCAAATCTGGAGGTCAGCAAGAGTTGTGTTTTTGGAAGGGCTGTGTGGGACTCATTCCCTAATGTTCCTTGTTCTTCACCTTTCTAATTGGGGAAAGACACTTTGAAAAGACAGAGAGATCTATATGTTTGGTAAGCAGCTTGGACTGTACAGTGCAACAGCCTGCTCTGCTTGTATTTACTAGCAAGCAAAGGACGAAAAAAACTCTTACCTTTGACAGTCAGATGAGCTATACTAGATACTGTGCCGTATTTATTGCTTGCAGTACAGGTGAAACTGCCAGAATCTTCTGAAAATACTTCAGCAATAACGAGAGTACAAATTTCCTCTGTAAAGCATCAGAGTGGTATTGTTATTTGAAGTGAACATGCACTGAACAAACACACAAAGCCTTGACTACCCTTGGGGACATTTCCTTAAGGTTTTCCACCTTGCTCCGTTAGATTTTAGTTTCATCAGTATTATCAATTTTGGCAGCCTTTGTGTGCAGCAGCTGTTATCAGCATTGTCTGCAGCAACTGGTACCCTCTGTGCTCCAGCATGCCCAACGAAAGTGAAGAACAGGTGTCAGCAGTGTTTGGAAAACATTAGAAAATGTTTTCCTAATCACATGAAGTACAGACTTTCTCTCTGAAGAACTTAAAATTTAATTTGGAGAAATACAATGTACTCTATATTCACAACTCACTAAAATACATGTACTTTTATCTCTTTGCAGATTGAAAGATTAGTTATAATTAACTGGGAACAATTCAAGTGTAAGGTGAAGAAATACAAAACACACATATATATAGGCTGGCATTTTTCAAAAGTACCAGTGCAGATTTGCAGATAGAGGGAGTTGTACTAATTGTGCTTGTAGAAAGTTGCCTTTTCATTTCTTTGTGAAGAAGACTAATGGGCACCAAACATATGCTAGCAAAATTGTACTAGCAAAAATTAAATTCCATCTTGAAAAGTCAATCTGGGGTTATGACATTCCTGTCTGACCAGTGTCCAACATGTCCGGGCAGCAGTACCAGCTAATAAATACCTATGGTGATGGGATTTTAAATCTTTCGATTGGCTGGGTAGCTGCGATGGGGAGGGAGAGTAACATCTAAAGTGTATTGAAATGTGGGCTGAAAGCATTTCTTCAACTAGTCAGTGACTATTTTGCTACCATTTTGCAAGAAATTCCTAAAACCCTACAGGATTAATATTTTCTGAGTATTTCTGTAGAAGACCATACCACACTTAGACTTGATTGTTTCATGTCATCACTGAGGAAAATCTAGTAGCAACAAAGAGATTATTTGCTAACAACTATAGGAAAATAATAGTTTATTATAGTACTAGGATTATAGAACTAGTTTAAGGCATTATAGTATCTAGTTTATAGTACTTGGATTTGCCAACCACTGCATGCATGGAAATCCAGATTCCTTCTGAATGAGCAGCAGGTGATAAGGCAGTGACAACTGCACCCAACTGATTACCCTCTAAAAACTGCTTCACATTACTCAGAAGTGATGCCACTGGACAGTAAAGGAATGGCATCGGTGGGTTCTGGTGGAAGCTCCATTTATTCATTCCTAAGTCTCAGTGAGAGACATTGCAGAGAGAGGGAGTTTCTTTCAAGACACTTTTTGGGGTAAAAAGCTTCTAATAGGGCAAGTAGAAGAGTTACAGAAGTTTATATTCCACATAAATTAATACTCCTTTGGTAATTTTCTGTCTTAAGAGGGGCAGCTTTATATTTTTAATAGTGAAAAGGATAACAGGGAGAGTGATTGTCTCATGGAGAAGTAAAGAAAATCTATAAGGCTCCTTTGCTCAGGTCATGCAGAGTAGCCTACATTCTGCTCTGACCCTTGAAATTAGCAAATCTAGCCACTTTTTTAGGATTTGCTGATATCAGGGGTGGAACACCTGATGTGATACTCTCATATTACGCTGGTAGGGAGCAAAGGGAATGGGTTACATGGCTAAACATCTGATGCAATGTTCCCTAACTGGTAAACTAGATAAAAATAGCTCAGTCCTACATCATCTGGTGTACTTCTGAACCTCAGATATACAGAGGACCTTCATACATTAATTTTGTTACTCTTTAGCTCATAAGGTGGTAACATTTATGTTGTAAGTTAGAACTGGGTCAAAGCAGAATGGAAACATTATTTTCTTCAAAAGTGATAGAATTAATTTAAATACATGTTTATGGAACAGTCTACCATGAAATGCATCTCACTAGTAGCTATAGAACATGGGGAAAAGAAGAAATGATGTTAAATAAATTATGGAGTTTAAATAATTAATATTTTGCGAGGTTAAATCACCACATTTGTATAATCAAAAAAGTGTGAGCCTTTTGATGATCCTTACCTGGTTCAGCCATAGATCGTGGTTCTAAAGGGAAGAAGAGCAGAATTAGTAGATTGAATATACCTACTTCTGCCCGTAATTTTTTTTTCTTAAGCACTACATATGAAGCTTGCTCTTCTCAATATGACAGAATACTCCTTTTGATACAATTTTCTGTTTAAGGGGTGGTGGAGACAGCCAGGCCTTGTACTCAATGGTATGTCAAAGCCACTGAACAATATGAACACTTACGAACACTTCTGAGAACTTATGAGTAGGAAATAAATTCTGCAAGAAGTGTTCTTTTGCAGTCTTAGTACTACTTTATTGTGTCTTGAAGACAATTTCTGAAACTATTACACAGGAAATCAAGTTATGATAAAACATTGTTTCATTTAGGTTTGATTTAGTGTGGCATTTAAGGAATTTCTACCGAGTTTTAGCAATATTAGCATTCCAGAGGAAACTGCAGGTGTTTTGACTGCATTTGAAAATCCAGGTAGAAGTATATATTTACATCCTATCATGTATCATATGCCCACACATGTATGTGTAAGCATGCTAACATGTACGTCAGGTTACCTTTATGAATAAATAAGCAATCCACTGCCCATAAGCACTATTATAATAGCACTTAACTAAAAGACGAGGGATTTGTGGGCAATGGAACTCTACATAAATGGTGCAAATCCAAAAACAAACAGCAGAAGTAAGGCTGAATTAGAAAAGGACATTGAAGAGGCAAAGGGATCAAAGCAGAAGGCAAAACAATTCAATAGTTTGGGGAATCTCAGACAAATACTACCTGTGAGTATGCTGTTCAATTCGTCCACAGTTTTGTTTTCTGGAACCCATATTTATTGCCATAAATGTGTCTTATATAGTTCTTACCATTGTGATAAGAAATTCGAAGTGTTGCTATGTTAGCAATTTTGTTGCTTGCCTGTATTTTATTAGACACAGTATTTCCACACAAGAAACATACTTTTCTGTAATATCCTAAAATCTGGAGAATCTTCTATCAGCGTTCCTTCTCTATACCATTCAACCTTTGGGGAAGGAGCTCCTTTAACCCGACATTCAAAGACAACAAGCTGCCCCTCAGAAGCTGAAATATCCTGTAGCATCTAATAGAGAAAATGAATAGACAGTCAGTAAATATCTTATTGGTCTGGAAATAATACTGATTTCAGTAAGATTTCACAAAGCCACTTAAATCTTTGAATAACTTAAGAAAGGCATAATTCCTTTTTTTATCTTTGATAGCTAAAAGATGTAATTATGTCTCCATACTATTAATTGACCTCTTTAGTTTTCAAATATGTCATAGAACAAATTACCTTTGTAAATACAGGAGCAGCAATTATAGGTCTTCCATCCAGTCCTTGTAAATAGTTAGTGGGGCTTTGAGCCTGTAGATTGCAAAACATCACATGATGATGTTTAGGGGTACAGAGGATATTTTTGCATATATAGGAGAAACATGCTCTTGGAATAACGCAAAAGAGATTTTGGCGAGTGAAGTCCAAAGCAAAATATTTAATGCAATGAGTAAAAGTTGCTCTATTGTAGACAACTGGTAGCGATCTTCCTGGAAGAGTTACTGCCTGAGTAACAAAAATGCTCTTATTGCCTTATTGCCTTATTGAGTTAATCATGGCAAGGAAAACTTCGCTGCAGTGTAATACAACATCTGTCATTAATACTTCACTAAGGGAAATCTATGTAAGCTGCTTGGTGGTAGTGTCCTTTTAAAAATTCTTACTTACAAGATATTTATGGATGTTAATAAAGAAAAGTTAAGTCAAGTCATGTGTGTGACTGCTACAGTAATTCTTCCCCTTTGCCAAACCGAAACAATTTACAGAGGTGGAATGTCGCCCTATTGATCCTGCTCAGTGAAATCAGTATGAAATTATTCTTCTCCTGGAAAAATTCCTTACATAACTTGATTAAAAGAGTTTTTCATTTTAGTGAAATATAAACTACCCCAGGACAGCAGAATTAATGATTCAGTATCTCAGGAAACATAGCCAAGTTTTATAGATGGTGTCTTATAAGCCAACAAGATTAAAAGTGGTAATTTTTGAGATAACTATCACTCTTGACTTAGGCAACCTCCGTCAGAATGGCAAAATGTCGCAAAGGCTTAGTTCTCTTTGTAGTCTTACTACTACAAGTTACTCTTTGTAGTCAAAAGTAAACGTGCATTACTTCACCTATTCAGCATCTCTTTATTGGTTACCACCTAATTCTAGGCTGCAAACATTGAAAAGGCAGTGTAAAGCGAGTTCCTCATTAACTTTTCCATTTTATTTTTAAGTAAATATGGCTCTTCTTTTCTATTAGGTAAGAATTCTCAGTTATGAATATTCTGATAGTTTGCAACAAAAAAGACTCAAAATGCATGCTAACTTTAATTGGAAACTCTTTGATATGGATATTAAAATGTTATGTGGTAAATAAGCATATCTACATATAAAGTAGACATACTTAAAACAAGTTTCGTTGAAAGAAGATGATTTCAAGTGAGTTCTGTAGAAAGGAAAAGTAAAAAGGTACAGGCTGCCGCTATTGACAGTGAATGAGTCAGTCTGCAATGTGAAGAGGCCAGTGAGTTGACTTACACATGCAAGTGCCCTTCACGGCATGCAGTCTCTGACCTGCTGGAGTGCACACAGATTCCTGCCACTGGCTGAGCTAGTGGCAGCTGCTCTGTCTGCTCACTGCTGCAGAGATGCCTGTAACCTGGGGATGAAAGGTTTCCTTCCCTTTGCCAGGTGCTAAAGGTTAGCTAGTAGGCAGGACATCTCTTCTGTTTATGCAACTACTGTATGGCTGTAAGGTTCAAAGCTGAAGTTCAACAGCAGAGCAAAAACTAGAAAAATTGGGCGTTCTGAGTCACAAACTGTAGAAAAAACACCTTTAAGAGCTTGCTTTTGGTCCTTGAAGTTGACCGTATTGTCTCCCCTACCTGATTAACTGGTGTTGACACAGGCTGGACAGGTACAGACACAGGCTGAACCATGGCAGATGGTGCCTTGGAGGTTTCTTGATGCTTGGATGCAGTTCTAACAGCAGGAGATGCTGCATTCAAGGAGGTGTCAGCTGGCTTTGGTTTGCTGTGAAATATTAACCAAAAATAAGTTCTCTAATTGGAAGCTAGAGCTACGTGTATGTCCCTTAGTTATGCCTGTCCCAGTTACATGTCAACCCCAGCCTTACATCTGGGATTGAATTCTAATTGACCTAAACTGATACATACTCCTAGGTAAACTGCATTTTATAAAAATCAGGCTGCATATCTTGCCACTCTAATCTCATACTTAGTTCAGTTACAAATGTAATAAATGGCCTGGATTAACCCAACTGTGGCTTGAAAGCTGCTGTTACCAGCTCTGAGCAGCACGAGAGCAATGCTAGTTTGTCAGAGGACAATGCTAGTTTTTCTTGCACTGCTCCCTGAGCTTGTATGAAGATTTGGGCCTGTTAAGGTAATGAAAATACCATGGTCTGCTTGGATGCAGATTCACTAATTTACTGCTGAAAAATAAAAAAAGAGAGATATGCTTTCTGACCAACATATCATGCAATTTTTGTAGTGTACAGGTTGGCACCTCTTCACATCTTCTAGGTTGTTTCTATATGGAAGTAAAAGAGTTGACCCTACTTATTTTTATTGCTAAATAAAATAATACAGACAATGAAGTGATGGTCTTTTTATTCAGTTTGAGGTATGCACTGGCTGCTTCTGGAGTGTACCACAGGTCCCCCCAGGAAAGCCAGCCTTCAAACCAGAGGAAGCCTTACTCAGTGAACACGCTGTTGTTATGATCACCTATTTCTCTTTTGAAATTGTGAACTTCTTTTGCACCTGTTCTCATATTAATTCCCTTTAATTACAGGAATTCAGACTCATGCAACGACAGCTGGAAGCTAAGCAAGGATAAAGACACTCTGATTATACCCAAACCTCATCTTTCATAATTCTATCATTTGAGGACATCCCACTACAATGTCAGAGCAGCATTCTTTTTCTTCTGAGAAATAGAGAATGCAATACATTACTTCATAATTAAATGAGGTAAGCAACTTAGAGATGCCATCAAGTCATCAGGATCATGGTCAACACTACATTAACACCTAATGACATGAATAAGAAAAAACGCTATGCCTAAGACCTTTTGAAAAATCTCAAGTAGAACTATGAAAAACTTAGCAATTCATCCCAAAACCTTTGCAGTCTTCTTGATCTTAAATTTTATATTAAACCCTTACCTTTATCAAAGTCCATAAACCAGTCCAATCTGGGGTATTTTATGACTTTGAAGTAAAAATCACCTAAGACAGGATTTGCTGTCAGCCTGAGGTCTTCAGTCAAACACAGTGCAGTGTTTTGTAATTGCATTTTAAAAGAAAATGACATTTGTAATGAGGAAAACCCTCCTTGATAAATAATGGAAAAAAACCAGGGTGCATAAGTCTATCTGATTAAAATTCCCCCTTTAGAAAGCACTGGTTGCTTTTGGGGTTGAATTAATGCATACAAAGACATTCAAAATAAAAGATTGATTATTTTAGTTTTCAGCCAGTCTGACTCCCTTTCCAGTTAATAGAAAAACTTTGATTCTGAAAGACTATAGATTTTAACAGCACTGGATCAGGTTCTAAATGCACAGGTAATGGATTTCATTTAGGAAAAATAAAATTATTTCCCAGGTTTTAGATTACATCTGACACCATTTCTTTCTTTTTGTTATTAAGTGGTCTTTTATACCCATCATTTCAGTTTGCTCTAATTCATATGCATTAATTTCCTTATCTTAAATCTGAATAATCCATGTATAGCCATCTTCTGCCAAAAACTTCACGACATACCGTATTTTCATCTGAGAAATTTTACTACACTGTTTTTCCAAGTCAGATGCTTAAATCAGCATTTAAGTTGGGTCTAGTCAAATGCCATCTGTTTTAGTAAATTAATTTTAGTAGTTTCATCTTTAAGGTAACATATTTCCTCTTATGTTTATATTTAATAGTAAAGTTTCAGTTCTTAAGCTAAAGTTGAAGACACACAAGCAAATGTGTATTTGTTCCATACTATTTGTAAAGCAAACAAACAAACACACAAACAAAACCCAATCCAAAAAAATCCCAAACAAAAGCCTAATATGTTGGTGGTTGCAAAATATTAATGGAAACTGAAATGTCTACAC
This sequence comes from Morus bassanus, assembly GCA_031468815.1. Lineage (NCBI taxonomy): Eukaryota > Metazoa > Chordata > Aves > Suliformes > Sulidae > Morus > Morus bassanus. The sequence continues at coordinate 5,644,879 of CM062583.1, forward strand.
TTGTGGGGTTTTTTTAACTCTAAGAAATCTGGAAGATGTAACTGATTTTAAACTTACTGATCCATTTCGTCTTTGATGATTTCACCTTCAGAGTCAGAAGAAGAGACTCCTATGAAAAAGAAAACCAAAATCACTTAGCAGAGGGGTTTTTGGAGAATTTTATCTATGAATGATAGAAGCCTTTATTCATATTTCTTCTAGAGCGTTCTAAGGATATATATTATAAAACTGTGCCAAAACAAAAGATCACATTGCAGTGGAAATGAACCAATGTCGCATACTGTGTAAGATGCAGAACTGCTATTGACATAAGGCTGATTTGGGATGAGGTGCGATTGAAATGAGGAAAACAGCATCCAAGAGTGAATGTATAGCTGGGTCTCCCTCAGGTTCTCTTTAAAATGCCGCTAGTATGATTTAGTCTGTAATTGCTGTTGTTAATCAAGTAAGAGCTTTTTTTCCTCAAACACCTGATACTACTAGTTTTTTTTAAAAAAGGGGAAAAAAAAAAAAGGAGAGAGACCTGGACTCATACCTATTATTCTTAAACTAGTGCCTTGTAGCACAGTTTGGAGAAGATACTAGCTCAGTTTACTAACAGCTGTCCTACTAAGACATTTTGCATTTCTGATTCAGCCATCACTGCATTTGGAATTCGCATTTTCTTTGCAGTTTCTGCCAGCGACCATCTCCATCAGCCACGGCTTCCAACATCCACTGAGTTAGGTAAAAGCAGGCCTTGGCCCCAGTCTCAAGAACTAGTAAATCCCTGCCAAGCACAGACATCTCCCATTAATGTCAGGGGCAGTGCAGATCCTAAAAAAGGATTCATCCTTTCACTGCCAGATTAGAGACATGAAAGAAAAATAACAGTAGAGCAAAATTAATCTTGTATTAAGTAGGGTAGGTGCTTTAATTTATGAATGGTCCCACTGTTGTCAGTGATGGTACTCATAGGATATTTCTCTGCCTGAGAAATGGAAAACAGACAAAGGGAAAAAAAAAAGATTCTATGTGTTTATTTTAAATTTGTAATCCTGCTAGCACAATGATAAACGCAATCTAAAACCTTACCCAAAAAAGTGTTAAAAAGCAATATGATAAATAGACATGTCTTAAGCCAAGTAGGATGTATTAAATAGCATATGGAGAAAGAACAGAGACCTAAATCTGCAGATATATATTCTGCTTTATTTACAGCATCTGTTGTGTAAGTAAAATATCAAATTGCTGGCATATTTGTTTTGGTTACAAGGTCCCAATAACAGATTAGGATGAAGTTATCCTATATTCAATTTGTAATAATGACTGTAGAGAAGAAGGATTAATAAGAATTAGACACAAAGTTTCGGTTCTTATATTTCTGTAGAGTGACCACAGACAAAAAATATAAGGTGGCATCAGAATCTGAATATTTCTAGACTTCAATCTTGCACTGGGATATATAAAATCTCTGAGAAGCAACACAATAAAATTATACGTAAAGGTCAGTCACTTGTCTGAAGGGTATTTTACAGAGAAATAATAAATGTGTTAATAACTATGAAAAGTGTTGACTCCCTGCTATGTATTTTTTGTGACAAATCTATTACACAGTTAACATACAAAATACAAAATTGTATCTTAATCCTGTATGACTAATTTCAGCAACCAATTTCCACAACAATTCTAACATTACCTTCTATGTAAATCTCTGCAGAAGTGGAGTCTGTTCCATAGATGTTTGAAGCAAAGCACGAGTAACGTCCTGTATCCTCCTCAAAAGCTTCAACAATAACCAATGAGTGTTGATCACCTGTCTGAATAATTTGAATGTCTGGTGAGTTTTCAAGCTCCTTCCCTTCACAGTACCACCTGCAAGGCAAAAAATATTGTTTAGCAATGCAAACAGCTTGACAACTAGAATGACAATGTTGGAAGTCTTTCTGATGATAAAATGGGTGGGTTTTAGCCTGAAGATTCTGACAGCGTACTGCAGGCAAGTGTTGAATCAACAGTCATAGGAATAAAATATTTATGATTTTCACAATATTCAATTACAGCAAATAATAGAGCTCCTTTCTTTGCAGTATTTAAACATACTGACAAACTAGTTTATGTGTGTGACTAGCACATATTTTTCTTGACATACAGATTTCAGTAGCAGAGTAGAAGAGCTCTGAATCTGGAACGCTATCAGTCCAGCTCTGAACTTCTCTCGAGGCGCATTCAGATCTGTGTTGTGGCTTAAACTGTAGCAAAAAAAAACCCCACCCTAAGTAAACAAATTTCCTTCAAACTTGTGATTCCAAAGTTCATGTTGATTTAGAATGTGACTGAAATTTGCTATAATGTTACTCTTTCTTTTGTCATATATTTAAGCCAATCTGCTTTTTATAAAAGATGGCATAAGTGTATCACAAGGAAAGAGAAGTGATCTCTTACAATATTGAGGCACTTCCTTACAGGGACATGGCCAGTGAGACAGCTGGACCTTGAATTCTTTTCTGCATCATATTGCTGTGTTTCAAACCCAACTACACATCCAAGAATATGTTGGGCCATTTAGAGACTTCATGCTCTCATATAAGGCATTCCTAAGTCCCTCAGTGTTCAGAAGGGTTGTTTCAGTAGAAAATGCAGGAATCCAAGCAAAAGTAAAAGCAGCACCTGAAAAGACAGCTCCATAGGATGTGTTAATGACTGTAACCATCAGCTCAACCTGAGAGCTAGTAGGAGGGGAGAGCAGGCCTGATTGCTATTGCTTGTTAATGTGGAAAAGACAGAACAGAAAGAGAAAAAGCAGGTGGGTTTGCAGAACCAGATTCAAATTTAATAAGATAATCACCATAACTTTTCTCATAAATATAGATAAATATAAAACTCCACAGAAATAATTGTATATTCTGTTTACTGCTGCTTTCTTAACTAGGCATGGTTCATTAATGTGTCTCAAGCATGTGTGGGTTGGGGCTGTCATACTGATAAAATTTTTATTTAACTGATTTTTTAAAATGAATAATTGTTTCATCCACCTTTATATGGTAACTTGGTAAAAGTACCTGCTAGCTTTTGAGTGCATACAAATGCTATCAAAGCAATAGCAAATATATTTTCTACTATATAGTACAGCATAAGATTAGTTGTGGAAAGGATAAGGATAGGTTTTTGAGTAATAAGTTGTAATAATTCATGTTTCCTGGCTCATCCTATAAGGTACTTTGATATATTTCCATCTCAGATAATTTAGAAAAACATTAATCAATACATTTCTTTAACCATTCAGTTGTATTCACCTCTTGGAAGCACAACTTTTTACAAGTTTGTGCTACAAATTGAGCATAAAGAAAACCCCAAATTAATATCTTGGGAAAAAAACCCCAAACCTATAAGACAGTCCATTCCAATGGAAAATGAGAATTTAATAGAAGTATAATGTAGAATTGAAAAAGGAGCCTCAAAGGGACTGTGAGGTATGAAGGAATACAGATCTGGAACTTAAATGCTGATTACATAGCTAAGTAGTAAACCATGCACTATTTGTGCACCATCAGTCCTAGCTGTCCAACATGGCTTTCTTAAAGTAGACAGGGCATTCCCCAGTCCACTTCAAGTTGCACGTTAGTGTAATCTGTAGCTGTACAGTCAACAGACTTGAATGTACAGCTTGGAAAGCGTACAGGTCTGCCTATTAGGGAGGGAAGCTCCTGCACTGTGGAATGAATCATACTGCTTAACGCAACTTCCCCTTTTAGAACGGCAAACCTTTGTAGCTAGAGAGCTAGAACTTAAAAGTCTTGGTTTGTGTCTACATCTGCTTGCTTATCCTCTTTTACAAGCCTCCATTGTAACAAGAATTAAAAATGGGTCTAAGAAAATTACTTTTATGAATTTAACATTTCCGGTTGCAATGGACAGTCATGTAGTAAATATCAGTATGTTCAAAGAGGATGCCGGAAGGGTGTAAAATGTCCCAGCTCTCTTCCCCAACATTTCACAGCTGAAGTACAGCTTTGTTTCACTAAAATACATCCACATCCTTCTTGCAGGGTTTTACCAATGAGAAAGTGGCACTGCTTTATGCAGAGAACTTTAACCAAAGTTACTCATTTCTCTTCTGTTTGAGCTTTAGGGCTCTGGTAGACAAACTCTTGCAGATCCAGCAGCAGTACTTTAAAATGTTAAAAACCTGACGCTGACTTCTTTGCTGGAGGTTTCTCACTCTGAAGCAAAGACGGCAGGTTCAAATGTGTGCCCAGGCCCAGCTGCCCCAGTTCTGCTCTAATGAAAACAGGTTTGTGCCAGGACACTAGACATGTGGATCTAGGATAACTGAACCATACAAATTCTCATATATATCACTTTTGGTAAATATTAATAACCATAAAAGAAGGGACTGGGCAGTCAGGAGGCTACAGCTGTGTCTTAAATTGCCACAGGTGTTTGCTTGAACTCAGTGTGAGCCACAACGTTAAGGGAGTATTCCTCTGTCCCTCTGAACTTCAACATAGTTCATTTGTTAGGTTTTCTACCAATCTGGTGGGCAAAATGAGATGCTCCAAGGTACTCTCTGTCAGTGGACAATCTGCCTAGGACAACACTTTACTCCAGGATAGCTTTCAGCAGCCATTCATGCTACTTCTCAAACCTCAGTGGAACTTGTTTAAGGTGCTTCACAATACAGTGTAAACAGTGTTCTGGATATTAATCAAACCCATACAACATGTAGCACCTTTGGAAATTTAAGAGACAGCTGTCATCATACAAAAGGGAGTAATAACATCGGCACATAACCTAGGTTGCCAGCACACATAAAAAGATAAATAAGAAGCTACTGGGTCTTCTGGCTCAGACTACAAGTCCGCCTAACGCAGCACGCTGTCTTGACAGTAGCCAAAAGCAGACACTTACGGGAGAGTATAAGAACAGAGCAAGTATAAACATATATCTGTATGTATGTTTATATATTTCTCCAGAATCTGACCATTCTCTTAATCTTTTTTATCTTTCTGTCTTTATCTTTTATCTACCGTTCTCTTTATCTTTTTAAGAAGGTACAAAGCAGCACTTAAAAATAATTTTAAAAAGGTGAAATAACTGGTCTTAACATGATCATTTATGAACTACCTCTCTTTTAAAGGATTTCACTATCACAGTACCATTACCATTATTTTCTAGTACGTTGGATTGTATAGTTCTTTACTAACATTTAATTTGCAAATCCTGCTTTTTCTTTATGTCATCTTTATTTTGAAAGAATTGGTTTACACTTCCATTCAAAATACATTTCCTTTAAAAATAATGATCTTTCTAGCTTCTTCTGAATCAGCTGTAGTGTTCATATTCCATCATAGTCCAGTCAGGAACCTTCAGGTCCTCTAATACAAACCTTCAAACAGAAGGAAAATCTACATCTATTTTAGACTTCGCCCATAATGACTCGCCCAAATCTGGTGTTTTCCCCACTAATAATTAGATACAGTGGGGTTTTTTTTGACTGGCTCCCCAGAAGTGCAGGTTACGTTTGCTTTTCTGTTCAGTGATGTCCTTATAAACATGTAGATACAGACACCATAGCAAGTAGTGGAGTCCTTGGTATCCAGAATACAAATATCTCATGCCTAGGATAAAGGAACAACTCTATCACAAATAGCGGAAACATTTAGCAGTCCCAAGGGAAAAGTATGGTAATGTGCATTACAGGGTTGGTTGAAAAGGTCCTTTGAAATTGATTAGTGCCATTTTTATGTTCCAGACCAGGAAATTATAAAGGGTTCCTGTGATCCCGAAGGGAAATTTTTTTTATTCTATGTACAATATGGTTTATTCTTCTGTTGCTTTCAAGATTTGCAGTTAGTGATAATTGACAATGGTCACATTTTCAGGAGAAAAGACCTAAGGTTCATGCACAGTAGTATGACATGACTACAAGCACAAATTGGGTATATAAATCTACAAGTTGCCTTTTAGGTGTATAATTCATGTAGGCAACTGTGTACTTTGGGAACTGAGTCATGGCACTTACTCACATCTTTTTATATACCTACCTCATGCCTCTTCCTTATAATGTAATCTTGTTTTAGCATGTTAGCTTTAGCAGATATGAAAAACTATTGAAGAGAATACCCATGTTTTAGAATTTGATCTCATTTTCAGCACATTAAAATAACTTATGTAGTACAGTGATATTACATTTTTATGTTCACTCAGATGTGGCTCCTCACTGCTTTATGTGACACGTAAAGCAAAACACATTACACAAAATGCTGCGATATAATCATGAGTAAGATATAAGAACTCTTTGTGTTCCTACTGATCAGCTTTTCCAATTAACCTGTTGTGTTTGTACAGAGATAAGTCTGTCTTGCATGCCTTTGTGAGGCACAATTCTAATTGCCCATAAGCAAAATTAAATATACCATATAAGCTATTTCTTCCAGTTATTTTAGTAGTAGGTGAGGAGCATGTTCCTTTAGTAGACTGAAACAGACAATGAAGCAGGATTGAGTTAATTCTTTTCTTTGCAGTTATTTTTCCTTTGACTAGTCCAAAATTTGCAGCATAAGTGATGTAAAACTTCAAGAATAAAATTCTGTTTCAAACCTGTGTTTAATTCTCCTATGCACTGTGTTCCTTAGTCACTGTTTTCACCATGATGTTAAAGTATTTTGAGATTAAGCCAAGAAAAAGAGCATGCTACATGTATGTTATCTCTTTGCAGTGCTTATGAATGAAAAGCAATTCTCTCCTGTGAAATTAAGATTTACATAAATCTTTGGTATGTCCATATTTACTCCTTGCTTATTAACATTTTATTTTATTCTTACCATCAAACGTTGTACGTGGTAGCTATGAAATGTCAGTTCCAAGGGGAGTTCTGACATTGAGATACGTGGCATGACTGAAGTGGCAATACTCTCTCTCACTGACATTTCATTCCTGCCATGAATTGTAATGATAGCTTCATCACACAAGGCAGGTTCACATTAAGCACAAGCAGTGTCATCAGCTGTGCCAAATTCATCCTAGGTCTTAATCCATTGACTTGATTGGAGTTGCATGTCAGAGAAGTTTGACTCTCTAGGCTTTGAGCACTAAAGCAGATAAATGTTTTCATTTGGCAGCCAGGAAAAAAGGTTCTTAATCAATCTTAAGTGACTTCAATCTCTACAAATCTGTGATTAGTTGCAGATCTAGTCTCCTTACACAAAGCAGCACTAAAATGCACTTTTTAAGCTTTGTATGCCTATGTTAAAGAATGTTTTCATGGAAACCTTATGACATACAGCCTGTTTTTAGAACATCAAATCCTCATGACACTTCCAGGATAGCTGTGTATGCCAAACCATGCAATGTGATTCATAAGTAAAATTAACCTAGGAGTGATGTGCCAAACAGTTTGGAAAAATGTAGGCACCTCTGAACTTGAGGGAATAAGGAGTGCTCTCCTCACAGAGAGGAGTGAATGTCACACGTATCATTACTCATACAGAAACAGAGCTGTAGAAGGAAGCATGAGAAGGAGGTCATCGAAACCTTTAACGCTTTGGAAATATGCTACACACTTCTCTTAAATGCTTATTTCTAACCTGCAGGATAGTCAGAGTAAAGTAATCAATCAGTAATTGTAGTAGTGCTCTTTAATTGCGAGCTAATGTTTGAGCTAGCTAGAGGCCCATATACTGTAGTATCAATCTTTGTTCATCTCTTCTATGTCACTGCATTCAGCTGATGATACTGAAAAATGGGTAATGTTGCATTGAAACTTCTTTCTAGCTAGGTAGGCTTAACGAGCTTCTTCTAACATGTGGACTTGTTCCATTAAGGCTGAGTTATCTTAAGAAGCAGTTTGACAGGTCTATCTGTATTTGGCCAAGCAGGATTTAGCTTTCCATATACTGATACTTCAGATCAGTTCCCAGTTTCTTCTCTTGCTCCACCATCCAATTTTCTGTCCCTCAGTTAGCCCTCGTATACACCAGATAGTTACCTACCAAGCCTGTAAATGACACTGCTTTATCATTGCCAATGATATTTTGACCCTGATCCATCATGAGTGTCATTTACACCATTTTTTACATCATTGATTTTGTTTTGTACTGTCTTACTTTCAAACGTGGTATCTGTTCATCATATTTTCCAGTCCTTTCTGTTCCTGTGATCAGCTTCTTTCTAAATCTCCTGTCTCTAATTTCTCTCTTATAATACCCATTACATCAGTTTAACCATCTGATTGCTCCTAGTGTTGACTGAGAAACTACATCACAGAGCTTGTTGAATCTTGTTCTGGTTTCACAATGCTCTGGGTTCCCACAGTACCACTTCTACATTTTAAGTGTATATATTATAATCGTTATAAGTAGCTTGGGATTCCTTTCTGTGGTTAGGAAGTCCTTTTTAAGTCAAAGGATGCAGGCAAGCATGCATTAACACACACGTGTCCAAAGGATGCTTGTTTACTGAGCGTGGTCATTCAGCTAAGCTGAAGTAAGAAGAAATCATGCCTTAAAGCCAGTCAGCATTAAGCTTTCTTTCATCAGTTGTCACCTCACCTTGCCAGCTAGTCCTTTCCTGGGACTACTGATTTTTCTAACTCTCTTGCTTATCTATTAGAGTTCTTCTCTCCTTGCCCAGATCCACAGATACTGAACTAACTCACCACAAACCTCAGAAAACTGTTACCCTCAAAGCAAGATGGTTGCCAGTTCTGAGCCCAGTTTTGGACACAGTTCCACAACTATGGCCAACAAGAAGTTTCCTTTGCTATTTTGGAAGCTTTGCACAGCAGATCAAAGACAAGCACTATTTTTAGTGAAAAAATCTGCGTTCTCATGGTCCCCATGGTTAATGGAACACATACCCCAAAGTACATTATATTTTCTGGATTCCTCTTGCTGTAGCAATGACTAAAAAGGTCATGATCACTGGAAGCACATGAATATTTATCACTCAGGCAAGTGAATTTTTTTATGCCCTTTCTTAGTGTTACTCCTACACAGTAGTAAGAGTAGAAAGAATCTTGGATGACAAGGACAAAAGTTTTGTTAACAAACAATTATGATCAGAAAACTCTGTTCAAGCTGCTAACATTCCCAGCTTTCTCTTTAATACAGCACGTACATACACATACAGAGACACACACAAAAACACAAGGGCAGAGAGAATTCAAACTTACCGCCTTATGATTTATCTTTTATTTGTTAGTTTGAATTGTGAAACTGAAAGCTGAGCCTGATCTTTTTCTTGAGCTTGACTGCTTGGCACTGATTTTCCCTACTGAACTTCTTTCTCCCTGTCCATACTTCCCTTGGCCTTGGGGCATCAGTGTGTGAGTTCTGGACTTCTGCATTAGTTCCTCTAAGACTCTGATCTGCCTACAAGCATGAGTCAGTAAACCAAGTGTGCATTCTGTTTGGAGCAGTGTATTATAATTGGAAAAGTCTGATGGATGCTTATTATATAAAAATGTAACAGCTCCTGTATTGACTGTCATTCACATAAGTAGCTTATTTCATTATTTACAGTAAACAAAATCAAATGTTGAGATAGAGATTTCAATGGAAAAGCTTCAGTTTTGTTGGGACAAAAATAGACCCAAGTTACAAAGATACCCATCATCCAATTCTGTGGAATCAAGCAGTCCCTGAATTGGGCGCACAGGCATCCTGGCCATCCCTGGATACTCCATAGGATGAGTCATTGTTCCTGGGTTCTCTGATCTGCCCTTGCGAGGCTTCAGTGACTTTATACTGTCAGCTTCTAATTCAGCTAGTTGTTAAACGCCTAAACTTAGATGGCATGAATACCTTGTCAGTTTTATGTTTGTGTCAATGGCATGGGCATGATATGCTGTTATAAGGATGGTGTTGTGGCCTTCTGCAGAAATACACAAAACTAACATTGTGCACTGGAGTATATGTCTAGAACAAGCAATTCAGTGTTCACCTTTTCTGAATACAAAGAAAGCCAGACTGAGTTTGTGTACAGGTCTATATATATAAAAGCAGACTATTTCAGTTGTTTTCTTTGTATTATAAACTATGAATGATGAGAAAAGAAAAAAATTATTTCTCATATCCAGGGATCCTACTGACATTTTTAATATCAAAATGATTTATCAAGGCAAGTGCCTGGAGAAATAAGTCTCAAAGGCTTTATAACCAAGTCTTCAGAGAGTGGTGCTAATGTCTAGGGGATGATGATATTTCCTGTCTGTTTTCTGTCAAAACCCCCAAATTTCTGGCACTGTTTTCTCTTTTGATCAAACTCCTCTATGAATTTAAGGGCTGAACACAATACAACATTTATAATGGCATGAGGTCTATCAAGGGAATGCCTCAAAATTGTTAATTAAAGCAGTGAGTTTAGACATGAAGCGTAGCAGGAAGCATATTCTTCCCAAACACAGTATTTCCCCCAGCTTCAGAACAGATTCCTCTTCTATAAACAAACCATTTAGTCCTTTGGAAGTTCACATCCCTGTCGTGGACAAGAGACCCTGCGTGGCACCATGGATCAAGGTCTTGTTAGGGACTGGGAACCGGCATGTTACTACCAAAGGCACTACTGGGGCAAAATGATCTGGCAGTCACAATTCAGGGATCCTGTGAACTGGGTAACTTCTTGTCTTCCTGACAGGGTTGTCCATATCTGCAGACAGGCCAAAGCAAGAGGATTCATTTGTAGATCCTTTTTCCTATGTACTTAATATTGTGCTGTAAAATGTTCTTCCTTCTGAAAAATTAGCAGCTGGTGTGCCAGAAGTCCAAGGAAGTGGAAGACAAAGATCCTTTACCACAGAAATCTTTGGAGCTTCTGTCTTTGGACGTTGAGATAGTTTTCAATTGATGATAGTGCCTATTAGTTCAGTGAGAAAGGTGTTGACTGCAGTAGAAGCGGTAGTAGTGCTGTACCCAGCATTGTTTACGTATATAAGGAAGACAATGAGCTGACAATTGGAAAAAGTGGACCATCTGTGAAGCTCAGAGTCCTTTAATTAGATGCTGAAGATGCAAACAGTTCTTTTCAATATTTAGAAAAGCAACAGAGATTTCCTAAATGCCTACAAAAAGGATAGGCAACCGTCTAGACTAAGGGTACCTATTTATGATACTGCAGATATTAGGATGCAAATATGCATAGTACATCTCTAAAAGATGGATAGACTTTTCCTTTCTATTGGATTGGTACAGACCCAGCAAAGGACATATAATTCCACCACTGTAATTGAGCAGTAAATTTGGCTAATGAGCTCTATATGAACAAATTTAGATTTAGAAATGCTGATGAGATCTAAAAATTTTCAAGATAAATGTAAAAGTTACAATAATCTGTTTCTCATTCCACTGATGTTGTTGACAAATAAAGTGTACCTTTTTCACATTTCCTTTCACCTCCAGTGATCTTTGCAAATGTTACTTATTTAAGTTTCAAAATCCTCATAGATACCCATAGGTGAAAACTGAAGTATCAGAATTAGCATGCTAGTCACACAACGTGAATAAGTATCAATTAATAAGGGTGTCTTATACTGATAAAATGGAAGTGTTTTTTCTAAGGTCACAGCAGAATCATTGTCAGAATCTGCATTAGAACTGAGCTGTTCCTGGTTATTTGTATAATAACTTAAATGAACTCCTTTCCTCTCTGTTCATATATGGATGGTTTTGGTTTGTAGGAACCTCTGTGTTCACTCATCTCAAATACCTTCAGACATTAGCATGAGCTGTCACAGCCATTGGAGTTTTTAGCTGGTTTACACAATCAGTCTTGATTTCCATAAAGATAACGAACATTTCTCGCTAAGGACTTAGCACTTCCTTTTAATTATGGAAGTTCAGTATTCAAAAACAGTTCCTAAAATTCAAAGAAAATAATGTGTCCCAAAATATGCTGTCTTAAAATATAAGCAACCTTTTGTATGACTGAAAGAAAGCAAATTTTTTTCTTAATAAATTTTGATAACCAAGATTAAGGGACTTCTGCTACAGATGACTGAAACATATGCATCAAAACATCTGGAAAGAGTAAGGCATACACCTACTGTTACAGAAATACAACATGGCAAGTGCAGAATATGTTTACCTGACTTCAGGTGCTGGGATTCCTACCACAATGCAGTCCAATTGCACTTTGGTTCCTTCAGGAACTTCCCTGCTCTTCAGTTTTTGAGTAAAGCGTGGTGGTTGTCCAATAGGCTCATCAGAATATACAGATGCCGATTCTGACTCTGTTTTTAGCTCTGCACTTGTTAATTGATTGATAGATTCCAAGTTTGCCGCCTGTTGATCATCTGTTTGTTCAAATGTTTTCTCTGCTTTGTTTTCCAAGTCTTGTGGTGCTGGAATGGAAAGCCTTTCTCTGCTTTCTGATGTGCTAGATAGACTAGAGCTACCTTTTTGAGCAGACTTATTCTTAGAATCAATTTTGCTCCTATAGTTTTTGCATGTTCGGGGTCTTATTCTTTCAGAATTGTGGGCTTTGAAAAGTGATGAGAGCTCCTCAATAAAATCTGCTGCCTTGTTTAGGAATTCCTTTTTTGATTCTGATTCAGAAGGGATGTGTTGTTTCTTTAGGTCTTGAGAGCTCCCTTTGGAGCCCTTTGTATTTCTGACATGGTCCTGACAAAAGTTTGAGTGCAGGCCATTGTCTGATGTTTTCAAAGCTGTAGACTGGGCCATTTGTTTGTGTTTTCCTGTGTTTTTCAGCTGATCTGGAGGATGCTGTGAATGTGCATGAAGCTCATCCTGTTTAGTTTCCAGTGGATTCTGATCAATAGCTTGTCTTGCCAGGTTTACACTTTCATCTAGCTCTTCTTGGCTCAAAAAGGCAGAGAGATCTGGAAGGTCATCTTGGGCAGCTACCTCATCTGAATCACCAGAAGCGTTGCCATAATGGAAATTATGAGAAGCTGGTTCTGATCTGCTTCTTTCACTCTTCCCTTGATGTTTAGTTTCAGCTAAATAACTCTCTCTCAGAAGTTGAGATATTGAAGTTGAGGATTCTAAACTGTCGTCTTGCATGCTGCCAACAAAAAGGACAAACAGGACCACACCTTATCAATAGCAAATTTTTTGATTGCACACAGTTACAGACTTCTGAAAAGCAGAACACATTTTCAAAGTGCGTGTGTGCTGAATATTAACTTGTAAGTATAGCTTTGCTTTAAAGGCTTGCTTCTGTACATACTGCCAGATACTATTGCCTTTACCCAGTAAAATCCATCTTTTATCCCTTTCTACCGGGTAGCCTTACATAGCTAAAGCAACTGCAAGTGTGGTAATTTATAGTTTGTTCCAGGCCAATTTCAACTACAGAGCTATTAAGTGAGTTTCAATGTCAAATCTTTATCATTGCTGATGTGTGTTTCTTAGCTAAGAAACAACCTCATCAGAGAGATTAAATGCTAGATATTTCAAGCATGAAAGTTGTGAGAGAATAACAGTAATTTTACATTAAGTAAATTTAGCTTGAAAGACACGTAATAAGTAAATGAACCCTCAAAAAGCATTTGAGGGGTGAGAGGAGGAAGAAGAAGGGGAGAGAAGAACAAAAATATTCTATTATGAAAAATTTTTAGTTTAAATTCTTAAAGATATTGCATTATAGGAAACAATAATGGTGCTAAATATATTATACCTTCTTAAATTAAACATTATTTCTAATAAACTATTTAAAATAAGTAGAGAATTATGTCATTATTCGATACAAACATCACTTGTACTACAGGCCTTTCCAAATCATTATCTTAGGTCATCCTGATTCTGAAAAAATGTGCCACTGATGAGAAGACAGTATCAGAAAGCCCATACTTGACCTGCATGCCTGATAAGCAATGCTAAATTATCCCTTTTGATACTTAAGTAAGTACTTCTGCATTATATTCTCCCTTTTATTTACACAAGAGCCATTGTGAATGTAGAGGGATTCAGACATCCTATTAACCCACTTACCATGAGGTGGCTTAAATATGAAGACAAATAAGACAAATACTCTTCACAACCTTTCAGATACCTCACAGATGCTGAAACAGTTTCTTTCTCGGAATACACAGTGCAGAGTTCCTCTCTTTTACTTCTTTTATGGCCTGGCAAGTCTTGCTGTGATGGTTGCAAATATTCCTATCCCAAGGTGTGTCTGATTTGTCACACTGCAGAAGGTTCTGTTCCTGTCATGGCATCAAGAGAAGGGAACGTGCCTGCCCTTGCCTCAGCCATTTCCATTCATAGCCTCATGTAACAGCTTAAGTTGCCAGAGAAAGAGAAGTAAAAGTGGAAAGCTTTCTGCTCTGCTAGTGGGACAGTTGTCCCTGGAAAAGGGCTGGTAAAAAGCAAATGAGGTGGTAATATCTCGTACTGCTGCAGTATTTCTTCCTGGAATGTGAGTGACAGCCCTTCTTCCTTATTTACAAAAAGGAAAGCTTCAATTTAAACTGTTTATATTCTTCTTCAGTGAATGAACATAAAGTTATCATATTCTGATGTGCATTTTGAGACCTAAATCCCTCTGCCTAAGGCACAACTTGTTACACTGAAGTTCTTTTTCTTACGTAAATAATTTGGCATTTTAGGTTTATTGATTTTATTGTTTTATTTTGGTAATATGTAACAAGCAAAATCAGTAAGACAACAAAGGCACCCAACCAAAATATTGATAAGTGTGTGCCTGTATGAGAAATGACAAATAAAATACCATATAAATGACATGCTTCTAAGCACCCAATCTAGTCCCTGCAGCTGAGCTAGGGTCTGCAATACTAACTGAACACTTGGCGTTAGATTATCTGGCACAGTGTTTCAGTGAAGCTGTGGCACGTAAGAGAACATTGATTTGGGAAGCCCATGTGAGATAATGTTGTAAGCTGTTTCATGACTGGACAGAGTATGTAATTTAACCTCTGAAGAGAACAAAGTGGTCTCCGTGAGGCTTAAAGTTCCCGCTCTATGGATACTACTTTTGCTTGCTCAGCTTTTACTTCTTAAACAGCTGTGCAACCTTGCTGAAGCTGAATGTGTTTAAGGGGTTATATTATCTTGTTTATGTGCTGATAGCATACTATGTGCTGTAAAGGTCACAGCTAAAGCTACAGTTTCAACTCTGAAGAGTTTAAATACATTCTAACATAAGGAGTTTACAGCCTGGAAGAAAAACCTCGCACGTGAATGAACTGCAGACCTAGAATATAGCTGTGACACAGGGCAAGTTTGCTTTAGACCTCCTTCCCATGTGCCGCCTTGTATCTGCTTAAAAACAGAAGGGAAGAAGCAGAGCCATAGCCAGCTCTTTTCTCTGCATCTTGCAGCTGGCTTAGCCTGCAAAGAGAGAGCAGTGTGTGCTTTTAGGGGGGTGTGATAGAAGGTACAGTCTCTCAGAATATCTCTGGAGGGATGCAGCTCCACGCTAATCTCTCTACATGTGGCTATGGCTAAATTATAACATCCAGCTGTATATATCTTTGTGTAGCTTTAGATGCTCAACGGAAGGCTGTATTTTACATGCTTGGAGAAATATGTATTTTACATGGTTGCAAAGTTTAGCTTGCTACATTTCTTGGCCACTCTTTCTGAAACATTTCAGAATGGCACAACTTCATTTCATCTCAATGTCTGTAAATGTCATCAGGGCTTAAAAAAGATGACGCAGTTGTTTAGAGAACACTGGACATTCTAAGGAGGATGCAAGTAGGGAAATAATACTGTGTGATCAAAACCTGCCAAAGTCAAATGAAGTTTGCACTAATTTTGTTGAGAGGGTATATGAAAATCATCTGCCTGTGACTCTTCAGGGTTTCGTTTTCCTCTGTTGTATAGTTATTACTTGATTTTCTCATTTAAGTGCTATATCTGTTTCAACAGAGGTTGTTAATCACAGTGCAGCTTTCTTGCAGATAACCATAGTAAAGCAACTGTTTGTTCAGTATGGTTATATGAGACTTTGTTCTGGGTCTTGCATATCTTCTGTTCATCTTTTGATGATAATTTGAACAATGCACTGATACATGAAAGAAATAATTTCTGCTAATGTGAGAAATAATTTCTGCTAATTCCCTTAAGGAGTATTACTGCAATATGAGGAGATGCTCTCAAAGATGTGTTTAGATTGGCAAAATAGCTTTATAATTCTAGTTTGCAAAAAAGTATAATGCAGAATCCACTGTCTGATAGCACAAGGAGGAAAAGTACATGCAAATTACTGCAAAATAGAAAAACCAGGGGTGTCTATGCCGGTGAAAATAAAAAAATGATCGAGGAAATTAAAGTAGTCAAATCAAACTTCCTTGTACTGATGGTTAATTTTGGCTAGCTGTAATGCAGTTGTATAAAGCATCTTCCATTCGGATGGCCAGGCTAGACAGCACAGCCATACATGGAAGAGCAAAACCCACTTGCCTGTCACAGTCCTGAGTGAACAGGTAGGAAGCAAATGGACAAATTGCTGGTTCAACCCTGTCTCTGCCCCTGTGAGGGCCGTTGAGCAGGTGTGAATGGGAGAAAGCAAACAGTTACCCAGCAAAAGAGCTGGAACAAATTCCTTCTGCCCATCCGAGCAGAAGGGGTAGAAGAGAGCAGAGTGCTCCTTCTGGTGTTGGGAAGCAAGGTATTGATGACAATGAATCTGATGCCAAATTCTTAATCCTTAGAGAGCCGTTGCTTTTCTTTAGAGCTCACCCAGGGTCAGAATATTATATCTAACTCTTCTCTATTTTCAGCTTGTGTAGAAGATAACTTTTTATTCTATTTTTAGTAAGGAAGAAGTTGGGTACTAGTCAAATGTAGACCTTTGACGCAGTGCTTGGGTACTGAAGTTTTAAGATATTTTGAATTATGTGATATTTCTAATTAAATGGAATATGTTGAGTTTCAGCAAATGCTGCTGTGAGGCTACGAGGCAATCCAGTTACAATTATTGATTATGCCTTGCTTATGCCTTGAGAGATGTCCAGTTTCTTTTTTTTTTTTTTTCTACAAGGAGTTATATTCTCCAAGGACCACAGAGGGCTGATGATTGAGGGGAGCACTGGGTAGGCTGAGCCAGTCAGATTTCACAGTCAGGGGAGAAGAGCTTTGGTTCAAATGAGACCAAGCATACAGCCTGACAAGGTCTCTGGGCTAAATAACAATAAGGCTGAATTCAATATATTTTCTAAAATATCTATTAAACCATCTTTCTAGTGAGCGAAAAGATACCACCAGAGGAACACCTATGCTATTACAGGTTTGATTAATAATAATGAATAATAATTTAGCCTTTCTATAGCCAAAATTGGAATCTAAGTTCCAAAATTAAGATCTGGTCTTGAATTCAGTCTTTCTCTTTGCCTGACTTTCTGGACTGTTTAGACTGAGATGTGAAATTGGCCTTGATATGCCTTGAGCCTTCCCTTTAATTTTTCCTGATTGGAACTTCAGAACAAAAGTGTCTTTGTGGCTTCTCAGAAACCATCCCTCGGTCTCCCAGTGTGCAGTGGCACAGAATGCTGGGACTGAGTAGCAGTGCATGGCACACCACTGCCATATCATGGGGCTAGCAAAATGTATACAGTAATTGCAGATATCTCTGTTGAGCAGATAACTGCAGGTAACTTTGCAGATAACTCTGTTGAGTAAGCAGTAAGAAGGGCAAACTCTAGTAAAAACACAGTAGACGGCAATCTGAGGTGTCAATGAAAGCACCACTAATTTTGCAGACTGTAAAAATCTGTCTTATAATGAACCAGTATCAAGAGGAGGAATTGCAATGCTAGTTACAAATAATAGCCCTAAGCGGGTGTTATTTAGGATTGAAAATGGGATGCCTGACTCCAGCAGTCAGCAGTTCTCTACTCTTGACTGGTTCATTACCTTTACATTACATAACCAAACAAGTGCATTGAGGGCAACATTTTTCGTCTTCCTGGGACACTAACAGCAGTGACCTTGGGCACCTATTATCTTGAGAGGCATCAGAGGATGTCATGAGCAAAACCAACTGCATGAACTTCTTCAGTCTACTAATTCAGTTTCCACTAGCCAACTAATTGCACAAGCTTTCTGAGTTTCCAAGAGCCTATATTTATGGCAATGTTCTCTTATTAGCCAAGTGATCTGTAGAATCAAATATTCACAAAGGTAGAATTAGTTTCCACAGTTTGTTTTGGCAGTGACTCGACCTGCAAATCCTTACGTGGAAGGAAGGAAAATCACAGCGCAGGAAGCTTGCGCAGTGTGACACCAAACCCTTTCATTTTCTCTTGTTTAAGGCTTGTTAGACTCATCGCTGAGTCATCACTGAAAGAATCTGAGTTTTTCCTCAGAAAACAGCAGTAGCGAAATCTCAGCAAAACTGAAGGGAATCCCGGGCATACCTGAGTGCAGATCCTCTGTTTTATTTGGTGAGAGACAGCTTTGAATGCTTGATGCCCTAAAGAAGTTTTTTCAAACACTCCTTCTCTTTATCGTCATAAAGAGGTTATCTGCAAATAGCAGATTTAATGCAAAAAGCATTTGAACATCTTCTTTGGCCTTCAGTTGTAGTTAAAAATGAGTAATTTTAGTCAGTACATGTTGTTCCTGTCTGGCTTTTCAAGCTACTGTTACTTTAATTGAGACTGCTTTTGTATGAAACCCCAGTATCAGGACAGCTAGCAAACTGCTCCTTCGTTCTCTGCATAGTGGCACCCTTGTGGCCTTTACACAGCAAGGCTCTGGACCTGTATGCCCAGCACCTCTGTTCAGAAACTGGAAAGGTTAGCAGATATTAGAGGCTATATCCTTTTCCATTTAATTTAATTGCACATAAATTGCATTTACCCACCCACTATTGAACACTAACAATTATATGGGTGTTTCAAGTGTATGATTACAGCTATGAAAAACAAGCTAAGAGATGACACAAGTGATCTGTCTTGTAGACGTTTAACGATCACAATCACATTCTTACATCCTTGCAGGAATTCTCACTTAGCAGTTGCCATTGTCACCGTTTTGGTTACTGCCTGCTGACAAGCTGTAGGTGCTGCAAGACAGACTTGGAGACTCCAGGCACAGGAAAGGTTAGGCTGGAGCAAAGGACTAAGGCTAGTGGTCTTGCGTCTGTTTGGGGGGGTGAATGTAAGATTTTTTTAATAATTGTATTCAGAAAGCTATGTCCCAGAAGGTGGTTTACTTTTCTGTTTTAGACACATTAAAAGCTTTGAATTCTATTCCTTGTAATGAATCAAGAAAATCAGATAACTAAACTCCCATTTCCAAGCAATGTAATTAAATAATGGAAAATGAGGAGAGAGCCTCCAAGCCCAGGAGTGTAACAGCTTCTGATGGAAACAAGATCCCTCTAAGAACAAGTAGGCTAAAGGTTATGTCCATGTTTAGGAAACATCCTACTTCTTTATGTATATTTTTCAATATAATTTTTTTAATGTTCTACGCATATTTTGCATTTTCTTCTGTCTCTAATCCATTTTATAAATTCTAGACCTTAAAACTCTCATTTGATTGCAAGTCTGTAAGAGGCTGGTAGCTGTTTCGTGCTCGCTGTTACATAATTTTGTAAATAGTGAAAAGACTGGTGGTGGCAGTGTTTTAAGTATCTTCACATACTGCTGCTCTTTGCTTTCATGTAACTGTCTGCTGTTCAAGGGATTTTTTAATTGCCGTTATAACTGATGTATGGCTACTACTGCTTCTGTTCAGAAAAATAAGTAGAATCAGGCCCTCCCCTCTGTAAATAAAACCTCTAATAGTCCAGCTTCTGCCCTGAGGTACATTGTAGTATAGATCTGGAGCAACTTCACTTAAACTGCCCAGGATTTACTTGAAGTAGCTGTGAGCAGAATTACTAACTCCCACCTCAGAGCTCATCTATTTGTAAATGCCACACAGTTAAGTTTTTTAAGTAGTTTTCAAGTAAAATGAAAAATTTTCCTCTACCAAGTTGAATCTTAAACCTTGAAAAGTGTTACCTCTGTACAATTTTCTAAAAGGAAGGGAAAAGAGAGAAAGGAAGGGAAGAAAGGGAAGGAAAAGGGAAGAAAGAGAAAGAAAAGGTAAATATGGGACATCCAATATTTAGAATTTTGGGGAAATTTCATTATTTTTAATGAAACTTTAATGGCTTGGAAGTTGAACAGTGCCTCATCGTTTGAATACTTGTGATAGTAGATGAGGGCCTTAACTGTTAAAACTAATTCTAGATTCCTTTTAAACTGAAATTGCTATCTGGATTGTCCTTAGAAAGGGAATGTAGAATTGAATTATCTATATATAGTTATATATAATCCATATTTAGTTAAAATATTATGCTGGAGTAATAAATAATTTGAATTTACAGAGATATAATTTAGCATGTGAATATTTTATGAACATTAGGTAAATAGTATCAAACCCCAAGCAAGTGATTTGAAGCTGGGAACATTTAAGAGTCTGGATTTCTGTAGCAGAGGATCTATCTAGACTGCTTTTTGTAGTGATATCGGTCTCCTCTAACACAGCTCTCTTCCTTTTGCCTGAAGGTGTTCACCATTTCACCCACAAGCATTTGAATGGCACTGAAAGCCTACAAAAGTTAAAGCCTTAAAAGCACCTGTTTTGCTTTAAGAAACTTCTAATGAGCCTCCAGAGCAACTATTTTGCAAGCAAATAGGGATATTTGTCCTTCTGGTGCTAGAAATATGAGAGGTGAAATGAGTTCTTCATTACCACTCTATTTCGTCCCTAATGTCTCTTTCCTTTCCTGCTGACAGCATAATCACACAGCCCACAAAAGAAAAAAAAATTTGGAATCATCTCAGGAATGGGATGGGGTAAATCCTCTCTCCAAGTCATTCTGCAGAAGACACTCAAGAAACTTATGTGCACTTGGAGTCATGCCCTGGCTTGTGACCTCAGAGTTACAGTAGTGGGTACCCTAAGCAGCACAAAATATTCAACTCTTCTTCAAGGAAAAAGCACGTTCAAAGCTCTAACTTTTTCAACATTTCCTTCGTACTATCAAATAATGAAAAGACCTTTTTCCTTGATCACAAAAGGTATTTGTTGTTTCAAAATTAATATTGTTCCTTAGTACTTCTCAAAATGAGAATTGAAACCCTTTCTTACCCATGTCTCAAGTTCTCTTTGCCTCTTCAGTCAATCTCCTTGAACTGCAAGGTAAACAATATCTTGAAGAAACCCCACATTAAGTCAAATTGAAACCGAAATAATTTTAATCTGATGTTTAAATTAGAAGGTCAAAAAGGAAAACAGGTGAGGGCCATCCTTGAGGCCTGCCTGGGATGCTTCTCCATCCTCCTCTCCCGTTGACCTGTGAAGGCTGGGCCTCAGATGGCAGAGCAAACTCTTGAGTGTAGTAGTACTTCAAGTGCTCGTAATGTAGAACAAGTTTTTATTGACTCAAGTAATGTATGCAGTCCAGTTTCCTTCAAGGATTGCCCTTATGAGAAAGAGTTTATATGAAAGGCCCAAAAAGATACAGCAGAGGTCCACAATTTGATGCTGAATGTACATACAAATGTCCTCAGTGGAAAATATAGCTAACAGGCGGCAATATTCATTTATCCTAGTCCAAACACAGGCACACCACTCTGCAAGCCTTTCATGGCTAAAACTGCAAATCCACTTTCATGGACTGTGACCCAAATGATTTAAACTAGATAATTTCTATTATTCCTGCTAACAGTAAGTGTGAGCAGTGTAGAAATCCACAAAGGCATGTGGCTGAGGACTACTGTAAAGTTTTAGTTCAGGACTGAAGCTACAGCTTAGCTCTCAGTGTTAAAAAGTGATTTATGTATTGCATGGGCCCAGTCTAGACTGAGAAATCACAGCACTGCATAAGGTACTGTAATGAGAATTTGCATGACTTAAAATGCTGAGCAAATGTCTGTGTACGTAAGTGGCACCAATGTCAAGGGAATTGTGCATGTGTATCTGAAGGCCGGACAACTGACTGCTTGTGTAGCCAGACTGAACAAAGCACAAACTGGACAAAGAAAAGCCCTGAAAAGCAGGGGTATGCAAACTAGATGGCATTTGCACATCTTTTTGTCTGGTAATTTCAAATCCATGGTCTGTTTTGGTTTTAAAATGAGATTCAGTTTTCATACAAATACTGGTTCCTAGTGAAAAAGGGGACTCAAGCCTTAAAGTAGACACAAAAGAAATCTGGCTTGCATTTTTTCACCCAAGGTTTTTCCAATTGTGCCTTTTTTCACACTCTCACTGTGTTTGTTTCTTTTTGACTGCTGTTGTCTTTTTTATGCTTTTTCATCAGTCTTCCCTAAGAACTTTGTAACATAAAAACCTTCACATTTGAATCATATTTTCTAACTATGATGTTTAAATGAGATTTATATTAGGCGGAAATAATTTGCCTGTCCCTGTAGGATATTACTATTTATGAAGACATATACTAAATCAGTTAGGTTTTAAACAGAAAAGTAAACTGAATTCTGCCCACCCCACCCCCCACCCCCCCCAGCAATTTAGATTACGATTTAGATTGCATTGTCCAATTGCTGTTAGAGTGTTGTGGAAATTTTTAACAAACCATCTTAAATTTGTATTTATGTGCAAATATACCTAGACTGCTAATTCTTAGCAGCTGTTGTTAAGAAACATTCCTTCAGTACCACAGCAAGACCTGCTGTAAAATCTCTAAAGAATGCACAGGAATAGCAAACCAGCAGAGCACACAGTTCTCCTTTGTCTTTGGTAGTCTGTCGCATACAAAACCTGGCTAAGTCCTGAACTGACTGTAAATGATTTCTGATATGTAAATATCATTCTGCTCAGCTACAGGAACTAACAGACTTCCTATTGCTGTTTAATTTTGTTAGCCCTTTCTGAAAGAAAAAAGACAGACAGACAGAAATAAATATCCTGACCTTAGGAACCTTTGGGAGGTGTAGGAGAGGGAGAAGAGCAGTGTTGAAGTTTATGAAATTGTTCCATTAACATTTGCTGGCTTTGTTTCCACTCTTAAACTCTAGAGCGTCTTCACAAATGTAAACATCATGACCAAAACAGAACTACTGATAAAGTAATCAGTGTGTTTAGCATGATTTGTATAATGTTCTATTGACGTAAACTCAAGAGCTACTCTGTTCCCTTGTCAATTTTTGACATATTATTTTGTAAAACTTAAGATGGGCTTCTGATTACTGCTTAATGTTGCAATATATTGGGCCAAACATTTGCTACTGACAGTCAAATACTTCTCTGAGAGAGAGAAAGAGAGCAAGGGAGAGATAGTGAGAGCTCAAGGGGGAGAGCTATGCCCTTCTAGCAGGACTGTTTCTGCAGCTGTTGTGTACATTAATCCAGAGAGCAGATCTCCCAGCACTAAATATAGCCAGTGGGGTCATTTTACACGACTAAATAAATAAATAAATAAATAGAAAGTATTTAACTATGGGGTCACGTTAAATTAGGTTTGATTTTGCTTAAGAAGGAAATCCAAATTATGGCATCTCGGTTTAACGGTGAATATCAGAATGTCAGTATTTCAGAATGTGGAGGGAAAATAAGCGGGAAGAAGAAGACAGTGCCAGCAAGGAACTTCTCAGGTCATTACAATCTTCTCTTGAGTCTTTGGAGGAGTCAGACTGGCTCCGAAGGATTTTGAGAAGCCCACCAACGCTATTCAAGCCCTTTATAATGCTGCAGAACATTGTCTCTCTTTCACTGCAATACACATGCCTCAGCATAATTTAAATCAGTTGGTTCAAAAATTATTTGTTCCCTGTATATGTCTTATTGGCAATAATTAGCATTCAAATATACATGCTTATCAAACACTTCTGCACCTGTGCTGCAAAATCAAAATGTAGACCGATCTAAAGTTGAGGGATTACCTTTTTTAATTCCTCCAGATGTTGCTGCCCAACCCTGGCAGTTAGTAGCGATGACAATTATCCAGAAGTGTGAGATTAAAGTTAAGGGAGCGAGGGAATTCTTCGAGTCCTCAGGAACAGAAACAGCTAGGAGTCCATACAGTGAAGGAAGTTAACCTTCGTTATTATGAGGATGGCTGTAAGAAGCTGGACAACCTGTCACCACCGGAGCAATAGCATTTGTCAGTTTGCAGGTCCCAAGTTATTTTGAGCAGCGTAAACCATGTGCCCGCGGAGCATTCCACCTCATTGGACAGGGAATCCACTGCTCTGACAGCACCTATGGGCACCGAGTGCCTTCTCCTCGCTCATGAAACGTCCCCTATAGATGCTTATGTGGGTTTTGCTGATTCATCCAAGAGGCACTGTGGTGGCATTTATTACTCTTGTCAGCCGGTTTAGACTTCAGCCTTTTAAAATTACTAGATATTGCTTTTGTCTTTGTGTTTTGATCAGAACTTGAAGATTACAGTCACTGGGAAACCCATTAGCTGGTAACAACGTAAAAGTTTTGCAACTCCAAAGGCAAACTCAGCAAACGTGCGTGATTTAATAGTAAATTATTCCTGACATCTTTGAAGTGTTTGATTTAATAAGCAGAGTGCAACAATGCGGAAATCCTTAAGGATGGCCTGTAACTACAAATCCTCAAAAAGCTAGGACTTTTAAATTTGTTATTGAATACACAGAAATAAACTGTTGGCGGAAAAGTAATTAAAAGAGGCAGGTGAAACTTAGCTGTAAATAAAACTGAGATATAAGCATAGGAGGAATAATTTCAAAATATTTTAAGCAGTACACAGAGAAACCCTGTTACTATATGGAATTTCATTTTGTAAAACTGAGCTACTGGTTAAACCCTTGAGTGACTAAAACCTACCACATCACTTGGAAAATGTAGAAATTAGATTTTCTACTCATCCTAGACACCAGCAACAGAAAAAAATCTGTAATTCTAAACAGTTCAGCTTACCAAAAATGCTGCTTGATTGTTGACATGCTATTATATTGAAAATGCTCATCACAATTTCAGTTTTAAAAGATTATTAAAGTGTTATGCCTTTATTATGGGGAGTTGATATATAGCCCTTTCTACAGCTAATGATGTAATTAGCTGGCCTTTTGACCTTATCCCAGTTCTTTCAAAATGTTATCAAGTGAGTGCCTTTGCTAGAAAAGAGGTTCTACAGTGGGATCTAGTTGTTCAGAAGGATCTTTTATGAGGCATAACAGTATGAAAAATCAGAGGTAAAGGCAACTCTTTTATGGAAAATTTCCTGATGCATTGGAGGTATTTTTTTTTCTGTTTCTTTCTCTTTTTGTAAAGTATCATTCTCAGAATAGCTTGTGAATCAGCTTGTCCTATGTTTCAGGTAAGTATCTATCATCTGAAAGGGTCTGCATATATTCAGTTACTTTTGCCTGAAAGAGTAGCTTGCGATACTTCCTCACATGGCAGTGTCTCTGGTAATGAAAGCTCATTCTAATGTCCTCTTGCCTTTGTTCTGTCATTATTTCAGAAGAACATAACAGTGCTCGGTGTGTTTATTCTGGGGTGTTAGAAAGTGCCACCAGTGTCTACACGAGAAAGAATTTTCTGTTTTACAGCTCGTCAATCTCTTGGCTTAATTTTTAAACCAATAAAAGGAGTTTGCAGTATGATTAGAGGTGATGTGCATGTCACAGGTTGTGATTCTGTACTAGAAGTGTTGGCTGATGGGCAAATACAGATTGCTGTTGCCATGTCTGCCTCTGCAAGGGACAGGCAAGAGTGCTGAGGCAGATCCAGAGAGAGTTGATATATTCTATATATCACATTGGCAAAAAAAGAAAGAAACAAAAGAAGAAAATGATGGTCCAGCAGTGCTTCTACATTGCAAAAAGCAAGTAGACTGTTATGCTGGTTTTGCTTTGCTTGCGCACGTGGCTCTTGCTTTCCCGATTAAACTGTCTTTATCTCAGCCCACGAGTTTTCTCACTTTTACCCTTTTGATTCTCTCCCCTGTCCCACCGGGGGGAGTGAGCGAGTGGCTGGGTGGGGCTTAGCTGGTGGCTGGGGTTAAATCATGACAACTGTCACTCAAGTAACAGTGGGCAATTTCCTTGCTCTAAAAGGACAGCTAAGAACAACTAGACTCTATGTTATTGCGAAAAAGGTCTGTGTATTCTGAGAATTACAGTTGGGCATGTACAAATGAAGATCCTCCAGGAGCTTTGTGTGGACACCAGGAACTGATACACAAACGATGGAAATAACAAATCAGTGTTTGGATAGTCAGCAAACTCATGTCCCACTGTCTCTCCAAGTCTGGCAAAGGAGTTCACATCTGAAGGGCTCCAACTGATAGCAAGAAAAGCTGGTGTCAGGTATGTCATAATAACTTCTTACCATGCTGTCACAAATGGGTTTGTGAAAGTGCGTGTGATCCTTGCCACTAAACTGACGAAGGTGCTATACAACACAATAGAAATTTGCTCTTGATTTAGAGGAACACAGTACATGCTTTTGGAAATCAAATACCTGCTGCCTGTAAGTACAGGTTTCACATGGACTTTATTAAAGCCCAGTCTACAAAAGACAAGACATTGAAAAGAAAGAGTGATATCATACTAATAATTACACCTGTGTCTTCAATTTTCATGTATAAGAAAAAGTTTTGAGAAAAGACACAGAAACCACCTTTTGCATACCAGTTTTATTGGATTTTTTCTGAGCGATGGTTGGGAAACACCCAGCATACAATACAACAGCAGACTCTGTTATTGCCCTTGAACATGTGCAATAGCAGCAATAATCATTGCGTTCTTGTGACTACCACATGTGACCTTCAATTATACAGAGCAGGAGGACGGTGTTTATACAGCTATCTCACAAACAGAAAATGTGGAGAGATGGGGAAAACTGGAAAAGGAGGAAAAAATTGCACCATGTCTAAGAAAGATTTTCTACAAGACCCGTTTTTTGCCAGTCATCGTAATCCAATTCCAACTTACTGTCAAAAATATTAATATTGACTTTGTAATTTGTCCTGGATTTCTGATAGGGGTTTAGATTGTGATTTTTTAAAATTCCCATTGGAAATTCTGGAACCAAAATCCTAAATGTTCCATTTCTTTGAAAGCTTCCTTAAGGATCTTTGCAGTCAAGTTCTGGTGAGGTAGTTATTTTGCAGATCTCTCCAGAGCCCTGTGGAGCACAGGGTTACTACCCACTTTTGGACTGCATCCCACCAACCACTGGTCTTGCTCATACCAAGGCTGGACTCATTTCTTTCTAATGTGGAGTATGAAATAGAGAGTGAGTTAGACAAGTTTGCTGTAATGGGCTGAAGGAGTAACTTCAGAAGAGAGGCTTAGCAGACCTGTAACCATTTTGCTGGTCAAATATGAATGTTGACTTGTAAAGTACCCATTTTGTCTTTTGTTGTACTAGCTTATTCCAAGGGCAATGAATTGCTCCCTACCTGTGCAGCTTTGGGCAATAGCAATGATGTCTTTTCTTGAAGCATCAGTGACTAGTTGCTACTCGAAGTATTACATTTAAAGGTCCAGTAACTGGAACAGCAGTGGCAAGCCCTATGACTCTTTTAGATTATAGACTTTAAGGAATTATCTTAAGGCCATTATTCTTTTGGTAAGAAAAGTGTTAACAGCAATTTTCTGGATGTTTCTGGTAAAGCGAGTTCAATAGTGGTTTGGAAACCTTGTGTAAGATAATATGAGTTGGATATTTTCTATTCATATCATTATGCAGTGCATCTCTTAGCATGAGCCTGCCAGGTATTGTGTGATTCTAACTCAGATGCTAATTTTAGAAGTGGAGACATATCAGAAGGATGAAAGAAGTGGTAGCTCTTTTCTGTAGAAAGCACAAATAATAATGTTGAAACATTCCCTCAGTGCCTATTTCTTTTTCACCCAGCCCAAAACAGGCTTTATCCTCATGTGAGGATTGCCTGAGTGTAACTACAGAATCTTTCAGTCTCGTTAATTATTTAGATGAAATGTACTAGTAATTTATGGGGCCTGATGACGTTTCCAATGAAATCAGTGATCTGTCACTAACATCAATAGGAGAGGAGTAGAGACTTTTCCAAAAAGTTAGTTATAACCAGAGTAATGAAAGCAGTCTTTCGGTCATCCACACAGAGCCACAATCTCTTGTACTATCCTCATCCAGTTTCATCCAATGTTCCATCTATTTGCTTTTCAAAATGAATCAATAGGTAAAAATGTACCAGTATTTTGCTTTGTTGCAGTAGAAATGATACAGCCTGAAAATGTTATAAAGATTTGTATGAAATACAGAGATAATCCCCAAAACATGAAATAATTGATGTTATGGGTAGCAATTGTAAAAGGGGATTTGTAAAACCCCTTTTTTGTAAAAAAACTTTTACTGAACTCTAGAAGTGTCAGATTCTTTAAGGTGGATTCCCTGCCTAAAAAACATGGAGGACACTGTGTCGTTATTTTAAATTATGATTTTTTTTCTTGTGCAATATTATCCATTGTACAATATTATCTTGTATCATATTAGCCTTTCAAAGAATTTAGTCAGCTTGCAAAGATGCCTGTAATACAGAAGAGTTAGCAAAAAGTATCTGTTCACAACCATTTTACTGTTCACTGTGTAGTTAATACCTTATTAGGTTCTCCTAGCTTCTTCCTTTTGTGAGGGAAATTCTTTCTTTAAGTTGGCATATCTAAACAACATTCTATAAGCAGCTGGGTTCTTTATTTTGCTAGCATTCAAATTTTAAAGTGGATAGTTTCCCTTTATGGTTCAAATGTGAAGTGCATGAGCTCTACCTGGAAGTGCTCATGTGGCTGAGTAGGATCTCCTTGAAGTTACCACCATCTCTGGGTGGAGGGTTTGGCTCACATCAGCCTTCTTTCTGGGGTCAGCGCTACCAGACTTCAGTGATTTGTAAAGCACACCACAAAAATTGATATATAGAGATTGACAGTTGCCCAAAGAAGCAAAAGTCTGATGCAACCCATTATATAAGATTGTTTTAAAAAAATCATTAAAAAATCAAATACAGAAAAAATGGAGATAATACTAATGAGGACTCTTGTCTATAAAATCCAATGACTTGGTGGAGACTACGTCTGGTAATCAACAGAAACACAAGGTCAGAAATCAATGGATTAAAATTAATAACCCAGAAACCAGATTTGATTACTGAACAAGATATCAAGGGGGATGTGCTGTTCCATCCATTCATAGGGCAAGTGAAGCAGGAGGAAGCTTGATTTGACACTGATGCCAAAAAAACAGCTCGATTGAAAGGTGTGAGATTTACAGTCAGGGTTACTATTCCCAGCATTGTCAGAGACTACAGGATCCATTCTGA
Source organism: Morus bassanus (assembly GCA_031468815.1). Lineage (NCBI taxonomy): Eukaryota > Metazoa > Chordata > Aves > Suliformes > Sulidae > Morus > Morus bassanus. The sequence continues at coordinate 5,674,087 of CM062583.1, forward strand.
CACTATAGGATTCACTGTCCTGATTGCGAGGCATGACTAGTCCAAAACAGATCATAAAAGGGGATATGACAATGACAGTTCTGCTGTCTTCACCTAATTTGGGACACTCTGTGCTATGTGAGATTTGCATTCCCACTACGACCCTCTCCTTCCCTGTCTTCTTTTATCTCCAATTTATTTCTTGTCTTTCATGTCTTTCCTTCTCTTGTTTTTAATAAGAACATGGCTTAGCAGACAGGACTAATTTTGCTATATTGTTTCAGGTCTCCAACTAAGAGAGCACCAATTGGCACCGACTCAGTCCAATGCTGGTACAGGTTTGCCAGATCTTGCTGTAGCTGATACAACGATGGACTTGGTTTCCTCAGATTATATGTAAGAGAGGGCGCTAAGCCAAACACTGTGTTTGTACTTTTGCTGTTCTTTTCTGGGTTTTGCTGTCCCCTTTTTCGTGGCTTGTCTAATTTGTTCTTCAGATAAAACAGGATTAATCCCTATCAGCTACAAATCTATCCATTTCAATCGGCTTCTTTACCTTTCTTCAGAACATACATCTCCAAAACATCTAAAAAGGGTGTTTGTAGCCATGATTAATACCAACTGAACAGATTGTCAGAGGGACTGGTACAAAGAGTGGAGGTATCTTGTTACCTAAATCTAAAGGAAAAGGAAATACAGGAACGTTACTAAAGTGCAAGCCATATTATATACTTTATATTTTGCTTATTTGAATTTTTTCTCCTTTTATTTGTATAGTAATAAAAGGGTTTTGGTTTTTTTTTGCTCTCATGGCAGCTATTTCTATGGTTGATATTAAGCAGACCTGACACCTACACTGCCTGCCTTTGTTAACTGCGTACTGCTGTCCAGAGACAGGGTCATATACATGAAAGCTTTTGACTTGGGGTTGAGATTAACACAACAACACATTATGGATTGTATTTTAAAAAGTGGGTTAAAAGTCAGTCTTAAGTTAAAGTTAAAAGTCAGTTAAAAGTCAGTGAGGCATATTTTGTAACCACACAGTCTCTATTTCCAATTACACATTTGTCAGATTTACAGTGCAGTCCTTATTCTTATCACTTAAATGGCATTGCACATCTAGAACAGAGAGCAGAACTTCATCCAGGCTACTTACAAAGAAATTCCAAAATCCTTAAAGAACTGAGAGACTTCACTGGGAGTCCCTCTGTAAGTGCGTTTAACATAAAAGAACAAAGTAAGTGTGGCTATTCTTTGTGGAAACCTGATTAATGTGATTTGCAGGGTAATGAGGAAAATATACTCGGAGGTTCTTGCCTCCTCTCCAAACTAAGAACATATATACCATTTATATAAAATACAGGTACCTTCAGTATCTTTTTTCTATTTAGGTATGTTGGATTTCCAGTGTATTTCTTCATTTTATATTAGAGGCCCTGAGGCCTACAGCAAATTAAACACAAAGGGCCAGGCAGCTGGCAGGAGCCTGAGGCAACTCAGCCTAATGGTAGCATAGATCAGGACCTTCAGGATTTTCAACTAACCAAAACCAGAATGAATGGCTGGTGTTTTGAGCATCAGAGGCTTTGGCACCTGTTATAGACAACTAGAACTGTAGAGAAAATCAGCTGTAGTCAGATGTTTAATAGGACAAAACATTCAATAATTTAGTTGCCAAAATTATACTTCATGAGATACTTCCCTAATTAGAATGTCTTAAAGGATTGTTGCTAGAAGAGTCCCTAATTAGAATGTCTTAAAGGATTGTTGCTAGAAGAGACTAAGAAGAGGGCATTCATGGACAGTCTACATTTTAAAAATATTTTCGTGAGACTTCTTGCTTTCCAAGCACACTCAGATAAGACTTTCAGTGGTTTATCAGCAGCGTGCATGGCAGTCAGCTCATCTCTGAACCTGTGGTCATCGGATCACCTCAGCTAGGTAGGCCTGGGATAAACAGTTTGGAGGGCAGCAACATGATTGTTCAGTGAGGTGACTAGAGGAACTAACTGAAGACGAAAGCTTGACATGCATAGATTAGGTAGCAGGAGAGCATAGTTTGGTAACAGTTTGCTAAAATACAACAGAAGCAAACTCCATGGAAAGAAGAGACAGTGTATAGTGCATTACAATGGTGCAACAGGATGAACTGAGAAACAGTCAATCTGAAGGGCCACAGCTAGGGAAGAGAGATTATATCCATACTTACGTGGAACCTATCATCTTGACACATGGTGGCAGCAGAAAAGCATGGCAGTCTTTGTGCCAACAAATAAAATGCAGTAATGACCTGTGGGGTTAGGGGAATTGTGCTGTCTGGTTATAGCTAGGAGAATGAGTGCTAGCTGCTATTATTTGACCCCTTGTGCATAGCATTCAGAAAGCACTGACTCTGCCCAGCTGTCTGGTTGTGCAGACAGGGGGAAAAACCAACTTCTGCAGTTCTGTGGCTTTAAAAAATTCTCCTCCTTTGCATTAAAACAGTGCCATTTTGTAATGAAAACATACCTAGGATATCATTCCCAAACTCTGAATCTCATTAGGTGACTGATTTGAGAAACAGTCACTGTTTTACCAGCACTTCAGTGTGTTACCTTATTATGCACGCTTGAGATCAGTTTACCAGCCCCTCCCGATGATTCTGGCACTCTTTCACTTCTGCTGCCTCATCTGTCTGGAACGCCTTCCCTCAGGCCACTGAGTCACCTTCCCACTTTAAATGTTGCTTTTTTCATTGTAATTCTAAACTGACTTGCATTAGAACATAACTTGTAAAAAATTATATGAAAATGTACTGCAAAAATTGTATCTGTAGATATGGATGAAGCTTCAAAAATCCTGGTTTTATAGGATACAACTTCACTGACAGAATTAATTTTAAAATAAGGGTCTTTTTTGTCAAGACACAAGCAAACTTGCAGAAGGGACAGAGATGAGAATAAAGTAGTTTGATAGTACCAGCTTATTAAACACCAGAAGTATCAGAATCACTCTGTCTAGCTAAAGAACAAGTGATACTCAGATACTGTAAGCTCGCTTACCAAAGTAAGGATCATGACCCAGAAAATTACCTCAGAGCAACAATAGCAGGAGGTATTGGCCATTCTGACTAGCTCTGCAAATTGTTAATTATGCTGAACATGACTTTTTCATAAGTATATAAGACAGAGAAAGAGAGAATGATATACTTTTTCTAATAGGAAACTAAATAGGGCCTCTAATTAATTTCAAATAAATTACCTAGTAATAGAAAATATTTATGACTGCTTCCCCAGGCCACATTCAAACCAGTGGTTCTGCTTATGCAGTTGTCAGTCACCAGAAATATCTAATTTCCAAACAGTCAAAATATCAATTTACTCAATGGAAGGAGTCAAAAGATATATCACAGGATTTAAAATATACTCTGATCTGATAAACCACACATATTACAAGCCAAGTTTAGACCAACTGGTACATCAGTGACATATAGTAATGCCATGTGTTATCATGCACGTTATAAAAAGGAATTTTCTTTCTGCCTAGGGTGCCTTTGAAAACGCTTTTTTAAATGTCTCGCTTCTTTTTGCTTTAGAAAAGGAAGAATATTGGAAGATTCTTAGAAAGAAAATGCAAATATTATGGTAAGTATTTTTCATTTAGTCTAATTAGTAAAGGCCTCTTAAAGCACAACAAAACTTTTTTGGCATGCTTAATTGGTGGTACGGGTCTGTGGAAACTCAATATTTGAACTAAATTGTAGACATAATGCTCTTAAAGTATATGCTTAATGTTAAAACAGGACAACATAGTAAATCAGGAAAACATCTATTTTATAAAGAAATATTTGCCAGTTTGGAAATTCAAAGACAGGATATGAAGACCAAGCCTATGCTTTCATTAAATAGTTAAAAAATATACTTTCAATTTTCTTACATATTTGTTGAAAAGCTAAGGGATTACCTGTGGAGATCCAGCTGTATATTCTCTTTTGGTGTGTTCATATAACTTCATATTGGCCAAGATTTCGACATTTGAGTAACTAGAGGCAGTCACCTAAATCTTTACTCCCCATTTTTTGAAAATCAAAGTACATATTTTGAAGAGACATACTTTAGAAAGTTACAACCGTAATGTTTATAACCCATGAGTATCATATATGAAGATTATTCCTCTTGTATAGAGTGGATTTGTTTTGTTGTATATTGAGCTGTTGAATAGGATTTAAGGTGTTTGAGTGAATAGAGAAGTTTAAGTGGGGCTGGAGCAGAAAGGGGAGCCAGAACTGCTGGTATCATGCTGTGATGGATAGAATTTACATGAAATGCATTTCAGTTTGCTGACTGCACTGCATGAAAGGAGTATAAACATGTATTTTTTCATACTTGATGTACTCAGTTCTGGGATTTTGAGCTGTGGTATAAACCCATCAAGACTCAAGCTAGTTTAATTTGGCATTAGTTCCATTGACTTCCATTGAGAAACAATTTACTCGTCTGAAGGTTTGACCTAGAGGAAAGGGAAGCAGGGAAAATGTCAGCTTTGACTTTTGGCAAGGGTGGGCCAAGAGAAAGAACTCAGTGGGAAGAACTTCCAGAGTTTGCCCAGCTTTAGTCAAGATAATAAAGTTTAAAATCCAAGAGCTAATGAACAATTTGATTCCCAAGAATGAGGCCTCTAATAACAGTCCCCACCATGCAGATACAGCTACTTTCTGTGCCCTCCCATGGGCTCCTTTTGATTGTGTTATCAAAACTATTAAGGAGGGATAACAGTGCTCCAAGCAGAATTGTTTCCTTTCCTGGTTTTGAAAAACTTAGGAAAGAAACTCTTTATATACTGAATGCTTCCTAACCCTGACCCACTTGCTCTCTGTTTATGCGGAGCAAGAGAAAACCTTTGGTTCCTTTGCAGAGATGTGAAGATCTCTCTGGTCTAGATACTGAGGTGCAGGACTTGATGCAGCCAAATGTTTATATCAGAAAATATGTGGTGATGAATATATTGTTAGTTTCTGGTTTTATTCTTTTTATGTCGATCACTATATGTCCAAAGAAATTATGGTAGAGGCAAGTATGGTATTTGAATCTTTAATTTCTCAAATATTTAAAAATTTATAAGTTTCCTGACATATAGCTATAAACACAGATTTATTTGGTAATTCTTGAGCTTTTAAATCTCACTTCAAAATACGTAAATTTAAATTATATTTTAAAAAACATGTTAATTCTACTTTCTTTTAACTTGCTGTGGTTTTGTTAGAAAACATTAGCAAAATTAATATAATACCAGTATCTCCTCTGTTGTTATTTGGGCAAATAGTGAGTTCTGTATCCAGTCAAAATTAGCTGTAAAACCAATGGTGCAGGAACTTCTAAAGTGAAGACTTTAAAATTGTATGTATTGCTATTAACTATTCTAAACTAAATCTTAGCCAAAAGATAATAATTTTCATAAATTTGACTTGAAAATGTGTAGTCACTGTAATCCCAAATACTAGATTCTGAAGACATCATTGCTGATATAACTCACTGGAAATTATGACTATTTGTAATGGTTATAAACAAAATGCTTCTAGGTTCATGTCTATTATAATTCTGCAGGGAAGCCAGTAGGGATTATGGTTATGAACAGACTATTTTAATACTTATGGTTGTTATAAATTCAGAAGATAACCCAAACAGGTTTATAACGGTGATGAGATATTTAGAGGCTCAAACTTGAACAAGAGGTCAGGGAAAATTATAAGGATCACATGAAAAGTGATTTTTAATTGTAATGCTGTTTATTACAAAGCAACCACTTGGCCAAAAGGCCAAATAAGCATTACTTTCATTCATTTTATTAAAAAAACAAGTTATACTCAAAGGAATTTAATGTGTAATATTTATACTGTCTGTTAAAGAGCCAGTTTGCCTGGCTGAGTTTGCTACAAGCTTATAAGCATACAAGATTGTTTGTATTGAATTGTTTGTATTTGCAAAAGTTTTATCACATTGGTCACAATATTTTTTTACAAGTCTTTTGGCTAAAAAATGTTGTGGAAGTGTTTTCTGATGAAACTGGAGTTTCAAGCTGACTTTCCTGCTGGCAATCTGTCTGGTTTTGGATGTCTCCACTGGGTTGTGGGGTGAACAGAAGCTGCTATGTCTCAGTTGGATACTGTGGAAATGCTCTGTCTTTTCCTGGGACAGTCTCGGGAACAATCTCTCTTGAATGTCCAGGGATCCAAGCCCTAGGACTCCTCTCAAATTTATGTCTATGTATGTTTAAGAATAATTTTGCTGCTCTAGATCCCTGCCCGGAAGCTGGAAATAGCCCTTTTTGTTCTTTTATGAAAGCAAATATATGTGTGTTAAGTGGGGACTATCCAGTGCCCCTCGAACAATCATTTCTGATTGGGATCAGTGATCATATTTAGTGGTGTCCTAGTGGCTTGCTGACATTAATGACAAGAAAGCCTTCATCAATCAGACGTGGGTGATGAATCACTGCTACTTCCCTCCTTATCCAAGAAAAAAGCGCCAGCTAAATGCAATGGAGGTTTGGCACAGGTGGCTGCTCTACTGTTTCTGCTTCCAAATGATATATAGTTGCTTTGGCCTCCCCTTTACAAGCTTGAAGTTTTACATTGAAACAGTTTTTTTATATGCTGGTAGACTAAACAAACAAAGAAACATTATCCCAAAAACATTGTCCCAAGATTTTCTGGAGAGAAATAAGAGCCTCTAAATCACTCATATTAAAAAATCAACAAGAAGATTGTCAGCATTTTGCACAACTCCAGTGTCAGTAAAGAGAAACAAAAGATTCCAAGCTTGTGGCAGTTTTTCTTTCCTAAATGGGAGCTTAGTAAGTATTGGCATAGGAGATCTCTGGGAACATGAGTTAATAAGTTTCTTTACATAAGAATTGTGCAGTGGGTAGCAGCAGTGATTCCATTTTTCACACAGTTACGAGGATTTGATGGCTTGTCTCATACAGCTTACTTTCCTTCTGTCTCCAAAATAAAATAAAATTTTTTTGGCAATCTTTTATTCTAATGCTAAGGTTGAGACTTACATCATAGGAAATTCAGAGATACAGTCCTCCAAGGACTCCAGGCTCTGACTGCTCACATATAATTTCTGTGGAGCCCGTTAACAACCTCTGCAAGAGAAAACTAATTTTCCATCTGTCCAGGAGTCTTCATCCACTGTGAATATTTAATCCACTTTTTGAACAGAGATGTCCTGGACTGTAGTTGATAGAAGTGGCACAGATTCATTACCACTTTGACACCACATTTCAGTCCATGCTATACCAAATATGTATCAGTTGCTAACTGCACCAAAATAGATCTCACAGTAGAAGCCCCTGTGGGTTTCAGTAATACATGTGAAATCGTGAGTCTTTTCCTAAATTAAATCACAAGAGCTGCAGAGTACTCTCCAACCATCTTTACTAAACAGAAATATCTTTGTTGCAAAATAGTCACATATTTTTGAGCGGTAACTAATGGCAGAAACAGCTGGATGTAGTTTGAACATACTGGTCACAGTTTATGCCTCAGAGTTATTATTTTCTTCCCAGCTATTCTTCGCAGAGTCCCACCATAGGAATAGAGAAAACAGCATGTTGTGACAATCGTTTAGGCACAGGGCCACAGGCTATTACACCTAGAAGATGGCAGAGTCCTCTGCTTCCTAGAGAGGCATGCTGTGTCATCTTCTCTCCTAGCAATCAGCCCTAACATCCATTTCATGTCATGCCTATTGAGCCCTCTGATATTCAAATGTTTCCTTACAGTTTCTTTTTTCTCCTCATCTGCAGGTGTTAGTCTGGTCTAGGACCTTTTCATTCACTGTTTCTGTTCCCAAACACATCCATGCCTATCTTCCTACTGCCTGGAAGTTTTTTTCTCTCAAATCTTACTCCTTGTAAAGCCAAGGACTTTATCACCAAAGAAATGGGGCAAAGAGCGAGCTGATTATCAGGAAAAATTCAGTCTGGCTCAACAGAGAGAGGGCTTTATCATGGTATTTCTGGTTTCCGTACCAGCACTATTTTTTCTTCCATTCCCAATTCTGTTCCATTAACAACAAAATTAATTCTGTGAATTAAATGCCAGCTCCCACTACACCTCTAAGAAAAGAGACCGTGTCTTTTTCACAGTTAATTTTCCCCTGTGCTGTCTCCCAAGCCCCCTGAGAGAACAGATCCCTCCACCCCACCTCTGTTTACACGAGCACCTTTCTTCTTTCACAGTCAGGTCACTCTGTGCTTGGGATAAGAAATGACACTAAACAATCCAACATGGAAATCTGCAAAGAAGCCAAGAGTGCTCACCATGAAGTGTTGTGACCAGCCTGTGTGTGAGCCTCAGTTCTGGTCCTCTCCTGCGCCTCTTTGTTCTCCTCAGTGCAGTCTGCTACCTTTCTGCCTGCTCTTTACGAAATAGTAAGAAGGCTAATTTTAGGGTGCTTCATCATCCTGCCATGCAAAGACACAGTGTCATGTCAGAATCAGCAGCATGTGGCACCGCTTGGAGCTGCTATTTTATAAGCTGAGGTTCAGCGTGTTCTCAAATTGGTCTCTGCAGGGCAGAACTGGCTCAATTATTGTTCTTGTATTCCTACACCCTAAGGTGTGGGATTGTACCTTAAAAATCAAAGATCAGTTTCAGCCTGACCAAAAGCCCAGTTTAATGACATGGGAACCAGTGTCTCAGCATCCAATACTTAAGCCAAAAAACCTGAAAGATTACATGGGAATTTCCTGGTGTTCGGTTAGCACCTGGCCTGCCGATCTACTTATAACAGACAAATTTATTTAATAGTGCGAAACATCATTGCAATAGGAAGAGAACATGCCACGTGCGGGAAGGAGCTGCTCTCCCAGCCCTCTGTGTGGGATGTGCGAAAATGTTCAGCTTCTTCATCCCCAACCTGAAGGTGCCTGGGCACTTACGTGGCTTCTGCTGTACTGCCAGGATACGGGGTGGTCGCTCCGAGTGCCCGCTGCAGTTTGTGTGGGCTTGGGGATACTGGATCCACACAGGAGTTCGTGAGGACAAGAGCTTCATACCTTATGCAAAGGTCAGCTTGTTTCCTTCATTGTAGTCTCCCTGTCCAGGATTCATCGTTGTCCTTCATTGCTTTTCCTTTTTTTTCACATCTGTCATCCTATGAATTGCATCCTTTTGGCTATTTCAGCTACATTTTGTGTCCTGAGAGGATGAGGGGAATGCGGCGTTGCAGGGTTTTGTTCTTGCTTGTCTTATTTGAAGGTATGACTCCTCAGCTTATCGTTAAACAGCTCCCTTAATTAGATGCCTCAAGTTAGACATAAAACTTGCAATATTCTAGATTTAGTATTTATACAGTGATTTACCTTCACAAACAGGTCAAAAACTGTTCATTATTTTTTCCACCATATCGCCATTAGTTAATAATTAATTGGTCCTACTGGTAAGCACATTTGCATTTGAGCTAACCAGAATCACTACAGTGAGCAGGGTGGGCAGACAGAGAACTAAAACATGCTCAGCTATGAAGTCGCAGAGCATATAAAACGTGTACTCTGTGTGTACATGTAAGTTATGTCTGTCTGCCTACACAGGCACGTTCCTTAATTACTAACATCCAAACATTGATACTGTGGAGAATATAAGGATAAAATGTAAAACTGAAATGGCATAAAAGGGTCTGACCGTACCTTGTTTGCAAGGCTATTTGCATTCTAAAGCCTTTCCTTTGTCTTAATCAAGAATATTCTACACAAAGGCTTCACACAGAGGTTAGTAATTTCTCATAGCAAAACGCTGACATCTCTAATTTCATGTTATCAGCTGTTCTGGACACCCATTTCTATTTTCCATAATCTGTGACACATCGAAGTATAAAACAAAGGGGTTTGAAATGAGGAATTAATGTTTATAAAGTATGTAGTGACTGTTGCCAGGAGAAAATGGAGGCAGAGAGCAGAGTCCATCCCTGTTATTAGCTATACAGAAGTTTTGTGCCATAACACTGTAGCCTTCAAAAACACGTATATTAACTGAAGGATGTTTACCAGTAGTAACGCATAAAGTATGCGTTAGTTAACACTATGTGTGATTTTTTTTCATTTCTGTATTATCTGAACAGGTGATTAACTGGGGTACAATTTAAAAAACACAATTGTGCTGACAGCAATCACCAGGCAGTAGCCAAGCATTGCTATTTTAATAATGGCAGGGCAACTGAAAATAGTTTCCTGCTTGTTGTGACCATCAATAAGAAGGCTGTGTAATTGTAATAGGAAACCCTCTGTGCTAAGGCACTTAGAAGGAATAAATCCCTTCCCCGATGTTAACCAGATTTACATTTCTTGTTTTCACTGGATTTTCCATCACTGCAAAACACTGGGGTTTTCTGCAAGTACTAGAAGGAACATTGGGAATTTTGAGGTGCAAGTGTGCTCACCCGTGGTTCTCTTGACCACTGCAACTACAGAATCGCGTTTTGGCAGATTTGATGCCAGTGAATGCAGAATTGGTTGTCCTGAGCGGCTGGACGACCACGCAGTGATGTGGCACCAGAGTAGGTACTCCCTTCCCCCCTGCCTGTGTATAGTCAGCCCCATGAAGGAAGGGGCTTTCTCAAGGTGTTAAGACAGGCAGGATATGGCTTCTCTGGCACAGAAAAGGAAATTTGTTAAGATAGGTTGTTAAGTGCAATAAAAATATGGCTTGTACTTTATTTGAAGACACATTTGAATTATTTAATTTACAGTAATCTGATTTTAGGACTAAAATAATCCTTTTAAATAAAATAGCTATGTCTGTTACACAAGGAAGTTGAGATTTGTGCAACATCGTCTGTTGTTGCATGCTTTATATATTTCTTATTTAATGTGTTAGGCCAGTTATACCGAAATACTTTTCTATGTAAAAATTGTACTGGGCATCTAATGTTCTCAAGTACATGGACATATCCCCACATGCTGGTCAGTGGACACATTGCACAATGAATGACTATTTAAAATCTACTTCACAGTGTATTTATTCGCAGTTACTACTCTGGTGGTCTCATAAACAAAAGGAGAAGGAAGCTTAGAAGATGATGAAGGAAATGTTTTCCTCAATTTGCTACGTGTACCAGCTACTGCTAACCTTCCATTCTTACATGCAGAATGGAAAAAGGCCAACCACTCACATCTCTCCTCTAAATAACAGACCTGTGTATTTGCTACCCTGAAAAGTGCTGCATCATTTAGCCTTTGTCAGCTCTGCAGCTATCTCATTTTCTCTATGTATGAATTTAATATTTCTGGTTTGGATCTTTACTGATAAATTTACAACCACAAATCCTGAGAGGTCCTGTAGAATCTTACCTATTTAGATACACAAAGGAGTGTTTAATGGCTGGACCAAGACATCCCACTTGTTGGTTTGTTTTGTTTTTTTTTTTTTTAATGCTTTCCATTACAGGGCAAAATGACACCAAACACAGAACCTTCCTTACCCATAGTTTGCAAAATCACTTGCTGTGAAGTATGCCTGGTCCTGGCCTTTTTTACTTCCTGACCTACATAAAGGTGGGTCGCAGAACTACTATTCAGAGGCTGCTAAATAAGGAAACCGCCTTTGAATTCCCAACCCAGTCCACTTAAATAACCACCGTTTTAACACGTGCATGCTCCGCCACTGGGAAAAGCTTGTAACCGGCATGCAGAATTGAGGCGTTCACTTCTGCCGGAGGGCTACGGCAAACAGCCCCACGCCACCCTTTCCCTGGAGCGGGAGGGCCGGCGGCAGGGCTGGCGGGAAGGCCGCTGCCTCACGCCACGGCAAGTCACCCCTCGGGGAAGGCGTCCCTCGTGTCAGAAGTGAGCGGCAGGTAGTTGGAGTACGAGGAACAGTTTGTTCCTGCTTCTCCCCGGCGAATCCAGTTCCTTCCCGCTTACTGATCTCATTATTTTCATGCCCTCAGAGATCAAGCAGAGGCTTCTGCAGATCTCCGCAGGTCACGGATAAGGGATAGCAGCACGCAGCCAAGCGTCTCAACCACTCTGCAAGGAAGGAGAAATAGGCCATGACGAAGCTTCTCAGCAAACGTAGAGGGAGTGATTTCCCCCAGAACATACTCAGGTTTTTAAATTCTTGATTTAAAACCAGTGATATAATGCAACGACGGTATGTTTTAAAGCTGCTGTATTTTTTTGCGCTCGCTTGTTCGCACACCGAGCACGCGTATGGCTGCAGTCCCCGCGCCGCAGCGAGCGCCTGAGCGGGCAGCACCCTCCCGCACCCAGCTCTGCTCTTCCCCAGTGCCGTCCTCCAGGCGCGCCGGGCGGACGAGGGCAGCGCTCCAGCGTTCGTCACTTCACCGTCATTCTCCTGAATTTTTTTTGTCCTCCACTTCTGGCTCAGCGTCTTCCCAGCCCGACGGCGGGGACCGAAGGCAGGCGGTGCCTCCGACCGTACCCTCCCCGCCGGCCTCGCCCGGGGCGCGGGCAGCGCCCCCCGCCGCTGAGGTCAGGGATGACGCCACGCCGCGTCACCGCCCCCGACCACGAGGCCGGGGCGGGGGGGGGGGGGGGCGGGCGGTGAAGGCGGGAGCGCCGCGGCCCCGCCCGCCCGCCGAGCTGGCGCCTGCGCAGGAGGGAGGGCCGGGCCCTGTCACGGCTCCGCACGGGGGCCGCTCACGCCCTGCCGGTGGGTGCCTGCGGCGGGCGGGCCGGCCTTGGGCGCGGCCTCCCGGGGAGCGCCGCGCCGCGCCTCGCCTCGCCTCGCCGCGCCGCGCCGCCGGTGAGTTCCGCCGGGCCGGACCCCTGCGGCCGCCCTTCGGCCCCGCGGGGCGGACGGGAAAGCGGACGGGGCCGCCCTTCGGCCCGTGGGGCGGTGAGGACCGTTAGGACCGTTACGGGCGGCGCCGCCGAACGGCTGCGGGGCGCGCTGAGAGCGGACCCGGGCGCCCGGCGCCGCCCCGTCGGAACGGGCGGCGGCTCCGCTCCGGCCGCCGGCCCGCGCTCCCCCGCCGGGCTCCGGGGCAGCGGGGCTCCGGGGAGGGCAGCCGTGAGGGCCCTGCCGCAGGCCGCCGGCCCTCGGCGGAGTCCCGGGCGGGCGGGCGGGCGGGCGGGCGGTGTCCCGCCCCGGGGGGCGGCCGGAGCCCTGTGGTGCAGCCCCGCGGGCCGCCGGGGCGATGGAAGAGCCCCGCGCACGGTGCGGTCGCGCGGCCCGGCCCGGCGCGGCCCGCGGGAGGCATCCGGGCGCGTCCTCCAGCACCGTTACTCGCTCTCTGCCGGCGGACCATGAGTTGGGTGGTTTCCCTCGCGTTCTGTGCCTGGCGTCGGCACTGGGCGGCTTTTGACGTCACGCACGGTAGTACCCAGCAGCTGGCAACGTGCGTTGGCTTTCGTGACTACGTACAGGGGCAAAATAACTGCCGTGCGTTGGGATCAAAGTACAAAACGTCTTTGGCTACTGACTCTTAAAAGAAGAAAAACCAGAACCCCCACCTTCTACAGAAACGCCTATCTGTTTTAACAGAAAGGAGAACTTTTCCTCTTTTTGCCCCACTGGAGATGGAGATAAATCTCGACTACAGAAATCTTGAAGCACCATAATCATATGTCTTTTCTAACTTCTTGTGTTGCAGGTTGAAGCTTGCATTGCCGTCACTGCTACGGATGTGTGAAATTTGCTGTTGCATAGCTATGTCATAACCGAAGGCATCTTCATTTTGATGTCCCCTTCTGAATGTGGGAGGATATAGCTAGTGATAGCTAGGGAAGTATTTGATCATGCATCACCTCCTGCAATAGGTAAACAGAATGCAATATATTTTAAGCTGTTGGGCTGTTTGGGGTTTGTTTGTGTTAGGAGATCACGAAAATAAGCGTCTTGTTCACTGCATTTTGACTTTTGCAGAAAAAAATAGTTCATCCTGTTGTGCTGGCAAGAATTCTGCCCTTTGGTTTATGTAATGCTTGGGTGCTAACTGATGGCTCGCTTCTCTGAGCGATTTCATATTCAGGCAGTTTGTACTTGTTATGACCCCGCAGAATGTAAGACAATGCATTTGTAGTGCATTGTATTCCACAGTACGTTATTCATGCTGTCTTCCAAATCATGGTCACAGATGAAAATTTATAGCAATTTTACACTGTATTGCATTGATTTTTAAATTGCTCTGAAAATATGGGGAAACTTATTGTCATGGAAGTGTAGTGTAAGTAGTAGTGAAAACGTCCTAAATTTTTCATCATCTGCGATACTGAAAGTGATGGAGAAGTGCAGCTTTGTATCCTTTCCAGTACGGAGTCTGTCAGCACGTATACTGGTAATTGCAGTTTAGGCATGAGGGATGGGGGTTTGCATGGGGGAGTTTGTACACGTGGCCTCCTGTTACTGCACGGTAACTACAAAGCTGTAGCCTTTGTTGATTGCAGTGCAAGATTGGGACTTGAGTTTCAGGTATTTATTTTCTTTTAAATTTTAAGTTCAGTTGACTCATAGTTGTTGAAATGTAATGATTGACACATCGTATTAGTCTTTGAGTTGCATAACCGGATTGATCAGAGCTGACCAATTTTTTCCAAGCTATGAGTCAGGTGTTGTTTTTGGGGATGATCTTGAGCCCAGACACAGTGCTTTCTGGAGTCATGCAGTTCCTTGTGTAAAGAAACTAGCCTGTACTGTCTCCTTTAAAGATGTTTGAGGTCATTTCCACTGGCTGGAATTGGTTGTGACTGCCACTTGTATAGTTCTGGATTAGGGATTAGAGAATTTTTACAAAGAATGATATTTTGAATTTTTGAAATGAAGTTTTATAAAACCGAAGACCTACACATCTTAAAAGCTGTATCTGACATGGGAAGGAAAGCATTTTGCTGCAGAGTTAATGTAAATACTGTCCAAGAAAGTAAATCACACTCTTAAAAACTGTTAGGTGTTTCAGTATATTGGTATATAGAAAGTGAACTTGTGGATTACGTGCGATATAGAAGATAACATAAACGTTAGGCACAATACTGAAAAACTGTACGTTTTCCTTTTTTTTGAACAGCTACGCAGAAGGGATATTCTAGAAAAGTGAAGCTGGAAGATCTCTGTGATCAAGAGAGGCATAAACATGTTGTGCTGGGGAAATGCATCTTTTGGACAGCTTGGATTGGGTGGAATTGATGAAGAGATTGTTTTAGAACCCAGAAAAAGTGACTTTTTCTTAAATAAAAGGGTCAGAGATGTAGGATGTGGACTGAGACACACTGTTTTTGTCCTGGATGATGGGACTGTTTATACATGTGGATGCAATGATCTAGGACAACTAGGGCATGAAAAAGCCAGGAAAAGACCCGGTAAGTTTAGAAGTAATGAATTGTGGACAGTACGTGTGGTTGTGCATGTATTTTTTGTTTCATTATGCTACGTCAAACCCAAGACTGCCAGTGTCTGTGCATGTGCTGAATTGTACGCACAGCAGTTCTTCCACAAATGGGTGTATTTTTAGCTTGAAAAGCATTCTTTTGCTTGGATTGCATCTTGTGAGAGTTGCAAACAACCAACTGTGGTTGTCCCCCTGTATTTTTGCCTGCCACGGAGCTGGACAGTGCCACTATTTTTTATTTCCAGCGTGGAATCAGTTTACCTAAGGGCGTGGGAGACTCAGTGGCTGTTCTTAATCTCAAGGGGAGGTGACCTGCTTCAATACGTGGATTAGCATCATACTATATGTATGGGTCTGGCTACTGGGATATGGTAGAAAGGAATGTTTGGCATACCATAGTTGAGAAACACGCTCTGTGTTTTTCATCGTCTGATGTGTGATATAGAGCAGGTCTGATGAACGCAGGGTTCTTAATTTTTTTTAAGAACTAAAAATAAAGCTTTTGATAAAAGGCTTTTCAGCATATGCAGTGCTACAGGGAGAGGATTTGGAAAAGCCTAAAGGATGCAATGTAAAACTTCTTTGGGCTTTTTTCTTCCTATCTATGTTATATGCGTGTTTCTGCTTCCTGCTAGTGCAGTCATGTAGTGGAAGTGGGTAAACATCTTGCAGGGACTGCAGAGGAGTGTGCACATGGGCTCCTTCAGAGCTGTGCATGTGAGTCATATCTGCATGCTATGGAGAGATATGGAACAGGGCTTCTGACAGTACTTACAGCATAACATAAGCAAACTGAACAGGCTTAGTAAGAGTTTATTCTAGTCACTGCTGTAGCAGTTTTACAAGTTATTTGGCGCAATAATTGATAAAAATATTTCAAATAAAACCAAGGCATTATGCAGTTATTTTAGTAGTTCTCCTTTATTCAGAGTTTTGGATTTGGTAAAGATTTTTTTTGTGGGGTTGATATGTAACTTTAATTTGGACTTCTATTGAGGAAACAGTAAATGGATATTAAAACTGAATCCTGAATTAAAACTTGAATCCTGTGCAGACATGTGCTTCGTGAACATGAATAGAAACTCAGCTTGTCAAACTTACTCTGAATACTTGTTACCCATTTTGGAAATGATGCGGAATTGTCTTTAAATCTAAAAGTTACAATAAAAATATCTGACTCTTAATTTTTTTTTTTAAAAACAGCCTTTTGTAAGCTTTCATATGTTATGGACAAACACCTACTATAAACTTTTTTTTTAACATGCTCAGACACAGCAGTCATGAGGATTGTAATGACCTCCTTGCTAATTCTTCTTTCATCTAGAGGTTACTGACAATACTGTTGAATGTTCTAACGTGAAGTCGGTGCATTGGGGTAACTTCACTTGTGCAGTCTGAAGAGGCTCTCAGTATCTTTACAAATGGGTGGATGTTCTGTTTTGAACGTATTTCTGCTAACTGAAGATAATTTTGTCGTTGACTGCATGTCTTTGCCGCCTCAGTGTTACTGGTGGCACTATTTAGCTGTGCCTTCCTCCTTTCCTCCTCACAGAGCTCTGCTTGCCATAGGGATTGTGTGAATGTTCCTTAATCCATATTAGGCAAAGTCAGCCTGGCTAGTTTAGCAGCTGGTGAAGATAGTCTGAGCTAATCTGCATGCTGTTGCCTGAACTGGAGGGTGCTTACATGACCTCTTCCACTGGCAGAGCTGTGGAGGCCGTGATGGGTTGAATTGGGGTGGTAACCTCTTCAATCAGACCAGCTGTTTAAAAAAAAAAAAAATTTGTCTGCTGCCTGTGTTACTTTATTTTGGAAACTGAGTGCCTGTGATGTTGCGGATACTGTTAGCTACTGTTTTGAATTTGACTGAGGCTGTGTTTACACTGCATGTTCCATTGATGATACACAGGCTTTTTCAGTGGTGTGCCGTTCTTAGGCAGGAATAGAATTTATGGGTTTGAAAGCTGGGCGTAAAATGTCCAAGCAGGCTCTTATTTAAGGGGACTGTTGAAAATTCTAGCCTTCATGACAGGCCCCAATAATATTTCTCCACTTCACTGTTGCTGAAATGAAAATGTTAGACTTCTGATCGCAAGTCATAAGCACGAACACAAACTTTGAGTTTTTCCAAATGTATTTAAAGGTATTGATGCAGGCTACTGGAAGAAAATCACAGAGATTTTAGTGTTTGCTTTTCAGAGGCATGCACTGTATATCTAGAAAAATTACTCTTTAGGATCTGTTTCTACAGTATTTTGCATTATAAAGAGGACACTGTGTGGCTCATTGCAAAATCAGTAGCTTTAATTTGCCCTGCCTTGTTTTGCAGGCTTTTTTGTTAATAACGAGTAGGTGAATTTAACTTGCTGGGGTGGAATGTTTTCCTCTTACGTAATGTCTACACGTGTAGTCATTTGACAATGATCTATTTGACCTTAATGTTAATTGAGTTTCTGCACTCATTTTCAGATGGCAAGATTAGAAGGAACATTATGATCAAGCCTGTATATTGCTCCAGATACAGTTGTTGTTTGGTTACTTTGGGGTGTCAGATTTAACTTACTCCTCTTAAAATATAGCATGCTTATAATTTTAAAGAAAGGATGTTTTGGCAGACTTCTGCGCTTACGTCTGTGTCATTTCAGCTGATATCTTGGTACTGAGTCTTGAACAACACTAGCTTGTTAGCAGCTTTTTATTTTTTTAAACAACTAACTTTTTCTGTTTTTTTTTTGTTTGTTTTTTTTTTTTAGAGCATGTTGGTGCACTGGATGCCCAAAATATTGTAGCTGTATCATGTGGAGAAGCCCACACACTTGCATTAAATGACAAGGGTCAGGTATATGCTTGGGGTCTGGCTACTGATGGACAGCTTGGCTTGCCAGGAACAGAGGAATGCATCAGAGTGCCCAGGTTAAAAATAATTAGTCTAAGTTATTTTTTTGGGGAAAAAAAAGTGCTTAAATGACATTGGTTAAGCTATTCTGCTGTTTAATTAAAACACACACATTAGAAAGTGTATTTTAGCTATGGCACTTGCATGCTGTAGACTATTTCCTTTCTCAGAAATCCAGCTTATGTGAGAAGTGTGTTATGGGTTTGCTTGGTTGTTTTTTTTTCTTTTCTTTTTTTTTTAAGTCATCTACTAAGAATGAGAGTTATGTTGGAAAAGTAGGGTGGGTATTTTAAGAATGTAAATGGGGATTGATAACTGCCATTTAAGAGAAATTAAAGAGAAGTAGAATGTTAAACTTTCAAAACCAGCTGTGGGAGTACATTTGAGGAAGGTACGTTTGCTATCTGATCTTCGTACCTCGGTTTTCGCCTGGAGGTGTTTTAGCTGTGATCAAATAATATGCCTTCTAGTGTAAAAATGAACGCTAGCCAGATTCACTTTCTTGTTTTCAGAATGCTGTAAGCATTCCAGCTAGCTGAAGTCCACATTTTTACTGTGATGAATAGGTTCACTGAAATCAGTGGAACTGCCTGTGGCAGTAAGTTTGTATGTTTGCAAGCTGCAGGTTTTCTTTTCTGATTTTCTTTTTTACTTAGGAAAAGGACACGAAAGTAACAATTCCTTGGAACATTACTAATTTATAACTTTATCGTGGCTATCTGTGACATATGTATAAACATGAAATATAAATAACTAATATAAAGGTTATTTATTTCTGTATCATTTAAAAGCCCACAGGCCTTTTAGAAACTCCTGTTCTCATCAAAAGTTGAAAGCATACTAGATTTAATGCACATTTGTATGTATTTGCAACTTCTTTATAATATTGTGCAGTACTTAATAGCTCTGTAAACTGAAGTTTTGATTGAAGTTAACATTGGTAGAGATGAAAAATTGTTCAAAATTTAACAGAAACTAATTTAGTCTCATATCTAACACTGATATGAAGAAGATTGTAAAACCTTTTTTCTTGTGGAAACTAGAATTTAAGAATCATTTTCTTCTTGCATCCGGTACTAATTTCCTCCATTCAGCTGTGCGACATCTCCTTCCTAGCACATGAACCTCCCTAATTCTTCCTTATGGTCTTTTACTGACTTCATTAATTTGAAAATAAGACAGAACCTGTCCTTGAAGGTGTTAGAAAAGAAGCAGTTTTGACTTAAGACTTTACTAAATAGCTTCTAATTAAAGTTAGGATATTTAAATTAGTTTAATATATACTTCAGTGGAAAGGATTCACTTTTTGTATATGACCCTTTGGTGTGGCTTTATATTTCATACCATGACTTAGTAGCTTAATTCTTTCTCTGTTTTATTACCCCAATAGAAATATTAAAAGCTTATCAGAGATCCAAATTGTTCAAGTTGCCTGTGGTTATTATCACTCGTTAGCACTCTCAAAAGGTAAGCCAAATTCTTCTGAAGTTTTTGCGTAATTTCTAACCAGGTGATTCCAAAGGTTTCAACATTTATTTTATCTTTTTTTAAAAAGGAATTTTTTTTTAACATATTGCCACTCAATGCAGTTGGGATTTCAGGTTGATAGAAGTGTAATTTAATGATGGAAGCTTGAATTTTAAAAATAAATGTACAAACAAATGTTGTGTTCTGCTTTTTTTCTTATGCTTTTTTGCTTTATATCATCTTGCTTTCATGTAATTTCCTTTTTTAATTCATTTTTGTTACTCTTCTTTTTTGGTCCCATTTCTTTTTCGTCCTGCTAGCATGCTGCTTTGTCGCTAGTCTATTTTAACCTGTAATTTCAAGTTACTGAGGCTTGCAGGTAGTAGTGACTTCCTCGTCTGCTTTTCTATTGCAAAGCCTCTGTTTTGTTCGTGCTTCTATAGTTAAAATGTAATGTCACATTATAACTCACCTTTTGAAAGATTTAAACATTTGTCTTCAAAATTTTACTGGGGCTAGTTAGTATAGCTATCCAGAAATTAGTATGAATTTAAAGTTGCTGCTTGTCTGTTTCATTGAGACAAAGGAGAGTTGTGGCCAAAACTTCCATTTGGAAGAAGCGGCTGCTGGACAGGGTTAATGGAAACTTAGAAACTCAAAACAAAAATTCCAGAAAGATTGTAAAGTTTGACAGTGTTTCTTAATAATGTGTGGTTTAAATATAAACTAAATAAGCTGTGGAGAGGGAGGTGTTAATTGTATGCTGAATGATTATTTTTTTCTTTGAATATAATAGTTTATACTGACTATATGTGACTTGATTCTGTACGTGACTTTTCATGGGCTCATACTGAGTGTTTTCTATGCTGTTATGTATTCCCAGGCTTCTTACCATTATAACCTAGTGAGAGTCTTTGTTTTCAGGACAGGCAGACAGAGACTTAGAAATAACCTTTTGCCTGGGTTAAGATCGGCAGTAGAATGTGGGGAGTTACGAGAATTGTGCTAAGTGTTCTATTGGTCAAAGGTGCAAGAATTTAACAGGAGTTTGTAATTTAAAATTCACTCCGTGTTTTAAATAGTTACAAGCTTCAAGTACAGCGTCACTATCCTATTCCAATTCTTTGATTTGCAGGTCTATGTTTCTGTTCTTCACATGCATTGTGGGGTGGTTTTCTGGTGGTGTGTTTTCGTCCTTTTTTTTTTTTTCTGGTTGTAAGAGAACCTGCAGAAATACTTGCAATGTAGCAAGGTTACGGCCTTAAAAATAGACCCCCACAGGGAGGAAAATGCGATGAACTCACTTGAATTGGGCATTTTGAGAGGAGACTTCATAGTATTTTTAGATCTATATATGGGATATTGATCAGGTGGATTACTTCATGTCATACTAATGATTGGCATAGGTTTTCTTTGGTGTTAGAATCATAGAATCATTAAGGTTGGAAAAGACCTCTAAGATCATTAAGTCCAACTGTTGATCATCAAGTCCAACCGTCAAACTGTATTAGGAAGATTGCTTTGTATACAAGTGGTGGTTTGGTTTCTTTTTTGGTCTGGTTGGGTTTGGTTTGGGTTTTTTTGTTGCTATTTTTTGTTTAAGTAAATAAAATCTGAGACACCTGTACCCTGGGGGATGGGTTTCGTTGTTTTCCATCTTGATAAAACTGTTATTGGAAAGGTGGGGTTAGGAGAGACACAGGAAACACTACTGTTTGAAACATTGCATCAGCAAAAGCAAAATATCTTTGTGATTAGGTGTTGATCTTTAGGATAGTAAATACCTTGGCAAAATGTTGGTTGTTTAGTAGAACATTTTCTTTTGGAGGCAATCTTAACATAAGTAGCTCTCTGATTTGTGGTTCTTCAAAATGGTTTTTTTTCCTTTATAAGGCAGAAAATGACACTACAAACTCTGTGCTTCACTGATCATATCATTGATACAATATTTCAAAATTTAAAGTAAATGTCACTTAAATTGTATGTGAAAATTAAATATGTTATTGTGTGAAAGCTGAAATGAGGCTTGTGATTGGAAATTTTTGCATGTCCAGTATGCAACCTCAACAAGATCTCTGCAGAAAAATATATACAGTAGTGGAACTCCCAGTTGAACAGCATCTTGCTTAGTAATAACTTATCTAATGCTGTTGAAACAGGAATGTTAAGAGCAGTTTTGAGGGTTTTGAATGTGATTTACTTTGTCATTAAAGTCATGTCACTTTGTCATGTGATTAAATATTTGAGTTGAATGTCTGCAAATTACATGAGAATGCTTAACTTCAGAAGTCAGTAATTTGTAAGCATTTTCAAACTCAAAAATATTTGAAGAGTAACTGTCTAACTTTTAGCTTTTCTTACAGGAAACAAACTTTATATAATTAAACTATATTGATGGTATTTCTTGGTTCGTGTGTGTTTTTTTTTTTTTCCTTTAACCAGGAAGTGAAGTGTTTTCCTGGGGACAAAATAAATACGGCCAGCTGGGCTTAGGTTATGAGTATAAAAAACAAAACTCACCACATGTGATTAAATCTCTGCTGGGAATCCCTTTTGCACAGATTGCAGCAGGAGGAGCTCATAGTTTTGTACTAACTCTTTCTGGAGCCATTTTTGGATGGGGACGCAACAAATTTGGGCAGCTGGGTCTTAATGATGATAATGGTAAGTAAACATTACTGCTGTAAAATTTCATGCTGAAGGTCTTGGCTTGTGAATCTAAAGACAGCAGTGTTCCTAGAAAAGGAGCAGAGAGAACAAACCTTTGTCAAATACTGTCGGAGAGTGCTGATGTCATGTGAGCTTGCATAAGGAAGACATAGAGGTTTTTTTCTCAGCTGTTTCATAGTGAAAATTCTGACAGTGTTATGTTGAAATTCTAGCCTGCTTGACTTGTTTTCTTTCCCTGTTCTAGATTTTTCTGTGACTTCAACTTTCTAAATTGGATTGAATTAAGATACTGTGCAGTAGTTACAGTTTGAACTGAATTTTAGGTAGATGAAATTGCTTGACAAAACAAGTAATCTATCAAAACTATTTGGTTGTCCTTAGTAGACACATTTAAGGCATCTTCATTGTTTTACTGCCACAGGGGTATCTGCCTTTCTCAGGCCACTTTTGATAATCATTCACGATTTACAACTAACCACTTCCAAAATTTCCTCTGCTGGGGTGTTGATACTCATTAATGATTTTAAGCAAGTAGTTAGGTTAGACAAAATTGTTTCTTTACTAGTTGTATCATGTTACACACACACTATCCAGGTGCAGGGCTCTGGGATGGGAGTATATGCTATCAGGTTCCTGTAATACACAGTTTAGTATAGAATAATCTATAGCTAGTTTCATGAATTCAAATTTTCTCACTGGTTCATTGTTCTCAACACTATTTAAAATAAGTAAAATGTGTTGTAGTTAAAATGGGTATCTGAATTGAGACTTTAAATCTGGTCACACTCATGTAATAAGAAAGTTACATGTCCTTTTCAGAAATCACGTTTTCATGGGAGACTTCAGTTGTTTCTGCATATTCTTTGAAATATTTATGACCCTGTTTTTTTTATATAGCATCACTTCTCAGTAAAATCCCTTTTTTGTGTCTTGATAGGGTTTCTTCCAGGCATTTTAGTGTACCTGACACATTTTAAGACATCAGCATTAACATTTTAAAAAATTGCCTTTGTGCAACTGGATAACAAAGTTGATTTGTTCTGGTGATGGAGGGAAGTTAGTTGTGCTTCCTAATTACTCAGTGTTCCATTCTATTATACATTTAGTAATATTAAACTATGACCAACCGATTTGAACTTGTAGGAACAATTTAAAAACATGAAGCACATAAACAACTCAAAACAACTGTCATATGTTCTTTTCTCACAGCTGATGGCAGGTCTAATGCGCTGTTCCATATTTCATGATTTATGTATTGACATATGATCCTGTGCTAGTGAAAATGAGACTATTTGCTACGAAGTATTTCGGTATAGTAGTCTCCCTGTTTTTCTGTAATAGCACTTCCCTCTCAAAGATACTTAAACTCAGTCACAGTGCTTGCATTATGCTAATAAATTTAAAGTGCTTGTTTGACTGGGGCTGAATTTGAATAAAAAAACAAAACTATTTGTTTTCTGATTTTTATTTTCAAAATAAGCGAGTAACTGCTGTATTAAACCTTTCAGACAGGTATGTTCCTACGCTGCTGAAGTCACTGAGAACTCAGAAGGTCGTTCATATATGTTGTGGAGAAGATCATACTGCTGCCCTTACAAAGGTACAATATTTAAAGATATGTTTAGGCTTTGATTTTTTTAATATTTTCAGGAGAAGATGCTACCTGAGCAGGAAATAATGAAAAAAATTCTGCATAAGGTTTCTTCAAAGTTTATTGGATGAAGTTGAGGAAACCCTGGGAGAATGGTCAAATATTTGAAAACACTTACCAAATACAAGAAATCTTTCTGTAGTTTTAAATATTTGTTCAATTTGCTGAAATTGAGCATACAGAATATAGCATTTTTGATATGACAGTGCATGTTACATTATGGAAGTTGTGCAGATACTGACGTTTACGTTAGTGTATCCTAAAGCAATTAGCTGTTTTCTGACTGTAATGCCTCTCACATTGCTGTTATTGCTGATCAGACCGAGTTAATTTTGAATTTAAATTGAATGCTGGGGGGATTGGTGTGTGTGGTGGCTTAAAGTTTTCTTAGTGAATTGCTATTTACTATTTTGGTGGGTTGACCCTGGCTGGATGCCAGGTGCCCACCAAAGCTGCTCTATCGCTCCCCTCCTCAGCTGGACAGGGGAGAGAAAACGTAAGGACAGGCTCATGGGTCAAGAAAGGACAGGGAGATCACTCAGCAGTTACCGTCACAGGCAGAACATACTCGAGGGAAATTAATTTAATCTATTGCCAATCAAATCAGAGTAGGGTAATGAGAAATAAAATCTTAAAACACCTTCTCCCCACCCCTCCCTTCTTCCTGGGCTCAACTTTGCTCCTGGCTTCTCTACCTCCTTCCCACCCAGCGGCGCAGGGGGACGGGGAATGGCTGTTGCAGTCAGTTCATCACATGTTGTCTCTACTGCTCCTTCCTCCTCACTCTGTTCCCCTTCTCCAGTGCAAGGCCTTTCCACGGGGTACAGTCCTTCAGGAGCAGACTGCTCCAGCGTGGGTCTCCCGTGGGGTCACAAGTCCTGCCAGAAAACCTGCTCCTGCGCGGGCTTCCCGTGGGGTCACAGCCTCCTTCGGGCATCCACCTGCTCTGGTGTGGGGTCCTCCATGGGCTGCAGGTGGTTATCTGCTCCACCATTAACCTCCCTGGGCTGCAGGGGGACAGCCTGCCTCACCATGGTCTTCACCATGGGCTGCAGGGGAATCTCTGCTCCGGTGCCTGGAGCACCTCCTCCCCCTCCTTCTTCACTGACCTTGGTGTCTGCAGGGCTGTGTTCCTCTCATGTTCTCACTCCTCTCTCTTCTTGCTGCTGTTGCGCAGCATCTATTTACGTACTATTGGCAAACCAATAGGCAAACCAATAGAAGAAATTGAAGATTTACATAATCCACTAGGAACTATTATAGCGTGAGGTTCTATGAAAAGCTGGTCATTTTCTTAATTTTCGACAGTGAAAGGAAAAGCCTGTTCACAAACAATTGCTTTTTGTCCTAAAATATTCTCTCGCTTTGACTGAAAAAGATGTGGCAAATTTGCAGTCCTGAAATTTATGTTGATGTATTGTGATCGTGCGAAGTTAGGGAAATACAGAATGTAAAGAAAACAGCAATCTAACTAAATGGTTTTCCCTTTTTAATGTATAGAAGTTACCTTCAAACTTGCTTTAAAGCTGATGGACTCAATTAAGATACTGAATTTACTGTAAATGTTTCTACACATTATTTATGTCACCCATTTGTATAGCTCCATTTCCCCTTGCATGATAGGCCTTGCAGAACGAGTGGTCTTGATTTATCTTTCGTAGACAGTACCGTGTATATGTGTGAGCATTCTTCAAGTCCTTCTGAAATTCAGAAAAACCTGTCACTGTTTGTTATCCTGATTCAGTGAATGAGGCTGTTGGTTTTTCTCAGTGGACGCTGCCATTTTAATGATGATTTCCAGCAGAGGTCCAGTCTGATGCAGAGTAGAACTGAAAGAGAAACAGCTTTACAATTTCAAAGCATTTGAAAATGGAAAGTTTCAAAGTTGTAAGGTAAGTTGTATAACTTCTGGAAATGTTTCTGATTTAACATTCTTTCATTAAAGTTTTTGGTTAATTTCTTGATTAAATTAATCAAAAACACTTTTAAAAAATTACTTGCCTTACAACAGTATTGAAATTTTCTGGTTTCTTATGCTTTCAAATAATGAAGCTGACTATTTCAGTCATACTCTGCATCATCTACCTGAGGAGGGCAGCTTCCTGTTTGGTAATTGCTTTAAAATTTATATTCAGAGTTTAAAAGCCAAAATATACTTTTTTTTTTAATTGTGTGAGTTTATATACTGTTGTAGTTCATCAGGAAAACTGGAAAAGAGGAAGAAGGAGGATTAGTATTAATGACACAAGTTAATGGCAGGACTATTGTATAATAATGTGGAAATTACAAAAATGCGATTTAACATGAATAAGGTAATACTTGATAGCTGTGCTACACTTTCATAACTGCAATTAACTTGTGACCTTTCTGTGTCTCGGGGCCCTCTTGTGCATGTATACTTTCTCTCCTTTCCCCGCAATTTCAAAATCATCAGACAAGGAGATTTATTAAATGTCTGTGTCTGTTAAGTTTCTTTTCCTGAGATATATTTAATACAGATAATTTATTTGTTTAGGAAGGTGGGGTTTTTACATTTGGAGCTGGAGGCTATGGTCAGTTGGGTCATAACTCTACCAGCCACGAGATAAACCCAAGGAAAGTTTTTGAACTTATGGGAAGTGTTGTGACGCAAATCACTTGTGGCAGGTAAGGTCTACTCTGTGCTAGCAGTATGAATTTTATAAATAACTTGTTTTGTGTAAAACTCCATATGTATCGCAATATGAAGTGGTTTTATCCTTACCCTTTGTGGTTAGGGAAGACAAGATGGTCTCTAACGAAAGATATTTAGAGAACTTATTGGGATTTTAAAAACATTCCATAGAAGAACTAAAGGAAGTTTAGTTCTATATTTGAGAGGCTCTGATTTTCTAAACTGAAAGTGTGAATAATCAGTGTTGAAGGTATTGTTGATTGCTGTCACTTTATCATATCCTATTAAAGAACAAGTGTGTTTGGGAAGGTACATGAGCATCACTGAGGACAAGTGTAAAATCTGGAAACATAACTTGTTTTGTGCAATACCTCCAATACTGTACAGCACTTCAGTTCCTAATGGGTTCTTATTGTATTATCATTGTACAGTAGCACCCAAGAAACTGGAAAGATTCCCAGCACACATGAAAATGCTCTTGTCCAAAGAATTACATTCTCAGAAGACAAAATGAGAGAGGCAACATAGTCTTTTTAAGAGATGGGCACACTCTGTTATTTGGGTTAAAGAATATGTAAATGTAAATTTATGTTTGTAGCAGCTTGATTGACATTGGGTGGACCCATTCCCTTTTAATAGTTTAGGTAAGTTCAATACTGGTTCGTCCCAGGCTCGTGATAGGAGAGAAGGCATCTAGAGTTGAGGGGATGGGAGGGGAAAGGACATGCAGCCAGTCTGGTAGAAGCTTCAGATTTCTCAGTGTCTAGAGTTATGCTCTGAAGGTCAGACTGTGGCTAAGCAGGGGTTCAAGGCAGAACCTGGCATCTCTGTTCCGTGAACTTTTCCATGGAACGTTGCCTCATGAAGCATTGCCAGTGGCAGTGCTTTGCCAAAAGAGAAGTGGAGTGTTTGATACTACGGGACCTTTAACATACTGCTTAACACAATTCTTAGGCTGGCCTGCATAAAGCATATTTTAATACTTAGGTTTTTGTTACTGAATTTTGTTTGTCCTAGGCAGCACACTACTGCATTTGTTCCTTCATCTGGAAGAATTTATTCTTTTGGACTTGGAGGTAATGGGCAATTAGGTACAGGAACAACCAGTAATAGGAAAAGTCCCTTCACAGTAAAAGGAAACTGGCTTCCTTACAGTACTCAATGCCCGATAATCACAGGTAAGCAACATTTGGCATATTTACTTCTTGGATTCCTGTTCTTCTGTAGGGTTTTACAGATCTTGAGATTTAAACTAAATATGGGCTATAATCACTTTATTCCAAACAGTTTATTTTCACTGTGCTCTGTTCCCTAAAGTCCATTTCTGCTGTAGGATGCTTACTTGTGCTGTTGGCTTAGGTCCTTTGTTAGCACTACAGCTAAAACTTAGAGCTGTTAGCGTTTACCTCAGTTAAAGGTGGTCTTAACTATTGTATTGCAAAGATCTGCTTCAGCAAGGTTATGTAACGAAGGAACCGTTTCCTACTTGAGTGTTGATTGCTGTGTCTTAATCGTTTCCCAAATTCACATTTTCACAGTTGCCTGTTTTTTATTCCTATTGCAGACAGTGAGGAGTGTTACTGTGTAAAGAGAATTTTCTCTGGTGGGGACCAAAGTTTTGCACACTACTTTAATCCACAGGTAACAAATTAAATCTGCTTTGGTTCCAAAGTCTGTCAAAGTTAAACTTCAGTTTTTCTGATGCATTTTAGAAGATTTTCATATTGAAGGTGCATGACCGATTGTAAAGTTTCTTAGAGCAGTGTGGAAGCACAAGACACTGACTCAATTTAGCAATTAGAGGACTTGGATCCAGTTATTGAATGTTAGCTGTCAGTAAGCTCTTGAGGCTTTCTGGCATAAGCATTTGTCCTGAGTGATGGATCTATACACTTTTCCTTTCATAAAGGAAAGTGTGATGGAATATTTGAGCTCTTCACCCCTGCCCAGCCCTCCTCAGTAACTCTGGCTGCAGCTATGCGGTCTTCTGCTCTGTAGCCATTGCAGCATACCACAATGATGAGGAAACAAATGGAGCTTTTCGCTGAAAATGATAGGTGGTGACATAGTTTGTTGTACGATAAAGTTTTATGTTAGTCTTAAAACTTCAGTTTTAAAAGGACAAGAATTGATCTGTTTAAATTCTAGTACAGGGAAAAAAGTCTAGAAGGACTTTACAGTAAAAATGGCAACGTGGGAGTATGATGGAAAGGAAATGCTATTAGAGGACAAGTTGGGAGGAAAAAACAAGATGAAGATGTATGACTGGATTTGTATAGGGCCTATTTCCAATATAGCCCAGTAGATATTAGACCACAGGGATTAATGAAGCATCAAGAGTTGAGTATGTGGGGTGCAAACTAATTTGGACAGGATGGAAAACAGATTTTAGTGGGAAACATGTTTGCTGTCAAGAAAAACTGAGTACAGGTCAGGCTTGCAGCTACCCTTTGCTCCCACAGCCTGTTCTGGTTGTACAGAAGCAACAATTTTTCTAGTTTGATGTGTTTTTTTTTCTTAATTCTGATTGAGTTGTGGTAACTATTGCTGTATTTGAGAGAAACTTGTTTAGCAGGTGTAGACTGGAAAAGTTACTGTGAATACAGGCTAAGAACTTCTCTATTAAAACTCCTTTCTTAAAAACCATCTTGTGTGCAATTTTCTAATCACTGAAGCAGATTCTGACTGACTAATTGAGGTGAACTGGAGATTGCATGAATGCAGTTATTGTGGCTCGTTCTGTACAAAAAGTATTAGCAATAGATGAACTTTAATGCTGCAAAAGCGTCCCTTTTAGTACTCCTTAATTTGGTAATTTGTATTGGATTCTTTCAAAGTTATGTGAGTACTGTACTCCTGGGACTTGCGTGTCCTTGCAAGTTAAGAGGTCTCAGCGAAAATCTGTTTTCTCAAGTTATTTTTTGGGCAGCTCGATACCCTGAGTTTTTTCCTTGTGGGTTTAAATGACGCTTCTGCTGGACACAAGGGAAACAGCAAGAGGGTTTCTCATCCTGATCCTGTAGGTTGGCATCAGAAGTACTGGTTTTTGGCAACAGCTAGTCATCATTATATTGAGTCAGCTATGTTATCAGACTGCACCCTCAGGAGATATGTTTTCTTTTACTAGTTTAACCTTATTTTTGGTGCTATTTGCCATCTCTTTCTGAACCAGTGCTCCTAATCAAAATGGTGGTCTTGGTTCTGTTCTTCTTTACTATCAGAAATCTTACTGGAATTCATTTGGTATGAGCAACACATCAAAATGCAGCTCATCTGATGATGCAGTACTGTTCAGAGAAACATGATTCATTCTCAGAGGAGTCTGATGGAAGTGGGGTGGGAGGGCAGCTGTCCAAAAAATTGAATGGTTTTTTTCTCTATCACTTGTAGTGACTAGGCAGAAGAGGTGCTTGCTACTCTTGCATAAAGCTTGTTGAGCCTTCATCTTCTAGAAAAGTACGTTTAGGGAGTTTACCATGAAGTAAGCTGTGGTGTGAATTAACACACTAATCTAGATGTTTTTGGTGTATGGTCTGCTTTCATAGTGAATGCAGAACTGCTAGAACATAGTAGACGTATCCTTGGGGTTATTTCACAGTAATAGTCTGGGTAGGCAAATTGTCAATCAATGAGGAGATAAAGAGCTCAACCATAGGACTGATTTTTCTGGAAATCAATTTCGTGTGCCTGATTCTTTATGCCTTCTTTTAAAATTCAGAACATGGTGCCACCAGATGATTTTAGGTATCCTGACTTTTTGAAGCAGATCTGGACTGTGAATGAAATGTTTATTCAAAGATTGCTGACTTTTCCATCTGGAAGACTTCCTGTAGAGATAGCTAAGTAAGTGACGTTGAGGAAGGAAGTTGTCTTTCATAATTGTACTTATGAATTGGGCATTAATGGAGTTTCGTACATATGTAGCAAAGCTATTTTTAATTACTGATTTTATTGTGTGTATGTAGAGCTTTTGCTGTGCTTTCACTGTCATGCTTGTCAAGTAGTTTAGATCCTTGAGTCTGTGTCATCTCTGTCACAGTTTAGATGACTGTACAAGATTAAGTATCTAGTTGCACATTGAAAAATAACAGTACATGTAGAGGAATATGAGAACAACTCAAAGATTATTGCTTCTACTTTAATAAAGGAGGATGCAAAGAAATTAAAAACAAATTGCAAAACCTGCTTTATTAAAAAGCTGTCTTAAGCATGGAGTCCTGAATGGAGGTTTTATCTAGTTTTGTTTAGTCATGTTAAAGTCAGAGTTCCATCCTATGTACAATGTAATTAATTAGGGATTAAATATAGGGGGTTTTATTGCAAATGCTAATTTGTAAAAGGAAAACCAAACAAATGTAACTTATTTTGTATGAAAAATTTCAGTGAAATTGATGGAACATTCTCCTCAGCTGGGTGCCTGAATGGGAGCTTTTTGGCTTTGAGGTAAGTGGTCAGGCTTTTAAACAAGTACTCCTGTGAACAGAATTAATGGTGGCTACCTTCTTAGCATCTCTTGATGCTAACTGTAGCACCTACCAAGTATTTCCTTATCTCACTGTTACTCTCATACCCGCAGTTTAAACTTCTAGTTTTTACTGCCATACGGTTTGTCAGGTGGCCCAAATGCAGCATGCCTTCTGCTGGTCTTTGGAAGCGTGTGCCGCCTGGCTGCTACCGTGTAAGCCAGCAAAACTCATTACTTCTCAGGCACAGTTTGTACATAATTTAAAGGGATTATATTGCACAGGCTGGTTTAAATCCTAGTGTTTTTACACAATTATCTTGCAGTTAGAGAATATTTTTTTCAGTTGCTTCAAAGATTGTATAAGAAATGACAATCTGATACTGTTATCGCTCACATTTTAATTCCTTAGTAAGTAGGGCTAAAAATGCAAGGTGGGAAAAAATTCTTGAGTTGCTGAGAATACAGGATTCAGTCTTTTTCTCTGTATTTTTTTTCCTTGCTGCAGCAATGATGATCATTACAAAACCAGCACTAGATTCTCAGGGGTTGATATGAATGCTGCTAGACTACTGTTTCACAAACTTATACAGCCTGACCATACTCATATATCACAACAGGTTTGTGCTGCATATTTTCCTTATGTTTTGGATTATCTCCCTGCATTACACCTGTCCTGAATTGCTATTGTTATGCTTGTTTTGATCTTTTAATAACTTTCTTTACTCAATAATGTATCAACTGCAAATATGTAAAACTGTGTTGTGTTGTGCCAATTAGGTAATGCATCAGCATAATATGTCTTTATTTTAATGTTTGATATACTGTCTTTTTTCCTAAATGTATAATAGTCTAATATAAACTCTTGATGACTGTTTTCTAGATTATTTTTTTATTTAGGTGGGCATTTTTTTTAATTCGCAATTGCATTAAAATAAACTGAATTTATGATGTGCTGTAGGTGGCAGCTAGTTTGGAAAAGAACCTTATTCCCAAATTGACCAGCTCCTTACCAGATGTTGAAGCTTTGAGGCTATATCTCACTCTACCTGAATGCCCACTGATGAGTGATGCAAACAATTTCACAACATTAGCTATTCCTTTTGGAACAGCTATTCTGAACCTAGAAAAAGCTCCTCTGAAAGTTCTTGGTAAGAAACTGAATTCTTTACTGTTAAAACTAAGGATCTCCAGATGAAAATGTATAGAAGTTCCATCAGTGAAGACATGGTCTCAACACCTGCTGTGTATTTACAGTTCTATAGAATTCCCCACTGGGAAAGTTAAGGGTTAACATTGCTTGATGCATAGGAAAACACCTATTCTGTTGCTTCTGGGTGAGTTAACTGGCCATCTGTATGAGTTGAACTGGTATTGTAATTTTTGGACTGATTCCATTTGGGAAGAATTAAACTGTGGTTCAGTGCATTTGGTATGTGTCTTTGCACTTTAAAGTGAAAATTACATGGTCAGGCAGCTAACAAGCTCTAAGCAATTTACAGAAGTCTTGCAGAGCAGATGTTAAATTGTCTTTGTTTTGACTATAGCACCTGTTTTGTTTTTTATGAGAAGTTCATGTTTTCTCACTGATCCTAAGATGTGGTCTTCAAATATGCAGCTGAGAATAGTTCTATTTTTTACCTCTACTTCCTTACACCTTCTTATTGTGACTGCTGTCACCTGAAATTCATCTTAAAGAATTGAGGTTTCAGAATATTTCCTTTTTAATTGGTATCTGTTTGAGAGGGTGCTTTCTTCTTCCTCAATTATTTTTTTGCCTTGTAACTCATCTCTTGTGTTTTTCAGTAGTTTTTGGTGAGAGTAAAGAGCTTGTCTGCTGTAAAGAAAAACAAACTGATAATTTCTTTGAACTGCACATCCTTTTTTGTGTTGCTTCACTTCCCGTTGCTGTCAGGACTGTTTGCTTAAGTCAAGGTTTCAGGGTTTGAGCCATCTGTTTTTACGTCAAAAGTTACTTTGTGATACTATTGTGTACTCTGGATGAACAGACCATTTAAAGAGTTGGTGTGTAACAACAGAGCATTTGAATAGAGGTTTCATTATTTATATAAACAGAGTAGTTGTTTAAAAGTCTGCAGGTGTTAAACTTTTTTGGGGCAGGGAGAGAGTCTTTGGTAACTGACATGTACGCTTTCCAGCAAAACATGTTTTTTAGTTAAAAGGATAGCATAACGTAATGTTGTAGTGGCAAGAACTAAGTTTGTGTGTTCATTTGTTGACAGAAAACTGGTGGTCTGTGCTTGAACCTCCATTGTTCCTCAAGATAGTGGAACTCTACAAGGATGTCGTAGTCCACCTCTTGAAGTTGTGCAAGATTGGCATTCCAGCTTCTGAAAGAAGAATACTTACCAATTTTCTACACACAGCTTTCAGAGTTCTGGAAATATTGCATAGAGTATGTTTATGTCAATTTTAACCAATTACTTATCTGTTTGTTTTTGTTAGCATCTGTGTGCTGTGTAGTTGTTAAAAGAAGTGAAGTTGCTAAAGAGTTTTAAATACTTAGGCTTGCATCTACAGAGATCTGTAGTTGTTCCATCTGGACCTGTGAACCATTGGAATTCTGGATTCCAATGTGACATGGTGATGGAATTACCTATTTTCTTGAGAACACAGGCTGACCCAGTCAGTTGCATCTGTGAGGGTATGTTGGAAAGAATTGCCTCTTAAGCTTGAAATGATAGCAAATAAGATCACAAATGGAAGATAAGAGCAAGCTGTATTTTGAATGAGAAAGATCTGCACAGTTTTACCAAGAGAAACGTTTATTTTCTGATTTCTTTATTCCATTTGTTAGTATTGTAACTTAATTCATTAAAACTAATGAATTTATGAACTTGGAACAAAAATAGCCTAAATCATTTGGAGTAACTGGACTGTGCACATCAGCATATTCGATGATTGCTGCTGAGATTTCCCTTCCCACCCCCTATTCTCCCTCTGTAGTTTATTCTGGTCCTATGGCATTTTGTGTTTATATGCTCAAAGAGCATTTTAGACACTCCTTAAGGTGCTGGTCAAGTACTGTATTTGTACAATCTAGCAAAATGGGCACAGGTGTCTGAATTAGACCTTTGGGTGCTGCATGTAACAGCCCTCCTCCCCAAGCTGTCAGAAGGAATGGAAAAGATTTCTGCTTTGGAAGTTGGAATTTGTAGGCTACGGTTTGCTCAGCTTTTCTTTATTCTTTTTGGAGAACATCAAATTAAGGCTGAGAGTAAGACTGATCAGTACTATCTTGTGTTAGAAGTGCATTCAGTCCGTTACGGATTCCCACATGGAAAGCTGTTGATATATAATAAATGATTATTTCTGTCACTGCTTAGGCTTGCAGTAGCTGTAAATCTTAACAGCTGAAGTTGAAAGTTGATCTTGAAATCTTAAAGCCTCATGGGTAATTGTAGAATTGTAATGTGGCTCTCCTAAGTTCTGTGTTTGTTTTTTTTTTTTGAAACCTGACTTTAATCTGTAGCTACATTGTAGAAGTAGTTCAATTTGTACCTACCTTGCTACCCAGCTATTTATATTGGTATAGTCTTAATAATTAGCTGGTAAGGACTAAAGTAAGAGGAGGAAATGGGGCAACATATCTGGGGTATTTCACAGATTTAGTAGCTGGTGGTTTGGGGGGTGGTGGTTTGGGGGAGATGTTTGAGAAAAGTAAGCTTAGATTATCTGGTTATGAAGTCAGAACTGGGGATCTTGCTGTTTTGGCAGTTAATGGTTCTTAACTGTCCTTGGGGAAAAGTGTGTGTTAGGCAAGTGTGGATGCTTCTGGATTAAAATTATACTGTAGAGACAAGCCTTTATATAAAGTTATTTTCCACATTTCTCTCTTTCAAAGCTTAATGTTTTTAAACAGAAACTGTTCCTCTAGTCATGGGTAATAGAGATAGTATTCATACTGTAATTAAGAATAGAGTTCTTTAATCATGGTTCTTAAACTTGTGCAAATACAGGAACAAGTATTTGTTCCATTATGTACATGAATACGTATATTCATCACTGTTCCCGTGAGATCATATGATGTTTCAAGGTGGCAGCACTGTATTGCGTGATGCTGTATGCTCAGTTAATCTTACTTTTCTTTGCATCTTTGATGGGATTCTGAGTAATCCATGTATTCATGTCTTCAACATTGTATTTTGCATTCTTGTAGGCACTGTTGTTTTTCTAGAATTTCTTTAGTAGCTGGGTATCTGTGGCTGACCTATGAAATGCTTGAAAAACGTGAAAAATGTCCTTTTGAGAACTGTTATACAAACTGCTAATAAAAAATAAATTGCACTTCTTTAGGTAAATGAAAGAGGACAAGTTATACAGTATGACAGATTTTACATTCATGAGATACAAGATTTGATAGATATCAGAAATGACTATGTCAACTGGGTCCAGCAGCAGGTGTTTGGAATGGTAAGTTGTGTTGGTTTTTATTTGGTTTTTTTGTGTGTTGTTCCCCGCTCTGTGTTTTGTTTTGGGTTTGTCCCTTTAGAAGCCTGTAGATTCTCTACACATGGGCACTTCCTTTTCATAAAAATATCTTCACGGATCATTGATGCTGAACAGACTCCTGTTATGTCAGGTACTAGCTAAGAAAGAGTTGTTAAATAGGGGTGCTTCTTGTAGGGTATCATTCTTAGGACTGACACTGTTCAACATATTAATCCATCAATTAAAAAGCGATTTACAATGCTGTCACTTGAGACTTGCCATTTCAAAAATGTTAGGAAAGTGATAATGCATGATAGGAGAACATCCAGAATAACCTGAATTGCTATATAAGATAGGTTCAGTCAATGAGAAAGCTGAAACTGTCTTGGAAAACTAAGTCTCGAAGCATAATAGGGAGTTACGGGGACAGATAACTAACATAGTTTTCTACTTTGAGTATAGCAACAAGTAATGAGATAATTAATTCCTGGATCTGTAAACAGAAGAGTGGTAAGTGGGAGTAAATTAATGACTGTGCAGAGAATAACAAGTTGGACAGGGTTTTGCAACACAGTTGACTTATGCTTTGAAAGAATATTGAGTAAGTTAATATGCTTTCTCTAGCCACCTAAATTTAATTTTTGTGCAGCAGTACCTGGACGGCCCTGAACATGGGAGACCTACTTCTGCTGTATTTTATGAGCACAAAGCAAGTGGTGCTGTCTACCAAAGAATTAAAATCGCAATGTAAAGTAACAACAGCCGGGAGACTCAGGAGCATAAAGAAATAATGAGTCAGTATTGGCAGTCATGACAGACTTTTGTTTCAGCTAAGCTTGTCTGAAAAAATAACCGGTGTGTGATGTAGGCTGATGTTGGTAGCTAAGAGGGGCGGTATCCTAAATGAGATGTAGAAGCTAGGGATAAGTATTGCAGGGCCTTGGAATTGGAGACAGGTTGTCTATTTGGAACAGAGAAGGGTATGCCAGTGAAGGGTACAGAGGTGGTGGAATTTAAAAGATGATGATCTTTGCAACTCTGCTTTAAACAGATGTAAACAAACCCAAATGGCATATGTGATGATCAGAGAAGAAAATACTGAATATGGGAAAATGAGAGATGGAAAATTGTTTTGTAATGAAAGTCTTAAGCTCCATTTGTTAATTAAATTGGAAGATTGAGCAGTAGCTTGATGTTACTGAGAAAATACTAGATACTGAATTTCCCTTTAATCATCATTATTTTGTCATGCATTTGTGCAGTTTCAAGTTCAGCAGAAAAAGTTATTTTGGTAGATGTTATATTTATTATAGGACTGAAAGAAATTCTATGGCCTTAGTCAGATCTCCTTCGTAAATGGTTTTGATAGCCTTTTCCTGCCTTCAGGTCCACTAGTTACCTATGCTCTTGCTTTTAAAACGATAAGAAGCTCTACTTGCCTATTGAACCAGTAATAATGAATCAAAATTTCTTTTGCTACTGTAATTTTTATTGTCATAACTTGAGGCAAAATTGTTTGCTCAGTTCCTTAATTAAAATGCAGAGGGGAAAATATAGAAGAAAAGAGAATCTCGGAAGGATTCAGAGTATCCTCAGAGAGAAACTTGGAGGAAAAACTTTTGCTCTTTCAACAACAGAAAAATGAGTGGGGGAAAAACTGAAGGTACTAAATAATGAACTATTGATTTGGAGAGGTGTTCTTGAGATACGACTTAAAGGAGAAAAACCGTTTGAATTAGGAATAAATAATGGCAGATACAGTAGGAATACAAAATTGCATATATCTATCTGTGATGAGTGGGGTAGTCAAATCTGATGTTTCCTGTAGGAATCAGAGATAGAAAGCAAAGTATTCTGGCCATCGCTTTGTGAGCCATGGATGTCTACATATTTGACTTCTGAGTCTCATATATATATATATAGTCAAATTTCAAATTTATTGGTTTGTCATTATCTTTTATTCTTTTTCTGTTTTCTTCTTGCTGGTGGAAACGAACTTGGCTTTCAGCGCAGGATAAGGAGGGTAACATGGCACAAGATGGATAATCTAGTTTCTTAGCACAGTTCATCTAGCTTGTTGTGGAAGTCTCCACACAGTCCCAGCCATATGTATTGGTCTGTCTCAAATTTGAAGAGTCAATTGCTTTTCTCATATCATATCTTATCATAGACCCAAATGATTCTTGAGACTTTATGATAAAATGGTGGGGTTCTTCTGTATTCTTAAATTTTTACTCGTTAAAAACGTTTTGCATTTAATTTGACATGCTACAGTCATTTGAGAATGAAAGTACATAGGCAAAAGCAAATGTAATTTATTAGCATATGGAATTAAACATTTAAAATGTTTAATTTTTTGCATCCAAGAAGACGTGACACTTTAATGGTCCTTTTTTAAAGACTAATATATAGGGTGTTGAAAGGCATGGTTGTGTTTGTAGATTAATTAGAATGTTTATGGCTGATATTTATTTCCCAGTAAACATTCTCTTGGGGGGGAAGCTGTAGCTAAATATTTTTAATTCTACATCAGAGATGAATAATTAATGCAGACACTAATGCTGCTTTTTCATCTTAATTATTGCTACCTTTGTGCAAATGCTGTCATAGGATGTCAACCATGGATTAACTGAGGTAAGATTGGTTGCAGTCTGATTTCTTTTGCAGAGTGTAAGGAAATCAGAAATACGAATGTCAAGGGTTGTCTGATGTGTTCTATTGGGAGTAAAGCTTTAAGTTGGTATGGCTGTAATCTGAAAAGGTTTTGTGGGACAAAAATGTGTACTTCTTTGTATTGCAAATTCAGAGCAATATTTGAAAACAGGGACTACTTTGATATCTACTAGCTGTAATAAAATTTCTGAAATTAAAATTACTAAGTGAGAGTGCTGTTTGTGTGTGTTGTGGTTTTGTTTTGTTTTTCTGAAGTACTAAACAATGGAAAATCTACTTAATTTTCCTAATACGCTTTGGTCTTGCATTGACAACAAGTAAAAACTTCTTTTGCTTTTCAGTAAAATTGATGTATTAAATGAATACTATTGCAGTGGCTTCTTTAACCATGATTGTAGTTTTTAAATGAGCAGAGATAATGATATGGTTTCCTCATTCTAGTTAACAGATATTCCTGTTACAATTTGCACATACCCATTTGTATTTGATGCCCAGGCGAAGACAACTCTCCTACAAACAGATGCAGTCATACAGATGCAGGTAAGAGTCTCAGTTTTTAATGTTATGAATCTTTAATTTTTGTTTATATGTGGTGGTTTTTTAGTTGGGGGTGTTGAGGAGTTGCTGTTAGTGGGTGGTGTTTTTTCCTTTTTTTAAACTCTGTAATCTTTTCTCCGTAAGAATCAGGGATCTAGTTTTAATCTCGGTATATACATGATAGGAGCTAGTGGTTTTGGGGGTTTGGGATCTCACTGAAATTAGATTGTTTAATAATTGCATAAATTTCTAAGGAACAACTTCTCTTTGCATTAATGAGATGGCTTTTTGGCGGTGTTAACAACCATAATGGTGTTAACCCATAGTACAGGTGTGTGTAAAAAAAAAAAAAAAAAAAAAAAAAACAACAAAAAAAAAACAAACAAAAAAAACCAAACCCCAAAACAAACAAAAAACCAAACAAAAAAAACAATTAAAAAAAAAACCCAAAAAAACACCAACCAACCAAAAAAACCAACAGCCACCCCCAACCAAAAAACAACCCCACCTCCCATATGAGCAGACTTTTAAATGATGTATGTGTAGAGCCCAGAGCTGGAAGTCAATCCATCTTGTTAAAGGCAGCAGCCAGTTACAGTTACTTTTAATTTCTTACCTTGATGGAACTTAGGAGCTAGTGCTTTTCCTAAGATTGGTAGTATCAGAGAGGCAACATCTCGGCACCATGTGAATATCTCATTTCATCTGTCATGCCACCATCAAAATGCTGCTAAACTCTGAAACCTGATCGGTGTTTGCAAGGCAGTAGAAAAGAAGCTTATCTTGAAAATCTAGCATCTACTTGGGATAGTGGGAATAGGTTTCCTGATCTTGCAGTTTGTAGAAGATTTTGACTCTTTTCCTGTTAAATGCAATTATATGTGACTCCTAATTTGTTCGCTTATGTTTTAACTAGAGACTTTCCTGGAACTAGTTACTTGAGACAAACAATTCTATATCTTGACCCATATCTCTTGTCTAGAGAGATTTGCTAGACAACCGTAGAGTAACTGAGAGGATCTTATGTGTTTTCATGATTCTCTAGGTAGAACTGAAACCAGTGTGATGTGGTGAGCTATACTTCTGTTCAATGTTTGGAATTTTTTTATAAATATAATCCATACCTGTTCAGTTGCTGAAAGGGTATAATGAATCATATTCTTAAAAAAGGAAAGGAAGAATGAAGGGCCACTATAGCAGAATAACAGCAGTAACAGCACCAGCTCATGTTTATAATGTTTAACGTAATAAAAGTTATTGTTCTGAGTCTGAAATTAAAAAGAAAAGTCATGCTCAAGTAATGGGTTCATGTATAAAAATACTAGCTTGCTTTTGCAGTTCACAATAAGCATAGTTTCTTATGCCTTTAAAAATGTATATACACAGTCAATACCAATGCTTGATGAATTCAGGGAAGTGTTCACATTGAATGTTTCTATTAACAATATTAAATTGTATTAAAACACATGAACTTTCAAGAGTTCTGTGCCATATTCAGAATGTTTGCAACAGTGTTTTGTTTTTGAACAATTGTAATACAAAAATTACAATACAAATGAAATAGATGAACAAATGGCTTTTCATTCTGTGAATTAGTTTTTAATGTTTTTTTTCATGCCAGGTTTGTATTAAACAGCTTACTTTTCATTAGATAGAGTGCAGTATTTTTTTGCTTCCTTTTGTTATCCGAAGTATTTTGGCTGGGATGTCAAAAACTCTTGTATGACTTCCCTGAACTTTAGCATTGATGAGGCGAATGGATAAAGAAAAAATATTTCCTGAGATAAAAGGAATATGAAGGAAATCTGGGCAAATTCAGTAGCTCTTGTAATAGCTATTCCCATTCATGTCTTCTGCACTTTTTAAGACAAGACTGATGGACATTTAATGTTGACAGGAATCTTATGTTACCTACTGACACTTTCACTTTGTTTTTTTTC
Source organism: Morus bassanus (assembly GCA_031468815.1). NCBI lineage: Eukaryota > Metazoa > Chordata > Aves > Suliformes > Sulidae > Morus > Morus bassanus. The sequence goes on from CM062583.1 coordinate 5,714,802, forward strand.
CAGATGGCTGTTGATCAGGCTCACAGGCAGAATTTGTCTTCCCTCTTTCTGCCAGTATTTGAATCTGTCAACCCATGCCTGATATTAATGGTACGGAGAGACAATATTGTAGGAGATGCTGTGGAAGTCCTAAGGAAAACAAAGAATGTGGACTACAAGAAGCCACTCAAGGTATCATCAGTACATATTGCTCAAAGTGTCTTTCACTGACGTGCAAGTAATTGGGAATATTTTTGGGCAAATCTTGTTTCACAATCCGTTTTTAATTCAGTGCTAAGTGAATTGTGTGTTTCAGGTTATTTTTGTAGGGGAAGAAGCTGTTGATGCTGGAGGTGTTCGCAAAGAATTTTTTTTGCTCATCATGAGGGAGTTGCTAGATCCCAAATATGGAATGTTCAGGTATTATGAAGAGTCCAGGCTGATCTGGTTCTCTGATAAGGTAAGGTACAATCTATAGTCATTAATTTTCTTTTAACTTACAATATTTATATTAATAATGTATGAACATAATAGTGTGTAGTAGTTATATTTCAAGAGGAGAAGCTGAAATAAGTACTCTGAAAAAATGTTTATTTTTGTCATTGTTAGATCAAAACTTTCCATTTTTCCCCCATTCCTCACTTAGTCCTTACCAATTGTCCCCAACCCAGACAAGTTTAGTAGGAAGAAGTGCCAGCCAGAGTAAACTAATTCCAAGAGCAGAATCAGTAAATCAAGATGGCAGAGAAAAATTCTTGAAGTGGCATGTTGAACAGGTCTTTCTGTGTTCAGTCACATTTAAGGGTCTGTTTTGTAGGTAGTCATCTGGTCATACTTTCTCGGAAGTTTTGATCACTGACTTTTTTAGTCCTCTTTCAGAGAAAAACACTGACTAGGGTAGCTATATGACAAATACCTGAATGTTAACGTTTCCACAGTTGTGTTTTAAGCCTTGGCTATTAACTCCGCGGGAGGCAATAGTGAGCTCGTCCCTCCTCCTCCTCCCATTTAAGCACTCAGTAGTGCAATAGTAAATCACGGACAAAACCAGAACCTTACTGCAGTACTTGCAGCAGTATGTGTCACTTGTAACACGAAATATGTTGGATCTCAGCTTTTTTTTTTAAGTAGAAAGAGTTCTGTTTCCTTGGATTTCAGTCTCTCTCTCAGCTGGTTAAAATTTTATCCTGTTTTCCTCAGTACTTATGGATATATACATATTTAAAGAAAATACAGATGAAATTAACTTAGATTATACTGCACTGTATGCTTTTTTCTGGACTCTGCAAGATTAAAATAACTTCTTTATTTTAAACCATCTTGTCTGTTTTCTGTTCTTAGACCTTTGAAGACAGTGACTTGTTTCATTTGATTGGTGTTGTCTGTGGGCTAGCAATATATAATTTTACTATTGTAGACCTTCATTTCCCTTTGGCTTTGTACAAAAAGCTATTGAATAAGAAGCCATCCCTGGATGACTTAAAGGAGTTGATGCCAGATGTTGGCAGGTAAGCAAGAAAGAAAAATGAGTGTTACTAGGAATTAATTTTTAATTCAACATTTTCCCTTAAGAGCACAAAGAAAATGTGTTATTTCCACACTAACAGGATAAACAGCTCAGAGTAACTTGGAACCATCATGTAATTTGAGAAAGGATACATGCTCTTGTTAAACACCTGCTTCTAAATGCTTGGTTTTAGGATTTGTCTTCTGTTTCATTACCCTACAAGAATTTTAGGGGAAAATAATATTTGAAATTCAAAACCTTTGAGTTTTAGCCATTGATTTTTTTATAAGCCTACATGTGAACATAGTTTGGGTTCTGAACAGCTTATTTAGTCCATCAAGGAAATGTTTTTGCTTATTGCAGGAACAAGTACATGCTAAATATCTGTCCTCAAGTAGGGATTTGAATAGCGCTAACACGTAGGAGGTTCAAATGAGCAGAAGTGGATGTTTGATTGCCTCAGTGTTGTGAATGCTGAAGTTTTCATAAATTCAAGGAGAAATCAAACAAGTGAATGGAAGGGCCCATCAATGGTTATCAAGTACTTAGTGTCTCTGGTTTGGGAATCCCTTAGCTGAAGACTAGGATATGAATCTTCTCTCTTGACACCTGGAGATAATCGAAAGGAAGTAACACTACAAGTACTAGAAAAATTCCCAATGCTGCACAAGGTGCAAGTTAATGCACTAATAAATGAAATAACAGTAGAAAGATTATTTTTTATCTAAACTGGAATTATCAAAGTATAAAGAATACTTCAGGAAAACAAGTTCATCTTTCTTTCCACTGGTACAAGTACTTTGTAACGTATTTTGCAGGGGAATGCAACAGTTACTGGACTACCCAGAGGATGACATAGAAGAAGCATTTTGTCTTAATTTTACTGTAAGTTTTACATAGTGTTTATATAAGTGTATATCCTGTAAGTGTTTATAGTATTTATCATCAAGCTTATACCGTCTATTATAACTGCCTTTGCAGTGTTTGAGCGAACGCATCAGCTGCTGATTCCCATGAATTTTAGCGTCTGTGTCTGTTGTTCATGTTGCTGTTAGCTAAGTAGTGGGAAGAAGTACTCTACGCAGTAAATAAGATTTATACTATTTTTGTTTGTTTTAAATAGATCACTGTGGAAAATTTTGGTACAACAGAAATTAAAGAGCTTGTTCCTAATGGTGCTGACATTCCTGTAGTCAAACAAAATCGGTGAGTTTTATGGGTTACAGGGTAGTTCAGTGTTGCTATCTGCCTTGGGAATGTAACTGGGCTGCTATAAATATCCTTTGCCAAGCTGTTACACTAACGTTGGAGGCAAAACTACTTTGCTTGTTTTTCGAAGCTGTTCTCACGTGTATTGTTAAAGTAGCTGTTGTATTTAAGGATTTGCCAGTTGCGGAAAGGCTATCTAATTTTACTCAGAATGTATAATACTTATTTTTCACTTTGAACTTAAAAGTATTTTGAAGCTTTTTAGGGCCCATTTTGACTATGTGGTCTTCATTTTATAAGATTAAAAATGGCTGTGGTTCTGCAGGAAGTTCATATGTAACTGGAATTTAGTGAGTAATGATGAAAACTTCAACCTAGATGCCATTATGTGGCAACTGTTCATATACGAAATATTATTTCGGAAAAGTCTTCCCTTTTGTAGAGTAGATAAATTAATCTAATGTTGTCTTGTGTCATTGTCAGAAAAATGTGTGAAAGGTGGGGTTGTTTCCTTGGTCAAGGATTCTGTTACTTCTTTTTATAAAAGCAACCTCTCCCAACCTTTGTTACCTTTCTGCTCCTGGAGGATAGGCAGAATATATCTGGCGGTGCTTTTGTCCCTTTTTACAGAACACTACTATTTTCCTATCTCTCTCTGTCCATTCATCTCATATATTCCTCTCTGTTGTTTAATCTTTGTGAATTCTCTGTGCTTTTACTTCTCCCAGAGTAAAGGGAGAATTGAACGGAAAGAACATTTTCCGTGAGAACGGAACGCACCTAGGCTGTGCGTGGTAGGAACGAGGGAGAAAATTTACCTCTAGGCATGTTCCTGGAGGGCAAATGTTTTGGGCAACCATTTCTGTAACTACCTAGGTCTGTTGTAGAGGAAAGAGTGATGACAGAAGATTCTGAGGGTGTCATGAACCTGCACATAGTCATGTGCAGTGACAGTACCTCCAACAGTGGAGCGATTCTTATCCTACCATTAAGAACTGCAATCACCACCTATACCTAGTGCGCTTTTTTTTAATCCTTGGCTTATAGCTGAGGATTTGTGATACTTGATAGCTTTGAAGTTCTCTGGTGGTGGTTTGGTATTCTGTGACAAAGTGACAGTAAAATTGGAGTTGAATTACGAGAAAAGTTTCAAGGTGCCCATGGAATGTATGCTGCACTGTTGCCACTCGTTGTCGTGCAGCAATCAAGAATTCCTGTTTCTCAGGTTCAAAATATTCTATGATGCTTTAATTCAGTTTTAAAAATATTAACATAGTTTAATAATGTGAATCAGTTTATTACTATGAATTTTCTCTGGAGCAGCCTTTCCTTCCACTGTTAGTATTACACAAGTTACCTGCCTCTCCGCTAATTACATAATGTGCATAAAATGGATATCTCATTGAGTGCTGGAAGAGGAAGAGCATCATGATTCACCACTTTGCTCATCTCCAGTATTTTAATTTCAGCAACTTTAATAAATGTATCATCAAAATGTGTTTAGGTGATTCTTTAAATTATTGGTGATGTTGTTCAAATACTGTGGGTTTCCCTGGAGAATGTATGTTGGTAGGATAACTGTAATCTACAACTGAAGCCACTCTGCCAGTGTAGAAAAGAAGTGTTAACTAGGATTGATTTAAAACGGTAATTAAAAAAGATCAGGATCATAAATACTGTACAACATCAAGGAATTTTAGTTCTTCCCCTAAATGCTGCGGAAGAAGAGGTTCCAACAATATATGAGAACTCCTTGTACTGAAGCACAGATAACAGGCAGTCTGTTTTTCAGTATCCCAGCTCCTTTGCACTAATCTTTCTACTGTAGAGGACTTAAATGGCTGTTTGAAGTTGATTTGCATTTTCAGTGCAGATATGGAAATCTTTTTAATTAAAAAATACAACAGCGAGTTCGACTGGTTGATTTCAGGACACTGCATGTAACTCAAGCCTTTAAGCTTGTTGCTGTTCAGTCCAGTTCACTGCAATGCATACAAATAAGAGAAATGTTTATAGTGCCCGAAATAAGTAACAGTAAATGTTACTGGTTTTCTGTTGCATTTTATGGACTCTGTCTTGAAGGATGAGGCGGGGAAATATATTTATGTTCCATATTCATTGAGGTTATCTTCAATGTGTTTGTAACATGAAGCAGAGAATATTAGCATCCTTTTTGCTTAACTTTCAATGCTGTATTCTATACAGAAATGGATACTGGTTTATTGCTAGAAGGGGGACATGCTCCCCCCCCCCCCCCCCAACATAATTATTTTTTTTCTTCTTTGTACAGGCAAGATTTTGTAGATGCATACGTGGATTACATCTTCAATAAATCTGTGGCTTCCTTATTCAGTGCATTCCATGCAGGTTTCCACAAAGTATGTGGAGGTAAAGTTCTTCAGCTCTTCCAGCCCAGCGAGTTGCAGGCAATGGTGATTGGGAACACAAATTATGATTGGAAAGAATTGGAGAAGGTAAGAACCATAGTTAGTTATTTGTTTCATATGTTTTTAATTTCAAGATGCAGAAGCAAAATCTTGAAGTATCCTTTGGAGCTCTGTTTTAATTAATGTGACTTCTAACCTTGATTGGGTTGACTGCATGAATGAGGAACTTTTTTTAAAATATTGGTGAATGAGGACACTAAAATATTATTTACCTTCCTGCTTAAAGTTTTCCATCTAATTTCTGAAGGAAATTGGAAGGAGAGGAAGAAAAATCCACAGAACCAAAACACAGCTATATACAATGTATTATGTTAGGAATAGGAAAGTGAACAAAATGCACACAGTTAATAAAAGTAAATATTCTTGATTGCAAAAACTCACTGTGAGCCTTTGTCTCTACTTTATTGGGATTGAAAATGCTTTGGAGTACATGCATCTGTCCTCATAGTTGAAGACAGACTGAACAGCTGAAGAAAATTGACCAAGGAAAACAGTAATATGTCACTTGTAGCATCCCTTTACAGAAACTGCATTAATTCTCCTTTAATGTCAGATTATCCTACAAGTTCTACATGCAAACAATAACCTCATTTTCTGCTCACTTTAGAATACAGAATACAAAGGAGAATACTGGGCAGACCATCCTACAATTAAAATATTCTGGGAGGTTTTTCATGAGTTGTCTTTGGAGAAGAAAAAACAGTTTTTGCGTAAGTATTTGAAGCTACTTTGCAGAAGTTGCTTAACTGAACAGGTTCACTGTGATTTCAGGCTCTTGCTATAAGAGGGCAGATGTAAGTATTTGTCTATAGTGATGTGATTAACTTTATTTTGAAGAAAAAATTATAGTAGAAGAAATTGATTATGAGCTTGTCCCTGATTTTGCTGGGATTGTCCTGAGTAATTCTGGGTGATGGGCAGTTACAAGATCACAGTAGACCAGAGCAGCAATAAAAAAATAAAAGGGTGCGGGGGGAAGGAGAGGGGGAAGAAAAAAGAAAACCCCAAAACCCCCAACAACCTAAACTGCTAGTGTAATTTATCTGATGAGTAGGAATGTTTTTAGGTGTTTTGACATAAGGTTCACATCCTCCAGTTTTTTCATTGCACATAGATGGAATTTTGGAATTATAACTGATTGTAATACCTCAAGGTACTGATACAAGTGGAAATGTACAGGAAAAAAGCTGAAGTTATGGGAGCTTCCTGTGAATGAGCTTTTGTTGAGAATAGATCATAGATTAGTTTCCAATTTAGATAAATGTCTTATTGAACAAACTAATTCTGTGTAACACAAGATGCTTGCAAATGTTTGGTAAAGGTATAGCCAGTGGATTTTAAATAACAAATTCTGATGCATTAAGAACTTTTTTCTTGTGTGTGTAGGACACTTTGGTTTCCTATGCAAAAATGAAATGTTTTCCTTTGTGTCACTTGTCATGTTACAGTTAAGAGTTCATATGTGTAAGCTGGAGATTGGGTTAAGTCATTATCCCCTGTTTTTCAAACTTATCAGAACTTCAGTGTGAAAAGCTAACCACTGCTGGAATAATTAAAAAATGCAAATAACAATTAGAACTGCATATATGACATATATACAATGTTAATCTTAAGCTACTTTCAAACTTTGTTTGTCTGTTTTTTCTTGGCAGTGTTTCTGACAGGCAGTGATCGTATTCCAATTCTTGGAATGAAGTGTCTTAAACTAGTCATCCAACCAACAGGAGGCGGAGAAGGTTATCTTCCAGTAGCTCACACTTGCTTTAATCTTCTTGATCTTCCAAAATACACAGATAAAGAAACCCTAAAATCTAAGTTGATCCAGGCTATAGATCACTACGAAGGTTTCAGTTTAGTATAACTTCAGAAATGAGAGTTCTGTGTAACGTGGGATCATTAAACTAACTTTTTGTGTCTCTTGTAGTGGTAAATTCAGTGGATTAAATGATGGAGTTGATAATATAACTGATTACTTGCAAAAATGTTCAGTGGTACGGATATTCATGGGAGCCAAAAAACATTTACAAAAATGAGGAACTGTCTTAATACATACCTTCTTGTACAGAACCATGTGGATTTTGCCATCTTACAATAAAACCAAGAGTATTGTGAATGGGAGTTAAGTTTCACTAACATGAATTAACATTTCACCTTATGCAAACAATTTGGCGTGTGAGTGCATGAGAGACTTGCTTAAGTTTTTCAAATCACTTAGTAAGAACACTTACCTTTTTCCCTGATAAATTCACTTGGTAACTTTTCATTTTGTAAATAATAAATTTTTGTGATAAAATAATTATGTTCCAATAGCAGTATGGTTTCTATTGCTTGTAATTGAATATGAGCTTATTTTATGGCTTTTAACAAAAAAGTGACTACTCTTATTTCTGAAGATATATTTTTCTGGTTTGTTTTAAGAACCTTAATAATGAAAGTGATTGTTTAAGAGACATTCATCTCCACAATGTACAATCCATGAAGCAGTCACTTAGTGCCGATACAAAACTGCATACAGTGGCATTTTTAATATGTGGATGGACAAGCTGACTTAATACACTGTTTTATTTTTAAGGACTGATTCTGTAAGTGGACACAGTTATAAAAGAGGTTAATTTATCATTTGAAACCTCTGCAGCCATGTGTCAAGAATACAGCTTAAAAGAAAAAGATGCACCAGACAATTGTTGCTGTCAAGAGGTTAAACATTTATTTTTAAATGCTGAAAGCGTAGTTTATGGTTTCTAATAGAATTTTCACTTTTTTCCAGATAAATGCATTTGAAATAACTCTTTAACACCCCTTTCCCTTTTCTTAAGATTTTATTTTTAGTATAATTGCCCTGAGACCGATTGTGCTTAGCTGGACACTTCCAGATTTGACTTTCCTTCTCTGGTTAAATTCCAGATTTTGTGGTGTTAATGCATATGTGACTTGCAGCTGTGAAACAAATATTTATTTTTTTTAGATTTTTAAATGCAGTGAAAAAAATTCAAGCTATAATAAAAGACTTGAATGAAAACCTTTGTTGGTTGATGTGTATGGACATGTGCATCATGCATATTTCTTCAACTGGAGGGCAATTTTTGCATGCATTAAATTGAGAGTACAGCTAGGATACCAAGGTCTCACTTGAAAAGCAGGGAAATTCATTCATTGTAATAAATTGTATAACGTGCAGCTTCTGTGCTGGCAGTAGATGTGGATATAATACAAAGCAATCAGTACAGTTAAAATAATCTCTTCCCATAACAGTGTGTTTCTACAGCTTTCTTTTGCGGTGTAACCTCTAGTAATTTCTTTGTATGCAGCCCATGTTCCATCTTTTCCAACATTTGTTACCTGGCTGGGAAATTCTCCCTCTTGTAAAAAACAGGAAACCGACAAATACTAAAGCGGCTTTAGTCTTAGTATACATGGAAGAAAGAAAAGGAGAAAAGGAGGAGGAAAAAAAAAAAGAAAAAAGTATTATGCCTTCATTTTACCAGGTAATATTAAAACACTTTTTAAATTACGAAACACCAAGATTGCAAAGGCAAATATTCAAAAATTAGGAAGTGGCTGATGTAAATCTGTCGTCTTCCTTTTTTCCCTTGTGTATCATTACATGATCAAGTGCTGGCTTTTTTTCTATGGGACCCTTGCTTCATTCAGTGTACACACTTGATGCTGTTCACTGAATAATAGGGGGGTTTTATGTTCAGTTGTGCAGGTTCAAGTCTAATTTAGTGCCTATCATCTAAACCCAGCACTATATATATATGTATTTAATTTCCCTGTGGGACTTTCTCTGATTTTTGCTGTATTGGATTTTTCATCAATATCAATATTAATCTGAAAGATAAGTAATAGCCTTATTCTGTAGATGAAGGGGTCTGAGACAGAATCCAAGCCATAGTTACTGAACACTTGCCAGTTTTTGGTGCCCAGTTTAGGATGTGCTCGAGAACTTAACCACACTTCAAAGATAAAGGACGTTTATTGTTGACTAAAACTGCTGTGGCAATTACTTCATGTTGCTGAAAAAGTTTCTTCAGCATCAGCAAGACATATTTCTTACTGTCTTGGAACATTAGTGGACATTAGTAAGTGCTGGGAGGGCGGGGGGTGTTGAATGGTTGGTTAAATATCATGTTAAGAACCCACAGGCAGAGCAGGGCTAGAGTCACTTTCCTCAGGACAGCATTCACCTGAGACTTCTTTTTGTGATTTTGGCCTTGGTTTTATCCACCTCTGGAAGAAGTGGAGCTGGGTCCTAGAGAGTGTGATTGTATTTGCTAAATGCTCCTGATTATCTTACAGGTGTTAGCTCAGTCTGTGCAGTGAGACAGGTGCCCTGTTGCAAAACAGACAGTATCTACATAGGGAGGTGAAAGTTTCATGTACTACTAGAACAATTAGTAGTCATTATATTACTTCTGTTGAGCAGTCTAATACCTTCTGCAATAATTACGTTGCCATTAGTTCTGTTAATGGTCATAACAGCCCTGTGAAGGATCTCTACGGAACTTGTTCACTTAAGTGTTTCCTCTGGCTGGAAAAAGGTGGGCAGCAGGAATTGCTTTCTCTTTCTTGGATCAAGTGTCATTTTTGCATACAATATTTGATGCTATGTGTCATGTGAGAAAGGGAATGAAAAGATCCCTTCCATTCAACGCTTAGCTAAAATAACCATGGTGTTAATGAAGAAAGCCTAGGGCCTTCCTCCTTGTCAAATCTCCAGTTAATCAGAAAAGCTTGCATACCACTTTTTTAAAATGCTAATGCAAGTGACTGGGGGATAGTAGTAGTTTGGGCTGCAGTGGGAGCATTTTACAATAATCAAGAATCTTTAAAGAAAGTATTTTTATATGATAATTAGATTAGCATTTTGATAAAGATTCAGAATTGTCACTGGACAATGCTAGTGGCATGTCAAACTTGTATCCAGCTCCATCATGGTTACTAAAGGAGGACTTGTCGTAGCAGCGCAGTCATGTACTGGATTTATTGTGCCTGTCACATTAGTACAGGGCTGAAGATTGAATTTACATGACAGAACTACACAGGCTGTTTCAGCTACATGTATAGCAGAAGTTTGTCCCTCATTTTCCAGGGAAAATCGAAGAACAGTGTTGCCCTGCGCCAGTGTAGAACTGCTAAAGCAGTGAGCCCTGCTTAAGCATAATGACTTGTCTCCTTTGGCACTTTATGGGAGTCACTACTAAGAAGATTGTTATTAATGTAGAGCATCAAGCCATGGTATTCCTTTCAAGAAGGTTTATGCATTACTTTAAAAAGTATTTTAATTCATTGTGCTGCTCTCTGCTGCAATAAACTTGATTTATTAGGAATAAATGAAGTTTCATGTAATCAAATATAAACCACTATAAAAGAGAGCTCTTTATTTAAAGGCACATGAGGTTCTGCAGTTAAGATAAATACAGAATAAAAGCTTTCTTTTAATAATATAGTTTTCAGCAGAGTAGACTGGTATATGGTGAACATCATAAAAATGGCTGTGTTGACTTTCTCCATTGTGCAACCAGAACTACGTACTTGTGTGTACTACGTACAACTGTCTTACTTGGTTTTTGAGGGGAAAAAAAAAGAGGAAGAACAAAGTATTTGTTTCTCCTGATAAGTGACAGTTCCCATTGCTTGCCAAGTGGGTATTTCTTAATTGGTAGGTCAGTGTGGGGTTTGGCCGAACTAATCATGGAGCTACTATTTTTGTCTTTCAAGGTGCTGTTCAGGTTTGGAGCAGTAACTTTAAAAACCTTACCTAGACCTCAGAAGAGTTAGAGCATCCTCTGTCACCTGCCAAAGCCAGATTTAATACTGTACCTTAGAGCCCTAAGAAAACCCCTTGACTGTTTTCCTGGGATACATGCACACTTAATCAATAAAATAACACCACCAGCCATAGTGTCTGTATGCTTGATTTCCCTGATCATTTGACTGAGTCCTCAATTTTTTTCTTGAGGAAAGGAGCCTGTTCATGCCTATAGGCGTTATTTAACACCGTGCTACCTGTTACTCGGACTTGCTTTCTGCAAGTGGACTATGCTAAAACTCTCACTGCAAAACCTTGCCTTCCCATTTCTGCGCTGATGCAGATCTGTTGATTGAAAAAGATGTCTTGTCTTCTGACCACAAGACAACTACGGGGGGGAAAAGAAAAAGCACCTGAAACCAACTGTGGCAATACCATAGGCGTACTAGAACTGTGTAACAATATCATATGTACAGACGTGCTCGCCTCTTGTTACCAGCAGACCGAACACTACGACTTGTTGCATATCCCTTGGGTTTGAACATACTGTATTGGCCTTCTACAAAGCAACAAAATAATGTGTGCTGATGCCAGGAGTGTGATCAAAGAACTGGCGTGTGCTACGGTAGCAGTTAGCATTTTGGTTTTTTTTTTTGACTCCTGCCAAAGGCATGTGCATCAGTCTCAGATTATTAGAAAGGAAAATGAGGTTATGAATCTTGTTCCACATAGGAACCGCAGAGCTGTTATGTTCAGCACAGTTCGTGTGTGTGGTGCTAGTGGGGATCTTTATCTCACCAAGGCTCCAGGCTAGCCTCGTCAAGGGGTCATGCCCAGAGCACCTGAATCCTACAGTGGGCAGTCCCTAGGGGGCTGTGAATGTCTACAGGTATTCACTGCTTCCCCCACATGCCTGATTACATGAGGAATTTCAGTGAGGAAACAAAAGATTAATGTTATGTGAAGACTTCAGTTTGAGTAGAGCGCAAAACTTTGGTTTCCTTCCCTTTTTTTTGAGTAAATACACCAGCTTCCATTAGAAGGAACAGAGCTGGCAGGCTGTAGCTAAAAACCAACTTCCTACAGAAATTGTAATTGCCGTGTCTTTGAAAAAATCTTACAGGTGGAACTAACTTAATTACTTCTGGCTTAATTCTGCACAGAGGCTATGTGGGTGCACCTGCTAGCAGCAGTGCTTGAGTACTCTGGGAGCTACGTACAGCATTTCAACAAGCCTGAGGCTATCCACTGGCAAGGTATGAACATCCTAACGCACTCTGAGGTGCCGAGATTAAATTGGCAATAAACAAAGGGCAACTGAGGAGATAAGGGAGATCAATAGTATCTTTAAATGAGGGATTAGTTGGAATAGATCTACAGCAGTTGCAGGAGTTCTCCGCTGCCCGCACGTTGGCCACGTTCTGGCTGCAGCTCTGCAGCAGGGTGTGCTAACGCAGAGGTCAGCATAGCCCATGGCCCTCTCGGGTATTGGAGGTTTCTGTAGCTTCTTCTCTGCCCACGGCCAGTAGTGAAAGCCTAGAGGAGTTTTAAAGGTTGGAGTAAGAAGGTAGTGATACCCCACTGTAAGGGCTGAGGGTAATCCTCATTAGCGAACAGTGTTTCTGTGCTGCACGGAGCCCAGGGCGGGGATGTGTAGCAGCTTCTGTAGAACAGCTACAGAGCAAGAAGTGGGGCTGATTTGGTGTCAGTGTCTCCAAGGGCTGCTTTGCATGGTGCTAGCGGAGCCCTGAGCAGCGGGGCAGGGAGCTGAGCTGGGCTCCCGGCAGCTGCAGCTCACCTTTGCACAGGTCAGCTTGTGTTGCAATGTCCGATCTTAAAACTGACTGATCCTTGCAGCCGGCAGTAACTAGGGCCATGCAGTTCTTGCATGCTCACCCGAAGGGTGCATAAAGGGTGCTTGAACTGCTTTCCCTCACTGGCAAAAAGCCTCTCACTAAGGACCCTTATTTCCCTGAGCCAGCTGTGGGGAGAGCCCATTGAAAACCAGGTGAGGAGTTGGCAGGCGGCTGTGGAGGGGTAAGTGGGGCTGTTGGGGTGCGCGAGTGCTGGGTTCTGGCCCGGTGGTGCCAGCGGTCCATGTGCGACCCGGTTACCCGGGGCTCCGCGTGAGCCATCCGCGTGCTGTTGGAAAGGGGAGGCTTGTGCTTGGAGATAGTGCTTTGCTGTTTGACAGCATTATGAATAATAATTGTACGGGGGCGGGGGGGGGGAAGAAAAAACAACCCAAACAAAAAACCATGACCAAACAACAAAAACCCACTGAATTGTGTTTGTATGTTGTTTTTAAGGACTTTGGAATTCTGTTCCTCTGTGGCTTTCAAAAACCTATTAACTCACTAGGAATGTATAGAATCTGTAACTTCATCAGTAGTTTGTAGGTAGTTGCTCTGTCAGCAGCTCCTTCCCAGGTGATGCTGGTGCAGGGGCTGCTCTGTGAGGGGCTGGGCTGGGGGAAGTGGGGTTTGCAGGGATGGCAGAGTGTCTCTTGCTTGGTGAGAGTCAAAACAACAGTCCTGTAGTCACAGGGCCCTTGGGTTTGTGTCTCTTACGAAACTTAGTCCTGTAAGGAGCTGTGGTCATGTATGTGCTTCCCCCGTCTCCACAGCAGGATGACCGTGTGCTGAGGGTGTGCCTTACAAGTGTTTGCTTGGTCTGTTGCTCAAAAGGTCCAGTATAAGGAGTTGTAGCACAGCTCTCGGAAGTGCTCTGTTTCTGTATTTCACTTGAGAACTCCTATACTGGGTTAATCCGAGGTGCAAAGTGTCTCTACCTGTATCTAGTCCAGGTGCTTACAGGAGAGCACAGGGAGAGGAAAAATACTCTTTTCTTTGGAATCCTCCTCGAGGAGCTTCGGTAGTCCTGTCCCCTGAATTAGCCCAATTCCTTTTTGAGGCCACTTTGAACTCCCACAGCGTCCTACGCCAGTGAGTTCCACAGGTCGTGTGTGATGGTTTGCTTTATTGCCTCTGCTTTGCTGCATCTGCAGCCGAATGGTCCTTGGGCCTCATGTTGGGAGGGTAAATAGCAACTCTCTTCCTTTCATGCACCGTTATTAATATTATTATTACGTCTCCTACTAAGACCTAGCAGCCTGTGTGTCCTCTCAAAACTGCTGAGCAAAGAGTGACTCTACTAAGGGTGCTGTTGGGACTCCATTACTTTCCTTGATTAGTTATAGCTAGTTTAGAACCCGTTGCTATGTAGATATGGCCAGTTTTTTTAGCCTGAAAATCTGCATTTTTGAACTGGATTTTATTGTTCACTCTGTAGATAAGTATGCAGGTAATTGCAACTGCCTTTAGGTTTGACCGTTCTGATTTGGTATTTAAGCATAGATATTGAACTCAAGGTCCTGACCTGCATCTTCCTTTTTCTCAAACTTTTTTCACATTTTCAGATTGATTCTGAATGCTGGTTTCATTCAAATTTTGTACTCTTATAGCCCCTTCCAATTTGATGTTGTGTGACACTTTGCTGTCATGCATTTAAAAACATTATGTACTTTCCATAACCAAAACCACTAATTAAAAATGTACTGTATTCAAGATAGACCCATGGAGAATACATGGCCATTAAGAAAAATTACAAGATTTTAAAATATGGACTTCTTTTTCATCACTTGAAATACCTTTGCAAGGTCATTATTGTCTAACACATCTTACTAATCAAAGGCTTGTGCTGGGATTTTTTCAGTGTGTCTATTTAATATAAATGCTAAGAGGGTTAAGATACTTTCATAGGATAGTAATGCAAATGATGAGAAAAATAAGTCATCTCCCTTTTTGAGATTGTACAAATTGCAGCTGGAGCTGACCACGCGCTTCTACATTTCCAGGTAAGATGCTGAATACTTAGGGATAACAAAGAGCTGTGATAGCAAAGGTTTCCTCATCCCCATCATTTGCCTTATGATTGTTTCAAACAGTATTTAAAGAGGACATCTTCACTACGGGGAAAGGATAGTATGGGAAATGGAGGAATAAGGCGACACGTTGTAGCTTGGGGTTCCTCTTCTGTTTGGATAATATTGGCAAAGATACAAGAAAGAACAAAAAGCAGAACTGCTTCATGTAGGTGGAGAAAAAAGGTGCAGCTGTTTTATTCTAGAGCAAAAATGTTTTCCTTTCAGAGTAATACGTGATTGATAGGGACAATTTTGCCTAACACAAATGTAATTTATATTTGAGGGACAGTGGTTCAGAAGTGCAGTGGAACCATAAAAATAGTAAGGTGTTACATACTGGAAAACCAGTTAAGGGGGGCCCTGGCCCTTGAGGGCCAAGAGGAGTGGGTCTTTGCGGTGGGGGGGGCCATGGGACACACCAAAGCCCGACCCACCCGGGGCTCTCCGCAGTCAGGCTTCCTCTGTGCCAGGTGGCTCAGAACGCCACCCCCAGGGAAACACAGGCTCTTACCTGCGTGAAGACAAAAGCACAAGCGAAATATTTGCCTATGTGATGCCAAAAAATGCCCTGAAGTCCCATGTGGTGCACGTTCCTCACAGGACACTTCTCCTGGACGTGGCTGCTCAGGGTTGGGGTGGAGGCAGCAAGCACCAAACACGAGGGAGGCTCTGGGCTGGGTAGGGGAAGGGAGGCAGAGCTGCGATGTACTGGAGTACCTGCAGAAATACACACTCTTGGTCAGCAAATACATCTAAAGTTAACATAGGGGTTGGAAGGAGAAAAGTAGCTTTCTGAAGGCCAACGCTGCGTGGTGGTTTAGGAGGTCATTTTACTGAAGGCAGCGCAGAGTAGCTTCAGTCAGGCCTTTTTTCTTTTTTTTTCTTCCAAGGGGGCAGACAGAAAAAAGCAATTTATTCTATAATGCCTTCCATTAGCCAGGGTATACCTTGACTTTCTAGGGCAGCTTTTGTTAAGTTTTTAAGTTCTAACTAGAAAATAACAGAAACCAGAACTCAAATGACAATTTTAATAGACTTTAGAACAGAGTGTACGAGTATAAAACACTGGTTTTGTATTTCAAAAGTTGCAGGAAGATAGCATCATTTTAAACAGTCTTCTACAAAACATATGCCAGTAGATTACATAAAAGACACTATATACAATATAAAAGAGCAGAAAACAATCCTCACTGTAAAAATAATTTAAAACAAAGTATTTCAATTTAAAATATCTCCTATAGCACAAACTAATACATTGTGACATGCAAGTGAAAACTAAACATATTGCATTCTTTAGTGTAGCCAAATAAGAGCTGTATTAAATTTGGACAATGAGACAACATGCCAACATTTTTTGATGAATACAGGAGGCTGTTCTTAAATATTTATTAACTAACTGATGTATCTTATGTTCAAAGAACAGCTACTATACATCTTCCAAAACGTAATAAATATTAAAGCAAAGTATATGAATAATCTACATCGTAGAGTTCATTTGGGCCAATGTTGGAAAAGTGGTTTATAGAAAAATGCTGTTTCACTTACTACTGCACTGTGCAATTTTACAAAATAGTTCTAAAGGCTTGGAAACAATCTGCACTTGAAAATTTGCAACATCCAGTTTTAAGGCAGCCTAGCACTTGAATATACAATGTCGTAATTCGAGTAGCTGCTTTGCTTTTTATATGCAAGGTGGAGCTAGCAGGTGGAAAATTATTTTCCCAACCTGAGCCGTAACCTCAAAAACAGCATGCTTCCTTCCAGGTTAGGTTATTAATCAGTGTTTGATCCACTCAGCAGTGTAAGCAGAGGCTCTCAGTGTTTCAGTTAGTTTCTCCTGGTTTTGTTGCATCGGCAAGTAAAAAGGAAGAGTTTTTATTCTTTTGTGCCTTCTCACTAGCTGGTAGAAACCCTATGCTGAACTCAGCCTAGCTTCCGCATTAGAGCCTTGGCAATTTATCAAACGCTGTCTTTAAAGCAAGCTGCGCTATATTTGACTTCTGTATGCAACATGAAAAATTTCTACCGCGGGGGATCCATTTTGTTTAAAATGCCAGTATTATAATGGCTACGGAGCCAAAGTCAACATCGCTACATGTCCACAGGAAGTATTAAACTTGGCAACCTAAGCATTTTCACAGCACTTCTTGATCAGTCTAAAAATCCTCAGATTTCGCAAGTGCTCGCTGTCTTGTTTCCATTTAACTATCTACTCACATTTAAGTATGTCTCAAACATACAAAGTAACTGTTAAAGCAAAAAATTAGCTGCCACAGTAGGTCTTAGAAAATGCCAGTGTTTAATGACAGACTAGGCGAGAATGAAAGGTTTAGCAGAAGCATAAGAAGTTTTTAAATAAACCAAACTGTTACAAAGCAGGAGGTGTGAAAATACCATTCTTTGGTCTAAATTAGCTGTTCCCTTTATATTAGTTTAACATTCCAATGGCTTTTTCAAAACTGTTTAAAAATAATATAAGCTGAAATTCATTATGCAAAAATATGTATTATATACACGGATGCCTGATCAGACAGATGAACTTAAAAGTGAACATAGTGACAATTGTTTAGATATTCCCAGTACCTTAAAAAAAAAAGATGAGTTAGTGTAGAGTGCGCAGTAATAGAACTTTATTGAAAAAGGTAAAAAACTAAGCATGAAAATCTGTTTTAGTTGTTTATAAACACTACATCCTTATGGTTTTGTTGCTCTAAATTCAGACGTAAACATTCATTCTGACATGCCAAAGCTCCTAATGCTGGTGGAAAGTTCCTGTAACCAGTCAGCGACCACTTTACAACTTGTTGCTTGGCTGATCAGTCCCTGCAGCTTCGTTCGTATAAGCTGATTCATCAGCTGCCGATTCATCTTGTTCAACTCCATCCTCCCCGAATCCAGGTTCCTCTTCCCTTTCAGGAGCATCCTCATCCTCTATGCCATTGTAAAACTCTTCGATCTCACTCTCATCCTCCACATCTAAGCTCTGACTATGACATGAACCACTTTCGCTACTGCTCCCGCAAGAGCTAGAAGATATGATGTCATCTTCAGAATCTGAGTAAACCTCAGCACCGTGGAAAATATAGCGATTTGGTGGTAAAAATAGATACTGAGTACCTGAAACAGAATTTTACAAGTCAATAAAAGGCTAAAATAAATTATTCATACAAGGTCTTGCAGACTTCTGGTTAGAAGGTACCTACCTGCATGTATGTATTTTCAACAGTGAAACCCAACTGACAAATCAGATTACATTAGAAACGCATGGACTTCAATGTATGCGTATTTATTATGAAGCACGTAACAAATGCTTCACTGGAAAGCTCTGCATTCCTTCTCCCCGCCTCCCTTTGACACAAAAGAGCATTTGAACGTCAACGTTTAGCAGCTTTTTTCATTGGTACCCGTATTCGCAGGTAGGTTTCCGTTACTTGTAACAGAACTGGAACCCGCTGCACAGAGTATTTCACGAAGCTTAAAAACAGCCTTTGCTTTAGGAAGCTGCCATTTAATACCTGGTTCTTCATCCACACTGACTTTCTAGTGTGATCACTCCTCACATCAGTTAAAAGACTGCTTACTGGAAGGCTTCCTCGGAAAGTCTAAAGTCTCCTTCAAAACGTGCCTGGCCCCAGCTGTGAGATTTGCTTTTCAACTCCTATCACGACTTCATCCTGCAGTTCTACAAGATGGCTGCCATACCGAATTATGGCCTAGTGTGACCAGCTTTGTAATACCTGAGGATCAAACTATTTTTTCTGAAAATGTGCTTGAAAATGTTAGAAACCGATTTATTTTTTGATACTTACCTTCAACCTCCTAAACTTTGATCATTTTAGGGGGTATGTAATCACTGATTAGAAAACCTATTATGAATTACCAAAAGTCTTCCTATCGTCTTCTCCAAAAGAAATAAACGATATCATAATGAGTTATGCAGACACTTGTCTGAACAAAAGTAACCACCCAAATCCACTGATTCCCTCAAGGGTAACTTATTTATTGCTTTAAAGTAAGTCTAGAATAAACATCTTGGCCAAAAAATGCAAAATACTAAAATGAGTTAACACTTACCGTCCAGCCTTTTGCTAATCTGTTCTTTTGCAGATCTGTTTACCCAGCACTTCTTCAGTATTTCATTTTTTTCTTTATTTTCTCCATTGTTAGATCCATTTTCCTTCATTGTTTCAGAGTTCATTAATTCACTAGTAGGATTTTCAGGGTTTTCTGACGAAGTCTGTGTGTCCTGAAGCTTTTCCTCTGTGCAGGTCCCTTTAGTTTCTGAGCCAGGATCACAGTTTTCTACCTTACATTCAGCTGGGTGTTCTGAAGACACCACCGAAGTATCTGGTGGAGTCATCCTTTCTGGTGAACTTGAGTCTTCTGAAATGTTTAAAGGGGTAGGCGGTAGCTCGGCTGAGTGTATTTCAAGCTCCTTGTGCGTTCGCGGAGGCTTTTCTGTTATTTCTGAAAGTTTTACTGAGTTGTAGCAAAGTTTTGTATATTCGCTACCTAGCCTTTGACATAATTCATTAATAATAACATCACAGTCTCCAAGAAGCTCCACGTCAAAGTGTAGATGAGGCAAAGGTTCCCTATTAATTAAGATCTGAGGCACTTCATGGGGGATGGAACCTATATATAGAGAAGAGAGTTTAAAGGTGGTCACTTCAGTTTCACTTCAGCAGAGATCTACTTAGAAAGTTTGATTCCTCAGACTTCTCTTCATACATTCACTTGCAACAAGACCGAAACAGACACATCAGGAAGACGACAAGCAAAGCTCAAATTTAACGAGCAGTTTGAGGTGCTGTGCCTACTGTAGCCTATCTAGGTGTTTTTCTCCTGTTTTTTCCAGTAAGAAGTGTTCCTCTACTCCATCATCGAGAAACACATGCACAGAAATACTGACTACAGCAGTATTTGGTCAAGTGTTAAAAAGATTATTAAAATTAGTACTATAATCTCTTAGAAGAACTGTGTTGATTTTGTGCATTCATTTTATGTCCTTAAGTGTGCATGAAGAATATACTGCTGGTAAATGACCTCCCATTAATTAGGTCAAAATATTTCCAGGTACAGTCTACACAGTACAGGATTGCTCAACCCATTTCTGACGTTTCGGCTTCCAAACCCCACCAGTTTGCTAACCTAGCATTGATTCCTCAGCTAACCAGCTCATGAAATCCAGTTCTAGGACACAGAAAGAGCAATGGTTTGCGTGGTGGATCCTAACTTTCCAATCCTTACGCATTTCCCATCAGCCTGAACACTAGGTTCTGCCTCTGCTACAGTGAAGAGGATGTTATTACAAGGGCCATGGGTACTGTTCCCAGTGAATAGCAGACACTAAGCCCACGTCCTTCTCGGGCTTAAACGTGAAGAGGACTTCTTCAGTACCAGTAAGTCTTGCAAATAAATAGGTAGTAGGCAAATAAATCACCTGTCATGGTATTTTCTCAGCCTTCCTGAAGGGCATTTTTCTATAACGTATATTAGCAGAGATGTTTTCCGTATTGTTTTTAAAACCTAAGGATCTAAATGGTGACACACTATCCAGTGCTCACTGTGTATCATTTAGTATTAAGCACTAACTTTAAAATAAGCTACAACTCAGACACCTGATGTACTTCATCTGATTTTTTGATACTACATTTATCTTTTTAAAGATGATTCCTTTCTCAATCTTTCAAGAAACTCTGAAGACATATTGCAAGCAGGTAGAGAAATGAATTGAATCTCAGAACAAAGTCAAGTTTTAGGAGAGTAGTTTTTATTATCATTTCACTACCTTGAGAGCTGCCTGAAGTGTAGAAAAAGCACTTAGAATTTGTTACTTTCTCTATTTTGCATTTCAGCTTTACACAGGCAATCAGTTTTCACCTTAGAAAATGAGATGCTTCATGTAGTTTCTTCACCGAGTCAAGCCAAAAGTGTTTCTTAGAGCTCTTAATTGAGAATTTAACTTTTGGAAGAAAAGATTACCAGGGACAGTCACTTACTTGGAATCAATGCTACTGGCCTTACTTTCAGTGAAGACCCAATAACAATAAGGAGATCAACTTCATTTTTGTCGTACTTCATGGCGCGATGGAACTGCTCGGGTAAGTTCTCTCCAAAGAACACTATGTCTGGCTTCATGATAGCGAGCGGTTCATCAGGTGGACATCTGGGACACCGAGGTACAACCTGCAACAGAACAGCTTCTATTAGTACAATTCAAGGCGGTGCCCTGGAAAGCCTCAGATTTTAGCAATTCACAGTGACTTATTTTGGCAAAAGACAAGGAAGGTCAGTGATATTTCCTCATTTCATTTTGCTGTGGATGTACAGACAAGTACATTTCCTACTCTAGCCTGCAGCAACTGCACACAGAAATAGAACTGCAGCAGGAGTAACAAGGGAGTCCTCTTAAGTCAAAAGGGAGAAACCACGCAGAGGTACACAATCGTTCTCATCTGACAGCTAAGCCAAAGTCCAGAAGTCATGCTCAGCACCAGTGAGTAATTACCTCCGATTTGCTAGGAATATATTTTTCTTGGTTTAATCAGAGCAAAACCTTAGATTTCATTGTCAGTTTCCATTATAGGATCTGATATAAACCCCTTCCTAATCAAACAGTATATTGTAGAGCTTTACCTCTCTACTTTCTCCTGCCCTCCAAAAGGGTATGTGTGTTATACACATAAAGCAACATGGCACTGTAGCAGGTGGCTAGCAAAAAGCATACAGGACAAAAACAGAGGAAAGAACTTTTGTTTGGTCTCACTTTTAAACTGTTCCAGTTCCTCCAAAACCAGAGCAGAATCCTTGCTCACTAAAAAAAGTGGCCAAGAGTTACATTTGTGGAGAAGTAGGTTCCCTTTCCTCCTGAAACCAGAGGATTTTCTGATCTTTCAACTCTCATGTCTTAAGACTTCTTCAGAGAGAAGAAAAACAAGATGAGCAATGTGAGTACCTACAGACAATGCTTTAGTTACTACTGAGCAATGTTTCTTTCAAATAGTTCAAGTCTTCTCAGCTGTAGTGTTAAAATACAATACCCCAGAATAAATCTAAGGAGCCAAATGTAAGTGCAATCCTACAGCAGTCATCACAAGCAAATTAGTGCTATGTAAAGGTGTAAAGAGATATATATTATGTATTGTAATAGGAAAATACAGGAAAACTGACATTTAAATGCATAACAACTCCCTCTTGTACACAGAATATATGCAGAAAAAATAATACAGAACTTAGAAATTTTAAATCAAAGAACTAGTTTCTGGATGCCTGCGGTAGGACAAAAGACAATGCTTTCCATATGAGAAAAAAGTAAAAGGTTTTCCTCTAGTGTCAAAATTTAAAGTCTTCAAACAAAGCATCCAATCCTTCTTTGATGGAAACCTTGTAGGAGGGATGTGTAAGAAGCAATATGGCACAAGAACCAGGAATTGGTATGGAGGAAGCCTTCACCACATACCCAAGCTACAGAGCATCTAGTAACCCCACGCTAAAGGGAAACCGACTAAAGAATTCCCCAAAAAGGGGCAGATGGGTAGAATGGATCTTGAACTTTTTCCTCGGATCTTTACAGATTAGAAAGAGAGCTCATAACACACAAACAGCTTAAACTTTTCTGAAGCTTTTTACCCTGCTGTCTCTTCTGTTGATGTTCACGATGCTTTTGCACTTTCAGTTGGAAGCTTAAGGAGGTAAAATCATTTGTTCTGTATGAGGAAGAGGATGAAATGAAGACCTCTAACTTTTGATTTAAAAAGACCAAGTAATATTAACTCTGTTTCCTTCATTTCTCATGGAAGTCCAATGATTTGTGACTTAATGCATCTCTGTAGAGCAACTGGTGTCCCTGTCCAAATCATCTGAGCCACTGTAATGGGCCCATAAATGCATTTCAACACTACACTACTCACCAGCTTCTCTGCTAATCCTCAGAAAGGTCATCAGTAAGGGGGAAGATCTATTCCAAGAGCTGAAATTGATACCAAGGTGTTAAAGCTAGACAATTGGCCACTCAGTTGCCTAGGGTCCTCTTTCCCTCCAGAAGCAGCAATCCCCCAAAACCCCACCACCTCTGCTGATGTATAGCTCTAATGAAAGAGAAATGGGATTTCTCATTGACTAGTGATGTTATCCATATATCAAAAACAAGATTAGTAAGGATTATGTTGGTTTAAGAATATCCAAGAACTGGTGCATTTTTTCCGTTTCTTGGGCCTTTTCTTCCTAAATCTGAGACCCTTTCGCTATTTCTTGAGGCTGCCTAAAACAGTCAAAAGCAAAGTAAAAGTGATATTTTTGGAAGTGACTGAAAATTGTCTTACTCAGAAGTTCTATCTGTGTGATTTATAAATGCTGCTGCTTCTCATCCAGGATGGCTGTGTACAGCAACCAAGAGGAAGAATCATGCTATAGGGAACTAGCATGTTATCTTGAAAGTGGCAAAAGAAAGAAGAGCAGCAACAAGAAATTGGTAGTTTTCTGAACAGATGATCTCAAACAATTCTCAGTCTATAATATGCTTGAAAGGAAATCCTGGCAGAAAGATGCTGAAACACTTATGACCATCAGAGGATGGAACAGAGCAAAGGAAAGGTCATATTTTTAGGGAAAACTAAGGACCTGGGGCTACGTATAACTGAACTTTCAAGTAGTGGAGGGCAGCAGAGTCTGGAACCTGATCGATCTATTGGGACCCAGGTGCCAAAACCATTTGTGTGAAGGGGGACTTGTTAGAGAACAAAGCTGTTGAAGCGGACAGTGTTTTGTCTCATAAGTGCAAAAAAGGTTTCTTTTGGTATCTAAGGAACCAACTTCTAGAAAGTCAACAGAAAAAGAAACTGCATAGCACTGGTTTGGGAAATGCAGGCTACGGAATAAAGATAATGATGGCAAACAGAATAAATTTTTTTTTCAGGCATAAAGGAAGAAGGGTATGTTTTCTTTCAATAGCGCTATTTCTTGTTGTGTGAAACTACATTTGGCAATAACCATATTTACTTTGCATTATGAAAATAATTCAGTCCTACAGCGAGGGCCTGCCCTGGAGAGATATACCTGTACTGTAAGATTAGGGCTAAGAGATTGAGTGTAAAAAGCTCCTTCAGTCTCATCTTGGGAGTAAGACCCCTCTTTGTTCTCATGATGCACAAGTATTGCTACGGACTTCTTGTCTCCGCTTCCCCATGCTTCCATTACTGACGGCCAGCAGCAGGGACGGGCCATCGGGGCAGAAGTTTGGTTCAGCATATAAACATACAATGATTAAAGTGTTGTTAGGAAAAGGAGTCCTGACCACTAACAATCAAACCAGAAAATTACAGAATGCTTAGGAATGGTTGTTTAGAAGGAAAAAAACCTGAACTCCAAGCAGCTGGCTTTAAGGTAAAGGGGCACCAAACATCTGTAAGATAAAAAGTTCTCAAAAATAATATTCTTAATAGCAAAGTAAACCAGATTTCACCTTCAATATTTCGGTGTTACAAAGCTTCAGGCTTATGAGGTTCACATTTCCTAAAGCTTTAACTCAAACATCTCTTCTGAAAGGCTTTCATTGCTTTTGTTTCAAACATAATACTTGAAATATTTACATCCCTTCCATGTTTCTCATCTAAAGTCTCAACTGTGAACTCTAAGCATTCATCAAAAACACATGAGCCTGCAGAAAAAGAGTCCCCTTCCATTTGTTTAAACAAGATCTTTCTGATCAGAGAATCATCATCTCCGTTCCTTCAAAAGAAGGGGAAGAAAGTCAAAGAAGGTCTTGCCAAGCCAAAGGTTCACCTGCTCTGACAGAGCAGAACTAACTCCTGCCTTGGCCCTGGGGCACTTTGCACCCAGGTGTGGGGAGTTCGGTGGATGGAATAGTTGGGAAGTCCTAGAAAGCACGTGTCAGACATCTCATTTGATCCTCTTCCTTGCTCAGAGGCTGCTCTGTAGTTAGCAATTTCTCCATGCATCATCCACTGTTTAAACATATTTTTAACCTAGGTAAATGCTCAAAGAGCAGTGTTATAAATAGCTAAGAATGCTTTCTCAGTGTGACTGTGAGTTCCGATTAACTTAAACCGGGTATAAATCCAACTTTCCACTTACCATTTTAACTTCTACTTTTCTTGGAGGTGCCGTTATAGATGGACTCTAATGTTTTGTTCTGCTTTTTCCCATTACCTAAGTTTTGCAGTACAGTATTTGAGTATACTTTTAAATACTAGAGGAAATGCTAGAATACAGACAGGCACTTTCATGAAATACATGCAAAGATATGTAGCCTTTTAAAAGCAGATCTTTTAAGCAGTCCAAGGATGGTGTTTTCGGGCTTTTTGGAGAGCAAGTTATTAGAAAGCTGCAGTGAGTTAAAGTAAATTTTTACCTGATTGAAAATATCTCCTCGAACAACTTCACAATCAACTTTGTATTTACAGATCAGGCAGGAAGCTGTTGCAAAGGAACCTGAGGGGAAAAACCCGTATGGTAGAAATGAGGATTTTCATTCATTCAGATTTGGTCTTTTTGCCCAAGCTGTTTTGACACAAAGGCTGTTATGTTGCAGTGCTATAAAAATCAGTCATTAAAAAGTAATTTAAAATTAAGATAAGTAGTACTAAAAGTGGTTCTTTTAGATGTTAGCCAGCAGAAATCTTGTTTTAGGATTAGGATATAGCACATGCATGTCAACAAAAATTATATTGTGCCATCTCGTTCCCCCAACCCGTGCAAGCAAAGAGGGGAGAACAAAACCTTCCCTTTTCCTCTCTACGTGAATAACAGTAGTGCTGACAGCTCTGCAAACAGCAGTGGCAGGACACGTACCCACATGAACTCAAGAAACTGTAGTTATCAAAGGGCAAAATAACTAATAAATGCATTAGTAAAGACTTCACTATCGGCAACTAAATAGCAGTACTGTTCCTTTCAGCAGATGTGGGAACTTACAGCTGTATTATTCAAATTGAAATACTGCTCTGAACTTGGTATCCAGCTTAGCTACCGTCTTTATTATTTGGCAAGACCATGTTAAGTTGGTTGCTCCATCCAGCCACTTGGTAGCTCTATTTGTCTCTACGATTTGTTTATAATAATAATTTAGTCCTTTATACAGCGTGTTAGGGACACGTCTGTCAGGCTAGCAGACCTAACCCTGTCTGAGGCCTCTGTTGCTACCTACTTGCAACTCTATTATGTGAATTATTTTTCACCTTCAAAAGGACTTGATCAAGAAGTTACACTGCTCCATGCACAAGTGGTGTAGCCAGCAGGCCACTGCCTCGGATCACTCAGCTACAGCAATGGCAAGGGACACGATCCAATTCCAGACATGTTGGCTGAATGCAAAAGCCATTTTCAATTTAGAAAATGCATCCAAGATACAGTACTTTTCATAGTAGCAACTCTACTGTAGGTCTGCAGTGTGAAATGGGTTCAGAGGTTCATATATGAACTCCCCAAATCATCACAAGGTTCCTTGTCATTTCGCACACTCATGATTAACTTGCCATTGCCACAGCTAGGCAAAAAAGGTAAAACAAATACAGCGGTATGAATCCTTATGTATCAGTTTCAGTCTCTCTTTAGCCACTACCAGTGTCAGCTAGCATTTGTTGAAGAGCAGCATAACTCTATGTCAGATAAAGCTTGATACGCTCAAAACAACCTTTGCTAATTTCCAAAGGCCTCAAAGTCCATAGCATGTTTTCTTTTTAATTTTAATTAATCAACTTACACAAGACATTCACTAAAGGTGGTCTGAAATCTAGTAACTGTAGTGTGCAGCTGAAAAAATGGGAAGCTTGAGTGTGGCAGTGATGTGCCAAAACACAACCACGTAAGAAGTTAATGATAAACACCTCATACGGAATGACAACCAAAAGAAAATGCAGGACATGCTAAGCACAAACAGAAACTAGCACTAGGCTTGGGTTATTCGACAGGTAGGATTCTACCGTGTGCTGTTTGGTCACCACGACAGAGCACCACGGTTGCTCTGTCTGAAAAAAGAGAACTGACGAATCTGGCACTGAGCTAAGCTTTGTAGATAAGGAAACCAAGTGAGTTTGATCCCTGGAAAAGGTGGAATTAGACAGACAGGTCTTAAAAAAATGCCAACGCTGCTTTTAAACAATTTATTTGCCAGAAGTCTACTAAATGATCCAAACATGCACTTTAAGAACTAATTTTCTGCATCCTTTTCTTAAAAATGAATCCTTGGACTTCTAGCTTGACATTTGCAAGTCCTTGGAAATGGAAAGCATATCAAGCAACTAATTAAGAGATTTCACTTAATTTGGTATCATAATTACAGAATGTGTATGACAATGAAGGTGTAACAAGATGATCTTCAGTTCACCCGAACTGAACTGGTGATTAATCCACAGTACTTTATCCATGAGGTAAAGTCGCTGAAGTGTCAGGGTATTGTAAGATTTCAATGGAATATAACCTAGATAAAGAACTAGGTAACAGCCGAAGTCCAATTCATTGACAGACAGTGAGAGGGACCTGTGAAAAGACTGATTCCACCTTATGTTCTCATACATGAATATAAAGAAGCACCAAATACATTTTAAAACTCAAGGTCTAAACTTGTGCGAACAGGGTGTGGATCTTCACAAAGGTACACAAAGACCACCGTTTATCAGGCATAATTTCTGAAAGAAGTATTTCCACTTGAAACACTTCTGATTTAAATATTTAAGCTACCTAAAAGAAATTTAACATTTTAAAAGCAGAATATTTATTGCCAAGAGATACCAATGCAAGAAAAAAGAAATATAATTCCAATAGCGATTACCTTGTCACATGCACCAGTAAAAATCATTCCTACACATAAAATAAGAAAAGTGAAACTCAAACCACTAACCATGACACTGTATTATCCTTTGGATTCCTGCAACCTGTTCCAACGTGTCTATGTTCTGAGTATAGTTGCGAAGTAGCTTTCCTTCTTTATCCATCAAAGCTATGAACTTGTGACAGAGAGATGGCTGGAATTGTCCTGGATAGATTTCCTAGGGAATTCAGAAGTACATTAGAAAGTGTAAATGGATACACAATGTCTTTTTTCCAACTGCAGCAATTCACAAATATTATCAATAATGATCATGTCAGCAGTTAACGTTGTCGCTCCCTTTGCATTTTGCCACTTCTCTCAGATCCAACTCTTCTCTCAATAGCTGAGCTTCTGACCACATCAGGATGAATTGCTCCATGCAAGCTGGTATTTTGTTCTTCACGCAGCATAAAAGCAAGGTTTAGATCTCTTTTGGTTTGGAGAATTATGAAATAGGAAAGCTTTTTCTCCTTTGTAAGTGTCAAATAACCTCAAAATTTGCTATTAGAAACACATATGGTTTAACTGCACTCCGACAAAAATTTCATGAGGAATTTGGATTCTGGTCTTTTGGGTTTGGGCTAAGCAGTTTTCACTCCTCAGCATTATCAGCAGCTGTTCCTAGAAGACGGAAGCCCAGAAAGCAAATGGCATTGGATATAAAGGCTCGGACCAGTGCTGCCAATTTAGCCAGCTACAGCAGTCATCCAGTTAAAACCATATGACTTAGCAGAGCAATTCCACTGTGCCCGAGAGATGCTTAGCTGTTCCATTAGATCAAGGTGGAGGAGGCAGGGGTACCTAAAGAGCACACGGAAAAAACCGTAGGCACTTTTGTAGAACGATTTGATGTTTGCTCACAGCGAACAAGGATCCTGCCAAAAGGAAAAATTCACTGTGGGCACCCAGCTGAAAGCTTCGCACTAGGAGCCTCTGTCTAGAGTTGACCACCCCAGGTGGTACCTCTGGTTGCTGTGCGACAAGGAGGACATCAGCAGCAGCACCACCACTCTGTTGCTCAGGAGCACTTATTTAGAGGGGGAACGTGAATTCCTGAGCCTCTGCTCTCCAGTCACTCTCTCACCACTGAACAGCAACTGGGCTGGAGTCTCACCTGGGAACGTGAGGCCTTTTTACAGGAAAGGCACAAGAGACACTGGCCAAAAGAAAGTTAGCAAGAAGGAGGCGGCTGCCTACCTTCACCAGTAGGTACTTAAAGCTGAACCAAAAGTTCCAGCACAGTGGTGAACTGTTAATCTTTGTGACAGCTCTGCCTTCAGCTACCATATAGCCTATTAACAAACAAAAAAGGCTTTTTGAAAGCATTTGCTCTTCCTCAAAATATTTCAAGCTACTCATAATTCTGAAGCTACGTGGCTCTTTGGAGTTAAATTGCAGTGATGATTGCTCATAGTGCTATTGCCTAGATTATGACTAGGCTATTACACAATTATAAATAGATAGTCATGCGGTCCTAACAGCTTTTATATCTTAGTCTGAAGAAGCAAGACATGTTCTGCCACTGAGCTCTGCAACTTTATTTGGCTGTTCTTTGCCCCTAGAATTAAAGGAACTTCAGAATTAATGGAATAAGAAATCAATATTCTAACTGAGCTGATGGAGAGAAAAGGAGAAGGTGGAGAAATTATTTTAGTGAAAAAGTACCAGCCAAATTGGTTTTGGACTCTTCTGGTGAAACCTGTGTATAGACAGGCTTCAAGTAAGTTTGTTTTTTTTGTGGTTTTTTTTTTTTTTTTTTTTTGTCTGCTGCTGGGTGTTTTTTTGGGGGGTGGATTAATATTAAAAAAACCAAGAAACTGAGTATACTAATGAGCATCAAAATATGTTAGTATGTGGATAGGAGGCTTTCAGAGGAAGCCAAGCAGCTGAAGAATGCATTGATTTTTCTTTTCCAATCTTTATAACATAATAGAGCAGCAGTACAAATCGTGAGCGAAGGGAAGAAAGAATGAGCATAACTAGTAATGATTGATTTTCACAAGTCCTTACTGGTCCTGTAGTAATTCTTATAATATTTTGGTTTCATTTTTTTTTTGTCCCAAGGAAATTCCAGACTAAATGCAATTATTTTTTGTTTCTACGTATGTCTACAGCTTCTATAATTCCTGATGTACTCCCTGCTTTTTAAACTGCTTAATATCACTAACATCTTTCCAAAACCTGCTGTGTTCTCCCTTTTAAGTGAGCACAGTCCCTGCAAAAACGCTAAAGCCTTTTTTAATTCTTTTTTAATTCTCTAAGATGTACAGATCCTTGACAGCTATATCAAAACCTGAAACAAGATCAAGCTTATTAGTGCATGAAACTGCTTTAGTCCTCTTCACTGTAAATACAGTGATAAAATGTGAATGTATTGTATGCCAATGAAGAGCGTGCCACATCATATCACATTCAAAAGTAGCTTTCCACATTACTTTTGGGCTGGCTAAAGTTTCTCAACGTTTTTCAGAGAAAGCAACAGCAGCTAAAATTATTGAGGTTTGGTCAAATAACTACAAGTTTTTATTTATCCTCTCTGAAATTAGAGACACCGACTAGAATGCTTGTATATATAATGAACTTAAAACAGGAACAGTAAAAATAAGCTTAAAAAAAAAGGGAATGTTGCTGGATATTCCTAATAAGGCTAGTATGTGGTTGCATACAATGACTGAAATAACACCGAGGATATAAAATTGATACATTGCAAAGACCTGCCCAAAGAAAGAGTTGTTATGCCACTGAATGAGGTCTCTCATTAAAGTAAATTCAATATAGTAACATATTTTTCTATCTTGTTTATAAAAAAAAAGATACCATTTTGCTAACAGAATAGTTTTATATCTGATTTACGCCTCTTAGTGTTGTTATCCGTCTCAAGATAAGAACTGTTGGAAAACCATACCTTTGCAAACTTAAAAAATGGCCTGGGATCCTTTCTGAAGTATTCTATATCAAACATTGCTTGAGGATCTGGAAGGTCTGGGAAGTCTACAGCAAGGCGTGCATAGATGCCATCTCTCGATCTAAAGTCAGGTATTCCACAAGACACGGACACCTGAAATATATTTTTGCAATCTGAAATAAGCAAAACTACATATTTGGCTATAAAGAGTTGCTGTGATACAAACTATCTGGGAAACCACATTTCTGTATGCTCACAGTGCTCAGAGACATTAAGAACAAAACCAGTCTGGGTTGTCTGTGTTTATTTCTCTTTTCTTTTCCTTTTTTTTTCTTTTTTTTGACCAACATAACAATTTCCAAATCACAAGCAGGAGAAACAGCACAGAAACAAAGTTTGACAACTGGACAAAAAAAAACCCTTTAGTACAATCCGTACAGGTAGTAATAGGACACCAGAACTTACTTTTACTACTGGAAGCTTTGTAAGAAGTGAACAAAAATTTAAAATACCATTGCATTAAATTTGATTAATAAGTGTTCATTGGTCTGCTGACATAGGCTTGGACAAGGTGGTTGATTTTGGGTTTGTTTGGGGTTTGTTTTTTTTTTTTTTTTTACAAGCTAACACTGTAACAGAATAGATTCTTACCTTTGATTAATAAACCCCTTTTGATAAACATTGTTTATGTTGATAAAGAAACACTGTTTATCAAAGCATTGCAGTAGACAATGAAGACTAAAATTTATTGTTTCAGACTACCCTAGGGGAAGAGGAGGAGAAACAGGCGTATGATGGCAATTACAGAAAGAGCCAGATCGGGCGATAGAAGTAGCAGTGCTTTTCTAACAAGCTGACTTGAATTACTGATCTTTTCTCAGTGGTGTCACATCCCCTGCGTATGAACAGTGGAAGTGAAAAACGATCGACTTTTGTATCATGATCTGGCACATAGGTGTAAAGCTGCAAACGTACAACAGTTTAAAAATGTTCTTTAGTAAAACAGTGAGTAATCTTTTTGCCATCATCGAGTGGTACATGTTAAAAGTAAAATTCAGCCTACTGAAATCTAACCAAACTCTCCTTACAATCCTCCTCCCCCCCACCTCTCTTTTTTCTTTTTAAGTCCTGTTCTTCTAGTCCCTCTAGCCCCATCAGGTATTTTAAGAGATCCACTGACATTTTGTTTAAAAAAATCATTACCTTTGTTTCAAATGAAAAAAATGACTAGGATAGAAAGTGCTCTGGAACAGGCAGGTGTGATCTTATTCCATAACTATTTTGCATGGAAGCAGCTGTTTAAGAGTTTAAACGTTTAAGAATATTTTCTTATAAGAGAGATCGTGTAATTTCCAATTTAAGCTCCAGTCTTGCAGTGTCCATCGTTCTAGCGACAGCTGCGCTTCCTCGTCCCATCTAGCACAATTATTTGACTACGAACGTTGTGAGGCTCACACCACCTGCATGCTGTAAAGCACTGGGTAAGTACTTAACCAACTGTCTGTATGTTCTCTCACTGTCGTTGCAGCAATACGTACCCCAGCTCCAGTCAAGACCATTATTTTTTTGCATTCTTGTAAAAGTCTCACAGCATCATCAATAGTATTAATATCTTTTCGTTTTTTTCTTTTTGGCGGTTCCGAAAGAATGTTTATAACAATTTGCCACAGTGTCATATCATCCAGTTCAGGTGGAGGGATTGTTTCTGGTAGCAGGTCTTTCAGAATTGTCCGTGGGTCTGTACCTAACATGAGATGCTGCTGAACAAAAGTGTAGGGACCTAAGAAAATTAAAAAAAAAAAAAAAAAAAAAAAAAGAAAATCTAGTCAGGTATTTCAGATGATTATGATGGTCGTCCCGTTTATTAATGCTTGCTGCTACAATTTTATCAAACCAATTTAATGCTCTGTTCATCAAAACCCCTGTATGTTTTGGTCTAAATTCTGAAGTGATAGCATAGCTAGGGTTTTACTTATTATTATTTTATGTTAACCCATGAAGAATTTCATAGAAGGTAAGTCAAGGTAGAAATGCCAGTTCATAGCAAACTTGATTGCTCTTAGAGGTGCACTTATTTAGCAACAAGATTTTCACGAATGCATCTCCATTTTTTGGCTTCATTTGTATTTTTCCAACATCTTGTAAGGTATTTACAGCAGTAAGTTGAAGAGACAACAAACATACATATACTTTCTAGTCATATTATAAAACATCCCTCTAAAGAGACAAATAGGGCCCACCAATCCCATGGATTTTTGTTGTTCTTCTAGTCGTCTAACACTAACGATTTCAGACATGACCTCCTAAAGCCAACAAATCAATCTTTCCAGAAACACTTGAGATTAGAGCAGTAGAAGAAAAATAGGTAAATCCTAAGAAGCTAAACTGACTATAAGGGCCCAAACAGCTATCACTAAGGCGAGTTACGATACATATAAAGAAAAAAAACTGCTCTACATATTTACCCAAAAGGTACCAAAGCAATCCTGTAAAAGGATCAGCAAAGACAACAGATGGGCAGATTTTAAGTGGAATATTGCGTTATCCTAACGCGTTTTCTTGCTGCTATTCTTACCAATACTGGCAAAATGAATGCTGTGGTATTATCCTGCCTGTGTAAGACAGAAGACCTCAAGTCCCAACCCCGCTGCACCCTGGAAGCCATTGTCCCACACAGATCACCAGTAACCACAGCAGCTGTCTTGCCTCTGTGTGAGGCGAGTACTTTCTGCCGAGTTCCTAACTGCCACGCTTAACCTATCTGGTGCTAATATGCAATATATATATGCAGACTAATAATCCCCAAACCGATGCAACACTTAGGACAGCAAGCCCTACAGATTGGCTAAAATCATACAAGAATCATCTTGTTCCATAAAGAGTTAATACTAAGTAAATAGGCTAGAAATATGCCATAAATCTGTTCAATTTAGCGAGTCTGTGCGTATGCTTTTAATATGGATCACGGCAGGATTTCTACGCAAAAAAGACATTGACAATTTTAATCAAAATACAGCAAGTTTAAAGAGGTTCATTTTTAAACTCCTTAAATAACATACAGAATACACTAAACAACTCTAAGCTCTCAAAAGTAGTAACTGCCAATTTTTTTGCAACAGAAGAAATCATTTGAAGACTGAGAAAGATTAAGTAACTGTTCAAAGGCACACAGCATCTAAGAACATTATATAGGCGTCTACCTATACGTGGTCTTGGGGTCCAATCACTAGAACTTGCATGTGAGGCTCTGTCATCTTCATCACTATCACAGGAGTGAAAACCATTGGCTATGATTTCATCACTAAAAAGGAAATTATCTGCAAGACAGCACAACAACAGCGGGTTACACTTGAGCCAAACGGCAGAGATATATATTTAAATATACTGCAAAACCTAAACTTGTATGCTTTTAAATTTGATTGCAATGAATTACAAACAGGCAGCTTTTTCACTTAGACACAGAAAATTTCTTTTTTTGAGCGTGTAGATACACTTTCAAGCCTTCAGTAGGTTTACTGCAGGATTTGCTATCTTAATACTGGGCTGGATGTTGACTTTGGTGAAAATTTCATTCTGTAAATCTTGGGCATTAAGGATTTTGTATCTTAAAAAAAACCCCAAAATGTTTTAAAAGCACAATTAGAAATTCCTTTTTCTTACAATTCTCCCTTCATTCAGCTCACTGAGAAATTGGATAAGATGAAAACCTGTCACCATTTGCACACCAATCTTGGACTAGGTTTTAAGAGCACAGCATGTTAAAAGAAACCCAGAAACAGATATTTGGGTACAACTAAGTTAGAGAATTTCATGAGGCTGTTGTCTTGCAGCTGAGCTGCAACAGGTGACCACATCCAAACTTTTATGATATTTCAGTTACGACAGAAAGCGTGCTACCTTGAACCTCCTTCACTAAGTTTATCTCATCCATTTTAGCCTGCCGCTGGGTTTGGCATAGCCTACCACAGTTACTTCAGCTCAGCTCGTGGCCTTAAGCCGGAGTAACTCAATCTAACTTCATTATGTATCTAGATAAAGGATTCCAAAGAACGAGATCCTTGTCTTACAGCACGTGCTACTAAGCAAACATTTAAGGGAAATCTAAATTTTAACTTGAGCAGCTTATTAGAATTCCGACTCCTAAACTTTTTTTAAGTGGCTTTATTAGAAATAGCCACAGCAACTGTAGCTTAATTTGTTGACAATCTAAGACTACGAACAAAGGAGAGTAAGTTTCAGTCATGCTCTGTAAAGCAAAGAATCACTGTAATAGTCTTCAAACTCTACTGGAATAAACCCCTACAATATTTTAGCTAGGTTACTTCACTTTACTCTTAAATAAAGAACACCACAAGACACCATCATATTTTATTCCGAGATTGTGCTGTCCTGTTCTTGCTCTTGCTGGCATAAATACTTTATTCTGATTAGAACGGGAAGAGGTAGAGGACAGAAGTTTGCTTTTTGTACTTGCTGCCTCGTTCTTCCGAGACCACAGGTGCTCACTGACATCACTATTTCTTATTATTAATCTACATATTTACAGCATTTCACTTCCACCCTGTTATGCATGAAGCCAGTGAATGAATTATGCAGAAAGCATCATGAAGAAGAAAAAGGTTGATTAGTACACATCATAAGCGCAAAGCGCAAGTTATAGTAAAACAACTTCTACGTCTACTGTGTGAAGAATCAAAGCTTACGTTGTTAAAGACGCATCATATACAGGTCACATTGTCTTGTATTTAAGAAACACTGTGACAGGTACGAGCAGGCGAAAGTAACAGTTGTTGTACCACTCCCTGTGTTCATGGGAACGCTTGCCAGAACCAAGCAGTCCACGGCAAAACGTGCCTGAGGGTCCCAGTGAGTTGAGCCAGAAGGCTTCACGTAAGGCACTGATAAGAGATCATTAGTTTTACTCTTGTGCTGCTCCAATTAAGTTTTTAAAATACCAAGGCTGTTCCAAGCTTATCATACAGCTCTGTTCCCTTCTGGATCGCTTTTGCACAGGCAGAGATTTTCTGTAGAGTTTTGCTATGGAGTTAAAGGTTAAATAACTGCACTCTGGGATAAAACGTAAAGGCCTTACTGGCAGGAGGCAGTACCTCACGCCTTTTAAGAAGTCTTAAAAACCAAAATGAACCCCTCAAAACCCATCTGTTTCAATAACGCAGTGCAAGGTACTTTCATACTGATGCTACCCGAACAGCACGCTTCAAACACCATCTGCAAAGAAACTTTTCAGGTTATAGTTTAGTTTTGTGCTGCAGTCACTGAAATCTTAAACAAGGCCGTAACTTGAAGTTATCTGAAGAACCGCTTAAGGCTGCTGCTCCTCTGCTTTCCGTGCAAGTCTCCAAGAAACGGAAATAATTATTATTACGGCAGAAATCGTGAAAGGGAAAGAGGGCAGATGGTTTTTCATTTTTAATGACTCGTTGCCAGCACGACGGCCAAAGCAGCGTTGCCAGGAGCGAGAGGAGCGGAGCGGACCCCGCTCCCAGCCCCGCACCACGAGCACCAGGCTCTGACGGACGCTGGCATCGGTGCGGCTGCGAGAGGCGGGAGCAGCGCCCGGGCGCAGGCGGAGGCCGCGCAGCCCCTGCCCGCCGCCCGCCCCGCCCCGCCCCGCCCCGAGCAGCGGCGATCGCCCGCGCCCTGCCGCCGGGGAGCGGGGCCGGCCCCGGGCCTCCCCGGCAGCGACAGGGCCCGGGCGGCGGCGGGGGGGAGCCGGCCCCGCGAGGAGGGCCCCCCCCCCCCCACCCCGCCGCCTCCCGCCCTCCCCGGGGGGCGGCGGGCGCCGGTGCCGACGGGAGCGGGGGAAGGAAGGGTCCTCACCGGGGTGCGGGGCCGGCGCCTCGGCCGCCCCGTTCGAAGGCTGCGCCCGCCCGCGGCCAATGGCCGCCGCCTCCGCCGCCGCCGCCTCTTCGCCGGGCGCCGCCTCCGCCCCCTCCCCCCGGCCCCGCTGCCGCCGCGGCGGCTCCGCCCGGGGCAGGCCCCGCAGCCCGGCCCTATTGTCCGCGCCGCTCCAGGCCGCCGCCGCTTCGTCCTCTTCCTCCTCCTCCTCCTCGGCCCCCGCCCGGCCGCCGCCACGGGCGGTCGCGGCCGCCGCCGGCTCGCCGGGCGGCTCCGCCGCCGCAGCGGGGAGGGCGGCGGGGGGCGGCGGCGGCCCCGCGCCCCGGTCCGGGCGCTGGGCGGAGGCCGCGCCCCGCCCGCACCCGCCGTCTTCCGAGTCCAGGCGCTGGCGCTTGGGCGCGGGCTGGGCGCTCTCGGCCGGGCCGCCGGGGCCGCCGTGGGGCGGCCGGAGGAGCCGAGCCTCCTCGTCCGCCATCTTGGAGCAGCAACCGCCGCCGCCCCCCTCCCTCCTTCCCTCCCCCCCTCCCGCCCGGCGCAGCGCGCAGCAGCGCCGCCGCCGCAGCCCCCTCCCCCACCCACGGGCAGCCATTTAACCCCGGCACGTGACCGCGCCACCGCCCACGCGCGCGCCCGCCCCGCCGGGGCCGCGACAACAACAAACCGGGTCACGTGAGGAGGGAGGGAGGGAGTGCGCTGACCGCCGTCACGTGACGCGCGCGCCGGCTCGGCACGCGGCCGCGCGTCCCCGCGCCCGGCGGCGGGCTCGGGGAGCGCGCGGCCCCTTCCTCCCCGCCGTGTGCGGGTCATGGGGCGGGGGGCGCGCGCGCGATCGGAGGGGGAGCCCCGTCCCCACAGAGCTCGTCCGTCCGTCCGTCCGTCCGTCCGCCCGCCCGCCCCAGGCTCGCCCCGCCGCGCTGCCCTCGCCGCGGGCCCCCCCGCGCCGGCGGGCCGAGAGCGCCTTCCCCCCGGGAACGGGCCGGCGGGCCCCGGCGCAGGCGTCGCCGTGCGGCAGGCGCTGAGGCGCAGCCCGCCGGGGAGGGCCCGCGCGAGCCGCCCCGCGCGCCCGCCCTTCCGGCGGGAGCGTTACCGCGAGCGCCCCGGCGGCTCCTCGCTCTCTGTAAGCGCAGGACGGAGCCGAGGGTAAGGAGGGGAACGCTTGCAGGGGCTCGGCAGCTCCCGCCGGGGGCGCGGGCGTGCCCGCGGGCGGCCTGGGAGAGGGCTTGCACCTGCAGGCTGAGCTCTGGTAGGGATGCCCACATGCAGTACCGCGGTGCCTGAGCTCCTCGGCTGCAGGAGGGGCTCTTTTGGGGGGGGGTGGGTGTCGGCGCCCGTCTGAACGGCGGCCCTTTCCAGAACGGAGCCTGGGGAGCGTACGAGAGACGCGACGGTCGATTGCAGAGAGTTGGGGTTTGCTCTGACGACATCCACAAAGTCATTCGCGTTCCCATCGGCGTTCCCTGGAGGGATGCGCACGGCCAGGAGCTCTGGTGACCTCTGGTTTTCCAGCGATCTCTCCCGTTGCGTGAACTGCAGAGATGCTCCTTAGCGGCCGAGCCGGCTGCTGAATTGCGGCCCAGCGCCGTACAGTAAGTGCGGAGGTACCGCGCGTGGGCCGTCTTAGACCGAGTGCCCTTTTCTGCCTGCAAGGCTTGTCTGGACAGAACTCGGCCACTTCCCCAGGACTGCTGCCAACATAGAATTTTGATCTCAACTTCATGGATATAAATTCGTTTTGTTTAACGTTCCTGCTTACCACCCCAAACTATTTGCCAAATAGTTTTAGCAAATTTAATACAAGTGAATCCCTAACTTTAGTGGCAAGACCAAGACCAGACAGGTAGAATTTCTCCCTCGCAGGCCTTGATAACAACAGCTTTTAAAAAACCTTGGGTTAAAATTGTTGATGTGTGGTTTTAGGCTTCAAAAAAGGATTATTTTACAGATAACTGACTTCATAAGTGATATATGTATTTGGGGGGGGGGGGGGGGATTTTTTTTCTTGGTTCTTTCAGGTATTAACAACCCCCAAAAACATGCCATTTCTCACACCACCTATTTCTCAAAAACAAGCTATGAAGGAACCGGATGTCAATCAGAACGTTTTTATTATTCTCTGCAAATTTGTACGCAAGCATTCTTTTTCCTTATTGAAGCTAAAGCAAGATTCAGCTGTCTTAAAAAGCACATGCAAGATGCTTTTGTCAGCATATAAAGGAGAGGTTATTTATAATACTGTTGTTTTCCTGCTTATTTATGTGAAGCCTGCATTCTAAGGAAGAAAATGTGTGATACAGGTGAATGATCTAAAGCTTTCTGTGAAGGTATTGGTGAGGAAATGATTGAAAGATCCTAAAGCTGACTCTAATATTGCAAGCGTTTATACACGTTAATGGTGTCGCTGCAGTAGTTACCCCTAAATCGGGAAGTCAGGTTGGTCGTGCTTAGGTCCTCTTCTATTTCTGCAGCTCCGAGCACGTGTGGGGACAAGGATGGAGCATGAAATGCAAAACTCCTTTGAGTCATATTGTGCCTTGAACTTCTTGAAAATGTATACTCTGCCCTCAGGAAGCAAAACAACTAAAGTCAGTTGGGAAGAGCTGCTATTGGAAGATTTGATGTATTTTATGGGAATAAATTCAAATAGAGATTTCCAGATCTTGCTGTTTTATTTAATGGGCCGTTTATGACTTTTAGAAGTTGATGGTAAACCTCTTAACCAGAATTTAGTTTCACTCTTGGCTCTAAACAAGCAAAATTGTTGGTAGTGTGTTAGGGATGATTAGAAACGTTTTGCCCTTGGTTGGGTACAGAGAACAAATACGAGATTTCCTCACTTTCAGTACTGTTTGTACGTTCTGAGTGACGATAACCAAAACGTGTGTAGACGTGTAAGCTGTGCCATCTCCCGCGCTGCGATTCTCTTTCTAAATAAAGTTTATGTCCTGAAGGCAATCTTTACATTTTTTCTCTGCATATTACATACAGTTTCCCTCGCTCTCCTTTTCTTCTCTCTGCGAGTCGTCCCACTGAAGTCAGTAGGAGCAGTGAAAGACCGAGTTATTATTCCGTATCAGTATTTTGTGTCCTCCACACGCAAACCTTCAGGCTGTGCTCTGGGACCCCTGGTGCCCCAAGCACTGGAAATCTCTGGGCCGGGGGGCACAAGTATGGTCACTGCTGCAGTTCGGATCAAAGCCCTTGTTTATTTGGTTGGAACAGGGAAGAGTAGAGACGGGACCAAGGCTTCAGCAAGGAAAATTCCCTGTGAACAAGCAGCTTGTAACTCTCAGGGTTTTGTTGTCTGAATCCAGCTCTCGGACCTCTGGTTCGCCTTGCAGCACAGAAACAGCCACTGAAAGCTGGAGAGGAAAAGGGTTAAAGAGCCTTCCCTTTCACCTTAGGCAAATATGCAAGAAATACGTGGACTGGAATGGTATGTCAGGGTGCTGTTGGGAGGAGGGACAGCTGTTTGTTTTTTATCCTCCCCCAAAGTACAATCTATTTAAATATTTACATGATCTCTTGCTAAAAGGCTTTCTTTTTTTCCCTATACTTTTCTGGTTTATTATTAAGTTATGAATGGGGGAGAGGGAGAGATTTGTAATTGCTAATTCTTCCACTTTGTTGAAAAAGTGTATCGTTTTATTTACTCAGAGAAATATGGTAGTAGTGTTTTCTAACAGATTTAAATGGTTTCACTGAGGCTTGTGCTTTGCTGTTTAACATTATTGCTTCTTCTTTTCATGTACTTCATGTATTTTTATAATCTTAATAGGCTATCTGAACATACAGTAAAAATAGGAAATTTCAGACAATACAACCTTGAAGGGAAAGCAGAAGACTAATATTACATGTAGATGATTTCAGAAGATTAGTAATACAGGTAATAAAATAAAGCACTTCTAAATGCAGGAATTATATATTCAGTATTTTATAAACGGTTCGGAATGGCCACTAGGTCCTTCACTGATTAACACATGCCTGTCCTAGCCTTGCTCACACCGTGTCCGTCTGTTCTGCGTAGGCTCTCCTACTAGGTCACTGCGTCTAAAATTGTAGAACTATCCAAGGCATCTATTTGTAAGTGTTAGTTTAAAGAATCAGCAATGATTAATGACATGAAACATGTCATAATGAATTTCATATAATTTCATAATGAAATGAAATTAATTAATGACACGAAACATCTTGGATTACAAAGCTCTTGCAAGGATGGGAAAAGTGAAAATGGAGCTCCTCGGGCTCCAGAGGAAAGACTTCAGCAAGTGGTTAGTATTACACCTAGGAAATAAGCTTTTTAAATCCATAGATCATAGGAGACGCTACAGTTAAACATGTCTGTAGTCTTTGTTGGACTGAGGCCTTGATCATTAGCCATAGTTCAAAATTAAAGGTACTTCACTTCAATGTAAAAGGAGTTTTACAAGGAACGTGTTTTGCACGCAATAGAGACCTTCGAGACACAATATGAAAGTAATTTAGCATGAGAAAGTCTTTATTTAATTTGACAGTGGACAGTATTTCATGTTGTCTTTTCATAGTCTTAATTTTGTCAGACGTGCGACTGAGGTACAAAAGCTGTTTGTTTTTGAAGAGTAGTATGTGTGTACCCTAGGTAGCCTTCAAGGAGTAAAGATTCACTCCTTTCTGTCGAAGAGACTGACCAAACTCTGAGAGGCTTTGGCAAGGCCGGTACTTCATTCTCGAAAGTCTGCAGCCCTGTAATTGTTATTTGGAAAGTAATCCTTACTCTCCCCTGTAATTGCCCAAATAATCCCCTTGTCAAAGACTGTGGCAAAAGCTGAAATTAAAAATTAAGCAGAAAATATATTTTAGTATATGTAGGCTGAGGTGCAGGAAAGCCTTTAAGTATGTGCCTGATTTTAAGTGGCTCTACACGTGATGGCATGATCTAAATCTCCAATACGGCTAGATTTTAGTTAGTATCCAGAACTCTTTTCAGTCTGGACGAGACCCATAGTTTAATGTTGAAGTGACTTTGGCAACTACAAATCCCAGGGAGCATTGCCATCAGCAGGTTTGTGCAACCGGATTGGCCTCCTGCAGGGGCCAATGGCAGGCAGAGAATTGAAGAAAATTCATGTGTCAGCTGCCAGTATTGAAAAGCACTGGAGAGAGCTGTAGACCTGGGTGGAAATTGCCTCTTTCCCTGGGTGACTTTTAAACCCTTGCGTGAGCTTTGTATTGATACTATATTTTACACCCTCTGTATCTCGGCTTGCGAAAGCCCGCTGGGTGAGTCCAGATGGATGCAATTCTGAACTGCAGACCGGATGACTTGGAAGATTACTACAACTTGCTAGG
The DNA here is from genome assembly GCA_031468815.1 of Morus bassanus. NCBI lineage: Eukaryota > Metazoa > Chordata > Aves > Suliformes > Sulidae > Morus > Morus bassanus. The sequence continues at coordinate 5,756,539 of CM062583.1, forward strand.
ATGCGATGAACTGTCTACGGTAAGAGCCTTCCCCACCTCCCCTCCAGGTTAATAATGTTTTGAATGTGCTTGTCTATCTACAGGGGGGATTTGAAGTTGTTTATCTCTACTGGCAGGACTATTTGAAATGCATTGTGAACCTTCTTGCCACTTTTAGTATCTCCCTCCGTAAAGCTCAGTTTTCTGATCTGTGTAGTGATGTTAAGGTCCTAGAATATGGCTTGTATTCAAAGCGTCTTATAAAACAGGATTGTATTATAGATACAGCTCAAATAATGGTTTATTCATTAGTTTAGCTCAACATGCAATATGGTTATGAATCATGAGCCAACTGCATAAATTTGTCAACATCCAAATAATATTTTGGAATATATTTTCAGTTTTAAAGGATGAAGAAAAGTATTTGTATGCAACTAGTACAATGAATGATCATAGCTGTAGGTCACTGATAATGCTATTGAGTTTCTCAGGTTTTATACATATTTTTAAAATTTTCTAAGAACTGTATTCATTGGTTCGGAGGAAAACAAAAAATAATCTCTTTTTCATTCATCATATTAATGATTTTTAAATGCTAATTTTGATGACATCCAAATACTAGTTTTACTAATTCGTTTTGGTAGCAGATACATACTTAATAATGAGATCTAGCTAAGCAATTGTTGAATGATTTGTAGCTAAAACAAATGTTCTTCCACATAACATTTTTTGGGATAGTCTGAGTTAGTGGTACGCTAATATTTTTTAATCTAGTTGTTATATTAACTGGAATCATGTTTCAATTTTGGAAAAGGAGTTTTGTTTACTCTGCTGTAATGAAGGATGTATTCAGTGTGGATAAAAGCTGTATTTAATCAGATGCTCTCATCTGTCCTGGTGGTCAAATGCTGGGAAAACACCTCTGCCTTTTCTGCCAGTGAAAGCATACTAGTAAGCATCCTCGATCTGTTACAGAAGGCAATTTAAAGCTTTTCCTGAGCTAACTCCTAAAAAGTCATCCCAGCAGAGGGCGGTGTTAAAGTTTTTCTGTAGGCTTCTTTTGCAGATGCTATTGCTCATTTTTTACCCCACACTAATTCCTTAAGGGCTTAGAAATTAATGAATAGTTCAAGTACACGTGATAATGCTTTTTCAGATTGCTTGAAAATGAAATTAAAAAAATTGAATAAATGCTAATGGGTCCTGAAAAATAATCTGCCAAGTATTATTTGTTGAGGGAAGCAGCAGATGTTACTAGACTATTTTTGACATGGGAGTAGGAACTGAGATCACAAGTTGACTGAGCACCATGACTGCAGTCCCTCAGGATGGTGCACACTCCTTCTAACATGTAACTGAAATCTGAAGCATTACAGGTGTTTTGCAATCACATGACTTTGTGCAGTCAAGTATTTGTAGCAGCACAGGCTTCTTGAGGCATTTACTCCCAGCTGCGGTACCTTCATCTAAGCTGCTGAATTTTCTGGTCTTGATCTGACCTGGTTAAATTTAAGCACAAATAGTCTCAATTTCTACAGATTTTCCCTGTATTCAAGTAAACGCCCATGTTCATTCTTGGCTTCTTGTAGGGTTGAGCTCATGGACGCCTAGCTCATCTTCAGGCTTGAGAGGAAGAGAGGAGATTTAATCTACATCCTTCTTCCAAGAATAGTGTTATTCATATACAGTGGGTATTGGATACCTTTTTTCATAGAACATCTCACCGAATATATAAACTTCTGATAAACTTTTCCTTATACTGATTTTTTTTTTTTTAAACTGAAGACTTCCACGCTACCCCTGTGCTGCTGTACATATTTTAACTTTAAAGTTCCCCTTTATATAACCAAGTTTTAGAGATGGTAGCTAGCTATATAGTAACCAGTTTCAACAAGTTCTCTGTACTATGTATATATTTTTAAGTGTCTTACTGACTGGAAATATATCACCTTGTATCTGTCCCTCTGGAAGAAGTTACCGAGAAGAGCAAAAAGTGTAGAATTCTTAAAATACCACTGTAGACCACATTTTTCCCAGCATACGACAACAAAATTTGGCCAGCTAGCTGAGTGAACTGTAATTTTATTCTAAAGAAAAAGTGTCATGAGCCTTAATTTTGAAGTAAATAATTTAAATTGTATATGGATATCAGGGTTTGAAGGATGAGGAATTTATATAAACAGCCTTTCCAGCATGGGAAAGAAGAGTAGCTATTTGATATCTTAGGGCAAAGTGTTGTGAAAGCTTAAGCTGTACTGGAATGATATAAAGAAGTTTTGGCTTCTGAATTGTAATAAGAAGCAGGATAATTTGAAAAATCTGAAAATTTGAAAATCTAAGCTGGTGCCCACTCCAGTGGTTTCCTGTATTTTGTTAACTGTTAATATGTCTTTGTTTTTCCAGTGCTTTTAATACTTCATGGTACTATAAACTGTGTGGGAACTCATAATTAACTGATAAACTAATACATGCCAATATTCTAATATTGATTATAAATTTATTCTTTTCCAAGCGAACCTTTTTGCACAGAAAATTAACTTGACAGGAAGAATGTGAACTGCTAGTTATCTAGCTTTGGGCTATCCAAGATGGAAAAGTCATGTGGTACTGGCTAAGTTTCCTATGAAGAGGATATGGAGAAAGCCACCCAATCCCACAAACTGATCTCCAGCAACACAGAAGGTCTTTGCTTCCTGCAGTGAGACTTGGTTAAAAGTTAAGAGTTGGTTAAACCAAGTGAAGAGCAACTGAAGTGATGCATTTTGCCTGCGGGGTCAAATGTGCGGAAAGGGTTTCGCACGCATGATCTTTACACATTCTTCTTAAAGCCAACTTGCCATATTGCATGACAGCTTCAAAAAAACAGGAATAAGGATGAGTGCGCGGAAAATGAAATTAAATAAGCAGTGTCTCTGACAGATGGTTGTTGTTACCTATTTTGCTTGTACTAAAGCTTGTAAAAATGAAGAGGAAGAAATCTTTCAGCGTTCTTGGTTGTTCCTCCCAACCCCTTTCAAAAAGCAAATTTGAAAATTTTTTTCTGTGTATATATATTTACTTAAGTCTCGACATTCTGTTTAGGTTGAACAAATTCTTGCAGAATTTAAGATTAAAGCCCTCGAATGTCATCCTGACAAACATCCTGGAAACCCCAAAGCAGGTATGTATTCTTCCCTGTTTAAAAACAATCTATTTTTTTCTTAGAGTAACATGACTAAGATATTAAAGTCAGCCTTAAAACTTTATTAAATATTCTTTACCCCAATATATTTTAATTGTGATGTATATTGAGCATATTGTCTTCAAATAGCAAGCTTTAATATTCTTTTCCAACACTTTCACACTCCTAGGTGATAGAGCAGGAAGACGCTTTTTGGATTTTTTTCTTTTTCCTAGGACTTTCAATTTTTTTTCTTTCTATGGTAGAACATCTTTTAATCCAGAAATTATTTATGGAGTGTATCCCTTTCTAGACCTATGAAGTTGGCCTGCTTCCATGCTCAGTGGTGTTCAAGTGCCATACTTGCGTCAACTAGTTAAATTGCTTCCATGAACAACCCCATCAGGAACACATTAAATGTACTTTAGTTTCTTTTAATGTAACTTAATGACTGGAAATAAAGAGAAGCCAGCACCACATGAGTAGCCATCTGTTTGCAGAACAGCAGCTAACATTTGCGTTTATGGAAGTGTGCCAGTTCGTCGTACCTGTGACGGCTAAGCAGCACCTGAGTTATTTGGAGACAGTCTTACCCATTCATAACCAGAAGATAGCTCTAATCAGTGCTCACCAATGTCTGAACAGTTTAGATTCTTAAAATAAAGGTTGTTCTGATTGTAATTGTGGTCCCCACCAAAAATTTGTTGTAGAATAATTAAATATGCTTCTTATTTTGATTAATGCACAACACTTTTTCTTTGGATTCTTCCTATTAGTTTAACTACAAACTGAACACCATAGGCATAAACTGAACACCACAGCCTACCTACTTGTGTGAGTTTGACCTCACCCATGCCCTGCCCTGAGATAGTAGAGCTGGGAATATAGCAGATGTTAAATGAGACTCGCACTCCACTGCCTCGAGCAGAGCTCTCAGCAGAGCTTGGCTTTCCTTATTGATGGGCCACCCTAGCCTAGAATTGGAGAGTTGACGAGGGGGAGGTAAAAGCTGAAATAGGTGAGATTTTTCACTTTGAGATTCCCTCACAAGGAACCCCCTGAGATGTGGTGTCTGAGAGACAATCTACCACCTATTAACAATAACCTGATCACTACTATTTAATTTATTCTAAATGATAGCACAAGTACCAATGAAACCAATGGAATCAACTTTGTCTGCAGAAAATTCTGGCTGTTGCCAGTGCTTGGTCCTGTTCTGTCTGCACCCCACCCAGTCATGTTCTGCCCTCCCCGCCCCCCATTAATCAAAACTAAGTAACTCAAAAAGGGAGGCCAAGTGCCATATGTTGGAGCAGCTCTGTTTGTCAAGAAGAAATATTTTATGCTCCATTTGCCTGAACGTGCTCTATTTACTTTAAATACCTTTTTACAGTACTGGTGAAAGTTTACTTCATGTTTTCTATTTCATCAGGTTAAAGCTCAATAAAGAATAATTAAAGTAGACCTTTCATTTGTTGAAAACTAGTAACACTAGAAAAAGGAAACCTAATAGAACTGCCCCCTCAACCTGTTGTCTGATTTATAGTTACCAATTTTGATTAGTGTTTGGGCTTAGTGTGTTTCCAAAGAAATCCCAATTTGTAAACTGGAATAAATGAATAATAAGAGATCACTGTAACATAGGTGACTCATAGATAAAATCCTAATCTTTATAACCCTTCTACAAATAGTAACATGCAGCTGCATCCTTAGTAACCATTTAATGAAAGATTGCCCTGTAGGGAACAATAAGAGCTCTCATTCATGCAGTCTGGTATTCAAGATAACATTTTAGCATATGTAGAGAACATACCTAATAAAATGCATAAGTTACTTAATTTGAACTAAATTTAGATTCTTCTTGCTTGTCAGTTTTTGCTTGTCATTTTTTTTCCTGCTGCTACTGTTTTCTTGGTGTTGTGCTTTGCTCTGACTTCCTTGCTGCTGTGGATGCGTGTTCCTTCTAAGCATTATTACTGTAGTTTAATTTCCGTTTTTAAGGTTGTCTGCAGGGGGTGACTTATGCCTTTTGCCTGCTGTACTCTGTAAGTTTCTCTGAAGTTAAATTTGGGAGATTTTGAAGCTGGTAAACAAATGAGCATTTTAGTCCTAATTTGAAAAGGATATCAGTTGTCCACCTATGATCCTAAAGCCAGCTAAAACTTCGCAAAGCTGTAAGCAGAACAACCACATCCCTCTGTCACTCAGTTCCCCTTCTGTCTCCTCTACACTGTTTGCTCTAAGCCACTGTTGGTAGCTCCCCTTTCACACCTGAATTAACTTCTTTGAAAACAAATACTGGCTTTAGTAGCTTTTTGGTTTGTGTTCTAGTGGAGAATTTCCAGAAGCTGCAGCAAGCTAAGGAGATTCTTACTAACGAAGAGAGTCGAGCGCGTTACGATTACTGGCGACGAAGCAAAATCACCATTCCGTTCCAGCAGTGGGAGGCCCTGAGCAATTCTGTGAAAACGGTTGGTGGTGTCTTAAGTTTGGGCCTTCAGGAGGAGGGGGAGGTAGGGCTGGTCCAGAGAAAACATTGCAGTGAGTGAGGGGGTAAGTTACAACGCTTCTGCTGCAGTGGTGGATTCTGGGGATGGGAAGAACGCAGAGTGATTCTTGCACTAAGGAAGTTAAATTCAGGAAAAATTGGAAGGCTGTAGAAGCCCATTCACAGAAAGGTTTTGGGCTAGTACTTTTAGAGTGAATTTATCAAGTTGGTGCTTTTATGTGTATTGTATGAAGTTTAAGTAACTTAAGGGCTGTTTTCAAATGCTTCAGCACACTTTGCTTTTGTAGGAACCTTTTATTTCTTTTCAGAGCTAGGACCTTTGTATAATATATTCTCTTTTTGGTATATTGCTTATCAGATAGGTTTTTCATGCTATCTGATGAAATAGAGAGCTCACTGAAAAATGTAGAAGGTGGGTTTGTTGGAACCCCGGGCTTCACACAGGTCTTTGGTGGGGCCCTGCTAGGCTAGTGGGGTGATTTGTGACAGAGACAGATGTTCTGAAGGTTGTTTACCCTCCTGATCTTGCTAGTGAGATAATTTGATAGTGCATTTGTAGTGGATCCTAATTCCATAATGTTTGATTTTTTTTTTCTGCCTTATTATGAATGATAGTTACAAGTCTACAAGGTCAGATTTTGAGGCAGGTGAATAAACAAACGTTTCCCTTGCCAATTCTGCCCACCTCAATTCTGCTTACGAGAGAAGTCTGAGGGCCTCTTCAACTAAAGCGTTATGCCTGAGCTTAAATGTTTGCTGGAAGTATCCCATCAAGCTTAGTTCAGTTCCAAACAGAGGTAATTCCACAGACTTTAACAGTAAAGCTTTCCAAATTACCTTGTTTTCAAAGGGCACCTTGGAAGTCAAAGACAGCTTTGAAAAGGGACATTTTCTAAGTTGCTCAAGCCCTCTTAAAAAAGCGTCAGAAGTCATGACAGAAGAAACTGGACAAAAGACCCTTAGAATTACTTGATGCATTTGTAGATTTTGTTCTTCATCTCCACCTGACATAAACTGTCCTCTCAAATGCTTTTTGCAATTTGTAACCATGCTTCCTCTATCCGACTGACCTGCAAGCTTCTCTCTAATATGTGCTTTGTTTAATCATTTATTACAACAATATAAGAAAGAAAAGAGAAGTTCATTAAAAATCTTTTACGGCATAGGAATTAGTACTTTATTGGTTATTTTTGCATTTCTTTAGTCAATGCACTGGGCTGTCCAAAGTAAGAAGGACCAAATGCTGGAAGCTCCTGACTTGAATAACAGCAACAACATAACTAATGAGATTTGGACCCAACAGACTGAAAACAATGAAGACGGATTGTCAGATGGCAACAGGGAGCAAGAAGATGTTGCAATTCCTGATGTGAAACCACAGTCTTCAAAGAACCCAGATTCCCCAAGTAAGTGAAACCAGCAGTTACAGAAAATTGCAGTATCCAGGGATTGGCCTGAAACAGAGGCTTTTAGTCATGAGAAATTCTTCTCCAGAATAGTATGTTTAACTGGTAGCTTTTTTAATGTGGTTTTGCATTGGGGTTTTGTTTTGGGTTTTATGTTGTTTATTATTTATTTAATTTTGAAGCTTTCAGACCTTTCTTCCTACCTACCCCATGTTTGCTTGCTTGTTTGCTAGTAAACCCAAAAACTGGAGAAGAAAAAATTCTTCTAAAACCAAAATGGGAAGTTCAGTTTTGATGCTACTTCAAAATAAAGAAAAGGCAATTATTTTCAGTGATTTTTTTTTTTAATAACTTTAAAAAATGTTAAATAAAATATTTAGGTATTATTTTTTTTTAATCCAGCATTCAGTACTTATGCACAGTTTGCATCTGATGAGTTAATGAGGACTAAAAATTGAGACTTGAAGGCTTCTTTTGTATTTGAACAGTTTTTATAACAAAATAGTGCATGCAGCAGGATAACTGTGTATTTCAAAAGCTGTAATCTGGCCAGTTAGTATTTCCTGTCTGTTGTTTAGGTTAGTACGCCTGAATCAAAGTTTACTTACCACAATGGCCACCCTCTGTTCTGCTTGATCCTTCAGGAGTTTCATAATCTTAGGCTTATGTTATCAGAGAACTATTATTAAACAAAGTCCTGTCATTTCTTCCCAGCTTGATCAAACAGGAAATTAAGTTGAACGGTGAGGGTAGCAAAACCTAGTTTAATCGCAACCATTTGTGGAATGCAGAAAATAGAGAAGAAAATTCTACAAACAAATGTATGTGAGGCATAACTGAAAGTTTTATATTTAAAAATTATGCTCTATAAAATTATACTATTTGCTATTTTTTGGTAATTAAATCATCACTGTATCCTTTGTAAAACAGTAAAATTTCACAGTAAAGAAAACATCATCTTGTTACTTGTACTTATAGAATCACAGAATGGTTTGGGTTGGAAGGGACCTTTAGAGGCCATCTAGTCCAACCCCCCTGCAGTGAGCAGCGACATCTTCAGCTAGATGAGGTTGCTCAGAGCCCCGTCCAACCTGACCTGGAATGTTTGCAGGGATGGGGCATCCACCACCTCTCTGGGCAACCTGTTCCAGTGTTTCACCACCCTCATTGTAAAAAATGTCTTCCTTATATCTAGTGTAAGTCTAATAGTGAGCTTTCTTTGCAGGCATTTTCTTTCTCATAAATTTTTTAAGTTTTAATTTCCATAGATTTGAACGGGAAAAATATCAAACCCATCAAATGCCTACTTAGTGGGCATATATTTATATTAATAAATGTTAATATTAGAATATATTTATTTGACAGGGCCTGTACACACTTCATTGTTCATACTTGATGTTAGGATGTTGATAATGCTTTTGTTTTGGTCCAGGAAAATTTATTGTATTGGATTCCACTTTTAACCTGGGATATTTCCAGTTCCTGTCTGCTGGTCTGTAAGAAAGATGGGCTACAACTCCACGTAGCAATTTCAGCCTGAATAAGAGATTTTAACACTAAGTCTGGTAATAGGTTTCAGCTTCCTGATGTAGGAAGATCACATTTTAGTATTATCAGCCCGTGGCTCATAAAAACATATAATGCAAGGGTCTGAAGAACTCCTCTACTCCTGTGTATGTGGAAAGGGCCATTTGTACATTCCCTCCACACTGCTGCCTTTCATGTACTTGGAGATTTATCAGTTACCTTCTATCTCTTATTCTTTAGATTAAGCAAATGCAATTTGTTCAGTTTTTCTTTGTAAGTCCCCTTTTCTGGACTGCCATCCTTCTTGGTATTCTACTTTGGACTCTTCCCAGCTGATATAGACCTTGAAGTTTGGTGTTTGCTTGAGTTCTTGTTCAAATGGTGCCAAGAATACAGAGGTTGTCCCAGCTAGTCAAGAGCAGTGGAAGTGACCAATTTTTTACTTACTTTTTTGGGGAACTTAGTTTTATACATGTTTATAATAATTTACTTGCCTTTCTCTTTTTTCCCCCTCAGGATTTTCAGACGCAAATTACTGGCACTTGCGTTTCCGCTGGTCAGGGGATGCTCCATCAGAGCTTCTGAGGAAATTCAGAAACTATGAGATCTAAAATGCAAAATACACAAGAGCGTGAGATCATCTGTTCAACCATTCAGTATTTTTTTTGTCAGCAGTTATGTTATTTGTATTTTGTATTCATTCATTATGATGTGAACGTTGTTTGAATAAATGTCTTAATACTGATTCGTTAACACACATGCTACAGGCATTACAGATGGAGGTCTTTTTGTTTAATAAGCAAACTTTAATAAGCAAAGCCCTTTTCAGTGTTAACATAAAGTGATTTTGTGAAGTTATATAACATCATATATATTGTTTCTTGTATTCTTAAATATTTGTGTAGTGAATATCTTTTTCTCAATACTGTGATGTTACAAAGGATATATACTCTCAGTAGAACCAAAAGTCAATGTTAGACTCCAGCATATCATCCTATTCAGTGATGATCTTCCAAAAGCTATATGACAGTGAACTTTAATCAAAACTGTGCTTATTTCTAAACTATGTACTCTGGCTCACTTCTCCATTGCATTGTACTTACTGTAGTCATTTATAATGCACGCATGCACAATACTACTACAAACTTAACTTGTTGGCGAATGGTGATCTTATGATATAGATGAAATAAGATCCAAGAAGGTGACTATGACAGATCAAGCTCTCTGAAAAATCCCTTGTTTTCTATCTTAACAGATACACTTTTTGCACCAGCTATTTATTTTGGAAGGCAGTTTCAGAACTTCACTTCTCCAGTTAGCACCTTTCTTCTTCTTAAGATTTATTGGTGGACAACTGGTAGCCCTCATATGTGTTGCCAGCATTGTCCTGTGGCTTAAGTGTGATTTCCTTCCCTGCTCTGGCCTGGTGGACAGGGTCTTACCAGGGTGTTGTATGGTGAGGAATGAAGAATCAGGCCAGTAAGCATTAATGTGTACCAAATCTCACATGAAATGTTTTTGATATTTTGGGCAACTTTTCAAATTCTACATTGTGTTTATTTTGTATTTGCTTTCTTCTTTGTATAGCTGGGTAATATGTCAGGTATTGACATTGTGGTTTTGTGCAGGCAAGTAACTCCACCAGCAACAAATAAAACTGCATGCATACAGAAAGGGGTTGTTTTCAGTTTTTTGATTGAAATTCTCTACCCACCACAGAGATCCCTTTTGAATTTCTTGTTATTTGTCCCCTTGGTGGGTAAAAGCCTAAGGGAGTCCAGTTGTGAATCTTGGGCATCTCTGTGTAAAGCCTAATCTGAAAACTACAGTCTTCTCCCAACATGGAAACAATATTACGATGTCTGTCTCTCCCTGGAGTGACACCTTTGGCTGTACCTTGTGGGGGTATGATGTGCTGAGTGACCTACTGTGCTTCTCCTCTTTGGTGTCCATTTGCTATAAATTGTAAGACAAGTGCCTGCAATGGAACCCTGATAATATCTTAATAACCTCATTAGTATATTTATTCTGGTGCCAGTTTTCTTTACAGGGGCTGATACCAGTATTAATGCTGGTTATGTTTGTACCAGTTTATAAAAGCTCAAAGTATTGGTGTTCTGCTGATACAGCTACATTGATCCTAGATGTGATGGCATCAGTAGCAATAGCTATTTCTACAGCACCTCATCCTGCTTATCCAAAATCTTTTTTTATTTTACATGCTTTTCCCTTGCATATTTTGCAGCTGAAACCTGCAGAGATGAGATTAACCATTGTCTGTAATATCTGCTAAACGTAATAGCAACTTTTCTTCTAGTGCATATTCTACTTTCCTGTATATAAAGGTACTTGCTCAAGAAAGACTTTCAATCCATTTTATAGGGAGAGACTATAAAGAATGTCAAAGAGTAGTAACAGAAGAAACTCTAGTTCATGCAAAGGATACAAAGTAATAGAGTACAATTTTTCTCTCTTTAACAAAAAGGTGGAAATGCAACCACTTTGAGTCAGATGGCAGCTCACATTCTCCTCTCCCCATTTCACTTGCTTGTAAAGGTAAAAGGGGGTAGTTGGATGGATGATTTAGCACCTAACCAGCTGGTTTCCCCTGAGAAGTGAGTATACAATAGACCTTTGAACAGCAATCTCATTTTTCATGTCATTAAAACTGATGTCATTATTAGCCAATTATTGCATGGTTTGTTTTGGCAAAGCACCTTTAGATATTTGTTCTGGATGAATAATTGCAGATATCTGGAAGCCTCTTAGCCCAGAGAAAACTGATGGCAAAGCTTGCAATTTGCAACATAACTGCTAGAAATCAGTACTTTAATTTGTGTTTGCCCTAGTGGAGGGGGCAGATCATTAACCGCTGCTCTAGTACACCCATACAGACTTTTTTTCTATTTATGTATATATTTAACTTGAAATGGTCCAATTTTCTTTATTTCTCAAATAGAAATTTCTAGCAGAGCAAACCCAGAGGTACTGGAAAGCAAGAGGAAGCTGTGCAGCCTGTGTTGCTTTTGGGACAGCATTGGGGGGACCTGACCTGTTGGCCAGTAAGAACAGTTAACTGGAATGAGTGGGCAGCCCAGTTCTCCCTTAGGTTAGAAAGGAAAGAAATAAGCACCTGACATATTATTCAGTGTTATATCATTCAGAGGCCAACCCCACAAGCATAAATGGCTTATCTTTTTTTTTTTTTTTAATATATAGTATTTTTAGAAGTTTTTTTGTTAGTAGCATGAAAAGATCCAGCAAGTGTCCCACATGACGTTATCCACGATAATGTGGTGCCTTAGCCTCTGCACTGGTAAGCACAGAACATACTTAACATGCTTAAGTATTAATTGGAGCAGGGTTGTAAGGTAGATCTCTCAAGCTCTGCGAAGATGTGATTAAGAGGCAATACAGTCAGGTATACATGGTTTTTCAGTGGCCAACAGAGACCTTTCTTTGTGAAGTGGAAACAGTTGGGGTGGGGAACAGCAACAAAACCAGACACTATATGTTAGAATTAGGGTCTGTGAATCTCAGGTTGGGTGAGGGCAGCTACCTGCAAGGGATGGTAAGGTCCCATTTTCTTCTTTAGCACTCCCTGTGAGTTGTTTAGGTAGGTGGCAAAGGGTCCTGAACCTTCTGGGTATCTGAGGGGTTTGACTTGATGTGTGCTTCTGCTACACAGCGATTGAGCATTGCTGTGCTTGAGTGCTTTGTTAGCTATAGCTCTAAATGACTTAGCTTAGCTTGGTATGAAAATAAACAGGCCTGTGAAGTGAGCCTAGATCTGCTGGAATCTAGTCAAAACTATTGATTGAGCTTGGCCATTACTGGGCTTGTGAGGGCTGATGAGATTTCAGCTGGAAGTTCTGAGATAGCAGATGGGGATGCAGGCAGGTGATGATGACAATAAAATACAGAGAATAGGGCATGTTGTTTACTACTGCGTTTCTAGGTCTCTGAAACTATCAACCAGTTTTGTAATATCAGAAATCAAGCAACTATTTAGCTAGCTGTTCACAAGGAAACTGAACAGCTCCGGGGGGTTCTTGAATTATGTAAAATTAATATATCTTTAGCCATGCCCATTCTTGTGCAAATGCTGAATATATAAAATTGAGAATGTTCCAGTTCCTCACAAACTCTTTGTTTTGCCAGCATTTGCCAAGTTGTTTTGCCAACATTTCCCAAGTGGTAATATAAGAGTTGAAGTTTTGATGATGAATACAGATAGTATATGACTTAATCTCAGGGTGCGTAATGCTGAATGATAGGTAAGGTTGTTTCCTGAACGCTTGTTTTCCTCTTTGAATGGGGCAGGTGGGGAAGGAAAAGGCAGTCTATATGTTCTATAATAGAAGCAAGTATCCTGATGATTAAATCAGATACTGGGTAGCTTTAATTTCCTGAGCATGAACATTGCTATCTTACACTTTCATATCCTGAAAAGAGCAACAAGACTGCTTGGAAGGTAAGCAGTGAAGCTGTTGTAAAGCTGATGAAATTACACAGCAAAAGATAAAGCAACTCAGTAAGTTGTCAGCCTCTGTCACTGTCAGATCGGGTGATGTTTATCAGTTAGTTTATGCTGGGTATTTTTATTGCAGCGCAGTGTACGTGCTCTTCCGTTATAAGGGTTGCCAAGCCCTCCCCACCCCCACCAATGGTAGGCACTGCGTACGTTTGCTCTTTTACCTTCGCTATATTAGTCTCTTCTCCCTCCCATGTTAATGAAGATGAGACTCTTCACATGCTCTGTTTGTCCCAGCTTTGAAAGGCTGATCTCTGAGTCATTACAGTGGTGCACAATACAGACTGGGAACTTTGACACGTTTTAGCTCTCTGATGGACATCATAACCTGTCACAGGTGATGATGCTGGAGAAAATTAATTCTCTTTCCTCTCTATTCCATCTTCACAGTGGTTTGCTCTTGCTCCCTTCTTCTGGTAGGGGCAGTAAGGGAGAGGGGTTGCTTTAGAAAATGAAATTTGCTGCCAGTGTTCGGAAGGTTTGCAGTCTTGGTGTGTGATGTGGTTCTCAGTGCTTTGGACAAAATGATTTGCTTGCTGCTGTGTCAAAACTGCTTCTCTGAAAATATCGAAGGACTCTCGGCACCAAAGGCAGACAGCTTTTTTTAAGGAGATGCAGTTTGACTCTCAGGCACCAATCCTTACAGAAACTACGTTTACTTTGTCAGGATTGTCAGAGCTGGTCCTCTACTAGCAGTTAATTTCCATGGAGCCCCCCAATTTATGCCAGGTAGAGGACTGCCAGCTCCTCCTCTTTCTCATAAACAACTTTGTGTGAATAATATCGATGGGACAGGTGGGGGAGGCAGGAGAATGAGCACAAAGGTCCAGAGGAGTAAGAGCCTGGACATCTTAAGCATCTCTTTGCTTAGCTGGCTGGAGGCACCTTGATCCCTGAAGGTACTGTGCAGTGGGCCTGAGCCAGGTTTGGGGAGGAAAACTGCCCCAAGTGGTAGAGATCTGGAATACCATGTTGAGCCTATATGTACCTTTTGGGGTCTGGACTCCATCACCAGATTCATTACTGCCTTGCTCTTTCTCACTCTTATTGCTGAGGTTTAAAAAAGGAAGCAGATCAGAACAGAACAGTAGCGCTTTAACTCTTTGCAACAAAATGGAGACGAAAAGTGATAGAAGTCAGGCGCAGAGCACTGAACCCGGAACACTAGTGCTGCTGATGCGTATATAGCTTTAGCAGGCTGTTTGGCAGTCCATACTTACTTTCTTCTGTAATTATTACAAAAAAATAACTGCAATTAAAACCATATGGTTCTTCCCCTTTAGTGCCTTGATGGGAACATTTTCATAAATCTTGCTGAAGGCTGAGAGTAGGAAATAACTTGGGTGTTCACTGCTGCTCTTTTATTTTTCAACTGCAAATTTTAGGGAAAAATCAGTTTCAAGGAGAAAAGATTCACCGAACGTGAATACTTCCTTAGGAGTTTTTTGTTGCTTTTCTGACTGGCCTGTTATTTTAACTTTTATACTGAAAAATAACCATGTCTTTGTGTGTTGGTCATTTGACATTTCCATCCCCAGCAAGGTCCCAGTGTAAAGGATGTCTTGAAGTTGCAAACTTCCTAATAATTATTTATTGGGTTGGTGCTTTGTCCCCAGATCTATTAAAACAGTGAAACATGTCTTTTGGAAATAAGACACTTAAAGTGGTCAGTAAAAAAAAAAAAACCTGGCAACTTCTTCAGTGATGCAGTGGAAAAGAAGGACTTAGTGCAAAGCTTGCCCACTGTGTTTAGTATTTTGACTCTTTTAATACTGTCTTTTTATTAATTTGGAGTGTTACCCAAAACAGCATTACACAAAATGGAGTTTCTCTCATCTGTTCCAGATTACAGGAGTGGGTGGGATTTTCAAGTTACAGAAGAACAAAAAGAGAATTCAAATTCCTGACTGATTAAACAAAATGGAGCCTTATATGTGGAAAAAAGTTACATATTTTTTTTATCTGACATGTGCACACTAAAAATTTTGATGTTTTGCAGAGTGACTATCATGTACTGCTCTAAGCACACAATTTTAAGCTGCTGTTAGAATACAAATACGCTAAGATTAAAGTAGCACATGTACTGCACCTTAGCAAGAGGTGCTTCAGTTGGTACTCTTCAGTTTAAAAACTGTCTCTTCTGCAATGTCTGAGGTAAGTTCTCGCATGTGAAGGTACCTGCCAAGGGATACCGGAATCAGACAACTTAAGGGAAATGCCTAATGTTATGGTCACGTATTACACAGTGCCACTGTCAGTTATTCACCAGTTTATGAGTCCCTCTAAAGTGTAACCTCTTAACACTTGCATGTGCCCTAACAGAAACAAACACCCAAACCTGAAATCCCTGGAAGCCTTGTTAGGCAGCACTTTGAAATGTTCATTTTCCTGCCAGCTTAAACAACTGTTTGTTTGTCCCCTCTTTCTTTTATTTTGTACTGAGCAGGGATATTTCAATGTTTCCTCTTCTTCCCCGCCTCCATCTTCTGGTTAAATTAAATTGCACTAACAAAACATGATGCTAGAAAGAAAGGGTTTGTATATGTGTGTGTTGGGTTTATGGCTTGTCTTTAAGAGAGGAGAGAAAAGTAGTTGTTCTTAGTCTGGCCTTTTTCTTATTTCTAGCCTTCTCTTACTTGACTTTGCAAAATTTTCAGCTTTTCACTAATGCTGGGGTCACACATAGGAGGAGATTGCCATATCTGAGTGGTGAAAGGTCAGAATGAGGGGGTGGGGGGGGGTGGGGGGAAGATGCTGCTGCCTCATGGTTTTCCTGGTTAATAGTTGCATAATAACTTCTGTGGGGTTTTTTTTCTCCCCTCATTGCCAGATGTGTGTGTGTGTGTGTGTGTGTGCTTTGTGGGACCCCCTCACTGGCGGTCTAGGAGTAATAATTTCCTTCATGAAAAGGAAGGTTCGATGGAGCAAATGCATTCAATATAGAGTAGTCTTCTGCTGACAAGATTTTATTTATTTTTTATCAGCTGTAGGACATGGGGGCAGGACAATAGCCCTCTGGGCAAATCGGAACACTGTCTGTGTGTAATGCATTGGATTAATCCTGAGCTTTGCACTTGGGCAGTGCCTGTCCCGTCTGCAGAGGACCTAGAAGGTGAGCTGTGGAAAGAACACCGACCCCAACGCGCCCTTCTCCCACCTCCACCAAGTGCTGTTTATCACAAGTGTTTTAGACACAATGCTGGAAACTTGCCCTGGGACCTATTGCTGTTTTGGTACTACTTTTATTTCTGGGCAGAAACTCGGGAGGAGTGTGTAGGCATGGCCCAGTGAGTTGCAATAGGATAAATACTGTTGTTGCTGCAGAGGCATAGTTAACAGTGAGGGAAGACGTGAGGAGTAAACCCTGCACATTACAAACAATAAAAAAGGACGAGGCGGGGGAAAAAAGTAACCCCCACCGGGCCGCAGCGAGCAGGGTTCGAACCTGCGCGGGGAGACCCCATTGGATTTCAAGTCCAACGCCTTAACCACTCGGCCATCGCTGCTGCTGACGGCTGCCTGGGCGGGCCGCGGCCCTTATCGGGCGCCGGGGCGGCGCCACCTCTCGCCGGGCCGGGCCCCGCGCCCCGCCGCCCCCCCCCCCGGGCCGGGTCCCACCGCCCCCGGCCCGCAGCGCCGCCCGGCCGGCCGGAGGGTGCTGCGGGACTGCGCGCCGCTGGGTTTGTGTTCTAAACACAGTATTTGTGCGTGGGGAAGCAGCCGTGTGTGTCACCCCTGTCGCCTTATTTCCTCCTCTTTCTCCCCGTTACAAGTATGCCGTTTTGCTCCGCAGCTCGAGCAGCGCGAAGGCGCGGGGCAGCCTCAGGCCGTAGGCACTAGTGCCGCCTGTCGGGCAGCAATTCTTCGCTGCTATAAACATCCGTTCTCGCTGTTGAGCAGGCAGCTGGTGCAGGCCGCTGTACTCTTTCTGATGTACGTAGTAACTTGAATAAATATCCCACGCAGCTATTCGGCTCAGGAAAAATAAATCTCAGTTATATGCTTCTGGATTTTTTGACCTGAAACGCAAAGGCTGTGTCAGCTCCTGTAAATGAAATGTGCCCGGGAGTGTCTGCAGGCCCGCTTGAATCTGCTAGTGAAGATGCAGCCGGGAACTATTACAGAACACAGCAACTGTTAGGCATTGCATTCGGTTCTTTACAGGGGTGGTATCTTAAATTTTTTTCTTGTTCTTACTAATTCTGTTCTCTCAACTATTACAAAAGTTCTCTATCGTATGACTTTATATGTAATCTCATTCACTGTAAGTATTTTTAATTACCCTAACAATAGTTAATTGTTTCAGCAGTAGTATAATGGAAATTAAATCTAACTTGACTTCACACATATGCTGCAATGGATAAAAATAATCATTTTTCCTTTTCATCCTTTCTGTAGGGTGTCTTTATACTAGGAATTTTACCCTCTTTTCCCTCCTATAGTCACAGCTTTTGTTAACACTTTTTTTTCCCCTTTTTTTAAATAGTTGGAGTGATGTTGATGATTGTGCCCCCCCCCAGGTTTTTTTGTATGAGTTACTGATCAAGAAGCCCTCTTAATAATTCTTAACTTTCGTCAGTACCAAAAATATTGCTGGATTAATAAAGATCTTAAAATAGGCTTATGAAATTAGTCTTTTAGGACTTTTCTCTGGAACCTGACCTGGAGCATGTAGAGGACAGACAGACATTAGAAAACACAAAGTGTTTCTATAATTTTAAGAGAACTCAGTTACTTTGTTGTACTTCAGTATTTATTAAGTTCTCTTTACCATTTAAGTTAATACAGCTTTTAAAAAGCTTTTGAATCCTTATCTTTAATTGCTCATTAGCAATTGGGAGTTAGTTTGTGGTCACTGTCAGACAGCTATGACCGCTCAGTTCTGCGTTACGAAAACCAATAGAGAATTTATCATTAGTTTCAATGGCAAATGATAAGAACAACAGTGTTTATAGACCACGTGTAGAAACGGGGATGGTCCCTTAGCTGCATGCAGGCTTGTTGTGTGAACAAACCTTTAATCATCCCTCTAGACACTAAAAGGCTGGACTGATACAGAAAATTTGATACTACATGTTAGTGATTATTTTTTCTTCTTGCACTTAACTGCATAAGGCTCAATGCTACTGTTGATATTAGCTGTGTATTTCTTCTTTCTCTCCTGTATGTCTTTTTGTGTTACTGTGGATATTAAAAAAAAAAAAATTGAACTTCATTTAGAGTTTATGCTTGTGCCATTTGCTGTGCTTCAGATAAAGAGGAACATTTTAAAAACATTAACATATAAAATGGTCCTTATTGTCCTACTTCGTACTCCGCTAGCTGACTCAGTAGTTTAGCATCATAATAATCTTTGTTAAAATTGTTGGTTGTTTAATGTGCTTATAACCAAAGTGATTTGGACTGTTTTGCTGATGTCCATGTAGTTTTGTGTGTTTGGGTAAGGCTCTCAGAAGCTGCCTTATGCCTGATGAGATGCTGTCTTTATCCCATAGTGGACCTGGTTTCATATACATGAAGATAAAAAGCATGATTATACCAACTTTCTTTGATCATGTAAATAGCAAATGTGCGAAGAGCAGGGTGAGGAAAAGGAGTGCCTTCAGTATACCGTGTTATAGCCAAGGGGAACTTCTTAAGTAAGAAACATAGAAGTGGAGGCAGTCAGAGATCATGTTTGCTGGTGGAGAAACAAGGATTCCTCAGGTGTAAATGCCAGAAAAGACTTGTTGGGGCTTTTAGTACAAAAGCGCCTTTTTTTTTTTTTTTTTTTTAATTGATTTGAGGACAAGAAGCAGCGCTGTTTACTTCTACACTGATGGATCTGCAGCAGATTTATTTTCTTTACAGAAAACAGACTACTTGAAATCCATACAAGTACTTTGAGGAAGATCTTATGAAATGCAAGAACATTTTTACTATTCAAAGCCAAAGGAAACCGAACTATAACAACACATCAAAGTTCGGATTTGGAAATACCCCTTCAAGTAAGGGTATTCGTTCTAACTGTTCCTGAAGGGATTGAACCACAGCTGTTTTTCAGTTGTTTTTCCCCCGCCTTGGACAGAAATTTGTGCATATGTGCTATATCTTGGTCTTCATGTGCTTCTCACGCTTGGTTGCCCCACAGCACGTGCATGATGCATGCGGCTTGAGATTTCCAGTCATCCAGCAGGCAATTTGAAGCTTTGCATGAACTGTTGGATATTTACAAATCCTGGATGATTACACAAAATCTTCACCTTCTGAACAGATGACATTTCCAGGATGAGTAAAGGGCAGTAACTTAGACATATTCTGGTCATGAATGAAGGCCTTTTGCCACTTAAGGTTATTTAATGACCTAGAGATCCAAGCAATAAATAGCATGTTACAACCTGAGTCATTCATGTTTTTTGAGCAAAGTTATTTTACCCAGATAATGTTAACAGAAAACTTTTAAATGCTCCACATTTTGAATTTTGCCTACTTATTAAGGGCAGTTTGTAAGAGGGAAAATTTCCCCTTATCTATATGAAATATAAAATATGCCTCCCCTGCTTTTCCAGATCCCTTGTTCTGTTATTCTCATGGAAGAAACATGAGAAAAAAAAAAAAAAGCTGTTCTATTACTGGGAGTCATACATTTAAAATGTTCTTAAAGTCTAAATCAAAATGGTCTTGTTTTTAGACTACAGAAACAATTCTTGCATTTAATTCTACTGAAGTAGTACTTAGTACTAAGCAGTACTTAGTACAGTGGTTTCTGAGATCTCTAGACAACTTTTTCCTGTATTTTACTGAAGGAGGGTCTTTTTAAAATACTTCTTTTCTTGACTGCAATGTTAAATAAAATTCTTCAGGTAAGAATTTTTGATAGCTTTTTTTTTATTAGGACAATTCTTCTGTAAGCTGAGAAAATATGGAAATTGTTACTTATCCACAGAGAGGTTTTGAGCTGCAAAAGGAAAATGTTCAAGAGAAAATGAAGAGTTGGTATGGTTGTTACTATTTTATGTGGGGTTGATAGCAAGCAAAATCAATGTGAATGATATCATTAATGTCTGTGCTACGCAAATATTCACATCACCAGAGGTCTCATGCTATTTGACCTCTGTTCTAACAGCTGCCCCAAACTATAATAGCATAATTCCTGTGTCTCAGGAATGAAGTTAATTGGCATCAATACTAAATTATGGAATAATATTTTGGAGTTCGTATTTGATCTCCTTGTTAAGGCATGTGTTTTAAATCTGCTGAAAAATATGCTGGAAGGAGAATTATATTCTGAAGCCATGCAAAATGCAGAAAACCCAAACAAGACGCAGCAAAAATAAATTACAGTGTGGTCTTGGTAACAAAAGAACTTCTTTACTTGGAAGAAAGAGGGGGCGTCATAGCCATTGACTGAACAGAGAGCTCAGACTATACTCAGCCTTTGGATTAAATGGAAATGCCCCCACTACCTATTAGCAAATCCAAGCTGCTGCTTTAAATCAAACTTATTTGATGCCAAAACCAAGGTTACCGGTCTGGGCTCATGAATGGTAAGACGATGTCTTTTGGAGCACTATATACTTGAGCACAGTTTTATGCGGTGACCCAAATGCACACAGACTGCTTACGAATTGCCCACCTGGAAACCCTCGTGTGGCTGACAGCTATGTAGGCATAGCCAATGTGTAAGACCACTTGAGGTCTGAGGGAACACTTGAGTTCAGTTTTTCTCCATCAGGCCTTCCTTGGAAGGTGAAACCCTACAGCCTAACCATCCCAGGCCCATAGGCTTTTGCCAGGTTGCAATGAACACAGGCTTGTGAAGAGACATCTAAAAATATACATGCAGTATCCTGGAAATAGACTCAGTGTTCCTTTTGTCTCACAATTTGTAATGTCTAACTTTTATATTTTGAATTTAGGAGCCTTTATGTCCTAGCAGGACTAAGAAGAAACATCTTTTTCTTTAAATGATAGTTGCCTGTATTTTGTGTTCACATTAATCTAGGACTTGAGTTAAATGTGCAATTTCAGTAAAACATAAGAAATCACGGGAGTTGGCTGACTTGTGTAAATGACACACAAAGTTATTTTAATCAACTACATTCCATTGAATCTTGAAAAACTCGGTGCTTGTCTCTCTTTAGAGAAAATTGTTACTTGAGCAATGCTAGAGTGACCTCCAGTGTTCATTGTGCAAGCTGCAAGTAAGAGAGCAGATAGGATATGCTGTGGGTAGCACACGCAGAAGGAACAGGTTTCAGCACTTTCATATAATCTTTGAAGATGAGCAGTGATCAAAAAAGGATTAGGGAAGAATGGTATCAGCTGCAGAGTGCTATTTGAATTCTAGCCCTTCACTACGAAGTTATTGTGTTCCCAAGACAAAAGGATATCTTACTACAACACAAATCACTGAAAATATTCTAAAGAAAGCCTCAACTAAAATAGCATTGCAGTGTTAAGTCCTAGATACTGACATAGGGAAACTCAACAATATCTAAAGAAGTCATTCAAACCTTGAGATGCAAGCCTGAAGTAAAACTCTGAAATTCCTGAAATGTAGTAAGGTCTGTTGCCAAGTGCTGGAGCACCTCTGCACATACAGGTGTTTAATTAATAAAGCATGCTAGCTACTGTACATAATTTTATTTTAAAGACCTTAAAGTCTGAGATATTTGGCTACCTTTAAGAGGCTGAGGCAATGTGTGTGGGGGGGAGGTCAAATGGGCAGTTTGAGTAGGATAGAGCTTCCCCAGCATTCAGGTAGGCACTTGTCATTGAGAAGCCTCATCCAGCTGCTCGGGTCATCTTTTAGACATCAAAGGAGATCCTTGTCCTCAGTGAGCAAGTAAGCTCACCTATTTCAGAATGGTATGAGCAATTCTTCAGAAATACTTTCCAGTAGCCACTGAGCAGCCCTGAAGATGACTAGATATGAGACTAAAAGCCTAACTAAAGCGTTTGGCATGTCATAGGCTAAAGTTAGCAATGTTTATGCATATATATGGTTAATTTGCATATGATGATATTGTTAAAGAATTAGTTCATTATCAGAATTCATGCATATAACATTGCTTTATCAATATATTGTTCACTAATTTTAGAATTTTTGAACCTACGGCACCTGTTTTTAAATGGGAATAAAAATTACAGCTGACAGCCTTCGGGAAGGATTGTGTATTTAGAAAGTCTTCATAAACTGAAAACGCAATTATAATATACTTGCTTTGGAAATGCAAACTAAATGAAAACCATCAGTGCTTAGAATTTTTCTTCATGGCAGTACTAAATGTGAACTAAACAGTAAAAAAAGCTTTAGTATATCTCATGGGCTTTAATGAAGATTTAACTGGTCAAAAACGAACATAGGATAACAGATAAAATATCCCAACGGATAAGTGTATTTTGGAAAGTAAATCTATCTTCTGAAAGAATCTTAGAAGTTTTATTTCTTAGTCACTTAAAACTTGCAAGGGCTGCACACTGGAATAGATAATGGGGAGAGAAAAATCTGTTTTAGGACTGTTACATAAAATAATGGTACTAGGATAGGTTTGCCCATATTTTTTTCCATGTCTTTAACTTCTGTAAGTAAAGAGGACAGACACTGCAAAATCTTTAATAGGAATATGGACGGTTTAGCCAAACAGTAGAAAAAAAGTGCACAAGTGATAATCAGCATGCAAATGTATTCTTCGACATTAAATAATCTCTATATTATTACTGTCTTCTTTAGAAATATGGGACTGAGCCCCAAGCACTTCAACGCTTCAGTTTTCTTGCCTTCTTTGACCTCACGTGCAATGTTCATTTGGTAATGCCTATTCCATCTCTTCTGCATTCGCTCTGTGGCCTTTTACTTAATTGATCTCTATCAGCTTTACAAATGCAATAGTTTCAACATTTATTCCTGTTAGAAATTTATTAATATGTTATGTCTGTGACGCTTGCAACAGAAAAATTAGATTAGATTCTGCCTAATCCAGCAAGAAACATTTTACAGCAATGGCAGTGGAACAGTAACTTTATGCTTATATGTAACTTGTATAATTTACTCGTGAATATTTTACCTCCCCTTGAAGAATGTGAATGGATTAATGAATCCAACACAAATTGTGTATTACAACAGATAATGCTAGCACCACTAGACTACAGCATTTCATGTTTTCTTACTGAAGAAACTAATGAATAACAATAGCAAAAATAATGCTGAAACACACTGAAATATTTCTCCTGTATTTCTCTCATTCTATTAGCTCTGTAGATCATTTAACAAAGCTCAATGCCTAAACCATGCAATCAATAAAAATAAGAATTTACTTCAGAAAGCCCCATATGGCTAAAATTTTCCTTTCAGTGTGCCTAAGAGTGGATTTGGGGTCCAGTTTCAGGTACAGAATCAAAACTGGCTTCATTTTAGAGCTGCTATATAATCATGTTATAGCCTGCCCCTATAGCCTGTTGTTTCATGAACTCCCCCACATGGTAGTTTGTTCACGCGGTGCTGTACACCCTTACTCTTAGTCCACTTACTCAAATTCTTAAATATAGAATTAGTTTTTAACATTATTCCTCTGTATTAAAACATTCTGTATTTCATTTATCCTGAACTTTGGGAGGCCTTACGGCATCTCCAATACTACTGAAAAGCCCTTCAGGGCTCATTTGCTGTTTCCATCTATCTTATGCATAATAGATATTCATGGTGCAAGACTGATGCTAAATGCATGCTATTTCTGGTGTGCCTTTTTTTTAATACAATATCCTTACAATCATTTAGGATCGTTTGGGGAAGAGTGATTTATTTAGCTTTTCTTCAAGTTTTTGTTGCTAGTTCCATTAAGACATTTGGAGACTATTAGATATGAATGCTGAATAAAAGGAAAAGCCATTATTCATCACTTATAATTCTAACCACCACACCAAACTGACTTGCCTGTGAAACAGATACTAATTTAGTATGATTTTTTTTTTTTGCATGCTCTATGAGAATTCTCCCTAATTAAATAGTCAATAGAGTTGTCAAGTTTCAAGGAGTTTGCATTTCATCATACTATGGTTTCTGGCACAATTTATTTAAAAAAGAACCTAGGTATTTCTTTCATGATGTGTGTGTGTTTCCCACTTCCTTTCCTAGTTGAGAACCCTGTTCTGTGCTCCTCTTCACTGTCTGTTATCAAACATGGTCAGTCCCTTCCTCTGATCTAGCACTGTGCTTCCTTGTTTTGTGGCTTCTGTCTCGTGGTTGGGGCTAGCACAATGGTGCTCCACTTTCCTTCTGTTTGCTTGAAAACATTCTGACAGAAGTGTACTAAAATGCCGTATTAAGGGATTGCTAGCTTGTGAAGTACTTCACCTGCTTCGCTTTATTTGCTTGACTCCACATTTACAGCACCGGGATCTATTGCTAACAACTGAAATGCTATTTCTGGTATTATAAAATGCAAGAGAACTTTCAGTCAACGGAAGTGCTTAAGACTTGACACAATCTGATCTAGTAATCACGCATTAACATTAGAAATGTTGAATGGAATCCTGCTATCTTAAACCAAAAGGCTATTTAATAGATATTGCAGATGTTTAGCTCGATAATGAATGAAAAAGATTAAACCCCTTTCCTTTACTGAGATTAAGATGTTAATTACTGGTTGGGGGATGGTAGCATTTTTAGAAACTTTTAGCACCTTTGTTACCTAAAGTCAGAGCTCTGCTCTGGCTTCCCCTCTTCTGGTCCCCTTCAGTTATGAATAGTGAGTACCAATATGGTCTCCGAGACACAATTCTAATAAAACCTTCTCTGTCCTGAAACAGAGAAAGGTTCTCATGGAATATATGTTATTTTGCCATTTTCTTTTTCTGCTATGGATAGCAGTAATTTTTGTGAATACGGAATTTATTCTGGGACTGAACTGCAACTAGAAGATGGCAAAAGCTGGAGAACCCAGATGGCTCAGGTCCCTAGTTATGACATGTGGAACTTTTGTTCATTAATGATGACAAAACTTATTGCAATATAATAGCTGCTTGGCAGCTTCCATGGAATTAATTGGTATCACAAGGTATTTTTTTATAGACATTATCTAGAAAAACAACAAAAAAATCCTGATAGTTACGTAAACCAAACTGTTCTTCTAGTGCTGGTCCTTTCTGGTCAAGGACTTCAGGCTGTTGGCAGGGTAGTGTTGGAAAAGGGCTGATGCTTTTGACTGACAGGTTCATTGTATGCAAACATAGCTGCAGTTTCCTGTGCTTCTGTCTGGCTCTGCTGACAAATGCTTAATCAACTTAGTTAAAGCAACATTTTAAAAGAAGGAAGTATGACATCTGTCAACACAAGTATGTGAATAAATGTGTACTGTTTGCTAATCCTGCTTATGCAGCTAAATATTAATTTAGGTGTCTAAACATCCATGCTTATGCAAAAAGAGGCACACAACTTTATGTTGAAGCTTTCATCTAACTCTTGAGAATGTGACTCTTAAAAGTTAATGGACTGTATAGAGTCTGCTTTTCCCTTTAGTCCTCTCATATGTTCAGTAATGGATCCTTTTTAGAAAGATGCTATTAGTTCTACTTAAATTTTAATGAAATTATAGGTTCAGTGTTACAAGATTATCAAATTATATCACTGAACATCGTTGTAGGTGTCAGTGCAGCCAAATGTTTCATTTCATTCTTATTTTTAAGTAAATAATCTTAGTAAATTTAGGCATGCATGCCATGTGCTACTGGATTGGAACCTTTTTGCTTAATGCATTCTTACCAGATTTATTGGGTTTTATACAAAAAGCATATTCCATGTTTCTACTTGCAACTGTTTTATACACACATTTACTATACTTTTATCAAAACAGAAACAGGGTAAGTGGATAGACAAATACCTCTAATGTTGCAGGTAAGTGGATATGCTTTCAAAATCCGAGTATCCTAAGTATAATATGAAAATGCTGCTCTGTGTGCCAAAAATACCCTCATGGTAGGATTATTAATTAGACCTGACTTTCACAATGCATCTGTAACACCGTAAACAGAGAGTAACATATTCACCACCTGTACAAAAATAAAATATGCTTCTGGCTCCCATTCTGCATTGCTTGACTTTTGTCCCCGTTCTGAGCACAAATCCCTATGTAGGTATGGAGACCCTGATTTATTTCAAAGAGTTGTTCCCTTTTGTATGATTCAAATCCTAAAATACAAGACTTTTTTTCATTTTTCATTTCATTGTATTTTTCCAGTTTGAGAGATTCCCCCCCCTAAAAATAATATATGCAGAGTGTTTTTAATAGTTGTAATTAAAAACTGTGATTTTGCTGTTAGTCCCTCCATATTAGCAGATGCTTTAGAAGAAAGTTTAAATGAGATAGTGGGCAATTACAAAAAAAATCCTTCATCAGAAAATCTTCATGTTGATCAGTGGTTAGCTTAACCCTGAAACACACATTTGTGCCTAAAGATAAAATCTGTTTGTAGTACTGACAGGTTGCAATTATCCTGGGTAAATGACAACTCTAACCTGAATTGCTCTTAAGCCTCAGTGATAGATTGTGTCAATAAGCCTTTGCAATTCTTTATACATGTAAAATCAAATACTTCATATGTTTTGAATTGTAAGACCTTGAATGTAGGAAAGCTAAAACTCAGTAACAGATAGAATAGATGCAACTTTGATTATCCTTTAATGTCAGTTTACCATGGGTTTTTCAGCTCAGTGTCCTCCTTATTTCAAACTAAGCTTCTATGTGTACACTGTTATAAAATATTCGAAGATCTACTAATTACACACCTACTGTTAACATTTTGCTTGTGCAGAAATCTATGGTATACGTTATTAGCACTCATCGTTAAAAGTTTGATTTTTGTAGGTCTATATTGCTGATGATTCTGTTGCTGGAGGCCTGCATGTGGAGAAACACAGTGGTAAGGTGCTTTTGTTGAATCGTCTGGGAACCTTATGATCTTCATGAATATTCTAATCTTTTTTGATCTTTGGTTATTCTCACCTTAATAGCCTACATTTGCTACTTAAGAAAAATATTTCTGGTGAAAATTCTAAAAGATAGTTTGAAGAAATAAACTTCAAGCAATTGAAGTCTTGGGATTTGTGTCTTCTCTTTGTGTGGACCCCGAGAAGACCTAAACATGGGTTCAGGAACTGCAGGCACCGCTGTTTCATTTCTGATGCTCATGGTGATATGATTAATTTTGCAATTTAAGTTTCCATACTGCTAATTTCTTACTGCATGGCTTTTCAGTAGTAGTGGGAAGTAGTGCCTTGTAAGCAGGCTGTTTTTAAAGAGTTCTCTCTTTAAATAATATTACCTATTGTTTGTATAAAATGTTAGCTTATGGATTCAATTACAGTTCTGATAAGTTTGATTAAATAATACTGTACAAATGTGAAATATATTAACTCTGCTCAGTAGTTCCATTAAAAGTAAATAAATTAGTAAAGCAACTGAAAATCGAAAGAAATTACTAATTACTGAGTTTACTTACAGGTAACAGTTGAAGGCAAATGGACAGTCAGGATATTGGAATGTGCTGTCTGTAAAAGAAGAAAAAAATCTTTTATTTCCGAAGTGATTCAAGTGACAGCTAACATCAGAAGTTATTGCAGCAGTGGGAAATTTTGTTAAAGAATTTGATTTTAAAATTTCCTTTGGCCTAGTGTAGTCTAAATTATTTAACCAAACATGATGACACGCAGGAGTTAGTCTAAGGTCCTGGGTCTGGTCACACACTCTGTCCATGCCCTGATGCCATGATGGGGCTAGATTCAGCCACTCACCAGTTATGAATTTTTGAGTTGCCTTCTGTGGGAATGAAATTTAGGTATGAGTGCATGAAGCCCTGATGTTAATCAGCCAGGTTCCTTTCCTGGATGATCACAGACCAAGACTGGGATGCCCTACAGATTGCGTCCACCCAATGCCGATATGGCTACCTTGTTTGATTTGAAATTTATTTTTATGGATACATTGTTTAATCTGAAATTTATTACAGTTCCAATGTGCTTTGCCAATAGTGCTGGGTCTGACTGGGTCTACCTCCCATTCAAAGCTGTGAAATTCTATCCAGAGTCCTATAGCAGAACATACAAATGCAGAACCTTGCCTTGTGAGCC
Organism: Morus bassanus; assembly: GCA_031468815.1. Classification (NCBI taxonomy): domain Eukaryota; kingdom Metazoa; phylum Chordata; class Aves; order Suliformes; family Sulidae; genus Morus; species Morus bassanus. The sequence goes on from CM062583.1 coordinate 5,784,760, forward strand.
AAAGGGAAAAAAAATCATGACAGTAAAACAGAGGGAAAAACCTACTACCTGAAAAAATAGCGTATGTCAGAAGGAGTGATACATGGACACTGGCATAAAATGATTTAACTTAAAAAAAAAAAAACATCAAATGGGCTTAGTGCACATTTGTACGTTCAGTTCTCACAACTACCGCTATAACGTGGATCTGACAGGAACATTTGCGAATAGCAGGATCTGTTTGTGGAGATTTCATTTTCTACTCCCGGGGAGCCAAAGTGGCATTGTGGTGGCAGGTCTTCTCACAAGTTTGTTTAGGAAACGGCTTTCTTGGCTGTTTGCAAACGAACTGCAGAACAAGAGCTATTCATTGCGCGGTGTAAAAGAAGAAACGTTGTTGATAAAAGGGCAGTTCGGCGAGCTGCGGGCGAAGGGAAGGCGTGAGGCTCCCTCTGTAAATTACCTGTCACGGTGCAAACGGAGCGCGAAGCGCGGCCTCTCCTCAGGGCGCCGCGTGCCTGCCAGGGGCGCGCGGGAAGGCGGCGGCGGTTGGGGCGGGGCTGCGGCGCGCGCAGGGCCGTTGGGCACGGTCGCGGGAGGAAGCGGGAGCGCGACCTCAGCGCCTCTCCCGCCAGCGGCGGGCTCGGGCCGCCGCGTCGTCCCGCTGCCCTGCGGGTGCGAGGCGGGGCCGGAGCGGGGTGAGGAGCCGGGGGCGGCGGGGCGGGGGCTCCCCCTACCCCGGACGCGCCCTCAGCCCGGGGGGTGTCGTGTCTGCCTCAAGTAACGGGGCGAGAGCACCTGTGTCCTCCTCTGGAGGAGGAGAAAGGGCAGGGAGAGGTAGAAACAGGGAGCTGGGCTTGTTAGAACGCAGGTTGTAACAGGAGCGTGCGTCCTCAACAGACAGCCGCCTCGACATAGAAACTGGGAGGACTCTTGGGGGCAAAGACAAGCTATGTGAATGTCCCCTCTTGCTGAAGAGAGAATGTGGCTCGGAGGGGCGCTTCTAGATACAATGGTAATACTCTGGTGTATCATGGAGCTGGTTGCTTTTTGCTCGGAGTTGTTTTGGGACTCTAAACTGACTTATGTGGTATGAATGGTATGAGCATGTAGGTAGGCAAAAATATATTTAATATAGGGGTTTTGACAGATGTCTTTTCGTGTAGTGTTGTCATGGTTTCAGCTGGGATAGAGTTAATTTTATTCATAGCAGCTTGTATGGGGCTGTGTTTTGGATTTGTGCTAAAAACAGTGTTGATAATGCGGAGATGTTTTAGTTGTTGCTAAGTAGTGCTTACCCTAGTCAAGGACTTTTTCAGCTTCCCTTGTTCTGCTGGGTGCACAAGAAGCCGGGAGGGGACACAGCCGGGACAGCTGACCCCAGGGATGTCCCACACCATATGACGTCATGCTCAGTGTATAAAGCTGGGAGAAGAAGAAGGAAGGGGGGACTTTTGGAGTTACGGCATTTGTCTTCCTAAGTCACCATTAGGCATGATGGAGCCCTGCTTTCCTGGAGATGGCTGAACACCTGCCTGCCGGTGGGAAGGAGTGAATGAATTCCTTGTTTTACTTTGCTTGCGCGCACGGCTTTTGCTTTACCAATTAAACTGTCTTTATCTCAACCCACGAGTTTTCTCACTTTTACCCTTTCGATTCTCTCCCCCATCCCACTGTGGGGGGAGTGAGCGAGCGGCTGCGTGGGGCTTAGTTGCTGACTGGGGCTAAACCATGACAAGGTCTTCTGCTTTTGTCCATCTTGCCAGCCCACTTGCCTGGGAAATGTGTGCACTTGCCTCTGCTGCCCTGTTTCTGGCACGTTAGTGCAAACACTCCTCTCAACCTTAACCTGCAATTGCCTTGGCAAAATTTGAAGGTGCTTTCAGGGCCTTTTGTAACAAGGTGTTTATTTTTATTGGTTTGGGATGGCAAGGCCCTTATTCAAAACCTGCCAATTCTGACTGCATCCCTGAAGTTACCAGAGCTTTTGAAGTAATCCCTCTGAACAAGCACCATGAATTGGAGAGAGAAATGGAGGGAAGGAAGGGTTGGGAGTAGGGTTTTGTGTCCTTTTGCTGTTGGCTTCTTTTTCTCTCTTGGGTTAAACCTTTTGATATTGTTTAGTGAATATGCTGCTTGGTCGGTTCATTTTGTTTTAAAATACTGAAAAATAAACTGCCTTGGTATGAGAGAATGAAATGACCCCAGCACATAGACTTCTTGTAATTTGTCAGAGGAATTGGCAAACTGCTGGCCTATAAGAAGCTACTGAACTCTGTACCTGAACAAGTGATCACCTATTTTGTAAATTTAATAAACGTAATGGAAAAGGACAGAAATCTTTGAACAAAGGAATAACTTAATCTATCTAAAAAACCGTGTTGTTTTTTTTTTTTTAATAAATATAGAACAAGGGAATTGAGGAAAAACTCCAGCAAGTTTTACTTCATGATTACTTTAGTGTAATTTTCACAGCAAAATTACTGGTATTTCTGTGGTCAGAACTCATTTTTTTTGTGTGGATGCCATCGGATTGGGTTGACCAGCAAAACATCGCACAACAACAGATTAAAACTGCTCAGTGAAGTTAGTGAAAGATAGGCTAGGTATAGAAGTCAGAGGATTAAATGTAGCAAGATGTAAAGTTATGAGATAAGGATTTATGACTAGTTAATAGAGAGCAAATGTTAAAGAGGCTTGGGCAAGGTTACAAGAAGGCTATTCAGGAAATCTGGAAGACAGCCAAGGTGGAAACGTATAATATAGAGTAGTTTACAGTAATCCATACCATTAACAGATTTTTAGATATTGTGTGTGGACTATTTTAATGGTACTTAAGAATTGGTGCTGCAGTGGCATTTGCAGTGGGTATTGCATAACTTCAAAATTTGCAGTGCTTACTTGGAATGACGTGTGCCTACCGCTTTGTTTCATAGGTGACCTGTCAAACCAAAGTTCGAGTGGAAAAGCTCTATAGCAACAAATGGATTTGTTAAGATAAAGACAACTTGGGAATCTTTCAGGTGCCTGAGCATAGGTGTCTAGAGCCATTTTAGACACTTCTGGCCTCCTAAAGCATCCTCATATCCAGCCCTGGCATATGTGGTTGAAGTCTATGGGAGACCTGCAGTACCCTAGAGGCTTGTATGATGGATACCCTACAGTGTCTAAAACGGTACTAGCTGCTTAGCTTAAGCAACTGAATCCCATTCCACATCTGGTAACGCAGATGACAGGACAAGGAACTTCAAATAAAACTAGCGTTTTCCACACCTCTACTTAGTGTACCTATTAAAATAAATTCACCACTGTAGTAATTCACTTCATAAATGAAGCGCTCATGTAGTTAAAAATATCTAATGAGCCCTATTACACTTTTTTAATCATCTACATAACTCCACTTGTCTATACTGAATCTTACAGTTAGGTGAATTGCTTTTTTGTTTGTTCTTAACTTTCAAATTACATTCATGAAGTAAAAAGAGAGCTAAGACATGCTGAGAAATACTAACTGCAGTTAGTAAGATTTAGGCTTGGATTGCATCACATAGTTTTAATATACTGCTCAGAAAATTAAATCTTTCTTAGTCCAGCAGCTTTCTTCTCTGATTATTGTTGTTCATGCCTTCTAAATTCATGAGGTGAAGGTGAGCAAAGAAAGGATTATCTTCCAAGGTTGAATCTTGAAAAAATTCTGAGAGGAATGAATTATGAATAAAATGGTAGTTTCAACATGGCAATGGCAGGTACATCTCCCCATAATAAATTATTATATCAGCTAGGAAAGTCTGCTTAGTTTCTGTGAATAATATTTGATGCTTTTGCAGGGTAACAAAATCTTCTGTGAGATGTTCTGTATACACCTTTTAGCTGACTTTAAACTCTTTTCCTTCTATGCAGCTTTAAGTGCAGAAGACGCTACTGAAATCAGTTGGCCATTGCATGACAGGGCCCAAATGTGATTGATTTCCGTGCCCCCCCCCCCCCAACGCTGTCAGTACTGTCTCTTATGTCTATCCAAGTCTTGTGACTACTCACAGGTGAGGGAAAAAACCAATATGTACTCATCCCTCAGGTCTTTTTTTTTTTCTTCTAGTTGAGCCTCTCCAATGCTGTTACCTGGTGTCAGATTACCTCAACCTTCAGGCTGTCTGTGCCCTCTTTACCTCTAAAGCAACTAAAAATAACAAAACTGCTGTGGCTGAAACTTTCCAAAAAGAAAATTCAGCCTGACACATGGACCTCATACAAATTTTCAGACTGAATGCTTTAAGACCATTAAGATCTTAAGCAGCAGAATAGAGAGTCTCTGGCAGAATAGATGTAAGTATTGAGCAACCTCTGGCTTTTCGGAGTTTCCAGAGTTTTTTTACATGAGCACTATCGCATGCGATGCTTCAGGGTACTCAAATTTGCTATAATAGCAACTTAGCAAAACTTTACTCATGTCCATTTCTTAAATGGCTGCTGTGGTGGAAAATCTTATAAATGTGAGATTATTAATGTGGAAGTGTGTTTTGAGTATTTTGTGAAGGTGAATGAAGAAGACTGTCATGTACAGCATGGTTTGTGTGAACTTTTATGATATGTACATTGCAACTATGTTTGACCTGGGTTGTACAATAATGGCCTTTGCTTTCATCCTTCCCCTTTCTGCTCTCATGTTCAACCTAAACCTCAGATTTCTGAGGGGGCTTTGCCGTTGACTTCAATGGTGTCTGATTTAGGGTCTAAAAGCTCAATGCCAAACTATGTTTGCAAGACTAGGATTGAGCTTGGGGTTTCTTTAAGTTGTATTTTCAGTAGCAAGTTGTCAGTGAAGTCAGGAACTAACAGTTTAGGAGGAGGTCCTAAATGGGTGATACCCTCCCCATTTTGACTCTTTTTTTCCCCTCCTGTTTTGTTTCTCATAGACTAGGCATGACAAGCAAGCATTTGCTCTCTTGCTGTCAGTGCCTCTGGAGTCAAGCTGCATCAAGAGGAGTTCTTCACAGAGCTGAGTCTAGGATCTCTTGTTAGATTCTTGATACAAAAGGTAAGATTGAAGAGGAATGAAGGGAATTTTCTACTTAGTGAAAGAATATGAAGCTGTGAACGGAACTATAGTTGCTTCATCAAACAATTGGCTCAAAAGTTTGAGTTAAAAAGCTGGTTTTCTTAACCAACTTTCTAGAAAAGACCTTTTAAACATGATTTTTTAAGTGTTCTGAATATTTTAAATCGTCATGATGTCACATGAAGCCAGTAGCCAAAGTTGTGCCATGTATTTGCAAAGGATAAAATGTTGCATGGATGCTGTTATTTTAGAAAGTTTAACTTATCTCCTGGTACTTTGCTGGATTTTGCTTCTAATGCAAGGAAGGTTTATGTAAACATATGTTTATCACCTCTGTGTTGAAAATACTGAATTATTGTATAAGGCAATTTTATACAATTATTTTTTTATTTTAAAATATAAAAGGCATTTGTTTATAAGTGAGGGATGATGGAGGGCTGTTACATTCAATATAACCCCTGGTATATTTCAAAATAAATTTATGTACCCTAAGACAATTTTCCATTATGTAAAATCCATTTGGAATCCTCTTATTAAAGACAAGCGATTTTCAGAGCTAGTGAAGCCCCAAAGACATGCAACAGCAAAGAATTAGGCCTGATGACCGGCATTCAGAAAAAAACGCATAATGAATTGGTGCTGTTCTCTCCTGTTCCTAATCTGTTGGTTAGGAAACTACTCCACCTTGGAATGCTCTTTAGCCAAATCCTTTTGAGTTGGAAAGAGAGTGGAGGTCAAAATGGGCAGGAATATCTTTACTCTTTATTTCTGAAGCTGTTTCACCAGAAATGATGTATCCCCTAAGTAGGGCTTTTCTTCTGAGCCAAGTTTTGATTTGAAACCGGTTGTCTGAGTTGATAGAGGAAATAGGGTGCCATGCAGTGCCAGGAGCCCCATTGGAAGAATTAATCTGCATGTCAGGTCTGTCCATGTATACAGGTATGGCGTGGGGGGATTATGGTTTTGCTTAAGTACTGTTTTTCTGTCCCGTTTTTTCTGTCATGCTTTTGTAGGTGCTAGCTGACTAGCTGCTTGCCAACATCCAAAATGATGCAGTTTCTGAGAACCATTTCGCTTTTATTTTCATGCATATCTCAAAATCAATATATGCTTAAGAAGTATCAATCACATATGGTACTCTTAATTTTGTTTTGTGTGTGTCTGTAGACAACAGGGAAGAATTATACTACGTGGGTCACTGGACAAAAGAAATAATGCAGACCTTTATATCAATTTGAAAATAGTTACATAAAATGGTATGTGATAGTGAAGTGTCCTGGGTAATGCATGGGTATGAAACAACAAAATCAGTTGGCAAGAGCAGCAGCTCTACGAAGAGAAGGGGGAAAACATGTTTTTTTACCTCATTGCAACTGAATAAAAGGTAGACATTTGTTAAGCAAAATAGTGTAGTATAATGTTGCAATAGATAACCCTCAGCAAATAACAAAAAGGGGAAATGAGGGGATTGCATTCTACAAAAATAAAATTTAAAAACCTTTTAGTAGCACGTCATGGAATTTTGTTGTTGTCTGTTTTTTTTAATGAGTTGAATAATATCCTATTTTTAGTGGAAGGTCAACTTGAACTTTATTTAAACAGTCTCTGGTTCTGAATAGAGATAGGAACACTTCAAAAGTGATAACAAAAGGGAGGGCTTGGAGCCAGACCTTCTTAACCTATCGTTGCCAGCATAGGATAGCCATCCATGTAGGAGCTGTATGCCACTTAAATAGAGAGGGGTCCTTGTTCCTTGCTCAAAGTGCATGCAGTGAAAATAGCACAGAGGCTCATGTGAAAGGATTTTTTTTTTTTGTCTTTTAAGAATTTGAAACGGGTCCAAAGAGAAGTAATGAAAACCTTTTCTTTTTGAATGAAATGCTGCCATCTGATGTCATGCCACCTTCTTTTTTTGTCTTTCTTGAAGTAAATGCTTTTTCAATATCTTAAGTGTTACAACTGCAGTTCTGAGACCAAAAACTCCAGTACCTGCAAAAATGTACTTGGAAGAAGTGTTATGAAGATATGATTGGTAAAACATTTCTAAACCAAGCAGGACTGTTTTGATTCTGCTGTCACCCATAATGGTGTATATCCACTAGAATTTCATTTATATCAGTGGAATTATTTTGTTTACTGCTAATTATAGTGAGAGCATTGTCAGGTTCACAAGTTTCCATGGTTACATTCAGTGGAGAATATTTTCCTTGCCGTGGCTGTAGGCTCAGGACCGTAACACATATTTTTGGCTAGCTGTTGGCTGAAAAGCAGAGTCTGGTATGCTAGTGGAAAGCCAAAAGTTCTGTAGCTGGTCAGGCTGTAGGATTCACACCTCTGCTGGAACATCTCCTAGAATTTGTTGGTGTGTTGCAACTGGCTGGAAGTATGTGCATTCAGCCAAGGCAGTAATTTTGATAGTATGTTTAGGGAGAAGAATATTAGCTGACCTTACTAAGAATAAGAAATACTGGTATCTAGGTGACTTTGGCTTCAGTATAGAAGATGAGATTATATTCTTCAGATTTATAGTGTAAATTGTATTTGGAAATGTTTTACTCTTAGCCTGTTTATTGGCCTCAATTAAAGAAAGTGTGAGTAAGGTGCTCTAGTGACTAGATGGTTGCATCCCAGCACTCCATCCCTGATTCTGCCACTGGCGTTCTGTGTGATCTTGAGTAAATAATTTTTCTTTATGTGATATTGGAAGATGACTTCTGCTTGAAAAAGTGCTTTGATGCAATGCATTGTAGGAAAAGTAGGCATGACTATTAAACAAGGAAAAGCGAGCATGTTCTGAATGTTATAACCCTGGGAAAAATCTTCATTTCTATCTCACTAGACATCAGAAAGTCTGCATGAGACAAGTTTATTAAGGTGTGTAATGCTTTCCCCACCTCAAACGCTTTTTTCCATAAACAGTAATTAAAGCTTTTCATGCCATTAGGTCAGCTATAACCTGTTCCTTGCCATGTGGATTCTTTGGTATCCAGTAAGAACTAGGCTTATGCTGTGTTCTTTTCCTTGATAGATTCATTATAATGAATGTATGAGTCTGTCTATGCTGACAACTGTGTTGAAGAAATTGGTGGAAATCCTGTGTCCTTAGGAATTTTCACCTGCTTTTCAGATGTAGTTAAAGTTGGCCAATGGATTAGAAAATTGTTCTAGGGAGAAAGTAGACATAGAGGGAAGTGAAAGGGAATGTAAAAAAAAGTTTTTCTTTTTTGCTCTGGGCATTAAAAATTATCTTCCAGTTACTTCATTGCCAATCTACACCTAAATGCAAAGCCTGTTTAAATAAAGTAGCCTTCAGTGAATACATGTTAGTAATGGATCTGAATCTTGCCACCTTCTTCAGTTCTCCAGCTCTTCTTTCCTTTGTGGTGTCTTTGCATTAACAGACATGTTTCCTATTACTGGGGATAAGAAGGGATAAAATCTGAGGTGGTTAGAGTGTAACCTGACAGCTTTGTATGGAAATCTAAATAATTATAGCAGGTGCATTATAGGTTTTCCCTGGTCTTAAATAGGCCAGACCCTTCCCAGGTGTCAGAAGTATTGCTCCATTCCAGGGCATGGTCTGGCCCACAAAGTACAGCAGGTCTTCAAGCAAAGAAAGTCCATGCTGTTGTATTGCAAACAGAACTAGTACAATTTAACATTCTGAATATCTTACTTGATGTATCAGCGAGAGGATTAAAGAAAAATGCAGTGACTGTTTTTGTGGCTTCTATAAAACCTGATTTGCACTTGCTGTACTGAGTCTGTGGCAAAAGGACTAACAAATTTTATTCCCGGAGTGGAGTTGGCACCCGTTGAGGAAGCTGTATAATGAATATTGAAATTAAGAACAAATAATAAAACATATTCTGTTACATATTCTCAGCAATGTTTCACGTCTTGGAAGTCCTCAGGTGTCCTGCCCATGTGTATCTTGTTTGAAAATACTAATCCAGACTACTTTTGTTTTAATATCTTTTTTCTTGTCTTCCCTTTTTTTCGTAAGGCAAAAGGCCTGTGCATTTTAGGAAATTGATAGGATAATATATTGTGTCAGTGTAGAGTAACATACAATAGAAAAAAACCCAAAGAAAACAAATTTGGTGCCAAGTTACTGGGTGAGAGCCTTATGAATCCCTTTGCTGTCCAGCTCAAAAGTCTGAGACTGAGTCATCGCCTCGAGACAGAAGTTGGCGTACAATCAGAATGTATGGGAAAACAATAGCTGTGCTGAAAATTACGAGAATGAGCACCAGAAGTATCAGTAATGACATGTTTTATGTCATCTAATTGTTCAAAAGCTTTTTAACTTACAATTTTTTTGACATATTTGTGCTCTAGTATATAGCTTTAAGGATGCCCATCCCCCTGCCACCCCTCCAGCAGCCACTGTGTCCTGTCAGTCATCCTGAAATACACTGGAGAGCTTGTCAGGCAGTCCCTTGCAGATGCCTCAGAAGCCAAATAGTGAGCCATAGCAGTTGCACTGAAGTTCCTAACACAAGGAAATTACATAGACAGTTGCTTTAGTGCTGAATATGGACCATTTATATTCTAGGATAGGTGAGTGATGTGCTATTGGCTTTCTAATGATCTAGGAGGAAATGGATTCTAAAGTTAACGTTTTCTAACTTATGCAGGATATCTTTGGCTCTGCTTTCTGACACTAATTAGTTTATCTATGTCTGTATACAATGTACTTATAGATTGTTTAAAAGCTGCAGGTACTATGTTCACATTGTATTGCCAGTGGGTACAAACTTCGACTGTTTTGCCTGGGTCTCTTGTTCTTACACCAAAAGACTCGGCAGCTTCAGTTTGGACATATCTGCTGAAAAGACAAAATTTTGATTATCTTAAAGTTTGTAGCACTTGGTAGGAGTGTGCAGGTGGTGGTTTTTCTGGCTGTTCTTGAGACACAACTGTATCTTGTGACACATGCTTAACATCCTAAGTGTTGTAAGAGCTGCCAGGCTACAGTGCTGAAATTGCCTACTGTAAAGGTTAATATAACTGAGTGTGAGGTTATAGCTGCCTTTTACCAAAATATCTCGCAGTCAAGATCCCTGGTGTAATTAGAGGGCGTATTATACTGGAGTAGACATATGCATTTTGAAAAAAAAATAGGAGATAGACTGTGATTCTTGTGTGTGTGGTTTTTTGGTTTTTTTTTTTTTTCTTGAGGCAAGCACCAAAATTTGTCATCTTAATGAAGATGATCTGGAAGGACAGAATTTCCCTTTCTAAGTGGAAATATCAGAGAAAACCCCAGAATGATGTTTACTGGCTGCATATTTTTCTTTCTATCACTTATTACACTTGCCTTGATTAAAAAAAAAATATCCTGTTTAGATACTGATTAGTTAATATGGTAAATTACAGTAAGGAGAGTCTGGTAAGTTAAAAATATGTAGTCAGGGTATCAAAATAATTTAAGATTTTGTTGTTTTCACTGCATTGGCTTGCAAGCTTGTTTTCATATTTTGGCTGCTTTAAGGAAGTTCCAGGAAGCATTAGAATTTTACTTAACAAAAAAAAAAAAAAAAAAAAAAAAGACTAGAATCAAGTGAGCCCTTAAGTGGGTTATTTATACCTTAGAATATAACTGAAATTTTCAGCAACAATAATTTTTGCTATCATCTTTCAGTGAATGATAAGTTATGGGCCTGACCCAAGGCTAAAAAAGCTATTGCTGAGTTCAAAAGCCAGTTGAGCCAGGGCTCAAGCAAAGAATAAAAATGCTTATGTTAGACAATATGCTAAGGTTGAAAAAAAAAAGAAAAAAAGACAACCCCCCCCCCCCCAAAACCCAAACAAAACAAAACCCAAACAAACAAACAAAAAAACCCCCCAAAAACCAACAAAAAACCCCCCAAAACAAACCCCCCCCCCCAGAACAACCCAAAAACCCAGAAAAGGGAAAGTAATAGCACATGGATTCACATTTTTCTGATCTGCAAAAATGGGGTTGGATTTGTAACAGTTCAAGTTTGAGACTGCTCAGTGGTAGGATTCTGGAGCACAGTGATCTCTAGTAAGAGGAAGCAACAATAATTACATTTTTACCTGCCAAATTTTAGAAAAGATCTGATCATTGTAGAAAGCCTGTAGTATAGGAAGTTGTGCTGAGACAATGGCGAGCAGCTCTTGCTACAAGCAGCAAAGGTTTTGTTTCTGAATTTTGTGTAAAGCAGTTGCAAACACCCTTCTAACAAGGAGTTGAGGGGAGGCCACTGCAAAGTTGTATGAATGTATATGCAGAAAAAAATAACTTGAAAATCATCTAGTGATTTCTTCAAATCTCAGCAGAAGCATGAAAGGCTATCTCCACCCAGTTCTTACCTGTACCCTTGCAACTGATGTATGTCTTGACCAGAAGAAAATTCACAGCACAATCGATACCATCTATTTGCAACTGTTGTGATGGATTTCAGGAAGTACCCATATACTGGGAGGCTTGTGAAAATGTCAAAGATAAGGGCTGTGAACCAGCAGTATCATAAAGATTATTTTTTTCTTTAAATGTGAATAAAAGGCAGATTCATTGAAGTGTTGGCCAAAGATTTAGAGAACCAGTGAACTGCAGATGGTTAAAAAAAAAAAAAAAGTCTGTCTTTTGAAGAGTGTGAAATGATGTGGTTTGATGCAATCCCAGTGAAGCTGGAGGAGAGCATCTTGTTGAATTAAAAGGTTTTTGATTCAGGGGTCGACGCAGCAGAAACAGCTTTTCAGCACCGTGGGTGCTTCTCTGCTGTATGTTCATAGGCTGCACCAACGTGCTGATGGGTAGGCACAGACATGACACAGTATTTGCCAGCACTGCAGACACAACCAAAGGTGGATGCACTACCGTTTTATTATGGGACAGGCAGTTTAAGAAGCTATTAAATTGGAATGCAACTTGGAATTGAAGCTAACTGAGAAGAGCAGGGATGTGAATGACAGGCATTTGTGGCTTTCAGGGCAAGTTATTACTACTGTAGGAAAGCTTATTTTAATGGTTTAAAAAGGATCTCCTGTTAATATTTGCTATCTTTAATTCAAGAGGTTGGGTGGAGGTCTGAATGTCAGTGGGAACCTGGCTTCCAAGTTGCTGATAGCTCCCTTGCTAATACAGCAAATGTTGCTGGAAGTAACTTTATAGCTGTAGCTATAAGAAAGCTTGAATTTTAATCTACATTGCAGACACAGAACCTTTCTGAATATTTGTTGTTCAGTAAAATGATACATTTAATAAGTGTTGGCCCTTTCAGACTGCATTTAGTATTAGACCTCTCACTCTTGACGTCTACAGACTTCACTCACATCATTATATATTTAGACTATTTCCAAAGAATTACATGGTTGAGAGATTAATTTCACTTTTGTTTTTAGTTTCCATACATGAAGAACCAATGGGTATTAACAGTAAGAATTACTATTGATAAAATAAAAAGTGAAAAAAAACCCAAACCCTGCTTCTGTGAGTACAGAGTGGACATGTCTTTAGCCTGAGCTGTAAGAATAAGCTCTTGTTGCAGAGCTCAGCTCACCAAGGATGTTATGTGCACAATATAAAGAAACCAGGAGGTGTTGCACTTTCATGATGACCTAAGTTGCAGGTGTATGAAGCCCTCTGAGTGACTGTGAATTTGTCTGTTAATGATTCCTCCACTAAACAGCAGATGGAAAGAGCCTGCCTTATTTTTTTGCTTTATTGCATATACAGTGTATTATCAAGAATTGATAGCCTGGCCATAACAAACATCCTGGGCTAGATGGACTATTGATCTGGTTCAGTAGGACATTTATTATGCTGAATGTGCTTGTAGATATTTTGAGTTTATTGACTTTTGATGTCTTCTGTCTCTTGTGGTTCTCCTTGGTCTAAACCATGGCACGTTAGTTAAGCAAAGTTTGGAAAAAAAATATTTTGCCTGCTGGGAGTGTGCCCTAACCACCAGCCTCTACAGCTATGCTGTGTTTTCAGCCTGTTTTGTTCTGAGCTCAGTGAGTAAATAAGTATTTTACATTGAGGAGAACAGAACCAGCAGAAGATACCAAGTCATCCATCTCAAAGCACTTTGTAATAGCTGCAGTGAGGCTTTGTGAATAAGAGGTGTGGTCTGTATACTTGCATAGCTACAGCTTCATCCTATGAGGGAGGATAGGTAACAATTTGAGCTAGCAAAGGGCTGCAGTCCTTTTCCTGACTAGGAGCCATCACTTGTTTCTGAAGCAGTGAATGATGAAGGGGCCCAGTTCCCTTCAAACAGAGGGTTAAGTTAAACTGGAGTATTTCAAAACTGCAGGAGTATCCTACCTACTGATTTATTGGACAGAAGGAGAACCAGTGACACTGGCGATTTTGGGAGTCTCAAATTTCACTTCCTTGAGGTTTGTTACAAGTATCTAAAAGTTAAATGTGTAAAATATGGCCAAATAATTTGCATTGATATTTCTAGAGTTTTCTTTCTATAATTAATTTCCATGGAAGGAAAAGTGTACTTCTGGTCAGTCTGATCTCAAGTTTTTGTTCTCTGTATCTTTTGACTTGGAATTAAAACTGAAAAATCAGTACTTTACATATGCTATCACCTGACTGTATGCAGCTGAATCTGTGGGAACTTAGGGCTGTATACTAGCCCTAGTATATACTACTAAACTAGGCCTAGCAACTAGTATAGCTTGTAATAAAAGAATAGACTTGGCACTTGTATAACCTTTACTAAGAATGGCAAAACTCTAAATTACCTTTAACCTTAATTCTTTAATTATCATTCATATTATCTTTGCTTGCAAGTGAAATGTGGATAACTATTCTGTGATAAACAATTCGAATCCGTTCCTACACAACTTGCTATAGAAACCCTAAACCTACTGTGTTGTATTAAATCAATGGTAGGTTCACCGGAAGGTGACAATATATCTCTTTAGCCTGCACAATTGCAATATCTTATTACTTTATTATACAGCAGCAATGGTTGTAATAAGTCCTGCTTCAAAAGGACAGATATCCGTTATTTGTGTGTTTGAAGTCTTTATTGGCTAAAAAGGCTTTCTGAGCTGTTTTATGGGAAGTTAAGTTACTGGAAAATTTAAAATGTCTTTTATTTTGGGACAACGATCAGTTGCATTCCTACTAAGGCACAGTTATAATTCTTTGTTGGCACACACACATTTCACTGCGGCTAAAGGCCTGAACCTCGGCCCAGTGAACTCAGTGAAAACCCTTAATTTAACATCAGTGGACTTTGAATCAAGCTCCTAATGAATGATTTATTCACTTCAAAGACCTTACTTAGCTTTACTTTCATCTTATTGACTTCAGTAATAGGCTTTCTTGACTTAATCTGTCTTGACACGTAGAAAATATTTGTTATTACAGGGAGTAAAATAACTTTCACATTCTCCTACTATTAATTGCCAGGACTTTTTAAGAAGAAAAATATATACAGCAGCCCTTAAGTGTTTATTATGACCACTGTAATTTGGCACATGGAATAAGATACAGGTATTGTGCACATAGCACTAATACTTTTGTTTTGTGATAAATTCAGTAATGTAATATATAATTTTTACTTTAAAGCTCCTCTTTATTGTCTACTAGAGAACTTATATTCAAAGGTCTTCTAATGCAATTATCTTTGTGTATTTTTTAATATATGGTCAATTTAGAAATCTGGAAGAGAAGTCAAGGCATTATATGTACTTTAATTCTATTATTTTACAGTTTATGCAAGTGTCTGCATATTTTGGTTTTTTTTTTTTTTTACAATCTAGAAATGAGGAATCAGAAAGATTAGTTTTATCTCTTGAAATCTTAAGCCTGTTACGGAACCAAGTCTGTAGTCCCATAGGCAGTCTCTAGGTTCTGACAGAGGGCAATGAGACTTGTGGTCGTGGCTAATAATTGCTTATTGCAATTTTTCTTGTTTTGTACCTAGGTGAAATGTCAACAAAAGTCCTAAGCACTAAACTGAAAATTGATCCTCAGGACCTGCAGATCCAGACATTTACAGTGGAGAAATTATTGGAACCATTGATAATTCAGGTATTTCAGTATTGCAGAAAATAAATTGGATAATCATAGAGGGAAGGGAATAAGGCTCAAGAACTTTGGCTAAGGACACCCTTATGAAAGGCATACCCACAGCTCTTCTGTGTGTGAAGTTTACTCTGGCTGGGAAATTGTCTGGGGGACCTGTCTTCTTCCAGATTTGGTCATTTCCTTAGTCAGTTCCATTTTTGCAAATGCCACACAGTATATCATAGCAAATGTTGCATGTTCTAGCTAGTCTTTTGTACAGTATTGTGTAGTGGATGTTTAAATGTAGAATACATTGCAGACAGATTTCCAACACATGAAAAGTTTCCTATTTTAAGTAGTGGACAGAGTGGAAGAGAAGAGCCTTGAAATCTGTAGGTGAGTTTATGTGAATTTTGAAAAGAATTGCATTCTGGTGCATTTTAGAAGAGGTGCCCTAAGAACAGTGCAATTGTTGCATATATTATAAACCTGTTTTACTGCTTTTCCTTCCAACTAAAGAAAACTTGGACTGAGGGATTTACAAAAATGCTTTCAGGTTTGTTGATAATCTATCTTTTTAGGAGGAGCAATTTCACTGCACAGTCCAGTTCTATTTCCTGTATTAACTTGTTAAATATGCAGTGCTTAGTGTGTTAAAGATTCTCTTATCTCTATATTCGATATGGATTAGAAATGTCTTTTTTTTAATACGATGGAAAGGACCTACTTGAAGACCTGACCTCATTTTGCAAATAATGTGTATAACTAAGGAAGTGTTAAAAGACCTCTGTTGCAATATGTTACAGGGTAAAGAAGAGAAAGGACATCTTCTCTTTTGAAACTCAAGCTATTTTGAATTTTCTCTTTGTTGTACTTAGAACAAAGATGTTGGGGTACCTGCATTTAATTAGTCGATTACTCATAGCACAAGGATGCCAACTTACCATTGTCCTTCAGCCTTGCCAAGATGATGTAGATAAAACTACTTGTCACAGCTGTACACTGCTTATGTAGTATTCTTTTCGTGGTGCCTGAGGGTATATTTACATGGCAGTCTCTGCTCTGGCTGCAGTTTGTGTAGGTACAGAAAGGTATGGCTTTATTCAGAATTTTCTTTCACTTGCTAACGTACAAAGAATGCTTTGTTGGTTTTCAGGTTGTGGATATGGTCAGGTATAATGTCTATGAAGTAGTTTCAGTGGTTGATTGATTAAGATCTTACCAAGCTCTTTGAGTAATGCCTCTTACAAGGCAATAACTTTTTGTTGAATAGGTTATGTTAATAATCAACAAACAACACTGATACTGGGAGGAGGACTGTTGGAAAATAGAGCAAAGCCAGAATGAATACTGTACTCTGTTATTCTCTATATACGTGTAAGAATTGGGGGTATGCAGCTTATTAAAAAAGGGTACAGACATATCTACCAAGTTTTCTATTCTTCCAGTTTTTTCAATTTGCAACTTTTCTATTTTTAAAAAAGAGATTAAAAATAATTTTAATTAAGTCTGAAACAAGTATTATTGTACTTGGACAGATACTGAAGGGAAAAATGTACAACTCATGGGCTTCATTTGACTGCACTCAGCCACTTAGGTACATGGTAGATTTTGTTATTCCAGGAATTCACCTCTTTTCACACGCTGCTCTGATGACACTGTTCCTTCTTTGTGCTGGGAGCCAGTCCTTTGCAGGCTGTTTCCCTGGGCTTGTCAAAGGTGGTGACCAGATACAGGGGAACAGTCAGATTATAATTAAAGAGGCAGCACATAATGATTAGAGTGAAGAAGAATACAGAGATGAAAGATGAGGATGATAAGATGATGAGTGTGTTTGGTGTAATGGTTCCTATGTTTACTTGGACTTTCATGTTGAAAAAGTCCTTTATTCATTCCAGAAGTGCTGTATGTGCTCTAAAAGCTAGGAAAAGTGAAGAGGTGCTGATCATGTTTTATAACAGTTCTAGGAAAAGTTGGTTTTAAAAATCAGTTAATTCACTGAAATAAGTTTCTCTGTAACAACAGTTGTATTTTCCCCCTTTGAAACTTTTTCCTCTCCCTAACTCATCTAGTTTCTTTCATTCGTTTTTCATTATCATCTTTGAAGCTTCTCTTATTTTTGACTTGATCTTCTTTTCCTCCCTTACTCATGTGTCCCTTCTGGAAGATTCTTTTCTTCAGAAAGTAACCTTTACTTTTTATCATTACTTAATTTCCAGCTGTTATTAACTGAGCTGCCTCTCACTCATTCTGTCTGCCTTTATTTTTTTTTTTCCCTGGGCGTGATTGATGGTGTATAAAACTGCAGTTAACAGTTCAGTGGTTTGTGGGAAGCCGTCAAGCTGGAGCATCGTGTGTGGATGGTTTATAAAATTAGTTTCAGAGTAGTAGGAATAGATATCTTGATAGACTGCATTTTAAAACGTTCTCTTGTATACCAGTAGGTCAGCCTGTGCTCAGGCAGCTGCAATACTGTAGGTATTTTTAGAGGAGATGAAGAAATGTAAGTGTTGGCCTGAGTTTTGCAGGATCAAAGAACCACAGTTCCAGAACAAAACAAAGAAACTATCTAATTATTTTTTGTTTTTTAAAAGCTCTTCTCAAGGATCTTTAAAAAGCTTGAGTCTGTTAAAGACGGAAGTACTTTGGTTCAAAGAGAGTATGATTTTGGCTATCTTTTCCCCTTCTCAACATTAATGCTTTGTTTCATAACAGAACTGTTGAAGGGAAAAGTGCATTTTGAGTGGGAAGGAGACAAGAAAATGTTGAAAATGCAAAAGCAGGGATTAAAACTCAATGAAGGATGATTGAGATGCTGGAAAGGCAGTAAATAAAAACTGATCTATGATTAGAAAGAGAATCAGACCAGTCACAGGTAAAAATGAATGTTATTATGCTCTGGCCTCATTCACTTAGAAGCTGCTGCTTTGAACACAGTTTAACTTTATTTTGAGATTTATGTTCTAATTCATATATTTAATAGTCTTGTAATGCTCTGGTAGGAAAGAGGCAGTGGAAGTGTTTGAGCATCTCTGAAGTCTGCACTAGCCAGTTATGCTAAGTGTTAGAGCAATCATTAGGTTAACAGCATCAGTATGGGAGAAAATGAAGGCAAACCAGCCTATGTGGAAGTAACTTTGCCAATGACTTTGCTGGATTCTCTTTCCTGCAATCTGCAACTGGCAGTGGTGATCACTCTGAAACTGTGAAAACAGTGTGACACATTGTTTGTATAAAACCCGCTCCGATTTGGCAACTTCTCCATCCTTGGAATAAAACAATGCCCCTAAATTACAGTGTTTGCGGGATTGCAGGGGCAGCTGTCTCACTGCATTTTCCTCTTTGTATCCCAATCAGTGGCCTGACCCAGGGTGGTAAGTTCAAATAGGGCTGTGCAGGGCTCTGCAGAGGTAGAAACTCGTATGTTGGAAGAGGCATGACTGCATTAGTTTAATTCTGTGTCTAACCTTATAAATTGTACTCTCACAGGGATGTACTACTAGCTGCACGCTGTTTCCTATATATTGCAAAAAAGTTTCTTTAATCCTGTCCAGTTACCCCCTCACCAGAAGGGGTTTTCTCTCTCTGTGGCCTTTATTTTATTTTACTCCAGGTGCCTTGAGGACATCAATTTTGAAAGGAGGGCTTTTAGGTAAAGTTCCCTATCATTGCATGTGGCCCATTAAAAATGATAGGTGTCAAAACTGACATCATTCAGCTGACAGCTGCCTTGATGTAAAATTGGGTACATGCTCAGACAAACAATCTTTCCTTAGTTCTGAGCTTTTATTAGAGATGCACTCTGTCAGGGAGCAATTAGTATGAAGCAATCAATGGATCATAAAGCATTTTCATTCACATAGCTGATGTCTAATATTTGTCATGCTTGTGCTAGATTTACTCACAAAATATAACAGTTAATGTAATGGAAAATATCCTCTTGTTTTATCTCATCCTCAGAGACCGAAGCCTGTTTAATCTCTTTGCTATACTATGTAATGATTACAGTTATGGCTAGGTATAAATTTACTTCTGTAGCAAACTATTGTAAGACTTTCCTTCTTTTGAATTTACGTACAAGTAAAGGTTTTGAAAGATATGACTTAATGAAATTCATATAGCTTCATTAATTCATACAGGAAATGCTTCATAACTGCCTTTGCTCTGCAGTCATTACAAGCCTTATAAGCTGTAAATTTGTTACTTATTTGGATGTTGTATCTAAAGCTCTCTCTATATATTTGTATATACACACACACTTAATATATGTGTTGTGTGTGTATGTATACAAGCAAATATTTGTAAGAGCTTTTCCTTGCCAAACCTCTTGTCTTCCATATCTTTATATTTTATACATACGTACGAGCTAAGGAAAGTTTATGGCTGCAAGAGATAGGTAAGTTTTACAGAATATGTAGAAACATCCATGTATTTTAGAGTCCCTTGCATCACTGATGAAAAACAGGCAAGTTGAAAGGTGTTTATTCTCACCTGTCATCCACACTGACAGAAGTTTGCTGACACTCTTGGTTTTAGTTCTATGTATGGTGAGTTTACTTTATGCACACTGAAAGTGATTAACCACTATTTATTTGTATGGGCAATACTTTGTAGTCCTCAAACACCTGACTTGGATTTGAAACAGCAAGCAGGGGATTCTGTTGTTGTCATTAGATCACTGGGTTCATGTCTTGTTTTTTCAAATGTCTTGGGATTGCAGTTACACTGAACTAAATTTTAAGCAAAAAAGAATATTTTATGATTGATGCTTTAAAATATTTTTATATTAATATCAAAGGTGAACCAAATCTTTTGATACTCAAGGTACCAAGACATTGTTTCCTTAACTACTGCAATATTAAAAGATTGTAAAGGCTGGCAGGAACTGAATATAGCATTGGAAGAACTGCTGCACAGTTCTTGCGGAATTCAGTATTTGGGATAACGATGACAAAAAATCCCACCCCTTCAGCATAATAAATAATGGCAATAACAGGCAACAACAACGTGATTCAGCTTTGCAGCTGTGATGGCGTATGGGCTTGAAAATCCAACTTAAAAAACCTTGTGCCTCCAGCACAACACTGTTGCTCCTCCTAGAGACACAAAATAACCTCTTGACAATGATTTCTGTGGAATGCTGGGAGACATTGTATGTGGCAATAAGAAGGTGTTAACTGGAAAGGCAACCAGGCATGAGCAGGATTAATGGGGATATGTTTTTCTTTTTTCTTATAATGATACCATTTTGACTGTGCATTCTGCCACTACAGTACACGCTGTGTTGACAATGGATCAAAAGGGCACTACTGCGTATTTCAGTTATTTCTGTGTAGGATCTGCATAAACTTTTTGCATTCAACATTGGGATTCTGTGTTAGAGAATTCAGAGTAGTTTTTCTGTATTCCTTAAATCTCCATGAGCCAAGAACTACCTATCAACTTTTAACTTGAGATCAGAAGCTGCCTCTGGTATTTCCTTACAGTGATGCTGAAGATTAAGGGTCTTACAGTCAAGAGTTTTCACGTGCAGGAACAATTATTTTTTAATATTTTTCCATTTGTTTTGTTTCCTTTCCTCCTCCTCCAAAACATATGAATGAACAGTACATAGAATAGTATTTTATATAAAAAGGAGACTACAGTAAAAATTTGAGAAATAGAATATATTATTTTCTGGGAATAGTTAAGACATTTAAAATTATTTTTTACTTGATAGGTTTTTGGGGCAGCTTCTAATTTTTTTATGTTTTATGCCTTTCTTGTTGGAAGTATCAGCCTATAATCTCTTTAACTCACTCTTAAAAATATGATCATTGAAACTGCATTAAATGCTCTAGAAATAACATTATAGCATTTATAAAAATAAAAGATACTAAGATTCTTATTCCCAGTGCATGCTCTACCAGCTGGCTGAGTTATGTGCAATGAATAATTTAATTTACTTTCTTTGAGCCACAGTCAGAAAAATACCGAAGCCCTCTTTAACAATCTGAACCAGAGTCATTTATGTTGCTGTCTCCCTTGTGACATGCCAAAGCAGTCGATGTCAAGTGGCTGGTCTTCTCTTTTCACCCAAAATGAATGATGTCGGGGTCAGTGCTCTTTTCTTTCAAAGATATGTTTATAGAAATGCTTCCCAGAGGATGTTTCATGAAAAGCATGAAAATGTGTGAATTCATTACAAGACCTAAAGGTGAGCTAGGGCACAGCTAGCACACTTCCCATTATATACCTGTGAATGGAGCCCTCTTCCATAGACCAGCTCAAACCACAAGCTGAACTGCAGCCATTAGCTAGGCTTGCCTGCTGGACTGAGAAATTAATGCGCAGCTTTTGCTTTGCTTATACAATGTTGTTGATGATTGGAATGCCAATTAATAAAATGAAGCAATTATATACATGTAAAACGCTCCAAGACTGCATCTGTACTTAATGGCCATGTTCTGGCCCAGAGAACAGAATAGAAGGAGGATTAACAAACATCAGTGAGCTTAATGAAAATGAAGTATGTTTTAAAATATCTATATAACACTTTCTTTTAAAATCTTTTAGGGTCTTTCCTTACTGTGACAGGTCAAGCAATGCCTTAGAGAATAGTCTGTTAGAAACATTCTCTTGGAGTGTGGAGGCTGTGCTCGAGTGAGGAATGTGGAGTGGGATGCTATATAAAAATAAGTTCTTTATGGATGTTGAAGTGCGTTGTTAAAAAACATAATTTGGACAAAGCCGCAGTAAACCTGCCAGATAACTTGGGAGATTTAAGCTGGAAGTATGGGATGATTCAGCACTGATTATACTTCCTGCCTTGGCTGAAGCCTCCTTAGATAGCATTAGTAATTTTTTTTTTTTTTATCATGAGGAAATTTTAAAATAAGCAGTGTCAGGAGTTTGCATCAGGCTTAATATGACAGTGAGATTTCTATTGACTTTGCTTTTATCATACAGGAAAAAGAATACAAAGATGAGGCATATTAAGTAAAATTATCCGTGAAATTTGACTTAATAGATTTGCCCATTCTCAGTATGTATGCTGAGGTTGTCTGTGTCTCTCTAAAGCCAGGGGAATCTCATTGCTTATTCCCAATTATATTAATTTAATTTTTTTTTAAAATCTGAGAACAATATAAATTCACTTATTATAGATTACACCACTATTGATTTTTTTTGTTCCTTTTAAATGTAGGTTACAACACTAGTGAACTGTCCACAGAATCCTTCTAGTAAGAAAAAGGGCCGCTCCAAAAGAGCTCGTGTCTTGCTAGCTTCTGTGGAAGAAGCCACTTGGAATCTGTTGGACAAGGGGGAAAAAATTGCCAAGGAAGCAACTGTGTTTAAAGAGGAACTTCATGCAGCACTTGCTGATGTCCGGAAAGAGAGTAAGTATCTGACAAATAATTTAGGTACCACAAGGAATTAGTTTAAGCATGTAACACTGGTATCAAAATGAAGCTAGGATATCCATGAGAAATATGTTTTGATGTGCAAATGTCTGAACTGTGAGTTGTCTTAATTGTATGTTCTCAGATACCACTTATAAGGAGATAAAGTGTGCAAGCTGGGCCTCATTGTGGAAGAACACTTATGTTAGTGGAAGTTTTGTTTGTTTGGGTTTGGTTTTCTTTTTTTTCCTTCAATGAAGACAGGTTGCCCCTTGTTAATTCTAGTGGTTGTTAAGCACAAATTTAAGTTAATGCATGCTTTAATGCTCTTCTTGAAAAGAACTGTTTACCTGAATCTGGGACTTAAGGCCTTTTAGTTAAAAATTTAAAAACAGAAATCTTCCCTCTTTTGTGCAGTTGTAAGGACTTAATTTGGGAAGGTGTTTGGAGGTATACCTCCCATTTGGAGGTATGTTCTGAGACTTCAGTAGGAGGAAGATGGATTCTTTAACCTACTGTAAGAGTCATCCCCTCATGATAGAGCAGCTCATCTTTGGTGAGTTTTGGCATATTCCATTTCCTCAGGACCTATCTCCCCATTTCCAGCCAGACTCCCAGAATACGACTAGGTTATGATCTGCAGAGAACGCTGGATTAGCCACTTTCATTCAGGCTCTTTGTTGCTTTGCTGATTTTTACTTTATCCATGGATAATCAGGGCCTAGTGGTTGAATATGAAGGCCAGGCTCAAATAGTAATAAGCAGATGACAGACATCCAGAATGTGTTCTTGCAGAAATCAACCTTGAAAATTGGTTCAGGAGATGGTTTCAGAGGAAAAAGGGTACAAAAGAGTAATGCTTTTAGTGCCTGGTCATTTCAGAATTATGTCCTTTCATCATTGCTCCGTGAATTTTGTAAACAAATGGTTCCCAAGGGTTTCCTGAAATTGAATTAAAAGGGGCTGATGAAAGCCTTCCTAAAGAAGTGGGAGCAGACAAGCAAACAACAGTGGTCTGTACCATGAAGTTATTGTCAGGCCATGTTATCAAATGAGCTAGCAGCCAGACTTGGTTTGGCCAAGGGGCAAAGTGGGCTTCAGTTGCCTTTTCACTACTGAGCAGTGTGGTGTATGTTCTTATGCCATGTGACAACTTGTGCCTGCCTGTGTGTTAGCCATTTACCTCAGGTCTTTATATCACCCTCCTCCTCCTAAAGTTGCAACTTAATCAGGATTTTTTTTTTTTTTATTTTGTCTTCCTCTGTGTGCAGCTGGGATGGTTTCTGAGTCTCCGCTGTTGTTCAGCGTGGTGATTACTAGCTATTAGTTTCCTCTGGATCCAGAGGTGGCTGCATTTTAGAGTTTGATATATGCCTATGGTGTCTGAGATACCTTAAGGTCCTTTGTGATTAAAAGCGTTATGACCAGCAAATATCATAGTTATCTGTCACACTGATCCGTTGAGGCTTTTAAAAAAAATCATTCATTTTGGAGTACTCTTAAAATGTTAGCCTATCCATTCTATGCTGATAACACAATACCAGAATAAAATATATCGTTCTATATTTTTTTATACATAGATAATATAAAAATATTTCACATTTTTTCAATTTATTTATTGATTCTCAGCCAAGACCAGAGATAACTACAAAAATAAATAATACATAAAGTAGATTATATACACCTCATACATTTTTAAAAGAAAGTTAAGTCCATGTTATCACCTGTCGTTAGGCAATGACAAATTGAGTGTTCACAGCCGATCTTCCTCCAAGGATTTGCCAGACTGCACAAGTTAATCTTAAGAAGTTGGTGAACAATTGTAAAATGAATAGCAGTTTGTTAATTTTGCAGGTATTTTTAGCCCTTTGAAGCTATGTATTATTTTTAATTTGTGGTGTGCCACATAATATACAACTTTATTGCCTGTTATTCAAGTCACATTCTGTTGCTGTTAAATGTCTCATGTTATTTACTTCAAGCTCTTTGAAAGGATGTGGGTCATAAATTCTGGTAAACTGTGCTTGCATGGTATGCATGTCATAGCATATAGTATTTAATTTTCTGTGGGCATATTTTTCTGTGGTGACTGGCATGTATTTTTGTTAATATGTTCTTAAATAAACAATGAATTTTTGCACGTGGCTACAGCTTGTATTTACTGTGTAGTGGAATTTTGAAACAATGCTCTAGATTATTTCACTCAGATGTGAACCAAACTACAAGTCCCAGAGTTGCACACCAACATCTGGAAAGAATAAATGTTCTCTCGCCTCTTTTCTCGTTTTAGCTTGTGTCACTCACTGAGCTTGTTGAGGTGAAGATTGTGACATGAGAATTAAATGCTTATTTCTTTTGAATGTCAATCGCCAGTGTGAAAATGCTGCTTTGTTACTTTTGGACCTCATTATTAGGGGTTCCTTTTAGAGGAGTGATATACTCTATTCAAGCTGCTGCTGATAATCATGTTCATAATAATATTTTGGGGAATAAAGGGGCAAATTAGTAGGATAAAAATGAACAGTGGAGGTAGGATAAGAGGTTGGTTGCATTTAATTCAAGTGATGCATTAGTGACTCATCTAACATCTTCAGAAATGGGGGCATGGGTATGGCTTTGCTGACTACAGTTCAGTCTTGACAAACACTGTCAGTAGATGAGATTTTGATCTCTCAAATTTAGTTGAGTTCTGTTAGTGACGTCTGAAAGTAAGTGTTGCTATAATGGATGGCAGGTACATTCCTTGGATAAATCTAGTTTCTGCTTCCTTTGACATCTGCAAAGTTTTACTGAAGATTTGCAGTCTTGGAGCTGATCATTTTAATACAGAGGTCCTCCACGTTTTTCTTTGAGTTTCCTCTTGAGAAAGTACTTTTTAAGGCCTCTCTCTATCCACATCTTGATTCACCTTCTTACCTTCTTCTGGAACTCTACTAAATGAGTCACCAGGCAGGCCTGTGGGTGGAGGACTATGCGCCTCACCCAGAAATCCACTAGCCTAGTAACTGAAGAACTGCCATGTTTTCCTGTTGAGCTGGTTTGGTGAAGCTTTGTTAAAGGGCACTCATGTACCCATTTTTGTTCTAAAATAGTGTAATAAACCCAAATATAAGTATTTTGAAAAATTCTCACTGTCAGATTTCATGTATACAGCATTTAAAAAAATTGCCTTCTGACTCATAACGTGCTGTCAATAAATGGTAAAATAACTGACCCCTATATAAAGGAATAAGAAACGTTCGACCGTGAATTCTTCTGACACTAAATATCAGACTACAATTAATGTGCTGATTCTGATATTTAATCAATTTTAAGACAAAACAGTGATGTAGTTTATATGGGGGAATGTTATCTTAGGAATTTGCATTGAAGTCTAGCGTTATACTTAGGATAATGATTTTTTTTGCATTTACGTCAAGGTGTGATTGCTTATAGTTTTCAAACAGTTGTATAGGCATAGCTAAAATGTTTGGTATTTATTGCCATTGCTTACTGACTATATATGGTCAGAAACACAACAGTTGTTGTCTGTGTTGTTTCTATCTATTGCAGTGTCAGTGTTTCATGTGTTTAGCTGTTATCATGCTCAAGTGTGTTCCTAGATAAGCCTTTCATCACACATAACAGTGAATTGAAAGCAAGTTACTTGCTGGAGTTAAATTTTGAGCCTTCAGTTAGTCTTTAAAAGGAAATTAGAAAAAAAATAATTTGATATTCCAAGTGTCCATATTTAATGTCTTTTGACATTAAACAAGGGAGGCAAGACTTTGATGGCATGGAAGAAACTACCATTCACTGGCAAGAAATGAGGAGTGTACTGTAAGGGTATTTGCTAAAGGAAGGGGATAGTGATCTCTTGTATCATACTATAGTCTTATTTGTCCTGTCCGTGTCTTCCCCCCCCCCCCCATCTTAAAAATAGGTTTAGCTTTCTCATTCTACATTGAGGTATATGTGTATGCTCTGCATCTAAGGGACTCTCATTCTGGGAGTCAGAATTTAGATGTCCAAGTGGCTTAAAATAATCTGTGCTGTACACCCTTTCATCAAATCAGGGACAGATCCCTTATAGAAAAGCTTCTGACATCACCATCACAGGATCAGGTGTCCCTGAGTGGGAAAAGGGGAATGAAGAGATGGGTGTAAGGCACAAAGGGGGTGTGTGGTGGCTCTGATTACATATTAGGAAGAACTGTATGAGATGTGGAAGTGGAACTTCCTGGTAGGCAGCAGTGAAATAATTGCAATGCAACAGAATACAGTGGTATCTGAGTGGGGTAAGAGACTGTGTGGCAGGAGAAAAATGTCCTGTAACATCTACAGAAAGCTATTGTGAGAATCTGAGTTATCGTGGTGTTGAATATTAGGAACATGCAGGAGGTATCAATCTGTTTTGCCCTGACACTGCTAGCGTCACTTAGAGCTGGCTGGCTGAAGCAGAATCCTTTGTTTGCTGTAGCAGATGGAGATGGTATTTGTGGGAGCAGAACAGGTGATTATACTAGTGACTAGTGTTGTTTAATGTCTTGTTTTTAGATAGGGTAGGTTGTTTTGTGCTCTGATGTGACACTGACTCTCAGCCTTCTCTGGTACTGATTCTGCTTATGCGTTAGTTCGTGCTTGCGGAACTTGAGGTTGCAAATACTACTGTAAATCAGAGTTTGTCTTCTGTTATTGGTATAAACACTTGATTTTTTTTCTCTCAAGTTTGAGACTAGGATGCCAGAAATCCTTTCTTTTTACTGACTCTGGTCCCTACCTCCCTTCCTTAGTCAATGGGCTTTCTTTGACAACTGTGTTTCTCTGGAACTGTAAATCCACCAGCCTCTAAGGGTGCAGTTCACAGGAGTGGGTGACAGGACTTTCTTGGCAACAATATCCCCTTGTGGGAGGACACAAGAATGGCATAAAATTCACTGCGTTCCATGTGGATTTCACACTGCTGCAGTTAAAAATAAAAAAAACGAGCAGAGAAAGCCAGATGTAAAAACAAATAGACGAGAGAGAAATGTGATATTTAGATAGGATTTAGTAGGAGAAAGAAAATCTATTCCCATAATAAGAAAGCATAATTCTGACGGTCTTGCCTAAACCAATAAAGAACGCTTTGCTGAATGTGATCTTGAGCACTGTCTCTGAGGGATGCTCACTAACTGCAGTTACTGCAAGTATCTTTATGGACAGATTGCTTGCCATTGGCTAGCAGCCCAGCAGAAGTGTGTACCTTTTGTCAACTATTTGCCAACAGCAAATTTGCTAACAGGCTTACAGTTGACTTCTTTTTAAAGGAATTTTCATGTAAATTTTTTGATATTTTTTGGTGCTAGATAAAGTGCATGGATCCTCTAATTTTTTTTTTTTTAAATTACCTGTGGCTGAGCTGTGTTTTTACTTTTCCATATGCCCGAGCATACATTTTTGTAAGGATGTGCCTAAGTAGCAGTTACTTGACAGTAGCAGTCAGTAACTGATCAGCTAATGGTAATAACACCATTTACTTTGGGAGTCATCTATCCATGTGTGCTGAATAGAGTCTTGGAAGTATCTGCCTTCCAATAATTATGTCGTTATGATATATCCTGACTTAGGTTCTTTGAATTGCTTCTCATTTGAATGTCTAAAATAATTGAAATAGTATGAATACTCCCATCTTTCTGCTTCCCTATTTGTGCCACTAAAAGGGCACTGTCTTTCATGTTTCATTGTTTGTGACAAATGTAATTATGGAAGAATATCCACTTGATGGGAATTACAGTAAAATGGATGAAATTGCATTGAACTGTCATGCTGTCTACTGCATTTTAAGAAAGTTCTAACATCATGTTGTTGCAGGAGCTGTCATTTTCTGCTGCTTGTACTCATAGCTCCTATCTGCCTAGGCTGCATCTCACAGCTCTGTTTTAACATCCTGATTTTATACTTGTTCATCTGGCCATCCCAGCTTATGTCAAACTCATTTCTAAGCTGTTGGTCATATTTCAGACCCTTCTGGCTTGTCTTTGCTCACACTCGCTCACAGAATCACAGAATAGTTGGGGTTGAAAGGGGCTGCTGGAGGTCATCTGGTCCAACCTCCCGGCTCAGGCAGGTCCACCAGTCTGGCCAGGACCATGTCCAGTCAGTTTTTGAATATCTCCATGGATGGAGACTCCACAACCTTCCTGGTGAGCCTGTGCCACTGCTAAGTCACTCTCACAGTGAGAAAAATGTTTTCTGATGTTTAGACAGCACCTCTGGGCCTGTCACTGGGCACAACTAAAAAGAGTCTGGCTCTCTCTTCTTTGCACCCTCCCTTCAGGCATTTATAAATACTGATAAGATCCCTCTGAGCTTTCTCTTCTCCAGCCTGAACAATCCCAGCTCTTATGGCCTTTCCTCATATGAGAGGTGCTCTAGTCCCTTAAATCATCTTTGTGGCTCAAGTACCCAGAAGATATCAGTGTTGAAATGGTAGTATTTTCAGATTTTAGGACTATTTGAGGTTTTGAAGAGTCTGAAGTGCTTGAAGGACACCCAAATCCATATGACCATTCTCTTCTGGAAGGCACAATAATCACGTGGGGCCTGTGAACATACAGTTCAGCCTTGTGTTTATGGATGGGGGAAACATTATGTTAGAGGAAACATTATGTTAGAGGTTTGTGAGGAGCTGCTGTGCTGTCAGAAGGTTATCTTTTTTTGTTCCCAACTTTTATTAAATATTTGTGGTAATAGCACTGTCTCCTATCCTCAGCTAAGCTGTATCTTGCTTCTCTCCTGATCCATTCAGTTACCAACTCATAGGCTCACCATTCACTCCTGTATGATCTTCTCACAACTGAGTACTTTCACTCCTTCCTGACCAACCAGTTCCTTTGTAATGTGTAGCTCTGCTTTCCTGGTCAGTTTTGTTTAGACAATTTTTACTGTGCACAAAGAGACTCTACTAGCAGGATATACAGAACTTAAAAATAAAAAGTAGTTGGTTAGTGGCTAACACATACAACAGATAGCTAAGGCTAATGACTGACTGAGCAAAGTGTTAATGTATTTATTACCCCCAGTAATGCTGGCCAGACAATTGTCAGTCATGTGGGAAAATGTTTGCGTCTGTTGCTCCTTTGGAACTGTGGCTCAGTTTTGCAGAGTTGTTGTCTTGCAAGTTCCTGGGCCTTTTTGCCTAAGGTTTATAACTTTTCATGTCAGTATTTTTTCCTCTTAGATTCTTTGACTGCTAATTACTACTATCTCTACAGCTCCACTTCTGTCCATGTTGTTACTTATCTTGTGTGATGTTAGCTAACATACTTTCTTGCACCTTACCAAAAATTTTCTTACGCAAGGTCACACAGTTGTACTATGTGAAACTAGGCTTTGGATCACAGAGAGCTCAACCACAGGACTGAGGACTCCACATAGTCTTCCTCTGGTTGGTTGATTCTTCCCCCTCCCTGCCCTCCTTCCTGCCCCCGCAGTTTTCCTCTGAAAGTAATAATTCTATTTTACTTTCTTATTGCCTTCCTTTCATTAATTCTCTTCTCAGTTTCTCCAGAGTTACCTAGTTTTCAACAGAAATTCTTCTGAACTGTAGCTGATTCTGTGCCTAAGAAGTTTTAAGTTCCCCAGAGGTCACCAAGTTGACTTGCTACTTATCCTTTTATCCCGGGAAGTATGTGAGGTTGACAGACCATATTTATCTTGGGCTACAAACCTATTTGCAATTCTGGCTTAAAGTGCTGAGTTAAAGTAAGTTAATAGCTGCTTTGCCTTTGTTCGGATAGCACAAGACACTGCAAAAATACTATTGAATCTGGTCTGTTTGCTTACCTTGTAAGTAAATGCTAATAATTAGCAGGTAGTAGATTACTGTGTGCTGTTTTTTTCCTCTCCTTTTAAAAAAAAAAATAAAAAAAGAGTCAGTTCATAAATAGTGGAACAAGGAGAGCCTGTCTTCCTTTAAATTTGCATCTCAACACTTCTGTAGATTCTTAGAAACTTAGTAGTAGGTGAGCTTTTACTGCCAGCTCCAGCTTGCTGTCAGTGGGGGCTTTAGGTTGGTGGTATTCCTGATTTCCTATTTTCATGGAAAATTACTTAGCTAACTTTGAATATCTTCCCCTGTGTAAAAAATTTTATTGAAGTTGGTCAGAAAGTTCCAAAGTTACCAGGCTGCCAGTCAAACAGTGATGATGTTAATTTTATTGTATTGGGAAACAGCGTCTCCCTGATGCTTTAGTCAGTATTTGTTAAAATGAATCCTGAGAGGCCAAGGTGGACAGCTCTACAGTCATACATCTTAATTGCAGAAAAAGTTTCTATTGTTTCATGCTTTCTTGTCTTATTAAGACATTGCATGTGTCAGCTTTCTGGTTTTTTGCAAATATTTTTAAGAATCTCACAGTTATAATGGTCTCAATTAATACTTCAGTGTACACATTCCAAATACATTAAAAACACGTCATGTTAACTTTTACTTTTACAGCCTGAAAGATAACACATCAAATTTAAGATATTCAAAACCGGTAATTGGCAGGACAAACGGATGGTAGTTAAATACTATGAAATAAGATGGAGACAGTTTGTCAGGTTATTCCTTTACATTGCTTGTTCTCAGAAGTTTGGAAAGTTCTCTTTCTGTGTGAAGTTATAAGAGAAATGAAAGGGTAAGGATTTCAGTTTTATGATAGTGCATATGCACTGTATTTCCCATGTCCTTATTAAGGCATAATGAATTTCCAGAGTTAGTATCTTAAATTCCTACTAAAACTTTCCAAATTGCTATTAATTTATTATCATTTGTAGTAGTCACCTTCAAAAATACATGTAAAGATATGTAGGCATGTAAGTAGGATTTTCTCTCTCCATTTACTTACCCCTCCGTCCAGGATTGCTGGGCTCAAATCAGTGCTTTGAAACTTCTTCCAGTACTGAAAACTCATCTGGAGGGGAGTTTCTGTCCATTGCAGATGGGGAAATAAAAAACCTTAAAAATCGGTGGTTCTGTTTAATATTAGAGTTTTATTTCCTGTACTTCTGTTTGTTGTGATGTGCTCAGCTACAGTGTATTACCTCACCAACTACTAGAGAGCAGTTCTAATTTGCTGTCCTGAGCACAAGAAACTGATATTTTTTTATTGTCACTGTTTTGTGATGTAGCAGGTACTAGAACCAGATCTCAAATCAGTGTGATTTTTATTTGTTTATGGAGTTTACTAAGCGTATACTTAAGATACGTGATTTGCACAAAGACTTTAACAAATGCAAGAGAAAACCAGAGAGCACTCTTCAAGATGGGTGTTCTGGAAAACTGATGAGTTTTAGCATGTTGGAAGTATTCAGTGTTTTGAGAATCAGGCCAGTACTATCTCAGGTGCTGGTATGGGGACTCTCTAGTAATTGGTAAGTTTATTTCTGTAGCCTTTGCTCAATATTTTTCTCAAATGCAGTTTCTGGTAAGAGCAGTAGAACTTGTTTTTTCTCTGAATTTTGAGAAATGAAGTCCCATGTAGAACCAGTCTGGCACACTCTGGTGTATCTGAATAGTTCTCACTCAATTCTGATTGAGGGAGCACATAAAAGTCTATATCCGTGTAGTTAAAGGAAAGAAATACCTTCTGTTTGTATGTATTTCTATGAATATCCATTTATTACTGATTGTATGTATTTTGTACAAAACTTGTTGCCTATTTTTAGATTTGAGGACTCCAAAGCTTATAAAAACACATACTTGGTTCAGGTAGCAAAACTCTTTGCATGACTTTAGCTTTGACTTTACTACCAGATATTCTGAAGTAGACATGCCAATAGCGTTCCTGCATGAGGCCTGTCCAGACTTCTTGCCTTTGCGTGAAGCTATACAGTGCTAAGGGTAGTGTGGATTTTATTTCAGAAGGCAATATTCTCTTCTTACTTTTGGCCAGAATTTGCAGAACAAAATGAAACAAAAATTACATGTTCCTGCACACTCTCTTTCTATGTAGGAAACCTCTGTGATACAAACGACTGCTTAGAGAAATGTACCCCATTCTCATACCAAGATTTCAGTCATTTAGATATAGGTAGAAAGAATATTGCATAATAAATGATTTAACTCTGGAGCAATATAAAATTTTTTGAATGCCAAATTTTTCTTTACTCTTGCATCCAAAATCCAGGACATGCTTAAGGCAGTTGTCTGCAAGGGACTGGCTTCATGACCATATAGTCTTTTAGTAGCTACATTTACTAATGAAATTTCCTAATTTTAGCACAGCCGAAATGATTCATTTTTGTGACTTTTGATCCATCTTTTGGTTTCCAAGCTGATACGGAGAGTTCAGTGGGTCAAATGTTTATTTTTAGCCGTTTGTGCTGTGTGACAAGAGTTTTCCAGTGCTGTTCTGTGTAGAGTGAGTTCTCTCAAGGTTGTGCCATCACTAGCAGGGCTCCTCAGGTGATAATAGACCTTGAAATGCTTTCAGAAATTAGTTTAATGGCATTTCTTTTCTCAGCATAATTCTAGGTGACAGACTGCTGAAAGTAAACTTGGGTATCTGTCATCATTATTGTTAAATTTCATTTGCAAAACTTCATGTTCGAGAGCAGTATATTGTTGTCTGCTGGCACAGTTACTAGCTCTGTTGCATAGATTTCACATATTTTATGTCAGAGTCAGATGTTTGAGTGTATGAGATTTTCATTCCATTAGATTTTCATTCCATTAACTTATATTTATAATGAGGAGAACAATTTTTGATTCCCTTCTGTGACCAGGAATTATTTAATAGCAAGGGCAGCAAAGTACATAGTAATATAAAAAGCAGTGTCTAGAAAACTTTGACATAGAGCCCCTGGCCTCATTGTGTACAGCTAAGAGTAATGGTGTGACTGCCAAGGGAATTATTTCAGAATTAAATGATTCAGAAGAACAGAAAGGGAACATCATTCAAAATGTGGAACGTTCTGCATGATCTGTAATAATTGACCTTCATTTCAAGGCATTAGGGCAACAAGGAGATGCCGAATTTATTGGGCAATACTTGTGACTTGCCAAGTAACTGATTGGGTTTTAACTATTTTTTTTTTCTGGGTGTTGCAATATAGCCTGAGGGAATTTATGTCTTCATTTTGCAGGTCAAGCCTTAAAGGTATCAGCAGAAGCATTTACCAGTGATCCCTGCTATCTGCCGAAGAGGCAGGCTGTTGTCCAAGCCGCACGATCTCTCCTTACAGCTGTCACAAGGCTTCTAATTCTGGCGGACATGGTTGATGTGGCATACTTGCTGGAACATTTAACTGTGGTGAGTAGAATTTGACTTAAGTCAGACTCCCTTTAGCCACAGAAGTGTCATCTGATGGTTCTTTCTGCCTTGAAAATTCTTTTTGTACTTGGAAGTTGCAGATCTCATGCACCTAACACCTAACAATTGGTAAAAGTGTAGATTCTAGATGAGATTTGTAGAATGTATCAAAAAAAGTCTTCTAAGTCAACATATTTGATCTGAGGAGGCAGATGGTTATCTGCACAATTATATTTTAACTTCTTTTTATTTCTTATTTTCTTACTTGAATTGTTGTATAGCTTTTTATGCATGAAACCTTCTTGATATTTGTGGTAGTAGTAGGGAATAATTTATTTGTAGAGAATCTTAAAGGTCAAATTTTATGTGGATATTTACGGAGGGAAGGAACTGAGTAGGTGAGAGTTTATCTCTGTATTCAGGGTGGTTTGTGAGAGAGATCAGCTAAAAGGAGAGGGAAGAGATATATGAGAGAGGCCTCCGGCAACTCCCTAGCTCCAGCTATACATTCATACACTGCAGGCAGAATACTGGACAGTCCTAATGTTTGCAAAGCTTTAAAAACTGTGCAGTAGAAAATATTCTCTAAAAGCCACTTAATTTTTTCACTCAAGGGAATAATGTGTTTTGGAAGTGTGTATCGTAATAGTGCTATGTTTTGGGTCATCTCTTTTTCCACTTGGTGCTCTTTATACCGAAGATATGGCCTTATTCTTCTGTTCCCATCTAAAACTAACCAGTGGTTGTGCCGCTATTGCTGAATTAGGCAAAACGTCCACACTTCTGATGTTCAACATCAGAATACTTTCCTGTCTACATAAAGTTGAGTTCCTTTAATGTCAGCTATAGTGTCCCACGTGAGCAGGCTTCCTTCCTTTTTTGAACAGCGTGATTTTAATCTTCTCAGCATCATGTGTCTGACCACAAAAATGTGTTTACTGAGTTTCTTCTCTGGCTACTTACTCCATTCAGTCTGGTGTGTGTCTTTGCTGGGAAGAGCAAGGAATTGTTCTGGTTTTGTTTCCTTTTTTTTCCCTAGTAACTTCAGTAACGTGTGACAGACTGATAAAAAGACAAAGTTCTATTGACTACTTAACGTTTGATGGCAGAGGTGAATAATCAGTGCCACCTCTAATAACGCCTCATGCCAGAGGAGAATCCACTGACTTAAAGGGGACCATTGTGAAGCAAGTTCAGTTTGGTGAGGACAGGGGAATGAAAATTTAGGTCCCAATCAGAGCAGGAACAGTACTTCATAACAAAACAATGTTGTGTGGGTTTCAGTGCTGTGTATGAAACATCCAGCATCGACAACTGTTGGAGACACAGTACAGACTAAATGAATGCTGACTTGCAGAAGCTTCTATGTTGTTATGTATGTATGAAATTTGTCAGCTGTAAGAGGAGTGGCCTATGTCTTTTGTACTGTTTGTGGAAAACTTTCTTAAATTATGATATTTTTCATTGGTAGTCTGTTATATTTTTGTAACCTAAAATGTTTTCAGTATGTTTTACATGTGAGAACTAAAATTGGGTAGTTTTCTTTCCTAGAGTTTCAGTATTTCTGAACAACTATATAATTCACATCATGATTTCCATTTGAAAATGAAAAGAAACAATAACTGAAAATCATAAAAGAATGCAAAGATCATTCAGGAAAGACTCCAACACTGCAAAGAGTGCAATTAAGTTTTCTTCTTCTTCCATACTTTAATTTAGTTTTCTTAGTAGGAGTGAGAACTGAATTCTTCAGTTAACTCTAAGAATAAATCAGTGTGGCATAACGCTCTCCAAAATGCCTATGTAAAAAGTCTCACCCTAGTCCTTAGAGGAAGGCGGTATATTTTGCATATTTACTTAGTCTCTGCCCTGGCTGTTGAACTTGCCAACAGCAGTATTAGCTGTAATGGTGTCTTTTTATGTTGACATCTAATTAGGAAATCAACTTAGAAGATAGAGTAATTTCAGCATATGCTAGTGAACAACCTTCAAATTATAACAACTTTTGTTCACAACTAACTGAGCCAGATTTAAATGCAATTAAATATTTTAATGAGTCTCAACTTTGCGTGTTTCAAAGTCCTTAACTTTTATTGTAATTTAAAACTCCCTTAGGAATTCAGTTTTTATTCAATGTGGACTTGCTCCAACAAAAAGACATTGTAGTTACACAGGGGCTGCAATGTAGAAAGTAGACCTTGTCTTTGCTGTATCAGCTTTAATATTCTTGATGTTTGCATGTTCATATGAATTGACAAGCAACTCTTAAAAAGTGATTAGCAGTTTTTCTTTGAATTTGTTCTAAAATTTTAATACTTCTACCATTTTATCCTCCTCTTCACCAAAAACATGGATGATACAGCTGTTATTAATCATTTGAGATGAGAAATTTCATTGCCCTTTATTTCCATAACTGAGCTCTATAATTGTCATAGAATAAAATGAAGAAATTTAAAGACCTGAGCCAAAATTATTTTTAAAAATGAAAAAAAACCCAAACAAACCCAGAAGTAATAGTAGAATAAATGAAATGAAAATTCTAACCAAGGAAGTTTTTTTGTTTGTATGTATAAAATGAAAGAAAGTGGTCCAGCATTGTCGAAGAACTGTGTAGAGTATTAATCATATCTTATTCAAATTGGAAGTATTTCATGGGGAATCATCTATTTATCTAATTTTTTTCTAATCCATTTATCAAAGAGTGCTGAAAGTTTTTAGTCTTGCTCACTCAGTAAAGCTAGTTAATTCCAACACTGACATTCAAAACATTTGAAACCATACTTACTTCTACTGACAGAACGCGGTCTGGATCATTAATCTTTAATTTCCTCTGTAATCGGTGAATAAAAATAGAAAGGAAACAATGACAATGTGACTAGATGCCATATAAAACCTCATCTTTTGTTACCTGTCACATCTGCCATTCTAAGTATATCTAGGAAAAAAGATAAAGCTCAGCTACCTCCTTCCAGTTTATGTAGTCTTTAAGAGTATTGTCTTCTGTACATTTTACTTAGACCTTGGACTGATTTTGACTTCTATGTAATAAAATCTTCATACAAAACAGAGTATAATGCTGGAAATATGGAATATTTTTGTCACAAAAATATTGAAATGCAACTTTTAAACTAGAAATAACAGGTCAGTCTCTTTGGAAGAATTTGATAAACCTGGCAGTAACTTCACTCCAAATGTCCAAAGACATACCATTGTGAACATGAAATTAGCTTTTTTGAAATTTTGCTAATAAAGTGGAGAGAATTTTGGTGGTTTTATGGAGTCTATAGAATCTTCACTCAGAAAAATGGGTATCAAATAATGCATATTAGAAGCCAGTACAAATTCTCAGTGACTGATCATATTCTGGCACAGTACGCTTCTAGCCATTTATGGAATTACAGCCTTACAAGAGTATGATGGTGTGGTGCAAACAGCAAGCTCATTTTAGAGTTGACTGAGAAAATAAAGCATATCACACTGATAAGAAAGGTTTTGCTTTTTTAAACAACTTAACAGTTTTTAAACAGGGAAGAGTTTAAATAAATAGCTGTCTGTATCTGAGTTTCCATACTTATTTTAGAGTTTGAAGCCTCTAATCAAAAAACTGACTTGTGAAAAATGTAGTCAGACGAAGGGCTATAGCATGTATTACCAACCTCATTCATTATGGTTAATAATGCTCGATATTATTTAATTAAGTGAATTAACAGACTAATGGAATTGCTTGAATTTATTGATCGGAGGAGAACAGCAAGAAGGTAACAAGGTCTGAGAATTTCGTTCAAAGTACATTGGCAGTCTGTCTTTCTCTAATCTATTTCAGATTATGCTGAGCCAACATGTTTTATCTGCCTTTTTTCCCTTTTTGTCATGCTTGTAGATTTACTGTTTAAGTCTTCATATTTTTCATTAACGCTTCAGACAGTGTGATCTTCATAAAATGCTTGCTTAGAGTTATTTAAAACTATTGCCAGGAAAAAAAAAAAAAAGAGAATGGCTACAGATAAGAAGCAACTTGTGAACTTGGGCCCTCTGGGCATAGTGTTGTCTGTTCCTCCCTTCCCTGCAGAGTATTCATCAGCATTAAAAATGTCTTGAGCAGGAGAAAAACAGTACGATTACATAAAAGAAGTGAGGTAAGTAATTTCGGGCTTACCTACGCTTCAGATTTAGGTATTTGATTTGACTCGCATAACTCTGCTTAAACTAGAATTTGACTTGCTCCCTGCATTAACTTATGACTGTTTTGGTATTGTGTTATCATGCAGTAAAATATTAAAAAATGGAAAAAGGGCAAAAAAAAATGTAGGCTACCCTGTGGGTACAGGGCCAGGTTGTGAAACTGAAAATGATCAGAATCTTCCCACCTTCCCTTTGGTGGGCATGAATCACTCCCATGGCAAGAGAAATCTCTGAAAGTAAGGCGTGTTGAGAAGATCACAGGAGTCTTTGGGAGAGGATTTGGCTTCTCCTTTGGTTCATAATTGTATTTATTGTCTCATCAACCAGCAGAAGTGGATTCTTGCTACCAATCTGAGGTCAGTATATGCCACGTGGGATGCAGTTTTTTGTAATCAGGGCTACAGTATTTATCATTGCACTCTGCAAATTCTGTGGCAGCCTTTAACGGGCAATAAATGACAGAGGAAAAGCACGTCCTGAAGATTACTTTTAAAGAGTTGGGCTTTTCAAAGTGAACATCTTTGAGTGCAACAGGAACCTGGATCCACTTCTGTTCTTGGTATAATGACCTCTTGACTGCCGTTGTGTACTCCCTAATGACTCGTGGCTTTACAACCCCTAGAGCTCCCCTTGAAACAGCCATAATCTTAATGACTCTCTTCTAACAAACTGTTGCTAAGGAACGGACTCCCCAGTCACTGCAGTTCTGTTTATATAATATCTGGTTTGGGTCTTAGCATGGGAATAACTTTAAAAAAAAAGAGAGAGAGAGGGGGAGAGAAGCATTATCCTTTTCTTGCCCATCAGAAACACGGCTTTGAAGGGACCCTAATGGACCGGCTTCAGGTACTACTGTTCCAGAATTTCTTTGAAGTGAGCAAGCCTGAAGGCTTCTGAACCTGTTTTACCAGAGCACAAGAAAAACAAATGGAATATAGTGGCTGTATTTCCAAGAAAAAACCCACAACTGCTGGGTTAAAAACACACTTAAATGAAAAGGTTTGAAAACAAATCCTATCCTTGCTTTGCAGTGTAGAGCCTCCCCTTCAGTCTTATTTCTAGTTCAGTACTTCTCAGCAGATTCATGTCATCTTTATGTGTATTGAAAACTTTTCTTTGCTGTCATATCAAAGACAGGTGTGGGTCAGCTCCCTCAAGAATTTCTACTTCTCAGGAATTTCCTAGTTCTGCTTCTGCTGCAGGCATCCTGTCTGCTGTCTTTGACTATTTCCTGTCCTACCTCGTATTAAAAGGGTCTCCATGAGCAAAGTGTGCTTGGTAGATTTGAGAGGGGATCATTTCCATTTCTTCCAGAGTGTCTAAATGATTTAGAGTACAGTAGGAGCAGACCCTCACCCTTAGTGGTGGCAGGGCAGATAAATACACATCCTTCCTCCCTGCTGCTCAGCCACTGCCTTTTTAATAGGGTCATGTCTCGGCTCACAATAGCAAAGGAAAATCATGCCCATCTACTGCACTCTAGCAAAAAAAAAAAAAAAAAAAAGAGAGGTAGAGAAAGCAACAGGAAGTCTTGAAAACTGTGCATGTAGGGGTGGGTAGACAGATGTGGGAAGGGAGGATATAAACTTCTTTTATTACGAATTAAGAAAAAGAGTTAAGGAAAAGATTCCTAAAGCTGGGAAAAGCTGCCTTAGACAACAGTGGTGTCCGTTTGTATCCCTGAGATGATGAGAGAGAATATAAGCAGCAACCTGTGAGTTACACAAACCAGGAGAAAATAGTAATGAAAGAAAATTTATTTGGACTCACTTGGTCCTAAGCTTTATACAAACTGTTTGCACAACCCAGGTGTAAGGGGAGGGGGAGTGAAAGAAGTAGGGCTTATTTTGAATGGATAAGGCTTTCTTTAAGTAAGATGGAATTTTTCTGCTTTGGCTTAACAAATATAGTATGAAAGAGATTTATATACTAATTTTTTGTAAAAAAATAACTGTAAAGTTGTGAGGTAATTTCCAAATGAAATAAGTTGTGAGCATAAAGCTTGGTGAGATCTATGATACAAAGGTGGTTTGTGGCATAGGTTAACATGGAATGCATGATGTTGCCAGAAGTACAACTGAGTTTGAGAAATCTGTATTATGTCTGGTGAAGAAGTTTGAAAATTATTTTGGGTAAGTTGGAAGGTGGGATATTAGAAAAGCAGACACCTATTTTAAATTATTATTTGGACTACGTAAATGCCTGCAGTGACTAGGACTCCGTTGCAGTGGACTTTCTTTGAAACTATCAGGAAAAAAAGAGCATTGCTAAATTGTTTCCTTCCAAGTAGTTATTACTGTGTTTTGCTTCTACAGCAACGCTTACTTAATTCTGAAGTGCAGTGCTTATAAGAGAATAATATGGAAGTGACACTCTGAAATTTCCTGTTATGAGCACTAATCTTGGAATGCAAATTCTAGGTTGGTAAAATAACCTTGGAAAATCAGTTTCTGTTGGCAGATTATTTATTGGTAGTGTAGTAATGAAGTTAGTGTAATGTAGAGGTGCTTGTCTGATCAACAGTTACTTGTATCTGAAGCGTGCACAGATCATTCTAACCTAGAGAAATTTATTTTATAACCCACTTTTGCTTTGGGAGGCAAAAATGAGGAAATGCATGCAAGACAAACAGTATCTGCTTTACCATCAAAATGCATGTCTTCAGACCTTAAAATGAGAGCAAATTAATCTGATATTTTCTGAATGGAAAAAGCTGTGGACTTACTCTCCATAAACCCTTACAAAGAGGCATATTGCCCATTCCATTACAGCAAAATACTGGGAGAGCAACTATTTTCTCATAAGTGTATGTGTTCAGTAATTGGAATTTAAGAGAGGTTTTGAATGTTTGTGGTTTTTTTTTTCCCCCAAGCATATCTCCTGGTGATTTAAAATAGTACATTTAGTATAATTTTGTCTTTTAAAGAAGTAGTACGTTATTAAAACAGGAAGGTATTTTTTTTAATGAACAGTTTCCTAATGTCAGAATGGGAATAAAATTTGCTTCTCATCCATATGAATCCATATGAAAATTAAGAGAAATAGTTCACAAATGGATAGAATAGTTCAGTGCTATTTTGCTGCCCTGCACAGTGGAAGATAATAATATTGATATTCTGAAAGACAAATACTCTTTCACTTCTGCAGCTCTAGACAAAACAGAAAAGAGCAATTTCTCCTTATTCTTGAATAACAGACTCACTTTTTGCAGCATTGGCCCTAAATCTGAACCAAGTATGTAGGAGACCAAGTAAAGGATGTGCAGCAGGCCATTCGATTACATCACCCTTAACTTAGCTAGACTCCCAGGCAAATGACATTAAAGGTATGTGGTTTGTCAAATAGCATCATTCACAAACTGAAGAAACAGTATCTGCTGCCTCCCATACCTTTTTCTGTTTATATGGAGATTGTAAGGTTATTACCAGGAATAAGACTTTGTACTCCATATGTAATGATGTCTCCTCCCACATCTTTGAATTGTAAGCAATGAAGTACTTTGCACTGCATGTTTATAATCTCATAGTTCTGTGGCCTGGCCTCCTGTTTAGCTGACAAGCCATTAATTTTCATGCCATATATTGAGGTTTCCAGGCTTGTCAAGGGAATCACATTAAACTTGGAGATAATTTTGTCCACCTCAGACCAAACAAGCTCAAACTCGTCTAGTGCAGAAGATATTTCCTTAGGATTCCATAAAGGATGTTACGAAGTGCAGCTGCAAAGTTATGTTACCAAAATGTAGTAATTAAACTAGCCTTTAAAAATGAGACAGCAACTGCCTTTAATATCATTACTTATTCCTCAAATACTCATATTATGAATCAGTTTTCTTGCAACAGCTAAACATTGTAGCAACAGTGAACAGTGACCTTAACCTTTTACAGAAAGATGCAGAGCTAAACTACAACATGAAGAGACTTTTAAGTCTTTATTAAATTGGATAAATTCATTTGAATGAAGATCAAACATAGTAAATTTTAACCTAAGTATTATCAAAATTTTAGTATGATTTCTGGTTGAAACATTATGCAACCACTTGGTTTACGCCTCAGCCTCTTCTCTTTGAACTCATTGCCTCATTTCCATTACATATGACAGAAGAGCAGAAGTTGCAGGGTTGCTGAAAATAGGTAGATTGATAGTGCAGAAAAATCAAAAAAGGCTACATCAGGAGCTTACAAGAACACCAGGGAATTCTCAGCCCTTATAAATAGCTTTACTGCAGGAGAAACTTCAGTCAGAGCTCACATCTCTTCAACATTACAATGAATAAGCTGTGAGAAGGAAATTTAGTCCTGATGCTTACAGTTAATACTTACTAATTAGATAAACCATGATCATTGTCTGAGAGGAGGTTGCAGGACTTTACCATACTAATCGGGGGCATCATACTTATGAAGAGGCCATATTAATAACATTCTTCTGGTCCATCCACATTTGGTATCTTTATCACTTTCAGATTTTTAATGGTATTTGTTGCTTCAAAATATCTAAAACGGGACTGTGAGAGTTGCTCCACTTAGTTTAAGACATCCATTTTGTGTTGGGTTTCCAGTTGGGTAAGCATGCAACCTTCATTCAGCAATGTCTTGATGGTGCATGTTCAGGACGTAGCATCTGGTATGTTACATACCTTGTGTGTTTTAGTGCCAGGGTGCTTGGCTCTAGTTTTACGGTTGTTGATTTTGAGTTTTTTGATTGTGAAAGGAATGTTGAAATGTTCATGAATGTAATGTGATATTCTTGTGTTTTGAAAAGTTATAAAGCTGTCTATGCAGTATCTGTGCTATGAGTTATCTGTGGTAACTTGACAAACAAAAGCAGCTCTTCAGAACTGTTGAAAACCAAGGTGAGCAAGTCCGGTGCCAGCATGATCGGCAGCGGAGCGCTCTAACGTGCACAGAGGGATTTCCCGAACTGGGGGAACCTCATGGGGAGCTGAGAGAGCTGCCAGGAGACCACAGCTGGTGCGACAGCAGCTGATGAGACCTGGGTGGGGCCAGGAGCAACAGTGGCCCTTAGGGAACACTGGTGACCAGGATCGCCGTGAACAGGGTGGGCAAACAGGGCATGGCATGTCAGCAAGGGTGTGGCACGGTGGTTTGCACAGAAGGGTGTGCAGGAAGGGTGCTGAAGCTCTGTCAGCTCAGCCAGGGAGCAATGATGTCCACCCAGCAGAAAGCCGTGGCTTCCCTAAGCTCTGCCTTTTTTCACTGAAAGGGCTGTCAAGCACTGGACCAGGCTGCCCAAGGAAGGGGTTGAGTCACCATCTGTGGGGGTATTTAGAAGAGGTGTAGATGTGGTGCTTAGGGACATGGTTTAGTGGTGGAGTTGGCAGTGCAAGGTTAACAGTTGGACTCGATGATCTTGGAGGTCTTTTCCAACCTAAACAATTCTATGAACGTATTCTATGATTTCTTCTCTACTTGTGGTCCAGCTTTCCTCAGAGGAAAAGTCAGTCCAGGTACTTACCGAATAGTGCCACAGAGAGCAAAAGTAGTAAAGGAATGCTACTTCCCAACTTCCAGAAACTATGTTCAAAGTACTTTGAAAAAGTGGCAGGCAAAAAAGAGCTTCTATGGATCTTTTATGATTATTTACATTTGGTTATTGGTGAGAGAAAGAAAAAAAAAGTTCTGGAGTACTAGTATTTCTTTTCACCTCTAGACAGTAAAAGTGTCAGTGAGAGACATTTTCTTGCCATTCACCCCAAAACAGTGGTTCACACTGATAGCAAAATGATACAGAAAGATTCAGATGTGGTTTTAACTTTAAAACATGTTCTGATAACCTTTGTATGTCCAAGGCAGATTTTTCTGATTTCCTGTTGATGGCAGTGAAAAGAGCATATGTATATTTTCTTAAAATTTCTTGTTTGTTTTTTATTTACTTTTGAGTCAAATTTTAAAAAAAGTGTTTTTGCTGTGCATCTAGACAGAATTCTTCTAATTGGATGTCCTGGCCATTACCCATCTATTTTAATGAAGTATAGTGCCCTTACAGTTACACATTTGGTTTGTATTTATTCATCCTCACATGCTGGTTCTTATGTCTCTTTCCAGAGAGCCAAATGCATTTTAATGCTTGGGTTGCTTCAGGACATAAGGAAGTGAGTGAGCTTGCTGGTACAGTTATTGCCAAAGGAAGAATTGAACCTGTGGGATTCAGTACATCCTTAAGAGGATGATGAAGATGATGATGATTCTACAACTCTAGAACTGTATTGTAGTCCAACATGTTGATGATTAAAAAAAAAAAAAAAGGATGTACCTTGTGTCCACTTAGTTTGGCAATCAGTAGAGACCTTTTCTCTGTATCACTCAACCCCATAACAGGGTGCAGCAGCTTCGGGGTAATTTTTGGAGAAGTGTGTCATGGTTTGGAGCTGAGGGTGTATGACGAACTTGTACAGATATATTATGAGCATTTTCTTACACACTTATAAAGAGGGAGCACTATGGATAGCTTTTGGTCAGCTTAAACTATAC
The DNA here is from genome assembly GCA_031468815.1 of Morus bassanus. Taxonomy (NCBI): domain Eukaryota; kingdom Metazoa; phylum Chordata; class Aves; order Suliformes; family Sulidae; genus Morus; species Morus bassanus. The sequence continues at coordinate 5,829,117 of CM062583.1, forward strand.
TCAGGTGTTGCTTGCAGATGTTGTAATTAAATTGCTTGCACCTAATGGGGATACCCGGGAATGCGAATTGGTGAAAGCAAGCATTGCAAATTTAAGGCTTTCAGAGCAATTCTGGAAGAGAGATAAAACCTGAAAACAACAGAACCTACCAAAAGTGAAAGATAATGAAGTCAAATGGAAAAGAGTAGAGTGTCTTGCGGTTTTGTCTTAGCATTTATGTTCTGTCACCCATTTTGTTACAGAATTCAGTGAGTATACTTTGGGTGAGAAAGCTTTCTTTTTATTTTTTGGTAGCAAATATTTTAAATTCAACTAGAAAGTCTCCAGTTAACCTCTAGTGGTGCTGAATGAGGTATAGTAAGATAAATTACAAATAGATATAAACATTGCCTTAACTTGCTTCTTGGTTATGAGAGCAGTGAGACTGAAATAAAGGCTGCAACGTGGCAAATGAGAAGTGCTAACTTGCCTGAAGATTCCGGGGTGTATTTGTCTGTTGTAAATCATCAGCTGAAATCCACTGCAACTGCTGCTTATCCCCAAAGAGGAATTACCTAGTGGCTGTTCAACAATGTATGCAACTTGGGCTTGATTTCAGTCAAACATCCACAGAATGAGTCACACTGAGGAGCAGTCTACATCCACAGTCTGCACTAGCTGTCAGTTCTGTTGTCAGCTTTTTAAAGAGGGACTGCAGATGAGTGGAGTTGGTTTTGTTTGTTTTTTTTTTTTTCTTCTACTCCTATGGTTCATTTTTCCAATTGAGTGACTGTAGTTTTAGCAAAGGTATAGAGGAATGTGTGCTGTAGTTACTACTGAAGTGCTTGGTTTTCCAGAACTGACTGGGAAGCAGTCCATTTCTTTTGGTCTTTTGCCTCATTCCCTGGACATCAGTACCACATGCAAGCTTACAGTAGGTACTTCATCTACAGGGCCTGTAACTGCAGTAAGCTAAGTCAATATTTTGGATGGATTTAGAAGACATGTAGTTCTTCCTGATTATATCAGTCTAAATAAATGTTTATAGGCTTGCTTCTGGTCGTAATCACTGTGACAATAAAATACTTCTGAACTACTTAGAGCTTTACAGCTGTCACATGCTTGTGAGGTGAAGAAGAATATTTACAGATGGGGAAACAGAGAAAGTCAGAGAAGGTTTGTCATTTCCTGAGGGTAGCAAGGAAACTGTAGCTCCTATTCTCCTTTTGCACAAATCTTAGTCTTTCTGTTACAGTTCCCTACATCTGGGTTGGTATTGTTCATCTCATTGAAAAATACCAGTGCTATTTTTAATAATAGTGTATGCGTGAAAGAAGTTTTAAATTTAAAAGTAAGATCTGTGAGTAAGTATAATTAATGCTGTCACAGCTTTCATACAGGATGTGAGCACATCACATAAGGTGAGTATCCGGTCTTGCAAATTACTCTTAAGTAAATTAACTTGATAAGGAGTACCCTGTTATATATAAGATCTACTGTTGTGCTTGATAGAATGAGGACTTCATGGTCTGTATAAAGTTGCATGTGCTTTTATTAGTTGAAAACAAAATTGAATCTGTATGAATATATTCCACTCTGTAACATGGCATAGAAAAAGAACTAACCTTTAGAGATTGTGTTGATCGCTAGTGTTTTGTCTCATGCAAGTCTGACCTATAAAGTTAGAGGATTTAATTTAATTAAATGGGGCATATGTACTATACTTCGAATTCTGGGATTGATTTCAAAACAAAATTGTAGGAATGTCTAGAAGGTGGTATACTCCAGAGGTGACACAGCTCCATAACATTAGTATTTAGTAGAATAAAATCCTGATGCAGTGAAAAATACAGCAACTGAGTGAATTATGGTATTTGGTTTTTTTGCCATCACAGTTTCAAAGAACATTCGAATCTTTAAGAAATGTATCCAGTAAATCTGATCTACAGAAAACCTACCAGAAGTTTCGAAAAGATCTGGAAAGTCTTGATTACTTGGCATACAAACGTCAGCAGGTAAGAACATGGAAGCTTGGTAGGAAGACATAGAATACTGGGCATAAACATGGTGGGTGGTAAAACTGATATGTTTGATAGAGTTATTGTTCTGTCAGTATGGTTTTATGCTTTGTGTAATGTCATCAGGTAAGCCAGTAGGAGGGGTGACAGTTCTATTTAATGCATATGATGTTGGACTGCATAGTTTTTGATTTCTCAGCAGAGAGAAAGATAAGTAAAGCAAGTGAGTGAGACTTAGCAGACTATTAAACTTTTCATTAACACATAAGAATTTTTTTTTTTAATTAAAGGGCATAAAAGTACTGTTTGGATTTTTGACTTGAAAAATGAACTAAATCCACATAAGTTAATGGAATCAGATGTTGACTGTGCATGCAAACCACTAATTTTTTCTTCCTTAGAAATGAATTTACAAGGCTAGATTGCATAGAACTTTGAAGTGTACGCGGTCTTTGACTCATGCTTGCAAGATCTAGGTTAAATCAAATTGTTAACACATATTTAATGTTGGACATACTTTCTGTCACTTATGCATGGCTTCTGTGAAAAAGTCAGCTCTCATAATAGGTCCTTTTTTTGTTCTTGATAAAATAAGACTGCCTCTTTCAGAGCATACTGACGAAATGCTCTAACATTTCTACGTGGGGGTTGTTTTGGTTTATATTTTTCTGAATTCTGTCGCTTGGTGTCAGTGTTGTCAAACACTTCATTTGCTCAGGGGCAGATCACTTACAGTTGTTTATATCAGGTAATTGATTAGCTAGTTAAAAATCAGGAAAGGGCTCAGGGACAGATGGTATCAACACATGAGTATTTGATTCTTGAGATAGGGAGGTCAGGGAGCAATTGACTTGGGTGAGTTTCATTGTGGTGGGAGCTGTTACACTGGTAGCACTGTAGCGTAGTTCTTTGTGCCCTTTGACATGGGGCTGCCAGCAACCAAAAGGCAATGTTTTAACTGGCAACTAATGTGGGTTTATGTTATCTGATCTCATAATTATGTCAAACATAATAAATGTCACATCTGCAAGGGCTTGGAGAGCATTTCTGAGCCAGGAAGTGTAAATTCTGTAATTACTTCTCAGGCTATCATCACACTTTTATTTGGAGTAGCTTTCTCTAGTCTGAATTTTCACTCTTGACTTTACAAAATTCCTTGTTATTTCAAGTGATATATGTCTGGTTCTCTAGCAGACTCTGAATATGCTTCAATAACATACTTCATTTCACCTTGAGCAGGGCATCTTTTCTCCTGTTTTCAGATCTTCCCTACCCGCCCTCCCCCCCGCCCATCTCAGTACTTTTGCCCTTTCAAGCCATTTGGAGGATCTCAACGTCCTTGTTTAATATCAGGCATGCATATATCTCCTCATGCTGGTTCTGATCTGTGTTTAACTGTGTTGGCAGAAGCTTTTGCATGTGGAGGTTCTAAAGGTGTATTAGGTGTAAAATCACTTCCTGCTTTCAATCACAGAACAGAAGATAGGCTATTCTATTTTCTCTTCTGTGATTGAATCTTTCTAAAATGTTTGTAATGGTATTAAGAAAATAAACTAGGCAAAGGCTGAAATTACTAAAAAACAAAAAAACCCCAACCAACAACAAAACCCCAAAGCAGAAACAAATGAGGGAGACTAGAGATGTTCTCTCTGTCGTAGTTAATTTGCATTGTGTATCTGATCAGTAGTTTTATGGTTCTCTTGAGTACTGTTTTACTTGGTTTTGATACTGAGATTTTCATCTCAATAGAACTTGCTTGGAGAATCCGCAGTGAGGGATTTGAAAAGCTGCCATATCTAATTTATTATAGAAGATGCTTTGAATTGTGTCCTGCTTTGGAAAGAAAGCGATCTGGGTGTAAAAGACTAAGATTTGGTTTGATTACTGTGCAAAAAACTCACACCTGGATTGTGACTGAAGCTGTTCTGAGTTTGTGACATTTGTATCTGAGTTTGTGGAGTGCGCACATTTAATTGATAACGACTTACATGCTCTCTTATTAGATTAAGGGTATATTCATAGCCCTGCTGGCAAAATGTTGAGTCACTACCATCTGTTTGGAGGCAGACGATTGTATACAATATGAATATGAATCTGTTCATGGTAAAGTGTTTTATGTAGTCAAAGTAATGAATATTGCTTTTGAATGAAATATGGTTATCTGCTTCTGTCCTTATTTTTTAGACATGAGACAGTGCAATATAGCAACGTAATTCTTCAGTATTGAAGTTTGCAGGACAGATGGAAACTAAAACTGTGCTTTTTAAAGGATATTTAAAATGACCCATGTTGACTCTGATTGATAAATATAGACCAAACTTCTATGAGTGGCAGAAATTTACAAGAGGCAAACATGTTTGGGATGATGGTAGTTTATATTAAGTCATTTTTAACTGGTAATTCCCACAATGGGGTAGATCTTGAGTTTTCAGATAGCCAGCAGATTGCCAACAGAAATGTCTCTTTAAAACAGGCAGTGAGGTCAAGAATTCAGTTCTGGCTTTCTTTATACAAAAACCCCAAAGTTGTTAGCATATGTTAGTCAAACTCCTGAGAGCTCAGATTCTAACTTTGCAAACAGGCTGAGTGTATTTATGAGCTGGCATGGAACTGGCCAGGGTGGCTAAATCATTTGGTGATTACAGAGGAGGAAGATGGGCAGTTCTTGGTGTTGGAGACTTTAATGTTGCAAAGCTGAACTGCGTGGACGACATCTAGTATTGTGGTCGAGAAGCCTGAACGATGCTCTTCGCCATTCTTCTGTGTCCCAAACACAATATGAAATATTGAATTGCGTCTGTATGCCAAGTGTAGTTACTGTTGCTGCCTGTGATGAACCCCCACCGTATTCAAGTCTGCTCCCAAATATATTGCTGTGTGTCAGAGCTTTCCTTCTTACTGTTGGTTAGTGGAACACACATCTCCATCTCTACAGACTTGCTATACTTTTCTGAGAGAGATGGCTTATTAGCCAAGGTAGTTGGAAGTATGTTTAACTCAGGCCAGATGAAGATAACATAGAAACAAAATATTTATACTCAACAGTGGAATGTAGGCTGACCCATTGCAAATGTTGATAAATAATGCGGGTGAAGAAATGCACAGGATCTGCTCACACTTGGGTTGTGGTCGCTTGGTTGGCCAAGCTGAGTGCTGGCTACTGCAGATCCACCCACAGCCCTGGCATGGGCTTCATGGTCCTGTGCCTTTCGTTCTTTCCATTCTGGCATTTGTGTGACCCTGCATAGAGATGCTTCATTGTGCTAAACTGCCTTAAAATTACTTGCTTTTTGGTGATCTCATTATTTTGTTACTCAGTTGCTCACTTAGCACTCTCTCTTCCCCATGCAGATGGATGTCCCTTCTTCTGTCTAACTTGCAGGGACCTGATATTTCTGCATGTTTCTAAGGGTTAGGTTGCATCCACTAGAGAAATTTGTTTGGGTTGAGAAAATCAGTTTATAGCCAGTCTGCCATTTTGAAGCCTTCCAGGTGATACCTGTCTCCAAGAAATGTAGTTTTTGTTTCTTGTCCAGGAGACTGGCAATTCCTTTGAATTAAAACAAGCTTTTCATTTCCTTGGTACTGACCGTCTTCTCTGAAATTTGACTAAAAAAGAATAGCTGTGTGCCACGATGAATAGTAAAACTGTTCTCTTGCTCTGTGACTTATTGGAATGCTTCCAATAAGAGTTAAGTAAGTTTTACATTGAGCATTGTTTTGTATCAACCTAAATATTAACACATCTGCAATAAGAATATCTACGGGGAAATGAGATAGGTCAAAATGGTAAAGCACTTGGGGATAAGAGGGGACTTAGTGATAGATCCCAACACTCTTCTTGGGATACTGTAGTAGGTGTACACTTCCTTTTTTCTTATATGGGACCTTGTTCTTATTGAATGGAAGTTGTCCATATATTGTTCAGCTGGAACAGTATTGGTTTAAGGCCATTCATTATAATGATCTTATTGTAAGGTCATTTCAGGAGTGTTGGGCAATAGCTACAATAAAAATGGAATTATAATCAAATTCAGTGGTATTTAGCACCTGTCAAACTGAAAAATCGCTGCTGCTGCTGCTGTTCTTAGTATTAACAGTACCTTTAGGACGCCTGTAGCAGTGCCAGCTGTAATTCAAAGACACCTAGTTTTTGCCTAGAAGTCTCCAGCAATGTGGTAATCTAACAGTTGACAACAGAACTTTAGTATGCGAACACACACAAAAGCAGAATCCTATTGTAAAGTTATGCTAATTTAAGGTTTACTTATTTGATTTTGATTGTATGCCCTCAAGGTAATTGTGTCTTAAAGGACTGAATCTATGTGAAACCATTTTGATTATTCCATTTTAAAATGTTTTTAGGATTGCTTCCTGATGATTGTTGTATTTAGAAATGTTGTAAGAAGTTGTGTTAGAAACTGAAGGAGTTAAGGACCGTGTCGATGACATTTATGGGGTACACAATAATTTACTTATGGGAAATGCTTCCAGGAGGCGGAGCAGAGCCCTTAACGTGTTTTACTTCAGAGCAGCCCATCATTATCAGTATTGCAGTTGTCTTCATGATCATACAGGTCAAATTTGCATTTTAAAAGTCTTAATTTTGGAATGAAGACCTGTTTCTACAGTCAAATGGTATTTCTCTTTGTTAAAATGAAATAAGTGCACTTTTATTCTCTACCTTTGATTGTTCACTTTTCTTTTTAAGATGGCATTGTGTTGAACACGAGATGTTTTCACCGAAGTGCTCTACTCCAGACACTGCAGCCAAGTTTTCAAAAGAGATTATCACCTTATCAACTGGCAAGTTTATTGTGTGACGAACTCTTTAAAAAGTATGCTGAAAATTGGAGGGAGTTCAGAGTAGAGGTGAATTAGTTGTTGTCAAGAAAACAAGCGTTATGATGAAAAACTTAAGTTGCTCAGTCATTGTAGCTTATCTGGAAAAGGTTATGGCTTAGAAATATCACAAATAGAGGAACTTAACTAAATCTTTATTGTAGTACACACAAGTATGACAAGATCCAATGGACGAAGTCAGAAAAGTTCAAACCAGAAAGCAAATGAATGTTTTTGACAATTAACTACTGAGATGGCTTAGTTAAGAGGTGCTATACATTAATCACTGCTTGTAGCCTTTATATCCATAATCCATGCCTTTCTAAAAGATGTGCAGTAACAGAGATGCAAATCAAAGGGCAGGAATTAATATGGAAATTTTTAAGGCTTGTGCTATTCAATGAATGTGAATGAGAATTCATAATTTTTTTTTCCGCTACACTTAACAATGACAGTTATTATTAAGGGTAAAGGTTAAAGGCAGAATTAAGTCTTCTGAATTGCCATCCTGGATTAATAAATGGGTGAGTTTGTTTACTTTTGTATTTACCACTCTGCCACTGTCTATTCTTCTGCAGCGTTGGACGTGTTAAGAGTTCTTGTTTAGGAGTTTTCAAACAAGCCTATCATTTCACTTTAGAGTAATTTTAAGGACATGTAGGCACTTGATTCCCATAGGCTTTTCTGAAAATGCCATCTTTCCTTTCCTTCTTTAATATCTAGTCACACATTATAAATTTTAAAATGGGAGTATAGGCTGTATTTTCAGTGTTCTAGCTTATTATCTTCCCCTGACATAAGAACAACTATCTATCATGTTGTTGTGTAATTAAAATAATTGATTTATGCATTCATTTAAAAAAAGCAAACAACAAATCAGTCTCAGTAGCTAAGAGTGTAAAACTATGACAATTCTGTTTTCAGCCACCTGATGTTTCTTTGTAATTCCATTGATTACAGCTGTCATTTAGCCACTGCTTCTGTCTGTCCTGTGTGTCTATATGGTTTGCTTAATGGGTGAAGAGGTTTTCCTTTCCCCTGCCCACCCAAAAGTGCTGATATTCCCTTGTTTACAATTTTTTATTGTGTATTCAGGGTGGTGGGGTGGAAGAGTTTTGTATCCCCCATCAACTTTGCCACTGTGTGCACCATAGTTTTACAGCTCAGCTCTTCCTGGATTTGCCTGTCTCTAGTGTTAGTCTTGCATGATTTTAAGGTGCAAGCAGTTTGTATCTCCATGTGTGCAATTTTTCCGTCTGTGTGTGGAAGCCAGACCTCTGAGAAAATGTCATGCCTTTTCCATTTGAAGGAAGGAGGAATCAAATGACGGGGGGGGAAAAAGGAGGCATGGTAGATAATTTCTTTTAAAAAACCCTACTGTTTGGCAGCTTCTGGTTTTGTTTTTTGTGTGTGGCTCAAAATATGGAGATCTGGTGCACTCACTGTGCAGCTGCACAAGGAGCAGGAGGAAGATTTTGCTGGCCTTCTCATAGGTACAGTTTTTACTTGTAGAAATCTGATCATCAAAATTAGGTAAAATAGACAAGAAACCTTAAGTGGGAAACCAGGAAGTGTAGTTGCATAGTTGGTCACATTTGCATCTAAGCACCTGATACTTTTTCTGTGGTTAATGCCAAAGCTGCCTGATGCTGATGGCTTCAGAATCCAGCCTCATGTTAGTCAATGTGACGAGGGAATAACAAGAAGTTGATTTTTAGTCAGTAATTAAAAGTTTCTTTATAAAGGGATACTCTAATTTTTAAAAAGGTATTGAAATTTCTGCTGGAAGTATGAACACTGACAAACTGAAGAGTGGGTGGGATTCCTCTTTTGGACCAATAAAGGTGTATCCAAAACTCAAAGAGGAACCATTTGTGCTTAATTGCTTTTTCTGCAGCTGTGATAAATGGATGAAATTTAAAGAAACAGGGAGGTATACTTTTGTCTTCCAAATGTAAAAGGAAAGAAGCAGTCACTCAAATCCTACTGAAGATCCAGTCATGAAGGTAAAAGCATAACTAACTATCTTGCATGTCTTTGAAATATTCTCATGTGAGCTGGTGTAAGTGTTTTGGAATTTGGGGGAAATGGACAGAATTCTGGTTTATCTTGTATCCAGAATGAGAATTATGAGAAATAATCTCTTTCCCCTTTTCACATAGTCTGTGGATGATGTAAGTAGTTAGTATGTAAAGCCTTTGGCCTCCAAGATATGAAGAGTCAAACTATTATATGAGGTGCCCATGGCAAAAAGCCCTTTTGATATTACAAGGGAAGCAAAATGAAATAAAAAAGGGAATGTTCTGAAACAGTATTATATTTTTCAGGAATATAAACAGTGGTGCTGTAAGGAGGTTGAGATAGATGTGTGGGGTTATTTAAACCTGCTTCTCACTTTCTTGAGAAAACAGAAGGGGACCTGTAGGGAGCCTGGGACTCGAGCAGAGGGCTAAAGAGGCTTCCCCCCCACCCTGGTCTTTCCAAAGCTCAGTCTGTTGCTGTTTCTATGAAACTGAGTTGCTGTTTACCTGCACCCAAAATGTCCTCAGAGAAGATTCCGGACTAGTCTTGTCTCTGATAAATGTATCTAAAATGTCTTGGGAGCCAAAGATGGATGATGCTTTAAGTTTAACCATGGAATACCTGGGTAATTTAAAAACAAACCATGCAAAATTGAGTATAACAGTGGGAAGGAAATTAGATCTTCAGCTAGGAATTAAATTACAGTAATAGCTAAGTAAGTAATGCTAAAGGGCATGACTCAAAAAGCTGATAAAGAGTTTTGAGTGCGTGCCATGGGGGACTTGCAAACACCACTGATTTTGTACCTGAACATTTGGTGTGGTACCTTATATGTGTCCTATATGAATTTTGATGTGTGGGTCTTTTATTTCAGTGGTATGTCGTGGCTCAGATTAGAGCCTTATTCTTTCAGTAGACTAGAAACCGATTTTTGTTTTTTTCCCCAAATGCAATATACTGATACTTCAGATGACACGTTTATTCTAATGTGGGACAAAACCAGAATTTGGGGAATGTAAATGGGGTCAGAGTCTAAAGAGAATGGTACTACTGATGCAACAGTAACTGATAATATGACAATTCCAGTATTCTGTTAGGCAGCAGCATCCTCTCAAGGAGCTAACAAAACTGGGTTTTTATACAGCAGGAGTGAGGTGAGCCTTAAAAGGAATAAATCAGTTGGGGTTAATAGTTTTTGATTTCTCAGGAGAGTTTATTAAAAAAAAAAAAAGAGTACAATCAAGTTATTTTAACAGTTTATCACTGGTAAAGCAGAGTTAAGTAGTATAACTCTCTTTCATGTTGATGCTAGATGAAGTTGTGCTGCATGCTGAGCTTCCCCTGTCCCCTTTTAAAAAATAGTGACTTATTACCCTGACCTGATTTAATCAGCTGCTAATCACTTACGTCATCCTAATAAATTCCTGTCCTACAGTCCCTCAGTGCTATGGTTAGTGGAGACACTGCTCTCTCCTTGCTGCTTCCCATTTACTTGCAAATGTTGACCAAAAGGATTGGCTATTCCCTGGCCAGGACCTTGTGGAGTGCAGTTTTAAGAGAGTGCGGATGTAATGCTCTAATTGCAACTGAGGAAGTAAGGAGTAAGGTGGAAGGAAAGAAGCACGGTTAAAAAGGGAGAGGCAGATTTTCAGTGATGAACCAGGCAAGCTTCCAGGTGCTAGGTTAAAGTGGACGCCTTTAACTTTACTTTGCGGCTCCTGCTCTCCAGCAACGCTTCACTGGGCGGTTAAGTACAAGTAGTGAAAAATATAGTTTTGCAGATAGTGTACTATCTTTTGAAGTAATAGTAGCTTTTGATTGGTCTTCAGGTGTAATCCATAGCAGTGTATATTTTAATTATTTAGTCCAAATCAAAGTTGTGGGAAAGCAGAAGATTATTTTTTTTTCAGATACAATCTGCTCTACAGACAGGGGTGCCCATGCTAACCTTTTTTACTACAGCTTAATTTGTACCCACCAATGGTTCAGGGTGTGGCTGTTGTAACTGTCTGCAATGTCAGTAAACATATTGTGGATTAGGCAATGTGATGAATGAAGCAGGATGTTGTGTAGCAGAGCAGAATTTTAATGATGGAAAAATGGTCAGATGAGAGACTGCTGGAGAACCACTCCCATACAGGCCAGTATTTGGACTTATTTCTCTTTGATTTATATCAAGAAAATACAGTGGAAATTTAGGGTGATGCAGAGATTCAAAGCGGAAATGTTCAGTGCTCAAAAGAGAAGCAAAGTGATTTAGAATTAATTTGATTAAGTCTGTGAGCCTTGTTCCTTCAGCCTTTCCTAAAGCAAACCTACTGCTAACTTTAAAGTGATATTGGATTTTCTTGAGCAGAGACTGTAAGATCAGGCTCTCTGTACTAATGATTAGGATTTTTAAAGAAAAAGGGTATTCTCTGAGCTGCTGAAGATGCAGTGACATTAACTAGACTTGGGTGCATATGTTAAGAATCTAGGATTAGAGAGTGGTTTGACAAAGTGACTACTTGCCCTTTCTTCAGTTACAATTTTTCTGGCCTAAATAATTACAGTTCCTCACATTTGCAAGGAAGACAGTAGTAAAGAGCATCTGATATGGAGGAATAACTGTGGGTGGGACAGATACAGCGCTCTAAAGTAGATTATATGATTTAGCTGAGAGTAAAGGTGAAATAATGAATCTGTGTTTTAAAATGCACAAAGGAATAATTCTGTGCTACAGAGCCTAGACTCTCTGAAATGGCAGTCATTAGCTTCTGGTACAGATAACTGCTGTAGTTGGTTGGATTTTTTTATTTAAAAGTTATGTTGGGGATGGACAGACTGATTTCTACCCAAAAATAGTATATGCTCCAAATTCAGATTAAAGTTCCTGTTCTATTTGATTTGTGAGGCTTAAACCAACACAGTCTAGTAAGTTTGATATTTGTAATTCTGAGTAATATGTCTCTTCTCTTGACAGAGGTTTTTCAGAGTGCTTAATTTTTTGGTCCACTGCAAAATGGGAAAAATTTTGAAGTCTCTGGGATGATTTTAAAATTACAAGTGGTCACCATCATTTCTGATGAACAAATAACAGAAGAAATCAGTGTTGCTGCGTTATCATTGTGTCTAGTGATCCAAAATATGTTAATTACTTTAAAAAGATGATTTTTAAAAAAAATTTGATTGAAAACAACTAAATACAAGATTCTTGGTATATTGGCCAATTAGTTGTAATACCTAAAATCCTAACAGCGCTCAAGTAATTACCTTGGTAGAATTCAGTCAGCCACCGAGAGAAAGTCCGTTCTTTGACCATAAAGTTATAAAAGACATACTTTCATACCTCCAAATGCTGATATCAGACAGGCGCCTTTTGCTGTGGACTTTGGAAATCAACACATTTAAACTGTTTCAGCATGCTCTAATCTTTTATAAGACCACAAAGAATTGCAAACCACTCCACTACCTTTTTCTCAAAGTTGTCTGGATTTGCTTTCTTCTGATAGTAGTCATGGCAGTCTGAGTTCACTTGGAAGTTCCTGGGCAGTCAGTGTGGGTCTGCATTGTGGGATATTGCAGGGGGTTCCTAGGGAGTTTCTGTAGCTGAAAAGACACCACCTTTCCTGGAGAAAGATGAGACAACACAGTGCAGTGGCTGAAGGCTCCTGCTTAGTTCAGAACACAGGGGTAACTGAAGTATTGTCTCCTTAGATATACAAAATTGTGCTGATCTTGTTGCAGTGAGAGGTGGCTTGCTTCTCTGGGCATAGAGTGCATCAGATGATTGACAGTGGTTTGCCTCTGGGCTCCTCTGAGCCTCTTAGGTACGTCCAGGATACACACAGAATGAGACACAGAAGATCCATTTCTGCGTGTCTTGTGTTGTCCACTTTATGATCCACATCTGAACTGTAATCAGTACAAATTTTGTCATCATATTCATTCTGTGCATGATCAGCTTCTTATTCATGAACTCTCTCCATAACAGAGAACAAATCATAAATTTTAAGAAAAAACCCTGGATGAGTTTATGGTGCTTGATAAGATAATCTCCATGTTAGCCAAATGGCTTTGAGGTATACAAAGTTTTTGAGAATAATTGGAAATCGTAAGAGGGCAGTGGTTTGAGAAACATGTCTGCGCTGGGCATACTTCAAGTTTATATGACGTATTTTCTGATTAATGGAAGCTCCTCTGAATAGATTACTTTTTAGTAAACTTCTGTATTGAGGAGATAATCAAGGATCATAAATGATCCACTTTGCAGGGGTCGTCTTTTATACTGTCCTACCTGCTTCCAATTAATACTTTGTTTTGTCCAATGTCTCTGTTATAGTAAGTATCAATAGAGCTGTACAACCCAGGTGGTCTATGAAGACTGTTTTGAGAATTACCATCTTAGGACTTCTGCCTTCCATTTTATTTTATTGACATCAGTACTTAATTTCTATATTCTGAGCTGACTTTATTTATACTGGTTTAAATCTGAAGTAGTTTCAGGAAGTTAATAGTGTTATAAAATTACACCAATATAGCTAAGGTCAGAATCTCTTCTAATTGGACAAGAGCAATTTCAGTAAATTAAATGTTTTAAAACTAAATTGCTTGCCTCTTACTTTGAGGCCTGGCTTTGTTCACTACCAGCACACAATTCATGTGAATTGTACTCAGAATGAACATTAAGACGACACAGCAGTATTACTATTACTGTATAATTCACTTTGAGAAAATGGAAAAACTTTTTAAAATTGTTTTACTTGGTGGCATGGGTAGACTTCTTCCACAGATATTTTCTATGCAGAGAATACCAAGATGGTGTGTGTGTATGTTTTGTTTGTTTTTTTTCAGAGTATCTGTAGCTGTAATTTTACTTCATTCTGAAGTAGTTTTGTGTTCAGGAGAGACACAAAGCATTCTACCTTTTAGAAGAGTCCAAAGAATAGTAGAATCAAGAGGGCTCTATAACAATTCTCCATGTTTTAACACTCCCAGCTGTCGCGTTAAGAATGTGAGTCTAGCCGTGTTCGACGAGCTGCCACGGCCAAAATACTGGTCGTGCTCAAAAGAACTATCATGACTGGACCAATGCACACCACGATTTATTGGAGCAACAGATACACAGATTTTTTGGATTGCCGGTGATAGTGATTGTCTGCAAAAGTATATACAAATATATAATATAGCAAATATTAATAGCCGCGCTGATTATAAATAATCTAAAGTGACTCTGTAGAGATTTCTAAATATTTCCCGGGGAGACACTTGGTATAAGCAAGTGTTCGAATCTTACCCAAAGGTGTCCCAATGGGGGGGAAGAGAGGCTCAGCCCGTCGATTGGTCCCAGTAGTCAGAGTGGTATGATGGTATCTTCCCTAACATCCTCTCTCCCTTAAGCTGTATTTATATTATTTTTTACCTTTCAGGTGGAGCTTGAGTGGCCCTAGTCATATATACCTTTGTTATGATTGGTGCAAAACTTTCTCGCTTTGCTTTTAAAGGTATAGACTAGAAAAATCCAAAGCGCAATCTCAGTGAGGGGTGGTCGCACCTTGGAGGCGCGTAACTTTTGGGAAGGAGGTGTGTTTTGGTATTATAATGAGGTTATAATGAGCAAAGTTCATCCACAGGGCATGATTTTGGAATTGTACGGTGCTGGCCAGGGCATGGTTCCATGGTTCCATCCAGTTCCCGGACCTGCAGTGATTTATGGAGGAATTGGGCCGTGGAGCCTTCGCTCCGCTCCCTCCTCCAATTGTCTCTCTTAGAACTAGTACACCGAGCTCCCCCGGTGTTACCAACGTCTAAGATTGCAGGTGGCGTTGCTTAGGGAACGATCACTGAACCGATTTTCAGCATGTCAACCATAGTCCACCCTGGAAGTTAACTTTTATGAAATGTGGATATAACTTTAGCCTCAATAATTTCAACCTCAATAATCTTAGCTGGTGTGGAGTGATTACTGGGGGGTAAAATAAAACTTCTTTGAAGTGTTCCAGGATATATCAAGCAATCTTCATACCCCCCCTCCCCCCGTTTGTTTTGTTTAGTCTTCCTTGTTCAGAAATAATGTTCCTCCTGAGATCCCTTGTGGAGATTTCCATTAATTATACTTAGTCCTGTTGCTGGGGAAGAATTTAACAACAGTAAGCTTTGCATGGACTAATCTAAACTTAGGCAATACAGAGTTGTGAGCACCACACATCTCTCTCATTTGCAAATCAGTATGAACTTCATTAATTACATCCTGGAATTTTGGAATATATAATAACCTACTAGAGAAGAGAATAAAATATTCTGTGTGTTCAGGGGTGATTGAGTGGGCTGAGCAACTGGAGAAAAAATGGACTTGATACGTGAGTCTTAGTTGCTGTGTTTGTTCTGTTCATCTTTTCCTGTTTCTAGATAGACAGGCAAAGTAAATTTTTTGAAACCTGCAAGAATTTTGCAATAGAAAGGCACTGATAGAAATGTAAAAAGAAAAAAGAAGTCTCTATATGGTCATAGAGGAAGAAATGTAGTGCTTTGAATTGTTGTGAACTGCTTATGGATATAAGGGAACTGAATAGTAGCATCAGCAAAACCGAGACATGGGAAAGAGAGTGAACTCTCTTTGAAAGTACATTGAAAGTACAAAGAGAAGACAAAGTACAGCCTCAAACTTGATCATAATCCTTGTTTGTGATTGTTTCTCCTTCTAATTATTCTGGCCAAGAAATTTGATCTGATCTTCAACAGGATCAGATAATGCTTGTTTCATGTACGTGTGAAGCTACATGAAAATTAATGGGATTGCTTGTTGGAGACATTTGGACATATATCTTTCCTGTTTTCAAAACTCCTGTTAGGATGGAGAACATTAGGGAGGGAAAAGAAGCAGCAGTAATACGGGGAGGGAGGATGGATGAGAGAGAATCAGAGGACTTCTCTCTTCTTTCAGTTAAGTGCTATTTTGGGGCAACTCAAAGTGTGCTTGTGGATATGGAAGTTTGTATGGGTTTTCTTTGCTTGTCAGTAAGAGCCATATGCATTAGAAAAGTCTAAAACATTAGAAAAGTGGAAAGATAAGTGTAAATGTCAACAGAGAACCCATGAGCTTTCAAGCCTAGTGCTCAGTGGGGAGATCCTCTTGGAAATTAAGGCTGTGCCTGATGCCCTTGTGCCTCAGAACCATGGAAGGCCTGCACTTGTGAGCTATGCAGGTCTTAAGACCTCCTTCTGCTGTGCATAGGAAGGTCAGGAATATTTTCTTCTCCCTCCTGTGTTCCTGAATGCCTTTTCCACTTCTATAAAGGAGTAAATGGTACATTGTTCAGTATCTGTTAGTATTTTTCCCTTTTTGCTAAACTGTGGCATTCTACCTGGACAGCAGAATATATTCTGTTGGCTGTTCTTATTGGAGCAATAAAACTTCTAGTTGTGAGTTGAGTGCTGTATAACTTGTTTCGGAACCAGGCAAGGAAGGTCAAACCCTTCCATGGTCAAAAAGGCATCAGTCAGATTAAGCATAAATTAGGTTTCCTGTGGTGCAAACCACGTCTTCAGATGTTGTCATTAACGTATCTTAGAATGGAGAGAGAAGTAGCTGAGAGGTGTTTGAAGGAATCATAGAATCATAGAGTAATTTGGTTGGAAAAGACCCTTAAGATCATAGAATCCAACTCTTAACCTAGCACTGCCAAGTCCACCACTAAAACATGTCCCTAAGTGCCACGTTGTCATGGTTTAACCCCAGTCAGCAACCAAGCACCGCGCAGCCGCTCGCTCAATCCCCCCACAGTAGGATGGGGGAGAGAATCAGAAGAGTAAAAGTGAGGAAACTCCTGGGTTGAGATAAAGACAGTTTAATAGGGAAAGCAAAAGCCGTGCGTGCAAGCAAAGCAAAAGAAGGAATTCATTCACTCCTTCCCACCGGCAGGCAGGTGTTCAGCCATCTCCAGGAAAGCAGGGCTCCATCACGCGTAAGGGTTACTTGGGAAGACAAACGCCATAACTCCAAATGTCCCCCCCTTCCTTCTCCTTCCCCCAGCTTTATACACTGAGCGTGATGTCACATGGTGTGGGACATCCCTTTGGTCAGTTGGGGTCAGCTGTCATGGCTGTGTATTGTCCCAGCTTCTTGTGCACCCAGCAGAGCATGGGAAGCAGAAGAAGTCCTTGACTAGTGTAAGCACTACTTAGCAACAACTAAAACATCTCCACATTATCAACACTGTTTTCAGCATAAATCCAAAACACAGCCCCACACAAGCTACTATGAAAAAAAATTAACTCTATCCCAGCTGAAACCAGGACACATGTCAAGGAGTGTGTCTTGGGGAGCATGTTCATCTTTTATGGCTCTGATTTTGTCTGCTAAAAAAGACTTTATCAATGGAGATTTTACATGATTTATATATGAGAACTAACATGTAGTTTGTTTTAAGCAGTCAGCACTTTGGAAGGAATGTCTTAGTGTTCATGTCAAGCTGCAGCTAAACTATCCCAGGGCAATCTTAAAAATTAAAGTAGGCTGAAAATAACAGGGTCAATTATTTGATAATGGAAGTTTCTGTGATTGTGGCAATCTATTCTGTGTACAGAAACAAAACCTGTTATTTTTAGTTCTGATAAGTCTTATTTTAAAAGAAAAAAGAACAAGAGAAAGTTTAATGTCTTTTTCAATGAACTGGATGAGGGGATTGATTGCGCCCTCAGTAAGTTTGCAGATGACACCAAATTGGGCGGGAGTGTTGATCTGCTTGAGGGTAAGAAGGCCCTGCAGAGGGATCTGGACAGGCTGGATCGATGGGCTGAGGTCAATTGTATGAGGTTTAACAAGGCCAAGTGCCAGGGCCTGCACTTGGGTCACAACAACCCCATGCAACGCTACAGGCCTGGGGAAGAGTGGCTGGAAAGCTGCCTGACGGAGAAGGACCTGGGGGTGCTGGCTGACAGCCGGCTGAACACAAGCCAGCAGTGTGCTCAGGTGGCCAAGGAGGCCAACAGCATCCTGGCTTGTATCAGGGATAGTGTGGCCAGCAGGAGCAGGGCAGGGACGGTGCCCCTGTGCTCGGCACTGGTGAGGCCGCACCTCGAATGCTGTGTTCAGTTTTGGGCCCCTCAGTATGAGACAGAGGTTGAGGTGCTGGAGCGTGTCCAGAGAAGGGCAACAAAGCTGGTGAAGGGTCTGGGGAGCAGGTCTGATGAGGAGTGGCTGAGGGAGCTGGGGGTGTTTAGTCTGGAGAAGAGGAGGCTGAGGGGAGACCTTATCGCTCTCTATAAGTACCTGAAAGGAGGTTGTAGTGAGGTGGGTGTTGGTCTCTTCTCCCAAGTCACTAGTGACAGGACGAGAGGAAATGGCTTAAAGCTGCACCATGGGAGGTTTAGACTGGATCTTAGGAAGAATGTCTTTACTGCAAGAGTGGTCAGGCACTGGAACAGGCTGCCCAGAGAGGTGGTGGAGTCAGCATCCCCGGAGGAGTTCAAAAAACACATAGACGTGGCACTTGGGGACGTGGTTTAGGAGACATGGTAGTGTTGGGTTGACCGTTGGACTTGATGATCCTAGAGGTCTTTTCCAACCTTAACGATTCTATGATTCTACTAAAAAAAATTACAGACATTAATTATAGTTGAAGTATATGTGATTAAATTAACAGAGAAACTATATGCAAAACTCTTTTGGAGGTAAGATGTGTTTTTACAGGTGTGGTACAGTTATCACAACACCTGTCTCTATCATTCAATTAGTATTTTTCTTTTCTGCATTTGTTTGCTTTCTGGATTGTATCTGCTGTTTTAGTTTTTAGAAAACAATGGTGTTGCATGCATCAATGGTATTGTGATCTTCCTGACTTCCATTCTAGTCTGCCCCCGCAGCTGATAGCCTATGGTGTTTGTAAGATTCTGAATACTGGAAATGGATCATGAAGTCATCAGGAATCACTTCCAGATAATAAAAGTGCTAAGCTCTTCTTCATAGACCTAGTCCTACCGTGGTTATGCCAGACAATTTTGAACCTGGAGCTCTGCCAGTAGACAAGGTCCCTGCAGTCAGAAGCTTTCTGCCTTCTCTTTGGAAATTATATCCTCTTTTATCATGTATTTAGATAAGAACCTTGGGATAAAGATCCTGACATACCATATGCATTGCACAATGCCAAAAGCATCGAGTGCTTAAAATAATCTTACTCTTCAAAAACTTCATCATAATGCTCTGGACTGTGAATGTCAAGAGACTGTGAACCTGCCAATTGTCTGGGGTTTCCTGGGCTTGCCCTGGCCTTGGAGAATGGCTTTTCACACAGTGCTCTTTTTTAAAGGGAGAAAAGCCTTAGCTATGTTGATTTTTGGGGTGGTACTTTTTGTTTCCCATTAAAAAGCAGATGATGATTATTTTTTCTTGAGGCACCCTTTTTTCTTCACCCCATGTATCACCCTCCCAATTCTCCCTTACATCTTTATGTTCCTAAGTGATTGCTGTATAAGGAGGAGAATATTAAAACAAAAATAATGTAAAAAAGAATGTAACTAAGCAACTACACATGGAGAACTCTGCTAACAAAGTGCTAAACTTAGTTGCAGAGATCATAGATGGACATGAAGAGCAGCAGGATGTGTTACAGGATGTGGCTTGCTCAGGGACAGTATGCACTGACTCCAAGCAAAGCACCAGTACTTTACCTTGCTTTGAATAGTTTTTATTCAATTCTATCCTTAAATGTGCAGTTATAGCCCCTGGTATCTCAACTATTAGTTGACTAGGTTTTGAGATCTGAGGTTAGACATAGGTCACGATAAGCAATTGCTGAGATTGGCTGAATGAAGGGTTGTAGTATTCACATCCTCTCTGCCTGCGCTTCAGGTTGCATCAGGTGCAAGAGCAGAGCTCCTCTTGCATTCCCTGTGAGGAGTCTGGGTTATTTCTATGTACCAGACTCTGCTTCTACTGAATCCCCCAAGACCCTGTGGAACGCTCCAGCATGCAGTTGTGTCTTGGCCTTTCACCTTCCTTCTCTCTCTGTTCTCACACAGCTCACCAAAAAGGGCCGGCGCTGTACTTTTTTCTGCATCCATGATGCTGGGCTACTGTGCAGATCTGAGTGGATCTATTTAATGTAGGGAAGTTCAGTGATGCTAAAGATGTACTATGCACTCTGTAGTATTTTACATAGCTGGGTGTGAGGAAGTGGGGTGGGGTAGCAGATATGCTTTGTAACCTTCTGAGAGTAAGTGGAAGGCGGGGGTCCTTCAGTGCTTTTTGTGACACAGAATGTGTCTGCCTGCCCCTGGCTTCCTTGTCCTTGTACTGTTGTCAGGCCTTGGACAACACATCCAATACAGCTCTGTGAAATCTGAAAGAGGCAAGTGATAACTCTTTTGAGAATGGATTGAATATGCTTTGGGGAAGCTTTTGCTCACAGGACCCCAATAATTGACTGATTACTTCCAGTGCCTTCGTCCATCCACAACTGCCTGAAATGCTGTGGCTCCCTGCCAGCTTCATTTCCTTAAGACCTGATCTTGGCTCTCCAATGAGGAGGACAAAATAGGCTTACCAAAATTATTTTTCTGCACTGCTGAGAGCATTTAGGATTAATGATTTTCACCTGAAATGGGCCTATTAGGGTTTTTTTTGTGTGTGACAGTTCTAGAAAGAAGTGCAGATGTCTGGCAGGAGGAAACTAAGTGTAGGCTACAGAACACAACATTTACTCATATAAAACAACAGTGATCTCATGTGCTAGGTAGTTGGTTGATAGTTTTCTGTTAAATTCTAATTAGTTGTCACCAAAAAAAAAAAGGTAGTATTTCTAGTTTTCAAACTTCTTTCTTTTTCATGTCCTTTATTCCATGTAGCAATGGTGGGAGTAAAATCCAAAATACTGCTTTTTGGCTCTTAACAGTCGAGGGGCGTGAAGATAAATACATGAACAGAGTTAACTGAAAACTGCCTGAGAGCAGGTCAGCAGCAACAAAGCACTGAAACAATGAACTTCATCAGTTACAAAAGACAAATTAAAAATCTTTAAAATCTGGCAGGTCAGTTCATAGCTTCAGACTGATTTCCTGTTACTGGCACGCCCTCTATGTGATTGCAATGAAAATGGAGCACAAGGATGACTTAACAAAGAACACTAGTTACTTTCTTTAAGGTTTGTATAGCATATGTGAAGTTTGTTACCATGACTTTTCCTCTGATTTCTCCACTTTAAAAAAAATTTCCAGATTCTATCTGTGAACACAGTTTTGATAAATGCAACTTAGAGCTCAAGCACAGACAGACTGCTGGTGATTTTTTTTTTTTCCTCTTCTTCTTCCATTTACCAGTCTGTTGCTGGGCAAGCTGCTTAGCCTTGCCAGTAACATGTCAAAGCAAATCTGATTTTTGTTGCTGTTGAACTACCCAGAACATACATGTCTAGGTGAGGGAGAGGAAAATATACAAAAGGAAAAAGATGCCAACCAGCATGAGTCTTCCTGTTGCCACTCTGAGAACCAGCTATTACATGTTACTCTCTCCTCTCAGTAAATCACTGTAGTGAAGGCTGTAAGAAAATGAAATACATCAAGGTTCCATCTTATTTCTTGTATGAATGTGGTCGTGCTAAAATGAATGTTCTCACTGCTGAATGAGAAAAACAATCACAAGCCTAGATGCCTCTGAAGATAAAATAAAAATACATTACATTGTGGAATGTACAACTGAAAAATCTGCCATCTTCTGAGAATTAATACATGAATATATAAACTCCCTGGTGATCTAATAACCCTAAAATAAGCCAACATTTTTTCCATTAGTGAACTGAAAACACATTTTTCTTGTATATGTGTATTATTAGTTACAGAGTTGGCCAGGTATTTCATGTTGCAGTAATCTGATAGAAAAATGTTCTATCCTTAAATTAAGAGGTTCTTTTTCTGCAGAATTGCATTTCAAGGGCATCAGATTGACTAAATTCAAACTGTTAAGACATGGATACTTTATGTCTTAAACTGTGGCATTCAGCTAAATTCAGTACAGCTAAAGATGTAATATGAGGAGGGGGAAAAAAAGGGCATAAATGATTCAGAACATGCAGAAAGTCAGAAATAGGGGGGACAATGAAGCATTTACTAAAACTTACATTAAGCAAGTTAGACTTATATCAAATATTAGGCTTTTCATACTGATATGAACTAGTCTAAAGAAAGTAGTGGACCCTGATAGCTGCTTAAATTCCTAAGAAAATTCTGTTTATAATAGTACTCCTGGAAGAATATTGATGATACATACTGTTGCTTAGACTCAAATCTATCTCATTCCTACAGATGGCAAAGACCTGGTCCTTTGGCGTTCATGCAGATACGTTGTCTTAAGGCAGAGTGTTCAATGCTCTCAGTGTAGCAAAGTGCATTTGTTTGTGAGGAACTGCATTTTACCTTTATTTTGCATGCAGGTGTCACTCATGACTGCGTGTTGGTACATTAATGTTAGACTACTGTTTTGCTTTAATGCAGATGAGTTGTATTTAATATCTTCTAGTTGTCATCCTCCTTTCTGGAAGTGCTCTGAATACTTTGTAAGACTATATATGAGATTTCTGTAGGTTAACAAGTAAGGGAGTTAAAATATATATTAATCCCATAAATTGGTGTTGAGGAATGAGTGTTGCTTCAAGAAGAAGTGAATGCAAAATAAAAACAGGGAGGTTTTTTATTTGTTTTTCCACATCATGGAGCATACAATAATTAAAACCCCGAGTAGGGCAACAATTCACATTACAATTAGACAGAGAGGAAAGCAGCAGTCTTAAGTTAGAAGACTAGACCAGCTAAAGAGGAAAAATCTAGAAGTGTATTGTGGATAAGAGCATAAATACTTTTGGATGAAGATTTTACTGTCACTGTCAAATTCCCCCCAGCTAACTCAATTTAGGCCAGTATGTTTACAGCATGAATTACAGACAGAGCTTGTAATATGCAAACTTGAAACTATTTCTTCAAATAAAAGTGCTTGTCCTGGAATGCTTTGGTAATAGGATCCCTGCATTTGTGATTTGTTTTTTTTATGGGACAAAGTAAGTATTTTTGTACAGGCCTCTGATGTTTTGCATAGCAGATCATGTTATGGTTTCTTCTGTATGGATGTTATGGGATCCTTGTTTAGGAGAATATAGAGAAAAACACCCTTTCTTTTTATATGTAGCTTGAGTATTGTATTTAGTTATAAGGCTTTGGTTTGGTTTTCTCTCTATTTTCCTGTTGAGTTAAAATGATTAAAAACGTTCTTGGGTTTGTTTGCCCACTCTGTGATCTGCGGAAGTCCGTGTTCACGTAGGCTTACTTCATAGCTACTTGCAGTGAAACAAATTTATTGTATGAAGTGTTCTGATTACCCTTGATATAATGTAGAAAGTACTCTTGGATTTTTCTAAATTAATGTCGCTATTGAAATGTGAGTGGTTTGTAACTGGGGACAAATGTTTGATTTGTGTGGGTGAGTGATTTGGAAGAAAGAGTTTATGCTTGTATGTTTTTAGACTGCATTGTTCATGCAGTGGAGGTGGCAAAAGAAGTAGATTTGTATGAATAAAAGGTATCACAAGGGAGTGGGGTGTTTCCTAAGTGAAAGATTAATCTTTTACTAGTCATCTACTTGCTTGTTAGAAAGAGATTGTGTCTTCATTTTTGAGAACTACAAGGAACTTGAAAGTTGTATTGGTGCTGCTTTTTGATACTAAATTTGGTTGTCAGATGTTAAGCCATTTGTGACACTTACTTTTCCATATTTACCTCAATGTTTGTTGAGACTGAAGTATGCCTGTGTCCTGGAACTGAATGATTATTTTCAGAAGTAATCTGCATGTTCAGGTGCGGTATATTTGATTTCCTTACTCTGTGATTTGTGCTATGCATTTCTTTCTGTGTTTGGCAATCATGAAATGTGTATATGGGGTTTTTATGAACATGGAAAAGATTGCAGCTATCCCTGCTGAGGACAACCTAACTCTGTTACGTTTTTATACGTTGCAGAGTTATGTGCAAGCCCTGAGAGGCTTAAGGAAGCAGTAAGTTTATTGACTGATGGTCCTTGTTATCCTATCAATTAACCCAGCAGGATGTCTACAAGCAGCTTAGATTCCAGCAGGAGAGCCAGTGCTCAGAGATTAAACTGGAGGTTTTTTTTTTTTTTTAGGGGACAGATTTTATAAGACTGGTTTGTCAATCTTCCATTTATTCTTGGTAAAGGAATATTGAGTGTTTTTTTGTTTGTTTGTTTTTTTTTTTTTTAAGTTTTCTGCTCTGTCTAGACAGTAAATAAAAGTAACTTTTTTTTTCCTTTAATATGCCAAGGTAACAAGCATGTGCTTTCTCACTAAAGTCAATTGTCAATTGTGTTTCAAGGGTTGAGGTAGCAGGGTTGACGCTCAAACAGTTGCTGTTTGAGTAAGTTTTCCCTGTTTCTGCTATCTAGACTGTCTCATATGGAAGCATCTTCTCGTTTGCAAGGAAGTATTAAATTTCATTCCAGGTAGATCTTCCCACAGCATAGCTAATCTCTCTGACTACAAATAAGCTTATGCATTAGATGGAAACATAGTGGGATAACGGCTGTATAAAGCTGTGATATATACAGAATAGAAGTTTTATTGGTAACATCTTTAGCACAAAATGTTGAGTCACGTTTCAGTTGCTCCGTGAAATTCAGAATTTTGAGAACTTGGGTTAGTTTTCTTATGGTAAAAGTGCAATAAGCAGGACAGTGAAAAGGTCAATGATACATAATTTACTTCATAAAATGCTCTGAATTTCATAGGGAAAAAAGTATGGTGAGGTCTGAATTTGACTGCAGAATCAATCTCCATGTCACTGAGGACAGGCCACTCCAAATTTTTCTTTCCCTCTCATATTAAGAGCATTTAAAAAAAAAAATCATAATTTTCTGAACATAACCACACAGGTGAAGTTCCCCATCTAGGTACAGTTTATACTAAAAAGGAGAGGTTTTTTTATGATATAAATGATACTTTGTCTGGACAGAATTTTATTGGTGTGGATATATTGATATATTGTGTTGTGATAGTCTTTGTGTAAACTTGCTTTGGGAGTTACTACAAGTATGGAAAAAATCTAAAGAAAAAATATATTCAAATCTATTTGTGAGGGTTTTGGTTTTCTTGTTTTTTGTTTGTTTTGTTTTGTTTTGTTTTTTTAAACATAAGCTAAAAGGTACATCAAGAGAACATTATTCTGGTTTTCCACTATAGAATTAGATAAGCTATATCAATAATGTCAGGCTATGACCTACCCTGACAGTTGTCTTTATCTAATGTTTTGTTAAAACCTCCAGTGACAGATTCCACAACATCCCTTGGCTGTCCTTAACATTTCACTGAAAGTTCCTTTTCCTAATGTCTAAACTGAATCCTCCTTAATACATTTAAGATCATTGCATCTTGTACTTGCTACTATGGACAGAAGAAGCAAATTATTCCTTTTTGCTTTGTTGAGGTCTTGTGTATATTATCATGCCTTCTCTCAAGCTTCTCTGCTTTAAAACAAGTAGCCACAAATAATTTGGTCTTTCCTCTTAGGTCATGCTTTTGACACCTTCTCTTGTATCCTGGGACTCAAATAGTTCTACCCCTTTATTAAAGGATGCTGTTGATAAGTAGAACAGAAGCATTTCTTCTGGTGTCTTCTATTTACACGTATGTGATTTGACTTTTCTTGTAAGCAGAATCATCTTTATGATCCTTGAACAATTTCCTGTGAAGTGTTACATAATCAGTTGTTTCTAATTGTACACTGTGGAGCTGACTGTTCCTGCCTACGTGGGATGACTTGTACTCGTCCTTACTGAACTGTATCCTATCTGAGAGCGTAGAATCATAGAATGGTTTGGGTTGGAAGGGACCTTTAGGGGTCATCTAGTCCAGCTCCCCTGCAATGATCAGGGACACCTTCAACTAGATTAGGTTGCTCAGAGCCCCATCCAACCTGACGTTGAATGTTTCTAGGGATGGGGCCTCCATAACCTCTCTGGGCAACCTATTCCAGTGTTTCACCACCCTCATTGTAAAAAATTTTTTCCTTATATCCAGTCTAAATCTACCCTCCTTTAGTTTAAACCATTACCCCTTGTCCTGTCACAACAGGCCTTGCTAAAGAAATTGCCCCCATCTTTCCTATAGTCCCCCTTTAAGTACTGAAAGGCTGCAATAAGGTCTCCCTGGAGCCTTCTCTTTTCCAGGCTGAACAACCCCAACTCTCTCAGCCTGTCCTCATAGGAGAGGCGTTCCAGCTCTTGGATCATTTTTGTGGCCTCCTCTGGACCCGCTCCAACAGTTCTATGTCCTTCCCGTGTTGAGGGTTCCAGAGCTGGACGCAGTACTCCAGGTGGGGTCTCACCAGAGCGGAGTAGAGGGGCAGAATCAGCTCCCTTGATCTGCTGGCTATGCTTTTTTTGATGCAGCCCAGGATACGGTTGGCTTTCTGGGCTGCGAGCGCACATTGTTGGCTCCTGTCCAGCTTTTCATCCACCAGTACCCCCAAGTCCTTCTCTGCAGGGCTGCTCTCAATCCCTTCATCCCCCAGCATGTATTGATATTGGGGGTTGCCCCAACCCACGTGCAGGACCTTGCACTTGGCCTTGTTGAACCTCATGAGGTTCTCATAGGCCCTCCTCTCCAGCTTCTCTAGGTCTCTTTGGATGACATCCTGTCCTGGCATGTCAACTGCACTGCTCAGCTTGGTGTCATCTGCAAACCTGCTGAGGGGGCACTCGATCCCACTGTCTGTGTCATTGATGAAGATATTAAATAGTACTGGTCCCAGTACGGACCCTTGAGGGACACCACTCGTCACCGGTCTCCATCTGGAGCCATTGACCACTACCATCTGGATGCAAACATCCAGCCAATTCTGTATCCACCGAACGCTCCACCCATCAAATCTGTATCTCCCCAGTTTAGAGAGAAGGATGCTGAGGGGGACCGTGTCAGAGGCCTTACAGAAGCATCACACCTATTGATGAACATTATTTTGAGTTCAAATCCTGCCCTCCAGTGCACTAAGGGTCCCTTGTCCTCCCTCCCAACAAATCCCTTTCTGTTTTCTTATCCAAGTTATATTGCATAGTGAGGCACCCAAAACAGACCTCTGCAGAAAATTATGTAATGCATTCTTCTGAGGTTGCAATGAATCATTGGTAACTGCTCTTAAGAAATCCCCATTGATTCCAGAGTAATTTCATCTATATTTTTTCCCATTTATTTGAGAAAGTCATAGAATCATTATGGTTGGAAAAGACCTCTAGGATCATCAAGTCCAACCGTCAACCCAACACTACCATGTCTCCTAAACCATGTCCCCACGTGCCACATCTACGCGTTTTTTGAACTCCTCCAGGGATGGTGACTCCACCATCTCTCTGGGCAGCCTCTTCCAGTGCCTGACCACTCTTGCAGTAAAGAAATTTTTCCTAATATCCAATCTAAGTCACATGAGACTGTCAAAAGTCTAGTCATGTTATGAGACATTTACTACTAATCCTGTGACTACAAGAACAGAGGAAGAAGGAAATCAGACTTATTTGGCAAGGCTTGCTTTGGACAAACCCATGGTGGCTATTACTCATTTCTGTGTTTATTTCTAGGTAACTAAGTAGTGTACTTCATTATTTGTTCTTATTTTTTTCCCCAGGAATTTAAGTGTAACTGAGTCGACTAATTCCTTGGTTTCTTTGAAAATGGACGAGTCAAGGTTGCTCCCTTTCAGTCTTCCATTGTCATGCAGGTCTCCACGCTCTCTCACAGGGGACCATTGGTAGCAAGGAGCTTTGATAGCTTTGTCATCAGTCAGTGAGTTCCTTGTTGTCATAGGATGATGTTCATTCAACCGAACTGTCTTACTGGAACACATTGCTGTTTATTTTGCAGGTTTTCATCATGCCTTTCCAAGAGTATTGAGTGCCATCATTAAACTGAAGTGGGTTTCAGAACTTCACATAGTTTCTCCACATTGGTTGAAATCTAATCTAAGAGAGTTTCCCTCTCACCACTTGCTCCACCTTCTTTACCAAACACTAATGCATTTCAAGATCTTGCTGAACATTTTCTATGCTACTATATTCCCTTCCCCACTGGGTAGTTCAAAGCCTGTGTTGTAAATCCTGCACTTTGGATGCTTCTACCAGCTGTACACAGAAAAATTTCCCTTATGTTATGTTCTCAGTATGGTTTGCTGTACAGATCTTCATCTCCCCTGCCGGTTCACTCTTGAGAACTCCTGTTTGCAGCAGCTTGCTTGCAGGTCTTGCTGGGACACAGGACTGCTGGGTTTTAATGTCCTCATTCACACATCTGTCAAGATTCCTGTATTATATAAACCTTGTGTAAAAGCTTATACAACATTATGATTTGTAAAGTGCTACACTCTAAGAAACTTCGATGAAGCTTTTTTATCAAAAATGTTATAAAACAGAACATTTTCATATTTGTGCATGAGAATCAATATTTATATTTGGACTAGGTCTCAGTGCTGACTTTATATCTCTGGAAATAATAAAAATTTGGCTTGAAAGTTGAAATGCTTAAGGGGTGTTATTTTCAAAGACTGTGACAAGTTCTTTGTCCTTGATATAGATCTACTGCTCAGTACATTTTTATTGGTTGAAATCAGCACCTAGTGAAGTGATGCACGATTCTTAGCCATAACTGAAGGAGAAGATTAATTCCCTAATTTTCTGGGAAGTAACATACCTGAATATTCTACAGAAGAAGCAAGAATTATAGAGGATGCTTCATTTGCTGAACACTATCAGAGGTGATGTATGTGCTATTTTGATTTGACCTTCTTTTCTTTTTTTAAGTAAACCAGCCTGGAACAGTAGGGAGTGGTGGTTAGAATAAGATTTTCCTTGCTGAAAAATGAAGAAAAAGAAAGAGGAAGATGTCTATACAGATGTCTTGTAAACATTTTCAAGTTTTGCTTTCTCACAGGTTTCTTGGGTGACCTTGAGCAAGCCCTTTAGTACCAGATCTACTGGAGGACTTCGCTAAATGCCTCCATCCAAAAGTTAAAAATCTATAGGTGTATAAGGACTTGTCAGCAAAATTCTGTGGATATTTGAAGTTCCTTTTGTCAGACTATGACAGATTTATGTCAGACTAGGTAAGTCCTGTCAGCATAGGATGAGAAGGCAGTAGGTTGGCCCCTATACTAGGCCAGTCTGGCTTGGGATCCTTCATATTAAGAATTTGCTCTCACTTGTCTCGCCTGAGTGAAGTGGTTCAGTGAAGTTCAGTCTGAGCACAACTGACATACCTTTACAGGGTCAGAGGCAGCATAAAACATATAGTCTGAGCCACGATTTTTGTGGTTCTTTTTTTTTTTTTTAATAGGAGAAAACCCTGTTGTTCAGATGCTGAAATAATGCAAGTTAAGAGTGGAATAACAGTTTGGAACATAGAGCCCTGATTAGGAAAGACTGTCTAATGAATGATGTTATGTCATGGTGAAAATGACAGTAATAGTAGTTGGTAAAAGAGTATCTGAAGAGAATGTTATATGGTATTGATCTAAGCCTGACAGACATATACTAGCTTCTCACAGAAAAATAAATTCTCTTATAAAATGTTTCTCTACCTTAGCACTTCATAAAAGTCAGGTTAGATGAAATTCAAAGCTTTGCAAAATGACTGAGCTGTGCGTGGAAGATGTTTTGAGAACATAATGCTTGGGAATGATGGAAAAATCCTGGAGGAACACTGCTCCTGATGTGCTTGCTCCAGGAACCTGTAGTACACAACAGCAAAAACAGACTCTGCCGGGAGCAGTTGTGTCATCTTGTATTTTTCTACGGCAGAGCTTGTGTTGCAGTTACTATGCCCATACTTCAGTGCTTCAGTAGATAAAACATTCACATAGGAAATAGAAAACTTGAATTTAGTGCACTCCTTGAACCTGAGAGAGTTATGCAGGATGTAGATTCCTGCCCCCACCATGTGGATACTCCTAACTGCCTGGTCACAGGTTAGGAGGTAGAGGTAGGGATCTCTGTGTCTCCTTTGAAACTCAAGTTCTGTAAACAGTTAGAATTACGTTAACAGGTGAGCTTCATAGCTCACCCCTGGCTAACAACTTTGTTTTGAGGGAAGAAGCCCTATTCATGAGGTTTCTCTCACTTGAACAGTAGGTACCTCTACAGCCTTTGGATTCCAGCTGTTTGAGGATACTGCTAAGCTGCAACAATGCTACACAGGGCTGAAACAAAACTCAAGATAGAAATCAGTGTTGCATACACTAATGAGTTACTTGTTAGTCTTGTCTTGAATCCAAGACAATATTCTTACTTTGTAGTTGGTGACATTACTGAGTTGGGCTCTTACTCCTCCTTTTTGTATTGTCTCCCCAACACCCCCCCACCCCTTCACTAGAACACATTCTGCATAAAGTTGCATTCTGTATTTTGCATTTGCATAATGTTACCCATATGCAGTTTCCCTCTAAAGCTCACTCTAGTTGTTCAGCACTTAGGTTTCTTATCCAGTCACTCTGCATCAATTTTTGTTCAATCTGTCTCCTTCCTCCAAGCCTTTCTGTCATCTGTCATCCACACCTCATTTCTGTTTGTTCATTCTAAAGGTATTTACTCATTCGTTTTACTCACAGAAAGATGTTTATTGCATTAGATTCAAACAAATATGGCAATTCCACCCACACATATACTGTTTCCCTTTATTCTCCTCTGACCATGCACAAAAGATACAGTACTGTTGGGTGTGTATGTTTTTATGTAGGGTCTGAAGGATTACTGTTAAGGGTTGGAGCGTCTGTATGTGTGGACTGACAGGTCACAGTGATTTTGTGCGTGGAGGAAGAAGGGCAAAGGATGGGTCATGACCGAGGCCACTGCCCCAATCTAGTCTTGACCTTCATGATCTGAATTCATCTTCCTGTCCCTCTAGAACTCCAGATCCTTGTCCCAACCCGGCCAAAATGCATCTGATTGTCTGTGATGTACAGGCCTGTCATCACTGACTCTTTTCACCAAGGACTTGGGAGAGCATAGTTAGACCTTTCCCTTGTTTGATGGGGCTCATCAGCCTCTAATATTTTCCTTTATTTGTTACCTAGCTTTTGTTAAAACATGAGTCACTTCATGGTTTGAGTGCTACAGCTGGCTCCTTTTTCATATAGACCTTATTAGTCAGTTGATCTACCTTGAAGTCTGCCTTCCTGTCGTTTAGTGAAATTGTGGCTGTATAGATGGTCATTATGGAACAAAACTTTCTTTGTAGGTAAGATTTTGATACTTGTAACAGTGCTTTTATAAGTAATGATAATAAATTCTGCTGGCAGTGGAACAGTGAATGCTTTCCTATGTCCAGTTTTAATCTAGGTTTATTTCCTTGCGTAAGAAACACCTTTTTTTTCCTGCATGAATTTAACCACGGATCTAACTTCGCATTGTAAGAACAAGAGATAATATGTAATAAAGTCTTATTTAGGTCAAGCTTGACATATGCAATGAAAATTATATTAATTTTAGTTGTAACTTGGTTAGCAGTGGGAGAAAGATGAGCATCCTCTTTGATTTGTAGGAGAAAAGTACAAACTGTACTACAGGACAATTTTATGTAGTTGTTTACTTTAGCTAGATCACAAAGGGTTGCAAAAAAAAGGTGCATTTTATTGTAGATAGTTATCAAGTTATGTTATCTGCACTCAAGAAATTCAGCACTGGATTCACTAAAGTGTAAAAGAGATTAACACACCACATGGTCACAGAGTACAGTTAAATATCCTTCAGGGAAAGGAGAACTGGAAGCTAAGATTTCCTAATGATGATTCCCTTTTTCATTTTGGGACCTGGGAAAGATGTCTCTGAGCAGTTCCTACAGATGGTGTGTCTGAAGTGCAGAGTTACTGTACTAAAGACATATATTTAATCTGCAGTTGGAACATCGCCCAGAAATGGAGAATGAGACCTAGAAGAATTGCTGTTATGGATTCAGAAGTTCTGATTAGCAGACCACTGGTTGGTCTTACATGACCTTGACATGGTCTAGTAATGTGCAGTGAGTATAGACTGAATATATAAAAAGTTACAATTCAAACATATTATCTGGAAAGTACTTCAGGTTGTACTGTAGCACAATCATTACGAAATCTAGCTTGGAACAGTTAGTTTAGGCACAGTCAGTTCAGAAAAGATTTGAGTGTAAAGCAGCTATTGCAAGTGCTGGTTGAATGGGAGCTAAAAGCATGGAGAAATCAGGTGATTGAGGCATATTCATGATTCAGTTTTAGTATATGATTTCTAATCAGGGACTGAAAAACCTTTAAAAAGCTAGAAGAAGGCAGAGCCTTGTTAGTGCCTTCCAGATCCTTCTGTATGCTGCTGTACTGAGGAAATGCTAACCATGAAAATATAGTTTTGAGAAAGACAAAGCAATTCTATTTACACAACAGCCATTTCACTGTCAGACTCCGTCCACAGTATATTCTCTGTAGATGTGTTTTAGTGATATTACAGCTGTACGGCATGGCTTAAATTAACTCTACAATCATTAGAGATATAAATGAGTTTCATAGCTATGTTGTTTGGTGGATATCACTGATGTTCTCCAGTCTATTCTGTAACTAAGGAAGCCTGCTGCTGAATTTCTTGTATGCCAAAACCTAGTTGTGCTCCAGCCCAGTACCTAGTTGTACTCAGAGATACTAGTTGCATTCTCTGAACTGTTCCCATACTCACAAACTGTTGCAGGAAGTGGCAAAGGGAAAGGGAAAGTATGAGGCAGAAGTCCTTCGAGCTGATGGTGCCAATAACTTTGAAATATATTTTGAGTAATAGCTTGCTGTTTTGGTTAGTTATTGATTCTCTTCACTGACCGATACAGATAGTCATATTATGCTTCTAGCAAGGACAGATACTAGATAGAAGTATTACATGTTTCTTCCTGCATTCAGATGAGTAAGCTAGCGTTAAGTTAGTCTTTGCTTGAGCATCTTGAGAAAATACTGCAGTATTTCTCCTTTTCTGCTAAGTTAGCAGAGGCCAATAAATTGTTTCAGGATCTGAACAGTGTGCAGCATTACATTTAACTTTCTTATTGATTATTAGTTTATAGACAAATAATAGATGTGCCAGAAATGAGCTGTTCATCATATGTCTCTGGGTAAGAGTCCTGGCAAAGGTTATGTTTTCACTAATACTAATAGTCAGTTTTCTTAGAGCAGTACTTTGTATGTCAAGGATGTGAACCTAAATGAAGGGGCTAAAGTCCATGGAACGTAAATTTGATTGCAGACCAGAACTTTGGAGATGCTGATTATGTTTTATCGCTAAATTGATAGATAGCGAAGAGAGTATAGGTAGAGAGACAAGTACCTGTTCTCTTTCCTGCTATTCATTTACAGTCACCATTGTTCAAGTGACTTGTGACAAAGGGCTCTTTGTGGTGCTGATTCCTAAACCAAATACGAAGGTATGTGTGAGGCATGCTGTGAGGTACACACCACAATAATTCTAATTTTCCAAGTTCTACTATAGCAAATACCCTAAAACGCCAACCAGATAAGTCATACCCTGGTGCATTTATCTATATGCTTTGAGGCAGCTGTGATTGACCTAGTCCTATTCAGATGTCAGAGACAGGATGGTTGACTAAATATACATTTAGTCTGATCCATATATGTTTTTCTTTTTTTCCTTTATGGATATTGTTTTGTGCATGAATCCTCTGAAAGTGGATTTATCTGCTGAGATCTTGTTTTTTCCAGCCTTCTCTGATACAGAGTTTGACAGATGTAGGAAATACATGTACAAACATGACTGCGTGCTCTCGAAAAGCTGTTCTGGGAACTGAACCATGTTTTTTGTAGTCAGGTATAGAAACATTAAGGCACATGTCACACTGTTTAAAAAAGGAAAACAAAACCAACAACAAAACACCCCTCTTCTGGTGGATTCAGGTGAATTGATATTAGCCATAAGGTAAACAAGGTTCCAGGTTATTGCAGCACAGTTGCTGTTCTGGTAGTTAAGTTGGAAACATAGACTTAGGGGACAAAACGAAAAGAGTGGTCCTAGTCAAAAATCTAGTTTGAATTAGAGCTTTCTTTGGTATTGTTAGTGTGAGTTCAGCAGAGGCAGTATTAGCACTGGTGGGAATTGTTCTGCAAGATTTTCTGGCACTGACAAGATTTATTTAGTTAGAAAATCAAAGTTAAAAGCTGAAGCATGTCCATTACTTAAATATTAAAATGCATACTTGCCTTTTAGCAAGATGTGCTTAATTGTAATACTTAATCCTCTTTTTTGGAAGGAAGTAATGCTAATAAAATGTAACTAGTTAAATCTTATAAAAGTTTTAAATTACACATTTTACCATGCATATAAATTTTACTATGTTCATACATATTATAAGAATGGTTTGTGAACTTTTGTATAAAGACTTTATACGCCCGTATAATAATTTTGCTGCAATATTATTTTATATGTCACAAAAATGTCACAATGATTTATTTATGACTACCAGCTCCTCTAGGTTCTCATTATAATTATAGAATCACAGAATAATTCAGACTGGCAGAGACCTCATGAGGGTCCTAGTACAACCTCCTGCTCAATGCAGGGTCAGATGAGGTTGCTCAGGGCTTTATCCAGTTGCATCTTGGAAACCTCTGAGGACGGAGACCGCACAACCTCTCTGGGCAACCTGCTCCACTGTTGAGGTGTCCTCCCGGGGAAAACGATTTTGCTTAAATCTAGTCTGGACCTTTCTTTTTTCAACTTACACCTATTGTCTCTTGTCCTCCTACCATGCACTGCTGTGCAGACCTTGACTCTGTCTTATTGATGACCTCCTTGTAAGTTCTGGAGGGGCTGCTGTTAGCTGCACCCAAAGCTGTATCTTCCCCAGGCTAGGCAAGCCTCGTTCTCCCAGCCACTCCTTACAGGGAAGTGTTCCAGCCCCCTGGCAATTTGAGGGCCCTCCACTTACATCACCGTAGTTTACCAATGTCTTTCCTGTATCAGAGGGCCCAAAACTAGGTACACTTTTCTACATGTGGTCTAACAAGCCCCAGGTAAAGGGGAATACTCACTTCCGTTTATGTCCTGGCTATGATTCTGTTAGTAGAGCCCAGGATACTTTTGATCCCTCAATTCCTTAAGCATCTTCCTAGAGAATCTCTTTGGCACTATACTTGCAAGCTCATATCTTCGTTGGCACGAGTAGTGTCAGTGAAGTATGCGTTTGAAGGGCCATGACCTTGTAACTCTATTGTGTAAGTTATGCAGCAAATCCCTTTTCTGTGGAAGATGCATTTAAATAGAATATAGTGCATAGACTTCATAAATTCTATTCTATAAATAGAATGGTATATCTGTTTATGGTTCAGGTGTTGCTAAGGGCAGTACCATAAAGCTGTCTTCTGTATTCCTTTACACATGAAGAAACTTTTTCCTACAACCTTGTACACTGCTTCGTTTTGTAACTTGCAGCAGCGGCAGACCAAATGATTTAAAATTCAGTAGGTTGGTAGAGTTAGTGGTCAGTCCAACATATGGTTATGTTGAGTGGAAGAGGCTTTAATCTTATTTAACAATTGTTTTGCAGTTGTCTTAGAAGATGAATTATGTTCCAATATGTCTAATCATAGGTTTTTTGAGTATAGGACAGTTGTCTCAAAACCAAAGGAAGCAAATACTTGCTTGACTGGAAAGAAATGCCATCTCCTGGCTTACGTTTTGTAACTCATAAGAAGAATTCTAAATAAGTAAATCAGTAATGCTTGCTCTTCATTGCTGTGGGACTGGGAACTGCTAGATAGGAACATGTGCTACTGTTTCACGGTGGATGACTCCTCTACATTTTTTACTTCCCTAATGCATTGTAATATTGTGACATTGTGACAAGTAGTGATTGTAATCAGGGTGACACAAGAAGGGGGAAAGGCAGTCTACCTGATTATAGACTAGTTTCCATGTGTTGGTTCCCTCCTCTCTCTGGAAAGTGTTTGTTTCCCTGACGAGATCTGATTCTTTGGGCACCTTTGAAGAGTCCTGAGTACTACTGAGGGGCCATCTATTTTTATGCCCCTTTCTGAAACTTTAGTTTTAATACTTTCTCCTCACTGCTGTCCTTATTTTCCTGTTAGCTTTTTGGAAGCACTGTGCCTGCACCTCAGCAGAGGGGCAGCGTAGGGACAGTTTGCACTTTCTATGGGTTCTGTTAGGCATTCAAAGGTTGTGTCAGCCCCTTTATTCGGAACAATTACTGCTAGTAAAATTTTTACCAGGTGTCCTAGTTTGTTACCTGTACTCTTTTGCTGCAAAAATTATCTGTGCAGATGTTTGCTTAGAAGAACTGTAGAACTCATAGCTATGTGGTTGTAGACCTATTCATAGTGTACTAATAAATACCTTGTGAAAATAATGGAGTTTTCATAAGACAGAATTTCTGCCACCTCCACTGTTAAATCTTTCAAAAGATATGGGCAGAGACTTGGAGAATTTTGTGAATTGACAGGTTTTACCTGTACATTGTAGTTCATTACAACATTGAGAATTTCTGTGTGGCACAGAGGAAAAGTTATTTTTGTAATAGAAAATATAAAATTGTATTTTCATATCATGTCCATTCAGTGTAATCCTGTCATGACAGGAAGAGAGAAATGCGGCTGCTGCACTAGTAACAGAAGAATGAATGGCAATATCTCTCTGCTACAGAGAATCATTTACTGTTCCTTTTTTTAACACCATTTTTAAAGAGGAACAAATCAGAACCTTTAGGTATAAACACTTTATGAACAGGACTTTGGGACAGCTCTAGTAGTCATCACACCTGTTTCCCATAAGCTTTTTACTCCGTGAGCTGGACCGTGGCTTATTAAAATGATATTGTTAAGTACATTTTTATAATTATATCTTTACGTGAATATATATAACAGAGACAGGCAGATGGTGTGTGTATATGCACATACTATCAATTCTAAATATAAATGCAGAGACAATGCAAAGAGATGTGTACCTTTTTTGTTTCATGTCTGACACTACCTGTAATGTACATTATCTATTAAATTTATTTCTGTAGCATTGATTAATTCTGATCACATAGAAAGGTCCCTTCCAACCCAACTATTAAAAAAAGAAACACATCACCCCTAAACGTATGACCAAATGAAGACATTTTTTCTCTTTAATTCTCTTTCATTTCTCTTTTTTATGCTCTTAAAAGCGTCTTTCAAATACTTTACTTAAGAAATTATTTCATTTTAGCCCATTAACCTTTGGCTGTGATTATAATTTAGGTTCTCTAGTCAGAACTAATAATTTTAGGGTAGATAACATCTTACTAAACAAAATGTTCTTTCACGGATGTATGTTTGTTTTTCCGTCATTGGACTTTTTCTCTTCACCTTCCCAGTCATCTAGTTAAGTCAGCATTTCCTGAACATCAGCAATAGTTTTCTGTAATACCTAGATATATAAAAATTAATATATATATTAACCTCAGTTTGGTTTTGTACCTGTTAACTTCTCTTAACAGATGAAGCACTGAATACAAGGTGTATTCCTTGAAATGCTCTTGCACGTAAATCAGAATATGAGATAATGGTTTGATATTTAGTTTTTTGGTTTGTTTGGTGTTTTTGTTTGTTTGTTTGTTTTTTTTTTTTTAACGTTAGCTTCTGAAACTTGTCAGCTCCTCCTGCGTATTTGTCTTATTTATAAAGGATTCTTCCAAAATACCAGTTTGCATGCCCAGGAAAGCTTTTACTATATGCTTTTACTGTATACTTTACTATACTTGTTCTTTGGATAAGTTAAACCTTCATGAAGTACAAAACTTTGCAGCATAAAGTTATGTCCTAGAATGAAGGTTTAAAGCCAGTGATTGTGTTGTAGCTGTAGCAGTCTGAAGATAAAAACTTGTGCATCTCGTAGGAGACCTAATGCTTTTATTAGGCTAATAGACAATGCTTTTGAACAAAAGCATGCCTACTTTTTTCTCCATATTCATGAATTGTTCTAGTAAAATACATTATTGGCCCATAAAGAATCCCATTGCTTATATGACTGCTTTTTTCTTTTGCTTTCTGAGAAAAATCTAAAATAACTGTTTTCTCTAGTCCAAAGATGCTATTTTTTGAAACAAACACAAATCTTATTTTTTAAAAATTCTAGTTTCTTTCTTATCTCCCTACCCTACTCTTATTTTAAATTGGGACCGAAACATTGATGGGTCAGAGTGGGATTGAGATATAAGGATTCCAGCCTAGCATTAGCTTGCTTCTGTGAACAAAATACTAAAATTTGCTTCATACTTCCAATCAGACAGCTTATGGAAGCAATTACCCATCTTTGACAGTCCTCATTGTTATGAAACTGTCCTTTTTGTATTTGTTTCTCATGTCTGATTCTGTTGATATGAATAGTCTTAATGATGAGGCGGGGCCTATACAGGTAAGTTGAAGCCTTATTGTTTGATTGTATGTGTAGTTTTTATGTGTAAATACTGATACGTTGTACCATGACCTGTAGGCTTGCTTTTCAGAATGACTAAGGAAGCCTGCTAGACCAAGCTAGGAGGACTACCATTTTGCTATCATATGTGTTGATTTAGGAAAATTTCCTTGCTGTTAAATTTTAGTAGCCTCAGTCTGCTGTTAGTAATGTTACTGATGTGCGTAAGGTCTGGATGTGCATTAGGGAAAAGTGAGCCATTTTAAATTTCCTGGCAAGCCTGGTCTTTGAAAGCTTGTGTGATACATTTGGTGTCTCTGTTGAAAACCAACACCCACCTTCTCCCCCCCTCCCCCCAACCCCAACCCTACAAAAGCATTGTATGATGTTAACTTATTTTCAAATACTGCATGTCTTCATTATTGGATTTAGATATATTGCATAAATGCTAAACATATGTACACCATTCTTTGGTTTTTTTTCATATTATATTTGATTTGTTGCAAACAATTTTTTAGCTTTTTGGCTGTAGGGCTTTTTCCTTTAGATTACAGTATTTCTCCATTGTGAATGCTTAGAAAATATTTTCATAGCAAGCCACTGAACCAGATGTTAGCTTTATCCCGTGATTAAAGACAGCATGCAGTTACAGAAACATTTCTATCTGGGAAAACCATACTTTTTTCATCTGGAAT
This sequence comes from Morus bassanus, assembly GCA_031468815.1. NCBI lineage: Eukaryota > Metazoa > Chordata > Aves > Suliformes > Sulidae > Morus > Morus bassanus. The sequence continues at coordinate 5,868,101 of CM062583.1, forward strand.
AATTTGAATAGAATAACTTTTGTTCAAGTGACCATTTTATGATTTGTATTTTTTTGCAATACTGGTAAAACTCAACAGAACTTAGTGTGAATATTTAGCACGTTATAAATATCTTGTATTCATATTTTTAATGGCTTATACATTCTTGAGAATTTAATTATATGGATGGTGCTATTGTAAGAAATTCAGGAAGAAATTAAAAGACAGAGGCAGAATAAATCTTACATGACAAGCATTCAGTATTTGCAGGTTATGTACTCTCCTCGTCTGGGAAATAAGTTGTTTCAGTGGCCCCTAATTGCCTTAAACACGGTATTAATAAACAAAAACTAGAGTTTCAAGGGGATGAAGTGGAGCAGTTTTCGAGGTTCTACAAAACCTGCCATTGAAAAAAATGGAAAGTCACTTTGCTAGGATTACAATTTCTCTCATTTGACTATAAAAAGATTTTTATTAAGAAGTTGTAGGGGAAGTCAAAATGTGAAGAAGCAGTATATTTTGAAGGTAAAATATGAACAGATGCACTGGACAATAGGAGGGCTGCATAAGGCAGTCTGCAGGTGTACAGAGCCGCAGGAGGTTTACACAAGTCAACATTCATCTTCATTCTGAAAAATTCAGTAATAAAAACTGAAAGAACTACATTAACATCTTTATAGTAGGGAAGTCATTAATTACCACTTGAGTCACAGTGCATTGGGGAAGACTGGTATAGATGTAAACCCTGTTTTTTTTTTTTATAAAGTTGAATATTTGTGGGGATATAAATGATATACACTTATTTATGACAGAAATAAGACCAACCATTTAGAAATATGGACTGTAATCTTTTTTCCTCTGTATCTGTGGAAGTCTGCAGGTTGTTAATGGTTTGTTCATTAAAGCATTACTCACATGAGTAATTTTATTGGAGTCCTGTATTAGCCACCTTAGCATAATGGAACAGCCGACCTCTAAACTGCTTACTTTAAAAGATGAAATTCTTTTGTCTAAATTTGTCTAAATGTCTATATTTGTTGGTGCGGAGGTAAAGTAAACAAAACAAACCAGTAAAGGTATATTATATATTTGCATTGTAAATGTTTTAACAGTCACTGACTGAAGTCCAATGCTTTACTTCAGAAACATTTGTGAAAGAATAGGCCTTGTGATTTTTAAGAGTCAGCTCTAACTTTTGGACACACATATTTCTTTGGAGTACTGCATGTTCCATGACTAGGTGGAGAGTAAAAAGTCAGTATTCATATGATACTATAATCCAAGCCAGAAGGCCATATGGCTTTGGTTCTGCCATTTTTTAGATGATAAAAATCCTGTTGAGTTGAATGAGACTACTGTGTACAGAGACTTAAAGCATCAGTCTTCATGGCCATAATCCAATAAAGCTGTTTAAATGTGTAAGTGGATTCACATGCATGGAATGGTGGCATAAACATAAACAAGAATACATTTATATATTGCAAAATTGCTTCCAGGAACCAGTCAGCTCTCTAAAAGTTTACAACTTGTGTTTACCTTGAAAAAAAGTGGAAAATCATTTTGCTTTTGAAAGTGTGTTTCCATTGAAACTAGCTTACACAAAATTATTTTAATATTGTCAATGTTTCATTTCTGAGAAACATTAAAAAAAAGGGGGGGGGGGGGGGGGAGGAAAGAGGGAGCGGGGGGAAGACTTTTGACCAGATAGAACTGCTGTATCTTGACATTCGTCGTCAAGGTAATGTTAATCAACTATAGCAAGTTTGGAATTTCAGTTCAGCACAGCTCAATCACTTACTGAAGAAGACCGCAGTTAACCATTTGAAAAAATACACCTTACTGAGTCCTTCCTAGCATTTAAAGGGGTGCTGTAATCTTAAAAAGATCAGCTTTCTATTTCTCATTCATGCTCTAAATATTTCAGTGTCATGCGTTGGACAGCAGATACAACCTTATGTGGACTTACGGACTATTTGGGTCTCTTCATGATCTTTCTTGACACACCTGCTTTTAAACAAAGGGGAACAGAAAGAATGTAGATTGCAGTACTTAAACATATGATAAATAATAAATTCACAGTAATAAAAAGTAAATTATAAAAAACATGTTGACTGATCAAAAATATTATTAGCCTGTAGATTAAAATGAGTCTAGCTAATCCTTCCATAGTCAGCAACATTTTATAGAAGTGAGGTTCACAACATAGCTTGAGATTCTAGATTTAATCTGTTAGAATATGAATTAAAGTCCATATCAAAGCATTTTGGAATGTAATATTTTGATCTTTCCTTTTCAACAGAGTTTTTTTGTTTAAAACATCCTAAATCTTTATATAAAATTAACAATAGAAGAAAACAGAAGATTTTCAAAATTATTTCTAGGAGGTAAGACAGGAAAGAGTTTCTTGAAATGCATTGCAAAATGACGTTTTATTGTCCATAGTACTTCTGGCAACAAATAATAGAGACACGTAAGAGATCCTTGCATGTCCTGGCTTGTATGTTTCACACTAAAAATATTTTCCTCCTCCATTGATGTCTGGCAAGTGAAAAAAATAAGCAAAATACTCTACCTCTTACATGTTCCTGTATACCTATCACCTTGATATTTGAACACTGCTACACAGTCTTTCCAGTGACCCTACCTCTCAAGACCCTCAGTCTATCTTGATTATATTTTCTTAAAGAACTTCTGTAAGATTAGTAAGGAATTAAGTAGGTAATCACTAATGTCAGTACACATGCAAGCAAAGAGTGACAACTCTGAGAAAATTCTTTGTTAACTAATAATCTTTCAACCATAATTATTAGGAAATGGAAATGTTATGCTATTCTATATTTATTCAAACAAACAAAACCCTGGGTTGACAGTTGGTTAGACTGGGTAAATAGAGGTTAAGACAGTCATTAGATTTGCTAGACTTGCTTCTAACAAGTGAAAGGATATGAGTGTAAGTGATAGAAATTCGGTGGTATTATTAGCATTTTTTATTGCTAAAATTAAAGCAATTTATTGCAATACTAGTTTGTAGTGTGTAGTGCTTGTAGTTTGTTTTTATTTTTTAAAAAATTCATAAGCTGTGACAAGTACCTGCTGTTGCTCTTTAGCACGTTTGTGGGGGTTTATCGCAGGATGCTAGCTTCTTTGTTCTGAGCTGTAAAGCTACATTGGAAAGGAGCTAAATCAGAGAGTGTGTTTTTTCTCTGAAAAGTGATTTAGTAACAATGGAACAGTACAGCTGTATGTTTGTCTCTCACTTCTGTATTGAATATCCTTACCACAAAACCAAAATAATCTCCAATCTTAAAACTGGTATTTGGTTGGAATTTGGTTGGTGTTTTAGATGCTACTGCAGTAATAAAAATGCACCACAGTGCGACAGATGAGTTTTTTAATCTGCATGAATTATATATAATTATAAATCCAATTAATAATGAGTGAATAAGAAAAAAAAAAACTCTACAAACTTGTATCCCAAAAATCAGATTGGTTTTGATTTGGTATCTGCAACTAATGCCACTAATATGCTATCTGAGTAGAATAACTTGCACAGAGTTGTGGGTTCTTTGTCTTTTGTTTCCCTCTCCCCTGCAAAGGGTTCTGAAAAGCCTTTTGGGACAGTGTTCGTTGGGTTCAAATTAATTCTGGAAGGCATAATTCTGGTGATTGGCAACAACTGCAGCTCTGTGAAATCCAAGACTGTCTCTGACAGAATGGCTTGCAAGAAGAGTAATCAGGGAAAGGTGTTTTTTTAGAAATATGGGCGTTCCTCTCCAGCCCAGGGCATGGTGGCTGCAGCAAAGGCTGTGTTCAGCTCTATAGCATGGTTTCCTTCTACTAAAAGAACTGTCAGGGCCTCAAGACTCGGCCAAAGACATTGAGTGCACATTATCAACAGCAGCTGCACCTTCCCTCTTCCTTGCTTTTAAACATGCTAACCATAATGCTGTATCCCATTATGCTACTGCTTTCAGCAGTGCTGGAGTTGGGTCTCTTTATTATGTTTTTTTAACTGATTACAACTCTGAATGTAATGCAGAGGCGCCTTGTGCCCTCTTTTGCCGGATAGCAAACTGAAGCATTGCTAACTAACTTTCCTCCCTTTTAAATTTGAGAATTTTAAACTTCAGTAATTGACAGCGAGATTTCTATACACGTTTGAAGGGTTACTGTATTGTGTGTAGACAGCAAAACACATTTTTAAGCTCTGACAACCAGTGTATCTCCCTTATCTGTCTCAGCAGTTACATCTTCAAAGAACTCAGCAAAAGCAGATCCTTTTTCTCACACTCATCTTAGACTTACAGATCTGTAATCTCCTTGTGCATCTATTGAGCGCTTAAATAAACAGTGTTGATACTTAGTGTTTATCTCTCATCCATGGTCAGTCTTCAGAGTATTTTATGTATGAATAAAAAAGGTGGTTCATACAAAACCTAATCTCCCCAATCTTGTTTAAAAAAAAAAAAAAAAGCCCCCACACAAACAAACCAGTGAAACAAAAAAAAAAATTGCCTGCAGAGGAGCTCTGGATTCCTTTTGAACATTCAGAAGCTCAGTATGGTTCTGGTTCTTCAGGCACTTGATGGCAGGAACCATATTTAAACAGCATTGTTTGTCCAGCAAGAGAGAACTGTTATAATATTATTTTGGTTATTTTCTTACTGCAATAGCAGTGACTTTGGTTAGGTGAATCTCAAGGTTTTCAGTACTGTGCAGTTCACAGTTCTATGTCAGATTTATGATGCTTTGTTTTTGTAAAACAGTGTCTTAATTTGATGCAGTGTAAACTGCAGCTCTGCAGTCTTTCTTAAAGTCAGTCTGTATTATGAGGCTTTATGGTGAAATGAGTCTCTCCTTGCATGTGAAGTAGAGGGACTTTGGTAAATGGAGTACTTAATAAACCAGAGTACAGTTGTGTAGGTATGAATAAACTAAGAATAATTGAGATTACTGAGAAAACATATTTACGGTTATTCTTGTTGTTTTAGACATGTATTTGACCTATATAATATACGTGGAACACTGTAATATATGAAATACAAAAGCACTTCAGAAATATCATTTCTAGATAGCTGCATTGCAAGGCTGGAAAGGAAATTGAATTTCATGTGTACATGCACTCATTATAACTGTTATTATGATCAGATCCTTTTTTACCTGTTTTATTGAATATCCGGGTAGTTTGTTAACCATCTCTACAATGTCTGCTGTTTCAGATGCAAGCATCTATATTCTTTCCTTCTGTGAATTTCCATCAAAGCACTTTAATTGATCCAATGTCTCTTCGTGGACTTCCATTAACACCATGCACCATATTGGAAACAGGGTTAACTGACTTCTAAGCGGTCAGGGACCATCTTCATTTACATGTTTTGGTGAAGCGAGACCCATAGGACCTGTCATGTTGGGATGGCCCTGTAGTTGACCTAAAAGTCTCTGATAGACTAAACTGCTTTTGCTTCTCTGTTCCTGCTGTGATGACATGCACAGAACTGAGACCTTAGGAATATGCACTATATGTGGAAACAAGAAAAACATGTAGACCAAATATAGTCTCTGCCCTGCCAGTTCACTATCCCTGTTCTAAAGAGCAATGTTATAGCACTTTTCAGTGCACAAACACATGAAGCAGAAAAGGTGAAATCTAGACCCCCAGTGGCGGGATCCTCTTGATTTCAGTGGAGCAAGGATTTCATGCCTCATCACAGCCTGTTGGCAGGCAGAAATAGTCCTAAACTGGAGGCATCGCTACTTCTGGGTCTCTTCAGCAGTCCTGTTTTGAGTAGTTTCCCTTGATTTCACTGGGAATTATGCTTGGGGAAGAAGAGCTGAGCAGAGGCTTTAATGCAGAGTATTGTATTGCACTACTCATCTGTGCAGGAAAGGGTTTCTGTAAACTTGGAGAGTATTGTACTCAAGGTAAGATTGATAGTAAAGCAATCTCATTTTGGTTGATCTCTTAATGCACTGAAGGATCATGTTCAAATAGTTGTAGTGGGGTCTTGGTATACAAATAGCTAATTTTTTTTTTTTTTACAGTGTGTGGAAATGCTTGGTTGAAAGGCAGTGGACCTAAAAAATTTCCCACATTGAAAGTTAATTTGCTTTTCTATCAAAATATAATGTAATCTTCCAAAGCTCAGTTATGTAACATTTCACGATAGTCATAGGATTTTATAAGTCTGAAGGACTACTATTAACAAGATGGAATCGTATTATTCCTGCATTTACAATTTAGCAGTGGCTCTTGTAAAAAGATAATAACCCATATTTCATCCCATTGCTATGCCTAGAAGTCCACGAATTGTGGAATGTTCTGAATCCAAGAGATGTTTTTCAAGATCTGCTATGAATGAATTGCACGGAATACTGTCAGGTGTGCTCTTGCCCGTTTTGCTCCAATTTGCAGCTGAATTTTTGCAGCCTAAAGAATCTATCAAGGATCTCAGTTTTTGCCTACTTCTTGAACCAGTATGAGGTAGCCAGTAGAAATTCTGTTTGTGTTCAAGTCTGTTAAAAAGTGCTTTCGCTACAAAGCAGGGAGGAAGCTCTCCTGGAGAGAGGAGCCAGCTGGTTCTTCTCAGAAGGCACAGACCATGCTGGGCTCTGCATTTGACTTCTAGGGTTCAGGGTACAGCAGGACAGGCAATGGGATACAGCAGGTATACCCTCAGTGTGGACTGAGTGGCACCTGAAAAGAACAGAGGTGAGGTGTTGAGGGTGCTTTCCTGAGGGACCAAAAATGAGGGAGTAGAGTGGGACAGGAAGAAATGACCTGAGCCTCAGGGACAGTGTGGCCAGAGAACTGTCAGGTTCTCAGATCTCATATAGGAGCTCTCTCCTAGCACAGCTCTGGGTTTTGTTTGGTTTTTTCTTTCCCCCTCTTCTTGAAGATGTCTTGTGTTCTAAGTTGCTGTTTTGCAGTGTTAAATCACAGCTTTATCAAAGGGCTACCACTCTTCTATCTTTTTGTATGCTCATCTGATGGAAAAGGTGCAAAACTCCTGTTACCTCTCAGTCACAAATATAATCACCCATCTTCAACAAACACAGATGATTATTTGTTTATTTTGACCATTAATGGTTATGATTCTTTTAGTGGGAGTGGCTGCCTGCATGTTTCAGAAAAATATCATCAAGCTGATCCAATGTGCATTTGTGGTAATCTCTGCATTGGCCAGTATTAGGGATTGAATCAGGGACTTCCAGCTTCAGGACCAAGTATAGGAATTTATGTAACTTAACCAGAAGAAGCAAAGTCTGTAGTTCAAAATGCTGCTTGTGAGGATCTCTTTTGGAGGAGCAGGTGTAATGTAAGCATTGCTGGCTTACACGTGTGTCCTGTCTTCTTCTATGCAACAAATGTTAATAGTTCATATGAAAGCAATGTGAGCCTTGACTGCTGATAAATTTGGCCTTCGTGTCTTTGGAGTGGTTTTCCTGTTCCTAATCAAAACATGTATGAATATGAAACACTTTGGAGACAGCTTATCAAGGTATATTCAAAATTAATTTGAGCCCCAGACACTTCTGAAGTAATTTTGTTTTTGTCATTCCTGTTTTTTCTTTACTGTTGGTAGATAAAAAAAAATGCTGCTTCTCACTGTTCTTTTAACTTGCAGTTATTTATAGTCTTTCCAATAGACATTTATAATGTGTAGTTTTATTTTGCTCTCTATTATAGTGCTGACTGAATCTTTAAATCTGAATGTTAGCAGAGTTGTATTTTAGAGCCTTCTGTGGTTCAGGTTGCCCAAAAGCCAGTGAAGTCACAAAGGCATGTCAAACATGGCTGAAATGTGGGATAGATAGGGTGTCGTGTAAGTGTCTGAAACAATTCTTGAAGGTATAATATACAGTAAAGATCCATGTTTGGTAAACTATATGCAGTGCATTTAGTTATATATAAATTTTCATGACAACAAAGTGAGTTAGCACTTTTCAGTGCAAATAATAGAGCAAATGGATTATTTAAAGTGCACATTGAAATGGAAAATATTTGACCTTTTTTTGACATGCTCTTCCTTCTACAGATATCCCTGAAAATGCCCAAGCAGAAAGGGTTTTCAACCATGGTTCTGTTTTTAATGTATATGATGTACTTGAGGTTTATTTGCCACCAGTAGTGAAACTGAAAATATATTTTATATATAATGAAAATACAGGAAAATGTACATAAGTATCTGTGTATACTTAGTGTTTCGTTGAGAAACTACAACTTTAATTACTCTAGGTTTGGAAGACTTTGTTTCATTTAATTGCAGCATTGGAATGGGAGATAGTAAACCTGAAATGGTATAAAAAGGTTTTAAGCAAATAGATAAATAAGAAAAATTATATAGCTTTTCCAGTATACTTTCCCATACAGAGTGAACTTTCAGACTATAAGTTTGGAATGGAATGACTGAGACACACTTCCTGGTCTCTAGTGTGTGTTATTAAAAGAAACTGCAAAATAGGCAAGGATGTAACTCATTAGAATTCTCTATGGGCAAAAAAAGTCTACCTACAGGCTATTAATATTAGTTCTAGAAATAAATTCAATCAGGTTGTTACCCACTCCTATGGTTTGTGCCTTATATTTGTGCATGAATTCCTTATTCGCATTATAGATACAGTTAAAAATGTGGTCTCCCATAACTTTAGATAATTTTTTCTGCATTACATACAGTTTATCTATAAGAAGGGAGGTAATATGTCTCTGATAAAATTATTTAAACAAGTTTTCATTTTCCAAAATGAGTGACTTCTCAAGGAAAATAAATTCCTTTGGTCACTATTTTTGGTGAGGAAATAAAAATTTGCAGTAGCAGTAGAATATACTTCTCCTTCAAAATCCACTGGTTCGAAACACCAGTCTGTGGTTTGAGTTGCAATATTTTTCTTTTGGCATTCTGTTTTATATGCTCAGAGGTTTCCAAATATTCATCCTTAAGGCTGAAATTTTTCATGGATGACCTTTTCTCAGAGGTGAATTTGGTTCTGAATGCATAAGAAAACACTGTCTAGTCCCTTTAATCATGAAGTTATGGGGAAGGCACAGAAATTGAATCTACTCTAAAAGATTCTTAAAAGTTAGCTTTATGTTTAATATGTAGCTCAACATAGAGTCATGATATGTGCTTTGGTGCTTTTAAGATTAAAATTTCCTTTTAAAATGGCAGACAATATGTACCTTCAGATTCTGTATTTCTCTTTCTTGTACAATTCTAAACAATCCTGGAATTCTTAAGGAACCATAATATCCACATTTGGAGATAATTTTAAGGTAACTGCTAAAAAATTGTCTGTTCCAGTTTTCCCTCCTGACTGACTAATGTAATACTAATGTTCTAATCACAGCAGCTTTTGCAGGCAGGCAAATACAGTTTCTCTTTAAATAAATTCCCTCAAAGCCAAAAAAGAAGTCATTATCTATACACCCTGGAAAATGTGGAGACTTGCTAACATTTGTTCTTTGAAACTACTGGGGTCCCGGATCAGCCAAGTGTCTGAGTACCTTTTTAACCACAAATAGGCAAGTATCCGACTGATTCCTAAATTGTGTCCTTCAAAGCTTTGCTGTTGTAGACCAATATTTGCAATCTGCATTTTTGCATGTTTTTTGCACAAATTTGCAATATTTGCAATCGTGCAGAGAGATCAGTGTTTTCAAATGCAGTAGCCTGGTTTTCCGAATTGCTATCTACACCTTTTTTTCTCACTGAGTAGTTGGTGTTACATGCCTAAAGCTTCTTAAAAATATATCTCGCTGATTTAAGACCTCAGTGGCTAACTGGCTGACCACGTTTGAAAAAAAATAATGCCTGCTGAGAACATTGGCAGCAGCAGAGTCCATAAAGTTGCTATAAAAACCGCTATGTATTTGTATGTTCAGGCAGCAGGTGCTGAAAATTCCAAACCAGATGTGTTACAGGAAGATGGGATTTTTTTTTTTTAAGTGGATTTTGGTGGATTTTAAAAAGCAGTGATGAGTGACATCTGCACGGAGATAACTGTGTTATAAGCAGTTTCTCTGTCCTGTGGTAGTAATGTTATAAAGTTTGTCTCTATCATGGTGCTAATTGTAACACTTTGCTGCACAAGTTTGCAATGATAAGATGGTTTTTCTTACTTGTTGACCTGTTCTGCAACCCTTTCTTATGGTGAGCAGTAGCGCTATACTGTATACTGACATGTACACGTCGTGTATATGGTCAGCATACCTGCTTTTGATGTGCTGGTCTAGTTGCAATTATTAAAAAATATGGCAAGAAATCTGAGTGTTCCAATGTAGATGTAAATTTAAAACAGCCTGCAGGATAGCTTTGATTTTACATGCTTCTTTAGCTTCTGGCTTGTTAGTAAAATGAGCAGAAACTTTATTAGCAATGTTAAGCTGCAACAAAATGCACTGTGTTTTGACTGATAGTGGTGATTGTGAACTGAATTTGTATTTTGGGTATAAGGGGTCGTTTCCAGCTATAGAACCGAAATCAAAACATTGACCAAGACATTTCTGGTTTAGGTAAAAGAACACAATTAAAATTTTAACTTTAGCACAATTAAAATTTAACTCAGTGTGACGCTGAGAAGATAGTATTCTGCAAGTCTATTGCCATGTGGCTTTGCCAAGTTGGGATTAGCAATGTGGAGAAGCAGTAAGTTGAGATACTTCCCTCCTGTCCCCCCTGCCCAGGTCCTAATTCTTCAGTTACCTGGGTATTTCCTGCCATTTGCAATTCTTTTTAATACTGCATCATACACTATGCTGATGATTGTTGCTTAATTTTGACCTGTTACGCAAAGATCTGTTAATGCTTCTCACACCAAAATCACTTTTTGACTATGATCAGGGAGGGGAAGACATCACTGAGTAGTTGTGCCATTGTCCGTCTGCCAAAATTTTAATGCAGCCTCTTCTAAATCTGCACAGAAGGATCAAACATGAGCTTTTTCTTGTCACTGTTGCTTCTGGCTTGCACTGCTCCAGACCTTTCAGACATTGTGCTTTTCTCACAGGAGGGGTGTGGAGACAAAATGAGTGCTTACATACAAATTAAAAGGAGTTTTTGAATAATCTTTTGCCAGAAGTTTGTGTACTATCTATATAGAGTCACTTTGTGTCTGAAAATAGGTAACAACAGGCACGGTAGAGCAGGCAAACTGCTGCAGATTCAACTTAATCACTCCCAATTAAAAAAGAAACAAGCAAAAATAATACAGCTCTGTGCTGTAAGTAATCACCTAGTACATTGCATCAACAAAATCAAACATAAGTATTCTTTCAGTTATTGTAACCCAAAGCTTTTGGAACAGCACACGAAATGTAAGAATTATCTGTAGGTGTGTTGGAAACATGGGCATAAATATTTTGTTTACTTTTTCAGTTTTACTTAGGTAAAACTGAATGAGTTTGGTAACTTCTGTAATCATAGTTCATTTATGATTCCTTGCCTAAATGGTCTTTGCCTCTTATCACACACATATAAGCTGTTCTGCTTCTCCATGGGTAGTTTCCTCAAATAGTGGCCAGAATAGGATATATATGAAATTCACTGTGGTTTTAGTTAGTAGCCCTCCAGGGCTGTGATAAACTAGTAATACTGGAACAAATTTTAGAGCCACTACTTATGTGTGACCTTGAGACATACAGGTCTTTTGCTTCCCTGCAGCAATTCTGGCTTTCTGGGTCTGTGTTTAAGGCAGACGTATTTCGGCCAACCCAGTAACAATATTAGGTGTTTTCCTAATCTCTCAGTGTTTCAAGAATTGGCATAGGGCTTTGCTCCAGCTCCACTGTGTTCTCAGTGGGGTGTGCATGCCTCTCATTGAAGCCTTAATTTTCTTTTTGTGTCAGTGATATTGTTTGAAGGCATAAGGGCGGAAAGCTTGGCTGGGTTTCCTCTTGTTAGAATAGATAGGGGAGTTTAGGTAATAATAGTTTCACTATACTTTCGTACTCAAAGTATTTTATTTAGGAAAATAGTTTAGACTGAGAATCACAACAACATTATTTTTTAGTAATATTTGATGTAAATATATTTCTAAATCTGCATAAATTCTATTTTTGCAGTTGTTGCAAAAATGTTTTTGCAACATTTCCCCAGGGGTAGGTTCTCAGCCAATAATCCTTGGTACAAAGAAGTGATTGCTGGTGGGAAATACAATCTCTTCTGTATGTTTTCTTCTTCATCTTGCATTTTTAATAAACAAAAGTACTGGTAAGTGAAATACTCTATCAGTTTTGTAACAGTAATAAGAATATCAAGAATTGCAGTATACCACAGGTGGTCAAAGTTCCTGGCCTTCTGACTGCATACCCTAACCTTTGTATGTCCAATAGCCATGAGAGACGTGGAGAGCCTAAGGGAGGGAGAGCTGACTTTAAGTTCACAAGCAGGGCTTCCTGTGATCACTTGGCATACAGCTGAACCCTGGGGTGATTCGGTGATGGTGGCCTACTTCCTTGAAGAGCCAGGGCTTTTGATTATCTAATATCCTCCCTTGCATTCCCACTCCCCGAGTTGGAGATTACTCATGTGATCAGCAACATAGGAGGGGCATTTAAACTGCTTTTAAGTCATGTGCCGTTCAAGGGGCACAGACATGCCATTTGCATTAGAGAGACATGTCTGCATTTAAAATAGATGTCACAGCTGAGTTCAGATGGAAGTAAGATCCTAGGTATAGGAACACAAGTTCTGTTTAGTAGTAACACTAACTGTTCTGTTTGTTTGTGAGACTTGCTGGCTTTTCAGGAAGTACTTACCAACAACTTTGAAAAAGAAGTTGGGAACATTCTTTGTAATGCAAATATTTCAGACCATCACAGGAGTTTACTCAGGAACTGCAGTAGTGCCTAGGACCAATGAAAACAGCTAAACCTATTTGGAATAACAGAGCATAGAAGAAGTTCAGAAAAGGGCAGGCATCTGTGATGAAAAATTATAACCACACTTACTCTTTTTAAGAACTGCTTTTAAACCTTATGCTAGTCATGTGATAATGAAAATTGAAGGGAATGGCATGCAGCTTATCCTGGCAAGAATTCAGTAATCAGTGAAGATAGAGTATGATGCCAAATGATATAGTTGCATTATAATCTTCTACAAAGAGAAAGATTTTGGAGATTTGTAAACACTAGGACCTTTGACCTTCTCTGAAAAACGTATTTACTGTTAAATGACTGCAACATTAAGTGCTTGAAAAATAAAAAAAATAGGGACACCTATATAACCATTGGACCAATGTAGAATCTGTTGCTATCAGAGAAGGGTCTGTTGTTGGGCTTTGGATCAAACTGGATTTAACAGGAGGTTGCCAGCATTCATTTTAGTACTGGCCTAAATCCTCACGGACAGCATTTCAGAAGCTTGTGAATAGAAGAGTTGGAACATAACCCGTTCTTTCCAAAACATTCTCAAAAAATAAATGAGAGCCATTCAGTCAATACATGATGTGCAGTGGGTATAAATCTTTCTGGGTTGCAGATGAAATCCAGTGTGAAAAAATCTCAGAGTTGAACAACCGTACAGTATCTGGTCCTACGGGAAGAGAAGTCTAACTGTTCCTGTGTAGTATGGCATATGGCTATCTTCCATTTTGTTAGGAGAAACTATTTTGGCTTCCACAGTCTTTAATTTTTTTAATGAATAAATTTTATCAAAATGAAACTGCTTCAGCATTACTACAGTAATACAGAATTCAGTAGATTTCTGTTCATCCTAGAGTGTCAGAGTAAATGTAAGATTTTTAACATTACACAGCTCCCTGGTACATGAGGTGTTCGTTTCCCTTCTAGCTCATGACTTATTTAAAACTGAGCAGTGCAATGCTTTACATATCCCTTCTAGTACAACCTGAATTGATCTTATTTTTTGCCAATTTCAGTATTTGCTGCAATAATTTTCACAGGATTGATCACAGCAACCAGTAGGGATATAAGGTTACAGGATTTTGGAACAAAAAGCTAGTGAGGTGACATTATACCAGGTTTTCTTCAATGACAAACTGAAAATAGAAAGTATGATGAGCAGTGATATTCTGACTGTTAGCATCTTTGACCTGCAGGATCAAGAAAAGTATAAAGGTTGGAAGAAAGGAGCATGCTTAAAATTTTTGTTCTGAGTTCATTATGTAACTTAGCATTTGTAGTGTTTATTTATAGATCTCTTTTTAGGTCACATATTTTTGCAGTCTCAAAAGTATTTTCAATATCATAGATGATTTTATGGGTCTAATGGAAATACGGATTCAAATTCTCATGAATAACCTCTCAGGTTTTTCCTTGGCTTTGTGAAATAACTGAAGCTCTTTTTAATGTAATGATATATACGCTTCCAGTTTTCTTGTTAAATTGATATGACCATAAAAGATGATACACATTGATAAAACCTTTTCTATGCATAGCTTGTTCAGAAAAAAATGCTGTAACTGTGCTTTTCCTAGAGTTCATTTTATATAAATAAATTTCAGTGTCTGAAATCTTAAATATCTAATTATTTTTTCCTAATCAGACAAGAGCCCTGGCTGTTTACACAGCTGCTCATACAGGCATCCTCCCTGTCTTTTTTGTCTTTTGGGTGGCACGGCAATCTTGAGGAGTGTTATGTGGCTAGAGAGTGCTGAAGCCACTGCCTCCTGCTGCTTTGCAGTCCCTTCCTGTTGGCTGGGGAATTGACTTCCTCCCTCCAGCAGAACAAGAGGAGATGAAAAACTTTTCTTCTTCCTCAATCTAAACAGGAGAGAAATGGAAGATGGTTTGTCTCCCCTGTAACCTCCACCCCTTCTTTAGTCCTTGGTGCAGTAGCTAGAAAATATTATAGGATACCCTTGGCAACAGTAGGGAAATAAAGCTCAGTTAGCATTAATGTGTGATTGCTGAGGAACCCCCGATAGTTTCCTAGCTGTCTTGATTGGAACTACAGGGATTTTTCTTTGTCCTGCAAGTGAATCTCCCCATCTACTACTCAAAAAGAGAGCTACCTCCCTTTTTTTCCTCAGAGTTACTGAATGGTCTGTTGATATAGAGGAGGAGAGAACAGGGCTATAAGTGAAACACAGTAGTTACACTGCACCAGGAAGAGACTGCTAGGCGCAATAAGGACTGGCTTTCAGATCTGTGGGAGAATGGATGCCATGGAGAAGTTTTACGTGGCTGAATTAAGGTGTTTGTAAATTGTGGAGTTTGAGACTGTACTCCTTGTTAAACCTTTCAACTCTTTATTAATATATGTACATATTATACATTGACAGGGTGTGTTTCTGACACAGTACTTTAGGAAGAATGCCCTTATACAATGTTTATTACCTATCACTCATTGGATTTCATAAATATTTGGTTGTCTCCATATTCAATAATAAGTATTTTCAACACTAATAGTTTTAAAATGTTCAAAAATTGCCTAGCTTTACAGCTTGTCAAAGAACGTGCACTGTTAAATAGGCATTTTTGGTTACCTTACTGAATGTATGTTTTTATCATATTTACCAAGTTTCCAAACAATCTGACATTCAGTAAACTAATCAGTAGAGATATTTTCCATTATTTACTGAAAATTTCCAAAGAAATGTCAAGATTTTTCCATGTATTTTCCTAATTCTTGATCCATTTTAGCACTTGTGAAAGAATGTAATGTTTAGTTGAGTCTGCTGCTGTTACATACTATTTTTAGCTTGAGCCATTGGTAGCTCAACTGTATTACCGAAGTAAGGCCTTCTGTGGGATTTAAAAACATGTGGTGTCGTAGTTGTTAAGGGTTGGACTGAAGTTGTGTGTGGGTTAGGTGCTCTATTGGAATCATTCTCTATTTTTCTAGATATTATTTTGATTTTTTTAGTTTTTGTAGGAGCAATTTTATAGTTGAAACGCCTGCTCAATAGTGCTGCAGATATTACTGCTTTTTGTTTAAATGGACAGACTTCTCAAGTGTTAGAGTTTCTTTTTTTTATGGTCAGGTAGAACAAAGTCATCTTGGTGTCTTTCTTTTCTTGTGTAAAATGTTGTTGAGATCAGCAAGTATTTTGCTTTATAAATTACTTAAGACACTTAAAATGTATTTTTCTTTCCTTTTTATTTTTCTTTCCTCTTTCCTTTTTATTTTTCTTTCCGTTTTTTTTTTTTTTCTTTTTTTCCCTGTCTTTAGTAAAGTCAGTGCTAAAGGTTTGATGGGGCCAGGATGCCAGCCGAAATATTTCAAAGTTGTTCCTTTAAAGCTGTTCCTTAGCTCTGTGCCAAGGTGTTTAGGAAACTGATTGAGGGCAAAATGACCAGCAGACTGCTGAGCAGTGACTGTGGTTTATGAATGTATTGAGATGAGTAAAGATAGCTTGTTCCTTCAAAGCTTGTGAGTTGTATTAGAATTTCCAGAGTTACAAAAGTAACTTCATTGAAGTTTTAATTTTAGGATTTTCAGTTCTCAATCTCGAGGTCACTAAGGACAGTGAATACAAAACAGAAATGTAGGTGAAAATGTTTTTAACATTGCAGCCAGTCTCTGCCTTTTCAGAAGAGTTCTTTCCTACTTCTGGTAGGCTGTGTCGAAGTAAGGACATCAGGGGCATTATGTGAGCTGTGATTTCTTTGTGAAAGGCAGAGCTAGGGTATTGAAGAGTCGTGTATTCATCAAGGCTGGATTTGATGTTTTCATCCACACAACTGTCTTGCTATATTTTGTAAGTGCTGAAGTGAAGCAAATAAACTAGAATACTTGCAATTAAACATGACCAGTATCTCACCATGGTCAGCCGCTGATCATGTTTCATATATGAGCACATTAGATATCTGTTGTGCTGGACTGGAAATAATAAACTGAGAAGACAGTCCTCAGATGAATAGATACAGGCTATGTCATGAAAATGTGAGGTTGGAGAGTTGACTCCCAAACTGTGAAAAAGTATTTGAAAATCAGTTCAATTCAGGAATGTCTGTCTTCAAATGAAAAAGACAGGTTTTCACATTTAGCATAGGATTCACAAAATCAATTGATATACAACCAAGTTAAGAGAAAAACAGTATAACAACTAGTCAGATCTTAGTGCAAAAAATATGTCAAAATTTTCATTAATTTACTAATCTACCCAGAGTTTCCAAGAAATTAAAATGAAAGGTGACTCATTCACTTGTAAACATGCAATTGAAAGCAAAATGCATTAAATGCCATGAGCCTTAGCCCTCTATCCATCCATACCTACTTTTGAAGAAGCAATCATTTTTATATTCTCATGCTGATTTATTCAAACACATAGTGAAGAAGCATGTTAATTGATTTAACTTTCCTACCCTTTGTCCTCTTTCAAAGTGTTGCAGTGATGTAAAATGTGAGATAGGTGGCTTAATACAGCTTTTTGGTGGATATGAAATTTGGAGAGCAGGAAGATACTTGAAAAATGTTCTTTTTGAGTATTATGGAGTGTCGTGTATTATACTAGGGATACACAAAAATGTTTTAAAATAGAACTGGTGTAGATTAAGTTGTTTTGTAAAACAAAGCATGAATCTCAGTTGTCCTTGTGTGCTGGACTGTGAATGGAAAGAGCTGATCCAGTGCATTGCTTTGGGGGAAATGAAGTTATAGGGAGCTCTTTCTGTTCCTTAGCCATGAGTACTTACTGCTGCACTTCTTTGGGGATGACCCCATCAAAGCATATGACTAGCCTGAAAGGACAGACCTTCTGAGCTCACATGCTTTTTCAAGGCAGGTCCTGGTCATCACTACTGATTACCAACTAGCTGATTTTTGAAGGCTCATCAGTATCAGTAGAGCAATTCCTGACCCTACAACCCTGTTGTATGACATGTGAGAGAGTAATTGTGAGAGATCCCACAATGACTGAATGCAAGACTGTCATGAGTATGATCTAAGCACACTGTGAGAGGGGATATTTCAGGGTGATTACTGGTTTGGTGTAGTTAAAGACAACTACACCAAAGACTACTATTGGTTGTCTAAACCAATAACAACAGATGTTTGTAAACATTATTTGTCACATGCTTGAATGGAGAGAATAACAAGACTTCAAAACCTCCATTGCCCTTAGAACAGATTAATGCGATGTCTATAATTTGCTGCCTCACTCACAAGACCAATAAAGCAAGTAAACAAAGAGCTCTTAGATGAGGAAATTGAAGAGGAGGGGAAGAAGGTGATGGCAGAGGTACACCAGAGGCGCATCATTTTAATCAGTGGGGGGAAGAAAACCCCACTTGACAGGATGCCCGTTGAAGTCTATGAAACCTTTAACATTGATTAAATAAGTTCTCTGCTTATGTTTAATCAGCTCACTCTGGTACTTTTCTGCTAATTTAGTGTAGCACTAATTACAGCACTTCTGTGAGGTATAAAGATCCTCTAGATTAGTGGTCTGCAAAGCTGTGGTGTGCCAGGGTATGCAGTTGATTCATGGAACTGTTGTAGGCAGTGTTTTCCAAGAGATTTTTTCAGTTAAAAGTTTTGAGATGTGTTCAAGAGTCTGTGAGAAGTTTTTAGGCCTGATAGTGTGTTTACAGCTAAGCTTGAGAATTGTTGTAATAATACGGATTCCAGAATATGTCATAGCTTTCTAAAAGATTATGTGAAAGGTTGGAAGTTACATCACTAAATTACTACTATTAATAATTAAATAAATATTACTATGATTCATGAATTATTTTCCACAGGTTCTATGAAAAAAATTGTATCTCTCAGCAAACACTGCTGTTTTGGTAAAATTTCTGAGGTTCATATAGCGGAGACACAGTGTATGGAACAGATTTCTCACATAGCAAGGAAACAGAGAAGCAAAGGAGTGTGGTAGGCACACACACCTGAATGAGTGCTGATTCAAAATGTCATGTCTGTGTACAACTGTACAGAGATAGTCAAGAATCCCAAAGTTGTCCAGCTGCATCAGCACAACTTTGCACAAGGCTCATAAACTTGGATTTCCTTTCACTGTGCTACACTGATCATTGTAAGACAGCCCTAAATATTAATCCTCTGTATCTGCAGGAGTTATTCTGGGACAGTAAAATTATGCTGTGGCATTGGCACAGCACTGTACTGACATAGTGAAGTTTCATCTGGATTGAGGCTGTTATGTCTCTGTCTCTCTGTGCCGTGGCAGTGTATTACCCTGGGTCAGTGCTAGTGTGGGGATCTCTGCACCATGCTTCGCTGCACAGGATTAGTGTTCAGGCTTTTAAGTAATGCTTTCAGGTGCAGTCTGATGCTCTCTGGAGTAATTTCAAACCTACTTGATATATAAATTTGAGATGCCAACATTACTGATCTGAGGATACTTAAAACCTGGGACCAAAACACAAGCATTACATTCCATGTTAGTTCATTCTGTAATTTAGAAATTTGCTCAGACATAGTGAATAAGAAGAACATATATGCATAGTAAGTAGTTGTTTTTAGTGTCTTCTTTTTAGATTTCTGTACTTCACATGCAGCTTATTCATTAGACTGTAGTTATAATTGCTGAGTGTTTTGTAGCATTTAATTTAGTGCCTGTGCAAGCTGCTGTATTGAGCAAAATTCGTATGCACGGGTCTGTTTAGCCACAAGGCCAGTAGACCAGAAGCATGGACCCTGTGTACTTCTCGCTTGTTCTGACAACATGCCTGATATTTTTACATAAGTCTGTACAAGATAGTTATTTTGGTCATGACCAGAGAAACAGATCTAGTTTACTGACCCATGATGAAAGCCTCTTTATGCCTTTGTAACTCTCTCCTGTTAGTCAGACACATTTCCTGCTGTATTGGATGTGAAATTTCTCTTTGCATAGTCTGGTGGAGAGTTGTGATATTTGTTATATGTTTGAAGATGTGTGTTCATAGAATCAGAAAAGTAGGTCTGAAAGTTATCTAGTATCTGTGCATCCCAAAACAGAATTAAATATAAGTGAGCAATTCCAACAACTTTTTTTTCTTTAAAATATCTATCCCTATCTGTGCTACAACCTCTCTGTACAATCTATCACAGTATTTCACTGTCCTTACTGTTAAAATATTTCCCCTTTTATTTAATTGTTTTCCTTGCTGTCATTTAAATCTGTTTTTTTTTTACCTGTTGACCACAGTGATCACAGAGAACAGGTGTTTCACTTCTTTTTTATATATTTGAAAAAGATCCATAATTCCTGTAACTCTTTTCAGCCTCAGTCTCCTTGGTTATTACTCTAAAAGTGGCTTTTTTAGGACTCTTGTGCATGCTTAGTGCTCTCTTTTGTTTTGAAGAGAGGTCTTTGGAGGAGGGGCAGGGATTATAATGCCCACAACTATTCACAGCACTTCAGCTCTGGATTTATCATTGTTAAAGATGCTGAAAGGTAACCACATGTTTTTACAGGCTACAATCTATTAATTCACTTCACTGTGATATTTGCTGTTTCGGGCAGGACTGGAGAGGTATTTACAACAGGGCAGCGTATTGCCCTTGCACTAAGTTTGTGAATTCACTATTGTGATTCTTTTTTGTAGGACTGTAATATAGCCAGCAGTTTGTTTTTCCAGTTTGAATACATTCGTGCATGTTGAAATGTGTGCTTTTAAAATTGTTTTTAGATTTAGGTCTGCAAGTTATCAAGACTATTTCAGTTTTAATCTTGCCCTTTGTCGTCTTTGTGTTCTCTTTCAGCTTTCTCTCTTTTTCGTATCCTTGGTTGAGAATGTTTAGTTTTTCCAGATGCAGAAAAAATTTCTGAAGAGCCGAATTTGATACATATTTCCATTTGATAATGGTCCATTGTTATTTATTCCAAGATGCTTCCACTGCTGATGTTTTCATACAGTCCTTACAGTACTTTCATTTAGAGCATGTTTTCTGAGCCTGCTTTGAAGAACCTCATTTGTGATGGAGTTAAAAACCATGCTAGAGAAATGGCATATGTTATTGTCTACTTCTTTTAGTCACACACGCGTGGCCCTGTTATAGAAAGAAATGAGGTTGTTTGAGCCAACCCAAATTAGCTTAATTCACTTCTCACTTTTCTTTTTTTGCGCTTACAAATAATCTTTTTTTTCCCCAGAATTAGAGTTAAATTTCCACTCCCTTACTCTTCCTTGTTTTTCTCTTTTTAAAGAATCCCCGCTTTCAAGGATATTTTTTTTCCTAGCTTTCTAATGACCTCCTCAATACTCCAACAGGGTCTCAGTTTAATCACTTATGACTCTCAGGCTTGATCAGGTTATGATGTGTTCAGGCGATTTGAATACTGCCAGGTTATTCTAAGTATCCTTTAATGTGTTCTTTTTCAATATTAATCTGAAATCTTACTTTTTTTTTTAATTTTTATTAATGATTGCAACTGGTCTTTCAAGTCAAGTCTGAAGGCGGAGAAAAAAAAAGCAGTGAACATCTTGTCTTTCACAATATAATCTGTCTCTGGAGATTTCCCTCTAGTGCTCCAGCACTTACTTCATCATCCTCCTGCTGGTTCAACATTTCCAGAATGTTTTCTTGCTGTGTTTGGTGTCTCTGGCTAATTCAAAGTCATTTTATGTCTTACCAGTATTGATTTTTGTCCTTTATGTGTTTGTGTTATTCTTTTAAATTTGATTGTAGTAATCTGACCTAGTTTCTATTTTGGATAGGCTACCTTCATCCTTGTGAGAAGGTAAAGAAATATTTGAGGATTAAACCATTTGGTCTTTTTGTTTCCATTTCCCACATTGTGACTCTTTGTCATAGGTCACTGTGTGTTTGCCAAAGTTATCTTTCTTCAAGACCTTTCTTTTTATTTTGCTAAAGGAAAAAGTAACCAAAACTATATCATGACAGAGTGAAATGCATGAGTCAGATGTCATGCTGCATGTATATGATGGTGTAACCTAGATGCAGAAAGCAGCAACAGGCTGTAACCTGTGTGCTTTTTGCTCTGATGTGCAAAATTAGAATTAGGTGCAGAATTAGTGGTCATTAGTATGAGAAGGAAAGCTTGTAATCCTTGGGAATGCAGAGACTAGACCTGTGGCTTGCCTTGATCTGTTGGAGAGAGCTGAGCAGTGCAAGAATAGATTAAGAACTGTACTGTAATTTATTTGGAAAAAACCATGAGGATATCTGACCTGTAAAACTTGTGCTGAAGTCCGCTAGCCCAGAAGCACTTCTAGTGGACTTGGTTAGTGGAGATAAAATGGCTCCAAGATGCAATATACTCAACTCTTTCTTTGTCTCAGTGGTAACAGGTGGCATTCATCCACTAGAAAATTATTTCATTGAGAACTCCTGCTCCTTGTTAGCAACTGTGGGAAAACACCACAGATTAAAGTGAAAACAAAGAGGACAAGTGCTTTTTTTGAAGGTTGGGTAGTGAGTGGTGCAGGTCTGGTATCTATGCTCTGGCTCTGTTGCTGACCAAACAACTTCTGTTTTTCCATGTAATCCCAATCGTTGTATAGCAACAGCAGTATGGAAGTGTTGTATGTCTTTGTATAACCAAGTGTTGCTGTCTCCTGGATGTAGTAACTTCTTTATTTGAGCTTAGTAGCCTTATTTCTAATGACACTTTTCTTCTGTGGACTTACTTGTTTATTCATTCATATGTGTTTTTACTTGGCACTGAAGCTGCTGCAACAAATGAAATATTTTTGCTGACTGTCCGCAGCAAATACTTTTGATAATCTGAGAAAACTGAACTGTTCAGAAATTGCCTGAACTAAAATGAAGTTAAAATGAGTTTCTGGGTCTGTTTTTTCAAGTTGTTACCCACTGAAGTACTTCTGAGTATGGTAAGTTTTTTTTTTTTTCCTTTAATGATTTAAATATTGTGAGTAGTGCATTGCAACATGTCTGTGCATTAGGCTTCCTAATGAAGCAGTAGCATAAAGTGATTTAGTTGCTGTAGCTTGTCGATTTGATACTTAGTGTGATAGTAAACTGCAAATGCAACAGTATAATATTCTTCAAAGCAAGTCCACATGATTTAGAGAATTGCAGATGACGCGTAAATAGAGAAGTAGTATCGTTCTAATCACTTTTATCCTCCCTCAACAGAAAGTTTCACCAAGGAACTGCAAGCAAAGAGGTTTCAGAAAGGTTTGCAGCATTTCAGTGAAGTATTGAGTCCTACAGAAGTTAATCTATTGGTGCTAGTGTATAGAACCATAATCCTGACAAAAAAAGGTATCTATATCTGCAAAAACTGGAGATCCTGTGCACTAATGTGGAATGTGGAAAGTAAAGGGTATTTTATGTTGAATATTTCTGGATTTTGATATACAACACAGGTTGCCTTAATCTCTTGGCTATGTTAACTACCCCATCTTGTGAGCGTAAGCCTCTTGCTTTCTTATAACTACCATCATGAATTGTCTATTCATGGAAAGCTGAATGCCTTCTATTGATTTCAGAGTGAAAATGTCTGTTTTTTGTTCTTGACTGGACAACAGAAAGATGATAAACTCATTACCTGTAGTTTTAACAGAAAGATGATAAACTCATTACCTGTAGTTTTTTTCTAATGGGCAGTCTTGCTTTGTGGTTTGTACAAACTATCAATCTGAAGCCTTAGATTCCTTTTAAAAACTAAATCTTTAGTCTTTTCTAAAATTAAAGAATCTGGCAAATTCTGTAAAATGTGTCCCATCTAAGCGATAGAATGATTTTTCTTCTAGGATTCACTACTGACTAGGAAGACCTGATTAGAGTCTTTGATTTTTGACATATTGTATTTGATGAACTGTTTGGTCCAAGGATTTGATACCAGTATTATGGGGCCTTCATTTGAAGACCAGAGGTTCAAATATGAAAAATTTTCTGATGATTAGAGGTTACATGTAACAGCTGTTCTCTGTCTTACTGGCAATCATCTCTGTCCATTTATTAGTCTACCAGTGCCCACATCATAATTATTTTAAATTAAGCAGAAAGTATGTCTTTAGTTCCATGGAGGTTGGTGACATCACTCATGTTTTCAGTTAGATCTATGTAGTCCTTTGCTGAATCAGAATCTGAGTAAGAGAATTACTTCAGTGGAGAGTAGGCGCTAAGTCGCTCATGAATCAGGTCCCTTTGTTATCTTAAAGAAGTTATTTCTAAAAAATGTTCCTTGTGGAAAAAGAATGAGTTGTAATGACTTTGGAATGTTTTTTCCTGGTGTTAATGGATAGGTAGATAGTCTGTTGGAAAATTCTGTACCTCTCCCTGGGGAGAAACTGCAGAATAAATTATTACTTAACCTAACAATGAAGTTTGGGTCAATTCTTTGAAAATAAATTACTTCTCATTTGAAGGTCATGCTGTGACTGGTACTGTTTCCAGCTCAATGATTAAAAGCTTAGTCATGCTCTTCAGTTTCTCATGGATTGGTGCCCTGTGTGTAGGAACTTGAGTCTGAGCTTAACAGGGACCAATAAGCCAGCACATTGGTCTGTGTATTGATAAGGAGCCTTTTTAAAGAGCAAAGTATTAGTAATGTTAATTTTGCTTTTGTTTTCTTTAAGTAGCAGACTGCTACATTTCTGAAGCAATTTTTCTTTGCACATCAAAAGTAGCTTAAAACTTGTGTTACTGATTTATCCTCTGAATGTTTTTTGTTCTTTCTTTTTCTTTTCTGTTTTATAACAGGAAAGAACAGACCTGTTTTCATTGGCAAGTGAAAGCTTAGGGAAACATGGACTTAGGTAGTCATTGTTTCTGTCTGGGTTTCCAGATGCACGGAAGGGTTCTATAAGGTTCCTTCACTCTAGATCCCTCTTCTAATCACAGAAGAAAGGTGTTCAGCTGCTGGAGGTCACAGCTCTCACTGGTTCTCCAGCATTCTCTGTTAATCTCATCCATGTTCCATTTAGAGCAAGCTGGAGCTCAGTGAGTTTCCATTCCATGTGTGATTTTTCATCAGATGGGGGACATCAGAAAGGAGCACCTTAGACAGAATATAAGGCTGCTGTGAGCTGCACATTTGCAGAGCTTTCCAAAAGCTACTAATTAGTCCCTGCAGGTTTTGATTAAGTGCTGAGTAGTAATGTTAACAAGGTTTTGCAGATGGTGGTGCTCTTAAAGTAAAAGGTCTCAGGGAAGGAGGAAGAAATCTACCCATCTCTGTTGGAGGTATTAAGCAGCCTCATTTGGAATAATTATCCCATTATTTCCAGAGTGGAGTAAGGAGTGTTGCATTTCCTCCAAGTTGACAGCAAGCCACAGATCCTAACCTCTCTTACACAAGCAGTTTCACCCAGAATTTTCACTTGGGGGTATCCTTTTATTTAGGCATTCTGCAAAGCACCATACTCCTGCAGCAGTACTGATCACACAGCAATCAGTGGGGGAAAAGGTGCCTAGATACTTCAATTGCACAGATGATGGACTTTTGCTTCCCTTATCTCATAATATGTGTGCTAGTTGTCTATGTAGTTTTCTCATGCTGATTGCTTTTTTTTGGGGGGGGGGGGGGGGGGGGGGGGGCATGTATATCCATTTATACCACTGTATTTGCCATTTACTGAAGCTGCAAGTTTAGCGAGGTCAGATAAAATGTGTATTTTGGTTTTGCTAGTTACTCTCTAATTACTGTAAATTGCCATGATTATCATCGCTGGAATTCTCAATATATAGTTTATGTACTTATTGGCAGTCAGCTACACATCTCATTCTTTCTTTTGAAGGAGTTTCACTAATCAACACAGAAACCTCCTTGCAGATGACTATGTGCAAGTCTACAAGTAATGCCTCCTAAGGAGAGTTGCCAGATGTACCAAGTTGTCTGACAGTATATGTGGCACTGGTCCAGAGCCATCAGAAAGTTTTCTTGCAATATAGCAGCCATTGAATGCAACCTACAAATGCTATGGAAAAATTTTGTTATGATAGGAAAAAAAAAGTTCTTACAGAGATTTTACATTTTTTTTCTTGATTATCTGAAGAGACTTTAATTATTAAAATTGTTTACCAGTGGGAATTGTTATTATGTGGTTGGATTTTTGGCAGCTTCCTATTCTTACTGTGGCATTAACAGGCTGAATCAGCAGCAGACTTGAACATATTTCACTGATTTTCACAAACCTGAGTTTTTAATACAGTACTCAAAAGAATTTTAAATGTTTTTCATTTGGGACATTTTTCTGTGCTGAAGTGATTAATGAGACTGATTTTAAATCTAGAAATTGGCATTTTGTGTCTGCTTAACATGGACAAATTATTTCATCTAAGAGGAGGAGTGTCTCAAAGGTGGGAAAAATAGGTAATAACAGACATTCCACAGCTGCTGTATGGGTGTTTTTTAAGTTGAGTAAGTATGCAGAATGCAGGTGTATGCATTTGTTAAATATCTTTTTTGGGTAGGGTTGTTTGTGCTTGTTAGCAGATGAGTAGCACTTTAACATGGAAAATATTGTTCCATTACAGTTTCCAGTTTGGTCACAATTCTGGAGAGAAAATGTGGGATGAAGAACATTGAAATTATGTTGGAGAGTTAGGCAATTTTTAAAAATATTTCTTTGGTTTCAGTGGATGGTTCCTAAAATTAAAAAATACCCCCAAACGAAAACAACAAAAAACCCCAAACAAAACAAAAACCCTGTCAAAAAAAAAACCCCAACACAAAAAGAACCCCCCAAATCATCAAGTATATGTCATCTTAGACTGAGATAGGAGTAGTTTTACTGATATTTGATTAGCATGAATAATGCTTGTGAAGTGAAGGATTATTTAGCTGTGGAAGAACATGGTTGCCAAGGTGCTGTGGGACTCCATGTGCAGAACCTTCTTCTTCGCTCCATATCACAAGCTGTGGAGTGAGTGCACAGTACAGCTGGGCTGTTCAGAGCCTCAAAACTGTCTGTGGACTTGCAGTAGTCCAGATGGCTTTTGTTCCTCTTTGGGACCACTATTCGTTTGTTCTCTGTTAGGTGACTCCTGTGCCAGGTGCTATTCTTTCCATTTCTGTAATCTTTAAAAGGACAGGGATTTTTTTTTTTACTATTTCTGAGATACTGAGAATGTCACATACATTTAACAAGCTTTCCTAAGATCACTACAGTCCATCATAATTATGAACGCTTCCTGCCTCCTCGTGTTCCATTTCTTTCTCCCCCTAGCCTTGATTGTGCTTAAGAGAACAAAAAGCAGAACGTGTGGCTAAAATGATTTATCCCTCTGCTCACGTGTTTATTTTCTCCTTTCCCTGTAGTTTCTCTTATCTATTTATAGCATGACCTGTTTCTGTTATTTTGTGTCAGGAGCAAAATGTCCCTCATGTTCGGTTTATGCAGTGCCTGTATGCTGAGGCTTTGATCCCAGCTGCTATTATGCAATCCTACAGCAAATTGTGCCAGCAGAGGAATGGAGATCCTTTACCTCTCTCTTAAAAAGCTAATATTGCAGAATCAGAATATGGTTGACAAATTTAAAATCTACTGCAGGGGGGAAAACCTACGAAACTCACTCCTGAAATATACAAATACACAACTGCATCTCACATTTGTGCTGAAAGAAGTTTATATTAGAAATGTTGGAGCTTTTTTCATGAGCAAGAATAACTTTTCCAATATTGTGTAAAAATTGACTATTATAATAAAATACAAAAGATTTTTTTTTTCCCTTTCAGAAGGCAGTTATGCTTCTTGGCTTTGAAAATGAGGTCTCTGAAGGATTACACTTTTTAAAAAGTCTGTTCACTTTTCAGAAATTATGTTCTAATAATAGTCTAACAAGTAAATTGATTAGATAGTCATTGAGTGTGATTTATCATTTTAACAGTGAGGTATTGTCTTATGAAAAAAGTTTTAATGCTGCATTAATATATCACAAGAATAATCTAGAAGAAAGGAAACAATTCAGAAAGGTTAATTTCCTATTAAATAAACTTTCAAAGACAAAAGTACTCTACTGCAGTTTTTATATAAATGCAATTCATAGTCCTGAAATTATAAGAGATGATGTTGATTGTAGTGTGGCTTAGGGTGGATATAGAGAGAATATAATTTGCTGCGTTCTAGTCTCAGCAACACAGGAAGTTACACTACTCATCCAGAACTATAAATGAAAAGCATTCTGGATACTTGTAAATCTTAGAATTTGTGAGTGTGCTGCAAACAAAAGACTGATACTGTAATGAGGTGAAAGTAATTAAATTTAAATTAATTGGGCGGAACTTAGCTAGTCAATGAAAGAAATGCCTAAGTCAACTTTATAAAAAAAGATAATCCAGAAATATAAAAGAAAACTCTGTTGTTGTTTATGCGATGGTATTTTATTCAAAATTTTTTGCAAAGACTTACGTAGCAGTTTCCCCTTGGCTTGAGGAGATTTTGGATCAAATCTGTGTTTAGTCAAATTGTAATTAATAGTGGAAAATTGTAGGCTTATTAGTAACATGGTATGCATCTGAGGAGTGACTGCTAGCAAGAAGTATACAGTGGCACAAAGTCCTAAGCTTTAAGTATTCAGCACTTGCTGAGCACATGAAACTAATTTTCTGCATGAAGTGTGGAAAAAAAAAAAAAGTTTTTAAATGTTGCATGTGTCGAGGTGGTTTCTGTTTCATAAGTTATTTGGTCATGTGAAGTGCAGTGCTGCTTAGATTGCCTTACCTGGCCTCATTTCACTAACAAGGCCTTGCGAAATGAAATCTAAAATACAAGGTTATGTCTATGGTAGTAGCTTCAATGATGGTTGCTGAGCCTCTGTTCCCATCTACCGTATGTTATTTCCTTCCTTGACACACAGCTAGAGAGAGAAAAGGAGCCTGTTGCAGAGGAAACCAGGGGATAGAGAAACAGGCTTCTCTCCGTGTTCTGTGACACTTGGGATGTTGGAATCCATCTTTCCCCCTTTATCAGGAGGGACTGCTGTGTTTACTTGTAAAATCACATGCCCTGAGAAGATCTTAGGCCTCACGAGACACGTAATACCAAGGCCTGATGGCCATGTGTACTAGTCTGCTATATCTGCTATTCCTTCTGCTTGTTGCCTTGAACTTTTCCCCTATCTCTTTCCTTAATTTAGCATTCCTGCTTTTTAACTTATTTTTCTTCCATATTTTTTCCTCCATATCCACTTTTCTACATATCTTTCCTCTCATTTTTGCTTCCTATATCCAAATCACAGTCTCCCGCATTCTCAAGAGCATGGGGAGAATATGTGAGGACTGAAGGAAATCACTTATTTATATATTGACTGGTCATAATTGGCAAAGTTCTGCTGTGTTATATGTAGCCATATTATTGGGGAGTCTTTTCTCATTGGAGGTAGAGGAAGGTGGGCTTCTCCGCACAAGTCTTGCTCATGGCTGTAGGTGTGAGCAGTGAAGGGGCCATCTCTGCAGGAAGTGGTGGAGCAGACCAAAACACTGGCCAGTGTTTCAATGAGAGGAGTATGTGGCAAGCATCAGGTAATATATAAGAAGTATGCCTTCTGATGATGAATAGGTTTGGTGGGATACAGATAGGAAAAATAAAAGAGCCTACAGACAGCAAACCGTGAAGCCTCCAAAGGCTATTGTGGCAATTACAGATAATTACTTTAATTCTGTAGAGTTTAGCTTTTATTTTGTGAGAAGTAGCCAAACTCTGCACTGAGTGACTAACTGGAAGAATAGTGTGTGATTACTTCAATATGATGTCTTATAATTAGTATGGAGGAATAACATAGTTTTTAAAACCAATTTAGATAAAATTGCTCTTTCACATTGAGTTTGTGACGTAGGCTTAAAGTTAAAAAGTATTTTCAGTGTGACAAAACAAATAAGGAAGAGAGAGAGATACTGTCTTTCTGCTCCTTTACCTTGTCTACCCTGGTGCACTTACAGGACATGGCTTCTTTGTCAGAGCAGTCTCCCAGGATGATGGATTCTGAGTTTTCTTCCATCTGAAAAGTGTGCTAACCGTTATGCTAAGGGTATTTTGTACTTGATCTTTATTGTTGCAACTGCAACTTTACATGATATTAAGGGAAGCAAATTTTAAGTCAGTTCTTCAAAAAATGGAAATACTATATTTTCTCAAGAAAATATTGCTCGGACTGTATGAATATGGGGAGAATGCTTTCCTTAGCCTTTAAGTTGAAAGTGCCTGAAGCCATCTTTTCTGTAAACAAACAAAGCATCAAATAAGAAAAAAACAACCAATCCCCTCCAGATATCTGATGTGATCAGTTTTAGTCCAACCTATTAATTTGTCAAAATTATGAACAGCTGAAAGCAGGTTTTTTGATAATGGAAAATGTTATACAAGCCAATGGAAAGTAAGCCCTTCTCCCCACCCCCCCCATTATATCTCACCTGTGATTTGTAGTTTATTTTTTCTTCATTAAGTTTCTCCAAATTTAACTGGAATTTGAAGTTCTACATGGGGGAGGAGAGAAATCTACTGTAATATTTCCTCCTCCCAGTATGTCAGATTTGTGGAATGTGGGGTAGTTAGCCTTTCACCATGACAAGTTTGGCATATCCTGAATAGTAGGAGCTTTCTTCATCAAAGATGCAGAACTAGGGCCGTGGAGTACTTTGAGGTTAGTGATTTACCTGCATGTGTTTAAATCTTCCATAACAATAAATGTTATGGCAGGACAGCATAACATTAGGCCAACAGCATCCTGGCTTGTATCAGGGATAGTGTGGCCAGCAGGAGCAGGGCAGGGACGGTGCCCCTGTGCTCGGCACTGGTGAGGCCGCACCTCGAATGCTGTGTTCAGTTTTGGGCCCCTCAGTATGAGACAGAGGTTGAGGTGCTGGAGCGTGTCCAGAGAAGGGCAACAAAGCTGGTGAAGGGTCTGGGGAGCAGGTCTGATGAGGAGTGGCTGAGGGAGCTGGGGGTGTTTAGTCTGGAGAAGAGGAGGCTGAGGGGAGACCTTATCGCTCTCTACAAGTACCTGAAAGGAGGTTGTAGTGAGGTGGGTGTTGGTCTCTTCTCCCAAGTCACTAGTGATAGGACACGAGGAAATGGCTTAAAGCTGCGCCATGGGAGGTTTAGATTGGATATTAGGAAAAATGTCTTTACTGCAAGAGTGGTCAGGCACTGGAACAGGCTGCCCAGAGAGGTGGTGGAGTCAGCATCCCCGGAGGAGTTCAAAAAACACATAGACGTGGCACTTGGGGACATGGTTTAGGAGACATGGTGGTGTTGGGTTGACCGTTGGACTTGATGATCCTAGAGGTCTTTTCCAACCTTAACGATTCTATGATTCTAAATCACTTATCCTTTACCCTGATGGTGACCATTCAAGCAGGACTTGGTTATTATATAAATCCCTGAAAAGGAAACTTCCTGACTTCCCATAAAGCTACAGAATATTCCCTTTCAGCCCTTGAATAATGAAAATTAGTATCATACTTCAGCTGAAAGGGACCTCCAGGGATCTAGTCCACTGTTTCGCTCAAAGAAAGGCTAAGTTCTAAGTTAGATCAGGCTGCTCAGGTCCTGTCTGGTCAATCTCTGAATGTCTTTAAGGATGAAGATTTCATAGCCTCTCTAGGTCACTGTTGCAGTGCATCACCCACTTGTGGTGAACTCTTTTCCTCCCTGTAAGACTTGATGGCAATTTGCTTTCCTCTCATCCTTTAGCTGTGGATCTCTGAGAGGAGTCTGGCTCCATCTGCTCTACAATGGCCCTTTTTGTAATGAAAGACTATAAATGGGATCCATCACTCTGTGCAACCTTCTCTTTTCAAGCCTGAGTAAACCTAGTTCCTGTAGCCTCATGCTATGTGCTCCAGCACAGCTAACAATCCTAGCTGCCTTCCACTGAAATCTTGAAAACTTGACAAACCTGAAAGCTGGTGATTTATTTTTGAGGAAGCATAAAATATATCCGTCTTTCCAAAATTTTCTAAACTATTAGCACAGATTCATGTCATAACTTTTGGTTTTTTCTCCTTTATTATGATCAAGGGAAGCAAAGAAAGATTGATGTTATTTTTAACCTCTTCAATTTTCTTTCTTAAATAAAAGAATTCATTTTTTTCTAGATTTTTACCTTGAGCACTTGATGTATTTACTGAAGATTGTATCATTTATTTTACAGTTTATAAGGCTCTGGGGTTTAACTAATACTAATGAGGTGTCTTTTGACTCAACAGGGGAAAGAATGGCCTATTTAGAAACACTTAAGTCTGAGTAATGTAAATATTTCTCTCCTAGACTCCCTAAATTGACTGAGGTCCTTACAGTATTGTAGTTTCTAAGTAGAAATGCTACTGATGAGAACATTTTCTTTGACAGTGACCTTTCCTCAAAGGAAAAACTGACCTTATCATTTGTGCAAAATTGTCATAGAAATGAGTGTATTCTATTAAGGCTTATGCTGAGGGATTTGTAAGGAAAATATTAAGTTGCTCCAAAGCAAGAATTTGATACTACGGAGAATAACAGTAATTTAAACAAAACCTTTGACTCAAAAACTTCTCAAACACTTTAATTAGATGAATCTCTGGATTCTATAACTCATCAGTCGTCTTCCATGTGGTTGATACTATTATTAAGAAAAGAAAAAAAAGCCCAAACAAAACAAAAAGGAAAACCAACCCCAACTAATTCTGATAACTGTTTTTAGCCATTCACAGAATTTTTCCACTTCTAATGAAAATATTAAATTAATAAGGAAAAATTATGATTATAAGGAAATGTACATAGAGGTTTCTCTCTCTTAGATGAATCAAAAGAGTAGGGAAGTCAGCATATGAACGGGTGGAGGACATTTTGGCAAAACTGCTGCCACTAATGCTTGAAGCTGAAGTTCTTCACTGTTTCCTCTCTAGGGAAAGACCATTGTAGGCTATTGTGATCTCTCCCGAGGTACAAAAATGATGATAACAAGGTGAAGCAAATTTGTTTCTAATGATGACTGTGATCAGCTGTGGATTCATAGATTATTCTTTAGGAGATACAGTGCAACTCTGTAACTGATTTATTAAGGGATGATTTGGTGAAGGTAAAAATTTCAGTGTTTTACAGTGTCCATGGGGTCCTCATCAAATTTTTCCTAATGAACTTTAAACTGTGACTGCCTTCCACTGCTTTTTCTTGTATTAATGAGGATCTTTATATTTTGGATGATGTTTCTACTCAACGCAGCTGTCTTAGAGCATGTTGCCTGTGGTACCCCTTGTATTAAGGTGAAGAATTGTGTTGAACCCACTGAATCATAACAGCTAGTGCTGTATTAGATAATAATAAATAGGTTTGCTGTTTTGTTTTGTAGTACTATGTGTCTGATACAGGGATAAAGCTGAATTCTGACCAGTTTGAAGGGCTTTCATATGACTGAACATCTTATAGGGCATTCAGTTTCGAAAAATGGAAACTATCTTCTGGAACCTTTCTGATTTTCTGCAACAAAAATCATAATGAAATGTCTTATTTCAGATCAGCTTCCCTCAGCTGGATTTTTTTCATGGGACTTGAACACCTTATTTCTTATATATTTAGAGATTAAGAAAACTGCATTTACCAACCTTATTACTGTATAAGAAATGCACTACGGGGTTAGCTGTCACTTTGTATGAGACCAGGAAGACATTGTCTGCTACTGACTCATTTCAACTGTAAAAGCTGGGTCATTTCAACTATAAAAGTTGGAAGCTGACATATAAATTAA
The DNA here is from genome assembly GCA_031468815.1 of Morus bassanus. Taxonomy (NCBI): domain Eukaryota; kingdom Metazoa; phylum Chordata; class Aves; order Suliformes; family Sulidae; genus Morus; species Morus bassanus. Next base: position 5,901,583 of record CM062583.1, read on the forward strand.
AATGGATGTTTAAACTACTGTTAAGAGACAATGGTCTCTTAAGGTCATAGACATACTAGGTAATGCAGTTCCATACTGATCTCATTCTTGAAGGAACTAGTTCTAATGCCTTCAACAAAACAAAGTCATTTTGGTTCCACAGATTTTGAAATTACTTGTGTTAACAAAGATGTTATTACAGAATGTTTTTTATAAATACAACTGTTAAAATGTATGTTGTCTGAAAAAAAAAGAATTTCAGAAGGTTTTCTCATTTTCTGAATCAAAACAACAGGTTGGTAAGTTGTACTTCTTCGTTAGTGAAAAATTTAGATCTTGTTCATCCCTTAAAATTAATTGCTTGGTGTTAATAAATAAGCAATCGTGTATAACTGTTGAATGGTCATGTGACTTTGGGACCCAATGTTTTGGATGTCTTCCATAAAATTAATGAAATTCTGCAGTTTTTAGATATTGTCTACAGTGTATACCATTGTTACAGCTACTTTGTTATACTACATATTTTTATAGTATATTGGGTCATGCTCTTGGGCTGGTCGCACTATGCTGCGAAGGTGATGCAAAATTCTCTCAAGCACGAAGAAGAATAGGAGTGTGTGATATGGTGGCTGTCAGTACTGTTGGTAGGGATGCATCCTGAGAAAAATCCAACTGTTTAAACCTTTGCCCCTGACATTTGCTTCTTGTGAACTTGTATATCGTACATCTGTTGTATAGTATAAATCACCTGATCAGAGTACTGTACTTTTTCTGATTTTTCTCAAAGCATATTCCATGCAAAACATTGCATGCTAATCATTTATTTTATAAAACTCCTTTGGTGTATATGCTTTTTGAATTTCATTTAATATTGGTAAGAACTAAATGGCATTCTGCATTGAAGTGCCACCAGGGAATATGAATGAAAGTTCTAATCTAAATAGAATCTATGTAAGGGTGATTTCTAACTTTTATAGGAATGTTAAAACGAAGAAATCAAGTTCTGTATTTGCAGCATTTCTTGACAGATACTGATGCTGTAAATTATACAGCTGTTCATCCTCTGTATGGATTTTGTAGTACTCGCAGCAATTTATAGGTCCAGAGTGCAGCTGCTAGAAGTCATTTATTCTCAGTTCTGTATTAAATCTATCATATACAAATGCATTAACATTCAGTACAGAGCTCAAGGGCTTATGGCTTTTTCTTTCTTGCTCTGTGTTGCTGTCCTGTAAGTGTTTGCAAGGTATGCAGAAAACAACATTAAAAAACTTTAACTGATACACAAGAAAAAAAAGGAAACAGCATTGTCCGTGAATAATACTTGAAACCAGCTCACTTTGCAGTTTAAGCTGAACAGCCAACCCAAAATCTACTGTTAACGTTTCTGAAATTGGCAATGCTAATAAGCTTGTTTTGATGGATTAGCACTTCAGTTCCAGTTGCTTGAGCACCACTCTTTGTGCATGTCAATTGTATGTGTCTTCATGTTACAGAAACTTAATATTTCCTGCAGTGTTTGAACTGTGTACACCTTAAGAGAGTGTGTAAGGCTCTGTTATTGATATACTAGATTCAGCTTGGTTTAGTTTTGGATTTTTTTAATTAGAAAAAAGGAAACTAGCTTATTTTAAATATTTTGGAAGTATTATAATGAATGTTTAAAAGTAGTTAAACTGTAACTGAAGTTTGACAGCAGAACAGGGGCAAGGGCCATGAATATTTGTTGCGTATATAATCTGTGAGAAAATAGCAGTTGGAACAGGCTGCCTGATATGAGTCATGTACCTGTTTATTGTTGATGATTTCACATCTTTCATGTTGAGATATTAAATCTAGGAAAATTGAACTGTGCTCTGTTCAAGACCAGGAGAAACTTGTACGTAGGGGAACTTGAGCTGATTTGTTGTAGAAAGAGATCCTGAACTCTTGTGGCAGATGGAATACGTTTAGACATGATTATATGTATAAAAAGAAGTCTAAAACAGAACAGGCTAAATGTGAAAGATCTATCTGTTTGGTATCTGTTAAACTTCGTACCAGTGAAAATGCTAGTGGACCATGTATAACATGATCTTCTACTACTAATAGTTTTACTTAAGTTGTTTCTAAGTAGCCTAATACCACTAAGGCAGAGAATGAAACAGGTTTTCAATCTAATAAATCCCCAAATACCCTCTAATTTTAAAATCCCAAAAAAGCGGCAAGTGAAAAATAATCACATATGGTATTATAAAACTTAATAAAATTGCAGGATAAGTAATTGTGGATAAATGTCATTCTGTCACGTTTTTCAATAAGTCATCTTCCACTGGAAAAAAATCCAGGCCAAAATATTTCCTGAAAGCTTTAACAGCTATATTCTGTGCATTATACTATATATGAATGTTGGTACTTTATATTTTCTGTACCTTTGAAATAACTACAGTATGAAAGATCTTGTATTGAGTCTTGCACGATGTGTTTTACTTTGTTGTGTTTTTTTTTTTTTAATGAAGGTTTACAGAATAGTTTTAACCTGTCATTACTCGCAAATGCCAGTTTTGAGGTGTCTTTACTCCTATGAAAGAAGTTAGGTCCCTGCTTTGGCATATCTTCTATATGGCATAACTTCCTACTTTTTCTGCAAGCTCCATGTTCTGCATTGTTTGTCTTGTATTACTTAGTTAAACATGTGTGCATAAATCCATTGTCTATTGAAAACTGGGATAGGTTGCTTTAATATGAAGTTTTACATTAAATTATAAATTATCTTGACTGCCAGAAATATGTGTCAATCTCTGAGCTCTTTTCTCTCAAGGGTGGATGTTAACTAGCAGATTATTTAGCTGAAACTGTAAGATGGAATTTTAAACAACATAGGTCAAACTAATGCGAACTGATACAACATGCCTCTGAAACGAATGATTAGATCTACCAGCTCTTTAGCTTTCTGGAAGATCTCCAAGTCATGTTAAGAATCAAGTACCGAAAACAAAGCAAGTTTAGATAGGAAAAGAAAATTATGCCATGAAAACACTGAACTTCTGAAAATTTTGAACTGTATTTGACAGCAACATAAAGAGAAGATATTCCCTAGGTAGAAATGTTAACAAAGAAAAAATGCACTGCTTTACTAGTTTTTTTTCTTCAATAAGAAAAGATTGTTGCTTTACTCATTAAATGACATAAGAGGACTGTAGGCTGCTGCTGCTTTACTTTTGGGTGCTTCTGCACTGACTATCCTATTTTCAGGTGCTTGGAATCAAGTGAGGTTGGTATATCACTGACTTCTTCCCATCCATTATTTCTTCATCTTAATCTTCCATATACTTTTTTGCTCTTACTCTTCTGTGTTGTATCTCCCCTGTATCCTGTTTTCCTTTCTTTAAATTAATCTGTATTTCTGCTGTATTTCCTCCCTCTCTTTTTCCTCTCTTCCTCTCCTTCACATCTTCATTAGCCATCTCCTTCTCTTCAAGATGTGGTAAGACCCTCTGGAGGTTCCTGACTTCAGAGCCCTCTCCCTGATGAATGTTTCCTGCTCTAGTTCCAGGCAAGCTCATTGATGATAAATGTGACCATAACTGGACTAGGAGAAAACCTTTGTGAGCTAATATATTAAGTGGTATATGTTTGCAGAAAAAGGATTGCTGGACTTAAAGAAAAATTCTTACATTAATTCTTACAGGGAAAAATTGCCTTGCTACCTTTCAAAATCAGCTACTTCATCTAGGAGACTGATAGTTAACAGAGCAGGGTATTAGAACTGTGGGGATCAAATCCTGAAATAATAGATAGAGAAGTGACAGCAAGGTGTTGCTCTATCATCTGTAACTGGGCTAGAAGTTGCTGAAGCATATGAGAGACAGAATATTGTGCAGTAGTTGCAATCTGATGTGACAAAGTCGTCAAAAGAAACTGTATCTTCCCTAGCTGAACAGCAAATTCCTGAAAAACATTAGTAAATTAAAAAAGCTGGGATATTAATGAGTCATGGGCAGTTTTTGCTACTTTGTATAAGATAGTGTTGCTTTTCTGTGGTATTATATATCAGTTTGAGTAGGATTAATAGTAAATAGGTATAGATACAGAGAGAAAGTTGCAAGGCTTCACTTCTAGTGGAAACCTCAGTCCTGTAAATCGGTTTCCTGCTTGCTCTAAGTTGACTGAAAGTTATTGTTTTATAAAGACAGTGCAGAGTCTTCTTAGAGGCAGAGGACATTACTTAAGGCTTAGTCGTATGATAACATTGGTGTGGCTTTGTACTGTAATGCTTCACATTTTGTGTATTCGTGCTAAGGCTGATGCAAACAAACTCTGCCTACAGTTTATAGCTGTACAGGGTATGTATATTTTGTCGGTGTGTATATATATATATTTGGTGTTGTGCGTTAAGGATGTGAGTCTAGCTGCATTTCATGAGCTATCATGGCCAAAATACTGGTCGCGCTCAGTAAGAACTATCATGACTGGATCAATGCACACCACAATTTATTGGAGCAACAGATACACAGGTCCTTTGGATTGACGGTGATAGTGATTGTCTGCAAAAGTATGTGCAAATATTGCACATGTGAGTAGAAAGAATCTAAAGTGACTCTATAGAGATTTCTAAGTGTTTCCCGGGGAGGCACTTGGTATAAGCAAGTGTTCGAATCTTACCCAAAGGCGTCCCAATTGGGGGGAAGAGAGGCTCAGCCCATCGACTGATCCCAGTAGTCAGAGTGGTACGTGATGATGGTATCTTCCCTAACATCCTCTCTCCCTTAAGCTATAAATATATTATTTTACCTTTCAGGTGGAGCTTGAGTGGCTCTAGTCATATATACCTTTGTTATGATTGGTGCAAAACTTTCTCGCTTTGCTTTTAAAGGTATAGACTAGAAAAATCCAAAGCGCAATCTCAGTGAGGGGTGGTCGCACCTTGGAGGCGCGTAACTTTTGGGAAGGAGGTGTGTTTTGGTATTATAATGAGGTTATAATGAGCAAAGTTCATCCACAGGGCATGATTTTGGAATTGTACGGTGCTGGCCAGGGCATGGTTCCATGGTTCCATCCAGTTCCCGGACCTGCAGTGATTTATGGAGGAATTGGGCCGTGGAGCCTTCGCTCCGCTCCCTCCTCCAATTGTCTCTCTTAGAACTAGTACACCGAGCTCCCCTAGTGTTACCAACATCTAAGATTGCAGGTGGCGTTGCTTAGGGAACGATCACTGAACCGATTTTCAGCATGTCAACCATAGTCCACCCTGGAAGTTAACTTTTATGAAATGTGGATATAACTTTAGCCTCAATAATTTCAGCCTCAATAATTTCAACCTCAATAATCTTACCCCCAGTAATCATTCCACAGGTGTATATGTACTCTATTACACATTGTAGTATAGTTTAGTATAAGACACTAAGAACTACTGATGACTTCTGAAGTCGGGAAAAATAAATCTAGAGTCCAGTTAAGACTTTCTACTAAAAAAGTTAGCTTGGAATTCCTGACAATCAGGAATTCCTGACAACTGTGTTGCAGCTTTGTAAAGATAGGTTCCTATTTTTGTCTCCAGACCTAGTCAATCTGTAAGATACATCTTTTAAAATGGCTTACTTCTGTGGTGCCTGCAAACACTGTTGATTTGGGGGTTGTTAGTGTCTATTGAAGGAGAGAAATGAGAAAGGAAAAATTTTTACATTTCTGGAGTGTAACAGTGTTAATTTATTTCACCTACCTGTTTGTACTGGAGTCATCTCTGGAAAACTATATATTTAAAAAAAAAAAAAAGCAAAATTTGACCAAACTGGCTTTGGGAATACATGCTTTCTCTATGAAGGAGCAGATGAGATATTTTTAAGAAGAGTTTCCAGTGAGTTTCCATCTCTATGACACTAGAAGATTTAATCATTTGCTTTCTAGAGTACTTAAATCTAACAGTGACTGGTGAAGGTAATGGCAGGATTTTGATTCAGTTAATGAGAAATGCACGAAGGTGTGTTTAAACAAATTCCTTTGGTTCAGTGCTGTTCTGATTTCACTGGCACAGCTTCGCAGTGGTGTTTAAGTTGCTGTGAATGCATGTAAGGTGACCTTTTATGGTCAGTGTAGTACAGCTCTATGATCTAGTGATGTTTCATTTTTGCTAACAAAGCTATTATCCCAAGTCAGGTGTTTTTCCCAGTGTGTGTTTGTGTCTGTCTTTTGTATGGTTACAGTCACTTGTGTAGGTAGTTGGTTCAGATGTATAGTTAAAAGCCTGATGTGGAGAAAAGGGGCCATTAGGTCATGCTGTTCGACTTCTGTAAACTTAATGTTCTATAGAGTGGGCAGGGTCAGCTTTATGATAGCGTTTGTAACGGGTGATCCCTGCTGGTGGTAAGTGCTTATCTGTTTAGAAAAAGGTCCTGTGGGGGTGCAGTGAGGGGCGGCTGCTCTCTGAGGCAGGACCTCACCGGCCAGGGCCCTGAACCACTGTCCTGCATCAAGGTGAGCCAGTCATGCCGGGTGATGGTAACTGGGTTCAACCAAGAGTCCAGATCATCAGGAAGGTTTGTAGTGATGAGGCAGGTCAGAGGACAAGCTGGGAAGTCAGTCCATGGATCAGGTTGAGGGTCAGGCTGGAGGGTAACCAGCTGAGAGCCCAGTGATTGCTGAGCAAGAGTAAGTCTCAGGACCCACTCAGCCAGAGTGAGCTGAACTGGGGGCTCCTGGGCCCAAGGGCGGGGGGTGGATGGGGCCCCTAGCTGAGGCTGGGCAGGGCCTTTGAGGCCGACTACTGCTTTGAGGGCCCTGACAGGTATAAGCCTTTAAAACCTGTCTGACAGTAGTGTTATCTTGGAAGAACTGACACGGCTGAAGAGCAATTTGGCAGTCAGTACCAACCCCAGATATTTTTCACTTTCTTGTCTGTAAGATATTTTCCTTCCACTGAATAGGACTACACAATACTTATGAAGTATGTAAGCTGGAGCCTTACCCAGATAAATGGTGTGTGAGTGCACTCAGAAGAGTTTGAGCTTTGTTATTATCTTTGATTCGCCAAATACATGCAATTTGGCAGTCACTTTTGACTGAAAGCTGAACACTAAAGCCCAAGTTTAAGCTGTGATAAAAAGTAATGCTTTTGTCTCCCAGCCCTGTAGTACTATGAAATTGTGAGGGTTCGTATGTCTGTATTTTTCCTGGATGTAGAACTCAGTGTGATGACATCTGTCTCTGCAAAGAGTAAGCTAGCGGACTGCAGCACACTTTATTTGAAGCTGCTTTTGTGAACCTCATGTTGACTGCAGCCGGTGCAAAATATGGCACTGTGATTTATACCCACAGAGATGCCTGGATCCCATGAGTTGTGCTGATACGAATACTCAATGAACACGAGCTGGGTTCCTGCTGTATTGTGCTGTCAAACCTTAACTGTATTAAGTGTGATAAAGAACAGGTTGGGTTGTTTTCTTCTTTTTTTTTAAATTTTTTTTTCTTACTGAAGTAGTGCAACTGTAGCTTAACTGTGAAGGTAGTTTTCAAGTTTTCCATTCAAAGTCTTCTTGTCCATTGACCATGTTTGGCTGGAACAATCCACAGCTGGGAAATCTGTGTTTTCATTCATGTCCATTCATTTTCCATTCTTATCGGGGACAACCAGGTATGAGGAAGGCATAATAGTATGTCCCGGGGGGCTGGGACAGCAGCCTGGAGAAGTATTCTATACTGGGCCTCTTAGATTGGCAGTGGTTGGAGACAGGATTATCTTTGATCTAAACTGGTCTCATATGGCATATCTAGAGCTCAGTTGCTGACTTAGGATGGAAGAACACATCTCAGACCAGTGGAAATAGTCCACTAGTCTGAAAAGAAGTTGGGATAAGAGGAAAGTGGTAAGCTGTGAAGAAAAAGCAAAATAGACTAAAGCTCAGTAATGTAGCTGGATGAACTACAGATGCTCGGATATTATGGTATTAAGAGAGTACTAGTAAGAACTGGTTTGGAAAATTTCTTCTCTGTAGTTCTATTTGTCTTCTGCCTCTGCAGGTGGAAGATGATCCATCCATACTTGCAACAATCTCTGAGTAACAAAAAAATATGGCTTTAGTATGTGTTCTCCTGTTCCTTTTGCTCTGTTGCCATGTTTTTACAGATATTTCAATCCTATAGGTACATACTTTTCCCTGTATGATTCTTTTGCACACTTGAGTGACATTTCTTGTTGCATTCTGTGCCAAAGTTACTGACCCTTGCCCAAGCATACTACATTATGTACAGAGTACCTATTGGAGTCCAACTTTCAGTGCAGCCAGACTTGACACACTGAATGCTCAGACCTTTAAAAGTCTATGGTCTTAGTTTGGAAACTTTTCTAAAAGTGTGCAAGTCATTCAGATTTAGCACAGTGCCCATCAACTTGTTTAGATCTGTGATGGCGTGATGGTTTGATAGTTCATAGGAGAATGTTAACACTCTGCTTGTAGTTCTCAAGTGATATGATCTATCAAAGGATAACTTAAAAGAAACTGTATGCTTTCTCAGTGTTGCTTTCCTCTATTTCCTACTGGTGTATTTTCTTTGTCAAGTCAAAAAGAAATCGGGCAGTTTCTGTATTTTTCTCTCCATTTGAAAAAGTTTACGGACTATGGGTTAACAATCTGTTTGTAGAGACTGACTTCCTTCAGAGAACTAGTTACGTGATTCTGATAATCCACATATGCAAAGATTTGAAAGAGAAATCACTCAATTGTAGGTTTTTTTGGCCTGTTTGTGCAGAAGATCAGACTAAGATTATCAACTGTCTCTTCTTGTTCACATGAAAAATGTTGAGGGATTAATTCTTCATCAAGGTGGAAAAGAACGATGGCCCTACATCTTCTTTTAGGGCAGTCCAAGGACACAACTGAACAACAAATTACTGATGAATTTCTTGGGTCTAAGCGTTAATTTTAAAAAAAAAAAAAGTGTTATTGAACAAAAGTGAGGCTCTTCATAGGTTAATTTACCAATACCATGATTCTGAAACTCTACACAATATTGTGTGAAACAAAACATTCTGTGTTTTAAAAACATTAACACATTGAATTTTTTGGACTGTTTCTGGACACAATGTTATTGATTTGCTGTTACTGGCTTTGAGCTATTGGCTTGCCAGTTTTGGATTTCTTATGAACTCCTCGTTCCTGGTTAGGCAGTGCTGTTTTAGAGGGAAAAAGTCATTTGGAAGGACTGTTGAGTTTGATTGTTTGCATATGATGCAGCAAAGTAAGAAATGGTTAAGAACAGAAGCCAGGTAAACTGCAGTGTTGTTTTGACTTACCCATTGTATCTCTAGGTAGCTTCCTTGCAGCACAGGAGAAAAGAGGGTATTCTGTTGTCTTTTCATTTATTTGTAGGAAACGTAGATTCACTAATTGGAGCAAGAGACTGTGTTTCAAAATAAATAACACTTGTTGCTGAGAGTGCACTGGATAAATAGCAGATGCCTTACCAAGGTTGGAGGTGAAATAGTGTTTGGATTTGAGCACACTGGGCAATAAAGTCATTCCTGCACAGTAGTGATTCGTTTATATATTGGTTTATTGAAAATGCAAAAATATGTTAAGTATTAATATGCCCAAGAAAATAACTGTTTTCTAATTCAGATGATCAGCTGGTGAAACAATTGTCTGCTTCTGTTTAAGGCTCCATCCCTTCATCCCTCTGTCTCTTCCTCCCTCTCCTCTGCCCCATTTGTGGTGGTTTTGTTGGTTGGTTGGTTGTTTTTTACTGTATCCCTGAAATTTCCAAGTTAGCCTGAGGAAGTAAGATAGAATCCTATGTCCAATGCATATCCTGCAGTAAAAGAGATTTTAAAAGCACAGGACTGGTTCATTTAATATTGAATGTTCTTTTCTTCAGCCATAAAACTTATAAACTTTATGCAGTGAGAAGTTGATGCTTTGATGCTGTGATGCTTTTGTAAATAATGCATATAGAACCTGATGCTATGCAAAGGAAAATAATTAGAAAGACTTCAGCTTGCTGTAGAGTAGGCTGTGAGCAGCTTTGTATGCATTTTATTGTTCATTCTTCATTGTGCCTCTTCTCATCATTTGAAGCTGGTGCCACAGGCTTTTATTGTTCTGATGTGCTATTTTCCTTTCCTTTTTTATTTTTCCTCTGAATTTAACTGTCTCCTTCACCCAAGCCATTTTGCAAATATCTACTAGGATTGTTTTAAAGGGAGAAGATGCAGAAGAAAGGTGGGAAGAATGTCTAGAGTAAAAGAGGATGTGAGAGGAGATTCCTTACAATCCTCATGTTGACTGTATGATTGCACCAAAGTCCATAACTTGCAGCTGTCCAAATAACAGCTCCTGAGCTTGATTCCCAGAAACATTTAAACCTGACTTGGTAGCTCTGTTGAGCTGTGTGTTCTTTGTTGTCTGGGCTGGCAGGAAGCAGTAGGGTTTCAAAAAGTTTGGGGTGGAGAAGGGCGGAACAAGATGAGTGTGGTAAGATCCTTGAGTGCTTTAAGTGTGTACATAGCAGGGAGAGAGGAGAAACAGGCAGTGGCACTTCACAGAGATGGCTTCTCACAAGCACCTCTTTAATTTCCAAATCTTCCATGCTTCCCATTTCCCAGGAGTACAGGATTCACATCCCTGACCAGCTATTCCTTTCTGCAGTGTCCTCCAGGCATATGCTGATGGGGCAGGGAAGCAAACACAGGAAATTCGTTTAAATGCAACAATTGCAGAATTCCTTGCTTAATCCTGTCTGCACTTCTGTCCTTCTCTATTGCTTATGAAGAAAGATGAGTCTGAGAGGAAAGACAGCTAATTTCTAGGCTGGTTTTCTCATAGGAAAACTGTGCTTAAAAACAAGCAAAATGTGGACAGTTCACGGTGCTGGTTATAAGACCCATTAAAAATTGAGGTTGTTTTACACAGACTGTTCATTTCTCATGAGATAAATATGATTCAATTGTAAGTACTGTTGTAGTCCATTTTCACAATCTTTGATGAATTTAACTCAATGTTTTCTTAAGCAGAGAGAGGAAAAAAATTGTTTATACATTACTTGTCAGTTTTGAAATTTTGAACTGCTTTTGGAAATAAACTGCATGTTCTTTTGCTGACAGGATTTGAAATCTAGCAATCAGCGAGATGAAATTGCTGCAGCACGTGCATCCCTGAAGGAAAATTCCTCTCTCCTACATTCAGTATGTTCAGCTTGTTTGGAACATTCAGATGTTGCATCCCTTACAGCCAGCAAGGATTCAATTTGCAATGAAATACAGAATGCTCTCAATGTAATTTCTAATGCTTCCCAAGGAGTTGGAAATAAAATGGGACAACCTACATCTCACACAGCTACTCTTGGAAGTGCATTTGATGAGCTTGAGGTATGTAAACCTGTGAGACTGCAATGTTTTTGGAAAAATGGTTTTAAGTGAAATATTTAAAAAAAAACCAAACTATTGCTATCATAAGTGACAGACCTAAAGGCATTAGAAGCTGATGCTCTGCTTAGTCTTAGTCTAAATAGTATCACTCTAAATTATTTCATTGGGGGGGATCACTTCCTTCAAAAGTATTTGGAATTAAGTCTTCGTGTATGTTCAATATTTGACTTCCTTACAGCAGGTAAGAATTAGTTCCAAGTACATTGCTAACTGTGGAGACAGAGACATCCTTGAGTAACTGGGCAGAATCCTTGAGTAAGTGGGCAGAACCCATGAGCTTAGTTTACAAATAACGGTGATTATCAGATGATGGTGATCACTGCTACCTTGACTGCATTAGAACGAGTACAATGCAAGTTTAAGTCCATTACTCCAAAACTTGTCATTGGGATCATTATGTAATTTATGTAATTGGAGAATTTGGAAACCTAATTATGTTTTCTGCTTATCATGAAATAAAGTAACATAACCAATATGTTTTCACAAATTCTGCATTTCTACTTCCATTATTTAATGAAATACTTGGAGAAAGTCAGTTTTTTCTCTACTCCTGACTTGATCCTAAGCTTTTGTATGGAGCTTTCCCTCTTTCTCATGGCTGCTTTGGCTCTTACCAGTGGTGTTTTCCATTGTCCTGCCAAAAATAGTAAAAGACCTCCTATAGATGAGATTACAGACTATGCTCCTCATCTGGTGTAACTGATGTAGGCCCAGATCAACAAAAGGAGTGAAGGTTTCTAAACACATTTGCAAATATGCGTCTTTTTGGTTGTAAATTCTTGGACTTACAGATCTCAGCCGTGGAACTCCCAATATCGTTGATACATTTTTCAGGAGAATTGATGTTAGGACTGATGGTAATAGTTTTTGTTTAAAATTTTCAATGAAAAGTTAGAGAAATATGTTGAAATTCATATATGACACAAATCTTGTAGTGGCAGTTTATTGATCAAAACAGACTTCTTGGTCATGCTCAAAGTTGAATCTGATAGGTATTTTTCCCCCCAGAGGAACAGGCTACAATAGCACATTGCGTGGCATCCTTCCTTACTTCTCAGACCAGGTCTTAAAATTATAGTTTCTAATCTATTTTCTTAATAAATGGAAGAAAAAAGAAACATTTAAGAGTAATACATGATTTGTTAAAATGAAACTCTGAATGACAAATATACCTGAAATGAGAGCTATTATTTACCTGTTTTACTTACAAATTTTTTAAACAAGATTTTGTGAAAGGATTGCATCTTCTGACTATAGATGAATTCATCTTCACTGTATGTGAGCAGTACGATTTTAATGAATTTTTTTAAAATGCAGTTAAATGTATTATTGCTTTAAGATTTAAGAATTAGCATAATCACAAAATGGAAAAAAAATCTGTTTTGGATTGATTTTGTTTTTATTTGGAAACATAAGAACATAGAAGTCTGTAAAAACCCATTTGTTTATGAAGTTCAAATATAGTTTTATCTAGGTAACACAAATGGGAATTGAAGCTGTGTGAGTTTGATAAAGCACAATTTATAGAGCATTTAACTTCTCCAGATGATTTTATGAATTAGATGGTTGCACTTTTCTTTCTTTACAGAAAGTTCTACTGGCTAAGGACCTGAAATAACCTTTGCTCTGTCTTCTTGTTGCAAATACGGTGCCATGAAATAGACTGATGTAGTAAATAGTCTGTTGCGAACAAATCTCATTAAATGTTTATAGTGTGGAAACGTATCACGGAGCTTACCCAACAATCTAGTATCAAAATGTTTTGCAATGCCATTCTTCCTTTGCCAGTGCTGGCAGTGTGAAAGATATTACAGATTTATATGTGAAGAAACCACCAGTAAAATTAGAGCAGCTAACTCTTAAATCAGTAGATTCTCAAGAATTCCTCTTAAAGGCTCCGTATAACTGCCATGTCATTCATAAATAAACACAAAATTGTAACATTCAAAATTTAATTGCATATTAAGGTCTGTGTTAAAAGAGCATGTGGGTGCAGGTTATCTAATGTCTTTTACTGGTCTTGCATCTTCTGAATGTAGGAGATTTCTCACAAAATGATACAGGTCTTGCATGCCTGACTCTCTGTCAGCGTATTCATCTGATACGTGGTCCTTTAATGATCATGGCTGTCTAGCAGAACAATTACAGATGAGATGTCAAAATACTGTAAATCAATCAAAAATGTCAGGAAATATAACCAGGTTTCTGGATACCCATGATCCCTCTTTTTCATGGATCAGAAGACCAATGAGGCAGAAAATAGTGATCTAATAATTCTCTTTTAAATGCTTGCTTATGTTCAAGAACTCAGGTAGCTAGCCACTGTTTAGCCCTGTTAAAGCAAGACCACCAAATGGCTTGTTGAGTATCTGGTATCTTCTCTTTGGTTGGGAATTGGATTGTCTTTTCTGCGTAGATGTACCGATCATAAATATTTGATGAAATTGCTTGAAGAATTTAAACTGTGGGCAGAATATTAAGTCATATTTTCCTGGTTATTATTGCTTAATTTTTTTTTTATTTAGAGCTGAACTGTAGTAGTTTTTTTGCCAGTGCTATTTGTCCTGCAATACATATTGTGTTTGAGTCATGTAGTAACTTAGCTTGCCTCCAGGTAAGTTGGGTGCAGTTTTCCTTGCATTCAGCCATAATCTCACTGTTGTAAGGAAGCTCAGCAAAGAGAAGAAATGAGGAAGAAATGGATGCTCTATACTATAATACTCTTAATGTTTCTCTAAGTTATCCTTGTGAACAAGTATCTTACTGCCTTCACCCTTCCGGAAAAGTGTCTTCAGGTGCATTTCCTTCCTCCTGTGGAAATAGGTATTATAGAAAAGGACACAGGAGTCTTAATGTTTTAATTGCAATAGGAAGGCTTCTGATGACAACATAATGAACTGGATTACTGCTCCTGTCAGGTCTGGCTCTAGGCATTGGCAATTAAATTGCCTGCAAACGCAAAATGACTTCCTATGCTGTCGTCTGGGAGAGTCAGTCTGGCTCCATCCACTGCCAGCAAGAGGTCAAGGTATATGGAGATATTTCAGAGTAGAAGAACAAGCCATCTTCAGTTTGTGCAAGCCTTCTTTCTTTTCTTTGGTTTTTAGCCTTCCTGGCAGGGTCTGCCAAGCCCTGGCAAAATTTCAGCTTTTCTTCTCTCTTTCTCAGAGAGGGCAAAAGTCAGATTTCTTTTTAAGTACCAAGTAGTTCTTAACTGGCTCCAACTTCTCTACTTCTGTCAAAGAGGATGAAAGCAATGGATTGCCTGTTTCTTTTGCTCTGTCTTTGCTAGTGGGCAAATTATGGTTCCATCCCAGTTTGGCTTTGAAAAATCATGTTTCCATGATCAACATATTTTTTTACATCTTTCAATTAGGAAATAAGAGGCACAAGTATAGTTAATATGTTGCTTTTATGGATATACAAATAGCTGTGTTTTTCATCTTCAAAATATTTAAGCTCTTTCCCTCCCGCTTGCACATAAACTCCTTTTCAGTATATTATGTGTATCTGGATAGGTGAACATTGGTTTGAGGAAAATCCAGGAGGTGGGAAATACATAGTTAATACTTTAACTTAATCTAAGGTTGCATCTGCTGGATGCATATAAACACCTGACATGGACCCATAAACCATTTTAATTGTCTATCCTGTCACTTGCTGAAACAAATCCATAAACTTAGTTTTAGACTTTTTATAGTCTCTCAGAACAGACAACAGAAAATTGCACTAGCAATAGCACTGGCCTGATTTTTTTGTGATACTCCACAGTGGTATGAAAATCCCAAAATTCAACACAAGAAAATGTGTGACAGACAGAAATTCACTAGTACCTTTTCCTTTTAGTTGTTTGTGGAAATTTGAGGGCTAGGGTTCAGGTAGTCCCAATATCTGGTGCAAAGCATACCATAATCCTAGAACTTTAGGCCGCAGAAGGTCTTACAGAAGTTATTTAAGAAGGTTCATTGTCCACTGATTTTATGAATGTTTATAGGTAGTAAGTATGGGACTGAAGTGCTGAGAGTACTTAACTAGAATGCTTTTAAATGAGATGGAGGACTTTAGGGCAATGGAACAGTAGTGGAGGTGGAATGTTTAGAAACCTGCAGTGATCCTGCAAGTTGGGAAATAAAAGCTTCCTTTTGAACGACACAGTAATGCAAAAAGAACCTGCACTGGTTTCCTTTGGAAATACTCAGATTATGAAGTCTGATTTTTTACTAGTTTTGCTGGAGAATCTCCCAGCTGTCTCAAAACAATTTTGGTATATTTCAGAAAAGATGGGAGGATTGAACATGTAACAAAGTCTCCCTTTCACTAAATCATACCTAAGGTGTAAGAGAATGTTAATAATAACCAACAAGAAAATTTCAAGGTGATTGAAGTCCCCTTTCCTAGCTGTTTAAGCTTTTATCTTATGCTGTTCTAACAGAATACTTTCACTAGAATTGCCTAAGCTAGGCAGTACCTGAAATAGTGATATTAAATCTAAATTGAAAAAATAATTAAAACTCTCCAGCTTAAAAGTAGTCCAGCACACAGTGGATAAACACAGATAAGTTCTGCTTTACCTGACCTAAATTCCACTTAAGAGTGTATGGCATAGCTTTCTTGTTTAATATTTCTTCTGAAAGCTTGGAACCACATATGGAAGTAACAGGTGAATGGATTTATGTGGAATACAGGCTTGGTGATCTGGACCATAATGACACTGTTTCAGATGTTCAGTTAGATTAAAAATTGCTACTTTGAATTTCTTCAAATGCTGAAGCTCAAATATACTTTCATGTTTCATGAAAATGTCACCTCTCCTTTTCTTTCTCTTTAGAATATTTGCTTGACACACAAATGTGATTAATTTTATCATGCCAAAACAGTTATCTGCTTTGTTTACCCTAGCTAGTGAAAAGCAAGAGGGCATTTATATCTGTGTCCTTTGAAAAAACAGTTGTTGAACAAAAGCTACTATTTTGATCTTTGCCCATATTCAGCCTGATAAAGGTAGCATCAGTGACTTTCTGCCACGGTGTGAGATTGCATTAGACTACATGAGCAGTCTAGTTCTGCTGATTTTTAATCTGATTTAACATTCTCAGCTTGAGCTAGCACTGCTGGTTTTGTGTTAAATCCCGAGGTCCTCCTGATCTCTAAAAGTCTAGATTTTGGAGGTGTTGAACCCCTCTCTCAAACAAAGCTGAGGCTCTGGTCTGAGATACTTAGATAAAACACGGAATATTACTGAGTAGTAAACTCATACACAGTGTCATAATTGTACATAGACATCACAAGCTTAGTATAAGATATATATCTTCTTTTTAAGAATGTACAAGGCAAATATACAAGACAGGACCACTGTATGGGAGGACAAGGAGGACAGATGACCCTTAAGAAGTGTAGACAGATGCAGGAAAGAGTTTGAAAGAAGAAATACTTTTTTTTACAACCACAGTGACAAAACTCGTAGAGGAGAAGTAGTGCTGGCTGAGAATTTGGGAAGATGACATGCAGTTGCCTGTTTAAGACATACCTTCTGTAAGGCTGTGAACCTGGCAGTCTGGGCCTCAGTTCTTTGCTTATAAAATGCGGTTGGTAGTTTTTTGTTGTAGAGTAGGATGTTCTGAAGATTGATAGACCAAATAGATGCTGCAGTGACAAGAATGCATGCATATTTATAAAGGTAGACAAATAGTGTTTCTGTTTCCAGGAGAAGTGAAATGACTTGCAGAAGAAATGCCAGATACAGGTGTAGGAGAGACTGTAGCTGAGGATGAAAATCTTTAATCTCATGCAGTAAAAGTAGGAAACAGAGGAAGGACTCAGAGACAAGGCAGTTGTAGTCAGAAGACGTCAACATGGCCTGCAGGTGTATGTGATCTTGTTCTACTGCTTACAGTAGCTGTTACTGTGAGCTGCTTAGGTGTGAACCAGCTCTGGCTAGAAAGCTCTGTTGCCATCTTAGCACCGGGTCCAGGCCGGTAGGATTTGATAACATGGATATTGGATTAGAAGTAGTGAGATCTGAACAGCAGAGAGAACTTGGCTTTGTCTGCAAGTGACCTGTATGCATAGCCCCAGTAGGGAAAACAGAATCTGCCACAGCCAAACATATTTTGGACACTGCAAGGGGAAAGGGCTAGTTGCAAGTCTAGGAAGCATAGTATCACTGTAATTCATGCAAGTAAGAAATAAAGCAGCAACTTAATTGGCCTGACTTTTCTTACCTGTACTCCTAATGTTTTCCAGAATTTAATTATCCTGGATCCTCTTGTAGTGAATGAAGAGAAAATAAGGCCATCGCTAGAGAAACGTCTGGAAGCTATTATCAGTGGAGCGGCTTTGCTAGCTGATTCTTCCTGCACGCGTGATGTTCATCGAGAACGCATCATTGCTGAATGCAATGCTATCCGCCAAGCTCTCCAAGACCTGCTTTCTGAATACATAAACAATGTAGGTAACCAGACTTTTTTCCTTTTTTAATGTCTGTCTCAAAGCCTATTTTAGTGTATATTAGAATTTAACCTATAATTAGCGTAAATTAGAGTTTAACCTATATTTCTCCACATGGTCTTTAAAAAGTTTAAAGGAACATTTTTCTACATAAATCTAAGCAAAAACTAGATATGGATCTCCAGAAATAGTAAGAATCGTATTATATCACACAGTCCATGGAAAATGCTATGTTACAGATACAATGTACCTATGTTTAGGATATTTTATGCTTATTGTGAACTGTCACTAGTACAGAACAGACATAATTCTTTGTATGCTAGCAACAAGAGTTTCTTTGCAATTTCACTTCCTAGACCAGAGTTTTAAAATGTAATCTCTGCTCCTGTAGAACGTAACAATTTAACTAGTAATTCGTTAAAATGTAAGTAACCTGTTAGCATCATTTTAAAGTGGAGTGTTCACACCGCTACACTTGATCTGCGTAAGAGCACCAAGTTGCAGGTGTACAAATGATTTAATTGCTAAATTAGAAAGCTAGGACTGTTTGGTAGATCCAGAAATATGGCATGCTTATAGGCCAATTAATCTGTGAATTTTTGAAAAGGAATATAGTTTGATTGTGTTTTAAAAATAACTGTTAGATGTAAAGAATGGATTTGGCACTTCTTATGTCTGGCAGTTAAATGAGAGTGGTGGCTCGGATACTATTAATATGGGTACACAGTGTTAATATCATACCTTTCCTCTGGAAACATTTTCTGTAGGCATACTGTTCTTATCTAAAGATATTTCAAGATGATTCATCAAGCACAGTGAGAGGATAATTGTATGATTCAGCTATTTGTTTTTTTTTTTGGAAGCTGAAATTCCTTTCTATTCTCTAAGTCATACTAGTTAACCCAGTCCAAAGCTGTTCTAATGAGACTGTTTTCTTTGTCTTATCCTATTGTCATTAGGACAGTGAAGTGTAGGGACTAAGATAATCTATCCATGTCAGATGTTTCTTCATGTCACAGATATTGTACTTGTTGATATTTTCTTCTTATTTATGGGAGCGGGGAGGGACAGGTGGGATTTACAGCTGATTTATTTCATTTTCTGTGAATTCAACTTACTCTTTCAGGCCCTGTACCAGACAAAGATGCTTTCATATTTTTACTCAAAATTTAGCTGCAGTTACTGTTGAATGTCACCTAGTTCTTGAACCTCTCTGGTGGTGCTTTACACGTGGGTTAGCTATGTGGGATTTCTTTAGCTGTGGTTGGCTTGGGATGTTAGTCTTTGATACCTTCTTGTTGCAGATCTCTGTTGCGATATCTGTTCTGGGGTGGATCAGGTTTGCTGTTAAATGGCTGAAAGCTTAATAAGGGAAGGCATCAACCTGTAGTAGCCAGAGTGCATGGGAAGATGTAGATGTGGTGAATAGCAACCCGTATTAGTCCAAAAGGTCACTGTGGGTTTGTTGCAAAAAAGCTGTAGGGGGATTCTATGTCTTGCAGGAGTAAAACTACATGATTGTATGTCAAATGGTCTTAAATTCTTGGACTCTTGAAACAAAATTGTGATTATCTTCTCTGTTTCAGAAATAATCATGGTTTTAGGGTTACATAATGCAGACTAAGGGGAAAAGAAGAGTACATAACCCACTCCACTGACTTGAGAAAGTCAGGAAGCAGCTATTTAAATATGGGGAAAAGGGAAAGCATCATATAATTTGCCGCAGAATCCTGTGTCTGCACAAGGTGACAAAGATGAGGAGGGACACAGAAAGGAAGAAATAAGAAAGATTTAAAGGTATGAAGTGTTAGGCTAGGGTTAAATGACAGGAATGAATTTGAAGTTTTTAGTTTCTTTTAGTGCTCTTGATCTGTTTATACAGTTAATATTGATCTCAGTGGAAAAACTCTCACCAAGAATAGTTTATGGCTATTACTGAGACTGGATTAAATAAGTTTTTCAATGAGATTATCGGGTCTCAGTTACCTTATTTCACAATTGTAACTCACTGAAAAATAGATGATAGATCCAGGAGACAGTGCTGATTTATTACTGTCTTCTGGGCTCTTCTATTAATAATTTCAGTAAGCTAGGACTGTGAATTGAATGAGCTATAAAAATTATGCCAGCCATTTGTTAACATAGTACAATTTAAGGACTAGGCTGTGATTCCCTTCCTCTGCTTGGGAATGCTGTTTTACTCCACAAGAAATCGCACTGTCTATGTAATACTTCATGTGAGTCTGTGTATGTTCTCACGGTGTATTTGTGCCCTATGCCCAGAGTGCTCTGTGCCACAGCTTGTATGTCAGAGTGGAAAGTTTTCCTTGCCCACTATCCATAAAGGGCATGCTTTTGCTCCTGCCTTTGTCCTGATGGTGTATGGTTCACAAACCATAGCCTACCCACCGTCATTTCATTTCTTTACAGTCACTCTCATGAGTGGTAGTAGTCAGCTGCTTGGAGGATTTTTTTCTGGATATGTTTCTGTTGTTTCTTGCTAGTATATTGGTTTGAATACTTTTCTTAAGGCTTCTTTCTATCTGAGTGTTGCCAGTGGGAGCTGCATTGCTTCAGAGACACTACACCCAGTAAGTGCCACCTTTGCAAATCCTTCTCTAGCAGCTGTTTTGCCAGGAAGCTGTATGAGCAGCATTGACACTGGTAATGTCCCATGTATCTCTCAAACCCCTGGGTCTGGTGCTGATGGTGGATGGTAAGCAAGCGTGGTAAGTGTTTAGCTTTAACATGATCATTGCCAAGGACTTGAGTGCCTAAATTCTAAGTTCTGCATTGTCTGGTTTCTTTTTTTTTTTTGAAACTAGCCCTCAGTGCCTAAACGAATGTACAGGAACTTATGATTCACCCCTAACTATTTGAAACAGTATAAGGAATAGAGCTTTTGCGGTTCCTAAATTTGGAGGGGTGTGTGTGTTTGTTTGGTGTGGTTGTTTCCCCCCTCCCCCAATTATTCCAAGTCTGTAATAAGCCTTAAGGACCTCAGGTGAAATCAAGGGCCTATTGGTGTCAGTGATAAAATTTAGAGTTTTTACTGCAAGCTGGGAGAAACATCTTTTCATCTTTTACCTAAGTGGCTTTTTTTCACAGAGGCTGTATCACACTGAGGTGATGCAATGGAGCATTAAGCAAAATGTTCTCTACACTAATAAAGACCCACTCTGTCTCCGAGAAGCTTTAAGTTTTTCTGTTCACAAAGTAATTCAGACATACAGTAAATTGCAAATATATTTACAATTCTTCTGAAGGGCAGCAATTTTTCCTCTGGTATTTCAGAATTATTTGTGTACTGTTGTTAGCCTCTCTGAATTTTATTCAAAGACATATATTGTTAAGGGATATATTTGCATATCAGAACATCAAATAACAGGAATTACTACTGTGAATTTGGATAGCTTATCAATGGCAGAATCATACTATGGTGCGGGGATAATAATGTATCCATATGAGCGATCATTTTGTTCTTGTAATAAGCACTTGCATTTTCCTAATGACAAGCTCTTGTCTTGGCTCTGCTCATCCTTTAAAATGAAAAGTTATTGAATGGATGAATTGGAGTGCAGCAATACTAGCTCCATGATTCTTCAGTTCTCTGCTGTTACTCTTGGTCACAATAGGGATATGTATTCCTCTGGGTGATCAAACAGGATAATAGAGTTGTGCTTGAGTGTGGGTTAAGGTGGCTGTTGTGAGCAGCAGTTAGGATGAATACAGGCACTGCTTTCTCTGCCTTATTTAAATAGGGAGGATAAGTCTGAAAAATTATTCTCCACCCACCTGTGGGTTTGAATAAATATCGCTGGCTAGATTGTTCAGACAAGGCTGAAATATTCTGGATATTGGTTGGATATGTGTGTATATATATACACACACACAGAGTTATGCACGCTGGACCAGTATACTTTATGCCTTTTCTGATAGGTTGTCATTTCATTCTTTCTTGTTGTGTGTTTCAAAAAAAATTGTTTCTTAATGGGTTTTTATGTTGAAATTACCAAAGTTTTTTTGTCAAATAATGTCAGTAAAATAGTTTGAATTTTCATTGTCTTTTTCAAAGTTTTTGCATGTTTTCGAGACTTTATCTTTAAAAATAGTTACAAAGCAAAATCTGAAACATTATCTGAAAATATATTTATAAAAACAATATTCTTTTGTTCTTTTTAAATACATTAGCCAACTTCATACGGATTTGAAAAACGTGTCAGTGCCACAGAATAATTTATCTTGTTAAAAATATTTCACAGAATATTTCACAAACAATTCACAGAAATGTGTGACTGTGCAAACTAGCAGCAACTCAGTAATTCAGTCAGCAATTCTGGACATCCCTGTGCTGCTTGTGCCACAGGTGGTGGAGGCAGCTGCTGCTGCTTGCTGTACCACAGCTATACCACGTGTGTGGCACTGCTCTGCTGAGTGCGGCATGGAGCAGAGCCAAGCCATCCCTTCTCACACCAGCGGTGGTTTCAGTCTCTTAATAAGTCATTTAAGAAAATGGGAGGAGGCATTTAAGCAAATGGGAGGAGGCTAATGGTACATTTTACCTTGAGGCCAGATCAGGAGGTGGACTGAAGTTGACCACATTGTACGTACTATATTACATATTTAGGTACTGATGATCAAGCCCTGACCATCCATGTAGCCTAAGGGTGGGCCAAGATGAGGCTGACTATAACTCTCATCTGCTTTGTGGCAGACAGCATCGGACCACTCCAGGAATGATGCTGCAAGGGAGATGAAGTAGTAGGTGGTAGATAGTGAAGCACCCGTATTGTATGTAGGGCATACTTGAATCTCACTGGGAATGCAGCTGCTGGAGCTTTATCTCCTTGGGTTCCCTGAAGGTTCTCTGAAGCCTGTTGTTTCACCACAGGTTTGTGTGCATAACTTCTGGATATGAGACACGTTTGGATTTGAGGCATATTTGGATCTGAGCGCATAAACTGAAATGCTGTGAGGATGAGACTACGTGCTAGAAAGTAGGGGGACAGCTGAGACAGGGAGTGAGCTGGACTGTGCTGAGCCCTCTCAGGAAAAGGTATGCAGTACAGAGCCCTCTGTAGCCATGGGGAGGGTCCAACTGTGGGAAAGATGATACAGTGGATAGTTGGGACTTGTGTAGTTGTGTCTCTCTAGATTTCAAACTGTAATTGTTGTTCACTTACTGGAACCTGAGCATTGGAAATTCAAAACTAGAAAATGGATGGAAAAACAGGAGTCTTTATTTATTGGTTCTGGGCCTTAACCTTTGTCTCAACTCATAAATTTGAATTCTGTGGAGTGCTAATGCCTTGCTTTACCCCTGTATTGAGCACTCGTCAACAACAGCTTAAGGTCTGACCCACTGTCTCTACATAGAGGCTGCCTGTGATTGATAATGTTTTGTGTAGTATTTTATTGCCATTCTTGCTCTTTTAGAGTGGAAGGACATATCTGTATGCTTGATGTATCTATACCTCAAACTTCATGTTACTTGTACTTTGTGGTTTCCTGATGAAGACTTTTACTGTTTCCCTGGGTAGAGGGAAGACAAGACACTTTGGTTTATCATCACAGTGGTACAGTGTATCGTGCATTTAAGCTACTTAATCTTGCTCTGCGAAGTGGATTTTTCATTTCAGTGCTCCGGGGGAACATTTTCAGTAGTTCTGGAAATTGCAAGAATTCTTCTAAAAGAGTTATTTCAGATTGAAGAAAACATTTTGTTCAGCTTAAAAAGGGAATGTTTCGTATTTTTAATTTAAAGAATTGCCTGGTCATCTTTGTTAGATATTTGCATCTCTTGGGGCTATTTTCCTTTAATTATCCGTGTGCTGTAGCTGCAGAAATGTGGATTACTGATGGTTAATAATATGTATATGAAAAGACCGGTACTCCATAAATAAGAAATTAGGGCACAAAATGGTATCTCCTATTTCACATTGCATGAATCAAATAAACAAATGTATGAAAAAGCTCCTGAGGCTTTTCATATCTGCTACAGGTCTTCCTGGTAAAGCTTATATTCTCCATTCATGTGAGGGTTCACCTAACCTGTTCCTGTCAGGTGGGCTTCAGAGAACACAGGCTATGTCAGAAAACATAGTGTTTGCCACTTTATAAGTTTCATTAATTTGGGACTAATATGCATTTACGTTTTGGAGTGGGGGTATAGCGAGCAGTCTAATGAATATTTTTAAAAGTATGCTGAAAGTGTATTTGGAATGTATAATTTCCTTCATGAATATAATTTTCATGCCTTAAAAAACTTAAATCTTCTCATCTCAGTACCTGCCAGCTACTGTTTGCTTTTCTGTAGAAAACTGCTATGGTGATATGTGTTAAAATATTGTCATAAGAGATCATCTTGCCAGATATCAAAAGTATTATAAGAAGTTCACAGATCCTATATTGATACATGGCTAAATATGTGTATTTTACCATTTTCACATTGTTTGTCCTTTGTTGTTGTTGATGGTGAAACTGTTGGAAGGACATTACCAGTTCTCTACTAAGGCCTGTACATCTTTTTACAGAGCTCCAAAATGTGGTTTGATTGTAGCTCCCAGTGAAATTGTCTGTGGGGCTATGTGATATTGTGAATCTGGAAAATTGATAATTCAGCTCATTAATTAAAGCATCTAAGAGGTATGACTGAAGAAATGCATTTTCATATACAGCTTTGTACCTTTTTCTGTTTAGCTTGATGTGTCTCTGACTTTCTCCATATAACGAAAATGATTCCAGACAATCATATGTGACACAGCTGAAGATTACGGCAACTGTTTGGAGTTGTGTTAAATATGTTATTTGTTCAATAATATACTTTAGTATTGGATGCTCCAACTTGTTGCCAGTGAACTCTAGGGAGCTAAGAATAGAGGACTGTTAGACTTGTCCTTCTTGGTTACTTCTGCTTTTTTTCACTAATATGTCTTAAAGTTCTGTCTAATTGCTGTCTAGTTGAGGAACTGAGCACAAACTTGACAGACTAGACTAACCAGGGAGTTTGAAGACATTCCTTGTTAAAGTCTTCAAGAACAGAATAGCTGTTGGTTATTCATGCAAGTGGTTGAACAAACTGACTTCCTGAAATCCTTTTTTCTGTATTTTTTTATATAGGAACATGAACAAACAGAGCTTGTATTCATGTGTTTTTGTAAAAACAATGGATTCAAATGTTCTTACTTTACTGTCCTCTTCATATTCAAATATTTTTAAAAAACTGCTGTTCCAGAGAAGTTTGGAAGTCAGGTATAGCAAAATGTAAACTATAAAAATTTCAATGTGTGATGTGTGGGTAGAAAGTGTCACTCAGATTTTTCTTATTCAGGTTTTTTTAATGACTTTCTTGAGTATTAGGTTTTCAGAAAAAAGATTTATTCCAGTAAAATTGGTATGCCCATATGGCATATTATGCTGGCATTTATGCAGGAAAACATGTAAGTTTTCATAATTCTGTTGTTGACATTGGCCGAGTACCTAGTTCAGTTGACTTTGAACACTCCTACAGTGGGTTTTCTTATGTTTTATGGGCAGTATGTGTAATTGGAAATTATTTTTCTAAGTGTTAACTTTTGTCAAACAGTTTTGTAGAGAAATTAGATACGAACTGTTCAGGCAGAAGATTTTTAGTGTGCTTAAAAGACAAAAGTAATCTAGTGAATTCCCCAAAGAGATTTACAGTTGAAAAATAAGCTGCAGTTAAATTTACCTGATTGTAGATAGTCTTACAGAATCTGCAGTAAAGTGGGTTCTATGCACGTGAGCTAGAGAAAGATAATGAAAAATTTTCTATTCTTAAGCCCTGTTTTTCATTTAACGGTTCTGAGCCAAGCTATTTCAGGATTAATCGGATCTTAAGTTAAGGTTTGCATTGAAGTAATGTAGCGTGATAAGCAACTCATGGCTCTGTAGAGGATGATTCAGTACAATAGTCAGTAATTTGTATTTGGTATACCTGACAGGACTGGAAATATATTACGTTGCTGAAGTCTAATTTTTTTTCAGGGAGCCTTCAATAAAGTAGCATTTTCTGTCTCCAAGATGAAATAAATCCTTGATTATGGTAATAAACAAGCATTACAAATAAATATTAAAGTATTTGTTAGCTCAACATCTACCTAGCTGTTTAATTTACAAGGGTTTTTTTTACCATTTATGGAAAATGGTTGTCATTATGTGAGGTTTTTTTTGACCAGTTTCCTATTTTCTGGAGGATGTTAAAGACTGATCATTTTTCTAAATGTTGGTATGCTATTTCTAGGAACGCTACTGAAGTCTGGTGATTCAGAATGCATTTATCTTGGGTTTTTTATCCTTTCTATATGACAGCTGGTTTTTGTCATCCAAATACATTTCTAAATTGTATTCTGTTTCAGACTGAAAGGTATTTACTTCTTGTTTATGTAACAATTCTTATTAAAAAGATCAGTCATTGATCGTTTAGGGAACTCTTAATAGAGCGTTGATATTGCAGACAAATGAAGACCAAATCCAACTTTTAACAGAAGAATTATTTTTTTTCTAAACTAATCCAAAATGCCTTAAGTTCTTCTCTTAAAAAAAAAAATCCTAATTGCAAAGTGTGTAACCTACACTACCCCAAAATCTCTGTGCAATCTTTAAACGTGTTCATTGTGATAGCATGCTGGTTGTTATTTAATGTGAGTTTTGTCAGACTTCTGACACTGTCTACCATAACACAACCTGATGAAGTATGGACTAGATAGGTTGGCAGTGAGGTAGCCTGAAAACTGGCTCAAGTCCCGTGCTCAAAGGGTTGGGATCAGCAGCACAGAGTCCAGCTGAAGGCCGGTAGCTAGTGGTGTACCCCTGGGGTCAATACTGGGTCCAGTGGTGTTTAATCCATTAACGGCCTGGACATTGGGAGAGTGCACTGTCAGCAAGCTTGCAGATAATACAGAACTGGGAGGAATGGCTGATGCACCAGCGGGCTGTGCTGCCCTTTAGAGGGACCTTAACAGGCAGGAGAAAAGGGCTGACAAGGAACTTCATGAATTTCCACAAGGGGAAAGGCCAAGCCCTATACCAGGTTGGCCATGAGCCAGCAACGTGCTGTTCCAGCAAAGGCCAACAGCCTCCTGGGCTCCATTAGGAAGAGCATAGCCAGCAGGTCAAGGGAGTGATCCTTCACCTTTACTGAGCTCTGGTGAGACACAGGTAGGCTGCTGTGTCCGGTGCTGGGCTCTCCAGTACAAAAGAGACACAGCTATACTGGACAGAGTTCAGTGGAGGGCTGTAAAGCTGGTTAAGGATTTGGAGCATTGACCATACAAGGAGAGGCTGAGAGCTGGGATTGTTCAGCCTGGAGAAGAGAAGGCTCCAGGGGGATCTTATCAGTGTGTAGAAATATCTGATGGGAGGGAGTAAAGAACACAAAGCTGGACACGTCTGAGGGGCTCCTAGTGACAGGACAAGAGGCAATGGACACAAACGGAAATACAGGAAATTGCATTTAAACAAGAAGAAATTTTTCTTCTGTGAGTGTGGTTGGACATTGGAACAGTTTTCCCAGAGGGGTTGTGGAGTTCCCATCCAAAACCCAAACAAACATGGTTGTAGTTGACTGTGCTTTGAGCAGTGGGTTGGACTGGATGATCTCCAGATGTCCCTGCTGACTTCAGTATATGGAGTCTGTGATTCTAAACATTTAAGTAAATAACAAAGTCTGTGCCCTGCCAGCTTCTTTCAATATTAAATAAATACCATTATTTACTACTGGAAGATAAAAAAATACTCTGGTAATGAGGGTAGGACAAGAAATCACGTAAAATAGTAAAAAGAAAGTTTCTTTAATTTGAATAATCTCTGGCAATCCTGAGGTGGTGAAAGGGAGAGTAGTTACTAAGTTAAGTTCTGTGCTAGTTAATCCCTTATATAAAACAAATGTTGGAATGACACCTTGAATTCCTTGTAGAAATCATTTGGGAAGTGGTTGATTAAAGGCTCTCCCTATAAATTTCATAAGCCAGAGTATTGAGGTCTATTGCATGGCTAAAAACAAATGCTTTTTCTTGTAGTTACTCAGATTTAAGATATTTGTATGCCAGCAACCTATGAGAAGCTGCAGTTCTTAATTTATAGAACCAGAGGTGACTTCTCTTTGATAGAAATGGAGATATCTGCATGGTTATCAACTGGTTTTTCACCTTAATTTCTTGCCTAACTTCTACTGATCTTTTGTATGAGGAATGAACAATGGAGTTTTATGTGAAATAGCTTATGATCACTTTTGATGAAATCACTACTGTATCATAAAACTATTGCATAAAAAAATTCTAATGCTTTGCCTTTACAGTTCAGCCAGATCTTAAAACAGTGATTTAAGAGAGATTGGGGACCTGAGGATCTAAATCCAAATTCCACATTTCCATTTTCTTTCTGAAAAGAAAATCAAAATGTGGCTTAAAGAACAAAACCAGGTCTTTGTCTGTCGTCATAAACAGCATTTGTTGGCACTTCCTTTTTATTTTAACTTTCATTTCGGTGGATTAATTTCCAGTTGTTTGTCTGATGTGCTACTCTTTCTTAATTAACTAAAAATAAAAAGTAAGAATATTCTTCTGTATCATTGCATTTGTGACTAGTGTGTATGATCGGAAGGCTGGAAAAGAAAACAATCAAACCAAGCCCCACCATTGTATTAATTAAAAAAAGTCATTGAAGATGAGCTTTTCTCAAGAACTGCTTCTCACGGTTGTTTTCTAAGTCTGTGTTGCCAATTGGCACATTTTCTTTCTGTTTGAGTGTGTGAAGAAAATAAATGTCTCAAATCAGACACCTGCAATGCTTAGTGGAACACATTAAATAAAGTAAATTATTCTAATTACTCTATTTACTGGAAAGTTCTTGCTATCTTAG
The DNA here is from genome assembly GCA_031468815.1 of Morus bassanus. NCBI lineage: Eukaryota > Metazoa > Chordata > Aves > Suliformes > Sulidae > Morus > Morus bassanus. Next base: position 5,930,288 of record CM062583.1, read on the forward strand.
GTTATTCTAATTATTGTTAACCATTGTTTCATTACCAGTAGCAAAAATAAAAGAAAATTTATATGAAGATGGAAAGAAAGGATAAGCCATCTACTTAACTAGGGGCTGTACTCAGGAATAGTCTAGGATTGTCTTTTCTATTAAGCAGCGATGTTCCTAATTTTTTCAAAACATTAATATTGTATAGGAGGAAATATCAGTCTGTAAAAGGAGATAACTGGTAAAAAATCCTTTCCTCCATTCTCTTACTGAATATATTTAGCTCTTTGCAGGAGAAATGAAGAATAATAATCAATTTGAATTCCACTTAAATAGAAAAAAATAAGAAATATAATAATTACATATACCCTGGGAGCAGTTAATGGAAAACAAAACTGGAGCCCAAGGTAAATGTCTTCTCTGGAAACTTGATTAGTACTTTTTTTTTCTTAATACAGCAGAAGAGCACTGTATTATTAACATGTCTTTACTAATTGTGCAAATGCACAAATGGACAATGTCTATATGAGAGAGCCTATGCACGCAATCAGGAACTGTTTTGGTTTGGTAATGATGTTTCCAGTCTACTGTTTGGAATAATAAGGAAGAGAAATAGATGAAAACTTTGCAAAGTTCCAGTGGAAAGTGTGAGCTATATGAAACCAAACAATGACTAGGTAAAGGAATCATGAAATGCTGTATGACAGCTTGTAGCCATTTTTTAAGGAGGCAAGTTCATAATGATGTTTTTGATCCTTGCTACAATTGGCTAGGAAATGGAGTTTTTATTTCTTGGCTTTCAAGTTATTCGAAAATGTTTTGTTTCTAATTTGGAAAAAAAGAGGCTTAATAATCTTCCAGATTCTGCCAGCCACCTCCTGTGTTCAACTGTGCACACATTAAAGCAAGATTTTGAAATGAAATACACTGGGATGTCTTAGGTGATGCTGACTGATATTGCCAAGATTATTATCAGTTTTGTACCTGTCCCCTCCTGAACAGCTGTAGACCAACTGACCAGATTGTTGAGATGAGAGATGAAGTATTATTCTAGATCCCAATGGGAAACCAGAGTGCTGTTGCATATGAATGAGTATGCAAAATCTGAATAAGCCCCAGGTAAGGCTGCCAGGTTCTTAGGCTGTTTGGCTCCTTAGTTGTTGTGATCCTCAGAACACCTGCCTCTCTGAGCTGTAAGAACAGAATTTTTGTAGAGTAAGAGTACTCGGGGACTGGTACGTCCAAGTTCTTCTGAGAACAGACTGGGAGCGGCAGATCTGAAACTTTCCGATTTTGGTTCCAAGACCATCTTGCAGAGCTGGCAGGGCATATACCTGTGTTTTGTCAGAAGATCTGTTGTGCTTGCTCTATTTCCATGGAATATTCTGCTTTTGATAAACTAGCAAAATTCAATAGGAGAAAGATTCCTCTGGAGAATTTCCAGTAGCTGTATTCCTGATTTCTGATGTTGTGCTTTGATTCTTGCTATGTTTGTTTTCCGGTTAGTCTGTAGCATTATAAATGCCATTTTAAATGTTTGATAGAATTGTAAGCAAGTAGTGAGCCCTCTGACTACTTAATTTTGTCTCTGTAGCTTTCATCAATATCAACTTAATCTTTGAAACTATTAGTTAACCTAAAGTATTATATGATTGTATTTTTATCAGGGACATCTGACATCTGGTGATACTCCCTGCTCAAAGAAGAGCCCACTACAAAGTTAGGTCAGGTTGCTCAGGGCTATGTTCAGTCAGGTCAGATTTCTAAGGGTGCAGATTCCCCACTGACTCTCTGGGTGCATATTCCAGTGTTTTCTCATTGTGAAGCAGCTTTTTCCCTCTATCCCATCAGAGTTTCCCTTTTCCCCTTGCTTTGATCCAAGTGCTCAGTTCAGCTGGAATAGGTAGTCCCATTGTGTACTTCACATATTTGTGCTCTCAGCTACTCAGGTCTGTCCCCTACCATGTGCTAGCTCTGATACTTAGGCTACCCTGTCTGTCAGCCAGGACAGCGTGCCAAACTTGACTATTCGCTTTTTCTTGCTTGATTATTTTTTTTTTCATTTTTACTGAACTGAGTCAAACTCTGAGAAGGGCACATAAGCCCTATACACATCCCCAGAGAAACAGGAATGAGTAGCTGAGAGTGTGGAAGTGAGCTAGCTGAGCAGCTAACTGTCCCTTTTGTGGGCTGTGAGCTGTTAACTCAGTCCACCCTCGGAAATGAGAGAGACCCCTGCGCTTTCTCCCTTATCCATCTGACTCGTCATCCTTTCCTTGCAAGGTGTGTGTTATGGATTCATTCTTAATGCATCTCTTAAGCCTCAGGTTGCACCTGGAGAGAGGTTCTCATTAGAAAACTTCCTTCTTAACACCTGTTAGTTCTTGCAGCCAATTCCTCCTTAGAAAGCTTTTCTGGTTTTCACTTCCATAGAAAAATAATGCTTATTTTAATGAAGAAATGTGAGCCTGTTTCACTTTCTTGGATATACCAACATCTCTTTTTAGATTAACAGCTCTTCCTCTGACCTGTTTTTGTGCCTCACTGATTTGTTTCAGTATGAAATGTATTTTATACTAGTCTATATGTTCTCCCAGGTCCTTCTCAACAGAGCCGCTTTCCAGCAGGTCAACCCCCAACCTGTACTGGTGCACGGAGTTGTTCCTCCCCAGGTGCAGGACCTTACACTTGCTTTTGTTGAATTTCATGAGGTTCCCCTCGGCCCAGCTCTCCAGCCTGTCCAGGTCTCGCTGAATGGCAGCACAGCCTTCTGGCGTATCAGCCACCCCTCCCAGTTTTGAACCATCAGCAAAATTGCTGAGGGTATACTCTGTCCCTTTGATCAGGTCATTGATAAGTATGTTGAACAGGACTGGACCCAGCACAGACCCCTGGGGAACACCACTAGTTATGGGCCTCCAACCAGACTCTGTCCTGTTGATCATGACCCTCTGAGCTCTGCTGTTCAGCTGGTTCTCTATCCACCACACTGTCCTCTCATCTAACCCACACTTCCTAAGCTTACTTATGAGGATGTTATGGGAGAGTGTCAAAAGCCTTGCTGAAGTCGAGGTAAACAACATTCACTGCTCTGCCTTTGTCTACCCAGCCAGTCATGCCATCATAGAAGGCTATCAGGTTGGTCAAGCGTGATCTCCCCTTGGTGAATCCATGGTGGCTACTTCTGATAACCTTCTTTTCCTCTACATGCCTGGAGATGATCTCCAGAATGAACTGTTCCATCACCTTTCTGGGGATGGAGGTGAGGCTGACTGGCTTATAGTTTCCTGGGTCCTCCTCCTTGCTGTTTTTGAAGACTGGAGTGACATTTGCTACTCTCCAGTCCTCGGGCACCTCTCCTGTCCTCCATGACCTTTCAAAGATGGTGGAGAGTGGCTTAGCGACAGCATCCGCCAGCTCCCTCAGCACTCGTGGGTGCATCCCATTGGGGCCCGTGGATTTGTGAGGATCAAGTTTGCCTAAATGATCTCTAACCCAATCCTCCTCAACCAAGGGGAAGTCTTCCTTTCTCTAGATTTTCTCTTTCCTATGGGGGCTGGGATGCCTGAGGGCCAGCCTTAGCAGTAAAGGCTGAAGCAAAGAAGGCATTCAGTAACTCTGCCTTCTCTGCATCCTGCGTCACCAGGGCCCCTACCTCATTCATCAGCGGGCCCACAGTTTACCCAGTCTTTCTTTTACTGATGTATTTGAAGAAAGCCCTTCTTTTTATCCTTGACATCTCTTGCCAGATTTAGTTCCAAGTGGGCCTTGGCCTTCCTCGTTGCATCTCTGCATACCCTGACAATGTTCTTATATTCCTCCCAAAGAAGGTAGAGGGTAGAAGCTATTCAAAGCACAAGAGCAAACTTCTGAAAAAGTGGAAAGCATAGAAAGAGACCAACTTGTCTGCAAGAGGTGGTTTTTAGTGACTGCAAAATGAAACAAAGATGCAGTGTAAATAAAAAGTCAACCATTGATTGTGGACACAGCCAAAAAAGCTGTGGCACAGAATGTGTTAAAACCAGTAGAAGTTGCATACAGCAAGAAGAGAAGTTTCTACTAATCCATTATTAATAAGAGGAACTAAGAAGGAAAGTAACGCCCTTTCTAAATGGGGGACAGTAACTCAAAAATACTACGATTTTTCTGCCTGCTTCAGGCTTCATGTAAATAGCTAGGTGGGAATAAATGCTTAATGCAGTTAATAAGATAAAGTGAAATACATGCCAGAAAGAGGTTAAAGAATATTTAAAACAGGAGTTTATCAACCATTGGCCTTGACTGTAAAAAAAAAAAACAGTGAGGGATGAGTATTTGCAAGTAATAGAAAAGCAAAACTTACCTTAAAATTAGGAAATTTATAGATCAGTCCCTGTAACTTGGATAACCAGGAAGAAGCTGCAGGAAATCCTTAAATGTTCATTTCCTTCATTTCCTAAAAATCTTCAGGATAAGAAGGTGGTGATAAACAACGAGCATGAATTTTCAAAATATGATTTTGTCAAATACGTCTAGTTCTTTAATAAAATACCTGGCTAGTGGTTAAAGGGGAAGTAGTAAACATCATGTAGCTTTGCATGCAGCGTTTCACACTGAGAGGAGGACGTTTTCATAAGCAAACTTGAGAAGCGTAGTTAACTTAGTATTAAGGGAAAATACAGTTCACTGAAAAATAACGTTCCTAATGAATTGTTATTTACACTATTGCAGGTCAACATGGGATAGTTTAATAAGTGTGATTCTGTATGGACTAGCCTGGGGCCAAATACATTACATGTTTTCATTAATAAGGTGGCTGAGGGAATGAAGAGCGAACTTACTGAGGGTTTGAATGATGCTACCCTGATGAGAATTGTAAGTATTTTATCGGACAGTAAAAGCACCCCCCCCCCCCTTTTTTTTTTTTTTTTAGTTTAGAGAATTGCTCTGAAATGACTAGTGCAAAGTATTACCCTTGGGAAGAAGTCAGCTGTAAAAATAAAAATGCAGGGTTTCTGGCTTAGCAGTGGTACTGTTAGGACCTGTAGAGAATTAGAGATGAAATGAACTGTCAGTAGGGCTCAGCTCAGTATGTACTTATGGGCATCACAGTTTAAGAATAGCGTGGACTGATAAGAGGAACAGAATGAAGCAAGGATTTTAGAACATATAATAAGTAAGAAGAAGCTGACTTAACTGAGTTTGTGTAATTTAGAAAGGAAAAGATGGAGGAGAAGAGGAACACAATAATGTTTTCTAATATGGAAGAGGTTTTCATAAGTTGTATGTTGTTAAGTTATTCTCCATATCTGTTAAAAGAAGGACAAATGTAATTGGCAAGAGGTGAAGTTTGTGCAGTGTTAGGTTAAAAAAATCAACCATATAGATGAGTTAACACTGGAATGGGTTACCTTGGGAGGCTGTAGAGATTAGTTTATGGACACAGTTAAAGACTGGTTAGACAACCATTTGTTTGGGCAGCTGTAGGAACATTTGTGCTGTTTCAGAGTGGTCAGGATGGAAAAAAGTGACCATGAAGTCCCTTCTAGCCCCATGGATCATTGACTTACATTTTTATTAAAGTAATATTCCCAGTCTTCATTGTGCATTTTCTTACTACAAATTGTTTTTTTTCCAGATTAGTGTAAAATTGTAATGGTGAATGCTTTTCATATGCAGTGATCAAAACTGGACTGAAATTTGGTGGGGCTTTTAGGCTTCTGGGTTATCTACAAATAATTATCTGTCCATTCCACAATTTTGCCTTCACTATCTGGGGAAGGCTGGATATACAAAAGAAGCTATTAATAGTTGTATGCGTACTAAAAGTCTATTTCCTCATGAGCTGTTTGCATGAAAGTAGTGTATTTAACAGTGATTCAGCTTACCATATCAGCAGGATATTTTTACCCTGCCAAATTTATAACTACATTAGAAAGATTTATCTAAATTTAGTATTTTAGAATTTACCTAACAATTTTGCATCCTGTAATCTGTTCATGAGCTAGAATTCAAGTAAAAGAAATAGGAGATTGGAATTTTGCTGTACAAGATTAAAACTTTATCAACCAAATTGCTTTTGTGTAATGTAGTATGTGAGCTGTTCTCTCATATTAACATTTTTCTCTGAAGAAAGTTGATATGCACTGTGAAAAAACAACCAACCAACCAACAAAACAAATCTTTCTAGAATTTGGTTGTATGGCAGAAATCCACAGTAATTTCCCAGTGTTAATATAAAATCTACTAAATAATATTTAATGTTTAACATTACTCTTTGTACTTTTAATATTAATTATTTTAATTATTTAATAATTTAAGAAATTTCAATATCTGTTCTTAATGTTTTTATGTAAGAAGGAATATCGCTTTGCTTTCTTTTGAGTCTGGTTGGAGGAGTGATATACCTAACATTTTCTTAGGCAGATGAAACTTTGCCTAACCTATTATCAGGGAAATGGCCAGCTTGACAGGCCATGCATGATTGTGTTGTTAAATGTGTGTGCTCTCAGTGTATTCTGTATGCACTTCATACCATGCTGTTTTAAAAACAGGATGCCTTGACCTACCTGTTCTGGTTGCTGTACTTCGGGTTTGAGGGAGCTCTGCAAGGTTCTGGAGGCTGCTCCCACCTTCAGGGTGTGCACAAGTGAGGAAACTGCCCAGAGTGCCGAGTGGGCCGGGGCGCACCTGGGAGGCAGGAGGCTGCCCCGGGCCTGCACGTCCATAGGGACTGGACCTCCAGCCAAACCTCACCTGAAATTTGGAGGGAGAAAATTTTCCCAGGGTTCTAGAGGAGGCTCTCTAAGATTGCTGCAAGCCAGGAAGCTGCTGCAAGGTGTTGGACTAGGAAGCAAGGAGTAAGCTACCCACTGTGTCAGGGTACAGGTGAGGGAGAGGTAGCCATTTTCATACGTTTTGAGTCACTTGGCCATCTGAGCCTTCTCTTTCAGGTAGTTACTGTGTTCAACTTCATAATCTTTCTGTTCTAATAAACAGAAAGCTGTAGTAAACGTAGTTCTAGTGATTGGGTGTGCTTCTGCTACAATCGTGAAAGAAAAAGCTGGTCCTGTTCCACCCCAGGACCCTGTCACACTGAAATCTGTTACGCCAAATGAGCAGAAAATTTTCAAGTGTGATGATAAGATTTTGTGTGACGAATTGCAGTGCTACCCTCTTCATAAACTTCTGCCAAATGTCAGGTAGATTTCTTGTAGAAAAGCTGTTCATGAAAGAGTGTCTGCAAAAACAGTACCATGAAGACTGGAGCAGGGCACTGTGTTGGCTATGATGAAGATGTGACTCCTGTTGTCAGCTGAAATGTCCTTTATCGTAACTGGTTGATGTTTCACTGAGTGGAATGTAAGAACCCAGAATATGTATTTGCTTTTCATTAGGCAGAAATCATGTAAATATAGGACATGAGAGAGTTTTGCAGTTCTTCCAGAACTTTACTGGAACTTTTAGGTACAAACTGGTGGATTTATTCTGGAGCAGGTTGTAGTTTGTTTTCAGTTGAAGCAGATTTTTTTCTTTTCCTCTCTTCCCGCCCCGCCCCCCCCCCCCCCCCCCATTGTGTTTGGTGGTTATAAAGGAAGAATGACTTAATTATGTGTTGTACTTACTTTTTCACAATAAGCTTGAGAATCTAAAAACATACTACCAAATGTCACTATTTTATGTGATATATTTCACAGTTTAAAACACAATTTTTTTCCAGAGTTGAAATTAGGATTGCTGACAGTAAGGAAATAAAAATGATTGATGGAGTATTTACACTTGACCAGCTGCTAATGAATTCTCACGCAGTATCTTGTTAGCTTGTGCTGAACTAATACATAAGGCAACCTAGAAAATAGCCTGAAGTTCCTAAAACTACAAAGAAAAGTTTAGGTTATTTTGATGCTTTTGATCTATGAACTGTGATGCAAGCTGTGACTTTTGATGTTCTGAGATGATGTGACTGATAGCATAGTTTTTGTTATTTGATTGTTTACTCCATATTGAATGTTACTGTATGTTATATTTTGGCTCAGAGGCAGGGAGAAAGGTTGTTTATTTTCCTTGTTGGTCCCTGTAGCCCTTGTTCAGGTGGCTTTCCAGAAGGAAGGGAGAATGCACTTCCTTTGAGAAGCTGAGCATGCTCAGCTGAGAGAAATTTTTGGAGTTTCCTAAGCTAGGGACTGGTATCTCTTGGAGAAGACTTCAGAGAAAGAAGGTAATATTTTTGTGGATCCTAAGGGAGTTTTATAAAGTTAGTGCCTCTCAAAAAAACGCCACTGAGAATTCTTAGCTTGAGAAAGGAATGGTATGTGATGAGCAAGGGAGGGATTGGCTGACTAACACTTTGATTTTTAGTTTCTTTTATCCAGCAGGGGATAGCTTTTTCACTCTTCAATAATAGTGTTGCAGTAAAGCATAACTTTGATTCAGTGTCTTTTTGATTTTCTTAAGGAAAAGGTGGAGGAGGTTCTGGTCAAGAGGGGGGCAGTCTCTGGAGGCTTCTAATAGCTGCTTCTCAGTGACACATAAAATTTGAATTCTTAAATCACTATATGGATGAGTTGGTTTTTTCAGTATGAGGAGGAGGGAGTTACTCTCTCATCAAATATTCTTTCAAGTGTAGGAAATATCTCAGAAAGCTGTAGGTGAGTATTTAATTATGACATTAGCTAGTGTGCTGTAGCTATTGCCTATGTGAAACTGTGCTACATAGAACACTCGCTCTTAACTCCATTGACTTCTGACTATCATCTGTAGAAGGGCAAAAATCCCACTACTTTAAAAGGTCAAATCCTCTAAAGCCAATGGTGGAACTTCAACTGACTTTAATAGAGCCAGAATATCATCTTGTTTCAAGGGGTTAAGCTCAGCTCTGGGGATCTAAAAGGACAGCTGTGTAGTATCTGGTAAACATAAGGGACGGGGGGGATGGGAGTCTTACTAATTTTTTAAAAAGTGTGGTCTCTGCTGAATATTTCATGCATTTCATGTGCTTTTTGTTGTTGCCTATATTGCGAGACACCCGTGTTTATTGTAGTGTCTTATAAACATGCTTTGAAAAATATACTGAATATTTTTGTAAAAATACAGTCCTGGTTATATCTCTTTTTTATTGGAGTTGTGCTGTGTTTTTGATGTTTTGACAGTCTCTCTGTGCGGTTTGGCTATTACTTTCTTTTTCTATTGACAATCATGATGCAAGATGGAAGAATTTCTGCAAAGCAGAAGGAAGAAATTGTAGTTTGTCCTACTGTTTCAGCTAAGCAAATTAATAGAAGAAAAAATGTTGAAAAATAGTTTGAATTCATCCTGTTTTCCTCACACATCTTTTATCAGTATTTTGTGGCAGCTGAAATTTCTACCAGGAGTAGTCTCTGTATGTCTTTTTTGGCCTCAAACTGCATGTAATTTTTCAGAGTATGCTGTTTCTCCTCATAGGAAGCCTTATTACCCACAGGCAAATGTAATCTATCATCTTTCCCTTCAACAGTTCCCCTTTTCCCTCTACCCCTAAAGAAATCAAAAAAGATTTATAAGGTTCTGCAGCCCACAAAACCTGCTTCATTATCTTTAAATCAAGTATATCTGATTGCAAGCTCTTATTTTTATAAGAATTTTGGGAGCAGAGTATTTTATGGGTTTTGGTGTGGTTTTACTAAAGGTGAAAAATGCATTTTTTAAAACTAATTCTTTTGAGAGTTATTGCTGCAAAGTAAAAGCCCTTTTTGTCAGAAGAAAAATAATGGGTCTACCTTGAGATGTCCAAACAGAATGAAGTATTCGAGCTGAAAAGGTAACATCAATTCAGATAGTATTGTCTTTATATATATATATAGTTACTCTCCTATCCTCCACATGTAACATAACGCCTTATTCAGCTGGTTTTGCTGCCATGGCAGATGAGGTAGACAGCCTGTTGAATCTAGATGTTGTGTTCACTCCGCTTCCCCAGAGGATTACATCTGATTTGGGACCAGTCAATATGAATGAGCAGCTTAATTTGTGCCTTCCCATTTTCATTACTTCCTGTTTACTTGCTTATCTTAATCTGTTACCATAATGACCAGTTACACAGTTTTGTCAAGTCAAATGATTCATAGTTGAATCATTTTGGTCTTTGTTTTACCTCTGCTTCCCTTACTTTTTTTTCTCTCCTTTCTTTCTTCATTTTGCACATCTACGCCTTCTCCTGTATAGACAGAATTATTCTTTTTTCCTAGTTGGATGTATTTCCTAAAGTTTGTGGCATAGGATATGATGGTTTTTCACTGAAATGCTGATTCATTTTTTGACAACCTTAATGGAGCTACTGGCTTTGCATAAGAAATATCTGTAAGGATCTCAAGAGTTGTTATTGGTAGTTAGCACATTTCACCCTCATTCTTAATTGTTGGTTTGCTTATTTATATCTTCAGTCAGACAGTAAACTTACAAAGCAACTCAGACTATTTCAGCTTAGTTGACCTGTTGATGCTAAAATACATATGTTAAAGATTTTCCTTTTATAATGCTTGCTTAGTCTTTAAATTATTTTCCAAGGCTACCTTTATAACCGAGAGTCTTGAAAACTGTGGTGTTAATGGAAAAATATACCACTAAAGCACAGCAGACCTCTGCTTTTGATAACCAGCATTGTATGTCCTAATTGCCCCATGTAATTGGATTAATTTTCATATGAGCAATATTTTGGTGTCCTTACGTATGTTATTGTTTGGGGTTGGTTTTTTTTTGTTTTAATAATTCTGTATTTGATTTACTTTTTCACTTCCCTTGGTTTCCCCGAAGTCCTCTTAGGTGAAACTGGTCATTAGCAATAAGTTATTTATAACATAAAAGCACTTGATTGAGGCTCTAATATAGAGTTATTTATTTGCCTCCCAGAGCAGTTAGAGAATTGAGATTTAAATGTTTGCATATGTGGGTCTTTTCTTTTTCTCTGTGATCAGTTACTCCTTTTAGTTCATGTATATAAGGCCAGCTTTTTTATCCGTCTTAATCATTTACACTTGAATACTGTCTTACTGATTACTCAGATATACAGAAGATACTTAGTACTAGAGAGAATGGAAATAAAATGTTTTTCATTTGGGAGGAAGGCAGAAGCCTTTTTCATTATCAGGTTGTTTGCCTGTGTATATTCAGTCCAGACTTAAATTTAATCCTTCTCATCTTGTATTTTATTTAGTGCCTTATTAGCCTCTACCCTCCTTATAAAAATGAGCATTAAATATCTTCTAGCTCCATATAATTTTTGAAAATATATTTTGTTGTTCCTGCAGGATAACTTAGTTGCATCTATGATGTTTATATCCCCTTTCTTTATATCCTCTCTTAGGAGTAACAGTGAATTATCTCTGCATTTAAATCACTTCAAGTTTTAGCTAGCAATGTGAGTGTTTTATTTCAGTAACTATTGTATTTTTGTGGTATTAGCAATGCCTCTGCATAAATTTCACACCCTCCTCTGAATTTTGTAACAGAACAACTTAAACATGAAGTCTTACAATAGGCCATTAATGCTTATTTCTGCAAGCACAGAGTAATTTGTTCTTTTTCTGAGAATAATTTTGGTTTTTAGTAAAATACTTGCATATTACATGAAGAAATCTTAGACTGTAATTTAGCAGTATAAATGATCTGAAATCAGTTCTTAATTTCAGTGGGTTTCTTAATTTCTTTGCCAAAAAAAAAGTGGAACTTCAAAAATCCTGAGGCAAAATGTATGCAGATAGGAAACAAAGTAACGAACGAGTGCCAAAGCTTGTGAATATGGGAGAAGAGACTGGCAGCAATTTACATTTGAGTTGTCATTCCAAATTTGAACCATGAGATTGATCCTACAGTGCAGACCAGAGGCAGATCTTTATGCCTGTTTGGGATCCAGGTATCTTCACCAAGATTCTTTGTAGATTCAAGGACTTATTCAAAGAAAATAAAGAAATGGAAGAAAGCTTCAGGAAAAAAGTAGCATAGAAATGGCTATATTTAAGCCAGACAGTAGTCAGGATTATGAATCCTGTCTTACAAGTCTTAGGAATTATAATGCCTTAAAAATGGAAATAGAAATTTAATCAATAATGGTTATTTCCAACCAGGTTCACTAACTCCATTCCTATTTAAGTATATAATTTTTAAAAATATTTTTTTAAAAAATGTACTGCTCATCTTCACTAGGTGCATCTGTCTTTCTGAAAACTCAAATTTTGGAAAATATCTTACTTTCTTCTCTGAAAACATTATGAGACTTTGTCAGTAGTAACCTATATGGCATTTTTTGAGGTGGCCATGGCATATATGGGTGCAGTCCTCCAATAGCTACAAGTAGCAATTAGGTTAGGCATAAGGAAAAACATTCTTATCACAAGAATAGTTAAGCATGGATGCAGATTGATGTAGATACTGTGTTCCTCAGAGACTGAACGTTTTTGAAGAAGTTAGAGAAGCATCTATCATAGTAAAGCTGATTTTGCTTTGAGTTGGGGAGGACATCATGTTCACCCCTTCCAGTTTCACTTTTAAAGTTTGTGTTGTCATCACTTGATGAAAAAGCAATTAGGACAGTATATACTGACGTCTATTAATCATATGTATTCAAGGCTTTAGGGTGCAAAGAAATAAAAAAAAAAAAACAAACCAAAACAACAACAACAACAACAACAAAAAAAAAAAAAAACCAAACAAAAAAAAACCACCCCAGTGTGTAGTGGTAGAATGAAAAAAAGGTTTCTTTTTATTAGCATGTTATAGTATTAGCATATTTATGCATTTGTATTTGCAAGATCTAGTGGTGAAGCAAAAGGCATTTGAGTCAGACAAGCTTTAGCGTGTGCTTGATAGGTAGCAAAACTGTTCACCTCTGGAGATAGTTACCTGAAAGGCTTTTAACACTGTTGTCTTTGCCTCCAGTAACTCAGCCTGAATAGTGGGTTTTTTTTGTGTGTGGTTTTTTTTTTTTTTTTTTTTTTTTTTTTTTTTTTATTTCTGGCATTCTCAATTGTGGCAGTTAGAGCTTGGAGAAAAGAGGCAAGTTGCAGAAGTGTAAGGACAAGAAATATGAACTGTCTAGATAATTCTAAAGCAGAAGACAAGAAAAAAAACCTTGTGTATCTTATTTGCATACTCAGATATACCATTGATAGCTGTATTTTTTACTTTCCTGCAAATGAGAGCAAGGCTTTTACGTAGTGAAGTCTAGACTAATTGTGTGAGTTTATGGGTTCTTTGAAAATAAAGTTACCAACAGCAAGACATGAAAGGGAGGTGCATCATCATTACTAGAAAAATAAATCATTTTCATTATTTCTTTTGAAGGGAATAAAAGACAACAAAATGTATTCAATGTGAATGGTTCAGTTAATGGCTTTCCATGCCTCATTTATGACATGCTTTTGTATAAAACTACTGAAATTATTGAAGTGCGCAGTGCTGGAGGGACATATAGTTTTCTTTTAATGAGTATTCTCATCCCTAGTTGATGAGGTTTTGTTCTCAAAGAAGCACAGAATTAGTATATACAATGTTTAAATTATTTGACTTTGAAATATGTTTCCTTGGTGCAATCACTATATGATTAGATTGTAGATAGAACTATTGCTGAATTGCATCCACCTTAAAAGTCTATTTCTTAGGAAATACAAAGTGGAAGGTACTCTCTATGAAAGCTGGAAAAACCGTGTTCTTACATAACTGAACATTTTTAATTCCATTAGTGTTTATTACAATAACATCCATCCTGTTTACGTCAGTTGACCTAAGGCAATTAATAAGGCAATCATCAAACATTAATGTTAATCCAAAGAAATTCCATACTAATGCAACATTAATTAGTGCTCACTTGTATATTATTATCGTTATATGTGTCGTGTCTATAGTGGTGGCAGTTTGAAGTGTCCACTATTATGAATGTATTAGAGCTTTAATGTAACAGGACGGGGTATAATGAATGCCATGTTGCAGGCTCATTTGCTGTTACACAGCAGGTGCTCCTTTGTAGTTAACCATCGAAAGAGACAGTTTTAAGAATGAGTTATTTACATACAAAATTGATGTTGATGAAGTAGAGTATAAGCTCTATGCCATGTGGGATTTTCAGTTGTACACACTGCACTTCAGCTTACATAAAAATTCTTGGCAAGGTTCTAGTGGCAAAATGTTAATTCCTTAGGTGTTCATTAAAATAACATTAATCATGAACTCTGATGTTCATGTTGATTTATTCTGAAACTTTATAATTAAAATTAAACAGATTCTATAATTAGGCAGAGCAGGAAAATGGAATTTGGCCTTGTTACTTTATAATAGAACTATTAATTCATGTTAGAATTTTTTTAATTTAATGAACATCTGCTTTTAAATATACAGTCAAACTTGTATCTAATAAAAGGTTCATGTGTGTCTTTCTATGTTGAAACGTGTTTTGCAATACTTTGTGAGAAACAGGCATAATTTTTGTTTACCATTGTGATGGACTTGAGAAAGCTGAAAAAATATTCTGCTTTCTGGTGAGCTGAATCTTGATTTTAAGAAACCCTCAGAGGGAAATCTGATAATGAAACCTACAGGTTTTCAGATAATGTCTGCACTTCATATGACTGGATGGATGTTATTCAAACTACCTGCAAGTCGTCAGTCTGTCATTATTAATTACAGGATAATTATATTTCTGTGTCAAAAATGGAAGTGAAAAGTGTAATTGTTACACTACTCTATCATTCATTTCTACTAGAACAAAGAAAAGAGGCAGCTTTTCTTGTCAAATTTACTTTCTGAAGGACTTGTGAAAGTTACAAATTTATATTGCTTCAGAGAAGCCATGTACACATTCAGAGAGGGACTGTTAAGACACTCTCGGTAAGTCCCTGACCCACAAATTGCTGGGGAGTGTAGGGGCGGTATGCGCAAATACTGCTGTGTTCTTGCTCCATTCTTCAGTTCTTCTTTGGGTTTCATCTTTCAGCTGCTGTTTGAGACAGGTTATCAAGCCTAGATTTACCTTTGATCTGACCAAGTAAAACCATTATTATATTCATTTACAGATATTTATGCCTTTACTGGTAAGATTTGCCTTCAGGAAGCCCAGGCCCCTGTGACCCATGCAAAAGTCTGGAGCAAAGAGATCTTTCCCTCAAGAGAGGAGGATCAGGCTAGGGTACTTGAGTTGAACTGTTCTTTCTCACCTGTTCAATGGACTATTTCTGCTAGACCAGTTCCCTTGCAAATAGTTTGTACAACACCCTATACTGCAAATTTTGATCACTGTTTAATTGAAACAGTCAATTGCTTTCTTGTATAGGTGTTATTTTGGTGTTTGTTATTTTTTTATGTACTGTCTTGAGACATATGCAGTAATTTGTCAGATTAATCATTGATCTTCCTATATTCCTTCTTTAGATAAAACCTGCATTCAGATACTTGTGCTCAATTTCCTGATGGGTGTTGCAACCCCGTAAATTGCTGTACAAGCATGATCCACTGATGGATGGTGTGAATTGTTGCTTGTGGCTAGATTTATTTTTAAAATTGTCTGGGGTTTTTTATTGATAGAGGTTATACTCTCTATCAGTTGGTATTTTGCAAGCGTAATGATTTTGCCCAGCTTTTTCTTGACAAAACGATCTACCAGGGTATGGTGGTGTCACTTAACTGTAAGACCGAGATTAATCCTGTTGGTTACCTCTATTTCTGGTTTATGGATCTTATTGTGAAGGGAAATGATATATGAAAGTGACCTTCTGTAAATAAATATTTGAACTCATAGGCTCAGCCTTCTTTCTTATTGCTAACTTGTAGCTTAGAAGACTGGGGCTTTATTAGGTGACTTTTTTTTTGTTTTGTCTGCATAACTAGAGCATTTACTATTTCTGTGCACTGAGTCAGTATATAGCTGGCAATAATCTGTTGGAAAGCAGGCGTACACACACTAACATGGGGCCTTAGGAGTCCTTCTCTGGGTTAGCTTAACCTAGATTTTTTTCATGATATGGATTTTTTTAGGGAAGGTACCTACCTGCCATTTAGTTTTCTTGAAGACATCCATCTTGTTGAGAATAGCAGATTTCAGGTTGATGTAGTCCATTAAAGAAATGGTATCCAGTTATATGTATGGAAATGTGTTTCAACACTCTAGATTTGGGGTGGGCGTGTATTCCATTGCTGCTTTGGGCCCTGGGATGTTGTATCTGTTTTTCAGAGCACTGGAGTAGCCTGTTGGGGTTACAGAGAGCCTGGCACTCCAAGTGCCCAGGAAGTTGATTGTGATAGTATAACAGACCTGTGAGGTGTGGAATCGCTGCTACTTCTGTGACCCTGCTATTCTACCACTTGTCTACTGATACGTTGGTCTGAAATGACAAGTCTTTCAGGAGAGGTCCAAGACAAACTAGATTCATTATTGTATGCTTCATTATTGAGGAAAAGAAACGAAAGGAGAAAGGTTTGTGTGTATGTGGATATATACTCAGTTGCGCTTGTTTAACCAGATACATCAACAATATTTTGCATCTCTTGGCATAAGAAAATATTTCATTGTGTTCCTTAGCCTAAGTTCATCAGAGTGTCTAACACTGAAAATATTCATGTCGTACAGTTCTCCATAAATTAGAAGTACACGGAGCCTTTGAATATTTGTGCATTTTGAGTGATTGTATCAGTGCCAGGACCGTGTTTGCGCCACATAAATATCCGAGGGCCGTGGGTCAAGGTAAAGAATAGGAAGGACAGAGTAAGAATAACTGAAATAATCTTTTGGAAGGATGGTATTTGATCCTAACAGCTCAGGCCTTCTATTATGACCAGAATGCCTAAACATTAAACCTTAAAAAAACTTTTGAAATGAAGCAGCCAACTTCTTTGTGCGGTACGAAAGTCACTCAACTCCAGAATGACGCCTGCATTTTTGGTTTCTTTTTATAATTAGCAAAATGTATTTTCAAACTGTGCATCGTAAAATTTCAGCACTGTAGACGATGACCAGAAATTCAAGAACCCATGTAGTAAAGAAATAAGAAACTGAAGTGTGGAGGTTTAAGATGAGCCTTAAAAAGACAAGTAATGTTTTGAATAGCAAATAATTTATGCAAAATATGTTACAAAATCTAAGATGCTAAATAAATAACCAATACAATGTATTCTGTTTTGACACTTTGTTTCCACTTAAAAGATAGTGAATGCAGCTTAATTTGTTCACAATATTTTGAAGCTATTTTTCATTATATTTGCTTTATATTTTGTACAAACAGTTGAACTGTAATTTTAAATTTCAGTCTTCTGCTTTGAAGCTACACGAAAATATGGTGGGATAAACATTCAGAAAAATAGATTTGTGGTTATATAATTTCTCTTTATTATAAAAAAGTTGCTTCACCATATGAAACTTTTTTTCTCCTATATTTTGGAAGGCTCGTGTTCCCTTTCGTATTTCTCCGAGTTGGCATGATATAATGTGTTCCTAATTTTGTAATCTTTTATGATTACAACATGAGGGTATTATTATAAAAGTTATTCTCATACAGTATTGAGAAGTCTTGAAGATTTAAAACCGAAGAATGGTATATAAGAATGCTTCAATCCAGATATTAAATGGTAGAGAAATAAGCAATGTAGTAATTGTTAAAGACTTAAAACCTTTTGAATTAAAAAAAAATGTAGTATTGTTTTTTTTTTTCTTAGCTTGATGTGTCGTAATGTTAAAGGATTATTAAACTTTACCATTTGGTCCGAATTACTGTATTTTTCAGAAAAGTGGAGGTTTGTTACTTTTGAGTAACATTTTACATGCTAGGAGTAGTATAACTCTAAGGGCTTGTTTCTGTTGCCACTTCTGTCAGCAGCAATCTTTGACAGAAGTAGGTTTTGGGCCCATTGTCTTTAAGTAGAAATACAAATGCCTGATTTGGTGGGCTATACTTTCACAGCAGATTTTGTAAAGACAGCTGCCTATTGAAGTCTCCTGTCCATATTGTCTTGCAGATCAGTGAGACTTCACAAAACATCATCAGTGTTGGCTAACAGTTGCACACATAAACTTTGTTGCTAAAATATATCTGTTTATCATTACATTTTTCTGATTTAGAAATCAGGCAGTATTTCAAGGCAACAGGTAAGTTTGAGGAGAATTGTTAATTTTTTTTTATGTTTTCATTTATAAGAAAACTTGGCTATGTATTTCAAGAATTTCTTAGAAGTCTGACTAGTTAAACCCTCCTTTTGGTTAATGCATTACTTCTGGAACCAGTAGATAAAATTCTACACATTAAACATGGTAAAAGTGGTGTATATTCTGCAAAGGACAGAATTTTAGATTAAAGTTTTCTGGGCACAAAAGCAGTAACAAAATGATCCCTACAAAACAGAGTGACTTAATAACACAAGAAATAACTTCTGTTAATGTGAAACTTTAGAAACTGAAACTTGTAAGATGTAATTAAATTATGGTACTGTACATACCAGCTGTTCTTGGTAATTGAAACTTTACAATATGAAAAATACATTACATCTGTACAGTTTATACAGGTAGGTAGGATGAGTTTTGAAAAAGATTCACTTTAAGGGTCATACTCTGAAGTCAAAAAAATACTGCACAACTTAACTAATTACAAATTGTAGACTTGAAACAATCTTTGTGATTCATTTTTAATTTGAACATGGATCCTAGAATCCATAGCATTGTCTTCTGACTTCTGTCCATAATGTTACATAGAATTTGGTTGCAGCCTCTGCTACAGGAAACAAAAAAAACCAACAACAAAAAACCCAAACAGTTAAGCCAGCTGCTGACTGTGTTCCTTGATTCGTGCTGCTGTTGTTATTGTGCTCAGATCCAGATCAGTTTCTAGGTGTGTTTCCACTGTTTCTTCCTGGCTATTTGAGTCATAGGGCTTGTGAGCAAGCAGTTCATGATGTACTCCACAGTAACTTATCGTGGGCTGATCATAGGCGAGAAATGTTGACACGTTCATAGACAATGGTATCTAGGGGAAAAACAAATGTGAAAAACAGCCAGTTACCAAAAGACATAATCAAATTGTACTTGCCTGAATTTGATGTTGAAGAAATGGACTGTCTAAAAACATTGGCTAATGCCAAATATATTGCTGCATGTAAAAAATCTGTTCCGTCTCTATCCCTCTACCCCCTCCACTCCACCCAAACCCTGGTCTTTAATAGGGTGTTGTAAGCCTAACCACTACCACCTTTGATCTTGTGGCCCAGGGCTAGGTGTGTGCTTGAATGTGCTTGTGAGGATTAAGATGTGATTGAACTGAAATTATCTTTAAAATGTAATTAGCCTCTGCTAAAATCAATTTATCAGGGAGGAGAAAGAGGAGTGACTCAGTTGGGGATATATGGAATACTTGAAATTTAAATGGCTTTTCAAGTTTAAGAGTGGTTAGTGGATCTTGCATTAATATATCAGTGGGTGTGATACCTTTGGTCTGCTGGGAAATACTCACAGATGACATGTTTCCTATTATTTGTAGCTTAAGCATCAATTTGAATCTACCAGCTTTCAGTAAATATTGGGCTGTGGTAGATGATAGCTTCATCCACTGTTATGCTATGGTGGCTCTGGAAACTTCACAACTGCAGGTTTAATTCAAATGCTTTAGGCTGAAAAGTTATTAAAATTTTTTTACTTTTTTCTTGGGGATTTTGAACATACTTCAGCATAGAATTATTTACAGTACACTGTAGAATCAGAGGAGAAATACAATTCAAAATCTGTATTAATTTGTACTATTAGATTTATTTTTATATATATTAGGAGAATTAAAGGATGAAAAAGGTGACTATATGGTAATGGCTGTGAGAGTCATGCATTAAAGTATTTAAAAATCAGATTTCCAGTCCATTGTAAAACTAAGAGAACAACTTTTATTTGTGACTTATTGTTCTCTTGCTGTTATTTTGAAGACCAAACGATACGTAATAAAAGTAAATATGAAGACAGGTAATACTTAAAAGCATTTTAAGTTGAAATATGAAATAATATTAAGAAAACACTTTCTCTATCAACTGGCACAACTAGTTGATGCATTTGGATGTCCCACCTGTACCTCTACATGCTCACGACATCCTGTTGGAAGTCCCATTATAAACACTGTTCATATACTATGCAAAACATGGAAATAGACTGAAAAATATAAGGAAACCGATGACTCTTCTACCTACATATGAGATATTGATAGCTCATGAAGAGCTAAATAACATTCAGCCTCGGAGGTGGATGTATGTGGCATATCACATGATCACACAGTCTGAATCAGAAGAATATCAGTTAAACCTGTGACAAAATTGTATCTTCATAGGATAGAATCAGAAAACAAGGGGAATGTATCTTTTTCTATCCTGACTCTTGTGTTTGAAAGAATTAAGGTTAAAGACACCAAACTGTCATGGGTGGCTGGTGATCTGTATCTCTTCACTCACAAAAATTCATGAGCTCTTTCTGCATTTCATGTAGACACCTTGGGTGGTGTGGTTTGGTTTATTTTTTTCCTCGTGATTAAACACTGGATGAACACCTCAAGCTTTCCCAAAATAATGAAAAGACTTTACCTGAAGAAGTCTGGATTTTTAAATACATGCAATAAGAAGAAATGCTCCACATTTTTCCCACTTCATAAACACTAACAGTATTTTTTCTTAAACTATTGAACATTTCCTTTTAGAGTTCAAAATGTATTTCCTAACCTAATTTCATGAATGCAGCACAATATTGGATGGTGTCTTCATGGGCATGGATTACTTTGGAGGCTGCAATGCAATGAACGTATACTGTCTCCTGCAGCTATGCTCTCATGATAGAGGAAAGGCTACAGTGCTACACTACATCATCATCATTACAGTGATCACATCCAGATCCCTGGCCCCTAAGTGATCTCCTCAAGTAGCAATTTCAATACAACCAACACAGTTCTTAAGCCCTACTGTAAATAGGACTGATCCCCTCCCTCCCAGGTGGATTGTGCCTTCAGTTCCCATCATACTGTAGGGTTAAAACATCTCTGGTCCTCTTTGTACCTAACCTATAGACTGCTATAAATTCTGGAGATGGGGTGTAAGCAAAGCCACTTCCATCTCCATTTGTGTTCTGTTGACCAGACATATGTGCCTGAGAGATATACAGAATTTCCTGCTGAATGAACCACCTTAGTAAAAAGTGAGGCTGGAAGACATGAGATGGCCCGAAGAGTGGCCTAAAGGCTCTGGCTGTACAGGGAATCATGTGGATGTGCTGGTACTTACTTTTTCTCTGCCCACGCAGCTAATTTAATCGTATTTGCATTGCACTCTTTTTACAGGAGCAAGAGGTGGTGAATGGCCTTGAATCACTAATGCCTATCCACACTTCCATGGAAAGCAGACAAACAGACAAAATGTACAATCTGGCTTCAAATGTGCTGTTGCTAACATTTTAGTCGGAATAGTCAAAGAAGAGATACTTAGTGCCACATCTATCAAAAAGAAGATATGGGTAGACATGCTTCATAAAAATTAAAATCTGTCTTTGCGTGTTCAGATTAAGAGCTCAGCTCAGGCTTGCATACCTTTTTGAAAAAGGTTTGTTGTATGTATGTTGCACTGGAAAAACTGTATGTGTGTGTTATGATCTTAATAGCTGGTCATATTCTCAGTAGTCTTTTTTTCATGTATTTTTCATGTAACATGTCTAAATTGCTGACATTTGATCATATTCTGTTTTCAGCAACATCAGAATAGAAAGAAAACAGAAGGGAGGAAAGGAGCACTTTAACTGTTTCAGACCTGTACTGAGATAAGAGCTGATTATGGTTACGGGCTTGTTCTAATTTCTTTTTGATGTTGACATGACGGCCTTGTAGTAAAGCAACTCTACAGGAAGTTGGTCAGCAGTGTAAGGTGGGCTATGCAAACTGTATGTACAATTGCCATGAAATCTAGACAATTGCATACGTGCATTCTTTCATGCATACACATACAGGCCTGAGAGGGATACCACATAGGAGGAGATGTGAGGCCTAGTTGAGATTAGAGAAACACAACTACTTTTGGATTAATGGCATTTTCCTTAGTCTGGTAAAGTTTCCATTCTGAAAAAAATCAGCTTGTGTGGTTCTCCATTGCTGTTTTCTGAAGTGATGTATGAAATTGTGTTGGCAATTCTACCTTATTCTGGGCAAATATGAAACAGGAGTGGTGGCAGTCTTCAGAAGAATCTGCAACAGTTCTCTTGTAACCAGGTCTTTCCTGTAGAATGCAAAATCTGCACCTTTTAGAAAATTAGTGATGTTCAGACCTGTTATAAAATCTCCCAGATAGTTACTTCTGACCTACTCCTTTTCTCTTGTTGCACCTTTCCCCCCCCCCCCCCCCCCTTAAGTATGTCCTTTTCTGTCTCTATTTCCTAGAATGGTCAGGATCTGACCACCTGCCATATTTCTTTTTAGTGTAAGTATACGGGGAAGGAGACTTCTTGGTCACTCCAGTTCATACCGCAGCTCATTTGTAACCATCAGGTGAAGCTGCTACCAACTGCTCTTTATTGCTGTCTAGGTCTGCTGGATCACTTTGGGCTTCTCAGGTTATAGTCCTGGATCAGAGATGTCAACCCTCATGGCATGGTAATTAAACAGGGAACATCCCTGTTCATTATTTCCTGCTTTGCATTTTTCCTTCCTGTTTTCCTTCTGATAGTGGTATGTGTCTCAGTAAAAGCTCTATCTCGATAAACCTCCTGTTCTTTGAACTTTTTTAAAAATTCAAATAAGTAATACCATTTGTAATGCATTTGTATTTGTAATGATAGCTCTCATCTCTTTGAGAGCAATTCTGGAGTAAAATACCCTGCATTGTTTAATTACTGGTGATGTATGAACTTCATATTATTTGGAGTTTGGGTTCAGATGAGCATCCAAAAAACCTCGACTTATCTCAGATTTTACAGTTCAGAAGCCTTAAAATTGCAATTACTATTCAAGGAAGCATCTGTCCTGCAAGCTGAATTTCATTGCATAGTATTAAATTTCTATATAGTGTGTGTGTGTGTGGGAAAGTTCCAGCAACCCTATATATCTTTTCAGTAAGGAAGTCTAAAACTCCAGACTTGTTTTACATAGAAAAATGTAGCTAAAAGGTTGCATTTACAAAACTGTATAGTAAACCAGAATTTTTTAAAAAATAATTCTGCTCAGTCCTGACAAGAATTTAATCCAGTGTTTGGGATGTTGATGTTTTCGCATTTCTGTTTTGATCCTCGCTGGCGGTTGAAAAGTTACCACAGATTAAAAAGAAAGTTTGTTTTTGTTTGTTTGTTTTAAAATGAGACTGAGAATTTGGTTCTGGCTTCTCTCTAGCAATTATGGAGATCTGCAGGAAATAGATTATTTTATCCAGACTGCAGAAGTATATTCACAACTAAACAGATGTGAACTGGTTGGGGAGGGGAATGCTTCTAGCTACAGATGAGTATCTTGGCAGTCAGCAAAGACAAGAAAGGTTCTAACAAAGGTGTACAGCATTGATCAAGCTTCTGGTGTTGTGGCTGTGTTCTTATCTGATTGCTTGACCTTGGCTTGGCTTTCATAAGAAACAATTGCATTTTTTTTCTGAACTTACTGTATTTAGAATTAGAGGCAATATTTTCAGCCTAAGGATTTTGGTATTTTATTAAATTTAATGGACATGGGGTGTTCAAACCTCCTGGGGAGATTTCAAGACTCAGCCACAGAATCCTGGAAATGAAAGCTTGGAAACTAAAGGCATAAGGGTGCAGCCACAGATTTGGAGTGGCTTAAGAATGTAGGCATGGGAAAATATGATAGGGCAAAGGAATATTATCCATGGAGATGGCAGAGATAAGGAGCTGAAAAACAGAAGAGCATGAACAGGAGGGATGAAAATAAGTAAACCAGGTTGTACACTGAAATAGGAGAATAAAATGAGCTGAAGGATGGAAGCAATAGAAGTGATGCAGTTGTTATATATCATTCTGAAAATGTATGGAATATAAGAATGTCATTACAACATAGGCATGGGAATATAATATATCAGCATATGGTAAACATATGAAAATGAAATCTATTTCATATAGAAGTCAGTGGAATTTTGCTATTGGCTTCATTAAAATAAAAAGAAACAAGCCCTTGTAATATATACCAGGGAACTGTAAAGGTTTTATTGGCATGAATCAAAATTAAATGCTTTATTCGTGACCACTGTGAAGCATACAGTTATTTCAAATGAACCTTAAAACAAACCTGATACTTTACCATCCGTTAGTTTGTCTTTGTGATGTATTTGCCATATTATTTAAACTTATTGGAGGTTAAATTTTGATTAGTGCTATTTTTGAGTCCTTATGCATGTAAAACAAACAGGCTTGGAAGGAATAAAATACCTTGGGTTTATTAGAGAATACATTATAATAAATTATAATTAATGTATTTAAGAAATCTTATCCAAATTGGCTCTTTCATGAATCCTAACAACCTGATTTCAGACTTTGAATTAATGTGAAGGCAGTTTCTGTCTTCATTTGGGAACCCCCTGAATTCATAGTTTCTCTCCTGTTTCCTGTACCTGTGAACCTCACTATTGAACGTTGTTCCCAGCAAAGCGTCACTGAACCCATTTTATTTGTAATTACTAGCTAATATTTCCAGGATATGATTCTTCTCTGAATACCCCTGTTTCTCACAAGCTTCCTTATTTGCAAATCACTTGACAAATTGTGCTTTGGTTTTGCTACCTCTGTTTTCTCAGCCCCCTCTCAGCTTCCCAACTTGCCTACTCCAAACTTCATTATGCTGTTCTCCTTAGCATGGTCAGACACATTTACCTGTCTTCCTCTGTGACCCTCTGTCCTATTTTCCCATATTTCTCATCTGCATGTTTCCTATTGTGTCCCCTGCTTTTCCCTAATGTTTCTGTAAGTCTTCACTTAGCACTATGCCTAGTGACTTCTTCTGCATCTGCCTTTTGCTCTCCGGTGACTCCATCCTTCTGCTAGCCCACTGGTTCTGTCTACCCCAAGCTCATTTTACTGAAATGCATCTTATCCTGCCCTCTCTGAGAGCTGTCTCTTGTAGCCAGAACTACCTTGTATATTGGGGGCTGTAGGGACAGTTTCTCAGTTTTTCCCGTCTGCCTCTTTTCCAGGCAGTCCTCCATAGGTCCCCTTTTGTTTTCATATGCAACACTGCTGGGCGTTGTAGTGCCTATCCCAAGTTTTACCACAGACCTTTCATAACATTTTACCCTGTTTTCTATGTCCTGGTTTTCTCTCAGGTGGAACTGATTTTCTCCAAATCCTTTTCCGTTGCTCTCTAACACTGTTATTTCCCTAAGAGGGCTATATTAACTTGGTTGTTTCTTTTTCTTCTGTTGCTATGAGATGCAGAGAAAATGCTCTGTAAGAGTGTAATCCAGAGAGTCATGTTCCACTGCTGCTGGACTATAGCAGTTCTGTGAATTTTTGGACTCGTGTTAGAAACTAATTCTTGTTCTGAATGGAGGAAACCAGTTGAATATACACCCCAGGCACAGTGTAGCAGCCTTGCAGATACCCTGCTCCTTAGTGGTTCCTGTTGTTTTTTCCAATATCCTAAGTAGGTCTTGGAATATTTGAAGTACTTTGCAGGGTTCTGGTTTATGGATAAAGTTGCAGAAGAATTACCTGAACACTCATTCAAGCTTCTTAACTGGCTTCTCCTTGAGGCTGAGTCCCTGTTCCTTATGGAGTCTTAGGATAGGACTGTAGCAAGATTGTTCTGTACCTTCACCTATGTCTCCTGCCCCTGCACCCCTGCATTTAAATCCTCTCTGTGATTTAGGTATGTCTTGCATGTAACAAGTCCCTTATTTTATCTCTTAAATAGCATGTCCAGTGCTCTCTGTGAAAGCCCTAGAGCTGTCTGGTAGGTACAGTTATGAAAAGAAAGTATCTATCTGATTGTGATCTCATCCCTTTTTTTTCATTGTGTGCTTCTTCAAGCAAGTATTTACTTAAAAGTGCTGTGCCGTGAAACAAGGGAAATAATTAAACTCAAATTTCTGTGAAAGGAAATAGGTAAAGCTGTTATAGCCAATTTGTGACAGCCATGGATTTACAGTTCAGATCCTCCTAGCTCCTCTAGGAGCTCAGCTGTTGTGGTAATGTTACCAGAAGTTACTTTTTGTTGTTGCTGATATTTGCATACACTGTAAGGAGGCCTTACTGTAAGGCAGTGAGTACCTCGACTTAAACTGTGGTCCCTAAAGTGCTAAAAATGGATGGCTGCAAAAGTTGTCTTTCAGAGATTTTTAAAGACTTCTAAAGATCTTAGTTTTCCTTTAAACTCCTAAATTCTTTGGTGATTGTTCTTTAAAACTTGTGCCTGCATATTTCAACCTTTTGAAGTCCAAATTCTAAAGGCCTGGGAAAGGGCAATGTGTTGTTAGATCAGCTGGTGAGAACTTCAGCATGAAATGTCACAAGGCATTGGTATTAACTCACCTGGCTTTACTTGTGAGTGGCAGGGAGGAGTTGTGCAAGTGAAGGAATGCAAAGGGATGCAAAGCTTTTTCTGCTTCTCTCAAAATTCATTTCTGCTCACTTCAGGCTGTAATTAAAACCTTCCAAAATTGTAAGCAGTAACAATATCTTTCAGCAAATAGCAAAATTTTTCTTCGCGCAAATGTTAAGTTAATGCCCTCTTGGTGAGGGAGAATTGTGTTTTCTATTCAAAGGGTACATCTGTCCAGATGTATATTATTTCAACATGAAAATTTGTGTTGCTCAAGAAGACTTGTTTTTCTTCTGCTATGATTTTCCTTCTCTGCGGGCTATCTGGGCAATAAAGTACAGTAGTGATACATTTCATGTGCTCTGCTTGGGTTTGGTAATTTTTCTATTCCAGTGTGTTCATCTCTGGTTACCTAAATTGGGGTCCCAGGTTGTGAGAAATAAATGCAACCAAAACGAAGCATGTATTACTATGCATCTGTTTTGTGCCCAGTCTTCACTGCGGTGTTAGATTAAACATGTGTCGCAATTGTACATTCTTACCAGAGAAAGACAAGTGAGGAAGCAAAGGACAGGTGAGAGGTCTGCATCACATCTGTATTTTGAGCTTTTTAAACTATCCGTTCAGTCACACTGAATGTGAGGGCCAGTTGTCTCCATGGCAATATAAGAAACATATTATTTCAAAGCTCCTATTGAAGTAGCTGCTGCTTCTAGACTTTACTTGTTCTAGTGGCTGAATGCCCTGTGTTTATATTGATAACAAAAAAGAAAAAGTTTTAATAAGTGCCTGGTTAGAATTAGAGTCCATCAGTGATAGTATTCTTATCCGTTCAATGTTTAGCATGAATTTTAAGTAATTTGTGATGCAGCATATTCCCTGGGAGAGGAGGGTGGTGTTAAAGAAGTAAAAATCACCTTCAAAAACAAAGGCTGGTACTTTTGAACCTTTGTGTTGAATGTTGGACATGTATGCAGTAAGCTGGTTTTTTCTGAGGGGTGGGAGAGGGTACAGAGAGCATTCAACCACTGTTGGGTACCACGAGAAAACCAGGCAAATGGTTTTTTTAGTTATGTCATTGTGGTTTTGGTATCTTAATTTTAAAGTAGAAGGCATTGCCAAAAATTTTTCAGCAAGTTGAATATACTAGTTTAGACAATGGCCTTTACCAGTTTTTGAAATACCAAAGTGAACAGCTGCTAACAGCTGCTGCAGAATATCACCCCTTTCTTTTTAAGAAGTATAAGGTAAGGAAGAGGAGGAAGCAGAACTAAAAAGGTCTTTTTTCATTCTGACTCAGTTCATTGGGGTTCAGACTAAGAAATAGTGAGCTGTGGTTTCCTAGTTGCTGGACATTTCGCCTTGCATGTTGTTAGTTTTCTCAAAATTTGAACAAGGTGACATTTGTGTAACATCTCTTCTTCCTGCAAAGAATGTGACATTCGTGGGATGAGAACAACTTGTGACTTGATTAGCTTTAATTGCTTGCTTGGCTTTGAAAGCAGTATGTATTACATTTTTTTTTAGTTAGACATTCATGTTAGTTATTAATGTTAAAAAATCAACAAGTCATAAATACTGTTCTGCTCAGCAAGGTAAATATCTGCCCTGCCTTTTTGAGTGTGTTTGTTTTTTTTTTTATTTGTTTGTGTGTGTGTGGGTTCATTTCATGTGGTTTGGGGTTTTTTTGGTTGGTTTTGGGTTGCGGGGAGTTTTTTTGGTGGTTTTTTTTTTTTTTTTTGGGTTTAGTGTTTTGGTTTTTTTACTTTAACAGCCTGCAGTTTTGGATTTTTTATTAATTTTTTTTTAAATACCAGTCCTTCAAGTTCTAATGTAGTAAATTGAATTAGGGAAGTAGGTATGAGACTGTATGATTATGAATAAAAATTTATCCTTTCAGTTGATGCATTGTTTGAAATTTACTTTATAATATTTAACAACAAAGTGTATATTGGCCCTAAAGTATTTCTAAAAATGTTCTTACGATTAGATCCATATCTCTTGAGCACTAACCTTTTTAGGTTTCTAATTTGTTTTTCATTTGTATACTAAACTTGGTGTTTATTGATAGGCTCTGAAGGCATAATTACTGAAGTATCATTTAAAAAATGTAGCTCTGAACTTTGTGGGGCTAAAAGTAGATCAACACAGATAAAGCTTTTACTTTAGATGCTGGATAAATGATGGATTCAAACTATTAGCTAGCAAGCATTTCTTACATATAGGAAAAGCTAGCTATTTTTGTTTTAGTAAAGGTTGTTGCAGCTTGGGGAACCTGACCATCATACTGTATCTTAGTTATAATTCATTATTTAACAATCAGTAGATAATCTTAAAATATGAAGAATTTGCATGAATAGAAAGCACATGAAAAAAGACACCTTTGAAAAGTAAATAATGTATTTGTAGAGACACGTCAAAGAATACGTTTGTAAGCCACACGTATGTAGGTAGATGTGCATATATTTTATGCATACGCTTATAAGTCTTGTGGACAAGCCCTAAAAGAGGTCAGTGCAGCTCCTTCCCTTCTCCTCTGAAAGTTTTAGAATACTAAAAAGGAAAGTAGACTTTATTGGTATATGTAGAAGGAAAGGGAGATGAATGAAAGGAACCAATGGGGTTAGTTTTATTTATGTTACAGATTTGTTTCATATTTAGGGGAGGTCTATCTCACTTAAAAAAACCACAACCCTATTGTATCACAAAGTTGAAGAAACAATGTATTACAGTTAAGTTTAGAAAAACTTGTCCAAGTTAAACATTAGAATGCCTTGTTTAGTTAAATGCCCCAGGGCCCGGTCATGCAGGATGTCTTGCAGAAACCAAAGGAAAGACTTTTTGTTTACGAGAGCTCTGTGGAGGGTAAGGTCTGTGCATGGT
Source organism: Morus bassanus (assembly GCA_031468815.1). Classification (NCBI taxonomy): domain Eukaryota; kingdom Metazoa; phylum Chordata; class Aves; order Suliformes; family Sulidae; genus Morus; species Morus bassanus. Next base: position 5,959,615 of record CM062583.1, read on the forward strand.
ATTCTGTGGTATTCCTCTTAATAAGCAAAAATCACTGAAGAGTGGCTATGTCTGATATGTGATCAGTTAAGGCACAGACTCAGTTATTTGTACAGGTTTTCATTAAGCGTGATTGTTTTGGTCAATAGTTGAATGTTTTGGCCCATTGTAGGGCTATAAGTAGGTTTTATGAGGACTCTATTCCTCAAAGGTTAGATTCTCATATATTGGAAAGGCTTGTGTAGAGTGTGATTAATATGATCTTATTTTCTTTATCCTTCTCCAATTATTTTAATGCAACAAGCAATTTTAATATCCCCTAAGTGCTCTAACAGGCAATCTCATTACTTTTCATCAGGCTTGTTTACAGAGAAATAAAACAACACCAAAGCAAATAACACTGAATAAACCAGAAGTTGAAGTATTATCTACTCCGAGTATTCAGAACCACAAGTCAGACTCTGAAGAAATCATGAGCCTACCTGGAGAAAAGGAGGGTATTTTTGTTGATATAATCTTTAGCTTTTTGTTTACTTTTTGGTGTGTGAGCAGTTGAGGAATATTGTATAGCTTTTGTATCTAACTATGAAGACTAGGTTCTAACTTTAGCGAAAGCTGAAGTTCTTAAAGCTGCAATAGTAAGGGCTTTAGGAAATACCAGGAGACTTGATAATACTGACGGTAGAGATGTCTTCCTTTTTCCACTTTGCCCTTTCTCTCCCTGTTAGCTCCCAACTATTAAGCTCTGCTTTCTTACTTCTCTTGTTTTATTGTTTTCCCTCTATTTCTGTCTTTAAGAGGAAGCATCCTTATTATTAACCATATTAATAATTTGTGAAACCTCTCCATCTTCCAGTTATATTGTTGTTAGCTGCCATTAGTCTATTAACTGATTCAATTTTGCTTTTCTTTGTATTCTACTGTATCTCTTTGGCTACTTTTCAGTAAGGTGCCCTAATGCTCTCTTTCCTGAAGTGTCATATCCCAAAATATGCTTTCTTAACTCCAGGAAAGGAGACAGGAAAGCCTGGTGGTGCTGATACAAACTCTCAGTGAAACCACCCGCTGCAGTTTTAAATTTTGAGCATCAGCTTTTAGCCCTTGATATTTAAAGTTATCCTCCTGAATGGACTGTGACTGTGGGTTTCATAGTGTCCAAAGTGTGATCCTGCCAACTGTTGCATGCAGTTGTGACTACTGTACTAGCTGATGAAACATCCACATAGTTAATCTAGTGTTTGTATAAATTGGAGCTGTATGGGCCAACAGATGCCAGGGTCAAAAGATTTATAGATGGGAAGGGGAAAGATCTTGCACTATCTCTGAGACCAAGGAGGAAGCCTTATTTACTCTGCTAGTTTGATTTTTCTCTCTCAAAATTTTGTGTGTAGAAAACTGAGTTGAAGACAAACTTGATGTATTTTGTTTGAATTCTACATTACTGATAGCTTGAGATTAAACTGGGATACCAATTTAGAAACCACAAAAAACAACAAAAGAAACCTGATGCTTTCAGTCCTCTTCTCTTGACATTTCTGGAGAGGAGGTTTTCCAGTCAATATATAGTCAACATATATATAGCTGACAGAATCCTGTCCATAATGTTCTTGGAACTGAAAAGTCATCACGCAGTCTCAACAACACAGGTGTGCTGGCAAACCCCTTCATGCAGATGCAGCCATGCTTAATTTTATTAGCTTGGCTTGTATCAGTCATGACGTTCTTCACTTGGTGCAGGATGTCAGCTCTTGGATTGTTCTGATGAGTGTGTTTGCTATTACAGCTCTCTCAGCTGACTTTCAGTAATTCTGAGGCATTTGATTGTCACTGATATGTTATGACATGAGGAATATTCCTGTGTAATGAAATCTCAAGTTCCAGGAGCCTTAGGAAGTGTGTAAGAAAGGTTAGGCAAACCCCAGTAACCCCCCAACACGTCAACCTCACCTTACCTTTCTCTGATACCTGTTTGTATTGCTGCATTATTTTGTGAGGCAATGTGGATCAATACTTGAGGTTGGCCAAAGCACACCTAGGTAGATATGACATGTGTGGATTCATTTAAAAGGCATATCATGAAAATATCTTTTTGGATGTAGGAAACTACTTAGGAAGAATGAGAATGTTAAGCATGTGTTTTTTATTTAATTCTCAAGTGTGTTGCAATATAAATTCCTCATTTTACATTTTAAACAGTACCCATGGAGTGATGTCCTCTTCTGCACAGTGTTCTCAAACAAATTAATATATCTAACTTACATTCATAGCTTGCATCAGCTTATGATATGAGTAATATTATTGCAATGACTAATCCAGACATACCTGTCAGAGATGGAAAACCTATACTGAGACTGCTTTAATCCATTTGCTGATTTTTATGGTCCCAAAGTCCCTTGAAGTACCTGACTGAAATCCAGATGTACTCCACATGCTGAGTTTTGCATGTAGATCTCTAAATTAGTTGGAAGACACAGGCAGATTCCCTTGGGATTCAATCATTTGTTGAAGCTTAAATGGCTTGTTTATTGTAGGGAGTGTTTATTTTTACAATCTATTTTGCACTGTATAATGCATCTGTTCTCATTGAAAAACCTGGTACATGCTGCACAGAATTCCAGATATTCTTCTCCCATCCTTCCTCTCTTGTTCCCTTTCCCCACCAAACTGATAAAAACTCGTTTTTGTTTCTGTTGTTGCTCTGAAGTACACTTTGCTTTGCTGAAGAAGCAAGAGGTGGGAACTCCTGGCTTGGCTAGCAGCAAGTTAGTGCTATCAGTGGTAATTTGTAACCCTGCATTACAGTGAGTGTTATGCTGAAACTCAAGCAATGCCAGGACATCGCAGAATTGGGGGTGGAGGCAGACAGGCTGAGGGTGGTTAACTTGGGTGTACACAGTCACAAAACAACAGTTAGGGAGTAGGAGTCATTGTACTGTGAGGTGGGTTTGTGTTGCTCAAAGAGCACAAGTGAGGAATGGAAAGAATTGGATCATCATCTCTCTGTTCAAAGAATAACTAAAATAGGCAAAGTAGCAATTCTCCATATAGTTACCATTATAGTTTAGTTAAATAACTAGCGTATTGCTCTTTTCTAATTGTTTGAAAAAGGGCATTTTCCTGTATCTTAAAAAACCCTTTTGAATGATGCTAAAATGCTAGTGCAGTTTTGGCAGAGGGTCTCCTGGAATGAAGTCCTCTTTCTCTGTTAGTGGTAGGAGAATTGACACTTTAACCCAGAGAGAAACTTGCTAAAGGATATTGGGAGAAACTACTCAAAACACAGAAGAATTTAAATCCAAAGTCAAATTTCTAACTGGAAACTTTTAAAATTAATAGACATTTACATATCTAAAAGAAAAAAAAAGGGAAATTTACATTTAATGTTCAAATAAAATACTGATTTAACAGACTCAGTTCTTGGAATTTACCATGCAATGAGCAGCATTCTGTTTATTTCTGCAAAATAGTGTAATTTCATAAAACTCATCCAAGTGAAGTATTTCCAATTACACTAGTGAATAAGCTCTGCATAATTATTTGAGTAAATTAAAGAAAGATCTCTGTTAAAAGTTGAATGATATTATAACAGAAGGCTAATGCCATATGCAGCTTGAAAAGCAAGAGCAGGGGTTGATATAATTTATATATCTCATGGATGGGGAGCATGGGATATATGGTTCTTTCAGTTCTCGGAAAGGTTCTTAAGGTCACTGCGTTTACCTGACAAATATAAAATTGCTGTTTTCTGATGTGACAGTAGTGATGATATAGCATTTCTTTCCTTGACGAAAACATCCACTACATACATTGTTTAATATTTGTGCTAAAGAAATAATTTTTTTAAACTTCTTTGCCTCTCTGAGTGTGTTTGGCCTTCATATTATATTTTATCACTGTATGATTCTAGAGAGAAAAAGCTCTGTTACATTCCCAAGCAGTATATGCTGGATTGTTTCTGTTGATAAGAAGTATTAATATTTGCACTTGTTAAAATATTTATGTGCATCAGTTGCACTGCTCCTAAGATATTTGCACGGCACTCAGGCTGGGTGTTTGTATATCTGTCCATAATTAAACAATTCTTCAATGTAGGACTACAAATTTTGCAGGGCAGGAAAGCATTATTTGGCCAATTTAATATTAATTCTTTTAAAATCCAGGTCAAACATTCAAAGCATAAAGTGGTAGTTTATTGATAGCCAGGTTGTTCATCATCCTTTTAACTCTTAAATGCTGCACTAGTTAGTTACTGTGGCAGATTTTCAGGAAAACTATAGTAAGCAAGGGAGCATAGACAATACACTGTGACAGAGTTGTGTGCAGGCAAGGGACCAAAGCTGAGTAGAGTACTTTAAAAAAAAAAAAATATCCTGGAAAACTTGTCATAGATCTTTTTGGTTCATTAAAGATCTCAGTACTTGCTGGTTTGCATGGTTCATAGAATTAGGGCTGGAATTTGGAGTTCTGGATATCCAGGTGACTCATCTGCTTAGCCCAGTGTGGTAATTACCAAAAGCCATTAGGAGGCTGCTCTGTTATCTCTGTACAGCTGACTCCTTTATAGCCCTCCTGGTACAGGAACTTGAATAGGACTAATACAAAAAAGAGCCTTTCTCAGTCTCTATCTGGGTTGTTATTCCCCTTCATGGCTTTTTTGACAAGTGGACCTTAAAACCCCATCTTCCTGTTGATACCAGTGGTATTCCTTTCAGGTTTGTACAGGTAAAGTGCATTTCCCCTTTAAAGAAATCCTCAAGTAGTGAGGGAAATGAAAACTATTTAGGCTATTTATTTAAAACCAGCCAGTTAAACCTAGTCACTTTGATCTTTTCTAGTACCCACTCATGCAAATATGTTTACTTTCTTATATTAGCTGTGGAAATATGTACTTACTGCATAGCTATTTTGGCTGGCTTGTTTTCTTTAGGTCAAAATGGAGTCTTTGCTGTGATAAAAGAAGCAGCTTGTACTATTTTTGGTATTGTAGGTAGGCAGAGGATGGTTCTTTTCAGAACATGCAACCTGAGATGTTAAAAAGTATTAGAAAAGCCCACATATTTAGCAGGAGCCCAGCATGAGTTTAAAGGAATACACAAAATGGGTGATGAGCAGCCCTGCCCACACTTCTGACAGGTCTGGCCTGGAGAGAAAGAATGGAGCCGGAATATTTTTGAAACAAATGAAAATATTACAGGAAATGTAATAAATATATTCCATTTATGTAATTCTATATGGAAACTTCCACAGAATTTACAGGAGAAGATGTGTTTCTGTTCAAATAGCTCATTTGCTGTTAGAACAAGTGAGAAAACTCTGTGGGAAACAAGACAAACTTAGAGGGCTTAAGAGCTAGGCATAGTAAACCAGCACAGCTGTGTGCAAGGAGAAATTAAATATGGGTATACTAGATGTCCATCAGTCTGCTTGGCCTAGTGTCAGTATTTACTGCCTGCAGGTGGTAACGATAGCAGGGGCAAGAGGGGAAAGACTGGACTGTGCTAGTAATGAAGGAAACTACCTTCTGTATTTGAGAAATATGAAGATGATGTGTGAGCCATCCATATTAGTGGGCATGTGCATGTTACAGATAATAAATAGGACTGCTTTTCAAAATGTTGAGAAACGTACATTCTGAAGCCTGCATGGTCTACCTGCACGAGGTCTAGGCAGCTCCTGATGATAGAATATGAAATTCCACTTAGATGGAAATTCAAAAAACTGAGAGATTTTGCATACACAGTGAAGTAGAATGAAAAATAATTTTGGACTTTTGAAGTTTGTCACAGCACTGAAGCATTTTCATTTTGAATTAGAATACTCTGCTTTTGTTGCAGACTCTATTAGTAATTAAAGCTGCAATAACACAAATTATAAAAATTGATTTTTGAAAAGTTAGAGTTTAAAAATGGCAACAGTGTATTAAAATCATAATGAGAACATTTTGGTCTAATCCAAATGTTCCAGAATTATTAGTGAAGTATTGTGGATAGATTTTCTTTTTTTTTTTAAACTCATTTCATTACTTGGAATTTTCTGATGGGAAAACCCATCCATGTGTTTTTGACCAGTTCTGAATACCTTGAGAATAATTCCAAGGATTGGCTCCTTTGCTGAGGACAGATCATGCCATTGGCATGATGGTGTTCACAAAGTACTGTCACGTCTCATCTGAGACATCAGATTCAGACACAAAAGTCAATCTAGCAACAATAGATCGAGTTACTAATAGTAGTAATGCAATGCTTAGTGGCTGTTACTAATTAAAGGACTTAATTAAGTTGTCATGAAAGAATATAGATAATCACTATGTCAGTTCTTCTTTATCATCTGGCTGCTTGAGTGAACCATTGTCTGGTGTATGCTATGCACCAGTATGTGGCATGGATCCCATTTTTCTTTCTTTCAATTTCCTTAGGCATTTCTGGGTTCTCTCTTTTGGAGAGATAAAAAATAGGTGCGGGCTTCGACTTGTCTCATGTGAAGGGCTCTGAAGCCACCTATTACATATAGTATTAGGAGTTTTAAGGCAAAAGACATTATGAATAATGTGGCTTTATGTAATCATAAATTTCTATTTTAATATTTATTAGCCTTAAACAAACAGGTCAGTGTAAGTTACTACTTTGGAGTGTTGTTCTCTTGCATGGGATTGCTCACAACAGAACGGTAACAGCTTACTTGCATTTGCTTGACTTTGATTCACAGCTCAAGCAGCATTTTTTCAGTGAAGGGAGAACAGGATTTTCCTCCGTTTGGTTAGTCACCATGGAGTGCTCTTGTGGTTCTACAATGCTAGGCAATACAAGATCACTTCTGAAAAACTGCTTTTGAGTTAGAGGATGCTGGCGTGCATTTGGACCGTTCCCTGTGAAAGTGCTGCGTGTTCGAAGTAATATTTATGAGTCTGATTTTAGAAGTCATGCAGCAGATTCAAGGTCTCATTGACAGAAGGATGGATGAGCTTAAATGGCACTTAAGTGGATGCTAATGTGCCTGAACCAGAGAGGGCAACCCCAAGTCATCTTCCTTAGTTCCCAGGGTGCTGCAGTTCAGTGTTATTTGTGGACTCAGAACCATCCTAATTTGACCACCAGGGAATCCATCAGCTGTGCTAAGTGGTGTTTGGATCTGGAAGCTGGATTAAGTGGTGCTGAACACTGCAGGAATGGAAGATAGATGTTTGCTTACAACACTGGTTATATGTGCTGACAACACTGCATTTCATCCAAAGAATCTGAATAGGCCTGAAGAAGGGCCAGTATAGGTGCTCGATGAGCCTATACCTTTTGAGAGACCACTGTGTGATTCCACAGAGAATTGTCTTGGCTAACTTTACCTCTTATAAAACTCTAAATCCATCTCTTTGAAAACCTGTGTGTAAAACTTTCATTAAAGAATTTGCATGAGAATGACCGAAACATAATTAATTTCTAGTACAACTTTTTCAAAATCTGGATTTGCATGCTTTAATATGCACACCAGATGGGCTGAAAATCTGACCAAATTTCACAATCAGATGTCACAGGTAACATCTAATTAAATGTACAAAACAAATTTTTAACTATTTGGACAGAATTTCTTTAGGGTGATTTTAGAATAAATCAGAAATATTTTATATAACTTCATCTGACAGAGATGTTTTCTGCCTTTTTAAAGAATAGTTTGCTATTTATCATTTTGTTCCTTTTGGTAATGTGCTTTGCACATTAAAAATAGATGAACAGAGAACTATTCAGCTAAGCTAACCGAAGATGCAGATGGCTAGTACAGAAATCTGCCAGTCTCTCAAATCTATATTGGAAAATTCCTTATGAAAGACTTTTGACCTTGAAGCTAGTGAAGTTAATTAGGATGGATTGCATATTTGTTTTCTAGCAATGGATTTTACAGTTGTACAGACAAAATTTCTCTAACCTCATAAATGTTAACAACACATTTTATAAATCACATAAGGATTCAAAAATAGTAATATAGTTTAAGGAAAGGATTTGATTACAGGGAAGCTAATGTAGATTTCAGTGCTGTTGAGAAGTTCATTCCTTTATGCACTGAGTCTGTGGCACCTGCTCTGAAGTCAGGCAGCTGGCTTTGGACACCTGGAAGTCTATTAGAAGACTTTATGCCTCCACGGTGGCTTTGTGTGCCAGCCACAAAGGCGGGTCCTCACTTGTAATTTGCCTTCCACAGAGCTGCCTGGGCAGCCACAATCTTTGCCTTTATCTGCACTCTGGATCTGGCATTGATAGGAAATGGATCTGGAGAAGGCAAAGCGCTGCCCAGAAAAGATTACTTTTTCCTAGGACTATTTCAGGACTTTGTGGAAACTCTTAGTTTGGCACTCTGTTGGAAGAGAAAGGTGATAAAATAATTATTTGCGTCACCATGATTTTTGAAAGATACAGGCAAATTATTGATTGTTCAAGGCAAATGCAGTAATTTCACATGTATGAATTTCTGTAGTAAGTGAAGGCTGGCTTGAGAAGGAAGTTACCTTAAAGCAAACTGATGTGTAGATTGATTTATGCTGCAGTAATTGCCCAAGAAAATGCTCTTGCTTTACTGTCAACACAAGGTAATCCTTGGTAGTTTTCCTGCCCGTTAAAATAGTACCTTGCATTTTCTCTATCAGTGTTTTCACCATTCCCTAAGGTATCAAAGCCACGACATATCTGAAGATGGTGTCCTTGGCAGTACAGTGGAATGCACTGATTAGACTTACGGATATTGGAAAATACTGAGCAAAGGTACTCTCCTGAAGGAAGTAAATCTATTAGCCTACAGTCCAGTGCTCTTAAGGGAGTTTCTACATTACACACTGTGGTACAGAGCTGCTAACTGAAATCCCGGAAACAATATAGTCACATTAGCTCTGTGTGTCAGTAACGTTGCCAGCCCCATTGCCTTTTGTTTATAAGCAAGTTCGGTCAAGGTCGGATTACTTCCTTCCTCCATTGCTCTGCGTTCTACAGTGCAGATTTACGTGCAATGTCTTTTAAATCTTTTAACAGTGATAGCTTAAAATTGGCTTATATAGAACTAATAACTTGTGGTTTGAAAGTAAGACAGCACAATGATAAATAACACTGTATTCAGTGTTACTGTTGTCTGGATGTTACTGAGAGAAGGGATGGAAAAATTCTGTTGCAAACTACTCCAGAGATAAGGTGGCAACTTGGAAAGAGCGCAACAAGGAAAGGAGGACCAATTAATTTTAAACTCAGGTTGTAGCTGTAAGATACACCACTCGGCATCCTAGATATCCAGCTTTTTCAGTACATGCCGTCATTCGGTTTACGGAGTAAATGTAAAAATTGCAGTAGAACTTTCAAAACACTCTTATGAATTCATTTTCTGAAAAGTAGTTATGCACTTTGAATAAATGGCACACATTATCTTTTTTGTTTGGAAGAAAAGCTTTAACAAGCCAAAAATAAGAAGGGTAAAAATTGTTATTTACCATTCAGAGAAGTTACTGTATCGCTGGGCTGATGATTTGCATTACATTGTTGATATATTCATTTGTTCTTCATGACATGGTCTGTTTTAAGCCTTAAGAACAATACCTACAGCCTAATGGGATTTTCTGTTTCTGAGATTCTTTGTTTTGTTTTTATTTGATTCATATGTGGTGCTTCCGTGCATGTTGTTTGACTAAGAGAGAATGAGGAGACACAAACAAAAAAAAATATCCTTAAAGCATTCTAGTCTCTATCCTTAATCTACCTGTCCTGTCTATTCCTTTCTGCCCCTGGAGATGTTTGAGCAACATGTGCTACTGCTTTATGTAACCTCTTTGCTTCCCTGCAGCAAACACACAGTCTCTAGACTATAGCCTTTTTACTGCATGTGAGAAACCAGATTGTTATTCTTGCTGCATTTACTGTACTTCTTTCACTGATACTGCTCTGCTGCCCCCAAGGTCTGAATGACATTGATCTGATGCTCACAGCCTAGAAATAAAGCCAGTGTGAGCTGTACAGAAATCTCATGGCCAGTGCAAGGAAATCATTAACTCTTGCAGCTTGTTCAGATAAATAAAGGAAGGTAAGGAAATTGCAACTTAGCCAAAATCTGAGAAGCATGATGATATTGCTGGGACGGGATCTCCACTGAAAAGCAGCACAAATGCACATGTCATAAGAAGGTTTTAAAAAGTTAAGCTTGTCTAGCTGTCCGATTGGGAAGAACTAGTGCAGTGAGAGCAGTAGTATTTGAGAGCCTTAATGCTAGGTTTTCAGAGTTATGGGAATCTTTGCCATTGTCAAGCTATTTATCTTTGTTAATTTCCTTGTTGAAAACACCCTTTTGGAGAAAAACTCTCCATCAGTGAAACAGTTTTCCTGAGTAGTATTGTGGTTTTATTTTTTTTTTTCCAGGCATAGTATAATTTTTTGATATATATCTCTCCAGTGTTGTTCTCCTTGGTCAGGGGTCCTTTATAATCTCCCTATTGTGCTGTGATCGTAATATATGGAGTTCCGTGCAACATTGTGGTAGCTATTCAGATAGATGCTTTTTAATTTCCTTTTCTCCTTTACCTGGGGTAACACAGCATTACTTCCAATGTAGTTTTGCTTGTTAGTGACCCTCTCAGTGGGCGTCCCTTTGTACATGTGTGGCACAGCACTTCACTTGCTTGAAGAACTCCATTACATGGACTTGGTTACATGAGGATTGGCAGAGCTTTTTATCTATCTTCATTTTATTTTGTATTTAGGAATATGCCTGTTCGGTGGATTTTTCTAAAGTCTAAAATATATGCAACAAATATTTTTTTACTGAATTTTGTGGAATCTTCTGCTTTGATGGGTAGAACTGTATGCCCCCCTGGTTTTTTTTCAGTGTTGGAGGATTATTAATACTTCTCAGCTGCCTCTCTAAATGTTTTTCTTTAATCAGGGCCAACTCTAACTTGATGAAACAGGTGGTTGCTTAACCAGCAAATTGTTTAACATGAAGCTCCAGCCAGGATGTAGCTTCTTATAATTGAAAGACTCAAACTGCTCCTGCCAGCCATCTTTTCCCTTGCTCAGCATTGCACCACCATTTCAGACAGAATGTGCAACAATAAAATAAAGAACGTCTCCAATGTTAACCCTGTCTCATCCAAATCACCCAAACGTTTCTTGTACGTATTGTGATATTAAGGTGCCATAAAACTGGATGGGACCTGCTTTCATGTCTCAGGAGAGACATGAAGACATTTCTTTTGAAGATTACAATCTCTTCTTGTCATTTTAGGGGGAAAAACCCCAACCCAAGCATATGGTTCCACCTTTACATTGCAAAATGCTGTCACTCAAGGACTCCAAAGCCAGGGCATGAAGTGGATGTTTGGATTGTGTGTTGCTGAAACAGCAAGTGAATAGCCACTGACACTGGGGCAGAAAAAGAGAGGCTCTTTATGTTTTCCTCCTTACCTAATGTCCTGACTGCCTCAAAGACTGGAACTCTCTATTCTTATTCGGAGGCTGTGGCTGGCAGGGAAGGAAAACAGTTACCCATGTGGGCAAGAGGTCAAGGACACATATAATGTCCATTTTTTTCCTCAGTAATTTGAGGACATATTCAAACCCTCTAGGATACTTACTTGTGGAGAGTAGTTGTCAAAACAAGCCAGGCAACCAGGTAGCTGGTTTTTAACATATAAGCCATTATTAACTTCCTGGATGATAGAGTCAGCATTACTTTCCAGTAAAAGAAATGGACTCCTCCATCACCTAAGCAGGCAGACTGCTCCATTGCCCGTATTATGATACTGTATACTAGCATGATTGTTAATCATATAAAAACATCATAGCTATAGGGCATTACAGAGTCTTTAAATCAACTGGTCTGTATTCTATGTTGAAATATGCAGTTTTGGCTCTTTTATTTACTTGTAGAAGTATTTCCTATAAATATAAGGTAGACGGTTGTACCAAGATGCATAATTGGCAAAGTGAGATTGTTACCACCTGCAGTCTTAATTTCCAGATTTGACAAATGTAATATATTTCCAAGTATTTATGGTGACCTACTTAGAAAAGATGCAGTACTACTATTACCATACTATTTTTGTAGACATGCCAAATGTAAAAGAAGTCTGATTTTGTTACATTACAAAATATTGTCCCTCTGTTTTTTTGGGTAAAGTGCTTTTCTTATGTACCAGTTAATAGTGTATGCAGAGTTTTTTACCAGATGTCTGAAAAAGGATCCAAAAATGCTTTGTTCAGAACAAATCTAATGTTGATTGCCACCAAAGGGGGAATTGAGGCCTCCAGTATAGTTCAGCCTTTGTAGTCTGAATGAAGGAACTGGCAGCTTGTTTACACATAAATCTGCACTGAAATAACAGGAATTCCATTTAATTTACATCCTTCTTTTTTTTTTTTTTTTTTTTTTTGGTGAGTGAAAGTCTTTGAGCAGTAAGATTTTAGCATAAAACTTTCCTATTCTGTTTTTTTCTTTTTTCCCCCTGGCTGAAGTTTAAACTGTAGAATACTCAAGAAGTTAAAGCTCTATACTTCAGATTGAAAAGGCTGTTTAGACTAGTTTTGTTTAAGCAGCAAGAGAACTATATACATATTTATTCCTGTTGTTACTGGGTGCTTATTGCCAAATTATCTTGCTTGGTGTATAGGATGGGGATCTTTAAACTAGTCATCATTAAATATTCCTTTTCTCTTTTAATTGTCAGAGTCTTACCAATTTAATAGATATTTCACATTTTTGTTGCATCTACTTAAGTCTGATATAGTTGTATATCTCTCTTCAAATAGGTGATAAGACTTGAAGACTGATGTATCATCTTGGTCTGGTATCTAATCTGTTACTATCCCTTAAAGCATTATGGATGCTTTGATCAAATAATATTTTCAACTGAATGCTGAATTAACAGTGAGAGACAGACAGGTATCTTCACTCTCATTGACAAATACATTATTAGTCCTTGAATAATCCCATAAATCCAGGCTTTGTATCACAGTCTGGCCTCTTGAACCTACAGGTTGAAATCACTCATTTATTAGAAATCAGAATGAGAGAATTTACTAAATCAAGATTTCAGAGTATTGAAAGAGTTTTCAATATCATTTGGTGTCCTTCCAGAAATCTTCTAGTTAATTGTGACATCAAGGCTTAATACATGATAGTGGGTTATCACATACAAAATCTCAATTTTATACATGGCACTGAGCATCTGTTTATTGTAAGTGATTTTTTTAAAAAGCTGTAGTCAGATTGTAAACTGGCTTTATTTCTAACATCCCATGTTAAACTTTCCCATGTGTCCACCCTGCATAGTTGCATTTGTCTACTAGTTGCAAGTTACATCTTTTCTAAATGAATGTGTTGAGTAACACTGTAGTTTGGTGTGTATAATAGCCTGGATTTGAAGTGTTTGTTTATTGGTTGTGATAATGTCTGTTAGGTATGCAGAAGTGGTACATAGAACATCTGCTCCTGTCACGATTGATGCTACTTTTCATCAAGATCAGCATTTTAAGCTGAATAGGAGATTAATTAATATCAGAATGGTCCAATTGTGAAGAATTTTTCCTCTGTGTACAACTGTGGTACATTTGGCTAGTATAACAATACCAATCCTGATTTCAAACCTGGCTGGATGAAAGGTCCTTATACTTTTTCAATTTTTCAAGGAAATCCTTTGCGTTCCTGGATCCAGCTCTCAGTTCTCTTGGGTATGCTGCATTTCCAGGAGGGAAGTGAAACAGAAATCTGATGAATCCCGCCCTTGAAGAAATACTGTGCTGTTATACTATTTCATGTCAGTTCTTAAAAATCTCTCCATTTGTGCATATGTGTATTCTCATTTTTCACTTCAATACACACATAAAATGTGACAGAGTTCCAGTTGCTCTGGGAACTTTGATTTCCAATTTTCTTATCTTTACTTTTAAAATCAAAGTGTGTGTTTAATGTCCATTTCTTCCGCTAAGCTTTAAAAAGAGTGTATTTCATTCTCAGCCTACAGCTATAACTGGTTAAAGCAATTTTCACAGTAGCTACAGATAAATGCATGGTAAGTGAATTAGCTTTTGTTATACTCACAGTTGCTTGTTTTTTCTATTTGATTTCTGTATGTTCTTGTATGAATTCTCAAAATCATGTGTATTAAAATTGGAGAGAGATGATTTCGAAGCTGTATGCATGAATGTTTCCTAAGAGGTCACTCTGTGCTCCTGAGCTGTACACATAAACAGTAGAGCTGGCATACCTCCATTTATTGAATGCGAGCAATTGATCTGCAGAGCACATTTGGCTCAGCAGGTCCAGAATGTACTGAACGGAGGCAGTAGATGTGCCTGACGCAGGAAATCTGCTTCAGGCATGGGCCGTAACACCAAAATATCCTATGTGTTTCAGACTTCTTGTGCCACTTAGGATACGGAGTGTCATAAACACAGTTTTCTACCTCGTAGCCATACGAAGTACAAACACTACAGAAGAAACATTAATGTCTATTTTGCATATTATATATGTTTTAATAGTGTGTTTAGAAAGTATATTTTTAATGTATTTGTAGCACAGGCTGTCTTTCTAGTTATTTACACATAGCATGAATGTTATTAAATTGAAAAAACAATGATAAAATGGGTAATTTAAAGAGATCGTTAGTGTATGTTAATTTGACTGTGATGCTATAGGAAAAACTGGAAAGTGAAAGAGGGCATATTAGAGAATGTGAACTGGAAGGTGAACTTATTTGTTATGTGCTGAAATGCAGGTGAAGGGATAGGGGGACCATTCTAACAAGTGAGCTGTACAGTTTCACTCTCAGGTTGGAAGAATGTAGCAAATAAAGTCCTGCGGAAGTGTCTCCTAAATATGTTGGTCATAAGGCAGGTTCTTAATGGAGTTGAGTATTAAATTTGTAGGAGGAGACTACAGGCATGTTGGAGGACAGAACTAGAACTTGGATTCACTGGCAAATAGGAGAGGCGGTTTGACAAGACAGGATGCCCGGTTCCGCGCTCACGTGGGACTAGTCTAGCTGGTCTCCACAGGGTGAGAAACAAGTGGATAAGTGGCAATCCAGCAAGGAAGTGTCTGTGCATGGCACAGGGCATGTGAATCAGCATTATCATGCTGTTATGAAAAAGCCACGGCATATGAGGTAGTTCACTGCCTCACGTGTAATAATTCTTTTACTCTGTCCAGCATTGATGAGGCATTGGCTGGAGAGGAATATTGTCCAGTATTGAGCAGTGTGGTTAAACAAAAATACAAAATAATCAGTGTCTGAAGGACAGCATGAGGAGAAATCAGAATCTAGAAATGATGACTTAGGGGAATGATATGGAGTCTTTAGTTAAGAGAAGATGAAGTAAGATGTGATAAAACCCTTCAGATATATAAAATGCTGCTGCAAAGAAGGGAAGATCTGGTCTCCATCATAGTGGTGGGTAAAACAAGAAGCAGGATTTCAATAAGACTAAATTGGATTAAACTTCTCATGTTAGGAAGAATTAAGTACTGTAATAGGTTGCTGGAGGAAATAGTGAAGTGTACGTCACAGGAAGTAAGTTAGAAATAGATTAGCTAGACTTCTGTCAAGGATGACAGCATCGTGGCCATTCCTGCCAGAGCAAGTGACGGACCAGGTGATCTCCCCAGGTCCTTCCAGCCTTATTCTAAAATGTAAGTTTTCAAAGATGCTTTGAATCTGAACAAAAAAATTCCCCTTATTGTGTTTCCAAAGGCTGGTTTGATATACCTAATTTCTCAGTAAGCTTCTAGATAGAAGACTTTTTGTTGTTGTAGTTGGAATTGGCATTCCCCCACCACAAAAGAAAACAAACCCCTTTTTAGCCTTGAAAAGTTCCTAGATCAGTAAAAGCTGTTGATTCTTTCCAGAATTAGAAGGTATACATCAAAGAAATACAGTTTTGAGTGAGGATAGTCCTTCTTAGGTAGAGAAATAGAGCCAACAAGTACGTTAAAAGAGAATTTGAAGAGATCTGTGTTTTGTGTGGGATCAGAGACGTTCTCGCCAAAGTCCCATCTGTTCAGCTTTTATTGAGCTCTGTTTTCTTTTCGCCTCTCTGTTGTGCTAGCACTCCAAGTGGAGACATGACTGACTGACTGAAGTCCTGAAGTTCTGAAGTTGTTCTGGTTGTCTTTCCAAATGCAGGTATCACAAATAGCAACTGAGTTTTCATGGAGAGGTTTCATTGGTAGTAAAGTCACCTGATTAAGGAGTGGTCTGATCCAGGAAAGCTTAAGAAGCTGTCTTTAACAAATAGGGAGCAAGTAAAGGAATGATTATGCTATTCTGGACATAGATGGCAGCCCCAGTCCCCAAGATATCTGCGACTGACTGAGAAACCCTGTATTCAGGACTCTGCAAAGTCTGTCTATGTTAGAGTATGTGTTAATCACACCTATGATGTTCCTCTTTAAGAGTTAAACTGTGAAACAGGAAAAATCACACCTTAATTGAAATTATGGGAAAAGATGTGCCTGAAAACTGAGGACTGAATCCTCTCTCATAAGCATGTAGCTTATAGCATATGGCATAACTCTGTCATAAGGAAATCCTGGGTAGCCTGTAGCCTGGGAATGTGTTTAGAGGCTGAGTGAGTGAAGGGTAGCACCTACAGCAGGCTTAAAACATTGGAAATTCTGTATTTGCATCTTATTGCAGCACCCTTGTGGGTGGCCTGTAGGTATGAGGAATATTCCTTTGTGTTGCCTGTTGGTGGCTTATTGGAGATACAAGAGAATATTTCCTCTTGAGAGGGGCACTCCTAGAAGAAGAGATTATTTCTATTTTATCTTGAACTGGTTTTGCTGAGGTAGTATTTTGCTCAAAATAGATGGCTGCCTTTTCAGTGGGACAGACAGCCCAGTCGGATGGCCAGCACAGGGGCTTTCATGTTTGAATTACAAAAGATTTGGGCTAGAATGAATATTTTTCCCCTCCTCAAGCCACTTATAATGGTAGATATCACAGTTTATTTCTGGGAGAGCGGGATAATGGATTTAATTAGTCTTCCACTTAAAGCATCATAAATCAGGACTGATTTGACTGGGTTTATGCTAATAACACAGTAGATGTAAAAGGAAAATGGGGTTAATCTGCTGATATATTTCGTTGGGGCTTAATAAATTTACCACACTTGTCAAAATAACTCTTGGGTAATTTGCAAAATTAAATGTGTATTTCTATGCTACGTGTTTTTTGTTTGGAAGCTAGGCGTCTTTTTGCTGATGCTTCTTTCAGAAACCTCAACTCTGGCAACGTGTTCTGGCCTGGCCAAGTTTTCATACTGTGCATGGCAATGAGTTGAGTATGCTGCAGTACTGTAGCAGAGTGAGTGTTGAAGCAGTGTGGAGTTGGCATAGGCTACATGCTTAAGAACAAATTCAAAAAGGATTAAAAAGTTCTCACTGTCAGATCTATTTGTAAAGAAAATAATTCAGTTGCTAGGAAGGTATCTGTAAGTTCAGTACAGTTAGCTTGAGTTGACTCTCCAAGTACAAAGATGTGTGAAGTTTCTACCTCTATTTCTATATCAGCAACATTAACTGAACTGATAGTAATCTGATAGTGATCCTGGTAGATACTGCATGGGGGGGCTTAAAAGCTGCTTTGGGGAAAGGGGCTTGCTCTCCTGGACTGAGATTGATAGGACAAGAAGCAACAGGCTTCATTTGTCTTAATTCTGACGACAGAAGAACGTTGGAGCAGTTTGTGTGGGGAAGGTGTGGATTCTCTGTCACGGGGACATCTTCTAGATATTCATCAGAATGATCTAGGAAAAGTTGATTGTGTCCTGAGGCTGAGGGTGCACTAGGTGATTCTTGACAACAGAGCAATGTGCTACAGTAAAAAGAGATTTTTGTCATCTTGGCCTACAGTAGAAACAAACTGGGTTTTGTATTAGAGTTACTGAGTTGCCTTCTGACATATCTGTAAGTGTTTTGTCTGACATAATATCACATTGGAACAGCAGTTTCCCACTGTGCCCGAGTTCTGTGTGCTACGATATCCGTGCAGCATCAGTATCTACGGAGCTTGCTTTGCAGTTCTTTCCTGTGTTGTACTTGGGTATTCACTGCAGGTACTACATCTGCTTTTAGACGTAGCTAAATGATAGCAGTCTGGTTTTTGTCGCAAGTAGTTTGCTCCCAAGATTGGCTGCTCACGCAGCTATAGCATATAAGAAGTTATAATAAGCCATCTTTATTTCTAAAGTTGGTGATTTTCCTGTGAGATCTCAGTGAGAACTAAACTGATTGTAGTACAAAACTTACGAGGTACATTTCCAGATTTTCATATATGACAATAATGGAATTATTTTAAATGTTGAAATCATCTTTACTGGGGCATAGACTAGCAAAAGCTTTGTGAATAAATACTTTGCTAACTCCAGTGTATAACTTTCTCAGGGAGGCTGATCATATTTGGCAAGGGAAATAGGATTCCACAGGAGGTTATACAGAATTATGAGATGATGCAAATGGAAATATATTTTCTTGGGGGGAGGAGAGTGAACAACTTCTCTGTAATTGAGTTACAGATAAAATTTAATTTAAAGGGTCCAGCAAGCTTGTTTGAAGTTCAAAGAAGCTTGTGCATAAATTTGGCCTGCCTGGAGTTACTGCATCTTAACACATATAGCTTGATCAAAAGAAAAGTAGAAATGGAGTAGTTCCAGAAATCCAGACTGGTTAAGTCAGTCTTTCTTGCCCAGTGATGGAATTTAGAAAAATATCATTTGGTCTTCTCTTAAGTATTTTCCTCCTGGATCAAAGGATTTCTCTTCCAGCCTTTCTATACTAATCACACAGTGAAAAAAATGAACTTCTATAGTGAAAAGATTATGTTCTTTGTGATCTATTTAAGTTAGCAGTTCATGGGGACTGCTATCCTGAAATATAAGCTATGGAAATGCCAAGTCAGTAAAAATATTACTTGTCCCTTTAATAGCTTGAATTTACCTTTATGACAAACTTGGAGAATGAAATAATAAAATGCAGTGTGATCTGTAAAAGTGTACTTACTGTGTTGTGATTTATTATTTTGTTTCTGTGAAATGGGGGGCCTATTACTTGAAGAACTTCTAGATGATTCTGCTAGCAGTGCTCTATGTCAGGAAGAGGTCAGTAGCGATACAGAATGGTTGTGGGGTAAGATCTAAGTATCCAAGAATACACAGAATATGGGTTCTTTGGGAGGTGTGCATTTCAATTAGCAGGAATAGATACTTTTTAATTAGCTAGACTGAAAAATCTGGGTAGTGACAAATGCCCTGGTACCATTCTTAGCATCTTTAGTTTCTGGAAGCCTTAAGTTAAGGAAGCAGGACTTGAAAGTATAATTTATGCCCTAAGATGGAACAGGGTTGGATGAAGATTGATGAGGGCAGAGAAAATCTGTGGGACTGTAACTTTTCACAGAGCAAATACTGTTCTGTGATACTGACAATTTTCTAGTCTTTTAAAGTCTAATAAAAGCCAACTTAGGGGGAAATAAGTACAAAAGTTTTCCATGTATATATTTCCATATGCTCCATATTTACTGGAAATACAAACAAGAAAATGATAAAATCTCCTATTTAATGAATTTTGAACTGCTAGACACAAGGCCATTTCGGAGCTCAGCTGATTGAAAGAGGTCTCTTTGCAGGCCTGCCAATCTACCAGTGTGAAGCCAGTTGCAGTATTAGAACTTGCCATGTTTTATACATGTCGTAGTTTTACTTTCTACTGTGATGGTATTCGTATCATTTCAGTGCCTCATAAATACCCTTTGAGAGTGTTTAAAATAGGCCAAAGAAAATATATTCAGGTGAGGTAGTTTTAGTATAATGAGCAATTTCTCCTCCTTTCCCAGCATGTTTTTGTGCAATTCTAAAGGACTGTAAGGGCCACCGAGGAAGCTGACTTTTATGGAATGTGGGAAGCATCGTAGCTCATTTTAAGTGTGTGTCTAATATTTCTACATGCCTAGTAACTTAAAATCTGGTCTCTATTTGAGGTGGCGCAACTCTTTAATTCTGTTGGGCTGTTAAAGATAGTATAAAACTGTTCAGTCACTGACAGCAGGTTATTTTATTGTGTGGTGACTGGGGATTATGAGAGTTATGGGGGAAGGTGACCTTGATGCAGGTTTAAGTGCAGCACTTCTTGACACATTGCAGTAGAGAACAGCACTGGTGTTAACTTAATTGTGTTGTTAAATGCACTAGGGATGAATTACTAGAAGCAGATTAAACAAGTGACATTCTTATTTCACAAACTGCATTTAATCTCATGCATGGCTGTGTTTATGATAGAGTTAGAGCAATACAGTAAATTAAATGTGAATAGAAGGCTCGTCAATATCTTCATAAGCAGATGTTTTTTGTTTGAACTAAAGTAGAAATAGGATATACCTTAAGTCATTCAGGACAAGAAGGTTGAAGTCTCATGTATTTACTAAAAAAGATAAATTTGCAATTTTGAATAGTTAATATTTGCTCTCTTATTCGGTCTGAAGCATCCAGAAAGAAATTAGGCTGGTCATTACATCATGGAGTAAAACTACACTGAACAGAATTTTGCAATGGAATTTTGCAAAGAAATAAGCAGAGGTGATAGTATAATCAACTTCAAGGCTGCTGATACTTATTTGGTATGGGTCTTAACATTTTTTGCCCATTGTAGAAGTTCAGTTTTTCATTGATATTAATTAGAAAACCTGTATGACACATGTTAAAGTTGTATTAAAAAAATTTGCTATCTGTCAGTACACTTTTTACTGTATTTACTGAAATTTCACCACAACCTTTTCTCAACAATTCTAGCTAGCTATGGGAAGAGTTAAAAAACCTGAATAAAGGAAAAAAGTTTTGAGTTACATTAGTATCCTTGATATTCCCCTATTTTTTTAGTGTTTTGGCCAAAACAGTTTGTTATGTTTGACCCACATTTGTCAAATAGTTTTAGGAAATCATTGTTGCCTTCTGTGGTGAATAAACTGGAAGGAAGGAAAATTCAGGCAGCTCTGCTCCTTTGTAATTGTGGTGCAGAAATATACTTGTAATATTGTGAAACCCCTATGTACCCATTCGCATGTGGATGGAATTCATAATTCAATAGTTTATCTAATGATTGCATTCCATTTTGCAGTGACAGTTTTCATTAAGACTACATTTATTCAGAGAAAAGCTAGCCTAATAAGCATGCCTAAAGTTAAGGGATTTATTGTTGTCATTTTTAAATGTTTTACTCTAAAATTGGTGTAATTTAGGCATAACAAAGTTTTGATTTTTTAAATTGTGCATAATTTTTTCTGTTTGTTTAATGTGTATTACTTGGAGTATGTGCAGTACTTATTTGAAAAATCACTTTTTTCAGATACTGAGGTAGGATTAAAATGACTGTTTAAAAAAAACAAACAAAAACCCCAAAAAACCTAAAATAGAAAAAAAAGAGTTGCTAAAGTGTTTGGTCAAAGCTATAGCCACAGATTTAATTTGAAAGTCATAGGGACCTCCATAATTTTACCTTCTGCATGGTATTTTTACAGTTTTATTTGGGTTTGTTTCAGCATTAAAATCAAGGTTTACGTGACTTTTTCAGGTAATTAGCTTAAACACAGTATTGAAAATATTTGCTTTTATTATAGAAGTTAGTATTTAGCTTAACTTTTACTTTGTATGTCCTATCGAACATGGTATATATTCAATAAACCTGTGACTACTTTTTATACCTGTAGATTTTGAGTTAAAAATCTCATCAGTGGACTAGAATCCACATAAAAGAAGTCATGTTGTTTGGAATTTGATGTTAAAAGTAGGGACACCTGAATAAAGGAGTGACAGGCCCAGCAAATCTTGATTTTTACTGCAACTTTTATTGCAGCAAAATTGAGAGAATTGAATTCAGTCACGTAGTTTGAAAATAGTTCTCTCTTTTTTTCAAGAGGCTTTGAGTTCTGCATGGTGTCTGTGTGAAGATTGCTTGTCCTCCTCCTGGGAGACAGACAGGATTGTGTGGTGTCTGTGCTGTGGGAGGGAGAGTTGGGGTTTCTTTCCCCTGCTTGAATTTTGGTGTGCTGATTGCTCAGAGAAAGGTTTTGCCCCATCTTCTGCTCTAGTTTAATTATCACACCCACCAAAAGAACCTCTCTTTACCTGTTTTAGCCTCTTCAGTGTTACAGGCCAAATGCAATGCTCTCAAACCTGACCTCTCATCTGTATTTGCAGGTAGAGACACATGTGAAGCAGAAGCAGTTTTAAGTCAAGAAGAGTTAGAAACAAACATAACTGCCATGATAGTGTATGTATATACATAGTTCCTTATGTTGTAAGAAGAGTCCTTATGATTCTGAGGTCATCTTTTTTATGCCTAAAAATGGTGGATTTTTTTCCTCTTGTCTAATAAAGCCATCATTTTTGTCACACATTTTTCATAAAACTAGACCTGTAAAGTCATTGCTGTAAACTTAGGTTCTGAGTATATGCCCATGCAAGCACAGAGCATTATGGTTTTTGCAATTTCTCTGTTTTAAAGGAGGCAAGAATCAAGCCTGTAAAGTCTAACACCAAAATAAAGCAACGACAAAGTCTGGAAAAAATAATTTCAAATGATTACCAAATGGGCTTTTAGGAGGGAAACAGGATATGCCTTTTGAGGAGAAAGTGAGTTTGAAAGGCCCCAGCGATACGATTTATCACACATTCCTGGATAATGCATCACACCAAAATCCTATTTATCTAGTCTATTGCTGTTGGCAATTAATCTCAAACAAGGATGTGAAGCATACCGAGAAAGGTGAAATGACAAAACAGAAAGGTGTCCGTACCTGCTATAGGATCTTCTGTAATAGCTTTATAGTCTGAAGTATCAGCCAGACAGAGATCAGGAGGAGATTTCTCCTCTGCCCAGGTTCTGTGTTTATGTAATCCTGTTTGGCACTTAAGAACATCTTGGTGGTGTAGTGTTTTTCTTAATTTCACAACTATACCAAACTTTACTTCATATTACTATCACCAGAAGGGTTGGAAAACAAAATTTGTGCATTGTGTAGATAAGAACAAGGTAAATCCTGGCTTGAAGAGCTTTGTGTTAGTTAGTACCATTATAGTAGGTAAATGTGGTTGCTACTTGATTGTGTTACCTCCTCTTTTTTCTTCTTTCTTTCTTTCTTACTTCCCCTGCCCCCCTGTAAGACAGGTACTTGGAAACTGTGGTTTCAGGACATTTGATTGAAGATTTATTTAAGATTAGTAGAAACAGACTAGAACTGCAAAATTTTCATCCAGATCTTAATATCTTATGTCTCAGAGTTCTGGGTGCAAATTCTTATTTGTATTGTGACGTTTTGGAAACGGTGATTAGGATCTACAGATCAGCTCAGAACTCAAATGCCAGCAAAATAAAATCCATTTTTGGGTTATACCTATTTGTAATTATGATGGATGCAGAATTTGTTTGTTAGGAAGGTCTCTCACAGCTGTTGCCTACAAAATAATTTGCTTGTTACCTCTCCCTTCTCATACCTCATCTCCTTTGAAAGTCACTATTTATCATTTTATGGCACTGGTGACTAAGTGTTGCTGAGTCAATGCTTGATTAGTTTCCAGCTGGTCCTCTGTGAGTACTTAATTTGGATGCCAAACAATCAAATTAAATTTTCAGAGTATTTTATGGCTTTACTAGAACTGCAATGTGGTATTGTCGTCATGGTGCCATCCCCAAAGACTCTCATGGCCAGTGACTACTCTGAAGTCATCTCCTCAGACTGGCAGTGACATCATTCTGCCATAGTACAGCAGTCCCTCTGGATTTTCATTAACATTTGCAACAGCGTGGTGTTGTAACAGTGCCATCAATGGCTTCGATTAATACCAGCCTGAAACTATTTTGACGAGAAACATTGCAAAGGGATTTTTGTCAAGAACATATGAAAAGTTTTCTTTTACTGCAGAGGCAATGTTTTGCAAAGAAAATTACCAGTAAAATAATTCTTCCTGTAAAATTTTCTAAAATACTAGTAGATTTTCTATGCATCTATATTATCTAACTGTGCATATTGATGCATATTTGATTTTGTTATTAAAAAAGTCTAAAATTGATGTGACATGAAACAGGAAGCATTCCTTAATTTGCCAAATGAAAATTTTGGAAATTGTGATTAGGTGATACTTATGTACCTTTGCTGATGTTAAGACTCAGTCATTTAATGTAGTTGATTCAAATGTCAGATTTTACTTGAAATATTAATGTGGCCTGATTTCATAGCTTCTCATACTTTGTACTCATTACGCCTGCTGGGGAACAGGGAAAAGAATTGAAAATATTCATGTTGCTTATATAAAATGGCCTAGCATGCACATGATAGTTTGAAAGTTTAGACCTGGTTTGTGGGGAGAGTGACTTCTGCATATCAAGATGGGTACCTCTGGGAGAAGGCAACCTTGTTTTTCGTTCTATTCTTTAATCTTGTTCTAGGGTGTCCCCTGCTTTACAGTAGCTTTGTGATATGGTACCAGATTAAATTATTATTGCTTTTATCTTTCATTATGGGAAAAAAAAAGATATGGCCATTTACTGACTTCACTCAGCTTCCACAGTTCCAAGAACTGTCAGGGCTAATGCACAAAGTTTCAGGCCAGTATTGCTTTTGATAGAAGAGCTTCTAGAGAAACTGCTGGCTACATCCAGATTAGAGAGTGCAACAGAGGCAGATGTGTAGAGTGAAACAGTTGGTGAGGAGGACCTAGAGTCTGCACTGTGTGTATTTTCTTTCAGACCATGTCTGATCTTGTGGAGAGAGCAGTCACAAGCAGTTGAAACATTCCTGGAGCATATCCTCTGATTTAGTTTCATGCAAAAGGAGTGCAGTTTGTTTGGTTTGAGATCACTAAGCAACGCCAGCCAAAACGTGATAAGCTCCTGTAGTGCTTGTCTAAACGCACTGAGACACACGTATGTTCAAATGGGTAAAGTGGAAATTCCCACCATTTAAACCATGGATTTTGTCAGACGTACTAAAACTATTTTTTCCTCAACCATTACAGCAGTCCACAGCTACAGTTAAATGGAGATAGGGATGGCAACCTCTCAATAGGTATAGGGTCAGCACAGATAAAAGGTGGTAGGAACTGCAAATAATACAAAATAGCTATATTGTTGGTAACGGATAAGCTTCATGATTCCTGTGCATCCCGGATTGTCATTGTTCTTTTTGAATGGAAGTACCTTAAGTGTCTTAAGTACTTATTATGATCTGTCTGAAAGGTACAACACCTTCTGTAAACAAGAGAGTTTAAAACTCACTGAATTCAGAAAAGTCCTCAGTTCCCCTGCTTTCAGGCTTCTATGTAGTCCTGAAGTTCTCTGGAGAAGTGTTACAGCATTACAGGGTATGATATTTGGCATCTGCATTGCCTCAGGAATATTTTAATGATTAAGGCTTGTCCTTCATTTCCTAAAATCCCTGAGAATAAAAAAACCTTTTTTATTAACATAATTTCTGAAACAACACAGTCAAGAAAGCAGCTGGGGCACCTTTCACCTTTAATAAAGAGTTTGGTAAATGAATAGACTACTACCATAAAAATCTATACTGACTTCTCTCATAATTGAGGATTCACTGTAGAAACCATAACTGTGACCTTAAGCATTCTGTATCCAAAAGGGAATGTATAACAACTGTGTGTCAAAAGGTAGTGTCTCACTGGAGGAATATAACAAGATTGCTAGGCTCTCTAGTTAGCTCTGCTCCTTTTCTTAGTAATCTTTTTTTCATGTTAGAAGGGGATCTTTTAGGGGCAAGAAAAAGGTCTGTGTATCTACCTGTTGGTGGTAGTTTGATTAAATCTTGTAATAGCCAAAGAACTCTGCTTCCAAAATCTTGGGACAGATGCCTTAAAAATAGCTCAGTAAGCATTTCTTGTATTTATCAGAACTAATTTTGGTGTAGCATCTGTCAGAGCTTTGAGGTTTCCTGTAATTCAGAACATATAACCAGAGATGCTGTTTTGTACAAATATGAGTTAGTCAAGCAAACCTAGGGAAGTAGGGTAATCTAAAATCCTATGCGATTAATCTAATTGCAAGTTACTATCCAAGGTAACCTGGGGAAGAAGATACCTTACCTAAGGGCAAAGACTTGTGGAATGTCACCTTGCTGAACCGAGCTTTTGATTCCCATACAAAGGGCTCTACAACTACTTCCTAGCAACTCGGGAACCTACACCGATAATTTTTAAACAGGTTGCTTCAAAATAGCAGTCTGTTGGAATGAATTAGGTATTTCTGAGATGTCCTCCTCATTCATTTCCTGATACTCCTTCATTCCCTTTACGCTCAAATGTGTAGAAGTCACTAACAGAATGCAGTCTGCATTCTTGTCATAAACCTCCAGCCCTCTGTGCAATCCCATCAAAGCTGTGTTGATACAGAATAAGAGACAAGTCTCAGGAAGGATTCTGTACAACATGGTGGTTTGGGATAAATAGAACGTAAATCTGGAGGTTCCATTTTTTGCTGCTTAAGCTCATCATTGAAACCCAGTTTTTTTCCCTTCCTTTTCTTTTACTAATTTTGCTCTGGGACCTCATTTTCCTGATGTTAGAAATTCTTTAATTTCTGGTTACAGTGTTACAGGGTCAATATAAACATGTTTCACTGCCTTTCAGTTTAAATTTACCTTCTTTTTCTCTGGGGTTTATCTACTGATATATACACCTGGTTTTCTCCTTTGTCCTTCATTTTTGTGTACTAAAAATTTAAGCTGTTAATTTCCTTTCATCCATCCTAGTGATTGTTGTACAGGTTGTTCTCTGCGTCAGAGATTCACTTTGACTCTCTCTCTCAAATACAGCTGAACAGAATTATGTGTTTTCCAAGAGAAACTCTTACTTGTACCTTTTATAATAATGGTAACACCTCCCTTTCTTTACTGAAAATGACTCAATTGGTATGTTTAGGATCAGCTTTACCTTTTTCACAGCCATATTGCATTACTTCTTCATAAAGGTTGGAATTGATTAATAAATTAAAATCTTTTTTTCCTGCTGTAATTTCCAGTGCATAAGCCCATTTTTTACAGCAAAAAAGAATTCATTTCTTTTTGCATGACTTTGTACTATTTCCCATCAATTTTAATCTTTTTCCTACTACTGTAGTCTTTTCTGACGTATTTCTCTTTCAATGTAAAACTCCAATCCCCCTCTGTTGATGATTCTTCATAAATTTGTGTATCAGCAAATTTCATTAGCATAATTTTACTTTTGTGCTAAGATGATTAATGAAAATACTGAGATAACCCAGTTATTACATCTCACCGGTCCTTTACTTTCTCTTCAGACACTGGATTTTTGCTTCTCTTTTAACTAACTACTTATCCACCACAGAATTCTCATTGCTAATCTTCATCTCTTCATCAAAACTAATAGTTTTTCCAGGCAATATATCAGATGTTTTATCAAAGTCCAACTGGGAGCTGTGGCACAGAGAAAGCAGTATCTTTGAGGGGAAGAAGTTTCAGAGCCAAAATGTAGAATTGGCGAGAAGAAGCCTTACACAGGAATGAGGGTCAAAAAGTAAGATGTAAATTCTGGAACGTGGCAAGGCAAAGGTGTCATTAGAGTCAGACAGAGTTGATAGCATGGTCAGCATTGCATCTTTGGACTAGCCGATAAAGTTTGGTAATGACTATGCCTTTTGCAGCTGGTACTTTGTTAAATCCTTTACCCTTAACTGATATCTCATGTTGTAGGAAATCAGACTGGAACTAAACTGCTTGTCCTGGAGTGACAGAATTCAGGAATCAGAATCTGCTTCTTTTCTTGAAAAATGCAACAAACTCATTGCTAATGACTGCTTTACTTCTCTTGTTTTTGATGTTGTTATCGCTGAAGCAGGTCTAAATGCTATAGCTATATACAGTGTGAAAATGTTGACTCTTTTTCTATGAGTTTATAAACTATTTAAGTAATTAGAAGTAGTTGGATTATCAGTCAATTAAGGGAAGCACAAGATCATGGCCACATTATAATGTGTATGTAGGCATCCTGACAAAGATAAATGTCAGGGGATAATCTGGGGGAGCAAACCTGTCAGAAGGCTAGTTTGAGTTTATGAAACTGCCTATCTTAGAGAGCTTGTAAAATCCAACTGCATAAGAACCTGTTTTAGATCCCATGGGTGAGATTCTTATTGTTAGACGCCATGTCTAAGCATCTAATGTCAGGCACCTGTTTGTGCCATTATTTCTTCGATTCCTTCTCCCCCACCCCAGAAGTGTTGCTGCATTAGTTCAAAAGGTTTCTCCACCCCCAGCAAATGTCACAGTTGTTAGGGGCTCCCATAGCTTCCAGAGCTGCTTTGCAGTTTTAAGAGCTACTCTTGCTTGCAGTGAATCATAAATAGCACCTAAAAACATACTTCTAGCTGGAAGCCTTCAAGCAGTCCCCCTTCACACTCTTTTAAAATCAGCCCTGTGGGCACCATTGTGCCACTTTCATCAGAGTCTAACAACTTAATGGGCATGAGTTTCTTTTGCTAATCTGGAGGTCGTCTCTGCCGAGCAAGAGGGAGTAGCAGTAAAGAATCATTTTCAACAGGCGTCTCCTGAGACAATGAAACTAGTGGACATTTGATGAATATGAATGCACAGAATCTTAACCAAAAGAATTCTGGTGGGCTTTGTGTTTGGAGTGCTGCTATTATGTTACCTTTCTGAGGAAATAATCCTTTTTAAACACAGAAACCTTTCAAGAACTCTTACAAAGCAACTTTGTATTTATATTTGCATGCATGTAGAATACAGGAGGCTGGTTTTATTTGAGAAGTATGACTAAAATATGGAATTAGCATGCTGTTTTGTGGCTTTTCCTGTTAATTTCAGAAGTTGGTATTATAAACTATAAATCAGATGGTAATGAGTCAGCATCCATAACTTTCAGGTTTGGTCCAGATGAGCATTTACGTGTTTAGATATTGGCGTCTAATTTTACGATCCTCCCTTGCCTGTCCTGTCTTCATGGTGTATCTGATGTAATGGTCTAAACATCAGGCCACTGGACTGTTTTATCCAACTATTAACATAGCATCAAGAAATGATGCAACTTTTTATTCCTGAAGTTGGCTCAGTCTGGTAGCTCATTGCAGTCCTCAGTCAGATTGCACCAAGTGGGCATGAACTATACCTTCTTCTTTTTGTCTTCTGCTCCTCCTATTCCATACACAGTTGGTAAGAAACTTCAATATTGGAAGTTTGAGCTTCTTTTATAGCACTGATTATAAAAGTGAGTGGAAGAAGCTGTAAATCTCATTACATTTCTTAAATGGAGTCAATGCACTTCAGATGGGAATAGGATAATAAGAATCTGAAAGAAAATTAGAAATATTATTTATCCTATTGGAAGTTCACTTTGAACTTTAGAAGGAATACGAACAAGCTATCCAACATTTTGACATATCAGAACTATTCTTCCTGTGTAAAAATACTTAACCATTGAAATATTAGAGAGAAACGTGAGATAAGGCTGAGCTTTCAACACATAGTCATGTCCTAAATGCATCCTGTTGTAGCTGGCTTTAGCCATTCCCTTGTTCCCCTTGTTTCTGTGTCTCCTACAAAAAGCATGACTTCTAACAGCTGGAGGAGAAGGCAGCAAGCTAAGAGCACATGGAGGGGATTAGTAAAGTTAATTTTCAAATACTCCGGATGAGTTTCTTGGCTGTCAGCTACTTCCATTAGGCAGAAGCCTGATGAGTTCCAATTTGTGGCTCCACAAAAATGCTGAAATGTGTCTGCTGATACATTATTAAGTCTGGAAGGCCAGATTTTCTGCCAGTGTAAAAATTCTGCTGATGACATTTACAGCATCCAAACATTTGGCCCATTATTAGGTAATTCCTTAGGATTTAATTTCTTGTATTGGCACTATAATTTATTTGTGAGACCATGACACTAAATTACAGCTTTTTATTGTAAGAAAATGCTGTGAGATACCTACTCAATCTCAGAATTATTTTCAAGTCAGTGAAAACTAGTGATTGCTACTATGGGAGATGCCTGTATTGGGTAAGATAACAGAGGAGTGTCTAGTAAAATCCAGCCAGTAATCTGAAATAGGTAATACACACCAAGGCTTTCAGTGGCTTCTAATGCTGTTATCAGACCATGAGGAAGAAAGACCAGTGGTAGCATAAAGTACTAATGGACTACTGCCCTAATTAAGACCACTTCCGAAAGATCTGAAATAGGGCAGTGTGAAAAATTGTGGCATGGTTGATAAAGTTGATTACTTTGAAAATGTTACTAATTCTGCGTACAGGCTAGAAAGTAACATGTTTTATCTACTATTTTCTTTAGGCAGCAAAGGCTTTTGTCCTTCTGAACTTCCAGCATTTCTGCCTCACATTTTCAGCTCAATTGCATTGGCATTAGTCTTGAATACTTCCATTGCATTCAGTGGAGTTACGTTGTGCTTGTTTTGCAGCAGTTAAGAAAACAATAAAGCTAAATGCTGGTAAGTGTTTTTGGAAGAAACAAAAGGCATTGTGGAAGCTGTATTTTATTTTATTTTATGATCACTGTTAATGTTAGAGTTTGCTGCAATGACTTGCTTGGCACTGGTCATAAATTTTTTACTAGGGAGCTGGATTATAGAATTATCTGATCAATATAGACAACGACACCTTTTTATCTCTTTCTTCTTTTGCTGAATGCATAAGTCTAACACCTTTTAAAACTGTGATTATCAGCAAGGCAGTGGTTACTTATACTGCAAACAAAGGCACAGATTGAGAGGTAAGACCAGTGGATTCTTCCCTTTAGTGAGTCTGCTAGTGTAAAGGAAGCTTCAGCTAATGAAAAACCCTCATGTGCAGAGGCTGTTTGCAAGGGAGAGAAAGCAGTATTGCCAGGCTATACTTTCTTGCCTAAATGGTCAGGGGGAGGATTTAATCAGAGTTAATGCTCCTGAATAGGGGACTTGCCCATCCTCCTGCTGGGCCTATTATTTAATGACCATAAAGGCAGTTAACAAGAGTCTGGCAACGCTACAGGTT
The DNA here is from genome assembly GCA_031468815.1 of Morus bassanus. NCBI lineage: Eukaryota > Metazoa > Chordata > Aves > Suliformes > Sulidae > Morus > Morus bassanus. Next base: position 5,990,620 of record CM062583.1, read on the forward strand.
CTGAAATTATATTTCCTGTAATTTTTTTCCATCTTAACTTTTCTCGATCAACAGCAGTCTTAAGAAACATCATGAATAGTAATAATTTTTTTACTTTTTTATTCATGAAGAGTGAAACATTTAAGATCCACTGGAGAAGCAGTCTTGGAAAAGGCATGCCACAACATCAGAGGTTAGGACTCATGAGTATTCACAGAGCTCTATGGAAATGTATGAACAAGACCTTCCTGGCCTTGTTCATTAGTATCAATGCCTCAGTTTCATAACTGTCATAAAGACTACATTTTATATCCACATTTACTATGCACCAAAGCTGTGCTTCTACTAGCGATATGCTTCTAGTACTGAGTCTTTTGAACTCTCACTTTAAAGGTGGAATTATTGCAAATCAGCTGGTTTTGTGTTTAATGGTTGATACGATAGAGTATGCTATGCCCATATAATCCTGAAACTTTAGCTGTAAAATCTTGGCTAATCAAAGAAAGAGGAACTTCAGATGATTCTTTATACAGTTACATTATCCTGAGCAGGTAAACAAATTGTTTACGTGAACTGATGTGTTTCCTTTTTAACACCATTGCTTGGGTTTACAAAGGGTCAGTAAGCTGTGGTGGGATTTCTGAGTTGTATCAGTCCGGTGCAGAGGGTATGCGATGTAGGAAACCTGACTTCTGTCACCTGCCTCTGCCAATGGCCTGGTCAACTTTGGGATCTCCCTTTCTGAAACTTAGTTCCCTCATCACTCAATTATAAATTTTAATGCTGACCTTTGGACAGTGCTTTTCGATTTACTGATGAATTGGGTGTTGTTATTAGTCATTACCTATTTGTGCCTATCCAGATCTTTATAAAACTGTTTTGGAGATAAGTAGTAACTGCAAATTTTAGGCTGATGTATTATGGCGTTGAGAAATCATGCACTGAAGTATCAGACCCAAGAGTTGATATGTACAGCACAACAGGAAGGGCCGTGAACGAAATGGGAATGTTCATGTGAAAGCAGCCCTACAGAGATGCAGGACATACTGTTGGTTTTGGCCTGCTCTCATAAGATAAAGAGGTAGCTGGCATCAGAACAATTAAAAGTTAGAAAAAAATACTGCAAGTGGAAGTACAGGTATCTCTAATGTGATGTAGAAGAGTGATGCTTTGAATCACACCCTCAGTGGCCTAGGTTAATGCCTTCAGTATTTGAGTTACGCTGTTTATTTTGCAACACAGAGAACACGCTGACATGTCAGGTTATTCAAAACTCCAGCACCAGAGTTATGCTAGTCTTCATATGAAAAATAAAAAAGTCTCTTATAGCAAAACAAGCATTAGTTGCATGGGAAGAAGTGCCTGACAACTTAAGCCTCCCTGTAAAGGGTTTTGAGGGCTTGCATTGGATACACTTGTGAAAATAAAAGGTGAATGGGTACTTTACAGTTCCTTCAACAATGTTTGGCTTTTTTTTTCCTAATATAAATTAAATTTATGCTTGTCTGTGATAGCTTGAGAATTAAGTGGTTCTTCACCTTTTTTGCAGTCTTTTTGTGCTGAGTTGTCTGTTGGCTTAAAATATATTTGATTTTTATCACTCAAGGAAACAAGCATAACTGAAGTAAAAAGCTTGCTAGGAATAAGTTTGCATCCCTTTTTATACAGTGTTAAATAAGATGAATAAAAAGGTTTTCTTAACCTCATGCTCTTCAGAAGTGTTTTGAGCCCTTAACTTCTACTGGCATGATTCCATGTGTCTTCTTTCTTACATTACTTTTCTCTTGTCACCCTTAAAATTATCAAGTCAAAATCAGTGTTAAATTGAAGAATTGTATCTATGGAAGACAGAACTTCATGTCTTTTGTGCACAATGAAAAAACATGTGGAAATTGCTTTCTCTGACCTTAAGCTATTTTTCATTCTTAGAGATTATGGGAAAGAACTTAATCCAAATGAGATTTTCAGCTTCAGTTTTTCCCTAGTATTCTTCCCAACATCAGTCATGATGTGTATGGTTGAATAACTGGTCTAGAACCCTTTTTAATGAGCTATGTGTGACAGTATTCATTTTCCTTTGGAAACAGGAAATGCAAAGTGATGTTAAGAATCAAATTACAAAATTCATAGTATGGACTGAGTTACTTATGATTTCCATTACTCTAGTGCTGAGGGAACACCAGATCAGCAGATGCCTTGTTATCCTAAATGTAGCAGAGAAAAGAATTGTCATAGGTGCCTTTTGCTTTGTTTCTTATATGAAGCACTGGCAATTTTTCAAAAGTGGGAAGTGTTCAAAACTCAACTGGACTGTCCAAAATCATAATATAAGGTTTGGAAAAAGGAGATGAGGAAGGAATGCATTTAAAAGTTATTTTTATTTTTTTACCTCAATTTTGGAATCTTTACTCTTGACTTATTTCATATCTTTAGTCTTTTCCTCATAGCCAACACAGCAAGACTTGAATTTTTTTTTTTTTTGTAGTAACATATAATTCACTTCTCTCACCATTGTATGCTGGGAAAATACGCACACAGCAAAATCTCAAGAGGTGGGAGACTCAGTTATATTTTTAAAAAGATAACAGATGTTGCTGAAACATTTACAATACTCATGCTTAGGATAAGTGCAGTTTGGATACCAGTTAGTTATGAAGTATATTGTGTTAAGTTTGGGCATCACTCTTAGGTTGTAGACAAGCTGGAAAAACAGGAATGATAAGAGGCTTAGAAAATAATAGCTATGAGGAAAGACAGAAAGAGCTGGGCTTGCTAAGTCTAGAAACGAGAAGATGAAAAGTGATGAAACAGCTTTTCAATACATAAAATACTGTTGAACTTCCTCAATGCCTTCAGAAGATATGTTCTAGTAGTTTAAATTTAACCCTTGAAGTCAAAGGGCCGGACTTCAGGGCTAAAACTAAAATATGAGGCACTTTGTAGCATAATGCAGGTGAGATAGGGAAAAAAAAGCCACATTTGATTTTCTCTCCTTTTTAGTATTCAATTTCTGAGATACATAAGACCACATTTTAAGGTTGTGAATGATAAATATTTTTAACTAAAGGTCCTTGGTCTTCGGGTGAACTCTTGATTCTCTCATGTCGGACTCCAAAATAGTGATTGAGAGTTTGGGCAGACAGGATGGGTGTCAACGTAGCCTGAGCACTCTGATTTGGTTTTCTAAGATTTCTTCAGTGCGTATGCTGTCACTGCCATGTAGAATGTCATTCAGTATTATTTCATTTACACAAGATCAAACCCAAACAGCTCATGTCCTTACACTGTGGCTGTCATAGAATTAACAGAGTGAAGTTGCTTCCTGCAAAGACTAATGGATACCAACTATCTGAAGATGAAGCTATAAAGAATGAAATTTCAATGGAGATTCATCTTGAAATACCTCAAGTGGTGCTTTAGTTATTTCTTAGAATTTGAATAATCTATCTTCATCACCTCTTAAGCAGCAGAGCTCCACTAATATCAAGGAAACTATCTTAATTTAAACTTGCTGAGGATACGGCTGTGAATTGTTTGAAAGAGCCAGAAATAGTTCTTATTCTAAATTTGCTTTTGATTAAAATCTCTTTTGTCAGTGCGGTTCCTTATCTGATGTGTTGGGGTACCTTGAATATAAGTTGCATTTCTTGGTGGTGTGGGGTGGTCTTTTTGGTTGTTTTTTTGTGGTTTAACAAGGGCAGGTACTGGTAATGATGTGTGTAGGGGAAAAAAGTAATGCAGAGATGTATGCAGCATAATGTAACAGGGTTGAATTTAGGTCTGGATCTAGCTTTGCTGGTTGTGTGGTTGTTATACAACAGCACAGCTTCTCTCTGACGTGACCTGAAATACATATTTTGGAATGGGGATGCTGAAATACAGCCAACATCTCTTCCGTCATTGGGAAGTTTGCCCTGGCTGCTTTATGTACCAGTTACAGGTAGTCGTCAGTAACAATTCCCCTCTTACAAACATCTCCGTAATACGTTTCTGACAATATACGCTAGAGTCAATACAGTCCCACTGAGTAAAGAACTATAACACTTTGTAGTGACTCATGCACAGTAATTTAGAGGGTGGCTGCCTACAATTTCCAAGTGCCATCAATCTCCTTGGTAAGATAATTTCCTGCCTTCATATATATGGAAAGGATACACCATGAATTTCTGATGATGGGGATGATACTTAGCCTTCATATAGTGTTTTTTTCCTTCAAGGCATTTTACAAGTATGACTTAATGTTCATCATATCCTTTGAAGTAGTTAAGTATTAATATTCCCATTTTATAGAGGGGGAAATTGAAGGAAAGAAGTTGGATAACTGTCCCAAGACTTGGAAGGAGTCATGGGAGTAATTTTCAATCCTCTGCCTAGACTATGTATCCCTTCTTTTCCTCAGATGCTTCTGTATTTATCCCACTGTTTCCTAGCGTAAAGGACTGTACCAGTATTGGACAACATGTAGTGTCAGAGGGTGTGCTGACAATTAGAATAAGTAAATAATTGCTCTTGGACATTTTTTTTAGAAATTGGTAAGCTAAGAATTTGAAAACTTTGGAAAAATGTTCCCAAAAGGTATTTAATGTAAGCACAAGAGATTTAAATCAGGTAGTTAGCTCACTGGGAGACATGAAAAAGTCTTCAAAAACCCTTCAGCAACAAGAATGAAGCAGTGCAGCCACTTGGTTGAAATCCTACTCAATTCAATGTTGTTGGGTTTTTTCCCATTAACTTCAGTGAACTTAAATGGAAAACTTGGAGGTAACACTTGCAGAAATTTTTTTGTGTGTGTATATATATTTTATTTTTGCCTGTGTCTGCCATTGCTTTTAACTTTTCTATAGCCTGAAACAAAAATACAAGTGAAGGCTGAAGATACAGGTTTCTTCTGAAGCAGTGGGGAGTCTGCCAGGGAGACAAAAGTGGAAAACATTGATATTTCCTTGCAAAACCTTGGTGTTTATCAGAAACATGTTTTATTAATATAAGACAATTAATAAAAGGTCAAAAAATGAGAGAGCTTATTTACTCCATTCTCTTAAGCAGAATGTTGGCACAATTGAATAGAAGTGCCAGATCTAATCAAAGGACGCTATTTTTTAATATGTGCAGATCTAAATGCTCTATTTTATACTGTGTGTTCTATGTGATGGTCATTATGGTACAGAAATATACATAGTTTTGAATGGACTGTTCAGGAATTAAAGTAAAGGATCATGGTTTCTGATGCGTAGATAACAGCAATTAAATGTTCTTTGGCAAAAGCTACATTTTCCTACTTGATTTGACTCCTGCCTGGAACTTTTATACATTTGAGTCCATTTACGTGCCAAGCCAAAAGCATGTACAGTTGAAGGGTATGATTTCTTATACACCTGATGAAAAGACTACACTTAAAGAGAAAAAATTGGGAAACTATTTGTATGAATTCAGTGATTGTGAAAGTCAGAATTGGTATATAGTCGGCTATCAGTTCCTTTCCTAAGCTAGCTTTACTAATGGGTTTTGAGTCCCAAGTTTCAAACTTTATTTCACAGGCCTGGATCCCTAAAATGGAGAGAGATTAATCTATGCTGAATTAATTCAAGTGGCTTTGGTAAGGTGAATATTTTTTGAAATTCGTTTTGTAGACTGGCATTCCTTTGTAATGCCCTCATTATAGTGGCAGTTAATGCAAAAGTTCCGTTATGTGATTCATGAGATGATAGGAGGCCAGGGCATTTAGGTTGCTTTCAGTGTGCTAGCACAGGTGGAGAGAAGGGCTCTAAAGAAAATATATAACCTTGACTGTCCACAAATGAGAGAAAAAGGAAAAAAAAACATAGGCAGGAAAGAGAATAGAAAACAAATTAAAAAGGCTTTTTGATTCAAATTCAAAAGGGTTAGAATGGTTTCTTAATGATTTCTTGATTCTGAATATGTTTAGAACTAAATTTGTGATTTCCAACTGAGGTTTCATGTTTAGAAAAATAAGTGTTTAGGTAAACTGTGTGCTTTTTGCACACATTTTGTGCATCCATTATACATATACAGCCATATTTGTGCATCCATTTCTAATATGGTAATATTAGGTAATAACCTTGCTTAACACTCTCTTCTTTCACTTTAATGCTAGTGTGGTGAGCATAGGCTCAAAATACCTGAATATTTATTCTTTCCCTCTGTTCTTTTGGTCATTAGGAGCATTTGAGTCGTCCTGTCTTTGTGCAAGGTTTTTTTTGTTTTTGGGGGGCTTTTTGTTTGCTTGTTTTCTGTTTTAAGAATGGATCTAGTAACTTCTAATTCATTGTCACATCATGGTGGAAGGTTGACTATTTTGGAGTTAAATGTCAATTTTTTTACTCCAGTAAAACAAGATAATGATCATTTGGGTTTGAAAAGTAGCTTTTTGTACTGATGTGAATGCTAACGTTTAAATTTTAGTCAGCATATTTTTAAAAATTTTTCATTTATTAATACCTTTGCAAAAATATTTTAACAATTTTTTAAAATTTGAAAATATCGAAACATATCAAAATTTTTCACTCTTTCAGCCTTTTATTCAGTTTCTGAAATTTTCAGGGATTTAAAAAATAGTGAAAATATTTTCACAGCTCAATTTTTTTAGCAATTTAGTTTAATATAATTTTGAAGTGCTTTAATGGCAAGCATTATAAAAATCCAGAGGTTTTTAAGCTTCATGTTCATTTGACTCTCCTGTAGAACTGATGTTTCTAATGACACAAATTGTTGTGCCTTTTTCTGTGTTTCCAAAATAAAAATGACCTGTGTCTTAAAAAAGGATAGAGGTCAAACTGGGCCAGAACAGGCTAGGTGGTTAAAAACTGAGAGGAAAGGAGACAAATAGACACATACTGATATGGAACCACATCTCCTCACCCAGACATATCTAGAGCAAAATTTTCTCTGGCTGAATTCTGTTTCTTCCTCCACTTTATGGGAAGATACTGTAGTTATTTTTGGTGAGCTATACTTTAGATGGTCCCTCAGTTCTCAGATCTGTATACACCAAACAGTATAAAACTAAAAAATCTGCAAGATTTGTTTAGCTTGAGAAGTAAATGAGTGCACATTCACTTTTCATTTTACAGTCTCAAATCTGCACGTGAGCGCTGTTGAATAAAAACAGTATGTAATTTTTTGCTTCAGAAAATGATTGTCATTTATCATTAATGGTGCCTTTCACTAGCAAATGATTTGCAAGGTAAATATAGTTATTGACATTCCCTGTTGTCATGGTTTTAGCTGGGATAGTTGATTTTTCTTCACTGTAGCTAGCATAGTGCTGTGTTTTAGACTTGGTATGTAAATAATGTTGATAACACCCTGGTGTTTTAGTTGTTGCTGGGTAGTGTTTACACTAGTCAAGGACTTTCTAGCTTCCCATGCTCTGCCAGGTGCACAAGAAGCCGAGAGGGGAGGGGATACAACCAGGAGAGCTGATTCGAATTGGCCAGAGGGTATTCCATATCATGTGACGTCATGCCCAGTATATTAACTGGGGGAAATTGGCTGGGGGAGGCAGCGATCGCGGCTCGGGGACCGGCAGCGTCGGTCGGCGGGTGGTGAGCGGTTGCAGCACTTGTTGTTCAGTTTTGGTTTTGTTTTTTTTTCTCTTTTTCCCTCTCCTTCTAGTGTTTCCTCTCTCTCTCGCCCATTATTTTCCTTTTCATTATATTAGTATTATTGCTGTTTTATTCTAATTATTAAACTGTTCTTATCTCAACCCACAAGTTTTCTTACTTTGGCCCTTCCGATTCTCTCCCCCATCCCACAAGGGTGGGGGAGTGAGCGAGCGGCTGTGTGGTGCTTAGTTGCTGACCGGGGCTAAACCACAACACCTGTGCTTTTGAAATGTGCTTGGTACAGTCCAGCAAACTGAGGCACAACACGTGATACCTGGCTGAGTGTGCTCATTATTTTCAGTACCAGTGAAACACTTTTCTACCTTTCTTTAGAGTGATGGGCATCCCTTTAAGACAATTAACAGCCATTCTTTTTGCAAACTTAGCACTACTACTGAAGTATCTGTGGAAAACAGCATTACCAGATGTTCAGTATTGATGGAAACTTTTATTGCCTTGGAAGGAAAAGTTACTTCTTTTCAATTCTGTTGCATTTAATGAGCTGAATAGTCCACTGCATCTTTCCTTCGATGGGAATATTCATACAGTCTCTCTTATATTTTGCTCCCAATATTCACAGAATTTTTAAGAACTTTATATTTTTAAGAGCTCTGTCCTCTACTAAATTAGGCCAAAATAGGCTAGTTGGCTAAAAACTAACAAGAAAGGGGACAAATTGGCACTTGCATGTATACAAGCACAGAAAACCAGGATGATTTCCTGAGGAGTTCAGGCTTAAGAGATAGGCTAAAAGTAGCAGAAATCTTTAAACCCCGAACATAGCTCTGCCCCTGTAAACATCCTCCCCTTCTCCTCTCCTTTTTGAGAGCATTATGGGAGATATGATAAGTAAAGACAAGCTTTATATAGCTGTTTACTAAAGCTCTTGGGGCAAGTCTAGCAAAATATGCTTACATAAATAAAACAGAGTTAATTAAGAACCACTTGAAAAGCTAGCACAGGGGAAAGTTGGGAGAAAATTACCATGTAATGTGTAAGTGGTTTGCAGAAGCATAATTCTAGCTGAAATGAGGCAGATACCTTATTGGGAGCTGGATTCATCCATTCTTTCTCATGTTGGGTAGTATCTTATTAAAGAAATAATGCCATTAAATTTGATTGAACTACTTGGCAATAATAATGGCAGCAGAATAAGGCCTTCCCTAAGTAACTTGCAGCTAAAAATGTGATAAATGTCTGATAAAGTTACAGGGAAGGGTACTTTGTAATTATAGGAAAAGACAATTTTAACGCATGTGTTTATTTTCAAGTCAAAAGCAATGAGTTATAGAAGAAAACACCAAGGGGATAGTTACCTGTAATATAATAGGGAAATTTAGTACATTTCCTGAATCGGGTTTTATGTGGCACAGTTAGAAAAGGAAAGCCAACCTGGTCCTTGAGATTAGGGTGTCTACAAAGTTAGTAACTAGATGTGTAGTCTGTGCCAATGGACGTTTAGACAAAGGTGGCAACTGTTAATGCTGTTAGCATCTGCTGCATGATTGCCTCTGAGAAGGCAGTTTGGTTTAAATCCATTTCCTAATGGTCAGATTAGAGCGGCATAACTCTTATGAAGGTATTTGAGAACTGGTCTCATTTGTCTGAATGCGGCACAGTGGGAAGTGATGCTATTAAGTCTCTTGATAAATATGCCTGCCACAAGAATGAGGTAGTTTTGATATATTTTAAAAATGCATTGGGGAAAAAAAAAAATCAAACCACCCCTGGGGGCTTTAGAGAAGCTTTCTTTGGGGCTTTCAGTGGTTGAAGGTACTAGGACATGTCAAACATAGAGGAGAGGTTCTCAGGAGATTGTGTCTTTTAATGTTCTCTGGCCATGTGGTTGGTTTCTGCATATGTTTCATGCACGTGGAACACACCTGACTGATATTGCCTCTTTTTATTAGCACTAAATTTTGGCATGTGAAATCTGTACCATCATTTTGTAGTTCAGATCTGCTCACAAATTGGCTTATATTGTCTCGGTGCTGCAAGACAGATTATGTAATGGCTCGTATCCATCTATCTCACCTGTTGGGAAAAGACCACAAACCACACATTTGGAAACAAATGTGAAGAGAAGAGCTGCAGATGCTTTGTCTCCTGCAGAAAATGTTTGTACTTGCTATGTTGTGTAAACGCCTTATTTGTTAATCCCCTTTGGCATACTGGCACATACTTATTTCATCCAGTTGTGCTAACAAAATCAGTCATGATGAGAATGGTTTCACCTTCAAATGGGGGTAAGTTACTTTTTCTCATCTTACATCCTAGCAGGCTTCTAAGTAGAGAGGGGTCACAAAGTTTGTAGACATATGTCTTAGGAGGACTGCTTGCTGTCCAGTATTAGGACTTTCCAAAGTTTGGGATGCTGCTCAGGTCTAGCATTTTATTCAAGAGCATATCTCTGACTTGTATTTAGATTTTCCGCTGCTGCTTTTTTCTGAAATGTTTTATTCAGGCATAACATTAGACAGGCCTAGCTGCTGTATTGACTTTTGTTCTTGGTAGGAAGCCTGCACAGAGAAAATACTGCTCTGTAGGAGTTGTACTTTCAAGTGACAGTTTCTCCTGTAGCATTTGGCAGAACCTCAGTAGCAGCTGAGCTAGGATTAGCCAAGCCTACCCTTTTCTTCTGGTTTAGGTACAGGAGAGAGACCTACGGGACTGATGAAGGCCAATTTTCTACTGAAATGCATTTTCTCCTGGATTACATAAAGCAGAGTTCAGTTATAGCAAGACCTGTTGGCTTGTGAAGCAAGAATTGTAGGTAAAGATCAAAAAGAGAAACTATTCAAACATTGGAAAACAAGACAGTTGTAGCAGTTCTAGCTGCAGCATATGGTATAAGGAAGTGGAGAGCTGGAGTTTTCTCTTGATACAGAAAAAAAAACCCCTAGCCCTATTTGCCTAATTGTCCAGGCAAAGGATAGCTATGAGGCATTGCAGAACTTACATACATGCATGACAACAAAAACTAGTATTCTCAGAGGATTTCTAAGACTTTCAGGCTGTGGAAGAGCAGCATGAAACACTACGTAAGACCTAAGAACCATCATGCTTCCCTGATTGAGGTGGGCTGTCCTGTCAGCGTGCTGCTGAGCCATCCATTTAATTCAGACAAATACTGTCTATTCACATTTCATTTAATGAAATATACTTGTTAAAATCCCTTGTTTTGAAAAATCCATCTATATTTTCTTTCACAGTTTTGGTATTTCTAATCATATTTTATATTCATATTCTGCAGCTTTTCAGCTCCAAAGTGTTGGCAAATTTCATGATTTCACCAAGACCCCTAGGTGGCATTTCAAATCAGCTGTTAAGAGAATACTATGCAGTACAAGTGAGGAAAACTAAACTCTCATAATCTGTTACCTTTACACAATCTGCTTGCTGAATTAATTGAACTGACTGGCAGCAGGTGAAAGGAAGGTGTGAACATCAGAAAGGTTCGGTTAAATGGCAAGCCTTAACTTTATTTTTCAATGTAATGGTCAGGCTTAAAATGTGCCCATTATGTCTGGAGCCTATGCTGCATACTGGGGAGATGGGAGGCAAGTCTGATTCCATTTGCTTTAGGGATCTGGGGAGGGACATGGAAGAAAAGGTAGGATTATTATAAGTTTTAGTCCCTTCATGCAAAGTTTTAGTCACACCTCATAACTCCCTGATGTGTTAATCAGGTTTTTTATGTTTGGCTTTTTAAATTTTTTTTTTCTGAGAACAGTTTGTAACATATGGGCTATCAAACTGGACTCCACAACTGTGTGCCATATGCATCACTTGTCCTAAATATTATCCTTTTGTATCTGCCAGAAGCTAAATACCTTCCAGCCATATGTATTTACACACAGCAAAAGGTCATAGTCATCTCTGAACAACTTTGCTTGCTTAAAACACTTGTTACTGTATTCAGTCAAATGCTGCCAAATCCCACGCCATATTAGCAGCCTCCTAACTGAGCTGCCTTGAAATATGCTACCAAATATTGCTATTTCTATAGGGAAGGATGTGCCTTGAAGAATTGAGATTATACCTGGGTTCAGGAAGATGTAAGGAAGTAAGAATCTTCATTATCCCTTCATCATGTTTCTTCGTCAGTTAGTACATGGACTTGATTTATTTATCCTGAAAGGTAGAATGAGCTTGGCCTGTTATAATTAGCTTTAGGTAGATTTTAAATTAGCTTGATGACATCATATCTGGCTAATTCTGCTTTTCCTATATTTCTGAGGCATCCTTATTACTCATTGTGCTGAGTATGTGATTTGTAGTTTATTGGCGTGGTTTCTATATTTAGTGGTTTAGAGTCTCTCTTTACTGGAATACATGCTGATTTTACTCTTTGATCCGGGGGAGGGAAGCTTTTAGGACATCCTGTCATTATTTGGTCCTGAAACCTCATTGTTCACCTCTTTTCCTAGCCTACTGACAATCACCCTTCTTTTTCTGTATCATTTATATGTCTAGCTGTTTATGTTTTGTCATGTGCAAATATGTTTCTTTTCAAAGCCTAGTTTTCTACTTACACTGACAAATTTGTAATCCATTTCATTGCTTTAACCTAAGACCACTTCATGTTTTTGATAGCCTAATATAGGAAGTATTAAAGTTGCATAGAACCTCAGATAAATTGTGGGGTTTATTTGTGGCTTGTAAGAAGCTTATGTATTCTTTGCCAACATCTGGCAACTCAGAAGCATGGATGAAACCGAATGAAAGTTGCTCTTAGCTACGAATTGTGTTTGCTTCAGTGCCTAACAGTGTGCTTTTACACAGTGATCTTTCTACAGATCAGGCTTTCTTCCCTGGGCAGGATAGAGGCAGTAAATACTATTGCTGTGAGAGAAGGATAAAGAGAAAACTGCAAATGGAGTTTGAAGAAGTGCTTTTTGTTACCCAGCCTAAACCTTTATTGCAAATTACTGGATTTTTTCCTTGGTTTTTTCCCATTTGTTATTGATAATATTGCTTATTACTCCTTTTGCTACAAATTTTTAGCAAGTGGGGGATTGTTCTCTCGTTTCCCTCAGTCTTTTCCAAATTGAACCAATTGAACACATCATAGGTAATTTTAACAATATTTCTTCCAATTTTCTTTTCTCTTCCCTAGATTATTTTACCTTTTTTCTTTATTTTCCTTAAAATGCAGTATCTGCAACTGGATGCAGTGTATCAGCTCAGGTCAATTGGAGTGAAATAATTCTGCTAGACTTCCCATGCTTTATATAAACTATCCTGAAGCCAACATTAATTGCTTATCCTGTTTGAAGGTAACTCTAGTATCCATTGTTTCCTCCCTCCAATCCCATTTTTTATATCATCATTCTTCTTGAGAATGTCTCACCCAGATTTCCCATCAGTGTTATTTTCAGCTTTTCCTGAAAATCTTTTTTTCTCCTATATTTAAGTGTGCTGAGCTAATTAGAACTGTGGGGCAGAATTTTAAAAAAAAGATGCTCCCATTCATCTGCGGTTCTCCTGAAATGTAATTAAGTAACAAATGTTACAGTGCCTTATGCATAAAAAAATCTAGTGACCCATATCCACAGCACTTATACACCATGGATTAGGCAATCTTGATGTCACTAACCCTTATTCTGACCTGTATTTCAGATATTTTAAATTTTTTCTGGGTGAATTATTAGTGAGAATCATAGAATTCCAGAAGTATTTGTTATGGGAATCAGCTTTTCAGATAGTTATTTTCTTTGGCTAATCAGAATTCGTATCTCTTCCTTTCCCTCCAGCCCTTTCCTGGGCCATTAGAAATCACAAAGAGAGAGGACTGATGATCTCTGACACAGAAACACAGCTAAGGCACCATCCAATTCCCATAATAAAACACTAGCAAGTCTTTCATTAACTTTCATGTAAGGTATTTCAGAGTGAGACCAGTTTTCTCCACCAAAGAGCAGTAGGATTATTTCTCCAGGCTTGCAGCTTGAACTGTGTTTGGGTCTGATCCTGTATGTTTTTATGTAAGATTCCCACTGAAGTCAATGACATTTATTGTTCGTATATTATAGGCTTGGGGATTTTTTCTGTTTGACAGTTAATTGGTGTGTTATCAATAAATACCCCTTAATGCTATGTTGTTTTGTACTTCTTAAAATTAGTAATATTTTTAATTTAAACAGTCATACTTCTTTTTGTATGAACAAAAGGCATGCATCATAAATTCAAAACATTTTTCAAACTTTTTTATGAGGTTCATTTTGCTTGTCTTTATCTTGTGGCGGTATAAGAATTATGCCTGTGTGAACTTTGGGCAGCAGCAGGAGTGTGTCCCTGACTTCCAACACGAACAGATAGCACTCCTTTTCTTTCATCTTTAAATGGGAAAGATGCCACTGTGAACTCATTTACTTACTAATTGAGCAAATAAGACAACATAGAGTTTTAAAGCATGATAAATGAAACTGTGACCATGTCTGCTCCTTTGTTTATTCAGCCACTGGCAACAGCATAGTCAATTACAGCCTCCCCAGGGGTGTGTTTAGTCTGCTAAGAGCTCCACGGGGGAATATATTGTTTCACAAGCAGTCTAGGGTTTCTCATCCAGCCTTATTAGAAGCTCTGGGTTTCTGTGAAGCTGAAGCTTTGTAAGGATCCTACCTAAGCTGCTCTTTGGCAGAGGTCAATGGAATTAACTGTTTTGCATTCTTTTTGTAAATTAGGCCTCTACACCTGTTTATGTGCAAAGCTGTTCCTCAGAAAGCTGTTTCCCCACTTTTCATTTTCCATTGAAGGAAAGATGTCTTTGTCCTCAGGGAGAAGGAACAAATGAATTTTTCACTCATCCTGTTCCAATTATCTTTCAACTCAGTGACATTTAAAAAGTTGTATTTTCTATAAACATACTACTAGGATATTCCACACAGCATGTTAACCTGGGTAATGAAATGTTGCAGTAAATATCTGTTAACTATGGTTGCATTACATAAAAAAAATAGAAAGACATGATCTTGTCATTTGTCATCAAGTGTGAAAGAGACACTCTATGACAAATTGAGTTTCACTTTGAAAAGGCAGAGAGTTCTTATTTTAATTCATGGTTATGTAATCATGTTAAATGAAGATCAGTCAGCTCTTCAGTGCTAGCTAGTTTTGAACAGAACTTGTTTGTTGTAAATCACTTCTGTCTATACTGTCTGGCAGATATTTAAGACTTCAAGGTGCACATGGCACTAAAAATTTTACAGTAGTTTGCAAAACTTTTCCACTTACTTCTTCCAACCATGTTTCAAGGATTCAGTTGGTACCAGCCATCATTTCAGACCTATGGAGGTCAATATTTACAGCATTAGTTTTCTCTGAGTCACTAACTTGACCTTTATTTTAATATGAAATGAAAGGGGGAGGAATAATTCTTGGTGGTTAAGAGATGTGGGAAAATATTACTTTCTCTTCTGTTCTTATAAGAGTAATCTGATTCCACTTGCAGTAAAGCAGCTATGTTAGGGGCTGTATTTTGTCAACTCTCAAAAAAAACATTAAATGATTTTTCATAACTAACTTGTTTGTTCTCCGTAAAGCCCAAGAAGCTTGTTTGATGAGATTAAGACATGTGCTATTTGGTGCACATATGAACTTTTATTATTCACCATGCTACACCAAATTCTACTGGTATTAATAAAGTGAAAAATCATCTTTCATAAAGGTTTTGTATGTAAAGTGTTCTATGCCTACAGCATAAAGTACTTCCTCTTGCTATCAGGTACACTGTGAGAGTACTGAGAAGCCTTAACTAGGCTTGAGTGAACCTAAATGGTATGACATATTCATGGCAACAATGATCCAAGAAAGTGTTGAAATATTTTCAGTTATTTTGGTGTTCTTGGGAAATACCAGTAAGGTAATATTTTTCATAGACTTATGGCTTAAGAAATTAATAGATAATCTGTGCAAAATTGGTCTTAAGTGAGTTCCTAAACCCTTCTCTGCAAGGATGAGCTCTGCAGATGAATATCTGCATGTCCACAGCAATTTTAGCATATGTATGGATTGGCAGTGAACATACTAAATTTTGTGATTAGGTTCAGCCAAGAGTTTTCGAAAAACTGTTAATGTGAAGGTAAAGGCAGATACAAGAGTTTTAAGGATAGATCTATCAAAGATGGTATTTGTCAGTTGCTATATGCTCACTCGCGACTTATGTGGGTCTTGCTTTGTCTGTTTCAGTAGTCCTGTTCCCCTCGACTTCATTAATATTTCTGATGCACAGTAATGGAAGAATTTTAGACCCATATGCTAAGTGGTAGCTTCCATAAAGAACATTTCATGCTAATTTTTGGCAGTAGTGACTTTGTTTCTGGATTTGTCTTTGACTTGTAATTATTTCTGCAGTCTCAGTTCCAAGAGCCCTTGATAATCTCTCTGCTTCCTTTTCACCCTACTCCTCTCTCCTTGTTCCAGATGAAGTGAACTGTGATGCATTTCCTAAAAGGTCCTACAGCTGAATTGTGTGCGTCTGAAGCCAGGTTGTTTCAGCAGGAC
The DNA here is from genome assembly GCA_031468815.1 of Morus bassanus. NCBI lineage: Eukaryota > Metazoa > Chordata > Aves > Suliformes > Sulidae > Morus > Morus bassanus. Next base: position 6,006,729 of record CM062583.1, read on the forward strand.
CTCTAAATTATTGTTTTGGTACCTCTGTGCTTCTTCAGTTTAGAATGAGACCGACCAGGGGCGGGGTGGTGGTGGTGCGTGTGTGGAATAAGACCTAACAAAAACCGTGGAAGAAAATTTTGTCAGGTGTGGATCTAAAGATGAGCCAGAAGGTGTGACTCTTAAGCAGCTAAACAAGGACAAGGGCCTAGAGAATTGCTAAAAGGCAATTCTTGCATCTATTTAGTATCATTGAGAAACATCAAAAAGCTTCAAAGATGGTTTATCTGAGCAGGTTCTGAAAAGAAATAAATTGCTTATTTAGAGACAAATATAAATGGCAATTCTGCTTATAAAGGGATTCTTTCATTTTTGAATGTTTATTGCTGATTTGCAGAACTGGAGCTGCTGCCATTTGATCCCTCTTTTAGTTTATCACACGAATTAATTTCTGTCCACTTGTATCTGTGAAGCATGTGGTCTTCTAGCCCAAAACCACAAAGACATCAACTTTAAATCTCAGAAGTATGAAGTCTGTTCTGAACATTTATTATACAATAATGAGATAAAGAACTGAAAATAGAAAAGCGACAGATTTCAAGAACTTGAACAGCTTTTTTGCAAATTAGCTATTTATGGAAAACTCATAGCCAAATGTTCTTCCCTGACGCCTTGCTAAACTGTGTCATGTTACTGGAAGTCTAAAAACCTGTCTCCGCTACACATTGCATACGTTGTAACTGCTTGTTTGCAGTCTGGTAGGCACACAGAGGCTTTCTGTCTTGTAGCCTACTGCTGTGAATAAAAAAACCTTAGTGATTTGAGCAGGATGGAAATGTTTGTAAAGTAGTGGTGGATGGGACTTCTTAAGAACTGCAGGGAGGCACTATAAAAGTAGGAGAGTTGCCCAGGCCCACAGGTATTTTCTGTCTTTCTAGTGGAGCTGGGGCCTTCAGTTGTGGTTTCGTGCCCTGCTTAATCTAAGTGTGCCCTTGAGGTGCTTGGGCTGAGCCAAAGGAGGGAACTGATCCAGCCTAGAAATAACTTGATAAGAATTTAAAAACAGCAGAAAAATTTGTTTTCAGTTGAATCAGTGCCCTGTGTGAAACCCCAAATTCTGCTCAGTGTGCCCAGTGCCAGGTGTAGTGGCAGCACAAGAGGAGAGAAAATCCTGTCTTTCCCATCCTCTTTTGCAACAGTCTGTAATTAGGTCAGTTTAAAGTAACTGTGAAGCTACAGCCTGGGGTGAAAAAGATCAGCAAATTTTCCTCCTTGATAGGGTTTCTCTCTCATTATCTAGTCTGCTAATTTTCCTGAGGGCCTTGCAGACAATACATAGACTTTTGATTGTCTTGTGTCAGCAGCATAGTCTAACTTGCCCAGTGAAAGAATGCTGAAGGCTTAGTCCTCTTTCCCCCCAGTCCTTGCCTGCCTGCAGCACCCTGGAACTTCCCTCCAATGCTGCAAGCCTCCTCCTCGTACTGCTCATTAGCACCTTTCTCCTCACTTCTTGACTCCTATCAGCTACCCTATTGCTCCTTAGGATTTATTCCTGCCTCTCACTGCTGCTATAGTTTGCAGCTAGAAGTATTACTGTCCTCAGGGAGCTTGGAAGAGAAGCTTTGCATCTGCAGTTGCTTTTGGAAGCTGAGGTAGTTAGGAACAAACAAGCAGACTAAACCAAATCACAGAGAAATGTGTTTATTTTTTGTCATGCTGAAAGTGAAACATTTCATCAGCTGGATGAATCAAATTAAAAAAATATTTAAAAAAGAGAGTGGGTAACTGGGTAGTTCAGACACTGATTTGGGACAGTGGTGATAAACTTTAAATCCCAGCTCTGCCTAATTTGAAAATAACAGATTTAATAAAAAACCAACAAACAAAGCCACACAACAGTCTGTCTCTAGTTATCTACCTTAAGCAGAGGTCAGGACCTAAGAGTTGATTTTCTAAGAAATGTTTAGAACAGTGTCCCAGGCACAGGGAAAATATCTCAATGGTCTGTCTTCATCCTTCCCTAGAACAAAAATGGCGTCAAAGTGTCACCAGTGTTTTGTCGGATCTAAAAACAAGTTCCCTCTGGAGAGGGGATTCATTAGCAGTGCTCACTTGTAAGTGATAGACCTCTCAGTGGTTACCTAAGGGAACCATTTTAAAGTGCCAAGTCATTGTAAGCCTTTTGGGGGGGCTCTATTTCAGAACAGTGGCCTGCTGGCTAATGAGTGTTGGTTCTCTTGCATGAAATACTGTTTGTTATCCTGTGTTCTCCGGGCAGGAGGAAGAATCTTGAATTTGTGGAAGCTTTGCTTATCTTAAAGATTTTTTTTTTTTTCTATTATATTCCCAGTCTTCTGTGTTTTCAGATCTGGGTAGTGATGTCCTTAGCTCCTGTGGAGACAAGTTAATCATACGAGTTTATGGAAACACCATTGATTAACATTAGCCAATATAAGTAAGGGGATCACAACCTGGCCCTTAAGCTTTGTTTTTTCTTCTTTATAACAACTTAAAACACAATTAAAGGAGACATTAGCTCTGGCTAATTTTAGACCTGGGCAAATCCTTCACAACAAGTCATTTGCTCTTGACTTTATTTTTGCTCTTGGAATGTTGGGGTGTGGATCCTAAAGCCATATTAATAAATTCTTATTTATATTTTTTTCAGTATTGTTGATCAGTAATGTAATTTTTCTTTCTTGGTGTTTGATTCTGAAAGTAAAAAAAATGATGATGTTTTATTAGTATTAGATGGATGACTCATGTGGGAGAACTCAAGTTTCCTGACTGCTCAAGTAGGAAGCCATTTTTGGCTTGCATACAGATAAAAAACATTTTCAAAGAATAAGTTTGTGACTCAGGCCAGGAAAGCATAATTACTCATAACTGTATGGGAAGTAGACAGAAAAAGGGTTGTTAGATTGGTAATAAGGAATCAATTTTAAAAGACTGTTCTGGAAAATCTGCACAATTTGGGCAGTCCTTGTTATTCCAATGAAATGCAGATTGCATCTATATGCAGAGCTTCTATACAGCAGATTAGTTCAAGGATCACTGCAAGCAGGGTGAATTCCTATCGCACCATTGACAGGGCACACACACTTTCAGCTGATCTTTAAATTATGCACCTCCTTGAAATTATGGTAGTATAATAATGCAATATAAACCTCATGAGAATATCCTTCTGAGCAAAATTCTCTCTCAGATATTTTTTCTTAAATGTTTAGCTTGCTCAGAGACCCTGAATGTGGGGCCCCTTCATGTAGTTGGCTGATAGGAACTGTCGTGCTGCCTTTCTGCTTTAAAGGGAACACTGCCTCATTCCTTTTTGTATTTTTAAACTGCAAATAATTTTTAAAGCATGAAAAACAGATAAATTAGAAAGAGTCATCCCTGTGTTTTGAAAGACTCTTGTTTTGACCATAAGAATTGCTTAACTTACTGCCCTTGCTTCTCTGAACAGTAATGTTGAGTCACTGAAGGCTGTATATTATTCGAAAGACCATATGTTTCTGATTAACGCTAAGTGTAACATATTAGAGCTTTTCCAAAGTTGAAGTTGGGAGCTATTTCTGTTTTATTTCATTGAAGCTGACTGGCGAATCTAGTCAAACCAAGGAAATTTTTTTCCCATGCACCAGCTGATCTGGCAGCTATAGCTAAATGAAAGCACTGGTGGGTTATGGGCTATAAATTAATGCAGATATAGTAAAAGTCTTCTGAAGATGTTGGCAGACTTCTCATATTGTTAAATGAAATACAAATTAAGGGTTAATTGCTAAATCCAAATCTCTTCTGTATTATAAAGCTTTTTCTTTTCTCTTACTGTTGTAAAAGAAGTACTGGTATAGAATATTAAATTAATGTTTCTTCTAGAAGTAACAATGGTACTACAAAAGTAGAGCTGCTCAAAAAATACCTTGTTAGAAGTTAATAGAAAAATATTTAAAAGCTTTGCAGCAGAAGGTTTAAATATGAGCTGCCTAACATGCCTGGGCAGGAAATGAACATCCTTCAATTCCTTCAGTGTCCTGAACAGCCTCACAACAGGGGGGAGATTATTTCTCCCAGCACTGTGTTTAAGGCTGAAGAGTGGGCAGGCATGACTAGGAAGAGGGTTGAAGGTCTCCATCTCATCGACTCCTGAGACAGCGGGCAGCACAGTTAAGCCAGCTTGCCAGGCAAAATGGTCTATGCTAAATACTAGTAAGAAGAGATGCAGACTGCAGCAGAAATTGCACAGGCTGAGAGAGAGGACTCAGGTCGCTGGTACCCATGGACATGTAGAATTTCTCCAAATCTGAGCATGCTGTACAACTTTTAGATATTTAGGGTGTAGCTTTAAAACTGACCTAGATCAGTTTGTTTCATTCCCCCTAAGGCTCTGTTCAAGGAAATAGTGATTAAAGTGAAGATGGTGGCTGTGAAGGGTTGGTTTTGGAAAGAATGAGTGTATCCCTTGTTTTCTTCACTCTTGTTTTTTAGAACAGATTTAAAGATCCATTTTTTTTTTATAGAAGCGTACGCGTGACATGCTGTGCACAACTTGTGTTTAGATTTATAAAACTGCAGTGCTTTAGTGAATCTCTAAGGCTTTTGTGCCTGATCTTGATTAACGCAGTGCCCTTCCAAAGAAGAAACTGCTACAAGGTAGAAGCAGAAAACAGCCACCATGCCTGCATTTTAGTGCAATATTTAACACTGTTATATTAAACTGCAGAGCTACAGTCATCTGTTTGGGTTTTTTTTTTCTTTTAATCCCTTTGTATCTCCAGAAGTGCTTGGATTCTCCTCTTTATCACCTTACTTTCCCTTTTACTCTCCCCTCTCTCTGCATTCTCTTAACTTTACTCTTTCTTTCACTTCTACTTTAAAAGCTTATCAATAGGGACATGCTGTACAAAACCAGAAGCTTGCTTTGAGGTCACGGACCTTGGGCCCCATGTGCAGGTTGACAGGGAAGCTTGAAGGGCAAAAGGGCAAGAGCTGCCTTCTGAATCAGACACAGGCAGCTTGGCTTTTGGGGGAGAGGGGCAGTAAGAAATAGAAGCAGAGCTTCTGGGCGGGCTTTTTACCAGGGTGTCCCCCCGCTCACCTGCTTCGGTGAGCTCTTACTTCAGTCTTCCTTGGGGGCATCCACTTACATACAGCCTTCCCTTTGCTTAGGAAAGGGTGAGTTCATAGATCTTCACTGCCTGGAAACTGGCTGTCTTTCTCATCAAAAACTTTAAAAGTATGTTTGTGTTAGGTGTCTGCCATGTTGTCAGCTATCAAATACCTATTGGAGTGTAATGAATAAGGGCTGGGAGAATTTTGAAGATTGGGGAACAGTGATGGTGAAAGAAAAACAATATGTCTATTTTAAACTAGCTACCTGGGACTTCTGTAATTATGGTGTTCAAGCAGCAAAATAGCACCACTCCAGGAATTAATTTTGCCTTGAAATAACAGAAGTGAGTTGGAGGAAGTTGTTAGTGGAATGGCTGGAGCCAACTTTGTCACAGAACCACATCAAAAAATGTTAAATTTCGGTATTTAAAGTAGTATCTAGCAGTGCCCAATTCTGTTAACCTTTGAAGATCCCAGCTGAGAGATATGGGGTTGGAAGTCTAGAAAGCTGGATTTTATTCTCTGTGTGTGACAATTTTGATTTTACATTTTACAAGTCAGTCTTTCCACAACGGATATAATTTTAAGTGTTTTCTAGATTTTTAATTAAGAACTCATTGTAAGGCTCTCCCAGCTGCTACTGGAGTCCTACGTAAAGTTTTAATGACTTTGTGAGGTGTGACTTTGCTTTATGAAAGTCTCTTTAACCCTTTGTCAAGACTGTAATTGTCCATTTGCCCATTACTTTTTTTTTTATTATTGCTCCTACCGTTTCACCTTAGATGGACATTGTGTGTACTGGTCCCCAGTTCCTTGTGTTCAAGGCTTCTTAATAAGAACCTGTGTCACACATGCTGCGCTCTGATCTTCTGATACAGGTGTGGTTTCAAAGCATTGGGTGGCATGTCACAGTGATTAGTTTACTTATTTTATCCTTGAATTTCTTTTGAATTTGGGGGTGAAATCTGGCTGGTGCTGATGAATTCTTACAGTTTACTTTTTCAGTTTATTCTGCAATGAAATGTCACTTCTTTTTTGCTCAGATTTTCAGCTGCATCGTCCTTTGGGAAGGATTCATTTCTGGAAACCTCCCAAAGATTTTCTGCACTAAATGTGCAAAAAGACTCATGTAGTTTTTCTGCAATCACTGTGTCTTCTGTGGATAGTCCACCTTGATGATCCCACAGACTTTGACAACCTTCCTGCTCTTGACGAAAGGATAAAAATGATGTGTTATAACTTACTGTATTGTTGCAACTTGCTCCTTAAACTCTTTTGTGGTCTGTCATCCTGTGTGTTTTACAACTAACTTGCCATTCCTTTCTGTTATGCTGATATGCATGTGCCATGATCTTTCTTGACACTGTGGTTTCTTATACCCTCTCTTAACCTGCCGTTTAAACACAAAGGCTTTTTTGCTGTTAGTCTTTCAGCCGTTCTTTTGAGGTGGGTGGTATACACTTGCTCTCACGTTCTGCTATGCTATGCTTACATAACCTTCATGCTACTTTCCAATACTTACCTTTTGATATTTTTTTCTTTTAATAAACTTTCATTTTTATTTAGCTCACCTTTTTAAAATCAAGTTGATTTTTAGGGCTTTTGTCTACTGTAGACAACTGTTGAAGCTAAATATATCAGGGTCCCTCTTACAGACTGTCTTCGTGGTAGTAATATTCTCGATGAGGTCCTTGACATTGCTGATGACTATGTCACAAGTTGGTTTTCTTTTAGCGGGTTCCTTGTCTAGCCACTCCATGAAGTACAATCTACAGATTAGGTTTGGCACCACAGCGTGTCTGAAATAACTAAACCCTACCATTATCGCTGTTTTTCCTGTGCTAGCAATTATTCTGATTTCTCTGGGCATGACAGGGTTGCTGTTGCCAAATGACAGTGATAAGATTGTCCTTAATAATATATTTTTCCTGTATTTGGACATGGGCTTTCAATTTTGTAGAGATTCTCTGTTATTTATTGCTGCATTTCACCAAGTTCTAATCTGATTCTAAGCTGTTTGTAATATGATTTCTTAATACGATTTCTCTATTGACATGAGTTATCACATCTTTATCCTTTATGCCCAGGTACTAATGTACCAATAATTGATCTCTTTCCTCCAAGTGTTTGACATGCTTCAAAACATGCTCCTTTAGAAGTAGGTGTTCTAGTTTACCCATCTCCTTTTTAACCTTCTCAGCATTTGTATAGAAACACACGTACATTTGGTTTGGTTTTCTTCTACCTCTTTTGGGAAATGCTCTCACTGTTTCTTGTTTGACTTTGGCCAGTGTCTTTTCTACCCTTGTGCCTGTGGATAGACGGGGGAAAGGAGACATGCAGTCTCACCACGCATGGATCTTTCTCTGGGGATCCTCCGCTTCTTTTATAAAGTCTCAATGCTCAGACAAATTTGCAGGTAGACTGATGAGTGTCTGTGCTTTATTATGGATTTATGTTTATGGGGGCGGGTGACTCGAATGAAACTTCAGTCAGTTGCTTAAATCCATTCCTGAGTCAGCCTTCATTAATCTGTTTCTCATGACTGATTTTGAGCATAGTTGCAGATGCTGAGGCCAAAGACTTGCCCTGAAATCCACAGGAGGCCATGGTACATTGTGAGGCATGCTGCTTGTTGATAGCATTAGATAAATTTTTTGATACTATTCCAGTTTCACTTTAGAATTACAAGGCAGGTGAATACAAGGGCAAGCGGGAGCTGCAGTATTTTTAGTGAGAAAAGAGAATGTTTGTGTCATTATGCACACTGGCTAGTGAAGCTCCCAAACAATTAACATTAAATGTTTTTCCGTACTGTTTTGCTCTAGAAATTTGACTGAATCATTTCCTAAAATAATCTTAAAATTATTGGCAATAACATATCCCAGAGAGAATAATGCAAGACAATCTTTAGGGTTATTTTTGCAGTGAGATGCATAAAGCTATATAATGAAATAGGATTTTGAACAGCAAATTTTGGGCTCCTGTGGCAATTGTGTTCTCTCCTTTCTCTCACCAGCATGTGCTGTTTTACAAGTACGTAACATTTTCCATGCAAGCAGAGAACAGCTGATTTATTACAGAAGTGAGAGAATATTTAACCTTTTAGGGGGCTGTAAGGACAACATTGGCACAAATACATCTAATCTTGATCTGATAATAGCAGGCAGATGAACTTACAATATTCTGTATTGAATATTGAAATGTAATGTAACCTAGTTGCAAATGGTTTTTAATTTAAATTCTGTTTGCGTAAATTGATTACAAAACGAAAAAATAAACCCTTTTCTGTTGGCACCTGCAAGACAGATATTTCTCTGGGGTTTTTTGGTAAATAAAAGTCTGCATTTTATTGACTGTGAAAACAGGAGTATTTGTACTTTTGCAGAAGACAGCTAGTTTTCTGAAGCTTCTCTCTGAACAGGTGTGTTATAATGGATTCGTATTTTGTAGAGATATGTCTTTTCTAAATACATGTCTACAAATATTTGAAGTACATTAAGAATGAACACTCCACAGAACTGTGAAGGGAAAATGTAGATGAGCAATGTTTAAACCAGAGCTAATTTTTTAAAACCCTGTTTTAGCCCCCTAAAGAGAAATTGCCTGTGGAGACCTGGATCTTAAAACAAAAACAAACAAAACCAAAACCTATAAAAGTAGTAAGCCAAATGTTATTTTAAGAACATCCATCACCTCATTCAATTTGATGGAATTAAGCAGGACTATTCATATCACTGAGATTTTACTGTGTCTAACTTAGATGGATGGATGGTAAAAGACTTCATTCATAATTTAGGGATCGAGTTTGCTCTTGTGAAGTTAGGTGTGGTTGCCTGGCCTTTTGCTCTCCCACATACCTCATGCCAGTAATGTAACTCGGGAATAGAAGTTAAGGTGCTTATGGCTGGATTTGGTAGCCTAGCTGTAAGCACACAGGCTTGTAGCTTTTTATGTGCATTAGCATTCAAAAGAAGTAGTTCTGTTTGGATTATAGTGCCATGAAGATATCTGAAGATATCATTTAATGGTATTGAATTATTGTCATTAATAAGCAGTGGCTCATGTTTTTATATATGTAAGATGTATAAAAATATGTTTACTTAGAATGTGTTAATCTATGGTGTCTCTATTTGTGGCGTAAGGAGGGCAAATAATCTTTTTGGTGAAAAATAGCTCAGAATAGACAGTACTAGTTTTTGTAAGATGGTATTTTAACGGGATAGCCAAAAATGTGACTGATCTCATATGTGTTTTACAAACAAACAATTTATGTAATGTTATTTTTCTTCTTTTTACTCTAGTGTGGAGACATTCATGCATGGATTGTTAGAATAACAGACATTACTTGAAGTAAATATGCCTTTATCTGAATATTGCCTGTGCTTGTAAACTTGCATGCTATTTGTGTCTAGTGTTACATACACTTGTATTTGCCAACCGTAAAATAAATAGATTTTAATTTTTGTCATTTACATGCTTTTGCATTGTACATCAATAAGACTAATCAAATTTAATTCTGCACCCATTACTGAATGGTACTTTTTAACATAATAAGTCTTGATTTTCATATTCATCTCACTGATTTCCAAAGGGAAAGTGAAAGAACTGAATTCTCCCTACAGAATGATAGCTTTGTAATAAACTTTTCTAGTTTTAATCCAGTGCATATGAATGAAGATAACAGCTGTATCTTTACACTCTGTTAAGCCTTAGTGCTTTGTAATATGTCTAGCCTAAGCACATCCTGTTGGAAACTAGCACTAAGCATAATTAAATCAGGAAACAAATAAATTAAAGATAATATTATGGGGTTGACCTGAACTCAACAAAGAGAAAAATTCAGAACCACTGAAAGTCCATCTTATGTGTTTCCTGGGAGATGGTATGGTAGATACTTGAAATATTGCACATAGCTGCTTTTTATCAGTCTCCTAAATGTCATGTCAAGTAGATGTGCTAAACTGGGGGCTAACTACTACTGTCTTAGGTGCTTAAAAGTAGCACCAACCCAGAAAATTTGTTTTTTTTCTAGAACAGCTTTACCACAATAGCTAATCAGTACTCTCTGACAGAGTAAAGAAGAGCACATTGACAGAATTTATTTGGGCTCTCAGAAAGCCTTTGCTAGGGTTCTTCATAAGAGGCTATACAGGAAACTAAATAGTCCCGAGGTGAAAGGGGAACTACTGTTCTGGGGTAGGGACTGGCTGGAGACAGAAAACAAAGAGAAGGAATGAAGTGTCAGTTTCCCACGTGGTGAAAAGTTAACAGCAGAGAGCCCTCAGGTATTCAGGTTAGATTCATGAGGTACAATCTGAAGTCTCTATGAAAGGGAAAATGGCAAAATGTGCAGATAATATACATTTATTTAGGTCTGTCAAATCTAGGAAATGCAACCAGGACCTTCCAAAACTCAGCAAAGCTAGATGAATGAGCAACACGATACCAAGCAAAATTAATTGACAAACGTGAAGTAATGCCTGTTGGCAATGGTAGGAATAATTTGAACTATAAACATCTGCTGTTTAGGATTTAAGCAAAGTGTTAGCAGTGAAAATAGAGTATGTGGTGTCCTTCTGGACACTGTGTTCAAAAGGCTTGTTCAGAGTACAGCGATGACATAAATGGGCTTATATGTGATAGACTAGAAAATACACTGAAAATTAATAAATGCCTCTGTGTAAATATTTCACCTTTTCTCTTGAGTCTATATTCAATTCTAATTATGTAATATCAAGGAAGATTAGTTGAAATAGAAATGGTGTGGAGCTTGGTGAGCAAAATGTTTAGAAGCATTTGATTCAAGGGATAGGGAATTGATTTTAAAATGGCCTATTAAAATCTTTTTATTCACAGTCCATAATTCATTTGTAGAACTTGCTGCCAGACCTCAGTGATGTTAAGGTTTCAGTAGAATTTCTGTATAAAAAGATTTCATTTCTAAATGTATAATGAGAACACTTAAAAGTATGTTATTTGAAATTAAAAGTATGATACGTGATCCACATGCCTGAAGGGATAATATGTTAAGGGCTAAGACAGTAGCATCTTTTCCTCTAACTATTGTAGCCTGTCTTTTATTTTATTTTTTTAAATATGTACTTCTACCTGTTGTTAGACACAGGTTACTCACAGTTAGAAAGCTTGCTAGGCAGGTCTAGTATGACATTTCCTAGTGTGATTGTGATATCCTTAGCTGAGGAGAAAGCACAAATAGTTAAATGCACCGTGTATATATTCCTTCAGTTTATGAGGTATTGCAATTGTCTGTGCTTCTGCAAATGCATCCCTGAATTTAAGGTAGATTATTGTATCACATATCATCACGATATGAGCTTTTTAAACAGTCACAATGGGATTAAATAAAAGAATTTACATGTTGATATTTTTTTCAGTTTCATTCTGAGTTTCTCTAAAGCCATAAACTCATTAGTATTCCAACTCCTTTGTAATGCTAATATGGTCAATGGAAGTTGGAACAGAATTTTCAACTTGTTAAACACCACTTATACCCCCTCCTCACCTGCCATCATGCTTTGCAGGGACAGATGGAGAAAAGCAGCATTTGGCAGTTTGTAGCTGGTCCCCATTTAGGAATATAGGAGAACTCTCCTGACCTACTTCTACTGTTGAGGATGTGGTTTCTTCATGCAGTGGGTAGGGTAGCATGTTCTGTGGTGTAGTCTGGTTCTTTCTTGATAATCCCCTGTTCCTTCTGCATGGGCGAGCCTGGCTCTGTGTGCTCAGCATGTGTCACTTTATTATAATATATCTTCTATTAAAAAAAAAAATTGACTATGTCTTTCAAGTTGTCCAGTTTTTGGATGACACATCTTTCATTTCTGTATGTAGTAGTAGTGGTGAAACCAGGATAGATCACTGCTTGACTTTATTTAAGCTGGATTTCATTAGTTTATCATAGGCAGGTATGTTTCAATGCTACTTGTTGGTACTAATATAAATACTAGGATCAAAATGGGTTGCTTTTGAACAGTAGACTTGGATCTTTTGGAAATGATAACCACAACATCAGCATGCTCTTGCTGTCATGTTTGGTAGGATAAGTAGTAGAAATCAATACGTAGGGATTAGCAATGAAACTGAATTTTATCTGGCACTATAAATACAAAGTTGTAATTTCAGCTGTTAATAAAAAAAAGTTTGTTAGTACTAGATTATTAGATACTAAATACAAAATCTGATTTTAGTATTCATCTGAATAAACATTCACAGTAATAATTTTACAGTGACTGACTGTACATGAATCTCTAAGCAATCATGTCGGATCATGAGCCACTTCAGAAAGAATAACCATAATTCACAAAGTGGAATGATTCTTTTAAAACTAAAAAACCTCAAACTCTGGATTTATTATGGTGGTCATAATTGCTGGAATGGACATTGTGAGAGTTTTGGTTTGTTTATTTTATTGGAAGATATACAATACTTTTCAATGCAGTGTTGTTCTGCTGTCAAGCATTATGTTTCCCTAAAGTTCTGTAGGCCACCATCATCTGTTTTATATTTGTCATTGTAGGAGGAAAGCCTGCCAAACCACAACAGCCCTACGTGATTTCTGTGGTGATTATAAGCTCCGAGTAATTTTATTTTATGGTTTGATAGGCTATAGATCTTCAAGCAACACTTCTGAAAGTGCGCTATTATGGGATTAAGGTTATATATTAATTTAAAAAATTCTGTTCCTTTCTAAATTCGGATGGTAGCGTCTGGGGGTGCTCCCTTGCTGCTGCATAATCCTTCACTCTCACTTCATCTGACTCATGTCTCCTACCGAATTTCCACTTTCTCTGTGAGTAAGAAAGAACAAAATAGTATTAATGAATAAACTTTAACAAATGGAGTAAGGATATAGAAGGAATAATGTATAACTTTCACTGTATAAAACGAGATTATGTTAATCTGAAGTAAAAATGTGATCAGCCCTGCTGCTGAAGTAGGGGCTAGAGAGTAGCTAAGATGAAGACGTAATTTTTATCGTGTATGTTGGGGTGAAGGCAATTCCCACTAGGGTTTCCTGAACTGCAGCTAAGAGCTACACAGTTTAGGAGAGGCAGGTTCCCTTGCACACTTGAAGCTGTTTGGCACATCTGAGAGTTACAGCATACCCGCCTTTGGGAAAAACCTATAGGGTTGCTCTGATGGTTGTGAGGCACCCATCACTGTGTGTGACAAGTGTTCTTCCCACCCATCTCACAAAGAGGTCACTGGTTGAAAAAGTTCTTAAAATGCAGTGAGGAGTAGCTCTTTTCCCAAGTACTGTTGAAGTACAAAATTTATTTGACTACCAGTTTTAAGGTATGAACAGAAATGGAAATCCACTGTGGCTCGATTAAACAAAGTTGCTCTGAGTTGTGTGGAATAGGCTGTCAGACAGACCTAATGGTCAGAGCTGGGGACTGGTGGTGGGAGGCTGAGCATCTGCTCCCAGTGCTGCCATGGTCTGTAAGGAAACCAGATCAGGTGTCCTTTCTGTATAAATGGCATTAATGATGTCTTGTAAAGTGTTTCAAGGCTCTCTAATGAAAGGTGCTTCAATATTTTTGTTGTTAAGATTACTTTAAGGAGTAACATTTATTTCTAATTACAACTAATTAATTCTATTATGAAGCAGTTGGGGAGGAATGTTATGATCCTTAATTTATTGATTAATAGATACCTGACTTGATGAGCTGTTTATTTGCAGTTAGAAATTCCTGGAAAATGAAGTGGGTTTTTTATATTTATAAAACTCTGAGTAAGAAGACTAATTACTTGCCAGATTAATGAGTTTTATTTCTGCATACACCAAGCAAACAAACAAAACAAAAGACATGTAGTTCTGTTTTACTCTGTTCTTATTGAGGGTATAATTTAGAGGAAATCTTTGTCTTCATATCCTTATCTATTGCCTTCCCAAAACAAACAACTGTGAAGGTGAGCAGACAAACATCACAAGAGATATTTGGCTCACTGGGGGACTGACTTGACCTGGAAAAGTGAAAATAATTTGGTGTTTTGTGGCCTCCTTTGGTTTGGGAGGAACTGGGAACTGGTGGGCAGTAGCCTGACTCCTCTGCAGCAGCACACTGCAGTGTGTCAGAACATTGCCTGCGTCTGTTGCTAGACCTTCCCACCTGGAGTATTAAACACAGGAAAGACAGTGATATAAAGGATTTACAGAACCCATTACTGAAAGGCATCAGCCTATAAAACTCAGAAGCAAAAAACCAACCCTTTTTACAGTGTGGTGGCTCTAGATTCTTTTCCCTGAGGAGGATTTGGGACATGACATAAAGGGTATTATCAGCTGTTTCTCACCTACCGGTCAAGATGGCCTGAAGCCCCTGACCCTGATTTCTAGGAGTCGTGAACAATCAATGGTGCCATCTTCCTTTCCACTGAATAGATGGGCCTGCTTGCCCTCTTCTACAGCTTTTGTGTGTAATAGAAGCTAATGAATATTATTTAATCCATCAAGCCTTTGAAAAGTAGAATGCAAAAAGGGCTGTTTATGATGAAATCATCCTTCCTCTGTAGTGCTGGCTTCCCTTGAACCTTGTACAGTCATCAGGAATTTTCTAAATCTTAAACCAAATGATTCTGTACATTTAATAAGGGACTGTAATTTCAACAGGAATGACATTGCATGTTGCCTTAGTGTAATGCACATCTGTGGAGATCTGTGTAAAGTATAGGCCATTCATGGTTGCTGGGTCTATCCCTCAACAACAGTAGCATAATGCTTCAGCTTCTCCAGCCTGGTCCTCATACTCTACAGAATTGTATGGATGCTATGTGAAGGACACACTTCAATTGCTGTATGTTGAATTGAGAAAGAAAGGTGGCATGTTAGGCTCCTTTTCCCTGTCTCCTTCCCTCTCTCAGTGGCTGTGCTGAAAAGCTAATACTGAGAAGAGTGGATTTGTTGCAGCCATACCAAGTCATGCTTATTTAGTGAGGAAATTGCTAAATGCTAAGGCCTCTTGTCAGCGTGATACCACTGTCCTACTTTCAAACCACTGATTTATTAACTGCAGCATAAGACAGTCTTCTGTAAAATTCAGCTAACCTTTTGGAATGCTTTGATGTATGAATTAATTATGAAGGTTAAACTTTCTGAAACACCCTTGTGGCTTTATGGTGACCATGCCCACAAAATCCTTGTGCCAGTGCATTCTTAATAAGCTCTGTCTTCCTTTGAGTTTTGTGGGACACTTGTCCTTCGGAAAACTCTTAACTTGTCTTGAGTTCCAGTGGACCAATCCAAGTCAAATAAAAGGGGAGAATGAGGGTATAAGAGAGATTTCCTGCTTTTTAATAGCAGTAGAGTTTGCTGTTGTATTCATATGGATGGCAAAAATGAAGAGGTGAGTATGCTGTCCTAGCCATCCCTCCAGTCCTGATTCATCCAGTCCACTGACAAGAAATTCAGGGTTTGAAAGCTAGTCGGGTGTTGCCTACTCAACATGACTTCTTGGGGAGGTCTGAAGACTTACTGACCTGGCCACTATCAAACCAGGAAGCACTTTGTTACAAAAACAGATAGTGTCTGTGGTGCAAAGTTAGTGGAAATTTCGCAAGACTATCACAGAATTATGGAATCATTTAGGTTGGAAAAGACCTTGAAGATCATCGAGTCCAACCGTTAACCCAGCACTGCCAACTCCAGCCCTAAACCATGTCCCTAAGCACCACATCTACACCTCTTTTAAATACCTCCAGGGATGGTGACTCAACCCCTTCCCTGGGCAGCCTGGTCCAATGCTTGACAACCCTTTTGGTGGAGAAATTTTTCCTAATAAATTTCTAATAAAGGTTTTCTAAACCTCCCCTGGTGCAACTTGAGGCCATTTCCTCTTGCCCTATCACTTGTTACTTGGGAGAAGAGACCTTAGATTTTTAGTGAAGATTTGAAAATCTCTCTCTCATCTATTTGAAATCAAAACTCTGTCACATTTACTCCAAGTAGGGAAAAATGTTAAATGCCTTGAAATAAATTTTGCATTAGGGCTGGGGGAGATGACCAGGGATTTCAGGAAAAAAGCTTTTTTAACTTGTGCCGCACGTTTGCTACTTTGCAGTATTTTACTTCAGTCTCAACTCTGCAGCCTGAAGGCTGCAAGCCTGAAATTAAACTCCTAAAATTATAAAAGCTTAAAATAAAGTGAAGGTTAATGGTCACTGGATTCTTTCCCACAGGCTCTGCGAGCTTTGATTTCTGGAACATTAATAGATGAGGAAAGCATAAGGCTATTGCTGTTATATATTGTTGTTCTTACAGTCAGTGTTACTACTGTCAAGCAAAACAGCACTTCCTAAAAAATAACACACCTGAGCTGACAGTTAACCTGAGAAAGCTAATGCTACTCTTGAAGATGCTGGAAAGTGCACTGTTTCGTCTGTTAAACAAACTTAACCAGAATGAAACCAGCTGAAGAGGGATGTGCAGTGATTCTTCACTGATGTATGTTGCTTCAGTAGCATAAAAAGAATGTAAAGGTATTTGCAAAGGTAATTGGACTGCCCTGAACACCCATTCAGTATGGTTTTGCCAAAAAGGGGCCCTTTTGCTAGCTCCACTATAGAGGTCTACTTGAATTCGCCTGTTGGAAAGGAAAATATATGGCTTAGAGAACAGCTTCTTTTCAGTCATTTTTGGTAGGCTCATTGGACAGCTGAATATAAAGCAGATGAGACCTATATGTAATCTTTCTCCAAAGGATACAGAAGTGCGTCAACTTACTGAAGATTTCCAGTACTCCTCGGAAAAGATACATAGGCCAACCCAGTCAAGATATTTGACGAGAGGTCTTGAGTTAGAGGTTTGAATCAGAGGATCATTTTAGAGTACTGTCACAAATGATCCACATTAGCTCTTGGTGAATGACCAACTGGTCCAACATGTGAAGGAACTGAGTCAGGTACAGTCAGAACTGAAGATGTTTCATTTTCAGGTATCCACATGTTTTACCATTATTGATTAAATGGGCCTTTTAATTATCACAGTGATTTTTACTATGTATAAACAGAATTAGGGAGGGGCTGTGTTTTCAAATGTCCGCTAGTTTTGAGTGGTTGAGTTTGAGGCATTCTTTTATTCCAGGCCATTTTCCAAACAGTTTAATGCCTATAAATCTTCAAAGTTAACATTCCTTTGCAAATCCCCTTCTTCTTTCTCTTACTTTCATTAGCATGCAGCACCACTGCAGTGTGTTAGCAAATGCTACATAGCAGGTGGATTTCTACTTTCTGTCCTGCTCCATCCTCTGCCTGGCACAGGTTTTCTATCAGCTTTTGCAGTTCTTCCAGTTACCTTCCCCCTTCAAAGCTGTTAATTCTCCTGAATTCATTCAATAGAATTGGACTTAGAGATTATTATGCTGGAAAAAACATGCAATAGTGTTGTTTGTTTTTTCTTTTTGTTGGGGGTGCAGAGAAGTGGAAGAGAAAGTATTAAATTGTATAAAACAAGCATTAAATTGAATGAGGGTGCAGGTAAGGGGTACAGGCTACAGATATTTAGAAGGGATCTCTCTGAAAATGGGTGTTTTATTTGAAACCTTTTAAAAAGGGAAAGACTCCTTGTTCCAGAGTGTAGATTGGGAATCTTTGATTAAATCCTGAAACAGCCCTATTAAATAGACGCAAAGTGTTCTGTGGTACTGAGAAAAAAGGGATCATGGGGTATTCAGCAGCAGTTCTAAGAGAGCCTGTTATAACCGTGCATTTTAATTAACCAGATCAGCTGAAGAAATGTTGTCTATATACTGCAGCATAGCTGTCGGCCTTGAAAACTATCCTATCGATAAACAGAGGACTTCTATTTGCAAAGGCCTTTTTAAGTACATTAAAAAAATGCATTTGGGAGAGATTAATTAATAATTAAGCTATTGTGGAATTAACCTTAGGCAAATATGCTTCCTTTTTGCAGTGTAGGGATATGTCCTGTCTGTCATGTCCATATAGTGCCCCAATAAACACTGATACAAAAAATTCAATTCTTTGTAACTAATCAGCATGCTTTATGGTAAGGCCTATAATTTGAGATAACTTTTATTTTTTCATGCATAAGAATTTTTGAACATTATGTTCATTTTCACTTAAAGTTGATAGGATAGAGTTCTTGCAGAAGATGCAAGTATTCAAAACTGCTTTACTTTCTTTTTTCTTAGTGTTTGAGCATAAATCACTTCACTGAATCTCGTTTTACTTGTTATTTGATCAATGAGTCTTCTCTACTGGGGGAAGTAATTTAAAACTGGTGTGAAAATGTCTCTAACGCTTCTTTGTTGCTGAAAGCTTGCTTGCTGTTGGAGCTGAGGTTGTTTGTAAACAAGGCTTTGCAGGGGCAGAACTTGGTAGACTTGGTAGAAAATCAAGGGCATCTGGTACACTTATATGTAGCCCTTGGATTCTCTCTTTATTTCTGGGAAGTAGATAATCAAAAGAGAAGAGGAGCCCAGACTAGAGGAAAGAAGGGGAGTGGAGTGGGAGAGAGAAAACTGAAAAAGAAATAGAAATAATGATTCTGTTCCTTTCTATGAGAAGTAAGCCTGATCTAGGGGAGTCTTGCAATTGGGAAATCCCTATAATAACCTTCCTTAAAGTTATAAGCACATACAGAAAATCCTGCAATCTACAAGGATGAAAATTCATGAATCCTGATGTTGCTAAATTGAAATGAAATTTGCAGGTTTCTGAGAACAGGGGTATGTTCCTCTGACCCTAATGTCTCCCCCGTCTCTCACCTGTAGTTCTGTAAACCTCTTTCCATTGCTCTTCTGAATTAATTCAGATAGAGGATCTATCCAGAATCATTATAAAAATTTGTAAGACCATGCATGCTGAGCAGTCTGCCACTGGTATTCACATTATTTATTTGAAAAACTAAAATGCTGGGCAGTTAGCCTAAAAAATACCACTTTGACAATTTCCTCTCCCCTACTTAAGGCCTTATCGCCTATACAGCGTAAAAGACAGACTCTTATATTTTGATTCTGAGGCAGAATTTTGGTGCCTGCCAGGTGAACTTTGTTATCGGTTTTGGATAGCCATGCTGCTGGATGGCTGAGGAAGGGCTTGGGAATATGGAATACTTTTTCAAATGAGCTGCTGGGACTGTGCAGAAAAAGTTATCAAATAGGTATAGCAAGCTCTGCACAGAAGGTATCTTGAAGTTTGAATCAGCAGCAGATCACAGCTGGTTAAAGTGTCACACTAGCTATTCTGGGAGCCCTCTAGGTCAGGGAAGAAGGTCATCTCTCTTGGAAATGGCTGTCAAGCCCCAAATATGTACCCACGCACATTCACAAACAAACAGGATTATTTTGGTATCTTTTTCTGTTGATATTGGCATGTTGACATAAATATGGGACACTTTCTTAAGTATATGAACTAGGTGGAAATAATGACTACTTATAACAAATTCTCACTACAGAGTCTGCATATAGGAGCATTTTAGTTTCATCATCTCATTAATGAGTTTGAGCCATTAACAGCTTAGAGTGCTGAATAAGGATTTACATTTAATTGAAGTCCCCTGTTCTTAGCTGGCAAAATGTATTTTACACACTTGATGGATGTAATTAGTGTGATGAGGCTTTAAAAGAAATTGGCTTTGTTAAATTTAGAATTTGCCATGTCAGTTTATACATGAAGCCAAAGAATACATATCAGTAGTTCTGTGGCTTTGGAAAAAAATGCATTTTATTATTATTACTGATATAGAGGTGTTTTCAGTTTAGGATACTGTTACAGTCCAAATACAGCATGCTTTTGGATTTGAGAATGCAATCTATTATGTTATGATTTCAAATTATTTTATACCGCTACAAGATATTTCTTACGTGTCAGAACTTACCATTATATGCTATGGCTACAGACAAACCTGTATCCTTTGGATAGCAAGGTATTGTGCATAATTGTTTAAGTTACTGTGCTTTATTAAGCTTTCATAAAAACAAACCTCCATGAATACTGTTGGACTTTAGTACGTGCAAACTAAGGGCAACCACATACCACTCACAGTCACTTCTTCCCCTAAATGTTACTGCCTTCTGCTCAGCCTGATAGGCAATAACTTCTCACTTTAAAATATTTCAAGGTTTGTCCTAAGAAAGGTCACATGCGAAAATTAATAAAAAGAAGTAAGAGAATGTTGAGACACCATCATAGCTGTGTACTGTAGGCTTCCTTAAGCTGTGAAGTAAACACTGGATAGAAGTTCAAACACTCAGTGAAAAGAACTTGGTTACTGGCAATTACGTGCTGTCTGTCCACAAAGTTTATTGCTTCCCCTGTGGCAAACAGTTTCTTTTTGACATACGTATTTTAAAAATAGGAAGCCACTTACGCAAAATGGCAAAGGTATAAAGATTCAATATACAGGATTCTGATGTAGAATGTTAGAATTTTTTCCCCCCATATTCTCTGTGTTTGTGACGTATTCACTAAGGAAAAGGAAAAATTATTTTTGTGCTGCTAGCATCACTAGGGATGAATAGAAATATGGTGTCTGGCATCATGAATGTTTGAAATAAATCTGTTCTTTAATGAAGGACAAGTTATTGGCTAGTAATTGGAGCTTCTGAGCTCATATAATAATACTGCTAGTTTTTGCTGCAGGCCCACCTTTTGTATCAGTAGTGTAGCCTGGAAACTGTAGTTAAGGATAAATGAAAGTAGGGAAAAATAAACATTTAGTCCCAAAAGTACAGAGGCTGTTCATGATAGGTACAATTAGCCTGAGGAAAAGTTCCCACGGAAAGGTTTCTATCCCTGTCTGTTGTGATCCTTTGTTGGAAGGTAGATAGTATATTACACTGTGAGTCACAGGTGTAACATGACGTGAAATTAATTTTTGAATTGGAAATTGCTGTTATATACAATGCTTATGTATTCTGGATAGTACAGTGTGATTCGGGAGAAGCTGGCTGGTATGAAGCAATTGTAGAATGAAGCCTGCACTGTTCTGAGGATATGACTCATATTACAGATGGCTGGAAGGCTAATACTGTGATATGAAAGTGTTATATTACAAGTAATAGTGCACTGCTAACAAAACTCCGATGTGCTGGAATGATTATTTGATATTATTCTTTTTTGAAGAGGAAAAGATGATCCTTTTCTCAAACTTTGGCTAAATATTTTTGTATAAGATTGCTATGATTGTTATTAGTGATAAATGTGGGGAATAAACTCATCTGGTTAAAAAACAGACTCCAGAATCTGTAGCAATTAATTTTCTGAGGTCAGTTAATTTGAACTGTGTGTCAGGAATTAGTGGCAGTCCCTTTGGTAGTAGGTCAGAAGGCCATTTCCCAGTATATCCCCTTTTCCAATATGCATCCCACCCAATGTTAATAAGATACGTCTGCCATCATATGTACATCATTGAGGTACAACTGTTTCCTTTCATTTGCAAGAAAACTTGCCAAAGTCTCTAGGAAGGTAATTTTTTAGAGTAGCTTCATGAAGCTGGTTAGAGCGCTTCATAGACCGTACAGTCTTGTTCAAATTTCAAATTCTGGGGAGAAGGGGAGAGGAGATAATGATCTGTCACAGAGGTTAAGTGCTCAACTATTGCAAGAAGTGGGTGTGATCTGGGTGTTTAAATGCCCATTTGCAGCTTTGAAAATCTTTCCTATAGTCTGTTTTAAAATAAACAGGATAATCTAGAAAAAACTGAAAAATTAGTAACAAAACACTAATTAAGATGAAGTCTAAAGTGTTTTTCTGTTTGACTCCAGTTTGCTTTTTGTAAACTGTATTCCCTTTTTTAAACTTTTATCATCTGCAGCTTTTGCACAACTTACCACAAGCTAAATAGATGCTTCTGCATAGTGTTTAAAAAAAAAATAAAAGAAAAATAAAAAGAAAAGCAAACAAGAAATAACGTGTATGCTAGAATATACATTATAAAGTGTGTATTTTGGAATAAGGAATCAATTTATGAAAATTGTATTTTCAGTGGCTCAGAGATTGTATGACTAATGTATTATTATTGCTTATTATCTACACTCTAGCAAAACACATGTTCAGTCTTCACATTTCCTTCACCTACAGCTACTTTTAATCTTGAGGGCAATGAAGGGAAGAATTACAAAGGCAATTAGGATGCCCAGCTTCCACTGGAGACCTTGTTCTGTACCTTTGAACATTTTGTGCTCTTTTTCTCCCCTGAGTTACAGCTGAACCAGGAAGGGGATGGCAATCTCATTACATTATTTTGAAGTTGATTTGTGAGTCTTGCAGCCTTTAAGGAAGTGGAAAATATAAGTGCCTGATTTAAAATCAGAACCATGACTTCTACAGCATCCATTATTGTAGACACTAGTTAAAGAACTGGCATTCAAACATTCTGTAGGTTGTTCCTGACCATAAAGGGCACATGTAAGACCCAACAACAAAACCCATGATTTGACATGAAGCACAAAATAAATGCCAGGAGAACTTATTTGACTACAGTAATGTACGTGTTACCAGTTAGCAGTATCACACCATTCCTACAGGTGTTGAAAATAATCATACAAGAAACAACAGAATAGTAAGATGAAATATATTTGGAGTATTCCAAAATCAGCTCAGTCCCACAGCTTCATAAAAAGGTGTCTTACGTTATAAGAAGGTATTTTCTTCCTCTCGTTAAGTTAGGTGTGAAATAAAAGTTAGAGAATTTTTTTGTTTGATGTTTAAAGATGCCCAGAACCAGATAGTAGCAAGTTTTAAAAAACAGATGTTTAAAATACTTCCAAGAAATGCACAAACATTTATTTAACATTCCAGTTTTGCTTTTGAATGTGATTTTCTCTCTTTTAAAACCAGTTGTTCAGCTTCTGGAAAAGCTGAGTGATCTTCCTTAACTTTTTACTAGCACTGTAAGCCATATGCAGTTCTTTTCCTGAGTCTTTTCTAGTTTCTATCTCTCTAATTATATACATGAACAGAAGTGCCCATAAAAATGCAAAGTTTTCATATAGTTCGTACATTACACTATGGGATATATTGGAGGTATAATACATGACAAGTGTAGGAGGTACTGCTGGATTTCTAGTGAGAATAACTAGTAAAGTCTAAGTTCATGATGACAACTTCTGCAGGCTGCTGCCAATATCAGCGTGTTTAGGTTTTTTTATTTCAGCGTTAAGCAATTAGGTTCCTGAGAGACCTACCTAGTTAAATGTTTTTTTAGTTTGAAGAAGAAAAGGATTTGCACACAGAACTAGGCAGATGATTTTGTCAATGATGTAGTGAGGCAGTAAACCTTGTAATGCATTTAGATCTTTGTTTGGAGTGTAAGTAGATGAGTAATTAGGATGTTTTATTTTCATATGTCCTTATGATGTATTAATAGAGTCTGGCTGTGCTGCCACAAAACACTTCAAGAATTTGCCAGGTTGAACTGTAATTATGGAGTCCTACATGATCTCAATGCTACTGCTAATGTTGAAGTAATAGAAATTTAACACTCAGTTAAGAGGATAAGCGGTGACACACAGTCAATGTATTAGTCGCACAGGAACATAGGGAGGGAATGGTTATAGTGCTTAAGAAGACACGTTTGAGGGCTTTTTGGAGAACTCTTTTTCAAGATGACATCTCCAGTTATTCAGTTTCTTCTTGGCAAGCGAAAGAGTTTGTGAGAAACAAAGAATGAAATATTTTATTTTGTTAAAGAGTTTGGTTGATTTCAGTAATGAAGAATCTTAAACTTGTGATTTTTCACGTGAATATAAAATTTTTCCTGTAATAACTTCAGTAAGTTTCATTAAGCTGTTTAGAAAGAAAAAGTTGATAAATAGGGATTAACTGCCCTTTTGTCCCTTCTCAGTGAACAGTGCTCATTCTTACATTAGAATGCTAATGCGATGACCATGATAGTCTAACAATACGAGCAAGACAGGAATTGTAGGGAGATGTGATTTCTGTGATGGGTTGGTCAAATAAAAGATACTGCCTACTACTTGCAAATCTTTTTTTCATTATTGCTTTTACAATGTTTGTGCTCATTCTGAATGAGACTTGCAATTTCTCTGGTAGGTAAAATGTTGGCCATCAACTCACAACTAGCCATCCCAGAGTGTCTTGAATAAACGCCTTTTTATTACTTTATAACCTCCTTAGTGATCTGTTCATAGCTGTTGAACACAGTCACTTTTTACTACTTTTACGCCCTACTGTGTTCTATTCAGTGTTCTGCCAAGAAAGAGTTTGGCTATAACCCTGAGGATCACGTCAAAATCCTGTACTGTACCGCTGTGGTAGTACCATTCTAGAAAGCCTAGCTAGGAATAAAAATCAAGGCTGCATGTCATGCACTGATAGATGACCTCCAAATGCACCTAAGGACATTGAAAGTTAGAAATAAAACTGCATTTCATTCAATGTGGAGTGAAGTGAGTTCTTGTACATCTTAAGGGAAATGAAATCTGTTATCAACAGAGCTATAATCCTGATTTCATTGGCTTACATCATTCACTGTGGTTTAAAATTACTGCCAGTAACATTGGCATAGAGTTACTCTTAGGCCTAAAGTCATTGCTGCAAAACATACTAGAAGCAACTTCTGCCCAAGCAAATATGCTGCATATTCATGTCACTGGTGAGTTTCCCATTGTTTGGCTTTATTACTGCTTGTGAATTTGATCTTTCATCATTTGCTTCTTGTCCCTTTTGTACATTGTGTGTTTTCAAGATGAAGCTGTTACTTTAACTTACTGCCAGGTGGTGAGTGCCCTTCCTTTTGATGTCTAATAATTTCTTTCTCTCATTATTATAAAAATAAACTCAAAAAAATTATTTATTTATTTATTTTAAATCTGCTGTTAGGAAGTTGAATGAGGAGTTTGTAGTCTGAGTTTATTTTACAATATCTTAAAGTTACTTTGTGGTGTTTTATAAGTTCTAAATCAGTGGCCACAATTTTGTTACAGCTCCTATCCTTGCTCACTTATGATATGCTTCTTGCCTTTTACTGTCAGTGACTTACACACTGGATGGACCATATCTTGCTAGCATTCATCTACTCTTATTTTCTCCACTCATTCACTACATTCAGGTTATGACTCCCATACACAGACATGAAGTTAAAATACAGTTGAATACTTAGTATGCTGAAAGGATTTGATGCTAATATCATATGATACAGAAGAATACAAAGTAAAAAGGCAGACACATCTGTATGTGAATTGATATAGACAATAGATACCTGTGATTAAGCTAACTACCCACTGGATGTCACTATTGTTCCACAGAAATTCATCTAAGAGAATATTTATCTAGCGTTGAGTGGCTGACAGCAAAGACCATTAGCTCACAGCCAACTGAAAATTTCTAATTGTGTTTGCAGGAATATTGTACATTTATGTTCATTTTGCAATTGAATTTTATATCAAGGTTCACTATTTCATAATAATAAAAAAAAAGAGCATTGCCAAACCTTAAGCTGTGATGGCTCTATAAGTGCAGATAGTGAGTAATGAAAACCTACCAGCCAGCAGAGAAGCTTGCATTCATTATACTCAAGCCACTTGTTCTCATTATTATTCTCTTAGTCTGCAATTGCTGGAGGTAATCTCAACACAGTGAATGAACATTACCAGTCTCCTTGAATTTGCTTAGTACATTAGTTATTTTCTTTTTCCAAAGATGTGCATTCTGTGTGGTTTATTATTCTGAAATACCGCTTGAATATTCCAGGAGCTAGGTTGTTTAGTTGAGAGGCCAAGTAGTCTACTGACTAGGAGGATGTCTTGGTGTGAGGCGACTGGATTGTATTCCCAGTACTCAACTGGTGTGTGATCTCGAGCAAATTACCTCAAATCTGTCATGTATATTTGCCATCTTCTGTCTGTCTTCTCAAACATCCCTTCTAAACATTTAATGCAAGAGATTGTTGGAAGATGTTTCTACAGTGGCTAGCAGAGGAAGTCCTGACTTCTTTTAAGATTTTTGGGGTGCTACAATAAAATGAAACAGTCTTGTTTGGTGATTCCACCTAACATTTGTCTCCACATTGTTTAAATAAATGTAGATGGCAAAACCAAAGAAAATGAAAACAGGCATGGAAGAGTACTGTACTTTGTGGCTTGAAAAGCTCTGGTCTTCGAGTGGTAGTGCCAGAACACCATAATATGACTCGGGAAAAGGAATAGAAGTTGATTAAAATAGAACCAAAACCCACAATAAAACCATACCCAGACACCTTCAAAATACATTGTTGTTCTCCTAAACTTGGAATATGTAGGCAGCATCAGATCCATTAAGGGATAGCCAGGTTATTAGAGGTGCTCAGTCACAGCTCCTTCCTCAAGTTGGTGCCTAAAGTACTCATATGAAGGCTTAGGGGTTTGTAAGAGCCATCATAGCTGTTGCACATCCTCTGAGGATTCCTCAGCATCACCCCAGCAAGGTTTTAACAGTTTTGTGAGAAACTGGCACCAAAATATCCAAAACCCAAGACAAAGTGGGATCAGAATTCTAGATACCTGCTGCCCAAACTGGAGAGAAGCAAAGGAGAAATTTCTTCTCTGGAATCTCTGAGGCTTTAAAACTTCATTCGTATTCAGGAAAGGGGCAGCCTTGCACAGGGACTGAAAGTTGCTCAGCTAAGACCTGGTCACTTCCTACAAATTTGTGACTCTGGTGGCCTAGCCACCCAAAACAAGTCACTTCTGTAGTGTTTAATTTGGCAGTGGTGGGATCAAGTTTAGCTTAGTTCGTATAGTCTTTGCACAGATGAAAGCAAGGGTTTTGTAATGTGTTTTAACATGCTGTGAAGCTGGTTTAAAATGTTTTCTAAGCCATAGCCTGCAGAGTGGGATTTAACAACTCAGCTCACAGGCCTCAGGCTGTGCAAGAATGTTCAAAGAGTTACAGTGGGCATCTTATTTTGTGTAATCAGACAATGGTTTCATTATCAATGACTATAGCAGCAATTACACATTCATCTGTGTTCAGTATGTGTTTGGAAATTCCTGAAAAGTAAATCTGTAGTTTTTCAGGCAATAAATTAATCAGATGATCTGAGCATGTCTGCTTGAATATAGACATACTGGATTTTCATTAGTATTTTTGTTATCCATCTATGATTAATGACATACCGGCCTTACTTTATTTTTCACGCCCACAATTAAATATTTTTCAAAGGGAGTTAGTGATAATTTTACAGGTATTGCTTTCTATAACAGGTTATGGATTGGTTCTTTCTGAGTATTGTTATGGTTAGAACAAGGCATTAGAGAAACATAAAAGGAAACATATAAAGTCAAACTCAGTTATATACAACTCATTGGCAATCAACCCATTAAGAAGTTTTAGAAGGTGTATTGAATATTTTCAAATAGCAAAAATTCTAAATTAATAGTATGAAATTACTTTCTGATTGCAGTTAGCACTCCCAAAACTAAATAGCAAAATTTTCTTTTATATTTTTTTTTAATATACGCACATATATATATGTGTGTGTCTATATATATGTATATATGAATGTATGTATGTTTTGGGCCAAATCTTTCTTGTTTTGGCTGTGCCTAATATTAGTCACCACTGCAGACATTAAAGCCTGTAGAACTACAGAGATGGTTCTTAACATGAAGTTTACAGCAAACTCTAATCCTTCAATACAGAGATAACCAAGACCTTTTGGTAGAAAACTGAATCGCATAATAGCTAAGATAATTCAATGTGTATTGACTTTTTAATGGCAACTTTCAAGGTACAACTCAGGTTAAAAATCACAGTCTGCTCAGTGCTGCTAAAGCGTCTCAAGCACTTGCATTATTAATTAATTGTGTGGGATCCTCTTTGTACTCAGTAAAACGGGATCTCAGTGTTGCAGCGTTCGGTATAGTCTCAGGCTTCTACTCTCGGATATTTCCTCACTACAGTCCTTGAAAATGAGAATGGTTTCAGTATATGAAAATAAACAAAACAAACCAAAATCCCTTCAAGTGTATTAGTTCTTTTTAAGAGATGCTTTCTAGCTTTGTTTTCATTGTATCTAGCATATTTTGAGGTGATTGGCTGTGATTAGTTTTTTTCCAATAAAAATTCAAGAGAACATTCTGCTAAGGTTTTGCTTTTTCTAATCTGCTGCAGTGAAACTGCTCTGTAGAAACATTCCCTCCCAAGTGATTCAAGACGTGCAGTTTACTAAGCCAAATCAAGTCACAAAATAGAGATAATTAAATTACTGACTTGCTTCTATACAGGTGCTGCTGTATTATTTCAAGAATGACCACCCCCTCCCCCGATAATTAGAATAGGAGGTATGATTTATTTGGAAATATGGGGGATGTTATATTCTTCTGCAACCAACGACAATACATGAGTTTGGGAGAGGGAGGGCAGGGAGTAGCCGGGTTACAAGTCTGTATTTTGTCCAGAACCACTGATGAATGATTATACGTTAAAAATGAGTATCACTGAATTCTTGTAATGTCATTAGGGTTTTGCTAAGAGAGAAAAATAATTTGTCACTGATTTCTTTAAGGATTTTTGGATGCACTTTTCTCAGGTCAGTGAGTAACCAGTTTTCTCTGAAAGCTCTTTGCAGTTGTAGTATTTCTAAAATGTACACTGTTTGGCTCTGTAAGTAATGAAGCTTTATTTAGTTATTAGAGGGGACAGTGTGCAAAACACATCATAAAGCCCTGAGAAGCCCAGCCCAGCAAATAAAAAGAAATAGAAGAAAATGACAGATTTAATGGTTTCCTCAGCTACATTAATGTCTTTGACAGTCTTGAAAAGAGAATTTCTAATGAGCGCTAAAACAAATGTGTGCAGGAAGTGGTCTTGCTTTTGCTGCTGCACATTTGAGTCCCTCTAATTGCATCAATAAGGAATTTCTGCTTCTCATTTAATGAATGCCTTTTGACTACTTTCTGAAAGGCAACTGGATGTAAGGGACAAACACTGGCACCTTTTGTATGAAGTCACATAAACAGGTTTCAATTAATAGTTATCAGTCCTAGAAACACTGTATTATAATGCAGTACAGTAAATCCCATTGTACATTTTTATTTTAAATTTTTTTATTAAGCCTAGGTTTCCCTCTGCTTTGCTTTTGGTGTGATACCTTGTGTCCTAAGACAGTGCTTCAACTCCCCACTTGCTTTTTATTCTATCCTGTGTTGGGGAGAAATCAGGCATTCTTTCACAGCTGTTCCTGCACCATCTCTCTCCTCAGACAACTCAGAATTCATATGATGCTACAATACCTGGATCTTTAGTTTGTTCTTGGCTCAAAAAGTGAGTTTCAGAGCAAGGGCTGGGGTTAGGTTGGGGGGAGGGAGGGGGGGAAGCTGAGTTTGATTTTTTTTTTTTATTGTTGTCATTTTTTTCCCCTAAACAGAGTCACAGTTGTTGCAGGTGCAGTGGATTACTTATGAAAGAAGTTTTCTATTTAAAAACAAGAGAGACTTTAATGAAATCAGTAGAGGGTTTGTACAATAGGTATTGTATTAAACCAGAGCTCAGGCTTCACATTGATTGCAGTATTTAAATTTCAATGAGTTATTATGTATGAGAGTAAAATGACCAGTATTATGAATGTACAAAAAAGTGACATGGAAGAGCTGTGCCAGAAAAGTGAGAAAAACGTTCCCTTTATAGTCCCTAGAGTTCAATAAAGCACCACTATTTCCCAGCTTTTAAAAGCTCTTTTATCACAATGGTTCATACCTCACATTCCCTGGAGCCTGATTTGTTATACGTGCAGGGTCCTGTTCCATTCAGCAGCATCTCACTGGTTTCAGTGTTGGTAGGTTTGTAATCTACATAAAATTCCTGTGTGCTTGGAGTCATTTGCTTCAGTGACTGTCTTTTCTTTTTCCTGTGCCTTCGCATGAGAGAGCGCTGCTGCAGCTGCTTCATACTGGCTGGGTAACGCTTCCATGACACATAGATTACCAGCAGGATCACAAGCACAGACAAGAAAAGGGCCACACTGCCTGCTATGATTTTATGGAAGGAAATGTGTTCTGTGTCATGCTCAGGTTCAGAGCTCGATTCAGTGGCTCCAATAGTTGGGGGCAGAGGGGGCTTGCTGTCATGTTTAGGCCTCGTGAGTTTTGGTTTAAACGTTGGCTTTGGGAGAGCTCGTGCTAATTCAAACCTTTCCGTGGTACTTTTGCTACAGATGCTGTAGTTTTTCACTGCATCAATAACATTCACCCCTTGCAGCTCTTTGGGGCTGGCACAAATAATTGTATTTTCCCTCAGCCCTTTAAAACTTTTAAGCCAGTTTACCAGAGAGCAAATGTTTCTGCTGCATTCCCATATATTCCCGGCAAGGCTGATGTCATTGAGGGATATCCAAGAATCCAAAATTTCTTGACCAATAAATGTGAGCTTGTTTGAATCCAGGTTGAGGCGCTGTAAATTGGGCACACACTGGAAAACACTAGGTCCACTGAAAGCTTCTATTTCATTGCCAGATAAATCAAGTCTTTGTAATGAGCTCCAGGTCCAGGACATAGTTTGTCCTATCACACTGATTTTATTCCACTGTAAATAAAGGTTTTGAAGGCTGACTAGCCTTGGAAAAAGTGCCAGGTTGAGCTTAGAAAATTGATTGTGCTCCAGATGAAGCTCTTTCAGTCTGATCATGCCTGCAAAGACATTCCTTGCTAAACTTCGGATGCGATTATAACCCAGGTCCAACAGTTCAAGGTTCCTACAATCTTGAAATATTCGAACAGGGATGGTTCTTAGGGAATTGGACCGCAAATGTAAACTCAGCAGCTTCCTTAAGCCCCTGAACTGTTCAGATCCCAGAGACTGCAGCTGATTGTATGACAGATCCAAATTCCGGAGATTTGTCACAGGTCTGAAGGTATTATTAAGAAAATAGGAGATTCTGTTGGAACTCAAGATCAACTCTTTTAGTCTGCGTATTCCATTGAAAGCATTTTCGTCAATATTGCTGATGTGGTTATGGTCTAAATAGAGCCAGGTGAGTTGATTAAGACCTTTAAATTGATTGTATTTTAGTTTTTGGAGGCTGTTATATCGAAGGGACAAACCTAAACAACCAGCAGATATACTTGAGGGAATCTCCTGCAATTTCTGAGATTCACAATATACCATTTTGCCTTCACACCTACAGCCCTTAGGGCATCCTCGTTCAGCAGAAGAAAGCATTGTCAGTAATACAGTAGGGGCTATTACCAGAGCTACAGCTGATCCGCTCAGTAGCCTAATTACATTGAAACCTGGAAATAAAAACAACTTAGAAAAGTTATCCCCCCACACATCAGTCATTTCTTTCAATCATGCTAAAATCTTTTATTTCAACAATCATTTAAAAATCCCTAGCTTGACTCAACTACTTGTCACATTGTTTTCTTTACTTAGATTGTTTTAAAAAATGCCTTTATATAAATACTGAAAAGCAGTTGGGTAAAGGTGTAATCCCTAAGCAATTTAACTGTAATAACAAATCACATCAAGGTAAGTCTATGGAGTAATTAAAGCACAGGCTATGCAGTGGCTATGAACTATATATTAAAAAAATAACATGAAAAACATACCCATCCTTTGTGTTGTTCAAAGGTCGTCCTTAGGTCTTTTGTTTTTTGCTTAGTGTGCCACAAGCATGGCAGCCCCTGTCAGCTGCACTGTAGTGAGTCAGGGCTCGCTGACACCCAGGAAGAAAAATTGGACCCCTTGGGAGATGGACCGATTTTGGAACATTATTCTTTGCCAGCCATGCAGAACACTCCAAGAATAAATCAATCCCAACACAGCATTCGCAGCAAAATGTCAAATTCTTCCTAGGTAATAGGATCTTCATGGATATTACGTTTTTGCATCTTTACAGTTAGGAACCTGGCTTTTAAAATTTCCCTTTATAGGAAAGCATGTTAGATTCCTCCAAGCACCATTTAGCTATCTGAATTCACACATCTGTATTCCATAGCAGAGCAGTTCCCTTACTTAGCACCCGATCCGGCTAGGAAGCTGCTTTGTAGCAGAGAAGGTAGAATAAGCCCGTACAATGAACAAGCTCTGCTCACTTCTGCATACTGTCATTCTGAAAGCTCCGTCCGACTGTTGCTTTGGTTTCGGCGAATGCAGTCTTATGTAAAGCTGCCCCCAGTGGTGAAGAATATTATGGGCATGTGCAGAAATGTCTTCCTTTTATCTTGCAAATGAGTAAGCTCTGCTGGGAAAAGAGTGATTGTTCTGAGTGACTAATAGGAGCAGAATGGTCAGCTTCGATGTAAACTAGTGAGGTGTGCTGAAACAGCCAAATCCTCTTAGTCTCTTTCACTGTTTGTGAAAGCTCTTTTGCATCCTTGAACTTAATAGCTCAGTATGCGCTGCTGAGACTTTTGTCTGAACGGCTAACGTGACATTTGTAGGACATAGATACAAATTTTCGGTCTTAAGGGTTTTTTTTTTTCTTACTGCATTAGACATGTGTTCACATGACCTTTTTGCAATAACTCACTGTTTTTTAGTGAAGTATCAGCCCCCTCAGTGTGTCTCTTACCAAGCATTTCAGTGGGGACACTATATTTTACAACATGAAAAATGTTTTGGAGCTGACATTTTGCCTTTTTGCTTTTTTCTTCTCTGTTAAAAGGCACAGTGCCAGGAGGTTAGAAGAGTGTATTGTGCTCATTTATTTCCCAACTTGCTGTCACTTCGTTCCACAACACTAACACTTCAAACACAGGCTTCCGTAACCCTTACAGCATAACACTAAGCAACTTGGTGTAGTACTTTAATCAGGTGAGTTGTTTTTACCGTAACTTATGATATGGGCAGGATCTTATGTGAAGGTGCAATATACAGAGCTTTTTTAGATGCATGACTCTGGACAGTCCTTATATCACATAGAGAGCCTTTTTCTCTTTCCTTGCTCTTCCCTTCTTTCCTGCGTGCTGTAGAGAAAAGGTACATCCTCTTATCTGGGCAGAGCAAAGGTAAGATGGCATTACAGCAAATGCACCATGCTGGCAGTCTTCCTTCACCAAGAAATGTGCGATCAGAGATGATGGTGGGGAAGTGTAAAATCATGGCTCTTTGTCGTGCAAGAATAGGCTAGAGCCTGAAGAGAAGTGTGCTTTTCGTTAAAAGAGGAGTACAGATTACAGTCCCTCAAATGCAAACAGACAGCTCTGAGAACTGCTTTTCCTTTCTGAGGCAGAATCCTTACCCCCTGGAATAATGTGCTCTGACATTTCCCTTATTATTCACTGCTGTGAGCATAGAAGAACTTAAAATGAGGTGAAACCTGAAATTTTCCACGCATTAAAATGCCAACATTGCCTAGTACTTAGTCAGTGAATGACTTTAGGCTTAGAGTAATCCCACTAGTATTAACGCAACTATGTATAGTCCTCAAACATCTTTCATGTCAGGGGTCAGAAATACACACCTGCATCAAAGCACGTCGTGAAAATTCTCCCCTTTGGGTCAGATTTGTGGAGAGGGAAAGGGTTAATTCCTCCATTAATCTCTGTCACCTTCACCATCTCCCATTCTCTACTACAGCTTGTTTCTGGCTCTTAAATCTGATGTGTAGGGTCGAGGAGCCAGCGACAAACTACAGACTACACTGGGACCTGTGATAGTCTGGGGAGCTGTTCTGCTGACAGGATTGTCACTGGTGTGCCTGTTATAGGTTTTCCATCACTGCCTTGGGGGCTCTCTGTATTTGATGGATCAGGATTGGCAGCTTCAGAAGACAGTTCAGGCCTTCAGTAAGCCAGTTTGCCTCTTGGAACTGCTGCTCTTCCTCTGTTGACAGTAGAGGATGCCTGTGACAAGTAAACTCTTTATTGAAATGGCTCAGTTAAGTTCCTAAACTTAGGTGGCATGAAATTAGGTGTAAGTCTTCACCTGGTTCAAACACAGCATGTAAAGCTTCAGATAACATACAAATTCTTTCTCCTGAAGAGTTGATGCTACTTAGTATACCAGCTCAGTCCGAGCCTTCTCCCCGAACTTTGTCTGTTCTCCGGCTTTTCCTCTTTTGTCTTCTCTCCCTGCTTCATCTTCATTGTGGAGTTAACAAGTAACTTCTCTGCCACCATGAGTCAGCAGAGCTTCAGTAGCTTTTCCAGGGTTTTAATAATTGCCAATATACTGGACAAATAAGAGGGAACAGCCACTCTTTTACCATGAGTTATCTTCATTTTTTTGAAAGGGGTGAGACATCAAGAGATGAACAGAGAGAGCATCAAATCTATGTTAATGGATTGCCAAATTCAATTTTCTTTACTGAGGTCCTTTTTGAATTACACAAGCAGGAAAAGTGCCAGTGTCTGATAAACAGTTTTTTAAAATTACATTTCTGTATCTTCATACAGCTGAAAGGGTTCTTTTCAGATTGTGGAAATAAAGCTGCTCCCAGTATGAAACATTTCATAAAAAATTTCAGACCAGTCTGGCCATATTATAAACTATGACAAATAGAGAATTAAGTTAAAGCTGCATTTTAGATAAGAAGATACCCTTTGTAAGTGGTTTTAACCTTTACCTTGTATCAACTACACCTTATATATCTGTGCAACCCCGTGCATTACCATTTAACTCATGTAACTAGGAAGAAAGAACTCAAGGCCAAACTGGTTAATTTCTTTTATGGATAAGCTAGTTTTCGTTAGAACTAATCGTGCAACTCCTGAGTGCCTAAAATCCATGAGTTTGTTGAAGACTTGGTCTGAATTTAACTTGTACTCCATGTGAATTTGTGTGCATTCATTCTGCAGGATAGTTGCTGTAGTCACAGGGCATTTTAAGTTCACCACTGCACCATTGCTAGGCAGCCCTGCCTCCTGTCCTGGAACAGCAGTTTCCAGTCAGGAACAGGAGGTAAAAACTGCAAATAATAGAAGTCTCAATAGCTTCACACTGACCCAATATTAGTGCTCAGAAACAATGTTATTCCTTCTCCTCTGCCTAAGAAGAGAACATTTTATGCAATTCTGCAAGGACAGATACTCTTAAGAGAGATATTTCATTTATCTGTGTGCTGTTGCACACAGTCTGTGTTTTGGGATTTTAGCCTTAGACATAAATTGAGGTGCCACAGAACCTGGGAAGCTTATTAGTTTTGAATTGTATGTCTCTGTGATCACTCCGATTTGTTTTTCCGGGCTTTTTTTGAGGGGGAAAATGACATACATCAGCAAATACATTGACAAACGTGTTGTTAAATATGTCTTAACATTCATACAGATGAAAAGCGATGGGTTGGGTGGATGAATGCATTTTCTTCATCAGCACGACAGGCAAATTAAATTCAAAGTTGTTTGGAAACGGTGCACTGTCCCAGGGGTTTTGGGCCAGATTTTTCTCTTGGTACTAAACTTTCAATAGGTTTTCTGCTGGGAAATTGTTCTAGATAGATTCACTACTGTCTGATTTTGCAGTAATTTGCTTTAATTTAATTTCATGTTTGGTTTTGGTTTTGCTTATTTAGTAAAATTCTAGTATATTTTCTTTTTCCATTCATTCTGGTTGTGGTCTCTGTACCTAGCTGCAAGTTCCCTATGGAAGGCTTAACATGAACTCCAGCCAGTATAGGAAAGGGTGAATCAAAAGATGACGTTCACTGTGAAAGCCTGTTCTTCCACAGAGCTGGTTTGGAATTGAAACATTTTGAAGAGGAAAGGGGAAACTGCAAACCTTGCATTTTTCAGGGTTATGAGAAGGCACCTATAATGACCAGGTACATTTGTTTGCTGAATAGATTTGAAAAGGAGGGGTGACAGAATTATCAGGCTCCAGTAGTATAGGGATGAGGGGTGCAGGGAAGAGAGGGATGCTTCCCAAAGCATAAGGAACCAGCAGTTACGAGGTGCTGGTGGGATTCCAGGTAAATCAGCAGTCAAAAGCCTTCCCTTGTTCTGTTACTTGCTTCTTATCAGTCTTCCTCAGGACATTTCCTGCTTACTCTTTAAAATGCAGTTCTTTTTTAATGACGTTGTTACGAAAAAAGAAATTATTTTTTAAAAAAGTTTCCATTTCTGTTACTCCCATAAGAAATCCATTCAGAAAAGCAGTATGATCCTTTCTAGCCCACAGTGCATTATGTTCACAAACTTCAGAATTTAGACTTCTGGATACAGCATTTTTCTGTTCATAGATAGGGCTCCTGGGTCTAGGAGTGCCTTTATGTGTGTAATTGCATGTCCCTTTGGGAACCATAGTTAACAAGTGCTGCACTGTGTTCTTTTTGGGTTTATGAAGTGACAATGTATGTTTTTCCCTTGACTTTATTTCACTATAAAGAAACTAGGAGTCAGCTGGGTTAGCAATAGTAGCTTGTTCTAAATGGTGCTGTAGTGTGCTATCACTTTATCATTAAGAGTAGATCAGTCTAATAAAATGTGTTTGCAATTTTTGAGCCAGTGATTAAATGAACCTGCTGTTGCATGAGGATCAGATTAGAGCTGGGGGAGTATAACTCCCAGTATAAATATCAGAGCGTGGGAAGACAGAGGGAAACTGAGGATGCAGGATTTGCCAAAGGCAGACATAAGGAAAGGGAAGTGTGGGAAAGCCAGGTTCAAGGAACATGCAGGCAAGGGAAGTTGAGGCAACAGAAAATGCTCTGAAGAAACAGGGAGAGAGGACTGAGAGTAGGGAGGGTCTTACCCCAGCAGTTTGTCAGTACTGACCTAAAGGCCCATGGTGGTAAGTGGTAGATGGGGGAGGTAGATAAATGAAAATATCCCCTTGCTCTCCTGCTAGGAACAATTAGCTTTGCAAGGCCTCCCCTGGCCTCTGTGAGGGTGAAAGGATCCCACGTTATAAATTCTGTGATAAGCTGAAGAACATCTGAAGCTGAATAGGAGCCGTGCCCCCTTTCTAGGAGTCAGTAACCTCCGTAACATCTGATTGCTTGTAGAGGACATCAGGGACACATCTGTCAGTTTGTGTATACCCAGAGGATCTCCTCAGCACCGTGGTTCACAGGGCAACACAGGCTATCGCTTTCCTCATGCACAGTTACAGGCTGTTGAATAATGAAGCTTTTCCAGCTGTACAGTTTTGTTTAAATCTGTGCATTGTGGATAGGTCACAGGGGTCTCTAACTGTCCCAGGGTAAATAATGCTGCAAGCCTACAAACTTTGTTCATGACACCCAGTGGCTAGATTTTCTGGATCCTGTCATAACTGCTGTATCCTTAATGAGGCATTGGACACTCAACTGTTCCCCGACTGACTTTTTGTCCTATGATTTTGAAGCTGTTTGAACGCAAGCAGCCTGTGCTTCAGTCTCATCCTCTGGAGACACGACTACATGAGATGCAAAGTTGTCTTTTTACTTACTCTCTGAAATTGGTATGTGCCGCTTCTGTTTCAGTGGATTTAGTGTTGATTCATTCAGGCTTGTCCTCTAGGATCTTGGTGAAAGGGGAATATGAGTAGAAGCAGCAGAGGCAAGTGATCATCACTGAAGGAAAAGAAATTAATTACATCTTACACACAGCTATCTTCAACCTGCAGAGCATGAATGATAGACACCATAAGTGCCCTGGAGATGTGTAGGTGCAAAATGAAGGGCAGTCTTAGTGGCCTCTGCTTGTGATTCTGCCCATAGTCTCTGTGAAAATGCCAGGGAAGTTAGGTTAGAATAAACCCAGGCTTGTTGCAAATGCTTCCCACTCTTTTATGGGCCAGGATGCCATTGCTGGAAAGGTGTCCTTGTCCAGGCAGCACGTATGGGGTTTACGTAGCCTAAACTATTCAGAAACCCTTAGGTGTCACCGTGAAGTATGCTTGCCTATGAAGTATGATTTGTTCTCTTAGGGGTATCTGACTTCTACCTGGCTATAACAATTCTGCATATGCACCAGTGGCAGACGACGATAGGTGGCAAAGGTAAAGAACTTACTTCCTGGAGAGCCAGATTAACATGGAGATCTTCTAGAAAAGTTCTATTCAGGGAGAACTCTGTAATGGCTGGGACATTAGGCTGGAGGCACTGTGTAACTGAATTCAAGCAGAGTTGCAGCCTGGTCCAGGAATGTGACATCCTTGGAGCAGCTCTGTGCTGCCATGTGAAGAATCCGAGGGGATGGCGAGCAGCTGCTTTCAGAACATCGGGGTGTTTTTTCCACCAAACCCTAGACCTTTTCAGTCTTCAATGTTGATGTGTAGTTAAAAACCTCAGGGCTAGCCTTTCCTCCTCAACTGTTCCCTCTACCTTCATGCGTTTGCCTGTAGTTTCTCCTCCTTAACTCCTACCCTATGTATACTTCTCTGAGGAATGAATATTTGTCAGTTGCTCCAGTATAGAGCGCATATATATATACACACACCCGATGCCTGTTCACACCTATTCTTAGGAATTTCAGACATGTTCCCTGTTACGCATTTAACTAGGTGCTCCTTGGCTCTCCAAATGAAACTGCCTTACTATCTCACTGTATGCTGGAGCTGTACAGTTAGTTATTCTGTCAAGTCAGCATGGGAATATCTGTTGGCTGCAGTGGCTCCTTGATTGCTGGAGGGAGGCAGCTGGCAAGAACTTTCATTATAGGAAAGCCATGACATCCACATCATATCAAAAGCCATTAAAAGAATCTTATAACTTGCTTTCCAAACTTCAGCTTTTATCCTCATTTTCTTTGGGTCTCAGTATTTCCACTTATGAGAGAGGGATAGTGACATTTAATTATCCTGTAAGTTGATCAGCATAATAGAGGACTCACTTCACTTTTTGTCTGACACTTGTTATTTTCAGACATATGTCTTTTCCATCAGTTAAGCCATCTATTCCTTTCTGAACTTCCAACACAATTTATTCCATATCTGCTGTTATTTTTATTACTTGCTACAGGTATCATTTATTTTGATGCATTTTTCTGAGCTAGAATGACCAAATAGCAAAACTCCATGTGAGGACAATGTAGTCATCAAATATAGGAAAACAGGCTTCTTTTTAAAATGCAAAATTGTCTCAAATCTTTGGTTAATAAACTCGTCAACTTCTGTTCACTGTAGGACCTTTTTTGATGTTACAAGAGTTCCATTTTGAAAACTATTTAAAAATCTGCTGAATATCACCTTTATTTTCCATGTAAAAATTGTGATAGGTGGCTAACATTTTTCAGCTAGTTGAAATGCAAGATACGTATACATAGCATTTCTTAGGATCAGACCTGGATTAGTAGATAAGACTTTTCTTGTAGGTAGAGCTGCTTCCTAGACTTATTGCTCTTCAGTGTAAACAGGCATACAGGTGTAAGCAGTTGAAGAGTGCAGAATACCCTGATTTCATTTGACCTGTTGAAATATTCTAAAATAATTTCCAGTTTCTCCTTTCACTTGTTTATGCATGAAAAACTGTACAGAGAAGAAAGCATTCTACCTTACCTCTATTAGGACTCATGCTTGGACTCAATGTGGTATTCTGAGATTGTGATTTCAAATCCAAAGACAGCCAGAGTGATGTGTTACTATACAGCGTTAGTAACGTTTTGAAGAGAAAACTAAACATGACAGTTGAGCAGATTTGCAACTGAAAGAGAAAAACATGAACACGGTTAAGAAGCATATAATTACGTTCATTCACACTGTGACTAGCATAAAAATTATTTATTCCAAATGGTTACAGTTGCATGCTTAGTCACTTCCTTGCCTGGCTTCAGCCTAATTCTGTTTTCTGGCATCTTCCTGCAAAAGATGTTTGTTTCCTTTTTCATCAAAAGTTTCAGATTTTTGTAGCTTTTCAGAATTCAATCGTCTTTTTCAATTAAGCAAGCTACAGCAGTTTTTAGATATTCCAGCTTTGGTAGCTGGTGTTCCTGAGAAAACTCAGAATCTTAATTACACTGACAGTCTTGGTTAGTTAACCAGCCCGTAATCTGCTGCTACTTAGTCACAGAGGTCACTTGTCTATGCCCAGTAATGATGGACTAGAACTTTCTGGTTAAAAAAAAAAAAAAAAAAATACAAAAGGTGAATTGTTGCAGGTAGGTTTTGACAGTTCCATTCTGTATTTGCCATCCTTCTTATTCTTTTCCCATTGGTGTGTCTGGCAAACAGAGCTCTGAAGAAACCATATGGGATTTAAATGGCTTATTATCTCATCTTTTCAGGCCATGTCTACCCAAGAAAATGGTCTGAAATTAATGTGATTAAATAAAAAAATAAACATACAACCAAACCCCAGCATATTTAAGTGATTTACAAAAATGCAACAGACTCCCATATAATTAATTTCAAAACAAAAATCTTGGTTAATGCAGATTTATTTTGCTTTCTCTGACAGTATACTCTGCTGTTTATTAAAGCTAAGTGTCTTTTATCCAGTAGACAGGACAAATGACAAAACCAACTCAAAGGGACTCAAATATTATGCATGGCATTTGCCTGCTGTGTTACAGTGTAAAACAATAAATATCTGCAAAATGTTAATTTCTGATTGACCAAAATGTTGAAGAGTGCTGCAGGCCCAGGGAGGAAGGGAGGAAGCTGATGTGACGAGAAGAGAGTTTTCATCTTTTCTTCTCTTTCTTGCAACAGTAGTGGGATAGGCATGTTGTAGTTTTTGCAACTTGTAAATCCTTCTATCCAGTATTCTGTATCTCCTAGGTAGGTAAGCAGCTTAAAACCACCTTTCTCTCTTACAGCATAGTTGCATACAGAAAAAGTTGGAAAGCAAGAAATGCTGCCAATTGATAACCAAGTAGAGACTCTGGTCAGCCCACATAGTGGAGACACAGGGGAGCTGGACCTGAGTGAGACAACGGCTCCATTTCTGTGTCCCTAAATGGTAACAGAAATTGGGAGGAAATAGTAAGGACTTACAAACATTAACTCAGTTTCAAAACAAAACATTTTGCCTCCAAACACACAGGAAGTAGACGCATCTCCATCCACTTGTTCTTACAAGGTACCTCTTTTGTCGTAGATATATGACAGAAAAATCTTCTGTCTATGTAAGAGGGAAATCATGTGGCTTGCTAATTTGATCGCACAGCATATGTTAGTGTCATCATTTATTTGTCATTTGGACAAATTGATGGGATTGAAATCCAGAGCATGAATAGACACGTACCAATATAATTAACACAACAAAAATGCTTCCTGTGGGGTTTTCTACTGCTGTGTTGAGCAGTTTCCCGTGTTCCTGTAAGTTCCTAGGAAAGGAATGTACTTTATTCTATCAATGTAAGACTAAAAGGGATCCTAATCTTAAGATAACTATGTACAAATCTAATACACAGAACAATCCTAAATAGAATGATGTCAAAATGTTGTTTAGTTTGAAATTCTTAGGAGAAGCAGAAAAGAAGGACTTTTCAGGTGAAGCTATATATACCTTTGGTTGTTTTTTTTTTTTACTTCATCAATATGCATCATTTTAGCTGTATAGTTTAGTTTATACTATGATAATTGAACCCCACAATGCAATCTCTGTGGCATTCCTTCTAAGGTGATGTGCTTTGGTGCTGTTTGCATGTATAGAGAATTCACATAGGGTAGTAAAAGCGAAGACATAAAATTTTCATGTTTCAATGTAAAAGCCAGAAAGTAACTAATGGGTGTTAGGAAAAGAAAAAAAAAGGTACTGTATGGCCATGTTACTGAATAAGAGCTGTCTCCTCTGCAGTTTCCTTTAAAATACCTAGTACTTGCCACTCTGAGACTGAAAGCTGGAAGAGATCCAGTGCTCTTATCTGACAGAGCAATTTCAATGTTCTTCTCTCTCTGTGTGATTTAAAGTCAAGTAGAAATATGCTGTTAGAATAAAGATGTCTGTAAATGGATAAAAGTCTTGGAGTTGTATCAGAACACCACTGTATGAGAGAATCTCCAAAAAGAAAACTCCTTGAATATATTTGCTCCTTACATAAATACCATGGTATCTGGAATTCTGTATCAGATACTTGCTGATCAAAAGATTAACATTTTCAAGAAGCTGATAATTCATATGTTCACATGAAGACCAGGGTTTAACATTCCACCCTTTCATACACACAGAAACATGAGAGGAACACAGGAGTGAATATGCCAGGCTCTGTAACAGTTGAACTGCAAGATTTGATTTTGCAAAGCTCATTAATTTTGATTAAACAAAGTTTTATCCAAAGCCAGATTTAGAAAAGGTTTCCAGTAACAGTTACTACTCTGGTTATTCACATCTGTGCACAAAGTCCAAATCTGCTTGTGATGGTTATGGTACCTATAGTGAGAACTGTGGAAGCCTACTTCTGTCATTACCCATTACTGACATGGTGGGAATTAGCATAGTACTGATAAACTTCCAACTTGGATCCTCTACTTAAAAACAGTTGTTGTAAATTAGATCAGGGACACCAAGAAAGAGAGAATTCCTACTTTTGTAGCACAGTTTTTAACAGTCAAATGTCTTAACTGATGACAGTATTATCACAAAACGAATGTGGTTCATTTGCAGAATTTCACAGTGGGAAAGGATTCTCCATTGGTATATTTTTTCTCTCATTTTTTGAATATTTCATCCTATATCATATTATGAACTAATACAACAAGTTGCATCCAAAAGATTAAGGGGGGGGGGAGTTGCTGATCCTTTTAAGTCTGACAAAATTAGCCTCTTAACTGTTCAGCATATAATTTAATAGATATGCTAGTGACCTTTCTTCTGTTGCTGTTCTTTTTCACAGCTACTGGAAGTAATTGATGGCTCTTTTATGTCCTTTTATTTTAAAGTGTTTATCTAGTACATTTGTATTCTTTGCTTACATTGCCACTCACCTGGTATTTTTTACTTTAGGCCACCTGCAGCAAAAATGTATGAAATCCTGTATGTCCCACTGTGCCCAGAATATATTTCAAAAAGAGTAAATGCTTTCAGTCCTTTAGAAGTTTGCAGCCTCTGCCAGCCTTTGCTAGTATTTGTCTTTTGCTTTCTGCACAATTTGCTTGGTACCGTATGCTACTTCCTTGTCAGAGGCTGGCTGGAAGTGTCGTGTGTGTCAGTAGCAGCTTATTTTACTTGCCACAGTTTAATGCAAAAGCAGTCAGCAGTAGCAAAAGAATCTGCTTTGTTTCAGTTCCCATTCTTTCCATTGTTGCCTTTAAAGAAAGGTAGAAACCACATATGAAACCATTTATGAAATCAGTAGGGAGTTTCTCATGTTCTCAAACAAAAAAGAATTAAAAATTATGGAGAGTTTTACTCATCATTATATGGAGTGATGTACTATTTAAACACTTTCTAGGAGTGCTAGTGAATAGGCATATCAGTGAGTCAGATATGAATGTGTATGTCAGAACAATGGTAACTTTCACATGTTTTTGATATGTCTGTCAGAGGTCATTATTAGGAACTTAGTGATGAGTTTCATGTTTTAACATAATAATTACTGGGAGTATGTTTTGCTGATTTCTGATCCCTATGGAATTAATGACTGTCTCTATTTGTCTTTGGTTTGCACTCTGCATGATTGTAACAATGGTCAGAGGTAAATATTTTATGTAGAGTCACTGTTTGGATAGTTTTACTCCTGATATTTAAGGTTATTCATCTATCATATTTTATATTAAGATTCCACGTTTGCATTTTTTAATTTCAGCATTAATAATTCTTATAGGACTTGTGAGTGTGTGTTAGACATGCTTGTGTGTGCTGTAGGTGGTGTTTTTAGAAGATTGATAAAATCCAAAATGGAAATACTCTGTTGTCTTGGAGTTTAAGACAATCTGTAGGAGTTGTTGCTGGGTTTGAAACAAAACGAATGAATGGGAACTCACTGTAAAGTGCTGCTGCCTCTCCTGAGTTTTGTCATTACCTTTATTTAATGGAATAGGTTTTGGCATTCATCAGTCAGCTGTAC
Source organism: Morus bassanus (assembly GCA_031468815.1). Lineage (NCBI taxonomy): Eukaryota > Metazoa > Chordata > Aves > Suliformes > Sulidae > Morus > Morus bassanus. The sequence goes on from CM062583.1 coordinate 6,050,612, forward strand.
TGGCCTCCCATTGTCTTTACTTCCCCAAGAAAGGGAATTATTTCATGTGAGGAAAATGCGGTGTGAATCTGTCTGTTAAATGGAGACTGCCTTCATAAGTCAAGAGCCTTGTAAACACCATAGAGTTAAAATTTTCTTGGCTGTGGTTACCACATGAGGTATATACCATTTAGTCTAAACATACTGGCATGAAAAATGTTCTTCTAAGTAGCTGTCCCTCGTACTATTAAATGTCTTCATTTAGGGTTAGGGAACTATGCTGTAACATTGTGTCTTCAATTTGCATCTTAATTAACTTTGAACTGAAGCAGATAACTTATTTGACATTCTAAAGGAGAGCTTTTGTGTCCAGTTATTCAGGATTAGTATTCCACGGGGAAAGTGGCTGAGATAATGAGATTCTCACCACCTTGTGAAAAGTCCCTCAGGTACTGGTTAAAAGTCTTGTTTGCAAGGTTCATTTCTGCTAAGTAGAATGAGAATATAGGATGTCATGTTTCACTGTTCTCAGCTCCTTCTTAGATCCACAATTAAAGGTCACTTTAAGTCATGCATATTCATCCATGTTACACTGAAGTGAGTGGTTTCTGTGAGTCTGTGAGGGTATCCAAGTGCACTTGTACCAGTTTGTAAGGTATCAGCCTTCAGGTTCATCACAGCTTGGTGACAGTGGTGGCAGTCTGTGATTTGAGGTGTTTTCTTTCTCCCTGCTACTCCCTTTAACCAATATATAAATCTAAGTTGGATCACTTTCTAATGCAAAACAAAGTAAATAAACATCCATTTGATATTTACATAAAGGAATTTTGCTGTAGCAGACAAGGGATGTGTTTTGATTTTCCTGAAGACCGTTGCAAAATGTTATTGCTCTGGAAAAAGATTACAAGGGAAATGCGATAATCCTTTTATCAAGATACTTGTCATTCCCATTTAATACATAGCTGAAACAATAACGAATGCTTTGGAAGACAGTCAGTCTCTCTGTGCTTACAGCATTTCTTCAATTGGTTCAAACACTGTGTAGATAAACAGTTTTGTGTAACTTTCAAGTAGATTTCACTGCTATTCCTGAGCTGTTCAAAAGCGCAAAACTCCTATGCACACAGCTGGAAAGGAACTGAAGTTATTGTAGAAACATGCATCATGGTTAAAAAAATTAACATAAAGAGTTTTTCAAGATAATATAACATTCATGAAAATTCAGTGCACTTTTCTCTGTAATGCACTTCCTATAACTCGGACCTCTTTTTTCAGTTGAGCCAAATAGGGATTATTACATAAAACAAAGCAAAGTATTATATTTACTGCCATATTTAATGGCTTTAACTCAGTGTATAATTATTCTTGCCAGTTCAACAGGATACTTAATAAGAAACCAAGATGAGTTTGTTAAGGAAATTTCTGTTTTTACTGTGTAATGTGTAACCTTTTGAGTTTAACAGGTTAGTTTAAAAAAAAAACAAAACCAAAAACCAACAAGTATTTTCATGAATTCCAGATTACTAAAAAGGTTGTTCTTAGGCATTCTTGCAGTTTCGTCAGGGTCCATTTCTTGTTCAGGAAATGCAAATGAAAATAAAAGTGTGTTTGAACCTCAGCAAGTAAATACAGCAGCTAGATAAAAAGGTATCAGTTTTATTAATTGATTCAGACCTTTGCCAACCATAAGGAACTTTGCTATTCTCATTTCGTCCATTAAAAACAAACAAACAAACAAGCTGCTGTCCATGCAGGTTTCCATCTCATGAGGTGAAGGTATGTTTTCAATTTTCTTTTCATAAGGCAGTATCTTATTTTGCTGTCCACTGTTGTATGTCAGCCTACCTTACTGTTACTACCTTTAAACGGGGAACAGCTTCTCTAGATCTATAATATAGCTTCCCCACACCCACACCCCTCTCTCTGGACATGCAGTACATTTTACTAATTTAAAATGTTGAGAATTTCTCTGAATATGTAATTCTCTTTCTCAAAATCCTTAAGTCTCTCTTCTCTAAAGTCTTGAAAATCCTTATTATAAGTAAGGGTAACACACTTAATACGTAACTATAACCCTGTGTTTCCAGTCCTTACATTTTTAGCCTTGTAAGGTTTTGGGTTTTTTCTCCTTCTCCTTCAGACTTTCCATGTTTGAAGACAACAGTCCATCATGTAGCAGTTCTTCACTGCTTTCTTTAGTGGCTGGAGAAAAGAGGGAGTCACTGAATTTTGAAACTGAGATTTTTATTTTTTTCCTCACATCAGGACATGTTGCTGTCCCAGAGGTCTGTTATAGTGCCTCTGCATTGTCTCCTCTCTCTGAGACTGAGGTGCTGTCTTACCCATCTTCATGGTAAATGAGCCAGAGAGTCTCAACACTAACATTTGTTAGTGTCAAAGAAGTAAATCAACGAGAATACAAGTGAAATGAGTGGGTTAACACCAAGAGGCACTTCCCTCTGAAGAAGAATTCCATTCCTGACATTTATTTATGTCTTCTTCCCTATCTGGCTTTTTTATTTTGATCTTTTCACCCAGAGGAGCACCAGCCATGACCCTCTTTACATGCTTTTGGACTGCCTAGATGGTATTGTGCATTCATCTAGAAATTAAATACATTTTTTTCCTAGGAGCTGCTGTTTTAGCAAATTGACACCAGATTTTATGTTGTATATATTAGAAATTGGCAGGGAAAGCTACCCTTTACTAGTTTTCAAGTTTGGTTTTGGTTTGTTTGTTTTTTTTAAGTCACAAATTTTGTTGAAAATCAAGGTTTCACAGTTTATTTAACTAGGTGATGATTTTCAAAATGAGTACAAAATTGTTTCAGCTTATTTGAAGTACTTTATGCTGATAATATGGAAATGTTTCATTTAAATATATATGAATGTAGAGAAATAGGAATTTTATTAATCATGTGCTTCAAATATTTTGAGTTAGTGGTTGAATTTCTTTGAATTTGAAATTATTTTCATTTTCACCCACTGGCCTGATTTGGTTTTGGCTTCTTGTAAAAAGAGTCAAAACTTCCAACACATTTTATCAATGAAAAATACAGACTGATGTTTCCCAGAAGTAATTTCAGATTAAGTTAATCAGCATTTTAATACAAGTATGATTCATTAAAAGGTTAATCTACTAATTTAGTGATATTGTGCGTATATATGTAGAACTCTGAGCTTTAGATACATAAAACTGATGTAAAAAAGGTTGGTGAATAGAGGCCAACATTAAAATTAGTTTTCATAGATAACTGCAGTCTGCGCAAATTTTGTAGTTGGGCTGTTTGCTTTGGCAATTTAAATAGATTAATGTCTTTAGAGATTGACTTCTAGAAATTGTTTAGATGTGTCTATCATTTATTGTAATTTATTGTAATTTATTGTTTATTTTGGCCAGAAAGTTGGAAAGTTGAATTTTTTAGTTTTTTTTTTCCCCGATCATTTTTCAAATTAGCTGTTCTCTTTATACATAATAAAAATTGACAATACATATTCTTGAAACTATAGGGACTGGGCAGTAAAGTTAAGAATCTGTTTCCTCAGAGAAGAGTCACAGCTCTAGGTGTGTTTGGGCATATGTCGGTATTGGTATCCCTTTTGATGTGAAAGGTAAACAAATGTTACAGTTCTGCCAGTAGCTTTGCTTAGGAGGAAGGGTAAATGTTGGAGTCAAAGATTATCTTCTTTGTTAACTCCAGTTTCCCTGTACGCAGCAAGAATCAAACAGCAGTTGAGTTAAGCCTCGTCAGTACTGTTTCAAATCTCTTTCAGCTGGACCGCAGCCCAAAAAACACTCTCCATTAGTTTTTTCTGGGTGCTACAGTCCCAGAATCTGATGAGATTAGATCTTTTAAATTGTTTTGTGGCTCATGTTCTGTGATGTTTCTCCCAGCTTTCCCCTACTGTACATACACAAGCCTTCACAAAGCAACAACCATTACCACTTTAACAATACGGTCTAATTTCTGACCAGTTTTGCATGTCGTGGTTTTTTGTGTGACACTGACATATGCTTGTCTTTTATCCAGATAAAGGCTTCTGCGGCCATTATTTGACTGATTATATGGAAGCATAAGGACTCCTTGCAGTTATTTTCAATAAAAAATTTTTTAGAGTTATAGTTGAGGTTGGGATTTTCTCAGGCTGTCATGCCTGGGCCCAGGCTGGATGTGCCAAATGAAGGGTTGTGCTGAGGATTAAAGTTACAGATTCTTGTGTTAAGGTGCTCAGAAGCAGAGTTGTAGTAGAGTTGGGGCAAGGAAGATCACCGCTCTTACTGAGGAAGCATTTCATCATTTATGGGCATTTCATTATTTCCCTGAAGCTATATGAAAGTAGATTAGATTAAGGTTAGGGAAAGATTGGAGCTTTCCATTTTGGGGTTGATCTAAACGGTACTGACAGAGTGAGGATAGGGCAAGTGGTATTTGTTGTTTGGGAAAAATGTTGAGTATTTCCCCTGGTCCAGTCCAAAGAAGGATTTATCTTATCTATACTAATATTATGTTCTCTTCAGATTAAATCTGAGTGTCTATGGCCAAAGAATTTTTGTGTAGTTGTCATAACTTTATTAAAAAAGGCAATAGCAGGTTAAACTGAGAAGTAGTATACATTATTATATGCCTGTTTTCATATCTAGGATCTTCCAGAGCTTTATAATCAGACAAACACATTCTGAATGAGAAAACAAATAAACAACCAAAAAACAACCAAAAAACAACCCAGAACAAAAACCAGCTTTGATTTAAGGCACACAATGGTTAATATTCCTTCCCTTAGTTCTTCTCTGCCAGATAAAACTCCCACCACTTCAGTGTTGCCATGCAATAAATTTTTTGTTGTTTTTTTTTTTTCCTCCTTTTATTGGTGATTCATTGAGATGAAGCATTTGTTAAACTGCACTTTTTAAATTTCTGTTTATTATTTTTCTATGTTTGGTATTCTGAGGGCTGCTTGAAAAAGTCCACACATTTTTCCACCAGGCTAAACGTAACTCAGATTTTCTAGGATTAATTTTATTTAAAGAAATACAAGTTTAAAAAAATCTTGCAAACTGACTTTTTTTTTTTTTAAGAGAACAGACAAATGGATGTATTTGCTGTTGAGCTTGGCTGAATACTGTGGAAAATTACCATGCAATGTTGCTCCCCTCCACTCAGTTCCAAAGCATTTTTTTGTCCCTATGCTCTCATCAAGAAAGATTTTTTGTGGTAATTGCTGCCTTGGGTAGAGTTTTTTAGAGTTGTTCTTTCATTCCCCTTCTTCCCCATGCCTGCACCCAAATAACCCCACCCTACAAATTTTAATTTGCTTAATTGAGGTAGAGAACAGGCATATGGTGGACTCAAACAGCTGTGCTGAAAGAGGAATCAAAGGAGGGTGGCTACTGTAAATGGAGTGCTGGATTATAGTCATTGTGGGATTTGGGTAAAAGAACACAAATACAGATACTGTGAGGGCAGGAAGGTTTGAGATGACAGCATGGTGTAGCAGGAGGATAGGAGAAAGGAAAGAGAAAGGAGACCGCTGGATCTGGAGGGAATTTTGGGAAGCAAGGAAGAGCAGGACCTCTGATAGTAAACACACAAATGTAAATACAAAATCCTCTCCTTTAACACAAACACGTCATGATTGCTTTAATTGTAATCACTAATGAAAAAGTCCAGTTCTTGTAAATGAGAACCTGAGGAAGTTTAGGGTAGAATGGATAGAAGGAACTCTGTCAGACAGGATTTGGGGTAGGAGGGGAAAATTCTTGCAAGGATTAGAATTGTGATAACTCTGGAGCATCCACCAGGCAGGAGGGGTGGAGAGCTGTGGAGAAGGTTGTGGTATTGAATAGAGTTGTAGACTTCTTGGATATTAGAACAAGAAAGCAAAGGATTGTAGAAAAAATGTGGGTTTGGGATGAGGACAGATCGCAGAAAATATGGTCTGGTCATCTTTAACTAAGACCCTGTTTTCAGGTGGCAACACTAACACAAGGCTGCTTGCACACTTTGTTAAAGGCTCAAGGGACTCCCTAATTTTCTTTTTTTTTACATATGCCCACAGGATCTCTGATATTTTACTAGGAGGACTTTCCATTTATTAGACCATTGCCAGTGTCCAAGTAGTACAGAAGTATTAGTGCCAGGTCCTGCGCTTGGGTCACAACAACCTCATGCAACGTTACAGGCCTGGGACAGAGTGGCTGGAAAGCTGTCCAGCAAAAAAGGACCTGGCGGGGGGGTGGACAGCCGGCTGAACATGAGCCAGCAGTGTGCCCAGGTGGCCAAGGAGGCCAACAGCATCCTGGCTTGTGTCAGGAATAGTGTGGCCAGCAGGAGCAGGGCAGTGATGGTGCCCCTGTGCTCGGCACTGGTGAGGCCACACCTCGAATGCTGTGTTCAGTTTTGGGCCCCTCAGTACAAGGAGGACACTGAGGTGCTGGAGTGTGTCCAGAGAAGGGCAATGAAGCTGGTGAAGGATCTGGGGAGCAGGTCTGATGAGGAGAGGTTGAGGGAGCTGGGGTTGTTTAGCCTGGAGAAGAGGAGGCTGAGGGGAGACCTTATCGCTCTCTCCAACTGCCTGAAAGGAGGTTGTAGTGAGGTGGGTGTTGGTCTCTTCTCCCAAGTTACTAGTGATAGGACGAGAGGAAATGGCTTAAAGTTCTGTCAGGGGAGGTTTGAATATTAGGAAATATTTCTTCACTGAAAGGGTTGTCAAGCATTGGACCAGGCTGCCTGGGGAAGGGATTGAGTCACCATCCCTGGAGGTATTTAAAAGAGGTGTAGATGTGGTGCTTAGGGACAACCTGATTTAGTGGTGGTGTTGGCAGTGCTGGGTTAATGGTTGGACTCGATAATCTTAAAGTTCTTTTCAACCTAAATGATTCTATGATTCTGTGTTAAAGCTCATTCTTCCTGTTGGCTACCCTTGACATCAACTTTATCCTTTGGACCTGACTACCTCTACAGGAGTAAAGCATTTACAAGCTGCTTGGGACTAACACTCACAGTAATGTGGTTACCTCATTTATTCTAGGTTAGAAGTGCAACTGGGGGAAGTTGTCACCTCATAGGGAGTAACTTGATGTATCAAAGTCCTTGAATGCATTTGGATTAGGAAACTTTCTGACATACTACAATGAAGTGGTAATGGCTGAAGTTGTACTTTCATGCAGCCCAAATCCAGCTGTGTGTTCTGCTGCCAGACATTTAACCAAGTCCAAAAATTTGGTAATTTAATATGCTATACATAATTTCTTTGAATACCACTGCTAGTATGATTGTCATCTAATGACTGAGGTGGATGCATTTGATATTGTCAGATATTCACTGGTTGCTGATAAGGGCTTTTATATAACAGACTACAGCATAGGTTCTGATGGGCTTTTTTTGGGAGGTCATGTAATCTTTCAGTTTAATGAAACCATTTGGGTATACTGAATAAGAGAAAAATCAATTTCTGAGGTATTGATTGGAACAAAATTCAAAAGGTCAAGTATAATGAGTATAATGCTTGATCTTGAAGTCTCTGGCTTAATACTCTGTTCAGCTAGGTATTAAGTGTTAGGCTTGGCTGCTCATCATGGATCAGGATCATGAAATAGAGAATGAAATGGTGTTTCAGGCAAGAGTAGCTGGGTCTCTGTGTTTAGGACCACTGAATGGGGAGTATTCAGGAACAGTCTAGATTTACCAATCTTCAACACTTGCTAACATAATTTTAAATTAAAATACAAATTCTGTGTAGGTCTTTAATATATAAATTATTGGCTGGAGCAGTGACAGTGGACAGTATACAGAAAGGGTTAATCCCAGCCCTAGGAGTTTATAATCTCACTGAGAAAAGACAAGACAGGTGTTTTCAAAAGACTGGAAGAGTGGAAGATCGGATAGTTCTTTTCAGAACTCTGCATAGACCAACCTTCTATACAGCTTGATGGTTTGACATCATTGACCCATACTGACTTCATGGGAAAGCTGAGGGTAATTGCTGCCATTATTTAACTGATGCTATGAAGCTATCACAACAGACAAAAAGTATATACAGTAGCTTCACTGCTGTTAGAATCACAGTGGTTCAGTTTCATAGCGTTTTATACACTGATAAAGCAGGGTAATCTACTAGCTTTACCTGAAGGGTGGACCTTAGCACAGATAGGAAAAGCACATTAGACAATAGACAGGTAGGCAGTTAGACAGAGAAAGAGGAAAACCTGACTGTACTTTGGATTTCAGTCTTAGTGTGTTTGCATCTTTAACAAAAACTATTGTGGTCCGCCTTCTGTGGTGAAAGGTTTTTGAGAGATTTCTTTGGATTCACTAAATATTTAGTAGTTTTGTTATTACTGCTTCTCTTTTCAGAGTTACAACTGTGTTTATTGAATGAAATGCACGTTTCTTTCTCCATCATTGCTGTTTTATTTAATGATGGTATGTAAGGGTGTTAACCTATTTCTTGTATTGCGTATGGAATACACATCTCTAGAAGGTCTCCCATAGTTGTCCTACCCAACATCACTTTTTTTTCTTCCGCACTAGTTACGCTCATGTGAAAATACAACTGGGAGACGGAAAGGTGCGGTGAATCTTTCTGCATAGAGCAATTAAACATGACAAAAAGAGAGGAGGAAGAGAGTAAGCAGACTCCAGCAAGATATGTTGTCTGGATGGAGTGTAACTTAGTCAGGCTGAAGGTATTGGATGCTGCATGGAATGGTTTAAACTTCAGTCCTGACTCTTTAAAATTCTGTTTATCCTGCAGCAAGAAAAGGTCTCCCTTTTTAAGGGAAGTCAAAATTATTCAATGGGAATAAAACTTTTATAGCAAAAATTGTTCCCTGAGGAAGAATGGAGTTACAGGAACATAGAGACTTGCCTGGCAGTTTGGTCTCAGTGGGAATGACACCTTGTAGAAACAGCATTTGTTCATTTCTGAGTGTGTATTAAAATGGTTTCCTTGGACGCTTGTGGTGATGCAACTCTCAGACCGCAGCCAAATTGCCTCCCACAGTGGAAGTTATTTGAATCGAAATAATTAGAAAAGTTCTGTTAGAAGCATGTTACTCACAGGAGTTTTGCTATTGCAGCAAAAGGTAATTCATTCCTCAGGACTGTAGAGAAGTATTTACTTGCAAATCAGTTGGCAAACTGGATTTAACTAATGCCTAATAAACATGGAATTAATAAAAACTAATGCATATACAGAATAGTCTTAATTTATTATACTCATTGCATTAGCACTTTTAAATGACATTGAATTTTCAAATGTATAATGTTTGAATGCATACATTCCCTGAGATTGCAAGCAGCTTAACAGTATTACAAAATATGATGGGCTGATAACAATAAAAGAAACAAGCAGTTTTGTTGTTTTGGTTAGATTCTGAAAATCAGAGGTGAGGAACAAGATAACTATGTTCATTGATTTTATTAGTAAATGCCTTGTTTGCATAAATGTGACTTAGTTAATGACAGCCAAATGGCTCGATGCTGAAGTGAGGGTGCTTTGGAAAAGCTCTTTTCTGAGAGGTTTATTCTTCTTTCAAGGAAGATGGTATAAATATAAATCATATTAACCTACTGATGATAAAATATTATAGCTTTAAATGCCACCAGTGCTAACAAAATTTTTAAGGTTGGTTGACCTGAATATAACTGGCAGCCATCACCTCTGGCATGCTTGTGGCTGCTGCTGAGGTGACATACTGAAATCAGTGATGAGGTACAATTTTTAATCCACAGTGTGCCTGTGGGGCTGGACAAATACTCTTTCCCTGAAGGTATACTGCATTTTCAGAGTATTTAAGAAGCTAATTAGGGGAAGAAGGTATGCTGAGCTTCATGCTTCCACTGTTTTAAAATCCCAGCTCCTCCTACAACTGGTAAATATCAGTGTAGGCAGAACTATATGGTTTGTGTTGAGCAGACTTCTCTGTTAAATTAATACTGGGTGTATGCCTTTGTCTTTAGATAGGCTGTAAATGAAATTAAAATATTTATGTTTTTTCTGCTTTGATAGAAATGCGTTTTGGTTTACTGGTTTGTCAAATTACCATTGATTAAATAACTAACCCATATGATTTCCCCTGAAAGCCAGAGAAATAGAACTTTGTATTTTATATCTTCTATATAAGCTCAGATGATCTCAGAAATCTGTGTCACTTCAGTGAGCTGCTTTTCTTAAATCCACCGTGGGCCAGAGGATATTAATTGTGATCCTTCGGTTAGCCATCCCCCAGCAGCTCTCAAATGCTAATTGCACAGTCAGGGCCAAGTTCAATTTTTAGTAGAAATGGTTGCAGTTCTGTGCACTGTAGAAGATTTCAGTGAGGTTTAGGATGCCAGATTTAAATTCTCTATTCCTCAGTCATTTCTGTAGATGTTTTAACTGTATGCAACTCTACCATTGTGTTGTCTGGAAACTTCATTTTAAAGTAGTGATAATTTTTTTGAATGCCTGATTCTCACTGTAGGGGCTGGAAATGAAATGATAGGAAAAAAACAGGGTTTATGAGACATCTCTAGCAGCTGAACTATATTTTATAGAAATAAACTAGTAATTGCAGTGTGTAAAGTATGAAAATATTAGCTTCAGTGCTTAGCATTAGGTTTGATGGGCAAATAAACATACAGATGTTGCAACTGTGCAGAACTGTCATCCCAGAGTCAAAACTTGAAATGTAAGTTGCAGGAATGTTAGTAGTAGTTTGAGCTGAGATGCTGAACTTCAGAAATAGGCTGTAAAAGTGTAAAATGTTCTTTGTAAGAAGGCTTAGGTTTCTGCATTTCAAAAATAATTATAGTTAGCAATTATTTGATTTTTAATTTTTTGCACAGACAAAAGTGTGAGACTGTGTATGCACATGATGACTAAAATGCATTTTATAGAAATGAACACATTTTCAAATGAAGTCAGATCCTTGGAATACCAGTTGTGAAAGTTAGCACCAAAAGCAAAAGCATTTATACCTCTAGATGCCCCCAGTAGGCATGTGATGCTGTCTGAAAATTGAGAGTGAAGTGTTCTGGAGGGAAAAGACAGCATCTGAGCTTGTGGATTTGTGAGCTGGGAACCACAGAGGAGTGAAAGCACAAACATGAGGGATCCAAATTCTGAGGGAGGAGAACTGAGAAGTGGAGGCTGTAGGGCAGGATGAACTAGGAGACAGAGTGGGAAATACAAGGATTACTTGCGGGCAACATTTACTTGGCATTCAGAAAGGTGGATGCTTGAAGATGACTGCCCAGTACCCCATAGGATAGCTGGATGTCTATCCTTCCTCCTCTGTTCTCTGCAGCGCAAGACTGCTGTTTATGTCCTTCCCTTGCTGTTCATAGCCCTCCCAGGCCTGTTTTCCACCCTCTCACAATTCCCAGATCCCAATTTCAATTATAGCATAAATATCTGTTAAGGCAAATATTACCTATGTTAAGGACTTCGCTTTATCAGGAAATGCATTAAGCATGCAAAACTACATGCATATCTGTTCATACACGTGACCCGTGTTTGTGTTTTCAAAAACACTTAGATTCATAGTTAAGAATTTGGGCTATTTACTCACAAAAACCCCCACATTTTTGAGGTGTGTGTTTCACACATATTTTCTATTTGCGCTGACCAGGAGGCCAAGGAAAATGTCATTTTCAGAGTGCATGGCATAATATGGTTGGTCTGATGAAAAAATCATTAGCACTGGTATGTTTTGTCTTCATCGCCATTCAAAACAGTGAGGAATTCTGATATAAGAGAGAGTATATTTGTTACTGGACTAAGACGTGCTTCATTTTAAGTGGTATCTAGAAACACATGTCCTTTCTGCTGACATATTTCATATGAATTCATGTGGCAAAGATTGAAAATGGTAGTGGTATGTACAGTGAATACTATTCTAATGGCATGCACATTTTATAAACTGTGAAACAAAGAGGAAAACCTACTAAGTTTATTTTTGTGAACAGGATTCGGAAGATGATTTCTTTAGTAACTGGCAGACCTGTTGGAAATATTCTGTTTCTCTGGCTTCATTTACTGTGGGCTATTTTTTTTTTTTAAATGTACATTTCAGTTAGTATACTGTGTTATTGTTTAGTCCTTCATAATAGAGGAAAAAACTTGTAGGAATCTTCAATATTTCAATATGAAATTTTCAAAGCAGTGCAGGTGATTTAGAAACGCAACTTACGGAATGTGATGACAAATCTAGTAGCTAAGGCTTGTTATCATCATGGAGTTCATTTGGTTAGCTTCAATAGTATGGGATTAGTCCTCCCTCACAGTGTGAATCTGTGGACACTCACTTAGGAAGGAGACGTCTGAGTTCTGGTTCCATCTTAATGGAATTTTTGGCTTTTCACCTCAAGGCTGATGAAACAGTCCTGTGAGGGGTGGTCTACCCTGAAGTCTGTCAGTAGCATGCTCTGGTCCTGTGGCAACTGCACTGTCACCCTCCTTCAGTGTGAGGGGCAAAACACTGCCCTAACTAACCTGTTCTGTAGTCTGGTAGTCAGGCCTGGAAGCAAGAGGTATGGGCTGAAACTATGTCGGGCTGAGTTGTGTGATATCCTGAGACACGTATCTAATCTCTGGCGTGAGGAGAGGAATTGGATGCACTTTATGTTTGTTACTTTCTACTAGCTACCTCTTGGTAGCTGTTCTTCTTGTGTATCATGTTTCTGAATTGCCCTCTGGGAACTAGCTGTCTCTCCTTGTTGATGATACAGGGAATGTAGAGGGCTATTGCTAGATGGCATCTATCTAATTTGTGCATTGAAGTTACTTGGAGAAATTCACATGGGTGTCTGGATCCAGCCTGAAATTTCCAGTCTGCAGTATAGATGGGGATACTGCCTTTAGGGATGAATTCAGTTGTGCCTCCACTCAGTAGAAACTCTTTGTTTAAACCCTCCAGCTGTTTTGCAAACCAGTTTGAAAATGCTGAAAATTGAAGGGGATTAGAAAGATAATCATGGAATTTGGGACAAACATTTAGAAGGAGTTTCCACTGTTTGGTACATCAGTGAACATCAGTGTCAGCAGTAGGCAGTGTGTTTTTCAGCAGGTAGTTTCTAGCAGTCCACTTTTCTCTCAGACAGTAGCACTGAGATGTGGTTAGAAATTCCAGGAGATATGCACGCCATTGTCTTTTTGCTTCTCATGTTAGTTGTCATCTCAAATTGAAGGGAAGGGAAAGAGAAGAGAAGCATCTTTGGCATAGCTACAGTAGCTACAGTACATAGAAAACACTAGCTGTGGAGCTGTGGTCCTGGCTGATTTCTGTTTGCCTCATGCTGGGGGAAGTAAAGGAGTCAGTAGGATGAGGTAGACTTCAGGCAACTTAGTAGTCCCCATCCCTCAGTCATTGGCGTTCCCCCCGATGGGACCTGGAGTAGTGACGAGAAGAGGAGATGACCAAAAATGGGCAGTTCTCTGAGCATGGGAGTTGGCCAAACTCTGTCACAAGAGAATTATCTAGCTAAAGTAGTATTTATTTTGTATGTGAATTGTTCATGAACAGGCATTCCTCTTCACTTATATATTATTCACAAATGTTGAAATATTTTGTGAACAAATGTTAGCCCACGGGCATAAACTGCTTGAATTATTTGCAATTTATTGTTCATGGTGTGCAGTTGGTCACCTAGGTCACAGAGTATTGTTTCTGCTTTTAGATTCTGTGACTAAAGAGTAATGAATTATACGTAGCTCACAGTAAGACACATTGTTTTTCACTGCAGCTGTGGATTTGTACTAAGAGTCAGATACCACCTCTCGCTCAAGAAGTCCCTTATGCTGTATATTGCCAATAGGTGGGAGCACATAATTTAGAAAGTATCCGTGTGTATTTTTTTTGTCCTACACACTTTTCCTAACTGTTCCTGGTTGATTACTGTCAGAGATAGGATAATGAGCAGTGGGGACCTGTGGTCTGATCTCTTACACCTGTTCGTATGAAATCCCAAACACTTCTGTATATACCTTTTTTGATGTGGTTGGGTTTAACGTAATACTAAGTTAACTGGGACTGATCTTTTGGGAACCATCTGAAAAAGCTTTGCACATGAGCACACACACCATACATGGGGTCATTTTTGCAGGTTGCTTTTCTATTAGGTAGATTGTTCAGCTGAACTACGGCAAAGATTATTTTTTGCCCACTCTACTATTGTAAACTAAGTGAATGGTTCGTATTGGTCCTGTACTGTACTCTAGAAGAGAGAGAAAGTCATATGAAAATTCAGTGAATTGGAAGTCTGGGAAACAGGGAGTAATTAATATATTTTATATTTTTTAATGATTTTTCAGTATAGTTTGGAGTGGCTGAATGGGATAAATGAAACTTAGTAACAACAACATACTAAAGATTTGATATCTATTAATTTGAATATTTCCTTTCACATTTATTCTTTCAGACTGTGCCTTCTTCTTGTTAAAGGCTTCCTCACACCAGTCTATTCCTGCACTCCATTATAAATGCAGGATATGTCCTACACAGAAATGGTAAACTTCTTTGTATGGCATTACATTTTCTGTTGTTGTTTAAAATTGAGAGGAAAAAGGAGGCGAAAGACAGTAAAAATACAATGTCATTTTAATGTACATTAAAATTGTTTATTACTATGTATTGGTTACTGCATAAAGTAATTTAAGTATTTTTTTATATGCTACTATTTACATTTTATAGTATACTCTTGCAGGCAATGTCATTAACACAACTCTATGTACATTACTGAGCAATGTAAAGCCATATCTTACTGGTTCTATCATCAGAAATCTCAAAAACTTGAAATTTTGTTTGAGCTTGAGTTTAAAAATATATGTATATAGATTAAAGTGAATGCTAAAACAATACTGTACACATTGTTTTGGTTAAAAAGAGTCTATATTCCAAAATAAACCCAATGAAAACCTTCCAAAAACAAGGATAAAAGTCTTACTTACATGTCAGAGCAGGAAATGACATGAGATCATTAGTCTCTGCTTAAATTAAGCCTGTCCCATTTTTTTCCAGTGCTCGTTTCACTTGCTGGTGGGAGCAGGTGAGACCAGTATGAGCGTTCTCTTATTTGTTGGTGTGGAAAGTTTTACTGCACTCAAAAACCGTCTGCTATGCTACTGCTTATTTGATTGGACTTCTTCATACTTAAAATTGGAAACTTATTTAATGTGTTTTCCTGGCTTGGGGCTTTTATAAAATAATCACTGTTTAGCTTGGTTTCTTGGGAAAACGAGGTTTAAGTGATTACATTGCCAACTGTGGGTCCCCTTTGATAATTTTTGAACTTTTGGCTGATTTAAGCCAAATCTATCTGATTGTTGAAGTCAACATGATAAAGATGTCAAAAAAAAAAAAAAATCAGTTGTTGGAGAAGAGAGGTCCACGTTAACACTTCCACGGAGCATAAAGCAGTTGTAACTACACATTAGCCATAGCGGGATAGTCATCGGCCTCTTGGCCAGTCAGCATAGTTGGATGGGTGAATCAGCACATACCTTACACCAAGCTACCCACGCTGTGTGCTGCCACATGGCCTGTTAAATGAACAGAATGGGACATACAGTACAAATCCGTTGGAAATCATGCTTCATGGTGGATGTTCTCATATTTCAAAAGCCTGTGTGGTCTTATATGTCCTTCGAAGAAGAGCCAAGATGACGTGTCCTAAAATATGAGCTGGTTTTACTCTCAATAGGTTTTGAATTTCACATCACATTACGTTGTCTCCTGTGGGCTTATTCATGTCTTACTCTGTAATGTGTTGAATATATGCTAAAAAAATCTGAAAACAATTTATGTGAGAAACATTAGTGTAATTCTCAATTTAGTAATGGGTATTAATGGAGGATTACACTCAGGCTGAGAGACCTGGGTTTGTTTAGCCTGGAGAAGAGAAGACTGAGGGGGGATCTTGTCAATGCTTATAAATATCTAAAGGCTGGGTGTCAAGAGGATGGGGCCGGACTCTTTTCAGTGGTGCCCAACGACAGGACAAGGGGCAATGGGCACAAACTGAAACACAGGAAGTTCCACCTGAATATGAGGAAAAACTCCTTTCCTGTGAGGGTGGCAGAGCACTGGAACAGGCTGCCCAGAGAGGTTGTGGAGTCTCCTTCTCTGGAAATATTCAAAACCCACCTGGACGTGGCCCTGTGCACCCTGCTCTAGGTGTACCTGCTCAAGCAGGGGGGTTGGACAAGATGATCTCCAAAGGTCCCTTCCAGCCCCTACCATTCTGTAAGTCTGTGATTCTGTGATTAATAGATGAGTCTTGAGGACATCTGAGGAACCTCACAAAATCCATTTACTCTTCAAGCTATTCAGTATTGCTGCTGCTATGATGAATTGGTTTGTCTTCAGTAAACAAGAAATCCTTGTACATTAACTGTAGCAATGTCAATATGTTCTTAGTACACCAGTCAGCTATGTTATAATCTCAAAGGTAAGAATATTGATTTGAGAGCACACTTAACCTGGAGGAGTGTCCTTTCTTTCTTTCACATACTATGAGTCTTCTCATACTACCTTAAATAAAGAGACCAACCAACAGACACCCTCCAACCTCCCTCCACCTCAGCAACATTAAAGTACTATTGTGAGGCTTGACCACGTTCCTTCCACCACTGAATAAGTTCTTTGATGCAGAGCACAGCTTTTTGCTTTGAGGGGTGGGGAGAGAGTGTACTCAGGGTACTCTTTGCAGCGTTAACTAACTGTAGTGGATTTCATGGATACAGGATGTCTAAAACCTGATAACCTACTTAATTCTCACCTTTAATGGCACTATAGAGGTGTATCTGAGAGGTTTTGCAGCATGCAAAGATAACAGCGATGCATTTACAGTGACTTCAAAGGAGCACAGTTCATCAGATGCCTTCACTGTCTCCCACAGCATCCTCCTAGAGAAGCTGGCAGCTCATGGCTTAGATAGGTGTGCTCTTCACTGGGTAAAAAACTGGCTGGATGGCTGAGTCCACAGAGTCGTGGTGAACTAAATCCAGTTGGTGGCCGGTCATGAGTGGTGGTCCCCAGGGCTCAGTGTGGGGCCCGATCTTGTTTAATATCTTTATCAGTGACCTGGATGAGGGGATCGAGTGCCCCCTCACTAAGTTTGCAGATAACACCAAATTGGGTGGGAGTGTTGATCTGCTCAAGGGTAGGAAGGCTTTACAGAGGGATCTGGACAGGCTGGGTCGATGGACAAAGGTCAACTGTATGAGGTTTAACAAGGCCAAGTGCCACGTCTTGCACTTGGGTCACAACAACCCCATGCAACGTTACAGGCTTGGGACAGAGTGGCTGGAAAGCTGTCCAGCAAAAAAGGACCTGGGGGTGCTGGTTGACACCCGGCTGAACATGAGCGAGCAGTGTGCCCAGGTAGCCAAGGAGGCCAACAGCATCCTGGCTTGTGTCAGGAATAGTGTGGCCAGCAGGAGCAGGGCAGTGATGGTGCCCCTGTGCTCGGCACTGGTGAGGCCACACCTCGAATGCTGTGTTCAGTTTTGGGCCCCTCAGTACAAGGAGGACACTGAGGTGCTGGAGCGTGTCCAGAGAAGGGCAACAAAGCTGGTGAAGGGTCTGGGGAGCAGGTCTGATGAGGAGAGGTTGAGGGAGCTGGGGTTGTTTAGTCTGGAGAAGAGGAGGCTGAGGGGAGACCTTATCGCTCTCTCCAACTGCCTGAAAGGAGGTTGTAGTGAGGTGGGTGTTGGTCTCTTCTCCCAAGTTACTAGTGATAGGACGCAAGAAGATGGCTTAAAGCTGCGCCATGGGAGGTTTAGATTGGGTATTAGGAAAAATGTCTTTACTACAAGAGTGGTCAGGCACTGGAACAGGCTGCCCAGGGAAGGTGGTGGAGTCACCATCCCTGGAGGAGTTCAAAACACGTGTAGACGTGGCACTTGGGGACATGGTTTAGGAGACATGGTAGTGTTGGGTTGACGGTTGGACTTGATGATCCTAGAGGTCTTTTCCAACTCTAATAATTCTGTGATTCTGTGATTCTATGAAGAAGCATTTTGGATGACAGGAAACTTCTGCTGGGTTCTCCCTGAAGTCACTAAACAGGATCAGGCTCACCAAATTTGGAGAGCTCAGTTGGCTTCTTCACAGAGGATATGCAGGGGCCGGGGCTACTCTCATGGTTGTTGTGTGTCTCCCAGATGAGGGGTAAAGGCAGGACTGTTGTCTTTACTCACATGTGACTATCTTAAGGCAGTGGAATGGCCCTGAACTAGGTGCAGTGAGATTTTTTGCAGTCTCTGTGATGGAGGGATGCAGGTTCACTTCTGGAGGGAGAAAACCCTATATAAAAGACCTCTAGTGTGGGCTCTGACTCTTAAAAGATATACAAAGACTGTGAACAGGGAATTAGTAATTAGAGGAATTCAGAGACAAAGAAAGCTTAGAGAGGAAATGAAAACAGAGAATCGTGATTTCATAGCATATGAAATGGAGGTAGCAAAAGAGAGGCCGTGCTAAATGTAATCAGGCATTGATTCCCTGGGGGGGATAACAGAATAGTCAACGCTGCTGGGACTGTGTGCCAGTAACAGTCATAGCCAAAGTATGCATACAGCTGTTGTTTTGAGATAGCATTTCTCTGTAATGTGCCATTTTGTTTTATTCCTGTGAGTGGTGAAGCAATAGCTAGTTTATTTGAAATACATCAATGTAAAATGTATTGCAAACAAAGGCTGCACATACTATCATGTTATACTTCTCCCCATTTTTATAGTCTCTCTGTATAAATATGTACACCCTCCCTCAGACTGTTCAGTTGAGGGGACTGTACATGAGTGACTTGTGGAGTACACCGGGCTGTTGCTCTGAATAATAAGCAAAATTAACTTAATTGTGTAGAAAAACCTGTTATTTATGCTGGTTTAGAATGAACTAGCTCAGGTCTTAAGGGACATGTACTGTTGTATCTTGTTGGATACAAACAGAAATGTATGTGCAGATGATTGGGTAGTGCAGTTTTCTGCTAATCCCTGAGCATCGAGCTGTCTGTCTTCAAGCATCCTCAGCTCTGAGGAAGTGGTGTTTGCCCACCTGTATTCTCACAGCTACTGTTGGAGATGCAATTGGAGGTGTTCTCTGTGAGGTTAGTCTGTTACTAGGGCAGTCCTTCTTCTGTCTCAAAGACTTCATACCTGAAACAGCTGAAGAGCCAAATTTCGGACAGGCAAAGAAAAATTTTAAACCAGGAATTTCATCTTTAAAAGTCAGAATATGGTATCAGACTGATTCTGAGGAGTAGGGTGAATAATTTGCCATAATTTTATCATATATTTTCATTCCACATTTTTAAGTGTACTTAAAGTTCAAGCTCTTTAGCATATTCTGCTGGAAAAAAATAACAAAAGGAGTAATGGAAACCAAGGAGATGAAAATAGTAATGCATTTGCATACACAGTGATGCAATTTCTCTCTTTCATCCTTTGGATTGGTTAAATCTAACCATCTAGGCCAGTTGCTCTATGTTAAGCTACACTAATCAGGGTAATGTCTATAGGAAATACTGTAAGATATATTCTAGAGAATTTAGCTATAACAACAAAAAGAGAATGAGCATTAAATTAGTTCTCTGAATTAAGTTACACCAAACCTTCCCCAATTTTTTGCAAGTATAACAGCGAAATACTAAAATTCACACATCTAATTGATATCTGTATATTGCTAAAATTTCTAGTTTAGGCTTGGTCTAGTGCATAACACAGGCTTTTCTTTGGCTAAAAAACCGCTTGTTTCTCTAAATGAATGACAGGCAGTAAGGGAGATTTTAAGCAAATGGATTTACGATAGAAAATAAAATTAGAATTAGCTTTGTGAGCAGAATTTAAGAGCTATAACAAAGCATCAACCTCTGTCCTGTTTACTCGTCTTTGGCTTTTTATCAGGTAAACATATTTCGCTGCTTTCACTGAGTTAATAGTTGCTTTCAGTTGCCATATTCTTTCTTGGCTAGTGTTACCGATTGTATCTGTAGTTTAATTATATTAAATTATCTCTGAGTTTTGTAATATGCTGTATCTGTCAATGAATATACAGCCACAAGGGAAAGTTTTATCTGTAAATCTGAGAAAGGTGTTTTGTGCAGAAATCTGTCTTGGAAACCAATGTTAAAAAAACCAAAAGTCTCTGCCCCACTTCCTGGAGCACCCCCCGCCCCCAGGTACTCACTGGGCTGTTCCTCACACTGTTTTTTCCTTATTCCTCTCCTTTCTGGTGTTTTTGCCCTTTATTAAGTGCGTTTCCCCAAGGCGCCAGCAGTGTGGCTGAGGGGCTGAGCTGTGTCCAGCTGCAGTGCTCCAGAACCTTCCGGAGACGGCTGGAACCAGCTGCGTCCAGCACAGGGCAGCCCCAGCCTCGTCTCACAGAGACCTCTCAGCCCTGCCTCCAGCGCCTGGGCACGGGCCTCCAGCACACTGTTAAATGGCATTCCCAGTAGTAATATTTATTGTCCTGTAGAACACATCAAACAAAACATTTTGACTTGAAACTGCAATTTCAATCTTCTGAGAAGCTCCAACTTTAAATTGTTATTTTTGTTTTGAAAAGGGACTTTGAGGTAAGAAAATGTAGACTGACCATAGAAACATGGACATTTTATTGTAACATTTCTGAGCAGAACAGAAAGCTTTCTACCTTTTGAAGTTAAAAGAATGTATTGCACTTAGCATAACTGACCTGATGGAGAGCCAGGCTGAGGCGAGTAGTGTGGAAGGAGGGAGGAAGCAGCTTCTTTGCCTCAATGGTCACCTCCTGTTGGGTATCCATAGGTAGCCAGCTCGCTCTCATGCAGTGTATGGGTTTCCTCATGTGGTTTTGTTATTGTGAGGGAGATGTGTAGGTCTTCTATGGAATCCCAGCTATAGTTCTGTTTGTTAAATGCACTGGAAAGAAAAGCAAATGTTATGCTTTTTTGTGCGCTAACTTCAAACAAAACTCTCCATATCATTGTCGTATAATGAAATCTTCCCATTTGGCTTGAGCTGCTGAAAGAGAATATGTTGGTATGGTTTTTACATAGGGAAAATCTGGATTTTTCAGTAACATTTCTCTAAGACTGCCCTTCTCGTTTGAAAATCATTCAAGCAGGAAATCCCAGTTTTCATTTCATTTTTACTTGAGAAATACTTCAGAGTTTTTGAAATGAAAAAAACTCAGAAAGAAAAATGTAATCTAAATTGAATGTATATTGCTAAAAAATAAATTTTTTGAAAATAGATGTCTTTGTTGCAAAGTAGTTGAAAACATTCTTGTGAAAAAATGTTCCTATTGAGTTCTGCTTCCATTTAAACAAGTGGTAGTGTTCCTGCTGCCTTCAGTGGACACAGCATTATGTCTCTACAATTTTCTATCAAATCTTGCAAATAATTTTTTTATGTTCTACATGTTTTCATCCAGGTTTGCTGACAGCCAAAGAATTCCAGGTGTTTTAATTTAGTGCCCAGGGAAGTTGTAAAAAGTTTGTTTGACTCAGGGGACATGCCTTTTATGTTTATTTGCAAAAAGAAAATACAAAAAGTATTAAAGCCTTTAATTTACAATTATGCAGTGAAAGAAATTTTTATAATGACATCATCAAACCCATCTAAAAATAAAGAGACCTCTGATTTTGGGACACTGAGGGTGGAACTCATGTCACTTAATTTTCAGTATCTCCAGTGTAGTGATCTACACCTAACCTAGCTGTCTAGGTTCCTGTCACAGTGCTGGGAGGCTGAGTCAGCACAGTCAGTGGAGTCTACAGTCTGGCCAAATATAAATGCCAAATTTAGTCTGAGTTTAATTCCATTGTCTGTGTTGTTTCTCTCTCCACTGGCACAGCAGAGTTCAAAGCAACTCATTCAGGTGTAGATACCAAAAGTCAGATGATTTGAAGTGTGTAAGAAATATGATTTTTCTGTATTGTAATGTGTGACTTTTCTCATTGTTGCATTGCCAAGCGTTGACGAATCAATAGACCCAAATATTAAAAACATATGACTTGAAATTTAAAGTAGCAAACATTTGATACACTAGAGTCTTTCAAATACTGACTAACTATAACTAGAAAATAGATCCGTACTTTTAAATTAATCTGATAATTTATACTGTTAAAGATCAATGAGTTTCATCAAAATATAGGAGGTTGGAATAGAATTCAGAAGATAACTAACCTTTAAGATCAGAAGCATAAATTCCTCTACATCTACTTCTTCCCTCCACCCCACCAGCTGCCAAAAGCTATATTGTCAACATAATGCAAGCAGTAAATTCTGAGATCTCATAAACTAGCTGGAAAGTAGGTGTGAGTTGTTTGAGACTATCCTAAACAAGATAGGTGGTTTTAGAGAGATGAATTCGCAGTTCTGAATGTGATGCTAGATGTCCAGCCAGCATTTATTCCACTTCTATTTTATATTCTTTGCAGCTTTTAAACCATTCAAAGGGAATTGATATTTCTAAGATCTATGACTATACCAGTCAGCTAGGCCCATTTGGGTGTAAATCCCAAACACTACACAAATCATTTTAAAGTAAAAAGAAAACAAATAAATTTAAGTTTTGTGGTGGTCAAGTTCAAAATTGTGAAAGCTTGTTTTTTTTCCTTCATCCAAATGGGAATGACTATGAACCTAATCAAAATACTCTGTGGAGGAAAATGAATATCAGGTTAGAAACAGAACAAATAAAAGAAATAAATAACCACTGTGTAGCGCTATAAGATTTGTGGCCTAAAGGCTGAGAAAATTAAAGGGAATTTGGCTGTAATAAAGGTACTGTATCATAGTGAAATGTAATGCAATTGTAATGTTAAGTCCATTTTGTAGGAACAATAAAAAAGACCTTAAAAAGGACTTTTTTTAAAAAAACTATCCCATGTGACATTGCAAGTAAACCATACAAATATTTTTCATTCTTAATAATTACTTACTTTAAGCAAATCTACTTGACACGCACAACAGTAAATTCCCATCAGGCGTATATCAGTACTAAATTAGGCCCTGTATTTCCTGGCAATCTGAACAGCTTGAAGGTGCTTGTTTTTATATTTTATTTGCATAGCTATTGCTTCTGAAGTAATTGATTCTATGTTTCTGAGAATCTTTTTTTTTTTTTTTCATGCTGAAGCCAGTCAAAATCTTGTCCTCAGATATTTCTCTGTACTTAGCAAATAATTGTGTTCTTGTAATGGTGATAAACAGTATTTCATGTGCATGTCTCATAAAAAGAATACAGAAGCAAAATATGAATAGCATCAAGACTGTGCCTTTCACATTATATGAGATGCTACATTATAGGATTGTCCTGCTGAGTTATTCACAAAGGCTTGGCTGGTCATAAACATTTCACAACTGCAAAGTACACTTTGCAAACTGGATAACACTAACTGCCTTTTAGTCCAAAGTGTTTATCATGACTAAATGCATTAAAAGTTGGCTTATTATCTCCATGATTGTACTCCTATGTGGCAAAGCTGTTCTGTGGAATGGCGAAGCCAGAGAGGCATGTAGGAGGAAAGTCATCCCTGTTGTCAGGCCTGTAAAGCAGCTGTGGATGTTTCTTCTGCAGTCTTGATGTGACACCAGGTTATACAGCCTCAATATTAAGCTTCTTCACTGGAAAATAAAGACACGACAGTCTTTTGGTTCCGTTTCTGGATCCACATGGCCCCTTATGACATTTAGTAAGCCACAATACACTGGAGTTGCACACCCCAGTTTTGGTCTCGACATAATGGATTTGCACTTTTTTTTTCTGCCAGGTGATCTGTAGTGGGAGAGGAGATGTCATTGTACTGAATATCCCACCTGATGAATTGCTTTCAATTAGGGGAGGTGTTGACTTGACAATTAATAGATTTTTTTACTGCTCAGCTTTTTTGTAGATGTAGCTTGAAACCTCAAGTTATTAGAGACCAAAAAATGCCTGCTCGGTGGAGGCTTGACATTGGTCTATGTACAGCAATGATCATAGTTTGGACTATTCAAAAGATTGATTCATATATCTGTCAAAACCTGGATGGATTAGCTGTTGTGGTAGCTAATAGATATGCACGAGTGGCTGCCACCTCAGTCCTGGGCTGGATGTTTCTGGCTCTTCCATCCTGTCATCTTTTAAACTTCATATGATTTTATACTTATCACATCCTGCATTAACACTTCTTATCAGTTGCTGTAAGACACAAAGTATTTCACCGTTCTCTTTCTGTCCTCAGACAGCTTTTGTACTGATGGTGTATTTCAGGAGTACCATTGGTTCCTAAAGCCTGTAAGAGCTGAAGAGCTTTAAAGCTTCATGACATTGTTCTCTTCTTCCCAACAGACTAATGGGAGACCTCCGCGCACTCCCCTCCAACCAGATGTTTGTTATCTGTGAGTGCTGTGTGCAGTGGCCCTGCTTGTTCCCTGCAGGCTGGAGGGTGGTGCTAGGGCAGCCTGCTGGATACAGGCCCATGGGGAATTGCACCACCATGGCTAATAGACCTCCTCCGTGCCGTTGCCACTGTGTGGGGAGAGGTTGCAAGGACAGCGAGATGGTTTGTCCTTTCCTATGCTCTGGAAAGCGTGTGCATCCTTTCCCTTTTTGGACAGAGATCTCAGCATACACACACACTTTCACAACGGATTCACCACTGCTCTCTAGAAGCACTGTGGAACAGCAACACCTGAGAATGTAAGTGGTAAGGAAAAGAGCTTCTGGGGTTAAGTTGTATGTCCTTAGAAAATAGGAGGAAAACTTAAACTTCAGAACATGCAGCTGTGTTTGGTCTGCTGAAAAAGTGTATATGAACTGCAGTCAGAAGGATAGTGCTTACTTGTATTTACTGGCATCCTTGTTTATTATCTTAACCCCAAAACTCTAAGGACTGAGCGGATGTGTAAAATGAACTAACTTCTGAGAGTTAATTCTCTAATGTGAGAGAAGAGGAAATCATGAATGATAGCCTGCTGTGCTCTGACCTGCCTTTTGACTGTAGTTTCATAGCTAAACAAAGAACTGTTCATCCAAAATATGCTGAACTGTCACTTTAGAGAACTTAAATAAGATTTATCCATCTGCAAATCCATGGAACAAAACAATAACAGAAAGTGATTTTCACTACTGTTTGTTTAATGATGACCAAGACAGACCAGGATGGCACTGCTCGTAAGGTTATGTGATGTACACTGTTCCAAAGACATTGAAACAACTTGCAGAGACTCATTCATCTTGGAAGTGAAAAATTTAAGCTTTTGCTGTAATCTTTAATTTGTGTCTTAGTTTGTAATGTGCAGCAGTACTCCAGCCAACTCAGATTCTTTCTATAGTCCCAATTCCATAACATTTGCAGAATGTGTTTCTGGAATTTATAGGGGTTAGTTCAGGAAAATATATCTAATTTGTAGGTCCTTGTGAGGATGAGTAGTGAAACAATTATTTAATTCTTCTAATGCCACATAGAGTAAGATCCAGGTTAAGCAGAATAAATACATTTTAATTTTTCTAATTTGTATGACCTGCAAATTATTTTTTTCTCCAGCAGTGAGTTCATTCCTACCACAGTTATCCATCCTGCTCTTACTTTTCAGTTGCCTGAGATACACAAGCTGTAAAAAGGAGTCTCTACCGCTCTGTTTTATTTTTTTTTCTTTGAAACTTTTTATTGCTCCCAGGAAATATGAAAGGTTTATGTTGATTATTGCCCTAGATGGATTTTTGACTGAAAAAACCCAAGGAGGTTGGGATTCCCTTCTTGTTAAGTTTGTGTTGAGCTGATGGAAGATACTTTTCCATTACTCAGCAAGTCAGACTGGCAAAAGTATAAGGCGGACTTTTCTGCTTTTATAAAGGGGGGGAAATGATGATGAGATTAAGACATAACTTCGCAAGCACAAAAGCAGTGAAACAAAATGATTCAGCTTTTGGTAAATTGAGGCTGTCTATTCAGTTTCCCATGTATGCCTCCTCAGTTTAAGATTGTTAGCTGGCTAATGGCAGATTTTATTTGATACTGGATTTCATTTTCTTCACAGCAGTAAGTTACAGTAACAACTGCTTTGAGTGGATGCTCAGTTTGTATGGTGAAATGCTGACTTGCCTTGGGAGTCTTGTGGCAGGAAACAAAGATTATCCCATTGTCTGCACTGTTGCTTACCCCATATATGTATTCAGTTGTGCTTTCAGATGTGACCCCTTTCAGTTAAAGATTGCTTTTTTTAGTTTTATTTTTTATCCCTGGCTATGCTATTGGCCTGAATGGTGGCAATGGCCAAGTAACAAGGGAAGAGTACTTTCTTTACAAAACAGTTCAAGAAAAGCTCAGTGTAAGAGTTAATTATTGCTACTATATTTTACAGTTCTGCAGTGGTACTCATCACAATATGAATGATACATTACATTAGACTAATTGTATTGACATAATAACAAAGCATAAATACTGATGAGTCAACATGTGTCCCCCAAGTCACAGAAGACCTTTTGGCTATAGGTCTGATTCTTTTGCAGGAAGAGTAAAATAAAGCAGCAAAGTAGTGTATCAGTGGCTGAGCTGAAAGTGTCTCTTAGGAGTGTCTCTGTATACATTTTGTAAATTGTGGGCTGGTAGCTTTCTATTCCGGGTTCACTGAGAAGTCCAGGGCACTGCTTATTAAGTCTGTCAGATGATGAGTGCTTAAAATTGTCTTATTTCTGTGCTTTAAAGCATCGGAATATGTAGTTGGAGAAAAGCTACCATTGATCTCATGCTGCTGAGCATCTAGTTCCTGTGATTACGCTCAAGTTGATTATTTGCTTTGGAGGTTATGAGAGAAGTAGGAGCAAGGCAGATAATAAGATTTTAATCTTTTCTGTGTTTACGTCGGCTTTAACTAGAATGGGTTTTAACAGCAATGTTAAAATTGTATGTGCGTCTCCGTCCTGTATTACTGAGATGGCTTGCTGTACAACTGAGCTTACTGTTCTGTTCGTAAACTTCATAGCTAAAGTGGTCTGCTTTTATATTAGACTAAGCTGCCTGAAATTTTTGTTTTTCATGCCCGTTACAGCTGGGGCAGTTATGTAGCAGGTGGTATCTGTATTTTTTGTTATCTCTGAACAAGCTTATGCTGTGTGGATTTGTATCTCAAAGAGGGGTTTCTCTTTGAGTAATAACATGCCACTTACATCCTTAAATTGTTTTCTTATTGTGAAGAATGGCCTAGTCAAAATCAGGCAGTTCATAGAATTGCCTCTGAATATCAGAGTATCCAGGTTTTTGGCTTTTTTGCCTTTTAAAATATCTTTGTTTTAAACTAATGATAGAAAATTGTCTATAGCAGAAATACACTTGAAAAAGCATTGACATCTTTAAAATAGGATTAGCAATCGCTTTAGAAAATATAAGGAATTCACACAGAAATTTGGTTATGAATTAACTTCCTGTGGATTTTAGGTGATTTGGGGTGTTTTTTCCAGCAAACTAATGAGTTTTTTTTAACATTAAATATGTATTAAGGAAAGCATGTTACTGGGGGGTGGGGGATACCATTATATATACACACATGCTCTCCTGCATGGATGTATAAAGAGGTAAACTTTACTGGAAGTAAAATGCATCTGAGTAAAGAATTGTAATGGCATTCATTCTGATTGAGCAGTGCCTTATACGTACATGCTTAACATGGGCAATCTCACCTCTTTTCATTGGGCTTTTTTGTTTCCTTTCTACTATCTTTCCCTTGAAGTCCATGGAAATGAATCCTATTGACTTTGTTTCAGGCTCTTAAAGCATATGCTCATTTTAAAGGCCTATTTTTATCGTGCCTCAGTGAAAAAGATGGAATTATTCATATGATAAAACCTCTCTACTGAATGAAGTTCATAATTAGAGCTATAGTGAAAAATAGTTCCAGTCTGGCCAAGTTCTTGTTTCATGTTGTCTGGGTAGATTTATGTTTTAGTTAGATACCCAGAAGGCTCTTTTTTAAAAAATTTCTTCAAGGTTAGATGTCATTGTATTCTGAAGTTCTAGCTAGGGTAAAAAGCACTATGATACAGCATCATTCTTTTGGCATAATTATCTACCTGTTTTAATTCTTATCAAAAAATTAAAGTTAAATTATGCTATATAAAATAATGAAGCAAAGGCAAAAGCGGTAGTAGTACCTCTTAAAGGAATTCACATCAGATGAGAAGAAATACTCTAGGCAGGAACAACCAAAACCACATTTAGATTTTGTATATGAAATGTAGCTATCATAACAAACACAGTTTTTGCCTTTATATGATCATGCTGCCCATGTAAAAATTGTGTGTTTATGTGATTTTTTTTTTTGTTAACCAAATGTTTACTGATCAGAAATCAGCAACAGTGCCCTTGTTAGAAAACTTTTAAATCACACACTGACTGACAGTTCCAACAAACAAGCCAAGAGATAAATGAGTATGAGCAGAAATTGAATTGCTCCTTCACCAGCAACTTTCATTGGCTTCCTTTAACATACAGTTCTTTAACAAAACATACAAATTTGGCAGATCTTTGATGTAGAAGCACTATAATATGACTGAGTCCTGGGAACACTTACTAAAAAAAAAAAAAAGGGAAGGGAAGAGAACACAGCCAATTTCAACTTCAGCATGCACAGTAAGATGACACTTTTCACAACCACTGCAAAATTATAATACCAAAAGTGGACAGCACTTCAGAATAAGATACAGATACAATATTATCTGTTGTCTGAAATGACATTTGTTGTAATTATAAATTCCTCCTTTTAGTTTAGGCTAAAAAAGGAATGCAGAGACGACGTCACCCAGGCAGGTTTCTAGACTGTTCCACCTTCTCTTGAGAAGCCATAAATGAACCCATGTTCACTTATAAGGAGGTTTCTTATGTGAATATGGAGTCTCCCAATTACATATGTCTGATGCAGGAAACTATGCTTATGCGGAAGACTGCAGCATAACTCAATCCTGAGGATATATGACAAATTCCTCCCTCCCATATACCTGTTTTTACTTTACAGAGTGCAAGAACTGGCTGGTGTATTCAATGAATTGCAGCCTGCATCTCTTTCACTGTTCAGCTACTTTGTTGCTTGCCCTTCTCCCAGTTATTTTTAGGTGTAAAATAAGAAGAAACTCCTCAGTTATTCCTGAATGGCACACTGAACTTAGTTCAAAATGTTCCTTTTTAAGAGCTACTTCATAATATGTGTAGATTTAACATCTTTGCAGAAGCAGGAAAAGTAAAAACATCTGATATGCTCGTACTTGATTTGGAACAGAGGAATTAAAGAAACAAGAGAAAGAAACTAAAAAGATCAGTTATGAGTGAAGTCTTTCAAAATTATGTGGAGACTGAATATAGAAATATTGGAGGCCCAGAGCAAATACATAGTACCTATCAGAGAAGACTTTGAAACAGCTGCAGAAATCTAAAATGGCTGAAAAATAATATGAATGTAAATACAAACAAAATAAAGTTAAATCACAGTGACTTTAAAGTAAGAGCATGCAAAAGTTTGCAGGAAATACATGAAGAAAAACCTCTTTCAAATAAGGCAGGTCCAGCAAGTCTTAACACAGTCTGTAAGACGAGCCAGAAGTGGCTGAAGTATTTTCAAGAGTGCTCAGTGAGTTCAAAATCCTTCATGTTCATTATGAAAGTGGTTGGTAGGATTCTTACTCCTACCTTTACAGTGGACGTCAGAGGTCTTCCTCATGAAGCACTGGCAAAAGAAATCACAGAAAAACTGACAGAATGAATAGCAATAAATCTTCAAAACCCTGTATTCTTCCTTCTATTAAAGGTGATTGCCAAACTACTGGCTGTGGTGTGTAATCATGCTAAAAAGGGCCTCTGGTCTAGAGTACTGCTGCTGCTGTCTCTGTTTCTTCATCATCTTTCATGTAAACTTCTAGGGCCATATGATAAACAGTATCAAGGCAGTAAAGATGTTTATCTGAAGAGTTTTAGTGAGAATCTTGTTTGCTGGTAAACATGGATGTAAGGCACTAAACAGGTGAGCTAAATCTACTGCGTAATGTTTTATATGACGAGACAGTTTGACTTTTTTCATGTGGTATGGTTTCAAATCAAATCCCTATTTGCTCTTGCCCTCAGAGACTCCTATATTACCAAAATGTTGAGACCAAATCTATTAATGCATTTATAGTTGTATCACAACCTCATCTGCTGTCATGGGAAGCTATTATTATTGTTGTTATTATTATTATTATTATTGTGTAGGCTATTTTTATGATTGTCACATTTTCTTCCTGGGTTCAACCGTCTGGCCTGCTGGGTTTTGGCAGCCTGTCTGCTAAAGTCCAGTATTACCGAGTCAAGTTTTCAAGGATCTAAAAGAGCCTGCTAAATACAGCTTGAATATATATATGTTCTTTCCTACCAGGTAACATAAAAACACTTGTAGTATAGCCTGTAAAACCATTTTAATGTACAGTTATGAAGAAATACCTAACGGTGATGTTTAAGCATAAATATTTCAAAGTAAACCTAGTACTTAGGGTACAGTCTTATTCATGGTATTATTATAACTTATTTGGCATATCAGTTAAGAAATGCTTTTCGAAGATGTTGCAAGTTGTAGATGTACTGTTTTCTTTCCTAGTCTTCATTGTTTCCAGATCAGTATTATAACTCATATTTTACAATAGACTAAAGATGAACATTTCATGAAAATCTCACAGCATTAACTACTGTGCAATAGAAATTGATAAGAACAGTTTTATACCAGTACTCCATTAGTGTTAATTATTATTATCTTCATTGCACTTACTTTTTTCCACCAGGGGCCTCACTGTATTTGTGTCTAAACAAATGAGATAGATTTTCAGAATATGTAATATATACAGAGGAATGTTAGAAAAACAGGTTAATAGCATTATTAATATGACAGCTGATCCTGTCTTAATAATACAATATTGGCTCTTTGTTACATTAACTGCAACTATGCTTTGTCCATCAGGCTTGATAATACACATCAGTTAAATTTTCTTGCCACAGTAGCACTGGATCTTTGGAAAGGACTGACTGTGGTCCTGCAGACTGAAACAAGACAATAATTCCACTTGTACATGAGATGGCCCTTTCAGAGGCCAAATGTGCATGCACCTCGGTGGTGTGCCCTGTAATAACACAGTAATTAGAGTGGCTAATACTGTCCACTCTTTGGCAGTTTGCTTTGTCTTCCAGCTTGTCTGTTTTGTGTTTACATGTGCCAGCTTCCAAATGATCTCCTTCCAAATGACCTCCAGTGTTACATTTGAATTGGGGTTTTTCTGAGATGGTATCTGTGGCTTGACCTCGCTTTTATTTCCTGGCAGACGCATTTCCCTGGCACTAGAAGTAATATTCCTTGATTTCAGCTGTTTCCCACCCAAAATGAATTTGTGAGTGTCTGGCTCCATCCATATATTGTCTTTTTCATGTTAAGATATGC
This sequence comes from Morus bassanus, assembly GCA_031468815.1. Classification (NCBI taxonomy): domain Eukaryota; kingdom Metazoa; phylum Chordata; class Aves; order Suliformes; family Sulidae; genus Morus; species Morus bassanus. The sequence continues at coordinate 6,081,991 of CM062583.1, forward strand.
CCAGTTAATACGTGGTGGTAAACATATCACAGACCATGCTTGAAATTTATTTCTTATTTTCTGTCAAGTGATAAAGATGAAAATATGTCTCCCTGTTCTATAACAGGCCAACACACTTTATTTATCTCTTTTCCCTTTCAGAATGGAAATAGTGTTTTAATCTAATAGAAAATAATTTGCAAGAATAGTTACTTTAGAAGGGACAGGCATTTCATAAATTTTTCAGTGATTTCTCAGTTTAGTCATAGAAGCACAGAATCATAGGCCACGCTTAACACCATAAGATAACTCCCTGTCACTCACAGGCAGGTTGTCCAGGCTGCAGACTAACTGTGTGTCAGGTGTGGAGGCCTCTGACTGGTTCCATGCACTGAGCTTTGCGCTGTCAAAAATACCACGGCCTCACTGGAGCTGACTCCATCCCTGCTGCTTCTAGCACTCTGGGAGCAGTTACCTGCCTTCTGGCTTTCCTCTGTGGAGATCTAAATGGAGAGCTGTGGTCATCTGGATGTGATGCTTAGGTCACTGGAAGCCACATGTTCTAAAGTTACATAATGACATTCCCCCCCCCCCCTTATTTTTGACCTCTCTTATAATTCAAGTATATTCTGAATAATTAACTTTTTTTTTTGTACTTGGGCTCTCAAACATCTTTCCCCTTCTTTCAGATAAACTGAGAGTTGATGGTATGAAATGTTAATGACACAAGTATTTTTTGCTAATTCTGGATTAGACTATTTATTTTAAAGCCCTTATGCTACGTTATTAATTTCTGTTATTTTCAGAGGACTGTTTTCATTCTGAAATGAGTGGGAGCTCAGGTGGAAAAGCATGCATCTGTAGTGTAACCTGCTCTTTTTGTCTTGCCTTATTTCACTGTGGGGTGTAGAGAAAGCATATAAGGTGAAAACAATAAAAAAAAAAAGGTGAGAGTTATATAGAACAAAATGCTTGCACACATACATATTGTCTCTCCTTTCACTCAGCTTCTCTCTTGGTTACATAGAAAGCTAATGCTGCAACTATGCGCCGGAGAAGACATGACTTAAATAATCTCTTCAAAGATCCTATACAGAATCTACTACATGGAAGTTCTGTAAATCCATGAATGATGAATGCAAATGTAGACAAGTAGCAATAACCAGAGACTATCAGTCTGAGAAAAGCTGGATATGGAGGAGGCTGGTGTAGCATCTTTGGTTATTATGAGAAAGAAGAGGACTGAAGGCAGTGTGTGTATAGAGAGAAGCTGTAAGGAAGATGCTCAAGCAGGACTGTCCTGAAGCAAATACAGTTCAGAAAAGGATTTGATATGTGTGTCAAAGATGACTGAAGGTTATAGCAAGTTGCACTCTTCCAAGCAAGAAGAGTAGTGGTTTTGCCTTCTGCTTTATGGAACATAATGGTGTTTCTAATTTGTCTCCATTTTGTTTCCCTTCACTGAGATTTTGATTTCTTCCTCACTCTTATCTCTTTTTGCTGTTGCAGCTTGTGTGCTTTAAATTTCCTGCCGCATGGATATTCTTTATGCTAATTTTTTTCTTTGCTTCCTTGTAAAAATTGTTTTCCTAGTCCTGTATCCATCTTCTGAGTCTAGAGTGTATTTTGCATATTTTAAAGTAACTGTACAATATTTATGAACACAGACAGAACTCCCACTTGTATAATACAATTGCGTAACTTAAGTAAAGAACCCATACAGTGCTCAGAAAGGTCGAGGTAATAACATCTCCAAATAGTCTGTGTTGTTTGTGCTAAATTATGCATCAGGAGTGTGTTCTCATGGACAATGTTTAGCCAGTTTGATTGCACACTGTGTATTCACACATGGAAGAAAAATCAGGAAGATTGCTACTTGCTTTAGACTCTCCTAATTTTCTGATGAATAACATTCTTGCACTAAAGAACGTTCATGTTAAGTTTTTTCCATTTATATTTCTCCTGTGGTAGCATCTGGATTTTCTTGTCATCAGCTGGGACTCTGCTAGGCATAGTATAAACACCTCGATGTCCTCTCCCTTACACCGTTTGGCTTGGGGTATTCCTGTTACTGGACTGAGGACTTCTGCCCCCAGGTGCCCACCACCCCCATGTGTGACTCTCCACATAAGGGATCTTTGCTTAGCGATGAGGACACTTGAAAAAACCTGGTCTTAAGTTAGTCCATTCAAGTGCATTCATATTGCATAGAGACCCAGAGAAGGATCTGTTTGCTATTCTGTGTTTCAGGGGGTCAGACCAGAGAAATGTAAACTGGGCTTTAACTCTTTAGATGGAAGTACACTAGGGTTTGAAGTGGGAATTCTGACCTGGGTGAAAACAATGTGACACAAACCTATTCAGAAAGCTGTTTCTGGTGAAATTATTTGCAGTGATTTTGGCAAATATGTGTATACACATTGAGGTATTGTCTTCATTCAGTGTTTGTTCTATGTCTGGCTACAAGCTTGTTGAGAAAAATGAGAAATGACTGTAAACAAAAATAGACTTTGAACTTCATCTCCCATTTTTCTGATCACTAGGGGTAGCTGTTCTTCGGCATTCTCTTTATTGAGAACGTTCCCTTAATCTCTACGTGGATCTGGCAAGAAATTATTAGCCAACATGACACAGATAACAAGTATCACTGTACTTCTAGGGCCCTGTCATATGAGATAGGGAGTCTGAGTAATTACTTAATGACAAGGTGTAGTTTTCAAAAGCTTTTGACCTACCCAAGTTTTATTTAAGGTATGAATAAGAGGGACAGAATCTAAACAGACTCTTGTAGCAGAATCTGAAAATATTTATAGCTTTTGTAGTGTTAAACTACAAGTAGGGCTTAGATATTTCAAAGATTAAAAAAGAGAACTTTATTTTTTTTAGCATAGCGTTTTGCAGTCTGCAGACAGGAAATGTATTTTACAAAACTTACTGATATTAATTTGCAATTGAATCAAGTTCTCATCATTGAGCCTTAGGTGAATGAGTTTCTGCAGTTACCAAAACTGAGTAAGAAAGGCTTTAATTTTGTTCTGGCACATGTCCAAATACTGACGAGATTTTTGGAGTGTGTTCTTAGAACCGTGCTGAACGGTCCAAAAACTTGTGGAGGTTAAATTCTTCATGAGTTCGCAGATGGTACCTAGCATCCTTTGTATGAACCACCAGCTTTCAGAGTTTCAGTCTGAGTCTTCTCTGCTGGCTTCCATCACTTCGCAGTACATGTGCTAATGAAGGGAATTAATTTAAAAGCATTTTTCAGTTTAGCAACATTTTTCATATTCATTTAAATATAAATTCCAGGAGTGGTACCAGTGTTGCCTGTGCTCTAAATAAGTGCATGTTGTGCACACATAAAATTTATGGCACTTGCAGGCTTATTAATCAGTGAGTTGAGGCAGACTTTTGTTTTAATCCGTATTTAAATGGATTAAAAATTGGATCAGTCTTTTCTTATAACTGCTTTAACAGTGCATATCATTATGCAGCAAGGGGTATGACCCATATTTTGTGAAACGTCTGTGTAGTCAATGAGAGTCAGAGGATGCTAATTGAATTGCTTCTGTAATAGTAGAGACATATTTGGACCAAAGATTTTGTTTCTTGAATTTCAGTTTCTCTATCAAAAGATTGGGAAAAACTGCTTGATAAAGCCCTGCTTTGCAATTGCACATTGTTGCCCAATAAAACAACAGTAAACGTGCTGAAAATTACAGATATTGTTTTCAGACCTCCTTGTTGTTAGCCTTCCCAAGGTGCCATTCTGTCATCTGGCTTGTTCATGCTCAACTTTCTGTCTTCCATTAGTAAACTTATTCCTGAACTGGGAAGCTGTTCATTTTCTGCCTCAGTCTCCAGAGCTGGTCGATGCCTTCATTTTACGGCAATGTCTCTTCATATCATGCTTGAAGTGGATGACGAACTAGCTTCTAAGTGATGATGTGTTTTTTAATTTTAATTAGTACTTTATACATTCAGGGATGGCAGTGCTGCATGGAACAACCTCCGAAATTTGAAGTTAGCAAGAACTGGCAATTCCTGTCTTTCTCTGCCCTATGTTGAATGTTCTGTAGGATTGGTGCTGGATTCCAGTTGCATGATTTTTGTTTCTTCACTGATTTCCGTCATATATCATTTAGAGCCTCTGAGTATACTAGTCTTTGGTATTTCAATTATATATGAAAATGAAAGCAAAGCGTTGTTTGTTATTCTTAGCAGCTTGCTCTTATTTTCCTTTTTAGCTTTATCAACAAAGTTGCCTACGATGTATTGAGGTTTACCAGCTTTTTCAGCTAATGCATTGGATCTTTCAGTCTTATTGTCTTGTTTTTATTTAGGCTCAGGTTACAGGTAAAATTTAAGTATTTATCTAAGTATTTATTAAGTATTTATCTTTCAGAATTATATTGGAGGCAATTAGGTAGAATCATTTTTTTAGTGGATGGAATTTGTTAAAAGCATAGCACTTATTTGCATGTTGCACATTTCACAACATTGTGATTGCTAACAAACTGATGTTAAAACAATTAATAATGTTAAATTAGAAGTGCAACATTTTCAGTGAATGCCATAACTAATATATAGTGTGATAAGTGGTTACAAATGTTTTGCATATCATGGAATCTTTCTCTCTTTATTGTATGAGAAATAAGCAGATACTATTCAGTGTATTTCATTTAGCCTGTTTGATCTACCCTATGCACATAATTTCTGCTGTCACTTGGGCAGTGATGGCTGCTTACATATTCTAACCAAAACCTGCACTACTTAATGTTTTTGCAAGTACTAAAACCTCTTCTCTCTCAAAACTTTTTGAAACATGGATAAAAATAACCAGAGTCTCCAGGGACACATTGTCCATATATTGTTAGGGCTGTTCAAAGCACACTGCTGTTGCGCTGCTTATGGTGGATTTAACTGACATGTTTTAAAAGCTGTTTTGTCCCAGTCTCTATAGCCTCTATCTACCTGTTTTTCTTCATATGTCACTAATTTAAGAAAGAGAATGCTGGTTTTCAGATGCGTGAAAGTGCCATGGGATTACCACTGATAAATAATGATGATTTACTGAAATCACTGTTATGTTGGACATCTCTCAGCTTTTGGGTTTGGACTCAGTCAGTATGGAATATGTGAAGTGATCGTGTTTGACTATGTAATTTACAACACAGTTACATTTTCCTTTTTCTTAGAACAGGTTTGGATTTTCTCCTTAGGGTAGTGCAAATCAGACATGGCTTCTGTCCTCTGTTCTCCTCTCTTGATCACTAAGTGGGCATAAGCAGTTGCCCTGAGAAGGTTAATGGGATTCGCCTGAAGCAGGAGAATCTTTTAGTTGGTACCTGCTCCGCGAGCATAGGCTTACCGTCTTTAGGCAAGGAGACGTAGTGTGCAGGGATCGTGGCCTGCCATTTATTGCCATCTTCTGACTTCAGACAGTGGCAGGGTTCTCTATGGTTTTTTTAACTGCCATAGTTTCATTAGATGGTGTGTGAGGATTCTGAACCTGGATTAGCAGAAGGATAATCTGGAAGCATTTTGGCTCTTCTCAGCCAAGTTCCTGCACTCAGCATAGCTTAACAAAGCACCAAGATTGAAGTCTTTTGTAAGAAGAGCCTTCAACTTTGTCACTTTCATGTTTGAGTGTTTTGGTTTTTTCCATCTCAGTACCCTTGAGTTTAAGATATGTCGGTGTATGTCTGTAGTAGCAGTTATGTGTTAGTTCCCATTTGAGGTTTCCTGTGTGTAGCACAAATGTCCTGTATTTGCTGTTGTTACGGATGAGCATAAAAGTGTATCAGTAATATTGAAAAAAAAAATCATGAGCCTGAGTTTGATAGTCTTAAACAAGCAAAACCAAGCCCCGGTTCTGCAAACTCGTTTCAGTCCCAAGTACTCTTCTCACTTGTGCCTTATGAGTAGGAAATAACAACTCTTCCATAATTTATTATTTAATTTCTCTTTTGTAATTACAGAACAAACCTTGCCTGGAATATTTACTTTGCCTTTTCTGCTTAGCTTTCCCATTCTCTTTTTTTTATGATTTTGATTTTGTTCTTATTAACATTCTTTGCAGACACACTGTCACATCAGACTTGCTCTTAATGTAATATGGTTTACTACAGCATCCATTTTCTCTTCTGCTGTCAGCACAATCTGACATAAAGCCTTTTCATGTACGATTGCTCTTATTTTCTTGGATCCCATTAATGTGGTTTTGTTCAATTATTATTTTAGTTGTTTTTAATATATAATACTGTAGTATGACTGTAGAGGTATTTTGTCTACATTGGAACACATACCCTAGTTAAAAATGAACATATGCACCCTTTAATATCCCTGAAAGACAGACATTTAAATGCGTGCCTTCAGTGTGATAAATTTGAGACATCCATAAATGGTTTTAGGCAGTGCTTGTTGTGGCAGTTTGGAAGCATAGCACACTGAAGTGTATTTGATATAACAAGTGTATTCTAAAATATAGTTATTTACATACAAAAGATGATGCCGAACTGAAGTTATACTTTCAGCACTGAGTTCTTTAATATATTATTGTACTTTCATAAACAGTTGATATTTGAACTGATGCCACTCCCCCCCCACCAAAAAAAAAAAAAAAGGGCATATCATTTTCCTTGTGATTTTAGAATAGGGATGTAGGGATATCTTCTGGTGTAACGAGTGGAGTGGGAGGGGTTACAGAAGAAAGCTTAGTTTCTGCCATACTGTTCATAGTACAATAGCAAGTATTTTATTCATGAAAGCCTGAAGTTAGACAAATATATCTAATAAGTATCAACATTATCTTCATTCTCAGAATCTCATTCACAAATTTTACTATATGCTAAACTCTCTTTCCATGGCATTTATTAACAGAATTTTCCATGGTAACTGTGAGTATGTTTCAAATTAATAGAAAATTTGGTTTTCTTTGATTGCAATGCCTGAACAGCTGTCTCTGAAATACGGTAAGTTGTCAGGTTAGTCACTCAGTTTTGTGCACTTGCTGTTTTCAGATTTCCATCAGATCAGCATGCAGTATTGGTGGTTCTTTCAGTCCAAAGAGTGTTTATAATGTAGACCAGATACAGTCTGACATATTGCTATCTGTATTTATATTTGCTTGTGTATGTGTGAGTATTGCAATGTGTTTGAATAATATGTCTATGTGTATCATCAAATGCATAGATACGTAGTTAATAGCAACAAAACTTGAAGCAGCAGGGAGATGGTGGAATTAAGATTCTTCTTCAAACTTATCATGTCCTATCATCAGGATGCATACTAGCACAATCTTAAAACGCATGCTTGAATAGTATGTTTTCTCCACATGAATGATGTTTAATACACCACACAGAGTCAATGAACCATCCCTTTCTGAAGTTTTTCAATTTACTGATGTTTACTATCGGGAGATCTTTTGTGTCCGACTGTTTCCGAGAGGACTATCTAAGTGGGTAGCAAGCTGTATCTGGCCCTGCTAGTAAACTGCTGAAAGGAGCCATCCTGCAATAGCCAGAGCATATTGTGAGAGTCCTCAAAAACTTCTGTGGCTGGGCTGAGATTGTAACTCTAGATGGCTGCTGTGTTGCCACCTGGAGTTCCATCATCACTTTTATTAAATGTTACAGCATCTTTGAAGAATCAGGAGATGATGGGGCTTTTGGCAGGGTGGCGCTACCATCAGTAATTGCCTGAGAAACTTCAAAACTACCTGCCAGCTAATAAATGAAAATGGTAACTGACTGCACCTCTTGTTAAAATATATACAAGGACTTGCAAAGAATAAAGAAGACTTCCTTACCAATAAACTGTTCATTGAAGTTTGCAGTCTGTGTGGACATTTGACTTCCACTTGTCTTTTCTTCTTCTTTATGCGCCAGTCGTGTGGTTGAGAGTTAACTGAACTAGTGGGAGTTACTCTGACCTACATACACTATGTTGAGGAGCAATAAGGGAGGTCTGAGAGCAAACACTCTGTAGATATTATAAGGAAAAATTTCAAATCTTATATAGTGGTGCATGAATGTGCCCACTTTTACAGTACACAGCGAATCTTTTAAGACCCTGGTTACAGGTCATTACAACACAACCTGAATATTGCTTTAATACAAATGCGTCTGTTTGAATTTACATGTACATTACAACTAGTGAACAATATTTCCTATGATCCTACTTAACCTTTTGCTTTTAATCCTCTGACTTTGTGTATTTTTAACATTCTTTAAACTTCACATATAATTCAGTAATACACATTTATAGGAAGAGGAGGTTACTCATTAGATTTCAGCCATGTATTTCATTTATGTCATTGAAAGTGAAGGAATGAGTATAAATCTTATGTGAAAAAATGTTCTTTGAGCTCTGTGATATTACTGCATTGGTGAAAAAACTCACTTTATTGTATTTTTCTGATATTTTTTTTTTTTAAAGCTCCTTTTCTCACCTTTTTTCCTACTGTATGGTGGCAGTGTACCACCATATCTCTGGTATTATGCCAATAAAGGTATACCAAGTGGGTGCGGTGTCTTAAAGAAGCAGAACGCTTGCCTACCTTCAACAGAGCCTTTGCTGGACCCTGGGTTTGTAATTTTTATTGACCTCTTGATAAGACGCAAGTAGCATACTTTTAAAATATGTTATTCTCCACTAAAAACCTGATTTGACTCTGTTAGGGTGTTTTGCTTCTGGTATGATAGGTAAGTTCAGCAGTGATAGTCCATGAAACTAGGTCATGTCGTTGGGTATTCAGACACCTTGCCTGGTTCTACTTAACTGAGATAACTGGTGTCACTACAAAATGCTGTCACCAGATTGTCAACCATTAATTTCTCTTTTACAGAGCATTTATGTTACCCATTGCTTTATTACATATGGTTACCTAGAAGTATGAATACTACTGTTAAAATCAATAGGCCATACCTCTACAGGGTATGTTCCTCTTGACCTCTGAACTTCATCAGTCTGCATGACTCTTACCTTCTATAGCCACAGGTCACCATGCTTCCTGTATCTTTTCTTCTACCTATGTATTAATAGTTCTCCTTGAGCTTTCTACTAATATCAAAGACTTTTCATTACCCTTTACTTGATCTTACTGCTGCCTGTCAGTTTAAAGCTTACTCTGTACAATTAATGATGCATCAGCACAGGATTTTAACTTACACACATCTCTCTCAAACCTTTAATGAATCTTTCTTCTGCTCCTAGCTTTACCCAACATAATTCCTAGTTACTTTTCTACTGATACTGTTTTAGTTAGATACTTTTATTTCCTTTCCTTTTTTGCTATACTATTCCTTGGAGCAGATGACAATTGTATGCAAATTTAGGTTAACTTATAGTATGCTAATTCTTTGACTAATTAGGTATGTAAATAGTTAAAAAAATGAAACATGAAACTTGGAAATCTTAATTTAGACAAAAATCCTCTACAGTGTTTAAACTGAAAGTCCTGTGGAAAAAGAACTTCCAACATAAAGTATGATCACTGCATCAGACTGTCAAAAATGTTGCATGCTGAGTTTGAATTTTTCCACAGGTAGATTTGGGGTTTTTCTGTGTAAAAATAAATAGGGAAAAAACCAGAGAATTTCTGCATAGAACTGCAGAGGAATATGCCCTGAATAGCAGACTTTCTTGATGTCATGCAGGATTCTGCAAATCCTTGCCCTACAGGAGACTGTAATTTTCAGTTGTCTTCCCTGCATGCCATTACATACAGCCTCCCTTGCTCCGTTTGTTAGCTGCTACATTTAACAAATTGCTTTGTTTCCCTCTCTTGTAGCACAGAAACCCAGGATCTTCAAACTTGTACTGAGAGCATAATCCAACAGCCACAGTAATGCTCCGGTTTCTTAATATCCAAATCAATCTGCTAAATAAATGGCTATGCAATGGCCTCTTTCCTGGCAGTCGTCAGTGTAAAAGGATCATTCCAGTGCTCTTTTATCAATCTCTTTCATGTTCTTTCCCCCATTAAGTGCTAACAGCAGAAACACTCTGAAGTAGAATAGATTTTTTCTAGTTAACAATAGTGATTTTTTTAAATAACATTTGAGTATTGAAAACATTTAGTTACGAGCTTCTGGGAATAACACCTTGGAGTCATTTCATTGAGTTGCTATAAATAATGGTATGTTTTATTCAGGAGTTGACCGATAGTACTGAATTCACCTGGTGAACTGATTGCATCAACTATTATTTGCTCTGACAATCCCCAAAACATCTTCTGTTGCTACTTCTTATTTTGTATTCCTCAGTATAGACAAGACTTGTATAAAGGAATTCATACAATCTGGATTCGTTATATGTACAGGATGCTGATGAGTGTTTAGCTGAAGTATTTGTAAATTTGAGAGCTAAATGTTTAAACCACTTGCCTTAGTCCTCTCCCTAAAAGCTGAATTTTCATTCACTGCACATTCTTAAGTGACTCCCAGCCTCCTAGATTCACATATTGCATCACAGTATGGTGTTAAATTAAATTAATTGTTCTGGATTAGAAAGGGATTAACTAATACATTTAATACATAAGTACCTGGAATTACAGTTTTTGTCTGTTTGGGGTTTCAGCCTTTAACTATTATTTAAAAGTATGATTATGAACAAAACCAAATCCATAACATGCATGTTAGCTGAAATGACAAACTTTGCCTGGTTTAGAGCTGAAGTCTTTGACAAGTAGCTATTTTCATAAGGTTTCTGTCTGTAAACCAAGTTCTATCATGGATCCACGTGTTTGTCTCAAACAGCATCCTTCAAATCATTCCACGGAAATGTTATCAAGCCTGAGTTATGTGCGACTGAAAATAAATGTTTTTTTTTTTAATAATTACAAGTGGAATTTCCTTTGTTTATGGACATGTGCGTAGCTGAGAGCTCAAGGGAATCAGGGAAATCGATCTTCACTAGCCATCCATGGTGATACAAGAGTATGCTGGTTTTCTGTTAAAGGAAGTATCATGGCATGGGTGTTCTATAAGTGATCATGAATAGAATCATAGAGATTATTTTAGAATAATAAATATGTTAACATAGCAAACTTCATAAAGGAAAAAAATCCTACCTTCTTAGTTTTACTGTTCAACCTTCCTTATCTCTTTCTGTTACTTTTTGATGTAATGGGAATATAAGGAGAAAGTGTGATGTTATTGGATAGTATGAAGGGGCTGTGACTACTTGAGGGAGATCTTTTTTTCAAAAATATATTTGTAATCCCTATATATTTAAAAAAAAAAATATATGTGTGTGTGTATATAATGCTGATTGATTTGAATGCTGTTAAGTCCTCTTACGTCTATTGGAATCTATTTATGTAGTACACAGTGCATTAAAATACCACATTTAAAACCACAGTAAGATTGTTTTTGTTGTCTTGAAAAATGCAGGATGTGCCTTTGCTTTGCTGCAGAAATACCACTTTGGAACTTGTACTATCTCAGTCTGTCCCTAGGTATGGAAGAATTTGAGTAGCTTAGTGCTGGACGTTTTTCCCTGTTTATGACTCCTGTATAAGACCATAACTTTTTGATTTAGAGTACAGCTAAGACCTTTAAACAATCTGGATGGGAAGGACTGTCTCAGCAACTCTACTATATTTTATTTTGAATTTTCTTCCCCCTCCATCCCCTTCCTCCCTCTCATAACAGCATATTATCTCCAAGCAATTTATATGATAGTTTATCATAGGAAAGTCTTATATTGCTGCTGTAGGATGAGCTTTTCTCCAACTAATTTCCTATTTTCCTGCTGTAAACCTGCTGGAACACTTTGGTGAATGGTAGGTGGATATTCAATTAAAAACGTCCATACTAGGAACTTAGAAAATTGCTTCTTGGTAAAAAGCAGATTAACCTTAGATACGCTTATGATTGTCAGTTCAATAGTATGATGGTGTTCTATTTCTAGTTATGTTCTTGCCTTTCCTTCCTGCATCATCAGTGAATGACAGTAACATCTGATTAAAAGAAATTTAACAACTTTTCTGTTCCCTGCCAATTCCTCCAGTAGTTTTAAAGTTGAAATACAACCAAATAAAGTACCATTGGCTTTTATGATTTCTCTTTCAAGTGTAAAGACCATCATATTTCAAATATGAGGTATCTGTGGCTTTTGATTTTGCATTAGAAATAGTACGTGATCATTATATTTGCTTTGCAACAGACCAGTTATGATGCTTTCACTTCCTACGACTCTTTTCCCCAAATAAGTATTAGAAAAACATTCGGGTTTTTTAAGATCACCGTGGAATCATGCTGAATTTTTCTAATAATGCCAATGTGAAAAAGTAAGAGAAAAACTGATTGAATGAGATATTTGCCTTATATATCAGAAAGAAACAGTAAAAATTGAAAAGAGCGTAGGTTCCTCCTTCTCTCCTTTCCCTCACTTTCAAGAGAATTAAAGATCCTTATTCTCTTACCAGAAACCAAGGATCCAGCTCTGTCCTTTGAGACACCCTGGCTATCCTCCCCATCTTGAGTTGCCTGACACCGATGTTTTGGAGAGTGGATTAGAATGTGCTGTATTATGCATATTCCAGCAACATAATTGCTTCTGAGAATTTAGGATTAATTAGGGTCTGAAAATTTCTGCTTTTTTTTTTTTTAATTAAAGGGTTAGACAATCTAAATATTTTTTCTGTTTTTTTTTAGGATGTTTTATGCATGCTTATTTAGAATTAAATTTGGTTTGCAGTATTAGGAACTAGATGTAACTGAATGCTAAAAGAGAGTTATACTGAGAGGCTTTAAATTCAAGACTTTTCCAGCATATTGATTGAGAAAGGGTAATTCACACAGTGAGGAGAGCCCTTGGTACTCCAGTTGATATCAATAGAGGTTGAGGTAATTCATTTCTTATGAGGTGCTTCACATCTCACAGCTTTAGATCCATAGGGAGCTGCCCACGATGGCTTGAAGAGGAAAAAAATGACGATCTCATATTGAAGCTGTTGAGGAGAAAAAAAAAATCTATAATGAGAAACAGTTCCACATGAAAGATTCCTTATTTGCTCAGTTGCATATGATTTTCCATGCCCTTGTCGGGGTTTTTTTCTTGCCTCCCCCCCCCCCCCCTCCTTTTTTTTAAATACACCCGTTTTCCACAGAAATAGGTTCTCTTGAGTTAGGTATCTTTAAAAAAAGTGCACTAGGTTTGGTTTATTAGAGTAGGGGTTCTGTGTTACCAAGTAAATATAGTGACTTTCAACTCAAAATACTTGTGGGTCATTGATTCTTTGTGTTTCCTATATTAACAAAGAAGGGTAATAAATATACTTGTAAATTAATTTCCTTTTGCAGGCTTTTGATGTGCAGTAAAAATATGCTTTGAAATGCTGTCTGAAAAGGCCTGGGAGCTTTTGCCTTTTCAAAGGAATTTTTGTTCTTTAAAATGTCAGAAATGTCAAGTTCTTCCTTTACTGTCTTCTTAGAGGATTCCTTGAATAACTTCTTAAACATTCATTTAAGAGATTTCTCAGGCAGCAGGTAATAAGGTGTCACTGCTGTGAATCCTTAAAGATTTTTGAAAAAAAAAAAAAAAAAAAAAAATAGAAAAACATGCATATAAGTGTTCACGCATCTAAATAGTCTCATTGTTTCAATGAGGTGGTTATTTGCACTCAAAGAGTTATTCCAATCCGCTTCCAGGACGGGGACCAAAGAGGCCTTCTAAAAAGTTTGTTTAAAAGCATGAGACATACTTGAAAACTAGAATTGTAAACAACTGGCTTCCTTCTGTGTTTGAATCTTACACAAACTTGTCCATTGAGATCTATAGCTTTGGAGCTATAGATCATAGTTTTGGTTTATTTAACTATACATATAACCTTCAACATGGGATCTTGTTTTTCACTTGGAAGTTGTACTTTGAAGAGCAAGTTGAAAATTTGAAGAGTAAAATATCGTTTCCATTAATTCTGCATGTAAGGGGCAAATATTCCTAGGGGAATACAAATTGGTACAAGGAAGTACAAAGAGGTTCTTAACAGCATTTAAATTTCTTTGACTTTGCCTATTGGTTATAAGAGTTTTTGTCCTACTGTGCTGGGAACTGTAGGATTGGGGCTGAACAGTAAAGGGAGTGAAGGATTTATCAGCCTAAAATGAGACAAGAAGGCAGTAAGAAAGAAAACTTACTTGAGAGGTCTCTTTATATTAGATTGAACTAGGAAGCCAGATGCATTTGGGTACAAAGAGCTGTTTGACGAGAAGACAGCTGAGGCTTGATTTTCTTGTTCTGGTAATAGCATACTTATGGCGCCCCAAGAAAAACAGGGACTCCAGGGGACCTAATGCCAGAGAAGTTTCTATTGCTGTGCAGTGCAGGTTCTGCAGCTGGCCTGGGCAGTGCAGGGAGCAAGGGGCAGGGAGGAGGCTCACGCGACAGCCTGGTGGTGAGCGGATTGACTAGAGCAAGGCCCGCTGGTGGGAGAAGGGTTTAAATTATATGGACCTAGTTACTTGTTCCTCAAGAGGAGGTGTCAGAGGGAGGGACGCTATCCATATGGAAACAGCTGTCCCGAGGCCTCATTTTGGCAAGAACTGTGAAAAAGACAGAGGTTACTCAAACCCTGCTGCTTTGGACCTTCCATGCTATATTACGTTGTTCGCACCATCAGGATGTTTCTGGGGCCCTGTTACCGTTCTTGTGGTGTGGCTGTCCCAGACTTGGCACTTCTCACAGGTGTTTCATAGCCAAGGACTCATCTCGGAATTCTTTACTCTGTGTGTGACCTTCAAGGTGACAAGTCCTTTGCCTTCCAGCAAAGAATTTAAGCAGTGAAATTAATTTTATTTACTTATTGATGGCTGAAGCACTGTGTTAACTAATTTGGCAGAAACAAACCCACTGTAATCAAGTTGACAAACCTCTTGGCCCTTCTCTATTAGTTCATATGTTTTAATATAAATGAAGACTGCAACAGGATTGAACTGGATCTTCCCTTATGAAGGCTTATGGTTTGGGTTTTTTTGAGACAGATGCTTGCAATTGTCTTTATTGAATTGCAGAACAGGATTTGAAAGATCAGGGTTTCTATGAGCTGGGTATGAAAAAAAAATCTTATTTTTGTCTTTGCACAGCAAATCCATGCGTGGAATTTTCCAAAGTAATGGCAACATTGTTTCAACGCACACAAAAATTGTGAAACTGCTTTTTAGACAACTTTTTTTTCATCGCTGTTACAGTTTTATCTAGAATTCAAAATGACTTTATAATTCAAAAGAGGAAACATTTCTAAGTACCATATACCAAAAAGTGTTAAATGGTAAATGTTAAATGCTAAATTTTAACAACAGACATAAAATGCCTGATGTCTCTATAGGGACTGTGACTTTGTTTTAATTTCTTATTTAGGTTGGGTGAGGGTTTGGTTTGTTTTATTAAAGTACAGTGTACAGGACCCTATAATTATTGAGTATAGGATTATTGTCAGTCAACACATAGCCTGAAATGATCAGCCATTTAATTAGAGCTCTGACATTTATTAACTTATCACAGTATTGATTGGTGTTTACCTTTTAGCTTGACATTCTTTTGAATATTTCCATAGAGAACTGATTTCAGTAAATGTGCTAGTCTTTTTAAAAATAAAATTGTCCTTGGATACATTGAACTAAATCAAAAGATGTTTATCACAGAGTCATGGTACAGCTGCTGGAGATAAGCAATGAAAATCATGCTACTGGGTTGGATTTTTTTTTCTATTCATTCCTCCCAAGATTGTACAACAAGTGTTTGGGAACAGACACATCCCAGGAAACAAAACGTGCTCAGTTTCTGGCCGTAGGCCTTTAAGTATGGAAATCTCTTTTCAGGAGAGCCTTTGAGTACAATATGGATTAAGGTTATGAAGTTGTTTTTAATCATGTATGTAATTTTGAACAGTCCAGTGAAGTATCACTGCTTTCTTTTAAGTTCTGTTATTTTAAACCAATATGTAAGCCCAGGAATGCAAGATGAGCTTGTATCTGAACATCCTCAAACATCAGGAATGCTCTGAATCTCAAGCTTGTTTTGTGTGTTTACAAATAACTCTTTGTAGTGGTGTTTAAGGAAAGAAAGTCAGGATGCTATCAAGATAAATTGCTTACTACGGCTTTGTAGTTTCTGTAGTCAATGGCACACACAGATGTGTATGATATAACTAGGCTTATATTGATTTAGTCTGTTTGTAACCTTGTACTGCCCAGTACCTGCATATATTTATTCCTTTAGAGACAACTTGGCTGAGGGGGGCAGCTCTTAAAAATTCAGAGTGAGGCTCAAGCTCCAAGTTGTGCATTCACTACTCGAACATCACTTTTCCTCTGTAGGTAGGGAACCCAGATTCTGACCATTTCTTCTGTTTGCAGTCTAGATCCTAATTCAGCTGTTGTATCTTGAGGCCCTGCATAATGGTATGGATAGAATCTCCTGACTGTGCTGTTGCCATACAAATGCTTGAAGGAATCCTTTAGGACTAAAGTAATATAGTTTTTAAGTTTATAGCTAAGACTTCAGCTGTTCTGGAATACGGAATTCAGAAGACATCTGATCTCACCATGGATGTGATAAATTAATATTGCTCCCTTTTATTCCACAACATTGAAAAGGTAAAGTCTACAGATGTGTTGAACATGTATGGCTACTTTTGAAAAACAGTGACTTTATATTTGAAATCTTGATACTTATTTCAGGTGGATATGTCCGAAATATCCAGGGTGCTTCATGAAGGCCTGTTACAATTTACTTTAAAAAGTTTGTGGGGTTTTTTAATATAAAATGAGTATTTTGGGGGACTGTTCACCAGACAAAATGTCAACCTACCAAACTAGGTCTCTCTCACCAACTTCTATAGTGAGTAGAGGCTTAGGACCTTCAGTGGTGATGCAAGAGTGACTACTTTCTCTGATGACTATAAGGGGACCTCAAGGAGTGTGCTCTTGCAAGATTTAGGTAAATCCTTGTGAATACTTTATCACCAGTACATACCCAAATAAACTGGCTCCATTTCACTTGTCCAGATCTTGTTTATTTTAGTCCTGCTAATGAGAGTACTTCAGTTCTCTGTTGTAACTGAATTGTTGATTACGGCTAAAGGACGGGAGGTGTTCTTTGATTCACATAACAAATACTAATAGTATTTACTATTTTAATACCTATGGCTGATTGTATCCTTTTATATATCCTTTTTTTATATAATTTCTTATAAATTTAGCCTATATCTGTTAGCCTCAGTACTTGAAGAGATTAGGTGATCGCTTAAGTAGTTCTGCCCAAATCTCCTTTATAATCCACTGATCAGTTTTCAGATGGGAGACACAGTGCATCTATTAGGTAAATATTTGTAGCACTTCAGAAGTATAAACAAAGTGAGGTTAAAAACCTTATTAGAATAACTATATTCCTTTGCTTGAGCTATCTCTTCAACTCAGTGAACCATGAAGGTTGTAGAACTACTGGTGTCTTTGTTACTAGTGTTAACTGTTGGCATGTACCCATCAAAGACTCCCCTGGAGACATGTTCTTGAGTCCTTCAAGGTTGTGTAGCTAATGCAAACATATTAGTTTGCATCTGTATACCTTGGAGTGCAGAAGGATCTGTAATGCCCATGAAGGTCATGATCCCCTGCTGATATAAATGAATTCCATTAAAAACAGTGGAGATAGGGTGATTTGTTTCAACTGAGAATCTGCCCTTAGATATGTACTGTTTTAAATGAAAATCTGGGAGGAAAGATTTTCTGCACATGTGGTTTTTGAGTCATTCATCTAACGTTGTTTGCCAGTGTGTGAAATAGATAGGCCTGTATTATTGGCAATACTCAGCATTTATCTTCAGGCTATGCAGTGTTAATTAAAAATACTTGTTTTCACTTAGTGGAGTATTAATAACAATGTGACTTAGTGCTTGTAAAATGTTTCCTATGTTAAAAATGCATTGAAATAGGAGCTGAATATTGCTTGTAATATCTTCACAAGGGAGCCATATAGCCATTATTACATATATTTTACAGAATAAAACTGTAGCTGAGTGCAGGAAAACTGAGAGAAAAGAGTGAGCTCAACTGCATGATTTTTGAAATTCAGCTCCTAGAATAATGTGCATAATTTTCCTAGCCCTTTTCTTAATTCAGTCACCCTGTACAAGAATGAACTATTTCAGGATAGACTTGTTTGTTTCTAAGTACAGCAGCCATGAGAAGAATGTTAATTGACAAGCAGATGCAGAGCATTGCAAATACAGACATTAGCTATATTGCTGGAGAGTGGAATGTAGTGTGGAGATGTTCAGATCATGTTTAGTTTCACTATGCTATTGTTTTAATACACACTTTTAAAATGTTAAATCCGGTATTTTTCAGCTATTAAAAAGCGTAATCATCTAGCGTAGATCTTGAACTGTTACTGTCACATGCATATTTGAGATGCGGGTCTGCAGAGGAATATAAACTTAACTTAAAGGAGTAATTCAGCATTCAAAGGTACTTGAGACCAATGGACAATACCTTACAGAAGCTGGACAACACAGTGCGATGCCATTGATGTTTAAGACACAGTAGCCCTTGAAGTCAGGTGTCCCCCGACTTTACTACGCTGTACACAATTTTGAAATACTTAAAGATTTATAAGAAGGATTTATTGAAACAGTAATTGGTTTTTTGAGTTTTAAAATTTTTTAAGGAAGAATGAGAGTCTGCAGTTATGAGGTTATCCACATTCTGGACCTGTCCACATTCTACAGGCTGAAGCTGCATTTTACGGTGTATTTAGTTCTTGGGGAGAACATGAAGTGAAGAATAACTTGAATTATAGTTAAATTTGCTTTCTAGACATTGACTATTGACATTTATGTTAGGAATTTGCAAATAAAGTATTTTTTCCCTTGTTCACTGTTCGATATTTTTATGCCACTCGCTGAGTGAGGTTATTTCATACTACCTGCCTCAAAGATTTAGGTCTGCTTAGAGCTAGTTGTTTCATTAGTTGCCACCTTCGAAGTTGCAGCTTACTAGAGAACTTAAAAAAAATCCCAATATTTTACATTGATTCTGTCGTCTTAGAAAAATAGGATCTACATATAAAGCTTTTAAAGACTGTGCCAATGTGGAACTGCATCTTTGTCACCTGAAAATGCATAGGCATAAGCCGAGTTGTATCCACAGTGCTTTTACTGCTCCTGTTTACCTAGCAGTTTAGAAGGGATCAATTTTGTTGTCAAGGCTGACAATAGCTTGCAAAAGTAGAAGAGTCATTATTTACTTTGGTTCCTATGCTAGCATTGGTATGAGAAATGGTCACATTACTGTGAAATAGAAAGTTAGTATCTACCTTTAAGGATTCCTTGGAGGTTTTAGGGTGAAGTTCAGACCTCTCTCCAAGACCTGCATTTGATCATCTGTTCCCTGGGAAGACTGTAAGGAATTTCAGAAACGGAAAGCAGTAGGAAAATTTCTAAGTCACCCTGAGTATATAAGCCCCATTTTTTAAAGTAATTGTTCCTTTCAGTTATAGAGAATGTACTAGTAATTTCAAGGCATTTATTGCTTTGCACATTCACTTTTACATTAAAAGTTCTTTCCTGATCACCTCTAGTCTTTCCTTTAATATTAAGCATATTGCTCTGTTCACAGATTATTATTTTTTTTTTTAGCAAGGAAATAGCTCTGACTGAAGTATGATATATTGTATATAACAAGGTTATATACCTAGGTGCCTACCAAGACATTACTACTTTTGTTTTCACTAGTATTTATTTTAGTATGATTTACAAAATGAGACAGTCATGTTCATAATATAGACTTCCCAGTGTACTATAACTGAAGCCCAAATATTATGATCCGTATACATAGCTATTTCTTTAATATTTATAAGAATCTGGTCCTTCCCTGGAAATGCAATGTGTACTCACTTAAGACTGTGCAAAGACACTTGCACTGTTTGTGGTTTCTTTGCTTTGGACCAGGGCAGTCCAAGGTAGTGAGTAATGAATGATTGCTTTAGAGAAACAAAGTTCATCAGACATTTTGGATTTTCATATAGTTTCTGTACTAACATAAAAAAAAGATTATTCAAAACAGCTAGTAGACACAGAGCTACTGTGGTAATACTGTATAGAAAAAATACTGCGCAGTACAACAGAAGTGTTAATTATACTTTTCAAATAGCTAATGATGATATAAGTGCTTTGCTTATGGATGGAAATAAAAAGACTGTTTGGAAGGTATACAACTGATTCTCTTAAGACCTCAAATATCTCAAGAGCTCAATCTTCTACTGATGCTGAGAACGAATGTGGTGTTAAATGAAGAGATTGTCCATTTTCATTGGCAATGTTTGCATTGCAACACCTTGGACATTTTGAAACTCACCTCTTCTGTTTTACAGGAGTAAAATAATGAAAGCTGCAGGTTAAAGCACTACCAAACTGTGTTGTGGGCATCTGAATTTATAAATTGTTTGTAGAGAGATAACATGTTTTTTCATATGAATATGGTGATAAAGGATTGGCATCAATAATAATAATATTAATGTTGTCCCATAAGTAACCCTGGACTATAAAAAAGAGTATTACAGTGATTCAGAAAATAAAAAGTGTTTAATCTCATTTCTATATACTGCTAGTAAAGCATATGTTTCGATTCAGCGGATTGTGCTTAACATCACAAATTGGCATTCTGTGAATATTGTGGAACTGGCTTCTGAAACGTATTGAAATTCAAAAAAATCCTTAAGTATATATGATTTACCAAATGCTCTGATGAACCAAGGATACAAAGAACATGCTGCTAAGAGATGACAAATAACAATTGTTGTGTTTTCTATCATATTTATTACAGACTGGCAAGAAAGAGAGAAGCAATGCTTTGAATGTTGCAATAGATAGTATGTGCAAGAAGACAAGAGACCTCCGCAGACAGGTAAGCAACATGGGGAACTGAAAAGGTAGAAAAGGAGACTTGAAAGATGCTTTTCCAAATTGCTGTTTTCAGTTTCTGTAGCACTGCATTTTGAAAATAAAGATTTCTTCTATATTAAAAAAATACTGAAGATAGTTACAGTATTCCACAGAATATTTACATACAAATTTTCAAAACTCTGGGAAAAAACCCTACCGGATGATACTGGCTGAATATATGTATGTAGATAGGCAAAATTCTGCATGTGTACATGTCCAAATATGTATTTGCTATAGAAAAACATCAGTAATGTACTTTGGACATCAAGATCTGTTTTATTTTAAATAAGCTTAAATTATTATTGGTTGTTGCAACAGATATCTTGAAGAGACCACTGGGTCACTGTGTCTAGTTCTTTACAGTTGTGTGAACTCTTACAACACAAAAGGGTCTTTGGAATACCTGGTCCACAGTCCACCCACCCATTTTACATCCCAGTATCCTAAAATTAATGTAAGACCAAAATCTACTTCAGTGTACTGCAGAAGGTGAGCAGTGGACATCAGCTGTGTCCATTTACATCCTTCCTCTGCAAGGAATATCTTTGAGAAAAATTGCAAATTATGTTGAAAGTATAGAATGTGCCAGTTTAGAAAAGAGAGAGCTAGAAAGCCAGTAGTTCTTTCAGCCAGGCTGCTCCAACCAACTATATGAAAATTTATGGCTACACAGAACATAAGCACATGCTGCTTTCCTCCTGTCTCTAGCTGTGGCAATTTATCAACTCTGGTGGAAGAATATAGAATATTCCTCCCAACTTTGTGTGCAGTCTTACAAGCCAGCCTATGCTTCAAAATGATGAATAAATTCCTTCCTGTCTCCCATAATCAGCCAGGGGAAGCCTTGAAAGATGAGATGAATATAATATAAATGTAGTGTTTACAACTAACTAGGTATCCAATTTCTGCTCACATTCCATCAAAAATATGCTCAGCTCAGGCACCCAACGACTTGCATCACAAGCTCAGCATACCTAGGAACTCTGCCATTCTGTCCTACAGTCTCTTCCATAAGTTAATTAAACTCTAGCTTACAACAGTTTACTGTCTCTGTTACAGTGTTTAAAATCTGTTAACTAATTCAATTTGTCTGTTTCTGTAAGCCTTTGTGAAATGTTCAGGCTGATTGTAATCATGCCCAATTTATAGTCAGTCTCGAACCAGTAGTTTTCTCTAACCAGAGTAGCTCTATGGCTTCTTGACGTTTTCCACTGGAGGGTATTTATGACAAATATTTCATCTACTTCCTCCAGTTCTGTGTTCATACATGTGAATTTCATAAGAATTGTTTTAGGAAGAGTGCTTACTGCATGTCTAATTCCTGGTCTGGCAAACATGAAATTGTGAGTTCTGTGCCTGCAGATATTGTAGTAGAGTCTTATTTGCTTTCATTTATGAACACTCATTATTCTGTCTCCCAGCACTTTTACTAGAAACGTGAATATTGTTATTTGGTCTACTCTTACAGCTTTTATAACACCTAAAATTTTTTTTGAATGATACTGTGTACCATAGCTGGTATTATATTAGGCACTCATAGTGATTCGGGGCTCTGATCTGCACAATGTACTCTGCTTTCAGTCAATGACTGGGATAGCTTCTGCAAGATTGGGGTTGAAGAGGAAACCTTATGAAGTTGTATTTTTGAAATCTCTTCAATGTAGTGCACGATAAACAAAACTATCATATATGTGCTGGCCCAGTCACCACCCGATTGGGGGTTATGCCATGGGCCCCTATGGAACATCTTTGTAGACCACAGTAAGTGAAGTGAAGAAAGGCTTATATTTGGCACGACTTGAAGGCAAAAGTAGCTATCTCAAGAACAGTGTATTCTGGAAGTTGTAAAATTCTTTGGCTTTTCAAACTAAATGATTTTTATTCACTTCAGGAATACAGTACTGTGGGGCCGGTATTTGTGGGGATTTTAAACTATTCTGTTTTGTTTTGATTTTTACTTGTATTGTGCCACAGGTGTGCATGTCATTTCTGTGTGTGCACTTTTACCTAGATCAGTACTTCGCTGCCTAGTAGAGCTGTATGAATATTTAGGAAGGAATTGCCTATTCATTCCAGTTTCTAATTCTGAGAAATTACCATACTTGGTTCTTACCTCCCAGTTGTTTCCCAGTGTACTGTGAATGGACTGCACAGATATTTCTCCTATGGTTGTTCTGCAGTTCTGGTTGGTTGGGGTTTTTTTATAAATGTTATTCCTGATTATATTCTTATATTTCTGTGTTGCTTCTTTGTCATGGATAGCTTTTTCTGAACACAAAGGAGATTGCCTTCCTGGCATCCCTTCGAAACAGGAAAGAGAGATCTCTCAATAATAACTAATCTTTAGTTCTTCCAGGACTTTTGCCAGTGTAGTCTTGTGAGGCAATAGGCAAAGAGAGGCAAACACGGTTTTCTATACTGATCAGGATACTGATGTTTAATGGTATTGTAAACAGCTGCTGGGATTTTCTTCTCTACCCTCCACTGTTTGTTTTTGACAACCTTATGCCCCATGTTTTATAAACAACATGTTTCTTTGTTATTTTTTAATGCACTTTGATATCAAAAGAAAAACTCCCCACGCTTTCACTTCTGTAACAGTCTGCTCAAGGGGTAAGAATAAGACCTTGCACCTTAAAAATAAAACAATTTGTCAGATATCATCCTCCCTCTCCTTTCCCTCTTCTGATGGTGTCTCTTTCACTTAAAAATATGAGAAAAATTTCAATTATAGCACAATAACTTCCCTAGTATTGCCTGCTAGCACCACTGGTGCTGTACTTTGTCTATATGTCTCCCTATATGGCTACTTAACTTGTAGCATTTTGCTCTAGAGGTGGCCAGAGCCAGAAAGAGACTTACCAAGTTGTGGAAAAAATTATTGTTATGATTAGGATGAAGAGAAAGAGATATTGCTTCAGATATTCCTTTTTTCTTTTGCCTTTTTCCTTTCTTTGTTCTACATTTCTTCATTCTTTAATAGGCTACACAAGCCATCTTTTGAAAATCTCAGCTTCATGTATTCCTTTGCATAGCTGAAACAGGAACATAATTTCAAACTTGTTCATATTCAGCAAAGACACAGCATTATCTTTTTTTTTTTTTTTTTGAAGGTGTGTTTCACTGTTTAATTGCAGGATAGAGGATTTCTTAGAACAAAATAATAATGACAATTTATATGTGAAAGGTTAATGAAACCAAGCAAACCAGTTAAAAGCTGCAGCAAAGCATTATATGATGAGAGATAAAATTAGGCTGCTGGTTTGAAAATTGGATGCCTCAAGCTCACCAGAGATGTGACTAAGGTCATTGCAGTCACTGGTCCTCAAATAATACGTTAAGGCTGTGAAAGTCCTACAATCAGGGCTATGCAGAACCCAAAAATATTTGTCTTGGAGATAACGAATCATCGGCCATAGATATTGGTTCCACAGCTTTTTGTTGCTGATTATTGTAAATTGAAATCTTAATGTTTAAACTGTGATTCCTCAAGGTCACATTCATGTACTTAATTTTAAGCAGCTGAGTATGTATGTATGTTTTCTTCAGTTGGAATTTTCCAACACAGAAATTTTGACAGGTAACTTGGCAGGACTGGAGGTTCAATGTATTTTGTTCCTGGTAGTGAAACTTTTTACTGTCTTGTTATTTTTTAAAATTCCAGCCTGAATAAACCTGGAAGTGTGAACATGACAGTAAAAATCCAATTTTGTATTGGAATCCCATAGTCTTTTTCTTTGTAAATTACTTTTGAGAACATACAATGTATCCAGATAGTATTTCCTAATGTAGTTAGCTACAGTAAGTTAGAAGACAAAAAACCATTCCAAATGTAAACTTACCTGTATTATTTTGGAAGATCTGTCTGTCCCACGTTCCTGGTGAGTCAGTCAGAGCTGGCTTTAGATGGTGAGGCTATCCAAAAGCTAGTGGAGGAATTAATATCCAGATCTTGTCTTGATAATCAACAGATTTCTCCACTATTATTTTTGCTGTGCATGTTCACTGCCCTACCTATAAGGACAGCAGCATCAAAAAGATTGTGGGTCTTTGCATTTTTCTGCCTGTAGGAGTCTTTACGTTTACTGAGTTTTCACACAGATATATTAGAGCAAAATGCTAAGTGAAATCCTTTGGCAACCAACCTGTCAGTATGTAAGAGCTTGAAAGCCTTTTGTGTTCTTTTCTGTTCCAATCAATGTTTTTATATATATTGTAAAAATAATGTTTTGCAGTAGGAATTTGATAGAACTTGGTAATTTAGTTGCATTGCGTGTACTGTTACAATTTCTTGTAGTGTTCTGTGATTAAAATGAACAATTACCATGTGTAGGTTTATAACATGGAAAATAATCTCTTAAGTGAAGTAATGTCCCAATGATCTGTTATAAGCTTACATGAAAACTAATTTAAGAGAGGTAATTCGTAGCAGAATGTTACACTTCTTTAATAATTTAAGTAAGAAGTTCAAGAACAATTAATTTAAATAGAGAAAATTGAACTTCAGACTCATAGTTCTTCTTGCTCTATTAATCTGTTATCACGTGGCATAATCAGTAATGTCATTGATAGGATTACCATGAAGGCTGCCATTTTGCTAATCAAACTGTATCAGTGGGTTTTCCAACAAGGTAGAAAATATTTGGGTAACTTTGCAATTATTAAAACGTGATGTAGACTATTTTGTGAGTACAAACATAATTAAATTAATATTTTTTTTTTGTAAAATGAAATAGCCTTCTCCCTTGGCATCTGAACTTCAAGAGAGAATACCTGGGAGATATTAGGTTTAATCTAACAGTAATTTTTCACGTGTGGCATCATTTAAGTAGTCTGTTCATCGAAGAATATGAATATTCATTTGGCTCTCTTAATTTCAACAGACCTAGTACATGTTTTAAGGATTCTACTGTACTCACACATACAAACATGCATATTTAGGTACTGGTATATTAAAATTGTCCCTATAATTAGACAGAATTTTCTGTGTAATAGACAAATTGCAGCTGCAGTAAGTTTCAGACACAGAATCCTGCAAGTAATGCAGGAATACAGTGTGTACATGTTTATGTTATAAAATACTAATGGACAATAATTACAGTAGACTTTAATAAATAGTTCAATTAGCGGATACTAATTTAATGTTTTCTTTTGCAGCTCCGTAAAGCCATTATAGATCATATCTCAGACTCCTTCTTAGATACCACTGTTCCACTTTTAGTTCTCATTGAAGCTGCTAAAAACGGAAGAGATAAAGAAATAAAGGAATATGCTGCTATATTTCGAGAACATACCAGCAGGCTTGTGGAGGTATGTTTGATGGAGTTGCACTTTTTTTTTTAATATATGGTACAAGTGACTTGCCACTGCACATTTCCTTTGCTGGCAGATATCATAAAACAATTAAGCCTGGCATTTCAGGAAAAAATACATAATTGGCCTAGGGTAATAGTAAACATACTCCATTTTTTGTATAATGGTATGCAGTCAGAGAGTGGGTTTTGTGGTATCAGCATTTATATAGTATTTCGTTGCATAGAAATTAGGTAGTGGGGAATTCTATTCTGAGAAATTAGTGTAAGCCTTTCCACAAAGGCATTCAGTGGGAACTCGATCAAATGTGTGATTCTAAGGAGTATTAGCTCAAAGTGTTCAGAATACTACTACCCAGACTACGTGAGACACCATATTAGTCTTAGTTGTTTGCCAGCTTTCTCACTTTGAAAGTTTATAGCCTGTGTAATGATATGCTGAAGAGGAAATGGTGCTCTGACACAGTTTAGAGCCATGAACCCTCTAACAGACTGAAAGCCTCTTGGTGTATACGCTGAATAAATTCACTTGCATATATTGCATACTCACTATTCATTTCTAAAGGATATACTTCTTTATGACTTATAAATGGTACTTCTTCATCACTTTGTCACTTAAAAATTTGCAAATAGAACTGGGGGTAGTTTGTTGAACAATTAGTCCTGCATAAACTCATTCCAACTGGAGCTTGAAACAATGCTGGAATACTGAAGTAATGGATTTTGCAGGAATATTATCTCAAGTGCCTGTAAAGAATGTGTTGCTAATTTTTGTGGGTTTTTTTAAGCTTTTAGTGCTTTTGTGTGCAGTAATACAAAAATGGGAAAAAATCAATGATTTCACTCTGTGGCTGAAAATTTACTTAGGAAAACTATTTGGCTCAGAATGAATTCATTAATCTTGAGTCATCTACAGATAACGAAAGACAAATAGGTAAACAGCTGAAGTAAAAGTAGGGTATTGTATTTATGTTTCTCTTCATGGTCATGTAGTTACAGAATAAGACTAGTTATTATTCTCTGATTTACAAGAGTGTCTTATTTTGATCATGCTGCAAAATTGAATGAAAGCTAAAACCCAAACCCAAAGTTTTAAAAATTGTTTAGGTTTTTAATACTAAAGCTAAACCAGCCCGAAGTGGCTTGATTTTTAGAAAGGACAGGTGATCTCTGAAGATCAGATAACTTTGCTGAATTTAGAATTGAGTCGAGGGTAGCTGAAATACCCAAATTGTTATCCAATTTAGAAGATGTGAACCTAAAAATCCAATATTCATTATCTTACATGGGTTTGAATTTGTTTCCCAAATGCAAGGAATAACTGGCCATTGGGGGAGGTTTGTGGTTAAAGGGGCTGATGGCTGCACGGATACTTTGCCTAAAAAATCTACGAGGACATGTAGCAGCTCCCTGTGAACATAAGACTGCCCAGAAGAAAGCTATCCTTAGTGATGGAGGAAAAACTATTACAAAGTTTTGCAAATCCAGCATAGTTACTACCTAGAAAGGAGACAAGAAAAAAAAAAAAGGTCAAATGTCCTTTTTCAGCATAGAGGTTACTAGTCTGTTTTGCGGTGTCCCTTCTGCAAAGTGGTAACCAGACTAGACAGTGATGCCTTAAAAACTTACAGAGATTGCCTTCGTTCACCTCACTGAATGATTAACTTCAGAACCCTCTGTTTTTACCTAAACTTATTACTTAACTGTTATTAAGCAGAGGAATCTAAGAGGGAAACTAGGTGTATAGTCCATGAATGTAAATACTAGCAGAGACTCATTTATCCAGATTATTCTGAGGACATCAGACATTTATTTTACAAGCAAATTAGTAAATCATAAACAAATCATCTGAGAGGATAAAAGCAAGCATCTCATGACTTGTATAAAAGGGGTTCTATTACATGGTAGACTGATCTTACTGTATGTGTAAATATACTCTGTGTGAATGTACATATTTATATTTATGCTGTGACTTAATATGCTGCCTACAGTGAAGGAAACATACTTTTAAAAAAGTTTTAAGTAACTGGCTTTCAGAAAGTCTGTACAC
The DNA here is from genome assembly GCA_031468815.1 of Morus bassanus. NCBI lineage: Eukaryota > Metazoa > Chordata > Aves > Suliformes > Sulidae > Morus > Morus bassanus. Next base: position 6,110,279 of record CM062583.1, read on the forward strand.
AGTGCCTATTGTTGAATTAGTTGTTTCAAATTGTCGCTTTACTGGTGCTTATATCATATGCTGCTATTGAAAATTAGCGTAAAATAAAATTGAAGTTATCTTCTAGATATCTGCTAGAACTGAAGTATCTTTTTTAAAAGTTGCTTATATTGGTTTAATGCACTTACCAGTATCTCTAATTGAGAGCTTGACTGATGGCTTTTGGAGAAACTGTACTGCTAAACTCTCCAGCAAATTAATTAGATAGCTGTACTGCATCCCTCAACTGCTAGCCTATCAGATGTAAACCAAACCAAAAATGAAAAAATATTAACAGCTAAGCAAGTGGCCACAAAGGGGCTTTTTACATATAAGCAGATTTATCTGATTTTTAAGAAAAATTCAGTAATTTCCAACAGCATCATCAAAGAAAAATAACTATGGCAGCTGTTTTGTGGAAAGTGTAATACCAATTCAACTGATACAAATGGAATAACATTTAAATACTTCAGGGCTGTAAATTGGAAGCATATTTTGGTTTTTAATGGCCTAAAACCTGTTAAGCTGAGAATATATATACATTTCTTTAAATTGACAGTAGTAGAGCACCGTACTCTTGCTTTAATTTGTCAAGGAATATAACAGATAGATAGACTTAGATCTTACTAATCTTAGTTTTCACAAGAGTACATGCTTCAGAAATACATACATACTTCAGAAACTGAGAAGTGCCAAATATGTATGGAGCTTGGTTTCCAGCTGAACATGGTGCCATGGGTAATGGATATTCCATAGAAATCAGGTGTTGCTAAAAGTGCTAGCAAAATCAGGAGTGCTGCAAGAAGGACAGGACAGATAGAAAGGAGATGAGTTGGCTTTGAATCCTTGCTAGTTCTATTATCCATTTATTTATCAAAGAATTTACTTTTTCTTGGTGAAACTTCTAATGTATAACACATTCATTCCTTTGTTACTTACTTCCTTCACTGTTATAAAAGCCAACAAACAAATCCCCTTACAACTTTCAGGTTATGCAATATAAATCTGGAAAGCTAGTCATGTGTGCTATTGCAGAATTGGGCTTGATCTCTGCAGCTGAGAATAACTTAAGTCAAGTATTGAAGTGCAAGATCATGGGTGGCATATTCCTGGCTATGGAATACTAGCAGAGACAACAGCTAACGGTAAAATATTTTAAAAGCTAAACAACTAAGAAAAAATTGTTGCGAAAAATGGCATACGACAGCAACTGTTCTAGAGAAGGCTGGTAGGTGAGGTAGATGAGACATCAGAGAACTGTAATGTAACTATGAAGGCAGTTTTACCATCTACAGGTAGTTGTGACATCCAAGGAGTTGGATGGATTGTGGGCACCTGTCACGGTTTAGCCCCAGCCGGCAACTCAGCCCCATGCAGCCACTCGCTCACTCCCCCCACAGTGGGATGGGGGAGAGAATCAGAAAGGTAAAAGTGAGAAAACTTGTGGGTTGACATAAAGACAGTTTAAAAGGTAAAGCAAAACAGTAACAATAACAATAATAATATAATGAAAAGGAAAAGCAAAAGCTGCGTGCGCAAGCAAAACAAGGAATTCATTCACTCCTTCCCACCGGCAGGCAGGTGTTCAGCCATCTCCAGGAAAGCAGGGCTCCATCATGCCTAATGGTTACTTGGGAAGGCAAACACCATCACTCCAAACATGTCCCCCACCTTCCTTCTTCTTCCCCCAGCTTTATATACTGATCATGACGTCATATGGTGTGGGATATCCCTTTGGTCAGTTTGGATCAGCTGCCTTGGCTGTGCCCCCTCCCCTCCCGGCTTCTTGTGCTCCTGGCAGAGCATGGGAAGCTGGAAAAGTCCTTGATTTGTATAGGCACTACTTAGGGACACTTAGCCACTACTTAACAACAATTAAAACATCCATGTGCCGTCAGCACTATTCTCATACCAAATCTGAAAACACACTATACCAGCTACAGTGAAGAAAATTAACTCTATCCCAACCAAAATCAGCACAGCACCCAATGATACAGCAACAGCCAGAGGTGCAAGCAAGACTCCCCATATTGTTAAATACAAAAGACCTTATATATCAGAAGAAAAAAATTGTTTGGTTTTTTTTTTTGTCCGCTGCAAATAGCCTTTATGGAACATAGGACATAGTGAAGCTGCTTGCAGGCACTAAGGCATGAAAACCAGCTCAGATACTGGCAATCCCTAGTTTTTGTCTTGGAGAACAAAAGCTAAGAAAAAACCATTTACATTCTCACTGTCCTTCTTTTCTGAATGTAAAACACCCTAGGTGAGGATCTGAGCCCATTGTAAACCTTCGACATCCATAACATCCCATGGTGAAGAATTTCACAGCTTGACTATGTGTTGTGTAGAGAAGTATCTGTGAAACCTCAACATGATCATTTCATTTGCTGTCCTTGAATTCTTGTGTCAGAAGAGAAAATGAGCACCAGTCCCTATTTTCCTTCTCCATGCCACTTACAGACCTCTGTCATATCCTCCTTCAACTGTCTGTTTTCTAAGTTGAGTATTTATGGTCTTTTTTAATTGTCCTTGTTTGGAAGCCATAAAAGGATCACCTTGTGTGGAATGATTACTGGGGGTAAGATTATTGGGGTTGAAATTATTGAGGCTAAAGTTATATCCACATTTCATGAAAGTTAACTTCCAGGGTGGACTATGGTTGACATGCTGAAAATCGGTTCAGTGATCATTCCCTAAGCAACACCACCTGCAATCTTAGATGTTGGTAACACTGGGGGAGCTCGGTGTACTAGTTCTAAGAGAGACAATTGGAGGAGGGAGCGGAGCGAAGGCTCCACGGCCCAATTTCTCCATAAATCACTGCAGGTCCGGGAACTGGATGGAACCATGGAACCATGCCCTGGCCAGCACCGTACAATTCCAAAATCATGCCCTGTGGATGAACTTTGCTCATTATAACCTCATTATAATACCAAAACACACCTCCATCCCAAAAGTTACCCACCTCCAAGGTGCGACCACCCCTCACTGAGCTTGCGCTTTGGATTTTTCTAGTCTATACCTTTAAAAGCGAAGCAAGAAAGTTTTACATCAATCATAACAAAGGTATATATGACTAGGGCCACTCAAGCTCCACCTGAAAGGTAAAATAATATAAATACAGCTTAAGGGAGAGAGGATGTTAGGGAAGATACCATCATACCACTCTGACTACTGGGACCAATCGACGGGCTGAGCCTCTCTTCCCCCGCATTGGGACGCCTTTGGGTAAGATTCGAACACTTGGTTATACCAAGTGTCTCCCCGGGAAATTTTTAGAAATCTCTATAGAGTCACTTTAGATTATTTATAATCAGCGCTGCTATTAATATTTGATATATTTGTATATACTTTTGCAGACAATCACTACCACCAGCAATCCAAAGAACCTGTGTATCTGTTGCTCAAATAAATTGTGGTGTGCATTGGTCCAGTCGTGATAGTTCTTATTGAGCGCGACCAGTATTTTGGCTGTGATAGCTCATTAAATGCAGCTAGACTCACACTCTTAACGCAACACCTTGCTACCTTCCCTGTGCTTTTTCCAGAACCTTCCAGCTCATCAGGTGGTAGATGGGAACTGTGCATTGTTTTCAAGATATTAAAGATACTTCATTACGTTACCTGTTTTCACATCTATTTAATTTCTAACAGTGTTTCTTAGATGACTGCTGAACACTAAACCGCAACTTTCACAGAAAGTTGATATGATAATCCCAAAATCTTATTCCTGTTCAGTACTAGTCTGCTGAGGTCCATCATATATATGTAATACTGGGTTGGTTTTTTTTTCCCCAAAATGACTCACTTTGCATCTCTCTAGACTGAATTTCATCTTGTGTGTTATCATCTAGTTATCTAGTACCATAAGGCCCTTTTGCAAATCTTCATTAGTTCTTTTATTTACTACTCCAAATAACTTCGTAAAAGATGCGTAAAAAAAATTAATAAAAATTTAATGCAGACACTGTGACCACAAGGAAATTCTGGCTCACAGCTTTCTCCCAGTTTCCTGCTGATTTGTTCCTGAAGTTGAAAAAAGTGATGCTAATCTACCTGTATCAGCTGAGAATTACTGGTTACTCAGCCACCCCAATTCTTGGAGGAGTCGTAGGATCTACGTGCCTGGATCTCAGTACTTGCATACACAGTACAATTAATAGTCTAGCTCTTTCTTGGCAACCTCAGGGAGGGCATTCTTCTGTTGCCTCCATGTATGGAAACCAGTCTGCCCATTTCTGCTTGATTTTAACATTGCTCTTCTAAAAGATATTTATGGCATAAGAAAGCCTTATGACTATTTCCTTTTTGTCATATAACGGTAACTTTTTGCACTTGAACATGTGTGCTGTGAAATCAGCTGTATGTACTGCCTGCTGAAGTTTAATTCTCTCCAAACTAAGGAAACAGTATTTTAAAAAAATGTAGCTTTTCCTGAATCCAGTCATGAGTTCAACCTCAGGAAGTCTCCTCTTTAAAAAGCAGTGTCTCAGCTCTATCCTGACAAACACACTGTTCCAGCTGAACATGTTCCACACACCTACAAGGCTTCAGAGCAACTTCGTTGAGCTGGGGTGATGATGTTAGTGTTGCACCAATGATTAATTTGATAATATCAATTTAAAAATGGAGACAGGACAACATATTGTAATAAAGAGATGATACTGCATTCTTAAAATAATCAGTGAGCCATAATTTGGATCAGCATAGTTTTACTACCTACTTTAATACGTCCTCTGTAAATGTTAATATACACTGCTATTCTATGACTCTGTCAGTTGTTCATGATGCTGTTGTTGCTGTATTGATAAAACCATCAGTGCTTAATTTTCCTTCCATGATATTTCACTTGATTGCAGAAATTTACGAAATAAATTTCTGATTCTGGTCCACAGAAACCTGTGTATTTGTGTAGTCAGATCTCCAGTCACATAAAAATCAATTTTAGTATTGCAGCCAGCAAGTCCAACAGTGGTAGATAATGCAATGATTTTGATGTTACAGGATTAGGATGTAAGTCCATTTTTAAGTAAAACAAACCATTGATATTTGTGTTATTTTCAGTTTAAGCATTTACTTCTCCATTAAAATTAAAACATGTACTAACGATACTGCCCCCCTCCCCCGCCCCGTACCCACTGGTATCACTTCACTTGTTTTGCTAGTTTTGTCTTTTTTCAAAGTTGAAAAACTCAGGTAGGTATTCTGAGATTTGATTGTGTTGGTCTTTTTTCAATTTAAAACCTTATTTACCCCATTTACTTTTAACCCAAGATAAAGATTTCCCAGAGAAGATTTATATTGTTTACATTAAGTACCTGTCTCTCCTTTGACTAAATGACTAATGTAGTCTGAATGTCTAATTCTAGATAGCTAAAGTGAGGTGAGATGAATTGTACCTTGAGAGATGAGTGTTGGTCTATTTTGAGACATACATTATATTGCATTTTCATATGCTCCATATAGCTGTTTTTAATCAGGTGTGTCCTGTTTTTCAGTGCATTTTTTGCATCTGTTATTGAAAGAACAAGGATATTTGAATAGTAAGTTATGATATTGTTTTGTATATAAATACAGTAGACTGAGTTGGAAGTTAAAAAACCAAAAGTTCATCTTCTCAGGTTTCTCCAACAATGAATTTGAAATGGAAATTAGAAGTACTACTTGAAATATCATGAGAGATTTTCTGTGGTTTCTATTTTAATCTGAAAATGAAAACTGCTCAAATAGAAACAATAGGTCTTGAGAAAGAACATACTTTTTTTTCATTTTTGAATATGAAATGTTAATGGAGCTAAGCTAAACTGCCTGCTACACTGACTCACTGCTCATATTATACTATAAGAAACAAACAGTATCCTCATAGGCCAGTGACCTTTGTAAATCAGCTTGAGGATTAATATCTCTTACAAATATCCCTCTTCTGAATTAGCATTTGGAAGTTACAGTCTTTCCCTTAAAAATTGATTTAAGACATAACAATGTCATACAGTTCAGAAGTAAGTATATAAATTCAGTGAAGTAAAAAACATTAGTGAAATGGAAAGACTGAACAGCACACCAGATCTGGGGCAATGACGTTTCCAAAGGTAGTAGCAACTACAGATAATAATATCTTCTTCCTTGTTTTCTTATGTTTTCTTTCTCCTGAGTTTATTAACTGTGTGCTCTTACCCTAGTGGTTCTAGCTTCTGTTAAAAAATGCATACACTTGGGACGTTAGCCACACTGACCAGGATATTAGCTGGTGCTTTGCAGACAGTGCTAGTATTCAAAAAGCTCAAACAGTGGCAGAGTATTTGAGATACCTTGGTTAACATCTTAACACTATTATAGCTGCACAATAATTGCACAAAACAGAATCTCTCAGTTGTAAATGTGAATAGTATCCCCAGATATATGGAGGAAGTGAAATTATCCTAGTTACACAGTAAAAAGAAAAAAACATTAAAATGCCCACTTTAGCTATTTATTATATTGAACACTTCCCAAATATGAAATGGACACTCAGCAGCTGAAGTATTTTCATGTGTACCAAAGGTCACATTAAACATCCTTCAGATGGAGGTTATTCTAGGCTACAGTGCCTTATATTGCTCATATACTGCATCAGATATTCGTAAATCTGAATATTGATTTTGTGACTGAAAAGCTAGGACATATTGCAGAATGAAAAAAGCAACCAGATTTAGGTTAAGATTCTGTCTTTACTCTATGTCTTTGTGAGCCTTAGCTAAAATAAATTCACAAAAGATATGTTTCTGTTAGAAAATGCTTGTTATTCATTGGAATTCCTTATTACAATGCAGGAATTTTGATAAAAATATTTCAAAAAATGAAGATTAACCGCTTTGAAATTTCACATATTTAGGTTTTGCTTTGAAATGTCTTTTCATTAAAAATGTTACAATTGAATTGCAAATATAATTGAAATATTTGATTATATGGAAACATTTTTGAATAGTCTTGTCTTCTAGGAAATTTCAAAATTAGCTCTGAATAAAATAGCTATTTAAAATTATGACAAAATAGTAATGAAAAGCCGTAGGGGACCTAGTTGTGCTTTATAGTCCCTTGTAAGACATGCCTGTTTTTAGTGAATATAGTGTTCTGGTCTGTGGTTCACTTCTACCAAAGACCAAAACAAATTCTGATATTGAGAGAACTAGTACGTAAAAGTGAACAAAAGACAGGTAAAAAGGAAGACTGAAATGTCACTTCTACACAAGGAAAAAAGCAGGTCCTCTGTAACTAGAAAGTTCTTGTTTGGGAAAGCTGACAGGCTGTTCTCCTGAGCTGACCTATCAAAGAGATGTAACGCTTTCTGAGAGGAGGAGTGATAGGCTGGGTGAACTTGAGATTAAAAAAGGAATTTGATGGGAGCAGGGAAGAATCCTCTGATTATCCTTCCTTTTGGCACAGATGCAGATCTCCCACTGTAGTGTTTAAAGGTCAGCTGTACCAAGCAGAGGCTGAGAGATTTAATAGGAGAAGTGGAGGCGATGATGAAGTGAACTTTGTGTTCTACATCTCTTTTCTCAGTACATGAATATATCATATTCTCTGTAGTTTGATCTAATAACACTGACTTCAGAGGTACTACTCTGGTACATAAACTTGAGGGTCTAGCCTATTGCCTAATTCTTGCCCTTGTGTTTTTCAGTTTTGACTGATTTCCAGTAGGACAATGCTGGTTTCTAGGAATTAGGATTTCTAAGGTTGAATCTGTTATGAGCAATGGACAGTAACAGACAGCACGTGTATTTAAGTGCATCAGTGTTGTAATGTATTGCTATAGAACAGCAAAGGCATGCAGGACATAGAGTGTGTTGTTAAAAAACAAGTTTGCCAGTTAATATAAAGATGTCCAGTGCAGGAAATCCAGCACATCTATTGAAGGTGGATTCTCCTTAAGAAATCATTCTTTTTAAATGAGGTTAAAAGATGTAACGGAGAAAAAATCTTGAGTTATAAAAATACATAGAGAGAAATAGTTTTGTCACTTTCTAGTTGGACAAGATACAAGATGCATAGGAAAAAGCTATACAAATACTGATGGAATCTTAAAGTTAATTTACTTTATGAAAAAAATTATTAAGATGTTGAATAAAATAACTTGCTGGCTCTTGTTACTTCAGCTACTTCTAAATCTAACTTTTTAAAAGATGAGACTGATGTCCTGAATGTACTGGGAGAACTTTGCTTCACAGTTTATAATTTGGGTCCAGGCACTCCTTGCTTAATACAGGGCTCCTGGCCCCTTACCTGGGCAGGTTGTCTCTGTCTCTGGATAGCAGAGCACAACAATAAGAGTAAGGGAAATTCATTTAAACCACCTTTACTGGAGAGTTCATAGCTTTTTGCCACTTTAACATGATCAAACTATTGTGTGTAGAATGACTGCAGTCTGGGATCGGCACCTTAAGTATAAATATTTTTTTTAGTTTGTTGGTTTAGAGCCTTTCCTATTTACCCAAGAGTGGACCTAGAACGTGCGTTTGAACTAATGTAAGCCAAACTCATGGAATTGCTCATCTTTCACAGAAACTAAGTTCTGAAAAGGTAGCATTTATTTCATTTGTGTTTCAGTAGCACTCTGGAGACTCCAAGAAATATCTGGGTCCCTAGATATGAGAAAACAGATGAGACAGATAAACTATAGAAGGAGACAGAAAGGGAGAATGAGTCTGTCATGTGGATCAATGACGGAGCCTGGAATAAAACAGTGATAAGTGAATTTAGCTAACTCAAAATCAGTTACCATTAAACTCAGTTAAGAATGTCCATGTAAGGGTTTATCTGAATTAACTCCTGTTTGAACAAACATTATTTGGTGCAATTTCTATAAAGAAATGGAGGTTTGAGATATACGTAGATATAAAAATTATTTTTCGTTCAATGTTATTACAATTACAATGCAATGCAATGTTATTACAATTACAATGTTTTGGCAAACAATATGGAAAAACTTATATATGGTACGAATGAAATGTTTTCAGGGTTAAACATATTAATCAAACTGTTTGCAAAACCCAGCACAGTGGAAATAATCGTTAAGTGTTTGGTAATCAAAATGAATCTATATTGACAATAACTTAATAAGCATACTACAAGAAAACTTTTCCTTTCTCTCAAGCAAAACACAGTGCCACTGGCTCTTGAACTAAAGCTTTCTACATCTGCCTCTTGTGGAAAACAGCTCTGCCAAAAGTCAGTTTCAACATGGAATCTGCAACTTAATCATGAGAAGTTGCTGTTCATGGAATTTTCTATGCAAACAGTAAATATTTCTCTTCAAGTAGAATGGGAAAAGTTGTCACTACTTCAGTGTGCCTTATTGACATATATAAAAAAGATGATAGCTCTTATTTGCCACTTTGATTTTGTCTCTAATTTGCTACATCTTTCTATGTCAAATTTTAAATATACTGACCCAGAAAATCGGGTTCTGAGAGCAACTCACCATAGCTCTGAAAGATGCAGGCAAAAAACCCTAAAAAAATCATCTCACTCTTGTGCTTTCCTGAGTCTAGTCTACAACAACCAACCTTCAAGCAGCCTGTGCGGCTGTTATTTCAATCTCTGAACATCCAGTACATTCCTTCACATTACTTTTCTTTTACTCAGAGCTAAGGATCATGGGAAGAAAATTACTTGAATTCTGAAAACTAACACACACACACACCCCACACCCCCCCCCCCCCCGATTTACCACGCAAAGTAACACTTACATAGTTTCCTGGCAGATAGCAACTTAATCTAAAATGGAATTTCACAATCCATTAATGAATTTTGCTTTATGTATTAAAGTACTGCATATACAAAGTACTGTCAACTGGAAGATTCTGATTTCTTTCTACCACCTTCAAAGACAATAGGGAATTGAGTATTCTCAGCACTGCACCCATTTCTTAAGAGTTTTCATCCCAGACTGGCAAACACTAAATAAAAATAACACTTAAATGCTTCATTACTAGTTCTTTAGTATTGATTTTACTGAGCTATTGAAAAAACAAAACTACTTTTGACAGTGGCAAAACTCCACAACAACTGCATGTGTAGATGTCAAACTGACAGATTACTGGAACATCTTTATTAACTTTCAGGATATCAGAAGACAGCAGAATCTTTTATCATTCTTCTTAGGAGTATAATCAGAAGACAAGAAACATGAACCCTGTTACATAGAAGTTTTTAGTTTGAGACAGTTCAATGCTAAGGAATTTCATTCCGAGACATAAGATCCAAGTCACTTTTTTGCTGGCACTTTTGTTGTTACTGTTCTTCTTTAACCCATAATATACTTTCAGTGGTATCATTTTATAATCACTTCTGTGTCAAAATAGCAATTAAAGACCCTAAGTTGAAGAGTATATAATCATCCCTATTTTTGCATTACAGTTTAACCTCTATTAATCATGTACATAAACATACACAGCAGCTGTCACTAGGATGCAGGATCCTGTTGTACAATATGATCTGCGGACACAGAACTTCCGTGTGGTTTTCTGCTTGAAAGAGCATGTATCTAAGTATGAAACATGAAGCAGTTACCATATAGAGATATGCATGCAGAATATTGGTCAGCATTTTGGGAATAAAATGTACCTGTCAGCAAACTAGGAGGACATTTTTGTAAATAAGATGAGCACTTTTAAGCACTATCAATATTTATGAATGGGAAGTGGATTTTCATTACATTACCATACTAATTTCTAGAATCAGTCTATCCTTGACAAATTAACTCGCCTATCACACACATTTTTTATTTTTTTTACTCTTATTTAGCTAGTTAACACAATGCTTTGGTTTTGAGAGGAAAACCACCTTCAGTTTGCTAATTCTGTGCATCCTCATTTTGTTAATCAGAATTCCCATTCAGCACTCCTGTTTTTGTCTGGCTTTTTCACTTTCAAGAGAGACCAGTGTGCAGCCTGCCTGTTCAGGCAGGGTTTAGTTAATGGCACATCCATGAGATCTGGGCAGCGGAGGTTCCTTTCTTGTAGGTTCTTCATTGCTGCAGTTCAGTTAAATCCAGTGATCTTAGTGGATTCATTTTAGCAATCTAACTGCTGAGTTCGCTAATTTTGGCAAATCTGTGATTAAATAGGTCTGTAGCAAGTAGTACCACGCTAACTACAAAACCAAAAAATACACTTCCTCCTTTTACTTACAGAAAAATTTATTTGCAACTTTTTTAAAAATCAAACTTTTAATGTCTGAAACATAAATTTAATGCCACTAAGCCTAGGAGTTAGGTGTAAACCCCAGCTTTCCCATTTCAGCTAGAATTCATTTCTGTGCTGAAGGCTCCAAGAGTCCATCAGCAAACTGACCTGCTTGTCAAGAGGATCTGACAGCTGTCAATAAACAGCATAGACAGCCTTACTGATTACAGCCTACAAACCCTCTGTTGTCATGTGTTGCTCTGTTTGGTTGTTTGTTTGCAGATAGCATGCAAAAGGGAAGCCTAAAGATGGTAATGGCATTTGTGGGGGTGTGTGTGGAATTATTTCTAAAATGAAAAGCAGCACAGGAAAAATGCGCAAAATGTTTTAAGTGCAAAAAAGCTTTAAATTCTGATAGAAGAAGCCTGGCAACAGTAATTAAGAGGTGGTAGGCAGATGGAGGGAGGCCTCTAAAGACAGGTAACGTGTTCTTGATGAATTGGAGCTGGTAGACAGATGTTTAATGGAGAGCTAATGTGGTCAAAATAGTGAATTAAGAAAATTAATTCAATAAAATTAGCTTAAAGTCAAGCATGTACTTCTAAGCATATGTAAACTTTAAGACTTCGAGCCTTGCTATTTTCGGCCTCACAGAGTTCCAGCATCTTGCAGCAAGTCCTGAATTCATAATGTGAGAATTTTTGCACCTTTATGTAATTAATCAAATAAGGCCTAACTTTCCTATTACTGATTGAGCTTCAGGTGATAAATGGTGACATTTTCATTAATCCTCTTAATCACAGCCTTTATTGCATAAGTGTGAAGCAAGGGAAAAAAAGATAAACAACCCAAAGATTTATCAGACTTTCTATGTCTGAGGGACGTATTTCAACAGCTAGAAATGTCAACCACCTAGTACGGTGAGGCACAGTGTACTCTAAGTTATGTGAGCTCCAGAAGGGAAAGTGCCTTGGTTCAACATGGACTCCTCATCATTATACACCTGGTTAACATTTTTTGCTGATAGTGTAAAGACAGCTGACACAAGTGCAGTGGCAGTGACTTTTTTTCTTGTATTACTGCAGGAACCAGATTTAGAAGTTCTTCAAAATATTAGAAATTGTGATAATTGTGTTTCCATCTTACGTCCCCAAAAGTCTCATACTTTTGATAGTACTGGTCTGTAATGAGCCATATAACAGAATAGTTCTGAAGGTGCTAAAAAAGGCACAAGTCATCAAAAAGTTAACATCAGTTTACTAAAGCTTGTGCTTTTTAAATACCAAATATCTCTGTGAGTGTGTTTGCTTATTAGGCTTTGCTGATTTTGTTTTTTAATTCCCTTAGAACATGGATGCCGTGATATCTGGTGAAGGATGAGGTTTATTCCTGTCTGTGGAGGTGCTGAATATTCATTGTTCTACGTGACCCTCTATGCAAATTGTCAAAAATGCATCTATTAGAGGCTGTTATCCTTTTGACAAAACAATCTGGCTCTTATTGGGTCAAGTTGGCCAATGGAATCTCATGTTCTTGATGACAGAGAAACATATCTATATGTATAACGTGTGTGTGTGTATGTATGTATTTGTGTATGCATAGAGAATAGGTTTGCATTAATTCTACCTCTTTTGGAAATGAGATTTCTAGCCTAAAACATGAGGTTTTGTTGTAAGTTGTTATTCCACAGGCTAAGAGAACTCAAGAGGCATATGGATGACAGGGAGGTGATTAGATACAGCCAACGTGGTTTCACAAAGGGCAAATTGTGCCTGACTAATCTGGTGGCCTTCTACGATGGAGTGACTGTGTAGGTGAATAAGGGAAGAGCAACAGATGTTGTCTGTCTTGACTTCTATAAGGCCTTTGACAAGGTCCCATACAACATCCTTGTTGCTAATTTGGAGAGCTAAGAGTTTGATGGATGGACTATTTGATGGATAAGGAATTGGCTGGATGGCTGCATTCAAAGAGTTACAGTCAATGGTTTAGTGTCCAAATGGAGACGAGTAACAAGTGGTGTCCTTTAGGGGTCCGTATAGGGACCGGTACTGATCAACATCTTTATTAATGACATTGACAGTGGGATTGAGTGCACCCTCAGCAAGTATGTGGATGACACAAAGCTGGTGCAGTTGATATGCATGAGGGAAGGGGATGCCATCCAGAGGGACCTTGACAGGCTTGAGGAGTGGGCCCAAGGGCAAGATCCTGCACCTGGGTTGGCGCAATCACCAGTACCAGTACTGACTGGAGGATGAATTGATTGAGAGCAGCCCTACGGAAAAGGACTCGGGGATACTGGTAGGTGAAAAATCAGATATGACTTTGCAAAGTGCGCTTGCAGCCCAGAAGGCCAACCATGTCCTGGGCTGCATCAAAAGAAGTGTGACCACCTCGAGGGAGGTGATTCTTCCCCTCTACTCCGCTCTGGTGAGACCCCACCTGGAGTACTGCATCCAGCTCTGGGGCCCCCAACAGAAGGACGACATGGACCTGTTGGAGCAGGTCCAGAGGAGGGCCACAAAGATGGTCCGAGGGATGGAGCACCTCTGCTATGAAGACAGGCTGAGAAAGTTGGCGTTGTTCAGCCGGGAGAAGAGAAGGCTCTGGGGAGAGCTTATAGCAGCCTTCCAGTACCTACCTGAAGGTGGCCTACAAATAAGCTGGAGAGGGACTTTTTACCAGGACATGTAGGGATAGGACAAGGGGTAACGGTTTTAAACTGTCAGAGGGTAGATTTAGATTAGATATAATGAAGAAATTCTTCACTAGGAGGGTGGTGAGGCACTGGAACAGGTGGCCCTGAGAAGTTGTGGGTGCCCCATCCCTGGCAGCGTTCAAGGCCAGGTTGGATGCGGCTTTGAGCAACCTGGTCTAGTGGAAGGTGTCCCTGCCCATGGCAGGGGGGTTGGAACTAGATGATCCCTTCCAACCCAAAGCATTCTGTGATTTTAAGAGTATTTTCTAGAGGGTCAGGCAACATTTTTTGTCAATTTAATCACTTCTCTAGTGATCTTTCTAGGTATTTTACCACTGCCAAATGGCTTTTGAACTAGTATCTTTTCCCCCACTGCTAGAGTGACGCTTTTTACAAGATGGTACTTAATAACGTGAATTCTTGAAGACATTGAAATACCTGAGAAAGATTCCTCTTCTGAAAAGCAGTTTGTGCACAATACTCTAGAGAAGCTATCTAATATCTTGTATTTGAGGCAAGAAAACAACGTACGACAAATCCTTTCTTAATACAGACTTAATAGCATAAATAAAATCAAAAGAATAGTGGCTGAACTCTTTTTTTTAAAAAAAGCAAGGAAGTTATCAAGAAAACATAGTATGGGAAGGCATGGACTAGAATTTCTGATCATAAGGAAGGCAAGTGATCTTTGTTTTACAGGGAAGTGTGATGGTTTTGTTTTTGACAACTTGGCTGAGACAAAAGGCACTTACTGTTAGGTATTTCCTTTTGGTGCAATTCATCCTCTGCAGAAGCTCTTTAAAAGAAACTGAACAACAAACTCAAGCAATATGCAATAATGTCAACATAGTTACTTCCAAGGAGATCACGTTGCTCACATTTTAACATTATTATATTAAGCTGCTTTTTAGTAAGTGTTAGCCTAGTATTCAAAATATTGAGCTCATGACAAATTTGTAAAACTTTCTTCTGAAATACACAGACTGGTCTTGCTAGACACAAGGAACCTCCTTGCTAGACTCAATAGGACAGAATTAAAGTATCTAGGCATGTTTTCTCTTAATGAACTGTCTTCAGTCACAACACTATCAGCTCTCTTTTACCGAACTGGCCAGTAAAGGGACAAGACAGACAGTAGTAGCCATGTCCCATATACTTTTGTGATGGGAAGTTCAGATCACAATTCTGAGTTTTAGCTTAAGTAACATGTACCCTGTCAGCCCTTTATTTGGAATCATTTACACATTATAATTCTAGACTTTCTTGCACAGAGATTTGTTTCCTTTGAATCATATTAGTAACCCGCACATCTCTTACTCTATTGTTGTTGGACAGACGTCTACTGCGCGTTACGATTATTTCTCATCTGTGCATTGCTTTACAGTGATTAACAGTTAATTCATTTGCCCTTTTTCAAGGCCAGTGTCCCATAAACAAGATACAGTCTCCACAGGAGTTTTGTCAGTGAATTTAGTAGGATCACAATCCTACAGTTTGAATTCTATCCACAGGCTTAAGGGTGAGCCCACACGATGCCTCAGACTGTATTGCAATCTGCAGTTTGGAAATCTGGATGATTTTATATGTAAGTTTTGGTTGCAAGGCTTATAAATGCTTTTAAGTGTTTTCCTTTGTGATCAATTTTACCTTTCCTAGACCAGAGATCACATTGCAAAAATGAGCCAAGGATTTCTTATGAAATATTTTATGAACCTTTAAACTCAATTAACATGAAATAAAGACTTCCACTGACACAGAAGCATTTTATGTTAGTAGAACATTTATTCCATATAAACTACAGTAGATAGGAGATGATCTCCAGCTCCACTGCAATTGGAATTCGCTGTCTGTAGATGGCTTTCACAGAAGCTGCAGGAACACAGCTCATGACACCATTCACAAAGAGCAGAAAAACTAATAAACCTGAGCAAAATTACTTAGATATTCATTTAAGGGATAAAGGAAGGGTAAAAATTAATGAGAGGATTAATTATATTTTTACAAGATATTTGAAATGTAGCCTATAGTGAATGCATAAGAAGATACTGTAATGTAGTAATGACATAATGTAATGCATAAGAATATACTATGTGCCTGTGGCACAGATTAGATTTTTACCACTGGAGCAGTATAACATTTATTTTGCTTTACAGACAACTTGGTTATCTAGTATAGGTACATGCATGTACTTTATTATGAGCAAATTATGGATTGTTTTATGGCCACTGCAAATACAATTGGCTTGAGCATTTCATAAAAAGCTTCCTAAGCATGTTTACAGCTTTTAATTTCAATTTAAAATTTGGATTCCCTTCAGTATGACAAGTTTTTTGAATAGAGTTAGCACATACCCAGAGCTCACGCCTGTCCTGTATGGTTAGATAATATTCAGTGAGAAGAAAACCAAACCATAGGCTTTTACGAAGCTACTCTTTCAATGAAAAGGCTCTTTTAAGCTTTCCAGGCACAGGCCCTTCTGCCCCGGGGCCGGTCCGCACTCCGACTCTTCTGGAAGGTTCCGCGGCCGACCTGTCGCTGTGGCGCGGGGGAGAGGGACGGCGGGCCCTGCCCGGCGGCAGCAGGTGGCTTTGGTTGCACGTTTTTCTCTCGGCTTTTGACATAGATTGCTAAGGGTGCGTTTTCGTCTTCTGGAGGGAGAATTCGGCCGTTCCTGGCTGAGGCTCTTCTGAGTGCCGAGCCGCCAGCTGCTGAGGAGAAAGCTGCGCGGGCGGGCAGGGCACCACGCTGAGCGCGCAGGGCAGTTCAGGCGGCTAAAGACTAGTAATATCCGGGGGTTTTCTTTCTTAATAAGTTGTGAATGCTAAGAGGTGTTGTTTTCTTTTTACAAGCAGTAAACTCTTGTCGTTTTAAGGCCTAATTTTGTGCAGCGTAAAATCTAAAATATCAGTCCGTGAGGCAAGAGTAGAAACCAGTATATTAAGAAGTACCTTTTTTCCTAGGTTGCCAAGTTTTCAGGTTCAGTTTTTCAAGTCAGACTGTTTGGCTTTTTTTGAGATGAAGGACTGCATTTAAGCGATAATGAGCTTTTGGGAGCACTGGTGTGAGCAGCTGCTCACCAGTGGAAATGAGGGCTATACACTCCAGTTTAGAGTAGTATTTTGGTCAGTATTTGTACTTAATTATTATGCATTTTTCATATGCTTAAAGCTGTTTGATATTGGAGTTGTAAAGTAGTCCTTCTCCTCTGGATATTATTTTTTCAAGTCCTGTTCAGTGGAAGCAGGACAAGAACAGACTAAAGTTCTTTATAATAACACTGAAAACATGAAGGTATATTGTATCCTGTGTAACTCTCTGAAATAAATGCTGCTTTTTTTTTTTTTAAATGGTAGATACAAATTTATGCATCTGTGTTTTGTGATTGTTTCCTGTCTCGAATGAGGCTATATGAAAGGCTGTATCTTGCTTTCTGGTAATCATTAAGATAGTGTTCTCTAGGAGGGTTCCTCTGAGTTACTCTTCTTTTTTTTAATTCCAGGAAAGAGCAGTTGTCAACATTTCAACTGTTGGAAAGCCTGGGGGGAAAAAAATGAGTCATCCAATTAATTATAAAGTGTAAACCCAAAAATTTTTCTGAAAATAAGATTATTTTTTTTTTCTACTTGCAAACGTGCTGTGAGGGTTGCACACCATTTAGCACTGAATTGGTGCTATCCTCTCCAAAGGTTGGAGGGAGACAATTGGGTTGGAGAAAGATTCCAAGAATACTGAAAGAGAGACTTAACTTATAATAAGTTCTGAAATGAGACTTTTTTTCTTTCTGAAAAACCAATATTTGAAAAGAATCCTTTAAAAATATCTGATGTGTTTATTTGTGTGAGGTAGGAGGAGCTGGTGGTTGTGTATCACATAACATGCCTTAGGCTGTGACCCACTTTCTTCAGTTAATTTCATCCTCTTTTAAATTGGGAGGTGGACCTTGTACTTGCTCTTTCAAAGTGCTAGAATTCAGATATTGCTACAAGCTGAATCTTGGAAAAAATTGGATGACACTTTTATTGTTGTTGTTGGTTTGTTTTGTTTTGGGTTTTTTTTGGTTTTTTTCTGGAGGGTGGGAGGACCTCTGACTACACTTTTGCATGGATATCAAGAAAATTACTTCCCTGATAAAGTATTTTTTTTCCTCTTTTGAGGAGAGGTCTTCTCAGGATTTTGACCATAAGAATGCCTAAAGTTTCAGGTTAATCCTTCTTGTCATGCAGTATGAAAAGATATACAGCTTTATACTCTTTCCCATTTTTGTTATATATTCATTCTGTGTTTTAATTTGGATTTTCATTACAGTTCTAATGAATTTGTACCATTAATAATGTTAGCAAATACTGCCTTCATTGATACTGTGTTGTCCCAGTTTACTATGCTGGTTACATGGTTGAATGCTTTTGAGCATTTATTTTGCAGTACTGACTTAGTTCAATTAAATATCTAGGGAGGAAAACAGTGTGTTTCTGGAAAGTCAGTGACACCTTTTGGTGCAAACCTTAACCGAAGTCAGTGATAGTATTTGGGATTTTCACAAGTAAATTAGAAATTAGAATCTTGTCCTATGCCCTGGTATGTTTTAGTACTCCTTTGGTTATTGCTAGTATCATTGAACTTCTGTTCAGTAGTTTGCAGGGAAATATAAAGTTGCTGTACTGATTTCAGGATTAAGAACCTAAGGTAGTCTTTTTGCTCTGTGAACAAAAGGAAAACCCATCATGAAATTTTGTTTGTTGTCTCAAGAAGAGATTACTTTTTTAAGAGAAATTGGACATGCTGAATTCTGTAGTAATTTTTAAAGTTTCACTGTTTTGAATGTGTCACATGCAGATTGTAACACAGTACTGTGTCCTGCAGAAAATAAAGTAGGTACTATTTAATGGTGGATGTGTGAAAATTAGTATCAAAATTTGTATGGCTGATGTGAGCTACTTTGTTTCTGGTAATATGGTGAATTGAATTTGTATTATTGAGGAAGTGTATCCTTGTATCTCCCTGTCTTCTCTCCTTTCAACTATGGAGAAGAAAGTGTTCTTTTATTGCTGAAGAGTTCACTTATGCTTCTAGGTAATGTGCATTAACATTCTGCACGTCAAACTTTATTCAGCTGTAGCTAACCCTCAATGTGTTATTGTTGACTCTCCTCTTATTCTCATCCTAGATTTGATTATAAGTGCTCAAGTATCACATGCATCTATAATTCTGTAGCAGTAGTTAATAATAATGATAGTTGGGAGTGAACTAGAATATAGATTAACTGCTGCTTCTTAGAGCAAAAAATACGTATTCCAGAAACCTGTACTGCTATATATTTTCTATATTGCCGAAGCAGGTGGTTGATATTAATGTTAGATATAAAATGACTTGCTGTACTTTCTGCGGGGGCAAAAGTTCCGTAGAGGGCTGATCCTGAGATGGACTAAAGTCTGAAGGTATGGTTTTTTGCACTGATCTTTCATTTTCTTTGATTATCTGGGGATTAGTTGGTGGGTTGTGTGGTGTGTCCGTCATCATCCCCCCTGCCATGTTATGATTTTTTGGTAAGTATTTGTGATACAGTATTTATTACATTTCTGAGGGGTTGGTCTTTGTAACTTTCCAGAGTTAAATTCATGTATTGTCAAATTAATTTGTTTATGCTTAGTATGATTGACCTTTTTCTTACAAAAATGTAAAACTGTAGCACGTATCCAGGTGTTGCCTCAGAATAACGTGCTTAAAGCATAGCTGTTTTTGTAAAAAGGATAAATACCTAATTTTTGTAGGGGGCTGCTT
Organism: Morus bassanus; assembly: GCA_031468815.1. Lineage (NCBI taxonomy): Eukaryota > Metazoa > Chordata > Aves > Suliformes > Sulidae > Morus > Morus bassanus. The sequence continues at coordinate 6,129,947 of CM062583.1, forward strand.
CTATTTTTGAACTCTTCTAAGAACTGTTACATGAACTGTGGTTTTGTTTCTCATTCAAAAACAATAATTTAATTTTTTATTTGTTAGGTGTCCTTCACGGAATTGAAAACATTTACATTGAAATGAAAGAATTTCTGGCATTGTAACTAAGTGATTACACTGCTGGAAGGAAGTCTGTTTCCTCTCCTGCTCCACTAATATTTATTAAGTGCTAAGTGAGAGCTGTGTGGTTTCATTTTGTTAGCATACTGAGTCATCTTAGCTCATGCTGATTTAAATAATTGAGGGTGTATGCATCTTGGAGGAAATACGCTGCATCTCCTGGGATTGATTTCCATCTCAGTTAATCAGTCAGAGGCAAAAAGGTGAAGATTTTGATACTGACAACAGGAAGAGTCTGAGATTTTGTGGCTAGGGGAAACAGGTCACCCAAGTATGCTTGGATATTTGTATGACAAAACTGTATCTTATTTAGTCTTAACAGAAAAATCCTTAAAACAAGGGTAATGGATATTGTTTTGCAGAATATTTGAATAATGAGTAATAAGAAAATAAATAAGGATGTATTAATGCATATGTTTGGATCTTACCTTGTTTTATAGAGGAGAAGGGCCTGAAATCTTGAGTATTCTAATGACAGTTTATTATAGGTGTTCTATTTGCCTCTTTATTATTTAGGTGCAAGAGATGGAGGGTTTCATGTAGGGAGGAAAGGAAAATAGAAGTGTTCATGCAGAAGGAAAGAGAGATTTGGAAATTTTACACTGAAACACCTAAGAAGATAGAAAAAGATGAGTTGACAGGGGAAACAGGCAAAATATTGCCTCTCATAAGATGGTATTTTATTTAAAAACTGGAAAATATATGGGATACTTGGAATTTGAGATATTGTATTTGTTTTGAGAACTGGTTGATCCACCATGATCCTTACTGGTTTTTGCTGGTGATAGAAGTTTATCAAATCCTGCTAGCGTCAGACAGGTCAATGTCAGTCAAGCCCAGCTCACTAATCTGTTCAAAAGCACTTCAGCGTGTGTGGTGCCCAGTTCCCTCAAGGACTGTATATTCTGGCAGTGAGGTTTGGTCACTCATCTTCTTAGACATTTTAAGGTATTGGCTAATTCTATGCATGACTGATGGCCTCTTTCTCTTGCTCCATGGTTTACTGCTATCTTATTTGCCATATTTGTTGTCAGGCTGAGATGAGGAGCATCAGAAGGTTGGTCATTGGTTACATGATTACAGAATTGGACAGTGACTTTCTCCTTTTGAAAACCATGCTTTCTTCCAGTTTAATACAACATACAACACCTCTGTCTACTGCTAAAATAAATGTTTGACTTTATCCTGGCATTTTTTTCTGTCTGTATGAAGAGAGAGGTAGAGACAAGGCACTAAGACATTTGGATTTTAGTCAGTTCTTTGCTTGTCCTATTCTCCTTTTCAGGTAATTTTCTTTATATTTCTGTACTCATGTGGTGCTGCTGGAAAGCACTCCGTTGCTAACATTTCAGCAAACAGTGCTAAGGGAAAGGTTTCATAAAGTAGTTTACATTTAGATCTTTCACCTGCTGTTATGTTTGGGCTCATGGAAGGTCCTTTCTTCAGGACCTTTGTGATCATTCGAGTAGATTAAGTCTGCTGCTGGTGTGGATGGTACATTTTTTGAGAAACTGTCAGTGAGACAGGTCATGCCTATAGACATTTTCTATTTAGTGGACTCTTGAGCTAACTTGGGATGTGTTGTGGTTTAGCCCCGGTCAGCAACTAAGCACCACACAGCCGCTCGCTCACTCCCCCACCCTTGTGGGATGGGGGAGAGAATCGGAAGGGCCAAAGTAAGAAAACTCGTGGGTTGAGATAAGAACAGTTTAATAATTAGAATAAAACAGCAATAATACTAATATAATGAAAAGGAAAATAATGAGCGAGAGAGAGATGAAACAGTAGAAGGAGAGGGAAAGGAAAAAAAAACAAAACCAAAACTGAACAACAAGTGCTGCAACCGCTCACCACCCGCCGACCGACGCTGCCGGTCCCCGAGCCGCGATCGCTGCCCCCCCCAGCCAATTCCCCCAGTTAATATACTGGGCATGACGTCACATGATATGGAATACCCTCTGGCCAATTCGAATCCGCTCTCCTGGTTGCATCTCCTCCCCTCCCGGCTTCTTGTGCATCTGGCAGAGCATGGGAAGCTAGAAAGTCCTTGACTAGTGTAAACACTACCCAGCAACAACTAAAACACCAGGGTGTTATCAACATTATTTACATACCAAGTCTAAAACACAGCACTATGCTAGCTACAGCGAAGAAAATCAACTATCCCAGCTAAAACCATGACAGGATGCCAGGGCCCAAATGTAATCCAAATACAATCTCTTTTCTTTGATTGTAACCAGGGCTCTGCACACAAAGGTCTAGAGAGGAAATCCTTAACTTAGTTCTTCAGCTGTCTTTACTGTGACCCAAAGAAGTGAGAGAAAACTTAATGGGGCTCTGCATCAAGCCTGACACCTTTATTGAAAAGGAAATTATGTCTGAAATGTTGCTGTGCAGAATCCTCCCTTACACATGTGCAATCTGCCTCAGAGTATTGTGTTTGTTTAATTTATTTTCCATTTTTGTTTTAGTTGAGGCCCAGTTTATGAAAACAATCTCCTAAATTAACTTGTATGATACAAGACTTGTCTGAGCACATGGAACTTGAAATAAACCAGTTGCAGTGGGTTGTTCTAGATTTATGTTTGTTAAAAAAAAGAGAACCATCTAGTCCATTGGTATTCAAATATCCTTTATTAATTAATTATGGAAATAGAATCTTTAGCATGCTGGACAAATAACATTACAGGAAACATTTAAAGTTATATAATACTCTGAGAAGTTTCTTCATGTTAACAGGGTAGTTGGTTACAGTTGAACAGGGGCAGTGAAGAGCCTGTGGTGTACAGGTAGAGCTAATTTTGTCAAATCAGTAGTGATTATGGCATTAATGGAGTACTATGTAATTCAGTTCTGCAGAAAATGGAAGAGACAGCAACATGCAAAACTGAGAAGTGCAAAAGGAACCAAAAGATGAGTGAAGAGGCTTGCAGATATGTAGTGCCCCACAGTAGTTAAATTAGCAGATTCAAGACTCTTTCTGGAGAGTGGAAGGTGAAAAGCTAAAACAGACAGGGAAAGCAACATAATATATATGAAATGTATTTTTGAGTATGGTTTCTAAATTTATTGCCATAAAAATAAAAACTAATAAAAAAAATTGACGTAATAGTGTAACTTTTGACCTGAAGTATCCTAAAGCATTTTATAAACAATGCAAAAATAACAAATAAACTCTGGCATCAGCGTATAAATAGCTCAGTATTACTATTTGATTTGATCTGGAAAGAAATTAAGTTTTACAGTAGAAGATGGGTTGGAAAACAAGCAACATTGTGATTCTACTTTATTGCCCACTGGAGGTAAATTTTAAGTCCACAGGAATATGTTTTTTCACTGTAAACAAATATTCTAGTCTATATAAGTTTTATTAAGCTCATAAAAATGCACATAGTAATCATAAATACATATAAAAATGCAGCAACGACTAGAAGACATACATACATCAATATAGCCTTTTCCTTAAAAACATATAGAGTCATTATATATTGTTGACCTTCCTAATTTTGCCATGGTATTTCTTTGTATGAACAGTCGTTTTCCTCAAAAGACTTTTCAAGGCTTCATGACTAAAGCTAATGGTAGAAGCTAAGAACAGGTACTAAGTTTGCATAAGATAGTTCAGTATACCACAAAATTAGAAGCAAAGACTATGTAAGTACCTTTTTTCATTTATTAGTTGGAGGAGAGCAAACTAACAGTTAAGATAAATTTATATAGAGTTTCTAATTTATATCAAAAGCCATGTTGACTCCTGTAATGCTGAAATTCAAATGTTATTCCCCAGTTAAGTATTCAGTTGCTCTCAACTCCTACAAATGAAACATCTTCTGAACTGTGATTACCCAGGATTAATTTCTACCTCAGTTTGCTTTATTGTATTTGTGTCTATTTGTATCATAGAATCATAGAATGGTTTGCATTGGAAGGGTCCTAAAAGATCATCTAGTTCCAACCCCCCTGCCACGGGCAGGGACACCTTCCACTAGACCAGGTTGCTCAAAGCCGCATCCAACCTGGCCTTGAACGCTGCCAGGGATGGGGCACCCACAACTTCTCAGGGCCACCTGTTCCAGTGCCTCACCACCCTCCTAGTGAAGAATTTCTTCATTATATCTAATCTAAATCTACCCTCTGACAGTTTAAAACCGTTACCCCTTGTCCTATCCCTACATGTCCTGGTAAAAAGTCCCTCTCCAGCTTATTTGTAGGCCACCTTCAGGTAGGTACTGGAAGGCTGCTATAAGCTCTCCCCAGAGCCTTCTCTTCTCCCGGCTGAACAACGCCAACTTTCTCAGCCTGTCTTCATAGCAGAGGTGCTCCATCCCTCGGACCATCTTTGTGGCCCTCCTCTGGACCTGCTCCAACAGGTCCATGTCGTCCTTCTGTTGGGGGCCCCAGAGCTGGATGCAGTACTCCAGGTGGGGTCTCACCAGAGTGGACTTGTGCACCTCCAGGTTCCTTAGACGGTCTCAAACCTGATTTTCTCCTACAGTGGGCGATTCTTCATTCTCCCAGTCCCTGCCTTTACTTTCTATGACTTGGGGGGTGTGGCTTGAGCACTTGCCAGTGAAGACTGAGACAAAAAAGTCATTGAGTACCTCAGCCATCTCCATATCCCGGGTAACCAGGTCTCCCGTTTCCTTCTGGAGAGGGCCTGCATTTTCTGTAGTCTTCCTTTTATCACCTACTTATCTATAGAAGCTTTTGTTGTTGCCCTCGACATCCCTGGCCAGATTTAATTCTGTCAGGGCTTTAGCTTTCCTAACCTGATCCCTGGCTGTTCGAACAATTTCCCTGTTTTCCTCCCAGGCAACCTGTCCTTGCTTTTACCCTCTGTAGGCTTCCTTTTTGTGTCCTTGTGTCCTGTCCCCACCCCATCTCCTCCCTCCAAATTCTTGTGTTGGTATTTGGTGCCTGTCTCTTTGGTGGTTACAAAGATAAAGCTTGATGGATCAGAAGGTCTTTGAGGCTTTGCCTTTTGTGAAACTTTTGGCAAAGCAAGGTCTGCATCATTGTTTAGGCCTTTTTTAATCCCCTACATTACAGTCATCATGTCAGTGACTTGGTAAATCCATATACACATTAAAGTGACAGTGTATTTGGTTAGTGTTCTCGAGAGGTATGTATAAGAAATGCTTGTGCTTGGTTTTGAGGAACACGAATAGGCTTTTGTTCTGATCTTTATTACATGCATTTAACCAAAAAAACCCCCAAAAAACAACAAAACCAAACCCAAACAAACCTGGCGTCAGTATTTTAAACTTTCTAGTAAAGACTGTATTTGAAATCTTGTGACACACAAGTTAAATTTTCTTGAAATACAAAACATGTCAGATTTTGTTTTAGACATGTCATTGTTTTTCCTTGTTTTTGAGTAAGGGTGTATCCAAACATTTAAATATCAACAGAGCATTCATCATCCAAGGCTATACGCACTCCCAGCATGGCCTTAAAAATGTCTATAGGGTTATCAGTGGGAGGGATTGGGTTGCCAGAGAGCTCTTTACACTATGCTAAAAAATTTTACAAGATTTGTGCTTACCCTGCAGTGTGGTGAAGGATCTTGTTAACTTTAGGGTAGGCGGAACTTTGGAAGGTCTTTCCTTAGTGGAAGGAGTTTCTTTACAGGAAGTATTTACTATGAAGAAAAGGAAGTCTTCACCAAGAAGAGGAAACACATGATTTCTTGGAATTAACAACTTAGTCATCCTTAGTGCTTTACAGTATAAGTGAGTTTGGAGTCTGGATAAAATAATGAGAAGAACCTGAGCTCTTATTGGTGGAGCGAGGGGGATCACATCTAAAGAACACGTTGCTTCATTTAGTACTTCATTTAGCTCATAAGAGGAATTTAGTTAGTTGGCAGACTATGTATTCCCAAGGAAATACTGATTTTTGGGAGATAATGCAGTGAATTTGACTGAAAAAAATCCTTGGGGATGCATTTAATCCTTAGTTTGCAGTGTGGACAATTGAACAGAAAAGCTATTCTCAACTGAGAATTAAAGAGGTGGTGAGGCAGTACAGTGATTTATTTACTCTTTTGCTACTTAAAAATCTCACTTTTGCATTTGGCTTTGCATACGTATTCTCACCTTGGAGTTAACGCTGAACCACAATTCATTGTTAAACCATTGTCATCCATTGTTGAGTCGTGGTTGGAATGTCTCTCCCAAGGACACTCACCAACAGGATCGTGCTGTCCTCTTTCAGCAGAATCAACATGGTGAGGCCTCTTGGTCCTCTCACAGTGAAGAGGTAGTCTCGCTTTGCATGTGAACTTCCACTTGTCCTGAGGCTCTTAATGGATCGGGAAAGCTTTTCTTTTGTCTACAGGAAGGATATTACTTTATCTTCATTATCTCCAGTAATGTATGGCTTTAGGTCATTTGCCGTTGCAAATTATCACACCTTTCTGAAGAATCTTTCTTGTCACACCTTTCTGGAGATCTACTGGAAGTAATTAGTGGATCTCCAAGGTGTTTTGCCTATATACATTTTCCCTTTTGCCTTTGAATCTCCAGTAGAAGGCATTTGGAAATCTGAGGCTGAAAGAAGCTGAGGACTTCTGAAAGCATGTCTCTTCCACTTGGGGAGAGAACATTAGGATAAACAGTGTGTGAGTGCACTTGTGTGAGCATCGCCAAGGTAAAAAGTCTTCCATCTTGAAGAATTTTTGACCGCAGTGCAAACTTGTTAATGTATAATGTGTCTCAAACAGCCTCTAAATACTTCTTCCTTTTTGTTTCAATTGTTAGATAAAAAGTAGGAACTGAAATGCACACATTTTCAGATAAAAGCTTTTCCAGTTGTGCTCTCTCCTATATACATAGCAAGCATACATGCATGCTTCATGCAGCATGTTAGCGAGAAGAATATGATTAGTTGGGGTTTGTTTTGTTGGGGTTTTTTTTGGTTGGTTTTTTGTTTTGGTGGGGGTTTTTTGTGTTTTTTTGTTGGGTTTTTTTTTTTTTTTTTTTTTTTTTTTACTGATTGCATCTAGTATACACATCTTATTCTTCAGCAATTTCTAGCCTGAAAAGTTGGTGGCTCACCAGATCCTAAAGAGTGGAACCCCTTCCCCCTAATAAAGAAAGGTAAACCCTCAGTCAATAGTAAAAATAAAAACACAAGTTGAAGTGCCTGTAAGAAGCTCATTTAATAATATAAAAGGAATAGAAAAGAAACGTGCATTGGCATGTGTTTTGTGTACAGGTGATGGGCATCAAATAGTGCAGACTTTGATGCCTTCATAATCTAAAAATACATCAGGCTAATGGATTATTTTACCTATTGTCAGTATGGCACTTATCTGCTCAGTTCAAAGTCATCTTCTTCCCACTGCACCTTAATTAGTGTATTAATTGATGTTGCTAAAAATTATCATGGATGGTTTGTTCACTGTTCTTCATGTTTTCAAGGAAGAGCTGTAACTGCTTTCGTAGTATCTTGGAAATGTTTGGAGAGAATGATTATGAATAGACACGTTTCATTGAGTAGTGCAAGTTGAACAAATATGCTCTCTCACGTAGAAAAAAAAAATTTTTTTTACATTTCTGATGGCTTTTTTTTTTTTAAAGTTCTGTTGGAGCTGATTTCAATCAGACCAGCCTCCAAGAAAGCTTCGTCTTTGTCCTGACAAACTTTGCTCGTCGGAAAGAGAATGATTTGCTGACTGAGAGGAATCATTGGATCTTCATTTTGCCATTTAATTTCTTTTTGAAGTTACATTGTACTTGGGCTTGAAGTCCATTTAAGGGAAGCTTGTGACTCTCTCAGAGAATACAAAAGAAATGTGGTGTATTTGTGTAGCTTATATTGCGTAGGGGAGAGACTGTAGTATAATAAAGGATTTTTGCTATTTGAGAAACCTTCCAAGGTGTGCATGATACTTTCAGGAAAGTAAGGTGATAAGTCTTCTCTGAGCTAGGGCTTGATTTTCTTGTGGATTATAGGCATTTAGTATTGATGAAACAGCTTGTCATCCTTATTAGCAATATTACAGCTTCGAAAGAGACTTTAGCTTCTTAAATACCCTGCCCTGTGCTTGGAAAAATTACACATACACCCCCTGTTTGACTCTTTCAGTTCAATTTATTTGGATCATTGTGTTTTGGATTTGTGTTAAGGAGATCTCTTCAGGAGCTGGTGAGGAAAATACCAACAGTGAGTGCACTGATGGCTTATTGGAATCTGGATTGTCTTTTGGGTGGAACAGCTGTTAGTCTAATCACCTACTGAGATTGACAGAGAACCCTTGTACTTATGCAAAAGCTACATGTAGAAAAGTGGTGTCAGGAGAAGAAAATCTACAGATTTTCTAATGGAAACAAAAGATTTGCCAATGTCGATCAAAATGAAAGGCAAAGGACTAAATTCACTGTTGGTATAGCACTGTAGTATGAGTTCCAAACACCCAGTAGAAATATAACATGATAAATATATTTATTCTAAAGTAGCCATATACTACTTTCTTTAATTTTATTGATTTTTAAGACATCTAATGTAAATAATACAGACCTCTGTTTGTTTGTTGCTGTAAGTGGCTTAACGTAAATTCCTAATGCTTATATCCTTAGTTTGCTGCTTGTGCTTTGAGAATACTATTATGAATTGGGCCATCACCAAGGAATACTTAGAGCTGAAGAATCCAGAGGGGAAGCATAAGATCAGAAACAGGTTTTCCTCAATATATATAAAAAAATCGCATGGCTGTTGACTTCAAATAAAAAAGAATACTTGTGGATTAAGAGATCCTTTCCAACCTGAGCATGTTTTGTCAGAGAAGAGCCATGCTTTTTTACCCTTCTAATCTTCAATGTGATCTGGTAACATACATGTAATCTGTCCCCAGATGCTGATCTCCTACATAGAGCCATTGGCACAGACTGGTTTAGAGTTCATTCTCATATTTTGAGCAGGGGGATTGTACTACATGACCTCCGGAAACCTCTTCCAACCTAAATTATTATTCTGTGACACAGTACATGTCAAGGACTGGATTTGTACCGAGATGTTTCAGTCAGTGCAACTGGGAAACAGCATAAAAAATTGTTTTAAGCCCTCTCTGTATCTGCCTTGCACATCAAGAGAGCGACAAAACATTTATTGCTTACACCAGAGAACTCAATCTTAAAACTGTTCTTACTCATAAACAGGAGCTACGTATTGCACGTTTGCCATGGATCCCAAGGAATTAAAAGTAAAGTTTTTCTGGGAAGTGTAAAATGAAATTGGAAAACTTGAGGAACCTTATGGCAAAGAGAAAAAGCTGCTGAGAGAGTTTATTTTTTCCTGGCAGAATGGCTTGTATTGCCTTTTTTTTTTTTTTTTTAATTTTTTTTTTAACCTTTGAAATGTTACTGCTTTAGGCATTGAGGAGCTCTAAGAATTAGATCAATAACATTTGCACTGAGCCTTGTAGAGTGCTGCTTTTTCTATATAATGGTGTATTAATACAGTGTTACATTTGGGATACACAGCAGCTCAGTGACTGGGGCAAAGCAATTAAAATATTCAAACCAATGTGAATTAGTTGTTGTAATCAATATTGAAAACCCTGACCTTCAATCCAAAGAAAAGTAGCTGATTTTTTTGGAGGGGAGGGAATAGTGTTTCCTAGAGTTTTATTATGATGATACCAAAACATCTGTAGGTAACTCACAGCTGAAGAGTCAGGAGGGGGGCTGTAGGATCAAAACCAATTTTTGTGAAATATTGCCTTAAAAAACCCATGGCACTTTACTTCAAATAAAAGAGAATGCAGCTTGAGTGTATCTATGAAAATTGGATTTCTTCAGTCTCAACCCTTATTTTGTTATGTGGACAAGATAACACATCACACAGGTGGGGAACCGGTGAGTTGTATTGGAATATCAGGGTTAGGTTCATAAAGTACTTATATGTAGGCACAGGTTTGCATGGAAGGCCATGCATTCTAGCCCTCATCGCCTTCAGAAAGTATCTTACTTAATATCTTCTGAATTTTGGATAGGAAAAGTAATCAATTTGGCTATGCACTATCTAATTCCTTGTAATTGTTTACATCAATTAAATAAGAATGGTAAAAGTCTTTGGTAATAGATAATCATTGAAGATTTGCTTTTATTTTGCAGCTGCTGGACTGTAGAACTTGTTGCATGAGTTTTGAATAATTACGAATTAGCTATGCATATCTATGTTTACATCTATGTTGGTATTTGCAGCACTAGAGAGGTCTATTTCTCAGGCAGTTCTTGACCTACATTAACATTGGAGTGCTATATATGTAATACAGCTACTTCAGTGAAGGCTATGAAGACTAACAAGTGTGTAGGGATTTCTGTAAGGACATTATATGACTTCAGTAGATTGAAAAGATCTAGATCCCAGTATCCCAACCCCTCTTGTGCCTTTGTCAAGCCTGTCTGTTACAGCCTGTTGATGTTGAGTTGCAGTGAGCTGGAGTGAGTGTTCTTTTTCCTTCAACTCTTCAGAATTGTTGAGCTGTGGAGCATCATGGAAGAGCTTTTTTCCTTTAAAGGAAGCTGTATCTCCATGGTGTATAGTGAAATAAAACAGAAGATACACTTCTTTTACAGATTGCAAGTTTCGTTATGCATTTTCAGTGTAAGTTGCATTGATTTGACTATTTCAGTAGAAAATCATACCACTAATTAAAATAATGATCTGTGGATAGCTCAGGGCATAAATCATTCTGTATTTCATTACAACAAATCAAGGCAAAAGTTATTGGATCTTTAAGGTCTTAAAAGTAAGTTTAAAAAAAATTAAAAAGCTGGACATGGTTTGAAGAGCTCTGAAAAATTAACAGGTATGATCACAAGCAGTCTAGCTGAAGCCTTAGGATCTTTCTTTGAAATTTCCTGATGTTATCTAAACACCACTCTGCCGGTATTATGTGCTGAACCTAAATTGGGGACAAGTCATGAGATTTCTTGTTACTGTCATCCCTTTCCACAGCTTCCCCCTGCCCCCCCCCCCGCCTTGTTTCCTTGTTCAGATATGTTCTTTGACAAATTAATTTCCCCAAATAATGAAGGCTTTCTAGCAGAGGTTTTTTTTGCAAGTTTGAGAGTCTGGGGATGAACACTTGCTTACAAAACTGTTTGTTTGTTTATTTAAGGTTGCTAATCTTGCTTGTTCACTGTCAACAAATGAAGATGGAATGAAAATTGTCCAAATGGCAGCTAATCACATAGAGATTTTGTGCCCACAGGTATGACTTTTTCAATTAATTCCCATTATAGCACACTGAGCATGTACTGTATTTTCATCATACAACATAGATGTTTAGTCATGCTCCTTCAGTCTAAATTCACATTCCATTCTCACAGCTTAGTGTAGTAAATGGAGACCAAATCATAAATCAAGGGCAAATACTCAGTTAATTTGTTCATTTTTTCTTAGTGGTTAACATAGGAATTGTTAGTAGTCTGTATTGATGAGGAGTTTTAAAAAGCTGTAAAAATTGCAATTGAAGGAACATTCTGCTCTGTTTCTGGAATTAAACCTGATTGAATGAACAGTATAACATAATAGGCAAACTGGGATTATTTTTACTCCTAGAAAGCAATACATATTTTGACCTTTAACTTGAAATATTATTACCACTTGATTTGGTTTTTGTGAATGTTAAAGTATGAATTCTTCTGATTATCACCAATTCAAAAGCTTGAGCTTTTGTCTTAAGCAAATGAATGAAAACCAGCACAGCTACAGATAAATTTTTGGTACTTAATATCTTACAAAAAGTGTATTCGCCCTGTATTTGTCATGTTCAGATTTACAGAGATAGAAAAACTTCTGCAGTTACGTCTGTTTAAAGCAAATATTTTACTGATTTGTGTGAATCTGATCTGAGTGTTTCAGCCATGAGGCTGAATAATTTCAAGATCATTAGTTCTTTGAAGTACACTATAGTTTACAGAGGGGCCTAGATATTCTTACCCTTTTGTGTCTTTGAATGCTAAATGTGGTTGAAATAGAAGGTGAAGAGCAAATACTAATAATATGTTCAATTACAAGCTTGAGAAGGCCGTGTTATGCCTGTTGAGTAAATGCAAGACTTGGGGGGAAAAGAAACTTCTATCAAGGAAATGTGATATTCTGAAAATATCACAGATTAGCGTTTTGTCTTGAATCATTCAGTTTCAATGTCTACTTTTATAACTTTAGCAGTTCTGTGTTTCACATCCCACTCTGATTTAATGTGTTACTGGTTTTGTAAGAAGATTGCTGGCTTGTAAGAAGAATACATGAATAGCTTCTTCCAGCGTCTTTGTTTATCCAGGGGTACAAGTGCACCTTTATAATACATTATTATGCATCCAAATGTAGCTTTTGAATTGAAAACTTATACTTTCAGTATTGCATCTGATACTAGAAACTCCCAAAATCTAATTTTGACTAAAATATTGATTTTTCTCCACAGCCATTTAAGTTGCTAGAGTTTTAACTTCCTATAGTGAAATGGAAGCTTCTTGTTTGTTCCCCCTGCCCCCCTTTTTTTAACCTCGAGGTAAACCAGGGGTGAATTAGTTGATGACTATAGATCTGTCTAAATGGAGAATGTGGTATGCACATGATAAGATTATGTTAGTATCAATGGTGTGTTCATTGTGCAGGAGTTGCAGCTTTCTTAGATAAGGACCATTCCCTGCGAAAGCAACTGGCATTTTACCTAAGTAAGAAATAGCAGAATAAGGCTCCTGCAGTAAATCAGATCATGCCATATCATTTAAAAATCCTCCACAGGGAAAGTAATGATCTCTTAAGATCCCTGCAGGGCATGTGAATTAGAGTTTGGAATGGGGAAATTTGCATGTAGAACTTCCCAATGTTCTTAAATATTTAGCGTGAAAAATGGGATTTTATGTGCTCTGAAATATATATTTCTTGAAAGGAACCATGTGGTTTGGATTGAAATCTGAAATGGTTGAATTAAAACAGAAAAAAACCCCCAAAAACCCACACCCCAAACCACCCAAACGCACCAACCGAAAAAACAGCAATGGAAATACCACCTGCAGAAAACACTTTGGAGTCTTGGGACTTCTGCAGATTTGACCAGCAAAGCTTCCCATATAGCACTGAGGAAAAGGCAGTTACAGAATTGACAAACCCTGGAGGAAAGCCTTTTAATTGTTAGAATTCATAGACTTGCTTATGTTATATTAATTATACTGTACTGTAGTTAAAATGTAGAGGATTGGTTCTGAACTCTAACCACATCTTTTTTTCTCAAGTGAGATGATTAGCAAATGTTTTGACTGTTCAATAAATGAAGTAAGCTAGGCACGTGTGTTAGAGCTGATTCGAAACGCATAATGCTAAATAATGTTCCTGAAGTTTCGTGAATACTTCATGAGAAATGAATTTTAAGAATATTTAATGTTAAATCAATAATAATGAATAGAATAAAGACATAAAGAGCTGCTAGCATATGTTTTGATGAAGGAAGAATTATTTCTGTTCCTGCTACTAGCTTTTGGTTGGGAGAATTTTATTGAGTGTTGTCAGGTAGGAAAAATCTACAATGTCACTTGTTCTCTGTGGGAGTCCATGTTACTTTCTTGGTGTGCAAACAAAATCATGACCTTGACAAATGCATGAGAAAGAAAGAAAAGGAAAAGAGCCCACAAAAGCAAACAAACCTCTGTTTTTGAACAGCAAGGATATAAATCTGTAGAGCTGTTTTGCTAATACAGATCTTGGGTTTGTTACCCTTATGCTTCGGTTCAGTGGCATGTTTGAAGATGTCTCTGGTTCCTCTAATACTCCTCCTGGAATAGGCAAAGATACCTGATAGAGGGTAAACTTGTCAATACAGAGATGGAAAAATATCCTAAATGTTGGAAACCAGAGATTAGCACACAAGATCTGGCTTCTCTGCCTAAATTCTTGATAGGTTGTTACTTTTTTACAGGCTAATCAGCTTTCAGGTGGTTCAACAAGTATGTCCAGCACACCAGGCCAACAAGAGAAAGAACAAGGGAGAAAGACCCAGAGAAATCTGTGTGTTTCTGTGTAAGGAGGATCTAGCCTGTTATTTACCCTGGCTTCTGTGGTAGTACTGGGTCCTCTTTCCTTACCTCCCTTAAGGTAGGCCTCTGGTTTTGCTGGGTTGGGGAGCTCTGCTGAGGGATAAGGATGCCTTCTGCAACAGGCTCTGAAGGAGGGAGGAGGTCAGGAGGAAGCCATTGATCAGATCTTGGATGAAGGCTTTAGATATGTGACTTAACCTGGGATGAGGATACCGTGTGGGGGAAACCAGAGAAGCAAGATTGAACAGTAGCCAAGGTAGGTGAAGGTGTACTTGTTCTCTTTGAAACTCATGTTTGTCAGAAACATGCATAGTGGATGTGCTGTGGTGCACATAATGAGAGATAATGACATTTTCCTCCCTGAGGGAATGGAAGCCAGGGAATGCCAAGAGCATTAATGCAAACAGATCCTGAGCTGTTGTTTTTGAGGGGAAGAATGACCGTGAGCTGGAATGGATGTTTCAAAGTGGCAATAAGAAGTGGCTAGTCTCAAGGCAGCAGTGGGGAAGAGCTTCGGCATGTCAAAGGGCTCTGGCTGGAGCCTTTTTATTAGCAAAAAGATCCCTGGAGAGCTTTAAGGACAAGGAGGTTTGGGCTTGTTTTGGAAGAACTATGCCTGAAAAAGTGAGTTTTAGGCTCGCTTCCTTTGAAGATGAGATCTTGCTAGAGCTTGCTACTGGTTACCAAAATGGCTCAAGGTGATTAGTTCTGCAGTGAGCCATGTCTGTTCTGGTACGTCATGCAAGGAAGCAAAAAAATGCAGGAAAAACACATGAATGTTCATGGTTTAGCTTAATCTTTTTTTTTGGTGACAAATTTTTAAGAATCATTCAGTCCCATGCAATATTTTTATCAGATATTTTAAAAAAGACAAGGTATACACTAGTATAACCAGAACCTCAGATCTTAGTATTTTCAGTGAGTTCTGTTTCCCTCTTAAGTATTGATAGACAGGTAGGAAGCATATAGTTATAAAGATATTAGGTGAGAAGGAAATCTATGTAAGAGGAAATCCATTAGAGGTTGAGTTGCTCTTTGTGTTTAAAAAATAAAAGTAAAAATGGAGATTAGGGAAAACAGCCTTAAAAAAAAAAGAGTGTGCAGCTTCACATACTCACTTGTTTTACCCACAGTGTTATTTTCACTAGGCCTCAACTTTCCTTCCCAGTGGGGAGATTGCTGCTAGTTCAGGAAGATTGGGCAGAAAGTTATGATGGTTTTGTCCTGTACGTCTGCTCACAGTCACCTGTCTTGGGCCTTACTGTCCAAGGTCCCTGGGTGTCTCCCAGTATTTGTCTCCACATATTTTCCTGACCTCCAGGGTATTTCCTCACTTCCAGGACTGTTTCTCCAGCCAGGATCTTCATCAGCCTGTTTTTGGGCCCCTAAACCCTAGATTTTTCTCAATCGAAGTGTGTGTGCAGAAGCATGGAGTGTGATCCACCTCCTAATTGGTGGACGTGTTTTGTGTCTGTCTATTAATTGGACGACTCAGGATATATCGGCTCTGTTTAGTTGAGGTGTTAATGGAATTTAAAGCCAGCACATACAAGTTGCAGCTAACTAGTACAAGGCATGAGCTCGAGAGTTCAGACTTTGCTCTTCCCCTGCCGCAGTTATCTGTTGCCTGTAAGTGTTCACAACTTTGAACTATTTTTTACCTACCACAACTCTGCACCATTCTGAATGAACCAGTTGGAAGCAGGGGAGGTGAGTGAGTGGGCTTTAATGTCAGAGCGTCAGCTACACAGCCCCCGGAAGACTTCATGGCTCTCAGGCATCCAAGTGCATTGGTGTGGTTGACTCCCATGGCAGGTTATGATGCCAAGGGCACCTTACAGCTTGCTTTGAAAAAGAGCAACTTGCAGTACAGACTAGGCTGTCCAATAAAACTATTCATCATGCTATGCTCGTTACATGAGGAGGCTGAGGACCAAGACTTGTATCCTAATACGGTAGAATTTGTCTAGTGGAATATATATTATTGCTTAGATGGAAGCTGGCTTCCTCTTAGTCCGTGGCACTCTACCTAAGGGCATGTTTCTTCTGAGAACCATGGAACATTTGGTTCTGTATTCTCTCCTATGCTGGTGCAACATCAGTAGAGGCTAGTGTTTTGCCTTGACGACTAATTATTGAGGAAAAGTGTGAATAGCAAGAAGTTGTTTTTAAAACAAATTACATGCTTTTAACATGTCCCGAGTTTCAGTTTCACCACTGGTGTATGTGAAGTGTCTCAGTTTGGAAACAAATATTTGAGATTTGATACAGTTTTATTTGTTTTGCAGTTGATGTGTTAGTTCTCTTGATGTCTGTAACACCTTGATGCCTCTGCTCTTAAAATTGTTCTACAGTGGAGTGCCCAATTGTAGGTGGGGTTTGGTACCTGTGATAGCATTTCTGCCCTGCACTGCTTGTTCAGAACATTTTACTGAAAAAGAGTAAAATGTTTGTTGTCAGTAAGCTTCATGTCACAGGCTTTACTCTTACCTATTCATATTGGTTTACTGAGTTTGTAGTATTCAGCAAATGGATAGCTTAAGTGTTTGGTTTCTCCCTTATCCTATTTCTCCTTCAGTAGAAATGTCTTCTGTAGTTCATTTAGTGCTCATACTTCCCTTCCCCTCCCATCCTCGTTTACTTTGTACATCTGCACCTACAGTTCCTCTTATGCCTTAGCAAATACTATGCAAGAGGTTAAGTTGTCATACTTGGAAACATAGGCATAAGTTTGTTAGTCCTGTTCCTACAACACTTGTAGTTCAGGTGTCAGGAAAAAGCTGTAACAAACACAAAAAAGCAGATTAGGATCTAACTAAATTCGTAATTCTGTAGGTATATGAAAAGGAGTGAGAAATGCAGAATGGTTGAGGTTAGAGTCTAGCAACTTGTAGTGATGACTCATGACAGCAGACTTATTTTTGAGATCTTGCAAAAACCTGAGAATACTTCATACCAGATTTCTGACAACTTTTAAAGTGGGAGAATTATATTGTTGAAAATATCCATATTGAAAGATCTGATTTTAAAAAAAACTGTGTCTCTCAGATTCCATGCTTATGAAACTAAAGTGCCTCTTAGAGAAAACCCTCTGCTGTTTCACTGCAACTTTAATTAGGAGGGACACATGGACTGACTTCATTGGGCCCCATAATTTGCTTTTCTTCATCCAAATTCTGTTAGAAGAGTCCATCTTCTATTTAGGCTCCTGAATTCACTGATCAAAATGTAAGAAACTGCTTAATACTTCTGTTATTCTCACTGATATTTACAGAGGAGCACAAACCACGTGATTTCACTCATGCACTCCTGCAGAACTTAATGGAGGATTTGGGAGAGAGACCCCTATCAGGCTTTGTGATAGGTTAGAAAGGGCGCAAGACGTTTTGGTGTGTTCCCACTCTTGAAGGATGTCTCAGGATTTTCCAGTGCTTCCGTTTAAATTTCAGAGCATAAAAATATATGTATAGACTCATCTTTGCTCACTCTAAAAACTCTCAGGGACAAAAGATGAATGTTCTGGTCATATTTCTTTTTGCTTCTTTCCTGAAAACAGCCCTGTTAGTGTTCTGCTCTAAATCAGGCTGACTATTAATTTGGTTTCTAGTGTGTTAGGACCTGGTTTGGGTGTCTGGCTTTGCTGAGTTCATTTTGCTGAGATGTAATTTTTCTTTCAATATAGAATTCAATGCAGAAATTACATAAAACACAGAATTACTACTTTTTAAATGGGGGCTCTCACCTTTCTCACAGAAAGAACTGTTTGACTAAGAATGTTTAATGTAAGCAAAAGCATCTGGTAAGCATCCTATCTCTGTGCAGTTTTCAGTACTTTCACAATCCAAATAAAAATTTTTATTTCTGGGCAGCTGTATCTGTTGTCTTTTAAGTAATTGTTTGGATTATGTTATTTAACACCATTCAGTAAAATTACACTGCAAAGTCTACTGTTAGTAAATTCTTAATAAAATGGATGACTCCCAAAATGGAGTTTAGACATGGCCAACAGTCAGAAGTCCTGCTGATAACTGTCTGTGAAAACAGCTACTGCTATTCTACAGCCCTGCTGGTCATAGACTGGAACAGACAATGTGTGGTGTGCATTGACCTGTGTTACCTGAGCACTGATCTCTAACATACTTAGTGTATGGTATATTGGGTTAGTTGTTGCAGTTGGTTTTTATTTTTATATTTGCTGTTCATTCCCCTCCTACAATACTTTAAAAAAAAATATACTAATGAAAAGAGCATAACACTTGGCATGCTTGTAGAAGATACAGCTTTAATTCTCAGTGCCGTCTTTTCTTGCTGCTTGGAACTTAATATGCTGTTAGTTATTTTTAATATTGCCTGGTATGTGATCTACCACTAAAGATAGAAGCTGAATTTTTAGCAGTGTGAGTTTGTAAATAAATCAGTGTGGTAGTTCAAGTAACACAGAGAGGTATTAGGGTAAGAAAGATGCTGAGCAGATCAGTGGGAACATATATAGCATATTTCTAGGGCGTTCAAATACTAATCTGACAGCTGTCTTTAGCATTTTGTATTGGGCTTGTCCAGTATAATTAATCTGTTTTTTCAATGCCAACATGACTGTCTGGAACTGACTTCTGTATTTTGGTATTACAGATCTGCTTCTGTATTGACACAAGTACATGCAGTGAGGAGAATGGCAAAAAACTGCCAAGACTCCTTGCAAGAAACCAGACCCTGCAGCCTTCTTTTCTTTGAATTTTAGTAATTTCAACACTGTTGTAGTGATGCTTTCTTTCCTACATCTCTAGCAGACAGTATTAAGTCTCTTGTGTGTTTTTTTTTTTTGATCATGTGAAATGGTCTGTGCTTGTCAGTAAATTCAGAAATACTATGGAACCAACAGCTGAGGAACTGTGATGTTTTTTGGAGAGTGTGTGTGTAGTGGATAGTGAGTGTAGCGTGAGTGTTTTTTAGAGAGCGTGAGTATAGTGGAGAGTGTGAATGTTTGTCTGTAGAAGAGATCCAGACAAAGCATCTCCAGTCCAGTCCAGAAGCGACTTGTATTCTGTCCTCTTCCAAAGTACAGATTACACCTACAATTTGGTGCAAAGTAGCATAGAAGCCTTCAGCAGCCTAACAGTGACAGCACTGTGCCCCACGCATACGCATAGTCAACTGAGAAGCTCGAATTTTCAAGCAGGGTTTGCATGTTCTCTGCATTCTTTCTTAAAGCTATGATCATAACTTTGTTATGCTTCCTATATGTTTTGCTCAAGCTTTAAATGTGAATGTCCTATAAATCTTTTTTCTCAAAATTAAACATTTTATCAGTGTGTTTTTCACTGATAACTATGAACGGGGGAATTTAGTCTTCTCTTTGAGCTATGATTCAATTTAGACTTAAATTGTTTAGCCCTTTCGGGCTGATACAGAGAGATGGATATTATTTGCTTCTGTGTTATTTTCTAGAAAGTAGTATTGTACTTTCTGAAAGTGCTGTATTGAACAAACCTGAAAATTCTCATTCACAAAAATGAGACTTTGATAGCCAATAAGTGGGCAGCATCTTTTCATGTGTTACATTTTTCAGGTATTGGAGTTTAATTATATGTTTTATGATGCTGCAGATTTTTGAAGCTAGCAATTTATATTTCCTATATATTTACTTTTTCATCAGAGAAAATCAGTCATGCATTTTGTTATTTGCTCTGGCACGTTAAATGGTGGGAGACACTGAAGAAGTTTTTAATTTGCCTCATAAAAACTCTTCACCAATATCACTTCAGTAACCACAATTGTTTCATCTTCTTGGTTGAACCATCTGTGTGGCATCTCCTTTTATCTGTCTTAATACCATTTTCTTCAAATACAGCAGTCTTGTGCAAGGGCAGAAGTAATGGGGGAGAACATGGTAAATCAGTGAGTTCTCTACCATCTGCTTTAGAAGAGATAAAACAGATGGTAGCATTCCTAACAGTATCGGACATCTTCCTAAGTACCATCTCCAGCCTTTCAACTGAGAGATTAATTAAAAGTACATATCATGCCTTAATAATACTATTTCTAAAACTAAAGGAAAGATATTTTCGTGAAGTGATACATTTTTCATGTAGGTTTTCACCATGTTAGGAAAGTCCACACATAGTGCTACTGGAGTTAATGAAAATTGTCATTAACCTTGATAGCTATGGTAGTCGGCTTGAACATTCCTATGTTTAATTCCGTCTCTTACACCTTGGTTACACAACCAGTTTAATCTGGCGTACATTATCAGTGCTGCTAGAGACCTGATCTCCCTCCCTAGTCTCCAGCTGTTATTTCTGCCTCCTCCCTTGTGACTAACTATAGCAATCATACAGCTATTCAGTGACCTGCATCAGGAAACTGATGCAGCTGAGAATTAACCTGGGAAGCAAGTAAGAAGGTTAGTTTTCATTCAGGTCAGTTGCTCAATGTAGTTTGCCGTACTATGAGCACTACTTGCTGGCTCAAGGGAGGGAATGAGGAAAAAGGAGTCTAAAGGAGGAGCAGGCCACTGCTTTTGGTGGCAGTGCAGACTAAGGCCAGGTTGAGCTGGCAGTGGCACAGCTTTGGTGTTAGAAGTTAATGGTTTTTTTCAGTATTAGTAGTTAGCTGTTGTTACCAGCTACCAGGAGACATTGCATGGAAGAAGTTGTTAGTCTAGTTCTCAAGTATAATAATAATATATGGTCCTATTTGGATGGATGATCCTTTGTACCATCAGAACACTGTAGTCTTAATGGGACAGGCAATCTGCAGAAAAGGAACATGTACAAAACCATCCATGCTCCAGTTTCCAGTCTGGCTCTCTGACAAAGACTGAAAATGACACAAAGAATAAAATCTTTCTCATGTCCTCTAGCATCATTTACTGACATTAGTAGTTGTAGGATGTTACCTTTTTCTGTTTGTGAAAATTGAGGTTTGTTGTTTCAAAAAGATGATGAAGCATGTGGTATTTTTAGCTGGTTGGTGTACTATGGAATCCTAAAGCCGTGTGCCACCAGAAGGTATTGGAAGGCCTAACGTTTTGTGCTGTTATACAAA
This sequence comes from Morus bassanus, assembly GCA_031468815.1. Lineage (NCBI taxonomy): Eukaryota > Metazoa > Chordata > Aves > Suliformes > Sulidae > Morus > Morus bassanus. The sequence continues at coordinate 6,151,201 of CM062583.1, forward strand.
TAGACTTAGCTGGGTGTTCGCTTTGGCTTGAACTTTTCCAGTAAACAGAGTTTGAAGAGGGGAAAAAAGTAATACTATGACTCTTAGATCCCCCTGAAAGTCTCATGTTGGCTATGGCTGGTTGGTTGTTTTGTGATAGTACTTAGAGAGAGAATAATTACTTACAGAATGGCTTGAGGTTTTCAGTTTTAACTTTCATCTTCCAGCATCTGTTGTGTTAGGATAGAATCCTCAACAAATTCTCAGTTTGTAATATTAAATGAATATAGTGGCCTCAACTTCTGTAGCAATACAGAAGCTGTTCTGTTTTATCCTCTTCTGCTTGCCCTACCTGCAGTTACTGGACATAAGACACAAGAATGATCAAGTTTCTTAAAGTTGCTGGAGGGCATTTGCTGTAGATTCATGCTGCACAGAAGTGCTGTGAATGTTTTATAAACAATTTATTTTTCCCTGTGCCTTTAAAACTTGAAAGTATTCTTCCTGGAAAGGTATTTATTTCTTATCTCTTCAACTTCATCCTTTTTTCTGAATTTATAAGTTTTCCTGAGGTGCCCCATTTTATTGGTGACTGTCCTGCAGCAGAATGCCAGGGAAGGAAAGAAAGGCAATAAAACACCGTTATTATAGAGTTGTTGTGATAAAAACCCTACCAAGTCTGGGGAGGAGGGTGGTCTTACAGTAGGAAACCTTAGAGTAGTACAAGACAGGAAAATAATACCCCTGTTAAGAGATGTAGTTTTGCATGGTTTTTGGAAGAGAGGGGCGACAGCAGTAAAGAGCAGAGAATATAAATAGCTATAGCTATAGCATGCAGTAAGAGAGAGGTGTAAATAGCATAGGTTGACAAGGGAACATGTTCCTTTTGTTGAAGCAAGAAGCTAAAATCACACTATTGATACATGGTTCCATCTGACATAACTTTGTTCTGTGGCGTTGGGAATATCACTGTTATCAGCTGTTTACCTAATTTTGAGATGCTTTTCAACTGGAATGTCAGAAGTGTGATGGGGGTCCTCATGGGTGCTTTAACATCGTGGAAGCAACTGGTGATGTAGATGGTGGGGAACAGACGCAAGGGCTTAGTCTGGCAAACACCAAAGGAAGTGAATGAGGCAGACATAAGTTCAATGTAGTTGCAGCATCGACAGCATGGGGCTGCATAGTCCACATTCTTGTATGTGCATATATGTCCTATGAGCCGCAGCTAAGGAACAAGCTTTTTGGCAGTTTCTAGTGTCTGCTGCACAAGCTCGCAAAGCAAAGGCACAAGATTTTTTTTTTTTTCTTTTTCTTTTTTTCCCTGCACACCCATCTTCTCCTTCTGTCACTGATGCACAGTCAGACTTCAGTGAGTTGGGGAAATTCTAGCATGTCTCTCAGGGTAGTGTCTGACCTGGAGAAGTGTGAAGAGGTGAATCTTACAAATTTTGGCTGATTCATGTCTCTGATGAGCTTCCAAGTTTTTAAATTGAGCTTTTAAATGGTTTCCATAGAAGTAGCATCAAATTCAAGGCAGCAGATGACTACTCTTCTTGTGTTCTCATGATTTCTTCCTGGAAACTAAAATGCTAAAATATCATTAAAGAAGGCAAAGAGAGGTAACATGATCTGCAAGCTGATTTTTTGTGTTGTATTTGTGGAATGATAGATGCAAAGTATTTCTGGCAATGTGACTATCTGCTTTAGTAAATTCCAAATTAAAAGTCATTAGAAAATATATCAATAAGAGCAGCATTGGAAGTAATAGTAAAACTAGCAAGTACAGCACCAGTTTGTTTGATTCCTGTATCTCTTAGATGATTGTGCATTACTGTTGATACTGACGCAGAGTCTGGGCTAATTTGCTATTCTGAGTTAGAAAAAGCTCCGTTTACTGTCCTAAAGCTGTCACTACTATTTTACACAGAATAATTTCAAGCAAAGTTTTCTTTCTAATTTCTTTGAAACTTGCTGTGTGGTGTGACAGGTAAGCTCATGTTTATGTGTAAAATAGGAATAAGGTATGTGTGTTTCTCATGATACCATTTCTCCTCTCTCCTTTCCCCCTTTTTTGGGAAAATGCAAAATGAATTTTAAATTAATAACTGCAGTCACACTAACTTTGTGTTCTACTATAGCATCACTGAAATTCTTGAAGAATGCAGACTCTTTTGCTGTTGATGCTTGATCCATATCTCCAAGGCAGAATTATTTCCCATATATGGATAGTTTTCTGGGAAAGATGTTCTCATGAGGAACTTTTCTCTGGACAGCGCATTGCATTCTTTTGACATTTGTTTTACCCATACCTAAATCATGGCTTGTATAAATAATTAGTGACGCTTCAAAAATCACCCCATTTCTTATTTCCTTAACAGTACGTCTTTCTATTGGAGGCAATAGCTTGCCTCTTTCTTGATCCTGTTTTAAGTCAATATTCTGCTGGGGTTTGTGCATGTGGTAAACAGACTAAAGACATTAGAAAAATAATATCAACAACAGGGGGAAAAAAGTAGTCATTTAATGGTGGGTGACATACAATTTAGGTAGTGTTGGGTTCCTCTTTTACACGATGATAATACGTGAATGATGTGTAGGGACCTAATTTCATGATTATGAGTCTCTGCACTTGGGCTTCAGAAACGGTTTGTAATACCAACAGAGGAATAAAGATCCCTTCCTAAGAGAAGGGAGGGAAGATTTTCTTTATTTGAATATCTCATTTCCTGCCCTGAACTATCTTCACTGTCTGGAAGGTAACAAGGGTTTTGTGTTGGTTTTTGCACTTCTTTCAGCTCACAGGGTGTACAGACTGTGTATGTGAAATACAGGACAGAAAGTGAAAACTAGGAGGAAATGTGGAAACAGTTAGCTAACCTTAATGTCATGCCTTCCTGCTAAGATACTGACACTATATTGTTTTCACTTTGCACCATTTTCTTAATGCTTCGTGATTTGGATTTGTTTGTTTGTTTGTTTGTTAGGCTGCAGAGGATTTTGCTTGAGAGAGTTCTGAAAAAAAGTGATTTGAAATTCTCTTGGTGGGAAATATTTCACTGGGGGAAAAACCCAACCCCACCAAAGCAAACCCTTCAAAATGAAGCAATGTGGATCTTTGGGACTACAACTGTTTACCAAGGGGACAAAGAAACTGTTTTGTTATATCGGCTTCACTTTGCAGCTACTTCAGTGTAACATGTCTGGTGGTGTGACATAACATTTGTTTTGGAAGAACTTGTAAAATCTTCAAGGTGTTAGTGATAGCTCTTATATGTGGAAATGTGGGTCCCTGAGCAAATGGTTATTCTCTCTAAGGTACAGTATTCCACTTTATGTATAGGAATGTAACTGAAATCTTAATACACTTCTGTGATGAAATTGTATGGTGCTGATTCTTATGGGGTAATTCCATTCATATAAAATATATTACTGGAAATAATTCTCTTCTTTTAGAGTCCTACCTTGTTCCTTAATATATAGAATATATCTGATTTGTCATGATGCATTTGCATAATGCTCATGATGCTGTCTTCATCTGTTAGCTCCCAGATCTTACTGTATCTTTCGACTGTTCTCAGTGTTTTCATTGTTTCTCAGGCCTATTTTTCCTCCTGTATACCTTTACAGGATGAACTGGTAAGAATTAAATTTCAGTTTTTCAGATGAGGTGATGTACATTGTGGGATTGTAGTGCTTTCAAGACTGTTCTTAGGGTTTACTAGGCTATAGAGACAATTTGATGTGTACTTGTAGAACGTTTTGGATTTGTTAAGAGCTTTATGAAAACCTTAGCATTGCTGGCTTTCACTTTTTTATTTCCAAATATATTGTCTGCATCTGTTCCTGCTAAGATATTAAATAGACAGTAGTCTTAAATTACCTTATTCACTCTGAATTTTAACTGTCCCTTTTAGTTAACGTCCTCAAATTTTGAACTGTTAACCCTCATAACTTCTGATACCCAGTAATTCAAATTAGGCCTGGATAACAGGATGGTAGTGGTTGTCCTGGTCAAGGATGTTTACCCCAATTAACCTCTAACAGTAAGAGGATGTACTATTAGAGGATGTTCTAACCACATGACTAAAATAAGAACAGCAGTACAAAAACATGTGACTTCATTCATGTGTAAAACCAACCGTAGCTGAAGCTTTAGTGATAGTTTCAATGAATTAATAGGCTATTAGAATTTAAATATTTCTTACAAGTATTGAGTCTTCTTACTTAACTGCAAGCAGCCTCTCTCCATTGCCAGTCCTACTATTATTGAAGACAAGTGCTTCACCTGAAGTGTTGTTCTGGAAGCAATACTGCTAGAAAAAGGAAGAAAACAGTAGGTGTGGGCTTTTTGGCTTTTTCTTCTGTTCACAGTTGTGTTGTTTTAGGTCCCTTAAAAATTAACTGGGTGAGAGGATCAGGAAAAGAAGATTTGAGTGTTTGTAACTTACAGCAGAGACGGAAAACCTAGCAAAGTCCTTGGAGCCTGTAGTGAGGGGCCAGTAGCATGCAGTGGGGCCTTGGGAGGAAACAAAAAACTTCAAGGGAAGGGTAGCACTCACTGCAGCTTAGATCTTTGACTGTGGCAGCAACAGGTGAAAAATTGAAGCTGGGCTCTTCTGTCTGCATGAGTGACATGGAATATATTTGAGGATGTCTGTCAGTCCCACTTGTTCACCAGGTTGTTTCTACGTATTCTTTCCAGGGGCACTTTAGGGATTTTCAACCTCCATGTCCCCATCTCTGTATAACTCTCTTAAAGCTTTCTGCTTGTGTGTCTATTCAGTAACTCATTTTGCCGTCAAGTTGAAAGCTCGCTGTTGTCTTCAGCTGTTGATTTCTTTTGCTCAGACCGTACCATAGTTCATAGATGTTAGAGGAAACGTAGGGCAATGGCACCTAGACAAATGACTCCTGAAGGTTGTCTGTAATGGTGACATTTTTCTTAGAAATCCCAAGGGGAATGAGGAACTAATTGGGTGGATTTAATACATTTTTAGTAGGTTGAGTTTTTTTTTCGTTGTTGCTGTTTAGGTTGGGTTTTTGGCATAATACACTTCAAAAAGTACATGAAGCAACAGTTGTGGCATACATGTTGAGCTTTACCGATGTATTTTTTTTTTATTATTTACTCAATATATAAACTTAATCCATATGTGTGTTCATCTTACCAAATATTCAAAGACTGTAATTGTAGTGTAGTTACACTGTAATTGTTCTAGTTCCATTGCAGTTGTATTTTATCTCTGTAAAGTTTGCTACATGAATGAATAGTTCGTAAGGACCTTTCTGTTTTATATGCAGTACACTATAAACTGGACTAAAGATTTACTTGGATATGAAATCCAATAAACAGAAGGTTAATTACATAAGCTTCATTTTTATATTGTCATTTCAGTATGCAACTAACTTAATTAATAATTATGGGTGTTGTATTCAGACACAGGGATTTTTAATGCTGAATGCCTTTCAAGATCAGGCCCGAGACTGTGAACTCCCGTGGAGAGTTTCCTTTATGCCTGCATACTCTGGAAAGCTTTACTGTAGCTATAGGAGTATAACTTGTACTGTTGACAGTATGGCTTATCCCAGTTTGATCTGCAAACTTGGCTATCACCAGTGCTGATATTTTTTGTACCGGTGTAGTTGGTATACTGTGATAGAGCATTTACACAGCCTAAGAAAATGCAGGAGAAGCTTACATCTCTAAAAGGCATTGCTATATCAAGAGGCTTTGTTCTCAATTTAAGATGTTTATACTGAACTGCAGATAGTGGAGCTCCAGTTCTGGTTAAAGGAGTGTTGAAGATATGACTTCAACAATGGTTTTGAGTGTCAAATAACAAAGGAAACATTATAAACAGAATTCTGTTTTGAATATTTTTTTAATTTCCTCTTTCATATGTCGGTAAGTCTTGAGGATTATTTTAGCCTTCCATTTCAAGGATTTGCTTCTCTTGAAATTACAATTTGCATTTGAGAATACGTTGCTCAAGGCTTGACAAAATTTTGTGAAGTGTTCTGTGCTTTCTGAGCAGAATCTAGTTGTCCCCCACAAACACAAACAATGGACACAAGAAGGTAATTGTTTAGTGAGAACATTGAAACTGTAGTTAAAATTGTTTAAAGTAATTGACCAATATTATGGCTTCCGTGATCCTAAGTGAGATACTGGGTACAGTGTGTGTATCTAATACAAAAATACAGTTTGAGGAGCGGTGTTTTTTGGTTGAGTGGAAAAATGCACTTTTGATTCTTGAAATAAACCAGAGGATTTGTGCAATCCACACCCCATACCTTTGAATATCGTATCCAAAACATTCCCTGGGTCATTCACAGACACTGTATTCAGTAAGGTGGAAACAGAAATGTTTGTTTATTCTGGTTACTTCAGTTTCAGTATCGCAAAATAGAGAAAGTGAAAATACTTAACAACTGAAATTACTAATTTCATGCAAATCAGGCACCTGCAATCTGACCTGCAAAAAAACCCCAACGTATTTTGTAATCTGGTGTCTGCTTCCCCTGTCAGGTCAAGTGAATTACTTCTGGAAGGGAGGTGCTGTCGAATGGATTTAAAAATCAGTCTTTAAGTGTTGTTAAGTCTATTTTGACCTCTGTCTCCAAAAAACAAACTATCCTACCGAATGTGAATACTTAATACATTATTGCATTTTCAGTTCTTTTGCACTTTTGTAACATTTTAAACTAAAGTAATGGAAATGTCTCTTTTTTAAGCTTTATTTTTATTTTCTTGTCTCAGAATCTTTTATTAGGGTCTCTGCTCAGTCCCTGAAGTGTTAAAGATCACTTTGTGTGGCTTTCCTGTAGAAGGTTTCCAAATGCATTCAGCAACATGCATGTAGTCCCTATATAAAACCAAGACATAGTTGTGTATGGTGGTAGGGTGAAGCTTTAGAGGACTGTGTTTGGTGTGTGTGTTTTTGGGTTGGTAGGGGTTTTTTGTTTGTTTGTGCTTGGTTTTGGTTTTGTTTTCTTCCTCAAGAGTGCACCATGCCTCTCAGCAGTGCTAGGCTATGTTGGGAGGTATGCTATTGAGTGAAGTTACACAAATTGTTTTAAAAAAGTACAAAGCTTTATCCCAGTGTAATAAAAACATATTTCTGTGTATTGCTAGCAACCAGTGCCCAGACATCTGAAGATAAAGCTATGCAGGGTTGTATTCAATTTCTAGCCTGGAGTATCAAATCAATAATGGTCATAGTATTGTTGGCTTAACCCGTACTCCACAGTTCTGTTTGTTCATGAAGGGTTGCTTTACCTGTGTGCTCGTAATTTCTTTGCAAGATGCTTGGGCAGTAGCTTGTAATAACAATGCAGAAGTTAAATCTGCCCTTAATTGTTGCTATCAAGAAGGCCTTTGCTAGATTTGAGCAGTGGATTGATATATACTAACTTTGTTCAGTGACCTTTTCTGAAAGCTTAAAGTTACCCAACAATCTCAGAATAAGTAAATCTGTATTTAACTTCTAGAACTTATTACCAACCATAGTCAACTATGTCACTATCAAACCAAGTGCCTCCAGTGCAATCCCTTATTCCTGCTTTAAATAATTGGAAAAGAGGAAGAAATAGAATCATACAGTACGTTACTCAAATTCTAGTTCTGCCAAAATAGAGAGAGTTTGCAAATAGGACTTTGAAATTTTATGTTGCATCATAATTTGTCCTAAGTATTGTAACCATTGCATTTAGTATTTTAGGGATTGCTGTGTTCTTATTATTGCATTATTATTTCTTGCTGGAGTTTTTGAGTTTCTGTCTGAAGCAATAGGTATCTTAATATTTTCTGAATATAATGTAAAAACTTACAGTCATGCGTTTATCCCATCATACCACCTGTACACCTAACTCCTCATAACTATCAGTATGTGATAATGCTGCTGAGATAGAGGTTTTTCAGGATGTCGTGGGAGCGAGCAGTGTGCTGTGGATGGAACTCTTCCTGTTTTCAGAAGAGGACGGAAGTTTCTTTTGGAAGTACAGTCTTGCTTTCTCACTGATGTGTCAGTTTTGATATAATGATTAAACGATCTTCCCTAACTTTGCATCTCTTTTTAGCTATTTTCAGTGGGGGTAGATTTCACCTTTTAAATTCACTGGACAACTAAAGTTGATTTTATTAATAAATATAGCAAGTAATTTATTTACTCTTGGAATGCACTTATCCCTTGGGTAGAATTTGTCTATTGTCTAGAGCTGCATTATCAACATGATCTCAATTTTATTTAATTATATTGACTGAGATATATGTTATGATTAAATATTTTTGTATACAAGATACTGAGCTTTCAAAGCTTTTAAATTGTTAGGGGCTTTTCATATCTTTGTTATTTTAATGGCTTTTTATGGCAGATGCCAAAGCAACAGTGTCATATATCCCTGAGCCTTTTTATCTTTATATTGGGGTTTTTTTTGCTTGCAGGTTTGTTTTTTAGGTTAGTAGTAAATACGGATGCCTTCTTACAGAGCTTGGGGATGTCTTGATATTTAAGCTCCCCCACTACAGTGTTTCAGAGAAATAAAAGGCACAGCTTGACAGAAATAAAGTTCTGCACAATTTTCTGTTAAAAGAACAAAAATAGCAGACTGCCAACATGTTTCTGTGGTTTCTTTAGTAGTATAATCCTTGTGTCAGGAAATACTATTTCATGATGTTGCTGCATTATCTATTGATTATTATCTGTTTAAATTTCTATTACCTGTCTTAGAGTATTCCTGAGGAGTGAGTTGCTCTTGCCCCAGGAGTCAATGTTAGTAACTATGTATGTATCATATAATTATTCTCTAACTGTGCATTGCAGAACAGAATTATAGAATAGTTCAGGTTGGAAGGGACCTTAGGATGTCTATAGCCCACCCTTCTGCTCAAAGCAAGTTCAATGCTGAATTCCAAACTGGTTTTCTCTAGACTTTGGCTGGTCAGGTCTTGAAAACTTGCAAGAACAGAGACTGCACGAAGTCTTTGGGCAACCTGTTGCACTGCTTGGCTGACCTTGATGTGAAAAGGGCTCTTGTGCATGTCCATGCTCTTTCTTGTCAGAACCTCCCTCAATTTCTGACCACCGTCAGAATGTTCTCCCACTTTGCACAGCTGTGAAGAGCCTGTCATCTTTGTAATCTCCTCATATGTGTTGAGGGGCTGCTGCTGGGTCCCTCTGGAGCCACCTTTTTCCCAGGCTGAACAAGCTCAGTTCTCTCTCCCTCCTTGAAGGCTAAGAGTTCCAGCCTCTAACCATCTTGGTGGCCTTCTGCTGAATTTTCTCTACTTTATTGATGTCTGTCGTGTATCAGAGGGCCTAAAACCGGACACCAGGACATAGTTTTCTAGATGTGATCTAGTAGGTGTCACCTTTTTCATTCTACTAGCTATGCTCCTGCCCTTTCAGCCCATTGTGCTGTTAGCTTTCATTGTTGCTGGGGCATGCTACTGACATGCATTCTAAAGTGTTGTCCAGCAGGATGTCAGGTCCTTTTCCAGCAGAGCTGCTCCCCACCCAGTCGGCTCCCAGACTGTATCATGACAAGCAGTTATTCTATCCCAGCTGCAAGACTGTTTTTTAGACATTCAGTTGGTCATTTTTGAAAGGAGGAAGAAAAACCTTAGGTTCTCTTAGATCAAAAATAATTGGACATGAGTTTTATTCCTTGCTGATACTGTCCCAAGCAGTGCAATTCCTTTTGTGAAGTAGAATGAGATGATTAGTTTGGTCATAGCTTGGAAAAAAATCTACCTTCTAAAAGCTCAGAAAATAGTCTTCCATGTTATTTTGGTGTGTTATTCATGCATATACCCCAATGAATCTTGTGAGGTATGGTTAGAAACCATTCACATTACATAAATGAATTGGGATTAATATAAGATGCACAAAATAGTTTTGATTTTAAACAAAGACATACATTCTGATCTCTGGAAGTGACAGAATCAAATGACACATTTGATGTACTGTTTACCTTGAATATGACTGTCCCATTATACTTTCTTTATCTATAAAAATACGGAACTACAAAGTTCCATCATCCAGTAACAACTTTCTGTGGTCAAATCAGATGTTTTGAATTCAGTTTCTGTTTATTTACATGAATGTAGAGCATGCTATCCTGTACATGGGAAGAACTGATTGGAGACCCCTTCTTTACTTTTGACTGCAAAGAAATTCCAGCTTACATTCAGCTCAAAACTTTTTACCCCAGCCAGCACCTGAAATTTCTGGGAGCTTTTGCTCTGGAGCAAATATGGACCTATTACTCTATTTCAGGGAGCAGGATGGCAGTTAAACCTACCGGTTTCCAACTACATTTACTTATCCTATTATATTAAGGCACAAAATAATTCTTTCTCATAAGAGATTATATTAATGTATATATGATACATGCACAGTTTTAATATTAAAAAGCGTGAGTTAGTTTAATGTTTGTGGCCAGGGTTCTCAATCATGTATCAGATTGTGGACACATTAGCTCTACATGCAAATTAAGAGAAGGCAACAAGCAGAGTCCCCATCAGGACTTGACCCTGTGAGCTTGTTTTTTATGTTTCTGCAACAGACACTGGTACTAAACCTTTGTAATCTATGCACAAGCATGACACTTTTGATAAGTGTGTCTAAAAGTCCCTTTTGGCTGAGTCCATAAGAGCTGTGCTGAACTAGGCTTGAGTGCAATCCATTTTCCATATACATGGTCTTGTATAACATAGATCTTACTTTTCTGTGTAGTTATCAATGCCTTTCCCTTAGAGATGAACACCCCAGCCATGCGCAGCAAATGAAGCATGTCATCATTCTGAAGGCTAGGATGAGGTAGTCAATCACTCAACAGTAAAGTCTGAAGAGCGAGGTTGCCCATGCTTTGGTTAGAGTTTGTGCTTTTCGTGCTAATCTGTTTTAAATATTAGTCACTGTCAACACTGTAGCTTTGTTTACTGCTCAATGTGGGTAAAGGTGGCATAGCATGGCCAGTGGAGAAAAGAAAATAAGGGACAGAATGTGAAACAACCATAAATGTAAATTCAGTGTCAGAAACCTGTTTTTATGGGGACTCCAGTCTTAAGATCTTGTTTTGAAAAGTGTGAATTGAGTTCTAAATAGAAAAGACTGTCATTTCAAAACCAGGTTTCTGAAGTTCTTGTTTTTGATGTGATAGCTGCTTTTGAGGTGTCGTTGCATGTAGTTGGAGAAGATACTGCATACAGAAAACACAGTGAATTAATTCTGGTAGGATAATTCTTAAGGGCGGTACGATAATGACTACCAACTTTTGTTTGTTAGTACATCAGATGAACTGTGACACATTCACCTTTGTAGCAACCTCCTACAGAGGCAGGATAAGAATATCAGTGGCATAGAAATGTGTAGGTGATTGGAAGGCTGGTTACAGATGTTGACAAAAGTGAATTAAATGAAATGGATGCCTGAAAATTCAGTTATAAATGAGAAGGCTTAAATACACTCCCTCCCCCATCACCTGAAAGCATACACAGTTACACTTAGACTGTAATTACATGTAGACCTTTAAGGTATTACTAATCTCCCAGATGAATAAAATGGTTTGAGAATATTTATTCCCAAACAAAGCTATACGTGTTCCTGTTTTGGTTAGATTGCTAAACCATGTTACCCTGGGATGAGCTCTTTCAGCTTCAGGTCCTTCAACTTCACTGTATGAGCTTACACTAGGGCAGAATTGACCCTTCTTTTCTTGGAGGTAAATTTCTCTAGCCATATTTGAGAAATATTTGACTGAATTTGGGTCTGGTGTTACTGTGTCAAGTTGATGGATCTGCCTGCTTAATTTTGTGGGAAATTCATCTGCTGGAGGTGCAGATGAATGTAAAGCTGGGCGGCCAGCTCCTATTCAACTGCAAAAAAAGATAATCACCGAAGAAAAACCAAGCAATTAAGACTTTTTCTTGATTTGGTTAGAGACACTGACAGTTTTCAGTATTCACCATATCCTCATAGTTTATTTCTAAGAAATTTCTAGTTTTCTTCTGCTGTACTCACTGCCACATCAGACCTTTGCCCTTGCTCCTTTCTTTGTTTTATTTAATTAAAACACTGATAAGCATCTTATAAAAGTAACATTCTCTTGTAATGTTACTCCAGGCCTGCTATGCTCTTTTACCCTTCTGTTGTCTCCTTTTGCCTGACCTTAGACTGGATGACTCATCCCTACCTTAAGGCACTATCTCACTGAACATTGCTTTAGTCCCTTGTGTGTCAGAATAGATGTCTATTGGCTTCCAAGTTGTGATTTCTAAAATAAAGGAGTAACTGTTCTATAGTCTAAGACTACCACATGAATGCTGTTCAGGTGGGGGGTTTGTGTGTGTTTTCGGGGAGTTTCTTGGGGGTTTTTTGTTGTTTTTTTTTTGTCTGTTTGGGTGGTTTTGGTTTTGTTTGTTTGTTTTTTGGGGTTGGTTTTTGGTTTTTGTTTTTTCATTTTAACCCACTATGCACAGGAGTAGCTCCCTGACAGCTACATCTACTGTGTATGCCTCAATTCTCATTTTAGCTTATTGTGTTTTTATGTAGTCATCAGCTGTTCAGAAGCTAGTTAGTAGAAGTTATGTAGGATTATCTTATTATTGTCATCATTTTGCTCTATCCTCAAGCTTCCCACAACTTGTGTAATCTTCTGTTATTGTTCTGTTACCTTGTTGAGACTAGCTTTCATTGGATGGAGTGTGTAGGGTGTGGTTTATCCTGTACTTGATGAGGACATATGTATGTTACTGCAGTGTAAGTAGTAATAATAAATGCTTTCCTCCGCTAACTTGTGCTGAGAAGTGCAAGAAGATACTTGAAAACTATTAATTTAGCTACTGGCAATATGCCCAAGCAGTAGAGCAGGAGGAATGACAACTTTCTGGTAATGTTTACCTGAACTGTGAGATCTGTAGTGCAGAAATACAACACTCGGGACAACATTTGGGGAAAAAGTAATGATGGGTAATGATGAAATTAGAACAGCCTACATATGCTGTAATAAGATAGAATACGACTATATTTAATCGGCTAGCAACAAATCATAACCCTGTTTTAGATCAGGAAGCAGTGATGAAACAGTGACTTCAGGTTAGTTTTGTTTTCATTGTTTCTTGAGGTCAATTGAGCTACTGATAAATTTATGCCATAAATGATAATTGGGGTGAGGTAGAAAAGCTGAGCTCCATGAAGCCTAAGAAATTGACTAAAACTTTTTCAGCTTGGTCTCTTGTTGATAAGAATGTGAGTGCCCTGGTGTGAAGTATGTGTTTTTTGTTTTTCGATTTTTCTTCTTTTTACAGGAAAAGAGGATTTAAAACTCCATTTTACTTGTATGATAATATATCTCTTCAAGTTTCTTAGACCATGTTGAGAATACACCAGTCTAAATCATACACGTTGTGAAATTTGGGTTTTTGTATGTGAGTGCCCCTGGTGACTTCACATTTTTTGGAATTTCTAGTTATATTTTGTTATTAACATCAAAATATTAGTGATGTTCAAGTATTTAAAAGGATTTTAAACGCATACATGATATAATTTCTTAATAAAACACAGATAAAACTTCTTGCCAAGTTTGACATTTTCTACAATAAAGTAAAACAAAAAATCAGATAATATGATGCAAAAAAAGAACATGAGACTGATCTTAATGAACAGCATTGTATTGCACTGTTTGGATGAGCAAAAGCGGCAGTTGCCTCTTGCTTGCTGTTTTTGTTCCTGTTGGATCTGAGGTGGATAGTCTTCTACAACACAAACACCAGGACGGTGAATGCCCCCTCTTTCAGTCATACAGGAAATGTCCAACAAAGACTAATGACTACAGGTTTGGAACTACTTACAAGTCTATACAAAGGAGCTTTTCATGTTTGCTGCTCCTAATTTAATGAATCTTGGCTGTTGGGGCAGTTCTAGATAGAACAAAGATAATAGTATACATGTGCTTAGTTAAGCTTTAGCAACCTTGTTTAACCCTTAGGTCTGTCACCTTGACGTGGTTCCCAGGCAAAACAAAGACACGTGGTCTATACCCTGCTCTGCAAAGTAGCTACGGCAGGATTTTAATTTCATTAATATCAATCTGAATTGTTTTATGGAATCTAGGTATTGTCACACTTGTGGAAGCCCTGTCTATTCAAAGTGGAACTTAATATTTTCTTAATAGGATATTAAGCATTAGAACAATTTAGCTTGGGAACCACAAGGAACATTGTCACTTGAAATATTTAATTCAGGATTAACTGCCTTTATGTAGAATGTAACTGATTTAAGCTCTAGCAGTAAACTTCCCAAGGGAAGCCTTAGGTAAATTCTACAGTTTGTGTTATTTAGGTGGTCAGACTAGGTGATTTGCAGATCTTGTGGAGCCTTAAGAGTCCATCATTCTGTGTGTCAGTGCAATCTCTGTACAGTTTGATAAGGATGCCTGCCTGTCTGTGCTGTAGTTTTTGCATTTAGGAAGGTTTTGAGACTTCATTTCCAGAGATATCTGGAGTCCTCTGGATTTCTAAATTCACCCATTTAATAAAGTTGACTACATTCTGTAACAGTTCTGGTGACCTTCCCAAGCAGTTTACCTCTTTACTGCATTTGGCAAGCTAAAAATTTTATGGTTCTTCTGATACTGAAACAGCTTTTTATAGAGTCTCATTGTTATTTTTGGCAGAGCCAATCCCTGGTAAATCTACCAAAACAAAGAAGAAAATACAGGAAGAAAAAAACCTTTATTATATTCAACCAGAAATAGGGTTTGACTTTCAGATAATATCTTATTGGAGGCTTGAACAGAAAAGTTAGGAAATACTTGTGTAATATTTCAATCTTGATGGACACATTTTAAAACCTAAACTGTTTAGTTAGTGTGGTGAATGGAAACAGGAGCAATGTGACCTAAGAATTATTGAGGTGAAATTTTGAGCCCCTAGCTCAAAAAACTGATCCTGTGAAATTGGATCAAGCGTGATAGGAATGAAAACGGTGAAGTTTCAACTCCTGCAAATTTCTTACCTTTAAGAGAGTGTTGGGGGAGCTGCTGTACAGCCAATCATAAATGGGCTTTTATGTATTACACTGTACATGGAAAGTTCTTGTGTCTTTGGTATTGATGTTGAAATAAAGAAACCAGAGATTATTTCTCATATGGAACTGTGGAATATTGAGATGTAATCAGATATACAGCTCCTGTTTTGGTTTAACAAGCTCAGAGGGTATTTAATTGGGTGCTGGTACTTGGCCACACTTTCCTCCATCTTTGTTGCCCATCACCTGGACCCTTTGGGCAGCAGACACTGTTATAGTTGTATAGCCAGTGCTCTCAGTGCTTTATTGCCAGCTCATGTTGTAGACTGCTAGGTGTATGGAGGATGGGACCTAATACTTGCAAATCATGCAGAAATCAGTGTGCTGCAAAGCCTAGCTTCGTGGGGACTCCTGTGCATGTTTCTCACTAGCAGCGTGAGAGAAAGCGCCCCATTTAGACTCTTCCTGAAAGCTGTTTGCAAGTTTGCCCATCTCACGGTACGGTTTAGGAAGCAGTTCTGAGATAAGAGCAACAAAGGCAGAACAGATCTGCTCCTTCTGTGTTAGCTGAGTAGTATTTCTTCCTGCCTGCTGCAGATCTATGCAGTCCACATTCTAGAAACAAAATTTGGGCTGGATCTCCACCTGGTAGAAGCTCAAAATCTTTATTATAAAATCCCTGGAATGTACAGGGATTGGCAGTGAATTGGTTTTGGGTGTGTTTTGCATCTTGAAAAAATGTCATTAATTGTATAGAAGTATGTGGTGGTTGCTTGAAACATGCTTTCCCAAAAGTACTCAGTTGCGAGGCTTAACTAGTAATTTACTTTATAATATTTTCAAATGTTTGCAGTGATTATTGAAAAAAATATTACTTACAAATTAATCGTCCCAACTCTTTTAAAAATGTACCACAGTATGTAGATGATGTTGGTTTGATGCCAGCCATGATGCCTTTTCTTCCTGGCAGTATTCTGCTCTTCTCCTGTACTATAACAAACATTTGTTATCCAGTCAGGAAACCATTTCATTTTGATGTCATATCGATGTCATGTGTAGTCCACTTTCCCTCTCATCTTTCTTCCACCAATACAGGATCAACTCTTAACATGGTTTAGAGATTTAAAATATTCCTGGCAGATGTTTTAACTACCCTGCTCTTAAGTACCTCCAGTGATGGAGAGTTTGGAGTCTATCCAGGCAGCCTCTTTTTGTGCATATTAACCGTCCCTTCAGTTAGGCATTATATTTAAGAAAAAACCCAAACAAACAATAAAAAACCAACACAAAAAACTAAACGGCTATCTCTCTTGCTACAGTTCTGTCCAGTACTTCCTGACCTATTCCTAGTGGCAGAGATTGCAGTTTTATTTCTCCTACTTAGCAGCTACCTTTTAGGGATTTGAAAATTATCATATATCCCCTCACTTGTTTACTACAGTTTACATATGCTACCAGTACTAGTAGTCCTTTCTACCACAGTCTTTCCTATAACAAATCTGCAACATAAAGGATTGCTAGTAATAGGCTGACCAAAATGATGAAGGTTGCATTCTCATTGCTAATGTAGCAACAAATACTGGTCTATTAAGGTATCTTGCAGAGTTGTCTTGTGGCTTTTTCCAGGACCAATGTGCAATTTGAACTGTATTTTCCTTTTTTTAGAAAGCAGAAGATAACCTGGAATATATTTTATTGGGGATGTTGGTTTTATTCTTCTCTTCTGCTTCTCCTCCTCTGCTTTTTAATTGTCTCCCATTTATGTGTGTACATGGACATTGTCCTGTTGTTGTTACATTTCTGAGTGTAATTTTGGAATAGTTATAAGCACCCAACTTTAAGAATGTTGCTTGCTTTATAAATTTTTGTTCTGCATGTTTACTAAAATTTTTCTTCTTTTTCTCATGATGTATTCTGTTCTGGCTGGTGAAAACAAAGCTTAAGGTAGAGTAGGATGAATTACATAAGTGTAAATGCTTATCAGTATGGCTTGTACCTTTGAAAAACAAAGTCTTGAGTCTTGCGTCAGGGACAAAGGAAACTCCTAAAATGGTTAAAGTGCTAATAGTATTTTTAAAAATATATGGAAGTACACTGTTACTACATTGAATTTTCTGTTTGTGTATTGTACACTTCATACAGAAAGAGCATCACAGGCAGCATTGTCTCTCTACCAAAGAGGTTTGGGCACTGAGCTGAAGCTCGGTACAGTTGCTTTCGTTCCACAAAAGTTTCTGTGAGGAGCTGAAGGATGTGATACATACTGTCACCTGAAGTGGTACTCCTGAAGTACCAAATGCAGAATTGTTTTAAAAACATGGTCTTTGTGTAGGTCTTGAGTCACTGTGTTTTATTCCTCATTTTCCATGCCTGGGAGTTAAAATTAGGCATTAAAGAGAAGGCCCTGTGCCTCTGGTCTATACCTGGGAGAATAGTGTTCAGGAACTGAAAGCTCAGTCTGTTTTAAAGGGGGTAAAGGAAAGGGTATTAGTGCAGGCCCTTTCCTGCTTTAGTTTTTCTGTTCATTTGTGCATGTGTGGGATTTTTAATTAGTTTTAGCAAGTCACTTGGAATAGCCACAGTCTGAAGTTCCTTACAGATTGGAAATAAAGTTGTCTTAGCAAATAAAAACTTCCGCTTTATCCTATTGCTGAAGCACCTTCAATCCAATAGAAACCTTAAGCAATGGACTCACATCACCACAGATCCTGAGAAACATGGTAACAAAATTGAAAAGATTTATCGGAGGCCTAGTTCGTAAACTGCTTACAGTTGCACCTTTTGAATTTTAAGCATTTGATTTAATAAACAAAGGAAGTAGTTTGTATTACTGGTGAAACTGGAAGTCAGTTGAGACTGGCTTTAGCATAGTGTATTATTGCCTCCTTTGAAGTATTTATTCAAAGTGTGTGTTTAGTGCCAAAGGTAGTACTACAACACAGGAAAATGCTGAACACTTATCTTTATAAATATGAACCCTAATAAGCTCTTAAATTCCCTGCTTTAACTCTTCGCAAAAAACCCCAAAAGCAAAGAAACCAACCCCAAAACCCAAAACTTTACTTCAGAAGCTTCAGTAGAAGCAGTGTACGTAAATGGAAATTTAAACTTTCAGCAGCTTGAGTGGTCTGTTGACTTATTTGAGAAGCCAGAAGCAATTGGCTCTCCAAGCATGAATAAATGTCTGCAGGAAGAGACCCTGCATTTCCAAAGTGGTGCTGCAAATGAATAGTGCATGTGGGAACGTAGGCAAAGGGTTTATTATGGTAGTTTGCTTATGCCTAGGAGATAGGTACCTTTGTTGCTATCTTTGAATAGGGCTTCAAAGTCCCTGGTGACTCATTTTTAATGTCTGCATTCTGATGAGGTATAAATGATCAACCCTTTCATCTATGTCAGCATTGCTGTGCTATTACTATTTTTCAGATGTTAGAAACAATGCATGATTTTAGCAGTGCTCCAAGCTGCACTCGGCATTCATTTGGGAGAGCTTCTCTTCTAATCTCCCTGGAAGTCACTATGATTGTCTCCTGCATTTTATTGGAGAGAGAAGGTTATTTACAAACTAAAATATAAGGCACCTTCTGCACACTCAATATTTTAACTGTATATGTTTCCTGGCAATTGCATTTAAAAAAACCTCAGAAAAAGAGAGTGGGGAATTGGGATTGTGTTTTTCACGAGACACACAAATGGTGTGACTGCTTTTAGGGGTGGGATCGTACACCCTCAAGATCTGCTGCCAGATGATACAGCTGATGAATGCTTTTGCTGCAGATTTTGTAGATCTGAAGTACGGTGGCATGGTGGATTTGCATTATTGACTGTAAATACACTGTAAATACAGATGCATTTTTGCTGCTACCTGTCCACTTGGTTCCAGCTGTAAATTTGTTTTGCCTGTTGGGATTTTTTTTTCTTGTTGGAGAAAAGGATGCTTTTATATTTGTACTTATGGGACAGAGTTCTACTTTTTTAGATCACTTGTGGAATTAGTGAAGAAATCTTATCATAGTCTTCATTGTAGTTGCATACTCTCCTTCTCTGACTGCCTGGTAAAGTAATAAGCACGTGGTCTATTCTTCTGTATTAGAATTATTAGTAAAAAGACTCAGTCCCAGCAGTATTCTTGTGAAAGCCTAATTGTTTATGTTCCTTCATTATGAAAGCACAAATACTAGTGAGTTTGTAATTATTTAGATTTCACCAGCTGTTTAAGTTTGTGATATATAAAAATACAAACCAAACAAAATTACAAATTTAGCTTATGATCCAGAAGGGTCAAGAGAATTGATAATTGTAAAGACATGTCAGATGGCTATAGGATGAGGAATTTCCTTGTTATTATTCTTCGGTGCCATGACTTGATTACGGTGTCATGATATACAAGAATGTTTCATGAATGTATATTGGCAGCACTGAAGACTAGTGTGGCATATTGTTTTTAGTCTTCCCATTTTTTGCTTTACGTGGTGTTTTGTCTTCTTAAAACCATTCTCCCCTTGATAAATAAGCAATATTGGGAAGGGGAAACAAGGTTAGTGTAAGGTTAATGTTCAGCTTCTACCTGGGATATGTAGTAGTTTAATTTAAATAATGTTTATAGATATATAGCATCAACAAAGAGCCATATTAGGAAAACCCCCCTCTAGCTAATTAACTGATTGAAGAGGTATCTGTAGAAGTAATAACTTTAGGATCCAATATTTCTGTCTTCAATTAGTCTTTCCTGGGAGAGGTGGAATCTACCTTCTTCATGTGAACATAGTTACTATTTTTAGGCCTACCTGATTTGGAAATATCAGTCTGCTGCTTTTATATAGATGTAGTGTATGTTATGTCGCATGCCACTGATCCTAAAAGAGATAGCTGTTGTCCTGCTAAAACCTTCCACTTTTATATGACAGAGGCTGATAATATTTCTTTCAGTGAAGATACCCCATAATAAACTCTGTGATAACAGTTAAAGAGTTTGAACTCAAAACTGATGTGTTCTGTACCAATTACATGTGTGCCTTGATTGTGTGTAAGTAAAAACTTCCTTGTATTAACATCTTGCAAACTGGAACAGTATGAATTCTCCAACTGAAACTAAAATGTTGGGATTTTTACTCTCCTATTCCATTACTACTTAATTTATGAAGCTAAAATGGAAGTTAGCCTAAGCAACATCTAACTGATATTCCTGCTGAGAACAGAAACAAAAGCTGAGCAACGTTTTTGCTAGAGAACAGAAATGCTGCTCTGCAATTTTAAGTAAAGCATAAAATTTTATTTCTGAAGACATATTTATTTAGATGTTGGGTTTTGTGTTTATTTTTGGTACAGGTTATTAACGCTGCTTTAGCTCTTGCTGCCAGACCAAAAAGTCAAGTTGTGAAAAACAACATGGAGATGTATAGGAGTACATGGGAGAATCACATCCATGTTCTTACTGAAGCTGTGGATGATATAACAAGTATTGATGATTTTCTTGCTGTATCAGGTATGATAATTTTCAGAATCTGATTATTCTTTTATATGCTTTGAAAACTTTTCATAACATTTCAACAGGAAAACAATGGAAGATTAGATTGTGTAAGGTTTTGTGAAGCTGTTGCTTCTGTTTAAAATGTCCCTGCACAATAGATATTTCTACTGTGCATAACGTAGAGCTGGGTAGAAGTTACCTGAGCAAACTAGGTGCGTAAAGCACAATGGGTATGTTACAGTGGGTACATTTATCCATCCTCACAGGTTCATTTAGCTCTAAGTTTCAAAATCCTCTCTGCAGCTGTGAGAAGTCTCCTTCTAGAGAAGGAAGGTCATAGCAGTGTGCATATACATAAACCAGGAGATTCTCATGATATCCTGTGTTCCAATTACTGTGGAATACACTGTAGCATTTCCAGAATTTTCATGTACAAATCTTTGTCAAACAAAATGTGCTTCTAAGTCTCTTCACTGAAGAGACCTTTGATAGTAGTAAACTGTATTTACTGAAGCAGTGTCTTCAACATTTAAACTGAAGATAGAAAACAGTTTTACTTGTTGCTGTTTAAAGATCCCAGTTCTAAGTTTTTGACTTCTCTTTAGTGTAACATGGACAGGAAGGAAAAATTTGTCTCATCTTCATTAAATGTGGTTTAAAATCTGTGTTTCCTTATGGCCAGTGGGCCCCTGCATTTGCCCATTTTTCTCTGGGCATGTCCATTGGGCTGAATTCCATTTGTTAGGATTATTTGGTTTATTCAACAATATTGAACATGAATAGTTCTGCAGATGTCAGTAGTTTGGAACCATTGTAAGTGGAGTCAGAACTAAGTTCATTTTCCCAAATTATTTTTTGCTCATTAAACATGAGGGTGGAATTTTAGTTAAAAGGAGACTTAGCCTTAGCCTGGATGTTCATTGCTTGAAAGCTTATCTGTATATCTTAAAAAATATCACCTTTACTGTGGTAACTGGAAGCTGCTGAACTGGAGTCCCCATAACTGAGTGGTGTTTTTTTCTTGTGATCAGGATGTGGATATTACAGTGCAAAAACTGTGAGCAGAGATGGCCATTCAGGCCCTTTCTGGGTCTGCTGATTCTGGATACAGACTGTTCCTCAGAGCATGAAAGTTTTTGCTTTACAGCAGTCAAGTTGGTATACCTAGCAAGTGGTTTAGGTCTGAATGTAGGCAAATTTACTGCAAATAACGTGAGTTGGTTGTTCATTGAGCTACTCTCCTGCGTGCATCTCAGCATCTTAGCACAGAAAAGCATAACCAGAGGATTATTTGTTTTTCCCCTGTGTAAGTTAGCCTTTAATGGAAGCCAATTATGAACCTTCCTATTGCTTATAGGGTCTGGGAGGTTGCAAATCTCTCCTGTTGGACTGAAGCTGAAATTTCTGAACGAATTGCTAGACCTGTTAATAACAGGAAGAAACAAGTCCAATTGCTGATGAATTAAATACATGAATCTCTTTAACTTACTATGAAATCTCATGAGTTTTAAAATTCTTTCAAATTCATTGAGCTAAAGGTTTCTTTTTATTTACACAACTGTGGTTCATTTAAATGGCATATTTCAGGTATTTTTTCAAAATTTCCTTGTGTTGAAGAATAGATTTAGACATTCCAATAATAATTGGAAGAAGAAAAATCTCTTATTGGGCAGCTTCTCTTTTTACAGTAGACTCCTTGCTTTTTGATGTATTTTATATTCTTTGGTTGAGCACAGCCAAATGATTGACAATACTTCACAGGAAGTAAAAGCAGAAACTGTAACTTTAGTAGCAGTGATGTGTAGGCCTATGTATCATGAGGTCCAAAAAAGTAAACATTCATATATCTGCTCTAAACCATGTGCAGAGCATCTTCTGTAAGCTTTGGCAGAACCTTTTGGCACATGTTAATTTAATTTGTTTAACTTCAAGTGTCATGCTTGTTCTTAAGTGATCTGCTGAGTAGGTGTTTCCCTATGGCAGTGTCACGTACTAGCTTTACTAGCTTTTTTTTTTTTTTTAATTAGCTCATGTACAAAGAAGTAATTATAGGATATAATATAGAATATTTTAATATTAGACTTATTATATTATATGTAATTAATACATTCCAATACTATATTATATATAATAATAAAAGATATTATATAAATATGACCTATAATTATATATTATGTATAGTAATATATAATTATATAATAATATATAATAATATAATAATATAAGACTAATTATAAGGAATGGTGCAAGCCACTCTCAGTCTACTCCTCAGTGTATTAGCACCATTACCGTGTTCTGAGGGAATAAAACATTCATGTATTGTTCTGTCTAAACAGAAAAGTTAAATGTGTAATAGAAGACGGTAGCTGACTTTTTCGAAAATTACTTGGTAATTAGGAAAAAGAACGTACGTTGTGTCACGTTTGAGATGAAAAGAATACGAGAATAGGTTTATAATCGATCTGTGTTTTCTACATAAAATAATATTCTGCAGCACATGCCAACATGGGCATATTGGGGGAAAAATGTTTTTTAAATAACATAGTTCATTCAAAATGGATACTGTGCTCTGTCAGAGTATCACATCTTCACATCTGAGTTCAGAGGCTGAGTTTGCATCCCTGATTGCATCTTCCAGGTTAGCAAGGGAAGTGATTAGTCCTGTAGCATTAAAATCATATTAAAAAAATGTAGTACACTCTTTTGTAAATACAGTAAACACACCTCCCCTAGTAATGCTGGTGATTCAGAATTCTAAATCATGCAACAGAATTGCCTACTTAAAAATTTATTTTAAATGGCATCTCTGATTGATTGATAGGTCAGATTTTTCTACCAGATACAAAATGTACTTCCCAAACCTGGGAAGAGTTGGGAATATCTTTTTTGGGGTTTACATTATGTATCGCCTTTTCACACAGTGTTACCTGAGACTTGGATGGCAAGTCTTCTGTAAAATGAAGTTACTAATGTGAGTTATTCTGGGTTATTGATGATTTGGAGGGTAAATGCTATGGACCTTTTAAAGGTACAGTGTAACTCCAATTAATGTCACCGCAAAAATTTTGCACAGAGCTCAGAGTACCAAGTGGATTAGTCCCTATGTTTTTTGAATCCAGGATGAGTTACATTCCTGTCCTTAAAATAAGCTGACTAAGGGAGCTATAGCTGAGAGGATGGGAAGGAACTGAGCTCCCCGTGAAAATATCTCCTTGTGACTGTTTGCTAGCCATTTGTGGGGTTGCTGAAACAAACCATATGTGTACAGGAAAATTGTGTCTCTCCTATTGTGATACATGTATTTCTCTGATGAAGCACTGAGGGAAAGAGAATTCTGTGACAGATCAAAAAGGGTGACTTGTGAACGTTTGGAAGGTTGGGATTTTTTGTTCTTGTTTTTTGTTTGGTTGGGTGTTTTGGTTTTTGTTTTTTTTTTTTTTTTCTTTTTTTTTTTCTAAGTGCTAATATGACATTTATTGTATATGCTAATAATGGTGTTCTTATTTTTTGAAGTGTATTACTCTCTCCTTTTCAGATTCACCTATCCTCATGAAATTGGATTTATTTTTTGGTTGTGTTTTATTTTTTTTTATTTATTTGTATGTGATACTGTGTTCAAAGGAAAGCTAGCGCTACAGAAGACAGAAAAGAGATTAAATCAGGTCTTTACAAGTGAAAAAGAGGTCAGATTGCAAATAGCCATTTTAAATGATGGTCTGTTCCTTATAAAGGAAAGCAAGAGTTAATGAATTGTGTAAAAAATGTCATTGCAATTACGAAACATTATAAATGTTGATACCATTGTTCATAGATTTGTTATACCTCGTAAGAACAGAGAATCAGTTTCAGCCTATCAGTTTTGGATAGTCAATTTATGCAAGGAAGAATGTGGGTATTAATCTTTATAACCCACTGACATTAGGTTTAAAAAATACTGTCATCCATTTATCATGATGATGTGAAGTTTTTAGATTCATATAAGTAAATTGAAATGTGCTATTGCATTTGATGCATGAATTTCCAGGAAACTAGTTTTGATATGCTTGCAATTTTGTTTATGTTGGTAAATCTTAAGTTTTATCCTTAACTCTGCTCTCGTAAACTGACTCTTCTGTGTCTCTTTTCTGATACAATTAGGCTGAAAACAAAGTCCATGATGTTCATATTCTAATGTTGATTCTTCTGTGTTATTTTAATACCCTTTATTCAAAATTACATGAATAAAGCTTTTGGATACAGATGGAAAATATGAAATGTCAGTATTTCCTTCCTTTGTATGTACGTTTTCCTCTCCTGACAATGGTGTGTAATTGCAATGACATGTTAATCGCAATTGTTAGGTATTTTTACATTATTACATGTTAGAAAACCAGTAAGAGAAGGGTTATATCTTTTAGTCTAAAAGTTAACTCAACTTCTACAAGGACTGTATAGGTAAGAATAGCTCAAAAGTGTGTTTATATATACAAATTCTCAGGGCCTGTGATTTTTCCTTTCTGTTGTCTTGTTGAAGAGCTTGAATGGCAGAACCTGTGCTGCTTTTCTGTCCCCTTCTGAATGTCCTTGCCCAAATAATGATTATTGCATGTAATGAACCTTCTGTCCAGCCTTTCATACTGTCTGAGTTGTGGTCTGTCATATTTATAATATCACTATCATCCTTACATTAGTGATATCATTATCACTAACAATCCTTATTATATTAGCACTTCTTTTGCCAAAATTGAAGTTTCATGTTTTCATAAAAACATTTCCTTGTTCATCTCTTTTCTCATCCCTCCTCATGTATGAATAAATCCTCCTCCTCTTCATGTACTGTATAAAAATAACATGGACCCTTTCCTGTTCTCAGTGTAATGATATCTCTGCTCTGTCCTTTTAAATACCTCCTTAAAATACGATTTGTCTAAAGTGCATTTTGACTCTTGTAATCTCATCAACACTTTCAATCGAATTAATTTTTTTAAAGGTAAATATATCCCAAATAATGGGTAATTAGTCATTAGACTTCAAGATGGTTTTGTCTGATGTCCAGTTTGTTGTTTCTCTACCAGAAACTCTGTTACTTGCCATTTACCTAATGGAGTGATAGTGAATAGAATGACTTAAATGTTTGCCTCAGATAAGCGTTTGTGTAACTCCCCCATGCAGTTTCTGTTGCTAAATTGATCGTGGTAAATGTGGACATCTGCAGATCAATCTGCAGTAGAATCTGGAGAAGATGCCATTTTTAGTATTGTGAACAGAAAAATATGCTATAATGTATACAGGGGTGCCCCACAATTCAACTCCTTACAGAAACTGGACTGAAATGTCTTGAATAGATAGATAAAGACTTCAGAGAGTGTTCAGGAAGTTCTTTGATAGGACTAAAGGTCATCAAGCTGACATGATGAGTAGGCAAAAGGGAATAATTTTTTTAACCGAAGAATTGGCACAAATCAGTTACTGCTGGCAAGAGGAAGAAGAGTCATAGTTCACCTTCCTCTTACACTCTCGTTCCAGTGTCATGCACAGACTTTCAGAGGAGATTCAGGGAAATGTTGCATGGCTCTCCCTCTGAATGGAGTTGAGAAGAGCATGCTCCAAATGTGACATGTGCAAGGAATTCTCTAAAAATCTGAAATCATGCAGGCTAGAATTTTGTTTCCAGTCGCTTAGTCCTTCCCTTGGAATCTAAGAATATGTTAAGTCTTTCCAAGCATGATGGGAAATGGTGAGATACCACAGTGTTAGAACAGAGTTGTCTTTTAATGTAAACCTGTGCCATCAGAAACTACTTTTAATTCATGGAAAGCAGCAAAAGATAGGATGTTATCATAAAGCTGTTGGAGAAGGCAGTTTTTGTGGGTGCAAATGGTCTTATGGCCCCAAAATCCCCAAGAGCTAAGGGACCATGTTTTTTGATCCTTTTACTTGTAGTTTTTATTTTATTTCAGTGAAGCTTCCTCAGTTTAACACCAGCAAAAATAAACAGGAAGAAAGAAACTTCCCTTATGTCTTTTCTCCAAAGGCCCCGTTCTAAGGAAGTAAAGTACTGATAACACAGAGAGAGCAAACGCTACAGGCTTGGGGCAGAGTGGCTGGAAAGCTGCCTGGCAAAAAAGGACCTGGGGGTATGTTGGTCGACAGCCGGCTGAACATGAGCCAGCAGTGTGCCCAGGTGGCCAAGAAGGACAACGGCATCCTGGCTTGTATCAGGAATAGTGTGGTCAGCAGGAGCAGGGCAGTGATTGTGCCCCTGTACTCGGCACTGGTGAGGCCACACCTCGAATGCTGTGTTCAGTTTTGGGCCCCTCAGGACAAGAAGGACATTGAGGTGCTGGAGCGTGTCCAGAGAAGGGCAACGAAGCTGGTGAAGGGTCTGGAGCACAAGTCTTATGAGGGGTGGCTGAGGGAGCTGGAATTGTTTAGCCTGGAGAAAAGGAGGCTGAGTGGAGACCTTATTGCTCTCTACAACTGCCTGAAAGGAGGTTGTAGCGAGGTGGGTGTTGGTCTCTTCTCCCAAGCAACAAGTGATAGGGCAAGAGGAAATGGCCTCAAGTTGCACCAGGGGAGGTTTAGATTGGATATTAGGAAAAATTTCTTCACTGAAAGTGTTGTCAAGCATTGGACCAGGCTGCCCAGGGAAGTGGTTGAGTCACCATCCCTGGAGGTATTTAAAAGAGGTGTAGATGTGGTGCTTAGGGACATGGTTTAGTGGTGGAGTTGGCAGTACTGGGTTAACAGTTGGACTCGATGATCTTCAAGGTCTTTTCCAACCTAAGTGATTCTATGAAATATGCAGCTTTGCTTCTTTCCTAACGTTATTGCTTCAGATCCAAAGCCGCTGCTGCTACTGCAGTTTCTGTAGTTGGAAGAGATCTTTAGTGGTTGATTAGGAAACATGGTGTCAGATGAACTTTATTAACATGTAGTGTAGCATGTGCAAAATGGCAAAATAGGAGAATAGAATCAAAGAATAAAAGACATTAGAAGAGAACTCTGGAGGTTATCTGCTAAAGCATGTTGTACAGAGCAGGTCAAACTTCCAATTTCCTACAGAAATTCCATTTGAAACTTACGTTATACATGTTCCAAACAGATTTTTTCCTTCGGTCTTAACTATTAATGTACAGCAAAGCTTAAGCAATGCTACATTTAAGTAGTATTCCTCTACTGCAATAATATATAAAAAAAGTCTACTTGATGAATCCCTTCTCTCAGTTGCATCACTGAAAGAAGAATGTAGTTGATCGGAGTCAGAGCAACTAAGAGTAGATTAATGTAAATGTATTCTCATAAGTTTTTTGGGATTATATAAAAGTTGACAAAATAATACTAAGGTATGGTATCTGTACCTTGAAAAGAGATTTATTTTATTTACAGATGTTTTCATAGATATGGAAAAATACTGATAATATGCTGCTTATAAAAACTGAAAGCAATTACTAAATTACATAGGTCTTTAAAAATGATTTTTTTCATGTTTAATTTTTCATTTTTATACACATTCTTTGAGAAGTAGAAAGGGGAGCTCTCTGCCTTTTTAAAATCTAAAATACCACGCTACTGAAATGAATCAGAAAAAGTTTGTGTACATCCATATATGTGTTACTGTCTATATACACACATGTGCACGTGCACACAGACACACACTTACTTACACATAATTATATATATTTGAGCTCTGTGAATCATTGCGTGGCTTTTCTAAGCTGATGATACTGACTGGAGTTGGGACTTCCTGGGTGGATGCCCTGCAGTAATGCAGTAGTTGTGTTGTCGTGAACACTATAATTTATATAAGTCAGAAAGCGTACCCTTTCTCGTAATAGAAAAGGCTTTACATAAGCATTTCATTTGTAATTCTTTGCTTAAAAATGTTTACTAAACTGAGCAACTGAAAATTACAGGAGCACATCGTTATTTGATACAAAAATAACTGCAATTAGTATTATTGTAAAGGTCATTTTATTTTCAAATATTTCCGTACATTAAATAAACATTTAAGTAGATGGAAAGCAAAAATTTGGCATTTATATAACAATGTATTTCAAAATATTTTGACCATATATTGATGTTTGAGAATTTGCTTCAGAAAAAGTAGGCAGCCTCCTTATTTAAGAATGTAGTCACTTCTTTTAACTGAAGCGCATGTAGTTTTGGAAGGCCTGAAACGCCCATGTAATTATCCTCCCCCTTCTAGACTGGTATTGCTGAAGCACTGTGGGGGGAAAAAAACCCAGTTCTGTGTAGTACTAAAACAGAGCTGTTGAAAACTTTTAGAAGAGGTCCCTGGCAGAGACCTCTTAGATCAGTAGACTCATTGTTGACTGAATTTCACAGCAGCTCAATTTCTGTTTGGTAATTTTCTTCTCTAAGCTGGTCTGGTTTGTAAGTGCTGTTTTCCTTTGGAAGAGCTGTGTGAGATGGACTTTTGTGTCTCAACTCTATCTCTGCCTGCATTGTTTGTGTTCCTGGTAGGCTTTCTGTTAATTTCTGTTGTATGATTGGTTGCAGAAGTTTGTTGATTTAAGTTTGGTACAATTCTTTCCTCTTTCATTCCCCTAGACTCATGAGCGCAATTGATTTCACTAAGCAGTTCTGTTAATCTTATCTCAGTTTACACTTAAGAGAAGTTAAGTTATGGAGTCATAGTCTTTCCATGTAGTTCTCTCTGAATTAAAATCAAGCCAGTGTTTGTTATGAATCATAACCTCTGTTCTTAACAAAAGGAATTCTATTTAAGAATTTTTTGACAAAATCTGATGGGCATTTATTCTTCCATCTACAGCTGAATGCATTTCCTAAACTTAATTTAATCTCCCTTTTTTTCTTTCTGTAGTCTGTCATCAGAGATACGCTCATTTAGAGATATTTGGGAGAGCATCGTTTGTTCTTCTGGATGATTCAGTCTTTCTCTCCTGAATACATAAAAAGGTTTCTGAGATTAGACTAACGTAAAATTTTATTAATTATCCTCTTGATCTTCCAGTCTGAAGTATTTCTGGTTGGTAGTTAGGTTTCTAATAACTTTCAAAGTTTGTTATTTCAAATCTGTAGCAGATCCCTAGCATTATCCAATCTCATGCAATAAAAGCAGATCTTTCCTATACTTCTCCAAAATTACTTGGAATCAGTAATTTTTAAAAAAAAAATCATGCTATCTTTTAGTTCCTCTGACCTTTCACATCCCCACCACACAATTATATGCAACTATATTTCCAATTTTCATAATATTCTCTGAATATCACACATTCTTCATTATCTCTGCCCTGTAGTAGTTACTCCGCTGTTGAACCGTTGTTCTTCATTATCCAGTGTGACGTTCTGTCTAAAGGTATTCTTAAGAAATAACTTTCTTTATGCTGTCTGTCCTTTTAATCTCATCATATTCGTTTATCCAGGATTGTGTCATAGTCTACCCAGTGCTGCTTTTCTCTTTTTTTTCTAGGACCTCAAAAATCTGAAACAATAATTTATACTTGCCATTACAGTCTGAGGATGGAAACAGGCCAAGATGTGAAGGGGGTGTTAATATCTTTGTTACTTTTGAAGGGAAGAGAAAGCTTTGGTTTTTTAGTATAAAACCCTTTTTCTTGTTTGAAACAGAAGCAGCAAACTTCAAGGGAAAAATAGCTCAGGATTTAACTTACATTAATTGATGACATTTTGAGAGAGAAGGATGCTGAGCACCAGAGGTAGTTAACATAACTCACCCTGTCCTGCTCTGTGCATTCTGTCTGCTCAGCAGAGGTCATGGTTCTTTTAGGATCTGTGTGATGACTCACACTGATCATCACAGACCAGCATTGAAATCGGCATCCAAATGAAAATTGCAGTCATTGTTCCAGCTTCAGGCACTCTTGTGCTGATGGATTTGAGGGGTGAGAGGGAAGGAGGTATTAGAACATAGATTATTCTTTGTGCTGGGGTCATGTTGTGCTGGAATCACATTGAATGATTTCTTCATTTTTGGATATATATCAGTTATTTCTTAATTATA
The DNA here is from genome assembly GCA_031468815.1 of Morus bassanus. Taxonomy (NCBI): domain Eukaryota; kingdom Metazoa; phylum Chordata; class Aves; order Suliformes; family Sulidae; genus Morus; species Morus bassanus. The sequence goes on from CM062583.1 coordinate 6,181,670, forward strand.
AGAATTGTTAAATATCGGAGTTCCATAAATAAGTTGGTCATGCAGTAGAGAAACATTGTACAATAAACAAGTTAGCATATAAAAGGGAAAACAACTTACCTGTTCACAGTGTTCATTTGTGATGTGTACTCATTTGCAAGTTATTAAATTGTCTTGTGTTTACTATTTTCTCTGGAGTGTCTGAGGCATGTTGATTTCTATTATGTAATAACTGATGTTATTTTCTCCAGGTTAATTGCCAGAAGGTTCAGATGGTAAAAAGAACCGTTTGCTCTCCCATTGGTTTGAATTGAGTGACAAATTTTGGATAGGAGACTACTGGAAGGAGAGTGGAGGTTAGATAAGATAGGTTTTCAGCTCTTTGTATATCCTGACTTCCTGCCAAAATTCTAATTTCGTCATGTTCTAGAACATGTAATCATGTTCTGATTCTCATGGCATGATCTGTCCTTCACTGCACTAAATCTGTGTCCGGAAACAGACTGTATTTTTGTGCTCTTTCCACCGTTACTAGAGAATGCTTCTTATGTGTTAGACTTAGTATTTTTATCCTCTGCAAACTCTTAACTTATGGAACTAGTTATTGCAGTGTACTGATGTCATCAGTGTTACTGAATTGTGATACTAACCTTGCCAAAAGTTTTGGAAATCAATGACCTATTTATTGAATTCTTCCTTTCTGATCTCTTTTTTGATGATCACCTGGGATTTTTACATGTGAAAAATTGCTACAGGTATGAGCCTAGACATAGCAAGAGCTCTTTGTAGAGGTACCATTCATAGTTAGAGTCATTGTATATATGTAGAGAGAGAGGCAAATGGTTGAACATTCAGAAATGCTGAAACTGTTTTGAACGTTTAGCGGAAGAGGATCCCTACATTGTCTAGATGCCTTTTGAAAAAAATACTACTCCAACTCTGTAAAATCCTGTTCATCCTTACTAATTCTTCTCATATTCCACTGGAAGTTTTAGATATGCTGGGACATTTATTTAATGCCAACTACTGAAACTCAATTAAAAATTCTGAAAGGTTGTATCCAGTGTTGTAGCATTTCAAAGTTCAGAAACCATTTTATATGTGATTTCTTCTCATTTTATTCCTAAATCTCCTCAGTTCTCTAGAACCATGCATTTCCACAGAAAAATTCCTATGTCCTTCCTCTGCCACCCCAAAATCTTCTAATTTCTTTCTTTTGAAGTTTATCTTCTAAAACTTCCAGAATCTGCTTCCTCCCTACACTCCCATTCTCATTTAAAAAAAAAACCAAACTTCTTCAACATTCTAGTACATTGTGGGTAAGGCTGTAAAACTTTAATGCTTTGTCTGCTAGTGGAACCACTTGCAAACAGAAACAGTGTACGACATCTCTGCATTTTTTTCGGATCCACTTCATTCTGTTGTGGTTTTATTCAGTGATTTAGGAATGTATGTTAGCTTTCATCTTTCTGAACACCTACACTAAGCCTGCGTTAAGGAAGGTGCTAGTCTGAGGTTATTGCAGTTCAGGTACTTCTCCAGGCAGAACTTTTTATGCTTTACTAGTCATTTGTTCTTTGCCAAAATACACAGTTGTGCTTAAGCCACATCCCAAGTGTTGGATGTAATTTGGGCTAATCAGATTAGTATGTTATTTCGTTGTCTTGGAGGTTTTGCCTTTTGCCTCGAGTTATGTCTTTCTCGTAGGCATGCTTTTTTTTTTTTTTTTAATTTATTTTAAAAATTTGTCTGTGAGCACCAACTGTTGTCTTACAGGAGCAAGTCTAGTGAGTGAAATCTTTTTTCTGCTGCAGAACAGCTTGCATAGAGACCACTCAGTAGATTTTAAGGAGCATCACTGAAGAAGTTACTTATTTCCTACCTATATCTGTTAGCATATCGTTAGGTATATTGTAGGGAGAATAAGGACTGTTGAAACATCTCAAACTTTGCTGCTTCAGATATTTGCAGTAACTTTGCCATTGTAGTACTACAACAAAGTATTATGAACTCATCAAAGCCATGAATAATAGTTAAGGCTGTTCAGTTCAAGATATGCATCACTGCAATTATAGGACTGATTGCATGTTTGTGCATTTGTATGTGTGTGAATGACTGTGGGCAAAGCTCTCTCATCTCTAATTTTAATTACTCTCAATTTATGGTACTTGGACTTTACCTATGACTTGTAATTGAGCGGATGGGTATTATATGAACCCAGGACTTAGCTTTGGTGAGATTGTTTTTATTAACTATGGTTGCTTTTTTGTTAACCCCTAAAGGAAAACAAAGCTAGGCTGTTTATAGAACACCAGTTTTTAAAAAAAACAGGTCATAAAAAGCATAAAACAAGTTCATGCCATATCAAATGTAATAAATGAATATGTTTGTCTTTAGCTTAAAGTACTCTGCTATGTAGCATAGTAGAATGAACTCCATCTATGGAGACGGCCTGTGACTGTCAGAGGTCCTTACCATTATAGCTAGATTAGCGGTCGCCTAAAATTTATTTCCTTTGTCAAAGCCAGCAGAGGCCATTGCACTGTTGGAACATGTGCGTACTTCCTTTAAATTCCACATGCAGGTTTTATTTTAAAATCTTGCGCAACCTGTAGCTATATTTATATGCCACTTACCTGCACGAAGACATCCTGCTTCATTTGCATAACTGCACACATAAGCAGAAGTCACAAAATCTTGGGCCTGTTGATTCTGTTGCCATGGAAAATCTACCTTGTTCCTTGCCTCTGATGGTTTCTGCTGCTGGGCAATGTGAGAGGCCTTTAAGCTTGTGCAGAAGGGCCTCTTCCTGGATGAGTCCCAAGTGTCAGTGGTGCCTCATAGCTCCTGGTTTTAGTGCCCATTTCATGGGTAAGCTGTGGAATTTGTTGTCCTGTGCCTCCTGTGTGTTCCTTTGTGAATGTGATTTGGATCATAGTAGTTTTTATTCCTGGAGGAAGGGGAAACCCTTGTTCTGGTTCCTGTTGAACTGTTGTGTAAACTGCAATCACACGAGAACAACTTTCATGTTCTAGAATGCAAAAGAGGGTCTGAAGTTTCTTATGAAATGCTTTTAGTTTAAAAAACAAAAAGAAAAACCAAACCCCAACAAACAAACATGTTATTTATGGGTGGGAGAACGTTCTTTTTACTGCTTACAAAGAAAAACTTTAATTTCCATTTACTAATACCATCTATTTCTTCTTTATGGATACTGAAAAGCTCTTACTCAGTTGGGACTCTGGGATTAAGAGATCTTAGATGCTCTGTGGTGCTTGTTTGAAAAGCTGAGATCACCCTTCTTTTAACCTTGTAACATTGCTACATTTTCTATTATGTTAAAAAAATGCACTTGATGAATTAGCACTCAGGTACAATGAATCATAAGGCCAGGCCTCAGTCTGTATTTATAGCATTAAATTTTAGATTTTGATAAAGCTCATGTTTCAAATTACTTTGGACAGTTACAGTCATTAAGATGGCAATCTGGACAGTTGAAGTCACTCAAAGTAAACTGCAAAATATACTGTAAATACTTCGGCAAGGAGTAAGAGAATGATTCAGATTTCTGGCTTGCTTATCTTTCTTGATATAATTAGTTTTCCATCAATGGTTCAAAGTTCTGTTTCAGTTTATTACTGTTTTTTCCAGTCTATGTAGCATGTTTACAGATGAATGCATTGCAAAAATTGCCTATTATAGATTCACTCTTAGCATAGCTATGGAGATAGGGGAAAAACCAAGATGCTATTCAGAGACTTAAGATTAAATTCAGTGATTTCATGCTGGCTTTTTGGCACCTGCAGTAGCAAAAAATGCTTTTTGAAAGAGAATTAATGTAAGAATCTAAGTAGAGATATATGCACTTATTTATGGTGAAACAGTTTTCAAACAGGAAGGTAAATTACACAGTGGGTTTTTCAATACCATTTATCTCAAGTTTTTTTGGCCTGACTATAATGTGCTTCAGGATAAGTATGAATTCACTAAGGTAAAACAGTCAAGCTCCCTTTTCATGGTTCTCACCTGGAGTGTAAGAAAATGGCTTTGAATTTTTCCATTTTTGATCAAGACTAAAGGCTTGATGTGTATGTCACTGAGGATGCAAAGTTCGCTTCTGCTGGTATAGCTTTCATCAGTCACCAGTTTAATGACCCACCTGAAAGTTCTGTCAAAGCCATCATATGACTTTGCCCTTGCTGGGCATATCCTCTACTGTCTCCTGCTCTTTATTTTAACCTGTTTGTCTTCAGTAACGTTACATAACTGTAATTTCAGCAATTTAGAGATGTATTTTGTGAAGAAGTAGGGTGTTTTGGTTTTAGTCCTGCTGCTTACTGAAATAGTTGTTTTTAGATGGAAGTAAGGACAAGAACTGTTCACAGCATTTGAGATGTAGGCATATCATGGATTATGCTGGCAAAGTAAAACCCTTTTTTCTTTACTGACAGGTCTTCCGTGGGAAATCCTAACACTGTTTACTGTTTAATCATCATTGAGCTACTGTTCTTCTAGAATTTTCTTAACTGATTTCAGAAATTTCTATGCTTAATAGTAGTAACTAATTTATATCTCAGTATTTTATATAGAGTTAGGGCTTTTTTTTTGGCTATACACATTAATTTGAATTTATTGACATTGGATGTGGTGTGTTTTGTGGACTGATCATTTGGTACTGTGATAGCCATCTTCAGTTCTTTGTTGTCAACTTTGACTATCCTAAATGAGGAAAGACAAAAAATTCCCTCCTTTGTTACTTCAATACTCCCTTTTTATATTATTTCTGAAAGTATTGAATCACACCATTTCAGAGCCAATCCCTGTGGAACGACTGGTTTACATAATTGTGAAAACTGTCTGCTTATTTCTGTCCCTTGTTCCGTGTTTTGTAAGAAGTAAGTAACACCTAGGAAAATCTGTCATCTTATACCATGCCATCTCAGAGTCATCCAGGAATAATAGTTGCAAGACCATTTTGAAAGCCTTTCGGAAATCAAGTCTATAGTTATCAAATGAATTACTTATCTCACTGTTTGCTGGTGTCTTTAAAAATCTCCAGTTTGTGATACATGGCTTTCTACTCTACAAAGCTATTTTGACTCCTCTTAATTACATCATATTTAGCTCTCTCTCTGTTCTATTGTATATAAAACTTCCTACCAGTTTGCCCAATGGAAATATTATACATTATATATTTCTGTTTCCCCTGATTCCTACGAAATGCCTTAAAAGATATCACCATAGTAATCAATTTCTCTTACTCTGTTGTCAAGGTTAATAGAACCTGTTATGTTACATGTCACAACTAGTAGTTCAACAATTTGTTTTCAGTTTCCTTTAGACGAATGTCTTGTTCCTGGAAATTTGTTGACGCTTACCATATCCATTTTGTTCTAACTGAAAATCTTATGTTGTCTCCTGCCTCCCTTTGATATCCATATCCTTGCCCCCAAAGTAGCAGACAGTCCCTTATACACTGATCTAAATGCAAATCACTCTTGTAACACTGATTGCTTAGACTCAAGGGCAAAGATTATAATGGTGTTAAACTTCTTAAATACTTGATGCATTCTTAGGGACTGCTTGTTTAGGTATGCCATATCCTAGCCACCAAATATGACCATGTATCACATGCTGATTTTGGGAAACCATTTTGGCAAGTGCTGTCTCATCAAAACCTGCTATTTCGAACTGGCATTTTCTAATTCAAGATCTTCTGTACCTGTTACTAAGGTTAGTGGTGAACTTCTGGCAGAGCTGTAGAGGATAAGAGCAAATCAGATGTCTGAAGTCAGTAAGTAGTCAGGACTAAGGAGCTAGGTGGTGTAGTTCAGCAGTGATCTTAGTCATTTTGATTATTCAAAGTTTCCATCAACAAGCCGATATTTCATATAGAATTCTTGCTCACTTTTTACTGAATTTCAGTAAGTGGTTGCTGAGATCTAGTTATCTGCAAGATTTGTTTATCATCACAAGCTCTGCAAACTACTGGCATCCTGTTCCAGAGTTTTGAAGGCTGATGCATTTGAAATTCACTTTGTATTTGATCTGGCTGAGTTCACATTTGGCAGCCTTTGGAGCATGCTCTAAGATGCATGGGTTTGATGCAGATTGGGATTAATTTTTTGTGTGTTTATTTCCTAACAGCTTGGTTGCTAATAGCTTTCCAGCTGCAGCTGTGGCAGTAGCTTTTAATGGTTTTGTGCAGCTTTGCAGGAATTGATTTGCTTGCTTTTTGTAATGAGGCCTACTGGAAACATACACAAGTGTTCTAAAAAATGGTATCTAAATAAGCACAGCCAAATGATAAGGGAAGATTTTTGATCAGTGGCACTAATAGTTTAAAGTGAGGATGCTACTGTGGTGCAGAATGCCAGACCCTCTGTTCCTAGGATATGATACAAAATCTTCATCTGGGAGAGCAGGTTCCAGTTGCATTGTGTTTCTGAATCTTCTGGTATGTGCTTTTGCTACTGAAAGTTAGCCAGCCAGGCTAGTGTGCAGCATGTCAAACCCATATTTTCTTTAAAAATGAAACTTGAGGAAACAGATATACATACATGCACAAGACAAGCAAAAGCTGATTGTTGAATGTGATGTGTTCCTTTAAGGTCCCCCTCTTGTGAACTTGATAACAAGCGGTAGGATACTAATGAGGCTTTCTTGATGATCAGAAGGCAGCCTACCCTTTGGAACCTCCAGCAGCTGGATAGGACATGTGCCTGTTTGCTACAAAGCTGAGAATCCTTAGCACATGGGGCGGATGCAAAATCAAGGAATGTGCCTAATTGAATTTGTGAGTTGCACAAAGTCTGACTTATCTGTCCAAACTTCTGGTGCCAATAAGTTTAGCAGATGATTTAAATTTGGTCCCAGAAATGCAGTGTGTGGTAGTGTAAAAAAAAACTTAAAAACAAACAAAACCCCAAACCTTAACCCCTCCAAAACCCAAAAAATGCCCAAAACAACAACATTTCCCCTCCCACCCCTGCAATAAAAATGATACCAGCTTACACTTCAGCGGAAGTACTGATTTAATGAAAAGGCAGCTTTTTTTTCTGCAAGTTTGATACTTCAAGAGGTTACTATTTTCAACAGTAAACAATGTAATTCACAGATGAGATAATGCTTCTACTAGGAAAATTGACAAATTTATCACAGCTTAGAATTTATTATTTTTGTAGGGAGACTTTGGAGTTTCCTACCCCAAATTATCTCTTGTCAATTAAATGTTTTCCATCTGTTAACATTTGCCCTATCTGTGGGTTGGCTATTGTGTTAAACAGAAGTACTAGGTGTTCATCAGATGTTCAGTACAGCAGATATAAAGCTGTTACAAGAGAATATTATCATAAACTCAGTGTTTTCACCTGAACAATTATCTAAGAGTGACAGATGGCTATTGTCTTTTGATAATATTGTATAGACATAAATGAAATAGCTACCATTTAACATAATATGGTCTGCTTTGTTGCACACATTGTAAAACAGGTAATTGAAAAGGTCTCCAATTATCCACCACTAATCTAGCAGAAGGGAATAGATGATAAATTTTCATGTTTGTTAAATCCCAGCCCCCCCCCCCCCCAAATTAAGTCTTTTGAAGGTGATAAATTGACCAAATTCTCCAGCTGATCCAAAGACAGACATTGAGTATTCCCTAGTAATTGCAAATTTCTTTTATGCTCTTTGGTCCAAACTAGGAAGACTGCCATCTCTTCATTCTATAGCATCTGCCCTGAAATTATTAACTAGGATATCAGCTATGCATTGATTTTTAAGATATGTACTGTAAACTATTTCCCTGTAAACTGTCTAGTTATTCCACTGTTCAAAAGACTTTCATTTCCAATAAGATAAGACTGGAGCTCAATGAAAAACTCTGTGTAAATCCTGGCATAAAGTAATTCCTTTAGATAATCTGTTATTCAGAAAACATTGCTTTTGCTATTTTAGACCTAAGGATTTATGGTTTATCAAGGCCTTTCTGAGTTTTTAAGAGATATTTTTGTGAAGTTAGATAATATTTTAGCTAGATTTGGATTTTGAATGCAGAATTTAGAAAGCAACAATAAATTTTCCATTTCCCAGCCATAGAAGGGCAGAAAACAGATTTATTTATGCCCTGTTTAGGGCCAACTCATATTTCACCTAAGGCAATAAAACTGCAGACTTCAGCTCTTCTCTTTTGGCAGAACAAATGATATGGAAAATTGAATCTCTACTTTCATAGCACTGACAATACAAGTCTTTGTTTGTTTGTTTGTTTGTTTGTAGCCTCTATCTGCTTTAATTCATCAGCTGTGTAAGCAACTCCGCCTTCAAAAGGGGCAGGTGGGGCACATAAGACCAAACAAAGGCTTGTGGAGCATTTTGTGTATGACACGCAGTCTTCTGCTCATATGCTGGAGAATCCTCTCTTGTAGTTAAGAATTCTCCCCCAGACAGTTCTAGTAGGCTGCTGAAAAGCTGATGGGAATGAAGAAACAAATGAAAAACATAAAAATTCCAAAGAAAAGCCTCTCCCCTTTTGTAGTTCATCTACTGGAAAAAGAAGCCTCCGAGAATTATTACCTGAGGTTTACAAAGGTGACAGAAAGGGAAACTGTCTCCTGTATTTTTTGAGAGGGTATGTTCTGAGGAGAACAATAAGTGCTTTTGTTGTGCATTACTGTGTAGATGAAGGGAACAGGCCCAGACTGAGTATAAAGAAAATGGTTTTCCTGTGTCTTTTAGAACTGGATGCCACACACTGAGGAAAATATGACATGATTTTGCAAGCAATTCTCCGTTATCCAGTGGCTAAAGGGAAGAGTGAAAAGTAATTATGCCTAAGATGACCAACCAAGAAGAAAAGTCTAAGTTAAGGCTGATGGTGGCAAATGTTCTGAAGAATTTTATGACCAAATCTGTAAAAGGACTTGGTGATGCAGAGAAGATGTGTTTCACTAATTTGTGGAGCCTGGATATGTCAGCCTTAGCCCATGCTCTTTTTGGCTGGGAGTTCTTACCATTTTTTCCCTCTATGTCAGAGGGTCATAAAAACATTCTGGTTGGAAGGGACCTCAAGGTCTAGTCCATCCTACTGCTCACAGCTGGGCCCACACTGAATTCAGACTAAGAACAGAGATTTTACAACCTCTCTGAGCAACTGTTCATTATTTTGGTGAACCTCATTATCCTGGCAGTGTGGGTTTTTTTTTTATCTCCACCCCCCTACCCCTTCAGATCCTCACCTGTTTCATTTTGACTGTTATCTTTCATTCACCAGCCTCACACCTCAGTGAAATACTGGGGTCAATTAACCCATTAATGCAGAGTTAAGATTACTTGGCAATGTTCTTCCAGCGTGCTGTGTTCACTAAAACTTAAATTTCTAGAAAATGGTATAGGAGATGAGGGATGCATGCTGATTAACTCATGTCTTCTTGGACCTGTCTGGAAGCACTTACTGTATTAGCTGTAAATGTATTTAAATGGTGGAGGCACTTTTTGGAGCAGTTTAGCAATGCTGAGTGTATAATGCAGGTCCAGTGAAGTACTAGTTGCTATGGAAGAGGAAGGGGGGGGCATTTGCCAGTCTCCTCATTTGTGATCAGATATAAGAGATGTACACGTACCATGGGAATTCTAATATAAATAACATAATGTTGAAGTGTCAGTCTGTCTGCAGTAGTTGAGACAAAAAAAGGTCTTCTAGTCCAGTGTTGCCTAGTCTCCTAGTCTAGGCCAAATGGCCTTCTAGTCAGCGTTATCAGGAGTTACTGTGGTCAAATTAAAGTTGAAGGGCTTTATTACATTGTACTTCAAGAAGCTGAAGTTGTTGAATTTGTTTTTTAGGAAGGTAAATCACACTCTTTGAAAAAATTTACTGTATGTCCGTTATAGCTACTTTTGTGAAGAGTGCTCTTTTAGAAGAGAATAATTATAGTTACCTAGGTTCATAGCTGAGACATTGCTAGTCTAAGTGAAATTTGCTATGTACATTCTGGAAGTCAGTAGCAGTTGAGAAGGGGAGGCATATTGCAGACATGATTTGTGGTTATGGTGATTTCCAAGGATTAAACAAGAATGCTGTATTTCTTCTCCCTTGTTGTTTCCTCTTTCATGTTCTGCTACCATTTCCTATTCATTATTTTTTCCTTCTTGTCCTACAAATTCAGCATCATATTACAGAGTACTAATACATAAAAATTCTTTGTTGCCCTGTACATTATTGTGGATAATGGGAATACAAACCATCTCCTGTAATTTTTAGAATAAAAAAGAGAGCTAAGCATTCTCAGCTTTTTATAGCCAGAGGAGAGAAATGGGCATCTCTAAGGCCAAAGCCAATTGAACACATTTACACATGTACATAGAGGATGAAGTGGATTGTCCCTAAAACATATAATTTCTCTCAGCTGATGTAACAAGGATGTGTTAAATATTACTAGGCCAAATGAAGAGGCTAGGGGCAAGTTGCATGAGTGCATGTCACCCCTGCATGTTTCTGAATGAAAGTGTTTCCTTGTTCTTATAGCCCAGGAGAGAATTGGAGTATGTAGATAGAGAAGTGAACCCTACCCAGCTGGGTATGCTCATGTTTCTGCTTTTTCTGGCTTCTCTTTATCTCTTGCCCATCCAGGTGTCCATGCTTCTGGTCTACTTTTTCTGTGTTTTTCCTCTCTCCACATCCTTATGTAGACATCAGGATGGCCTGTATGCTTTTACAGTGTACTTCCTTGTTTTCAGAGATCTCAGAGCCTGGCTCATGTAAAGCTGTAGGAAAGAAGAGAGACTTAACATGCTGAGAATTTAAGACTGTGCTTCCTTAATTTCCCCAAGATCCTGGAATATATCTGGATGCTGAATGGGGAAGCTGACAATCCAGGAACCTATCCGTAGGCTGAATTTTGTGCCCAAGAAATTGAGGGCAAGGATTGAAGCACAAGCAGTTAGCATCTCAAACCAACCAAATCTTATTGTAATCATGTTAAAATGAATGAGGGAAAGAAATATAACTCTGGAAAGGATTAATACTGCTATAAGGCTCTCACTCATGCAGGGAGAGAAATTTTCTCTAATCTGAAACCTTCATTAGCCAATTAAACTGATCGTTTGGGGCTGCCAACTCTGTAATTAATAGACACTCACTTTAAGAAACATTCTTATTTTCAGAGATTATTTTTGGTGGTGATGTGGTGGGGGATTTGGTTGGGGCTTTTTGTTTTTTGTTTTTTGTTGTTTTTTTTTTTTTTTTTTTAGCTTTCTTGAGTTTAAATGTTAACATCTTGGAATCATTTGTGCATATGTGAACAAAAATGAACCTTAAGGAGAGGCTGCCAAGTCAATCAATCCTTTCTTCAGCCTAAGGTAAAATCCGAAAGAAATACGCACTTCAGTTAGTGTTGTCTGTGAACAGAACTGAAGTTAATGTTTCAGACTACAGGTTGAAGTTTCTAAAAACATTAACAAGAAATTTATTAGTCATTTTAAAGTGTTGCTTCCCTTTTCCTTCAAGTCATCTGTAAGGACTTGCACAGGTAGTGATGGATCCTGAAGAACTTTCAGTACCTTGCCTAGGAGGGTGCCTTTATGCCATCCCCTCTTTCCTCTGCCCACATTCATCTTCATTTTCCATCCCTATTCTTCTGTTGTCTTGTAGCTTTTGTCTTGCAGCCTCCAGTTCACTGTTTGAGATAGCCACCTTATTTTTGTGCTTATGTCCCATGATACTGGACACTCTTAGATTTTGCCTTTCTCCAATTTAGCTCATTATTTCCTGGAACTCTCTAGCACACTTCTAGGCATGTTCTTCTTCAGGAAAATTTGTCCTTGCAGCCTAGTACCCATTAACATGAGGCATACCTCTTAACTCAGGAGGCTTTTCATGTATGTGCTTTTCCAAATTGGATCTCTCTTGGCATGTCAGTTCCCCTTTCAGGAAGAGATTGTAGTTGTGTCTGACGTTCTCAGTGTTGTTTAAAAGTAATAATAATTTATTTTATCTAGCAAAAGATATCTGAAAACAAAAGCATTTGCACATGTTTCTCTGCATCAGTTCATTTCTTGTCTCTGCAGGCAATTTGTTCAAGTGTTTCACCATGCTCATAATGAATTTTTTTCCCCCCTTACATTAAGTCCTAAGTTCCCTTTGCTTCAGCTTCTGACCAATTGCCTGTTGGTGCATGCGTCCAGCCTGTCAAGGTTGCTCTGAACGGCAGCCCTGTCCTCTGAGTACAAGCCAGCCAGCCTGCCAAGTCCATGTCACCGCCAGACTTGCTGAGTTCTGAGCGTTCTGTGTCATTGCCCAAGGTGTTAATGAAGAAGTTAAACAGTATGAGCCTCAGCATGGACTATTCCTGAAAAGCAGCTGTCCTAACTAGCCTCCGGTTTGACTTTGACCACTCCTCTGTGAGCCTGTTGAGCTGACCGCTGCTTCATCCACCTTGGTGTTCATCCACCCAGGTGCTCTCACTCTAGTTTTTCTGTAAGGAGGCTGTGGGAGACTATGCCAAAAATGTTCTTGAAATAAGCAATAAACAATGCACTCCAATGCACTCCCCTCATCCACAGAGCCAGTCCTTCATCACTGAAAGAATCAGTTCGGCCATGCTTGATTTGGAAACATCATCTTCATGTGCCTGCAAATGCCTGCCGTGAGGTCTTGTTCCATAATTTTTCCAGGAACTGAGGTGAAGCCTGAGCCCGTAGCTTTCTGGATCCTCCTCCTTCCTTTTTTTAAGGTGGATGTAACAACAGACATTTATGTGCATTTTATATTATAGCTGTATGTGTCTAAAAACTGAGTGTTTTGGAAGCACCATGCATGCATTTGAGTAAATACCAGACCGTTGTGAACCCTGCCTCTCAATACCACTCTTGGTCTGAGACAGAAAGACAGTGTTATCGGTTGTATTAGCAGCAAATAACATTAGAAATTATCATCTAGTTTCTTAGTTTTGGCAGATAAAATATATTTAGTTAATACAATCAGAGAAGAAAATATTTATTTTCCTTGTTCTGAGTAATTCTTTTTCTCCACTTTTTTATTAATTTAAAAATTCTCCTATTGAAGTTGGCAAGGACTTTGAACATTAAGTGATTACCAGTGATTTCTTTTTTGAAGAGTGACTAAGGCACTGTCTTGCTTGTAGAATGTAGATATTCTATTAAAAGAGCCCCAAGTGCCAAGAAAATCTATTTCATAAGATTGCTCATGGAGATTTAGCCTTGAGTATTCTCTGAACTTTAGTATGTAGGAAAAAGGTGGGAATTAAATGCAACTTCTTTTTTTGTCTGAATACAGGAGGAGTGATAACAGGGAATTGTATACTGGGACTTGCACCTTCCACTTAGTGGTCTTGTTCTCTTAACTTTGGCACCAGAAGATGCTAAATCTAAGTGTGGACATTATTAATCATTATTTGCTTTCATATATATTTTGGGGTTCACCAAAGCATTATGAGTCTGCGACAGCACGTCTTTTGCCATACTAGGTAGTGCCGTTATTGGAAAAATTGGAATCCTTTTCTGAGTAGCACTATAAGGTACTGCGTCCAGGGAATAGGAGTGGTCTGAAAGGACAAAGCTTCCCATTTTATCAGGCCAACAGATAGTAAAAGATAGAAATCATTTTGGTCAGGCTAAACTATCACTGCATACATTTCTCCATTTAATTTTATGGTTTAGGACTTGCAGAAAAGTATGTTTTATTTTCCATCTTGTCTTCAGGAGACCAAGCAAACTGAGTTTACTAATGCTTCTTCATATACTATATTTCTTAAATCTCTAATAATTTTTTTTCTTTTTTTCTGTAATGTCTGCATTTGGTCCACAATTTTCTTGAACTGAGTGGATAAACTTTAATAAAAAGTGCTTCAACTGAGGCCTTACCAGTGCCAAGTGGAGTGGAAGGGCATCACCTGTCTTTTTTTTTAGATGATGTGCAACGAAAGAGCTATTGATTTTGTCCCAGAGACAGTCTGGGTCATGGCTTTGTCAAAGACAGCTTTATTATCCAGTGGTTAGCTCAGCTGAGATACGATTTTTGGCCACTACGACTAACACCAAGATCCCAAAGGAAAATCAGAAGGTACAGTGCACCACTGGTGATATTGCTGTGGTGACGGTGGCAATCTGACAATTTCTTTAAACATCTATCAATCCACTGTTACAATTAACTCTTACACTAGACACTCTGAATCATGACAAAGAGATGGTATTTCATCCTAGTCTTCCTTTTCTGCTTTGGAAAGTAGGATACTTGGATGAAAATCAAAAGTTGATCTAATGCTTTTTGTATGGGAGGAGGAAGCATGTGTAAGAAAGATACAGGTTAAAGCAATCTCAGCTGCACTGTGATCAGTGCTGATTTCTTTCCTTTTCCATTAGATGTGCTAAGGCAAATGTAGAAGCTTGTTTGTGCCTTGGGAAAATTAAGTTAAGCAACGTTTTATTGATTGTGAAGTACCTCATCTGGGAAGAGCTTCAGAACATTGTGAGAGACTGCATGTTTGTTGGCTATGGATATTCAGAAACCAGAAACTATACCACTGTATAGTACCAGTGTGTGGGGACAAGGTCATTTATGCTCATTGAGTGCACGTATTGTCTGCATTCTGTCATGCTGACAAGAGCTTGCGAGTTTTTGGTGTAAGTATGGCATTTGTCAAGTTGTCACATGTAAGGGGTCAGTTGAGAATGTATGGATATGTAGTAAGAAAAGATGTTGTACATCTTTTCTAGTATAAGGTGGGTGGACAATATACAGTTAAAATCTGCGTCCATCTTTGTCTTCTTTGAAACACAGTAGCTGGAAGGATATATCACACTCTTATTTATATTCCCTGATATTATTATGGGCTTTGATAGTTAGATTCTAAAATGACTTCAAAGTAGTCTTACCAATTTGGAAGGAAGCAGCTAATTGGGATCTCAGGCCACAGCGTACAGGTCTAATTGCATTTCAGTTGAGCATCTGGGCTCAAGTTTGCTTTTTCTTTCTCCGTGGAAGTGTTGGTTTTGACATCTCTTAGGGAGGTTTGGAAACTGCAAGCTTTCCATCATGTGTTCCATTCGTACAGTATTTCCATTAGGCCACATGCAATATTTTTTTTTAAATTTACTTGAGATTCATATCACATAAGATAACCAGTTAACTATGTTTTTCCATCACGGAGATTTCACTTGGTAGATATCAGAAGAGCCCTACCTTTCTATTTACACAGGACAGCCCTTTAGTTGTTGTTTCTGCTGAACAGTTAAAAGGCAGTGTATTCGTCACACGAATGCCCTTAAAATGGAGGTTGCGCTACCTACTTCTGTAATTATCTCTGTTAACACTTGGACAATATTAAACCTAAAGCAATGGTGACCTACACTACTTCATTTTAGACATAACTATGTCAGCAGAAGTAGGGTTTTGTTAGTCCTTTCTCCTGCATTCTGTGCATGTCAGCCCTCTCTTTCCTTCAGTGCTTCAGCCTTTTTCAGCCTTGTGCACAATCACAAACTGGTTTGTTTGGAAGCCTCCCACCATGGAAAGCATACAGGGAGGGATGCTTGAAAAAAGGAAGAGGGTAGTCCCTGAAACGTCTTTGTGCATCTTGTCATTTGCCCCTTTCTTTCACAGTTCATGTGTTGTGTTTGGCATAGGTGGAACTGAAATAATTGCCAGTCCTCTCATTGCCTTACTTCTTTATAGATGGCAGTCCATGGGTGTAGTTACAGGATACGCATGGACTGAACAAACTGTGCTAATGAAGTCACCACTATTAAACTTTTCTTTTTTTCTGCTGACCTTGGAGGTTGGTGTCATGTACCTGAAATGATATGGATATTCCATATTCACAGAGCCATTCTGTGATGTAGCAGTTTCATAAACTGAAACAGAACTCATAATTTTTGCATAGGCAGAATCCCAAGATGCTCATGCCAGATGCAGTTGGTAATTCAGTATTACCTAATGGTGTGTTTTGTCTGAGTTACCATGGTTGTCCAATTTATTTTGTAATATAAAATCTAATTTAATACTGACATGGTGAATGGCAGTCACGTGAGTTAACAAGAAACATGTAAGCTCTGAATTATTTCATGGCTTGGTGCAAGAGAAGTTTCACAGTGGTACTTCTGAAGATAGAGCAAATCTGTTACCTTCACATCTGCATTTCTAATGTTCTTGTGTTACATTTTCTGAGAGACAACAGATTTTAGGTCTGTATAGAAAAGGAAATTCAATAACAAAACTAATATGAAACTTTTAAGATGTGTTTAAGCTTTAAAGCCATAAACATATTCTCTTCTAAATTATATTTTATGGTGTTACCCTCTATACCATAAGTAATGAAGAAGGGCAACGAAGCTGGTGAAGGGTCTGGGGAACAGGTCTGATGAGGAGAGGTTGAGGGAACTGGGGTTGTTTAGCTTGGAGAAGAGGAGGCTGAGTGGAGACCTTACCGCTCTCTACAAGTACCTGAAAGGAGGTTGTAGCGAGGTGGGTGTTGGTCTCTTCTCCCAAGCAACAAGTGATAGGGCAAGAGGAAATGGCCTCAAGTTGCACCAGGGGAGGTTTAGATTGGATATTAGGAAAAATTTCTTCACTGAAAGTGTTGTCAAGCATTGGACCAGGCTGCCCAGGGAAGTGGTTGAGTCACCATCCCTGGAGGTATTTAAAAGAGGTGTAGATGTGGTGCTTAGGGACATGGTTTAGTGGTGGAGTTGGCAGTGCTGGGTTAACAGTTGGACTCGGTGATCTTCAAGGTCTTTTCCAACATAAACAATTCTGTGTATCTGTGTAAAATTTTATATTTACATAACTTTGCCTGAAAAAATGGAATGTGCCCTTCACTAGTGGTGCTACAGATAGGAATCCTAGCATACCACATACCTATTCTCTCTAAATCTTGACATTACTGATACTGTCTTCTAGCTTGATCTGAGACTCAGGTCTGTTACCTGTTGGTTTTATGACCAGTACTATACTGTAGTACCAGTATTTTCTCCTTTGTCTCCATCCTTCTTCCTGCTGATCTTCTTTTTTCCATTACCATATATTTGAGTATCAGAAAACAGTTTGTTAAGCACAAATACAGCTTTACTATTGCCATTTGAAAAATGTTGAGAGAATGGATGTTCAGAAAGACAGAAGGGTAATAATTTATGAGAAGAATTGTATAATTCTTCTTTGCTTGGCACCCTTCTGCATTTGTCTACGTTTCCATTTCTGACCAAGTCAACCCAACAGTTGCTTCCATCAGTCTTTAAGCAACCGTTTTCTCCTTGTGCTTTCTTCTAGCCCAATCTTTGCGGTTTTTTAACTGTTAATGTTATGCACAGGTGACTTGGAAATGCTAATGTGCTGTGCTTATGCTGTATTTATATGTGTTATAATAATTTGTCTTTTCTGGCTGTCTTAGACACAAATCGACATAAAACTCCCTTCAGTCAGGTCATTAAATCACATAGAGCTGAGTGAAATAGCAAAGAAAGGTTCAACATAAGTGTCTCTTCTCTACTGAGTGTTTGGTGCCTTTTAGTGTGGAAGTGCGTCAAGCAGCTGAATTTGTCTTGGCATAGGGCAACTGCCTCTCTTTAAAAAAAAAAAAAAAAAGTCTGTCGAAGAGGAAACAGCAAAAGCAACTTTGCAGTTCTCCCTGCATTGGAGGTGAGTGCCAGATATAAACATGTTTGATCTGTAAGGAAGACAGAGTCAGCTTATTTCAGCTCCAGTGCTTAGCAAAGACACCACTGGGTACCTCTTTGGTTAACCATATAACATAGACTTCTTCAGCTCCCAGGTGTTTCTTTATCTTACTTTATCAAATATTGAAGAAGCCCCGTGAATGTTAAGTATTGTCTGTATTCAGAAGATAGCAATTACTGTGGCATATACATGGAAGAATAGTCCTTTTTTATTGCATCTTTCAGCCCTTTAGTAATGGAATGATTTTACATGTTTATTTTTTTCTTAAAGCTTTTTACTATGAGGATTGTCTTTAACCCATTTAATCTCTCATCCAACAACTGGTGTCTAAGAGATGTTTTGACTTACAGAGGTTCTGTGTCATTATGTGTTTCACATAGATCAACGACATTTCCCTGCCTGTTCCCAAATTTCGTGTTCTGTTTTGTGCCAGAAATGTAAAATTTTGAATGTATGTGTATTTGGACAGGCAGAAGGTGAATATAACGTGTATATGTTTTAAACAGTAAAGCAAAAATGGGTAGGCTTTGGATACATTGTGGCAAATCATTTAACTAGTGTTGACAATAAACCAGTTACTGTAGAAAAGGTAAGGAAAAGGAGAATTTCTTCATTTCCTCAATGTGGCTTTGAATTTATGAGGTGATGATGAATTTTAAAGAGGGAAATTCTAATAAGGAAGAAAATATTGTAAGAATGAAAGCACAATGATAGGAAGGACATATCCTATCATTAGGAGATGACCAAGATAGCTGAAGGGGGCGAGTATTGTGTGGCAAGAGGGCGCAATGAAAGTAGCTGTAGCAGGAAAGCCAGTGCTGCGTAATTGTGTTATATATTGATAAGTGATACTGTATGTATGTGTATATAGATACATATTTGCACATATTTATTTGTCACCAATAGTATATAAACCAATAATATACATAGTAATACAGTAAATATATTACTATAAAAAGAAATGTAGATTGTATGAAAAATAGGTCATCACTACATATTTTGTAATAATGATGCATATTGCAAAAATCTAATAAGTAATAGTGTGATTTTAGTAACAGGCAAAAATACTGCTCTTTCTATTCACAGAAGAATTTGATGTAGCATGAACATCCTAACACACTGATGTAAAACTAGTTAGTTTAGTTGTTGGGGCAATTGTTTGTCGACAGAGATTCGTCTCATAATGGAACCTCTTGTCACAGTGGCTCTAGAAGGTTTCTACAATAAGTTAACAGCTTTAATCCCTTTAATTTTCCCTCGTTCTGCAAATATTCACTACGTATGTAAGATTTTGTGGTTTTCCTTTTTTTCTAACATTTTCTGACTCAATGTTTCATTGTTGCTGTTGCTTGTAGGAGAGTATTACTGTACCTTTGAATTCTAGGGATCAGTAAATTATTTTAAGGATTGCAAGGCCAGTTCAGTGCAGATTTCATGTTGTAAGTTTTTTATCCAAGCCTGTGTTGGACGATGCTTTTCAACAGGAAAAAAAAAAATGCAATCAATTCCATGTCTAAAATACGTCCGATTGTTTAAGATGTGCCATCTTAAAAGAAATGTTGTTCTATTTGCAGAAAGCCATATTCTTGAGGATGTTAACAAGTGTATCATTGCACTGAGGGAGCAAAATGCGGACAATTTAGATCGTGCAGCAGGTGCAATCCGAGGGCGTGCTTCAAGAGTAGCTCATATTGTTTCGGGTGAGATGGACAATTATGAGCCAGGGGCTTACACTGAAGGAGTGATGAAGAATGTTCAGTATTTGACCAAGAGTGGTAAGTCTGATTTCTAAGCTGTGTTCTCAGTTTCTTTAGTGGTATAAACTTTTCCTTTATATGCCACAGTTAAACTGAATCCTGTGATTCTCTGATCTAATGCGCTAATTATGTACTAATGATTCAGTATAAGGTCTCTTATCTCCTTTCAGCATGCTATCCAGTTACGATGATACCATGCAGTTCAAACCTAAGTTTTAAAATTTTATTTGAATTACATCATTTATTTAAGGTTTTTTAAGTTCTGGAAGACTTCTACTGGAGTTTTTAAATAAATGCAAATAACAATGTTTCGGGACTTGTAACTGATGAGGCAGCAGCTTTCCACTTTGTTGTACTGGCCTCACCACATCTGTTCTAAGCAGATGAAAGGCAAACTCAGAGAAGCAGGTTCATGATTTGTGTTTATTTACCACTTTAAGGACTGTTGAGCAGTGGTTAAATATTCCCAAATATCTTCAGTTTTGCTATGCAAATTTGGAACTTCTTAAAATGGTTAGTGGTGTCCATTTCCTTTTTCATGATGTTGAAAAAGAGGGTATCCTATACTGGAATATCCCAGTACTGGCAGCAGGGGTGCAACTGCACTATTCAGTAAATGGTTTCTGTTGTTTATGTGAACAGTTGTTCATATAAAGGAATCTCTGGCCTTTCATAGTGTATACCTAATTAAAAAAATTATCTGTGGAGCTCCCAGGAGTTCCATGTTTTCAGTGGTTGCAAGTCTAATAGTTGGGCAGTTTAAAAATTGCCATTAAGAAGTTTTCTGCCAAGTCTGTACATCTCTGGAATATGGGATTTACCTTCATGAACTCAGAGGTCTAAATCATAGCTCTGTCAGTCCAAATAAATTTCTAATATCTTTCATTTGACTGACATTTACTTTATTTTACTGCAAGAAAAGACAGCAATTTTGTTTGAGTTCTTTTTTAATCAGTTCAAATAGGTCCAGGACAGAACTGTCTTCATGTGAAACAGGAGTGAACTGACATTGCAATGAAGTGGCAAAAGGGACAAAATAGTGAGAAGAGTTTGAGAGAGACTTGCCTGTTTTTATCTTCTTTTCTGACATTTTGATGGGAAAATCTGAGAACTTTCAACATGACATTCTTTTTTCGTAACTTCTGAAAGTACTATGACAAATACCAAGGGAAGTAGCAATTATAGGAAAGCATAGTTTTGATTCCTATGTAAAAGCTGAGCCCTTCTTTCTTGAAACTGGTAGTGTTTAAACACATTAGGAGCTGACACTGATTTCTGTTCTGTTGCCTTGCTTTGACAGTAATATATAATGTACTTAAATCCTTGTATCTACGAAAGACAGGAAGACATAAAAGTGGTTTTGGTTGGAATGTTTGCCTGTATCAAGGGACATCAAGCATGGTGTCATCTGCTCAAATATCCTTGCAGTACTTCAAACCTAAGAATCCACTATCTTTACATTAGTCAATAGGAGCGGAAAGAAGAAACATGTACTTTTCATTCTTACGTGTATTTATATGTTCTGCAATGAACAGGCATCAAATTGTGCAAGGTTTTTTGGTTGCTTGATGATTTACTTTTGTTTTGTTTGTTTGTTTTAACTGTTTCAGCTTATAGGGAAAATGTAGGTAGGCTGCAGCCCTCAGGTGTAACCCAAAACATTCCATCACTGTTGGGTCTTTCAGGAGCCAGCTGATTAGAAGGTGACACTTCACTGGGAGAGAACGGCGTATTTATGCTGTGATTAGCTCCTGAGTTAGCTTACATGAGTAACCTAGGGCAGTGAAGTGCATCCTTTATGCCCAGTGAAAAGGTAGCATGCTACTGAAGAGAAATTATTGCAGGCAGAGTATAGAGTTAGTGAAAATAGTTCTAGAGTAATAATAGAATAATAGCGTACATGGAAATTGCAGAGAAATAAATGAAAGAGAGAACAGGTGACAGAAATGGAAAGGATGCAAATTGGAGGTAGCAGGACAGAGAAGCTGTGCATAAAGAGGAATAGATACATTTACTGTTTGTTAAAACAGAGACTGAGGTTAAATTGTAGTGCATATGTTGAGTTAATTTATAAGAAAAAAAGAGGTTAGATTCTCTGCATTACAGTACATTCAAGAAAAGAGCATAAGATCGCTGAATCCGTTTCTTCAGCTGAAAGACATTAGACATATTTGGGATGGGAAAGTGAGCTATTGAACAATAATATCATAATACTGCCATACAATGGGTATTAAAAACTGATGCTTAATTTCTTAGCTCAAGTTGTGTAGTCCTGTATAGATACAAGTTGTTGACAGCCAAAAGGATCTCTACAGCACCATACAATGGAGCGTCTGCTTTCTCAGGCTTATGTTATGCTGATCCTCCATTTTTGCCCCTTCTCTTTACCCCAACAAGAAGAAAAACCCCAAGCAAACTAATAACAGGGCCCTGTAAGAGCACCATTTACGTTGTGGAGTCGAGCTGTTAGAAGTTAGGTAATACCAGAACTAAAGTTGTCTTTGCAGGCTTGATTTTGCATTCTGTGCGTGTATGCATTATGACATTGTGATTATGTGATCATACACAGTTATGTTACAAAACAGCTGCTTAATTCAGGTCACTGGACCTGCTTTAGACATATGCCAGGGTCACATAGTAGAGGAGGCTGGTGTCCATAGGATCCATTTGGAAAGTAATGAAGCAGAAGATTGCAGGAAGATAATATATGATCTGATAGTGAGGATAGTTAATTTGGAATGCCACTGTCTGTACAGAGTTCTTGTGTGATGCTGTGTAAGTTCATGAGGCTACAGCTAATTGTGGAGTGCAGAACTGCTTCCCAGCTCCTGGTCTGAGTGAGACTTCGTCCTTGTTCTACATCCCAATGAGATAGGGACATACTCTGTCCCCTCTTGTTCTCAGGTTTCAGTGGGAAGGGCATGTAGGTATGTGGGTAGGAAAGAGAGCTGCAAAAGCATTCCAGCCCACCCCCTACTCTATGTGATTGGAAGTCAGCATTGAGAATCATGCCTGGAAATGCATGCCCCAGAGTCTGTTTAAAAAGTTTATGGACCACTGGAGAAAAGTGTGTTCAGTCATGCGGTCTGTATACTCTGTGCAGGCAATTGTTTAACCAGCATTTCGTATCTTGATTTTACAAGTACAAAGGCGGTAGAGGTTCAGGCTGTATTCTGGTATGGTTAAGACTGTGAAAATATTAATAGTGGTCCCTCTCTGTCATTCCTAATTGTCTGGCACTGTTGATTAGACATTCCTGATGTCTGGCACTGTTGGTTAGATTGAAATATGCAGATCCTTGCATTTTGATAGGGTTTGTGTACTGTTGCATGAAAGCAAAATGAAACCTTTAGAAACACTTTATAAAAACTTAAGGTATTTCCACTTCAGAACTGGAGGAGTAACCTTGTACTGTATTTGTAAATATCAAAGTATACTCTCTTACTTTACTGCCTGCCAGAATCTGCAGCAGTTAAATTTAAGTAAGCAGTCTATATTACGGCCTATATCTGTTGATATAGTAAAAAGCTTGTATTTATTGTAATTTTTGTCTACAGTTTTGCTTTCATGTCAAAGTATAATGATATACTATATACATATATATGCATGTATACACATATATAAATCCTCTAGTTATTTAGATCTAAGGATCTTGTAATAAACAAGGAAAAGGGTGGAAACAAAGATGATAAGTATTTTAACTGTCTTAAGGAACTACTGGAGGTATCTTTCTCTGAATCACTGGAGTTTTGAGTCCATGTTTTTTTTATTCCAGTAGTGCTGATGGAATTACAGAAAAACATTGTCCACAGCTTCTTACAACAAGAATTATGAAATACCTTGTAATTCACATAGGGATAGGGCTTAACTTTAAGTTTAGGAATAGTAATGACATTGTATTTGGAATGAAAAACAAATTTAACTATTCTCAAATTAAAGGGCAGCTGTAGGCATTGTTCTGAGACAGATACTGGTATGACACACAATACTGTTCTCACTCCCTTTGAAGTATGGATTAAGACAGAGTTTAATCTCTGAGACAGAATGGTGATATCAAATGTAAAATTGAACATCAATTTGAAAATTTCTTCCTGTCTCAGAAAATATTTATAAACCTTTGTCCATAACTGTGAATTCCAAATACATTCTCAATAGAAGAGGGACGTAACTCAGATTTTTTACAAATACCCATATGCCTAAATTGTATAAGTCTTGTTGAAAGTCATTAAAAATGTGATTCATGTGATATTTCTGCCCATAAACTATGAAGTAGTAATTGAATTGACTGGTATCTAACAGTTATAGAGATTACTGCTCTTCTGATGTGATACCAGCAATGTTACTTGTAATTGGGGATTGAAGGGCAAAATACATAAGAGGTGTTTTTATTGAGTGAGTCATCATCTGGGTAAAACATTACAGAATGAGGGAAAAACCTCATATCCAAACAGTCTCCATGACTTATTCATGAGGTTCAAGGAGCTTTATGTTGAGTATTACATAATTATAGTTCTTTGACATAGCAGGGGGCATACCAAGAGCAATTTGTGGCCCCATTATCTTCTTGAGAGCTGTGTAAGCCTATTACTTCTAATTAAAGATTTT
The DNA here is from genome assembly GCA_031468815.1 of Morus bassanus. Classification (NCBI taxonomy): domain Eukaryota; kingdom Metazoa; phylum Chordata; class Aves; order Suliformes; family Sulidae; genus Morus; species Morus bassanus. The sequence continues at coordinate 6,205,697 of CM062583.1, forward strand.
CCTCAAATTTCTAGCATTTATGTATGGCCAGTTTTTACATTTTGTTCTTGTGTCAATGTGAACAATTCTTCTGCCTCCACCTGCATTAAAAACACTTGGCCCCAGTGGGCCAAACACATTAAACTTTTAGACCAGTTCTGGAGAGATTGGGTTTGTGTTCAGTGATTTTCTTTAAAATCTTAACAAGTTTCAGTTACCTTTTTTGGAAGTCCTTTCCTATCATTTTGTCCTAAAAGTCATTCTGTTCTTCCTGACCCAGCTGTCTTCTGTATTGGCAGCATGCTTTAACATCATACTGTTTGCCAGTGTCACTAATGAGTTTATTTATTTGTTTATTTCTTGGTCCCAAGATTGTTATTTTGGCCACCTTCCAGAATCTCATCTCACTTCATAGTCCTTTCAGTGTGATCAATTGTATAGCCTCCATACTAATACTGATCTACTCCACCTGAAACAGAGCTTTCCTGTACAGTACTTTATTAAATGATTCCGCACGGTGGATTAAATCTACTGCATTGCTTTTCTTTGGGAAAAGGTAATTAAACTTATCAATAAATATTAGTGTTATCTGATACAAGCTTCCTTCCATCTTTTGCTTTTTATTTAGCTTTTCCATGTACCTCCATGTCTTGCATGCTTATGTGCACAAGCTAATGACTTTGTATTTCCCTAGATGCTTCACTTACCTTTTTCAAATACAGTTTGTAGGCTTGTCACAACAGCTTATGCAAAATGACTGACAATTTCCTTGAGTCTTTTGCAGTAGGATTTTTGTTTTCTCCAGTTCAAGAATGTTACACTCTCTCTCACCCAAAAGATACCCGCCAGGGAGGAAACAAGAAGGCTTTGCAGTCTGTTTTCTCCTGCCCACTCTGACATTTGGTACTTATTTTATCCTCTTTTGGCATGCTATCTAAGCCAGAATGGGGAGAGAGAAGCACCTCCAGAGACTTCACTGACTTTTCCTATGATGCATCTTCAGATTAGATAGAATGAATCAGCTGTTGAAGCTCCTTACCTCTTCTTGTAATATAAAGGGTACCCATATGACCAACTTTATTCTAGGTGATTTATTTGGGGATATTTTTTGTTTCAAGTCTTCAACATTAATTCAGTCTCATTAAGGATTTCCATAGACCTGAAAAATTGCGGTAACTTCTTGTTCTTCAGTTTTAGATCACTCTCAGTTCTTCATAACTATAACTTGTTGTTGTTTTCTAACCTGAACTTACAAAAAAGCATCTTCCACAGTTTTCATTTTTGCATGGAATACTTTTTTTAATGTTTTATAATAAAATTCATAATTGATGTAACATGCTGTATCATAGCCATAATCATAAAATTATATAGTCTCTCCCCAATACTATTTCCAACTATATACAGCTAACCATTCCAAAGTCTGCTCTGCTTAAGATTTTTGTAGTGTCTCACCCAGATTTCTTGCTGGCAAACACGCCTTCAGCTCTTCCTGGTTCCCTCCTTAGTAACTATGACCTGTTAGATTTGGAAATGGTGCAACAGATCTTGATGGGAGGAGCATATGCATAATTCAGTAGGATTTATGGGTACATGTGTATTTATGTGTGGATTATAAATCTGTTAACATAGTAAAATTGAGTCTTGCTGAAATCATAGATGATATGCTTGTGGTCATTTTGTTCACCTCAGATCTCAGCACTGCTATTCATGGCAGTATTTGGAGATGTGGCCTTGAATGCATTATATGCCAAATAAATATTCTGTAAATAGCACTACTCCTTACTTTCTGGGGACCAGAGTTTGTTTTCTACCAGAATCCCACCACTGTCAGCACTGTACAAGGTCATCTCTGAAGGCAGTTTTGTCTGCTGCGGGCTTTGTTTTGACTTGCAGTTGATGAGAACACCAGACCATCTCCTCAGTTTACCCAGTGCTATTAAGCAATGGCAGCTAGACTAGTTTTGTAATAATTCAGTAGAGAGCAGACAAAGTGTAAGTAATACATCCATCAATTTTAGAGCATTCATCATGGAGTTTCATGCAGGAATATACAGATATCTGTCACTCATGCTCCTTTATGATTGCTGTCAAGAATTAAAAGGTAGACAGCTTCAGTCAGCAGATCAGAAGGTGTGTGCCTTGGGCATTGTACAAAAAATTCATTACAGAAACCTTCACCCTTCCAAAGCAATATAAAGCAGCAGCCATGCTTCTCTCATGGAGTATTTGGAACTTGACAGCTAGGCTGGGCAGTAAACAGTTTGGCGCCCATCCTAATCAACAAAAATGTTTGGGAGAAGCCATGGATGTTTCAACAGCTTGTTTTTTGTTTTGGGTTTTGTTTGTTTGTTTGTTTGTTTGTTTGTTTGTTTGTTTTTTAATCTGAAGCAATTTCATAACTTATTTCCTGAACTGAAGCTGCAAGTTAGCATTTCTTGTATCAGACTGTTAGTGTTTTCCCTGTAACTTTATTCTTGGTGTTCAGGGAGGTTTGAAATAATTTCCTGAAACTGATGCCTAGGTTTGAAGTCAGAAGTGTTTAGTGATCTATTCTAGAAGATGACTACAAATAATAGACCTATTTTTATTGTTCTTAGATCTCCTGGAGCCCTTTTTTTTGATATGCTTGTTTTTTAGGAAGGGGAGGCTAGATTGAAGGAAATACTGTGAAGCAGATCTCTGAGGAAGCATTCAAGGTAAAATAAATACTATTCAATGGTAGTACACCAAACATTAAAGAAAAATGATGTATTGATTGTAACAAGAATGCCAAAAAGAAGGTAGGGAAAAGTTTGAGAATGAGTCATTTGGGAACAGGAAGGTACTCACTGTACACTTTCCAGAATAGGCCTTGCTAAATTCAGAAATGCTGGGGAAAAGATTTCTGGAAAACAGAGGTCTCTCAGGATAGCCAGGGGCCTAGAGCAGGTGACCTGTGAGGAGAGGGAGAGATTGATGGTTTGTTTAACCTGGGGAGGTGGAGGCCAGGGGGCAATTGAATAGAAGCCTACAGCTTCTTGAGAAATGGTTACAGAGGCAATGGTGCCAGACTCTTCTTAGCAGAGACAGATAGCACAACAAAGGGCAATAGCCACAAGTTGCAGCATGAGAAGCTCAGGCAGGACATGGGGATGGCGAGGGGAGGATTTATTAAAAGTGTAGTGCAACACTAGAGCGGAGATGGAATGAAATTTCTGTCCTTGGAGGATTCCAAGTCTTAGCTAGACAAAAGTATGACTGACCTGATGTAGTGTTTATCTTATTTTTAAGGAGGAGACTGATCCAAATGATATGCAGAAGTCCTTTTCAAACGTGTTTATGATTTTTTTCCTCATGTTAGACACCAGCTGCATTCCTGTAAGAGTCATCTTTGCTGGGTAATTAAATGTTTTAAAGTGTGCATTCATACTCTGCAGTAGTAATCTCAAATTCCCAGAGAAGAGTTCCTTCTCTTCCTTAGTGGCTTGCTTGCTGTTAAAAATCTGTAGTATTAGTATTTGAGAAGGATTTTTAGTGTAAAAGGGTTACAGATACCTTATTCTGAATCTACGAATTTCTTCAGAATGCTAATGCAGGTTTGTTATATGAAGTATCATGTATTAAATGGAGGTGAAGCATAGCAACATTGCAAATGGATGCAATCGCTTTACATGATTTAATCCAATACATTTCCAGATAGGCAGATAAGCATTTAAAGCCTATTGGTACTCTATTTTTCAAAGTGTTTGTTTGCTCTGTAGTGTGCTCTCTTAAAACTATGTTGCTTTCCCGCCCCCCCCCCCCTCGCCGAGAGCTAATAGGAAGATTTTCAGCAGTGCTCCAGATTTCGTGTAAATAACAACATAGTCATCTTGTATTTACTCAATTTCTTTACTTGTCTTGCTTATATATTATTTTGTGAGACAAATAAGGAAAGTAAGTACCTGTACCGAAGAACACCTTCAGAGATCATATCTTAATAGAGGCAATCTTAGTTTTATTCATATAGTTTTATTCAGTTTCTAATCATTGTTTGTGAGTTGATGTACTTAGAGTTGATAACTGATGTTCTTGAATCTTTATTAAAGCCTGCTATTCTGAGCCTCGGAGAAAAGTTATTCTTTTCTGCATTGCAGGTTAGGAGGAATATTCTTGTATTTGGCCTTTGTAAACTCTAAACCACAAGTAAAGAACAAAAAAATCTTCTGGAACTTTTTTAGCCTTTCCATACTCTACATAGAATTGAAAGTAGCAGGAAATCTAATTGACAATCACTTTCTTGTCTGTCAGCATTCCGCTGCAGTTGGACTTCACCCTGACTGTACGTGCAGAACAGTCAGTACCCGTTATAATTAATCATTCTCACTGTTTATCTAGGTTCTTGTACAGAACTTCCTTGACCCAAAGAACTTCTTCTTGCTGATAATACTAGCATTAGCACTAACATCCATAAGTGTTGCTAATTTAATTGGTCACTAGTTGATTTAAGAAATTTCAGGTAAATACTGAAGAACGTTATTGGTAGCTGGTTGGTTGAGACAAAGTTTCTGTTATGGGGCAAAATATGTACTGCAAAATGCAGTTATTGTCAGTATACTGAGTACAAACAGCCCAATCGGTTTGTTGCTTTGAATGCTTTTTTACCTCTGGGATAAGAATCAAGGGAAAAAAGCAAGTTGAATAGTACGACTGGAATTAGTTCAATATTCTACCATATTATTTTTCCCTTTATTTTGTATGGTAGCCCATCCTGCTGTTTTCAGTAGAGAACTGGTACATGAGAGCATCATATTCTCTGTCTCTTCATCTTTTAGTATAGAAGTAAGAAAGACACAAGCAATTTTGTTAGGTTGTGTGAATAGTTTCATCCTTCATGTCAATTTTGTCTGATTTGGGGGCTGCTGTGTGTGTGATCATCTGCTCACTATCTTGTGTCTATGCTTAATCTTTTGGGCTTCCAGTTACCTTCAAATTCCACTTGAAACAATTTTCAGAATCACTTTTCTACTCGCTTTTAGATTTTAATTAGATATTTGTCGTGGTTTAACCCCAGCCAGCAAATAAGCACCACACAGCCGCTCACTCATTCTCACCCGGTGGGATGGGGGAGAGAATCGGAAGGGTAAAAGTGAGAAAACTCCTGGGCTGAGATAAAGACAGTTTAATAGATAAAGCAAAAGCCACGCATGTGAGCACACCAAAACAAGGAATTCATTCACTCCTTCCCCTGGGCAGGCAGGTGTTCAGCCATCCCCAGGAGAGCAGGGCTCCATCACATGTAACAGTTACTTGGGAAGACAAATGCCATCAATCCAAATGTTCCCCCCCCCTCCTTCTTCTTCCCCCAGCTCTATATGCTGAGCATGACGTCATATGGGGTGGGACATCCCTTGGGTCAGCTGGGGTCGGCTGTCCCGGCTGTGTCCCCTCTCAGCTTCTTGTGCACCCCCAGCTACTCGCTGGTAGAGTGGGGTGAGGAGCAGAAAAGGCCTTGACTCTGTGTCAGCACTGATCAGCAGTAACGAAACCATCCCTGGCTTATCAACACTGTTTTCAGCACAAATCCAAAACGTAGCCCCGTACTAGCTACTATGATGAAAATTTGTCCTTACCCAAGCCAAAACCAGGAAAACATATGAAAAAAAGTTCTAAAATATTTGTGCTCCTTGTGGTAGATATAGTTAAATTAGTTTTGATAACATAAAAAGATGTACAGATTCTTTCCAAATGTACATGACAGCTTTTGAAAGGTTGCCTAGGGAGGTTCTGGTCAGAGCCTGGTTGGACAAAGTCTGGCACAACTCATACAGCTTTAAGCACATGGTGAACTAGAAGATTTTTTGAGTTCTTGGGTTGGCTTGGTTTATTTTTCCCTGGAGCACTCTCTGTGTGTAGGAATTTTTGCAGAGCACCTGGAGATGCCCCTCCTTTGATGCATACTTTGATGCTTATTATGCTTTTGCAGTCATCTGCTTTGAGGAAATTAGCTTTTTGCCTCCTGCCACTTGTTTCAGTGAGCTGAAACTGCTCCCTCTTGACTGCTTTTATTCATTTCATATTGCTGAGCAGTTCAAGGCAGATTTGGGGAACATGAGCCTTCTTAAACCCATAGCAAGCAGGAGCCAGTAGACGTGGCTTCCGTCCTCATTCAGACCTAAGTGTTTTTTGTGAAAAAGGTGCTCAAGCACAGCAGCATTGTTCTTTACAAGAGAAAGCTGTTCTGTGTTTTCTTCTAACTCTCTAATTGCCATTAGTTTCTTTAGAGGAGTGCGAGCAAAATGGTTCAGTGTCCCAAGACTGAAAACTTCTTCACTTTCAGGGAAGCCAGGTGTCCAGAGGGCTACTTTGCTGCTTGCAGTGAGAGAAGAATATGATAATTTCCATCTTCTATTATACCCAGAATTCTAGCAATTTCCACCCTGGATTCCTTTGTTAGAAAGTCTTCTTTCTCGTCCTCCTTCTTCAGCTCAGCCAGATGGTGAGCTCATGCTTCAACACTTTTGACAGGAAGTTTTTAAAAGCTCAGCTGTAATAAAACCTCAGAGATCTGTGAGTCTGGAGATTGGATTGCTAATTTGGGTTTACAGTTGTATTTACAACATAGCTAGATGCTTGATTATGTGATGAATGTGCTTAGTGTGTTCGTATGTACAAACAGTTTGAGTTGCTTGAAGACCTAATTGCAGTTACTTTGCTCCCTAATCTGAAAATTATTCTCCACTACAAATAGGACTACCAAGATAAAACCCTTTGGGTAAGTTTTACTCATGTTCTTGTAGTTGGTCTTAACAGGTAGCATTAAAATGCAATGTTCTAAGTGTCTGTAAGTTTGAGAATGATGTATATTTTCAGAGTATTCAGGAATGTAATAGGAGAATCCCAAAGCTGTCCAAATTGGGGACCCTCCTACAGGTTATGTCAATATGGTAGCAGCTACTCCTGGCTCTGTCTCAAGCTGGGAGCTATACTTCCAGCTCATCTTTGTCTTCCTGCATGGACTTAAATGTGGTTTGGCCTCAAAGCTCTGTAGTAGGCACAGGTGTGGGAAGAATGTTACTAGGACAGCGCTTGCTGCCTGAACAGTCATTTCTTACCTTCCTGGAGTGGAAATGATTGTCCAGAAGATGCCATTGTGAAGGCTGGCTGTGAGTCATAGTTGCAGTGTGGTGACTTAAGGTATTCTAGAAGAAATTTCCGTTTTTTAAATGAAAAGGCAATTACAGAATAATTAAAAAAGGCAAAAAGCCCATGAATAACACAACAAAAGGGTCACACGTGGTAATAAAATATAACTTAAAGTCTAGAGAGAACCTTGAGTTTTTGTCACCTTGGCCACAAACAAGCTACCCAGTGGTATGTCACTTGCTGCAACCAGCAGGCTTACTGGTTTCAAATTATTACATACTATATTTGAACATATTTCTTAAATATACCAACATTCCTTTGTCACTTTTCATTTAAAACAATTTCAGTAATACCATGTTCTAGTAATGAAAGTTTTTGTGTGGTCACTTTTACCATGGGCTTCAGCATTTAGGACCTGCTTCAAATCCACTGAAACTGCTGGAATGATTGCCGCTAACTCTGCTGATTATGTCTCAAACCCCATATGTCCCAGTTCTTATTTATTGAGTTTTACCATTGATCATTAACGTATCGAACAGCAAAGAACAGGTAGGGTACCAGTGCACAGTAAACAAAGATGTTACAGCAAAGACAGGAAGCAGATGCACAAAGTTTGTCATGAGGCAGGGTTTTCTCAATCATTTTGAGGCTAGCTATTAATATTAAATTTAGAGTCAGTGTTTTTCTGACACTGTTCAGAAAATTATTTTTTCTGCAGTTGACAGTTTATTGGTATTTCATTGTAATTAAGAACTTGAGGATTTTGGGTACCAAGCTGTAGTTTTCTTGTGTTTGCTTTTTAAATGTCAGCAATCTTCCATGAAATGTGATTCTTCTTGATTAAATTATTTAATTCCGAGTTACTATTGTAGTAGACATAGTACTAAAATGTAGTGTGACAGTTTTCCCAAAAATGTTTTGCCAAAGGCAATTTTGTCTTTCATGTTTTTGTCATTTGCTAACATATATGTCAAAACCAAAGCATCTGATTCTGCCTTAAAAAAAACAGTGTTCATTTCTGATGCTTCCCAGTGGGATATGCAATTTTTTTTTATTTTTTTTTTTTTGTCTTTGGGCCAAAGAAAGCTGAGAGTCTTGTGCAGGATTATCCCTTCTGGCTAATCCAATTACTTTCAGGTTTTGTAAGTTGATAGTACACCCACTGGGAACCAGATTTCTAAAAAGACAGTATTTCTAGTAATCTACCAAAGTAAATGGCTGCATTTCAAAAGGAAATGTTTAGATTGTTGTCTACTGTTATTGTTTTGAAGACCAACTTATTGACAGCAAGGTTATAACATTGGGAAAATTTGGCCTGGTTACATGTTCTGAACTTCTGAAACTACACTGGTGCCTCCTGACATAACATCACCATAGTACATGAAAACCTCCCTGTACCAAGCGTGTAGTAACTACTTCAACACCAGTCTTGGGCCTTCCCCCATCACTGAAGGATTTGCTGGGGATGATATGGAAGTTTGTATGTTAGTAATTGCTGGGCTCAGGGTTGTTTTTTCCTACTTCTCTACCTTATAGGACGACTGGAGTTAACTCGGATTTAGGCATTCCATTTTCCTGATACTTCACTAAATCCGTTGTTCATCAGCCCCATGGAAGTTTTATTCTTGTTTTGTTTGTAACCTAAGTTTTGTTGAGATAGGACTTCAAAGTTTTATGTCACTTGGAATTCAAATATTATGGAAGCTCTCCCTATAGCTCTGTAATACTTGGCCTCAAGGTTTTTTTTTTGTTTGTTTGTTTGTTTTTTGTTTTTGGGTTTTTTTTTTCCTTGTTGGTTGTTTTCTAATGAGTGATCTCTTTTGGACGAGATTTGTATTAAGATAACCAATTAATTAGGCAAGAGAACTGAATTGTATCTAACCTTTCAATATCATGGTTACAATATTATAGACTAATGTTCTTTTAGTATTAGGAATTCTAGGTAAATATTGGTGCAGCAGGAATAAGTACTTCATGAGCAGCAGATCTGTGATGTGTGAACAGATCTCTGGAGGTATCTGAATGGAACTATTTCCTCAAGATGTTTCAGATGTGGAAACCTTTTCAAAAACAAAACACAAGCTTTGCAAAGTTAACTTTGTGTGTAATTTGGAGCTTTTAATGAGACCAGAGTTCCTCAGTTGTAGGAACAGAGTGTTTGCATGTGCACTGTACAATGCTTTTTGATGATACAGTGAAACAGCCATTTTCATGTATCAGCCACTCCCCTTATCTTAGCATTTTCAGAGCACTGCAGTGGATTAGAGACACCCACTTTTCACATGCTAAGGCATTCGGACATTGTAGTGTTAAGTCTGTCCAAATGTTACCAGTGTGTCTTCAGTGAGGCTTTCTGTGTGTATGCTTTCCGCCCACCTCCCCTTTGGGAGGGGGGCAGCCAGACAATGTGAAAATGCCAGTATGTGCTTCTCTTGGTTCTTTGTACAATTTTCATTTCATTTTTTGAGGCAATATTAGTGATTTCATTTTCAAGAGTAGTAGTTGCATGTAGCTATTTGCACTGTAGTTTAGAGAAAAGGAAGAGCCTTTAAGCACAAAGTGATCTGTACAGTTTTAATAAGAGCATAGAGAAAGACTTCACAGGCCTACATACTCATAACTACAATGAACACTACTTTGCTATATAAACACAGAAGCGTAATCCATATATCTAACATTCAGAAATGATCTTACAGCAATTTTGTTTCTTTTACAAAGCCTTTTTCCTGGAATGAACTGCCATATATCCATTCACTTCAGTGAATGTAACAGTCTCATAGACATAATGTCTGAGATTTGCATTACCTGAAGACCCATCTTAATTGGTTTTCTCTGTATTTTTCAAAACTGTGTTTGTAAAGAACAATTATTAATTAATTTTAATAAAATGTGTCTGCATTTTTCCAGATAAGTCAATATGTTCATGCAGCATCTAGCTGTGTTTTGGGGAAGATTATAGGATGAGAATATAACTTTGCCCTTAAAAACACAGTTAGTTTTTGTGACTTTTCACTAAGCAGAGCTTAGAGATACTTAGAGATATTTAGTGACAGATACTTAGTGTTTGTCCATTGATTTTATTTTTCTAGCTAGCTTTCCCCAGTACTTCTACATGCTTAAATTTAATTAATCATCTTCCTTATCCTCCAGATGAAAAAAGTAACTTGCCACATCCCACCCACTATAACAGTTTTTAATTGGAAATCAAATCAGATACTAGGTATTAAAAATGAGTGTGCTTTGTCTATCCTGACATAAAATCAGTGAAAAATGAGTGAGAGTAGCCTGCTATTGCACTAATATTGTTCGATAACAGAATGAAGTGCTAGAAACAGGTTAGTTAAAGAGTTCTTAACATCCCTCCAGATTATCCTCCATTCTTGTGGACTGTTAATTCTCTTCCCACTGATTTAGAACAGGTTTCATTTTTCTTTTTACCAGTTGCAAGCGATAAGACAAAGGAATTGTAATATCTGTCAAATCTTTTTTTATCATCAGTAGATGTGAGAGAGTGTATGTGTGTACGTACAGTGTTTATGCAGTTAAATAGAAAGTTACAGAGATGGAGTTTAAAAAGGCAGAGGAAGTGTTACGGTCATACTCAAGAAAATACGTGAAACTAGTCTTCTAAAACTCAAAAATTGTCATCTGTCAGACAAAAGGTGAAAAAATAATTTTGCAATATTTTTTTCTTTTTTAATAAAATCATTGTGTTTACAGACACAATGCTTATATGGAATGTGTCTTGTGTGTTACAATAGGTATGTTTGCAAACAAATGCACCTTACCCAGCAACAGACTGTTTTGTGGAATTCCTTTTTTACTGGATGAAGGCAAATGCTTTTGGGATCTTCTGAAGATGCTTGGATTGCCTTCAAGGAAAGAAGAAGGTGCACTAAGGAGTTACAAGCTCAGAGCATAGGCCAGAGTAATGCTAACCAGTAATTTCTGGGATCTAGCAGTAAACATGTAGAGTAAGCAGACTGTCAGTCTGCAGGTAGTCTCAGCATTCATGAGTGAGTATGTGAGGAAACCCACACTTTAGTCATGGCAATGTTAATGTATAAAACCTTAGCCAAAACTGGGGTTGTATTGAACACGGAGTAAGAATATATTCATTGTTCCTGTTTCCCAAATGGGTAGGCTCTAATACAATGGTGAATTTTTTCCATGAAGTGAATTCTGTCTTCTTTTCAGTACTTCTCTCCAGATCAGCCTTAGTAAGAGTTCTGTTTTAGTTCAAAAGAGGTAGTTCTTTTTGAATGCTCTTAAATGGCTTTAAATATCTTAATTTAAATGACCTTTTCAAAGGTCAGTCTTTTTAAAGACTAAAGTAGTCTTACTTACCCCAAAATATCCCTTTATATACTTTGCTAAGCATATTCTTGTTACTTCATATTTCATAGAAATTATCATACTAAACATATAATTAACAGAAAACAGCATGTAATAATACTCATAGAAGTCTGACTGGTTTAGGTTTTTTGCTAATTAACACCATTCTCTAGCTTAAATAGTACATAACATAATGCTTATTCACTAGAAACAACCAATTCAACTCTCAGGATTTTTGCTCCCCACCAAAGTTGCTGAAAAGCTGTTCTCTGTTCAGATAGTCTCTCTTACATACAATGAAGGGGCTCCCCCATAGAAAGACCTCCATTTCCTCTTAATGGTTTGTACAGCATTTCCTGTGTTCTATTTAGTACATTTGAACTATCCCAATTCGGGAGTATTTGTTCAGCAGCCTTTAGGAATTGCCTGATGTGTTAGTTGGCTCCCTGCTCTTGCTGGCCGAGCTTTGGCCTTGGATATAACAAAGCCTGTGAAGAAAATTTCATTAGAAATCTGCTGTAACAAATTCTAGTCATAGAAATGGAGGCTGCAATTCACAGTCATTTTAAACAGCTCTAAATGCAGCTTGTATTGACAGCAGTGGTGCCCGCCTGCCCCATCTGCCTTTTCCTACTGCCTTCCTTGTACCAGTACTAGCAGGTCAACTATCTGGCCTGGTAGCAAGTTGGACTAGAATACTGAACCACCTCAAAACTAGCTTGGCAGCCAAAAACCAAAGTCTTCAACTGCTTCAGTTCATTGAACTTTGTCATGCTGCTGTATGACCACTAGTTTTGAAGTGAGGACATATATGTAGAGGTTTGATGGTAGTCCGCAGTTGGACTGAAGGTAAACTGAAGCCTCTGTGTGCCCAATGAAATTAACTTATGAAAAGTAACCATGCTTTTTTTTTTTTTTTTAGATACAGACTTAGGTATTTACTAGTCTTACCTTATGTGTATCACAAGACATTCTATTCAGTGCAGATGCCTCTAAATTAAGCCCAGTGACTTCAGTTAGACTGAAGAAGGTCATGCTGTTGTGTACTGTGAACTGAGTTCAGGAGGAGTGGATGTCTCCACAGCACATAAGGCCCTGCAATAGCAGGGAACTGATGAGATAAGACAGGCCCACATGGTCCACACTGTCTGCTAAGAAATGGAAAAAAAAAAAAAATAAATAAATTTCTGAAATTCTTCACCAGTATGACCTAGGGGGAAATGTCTTTCTCATCTGAGATCTCATGGACACTCTGTCCTTGAGCATGGCAGCAAAATGCAGTAGGTAGAGAGCTTTAAAAAAGGTAAGATTATTTATACGGTCTCAAAGTATCTTTCTGCTCTTTCGGATGCTGTGACCTGTCTCTCATACCTTATACAGGGAAATCCATCTACTCCCTCAGAAACAAAACCACCTCTCCCTGTGTTTAAGTTGCCACTGAAGTCTTGAACGTGACATTTAATTGCAGGCACTGCCTTAATTCCCAGCTGCAGTGTTAATGTGCATTTGCCACGCTGTGCAAGGACGGTGGAGAGAGAGCTTGAGTAGGGCAAGGTCCAGAGGCTCACAGATTCCCAAGTCACAAGCAATTAACCCATACCCATACCCATACCCATCCAGTCTGCTGTCTTATCAAGTAACAGTGACTTTGTATATATCTAAATTGTCTTGGTGCAAATGCAAATAACTGTATGTTTTCCAGGTAGGAAGTTGAATCACTGTCATGGGTGTATTTAAAAGAGGGACAAATTAGGGCCTTTCCAAACTTAAAAGAAGGAATTTACTGGATTGCCATTCATTAATAATACACACTGCCAATAATTAGGTCTCACTCATTATCAATCATTTCTCATATTCGGGACAGTTAACTCTTAAAAATCTTACCCTTATTAGCTGTAAAGATATAATACCACAAAGCTGCTGTCATATATTCAGCATAGTTTACACATAAATACATATGTAAACCTATATATAAAATAAATATTTATTCTATGCATTTATATATAAATATATAAATTTCTAAATATTTATTTTATATATATTTCTATATAAGCTTAGCTGTGTTACTAAATGCTTGTTGGTTATGCCAGTAGTCTTACAGTGCAAGTGCATACAGTGTTGCAAAATGCTTATACACAGTTTCTGGTTTCACTATTCTAGAATACATACGTATGTCTGGGTCAGAGAGAAGCAAGTACTAATTATGTCATGCTTTTAGTATGCAACTTCTTTTTACATGCAACAGGCCTCTGCCTTGGCTACTTCATGTTGCATTACATTTTCAGTATGCAAAAACTTTAGCATGAAATACTAAATCCCACAAAGGTAATTTATACTTCTTCATGCTCTAAATAGTTGGGGGGGGGGGGGGGGGGGCAGGCACAATGAGCGATTCAGAGATCTTTTCTCTCATATATTGGCCTAGGACTGAGATTGGCAGAGGAGCATGGGCTGTGTTTTATGTGTTAAAAGTTCCAAAAATGTTAATCCTTTTTCCTGCATATAACCTATAAGCTTGTTACCCAAAAAAGGTAATTAAATATGAATAGTAATATATTATTGTATATAATATACATAGTGTATGTATTGTGACGCACACAGTCACAAAGCTCTTCTACTGCTTTCATATATATGTATGTGTGTATACATATGTCTTGGCCAGTCATCTGATACAGTGTTATGATTAAATGTCACCCGTTTATCTTTGTATCACAAAAATGCAGGCTTGAAGTTAAGTGTCTGTACCATAGTGAAATCAAATTTAGAAACAGCTTGATCATATTAGCATTTTATTTTGTGGATTTGTAACAGAGTCATAAATGATTGCCATTTCAAAAAAACTGTTTATGTTATTCAGTTCAACCTTTTGCGGTGAGTGCAGAATCATCTTTGCAGTGATTCCATTATTATTTAAATGTATTTTTGAACACCTCTAATAAAGATGACTCCATCAGTCATTAAAGAGTTTATTCCATTCTAAGTAGCATGCCTTGGGTGGTGTAACTCAAGCTTATGCCAGAAGGAGCCCTTGTATTTCAGCAAGTATGCCTTGGCCAGAGCAGTTGCCTTAGTTTAGATGTTTTTTATGTGATTTATTTATTAGTTCTTTGTATACCATTTTGAATTGAAATGACATTAAGAATAGACATAATACTTAACAGTAAAATTGGGTTACCATAATATACAATGTTCTTACTACCTGAAATTCTTAGATACCACTCCAGAAGAAATTTGCAAATGCATATTTTTAAATCACAAGAAGTACAAACTATTCTTTGGTCTCAAAGAGTGAGATGAAGTAAAGAAGTACTGAATAAAGACTGTGCAGTTACTAACTAGATTTCTTATTTACTCTAATATTACCCTGCATTTCAGTGGTAGCTGTGTTTTTAATCTTTTTCAACCATACTTTGCTTATGCTTCACTTTAGCTGAATTCCTACAACTGGAAAACTATTTAAATCCTCTGAAAGCAAACAATTTATACCCATCACACTGACTTTCATGCTAGGTGATCATATTATGGGAGATAATAAAATACTTGAGATACACACCACTTGCCACAACTCTCTGTTTATGCTGCCACAGGAGGACTCATGTGAACTTCTTGCTGAAAGATGAAGGACATCCTTAAAGCAAATCTTTCATTCCCATGAATAAATTCTAGATTAGTTCAGTCTAACATAGTGTACAATTCCAGGATATAGTATCAAGAAGCATCCTCAGGAGGGTAGAGTTCAAGCATTTATTCCTTTTACTATGTGGCTTTCTCAATGCTAAAGAAAATTAGATGAACGCAATAAAAATTAAACTCAAGCTATGCTGACGACCATAGAGGAAAATGAAAAGGCGTACAGAGAAGAAATAGTGAATTACTTCACATGACAAGAAAAAAAGATTTATTTTTTTCTGATGGAAGAGTAACTGTAGCTTTGCTGCTTTACTAGTTGTTTTTTTTTCATTAATTTTTATTTTAATTTTGTTTCTACTTTTCTTTCACTTTTGTCTTTTTTTTTTTTTTTTTGCTTTACCATTCTTGCTTTTTTGGAATATTAACCTGAGGCATGGAAGGTATGCCTATACTCTTGCTGCTTTCCTGTAGCATTTACTTGGTGTCAGGATTTAAGTGTACATGGCAACTCTTTTCTTTAGAAGGATTGTATAAGCTTCTTCCTTTAAATAGGGAAGCCAGAAGAGTGTTGAAAAATTATCGTCTATTAGCTGTCTGTTACAAGGATAGATTTCTTTTTCCTAATCAACAGCTTCTGATGATTTTTACCTACAGAACTTAAAAGTATCAATGGTATATTCTTCTGAAATGGAAATGTTGAATTTTCACTCTTATAAAAGGAGTGGAATTTCAGCATTGATGGACAATATAGTTCCTGTATGTAGGAAAGAGTGTCAGTTAACATATTGCAACATATGGGGTCTACTCAAAGGCCAGTGTCCATCCCAGTGTGATCCCAGATATACTGAGGTCAAAGCAAAAGCCCCCTATGGTATGGGTAGATTTGAGATCAGGTTCTCAAGGTTCAGTAGGTGCTTTGTAAGATAAAGTAGAGAAAAATGGAGTTCAGTTTTTCAGGGTATTTTGTAAAGAGATATAACAATTTTTTTGAAGTTCTGTCTTTCTTCCATTGTTCAAAATGCCGTGAGTTTTCGTCATAATGATAAAAATCCTGTGGTGTGAAAGGAGTTGATGATCCAAGAACATGATTAAATGTTAGGAGGATAGTAGGTAATTGGCTTTGCGATAACTGATTTCATATAAACCCAATATATTTCATATCATTAGGTGTGGTGTTTAGAAACTGTAATATAGAAAGCATATTTTAAAAATGGGATCAGAGTCAATTATCAGTGGATTTATTGTATGGGCTATGAAAAAATATTCTAATATGGTCCAGCAATTTGAGTAAAATTCAATGCTCTTTTGGGAAAATCTCATTTTCGTTTAGAGAACATTTTGGATAGGAATTTGAATTGTTCACCTGAAGAGAATTAAAACAGTAAATAACAAAATAAAGAACACGGTATAACAGTTTTAAATAGTAATGTGGGATTGTGTTTTTGAACAGTTTTTAATATTAATTATTCTTTTTATTACTTTTTCCTAACACTGTTTTTTCCCCAAAAGCTTTTTGATATTTTTGTGTTTTTATTTTTGTTTTCACAACTGTTCTTTGACTCACACACACCATACTTTCATACTGTTTCACTATGGCACCTTGATGTGTAAATGAAGGCCTCCACTCTAAAGAGGTGTTTTCATACATGCAATTAAGCTTAACACATAGGATGTACACTTAAATATTCTTTAATATTTAAACAGTAGTGGACAGAGTACAAAAACACTCTCTTTTTGGAGTCGAATATGGCAGACACATTTAAAAAATAATTTCCATGCATGATTATTATTAGGAGAAAGCAAATGGCACTAATTCCTATGATTCTTTTGGTTCTGATTCATGTTGTATGTGTGCAGTGTGCGAGTGCAGTGTTCTGAATGTCATCTAGTATTTGTATGGGTCACGTCCTTTTTGTGTTACATGTGTTGTACTAAAATACATGCGTTATACAGCAATGCGAATTTCATTGGGCAGTAGCACAGAAAGTAATACTGGTCAGGAGATTTAAAGCCCACCAAAATGTCAACAGAATTATTTTTTCTCCTTTAAATGTCAGTCAGTTTTAATAGACATAATGTGAATACTTACTGAAAGCAAGGTAATTTTTTACCTTGCCACCTGAAAAGGCTTTCCAGAGTTGGTTGGACCTTCTAGGTCCTTGGCACTCGGAAGAGAAGAGAAAATAACTTCAAGCAGCATTCTTCGTATCCATACCTTGAGATTAACTACATCTGCAAGGGATAATTCCTTGGTAACATAAGATACAAGATCACTGGTTCTGACTTTTATGAGTTCTCATGAGCTCTTGGTGCCTAGAATAATTTTCAGCTCATTTTTGAAGTAGGAGACTTGGAGATTTCTGTGGACCGCTTCCACTGTTGTGTCTTCAATTTTTTTTACCTTTTTTTTTGTGGTAAAATATGAGAGATCACATATAGAATCATAGAATCATTTGTGTTGGAAAAGACCCTTAAGATCATTGAGTCCAACCGTTAACCCAGCACTGCCAACTCCAGCCCTAAAACATGTCCCTAAGCACCACATCTACACCTCTTTTAAATACCTCCAGGGATGGTGACTCAACCCCTTCCCTGGGCAGCCTGGTCCAATGCTTGACAACCCTTTTGGTGGAGAAATTTTTCCTAATATCCAATCTAAACCTCCCCTGGTGCAACTTGAGGCCATTTCCTCTTGCCCTATCACTTGTTGTTTGGGAGAAGAGACCAACACCCACCTCGCTACAACCTCCTTTCAGGTAGTTGTAGAGAGCAATAAGGTCTCCACTCAGCCTCCTTTTCTCCTGTCACAGTCATAGCCTGCTTGTAGAGATATGGTAAGTGCATCTGGAAAGGTAAGGTATAAAACAGGTATTTGGGATCTTCCTGTAAGTCTAGACTCTACCGCCTTTGTTGAACAAGAAGATACAAAAAAGAACAAGATCTATCCATATACTTCAATGTCAACAATGGACTTACTAGATCTCATAAGGTGAGTTGGGCTTCATAAAGTATAGCTATACTTCCATTCTTAGGAAACCCCTAGCTATGACACATCAACCTGTTGTCATGGCTTCACCATCTTTTGAGTGCCCTGAAGGCTGTTAAGGCAGATTAATGCTCTTTTCGTTCTGCTATGTCACAGACTTCTCATGTTACAAGACACTCAGTCTCCATCTAATTTTATGATTAAATAAAAAAGTCCTTCATCTATCTACTCTTCATCTTTAGAAGGCTTAGAGTCATCTTGTTCAGGTGGTTTGGTCTTGCCAGCAGTGAAAGTCTTACTACCTTTCACATTGCTTGTGATTACATCTCCCTTTTAGAGCTTTGGCAGCCAAATTTACCTTTAAATGTTATTCTGGAGTAACTCTGGAAGTTTCTTTGGTTTAAAATTGCCCCAGAAGCACTAACAGTATAGGATTCTGGGGTTTGTTTTCTCTGTAGCACTGAAGTTTTTCATAAAAATACTGCTTCAAATGAATCCTTTTGCTTGAGGCTGACATTTTCTCTCTCTGGATTGAGCGCTTTGGATTCACCTATTACTGGGTTAGCTCCAAGGAGCCCTCCTGGTCTTGTAGGCAACCTAAGTTCCTTCAGGCTGATATACAGAAATTGGGAGATAACACAATGATGATGTGAAGACTGTTTTGCAGGATTTGTGGGTGCCCTGAGATCAATTTCTTAACCTTGAGTATCAACAAATGACAGCTTTTCTTCTCTGAAACAAGTCTCTTCCAAGGATTGTTGTCAGATGCACTCTTAGCCCTGTCATTAGGAATGGTAATATATTAATTACCTTCAAGTTTTTCTTTGTCAAGAGTTATCTTCTGGAGGACAGAAGACTGCATTTTTGGTACCTTGAACTATAGCATTACCCAGATAGTTCTGGTCTCGGGCCTTGCTCTGCTTCTTGATTTGGATACCTGTAGCTCCTCCTGTGATTTCAGATCTTCTTGCAACAAACTGAGGTCACTATCACAACCTGAGCCTCTGGTTTTTGCCATCTTACTGCCTAAATGGTTGGCAGTTTTCAAGATTTTAGTGGGGCTGTGTTTTGCTGCTTGGAGGCTAATTAATAGAAGACATAGTGTGCTGAAAGAAAGTATTAGGCTTAGTGGTTGAAACATGTGGCTTGGCATAAGTCTAGGTTGCACTCATCTCTTTTAACTTGCCTATCTGCAAATCTAGTTTATTTCTGTGATCTGTAATCATACTACTTTCATATTAGGTTCAGTCAGCATCTTTTTAGGCCTTGCATGACCATGCTTTTGACTTTTGCTTACTTTTTTAGAACCTGTTTTCTGGTGGGCTTTTGGAAGTTCTCATGGGGCTTTTTCCTCCTGTTAGAATCCTAACTCATCAATAGTAACTGACCCTGATTTTATTATTTTCAGGAGGAAAACCATTTTTTCACTCAGTCTTGCCCACATTTTAAAAAAAAAAAAAAAGTTCTTTTTCGTAGCAATTACTTCAGCTAACTGTGGAAGATGGAGATTCCTATTCTTATAACAAATCCTCCTTATACCATTCTCATTAAGTTCTCCTGCAGTCTTTACTCACTTTGATATTGGAGGTTCAGTTTAGGTACTAACCTTCATGTGATTTTTATTTTGAGTGCTTCATTAGTTGAAACTTTTTATTCACTCTGGGTGTTCTGTATTTTTGTATATTGGCAAGACAAACTTTTTAGGAAGGCTGTTCGTGTTTTCATATCTCCTACCAAACAGTCCTGTGGCTCTTTTATTTGAGCATAGAAGCTGCCTCACTGGATGGCTCACTGCCCAGCAAAAGTGTCTTCTCCTTTGTTGAAAGGTCATTGAACTTAAGTTCAAGCAATAGCTGTGACAGTCTTGCAGAGTCTACCTGTAGCTGGGGTCTGTAGGTCTGCCACAGAGAGCTTCAATCATTCATCTGGGCACTGTGTTTTCATTTCCATTTGAAAGATACCTTTGAAAGAGTAGTTTTTCAGTCTTCGTTATAGTGGGAGCTCTTGAACCTTTTCCAGTCTATTTACACTGTACCATAAGTTGCTCAGTGTTCATACGTATAGATAAACATTAAAGGTAAAAGTCTGGTTATTTACCACAAATTCTTTTTCTTGAGATAAATTGTGGATATGTGCATTCAGCAATCCACCACATCTGCTTTCCCTTGACATCCTTTGGGAAACTGGCATTCTAAGTTGAGAGGAACTGAGAGGGAGAACCATACCCTGCCTACTTCATTCCAACATAAGCACAAGGGATGGGATCTGGGGATTGCCCTGCAGAGATGGCAGAGTACCAAATAGTGTTATTTCCAGTACTTGAGTATAAGAATGATGACAAATAAGTAATCTGTGTTTCATTTTTTATGAAGATGCTTCTTAGGTTTTCTTCCCCTTTGTCAAATAAATGAAACAGGGGTTTTGTTGGGTTTTTCTTTCTTTTTTTTTTCCCAATTAAAAACTGTAAACATTTTGAATTAAAAAAAAAAATACATCATTATGTTTTGATCACTTCTAGGAGGTCATGTCTGTCCATGTCTGTTCTATTCATTTTGTTAAGACATTCTTTAGGTGAGTGTTCCATATGTGTGGACATTTTAGCTGTGGAGACAGTTGCTTTTTCAATATCAAGCTATCTTGATTGCTGATGAAGTGATGTTAATCACTTAACACAACTTCATTAAAAGGGGCAAGTAGAATGGCTCATGTTTTCACCTGTTGTCACTGGCCTTCTGCAAAGTTGAAAACTTGTTGTCCTGATGACTTTGTTATTAAAAATAACATGCACAGAGTTGCCAATTGGAATAAAGTGATTAGTGAAGTTTACTTTTCTGTATTACCTAATGTGACTATGATGTACAGATGGGGTAGCTTCTGGATTGAGAGCTGGGCCGTGACAGCTATTAAACTACAAACAAGATTCATTAGTTGGTTTTGGTTGAAGATGACACAATCAAGCAAAAATTATTAGAGGTCTAAGAAGACATGGCCTGCAAAGAAACACAAATAGTGTTGTTTATTTAAAACAAGAAAAGAATTAGGGAAGACATGATGAATTTTAAAATAAATAAGCTGAATTTTAAGAAGAGTGCAGGATGTGGTTTTGGTGGTGTGAAATCTGTAAATTAGTTTGGGGACTTTAAACATTACGATTATGAGCAGTATTGGTATTTTCCAAAACATCCTCCTCCTTTCCACATCTTCACCCTCAGGAAAGGCAGGATTACAGATATTCATGTTGAAATTAGTTCATAATTTTCGTTGAGAAAACAAAAAGGCAAAAATTCAAATAAAAATTCTAAGTTTTCTTCAAAAACATTTTAGTATTAAAATCAGAAAAATCTAATAATGCTTCTCAATTGTATAACACTTGAAAATTTTCATTTTACTTAAAACTTGTTTTTCTTTGCTTTTGAAAAATTGAAAAAATAAGTCTTGTCCAACCTATTTTTACCTGCATCTGCTTCTCTATGTTTAGATTGCTTATAAAAATAAAGTAGAATACAGCAAAGATGCCCATTATTAATATAATTCTAGTCCACTTAATGCGGAGGATGCGTGAACCATTTGATGGTATATAAAGTAAAGTATTTTTGATGCCAGTGATCCATGGATAAGAACGCATATATCCACCAAAACCTCTTTTTAAGTGGTCATTTGGTTGGAAACTCAAAAATTAAATAAATCACTTGCAGTTAAGAAAGGAGTCTTGGGTTTGAGGGAATTACACATTCAGATACACGGTAAATGACCAAGTAATAAGAACCATTTGATAACCTTGTAATAGCCCAAGTGTATTTTTATACTTCATTAGCAGATTGTTATGTATGTATTTTAGAATTACAGTTTAGTCTTGTGTTTTAATGGTCTCTGTGTAAAAATGATATTGATGAAAAGCAGCCATCTTAAAAATGTTATCAAAGGGAGGCCACTGAGATCATATTTCTGTAATCAAGTGCAGTGTGTGGTTTAGCACTGATTCCACCAGTAGCATATGAGCTATAGGGTACATATTCGTATAAAATCCTTTTTCATGATTTATTCATTCAGACAAACAAATGCACTGTGATAATGAGTTTGGCCTCAGAAGGAGCTGTAAAAAGGCCATTAATAAGCATACGGAATAAGAATGGAGTGCAGGATGGAGCCTGAATAGGTAACTGGGAAGAAGTAGCCTGTCCTGTAGAAGAAGAGGGCTGCGGGCAGTTAGCAGCCACTGAAAATGCTGCTGGTAAGCAGGGAGTCTGTGCTTTACAAAACTGCAAGTGAAAGTATGTGAAGTAGAATGAACTAAGAAATGAGGATGTAGGAGACTCTGGAAAACATCTCATGGTTTTGTCTATTCCAATGGAAATCGTGAATTCCTGGAAACTTCTTATATTCTCCTTTGCAGCATTTTCACAATGGATGTGAAGAGCTGAATGTTTGGTTTTATGTAAATGTACGAGGTGTCTGTTTAGTTCAAAATTGACACTTGCACTTGCAATTATTTTGATAGTCTATGGTCCAAGATCTTCGTTGAACAACAGAAAAAGATTTCATTTTCTGAAATAGTATATTTGTGTTTCTTTAAAAAAAAAAAGTTTTTCAAAAAGCACTAAATAAATAGTCATTTGCTTTCCCTAATTGCTCCATTTGCTAATGAAACATGTACCTTGTCTTTTTTCCATACCACTTAAGAAATCTGTTCTTCCCACTGACCTTTTCAGAAGGCAAGGCAATTCAAGTGACAATCTGAAGAGGAAAGAAAGGATTTTAAATATCCTGTTTTTCAAATTAAATGGCATCTACTTGTATTACACTTGTGGAGACCTATTTAACAGAAGAAGATGAACCTTCCCATTACCACTGAGTTAACTGAAGTTTGTTATTTCTGAGAACTGACACATGAAGTAACTGTTCTGCACTCTGGAGAGAAGCAGCTGAGCTTGAAGACAGTGAAGTTACTGTAATTTAAGAGTGAATTTAAATGTCTCCAAGAGTTATGTGAGTTTCTCCATGTAAAGTTAGGGGTTAAAGCATTA
This sequence comes from Morus bassanus, assembly GCA_031468815.1. Taxonomy (NCBI): domain Eukaryota; kingdom Metazoa; phylum Chordata; class Aves; order Suliformes; family Sulidae; genus Morus; species Morus bassanus. The sequence continues at coordinate 6,228,755 of CM062583.1, forward strand.
TTGTGGTATCTTTCCTAATATTTAAAGTATATGTTGCCAGATTTTGTAATTCAGAAGTCCTGTTGACTTCAGCTGAAGCTTTGTTTGCATAAAAATTTATTATATACTTCAAAATTTGCCTGAAATTATTTATACTTAAGGTATTGGTAGAGTTGCTTTCATGTGGTATGAATTTATTAATTACGCAGCGTGTAATTGTGGAGGAAGGGTTGGAACACATATTATACTTGTATTTGGAACCAACACATTGCCTGAAAAAAAGCTTCTGTTCCACAGTGTGTATTTTATTCATACTCAATATTACAGGATTTGAGTTCTATCCCTTTACTTTCCATTTTTCCTGTGTCTTCAGTCTCCAAGTGACAGGAAATGAGTTGTTGCAAATAAGTTTGATCTGTACTTGTTTGAAGTCCTTCTGTGTGTGGTGGATTTTCCAGCTGCATTCTCTCTTCACTCTATATTCTGTGTGTTGGGTGTTCTTTGCTTCAAATTGATGTGAAGGATCAAGGGAGATATAGTGGTACAAGGTCACTATGCAAAATAAGGCCATGGAGCACCAGAAGAAAATTCCCAGGACATTCTGGGTAAAGCACAGGTCAATATCAAACTGACTCAAAATTTACAACTTGTTTATTTCAATCAAAGAAGGTAAACTGCCGTGGGAAGCCCAGGTTACAATTCTGGGACTTTTTAATTTGGAGAATAAGCATCAATCTTTTGGTAGTTTTGTCTCCATTCAGACTGAGAGCAGATTCTGAAATAGTAGGAGTCTGTTGAGTAGTAGTTCCGACTTTGAGACAGGTTATTCATCCCGATTCTTTGGGTAAAATTACTATTGAAATCACTGGCAAGTTTTTAGATCTGCTTCCCCGACTCCCCTTGTAAAATGTTCTTCTTCTTTGTTGTACTCTATAACCATCCACAGCTTACATGCTCATCAAATGCATTTTAATCACTTTTTTTACAAAAAATTTATTATTTACAAATGTGTTTCCACTTAAAACTAATCATGTTACTACTGTAATGCTTTTTTTAAAATAAAATTTTAATCAATGTGAGGCAATTTGCCAGAAAGACAAATTACATGTTTTTTTGCTTTTTATGATCACTGAATTTTGTTTGTGTTTTCTTTTTAAAATAGTGATTCCAGAGTTTATTAGTCAAGTAAATATTGCATTGGAGAGCTTAAGCAAGAGCACAGTGCATCCATTTGATGATAACCAGTTTGTGGACATTTCTAAGAAGGTGTATGATACAATTCATAACATCAGATGCTCAGTCATGATGATTCGGGTAAGTTTTTTATTCATTTAATATTCATTTCTAACATAGTTCAGGACATCAGGGCATTTTCAGGAGAATTTAGAACTGTGTATGTGAACAATGCCTCTAAGCTCATATTCACATTGAACTGATCTGAGAAATTTGGGTTACAATGAAACACATGATTATAACTCAAGAAGACTAGAATTGCATTGAGTTCCAGATCAGAATATTGCATAAAAATGTGTTTTGTTCTTTAAAAATATTTATTTATGTTAGGTTGATAAAGATCTTAATTCACTTCATTAATTATCCACTTGTGGCTACAAACCCAAATCTCCTTGTAGTTCTTCAACCTTAACCGAGGAACAGAGAGTATATTCAGGTGATCCTGATAATCTCTTGTTGAAGTTTTGTCAGCTTCACACCAGAAGACTTAACAGCCCGATTTCTGTCAATCTTACACAATCATAATCAATGTACTTACCCTTGTGTTTTTCCTAAGTTCAAGAAAAAGCTTCAGAACAGCTTATTTTTAAAATTTGAAATAGAATTTTGTCAGATGCAGAATTTCGCCCAAATATCTTCAGTCCACAAATCCCATTTCAAATTATATAACTGAGCTGCAATATTTGTATGTTCAGCAATTTTAAGTAAAAATAAACATTAATAAAAATGTAGATACATCTTTCAAAGGAATTTTGTCTTCTGCATTGTCTTTTTAGCTGAGAAGAAAGTAAGAAACAGATTCCTCTTTTCTTTTCAATATAAAAGCATATTACAGGCTAGCGTGGCCAGCAGGTCGAGGGAGGTGATTCTCCCCCTCTACTCTGCTCTGATGAGATCCCACCTGGAGTACTGCATCCAGCTCTGGGGTCCTCAGCACAGGAAGGACATGGACTTGTTGGAGTGGGTCCAGAGGAGGGCCAAAAAATGATCCTAGGGATGGAACACCTCTTCTATGAAGAAAGTGTGAGAGAGTTGGGGTTGTTCAGCCTGGAGAAGAGAAGGGGAGACCTTACTGCAGCCTTTCATTACTTAAAGGGGGCTTATAAGAAAGATGGGGACAGACTTTTCAGTAGGGCCTGTTATGACAGGACAAGGGGTAATGGTTTTAAACTAAAAGAGGGTAGATTTAGACTAGATATATGGAAGAAATTTTTTACGATGGGGGTGGTGAAACACTGGCCCAGGTTGCCCAGAGAGGTGGTGGATGCCCCATCCCTGCAAACATTCCAGGTCAAGTTGGACGGGGCTCTGAGCAACCTCATCTAGCTGAAGATGTCGCTGCTCACTGCAGGGGGGTTGGACTAGATGGCCTCTAAAGGTCCCTTCCAACCCAAACTGTTCTATGATTCTATGATTCTAATATGGAAAATGTTAGTGAGTCTTAACATATTGCAGTGTATAAGTTAAACAGTTCCAGTAGGAATTCCAATGTGCAAAACTATTAAAATGTCTCATGCTTATTGCAATTGTCAAGTATGAAATTGTGTATATACCGAAGAGAGATCCTGAAACATACAACAGCTTGCCCATAGCAAGAGTTTATGTGAGTTGGGTTTATCTGGCAAAACAAACCAGATTGAGTCTGATCCTGTGTTAGGTCTTCTGATCAGTTCCTGTTTCAGTGAACATAGGCTAAGAGTTTTCCTTAGGACATCTCATTTTTTTTCTAGATTCATTAAGCTTCTTTCAGTGCCTGTATTGCTCATCCCGCCTTCCCTTAGTGACTCAGGGACTCTTGTTTTTTTAAGATTACAAAGTTATTTCTATCTGTTCCTCAGTGAGATCAGAGTCTTTTATGTGTCCAGTCTTCTTGGGCTTGAACTCGAGATGATCATGACTGACTGTTCCTTTATAAAGTTTTTCATTTTTGGGAGGTGCACTGAGGAGTGTAACAAAGCTTCAGTTTCTTGGAAGATGCGGACACTGCTCTGCAGGAAGCTCTGAGTGTGTATTCTTACAGTCCTCTGTGATGTGTGTATGTATGTGGACAGTCACTCAAAAAATAAAAGGATATTATATCCCCTGTACTTTGTTCTGAAGCATGAGGGGAAAATACTTCCATCTGAAGAGACTGTACATATGCATAACGCACGGTAAGTGCACAGAGTACCTGTACTGTGTAAGTGCATAGTGCATCTGTAAAATTGTAAATCATAAATGGACAGTGTTAGTAAGAAGATTTCTATCAGTGCCATCTTCCACTTTGGCTTTGCAAGTGCGTGCAATTTGACAAGGCAAGAAAAAACAAAGTATCAGAAATTACTTTGTTGGCTGTACCTGAAGCTGTGGGTGCCAAAGAGCAGATGTTCTTCCTCCTCGTCCTCTGAATTGAAGAAGTTACGACCAATGAGATAAGAGCCTGCCTCCACCTGTACCGAACCTCTCATTATCCTAAGCAATGTATGTGTTTGCCGTAGAAATCAATGTGGCTTGAAGTGTATTCAACTGTATTTTAATGTATTTAACAGCCCAGCAATTGCAGTCTTGACAAAAGCTCAGGAGATCAAAAAAAAATCTGATTCATTAAAAAGGACACTTGCAGCTTTCTACTTAATGGATACCATTACTCAGGCACTGTCATGAGAAGGTTTTTTTGAGGTTGGGTGAAATGATAGTCAACTATTCCACCATCCCTTAGAGATACTGACTGCCAGCACAGAAAGAGTGCTGAGGAAACCCTGGCATTCATTTTTTGAGTATGGATTTATTTGCATTCCTAATTAGATACATTCCAGACAATGCCAGTTTCATTTCAGTGTAAGAAGCTTTAGTAAATCTGATGATTATTCAGACATATGCTGTTACCACAGCAGCCAAGGTGAGGAAATAAAAGTGTTCCTTGGCCAATTTATAGGGGCTTATTGACATGATGCCAAAGAACAACGCGTTGCTGATTCCAGGGGATCACAAGACTGAATCAGGGGAAGAAATTATTGACCAAAATATAATTGAGAAGTGTAAATGAACAAGGACACTGATTCACAGGGGGGCAATCTTTCAACATCAAAGTAAAAGCAGAAACTCTCCAGATCAGTTCCTCAGGAAGCATTTCAAGCATGTAATTACACAGAGAGAATGCTTTTAAAAATAGAGTTCCTAGCTGTTAAATGCTGCCAAATACTGTTGTTAATGCAAATTATCAAATATGCTTTTCAACGTCCAAGCTTAACCATAGATACATAAAACATTCATTCCAGTCCTGCAGGTATAATGTGAATAACACTTGAGACCAACTAAACAGTAGAAGGTGTGCTGCACTGATGAGCTGTAACAGAAATGCCTCTGGAACTGCAGGGTGCTCCCCTTAAGATGCTTTTCATTGTTTCACTCGCAACGATTAATTAATCCAGTGGTAGCTGTTGATTTGAAATCATCAGATATTTGATCCAGGGTGTATAGCTGCATGTGCAATGTCCACATTGCTCAGTCCTTTTTTGACTCTTGAAGCATCTGGTTTTTGTTAAATTGTAGAGGCTTTGGAAGTTTGATTTTGCAAAGAAACATTTGGGCATTATCTGGATAGTGTTTTAATCAGAATATTGCTGTTATGGAAATAGATTAGGGTAGGTAGTAGAATTAAAGACAAGAATTCTGCCATATGAAATATATGGAAAAGTCAAAGGAAACAGGTTGGCACTTTTTGAGACAATATGTATTAAATGTTGCGTAACGTTAAGACTGATGCTAGAGCTTCTTTAAAAAAAATAAAAAGGAGCTTCTATATGAAAGTGTAGCTTGTTGAAGAATATGAGACAGCTGGATTGAAGTAACAGCTAATAATATCCCATTAGGATATTAAACACAGTGGAAAGTGATAATAATTTCAAATGCATAATAACTACTGATAGCTGAAGCAGTAATAAAGTCATCCTAGCAGAAATACACCAAGAACAGTGGAAGAGAATTCACCAAGTCAAAGTTTCATGGAATTCTTTGTTTTTATTGGAGGATAAACAAGTGAACTGCAGTGAGTTTTCCAGAGAGGAAGAAGAGGGTAAAATGTTCATATACTCTATTCAAAATGCTTTTACTACTCTTATGTTCATGGAGGCAGTGAAGGAGGAACCTGTGTTCCCTAATATTATGAGAGATGGAAAATTTATATTGAGATTATAGTTCTTACCTGATACAATGCATCATTGTGATGCATTTCTTAAAAATCCTTTCTGCTGAATGTGTATTCCATATGCTGCTTCTTTCAGAATTCTGGGATGAAGACTATAGATTCCCTCAGAGTTTATGGTGTTATGCTTTTTGAGTGTTTCTTTTGCAGATTGTGCCTTTATTACCATTGAACAGCCATTCTCTGTACCATGTTGTACATGATCTCCACCCCCCAAAAACTGAGGCAAATAATTCGTTTTGGTTTTCTGTCATACCTACTTTTATTTCAGCTAGATCCTCACTACATCCCCATTCCATTCCTTATCTTCCTGTTTCTTTAGCTAATACTCTTTTGCTGTGGGTTTTAATTTACTTTGCAAAAGAAAACTCAGCTTAGCTACCCATTCAGGTGTCCACAGCATGACACTTTTTAAAATGTTTTGGGTACTTCAGAATACCCTTGGGATGGGTTCTCTTTTTCTCCTTTTGTTACTTGCAAATTCTGGGTAGTTTTTCATTCTGTTTTAAAGAAATGAAAGGGTTCATCCATAACAGAGCTTGTGAGCTCTTCAGTACACTTTATTTCTCTCAATAAGAGACATCACAGCAGACTTCGATCTCTTGTATCCACCAGAGTTACAGGAATTTTCAGAACATGGACTTCTTGGAAAGGAAGGTAGCAAGTGATGAAAACATTCCTATCATCCTGTTTCTCTTCCAGCCAGTTAATAACTGTCTAGTTTAAATTCTACCTTTGCTTTTATTAATGACAGAATTATCCTACACATGCAGGGTTTTCTACCTGTTTTTACTTCTGTAGTAGGAACGAGTTAGATCCTGTCAGATGCAGTCAATAGCACACATGAATTAAACCTCTATTTAAAAGCTAGAGAAAACAAAGCAAAGCAGGAAAGCATTGGAGAAAAAAAGACATTTACTGCAGTCTTATAATTGTTTGCTTTTCCAAGAGAGCCCTTAGACCTCGTGGGGAGGAAAGACAAAGAAAATTCATATAGTCTTCGTAAACTTAATTGTTGTTGGTCTGAAATTTATGAGTGGTGCTAACTCATTAAAAGTAAATACTGGGCAGTTTGTTAAATACCTTTTTCTTCATTTTTCTATCCCACACCAACTGCACGAGAGGAAGAACTTCTGTAGTTAGCAAGCCAGTTGGACCTAGACCTCTCATCAGTTTCTTGCCATTTCTGACCTTTCCTTCCCTCAGCTCTTTGTCAACTTTCCTGGCAGAAAGCAGGAACTTGTGTATTTTCACTTGTGCTCTCTTATGCACTAGGCTTCTGATAAAAACATAGTTAGTACTTCCTACGTTGTCACCTTTTTTAACCAGGAGAGGATTTTCTTTCCTTGTTATTTAGGAAAAAAAATGCTCTATACTGGTTTTACCAAGCAGATATTTCCATGCCCTACTTCTTCAAATGGTGCTGTCATTGCTTATTCTATCAGTCCTGTCATCCCAAGATTGATATATCCAGATGCAGTGTGACTGAAAAAGGATATACTATCTGATGTCCTTTAAAAAAGAGCCTAGAAGAAGTGCATGTCATCTGTTAAGGATAGTTGGACACCTGTTCCTTTTTAAGGTTTTTATCCCAAGTCACATAAAAGGTGTTACTGGGGAATGTTGTGTTTGTGCTGCAGAAGCCAAATAAGAGGTGAGGTAATACTGTTTAGTGCCATGATCAAATATGCAGACTTGCAAGGAAAAGCTTCCATCGGCTCTTTGTCCCTGCCATATTATTTGGCTTTTTAACATCTCGAATCAGAATCACCAGCCTTGAGGTACCATTATGGGGAAAACTTCACTCAAAGCACTATCCTGCACAGGTTACATTTCATATCTTAATTCATCTACACACATATTTTCCAAAAATGTCTATGTTCTTTACCCCACAGTATAGGGGTATGGGAAGTAATCTCATGTTGTAGAAACACTTTTTTATATTTACATCTGTATTAGCATCATAAACACAGTCATTTTTATTATGACTCTACCTTGCAGATGTCTTATCAAAATGCTCTGTACTGCAACAGTTTTGGGACACAGTAAGCATACATTTCAATTTAACATGCTGACATTTTTTAAAATGCTAATCTCCATTTAGTACCAGGTCGGTTTGTGCTCCCAAATAAATAAAGTCTCTTTCTGTTCTCTGGCAAACAACTACACATATAATTTTGCTTGTATTTCATGTTTATGTACCATATAACAAACTCTCAAAGGTCTGATTTTCTGCCAATTTCATTAGTTTAAGGGCTTTTATATCTTCAACAAATCAGATGACCATTCTGGTTCTCTAGGTAATAGAGTTGCTGATTTTGTTGCTTTATAGAGCAAAAAGCTGCTCAGCAGTGTATCTGTAAATAAAACCCACCCTCTCCTTTTCCTTGAAAGCCACATCCTGTTTTCATGAACATGTGGGCAGGTTGTTGCCCTAAGAAATACCTTTAGAGTTTGGAGTTGCCACAATTGCCATAACAAGTATCTGTTCTTAAGAGCTGAGCTGTTTCCACAAAAAAAATTTAAAACTCTGTAGTAGAAAAACAGATTAATTTATTGATTTTAAAAACAGATGGTGTGTTCACATCTCGGGTAGCGGGAGGGAGACAGAAGAGGAAAAAGCAGATGCTCACCCTTTTAATCTCAGACATGGGAGTGGAAGCCAAAGCACAGACAGATTATTATTTCACCCAAGGAGGGATGGCCCTTCTCCTCCCACATCTTCAGGTCCCCTTTGCTTAAACCATTGAATTAGAGTCAGCAGGGTAGCTGGGGAATGATAGATTTTTTTTTTTTCTCTTTTTTTTTTTATTTTTGAACAAAAGATAAGAGAAACTACCTGGCTTTTGTGCTTCTACATTCCTGCACTTTCAGACTAACAAGTTTTAACTTTTTGGTTCATTGTACATCGTTCTGACTGCTGTCCCTGCTCCCACGCTCCAGCCATTTGCTCAGTTTTTATAGGGAGATTTCTGATTTTAGATTCTGGGTTCTTTTTACATATAAAATGAATAGTGGGTAGGAAAATAAGTGCCCCCTTCAACCCCATATGTGCAATTCCAAAATTGTCCTTTTACATCCAAGTACTATGTTATTCTGTACAGAGAAATCATCCTGTAGTATAGAAGTGTCAAAAGTAGATGTCCCCTTCCGAGCAAGAATATGTAAAATTTTCATATTGTTTTATGTATATGTTGGAGGAGTAGACTTTCTCTAATTGCATGTGTAAGCATATGAGAAAGCATTTGATGTTGTCAGGCTACATCTTGCATACAGGTCTGACGGTGAAGATTTTCTTTCCCCTCCAAAACAGCAGCTCACATGCCATCCAGGTGACTCTAGATATGACTAAATGGAAGTAAGTACTTAAAAGGAGTGCCAGGAAATCACCACTTGGATAGTACCACATTCAAGCCTATAGTTACTGTATGTTAACATTTATTACTTCTTTTCATTATTTGAAATCCTTTTAATACTATTCAATATTACTCTTCTTGTCCAAAATATTATGGTTAACTGAGCCTTCTTTCTAAACCAAAAATACTGCAGTGTCTTTTGAACCAAACCTTACTTTTCACTGTCACACATTTCACTTGTCTCACACTCTTGTCAGTGAGGGGAAAGAGAACAGAACCGTATGTAGAGGATCACAGAAGGAAGGGACCTTGGGAGATCATCTGGTCCAACCTCCTGTTGAATGGAAAGAGTTATCCAGGGCCCTGTCAGGCCAAGTCTGACTTTACTGTCTGGTTTTTTCTTTTATACATTAGTGTTAAGACAGTAATGGAGAATTGATTGTGCAATAGTGTGTGCTAAATCTTATTTATAAAAGCAAGCTGCTTGCTACATTGCATGCAGCTACTAGACTATAATACTTTTACCATTGGCTGCTCTGCTTATGCCTGCTTCTCTTTTTTATTCTTTTTCCAGTTAAAAATGTAATTTTCTTAAATCTGGTTTAGGTTTTCAGTTTGTAAAGTGTCAGCTAAAGAGAAAGGTGTTGTGTTGTGTTGGTTTTTAAAAAGGAAAGAAAAAAAAGGCTTTATGGGTATATAACAAATATATGTAGACAAAGATAGTGAATGATTTCAGAAACACTGATACAGGGACTAGTGGTGAAAGTGTCAGCTACTCTATCCATTACAGTAGAAATGTGCAATTATCCTTCCTGGCAAATCTGCATTGTCTTCTGCCCAAGCCGTACAGCCGTAGGCATCATGCAAGGCTGTGAATTAAGAACTTCTCAGCAGCAAATTGCTACAAGGCTTACCATCAAAGTCTCAGTGCTGGGGTTACTGGTTCAGACAGAGAAGCCAGTATGCTTTGTACAGAAATGGATGGCATAATCAGTTTTGACTTAAATACTACTTCAAATTTCAATTCTTGCCAATTTAGGGATTAAATTTATTGCAGCTATGTCACATATGTTTGTGGTTTTAATTGTTCACAAAATTATCCCTCTCTTTCAGGGGAACAGAACTTTCCAGAATCATTTGGTAGCTCTAGTTTAGTGACTCATTCGAAACTTAAGCACAAGGCAGTATATTTCTGGAACATTAAAATCTTTGCTGAGAGTTTTTTTTTCTTATAGCAAGGAAAAGTGATTTGTATTCCTTCCTTGCCATTTAGTGCTTACTGTCTAATATAAATTATATTCCCAGAGAAATGGAATGAATATTATTCTATTAAAAGGGAAGGACTGAATTTCTGGAACTAAAACTGGGAGGCACAGCAAAAATGTTACAAATCACAGATACTGTATTAAAATATGCATCCTGCCACATGGTTCACTGGAGTATGAGAAATGCAAGTCTGGAAATGGAGACTGCCGTCTCTCAGTAGTGTTAATAGCTCAGGCTATGGTTCTGATTTTGAAATCAGCCCTGTCAATGCTAGTGCCAGTACTGGCTCAGAGATATTAATTGCTCAGCGTAAATCTGGGCATAGATCCCTTTTACTGATCACAATCATCTGTAGAGTCTGTGGCCTAGTTGAAATTTCTCAATTGCCATTATTTTTATTGTGGAATCATCTAACTAGTATGATGGTCTCCTTTAGCATGTTGCAGAAAAGCAATGAGGTACATTACAAATGTATTCAATATATAATTGGACTTCAAAACTGTAATAATAATTGTCTGTGTGCTAGATAGTGATCTCAGTTTTGGTGGCACAAGAATGGAGTAGCAGCGCTGTGGTCTGTGTCATTCTGTGCTTTGACATTGGTGTAACAATGTAAGATCTGCTCCTGGTGTTATGCATGTCCTTGCTGATGCAGCAGTGTGACAGTGAAAAAGGTTTGGGAGGAATTTATTTATTTATTTAACCCTGAATAGTTCTTTTGGTTTGCGTTTTTATAATTCCTTAGTATTCCATAGGCATATTTGAATTCAGGTTTTGCTGTTAGTGATACCTTCCTGGGTTTTTGTTTGTTTGTTTTTAAACGTTGCTTGTGAACTTGAATCATACCAGATTATTTTCTTGAAAGTGTGCTCACAGAGTTGGAATGCAGAGCTGATGAAGGCAGGTAGGCATACCAAGTAAGGAGGCATAGTAATAACAGGGAAACTGCCTCAGAAAAACCAGAAACCTTGAAAGAAAATTCTTTGGAGAATTTAAAAAAATCCTCCACTGAGCTACTAAGCTTGATAAATGGAAGACAGTATTTTTAAGTACTGCTTACCTGAACAGATTCTGTAGAGGCTGACAAAGCCAATACTACCTAATTACCTGGGAACCTCTGGGACTTTACAGCCTGCTCTTAAAAGAGAAAAAAGAGACCCTTCATTATATTCGGTATCAACAAAGTCAGTGTATATTGATACTGAAGTGAAGTGTGTTGCAGCAAGGGAGTACTGTGCATCATCTAGCCCATGGATTGTGTTGAAATTGCAGTTTTAGAGCACCATTCCTTCAGTGTAACTTAGCTATTAGCTTTTGAGGCCCTCTTGCTGTTCTCTATACCAAGTACTTTAGTTATTAGGAAATTAGAGCAGTAACATTAACATAACATTAGTTTGTTACTCCAAGTGCCTTGTTATCCTGGTCTCCATGAAGCAATCTGCATAAAATGATTATAGAAAATATAACAAAACACAATTATTCAGCAAATTGGACAGAATTCTTCCTGAAAATAGAAGCCTTCCTTTTTCCTAGACATGGTCCAGCATGAAATAGTGCATAAGAAATGACCATATGTGTCAGTTCAATTAGCCTTTGAAATATCCTGAAATGTTACAGTGTTAAATTCACCTACAAAAATAGTAACAGCTTTCATGTTACCATACAGCAAAACATATCCAAGTGAAGTGCTGACAATATAGTCCTGCCAGTAACTATCTAGAGTGAGGTGGTGACAGCTTGGGGATGCACATAGGTACAGTTACGTGTCCCTGAGAATGGCTTTGTCAACAGATGACTGCCTTAGTTAGCCCCCTTGCACCCCGAGCAGCTGCATGGCCCCCATTCCAGCCACTGCTCATCCCCTTACTACAGTGTAATCAGGTTTCCTCCACTGGGATCATGGCCAGCACAGGTAGGGGAATATCATCATTCTTTCAGGGGCACTGAAATTCACTGGCTGACTCTGTGAAGTCTTGCAGTGAGGGCCCCATGCTTGACTGCAGTAATTGGTGTCAGAGCCAGATGGATAACTGACATCCGTTGTTCTTCCACCTATATTTATTGTACTAATCATACCACTGCCTGCCTTTTACCTTCTTCATAATCAGTGTGTAATTTGCTCATTGAGGAAATCAGATAAGCAGATGTCAGACAACTCTACATTCTTTGTATTTGTTGTTGATGTGCTATCAGAATGGGAATCGGTCCCTTTTGCCTTAGAGAGAAACCAGCCTGGCATCCCACCTGAATATGGCATGCCATGCTATGTCCGTGAGTTTTGCTGACCCCACAGGGTTGTGCTGTCAAATACACTCTGAAAATGTTTGTGGGTTTGTGAAAGGTGGATTCCAAATGCGTGAAAAAACCAAGTATGAGGCTTAATTAATATTCAGCAAATAAAGAACAGAGCTGAATAATTTTTTGCTGTTTAAGCAAGGAAGAGCTAACCACAACAAGCGAAGGTAAACCCCTTGTAGCACACAGTGACATGCTTGAAGTGATGTGAGATCTCACCAGTGCCCTGGACCTGTGTAAGTACAAAGCTCAGACTGACTGGTCAGTGGCCAACAAACAAAACAAGCTTGTCTCCTCAGTAAGCGAAGCCCAAAGTAGAACTTACCCAGATTTTAATCAGAGCAGCACCAGCACAAATTGTGGCTTCATTTGCCAGCGTTGGGGTTTGCAGAATAATCACTTATTTCTGAAATTAAGCCAGTCCCCAGCAGAGATGAAACCTACAATTGTCTCTGCCTAAACTTAGGCTTCCCTTTCCACTTCACTGTTCCATTCCATTAATATAGCCTTAAGCCTTCGATGTTATAGCTTCCACCATCTCAGGCTTGACTGCTTGATTTGCTCTTGCCATCTATAGGAAACTGACAGATCAGAAAACAGATGATTGACCCTAGTTGCCTTTTAACTGCAGAAAGGATCTGCATGAAGGGAGTTATTTTTTCCTGAATGAAAAGATCATCCTATCTGATAGTGTTGCTGCTGTATTGTTGCTTTTGTTTGGGTGTTTGGGTTTTTTTGGTATATGAAATTGCACCATGCATTTGTAGAAGATAATAGCTTTATAATTCATAGGACTCTTTTCTCCCTATCAAATTACCATGTTTCTCATCTGGTAGAGTTAAATCCAGATGAAATTTTAGGCTAGGTTTAGTTCATCAATAAAAAAAACTTCATTTTCTCCTGATATTTTCTATTCCAGAAAACTTAATAGCAAGTATTACCTGCAGCCTGGATATTTAGAGGTGGAATGATTCACTCTTACACAGTCTGTGGGATTGCCAGATAGGTCAGAGGTTTGGCAGGCAGCTTTTACCTGGCATAGTTGGGTTTTAGGTTGGGATACATCTCTGCTCCTTTTTTGTTTATTCTTGGGTATGTTGATGAGCTCAGAGATTTATCTGCTGCCTAGGCAAAAAAAGAAGTTGAGGGCATTATTAATGGCCAAAAAATACCATCCTCCACAAAGAGAAAGTAAAATTCATGTCAGGGACCATTCAAGAACCGACATGAATAGCTTACTGTGAAGACACGGGGTACTATTCTTTGAGGAATCGTGGTGCTGCATCACAGGCATAGCTATGCATTGTCCTGCCTCACAGAGTATTGTTTGTTTGTATCCTCTTCATTTCTTTCCCTTCCCCTCCTTTTTTTCATTCCTTTTCCATTTTCTCTCCTGTTACCTTACAGTTTGTCTCATGTTGTTTACATGCAGATTTACTTCTCATGCTTCATACTAAGGTAATATAAGAATTGTCTTTTGTAAAGCATGAAAACTGGAATTCCCACAGGGTACCAGTCTCTTCGGAAAAGAGTAACTAGTGCATGAATTCTGATTTTTATCTTGGCTAAAATAAATACTGTAATCAAGTATGAAATTTAAAGATACTAAACTATGTATAGAAATTGTGTAATACAGTAATCCAATTCAAAAAGTCTTGTTAGAAGTGGGGACATACACACTAAAAGCTACCTTGGCATGTGGATGTGGATTAGAAGCTGGATGTTTAAATACAAACTTTGAGGCCCAGAGACCCACGTTCACATGCCCTGAAGTCTACCTCAGTCTATATACTTAGTAGTTTCTACACACCAGGGAAGTCATTTGAGCGAGACAAAAATAAAACAAGTGGCACCATGACTTCAGTCCGCCTCAGTCTCATTTCCAGAGTTAAATTCACCATTCTGCCACTCCTTCCCATACAAGATAAGGGACGTGCTGGACAAACCAGGATAGGATCCACAACAGCCATAGTACTGGCTGGGAATGCAATTCAAAACAGTTGGTATTTTAGAGAAAATACTGTTGTCCTCATGACTAGTAGTTTCCATTCTGTCCTGGGCCAGGTGACCTTGCTAAAGGCTTCAAAGATTAAAGGCAGTTCTGTAGCCTGGTACTTTCTTACAAAAAAAGGAACGTTTAGCCTTGTCTTTCAAAAACTGAACCATGATTGCTTTTTCTAGAAATAAACCGAAAAAAACACAACCAAAAACTACAAACCCAACCAAAACCAACAAACCCACTGCAAATAAAACAGCTGATAGAAAAGAAATCACTATTTTGTTGTAATAAGATACCTGGAGCAGCCATGGTGGTGTGGGTTTTCTCGATTTATTTCCCTGATTGACAATGTTGATCATGGGATGGTCTGTGTGACACCAGGCCTGCTGGGACCTGGCGGGATTCACCTTGCTCAGTGGGGAGAATTGTCTGTGACCTTTTTCTGAGCCTACATCTCCTGTGCTTATCATGAAGTTAGGAAGGGTCAAAGCAAGCTTACTTTAAAAGGATGTTAAAAATTTAATAATACTGATAGATCTTGGGCTGCCTGGTCCCCAGAGTTAAAAAACCACCAGTGTGGAAACAGTGACTTTCCTTTTGTGAACAGTGAAATTTTAAGGGACCAGCTGTATCAGCTGAATGTTCACAAGTCCATGGGGCCTGATGGGATTCATCCCTGAGTACTGAAGGAGCTAGAGGCAGGACCCCTCTCAATCATCTACTTAAGTTCTTGGGAGCCTGGGGAGGTTCCTGCTGACTGGAAGCTAGCCAATGTTATTCCTATCTACAAAAAGCGTGTTAGGGAAGACTCAGGGTACTACAGACCTGTTAGCCTAAACTCAGTTCCTGGAAAAATTATGGAGAAGTTTACACTGTGTACTGCTGAAAGGCATTTAAAGACTGATGCAATCATCAGGCACAGCCAGCATGGGTTCACAAAGGGAAAGTCCTGTTCTATGATAAGGTCACTCGCCTAGTGGATGAAGAGAAGGCGGTGGATGTAGATTTTCTGGATATTAGTAAGGCTTTTGATACTGTCCCTCACAGCATCCTTCTGGGCAAGTTGTCCAACTGTGGGATGAGTGGGTTTATGGTGCGCTGGGTGAAGACATGGCTGAACAGCGGGGCTCAAAGGGTTGCGGTAAATGGTGCTACATCTGGCTGGTGACCAGTCACCAGTGGTGTTCCTCAGGTCTCAATCCTAGGGCCAGTTCCATTCAATATATTTATCAACAACCTGGATGCAGGAGTTGAGTGCACCATTAGCAAGTTTGCTGGGAGGTGCTGTTGACTCTATTGAGGGACAAAAGGCTTTGCAGAGGGATCTAGATAGATTGGAGCATTGGGCTATGATTAACGGGATGAAATTTAATGACCTGAAATGCCAGATTCTGCATTTAGGATGGAGTAATGCCAGGCACAAGTGTAAACTGGGAGAGGAATGGCCGGAGAGCAGCACTGCAGAAAGGGATCTGGGGGTGCTGGTTGGCAGCAGGCTCAGTATGAGTCAGCAGTGTGCCTTGGCAGCCAAGAGGGCAAACCGCACCCTGGGGTGCATCAAAACACAGCATAACCAGCAGGTCAAAAGAGGCGATTATCCTGCTGTATTCAGCATTGGTGTGGCCTCACCTCGAGTACTGTGTGTGGTTCTGGGCCCCACCATTTGAGAAGGGTATTGAGGTACTCAAATGCATCCAGAGGAGGGCAACAAAGCTGGTGAAAGCACTGGAAGGAATGTCCTATGAGGAGCGGCTGAGGACTCTGGGTTTGTCTAGTTTGGAGAAAAGGAGGCTGAGGGGTGACCTCATTGCTCTCCGCAGCTTCCCGAGGAGGGGAAGCGGAGAGGGAGGTGCTGAGCTCTTCTCCCTGGGAACCAGTGATAGGACACATGGGAATGGTTCAAAGCTGCACCAGGGGAGGTTTACACTGGGCATCAGGAAGCATTTCTTTACCAAGAGGGTGGTCAAACACTGGAACAGGCTTCCTAGAGAGGTGGTTGATGCCCCAAGTCTGTCAGTGGCATTTGGACAATGCCCTTAATATGATGCTTTAACTTTTGGTCAGCCCTGAAGTGGTCAGGCAGTTGGACTAGACGATTGTTGTAGCTTCCTTCCAACAGAAAATGTTTTGTTCTATTCTGTTACATATGCTCCAAAAAAATTGGAGCGAAATGTGTACCCAGGAAGCCATTAGGTGGTATTTTTTTTACTGTACTATTGCATAGAATAATTGCCAACTAATTAGTTGGAAAAAATTGTATTTTACCAAAAATACCATGAAAGCAAATTGAAATCTCAAGGGAATTTAGTGTATTTTTAACCTCTGGTGGAGCACACCACTGAACAGTGGGCCATTGTGAACTGATACATGTAGATGTTATGGGCCGCATCTTCTGCTTATAGAAATTTAGCAGCTATTTTAAAATCAGTAAACTGTGGCAATTACTCTGCTTGAAGCTCTGACTTATTACTCTGTATCACAGAGAAATATGAGTTTGTCGATAAAATGTTAAGAAGGGGAAATAGATAAAAGCCATTCCACCATTGTGAGCAGCAGACCTCATTTACCCATCTCACTCAGCCCTGTCTGGTCTTTATGTAGCCCCATGGTATGGCACAGTTCATTGAGCTCTCATGGCTAGCTATTTCCTGTCTTTTAACTTTTTGAAGTTATCTTCTACCCTTCCCCCCACCCCATTTGGAATTGGATTTCTTATCTGTGAAAGTAAGCTTCCTCCCTCTTCTCTTTTAAATCTTAAAATTTAAAGTCTCTCAGACTCATCCAGATGTTTGCACCTGATTTCATCCCTTTCTCTGTTTCTTATGTTGCCTCTATCTATATTAAAATACTACACTAAAAAACTGTGAATGTTTTAGAAACAAGCACTTAAAATGTTCGTAAATAGCACTGTTGTGGTTCTCTGGAGACTTAATATGCTATATCTGAATAGTGTATCATTATATGATCCCTAGTGTATATTTAGCAAGCAGGGGTGTTTTTCCATGGTATCTCAGTAATTGACAATAGTAAATCATCTTGCATTGCATTAACTAAGTACACCTTAATATCCATACTGCCTGCATATATATGCATACTAATATGTTAGTGTTTCCATAAAAAAACCCAAAAGTTTAAACCAAATCAATGAGTAGATTATGGTTTTTATTTAGGGTAAGAGAAAATTTTAGAGTTTGGATGATTGAAATGGTTCTGAATAGTTCACTGGGTGTCTGATCAACATGTAAATTAAGGCAAATAAATTTATATAAATGAGTTAGAGTATCATTTATGTGGTCACTGTTTTCAAAAGTGATTGTCCTGTATGAATCAAGTATCTATGACCAATTATGTTCAAAATCTACAGTTGTGTAAGTCTGTTTTCTACATCACGTTAAGTAGTGCAAGTCCCATTCTAAACTTCTAAGTGGTAATAACTCCTACAACAAATTAACAGTAGTGCACTGCATTAAGGAAGAAATACGTGCAATGACTGTTGGAAGGTTTTTCATCTATTTCTCAGAATTTACACTATCTAATTAGAATTAAAGTGTCATTCATGTATCAATTTCTATTTAAATTTATCATTCTTGTAAAGACCTTACTTGTAGTCTAACAGCAGGTATTCCATAGTGTAATCTGTGTGTAACAAGGTATCTTTGCTTTAAAAAAAATCGTTTGGTGGCAGTGTCTACAAGCTGGAACCTTTTATGATATTTGCTTCTGTTCCCTTCATGTCCACTTACAGTTCAGTAGTTCAAGCGCAGTGGTACTCTGTTAGTAGTGTTTCCTGTGCAAACCAGGTTTAACTTCAAATAATTCCTAATGTTCATTTGTCTGACCTGTTCTTAGAAACATCCACAGCTGGAAACTCCCCAGTGTCTTCAAGCAATCCACTCCTTCATTACCTTTAGAAAGTTATTCCTAAAATCCACCCCACGTGTCTCCTTAGGGCAGCTTAAAGCACTTCTTGTCTGGTCCATCAAGGATGTGGAGAACAGGCTATCTCCTTCTTGTTTCTTGTATATTTGAAGAGTGTTTCTTTTCATATCATGCTCATGCTTGTTGCGATCCTTTTTTTCAGCTGGTTTACCTCCTTTTGGAAGTACAGTGCCCAACACTAGATACAGTACTTCCAGTGGAGGCCTCAACTCTTGAGTGGAGTAGGAGGCTTATTTCATACAGCTTGCTGACTGTGCTCCTGCAGATACTTAGAACGGTCTCGTTGCCTTTATTTTCAAGAATGTGACATTGCTGCTTCCTGTTTAGCCTGTGGTCCACTATAATTCTTAATGCTTTTCTGTAGAGCTCCTGCTTAACCACTTAGTTCCCATCTCAAATATTTGTACAGTTGATATTTCCTGCCTAAATTCAGTACTTTGCAGTTGTTCCTACTGTGCTATCTTCCTTTCTTTCTCAGTCCATTTTTCCTGATTATGTTACATTTTAACACTGGCTTTATAATCACAGTCTCTCTCAAGAATTGGGTATCACCTACAGATTTACTAAGCCCACTACTACTCCATTCTGCAAAGTTTTTATGAAAATATTGGGCCTAGTGCAGATGCCTGTTGAATTCTACTTGATAAATCCTGCCATTTTGACAGACAAATTTTGGTCACTATTTTGGAGTATATCCTTTTAACCAGTTATGTACGAACACTGTCATAGATTCATCTAGAACCTATTTCTCTAGCTTACTTAAAAGAAAAACATGTGAAAGCGTACAAAAACTTCTGCTTCTCTATCCACAAAGGGGCATTATCCCATCAAAGAAGTAAATTTGATTGTTTTGCCATGATTTATTCTTGATAAATCCATGTTTGCTGTTACTCAGTTTGATTCCTTTCAAGTTTTACTTTCTTTTAGCAGCAAGCATCATTAAAACACATTGTGTATTCTCTCTGTGTAAAGATGAGCACTGATGAAGAGGTTGCTCTGTATGGCTTTTGCCATTTCATAGAAGCATAAGCTCTGCTTCATATTGTATACTGTTGAATTTAAAATACAGGTCTACCCAGTTCATGGGACAGACCTCCGTTTTTCTGCTGCCTTACATTTAGTGAGTTGCAGATTAATATGAATGAACAAACTACTATTCATGTCGGAGTCTTAGACTTTGAAGTGTTTAGTGTATTCATGAAAGGAGTATAGCTTCATCCTTGCTGTCTCACAGCTCTGGTTTGTGGAGACAAGAGAACGTACTCACCAGGGCCCTATTCTCACCGCATCTTTGGGGGACCAGTAATTTAGAATGAAAGACCTCAGTGAGGTTGGTGCAATTATGTATGTGCGTACAAGTTGGAATTCATGTGCCTTACAGACCCTTCCTCTATTGAGATACCTTGGCCATCACATCAACTACATTCTGTAATGCCCACAGCTGTGTTAGTTTATCAGGGAAGTTTGTTCTCATTGCCAAAACTAAACTTTTTCAGGAGATTTGAAACCAGATCTAGTTCTAATACTTAACTGACTGTGAAAGAGTTTTACTGAAATTATTCATGTGCCTGAGCAGCTTCCATAAAAACTTGAAATTATGGGTAGGCAGCATCAATGACAAACCAAGTGAATTTCATTAATACTTTTCTAACAAATATTTATTAAAGGCTTTTTTTTTTCTTTTAATGGAAAAAAGTCTTTGTATTCAGTTCTGTTCTAGTAAGAAAGACTTATTTTTTTCTGTTTTAAACCCATTGCTGTGGGATAAAAATATTGCTGATCAGCTCCAGATACTGACTGAATTTAGGCTGGTTATGGTTAATATGTATTTAGATTCATTAGTTCTTACAGTTCACTTGCTGTTCATTTCAGATAATACTAGAGATCTCTGAAAGACCAATTTCACCCCATGCAGCCAAGCAAGGTTTTATTGAGTTACAATTGGCTGCAGTTATTCTGCTTTTTATGTACCTTAGTTAAAATTAAGGGAAGTGGGGTTTTATGGTCCCAAGATGAGCAGCGAGCACCTCCAAAATTCCCTAGTTGTTTAAGCAAAAGCACTCTGATTTATTCCAGCTATAATAACCAGAGTATTAGAAAATGTGACCTATGAGAAAAATACCAAATGGGTTAGTCTTAATTAGTTTAGTGAATAAAGCGGTGGAAGGGGAGAGAGAAGGGAAAGATACGATAGCCATTTTCAATTATATAAAATGTTGTTGCACAAGAAGGGAGAAAATCTGTGTTACCTGTTTATAATGGATGCAAAGAAAATAAGCTCTAACTACCTGGGGGAAGATTCAGTTTAGACATTAGGAAAACCAAATTTCGTAAGTAATATTTTGTTCAATTTTCATAGATACTAAGGCTCTTGTGTCTGTCTTTATAAATGACAAATCTCCCCTTCCATCTCACTGGCCAGCAGAGGCTTTCAAAGATGCATATTGTGAAAAAATATGCAAGAGCAAAATATTGATCTAAATAAACTTCTCATTAGATGTGTTAGAGGGGAATATTCCTTGCTGCCTTGTTTCACATAACTTTGTCATGAAACCTTCCCAAATTAAAGAAATAATTTCACATATAAAATCAAGAATTTTCCATAGACTTAAATGCATAATTTGTTCTGAAACAAGACCTGAAATAGTGTTCTTTGAGGGGTGGTTGCGGGGGGGCTGTGGGGGTGGTAATGGTAGTGTTTCATTCTACTTCACTTGGGGAGCCTACTTAGTAATAAAGGCTATAAGCCTGTTAAAGCAGAATCAAATTACTGATTTGTGACATGAAGGCTGTTTTTGACAATGATGTGCTTAGTGGGTTATTTAGTTCCACATCAACTGGCACTGATCACTCAGTTGAACAGTTATTGGTTACTGAATGACTAAATGTGGGCGGATGCATGTTCTGGGCATCAGAAGCCTCTTGATAATTAAAAGCAGGAATGAAAGTAATGGATATAGGATTCACAGCTAGGGTGGTTTTATTTTCACTGTCTTAGTGTCTGGGAGGAACCTCTGCTAAAATTGAGAAGTTTACATTTCAACAAGAAGTCATAGGTGGGAATGTGTGGGAAGGATGATGGTAGTGGTACCTGTGCATTCAGAAGTGGGCTATGCATTAGATTCTGTATTTTTACAATTATGCACAAGTTTCTGATTGACAGGCTTATTCTGTGTACCTTTTTTTAAGATGATATACTTGCAGGTCAGATAGTAGAGAGGGTCGGTTGACACTGAAGAGACTTGAGCAAATCTTGAGGTTGTGGATAATCGCTTAATCTACTCCAGTTTGAGAAATGTACTTATCATTGGCAGTCTTTTGCTGAGGGATATATTCATCTATCCAAGGGATTTTTTTTTTTTTTAGTATGATTATTTAGCATAATTCATTTAACAGAAACAGATGGATTTGGCATGTTAGAGAAAAATCTTTGATGCAGGGGCTGCCATTGCTTGGCCTTTATTCATCTGATAAACATACATTTCACGGAATTCTGAATTGTCTGTTTTGTCTCATTTCTTGTCCTTTCTGAGTACTGAAATGTCTTTTTAAGAAAGTCAAACTTTGAAGTATTCACTACACCTTTTTCACCTTTAATGTATTGATGTTTTCCAAAAGCAGTTTCAGTTCTCTTATCTGCGTTTCATAGGACAGTCTGCCTTGAAACAATTTTTTCATTTTGGCTCTGGGAATGAAGCTTTGGGATATACTTTCCTTCTCCACAAAGAGTGGAGTCTTGTAGGAAGGAAAGGGAGTTTCTGCAGGAAGGCAGGCTGTATCTCGTGTTTTCAAAGCATAATTTCAGATCTCTTGTTCACAGAAGTGGATTTATCTTACCACACCTCACTACTACCTCTCACAAGAAAGAAGCATTGTGGAAAGTTCACCATTAGGTGAGGTTAAAATACAAACTAAACATTAAAAAAACCAAACAAAAAAAAAAAAAACCCCAAAACCAAAAACCAAACAAACAAACTGAAAACCACCAAACCAAAAAAAAACCCACCAAAAAGCAAACAAGCATGAAAGATGAGGAATGAAAGAAAGGCTTTCGTTGAAAGTACCTGGAACCTGTGACTGGATCTTGCTAAGTGGTTCTTCGTTGTAATCATCCCCTCTGCCTTGGGGATTTTCCTGCCTTCCATGGGACTCCTCAGTTGCATGCGCAGGGTGTAAACCATCTGTGTCTTGGAAACCTCTCAGGATGGAGACTACACAACCTCTCTGGGCAGCCTGCTTCACTGCTGGGCTGTCCTCATGGGGAAAAAAGTTTTCCTTATGGCCAGGCTGAACCTCTCTTGTTCTAACTTATGCCTGTTACCCTTCATCCTCCCACCATGCACTGCTGTGTGATGTCTAGCTCCTTCTTCTTGATCATCTCCTCATAGGTTTTGGCAGGCTGATCTTAGATGCCCCAAAGCCACCTCGTCTCTAGGCAGAACAAGCCCTATTCCCTGAGCCTCTCCTTGTAAGACAAGTGTTCCAGCCACCGTCTTGATGGTCCTCTGCTGACCTTGCTGCAATTAATCAAGTGTATTCTGTGTATTGGATGGGGGCCAAAACTGAATGCAGCATTCTGGGTGCTGTCTAATAAGAGTCAGATAAAGGCAGATAGTCACTTCCCTCAATTTGCTTGCTCTGCTGTGGTTCATACAGCCCAGGATGCTGTTGGCATTCCTTGCTGCCAGAGCACACTGCTGGCTCCTGGCCAGCTTGCTGTGTGCCAAGACCACCAGGTCCTTTTCAGCTGATCTGCTCCCTAGCCAGGCAGCCCCAGCTTGTTTTGTTTGTAGCAAGGGGTTCTCCCTTCCCAGCTGCCAGACTTTGCATTTATCCTTGGTGAATTTTATAAGATTCCTGTCAGCCCATTCCTACAGCATGCATAAATCCCTGTGGATGTAAGCTTTGCCCGTAAGCGTATTGACTGGTTCCCCAGTCTGGTGTAATCTGTAAACTTGCTAAGTGTGTACTCCATCACCT
Organism: Morus bassanus; assembly: GCA_031468815.1. Taxonomy (NCBI): domain Eukaryota; kingdom Metazoa; phylum Chordata; class Aves; order Suliformes; family Sulidae; genus Morus; species Morus bassanus. The sequence goes on from CM062583.1 coordinate 6,251,985, forward strand.
CCTCCAGACCCTTGGTAAAGATGTCATACAGAACTGGTCTTAGGATAGACTTCTGTGGAACTCCGGTTGTTCCCAGCCACCAGATAAAGTAAAACCCATGAACCATTGCCCTCTAAGCCTGATCATCCGACCAGCTTTTATCCATCTAGTTGTTTAACCATCCAAACTCTAATGTCCCAACTTGGTTACAGAAACGGGGAGATGGTGTGAAGAGCCTTTCTAAATGATAGCCACTGTTCTTCTCTCATCCAGAAATGTGGGAGAAGGTAGTCAGGTTGATAAGGCATGATTTAGCCTTGGGAGATCCATGTTGACTATTTATAGTCATAACTGTGTCCTTCATGTGCCTTGAAGCATATTCCAAGAGGAGTCAGTCCATGATTTTCCCAGGGACTGAAGAGAGGCTGACCAACCTGTACTTTCCCAGTTTGTGCTTCTGTCCTTTTTTGAAAGTGGGCACCGTTATGAATATTTGAAGAGTCAAAATGCAAAGCATCTGGTTGCTTTTGAGGTTAGCCAGTCCTACAGTAATGATGTTTTAGACTACTTTTTAGTACATACAGATGTGACAGAGAAAACAAGTTCTATTCTCTTTTAATTTTCAAATGTTAATGTTTAGAAATAAAATCTTCTATTTCAAACACAACTATAAAATTGATAGGTCATATAAATTTACTTTATAAAGATTACTGGCAAAAGTGAGAACAATGGTTCAATTCGCTTTTCACTATCTGTTTTCAAACAACTTAAGTATTTCCATTACAAATGAAATCTCTTAATTAGCTTCCCACTAGATGGAGCAAATGTATGTCAACCCAGCAGAGGAAACAAGGAATATATTTTAGATCAGCAGAACAACAAATCACTCGTATTAAAAACTACTATTCAGTTCTCGTTAATTATTAATTTTCTGACTTTAAAATGGAAACTTCTAAGATGTGGTGAAGTTTTCTACTTGATAAGCATAAGCAAAAGATACACTTTGCGTGGAGCTGTGTATCAGTTGTCATGGTTTTCATGGAGTAAAGACAGGGACTTCGGTTACAACAGAGGTGTATGATTGTAATAGCTATGTTTGATCATATTTTCTGTTGTTGTTATTTGGGATTTTAAATTCTTTTAAAAAATAGCATACCAAAAAGAGTGCTTCTTTGAAATGAAATAACTGGAAAAAAAGTAAACAAGCTTTCAGGTTCCCAAGTGAGTCCTCAGGTACCTGATGAAGGATTTGTACTCCTGAAATTTTAGCTTCTTTTCTGATCACGCTGTTTTGTTCTATAAAAACTGCTACCTCATCTATAAATCTTATCTTCCTTATATGTTTTGACCCTTATGGTTACAATACCATAACTAGTTGTGATTTTCAGGCAACTTTCAAGTTTCCCCCAACTTTTTAAACTTAAATATGTGTTGAGTGCTTTTACAGCAGCATAACTAGGTCAGTACTTTCAGGAGTAAAAATCTCTTCAAATTGTTCTAGGCATTATGCAGGAGTGGCATATCTACAAAGTACCACCAGTGCTTCAAGAGGTACAACCAAACTTCAAGAGAGGAAGGAATGAAAACAGGGCTGAAATACAGTTTTCCAGCAAAAGAGGGGTAACTTAGGATAGAAAGTAGGTGCTAAAACTCTCTGGCCAACTTACTCAGCTGTGACAACTTCACAGTTTTCACTTTTAAAGGATTTTCAGATGGCAGTTCTCAAAAATTGCACTTTAAACTTTTAAATTACACTCCTCTGCTCACATCCTTCTTATCTTTTTTTTAATTGAAAATACTTTCATCTTTCAGTGTTGAAGGTCATAATTTATTCTCAACATTAATTAAACTGTTTGGTCTTCACCGAAGTTTATGTTCTCACCATTAATCTTACCTGAAATTACAGCTTAAATATATAAAAAATCTTCTGCACAATTTTCTCTGTTAGTATCAAGAACTGTTTATCATGTACATTTGAAAATGAACTATCTGTAATGTGTACAGGCTATGGCAGGATAATGATTTTACTATTATTTCATGACAAATTCCTTGCCAGCAGCTGGTGACAATACTGCTATCAAAGGCAGAGTTCTGATCTCTGATTTAATTAATCATTTGTTAGCTTTATTTTCATAATATCCCAAATAACATGGTATGCAAAAGATGTCGTTTTAAGGGAAGTGCCAAGAACAGATTTCAAGAATAGACGTATAATCATTTTTAATAATAAATTGGGGGGGTGTCTTTGCCATAGCATTGAAATGTCACAATATTGACAGATGAAGAAATTAGGATTTTAATTTGCCCCTTATGTGGGGTTTTATTGTTTTCAAAATAACACTCAAAATAATTGCTTTTAACAAAAACCTGAAAAGTGCATTTAGGGAATAGATAGCAACAATTATATGAGGTTCTTACTAAATTAGTTAAGAAAAATAAATAACACTTGCAATTTCTTGTTCTCCTTCTAGTGCATCAAAATTTTTTGTCTGGCAGCCTGACGTCTGGCAGAATTAAGTGTGGGATAACGCTGGTATTGGGGCTAATACACAAAAATGTCAGACACTATTGCAGAGGGCCCATATGTGACACATTTACCATAGTCTGTTACACTGAATGACATGCTGGTTGACATGATGAAATTTTCAAAATATGGCATTAGTCAAATGTCCAGAGTCGAACAGATAATCTCTTTAAATCCATTCTGTTCTCAGTGGAGAACATAATAGACAAATTCTGATGCTCCTAGACTGCATGAAAACATTTCTGTTGCTGCTGTGGTATTTACATACCACAAATAACTTTGTATTTGCAGTGGTATAATAAAGACATCACTTACCAACTTAGCTCCTGTATTAGGTATTAGCCTGCACTGCATTTTTGTATTCATTTGGGAGAAAGAATGACTGATAGAGGGTGTTGAAACCAAGATAAGATAAAGCCTAAGAGCATATAATGACAATTTAAAGGTCAGCATTTAATTCAATGTTAGATAAGAAGAGATAGCTTCCTAATTTCACATCAGGATGCCTCTTTGTCCATTTACATTGTATGTCTTGATATTTTAGATTTGGCTCTGCATTATTTTTTAACAGCTGAGACCCTTTATTTGCAGGATTGATGGTTTCATGGGTGTATGTGACCTTTAAAAATGAATGATCTAGGTAAAGTTGTTAGGATAATAACTTTTGAGGAGTGTTTGCATAAAAAACTCTGTGTTGGAGAAAATGCTGCGAAACCTAGAACAAACACATTGTTCTATAAAGCTTGGATTAAAAAGCAAATAAGCCAAAGAGCACACTTGCACCCGGTTTGGAAAGACTGGCAGAGATTTAAAGACTTAAGGCTAGGCCTTGGTTTTATTAATTAATCTCTTTAAAATTCTAGTAGAAAAGCAAATTAAAAGGTTTGTCATCAGTGAGTGTTTTTCATTTCATAGATGAAAAGGTAATACATAGCCTGAAATCACCCATGTGCAATAGTAACAACTTGCTATTGCAGCTTGAAGTTGAATACCAGGAAAGTGTAAAATTCATCAATACTAGACTTGGCTATAAATATGATTTCTAGTTCGTAGCCTGAGCCTTCAGTAGCAAAACCATCAAGAATGCAGATTTATTACAAGCATTGAAATGTGGAAAGGAATACACACTAGTTGTATAACATGTCAGCAGTAGTAATGTAATTATAGTCTTAAATGTGCAGGGACATACTTGAATGCATTTTTGTTGGCATCAGCAAAGGCTTCTCACAAATGATCGAAATCTTTCTTAGAATCGTGGCCCAGGAGGCTGGGGTAGGCATCCCGTCCCGTCTCACACCTCCGCTCTTTCAGCCAGCTGTTACATAACCTTGGTTGTACGCTGCTCAGGCTTCATCTTATGATTGATTCCTCCCCTCCTCCAGCATCCCTAGGGGAGACTATTCAAGAGTTCTGCTCCAATGACTGCTGGAAACCTTCTTCTAAATTTTCCTGTTTGGATTTATTTCCAAACTCTTTTTACCACTGTGCTTCACGCATGAGTTTGTAGGTTGTTACTGTCCAGAGTCTTGCACAGGACTTCATTTTACCTCAACATTCTTCCTTACATTTACTGGAAATTCCATACTTTGTATGTCTTAGTAGTAACTTTGGCATTTATGTCTTGTATACATCCTGTCACTGACTATTTATACCCAACCCTCTTCCTCTTCTGTCACCTGCAGTTGCTGAGACTCCAGTTTATGTTGGAGGTGATGTACGGTTTATGTCAGAGCCCTAAATACTCAACCTAAAACACTACTTTCAAATTTCTTCCATTCTTCTTATTCCAGTCCTCAAACTCTGCTGTTCTTCCTGTGTAAAATTTCTGCTTATGGATGATAGCACCCTATTTTGTGTTACAAGCCCTGGTAGTCCATACCAGTTCAAACATGCAATAACATTTTCTTACTGTAACATTCACAGTGAGTGTAGAATTCAAAACCAGCAGAGAGCTGCTTTACGTTCAGTTTTCCCAATATGGAATATCCATGTGTTCACATGTGAAATATTCATTTAAGCAGATATTTAATAAATAGATTTTTAATAAATAATGGATAATGAAAGCAATATGAAAAAATCACAAATCTTGCACTGAATTACATAAGACAGCTTTCAAGGACAGAAAACAATTAAGTACTTTTATTGTTCTCATTATTATGGTGGGGTCTTTTTTTCAGTTTTTGATGCTTTATGTCTGAATATGACTATGGTTTGTCGTTTGTGATTTAAGGTTTGATAAATCAAGAGCTTCTTTCTGCTTGAAACTTTGTCCTTACTCTTTAATAACTGGATAGGGGTTTTTTCTGAATTCTGTAGTACCAGTAGTTCAAAACCTGGCAGGTCTGGATTTTAGAGAAAATTACTTAAGAACTACTCAGTGGGAGTGCACTCTTCTGGCTAGGAAGTGGGCTCTCTGCAAGAAACTTCTCATCCCAGCCACAAATAAATGTTACAAACCTGCAAAGGGCATATGCATTATTTAAAAAAAAAAAAGAAAAAAAGTTTTCTCACAACGTTTGGGCTAAGAGGGGCTCAGAAATGGGCTTGCTTGCACTGAGACTTTGACCCAATGTTCTGCATATGAGTAAAGAACTGGAGAGTGAATCCCTATGCCAGTGCAGCTGGAAAGAGATCTCTGTTCTACAACTTGCGGTTTTGAAAGTGCCGTAGCAGATTAATAGATTGATATTTTTGTCTCTGGAAAGCTTACCTGAGACTGTCATTTAGAGATCTCTTACACTAGTGTCATTTTCCTGTCCTCTTTGCTCTCTAAGGTTTCTACATTTAGGCTGGTAATATTTAGGTAGTGCAACTTTACAGAAAAATAGTATCAATACAATGCTACAAAATTCTGTTAATGCCTCCTAAAATAATCTTTTTGTAAACATATGCCATTTGTTGTGGGGTGGTGATGGTATAAAGCTCATACTGACATGACCTAAAATTCACTTATGAATAATGTGACTGTCTCAAAATTATTAACCATTCTGCCCTGTCACAACATCTTGTATTCCATGTTTTATAGAAGGAAAACAAGCTATATTGGAAATGTGGGATTGCCAAACATTCCCAAGTGTGTGTTCACCCAGGAAGGAATGGTGTCCTGCTATAGTGAATCCAACTTTATGATCATTTGGGGGAAAAAATTGTACCTAATGTTTAGAAAAACCTAATAATTGCAATATATTTCTGTATGTAGTAACCAAATATCGTGTAGCTTTAAAAAGAAAGTGATTTCTTTTTTCTATAAAGTTCTCACTGAATCAAGGCTATTACCTGCCTGAGGGCCTTGATCAGTGTAATCCTGAGAAGCTAAAGTTACTCCGTTCTAATACCCTTTCTGTTATTGGTTCTCTAATAAGACTGCCTGTAAGTGTTTCAGTTAAAGTGAGTTTGTGATAGTTTTTTTATTTCATGGATATTTGCCCACAATAAAATCTTATTTTCCTTCCATACTGCAGGTTTTCAAACAACTTTTGCATGGTAACAGCTTTTGGCTACTGTGGAATTCTTACTACATCTAATTCTGGGAATAAAGCTAAGAGACTTCATCACACTGTTAGTCTTTGCCTGAAAAAAAAAAAAAAAGTTCCTTTTACCTACCTTACCAGTGTAGCATTATGCTCATCTTTGCCCCAAAAATTGATTGCCTGTCTGTTTTCTTGAAGAAGTCTAGGTGTATTTTTCACCACGAGCATTATATTTCTGCCAGCCTGTACACCAGCTTTGAGTTCTTTATTTCTTACAAGGTTATCTCATAGAAATTATTGTTATTTTGTTCAGTAAGTGAAATTTACTTGTGTGCTCTTGAAGTAATGGAGTGCTATTTAAACCTTGTTTCAAGGCTGACGTTGAAGTCTAGTGGTTTATATACCACCCTCTGGCCACAGAGGCGCTTTCCCAAATTATACGAATGTATGCAGGTGGATTTATTCAGTTTAATATAGTGCCATTACCATGCTATGGACCCAGAAATAAAATAACAGAACCCTACAGTGTCCCTCTCAACAGATCTTGTTTATATATAACTTGACAGTAAAAATAAGAAGGTGAGAACATATAACAATTCTGGATTTAAAAAAATACGTTTGACATGATTGAAAATTGGGTAAAAGTAATGACCAGGTTTTTTTCTGCCTGTCTTTTTTTTAGGGTTGTCTGATAGTCCTTCTCTTGTCATGTTTCTCTTTGCATGTCAGGCTTTGGGGATACTAAGAATGTCAGGGTTTCCCTCTAATTGGAAGTGTAGATGTCAAGCTGGTAGTAGATCATTCAGTAGTAGATCTGTTGCCAGTTATGTATTAGGTCTGGTCTATATATTTTTTGTTCTTCAAAATGTGGATCTACTTGATAAAGGAAAATTATTTTGAGTGCCCTATTGCATCGGCAGAGCCAATATTATTTTTTAAATAGTTCATAATTCCAAAAGTTTTGTGTGCTTCATTGTACAGTGGTTTGTTAATATGAGTAAACTTGCTTTTAACGTTTTATTTAGTGTCCTTTATATAGCCACGTTTATTATGCCTTTTTTTTTGAGTTATTTATGATAAAATTCAGAACTCCAGCATGAAGACTTTTTTTTTTTTTTTTTTTTTGGTAATATGTTGGTAAGTGGGAAGGAGGAAATACATGTGAAGACCTGGATTGTATAGAAAAATGCTCTTGTCATAAGTTAAACAATGGTTTTTGATGGAGTTGCTTATGTATGGTTGAAGAAATTAGTACCCAAAACCAATGTTACCAAAACAGATTGTTTTAGCTGTGGGTACATTACAGTACATATTTTATATACAGAGCAAGTCATAGACCGGCCCAAATCAATCATGTTTTGGAGTTCATTAAAAAAAAAACAAAACAACATCAATGGAGAGGAATAGAGAAGAAGAGAATTTGGAGAGCATATTAAGAGAGGTTTTCCTAATATATAATAACTGTTTGAAGGATAATAGTTTAAGGGTTGTGAAAGGCTTATATGCTGAATAAAGTGTAAATGCATTTACCTAAATGTATTTACCTGAATGTATTTAACTTTCCTTTGTTGAGAAGATGGCTTGATGTCATTAATTGATACCTGTAAGAACGAATTCTTCCTATCCACCTACAGGCAAAAACCAGACAGCCCTAAGAAAACATCACAAAGGTAGAACAGGATAGGAAATTATCATAATGCGAATGTGTATTTTCATGTAACAAACTAGTGTTGCTTAAATGGCAGTTGAGGTGACTAGAAGGAACAGACAATGGCATATGAAATAATGCCATGTATACAAATAGTAAATTAGGGCCACTTAATTTTTCCCATGGTGCAGGAACTTCTGGTGCTTGATAGAACTGAGAAGTGACACATTCAAAACTGGGGAAGGGGTGTTCTTTCCCTTCCAGAGCACATAGCTGACTTGGAGCACTTTTTGGTGGTAGCAACAAAAATCAGCAGGATTCTGAAGCCTCTTACTCCCACTGACAAAATATTAGACCCTTTCCAGGGCCTACTAGGTCTACTGTGTCTAACATAGAGATGGGAGAGTGGGCATACAAGTGTTTCTGGACAGTGAAGACTAGTAGTAGAAAAACTTGTAAAAAAAGTAGAAAAATCTTTTGGTTCTAAAAATATAGGCATCCATTCTGGTCATGTAAAGGTTTCTTGTAAGACACCGTTGCTAGCAGCAATAACACAATATTTAAATACAAAATAACTTCCCTGAGTACCAACTTTAAAAGTCAGTGCTTTAATTAAAATGTGGCTATTCTGAACTAGTTGAGAGCTGCCTGACACAATTAGATTTTAGTTAGCACTTACTAACCAGCGCACTGCTAGAACAGGACTGTTTTTTGTTTGTCAGACATTATCTTGGGCCAAATTATGTGTTTGACATTAATACCGAAGTTACTCACCATAAAAGAGAATAACATATTTCTACATCTTTTTCCCAGACACCTGAGGAGTTAGAAGATGTATCTGACCTTGAGGAAGACCAAGATGCACGTAGTCGTACAAGTATTCAGACTGAAGGGAAAACTGACAGAGTACGTATTACACCAGTTTATTTACAAAGCAATTTGATTAGGAGAAAAATGCTACTGTATTACTGTTCCTATGAAGCCACTGACATTCATGTAGTGAATCATTAAAAGCTTGTTCAACTCTGAACAGCTTTCTGAAAATGTGCAGAGGGCATAAAACAATGCGTATGACCTGAGAGAGAAAAAGACAGTGTAATTAAGTTGTAAATACTTGGTGAAGATGTAGAATCCTAGAATCGTAGACTATCTCAGGTTGGAAGGGACCAATAGGGATCCTTGAGTCCAACTCCCTGCTCCTTGCAGGACTACCTAAAACTAAACCATATGACTAAGAGCGTCATCCAGACGCTCCTTGAACTCTGGCAGGCTTGAATGCCATGACCACTGTCCTGGGGTGCCTGTTCCAGCGACTGATATAAATTAGACAGAAAAATTCTTATACTTACTGAATGAAATTCTAAGAGATTACAGTTTCATAAATGTGGCTTGGTCCAACAAAAGCTAGGTTAATAAGGAATTTTTTATATCAGGGTCTCACTGAAGCCTGCAATGTGTATTAACTGAAAATAACCTTTACATATAAGAAAGTTCACATGCACAGGAGAGAAAGGTGTATATCTGGAATCTTAGCCACTGCGGTGTGGGAGTTACAGACCAGACTTCTGCTGTGTTCACATGTGTACCTATTCTACAGTTTATTGCTTAACTAGTGAATTCATGAGGAAGTATGAAAAACTTAATACAGTATTTGATGAGTTCTGTATTTATGGAAGTTCTGAATCTGGTTTTCCTGTTGTACCATCATTTAACCTCAGGATTTTACTACATTACTGGTTGTTGTTTATTGTTTACATTCAAACATTTTTAAGAGTCTGAAAACATTTTTGAGATAGCAAAAGGTTTCTTAGTACAAAATTGCTGTATTTAGCAAACATTAATCTTCTTTATGTTTCCATTTTAAATAATGTTTCAGCAAAACTGTACTCTATTCACAACTCTCTGAAGTGGAAAGATCCATGGAGCCAGAAATGTCTATTTCATTACTTGTTTGCTCAATACCTAGAGCAGTAACAGATCTCTCACACTTGATTGATTCTAGTATTGTTCCCATAATGGATATTACAAATGATAGAACTAGTTGGGAAAAAGCAAAACTTTTCAATATAAAAAGAATTATGTCAAGAAAATGGCATTTTAATTCCCATTTGTTTTTCAGCAAACACATTTTTTTTATTCACCAAAGACCAATATTTTCTCTATTAAGACCCTAAATACTAGTGAAAAACTACTAACCAAAATGAACACTGTTCACTTGTGTTGCATATGTGCATATCAGTTACATGTTAATTAACTGTCAGTTGATTCTGAAAACTTTGTGAGAAATGAAACAACTATGTGAAAGATCACCTCATACAATCTTATTACTCAATAAACATGATTGGCAATTAAAATATAATAGCTGCCCTTTTCAATTAAAATTGCTCTTCATAAATGTTAGCACATTTTCCTCACATTACAGGCTAATATTTCTATTGTAGTTAAGGAAGGCAAGGTTCTCCTTCAAAATGTTATCCATATAAGGTGCTATGAATTTGTTTGGAATAGGTACAGATGGTGTGCTTGCGTATTTTCATAAATATCTCATAATGAATGCACTTGAAGGTTTTCTGTTACTGGCAAAACAGTAGTAGTAGTTTGTAGATGTTTACTATCCTGATGTAGTAACAAAAAATCCACTAAAGCTTTAAAAGATCACATTTTCACACATGGTCTTCCACTTCTCAGATAAACCAGAATAATTCTTTAAAAGGAATGTTCTTTGAAAAGGAAACCATAAATAACACATACTCCAGATGTCTACACAAAGCAAGAATTAAATGCTGAGGACTGTTGTAGGTAGGGAGCTGGCTATCAAGAATCAGAGGCATATGTTATTGCTGTGGAGAGATGTCTCTGGGATACGCTTTTCCTTGTACTACATACACAATATATAATCTGCACTGTCAGTGAATTTGGTGGAGAAGTGGAAGGGACAGTTATTTATAGATAAACTATGGTTAACTCATAAAAATACATAATATATAAAGCAGTATTTTAACAGTATAGCATGTACATTTCTAATTTTTCTTCCATTTATCTGCAAAATAATACAATTACTGTAAATGTTCCTTTTTGGGGGATATAGGTAGCAGTCATTACTTAAGGCCTGATTCTATATCTTTACTTGGGAACAGTTTTCCTAGTTGTCAGATTATGGTACCAGGGCCATAAATGGCACATTACCCAGAAAATTAATAGAAAATTATAGCTTTGACTAAATTAGGTGCATACCCTCTTAACCTAAATCAACATGTTGACAGAAACCTTCACATACATTTTTTTTAAACAAATGTTTGAACAAATCTATTTGCTGCAGCAGCAAATGTGAACAATGATTTAAGGCCTCTTTGTTTGGACTGCTATTTGGTATTGATATTTGAAGATTTATACCTAGAACCTATTTAGCAATGTGAAGAATTTGTATACGGAAGATAGATTTTAAGGTTTAGACAGGGATCGTCTTTTGTTTTTTCCTCTGCAGCAGATTTCCTGTGCTATTGTGAGGGTTTTGCGTGCAGTAGTAACACCAAGAATGACTGTGTTCCAGAAGTGGCATGGCGAGATTGCAGAGTAACTTTTTTTCCTCCTTGAGTTCTTTCTCTTGGGCATTTCCAGTACAGTAATTCAATTTTATTTATACATGCCTGTCGTGATACTAGTTCTGCATAACAGCACTCTTGATTCCTCTTGCTTTGTCAAGAGTGTCATATTTTCTCCTATGTCACATCTCTCACTGCCACAACAGGGAATTGGTGCCTATGAAAGCACCTTTTTTCTTTCTCTGTTTATCACAACGTAGAAAACATATCACAGCATGTAAAACCAGATGTGATGTATATATGCCACTTGTAACAAAGGCTACATCTTAACTAGAAAATCTCATTTTCCTTATGTAGGAAAAATTCATATATTCTTAATTATAACTTCTTCAGAATCTATCTCTCTCTATAGAGAGTATAAGTTAGTAGTGAGATGACAGGATGAGATTTGATCTCGTGTTTATGTTCCTGACTCTGCAAGTATTTAGGTAATCTTGGAAATGTTAATTCATTGACCTTGCCCTTGGATAATACCATATCTTTAAGATGAATATGATAGTGCTTACGGCACTGTCCCACACCGTGGGATGCAGGTTAACTTGGGCAATGTTCTGTGAGATCTCTCAGTAATTAAACTGGATAGCAATACTGATTATTATTTGTAGGGCAGTTTTACATCCCTGAAGAAGATTCTTAGGACCAGATCCTTAGCTGCTATAAAAAGACGTACTGCTTGTGGATCCAAGGACTAACGCAGTTTTTCTCAGCTGGAAGATCTTCCTCTGGTTGTTGTGTCTAATTTATGTAGCTACTCTGCAAGCTTATCACACAGTGATTTTGCTTGAGGAAATTTATGCCATCATGATCGGTGTAATTCCACTGAGGTAGTTAGTGGCTTATTATCATATGATTTTGCGTTGAAGAGAAGGTCAAGTAAGTATTTGCCCAGATAATTTTCAGACTTAGAAGACAGTGTACATTCTGATGATAGGAGAAAATGTAAGCGTTTAAAGCTACTAAATTAGTGGAGAGAACAGCTTAGCTTAATTTTAAAGTTACTGCTACAGGTTAGGTGTTCATATTGAAGAAGAGGTGAAATGTTTTAGCTCATACATAATCCACTTACAGATGACAAGAGCAGTAGAACTTTCAGGCAAGCGCCCACCCATGTTTTTTCTCAGAGTTCTGCAGACTGTTTTGTGAATGCATAGATAAAAACATCTGAGAATAAGACCTTCTTTTATACAGATTTGTTGCATACTATGTTTGTGCAACAATTCAGGGCTGATGAAGAGTTGACTCAGTGTGTAGTATAATGTGAATGAGAACATTCAGGCTGAATTACTTTATTGTTTTATTTGTATTACACCTTAAATACAGCAATCATTAATATATGTCTAAAAAATATTTAGCCTTGAAAAGATGGCCATATGAAAGTCCTACCAAACTGTCTAAGAATAGAGAGAATAGATATAAAAGCAAACACCAATAACACCTATTAATACTTGCATAAAACAATACTTAGAAGGGAATTTGGTTTGCAATCAAACGAATCAGCTGTTCCTACTCAAGTAACAGGTACTTTACATCTAAGTTCCTACATTAGTATAAATGCTGGCATACATTAACAGGAAGCATGTGCTATTTTGTTAATAAAAAGCCAAGTTTAAAATATTTTGTACATTTAATTTTTATCAAAGCCACACAGAAGCTTGAAATGCTGACGATAAGAATTCAAGCATAATGCAAATAACTAGTGTAATTTTGAGTAGGTTCTACTAATAATAATTTTAACACTTAGGATATGGCAAAAGAAACCCTGTGAGGAGTCATGATATATATAAAGTATTTAATTTCCTTGCTAATTCTTAATTACTCCAATTTCAGTAAGGGGAAGAGATGAAGTTAATGGAGGACTCAAGGTTGTAGCAGTATAATATTATATGCTATTACAAAGTAGGACTGGAAGGAACCTCAAGAAGTAGGGTAATCCAGCCATTTGTCCCAAGGTAGAATAAATATACTTCTTCCTGACATTGCATTGCTGTCTCTATTTAGCTTATTACTGGAATCGATTGTTTATTGGAAAGTCTTTATACCTCATATATTGTAATTAAGAAAGTTAGTTAGTCTTATCTTCAATGGACACAGAGCATCTGAGCTTTACTTTTTGTAAAATTTTTTTATGTACTTGTAGATCCTTCTTTCATGTCCCCTCTGTTTTCTAAACTCCAGATTAAATAACTCCAGTAACCTTTATTTATCCTCTAAGATAGTGCTTTCTGTATGTCTTTTTGCTCTCTTTTTCTCTCCTCTGGATGCTCTTCAGCTGATTAATGACTTCTTGAGTTTTTTGTCCAGACTATTCAGATTGTTAAATGAATTATGCCGGCTGTGGTCTCAACAACAACCACTAGGATAAGGTTTACACTATTTTCTTCTGTATGCATACTTCAGAATGAGTTTTGCCAAAAGTACAACATTTTGATCAACTACAAATCCTCACCCACAGAACCACTGATAACCAGTTGTGTCTCAGTTTTGTGTGCATATTGGTGATTTTTCTTAGGTGTAATATGTTGTACATGTCTCAGCTGAAATTATTTTTTCAGATCAGTTGTCAAGTTTCTCAGGATTGCTTTGAATTGTAAACCAGGACTCTCATATATGAAGCCAGGCCTCTTACACTGCAGATGTGTGATGTGTATTCTTGGTTCTGTAATCCACGCCATTAGTGAAAATACTGAAAAATGCTGGAGTCAGGGCAGGTCCCTTTAGAATTTCACCTGATAGATCCCTCTGGTTTGGCATGCGTTCTTGATGAGTATTCTGTGAGCAGTTTTCTGATCAGTATCACATCCACCCAGTGGCAATTACATCTAGATCATATTTCCCTAGATTATTTTTGAGGATTACATGAGAACCAGTAACAAAACCCTAGTGAAGCCCAGATTCATGCCATGTCACTTCTTCATCTATAGGCCTGTTACCCTGGGACAAAGAGAAATTAGATTTAATATGACACAATTGCCTCATCTAAGTCAACCTTTTTAGCAAAGGCTAATACAAAAATGGCATTAAACAGTTTGTTCCTTTGTTATTCTCTCCCAATAGCTTTACCTCTTTATCCAATTACATTGTATCTAAAAATATACAGGAGCTGACCCAGCAGCACAGATGAGGCACGCTGTGAACTTGTTCAAAGAATGCTGGACTGCAGCAGGCATGATAAAATTCTTAAAATTGGAAGAAGACAACTGGTGACAGCAGATAGTAAACTTGACGAAATTCAGCTTCTCCCAGCTGTCAGTATCATACCCCCACACAGTTCATCTCTAGGGAACATCCTTTGTATTCACTTTGCCATGAATTGCTGCATATCCACCATTCTCTCTTTCACCTCTTTATCCAAACTTGAGCAATTATTCACTCAGTAGAAAAAGTGGGACATTTTGTAAAAGGTAGTGGACACATTTTACTCATTTTAACAGAATCACTCTTAGTTCTGTGCCATATTCAAGAAAAGTACTTCTATATTGGCATTCAAAACACATCAGTATAATAGTCTTTATAAGTGCCTATCTTATGCTCACCTTCGTGATAAAATAGGTTCAGCTGATGTGCACATATTTTATGACGGTGATCCACAAAGTTTGTTCAAGAAAAAACAATTAAATGTCGCAATTGGAGCTGTTTTAAAACAGTTTGATTGAAATATATTCCTGTCCTTTGAGTGATTTGGAGACATCTTGTTCATTTGCATCAAATGTTCAGCTGACTCTGGAGCAGGGGAACAAGTGAGATGGCTTCCTGTCGCTGCTGACTCTGTGGTGGAATGAAGAGCTTAGCTCTCAACTAAGGCAAGGCAGGGACATGAATTGGGTCTTTTTGAATCTATGCCATTTTAACTACAGTATGTGAAGAGCATGTTAGTTTGTATTCTTGTTTGTAAAAGCTCTGAAAAGTTTTTCATGTACTCCATCAGAAGAGTGGGATTTGTTTTCTTTGTAACCTACAATATTGTAGAAAAACAGTTTTTCTCTCTTTCTTCTCTATGGTTAGGTGACACACTGCAATCTACAAAGCAGGAAGCATTAAGTAATTTTCAAAGGGAGATTCTTCCCTTTGAAAGGGATATCTGGCTCACCTCTGTCTCAGACAGAAGGAGTTTTCAATAACCCAAACAATTTTGTGAATGTATTGTGCTTTTTGTGGCTTTTCTTTCCTTCCTTCCTCCCTGTAAATGGTAAGAATTTTGGTGGTGTGGATCTGGCCAGTCTTTCGTTTTAGGGGATCAGGAAAGAAAAAAATATGTGTCAGTCTAAGACTTGGAGAGAATAATCATAAGTTTATATGAAAGTCAGTTCCTTAGAGTGTAGCCAGGGACAAAGGTAGGCAAAAGGCCAGTTCTTTGGGTTGGGATCTCATTGGTGAATAATAGACCAGAGAGAGAAGAGTCAAAATCTTCACCAAGTAGTTACTCCCTGTGTGTCCTCTATTTTTATCATTACGCAGACTATTTGTTCTGACCTTAAAATTGCAGTATCTGTGATAGCAAATTGACTGAAACTTGGAAGGGGCTGAAATGAAAAGAAACGCCAATCTTACATGGTAGGTCAAGTTGCAAATGGGACGATGCAAATAACCCCAGTGTTGGAGACTCCCAGCTACCAGAGATAAATAGAAGAGTTAATTCAAGGAAATTAAAGAAAAAAATATATATACTGGGCATTTTGTAATAGAAGAAAGAAAATTATCAAAAATATAACTTCTTCTTTCATCTAGTTTTAATTCTGTTATCTGCTACTGCAATAAAAAACATTTTGTCTTAGAGATAATGAAAAAATCATTTTCTCCTGGTGGACAAAATAAACCTGTACTCATGTAATAGCAGTCATTCAATTTAGATCTTTATTTCACATTTACCATTATGTTGTCTATTTTGATACAAAATCAAATCTGCACTTAAAAGGCTGTGTATACAATTGTTTTATTTTGTTGCTGTGCGTGGTTTTAAAGCAGTATGAGGGAAATGAAAGAAAAATTGAGGTCAGAATTGTAGTTTCCTTTGCCCCTTTGTTCCAGTGGATAATGTGTCTCGTTCCATCTGAAACTCATTACTGTTGGCGCATAGCAGGATACTGTATGTCACAGTTCCCTCGTTAAAATGGCATCTTTCTTGTGGTTTCCAGATCTAGGCCTGTTTTAAACTCAAAACAGTATTGAAGATGGGGGCTAGGAACTACCATAAGTGTCCACCAACCAGCAAATATCTATTAGTTTACAAAAAGGGGTACTTCAGTTCTCTTGACTCTGAAGCCCGACTCTTTATTTTCGTCTGTTTCATACCTTTCCCAGCAAGCTTATCCTACAGCCATGAGGAAGATGTGTCTTGGTCTTCTCTGGTTTGTTTTAATTCTGGTTTTCTTTTTCTTTTTTTTTTTTTTTTAAACAGGAAAAGTATTCCCTAAAATAGTTACACTTTCTAATTCTGTGACTGCAATTATAACATAGTTATACTTTGTGAGACCTGTAATTTCCAGTAATTCATATAAATGGGAAAATTAACCTTGTGACAGAGTGATTCAAGCATAAATAAAAACTCTGAAATGGCATGGCTTGAAAAACATATGCATTACATACTAAACCGCTTGCCCATTATACTAATTATAAATAATTCAGTCTCTGCCTTAACTTTCCGTTTTATGCATGGTAGATGTTTTATAAACAAGAATAAGTCACAAAATATTTATTGCTTAATTGCTGCATAATTACAGTGTGTTAATAGTTGCTGAATGTAACTGTGAGTTCCTGATGGCCTCCGGTGCAGGAGGTGGACCACTTCACAGAGAACATGATAGATAAAAACCACTATGGCAGTAGAGCCATCAAGACCAAAGGCCAAAAGGTCTCCTCACTTCCTGTGGTAGAAGGTATTATGAAGGGCCAGGACTGCTATATAGCCACATAATATCTTAGCCCCTGACTGCTACCTGGCCTGTTTCTGACACAGGACGTATATCTGACTCTTGTCTGGAACAGGCTGATAATCTGGTTCATGAAGAAGAATATTAAGTAAAATACTTCTCTCACCATGTTGCATTTTCAGAAGTTGTTTCACTCTTTATATATTAAATACTTTACTAATGCTTAAATGTAGGAAGAATACATGCATTCAGTAAAAATTGAATGTTCTGCTTCCATAGTCTAGACTTGCACAAAACACACCACTTTTCTAGCTATACTAAACCTTTAGTTGAAACAGTTTTAGCCTGTGGAATGTTTGCAAACAGCCCAATCTGGAGGTGCAGCCAAGTACAGAGCTGTGTCCTGCCTGAGCCCAGTTTGGCTGTGGCTTGATTTGAATATTGGATGTTTTCCTGTTGGCATTCAAGATACTTTTGGGTAACCTTATTCACGTACTGATTTCTGACATGCTCATCTGTTTGTTTATCTTCTTCAAAGACAGAAAATGTATATTTGAACAATTAAGTCTTTCTCAGTTCCTAAAATGACTTTGTAGAACCTTCTCAGGAGAGAGAGCAAGCATACCTGAAAGTTTTAGGACAATTAAACCTTTTCCTTTATTCTTTCCTACCTGAAAGAATATTGTATTTTGTAACTTGCATACTTAAAAACGCTTGGGCTCCTTCATCCCTAAGAAAAAGGAAAATCTTATCAGTCATATTTATAAAGGCTCTTTGGAAGAATTTAGTCTTCTTTCACTATGTTAATATTAATGGTTTCATGGACACCACTGTCCCCATTACACTGAGGTAATTCATTTGGCCCAACCCAATGATAGCATACAGATTTTGAAATTCAAAAGTGCTCAGGCTGGAACAGTTGGCTCAGGCCACAGTGTGTTTAAAATATGTATTTAATAATATCCAGTGATTTTGCTCAAAAAAAAAAAAAAAGAAAACCTCTCTGACATAGGTGTTTTGCAAATCAAATTATTTTATGTTTCAGGCCAAGATGACTCAACTGCCAGAGGCTGAAAAGGAAAAGATAGCTGAGCAAGTGGCTGACTTCAAAAAAGTCAAGAGTAAGCTTGATGCAGAGATTGAAATATGGGACGATACCAGCAATGACATCATTGTTTTGGCCAAGAGGATGTGTGTGATTATGATGGAGATGACTGACTTCACAAGGTAATTATCCAAAAAAAGGGTCTTAATAATTTATAAATGTTGGAGGCCATTGTCATATTTGTATGGCAGGAAATACTGAGTTTTTAATGTCAGGTGATAGCTTCTTTACAAAATTGAGTGGCTAAGCTAGTGTAGTTAGCTTTACCATATTTGCTAGTAGTACTGAAATGCTGGAAGGGAGGTTTGAAGTTTTAAACTATGCTTGTCCTTAAATTTTTTTTCCTTTGTCCTCTTTTATTCATTTGGTTGGTTGGGGTCTTTGCACATTTTTAATGCTTTATTTATGCTCTTAATGAAAGGGAAAAAGTAAAAAAATGATCTTGATTTTAAGCTGTAGCTCTGTCTCATCTGTTGTTCATTCTTCTTGTACCATACCATGCTGTCAAGCATAAAACATCCTGTACAGAGCATATGTCTGGCAGTACACATTCAGACTTATGCATATTTTATAGAATCACGGAATCATAGAATTGTTTAGGTTAGAAAAGACCTTTAAGACCATCAAGGCCAACAGTTAACCTAGCACTGCCAAGTCCAGCACTTAACCATGTCCCTAAGCACCACATCTACTATATCACATTACTTGCTGTTGCTTTCATTGGAACTGTATCATGCTGCTATATGTAGTTTTAAAGAACTGAGTGTCCTATAGCAGATAGCTTTCAAAGCTGGTGTTTCTCTTTGCCACCAGTATATGTTCTGTGATACTTGTATACAGGAAACAATCTTAAGTTCAGGAGTTTTTTCTACTGTGCACTGAATAAATGTTCAGTAAATTTGATCAAATTAATTTTACTGGTGTTTGGGTTTGGTTTTTTTTTCCCCCTATCTGGTTACTAATAAAATAGTTTCTGATAGGTAAGTGAAGCCTTAAAACACAACCACTCTTGCAAGATAACTTCATGTCTCATAAAATAAGTCCTTTCATGCAAGATATAAAGAAAAATCTAAGCCTCTTGGACAAATTCTTCAGGTGTGTAAATTAAAAAGAATTGCATAGAGCTAAACCAGCTAACAAAGCTGGGATCTGGGTTAGGCCTGTTCTGGGGAAGACAGTTGTTGCATTTATCATGCTAGCACTTTCCAAATGCACCTTCATGTGAGAGAGATTTGAAGACCTGTGTGTTGAACTCTGCAATCCTTTCATTCTTTTTAAGAGTATATGATTTGTATTGAGACCCCTGAAGAAGAACATATTGTGCCATAAAGCCAGTCTTTACAATTGAAGTAATCTCCCTCACCAAAATTCTTTAAACTATTAGCTTTAGATTAATCAAGATTAACAAAGCCAGTTCATAGTCTTAGTTTTGCATCTGTGGCGCTCAGCTGAACACAGCATAATCTGCAGTTTCGAGTCAAAGAGCAGCTGTTGTCCAGTGTTGCTGATATCCAAAGAGTCCACGGAGAACTCTAAAATGATACTGGTAGAATCATAGAATCATAGAATACCAGGTTGGAAGGGACCTCAATGATCATCTGGTCCAACCTTTCTTGGTAAAAGCACAGCCTAGACAAGATGGCCCAGCACCCTGTGCAGCAGAATCTTAAAAGTGTCTGATGTTGGGGAATCCACCACTTCCCTGGGGAGGTTATTCCAATGGCTGATTGTTCTCATTGTGAAAAATTTTCCTCTTGAGTCCAATCGGAATCTCCCCAGAAGTAACTTGTACCCATTACCCCTCGTCTTTTCCATGGGACTCTTTGCAAAAAGGGAGTCTCCATCTTCTTTGTAGCCACCCTTTAAATACTGGAGCAGGATGTTAAGGTCTCCCCTAAGCCTTCTTTTCTCAAGGCTGAACAAACCCAGTTCTCTCAGCCTTTCCTCATGTGGCAAGCTTCACAGTCCTTTGATCATCTTTGTGGCCCTTCTCTGGTCCTTCTCCATCCTGTCCACATCTTTTTTGCATAGCGGGGACCAAAAATGAACACAGTATTGCAGGTGTGGCCTGACAAGTGCTGAGTAGAGTGGGATTACAGCTTCTTTTTCCCTGCTGCTCATGCCCTTGTTGATGCAACCCAGCATCCTGGTGGCTTTCTTTGCCGCAGCAGCACGCTGTTTGCTCATGTTGAGCTTGTTGTCCACCAAGACCCCCAGGTCCCTTTCCACAGAGCTGCTCCCCAGGTGGCTAGATCCCAGCCTGTGCTGCACTCCTGGATTATGTTTTCCCAGCTGTAAGACCTTACACTTATCCCTGGTGAACTTCATAAGGTAGCCCACTCTTCCAACCTATCTAGGTCTTCCTTCAGGGTGGCTCTCCCTTCCGAAGTGTCCACTTCCCCACTCAGTTTGGTATCATCAGCAAACTCCATCAGGTTACACTTGATCCCATCATCCAGATCATGTACAAAGATACTAAACAGTATTGTGCCCAATATCAATCCCTGGGGGACCCCGTTTGTGACAGCTTGCCTGTTTGAAAAGGAGCTATTTACCACCACCCTCTGGGTGCAGCCTGTCAGCCAGCTCCCCACCCACCACACAGACCACTTGTCTAGACTGTAACACATCTGTTTCTCTAGGAGGAGGCTGTGGGAAACTGTATCAAAAGCCTTAGAAAGATCCAGGTAGACATGTGCACTGCTCACCTCACATCAACTGAGCAGGTTACTTTGTTGTAGAAGGCTATCAGGTTTGTCAGGCACGATTTGCCCTTGGTGAATCCATGCTGGCTTTTCCCAATGACGTGTTTCATTTGACTTGTGATAGCCCGCAGGAGGATTTGTTCCATAACTTTCCCAGGGACTGAAGTAAGACTGGTGGGCCTATAATTTCCTGGATCTTCCTTTAAGCCTTTCTTGTAGATCGGGATGACATTAGCCTTATTTCAGTCTTCTAGGATGTCCCTCAATCTCCACAACTTCTCAAAGATTATGGAGAGTGGCCTCGCAATGACGTCAGCCAGCTTTCTTAACACCCTTGGGTGCATAATGTCAGGGCCCATCGATTTGTTAGGGGTCAAGCTCCTGTAACAGTTCACATACCAACTCTTCCTTCACTGATGGTGGGTCTGTGTTTGCATCAACCCGGATTTTTGTTCCGAAGGGCTGGGGCTCAACAGTGCTGGTAAAGACAGAGGTGAAGAAAGTGTTAAGAACCTCTGCTTTTTCAGCATTGTTGGTGACTAATTCACTTCTCCTGTTTAACAGCAGGCCAGTGTTTTCCTTCTAATAACTAACTTGAAGGAAAAATTAAAATCTCTTGGGAAGAGAGAGAGGAAATCCTAGTCTTTACTTCAGAGTATGGTAGGGAACTACATTACTGGATGATGGATTTTAATTATTCTCTTCCAAGTTTTAGGAAATGTATTAATCTTTTTTCTTCATAGATGTTTAGACTATAATTTGAGATATGCAAGTATATACAAGTATATACTGTATTACGTGTTTGATGCTTAAGTTGTAATTTCTTGGGGGTAGGACTATCCTACCAAGTCTTTTGTTCAGTTTCTAGGAGTGTTAGTAAGAGAAACCAAGGTCACCCTGTAATACTGTATATACAATAATGGTCTTACAAGATACTTTTGTATCTTACATAACTTTACCTCACATCTTTAGAAAGCTGGTTTTGAATAAGTCCATCAGTAATATGTTTTCAAGTTTTCTTTCTTCTTTAATGATGCCATACAAAATCTTGTAAAATGAAGGTTTGTATCTATCTGAACAATCAATGAACTCTTGTGGATCTTTCCATTCTTCTTACTGTTGCTGTATCAAAGGTGGCAGTTAAGTGCTGAGGAACACAGCTGGCTTTCTTACTTCCTTCACCATGAATATCTGGAGATGAGTAGTGCAGAGGCTGCAGCAAGCACCAATTCACCTTAGGGTTTCATCTCTCCAGTCTGTAACTCCAAGTTCTTGGATGTGGAAGAAGGAAAAGATTCTGTCATTTTGTATTTGTTACATCAGAAGCTACTCAGGCAAATAGTAAATTTCTGTATTTGAGTCACTTGTTACCTAAGCTGATGTCTGTTTTCCTTCAAAAACTTGCATTCATTTTTATTTAATCTCAGTGAGTGCTTTCCAAAGCTTTAGTTGTTCAAAGTCATCTTGGTATCATAGTGTGTTTGTGTGTGTGTATTATCCTTTATGCATTAAATTAACATTCATGCAACAGTTACATATTCAACTAAAACCAAGTTAACATTGGTATCAAAATAATCCATTATTCAGATGGAATGTAGTGGGAATGATGATGGCATAAAGTATCAATGTGTATGCCTCAGATCATTAGCAAAAATACTTCAGGATGACTTCAGTGAAGGCCAGTGATGATCACTGATTGCTCAGCAGAAGTTAGGACTGCTGTAAAGAGTAGCCATCTGAAGTAGCTAGTTATGGCTTATCTTCCTTATTTGATTGTAGAGACAGATGCCTCTGCTTTTTTTTATGTCTTGGCAGAAGGGACCTGCAGAAACGATTCTTATCGTACTGAACACTCATGAGCATGTCCTCTGCAGATAGACACTAGGCCAGGCTACTGTAATTTTATGTAACATATATTTTTCCAGCTGTCTTTAAACTTTGTGTGTGCTACATGACAGAAGCTTACTAAAACTTGATGATGAACCTTGCTGTGGTGAACCATCCTATATATCATTGTCACAGAAAACTTATATACTTGACAGATGGAAAAGTAATTGAGCAAGAACAGAAATCTATTGTTGGAAGTTTGTAGCAGCTAGCAGCAGCTGCTAATCGGTGGTATGAACATGATAATCAGGCCTGTTTATGCAAAACTGGTTATATGGATTACTCGAATCTGTTAAAATTCTGTAGAAATATCATCGTATTTGCAGTAGTAAGCTTTGGCCCTGACAGGCAGAGGTGGAGGCAGTGGATAAACAGGTATTTGCTCTGCTGCAAGTGTGGTCGCCTATTCCCATTTGGGCTCCACCAGGCTTGATGCTTGTTAGGGGACAACATATGAAGTTCCTGCCAATTTTGTCTGTTCACTAAAGGTTGTTGCTGCTAGAAATGAGAAACACTGAGGTTTCTTTCCTGAATTTTACTTTGCTGAAAATGAACTGGAATTTAGTTTTAGTTTCTTTAGGGGGGCTACAGTGAATAAGGCAAAAAGAACAAGGAGTGTGAAATTGTTCCTGTATTGCCATGGCTTCAACAGCAAAGGCATTCAGCGAACCTGAGAAACAAATGAGGTATCAGTGGGTCTGCTGACATTCTCTATCTGTCTTCAGCCTGTAGCTGCA
This sequence comes from Morus bassanus, assembly GCA_031468815.1. Classification (NCBI taxonomy): domain Eukaryota; kingdom Metazoa; phylum Chordata; class Aves; order Suliformes; family Sulidae; genus Morus; species Morus bassanus. Next base: position 6,275,509 of record CM062583.1, read on the forward strand.
GCCCCATTTCTGTCTTTCTCATGAAATACCATCTTGGCTTGTCTCTGCTAGCTTCCCCAGTGGTTGACCAGAGACCTGTACTTCTCCCTCTGGCCTTATGCAGAAATGAGCAAAGCCTGGGAGACGGTTCCCTTGTGCCTGTCACTTATCATCCTCCTCTGAAGATGCAAGACAGGTGCTTTGTCCTTTCTCTGTTCAAAGGGGCTAGGTGTTTTCAGAGCACCTTTTTGGGTTGGGATCTATCCAAAATGCATATCTGCATTTCCTTTGAATGCCTGCTGTGCAGAACTGTACACAATAGGGTTTGTTTGGTTTTCTGATACCTTAGGGATTCACTCAAGATAGCAGGATATTTGGTTTCTTTGGCTAGAGGGGACTTAAACTTACTTTTCATCTTCCGGAGTATTAGGCTATGAATTATTGGGAATTATGGGAGATACTTTAACATCATCCTGTGGATACTTCCCTGTGCAGAAGTTTGCTTGGCTGGTGTTTAGGGGTTCCAGTTGCTGTTCCAAAAGCTGCATATGTATTTGTCTGTTAAATATTCATTAGATAGTTTGGGAAGAGCAAGATGAATATTAGGTTCCTCCTTTCCACAAAGCCATCATTTCTATAGTCCTCACACACAGGGTATGCTGTAGCCTAGCAATTATGACAATTCTTAGTGAGAGGTGGCAATAGACATGGATTTATATTTCTATGCACTGAAGTCGGACTTGGCCCAAATTCTGCCACCGTGGTGCGTGTTGATCAGTTATGGTATGAAGAAGGGAAAGCAGGATTTCAGTTCTTGGTTCAGCTTCTGCAAGACTTCTGTTTCCTGGGTGAGGATGAGATACAAGGATTCCTTTTTCCATAGTTTTTCCTATTAGCCACCTTAGATGACTTCATGATAAGCATTTTGGTTTGTGTAGATCCCATTTTGAATTACTTAACTCTCATTTACAGGGTGTCCCACTGTCTAACAGTGCAGTGTGTATGTTGTGGTGATTGCTGAAGATGTATTTAAGTGCTGTAAAGTTCACTTAGTTGCACCTAAGTCCCTTTGAGTCTGATGTCTGAAATGCCATAGCTGTACAAGGACCGTTACTGACTTGAAAACTCAGTCCAAAACTTATGCCTACTGCTTTCAAGACAGAAATAGTTTGTTCTGGTTTTGAGCTTCCACTTTTCCAGCAGTGACAGATCTGTCCTGCTGTGTGAGAATATACTATTTTAAAGGAATAGCTTCTGTCTTGACAACGAATAAGTTCTCTTCCTTTAAATTGAGCTTTTTAAGTGAATGTAATTCCTGGAAAGAATCTATATAAACATAGAGCAGTCAATTAATTTAACTCTTTGCTTAGACTTCAGTATATGTGACATTGTTTCATTGTACTGATGGGTGGTTTCTAAATAAAAAAATAGAACAGAACTGGCATCTGAACAGGCAGACTTTTAGGGGAGTAAGAGGAGGCTAGTTTGGATTTGGGACATAAGAGCTATCTGGGAAGCAGATACGGTGCACTGTGTTTTAAATCTTGAACCGTGAACCAGTTGGTTCACCCCAAACAAAAGAAAACTCACAAAGATTTTACATTAAAGAAAACAAAGTTTCATGGAGCAAGGAGCTCAGAAGCACTTAAAAACAACTACATTATGGTACAACCAGTATATATGACTCAGAGTTGTCTTAAGAAAGGCTGGTTACAATTTTTTAAGCAATTAATTCAAAGATCTCCTCTGACTTTTAGAGTTACTGTTTTTCAAAGCTGTATTTTACAGAAACTGAACAAATGGCTAATAAACAGGCTTGGATATATCATTGATTCAGTGTCCCAAACACACTCATTTTTCCTCTCAGTAAGAAAATACTTTTTTCCCCAAGCTTTCTAACCATTTTCGAATTGCAGTATTGGTAAGAAACTTTGCAGGGCTTTTGAAACAACTGCTTATTTATATGTTTATCTCAAATAGAGGCATGAATTGTGGTTTTAAACACATGAAAAAGTGTGGACAAAATTACCACAAAGACAGCATTGGATTAGGGAGACACACACACACACATGTGTGTATGTATGTATTCTCCTTAGGGAGCAATGCTGCTATACAGTAGTCTCTATTCTTCACCAGTGTTTTGGAATGTACAACAGGCAGAATTAACTGTAAAAGGAATGGAAGGATGAGAGAATAGGGATTTTGGTATGTATAAACATATATGGGTGCTTATATAATTTAGATTTTTTTTTTCTTCCTTTTTTTCCTGTCACATTACATTTCCCCAGGGCAAAAGTATGTATATTCACTGATTGAAAATGTTTAAGTTTAAAAAGAAGTTAGAGCTTTTAGTTTTGTGGCAAAAATGTATTTAATCACATGGGTCAATCACACATCGATGTTCTGTCCTTTTGCTATGTCTCTCTAGAGGTAAATAGCAATAAATAGCCTCATCTGCTATAATAGTTTTAATAATATTCTGGTGAAAATATTTAATTTCTCTGCCAATTGACTAAAAATATACAAGAAAAATCCTGGGTTTGTGGTTTGTTTTTTGTTTTGTTTTTTTTTTTTCCTAAGCTTTATGTGTAAATGGAACAGGATTTTTTTTCCCATTGCCACAGCAGATTCAGAGGGCATTTACCAATAAACAGATACATATTCCTTTATATGAGCAAAAGAGGATTTGTATCTAATTCAAGCAGTGCATAGGATCAGAACACAGCAATTTTTAATTCATTTTGAAAAAGTAGCAGGAAAGGGTCAATGGTTTAAGCAGAAAGGGAAGTCTGTCACGAATTTGTTGAGAATAGTTTTAGTGAAGTCTTGCTCACCAAGGAAAGTTCCTTCATAACAGAGAACTGCAGGATGTCTTCACTGCAAGTTTTTCACAGCACTTTGCTGATAGGAAGTATACTATCAGGTCCTCAGATGAGATTCAGACATACAAGGCAGAGCTTGCTGCCATGTCTGAGGTGATTTTAAAGATATGCCAGGGAGAGACCAGCTCTGGTAACTGACTTCTGCTAGGCTGTTTCACAGCATGTCCTAATGGCATGTGGTTCATGGATTCAGGATTCACAGTGCCTGGTTGAAGTCTCTATGACAATCCCTTCCAGTTTTCTGTGGTTTAAACAGTAAGTGAGAATAACTTGGCTTGTTGAGATTCCAAAGGGGGCCATATGAACACTTTTTAAAAAAAAAAAAAAAAAAAAAAAGGTGCAACTCTTAGCAAACTGTTCAGAAAATGTGTCATATATGCTCTTGATACTTGACATTTGTTTCTAAAATGGCATCAATATCAGAGTTAATAGAAAATTAGAACAATAGCAAAACAAATTAACAAGACTTGGAAAAATAAATCTAGCGAATTCATACCCCAAAAGCTGTCCCCCTTTGTCCTTGTAGTAAGCCTAAATATAGTTCTGCTTATACCTCTAGTACTTCCAAGGACTGCAGCTTAGCCTAAAATTTTCTCTCTGTAGTACTCTCGGTTAAGACCAAGTGCAGCTGCCCAATCTAGCAAGTCTCCTGAGCTGGTAACAGCCATAGTCTCCAGCCTCAATTCATCTGCTCTCCCTGGTCTTCTAGTCTTTGCTTGGGAAAGCAAGAGGGGGGAATCTAAAAAGAAGATGGGAAGTCAAGATGGCAGTACTGTAGTTACTGGGATTTGAAGAGAGTATGTGACAAAATGATGATGGCAGAGGAGAGAAGAGGGATTCTATTCCTATTCAGGTTTATCTGTGAAGCTCCTCACCATAACTCACTATTTGATTTACCTTTCCTGGTGTCCTTTTCCACTTCAGAGTTATCCATGATCCTGCTAGTTTTCCTTCAGCAGCCAGATGCTTCTAAAATACTGTAGAGCTTTTCCATTGCACCCTAAAATCCACTGACTTCCTTGCCTTTTTCTGGCCCCTCCTAGCCCTCAGATTTCTATCAGTTCCATCCAGCCCCTCTCACCCATCTGGAAATCACTCACATATCCCAGCTCTCCTACTCAGTCTTCTCCCTGGTCACCAACCCAGTCTGTCACAAAAGATAATGGTACCTGTATTGCTAAAAATCTTGAACTGACTAAGTGCCATTGAAGGTTGTAAAAGTTTTGTCAACAATGATGTTGTCCAGCTGAGTAGTCAAAAAGGACAGAGTTATTTTGGACAAAACTACTTTGGGCAAAGTAGGTGAACCCTCCTTAGGGTTCTCTTGTAACAGCAACTCTTACTAGAGGTAATTATACAAAGATGTTCTTAAAATAAATTTCTACAGCCAGTACAATTTAGTTTTGTGTGCATATTTGCATGTGTTTTATCATACATGCTTTGATAAACAGAACCACCAGGATTTACTTGTTACAACATAGTAGATTAAGCAGATAAATTTTACTGTTAAAATGAGCAGCAGAAGTGCATTAGCTAGAGTAGTTAAGTCTTATTTAAGATTTTGCAGTACTTGCAGGATACTGACTGTCCTGCCAGAATTACATGTAGTAGCCTCAGGCAGTTGTTAACCTCAAGTAGAAACATGGTCTCTCAAATTTGTGATGAATTGTTTAGATGTGTCAAGTTAAATTGTGTCATGTAACACAGAATCAGCTGATATTGCTTATTCTTCCTGAATGTCACAGAGCTTGTAAAATGTGTACAAATTCAACTTTCACAAATAGGTGAGGATTTTGAAGGCAAAAATCCTGTATCTGTCCTCCGGCCCATCTCAGAAGATTTTGGCTGAGTCTGAATTTCATGCATAATACTGCTGTCTTTTTATAAACAATAGCTACATAGAATATGGTAGTTCATATGATACTCATGTGGATGCTTTTTCACCACTTCCATAGTAAAAATAGTTTCAGCTGATTCCTAAAGACATATACCAGCAAATATTTAATCAGAAATGGCAGTCACTACTCTGGCAGCCTCAATATAATACTGAAAAGTATGTGCTAAGTACTCATCCTCTGATAGTAGTGTATATTATACAGCCATATATTTCAAAGTGATAATCACCTTGAGGAATGAAGTCTTAGAACCAAAAGAAATGTTTCAAGCAAAAAAAAAAACACATTGTAAACACTTTGGCTCTGTTATTCAAAGTATTTAGATATCCAATTTGCCTGCAAGTTGAGTGGATTTTTTTTTTCCTGTAGTATGCATAATTAACATCAATAGTACTATTATTAAACAAACGTGGTAAATCATGCATTCATAGTCTGTTTTAGATATTTTTGTTAGGAATTACAAAGTCAGAATTTACTTTTACACTGTGACACAAACAGGTTCTAAATGGATAAACAGTATGCAGCTAAAGAGGAGGTTAGGTAAGAAGAATAACAAATACAATGTTAAGATGCTTGCTGTTTTGCAGGTTAACAAAGCATGTTAAATACTTGTAAACCAATACAGCAAACAGCTAATGACCAAAATGAGTATAACATTGCTTTCTTTCCTCTGCAACATTACTGTGACAAAATACAGCTAAACCATGTATAACTACCTTCAGTAAACAATTTTTTGCTATTGCTCACAACTGGACTAGAGATACTAAAGGGAATGGATAAACTAAAGCTCCACATCAGCATCAAAGTAGGAAGAGGGTAGGTATGTATGCATGCCTATACGCATTGGCTTTGTTTTGAATCTGCATTTTTGCAGCCTCCTGTTTCTTTTGTGTCATCTCTGTTGTTCCTTTAACCACAACCTTTTCACACACTTCTATTCTCACCTCTGCTGCATCAAACAAACTACCTGCCTTCACTGTCAAAACCCGTAAGCACACCTCTTTTCTCTCATCTCTCTCTCTCTCAGTACTGCTTCTGTCTCCAGTCAGCTCATAACGTTCATAATACCACCCTATTCCTTTAACACTTACTAGGTTTCTTTTTTAAATGGGTCCTTTCAGTGCTGTACTGTGGAAGCTCATTATTCTCCTTTACATCACAAACACTCCAGAATGAGAAGTGGACACTGGCAGGCAGATTGGTTTGCTGGGGTCACTTGCTATCTAGCAGTCCAGTCTCATTTCGTTGCTTATCAGTTTGTTCCTACCAATTCATAGAAAAAATTAGGTCATCTAGTCCAGCCTTTTCAAAGCACGCTAATTTCTACATTAGATCAATTTTCTCAGGGTCTTGTCCAGTAAAGCTTTGAAAATTCTAGCATGTCCAGCCTCTCTGGGCAACCTGTAAGTATTTCACCACCCACAGTAAAGAATTTTTCCATCTCCATCTAACAGGAATTTTTTAGCTGCAGTTTGTGTCCCATGCACTTTTGTTTGTTTGTTGTTTTTTTTTTTTACTGTAAATGTCTGAGGAAAAAGCCAGTATCCTCTATATCTTCCCCTTCAGGTAGTGGAAGAATGCAGATGAGACCCCTCCTTTGCCTTCTTTTCTTGAGGCTGAAGCTTTGTTCCCTCAGCCTCTGCTCCACACATCATATACTCCAGCCCCAAATCACTGGATATCTTCAGTTTGTCAGTGTTTCTGTAGCACATGGCACAGTATTAGGCAGAGAACTCAAGATGCAGCTTTGCAAGGACAAAGTACAGGGCCATCACTTCTCTCAGCCTCTTGGCTATGCTTTTAGTAATGCAGCCCATGATGTGGTTTGCCTTCACTCTGCAAGGGCTCACCGCTAACTCATGTTAGGTCATTTTATGCGAAGTTATTACCTAACCAGTTAGTTCTGCCTCTGCACAGATACATGGAGTCATTCCATTCTAGGTACAGGAAAATGTGTTTTATTTTGTTGAACTTCAAAAGTTTTGTCAGCTCATTCTTCCAGCTTTCTGAGGTCCTTCTGAATGTCAGCCCAACCATTCGAGTATCAGCTACTACCTCCAGTTGGTATCATCTGCAGACTTCTGAAGGTGTGTTCTGTCCTATCATCCAAGTAATTGATGAAGGTGTTAAACAGCGTTGGCCCCACTGTCAACCACAGAGAAACAGGGCTTGTAACAATTCATCAGGTAAACTTCGAACACTGACCATTACACTGTGAGACTGACAATCCAGCCAGGTTTTCACCCACTTTGCAGTCCACCTACCAGGACATGTCTCTTCAGTTTGTCTGCAAGGATACTCTAGGATACTCAAAAGCTTTGCTAAAGTGATCAACATCCACTGCTGTCCCCACATCCACAGAACAAGCCATTTCATCATAGAAGACAATTGGTTTGGCAGACCCACAATTTGCCCTTTGACCTTCTTAATCATATTGCTGTCCTTAAAATGCCTTCTATGAGGACTTGCTCCATAATTTTCCCCAGGACTGTGGTGAGGCCTTAGCCTGTATGTCTGCCGATCCTCCTTAACTTTCTTGAAGGTGAACTGGAAGACTAGGTTGGAGTTGTCTGTTGTTTCTTCTTCTATGTTAGCTTGCAAGTTCTTTGGCAGCAGGTGCCTAGCATGTACTCCAGTGGGTCCAAGACTGTGTCAGGTTCATGGTAGTAATTACTGTGGTATCTGATGAGTAGCTTCTGCTTTTTTGAACATTTATTCGCATGTTATTGTTACTGTTCCTTCCCAGTGTCTCAAGTTCATTGTAAAGTTTTAAGTTACAAATGTGTTACTTAAAACTAAAAGCTTCTAGAATACAGCAGGTACCTAAGTTCCCCCTCTGAATGCTATTAATTTTCAAATAATTCAGTTAACATATATAATACACCTAGTAACATTTGGTTATTAAACTGCTGCATAGACAGTTGCTTATGTCTTCTCTGAATCCTGATCTTCTCTTCAAGCTTCTATGCTTCCAGTTCTGGAAAGAAAGAAAAATGCTGATCTGAGTTATGATTTCAGAGTAAGGCTTTAATGGAAAGGATTTGTTAGAGGTAAGCTAATTTCACAAAATTTGCAGGAACTGTTCTGCTACTGAATCACTGTTGGATCTGTGTGAGCTGATGTTTTCTTCCCTATATGGGGAAAAGGATAGACGTCTAAGTCCCTGAAATTGTTCACTGAGAGCAGTCGTACTGGGAAAACACAAGCTCTTCAGCAAAATACCAGGACAAAAGGATGTTCCGTTACTATTTTTTCCTTCTCTCAGTGACATAACTACATTGTGGATATCTTTCTACCCTGTAAGCATGTTTAATTATTTCACTGTTTTTCTAACTGCCTGTTTCCTTGGAAGGGCGAGGCATTCATAGTTTGGTCTTTTATTTAACAGCTGTCTTTTAAAAGACACACTTTCTTTGTGTTTGTGCCACTTTCATTTCTTTGGATCAAAACTGAAAGTGAACTTAATGCTTTATTATCGAGCTTATTGGTTACACTTAGACTTTTGATAGAAAAGTGGCAAAAAATTATTTTTGCTTGACATTTGACATTCCTAATTTCAACTTTTGTATGACCAATTCTTGCAAACCATTTTTAATTCTTTTTTCTGCAACAAAATGAGGTATTGATACAAGTAACGGAGCTCAGAAATGTAGCCTTTTTCACATAGACATGAAGTTCTTTTAAAACGATGTTTTAATTGGTTGGAAACAAAGAGTCATTTGCCAGCTGGAATAAAAAATAACTCTTAAATTTCATATATACAGGCAGGAATTCAGGCATATTGTCTTTGAGACAATTCTGCTAGTCATCTGATTAAAAGTCTATGTAAAACCCCTTAAGTATTCTAGTGATGGTTTGCTTTTGTGATGTTTTTAGTTGACTTACTGCTGGACTGTACAAAGCCATTTCTGAATTGTTTCTTTCAAGCTGTAGAATGCTTTGTAATCAAGGAAGCAGTGAAGATTAATTCCTCTGATTAGAGCAGTTACATGCTCCACATCCTAAAGTAATTTTATAAATTTAAGACCAAGAAAATATGTTCCATTTTAAACACTGAACCTCTTAATTCTACTGTTTCTGTATAAATCCTGTGTTTGTGCTGACATGTTAGGTATACCTCATGTATAGGTAAACAACTTGTATACATGGGACAAAACAATATACTAATAGGAATACAAAAATATTTTTAGACCTCCCTGTCTCAATATCTTTAAGTGTAACTAGTGTTTCCTTGAAAACAATGGATCCTCAAGAAATCAGATAAGTAACAGTTGTTGCTACTTCACTATTTTTCCTTTACTCCTCTGCAAGATTTCAATGAATTCCTTGCATTTTTTAGCAATCTTACGAATAGTCTAACAGTTATTTCAGGGTAACTAGTTGTCATGGTTTTAGCTAGGATAGTTGATTTTCTTCACTGTAGCTGGTATAGTGCTGTGTTTTAGACTTGGTATGTAAATAATGTTGATAACACACTAATGTTTTAGTTGTTGCTGGGTAGTGCTTACACTAGTCAAGGACTTTTCCAGCTTCCCATGCTCTGCCAGGTGCACAAGAAGCCGGGAGGGGAGGGGATACAACCAGGAGAGCTGATTCAAATTGGCCAAAGGGTATTCCATCTCATGTGACGTCATGCCCAGTATATGAACTGGGGGGAGTTGGCCAGGGGAAGCAGCGATCGCGGCTCGGGGACCGGCAGCGTCGGTCGGCGGGTAGTGAGCGGTTGCAGCACTTGTTGTTTAGTTTTGTTTTTTTTTTTCTTTTTTTCCTCTTCTTCCAGGGTTTCATCTCTCTCTCGCTCATTATTTTCCTTTTCATTATATTATTATTATTGCTGTTTTATTTTAATTATTAAACTGTTCTTATCTCAACCCATGAATTTTCTTGCTTTGGCCCTTCCGATTCTCTCCCCCATCCCACAAGGGTGGGGGAGTGAGCGAGCGTCTGTGTGGTGCTTAGTTGCTGACCAGGGCTAAACCACAACACTAGTCCTTCTTGACTCCAGTACTACAACTCTTAGCATAAAAGTTGAGGCAAAAAAGTGAAGGGCTAAAGAGATGTTTGTTAGTTGGGCAGGGAGGTTAATGAGGAACTAATGTCCATGCCTCATGTATATAGCTAAAGACAGCTTAATAAAATCGGGACATACTCAAATATAGCAAAATCGTGAATAAGGCAGTTAAATTGAATTATCTGCCCATCACTATCAATCCATTCAGGAATAGAAGCAAATCAACTACAACATCACAGCATACATTACAGCAAACACTACTTGTCAATAAATTAGGATTGTATCTCTTGTGCCAAAAAGAGCCATCTTTTGCCTTTCATCTTTAGGGACTACTGTACTCGGAGAACAAAGTGAGTTCAGGACTCCTAAGTATTAGCTCCAGCCAACAGAGACATAAGGAGTGTAAAGTAAGAAGGGTTCAGGCAGTAATTTAACAGCTTCCAGGCCAGTTTTCTTAGGCAGCTGGGAAGCCTGTGGCAGAGCAATCTCCTTCGGGTGTGACAGACCAGAGAAAAACTGTACCTGTGTGAGCAGCATTAGGCCCAGCATAAAGCCAGATGCAGTGCCACCTCACAGCAGTTTAGGTTGTGCTCTGTAGACATTCACAATTTAGCAGGGATGGGCAGAGGTGGCATCAGCTCCCTAGCAAGGAGAAGCTGAGCACCCCAGGGGTAATAGCTACCTGCTTATTTGCAGGCTTCTGCAGGGTCAGCCAGCACCACCACTCTGACTGGGGCTGCACAGTTTCCATCCATGGTCATCTTCCTCCTTGTCCTTGAGGCAGCAGGAGTGAGATCCTGAGGCTGTGAGGATATAGGCCAGTGTCAGGGAGCAGTAAGGGCCAGCTATTCACTAAGGGAGGCAAGCCAGGATCCAAGGATAATCCCAGTGCAGAGTTTTCACTGAGCTCAGTCCAGCAGCATCTGAGTGTAGCAAGGAGCACAGGGTGCTGGTAACAAGATCAATCAGCAGTCCCAGATAAGGTAAGCAGTGAAGCAGCTGTATGGTCCATTCAGGAGCAAAAGGAGAAGAGGCCAAACACAAATTCCAACATGTGCATGAGGGGTCCATCCAGGGGATGAGCTACTGGCAAGGTAGGTCCAAAGTCCATCAAGAGCATAGGACTAGAAACAGGCATAACCATGATTCAAGTCCAGACTTAAGGGGGAGTGCTGGCCAGAGCTTAAATGGAGCTCTTGGGCCAATGGGCAGAGGCCATGGGAGGAGGTCTCAGGTGAGACTGGTCAGGACCATTAAGGCCTATTGGTGCACTCAGTACCATGGTGGCTGGAGCAGAGGAGAGATGGTTCTCCTCTATCCTTTTTCTTGGTCCATTCTGATGGCTTAGGCCCACTCAGAGGGGAAGCCAAGAAGACAATGTCCAGACTGGATATGAGGTCATGGTTAGTGACATATTACAATTTGCTGTTCTTATGATAATATTCTGGGAAATGACAGTTTTTGTAGCATTCTCCAGTTGGCACGTCATTGAGCCTGCCTTTTGAACTTTAATGGCTTGATGCAATACTTGTTTTTCTGTTTATTTTGCTCAAGCTGTTGTTGAGTAAGAACACCCAGTAACGGCTCCTGAAGAAATAAAGAAGTAGGCATTAAAAAGGCTGGCTCTCCCAGGTTTTTTCCCCTTTAAAAATGTAGGCCTATTTTTATGGAATTTATTTGCTATATTTTGTACATGCTATATATTCTTTGCTATAACACCATATGTTCAGCTTCCTTCTGAATTAATTAGCAGAAATTAGAGGCTTAAACCTTTGGAGGGTTTCCAAGAAACAAAGACTGGAAACTTCTGCAATTGTCAGCTCCTTCATTGGAAGTGTAGGCACATCAGTGAATTAATTACGGCCAGAAATGTGACATAAAATATTAGTTACCTTTTTTTTTCCGTGAATTTAATGCTGATTCAACTGAAAGTTTTGCTTACTTTTACAAGAGGTCACATTCAGAGTATGATGTACACCTGCATTTCTCTTGATTATTTATTGTCCAAGGGTGAAAAAAAATGGATTTATGGCAGTTACTGCACTGTTGACCTGGCTGGTGTTTGTGAAATAGAAGACTGGGTTTTAATTGTCAAGGCAGAGTTTGTGAACTTGATAATACAGATGGTACCTGAAGTGGGTACATAAAAATGAGTAGTAACTGTTAAAAGAAAGAAGGCAAATAGTAATTGCAGATAGTGAAATAGAAAGGAAACAGATTAGTGGGATGCTATTTTATAAAGCAAAAGGGAGAGCTTTTGATGCTGTGCAGGCTTTGCAGTGCTGGTCACCACAGTTTGCAGATACTGCTCAGAGGTTTGCTGATGATTGCCAGGATGAGATGAATCTAGTGAAGGGGTGTTGTTTTCTGGACTGCTACTCTGATCTTAGTGAGGAGGCAAGTGGGCAGTCTAGAGAAAGGGGAACTAGTAAGCCTTGTAGTCAGGGACTTCTCTGCCGTCTTCTTCCCTCTTCTTTACCCTTAGAAGCATTGCTATCAAATTTGTATTTCAAGGCTTCTCTATCAGAATGTAAAACATGAAAAAATTTTGAGTCTGTAAGTCATATATTCCAATGCAAAGAGGTTTTTTAATATTTTTTTAAGAATCAGTTACTTTAAGCAAATTATCTTCTCTTACATTCATTCACAGGTACAGTAAGTCATAAGCATCGGAGAAAAATTAGGCTTTGGCTCTTCATGTTCTGGATATATCCCATATCCTTTAACGTGTTAAGATGTAGAAGGCACAGCACACCCTAAAACGCAGGTTTTATGGGGGTACCCAGCCATATCCAAATCACCTAGAGGCTTTCCAAATTGTGTGCCTGGCTTTGGTCGTTTGGTGTATCAGAAGTACATTATAGGGTGGGGAGAGGAAGTACGGTTAGAATTTTTGTTTCAGTATATGACTTCAGTCTTTTCTAAGGCATTATTTTACTATTATTTTCCCCTCTTCCCTCAACTGGTTTACAGACCAGTTGTTTGACAGCACCGTAGCACTTGCACCCTCCTCCGTGCAGATGAAGCCATGGGTATTTCAGAGAGATAAGGCCTTCATCTTCATAAAATCAATTCACCTGTATTGTTTCTTCTCCCTCTGTTCATTCTACCAAAGGTCTGACATTCTTCTGCCTGAGTGATCAATCCACAGGAAATAATTTCACTTGAACCTTTGGTTTCTTTATGGCAAAGAGTCAAGCTAGGATGGAGTTGCCATCTAATAAAATACAATTGTTCCCAGAGGCTGCAGGGCTACAAGCAGCCTTACTGTATTTTCTATATGATTCATTTTATTTAGTATCCTTTTAGTTTAGTTTTCTTTTTTTGCATATGCATACTTCTGAGAAAAACTATTCACAAATGCTCACCTTGGGAGCATGGTGAACAACAGAAACAGTGCTGAACTGCTGTGTTTTCTGCTAAAAATATGACTGGAGCCTGTTCCAACCTTTTTTAATTAAACCAGGACCTTTCAGGGTTTGCACAGCCTGCCAATGGTTTTCATGCTTTTTTCTTCAACACTATACAGCATTTTTTAACACACATTTTTTTTTCAGTGCCTTTGGCGGCTGCTGTTTTGGTACCCTTGGGGATTAAAACTCTGTCTTTCTCCTTAAAATGGCACTGGTAGTGGAATTCAGCTTCTCTTAGTATGCCTCAGATCTGATGTAGTACTACTGTTCATAAAGGTTAGCAAATAGTTTTGCCTCTCCATCCTACTACATTCTTGACACCTTTGAGGCATAGTACTGTAGGGCAGAAAGAGGTATGCCCATGCTGAGCCTCTGGCCCAGACTCCTGACTGCCCTGAGACCAGCTGAGAACAGATTTCAGCTTTCTTAGTATAAAGGTGGCATTTCCCTTGTCATGGCCTGTGTTCTGTGTAGAGACATACCTCTGGTTTGCTGGAAAGAAGGTCAAATGAGAAATGATGGACAAAGCTTGCGTTTGGATGGACTGGCTTGTAGTGCTATATTTTATGTAAGCCAGATGGCCACCAGTCACCGTTATGGCAGCGAGGCATGTTCACACAAGTACCTGCTTAGAGCACGATGCTGCCTCTCTGCACCAGGTCTTGTCTTCATTAGCCAAGTTGAAGTACAAGCAGAGTAGGTGCCCTTCTGTCTGCCACAGACCATGTGGTCAGGGGAACTATTGCTTCTTCAACGCTGATTTGTAGAATAACCACAGCCAATTGACCACTTGGAGGTCGGTATCTGGGCATATGGAGGGTGTGTGACCTTAATGTGAGTAAACATGATATGGATATTTGGGAATATCCATGTCACACAAATGTAGTCTTAATGCAGCATACGCCCAATAGCAGTAATACCATGATTTCTTTATTGAAAGATTGCATCACGGCTGTTACCTGAGCTGGTAGAAGATGGCAAAAGATAGAAGTGTAGAGGGACCACAGATTTCAAACATAAGATTTTCTTTCACAATATTTTCCCATACCCATCTCAATCCTGAACTGTAAAGATCATCTGAGAGCTATCCTTACTGTCAGCAAATAGTGGATCAAACAATTCCACTAGTTCTTTGTGCTCTGCAATGGCAGAGGGAAGGAGTGACACTGTTCAGTATACCCTGGGTGGGTGAGAGTTAATGGAAGGAGTTCAGCAGGGTATCTTCATTTCATGGTAGACTTACTGAAAAGCTATTGTTAAAGATATGTGCTGTAGTCCTACTTGTTTCACAGACCATTGAAATCATCCCTCCATATGCACCTCTATTATTTCCCTAATAGAAGTAGCTGACATTGTCATTGAGGTCATCTTTAGATTTATGGAGAGGCCACGTGACATCAACATACTGAGAAGAAAAATAAATAAAATACAACCAGAGCTGTAAAGGAGGAGGGGAGGGGGGGTTGTGAGCACTCTTGGTGCCATATGTCTACCCCCAGGAATGTCTGGTATTCTGGAGATCATGTGCTTCTGATTGGTGTTGTGTCAGAGAAAGAGGAAGCAGAGGAATGTAGTTTCTGCTTTTCACCATCCAGGTCGGCTTCCCACTTCCACCCGGATGACTTGATCAGTAGTTCTCTTACTATCCTGAGGTGGGTCTGTCTCTCTTTCCCTAGAGCTGAAGGTAAACTGTATAAGCTAGGACTAAAATTAAGAAAATACTTGGCCATTTACACTAACCCCTTTGATTTATATTTAGCATTAGGCAGTAGTTTATTTTCAGACTTTTGTTCATTGGTTTCAGGTTTAAACATCTTTTTCCTGTTGGCTGAATTGTCTATGCAGAGCAGTGTATTCTTCAGTGAGTAATGGCTGAGACGCCTCTTCTGTATGTATGGGCATGTGGTAATTGCTAGACATATTGTAATGCTCTGCTCTTAAATAACTTTTTTTTTTTTTCTAAATGGTTTTAAACAGATCATAGTTCCCAGTTAATACAGCGCTTCAAGGTTTATATACTGGTATATACATGATTCCATTTCTCTCTTTTGAATGTCTTCATTAATGCTGTCTGGTCTCTGTCTATATTGCTTTTCTAGTAGGCCAGTCAGAGGTAGCACATGAGGATAACATGAATATTCTAAAAGTGATTTCCTTAGGAGCTCTCAATGCTTGTCCAGGAAGGCATGAGCTGCAGGTGCCAGATGCTAGACATTTGTTACTAGCAGCTGTGAGAGCTCAGTGCTATGTTACACCAAGGGTTTTGCTGTCATAGTGTGGGTAACAGGATATGGCAGGAAGAAGTTGCTGCCAAAGAAGTTACTGCTGTTGGAAGGGGTATTGCAAGCGTTCACTTAGTATTTCCTCTGATTTTCCTTTTATGCCTCAAATGTGTTGTTTGCCTTTCTAAATATTCAGTGGCTATAATTGTGTAGGTCATACCCGGATTAGTCATGGCAGCTTATCTGTGTCAAGAGTGTTCTGTTTTTCACATGTGGGTTTTTTGCAGCTTTCCTTTACACAAGCCATAATTTTGCTTTTGGGTCTTGCAGTTCAATCTAGGTTAATAAGAGAGTCAATGAGTTACTTGGAGAATCTTATCTTTCTTTTCTTATACCTTTTTTAACTGACTGAGGGATTTGTTTGGTTGTTTTCCTCAAAGGACACATTCAGAGTAGTCCAAATTCTTTCCAAGAGCTGTTCTTGTCTACAATATGGCAGGCCCTGAGGCCTCGCCGTAATCATAAAGCTCTCTCAGTGGACCTCATGTGACATCTGGCTGGTGTTCAAAGCACAGCCAGTTGTTGGGATTGGGAATGCACATCACCTCCTTGCTCTCCCAGGTCCCCAAGTGAGAATGACTCAGGTAAGGTCTCACCTTGGCTTCTGACAATAGGCAAAGCAAACAGAAGGTGGGTGGAAGGAAGAATTACTATGGAAGGGAAGTCCCCACTAAGTTTCTCAATCACAGTGCCATTCTTCTTTACATCTTTGCTGCAGCGTGGAGCCTACATTTTGTGTTTCCTTTTCAGAGTCAGGCTGTGCAGTGTTTGACTGAGTGAATAGTACTAGTACTTTAATAAAATTTGGAAGATTTGTCTTTCCAACCAATCCTAAGACAAGCCATGCTACAAAGCTATACAGCCCCATAATTCTGCTTATGCAGTGAGAGGACCATTATAAATGTAAAGATAAATATGTAAGTAAACATGCCTGTTTAATGGGTTGCTTAACTGTGATAAAAGCAGCTTTTCTCATCAGTACCGCAGGGTTATTAATACAGAAGGAGAACTTCTCATGGCCTGGGACAGAGCACAAGCCTCAGAGCAGAAACCCTCAGGATTTTGTCAGGATTTCAGTGAACAAGCAGCTGTCTGTACTGCATGGCCTGCCAAGGCAGGAACTTATTCCAGAAGTTCTCCTCAAATTTAAGTACCGTAGGCTGAGGAAACAAGCTTCAGCTATAGTTTTAGGCCTTAGAGTAAAGTATGGTTTAATTCTGATGAAAAAAATAGTGAAAGTGGCGTTTTTATTCAGGCCTGTCATGTTACTTTTTGGGCATGTTGTATTCAACGGAAATACTCTCTGAGGATATTTCCCCCCTTTAGTCCTAGGAAATTTCAACTACTGTGATATAAGTTAAAAGTCTTGTTCACCAGAGAGCCTGTGCCAAACATCTTTTCCAATGCTTTCATCTTGACACACCAAAGTGACAGTGACACTTGCCGATGGCAAGTAACTTGCCCTGTTGAATTGTGTTAACTGTGTTGAATATAATTTTCTGCAGAAACTGTGTCCATTAAGAAAAGTTTCTAGCTTTCTTGGTTGTTAAGAAAACCTTTGAAGTGCATAACTAATAAAACCAGGAATGGCCTGTCTTGCTGAGGTTGCACCAAGCAGTTCAAAACAGTGAGGAATGATCTATGCAAGATCCAAATTCTGGCTTTTCTGTGCAGCCAAGCATTTCAGCAAGGTGAGGTCTTGCATCACTGTGGGGAAGGAAATCCCTTCCTCACCCCCAGCATTCTGCAGCAGGAATGATGAATGCTCTCTATTGCCAGTCAGTAGCAAATTCCTTATTCTTCAGGGGGCGGGGGAAGTAAAGTGAGCTAAGCAGCTTTGTACAACACTATAAGCAGTCATAACTGTCTGCCAGAGGGTATACATTCCATTCTAGCAAACAGCACCCATGTTAATAATTTTTCCCACATCTTTGCTCTCTTTTTTTTTTTTTTTGGCATCAGTGATGGATTCTAGCCAGTGACCACGTCCTCCTCGCATTCTACCACTTCTCTCTCACCACCATGTGGCTGCGAGAGAGATTTCTTACTGATGTTTGAAGAGCAGAACAGGAATTAAGACCTTCCATGTTTTAACTGCTCTTTTCTTAGACTCATATAGTCAGTGTTGACTCACAGCATTATTAGAAATCTTCTAATTACTTTCTAAGTAATAATGTATAATACTTGTACAATAATGTATATGTCTTGACACTTGAGATAAGTTATTGTAGGTGAAACTTACCTCCAGTATTTTTTAAGTAAGTTTCATGGTTGTTGAGCAAATCCTGAAAATGTGACCCCTAAAGGCTTGGAAAACAGAAAGTAAATACAAAGTACCTCAGATTTAGTATTTCAAGTCTCATGGTAATTATTCCAGTTCTGTAATATTTTCAAGCCTGACTCATGATATTTGAATGCTTGAGGCTGGCAATACAGAGATTTCATTCATACACTCTCTATGTTACACTGTGTTTACACACATAAGTAATTAAGAGCAATGAGGAGAGCCCACCATGAAAAATGTGGGAGATTTGGGAGGATGGGAACATCATGACCCTTTTCCTTTGGTGCTGTAGAGCTGTTCATAACTCTGAGTCATCAACAGTATGAGACTGAGAATGAATATGAGAATTTGTTTACTTACTTTTTTTCAAAGCATGAATAAGGCAAGTATCAAATTGATAAAGTAAAAAAAAAAAAACCAGTACCATCTGTCTTTAAAACTGTTTTTTCATTATGCAAAGTATACCTTTTTATTCTAAAAATCTGAAATTATTTTCCTCATTGCATAGCATTTTAAAGCCAGGTACTTTTTCAGTAAAGTCGAGTAAGTAGTGCAGTCATAAAGACTACCTAGGACTGAAATTGGTTCTTCTGGTCATGCCCATTAGGCAATTTTAATATGGAGGAAGTAAAAGTAAAAAAATGTGTTTACTGTTTTTACTCAAAAAACCCAAAACCAAACACCCAAAACCCCCAACCCTTGAAATGCAACAAATAGGATGACAGTAAGTGGTGTTTCAGCTCTGAAGAGTTGTATCTGAAGGATTCTGATCACATCTGGTGTCCAAGGCAACATTTTCAAGAGCTTCTGTTGCCTTTTAGACTGATTCTGTGGCAGTGCCACATGAAATGGCAACTTGTCAGTGAGCTAGACAGTGTCTAGTAGAAAATAAATGGGGCTAAAGTAGTATCAGAAAAATCAAGGGAATTCAAAAATTCAAGCTCAGCAAGTCCAGCTTGTTCATCTTCTGTGAACTTGTAATAAAGTAAGCTTTATCTGTACCTTCACAAGGGCTTAGAAATTAAGAGAAGAGTTGGTAAGAGAATATGTCCACAGTAATGGTGAGTACAAATGTGTAGCGGACATCAGTAGTTAATGGCTGGGATATTAGAAAAGGATACTGTGATCTTTAATTTAATAAACCATTAATATTTCCACAGTTTGAGGAATCTTAAAACACTGAAGTTCAGCTGTAACTAGATATTTCAATAATTAACTGAATTGTATAACTAATTAACTTCTAACTAAATACCAGCATTTCAAATAAGTGCATGATCTGTAGTACTCTGGCAGGAAGACATGAGATTTTCCACTTGGATATTTTGAAGTTGAACAAGAAAAAGAAATTTGAAAATCAGAGTCCTATTTTGATGTGAGGAAGTTTACTCATTTCCTCTGGACATAAGAACCAAACCGACAGGGAAAAACAGGTTGCAGGTTGCAAGGCATAAAAATCTTAGGGTGGGCTAATGCAAAAGGATGTAGTATTCAGGATCTATACATTCCTGAAGATAATTGGGAGGAGTAGTGTGCAGCTGAGTCACCTGTTTTATGGTGACCAGCCTTACCATAGCACATATTCTTTCAAGAGATCTCTCATATCAAAACACATTTCTATTAATTTTAGCTGATTTTCCTACTAGTTATCATATTAAAGGAAATGTCTTTTAAGTAAGTCTTTCATACAACATACATATTATAAACACAACATGTTTTAAGTATTGCTATGATAGAATTGCACATTGTTGTTGACACAAAACTGCAAATTAATGGTGCTTTTCAGAGGCCATAGAGGTAAAGAAGTAATTCTTTGGAAAGATTTTGATAATTGGTTCAACATATAATCAGAAACTTGTGCGGTATTTAGAAGATGAGTTACTGAGCCATTAGCAACCTAGCAATATGATTAGATATCCATATTAATAAACATCTGTCACAATGGCATAGCAGATGTGCTAGGTGCATATGTAACATAAAATGTAAATTTTTGATGAGTACATTCCTATTTTTTACTACAAAATGTTTTAATTACATTATATATCATGCTGTTTGTTTTATTTTGCAAGAGTAAAAGTGTTTTTTTTAAAAAAACAAATCTTTAAGGACAGTTTTCTGATAAATTTTAAACTATTACTCTGCTAATTGAATGAACTAATTTTGAAAAGTGAATTTTACTGTCTTCCATTACCAACCTACAGCCTATCATTACCAGTTTGTTGCAGCATTTTGGTTCTGATAATCCTGATTTTGGTACCTCTCTAGGCTCAATAGCATCTTTAATTCCAATTGCTGTTGAATTTATAATGCATAGCATATAGTGTGTACAATTTCATGACTCCCTTTTCTAAGTGTCAGATGTCACAATCAGGCAAAAATTGCCATTGTTTTCTGCAGATGAAACTTGAAAACTTGATGAATGCAAGTATAAGGTATAGTAGTTTAACTACCAGAAAACTGACTCCCTAACTCCAAAAATTTCTTTCATTCCCACGTTCTGTGTCCTAAACGTCATTCAACTTAAAATCCATTTATCAGATTTGCAAAATCTTGGATCATTGTGAAATTCTTCTTTGCAAAACACCAGATGAACACTCTGAAAGACAATTTTGCAATATTTTTATATACCCTTAGCCAGATATATCTTTTTGAGCAAAAATGTTAGCAGGTTACTGATAGCCCAGGTGAGTTTTTGAATCAGACTTTGGTATTAATTTGCATTTTTTGGAGGATTTTTCAGAAGACTGATTCCTTTGTTGTGACATACTAGGTAGTTAAAATAATAGTTGTACCACTGGGAGGTCTTGCTCTTTCAAGTATTTTTAAAAGCTATTAATGATAGCTAGTGGGCAGAAGTGTTGAAAAATATGATTATTAATAGCACACGTTAACACCAGAAGTAGGATAGCACATGTAAACTCTGAAAATGGCATGACTGGTGATTAGCAAGATGTTACATGTAGTAAAGGCATTCTGAAACATTCATTTTGGAATCACCATTGCAGTGGAATGCTAAGCTGTTCCATAAAGAATATTGCAGTAGGGAGTATTGGCAAGAAAGAGGTAAAATGATTGTGCTGTGAATCAACTTAATTCAAAAAATGTTAGAGGGAAGGTGAAGAAGCGATTTGTAGAGGCTAACTGCATAGAATAAAACAGTGCCATGAGACAGACCTGATTGTAGCACGGCCTCCTTTCTAGCCCATAATATTACTAGTGTTAGTCGGTTTTGCCAGTTCTCCCAGTTTTCTTCTGCATCTAGAAATGTGAGTTTCTTTTTCCCTAAGGTATCTGCTTCTGAAGATCTGTGGGTAGATGAGCCCCTCAGAGCTCTGCTTCACATGTGAAGATACCTTTTGTTCTTCCAGCCATCATCTCTCCCCTCTGTTCTTGCAGAGGTGTCCACAGTGACTACAGTCATGGCACCGAGCTGCAGTGCATCAAGGTCTCCTTTTGCTACTGCCTGGCAGGGTAGGGATGCTGGAGAGGATGGCCTGGTAAAGAGTGGCCACTCATCATAGCTGTCTGTGCTAAGGAAGCCCTCGTCTTGTGTTGGACAGAGCCTTAACCTTTATTTAAAGGTAAAATGGTTTGGGCTTTCATGATTACAGATTAAAAGCTTGAAGACATGACCAGTGTGCAGCCATGAGCTTTAGAAATAAAACAAGCTCAAAATAATCTAAGTGGCATACTTTTTGGCCAGTCTTGTGATTTTTGAGATCTGGATGAGTTTTTTTAATTACTATCATTGAAGATATAGTCAAGGTGAATGAGGAAATTTGAGATAAGAAGGATTCAGAATGAAAACTGTAGCTTGTTGATATAGCCCTTAGCTTAATTGTGTTAAAAGACCTCTCAGCAGCTTGTGTTCACACCTGCATGGACTGCACAGCCATGTTCTGGCTTTCTTTTCTGTTTTTAGGTAGTCTCTGACATAGCCTCAGCAGGAAACATATATCTTATGAGAAAAGGTGATTAGTTATCTCCATCATCCATTGAGTCATGTTTTCTAAATACCTGAAAGCCCCTAAGTGGAATTCTTTGTGTAAATGGCAGTAGACCATAATGCCTGTTGTGTATTCAAGGCATATCTGTTGTGCATAGGCAGTCCTTATGTCAGAATGGCTGCATGCAGCAATAGATGCAGTTGATAAAACACCCAGACAATCAGTAGGTCTAGAGAAGCGCTGAAGGGAGTTGCCAGGTGGGCTGGTGGCAGGTTAGTAGTGCTTTGCCTGCTGGAATAGAGAGAATTGCATGGAGAACATTCTCTAGCCCTCGTTGCTTGTCCTCACCCCTGCTTCATAGCTGGAGTTTATGGCAGAGTGGGACTACCGTGATTTGTCTTGACTAGCTGCATAAAATACCTATGTTTGATCCATTGGCCATAGATATTTCCAAGGAAGTCAGGTGGCGGATAGAGGGGAAGGATCCCACATTTCATGTATTTATGTACTATGTGCTGTGTTAATCTGGGAGATGTAATGAAAGCTAGAAACTTGTTAAGAAAGCAGGTCAGTCTGTGTGTGTGTGAGACAGGTTTCCCAGACTTTCTAGTTTGTTTGGCTAATATTGAAATCCAGATACACTGTCTTTACTTGCAAGGTAGTCTTCCTGTAGAGGCACTTAGTCCAAAAGGTATCTAATTGTCTTGCCACAAAATATATGTGGTGTTTAATGATGTGAACTATGACATATGTGAGAGCAAACTGAAACCATTAATCTACCTTCCTTTGCAATTTCTACTGTCATCTGATTAGTGGGATTGCGGTCAATTGGATTAGGGAAAAAACATCGAAAGTGTAAGCTCAAGAATGACAGATCGGTCATATAGTACATAAAAAAAGCATAATTACAGCTATTTGGGTATATAATATAGCTGGCACTATTATCCCGTATTACTGAATCAGAGGTCTCATTGTGTGACTTCAGTTCATGACAGTCTTTTTGTCTTATCGTTCATAAAAAAGAGCTCTCTGAATTCCAGGTTTGGGTTTTTCAATATTTATTTTTGGATAATGAATTTACTACCTCTTTTATTTGCTTTCATCCTTGAAAATCTAAAAATCCATTAAAAGATGGTTCTTTACAGTGTCCACATCTTCTTTTGCTACCATCTATTCTTTCTGCAGGAATAAGTAAAATGTACCATATATTTTTCTCTGGGTTTGTGATGATATAATTAAAAGCTTCTCTATAACTCCATGTCCAGAGGGTAGGTGGCACCTTCAACCTTTAGCTCAGTCCTTCTCAACTTAAGTGTTTAGCTATGCATCTGCCAGAGTTCAGAATGGTTTTCTTCAAGTAGTTTGTGTTTTTAAATTGCAGCCGTTTATTCTGTATTAGCTTATTTTCTACATGCAGAAATGATCATACCTGCCTGAGGCCAGAAGGAGAAGTACTTTCTGCTTGTTCATATATGCCATTCGTTTTAATAAGTGTTAAAACATGTGGGGTCAGATCCTACCTTGCACTCCATCCCTGCTTTGTTCTAAAACAGAAAAGCATGTGACAGTTTCATGTTTCACAGAATGTGCTAGTAATTTCATTTAATTGTGTGTGGTCCGTGCACTCACCAGGTAGTCATTTGCATCCACAAGATAATGGATGGCCTTGGAACAGTGGACTGAGCGCAGACAAGGTGATTGACTGAACTTGTAGCCGCCTTCACTGAGAAGGAGGTAACCAAGTGGTGCAGGAGCTCTCTGGATGGGAGTTCTAGAATGTCCTTATGGTTTTTTCAGGCAGCTCCTGCTGTGTTCATAAGCAGCCAAGGTGGAGAATCTGACCCATCCAGACTCCCCAGGCAGTTCCTGCTGCAAAACTGATGAAACTCTACACAGAAGATACTTGTAAACAGCCGGTAGAAACTGTTGCTGCAGATGCAGAAATGGTGACTTAGGACAGTCCTTTGTCCCCCACTGAAGTGAGGATGCGTGTAGTTTGGTTAATGAATAGCAATGGATTGATTATGCACAGGCTGTAGTCATGTAGGGTCACAGGCCAGCTGAATGATAAAAACTCAGCAGAGGAGTGGTTTGGGAAGTCTCTCACAATCCAGCTGAAGACGCTGTTGTGAGGACACTTGCAATAGAGAGTCCAGAGAGAGATCAGCTGTCCTGTTTTAGAGAGATGATTTCCCATAAGAGCACTACCCTGTGCCAAGTTCCCAGTAACTCAGTTTTAACACTCTGTTCATGAGTGTCTGCGCTGCTGTAAAATTTCAAAAGGTAAGGTCTCCCATTAATTTTTTTTAATGACACAATTAAACAAGAAATAAATACCCTCAAAAAATCATAGCATAGTGGTCATAAAGCACTAAATTCAAATCTGCCATTTGAGTTTTAACCTCTGCCTTTTGGGATTCACTGAGTTTTAATTGCTGTAACAGGCCTTGCTACAAGGCATGTTCTGAAGCAGTAAGGAAATTGTGCGGATATATATGTGGCTGGATTCTTTTAGAGAAAAAATGTTAATAGAAAACAGACGCAACAAATGCTTTTCAGAGCAATTAATTTTCTTTCTTTCATTGGAGAACTGAAAAGATACACTTTGTAGAACAAAGGGAATATTTCTTTCATTTTTTAAGGGTTACGGCACAGCAAGAGAGTTTTATAAGACAATATTTACTTATTTAAGTGGCATTGCTATATGTTTGCTCTGTACTGCTTACATTCATATTTTGTTTCATTAGTAACCCTCCAATGGTTTTTTTCTGCTTCCAGGCTGTTACGACTTACTTTTTCTAAACCATGTTAAAACTCCTGATGAAAATTCAACACATGGTCTGCAAGAGTGGGAAGCAGATGGGCCACTCTGTAGTGGGAGCCCTTAGAGATAACGGCAACTTTCTGACTCAGCCAAAATTCACCTCTGTGCTTCGAGAAAGCGCAGATACGGAGCTGCAGTGCTGTTACATTTGAAACACATTCCACATAGCCAAACATCTCCGTGTTTGCTCTTTCAGCTCTCACAGGAGACAATCCTAAGTACCTCCGCAGACAGGCTGCCAGTGCCTACAGAAGTGTCATGTACTCTTTCTGGCCTGTTCACAAAGGACAGGGTTTGACATCTCCTTTTGCATTGTCCAATTTGTTGCATAATCCAGGTCAGACTGCAAGGAAGCTGTGCTTTTATTAACATGTATGCATACAATTTTAGTGTTACACGTTCATAACCAGTTCTACTTATGGAAAGGCTTGGATTTTTAAAATTACTGAAACATACGGACTGTGAGACTGTTGGATGGTTTCTTATATTAGAGGTGTTGAAGTCTCTGAATAATTTCTGTTCATGACAGGGAAAATAGGAGAAGGGAGATTGATGAGGCAAATAGCAGGGACTTTTCGTGTAATCAACAAAACAGTAACTATAGATATGTAACGTAGCGATTAAAAATGAAAGACATCCACATTAAAGCCCATGACTGGTAAGATCTGCTGGCCTTCTTAGCAACTAAAAGAATCAAAGTGTCCTTTGAAAAGCTGGACTTGGAAACAGAAAGAGATGGAGAAACATCCGAGAGATAATGAGAGGAAAAAGAGGTGAGAAACAAATAATTGATGCCTGGTTTGGATACCAGAACGCACTCACTTGTGATGTGGTATTCTCTTACATTGTACCAATACTGTTGTGTATGGATGTGATAAACAGATCAGAGGGAGATTTAGGGGGGAGATTTGTGGTGGCACCGCAAAAAGTGGCTATGAAATACCTAACTGGGGGAACCAGTTTCTTCATCGGTAAATTGTTTCCTCCGTAACTAAACAAAATGCAAATCATTGAGCTTCATGGATGGCATCTGCTCAGTAATGGCATCATCAAATTTATTCAGTTGTGCTATATTGTACAAACTGCTGCTTTTGTTACAATTTCACCTCTATTTTTAATAAACTACTACCAAACACAGAAGTGTTTCTTTGTTTACATGCACTTACAGAGCTGAAAATCTAAGAATTGCGAACTCTTTCCATACTCACACGTGTGCACACAGATGGACACCCCTGGACGTTTTGACTTCTCTTGCAGTCTTTGATGAAATGCATCATCAAAGTGTCCATTTTATACCCAGTTGAGACCTTTTGCAAGAGGGCAGCTTCCTGTCTTTCTGCTATTTTTTTCACTACAGGCTTTTGGCATTCTTTTTTTTCCTTTTTCTTTTTTTTTTTCTTTTTGAGTCCAGTGTAAAATCCACTGATAATTTAATAACAACTAGCTTTGTGAAGCATTATGAAGTGCTTTTCATCTTCAGATCACAAGGACAATTTTATATTGTTATTATTTTTATATATATATATAAAAATATATATTTAATTATATGGTGGTTTGTTTGTTTGTTTTAATACGTGTGTTTTTAATACACCTCCTGCAGCTGGTCTCAACTGGGTAGAAATTGGACATTTTAATTAACACATTTCATCAGGGTTGGCAAGAGAAGTCCAAACATCTTCAAGAAGATTTGGACTTTTGTATTTATAGGTGAAGGGAAAGGGTGTCTATCTGTGTGCACAAGTGTGAGTATGGGAAGACCTCACAATTCTTAGATTTTCATCTCTGTGTGTAAACATACAGACGCTTCTGTGTTTGGTTGTTGCACATAAAAATATTCAATGCATATACATACACATCAGAGTCAGACATGTACAAACATATCCCTTTGATGCTTTGCTTTCCACATTCTGTTGTTGCTATGATTAGTTTTGTCAGACTTCTGATATAAGAACTTGTAGTCAGAGTTTCAGCTGCTCTTCCACATCCCAGGCTACACATAGAGCTCCTCTCCTGACATACCTTCTTTTCTGTTTCCACTTGACTTCTGACTCGCGTTCTCCTCGCTGCTCTTCCATACTTTTTTAAGATATCATTCCAAATTATGAAGCATCTTTGACAAGTAACATAAAGTTCAGTATTCAAGTAATACCAGTATTTTTTTCCCTACTATTTCGGGATTTCTCAGTTTCAAACGTGTCACGATTAGGATGATGGAGCAGCACTATGCTATATGGGACTACATTGGGAAGTAAGAATTCCTCGGTGATAAGCCATAGGATTTTTAAAATTGGAGACCAGGAATAGCACTTTTAGTGACAGTTATTTTGCAATACTGTTGTGTTCACCTTTGACCCTGCAGCCAAGTTTTTAGTGCCTGGATTTTTCTAACAAAGTTTATACAGTTGACAAAATAGGATATGTGAGCTTAGAAACAAGAGTGCTTTGTCCTTTTCATGTTTAAATAGCTGTATTTCTACTTCATTAATCAAAGCAGAGAGAGGAAGAAAACACAGTGGATCATTAATAAAAGGTCTCCTGTGTTTTAATATTATCAAAAAGTTTGTTCAAACACTAATATAAATGAAGGGCATTTTGTTTGTTGTTATGCAGTAACGTTGTATTTTACAGGGTCAGAAGTGGCCTGCTTTGGGAAAAGTATGAAGAGGTCAGGGACAGACACTATCAAGGATGGTCCCAAGGGCTTTTGCAGACTGGTAGCCAGGGACCATGGCATTGAAAGCAGCTGGGGGCGAAGGAGGGGGCAAGGCCATGCTGTTCTGCATCACAGAGCCTGAGGGGCAGTGATGGCCCACGAATGAGAATCGCTATTGCATAGGCATGGCACCGAAGATGAACTACAAGTATACCATAGAGTTGTCATGATGCTTTGTGAAATGTGATTTTCTTCAGAGACCACACAAATGATCATGATTTTAGTGAAATTCAGAGAATTTTGGACATCGCTCTCAGAACTGAGATTGGTAGACACTAAAGGCCTTTGAAAACTTGGCTTCTGTATTGTCTACTAAGTGCTGAAAAAAATTTTGATTGCTCTATTTTTGTCTTGGGTGACAGAATACAGGAAGAGGAACAAAAAGAAATTAAATGACTGAGTTCCTCTTAAAGCAAAGCCTTCTAAATAATAGCTTTATTAATTTTGTAAAGCTGATGAAAGCACAAGGGATTTGGGAAGAGAAGGATGACCTAGATAAGAAAATTGCCAACATGAGATTAACAATGAAGTATCTAGATAGTAGACTCTGCCCCAGAGCAGAAAGAGAAAGAAATCATAGGACTGATATAAACTCTTATTGATGTAAAAAAAAATTGCTGTAAATAACAGTACTTTCCAATTCCCATTTAACTACCGTGGATTATTACACTGGCCTTCATTTTCAGTATTTCTTTAGCCACTGTTGCATTATCATTCTGTAAAGGTCTGGGAGAAGAGGGAAGTATAGTTGGCCTCCTGCCAATTTAAGTCAAAGGAAGAGTTGGGACTTTTGAACTGTTTTTGTATTTAGAGTTCTTCCCACTTCTTTGGTTTCTTCAAAGCCAGTGCTGTAGAATTCGTTGGGCTAATTATTGCAGGTTCATCCAGAAATTCTGTGTCACTTCCTACTGTTCCCTGGAACAGAAGGTGGCCGCTTTGATATAGAATAGATGCCTTCGAGATGAGACATGCTTGATATTAGATAAGAGGTCATTGTTGACAGACCATGTAACCATATGACTCTCTAAGTGCCATATAATCCTCTTGTGCCACAGAACCCAGTGGCTGCAGTTGAAGAGGAACTCCCATGTCAAGATTTTTCACAGAGCCTTACTGCTTATTCCACCATAATAAGCTGATGCTTTAGGAAGCAAACCCAAACCTAATCTGTTCCAGTGGCACTCAGTCTTCTCTTTTCTAAATTAAGTCTTATGTCTTTCCAGGAATTCTTCCACAGAGACCTCATTTCTGTAAAAAAGAGCAGAAGTGTTACTTCTCCTGTGTGTTTGCCATTTTCCCGTTGCCTTTTCTTTTGCAGCATGCTGGTAGTGATTCCCGATGGATTTGTGATCCACTGAAACCCCAGATTGCTTCTTACTGTCCTGTTGTTATTAGGACTGACTCTCCACTTCTATCTGTGCATTTACTTTTCCTACCTGAGTATATATATCCTTTTTTAATTGCAGCTACTTTTTCTTCCATACTTTTCTCAAGATAATGCTTAATTCGAAGTCTGGCCTCCTAGCCTATTTCTTTTGCCTTCCACATCAGTATCAAGTTTAAGTTCATTAAGCATTCTCTTTTTTTCCTTCATTAAAGTCATAAATAAAGAACTGAGCAGTGCAGAAACCAAGGCAGATCCCAGCAAAAACAGGTTCCTTCTATTTTTCCCTCCATTATGACAGCGGCCCATTGATAACAGTCTCTCTTGGAGTATGCTCTTCCAAGAGTTTTACATCTCCCTTGCAATTATTTTGTCTAGACCACATATTCTTTAGGTAATTTATGAAAATACAACAGGAGACAGTTTCAGAAGCCTGTCTGAAGATACATGGTATTTACAGCTTCTAATCTTTCTAGAAGCCATGAAAACTTACTTTACCTTGGTCTGACAATATTTATCCTTGAAAAATCATGTTGGCTGTTACTCATCTCTCTGTTATATTCTGCACATTTCCAACTTGTTTGTTTGATTATGAATTGATAGGATTTACTGGCTCTCAGCAGACACCATTTGGAACTGATAGACAAAATGAGGTCGATTGCTCTGCCAGCGTTTGTACCAATGGAGTTTGAAGGGCAGCACTCAGATCTCCCAAGAGGGTCTGTGGCTGACTTCTGCACACTCAAAGGTACCAATCCAACAAAAAACAGTCTTAGCTGGATCAGCCTATGTAATACTCATTTACAAAGTATATTTGTTTCATATATATCACCCCACTCATGCTGTCAAAAAGCCTATGCTGTTTGACCTTCTCTCCTTTACTGGTCTGCGAGGGAGATGCAGACCTGGTATGTTGCCAGTGCAGAAAGGCAAAAAAGAAGAGGGAAGAGAAACGTCTGTCTTAAACTCATTTTCATTTCCAGAATTGTAAAATAGTTACTAATATATGTGCTGTGTTCACATTGCCTGGAACTTCACTGACCCATTCCTGGGTCCATATAATCCAGGTATTTTTGTAAGTCTTAAATTCCTTTACTCACAAAAAGTATTCATAGCTACAAAATACTATTTAATACAGAGAGTTTATGGTCATTTACCTCACACCTTTTAGCTTTTCTTCACGCTGTCCTTTTCTCATCTGGCTACGCTTTTATTTATATTACATTTCTTTTGTTAATGACTGGAGCTGCTTCAGCCATTGCATCTGTAAATGTTGAGTGTGGGTTTGCCCTTTAGGCAGTTACGCTAGCAGTTTTGCTGGCATTAAGATTTTTTTTCTCCTAATTTCCCAACCTGTAAACTTGGACTGAGACAGGAAGTGAGTGAAACTAGAATCTTTCTTGCTCCTGTGTCCACAGCTGTAACAAAATGGCAAAGGTCAGCTCTGGGATCCATCTGTACAATCTACAATTACATTCTCCCTAACTGACTTTCCTGAGGAACTCTGCTGCCTCCTGTTTGTCTAGGTATAACTGATAGAGACATGCAGCCAGGTGTAATAAAATGTTTTTTTTTGTTTACGGCCTTGATTCTAAAAAGCATCATTTTCCATCCTTGAACACCAAGCACTTCACAAATTGTATCTAAAACTGTGCACATTGAGCTGGGAGGGGCAGACGAAATGATCTACAGAAATGTTAAACATGAGGTTACATCCCTCCTTCTGGGGGGTTTAGGCTCCCCTTTTCAACTGGGATCTATAAATAAGTATAATTCTAGTCATTCCTTACAATAAAAAAAAAAAGGCAAAATTGCAATAAAATATTTGTCTAAAAATAGTGCTAAGAGAGTAGTATATTGTAGTGATAGAGGGATTAGATTAGGTATTTACCCAGGAACTGGGAGTTTCACTTCCTTTCAGCCTGGAGGGTTAAATCCACATCCACTCTCCAGTTAATCTGAGCTAGTGGCATTATGAATCTACTGATCTGGTGCTAAATCAGGAAAACTGGGAATTCACAAAATGCACAGCTGTACCAATAACATTAGAAGGCAACATGCATTGAAACTGGTAGTCACTCACCAAACAATATAAAACTTCTTTATTAGATTTTTAAATAACAAAATTGTCAGACTGACTCACTGCAATAACCCCTGTATCTTTTTTGAAGCCTGCTATATAGGCTGTATCTCTCTCTTTCTACGCAGTTGATTATTTATGTCCAAATTTAGAGTTTGCAGTTGTCCCCATAGAAATTTCATCCTGTTTTTTTCTGTCTGTTTCATCCATTTGGCTGGTGATTCAGCAAATTTGGTGTACTCTCCCAAGTATTCTTTTAAAAGTATTTAGTGGATAGAATTGCCAAACATCATAAATTGGGACTAATGGCTCATTATGCCATACCCCAAGGCAATTAGACCTGTAGTTTATTTAAAAGGGTCTGGATTTTACGTGAAGGTAAAAAAAGGAGCACAGATAGTTCTTGGCTGTGTAGAAAAGGAGCCCTCTTTGTATGTATAACTTGACATGCTGGTTTTTCAACACTTTTCAGTATAAGCCCAAGGCATTCTTAAACACTATTTCTGAGCATTTATTTCAAGACTTGGCTATGGTTTATAGCTCATAAACATCCTGCCCCACATTTCTTAGAGAATGTAGCACAGAAGAATGTGAACCATTGATGCAATTCGGTGGCAAGTGGAGCAGAAGTCTTGTCAGTTCTCGTTGCTGAGTGTTCCTCTAATGGCTCTCACAGTGGCCGCATTTGTGGTGGAAAGAAATACTTTCTATTCATTTGTTTGAAATATCTTTCTTGAATGCAATTGCTTCATTCTCGTTAGCCAGATCCTCTGAGGGACTTGCACAGGTACAAGAAAATTGCCAGTTTAATTGAACAGCTTCACCTTCAAAATACTCAGCCAGCACATCTTCAGATGTCAAAAAAACTGCTGGCTGATACTCGCAAGAATTACCTAAGCAGAAATTACTTGTGCTGTTATGTTATTTCTCCTTTCCCCACTTCTTGAGTCCTGGGCTATGTTCACCTTTTCTGTTGTTTGACTGATAGACTGGGTTGTAACTTTCCAGGGGAGTACCGGACTGCTTATAGTTTGTATGGCACCTAACGGATGTGCTATGAACAACTGACATACCTTTGGAACTTGCACAATGCAAATAGCAATGAAAAGCTAATCAGTGGACTGAAATGGTGGGAAGGTTCAGTATGCATTCATAAGAATTCAGTTGTGCAATGAAGGGAAAATACCAGGAAAGGCAAATGAAGGATATGGTGAAGTTTGGAGTACTTAATCCTGGACACAGGGGATTGCATTTGCAAATTAATTCCTTGCATACACTATTATTCTTCTATAAACTCTGGTAAATTTGCTAAATAGGTTTTCCATAACAAGAAGATACCTTTCTGTAGAAAAATAACATGTAAAATATCTAATTCTAGGTTGTTCCAAATGTGGGCTTCAAGAGTTGAGAATAAGGAACTGTAATTTGTAAAGTATGCTTTTTCCCCAGGGATCAACAAATAGTTCTTTGCTACGCAATATAATTAATCAAGAAAAGAAGAGATTAAACATTACCTGCCACATTGTGTTGTCATCATTGTCTTTTTACTGAATGAAATGTTTGTATAACTACATATGATATTTTTAGGCTAAATGAGTTTTTTACTGGAATTGTTTGCTGTCTTTGTACATGAAACCATATTAACTTAAAGGAAAAGAGTCTTCTCATTTGAACAAAGAAGTACAGTCATTTCCCCCCATGTTTTCTACTTCCTTTGTCCATTGCAGAACTTGTAAATTGATATGAGGCCTTCAGGAGTTACATGTTTATACATTTGTATAAAAAAACTAAAAGTATTCTTGTCAAAGATGTTAAATGCAGGGTTGCTCACTTTATACATGTGTGATGTATATAATGAAGTGTTGATTTTTAGTGTAGCTGAAGTATTTCAGCACTGAAGAAGCTGAAGTATGAGAAAATGTAAAGATAATGGTTGTCAGTATTACCTACCTTAAGTAGTCACATTTTACTTCTTAGGTTCTAGAAACATTCTCAGGTAATTAAAGAAGTTGTTGGGGGTTGGGGGGGGGGGGGGGCATTTGTACCAAAAAAAGAGGTTGGCTTCTTGACAAACTGTTCACAAGAACTTTACAGTTTTCCTGAAATGAAAATTGTTCTTTGAATAATTTATGAAATTATTTGGAAGTACTTTGAGATATGGCATATCTGTATTTTGAGTGGTATTTGTTAGTTTTAATTGCAGGCCTGTTCATACATTTCCATTCTTGCTTGTGTACACCAATTAAATTAAAAAAACTCCTAGCTTTTCTGACCAGATATCTATAATGAGTCTCAGAATACATCACTGTGCTGAACTTTCTTTGAACGTATTTACTAGAAAATTCCTGGAAGGGAAAGGAACATAAACTTCATACGAACATGGAAAAAGCAAATGGCACAAGTACTCTCTTAAAATTGGTATCCTCAGGATTTGGCATGGGTTGTGCTTCCAGCATGAAAAAACTGTGTGATATCTTTCTGGGACTTCTGCATCCAGTTGATGCCAAACAATGCAAATTTGTGGGACATGAAAACAAAACAGTTGGGAGGGTGGGGATTTAATTAATGTTGCTTCTGTATGGATTAGTTGTTTTATTCAATTGAGTTCTTCGGTGCATAATTTGCATGGATATGATTTATTCTCGCTTTCTGAATAATGTAATAGGGTTCTTTGTTTCATTTGAAGGGGTAGAGGACCACTGAAGAACACATCTGATGTAATTAATGCAGCAAAAATGATTTCAGAGTCAGGATCAAGGATGGATGTCCTAGCACGGCTGATTGCCAATCAGGTAGGTTATTTATGCAGCAGTGCATTAAACTTTGACACAGATTAATCCATCCACAGAACCTCCAACACCTAAGAAGGTCACTTATAGAAGCACTTGTGACATTTTTAGATCTACTTCTCTGATTTTCCTTTTCTTCTCAACTTCTGAAGCAAGGGACACATAGATCCTGTCTTAATTGTATGTGTGGATTCTCTTCTTCATACATATCAGTGTGTCTGTTTATATACACTTAGAAACACACATAAATGTATGTGTACTTATATCACAGATGTATATGTACATATATTTATATACATATGTATTTGTACATATATTTGTGAGCTCCTTTAAGCTATGAATGCAACATTTTAGAGATACAGTATATTGATATATACTATATATCTAAAATGTATATATACATACATATATATTCATAGCTCCTTTAAGCTGTGAATGCAACATTTTAGATGCATAGTATAGACCATTCTTGACTTCCTTGGGTAAATTACCCAGAAACAACTTGAGTTGTTTCAGGTGAGTCAGCTTAGATGTGGAAACACATGCTTGTTGCATTGGCGTAGAGTCCTGCTGAGCAGGCCTCCTGTTTTGGACGGCTGCTAGGTCTCAGCACCATGCTTTGTAAGGTTACTGACTTGTCTTTCCTGTCTTTGAAATGATGTGTTTTCCACCCTAATCTCTACGTATGTTACAGAATCTGTGGTTTTGCTATACCCAGGTTATCCTTCCTATCTCTCTCCCCACCAAACACTGGCCGTTTCTTTGGAGCATTGGTATAAAATGGTTTTCCATGTAAATACCCTTCTGAATAGTCCAAGTTTTGGCCTCTGCATACCTGCAGTCTCAAGGTGATTTTTTTAGCATTTAAAGGAAATACATATCATCATCAAATGCAAAGGGTTAGAGCTATAAGGTCTATTTTATTTCTATTGGATTTTTAAAGCATCAGATAGTTCAAAAAACCCCACCAAAAAACCCAAACCAAAATACATAAATCGATAAGCATGCTTATTTTCCTGGCTAAGGCAACTGTGTAGTAGCTTAGTAAATGAATACACCAAGCAACTTGTCACATGCAGCCCTCTTTACTAAGTAAGGTTTGTTCTTTTAGGGCCAGACAGTGCCAACAGAACAGTATAGTGAAATGTCAGTGTGCAAGTATCAAATCTATAAGCATTATGTTCCTAGTCTTTGTGACTGCCTTTTAGGCACCGGGTAGCATGGTATAGTCATAGAATCATAGAATCATTTAGGTTGGAAAAGACCTCTAAGATCATCAAGTCCAACCGTCAACTCAGCACTACCATGTCTCCTAAACCATGTCCCCAAGTGCCATGTCTACGCTTTTTTTGAACTCCTCCAGGGATGGTGACTCCACCACCTCTCTGGGCAGCCTGTTCCAGTGCCTGACCACTCTTGCAGTAAAGAAATTTTCCTAATATCCAATCTAAACCTCCCATGGTGCAGCTTTAATCCATTTCCTCGTGTCCTATCACTAGTAACTTGGGAGAAGAGACCAACACCCACCTCGCTACAACCTCCTTTCAGGTACTTGTAGAGAGCGATAAAGTCTCCCCTCAGCCTCCTCTTCTCCAGGCTAAACAACCCCAGCTCCCTCAACCTCTCCTCATCAGACCTGCTCCCCAGACCCTTCACCAGCTTTGTTGCCCTTCTCTGGACACGCTCCAGCACCTCAATGTCCTTGTTGTCCCGAGGGGCCCAAAACTGAACACAGCATTCGAGGTGTGGCCTCACCAGTGCCGAGCACAGGGGCACAATCCCTGCCCTGCTCCTGCTGGCCACACTATTCCTGACACAAGCCAGGATGCTGTTGGCCTTCTTGGCCACCTGGGCACACTGCTGGCTCATGTTCAGCCGGCTGTTAGCCAGCACCCCCAGGTCCTTTTTTGCTGGACAGCTTTCCAGCCACTCTGCCCCAAGCCTGTAGCGTTGCATGGGGTTGTTGTGACCCAGGCGCAAGACCCAGCACTTGACCTTGTTAAACCTCATGCAACTAACCTTGGCCCATTGATCCAGCCTGTCCAGATCCCTCTGTAGAGCCTTCCTACCCTTGAGCAGATCGACACCCCTGCCCAATTTGGTGTTATCTGCAAACTTAGTGAGGGTGCACTCGATCCCCCCATCCAGGTCATTGATAAAGATATTAAACAAGACTGGCCCCAACACTGAGCCCTGGGGAACACCACTCGTGACCGGCCGCCAACGGGATTTAGTTCCGTTCACCACAAGTCTCTGGGCTCAGCCATCCAGCCAGTTTTTTACCCAGCGAAGACCACACCTGTCTAAGCCAGGAGCCACCAGCTTCTCTAGGAGGATGCTGTGGGAGACTGTGTCAAAGGCTTTACTAAAGTCCAGGTAGACAACATCCACAGCCCTTCGCTCATCCACCAGGCGGGTCACCTGGTCATAGAAGGAGATCAGGTTGGTCAGGCAGAACCTGCCTTTCATGAGCCCACGCTGGCTGGGCCTGATCCCCTGGTTGTCCCGCGCTTGCCCAGTGAGCTCACTCAAGATGTATTGCTCCATAATCTTCCCTGGTACTGAGGTCAGGCTGACAGGCCTGTAGTTCCCCAGCTCCTCCTTCCGGCCCTTCTTGTACATGGGCATCACATTGGCAAGCCTCCAGTCATCTGGGACCTCCCCTGTTAACCAGGACTGCTGATAAATGATGGAGAGTGGCTTGGCAAGCTCCTCCGCCAGCTCCCTCAGTACTCTTGGGTGGATCCCATCCGGCCCCATGGACTTGTGAGTGTCCAGGCGGCTCAGCAGGTCGTAAACTGCTTCCTCCTGGACTATGGGGGGTTTGTTCTGCTCCCCGTCCTTGCCTTCCAGCTCAGGGGGCTGAATACCCCAGGGATAACTGGTCTGATGGTTAAAGACTGAGGCAAAGAAGGCATTAAGTACCTCAGCCTTCTCTTCATCCACGATGGCAATGTTCCCCTCCGCGTCCAATAGAGAATGGAGATTCTCTTTGGTTCTCTTTTTGTTGTCAATGTATTTGTAAAAACATTTTTTGTTATCCCTTCCACACCCACACATCTCTCTTCCCCTCACTTTTGATCGTCATATACAATGCTTGCTTTTCTAGTATCTATGAAGCAGCAACAATGTGTTAGTGTTTTCTGTCATACAAAGAATTTGTATTCTCTATCTATACAGTTGTGACCTGGTTTGTGGAAAAACTAGGTAAAATGTCTTGAGTCCCCCTTTCTTGACAGATCTTGACAGATCCTCTTCCAGCGTATCTCTCTTTTCAAGAGCATTGGAGAATGTTTCCTTTCAAGATTTTATCAATTACAAATTAAAATTCAAAACCATAACTTGTCACTGATCTATTGCAGAAAACGATGTGGTATCAAAGCCAAAGGTGAGTAAGGGTCATAATCTCTTGCTCTTTTCAGAATAGGGAATCCAGTCTCACCAGAATACTTCTTTCCTAAAATTTTCCTTTTTCTGTATTATTACAGTGCCTCCAGACTAGAAACATGAACAAATTAGTGTAAGGAAAAAGTAGCCATGAATCATTAGTGCTCATAATTTGTGTGTACCCTCACAGCTGCTGGGAAATGTGACATCATTCAAGTTATTGTAACATTTTTTTACTGGATTCACTCAAATTATTTCCATGTGTCCTAACTCAGAGCTTGTACACAGTTGATACCCATGAGCCACCTGACCCCTGATATTTATTCCCTGTAGCATCTTGTATGCATCTGAAAGACACTTGTCAGTTATAGGTGTATTTTAGATGTAATTTCACATTACAAGCATTAGAAGAAAATGAGCATATACAATTTAAAAAAAAAAAAAACAAACAAAAAATGATGAACCAAAGCAGCCCTTCCAGTACCTCTGTGGTGAAGACAGCTACAGTCATTGCTACACATGTGCCAAACTTAGTAAAATAGAGAATCTCACCTTTACTACTCTGTTACAAAGATACTTAATATGATCCTCTCATTCCTCAGATTGCTAGAAATCTTTTGACTTCTATAACCTTTTTTCCCCATGCCAAATTATTCTTTAACTTTCAGAGCTCTTTTCTCACTGTGTCTTTTTTTTTTTTAATCTCCAAGGTATTTGTAAAGACCAATAACTCCTTTTCTCAGCTGTTATTTTGCCAAATTTCCTATGCCTTGCTCTCTTGGGGTCCTAAAATAAGAGAAACTTTACATTCCTCTGGGCTACTTAATAGCTGTTCTCTGAAGTTGGTCCAAACTGCAAGAACTCTTCAAGAATTTGGTGTCCAGACTGGAACATGAATTCTAATGGGGTTTTATGAATGCCTTCCTCAGCCACATTAATACTTTTTAGTGGAATATTTCACCTGTTGCCTTTCAGTAGCATCTGAATTATGTGGAATTTTTATTCCATGTAAAAATGGATTTGTATGATTTGCTTCAAAAGTGAAAATAGATAGCTCTGCATTGTACCAATTTTCAGGTAACTGTTACAGGTCCTTGCGTTCTTCCTGCACATACTTTTCTTGACAGTTTTTCACCACTTGCTATTGAGCTTAGGCTGCCCTGTAAGTATTTGCTAGCACTTTGGATACTGTCATTTAATTAGGCCACATCACTTTACTGTTCACATTTGTCCCATGACTCTGCCTTTCCAGTTAACAGTACCACAGTAATGTATGCTAGCATTCTCAGTATTCAAAGCTACATGCAAGGAAGAAGAGCAAAAACCTCACTCTATTTCCTCCATCTAGCTTCAGACCTGAGCAAGAACCCAAAATAAGCAATCACCGCAAAATGAAGAATCATTGTTGTATCTCTTTGACCTTTTCCTGTTCATAAAACATTTTCAAATGAATTATTTTGGTTCACATTCCATGTAATTTCAGAGATTCAAAACTGAGAACTGTGGAATTGCATCGTTCATACAGTTTTTCTGTTAGGAGGGAAAAAAAGAATCCACATCTCATCCTGAAACTGTATTTGCAGTATTTTATTACTCAGCAGCCACAACAGCACCTCTCTGATACATCACTCTTCATTTCAGATTTTTATAAATCCCTCTTCCTGTGTTTGAAGGAAAGGGACACGTTGTGGGACAAATAGCAGAAATCAGTTATATTTCAGTCCATACTCGCAGCACTTTAAGATGACTCAGAGATAACAACGGTGAAAATAATCACCCCACATCATCAACATAAACCTAGGCAAATAACCACAAGTATATTGACAATAAATTTAGTTTAAAATAAGATCATTGCAAATTCATTGTCAAATGGGTGATGTGAAAGCACTAAGATAATTAAAGCAGTTAGTACATCCTGGGTCTAATGCAATGTGCTGTGGGTTAAGATCTTTATTAAAAACCTCCTCAGTATTCCAGTTGTTTTGCACCAGGAGGTGCTGGTCTGTGCCTCAGTCTCTGTGAGGTGTCATTTAAAATGCTATTTGTCAGAGCTATCGCTGTAAGGAAAGAATAGTGTAAGGAAAGAATAGTGTAGATAATCTTGCATCCCTTTCAGTGGTGGGAACCCCAGGTGGTGTAGCATTGAACGGGCCTCCAGTCTGTGCACAGCATGCTGGGCAGACCCTGTCCATAGAGGAGATTTCCCCATTTTGGTCATTTGAGCTATTACAGGCTTTTCTTACAAGGAAACAACTCTATTAATCATTTCCATTGTCAAACGGCAAGTTCACATGAGAATTTCTTTCTGCAGTCCTAGATAAATGCAAGGATACAGAGGTGGCCTAGTCACCAGTACCAAGGGGGAGCTGCCTGCAAGCTCCCCTGCTGTGGTACGTGAGCTAGGTGTGTGCTGCGGCCAAGGGAATTGTGTGCCACAGCATGGCCTGAAGGCCTGGCAGTACGTGCAGCATAACACAGCACGGGCCTGGCCCTACTCAGGTAAACTGCTGCATGGGTCAGTAACTTCTCGATGTACAGTGGCCTCTCGGTCAGGATCAATACATCAGTGCAATAAAATGTTAACTACTTTTAAATTCTGCAAGTATAGGGATCAATATGAAACATTTCCTTCTATAGAACCAGGTAGTCTCCTGACTTAGAAGCTGATTTCAAGTACTTTAAAAAAAGTTTTCCTGAAAATAAAATTAAAAAGGCATCCTTTAAAATGATTAGCTGATAAATGCAATCCAAGCAGATGTTCCGAAAAGATCTCCTGATTACAGGATCATCTTACCTAAAAGCTTACAATT
This sequence comes from Morus bassanus, assembly GCA_031468815.1. Taxonomy (NCBI): domain Eukaryota; kingdom Metazoa; phylum Chordata; class Aves; order Suliformes; family Sulidae; genus Morus; species Morus bassanus. Next base: position 6,315,186 of record CM062583.1, read on the forward strand.
AACAAATAGTTGCAATAGATTATACATTTATATTTATAGTAGTGGGTCTGGGTGTGATTATACCCAGTATTAATCACCATGAAGACAGATTCAGATTCTAGAGAAATGCTACTGACTTTGTTAGCAAAGGGATGAAATCAAAGTAAAGCAAGAAAAATACTGTTTGCAGTCAGAATTTCCTGCAGGTTTGTCATGATCTTTTGTGCCACTGCTGTGCCTGTGGCTTTTTCACTTGGATTGTGACTGTTGGTTTCACCGTTTTTAATCACCACATAATTTATCAAATCACTTTGAGGTTTCTGTGGGTGTTACTTCTCTTAGGTAAAACACCACTGCATCTTTTGGATGCAAGTCAGTTCTGATCCTGTTCTTACGGAAAGCTCTTGTTAACACCCCACTACCTTCAGTATGTATGGGAAAGAACGTCTCATCATTTGCCAGGATCTCTAGCTAAGAATGTGAGACATTAAACTAGTAACCATCAATTGCCTGTGGGATGATTAAACTTGGAATTTATTAATTGTCCTTCTGTTGCAGCCTAGTGTTCGGTTTCACTAGTAAGCAAGTGCTGCTTGTACCAGATGCTTCTGAGCAGTATGTAGAAGATTCCTTATGGAATATCCTCTCTACAGAGTACATTCCTTTCTAACATCTGTTTATGGTTGATTTGGATATGCTATATGGTATGAGGCTTTAATTTTTTTTTTTAGTACTTTATCCTGCTTGAAGCAGTGTAGAATGTTATCTTTACCCCGTAAATGCCTCCTCTTTGTATGGTGTTGGTCCCTGCCTTGAGCTGTAAAGTTTTATGGGTAAAGTACATAAAAATGAGCACACTTGGTCAGACCGTAGGTTCATTTAAGCCAATATCCTGTTGCTGACAATAGTTAATAGTGGATATGTATGGAACTCGGTGAGATAATGGCATGTGTTTTATGATATGTCCACAATATGGTCTTCCAGCCTCCAGCAGCCATTCAAGAATTTACTTAACCAAACATATTTTTGATACACTTGATACATTAAATGTTCCTTGATATTTTTTCATTAATTTGTCCAGTTATTTTTTTTAACCCTTGTAAGCTTTTAGCATAACCATTCTGCAGCAAAGATTTCTGCAACAACACAGTGTTAAGAACCATCTCCTTTTGTTTTGAACTCATGCTAGTTACTTTTAATGATCTCTTGGTTTTGTATTGGAGGAAACAATACCTGTCTGCATGAAAATCTTTGTTGTCCTCTTCCTATTTTCTTATGTGCCTTATAATGGGCAAGAGAGGGGAAAGATGCACTGTACCTACATGAGGTAGTAAAGCTGTGGGTATACCACAGAGTTGTGCAGCTGTATAATTACATTTCAGAGGTCTTTTCCTAATAATGCCTAGCATTTGCTTTTTTTTTATTGCTACTAAGCACTGACCCAGTGTTTTCATAGAACTATTTTAACCTCAAGGTCTTGTTCTTGAGTGGCAATTTCCCAGTCTTTGATGCATATCATCTTTAGCACTCCTAAAATGTTACACATTTCTTCTCTAATGATATGTAAGGAAGATAGTAAATGTGACTGGCCTGCCAATATTATTATTATATAAAAGAGTACTATATAATAAGGTTAAAATATTCTTGTCTCTGAACTTCTATAATTGACATTATAGAATGTCAATTATAGAAGTAATATATATTTATATTATTAATAATTATTAATTATTATTTTATTAATTATCATCAATTTATTTATTAATTTATTTATTGTTATTTTATATATAATATATTTATATTATATATTATATAATAATATATAATTATTATTATATGATGATATTATTATTTATTTATTTATTTATTATCAAATATAAATATTAATTATTAATATATAATAAATATATATTCATATGTATTTATATTTATATAAATGACACTATTTGAAGTGGATGGGACACTATATCGGCACCCTATCTGCCCATCTCTTGAGGTCTTCCAGTGGGGAAAAAAAAAATCACAGTCACCGAGTATTTAAATACTGATTTGTGCAGTTCTTAAAGCAGTATTGAGTAAGGAAGAAACAAAGACATACTTCAGTATAGTTTTTGGTAATACCAACACTTTGAAAACCTCACGTGTAAGAAAGAGAGGATGTCAAGAATCGCTTCTATTTTTCTTCTAAACTATGCTAAAGTACAGAAAACATTTTAGTAATGGGTCTAGCAGAACACAAGGGAAGGACTGACATTTAATTCATATTAATTAATTTAAAATTGTTCGCTTTCATTTCTCCGTTATTCCTTGTTATCTTTTCCTAAGTCTAAAACATGAACTTGTTTGCTTAACCAAACATTTCTATTCTATTGCATAATCATGAAGAGTAGAATCATCACACTCCCATTTTAAACAAGTATCAAGTTTCTTCAGCAAAGGCAGTAGTTTAGGTAAAGTTTTTAATGAATTAAGTAGAACTGGTGCTTCTTCTGACTTCTGGCAGGTTCTGGATTTAAATCACTACTGCATTGACCACAATTCCATAAGACCAAAGGTTTAATAACTGTATAAAACCATAGATGGTTGTTGTCCCACTGCAGTTGGTGGGAACATATCTTTTCTTTTTTAATATACAAAGCTGAACACAATTTCCTATCAAAGGAAAGTGACCATATTTATAACATAAGTACAGCACACAGGCTAAAAAGATGTCCCTGAAAAACTGTAGGCATCTATTTCTTATTTATCATGCTCACTTTTTAGAGCTGTGGTAGCACAACAGGGACTCACCATTCACCTTAAGATCCCTTTTTTCTGGCAGAGCAACGCAAAGCAGCTTTAGAACAAATGCGTGCCTCAGGTGTCCAGCCTGATACTCACAGAGCAGTATTTCCCCTCCAAGTACTTCCAAGAATTTTGGGAGTTCACAGAAGTGAGGGTAGAAAGATGCTATTTTTATAAAAAATGCTGTCTTGTTAGAAGTATTGAAATCAGTGAGTTTTCTGTAAGACATTCTTATTTTCCTTTTCCCACTGATACAGAAGATCTGCGGTTCAAGTTGAATAAATTCTGGATGGAACACAAAAAAAACCATAGATTGTATTATAAGATAAAGCATAATTTCACATAAATGTTAACATTGCTCTTCATTTATGTTTACATTTGCCCACATAAGTATTACTGTTAATGTAGGTATCTTCTTAAACAGAAATCATATCCTCTTAGGAATTGAAGGGAAAGTAATTATTCTATACATTAAAAAATGTGTTTAGAAATATTGCTGAGGCAAGCCCAGCAGTGTTAAATAAAAAGTGAATATGGGGAAGTTTAGGATTATTCTGAGCTGCTCCGATTATTTTGTTAAAAAGCTTCACAAGAGGAATGAACTACACAACCTGATACAGCTGCAGTGAAAAGCAAGGCTACACTCGTGTACAGGTTGAATGCTCCTCAGTGAATTATTAACCTAATGTCCGAGACACGTTGCTGAAATACTTTCTTAATTGTTCTTTTCTTAATCTTCAGTGTCCAGACCAATCGTGCAAACAGGATTTGTTGGCTTACCTAGAACAGGTCAAGCTGTACTCGCATCAGCTCAAAATCTGCAGTCAAGTTAAAGCAGAAATCCAGAACCTTGGTGGAGAGCTCATCATGTCTGCTGTAAGTAGAAAAATGGTATAAATTACTCTGTTAATCAGAATAAATCTTAAATTTGAGTTGCGCTTTCCTGTGCCTGTGAGATGTTCCAGTTTAGTCCTGAATCTCATTTTACTTCCCACTGTTTTTTACTCTCACTTAACAGAGAGAATGTAAGACAGTGAAGCATAAAACTGCTGGCTTAAAAGGAACAGTAATCACTTGTGTTTTTTTTTCTTTGAAATTCTCAAAACATATTATTCTTCACTGTTATTCTGGAGTCATTTGGTTTTAAGAAATGTGACCCATTTTAAGATAGTGGTTCATTTACTTGCATATATGGAGTATGCATGTATGCGTGTCTAGACACAAAAAGAAATCCCCAGAGATGTACTTCCAGTTCAGAAGGAAAAGTTTAAAGACATTCTACATCCCTACAAAAATAAAGAAAATTAAGAGCAAGATGACTTGATTCTTGACTAGATTTCTTGATTTTGCGTTTATTTAAGAGTCATTAGCTCCATTACAGCTAAGTATCATTAGCCATAGAAAGGACACTGTTTGTGGAACTTTTGTGGAACTTTTGTGCACTTGTGCTCAGCACAAATCTGATCACGGGCATTCATATAATGCCTTCACCTTCGCATACGCTTTGTTTATTAGTGTTATTACCTGTAGCATATGGGATTATGATTTCAAGACACAAAATCTGCTAAATGGTACAAAAAACAGGTAACAAAAGCTTCTCAGCCCACTTTCTTACCATTTAAATACTTTCTTATTTATGATAACTTCACATTCACGTAGTCTGGAATATAGATATCAATACAATTATTAGTACATTTTATACGGTTTATGAACTAATCAGAAATGAACCCTCTATTGCTGATGTAAGATTTGAAGCACTGATTTTTGTAGGATATTTTTGTTGGCTATTCAAGTGATAATTCAGAGACCATATTTAAACCTCTGGAACCTACAGGTAAGTAATTTTGAATTGAATGTGTACTTTCTGAAGCAAATACTTGTTTTCACTTGGGTTGTAAATTAAACAGGTTCATTATCCATTTCTTCTTTCTTCTTTACAAGCAGCTCCATGAGCATTGTGGGTTAATAGAGCCAGATTTCATTGTTTCATGCCCTTTGTGCACGTCCTCTGCTATCAGAATAGAGGGATGAAGAGCAGAGGATGTAGTCTTATTCCGTTACATATTTGTAGATCTGTAAAACTGTCTTCTTGAAACAGAGCTAAGTCACAACATCTATCTTACCAATATCTTCTGGACAAGAAAGTAAAGTAGACATAAAATGGCATTACAGATTAACCTTATATACTACTATATAACAGTGGTCAGCAATGCCACGGTATAAGGGCACCTGTATCTCTGTCAACAGGAAAATGGATTCTCATCTATAGAAGCACTGTACTGGTGACTGCCAGCATAGGTCAGTTCGGGACTTATTCCCATGACAACAAGGAGCATTATGCAAATGGAAAAGTGTGTTGTAATCCACAAACACCGCTCATAGTCATTCATTCTCTATATCACATTATCTTCTTCAGTTGTTTTTCATGTGTCTCCTGTGCCCTTGTCCTTGTCTTCCCTGTAACACTTCCCCGACAACCTCCCCTGGAACGCTTCTTACTTAAAATTTATACCCCTGCCCTATCATTAGTGTAGGTTAAATAGGCCAGTTTGCCTTGCACAGTTTGGAATGCTTCGGGGAGTATCCAGCTGACAGGCCTCCTAACTGCTTGCCTCAATTAGTGGCTTTCTGACTTCAGGCCATCTAATCTTGTAGTCTCCCACTGCAGTTACGTGGACACCTGCCTCTCTCACTGCCCTTCCCTGAGTACCTTCATTCTAGTGAGTGGCACAGTAACGCTCAGAGCCCTGGTTATGGTGGTTATAAAGCGTCATGTACAGAAAAAGAGAGGAAGAGATGTGTGAATCATTAGCTTCTAATTGTACATTCACTGCGGTTTTGGTTTTTTCATTCATTAAAAATTTGCTGATCACTATTTAGTCTTTAATGCTCCCACAAAATACTTCAATTTTTAAATAACGCAGCTAGCATTGCTAATTTGGAAGTTGCACAAATAAAAATGGTGAGGATTGAGTAAGTCTTCAGTAGGTGTGATTAAACAGGAAATGGACAATTCCTTCTATTAATTAGAATTAATTTGTGCCTCTTCAGGCACAAAATGGGGTAACATTTGCAGTATGCAGATTGACAGTAATTGCACGCATTTATGTAGATAATCTGATTAATTCATTTACAGGTACTGCACAGTGATAGGCTTGCACATTGGCAGTTTGCTTTTTTTCCAACAGTGGCTTTAAATAAAGAGAATTATATCACAGGGCAGAAAATTAACATATCTTATATGTGAGCATTGTGCGCTCTGACTCGTGCCAGGCAATTCTGTTTTGTGCTATTTATAGTCATTATGTTCTCATATTTCATTTTATGTTGTATTTGGCAAGGGAGACAAAGCTTTTTGGCCTTAAAAAGGAAACAGAAATCTGGAAGAGCGTGTTCTCAGAGTTACAGTATCACAGAATTTGATAAATGGCGTAGAAAAGATCTCTCAGGTTAGCCAGTCTTACCTGTGCACTGAGGGCTGTTTCACTCTATTTTTCTTGCAAATGTCTCATTTGACAGTCCCAATCCTTGGATAACCACACCCCAGGAAAATCATGGCTCAGCCAATATGTGCAGGCTGTGGCAGCTGGTGAGCTGCTCCACACCTTCGTTACAGTTGGAGGTTTTCAGTTACTGCTAGAGAGGAGCCATGCAGCGAGAGCTGGCATTTTGCTGAGCTGCTCCTTTGGGATGTTAGGGGATGGGGGGCAGTGCATTTCAGTTCCTCTTAGGGTTTCTGTTCGGGTTTGCCTTTTCCTCCTAAATGAGAAGTCAAGACGGGCAGAATGGCTTCCAAGCTGCAGCTCCTGTAGGACTGAAGAATGAGAACAGGGACCTAAGCAGCAAGCTGGCAATCATATCAAATTATTGGCTACTGTAACAGCCCACTTGATTTATTACAGGTAGACAGTTTGTTCCACTGACTTCAGTACTGCTGTCCTGCTTTTACTGCTGTGCAACCTTCAGTGAAAAAATTTCTCTTTTGCCCTGCTTAAAGTCTGTAGCTGCTGTTCTGACACAGCTGGTGCCTGCGCATGCCAGAGGCACAGCTACTGCTCCTTGTTCAGCCAGTTTGTTTCTCCTTGCTGCTATTTCTCCATGTCATTGGGAACTTGAGGTTCAGTTTGTTTGAGCTAATGGTGGAAGGCTACTTTACAAAGTAGGGCTTTACACTATGCATAGAATTACTTCTTATATCGCTGATTGATTCTGAAAATAATAAAAAACCTAATTTTCTAGAAGTTGACATTAACCCCTAAGAGTTGGTATATTATTTTATTGTTTTTACCAAGAGTTCACAGAAATGTTTCACTGTTTGGTTTTTTTAATGTAGTAACACTACATCTTTCACTGCTTTTGCCTAGTGTATGCCAGTAGGTGCGAGTATAGAAAACTCCTGGTCTTTGGAAGTAAAGCAAGGGATATGTTTTTTCCTATTAAATACTTACAGACAGCTCAGTTGCTGTTGCTTTCTAAACTGCATCTACTGAGAAAAACTAATTTAAAGCAGCAAGAAGTATTACTGGTAATGTGCACTACAAGACAGTTAACTTTTTCTAATAATAATTACTTTGCTAATTAGCAAAATCAGAATGTATTTTTATAGTTCTTAGCCTCAGTGGATGTAAAAGATTATTGCAACAAGTGCTGTTTCTTCACAAACTAAAGCAACTGATGGAAACAGCCAGGAAAGGATTGATACAAAACCATTATGCTCTTTTTCTCAAGGACCTGTTTTTTAAGAAATTGTCTCCTTTTTTTTTTAAAACCTTCTGCAAGTGAAAGCAGCAGTACCTGGGAGGGACTGAGCTAACCGCCTGTCTAAGCATGTGTTCCATTATGGTTTTTCAGAGAAACAGTTTAACAGTACTTACGTAAGTTGTTTATCATTTAACTTGGACACAGGGCCGGGTCTAATTATAGGACTCAATTTCAGTTCTTTAAAAGTTACATAGCCTGAAGCAGATTCTGGTAATGGTTAGTTATTTCATTCATTAGATTCAATTTCCCCACCTGAAAAAAGGGTAAAACGCAGAACAAACCTCAGATACCCTTGAGGTCTATAACGTAATTACTAGATAGACAGACAGACATAGATTACCAATGGAACAGCTACATTTTTAGGAAAACTCAGCTCATTGAAAACAAACACCCCCAGATTACCCACCCAAACAGTGAGGCAGATTTCCCAAGGCCAGTTCCACAGATCGGGATGAAATCCCTCCGATATCCCAAAGGGAGAGCATGGCAAAGCAGAGGTGGGCAAAAGGCAAAGGGAACAGTTTCCAGTAATGGGAAAAAAGAATTGCAATGGCAAGGCTCCTTTTGGCTTGTTTTGTATATAACTTGTACTGGGATTGAATCCATGACAGGTTTTAGGTATTGTCTGGCAGTTATATGAAGAAACGTGATAGTTAATGAAGTGCTTCCAACTCTTGAACTTTTCTCTGTGCTTTCCTGAACACCCGTCTTCTAGCGTCACTCTTACGCAAAGATCTCCATTTTCATTAAAATGAAATTATCACTAATCAGGGTGGAGGAAAAACTGTGGAAATGTAAACATCCTCAGCCCAGAAAACAAGGCAGGTGACTAGTGTTAAAATCCTGGCCCAGGCCAAGGAAAACTCTGATATCTTCAACAGTCAGGATGTCAGTCTTAATAATTTACCCGTTTGGCTTGTTCTGCTAGTTTTAATCTTAAGGGATTAAATCACTGTATTTTATATAGCAACCTTAGTGAAAGAACCATAAAATAATTCACAACAGCAAATTGTTACACATAGTAAGAAAGTGGGAAGAAAATTAAAAGCACTATGTAACAAGAACTCCTTACCTTAAATGCAGCACTACTCAGAAGCTCACTACTCTTCCTAGAAATGTACAATTCATGTTATTTTCAGAAGTAGTTGTCAGAGGAATAAAAATTCAGTCTTATTCTCTCAGTATAGTGTAACAAGGAAAATTTGTTTCCAGGAACGTATTTAAACCTAGAGGTTCAATTAAGATAAATTTTTAATAACTGACCTTGTTTCCAAAAGAATTTTAAGTTCAGACTTCAAACATTGATTAAAGAGCTGTGTATTTGATATTCAATTCTTAGTTTTCACCTGTATGAAAAATGAAAGTCTGGTTGAACTGTAAATAGGACTTGGGAGATTGTAAACAGCCAATTGATAAATCTGTGCTCAAATAGTAAAACTTCAGTTCCCTGCAAGAAAACTTAATGCTCACAGCAGACCAATCCAGAGTATCACAACTGGGGTTCTAGCAGACTTGCACGTTATGTATCAAGAAATGTTTTGTGAATATTGTTTTGCGTAGTCTCTTATAGCTTTGTTCCAGAAGGCAATTGTCCGCCACTTCTTTATGTCAAAGGGACGGCATCTGCAAGTCTATGCAAAGCATGTGTACATAAGACTGATTTATTTACATGCTTTGAGAATAAGGAAATTCTGTATTTTTTTACTGCTAGAGAAACAACTCCTACTGACACATGACAAGGCAAGCATTTCTTAGTACACTTAACAGAAAATACTTTGACAGAGAGTTTCTTTAAATTCTAACTCATGATTCTCTCAATCATTCTGAATATTAAATAAAAATAACTGACCATATCAGCTATTATATTGTTAAGCTTCTGCTAGTAATGGATTTGCTACTACTGCCAAGACATGAAATTATTTTACAAAAATGTGAAAAAGATAATTAATGTAAACACATTGAAAATAAAGTTTCAAAATTCATTTTTTTCTGAACTCCCTTTTCTTCAGCTTTGTTATTCAATGGAGAGTTTGCTTACTTGCACACAGGCTTCACTACTGACGAGGAATGCAAGTGCTGGAGATGAGAGAGAGTAGATTTCAGCATGAGTGCCTCCAGTCTGATTTTTGTTGGTGGCGGGGTTTGAGTGATTGTTTTGTTTTTTTTTTTAATTGCTACCTTCAGGTCTGTACCTTCTGTGTTTCACCACAATGTGAAGTCACAGTGGTTATAGAATCATTCTGTATTCCTTTTGCAATGGAAACAAAATACTAATGCTCACAGGACAGATGACATTTAAATGAGGAAAGATGTAGTAAGGGATGCTTTTCCTAAATCCTTTAATGAATTACCGTCTTGACTGACATCAGACCTCTGAAATGTGGAAGCTGGAATATTGTGTCTCCATGGAAAGTGCCGAAAGTGCACAGGTAGGAGTCATGCAAAAATAAAACATCTTTTAGTTTGGGGTTTGTTTGTTTGTTTTGCTAGTGAATCTTTATGTACCACTTGCTACACATTGAAGAGTTTGCAGCTACATCTCTCGAAGTGAGATGATCTTAAATGCTCAATGAATATTTTATCAATCTTTCATTTATGCTAAGTTTCATTTCATCAGTTTTCCTAGATATGAGACCTTGAAGAGCCTGCTGAATATCTGAGATAAAAGCATCCAAGTGAAGACAGTCCTTCAGTACGTTAGATTTAGAGAAGAACAATAGATTTACACCAAACTCTGTATGTTACTGGCATTGAAGTATAAAAACAGCTGCTCTCTTGAGACAAAAAAAAGATAAAATGTATGGCCTGATTCTTACCTGTCCAAGTACCTGTCCAAGACCATCTTCTAAAAGCTTCTCCAAAATTTTGAATGTGGATAAGAAATACTTTCCCCTCCCCCAACATCCATATTTTCTGTATAGAAGTAAGACTAGTGTGAGATGCATACAGAAAACGGAGGGGGAATGTGGACACTAAGACACTGCAAATAACATGGGTAGCCTAGAGGGCAGCATTAAGTCTCCCTATATTTCATTGCCTATGCAGAGATGTCAAGAGCAATGCAAAAGCAATGGCGATTGCTGCCTGTGCTGACGTACACCACCTTCCCCCTGCCACCACGGTAACTGCAGCAGAACCCCTAATTTAAACAGCCTTAGTGGTAGATAGGTTATCTGCTTTTCAGCAGGGAGGCACGCAGCAGTGCTTTTTTATATTTTTGTTTTAGGTACATTTCTGCAAGCCTGTTTGTATCTCAGGGCATCTTTTGTAGAGCTTAAATAATATGGCAGATCTTCAGTTCCTCTGGCATGGCAAGGGGAGAGTGGAATTCAGCCACGCCAGTTTGGTACAGCTGAACAACTGGATTTATAATTCAGTCTTTGGATTTTTAGCATTTAAAATGCCAGAGTTGATAGGTGTCCACTCCCTAGAGCTCATGTCAAACTACAAGGCTAACATGCCACGTGTTGGTTTGTAATTACAACCTCATCAAAATTAGAGACCCATGAAGTTTATTTATTATTTGTTTTTAGTAGATATATATGATTATAGTTTAAGAAATAAATACAGTTTTCTCAGTCGCAGTGGTGTGGTGAAAGAGCTGTGGACTGTTCCACAGCCATTTTGTGAAAGGAGCTACAGATGCCAGAATGAGGTGATAACTAACTGTTTGGTTTCCACAGGAGAGGAAGGGCAAGTAAGTTGTTACAGTCTCCTGAAAGGATTCCACTTCATTATTCATATTTCACAGTATAAACTAGAGTCATGATAAAACCTGGATGAAATTTTGGGACAACATTCTATCCTGCATGAATGCTGCTACCATTCTGGTCTAGAAGCTTTTTCCTTCCATGCAAACATATATTTTCTCCCCGCTCCCGGAGCAGCAGTCACGAGACCTGCCACAGACACCCCAGCCCAGCTTGCTGCCCAGCCTGCCATCCTCCTAGCGTGGCTCTAGCTCCAGGCAGCTTTAAAGAAGTGGAAGGATGACAGACACTGAAGTCACTGAGAAACTTCTGGAAAAAAAAACCAAACCTGCCCCTTAGGCCCGTACACCTTCTGCCGTAGAAACAAAACTATCTTTTCTTTTGCCCCCCTCTGGCACACAGCAGCTTCATAGTGGTATACTACACAGCCAGTGCTAGAAAAGTGAGTGTCTGTGATGCCACCAATATTGACCACTGGGGGTAGGGAAGATTATTCAAAGTTCTTAAGAAGCTGTCAGGTTCCTGGGGTTCTCAGCTGTTCTAGAAAACAACAGATAATTAAAATTTTGTTTGTGCGTGTGTGCGCGCACGCATGCATGTCTCTCTGTGTATAATTAATCTTTCCGTTAGCATGAAAGAAAAGAGTTCATATGAAACTTTGTCTTACTCTCTCCTTCTCCTTCTCCTGTCTTCTTCTCTCCACTGCCAGATAATCTACATTGTGGCAGTGCGTATTCAGCTGTTTGAAATTTAGCACGGACATCAATTCATCTGCCAGTGAGCTAATGCTACACCACTAGTCAACCTCCCTAGAAAAAGGGATATGCTGGGGACTGAAGGTGTATCAGGAGTGTAATGACAAGGCCTCTGAGCAGAACACCTTACTGACAGCCTGGAAGTTTATGAAGTCTTTGGATTAAAAGCAGCATCTGAAATAAGCTTTAGGCTTGGAGGTCACCATGTGCTTTGAACTTCAAATCATACAACAAAAACTATGTTGTACTGCTAAACCTAGCGGAGTGGCTAGTCAGCCTGCTTTGCTCAAGTTAACAGCCCCAAATATGCCTCCCATCTTCTGTTAAAACATTGCCATGCAAAGATTACACGACTATTAGAAATTGGAAATCCTTTCTAAAAAGCTCACATGCTGCAGCAAGGAATGAACTTTAGCAGCTATCTAGTAAATTTTATGCCTTTTATTGGTGTATAGTGATAATTTCAGTTTGCCGTCACACATATGTGTGCATTCAACCAGTCCTCTTTTAACTTTTGGGGGGGAGACTGAAATTGGGGGAAGGGGGAGGTGTTTGCTTTTATTTTTTTTTTTTTTTTTTTGGCACTTCCTGAGAGGAGCAATAAATGTGATATTAACTGGAGGGTTTTTCTGCTAGGTCAAAGGAATCACCAAAAATGCAGCTAAATTTGGCTGCATTTTCATTATTGCCTTATTTGCATCTATCTGCACGTATATGGCGTTACACGATCAACATGAATACAGACAATAACACTTCTCTCACCTGCTCAATTCATTTGACGTGGCAAAGGGGAGAAGGTGTTGGCCCTTCCCTAACAACTCAGTCTGCAAATCAGAGAGAGAGAGAGAGAGAGAGAGAGAGAGAGAGAGAGAGAGAGAGAGAGAGAGAGAGAGAGAGAGAGAGAGCCTGTGTCTGTGTCCACGCAGGCGTACACACATACTTTCCAGGCAGTAGACCATCTCGCATTTGGAGTTTATGTATGGTCCTAAAAAAAAAATACTGTTCTCATCTCATTCTGGCACACTGATGGAAATTTGACTTCTAACATTCCTCTTCCCTATTTTGGGGAGGATGTCATAAAATGGCAGGTAGAATTTATTTATTTAAATAATATTTAGAATAAAAAATATTTTAAATAAATAATTACTCTAAGTATTAAATACTAAGTAATATTAAAATAAATAATAAATATGTAAACCAGGGCTTTCTTAAGCCTTTTTTAGACTGGAGATGCCTTTCCAAACTGAAATTGTCAGCCTTGTAATTAAATAGGAGTATGGTGTCTTCTCGGAAGATTAAAAAGCTACTTAGCTCACTGAGATGATTTATGCCCTCTATTTGTCCCTAGCAGTTCTTTGGTGCACTATGACAACAGCAAAGGTACCTTAAGTTGAAGGGGGACGACAGCCTTTATTTCAAGCAAATAAATCCAGAAGAAATTTAATGGTACAAAAAGCACTGTGCTCAAAATGAAATATGGCATCATTCAGCTGTTAGCTGACCCTGTCAAAAACAGTTTTCCATACGACCAAAAATAAAATGGTAAACATTTTGCCTAAAATCGTACAATTTTTTCCTGTTTGAGTGCACTGGATGTGTGGCAATACCTTTTAAAGTGCCTAGGGTGGCATACAATGCCTAACATTAGACACAGCTGTAGCAAATAGAGCGAGTCTACACTCTTGGATTTTTAAGACCACAAGGCATGGAAGGACAACCCTATACACGCACACAGTTCCCCACACAGACACCCCCCCCAGTTCCTCTCCTTCTGTGTGTTTGTTGTGCCTATTCTGAAAGGATGAGCCTGAATCTTATCAGTCTGTGTTTGAGAGCAAGGGTTGAAGTAATACTGATGGCCAATTACAGGCATCAGTACTTTTGCCAGTGTTGGCCTTCTGTCAAATACCTGTAATTGTTCTTGGTTGCATCAAGCCACAGCCCCCAAGATAGGCTCTCCCCATCAGAGTAGTAACTCTGTTCTGCATGCAGTCTGCTTGAAATATCTTTCTGAAGCCTGTTGGACCAGATTTGTGCCTAGAGTTTGAGATTAAGATTTGCTGGGCGGGGGGGGGGGTGTGACAGAAAAAAAATGCCCCTCATTAACACACATCCTAGGATCATATTGGTCGTTTGCACAGTCGCACTGTGCAACATTGGTAAGTCAGCCAGCCTCTGGCTAGGCTACCAAAGTCATTGGGGCTGAGGAGGGGACTAAGTGAAATGTCCCCAGCACTCTGCTTTCAGCCCACAGATAGTACAGCCTGCACGCCTCAAATGTATGAAGGGAGCAGTGCAATCGGTGAGTTTGCCTCTATTACACTACAGAGCATATGGGAGAGCCAACTCTATTGTTAAAGCTGTCATTTTTGTTCCAGTTAGCAGATTTTGAGTTTGAATTAAATGCACTGTTTCCTATTTACCAAGTATTGATGGAAAATACTTTTGCTTTAATGCTCGTATGCTTATGTAGTAAGCTGTTGAAGATGGTAGTAGGTGATAGGGATTAGTTTGTTATGAATTCTGCCTCTTAGGTTGGCACTCCTTAAGCAGTTTGAGAGGCCACACAGTCACTGCAATTTCTTTGTGCTATCCCCCTCTTAATTACCCTTAAAAATCTTGGCTGCTGAGACTAAGTTCAGCAGCTCTGACAAAGCCAGCCACTTCACAGTATCCCAGCATTTCTCAGGAACACATGTGGGAGCCTGGAATGTGACAGGAGCAGCTGGAGACTTTGCCTAGTGGAGATACAAAGGAAGCCATGGGTCACATTTTCATAGCTCTTCTTTGAGGTGGTTGCATTACCTGTCAGTAGTAATTGCAATAAGACCCTGCAGACAAGAATCATGGATTCACATTTAAAAAAAGAAAACAATAAACATTATTTACATAAGCATTTCTATTCCACCAGCACAAATTTCTGTGTATCACTCTCAAGTCTGAGCAGTGGAACATGAATATAATGATCAAACACACCAAGGGAAGACAAGGAAATTAGGGGTTGGTACTTTTTAACCATTGCTTATTCCTCAGCATATTGTGATGAAAAGCAGACCAGCTTCCTAGGCTAATGTTTCTGTTTCTTATTACAGTTGGATAGCGTCACTTCACTAATTCAGGCTGCCAAAAATTTAATGAACGCTGTGGTTCAGACAGTGAAGATGTCCTATATTGCATCCACAAAGATTATCAAGATTCAGAGTCCTGCTGGCCCACGACATCCTGTTGTGATGTGGAGAATGAAGGCTCCAGAGAAGAAGCCCCTAATTAAAAGAGAGAAGCCAGAAGAAATCTATGCCGCTGTCAGAAAAGGTTCTGCAAAGAAAAGAATCCATCCTGTTCAAGTCATGAGTGAATTTAGAGGCAGAGAAATAGTCTAATATTCTGCCACTTTTTGTGTCCCAGTCTTGAATTTCTGATTATTTTTTAATCTTTTCCCCCATGTATTTAATAATTATATATGTTAATGTTTTGCTTTTCTCTAAATCTGTAAGATAACATGTGCTTAAATTATTTGAAAAAGCTGTTGGATGAATTAGCAGCACACAGCTGAAAAAAAAAAATATCCATTCTCTTGTAGTGACCAACTATCATGTCTTTATACTGGCATGTTTTCAGCAGAGCACTTTGAGTGATACATTATGGGACTGTGCTGTAGTTGGAAAGGAGGATGCAATGTGCCAACCTGCCCAAAGTCGTACTGCATTCACTAGGCTTAGGCGGTCCTTCACCAGGGGTGAATGTGGCCAATACAAAACTGCATGTATTTTATGACATACAGCTTTTTAAACATTGTGCTATTGGGCCAGATCCTTTATCAGCATCCTTACACCATGATCAACTCAGCTGGAGTGCTTGATTCTAGCTGAGAGTCTGGGCCCTCAACTTGTATCTGGATTGAAAGATCCCCCCCCATCCAAGGCCCAGCCTTGGAAATGGAAGAAGTTTGAAAATTGATGAAACACAGAAAGTGTTGTAACAACATGGACGTAATAATGTAATAAAAAAAAGCATTGACTGCAACATAGCAGTAATAATAGCTCTTTAAAAGGCCTTTTGAAATATTAATATTAATGTGTGTTCTACTTCCTGCTCTATTCTGTGAGCCCTAATAAACCTGCTGACTGTTTCATTTGGAAGCGCAGATAAATCACCTATTAACAAAAAGCTTTTCTAATCACTGCACAAAACAAATACGAAATACATCATTATTCTGTGATCAGTGTGTGAAATACACAAACACATATGTTGATCTTAGGTATGATGAGATTTTTGCAAGGTAACTAGCGATTTAAATCACTTTTCTTATGACAGTAGAGTCCTAAATGCAGGACTGTGCCAATAATCAACTTGCTAAATGGCTGCACTATATCTCGAAGTATGTAATGAAGTGCTATTAGTCTGTGATAACCACTAGG
Source organism: Morus bassanus (assembly GCA_031468815.1). NCBI lineage: Eukaryota > Metazoa > Chordata > Aves > Suliformes > Sulidae > Morus > Morus bassanus. The sequence continues at coordinate 6,331,590 of CM062583.1, forward strand.
CTTCTGTAAGGTAGTGAAAGAAAATTTTTCTAAATCTGTTTGAATCTGAAATCCACTTGGACTGATATTTTTTAAAGAATCTAACTTGTCTTCCCTGCCATGTCAATAAGTTTTCCCAGACTCCACTTGTTACTGAAGATGTCTTTGCTTGGCAATTAATTTGGTATGTTTTTTGTATTTGCTAAGGTGAGAGGGCTCCCTCAAATGCCAGCACTTCATGATGTGTCATTGACTGCCCTTATGAGGCGGCTCCAGAATATGGGCTGCTGCTCCGTGTCATTTATTATCATGTTTGGCACAGCAGTGCCCCTACGTAGCACAGTGTGTGGGCAGCAAAAATAACCATAAACTGTGTTTTTCCTCTTGGGGGCCACTCTGTTTCTAAACTCAGGACAGTGGAGCCATATAATTTCTAGGCTGTTGGTTAAGAAACCCCATGAAACTTACAGTGATCATGAATTAAAAATTTTACAGATCACTATTGCACCTTCCATAACTTTAGTATCTATTAAATGAAACAAAAGGAGAAGTTTGGAAGAAAAATTACTTCTTTCCAACTGAAATTCCCTCCAGCATGTTTGCATCAAGATCTCAGTAACATGTATAGGTCTTTGCTAGTCCTCTTAGGTCTACGGCGTGGGAAGCAGCTATCAGTCAAGGGCGTAGGCAGAGGCAATATAGAGCAGGCCATATAACCTACTTTCAGTAGGTCTGCTGGCAGACTGAGCAGAGCTGAGATAAAAATTCTGTATGGTATAGAGATCAGGAGAGCATATGTTATTGTCACACCTTAAAGCCAAAATCTCCATGCAGGTTCTGGCCCACACCCTTACACTACCTACTCCCCCAGCAAGGTTCAGGTCCAGCAGGTGAGTTGACATAACGTTGTTTTGGGGGGGGTGGGGTGGGGGTGGGTGTTACTCTTTTAATAAATCCTCATGTCTCCGGATTACACCTTTGATATAGGTCACCTTGACATCAAATGTTTATAACTAATGTCTTGTTATCACATTATTAATAAAAAGCATGTACACCACTGAGAAGATGTCTTTTAGTGTTGTGGGATTTTTTTTTTTTTTTTTTAAATGTGTCTCCTTGTTGGTCTCCAACACTAGTGAACACCCAGTTCAAAAGCCTGCCAGGTTTGCTTAGAGGAGTGCCAGCCTTCTGGCACACTAAGTGTACTCTATTAGTCTGGTTAAAGTGAGACTTTTTCTGGAATTAGTATGAGTAAGCACAGTTTATTGCTTGATTTAACACTCCTTTCTGCAATGCTAGTCACTGCTCTCTTATCCTGGCCATGCTTGATAGCCAGTTTGTTCTCAACTTCCAATACTATTCCTATTACACAGGAATTTATTAGGCAAAACCCAACCCTCTAAATGAACAAGAAAATAAAACCCATTGCTGTTTTTTGAGAAGAGCCAAAAGAATGATGTTAATTATATCTAGACTTCTTTCTCTTGGCTAAAGTTCAAACCCAAGTGAAAATGTAACAAGGTAAAGTTTATTCCTGGCAAAGGAGGCAGAGAGATAAGAAAAAAGCCTTGGAGATGTAAAGAGCCCAGTGTGTTAGCTCATTACCCCCCTCAGCAGGTGTGCAAATCAGGGAACCACCACTTCTATGCCACTATTAATAATGCTGAAAGAGGACCTGCGGCTCAGAAAGTTTTATTCAAAAGCAGCAACCCAATTAATCCTGCAATCTACTCGTTCCTTCCCAGCCCCAGTTTTCAGAGTATAGTTTTTCACTCCATTGTTGCGTGCCTCTGTGTTTGCATGATGTCCATAGCGTATCAGCATGTCCCTTGAAAACTATGCTCTTAGCTGCAGCTCTGAGAACACCGCAGCAGCTCAGATTATTTCATTAGCTTGCCTCATTCTCTCCCCAGTACCACATTACGGAGCAAAGTATGATGGACAATTGAAGGCAATTTTATTTAAAAAAATTCATTGGAGCACTAAAAAATAAGATAGATAGTATTTTTCATTGTTGAATCAGATTAGTACAAGAGGATGCATCCAAGCCATTTCCATGAATCCTAATGCTGTTGATTTTTAATTTTTTTTTAATGAACAACTTGGGTGTGTCACTATGCTCTCACTGCTGATATTGTTTCCTTTAGTATTTAGCAATTATAATTTGTAAACAGCAGTTTCTGTCACTGTGCTGAGCATAGTTTGCAGTTTGTCCCAATTACTTCATTATTACCTTGACTTAGTGAGCCATTCCTGGTAAGTAACAAAAGTCCTTTCATCTCTTGGGCCCTCAGAAAAATGTAAAACCACATTTTACATGCCCACCCCTGGAGCCCTGTTCTTGTGCACGGTAAAACCTGTTCTGACATAACTAATTGGCTTTTTTTTTTTTTTTTTTTTGGAGGGAGGGGTAGAGGAGGGGAAGGTGGAGAACAGATATGGTAACCCTCTCTGCACTTACCCCAATGTACTTTCTCCCCCAACTTAACCTGGTATCACCTGGGAAGCTCCATAGCTGCATCCCTACTGAAGAAGATGACTACGCAGCCTGACATCACGCAGGTCTGATGTTCCAGATGGTTTTAAAAGGTCTTCAGCTCTTCTGAAAAGGTGTTTTATTTTGTTCATTTTCTGTGGATCCACAAATGAAGCATTTAATAAAAATGTTTTTATACAGCAAGTTTAATGAGCTTTTAGAAGTTTTCTTTTTGAAGAAAATATTTATAAGTCTTTACCAGTAGTAGACAGTAATATTCTATGTGGTCATACCTGCTATTTTTGCTTCCAGGTACTACCTATCCCTTGTGTACCGCTCTTGGTTAAACTCTGGGGACTCGCCTGTATATTTGGCTCAGGAAATAAGGAGATAAATAAAACCCTATTCCCTCAGGTTGGATTTAAAAGCAAAACAAAACAAAACAAATGGCCTGCAATGGAAGAGACAGACTGGTATGCATGTGTGTGCAGGAGAGGAAAGAAGCGTTGGGCCCTGGAATGAGGGGAGAAGTGAGGGTGGTAAGCAGGGGATGGTACTTTTGGCAGAGGACATGGAAGTTGTTGAAACTACAGAGATAGAAGGGCTTGATAAAATGGTGCTGGACATCTTGATCTTGTACCGCAGACCAGCACTTCGGATTCAGCAAGTGAATGGTGCCTGTTCTCCACCTCACAACCTTGCAACCCCTGAATCCCGACAGCCTTGAAAAGCACCATTCACCTCCCTCATCCTCCCAGTCCTTGCCAGCAGCTCTTGGTGGTCACTTGAGGCACAAGTGACGCTCCCCAGCCCTCTTCTGGGTCCCTGCCTCCATTCTGATTCTACAGAGTCTCCTCTGCATCCCATTGAATTTTGCCTGTAACACTGAGGTAGCTCTGGTTATATACAACTGATAATAACCCACTTCCTCTCTAATAACCCACTAAAATCACTGGGGTGCTGGAAAGAAAAAGTTCACATAATAAAAGCTGTCATCTGAAATTGTCCAACAGAGTGCAATTTAAGAGCATATTAGTAGAGTAATTAAATAATAATTAAAGATCAAGCAGATGTCACTGTACACTTCATTTTTGTTTTCCCTGGGAGATCATTAGAACTGGCTTTCTCCTAAGATGGTTAGTGGGCTTGGTTTTTTGCAGAACTACTTCTTACAGTGAAGAAAATGCACTAGCACTGTTGATGAAAAAAATCTTAGGTATTTTGTGTTGTACACTGAAAGTGGTATTGCTGCAATGAAAAATATCACCGTTCAATTAATAAACCGCAACTCTGTGGAAACTTTCTTGGGATAAAGAGAAACAAAGTACATCCAAAGCAGAAATGGCTTAAGAGTTCTGTAAAAACAAACCAGGAAAATGCCTGAAAGCCCCTAATGTCTACCATCAGCAGGAGAAACTTACTGCTATGGTCAAAGGAATTGAAAGCTGAGGGGCTAATTTTTGATTCCAGCACACAAGAAATAGTTATGGTGAAAGCTTGCAGTGCAAGAGATACACCTAACAATTTTATTTTTAAGCAGCTTTTTACAGGATAGGAAATACTAATTTTCTACTTCCTGATGGTGAAAATGACCGCATTTAAGCAGGCTGGAGTCTACAGAGATGCCTTGTCATGCAGGATGATGTTTCCTCTGGACACTCAGTCTTCTATCAGCCTGGCCATTTTAGAGCCATTGACTTTTCTGCTGTAGTTCTCAATTATTTTTACAGTAGACAGCAAATGATTTAACAGCAGCTGAAAGTACTCATGTAGCTCATTAGCTGTGGGGGAGACTGTGCCTTTTTGGCACTGCTTTTTCATGGAGGCAGGGGGGCAGGATGTTAAGGGAGCTGCTGCTAACTGCTCCAGCAAGCCTGCTGGTAGGTATTTTCTCTGCTCAGTTCCCAGAGCTCCCTTATTAGATGGAAATAGGATAGGAAATTGGTCCCATGCTTTCAAAATGCAGAACAGAGCACGATGCTCTGTTTGCCCAACTAGTCAGCATGCTGACGGGATGGGAGAAAGGAAGAAAAGTAACTTTTTTTGAGGTTTTTCAGCTTCCCTGGTGGAGAAAGACCATCATTCAAAGGAATGATTTCTCCAGGAAAGCAGAATCTCCCTGGAGTCAAGGCTTTACAAGGATCAAGAAAAAAACAGCAAGAGGCTCTTTTATAGCTTCAACTTCTTCTATGAACCCAGTCTAGTCCTCTGTTTAATCTGTCCTAACCTTGCTCCTAATTGCAGATTATCTAAGTATAAATTTTGCATTATTCACCCAGCTGTTATTTTACAGCAACTGATGCACATACTGGAAGCCTTCCTAACAGTAAGCTGCACTGATTAATTGTTTCATATTATTTCTTATTTTTATTTGAGGTACTAAGGACCTCACCCAGCAAGCCACAAAGTCCAAACCCTCAATGATGTCTCTCAGAGCTTCGATAGGCAGCAAACCATTCTGACTGCTACCTGGGTAAATATTTTGTGTGTAAAAATGTGTGGTTTGTGCCATATTCCTCTGCTCAGTAGTGACTGCTACACAGTCATAACTAAGCCCTCTTCTACAAGAAAGGGACTAGCGCTATAGGTGTAATGTTGTATGTAGATCATACCTAGTCACACATTAAGATTCAAGCTGTCATGGCAGGCTACCTATTTAAGCACCAGCAGCTGAGGTCCTGCACATTTAGGATATGGCTGCTATCACAGCTTTCTGTATTTTACCCTTTACTGTCAGTTGTGGGAATGAGCTTGCTTGGACTAACACCTTTTATTATTGTCCATCATCTGACACACCGTAACCGCACTGTGCAGACTGTGTGTCCTTTGGAGGAGCCACAGCTCATATGATGTTCAGGAATTTAATTGGGAGTGGGTCCTCAGTGGCTCCACAGAGGTTGTTGGCTTGCTCGTCTGCAAGGTTAGCCAAAAAAGAAGGAGAGGAACCAATGAATCCCTTTCCCACAACTTCCTAGCATTATTTGTATGCAGTGACCAAGTAACCCACCTGTCCTATTCCCTTCTGATCCAGCTTTTAATTTCCATCTATCCTATCTTCTTACCACTTTGATATCTATGTTCTCCCTCAGCATTAGCTTCCTATCTTCTGTCCTGGACACTGTGACTTCTTTCAACAAAAGGACAGCATACAGGTTTTCAGCACCTCCACCTCCATTTCCCAAGGTCCTGTTTCACTTCATCTTCTTCGCAAAACACTACAACAAAAGAACAAGGAGAAATGGTGTGTGGCCATCTCAGCAGCCAGGCTAAATCAGCACAGCTATTTTTGAGTTCAGTGGTAAAATATCCCCTTGACAGTAATTACTGTAGTCCTTCCTCTGTAGCAGCTCTCTAAAAATGTTATCCCTCATTCAGGCTGGCTAAGACCGATCAGTCACCTTGAAGTTTGCTTTTGAACAGGTAGAAAGCATGCCACCAGTAAAGAGATATGTTCCCCAAAAGAAAATATGTCTTCCTTGCCCTTTCCTCTTGCTGCATTTCAAACAACTTGTCTTTATTTAGGCATGTCGGGCCAACTTTAAAATACCAAAATACAAAATATGAAGGTTATTAATACAGTAATCCAAAGGGCAAAGAGCTTATTGGTCCTATGAGCTATTGAGTCATGTGGATGGTGATGGCACATCTTCAAGCACTCTATTATCATAATGCCTGGGCTGAAGACTCCATTAATTTTCTGCATCACCAACAGCTGAGGACCAAAGCTGGCAGCCAATAATACATGAGCCCAGTATAAGCAAAACACATGCACAAACAAACCTTCCCATCACCTCATAAAATATTAACAGCAGAATATAACAGATCAGAAAAGATGTGGCAAAAGGAGTACAAAGAAAATCATTCTGAAATATGAGTCCTTACAATATTGTTTTTCAGAAACATTGTATTTCAGTTCCCAAGCAGCTGTACATTTATCTTCTCACTACTAAGTGAATTCTGATGGTCTGAGTGGGCTAAAATAAATTAATGTACTTTGATTTTTCAAGGTATCAAAGGAGAGAAAGTGAGCAGCTCTTCCTGTGTTTCTGCTTAAGATGTATATTACATGAAATTCATCCCTCACCAGTGACTTATGCATTAAGAGATGTGTGTCATTCTAGGAAGGGATTTCTGTGAATTAATTTTGGTTGGCTACTTATTAGATAAAACAGTATGTCTTTTTTTTGTTAACAAAAGCATGTTCAGCCATACTTTAAATGAAACAATTTGCAAGAGATTGTTTTTTAAAAAGCCCCTTTTCTGGCCAAGCTTCAGTCCTCATCCAGAAACTTTGCCCCCTGATTCTGCAATCTCCTTTTCCTTAAACAAGGCATCATCTAAAGAAGAATGGTTGCCCAACTACATCTAGCGATGAGACCCACACTTTGGAACAGAATTTGCCACCAAGTATTTGAGGGTTCCAAAGGTTATTTCCAATGCAGAAGGACTGGAAAAGCTACTAGAAACTTAAATATTACAATTTAGTATTTCTTTTGAAAACTAATTAAGTCTTATTATCATTTTGACAGATTCATGTAGTTTGTTGCAATGAAAAACGGAATTACTCATTTCAGATGTATTCCCTGTAGCATACAAATGTTGGGTAAAATACTGAGTGTGTGTGAGGAAACCTTGGCTGAAATACCTTTTTTAAAAAACAGAAAAACACCAGTAATGTAGCCCTTGGTATGGCCACTGAATTGACAGCTACTAGTATTTGGTCAGACTAATGGTAAGACGCTTTACCTTCCAACACATACTGATATGACATACCTCATAACATTTTATCACAGTGAGCATAAGCAATGATTTCCACTGAAAAGAACTCTCATGGATTTGCCAGTATTGCAAACAATATAATTAAGCCTGTGCCTAAATGATCCGTTCAGCAGGCCTGGTCTTATGATTGCATGTAAGTGCTTTGCTGAATCAAAGCCATGGTGCTGGCACATTTAGGTATCAACCTATCTCAGGAATCAGCAAAGCATGGTTACTAAGAGAAACATTTATTACCCAAAAGTTATATGCATTATTACAGAAAGTGTAAATGTGGAAGTACAGTGGTAGCTTACAACTGAGATTTCACTCCTGGCAAACAGCTCCCAATAGCGCATTTCACCTTACAGGGAAGCTCTGCTACTTTACATATGGACTATACACACGCCACAAATTTCATACAGAAATAAAGTAAACACAAACAGAGGGAGACCATATGCACACACTGCAAACCATTTGCCCCTAGTCTGGTTGCCTTAATGCTTAGCTGATCTTTGCCCGGGCCTGACAGAAAAATCTCTTTCTCTATTATTTACCTATTCACAAAGTTATATAATTTACTTATTTATTATTTATTTTATATATATAGTACAATACATATTAGTAATGATTACTATATTAATAAAATATTAGTAATGTACAATAAATATGATTATGTTAGATATTATTAAATATATATTTACACTTATATAAATATATTCATATAATTACATAATATTTAGCTATTGATAAACTAAAGTTGTTAGAATTCATAGCCAGTACTATTGGAAGTACGGGAATGTTTAACCTTAGTAAGGTATAGCATTTCTGTATTCAGCCTCAATATTCTGCTTTTGAAATAATCTGACAAAAAAAAAAATATGCCAGCTGCAGCTTATGGCAAAAGTATAGCAGCTGCATCTAGTCAGTCAGAAAGTAATCTGGAACATAAAACCCAAGCAATTAAAAATAGAGCATGGAATAAATATTTCTACAAACCTCTCAAGAGTTTGAATAGGATATTCCTATTTGGTAAAAAATAAAATGTGAAACCAGACAACTTCTTGGCTCTATTAATGAGCTCTATTTTCACTGAAATCATCTTTGTCTAGCTGCAAACATTACACAAGCCAATATAATTTCAAGGTGTTATGTTAACATGACTAAGATGCTTCACTTCCCCCAGCATCCTATCCTCTAACTATTCTTCTTATTTTCCTCCCAGAAGAAGCTCTTGTTATCAGGGCTCTGGAGGGGATGTAGCATGTACAAATATGCTAACATTTCAGCAAGTGTATCAGCCTGAGAGATCTCATCTGAAACAGTTATTGTGAATTAAACCCATAATCTTGGCTAAAAATAAATAGGGTGTAGGCAACCCTGTTACTGGAATGAAATTCAAGACAAAACTGCCAAACTATTCTGTGTTTATTCCTCTCGTCCCAGGCTCTTCTCTATTCTGTTTGCTTTTTTAGCTTGTATGTAAGACACTGCCTCTCACTAGATATTACTAGATATAGATTTCACAATATAATGGGTTCAGTATGTGATCAAAACAAAAGTTTGATTTTTTGGAAGTCTGTTCACAAACCAGATGCTGTTATAATAACCTGGAGCCTGGTGCCTAACGAACACAAAGCTTTAAGGCAACAGTCTCCACTCCCCCTCATTCAAGTACCTCTAATAATTCCAGCTAGTGTGCCACCTGGTGTCACCTTCACCCTCCTGCTACTTTGCTCACAACTGTCTCCTTGAGTTTTCTCTTCTGGCCAGGCTCCCTCTTCCAAGTCACTTAGCTCTTCAGCAGCCTTAACTCTAAGTGTGGAGCCTATGGTCTAGGGAAGTTCATACCTCCCCCAGCAGCCGTGTGTGGGTGCCAGTGGTCTTCTCCATGCTGCTGCTGGGTACTGCTGAGAATATTTTTGCATGCAAGAATGCATTACCCATTTCTGAGCTGAGGGAAAAAAAGGAGAGGAGGGAATGTGACATTTACATAACATGGAAAACTTCAGCTTTTTAATTCCATTGTAAAGTCAGCATTTCCCACGGGGGCAGAAAAAAGTGCTATTTTTCTCCAGAAAGTTCTCTGGAGTTCCTTTGTATGGAGTTCCTACACATGCCCACCTTATACTCAGCACTTTGCAGCTACCAATTATCAGTACCCAGTATGGATTTTGAAAGTAACCACCAAACGCCTCCTAAGTAAGTTCACTTTTCTTTTCATTTTTCATTGAATTGTTCTCTAAAGATAGGATTCAGGGGACACACTGTTTGTTCACTGAGGAAAAAGGCAGTATTAGGACTCTGACACATCCGTAAGTATTGGGTGAGAAATACCCTAATGGGCCAACCTGCCAGAAGCAGATGAGCTGGGACAGAGGTCAGATCACTTTGCAGTGGTTTTAATACTGGTATTATTTATACAAGTCCAATATTTACCTGAACCCTATCCTTGCCTCTGGAGTGGAAGGTCTTTCTCCCTCCTGCCAAATCCATATGATCCTGCCCTGCTCATGCCCTCTTGCTTTTCTAACCTGGCAGAAGCAGATAGATACAAACTCCCCATATTTTTTCAACACACCTTTTTTCCCTTACAGATAGATCTGCACAAATAAATAAAAGATCCATTGACCAGCTTCTACCACAGCCTCAGCCTAATTGTAATCATTCACAACACTCCCCCCCTGGCAAAAAGCCTCCAACTTCCTTTTTTTACTGAAGTGGCAAGCTGTTTTAGCAAGCTGTGTTAGTTACCCACCGTAATGCCCAAAGATTCTGATATCTAAAGGAGGATAAAAGAGGGACGAGTAGCAAAATACTAAAGAATTAATGCTGCACACACAGAAGAGCTTACAAAAACCTCAAAACCTTAGACTGCAAACAGAGCAGGCTATACTTCCAAAGTCAACAAACTAATTGCAGTGGCCAAAGGCTTCTCCCTCTGATTTTGCAAAACACGGTGTGATTTGTAAACAACAGTAGTGTTTCCTTGTTTAGAAAAGGTTGCCTTAGTTTTTTTAAAACTCCCATCCTTAAACTTGTGTGCTCTGGGAACAGATGGCAAACCACATGTCATAAAAAACAACAAGAATTTTAGACAGAAGAGAGATGAAAAATAAGTTTTCTCCTTCAAAAACAGGACTCCTGAAGCTACTGCATTGCAATCCCTTGTTACATAAGCTAGTCCAACAGGGTCTCAAATAAATCAGCTATCTCCTGAGAATTACATTTAAAAAGGGGACAACATGAAGTATCAAAAAGACCTCAGCCACCTCTCTGTCACTGCTTACTTCTGTAGCTGTCTCTGAGTTTTAGGGACACTGCTTTCAATGTTCTGTGATCACTGAAGTCTGGCTCATCCCAGAAGCACAGTGACCATCAGATTTATTTATTTTTTTTTAATTTTTTCTGCATCTCAGAGGGAGCCATTTTATTTCTCTCATAGCCATGTAGGTAAGGAATGTAACGGATATGCAACACTGCAGGGCAATTCCAGGAAACATCTGGCATGGAAAAAAGGGCCATTGCCTATTGCTCTCCATCAAAATGGGGATAGGTGGTAGGCAATCTTCCCAAGATCTCTTGTGCCAAGCAACCTACTGTGAGCAGACCCAGTTTATTTTATGAGAGGAAAGCCATTCCTCTAGCAGACTCAAATCTCATCATGTTTATCTAACACAGGTTTAGGAAGATTATCTCATCTGAAAGGAGATTTTGAAATGTTACTGACTGCCTGAACTGAGCAGGAGAAGGAAGAGAGACGACTGAATGTGTGTCAGAGATGTAGAACTTACACAGGGGAACTTCCCTCCAGCCTCCCACACCTGTACAATTGACCCCAGGCTGGTCTGACTTCCAGGAGCAGGAAGACACTGAATGGGCCAGCATGGGAGGGCCACCCAAGGGGGCTGTGTCCCCACATTTCAGGGCAGCATGCACTCCAAAATAATCTTGTATCATCTCCCAGGAATAGAATAATTGCATGTGAATAGGATAACTGCGGACATTTCATTGCGGGGGAGTAAAATATAGACCATAACAAGGATTCATATTAAATGCATGGCAACAAAACAAAGCCAGTATTTATGTTCTCTATTTCAAACTCAAGACAATTTTACTTCATATTTTGCTGGGCCACCTAAGCAGCAGGCCCTGTCTTGCTTCCCGAGTACTGATGACTTTCTGCAGCATAGCACGCATTTTTCAAACAGAGGAACTGATTAAGAACAGCTAGACTGTAAGTATATTATAACTGTATAAACTCCTGCAAACATTTAAATTGCAGTGTTTTGGTGGTGATGAATTGGTTTAGTTTGAATTTATACAAAGTACAGACAAGAATGAATTATTTGGATAAATCTTTTGCACACAAGACTTTATCTGGACTGATAATATCTTCAATAATTTTGTTATATTTTATTGAAGAAAACTGAAATATTTGAAGACTCATAAAATGAATTATTAAAACCAGTTGAACTTTCTTCTTCCAATTATTTGCCATATTGAGAGAGTGGATTTTTATAATAGAATTGGGTGTAATTAAATCCGTAAAATGAGAAATTGAAATGAATTAAAAACATTGATATTTCTTCTGAAAATTTTGTCTTGACGTCTCTTTGACTTTTTTCACTACCTTTAGCAGAATCACCAAGTACCACATTCAGAAGGCACCTGGCTTCTCCAAAGCAAAAGAAATTGGTTTTTGCACTAGCATGGCAGTACAGCAGCAAAACTGCAATTTTTATTCACCTTATTCTGTTTAATACTGTTGGAGGAGGAAGACATTTGAATGAACGTGTCTTTGTGTATGTGTGTGTGTTCTGTCCACATCCACATATTTTCAGGTTAATAAGACTGTACAAAGAATAACTGGACCTATGGCAGATTTTATGGATAATTTTTAATATGCACACAGTTTTAGATATGTTTTATTTTTTAGCAAGGTTTGGCACTGAAGCTCCTTATTTTTTGTCCAGAATACAGACTGGAGAATTGAGACTCTTGTCTCAGTTTGTCACATATGACCTTAGGAAAGTCACTTGGCCTTTCTGAGAATTATTATAAAGTAACACAAATGATGCAATTATAAAATATACATAATTAACTTCTGTAAGGCAAATCAAATGTAAAGGGTAAAGCAGAATAGTAATTGATTTTGACATTACAACCAGTTTTTACCGGATGTTTTTACCCCATATGTCAGCACTTTAAAGAGCAAATTTAATTTCTTCTGCCTATATATAGGAAACTGTTTTGTTCTCCATAGTTGTCCATGAGAGTTAGTATTCACCCCACCATTGCTGGGATGCTGTAACTGTTGACTACTGCAGCTAAGCACTATGAAATGATATTATCATCACCAAGCTCATCTTTCCAGCTCTCCCCATACTAAAGTGAACTTTATTCAATACGCAGTGCTTCACACACATAGAAACAACAGAAGGGAAGTAAGCCACATAAAACTTATTTCAGGTTAAGAACAGCAACATACAAAACAAAACCTTTAGATGAAAGTCCCTTATAAGATGACAGAAAGCAAGATGCAAGCAATGATTGACAAGCTTAATGTGACGTGGAAGGCCTGCATACTCTGATGATTCATTGATGACTGGAGAACAAGTGAAATGCCCTTAAAAATGAAGAGCAAATTCTGAGCAATACAGAAGAACAGACTGCAATAGAAAAATGAAACTCTGGCCTGTTTTGAGGAGGGAGAAGCAGCTGAGGGAGATGGCAGCAATTCAAAGTAATTAGTGTTTAGAAAGGTATTTGAATATGCTTGTTAAATATACTGAGGAAATGCCCTATCTGTTAAAGATTCCATACCTACACTGCTATAGTTAGCTAACAAAATATTCAGCAACACCAAAGCTAGAATTGAAAAGGTACTGCAACATAGAAAAAAAGTGAACTAAGATTAGAAAAAGCAGGTTTCTTAATATCATAAAGTAATTAATGAAGAAAAAAAGACTTCACAAGTCACACAGAGGTAAATGCACATAAGAAACTTCCCATGGAAGTTGCAAACTTAAATATCTTTGGGCCACTGGTGATTTGATTCATTCAAGCACCTGGAGTTTTGCTGCAGTATGAAGCGCAGGAATAGTACATGATTTATCTATGGTAATTAAAAAATGCATAAGATGATTTATAATGGAACAGTTGGATTCTCTACAGTGAGAAGAAAGGTAAAATACACAAGACAGTATAAGAAGGCTGTTAAGTGAAGCCAGTAAAGATAAGAACATTTATCTTGGATGCTAGGGACATCTAAGATCTTGTTTACATGCCAGTGGTGTAATATTTGGTATTTTTGTGAATGAAGTAGATATACTGCATGACAATCAGAAAACAAACCAGAAAAATTCAAAGTTGCCTTGAAAAAAATCATTGTGCCAATGCATTCAATGCTATTGTGCTTCATGGAAAATATTGCTGATTCTGAGCTTGTCCAACTACTTGGAAGGACTTGTTAAGGAAGTCCTGTGTCTTTGGTCTTGAAGAGACCAAACAATGAGTGACACTGGAAATACACTTCCGGAAGAGGCCTTCCAGTTAAAGCCTGGCTCCTCCTTCTGGATCCTTCATATTCTGATTCATAAAACTTGGTAAAAAGTTATAGAAAAAGTGAAAAAGTAACAAGGAATTTTGTGTTAATCCTAAATCAACTCTGTTTCACTTTGACTTCATATCTTGGTGGCAGCTGTACAGAACAACATGAACAAATATATTTTTGATTCTTATTTATTTATATGATAAAACAGTAGAGAGCCTGCCTGGAACCTCCTGGGAGACCATGAACTGGAGCAGCAGGTAGAATGCTTGAACAGGAAGAAATGGGGCAAATGGCAGAGGGGGAATGGACAATTAACACTGATCTGCTTCTGAAGAACGAAGGAGAACTTCTGAGAAGTTTGGATAAACTGTATTTGTGGTCAAAGCTTTCTGAGATTAAGAAAGTTTTCAAATCATATAAAATTAATGTCAAGAAAACCTTTAAGATAAAACTCCCAAGTTTCATGCTCATGTAGCCCCTTTGCTGTAGGGTACATGACACACTGCTGTAGTAGGACAATGTGTAGCCTGGAAGAGTTCCATTTTAGGCAGAGTGCTGAGCGTAACATACTGCCCTGTCACCATCAGCACTGTAGGCCAACAGAAGCAACAGTTTACAGAATCCACAAGTCACCAAGATTACATCTGCGAATTATCCCTCAAGATTCGGTGAGTCTTGGAGAGCACACGGAAACTTTGGAAGTATTCACATTGTTCCAACTTTAGGCACCTAAGTTAGCTAACTACACAAACTAACTAAATCTCCACTTGTGATTTAAACTCCTGTGGGCAATTCAGAGCACCTGCAACAGTGGCATGCTTTGAATTACCCTGTGGCAGCACTCTCATCTCTTTCCACTGACCGTAGACTGGGCCTAGGGAGATTAACCATGTAGCCAGCCTAGCTAGCTGAGGTCCCAAACTTGGGAGGGGCTCATCTCTAATGCTGCCCTTGGCTGCATCTGGGAACCTGCCTGCAACAGGGTATGGCTGGGTAAATAGTGTGGGAGTGGACCATGCCATGCTCCCTAGCACTATGTATGCAACAATGATGCCAGCATAAGGGAATTTATCTGCTCGGAATCACTAGCTGGCCCAAAGCCACTTCATGCTAAGCGCAAACAAAAAACTGATCACAGCACGGTGAAAATCCATTAATATAATCACTGCACCTTAGATACCTGAAAGAATGCCCCTGACATCTCAAACGTATTAATTTACTTGAACTCTGAAGAGGAGGAAATCACTGTAGAATATGATTAAAGCTTACTGCCAAGGAGAAATTATTTTCTGAAAGTTAGGGAAGAAAAAAAAAAAGTCCCTTGTTTTTCCTAGCAGCTACAAGATTCCAAAACTGCTGCTTGCACTGAAAATAAGCAAAACCTTGCTGAAAGGACTCAGGAGGGTGCTCTGCTATTCAGTTATGCACAGAAATAAAGAAATCATCTTTCATTTAAGCACTGAAACAGAAATCCAGGAGGTGAGAGCAGCAGTCAGACTATCTAAGAAGGAAGGAAGTGAAGGGAATCGTCCAGTTTCAGCGTCTTCCTGCCTTTGACTGATCTTTGCTTGCTTAAAGAGCTGTTTTCTCTTCGTGACTGAGAGACTAGTAAAAAGTCCTATGACCTATTCAGTCAGTAAGCTAAGGAGCTGAAAGGTACTGTGTGGACTGTGCAAGGTATCTAATGCTTGATCTGCAGGGACAATACTTGTCACTGGGCTTTGTCTCTGTATTGTACTGCTACTTTTCTAATTAAGTGTGACAGAGTCATTTTCTTTTCTCAGTCACTCCCCAAACTGCAATGAGCTACTGCCTGAACTGTCTCATTTGTACAGCTATGATGCCATGCTGTCTGTAATGCTCTCTTGTCTGTTTTAATACATTAAGCCATCTGCCAACAACAGAGCATGAATAACAAGATTCAATCCATCTCTAATATGAGTGTAGTGCTCTTCTGTGCTGTTTCCACTCATTTGATTAGCTTGCCTTCCATTTCTGTTCAGGATGGCAAAAAGATAATATTTTCACTTTACTATTTTCTGCAAGCACAAACATATATATTATTTCAAATTCAGCCTAATCTAAGCATAATCTCTTTTATTTACTTCAGCTAAGTATGACACAGGAAAGGCTGCACTACCTACTGAGCAGCAAACTGGGACACAGTGCATTTGAATAAATTTTACAGGTAACCCTATGTCTTTCACTTGAGACTGATGTACTAACTCCACTTGGCAAGTCCGTATTCCAGGGCCCAATACACTATTCTCTGCCTGTTATTCCAACCGAAATTACAAGAGGAGCTGAATAACGTTCAGCAGGAGAAATAAATTACATTATTGGGCAGGTTTACAGTACAGCTATAGGAAGGATCCCAGGAAAGACTAGTGGGAACAACACCCACACACACACTGTGGGTTAATCCACAGTAGTTTACCCTATTTAAATAAACAATCCTGAATCTGCCCAAACAGGTTCAGGATCTAGAGAAGCACTAACAATAGCACTAAGACAAAATGTTAAGCTGATCATTCAGAGCAGCATAACCTGAACAACCCAATTATCAGGATTCTGAAGGTGAAGCATTTTCTTTGAGTGGGAATCCCAGTGCAAGGGGCTGGGTGCTTGCGCCAGGATGCCTTGTAAGCTGCTGCCCGTGTGAACATCTGAACTCCATGCAAGTGAAGACATCTGTTCACCAACTTCAATGTCATACACAACCTGACATTTTGGGACAAATTTTGTCACTGCCTCCCTTTTCAGCTTTTCCTAAAGCATCTGTGCATTTAATATCCAGGATCAGCATCCAATTTCATTTTAATTTTGTTACCTGAAGTATCTTAGACATTTCTTTGTTCTTACTTGAAAATTCAGATGCCTTGCTGAAATCCGGATACCATATTGTTTTGGGAGACTAGATAGGGAATCTGATTCTTATTTACACTATGGTCTCTTGGCAGTGCAAAGAGGATAAATTACACCTTCATCCATGGAAAAACTCTTTGCACTCCCAGAGCAATTTAAAGGTATCTTAGTATGAATAAGAATCAGAAACTGTGAGACATTTCTGACAGAGATTCTGCTGGAAAACTGTGCTATGCTGTCCTAGCTGCTTGGACACGCTATTTTCACATTTTCTGCTGCTTGTATGTCAGGACAGTCTACCGTGCATAGGAGACATACATTGGCTTCTTCACAGTAAAGAAAACTTAATTTTCTGCTTCAGAAAACAGAATTGTTGGTTCAGAAGGTCATCAAATACCAGTCTCCTCTATGGAGAGAAAACACTGAAAGGGAGTCTTGTAAAGGAAAACTCTCTTATACCATTAGATCCTAACAAGCTGAATTTTGGTGGTGTTTTTGAGAGAAGATGGAGAAAGTACAGAAGGCAGATCTGTAACTCTGCAAAAAGACTAGTGTTACTTTTTGCAGAAATATTTATGTATTTATTTATTCCACTCGGCACTGTTATAGTAGTTGCAGCTGAGAATTCTTCAAAACTTTAAGACTGACTATAAGAAGTATTTAATAAGGCAATTTGTATTTTGAAGCTATGATTAAAGAAAATGACTATTATAACTCTATATGCATGTTTTTAACTATCATTAAACAGAAAAGAGAATTTTTTTCTTACACTATTTCAGACATTGAAATGTACAAGACAATTAACTCAAAACTGGCTTTATAAGCATAGAATTTTAATGAGAAATCTAATGTAAACCAATATTCTAAACAAGTATAGAAATCAACACTACAAATTCTGTTCATGTTGGTCTTGCAAAAAAGAATAATCTGTTCTCTTTATCTCAATGTAAATTATAAGAGATGGGTATGAATCACATAAGGCTGATCTTTTCCAGAATTTATCTAGTTCCCTATATCCAGAAAAGAATTGCCCATGGGTAACACTGTAATCACAGGATCACAGGATGGTAGGGGCTGGAAGGGACCTTTGGAGATCATCTTGTCCAACCCCACTGCTTGAGCAGATACACCTAGAGCAGGGTGCACAGGGCCACATCCAGGTGGGTTCTGAATATACCCAGAGAAGGAGACTCCACAACCTCTCTGGGCAGCCTGTTCCAGTGCTCTGTCACCCTCACAGGAAAGGAGTTTTTCCTCATATTCAGGTGGAACTTCCTGTGTTCCAGCTTGTGCCCATTGCCCCTTGTCCTGTCATTGGGCACCTCTGAAAAGAGTCTGGTCCCATCCTCTTGACACCCAGCCTTTAGATATTTATAAGCATTGACAAGATCCCCCCTCAGTCTTCTCTTCTCCAGACTAAACAAGCCCAGGTCTCTCAGCCTTTCCTCAGAAGAGAGGTGCTCCAGTCCCTGATCATCTTTGTAGCTCTCCGCTGGACTCTCTCCAGTAGTTCCCTGTCCTTCTTGAACTGGGGGGCCCAGAACTGGACACAATACTCCAGATGTGGCCTCACTAGGGCGGAGTAGAGGGGGAGGATAACCTCCCTCGACCTGCTGGCCACACTCCTTTTAATGCACCCCAGGACACCGTTGGCCTTCTTGCCCACAAGGGCACAGTGGTGGCTCATGATCAACCCGTTGCCCACCAGCACTCCAAGGTCCTTCTCAGCAGAGCCGCTTTCCAGCAGGTCAGCCCCCAACCTGTACTGGTGCATGGGGTTGTTCCTCCCCAGGTGCAGGACCTTACACTTGCTTTTGCTGAATGCCATCAGGTTCCCCTCGGCCCAGCTCTCCAGCCTGTCTCACTGAATGGCAGCACAGCCTTCTGGTGTATCAACACTAGGGAGTCTTCACAGCATCCAAGTGAAATCATCCATCTTAGGGGCTACAAACCATCCTTTGGAAGTGCGTATCTCTCTCCTTACTATGCAAAAAACTTAAGCTCTTTGTAACCTACCTAAATGGTGAGAGCATCCCTCCTATTATCAAAGCAATAAAATGATTTGTGCTGAGGCCCATGCTATTTATTAGTAGTATTACTGAAAGTACTAAATAGTTTAGAGCTGGGCACATAAAAGGTTTGACACATCAAACAATCTCACACTTCAGATATTCTTAACTTGCATGTTGCTGTTGTTTCCACTATACAGACATATGAATTTCCTAAAAGCCTAATTTTCTACCAGTAGGGGTTCCCTAGATGACTAAAAAAGTGCTCTGAGGAATGTGTTGTCACCTGTGACATGACTGCATTAAAGTATAAGATACTTCAGGCTTAAGAAGATTCAAAACTGATTTTTTTTTTGGTTTGTTGTTGTAGTAGTGGGGCTTGTTTCTTGTTTTCCTTCAGCTTCAAGATTTGTTTTGGTGTGGAAAGGAAAAAGACAATGCCACACAGCGAACTAAGCAGCTCAACCAATTCAAACACTGCTCCAAAATACAGGACAAAGCTCCCTTTTCTGTTTCACTTGGACTGATGGCCACACCTTTCTCAGAGCTGCTCCATATTGTGTTAAAATAAACAAACAAAACTGAACACTGTAATAGGGGCATGACTTTGATTCTTTGATCTCTGGGGTGTGCTTTTATTCAGAGTCTTTTCCTCTGTGAGCCAGTGAATATATACATTTTATTCTGGAAGGTGGAACTGCTTCAACAGATAAGCACAACAGATGCAAAGCTCAGACAATGAAAGCATAAGTTGCACGGATTAAGAAATAGTGATTTTTGCAAGGGTTATAAGTGGATTACGCTTAGGAGATTTTCAAAGGAGAAAGGTATTACTATTCTATAACTACCCCTCTGCTAAAAAGCATGCCCTACTCAAAACTTTTTTATACTATTTATTGAATTGAAATAGAGACTGAACACAGAAAATAGAAGCACAAGTGGAGTCTGCCAAAATCAAAGGCGATCAGTATAAGAAGGTAACTTCAGATTTGGGGGGGGGGGGGAGCAAAGCCTAACTCTCAGGCATCCTAGCACCCTGTAGAAAACATAATGCTAACCTAGCCCTGCATGTTCCCTGTGGATGAGTGTTTAAGATGGCTTGCTGGGTTGACTCCTAACTCATCAGCATCTCTTCAGAAATAGCCCAAATAAAACCAGATTTTTTATATCTTCCTGATCAGTTACCCTTTAAATTTAATTGAAAGAAATTCAGCAGGTCAAATGCCAAGTTTCAACCTACCTCTTTGAGTTATTGTTAAAGAATGGAAATTGAAGTAATTTCCTTCTGGTTATATACTTCCATGAATATACATCCTTAAATAATACTTATTTACTTAATATAGCAAGTCTTAGCAGAACAAATTCTTCACCAGTACTCACAGAAGAACATTTCAGCACTGTTCATGCTCTACCATGACCCTATGTAATTATAAATTGGAATGGCCAGCTAATCAATGACATCAAACTGAGAAAGATTTCTAGGTTCTTTATAAAATATAAAAGCAGATACCCAAGATTTTGCTGAATTTTTAGTATCATCCGTAGTAAAGAATAAAATTTCATCACCACAGGTCTAACTTAAATTTCTTTTAAGGCAATAAAGCAGTACATAAATCAGAGCCTCTTATTGTATATTCAGATCAGCTCAACGGGGAGAACTTCCTTTTCTGAATGTTTAAAGAAATCTAAAAGCCAAATTACCTCTAAAAGCCTGTAGTGTTTGTAGAAGAACAGATTAATATATCTCAGAATGAATACATTAGCAATGAAGTCACAGAATGCTTGCATCAGGTCTTCCTGCAACATTTCATGGTATATTAAATAATTGGTTCCACAGAGCAAAGCAGAAATGTAGAAATATATTTCCAGAAAGCTAGAAATAATGCACATAAGTCTGTATTACATGTGCACTGTTGTGCATTTTAAAAGTTCAATGGATTCTGGAAGCACCACGCACTAAACATAGTACATTCACTGTACCTCAAATACTTTAAATAGAAATAAAAATGGAAATCAAAGGTATGAGTTGAAAAACACAAAACTTACTACATTTGAGCATGGAATCCAGCATAGGTTTCGGTGTGCACAGGACATTGACTGAAGCATCTGTGAAGCACAGTGGGGATGAAAATGGCAGTGGAATATGTGCAAAGGCAATTCCACCCCAGAACAACTTAATGCACACAGAAAGGCTGCATGTGTTTCATTCATTTGTAATAACTTAAGCAACTATTGGTTAATAACTTCACTGGCTAGTTATTGCTCCACTGGATTTACTGAATCCCAATGAAGTCTGCCAGTACATAACTCTGAAAGTTTGTCTCCCTACCCTCGAGAGAAATAAATATACCTCAAATGGCAGTCTTTTCTCTTACCACTAAAAGAGGGACAAGGAAGGACCTGTATTGTTCCTAAGTGTAGGTCCTAGCTAGCACTACCTTGAATTAGGTAACATTGTATCTGAGCAAATCTACTGGATGTTTGGTCATTTCTAGACATAAACCGTATATTAAAACACATACTGATTCTGGGCATACATTGATTAACTTGATTAACATACTGTTGACACTTGGTTATAAAAGGGAAACATGAGGAAATAAAACAAACAAACAAAAACCAAACACCACCACCCCCAAACAACAAACTCAAGACCTAAACTACACATAATGATGTAAGGAAGCTCTGGAGGCAAGAGCTGGGCAGCTGCCAAGGAAGGCATGCAGAAGAACATTAAGTCGTGAAGCCACAGTGGGAGGACAGTGGAAAGGAATCGGAAGAAAAAGATTAGGCATTCACTTAAGAAATAAAGAAGACAAACAGACTTCTGGGCCATTGATTAAAGACCTAACTAGGAAAGCGAGTAACTGAGGAGGAAAATTAGGGAGATGATTCAGGAAAAGAATTCAATTTCTTCTCATTCCATTTAGGGAAAGTAGCACTTTAAAAGAAGAAGAATATAAGGAATTAAAAAGGTAAAATCAAATACTAGTATCTGGAACAGGAAGGAACAGTCAGTCAGGTGTTTAGCCTGAGCAGATTGCTGATTTAGATTTTCAGCCTGTAGGCTCTTGATATACATGGAAAATAACTCTGTGGTGGTATGGAGATGGAACTACATCTCTCTCTAGTGCCTGACTGGCTCCCTGCCCCCTGCCTCCCATAAAATCCAATGTCTATTTAAATCCATGTTAGTACATTGGATCCAAGACTGAATATCTGTAAACGGCAGGTACTGATATGTATCTTTGGACACTGTTCCTTCCTTTACCTCCTTTGATGGAAGCTTTCTCTTCTCTTTCTGCAGCTCACAGAAAAAGTGATGGACCTTTCTGCTGTCTCAGGACACAGAGTTCTGTTAGCAACAATGCAGTGGAGCAGAGGATTTCAGCTGAAAAGCAGCATCCTGAAGAACATTTGTAATTAGAAATAGTGGCAGATGTAATTTTTGAGAAATGTTCTTTGTACCACGATCATCTTTCAGCTGGTAATATAGATCTCCCCCATAGCCACCTTTGCTTTAAATGCTTGTGTTTTGCCATTTCCCCCTCCTTTTCTTGTCCCTTGTTTTACTTTCCCTTTCTAACCACTCCCCCTGCCCATTAGCAACATGTTATTTGTTTCCTGTATTTCTTTCTTTTTCTCAGATGTTACTCATTTTCCCTTCCCAGATGAATTTTCCCAGACTTTTTTAATTCTTTCTTGCTCCTCATCCAGCAAGACAACCCTGGAAGCTAACATTCTCAAATGTTACCCCCACTACATACTCTACAGGCTTCAAATCCAGTGCTGGCAAGCTTCAAATCCAGCATATTTTAGTAAGTTCCAGGGTCAACAGCTGGTCAATCTTTTTCCTTTATACTTAGGACAGTGAAAATCACTCACCACAAATAAAACAAGGCTTTGACAAATAGTTTCTGAGCATACTTGACTTGATTTTCTAACCTCATTCAGAGCAGATGTACCACCTCCTTCAAAGGAGACTAATTATGTATGTCAATATTATTTAACACAAAAAAGGCTGCCGATTTGGAGCCACAGGAACCACAAAGCCACAGTTCAACTTCATGGTGAATTCAGTGTTCCTTAAAAAAGGTTGGAGTCTGCTTGATCACAAACAATAGGAACAAAAGCATCCGTGTTCCTCCTCTCCAGTGTGCTGCTGCTCAGCCTGCACCCATTGCTGCTGGATGAGGGAACTGTTCATTCGCTTTCACATCCAGTAAGGTTCTTGGGCTCTCTCCCTAGTGATCACCATCACTATTGCTTTTAGCACTGACTACGATGATTTCTTTCACCCAAAGGGGAAAGGCACTGTACTTCATTATCAATTGCCTGAGCTATTTAGAGTCCAGCCCAAGAATTTAATAAAACTACAGTATTTCATTTGAATTTTACACACACACACAAACACACAGTCAGCCATTATTTTTGCTTCCCAACAAAAGATTCCAATTATTCATTTTGCCAGTATGAAATGTGTTGCTTAATTGCTCAGAAATCAAGTTACATTAACACTAGCATTAGCTATTGAGAATTGGCAGAAATACCGTTATCAGATGAAGCATCATTTAAATTAAATACTTCATTTGGGTTTTTTTCTATCAAAATTAATGCATAGGAAATGGGCATACCCAACTTCAAAAATAATATTTCTTTTTGGTGAGGAAGAAAGTGGAAATGATTTTCCACTGAATAAAACTCAATTACATTCATTTTGTTACATGTATTTTTACAAACAGAAATGAACACTTGACCTACTACTTCTCAAAATAAATGTAGGCACTTCTGAAAGAAATGATAAGGCGATATGTAAGTTGTTTCAAAGATGAATTTAGATATCTAACTTTGGACATCTCTATTTGAAAAAAACTCAGCTTCCATTTTCTATTATAGCATATATTATAAGTGATACAATATTTATAAAAATATTTTATTATCATCTTGCCAAATAACAGGCCCAAAACAAACAAAAGGGAGGGTTTATTATTCAGCATATAAAGCTGGAATTTACTGCCACAAAATGTTGTGGACACTAAAAATATAAGTGAGTTAAAAAGGAGAAATACTAATGGAGAATGGATTGCATCATAGATGTTAACATAATGTGTGGGCAAATCCCTGGTTCAGAATTAAGTTCTTTCAGGGATACTTTCCCACTTTCCAGCACAGAATCCCATTATACATGTCCTGCTCCTAGACAAATTCCCTTTGAATTTGCTACTGCACAGTTTCACAAGCTATGAGCCAGATGACTCTCTATGTCTGACTAAATATGGAAGTTTTTATGATTAAACAGTAACGTCCAGCAACTACAGTAACGCTAAGCTGTCCTTGCAGATGGCATAGGTACAAGAAATTGGAACAGCTGAAAAAGTTCTGATAATCAAGAGTAATGTTTCACGTTCTTAAAGTAACATAGCTATTCATATTGACCTGTGCTTTGTTCTCAGTAGCACTGAAGAGTTGTCTTCATATTGAATCTATATAAAGCAGAACCTGGTAACTTGTTTCAGAGGCACTGCATAACACCGTCTTGCTCAAGGATTTCAGGAAGGGCTAATGCTAGCTGCCAAAAACTGCAGCTGTGAGATTCTGTTCAATAATTAGACAAGTAACAGACATTTTTCTTTGCAGTTATACAGATTCCTTTGTCTTTTTTTTTTTTTCCTAGGGGAGGAGAAAGGGAGGGTTTTATTGTAATACACAGTACCTACCATAGTTATTCTTAGGCAAATGCACATGAAAGTAATTACATGCAATGTATGTAAATGTTCATTATACTGAGTTTTTTAAAATCTTAGTAAATGATCTCCTCAGAGAAAAGTCTTAAGTTTATTCTTAAAACTCATTGCTCATTAGACTTTCTCCTGCACAGGGAAAGTTAGTAACACTTTTTCTTCCTCAGTTCTCTCTTCCTAGTTCATAAAATGTTGAGTTGTTCTGTATTAAGAGCCAAAGGCTAATCACCAGGAGGCAGGTAAGTTTCTAACCAGGTTTTCAAAGGGTCTGGACCCACTGAGCTTTATAAAAGAAAGCAGCAGGTTGGTGGGTTTGGCTTTTTTTTTTTAAATTTAAACAAAAGAAAATATATCACCCAAACAGAGTCACTTAATACTAACACACTGTAATGAAGAATAACACAATTTAACATTTAAAACAAAATCAAATAAAGGTCAAATTAATACATCAATAGGTTAGCCTCAATGTTGGTTGAATTATATTAAATACATTAGATCAAAAGATTAATACTATAACTAATCAATCTTTATAAACACTGAAGGTGACAATAAGCTAACCTCATTGGTTGGTTGTAAAGTCAGCTAAAGAATTTCATTTGTGTTGGTCATAACTCAGCTTAGGAGCTTATTAAGTATCTTAAAACTGAAACCAAAGTCACAATGTCAAAAGCAGCTCCTCTCATGTAACTTAAGTCTTTTCTCTCTGGCCCCACATTCTTCCTCCCCCAGCAGGAGCGAAAAAGATATTAAAAGGAGTCCCTAAAATGCAAAAATGTTATAACCTTTATGACTTTAATGGTAGGACATAACCTAATAAGAACTTTTATGATGCATACTCAATGGGAACTTTGTCCTATTTTCCCTGTATTCAAGTACTAGTGCTCATATGCACATGGCTATGGATTCATACACTAAAGCTGAAGACTAGAAAAAGGCTGGACTCTCTCTTACTGCTTATGTTTTTAAAGAAGTTAAGTAAAATAGCTATGAAATAGAAAGAGTATGAAACTTCTTGCTGAATCACTGACCTCTCACAGGCTTCTTGCCTGGGAGCACAAACTACAGCTACAAAACGTATTCTCCTGGCACTGAGCCTTCCAATCAAAGTTTTTTCCAGAAGCAGGGACACAGGTCAAACACTCACACAGAAAATTTCTTAATGTCACAACTACTTCCACCTAAGGCAGCTGCGTTTTGAGATATTATGAAGTTCAACAGTTTCCCTTAAGGTTTTCACTACTACAGAATGCAACAAGGGAACTTTTCTGCTGTCAAAGTTTAACTTGCTCTCAATGATGCCAAGGGCTTCAAGGAAATCTGGTAAAATGCTACTCTGGAGCCATGCAACTTGGTACAATCAAGTCTTATACAGGAAATATTTCTTAGTGCACAGATTGGCTGCCATACTTCTGAGCTGTCTTCAGACAAAGTAGATTGATCAGGGTCTCTTTCTTTCCTACAGTTAGAATCTTTGGCAGAGTCACAGGTAGGAGGGTGAACAGTTCATGTGTTTGTTCAATTACTTGTTGAAAAAACCTCCAAAATGAAAATAACATGGAAAATACAGACCAAACAACTTTTTTTTTTCGCTGCTAAGTCCTGGCAGTAGATTTCTATTTCCTTAAAACTGTGTATGTGTTTGATTGCTGACACAAAAATAATAATCAAACAAGAAAAAAAAAAGTAATACAGTATTTTAATGGATCAAATTTGGGTGCAAGTTCCATCTTAGAACCTCTAGCCACTAGAGACATCCATAAGAATTACTTATTTCAGTCACTGCCATTTTAAGGCAAAATAAAAAAAAAAAAAAAAAATCATTTTCCATTAGTTTACTAAAGGCTCTGTTCAGTCCAAACTATAAGGATGAGACCTTATCTCATAGTATTTCAAAGCCAAATATTTAAAATTAATATTAATCATATTACATTATACTTGAGACATTCATAAGAATAATCTTGTGGCAGTGGTCTATGTCATAATAGTGCTACTACAGTTTGGAGTTATGTATCCAGTGGCTTACACTCCAGTAGAAAAATTCACAGCAGTAAGAAAATCTACAGACTAAGATAAGTCCACCTAGGCCACAAATACTTTCATTGTAGGCCATCATTGTTAGAAAAAAGTAATTTTGTTTTATAGTGTATCACTCATCTGCAGACCATATATTGAAGACTTTTTGGATTAGAGAGTTGTGAATGAGATTATGAAAGGATTAACTTACTGCTTTGAAGGCATGACACATTCAGTTGTACCAAAATATGCATATGTATGGTACATAATGAGCCTTTTAAAAATCCCCTAACCATGTATTTATGAAATTAGAGTTATTTTGCTTTATGTCACATCAAGTGAAGAAGAAAATACCAAATAATTAAAGCAGTACTCACTAGTGATATGAAGTTGGCAGCTGTGTGAATAGAAAAAACACCAATAGTTTCTTCTCTGTAGCACTAAAATACTGTTTGCAGTGTGTCTTGCTTATCTGTAGGTTTCATATAAACAAAAACACCAACAATGGACTAATATTTGAATAATTAGCTACCTTCCCACCTGCCCAGAGAGGAAGTGGGAGCTTCAACATTAACTTTATAGAAGTGCAAACTGATCACTGAGGCTCAGCCAAGCCAAAAGTATCATCCTGTGGCTTTGTCTGTCTTTATAAAAATACATCAGAGATATCTGTAAGGAGGAAAAAAAAAAAAAAAAAAATAGCAATGCTGGAATTAACACCCCATAGTAAATACAGTCCCTAAAACAACTCTGTTTCATCTGATATCCCTTATTGTGTTGATTACATGAAGTATGACATTCTAACTCACTAAGTTTTTGGTGGATTCTAAGACAGCACTTCAAGGCTCACAAAATAGAACTGGATTCTGAAGCTTAGTCATTGAGGTTTTCGGTCCTAGCTCAACGTTCCCTTGACAGATGGGTGATGGTCATTACCATACTATAGCTCAATGACTGGTAAGTTCCAAAAGACAAAGATGATATGAAAAACTTTACAGGCAGAAAACTAAAAGCATGATTATATGTTTCTGTGATCTTAATGCACTATAAATGCTAAAACTGAAAAACCAAGTCTAATATACAACCGCATGTGGAAGTGATAATAATAAGTAAAACTGTGGACAGATACAAGACAGCGAGGAGTGAAATATGAGTGACTGGTCAAGCAGATCAAGGAGGCTCGATTTTGGGGGGGGGGGGTTAGGTCAGTTTAAAAATATGAGAACATAAAAATAATGCAATTATAAACACAGACCCCCTTCTTTCTAGCAGTTCTGTACAAAAAGGCCCCCTGGAGCTATCCATATTTCACTGGCTGCTCTGTCAAAGCAACATTATGTATTTATAAAACAGCAAAGCATTTATTTGAAATCTATGTTTTATTAGTTTGATGATGTGATCTGGATTTGAACTTTCTACAAAACATGCCAAAAGACATTCAGACCATATGGTAACCTTCCAACAAGCTGGTTTTGTACATCTGCTAGCTTCTGTATGTCAAGTGCTCCAAATAATTTTACTTGGGTCTCTTCATCACACATAAAATTAATGTAAGCAAACAATTCAATGGATATGTGTAACAACACCTATTATATATCCTAAGTTGCCAAATAGAGAGCTGGCACATTGCTTTCATTTTTCATTAAGTACATCTTCACTGCAAGGATTGGTTTACGTATTATTTTCTAAATAAATAAATATGCAGTGCCTAATTCCATATAATCATCTTGCAATCAGCTTTAAATTTTCTAGGTATGATAGTGTTGAGGGATATGGCCAAAAATGTCCTTAAGTAAAGTAACATATAGATTTTAGGACAGCACATAAGAACATGTTGAAGTTTCTAGAAAAGTGTGTACTGCAACTCCTGAGACTCTAGGGAAGGGCTAGCGTAAAACTCAATGGAAAGGAGACTAGAGTAAGGGAAGAGAAACCATACCAAAAATACAGTTCTTTTCTGGAGTTTCATACAAGAAGAGCATATTAGATGGGAAGGTTGGAGAGGTAGAGGAACCACTGGGTTAGCTTGCACAAATCAAGACAATAGATGACATAACTACCTCAAAGATCAGGACTCTAGTGGTAAGGCACCTGGCACCCACAGGCTGAGATGGGGCTCCAGCAAAGGATTAGTCTAGCTCTCCACTTTCTGAAGCAAACCTCTTTCCCACCCACCAGGGGAACTGGCTGTGGGATCAGGACTGCACTTGGGCTGGGCTTATGCCAATGAACACTTGCGTATCTTCAGACAGCAGCATTATCTGTGAGTAGTTAAATTTATGCTATCACTGCTGTTTCTGACTAGCCTTTGCATTCCTTCTGATGTCTTATTCTAGGCTGCTATTGTGTAACTGAGTCTTGAGTTAAAGGCAGCCTTTGCAGGAGGCTAATATTTGGCAGTTTGGGCTACACTGGTCAGTATGGAGTGGTAAAACCAGGGCTCTGGGATTCATATGTAGCCAAAGGTAAATTTCAGAAGACACAGGGCAAACCAATAAGATTTTTAAAACTACACAATAGAACAAACCAAGAAGCAATCACTAAAAACAAACAGATTCTTCATACATGTGGCTTAGCACCCAAAACTGAGCAAAAATCCATACTTCACGAGCAATTTTCCCCTTCTTAAAGAAGCAGCACAGCAGTTACCAGCTGAAACTCATAAATGTCACTTATTCTCTCAACAGCTACATCAATGTACCAGCCAATACGACAGGCTGTGCAATAACCTTAACATGGTCGTGTGGGAATAAAGAGTTTGGAATTATAGGAATTCTTATCTTATAGGAGCTGGTTCTATACATAAGGAAAAGTCTTTAAGCCCTGTCATCTTAGGCATATAAGAACTGGAGCTACTAGAAGTAATGGACAGACCAAAAGGCAGGACCCTGAATTAGTAATGATCCTGATTTATCTAGAAATAATGATTTTTCTGATATAAAGAGATGATCAAGGTGCAGTTGTAAACATTCTACAGGCTGAAAGAGAAAAAACAGTCTTCCTTTTTGAAAAAAGGGATTGTGGGCAAAAGCTGCTACATCAGTTTTCACATAAAAATGACTCAAATGTTTTTCAGTCAGAATTACTTTCCGTCCTCTGTTCTTGCTAGAACACAGAAAACCTCTAAGAGCCCCTTTTGTGTTTTAGGACTTTAATATTTTAGCACTGAGCCTCCCATAGGAGACTCTCAAAAGAGCATTCCCTAAAAGGGAGAAGGGAAGGCTCAGAGGCACTTGAAAGGAGGGCTGGGAGCAGTGTATTTTTAATAATAGAAGAAGTATAAAAAATCATGGGGTAAGTGTGCAAAATCTTTTTTTTTTTTTTTTTTCCAAATTGTAGGCTGCCAAATCCAATAAAAAGACATTAGCAGCCCATTCCTGAAAATATATGTGTTTGTAAACAGTGACAAATATAAATAAGAACCAGATATTTTTTTTTTTTAGCTTTGCAACTTTTCTCCAAATTTTGTCAGGGTGCTGAGGTGCCCTAGGTTTGAAGTCTAAAGAGATAAATCACATAGCTACAATGTTTCCCTCTAGAAAGCACAGGCAGGATGTATGCCCATCAATACTTGGAAGACGCAGATCTTGGAACTAGTGGGAAAGGTTACCCTCATACATGAGAGTATACATGCTAAAAGAAACCAAGGCCTAGCCCCATAAAGGAATAAAGCCCATTAATACAGGCTCTTGAAGGTACTGAAAGAAGACTTAAAACCAATAAAAGTTGAAAGCAAAATTCAGCAATTGGACTCAACTGCAATGAGCAAAAAAAAGAACCTCAAGCTCAGTCAGCAGCTGAAATGAAAGTGTGTGATGTTTTCTGCCCATTTAATGACCAAATGCTGCACATGAGAGGAGGCTCAGAAAGCCGTACTGTGCATCCAGGTGAAGTAAAAGATTCTGCCATCAACAGTTCTTGCATAGATATTCCCAAAGCATGATGTACATACAAACAAGAACTTGAAAGAGAATTTATGAAAACAAGCACAGTGATGTTGGGATACCTCCAGGTTTAGCCCCAGCCTGACGGAAGGAGAATACAGGCCTTTCCTTCTAGACTGCAATGCTGCTACAGAATTGCTATTACCATCCCTCTACTGTGGAAATTAATTTAATCTGGACTTTAAAAACTGGTATGAATCCTGTACCAATTTGATTCCTCTAAGAGAAGCAGAACCACAGGGCAGATAAAAAGCATCAGTCAAGTTGCAGAGTCTCCTTCTCTGGATATATTGAAAACCCACCTGGACACAGCCCTGTGCACCCTGCTCTACGTGTACCTGTTCAAGCAGGGGGGTTGGACGAGATGATCTCCAGAGGTCCCTTCCAACCCCTGCCATTCTGCGAGTCTGTGATTCTGTGTGATACTTAAATATTCAATGCATAAAAATTTAACTAGTATTTCTTTATCCTTTTAATTGAGTATGGACTCGGGCTGACTTAGGGAGTCAGAAGTGGATTCCGATTCAAATTTCAAAACCATCCAAGTTAAATTCTATCTGGAGCCAGTGATCTAGTCTACAGGTCTCAGTCTCCGCCCTTCTTTTGAATGAAGTCTTCCTTCTTTCAGATAGCTGCTGCCCCCAGCCTTTTTAGCATAAAGCCCTCAGTGTAATTTGATTACAATTGAAAAACAATTTACAACTGTAAAATGTAAAAAAAGATACAGTGTGGTATGTATACATGGGAGAGAATCATAGAATCATAGAACCATTAAGGTTGGAAAAGACCTCTAGGATCATCAAGTCCAACCGCCAACCCAACACTACCATGCCTCCTAAACCATGTCCCCAAGTGCCACATCTACACGTGTTTTGAATACCTCCAGGGATGGTGACTCCACCACCTCTCTGGGCAGCCTGTTCCAGTGCCTGACCACTCTTTCAGGAAAAAATTTTTTCCTAATATCCAATCCAAATGTATCACACTAGATAGCATTATTTTTCAAAGTCTGTGTTATCCATTTATAAATTACCATCAACACTAGTCCCTGCTCCTACAAGTAAGCAGGGAAAAAATGAGTATAAACCACACTTCAAATCAGTGTAGTGGCATTTTCTGTTGCAGGCAGAGTACATTCTGATGGGCAATGAATTCAGCATGATCACACAGTTTCCTGGAGGCTTCCTCCCCCACCGGGAAAAATATTTCTTGCTGACTTTGAGTAATACCAATTTTCGTCTTTAGATCCTGGTCACATTAAGTATTATATTGATATCAACGGTTCAGTGAACATTTATGTTGTAAATACTCTTTAAAATTGAAGCATCCTGTTGGAATAAGTGGTTTAGTAACTATTGCTTTTTCAGTTCTATAGAAAGACTGCTGCATTAAAAAAAATTATAGCATTCAAGAGCTTTTATCCAAACACTTTGCACATATAGTAAAAAGGCATAAACATTTTTGTCTTATTTGACATTTCAAGGATATTCCCAACATTTGTAATAACAGTAAACCAGGTGGAACAAATCTCTGAAGAGTATAAAACAGAATATCCAATCTTTTCTAATTACCTTCCAAAATCTTTATGTCTACTTCACATCTGCCTCCTCCATACAGGCTGCATTTCCCCCCAAGTAAACCTTGAAACAGTTGTTGCATTCTCAGGCTAAAAAGAAATGTGACATCTGGATCCAAACTCAGCCAGATGGCAGTTATTCATTGAGGACACACAATTTCACTTTTCATTTGACCTGCTGTAATCCATGATGATAACCCCAGTGATACAGGATGCTCTGCTCTTCTGTGCTCTTTCAATTCTCCTCATTTGTGTCCCTTATGTGCCTGGAGAAAGCCAAATCATATGTTGGTTCTCTGCTTCACACACTAGTCTACTGCTTGGAAGGCTAGATAAATTCTACTGTAGAGGAGTGGTAATTCAGAAATATAAAAACTCTGAGAAAAAGACCAGATTTCTGGTACTTCAAGTCTTTCATCCCTCACATTCAGAGGATAAATAAATATGTTTCAAGAGAAAATATTTATATTCATTGAATAATATTTTCTTTGAGACAAACAGGACTACCCATGACTGTAAGACTGCAGAAAATGTCTAGAAAAGATTTTGAAGTCAATGTCTATATACACCTATATGTATACATATACTAACTCCAGCAAAGCTATCGATATGGCTTTAAAATATTTTCCGTCATCTGTTCTGCATCAAGTTGGTCTGAAAATATTTTCTTTTGAACTTAATCTTTCATATACACAGCCCCAAACCAAAATACTTCTTCTCAGAATATTTGAGATTTCATTCAGCTGGTTTTTAGACATCTGAGATGTTTAGAATGTATTTTCCATTTTCATATACTCAAGCCATAATTTTATTGTCACTGCTGCTATTAAACTGATACTGTTTAAAACTTCAATTTGTGTAACCTACATGTAGAGTATCATGGTTTTAAATTGAGAAAATAAGAGCTAGAAGATACTGAAAGAAGTACCATGCTGAACACCTGCAGTAAGTTTTGCTGAGACTGTTAGCCCAAAAGCTTGACTTATGATATCATGGATAGAATTGCACATTTTAAGTATTTACAACACAGCTTACTTATAAAATCTGAAAAAACCCATCTCTGTTGTGGAGTACAACAGTGCTGAGTACACCCTCTTAAAGGAGAAGAAATCCTGTTTAGATGTGTATGAAGTATATGCTGTAAATCAAACAGACCTATGAGTAGGAGAAATAATTTCTGATTTCACAACAGAAGCAGAAGCGGGTTCTTAGCCTCTTCCAATAAGCTTATTAATGTGAAGGAAATTAATTTCCTGTTGGGGCAGACTGAACTACTTTACCTGATATACTCAAATCAGAGCAGAAATCACTGAGATTCCTTTCAATCCTCTCCTTCTCTCATTAAAGTATGAAATCAGCAGGTTGGTGATGGAAGAGAAGGGTTAGACTTTGAGAAAGCACTTTTATGATGTAACTTGGCCAAATCCAGCTGTTGTGGCTATTGAGTGCAAAAATCAAAATCAACCAAATTTAAGAAAACAAATTAATGGGTAGAACTTCTAAACATCTTGCACTGCAGTAATTGCATTAATCGTAAAAGAATTACAATTAGAGACAGCAGATATGATGGGAATTGTGGCCATGAGTTAGGTCAAAATAATTTAAACACATCAGTAAAGAACACAGTGGTATTTTATACCAATGGGGGTAATCATAACCTACATGGCTGCTTCTGCATTATGAATGAATGTAAGAGTTCAAAAGTTGTATTTTCAAAGGGAGAGGTACTTCCATTTTATCATGATGAATGCCAAGGTTGAGAAAAATGAAGAAAAAAGAAGGCAAGAATAAAAGAAAAGTAAAAGGAAGGGATAGCAGCTAGCGGAATTCTGTATTGGAAGTCTGTCCAAGCAAAATGTGTATACCCTGACATTGCCAAACCTACAGCTGGCAAATGAGAAGGACACCTGCACATATGCAGTCAGATGGAGACCACTACAGCACAAAAATGGGAATTTATTCTGGTATAGTTTGTGATTCATTAGCTGTACTTGAGAGTTAGAAGGTAAAAGGAAGAGAAGGCCTTGATTTGGTGAGTTTCAACTTTGGTATGTAACAGAACACATACCGTAGATACGAAAACCTGTTTTTAAGCACTGTTGAAACTGAAAGAAGAGCAAGATCCAAACATAAGTAACATATTTTAATAAAACAAATATTACTAATGTTCTTGAAATACATGAAAATAGAGTATTACTAAGAAAGAGGGTTCCTAGATAAGCTACTGAGGGTTATTTAGGATAGAAAAAAAATAATATAAGCAGAGAATAATTTATACAAATTCAGTAATAATTTAAAAAAACTGCAATGAGGAGATCAAAAAGTGTACCAAAAAATCAGAAGATAGCTTAACAGTTGACTCAAATAAGATATTTGTAGCACTGTCACTACAGTGTTGCTTAAAGGGTCCCATCACAGGTACTCAGGCAAAGGTGACAATCTGGGTAGAAGAACAGCAAGCAATCACAGACAAAAAGAATACTGTCAGAAGCTATGTAAGGATAAGGAACAGATGAATGATATCGACTGAGCAGGTAAAACAGAACCACCACAATTATAGTTTAAAGCAGCACATGCTGCTAAAAGAATGAAGAATGGAAAAGTTCAAAGACAGGATGATGCACCAATAAAGCTGCTTGAACAGCACCAGTAGAAAAGTTGCTTTCTATACTCATGAAGCTATGGGAAACTGGAGGGCAGCCAGATTCTTAGAAAAGACCAATGTACATTCTAGAACCTAAGAAAGAGTACTGGAAGAAACATACAACTACAAATCAATCTCATTGATACTGCATGGAAGCAAGGTCATTATTCTGGAAACGATTCAAAGATTAAAAAAAAACTCAGAATATCAGTGTGAATTGGTATGACATACACTTGGAAGACACACAAGGGAGAAACCTCAAGACCATGACCAGTCATGTTCAAATACTTTAGTAATCACCTCTTTTGTTTGTTGACTTCACTAAAGCATTTGACTCAGTGGGAAATTATCGGTTATGGCTGATGATGCTTGAAATGGGTTTTCAATCACACTTAGACGAGCTACTGTGTAAAATTTACAACAATCATAAATTTGCTGTATGAGAAGTGAGAATAATGTACGAATGGCTCTCAAACAATAAAGGTGTACAGGAAAGGGTGAGTTGTATCATCCTACCCAGCACTCTAGCAGAGACGGCACAGAGGAAAGCATCAAAAAATTTGAGAGGTCTGTGACTGTAGGTATGCAGACTGTGTAACATTGATTACCAGCTGGTCTGAGGATCCACAGAACATGTCAACATGGTATATATACTAGGAGTGTAGATTCTCAGTTAATCTCTTTAAGTAAAGAAGAGATCATTCTATGGTTCTAATGGAGGAGAAAGTACATCAGCGGGTTGAAGAGTTTTTACATCTAGGCTCAAGTACTGGCCAAAATAATTCCCATGAAAATAATACTTGAAGGAAATCAAGTACTACAGAACCAAAAAAGACAAATGTATCAACGATCTGGAAAAAAACAGGGGTTAGCATGAAAAACAGGAATCTGTGCTTTTTGAAGACAATAGCTTGCTAGAAAGCAACATATACCTGTGAGAGTTGGAGGTTGAGAAAAAGGGGTGCTTCAGGGACTTCATTTTGAATGTTGCTTGTTTCACAGAAAAAATAGCAGAGAGACAGATTTGGGGGAGCAAGGTAGTAATGTTAGTTAGATCAAATGCAACCACCCCAGATTTCAGAGCTGCTGTAACTACAGTTTCAGCAACAATCTTATAACTGGATGTTGAAAAATAGTGGTATGACAAAAGACCCTGTCAATATGATTAACAGAGGAAATTACAAAACATGGTCACGATCAGGAAGGAAAAAAAAGCAACAGCCCAAAGAATATAACCATTCAAGAAAGTATTGAAAAGAGGAAGAAGAGAGGAAGACCAAGAAGAGCACAGATAAACGATATAGACTGCTGGATTTAACTGCAAATCAAGCAAGCAAAAAGGAGGATTCATATGGATACGAACATGCCTCAAATAGAAGTGCACATAGAAGCCTCACAAAATTCTAAGTACTTAAATAAGAACTATCTTTTCTTCTTTAATCTTCTTAACCAGATATAAACAACATAGCCTGGTCATCCAGTTGGTCTGATTACATGGCTTCAATGCTGTGCAGAGATATCTGTGCTGTCATGGATGCTCCCAGCAGGAAAGCAATGCCAGCATGCAGGCCTATTTGGGTTAATGCAGTTTGCTTCCTGGCAGACCCAGTAAGCCAGTGAGGACAGGAAAATTCTGTGCCAATTGTCTGTTCATGTGCTCTTCTACAGGCACTGCTTTTGGCTTTATTTTCTAGCTCGCTTTTCCATGTTGGTTCTTCATCTTATTGGCAAACTTTACATCAACAAATATCAGTTTTAAATACGGAAAATGGTATATGCAATGAAACAGCGGAATGATATTGAGAGTTTTCCGAGAGTAGGTAAATCCTAAAGCCTGCCACTCAGCTTCAACTAGTCTCACTCTTACAGCTAGGAGTAAATATAATTTGACTTGTTAGATCTCAACATTTTATGGTCCTTGAAATTTTTAAGTATCCCACAAGTTATCTAACAATGATTAGTTGAACACTATTATTTCATTGGAAAGATGAATTTTATGATGTTTCACACACTATATTTTGCCTTTAACTGTAAAGCTCAGTTAAATAGTTTAATTAAAGTTTCATTCTTTCCAGTGACAGCACTAGACAGCCGTTCTGTCTCACACTTAAATTTGAACATATCAATATAATAAAACAAGCACTTTCCACATGAATATAAATACAGAAGACAACAAAGTTAAAGAGGCTTGTGTGTTTAACCATGTCAGAGTGCAAGTCATTGTAAAAGAAACCAACCAAAAAATTGCAATAAACAGGTTTTCTTTCAAAGCCACAGAACAGAGTAGTTTTCTCTTTAATTATGGATATATCCCATATAAAAATATTCATTAATGCATATATAAATTCGATATGCATCCATTTATATTTAGAATTTATACATATAATATATACATAAACTTATGACTGCATTATAGGAAATCTGTTTCTGTGATTTAGACTAACCCACCAAAGTCCTAAATAACATTTAATTCAATTAAATCAATAGTGTTTTATACTGATTATAAGTGGGTCCAAAGCTGTTCATATTTCCTCTACTATGAGTGGTACTTCCAAGGTTGTTTTTCCTTCCTTACGTTCAGCTATACAGAATTGTGTCAGGTGTTTGGAGCTAGCACAGTCCCAACTGTACTGTAGACATATTGCAAGAATTCTTGTCAATGTTTATGGACAACTTTCTATTAGAGTACTAATTTGGCTGGGTTTTAGCCATTCTTCGCACTTAGCATGGCTATTCAATTTATTTATAACTGGGCAAATAAGGTCTAACCTCATTTCCATCAGTATCTGGAACAGCTCCAGTGAAGCCAAATTAGTTACCCTTTTTTATATTCCAATGTAACGAAGTAGAACGTATGCCAGAAATTTGTCCATAAAGTATGCCAAAGTTAGTGACCTCGCTTGGCATCACCATTTCTTATGAATTATAGTATGCATATCATGAAAACATTTTTCAGCATACCTTCAATATCACGTTTGAATGGAATCATATGAAAAGAGCACATATAAGAAGAGTCCTAAGCTAAGCTATAAGGAATTAATAACACATGCTATCATGACCACAGGTCTCAAGGTCAGGAAAAAAAACCCCAGGTTAATTGCTTCTTAATGACCTATTAATACAGTCCCTTTATTTTGTTAGTTCTGCATTCAGGAATGTATTTAAGCAATTACCTAGATTCAAGTTTGTTAATAGCCTCATTAAATTCTGTGGGCCTCCTCTCATACTAGTCATTTTAAACATATTCTTGATTTGGGACAAGAGACAAGCAGATAAATGAAGAAGTCAGCACAGAGACAGTTATGAAATAGCAACACTTTTTAAGAACATGAGTGAATCATGGATGGGGAGCGAAGCTCTAGTGGATCCTGATTACATTTTAGGAAGTACAGCTGTATCAAAATAATAACACAGAAAATATCTATACAGGCAAAGATATTTTACATGACAAACAATTTATGTGCAATATGCACAGGCAACTTCCTTTCTCCCTCAACCAGGAATTGATGCAATCTGCCAATTATTTCAGATGAAAGCCACATTCCTTACCTATCCTGCTGCAACAACTGAAGAAGCTAATCTGATAAGAAAGCAGACAATAAAAAGAGCTTCTTCATCCCCTAAAATTAAAATGAGCAAATGTGACAAGGCAGGTGTGAGACAAAAGAGTAAATAAAATTTTTTATAAATGAAAAAGCAACAACACTGAGTAAAGAGAAAAGGATGATTTTATTACATTTTTTAGAATGAATGATGGAAAAATGTGTGACAGTAACAAACTGTATCAACTGTTTATATTTTTCACCTATTCTTCTAAAATAAATCTGCATTCATCTCTCTTACTGAAACATCCCTGCTTCTGAGAATTCAGAAATTTTATACATTTAAAGAAAAATTTTTCTAATGAGACCGATGACCCTTATCTTCATATTTATATACTTCCATGTAACAATTCCCCAAGGATACGGTAGACATGATATGTCTTCGAAGTGGCAGAATGAAAATAAAAATGCCAACTAAGTGTTATATAGCAATCAAACATATCAAGAGATTCTTTGAGATGCATAGTTTATCAATACATTCACACCATAGGTGGGCACAAGCAAACCAAGCTAGAGACATTTTAGCCTTATCAGTGTCTGAACAGCATGCGTATCTTATTATCACAAGTGCACTTTTTTATGAGTGGAGTTTAATCCCAGAACCTGGATTATATCCTGCTAGAACTCCAAGGCAAAACAGAAAGTCATCAGGACTAAAAAAAATGCATGTAGAAATAGGAATTCTCAAAAAATGTCACGGTAAGTCAAAGTAACCTCTGTCTTTTTTTGCAGTGATTTTTCACATGCACATCTGGGTGACTGTTACCAGTATAAACCTAACCTGCATAGATTACAAACATGAAGATTTCCTAGAAGAACAGTAACTGGAAAGTCACATTTCAGAGAGCTGTATCAGGCCTGGCAGTTTCCACAAAGCATGCTAATTAGCAAAGGTGTGTACAAAACTTCAGACAAGTCTTGGGAACAAAGACGTTCACCAGAGTTGCTCTAAGGTTGCCTGTATTCTCCTGAGGAATGTTCAGGTCATGGATGCAGCCTGAACTTTGCAGAAAAGGCTTAATGTAGTTCTATTCAGTGCAATAGTCTCTGAGTCTAGTTAACTTAATGGCCTTTCTGCTATGGAAACAAAGAGGGTAAGCCTCTCCCAAAATGGCTTTATCCTATAGAGATGGAACTGGAAAGCACCACCAAATATAAGATGTGAATTGATTTTTTTGAAAATCAGATGGCGTAAGGTTTAGGGATACAGTGAGCTGAAGAGTTTTTTGACTTAAATTCAACTGAGTGATAGTTTGAGAAATGAACTGGGGATACTAGAAAAAGAACAGGTAAAGAAGGTGAGTTCTTATGACTTGAATCTCCAGCTCATCTAACAGAGTCAACAGTCACCAAAGAAGCCACCTTCCTCTCACCATAGAGGAAGAGGAAGGGGACCATGAGACTCAAAGACTTTCTCATGAGAGATTTCAGCACCAAGCTGCAATTCCATTCGGGCTGGAATGCTTCGCTGACCTCTGAAAAGAGCAGTAGCTGTTAAGAAAACAGCAAAGAAAAACAGCAAACATCTTCCCACGACAGAAGCAGAAGTTGCATCTCCTCTCTTATTGCCTTATCAGACATCAGCAAAAATCGAAGTCTTACCTACAAAAATGTTCATCCTTCTCACTCCCACCTGGGGCAGTTCAGTATTTCTGATGGCTTGGGCTTTCAATTTACTCTCAGCAGTTATTTAAAACATCTCCACAAAATCATCTATTCTATGGTTGCATTTGATTTGAGTCAAGTTCTTCAATATTTTTCTTTCCTACTTCTCAATGTTAAGCTAGCCTTAGTCATATCACATATATTGTCCATCTGGTAGAGAATTTTGGCATGCAAATAGAGCTTAATTATTATTTAGGTGCTTAAATCCAAAATGTAAATCCCTAGAACATTTGCTCAGCTACCACTTACAGTGTTGCTACCCAAAGTCCTTACAAGTCAGCATTGGTACAGGTTCTCCACATTCTGGAACAGTGGGCCTGGAATGAGCCAATGCACTCTTTTTTTTTTTTTTTTTTTCATCTTAGTTTTTTGAGCTGATCATATTTTGCAAAATCAGAGTGAATTCCCATGCAAATCCATCTCTACACACACTGGCATTTTTTGGCCATGGAAACAACAACAGAATGACCAAAGCTTGATTCCCAAAGGCTGGACCTCTCTTACTCAGATGATTTTTTAGTTACTAAGAAAAGTTACAGACATCCAATCTTACGCCCAAGGGATTATGATTTTGAACATCTAGGGATAGCAGACAGATATTATTCCTGTGCTCTGGATCCTGTGGCTCTTTGAGCCTGAATGTAGGGTATACATAGGATGAATCCATGTGTTCCTGCTGGTTTCCATGGGAACCAAAAGCAGGAGAACATTTGTTCCTCAGTGAGGAAAATGACTTATGCCAATCCACTTATCCATGCACCCACGCACATGCATAAGCATACACAATGTGTATTTGCCAATTGCAGTCATTATGGAAAAGTGCAGATTTCCTAGCCTTTCTCTTCCTATGTCTAGATATCCAGACATTACCATAAACCTTGGACTCATTCAAGCAGATGTGCAGAGTTACCTGTAAGAGGTGTGGAGCTTATCTAAATAATCTATCTGTCACAGTTTGTTCCCAAAGTTAAATTTGCATCTTCAAATAAAAGCAGAATCTAAGCTCTAGCTTCTCAGGATTGTTAGGCCAATGAACAACTGAATTTTGTATGACTTCAAGCCCTTCAGCACCTCATATCTACAACATTCAGTGATAGCAAACTAGAGTGGATGGAAAGCATCTATGTTTTCTCCTTCATAGCACTAATTTTGAAATAAAAATAGGTGTACAATTTTTATTCTGGAGCTTAAGAAACCTTATCCCCACAGGCTCATCTGGAGTGCTTAACAGGGAAATCTACTATTTTTAACCAAAATGGTTTTAGGTAAGTATTAACTGCATTTACTAACATTTATGTGCAAGCTGCTCTGCACTGGAAGTAAAGCTTTGTAGTTATCTTGGGAGTCAAAACCTCTTAGATCTGCCAGAGAATTAATGTGCAACTTTGTGTGAGCTGTTTAACCTACATGTCCTCTGGTTCAGAACTTTAAAATAGGGCTAATGTCAACTCTCAGATGTGTTGGGAGAAGAGCTTCATTAACCTTTACATAAAGCACTCTGACATCCTGTATAGAGAACATATATTCTTGAATATTTATACAACCCCCAATGTAAAAGCAGGAAATGCTCTGTATAGGCATGTAAGACAAAGCCCCAACATGAATGCTTACCCTCTAAAATAAACATACACCAGGAAAGCGAGCATGCTTACGCTACCAAAGCCTTCCAACTTCTAAAGTTAGTTTTTATTAAGACACAAACCAAAAAAAGGTGACTCTTGAAACAAAGAAAACTCAAATCTGTTGGATATCACAGCACCTATGAATAACTTGCTGGTCTCATAAATTCATTATTCTACTCTCTTAAAAAAAGGGAGGAAGTAAAGCAATGAAAGCCACACCTAAGCAAAACTGCACAACCAGATTCTAATTTCCACTTAAATGTGTAAAGATGCTGTAAATTCTAGAACTGCTGACAAAATATTCCAAGTTCATACAGTTTGACAGAAATTCAGTATGTATTTTAGCAGGTCAGTTGAGTGGGTGAGGCTGTAAGATGCCAACAACTCATGGTTAGAATATAAGCCAGATCAGAACACATCTGTTTAAAAACACATCATAGTGAATTCCCTCCTTCTTCTTGGGCAGGTAAGTATCTCAAGCCCTGGGGCCCCTAAAAGACTTGCTTTTGTAATAGATCTTACATAAGCTGGGCTACAGAAGTGACCCAAACTCTGACAGTACAACCTGTGAACTGAAAATAACATTTTAACATCAGACAGGCAGTACTACATCAGACAAAGGTCATGAGAGCCAATATCCTACCTCCAAGAGTGGCAACGAACACTTTTAAGGTAAAACTATTCTAACTAGTTTAGCGCTTTAAGTAGAACTCTTCTAACTGTCAACTATTTCTGGCCTAGGGACTTCCTGACTTGGATGATATTTCTACAAATTTAGCACCCCTTCACAGACATCTCTTCCATTAACTCATTTCTTGAATTCATTCAAACTTTTAGCATCCACAAATTCTTTGCTGGGGGGTTCCACAGCTCAATTACTTGTTGCATAGGGAACCCTGCCCTTCTCTTTGTTTTGAAACTGGCTCTTACTACCTTCACTTGATCCACCTCATTCTTGACCTGAAATAAGAGTGTGAACAACCGATCCCAGTTTACTCTCTCCATTTGGTTTCATGCATCTCCATCAAATCACCATTGAGTTATTTTAGTATACGTCCCCTGACTATGTAACTCAGGAAGCCAAAGAAAGGAACATGCAATTCACCTTCTAGTACTTCAAGGAAATGAGCCACCACTGTGTCAGTGCTTTAAATTACCCCACAGTCCCCAGTGCCAGCACAGTCCACTGCTGGTCACATGCTATAACCGCAGCACAGTAATTGCTTTCACAGCCCTTTGGAGGGACTCTTCCTTCATTAGAAGCCCTGATTATTTGATGCATTTATAACTAACTTTTGACCCATTTCTCTGATGATTTTAGTTTTCAGATTGCTTTCTGACAGATGAAATATGAATAAACCTGAGTTGCTTATCATAGAATTCACCCATTTTTCTAATTATAAGACAGTTGTTAATGATTTATTGGATCTAGCTGCCTATTTGCATTCTTTAGTGTATTTGGGAGCTTTGATTTAAAGACAGATTGAGACCAAA
The DNA here is from genome assembly GCA_031468815.1 of Morus bassanus. Taxonomy (NCBI): domain Eukaryota; kingdom Metazoa; phylum Chordata; class Aves; order Suliformes; family Sulidae; genus Morus; species Morus bassanus. The sequence continues at coordinate 6,374,528 of CM062583.1, forward strand.
CACAGGATGCAAGTCCTTCAGTGTTTCTTTTATCATTTAGTGGGAAAACTTTGAGCCACCTCCATGCAAAATGACAAACTGCATTGAATTTTTGTCACAATATTATAAAACACAAATGAGACAAGAGCATACTAGCCTGTTCCTCAAATACAGAACAGAAAACTGTACTTTTTAGGCTGTTTAAGGCAAAGCTCTCATCTATGTCAGTAGCTATCTGTAATAGGTAGTGTCACAGAAACTGTTCTGATGGAGTAGAAAAAGCTTTTCTGGAAGGACAACATCCTTGAATTCATAATGTCAGAGATATGCCTGTGTAATGAACAGTTCTTTAACAATGCACACCAGTAAAAGATACTGTTCCAAGCCAAATTTAAAGTATCTGTTAAGCTTCAACAAAAGTGAATTTGCCCGTTGTACAGAGTAACACATCCCTTAACTGAAAATAAAGATTTACAAAAAACATTTCAAAAGTCCTCAATAAAGATTGGCATTGTATTTCCATTTGAAATGTTCTCCAGTATAATTAATTCCTCAATAAACAATTGATGAATTCAGAACAGACTGGTCTGAAAATAAGTTTTACGTGCCAACTCTGCAGAGAAGGACATGGCGGTTCTGGTCGACGGCAAGTTGAACATGAGCCAACAGTGTGCCCTGGCAGCCAGGAGGGCCAACCGTGTCCTGGGGTGCATCAAGCACTGCATTGCAGCCGGTTGAGGGAGGGGATTGTCCCGCTCTGCTCTGCGCTGGTGCGGCCTCACCTTGAGTACTGTGTGCAGTTTTGGGCGCCACAGTACATCAGGGATATAAAGCTACTAGAGAGTGTCCAGAGGAGGGCCACGAAGCTGGTGAAGGGTTTAGAGGAGAAACTGTATGAGGGGCAGCTAAAGACACTTGGTTTGTTCAGTCTAGAGAAGAGACTAAGGGGTGACCTCATTGCAGTTCTACAGCTTCCCCACAAGGGGAGGAAGAGGTACAGGTGCAGATCTCTTCTCTCTGGTGACCAGTGATAGAACCCAAGGGAATGGCAGGAAAATGCGCCAGGGGAGGTTTAAGTTGGATATTAGGAGAAGGTTCTTCACCCAGCGGGTGGTGGAGCACTGGAACAGGCTCCCCAAAGAGGCAGTCACAGCACCAAGCCTGACGACATTCAAGAAGCACTTGGACAATGCCCTCAGATGCATGGTGTGAATTTGGGGTTGTCCTGTGCAGGGATGAGAGTTGGACTCGATGACCCTTGTGGGTCCCTTCCAACTCAGGACATTCTATGATTCTATGATTAACGAGCAGCCTTGAAAATACACATCTAAGCTATTTCCTCTTACTCAACCATACCATACAAATGGTTTTAAATCACTTAACTGCTTTATTCAGAAAAAAAACCCTACCCTCAGTATTTGCAAACCAAATCAATTTCATAATAAAAGAATGTAATTTTAGAAATTGGTGTCCCTGAAGTGCACTATGTATCCACAGAAATAATCTACATGTTGTTACACCCACCTCCACCTAAATTGTCTCTACATATCTCTTGCTGAAGCTAGTACACCTTCTACTTCCATCTTTTCCAAAACTCATAAAAAATACAATTTGCAAAATCAAAATTAAACAGGAAGGGAAATTTAACGAGACAGAGACACGATTCCTAAAATTGTACCAGTAACTGCAGTGACTTTAGTGTGACATGTAAAAGGATCAGGCAAAAATGTAGTTGCCCACATAATAAGGTCTCCTCGGAGTCTTCTCTTCTCCAGGCTGAACAACCCCAACTCTCTCAGCCTGTCCTCATAGGAGAGGGGTTCCAGTCCTCGGATCATTTTTGTGGCCTCCTCTGGACCCGCTCCAACAGGTCCATGTCTTTCCTGTGCTGAGGACCCCAGAGCTGGACGCAGTACTCCAGGTGGGGTCTCACCAGAGTGGAGCAGAGGGGCAGAATCACCTCCCTCGACCTGTTGGTCATGCTTCTTTTGATGCAGCCCAGGATACGGTTGGCCTTCTGGGCTGTAAGTGCACATTGTTGGCTCCTGTCCAGCTTTTCATCCAGACCCAAGTCCTTCTCTGCAGTGCTGCTCTCAATCCCTTCATCCCCCAGCCTGTATTGATACCTGAAACACTGGAACAGGTTGCCCAGAGAGGTGGTGGATGCCCCATCCCTGGAAACATTCCAGGTCAGGTTGGACGGGGCTCTGAGCAACCTGATCTAGCTGAAGATGTCCCTGCTTACTGCAGGGGGGTTGGACTAGATGGTCTCTAAAGGTCCCTTCCAACCCAAACTATTCTATGATTAACAGCTAGCGTTACACTTTTCAAGGGGAGACTATTCATCCTCTTCCATTTGTAACTCCAGTGGCTTGTTTGTTGTTAAGCACTTTAGCAATAAAATATACAGGAAAGAGTGACTATAATCTTTGTTTGAGGAGAAAACATGGCCACAGCAGACACAATTATTTTTATCTATAAACGAGAGAGAAGTACTGGTGTCTGAAAAATGAACATTTCATAAACGATTCACTCCAAGGTTGCCTGCTTTTCTCGGCTGTCTCTGCTCATCACTGCGGCTACCACAACTCTTGAGTTTTCCATCTGCCTTTTTGGCAGGAACCATAGTGACAGGCCAGTATATTCAAATTTCTCCCATTCAGTAACCATGAGGAAGTCCCTGAATCTGACAGATTAAAAATAACTGAAACAACACTGAAAACATTTGCTCCCTCAAATTATAATTCGCTTGTCTTCAGTACTATGAACTCAAATGAAAATTGCTGTGTGCCTAAAGTTATAGAATAAACCAAATATACCATGAGTACTTTCAAGCTTGCGAAGTGCAGCTTTAACCAACTGGATTTTAGGAATACATAAGAAAACAGATGAGAGCAGGGAAGACTGAGAATAAAACTTAATGACAAATGACCGAGTGGTAGGTACAGTAAATGCTGTTTTAATACACTGGGTATTTTTTTTGTTAGATGTAATTTAGAAGGCACTAATAGAATCCATCTGATTCTGGACTGCAATTTTCTATTAAGATGGGGGGAGGGGATTTAATTAGTAATTTGGTAGAAGTGTGAAGGTTGGTGCTATTCATCAGCTTAATTCTTTTGCCTATTAGAAAAAAACGTATTTAGCTGGAATGTTGACTCCCCTTCCCTGGCTGCTGCTCACATAGTTTGCAGGGTCCAGCCTTAGCATCTACTGCTTTTCATCCCATCCCAACAGATTGAGTTCTTTGGTAACTTTGATATAATACTTCAAAGAGATTTTGCCCTTCTTTTCCCCCCTCTTTCCTACTCACTATTGACTCCTAAGCTGGGCTGACCAAGCTAAAGGAGTTCTTTCTATGAACTAGTAACCAACTGGAGTACTTTAGCACTGACAGAAATGCTACAAAAGAAGCGTGTATTTTCCAGCTCCTATTCTACTGCTGAAAAACAAAGACAAGCAAAAATCTGAAAAATCAGGTGAGCTTCTGTTCTACTTTGGTATTATATATCCTTGCTTATTACCTTAATGTGAAATTTGCCCCTCACTCGTTAATTTGGTTTCTTCTTGGATTTAATTGCAGTAGGAGAAAAGGGAATAACCTGCTCTGTTGTTGCTATATAGCTACGTTTGATCACAGGCATCCCTTTCTCTACAGTGAAATAGTTTGAAAAGAAACGCAGCCATCCCCCAACATGTGGGTGTTTCTAGATGGGGACTAAACACTCTTTATTGTATATTGGTAAACTACTGATGAAAGACAGTGAAAGAAACTTTCTAGTAGTCCTGCCAAGTGCAAAAGAAACTAAGAACTGTGATATGGCACAGTGACAAATGGTATCCTGTTACTATTTCAGATGATCTCTCTGGTTCACCCTAACTGTTGAAGTAGCTGTAAACAACTTTTTTGTTATCTTGAAGAATAATACATATCTGAAAATCTAGCACATGTACTAATAATCAGTATTTTAGAAATTCTATCTTAAAATAGAACTAAGCTTTCTCAACAGTGTTCTAGAAAGTTGAATGGAATACAGTGTCTATGAAGGCAGACTGTTAAAGAAACAAATGTTTATTTAAAAAAAAAAATTGTAAGCCAATAATCCTTGTCTCTACAATAAAAGACACCCCCCCCATACATTATTACTGAGTTACAAAATAATGATGTCCTGTTGTCTCTTAACGTTAGAATAACCAGTAAAACCTTTCATTTATCTTTTACAGATGGTGACAAGGAGGCTGAGGATATCACAAATAAAATTACAAAACACTTTATTTGTGGCAAGAAGTCCTGATGTAATCCCATAATAGCAACTGAGGCCATGAAAAAAGGTTTGATAAAATATTAACTTACTGATTCTAAGCTGTTACGACTTTTACACCCCACCCCCGCTTTCCCCCCCCTAGTCATTCCTGAGACAAGTATTCTTCTTAGCCCTAATGGGTCAATTCTCAGCTGTCATCTTCTAGTTTTCTTTTTATTGAGAAAAATACAAAAATGTCTCCATCCTGCCTCCTTTTTTTAATGACTCTTCCTCAAATAGCCTTCCTCCTTACCAACCTTAGTTGGCTTCAATATAGTAAAATGCTATGTCTCCTGATTCCTTCTCTCTCCTTCTGTCTCAGTGCCAGCATTATTAATTATGAGTCTGGGAAATTTCAGTAGTTGTCATATGCAACAAAGCCACATAAACTATGATAAATTCCTGTCTCCAAAAGGGCTTGCTTTACCATATCTGGCTTATACAACTAAATCCTGACAGAAATAAGGAGTTATTGTGGAACATGCATTTCTTTTTAAAGTGTAACAGTAATTTTTATTGAGCTAACCTATATGAAAATTACTTGAAGTGTATTGTGCCCATAATATAGTCTAAAATCATTCTGGTTACCCTTGAGCTCTACACTGAGTGGCAATTTTAGAAACATAAAAATTTCAAACTACCTATACCTAAAACATCAAAAAGACAAAGAAGATCCTAGAAAATGTGAAGTTTGACAAGACACAGCAGTAGTTTTTACAGGAGAAATAGTTATTTAAAAGTAAAGAGATGCTTCTGATTGTAGTATTACTTGAATATAACTCTGACTTACTATTTCAATCCACACACCTTGCGAAGTGTAATCATTAATCCATGAATCTGTTTTCATAGTTTTACCATTCTTCTGAGTCTCTCAGATGTCCAAGCCTAGACCTTGCATGTGTGAGAGGAAAAGCAGGTAGTATGTATTGGACATACAGACATAAGCACACAGTAGAACATGAGGTGATATTTGGTATTCCTGTATGTTATGTAACTTTCTGGCTCCATCCCCTCCTTCTCTTATACAGACTTGCATTTTGGTGCAGCATCAAAAGCAGGTAACAAAGGTGTACTTTGTGCCAGCAGAAACCCTTGATAGAGGCATAGTAAAAAAAAAAGTCCCAATCTTTCTCCAATAGACTGTGGCGTTCAGGGAGCAAATGCAAAACAGTTTAAGGGGGATAGTTTTTGCAGACAGAAGTGACTGGTGCTGCACTAACATTAGGAGCACTCGTAGGGCAGACTCTTTCAAGAGGTGAATAAGATGAGCGGCCGCAGCTGGAGGAGATGGAAGAAACCACAGGCAGGTAACTACGGCCATATTCATTTGGTTCAAAATACAAGTGTCCTGTTGAGACACAAAAGTTCCCAAACTTCCTGTTGTGGGGTATTTCTTTTCAGTGCAGCAGAAATAAGAGAATTCCACATTCTGACTCACAATGGGCTTACCCTAGAAGATGGCAGGGTTGTTTGCCATCCTTTGCCAGGTGGCAACAGTTACGAAAGCTAAAACAATATTTTAAATTTTTGCTAGCCCTGTTAGGTCAGGTGTGTAATGAGGCATGGTATGTGCCTGCCATATCAGTATCAGCAAAAATCCTTACTGTGAATAGTTATGGTGACAAAACTGTTTCTGCTGCTCTGACTAGTTTCTCTCTGATCAGGTATAATCCTACACCTGTAAAGGAGCACCTCCCATGTACCTCACTGGAACTTTCAAACATGTCCTCATGAAAGTTCAAAAAAATTTTGGGCTACTCCTTGTTCTTGTGCCTCTATAGTTGTGTCATTTTATTTCTGGTTACCTTGTCTTCTTTTCCATAGGCTTATACCTGCTCTTCCAGGTCCCAGTCCAGAATACCTGTATTTGCAACTGGGGTTACTCCTTCCTTTTCCTTACTGTGAATGACTTCTGCTACAGGCAGTCCAAGCAGCAGTTTGAAACTCTGTGCTCATGGCTCTCCATCACACTCTATACCAGCCTTTCAAAGGCAGAGCCTACTTCAGTGCTTTCCCTGGTCCTCTTCCTGGTCTTTTCGCCAAGTGTGCTTTGTACATTCTTTGTTTCTATCACAATTTCTCTAAAAGTTCTCCAGGACAGCCCCTCGCCTGCTGCTGCATGGGCTGTGTGTGTTACACTGCTGGTTCTTGTTTGCTATTCAAGCACAGGTGGAAGAGATGAGAGGCCACATTAGGCTTTGGGGGGAGGGAGGCTGCCCGTCCTTCCATGGGTGTCTCAGGATTGGCTGCTACCTGTGGTGGTATCTCAGGTACTGCATGTTTTGCAATATGCAGAAAAATAATCGATATCTCAAATACTGCCAGGTAGCCATTTGCTTTCAAAAAGTCAGTACTACAATAAATAACAATGCTGGCTTGTTTTAGTTTTGTTTCAACATTCATTTCTAACATTCAGAAACTTGATATGAAACAACTGAGAAAGTACTTACTTGTGTCTGTAGATGAAGTGGAGGAACTTTTGTTGACTGCAGGTGGGTTAGCACCAGGTCTGGAAAGAGTAACTTCCCTTCCCTTGCAGCTGAGTGAGACTCAAGAGACAGTCAGGTGCTGAGGTAAATTGGAGCAACTTCAGTGGAGCCAGACTGTTTTCACAGGTAGAGGATGTGGTTCCCGGGATTCTCTGAAGAAGTCTTTAACTGTCTTTTCAGAGTTTGTTTATTGATAATTATTTGAGAGAACACATTTTCATGTACTACGAACTCTCATATTCTTGAGTTATCGATGAATATTGAAAACAGCCACTCCCTGAGAAATTTCAATCCAACAACTTTTCCTAGGGAAAAACAATAACAACAACAAAAAAAGTCAGCTAGGATCTAAAGAATTCTAAGTGATGTGTTCTTACTGTGAGCTTTGCTGTTACTGGTTATGCTATCATATTGCATAGTCCTCATGACAACACTGCAGAATTGTAGGTATAGCAGTTTGCTAAGCATCACGACACGATTTACTCTAACTATAGCAAATGAGTAATAACCATCTCAATTTCACAGCAGTTTATATGATGTGTATCTATTAAAACAGCTTGGCTTTTTATTGTTGTTTCTAATAACTCAATAAAAACCCCACAGTATTTACGATTAAGAAGTTATATTACAGTGATCAAGCTCTACAATTCTTGGTCCAAAGCCATACTGTACTGCTATGGCTTCTACAACACAGTTTATAACGACAGACTACTTAGCTTACTGAAATTTCACCGGATATGATCCAGTCTGTAACCAAACCTTAATAGCTATGAACAGTTTCACATAGGACACTTGAATGCCAAAACCAGACGGCTAGATATTTAGTCTGACCTTCTTCAGAAGTCATCTACAGAATTTCACTCAATATTCCTGCATCAAAACTGTAACTTCTGGTTGAGCTAATTCATAAGACACACCCTCTGCCCCCTGTGGTGAGGAAGTCATTTGGAGGGGCTGAAAGGATCTCCTGAGAAAGCTGTTTTAATCACCAAAGACTAAAGATTCTTGCCAATTCCTGTCCTGCCCACACATTTCTAACTTTTGAATTCAGACTTGGTTGTATTGTTAGTACTTCTCTCAAATTGCTACACCCAACACCTTTTCTGTCAAACTTTTATTACATAGATCAGGCATTTACACTATGACAATTATGAGTATTATCTGGACAAGTTTCTTGTGTAATAGCTGCTCACAGTCTCTCTGGTTCCAGTTTTGTTAGTTCTGCATGTTTGTACTGAGCATTTTAAATGTGAAATATTTCTGTGATACATCTTGATAACAGGAGCATCACTGATATTAGACTGAATGGGAATGTTAAATAAATTAGCTTTCTTCCATCTAACCTTACCTCACAGTCAGGATTTGTCTGAGCTGGGTCAGTGGTAAGGCTATTCCAAGGCCTCTATTGTTCCAGAATCAAATATCATGCAAGCATGTGATTCTTTCATGCATTATTTTCTTTTGTAAGGAACGATACTATATTGTATTGACTTTGTCCCTGGAGCTAAGCCAGCACCACTCTGAAATGAAGAGGACAAGCAGGTCACTGCTCTTCAAGCTGTTATTCCAGATTTAGATGTCTCTGTCTCAATCACAATTTCTTAAAGTCTCTTTGTAACCCAAAGGCACTAGGAATTCACTTTGAGAAAGCAAATCAAACCTGAGTGTATGTCTGCAGTGCACATGGTAGCGCAGAGAGGTCAGGCTAGTGCTGACTGGTACATCTGCACAGAAGAGTGTTAACATGTTAGTGATGTGCTGTGTCTATGCTCACAACTCCTGCCTCTTGGGGGCTTATTAACTGTAGTTCAATGCCAGCTTGACATAGTCAGCTCCAGCTTCTCTGCAGCATGCACCACAGTGATCCTGAATGCCAGCACAATCAAATCAAATCCTTGTTTGTCTCAAAAAATCAAATTCAAATTTGCACATTCCCTAGCAACACCTTTACTAAATTTGCTCTTTATGAGGGTAAAGTTACTACATGAAATCTGCTTGCCTCACCAGAAATATTAATGCATTATGGCAGGGTCACAATCCATACTAAAAGAAAACATTTGAAATTCAAAATATTTTTTTTCAAAGTAAAACATGCATGATCTTGAAAAACACTGACCAACACGAGAAAAGAATGAGAATTCCCAATAACTAAAAAATCTTATTGTTATTAAATATTTGACATTGAAGTTTTTTTTAACAATCCTTGCTTACTCTTTATCCTCCTTTTTTTACAATAATTGACCATTTTATTTTGATGCATGAGAGATCTAGGAATTATCTACTAGAATGGAAAGAAAAAACTTTTAGATGCATTGCTGCAATAAATTCACATGATATAGAAAGCTTACGAAGAGTCAAAAACTTATTTTTGTCATCCTTTGCTTTAATTCTAAGTCTGATTCAAGAAAAAAGGAAACTTTACTTAGAGCCACTAGTCAGCTGACAAAATGCATCCGTCCATAAAAGTCATTATTAAAGAGAAAATAAGATTAGAAAAATTAAGTAGTTACTGTTTTATACAGTCAGAAAATTATTTACAGTTGGTTTGGAATCAAAGATTATTAAGCTTACTGATAACACATTGCAATCAAGTGGCAAGAAGTATGTTCTATTTATCAAATTAATTACCAATATAACCTTCAACATGTAGCACTAAGAATGATTTACTAAATCTTCCTAATCGAAGCATAGTTCTGAATTGCCAGTTTTCTGCAATGCTACTAAGCGTAACGTGTTTCTTCAAAAATTTACAAATACAGTTAACAGTATTTTGATCACCACTTAAAAATGGAGAGGAATACTGTCTTCTTTTCTTGTTTACAGTATTAGATAACATTGACAACAGTATCTCAGAGCTAAAGAAAATGCATTTGCTGACAGCATTTCTAAAAAGTTACAAGCAAAAATGGAGTAGTTACTTTGCAATGGGAAGTTATAATCGTCCAAGTCAATGTAAGGCAATAATCCTAAACGTTGTACAGCAGTGTTTGTCTGGCAGGTATGAGTATGTGTTCTGAAAGTATTTCAAGAACAGTTAGCAGTTAAATAGAAACACTGACAAAGAAACAGTAATTCTAACCTTTTTCATAAGCAAGTATCTCACAAAACATGATTCCATAATGTTTCTACGTCATATTAGGAGCAACTGGGGTTTAACAGTTTAATCAAATTATCTTTATATTTGCTTCATTATTCACCTCTGTAGTCCTTTGCTCAGTGTGGGCTATAAGTTGAATAAAGCAGATTATTATTTGATAATGGGAAGCACATTCTCAAGGGTATATTATCAAATGCAGTATGCAGGTCCACTAACTTCAAACAAGCCATAAATGGACACAACCCTGACAAAAGCATCACAAGCTATAGCTTTAAGCATCTGGGGTCATCTAAAGACAACCACTGAATATGAAAAGTAACAAGTAATGACACTGTAAAATGGAGGGAAAGGATCAATACTCTCTACCCATATTTGTAGTAAAAATGAGCTTTCAGGGATCTCAGCAGCGCTCTTGAAAAGTCCACAAATTGTATGTGTAATAAAGATGATGAGGAAAATACTGAAACAAATAGACAAAGGGCACCTTGTAACAAAACAGAAAGAGCTAATGAAAGCCTGTGTAGGACCCACATCAATAGTGACATCAAAGAACTGGTGGGTAGATGTGTAACGTGTCACACACAGTGATTCCCCACAGGACAAAAAAAACCATATTATGTGAACAACTAAAATTCCATGGAACCAAGTTGGAATTGCTATGTTTGGGTTGAAAAACACAATCAGCAAATGGCTACTAAATTTTTCCAGGATAGTCTTGATTTAAAGAATTACAGCTGCGTTATAATAGTTAAAAACATTAGATCTCTATTTCTGTATCACAGAATTCTGCGAACAGTAATTATCACCAGAAAACACATTCAAAAATAGTAAAATATGTGACAATTCTTAACACGAGATCTAGCCGAGACACTCTCAAATTCAGAAGGCTGTATGAGGCAGTTTCTACAGTACAGAACATAAGGCAGTCTAACACACAGACAACAAGCCTATTTATCACACTGCCTCCCCAACTCTACTTACATTTAAACATCAGTCCTTTGAAATTACTTCCTTTTTTTCAATTTACAGATGCACCTGTAGTAAAATTAGGGGTTCCAAAAATCAGTTTTTAAGAACATGTTTTTAACTGTTTATTTATTTCCATTTGAATTTTGATTTGATTTTGAAGAGGTAAATTAAAGACTTCTCTAAGTGAAAACTCTAATCTAAAAAAAACCCCTCTGACTTTATGAAACCCTTAAAGAAAATTCCTTAATGATTGCCAGGTGCTCTTCTTAGCAGCCAGCTAACTTCTTCTGCTGTGCTTTTAACCAGCCAGAAGAAGAACAGAATACCTTTGGAGGGTTAGTTTTTGTTGTTCTTTTATTTTTTACATATCCTAGCTTCTGTATATGAAAAATATATCTCTAGATGCTGATGTAAAGTAAAAGAGGTATTAAACACCACAGAGTAAAACTATGGAATAAACAGGTTTGTGTAAAAAATGTAAAAGAGACATTTAGAAGGGGATCAAAGAAAAGAGGAAGTACTCAGTTAAATATTCTAAAAAATGTATCTGTGTTTTGACACTGGCATCAATAGTATCATAGCGATTTACAGAGATTCTGGTGCACTGCAAGTTTGAAAAGTAATTCCACAGCTTCAGCAAAACCATAACAAGTCTCTTGAGTTCAACAAAGGATGCCTCAGATTGGGAAGGACCTGAAGAGGGCTCCAGTCCAACCTCCTGCTCAAAGCAGGGTCAGCTGTGGGGCAGACCAGGTTGCTCAGGGCAATATCCTGTCATGTCTTGGAAACCTCCCAGGAGGGAGACTGCCCGGCCTCTCTGGGCAACCTGATCCGCTGCTGGGCTCTCCTCCTGGGGATAAATGTTTTCCCTGTAGCCAGGCTGAACCTCTCTTGTTCCAGCTTACTCCTGTTGTCTCTCACCCTCCCACCATGTGCTGCTGTGCAGAGCCTGGTGCTATCTGCTTGATGACCTTCTATTGGAGGGGCTGCTGTCAGGTGCCTCTGAAGCCACCTCTTTTCCAGGCAGAACAAGCCAGCTTCCCTCAGCTTCTCCTCACAGGGCAACTGCTCCACGACTTGATGGCCCTCTGCTGAACTTGCTTCAGTTTATGAGGTCTCTGCATTTGCCCATGTTGAATTCCATAAGGTTTATATAAGCCCATTCCTCGCCTCAGCCCTGTTTGAGCTACAGTTCCTAAACTCCATACAGGCATGAAATACCAGAAAGTTACATGACATTTTTCTTTATCACAAAACATTGTTCTGCGAGATGACTGTAGCAATTTGTATACAACCAGAGCTGGTATAATGAGATGAGACAGTAGAAGAGTAAATAGTTCATAAAAAGATTAGAATTTCTGTATCACACAGAGAACAACCACAATATCTGGCCTTAAACCTCTGTTTTTTATCACATAAAAGTCTTGCTTTGTACTGATGGACATGCCTTAAAATGTTATCCCTATGTTATGCATATACAGTTGTATGAACTGATTATTTTCATTATCACCACATCTTTTCTACCACACTTCAAATTCTTTTCTTAGCTATAAATTATAATGAATTTTGTAATTTACTGCTACAGTGAACATGCAGAAAGCATTAATTTAATTTTGAATTTTAGAAGCACAGTGTTTTACTTTAAGCAGCGACTTTCTAAACAGAAAAATAATCTTTTTTGTTCAGGCTGTTTTCTTCACCGATTGCTCTCAAGCATGCTTTTTGTATTTTTCTTAATTGTAGGTCATTTCCTTAAAGTTATTAATCCTATTTTATATAACAGTGTATAATGGCTGCATTCCTCATGGCATCTCATTTCTTGCTGAACTTCTATATGTAATATACCAGTTTTCTTTTTTGAATAGAAGATAAAGAATATTGTAGTGGAACAGATCAGAAGTTTTCTTTACTAAGCAAATTCCTTGCTAATGAACACAGTGGTTCAGCATAACTGCTCATATACACAATAATTCTAAAATTATTATTTCATTAAATTAATTTTAATTAATTTATTAATAATAAATTAATGAAATTAAATTTTTAAAATAAAATACAACTCTATATATTAAAGGATTTTTTTTCTAATTCTTTGAGAGGTTTGGTAGTCTAAATTCCCATTGACTTTTCAATTGGATTTGTCATTCTTAAATATGAAGATGCTTAGGAAAAGCATCTACTATAAACTACATTGTTTTTACCATTTCTGAAATAATAGTTTATTCATTTTTTAGTATTTTGTTGTTTAATATGGTTTTTTTCCTAAACTTATACGAAGAATTATGTGGAAGACAGAGGTATTGTGCTATGCACTTTATGAACGCAGAACAAAAGACTGGCCCTGACCTATGACAAAGCTTGTAGTGATAAGACCAATTTTACACAGGTAAGACTGAGGTCAAAGTTCTAGTCCATGGCCTTAGCAGCAAGATTTTTCTGGCATATACAGAATTCTTACTGGACATGTTAGAATTTGAAAGGAACAGTTTCATAAATGTGATGATATTCACATATAGTTAGAAATTATTGAATAGATTTATTAATCAAGATTAATTTGCTTAAGAAATTTAGAAATTATCTTGACAGATTCTTTACAATCATTCATGAAATGGTATTCTGTTCCTTACTGAGCAGTTTAGATAACAAGAGCAGTGGGAATGTTGATATATACATTTTGTAGTTCACAGTTAGATCCTGCTCAGGCTACTTGTGAGAATTTGCATAAGAGAAATTTGTTCCCCAGACAGACATGAATAGGAAATACAGAATTATTTCAAAACACTCAACTTTAATTAGTTTAAAAATCCAAATGCATATTCACAGAAATATATTGAATTATTTGCCCAAGACTTTGTTCCCTAAGACTTCTCACACATATAATTCTCACTAATGTCTCTGTGTTTTGACAGAAGGAGGAAATTGGTTATTTTCTGTGAGGGTTGATGTGAGCATGGCAGGCTATGTCATATGTTTCCATCTTATACAACTTCTGGAGCTATAATCTTGATCGAGGAATCTTTCATTCTGAAACATCCAGAGCAAAATATCTTAACTGCAGTTTTTGCAGGTCTTTGGAAGAACATAGAGTGATATGCAGATCTCAGAATTAGTTTCCAATTGGAAAAAAAAAACCAAAACCATACTTCTAATCAAAACTCATTTAGAGTGTAGTTGCTGAGTGATAATAAACATGGGAACACCATTTCTAAGGTAACTTTTCAGTGCAGAGGCAAACTTAGTAACTTTTTGCATCACAAGAAGCTCATTGGGACTCTGGTGCAGAAGTACCTTGCAGTGAGGCAAATGAGTACGCAGATGGTTTTAGATTCAGTATTGATGTTGCAATAGCAAGCAAAGAGGCAGAGCATTGATGGTGATGAATGAAATATTCCATAAACTCGTGGGAAGGTTTTCAGCTATAGTTTCTTGCATAGCTTCCCTCTTTACACAGCAAAGGGTCAAAAGATGAGCCTACAGTCAGGATTGGGATGAGGGTCAGAGTTAGGGTTAGGTTTGGGATTAAGAGACTGCAAAGAGAACCTGGCTGTGAGAGCTTCTTCATGTGTACTGATGTCAGAGGGATGGGACAGGGAGAGGGGGGAGACATGTGCTTAAGGCTCAGCCTTCGCTTGGGTAATCCCCCTTTATTTGGCACCCAGTAGACCACATGTAGATACTGTGTCCAGCTATGGGCTTCATAGTAAATGAAAGACTAGATCAGCTGGGTAAGTTTGGTGGATGCCCACCAAGATAGTCAGGGGTTGGAGTACCTGCCCCTTGAGAAAAGGCTGAGGGAAATTGGCTTGTTCTGCCTGGAGAAAAGGTGGCTGCAGAGGCACCTAACAGCAGCCCCTCCAAAACCTACAAGGAGGTCTTCAGGAAGATGCAGCTGGGCTCTGCACAAGGTATTCTAGTTTACACAAATGTGGTCTTTCCTACAAACAATATTTCTGAGATTTCAGTTTGGATAAAAGAAGAAAAAGAAAAGACACCCTTTGTTGGCAATATCTGGAATTTTCCACCATTGAAGGTGTAATGCAGGACACATGCCTGAAACATAAGTATGAATATTCTGTCAGCAGATCAATTGAGGATGCTAGTAAGCATCTTCTCTAGCATCTAGTATGTGTGTTGAATGCTAATTCCCAGTAAATCCAGAAGTTTTAATTAGTGTTTGGTGGTAAAATTACCTGATGAGTTTTGGGAAGGCCTGGAAATGACACTGAGAGGTCAATACTCCTATTAATTACAGATGCTAAGGTAAGAGTAAGTATAATTTTAGCATATTTATGCAGAGGCCAAATGATCTTACTTCACCTAGTATTATACTGAGTTCATCACTAATGCAGAAACAATGCTTTGTTATAAAGCAATTGTCGACATAAAGAAGGTCCTATGCAACTTGATATCCAAGGTGTGTATCAACAGGGAGCAAATCTTTACAAATGGGCTACAGGAAATATGAAAAACAGGGCTTTGAACTGATTGTTATGGATTCTTACCTGCTGAAAACTAATGCAACAATCTGATGCATATATAGATGTGTGTGTCTTACAGTCTGAAAAATGAAAATGACTTGCTTCTTCAACAGAACTACTGCCCACAGTGGCACCATTCCAAATGAGAAATTTTTGATCAAAAAATTCAAAACCTTTTCTAGCCTTCATTCTTTTAACTGAGAGAAGTTTCTGAAAAACTCATTTGCATCAAGGTGTATAGCAGATCAATTTTATAGCACCTGGATAAAACGATGATAGGATTTCAAGATCCTGTGATGGTGTCTTAGAAAGAGGATGGGGAAGGAGTAGTAGATTGAAGTATTCTCAAAAATTAGAAAGTATAGCCATAGACTAGGATATTAAAAGCCTGTCTTGCAGAATTTATAGACTGCCATTAGGATTTAAATCTGTCAGTCTATCCTTGAAAAGACATTTGACTGGAATTATGGATGGTGGATCTGTGTGTAGGATTAACAGCTTTCAGCTCTCTGGCAGAGCCGTCTCACTGCTGAGGTATTTGATGCTGAGGACTGATCACTTACTCCTGAAAAATTTCTGGAGCATATGCTAAGAAGGGGTTGGGGCAGAGAAACAGAATAGTTTGCAAGAAAGCAAGGCTGTAGGGAGGGTTCTTCCTTGTGAGTGTCTTGGAATATTCCTAATAGCCTTAACACAGTTACAGGATGTTATAGAGGATGCTCTGCAGAGTGCAGTGCCTCAAATGCTTCGGAACAAAATGGGTTCTTGCCCTCAAGGGGGGCAGCATCCCACCTGAAATGAGGCCTGAAATTTGAATGTAAAAGTATCCTCTCAAAGCAGGAGCTGTGGATATTGCTGTGATTTCAGAGTCATGGCTACTCAGAAGAGTAACCATGAAGTCTGTATGTGGAGTTGTCTGATGCTGGAGGCCTTTCTTATTCCTGCTGAAATAAGCCTTTAAGGGGTCCCTAGTAGTTAAGAAAAATTGGTGGCCAACACGAACATTAGTGTTGTAGAAGGGGGAAGTGGTAGGAAACAGTAAAAACTTTTGGTCAGTAGATGAGAATGGAAGGTCTACACTGCTTGGCTTCTTTTTGTGACAAAAGCTGACACTAGTAAAGAAGTTAGGCTAGCTGAAGAAAAAACCTGTATACCCTCAGAGGCAATAATTCCTATGAAAACTTTAAGAGACAGAGCCTCAAGATGCCACATTTTATCGGAACACACAAGCAAGCATAGGCTGGTAATACATAATGTTCATTAAAAAATTAAATTATTTCAGAGGACATCCACTGACGTTGCTAGTCCTTCTGATAATTACAGGAAGAATTTTCTGACAACACCCTCCTGCAGCCAAGACAGCACGTGGTGTGCCAGTACTAAAACAATGTAGTCTGAAGGAATGCCGTTTTAACAAAAGGGATTTGGGTGTTTATGAGGAGAAAGAAGATATAGGAAAAGATAAGAATGGCTTGAAAACACAAGTAATCTCAGACAGATTTGTCTTCTGTGCTGATATGGGAGCTGCATGTAGAGAATGTACTGTACTGCTATTTTCAACAAGCAGATTCAAAGAGAAACTCATGGATTTGGTGAGCAGAATTTCCTGCTGCATGTTTCCTCTGAATAGATAACTCAGACTGGCCCTTGTCCCTTTTTTCCTGGTGTACTGGTTTTAGCTTGGATAGAGTTAATGTCATAGCAGCGTGTATGGTACTATGTTTTGTATCTGTGATGGAAACAGTGTTGGTAAAACAACCATGTTTTAGTTACTGCTGAGCAGTGCTTACACAGAGTCAAGGCCTTTTCTCCTTCTCACACTGCCCTACCAGTGAGTGGGCTGGGGGTGCACAAGGAGTTGGGAGGGGACACATCTGGGACAGCCGACCGCAGCTGAACCAAGGGATGTTCCACACCATATGACGTCATGCTCAGCATATAAAGCTGGGGGAAGAAGGAGGAAGAGGGGGGACGTTTGGAGTGATGGCATTTGTCTTCCCAAGTCACCATTACATGTGATGGAGCCCTGCTTTCCTGGAGATGCCTGCCAATGGGAAGTAGTAAATTCCTTTGGGCAGCAGAGCTGCTATTGGGGGATGGACCCAACACCAGGCTGAGGCACCCCATGCCAACGCTTATGGGAATGGTGCCACTGCAAGTGCACACAAGGAATCAGCTTGTGATGCATCTTTGCAGACTCCTTGTAGAACCACTTGCGGTGGTGGGACTCTGTCCAATGCATTGATCGTTAAATGATCTTTTCTTTATATTTAATCACAAATGTGTGTTTAGTTTGCCTCAAGGAGTACAATAAAAATACCCCAACATATTACTGAAATTAGATTCCTACTGTGAGAGAGTATTTTCAGACTGTAAATCTATTTGAAGTTAGTTTGCTCTAACAAAATATCTTAAGTTTCATAAAATATTTTTTAAAACTCAAACTAAAAAATTCTCCACACCAACACACTTACTTTCAGCCACAGCTGAATTGCTGCATCCACAAACTGGCAGCAAAATAGGAGCCAGATCTCTCTGATACAAAACATGATCCTCTATTAAGCCTCCGGAGTAAATTCTGATGGGCAGTTTTCAGTTATTTTTATCTTCTTTTAAACTTTGTTCTAATACCACGTGCCGTATTTCCTGGATGTGTGACAAATGCTGTTTCTGTGTGATTTGTTTACACAATTGGAAGCTTGCCATCCATACGCTCCATTCCCCCAGGAAGAGTTAAAGTTGAAACATGAGTGCTGCGTAGGGAGTATACTGGGTAAACTACTGCATTGTCTGTGCAAACCTGCAGTAAAATGAAATTAATATTAAATAAACATTGTTTTTTATCTATATTATCGTCCTGAAAATGTCACCCTTTGGTCTTTTCCGTTCTATTAAAATTGGGCTATCACTTCTATTCATATTACCCTAAAGGAACTTGCAGACCTAAAAGCTGGATGATTGAATTCCCTCTGCTATACTGGAACAGACAGGCATGTTTCTCAAGGTCTGTTAGGTGTAGGAGCAGGCATTCACCTACCATCACTTTCTCCTTTTCCCCAATTTTGTTTACATTTACTGTCCAAGGGTATTGTAAACTCGGGATCCTTTTTGCCTCAGAATGTCAGTGATTTGTTTTCAAACAGTCCTTTCTTCTCCCTAAAGTTCTAGCTCTCCTGTGTTTTACTGTTGTGAGAGTCTCACTGGTAAAAGTACTGTAAGAGAGCTCTATGATTTTTTCTTCCTTTATTTTACTATGAGTGCTAAAAGATAAGATTCTTATCTTGAGGGGAATAAACAAAAATAATTCCCTTTGTCTTCCCTTCTCCTCACACACTACTTCTAGAGAGTATCAGTTCCCCTTGGCGATCATGAGTTTCAGTGCTCCCAAAAGAGAGAGATTCAGACTGAAAAAAAAAAAAAAAAGTTGGGTTTTTTAATAGCTTGTTGGCAACAGCTTTATTCAAACTCACCCTGCCATCACCAGTTACCATTTCCAATATCCCAGGTCAAATAGAAAAGATTCATTCAATTTGAGGCTGGGAGGAACCAGTCTGACAGTCTGCTCTGACCTCCTGCATAACACAGGTCACAGAACCTTGCATAACAATTTCTGCACACCTGTAAGCTTCTACATAAGCCATAGCATATATTTAATAAAGGGATGCAACCTTGACTCAAACATTGCAAATGCAGGAAGATTTGTCTCTTTTCTGGCTGGTAATTCTAACAGTTTAACTATCCTTGGTACTGAAAGACAAGAGTGGACAATGACTGTATCTGAGGGCTCTGTAACTGCCTTTTCCCATTGTCAAATGGGTCAAATTTCCAAAGTTTGTGAACATTATTTATTTAATTTTACATGCATAAATGATAACTCATATACAAAAAAAGTGTGGGAGTGTAAGTCACCTACAAATAATATGTGCTTACTAGCAGCCCCATGTAGTTCTTATTCTTAATGATAATGCAGACAACACCAGTGAAAGAGTACAGAAACTGATTTTCTCCAAGCCGAACTCTCTAATTAATCCTGTATTGTGTCTATTGACAGTATTTTATCAATGTCAATGCAGATTTTATGTCTGCTGATGGTCATTTAGCAAACACAGAACATTCTGAAAAGCTGGGAGGCCACCAGCATACAAATTGCTTGAACTGAAAAAATTAAATAAAAAGAAAACTATTCCTGATAATAAGGAAAATTTAAAGGTCTCAAAAGCCAAGAATATTTAATTAATTAGAAGTGGAAGAGATGTCTCCTTTCTGGAAAATTACTGTGGGAGAGAAAAAAAAAGAATGTATATGGAATAATGCTGAATATAGGGAATTTCATGTTAATCTAACCATGAAAATGAATATAACAGAATCTTTCTGTCTGTTCATCAGTTATATAAAGGCCATATATACTATACAGTCAGCAGGGCATTTCCACAATTCAAGATTTACTTTTAGGAAGTGCAGGGAGATACAAGGAAATAATGCAAATAGTTGATTTCATCTGTTTCCTTAGATTATATGACAAGTTAATAAGTAACATCACCATATGTGGCTGCTGTAATATATTGCTGTTAGCATGTACGTTTGGCCTACTCTGGCAGTAGCCAGAGTAAGACAAATAGTTCTTGCTAAACCAAAATTGGGTTGGCCAGCTTAGGAGATTTTATGAGCCATAACTTTTCCAAGGATCCATAGTACAGAAATGGCATATTATTTGTCATAACAAGCCTCAAGTGGGGCAGACGGTGTTTAAAGCCTTTGGCAGAATTTTGAATAATTTACTTTACTAGTCAGTCTTTCTCCTTCATATCATTAGATTACGGTTTAAATCAGCCATTTTAATTCATTCAACATTCCCTATTTTTTTCACCTTGCTCCAAACCAGAATACATAAGCATAAATCTAATGATGAAAATACTATTCAGCAGGTCACCGGATCATGGGAAAATTGTAACGGATTCTTTTGACAGACTGAAGTCCTGCTCTATAAGCAGAATTATTCTTTTGGGACAGAGCAAGATATGTCAATATATTATGTCTTTGTGGCATCTGAAAGCAACACTTGCCTAGATGGCTACTGGCTTGATAATGAAAAGGACTCAGTAGTACTGCTGGCTCTGCTAGTGATCTGTTCTGTGACGCTGAACAGGTCCAAGTTACCTCTTTATACCTTATTTTCCTTACCTCCAGGAGGACAAAAAATCCCATGTTTTCCATGAGGACCCTCTGAAGTCTACAAGTAAAAAAAAGAAGTTGTGATTTATTTATTAATAAACATTTATTATACTTACTAACAGAACAAACAGAAGCTCTATGAGTACTGCCATATACTGTAAGTTTGAACAAGTATATATGAACAAATTAGTAAGATAACTGTGAGCATTCACAGTATATGAATTAAAATCTCTCAATTACTTCATCTCTAAAGCAATTCTTTTAAGTAACACATAACTCGGAGCACTGGCAACAGATACCAAGAGTTACACACAAATAACAAACAGAGAAGCTTCCTTAATAATTATTTTGCCTAGTTTTTAGAGTCAAAGCACTGATGATGTAATACGTCACAAGACACCTGTGACAACTCATGCACCATTTGAGCAATTTTATAGGAATTATCCCCCTGTTGTTTCTGTGAGCCTTCAGTCTTACCAGGAGCAGGTAATTGTATAATCCTCTCATCCTCTGCACTAACAGGTGTTGGCTGATACAGTGAAGCAACTAATTCCAAAAAGTGGGCTCCTTACAGCTTTACTCCTGCATTTCCTGCATATAGGGTTCATTCTTGCTATTAATTTCTCAAGTGCCAAGCAGCTGAGACACACTAAAAAAGACAGACATAAGCATGTCATTTACTTACTGATTCTTCCAAAAACACTAAAAAATACTGTTTTGTTACTAAATTCTTCTGAATATATGAAAATTTGAATAAATACAGTTAACTTTTCTGAATATTAAATGATGTCTCAGTAGAGACAAAATAAATCATGAAGGGTTTGAAGTGCAGGGCTTCACTGACCCTGTGGTAACGCGCTCTCTCACAGATTTCCCAAGCACAGAGGCTATAATGCTGTTATTACTCTACTTTGAACAGTGCAGCTTGTCAGAAACAATTTTACTAGTTAATTCAGTTGGCCCGATTGAGTGAGAACAGAGCAAGAGACATCTTCATCCTCATGCTCATAGTAAAACTGAATTTTACAGTACAGCAGTAGATACCACGAAATCATCTGCAATTTCAAAACCTGAAATTTTGCTATGTCTTTGAAGGAATTAAAAATAGGGGAAAGCTCTTTTTGTCTTATCCTCCCATGAGCAGCTTCTTATAATGAACATAGAGGAAACCTCTGTTTTCTGCTAGAGCCACTTTTTCCATTAGTATCAAAATATGAAACCCAAAGGTCGCACTAGATAAAATAGTGACAAATGACACTGCTTTTGGAGCCATGCATCTGAAAAAGTGATCAAGTAAGTCACTTAAGTCTAAGATTATACATAAAGAGAAAATCAGAACCTTACAGAGAATTCCTAAAAAGATCGGTATTGTTATTATGAGAGTAGGTTCTCATTCTCTGGTGTCCCATTATAGTCCCTTCTCTCCTTTAGAGCTCTTACACTCTTATAACATGAAGTGCTCTTGCCATCTGACTTTCTGCTTTCTATATTGTTCAGCATTTACAATGTTATTCAACACATTTGCCTATGCTCAATGAAAAGAAGTTAACCAACCAAACCAACTCTGGGAAATAAGTTTTTCACCTGATCAAGTCTGTTATTTAATGATGTAGAAGATGAGGGGACTCTTATTCAGGAAGTCAATAAATTGTGGATTCTTTTTACACACACAGCTACTCATACGTTAGTGTTGTGGTTTAACCCCGGTCAGCAACTAAGCACCACACAGACGCTCGCTCATTCCCCCCATCCCTGTGGGATGGGGGAGAGAATTGGAAGGGCCAAAGTAAGAAAACTCGTGGGTTGAGATAAGAACAGTTTAATAATTAAAATAAAACAGCAATAATAATAATAATAATACAATGAAAAGAAAAATAATGAGTGAGAGAGAGATGAAACCTTGGAAGAAGGAAAAAAAAACCCAAAACTAAACAACAAGTGCTGCAACCGCTCACCACCCGCCGACCGACGCTGCCGGTCCCCGAGCCGCGATCGCTGCTTCCCCCGGCCAACTCCCCCCAGTTCATATACTGGGCATGACGTCACATGATATGGAATACCCTTTGGCCAATTCGGATCAGCTCTCCTGGTTGTACCCCCTCCCCTCCCGGCTTCTTGTACACCTGGCAGAGCATAGGAAGCTGGAAAAGTCCTTGACTAGTGTAAGCACTACCCAGCAACAACTAAAACATTAGTGTGTTATCAACATTATTTGCATACCAAGTCTAAAACACAGCACTATACCAGCCACAGTGAAGAAAATCAACTATCCCAGCTAAAACCATGACAGTTAGATAGACTTATCCTTACTAGAAAGTAAAGAGTAGGGTCCTACATTTTACACTAAGGAAAAGAAGGTTTCTAGTCCTTTTCCTCTTGAAAATGTAGTCAAGTTAATAAACACTGGCATCCTCATAATGCAATAATAAAAGTGAAAGTTTTATAAGAAAGCTTGATTAAATTTTAATTAAATTTAATAGATGTTCAATATAATAAATTTAAAAGGAGAAGGAAAATAGTGTCCTGTTACATTTGCCAAATTCATTGCCTAAAAGGTGTATGTTACTACTTTAAAAAAATACACTTTTTTTCCTCTACATAATGAGCTTTTTTGATTGGCTACTTATTTTTAAATAGCTATAACTGAATAGCAAACATCTTTAGTTAAGGTATTTTCTAAAGAATGTTTATAGTATTTTCCTCCTCTGGAGATTCTGAATTATGTTTTTTGTAGAAATGAAAGATACACAAAAACAAGTCAACCCTGCAATCCTTTCTTTACCTGCATCCTCACCTTTGAAACAAATCACTTGAGTAAAGATGAACGGTATGAATCAAACTGCATTTGGAATAAATTCACTTCAGTTACATGTGCTTGGAAGACCCCAGAAAGTATTAATATATTGATCACAATTGTTTGAGATAATGGCCTAGAAACTCTCTCGGCACCCACTGCATTAGCAAGATCTTTAGAAGACATAGTTCACTACTTAATAAGACTTTACAACCTAGAGCAAAGGGGGCGGGGGGGGGGAGAGAATATTTGCATTAATGCCAATGAAAGGAAATTACAATTCTTGAGGCATTTCCTCCCACTTCAAAACATCTCCACAAAAATACAGACACTCAGAAGGCACTTGTGCCCTGCAAAATTCAAAGCTCATGTTCTGGTGTATTTGGAAATTCCTGATTTATTTATTTATTGTTAATGACTGAAATTATCCAGAGTGGCACAACCTGCCTTTCTTCAAACTAACCAAAACCGAAGCATGGGAGATGTTTCTTCTTTCACCAGCGGCATTCTGAATGCAAGAAACAGTGTCCTGGTTTCAGCTGGGATAGAGTTAATTTTTTCATAGTATCTAGTATTGGGCTGTGTTTTGGATTTATGCTGAAAACAGTGTTGGTAATGCAGAGATGTTTTAGTTGTTGCTAAGTAGTGCTTCCACTAGTCAAGGACTATTTCAGCTTCCCAAGCTCTGCCAGGTGCACAAGAAGCTGGGAGGGGCCACAGCTGGAACAGCTGATCCAAACTGACCAAAGGGATGTCCCACACCATATCACATCACACTCAGTGTATAAAGCTGGGGGAAGAAGAAGGAAGGGGCGGACATTTGGAATGATGGCACTTGTCTTCCCAAGTAACCCTTACGCGTGACGGAGCCCTGCTTTCCTGGAGATGGCTGAACACCTTCCTGCCCATGGGAAGCAGTGAATGAATTCCTTCTTTTGCTTTGCTTGTGTGTGTGGCTTTTGCTTTCCCTGTTAAACTGTCTTTATCTCAATCCAGAAGTTCCCTCACTTTTACTCTTCTGATTCTCTCCCCCATCCCACCAGGGGGGAGTGAGCAAGCAGCTGCGTGGTGCTTGGTTGCTGACTGGGGCTAAACCATGACAAACAGTAACAAGTCTGCACTTTTTGTCTGATCACAGACAGTTAAATACCGACTAAGGACAAAATGCTGAAAGATGCACTGACTCCAGGTGGTGCCATTTTTATGACGTATTATTCACATGGCCAGGTTTTCAAGAATTCTCTCCCATTTAGGCATCTATAATGAAGTAAAGATTTTTCAAAACACATTTTGCCCCACCAGATCGAGAAACAGTAGCACGTCTTAGCATCTTCTGAACAGATAGCTCCTTCCCAGCAACAAGTGTCTGTAGATAAAGCCCTTAATTCTGTCTGGTTCTGTATGATGATCATCATTTTAATAAGAATGAATACAAGCATGACAGAAAAGATGCAATTATTCATCAGATGATATGCATGGCTGTAGGTGCACACAGAAAATAGTTAACAAAACCCAATTTTGCACCAATAGTGGCTCTAAGCTGGATATTTTAACTTTGCAGGTCATCTAAGTAGGTATTAAGGGACTTTGTTGTTGTTCTTTAAAGCCTTCTTAGTCTCATTCCTTAATATTAGAAAAACAACCCTCAAATCCTTTCCATTGATGCATATAACTTCTGAGACATGCCTGATCCATGGGACGTTATACCTTAATCAATTTACAACTATCACGTCAGTTAACTTCCATTAAATACACTTCCATCACTTCTAGGTTGTTTTTTCATATCTTATTCTACCTTTTTTCCTTGATTCATGTTTTTTTATGTTACCTTTAATACACCAACTTCCCAGTAACAGTAAATGTTTAAGCTACACTTTTTTAAAAACCTGAAGAATAAGAGATTGAAGCTTATTTTCCTTCTCTGGAACTCTTTTTCCTTTCATGAATCTTTTTTGCCTATTTTTCTTTACTTACTTTATTCTAGTTTCTCCCCGATCAACACCTGCATCCTCACAAAGACCTCAGGCTCTTAGGCTACAATTATAAGCAGAATTTTCCTAATGTACTGGCATAACTACAGTGCATGCCACTGTGGGTTCTGCTATTACTTTACAGTGCCACTGCTTAGCAGAGGGTTACTGCTAAGTATCTTAAGCAAGTATCTATCATTAAGCAGGTGTCAAGATAGCATTTAACTTGTCGGGATTAACTGCTGGATAAATACTTAGCCAATATAAATAAATCCATAAGAAATTGATCTTCAGTACTTTACATGAATTACATCAATAAACCACAAGCATGTTCTGTTAACTCAGAAGTCATATAGAATCCTGAGTTATCTACATTGCATTGATTCATGTCCATAGATCACACTAAAGGCAAAAAACTTATAAAAGCATAAAAATGTAGTACAGAACTAAAAACCTAAACTTCTAAGAAAACAACTTGTGCAGTCACTTTACTGTGTAATATAAACAAACATACAATGCTTGAGGTGGGAATAAAAGGTGAGGAATGTTACTGAGTTACTATAGGCAAGCGGCTTGAGCTGTGCAACTTAGAATCCAAATAGGCAGCATTCCCCTGCTTGGAAGAATTCAGTGAGGTCTGGAAGGCACTCCTTTAAAGAACACGAGTCCTCAGATTCTTCTCAAGCCATTTTATCGTTCTGGTTTTGTGAAATTTCACTGAGGATTTCTAAGAGTCAGCTTTCTTTAACACAAGAAAGATACCTAGTACAGCTTAGGAAAATTCACCCATCTCCTGGTTTCTCATGCCCTTTCCACAACCAGTCCTTACAACTCTTACTCTACAGATAACAAAACAAACAAGACCTTTGCAAGGTTTCATATGCAGACAGGCTGAGAACATATTCTTAACCCAGTAAAACCAACTCAAAACATAAACAAAAAGGGAGAATTTCTTCCAAATACTAGACTCCAGTCCCCTTACAACTGTCTATCTGGACTCACCTCCAGCAACCTATATGACCCCATCATCTTCTATCTGCACCTTTTCCTACAAGTAGCAGCCTCTATTCTCCCGGATGCTTTTCTCAACTTTTTATGATACTGGCTAGAGCAGAATGGCTATAAAGTAGTAGTAAAACATCTTATGGCCAACTGTTCCATGAGAATTGTTACTGTTGGGTCTAAAAAAGTGAAGGAGAAGGATAAAAACCTGGTTTAAATATCCCAGCAGGTACCAACTGAGCTGGCAACATTGACTTAGGCACCTCCGTTTCTGGCAGCAATCAGGCACCAAACCATCGAGGGAGCTTGTAGAGAGAAGGTTAGAGATTTCTTAAATTGTGCATCACCAAAATGTGGTGTTTGGAGGTCTCAATGATAGACTTATGCATTTAATAACTTCTTCACTTACTTCAAGTTAAACTAAAGAAAAAATATCAAATAAGCAAGTTCAGGCTTAGTTTTCAGATATTTGCACAAGGAAATCTAGGGAATATCATTGTTGTGGTTTAACCCCGGTCAGCAACTAAGTACCACACAGCCGCTCGCTCATTCCCCCCACCCCTGTGGGATGGGGGAGATAATTGGAAGGGCCAAAGCAAGAAAACTCGTGGGTTGAGATAAGAACAGTTTAATAATTAAAATAAAACAGCAATAATAATAATAATATAATGAAAAGAAAAATAATGAGTGAGAGAGAGATGAAACCTTGGAAGAAGGGGAAAAAAACCCCAAAAAACTAAACAACAAGTGCTGCAACCGCTCACCACCCGCCGACCGACGCTGCCGGTCCCCGAGCCGCGATCGCTGCTTCCCCCGGCCAACTCCCCCCAGTTCATATACTGGGCATGACGTCACATGATATGGAATACCCTTTGGCCAATTCGGATCAGCTCTCCTGGTTGTACCCCCTCCCCTCCCAGCTTCTTGTGCACCTGGCAGAGCATGGGAAGCTAGAAAGTCCTTGACTAGTGTAAGCACTACCCAGCAACAACTAAAACATTAGTGTGTTATCAACATTATTTTCATACTAAGTCTAAAACACAGCACTATATTAGCTACAGTGAAGAAAATCAACTATCCCAGCTAAAACCATGACAATCATCAACAACAACTGTGAGGCTTCCGTCTCATGCTGATCATCAGTCTCACAAGGCATCCTCTGAAGTCAGTAAAAAAACTCTCTATCTTTGAAAGACCATGACTTTTGGTTACTTGTGGCTGCTTGAGTTTTCTACTTGATTTTTCATGTCCTTCCTCTAGCTGTGAGCAACACATAAGAAATAAAAATATTAAGACATCTTCTGCCATGGGGATCCAGTTCCCAGACCTGTGACTTATGCAAGAGACAATAAATAGGAATCTAAACGCAAATGTAGAATGAAATAAACATCCAAAACACATACATTATGAGAAAAGGGGTTCTCTTCTCTTTATTGATACTGCCGTTTAATGTAGCTTTAAACTACATTTGTAGTTTGCCTGTTATTTATGTAATTTATAGCTACAGTTGACCCCTTTTATTTATCTTTCTCTAAGGGTTTAAAATACTGAAAAAAAGCTATTCTACGGTTTGTGAGAGAGAGAAGATGTATCTATTATCACAGGGAAGGGTGATTTTCATAACACTCAGCTATTTCAGTACAATAACAGTTAATTTCACTAAAATATCTTTCTTTCTCATCGTTTTGCTTCCACTGTATGCCTATCCTTACAGCACCCAAAATTAGAACAGTAAATGGAATACAAAGCTGTTTATGCCCTAGCAACAGTCAGTCTCTGGCTGACCTCAAAATAACGATGAGAAGCAGTAAACATCAGGTCACATCTGAGAGAAGATGCTATCATATTTACTAATGAGAAACCGCAGGTGTTTGCTAATATGATAAAGAAAACAATTTTATGTTCTTAAATAAATAGCAAAGTTGAACTCGACAGGTCTGGTATGCGCTTCAACATTATACTTCACTACAGTCCACAACTGCAAGCATCTGATAAACTGAAGCAAGTTCAGCAGAGGTCCATCAGGGTGGTCAGGGGCTGGAGCACTTACCCTGTGAGAGGAGGCTGAGGGAACTGGGCTTGTTCTGCCTGGAGAAGAGGTGGCTTCGGCCTAATAGCACCTAACAGCAGCCCCTCCAATTCAGAGGGATGGCGTAACACATGGTAGAAACAAGGGTAGGAAGCGGGGTGAAAAGGTGTTTGGCTGAAGCTGAGCCTGGGGAAGAGGAAGGAAGGGTATTTCTCTAAGGGTTAAATTGTTTGTATTTTCTTTTTTTTTCTCAATATATGAATTAGTAATTAAGTTCGTGTTAATTGCCAATAAATTAAGTAAAATTCTCTGAGTCAAGCCAGTTCTGCCCATGGCAAATATGTTAGGATTTGATGAACTATATTCTTATCCTTAAATTAAATGCAGATTAATATTAGAAGCCTACTGCCGCATAAAAATAGTTTCTCTCAATGCCAAGGTGCATGCATGTTTCACTACAGGAGTAAAATTAGCCCATGCCAACACTGTGCAGCACTATACAAACTGATAGTGACTTTCCAAATCATAAGAACTGTGCGTGCTTGACTGCTTATGCATTAACTAGACAGTACTAATATTGTCATTAGTATTAGTACTTCCTCTGAAGTACCAAAGGTAGATATTTTCTTGAAGCATATGGTTAACATGCTTGGAAGCTGCATCCACTAATAAAGGATAATTAATAAAAAAAATTAACGTACTACTAAAAACTTCACAATAAAGTTAACTGTAAGGGAGACACAGGGAAATTAAAATAAAGACAAATTTAATAGTGGAAAAACTGCTTTTCAGTGAAGAAAGAAAACAAACAACATACGGTGCAAAATGTTTGTAGTTAAGGTTATTTTAATTCTGTGTTACTGGAAGTTTTTTACCAAAATGACAAACCATTTCTTCCCTAGCCAAAAAAAAAAAAAAAAAAAAAATCAAAGGGTACTAGCCATATCAGAACCCACAGCTGTGACGTCTGAAAGTACTAACAAATTCCCTTGTGTCAGTAAAATGACAAGAACTGATTCTTATGAACTATTAATAAGCCCATACTTACAAGTATTTAAACAATGCTCTACTCAGAGCTGTCAGACGTAAGGTGACAGACAGAGAAAAGGATTTCAATGATTCAGCCCTACACACTGTTCACTTTGGGTATCAACCGAGACATGTGTTTCACGTTTGGTGTATTCTGATGATTTCTGAACATTCTAAATATTGGAGGTTTTAATAATGAAATTTGGTTTTCAGGTAGGCTCCAACCTGCCTGACATGATATTGCTGATCATTTCTGTCCTCAGTTCTGTCAGGATCCAAAAACTTGGCAGTCCTCTGACTAGTATTACATGATCTGTTAGACATGACCAGAACATGCCTGACAACTCAAACACAGTCCCTGAAGTAGTAGCATCACCATCTTCTAAGTTAAGCTTATACGGTGTGGAATAAACATAGGTTCTATTCCATCCATAATCTGGGAATATTCGTGTTACAGACAATTCTCAGCTGGAACTCACCCATGAAACTTGTTCATTTTGCATGGATTTATCAAGATTTAGTAAAGCCAGAAAGAGAACAAAGGAAAAAACGTGACTAATCTCACAGTTCAGCATGGGGAAGCGATGGAGACATGGCTTCCTAACCATGCCTTCAAGAAATTTTTTAATTTATGCCATGTATCCCATATTACTAAAACCTTATCAGTCTTTAGAATGCCCTTGGAGAGGGAAGAGTTGGATTTCAATCTTTGCTGTCATTGCTCCTTGACCCAACTGCTCAGCATTTCAAGAACCAATTAACAAAACACTCAGACATCCTTGCATTTAGTGTGATGGGGCAAGAGCTGGGCGGGAACTACCTATTTGTCTACTACAGCTATGTCTAGCCAGCCCCAATGGAAATGCATAGATATGTCCACAAAAGAGGGGTTTTGAGCTTTTTTTGCCCCAAATAATTCCTGTATCATACAGAATAACTCACATTGGAAGGGACCTCAGGAGGGCTCCAGTCCAACATCCTACTCAGAGCATGGTCAGCTGTGGGGTCAGACCAGGCCAATGCTTTGTCCGCAGGCAGTGATTCCATAGCCTCTCGGGGAACCTGTCCTAAAGGTTGGTTGACAAAACTAGCATATTTAGCTGTACTTACATGAGGGTAGCTATCAGGACAGCTATGACGGAACTTTATTTTTTTTTCCACAACAACAAATGGCCATACCTGTTTTGGATACATTTATAACGCAGATCTCCCACTTGAGCCACTTCTGAAAAATATGCCATCTTTTAAATTACCCATGCCTCACAGACCATCATTTGGCTTCCACACATGGTTCTTTGTTAATGTACTGGCTTCCCTAAAGCTAGAGAGCACCTTTGAGCACCACATAGTGCAGAAAGCACAGCAATCTGCCCTGGAATATAGGGGGTCTCTTTCACCAAGATGACAGCGTCACATCAGCTAATCATGAAAGCCATCCGATGTCTCCAGTTTGCTTGCAAGCATAGTTTTAAAGGTGGCAAAGGAAAGAAACCAATTTAGAAAACTGCTACCACTGGATCTTTTCAAAATATGACATAAAGCTTCAACATTTACCTCTGAAACTTAAACCAGAATGAAAACAAAGTAAATAAATCCTACTCTGTATCACATTGAGATACATTCCATACCATGTGATCTAGATTTCGGAGTTCTTTTCTACAGTTCAGTTAAAAGATTCAAAACAAGTAATAATTTACTTTGTCTTTTTATTATATCTTTGTAGAAAAGGGATAATAGTAAACTTGGAATTAAAAATTTCCAGTGTAGTGTGGTTGTATCCTACATCACCATTTAGCTTCTAGTTATGGCTGTCAGTGTAAACAGCTCTTAATATACCTGCACATTCTCAAAAACGACAAATCAGTGACATCTAACTGCAAAACAATTAACTTTACAATTCAGATCAGGTAAATATGATATAGCTATACTATACAATATGTACCTGGGTGGATAGGTACGTGCACATGTATGAATACAAAGAGGGGGAAAGGGAGTGACCACAGACACTGTGTTATTCTGACGCTGTGCAATCAAGAATGAATTAAAGAGATCCATGCACATTTGTTAGCTATTCTCTGATTTACATTTATTGACAAATTCTTCCCAATAAGTAAACTACATCTCTTAGAGCTTCTGAATTCAACATAAAAAAAAGGAATATTTTCTAGAGAACTATCAGAGACATATTCTTTAACAAACATTCTTTAATCCATGTCTTTGTTTAAAATCAGTACTATAAAATTATTATTAACACAAGTACTGGTGATCTACATTCCATTGGTCCATAAAACTTGATAAACTATCAATAGTTCAACTGTGATCAGCACTTTTTTGACTGCTTTATGATACAGATAGATTGAGTAGGCTGAGCTTTAATTCCAGTTTTGTAATAATGCCCCCGGTAAACGTGATCTGGCTTTCAAATCACTGCGGCAATGCAGCTGAAAAAATTAAAACATATTTTACTGTGAAGGAGCATAAACAAATCATTTTCACTTCACACTACTAGCATTCATTTTTTTTTTCATACAGGTACTGTTTCTGTATCTTTAAATATTTTACTGATTATTTGCCTGCTAAAAATCAGGAATGAGTAGTTAAGTTAGGTCAGAAATTACTGTCTATGTCTGAACTTTCATAACTGACAGTCTAAGGACTGTATGCATGCTGATGACAAACCCATCTTTGTATATTCTTTATGATGGGAGCTCTAAGCATCTTTTGTTTCTACGGTTTTGAAAATTAACACTATTAAATATTCCCCCGAGAAAGTGTAGTACATTTGCCAGTGCAGAAGCACACTATGCTTTCTATTTTGGGGGACAGGAAAGGGTTAGAATAATTGAGAAAATAAACCTAAGTAAGTAATGGCAGGTTGATTTACATAAGAAATTACTAAGTCTTGTCAGCTAATGTAAGCTTTAACTCAAATAAAAACCCAAAGTAATAGGTATAGGAAACAGATTTTCAGAATGAACAGAATGGTAACGAAAAAATGTCTATGGGGTTTTATTAAAAATGCATTGAAGAGGATCACGGTCTTAACATTGAACAGAACACATGATAGTTGGTGAAGTAACAGCTATTATTTGTTATTATGATCAGTATTACAGTAGTACTCAAGGATTCCACCTTGCTGATCAAGCACACAGAGTGGAGATAGTCCCAGACACCCAAATTTAAGCTATATACCAAAAAGAAACAAAAGGGCAAAAGGAAGGAGATTTTATCCTTATTTTAATGAAGGAGAACTGAGGCATGGAACATCAGTGCAGTCCAGAGTTAATGCTTACAGGTCACATAATGTATCTCTCAAATTTTAACACCACTCTAAGCCCTTAGAAATGAATACTTCAAGACATTGCAGCAAATAACTACCTGATCAGGACAGATGTACTCATCATTTGCATTTTCAGATGGCTTAAATTTCACCTGTGATCCTATGTCCAATTTCTCCTATTTGCTGCAGCTAGATCTTTTATTAAAACGTCTAAAAAATAACAAAAACAATAAACCAAAAAAAGCACATTCTTCTCTCTTGGACTTTAATTAACACATTGCAGAGAAAAATCTCCCTTCAAAAATACCACTGGAACTGCTAAGTGGGTGGTGACAGAAGGCTAATTTAAGGAAAAACAATAACCTGAAACAACTATGTAAATAAAGGGCCCATAAAATGCCTCTTCTCTATTTTATCATTTAATTAAAAACTGAATCTTACCAAAAAGTTGTTTTTCTGTGCAGAAAAAAGTTTTATTAGAAGATAAGGAGCATATGCTCTTTTTCTTTTCATCACTACTTTTCAGCACAGTATTATTAAATACTTCATAAATTCAGATTAGAAATTGAGCAGTTCATTGGAGGCACTTAAGGCCAATTATTAATAATAAACCAAAACACTCAAATATCACTAACATTAAAACTTAAGAAGTAATTACAAAGTACACCACCAAGTTGCATACTTGCATATTACCAGTTTCTTCACTGTACTTTATATTTTAATCATTACTATTCTCATGCAAGATCTTCTTCATATTCACACAGTCCCAATAATAGCATTTTCACTCTGAAAGTTAAGTTCTGGCTTGCAGTGTATGCTTAGTTCTGTTGGTTCCAGCACTTTGCCTCCTCACTAGCTGGTTGATAATACTTAATAGCTAATAAGCTCAACTCTAACGGAAAAGGAGAGCTCTCCTCTCTCTGTTGATTTTTTTCCTAGTTGATCTCCATCCACCCAAGCAAAACAATCAAACAAAACAACCCCCATTAACAGAAACACCAAAAAAAAAAAAAAAAAAAAAAAAAAAAAAAAAAAAAATCAAAACAATCTGAACAGGTATGTTAGCAAATCCACATTCTTGTCAGAACATGTGTGTTTGCCTCCTCAGCTCCCTGTAGGATAAGATAGCAATCAAATTACTTCTATTTCTCTCTTCTCCCTGCTAGGCCTTTCTTCATTAATAAGATGGCAGTGCTCTCAAAGGTACCCTTTTGCTGCAGTATCTTTGTACAGTTAAAATGAAAGCAGCTTGTGTGCCTGAGGGACTTCCTAAAGAGCCTATACATGTGGAGAATAGAAGAGAGTCCTGCAGACTCAGTGGGTGTGAAGTACAGAGTCTGTCTTCAAATATAGGGTGTTACAATGGACTTGACACAACTTTCTAAAGGAAGTTTGAGAGAGTGTAGAGAAACTCTTCAGAAGGTTTGGGGACCAGTCTTATGAGCTGAAAACTCTCCCATCTCTTTATCAAAGGTCATAGTGATCATATTTACAAAGAATACAAAGGGAATTGAGTTGAAAGAGGGTCCTAATTCCTTCAGTTCCAGGAGCTAACAAAGATGATTGAGACTGAAGAAACTTTTTCTAACTTCTGCTGTTTTCAGAGCAGACTACAAATATAAATCATCATTCCAGTCCTCCAGAAAGTCTTTTATTCCAAGGATTTTATATACTAATACATGAGCAAGTGAATTGAATAAAAGGCCAGCCTCCTGTATCATTAGGAAGGGAAAAATACAAGAGAGAACACAGATCTCTATTAGTATTACTTTTAAATCATGTAGCTCCATTAAAAACAATGGAATCATGGCACTGTAAAACCGGAGTTATGCAGCAGGCAGTTATTCAGGCTCAGTAACATCTAAGTCTATTAGCACAAGGATCAAAGAAGATAAATATCTTAACAAAACCCTCAGCTTGGGAGGAATGACGCTGATTTACTTGAGCTGAAGGACGGTTTTCTGTGTTTGACTGGAGGCAAAGTCCTGTTCCACACCAGATACAACAGAGAACATAGTTTCTGCTATAGAAGCACCTTCTTTCTAGTTGACATAACTCATTGCTTGTAAAACTCGCCATATCTCAAGTGTCTTCCAACCTTGAGACCTGCAGTCTGCTAAAGAAAGTTTTATTTTCCCTTAAAAAAATCCAAAACACCAAAACCAAACAAAACTTATGATTTATTTTCTTTAGAGATTTAACCATGAAAGAGCTGAGAGTACCAAACTGTGAAATATTCTACTACCGTGCCAGATTCTACATCATGTTTTAACCAGTGCATCTCACTTCAAGAACATCCTAAGCTCTGTTGGCTTGCATGGCCCACTGCTTCCGTACTTAGCTCTGGACTTGCATGCTACATAGGAGTGCAGTGAGCGTTTTAGAAAGGCAGTTGTTTTTCTAGGCTGATTATAAGTAGGTATAAATAAAACAATATATTTTTGATAGGAAACCTGAAAGACTATTTCCCTAACAGATCCCAGCATCACATCAGTGATGTCTTGCGGACTTCCTCATTCACCAAAGTTCAACTGTTTAGGCCAGTTCCCTTTTCCTCCAGCAATCTTACAGGTGTCTATTTCATTTTGTATCTGCCTTTCATTACAAAGGCTGTGAAAAGGCAGTTTCCATCACAAAATTTTAAGCAAGTAATGACTAAAACTCCTTTGTCAGTACATACAATACCAGTTGGCTTTGGGAGGTTATTTCTCGTAGCAAGTTTATGGAAAGGAATTTTTAAAAAAATCTGTAACTTTTCATAGTGAGGATTACAGTTTGCTTCTCAATCTCTCAGATAGTGCTAAAAATAAAACCATGTTTTGTAAGACAGCAGTATCACACCAATGGTATAAAATTACTTTCACCGTGGGAAAAAAGATGGAAACCATGGGAAAAGATCTTTTTTCCTGGGAAGAAAGGAGAGATTTCAACAAGCTTCTGGACTGAGTGTTTTGCTGCTACATAATTGCAGCCTGTAGCTTCCAACTCCTTCTATCAGAATTTTTCACATGTAGCATGCGAACTTCTTCTGGCATATCCTTCACCAGCAACCACAGTACTGTCTGCAGGTGTAAAAACTTTTAAAGCCCTGGAAAGCTAGACGATAAATTCAAATAAGCTGTCATTGACATTTTGGGGAAAAATGGTGTGTATTCAACCAGTGTTTCTCCCTCCTCCTCCCTCCCGGTCTCCTGGCAATCCTGCATTTTCAGGGTGCTGAAAGGGAACATAGATTAGTTGCAAGTAATTTGTTTTCCCTTTTCTTTGTGGAATTATCTAACTGCAATGGCTACTGTTACTAGGTAAAACTTAAATTGTAAAGTCTAAGGACACAGCCACATTAAAATGGAAAAGAAAATAATGCCTGGTTGCAAGTCCTCTGTTTACAGTGCAGCTAATCACCCCGCAGAGCTGGGATAAGAAGGGTCTGCATATTCCCCTGACGTGAGAAAGGAAGTCCAAGAGCAAAGGTGGCTGAGTCCTACGAATTCTTGCTGACATGGAAGAAGTCTCAATCCAACAGTATTTTGGCCTGAGGGCAATGGAATCCACTCTGAAGAATATTACCCCATCATGTGCAACACTGTAAAATTGCAGACAGATGTGAGACAACTTGTAAATTACCTTGACCCTAAGATAAGAAGAGGTCTGACTGTGAGCCTGATGTAAATCTTTCTAGGCATTAAAAGACAGTACTTTTTGTTGCTGTCTGAGCCAGAGATCCATTTCTGGATGACCCTGATCTTGAGAAGATGTCTTGAAAGATGGTTCTAAGATCTATCATTACAATCTTAGAAGTCAAATTTCCTGAGACTTCCTTTTCATGTGCATTCTGTGGGCCTGGATGCTTAAATGACTGGCAGATGCTCCATGTAAAAATTATCTCTTTCCACATGGAAGTAGGAATTCCACATCTGCCAATTAAAAATATTTCATAAGAATTTAGGAAAGTCATTGTACAGGCTCAAGGGTCTACTTAGTCTAATTTGCTGTCTCATAGGATCAGATGCTACGGGTGCAAAAATAATTTTAGTTCTGGCATTTGCTATCTCTGCAAACATAATCCATTCTCTTGCGTGAGTTGTAATTATCTTTCATTACATGATCACAACTGTTTTTCGCAAAGAACTCTGGCCTCAGTTATTGCTCAGAGTGAATGCTGCTCAATTAAACACCCAACAGGTATTATTTTGTTTAATCCATATTGTTCTTTATAAGGTGTGCTAACATGTCAGAATATTTATTGCATGCTATTCAAGCCTTAGTTTAAAGAATGATTAATGCTCGATGAATTTTTCCATGTCTCTCATCCTTGTATTATTTCAGCACTTTGCAAAAAAAGTACAGTCTGCAATGTACCCCTATAAGATAATACTGAATTATTATCCCTAATTTACAGAAGAATTAAGAGAAAATCATCTTAGCACTCATTTGGACAGAACTTCTGAAAATCAGATCTCAAGTTTGGTGAACAAAACTGAAGTACACACCATTAGTAATCCCTCCTGTTGTCTAGTCCAAGTGACTTAATTTGCAGAATGCAGATGCTCTATTGAATGGACAAAAACGAAAACCATTTGAGTAGGGCAACCTCTCAAATCAACCTCTGAGATCACCTCCTTCTTTTCTCTCCTCTTTGATCTACTATAAAACTTAAAATATCTGCAACAAATAGGGCTTGGACTATAGCAAACACCTTCTAGTACACAATCCCGATTCATCCATTTAAGCAGGTCCACCCTGTTCACTGAAAAAGCATAAAACCCATGGAAAAATAGTATACAAATATGCCGTATAATAATACACCATCTTGCACACACTTAGAAGAGGAAATTTAAGAAATGTGTATCAATGTATACTATGATAAACAAATATAAATTAACTACTCTTTGTCAACAATACACAAGCACATGATCCTGTACCATAAAAGTCAATGTATATTTTGATACTGAATCCTACAGGAGCAGAACTAAACCCCACATACCTGTTGGATGGAGATGGGTTGCTAAACCAAAAGTTTAATTCCAGCATTCTGCTAAATTTGATGGGCAAATGAAGTATTAGTATCTATATTTGCATGTTTACAGATGTATTTTCTCATGCCTACATCGTAATTCTTTCTAGAAACATGAACAATTATTTAACTTGTAGTTTAAAAAAAGATTCTATGACTGCCTTCTTCACTGAGGTAACTTGAGCTGAACTTAAATAAAACAGTGACTCAGAACCATGGGGAATCAAATTTGTAAATGGTAATAGAGAAGTCTTGCTCAGGAGCTGGCTTACTGGTGAGAACAAAGATTAATATTTTTTATTTAAACAAACATTAGAAGTAAAGTTTTGGCACAGATGTCATGTTATGACAAACATAGATCTTCCTTAATGACAGCTAGTTTTCTCTGTTTGTGTGAGATTTCATGCCATTAATTGGTACCATGGACAGAGTGAATAAACCCCATTATTTCCATAGGCAATAATGTCAATACTAAGTGACAGATTACGCTGCTTCTTTAGCATATAACAATGTAATTTAATACAAATTAAAAACATGTTATAAATTTTGATGCCTCCTGATTATGCCAGTTAAATGTGTAAAAACATAGGTTCAAGGCCTAAACATAAATATATTTAAAACTTTCTGTAACACTTTCCCTTGGGATTTCTATTAATATGCTCAGTGTTTTGTAAGATACAAAAATGAATTTATTACATTTAAAAAACCACAGTCCTTCTAGCATATTTGTTTTTTATTTTTAGTCTGTTGATTGGCTATGGTTATCCAGATGGTTTTGTATTTAATTACAAAGATTAAAAAAGGAAATATTTAGATATGCATGGCTTCCTTATTCTTTTTCCCCTTGTTGTTCCCCCCCCCTTTTTTTTTTCTCCCACTGAAATGCTATTTAAAACAAGAGTCATGCTTTTCCAAATATGAAGTTCTTGAGCACAAAATGGACATACCTGACACATTCTCCTGCCAGTAGAAATCAATCTTCTGGCAAATGGATCTTTCACCTCTGCTCTTTCATATATGTTTTCTGTTAGTTAGTTAATGTAGAGTTAAAAAAAAAACCCAAACCCTCAATATAACTGATTGCCCAGCTGCCACTGTCTTTGTCCATTATTTCAGGAATGCATCAATGGCATTTAATATTTCAAAACATGAGATAAACTTCCTGACAACCCTTTGATTTTGAAAGCATCTTATCTATTACCAGAATACAACTTCTGTTCTCCAAGACAAATTCTAGCAAATAAACATCTGCCAGTAACGGCAAAGCAGCAGTCTCACAGAACATTTAATCTGATAACAGATGTCCAGTTAGACTCTGAATAATGATATTTGATTTCTATGACTCAGCATTCAGATTTAAAAGCTTCTGAGTTTTCTTTGGTTTTGCAAATGAAGGTTTCTTTTTATGGAAGAGCCCCTTTATGTTCTACTTCTATCCCCTATTCCAGTGCTATTACATGAATGAAAAAGACACTCAAGTGTCATTTGGCCTACAATTAAAAAGTCATTTCAAGCCATATACAGTTTCTCATCTACTATCCTTATACCCTTCTCATGTTCGTTACTTTCCAAGGAGATAATAATACTGAGGCCAGTAAAACTTCTTTTCCACTTCAACTTAGCTTTCTCTCGAGAAAGTTCATGTTATAGCCCCTATCCCCAATCAATGTAATAGATTACAGCATGCAGAACAGTTCATTACTTTGCATAAAATTGGAACTTTTAAAATGGAAATCATTTAAAAAAGACAGTTTTCAAAACAAGTATATGTTACTGGCTCATGGGCTTTTATTAAAGAGAAATGTCTGGTTTGGAGAAAAAAATAGGTATTTACCAGAATAAATAAAAACCCCATGCTTTTTAAAATGAACTAAATACTTGTAGAAAATATTTTCAGTGGAATAATTAGAGCACAAATATATAACTGCTATTCATGCTGACTAGCACTTACTCCAATAGTTACAGTGAAATACTCCAATTTACAGTAGTAATTAGTATTCTATAATTTTATTATACAATTTAGAGTAAAAACTATGCAGTTGGAATAATGATTGAAAAGCTTGTACTTTTTCATTAAATTTTGCAGTATGAGTGAATTAATGCAATTTCACAAACTGAAACAATACACCAGAGGTGTCTGAAGAATTCTTGGGAAAACAGTTACATATTTGTTAACCTTGTGCCTGGTTTTATGAGTTTAACGTTTCAAGTAAACCACACCTGTTCACCACACCTATAGATGTTGCTGATCCAGGAAGCACATGGCCCTATGTTAGGTTGGCTTCAACCCTCAAAACTGCATCAGATTTTTCTTCCTGAGACAGGCCAGCCACTGTAACCAAACTATTGGTTATCTTAATGTTATAATTTTGTTAAGAAGAAAAGAAGGTTGTTGTTGCTAGATACAATGCTAAAATTAAGTCTCCTTCTACTAGCAGTGGTTTTCAACAAGCAAAGGACGACCATATCGATAAAAAGTAAGTCTCAGCACTAGGTAGGCAAATGGGTGAGAAACAGAAGGCTACCTTTTCAAGGACTGGTTAGCATAGCTGCACTCAGTTAATGAATGCGAAGTTTTTGTGTGCATGCCAAATAAAGGCTATCAGCATAGCCACTTGAAGTACTCGGAATTCACTGGAATATCAACTTTCAGGTAATGTGTGCAGCAAACAGGTAAGTTTTGCTTATGAACACAACATACTGTTCTTCAACTCATGTCCTTGACAGATACACTTTGGGCATAAGCTTCTAAATGACTTTGAGCTCAGTGTCCATTGGGCGAGTAGTCACAACCCCCATACACCCTGACAGCTTCCACTGCAGCAAAAAAAACTAAAAAAAAAAAAAACATACAGCAGAAGGCAGCTCAGGTGGCAGATGAAGTCTATTCAGCTCCTCATCAGATTCATTATTCCTAGTGAAATTCCTTTGTTATGGGTATGATACACTCCAGTGTACTGGAGTGCCTACCTAACTTGAAACGTATCTAAGAGAAGAAAGGACATATTCTGTTCTTCAGATACTACAAGCCAGAAGGTAGAAAAACTAAAGCTTTCTTGCAACATGGACCTTGTAAGACCTCCACTTAGATGGATGTGCTGTTTTTGGCTGGGATAGAGTTAATTTTCTTCACTGAGGCTGGTATAGTTCTGTGTTTTGGATTTGGTATGAGAATAGTGCTGTTGGCACATTGATGTTTTAGTTGTTACGTAGCAGCTAAGTGTTGCTAAGTAGTGCTCATCCTAGTCAAGGACTTTTCCAGCTTCACATGCTCTGCAAGGAGCACAAGAAGCCGGGAGGGGAGGGGCCACAGCCAAGGCAGCTGATCCGAACTGACCAAAGGGATATTCCATGCCATATGATGTCATGCTGAGTATATAAAACTGGCGGAAGAAGAAGGAAGGGAGGGACATTTGGAATGATGGTGTTTGCCTTCCCAAGTAACCCTTACACGTGATGGAGCCCTGCTTTCCTGGAGATGGCTGAACACCTGCCTGCCGGTCAGAAGCAGTGAATGAATTCCTTGTTTTGTTCTGCTTGTGTGTGCGGTTTTTGCTTTTCCTTTTCATCATAATATTATTGTTACTATTATTATTACTATTACTGTTTTGCTTTACGTATTAAGCCGTCTTTATCTCAACCCACGAGTTTTCTCACTTTACCCTTCCGATTCTCTCCCCCATCCCACCAGGGGGGAGTGAGCAACCGGCTGCGTAGTGCCTAGTTGTCGGCTGGGGCTAAACCACAATGGACTAGCCAAAATTTCAAAAGAGAAGCAATGAATGTTATAATCCATAATGAAGACACCATTATGTTTGTCACTCATATTTATCTAAGGGAAAAATATTGCCAACTGTAGGTGGTGGTCAGGAACATCAAAGAGAGTTCTTCCTTCCTAAAGGTATCAAGTCTATGCAAGGAGTATTCAGTGATTGGATAAAGAACAGTAAGGAACCTTATGAAATTAAAAACAGAGACAAATGCTAAGTCTGGCAGCTGGGAAGGGAGAACCCCTTGCAACAAACAACACAGGCGGGGGCTGCCTGGCTGGGGAGGAGCTCTGCCAAAAAGAACCTGGGGGTCCTGGCAGACAGCAAGCTGGGCATGAGCCTGCAGTGTGCCCTCGCAGCAAAGACAACCAAGAGTATCCTGGGCCATATGAACCACGGCAGAGCCAGCAGACTGAGGGAAGTGATTATCCCCCTGGGCTTGGCTCTCATTAGACCACATGTAGACGATGTATCCGGTTTTGGGCCCCCTCAACATAGGAAAGGCTTGATCAACTGAAGCAAGTTCAGCAGAGGGCCATCAAGTCGTGGAGCAGTTGCCCTGTGAGGAGAAGCTGAGGGAAGCTGGCTTGTTCTGCCTGGAAAAGAGGTGGCTTCAGAGGCACCTGACAGCAGCCCCTCCAATAGAAGGTCATCAAGCAGATAGCACCAGGCTCTGCACAGCAGCACATGGTGGGAGGGTGAGAGACAACAGGAGTAAGCTGGAACAAGAGAGGTTCAGCCTGGCTACAGGGAAAACATTTATCCCCAGGAGGAGAGCCCAGCAGCGGATCAGGTTGCCCAGAGAGGCCGGGCAGTCTCCCTCCTGGGAGGTTTCCAAGACATGACAGGATATTGCCCTGAGCAACCTGGTCTGCCCCCACAGCTGACCCTGCTTTGAGCAGGAGGTTGGACTGGAGCCCTCTTCAGGTCCTTCCCAATCTGAGGCATCCTTTGATCCTATATATATACACTTAGACTTGCCAGCATGCAGTTCCAGAATACACACTATACACAAAAGAGATGATAACCAACTGGAGTGAGCAGAAGTCAGATACAAACCTAACTAGAAAGCAAGTAAGGAAGGGATGCTATGTCAAAACTGCTTATTACACTATTCAGTTCACTCAAAAGTGTTCAGCTGCCCATTGCAGTGTGCCTCTAGTGCTGTCCCCAACAGATCTGTATTGCAGTGTTCTGTTTGTTTGTTTTAACAAAAGCCTAAATCCAATAATGGTTTTGGAACTAATCACCCAACACAGTTTGCAAAAAAAGTGCCAGCGTGCATGCATCACTCAGAAGCACCTTGAGGCATTTCATAATCTCTCTTCTGATATTTGACATAAATTTTAAGTAAAACTTCAAAAGTCTTACAGTCTCAGCCTCTAAAACAGCTAGAACCACTATCCTGGTTGCATATCAAGCTCAATGCTGAGGACATACATAAGCTCTCAATTATAAGCCATGCCGGCAGTTCCATGGAAATCACCGGGGTATATTCACAGGGCTTACATTTCAGCACAAGTCAGTAGCTTCACAGGATGAAGGGAAATTGTGTCTGACCGTTGCCACAGGAAAGCATTTGGTCATAGCTCTCCCCCTCCTTTCATATGACTTTAAAAGGACTGGCCATAATCTAATAAACTCAAGTAAGAAGCATATTAAAAAGATGGTATATGTCTCCTAGATAAGGAGGAGGCAAATTCCCATTTCAATTTGCAGGTCAATTGCTCAGTTATGCAATTCATTCTAAATCTTTATTTCTACAATAAGTCAGACTAATTGCTATATTTGCCTAGTGCTAAACCAGTATTTTCAGAGGCAGAACAGGTCCTCCCTGCGTCCTCTGTTCAGTTCAGCCTTTTTGGTGCGTTTGATGCCCTCACAGCATCTGCACTGCTCAGTTGTCCCACACTCCTATTTCAGTCCCAGCACTGCACACCACCAGCGTTAAGAATGCTACAGTTACATTCTACTGTACTGATTTGTTGCAGTTCCAATATCACAGCTAGCATGTAGTTCCAACAACTGCACCTTCCCCAAAATATTTAAAAATTTGGAAGTTTTTAACAGCATCTTTTACTAACATCTCCATGACTGAGTTATACAACAAAAAAAAAAAAAAAAAAAAAAAAAAAAAAAGCATGCATTAATTGTTGTTAATGAAAACAAGAGACTGCTTCCATTTTCTGATTTAAACACAGAGTGTGCATGTGTTATCACATCAATGTTAATTACAAGGTACTGCATCTCTGTAGATGACAGCTAATTTCTTTTTATGGAGTAAACTATACTGATTATTTGGTATCTTGGCAACTTAAAACACAACTTTATTTGATATCACACTCATCAATGCATGCAGGTTATAATATCTGATCTCTAAGAGAAAAGGTGCTTTATGTCTTTAAGAAATATTAAGAAAAAACTATTTGTCAGAAGAGTTCAATAGTCTATGTTGATCAAATCTGAAAATCCCTGTGATACTTATATTTTAAAACCCATTTTAGTGGTATAAGAAAAAACACAACATACCCTGAAGAACAGTCTGCTTCTATGATTTGCCTCAAACTGCACTGCTTTGACAAGGACTTTGTAACCAACTCCTAGCACACAAATTTTCAGGGCTCGATCTCCTGAAAGAAACTATACAGCATATTATGTATTAATAAATGCCTACATTTGAGAGACAATTAGTTTACCTAACAAGTATGCTTTGATAAACCTATGGGCTAGAGCACATAAAATACATTATTTTATATTGTCTGCTTTTTTTAAATCTATTAAGAGACACCAACATATTGCTAAGTGCAAATTCTACTTTATTTAGTATCCTAAGTAGAACAAGGATAATGATACACAATTTTTTAGTATATTTAGTCCTAGGTCATGTACAAAACTTGTCCATAAACAGACCCACATTTACAAGCACTTGTTAATTTACTGCACTGATTTGTAAAGCTTCCAGTGAACTTATCAGTCTACAGGTTGCTCATGAATTTAGCTGCTATTAAAAGCATTGGAAAATTTTGATACTGAAATGAGAATGTGGTATTATTTCTTCTAGTTACTATTAAGTATATATTTAATATATACATTTAAGAACTCATTATTTGGATATGCCTATTTAACTGTTGCAACTCTGGAGAGTAGTATGAGCTACTGAGGCCCTGGTTATGTCCTGAAAATGAAGTCAAAATAATGAATTATCCATGTCCAGTGGTTCTTCTGGAAATCTGGAAGATTTTCTTTTATTCTTTTGACTAAATTTTACTTTGTCCCTTCTCAGCTGATGGAGAGAAAGACTGACCTCTGGTGGTAAAGCTTCTGGTCTGCTTACAGTGGTCTTAACACCTATTGTTTTCTATTCACACACAGTGTGTTTCAGCAAGTGCAGTCCTGTCTGGCTTTGAACCTTATCATGTCTTTATCAATCCAACTGCTAAATGACACACCTCTGGCCAGACAGTTGCAACAG
Organism: Morus bassanus; assembly: GCA_031468815.1. Classification (NCBI taxonomy): domain Eukaryota; kingdom Metazoa; phylum Chordata; class Aves; order Suliformes; family Sulidae; genus Morus; species Morus bassanus. Next base: position 6,419,373 of record CM062583.1, read on the forward strand.
TAACTCAGTGTTGTGACAACAAATTCAAAATGCTTTGTGTGTGTAAACATACATGCATTCTACATGGAGAGCAGATGGTGATTAACAGGAAACACTAGGCAACAAGGATATATCATATACACTAATTCTGTTCCACAAAAAACATCATCTCATTCAGTGCGCAGGTAAAAATATAACTTCAAACCCTCCTCCTTCTCCCAGCCACCTCACTGATGGTCAAACTCAAGATACACAACTCAAGCACCACTGAGTGTAGCCATAAACAAATAAAATCTGCTGTTGGTGAGCATTCAGAGAAATGGAGACTGAAAGGAGAACTTGAAATTCAATAATTTCCCAACAAAAATGCTGTTTCACAACATTTGCACATTCTGAAATAAATGCAATATTAGGATTGTTCAAAAGAGAATTCAGTAGGAGAGTGTCACAGTGCTGCTTTCTCCCCTGGCAATCTCTGTCTCCATTATTCTGTCAAGTGTTGTGTCTTGCAGGCATACACAACTACTGCATCATCTCTGCACTTGATGTGAAAGCAGCTCCTTGTAAGACGACTGTAATGTTTTACAAGCAACCAGAATACGTTAAGCAGCAAAGAAACCTATTAATTTAATTCCCATCCCCCTTCTCCATTTCACAAGACTAAGATTCATTCAGCACTCCTCCCTGATGTGATCTCCAGAAGCTCAAGGTAAGAAAATAACAATTCTTCCAGAATCTAAGAATTTTGTGGCAACTAGAGCTGTTACGCTGTGCTTTATTAATTTTTTGTGTTTTTCTTAGCAGAAAGGAGGTTGCTCTTTTTCTGTTATTTTCTAGCTATAAATAAATGATTACTGAGATTTATGGTAATACTTTTTATAAAATAGACAAATTGCATAGTATTGGTAATTACAGAAGGCTTTACCTTCCAAAAGTTATAGCATTTTGCTAGTCACCCATGCTATGTTAAGCATATAAATGGCCCACAAAAGGATATTTCTGTGGATTTAACTTGCAAAGGCATTCTTCTTCAATATGAAGTGTCCTTCATTTACTAGCATTATATCCTATACCTCCCTTCATTTTGCTTTCCTCCTCCCTTAAAAAGGATTAGATAAATTGAGACATTTGCTGTTGACATGAAGATGGATTCTTGCTTAAATGTGGTGTTTGGTTCATGACTCTGAGATAACTGAGCTCTTTTTATGCCTCCTTTGAGATATTTTGCTCAAATATAAAACAAGCAAGAAACAGGGAATCAATTTCAGATAGATTCCAGTAGGGCAAGTGAGACTAGTTTATCATTTCAGAGTACAAATAATAATCATGTTCACAGTTAAGACTCATCCATGAGACCTCTATGAAGAAAGAAAATCTACCCATATCCAAATACTGACGCCCTTAATACCACCTTCTCTTACAGCTTCTGGTGGAAGTTATGCCGCACATACACAGGCTGCAGATTATGAGGATGATTCATTTCAGGTTACTAATGTAGCTGCCTAGTTGATAGCAAGTAGACACAGTGTGCTAGGGTCCCTCTGCAGTCAACGTTATCACAGACACCTGCAGAGAGAGATTCATCTCTCCTGCTTGGACTATCTGTACGCATTTGATGATGTACCGAATTATCCAACAGAAATGTCTGTTTCTCTTGCTAACTGTATGGAAATCCTAATCAAATACCTGAAACTTGGCCTGTAACTTCCACAGGGTTAATGTTAAGCTATTATGCCACAGGTAAGACCACAGTGAGGCAGTAAAAGAAAAAGGGCTTTCCTTTTTGTGGCACTCCCCCCTGACAGTAATAAGCCTAGAAACAGAGAAAACACATGGCACACAAGGAGGAAGAGGAGACAGCTGAGAAGGAAGTTTTCCAGACTGGTTTGGACCATGCTATTTTCAAAAATACCATAACACGCAATTCAATTTCACATATATTAAACCTGTGGCATAGAAGAAAAATAAATGGCTGGGAAGATAACAGGGCAATACCTGTAAAAAAGCAAGAGAGAAGGGGATGTCAAAGTCAGGAAATGTATTGTGCAGAGCAGGAAGGAAAAATCACCTTTAGGGAAGTTTGTTTAGACCAGAGAGAATAAAAACAAGCCCAGAAGAGATCAAAGAGAAAAAAATTAAGTCTTGGGGAGAGGAAACACAAAGATCTAGAAGAGAAAAGGTAGAGTCAGGCAGCTATTTGGTGAGATCTTAACACTTTATATGGATCAAAGCATGGACTTCAGAAGAGAGTGCTTCTGAGCAAGAAGGCAGATTACAGAGCAGATCAGCATAAATGATGGAGAATGGAGAATACAGTTACACAGGACAGAAAGTGAAAAGGAATAGCTCTTACATTCTTTATACTAGTTTATGGTCAAAAACACTACTACACCAATCAACCCTTTTCAAATTTTGTCCAACTCTTACTTTTTAGAGTGATTACTTACTACGCGATTATTTACTATCCTGGAGTATTTATTAGAATCACATTCCATCAACTACCACTTCCCGTTATCATCCCATTCGCCCCTTTCAGCAATGCTTAAACAAGCACTGAGGCCTCCTCTTCAGGATTCAGTTTTAATGAAGACTACTGTCTAATAACATTCTTTTAAAATAACATGGTATAGCAATTTATAAGATTACAGAACAGAATGATTACATATTATGGACATTTTTCTTCTCTCCAAGACTTTTGCAGCCTTCTGGAATTAGAAGGGTTTAAAAAAAAAAAAACAATAAACTAACAAAAGAAGCCATCACGCTGCAAGATATACATACGTTTTTGCATTAGTTATTGAGTAAATGATTTTTAAGTACAATCCAGTAAAAGCATATTATAGGTGGAATTTAGGCTGTAAATAACTGTTAATTGCCAGCATGATCTTCTTACATTGCTTTTCCTAGACGAATCAATTTTTGCTAAGATACGCAAGTACAGAAACATGTTTAAAGAATAATGAACTGAATAGGAAAACTACAAATCATTACATCCAGTTAATTTAGGAATTTTTGTAAAACATCTTTGGAAGTGAGGTATTCTGCTCTTCAACTGCTGAGAGCAAGAGGCAATCATGATTCACTATAGGAGGGCACCGATATCATTGATTTCTATCCAGTGTACCTGCATTCAGTAACAATGTGAGTTGGTACCTTGTTGCCTTATGTATGATCAAAGCTCCATTTTAAAGATCCTGTAGGTACACACAGTAGGAGACAGCCCTGCCCCAAGTCCTTTACAGCCTAAACCTGAAATGAAGGTTAGAAATGTATATGAAGTAAATTCTCCAATGTCATAGACCAGATGACTATCAAAACAAAGCATAAACAAGGCCCTTTTTAATATTCTACTACCATTACTGTAACATTTATTCATAGTGTTTCACTAAAGTAGTGTGGATTCAACTTCCTCTGACATCACTGGCAAGTCCACCACTGCATGCAATGCATTTCATGCCTAAGTGTCTTTATCAACTTGTCTTGTGTGATCTCTGTGTGATTACAATCTTTTCCCTGTTGAGTCATCATAAAATGGAAAGATCAAAATATCCCTGTTGTTATAAACTAAGGTAATTACTCTATTGTAAATGGAATTATTTTTCTTCCAGATCATATCTATCTTGATCTTTTGCTATTTCTTGGTGATTCCACATTAAAACTACGTGAATTACAGTTCAATGGAAGAGGCAGCTCTACCCATAACTCATATGGCAAAGGCCATAAGGAAAGGGTCCCTTTGTCCATTACCACCTCTTTACAGCTAAGTTTCCACATGGCAAGCATCACTATACAACCAAATTAATTGTTCTTGTAAGACACCTCATCTACATGATTTGCAAAAACCAGTGAGAAAAGTTCCTTATAGCTTTGTGATAGAAAAAAATTAAACAGTTACATGAGTAGGAATCTTGTCCCGTCCCTTTGGCAAACCTATCCACGTCTCTCTCTCGTCCATTCGCCTTTGGTCAACTCAAGCATCAAGAACTAGATGCACCACAGCAGAAAATTTATTTGCATAATTCCTGGAAAATATATTTGATCCGAATTGTGATCTGGCAGGAGTGCTGCCATCTTTGTCAGCTGTTCGAGAACTATCTGTTGTCACTGAGAGACTCCTTGATCCTCTTGTCTCCAGGTCCAACATTCTGAAAAAGCTTTCTTAATTTCCATCACCAACAGCTATTATCAGCAAGGGCAGTTACTACCAATTTATCTGCCCCTTTTTCCTCAGCAGTTAGATGTAACATCAGCTGTTATCCCAGGAGCTTACACAGGTCTGAGGGGTTTGAAGAGAAAAAACAACCCTATCTATATTTCATTACTTCAGAAGAACTGAGAACTTCCAAATTATTTGTCAGGTAACTAAACACATCTTCCCTTACTACAGCCTAGACAACATTAAAGTAAAATTGCATACAGTATTGCATACAGCTGTCATTTTAAAAATAATTAGAAAGGCCCCGACAGTAAAAGAATAATTTTGTTTCCTTTGAACAATAACAACATCAGTCTATCATAAAAGTCATGTGTCACCTGTATTAAGAGTTGTAAGAGTGTTCAATGAAATACATGGTATTCAGTCTGAAAGCATGAGAAGGTATGCTATCATTCAGACAACTTTACAGGAAGAACAGCCACTACTTCAAATAGAGCAATTGTTTACGTGTGTGAAGAGTTTTATGCGTCTAGTTAATAACATTGAAGCTAAAATAACATATGACCTTGCAGTAGTAGACCAAAAAGGAATAATATGGAAGTGCAATCCAGAATATGGAATACCAGAGTAAATGTACAACATGAAACTAACGGCCATAGCTTGCAGCAAGCTAAAAACAGAAGCATCTGTCAAAAGCCATATAAAGTAAGATTCAGATGGCAACAGAGGAAATAAATCAACAATGCTAAAACAGAAATTAAGCAAAGAAGACACTGAAAGATCTCTGCAAGAGACCATTTAGAAAGCATGAGTCAGATGAAAGTTGTTGGAAGTACAAACCACTGTCATAGAAGCAGAAACATTCAACTTCTTTCTTCTCTGAATTCCAGTTTATACAGCTCTCCATAAGTGGCCTTATTTTAACTTAATGGTAATTGAAAAGTTGATGGTTAGCTGAAGAACACCACAAAAACCTTTGTCTTAAAGTTCTCATCTCTGTTCCTTGTAGCATATCTAGTCCTCAGCAGCAGAGACTATCTGCAAAAGGTCAGATGAAGATGCTAGCACCACAGGGAAAGATTGGAAAAACAGTTGTCTGAAGAAATCCAAGTTGTTCTTGGATGCTCTTAAAGTGGAGGAGGTTGAGAACTCAAAGAAATACAGTCATAAACAGGTTACACAGAACAAACAGCACAGTAGCAATTTTCATTGTTAGGCTGCAGAAGAGGAGTAGTGTAAACCAAATGTTCTGCAAGCAGGACCAAGATAGAAACAAAGGCTGTAAGGGACAATTTCTCTAACGCCAAGCATAGGCAAGTATCATAATGAGGTTAGTATTTTGGCTAAAAATTTGGAATGGTGATTACAAATGCAATCCTTTGAAAAGTCAGTTTGGAAGAGAGGAAGAATGTGTGCTACTAAGGTTACTTAATTGAACTGGTTAGGGTCAGTTTGACACAGTGACCCAGCACAACAGTTTCCGTAACAATTCTGGTGATACTGCTTCAGTCAGAGAATGTTCGCTAAGAAAACTATCAACTATCATTCACTCTCAGTCTGAAGAAAGTGGAAATAAAAGTCCCCTTTCTGTTATATCCCTGTATGTGCATTTTTGTAGTAGCATCATACTGCAAGCTTATGTTCAATTTAGCACTCCCAAGATCCTGCTTCACTAATACTGTTTCTTAGTCAGCATTCCCACATTTTATGTTTTTCATTGTTGGTTTTTACACTGAGTGAGAACGTCTTTGTATTCAGCTTGATTACATTTTACTCTGCTAACATCTGCCTCTCTGTTAACTGCCCTACTTCCTACAGCCTTTTATGTCTAACTTTGCAAATGTTACCAAGCCCTCCTAAATTAATTTTTGTCAGTAAATATGATTGGTGCAATCTTCACTCTTTCCTTCACTTGCTTTATTTTCTCATGACACTCTTCTTGCCAAATTTTTTAACTAATGCACACATTGCCTCAGTACCTCATGAAAGTCACACAACTCATTAAATCTGTACGTATTGCATTTCCAATTGTCACTGAATTTGTTAAATGAAAACATTTAGGTAAGTAGGGGTGCACAAAAGCAGACTTCATCGAGTGAGTTGTATCACAGTCTGTATACCCAAACACTGAGGGATGCAAATGTTACATAGCACCTCCTCAAATAGATTTTTATTTTCACTTTATCAGTAATTTATAAGGTCTTTCTGCCCTCCCCCCCTTGAAAAATGGGAGAGTCTTATTTACCACTTATTTTATGATCTGTACACAGTTGTGACTGCAGTTCTGGGTGTATGCAACAGAGCATCAAACTGATCTGTTGGACACATGCCCTCTTCTATTCTTCTTTACCTCCTGATCTTCTTAAGGAGTCCTCAAAAGACAACTGCCAACAATTCTGAAACCTCTTTTGCCAGTTCTTTATGAATTTTGCTATCTGGTACTGCTGCCTTTACACATTGAAATTACAAAAGGCAGTGAAGGAACAAAGTCATACCTGCCAAATAAAAGTCACTGAGTATCCAGGCTCACTCCCCCATTCCTGCACATTTCAGAATGCAGTCAAAGGGAAGAAGAGAGATTAATGAGCAAAAGGGCCTTTTGTTAAGAGATAGGAGAAAATGAAGCAGGTTTTGACTTTAACGAAACTTAAGAACTTTTAATTCTGTAGGTTTAGCCAACATTTTGGAAAAGATACTTACGTAAGGGAAGAAGTTTCTTCTTCAAAGTCTCTCCATGTTTTAGTAAAGATTTTAAAAAGCAAGAGATACTAAAAAGATATCCACACCAGTCTGTAGGCTTCTTGAGGAAAGAAAAGTATCTTCACATAGGAAAGTAAATTATCGGAACTCAGGAAAGAAAGGAATAACTTCTCAGTCTTACTATGCTATCCGTTTGATATGCTAAAAAATTACTACATACAAAAGAAACAAAAGTTATAGTAACAGGAAGCTATTAAAGCTTGAATTTAAGCTTCAGAAATTTTTCTTGTCTTGTAACTCATTAATGAACTGTATTTTCCCCTTTTAACGAAGTGAAGCATAAAAAGTGGGTGTTCGACAGCTAGCTGTTGGTTTCAGGACCAGAATCTATAGAAGTGCAGCCTGGAGTACAGAAAGCAGTTGGACTGAAAATATCTCAATTCACTGTAGTAAGTAGTACAGTATAGCAATATTCTCTTAGAGCTATATGCTGTTCTCTGGTGAATTAATACACATATGGATCAAAAGTTAAGAGGCTGTTCTTTATTCCTACTGCACATTGCCCAAGAGAATTTATTCCTGGTATTCAAGAATGTTAAGCAGCCTCCCCAACCAATCAAACCAAAAATATGGGCTAAAATGTGAAGATTCATTAATGTCTTCACTTTTACTTCCTTGCTGAGTATATACCTAAACAACACAATTTGCACTATTTCATGACAAGGAATCATAATTAGTGTTTTTTTCACAAATCAATTCTTCCTAAACTGAGCAGCAATTTTTAAATATTAGGAAAACTTTAAAAGTGCAAATTTAGATCTCCCACTTCCAGAAACTTTTGTTTTCTTTCCTAAAGTTCTTTTCATTTGTCTAGTAGCTAGCTTTCCAAAGATGTGAATCTGACCAGAACACACCCTTCTATGTTAAATACAATTTAAAAATCTCAGTGCCTTTTGTACCAAAGAAGCTTTGTATCCCTTCACAAACTAATTTAACATTAGGGATGTATGCAGAACCCAAGTGTTGATGTTCACCTACAGTTCAAAAATTTAATGTTTAGCACACATATTGAATGTTGAGTTTGGGGACAAACTCAACAAATCAGTGCTTACAGAATGAAATTCCCAAAATTGTTGTAATTCAAATTAGATTCTACATAAGGTTGGGCAATATTACAGCATTTCTAGCACTTCAAGAATTGATAATCTTTTCATACTAACTAACTGTTCTCATAATATCTCATCTATCTAGATCAGAAGAAAACAGTCTTTTCACTTTTGGAATGTTACATAACAATGTTCGGTTCTAATGCAACTATAAATACATTTTATTGAAGCTGTTTCTCAAGATCTCTTCATGGTTAATCCCCCCCCTGGAGAGAGCATGCTGGGCTAGCCAGACTTGGTTTAATCCTTTTGGTTGAATCCGAACACTCCACTAGTAACTGATCAACTGTCTCCCAGTTGGTACAGCAATGGGAGATCTTGGCAACCATCTAGTCCTCATGAAAAAATTGGAAGATGTTTTAGCTAAGCTGTAGAGAAAAGGTAGACTTCTACAGGAGCATCCTGATGGTAGGAGATAACCTAATTTATATGTCATTCTCAGGCCAATGATCTGCAGAATATAATCCTACAAGGAGTAATTAGATTATGAAGTTGCTAGGCCAGAGGAAAAAGGGTAAATGAGTCTGTACTGTATTGAAAAGGGTAAATTAGTAGACATTAAATTAGTCTGAAAAGAAACAAGCAAAGAAAGAGTAACCTAACCAACCAGAAAAGGACAAAAAACCTTTGACAAACCTTTGACACATTAGTTCATATTAGGAAAGGCTACTAGTCATCGTAGTCCCTTCTACACAGATTCATAGATTTTCTCTTGCAAAAAGTTCCCAAACACCCACTAATATCAAGAAAATCTGTTGCATTGCTATCCCTATTGCACAACATTAAATAATCTTGCTTAACAACCAATCTAACAACCTTATTCACAGCCTTTTTCCCACTGTCTCTGATAAGACTAGTTACAAGTATAAGGACTACTTTTAGGAGGATAAATTGTGGGATAATGCTTACAGGTTGAAGAAATAATATATTGTTTCAGGAACAGGAGGCAGTCACATAACTACCTGTTTGATTATAATGTATATGAGTAAGAGCAGATATGCTTACATTAAGAACATATATGAGGTTGTGCATTCAGCCTTAGCTTTCAGATTTCCCTGCTTAAGTTACTGCCATGTACAAAAGTAATGTTGAATTAATGTGTGTGTGTGGGGTGTTTCCACTTAATTTAAATGTCATTCCTCATGAAATTTCAGGACCAGAAAAAAAGTTAAGATAGACTTACGTAGAAAGGCTTGGGGCAGGTAAAATAACTTGTGGTTTTTTTTCAAGGTACAAAAATGAGTTCAGTTTGAGTGCAATACTGGCTAACTCTTGTTTTACTCAGATGATCTATTTCTTGCTATTCCCAGCTGTTGTTAGGCCCTTTAAAATTCACAGTGACTCTAAAGTTTCCTTGCCTTTCATTTCATGATTAAGAAGTTCTCTTATGCCCCTAAGTAGTAAATATTAAATGCTACAAAAAATCATTTTAGTAAAAGAGCTCAGTATTTAACTCAAACACATTAGCATTACTGAAGTGTTCACAACACCCACAACCAAATACATTCAGCACTGCTCTCAACTGTAGCTGTGTGAAGCACTGACCCAGTGGGTTCTGGAGAGTTCTCATCTTATCCTAGACCAGGACAGTCTGAAAAATTATACTGATGTAACTGATCAGAAAGTGAAACTCCGCTGTGTTCATGAAGGCAAGAGGTGCATTTTAAAATCAGAACTAATGAAGGCCATACCAAAGACAGACTTGGGGAGAATGGCTACTTTCATGCCAGAGACACTATTCATTTGCTACACAAACAAGTCAGAGCCTCAAGGAGGCTCCCTGAACTTCAGAGTGCTCTTCCACATTTGTCCAAGCTTAAGTATGGGCTCGTAACATAAACTTTATGAACAAGTCACTGATGCAATTTTAAGAGCCACAGCTCATGAATATGTATTAATTATCAAATTAAATGTCTTCCATTGCAAAATAAATCTCTTTGACGTATTTTTGATTACAACTTAGATTTAAAGAGATTCAGCCATTTCTTCTGGGAGACTGTTCTGAAATTTCTAAACCTATTGCTATTGGATAGACTTTCCGGCTACTTAGGCAGAATTTCCTCTTATCTGCATCTCACTGATAGATACAGTCATGGTTATACCTATGCTGAAAAATTGTGTCGTCTCCTGCAGGTAATAACTGACTTGAGTTTTTAATTAACCTAAGTTGTAATCAGGAAAAGCAACCTTCAGGTTACCAATTAGTAATATTTTGTTCACACATTTGAGTGCTGTAATGATGTATACAAAACCCTTCATATAAAATTGTTAGATTAAGTTAACAATTAGATTGAGCTTCTTTGTCATTTAACAAAGGCTGCCTCTGGACAAACTGATTTCCCCTATTATTTTATACTTCACATTCTAGTCAAAACTAATAGTTTCAGAGAGTAAATCACTTTATAAATGGAACTGGTGCAAGGTGGAAAACCAAAGCATGACTCAATAATTATCCAATTATTTTGAAAAAGTCAAATTATGTTTGTGAAACCTCATGAAGATGCAGAGGAATACATACAGTCTTTGAGGGCTGCGAAATGCTACACAAAGGCCTTATCCATTGTACTTTGTAATCCTTCTTAGCATCCTCCTCCTATCATCCTTTTTATAGAATTCTTTACATGTGCAAAAATCTCTCACTGTTGAAGAAGCACTGGCTACGTCTTTGGAGATGGTAAATGTCTCGGGACAGACAGCTGTGCCTGTGGGCCTAGAAAGCAGTTGGCTCACAATAAGGTCACTGCGAAGAAAATAATAGTAGTGCCTGTGATCTAAACAGCCTGCATAATGAGCGGTGCAGTGGATAGTTGTTGGATGAATTAGCATGTAAACCCACAGAGATAATGAGGAGCCACTTTTTAGGGCTCAAGGCACTGGCTGCACATTTGTACAAGCTCTCACTACATCAGAGGAATGGCTTCAGGCAACTCAAGCATAGCAAAATTTAACATCTTTTCTGGAGTCCTACAGGTGTGTCTGAACATTGATCTATCAAGTTCCCATCTAGTTCATCTTTTCTCTTCCATGAATTGTGACAGTAAGTTTTTATTTTATACAAGTACCTCCTCACAGAAGACAACAAAATAAAAACTCAAAAAGTTAGCACCATGCTACAGTTGCTAGGATCTTAAGATTCCTGTTAACACAGGTGGTACTTGTGTGTGAATCATCACATATGAAATTCTTGTAATTTAATTTACAAACCTAAATACAAATGTTCCAACGCACTTCATGCTTCCAATTCCAGCCACTGCTTTTTGGCTATTTTGCTATTAAAGTCTCCTGCTAGAGTTAAGAACACTAGAAAGCAGTGGCTCAGTCAGAGCTGGAAAGGAAAATCTTTAGCCACTCATACTCTTACTTGAATGCTCATAATTCCCCTTTTTTTTCCTTTTCAGACAAGAATGCAAAATGAAGAATATTAACTAGGACCAACCAGATCATTTGATTAGCTACTAACAAGCACATCAGAAAAGTATCCTGGAAAGCATACACATTCATGATTGGGCTAGCACATTTATCAAATGAAAAAGTATTTAAAGGACAATGACATTTCAAAGCAGACGAGGTATATAGCTTTTACAGAGTACCTAACTTAAGTTTCATTTAATTTGTGCCATGATTTTCCCCATGGACAGGTTATACATTTTAACACACAGATAGAACTGATTTACCTTGCTTTGATTATAGCTTTTATCCATTCACTGATAAACTGAATTTCACACAGGTTTGAGTAGATAAACACAAAATCGTATCAATCGAAACAAGCCTTCAGATTTTCTCAAACTGCTATAACAACTTGAAGTGCCAGTGCCCTACAAAGAAATGCTTATTCCAACAGCTAATGGAGGACTGAAATCAATATTTAGGTTAATTTTTTCTTTATAAATCAGTGAAGGCCTGCAACATCAATTACTTCTCCCTGGCATAAGCTTTCAGTAGGAATTGTACCAGATCACAGCAAGACTGGTTTCAGTCCTACACAGGTGTCTGAGGCTAAAACAGAAAAGAAGCAGGAAAGAATTTATGCTCCCACACCACAGATGATAGATAAGCAGTACCAGTAGGCAATCTGAAATAAAGTTAATGCCAACAGTCTGCTTTACTGGAATTATCCTAACACACTGTTCAGACAGATTTGTACCAAAATTCTCCCTACCCTTAGCTTCCACAGAATTAAGTTGGATATTCCATATCCCCTGCATCTCTTTCTTCTAAAGCCAAGCTCCTCTCCTGCTTTCCTCCACAATATTTCTCCTTTCCTGAGACCTTCTTGTCTCATTCATTGTAATTTTTTCTCTGCATTCTTTCTGAAGAGGTCTGTAAAATTCTGTTCTTGCTCAACTTTGAGTCCTGAAAATTAATCCCAGGAAAACCCAGAATAGTAAGACCAAAAGGAACTAAGAAATGTACAGTGAGCTAAGAGGTTCACGTGCAGGTTAGTCTGTCCCAGAGATACATGAAAAGCCATCACGGATTCTCTGTGTGATACTGGCCATTCTTCCAGGCAACAACTGTGCAATGAAGTACAATATAGTCCAAAATAGTACAAGAGTTTAATGTATTAAAAAAACCCCAACAACAACAAAAAAAGAGGCTCTAGGATTCTGAGTGCTTTAACACCAGTTTATCCTAATGAGAGTGAGTATATTCTTTCCAGTCATCCATTGCTGATCTCTGTCAGCATCAACTGGTTTGATCTATTAGCACAGCTTTTATGTTCAATAAATGACAATGCAACAGGGATGTCAACAGACAAGCTCTGTTCTAGTTTGTACCTTTGTAACACAGGCAGGAGTGGGAGAGAAGCATTGGGGGAGATTTCAGTGTGGAACTTCCTAAGGAACTAGGAAAGGGAAAATCATAATTGTCAGTCTTGGCCAGAGAAGGAAGCTTTTTTGCTTTCCAGGGACTCCTGCTTTGCTAGGATGTATGACTACATTGAGATAAATTGCTTTAAGCATATGCCTGGGGCAAAGAAAGAGGTGCCTGTGGTAGAAGAAAAGAACAAATACAAGTGGGAAAGAAAAAAAGAAAGAACTCTCCAGAAGGCTGCACATCATGCACTCCAACACTCACTTATCAGTCCTGGTTTTCTAAGTCAGATGATCCACGGAATGACAGTACTGTTTGTAATATGTAGGTAATATTTTAGTAATTATTAACAATTAATATTTAAAGTAAAACAACACTTGCCTAATGAACTTTAATTGAAATGTAACAATATAGAAGAGCGAAAGGCAAGCATGCTCGTGGGATTTTGTTTCATGCTCTGATAATGTCAAATATTACCTGTAATTCAAAAGCAGTAACAATCAAACCCGGGCTAAATATGTTTTACTATCGTTTTCAGCAAACTTTGAATAACCAAATGTCTTCATGACAGAAGGTTAATTAGAAGAAAACAGTGCTAATGGGTGCTCTAATTTAAAAAAAAAAAAAGAAAAGTGAAAAAAATTTCTTCCAGCAGTGGGCAATTCTCCCCCATATTTTAAGCCAGTTTTTTTACTCATTTATGACTGCATAAAGCTGTTGGTGGTCACTGAATTCTCTGTTAGGCGCCATGGAATCACTTCAGATTTAGGGAAGTGACATTTATCCTTTGAGGGTCTTCCCTCTACGGGATAGTTCCCTCTGAACTATCTTTGCCTATACATATTAAAGGCTATATACCTACCATATTGTTTTAGCACTAGCTTTGGCCTGCTGAGCTCTTTGACCCATTGTCACTGTGTCCACGGCTCTCAGCTCAGAGATCACTATTCCTCAGCTGGGACCATAGCTGGGCTGAGGAGTTCCTCCCTCTTCTTTGGGAAGTAAGCTGTAGTTGACTGCTGCTAGCTACTGGTGCCTCCCTTCACCAGCCCACAGTACCTGCCTCTAGCAGCAACAAACAGTTGGTTAGGGACATCACTTTTCAGCAACAACGCACTTGTTCTTCAAACTGCAGGAAGGACTGACCTCTAACCTGAGGACCTGGAAGCATCTCAAAATGTAGGTTAGGGATTGCTATAGCCAAGGGTAAGGATTTAACAGTGTTAATAAGGGAGAACTTATAACCCAAACCCAAGTTATGATCCAGGCTTAAAATGCTATGAAACCATACTCCTCACACAGTACTCATTTCCTCATTTGCTTGATATCCTCTTTTCCTTCTCTCTCTGTTCTTATGTAACTCAATGACAGAAAGACACAACACATCTATTTTTTTTCAAAATGCTGAATAAAGTAGTGGTTACGTTAAATTAGAAAGTTAAGATGCAAAAGTTACCTCAGCATTCAACTGCTTGCAGTTCCTTAAAACAACTTTATCAGTTTTGAATATTGATGAGGACTGCTGTCTGGCTAAGAGCAAGAGTGGCTATCATATGTATAATGCACTGCATAATTAAGAAGACAATGACAAACTGGTCCCTGACCATGCAGAGCAAAATTTGGTAAGGCCATGAAGTTACTGTGCCTAAATGAGCATCTATTTGCACTATAAGATTGCCTTAGTTGTACTGTATATGAAGGGCTATTCACTGCTGGCATAAAGTCTTTCAACTTATGCTTTTCTGGTGCTTTCTCTTGATGAGCTTTTGCTTTCTCTTATGGTTATTGACTGTGCAAATTACATCATTCAATCTACTCTATGTTTTAATATAATCCTTAAACTTGGCTCTTGAGAATAGTGGGAAAAAACGCTAACTGCTAAGAAGTAACACATAGAAATTCCATAGCCACATAATTTATTGGCAGAACAGGGATTTAAATTTGGCTCTCCCACAATGTTAATAAATGCCACCACACAACGAGCCTATGAATTAGTTTGAGATAGGCTTATCCCAATTTTTCCTGTTGGAGCTGTTCCACTGTGTAAGCTGAATATTAATTAGAGCAAGAATGTGAACAGGCAGGTGAGCACCAAAAACACATCTTCCGAGTCCATCTCTCTCCTTAACAGCCAAGAAACCTTTCATCTATAACAGCTGTATTCTTACACAATGCTTAAGGTTTAATGAATCAGAATTTCTGATAAAGCCAGTTAAGCCAGAATTCCTGGCCAGATCTGACACACAACCTATATTTCTCTGGGGACCTGAAATATCCAGTAGCACTTTTTTGTAATGCCTAAAGCAATTTCAAAGAGTCTCATTAAATGAGGTGGAAACTAGATACATGACCCTGATTGAGAGTGTACAGACTACATTTCAGTGAG
Organism: Morus bassanus; assembly: GCA_031468815.1. Taxonomy (NCBI): domain Eukaryota; kingdom Metazoa; phylum Chordata; class Aves; order Suliformes; family Sulidae; genus Morus; species Morus bassanus. The sequence goes on from CM062583.1 coordinate 6,434,575, forward strand.
ATCTCATACAATTCTATTTTAACAAGCTAATTAATTTCCACTAAATAAATTATTGTAAAAATACAGGGTTCTGAGGAGGACCTGTAAGAGAGTTTATTTTTAATATAGAAATGCATATATTATTTAGTAAAGGAACCAACTTACTACAACAGACAATTTAGGGAACCCATCATCGTGTAAGGGGAAGTTAAAAATGGCTTAAAACTTGTTCTCTAATGAAGAATTATGACAACCTTTTAGTAGAAATTGCTATATGAAAGTGCAGAATGTACAGATTGAAAACCGCTGTTGCTAGGGTCAATGCAAATGGACTTTGTTTTCCCTTCGCACAGATCCTAACCTCCAATTATCTCTCTGGATGTGTAGAGATGTTTATCAGAGCTAACCCATCTAATTCTATAATGTTATAATAATAATTTATTAATGTGTAATATCACATTGCTGGTAATTAATATATATCGTATATAAGTTTGTTTATGATATATAAACATCTCTGTATGTTTAGAGTTATTAATTTGAGCTAATTAAACACCCTGGACAATGGCTCTAAGTATTCACATATAAGGCCAAATCCTGCTTGATGAAAAAACAATTTTGATAAAATGCTAAGTCTATGTCTTTCCTAAAGACCAAATAATGAAAATAAAAAGACTGAAAACAAAACACACCCATAAAGCCCTCTAGAGGAGAGAGCAGAAGGCAGAAAAAGCTTCATACCAGGGATTCAGTTTCTGCTTTTAAGACATTTGGCAATGAATCCTCTGATATTATTAAATTATTTGGATCTAATACACTTTTTAAGGAACCCTTGAGGCTGTCTTTCCTTTGCCATCTTCAGCACAGAGCAAGCATAACTCTTTATGGAAGAGCATGTGCATGCTGAGCTTGCTTTTTAGAGTGAAAAAAGAGTTTGACCATTTTCCATGTACCTTGGCTGTTCTGCACAGAAACACTTCAATGCTGTAACGTGAGGAAACCCCATTTCAGTAAAGGAATGGTATTGGAATAGGGCTGGGCAATTACTGCAGCAAATTGCGTAATCTTGTGATGCCAACACTACAAAGCAGGAGTCCCTGGTTTTGTTCCTGTTTGCCACTGAAGGTATACAGAGGACATACTGATAATTGTCTGGACAATTAATACCTGGCTGACCTCCATTACAGACACTGGAGACATCTCTATGCTGCCCTGACACTAGATCTGCAACCCTAAAGTGAACGTGTATTCTGTCTTTTTTGTACAATTTAGTCTGCAATTAGTTATGATACGGTTTGATATCACATCTGTCCCTCCCCCCAATTGCCTTTCTCTGTTCATCTTGTTCACTCTTTTCTCTATCTTTTGTATGTTTCTTTGAAGTTCCCTCTGGCATTTTGCTCTGATGGGAAAAAATAATTACCACATCTACAGCAGTTTTTATAAGCAATTCTACTTATTTAATCTTAACAGTCTTGCAGGGCTCCATAAAGTCTATCAGCTGTGGTATGGTTCTTCAAAGGTAAAAAAGTATTTAGAAAACTGAAACACCATTTGAATATATGTCTTACATTGTAATTAAAGACTTTCTGAACTTCTAGAAGGGCAGCTAGAAGTCTGTGATCAAAGCCGTCTCTGAAAGCCTACGAAATATCAGTGCTTGAGGAGTTCTTGGATCTTGCATCTCTGAATGCTTTTTTGGCAAGTTGGATATAAAAACTTCTGGGGTGAGTTCATGTGTCCAGGAATACATCTAATGCTTCTTCTGAATTTCTTGCACTAGCACCAGTTCTTGTCTGACCCTAACCCCATCAGTGACCTGACTATAAACAAGTCTAAATCCTCAAAAGACAATCTAGTTCAGTGCTCAGCCCACTTTCTTCAGTTTGTCCAAAACAGTAAAAAAGAAAATGAACCAATCCAAAACTACAGCTCCTGTAAATCTGACAGAACTTTCCCCAAAAAAAACCTCTATAAATTTCAACATTTTCTTCAGGATGGGTTCGCCAAATATCTTTCTAACACAGTCAAATGAAAGACAACACTGTCTGATAAAAGTTGCTAGTGCTACAATTTTTCAGCAAGAAGACATTGCCAAAGCCAAAATGGGACACTAAATTTTAAGAACACATTTGTTTCATGACGCTATCCATCTTATATGGACTAAGAATAAAGCTGAGTTAAAAGCATACCCTAATCATGTTATTTGTTTTTCAGAACACGACCTGAATATTTGGATTGTTCCTCCTAGAAATTCTACCTTTATTTTTCCCCCTTGATGTTTATGTGTGCAGAAAAAATGAGGGCAACTTCCTAAATTTTAGGAAGCTAAATGATAGACACAATTAATTTTCATTAAATGTCTTGGCTTAGTCACCAGTTTTTAAAACAAACCCATAACCACCCCCCCCTCCAGAAATTTCTCGTTGACCTGAGATTTGAACCTGACCTACGGTTTAATCACAAGACAGCCAAGAAACGTATTAGGAAGACCAGCACAAGTAACATAGACACTATGGCAAATATTTTCTCTCCGAGTGATTACACTGGAAGTATCTTCTGATGAGCATGGGGATTTTTTTGTGAAGAACGGTTTACCATGGCAATCATAGTGACTTACTTTATTCCATATTCACAATGCTGTCTTTGTTATGTCTGGTGGTTTGATTTTTGTGGGGCACTTTTTTTGTGTGCGTGGGGCAGGGGGTTTCCCCCCCATGGACATCACCTAGTATTTTCCTCCATATATTTTATATAAATTCTAATAGAGAGTTCTTCCTGCAAATCATTCCTGAAAATAATCTTTTCATTCTTACATAATGTCTTGGAAGACAAATGTCATTATCATCTTCTGTTTGACAGCTGGCATTTTGTCATTCAGTCTTAAATGAAGCCTCTGGGCTAAGTCAGTTCCTCAGCTTCCATACTTCTGACATTGTTAATTAGATTGTGAAAAGTAGGTACAAAATAATTCACTGACATGTTTCTCTTACTTGCCTAAGTCAAATGATGCCAGCTGAAAAGCTACACTACAGCATGGCTTGGCATACTTAGCCTGTTTTTCCTTAAAAGTATCACGCTGTTTCATCTGAGCCCCAATAAAGCTTCCAGTAAAGATAAAATCCATTACTCTGTGTTGTATTGCACAGACCTTTCTTCGTTTCCGTTTGCTGATCTAAACTGAAACGACTGAAATTGGCTTTTTTGCCATGGACATCCCTCAGTGGTGATGGAAGTTGAATTCTGAGGTGGACTGTATTTGGAAAAACACTGAGAAGTATTTCCCGCTGTACATTTCCTCCCTTTTTCTGTTTATGTGTTCATTTGGCTATAGTACAATTATTTGACCCATGAAGTGAGCAAACTGCTGTTGCTATCAATGGAAGCTTACTCTGTAGATTTAGGTCTTCTTACCACGTGATGCTCTCTTGCAGCTTTTTGTAGATCCTCCATGGTTTTAGATGTCCTATCTGCTTGTTTTCCTTTTATTTGATGCAATGTTAAGGCTACTTGTCTTAATCTCTCCTTTTACCACAGTATTTTTTGATTTGGTAGCTCTTGATCCAATGCCTGACAAATTATGAATAAATGCTAGACAACCCTCATTTTCAGTTTTTACCAGCTGTAAACTCCGTTGCTTTACTTCCTTGTCATATTTTCCCTAAAAATAGCCGTAGTTGTAACTGCTTACCACCAGCACATCAACACCTGTCATGACAGTTTAAGTGACAGGGAAATTTATGTCCGGTATAGTAGTACAGTGAGCATAACATTTTTTCCCCCCCCTTTAATCTTAAAAGGTTTACGACAATATTAACAGGCTAATCTTATGACTTGCATTACTGTTTTACGAACCAAATAACTGGTTGTATTGCTGGGCTTAGTCCCTTCAAGATGCAAAAAACCCAAAATCCCTGAACGGGAAACAGATTACTGTCGGGTCTGTTTTCAAGAAGGTAATTTCTGCTTATCAGTTCTATTTCTCTAGGGTTTTTTTTTAATTCTCTATTAATCACAGCAAACATAATATAGGCAATGAGGAGGATAACTGTCACTTCCTCATTGCCAAGAGATCCAGTAGTTCCACAGAGTCAATGGCTAAATTCCTCACTAACATATGACACCTAGTAGGTGCTGTCCTAAAGCACTTAGAAGCTGAACAAAATTGATTCTTTCAACCAGCTGCTTGGGACCTGAGGGACAATGCCATTTACTGAACTTAGAGGAGCTAAGTTAAATAAAACGCGATAGTGACTTATACTAGGTATCTTGCTGAACCAATACAAATTCTTCTACTTAGGCCAGTCACCAAATGACAATACAACCATGTCTTTTGGCGCTCTGGTGACAAATTAACATCCCCTGTAATTGTGACATCATAAGATCTGCACTAGCATAGTATAAAGATTTTTAAAAAATAAATATATAAGGAAGAAGAAGTAGCAATAAACAGCAGCTAATATTTGCATTTATGAATGCTTGCTATTGACACTGAAACTTGACTCGCCCACAGGTCTTTGGATCTACTTAGCTGCATACACATAAGAAGCCATGATTCTCTAACCACAGAATTTGCCGCCTAAGTATTAAACTTAAGTAACATGAATGTCCACATTTGAGTGCATTTATGTTTTGTTTGCATGTATGTATATTTATGAATACACACAAAATCATAAATCTCTCCAAATTTTGTGCAGATTTCCAATTCTTCCAATTAAGTGAAATGTTTGAAAACATTCTGATAGATCACTTGTAAATTATTGTTACATCATCTTCCAGAATACACATAAAGTACTGTACAGCAACTTAGATCCATATGGAGAGCTTCCTTTCTTGTCATCTAAACTCAGCTACGTGACAGTTTTAATATTTAACCTTCAGCAGCATCTTCCAGCAATCCCAAGTGCTCTTACAAAGCTGGGCTGCTGAATCTCAAAACTCTTCTTTCACCAAATTCCCAAACCCCAGATCTCACTAGATAGTCTCCATATGAAAGCAATAACTGTCAGCTAAAAACTCTGAAGCATATAAAAAATTTAAGGAAGCATAAACTAAATCGAATGTAGTAACACAACAAGTTATGTAAAGATCATATTCTGTTTGTATCTTCATTTTCATAATTTAGGTCAATAAAAAAACCTTCTGCTATCATTTTTACATTAATTTGCTGCACTATTTATTTTCCCTGCATTTGCATTGCCACACAAGTCAGTCAGTCTTAAATCTACTGACTACAAAGAATGTGAGTCCTGCAAATAAGCAGTTTCTGGTAAGAGTTTTAACCTCTTGCTTATAAAAATCCATGATTAAGGAGCATAGTTCCGAGTTTTCATTTAGAACAGAAAATACAAAGAAAAAAGTCCATTTATAAAAAAAGAATTATGTGGATTATCCATGGCCAAGGCAAGGAAGAACAGCTGAAAGTCAAATTTACCATCCTGGAAAAACACTCAATGTGTTAAAAATACCATGTGCTAAAAACTATGACAAAAAAACCCAAACAATTTTGAAATATTCTGTGAGTTGATAAACTGATCTTAAACAATATTTCTAACCAAAATGCTTTCTTAAAATTTTACCAAGCTCCTACAAGCTTAGCATGGGTGGCTGTCATTAAGATCAACTTTGGGCAGACTTTTAGATGGCACTTTGAGCAGATGCTAGTTCTTTAACTAAAGAAGAGGCTTTTTTCTAGGCTTAGATTAAAACCAGGGTGAGATCCAACTTTATTGTCATATATGTATCACAGCTACATAAGTAATATTATCTGCTTCACCTTAGAACGATTAGACATGCACTGATAATAGTCCAAAACAGCCTCTTTTCTGACTGTTTTACTTTTTTTTTATATGTCAGTTCTCTCAGATCTCAGGTTGTTTTAGATTTTCTGTGCAGAAATCTAAGATAAAGTTTAGTTCCACCTGTGCATTAAGATTCTGGGCCGACATGATGTCCTCTTACTAGTATCACTCACAGCTGTTTAAGTGTGTCTTCAGACAGGGCTCAAGTATTGCTCAGCACAGTCTTCCTGCTTCCCTATGGAGGATCTTACAGTTAGCCTCTCTCAGGTATGGAACTTACATAGCTTAAAGTTTCAAAGCATTTTATCAGAGTTTTGGAACAGAAAAAGCTTGAGTACATGAAACCTGACAGTTCAAGTAATCATAATTTTTCCATTCTAGAAAAAACAATCATTTCCTATAGTTGTTCCTGTTATAATATTAAATGAAACTGTGTCTACATGTTTGAATATTCTTTGTAGTACAAGAGAGGACCAGGCAACGGTGATTTAGAAGTACACTCCATACTTAAAAGATGCATGTTTAAAATTTTGGTGAGATTCTTTGAGGCAGAGCTCCCTTAACATCCTCTTCCACAAAGGCTGATTTCTATTCATGTGGAAGAGAATGGATTTTTGTGAGTGACTTCATTTCAGAAAGAACAGCTCATATGTTATGTGGCAGACTGGTAGACTCATGTCCTGTTCTGCTGTTCCTCTTCTTTTTTCCCAATTGCAAAGAAATAAATACAGCTTGGGAGTCAGACAACATATGTCATGTTGTGCTTTGAAATCAATAAGCATTACACTTTAAATATTCACACTGCTTAGGTGCATCCTGTAAGACTGGTTTCCTAAAGAAATTGCACATTTCATCAGTGCAGAAATTGTAATGCTTCCAAAACCCTTAATAGTCTCAAACTCCCATTTCACTTCTATGATAGGCGTAATTCAATCATTTCTCTGTCTACTAGAAGATACCCTAGGCATATTCAAAACCAACACAGAGCTATAGCAAGAAATCATGTTCACCAACATGTTGCCTACTTCAAATGCTGAGTTGGTCTAATCATCCACCCCTCTACAATTACTTTTCCAAGAGCCAGGTAGTGACTGGAGATGAGGTTTTCTAGTTTGTGAGCAAGTGACTTAATATACTAACAAACAACATAGCACAGAGAGCTTGAAAAACAATCCAACGCTTGTACCTTGGCAGGCCACCCCCATGGCTGGTTATGTGAATAGTGGAAGAAGGGTGGCAAAAAGCTGAGAGGGTCGCGGGGAACGTAAGTCAGTAGGGAAGTAGAAAGATTGCAAATCTGAATATGCAAAAAAGCAACAGAAGAGAAGTGAGCTCAGGAGAGAAAAGGACAAAGATTATATCTATTACCTGAAGACTCTAAGACTGTTCCAAACCCAAAACACAAGACAGAGTGCCTGGTGTGTGGACACAGTAGTTGGCTATCGTTCCTTAAAAATGCATGCTTATATCTGACAAAGCATAAGCCCCACATACAGATGAAAGCTGCTAACACCACCATCAGGCTAGTTTTAGTAACGACAGTTTTTAGAGTGAAGAGCTATAAACAGACCTGTTTTTCAAAATATGTATGAAACAAAGTTCTGCAGAATCCTTAGCATGCAAGGTCTCAAAGATTCCATCCCAGAGAAAGTAAAGATTTTAGCGCTTCTGTATTTTTTTCCAGCACTATGCTACATATAATCATTTCCAAAAAAACAGTCCTCAAGCATGATGAAAATGATGAAATCCCGCAACAGAAAATCTGAGCATATGAACATATGGAAAACACAATTAGTAAACAATCCACAAGATGAAATTTGTCCTCATTAAGCATTTGCCAAATAACTTAGGAGAACAAAACTGTAAAATTCGAAGTCTGTTATAAAACAGCTTGCAAACAAAAGGCTAAGCCAGTGTAGCAAATGGTTTGCAATGAACTGTTCACCTCCAGAACACATCTTGGGAAACCAACTTCTTGCTTTACCCTTTTGGAAAGCTATTTCAGAACAGTATTTGAAAGTAATAATTATGTTCTTTCTGCCTGTCAGAACTTGCTCTGGAAACACCTTGCTTTCTATGCTTCTTCTTAAGTGCACATTTGCCCTTCATCAGTGGCACAATATCTCCGCTTCTGGTTTTGCAAAGCAGTTCCCACAGAGAAAAGAAAGCAAAGACATGCTTAACTAACACCACTGAAATAAACCTAAGAATTTAAAACTAAGCATTTGTGCAAACATTATCTTAAATAAAAACTGACATAATCCTGTACATCCATGTTACCAAGAACTGTGATCTAAAGGCTTCTCATCACATAAACACAATCTTCAAATTCACTAACTCTTATCTATAAAGACATTTTGTGAAAACAAGTAAGCAGCCAATATTCTTCTACACAGGTTAACTTGGGGACTGTACTTTTTCAAACATTTTATATTTGGAGGAAGAGGCTAGCTAATGTGAGCTTTTTTTGTTTTCTTTTGGTTTCAACAGAACTTAAAATGGCTTCCTGAACAGTATTCCCTTGAGATTTTGCACAAAGTGATCCTCAGATGGTCATTCATCTCTTTTGCTGGAAATATTCTATTTGGTACACTTTTTGTGGGAATGAATAAGTATATTCTTTCCAGAGTCAGAGGCTTTTTAATTCTGAGAGAAATCAACTTATTTCCAGGTGGATAACGCACAGAGGTTTGTGAGGGCTTTTGCTGTGAGAAGCCAGCCTGTCTGCACAGTAATAGACTAATCTACCGTACTGCAGTGCAGTTTCCTGAACTGACATCCCTGTAAAGTCTGCTCTCACAGCTAATGAGATAGGATTATGCAGCTCTGCATTTATTAACAACATACAATTGCATTTCATACGCTGAATTTTCATTCCTGAATTTGATGTCCAAGTGTTCCATAACAAACTGACAGCATCTGACTTCTGCAGGCTTTTAAAGTATATTTTGTTACAATTTATATTTGTGTAAAACAGTTTATTCAATTTGTTGCCCTGAGAGTAAAAGCACATATTTCCTATTAGAAGAACAGGATCTAGCATATTGACAGTATCCTTGGTATTTTTTTGCCCTACTCCAATAACACACCATTGTTGCTGTGGATTTTTGATTCCTTTACATTACATGCTGTTGAAAAATACGTTCTTGGACCATGTTGTGTGGAAATCTATGCAAAAAGTATATTTAACAGATGATATTTGCGCCCATTACTCAAATGGGGGCTTTTAAACAGAAAAGGTTATGGATATGTACCAACAGGTGGGCATTTATACTTTTAAGATGCCTACCTAAACATAGCTAGGATCTTTTACAGAAGGAGTGGGATGTGTAACAAAAATAAGCATGGAACATTGACTGTAACAGAATAATGATTTATTGGTCTTATTACTACAGTAACAAGAGCAATTAGTCTTCTAGTACAGGATGACCATCTCAGTTTTCCTAGGTTCATAGTTTGAAAGGATACAGAGAAAATCCCATTCAGGTGAAAATACAGGACAAAGCACTGTCCCGAAAAATTTCCCAGGACACTGAGATCAATCCATGATTCACAGGGATAACAGAAACTTGTCATTAGAAAGACAAGTCACCCTAACTTATTCATCTGTTGGTCTAAACTATTTACGTGATCCAGTATCTAGTGGTTCTAAAAGATACTCATGAAGACAGGATGAGTATTTTAGATAACTTGCAAAGTTAATGTTTGGACAAACAGTCACTATTTTGACATCAAAATGACATGGTTCATACAGCAGGAAGGAACCCTATTTGCTAGGCCATCTCCTGAACTCAAGGCAGTTTTATCAGTTCCAGGGCATTATTGACAGACATTGTCTTCACTGTTTAAAACTCTCCTATTATGGATACTCTACTGTCTCCCCCAGTGAATCCATTCAAGGACTTCTGTACCCTCTCATGATAAAGTTTTAATCCGCATCTACCCTGAATCTTTACTCTTCAGGTTTAAGTTCATGCTTCTTGACATGAGCACTACAGATATGTAAGAACAGGTAGTGCCTTTTCAGCTAGAAACAGTCTTTTACATACTTGAAGATACGTAAACTCTCCTATGCTCTCCTACGCCTTCTCACATTTGTCTTCTTTAGGCTAAAGAAACTCCATTTACTATCTTTAAAGAATTACAGAAAATGCAGGGAATATGACTCCATCTGGACCCCCTCCCAATGGTTTGCATCCACCCGGATTTTTTTTTTTTTTTCTTGAACCAGGAATATGACTCCATCTAAGCTGAGTTGGAAGGTTTATTTTATTGTATATATCTTATGTCTTAAAAATGCTACCACTATGTACATAATGCAGTACTGCACTTGGTTTGTTTTTTTTTTTTCCACAGCAGCATAGTATTTTTGAGTCCTCTTCAGCTTGGCAGTCTCAACTACCAGATCCTTTCCAAAGAAAGATTTGATTTCCTATTTAATCCCACCTGTGCCTTTGTTTATGTGCTTGATAAATTCCAGCTGCAATGTACACTTCTGACTGAACCACAGCTTTGGTTTTTAGACCATTTCTTCCATTTGTCATGACTTTTTTTCAGTTACAGACCTGCCTTCCAACCTGTCCTGTTCCTCCCAGCTGCATGGTACTGTCAAGTATAATAAGCATACTTTCTACTCTATTTTGAGCCACTAATGAAGATACAAAGCTGTACAAACCTCCAGACAGTCCCCCTGGAAAACCTGACTAATGCCATGAATTGGCTACTGAATGTAGCAGATCATTGAGAACTACTCTCTGTCAACAGAGTATCCAGCCAGGTTTGCATAAATTCTGCAATAGTTTTTCAAGACCATTACAAGAACGAAAAATTAGATTACGTCAAAGACTTAAATTCAAAATAATATAAAGGGAAGGAGGCAAGTAAAGATGCAAAATGAATAAAATGAGGTATTCCACATATATTGTTGTGTACCTGACAGATATGCGAAGCTTATAAATCTGTATGTCAGTTGGGCAATCTTAAGACAGAAGGGGTCATGTATGAGGGTGTATTTGTTTAAAAGAAAAGGCTGCTTCTACAGCTTCAGACCTTATGATGTCATTTGTCTTATTCTTGCTAGGAAAAAGTAGTAGACAGTAAAAAAACTATCAGACTTTTGCTTTGTCCATACTTAACTTACTAGTTATAAAGATGGTCATGTCTACACCTTATGATTTCTACTGCACAAACAGTGCAAGCATTTTCTGGAAAAACTTCCAACAGCTTACATGGGACTACATAATAAGAGAAAATTTTTTAATGAATGTACATTTAACCGGCCTAGCTTTGTCTAAAGAGCACTTTCTTTCAGTTGTAGAAAACTGCATTTGGCATACACAACCACCTATTCATCAGCAGCCAAACAAGATCAAAGCAAGATCTTAGTTTCTGAGTGACCTGTGTTATCTTTCAAAGCTTGATACCCATATAGTTTTGAATGGAACTGAAAAACAATAAGCTTTACTAAAATTCCCAAATGTATCAAAATAAAGCCTCCATGCTGCAAACACTTACATGTGTGTAAATTCAAGATGTAAACAAGCTCATAGTTTTTAATAGGATTATAAATATACCTGAAGTAAATCATATGAAACATTATCTGAAGGCTTAAATAAAAAACTCAGAGGGCTGGTTCATGATATTGTTAAACCAACATAAATTTGGGCTGCTGCCAAATGAGGCAGTCCTATTCTCAGCTTCCCACTCTGATTGTACTCTAGAGGTTTGCTTGGTGGGATCTGTGGTGCATGATGATTTAAAGCCAAATCAGTCCCCTAAACTGTCTGACTGCACAACCACGGAAGTGTCAGCACGAGAGAGGCAGCAAAAAGACTAGGACAGCCCTGTTTGGCAGCAACCCCACTGTATGTTTACTTCAGGTCATCATGGCACTGCAACCACACCAAAACATAAGACACCTTATTTGACTTTGGTTCAGGAATTTTCTTCCAAAATCTCAGTAAGAAGGTACTGTAAAATATTACTCAAAATGAAGTGCCACGTCAGAGAAACAAAATGGTTTTTCCTCTTTCTTTACCTTCCAAGTTACTAACGAATTGTCTAATCAGTTTGGATTTTCAAGTGATTTATGTTGCATTACCTAATCTAAAATGTTACTGGAGAGCTCACAAGTGAAAAGATGAGTAGAAGTATACTCTCAAGAGATAAGTCATGAAGATGAAAAGTACTGGATATTTAAAAAAATTAATATAAACGTGAATCAAGAAAAAATTCACTGAAGTAAAACACAACCTGAACTGTGATATAATATATTGTTCAAGTAATTGCAAAATGCCCAAGTATTCTACTTTTGCCTTGTAACAGTATCTATAGAATGGTTTAAATCCTACCAGTATTAAGAAATACTCCTCATAATATCAATCTAAGATAAAGAAGTGGTTTCACATTCTTAAGAAAATAAAGAAGGCAGCACGTGTGTAAAAGATTGAAATCCTAGGTGACTTGACTCTTCATTCTTACTGGAACTCTCCTCTACCTTTCTCTCCAGGGAGTTCCAGTGAGATCTGCAAGATCAGTCTAGGATTATAGTACTTTTAAACTGAACTGAAGATAAAACAAAATTTTAACAGCCACTCAAGGCCAGTCATTGAACCAATAATCTAATAATCATCTCAAGGACCTCATGTGTCACTAAGCCCTGTTCAGCACAATAATCAGCAATGTGTATATTAAGATTATTGAACACCTTAAGTATACGTTCTCTCCCATTCTGTCGCCCTTGTGACTGTTTTAAATGAAATGGAAATACATTCGTACCTTCATATTAGTACAAATATTCTTTCTTTCTTTCTTTCTTTCTCTTATCTATACCTTGTTTTTCTAATAAAAAAGATTTAGGATTTATCAGCTTTATTCCTACTTTTTAGACCATTCCCTTATTTCTCAATGGACAATGTAATAGAAGTCTGGGGGTAGTCTTCTCAGCACTTTATTAACTGTCCTCCTGATCTGTGCAACACTTCATGTGCTCTAATTTAATTTAACCCTGCGTGCTTTAATTCAGGATTAGATTATCCACCATAATCCAGCCTTGGAGCAGAGTGGTGCAGTTGTGAATACTTACAAAGCAATAATAAAAGATCATTATTCTCTACCAGACTCACTACTTCCCATTTCAAACACCAAAGCCATAAAAAATTATTTGCCCAGCCTCCAGACAGCTCTGGGTCCCATTTCACTTCCTGTTTTCATTATGTGCAAATCTAAACAAATTGCTCTTTTTTCATTCTTGTACGTTCTTAACATAAGATCACCTCAGCACTGATTTTTTATAAACTCCACATAGTGGCAGAAACCAGACTGAAGGGTAAACCTTCAACATCTCTGTGAGAGGGGAGAGAGAAAGGATAGGAAAAACAAACACAGTGAACTTGAGTTGAAGAATAGACTTAATGCATGGACCTAGCAAAATTAGACAGGAAAGAGAGGGGTCCAGGACCAGCTAATAAACTGAATTCAGGTTGCAACTTGACTTGAAGCTAGACAACTATCAACTCCCAATTCCTTACAAAGCACTGTGCTCCACTGGAGGTGAAAAAAAACCAAAAACTATAGAGGGGGGAGGGAAATAGGGGAAAAGGAGAAGCAGAAAGAGAAATTCCTGACTCCTCCTAAGGTGCTGAGTAGGAACTCCACTTACGTCCAGACACAGAAAGCCACTGCTTTTCTTGCTAATGGCCTGTCTTCTGTATTGTCTGATTTAACAGCTTCTGAGACCGAATCAGTGCAAGGAGCATCTTAATATAAATTAAAGCAGAGAAGGGGCACTCAGCTTGCACAGGCCCACCAGTCCTTTCACATAATACAGAACAAAACTCTGTTCACTTAGTTTAGTGAGGCATTTGGCCCCAATTTCATCCTTTCAGGTTTTGCTGATGATCAAGCTTTTCCTTTACTACGTCCTTTCCATTCCCTCTTTCATAACGCTGCACCACCTCTTCTTCTTTCATTATTTTTGCTGTCCTCACCACCTCCCTTGAAGTGTAACTTCCTCAGGTTACTTGCCTGCTACTCTAGCTGCTACCCTGCTCTTTCTTCTTTCCTTATTTACTTTCTCATCTTTCACATCACTGCTTCTCCTTTCAGAATCTTACCCTTTTTTCCCAAGTTACTGATCATAGTCTGTTTTCACTGAGTAATACAGGCAGCATACGTAATATCATATGTTTTCACAGAGGCGCATGTCTGAATGCTTTACTGAATGCTTTTACTGATTACTAAACGCTATATTAAATTCTAAAATCAAAGCTCTAACACCTCACTGGCCTCTAGCAGGCAGATGAAAATAAAGCTGATGTTCTTTGTCATAAGAATAAGTGAAAGCATTTAACCATTTCCTAGGTGGGTTCAAGCCACTGTATATAATGTGTGCAATCATCCACAACCAATGCTGACTCAAGACTTGTACAACTACCAAGTAAAAATATGAACATCACCTTTGATTTAGATCTAGTAGAGCCATTAAATTACTTTGAAACTGATGACAGTGAGCTGTTTCAGAATGAGAAACTGAATCAAGTCATTACAAAAATAGCCTACCAAAGCATAACTCAGTGCTGTCCTCTCTTCTCTTCCTCCTTAGTCTACATGGATATATAGACTGTCAGAACAGAAGAACAAAAGGCAATGAGAAAAAATTTGAAAGTATATTTCATAGCAAAACACGTCATTATTGCATGAAGCATCAACCTCCAGACAAGTACAATTCTGAACCTCAAAAAGATGAAACACACTTTCAGGAACAGGTAACATGTTTTCCTTTAAAGTGATATTTAAAACAGGGAAATTAGATTTTTATGGGAGAAGTTCTTATTTCAGTCAGAGAGGTTGTTTTAGATATGTGTATACAGACCAGTTAACCCACTTTCTAAAGCCACAATTTCTCATACTTTACAGAACATCGAAGCTCTAGTTCGCTTGAAATTTAAGATTCAAAACCTTATCTCCAGCCTCTTTGGAACACTGGCCACAGCACACTATGAGATGTGGAAGAACAGAAGACCTACAGATGGGATTCTCAGCAAGAACGTCCGTTAATCAAATTGTGTCCACGGGCAAGTCAAATCAAAAAGCTGAGCACATGAACACAACATACTCCACCAACAACCTTAACTGCTTTGTCTAACTTTATAAGACTGAAGCTCCCTATGCTGGCTTCCTAAACATGCTACAGCCCCAGCATGCTCTGTCTCATCAGTGGCCTTCAAAAGCAAAATTTTATAATAATCCCACACTAAAATAAAGATAACAAAATAAATTTAAAGAATAAATTAAAAACCCGAATTAAAAAAAAAAAACACAAAAAACAAAATAAATTAAAATAACAATTGTGCAACAATAAATAAGTAGGAAAGATGCATCCTAGAATTGTTTAGTCAGAAGTTTTCAAAACTATTAACTTGAAGTGGCCAAGACAACCTAGTGGAGTATGACTGCTGAAAAAAGTCTGTTCCTTGGTGGAAAAGGCATTGATTGGCCAGGCTTAAACAGCACTGTGCATGTCAGTAAAACCCTACATTTATTTCAAAATCAAAAAAATGTGTTGTGTGAATAGTTTAATGAGTATGGTCTGAATGTAAACTTATTTTGCTTAGAGAAATGAGCTTGAGATCTGACTGCCATGGCTATGTAGACTTGTTTCTACTTTCAAAGACTTTGCAACCTCATTCAGTAAGTAAATGCCTATTATCTCTTAACAGACATCTTGTCAAACTAAGTCAAAAAGTATAAACTAATTAAGGTTGACTAAGATTTTTTAAGAATTTTCTCATTTCATGACAATATTACGCACTGACTGCTTCTAAAACAGACAGAGGTTAGATGCATGTCAGTGCCAAATAAAGAAAGGCAGCTAAGTAACAGTTTTAAAAGGGTTGACTGATGGGAAGCTTAAATGATGACATCTGCTCATGTACATTCCTGAAAGAAGAAATTTATGGAGAACAGAAGAGTTTTATTTCACAGTGTTTTAACAAAAGGAATCAAGTAAAACAAAATACACCATGGTATTGCACACCAGGGAAAGACTTAAAAGTTATCCAAGTTCTAGAAATTTGGTTAGACAAATTTGTCAATGACTTCCAATGGAATGGGCACAGCAATTGACATTTTGTCAATCAAGTAAAAAATAAACATTGCTGTTTCTCAATTTCATTAACATTTTATGTAAAGGGGAAATCTTCCAAAGTAGTGTCTATATCAAGGGCAAGTGTGTGACCATGTATGCTCAAGGGCAGTGCAGGAGCTCAGGGACAGCACCAGAACAGCTAAGTCAGCTTAGCAGGCCGAGTGATTGAGTTAGGTGTGAAGAAAGCCTGGGTGTACAAAGTAGATTTTGTCATTGCAATCATGTCTGGGTGGTCTTGCGTTGGTTTCTTAGCTGGTGGTCAACCCTCAACAGAAAAAGAGAAGTTTTCAACTACCAACGTAAATGAAAATGAAGGACTGGTGAAAATAGTTTAAATAAAAAAAAGGTATCAATAAGGCAATATATTACATGAGTAATATAATAAGTAATGTTTTGCCTAATTCAGTAAAATAACAAAATATAATGCAACCGCAAAAATTTCTGAGAATTACGTGTATGATCCACTGAGGGCAGCTGACAGTCCTCCAGAGTTAACAGGAATCAGCTAATAGCGAAGAGGCAAAAACACCTTATGTGAAAAAGAGAGGAGGTTATCCAGCAAACAAAACTTTTCTAACAAATGAAGTGACTAAAATTTCTGATTTATTCCTATCATCTTAGAAGTCCACCCTCAGAGGAAAATGTAAATAAAAAGTTAAATACAAAGCAGTAAAAATGTAAGTTTTTAAGTTTAAGTACATGAAATTAAGATCCTCTTGAAATGCAGCACACCAGCTAACATTCTTTTTCCCTTCCAGACCACCAACAATAATACTTCAGTTTAGGGTGAGCCTATTCTTACATGTAGAGTCTACCAATTTGAGTAGCTTCATTTATGAATCAGCTATCCAAAGTCAAAAATATACTTCCTTGTTTAAGGGATTTGAGTTTGAAGAAAATGTATCTCAACTTGAAAAAATAAATGAGAGCCTTCATCCATTCAGTTCTTACTCACACAAGCACTTAAATGCAATCTTAAAATTCAGGAACTACTATATCTGTAAACTGGAGCTTAATGAATATTAACACAGGTAATGATTCCTAGTAAGGAAATGCCCCACTGAAAATGACTTGCAGCCTTATAAATATGCATGACAATACTGTCCAAAATTTCTCAAATCACAAGCTATACAACTTTCAATTCAACATTAGAAATTCATCTGACCATCTAATTGCCAAATTCTTCCTCAAGAATGAAGGTGTTAAAAAATTAATCTTACTAGCATGGTTCCTGTACAAACTTTTAACATAAAAATTGCAAATTAATTACAAAGTAGCTACAGAAATATTCAAGGCATGTGCACATATCAGGATATCACAGAAAGTTATCTTCAGTGTTTTCAGGTCATTGCTGACCCATACTATAATTTGAGATGGACAACTTTGTGGAAAATAGACAAGAATTAAATTGCACGCAATTTTGAAAGCCTTATAACTCAGCAGGTCTACCAATCTGAGTGGCAAAACTTTTCCCAACCTCTGATCTATAGTTTTCTCTACAGAGAAGAAAAGCCCATTTGTATTAATTTTAACTTGATTCTCTCAACAATGTTTAAAACTTGCTTTTCTCAATGTAAATTCAGAATGCGTGATAGAACAGCCAATATCTATAATAGGAGCAGCATTTGCAAAGCTTTTGATTGGTGAGTAAATCACAACAGAGTTCAGGTGGTGCTACTTTCTCTTGGTGTACTTCGGTACAAATTCAGCATCATAAAAATTGCTTTATTTTTGACCAGTTTTGCTCAAAATTTATGTCTTCATGAGGCATGAAATTCTAATTTCATTGCCCTACTATTCACTGAAGAACCTTATGAGGTGAAAATATGAGCTTCATAACTGCATTTGTGTGCAATTTATTTATTGTTACAGTATATTGTTTACGATCTACTTTGTCTCCAGATGATCCACATAGAATAACTGTCTGCTAATGCTACTAGCTGAAGGTATTTAGATGCCTAAATATATAACCAGGTGCCTTACTAGGATTTCTAATGCACTTGGTTACAACTTTAGATGAATAATTACCCTTAAAAATTGTGATATGTTACTATAAGGGATAGTGTCCTCTGTGCATTCACATCACTAGCTCAGTTTCTGCTCTTGGGAATCCGCCCTTCAGTTGTTAAAAGGCAGAGATGCTTTATTTTGAGAGACAGGTGTAGATAAATAAAAAAGGAAAATGGTGATTTTTAAATTAAATACTCTTCCTTCTAGTGAACATCACGGAATGTTGAATATTCTGTGCTTCTGAATATTGCCTAAGAACATGCTACATGTAATATATGCTGGTTTTTACCCTGTTATCTTTTGTTAGTTCCTCTGTGTTTTTTTTCTCTTAACACAAAGAAAGATATCAAGTTCTGAGGGAGAGACAATGGGAACAGGCATTCTGTGGCAACGTTCAATAAAAAACTCTAACAACGAGTTACAGAAAGACAGGCCTCTGTCTTCAGTTCTTTCTATCACCAAGTGCCCTGACAGACTAAGAGTTACCACACCTCTAATGGTTTCCAGAAAGAAATGCATAAAGTCTGTACACATGCATGCTATAAATCTCAGCTAGCAGACATTTGTTTGAAATCCATGAGAGTTCTGTTTTTTCCAGTAACACCTTGTATCCAGCAGGGTTTGTATTTCATTATAGGTTTATAGCTTTTACTAGTGATACTGTGGCAAGTAGACCTCTCTCAAAAACGACTTCTAAATTATCTGGATAATCATTAAATAATAATTACTCAGTAAAAGAAATCAGAAGTAATTTGAAAAAGTAACATTGCTTTTGCCACTTTACAGAAACAGGAATGGATAAAGTAATAAAATGGCCATATGATGGCATCTTGCTGGAAGTATTCAGCCCATGTGTTTGAAATCTATATTCCAGCAGAGCAGTGAAATGCTGGAGCAGCAACCTGGCAATTTGGCATTCACCTGCACACTCATGAATCATTAATCTGAACTTCTGAAACGTCCTCTATTAGAAATGCCTGTCCCTTGGAGCCATTTATGGAATCAGAGAAAATGAGTTATGATTATGACTAACAGAGTGAAGAAAGACTGGAAGAACATAGGAAGTCGAAACAAAGGAATGAGTCAACACTAGGGGGAAAAAAAAAAGACTAATATTGGAATTAAGAACTCCAACAAGAAACACTAAATAGGACAAAACTTGTAAGCATGTCAAGAACAGAAGAAACTAATGCTAATATCAATTAACAGAGCTGGACCAACAATTATTAACACTGATTCTATGGAAACATTGGTTTAGAATGAGGAACCCTTCTGGATACTGAACTAATCAAAGGGCAAAATTAAAAGCAATGTATTAGCCTCAGCCAGGCTATGCCTGAACCTTTAACTTGATGACTAATGTTAATGCAGCTTTGAAATATAAAATCTATCCTAACAAAAAAGATATACTCAAGTTAATGTAGCTCATGGCTCACTCCTCAAGAACTCTTTAATTCCATTCAATTACCTCTTAGTTGTTGTTCTTAAGGAGAAGCATTTTCCATTTCAGCTGTATTTCTTTACCACTCTCTTTCCAGTCGCAGAAGTCCCTTACATTAAAGAAAAAAATCAGAGAACTGCAGCAAGAGAAAATAACTTGCCAAAGAAATCTTACAAATATTTTACTGTCACCTGTTTTAATCTATTGTTAGCATTCTTTATGTAGAATTTCTGTAACATACTGTATTTCACTACAGGCCTTGTCAGATCATGAACATTTTATCAGATTAAAGGAATTCTCTCCCTTCTGCTAATTTGACTTGTGTATCTTACACTGCTAAATTTAGATTATACTGGAGCAAGACCGAAGTATGTTAAAATTGCAATTTTAAATTGCACTGACAGTCTGCTTTATTCACTTTTGTGGCACACCATTTTCTAACCAAATTCAACTTAGAGAAAAATGAGAGTATTATATATAATGTGGCAATCATTGACTGCACTGGAGAAGCCTTTTCATGCCTGTTAGTAACTGCTGTATTTCTATTTTGTCTAGACATAATTTTCTCAGTTTCTTGGAATTCTAAAAGTTGCAGTGAAACATGGAATGGTGGGTACCAAGCCTTGTACAGATCCTCCTTTAATTACATGTGGCACAACGCAGAGAATATAAGATCGCTTTCTCTCCCCAACATAGGTTATGACTGAACCCTTGAATTAAACCTAAAGAAATGAAAACAAGAGATAATTCCAATTACTTATTTGCATTATAAAATGTGCTATGCTCCAAATGCCTGTTTGAGAATTTAAATTGTGTATTTAGCCCAGGTTCTGCTAAGTACAGATACACTGTTGCCTTCAAAGTTCGTATTTCTAGGTATGTCTGGACTGTGAAATAGAGCATCCCTCCTAAAAAAGGAGTTTTAAAGGCTGAAGTGTAATATATTTTTAACAGAAATATAACATTATCAAAAGAAGTATTTTTAGGACTCTGAAGAAAAAATTTATTTTCTACCATTGTATTGACTCTAGTTTTTGTTCCTCCCTGTCAAAAGCCATCCCCACCTCCACTCTAAGAACATTCCTTTTCCTAGATTTTTGCCCCTTCTCTATGCTTATCAGCCTCCCTGCTCTCTCTATATATTTCTTCACTGTACATGATGTGATACTGCAAGGATCAGAGTATTCGTAAGGCTTTTCATTCCTACTCCATTTTCCCATCTCTTCACTTTTCTAGGCCTGTACCTATTAGCTAATATACTTGCTCTTTAGCGATTAGAGAACAGTGTAATTCTACACTAACCTTCCTTACAAAGTAGTACTTTTAAGATTCATTTTCCTCATGAGAAATTTTGATAACCTTAATACTTAAAAATGTTACACTTTGGTAATGAGATTCGAATGTTTCTACAAACACTTTCTATTCATGTGGGTTTTACACTGCAATCACAAATTCACAAACTACCAAATATTCATTTCATTTTCTACAGCCAGATGGAGTCATTTCCCATGTGCTTATTTAATGAATTTCACCGTTAATTAGAATAGTTTGCCAGTGGTGATCAATAAACATTTTGGATGTTTACAGAGCAAGCATTATGAAGAACAGCCACAGACTAAAAGGACAGAGGGAGGGAAGAGATTCTATGATTTTATTAGCTTAATTAGCAACACTTTCATAACTTTCACAGAAATGAATGTTTCCAGTACTTAGTGACTTACTCCCCACCCCCCAGTAACTATCCCACGCTCGTAATCAAAGATCACTTCAAGTAAAATCACAAGTAAAGCAACTTTTTGAATTTTAGAACAGAGATGCATAACGACTTGTGGCTTGGGGGGAGTTCAGAATCCAAATCAAAGTCAGAAACAAGCATAATCCCTACATTTACAGTAGGAAAAATTTTAAATACAGAAAGCTCCAGATGTAGCATCCTGTCAAAAATTTGACTGGGATCCAGATTTCATATTTTGTACTGTTTCTTTTTAAAGGAACAATCAAAACTCAGGAAGACCATTCAGGCAGTGAGTGTAATAGGTGCCTGGACATACTGGATGGAAAGTGCCAGTGATATAGGATCCTTGATGTGCTCCGATTATGAATTTGCTGGGTACACGCAAATCAAGTGTACTATACTGGCTCAGCAGGACTGTGGTACACACATCAAAATCTATGCACCTGAGCCTGCTACTTTTAACAGATCTCTGATTTTCTCAGCTTGACCATCTTCACATATGCTGACCAAATTGAAGTAGACTGGCCATGACAGCAAACATTGTTAAACTCGTAAGTGGGATGAGGGCAAGAGAATATCTTGTTGCAGATGACTAAGTAGTTTAGGTGGATTCAAAACTATTGGCATCCCTGGTGGTCAAATACCTAATTACTGTTTGCTTAGTGGCATGATATACAGTTTATAAACAGTTTTATAAAAAATGTTTGACCTAATGACTGGACAAATGGCACACCTCTAACTGTGACAGAAAACTACAGGATTTTACACCGCAAATAAACATAATACCTACAAACATTCTGAACTGAGAATTTTCTGCAAAGGGCAGCGCTCACGGCACATGGCATATAACAAGCAGATCTGATTATATCTGGTTTTGTCCTTGCAGACAGGAAAGATACAGAAATGCTAAAAAATTCAGAGGAAAGTAAATTACACAATAGGGCATTTTTTTTCTTCTGGGAAACAATATGCTAATTCACAGAGCAAACATTATTTTATTTTATCCAGCCACTCAAAATAGTACATGTGGAAGTTTCTTCTCATAAGCATTTCAGGAAGACCAAGTTATTCACAATAAGAGGAATCAGTACTCTTTAAGTTATCACCCACAATTTAGACTCATGTCTTTATGCTCAATTAACAATCTTCAGTTCTTAAATAAAGATAAGCAATTTAATTCTGTATGATGTTCCCATATTTCCATATCCATACTGATTGCTACTTCCTGTAAATACTCTGTTCACAATTTCTACACTGCAACCACTTTGACCTGGTTCCTTATATGATATTTCATATGAAAATAAAGCACTTGCATAATTAGCCATCTACAGTCACAACTGCATTAGAAACACAAAAGAAACAAGTGACTTTGGGGAAGCAGGAGAAAACTCACTTCCACACTTTCCTCAACATTCACAGAAACTGCACTTTGACAATGAGCTGCCACTCACTGACATGAAACTTGTGAATTCATAAATGTAGCGTAATTGTTCATTCCCTCAATGCAGCAGGTTCCCTTAAGCCTATTTCTTTGCAAAAAAATGCAAGAACAAGAATTATCTATTAATTCCAATAAACTAGCAGAAAATTAGACACAGACGTATTTTTGCACATGAATTTCAAAGAGTCAACTCCAACAAGATGGAAGAAATAGATCTTTAAGTAAAAGGGATTAAGAGATTAACTTATAAATAACCAATTACATAATTAAGACGTAATGCAAACTGCTTAAAAGAACCAATTCTATAACTTACATTTTTTATTCTGAAACCTTTTATTTGGCTTCACTTATTTCAAAACAAGATCAGATTCCACTCCAAGTTGCATACTGCAAGTTTCATACTGAGTATGAAGTGCAAGCCTGCAAAGCAGTCCTCAAGGCATGAGCCTTTCAGTTACTGCAGCTGGTGTAACTGGCACATAAGCTGTGCTGGACACCTTTTAGCTCACCGTCAAGGAGGAGCAAAATAAAGTTTAAACCAGCTTTAACCCTCTTTCCTCAAGAAACAGAGATTTGATTTCCAAAGCACTGTTTCTACAAAGTAATTTCATTCTTCACAGCAAATAAACCTTCAACTAAGCATTTATTTTTTTTCTTCCAGTAAAGCCCAGTATCCTGAAATTCAGTCCATATGGAGTGCAATATAAGTCTTTTTTTATCACTATTGTAATAATCAAATTTACTAGTTTTTTTTTAATACATTTTTAATACAAGTAATTTTAATCACCATTGTAATGAATACATAGTGAAGAATTTCTTCCTTATATCTAATAATAATCATCTAAGACTGAAACAACTACATTAACCATTCTATCATCACACACTTTTATGGGGTCAGCCTTTGTGTCTGTGGCAGAAGCCCAAAGCTGTGAAATTTGGACTGTCACTACAATAGCTACTGTCAACTATACCTCCAATATTTAACAGCACTTGCTATGTTGTCCCGGTTTTGCTGGGATAGAGTTAATTTTCTTCACTGAGGCTGGTACAGTGCTGTGTTTTGGGTTTGGTAGGAGAATAGTGTGGATGGCACATTGACGTTTTAGTTGTCGTTAAGCAGGAGCTAAGCATTGCTAAGTAGTGCTCATCCAAGTCAAGGACTTTACCAGCTTCCCAGCTCTGCTAGGGGCACAAGAAGCCGGAGGGGAGGGGGCACAGCAAAGGCAGCTGATCCGAACTGACCAAATGGATATTCCACGCCATATGACGTCATGCTGAGTATATAAAGCTGGGGGAAGAAGAAGGAAGAGGGGGACGTTTGGAGTGACGGCGTTTGTCTTCCCAAGTAACCCTTATGCGTGATGGAGCCCTGCTTTCCTGGAGATGGCTGAACACCTGCCTGCCGGTGGGAAGGAGTGAATGAATTCCTTCTTTTGCTTTGCTTGTGTGTGCGGCTTTTGCTTTACGTATTAAGCCGTCTTTATCTCAACCCATGAGTTTTCTCACTTTTACTCTTCCGATTCTCTCCCCCATCCCACCAGGGGGGAGTAAGCAAGTGGCTGCGTAGTGCCTAGTTGCCGGCTGGGGCTAAACCGTAACATACGTTATTATCGCTTTTGTAGCTGCATGCAAGGGGCTAAGACACATGCTGCATTAATGACTCCAAATGACTAACTAGCTTTGTTACTTCAACAACTGCTGTTTCATTTATCATACCTGCCCACCACAACCATCTTTTATTTCATAAAAGTAC
Source organism: Morus bassanus (assembly GCA_031468815.1). Taxonomy (NCBI): domain Eukaryota; kingdom Metazoa; phylum Chordata; class Aves; order Suliformes; family Sulidae; genus Morus; species Morus bassanus. The sequence goes on from CM062583.1 coordinate 6,458,879, forward strand.
CTTGTTCTAAACTAGAACATTAAATGAAACAGTAAGTTTTTTCAAGATACGATGCCCCCTCAGAAGTAAGGAAATATTAAAAAAGGACATACAAAACATAGATTTGAAGGAGACTGTTCTCAGTAAATGAACAGACATTAACAGCAAATGCTAGTGTACTTATTTCTGAGCCATATTCATGTAACTCAGCTAAATTTAGAGAGGCAGCTATTAAGATGTGAGTATGATATTCAATTAAAAAAAACATGATTCTAATAAGAATTATTAGGGATAGGTAGTAACAAAGAAGGTAGCTGTTTCTGTTTGCTATTATTAAGCCTCAATTTGCAAGTATCATTTTGCCAACAAGTAAAAGAAAGTAGCCTTCCCCTTTCTACTTCATGCTTTTGAAAGCGATAATTATTTAGATCTTCTAAAGTTGCTTCTATAATCACTTCATTTTCTCCAACTCAGATTATCTTTAATTTCAGAAACTGGAATGTAATTTAATTATCATTAATGGTGTTTTCAAATTAACATAATTCCTTTTCTATCCTAAGTAATCAGACACAGCCATTTCCTCCTAAGCAATCTATCATGGCTTCTGAAGTGCTCTTCTGTTAGCCAGAAATCTGAGTATCTTTTTTTGTAACAGTATTAGAGGAGACTTTTAGATCACTGTTCCTATTGCTGCTATATCTCAAAACCCCTATATTAAAATGATAACAGTTCCATGCTGATTTACAAGTTAAATTTTACTTCTTAAAACTGGGATTTTGACTTGCCAAATCCTCAAATAAGCTCTGTGATACCAAACAAGCATCAGATACCAAGCATTGTAAATTTTCAGGATAACTTCATGACATAAAATGGAAGTTCATACCACTAACGTCTTTCCTACTTTCCAAATATAATTTACCTTTTCCAAGCAATCGTTACCAAACAAATCACTTTTCAATGGTCTATGACTTTTTCCTTTATCCTGGTAACACCCTAAGATTCACATACCTCATGACTGTGGATTGCCTAAGACCCTCTGGGCAGTATCTCATCCTCAGAACTTCCCCTCCTTCCTATGGTTTGGAATAAACATTACTTACTCTCCTCTAGGTTATGTTAGGATCACATAACTCAAGCGCAGCTTCTCAGAATACCACTGTGGTTTACAGACACTAATTGCCACTGGAAAAGCAGTAAATAATTTTCTTGAAGAGATGTCAATTCCCCGGACATCATGTTGATTTTTTTCTTGATCTTATTTACATATTTATATTTCTAACAACTGTGCGTTCCTCTGATAATATCAGCCACTGCTGGAGTAGATACTCCGGTTCCCTTCTGATGTCTTTAAAAATTATGGCCTCTGACTTGTGCTAATTACAACTTTTGGTCTGATTCCATGGAATTTTTAGAAAGCATATTGACAGATCCCATTTTCAGACCTTCCTGTCTCATAGTTCACAAATATTGACTTGACATACATGATTGCTGCTTACTGGAAGCATCTTCCAGTAAAGATCTCATAAAATCTCATAAAAGTCAGATTAATATTCCAAAACAACTACCTTATTTGAAAATGATGGTCCTGTTTTGCTTTGCTAAGGTAATTTTTTCCTTGACCAAATTTTACCTCTATGACCAAAGTAAGCTTTTTAAGTCTTTTTTCCTACATTTCTTCACATATCTTACAGTAATCCTAAAGACATTTATTAAAATAACTATTTATTTGAGACCAGTGTAAATCAAATGCAACTCTCTACATTTTATCAGGCCTAAATAGCCTCCAGTTTTTTTTAACACCAATTTAATCAGCCATATTGTTCTAACATTTTAACTCCCTTTCCAAAAAGTCTCTGTCTGAACTATAAGCTTGGGCATTGTTGTATGTCAACTGGAGGAGAAAGAGGTATTTAAAACAATACAAATCAGAAGACAATGTATAGCCCTGGACTTGTCTCTATAGTGCCATTCAAACAACCAGGCTAAGAAGTGTGCCTTCAAGCAATGCACTTCTCACCTGTATTTAGTCACAATCTTGATTATACTACTGCATGGGGACTGTATCAATATCCTCTCTGAAAATATGTTTTGTGTCCTGTTATTTCATCTCATTTCACAGTACTTTAGTTGTAGAACATCACTAAACTAATCTCCTCAATTTTCCTATTGGTAACATTCTATTCAGTACTCACCACAGTACTATGAACTTCACTGAGTTTCAGCAAAATTTGTTCGTTCCAGGCTTTCATGTTACTCCCTCCGATATGTATTTTTAAAGTATAGCTCCCTACACTCGTCAGCCTCTTCTGAACTGCAGCTAAAGAGTCACAATAAGAAGAATGTTATCTTCTGTACTAGTATGTAAAATTATACACTATTCTTCCTGAATTTATTAGAGAAATATAACCTGCAAGCCTTGCTGTGTAGGTTGAGGGTGTTTTCTGGATTGCATAAATCTTGAGTACTCATATTTTCAGTCATGCATCCTCCTGGAGCTCAGTTTCTAACTACATGATGGCACTCCATAAGCAGCTAAGATAATACCAATTTAAGGCTCTCCTTGAAATGCACCGTTCATGGTATCTTTAACGAGACTATGACAATCTGATCTATATGAAAACTTGCAAAGATTTCCTATATAAAAATCTGACAGTAGATAATGAAAAATCCTCACTCGGTTTCTGGGTGGTTTGTTTGTTATGTTTTCGTTTGGGTTTTTGTTTGTTTTTATTTTAGCATTTTATGCCTTTTCCTTGAATTCATTCTTTTAAACACACTCAGTGACTGAATGTGAATTTTTTAAACTGGCTCCCAGACTGCCCTTTGCACTGAGTTTACATATACTCTGATCATAGCAGGTCCTCGTTTCATATTTGTTCACATTTTCACATTTGTAACCGTTGTGCAACAGGGCCCAGCCAAAGATCTTTATTTCATGCCATTATTTTACATATTTCCTAAAAAGTGATTATAACATTTCAGAATACAAGTCTGTTTTCCTTAAGAGACAATGCTTGTTATTCAAAAATCCTGCCAAGACCACCACATGGTTGAGAACTCCAGAATGACAGTGCAAAAGGCAAAATAATACACTTCTAACTCAAACAGAGGAAATAAGGTAAAAAATGAAAGTAAATATGCTATGACTCATCAGAATTTGCTGGAGCGATTACTAGGAAATTAAACAAATACTAAGTAATTAAAAGCTGTAGTTTTCTCCTTCACAAAGCACACTATCTTACATATTAAAAATAAGTGGCAATATTGTAAATTTAAAAGTCTAATTTATTTAAAGTAACAGAGACAAGAAACTAGTCCTTATACAAGGAAATTTCCACAAAACTCACTGGTAAGCTTTGACCACTTAAAAATGGTACCTGGGCCAAAGGAGAAAGAAAACCAGTTAGTCTTAGAAGATGAATGTGTGAAGGAAGAGAATCTTAATTAGGTATCTAAACTCTTCTCACCGTATTTATGATTTTATACAGCACTGTGGGAAATGGAATTCAGAAGGGGAGAGAGGGAGAGAGCATCTGTGATAGAGCATGAGTGAGTGAGCACTAGCACAGGAGAAATGGGAGAAATTTCTTAAACACTAACTAAAACAAGTTTCATCCTACAGATGGAATACTAAGGAAGGTTGAGTGGTGGAGGGAGCGATCACATTGACAAACGGATTTTCTTGTTTAGCACTACTTTACATTTTGGTAGCTGATCAGTTAAAGCAGCTGGAACAAGGAGCGACAATATATGAACCTGGTCAAAAAACCAGTAAGAGCTGGACCCTACATCACTTACAAGGGATCCCATTAGAAGACCATGTGAAAACATGAGAGATTAGGAAAGAGCCAGTTGGCCTTCAAGGAGAAAAGGTATTCAGTTGTTCACTTGTGTAAGATTTGTAGACTATCATAAGGTTTTAGAAACTATATCTTCTTACTCTTTTTTGTTCTCTCCTGTTAAGAATGAAATATTGCTGCCACAGGACGTCGATCCCCTCTTTCAATTTAAATGACACAAGACAGAAAAAAGGTTTATACGGTGATTACGGGAGATTAAAATGACAATAAAGTTTCTGGAAGTTTCAGTTGGGGTGGTTTTTCTTCCCTTAGTTAGTAAAAAAATCTGCTTAAACCCTATTAAACACAAAATTCCATGAAATAGACTAAAAAAAACTAGCTACCAGTCACCTTGCTAACTGAAGAAAGGTTGTAACTCACTGTATGAGTTCAGAAATGGCATAAACTGTTAGAGCACAGCTTAAATAGAGCACAAGAGCTCTCGATCCTTCACCGATGTCCACTTCACCTGGAGGCCCTCTCTGTTAATAAGCAACAAGTTGATGAAGGCACCTTTCCTGGTTGGTTCCCTTAGTACTGGTACCAAGAAGTTGTCATCCAGATGGTTTAAGAACCTTCTGGACCTATTTGTCCCAGCTGCGTGGTATTCCCAGTTGACATCTGGCAAGTTGAAGTCCCCCATAAGGACAAGGGTGGATGACTTAGAGGCACCCCTTAGAGTTCCTTAAAGAATAACTCATCGGTGTCATCCTCCTGGCTGGGTGGCCTATAGTAGACTCCCACAACATCATCCACTTCATTTGTCTGTCCCTTAGTCCTTACCCAGAGGCTCTCAACTGTGCCACCGCCAACCGCAAGCTCCATGCATTCCAGCTCCTCCACTACCTAAAATGCCACCCCCCACCTTCCCTGCCCTGCATATCCCTCCTGAAGAGCTTTTAACCATCCATCATGGCACACCAGTCACAGGATCATCCCACCAGGTTTCATTTATGCCAATGATGTCATACCTCTGGGACTGGGCCAAGGCTTCCAGCTCCTCTTGCTTGTTCCTCACACTGCGTGCATTTGTGTAAAAATGCTTCAAGTGTGGCTCATTGTGCCCATGTGATTCCCCATATGATGGGGACAGACTTTTTAGTAGGGCCTGTTGCGACAGGACAAGGGGTAATGGTTTTTAAACTAAAAGAGAGTAGATTCAGACTAGATATAAGGAAGAATTTTTTTTACAATGAGGGTGGGTGAAACACTGGCCCAGGTTGCCCAGAGAGGTGGTGGATGCCCCATCCCTGCAAACATTCCAGGTCAGGTAGGACGGGGGCTCTGAGCAACCTGATCTAGCTGAAGATGTCGCTGGTCACTGCAGGGGGGTTGGACTAGATGGCCTCTAAAGGTCCCTTCCAACCCAAACCATTCTGTGATTCTATGATAAATGGTTTATGAACAACAGCAGAGTTCAGAGTGAATTAATGTTATCTGTTATTAAAGATCCAAAAAGAACTCAGGATATATCAGAACTAACAGCTGCCTAACACTCCTCTTAAGACTTCTCTCTGTAGCACAATGCTAGAAGCTTGGGATGTGGAAGAGAATAACCCTTCAGGAGAGTTCACTGTTGGCCTGGTCCTGTTCCCATGAACTTAAATAGTATTAGCATCGAGCTGAGGTCAAGTGCTTTCAAAAATCCAAGCTTTAAGGAGTACTTCTGGCACATTTTCAAAAAGGCAGCTTCTGCTTTGACATACATCTTGAAGACAAAACACTCCGCTTCATCATGGCCCTCCGCTGGTACAAAGCAAAATCTAGAAAATTATTTCCAACACAGTAGCAGTCTACTTATAATTCCTCATAAGCATATACAGCCAGTACACGTTTCTCAAGCTGAATAACTGAGAGCTGAAGCATAAGGTAAATCCCCAGGCAGAGTGCCATTACAAGTTACTATGTTGTAGGTGCTTTATTTCTTGAGAGCTGTGCTTGACTGAAACAAATTAGAAAGCAATCATGGATCCATATATTACAGTAAAGTCTGAATGCCTCTTTGGGTCACATGGGAACTTAAAGCAACCTTAAGCTGCTTTGACCTACGTTTTGTTTCAAGGGGCTCCAGGCAGTAATCAGGAAGCAGGAAATTTGGAGGGAATGCAGCATACTTAAAGGAGTCCTTCCTTCAGCATTCCACCACTGTGCAGGCTTTCACACTTTCCACACAATCAAGACTGACTACTTATGCAATAAATACTTCCCAGTTGAAGTCTTACATAGGTCAAGCAGTCTTATACCTGTGATGGTGTTGCTTCCTTGTCCCTAGAAGGATTTACCCTGTAGCTAGCCAGTTCACTACTCACCCTACTTTTTTTAAAAGGATGTTTCAAATTAGACCAGAATATCTGTTTTCTATGTTTGCACATTTATTCTGTCATAATTAGCTCTACTTTCTTTTGTATTTTACTGAAATGAATAAGTTATGGAAAATGAACAAGACTCAGCCAGGCAGGTCCAACCATGCTTTTCTCCATTTGAAGTCCACAGTGATCAAGGACGCAGAGCTAGAGCCTCAGGGTGCAAGGGCAAATGACTGGTATCTAAGTGTAAGCTCCTTCACTCAGAAGTGGAAGTGAAATTATCCAAAGACTTTGATATTTGGCTAAAAGAGATTTTTCTTGCATACTGATCGGATGAGGTCCTCAGGACTTAACCTAAAGTTCTTTTGAGATAGGAAATTTTATAACACCATTATTGCAGTTCCCATCAAGATTCTTAACTGACCTTGTCCATTATTGCTCTGATGTTTCTCTGCTCCCCCCCCCATATCCGACTGCTCTACTATTTTGAAGAACATATTGCTTTCCTGGATAGATGATTCTTTCTTGCTCAATTTTATCATTTGGCTATTGTCCACCTACTGCTTGTTAGCTATCTTACAGTTTTTATTTACCCGCATTAATGCTATACACCTCCATGAATACACATTAGGTAGCAACTGCACTGCAGCATGTTGGCATATGTTTTCCTCTCCATTTGCCATTGTGTCCTTTGACAAGAATAGCACTGGTTACCGCAGGCCAATATATCAAATTATAAACCATTTTTCCAGGGTTAGGAAAAAATGGTTTAGTAAGGTACCATACAACAAAAATAGTATGACCATATTTACTTCTGGATTTACTTGCTTATTCTAAAATTAAGTGTCTGTGATACTTGAACTGCAAAATGCAGTATATGCTCCCACTCTTGTAATAAAATATGCAGCGTGCCCATAAAGAAAATTCTATTAAATAATAAGCATGCATTGGAACCAAATGAAAAATACAGAGCTCAATTCGCATTTACCAACTTTTAATATTTGGAATTTCAGCACAGCAAGTAAAATCAATTTCTTTCCCATATTAGAAAGATTTATAGATGCATTATTTTCTGAAAGTCCACACTTCTACAGTTAAATTCCCAACATAAACTGGATAACTGGTATAATGCTCATAAAGCACAAATGTATCCTCTGCTGTGGGGATCCCAATCATTGTCTTTTCTTGATCAGTGCAACCCAGTAGGAAATCTTGTTGTCAAATGCACGCAATCATATCACAGCTAGATGCTAATGGATTGATATGCATCACATATAATGCCTCCTTAATTTTTACTGCCTCCATAAAATGTTGCTGACTCCTGTGTTCATTTTAGAAACACCACGCAAAATGATATATACCTCGTCCTCCTGCATGGAAGGAGAAAGCTATGTTTATGATTTCATTCATTAGCAAATGTGGAAATTACATTCCATTTTCACCACTAGTACAGTAGTGTTTTCCTTGACTTCCAGGTCAGTACCTGTATACCAATATTTGCTTCTGCATTCAAGTCGTCTCAAAAAATTTCTTTTCTACAATTCTGTTAATTCCAGGCTTATCTGGAGAGGTTAAACACTAGCAAAGGAGTGGTCAATAGCATCTAAGCAGAGTGCACACTACTTGCTTTGAAATAACTTTTGGCAGTGCTACACAGGCCTCTCTACATTGGCAATCAATAGCAAAAATAAATAGTCCTTACAGCTATACCAAGGCTGACAGAGTACCTACACTACATAAGTAGTGTATTTTTGAGGTAACTAGAGCATGCATACTCACTTGTATGTACACACATGCACGCATTTTTCCCTATTATCACTCCCTTTCTGCTATGACAATCCTTGATTCTAACTGCTCTCACAGGCTTTAGCTAATTTATAGTAATCGCCACTGATAAATTTCTACAGGTCTATTACACATTGGGATACCAAATGACAGAATACAAAAATTTATGACATGGAGAAGGCTCTATACCTTGCCCTCTATTCAGACCTGAGCCAGCTCTCCACAGCTAAGCAATAGCTGCTTCTCTTGTTGCCAGCAGAATGACCTCAGTGACCTGGAGTTCCCAGGCTTCTTTTGACAATGACAGAACTACCTGTTTTGTCTTCTGCAAATACTGAGGATGTGAGCCAGAAACAGCAATCCTCAAAACCAGAAAACTATGTTGGTATAAGCAACAACAAAATGTACCTTAATTTCCCTCCATTCTCTGTTAAAAGGATATCAGAGTCTGTTTTGCAAAGTTTCAACTCCTCCAGTTTATTAGGATATAGATAGGCATGTAAATTGAATCATTAGAGCCGTTTATAAAAAGACATGAACCAGAAGAAAGGGAAACACTGAATAATTTTCTCTCTCTCCAAGTGTACAAAATGTACAGCCTGTCCTCAAACAGTGCTCATACGGATCCTGCTGACCTTTCTGAGCTTACAGGGCAATTTCATATAATTCATGAATTTGAGTAATATCACATGATTTTGGCCATAGGCCACCAAAGTAATCTCTGTTAAAAAAAAAAAAATCTCAGTATTCAACTGCATTATTAGAGGGGTCTCAAATTTACCATGAGTAAGCCTGTTACTGCAACGAGTAATCCCACCTCACAACAGTGGTAGAAATTTTCACACACTAAGCACTCCTGCTATTTCTGTGAAACTAGTTTTGAGCCAGCTCAGCGACCTACACCCCTTTGATCATAATAAAGCATATACTCTATTGTTATTCCAGCAGCATAAGTTACAACAAATTAGGAATTTGTTGAATTGGACTGTGGCTATAAAGCATGGTTTTATAATTAAGACTAGGCATGCCCCTTCAAATGTGCTAGAAAAAGGATACAGGTGACAGAGTTGGTTATACTGCTGAAGTTTCTCACATGCACTGTAGAAATTTTGAGCTGAGCACTCAATTTCCACTTTCTTGTTTGGAACAGAAGAAAAAAACATCCTTATCCTGGCCATAACATTGAGAAGTTCAAACAGCAGATTAAGATAAATCAGATTTCATTTCAACATTCAAATAAACTTATCTATGCTTAACATAAATACGGCTCTCTGCTTGCTAGTGACTGGCAAAAAATACAGCTACGTTTTTATAAATAAAAGAAAAACAACTCAACAACAAGAAAAACTCAAGACTGAACATTAGAGAAAGTATTAGCCTTCTCTCCAATCCTTTGGAACAAACCTGAAAGGCAAAAATGAAGACTGCACTTGCAGCTCAGAAAGCCAACCGTGTCTTGGTCTGCATCAAAAGAAGTGTGACCAGCAGGTTCAGGGAAGTGATTCTGCCCCTTTACTCTGCTCTGGTGAGATCCCACCTGGAATACTGTGTCCAGCTCTGGGGCCCCCAACATAAGAAAGACATCGACCTGTTGGAGTGAGTCCAGAGGAGGGCCATGAAGATGACCAGAGAGCTGGAGCACCTCTCCCATGAAGACAGGCTGAGAGTCGGGGTTGTTCAGCCTGGAGAAGAGAAGGCTCCAGGGGAGACCTTATAGCAGCATTCCAGTACCTGAAGGAGGCCTACAAGAAAACTGGAGGGGGACTTGTCATGGTTTTAGCTGGGATAGTTGATTTTATTCACTGTAGCTGGTATAGTGCTGTGTTTTAGACTTAGTATGAAAATAACGTTGATAACACACTGGTGTTTTAGTTGTTGCTAGGTAGTGCTTACACTAGTCAAGGACTTTTCCAGCTTCCCATGCTCTGCCAGGTGTACAAGAAGCCGGGAGGGGAGGGGGTACAACCAGGAGAGCTGATCCGAATTGGCCAAAGGGTATTCCATATCATGTGACGTCATGCCCAGTATATGAACTGGGGGGAGTTGGCCGGGGGAAGCAGCGATCGCGGCTCGGGGACCGGCAGCGTTGGTTGGCGGGTGGTGAGCGGTTGCAGCACTTGTTTAGTTTTGTATTTTTTTCTCTTCTTCCAGTGTTTCATCTCTCTCTCACTCATTATTTTTCTTTTCATTATATTATTATTATTGCTGTTTTATTTTAATTATTAAACTGTTCTTATCTCAACCCACGAGTTTTCTTACTTTGGCCCTTCTGATTCTCTCCCCCATCCCACAAGGGTGGGGGAGTGAGCGAGCGGCTGTGTGGTGCTTAGTTGCTGACCGGGGCTAAACCACAACAGGACTTTTTACAAGGGCATGTAGAGATAGGACAAGGGGTAATAGCTTTAAAATGTCAGAGGGTAGATTTAGCTTATATCTAAGGAAGAAATTCTTCACTAGGAGGGTGGTGAGGCACTGGAACAGGTTGCCCTGAAAATCTGTGGATGCCCCATCCCTGGCAGTGTTCAAGGCCAGGTTGGATGGGGCTTTGAGCAGCCTGGTCTAGTGGAAGGTGTCCCTGCCCACAGCAGAGGGGTTGGAACTAGATGATCTTTTAGGTCCCTTCCAACCCAAACCATTCTGTGATTCTGTGATTCCATAAGACAAGCCTGTTGGCAAATAATTGTGGGCTCAGAATTACTTTTCTACACTGAGAGAATAAACACATTTCCAAGTTTTTATGCAGATTCTCATATCCAGGAAACTGTTGCTTCAATGGTAGTGGCTCTGATCAACTGCCCTGACTTTTTGGGTCATGGGTCATCATCTGACATGGGAGAAAGGTCAGAAGGCTATCCTTCAATTCACTACTAAAATAGTATTTTTTGCATGTAATCAGCATATGTTAGGAGTATCACTGCAAAGTACAGAAGCCAGGTCCCCCATGCTACTAAGGGATGCTATATAAACACAAAAAAACCCCAAACCACACCCCCACAAAACTTCCTTACTTTCATGGCACTTAAAATCCTAAAGAGTTCATGCACTCATCAAGTCTTAATCCCTAACAGTGACTGTAGCATAGCTAAAGCAACAGGCCTTTCTGCTGGAGATACCACGTACATAAGAGCTTTTCTGTGTTACAGCTAGCAGAAGGTCATAAATTCCCAGCTACCATAAGCTACGCCAGCAAAGGCGCTAGTCAGCACAGCTACATCTAAACTATGAATCTGCTGATGGCATGCAGTTTGTTCACAATTCCTCAGTGATGTTACTATGGGAACTTTGTAGTGGGAGTTCCTCATATCTGATCAAAGTTTCAGAAAGACAGAAGTAGGAACAAAGGGAAGAAAGTGAGGAGAATGATAGGAAACTGTATCAGCATGCTGTGTCCCATTTACTGCCCTACTGGAGAATCCCAATGGAAATGAGACACTGCTTATAGGCAGTAACCAGACAACATTAGCATCGCATCACTGATTTATGACACACTTTGTTCTTAACTACTAACTATTAAACATTTTTTTACATTTAAAAAAAAAAGGGTTTTACCCAACTACAGTGCTAAAAGACAAACTTCTGCTTGTCAAAATGTTTGCATATACTTCCGAAATGCAACTTAAGTATATATAGTATATAGTCTATAGTATATATAATATATATATTATATATAGTACATAGCTTGGTACAGCTCTACATTCACTGAATTAGAAATTAAACAACAAAAAAAAGTATACATTTGGCACAACAGCCCACTGCCCTACTCCTGATAAACAAGAACTGATGGCTTTGTACCAGAGAGAGCAAATAGCACAGAAATAGCAACAGTGACACAGATCTGCTCAACCCACAAACAGAGCCAGAAAATGGAATGGAGAAATTTGTGTAATGCTTAATACGTATACTGACTGCTCCTGCTTTCATGTACACCCCAAAGCCTGTGTAGGTTGTAGCATAGCCACCAAGTTTTCACACAAATTTTGTAGTACAATGGGAGCTAGGAAAAAAGACTCTATCATGGAGTCCTTGCCTGAAGCATAGCAATATCACTGGAATCATCATTTGTCTCAGGGAAATCAAATGGTACTGGGAGGAACCTACTGAGCAACAAAACATGCTTAGCATATGAGTAGTCAGTATTAAATTATGTTTTATTTTCCCATTATTAATGGTCACAAAGAACAGTGCTCAGCCTCTCTTCCTCCCCAGTGTATCTCTGTTTCAATATACACACCAATATTAATTTCCCCTGCAGAGTTCCTGTCATATCTGATGAGCAAACACATGCTATGTGACATGTCTTTTTATGCCCTTGATTTTTACATTATCTCTAATTAATTTGGATCACTAATAATATATTTTTAAGGTTATCACAATTAAAAAGTCATATGCTGTAAGCCTGCACAAAGTTAATATAATGCAAACCCACATACCATGTATCTGTTCGTGTTCCCTGTCACAAGAGCTATCCAATTTTTCCTTTCAAATTTTCATTTACAAAATCCCTGAAAAACTAAATAATGAAGCTTCACAAGATATCATTACAGTATGAGAAAGAATGCAAATACAGCCTAACTATTTAACTCTATGCAGAGCATTTAATTTATGGTGGTAAGTTGGTTCTGCAGACATGCATCCTGAAAATGTCATCCTCTCTAAGACATTTATGTTTTAAAGCAGTCAAGCACATTGACAGAACTTCATAATAACAATTCCACATGAGAGCCCTCTAAATTATAATCCACAGTAGTTTTAAACTCAGAAGATTAACCACAGTCTCAAATTAATTTCAGATATTTTTTTCCTTCTCATAATTTCAATTTCACATTAAATCTCAACTGAATTCCTCCCCATTTCTGTAGTCTAACACAATAGTCAAAATTTTTTAAGGAAGCTATTAAAGCACCAAAGAGCACAGTGCCTTTCAAAACAAAGAATACATAGACTAATCCTGGATTCACGGGTCAAGTCCATATTTGCAAATAATGTGGCCTAGCAAGAGAAGATTTACAAAATGGAAGAGTGGTGCATAGAACTTCACATCCACATTACATCTATTTGACAGCATTATTATTTTAGACCAGCCCTTCTCTCATCCCATGGTCTAAGGTTTGTTTGACGTTGGAGCACCTTAGGTGTACTTCCAGAATGCATCCTTAAGTTCAGACTAATTGAAAATTAACTCAGTTTGTACCTCTAAGATCACTTAGTGATGTGAACCAAAGCACTGTAAGTGGCGATGATCAAATTTGCTTCAAAAGCACACTCCTGATTCAAAATAAAGCACAAAAGATGTGCCCATTGAAGTCAATGGGAGCTTTGACATTCCTTTCAGTGAGATAAACCTTACTTGATCCCTCCCTGCCTTTCTTTTTCTGCTCTTTCAGCTTTGGTTTAGTAAGAAATGAAGAGGAAAAAAAAGAATTGATAAATACAGTGGAAGAAGAGTGGGTTAAATAAAGGGAAACTTTGCTGGTGTGGTTGTTCAGATTGGTTTAATTTACTCTGGCTTTTCCCATTCTCACAATCATCACTTAGAACCAAAGCAATGGGATAAAGATAGTGATATGTCCATGCCCGTACTCAGAAGTTCACTTTAGGGTCACACTGCTGTGCCCAAGGTGATTACTCCTGAAGGCAATGGGGTTCTCCAGAGGCTGAACCAGAGGCTCGCATTCAACTAGTTGTACTTCAAAGCTTCAAAGAACATGTCTATGATGGCAAAGGTAACATACATAAATCTGTCAACTTTTTAGGATCCTTTTGTCCCATGCACTTTCCTCAGAAATTACTCCCTTGCTCTTCCTGATATAGAGGGGAACGAGATGTGAGTGCAGGTAAGGTACCAGCACACTACAGTGCCCTGACTGAACATGAAAATCTAGTTATTATAGAAGGGGATGTTTAAAAACCTCATACCCAGAAACAATAAAACTTTTTGGTTTGTATTATGTCTCTCCATAATCTCCTGTAGAAAAAAGAATCTCCTCTATAAATTATATATTTTTCATTTTCTTTCAAACTGTTAAAACCATTCATCTTGTGATTTACAATTTACACAGAAATGATTAGGTGATTATGCATAGTTATTGTGCAGCGCAGAGATAACACACGTATTCCAGACATATTGTAAAGATGGTGTGTATGACATTAAACTAAAACACTTAATATAGCCATAAAGCAAGTGGCAAAATGGTAAGCAGTCTATAAACGTAAACCCAATCTTTTAGCATGGTAGTTCCTTACATATATTTTCTATGAGTTAGATACCATCCCTCTCATGTTCTTTACTGAGGTCATAGGAACTGCTACCACTTCTTCCAAACTGGAGGATGAACCCAGCACATCTATCCTTTCAGAAAGCATACTCAGTACAAACCGCATTCCCAGCCACCAGCAGGTTTGGGAGAAAAATTACAGGGAACTGCCTTCTTTCTTGCCCCAGTCTTTATTAAAAGTGCCATGACTTTATGATGTTGTGGTCTGCATAGCTTTACTGTCAATCTTGATCCCTATGATACTGCACCTGCAGCCTCAGATATCAGCAAAATCTTGTTTTGAATAAACAACAGATTTGTTTTTCAAGAAAGATGAACCTTTAACAGTTTAAAGAGCATGCCTAACAAAGCTTTCCAAAAAAGTAAACTGGGAAACAGGGACTGTAGGAAGTATGCATCAAATGCTTCCTATTTGCTGGGGTAAGTAAATAACGTTTGCAAAATCACAAGTTTTAGTAGCTTCTCCTCGGCTCTCCTCCAAGATGCTGAGATCTGAGTAGCTGGTCACACTAACTGCCAATTTAGTTCAGTAACCTTCCCATAAAACTGTCAAAACAAAAATGTTTATCAAAGTTTCATTGGCTGACCCACTTTCTCAGAATCACTTACCTGTATAAAGTTCTTCTCGGTGCGTTCTGTATTTACATCACTGAGAAAGGATAAGGCATCAAGCACAACAGAATCCTTGGTATGAGAACTGCTAGACCTGGTGCAGATGTCACTTCATCACCTGTCTTCCCATCTGGACAGGGCAGGCCTGAAAGCAGAGAGGAAAAAAAGTGGTGTTTAAAATTATAATCCAAAGACCAGAGGGGTCATACGTACTGCACAGTGTTTCTCTGCAATCCTAGACATAGGAATTCTTGGACCCTCAGCTCTGCAGCTCTCGCTTCCCCTTCTCTATTACAGAGAAGAAATGAACCTTTAATTCTGGACTCTCCTCTCTGTTCTTGTTCAGTAACCAAGGACCATTTTTTCCTTCCTTTGCCATTTGCCCATGCTGTTCCTACCCATTGCTGCATAGCTGTTTTTCCTCTAAAGATTTCCCCTTTTTGAAGTTTCTCTCACCTGTATCACGCAACTACTCCACCTGCTGCCCACACTGTCTCTCAAAGCAGCTGTTTCTAACTGGCTGTTTGGTCACAGCTGGAGGAGATAATTAGGTTCCACATTAAGCCTCTTCAGCTGCTGCTAAGTGGAAAGCATGCACTTCATGACATTCATCCTGCAAGAATTACTGGTGGATCCCGTGCAAAGTGCATGGAAGGTCTGTGAAGTACCTAGCCAAATTCTGCTAAGATATTCTGCAATTTCTTATTAGTGCAAAATCAGATAAGATTTTGGCCTCACCCCTATGGCAGACTGGAATTAGACTTCATTTTCTCTTTTCCATCCTTGTACACATCACTTTCATACAAACCACTTCTTTAAGTGCACCTGGGTGTCCAGAACCTTGCCTGCAACAGTAGGTGCATATGTAGTTTCTCTGATGCATGTGAAACAGCCTTCTCACAATGATAAACAAAACCCAAATTGTATAAAGCATCTCTTCTCTGGTTCTCATTTATTAAATGTGTGCACATATGCCAAGGCTTTCCTGGGCAAAAATTAAAACAGCTGAATACCGATGGCAGACAGCTGTGCTCTATGTTAAGTATTTCAGCAAATTTGTACCATTTAACCACAATGTTACTGTGAGAACTTATTTTAAGAAAACACTTTAGGAATGTTAAAGGTCTCTTTACAGTTTAAGGCAGATTTTTAGGACAGCTCAGAAGTTGCATTCATTCTATTTCCTTAAAATTTGTGATATGAACTTGCATTCCTCTAGTGCTTGACACAGAAAAGTTTCACTGAGGCTGCTGAGTTGTAAGGATGAAAATCATGTATTGCAATATTTTTTGCTGAGGTCTTCCTATTCATAATTATGATAAATGTCTTCTTAAAATTATTCTAATATATGCATGTACTTTATTACAGATTGTTCCTTTTGAAAACATTATTGAGACAGCAGAGCCAGTTTTAGGTTTTCTAAAAGTGTCAGAACTGCGTAGTACTCATCCAGCTGAGACTGATCACTGAGAATAGGTTATTGATGTTTACAAGAAGATTTGAACAACCCTAATCCAGATTACACACCTGCTTTCAGCCAGCATGTGTTTCTGCCAGCCTCTTCTAGAGCTCCTGTGGCAGTTGGGATTTTTTGTGCATTCAAGAAGTGGGGGAAGAATTAGCGGCACTTTTAAGACTATCAAGGACTCTCACATCTCAAGACTTTTTAAGACACTCATGTTTTCAAGAGCCCTCTGGAAGGAGAGAGTTAAAATAGTCACAAGGTCTTCAGTTCCTTTGCCATTTCCAGCAATGCTGATTTAGAATTGATCACAGGACCTAGCACTTGCAGAATATATCCATGCTACCAGAACTGCTTGGGCAGTCTAAGGGCTCCCTGCAGAAGATACAATGCATGGCAATTTACACAATACTGCACAACACTGACATTTTAATCCAAGTGTGACACTCACAGGGCAGACAGATGAAGCATAAGATATCTTGAGCCACGTCTGCCTCTGATTTATGTGATGGAATATATATAGTAGGCACAAAAGAGGACTTTCCTTCTGCTCTGTTGAATAGAGAGGTTGTAGAGCACAATTCAAAACAGTCTTGAGGCCAGAGTACATACAACCAGTCTGCATAAGGATAAGGACAAGCAAGAGATATACAAATCATGTAAAGCCACATATGCCTTCCTACTCAGTTTTGTTGGAAATGACAGTGGATGACATGAAAATAGCAAGGAGAATAACAAATCTAGGCAACAGATTTCTTCTTTGAGACAAAGAAAATGTCATCCTACAAAGAATAGCCTTCAAAACAACAACAAAAAAAAAAAAAACAAAAAAAAAAAACCTACAAAAAAAAAGGCATTACCTATGTTCTTCTGACACATGAAAATTACCTGCTGAAAATTTAATGCTTCTAAACTGTGTTGTATTCATTACAGAATTTACTTAAGTTTTCTTCTCTTTCAGAAAATTGAGCAAGCCATGAACACCATTTTGCACAGAGCAATACATATATTCAACAGAAACTGAATCCAAAGAATTTTAAATAATTAATACAAATGATCTGATATAGAAAATATCCAAACACTCTTTGAAACCACTGTTAGAAAACTTCCAGACAAAACTACCCTTTTGGAGGAAAAAGAATTCTAGCGAGACAAAAATAATCATTGAATTATTATTTTGGGTTTTGTCACATTGATTGTAGTGAATGAAGTGCTGTAAGAAACATCTAAAAGAAGCTGAGGATAGCAGAGTAACATTTTCTAAAATCAAAACAAAAAGCACGGTTATTGAAACCTTCTTCCCTCACTTGTTTTATGCAAACTTTTTTAACCATGCTACCAAAGGTGTAATACTTTTGGAGTGCCCAGAGGCAGTGGAAGCACCTCTTTCATAAATGGCATTCGGTATGGAGCACTGTGCAAAAAAAAAAAAAAAAAAAAAAAAAAAATCTGGGAATGCTTGTGCTGCTATGATTTCTTTCTACTATTAGAATAACATCAACGAATTAATAACAGCATCCTAAAGAATCACAGCACCTTGAACCAACAGGAGGAAGCCACTAAAAAGAATTATTCAATTACATGATACATTTTGAAGATTACAATTTCTCCAAGATTGTTTGTGCCTTATGCTTACTGGGAAACCTGTCTTTGTAAAACCCCAAATTCTTCATCAAGTGCTTTCCATTAGTGGATCACAATCTACAGGAAAAGGTATCAGGGGTGCTTAAATATGTTCTAATATAGGAGTAACTTATTTCCTCTGCCTTTATTTTTAAAGGACTAAAAATGGCTCTATCCTGGACAACTTCAGATAACTTCATACTAATTTCATACTAACTTCAGTGACTGAAGTCATGAAGAAGCTAGAATATGTAAAACCACCACCATTAAAAGTGCAGTTGTTACATATAGTCAATGAACTTGTAATTATTACTTAATTATAATTTAATTTTTTCTCCAGGTGTGATACAAAATTATCCCACATCATATCAGACCAGTTGTATCAAATCATTCCAAGCATCAATAACTTTTTTAAAACTCAGTCACAGAAATAGTTCAGCTGACTTCTATTTGAGACAGGAGAGAAATGAAGCTTAAATGCTTTAGGGCAGAGAAAAAGAAAAGAAAGCAGAAATAATGAAATCTTTTCTTGTGAATAAATTTAAATATTTCCTTTGTTCTAAAATAAAAGTTTTGTGGAAAAGAAACAGTTTAAAAATCGTAAGAATGATACTTATATTCATCTATTAGGATAAAATATCCTACTAAAAAGAAATGAAAATTTCAGAGTATATTAAGAAACCAAATACAATATTATTCTTATTGTACTTGTCAAATAAGTTCCACTGTTGTTAAAGATAGTATAGATCATCTTTTTTAAAGTCCTGGATTCTGCAGATATAGTAGTGATGTTATGCTTTTTCTGGATATAACATAACATAATACAACAGAGAGCCTATCACTATGCTTACTGAGTAGTAAGCACACAGTAAGTTTAAGTAAAGGAAAGAAATCTAATTGGTAGCATACCACTTCCCTAAAACTGATGAGAGGTTTCAGTTGTCTAGGCACCCCGTAGTTAATCACAAATTCTAAGTGTGGATTTTTTTTTTTCCCCCTCAGCTCCTACCTCTTGTTTCAAAGGTCGAAGGCATTTATATAGATTTTAAGAATGACTCCATGTATTGAGACAGTAATGAACCCCTACAGAGGAAAAGAAGGCATGAGAGTATGATTCTTCTAATATTGCACTAAAAAAAAATACAGGAAGAATAGCAGAGAATACAACCAGACTAATCAGTATTAGTTCTTAAGTATTCCAGTAGCAGTTCCATTAAGTAAACCTTGAACAGGTCTGCTGCCCGAGCTATTGATGCAGTAAGCTGTTCTATCTCCCAGTCTTGAAGTGTTTTTCTGTTTGAGAATATAATCTTCTCACCATAAAAACACATTTAATGTTAGGGACACATAACCTGAACTACAGCAATCACTGCTTATCATTCTAAGCATCCCAAGATCTTTGTCTATTCCTTGGGATAAACGCAGTTTTGAAAAACCCTTGTGTTTTGAAAAAAATTGAAAAAGTCTCTTCCTTCCATATAACCTTAGTTTCTGATACTGGGCAACACTGGAAAAGCATTATCTAAACATGACTGGTCAGAGAACAGCAATGAAAGGAAGAATTGTTATACCCCAGGTCATTAACAGCAAGAATCATGCACCTAGTATGAAAACTAACAACCACATCAAGTATATTAGACATACAAATGGAACCTAACTATGAAAACCTTATATTCTCTAATTCAAAAAGGTCTCAAAAACCACACAAAAACATTTCTGCATAACAGTTGAAAAATGACCAAGTTTCCCCAAAACAGACTTTCTCCTCATATTTACAATTCAAAACATCCTAATACAATGACTGTATAACGTAACAGCCCATGTAAGCAATCCAATCCTATTTGTTTTGTTACAACAGCCTATACCCTGAAACAGAGAAGCCTTTACAGAAGTTTTTCAATATTATATTCAGCTGATAACACAGCCAGTTTTTAAGGGTGGGGAAAACAACAAAAATACCTTAAGTGTTTAAACAGTACATCTAAATGGAAAGGTATCATTCAAATTAAACCAGAAAGTCCAATTTCTGTTCCGGAGTACCATGTGGCACAACTCATGTAAAGCACAATTCTTCTTAATTTTGAATTACAATACACAGTATCTTCCTTTTTAAAATCTAAATTGTAAGGAATTTGACAGAGTTCTATTATTTGGCAAACTACGTACCTGTACTACTACTACATAATACCAAAGGATGACAAACAATTTTATGCAAGGTATAACAACCATTGAAAATGTTATTAAAATCTTAAATGCTTTATTCCTTGTCATTAATAATGTCCTTGTAGAAATAAGAAGTAAAATACTTCTTCTGTGTATTGATTCAATCGCTTTCCGTTTATTTCCACTGCCTCCAAATACTTCAAAAATCTTTTTTCTCCACATGAAAACAGAGCTGCTAAGGAGCAGGATTGCTCCCTGTAACAACTGTGCTACTGTTTACGCAGTGAACTACATCGAGTAGTATTAGCCCTGATTTGGAAGTGATAACAACTGTGATAAACAGATAAACCATAAGGTATGTTACCCCCTCCGCTGTACCAGTGGTGTTTTTGTCTCAGGTGTTTCCTGAAAGGTTGGAACAAAAAGGAAAATAGGAAGAGAGCTATCCTTTAAATGAGACTTACTTCTTCCTTGAACCACTTTCTCCCAAGAGTCTACAGATTCACATTCTGTTCAGTTAAAAACCAAAGATAACAAAGAAGTCTCTCCTCCTCCCTCCATTCCCAAGGACAAGAGCCCACCAGAGCTACAGGCAGGCCCCGGTATTTCCTTGCTGCTTTGAGGAAGCCCAGAGCCTTCCCCGACCCTGAGAACCCCCTGCAGCAGCGCGCGGAGGAGGAGTCGTTAATGGCCGCTCCGAAGGTGGGGGTTGGTCTCTTCTCCCAAGTTACTAGTGATAGGACACAAGGAAGTGGCTGCAAGTTGCACCAGGGGAGGTTTAGATTGGATATTAGGAAAAATTTCTTCACTGCAAGAGTAGTCAGGCATTGGAACAGGCTGCCCAGAGAGGTGGTGGAGTCACCATCCCCGGAGGAGTTCAAAAAACACACAGATGTGGCACTTGGGGACATGGTTTAGCGGGTGTTGGGTTGACAGTTGGACTTGATGATCCTAGAGGTCTTTTCCAACCTTAATGATTCTACGATTCTGTGAAATTTACTATCTGCTTTATTAGGGAAGATGTTTCTCCTCAAGGCTGCTCACAGTACCAGCACCAGAGGAACCCTGCGTGGGCAATGGTGTTACCTCAAACGTATATATGTATATACTTCTTGAATGAAATGGAAATAGCACAGGAGTTAGTAGTAGTTAAGAAAGGATCACAGTTAGGAGTAGAAACTAACACCTGAAAATTTTAACAAGGTAGTAAATAATGCTTAGGCCAGATAAGAGTGTATTAGCAATGCATGCCTCACTAATGAGTACTTCCTCAAAAGAATACAAATAAGTAGAGCTTCAAGGACTGACAGTGGAAACATCCTGCTAGGAAGAAGGTTGTGAAGATAAGGGAAGGCCACAAATCAGTCAGCAGTGATAAAAGGGATCATCTGGCCCCAGAAGGCGCTGAAAAACTGGACAATTGCTGAAGTACAGTAACTGGGGGAAAGGTAATTCTGGCAGGGGGAGATTGCGACCACCGACTCAATTGAGGGAGGAAAGGACTATCCCCCCACCACTGCTTTTGAGCATGCACAGTGAATTAAAATCACACTGTTGGTTTAAAACTAAGCAGAAAGTATACAGACCAATGGAAGAAGAGGACGCTCAGTCAGGTCAATGATTATCTGTTAGATAGGTATGGTGTGTTAACTGTCATGTACAAATGTCAAAATAAACTCCACTAGGTGTGCTTGATTTGTGGAAGTATTCCACCTTGCACCCTGCGCAGAATAAAACAATGTCTCCTCTTTAAACATACTTTGTGTGTTTTGGGAGTTATTTTAAATCACAGGTGATGATGGGGCAAGCCTCCATACTGAGAAGGGAGGTGGCATCCCTGTGCTTGAAGCCACCACAGGTACTCGGTGGAACACAGCCACTACGAGTGTTCTTCATGTTCTTTGTAGCTTCAAAGGCTGGACTGATAACAAGCCAGCAGAGAAACAATAGTCTTTGTTCAGTTTTTTTTAATACACGACGAGAATGATATAACCACTTTCAGCTGGTGGCTTGTGTTTCTCATTGCATCTCATACAGCGCTTCCTACACATGGACTGCTAAAACATAACTAAAATGTAGACTAAAATTAACAGGTAGTTAAACCATTCTTTTAAGACCACTATATGGGTTAAATACATTAACTGATCTTCCAGATTGAAAATATGCTGAGTTTGCAAGACCTAGAATACTATTTAAAAAGAATTCACATATACACATACCTGTAGGTATTTACATTCTTTAAGCGCTGGTATAAAACTGGCCAGCTATTCCAATGCTACCTGTAGCAGCTGTAGGTTTTTTCCAATCTATTCCTTTCCCATTTGCAATTTCAACCTATCCTGTTTGAAACTTTATCTAAAAAATCCCACATAATTTTGGATTGAAATAGCTGACGATCTCTTTAGTGCCTCTCACCCAAACCCTCAGCCTCCTGCCAGAGCTATAAGGTATTATATGTAGCTATGGCCAGTCTAGCTTTACAGCTTGCAACAAGGGCTCTCTCTGCACCTTAGGAGAACCAAGCAGAAAAATTTGGGCACCTATCTTATTGTGTGGAGCATCTAATTACACTGAGATGGTAACTTACTATAATGTTTGACCAAATATTTGATGACATAATCAGAAAAAAAGTGCGGAATTTTTAGTCACTGATAATTTGTGAGTACAAATATCTGCAGAACAGAGAAAGAAAAAGACTGAAAAAGATGACTGAAATTTAATTTTTCCAGCTGGAAAAAAAGAAAATCCCTAAATCCCTGAACAACAGGATAGTGCAGTCAAAGAATATAAGACCTAAATTACCCTGGCAACCTAGATACACAATAAGATTCTAGCCTCACTGAAACTTAACGGCCAAGTATCTGCTGACTTGCAGCAGGACAGTTTCCCCTGTGACGTACTGGCAGCTCTCTCATCCTGTTCGCAATTAGGAATACTAATGTACGGTGAGGAATACCACTCATGCATTTTCACATGATGGGGCTTTAGTTGGGTGACTGCCTCTGGAAATGCACCTGTAAATATCTGTGGTGATGATGTATGGATGCCCCATACACTTGTTTCATATTACATGGTAGCTAGGTAGCCACTGATTGCACCGTCCCTGTGCCTGAATCCCTCTCCCAGCAGCTAATTCATCTCACTCATGCTCTGCTCAACATGGAGCACAGGTAATTACAGCAAAACCGGAATCATAATGAAGACCATAGTGCTATTTATAGAATCTTTATAACATTATCACATTCAATTTCCTTCCAGTATTTCATGGCCATCAAGCACATAATAAAACTAAAAGAGAATGGGCCAGATCCCTACAAGGATTTAGAAAGGATTTAAGGGCTACAAAGGTTCTTCTGATCAAAAGGGGAAATCATTAGCTGCCTCTTCCTCTGTCCCTCCCCTTGAATTCAAATGAGCAGCCTCATGACTTCAGGATGCCTAAATTCAAATGCTGCAATCTTACTTTAAAGGCTTTGCACATGCATTAAAAGCTCCCTGGACTGTTCTGCTCCCACCCATGCTCAGAAGTTTCAACATCTTGAGAGCTGAGCAGTCCACTGTTGATTTTATGGGTGACTAATAGAAGTCAGAGGGTTTATGCATTAGCAGTCCCTGTAGCAAGGAACTGACCCTTGTTCTTTTTCTTCTCTAGCAAGCTGAGAGGAATCCTGCAGGGTCTCAGGCTTTTACCCTAGCCAAACACAACTTAAATAAACAGATAATTTCTTTGGCTCCAGCAAAGTGTGTAGAGACTTCTTACTCCAGACTAGATTCCATCTCAATGGTTCAGGCTTCCCCCAGCAAGTGGCTTGATACACTGTCCCACAGAGAAAGGAAATGCAAATCTCAGTTTTCAGCCTTGCTAAATGATTTACTACTTCCACAGCTATATCAAAGGGAGTTCAATAATCACTAATTCTTCATCATCTGCATTGTTCTGCTCTTTAAAAAGTGCAGGGAAGGGCGTTTTGTTTGCACATCATCTTTGTGCTAGAAAATTCACAGCCACATCTATTTTTGTAGGTTGAACTATGGCACTTAACATGGAGGGTGAAAACCACCCCTGAGCCTCAGCTACTTCCATTTTGGCTAGGCCCAAGCAGCTCCGTATTGAGCCCGCTTGCCCTACGCAGCTTTGTGTGCAGCTCCTGAGTCATTCTAGGTTGTACCCTCTTCACTGAGAATCGAAATGCGTGGTAAGGATCCTGCGTTTTATATTCCAAGGACTAGGAGCCTAAAATTTAGACATTGCAGTACCCCCGTTTGATTTTAGGATGTAGTTCCATTTTCCTTTTCCTTTCATCTCTGATGAAGTATTGTCTTGTGGAAATGTACTCTCTAAACAACTAAAGGGGAGAACGTTTCATGTCTTTTCCTTGTCAATTGAGACCGTTACTTACTAGCAACTTTATTATTCTCTGTATTGGTTAATTAAGCCTAATCTCCTATCTGCCCTATCTTCCTATGCAAAACTTTTGTACTAAAGCAGGCAAATGTCTTTTTCAGAGCCTTTATCTTTTCAGGAAAAAATACGATCTACTCCACACATCACAGAATTTCCTTTCTAACCACAGGTACAAAAACATGGAAAAATTCCTTAAGAGCAGAAAGTAATGCAAGCACAAATGAAGATTACTTTGGAAGACTCAGGCTAAATGATTTTATGTATGTTCAACTCTTGGTCTCTGAACACTCATTTACAGGGTTCTTTAGAACAAACTGGAGCACATAAACGATACAAAACAATCCTATACCTGTAAGAAAAATTAATCCAAAAGACAAGTATATCTTATTTCAATTGCAATTTCTTTCTTATTGTTTCTATCACAGAACCATTGTGAGGTAATTAAAAAAAAAATCCACCTGTCTTGAAATTTTATATCAGAAAAACCTGTTAGATATTATTAAAAACTTATAAAATAACCAACTGCTGAGGATCACTTTGGAACATTTTTACACATGCCAAGTACTGTTCTCTTTCTCTCGTTAGAGAAACAACCTTTGCTGTTCACAAAGTTCAGATGTTTGGTTGGTTTACAGGGAGATGGAAGAGATTATAATTTCCAGGTATCCTCTACAGAACAAAAAATACTTTTGTAATACTAAGTAAACAACCAAGCCATACATTAATAACATGCTTAAGTGCCAAAAACTGTTTGCCAATCTGCTATCTCCTCAGTAGAACTGAGCAATATGACAGCATCCTGAATTCCTGGGATACTTTCTAAAGGATGTGAGAATGAGTATCGTAATAGCGCTTAGTGAATCATCATATCTGATCACATGAGATCAATCACAAGACACGTCTGTGCATTACAATTTATAACTTATGCAAACTTTTGTGATTTAAATTTTCAACACACTGAAAAGAAAACCTTGAAAACAAGCAGTTCTGCAAAATCCCCAAATACAGGGAGTCTGCTTTGCTGCTGTGCAAAGTAGCCTGCTTATCCTTCAGGACTAGCCCCAGGAACATCACCCCAGTGCAGAGAACAGAAATGAAAAGGCAGACTTTTTAGCCTAGCAGTGTTCGTATGCTCTTCTCCTGGTTAACCATGAGAGGAGGCAGACCCAGAACCTGCAACATGCTGAAGCATTTACACAAGTGTAACTTGCACAAATATAATGGAGAAAACCCTTCATATCCATGGATTATCTTACTAGTAATTTCTTACTCATCCTTTGCTATTACTTTATAGTTCTGAATCTCTCCTAGATATCTAAACCAGATTTTTACACCCTTGAAATAAAACGGACACCGATGTCAGGAAACAGCTCCAGAGACAGGGTTAGATCCTTAGATGGAACAAATTAATATGTCTTTTAACTTTAACAAAACTCTCTATATATTTGCATCTGTTGAGATGCTATTGTAGAACTCCTTCCTCACACTTTTCCACTATTTTAGTTTTTTTAAAATACTAAACGTTCCTTTTTTTGAAAATGTATTTAAACTAACTCTGTGTGGTGCCTACCTTGCCACCAAGGTGGCAGTTCACGCCTTTTCCTTTGCAACCACAAACCACACCTCATTAATATTTTGGCAACCAACTTTTGCTCTTTTATCCAGGCTAACTGACAGCAGAAATATCAGCTTGACTGAACAATTGGGTAAGCTGGCAGTAGAGGGTGCAAGATTTGGGTCTTGCAAGAAACAGTGAGGTGACAGGGCTCTGGAATACAGGAGGAGGATGGGATGTATAAAAGTTCTGGCATGAACTCTGTAGGAACCTTTATCCCATCTTTTTCTCTTTTCTGCTTTGGACTTCGCTTAAAGGAATTTAAATGTTCGCTATGACCATGAAGTATGTGTGCTAACCACCAGGCTGAAAAACCTATTGCTGTGTCCCAGTCCCAATGCAAGTAACTCTCCCCCCTCAAGAGTCTACTATATTTCAGTTAACTTCTTCCCATTACTATTACTTATACGTCCTCAAATAACTTTCTGTAATTTCTCCTGTCAGCCTAATGCTGATGTTTTTAAAATATCTGTAGATGTTGCACTGATGTGCCATGCAACAGACCTCCTACTCAAAACATCTCCGTTTAGATTTGTCATTTCTCCAAAACACAGGATATGAATATGTTTGCCAAGCTTCATGATTTCTGGCTATATGCTGAAGTGCTGGTGTTCAGGAACAGTTTCCTCTGAAGCCTAACAGGAGCTTTTCCTGTGTAAAAAATTCTTAACTAGGCCATTTGTGAATTAAAATGGCCAGTAGTACATCTTTTAAATTCCCACTTACTATAATTACTTGTTGCTACTAGCCCAGTTGAAATCAATACGATAGCAACTAATTTAATTTGTATTGAAGTAAAAACTGCCTTTCATTCGTCTGTAATAAAAATACAGGCAGTGGAAAAAACAGCCCTCTGGATAGACCACATTTCTTTCCATCAAAATGTTCCACATCTGAATTCTGACCGCCAGCTATGTGATCATGTAATGAAAGCCACTGCATATTGCAAGCTCATTTAGCCTTGCTTAATAGTCACGTCATTACTGCTGCCTTTGCAATAGACACAGATTTTGCCTAATGCACAAAGAAAATGGTGTCTTAAAGTTAACATGAATCTACAGGCCAAAATGCCACAGAACCACACTCTTAAGTAGGTGACATTGCCTCCAGAGATCCTTCAGGGACATTATGCAAAAGGGAGGTGCAGAGCAGGAAAGGAAGGTTCCTTTCCAGGTAAAGAAGGTCCCTGAAGTTCTCAGGAGCATAATGGTCCTGACAAACATTTTCATGAACAAACAACACTTTCACTAATGTCATAAAGGCCTTTGCCAAACTTAAGAATAAAAAGCTGTAGGTGTGGCTGTATTGCCTAAGTATTTATCTTCAAAGAGCTGGAATGCTGATGATAATTTCAGCAGAACATCAAAACAGCAATGCCTGAGGTTGCTGCAGCCAGTGGAAATGTAAGTAGCAGTCTCCAAGCACCATATATTTCAGTTATATAGTAGTTTCTTTACCATATTACTTGGTATGGAAAATGTTCCAGTTCTGAGAGGGGAAAAATTAACTACCAGATCATTTTCAGTTGGTAGCAGCTTGTTTTCAAGAAAGCCATACCAGAAGCCCCATGTTAATTGGTTTGAGGCATGAGCATCGATAAATGGTAACATTTCTATTTCAAATAATATGCCTTAGATATTGTACTTTTCTTAGGTCAACACCAGCAGCACTTTGTCTTTAAAACAGAAGTAACATTCTTAGAGTTATTTAAAGGACATATTTTGGGTACAAAATCACAGACAGTTCCTAGGGAGAGTGTAAGGTAAGAAAATGGATTGCTGTCATAAGGCTAATAAGTAACATTCACATTTATTTCACAGCCCTTTCACTTCTGTCCCCAAGGGAAAAATGTATTCTGATATAGAGTTATGAACATGTGCTTTTAATAAACTAATCTCTCAGAATTGTTGGGATGGAGCTTTATGTTTTAAGGCATTATGAAACATTGTCAGAGAGAAGGTGAGGAGGAGAAGGTTTGACTGAGGGCAGCCTGTGAATCTGAACTGCACTGGGACCCTGTCCAGTGAAGAAAATCAGAGTTTAACTTGCTTTTGGAAATTTAAACTTACACCAGCTGTATGAGAACATAACGTGTTCCTTTTCCACTCCACTACTGAGTAGTCCTAAACCTCGGGGGTGTATCTGCCAAAAAATGTTAGGCACTTGCATCTATAGACAGTATTTGAACAGGAAATGGATGTGATGTCCCTTAAGGCACTTTTGCAATTCTCAATTGTAAAAAGTTATGTCTGTAATCGTTCTCACCTCGCTTCTATCCCCAGTTTTCAAGCTTCTGCGGTCAAGGGCTATGATTTCAGCAGATGACAGATGCTTCTAAGATAGGTACCACAAAGACGGTATCTAACCAGAGTGGAGGTCCACCAGTCACCCTAACTCTGTAATATTATTTCTTCTTTCCCTGTAGTCAGGCAGGTTACAAAGGCCAGTTATGAAGCAGTATGGGAAACTGAGATTTTCAATGGAGCTCAGCAGAGTTAAGTGAGTAAAAAGTGGATTTTTATTTTAAAAAGAAAAAGCCCATCTTTCATTAACATTTTTCCATTTATCTCTATTCTTGTTCATTACTGAGCCCCCCCAAATTAATCTGTGAACTTGTAGTATTATTGAGGAATCAGCTCGGTAAAAATCTCTTTGGAACTGCACAGAAATTCCCAATCACTGTTGTGTAAATCTTTGCCTGTATTTCTGTAAATGAAACGAAAAATACTACATATAATTTCATTTTACTTCTTCAGTGCCTTCATAGTTTCCAGTCACAAAAAACAGGGGTTATTTATTCTATCCCTTTGCCAGCTGCCTAAATTTATTTAAGTCATTCTGACACATCTGTGTCTAAATTGTTCTTCAATATCTCCAACACTAGAGATTGTCCAGCTTTTCCAAGCAACCTATTTTCATGCTTTCTGCTACAAATAGTTTCTAATAAATAACTTGAAATGGGTTTTAATTTCTGAAATTCAAGCTCATTGCTTGTTATCCAGTTAATCATGAACAAAGAAAATAGATTGAATTATATGAAATTAGCTTACAGGTTATTTATCCCAGACCTTCTCTGGTGCGTTTCTCTCTTTTGTGACTTTTTGTCTTGTAATTGCCAATGCTAAACATATTTATTTTTCCTTTACATAGCAGATTTTAACATGATGATGTACAGCTTCAGATTTGAAAATTCTGCCTAAGCATTGAGGAAAGAAAGTATTTTTTTGCACTCTATAAGGATAGCTGTATTTAAGTAAAATAATGTTAGACTAAAGCCAAAAGTGTTATTAGTAAATTAAACTCTGTATGTAAGAACTGAAAGCATATCTAAAGAAGCTTATAAGACATTCTTTCAAAATAACTGTGTTATAATGTAATGATGATAATTGAATACCAGCAATTATAATATACCTATAAAGCTTCATTTTCTGTAAATGCTCATAGCTCAGGGGTTTTTTTGCTATGAAGACTTGTTATTATTTTAACTGCAAATCATTGAATTTTTTACCTGGATTCATGACATAACCACAGTGATTGACAAACTAGTTATATTTGTGTGTGGCCAGATGGGAGCCAGGATAACGTGTCGCCTCTAGCAAGTTTGCTTCCTAACGGACTGTGCATGGCAGCATGTGTCCCTGCTGTGGCATAGTGCTGTGGCTCTTTCCCATCATAATGATACATCATATACACCTCCCAGCATGTGACAGACCATGACTGTGTCATGCACTGGAAATGAAGATGCACCTGAGGACTGCAGTAGTGTAGTACATTTAATCTGGGCAGGGGCTATGGACAGAACTGCAAATTCCAAGAAAGTCCATAACATCACAGAAACAAGTTTGACATTAATGCTATTGTATAATTAGTGTTAATTTTAGCATAACAAATACTAAACACATTAAATAACATATATTACAAAATATGATGAATATGCAAATAAGAGTATTCCATCAAACTGAATTCCAGCTCTTATGAAAGCACTGTAAGCAAGGGCAGGTAACATCATCCTCTAATGCTAAAATTCTTCAATTTTTATATTATTTCAATCTATTTATAACTAGTCAACATTTCCCAAAAATGTAAGGATTTTGCATAAAGCCTTCTTAAGTCATAAATCTGTCCCAGACTGACATTTTAAAAACAGGCAAAATTACTCAAGCATTTATAACAGAGCTGAGGAAACTAATGGTTGCCTCCACCCCCACATAGCAAAGATAAAAAAAAATGCTGACTTTATACGAAATGCCTTCTTATTCTTACCTTGTAGAACAAAGACTTGAAAGAAGCTTGTCCTTTCTGTCACAGCCATCTTTTTTCCATCTCCTTGAATAGGGCAATGTCAACATATCTCTGTTAGGACAGAACAAAGAACAAATATACAGGCTGGGCAAAAAGCTCAGCAGACTATGTGAAGGCTACAGTTTAAAAGGCAGGAAGAGTAGAAGTGTCATTAAAAATCCTTAGCGGGGCTGGCTTGCATACTCCTTATGAGGAAAAAGGGACTAGTATGAGGAGTCTGCCAAAAAGGATTCATTGTGAGGCAGGATGGAAAGATGGTGCAGAAGGAATCTAAAGCTTGAAGGACACAGGCAGAGCATTCTCTATTCATTGTACAAATTCCCTTCACAGCTTGTAATTTAACCCAGCTTCCACCCTCTGTGCCAGCAATTATCTATGAAACCTAAGAGTAAAGTGTCCTCAGTCCTCCTGGAATTGCTGCAGGTACAGAGCAATTCCCAACAGCAACATCTCAGTGATGCAGATAGCACAGGCCTGTAAGGGAGGGTCAAAGGTTCTCAATGTGTGCGGTGCTGGGATCCCGACGGTCTGAAAGTTTGACTCTGGTGTGGTGTTATTTTATCAATTTGTTCTTAAAAAAGTTGTAAGAAACTTTTTCAAATCTAATATGTTTAAAAAAGTTATTAAAGTTACAACAGAAAACTCTAAACCAGTAGGAACTGTTAAGACTAGGCTGCCTCTAAAATCTGTATCTTATATATTACAATAGCATATACAATGTAAGATTACACACTTATTGGGGATTACTTATCATGAAATCTCTGCAATATGTTCTGTCATAAAACATGGCTAACAGCCATTCATCTTGCAGGAGCATTTTGAAAAAGTTACAACAAAAGAAGAATTTAGAAAAATGTAGTTATGGGTACCATAGAATTCTATGAAGAAATTAATCATTTGCCTCCAGAGCAGAGTTTGAACAGCACACTGCAGACAGCAGCACGGCCTCCGCTGGGGGAGGAGGAGAAATGCACTGACCTCCTTGAGTGATGAATGAGGCACATGCCTCGTGCAAAAATAATGTGTGATTATGAGCTTGAGCGTAGTATCAGACTGCAAATGGAGAAGGGGCTAAATTAAGTGTTATCGTAACTAGGGAAGTTTCTAGCTTTTGAGTGTTTGATTTGCAGTCTAAGTAACATTAGTTTCCTGGTTTTGTGTGTAAAGTAGTAAGCAAACACTAAGCAAGTGGCTTGTTCAGCCATATTTGCCAGTCTTACTGATCAGTTATGAATAATTGCAGAAAAGAGTTTGTCTCGTAAAAAAATTGAGTAAGTCATAGCAAAGCTTTTTCAACATCTTACATGACTTAAATGACTTCTCACAAACAAGGGATAAGATGCATATTACACAGTGTACTTCAACTTCAGTTTTGGTTGTGCGAACTCTCTGGCAAATATTTGTTAATAGCTGATACTTTGTAGCATTCAGAATCTGTTTACAAACAACAGACTTGCAGGGAAAAGGACTAGCTTTGGAGATTCACTTGCAAAGATGATATTGGGAAGATCTAGCCTGTACACGCAGAGCTGTAACAGAAGCCGTATACAAAGCAGAGAAAGGTAACTGGGAGGAAAGAGAAAAAAAAGTGCAAGTCAGCAAAGCCCGATGTGTTCCAAAGAGCCTTTTTTATGGCTACCAGTTTTTAATATCAGTGATCAAACGACTTCAACAAAAGGTTGATTTGACCAATGTTTGCTTCAATAGGATACTATTTTAGCTATATTTCACACCAAAATGTTTTACATTCATTTCTGTGAAGATTCTAATAAACTGATCTAAAGGACTGACTGTGGTGTCTTCATGCTACAAGCTTATCTCTTTTGATTCTCAGAATATTGATAAGCAGCGGCATACAGTATTACTGAAATAAAGTATGGAACTGCTAGAGGACATGAATAACTGTTTTGAATTACTAGCTTGGGCTTTACAGATCAGCTTTTATTCACTGCAATCAATTGTCCAGTCAATGTGATACATGTCCACTGTACAGAAAGGGGAAAGTATGAAGTCGTTTTATTGCAATACACTTTATTGCTCCTATATTTGAATTTTATGTGAGGCTCAGCAGGAAGAGTTGGAAGCAAAGTGTTCTGCAGTCCAACCACATCCCTCTAAATAGTAGTGATCCTTTAAACCATACATGTCCAATTTTCCAAAGCCAAGTAATCACTTAATCCCCTCCTCTGTACTAGTTTAGCACATACTGTCTGATACTGTCCTGTTGTTTGCAAAAAGGAATATGAATGAATGCAAACACCAGCTGTAGCCATTACAACTTTTGGGTTGTAAAGATTTATATACAAGCACTGCCAGTGAGAAATTCTGTTATTCCACAAAGTTGAAACTGAAATAAATCATAAGCTTCAACGTAAGGAAGCAAACATAATTCAGCCTCCTAGTTATGTTATAGGAATAGGCTTGGAATTAGATTATAATCCACAAAAGATTTGTTCTACCCTGATTCACAGGAGTATGCTATACAATGTATTTATGCTCTATTCTAAGAGATTCAGATCAAGCCAGTAAGTCTCTGTTCCATTTTGGTTTTAGCATCACCAAAAATAAAGGCTTTGAAATCAGACATTAGATGATATTAGTTTATCAAAACTAATAAGATTTTTAAGATTAGTCCTTGTCTGTGCAGTCAATAGCTTTTTCTTTTTTTTTTTTCCGAAGAAATGAAAAGCCAAAATCTAAACCTTTCCAGTAAATACCTGTCCAACAGTTGCACCTACATAGGTGGTCATTAATTTGGAGAATAGGTGGTATCTATGCTTAAAGAACGGCAATATCCCAATCGTCTGCCAAAACAGTCATTAGTTCTCTGATGACCGTAAACCACAGAGACTACTGAGAAACTGATACCCAGGTACTTTTCAGCATACAGAAGTATTTGAAACACAAAGGAAAGAAAACAGAACTAAATACAACTCAAGTCTTGCAAGTCTGAGAAAAATTTCAAAGAATGTGGAAGTTCCCACTAAGAAAATCAGAAAGTACATCATCAAGAAAATGCTGAAAAACAGCTCTGTGAAAAAGGACTAAAAAGGGAAAGGTAATTTATGGGGAAGGAGAGCAATAACAAAAAAAAAAAAGTGACAAGGAACTGTGGCAAACATCTGATACTGAAAATAGATCCCCTATTTTTTTTGTCTTTTTAAACACTCTGTTACATTACATGCTTGCTACATTACTGATTACATGCTTCCCATCTGCAGAAGCATTTAGGATGAGAGAAAATGGCCTCAAGCTGCATCAGAGGAGTCTTACATTGGATATTAGGAACAATTTCTTCACTGCAAGAGTGGTCAGGCACTGGAACAGGCTGCCCAGAGAGGTGGTGGAGTCACCATCCCTGGAGGAGTTCAAAAAATGTGTAGATGTGACACTTGGGGACATGGTTTAGGAGACATGGTGGTGTTGGGTTGGCGGTTGGACTTGATGATCTTAGAGGTCTTTTCCAGCCTTAATGATTCTATGATTCTAAGCAGTGTAATTTCATCATGGGGCTGGTGCAATCTAGCCTTTGCCATTTGCCTTTGTCAACTCTATCACTGGTTTTCAGTGGATTAATGGGTTTTTTCTTCTTATATGCTTAGTAAATGCAGCAAATGGGTGTTTAGAAAAGCTTTGAGTAGTATTGTAGACCAACAGGCACTGTTATTTAAGACTACAGATTTTATGTCAATTTTATATTTGATCTGCTCTCACCTTTATCTTATAAGTCATTATTAATATTATCATGCTTTATTGCCATCATGCCTATGAGCTCTGGATGTCTGAGGGCCTTGTTACATTAGGCAGCAGAGGCTTATAGTGGAAAGGCAGTCTTTACTACACATGTTGTAGCAAATCAGATGCTATGGAATATCACATGTAATATTGTATACTGAGTTCAGCCACTTTAAAGACAAAACAAAATGAAACAAAACACAAAAACCCTCCCAAAACCCAACAACATCCCAAACCCCAAAATAACTGGAGTTCAAAAATTAGAAAAAATAAAAAATTAAACAGTGGATGAATATATTTCAAAGAAAAAGAATTCACATGTAGGGAGTTTTGTTAGCTGTTATAAGAATTAAAAAGACACATGTCTCTGCTCAAGAGTGGATGACATGAAAAGCAATGAATAATTCATATCTGACAGCGAAGGTATTTCTAATCTTATTAGCAATGGAAATATTCTTTTGGCGATCATAATTTATTTACAAGTACAGCACTGTGGAAATAGCAAAGATGTATAGATGCAAAGATTTTTTTTTTACAGAACAGGTGGAAAAAAATACCACTGGAAAGCCTGTTCTATTTTTTCTTCTCTAGGAATATAAGAATTTAACTGTAGTGCATATACAAGAAACACTAAGCAAAAGTAAAACCAGCAATCAATTGTATGGACGTTAAAAAAATAATATAATCTATATATCTTTTCTTTCACAAATGAAATGGAGAAATATTCTTACTGATTTTCCTCAACTTTAAGTTTTGTTAGTTTTTTTTTTTGACAATATTCTGTCACTTATGCAATATCCACCATTCAATTCAATTAAGTAAATGTGATCAAAGAGCCACCACAGAACAAGATTTTACCTGGCATTCATGAAAGAGGCCTTTATTCAGATGTAGACAGTTTAACATCCCGATTCACATTTCCTGTCCTTTGATGAACCATTAAAAATCACTGGGAAAAGCAAAACCATGTTGTAAATACTGAGCAATCAAGAGAAAATGAGAACTTCCTAACTTCACGGCTGGTCAGTCAACCCTATACACCAGCAAAGTGACTGCAGATTGCTCCAGAGCTCTCTTGAAATAGTAATTGCTACTCACTTTTATTAAAAAATATTATTATATATTTTATTATAAAATATCAGCATCAGACTTCAGGCATCTTAAATATATTTCACAATCAGTTAAGACCTTCATGATTTAGATAATGTTTTAAAGACCATTAAAGGTTCCTAGTTTTTCTCTTCAGTGCCTCAGTTTTACAGATACAGAGTGGCTTGAGAACATTTAAGCACTTAGCAGTATCTTAGGGCTTTCAAGAAAGAAATACTAATTAAAATACAGCTAAGAAAACTATCTTAGGTTTGGCTTTTAAGCAGATCCTCTGCTCATAGTGTCATAAATCTGGCCTTAAAAGCATGCTGAACACACAAAGCTTTGACTGCTCAGAATTTAATCAGAGAATTGACTTCTTATGGAGACACTGCTAAGTGCATCTGACATTTTAATTTCCAATTTTTCCTCCCTGCATTACCTTTAGACTGGTTTTGTATTTGTACAGCCCTAGTGTCTCATTGAATAATAAGGACAAATTTCCTGTAAAATTTCAAGAAAACTGGTCAAGTGTCTAAAAATTGTTAATTAACATTTTTTTTTCCATTTTGAAATTTTCAGTCTATAATGGACTTGTTTACCTTGTTTATAGCAGAAGAGTTTTGATTCAGAATTGTGCTTTAACTGGGTAAAATGGGAGGAAACTTCACCATAATATGTAAATACAGAGAGACCTAAATCAAGCATGCACACAAATTTCAGTGAAACCTTAGTTTTAGTTCACCACATGCCACGAAAGGTTGCTGAATGTTCCTTCAGTGGTAATGGGCAGAATAAGTGTTAAAAGACATGGGTAGTAATGTGAGAAGGTGTTTTTTTTTTCTCAAATACGGAGTGCCACTTTTCATCTATACCAGGATGTGCACAAAGAATGGATGGACTGTGAAAAACATTCCTACTGCTTATTTTCTTTCCTTATCCAAAATGCCATTAAAAATACAAAGACAGTTTCCCCTATTTTTGTATATATAGTTATGGGACATCATTTAAATAGTCCATTAGTATATAAGGCTGAAGACTGTTGGAAAAAAAATAAAGCACTACTTCTGTTCTGGACCTGTTCTGCACGTGTATACATGATATTCACACACAGGTGTCAAATCAGTATAATTAAGAATAGAATGAAATATCCTATATTCACCATTTAACTGAAACCTCAGTAAAAAATACCACATTACATCCAGTTTTCAATAAAGTACCTCTTCCACTGAAACAGCAATGTAACACCATCCATTCTGAGGATCGCTTTGCTGTCATGGAATACATGCAATCAGGGTAGAAGAACAAAGCTTTTCTATCAGACTATGTATGGAAACATTTAAGCCATGAAGTCAAAGCAAAAATTTATAACCTAATTATAATGCACCTGGAATTTCTTTCATGGAATAGCACTCACTAAAAGCAATAAAGAAAGAAGTAGAACCTAAAACTGGATGCATGTGTATAGGAGAAAAAATTTTCCAATGCATGTATTTTTTTTAAATATAGATATGTTCAATTGGATTTAATATCTAGACACAAGAAATAACAGCATTCCTTGTGTGTTTAAATGCACCTTACTGCTCAGTTAACAAGTTTTGCTTCTTAGCTTAGAATAATACCTTATTCTGAAGCAGTTTCAACAGAAAAATTTGAAAACTGAGACAGAAATCAGGTTTTCCTACTTAAAACACTATCTAGCCCATCTTAGAAGAAAAAAATCAGTTGCTTTACCTGTTTCTATAAAACTATTTAAAAAAATATACCCCCCCGCCCCAAGCAGGTAGCTAACAAGTATAAAAGAAACACACTTTGTTATGAATAATTCTATTCCAAAATGAGAATACTTTGCTGTTTCCACTTATCATTTTTCTCTTGTAATTTCAGCTAATACACCTCCTCATTACGTCTTTCACTTGTAGTACCAGAGTGTAATAATTTCGCCTAATAATTCTTGACTATAATTATATTTTATCACAGGATAATGTTAACATAAGGAATGCAACCTCCTTCAATAACCATTTCCAATAATTGCAACTGTAGGCTTTAAGAATACTAAAACACACACTTAATTCCTACTGAAATGAATGGGATTTAAACCTCCTATACAAGGACTGATTTAAAACATGCATAAAAAACATTCCTAAACTGGAGTACATTGCAATTCAAACTGTATGCTGAGCCTAACCAGTAAGCAGGTTAAATAGCACAAGACCATAGTTTAATGTCAGCCCTGCAACTCAGCAACACTATTCGAATATTCACACAGATCTGCTAATTCAGGAAGGTACCTGTGCTCACTTCATGCTGCAGCCCAACAGGGGTCCCATTACCCCTTCTCTTTCTCTGAGGTTGACTCCTGCAGGGAAGCATGCACCCAGGGTTTTGCACAGAGATTCATTTAAGGTGTTTCATATTTATTTCTTAGAAGCACAATTTCTTCTCTGCTAAAAGACACTGCTAATTCTCCTGATAATATGGATTTTTAGTACTTCATGTAGGTTCTTGCAATTCTTTTAAACAACACCTGTTACGATTTAATCCAGAACATGACATCAAACTTTCCAGAAAATGTAAGTAGCAAGCAATAATTCAACCTATACTAAAAATAGACCGGGGTGTTGACACTCATTAAATCATACGAAGTATACTTGAGAGAAATAGTTAAATATTTAGCAAAACAATCATAAGTAGTTGTTTCTTATTCTTTTTGTAGAAAGAGTAAAAAGATGAGATAAAAAGACAGATTGCTGAAGAACTTGATATTTTACCTAATAGCTCAATTTTTCAGTACCATGTAATGTATTAAAAACCAAGCACAGAGCACAAGCTTACCTAGCACTCCCACCAAAAAGTACAGTTCTTCAAAAAAGAAATAGTTTCTGAACCGTCTACTCAAGCAAGAAGAGGAAAAAAAAAAAAGAAAAAAAGCTACACCATCTGTTCCGTAACATGCTTTTTTTCTCTTTTAACAGACTAGAGTCAAGGCTGAAGCTTTTCACAGGAAATCTGTATTTAGTAGAACTTGCCATCACCCCAAATATGTTCACCATGAAATGTGAACTGGCATGGTCATAAATACATCACTCCTACCATTATAGAAAAACATTTTTACTTAAAGTAATGAAGAAAATGTAAATTATTTCTCAGGATTGGGGATCACACTCTGAATATTCCTGCGGTCCCTTTGAGTGCTGCAGTAAGAGTAGGGTGAAAGCACACTGAAGACCCAGTGTGAATTGCAGCACAGCTGTTTTCTCTACTGCCTCAGTTCCTTTGCAGGGCACATCCATGGATGCACATTAAAATGCCAAAAAGGTTGATTGTTTTTGTGAACTGACAAAATTCAGGTGAAATTCCTTTAAGATGTTGGACATACAAAGAACTTTAATTCTTCTGCTTCTAAACTGATACAAGCATGACTCAAATTTATGTTTCTAAGGCTCATTACCTACCCTAAAAAAACACGTCCATTAATGTATTACTGTTCCTTAAAGGTATAGAGGTGGTAAATGGAGGGAAAAAATACTGTTGGATCATATGCAAATTAATATGTGTTCTGGCATACACAGGGAACAGCTGGCAGCTGCCTTCTAGGTCCTGTCTGCTAATTTGATTACTGAACCCAGCTCAGGAAATGGCTTTTTAGCAGCATCTCCCCCTCTCAGGGTAGCAGCAACCAGTCTCTTTCTTAGGACATTCTTCTTGGGGGTTAGTAAGGGAATGAGGGTCTATAGTCATACCTATGGATTTGACTGTGTCTGTGGTTCATGAGGTCATTTTTTCGTAGTCCTCTACTGCTTCTTGTCTGGCAGATCTCCTAAAGCTTCCCGTATTTCTCTGCTGGCAAGGCCTTGCAGCCGTATCCCCTCTTGCTGCCACAGTCCCCAATGATCTTGGGTTTGGCTCCTCTGGTAGGTGCTCCCATTCGCAGGCAGCTCTTATTGCGACATGCTGCCTTGTTCTGAGGGAATATACCATCTCTGTCCTCTTCCCACCTCCACAGACCTCAGCTACACAGCTTAGAATCATAGAACAGCCCAGGTGAGAAGGGACTTAGACACTTAGGCACTTAGACAGCTTGTCTTCAATCCAGCAGTCAGCACATGCAGTGGAACAGACTGGCCCTCAAAGGGCCACCCTGCCACACATGGATGCTTCACTCAAAAATTTAAGCTTAAACTCCATGCAAGCTGTCTCTGACCAGAATTCAAGACTCCTGTCCCCATAACACACCTTAATGTCCTTTAGGACTGCAGGGTCTGTTCCAATTCAGTCAGCGTTTTTAAAGTTTTTTAGTCAAATTAACATGTTCCCTGAACTTTTCATTAGCCTACAAATCAAGCTGCCTGATGACAGCTGCTACTTCTGTTTCCACTGAATTCCTTTGGTACAGTGCTTTGGCTCTATTTCAAGATGACACTCCCTGGTCCTCATTAGTTTTTGGACTGGGGACATCTCCAGCTCACAGTGCCATCACTGTTGCTCCTTACACATAATTTTTTCTCTTGCCTGAGACAGCTGTTGTTCCAGTCTTCTTGTTAGTGGTACAGTTTCTATCTTTGGGCTTTTATTCGTTCACCTCTTGTTCAGTTTCTTGTAGTAGGAGAGTCATAAAGCATCTTCTTTGTCCTTCTCTGCAGCCTCACCATATGTTTTTGAATCCTCCAGACATCTTCCAGTTTGTGCACATGGGATGAGAAGTTCTGAAATGATGGTACAGGTCCCAGACTGTGTATTTCTTTCTTCATCCCTTTCTTCCTTTTTTTTTTTTTTGTTTTTTTTTTTTTTTTTTTTTTTGTTTTTTTTTTGTTTGTTTTTGTTTTTGTTTTTGTTTTGTTTTGTTTCAAGAACTGAGTGTTCCAGTATGTTCTATGTTTCCAGTTCTGGATCCAGTTTCTGGATACCAAATAAATTCATTTACCCATAAATACAATGGAAATTGCTTGGGAGATGTCTGAGTATTACAGTGATAGATACACTACTATACAAGGGTTGAGCGTCTGCCTACAGGTCAAGGTGAAAAGGCCTCACAAGTAAGAGAGAGTTTGGCTCTTTTTGTAGAATGTCTGAAGACTTACGGTTACAACATCCCAATCCATCGCTAGTGCCATTCCTTCTTTGAAGGCTATTCCTTATTAGATCATAATTCAATAATTAGGTTTCTCCAATTGCCTCTTCTGGAGCTTCAGTTTTATTAGGATGAAAATAGATCCTCATATTTAGGGTCCCTGAGAACTCACATTCCCTATTATTATTCTTCTTCAACCTGCCCCTGAAACATTTAGGCAGCCTTTTTGCAGATGATTACTCCATTTTTGACAGTCTCCTGTTATGTACACGAATTGACATCAATGAAAGTATTTTGATCTGCATATTGAGATTTCTGGGAGAATGGGCAGATAGTCAGCTAGGACATACTAATTCATGGATGTGAATTACCTGCAAAATTTACTTTTTTTATACCAGTTGAGAAGATGGCCATACATATTTGCAGTTTGCCCAATACAAAACTTACAAGATATATACTCACTAAGATAAAATTAATCTACTTATTGGGATATTAAGCTGACTTGCATGTAGGAAAATCTTTACCTACTCTTCAATGCTAAGTAAAAAGAATACATACTTTGTTGAATACGTACAAAACTGTGTTTTGTTTTAAACCCTTGCAATGACTATCCAGTTAATGGATAATCCTCCTATAGTATGTGAAAACTACATGAAATAAACGACATGAAATTACTGAAGTGCTTTAATTTGATATGTTGTCACCTCATGGCTGCAAAATCCATTTTAAAAAGCTGATTACACTCAAAAACATTACCTCCTGCATATCAGGAAACATCGCTATATCCCAATGACATCTTCCCACACCAATCTGCTAATTACAAGAAAAACAGCAAGACTGAAATACTTCTCTAGTATCTGCAAAAATCCCCAACTGTAATCGACATGAGAATGAGACAGAAAAAGCCATCTGATAAACTAAAATACATATACAAGGCCACTGACACTTTCACACTAATAACCACTTAAACATTTTGAAACTGCTTCTGAAAACTCCTTCCATATTTTCAATCAATCAATTACCACTAAGCAGTGATTGCTGTAGCCCTATGTCGCTAATTATCTTCTATTTGCAGCTCTTTAAGATTAAACTTTTAAAACCACAATTTGTTAGACTGATTTATGATAGTGAAGTTATTAATATTGCTAAAATGAACATTTGTCCACATTAATTCTATCACAGAAAACAAATAAGGAAGCAAAACCCAACACTCTTCCAAGCAGATCGATACACTCATTAACTCTAATCCATTAGTTTGACTGCAATAATTCCCTTCAGTGATTAGCAATACAACCAGTCAGTAAGACAGCATGGCGTGCCTAGAAGGTGTTAGCCAAATGCAATAGTTACCACAAGAAATATAAACTAGCATGAACAGCTAGTAATGGCATGAATGAGATATCACAACTTTTCCTTCTGGATGGAAGGCAGATCCTCCTGACTTTATTCAAATTAAATGATGTCCTGATTAGCGGAAGTCAGTAAAAGTTTGCCCCCATTGAGCCCAGCCAGCAAGCGTGGTTCTAGCAAAAGGATGTGAAAGCAGCAGGCTTCATCTCTGACTTCACCATGCTTTTTTCTTCTCATGGCCTCTTCTACCAGACCAGACAAGACATACTGAATTATCCTGTATTTAAGTAAGTTCTGGATTCATCACCCTCAAATACAGAACACGAATGAGTTGAGAAAAAGCACACAATCGGTGCCAGAATGTGCATGTGCACACAGGGACAAAATAGAAAATGAGACAAGTTAATGCAGGAGAAATGAACTGAGGAATAAGTTCATTACAACGGAGTATGAGAAGGTGAGGGGAGAAGATGAGGCAGCAAGAAGGGATAAAAGCAATTTCCTCTGAATTAATCCAGAGATAGCCAGAAGAGGAATTATGGCAAGACACAGGAAGCTAAGAAAAACGAGAATGAAGAAGCTGCAAAAGGAAGGTACCAGAAGGGACTCATCAGCACCAGAACCATGGGATCAGGTTGTCTTGGCAGAGAGAGTGTATGTCACCAGAAAATACAAGCTTTTGAGGAGATGGAATAGAAAAAGTGGACACTGAGAAAAAGTTGAAAAAAATAAACATGGATCTCCAAGGCACAAGAGATTAATGTGATTGTTATTTACAGGGGAAAAATGAGTTGATTCCCAGGAGAACAGATGCAAGACAGCGTTACAAACACGAACTCCAAGAGCTTTGCTATATAAGGACATCCTGGAAATTTATTTGAATAAAAAGTTCTGAGAAAATAAAGAACTGAATCAAAACCTGGTCTTTAGGTACTAGGAAAAGCAAGCACAAAACTAGGTTACCTGTGAAAGGTTCCTTTCAAGGATATGTAACCCTCTAGTGCTATGGTTGGTAATGACAGCAATGGTTTACATGAATGCTAAAATCCTTCAGCTGCAAATGAAAGTGTAAACTGTGACTGACAGGACTATAATGCAGGATGAGATCTTGAAAACATGAAGAAGGTATTTCTAGCAGTAATTTTCTGGGTGTTTTTTCAACAGTTTGGGAGTAAGTGTTCAGTTCCAGTTTGGTTTTTATTTAGCTATAGTAAAAAAAAGGCTTTTAAGATGTTATGGGGGTGGGAGGTGGATAGAGAGAGAGAGAATAAGCCAGAAAAATTAATACCATTTTTGGACTGAAAAATCCTGGAGAGACAATACTAAAAATTTCTTTGGGTTTGTGGTATATGCCATAAAAGTGAGGTCGAGTGAAACAAATGATCGTGTGCTGACGATCAAAAAAGATCCCCTGAGCTAAAATGGCATTGATTTATTTAAAATGACTGTAAGAAAATTACATACCCATAACAGACTTCAATTCTCAGGTCACTGACACTGACAGGATACCCCTGCTGAACAAAATATTATGAAGATCAAATTGATTTTTGCTAGGCATGATACAACTGACATTGCATCTGTGGAGCCTAGAGAGTGGAGCACAGGCTGCCTGCAGTAAAGTCTGGGTTTAGATGTAGTAGCACATAATCCACTTGTAGTTTAAAAATGATTGAAATATGAAAGTTCTTAATGACAAAAGAACAGTGATTCTGATCCTTGATCCTTTACCCTGCAAATTGCAGAATAGTAATAATAAAGCAAAAACACTGTGTAATTTTCAGATATTACGTGCAAATAAACCTCAGAGTTACACAGTTTGTATTTATGTAATCTGTGGCTGAAGAAAATAAGGATTTGCAACAGCATATATGGATAGAGAATGGTAAAGGAGAAAGCAACAGGCGTTAGAGTTTCAAAAGATACCATGAGTCTGTGAACACGATCCATGGTTCCAAACAGTAACTTCGTCCAGACTTCTCCCTAGAGGTGGGGATTGTCCCCCAGAAGGGTGTACATTATGAATACTTAAACCATATTTTTTCTGCTTCCAGAGGGAGGAAGATAAGGGATGAGTTTGTCATTTTGCCTGAAATGAAAACAGACTGAGCAAGTGGACTTTTACCATACAACTGCAGTGCTGACGCTTTAAGGGGGATTTACAAATCAGAATGTCTCTACGAGGCACTTCCAAAACTGACCGAGTATTGCTGGAAAGCTACGCAATAGATCAGCTACGTGTATTTGGAACTGCATGTTACAACAATTTGTGAAGAATTTTTATTATTAAGAATTGACTGGAATGGAACTATGATAAATGCATTACATTTCTGTTGCTACTTAAGTATTACAACTTGAAAGAGTAAGATTTTGTGATGGTATACAGGTCCCACTTTGATATTGCCCTCACTACAAACTAAAATTTTATTTTAAACAGCAG
The DNA here is from genome assembly GCA_031468815.1 of Morus bassanus. Taxonomy (NCBI): domain Eukaryota; kingdom Metazoa; phylum Chordata; class Aves; order Suliformes; family Sulidae; genus Morus; species Morus bassanus. The sequence goes on from CM062583.1 coordinate 6,502,927, forward strand.
AGGCTTATTATGTTGTCTTCATGGATTATTATGAAAATACACATACACACCCTGACTCACAGGTAGCTACACAGATCTTCCTCTGAATTCTGATTCTGGACAAGCACAGCCTTTGTAAGTTAACACTGAGCAAGCAGAGAAGCAACTGCTACAAGTGATGTAAATGCTGTGTACTCAGATAGGAACTGCATCAATTAATCTGGTTTAAATAACTGACTTTTTAAGGATTCTCCTACTAAAGTTATTTAATCTAACTTCTCCTATGTAGTGCTGGCTTCCAAGGCAAAGGTGGCATTATTGTTGTTCTGTCATTTAGACCTACAGCTCCAATGAAGAAACCTTGTGAACTTTATAATTTGGTAGTAGTACCTTAGCGATTTTATTTCCAGCAAAAATTCCAGATTGAGATTGCCCCTTTCATGGTAAGCCTTTTCATTTTTTAATTTCCTTGTTTTTTTCTAGAATGTTTAAGGATATGATGACAGTGCCTATACATTTCCCTAAAGGTTTGGCTTGAAATATTTTGTATTCCATCTCAATTGAAATGATTTACTGTCAGAATCAAAATATTCACAGCCCCAATCTGGAGCTGCAGCCTAATAATTCTTTCACACAGAAAACTTAATGTCTCTTTGCTTATATCCAGTGTGGCACACAATATACTTTCAAGATGATTTATGTACATAACATACACCAATATGTAGAATATGCCTCTTTAATTTCTTGTGAAACAATGTCCTAATGTAAATATCTTAATTTTGAGAGCATTTTAGTTGGTTCAATAGAAGTTAAGACATGATTTAACATTGGTCTACATGTTTATCATGTGAACACTACTGCACTGATTTATCTTGAAATTCTGAATGCCTATTATAACTTGGGTTATTACAATGCTTTTTCTAGGGCTCTTGGTATCAAACCGTTGTTGATGGACTATATTTGGGCAGTTCTTACTGTATTATTTCAAGATGATTCAACTGTCAATTTTTAGACTGGCAAAGTGTTAAGCTTTATTGCATATTGTTAAAGAGAGTCTCTTCCAGCAGTGATTTTTTTTTAACTGTCTCCCACTTTTATACATTCTTACATTAATTTGCTAGTAGAGTAATAATCCATGCTATTTTTCATGTTGTTGTGATTAAAAATATTTTAAAATAATGTTGACTTAAAGAGCTGTCAAATTAGTGCGTCCATAGCTGGTAGAATATAGATTGGCTTTTCTAATGTGCTGTAGCTCATATTCCATGACTTGATGAAATGCAAATAGAACCAGCAAAACAGGCAGCCAAGGTTTATTATTTCATGTTGAAATTTTTCCCAGCCCTGCAAAAATCAACAGACACACTGCTATTGATATCGATTTCACCGGGACAAACATTTTTCTCCTAGGAAGCAACTGTGATGAATACTTTGGTATCTTGTATTCATCTTTTTCTCACTTTATATTTCACACTGCATAAAACTTCATTAAAGAAATCTCCATCCTTCCAGCAGTAAAGAACTAGGTAAAATATTCTTTCAAGTCCATTCCTCCTATCAATGCCTCTATGATCATGAAGGAGGTTGGGGGACTACCCAAAAAGGCAGGACTACAGAATGTGCTTCTCACCTTCCCCATCATAAACACAATTGGATTCAGTATGCTTAAGAAGTGCACAGAGAAGATTGCAGCAGCAGAAAGGATAAAACCATTGTTCTTTGCCTTCCGAGGGGGAATAATCTTCCTGGGGAATAACATAACTAAGCAGAAACATTTGAGATGCTTTCATGGGTAACAAGAGAAAAAGGCAGGGTTGTTTGGCATAATGGAATCATGACAGAAGGATTTTTGCATAGATAGGATGCACACTAAGGAAGAAGCTATGCCTAACATCAATGTATTCTAAAAACCGCAAGCTGGGAAGGAAAACTCTCCAGCAGTGCTATTGGTTCAGGTCACATAGTAGGAAGGAGCTTGCAGGTTTCTGTGGCTTGTACTCTAGTCCACGAGTCCCCTTGCTATCCAAAGTTAGCATAGACACAAAATGGATAACTTCTTTAGGACTCAGAATTTTTCTGCACTAGATTAGAGACATGATACATCTTGTCAAATCCTTTGGGACTCTGGCAAGGTCAGGGCAAGTAATGTTTTTTATTAAATATCTTCCAATATAAGGACAATCACAGTGTGTGGAAAAAATAAGTCACTGTTAGAAGTCAATGTTAACTACATTATGAAACTGTATTATTTTAAAATAAATAAGTATACTTGAGAGTGGCCTCAGAGTCTGTCAGAAGATGATGTCGTGCAAAACATTACAGTGCAGATTTATTTTTTCTCTAAAGAAACAAATTATTTTATATTTTTTTTCTCCCATGTCACCTTCCCTTCCTCTGGAAATATCTCTCTCTCTAACTGGAACATCTGTAATTAATACATGATTCTTCAGGTCAAAATATTTTCAAAATGAATGCATAAAGTTAGGCATTTAAATCTATATTTATAAATCTAAACAAAAATACCTTGACTTCAAAAGGAGCTGAAAATGCATATTTGCAGTTCCCTTTATTTCCAGAAATGGGTCTGCTTTTCAGTCATGCACATACCTGTGATTTCAAAGCTGAAATTTAGGTACTGACAAGGCATAATTTGACACACCACAGCTTTCTTCAGCGAATATGAAACCTGAACTCACAAATAAAACTGCTGTCTTGATTCACAATAACATCGGTTAATTTGCCGAGTGATACGCTACAGCTATTCTTCTGTTCTGATAAAATCAGAAGTATGTAACTTTTAGTAAAGTTGGAGAATCCACTGGCATGAAAACAGTTCTTGCTACAGGCAAAATAATTTTACTTTTGGCAGGTTTACAGAAAAGCAAGTCAGTTAGATTTTCACCTCAGGTGGTTTGTGGTATCAAAAAGGCAGTTCTTGCAGATGGAAAACTGTCATTACATGAGGACAAGCTGTTTGCTGGGGGAAATGGAAATATTTTGCTCTCTGTCAAACCTGCAAATATTGAAGAGAAAAATCGGTTTTCATATAGGAATACTCAAAACAGAAGCTGATCGTTTAAGAGAGTTCTACTTGACTGACAGAGTGGTTCACCAGACTGGTGACTGGCCAACTTGTGCTTCAGTTATTACACAAAGTTACCATAAAATTTCAGTGAGGAGGAGTTGCATATACAGAAAAACAGTGGTGTGGACCTAAATCAAGATTCTTTCAGATAGTCTCAAATAGATCTGCGGAGCTGAGCATCGGTGCGTGCCTCTGGAAATAATGATTCACCACGTCAAAGACCCCCATGCACATCTCCTGCAGGAAACGTGCCAGTTGTCCACTCAGGATACTCTGGAATACTTCATTCCTGCTGTAAACTGTCCATCATTAACAACCACTGATGTAGAAAGAACTATAAAGAGGGCATACAAACAGGTGGAGAGCTGCTAGAGAATAACATGCAGCTCATTAGCTTTCCCCAGCTTTCCGTGTGGATGCAAAGCAAAGATTTGGAAGTACTGTCTGTTGCCACTGAATGTTCCCTATGTGTTTAATCAGTTGGAATCAATCAGTAGAAGGTGGAAAGCAGGAGAAGCAGAAAAGTCTTCAGTGGTGGATCTGAGGGCATCTTTGAAAGGACTAATACTACCTTTAACAGGGCAAACTCATCAGATCCAAGATTAACACAGATGAAGGTTGCAAACCCCAGAATTTTAGTAGAGTTGTATATAAATCAGACAATTTATCATGGGAAATTGATCCAACCAGGAAATCTTGAACTTCTCAGCAAAAAGTCAGACTTAAAGCTAAATAAAATGCAAGATATGTAGCCCAGCAGAATATACAATTAAAAGGGGTTTCTTTACATTGGACTGAACCAATATTTCTGAAATTTTTCAAAATTTGGGTGTGCCTCCCATATCAGCTGAATTCAGTTTTACTCTTTGCTCCCAGGCTCTGGTCTTATCATCATTCACACTCCCCACAGTCCTGTCTGTGACAAAACCCACAGAGCAATTAGTTTATGCAGGGGTGGTAGGAATAAGCCTCTGTGCCTGCCATGCTGAACAGCTCTCCAACACTATCCCAATAATCCCTACATTCCTGTGTGTCCACACGCATCTGCACCAGCAACAGAAACATACCTTGACAAAGACCCTTTTGCTGATGCACAGCAGCATGCTCATTATTTCACATGATGGACTAGAACACCAAAAAAGCAAATTAAGTTGACCTTCTGCAGGGCACTGACACAGGCCCATAGGATCTTACAGCAAGACCAGAGAAGAAGAGTGTACTCCCACCTCTGTCTGTTAGGAGCTAGGCCAGAAGTGTAGTGGCCTCTGTGGGCTACCACAGGCTGCCTGACAATGCCAGATGAAATTTATAAAGCTCAAAGAGTGTACCTTCAGGCATTCACTGCACACAGAAAATGTGCTTCCACAATGCCGTGCTGCACCAGCTAGGTGTAGTACCGTTTAGGAGAGAGGGTGGGTAAAGCAGTCTGGCATCTACCACAGCTTCGTCATCTACCTCTGCCTGGCATGGGAAAAGGAGAGTATAGGAAACAGCCACCTCTGATGAGGTCTCCCCCCAAAAAAAAAACACTCACCATGGGGAACAAGACAAAGTTTAGGTCTTCTGGTCACCCTTGCTGCAAAGGAAATGTGTAAAAAAACATGCCTGGTGTCTGTGGAACTCAGACATGACAGAAAACTGCACTGCAGAAGGAAAAGCCACCTCTGTTACCATCGGTCTCTCACAGCCACTCCAACTGATGGTATAGCAATGCACAGAGCACATTTCCAAATGACAACCAGCTACCTTATAGCTCCTATCGCCACCCACTGAACACAGAACGTGCATCTGCAGCAGAAACACCAGGGTGAACAAATCTCACAGTAGATACCACCCAGTGAGGTATCCATTTATTCCCCTGCATGCAGGCGCAACACTTCCCGTGTGAAAGAAACACTCAAAGCATAAGAAAAATCAATAAGGTGGGGAACTGGAAGGTCTAGCTCTAATTGATATAGTATCAATGTCTTTCACATAAAGAAATTTGGTGACGGGAAGATAATCAGGGAGACAAGGCAATGCAAAGAAAAGATAAAAAGGAAAGACTGAGCAGGCGGTGACGGTTCAGAGAACTTAGAATTTAATCAAATTAGCAAACATCCCAGTGGATGAGTAATATAAACCCCATATAAACCCAGAGGCCTCAATCAGAAGAATTTAGCCTTGGGTTTAAATTACCTATACGCCATCCAGGATGGAGTGACTGATCATGACACTGGGATGGGAAAGAGAGACTCAGTGTTCAGGTACTAGCAAAAACTGCTGCAAGAAATAGCTGCCAAGGGAGCTCCGAAGAGAAGATACAACCTTGGTTTGGTCTTGAGAAACATCCAGGATCTGACTGCCAATCACAGTTAAAGAGCATGCAGAGCAGTGCAGATAGTCTAAAAGCCAAGAGACTTAGATACCATGTTGGTAGCATAAGGCAAAGCACATCACCTATTAAGAAAGTCTTAAGGAATTGGTGCACATTCCTCTTATTTTCTGCAAAAGGGGCAGAGCTGGCTCAAGTCAGTCAATAAGCATTGCATCTGTGTTTACTCCTCTTCTATGTCTATAAGCAGAGGTTAGAACCATTTCTAGGCTTCCTTTTGCCTCTCAGAGCCAGTAACAAGGGTCTCAGTGGCTGGCACATACTACAACAAAGCTGCTGACCTCACTTGTAAATTATATGCTGTACCACACATCTATAAACAGAGTTCCAAATGACAGCAATGCAGATTTTCAGTAAATCACAAAAGGATTATAAAGATATGCAGTTGAAACATTTTGAATAAGTTGAGAAATTTTATACGATCCAGTGCTTGCCCCTAATAATGAATGGTGAGATCAATGCCCATTTTTGCTTGCTCCTCGTTTTAATAAACGGACAAGGTTCAGCATAACACTAACCCCATGCAAGTATTTTGGCAAGTAATATGGAGGCTAATACAAACATGTTTGGAAACTATCTATTGAAATGGGCTGAATCAAACATAATTTCTAAATCTTCATCAACAATTGTCCAGTATGATTTAACATTTTCCCATTACTTTTAAGTGCCAAGGAATCTCTTACAGTTCAGTAAAGTTGGCAGCATGTTAATTTCCTGCCTTTATGAGATTTAATAGCCTTTTTTCATCACAACTAAAATCCATTCACACAATCCCTTCCCCAAGTATTGCCCCTCCAGAAAATTCAAATCCCATTACACCTTACTCATTGGTTTCTATTTGAAGGTTCAGATTTGTAAAGCTTGAGAGGAGTTGGACCCCGGTTTGGAATTCTGCTTTAGGTTCATTGCTCACATCTGAACATCTGTGGAATGAAGTCCATGCCTGATGTTTTATGATTTAACAGATTCAGCTGTAGTGCTTGTTTTCTTCCAAATCTCAGAAAGATCTTTTTACTCACACATTTATACTTCATGAGCTATAAATTGTTCCCATTCTAAATTTTCTTTGATAGCTATATTACATTTTTAAAACAAGTTTTCCACCACAACAAATACCTGTGTCTTATTAAAATACATTGTCCTTTTCCTAATTGCCCTACTGCAATTTTCGTTCTGCCATGCGGGATTCCCAGTAGACTTTCAGAGGCACTTTTTGTGATCTGCTTGCAGTGCTCTAATGCTCTTTATCACAAAATCACAGTAGTTTTTATCATCTTTTAGGCAATTTATAAAATTCTACAAGCCTACTGTGTGGCAATTTAAAATAATGTTTTACACGATTAATCTATAGAAGTGTAAAAAGTACAGTATGTGCTTTGAAAAGGTCACAGAGAAGCTTTCCATTAAAGAAATCAATATGATCACAAACAGATCCTGAAGTCATATTACTATTTTAATTGGCTGGCACAGCCTTCTCACAATTCCACCTCAATGGTGACATTAATTACAACTGTGAGAGTACAAGGCTGTGCTAACACAAACAGGAAAATAATTATTACGCATTAAGTGGCTATCTTTTGCTACTACCCAAACATTTTGAAGTTCCTACATTAAAAATCTAACATTGTTTTCTACTCAACAGATTCATCTCTTTCTTGGACTGATTCTGACTTTCTGTTCTTTAGAATGTGATATTAAAAAACTTAAACCCAAGCACTCCAAGCTGGAATCCAAAAAATAAGAATAAAAAAAAAAAAAGTAAAGCAAAAAAACCCCCACTTCAAAGCCACCATAGTGAGCAGCATTAAGATTGGCTGGCTAATAGTGATGAACTTTGCCCTCTTCCCAGAGAGATACCAGGGCAGCTGCTATACTGGTGAGCTGCATACATTGCTAAAAGTGGAGGAAGAGGAAGGCTGCCTGTCCCCACTCCCCATTCTTGGCTCCTGTAAAATGCCAGCCTCGTTCCTTCTACTCTAGCTCCTTCTCCTAATTTGGGATTTTTTGTAACTCTTTATACCACACTCTCTCTCAAGCTCATGTCTGCATTAATCTCTTTACTTTCATCTCTAGCCTTTATACATTGCTTACCAAGTTAAAGTTGCCTCTCACTGTCATGTTCAATGTGTGTGTTCCCGCTACATGTCACTGGCTCCCAGTTTTTGTCATTAGCCATGGTCTCACTGCTTACCACATCCCAAGTTCTTCTAACACACAAAAAGCTCCTCTTCATTGCCTGCCACTCCTATAAATCCAGACCAAAGTTGCCAAACTCACTGACCAAACTAGTCACTGTTTCTTCTCCCTCCTGCCTGCCCCTCAGCTCTAGCATCACCAGTGTTATTCCAAAATATTCCTTCTTTGTCCTTGCTCTGGCTCTAGGCCATTCTACATTCAAATTAGACATGCCATCTTCAAATCCACTCAGCTTGATTACCAGCATGGGTGTTGCTGAAAGCATGTAAGACATACTTGAGAGCAGCTGGGGACAGCAATTACAAGGAAAGTTTGATTTACTCCATAGGGGTGGCATATGTGCCATCTAGTCAGACCCAGGAGTTAGGAGAAGACGCACTTGCTGTGCTGCTCGGTAGGTTAAGTGCACACAAGCTGGCCAGCACTGCAAATGCTGGAGGGACAGAGCATGATCAGCGAAGCCAGAGTCCTCAGAGCTTTCCATCTACCCTGACATACAGGCAAAGCTGTTTTTTGCAAGTGTAATTTGGCCATATTAGAGCAGATGTTTTCACGAATATGGCAAACTGACACCTTCTGGTATTTCACGTCTTATTGAAAACATGAAAATGTTAAAGCTTAGAAAATCACCTTGAACCTATTTTTAGCGGCCATTTTCTTTTTCTAAGGAATTCTTTTTCCTTCATCTAATTTATAAAAAATATGGGAAATTGGCTGAAATATTTTTTAAAAAAGCAACCAACAAAGAGAATTCTAGCCCACCAAGTAAATTTACACAAAGTTAGGAGAAATTGAAAGGGTTCTGATTATACTCCGATAAGAGGATGTGTGTGTGTGTATATTCATGTATGTATACACAAGTACACAGTCTTGTTTGTATCTTGATTTGAAATAATGAACCTCTCTACATTCTTTTGAGAATTTGCTTCTAAAAAGTAAAGGTTTAATAATGTCCCAGAAACAATTTGATATATTTAGTGATTATGTAAAGTGTATTTTTAAACTCATGTAGAGTCTCTTAATGTTATCAGACACTATGTACATAAAAATGAACAGATTAAAAAGTAGGATTTGTAGAATACCTTGTATCTGTAGGCTCTGTGCAGGAGACTACAGTAGACTATAAATAGAAAGAGAAGGAACAGTTCAACATTAAAATTCAATTTAGGAATTAATCTGATGATCTGTAGCTGACATTTGAGATTATAAAAATCTATCATACAGGAGAAAATTATTAAATAATAACTTTGACATATGAAAAAAAATGTCTGCAGATTCTATGAATAACCAGGAACAAGATGACAGAAAGCATCTCTGGGCATGTAACACTGCCTAAGTAACTTTTGTGCTGGATCAGACCTTTGAACCTTGTGAATACGAATCAAGGTTCTCCTGTAGCGGAGTCTCTCTGACACATACACACACGCAGCTTTGTCAATTTACAGGAGATATTTGGTATGCAGCGATAACTCGGGAAACGTTTAGAAAAGAAACTTACCTTTCCAAGAGAAACTCTCATTTTCTTACCCCTGTGAAGACATTTAAAGAAGTGTGTTACTCAAGGATATTGGTAACCTCTTTAGGAGGAATCTGTGCCTGCCCAAGACTCCATACCAACTTACTACAACCAGACGTGATTTGTTTTGGTGTAGGCAGTGCAAATAAATGACTCTCTGTTGGCACTTGGGAATTGCATTTAATTTCCCCCATTGTCAGAGAAGTGTTGGCAAATCAGAGAACTTATCTGTTGTGCAAACAAGGCCAAGCACAGGCACAATCAGGATATTTTAGGAAAAAAAGATGAGGTATTTCTCTAGTTAAGATGAACAAAACATAGAAGCTGTATCTCTTCTTCCTAAGAAGCAGAACTCTGTATATCCAAGAGAGAAATCTAGAACAGGAGTCAAATTAGTCCCAGTTTTGCTTTGTGAAATACATAATTTTCATGGTTAACTTATTTCTGGTTTGGGCTGTTTCTGAGAATACTCTCACATTAACGTGACTAGTGTTTCATCAACGGTCTGCACTGGTGAACAGATTTTTTTGCTTCAACATTACTCTCTTATTTGAAATAAAACCCAGTTAAGCAGATATCCTGATTCATATAGTTGACATCTTTAATGTAGACTAACTAAAATGATTTTAGCTTCACCGACACCTATTTCTATTTGCAATGCCATTTTCTAATGAATGTATTTTAAAGCTAAAACCAAAATCATCCTAATGAATTAGTCACCAGAGGTGGTTACCTAGCTACAAGAATACAGAAACATACTTACATTGGCAGAAAAGCTAACCAGTTAATTAAAATCCAGAGTATGTTCAGAAATCTCTCAAATACTTCATGCATTGCTGAATGTACCTAATATATCATGACATTAAACTAAGAAAAGAGACCATTCAAAAGAACAGAAAAGTAATAAGAACAGAATACCCAGAATAGTAAAACAAAAATGTATATGCCAATCTTAAATTCCACATCCAAGCCACAGTTCCTTGGTTTTCATTGATTTTTTTTAACATCTTAAAATATTCTTATCATACCAAACAAAGTTCAGAAAGTTTAACGCTGGCAGAGATAAAAATATAGTCACCGATATTACATGGAGAAAAAAAGGGAAAGGGAACATTCTGAATAAAAATATTACAACTTTTGTAGAAGTGGAACTTGTATCCACTGAGCTACATTATTTTATTGGTTAATCTTAGAATACTTCTATCTGATACAGAAAGCAGTATCCAGGGCTGGGATGATACTTCACCTGCCCGAGTTTCAAGAGTTTTGCCACATAGAAACTCTGCAAAACTTTGTTGTTGGGATTTTTTTTGTAAAGATCAGGTCATTGTCTGTGACCCAGAGGAAAACTCACTTAAAAACAGAAGGTGTCATTCAGATTTCTCCTATTCAATATAGAGGAATTGAGGTTGGAACAGGTGAAGTGAATGATCCCTAGGATGATGTGGGGAAGTGAGAGCCTGTATTATGAAACAATATAGTGTGCAGTAGAATAATAAACCATGATATGAATAAGCATCCTGGGGCTTAGCCCCAAGGAGAGGGAACAGCCACTTATGTTAAAGGACCATCCCCTGCTTATTCCAAGGAACATTTTTTATTTTGTTCATCCATCTCATGAGTACATGAAAGGCTGAATCAATCAGACCTGTGCAGAGCTATATTATTGATTAAACCTTGCTTTTAGTATAGAACTCGGCCTGAAGAAACCTGACCTCTTAATGAAGTTTAGCCGTAACCCTCAAAACAAAACAAAAACCTTATTCTCCTTTTTTATTGTTTTAAACTAGCATTGAGTTGTACCCATGCAATAATCACAGACACAGCTTGCTGCTTACCTTGTTACAAAATTGTACTACCCCACGCCTCTATTTGTGCCTGAAATTTACTGCTTAAAATCCAAATAGGGAAATGTAGTGCAAGGTTCATTAACAGCTATACAATCAGTATTGCCCACATCAGCAGCTGATACTGGGAGCCATTGCAGAAGTTCAGCAAGTACTTCTGAAAAGTCTGGGTATTTCCAAGCAGGAGCTTTACAAGAAACTCTTGAAAATTTCTGTGTTGATTCAGCAGACTATACGGAGAGAAGGATTCTAACTGAAATGATGCTTCAGCATACAGACACTATTTGCTCTGAGCTGGTGAAGATATAGTAGGATGAGGGCATCGGTTCTGTGAAACTGGGGGAAAGTCCTCTCCTTGGAGGCCTTGTTCCACCAGATTCTGCATGGAGATGGAAGAACCTGTCCAGAGGGAGGCAAACCTTGAGGAATGGCAGAGAGAAAAAAAAAAACTTGATGACTTGTCCCCCAGGACTTTTGGTGACTTCCTCTCCCCCAAGCCACCTCACTGTCTGAAATTATGCTAACAATATAGTAGCTCCTTTTTACATTGAGAAAATAAAAAAAGTTGACTGAAAACCACACATTTTTTTCTCTGTGGCCAGCTTTGCCTCAAACAAATACTAAAATGTTTCTGATAGGTGTTCATTGTCATTCATGTGAAGGAAGAATGATCGTTCTCTTCATTATGACTTTCAAAAGAGCAATGAAGCTGCATAAAGAATATTTGAAAATACATTAAAAATTGAAATATATTTTAAAATGTGCATTAAACTAGAACAGTTTGAATTCTGACATGTATTCTTTTGCATAATGCTACCATCAACTTCAGAAGATTCCTTTCTGCCAAGAAACAAGTGGAAAGGAAAATTAATATCTGCTTTCACCTAATTGTATAGTTAATATACTGCTAAAGAAAGCTACAGATGAGTCTTCATTTCATCGTCTATAACAAGTTCTAGATGAGTTTTGTTATTCTCCCAACAGTGTTTCAAAATTACAGGAGATATTTTAAGTGTTTTTCAGACTTGATTATATGGAAATGTTAAGCAATGATGCTGAAAAATGGTTACCTCTATATTTTTCCATTGAAAATAAAAAAAATATTTTCTGGCTATTAGAAATCAATCTTCTCCTCAGTTGAGGGTTGCCCGGTGCCTATTTTTAAGTTCAGTGGGGGTAGGGAGGAAATAAGGATGATACAAAAACACTTTTAGCGGTGGAATAGTGTATCTATTTCTACCAGAGATCAAAAAATAAAATAAATCAATCTAGTATATATTGAATTATATGATATAAGCATTTGCTGATGTGTCAGTTAAGACAAACAGTAATTTAATTCTTTGCTGATAAATGTAATTTCTATAAATACAGAACATATAAAAGCAAAAAATGGAATAAGATCTAATTCAGTCATTATGCCAGCTCTCAAACACCTGATGTAACTTTTTTTTCAGGAAAAGTATTACTTTAATCTGGATCAATGACTTTTTCTTTGAAAAGAAGGGAAATTTTAAAGAATACCTAAGCATTAAGTAATTTGACAGATGCTTAGATATGAACTATTAATATGAGGGATACCATTTTCTTAGAGATTCAATGGAGTGTATTTGCTCATGCATCTGGAAACAATCTGATACTCTATTGTTAAATCCTGTTTCTCATAATGCTATAAAGTTTCTGCAAATTATTATGTGAATTTTTAACTCAAATGCAATAACGGACAGGTTTTCTGTGTGACAGCAGATCTGCATAATCCAAAGAAATTTACCAAGTCCTGATTCAGTACAGCTAAGCTCCAAATTAACATCAATTTTATTAACTATGCATGTGTGAAACATTTTATGAATATATTAAAAAAAGATGTATTTCTTGATCAGCTTGTGGAACGTATCTAACTTGTCTGTCTCTGACAGGAAGGAACTGGCCTTGGTATTTATTCCTTTCAGTCTGATATTTCTATGAGTCGTGCATTTCAACAGCGGTTCCTACACAGTGATTTCCTACGATTATTTTATAAGAAACTGATACTAATCCAATTGAAGTCAATGGAATTATTTCCACTGACTCCTGCTGACATTCATCCATGCCCTAAATTCTTTAATTTTTTAAATCTTTTTAAAGGAGAAGTCTTTCTGTAGCACTGTAGGAATAGAGTGAAAGAGTAAAATAATCTGCTTTCAGTATTTATTATATTAACAATTTGGCTCTGGCTTTCCTCAATGGATTGGTTCAAACACTAAAAGTTATGGTACCACCACTAAATTGCCTTAAAACATGAGAGTACTACATCATGAAGAACCTTGAGGAGACTTCCTTTCTCCAGACCATTTTCATAAGACTTTTTCATAACTGCAGATTCCTATCAACTAGGCCTATATCTTAAGCATGAAGTCTAATTTAGATAAGCAAACCGAAGTTGCATTTTGCTCAGAAAGGGATCACTACAGTAGCTAAGACACTAATTTTAGTCTGAGAATTTCTGGTCTTTGTGTGACCCACCACTACACTAGTAACACTGAATACTATTACACTGCATCTGGGAGGTGCAAAGAAAGTCTAAAGTGATGATCACAGAGAGCTTAACCCTAAAAAACATTCAGAAAGAATAAAAAACAGTAGGACACATTTCAACATTTGGTGACTGAAGAAGACAATGTTTGATAATGCATCTGTGTTTCCAGGATACTTGCCAACCTATCTGTTTATACTAAGACACAGGTTGTTTTCTTGCAGGTGCTCTGGATGGAATAAGCAACCTTTCAGAGGGGATGCATATATAAGCCAGCTGAGGGGAGCACACAAGCCACATGATCAGTCCAGAAAAAACCTACTCCCTCTTCTGAAGTAGATTAAAAGCCTCAGCAGCTGAGGGCTGCAAAGGAGGCTGGAACAAGCAGGGCAAGTGCAGCAGTGACCTGTTTACTCTTAGGACAGAATTGGACAAGCTCACATAGGGGGGTGGTCCACAAAGAATGAAATGTATAAGAAGCAGAGAAAGAGGGTGTCCTGTCCTGAGTATAGCCAGTGCAGGTGGTAGGTGTGGATAGGGAAAAGAAAGGTCATCCTGAGAGGGTAAAAAGGGAAGGAAGTTTATCCCCTCTCTTAGCTCTGGTTCAAAAGGGGAAGCTCTGAAGGCTAGGCTTCTGTTACCTCAGTGTGTGTTGCTTTTACCTATAAGCAAAACCACAAGTTGGTGAATGAAAATATAGTCACCACCAAATAAACAGAGCCTAGAGCTGTCAGGGACCTTCAGCGGTCACTTAGTCCATCCCTGTGCAGGAAGGTGGGAACAACTGCTCCCAAGAGGGGTTTGTCTCTCCTGTTCTTACAGGTTTCCATGAGACCCACCTAATTCGAGGCAGATTATTTCAGTGCTTGTTCATCCCTGCTGGAAAACTTAACACCTTTTCCTAGCATGTGACCATATAATAATCCTAATCTCACACTTAATGGAGAGTAGAAATGTTTTTTCTTCTACGAAAACCACACAATTGTGGTTTCAATTCAATTTGCACATCATATGTTTGCATGAATTATTAGCTGGAGGGTGTTGTAACAAAATCATAAAACTAGTGAGTGTGGATGAAGCAGAAGTTCCCATATTGTTGCTGAAGGGAAAAGTTATGGTCTTACATCAAAACAGAGAAATAAATGAGTGCATGGGGAATTAAGAGCAGGGGTATGGGAACTGGGAACAGGCCTACTGTCAAACAGCAGATGGGGAAGACTGGCTTTTCACACACCAGGAACCAGTTTCTAGTACACAGAAATAGCTACAAAGAAAAGTGGCTATCAACTTGCATGATGGAGATGACTTAGACAAAATGAAGATAATCTCTTTTCTATACTTTCAGAGCTCAGTGCTGTATCAACTTTACTGGTGAAAGTTACTTAAAATGCAAACACCTTCCTCTCAGCTTTCCCAGCTCAGCAGACCTGAATAAAAATTCATCCAGTCCCAGAGCTGAAAAATGAGCAAAGGTTTTAATGGGCCCTTCAGATGAAACAGCTCCATGTGCACACTCATGTAGAGAATCACCTTGAAGAAATGACCAAACACTGGTAACGGTATAAAATAATTCCCCAGGTTTTGTTGTTTTATGATTAAAGCTGTTGTGGTTTAGCCCCGGTCAGCAACCAAGCACCACACAGCTGCTCGCTCACTCCCCCACCCCTGTGGGATGGGGGAGAGAATCGGAAGGGCCAAAGTAAGAAAACTCGTGGGTTTAGATAAGAACAGTTTAATAATTAAAATAAAACAGCAATAATAATAATAATAATAATAATAATATAATGAAAAGAAAAAAAAATAATGAGCGAGAGGGAGATGAAACCTTTGAAGAAGGGGAAAAAAAAAACCAAAAAAACCTAAACAACAAGTGCTGCAACCGCTCACCACCCGCTGACCGACACCACCAGTCCCCGAGCCGCAATCGCTGCTTCCCCCGGCCAACTCCCCCCAGTTCATATACTGGGCATGACGTCACATGATATGAAATACCCTTTGGCCAATTCGGATCAGCTCTCCTGGTTGTACCCCCTCCCCTCCTGGCTTCTTGTGCACCTGGCAGAGCTTGGGAAGCTGGAAAAGTCCTTGACTAGTGTAAGCACTACCCAGCAACAACTAAAACATTAGTGTGTTATCAACATTATTTTCATACTAAGTCTAAAACACAGCACTATATTAGCTACAGTGAAGAAAATTAACTATCCCAGCTAAAACCATGACAAAGCGTAAAATGTTAGCGATGCAGGGTGAAAAAATGTTCTCATAAAAGAAAGCATTATTTTCTTAAGTTATTTACAAAAGGTACAAATATCGGCATAGATTTCAGAAGTTGCCCTTCATCTGTGCACTAGCATATTTGTATGTCAGATTCTGCCAAGGAAGAGAAGGAAGAGAAGGAAAACAGGAGAAAACCCATGTTAGTAAAAGAACAGAGGAGACATCTCTGGACCTGTAAAGCACTTAGCTAGAACCTACAGAGACAGCAGCACAGAGGAGACAGAAAGAGAGATAATGTCATATCTGCACAAGCAATCCCAAAGCAAGAGGCCTTTTATCACCAGCTTCTGCAAAAAATAAAGATGAGATAAAGCTGAAATGCCCCTCTACCTGAGAAAAAAAATTAGACTGTCTGGATTTTTAAAATAATCTGACTTGCAAATTGCCTAGAAAAAATTCAAACTGCAGATTCAATTCCTAAGTTAAATCCCACAAAATTGCTGTCTGGGATTGGTCTGTTTTTTCGATTTGCATTCAGTTCTACTGCCACAATGAAACAGAGGAGATAAAACAACAAAGCCAAGAACAAAAATTGTTTTCTGCAGCAATTCTCTGAGGATTTTCCTTTCTTTCCTATTCCCTCCTGAAATAACATAATGTGTGTGACATATGTAGAATTCCTGTAGAGGCATTTTGGTCTGAATAAATTTAGCTGTTTTAAGAAGAGTAACATCAAAATCAGTAAAAAGTAGCAGGCTCTACTAAGACAAACCATGACTCTGCCACCTCCATGGACAAAGGCTGTACCCCAAAAATACATGTTCACAGTTAGAAAGTAGAGACGTTATAGTTTAGAAAGTTAGGTATTATTTTTTCTGTTTGTTGAGGTATTATTTTTTCTGTTTGTTGTAAAGGGCAGGACAGTACAAGTAAGCAAATAGATTGAGTGAATTAATTTTTTTCCGAACAATATCAATAGATCATTTCCTGTCTGTGACGTGCATGCAAGCAGTTCATTATTTGGAATTATTTGGGATTTAAACTTCAGACTTTTCTGGTTATCACTGTACCCATGAATTGCATGACCCACTTCTGGGTTTTGATTTGCTAGGTAGTATCTCTGCAGCAGATTTTTTGTATGAAGAGTCATACTTATAAATTAAAAACCTGTTTTCAAGACTCTTTACTCAACTACTTCTCTTTCCATGGACATCCCTGTTTACCAACATGCCTGAACCAAAATATATACAAAGAGCTAATACAGAAATGAGTTAGTGCAGTCAAAAGCATAATCATGGTCTAATTCAAATGAATATTAATTGAAAGAACACTCAGCAGGACTCACCATGGGAGTATGGGGGGGTGGTGGTGGCAGGTTTCGGTCTCTTCTCCCTAGTAATGAGCAACAGGACAAGAGGAAACAGCCTCAAGTTGCACCAGGGGAGGTTTAGGTTGGATATTAGGAAAAATTTCTTCACCAAAAGGGTTGTCAAGCATTGGACTAGGCTGCCCAGGAAAGGGGTTGAGTCACCATCCCTGGAGGTATTTAAAAGAGGTGTAGATGTGGTGCTTAGGGACATGGTTTAGTGGTGGAGGTGGCAGTGCTGGGTTAACGGTTGGACTCAATGATCTTAAAGGTCTTTTCCAACCTAAACGATTCTATGATTCTGAATGATTCTATATAAGGCCCTAATCCTGCATGATTAAAGGTAATGGGAACTTTGTCATTGACTTTCAATGAGCATTGGAATGAGCCCCAAGGTAGCAGCTATCAGAAAGGGCAGCTGCTTAAAATTTTTATAGCACTTTAACTTGAGAGCCATCAGAATAAAACATATATTATGGACATAGCCATACTTGGATGCAAACGTGCATGCGCACATGCATACAGAGCTTTAATTTTCCTCAGGTTTTTGTAGCTGTAAACATCTACAGATTCAACAGTTCGTTTAGGAAGCACTGCCAGAATTTTAAACTAGCAACTAGTCAGCCTCAAGGACAGTGGTTTTGGTACCGGCAATGTCCAAGGTTGGTAATTTCACAGACTGGGTTTAAGTCCTTGATATATCCTTCACTTTGCATCACAAGGCCACCACTCAGTACCCCTGGAAGTTGTTTACCTATCCTTCTAGCTCAGCACAGCTGTAGAACTCCACTTGCCTTTTCTTAATAGCAAGAAACCTGAATGTAAGAGATTTGCACCAAACAAGTCTTTCAGCTGATTACTTTTGTCAGCAAGTACTTTAATCCAGGCCACGCATTCAGGTTTAGATCTGAGCTTTCAAGTGTGCAATTGCAAAAGGGAATGATCAGAAAGCTGAAAGTTTTCAGCTCCTCTAGGAAACCCTCTGTTTACAATGCAGGGGTTAACAGCTGGGCTCCTGGTTCAGCAGTACCAGGGGAAAGGTGAATCACTTTGACCTTGTTTGCAAGAGATGGCAGCAATGCAGTGTTATGATTTACTAAGGGAAACTTTTATTAATGGCCGACACACGCTGTATTTGTGGAAGTATGTAGATGAGGAAGGAAGCAGTTGTATTCTGCTTGTGCATGATCATGATGAACACAAACTGCCTAGAAATTCATGCGCTACTTTGCTGATAGAATTTGACCAGAGATATACCGTACTAATTCTGAAATGTATTATGAAGGGTTTTTTGATTTCCAAGTGAGTAGGGGGTTGCTAACAATTTTGTGACTAATCTTTGTTTTATGAACAGCAGTAATGTACTACCCAAGAGGTTATTATTTCAAACTATGAAACAGAGCTACTGTAATCATCTTCAGTCATTCTCCTTCATGCGTTGCAGTCCATATTAACTGTGTGTTTTCATCTTGATTTTCAGATACATAGTTGTTTACCATTTGCATTACATTTTATTTCTAATACATATTGATGGGTTTTTTTTGATCACAGTGTTGCATGAAATTTTGATTTACAAGCAATTTTATATTTATTTTCATGGTAGCAATTACAATATGTTTTTGAAGTTTAGACGTTTTTATAATGGCTACTACTAAAGAACTCTCTCCTCCAAATATCTTCATAGCAAATACCTAGTTCAATGTGAAAACCAAAACCAATGTAGGCAGACTGACTGCCTGTTACCAGCTTAAACCACAGAACTGGTTACTAAGCACTCAGTAAACTAAGGCAGAAATGGTCAGTACATGCAGGGTGGAGGAGACTGGCAGCACTTGCATGCAGTCTCTTTCTTACAGAAGTAGCCTAGAGGGCTCACTGTAACAGGACAGTAGGGATTTGGGCTATGAATGCTATGGATGCTTTGGCACTGGCAAACCTACCAGTCTCTGACTTCTCCGGTGGAATTCAGTTAGAGACTTTCAGAGATAAGGTAGTATTTTTTTGGTTTTTTTTTAACTGCTCTCAGTGAATTTTTCTTCCATTAACTTATCCATGTACTGGTTTTAATCTACGTAAAATTTTAGCATCCGCAAGTATGTAAATATGCTTGTTAGCCTTGCCCTTTCAAAATATACCTGTATGCATGTATTAAGATAACAACAGTAAAATCTCAGTGTTCAGTGCTACAAGCTTAACAATACATATGGTGCTTCTTAAAGATCTAGTTGCTGGAGACTCTATTCCAGTAAGAGTGAGAACATAAATTTTTCAAAATACAGAAAGAGGGAGGAAATAAGATGCTTGAAAAACACTATCCAAACCATACTGTAAAGGCAGAGGTACCAAAATGGCTCAAGAGTAAGCATATATTTTGTCAATACCCCAATTTCCTAGGTATATTATATATCTAGACAACATTCCTGTGGAAAATCCTGTATTTCTTGCTCTTCTCCTGATCACCTGGCAGGCCTGGTTGGATTTCATGCACACTTTCCATCCAAGATGATCTTGCTAAAAGTACCTATCAAATCTTGTTAAGAAATGAATTTGTAACCTTGTGTTACAGGACCAGAAAAGAAGATGTATAAAGAACGAACCCAACATTCATTATTTTTACAATCTCAGAGGTCCTCCATTTTTGGGGCTTAACTCATTATATTTATTTTTGAGGTTCATAATACCACCAATAAATCTCTGAAGGATTTGGACCTCATCTTGCACTACTGTCTGTTTATGCTGGAGTCAGATGTCCAAGCAGAAGAGCTCTGGTTCTGCTAAAAGTTAAGAAATCCAAATCCAGAGAGTAAGAAATCCAAAACCAAATCTGTGCCTGTAAATAGACAGTAAACAAAAACCTACAAAACAAACTCCCACAGCAGAAGCAGAGGTTACGTAAGAGTAATCAGAATATTCCGTCAAATTTCAAGAGCCATGAGCATGGCTGGTCATCCCCTTTTGAATGAAAGCTATTGCCTCCAAATGGGGGTTCGCAGTTATCCCTATACCAAAGCTGCACATATATGCCAAGTGATTTGCAAGCAATGCAGCTCCAGTAGGAGGCAGATATTGCTTAAGGAGAACTCAGGATGTTTATTTAAAGAGTGAAAAACTCATTCATTTTCACTTCTCTGTGAAATGTAGAGAAGATTGGAAGCAGAGAAATTGGCTCAGATATACCATACCCATATGGTGTAGAGCAAGGCTCTAGATGGTATCAATGAAAGGAAGCTGACAAAGAAAGAATGCTCATTAAAGAAGACATAGTAGCAAGAGAGAAACTATCTAAATTGTAACAACAAAGATAAATTGCAGGAAAGTCAGAGATATCTGAAGGAGGGTAAAGCAACTAACTTGGACACAAATAGATTACAGAAAGTGTTATGTGCTCTGTGTAGCTGTTCATGCATCAGTTAACTGTGCATGTGTTTGACCACTACCTTTCAGACACCGTTTTATTAACAACATACAAGTTTCCCTATATTGTGTGTACCAGTATTCTGTCTACCACCAACATGAGAAACGGCATTGCGATGCCAGTGTCAGTGAAGAAGCTTTGTAGCAAAGAGATACATTTATGCCAAATTTTGTTCTAAATTGCTATCTTTCTTTGAATAACGACGTCAGTAAAAAGCATTTTTGTAGTAGGTGAACTAAGGAAATATAATAAGCTGCAAAATCAGGTATATCGATTTCCAGCTTGAATATTTTTCTCTTCTGTCTGAAATTTTGTAACTGAAAACCTACTTCAGAATATCTAACTACATTTTCTCATTTGCTGTCAATGATCTTGCTAAAACTACCCATCAAACCTTGTTAAGAAATGAATTTGTAACCTTGTGTTACAGGACTAGAAAAAAAGATGTATAAAGAAAGAACCCAACATTCATTATTTTTACATTCTCAGAAAGGTCCTTGATTTAGGGGGCTTAATTCATTATTTTTAATGATGGAATTACGCACTTAAGAGTTTTGATTTTCAGGATGTTGATTTTTTAAAGTGAGATGTTCAATGAGAAAGCATGTTAAATGACTGGAGATGGTGATCTTTAAAATTTTTTACAGCAGTTGAGACATTAGTCATAAACAGAGATTTGCTTAGGGAGAAAAATAAAGAGTATCCTTCTGTGGGTTTTATTTCTCAAGGGAAAACGGATTCTTCTTAATGAAACTATGGAAGAGTCCCAAGTATAAGGGCAAGGAATAAATAAAATAAAAAGAAGCTGTTTTCAGAGCAAGGTCAAAATTGAGAAGATGCTGCTTCTTAGAGATTTCTCCTTACCAAATTGTTAAGAGTCTCCCTATGACCTGGCAGCTAACGTTGAAAACAGAAAAGTGAATTTCTTGGCCTCTAGAAACTTCTGACAGCTCACAAGCTGCCACCAGCACCCCACCCCTGTGCCTTTAGGGAAGATTTTATAAATTATCTTCTTATCAGCCTACCCCCTGGGAAGAACACATATGTTATCTGCCCTAGGACTGCCCCCTCTTAGGAGTCCTACAGGATTGTGGCTCCACACCTCAGCAGGGTTAACAACCTAATTCTCTAGAAAGAAGCATTCCCCAGCTACAATCTGCCTTGCTGGGATTTCTTCCCAGCACACTCATTCTCTTTTTCATATCTTTAGTTTCATTTGCTGTAGCAAAGACTGTGCTGAAGCCTCACTGCCTTTCACATAAGAATTCCAAAGTTTTTATCCTAAACTGCCATGAAACTGAATTTTGGCATTTTTAAAATGTCCGGCTCCTCTACAGAACACTTCTCTGAGGTTGGCTTTACTATGTTACTACACGCTCTAAGCAGGAGATGCCTCACAGCATATAAGCTACTGCATTGTGGTCAGACTACAGGGTTAAATCAAACTGAAATACATAGAACGAGGCATTGCAGCCACCTTAGCACAGATGACCATGAGGATAAAATGAGAAGTTCTTGTCACACTTCCAAAAACCCTCCTATCAAGAGTTCAGCGGTGACATATCAACTCTGGATATTAAGATTCCATCAGTGAACTTATGGAATGATGTAACTTTAGGAACAATTTTTAAAATAATTTCCTTACACACCATTTATTCCCCGAAGTGGCACAGAAGGGCATGCACTTACATGGAAGTCAGTCTGCAGCCTCAACTGCTTTCCTGGTTTGCTGGGAACTAGCACCAGTCTGCAGCTGAGTGATGATCCTGCTACCCAAACTGGGTACAAGAAAAGTCAACTGAAGCCATTGCATTCAGTTTACTGGACACTACTCAGGCTGATTTGGGCTTTAGAACAGCAAAAGACGATTTAACAATGAGAACAGATTTGGAGAGTGAGCTTTGAAGTCTACACAGAACTGCGCTTTACCTGTTGGGATTGTGCACACCTCATTCTTAGATTTAACTGATAAACTTACCCTTTGTGCTTTTCTGATAAGTGTAGAGAAAAGGCTTTAATAAGTTTTGAAACACTGATGGCTGCTTAAGGGGGTATATTGTCTCCTCTAAGAAATTACATCAATCATTTTCTAAAAAGGATCTAGAAATATTGTGACAGTTGTCACCATCCACTACTGCACTGACAGGGTGAATCTAGAGCAGTAGAGGCAGACGCCACACCACAAAATCTTGCAGGAGTTTGTAACTCTTGAATACCTGATAGAGCATATACAACAAATCATGTTAAAACCGTTTCAGAGACAGATCTGTAACCTCAAAGTTAATGGATACATTTTCATTGACTTCAGTGAGTTGTACTTTGGGGCTTTAGTTCCTGGAAAAGTAGAACGTCAGCAGTAAATACTAAACAAGTGAACTCAATGTTCCAATTGGACTTTTACTGAAAAGTAACCAGATAAGTTTGAATGC
Organism: Morus bassanus; assembly: GCA_031468815.1. Taxonomy (NCBI): domain Eukaryota; kingdom Metazoa; phylum Chordata; class Aves; order Suliformes; family Sulidae; genus Morus; species Morus bassanus. The sequence goes on from CM062583.1 coordinate 6,525,860, forward strand.
TTTCTGCTTTATAATTGAGTAGGGTATTCAAAGATGCTCTACATTTGCAATAAGAATTATTAGTGTCACCCTTTAAAGTTATTACTCTCTATTTCTATCCATTTCCAGCTTTCCTATAAGCATTTGAACACTTTTTTTGATCCATTTTTGACATGTTTTTGACACATTTTTTTCTACCCATTTCCAGCTTTCTTATAAACATTTCCAGTCTACCAGTCTTCCAGGTTCTATATGAACTGAATCAGAATGCAGAATGGACCAAAACCAATCCTCTGTGATGTCAGCAAATATGATATGTACTTTTTTGGCTTCTTTTCTTAAATTGCAGACTTTTATCATTTCATTGTATCACAGCATCTCCTCACATGCTAATCAAGAACTTCTCTTGCGCAGTCTTTGCCCCAAAAAGCATATGGCTTCATGATGCCCCCGCAAAGAAAGGCTTACAGACAACAGCTGAAGAAATAAGTGAATTTGGCAAAATATTTGCTAACCACAAATCAGCAGGGAGCTCATCAGTACTGGGGAATCTTCTGACTGGCACACATGGAGGAAAGAACTCTACAGCTAGTCTACGCAGACATGACTTTAGGCAAAGCTGACAAGCAGATTTGAGTATAGTGAGAACAGAATGGTGCAGGTGTAACTAAAGCAGGTAAACACATACAGATACATACATACAGATACAGAGAGAAAGGGTGAGAAAGAGATACTGGAGCAGATACAGATTCCCATTTTTTGAAACCAATGACAAGACCTCTGGAGAAGGATAGCATGGACTGCTCAGAACAAGAACTACTTTGGAAATGACATAATTTGTACACTACATGCTGATTCACCAAAACCTGAAGGTAAGAGCTGTCCATCGACATTTTTTACACTATGTTCTTGTTATTATTCTAATCTCTTCCCACGTGCAATACTATTTCCAAGTGTCACAGTATATAAAGAAAAAAAAAAAGTGAAGTTGTCTAAAAATTTTTTGTGATAATTCTCCAGCAGTGATAAAAACAAATCTAAAAAAAACCTTTGCAACATAATCAGCTGAAGATTTAACTTAATTTTCAAAACCACTGTGGAGAACACCAGCGCAACAGTCAAGACATGAAGCTCCATGGTTAAAATAATAAAACCAAAACCAAACCAAAAAACCCCCAGACAAACCAAGGAGGTCAGGAGTCATTACTGGAACTCATTAGCTAAGCACCTTTTCCTTTAGAGGCAAGTCTTTAAGAGTGGACAAGCACATTGGCTGGGCTGTACTAATTTAAAATACTTTCTTTTTTGAAAGATAGATAGATATCTTTCATGACTATTATTTCCACTGTATAAAATAAGCTCAAGCTGGCTTTATTCAACAGTGAGCCCACATACATCGTTACAGCAATTTATTATTCAAAGCTTATCAATAACATCCAGTCTGAATCTTCTGACTGGAAGAGGGAACTGGAAAGGTAACCTCTCTGCCAGTCAAAACAATGCAACCATTGCCAATCCAGTAAAAACTCCTGGTAATTAAACATGGCGATGCCCTATGAGTTTTAGGATATTTAAAAGAAAACACTGTAGAAGAGTTGGTGCAAAAGCTAAAGAGGGAGATACTAAAAAACATCTGGCCTGAAGACAAAAAAATAATTCATAATATAAACCAATAATTAAAATTAGAAACAATAATAGTAAGGAAAAAATATATAGCATTATATTTCAAACTGCTTGACAGTAGTTTGAGATTTATTTTACCAGTTCTTATTTCATAATGTATTTTAAAGTTCATTTTATGTTCTTTATGATGAAGTTTTAACTGAGAAACATTTTTTCCATAATTTAGCCCACAGACATTTGAATCATAGACTTCCACTAATACATTTGCATATAAACAGTTCTCTTTTAAAATTCATCTGCTTCAATTCTTTCTCACCTGAAGTCATAAAGCTCTATATGGACTGTATGAACCTTTGTGCTGCCTGAGGCCATGTTATAGGGGGCACAGGAACATATTCTTTCTCTGTCCAAGAGATTCAGCTGGTGAAGTTGTACAGAACATGGTGCATAGAAACTGTAAGAGAAAAACAAGAGTTAGCACTAATAACTGAAAATAAATGAAGAAAAATTGTTATCTGAAAACCAGTACATATACGCTGTCAGGGAAAGACAGAAATAGGTAACAAGAAGGGGAAAACAGTCAAGAGTTTTGGAAATAGTAAGCTGCAAGTAAAACCCATTTTCTCCAATGTCACTGGAGTATAACTCCTAATAGTATTTCCAATTGCAGACAAAACCACCGGGGTCAAATGAAGCCAGGATCCCAAAGCTGAGTGGGCATCTGGTAAAGAAGTCTGGGACCTAAATCCCTTATCCCCATCAGTGCGTTCCAGGGGTTTATACAGAGGACATCCCATTTCCCAGCACTACTGTGAGCTGCCATAAATACTGTGAAAGAAAGACGAAAATCTGCAGCATAGTGTCTGGCTGCAGACAAGCAAACACAACTGCAATGGAGTAGTTTGGGCTGTGACACAGAGATGCTTTGCAGCTGTTCTTCCTCTGTGAGGATGTCCTGCTCCAAAGGAGTGAAAAATCAATCAGTTGGAGCTCAGAAGCGATGCTGTAAAATACCACAGTTCCATACAAAATACTCAGCAACCGGGCTGAAGTGCAGTAGTTTCTCTCTCAGCTGTCAAGAGTTCAAGCAAAAGCTACAGCAGTATTATATGCCCCGCCTTGATTTCCATGGCACCATCTTTTTTGTGCATGACCATGTCACTCAGCCTTTAAGCAGAGAAGAACATTTAGAATCAGTTCATTAACTGACTTATAACAAAAATTTGTTAATTTAGCCAACAATCAAAAAAGCAGTATCCAGCAGCAAAATAATTACTACTATTTACATATTTAATATATTGCATATTTATTTAGGTATTATAACAAAATACTGCCTTCCTCAATTCTCAGCTCAGCAGGAGAGGTTTTCATGTTTTAGCTTTTTTTTTTAAACAATTTTCAGAGTGCTTGTTTCATGTCTTTTATTAGATTGGCATAGGACTGTCATAATTCTAATCTATTCAGAATTTAGATAATTTAGACTGAATTCATCATATAATTTCATGAGGTCAATGGTTTTTATAGTCCATGAATCTTTAAATAATAATAGTATTTTGGCCTGAACCACCACACACTCCACAGACAAAAAAAGAAATACAGAATACTTTGCTGCAATTTCTACTGATCCTCTTATTATTATTTACTCAATAGTTTAAAAAACACCATATTTTTTAAACCAATTACTATTTCCTTATTTTCTGAAGTCTCTATCAGTGTAAAGGACTGTTTTTCAAAAGTTTGTCAATACTTCCAAATATTTTTTAAACATCTATTTAAAGGACTGAAACTAATATTACTCATAAATCAAGACAATATGAATTCAACAAGGCTGCTTGTATGAACTACTTTATCCTTACTAATAATTCCATTAAAAGGCTCCATTCAGCTTCCATTCCAGTCAATGAAATAATATATGAAGCGACTATGGAAACTTGAGACTAAATATAGAAGTCAATTACCCCTGTTGTGAGAGCATGCAGATCTACACCCACTGCTCTGCAAAACTGAAGCAAAATAGTTTACTTGCAGCGTGGTATTAATATAACAGAATCTTACAAAAAAATGCATGTGCAAAGCTATTCAGAATGAAGACAAATGCTAGAGACTAGAACAGAATATGGAGATAATGACAATGATGTTATAAAACCAGAAGTATTCTCCAAAACTCTAAGAAGAGAAACAGCAGGAGCCTAAGAGGAATAAGATGAGCATTGTTAGGCAAACAGAGAGTTCCACGTGAACAAAAATTAAAAAGACTGATGCAGTTCACATTAGTGATTAACTACTTTAGGACATGCCAGAAGAACCCAAAACAACGAAGTGTATAGGCAGGGTAGATCAAGTGCTCTCTCATAATACAAAGAAGAAGATACAGTTAATGAAATCACAAGGCTACATTTAAATACATTAAAAACTGATTAACGGGACATTTTAATACAACATAAAATTAACCAGGACAATTCATTGCAGGAGCAGAGTAAGAGATTAAAAATGGATCATACATTGCAGTTACAAGATGTGTGTGATCTTGTGTTTGAGGAAGCAGTCAGCCACTGCTTAATGCATATGTGGATTTTTCTTCTTCCTCTAAACTGTTCATTGCCCAGTGAGCAATAAGACCTAGAACAGTTCTACTGGCAGGGAAAACTCAAAAAACTGCTCAGCATACCGTACTGCAAAAAGTGCCTCAGTGCCAAGTGAGCTGCAGCAACTGGCCACGTGTCTGCTCTTAGACACATCAAAGCCAAAGCAGTTAGGCTTAGCTTAATTGCTCATTCAGGAGGAAGGGGAAAGAAGACAACTAAATAACAACTAAATGGAACAGTTAAACTGATCTTTTTCTGAATAGTCAAAATGCAGAAACATAAAAAGTAAACCTGCTTGCCTGATGCATGTTAACATGATGCTAACAGCGTGCTCAGACACAAGTTAAGAAAGTACTTAGGCCCCTGGACCAGCTTTGTAAAATAGTGAGAACTGCATATGGAAAATTGTCCAACTGGAACCTAAGTTAGGTCTTAGACAGATGAATGCTGCCATGGGCCAGCAATTTGCCAGCTCCAGTCTGCCAGAGAAGGGTTGACTTCTATTCACTGTGAATACATGAACAAATACTGACAAAAAGCTCAACCTGAACTGCATGGATCCTGCTCCTAGGTGACTGCCCAAACCACCCAGGCATTTTTGTTTGCTGTTTCAGCAAATACCTGATATTCAACAAGATCTTCAAGAGCTCCAACAGACTTTAAGAGGGAACTACCTGGAATCATGGAAGGTTGGGACTAGTTTGTTCAGTTTGCAAAGTTAATTAAAGCTTTATGAGTAGCTGCTTTTAATAGTTCCTTACAGTAAGAAAGTTACAGGACCCTGTATTGACCTTCTGTCTGTTGCCCCTTGATAACAGTAACAGGCAGTGCTTTTACTACTGCTATTGCTCCTGGGTCAGATCTTTTCTGGTTTTTAAGACAAAACTGACATGCTATGAGAGGCAGCTAATACCACAGGGTAAATCAATTTTCAGGCACTAAGTCAAGAAACTTCAGAGAGTAGTCCTACAAGCCTTAGCATGTAGGCTTCTGCCCAAGAAAAATACCATGTCAGCCTCAGGCAGATAACACGTGAGGAAACTTTGATATTAATCATGAAATAAATATATTTCTCCTGGCAAAACTGGGAGATACCTGTGTCAAGACAGATACAAAATCAAAATTATAGTCTTCCCAATGGATGCCACTGCTCGTCAGATGGAGCTCTATACAAAAGTTAGAAGCAGCTGATTTTTCAAATCAAACCTGGATTTCTCCAAATGCCTCTTAGAGCTCAGCTGAAATGCTTCCAAGTCAAGTGGAAGTGTCTGGCTTTAACAAGGCTTGATCTTTCTAATCTGACAGGTTAAGAAAAGCTAATATACAGGAATCTTACTCCAGGCAACCAGACTCCCACCTCAAATTCAGACCAAGACAAAACCAGCCAGAGGGATGTTTGTTCTCCGTGATTCCACTGACACTTGTCAGACAAAGTCTTAGCCAACTAATACTGGCTTTAGCATTGGAGAATTAAAAAAAAAGAAAAAAAAAAGAAAAAAGAAAAAAAGAAGAAAACCAAAAATCTTTCCAGGCACTTAGGCACTTTTGAGGTTATTGTTGTTTTCTTGCATATATATTCCTTTTCCCCACTCAGTACCGTGAGCAGCAATGTTGACAACAACAGGATTATTAAGAAGTTTCTCTTCAAGCTGCAATTGCCATAAGCAATGGGAGACCATCTTTAGTCTACGGTGATTTCTTTTAGCTTTCTTTTAGGGAACAGAATAAAGTGGGATGTAGCACAAAACAGTTGTGTCTTATTAAGACCTTAGAAACTCAGAAAACAAAATGACTTTTGTCCCACAGAGCTCTAAAAACATGAAAGAGGCCCTTCCCAGAACACATTGTCACATCCGTCATTCCATCATCACACATTCCACAGAAAATCTAAGCACTCTTTTATAATTAATATCAAAGGAAATATCCTGTAGTCTGCATTTGCCTAATCTGTAGTAACCCATAAACTTCCTGGGTTTGACCATACATCTCCCAGCCAAGCAATAATGCCATTGATGGCACTTGTTTACTATATAGAACATCAAATCTATAGCTACATTTTTCTGATGTTCTGCCACCAGTGCTGTATACATTTTTTCTCTTAAATACAACCTTCTGGAAACAGATTTGCCTTCTCGCTCTCTTTCTCTCTCTACTGGAGCTATTCACTGTCACTGCTCTTCAACAGGGACTCTGCATCCCTAAATCTCCAGTGGTTAACACTGAGGCACTTGATTTTACCAGAGCTTTTCCCAGGATCCTATCACAACACTGCGTCACTGCAGCCCAAACACAGCAGACAGCAAAGCATTATTTATTCCCTCAAAAGATACAGAGCACACAGAAAAAGGATTAAAGAAAAAAAAAAAATCACTTCACTTAAATTGTAATCTTTCCCTGCCACTTCCAGTATATACAAGCTACTTAGATCAGCCTTCAGGACAGTGAACCTGATAAAGAAACTATCTTGCTGTAGCTCCTCTCTCAGAAACTCTTCAGCTATAGCCAGCAACTTCCTCCACGTCTTTTTTTCTTGTGGCCTTTAACGTGGACTTCTTAAGTACTACCCCAGAATCTTTGTTTCTCACCTGGGAATATGACTCTTGCCCTAAGAAAAGACAGTGCCATCTAATAGCCTCCCCATTGTTCACTCTAGGATTTAGCATTTTCTGTATTGGGCCCATTGCTTCCAGCTATTGCTTGCTCTTGCTTTGCTTCCAGCTCTCAGCCTCTTCTGAGATACCACTTTCCAGTCAGACAAAATAATATAAATTTCTATAAATTAAACTGAATTCAACACTAATAAAAATTTTCTTTATTTTCAGTAACACAGAATTTCCTTTGTTTTGAGCATTTAGGTTCTTTGTTTCAAAATATTTTTTGGCTCTTCTGGCTCCTAGTGTAAATTTTAACTTACAAAACCAAAAAGCATCTAATGCTACAGAGTTCTGAAAGGTACCACTTCTGTCAGAACTATGACATACTTCTCACCAGTGACATTACACAACAAAAGCATTATTTTTCTGCTCTACCCAGTCAAATATGCTCTTTGGGCAAGGACTGTCTCTCTTTGAACAAATATCTGAGTATCTTAAGTATATCTGAAACTTTGGCAGTATAAAATATGCAACATAACAAAGAAAGACGTGCTTCTTATTCATTTTAATCAAAGCATTTATTCACTGCACTCAGATGTTAAGGCTTTACCTTATTACACTGGTGAGTATAAATCCTCCTAGCTTTGTACATTGTCATGGAATGCATCCAGTGATCAATATGAAGCAAGGACCAGTCTTTACAGTTTCATGAATCAATTTTAATAGTGCAGCTGTGGTTAGTAATATGTCTATAATTTCTTTCAATGCTCATATCAATTTGCTCTATTTTATTGATGGATTTGAACTTGCATTTCACCTTCTGTAACAGTCATATGACTATTTACATTCTTCCTTGTTCTATTTGCCATTCTTGGAATAAATGGAGCTTTGTGAATTTGAGATCAAAAGACTTGGTCCCCTTGGCTATTAAAATATTTCTGAGAGTTAATGTTAATAATATAAAGGAGACCAAAGAGCTTGAAATTAGGGCAATACTCTCATATTTCTGAACTGCAATATGTTATGTGTAATTGTCCCTCAGTTTTGCATGTTTCCTCCTTCTGTTTCAAACTATTGAGAGATATAAAGCTAGGGAGCTTTTAGAGCAACATGATAAAGGGAAAATCAGCAATAAGATGTGAGCTGATATAGCAAATATACAATAAACAAGGGTAAAAGTGGTAAGAGTTCTCAAAAGAAGGTACTGTAAATAGACTCTTAAGGGCCTCATATTCTCAGATATGGTACTTCAGTATCTGTCCTTTTCCATCTACAAAGTGGTTTGCTCTTTTTGGAATAGTTGCTAAAGGAGACCATAAAATGCATTTGTGCTGAACTGAAGATGGAGGTCGTTTTGCACTTCTCGGCTGCTTGCCTCTTTTCTGCTTTGGGAATGTAAAACCATCAACAGTTTGATGGACTTCAGGAGTTCAAAGGCTATAGTGTACTTTCAACCTTCTATTGCTAGAAGAGGAAGACAACATCTGCTTCATGTTTCTCCTGTGCAAGCTTTATACTATTGGTAGTAAAAGTTGCATAAGTTTCATTATTAACTACTGTACCTTATTTACACACTGGTTTCAAACACACCCTGGTGGGCCAGAAACAGTGGACAAAGGAAAAAAAAAATGTTGTAAAGTCATTTTAAAAAAATCAAACCAGCACCATTTTAAAACAAGCCCAGAACAATTTCAGTAATTGCCACACTGAGGAAATAGGTACATTTTCATTTCTTTAGTTTTACCCATGACATAAGCGAAGATGACTGTTGATTGCATCACAAGCACTTAAGAAACATCTTGTCCCCTTCGCTGAATGGAACAATGAACAAAACTATCCCAGTCTTGAGGAAAAAGTGGGACGAAAGTGTGCTAACCATAATAGCACAAGTGTAAGCACAACAAATACTTTCAAATAAAATACTCTGTGAGCTGTGCCCATGAGAAAAAGCTTTAGAACTACTGAAACCATCGGAAACCTTTGTGCCTGTTTGTAAGCTCATCCCCACACAGATAATACAACCTAACTCCGTGCTTTCATTTGATCATTCTTCAGAACAGTGTTATTGATAGCCACCAAACTTATTCTTCATATGAAGAAAAGGAACTTCCTGACACAGGGGAAATTTATATTTAAGGCAAAAATTCCCTTTAGACTCTAACTTAGAAAGCATGTCTTCCCTACTTATTTCAGCAGCAGAGCATTTCCATTTAGATGTTGCCTTTTGCTTTCTAAATCTTGACAATGTAAATCCACGGTGTAACATAATCTCTCTGTATCAATGAACATACAAGATCAGATGAGAATTATGAGAATTATGAGTTGAACATCCAGTTGCAGGGGATGCTGCTAATAAAACTTATTAGCAGTTTTATTTTTGAGATAAAAGTGGTTTCAGCAATTTCAAGTCCTTGAATAAACACATGGAGTGCTTCTGCCCAAGCAGATGAGTCCAGCACATTGCACTGTTTTATCAAACTCAGGAATTTAATGAAATCTTTTAAAATATTTTTCTGTGGCTTGTGTAGATCTCTTCCTACATGTCTTCTACAGATATTTCACGGCTGAGCTGACACATGGGCCGCTCATTAGATTGATAAGAACTGTAAATAAAGGCTGTAAGCACAGGCCCTGGGTTTGTAGGCGTACTTGCCTGCATAAAAACATGTAATTTGAGAACTCTGCTATTAGGTGTTTCTCCTTAGCAATTTAATTCCAAATAAATACTGACAAGCAAAAAAAAGGATAAAATTGTCAGCTCATTATAAAAGCACAAGTGAAATACGGTAAATATAGAAAAAAATGCTTGAACAGAAATTTATGATGTCCTATATTCCCTGTCACTTTTAACAATCCCAAGTGCTCTTCATCTTTCCAAGATACATTATTGGGTTTCAAACTGGGATAACAGTCATCTGAAAGGGTTTCATTTGCTGAATAATAATGCTTTCAAACATATTCAGCTGAGTTCTCTCACCAGGTTATCTATTCAACAAACAGGATGTTTAAAATATTCTTCTCTGGCAAGCTGTCTCATTTTCTTTCCAAAAGGCTCATGCCACCTCTTAAACAATTTCTTGAAAGAGAATTCTCAACATGTGGGATTAATCATAGCCCAAAGCTTGCTTCTGACATGTGATTAACTGTTTCTACTTGACTCAGAGGACACAGGCCAAAGAATTTCAGTGTTGCTGCTCTTCACTCAAGCTCTATACTAAAAGATCTGTAGAGTATGGGGAAAGGGGAGGGAGTACATCGTTCATACTTTATAAGCAGAAGGCCAAACAATAGTACAAGGGAGGATTTTTACACAATCCGTTGATTTCTTGTGTTTAAGAACTGTCCCAGAATTAAATTTCTCTGCATTTATCACGCCCCAAGAATGCAATGATTTATCCAGTGCATCAGATGCTATTACAAGGTTTCTCACGTCATAAACACAACTTATAATGCATCTCATGCATGATATGCACCACTAACAATTTCACTTGATGAAAGCTATCCTTCTGCCTTTTATCATTCAAGCATGTTAATGAGTTCCCCCAAAAGATTAGTGAGGAGCCTAATAGACCAAAAACCTATTTCAACAATCGTTTCACACAGTCTTTCAATGCAGCAATGTGAACTTCTGCATCTAAATGATCCTTCCCTTAATAACTCAGGAATAATCACACTCTCTGCACTTGTGCCAGGCCATTTGGGTATTTTAACAAATTAATTAATTTATATTTTTAAGAGGAGCTGTACCAGGAGAGTAATTATCCTTTGAAAAAAATACATCTAACTTGTATGAAAGATGTTTGCACTGAATGGTTTAGGTCCTCTTCTTCTCAACATAGAGGTGTAAATGAGAGGGAGACTGACAAAAAAAATCACTGTAGCTACTAAGAAGTACTTCAAACCACTGCAATCAACCTTTCTTTGATCCCTGAGGTCATTTTCTAATGGAGTCCTCAGCATCAGTGGAAACACTGGGTTACTGAGAATTTCCTTTCAGTTAGTTATTTGGATACGGTTATACAGCTCACACATTCCAGGGAATGGACAAGTTTTACTTAGTTCTACTTAATGGAAAATGCTTAATGTCCCGCCAGAAGTCCTTTCATCAAGCGCTAAAGAGACAAAAGCCTCATACAGACATCCTGGGCCAACAAGCTGGGTCTGAAAAGCAGCTACACCTTCATTGACAGAGAACATAATGCAATAGACTAGTACATCAGAAACTGCTCCCCACCTACTTCATCAGTCTTCATGATCACTAGAATGACCTACAACATCACTCCAAGCTATTCTACTAATACTTTTGGAGGCTAAGCGTGGATGGAAGAAGAGAAATGAAGGAAACTGCAATGGAAACACCTAACATCCTTGCAGTGCAGGGGTATGCCCATGCAGCATTTTGCAAACAAGAACAACCTGCCTGGGCTCCAAGGCAGCTGGACATAAGCCTGTTCTGAACCTTGGTTATCATAATGCTGTACCTAAAGAACTTGCATGACTTCCCACTCAGAGTTGATGGAGGCCACAGGCAGAACAAAGCCTCATTTCCCTACAGAAGATCAGGCACATGTTCCACATAATACAGGAAGTTTGTCCCAGGTAGGGTATTCTCTGGGCCCATATTCCTGACCTGTGTTGCTGCACAAAGTCGCTCATGCTCCTTTGTTTCTCTTTTCAGCATAAGCACATGGAGTCTGGGAAACTCTTTAATAAGGAACTGTATTTTCTAAGCTAAATTTCTGTCCTTCCACTAGTTGAGTAACTTTCCTCTCTTGCCTGAATACATTAAGAAAGATTTAAGTGAAGATAAAAATTCAGATGATTAAATGAAATTTCTAAACCTGAAATTTGTATTCTTAAACTATTTCTTGTTCTCCCTCCCAGGAACTTCATCAGCTCTTTGTTTCAAATAACCACATTATTTTCTTAAGAATACAGTGTTTAGCTGTGCCCAATAAGAGTTCCTTTGCCCTTGTCTAGGCTGCTGTCAGACTATTTGTCTTCACACTTCCTTTATTCTATAATAGACCTAGCATTTCAAGTGCTTCGGTACACTTTTTGTGTTCTGCTTTAAAGATCAAATTACAAATTAGTTTTATCATATAAAATGAGTTCTCGCCACAAACCCAATATTATGTTTCCCTTTTCCAGTTACATTTCTAATTCTTTAGTCATGTAATTTACCTAAACCATTATCTTGTATTGACATAGTTGGCAAGCTGCACAATGCAAAAAACATTTTATTACCGCACAATTTTCAATATACAAGCTTTGCTACATTGAATTTTACATAGTCTGCTTGAGCAAGGTCATACCTGCTTTTCCAGTTATTTCTTACATCAGTTGGTGTGATTAAATTGAAATTATAAATCACTGAGTTGTTGAGTCTTGAACTATAAATAAAGACACTAATAGGCCATTTTCTGTTAATTTTCCTCCAGTATAGTGGGACTATTTGCCCAGGAGCACATCTGAAAAATACTGTAAAGATCTGATTATGTAGAAGATTTTTTTCCTTGCTGACTCACTAGTATTTTACTTCTAGATGAAAACAATCCAGAAAGAGTTCATATCCAAGGAGTTCTTTTTGATTAGTTCTTTAAAACTACTCAGTGGAGGAAGTCCTTGCAACACCTCTGCTGTCTGCCTCTTCTGGACGTCACTACTACAGGTTTCAAGAGTTTTATGTGAGAGGGGAACTGCAACAGCCTCTTGTTACCACTACAGCCCCTTCTCAGGTATTTCATACGTGATAATTCCAAATCTGAAAAGGGAAACTTTCCAGTCCATCTTGACAAAACAGTAACTAATGAAATGCAAAAAGAAATCAAATGAAGACTATTATTCATACATGTACCTGAAAAGACAGGACAAAAAGCCAGTAGGTATTGGATGCTAAGGTGTGATGTAAAACCTGGGATATCAAAAGCAAGGATACATACTGCAGTGCAACTGGCAGACAGGTCTCAAGTAATCCCAGTGTTGCAGTGAATTTCCCTTCTGAATGAAAGGGTAGCAGCTTGCCCACTACTGGCAGTGTTTTTCACACTGTCCTTTATTGATTTGTTTCCTCAACTTCACAAGACTACACTTGTTTGTAAATATATTTCCTTTTGTGGAACTTCATGCGGTTTCTGTCAACCCATTTCTTCACCCTGTTGTGGTCCCCCAGAATGGTAGCACACCCAGTTGTGCCAGTTCTGTACTGTCTGCAAGCTTGCCTAGGAGCGTTCTGTCTCATCATCCAGGTCATTAATGAAGATACTTTACGGGCCCCAGTATCTAGGGTGAACTGTCCATCTGATGCATTCTCTGCTTGGTACTTCCTAAAAGTATAACCCTGACTTTAACGGTGACCATCTGTGAAGTCAATAGCATGCAGTTGAGAAAACCTGAAAATTACAGCGCAGATTACTCGTTTAGATTACACATGAATGCTGTGACATAAGCTGATATGGTATTTAGGGAAAGTACATTTCTCAGGGGCAGCTTTCTACTGCCTTAACCATGAAACTATGCTTTCTATCTTCCTGAAATTCCTCTTCTGCTCACTGTGCATATTCTGCAGTACTCTAGGCAGGAGTGGTAATAACACCAATCTTTCTCATCACATGACATTGATTCAGCCCCAGTGCTATACAGGACACACAAGCCTAACATAAAACACCATGAAAAATCATGCAATTTAAAAGAATGTTATCATAATGAAAGCATTTCAGGAGTATTTCTATCTCATTAAACAACAAACTGCTGAGGAAGAGAAGCTACTTCCAGATGTAGGAAGTAAGCCATTGAAGAGAAACGTGCTACACAGCTAGTGAATGATTACTAAAAAGGGATTGTCAACCAGTCTTCTTCCTAAACCAGAGCATTGTTTCAGCTGGGGGTATTTACACTGGCTACAAATTAGATATAGGATCTTGCCTCCAACTCCTGTTATTAGATGGATTTTCTCAGGATATCTGCTACAATGTAAGGTAATGAATCTCCTGGAGTGCTTTTCTTTCTCGAAGTGACTCCTAAAGCAGATTGAAGGATGACAGATCCACTTTATGGTAATTTTAAAATTCTTCTATTCTGACTAGAAAGAGCTTTTAGAAAGCTTTCTCTGAAACGGTAACAAAACCCCAGATTGAAGGCCTCCATTTCTCTGTTAAAAGCTGGTTTCCATGTATTTTTCCTTGTGGTGGAAGTGTTAGCTTGGCATAAAAACTGTGTTAAAAGCCCAAATCTTTGCAATAGAAAATAGGATTTTTCCTTGCCTCTTCCCATTCTTCCTTTTCTCCACTGTTCACAGGAAAATAGGGAAAAATGACCAATTCCAATATCAGAATTGTCAAAAAAGTATATTTTGGAAACATTCTGACCTGTAATTATCCAGTACTTTTTCAATTCCTTTATTTTGTTTTGTTCTTTAAAATGTCTACACTCTGCACTCTCACTATCATCTTTGGTCATCTATTCTATATGAGCTCTACGATTGTATACTACATCCTGTAAAATGAAAACATACCTAAGTTTGGCTAGAATCAATCGCTTTCCAAGTATGTAGCCCTGCGTATAAAATATCACACAATTATTTAAACTACCCTCAGTCAGCATGCCGGGAACACAATGAGGTGACGATGGTCACTAACGAGGAAAATAGCGTTGCTCTTACAAAAGATGAGGTCCAAAAGGGATTTACTACACAGCTGTTTCTGCAAGGAAGCCCAGCACACTCAGTTACAAGTTAAATAGACACTATTTTGCCTTATGTTTCTGCTGTTTCTTTCAAATGAAGTAAAGCAGGAACGCCTGTCAGATTAAGGTATGGGAAGAGATACAGATATTTTTCAACTATCTGAAACCAGCAAACCTCCACTATAACTGACGTGCATACATGTATGCCACAGAAATGTAAGCACAGACCACGGAAATACTCTGAGCATTACTATAATCTAAACGTAAAGAAGAACTGGAACTGGTAATTCCAGCAAATTCTGCAGGGTTCAATTTGTATGTCTCTGGAGATGTACTCTGCAAAGAAGAACCAACATATGCAGCTTCTTCAAAGCAAAGATGTGATCAGAGATCACAGTTATGTCACCGAGTGATGTAAATAATGGTGCCCTGGAGTTAAGACTGTGCTGAACTTCTCCAATCTAAATTGATTCTTGTATGATCTGACATTCCTGGCTTTTGTGAAACCAAATATAATATATTTATGAATCAGACAGATGTCTTCAAGATTACCGTGTTGTCAGCAATCCTGCCTCTCTGATGTTTAATATTTCATATCATAACAGAGAGTTTGCTGAAAGAGCTACTATCAGGTGAGAAACCTCAGAGGAGAAATCTCGGTCCCCTGATGTCAATGACCACTCATGTTATACTATGAGCCACCACTAGAATGGCCATTTTAGTGTAATACTGGCTACAGAATAGGAATTTTATTAAAGAGAATCTGAAAAACACTGACTTTTGATGGAGCTGGATCAAATCAGGTTGTAAAAACATTGAATCTTTTTTCTGTTTCAAACAGAAAAATCCTGCCCTAGTCAGACCAAAGGGAGTCTGCCACATACTTTGAAGGGACCATGCCATCAACATTAATAGCTGTCAGGATAATCACCATTCTTTTTATGCAACACTGTTTTACCATTCATTAAATAAAAGTATGAATGGCTCTGTTTAATTTCAAGTTTTCCAGAAACTAACTGTTAATATATTAAAAGGATTAAGCTATGAATCAATAGTTAGATCTCACCTCCCTAATGCTATTCCCTCAAGAAAACCGGAACCAACCAACCAAAACAAAAAAAATCAATGCTTCTGTTTACTTGCAGAGATCTCCAATGAGCTCTAATGCAGATTCCTCATCTGATAGCTGAGTTACTTGCATATAGAACGCCACAAAGAACAAAGATAAAGCTCTAGCTTTTCCTGGTGCCATCAGATTTGATCACAGCATCAATAATTAAACCTTCCTTGTCCAACTAGTACCATCAAAGTAAGCTAAAGAATGAAAACGAAGAAACCTGTTGAACCATAGGTTTACCTGACATAAACTGGTGTTTATCCAGTTATTGAAGTTTACTGTAGTTTTAAAAAAAAATATAGCTAAACTAGAGATTTTGCAAGAAGAAAGAACTGTCCTGTTATGTAAATAAATACTGACCCAGGCTTCTGATACAGCTGTGAATCTGATAGATGGACCTATCAAACGAGTTCTGCAGTAACTTAGAGGAAGCAGCTAAAAAATAGCTTATGGGCTTACATCAGGTTAGGTACGCAGCTGGTACCTAACCTGGGGAAATGGGGGAAGGCATTGAAATAATTTCAATTCCTACTCTCTAATCCAGGGGAATTCGTAAGTATCCTTTCAGCCTTCCAATACAGCAGAAACATTTGCAAATGATATTTCATCAGCTCTGTATTGCAGAGTTGCTTTCAGAGAGCTTCCTTCAATTTTCTGGGAACGTGAAAGCTGCTTTGGTACAGTTCATTTTGGTGCACAGCATTAATTATGCATTTATGCTGGCCATCTATTTATTGTTTGATTTGTTCCTATGGCCACATAACATGACTTCCCTAAATTTATTCTAAATATCTCATCTCAGACAAATTCTAATTTTATAAACTCTTCATCATTCATATCTATTTTCTATTTATAAGACAGTATTCATTAAACACCTACGGTTATTAATCTCCTGTATTATGTTGGACTAGCTTTAATATATTTTCCTTTTGGTTTGGGTTTCCTTTTTTTTTCCCTAAAAAAATTTGTTGCTTATAGGTCAGTTTATTTTCACATCTAGTTTTACTTACTATTCAGCTAAATCCCAGAAAGATGCAGACTTATTAATGAGTGCTACATGGATATTAATAGCAACTGATATCAAAGCCACTAGGTCAAATGAATGCTTACTTAAGATAGCACTGTTTGTCACCAAGATAAAATGCCTTGTTACTGTTATGCATAAAATCAATTGATTTTAATTTTCTGGCATCTGTTTCCCTTCTCATTTATTAGTGACTAGTACTCATGGCTCTAAGGGAAAATTACTGAAGAAAGATTTGCTTCATCTCCAGCTAAAGGTGAGCAGCTGGTGACATTCGCATGTTCAATGGTTGCTAAAAAATCTGAAACAAAGTCAGACAAATTCAGGTAAAGCACTGGAAATCTATGCGACACATGAATGGTACCATTTGCAGGATCCCATATTCTCCAAATACACAGTATGAAGTTGTAGAATCAAAAGACCTAGAAACACCCTCAAATTCTCTATCATATTGACATAACCACAACAGACGTTGTCCTGTTAGACTAGCTGCAACTGGAACACTTCAGTGCCAGAGCCTTTACAGAGCATGTAGTTCATATTACACAAACTTGCCACCTGCAGCATCCAGGCTTCATTTGAGCAACTCTACCTGAGCTGCTGAGAAGTCCAGTGAGAACCAATGTCCTGGAATAACCTGAAGTAAAAAAGAAATATGATGTGAAACGTAAGTATGATCTCCTGAAATAGGAGATTACATGAGCTTCGAAAACAGGTTGTTTCATTTGTACTAGGTACTGGGGAGCAAGAGGGCAGCAAGGAAGCACAGAGTGCAAAAGGCTTATTCTGCTGATCAAAAGCAGATCTAAGTGCTGATCAAAGCAGAAAGCCAAAGAGGACTTTTTCAGCCAGTCACATGGAGATGGACCAGCAGCTATGAAGTAGTTGACAGAAGACTCCTGCAGCACCAGAAAATTCCTGGGAGTCTCCAAACTGAGAAACACATTCAGATTAAAAGGGGAGATCACTGGGAAGAACTATCTAAGGTTACTAAAAGAAAAATACATCTTGACACTTTCACAAAAATGAGAGAATCTTGTGGAGTAGGTAATAAATAGAGCTGGATGGTGGACCAAAAGCCAAGGAAGTAATGAAAACCCAGAAAACTACAACCTAGCTTAGGCAGGGTAACAACAAAGTTGAAATGTCAGTGGAGAAGGCAGGCTGCCTTTGATCAGATGCTGAAGAAAGTAAGTCTGGAAGTTGATGGCGTATCCGCAGGGCCCAGCATAGCAAGCAATGATCTGAATAGACTGATGTACGCATATGCTATGCAGCGATATCTATAAAGATCACCAGCGAGCGAGGAAGTTGATTCTGATGATAATATCCCAAGAGCTATTATGAGGACTTCAGAAATATCTTGCCTGAGCCAAAATTTTGTTTTTCTTGGGAAGTTCCAAAATGCAGAAAGAGAAAATTTCTATTCTGGTTTCTGAAGAGGCAGAGAGACACTGTAATAAATCCTGTGCCTGAGACTAACCACAGACATCTCCAAGGTTGGCAAAAAGGTTTTCTGATGACTTCTGAGCTGGTGCCTGAGGATGAGCCTGATTTCAGAAAAGCATTGGCCTAGGCTGCACTATGGGCTTTCCAGATGACTAACCCTGCTGAAAAGCAATTACAAGGAGGTGAAATCCCAGTCAACAGTGAGCTAATAAGTACTGCAGAACAGCAACTACCAGCAGTGAGGGAGAGTCAACATCACTTAACACCCTCCTCATCGATCTTGAGAGTGTGGAGTACAAAGTCCCAGGGCCCAACAGTCCTGCAGTAAGTACACACTGCATGGGGGCCCCGATGTTCACTGACACACTGATCTAAACAAAAAGAATAAGAGCTTGCATCTTGTGTGGCACCAAAATGCTCCCAAAATAGACCATGAGAAATACAGCTGGTATGCAAATCAGTTTGAATGATCTGAAGCTGGTGTGAACACTTACAGGACACAAAATGCTCAGGCTTTTCAAGATACACGTTTTCCGTGGTTTTGAGCATGATATACGTAACATCAACCCTGATTCCAAAAGGTGGCCTTTGGCAAAAGTCTGCTGCTCTTGGAAAGAAGCTGCTTGTGGTAAATTGGCATGACCATGTTAAGAATGAGATAATCATAAAATGTAACCATTTGAAAATGACTGGAACTCATGAGAGGATCCAGCTGTTTGATCAAGTCTGTCAGATCATGACTAACCACTTGCAGAAGACTCTTGTTCTCAGTTGGATAGAGGGAAGCGTGTAAGAGGCAGACCACAGAAAAAGGGCCAGCTGCCACCCAGAAGAGTTTAACTTAGTAAGGCAGAGCACAACACATGGTTACAGTAGCAGCATGGCCCCTTCCTTCAGTGGACTTCTAAACAGAAAAAATACGAATTACTGGAGACAAGTTCCTTACCCAATCTCGAAGTGGTAGAAATACCAAAATAAAGTATCTTTCCATCTGATACTAAATAATGAAAACACACAACCAAATCACTCCAACCAGGATATGGTGAAAGTGAAGTATCTATGGTGACCTTGACTGTATGAAGAAAATCTGAACAATTTCTTAATATGTGGAACTTAAGATACTGCAAGTAAGCAGTAGGTATACTACCTATAATACTCCTTAAGTTTTCCTCCAGATTCTGAGCATAGATGGTGCTATGGAAAGCATCTGAAAAAAGACTGTTCTCTTTAATAATGACACATAAATATTAAGTTGGAAGAAGAGACCAAGGAGGATGGCAGTGTAAACAGTGAGTTCTGGAAAGAAAGGGGAAGTGCCAAGTGGCTAACATAATAAATACCAATTGGATTTTTCAGGAATAAATTACTTTTGTACTTCAATTTTAGGTTTCAATTTATTTTGACAGGTACAGAGACTATAAAAGGTAAAGCGATTTATAGAATACGTATACCCAGAACAGAGAGAAATGAGAACACGTGATGAGTTATGGAGGTATGCTTTATAAAGACTGCTATAAAGTCATAGCTTTCACATTAGGAGAGTACTGTACAATCCAATTCAACACTCACATTTAATACAAACTTAAATTGACTATTTGTTCCACAGGCAAAGTTAAAGAGGGAGGCACATTCTGCTGAAGGGCGCTATTAGCTGTGATTGCCATTCAGCAGGCCAGAAACACAGATTTGTGGAAGAAGAATATGTAGGGATTTAAAAATGCCCTTTCCGGAAAAGGAAGAACAGTATCACCAACCAAGGAGAAAACAATCAACCGTTCTAGTGGCTTTCCTGTCACTGCATAAACTGTATAGTTAGGGAGACCCAACCAAAAGAAATGCAAAGTTAACTGGAAAGGGGAATTCCAGTATTTGATTTGTTTCTTAACAGAAAGTGCTTCTGGGAAGAGGTATAAATGTTCTTATTCATACACAACTCATCTATTTTCTAAGTGTTGCTGTACCAGTTATATTCTTTTATCTTCTAGTAAAACCACTACTATAATTATCTATTACTTCTCATAAGGAATCTTTTTATGCAAGACATAATTACATCAATAGATATGATTCATTTTAGAGCCATGCAGAGTTACAGATTTCATTTACATCTGGAAAAATATATCTCTGATCATATCATAATCAGCATGAATTTGATTACCTTATTCAAATTAATTTCTCTTCAATATTCACTAGAATATACTGACCAAAAGGGCCAAAACACGTAAAAGCTTCCATGACATTAATTTCCAAAGTTTCATGTAAGTCATGTGGGATTTTGATTACAGCTACTGAAAACTCCTAGAACACATTTAAAATAACACCATGTACCCAGGTGGGGGCAAAGCAGATCCATTCATCTAACAATTCTCTCCCCTCCATACAAATACAAGAAATAAAAATTACAGGGACAGATTTGAGGTTAGACGATATCGTACCATTCCAGTATATCTCCTTTAGAGTTTCATCAGTTTCTGACAGAATTCAGTATCTTGTTGAAGTAAGCTTTTTTAAAACTGGATTTAAAATCAGTTCGATTCTCTCTTTCAGCAGTTCAGAGAATCCTGAGAGTACATATCTGTAACAGTGTCTGCCATGTGATAAGTACACAAGTGTTTTCCAAACCCAACCCCCAGTGTTGAGGGTTGTTTTTTTTTTTTACATATGCCACTTTGTTTCTTAAATTATTGCTTTTCCAAGTAGACATTTCATTTTATAAAAAAGTGAGGCATTTTATATATGACAGCTCTTTTTATATATTAAACTTTATAAATATTTTCTCATATTTGCTGTTTCCTCTGTAACTTTTCCCCCATGGTGTAAGAAATATACCAGTTAAAAATTGTCTGCTACATTCCAACATATTAGCTTAGAAGAAGCAAACATTAAGAATTGATTTGCTCTCTTAAGGTAAGATTCCATTTTATTAAAACATTATCTCATTGTGTTGTAGACAATTTTGACGACTGGCAACTACTCTAAGTTTCTCTTGAGTTATTATGCATAAGCGTGTGTTGTGGTTTAGCCCCGGTCAGCAACTAAGCACCACACAGCCGCTCGCTCACTCCCCCACCCTTGTGGGATGGGGGAGAAAATCGGAAGGGCCAAAGCAAGAAAACTCGTGGGTTGAGATAAGAACAGTTTAAAACAAAACAGCAATAATAATAATAATATAATGAAAAGAAAAATAATGAGTGAGACAGAGATGAAACCTTGGAAGAAGGGGAAAAAAAACCCAAAAAACTAAACAACAAGTGCTGCAACCGCTCACCACCCGCCGACCGACGCTGCCGGTCCCCGAGCCGCGATCGCTGCTTCCCCCGGCCAACTCCCCCCAGTTCATATACTGGGCGTGATGTCACATGATATGGAATACCCTTTGGCCAATTCGGATCAGCTCTCCTGGTTGTACCCCCTCCCCTCCCGGCTTCTTGTACAACTGGCAGAGCATGGGAAGCTGGAAAAGTCCTTGACTAGTGTAAGCACTACCCAGCAACAACTAAAACATTAGTGTGTTATCAACATTATTTTCATACTAAGTCTAAAACACAGCACTATACTAGCTACAGTGAATAAAATTAACTATCCCAGCTAAAACCGTGACAGCATGGAATTCAGCTGAAGGTAACATGAGCTGCTCAATATTTTGCTTCTATTGTATCCAAAGTTTTGAACACAAACATTGGTTCAATAAGTTATTGGGAATGAAAATTACAGATAAGAGGAAATTACTGAAATAACTGTTATGAAAGAAATCTCGGACCATTAATTTGATACACAGAAAAACAGACCTGCCAAGAACCTGCAGTATCAATGGAGATACATACATGCATGTTGTATGTATGAGATAGATAATCTCTAGGAACGAGAATCCCCAGGACCAATTACAAGGGAGTTCTGCAGCTGTTCTGCACTATTTGATTCAAGTATTATACCATTACTTTTAGATTTACTGTTTTGGCTGGTTTGGGAGGTGAGAGGATTACTTATTTCATTTCAGTACAGAAAAGACAGAGTTAAAAATGAAATAGCCTCCAAAAGGCAGGATCAGTTCCAAACTGTAAAGGAAAGAACCATATGCTAAATGCTATGGCCATGCCCTAAATTTAACATCAAGCTACAATTAAGTATCCCCAGGTCACTTGTAAGATATCCAAAACTGCTGTCAAAATTATTGACAGTCATCAGATGGTGGCAGAGACCTTCAAATAAAGGCAGAGGATGATACTAGAGGCCCCAGGGATATAATCACCAATAGTTAACTACTGTTAGGAAAGGAACGTGACCACGGAACTGGTTTATGGATAATAACATGAACAAAAAGCACATATACATATATAAAAAATTGTGCATAAGGTGAAATTGGGAACCCAAAAAGAAAGAAAAAGCAAATGACCCCCATTTTAGTTAACTTAGTGGACCCATGAACAAGGTAGAGGAAACCCCCAAGTCAAAATTCTCCTCTTAATGAATAACCGGGGGCTGCAGATGGCTCATGTAACACCCTCCCACTTCTTGAGGAAGGCGAGTACCCAGTCTTGGGATTCACAGGAGTGGTGGAAGGGCAAGCACAGCACACTAGAGAGAAGAGGGTGGGCACTAAGGAGCATTCAACAGTTGCAACTGTTTCATTATTGAGACGTTTTCCTGAAATTGCACTCTTATTTTCTTTATTCTTTTTCTATAATAAGTAGATCTGGATTAGTAATCATTCCTTTATTAGATTAACAATAAATTCTTTGCTATTCATAAAAGGTATGTTCCCTATTTGCCCATAACAAAATTGTGTATGCAACAGTGTGCACAGAGCTTTTGAATATAACGTGTATCAAATATATGAACTCATTCATTCTACTCAGCCTGCGATTTTGCCTTCAATGAGCATTTGTGTTCACTGGACTGTTGAAGAGTGTGATTCCAGAATGCCTGTAATGTTATCTGACATAACTCTCCAAATACAGATTGTTTCAAGATACAATTATAGGTATGCTAAAATCTACAAATCATAATCCTCATTTTTATCCCAGGAAGGAATGTTTCTCTTATGTTAAATTTTGTACTTCAACAGCTCCTATTAGCTAAGCCTAGCTTGATTTATAAAAAGAAAAAGAAAGAAAAACAATTTGTATACTATATCAGTAAAAATGCACCTTTAACAATTTATCCGTGTTTTCATTAATGTCGGTATTAGACCCAAAACCCTCCCCTGCCTTCTAAAAAAGCCTTTAGCTAGCCTTTAAATCTTAACTACAAGGCCAGATTGTAATACGTAGAGGAGAATTTAAAGGATTTGTTAAGGAAACATCATATAAACCCCAACCTTTTCACTTTTTTAATATGCAAATTTATATACTCAAAATTCATACTAATTGAACCAAATTAATATTACAGAGTAAAAGCACTAAAACATTTTTCTTTTTGCCTGCAAAAATGTATCCCTTGAAAAGAAATCAAATGAGTTAAAATTGCATTATGAAGAAATTGTGGCTCATGGTCTGTAGTCGAGCAGTCCATATGTAACTTGAAATATTTCATTCTCTTACACCCTCTTACTAAAACATCAGCTAAATTATCTTATATCCTCTCAGATTTCTTATTTCTCAGCTCAAGTGAACCTGAGACACCCTGTATTTAAAAGTGACTTTTTGGAATTCAGAAGAAAATAAAATACTTGTGACATTGAATATAATTCAGAAAACCAGTTGCCTAGACAATAATTAAAAGTTAAAGCAGTGATTTACAATGGCTATCGGGGAGATCTGTTTAAAATAAATCCTTGTAAAATCAATATACAAAACAGGCCCTTAGAAGCAATAGCTTAGGCTGGCAATATAAACAAACCCTCAAGGCTACAACTGGCATTAATTTAGAGCCAAATTCCACCACCCTTATTCCCACTTACTATTACCCTTCCTCGCAGGTACCACTGAAATGCCCAAGTCTTGACAATATAAAGGTGTCTGCCTCGCTCTGGGACCCAGGGTGAAGCTACACTTAAAACCTGCCAACCTTGCAACAATTTCAGTGCAATTAAGGAATTGCAATAGGTAAGAGGTTACTAGGAAATATTTGGAAAATTAAGAAATTAAAAAAAAAAAATTAAAGCTCTGACAAATATTTGTTTCTGAAAAACTATCAGTTCTATGACGCCATCACTTTTCTAAGCTCCTTTCAGTTCCTGCTCATCTACATTGTATTTCATAAGTTCTACAGCTTTCTGCATAATTGATATTCTTTGCTTAATGAACCTTTACTTCACAGTTCATTTGTCTATGTAGAAAAATACATCATTGCAGTTCGTTCTGGCTTATCCCCTGAATAAATGACCATTTCTTCTCATAAGAATGGTCCTCCTAATTCCAGAGCCAGAGTCAATGCCATTTCGTTATCAGTTATACTGCTGCTGATCCCATTCAAAGAATAGGAAGAAGAACATGTCTCAACCCTTACGCAATTATGATATGTCAGGGAGAACAAGGAAGTATAGTCCCTAAAAATGAACTTTCCATTCCGCTACTCTTATACGATAAATAAAGCCAAAAGCAAAAAGAAACAAACCTTTTGAATAGTGAGAAAATTCCAATACTAATAAACTCTTGTTTCTAACCAGTGAAGTTAATTCACAAAGAGGGGGGAAATAATAATCTCTCCAAATGAATGTTGCCCTTCATTTTCCCTAGGGCTCTTGGAGAGATGAAAACATGACACTACTGGTAGAAAACGCCATGATTCACAGTAAGTGAGAAGAATTCCAAATAGCCTCAAAGCGTACTTTTCAGAGTAATCAGTCTTCAGGCAAAGAATAGTATAATTTTCAAAACCTGTTGGATTTGGCATCCTAGGAAAAAACAGTTATCTTGTATTCACGTCATACCTGAATATATCTAATCTTCATTTAAGCTTTCAAAGATATTGTTTTCAGTATGGCACCAACTATGCAGCTAAAAGTCACATGTCTAGGGTTTTTTAGAAAATTTAGCAGATCTTCGTCAGTCGTTTTCTTTCTAGTTCTCAGCCAAGAGTAATTCCATTAACAGCGAACTGCATCCAACAATCTACCAAAAGAATAACATTTTAACTTTAAAAAACAGTGTACATGTAGGTAGGAAAAACCGGAGGCATACGGGAACCCAAGGAGGATTGCTACTAATTCCAGGATTATGGTCATCTTCCTGTGATGGTAGAACCTCAATATCTCCAATTAGGCAGCTGAAGATAGTCCTCTATAGAGGACTAAACAAAAGTATTTCCAGCACAGTATTTTCCAGAATAAGAAGCAATTACACTATTTTCTCTCTCACATGCTCAGCTTGTTTCAATCAGGAAAGATTAAGACATGTACAAGTCCCAAATGCATTTTCATTGCCCCTTACATGCATAAAGCTCACAAAGGAGCATTAAATGTAGGTAATTGTTAGAATATATACATGACTGCTGGAATACATATATATAGGAAGGTATACATTTATTAGCAGGTAAATGTAAGAAATTCTAAATTGGAGACTACAAGGTTAGGCATGGTGGCTTTTTTGATGTCTGTTCAAGATATATCACAAGCTATACACTGGGTGCTGATCTCATGAACAGCTGCACAGCTTATGGTAGGAGATAATGATATACTTGGCATACTCTTTGCTGTGTAAAAAACTGGCTGGATGACCAAGTCCAGAGCTGTGGTGAATGGAGTTTAATCC
The DNA here is from genome assembly GCA_031468815.1 of Morus bassanus. Taxonomy (NCBI): domain Eukaryota; kingdom Metazoa; phylum Chordata; class Aves; order Suliformes; family Sulidae; genus Morus; species Morus bassanus. Next base: position 6,551,602 of record CM062583.1, read on the forward strand.
AGTTGGCAGCTGGTCACAAGCAGTGTTCCCCAGAGCTCAGTGTTGGGGCCAGTTCTGTTTAATATCTTTATCAATGATCTGGACGAGGGGATCAAGTGCACCCTCAGTGACTTTGCAGACAACACCAAACTGGGCAGGAGTGTTCATCTCCTTGAGGGTAGGAAGGCTCTACAGAAGCATCTGGACAGGCTGGATCAATGGGCTGAGGCCAGTTGTATGGGGTTTAACAAGGCCAAGTGCCGGGTCTTGCACTTGGGTCGCAACAACCCCATGCAACACTACAGGCTTGGGGAAGAGTGGCTGGAAAGCTGCCTGACAGAGAAGGACCTGGGGGTGCTGGCTGACAGCCGGCTGAACACAAGCCAGCAGTGTGCTCAGGTGGCCAAGAAGGCCAACAGCATCCTGGCTTGTGTCAGGAACAGTGTGGCCAGCAGGAGCAGGGCAGGGATGGTGCCCCTGTGCTTGGCACTGGTGAGGCCACACCTCGAATCCTGTGTTCAGTTTTGGGCCCCTTAGTACACGAAGGATATTGAGTTGTACAAACACTGCATTCATGAAAGTTTGAACATTGTCTTGACTGAATTCAGTAGAGTATCAGGTGAATCTTTTGAAGCATTAGGAATATACAGATGTTGTGATATTCATCATCTTTTTAAACTTGCCAATTCTGACAGTTTTGGGGATGCTGAGAAGAAGAAAGCAATGTATGAAAATACAAATGACACAATTTAGCAATGGATTAAATGAACTATCACTTCAATTTTCTCCTCCTACAGTGGAAGCACTTTAGCCAAGACTGATGCAGCATACGGCCTCATTTATTTTATTTCCCCACCCCCACCCCAGCAGCATGCTATTATTTCCTACCTGAATTTGTCAGTGAGCTGTCTACCATCCAGTTAAGAATCACAATCTCCTCCTCCCAGAATTATACTCAAATCCAGGTACTGCATCTTACTAGCAGTTGCACCTCTTCAAGGTATTGCTCATATCTCAAAGTGTGCAGCTCTCCTGCTGCCAGTTCTTTTGGGCTGGAAGTAGTGCCTTCATTCCTTTAAAACTTTGTTCAAGGGCCTAGGAGCTGCTGAAGAAACAAGCTACCTCCCCTAAATGATGTCAAACTACCCAGAATTTCTCTCTCTGAACTTCCACTCAGGCTCTCCTCCTGTTACAAATCTTACTCTCCCTGAAGGGCAAAATTCCCTGCTTTCAAAAGCCCTTCTCCATCACATAGCTCTACCATACGATCCCTGAACTTTCATTTCCTCCAACAGCAGAATTAGTTACAGCAGACAGAGATGGGTCTGATCAGCCAATTCCCTTAAAGCTTCCATGTAGCTGCACATGAAATGATTTACTGTTAATTCTACAGAGAACGTTTGTTCTACTTCTGGGCAAAATCCAAGAAGGCTAATGCTGGACCTAATGCCAACAGAAACTATAGCTACAATACTGTATTTGAATCCCATATAAGGAGAGAATTCCTCAGATATCCTTATCTGTTAATTACAGTTCTAATTAGTGGCTTTTAGCAACTCCTACTGCATTGCTCCCTCACATTCCAGAGAGACCTTTGGGAATAAGAAAATCTGACACTTTCTTCAGTTTTCCACTTTCCCAAGCCATGGGATTTATGTGCAAGTCACAGAGGTTATGTTTTAGAGAAGGAGTCCTAGCAATGTGCTTCCACTACCAGTTATACTGTCCAAGAACTAAAGTAATAACACTGAGGACAAGGCATTTTTTTATGCTTGGATGTGACTTTTTTTTAAAATTGATACTATCATCAAGAATAACGCAACCTTCTGGCTCCACCATACCCCAACCTCCACTTCCAAAAGCAGTAACTTTTGGGAAAGGCAATGAAGTAAATTTCCCTCACCCCAGAAGAGCCTTGTATCTACCTTATTACCTACCACAACAGCAACAGTTCAAGAACATTCAGAGCTGTGTGGTGTCACCCATAGCCTTAGCAAAGGTGATTTTGCATATGCAACACCAATACAACGCCTGACAACCACAGTCCACCTCTCTTTTACTGACAGTTCTTTTTAGCCCTTCCCCCGATGGACAGAACAATAATTTAGAATAACATATTTCACAATAAACAAAATTACTGAAGAAAGTCAGAAAAAATTCACACTGTGCTGAAAGAACTGATAATAACAAGAGGAGCTATTAAGTACAAATTTTCTTACTAGAACTGACATGACTGAATCTAATGGAATATTTCACTTTGAGGAGTTTTTTTTCTTTTAAGGGAAGTACTCTAAAATCTATGCAAGCCTAGAGAGAAAGAAAAAAAACCCAACTGAACATTTAGCATATGGAAAGTTTCTGAAATTATATCCCTGACTGACAGAGCTGTGAAAGGAAACAGTCATAAATGCAGTACAACCTTGTCTTTCTGTTAAAATATGGCAGGACATATATTTGTGCTTGCTGCTAACAAAATTTTTTTCATTTGCAGTCATTTAGGGTTAGGTTGACATATCTCTACTCCAAATGAAAATGGTGTTATTAAAAGCAGTAGTGTGGGTGTTAAGGAATCATATTTTTATCAGCCTGGTAACTGGTTCTAACTTTTAAAACCCAGAATGTTTAATGAACCTTTATTATTACAGGGGTAATGCTGAGTCCATTCACCAGCTTGACATATTCCAGAGAAAGAATTTGGGTAAATTCCTCAGCCTACACATGTACAATGAAACACATGATGCTTCATGGATTTAAAACAAAGGAGAATTTGATCCAGAGACAGTTAAATGACTTGCCTACAGACATAAAATGATACAGATCTCAACAACTCCCTGGCTCAGCCCACTTTGTCCACAGTGAGGGTTTTGTGAGCATGCTGGCAGAGGTTTGGATTCAGCAGAGCCACATTTTTCTTCTACCTGTAGCCACTGTTTCATTCCTCATTGTCCTAAGTAAGAAAGTGGTGTGCATCCCTAAATGGTGGAATGTCATATCTTTGTTTTCAAAGCTGCTTTCAACTTCAGTCAAAAGTATCCAATACTTAGTAACATTTAATAGCAGCAAGTAGCTGAAACACTGAAAAGCCAGAGTCTAGGATTTGAGACAATTACAAAGAATAATATGAAGTTGCAAGAAAAAGTAAGACGGATTGAGCCATACTCTCATACGACATACTCTCACTGTGGCTGCCACAAATGTTAGTTGAACCTGCTATGTTAATAATGATAATTCTCCAAGAGAAGCTGTTAATCTGCAATCAGAGATTATCATGGCTTTATTTCATGGTAAACAGATTCTTCTGATTAAAAGACTGGGCTCTGGAATTTGTGTCTTGCAGGCAATGTAAAAAATATAGTCAGGATGAAACAAAACATTTTCAAAGTACCCCATTAAAAGAGGAATTGGAGGGGTTAATGGATACTTTTTGGATATTTATGATTATGAAAGAGTTTAAAATTTTATTATTAGATGAAAATTTTGTTGGAGATTTGTACTTCATGTTTTGGCAGAGGTTGTTCATGACATACATGACCTACAACTATTTTTTGTTGTTACAGTAAGACACAAAAAAATTATGCATATATTTAATATTTTATTTAAAAAAAAAAAAAAAGCAATAGCTGCTTTTTTGTCCTGGTTAACTTTTCTACATCGCAATATCTCCTGTTGTAATGAAACAGTCTGGCATTTTGAATAAGTAAAGATGATAAGTACTCAGTATGCTAATTAGAGGAGCAGATGTTTTCAATAAATGTGTGTTAGCCTGAAATAATTTTTCTACAGATATAAGTATGCATTTTGGTGTTTGGCCAATCCATAAGAGTTTGATTTCAATAGGATTTTTCTCTGACTAATGACTTAGTGTCCTCAGGATTCATTTTGTGATATTTTATTTTTTCTTTTAAAGTGAAAAAGAATACTCTTCTCCTAGACAAAATAAGGCTGGTCTAATGCTTCCCGTTATAAACTCTAGTATCTAGCTATTTATTACCACAAGTACATCCCACACCCGAATTTAATGGAAGATTTAAAAAAAGTTTCAGTCAGTTTGAAGAATAAAATTAAGACAAAATATTTTTTCTTGTTAAAAATAATCTAATCGCTGTAATTTTATGACACTCAAACATCACTGTAATCTAGAAGAAAAGCTTGAAACACGGCAGGCCAGATACTTGGGTTACTCAAATCTGAGAGATGCTTTTAACCAAGCTGGAAGCTTTTTTTAATAGAAATTTGTTATCTAAACTCCCTACAGATTTCCTCTGCCATGAACATCTTCAGCATCAAGCTACAAGACCTGATGGGGAATGTTTCCTCACATCAAGAGACTCCCTGGCTCCAGCACCACACACACAACCTGAGAGGGTGAGACTCGGGAGTCTCTGTGAGTCTGGCTGAGTGCTTGGGGCTGCCACTGAAGGGGCCCAGGTGCAGGGAGAGGAGGCAGAGCCAGCTGGATGCTTCCCGCTGGTGCATTGAAAACCAGGCCCTGCTGCTCAGAAGACAAGAGGTGAACCGGGGCCACAGAGAGGGGCAGAAGGAGCAAAAGAGGAACATAGCCCTGGAGAAGATCCTGCTGCTGCCTATTGGATGGGGTGAGTGAAGTAGTGACTGCTCCAGTCCTCATTCCCCCATCAACTACAGAAGTTGTCACTCTGGCTTTAAAAATTTTCACAATGGCAAAGCCATCATCAGGAAGATTACTTAATTGGTGCTTCTAGGAGTCTACTGCCAGAGGGAGCTTGATTGTTTTCAGCTCCAGTTTGCCCTAAGGGGAAGTGTGGCTCCAGCCTGGCATAGGCAAAACCAGGTACCAGTTCTTTTTCACAACAGACCAGCCTTGAATGGCATGGGAAATCAGAGAAATGCTGAAGGCAAAGCATTTGCAAATTGACAGGAGAATGATGTAGCAACAGTACCTCCACAGAAAAGCAGTTTCTATCTTCAGTAGTGGCTGGAAGGCCTTACCTTTAGGCTGCTTCAGTAACAATCATATTTTTCCATATTGCCATAGGAAGCTCTGTTTGAAGCTCTCTAGGCACCAAAAGTCCCGGCTGAAGGGACAATGATAGGGTTAAAGAACATTCTTTACTCTTAGGGTGTAGTCCTAGCCTGAAATCAGATGACTAGGTAAAAATGTGAGATTAGTGAGGTGAAAATAAAGATGAAATTCTGACTCAGCTAAAGCCATTGCCTATTTTGGAATGAGTAAGAAAGAGACAGAACTCCAGCTGTAGCCCACTGACTAAATTACATATACAGCTAACTGCAACCAGCAGAATGTCAGGAGAGAAAAGGCATGGGTGCTTGCTTCACTGTCAGGCACAAAAATCCAGTGCTAGCATTTTCCCATGCAAATGCTTTTTATCCGTGGTAAACCTAAGAAAAGTACCATCTAACATCAACCTTTTTCCTCCCAATTTCCCCTGGATTTTACACCACAAATTGGGTATGCAGCATTTGGCACAAAACCAGCACTGAAAGAAAACTTATTTTGTTCTCACCGCAGAAGCAGCTCATGACTTTGTTTCATTTAAGCTTCTCTGAAGTGCCTCCAATATGAGAGCAGAAATTGGTGCACACTGGAACAGGGGCCTAGAACAGCTTCTGCAGCACAATCACTTCCACAGGCCCTTGGGATGTTTTAAAGAAGCAACTCAGACAGAATAATAACATTTGCATGATTTAACATGTTTTAGAGAAATAAGAGAAATCAGAAAGATTTAATTTGCATCTCAATTAAGTCATTTTTCCACATGCGGTGGCTAGTATTGCATCAGATAGACACTTCCAGACCAAGACAGAAGTGGACAATAGACCACTTGTGCAGTGAAGCTCTCAGCAGCAATGGGCAGATCTTTACAACTCAGCGTTCTCTCCCCTTCAGTCAAACATGAAGACCTCAACTGTCTTCTACTACTTTACACAGCAATTGCAGCTACTAACTACCATGCTCTATGCAAAACTAAGCACACGTCAACACCAATGAAACACACACAAAAAAGTACAAAAGAAGAAAAGATGAGAAAATAGAAAAACTCCACAGTTATCTTTCAAAATTGCCAAAACTTCTGAAGAGGCTATGTCTTTTTCTTTTATGTATTGTCTTTATTTTTAGAAAACACTTGCACATCCACTGTGTAAGATAAATTAATACTGATGTGAAATTATATTTATTAATTATAGTGTTGGATTTAATGAAAAGCTGAAAATCAAAACTTGTTCTATGTTCAATTTACGTTGGATACTCAGTTTTGTGTAAGAATTTTGACTAAATACAGAAGATCAGCTTTTCTTAAAAAGTTTGCCCTAATTTTAGACTACAATATACATAGCAAAATGATACATTAATAGAATATAAACAAAGTCAAGTCAATCTTAGATTAACTTAATGGTTAAAAAAAGGGGGGGGTGAGGGGGCGCGAGGAGGAAGGAAATGAAAACTAGCGGTTGGGAGGCCCAGAACTGAGACTGCCAACTACTTTCTGCAAGAATATGCAGAGTTCTGGTCCTCACATTTAAGGTAAATATATTTAAGCATTAATGTGCAGTGGAAGACAGAATAGCTGGTGAAGAGAAAGCCAGTGATAGAAGAGGAGACTAGCTACTGTGCATTACCAGTTTTACATGACTTACAAAGTTAAGAGAGGAAAATATTGCTGCCCATAAATACACTACAATAAGCATGAGGGAGGGAGAAACACTGCTGTCTCAGGACTGGAGAACAAATAATTCCAAGGACAAACGTGCATGAACTGATCATGCTTACATTAAGGCTATATAAGAAAAAATATTTTTAGCTATTCCAGCATTATATTCCTGGGTCACGTTTTCAAGTGGGATGGTGGAACAAGAAATTTACTTTCATTTACAGCTGTGTAGAATAAGTTCCATAAAAGTGACTGCATGATGTCCTGATGAAAGCAGGGGACCATAATTAATGACACAGTATTTTCCAATCCCCTGTTCTTTTCTTTTACGACAATGAAGGAATTTATTTATCCTGTACACATGGAGATATCTGTGATTGCAGAGGATGTAAGAGTCAGAGAAATCACAAAGAAGCAAAGAAGATACAGGGATCCTCTTGTCCACCATCAAAGTCCAATTATTGTTCACAGTATCATACAAACAAGATCTTTCATTCTAATGCTTTGCTGCACCAGCAACAATATCACAGTTTCAAAACCTTACAAAAACTGCTTCTATAATAAAATACTTTGAACTAGAGACCTGACACCAATAACCTTTCAGCTAATTTGAAACTGCAGAAAAATGAAAACAAAGTATCGGTACAGACTGACCCCTCAGTGTCCTCAGTATTTGTTACGAGGCAGCATATTAATTATCTGCAGGTGTAAAACTTTTTTAGGGTCTTAGTGTCCCGTGTGAAACTACAACACAACTGGAAAGGAGGCAGTGAGATGCGAAACATACTTTTTGACAATGCACAGCATTCAAGTTTCATTTGATGTGGTATCCTGTATAACTTGATTTGTTTGTTGACACTGCAGCTTAAAAATCTACAACTACAGATACATTGCATGATATTTCTGATAAAAACTATTATGGTGTTAAAAGAAAAGATATTTTGGAATTTCTATTATTATATAAAGATGAGCAGATACATAATTTTTATACTCAGATCTTTTTGTGAAAAGGAATACCTTAATATGTATGCCTAAAAAAGCAGCTCATTGAACACCATTCAACATTTATATAGCTTATACATGATGAACGAAATCCTTCTATTTTCAGAATATTTGAAGATAGATGGTTAGTTAAATCAATATTTGAAAAGCAAAATCTTGATTAAAGATAACATCTTAAAACTATGTCAACTTTCAGGTGTTTATTGAATATTCACAGTCAGTCTTAATGAATATTTCCTGCAAAAGTTCTCTGTCCCTACACAGTGGTGTATTTTTCACATTTTCCAGAAGACAGAAACATTTTGCCATTGAAATTTTATTGCTTCACCTCTGAGTTATAAAGATTTATAGCTTCTCTCAGTTGGTCTCAGAAGCATCACTAACACAAGGGTATTGCTCTCAGAAACAACCGAGAAGCTGTAGATTAGAAAAACATTTGCAGTGACCATTTTTGTGCTTTTAGCTTTTGCTAAAAACACTGAATCTTCTATTACAATTTGTCTGCATTAGTTTGTTTGCAAATAAAATAAGAATCCTGTGTGTTGAATGAAAAACTGCTCAGCTCAGATACAGCAAAATGGGTATATAGCAATGATCAAACAAAACACTCTCGTTCTTCAAAGGGTTTGGCCCTTTCCTTCCTACCTGGCGACTTAGATAAAGGGCCTCATTTTCAGAACCAATTGATACTGTGATTTCCATGGAAGTCATTAGGAACACTCTGCCCTTCAAAACATCAGCCACCCTTTGCACTCTAAATAGCATTTCAAGAAACTTCTCTTAATCCAAAATCATGGAAACCCTGCTACAGCTGCTATTCAATACTGAAGAAGTCTAAAGTCATAAGGGGCTTTCTAACTGTGGAGTGTTGCCAGGGCGTCTTCAGCTCTGTCCCTGGATGGTACACGGGAGCTGGGTTCGCTGCACCCCTCGTCTTCACAAAATCACATCTCCTCTATCCAAGTGGAGTTTCTTACCTGGCTGGTGCTGGGTTATTCTGGAGATGAGAATGGGATAGCCATACCAACTTCTCTTGCTAAACCTTGGTCACTGTGAATTAAAGAAAAGAGACAAGGGCCATAAATATATCATTTAAGAAGAAGATAAGCTCTGCAGCCTTTGCCTTCCCAGCCTTGAGTAGCTGCTAGGCTGCTGCAGGGCAAGATTTTGCATAAAAATCAATGCCACAGGGTGGTTTTCCCAGAATAATTATGGCTCGTATCCAAATCTCATTTACATCCTCCCCAAAGAGACAAGAACAAAAGACAGTATCTGGATATGGGGGAAAATAAAGAGAATAAAGTTTGGGATTTAAATAAATGAAGATACTGCTGCTGATTATAGGACTTGCAGAGTAAGTTAACCTGCACATAACCTCCACAACACAAGAACTATACTGCTACCAATATCTGATAACACCACCTCAAGGGAATCCCCCTTGGTAATGGAGTCACTGCTGTTTGCTTCAGGTAATGCTTCACGTAGTCAAGATTTGCTAGTTGCTCAAAGCAACTGGGCAGAGAGACATCACTACTTTGTCCTAATTTGATGATGTTAATTCCTTAAGGAGGAAGATGATTTTTTACATTTTGTCATTATTTTTATTGCCAATTTTCCTAACAAATTACAAAGACCAAGAACTATGCTGAAAGCCAAATCTCACAGAGTAAGGGTGAGAGAAAAAAAAAGCTCAGTAAAATTTGATTTTCCTCATCATTGGCTCTTTCATATCCCTATAATCCATTTTTGGGACAGATTCTAATCTCAGACACAGCATGGGCATCCCGGCATACCTAAGAAAAATCTGTTACTGTGCATCATGCGTGATATGAGAATCTGGCCCTTCCATTGTAGATGGAACATTTGCATGAAGTTCTTACGACTTTTTAAAATAGCCATATTTTCCAGTATTTGCAACTATGCACATTTTTGCCTGAATTGCTGTTCATTCCACAGATGGCAATTATGAAAAGCCGTCACATATGGCAACTACAAAAATAAATTTGTCTAAGGCTATGAACGTACAAATTCACCACAAAACCCAGCACTCTGAACACAGTTCCTTTTCTGAGAACTTGGGTCGTGCCTTAGTCCCTGCTCCTGTAATGAAGTCAACTGGAAATCTCAGAAAGTAAGTCAGACCTATGAGCTGTCAATTACTATGTTCTTACCCTGAGTTATTTCTCAAGTTTGAGAGTGAGTGAACTTTCTGACTGTATCCAGGAAACCCTTTAGGCATGCATTTAACTTTATATAAAGAATTAGCCCCAGGGAGATCAGTCACATCTCTAATTACTTGGACAGATCACCATTTTGGTCAGGTTTTTCTTTTTTTTCTCCGACAGTCAAGTCAGTATGTGAGTTCATGAGGCATAATATGGTCTGCAGAAGGTGGCCTTTTTGACCCATGGCTTTCAGCTCCTTTCCACAAATGCTGAGGATAAGCCTAAGTTTTGACCCATCCCTGTTTGCTCTGCACCAGCTGGCAGGCCTGCTCCAGGGCGCACAGCTCTCCTGCCCTCCCAGGGAGCAGGAGGGTGCTGGGGCTGTCACAGGGGGCCCTGGCAGGAAGGGGCTGGTATCCAAACACACACTGGGTATCTTAGAATGATGGTTGCTCTTTACCAGTGTATTTCCTCAAATGTGTTTAAAACAATTTTTAATATCACAGTTAATTTTTCCTTCAGAAAGACATAATCTGTTTTATCTTAAACACTTCCGTTAACTCAATTTCAGTCTCAAATATCAACTACTTTGTTTTCCAAGGGCTGCTCAATCTAACCTCCACATATGTTATTCTTTACTAAATCCAGATAGAAAGCACTTATTCCCTCATACTTATTTTAAAATACCCATAATTCCGTAGTCACAGTGTTTCTCTAATAGAGCCCTCCAGTCTAATAACAGCTTGCTTATAGCTATGGAGTCTCTAGAAATATGGCATGTCCTTTATTTCTTTCCATGCATCTAAGATCAATGCAACTTTCTGCATTATTTAATGGTCATACAATTTGGAAATGTTAAGTACTAGATAAATGTATCTTATTATTTTGCCTCACTGTGATATTCACAGCACTTTCATTTTGATTTTTCACCTGCTATTGACTAAACTGTCATCCTATACTGGCCTTAAGATTTACACATATGTTTACATAAATTTTTTTAGTGCTTCAGATCCAGCTCCACAACCCCTTTGATCTTTAGTAGGTATCCAGCTCCAGGTTTTGAGGTGGTTGTTGTTTTTTTATTAATACAGTCATTACTTTACTTTTTTAATTTGCTGCATTTTCCTCCAGAATTTCTCTGAGAGGCAAAATACAAATCATTCTTACAAGGGCATTAGTATTCTGGGGTGTTTTCCTGACTATCCTTTCAAGTCTGTTGTCTAACTAGGTACCATTTATTTGAGAAAAAAATATAGAGAAAAGGGTGAGTCCCAAACCTGCACTGGTGTAAATCTGCACAGCTTACTTGGAAGCAGTCACATTCTGCTGATATCAATTAAATCTACAGCAGGTGATGATTTGGCCTAAACATACTAACCCTTGTACTTGCCTTCAGCAAACACCTATGAAAAAAGCTGAAGTCTTTTCTAGTTTATCAGTAGACATTTTATTCCAAATAACCATTGGCAAATTGCAACCTCCTCTTATATTTTTGGCTACTACTCTAACAACTCTTGACTTTAGGAATGCCTCATTTGCCTTCATATGGCCACTGGAAAAGGCTCTCAACACTGAGCTTTGTGTACTGTAGTATTTCTGTCCTACTAACTCAACATTTTTCCTCTTGCTGTTCTCATCAACTACAATAAAAGCCTTCAAATCTCTAACCCAACTAATTTGTCTCAGTAACACCGGGAGATGGCATTTGGTCTAATTTACATCCCATGAAATCCTAGTGACTTCAGTAAGTTGTACAGGATGTAAATCAACCCTCAATGTAGCTCACGAACAAGTTTCTCACTACATGCCAATATAGCTGGCTTTTCTCCATTAACTATACTCTGCAACTCTTTCTCTCTGTGAGTATCTGTCTTTTCTTGAAGAATATTCCTCAGATGTTCAGTCCTCCTAGCTCCTTATAATTTCTTCTTCTGAAAATACACGTTTCTATTCTTTACAGTGATATTGCAATTCACTGTTTCCCAACACCCTTCTCAGCTTCTTTCCCCTTATCTCTACAAGAATTTTCCTGCTACTGAAAGACTAACAGCTTTGTTTGCCATCCTGCCTTCTCATGCTATTACACATCAGAGCTTTTGCAACAGCTGCTTTGATACACTGTACATTGAAACCACTTTGCTTGCATTACCCTCATTAAGAAAACAATAATTAAGAGCAGTTTGCTTGTTTTCAAATGAACAGGAAAATTCAACGCTATAAAATTCAACTGAGTGTCATCAGGCTATATCAATCCATGTCACCTAGCTTCCTTTAAACAAAATCATCCATATACAGCGGATATTCAAAAAAGATAGGCATATTTTATAAACTACTCCTAAAATATGATCTTGCAATGGTTCTGTTTGAAGTATTGGCATGAGCTAACCATGAGAGAGTACTCAGAGTCAGAATAGCATTCACAGTATTAATGAGGTTTTCCATGCATCCAGGCAGCAGTTCTCAGCTCACATACACTAGGGAGAATTTAAATCAGAAACCTTTGAAGACATGCCTATGCACAGTGGCAGCAGCCTAAGGCTGCATAGAGAAAGATGCATTTTACAACAGTACTGTGAACAACATTTTAAATCAGACTGTAAGCACTTTTGTAGGGATCATATTTTACTCTGGTCCGAAGTGAAGAGTGAGGAACAACAGAGTTTTGATTGTGCCTAGACTGGGTGTGTAGTGCAAATAACATTGATAAATGTTGTTCTAACACTCTGCTTTAAATAACTGTCTTCAGAAAGGGTAAATATCTCCTGTCTAGACGAAAACTCTAATTTTTCTGTCTGGGCAGAAAAACAATTCAAATGGCAGTGAAGATTACAAAATAGAAAAGAGGGAAAAAGGAAAAAAGCAAAGAGGGGTAGCATATTTACTTTTTCTTGAGCCTGGGGAAAAAAAAAAATAAAAAGCTTTCTAAACAGATTTGTAGTGTTGGAAGCACAGAAAAATCAGACCCTGTTGTAACCACAAGGCAACATCCATGATGGTGTTCATTGCTACCTGAATATTTGAACCAAAATCACACTGTGCCCTGGAGTATCTAGCCTTCCTCCCATGATCCAAAGAAAGAAACTCTTTCAGGACAAGTAAAGTTCATTGTATTCCTGCAAACTAAAAGTCCATTAACCCATTTCTCCGAGAGAAACATTTTATTCAATATTCTGTATTTCATTCATCTGTTTGTAATGAGAAGTGAGCTCACATTTATATTAATGGAACTTAATGACTGATGAATGACAAAAATGCATTTCTTGTCAAATGACCTACTGCAATTGTTCCAGCAATGCTGGTAGTGTTGTGTTTGCACAACTTCCTTTGGTGGCACAGTACCAGGGGTCTGACGGGTAGGAGGATGCTGTCCACAGTTATTCACATCACGGGCAGTTCTATTAAAATTCCCCATCAGATTCTTATGGCTGCAATATCCTTTGGGAATGTATAAAGTAAAGATTCCTAAAATGGTGCTGTCATTTTACATTTATCAGCTAAAGTTGCCAGGACTGTGCATGGATATGGCACAATCCTAATTCTTCCATAAGGATGTGGGTGGTGTATGCAGTTTGCTGTTCATTTCATCTAACAGTGAAATGAGTAGAGTATTACAACACAGTTTAAATAAGGTCAGGAGGTCAGCTTTCTCCAGGATGCTAGGGTGAAATGGACTGTAAAAAGCTCCTGCCGTGTGTGAGAGAGGTAATAAAGGACATTATAATAGCCATACTCAATACAAGGTAGAACCAACATTTTAAACACAGGATGATGATTTGATTTCTCCACTGGAATTCAGTATGACTGCAACACGTGAGGCAGACCAATTGCTAGAATTTTTTTCCTGTCCTGTAAAGAGTAAATAGGTTTTTAAAAAGTTTCACTCCAGAAGACAATAGGAAGAATATGTATATTTATAAATACAGCCGAATCCCATAACTGAACAGTCGAGTAGTTTGCATGGTGAAAGCAGCACCAGTTCAAGTCGTAGCATCACCAGTCCTCCATTTTGCACTTGTGTGATGCCCTAATAGTGAAATAACTGTTTATCCCAGAGTAGGTATCAGCCAGCAACTGCTAGTGCAGTCCTACATTGTACTAGTAGTTACGTATGATCAGGTGACTCTCCCACTTCCCTGTGTCTCCACTAGCACACAACAGTGTCATTTTTGTTTTCCATTAAGATTTCAGTGTTTGTGCAAAAGCAACAACAACAAATATACAAACAACAAATACCCAATGGTGCAGTACCCAGGGCAGTTGCTGGGATGTGGGAGACAAGGACTAACAACATTCTTCTGCCTAATTCAGATGATAGATGTCCACCCTCTGCTTCCTCGGAGGATGCTCTCACACCAGCTAGCTCCTCTATTCTTAAGGAGTGCAGGGAAAGGTCATCTGCATCCAACTCTCACATTGCCCTTAAATTCCATGTCAGAATCTTTGTCTCCTGCAAGCTCTTGAAGAAGAAATACTTGATCCTGAAAAAAATTGTTTTGACTGGTTGGATGATACTTTTTGTGCCAAAAATAGATTCTCAAACTACTTCAGATTATTTCTGAAGTTTAACAGACTGATGGCATGGGAAAAAAATGGCATTATGTTACATACAGAAGGCATTACAGACAACGTGTTTTAAAGCAGAGGTAGAGGGGCACCACCTTGCCTATCAGCTAATCTCATCTTTTATTAGAGTTAAGATATTTTTGTTTACAGTGTAACAGAATTCCTCATAGTCTTTCCAAGATATAACAGTGTTTAATAGTGATGGCTTGATATGCAGCAATACCTCGCCAACAGCTTAATTGTTTGTCTTCTAGAAATTTTGCTACAAAATCGGAACATTTGTTTCCTTATTGGGTGGTAGGGGCATGATAGCAGACTTCCAGGCAAATAGAAAACATTTGCTCAAAACTTAGGTATTTGTTTCCTCTCCGTTACAGACTAGGCTCTCTTCTGGCTTTCCCAAGGCTTCTCTGGCTGGCTGCACTGGCAGGAGCCCAGCTACTGTAACAGGACATTGAGAAGGTAGAAATTATGGTAGATAGATAGGGAGGAGTGCTTCAAAAGCACTTCCAAGATATCTCCATCTGTCTAGGACACCTGCAAGATGATTAGGATGAGGTGGAGTTTTGGACTCCAGCTAGAATCTTTGAGGCTACTGGATGTCCAAACAAGAAGATATGTACAAACAAAAAATCCACTCAACACTTTAATAGCTGCACTTGCCTATACCACCTGGTCATGGTAAGCCATCTCTTTGTGAGTTCCAGCCTCAAAATCGATGGATTAGTATTTAGGAACAAAGCCACAGTTGACTAAAGTAGTCCAATTAGTATGAGAAGCAGCAGCCCATCTGCTCACTACCAGGGGCTATGGAAAGTCATCACTTTTGCATACCTCAGTGCCTACCACAGAAATCAATACCTCTGTCCTAACAGTCAGAGCATTGCAATCTGCTAGAGTGTTTGTGAAAGAAAAGAGTGTAAGCAATGGCAGCAAGCTCACTGCAGTATTTCCACAAAACTAAGATGTGTTCTATGGAGAAGGACAATCTTTCCATTTCCATTACAGACAGAAATATCTCTGCTAGAGCAGCACAGTTCCAAACTGAGGTGGAGGAGCTTGAGTGATGGCATTAGCTGTTTAGTTATATCGTGCAGACTGCCAAGTACAGGTCATCCAGCTTTTCATAGTTAGAATACTCACTAGATGCAAGGCAGAAAGGAGTGTATTTATCCTATATAGGCGGCCTTCAAAATCCAGGTCTCCAGGGGAACCTGAACTGTAACCAGGTTCACAGGCTACTGGTCTTCAAAAGAAAAGGAGTGCAATAATCTTACACCTTAAAATTAAAAAATAAATATGGCCATAAAAGAGTCAGGGGAATTCAAAACAGCACTGCTTCTCTTGTCAGCTACTCAGCCAAATACTCCAGTTATATGCATGGCTACAACACACACAATCTCTATTTTAATCTGTACACAGTAGTTGAGTTTGGTTTTTTTCAGCCACTGCTGTAATGTATTGATGTTTTACTGATGACATGACTCTGCTGCCCTTGATCAGACCACAGGTCCATGCAGCACAGCACATTATCTCCGACAATGACAGTTTAGGGGAAGAATATAAAACCACAGCAAGCCTACTTCGTCTTTCCTCTAGCATACTACCTGAGCCAGATGTTGTATCTTCATATTTTACAGCCTCTTCCAGGATTTTCTTTCATGAATCTGCCTTTATAATACTATATTTAATCCAGCTAAATTTTTGGGATCCACAACACTTTTTGAACAGTGAGTCACACAGTTTAATTATGGGACTGTGGGAAAAAAAAGACTCTTTCATTTTGGTTTTAAATCCACTTCCAAATATTCTCCCCACTGGGAGAAACATTTACCAATCCTTCCGTACTCACTGTCTGTTTTCTACTTATTATTTTACAGACTCCCTATTTCATACCACTTCAGTTATCTATCCTCCAAGATGAAGACTTCTTGTCTACTTCGTCATTCCTTACATGGAACAGCTTCAGATACACAATAAGCCTTGTTCGGCTCCTCATCTACCTTTCTGAGAGGGGAGAGGTGGCAGAACTGTATCTAACAGTCAAGATGTAGACACTGAGCACCAAACTGATACGGTCCCAGAATCATCCAAAATAGCTCAGAAGTAATAACCACTAGTTCAGCACCCTCATGCTACACATACAGATTAGGACTGATTTCTCCAATGTACAGTGCTTTGCATTTATCAACACTGGGCTTCATTTACCATTTGATCCCTTAATCACTTGTTATTTTGAGATCCCAGTACACCTCTTCACAGCCACTTTAATTTTTACAACCACAAATAATGACATAGTCAGCAAATGCTTCCTCTCTACTGTTACCCTTTCCAGAGATTCTTTGCGAATAGGTGATGAGATTTCTGTGGGACATGCTAGTAGTCTCCCTCCTCAGTGAAAATTAACTATTTATTAATTGTTTTGGTTTTAAGTCTTTTAATAATCTACAAGTCATGTTTTCTTTTTTATCCTTTGACTTTTTAGTTCTTCTAAAAGCTGTCAGTGAGAGACCTCATTTGAACTTTTTGGATATCCAAATACAATTCTATACCTTAAGGCATTTTCTAACTATTTGTGCATTTAGCCACCAGATTTTCTCTCAGATAATCACACACGAGACTTGCGTATAAGCTAAGGTTCAAAACACTGACTCTGGACATATTTTAAGGAAGGGAGAGGTAGTATACCTAATTTTCATCAACTACAACACTACAGTATCATGATACTTCTACACAAGGCAGACAGAAATAGAAGAAAGCTACTTATTTGGTCACCTCAGAGAAAATACAGCTATTTTTATTGAAAAATAATCTGTAGTGCACCTTAATAATGTTAGGGGTTACAAACTTTTTTTCAAAGAGGAGCATGATTAAGCTTCCTTAGCATGACATACATTTACTTACAGTGTCAATTAAGACCTGGTGGGATGCTTCAACAGAAACTAATTTATTTCCTTGAATGCTTGCAGAGAAACCCTCCCCCAAACAAGATCAGTTTTTCTTCATTCTTTTCCCTCCCTCCCAACAAATACCCTTTAAAACCTCCCACAGCAGGAATGACAACAATACATAATTTAAATGGTAGGCATAGCTTCTGGGACCTCTCCAAGCAATACCTCCTTTCACAAGGAAGGAAAATTACACAATATTACAGAAAAATGTAAGAAAGAAATATCCTCAAGCTCTGTGGAAAAACAAAGTATTTTCCACTTAAAAAGCAAGGAAGACAAACTGTGCACAGCCTTGGGAGAAAGCAAAAAACCTGCAGGAGCAAAATATGTAAGATATGGCATTCTGCCAAGGAATCAGGAATGGACAATAACACAAGATGGAAATACTATCTAAAACATTCCCATGGCTGATATGAACCAGTTTCTAGACACAGATAAGAGAGTTGGAGTATTAACTCTGGCAACACTTCCCTGCTTTGTCATGCCAACAGTATAATGGAAAATGAAACACTGATCAATTGAACTGCACATGACTTGCCATGAGATATGAACTATAATACTTAACAGAATTTTGAATGGATTCTCAGCACCTCTGCTTTGTAACTAGCTAGTGTTTTATTCTTAACCACTTTAGAACTCTAATGGGCAGATGGAAGTGGATTTTAGAGCCCTGCTTTGCTTTATTTTGTGTTTCAGACACTGCTGTGCCATGGCACAACGTGTATCTACGGGACTGCAAACCAACCAGTGAAAGCCCCATGCAATAATGTCCACATTTGGCTTTTAATTGTGTAACGCTGAAAACAGTCTGAGTACACATCCTACTCTACACAGGAATCCCACAGGGCAGGCAGATTTTATTGAGCTGGGCTATAAATGGGTCCATAGCCAGGGCCTAGTAAAATGTTGCAGGTCCTTATCATGAGTGGTGTCCTCAGGTGTTCCTTGGAATTATAGGACAGCACTCCCTCTTATCAAAAATTGCCGTCACTCTGACACGTATTGCCAAGGTTGTGAAAGGCAGCAAGTAATTGCTTCTAAAATGCACAGAATCCCAAGAAGTGTGCTGAGTAACAGCGCTACTTAAAGCCACGTAGTATGTGCAGCTTCCCTAGTATTAGCCAAGACTACCAAGTGAGTTGGCAGATCCCAACACATTTTTGATATTAAAATGCTGGGAAACTACTTAAATATCTATGCATTCATTACAAAAACATCTTTTTGGCATTTGGTTCCAATTAATGCTCGTGCTTTAACATGATCAGTTTTCCTCATTATAGTCAAATGTGATGGCTATGTGAATGACCGAACACAATTACAGAAATGTTGGCTCACATTCCCTGAAACGGGTATTTGTAACGAGGCTGTCAATGGGAAATATTTGGAAACCTATCAGGAGTTCGAGCACATTTTAAAAGGACATCTGTGTACAAGAAGCAATCAAAATCAACAGTGTTATCATAAAGGTGCATTGGATAACGCACCAGAGGTGCAGTTGGTGAACATTATGTTGCATTAACAATATATGGTTCAGCTGTGCAACACCACTGCCAGTCCTAGCTGTATAGTTATGAAAGGAATGGACATCAAGTAACAAACATGAACTTAAAGCTAAATCATGAGGTTCCGTCACAATTAGCTGGGTATCAAAAAGGGAGTAATTTGTTTTCAGAAGCCAAAAGGCTAAACACACAAGATCTGTTATTACAGAGTGTTTGCAGTACAAAAACAAAGGCTTTCCTGGCACAGACACAACAGAAATCATAGCCGTGTCTATCATCCAAGTGGTTTGTTTTAGAAATGAATTCCATAGATTTTCAAACAGCTGCACAGGACTTAGCTTTGTAAATCTATTAAAGTAAATAAAGCATGAACACTGCCCACCTACTCATCTCCTTGGACTTTATTTTTTTTAAGCTGTTTGCTGGATTTATTCATATTCCTGAATTTGACTCTTATTTTGAGGGAATTGTTCTCATTAAACAGGTTGATTGCAAATATTTCGTGGTGAAAGGACAGAAGGCTCAGTTCAAGCTTTCTAATACATTTCAGCCAGCATTCACCTCTGATAATCAGCAACATCCTTTAAACTGCTATCCCAGCTAATTTACACATGCTGAGCTGCCCAGTGTAACGAAAGAGTTTCAGCAGCAGAGAGTTCATTTTGCCTTGAGTAGCTCTCTGACACACTCCCAATACATGGGGCAAAAATAACATATCTTAGCCCATGCAACATGTGAGATTATTTGTTCTTCCATTGCAACAACATGGTAATTTTCCCCAGTATGCTGCTGCTGACTGTAGTGAGAACTCCTTGCTACTGAGGCCACAGTAAATTAGTCTATATAATTAAGCGTCACTAAATAAATCTTGAGACCTGAGAATTTAGAGTTTTTTCTGTTATGGTTTATGCTGTGCTCAGCCTGTGACAGAATAGTGAAAGTTGACTTGTAAGGTTGTGAACAACAACAAAAATCAAGTAGGAAGAAAACAAACCCAGTTTATGTTTGGGAGGGGGGTTTTGTTTGGGATAGGGATTTATTATTATTATTTTTTTATTCTCTCAAAAATCTGCCTATTTAGAATATACAATATTGTTAGCTTGCAAAAATAATACCTGAAATCTGACTCTAAAAGGTTTGAAGATTTGCGACTATTGGGAAACAGACAATGAAATCCAGCCACTGAAATTTTAAAGCCATTTTTGCAATGTTGAAAAGTGCAACTATTTTTGACACCAGTTTAAAACAGATCAAGGCAAACAGAGGTATTACTTCCAGGCGTTCATCTAGCAGATATTATTTTAGAAATGCGTATACAACTGTATGTGCCCTAGCTAGCTGCTCAATGTTTAAAAAAAGAAAAAAGCAAACACAAAATCCCAATGTAGTGTTTGACAGATTGGTAGAAACAAGAAAAAGATGACTGTACAAACACAGAGGCGGTGTTTATAAGAACTCATTAATACCAAATGAAAGCATGAAACATGAGAAGGTGGGACATGCCTGTACTTGTTCCAGCCACCAACAGCAGTGAGGCATTACCCCTGAATGGTATTCTCTGCAAATCAGGCTGGTTTCTTTCCACTCACAAGCTCCTACTGAATCAACCACCAGGCTGTTTTCAGAATATTTTTGGTTGACTGGGCATCAGAAATGTTTTTTTTAATGGGAGAGTGACAGATTAAGAGTGGCAAATGTTCAAGCTTGTGTATTAAAATAGGTGCCCCTATAAGCTGTTTCCTGATATATTTCTATGACCTACAAACCAAGAAGGCACACAGGTGGTAAGCCCGACCAGTGATCCCAGACTGAACTACATGTTAATGAACTATATTATGCAGGATTTTATCATTTCTCATCAAGACCAGAAGAACTTCTGAAAATAGAAAGTTGATGTTTTCTTTCTGATAGCTGCAAACCTCCTACTACGGACAATCTTTGGGACTCTGAATTAATCCCTCTTCCATGCTTGGTTTGCTTCCAGTAGGGTGACCCTCAATACAAATGTACTCAAATGGAAGCAATAACGACTATTTGGCACATCCAGCCGCTGCTCCCTCACATCAGGTAGTTTTACCCAGAACCACATGGATTAAGTAATCAGAAGGGTTTCAGAAATAAGCTGCTTAGCACCACAACATGCTTAAGAGTAGACACAGGAGGGCCACGTGCTGAGGTGCCCTTCTAGGTAAAAGGCAGATGACCAGAGACACTATCAATGCTAAGAATATATCAAACACGTCAGTGTTTGTGGAGAGGTCTGCCTGGGATTCTTCAGCCCAGATTCTGCCATGAGAATTAACAATGCTTTGTGGAACTGAATCTAGCAGATACATGCTTTTAGCTTGCAAAACAACTGCCAGAAATGGGAAAAAAAAAAAAAAGTTTGCCGTCATAGTCAGTCTGAGCTACAATAAGGAAACAAGGGGCAGCCAATTAGCTAGCATTGACTAGATGAATTGAGAAAGGCAGCTAAAAAATCTAAAGGGCAAAGAATATGCTGCACTGCACAACAGACGCAGCAATGAGCAGCTCCTCGGGGGGGTTGTGTGTATGTCAACACAATGAAGACCCTTCCTAGCAGTGAACACTTACAGGCTAGCAGCCCCTGATGTGTAGAACTGCGGCTGAGGGTCCTGAACCGAAGTTGGAAATGATGTTCATGAGAAATCCTCCTCACAAGAGGTAAATACACTCTTAGGTCATGAACCTTAGTTACAAGTTGCAGGCTAAAGCATTGGGTAATTCACCTCCCAGGAACACAGCCAGGCTTCTGTAAAGTTGCTGAAACTGAAAAGTAGAAGAACGCTGATGGGTGCAGAAAAGCTCACTGGGGGAAGTTAAAAGAATTTATATAAAGGATAGGATAGAAGCTAGAAATAATCAAATAGGAAATAGCAAAGAAGAGCAACAGTTCTGCAGAGAAACAAAATAAAAAGAACTTATACCTGTTTTTCTGCAGCCATCTAAGCAATAAGATGGGAAACTAGACTGCCCACCCAACTAGCTTGCCTACACACTTTTAACTGACAATATCAAATATGGGCATAATAAGCACACAGGACACCTAGCGGAAAGAAAACAATCAGAGCCACTGTAACATGAAAGTCAAAGCATATATAAAAGCTGGAGTAAGCTGTGCCAAGCAACGTCATATGTCAAAGGGTAATTTAAAACTAATCAGCCAAGCCCTCTAGCCAGGTTAATAAGATGTGATCCCACAAAACTGATATTCTGGGCAAAGAGGAGAAATATACTATTAGCATTATATTATTAACTATGCAATGACAATGGTGACAGGAAAACTTCACCTATATCCAGTGGAGAGTAGTAAACGCACTGGGATGTGTTGCCAGGAATCATTATTTCACAGGCAGTCAGGAAACTCAGAGAAAAGGAAGCAACTCTTGGCTTAGTTTGAAGCACTACACTGGATCACATTTTTCTTTTTTCTTTTCTATTTTTTTAAACAACAAGTAAAATTCTTAGAGGCAGTATGAAGAGTATTCAAAGACAACTTTGTTCACAAATAAATTGTGCCTACTAAAAACTTAAAAGAGAAACTAAAAGAACCTGATGCTGCTAAACAGCAGACTAAGAGGTTTCATGTCCAGATGAAGAAACTAGAGAGAATCAAACTCTGGCAGGTATAATACATATGACACACCAAAAAAAGTGTTTGAGGAACAACTTTAAAAAGGCATAAAAAACACAGGAGAAAGAATCCTGCTGAGAATCTGTAGGGTTAAAAAGCCATGAAGATATAAAAGAAGTGCTTCGAGAAGATAAAGCCATAGCAGAAAAAAATAAATGCATTTTTTGCATGTGTTTTTTTTGGTGGAGGAGACTGGAAAGACTCCTATGCTGAAATCTCTCTCTACGGTGGTATATGACAGACCCCATGTCAAATCAAAATAAATTACAGAAGACACTGAAAAAGGTTTTCTAATGAGCAAATGAGCAGTAACAAACCACCAGAACCACATGAAAACTGTCAACAGCATAAAGAAACTCAAGACTTAACTACCAATGGAGCTATTCAACCTCTGGCTTAAATTTGCTTTGATACCAAAAGGAGATCTGGGCAATCACAGACCAGTAAAGCCAGGCAAATTGGTGGAAACTGTTTTAAAGAACAGAATGAGCGGCCTTACAGACAAATATATTTATTGGCAATGGGAGAAACAGATTTTGTGAAGGAAGACATGCCTCATGATCTATCAAAATATTTTCTAAAGGCATCAGTAGGTATATTGTCAACAGAAATCAAGGCTATATTTATATCCTCAAAGGCATCTGACAAGTCCTTAGCCAAAAGATCTTAAAGAAACAGGTGGTATAGAATAAGAAAGTCTTCAAATGGATAAAAAATTGGTTAAAAAGCAGTAAAGAGAAGTAAATTTTTAGAGCACAAGGATATGATGAAGGTGACAGATGAGATTTCATAGGTAAAACAGATTAGCAGGGAAACAGAGACAGAGAGGTGACATGGTTTGCTTTTATCACCCTCAGGGTCCCAGACAGACTGACCTCTGTACTTAGCTGTCCAGAGCCCTGTGCATAGGGCACGCTCTCAGGAGGGAACAGATACATCCATATACAGAGCTCCCTTTCATCTCCAAAGGCAGAATCTATGTATATGGAGCTGGTATTTATCAAGTAATTTTTTTGACAAAAGGTAAAGATTTAAATACCTGATGACTAGTGACAAAAAACCCCTTTGGAAATATATTTTTCTGCCATAGAGATCAGTCAGGTATTTTCTGTTTAAAACATTTGGTTTAAGGAACCTGAAATACTAAAGAAAGAGTGGGTTTATATTTCAGTTCAACTGTTATCTTAATTTTATCCTATGCATTTTTATTGATGCACTCCATCCACAGAGATACTCTAAATTTAGGCCTGAATGACCTTTCAGTTCTTCTGCAGCTAATATACACACCAGCTTTTAGAGAAGTTAGCTTAGGTGGGGAAAACCAACTTTTTTTGATTCTTCTTATTCCCACTGCAGATCCCTTCTCCACCCCAATTAGACTTTCTTTCATAATCAGGACTGTGCTTTGTGTATCTCCAGATTTTAGATACCCTGACAAGTGCTGGACCAACACAGGCTGACTTTTCTTCAGTCCCCTGGCAGTGCTCAGAGCAAAAGCTGAGTAGGTGCAGGAGAGGGAAGAGGATGTAGACACTGCTCACTCTGATGGCCTTTGCCACCCATGCGTCGCAAGTAGGCTGGGCCAGATAGTGGAGGAAAGGTAGGTGTCATTCCATGGGCTCTCCTATGCTCTAAAACTGAACTTTGTAGCTGACGGCACTAGGAATGAACGAGGTTATATTCTCCCGCCTGCCCCTGAACTGGCAAAATTCAATTTAACCCCTATTGCTGAAAAGTCTCAAGCTTCCTCTTCTGAAAAATTTTTAGGTTGCCATTGGGTCAAATACAGTGGGCCCTAAAAGGAGAACGGTGCTTCCTAGCACTTCTGCTGTTAAACCAGTAACTGCTTCCACCTTCTCCTGCAGGTCAGTATTACCCTAGCTCAGGTAGGTATTTAACTGTTCCAACTAGGCACAGTAGCCACACTGGTGAAGTGCTTGAAGAATTGGGGCAGAATGCTGTTTTTTCCATCGAAATTTCATGAGAAATTATCTGAAACAATAGGGTAGGTTCCTCACTTAAGGTAACAGATTTTCTCTTATTAAAATAATAGGAGAAACCCCCCAAAACCTCTAGCTTATATAAAAACATTAAACGATTTGAAATATTGAATATGGAATACTGTAATTAACCGAGTTCTGTTCTCTTTCAAAAAGAATATTCATCCTGCATCAAAAAGATATATATTCCCCTCTGACTTTTCCTTGAAACCCTCTATATATGCGAGAACAAAATAAAAAAAAAAGACATTTTCATACATTCTGAGAACCAGTACAGTGGGATCTCTCTACTACTATTTGTATTCTAAATATTCAGATAGTTTATTTTTATAATGTTCTTTGATCATCATAATGTTAGTAATTTTAACAAAAAAAGCAGATGTGTTTTAGTCAATATTTCACATACCTTATAGAGTTTGCTTCTCTGAAACTTTACTCATATAAGTGCCTTGGTTGGCCCATCCCACCCATCAAACACAAAGCTGTAGAAAGACAAACAGAAGTGCTCATGAACTGTTATCGAGGAATTTGCTTTCCAAGACTACGCAGAAAATACTGATGAATAATAAATTAAATTACTTCTATTCCAAAGCGATTTTCATGCAGTTCTGCCAGTGCAAAACAGTTCTTTATCCATATGAAATGACAATGAATTAAAGGAAGAAAAATATAAAATCAAGAACTTCTGTTTTATTATAAGGGAAATAGATAAGGAAGTATCTAATTTACAAACTAAAGCAAGAAACTGAATTTACAGTATGCATTTTTTCCACTAAACATTTCAGGCCTATATTTGTTTCATGTTAGCAAATTAGGTGTAACACATTCACATTTAAAATAGCATAAAACCACATCTGCTCCTTCTTGCTATTCATCTGTCATCTATGTTTTTATTAATGTACAATAAAAATCAAATAAATATTATTTTAATTTGGCAGTGGCTGAGAAGATATTTACTGACCATATAAACAAGACTAATAAAATAAAATAAAAATCAGAAGTGATTTTAAGAAATATAAGATATGCTCCTTAGATTAATATAGTGTTACGTTCTATCTCATTTCTTTCTTTAAGTTTTAAACTTAGCAAAGTTAATTATGAGATTGATTCTAACAGAATAATTAGATTATCATGTAATTATTTTTAGGGGAAATAAATCTTTATAAAAATCCTAGAGGCTACAGAAAGGCCCCAGGGGATGCGAGTGGATCTCTCAGGAGGCCTTAACTATGATGTCAATTTATTTGCGTCCAGCTGTGTTTATTGAACAATGATTAAAGAAGGAAAAATGCCCACAAGATATTTACTGGGTATGTAAATCAATACCCTTCACTACCAGAAAGCTAGCGGTACGTTTGCCATAAACCTGCAGATTCAAGGCATCCTGAACACAGCGGCGATGGGAAGAGAGAGTTGCTTTGTTTTAACAAGCTCTACTAGCACCCAAAGCAGTGCACTTGACCTTGTAAAGGTCATGGAAATAACTGATGGGCAGAGGAGAGACAAAGCACTTCAGTATATGTCTGCCAGGAAGAAACGAAGAATTCTCTAGTTTCGGCAAACAGCAATGAGAAACTGTAAAGACAGAAGACACTGCCCTGGAAAGGAGATGAAGGAAAGGGCCTACTAGGACTTCACTGACTTAACTGACTGTGGCAGCTGGTTACCTGAAAGAGAGAGTGATGGCATAAGAATCTAACTTCAGCTCTAAGTCAATTGGGTGTGTGCCATATAGAGAAGCTGTACTTGCATCACTGCCTTTTTAAAAGCTTTAACTCAGCATCGTTTGCGCTCAAGACATCACTGATTTTAGAAGTTTCTTGGTTTTCAAATAATCCTTATTTCTGTGATATCGCATTTGGAAACTGAGGTTTGGAGCGGAGTTTGCCCTGCTGTGGAATTTCTACAGTCTAGAAAAGGTATAGGTCTACTTAAGGTAGAACAAAAGACCTAGGTAGAAGTCTGCATAAATTGCAGCTGGCCATAGGTTTAATTCACACGCAACTTATCCAGACAGTAAGTTCTCCAACAGGACAAAACTACTAAAGGCACTCCTGTAGTTACAGCAGCACAGGATGACAACACTACCACTCAGCTAGTTACCACACCCATGGAAACAGCTCCTTCTGCTCTATTAGCTTATGCTTCAGCCTCACAATACATTTTCTTCAATGTATTCTTGTAATATGTACCTGAAATAACACATCTCTAGCTGCATATCAGCTGTCCAGGAGCCTGGCTGCTGTAATCCCCTCCAGGGCTGTTTTATGATGGGGAAACAAGTCCTTTCTTGCAATATACTCTCCACAGCACTACTTATACTGAAAGTGGTAAGGACAATCGCTTCTCACTGAACTACTGTGTTTCATTTCATTTAAACCATTTTATATGACAATCCAATCTGACTGAAGAGGGTAATTACAATTAAGCTATTCATAATGTCACTCGACTCTGAGCCCCGATTGTAGGACTTCACATCTGTCCCTTAAGCTTGTCCAAAACTGGAGAACCTATTCAAGGCACCCATGCTTTCAAAGAGTTTGGAGGAAAAACTGATGCCTTCTTATTTTGTAGATCTGTGTGACATGTGTGGACAGTTAATTTGGTGACAGCAATGAAGTTCTTCATGTGAGTTCTAAAGCATTAGCCTTTTTTTTTTATTTTTCAAATTATTCTCTTATGCGGAAGAAGTACTTTGAAGAAAGGCATTTGCAGATCCTCCCTAACTGCTACAGTCTTAGTAAAGCTTAATTCAATCCAATGCTGTTAACAGTACTGGCATTAACAAAGAAAAATACATCGCTGCAGCTAGATATGCCACCTGGGAGCTACCTGCTGTAAAAGAAAAGTTTCAGTCTAGTAAAACAGAAAGGCTGATCTCAGAGGCCCTAAAAGAAATAGAGACACATTCCAGAGGGAGTTATGATTTAATGACAGTGCTGACAGTTTTGACGAGATTGCCTGAAATGCCAGAATTTTTGTCAAATATTTCTCTGTTGCCAGCCATACCCTATTGGATGAATTTACTAAAGCTTAAGAATTTCTCTAAAGAATTAGCAAGAAATAATGACAACTGGGATAGCACTGCAACCTGGGCTTTTCCAAAGTCAAAACCCCGAAGACGAAGAAATACTTTCTGTCACACGCGGCTATAAAAAGTAGTGGAAACCCCAAATCTAAAGGTGTTTAAAAACTAGTAATGGATGGTAGCGATCATATAGAATCACAGAATCATAGAATCGTTTATGTTGGAAAAGACCTTTAAGATCATCGAGTCCAACCATTAACCTAACACTGCCACCTCCACCACTAAACCATGTCCCTAAGCGCCATATCTACATCTCTTTTAAATACCTCCAGGGATGGTGACTCAACCCCTTCCCTGGGCAGCCTGGTCCAATGCTTGACAACCCTTTTGGTGAAGAAATTTTTCCTAATATCCAATCTAAAACCTCCCTGGTGCAACTTGAGGCCATCTCTTCTCATCCTATCGTTTGTTACTTGGGAGAAGAGACCAACACCCACCTTGCTACAACCTCCTTTCAGGTAGTTGTAGACAGTGCTACGGTCTCCCCTCAGCCTCTTTTTCTCCAGCCTAAACAAACCCAGTTACCTCAGGCCCTTCTCATCAGACCTGCTCTCCAGACCCTTCCCCAGCTTCATTGCCCTTCTCTGGACACGCTCCAGAACCTCAAAGTCCTTCTTGTAGTGAGGGGCCCAAAACTGAACACAGGATTCGAGGTGTGGCCTCACCAGTGCCAAGCACAGGGGCACCATCACTGCCCTGCTCCTGCTGGCCACACTATCCCTGATACAAGCCAGGATGCTGTTGGCCTTCTTGGCCACCTGGGCACACTGCTGGCTTGTGTTCAGCTGGCTGTCTGCCAGCATCCCCAGGTCCTTCTCTGTCAGGCAGCTTTCCAGCCACTCTGCCCCAAGCCTGTAGCGCTGCATGGGGTTGTTGTGACCCAAGTGCAGGACCCGGCACTTGGTCTTGTTGAACCTCATACAATTGACCGCGGCCCATCAATCAAGCCTGTCCAGATCCTTCTGCAGAGCCTTCCTACCCTCAAGCAGATCGACACTCCTGCCCAAATTGGTGTTGTCTGCAAAGTCACTGGGGGTGCACTTGATCCCCTCGTCCAGATCATTGATAAAGATATTAAACAGAACTGGCCCCAACACTGAGCTCTGGGGAACACTGCTTGTGACCAGCTGCCAACTGGATTAAACTCCATTCACCACAACTCTGGGCCTGGCCATCCAGCAAAGACTATGCCAGGTACATCATTATCTCCTACAATAAGCTGTGCAGCTGTTCATGAGATCGGCACCCAGTGTATAGCTTGTGACATATATTCAACAGACATTTTAGCAAAAAAGCCACCATGCCTAACCTTGTAGTCTCCAATTTAGAATTCCTAGGTAGACAACATCCACAACCTTTCCCTCATCAAATAAGTGGGTCACCTTTTCATAGAAGGAGATCAGGTTAGTCAACGAAAACCTGCCTTTCATAAACCCAGGCTGACTGGGCCTGATTACTTGGTTATTCTGTACATGCCGTGTGATGGCACTCAAGATGATCTGCTCCATAACGTTCCCCTGCACCAAGGCCAGACTGACAGACCTGTAATTCCCCAGATCCTCCTTCTGGCCCTTCTTGTAGATGGGCATCACATTTGCTAACCTCCAGTCAACTGGGACCTCCCTGGTTAGCCAGGACTGCTGATAAATGATGGAAAGCAGCTTGGTGAGCACTTCCACCAGCTCCCTCAGTACCCTTGGGTGGATCCCATCTGGCCCCATAGATTTATGTGCACCTAAGTGGTGTAGCAGGTCACTAACCATTTCCCCTTGGATTATGGGGGCTTCATTCTGCTCCCTTTCCCCATCTTCCAGCTCTGGGGGTACCCAGAGAACATCTGGTCTTACTGAGGCATTAAGCACCTCAGCCTTTTCCTCATCCTTTGTCACTATGTTTCCCCCAATATCCAATAAAGGGTGGAGATTCTCCTTAGCCCGCCTTTTGTTGCTAAAATATTTACAGAAACATTTTTTAATTGTCTTTTATGGCAGTAGCCAGACTAAGTTCTAGCTGGGCTTTGGCCCTTCTAATTTTCTCCCTGCATAACCTCAGGACATCCTTGTAGTCCTCCTGAGTTCCAGCCAAAGCTCTGTTCAGCCATGCTGGTTGTCTTCCCCGCCGGTTCGTCTTGCGGCACATGGGGACAGCCTGCTCCTGCGCCTTTAAGATTTCTTTCCTGAAGAAAGCCCAGCCTTCCTGGACTCCTTTGCCCTTCAGGACTGCCTCCCAAGGACTCTGTCAGCCAGGGTCCTAAGCAGGCCAAACTCTGCTCTCCAGAAGCCCAAGGTGGCAGTTCTGCTGACTCCTCTCCTTCTCCAAGAATTGAAAACTCTATCACTTTGTGATTGCTACGCCCAACGCGGCCTCCAACTGTCACATCGCCCACAAGTCCTTCTCTGTTCATGAACAACAGGTCCAGCGGGCCGCCTTCCCTAGTTGGCTCACTTACCAGCTGCGTCAGGCAGTTATCTTCCACACACTCCAGGAACCTCCTAGACTGTTTCCTCTCCGCTGTATGGTATTTCCAGCAAACATCTGGTAAATTGAAGTCCCCTTGGAACAAGTACTAGTTATTGTGAGACCTCTCCCAGCTGCTTATAGAATATTTCGCCTGCCTCTTCACCCTCATCCATATCCACCTAAGTAGAAGATAATTCAGGATATTAATAGATCAGCTCTAGTTACATCATCTTAAACAAAAAGAGGGGCATGTGTACAAAGTAGACGTGCTTTTATCTGAGCAGTAAGGGAGGGAGTTTACAGCTATGCGAATCAACCTACAACACAGAAGCAATATGATTTATGCATTCTACTATACAGCTGTATCAATGACTGATTTTTAGTTACTTTATCTAAACTACTTCTATCACTCCTCAGTTAGGAAAATTCTGTAAGTCTTTAATATGCCTCACCATTAATCCTGCCTTCACTGCTGTGTTACATCATCACAAACAGCATCACTGAGCAGAACTTTTTCACCCAAAATTCTTAATGCTCCTCTCTAATTTCCATTTTAAATATAGAAGGAACAGAGAAGTGATTTGTTTATTGTTACTTAACAAGCCAAGAAGCAACTACACGGAATTCAGCCTCCTAACACTGTTTAATACACTACCCATCAGAGCAAACAGCCCCAAAGGGTCAGGATGCAGCTGAGCTAAACTTGAAGGGAATGTGCCATTTCTTGATAGCAACTAGATGATGTATTCCCTTTGGCTGCTCTAGCAGGTCATGTTTGGAAAATGAGTGTGTGTCCACATGTAGACAAGCAGAAGATCAGACACACAGATATCACACTGCTGCACTGCACTTTTAGCAGCCTTTTCAGTCTGCCTGCTTTTCCCAGAATTATTTAGTCCTCTCCAATGCAGGTCTCGTAGGGTACATAACAAAGCATCGTAAGAGGTGAACCCTTAAAGAACCAGTTTCTCTGAGAGAAGAGAGCAACACAGCCATCGGCTTAATAGATGCCACTCTGCTAACCTTGTGAATATTTTTGCTTGACAGGACTGCTTATGGATTAAGAAGATATTACCCTTCTCTGCTATTTCTAATAATCATAATTCCATTGCTGTTCTTAGATAATCTATACAATCTTTAAAATCTCTATAAAGCAAACACAGATCATTATTTAATACTTCAAATTTTGAGCCTGGTAAATTACCTAGATGGATGACATTCAAGTTTGGACTGTCTTTTTTTGTAACTGAGTCTGATTGCTCTCACTCACCAGCGTGTTCACATAATTTTGTTTTTATTTTTAAATAAATGGATAATTGAATGATTAAGTTCTAAGACATATGGGATGCACCACAGTCTTTATCATGCTAGAGAGACAGACAGGACAATGTTGAGCATGAATACATGCTACTATTATAAAAGACAGTGCCATTTGCACACAGTGAATTACATTTAGAAAAGATACATTAAATGCTAGAGAAAGCAGTTTTTGCTGTGTTTGTTGCATGCTATTTTGATACCTCAAGAAGAGTGGCTAATACTAAGCGGTATATTTGGCAGCTGTTAAGTCTTGAGGTCATTATGGGATTTCTTGGCACAACTAGATTATTTATTTGATGAAATTTCACTAAGATATTTTTGCTCCAGAATTCATCATCATGTCACTCAGGAAAATATGCTGACATTAAGTGGTGTTTACATAACATTCAACAACACAGTGGCAAATGCATTCCTTGTAGAGATGTGGAAAAACAGAAAAACAATGACCTTGTTCAATCTCTGACTTACCAACATGTCTGATGAATATTCTTCATACAGGGAAGGCAAACTAAAAAAAAAAAAAAAAAAACCAAAACAAAAAAACCCAAGCAATTAGTGGATAAACTCTAATTGTATAAATAAGGCTAATTATACAGATGAAAAATCTTTTCAGTTCAGTAAAATCAGATGCTAAACATTCCTCCCATTCACAGAAAAAGCCTTCATACCATGCAAACAAACAAGCGCATCAAAACCAGTGAGCTAATCAAGCTGATTCTTCTATAAAGAACCTCCTTGCTCTGTAAAGGAAGAGAAAATGTTAATTCTGGTTTTGTATACTGGAGATGCACATGGATGCTTCTATAGCTAGGGCCTGTGTTTTGTATTGAAGGACACGGGAGAAGTGGAAGAGAGAGTAATTGCAAATTGATGTCGTACTCCAGATGTAGCAGGCAGATGCAGCAAAAGCAACCAGGAGGCTGCTTCAGAGCTGTGCTGGCTGCACAGAACAGGGTATTTCAGGAAGACTTGGAGTCAGTGTGTTCTTCTACTGAAGGTCCCAAAATAAGAGTGTATGTTCCTTTATACACAGGACCTGGATTACAGGTAGGGTTCAGCCCTGCACTCTCTACCAGCTGTCTACTCTCTAAAAACAATTCCCCATAGGATGTCACCATCATCAAGCAGCCAGCCTATTCCTTGTGTACCGCCTTGTATCTTCATCACACAGCTAAGAGAAAAAATTGGCATCATATAAGAACCAACTCCCTGCACCCATTTGCCACACTCCCAAGCACTCCCAGGAGGCACCATGCGAGTTTAGAAATTGCAATACTTCCATAAACATATGTGATGCCAACTTTTGCGTTAGAGGCCAAAGGAATAAAGGACTAAAATTAAATAGTATTTACTGTGGCAGCACACCCAATGACCACTTAATTCTTAAATTGAGCATTAAATAACAAGAATTGTTAGAATGTTTTTTATATTGTCACATTTTTTTTTCATTTGTCAGCTTACAGTGTGTGTGTGTGTATCTATATTTTAACATTCACTGTATTTCATTCGATTATTCCTTTGGCTGTGACATCATAGCTGCATGAGTGCCGAATTAGTGCTGATAATTAGAGTGAAAGCTGACTGTTTACATTATTCCAATAATTAAGTTTGGATTCTACAAATTCTGCAAGAAAATATTTAATAGTATTTAAAATCTCTTTCACATAATACTTGCATTCTAAGTGCAAGTGCAGAATACTGCCAGTATTTCTGTTATGTAGCTTCCATATAATAAACTAGAAATGCTGATAACTTTCTCATTAAGGCAGTTGAAAAAAATTTGTATGACTTGAATGCTTACTACATTTCTAGTATATGTATTTAATAAGAAGGAAGCAGACCACTCCCACATAAAAACATCTTAATACTAAGGAAAACTCTTAGCTTTGAAAGTTCCAATTCCTGCCTCCACCAAGTTTCATGGCTTGTTTGATCTGGTATCTTCCAACTTTGGCAAAAGTGCAATAAAGCAGTATAAATGACATTGGATTTCTAGAGAGGACTGGCAGGTTCTGGAGCTATTGAGAGCTATTACTGAGTTGTGACAAGTAGAAGCTGCCACAGGAGGTTATGGAGAGGAAGACTGGAAGTTGCTTGGGTGAAAGCATGGAAAACAGTAGCAGGGCTCGTAAAATAGGACACGTGCAGAGACTGGTCACGCATAAAAATTTGTTTTCACCAGGCATTCAAATGAGCAGAGTATACACCCAGATTTTCTAAATTTCAGCAGCATGTTGCCCCAACTATTTTACCTGGACCAAGTGTTCCTCTGCATCTGATGCTTCACCAGATGGACCAAGACAGACAACAACCAATATGCTTGTTTTCCGTAACACTATTCCCTTGCCCACAGCCTGACTGATGGATAGGACAGATCACACAGGATGTAACAAGCCTTGAAAATTGCTCTGAAAATGAACAGCTCTTCCTTGATGCTTGTCTGACAACATAAACACGTACCTAAGACAATGTTTTACTGGCTGTACAAGAGTCTCTGAGAGCATGAACCTGTGGAAACAGCAACATGCTGCTTCGGACTGTTGGTGAGTGCTACTGCTCTGAGCGTGTCATCTTTGGTGAATTCTCCTTTCCTAACACACCACATGCAGGGCACAAGGAGGAAACCAGGACTAACATCATCCACTCTGGTCCCTTCTCATGACTCATTTCACATCCCCTTTTCCTTCTTCAAGCAATTGCAGGACAAGATTACAACTCTGACGTCAGGCATCAGTCAGATCTTGATAACTCACAACAAAGAAAAAAGTACTGTTTGCAGATGCAAAACCACTTTTTTCTTTTTTTTTTAAGCATGAAACATGCCAGTGAGATACACTGAGGCTGCCCTTCAGGGACACAGCTTGAACATCACTATCAGAACAGAGCAGATATCCCTCCACTGCCTGTCCATAGCTAATCACAGCAGATTTCTTCATTCTAGATCAAGTCTGCCAGAAATCACTGCCTTATCCTTTGGGCAGATAGAGATTTCCAGGGAAATACATGTAGAGTCAGGCACTGCTCAGTGTGAGCAAAGGTGACCAAAGTGTTATTTCTACCTCAGTAGGGATTAATCTGATTGTTTATGGAACTGAAAAGAGTAATGATAAAGGTTTATCTAGCCTACAATAGTCAAGACTAATTCAGAAGACTTTCCACTTGATATAGCAGCACTTTTTCAATCTACTTTACCCAAGCAATGACTAAAAACTATAAATGAACCAGCTTTAGAGCTGCTAACATCAGGTGAAAAATAAGCAATGCACTACGTAAGTCAAGATACTGATCCAATATAAGATCACGCTGTGGTTCAAATGTGATAACCATTTTTTTTTCCTAAAGAGTTAGCTTTGTACCATAGACTTTCTCCCAGATAGTGCCTCATCCAACCTTGCCATTGTATCATTGCACTTGATGCGATATCATTTGCTGTTCTACAGTTGATGTGAAAACTTAAAACCCGTTTAGACTTCATATAGCACACAGTGGGTGATTTGAAAGAACTGGATCATGTGCTGCGTGCCAGCTCAGCTTGGTGTGTTATTCTGCAGGTACCTAGTAAAATAATGGAAGCACAGCCTGCTTCCAGCCACTCTTGCAGCTCTTCTGCATTGACTTGGTACTGGAAGAGATGGTTGCTTTCGAATTGCAGACACACATCTGTTGATTACATACAGAGCCTTGAACCTGTCTGTAGACTACACCACAGTACTGAGAGAGACAGTTTTGCTTAAATGTACTAATAATTTACCAGGTATATTGCAGAGGTGACTAATGATTTCTTACAACCTGCTGATGCTTCCTTAGCCACACAATTAGCTCACCCAGCCGCTTTTATAGAAAATGATGGCATACTGCTGGGCACTAGCGTGGAGCTAGCAGAACATCCGTTCTGTTATGTACTGGTCCTGAGCAGCTTAATTTATGGGGCTGTTTTAGGTCAGTGCCACTTAGAGACACAAAGGAAATTGTCAACAGCTTTTACCTGGGATTTTGCAAGAATCTGCTTTTACTTAGGAGATTTGTCTTCTATTGGTTATAACGATATCCTCTCCTACCCTCTCATTTCCTCACCCCAGCCTCTATCTGCTACTTGCTTATGATGATAAATATCACAGACCTAGGAACATGAAGTGACTGATTTTTTTATTAGACTGCAACCTGCATACATAAACAATATCCTTATGCATAACTTTCTGTTGGCACCACTGAGCGCGCTTACTTTAACAGGAATGTGAATGCCTTTTTGATGACCAGGTAATTTAAAGACCACAGGGAGGTATACAATACATTAGGAAAAAAAAAAAAAAAAAAAGACAGTTTCAGAGGTTGGTGAAAGCAAAGACTTCTGCAGCTGGGCTTTAA
Source organism: Morus bassanus (assembly GCA_031468815.1). Lineage (NCBI taxonomy): Eukaryota > Metazoa > Chordata > Aves > Suliformes > Sulidae > Morus > Morus bassanus. The sequence goes on from CM062583.1 coordinate 6,587,302, forward strand.
CTGAAAGTTTTTAAAAGGTTAACTGTCAGCCTGTGCTGTAAATAACAGAAATGAAACAAGATGTTCATGTAGCCAAGATCTGATTTACTTACAACAAATAAAGCACTACATCCAGCTGAAATCATTTTTCTTCCTTTGGTATGGTAATCTTGGTAAACAAGTTTTCAAGAGGGTTTTTTTTTGTTTTGGTTTGGTTTTGTTGTTTTTTTGTTTTTTTGTTTTTTTTTTTAATGGAAACCTCTGAAAATTGTTTTGAAAAAGAGATAGCTGGTTCTACCAGCTGGTAGGGTGTCATGGTGAGGGCACTAAGCCTGCATCTGAGAAAACAGCCTATCAGAAACTTGATTTTGCCTCTCTGTTTCCCAAGAGAATTCTGTAGCCTCCGAGGCGAACCAGCTGGTATGGGTTTCCAATTGCACATACACAGTCTTTGTCCACTCTACTACAAAAAGTAAATACTGTATGATACAGTACAGCAAGCTTCTAAAACCTGAATCTAATTATGCCACAGTGCTGGTCCTAGAAAGGGAAGGATGGGAGGGGAAGAAGTAAAGATCAAGTGTTTTCAGTGCTTTTTATCAAGGAAAAAAGTCAAAAAACTTAGCACTACACACAGGGTTGCATTGACAACGAACTGCTGCATTCGACACTTTCTCATGAATGCGTATCTGGGGTTAAGCCTTATGCATCAGTGCAAAGTGCCTGATCAAACATGTATATCCTCTCGCAAGGCAATCAGGAAGGCAAATTCTGTCCTGAGGATGGTCCTCAGGAATAAAAATGGAGATAGCTATAGTCCGTTCTCCATCCTTCATTCCTCAGAATTACCCTCACAAGCTGAATCCCAACACAATAACACTGGCAGGAGATGCTTCTTCTGTCTTGTGCAGTCCAACAAAGGAGGGGAAGAATTAATCTCTGCATCCCAAGCAACAGGCCAGGTACTCGTGGCAGAAGATGGCCACTCAGTGCCCAGGCAGTCACAGACTGCTATGAATATCCCCATCACTAATCTGATTGAAATGAGAATGTTGTTAAAATGAAAGAGAGAAAACTGCTGTGTGCTATACTGCATAGAACTGAATGAAGATTGGCCATCTGTTTGTACTGGATATTTCCCACCGGTTTAGAGACAAGCTACTCATTGGCAATATGTTCAACAATTCAAGTCATCCCATAAATGCTCTTCCTTTATCCTCTATGACTCTACTGAGGAGAACAAGTAGCACCATTATCTACCCCTGGAAGAAGTGAAGGATGCTGGGATGCTGATGGCAATGGTCAAACATTTCTGGATTCAAGGCACCTACAGAAGCTTTGCCATTCCTCAATGTAAACAAGAGCACATGGGATGGGTCACTGGGGAATTTTCCTAGGGTCCCCACAAGCTGCAATTCCAACTCTTAAACACAAAAATAAAGGTATTTCCTCTAGCATAGCACTTGTGAAGAAGGAAAACAATGCTGCTTAGTTGACCTAAAATTGTTTCAGCTTTCTATGAGTCTTCCAACCTCTTGCTCTCATCATACAGCTAAAGAACAATGGTGGGACCAGAGTAAAGCGTGCTCTATGCAGCATCTATTCAACACAGCGAGTTGGTCCCTCTGCCTGTAGGACATATGTTTCTAAATTACAGGGATTACCTGGCAGCAGTTTGGCTTGAATTTTGCTTAGTCTATTGGACACACTGCACTTCTTTCTGTTTCAAACTACAGTTCTGTAATTTCCATAGAACTTTTATAGTCTTTTTGTTCCAAACCTGTATGGCATCTACAACAGCAGCCTGATCAGTAGCCTAAACAGCAATAAAACAATAGTATCATCATCATCATCATCATCCATTTTCTTGTATCAAATATGTGAGCATTGCCTACAAGACGAGATTCCACAGTGGGTTTTCACTGTGATTTGTACCTCTAAGGAGGAAAGCTGGCTGGATTTCAGGCCCATCCTAATACTATGATCAAAAAAGTCACAGAAGGGAGACCATATTTAAGGTTCTTCTCATTTAGTGAAACTGAACAGAACATGCTGACTTAAGAACTACAGTTCATCCAACAATTTTTATTTTTCTGATAGATCAGCTTTTAGGCAGAAATAAGATGTTACAAGAGGTCAGTGAAAGCATCAGTTGAAAGTTTTCAGTAGAGAAAATAATAAAATAGAAAAGTAATAGCAAAGACTAGCATTTTTTTATTTCTGATGTTGCTTTAAAAAGATTTCTTTGTCCTGTAGACATGCAGTGCAAAAGGTTCCAAAAGAACTTCCATTCTCCTGCTCTTTTGAAGGAACCATTGATACAATACTTGAGATGTGGATGAGGATGTAAAAAGTGCATTTGATCAGCACTGTAACTGCTGGTGTGACCTTATTTGGTCAGAGAGTCTTTAGGGGTTTAAACTTCCTTACAACCACCACAAAGAGATTTCTATGACTCTCCTAAAATCACAGTGACATAGTGCGTATCATAATAAATGTATCAAAAGAATTTGAGAGAAAAAACAGTTAATGAAAAAGAGATAAAGTCGCAGTATTGCTAACCAGTAAAGCATATTTCAAGGCAATTTGCTGAAGGCAGCCAGAGATATGATAAACTACACCCAAAAAGAAAATTGTATCTGGGGAAATAAGGGAAACTTCAAACTTCTTTTGGGGAGTAGGTGGTGTTGGCGTTATAAGTATCTTGATTACTTGTCTTTACTAAAAATATAGAGAGTTTTTTCGATGCTCTGTCATTACTCTAACTTTACCTAGAAAAGCTAACTATGAAAAGGAAGATAGATCTTGACCAGCACTATAATATTTCTTTTTATATAGTTCTGTTTAAACAACAGCCATTCCTGAACCTGCTTTTGGTTTTTGAACTAAATATCTGAAGATTTTACAGTCCTCATCAAGATGAGGCTTGAGAGTTTGCCTTGATTTTCCTAAATCTTAATTTCTCAAACTTCCCTTTACCTTTTCGTTTTTTTCAGAAATGTCATCTACACATGGAGATGCCTGGAAATATATGTAGACCTTGGTCCTTCTCATTTTCAGGGGTAAAATTCCAGAAAAGACTCAGTTGGAAGCTTTTTCCTGGGCTTTGCAGATAGTGCCTCAGGATTCATGCTCTTCAGGAACAGCATGATGAAGTGAAATTAGCAGACTACATACTGTTTTATAAACCAGCTTCTCAGTCCCCATTAGAATCTGCGTGTTGCTGAAGGAAACCATTCATACTCATAAGAACTATTTCATACTGCCAGGAGACCGACTACCTGCAACAGCCCATTTTGCATCTAATCTTGGAAACACATACATACAGAAGAGTTTCGTTCTGCCACAGACCTGGAGCTTTGCAACAACCAATTCAGAATCTGTTCATGCAACTAAAGCAACTTTCAAACCACTTGCAACAAGAGCTCAGAATATTATTGTTACAAGCATGATTATACACTGATACCTCTTTGCAAATCCACATAAGGGGTAGATCCATTATCAAAACCTGACAGAATAAGTAGGCCATTAAAGTAATTTCTATCTAAAGGCATTTTAAAATAAATCAAATGCTTTTGCAGTTTGGAGTGCCAAATAACTGCAAGAAGAATGACACTGGAAAAACATTTCTTATTTTTCTATCATTTGTGGTATTCAGAAATACATACATTTGGATGTGTTATTTAAGTAAACCTCTCTTCCAAATTGTGTATCAAGAACTAATGCATGCTCATTTGTGAGTTCTGCGCAGGTTGTCTGAATACTAGACATACTCAGGTCAATGTAGTAGCCTTATAATCGATGGACATACTCTCTCAAAAAAATTAGAACACCATTTTGCATACAAGAATCTGAAAGTTTTCATAATTTCATTTTTTGCCTCCAAGCACTATCGAGTTTGGTGTTCAAAAAATATGGATTCATGGGAGTCTGAATCATATTTGATAAGCTGGACGGAGTTACAGGTTTTTCACTTGTCTGTGATCATTTCATTTGAGATTTCATCACACTTCACAGCACATTTTTACATCAGAAGTAGAGATTGTTTAAAAGCAGTATTTCCCCAAAGTTTCATAAGCTCTTTAATAGCATATTAATTCCTTAGACCTCCCAGGGTGTTTTTTACTGAACCTACCCTGACCAAACATCCCTCCTCAAAGATTTTTAGTTTCGCCCGATTCTCTGCTGTTACTATGCTTTTAATATATTCCATTTAGCGTTCAACTGCATGCAACAGTGACCTACACCTGGTCACCTCTACACCATCTCATGGTCCCCTTCCAAGATTTTGCTCTTCCTCTTGTATTTTTCACCCTACCTCTCCAGAATGCTGCAAATTCAAACACTATATCCTTTTTCAGCTTCATCATGGGTTCAGAATTTTATATCCTTTATGATCTGTGTCTGTTATTTTATTATCTCATATTTTTAATGTTGTGAGGCTTTGTTTGGGGAAAAAACTTTTATCTCTCCATAGTATTTGATGATTAGCACTTATATTTGTTTCTCTTAAGTGATTCCATTATCTCTGAAAACAATTTACAGTACTATAAAACTTATGCATTTTACAATTCATATAGAATATCTTTTGTTCTACCTCTGAATTTTTATGTTTTTATGTGATTAATATTTACATATAACACATCCTTCTCAGCCTCCAATAGCTGGTTCTTCTAACACTTACCTTTATACCTACTGCAACTCTTATCCTTTTTGTTGTTGTTTCTTAGTAACCCACTAGTAAAACTTACACATAGGCTATTTACATACAGGGAAAGAAAATCTTGGTGCTACAACTCTGCATTTGTAATACTGTGAAGAGATTTCATAGTTCGTTCTGCACGCTTATTAATACAGTTCTCTACCTGTCATTACTTGGAAGGTATATATGGTGATGAGTGGTTATATACAATATTTTATGATTTCTAACTATCTTTTTAAGTTATGATTTAAAAGTCTTATATCTCTTAAGCAGGCAGCTAAATGCTGTACAAATTTTGATATTGCACTTCTATAATTAACTAGAACATTGCTGTTGACTTCACTCAGCAAAACGTGAGGATCCAGGGAGAAAGATTTCTGCTCATGAGCACTTCAAAACATAGGTATTCACTCTGGAGTGTTTTTTCTTCAATATAGAAGCATAAAAGCCAGTCATATCCTATGACCATGGTAACAATTACTGTCTCTAATGTGTGTTTTTTAAAACATGTATAGAAGTCTCCTTAATTCCCATTTTCAACAGCATTTACAGGTTTACAGTTAAAAGCTTTTTAGTGCCACTTGAGTGTATGTTTTCACCAACAAGAGCTGAAAAATGTTGGCTAGTTAAGTTAGCTCAATCACAACTGGAAGTGGGTCTTGGCTTTCTCTCTGGGTGGGTTTTTTTGGTTTTTGTTTTTGTTTTTTTTTTTTTTGGTTTGTTTTTTTTGCCAATCTCCCTAAAAAAAGAAAAAAATAAAAAAAAAAAAATCAGACCACAGAGAAAACATACTAAAATGCTGAAACTACAGTACAATATAAATTGTATCCATAGTTTTCCTGGTTTTCCGTTGTGTGCCTCACAAACCTCTCCAGAAGACTAGCCTATGTGACACTCTCATTCCAAGGTAGGAAAGAGACTATCTATTTGTTTATCTATATGAAGAGTAACAGAAAGCCTAAATCATTGCAGTATCCATGTCTTGCCAACAAGCCATGATGTCCATTTTGTATCAGTCTTTGAATAATTATGACTAAACACAGCTGAACTGAAATCCATTCTCCCTCTCTCTTCCTATTCCATATTCCATCATATTCAGATCCTGGTCTCAGTTGTGTGTCTACATCTTTCTACACCATTTTCCTGTGTCTTTTATCAAAGGTTATATGCTGGTGTAAAGTTCCCATAGATATTACACCATTTATCGTCCCCTTTGCATTATCTCTTTTGAGATGATTATTTACTCTTTAATTTCCGGAACAACGTAGTGTTCATTTCTGGTATAAACCAACTCTCTCTATGAATCAAGGCCGCAAGACAACCTTACAACCTTCATTCCACGGCCTCCTCCTCTGGAAAAAGATTTATCCCGGTGCCTGTTGTGTTTTTACCATATCCCTGACACAAGATCATGGTGTAAATTAGGATGCAAAAAATGCAGATAAAATAAAAAATAAAGACAATCACCCCAAACAAAAACAAAACCAATGTGAATTACCTTAAAACATCTGAATTCTGAGATGATGGTATTATTTAACTGCAGCTCTCAATCCATTTTAAAAAGATCGCTGTTGTTATTGAGATAACTGCAGTACCAGGATTCCTAGAAAATCAGCTCTGTGGGCCCAGCTTGGTCACCTCACTCTGTGCTCAAGTACACATAGACCCAAAGCCTCTAAGACTCAACCCCATGCCTCACATCTAGGGTCCGCTGCTGCCCTAGAGAGCTGTCAGCTCACACATATAGGACAGTGGTATAACAATCGTTCACAGATGAGGGAAAAGTTATAAACATGTACTAAAGCATATTTCTGGAACATTATCACTTTAATTTTTACATTTTCTAGTTTTAAAACTCAAGACTAGCAACTGAAAAAAGAAACGTGCAGAGATTAAACATTCCATTTTATGACTTATTCTCAAGTGCCAGGCTGATGGAGGGAGATGTAGTGTAGAGGAATGACATGGAAAAGCCCTTGGAGGTAAGCGCATTGTCCTCAAACAAAGATCTGTGTGGACAGATGCAGCAGAGAAGATGGAGTGTCAGAGCCCTCATCAGCATTTGGGTAATTTTCTCAGTTGACTTGAGTATATTTACAGATTCTCTATCCAAGAACACTCACCAGAAAGCAGGGGAAAAGAAAGCTTCTTTGTTTTTAAAGGAGAATTTTCTACTGTAAACAAGCCCAGTTCTTTAAAGTGAGTTCAATTTCATTCCTGTGTTAGCATTTAAAAACGGAAACATTGCCTCCATTAGGCTTTTGGGTAGTTTACTTTCCAGCCCATTTGGCCATCAACTAAAGTACCAGGTTGTGTTTCTCTATATGGTAAAAAGTCCCTTCAAAAACTGACTCCAGTCTTCCCTGTAATCCTCAAACATGTATGTAAAGAACAAAAAGTATTGAAGTGTTTGCAAATCAGATCATAGCTTGAAAATCTGAAAAGCAATATATGCTGCTGTCTATAAGGATGGAGAAACAGCAGAATTGCTACAAACCCAGATGGCACTAGAATTAAATGAATCAAAAGGAACTCAATTATTTTTAGTTTATATAAAGTTGGAGCTGAAAAACAAAGGAAAAATGCTACAAGGAGCTGTGCAGTGGGATGGAAAAGGGACAACCCAAACCTAGCAGGTTTTCCGTGAAATAATCAACAGAGGGAGAAAATCAGGAAAACAGTTCATTTGTTGGGTTTTTTCATGTTCTTTTCATTGCGTGGGAGATGAAGAAACCTTTTTCTTTTTCATTTGTAATTTTTGTTAATAATATATTGAAAGCCAAAAGAGGACATCTGATTCAAGTCAACAAGGAAGCTACATTTCCTGAAAGAAGAAATGATTAAATGGAAAATCATAATGATAAAAAATTAAGAAAGATCCTTTTCCCTCTGCAAGACCCTGTGGTTTTGGTAACCTGAAAGCCAAGCCAGAAAGGTGTGCAATTAGTCCTGGCAGCACTGAAAGAGTTACTCTTACCACTAAGATGAGCATGAGAAGAGAGTTCATCTTCAGAGCAGAAATACCTTAAGGTCCAGCTTTAATACTGAATGTGTTTCTAACAATAGAGTGATCGTTACACAGCATTATGAAATGAAGAAATACGTACTTTGCTCTGAACAGGTGAAAGGTTTATAGAAATTTAGGCTCAGATTCTTATCTCAAGGCAAATAAACTCACAGTAACTCATGAATTTGCTCAGGTGTAAGCAGATGAGGTTACAGGTGTAGATATAAGATGCATGAGACATTTGCAGCCTTGCTGAGTGCTGTTACCAGTGATGAACTGAATCTCAGACTTGGTAATCAGGTGAAACTCCCATTAGCTTCAGTGATAGTTTTGTCCTGGTGAGACTCAATAGTTACTGCCAGTTTTGGCACAGTTCTTTACATGCGCTAGATATCCCCAATGGCCCTGACAGTAAATATGCAGGCAACGTCGAGAAACAATTTATCATGTGCCAATCTAGCTATCAAATCTCTCTCTTTGCCCCTGGCAATGTCCACGCATTGTACATATAAAGATCTGCTCCGTATCGAAAGCTGGAAGTGTGGGAGCAAATGTAAATGTACTGAATGTATTAAGAAAAAAACGTGTGACTGAGGTAGCAAGGACATGCTTCCATATCATAACTAACACATTAGAGACTTAGACACACATTTTCATTGACATTGAAGAGCTGCACAGTATTTTTTCTGTTGCAGATTTCAAGAATTTTAATTCATCTTATTACAGATTAGCTATGGCACTACTGCCATTAATAACTCACAACTGGCTGTAGTTAGTAGAGGAGTACAGAGTCCAAACCTCCTTTCTTATCAAGGAAATATCAGAAATACTATTCTAGCTCTTAATATCGCAGGCACCGTAAGAAGCAACTAAAAGCAATTAGTATTTAATTATGAAATAAGCATAACTCTTCTCTTCTGGATATTATCAGAAATATAGATCTGTAATATTGTGCAAAAATGATTGGCAGTAGTTATTTGATTTCAGAAAGCAGCAGCATAGCATGTTTCTCTCTTCCCTACAGCAACACAGCCTCTTCTGTATTCAAAACTGAAAACATGTCTTTGACTATGGGGTACCGGTGTGCATCTTCAAGTTAAATCCACATATAAGGGGAAAGAAAAACCAACAGCCTGAGTCACAACCTGATGGGTGCAATGAGCACGGAAATCTAGCCGATCTTTCACAATCACATGTAGCCTCTCCTCTCCTACAGACATTAAAACTATACAGGTAAGATGTGCGCTGACTGTTTCTATTGTTCCTGAAATGCAGAAGTCTGCATTATACAGAAAGTATGAATAGACTATTACAGCACTTCAGCTCGAAAATAAATTAACGGCTCCACACCCTTGGTTTTCTGTCTCCAAGGTTACCACTCGTGTTTTTCATGAATGTTACTGTTTACTTGCTTCATTGCCTTCTTGTTTACTTATTTTGCATACATAAAAATAGAGATACTTTAAAAAATATGCATTACAGATAGTTGCCATTTACAAATGAGGACAGAAGGTTAGGTGCCAGTGACAAATTTGCCAAGTATCTTCCTTCTCAGCACAATCTGTGAAAAGGGCTCAGAAAGCTGCATGGCAGCTGATGTCTATGGCTCTAATTAAAGTCCTGGATCACAAAATCCTGCCAATGCCAGTTTTTCCACACGCAACTTGGAGCAACAGAAGTGGCAAGAAATGTTTGGGGAAAGCAAAAAGGCAAGGAAGATTCCCATGATTAGAAACATATAAAATCCACAAATAAAACTGCCACAAGTGACAACATTTAGCATGAAGTGAGCTATAGGGTGGCCACTAATTTTGGAAGCTCCATTGAGCCAAGCCTGTCTTTCTGATAGGCTTGTAGAGTGTCTTGCAAAAAGGATCTTAGTCTCAGGACTGAAGCTGTTTGGGGCCATCAAAAAGAGACAAGAGTTGCTATAAGAATTTGGAATATGATAGAAAAAAGTTTGTATTTACACTGATAGTATTAAATAAGGCTTCCAAACCTCTGTTATCTTCCTTCTGACTGCAGAAAACCTCCACTTTGGTAACATAAATCCATTAGATCCCTAGAGATCTTTTGTAGTAATGGCTTTGATGTTTTTTGAAACAGACAGACATGCATTTACTCTGCCCGTGTTTTGGGCCAAAACTACAACTAATGAGGCCTGCAATTCCATTGACTTCAACTGAACTACAGATTTTTTAACATACCTGCTGAGAGTCTAGCCATTTGGCATGAGAACAAAGACCACACAAAGAAGACATGTTTTGAATCTCAAGATACACCCATCCATTCTAGAGAGCATCCTGTAGGACAACACGAGCATTTTAAATAGCAGATGCTAGATTCATAAGAGGGTGGTTCGCAAAAACACTATAAATATGAAGTCTGCTGTCTATATTAATAATTTATTATCTATCAGAACTATGAATTGGGGAAACTGTGAACGAATGTTTCAACAGATAAGTACAAATAGTTTTATAACATATGACTCATAAAATGGTAAAATTACTCTTGAAAACATTGTGATTTGAAGTGAGGACACTTAAGGAAGAGGAAAGGTATTAGTTAAGGAATGCAATATGACTCAGGGGAGCCTGAGAGACTGGAAGGAAAGGCAGGACTACAGTCGTCAGTCTCCCAAGTGTACTGAAAAACAGAGGAGGTAACTAAAGACAAATTTTGTGCTAAACAGAACTCGGTTTACTCTTCTGTTTCCTAATACATAACCTAACCCTTTGCTTTGCTGGATCCCATCTGTTCTCATCTTTTGAAGTGCTCTCAGGTGACTTTGAGGAGCCATAAAGCACATGGGTAAATAAACTGACAAAAAATGTGCACGTACTCTTCAGGTACATGCCACTTTAGGCAGGCTAACTAATCCTGGTAATTCAGATCTATTTTGCACCAAACTGAAGTGTTGTGAGGACTGGCACACACCCGGTCTCCAGATGAGCTGTTTCCCATATGTAAGGCAGAACCCTCCTGAGGGGGGAAAGCCAGCAGGGGAACAGCTTGTCACCGCCAGTGACTTTGAATTGTCATACCCTGTAATAGCAGGTCTCTGAAATCCGTAACTGAACTCCCATCTTTTCAAAGAAAGAAAGGGTGTTACCAAGCCAAAAGTTCATTTGGTCATAATCCTCACTCTGAAGCTCACCAGGTAAATGTCAAAACTTCCCTTTACCTACTGAAGAATATTTTTCAGAATCCAATACCATAAATTCTATATAAGTTATCAATTACATCAAGCACCAGAAAAAAAAAAAAGCTTCGCACAAAGGTGTAGGAGAGAGGAAATCTGACATAGCTATTCTTTAAAAGAAAGAAAAATGACACATGGAGAATTCAGGGGAAAGCTGACCAAGGAATTCCATTTTGCTGAAAGCACAGGAAAAGACTCTGAGTGTAGTACATTTCTCACTCAGCACCAAAAAATAAGTCTGAAGACATACGCAAAAGACATTATATCCATGGTCTATATAGAGAAACCAGATGTACAATGATAGTGCTAAGGCTTCATCTTAAACTAGTCTATCCCACTTGATCCACAATATTTAAGCTACGTAAGTTTTCTTCATAATTCTTTTATTCTTACCATGCACATTTGTTATTGCAGGTATTTGTTACCATAGTAATATATCAGGCTGTAGAAGTACAACTAAAATGCTATCAAACAGTACTGTAACTAAAAAAGCACAAATACAGGTAGTTATTTTTTGCTGAGTATTTACTAGCTTTTATGTTATGTTTTTTGTAAGTATTTTATTCACAAGAATATCTGGGAAAACAAAAGGTTTTTCAAATCAACATGCATATTTAAACCAAATGTAATAGCATGATCATTTTTAAAATGCTTGGGTCTGTCTCAGAAAGGCAATAAAGCGCATTTGCTACTCTAAGCACCCCCAAGTGGTTTTGATTAACTTAAACATGCTTAAGAAATACATATACACTCACATACTTCACTGACCGGGAATCAAGGATAACTGATTTCAAAGGGGAAGGAAGGAATATATCATGCTTTCAGTCTGGAGGAAAGATTTAACATTTTAAGTTTGATGTACAAAGCTTATTGTTTTTATAATTTGTGGGTTTATCTTGAATATACAAGTAATCTGTTTTTTATAGCCCTGGAACGCACCTTAATCTTTCTTCAGCTTTTTTCACAATGACTGTGCTTTGTGTTAAGCTTTACTGTTTTTTTCCCCCTCCCTTTCTGAAGTCTTACATCCTACAGTCTAGGCCTAATAAAGTACTCATCGATACCCAGAGGATACACTGGCAGGTAAGTGTAACAGCAGCCCTATTGAAATGCCTCTACTTGGTATGAAATTGCATGACAAAAATTTCAATTCTGGAAAACTAAATGAAAAAAACAGAATAAAACCAAGATGATGACTGGTATCCCCGAGAAGTACCTAATGCCTTTCACATTGATTTTATCATATTATTGTGGCAACTGCCTGTGCTCTGTGAATGTAAGATATTGACAAAACATCTCCTTCATCACAGAAAAATCACAAAACAGAACCATGATGCTTCATGTCATTCTAGGAAGCAGAGTGGTCATGAACCTTCCTATAAAACCCTTCAGAATTATAAGATATTTGATCATCTTAAAAAAAAAAAAATAACCATAGTTTTGTCTGACTGATGTCTCAGGTTCAGAAAAAAGATGCATTGAGCTTGCTGGGATTCAGCATTGCTTCTCACCTACATGGTGGTATGTATCTCAGCTATAAGAACTCATAATTGTCACCTCAAGGATTTCTCCTCCTCCAAGGGCAGCCTCAATAATCCACAGCTGATGCACTAAGATCCACAAAGTCACCGTAATTGTTGGTATTTCTATGCTTGATGTTACCAGAGACTGAAAAAATAAGCTATAATGGAATGATACTGCAGAGCAGAATCTACATTTTATGCTGTTGGCATGCTTATAATTTAGGAGGACATATATTATTTCTTCTATTTACTTATCTATTTATCCCGAATTCAATGTTATGTAGAATGTAATTTCTATTTCTCATCATCTGGATTCACTTAAACACTGCACTGTTTCATTTGAAATTAATTATGGTTAAGAAAAATTAGATGAGCACATAAGATAGGTTCCTTATTTTCTATCAGTATGCATGACTTTCTTACAGACACACACTCACACACTTTTAAATTTCCAATTATCCAAAGCAAAACTTTACACTAACTATACTGTAAAAACAGCAAGGACAGATTTTTTTTTACTCTTAAGAAAGCCAATTTCAAATGAGAATCACAAATACAGAACAAAGAATCCCAAATAGCAAAATCTCTCCCTACACAAAGCAATGTTACTTCACAATGTTCTTATTATGTTTAGATACCTAGAGATACCCATTTCACTTTATGATTATTCCCTCAAAAATGTTCATTACGCATGAGATCGACTTCAGCAAGATGGGTTCACATATACATTAAGAGACTGCTTGCATAACTGGCTTATCTTTGAATAACTGTTTAATAATTTAACTCACTTAACTTTTGCAATCAAGCAGCACATAATTCACTTCAAAATTTTATGCATCAAAAATTTCTTCTTGCCCCTTGCTTGGCTCAAAAACAATGTCCTTGCATGACAGAAGAGGGTGCTTTACTACATCACTTTGGGGACACATTTACAACCGAGGGAAATCAGTCTTCCAATACTGAGAATATATCACTGTCATCACTTCTCCTGGAGATGTTAAGTGTAGATTCTAAAATGCAGTGACTAAGAAAGTTTCCCAAACTCACTGTGCCAAGCTTTAGTCCTCCTCAAACACAAAATGTTATGCTCCTCCCTGCCCACCCCCCTTTAAAAAAAAAGAAAAAGCCATAAGGTTACAGCTGTAAATACTAGTTTTTCATACAGGTAACTGTTACTTCCTACAGCATGTTACAAAATAACGTGACTAATTGCACTGTGAATTACAAAAAAAAAGTGACAAGAAGGTGAAAAAGAAACTGGAACAACTATTTTCATTACATACAGAATTAATTTTAAAACATGGACCTAACCTTATTAAAACTGTAACTGGCATAAAGAATGTAATTTTTCTTCTGCTTTCACAATGCTTGGCATAAATCTATTTATTAAAACTCCCCAAACTACACCAATAAACTGTTGATGTTATTAAACTAAATAATTCAGTTTCAGGAAACAAAGTAAAATTCAAAACCAAACATCAAACTCACTATGCAAATAATACATCCATATAAATAATAGATGCTTTAGTTTTTTGCCCAAACTAAAAAGAAAAGCTTTTGTTATCTGCTTTACTGAGAAAAACAAAACCTAACTGACTCCTCCTGAGTCATATAAACATCTTTAATAAAAAGAGAGTGGAATTATTAGAGGGCTAACGTTTGCTGGTGGCAACTGATATGGTTGCTATTTCGAGGTGTGCACCCAAGACATGGGTTACAGAGCTTAGATGTCCTTTGTTGCCCACAAGCCTCCAGACTCACACCTGCCCTGCCTCAGGGTATGGGCTGGGTGTGCCAGTATATGAGGGCAAGAGGATCCTCCAGGAAATAGCAATCACAGGACCACACTCTGTCTCTCTCAACAGCATCCTCACTATCCCCAGCCTACAGAGCTGTTGTTTGTCTCATTCATGCTTGTATTGCTACACAAAAATGCCTGGGGCTACAGCACCATTTCTGCTGCAGGGCCAAATAATCTGTTCTCCCATGTTTTGCTAGAGATCTTGCCTTTCAGTTATGCAAGACAAGCACTGTCTGGACCCGTACAGCATTCGGCTACACTCTTAACATTCAACAGGGCTTTACTAGACACAGATAGATGCTGAACTGGTCCCATGGTTTGCAGAAACTAACTTGGTTACAGTTCATTATTAGCTAACACAATTATAATTCATTATTTTCACAGTACAACCCTTAGAGTCACATCATTTTTCATATTTATAAAGCTCCCAAGTTTTCTATTCTTTGTATTGAGGGCTAAAATTTTAATATATGTAAAATAAAATATAACTGCTTTTCTTAAGTCAGGAAACTGTTGGCCTTTACGGTTAAAAGTTGGCCTGATACATTTAATAAATCTGGATTCAACCAACTTAATGGGTTAATTCTATATAGATCTATTTCTATCTAGTGTCTACTGGAGATACCAGTGCATCACCTCCATCCAGTACATACACTGAAGATGTTCAAACTCCTGATGAGTCCATTGTTCATCAGAAACTGAGTGGCATCCCCTTGGGAGGCAGGCCAGAAACCAGGCTGCACAATATCTGGGCTTTTCTCTTCATATTCACAATCTGAATAGCAAAGGGAATAACCAAGTGATATAGAAATTTCTCAGGATGCTCTAAAGAACCCTATTCAGGCTAGAGAGGAAGGCAAAAGACCAAAACCTATTTTGACACCACACAAAGCTACTTACTAGTCACCTGAAAAAAAACAGAGGGAGAAAAAACAAACAAACAAAGCTAAGTTTGCAAGCTCCAGCACTCAGTCTCTCTGCTCTAATTACCAGACAGTGCCTCTTGCACACCAAGTTCTTTGTGTGAAAGCCAGCATCATATCCAAATGTCTATTTATAGGAGGCCACGACTACTTAACATGAGCAGAATAGACCAGATCAAAGGTCTGTACAGCCTCTACCAGCCTTTGACACTGACTATGTGCTAGAAGAAAAAAAAACTGGAATTTTCATGCATAGGCTGAGCCAAGCCACACGTGTCCTACTGCTCCATTAGCAGCAGGAGGCTGAACAAGGCAAATGTGGGCCTGCTGCTGAGCGAGGTGGGTGACTTAGTGACAGCAGACACAAATGAAGCTGAGCTACTCAACAACACTTTTGCCTTAGTCTTCTCCAAAAAGGCCTCTGTACTTGGTCAAAGGGTTCAAAGAGAAGATGAACTACCAGTAATGTATGAGGATTGAGGTAGAGATTACTTGGGAGAGATGGATCCTTACAAGTCATTGGGATCCAACAGGTTGCATCTGAGGGTGCTGAGAAAACCAAGTGTGTCCTAGAAAGGCCACTCTCTGTCACGTTTAGAAATTCATGGAGATCACGGGAGGTACCAACAACTGCAGAAAGCATCCTCAAAAAAAAGTCAAAAGGTCAATGTGGGGAACTACAGGCCAGACAACCTCTCTTTAAGTCACTTGGAAAATCATGGAGTGAGTCCTCTTTGAGCACATTTTTGGGCACATAAAGGAGAATAAGTTGACTGGGAACAGTCAGCATAAATTTATTGAGGATAAATCATGCCTAACCAACCTGATTGCCTTCTACGAGAAAATGACCACATTTGTGGATGAGGAAAGAGCAATAGATACCATTCACTTTGACAAGGCTTTCAACACCATCTCCCACATTATTCTTCTAGGTCATTACAATCTGGAAGGATGCATTAAAAAAATGGCTGGATGATCAAGCTCAGAGGGTGATGGTAAATAGGTTGTACTCTATCTGGATGCCTGTGACAAGTGAAGCACTGCAGGGATGAATCTTGAGACCTGTCCTCTTTAACATCTTCATCAATGCCATGGAAGAGGTGACAGAGTGCACACTTTTCAAATTTGCAGATAACACCAAAACGAGGGCAACAATCAATACATTTGAGGGCAGGGCTGCCATCAAGAAGAATCTGTATAGGCTGGAGGAATGGGCTGACGAGACCTTTTTCCCCCATGAGGACAGCCCAGCGGTGCACCGGGTTGCCCAGAGAGGTTGTGCTATCTCCATCCTTGGAGGTTTCCAAGATATGACTAGATAAAGCCCTGAGCAAGCTGGTCTGACCCCAGAGCCGACTGCTTTAGGCAGGACATTGGACTAGATACCTCTCGCGGTTCCTTCCAACTTGAACTATGCTGTGATTCTATCTTGCCTGCAACCTTTTGCAAACTGAAACAGTAGGAGTATTTCATTAGGTGACTCACAGGATGTGAGAACAAAAACATATTCAGCTGCCTTCACACACAGAGGAGAGAAAACTTCAGGCAAGATTTTGAGCAAGCAGAGCTGGGCTGGCAACAGTTCTGATAATGGTTCTACATGCCAATGTTAAAAGTGCCCAAGACACTTCTACCTTCCTGTACTCCTGAAAAATGTTTTGAATTTGGTAGACAACTGTACCAGGCACTTGTCTCTTGCCCATGTCCACATGTTTGACTGCTGCCCAGGAAACTGTTCTCTGGAGAAATCTCCAACAGGCACAATTTGCTTTAGGGAAGAAAAAAAAAAAAAAAAAAAAAAAGAAAAGCCAACAAAAAACCCAAACTCAAATCAAAACCATGTGGTATCAAGAAACTTATGTTGGCCAACACTAGATACAGTAACGATGAATCTCCTTGTACATACATGCCAAAGAACACCGCCAATACTCCTCTCTATATTGTGGTAGAGCCTTACTGCAGGAAGAAAAAGAAACCCCTAAACAAAATACTGTAATTAAATGAGAGCTATATGGAACTGGGAACTGTCATCTTGTTAAACTTGGATAAGTAAGATACCTTTTTTCCCCCTGTACAAATGTCCTTTGTCTAGCAGTTACCACCTCGTGACTTAAATTTATATCCATTGTAAAGAGTCTATTGAGTCACACAGTTTAAGTTCAGCATATAAAAAGCAAAGGCTTTTTTCTTCTCTTAGTCCAAGATAATATTCTCTTTTACCTAATCCTCCTCTACTCTAATAGTCTTCTCTCTCCACTCTTCATCTCCTATTATCCCTCCCCTTCCTCAAACCTTTTATTGTATGTATGAGAAAAAAACTGTTCCTGCCAAACTCTTTTCCATTCTTTTTTAACAGTGCAATGTGCCAAAAGACTCTTAATGTCACACAGCTTTCACATGACTATAATGTTCTGAATCTGTCTCTCTCTGCGCTGACATTTCCTGTGTAGGAAAATGTTATTTGAAAGTTTGGTCCAAGTCTCTTTGGATTTATCAGAGTTACATAAGACTGAGAGGAAAAAAACCAAATACCTTATGTGGTGGGAAAAAAAGCCCTCAAATCGGTTTTTTTTTTTGGTGCTGAAAAGAACAGACTCTTGCCTTTTCATCTGACAAGTAAAAAGAGCTCTTAACAGATTTTTGTTACTGCTTGTGGGAAAAGAGACAGTAAATTGACAGTCGTATCTAATAGGCATCTTTGGAAATTTAACTATATGGCAATCAAAATGATCTTAAAATAACCAAAGTCCTTCAATAATTTTCTGCTAAATTATGAAAATGTGATACAAGCTTGAGATTTTTTTCTAATATTTAAACCTATTTTCTAGCATTTATGACCGGGGAAAAATGCTACAGAAGGGAAAATAAGCACTTTTACTAAAAACAGGCCAGCCAAGAAAAACAGTCAGTGTTGATTTGTCTAAATTTAAATAATAGTTTGAATAAAATCAGAAAAATGCTGAAAAGCAACTGCAGATTTATGGGCTGTGATATAACCACCCACAACAAATAAATTAGTCAGCTTAAACTGTCTACTAAAAATCATGCTTACATATGTTTGAAAAGTGAGTATCAAATTTAAAATTAAACAATTTTTAAATGGAGAAAATGAGAACAACAAGAAAATGTTATGCAAGCTGTAGACAACCTAGAATTCCAAAATCCAGGCAGAAATAGAGCCAGTGGTCTGAACAGTGCATGTTTAGTTGCAAACTATTTGAATGTTTAATATATTTGGCCATAATTGGAGTCTTCTGAGTCCATTACTGTAATTTACTCCATCATCATCACCTGAAGGGCTCCCTACAGGGTAAGGAATGCCGTTTCTTCCTGAAGGGTGACTATGGCTTGAGGGATTCTGGCTCTTAGTACCAGTGACAGCAACAGTGTCTTGCAGTGAGAGCTCTGTGTTCATGTGGATAGTTTTCGGTCCTAATTTGAAACTTTCTTCTGCCCTAGTGAAGATCAATCAACAATTGCTTATTACCAGAACCACTTGCTTTTTATGTATTACACTCAAGCCTGTCTACTCAGAGACTGAATAAAAGGACAGAAAGTTAATATGTCCAATGTCTAACAATGCCTCAGCATTATTTTAGCAGGTCCACAAAATATGAGAAAGATTTTTTTAATTAGAATTTTGAAGTATTATTCATATATTTGGAGTGTAACTTTTACTGATTTGATAATTTTTTTTAACTAGTGTTAACAACACAGCTAGCGCTATAACATCAGGGATACATTTGCCTTATAGGTCCCCAGATCTGCAAAGCGTTTGAAAACATACTTAATAGTGTTTAAGAACACACTTAACTTTGAGTTAAAAAAAACCAAAACCAAAACTATTTACTTTACTACTGAATCAGGTGTTGCAAGTTTAAACAAAAACCTGAAAGTTTACCCTGAAAAATTTAACGTCAATTTTTGACTGATAACCTTTCAGCACCACCCCCAGATATTGAGCTTAATGTTAGAAACGTGCAGCATTAGCATCTCTGATTTTACTTTCCAAAATGCAAGTAAAAAATTAGTCAAAAGAAAAATTAACAATGGATCAATTGGTTGTGTAGGTGTTCAACTGGCTTGGAAGTTAATGATAAATGAGCAAGGCTGTACTTTTTTCAAAAGTAAAACTCACCTGGAGATTACTGAGAGGAGAACAGCCTATGCTATCATACAGGCAAAGTATTTGGTCTCTTTCACTGGGAATTCCTTTGCTGGAATACTGCATTAAAAAAATATGAATAAAATGAAGGCCGAGGGGAGCTACAGGCTGCCTAGAAAAGGGCAAATGAAGAGCTTGGAAGGACTGGAACCATTTAGTTCCAAGAGGTATATGAAAGACAGTAAGAACTGTTTTGAAATACGGCATCTTTATAAAAAGCTCACTTCTGAGCCTTATTGTATTTCAAAGTCTTTTATTTAGACATTAATATTTTAATAAAGAAAATATAATCAGAAACTTTATAATATCTACTTTCAATTATTAACACTTTTATAATTTAGGCATGAACCGAAATCGAATATGCTCTAAATATTATAATCCCAATTTAGTGTAATTCTTCCTGTACCCTGAGTGACAGATTTTCATCAACTATATGAATCATCTTTATTACTTTCCAAAAAAACCCCTCCTATGTGCTGTTTGGAAGAAGAACAAGAAAATAATCTTCCTCTTGCCCTAGAAAATTCCAATTATTTTATAATATAAGAAGAAATAAATCTCTTCCTCTCCCTTTTTGCTACGTAAAGTTCCTATTTTGACACCTTATATATATCTGTATTATTGAACCAATTTCAATAAAGAACAAGAACTACATGAAGGAAAATTGAAACTTCTCTGAAGTTGAATGCAGCCTACCTGACAGGCAGAAAATGGGCAGAGACAACTGAATCATACAATTATTGAAGTCATCACCAGCAGTCTCTGGATTGTCTGGATTGTCCAATAAAAAGGTCTGTAAAGGTACTGATTGCATCTGGGACTGGAATATCTCCTTGGTGCAGTTCACTGTAAAAATAACATACCAAAAGGAACTCCTGGGCCTAAGGATCCATTGAACTGTTTAAGACTATGAAATTCCCTACTTGTTCAGATCTGCAGTACTTCTAGATTCCAGGTTTCATCCAAATATTAGCAGCTAACGAACACATTTGTCTTTCCTCATTGATTCAGACATGCTTACTTACTTCTTACAGGTGAGTTATTTCCTCAGTCTGAGAGAAATACTCTAATTCAGAGACTTTTATAGACAAAGAAATTCTTGATGTCAAACCTTGAGGATGAAATTCCAACTCTAAGATAATTTAGGAAAGCTAAAGCAACACTTGTACCTCACACCAAGAGCAAGATTATATCATCAAAAGAAAGAAGGGACTGCCCCTAACTACCTGCTGTAAAAGATGGTATTATTCAAATCTCCATAAGCACCTAGTGAAATGGAAAAAATCAGTATTTAGTCTTGAAAGATTCCACAGAAATATCTTCTTATATATTTCAAATATAATTCAGAATTTGGTCTTCAAGTTATGGGTTCACTAGATCATTGAGAACATTAAGATCTCATCTCATAAATTCAGATTTCTGTGCCAACAGTATTTAATCTTTGGAAACAGACAAACTGGTAAATTCAACCTATTCTAAATATCACTGAGATGTCAATTCCTAATAATAATATTAGGGTTCATTAATGTAGGAGCTATCTATGCAAAGCAGGTTTAAGATTTTTAAGAGTCTTCCTAAAAACAAGAAGTGGACTGAATTCTCAAATTCTTACCAGGCAGAATAACTGTTGATTCAGTGCTGTCCGCTGGCAGTCACAGCCTGGCTCTAACCTATCATTCACAAGGCAGCAAAGTTTAATTGCATCTGCAGTACCTAGAAATCTACCCATGCTTTCCTGAATTGCCATTTAGCGGGATCATGCTCTTCTCTGAAGAGACCAGCATCCCCAGCTGACTGTGAGGAATACTTCGATGTTTCACTATTCTAGATGCAGGTTAGCTTTGCAGATATCCAGCTGATTTAGGCATCCAGCAAGTGGAATACTTCATATTGCATTTAGTCTTTACATAAATTAATACCGAGATCATCACTATCTTGCTGAGCGTGGCATATGAAGCCACAAATACATAGTGTATCAGCATACACTTTTGAACATCTGTGTACATCTCAGGAAAGAGGAAAGACACTTTAAGACTCTTATAAATGTTCCCTCTTCACGGATGAGCATTAAAATGGATAGTAATTCCCTGCCTTAATTTGTTCTATACTACCCAGTGTATTTCCTATAAACGTCAGAATACTTTGCCTCACTGATTTTGAATGTGCTATGTATTTTTACCTACAGAAATATTCCATCTATGAGTGAATGCCACATACTTTCAAGCACCATCCTCAAACTTTTACTGTGGCAGGGTAACTTGGCATTGGTCATAGAAAACCAATAAAAACTACAATTAGTCGTCATACTCTGCTGTGGGTATTTTATTTTCCTGTGTATTCTCTCTGCCCAGGCTTACACTGCATTGTTATATGTGACTTAACCTTTGACAACCTTTTCTGTGATCTGCATCTACAGTGATAAAGACACCTAACTTTGAAGTCATCCTCAGGCCCCAAAAGGCCAACCATCCCCATTGCAAATCCTTTCAGAGAGGATTCTAAGGTCATTCTAAGCCTGAAAACTTGCTAGGCTTATAGACAGGAAACCAAATCTATTCTTCCCGACTTCCCTCCTCTCACCCCACACCCTCAGATTCTTTTTGCAATAGGACTGTGAGAAACAATAATAAAATTTCAATTTATCTTTTACTTTCTTCTTCTACCAGCCATAAAAACAGACAATCCAAAAAGGACATTCAAGAAATAAACAGCACAATCTCTACAAGAGCTCACTTTCACAAGACATTCTAAGGAAAGCTTCAAATATTAGTTACATGTTATTATAAAATCAGGAAAGGATGGTTCATATGACTCAGCTCAGGCAACATTCAGTTTATCCAGAAATGGAAATACAGATGATCCATGGAAGAAGAGACTAACTCAATAAATAACATAAATGCTTCACTGTATCCTAATGAAGTCTTTTTCAATGTTCTGATTGTTTCTTTCCAGTTCTTTCAACCTGGAAATCCCATTCAGTATTCTGTTAAACTCTTTTTTTTTTTTACTTTTCAACAATTTCTTTTCTTAAAGTTCTGTCAAACCAGATTACACAGTGGTAATCAGAAAATCATAATGTGATTACTGTACCCTTGATTTTTATTCATATAGTTACCGCAACAACCCTCAGCTAGGCACCTGTACATGCATAACCCTGAACTGTAACTACCCCTTAGTCCTGAAATAGTCTTTGAGACATATGCTTATAGATAAACATGTCTCATATGTTTTTATAAGTATTATGCAGAGTAGCTTTGAGGGATTTTTTTGTTGTTGTTTGTTTTTCTCCTTAATAGTGGTTAACTAATTTCAAGTGTAGTATTTTATTACCAGTTTTTATTCTGAATATTTTCTTTAGAATCTGTAGATAAAGTGGAATTGTGATGCTAGTAAGCAAGCTTATTTTCACTGAATTAGCATTTAATTATACAATGCTATTTCCCTAAACATGATTACTACATGTTGTCGATGATCTTATTAACCAACCTCAGTTCAACACAAACACTCTTGGACTTTCTACAATTTTAAATTGCTGCTCTTGGTTTCCATTGCTTGTGAAGAAATTTCCATGATACATGTCCTTTCAATGTATTTAATCTAACCATGTTGTAATTTTATAGGCCTTGGCACATCAGCATGACGTTCTTTAAATATTAACACATTTCATCATTTGTTTACTTAATTTCCTTTATATGGGATACTCTACTAATAAAAATATTCTCTTTATTTCAAAATCAATTTCAATTGCAAATTTTGATTCTGAACCCTCCTACATATGCAGAACTTGCACTGGTGAGAGCCAGAATGCTACTCTGAACTACTTTCATAAATCATTACAGAGAATTATTGTAACACTGAATTCCTAAAACTAAAATGAATTTTAAGTTTGTTTTAAAATCTAATGAAATTTGAGATTTGTATTTCTCCGAATTAGTCACTTGGTTAACAATTGAAAAATAATTAAATCTAGTTGCCTTTATAAAAACAATTTTAATAATTGGCTTGTTTTTCCTTTGAGAATTTTAGTTATTCCTGGCACTAAACAATTTTGAAAACAAACCTTTCTGCCTCCCTGTTCTAAATGAGCTGGTAGTGGGCAACTGAAAAACTCTAGGAGGGAGAGAAAAAAAGAACTGACCAAGCCAACTATTTAGTGGATTAAATGCAACCGGTACGCTCCACCAATAGCTGAGACACTTCAGACGAAAGAGCGAGTTTGGTTCATGCACTGTTAAAAAAGAAACTTGCAGTTGTAAATCATTTATAGACTTTCTTGAGAACATCTGAGCTGATGAAGGTCTTGTTCTCTCTTCTACCAGGGACTGTGCTGCCTGGTCCTGAGGAATCCACAGCATATCTAGCTGTCTCAGAAAATTCGTAAGTCCAGCTCAAACAGATAAGCTTCCAATGCTCCCTGCACATTCATAAGGGTTATGGCATAATAATGCTCTATTTTTGTTCAGGTATTTCATTGTTAGGCAAGTCATGAGCTTCTTGTGATAGTCAATACAGTTCACAAGAAAGTCATTCCGTAAGATGTCAGGAAAAATCCATACCGGAGATTTTAAAGCCTTCTAACAACCAACATTTAAAAAAAGCACTGCCATTTTACATGTGCTTATTTTCTGGACAATGAAGAGGAAAAGCTACTCCCTTCTCTCCAGGCTGAATTGTTTCACTGGGTTATAGCCTGCAGTGACACAGCAACTGGTGTCTCAAATGAGACTCAGCCATGCGTTGGTTAGTACTAACATTCACACACACACAAACACGCTTACTTTCTCTCCTCCAAAATTATTAAAGTTTAGCTAGAAATAATAATTGTATTCCATTCAACGTTCCATCAGGTGGTTTATACACAGTATCTAGCACAATAATCAGCCTTTGCTGATTACTGACAGTTGTCAACTGTGCACATTGAAAAGACTCTGCATTCTCAGGCAGTGGTACAATAAAGCTTCCAGCTTCCCTGGAAATGTTTCTGCCACAGGAATCTCAGGAGACCATCTGATGCTGCAGAAGAGCAAGCGGGATCACATCTATGCACAGAATGACAGATACTCTGCTTCCTACTGTCCGTCCCGTTCTCCAAATGTTGGTATGTCCAGATTGATGTGGGCATGAGTCTGTCAGAATATATCCTGGATCATTATATTGTACCACATTTAGAAGATAAACATCTTGGCAAATAGCATAGATCATATGCAATCCTCCTGGCAGCTTCTGTACTCTTCTAAGTATAACAAGATTTATGGGGGTAATAAGGCCAACTCAACATAAATAGTACCGAAAGGCAAAACCCAATACTAATATTGTTTTAATATAGTTACTCTAATAATAACTTGGCAAAGACATCTAATTTCATGCTTCCCAGATGGCATTTTCATAGCCTCTTAGTAGCCAAAAAACCCACAGCTACAGTTTGCCCAGCGGCAGATGTCTGTTTCATACAATGATAGTACATGGCAGGAAACAACAACTCCTGATCCAGAAAACTTCCTAGTGTAAGTATGTTTCAGTTGCATGTGGTTTCACCATTTGCTATTACATGTTTTTGATGCATTCCCATGTTTGTGTTCATGACGGATCAGATGTCTGCGCTCACTGTATGTGAGACAGACTGATGCAGTCTTTCATGATGGCTGGAGGGTCGTTTTTCCTCAGCCCTTTTCAAGTATCTTTTTGGGGACTGTTTATTACCCATTTCAGTCTCATTTAAGCATTTACCTCATTACCTCATTTCACAAGTTAAATGTAACTAAGCACACTTAGAAACAGCTAGGACAGCACTGTCAGTTACACAGCTAAATCTCCAGGCAACAGTCCACGGGACTTGGGCCATACTATGACCATTACAGTACCATCCTCATTAGCACCCTGCACTGTAGCACCAGGTGCTACGCAAAGACTACAACTCCCTTTAAAATCCAGTCTTTGCTCTAGAAATGGCATAAGGTATCAGACAACAGATAGAAACAGACCAACAGGGAAGTACAATGCTACACTGCATTGATGCTCAGTGCTGCAGACGACACCCCCAGAGCTTCAGCAGCCTCATCATGGTCAAGTTGTTTTATGGCCATCATCAACAAGAGAAGCATAAAGGGCAGCTCCTCCCCAGAGTGAGGAGTGGCAGGGCAGAAGGGACAAAGGCACTGGCACGAAAGGTTTATCCCACTTAGGAATCATCATTTTGTATGTGACAATAGCATGGCAAGCTGTAGGCAATCCAGAAGACTCCTGGAATGCACTGAGGATAGCTTCTTAAGCCATGTAATACACAGCCCTACCAAAGGGGATGCGATTCATTAGTGACCAACAGGTTCAGTAAGTGAGCTAATTGGTGATGTCAAGATTGGAGGCAGCCTGGGCTGCAGTGATCACGCACTGGTGGAGTTCACAGTCCTGAGGGATATGGGTCAGGCAAAGAGTAAAGTCAGGATGCTGAATTTTAGGAAAGCAGAATTCCAGCTCTTCAATGAATTTAGTCAGTAGAACCCCCTGGGAAACCGCCCTCAGGGACAAGAGAGCAGAACAGAGCTGGCAGATCTTTAAGGAAACTTTCCATAGAGCAAAAGAGCTATCGATCCCCAGGTGCAAGAAATCAGGAAAGGAAGGCAAGAGACCAGCATGGCTGAGTTGAGATTTGCTGATCAAACTAAAGGGCAAGAAGGAAATGCACAGGCAGTGGAAGCAAGGACAGGTATCCTGGGAAGAGTATAGGGACGCTGCCCAGTTGTGTAGGGATGGGGTCAGGAAGGCCAAGGCGTGGCTGGAGCTGAGCTTGGCAAGGGACACAAAGCATAATAAGAAGGGCTTCCATAGGTATATCAGCCAGAAAAGAAAGGTCAAAGAAAGTGTACCCTCCCCACCCCCCACAATGAACACGACTGGCAAACCGGTCACAATGGACAAGGAGAAGGCTGAGGTACTCAACAACTTTTTTGCCTCAATCTTCACTAGCAACCTCTCTTCCCACACCTCTTGAGGTGGACCGCAAGACAAGGACTGAGGGAGCAAAGTCCCTCCCAGTGCAAGAGAAGATCAGGTTTGTGACCACCTGAGGAACCGGAAAATACTTAAGTCTATGGGACCTGATGAGATGCACCTCTGAGCCCTGCGGGAATTGGCTGATGTAATTGCCAAGCCACTCTCCATGATGTTTGAGAAGTCATGGCAGTCAGGTGAAGTCCCCAGTGACTGGAAAAAAGGGAACGTTGCACCCATTTTTACAAAGGGTAGAAAGGAAGACCCTGGGAACTACTGACCTGTCAGCTTCACCTCTGTGCCTGGGAAGATCATAGGACAGAGCCTCCTAGGAGCTATGCTAAGGCACATGGAGGACAGGGAGGTGGTTTGACACAGCCAGCATGGCTTCACGAAAGACATGTCTTGCCTGACCAACTGAGTGGCCTTCTATGATGGAGCAACTACATCAGTGGACACAAGGGAAAAGCTACAGATGTCATCTAGCTGGACTTCTGTAAGGCCTTTGACACAGTCCCCCACAACATCCTTCTCCCTAAATTGGAGAGATAAGGATTTGATGGACGGACTGTTCGGTGGATGTGGAATTGCTTGGATGATCGCATCCAGAGGGTAGTGGTCAACAGCTCAATGTCCAGATGGAGATCAATGACAAGTGGTGTCCCCCAGGGGTCTGTATTGCAACCAGTACTGTTTAATATCTTCATCTACGACACAGACAGTGGGATCCAGCACACCTTCAGCAAGTTTGCAGATGACACCAACCTGAGTGGTATTGCTGAAACACCTGAGGGATGGGATGCCATCCAGAGGGACCTGGACAAGCTTGAGAAGTGGGCCTGTGTGAACCTCATGAGGTTCAACAAGGCCAAGTGCAAGGTCCTGCACCTGGGTTGGGGCAACCTTTGATATCAATACAGACTGGGGGATGAAGGGATTGAGAGCAGCCCTGCAGAGAAGGACTTGGGGGTACGGGTGGATGAAAAGCTGGACAGGAGCCGGCAATGTGCGCTCGCAGCCCAGAAAGCCAACCGTATCCTGGGCTGCATCAAAAGCAGCATGGCCAGCAGGTCGAGGGAGGTGATTCTGCCCCTCTGCTCCACTCTGGTGAGACCCCACCTGGAGTACTGCGTCCAGCTCTGGGGTCCTCAGCACAAAAAAGACATGGACCTGTTGGAGCGGGTCCAGAGGACGCCACAAAAATGATCTGAGGGCTGGTGCACCTCTCCTATGAGGACAGGCTGAGAGAGTTGGGGTTGTTCAGCCTGGAGAAGAGAAGGCTCCGGGGAGACCATATTGCGGCCTTTTGGTACCTAAAGGGGGCTTATAAGAAAGATGGGGACAGACTTTCTAGCAGGGCCTGTTGTGACAGGACAAGGGGTAATGGTTTTAACTAAAGGAGGGTAGATTTAGGCTAGATATAAGGAAGACATTTTTTACAATGAGGGTGGTGAAACACTGGCCCAGGTTGCCCAGAGAGGTGGTGGATGCCCCATCCCTGCAAACATTCCAGGTCAGGTAGGACGGGGGCTCTGAGCAACCTCATCTAGCTGAAGATGTCACTGCTCACTGCAGGGGGTTTGGACTAGATGGCCTCTAAAGGTCCCTTCCAACCCAAACTATTCTATGATTCTATGAGATTATCATTTTAATGAGGAAAAAAATATAACTCATACTGACACAATAAAAACACCATGAAAAGTGGCTTGACCAAAGCACCGAGATAGAAAAAAATGAGCTAAGCAGCAGTAACCTATTGGGCACTAGAGTGACAAGGCCAAATTTGTTAAAAACTTACAGAGACAGTCTAAGAAATCCTTTCCCTTACAGTAATAGGAGTTCAGCTGTGAAAACTGTGTCTATGTACACTGCACAGCTACCAATTCTACGTGCTGAGACTGTGCTTTGGTTCAAGGACATAAAAAGAACAACATAAACAGATGACACCTTTGCTTCCTTTCCATGAGGGATTCATGCTGAACGTGCAAGTTTACATCTCAGCTGCAGCCATATTCTTCATTATTCCTCTTCAAGGAGAAATCAAACAATACAAGAGGTACTCATGCACCCCAAAGCACAAACAGGTCATTACGTGTTTTAAATGACAGGGGAAGTCAGGTTTGCACCACTATTATGCAAGAAAAATAAAGCTTCATGCTGAGAAAGGAAAATTAATATGTTTTCTCCCTAAACTGCATTTGCAGCTTTAAGAGACACAGGAAAGTACAGCTCAAAACCATCTTACTTAGCTTTGCTGTTACTGGGTTGAACCTTTCTTTCCACTAAGTAAAAAAAGCAGCAGAATCAGACACACACACTCGCTCCAAAAAGGAAACCTGCCTCTTCCCACTATAGGGATTTCAAAACAAGACTGCATGTAATCAGGGATACTCTTGGGCAAGCAGATGAGGCTTTGCTTGTGCAAATCAAATTTAATGTATCTTCAGAGCCCTCTAACTAATTATAATTCCTAAGACTCCATTGCTTTTGAAAAGAACATTCACAGCTGCCCCAGGCTGCCACTTCCTTAAACCCACACTGCTACCTAGCACCCTGCAGCACTCACTTGGGGTAGCACGAGGAGACAAAGAACTGATCCCAAGAACCCAAAGCAGACTGATTTAATCTTTTGTTCATTTTGAAAGATGAGCACATTCTACAAGTGCTCCAGGCATACAAATGTGAAACACTCCTCCTGCTGATCATTTCAAACAATGGAAGAAGTTAGCCATGAAAGTCTGGAGACATTTTTCGTTCATCCAGTCACTCTTACACTACTACTCCCTTCTTCCCACTTCTGACACTTCTCTACAGCCCCTCAGCCAATAACATCACTTTCGAAGCGCTAACTCAGAGGATTACCTCAGTATTAACTGAGCCAGGTGTGCAAGTTTCCTACTATCCCCTTTTTCCCCTCAGCCTGCTTTTGTGGGTACACCATCTTCAACAGGTTCAGGAATCACCTGAGGGTCAGGTTTTCTCTACCATGTCTCAAAGCACCTCTCAGCTAAAGAACATAAAACTCTCTTCTAGACTGAAGAGTCAATTTAGTCGTTTTCCATAAGGAATACGCTCCATCTTTGATCATGCTTGCTACCTCCATCTGTACCACTTCTAGTTTTACCACACCTTTCTGATGTAGTTTCACCAGAACTGTGCATGTTAGTCAATGTATGTGCATCATGGGTAAATGTAGTGACATAATGACATTTTTTCATTCTGTTTTCTATTCCCACCATAATAACCTTTAATATTCCTATTTATTGTGATCATTACTGAGCACAACTCTAGCATTTTCTCTGAACTGTCAATTATA
This sequence comes from Morus bassanus, assembly GCA_031468815.1. Taxonomy (NCBI): domain Eukaryota; kingdom Metazoa; phylum Chordata; class Aves; order Suliformes; family Sulidae; genus Morus; species Morus bassanus. The sequence goes on from CM062583.1 coordinate 6,616,907, forward strand.
AACTTACTTGTTAGTGCTTATGTTGAAATCAGAAACAAGCTCTACTAAGGTATTATTCTTTCTCATGTGTATTATTTTGTATTTTATTTATGTTCAATTTCATTTTACATTTTATCACCCAGTCACTCAGCATCATGAGATATTTCATCTCATGTTCACATTCAGGTCCTCCTCATTATTATTTTTAATAACTTGATTTCCTAAGCAAACTTTGTCATCACACTGTTTCCTCTTGACCATTTCTTCTGATCCCTGACTGGTTATTTAATCCTTCAATGAATACACAGTAGCTAAGTTTCTTTAAAAATACTGGCAAGGGACCTTGTCAAATGCCTTTTTGAAAGTCCAAATTGATTATGTATCATCAGGCTTTATCTTACCCACCTGCTTAGCTACTCCTTCAGACAACTGCAATGGATTTCTGGGGCTTGAGTTTCCTTCAGAACTGTGCTGACTTCTTCCCAAAATATCATATTCATCTGTGCGTCCGTTCATTCTATTTCTTATTATGGTTTCTATCCCCCCCCGCCCAACAGGCGTTAGTTCTCATGCCATTAGTGCTCTTGCTTTCCTTTGGAGCCCTTTTAAAAATGTGACTGAACATGCAACCTTTTCTTATTGTCAGGTACAAAGGCAGCAATTTCACTGGAGAAATCCTTCAGAAATTTTGAGTGATAACATCTACTCCCGGTAATTTTTTACCACATACTCCAGCATTTGTTTGCAATCTCATTGAACAGAATTTCTCTTTGAGGACTATCAATTCACATAAATACACTTCCAGCATGGGTATTTCCCCAATCTTCACCATAGACATGATGTGGAAAAAACCATTTTTCTCCCATGCCTTTACATTAGGCTTCATATTACTGTTGTGATTTTAAAAAAGTCACAACTTTTTAAATACAATTTTCAAGTTTTTTGGGTGGTTGTTTATTGTGGTGTTGTTGGTTGGCTGGTTGGGTTTTTGGCCTGCTACATTGTATTTATATTTCACAGAAGTGAAGAAAACTGTAGGCAGGTAGGGACCACTACAAACCATCTAGTTCAACCTTCTCTCAAAGCAGGACCTGAAGTTAGGTTAGCTGATCACCCTGTTTTTCTGTTTTCTGGCACTTAATTTTTTTAAAGGTTATTGCCTTATTTCTAACATCCTCACTTACCCTGTCACTTGCCTAGGCTGACTTTCTTGGAATTTCCTGAAGTCTTTTTTGATTGGTGATAGACATTTGCTCTGAGCCACCCATGTGATGACTACAAGAGACAACATATATGATGTATCAGCTCATTCTGACAGCATCGTGTCATGGAGATCGTCTGCGGTCATTCCTGGGATTTTCTTGGTGGAACACCACATGCTACGTATCTCTGATCTCTCCTTTTTGGAAAATGGTAGTTTCATTATTCTTCATTCTTGTGTGTTCATCTGGTAAGTCAACCCTGTAAACCTGCAGGGCCATCTATGGGGACTTGATTATTGAGTTTTGCAGCAGCAGACTACCATACAGGTGGACAATGCAATTCCTGTGACCTCAAGTCTCATATGTAATATTTTGTTCTGTACAGCCTTTTTACTTCTGCAGAACTCTGGCATAAATTTCTAGCACTATAGGTGTTCCAGTTCTTAGTTTTCTGCTAAATGAAATATTATCTGATGACAGCCTGCATTTCACTGCTGCTATCCCATAATTAAGAAAGCTAAACATAGATCAGAAACTGTTTCTCAAGGTTTTTTGTTCATTAGATGCTTTATTATTCTAACCTCGTTTTCCATTAGCATATTGAACAGAGTAATGGATATGTATTGCCACCTATTTAAAGCCAAACTACATTGCAATCTACTTTAACTCAAGTTCATAACTAAGTAATTTCTTCTGGATTTATAATCAATTTTCAAGTCAATTTGTTATTGAAAAAGTGGCTCTCTTCTTGGGGGATGGCTGTATTTTCTGGTCAGCTTAGCATTTGTCCTGCGTTTCAAGCAACAGTGTCCTCAATACCCAGAGAAATGGAATAAATCCTTGAAACTAGTACACAAAATCTTCTAGTAGTCCAGGATATTGACACTTAGTTTTTATTAGAAGCTGTAACCTTTTAACTCAGTTTATATCATACCTGTGAGGGGGCTGTAGCAATGCCCCTATGAAGGCCTGTGTAAACGTTTCAGTTTCATGATAATTGCCTTGGTGGCATAAGGACTTAAACCATATATTGCCTGTACCCTTTTGCAAACTTTTTTTTTTTAAAAAGAGTACTATCCTATATACATTGCACAACTTTTATAAATGGGTAGCTGATTTGTGATATACATTTCCTTATACTATAGCATTATAAAGAATTTGTACACTTCCTTCACATGTGACTCATCATTACAGGGTTTTACAACAGCTCCCAATGGAGTCAGTAGAAAAATCCTCAGCAGCTCTAGAGGCAGTTAGGTAATAAAGTTGTCCCTGATGCAAGCAATGATATTAGTCTTTAAATGGTTTGAGTTGGTGATTAAATAATGGCTGCAAACAACATTATTCACTTCACTACTGTGACCAACATTTACGCAAACATTTCACAGTATTATATGATTTCCCTTATTCCTGCTCTCTATGTATTTCATTATATTTCATACCATCAAGGAAGCCTTTCAATGTAACTGTGATCACAGCTGCTGAATGGGTTGCAGCTAACACCAGGGATGATCTTCTGTGTTGCACTTTGAAAATGCACAGCGTAAAACTTCACACCCTCAAGCAGTTAAGGAGCCATGCGAATAATGGCAGCTCAGTGCCATCCCTCATACGGCCAGTTATGAAAACTGCAACAAGCCAGGTGCCATACGATGAGTGTACAGCAACTCCCCACCCATCCTGTCCAGCCTCAGGAGAGCTCTGCCCGGTGCCTCTGTGCGAGGCACCCACATTGCCCTGCCAGGGGGACACACAGTGTCTCTTAGGAAACAGTCTATGATTGCCTGCAACAGCACCAACATGTAGGAAAGCCTCCTCGGGAAGATTGTGGAGTCCTTTCCGAGCCTGCACATGGAGCTCCAAGCATTTTAAACAGTACAATGAGGCTGCGGTGGGCATGAACACTAGATCTGAATGAAATTAGCTTAAAAAAAAAAAATTAGTCTCCAAATCCTACATTGTTAATTCAGGTGGATATTTCAGTTTCCCCCAAAAAGGAGGAGGAGAGAAATATGGAATAGTGAAAACATTTTGATTATTCAAAACCCAAATATATCTTTCAGAAGTGCTAACTTGTTTTGTTGAGAGAAAACAGAAACAGAGTTTGAAAAAACAAAATTATTAGAAAATTCACATCAAATTAACATTCCTCTTTTTTCCTATTCCAGCAATACAACTCTCATGTTATGTTGGCTTCATCTCAATCATCCCTTTCTTCTCACCCTCAACCCCCACCCCATCCCAGCTTCTAGGTTTTCCAATGAGGCAAAATACCCATTACTCAGCCAGCTTCAGAGGGAAAATCCCACCCAAGTCACTAGCTTCCTATTCAATTTTTTTAATCAATTATATTTTTAAAGAAATTACAGAGTACAACCAGCATGCCAAATGCAATTTAATTTTGTTTGGAGGTTTTACTCTGAGGCAGCACTATGAATCATCTCAAAGTTCACAAACTGTGCTTTGTTTCCTTCAACCAAACAGCAAACTGGTTTATTATACATCATTTCCTTTTGTAGACATGCTTTTTTTTTGCCTCTTAGAGATTTATTTCTGTTGGTAATGTTCTTGGTGAAGAAAGGAAGCTTCTGTAATTAAGTCTGTACTCATGGGTGTTACTGCATGCCACTGCCTCACCAAAAAAAAAAAAAACAAATAAAACCTCAAACCCAAACTACAAACCCCAAACAACAACAAAACAAAAAAATCCCACCCCAGCCTCATGAAAACCTTTACTGTGATTCTGCATTTGCCAAAAAACTCCTTGTGCAGACTCTATGGCCTTCAGTGGCGTGAATATGTGGATGTAGTTCCAGGTTTGTGCCCTGCACCTCTGTAGTAACTAGAACCTGTCCTCCTTTGGCATCTTTCCACAGTGTTGATTTTCACTGGTGGTTACAATGCCCCTACTATGTTCAGTATGCCGTACACCCCTCTGTGGTTACAATTCCTTAGCTCAGCAGGCTATAATTCACACTATACCGTAACTTTTATCTTACTACAACACTGAGTCCCATTTTAGACCTGATAGCACTCTCTCAGCCTTCCTTTCCTCCCACATATTCAGCAGGTCCCTGTCAAGCAGGAGCTTCTTGGTTAAGCCCTACCCGTGCAGCATGGTGAGCATGCAGCAGTTGGGCAGCAAAAGAAATCCTCTGCTAAAGCTTCTTTTAGTATCAAAGATCTAAAATCCCACATCTTCACAAGGAAGGTCTGATGAGTCCAATCTCAAACCTGAGATCTGGCATTGGGTCAGTACGTCAGGGAAGACAAAAGTCTCCCCCTGCCTCTGCTCCCTCTCCAGCACACAGCAGTACCTGTCTGCCGCCTGGGATGGCTTCCCTCCACAGCAGAGACCGGACTCTGTTTGCCTAGGGATTCCTGTAAAGAAGCGCTGACCTCTTTCCTAACCACCAGGCCCTTCAGATGGGCCAGAAACCACAAAAGCACCAAGAAAGCAATCTTGAGATCCTCAGACAAGTATTTAAAAAGATGGCAAGCTAGCCACACGGAGCTCGACTGCGGCATGAAGGTCGCACTCCAAAGAGATTATAAGGCAGAATGGGGCTCACACACAGAAATAAACACACGCAAGTATCAACGTATGTGCACGTATACACAGGCACACACATACATATATAAAACTTTTTAAAACTGCTTGCAAAACAATATGGTAAAGACATTCACCCCATGCAATAGCAGGGACAAGCCCCTTCTTGCACCCGTAAATATCAGAGGGAGTCCTGTGCCAAGAGGAACAGTATAACAGAAGCTGTTTCATCAAAGCTACAGGCTTTAGGGGTTTTTTTTTGTTTGTTTTGCTGTTTTTAGTCTCACAGCAAGCACTGAAATCCACTGAAAATATCAATGCAAATGGAAAAAAATATTTCCTATATGACCATAAGTCTTAGAATCTTAGAAACTCCTCTTAAAAAAAAACAAACCTACAGCTACGCTGTTTTTGGAACCTCCCGGCTCTTGGAGCCTGCCCACAGTCCAAAGCTGTGATGCAGGCAGGGCCAGGCTTAGCCCAGAGCTCCCAATCTGCCCCCAGCCAGATAATCCACACTCACTTGCTCTTCTGTCTTGCAAAACAAAGGTTTTCTTGAAGGGGAAAACTTCTTAACTCAATTGTTAAACTGGTCCACAACCCAAAGAGTATTTCATCTTGACTGGAACAATATTTCTTTGTAATTTTCTCAGCAAACCACAAGGACTGAGAATACAATTCCATAAAAAATATATAATTTGGCCTGGAACAAGTTGTTTCACTTAATTTGAAAATTACTAAGCCTTTTAAACAGCTTTGAATACATTTTCATAATATTCAAAATGAACGCTTTAAAACTGGAAAACATTTCTTTAGGAAACTCTCCCACAAAGTAAACAGCAAATATGTATTTTAAAGTGCCCAATTATGCACTTTAGTCTCATGATTGAACGTGGAAAAATCCCCTGCACATCTAGTAAGATGAGATTCTCAAAACATTTCATGGTATACACGTCCTTCCTTTGTTATTAGATGAACATGAGAGACACATGGTTTATTCTGAAGTTAGGAAGATGTGGGGGCTCTTTAAGGACACAATGGGAAGACAGCAGGAGTTGGGAATATGATTTCCTGTACAGGGTCTAAACCAGTGGTCTCCAAAGTGGGGTGTGCACACCCCAAGGGATGGGCAAGGTGACCCACTGGGCTGCGGGAAGATTTTCTTTTGTACCATTAATAAATAAGAAATAATTTTTAAATGGTGTTTATTTCAGCATTATTTAATCCTTTTTCAATTTCTATTTTTGCGTATGTTTTATAATACATATATAGTACCTTAGTACAGTAGTACTAGTAAATAAATAACTATAAATGTATTAAGGATGTATGCTCAAACATTTTTTTAACTAATAGGGGTGTGCAATCAAAAAAAGTTTGGAGACCACTGATCTAAACATGAAGTTAAATCAATAAATCTGATCTCATTATAATGATTGCCTTCAGCATTACACAACTCTTCCAGAAAATAACAAACGGAAGACCTAGAGGTCACCAAATATGAAAATGGAAGCACTATTAGCTGTTTGATGTGCTCTTGTATATATGTACAGCAAAATAATTCTGCCACAAAGGGGAAGATTGTGTCTACATTAGGAAATACATGATCAGCCATGCGCTAGCAACTAGACCCTGTGGAAAACACCCTTTACAAAATGTAGGAAATTGCATTCTTTTTTCCCTGTACAGGCATATTTTGCTGAGCGACAACTTGATGTGCTGTAATTTGACTTCTCTACATGTCAAGAATGGTAACTTCCCCCACCACCACCATTATAAATTGCTCCTAGATTTACTGAAGGTCTGAACTGAGTGAGCACAGCTAAAGAATAACACAGCATCTGTACCTCAGAGTACAAATGTAAATCCACTGATGACTGCCTTGCTCTATAACTTCCGTAATCGATCTATATTCCATTTTTACTCAGCTTTTTATGAAGACAGAAGATATCCCATGCTTTAAAGTAAATTTGCTTGAGTAAGACCTATGATTCTGACTTTCTATCAATACAATGAACTTTAATATTCACTGACTCCATAATCATTCTTTCAGTAAGCTTGGAAGGTCAGTAGTGAAAACACAGGCTTTTCTTCCTAGGAACAGTGGTATGGCCAGCGAGGAGCAAAGGTTAAAGAGAATTTTAGCATTTCTAATGGGGATAATATAAATTTCAGTTTCTTCTCAAATACATCAAAAAGTCACTTACAGCCACTTTCCATTACACTACTGAGTGCAGCAGCTCACCTCTTTGTCATAGCACCTTAATGTCACCTTTTAAATAAGGCAAAACATTTTCCTTGAAAGTGCCCATAAGGAAGTTCCAGTGGCTAATACTGTACTGTCAACTACAGACCAGCTTGGGCAATAATTTTTGGATCTTATCTTCCCAGTGCTGTGGAGGATAAGGAAATGATAAAAATAGATTATAAAACAGAGCCCTTCTCCTACTACCTTCTGTTTGTTTTAAACAGACATATATTTTATGTACACTGCCATTACACTAATTTTCTAAAAGGCAATTACAAAAATCCTTTTAAAGAAAAATCAATTTCTTGGACTCCTGGATGACTGCTGCTGACATCTGATGTGATTTGACTTCATGTGTCACAATGTATAATTTCTTCCACTAGGCCCTTCAATAAATTTCTTGGGGATGCCTTTGAGGTCTAATTCGTGCATTTATATCTTGATCATTAGCTCCTGTTTCTATAAAAAAGCCTAGTAGGAAGCATTATGAAACGTATTTGTAATCATTCAGTGCCCCATGCAGAAGTTCAGATGAGTACTCTCAAGAAATTGCTTGAGTGCATACCTCTGATTTATGTTTTCATTATATAGAAATCAGCTTTTAAATTAATAAAAAATAGCTTCCATTCACAGATCCCAAATCTGCTAAAGTGTGTATAAACCTACCACATGGCATTTTTGTCTGAAATCACATGAGGTACTGATTAACTTGATGGGACACTCTAGACTAATGGGCTATTATAGAAATCAGTAACTTCAGCAATTATTGAGTTGCTGTATCCATTCTGTACATAGAAGGGATTTAAACCCATAGGAACAAGTTTTTGTCAAATAATCATTAAATACTTGAACCTACCTCTACCTTTAATTTGTACAGAAACAGTAAGAACTGCTTTTAATGTGATGCACCTGGTTGCACATATACAGCTGGTGCAAAATTAATGCTGTTCGTCCCTGCAGAGTAACCAGTATCTCAGGTTTTTAGCCAGGTCCATTTCTGTGTAACTTCATCACCGTCCGGGGCACTGCAGAGCCACCCCGTGACAGCAGAGCACAGTAATTTCAGACTTCCTCAGCCAATGCACGACACTCACAGACAAAGCCCCCGCAATCGAGGAAACCTAAGGGCAGCAGTTGCTGCCAGACCCTTCCCAAGAATGAAAGATATGAAGGCAAAATAATCCTTTCACCATGCAAAGACTGGCTGATAGAAATAAAGTCCTCCTTTATTTCTCATCCAGCAAGCTGGGTGCTAGAGCATAACCTGCTTTAGAGTAACTGCCTAGAGATTGCACAGCAACATAATCATTTATAGATAATTTCCATTCAGGCAAATTCTAGTTTCCAGATCATTTTTTATTTGACTATAGTATTAGCAGGCAGAAAGACAGCTTTTTCTTAGCACTACTAACCTAACAAGGTCCTCACAAACAGAAAGAGAAAAATTATGGCCTCATGTCACATCCAGGTGGCAGTTATATGCCTGAGGATGCCCTAAAGAACCATGACCCTGAAAAATTGATTGCTCAAGATCCCCTGGGAACTGGTACGAGGTAGAAGGAATATTGCAGCATCTCCGACACAGTCCAGGTTCAAGTAAAACTGCTTGGTCCTTAGAGATGTAGTGGTTTTGTGTTAGCTCCTGATCACAAAATGTTGTTTTCCTTCCCTCCTCTCCTCTGGTGGTATGTAAATTACATGCAAGAATAACATTCTGCATTAGCTCCTGTGACCAACTCTTACAAGGCCATTTTATTTATAAAAAAGGCTGGTCCCCAAAGCCCACACCTTTCTTTGTCAAGAATTTATGAACTACCTTTAAGCACCATTGACAGCCTGATACATGGGTCACTTGCAAATCGGTTTTTCTTGCTGAATTACTACACTATTAACTCTACAGCTTTCTCAGCTTTACAAAGTGCACTTCTACAGTGTGTGTGAAGGATGACTAGCCTCAATAAATTCCGTTTTACAAAGGAACAATGAGGATAGCATATTGCTGACTTTAGGATAATGAAAGCAACACTGGATTTCAGACTGTTTTGATGTGATTAGCATTGTGTTCTCATTTCTCTAGGTGAATGATTTTTAAGGCTCCCATTTTCTAGAAGTATGCATGAGAAGTGGATTTCAGAAGATGAGACAGGATTTTATTATTATTTATTACAGTATTATTGTTACAGTAGTGTCCATATGAACCATCTGATAAAAGGTCTTATGCTTTATCTTGGGTAGTCACATAACAAGATGGAAGACACCCCCTGCCTCTGACAGCTTACTTAAGGAACACAAAGAGCAGGCACAATGAAGCATCAGAGCCCCATTTAGTACACTGGGAACTGAGTCACAGATCCTGTCTTTGCTAACCCGAGAGGCCACAGGATGTGGCAAGATCAAGAACGTCCCTTAAGCCACATTTCTTGACAGTAGTCTATTTTAGACTGCGTAGGCCAATCTCAGACCTCTATATCATTAATGATACCTCAAATATTAGCTGGTGGAGAAGTCACTGCTGTTAACTTTTCTAGCTACAAGTTTAGGACTTCACATTAGGGTACGCCAGTTGCCAAATCACTGCTGTCAAATAAAGCTTGAGTAAGTAAAGGCCTCAAATATGGAGCCTTTCATTTCTCTAAGCACCTATTTCAGTTTAGTTCTCATGGCATCAAGGATTGCTTTCCCATTAGTGTTAACATTTCTTAGTTAATACTATGTTGAAAACAAAAAACTATTGCAGAAAAATGTTGTTTTATTATGAGTTTCAGCAGAAACAATAATCAGAGAAATGTCATATCCATAACCCAGTCTGCCAATCATTTTAAACCAACCTTTCTAACTTTAGGTCTGTTCATGAAGATCATTAAGCTACAGTCATGGAAATCTTTTGACAGACATAAGCTGCTCCTACTCTTTGATCAACACAATTGAGATTATTTTAACAATCTCTGTAATTGTCTCAGACACACATGCCATCAGCAATATAGAGAAGCAACACTCTGCATAAATCAAGCATGCTTTTTTCCTACAGGCTGGAAATTAAGAAACGGATAATGCGATACTTGGGAGAGCCTCAGGAACCATGTAATGGAGTTCACACACTGTAAAGGTGCAAAGCCAGGAAAAGTTAAGTCCCCAAGGAAGAAACCTGAAACATAGAAGGAATTTTCCTCATAAGCCTCATTTCTCAAGATCTGCCCCATGACTAACTTGGGCATAATCATCATAAAGGCATCTATGCTAAATAAGGAAACAAGGACATAATTGCTTCTAACAGATCTTAAGGTTTATCATCAAATAAGATACTTAGTACCCAAGCATCTGACAGAAAAATTAAGAAAAACAGTATCTTTTCACTTATTCCTGCTAATAACCAAATCAGCTGTAGATGCAAGACTAACGCTGAAAGTCTGTGGTGTTGCAGTTACATGTTGTCCTGTTTTCGCCTTTTCACTGTTCAGCATGCAAAGTGAAAACTGTATACTGACACATTTTAAGGAGAAACAAAAGTCATTTTAAGAGAAGAACAGGTGCACTGACATTTCAGGCTTTGGTCTGCTTTGTCTGTTTTCTGCCTGTCTTCAAATATTTGAAAACATAAACAGTGAATGTGCTTCAGAAATGTGAGACAGTCAAGCATTTGTTTCAACCCTAAAATGTTCCAGCCATTCCCTACCAACATCTAGTGAGAGGAGCATTCTGACTGCTTTAAAAAGTACTGATAGGCCACTTGGCACCCAAAATGAAAGTCAAGCTAGCTTTGAACTAATGAGCTTGGATATTGTTAACAAAGCAAACCATACAGCATAAAACCTGTCCAAGAGAACAGGGAAATAGTTGTATTAATAAATAAATAAGAGAAAAAGAAACAGAGCCTGAGACCAAGGAGCCACCCTAGGGTATGGGTTGTCACAGCAGCACGGCTAGTGGTACTTGAGCTGGCTTGTTTAAAGCAAGGTTGGATACACCTTTGTGACCTGTGCTTGCAGCAGAGGCTGCAGGACAAGAATATGTCTCGCCCAGACTGACTACAGACTGAACAATCTCTACCATCACCAAGGCAACTCCAGCAGAATAGAGCAAACATTCACCTTGGAGTAGGACTGTAGAAATACTGGAGCCACCTTCAAGACAGGGAACTACAAAGTCCCCCAGTCTCCAAATGAAAGCAGTCAGATGTTTCCCCATTCACACCTACTCTCACACCTGAACAGTGTTACAACCAAAATAACTTCTGAAGTTATTTTTCCCTTTTAATTTCACTTACATTCCCTTTTTAGTTTTCTTTGTCTTTTCAGTGGGAAAGTGGGATAAAATTTTACAAATTAGACCTGGAGAACGCAAATAGTAGATAAGCTTTAAAAATACCATTTATAAACTTTATAAAGCAAAATAAAATGACAAAACATTTACAAACACATGTAAAAAGCAAAATTTCAATTTAAAAAAGTCCACCGCATTTCTTGAAAAATTTTAGTGACACAAATATTTTCATTTCTCTCTACAACATTTCAGTGGGGAAGGAGAAGGGAAAGAATCATACTTTTGTAATATATATACAGTTTTTTCAGATCCCTGGGCCTTTGTGTCTAATTCACACAGCTGTGGACCCACAGGCCATGAGCATACAACAAGACTTCCCCACTGAAGTAAATCCCCATCAGTGGGAGCCAAAACCTTTTCTGTCAGTGGGAGTCAAAGTACAAAAACCTTTCTCAAAATTTATGGGAAGGGACGTCCATTGCCCTCACCCAGGACCCTTCAGAGAACCTTTTGGAAAGCCCCAGGCCAAGGCCCTGAGAACAAGCTGTGCTGTGGACAGAGCAGCACTGGCACAGAGCTCAGCAGAGATCCCAAGCACCACCGCAGCCACAGATGGCAGAGGAGAGATCCTGGCATATCCTGCAGCTTATCCATAATGATCTAACGATACTATCAGAACTTATTAGGTGAAAGCTTGCATTCTGTCTTAAAACAAACAAGAAAGAAGAGACTTTACAGTACTCTCCTAGAAGTTACAAAGAGAGAATTATATCAGTACACTAATAAACACAAATTTTCCTGCAACTGCAAGCCCACAGACAGACCCCAGCTTTCCAGTTCACCTGGACCAAAGAGCTGTAGCTCATGAAGATACAGAGAGAGCTTACAGTTATTTCACGTCTCCTCTGCTGAGGACTGTTTATGCCCATTTTGCCTATTTAGAGAGACAAAATCAGATTCTCACTACTTCCACAACTATCTGAACAATGCTTTCATTTAAAAAAAACAAAAAAAACCAAAAACAAACAAACAAAAAAACCAAACCACTACTGATCTCCATCCTTATAGATTAATGCCCCAATGGCAACCTGTAGTAGATTTCAAGGCAGAGAACAGATCCCCTCACAGTCACATTAAAAATCACCACCAGGTTCCTGAGCAACCTAAAGAGAACAGGACCTTGACTTTTCAGTGCTCATTCAAACAGCCGACACACACATAGTCCAGGGCTTGCTTCTGCTATATGACAACAGGGAGCAGTCATTGCAAGCATGAACATGTATGAGCACTGAGGAGGCATGCTTCCTCGTTCTTATTAAATTGATTAAAATGTTTTTACCTAAAAAAACAGCTCTAGAAAAGCACTAGTAAATTGACTTGCTTTGCTTACCAACTTACTAAAACACTCTTTGTAATACTGAAAGAATATTAAGGATTTATCCTAGGAAAAAAAAAAGCAGATCCTCTCCTTTCTTCAGTGAGCTTAACACACTTAGTTGTTCTGTATGTTTAGATGTAATATTCAGGTACCATGAAGTATCAATTGATTTCAGACTTTTTTTTCTGAGAAAATAATTAATGCAAATATTCAATTTCTAATAATCTCATTTTGTATGAAAATAATTCATTTTAATAAGTTTGCCTAAAATAGTTCACTCAGAATTATGTGGAGAAAGTCCTAAATCCGTATTTCCCAAGCATACTGCCCTATGGCAACTATATATGAAACTTACACTTTCTCCTTCTGTTCTGGCTCCCTGGAGGAAAACGTCTCCCACAGGACTCTACAGCTCTTTAGTCCAACATGTCCCATCAGCTGGGAGAAGGGATTTTCATGTTCAGTGCAATTCCTTGGCACAGAGAAAGTATGCAGAATGTGTGCTCAGACATTAGCACGTTTGGGGAGAATTTGTTTCACTCAGTATTTTGCACAGCGCTTAGCAGCAAAGGGAACTGATCTCAGCAGGGGATTCTAGATGTTACTGTAATATAGATAAAAAATAATAATGATGTTTATAAAAGCAATGAGACTTTCAGATGAAATGCACCACATCAGTGTAATCTGTTATGAGAAATTAGTCTTTTCTATGGGAAAACTTCTAAACCTCCACTTAAGAAGTCTGAAGAACGATGCAGCTCCTGCAGATGGAACACATCTTCCTTTACCACAAAAGCATCCTATTATTTGAGAACATTAACAACCAAATGATAATTGGACTCTAACAACTATTTTTCATAACTAAGATTCTTAATCCATTTGTCACATGAATAGAAAATAGAATTAGTTTTGGAAAACTTATGGTAATCCTTAAACTGTGCGTAAATAGCACAGAAATGATTAATTCTTAAGAAAACATAAAATTATGAGAAGGCAGCAAAATGCTTAGTAAAATATGCTGTCAAATATTTTATACTCCATTAACACAGCTGCACATACATACAATTTCAATACAACTGAATCAAAGTACTAGAAGAGGTCATCATGTTGTGTGGGTGCTTGTATTTTTGTAATGCAAAACAAAGTGGTGGTTTTTGGGTTGGGTTTTTTTGCTGGGTTCCCCCCACCTCCAAAAATATCCTTTATGGGGCTGATTACATAAATGAGCATAAAGTAATGTTTCTCCACCAGCCCCTCCTCAACTTCAGCAAAAGCATCTTACGGAGAAATTCAACCCACCTTCCATCCCAAAAACATTTCAAGCTCCATTTTTGCTGCAGAATGCTGATACCCACCATTACCTGACCCAACTGAGAATCATCAGATGCAGCTCTAACTAAAGGTCTCCCTGTGATCTCTAAACCTCCTCTAACGTCTTCACAAGAAGCAGCACCCAGAGAGAGCGATCAGTGTACAGACATCACTATTGAAATGTAGGCCCAGGAGAGATTTCAATTTACTGTTTTGAAACGGTGTGAGTGGACATTTAATGACTCTGCTTTAAAAGTATACAGGGACTACTGAAACAGAAGCGGTTAAGAATTTCTTTCCATGAATATTCATAGTTTACCTTTAAATACTTCACTTTTATGCTATTTTGTGTGATTACTCATACAGTAATTTGACCTATATTGAATTTAATGCACAAAAGCAAACTTTCTTAGTTGAAACCTACAGAATGTGTAAGGTTCTACTTCATCTTCAGAATTCTAGGCTATTAAATAAAACACCTGCAGGAAAATGTGAAATGATGATCTTTCTCTAATAAAAACTCCATTAATAATCCCAAATTTTAACAAGAATAAATTGTATTTCCTATTTAATTGTATACATGTTACCATGAAATGTCTATTACATTATCTTTTTAAGCTTTCAGTAAAATGATTTTGTTAGAAATAAGGAAGAGACATTACAGAAACACAGTTTGAGCATTTCAATACAGTAGATCACAGTGTTATTTAAAATGTAAAACAAAACAAGTTGAGAAAACTATGAGCAAGAAATAGCAAGTTCTACCAATATTATCATTTATTACAGAAAGACAGAAAACCTGGGAAGTGTTTTGTCTTCAAAAAAAGAGGAGAAAACTGCTCTAATTTAAAATAAACTTGAGATATATTGTATATTGTAAGTAATCTTTTCAAAACACACAGATTAAGAACAAATAGAAGGCATTTTAGTAGCATTTTTACAGAGATAAAAGCTTTTTTTTTTGACAAATAGGGTTTTGACAGAATTGCATATTTGAGTTCAGGTACTAGGTTCAAAACAAGGTAAGACATTGGGTTTAAATAACAAATAGAGACAACAGAATTAAGGCCCTTAAAAGACAAGAGAGACATGTAAATAAATCAGCTGTTTCACAGGCAGCCAACACTAGATTTTAGGTTGCACATAATGTACCTTTTTCAAAACCCATCAATAACAGCTGAAAGATTCCCACTGACAAAAGACCTCAAATCACTCAGTGATCATTCTACTTCACTCAGAGTAAGCAGCAAATGGTGAATTAGCCTGACAGAGATAAAGACAGGATAACTAAAACATCAATTTCCAACCAAATCCAACATATTGAGGTACTGAAAGAAAAGATTTAGTCAAAAAGCAGTGCTAATATTTGCAGTCGCATTCACCACATCAAAATAGATCCCCTTCCTTCAGTAAGGGAACACACTGAGGGCTTCCACCAAACCACCAGACCTTTCATGCCCAGGTTAAGGTTTGATTCAGGTCCAGTGAAAATGAACATGGCTTTTGCTTATCCTCCTTAGCAGAGTGAAATTTATGAGATCAAGACTGACAATGTTCCAGCCTGGGGTAGAAAACTACCCCAAATCTTACAATTATTTTAATCACATAGTGATGAAACACTAGCGTTAACCAGTGATTCATCCAGAACCACTGCATGGCAGCCCCAGTCTCACCAGGCAGGCGACCACGCCCCAGCACACCTTCATCAAAACACTGAGGATGCACAATGTGCCTTGACACAGCCTCTGCCTCGCAGCTGTCGGGAGGCATTCACATGTTTAGCACAGGGCAGAGCTCTGCAAATCCAAGTATACCAAGCAATCGCATACTGCAAAGAGAAGTAACCCCATCAGCAATGACATCACGTTTAAGAGCTGGCATTCTTGATATTATTTTTCACAGCATATTAAAAGTCCTAGCCCTGCACCTCTGTCACTGATGCTGTAAAAACAGAGTACAACCAGCACATAAGCGGTGAGCCTCTGACAAAACAGAAACACACAAATATCTGTACCAGAGACAAAATTAAAGTCTCTCGTCAAACTGGAAGAGCACAGAACACCTGCAAAGAACAACACAGGTTTATCACTGCCACCAGCTGCCCAAGTCATTCAGCATCTACACAAAGAAGTCACCTAGACTCTGTGACTGTTATTAAAATAGAAAAAAGAAGTACTCACCTTTGCCCTATTACTGAAAAGATGATAAAGAAAACGACAGATGAGGGAGTAAATCATGCATCGTAGTGAAAATCCTTGAACTCATTACACCAGCCAAATAACTTCCCTCAAACTTTGCATAAGCATTATGGTACAGGAGCACTGTCATGAATGATAGGAAGAACAACAGAGGGGAGATTTAGTGATGTTTCTTGGAAATCTAACTGGTCACACTGGCATTAGCTACATTGGAATAAATACAAAAACTGGTAAGTGGGAAGACAGAAGAGGTCAGGATGAGCAGTTAAGCAGTAGGGATCACATCCATACTGGATAAGAAATGACAGAAGGTCAGCCCTAGAAACAGGGAAGGAATTTTTTAAAGCAGAGAAGATAAGTTTTGTGTAATGTCAAACGGGAGAGAACAGACTTGGAAAGAATAAACTTAGAAAATTGCTCTCTGTACAAAACTAGGGATAGTCTGGGACAAACGAGAGAGATACCAAGTGTCTTGTTCCTGGTCACTGACAGAGCAAATGGCAAAGCTGAAGACATAAATCTGATCCTAAAGTCCTTAATCATTCCACATTTGCTTTGAAATACAAACTATCCATCTAAAGTGCAAGTATTCAAACTCTTTGCAGGTATACTTGTGAAGAGTTAAGAAGTGAATTCTATTTACTGCTTGCCAGCACCAGGGCATGTTGCACTGCAGTCATCAACCTCCTGATGTCTGTGGACCTCAGAAGCAGAAATGCCACACCATTCATGGTGCAGTTTACTGAATGCCATGAAGTTGTAGCCTTACTGATTTTTTCCTGCATTAAACCTCAATGTAGAGTTAAAGAACAAACACCTTTGTGCAGCACAACAGAAATTATAATGCTCTTCCACCTGGCCTCAGAGCAGCAGCTACAAAGGCAAAGAAAACTTCCAGGGTTTTTCCACAAGCATTATGCACCATGGACAAAATCTACATTAGATGACTCATAATTTTCATAAGTAGTTATTTGAATGCAGCAAGGCAAAAGGTTGACTAAGTATATTACTTTTGCTTCTTACTTTTCTAAGAAAAGAAACTCCCCCATACCCCGCTATAAAAATGGTACAGGGAAAGAGTTATTTACTTTTTCTATGGGGTTTTGACCCCCAAAATTTTTCAGCTTATGACCTGCTCTTACAGAGTTCTTCCTACCTTCACTTCATCAAAGTGAAATCATGTGATTCAACAAGTTATATTTCTCTTTGACCTTCAGTTTACCTACTCTATTGGGATACAATTTACAGTTCTGCTACATAAAGTGGAGTTCAGAAGAAAAAGGATGGAGTTGTTAGCAAAAACTGCTAAGCTAATTTTTGCCTGCGGCAACATTCATAAATCTACTGCAGGCAAAGCCTTAACTCTTTCCCCTGCAAAACTAAGGGAAGAAAACTATTTTCCAAAGTCAAATTCAAAACAAATTAATTATATTCACTTTCAAATTTCTTAGAAACGCAGTTTATGAGAAATAAGTCCTGCAATAGCAAATGAAATTTACCAAAGGTTTTATATAAATACAGATCTGTGTACTTATACCTAACATGACAATATTTCTGCAAAATGAAAGTAGTTAAAATGTAAAATAACTGCCAATGAAATTACTTCTTTCTGCACTACAGTGAATATGCTATATTTAATAATAAGCAAAATGCTAAGTAAAAAATAATTCATTAGAAGTCTTGGTCTTTATCAATAGGCAGACAGCTCGTGAGTTCTTTGACCCAGTCTTGTTCATCCCAGACCAGATCATATCAAGCCATAGCCTTTCTTCTAATGCTCATTCATCCCTAAAATCTGTTGTTTTCTTTTACAGTTCTTTTAGCTAATATGGAGTAGGCAAGAACTGCCATAATCACACATTCTAAAATAGTTTCAGCGGGGCCTTTTAGCATTGATATCATCTTGCCTTTTGAGAGAGGCCCAGTTTTGATTCTTAACTTAAGCAATAAGTGGTGATTACACACAAGTACCTGTTCAGAAGTACTGTCAGGCAGGATAATGTTGCTCTTAGAGAAGGCTGATAATTGTCTTGTATAGGTTTGATTGTGGGCAAAGCCTGAACAAAAGATCTCATGCCTTTGATAAGCAGTTGATATTCTGGGGATGTTCTAGTTTAATAAGATAATATTTTCATAACGTGTATCCTCTGCGATTCTGAAATCCTGATAAGGCAACCAGGCTGTTAGATGATGCAGATTTTGTTATGGAGGCATTCTGAAAGGAAATCACTGCATTGCTATTACATCTTTGTGATGGTACCAGAAGCAGGCAGGCTTCTATGCAGTTGCTTCTCACACCTTAGAAGAGTAAAAGCCAAAGAGTAAAGAGCTTTAGAAGAATAATAATTTGACTGCGGATTTTCAAGCTTGGATCCTTTTCTAGTTACCTTCATTATCTGAAGGAAAAAGAAAATAAGAGAAACAAAGATTTTATCCAAACAGCAACTTCACAGCTGCTTCTGTTGTTAACATGATTGTGCCATGGAGGGAAAGAGCCCACTTCTTCCTCTTCTGTGGGATTCTACTGTTAAAGACCAGAAGAAACAACCCAGAGGTGGCTACATTCTCACTGCTAATACTGATCCAACAAGCTACTAGAAAACAGCATTGTCTGGTCAGGTTTCAGTGACAAGCTATACGCATTTCCCTCTTTGTTTCTTGGAATCCTTAATTTCTGGGGTAAAACTGTCAAAACTCAGCAAGAGCAGATACATGTTTCCTTCTTGGGAAGAGCAGCACAGCTCAATAAGAGGCATTGGAAGCCAGCACACCCTACTAAAGCTGCCGATAAACCTTGTGTTTCTGTTCCCTAGTTACAACAGCAAATGAATATTTAAGTCTTATTGTGCTTACTACTGAGCCTAAGCTCTTTACTGATCCTCAGTGCTCGTGGAGTGGTTCTGAGAGGACTGACAGTGTAGCTGTAATTGAGGCAGACTGCAGAAAACTACTACAAGAGAAGGCTGCGGTAGAAGTAGCACTGCCTTCTCCATCTCTTCTGCTAGTTTTTACCGTCTTAAGCTGCAGCTGTGTTTGCAGAAGCAGCATGGGTCACTCAGCTAGTCACCTAGGCTTCAAGGTTGTCTCACCAAAATTACAGGACACATCTTTTCTCCCTAGTTTTAGGCACTTTTTCCAAAAACACTACCTTTGTCCACAGCCCCTCTAGGTTCTGGCAACAGCAACCTGAAGTGTAGCAACAGCAAATCTCCTTGGATGTAAACAGGGACAAAACTGAAGAGATGGAGGAAAGATAAAATAAAGTGTTTAAGATGGAAGCAGCATTAAAATATAACTTGTGCTGTTTTGCTCCAAGTATATGGGAAATTATTCAAGTTATGGAAAACTGAACTTTTAAGTCTTTTCTACTAACCTTTCTACCATCTGTGTCTTAATTCTTCCTGTGCTTTAGAGGTCACCAGTGTACTGGTTACTGTCATCAATGTCAGTCTGACTGCTCTAAAGTGATTGCCTGTCAAAATCACCCAGGTGATCCAAAACAAGACCTCACTCAAGGTCACCAGTATCTTTCCCTCTAGGTCCCGCCCTCAGTGGCACTTCTTTCTATATCCATCTGTATCACTGCAGTTTCTAACACAGGGGTAATTTCGAACAGCCTGCCAAGAGCCCTCAACTTTTTCTCTCATATAAACATAGGAGAATGATTCTGATCTTCACAACAGCATGGGATTTAGTTTATACCTAGACAAATTAAAAGCCAGTCAAAAGGAAGATGGACATTTTAAAGTTAACTTCACTAATTCTTTCTCAGTATACCTTATACTTCTGTGACATCCTTTCTTCCCATACCCCCTCCTTGCCAAATATGAAAGTCTGTAGTCAGACTCTGCCTTTTTATCACTGAATTGTCCTTTATTATTATCTATTCAGAAACAGTTATAAATGTTATAAATGTCACACTTTGTTGTAGGAAGCTAAGATGTAGTTTGGAGTTGGAGACTTGCATTTTCTTTTGTTTCCTCTAGAAAGGTGGAATGATTCTTTGAACTGGTTTTAAACAGAAGGACGAACTCTTTTTCTGTGACCCCCCAAGGCCCCCTGGGACATGGACACTGACCTTGATTCCCCTCCTACATTATTTTCTTCAAAGAGAGAAGCACTTTTAGAAATTCTGGTAGTGTGAGTTTTCTGAAGCAGCAGAATTATATTGTATAGTCAATGATAAATCAGATACTGATACTTACACTGAGCATGAGGAGGTCAAGCAGGCACAAGCACACTTACCAGAAGCACTGCTGTAGTAACATGACGGAGCAGTGCTACTTTTGGTACATGTTCTCGTGCAGAGAAGCATGTACCAAGACAGACAAATCTAGAAAATTACCATCACCCTCAGTCAGACATTATCCATGTGTCATTGAATTGCCTTTGATTTGACCATTCACTGAAAGTGAGGGAACTTAGCTGCATCGCCTTTCCTGGCATTGAGCTGCTTTGTCAGGGAAGGAAAAAATTTACTGCTTGTTCTGGTTGGCAAACACAAAATCCCTGAAAGACTTACACCTATTGTTTGAAGAACATGAACAATACATCTTATCGGTGTTTGCAGATTGAGTGGTTTGTAAGATTTTAATCTCTAGCTTAATTTTAATTAATTTCTCTATCTACCTCAAACCTATCCAGGTAGTACAACCTTCAGGTTAGCTGGGGTTAGCAGGGACTGTAACTACTGAAAGTATAAAGATTTTCATCCATCCCATTTCAAATCAAACTTTCATCCTCTAACTATAAATGATGAGTGTGCAAACAAATTGTTTGACTCTACAGATGGTTTTGATGCCTGTAGGCCAGATGTACTGAAATAAGAAACTGACCTAATTCCACTATTCTCAAAGGAAAGACCCTTGTTAACCTACACAGGCTTTCATCAGTCCTTGAAACAACTTATTTGGGTGAACCAGGCAATGCTTTCCTTTTTATTCTAATCTAAATCAAGCTTTTCATAAACTATATATATTATGTGTTCAAAAATAAGACAAGGCTGAAGGATAGGACAATTTGACTGAACACCTAAACCAGGCTTAGCCAGCTGTACCTTTGAAACCACTCTTTTGTTATTGCAGGTAATGAACTATTACCCAGCAAAGAAATGTCATCCAAGTCAATTCCTATCTAGCTACCAAATTCAGGATTCTGCACAAATAGCTTATAGGCATTTCTCGTCTTTTACTGGAATGAATTTGTACTGACACCTAAGAAAAGCCTACCATCTGTTGGGAGCCAGTGAACCCTTTTTAATCCTTACCTGAGATGAGAAGGCATTTAAAGGTTATTTTTCACCTGAATGTTCTTCAGGCTGCTTTGGTTAGATAGCAAAGCCAAGCCCATGTCAGTGACAAGGTCAAGAACAATCATGTGGATACTCTTAATATGAGCAGAAGAATTGGGCCTAGAACATAATAAAGTCTGGCACCAATAAAAAAAAAAGGAAAAGCCAAGAAAATTTCACTCTACTAACTTTTCATTACCACCTGTGGAAATGAGTCTTAAAGGTGTTAAAAATGAAAAAATTAAATAATTGAATAAACCAACTTAAAGCTACCACTCATGGGGAAACAAACTGTTTGGCTTGGGTCTTGAACCTCTTAATGAACCCAAAACCACCCAAGAGGACAATGTAAATAAACATTCACACAGAAATAGTCTGTAGTTATTTTTATCTGAAAATCTCTTCCTGTAACTTTCAGTTTTGATTGCACTAGTTTAGGCTGTGCTAGTTAAGAAAGTGTCTATAGTTCCTGCCTTAGCAAATGATCAAATAGATGTACCCTATATTATTCTATCCTTTGTCTCCTTATTCTGAATATCCTCGGTTCCCACCAGTAATGCAGTTCCATCTGCTTTCAGTTGCTCTGCCTTTACGTAGGAGGCTTCATTATTATTGTCTTACACAAACTGCATCCTAAGGGAATTTAGTTTATCATAAATAAAAAAAGAAAAATTCAGAGGTAATCCTGTACCATAAACATTTCCAGAACTACACTGAACTATGCAGCACGTGCGTAAGTGACTAGGAGACACAGAGCACTACGTAAGCTTTATTCCCTTGCAATAGCACTGACATGACGAGGCAGAGAACCCTCAGTAGTAAGCAATGAACCCTACGGCAAAGCACTACCAGCAGATAGATGGGAGGACCACAGAACTGTCTTTTCAATTACGTTCAGGAAACAGTGAGACATGGAACCTTTCTTACAGGCTGCATTAAGTAACTGTACCAGCACACTTTTGTGAAGGGTTTGTTCCCTTCTGAAGTCAATGTTAAAAGCTAAAGTGTAGAGTATGCTTTAAGAGATTTAATAATATTTTGGGTTGCTGAGATCTCTGATTCTTACCAATTCCCTTAAAAATTAGGGACCCCGGCCAATCTGACAAATGCATGGACAACTCTTCCCATTTAGACACCCGAATCAATCTTGCAGTAGTTAAGATCTGTCCCACGTTCTATTAATGCAGGTAATGTTTCCTAATTACTCTTGCTGATCTGAATAATTAGGACTTCATTCTTTTTACAAAAAGTTCCCTAATACATGTGAGCAAACAAGGTAATGCTAATTAACCTACCCTTGAAGTGCCCTATTGTCAAAGCACATGCTTTCAACACATTTTGAGATGCAGCCTCTGACTTCATACATTTATTGACTTGCATTTCATGAAAAGGCTACATGCAGCAATAGGGAGGCTCAGACAGTATTAGCTGGCAGCAATCACTGAATGATGATGTTCTGAATGGTATTTGGTTTTACTCATCTGTTAGACAGTCTCAGTGGTTTGTAATCCTCTCTAGTACTTTCTGGTTAACATGCAGGTGAAAAGAATCAATCTTTTTCTTGAATGTAAATAGTTCACTGAGGCACAGGTCCCCACCACATTCCAGCAACATGGATTAGGTATCGCTTCCTACTGCAGCAGAACTGGGCAAGAACACCAATTATTAGGCACACAGCAGTTCACCAGACAGCACAGCTGAGCCTGATTATCAAATAAGAATTTGTCCCATCTTACCATGATTTAGCATCCCACACTCAAACAACATGGCAGTAGATACTATGCAAATCTTTGCCAGATTACTTTCATGAAAATAGTTTGTGATTTTTTTTTTGATTAAGCAAATTACATCTGAACCAAAAGTGAGAAAACACTTCACTCTCACAGCCCATAATGAACTCCCTACAGTTAATGTACATGAGCCTGTGACTGGGTTCTGCTGAAGTGAAGGGGTTCACTTTTCCCAGCAATGAAGTACTAGAAAGGAGACCCAAATGAAAGCAGATGATACAAAAGGATATAAAGGAGCCCTATGGATTTCCACAAGTTTTATTTTTTTGTGACACTGATGATATTATGCAAGAAGTTACATTTTTCATTAAAATGGCAGTTTAACACCCTCTCTCAGGATACGCATATCACTAGAAATACCCAGGAACACTGCAACTAGAGGCCAAGATTCTGCTCTTCACGCTAAGACATGAAGCGCTCCACACATATCTACCTTCCACAGTCTCTGCCCTCCTCCCTGCCCACGAACTGTCTGGGCTACAGCTGAAATAGGAATGACCTCAGAGCAGAGCCAGCGTGTGTTACGCAGGGGACACACACTCAGGCCTCACTGGAATACCACACCACTTTAGCGTCATCCCTACAGCACATGTTGGTGTTCATACCCACAATGTGCACTATAAACACTGGAATTCAGTTGTTTGGTGTGGAAAATTAATCTGAGTAATTTTCAAGATGATCAAAATGTTACTGAAGTTACTATGTAGATTTTCTGATTTAGAAAATATTTGCAAAATAATGCAAAAAACTCTTTAAGAAAGATTTAAATTATTCCTTATATCGGCAGGAGAATGATCCCCTCTCTCCCGTCCCCTGAGTTTTGATAGGTTTTCTGGATTAATGTTGCTGCTTTTGACAGGTGAGTATTAATGACACAGTACAAACAGGAGCTATTTAAGCTTTGGCATTATACAGCACTGCTCTGTGGAAATTAAACTCTCTGTAGAAGACCAGTAGCAAGGCTCTACCATGATACTGAAGCAAAGATCATCTGGATGAGAGAGCGCCGAGAGGGCCCAGAACAGAAGTACTGGTACCTGGGGTTCTGTACAGAAAGATTGAAGGTTAGGCAGAAAAATGGTTGGAAATTTGTTGTATACATCCTTTTGTTCCATCTCCTTCCAACATGAACAACTACAAGATTTATTTAGTCACAAATATCAGTCTGTGATTATTGCTGAATCCACAAACTCGCTTGGGCTCATGACTGCAGTGGTAAGTTTTACTATCCTGGCCTGTAACAACACATAATACTTATTAAAAGTATTTCAAATTAAAATATTCCATTTTCAGATACTTCATTCACTACACAGCAACTATTTCCCATAACAAAGACTTACTGAAACAAAAGGGAATGACTTTTCATACACTGAACTTAAAAGAACCAAACACCTCTCTTTTCCTTCCAGTTTGCAGGACCCTTTTTTCTTTTTCCTTTTTTTCTTTTCTTTTTTAAAAACTTCTGAGCAAGCTAGTGCTCTCAAAATGTTTCAACAGAGACAAGATAAATGTTCGTGCCATTCTAGAGTCTCCAGTGCAGGATGCTGGCTATAGATGACACTACCAGGTGCTGACAATGCTCTGCCAGTTTCTACAGTTGTTTCTAGACCTGCTCTGTATCATGTGCCATGTGTTGCCTTAAAGTGAATCCTCATTTTGATTTCCTGCTTAATTGCTCAATTCAGCATTCATTTGCTAGTGGAGTCTGTCCTTTGCCAGGCTACCATGTGTTTTTCCACCATTCTGCTTCACTGTTAGTACTGGTTGAACAAACAGCAATCTATAATTCACTCGCATTTCCACATCTAAAATGCCAAGTTTGGTCCGCAGTCATATATGAAGATCCTAATAATACTAATTATTTGTAAATATTTGTATTACGGATTGGTAGAAACACACACCAACTCTGATTATTTGGCAAGTTTAAATAAATTATCATTTGGTACTCAAACTGTACTGGTCATTATCCGCTACTCATTACCTTGAATATTCCATTCAGTTAACCCCACCAGAGTACAGACACAGAAACCTTTACAGCCAACTGTACAAATACAAACAATGCAGCTAACAAAGTCTGCCAGCTGACACTGTGTTTTTCAAATTAATGATAAACACCCTTAAATATCCCATCTTCTCCTGTGCACTTCTTTGAGAAGGCCCTTAATTACTGTCATTTAATGATCTCCAGTGTTCCTGTCCACACAAATATGCAATGATGGATGTTGGAAGTCAAGTTTGAAGGTGCTTTGAGCATGAAATTCCCATTGATTTCAAGTGTGATTTCAACTTTTATTGAGAAAGAGATGCTTGGCTCATCAAGTTCAAGCCCTTATTCCTGAAATTAGATAATTTACAAATTGTACAAAGTAAATGTAGAAAAGGAGCTCCCATGTACAAAGTAATCTTCTCCAGCTAATATATTAAGAGCTAGCAGTTCCAGAATGAGTCTCAGAAAAAGTAATCTTTTATTTTCCAAATAAGACCAAACCATGACGCACAGCCAGAAGCAATCTACAGTTCAGATCGCAAACTTAACCTTCCTGCCCCTAAATTCTAGATTCCTTCCAAATGAAAATCTGAGTTTGTGCAAATGGAGAAAGCCACATCAGAAGTGCCTGCATACCAAGAACAATCAAGGCACCAGGACTGCAGAGAGCCATGCTGAATGTCCCTCCACACCTAGGTTTCCATAAGCCTATAAATAACTTGTTCTACAGTTTTATTAATTACTTCAGCCTTGAACCAAGCCTGCTAAATCCATCTTTCTTGGGATCTCTAACCTTAAAGAAACTGCACTGAATAAAGGTGCGTGTATTTGACCGTTTTGTACTGGTAATCAGGCAAAAAATTGTGAGAGAGAAAGCTAGTGCAAACTGATATATCTCAATTAACCTTGAGAATAATCTGTCTCAGTGAGTTTGCATATGTTCAGCCCTTCTCTTTGTAAAACAAAATTAATGTAACTTTTTCCTACATACAGTTAAAAGACAGGAAGAATTCTTACCCAGCCAGTTGGACACCAGGTATTTCCCTGATGACCTTCATGCATAACATTCTATTTATCTTGCTTAAAAAACTAAATTCACTCATAGAACATTTATTTGCTATCTTGCTGTCAGAAAACCCAGTCCATTCACTTTACCACTGTTTAATCTATTTTCCTTTTTCAGTAGGACTGAGGGAGCTAGCTGGTATCATTTCAAGGCCACTCTCCATTACTTTGAGAAAGGTCAGGGTCACTGGGAGAGGACTGGAAGAAAATAAATGTCACTCCTTTCTTCAAGAAGGGCAAGAAGGAAGATCCAGGAACTACAGGCTGGCCAGCCTCACCTCACTCCCAGGGAAGGTGGTGCAGCAAATAATCCTGGAAGACATTTCCAAACATAGGAAGGACAAGAGGGCAACTGGCAGTAGTTAACATGGCTTTACAAAGGGGAAATAATGCTTGAACAGCCTGATGGCCTTCTGTGACAAGAAGAGTGGCTCAGTGGATGAGGGGAAAGCAGCAGATATTGTTTATTTTGATGCTGGTAAGGCTTTCAGCACTGTCTCCCATAACATCCTCATTGACACTGATGAAATACGGACTAGGTAAGTGGAGAGTGTGGTGGACTGGCTGAAGTGTCAGGTTCAAAGGGTTGTGAGCAGTGGCAGAAAGTCCAGCTGGAGACAAGTCACTAGCAGAGTACCCCAGGGGTTGATACTGGGACCAGTACAATTTAACATCTTCATTAATGGATGATAGGACAGAGTACACTCTCAGCAACCCTGCAGATGATACAGAAGGGGGAGGAGTGGCTGATGCACCAGATGGTTGTGCTGCCATTCGGAGGGACCTTGACAGGATGGAGAAATGGGCCGACAGGACATTGTGAACTTCAACAAAGTTCCCTGTACCTGAGGAGGAATAACCCCAAGCACCAGTACAGGCAGGGGGGTCCAAATGGCTGGAAAGCAGCTCTGTAGAAACACGGGCATAGTGGAGAGAGTCCAGCAGAGGACCATGAAGATAATTAAGGATTTGGAGCATTGATCCTATAAAGAGAGGCTAAGAGAGCTAGGATCATTCAGTCCTCAGAAGAGAAGGCTGCAGTGGGATCTTATCAACACCTCAGGGGGAAGAAAGAAGATGAAGATAGATTTTTCTTGGGACAGGACAAGAGGCAATTTCCATTTAAATTTGCATTTAAAACCTAGGAAAAAGCTGTTTTATTGCAAGGCTGATTGAACACTAGAACAGGTTGCCCAGAAATGGTTGTGGGGTCCTTATCCTTGGAGATAATCAAAACCTGAACGGACATGGCCCTGAGTAACGTGCTCTGATTGACCATGCTTGAGCAGGGTGGTTGGACTAGATCTCCAGAGGCCCCTTCCAGCCCCAATGATTCTGTGAAAAAACAAGGCAATGGGATAGCCCATTGAGCTTTGTCCGCTCAGAGAATGGCTTGTAAAGGAGACAGACCTGAACACACCAACAGGAAAGTGATTTACAAAATAACATTTGTTCTGGCTGACACAGTAAGGCTGGCATAGCTGCACTGGAGCCTGACAGTACAAACACCAGCCAAACCTTCCTCTCCTTCTGGCTGTTCTGTCAAAAGCAGAAAAGTTTCCAACTAACTGAAAATTGGTGAACTGAAGTTCTTCCCTTCCAAACAAGGAAAACTGCTGTACAGACGAAGAGGTGCCAAATTAATATTTTATCTTTACCACAAGTCTCCATTAGCTTTCAGAGGAATCCCCAAACAAACAAGAAGTTTCAAAATCTATTTTACTTGTCAGTCTTTTTCTCAGGGGCATCCGAAACCGTAAAAAAAAACAGCCTCTGGGATGAAATTTCCAGTGTGCCTTCATGGTCAACTCACCAGTATTCGAAGCCTGATACCATATGTAATCTTTAGTGCTATTTAGTGAACGGATCATACTGATTCTTCACCTGTCCCTTAACTGTTTGAACACACGTGTTCACTTGAAATAAATACCACTGCCCCTCCACAGAGTGCTGCTAAAGGTCAGCTCCAGGGGAGCAAGTGGACTGATCCCTCTCATAATGTACTACCAAGAGCACAATTCGCAGCCCTGAACAGGGGTTGCACACACAGAAAATTTCAAAGCAAGATTTTAAAATTTCATATCAAATGTTAAAACTGTCTAAAATCAGAAGTCTAATCACAACATGTAACATCAAATATTCAAATGACTCTGCACTATTACACAAAGAGAATGAGAGTCAGTGGTTAAAAAAATACTTTGTCATCTTAATCTGAATTTGAATTAGTTGGGATTCTTCTATCTTACAGATCAGCTAAAAGCCTGCCAGGAAGGTTAAAAGAGAAAAAACAATGTAAGGAGCAAAGAAATCAAGGAAATAATTGAAATCTTTCTGAAGATTTTTTTTCTTACAATTTCTATTAACAACGGATTCTGTTGTTTGCTTGGGGTTTTTTGGTTTGTTTGTTTTTTTTAAAATTCACGGCTTTCAAATACTATCCTGTTTCTTTATGTGATATCAAAATTGTGAAATCTCCAGATTTATATTTACACATTTTGCTAAAAGAATTACGGAGTAGTAGACAGGCACAATTACTGTGAATTTTCCAACTTGGAACAAGGGATTTGTGAACCTGCCTGGTGACAGTGGCAGGGTTAGAATGAGGAAGCGACTCTGTTTTCAGGTGAATCCATATGGATGTGGCATGTCATTGTATGCATATTCTGGCAGATTTTTCTAAAATATTGTGTAATTTGGGACCATCCCTCAATGCGATTTGTGCTCCTAAATCCCACAGGCAAATTTTAATATCCTTTGTTTTGTGGTATTTAGACCTTCTTGCTTATTTTGCTTACAGGTATAGATCTAGATAAATCCATAAAGTTAATTATATGAAAAAAATATTTTTAAACATGTTCCATCACCTGAAATCAATATACAACAGCTAAATTAGATACAAATACGGTATAAAATTCTTACTTTTGAACTATGGAAAAGGTTGAATTTCAGTTGGCTAATGCAGCTGGACTTAATCTCAAAAAAAGAAGTACAACATTCTCAACTGAGCATCTCAGAGGGCAGAGACTACTTTTTACCTGTGACAGTTAAATCTGGTATACTGGGAGCAGAGAGGCAGTAATGACAGCTGCAAGGCAGGGCCAATCTTGTGCTGCAGTTCTACCTTTTCCCTCCCTGCCCACTGCTGCACTTCTCTGCACCTCTCCAGATGCACATCTCTCATCCTAAGCACCAATTCTTTCTCTACTTCAACACACCAGTTTTGAATTTGCTAAAAAAAAAAAAACAAAAAAACACCAAACAAAAAAAACCAAACAAAAAAAAAACCAAACCCCACCACCCAAACCAAAAACCCAACCCTAACAAAAACAAAACAACGCCCCAAAAAACAGCACAGAAACAAAACACCACACACAAAACTTTGCAACAAATATCAGCATGATGGATCTATAAATATGAGCTTATCCTGTAGATTATTTAGATACTCTCCTTTCCCACAAAAATGAGTCTGGATGAAGTGGGCAACCTTTAATGAAACTGACATCTTTTCAAAAGTCATCATAGGAAGCAGTTA
Source organism: Morus bassanus (assembly GCA_031468815.1). Taxonomy (NCBI): domain Eukaryota; kingdom Metazoa; phylum Chordata; class Aves; order Suliformes; family Sulidae; genus Morus; species Morus bassanus. The sequence continues at coordinate 6,646,694 of CM062583.1, forward strand.
AATTTACAGCTAGCCCTAACTTAATCTTGACCAGTGTCTGAATACATTGTTAGCATGTCATTAAAATGGATAGAGCTATCTACATATGGAGATTAATTCCAACAGGTGAAAGTAAATTACAGAATTGATTACACATATGACAATTGGCAGTATCTTGGGATAAATGTCATTATGTATTTGGAGACAACAAGTGGGCATAATCAATTGCGATGGTTGAATGCAGTGTGGGAACACATCCAATACACAAACGCAGAGAGGTTTCAAGTGCAGCATTGCATATGAAAAGCTTGCTGGATGAGACACAGTGTGTTCTCAGACCATACGTCTGCTCCAGAGAGGACTCTAAAGTAGTGCTTCACTCACTGTTTTGTCCCTACTCACTCCTGGTTACCCCTGACTCTTTAATGGAAAGAGGCACTGCTTGTTCTCAGATGCCAGATTCCCATAGACCATCAGTGCTCCATATTTGGTGGGACGGACAGGCAGAGCCTAAACAGCAGAACCCAGAAGGTACAAGAATGACAGGGCATTTCGCAGAGCACAGTGCACCTGTATGTCTGGGTAGGGAGTGCCCTTGGCAATAAGCACCTACATGACTCATGCAAAAATATTTGGAAGGCTCACCATCAAAATTTGCACATCTCCCCACAGTCACGCAACAGAACACCTCCAAAACCCAGAAGACAAGGTGATCTAGGGCTAGGGCATGCACAGCTCTGCACAGTTGCCTAATTTCCCATGGAACCAATGCCAAGCTAGACCTAACAAATTCAACTGGATTTCAGCTAATATGGTAAACATGTTAAACTAACATGGTATAGTTCTTTATGTTTCCAGTTCCTGGAGTATAGTAATGACACTGGCTAGCTCTGCTGAAAATCTGTTTAACTCTGGCAGACTTATTAGAGCAGGCTGCAATCCATGCAAAAGTAAGTTAATTGCTTTCACATCTGAGGCAAGCAGAGAGCAGGGCCACTGTTTCTCTGTTGCAGTGCAGCTGAGTGACCAGGACCCACCAAACCTAACTTGGCACTGCAGGGAGTTACCTGCATCCTGCACTTGCAGCATGAGAAACACACAGTCCAGACAAACTACTCATGGATAACCAAATGTTTATTAAACCATCTAGAAGTACAGAGTATATCACCATGGTGAATACATGGAGACTTTTGTGCTCTCCCACCTGAATCCTGACAAGGGAAGTTTCCTGCTTTTCTGTAGTACAACCTAGAAACAGCTGTGCAATTTCACAAATGTAAGATCTGTTTTGCTCAGAACACAGCTTTGCTGTCGCTCCTGGATACTGTGAAAGTGTCACAAGCCTTCTACACATGCAATGTAGTGCTGTGCTAAAGCTACAGAAATGCTCACTTGCAAATAAAATGATACGCAAACTTACATACCTCATTATGTTATTTTGTCTTTGTTACTCTGCCCACTCTACTACTCTTCTTGTTCTCTCTGAACCATACAGCTACAGACAAAATGTCAAGCATAAGAAGTTAATGTTTCAGACACAGTACTGGCTCCTTCCATACCTACTGTTCATGAGCTTCAGCATGCCCCAGTAGAGCAGTGCCATTATTCTAAGTGCTATGACTCTTCCTTCAGCGTTAACTATGATTTGAACACAGGAAAACTACCTATACCTCTGTCAGACAACTGCATTTAGAATTTACATTAATAACTGTAAATAGACATATGCTAAAGGCTGTTTATTTAGTGTAAAAAAAAAAACCAACACAAAACCATAAAACCCCAAAGAAAAATCAGATTTTGACATTTTGACAGTTGTTTAACCTACAAAAAATGTTTCATTAGAGAAGACTCTCATTGCCTACCCAGTGAAGCATAGATGAATCCTTCTTTTCTGAATAGCTTGACAAAAGCAGGATACGGAGTTCATTATTAACATCAGAGGCCTGTTGCCTTATGCTTCATTAAATTTGAAGACTGAATTACTGCTTGAATGATCTCTAATAAAGAAGATCACTAAAAACCTTTTCAGTAATTAACAAAGTTCTTTAGAATTGTTAATTTTCCAGTACTCTTAAAGAAAAAAAAATTCTATCAGGTTCAAACTGGAGACTGCAAAAGCAGATACTGACACAGGACGGAGTGAGGGGAAAACAAGGTAGGTCTGCAAAATTCAAACAAACACGTCATGACAAGACTAATTTTGCTCCTCTTAACATAGGTGATATGGCTAGAGAAGTTTCCCCAGCTAAGACAGGTGCCTTGAAAACCAAAAGCTATCAATCCTGGGCTGCAATTTCCACGAACTATTGGAGGACACAATACAGTTAATAGTCCTACTCATTTTCATGCTTCTGCAAAGCCCTGCAAAAAATAAATAAAACTCTACTCATCTGCAACAAACCATACAATAAAATTGAGCTCAAGTTTAATGGAGGACTTCAAACATTATGTTGAGCTTGACCCTACTTAAAAGCAAAATGTCATCACACTCAGCCATCCTCAGTAGCTGGGCCATCCTATCAGTCATGAGTCTGATACAGTTGGCAGAGTCCCTTAAACACAAGGAATTCATGTGTGACATGCTGGTCTTCTTATATTATGCAAGTAAAACAAAATATAACAAATATTTTAAATTTAAATAAATCTGAGCCAGGGAATATAGATGTGAAATATAGATACAACAAATACAGGTTTTATTCTAAAACATATACCTTATTATTGTTTGGAGTTCACCTTACCTCCAATGCCTATGCAACAAACCAGAATCCAAATATTGCAAATCTTGCCTCTGCTTTGATAGAGCAACTGATCTTTCTGCTCCTCTCCCTATCTCCCTTCACTTTCTGTATCCTAAAAAGCTTTAATACACACCTCATCCTTATCTTCCTGGTTGAATGGTTTAAAAGTGGGTTATCTCCTCAAATAGCTGAGGAACAATAACGAACAGCTGCCAATCTTACCACTTGCATATGGAAAACAGAAAGGGGCTCAGACATCTGAGAATGGTCTCCCTTGGGAGATTGAGGAAATCAGATGAGATCTTGACTCCTTGTAGAACAGGGACCAGACTTACGCAGAAGAAAGGGTTTGTTCAGGTTCCAGGCATTAGCCTCATGCTTATCAGATGCAGAGCCATTTTTTCTTGAAGAGAGCATTAGTTTTCCAAAGGCAAATAACTAGTATATTTTGATGCGGTGTACGTTGGATAAGAGAACCTGGATATCCTGAGTAAGAGATAACTGAGATACCTTGGGGCTAACTGAATCAGAACAATTACTTGAGACCCCAGAGAGCATAAGAAGTGACCCTAGAATGCAGCAAACTCAAGAAATCCCATTTCATTTTTTTGTTTGTTTTCCAGAGGGCCAGTACTGGCTTTATTCCAGAAATGACCATTTGGAATTATATAGGCAGAAGTGCCTTTAAGCCAGCAAGAATAGCCTGATGGACTGGAAAACACTGACATCTATCTTCTTTCCCCAGATGACAACAGTTTGTTGAAAAGACTCTGCTGCATGTTCATAAACTCCCCTTCTCTAGCCAATTTCCCTGCCTCCTGAAAGGCATACTTTAAACAAAAAGAAAATTTTACTGGGATTTTTATTGTCTATATTCCCATTATCATCAACTTTATTAGGTTTTCTAGAGTACCATTTATTGCCACTGGCAAGACGGTAACCCAGTTCACATTACTGTGCCATTTTATAGTTCTCTGTTGGGAGAATACAAGGTTTCAGAGAAAACTATTACAATTATTTATGCAGAAAGTTCATAGAATCATAGAATGTCCTGAGTTGGAAGGGACCCACAAGGATCATCGAGTCCAACTCTCATCCCTGCACAGGACAACCCCAAAATTCACACCATGCATCTGAGGGCATTGTCCAAGTGCTTCTTGAATGTCGTCAGGCTTGGTGCTGTGACTGCCTCCTTGGGGAGCCTGTTCCAGTGCTCCACCACCCGCTGGGTGAAGAACCTTCTCCTAATATCCAACTTAAACCTCCCCTGGCACATCTTCCTGCCATTTCCTTTGGTGCTATCATTGATCACCAGAGAAGAGATCCACACCTGTACCTCCTCCTCCCCCTGTGAGGAAGCTGCAGACCGCAATGAGGTCACCCCTTAGTCTCCTCTTCTCCAGGCTGAATGAACCAAGTGACTTCAGCCGCTCGTCATACAGCTTCCCCTCTAAACCCTTCACTGACTTCGTGGCCCTCCTCTGGACACTCTCTAGTAGCTTTATATCCTTAATGTACTGTGGCACCCAAAACTGCACGCAGTACTCAAGGTGAGGCCGCACCAGCGCAGAGCAGAGCAGGACAATCCCCTCCCTCGACTGGCTGCAATGCAGTGCTTGATGCACCCCAGGACACGGTTGGCCCTCCTGGCTGCCAGGGCACACTGTTGGCTCATGTTCAACTTGCCATCGACCAGAACTCCCAGGTCACTCTCCACAGGGCTGCTCTCCAGCCTCTCGTTCCCCAGGCTGTATGTATATCCAGGGTTGCCATGCCCCACATGCAAAATCCAGCACTTGCCCTTGTTAAACTTCCTATGGTTGGTGATTGCCCAGCTCTCCAGTCGGTCCAGATCTCTCTGCAGGGCCTCTCTGTCCTCCAGAGTGTCATCAGCAAACTTAATTAGTACTCCTTCAAGGCCTGTATCCAAGTCATTTATGAAGACGTTGAAGAGTACTGGCCCTCAGATGGATCCCTGCGGAACCCCGCTAGTGACCAGCTGCCAGCCCAATGTAACCCCATTTACTATAACCCTTTGAGCCCAACTCGTCAGCCAATTGCTCACACAGTGCATTACGTGTTTATCCAGCTGTATGCTGGACATTTCGTCTGGGAGGATACTGTGAGAGACAGTATCGAAAGCTTTACTGAAATCCAAAAAGATTACATCGACTGGCTTCCCTTGGTCAACCAGGTGGGTGACCTTGTCAGAGAAAGAAATTAAGTTTGTTAACCAGGACTTTACCCTCGTGAACCCATGCTGGCTGGGACCAATGACTGCATTGTCTTTCAGGCTGTTTTCAATAACTCCCAGAATAATCTTGTCCATAATTTTGCCAGGCACAGAAGTGAGACTGACAGGCCTGTAGTTACTGGGGTCATCCCTGTTGCCCTTCTTGAAGATTTGAACAACATTTGCCAGCTTCCAGTCAACTGGGACCTCTCCAGATTCCCAAAAGCATTGAAAAAATCATTGAAAGAGGTCACTGATATTTTGAGTGGGGCTTTTTTATCATGGTAACAGTTATAGGCCTTGGAAAATTAAATTTGTATAGAAAACTATTTTATAGTTAAAGAAAATCTGTCTCTTTTGTTGTTGCAGTTGTATATCGCTGTTCATCACAAACTTCTGAAAATCAGTAAGTGCTCTGATTATAGCATTATATCTATGAATAACCTTATTTAGATGATGTATTGTGATTTATCTTTAAAGCCATTTCTAAGTCGTTACTATTTTTAAACACTGATCTCACAGAAGTTACAATAAGAAGTTATGAGATTGGTATAAATGAGCCAGAGAAAATATGTGATAGAACAACTATGAAACCAACTTTTAGAGCATCTTGAAACTCAAAAGAATTATATGATCTTATTTGCCACAGGAGATTTAAAACACACTGTATCCAGAAATGTTTTTTTAACCTTTGGTGGTTTTCTATCTTTCTTTTTTATTTTTTCAGTGTTGTCTAAAAATGAAATTAAGTCAAAAAACCCAGTTGTAATCAGTAGCTTCATTTTCTAAAAGGGCTACACTTAAGGACTAAACTTCATTACAAATTTAATGCTAAGATGTAATTGTGAACCTTATATTCAAATATTCTATAGTACTGTGAAATCATACAACCAACTACAGCTATGAGATTTTGGTACCTGGGCCCCCCTTCTCCCTCCAGCCTAAATCCATGAAGGACACCCCCTTCCCTAATTCAAAGGCAAGGCTAACTACAGCACTAGAACTCTTGAAAGCAACACTCCTGCTAGATTTTTACTTCGTTTGATTCACTCTCAATTCCCCTAGGCTGCATGATCCTTTCCCTGACTGCCAGCATGGGCAATTAGAACAATCTTAATTCAATGTGGATAAAATACCTCCTGCCCCACCAGTTGCCCCTTTCACAAGCACAAACATTTAATATACTTTGGATATATGGAGAGTAATTCCAATTCAATACTATAATCTCTACAGAGAATCTTCAGTGCTAAGTACCTCAGGATTATAAAATGGCCTGGCTATAGCTCTCTAGTCAAACTGGCTGACCTCCAACCACTTCAATTAACTGTAAAAGTGAAATAGAGTAGTGCTGTACTCAGGGAAAATGCTTCAAGAAAATAGAGCCAAAGAGTTGTTTCAGGAAACCTGAAGAATTGCAAAAGGCCCAGTACAGTTTACACCTGTCGAAAGCCAATGTTCAGCAACCTGATTTTTCCAAATATGTTTTTTAGATACTGTTTGCAGCACTAAAATCCTTTTCAAATGTCTATATAAAAGACCAAACTCATCAGCAACCCACAGATAACTCAGATACAGTATGTTATTAGCCAGCCTTACTGTAAATGCAAACACTTGACACAAACCCTTAACATCTGGAAAGAACTCGAACTCATTATCTCGGAGGATTTCTGTATCCTTCTGTATCGTTTGCAGCAGACTCTGTCAGTTGCTTACGTTTCCCATGTAAATAGGTATTGGAGAGGTTGCAGTCCCTCACATTACATGTGACAATCCCAGAACATATGCGCTCCTGAATGAAATGTGATCTGGGATTTTAAATATGTTAGCGGTTTAAAAAGAAAATGTAAACCATGAGGACATTAGAGCTGATAATATGCTAATGGCAGACAGTCAATGTAAAGATTCTCAAGAGTCAGACTGTCAGAGTAAGTCACAAAAGAACATTCACAAGACAAGACTGCTTTCCAAGAACTGTTTAAGTGCTGGGAACTTCTCATGCTACCATGACCATGCTCCTGCGATGCCCTTGGCAATGTGTGCCGTAAGTCTATCTGTGTTATGTTAACTCTAGCATTTTCAAAGCCCACCCATGAGCAAGCTTTCAAACACACAATGCCTAAGATGCCTAAGGAGGCAAGTTGGGTGATTCTTAAAATGTTTAGCAGAATAAACTCCAGTTTTCTCTAAAGAAACTATGGGGAAAGCTAGAGACAGCATATATACCACATGACCAGCTGAAGGCTTTGCCAAGATAAGTCTATTGTATCATAATGGGGACCATATCTTCAGTTAGATCATGCAGATGGGTGCGGGGAATGTCAGTAGCTAAATTTTGCTGGGTTTTAAGTATGCTTGAAAGCCAGAAATAGGGCTCTGATTTTCCTATGATCACAGTTCAAGCAGACGGACAAAAAGGTACCATCATGCCAACGTGAAAGCCCTGCTCCGCTGACAATGCAGTGCGCCTTTCTGAACTGAAGTACCCATTCACTGCATCACTTAAGTTTGTACCGAAGAGCTCTACCGAATCAAGTGTGTAGGTTTTGAGTATTAGTAGTTCTCATGTACTAATTTATGAGCAATTCTCTCTCAGAAACCCATTGGGCTAAGCCTGCATGAGACACTGCATGAGCCTCACAGGCTCAACATTTTCAGCACTCGGGCTGTCTTACTCTAAAGAATAATCCAATACCTATGGTGTAAGGGCTTCTAATTATGGCAAATTACTAGGCTGTCCAGCCCAAGGAGTTTACCTTTATCCTTGAGTCAAACAATATTCTGAGAAGTAAATAAAGCACTGGCACAGCGCCTGTCACAGCGGACCAGGGAAGGCAAATTGCAGAATCCATCTTTGTGGTCCACAAAGCACAAGTGAGGCTGATATAAGCTCTACAAATTCCCGGTGGTACATGCAGTGCCCAGGTATTTATGTACAGTCTGTTGCACTGATGAATTAGGCCTTCTTTAGCATATAATACTTCACATACATATAATACCTATATATCAAATATATATAAAATATGAAAATACTGTTGAGACTGTCTCAATTTTAAATTTCACATAGGCTTCAGTTTCAAGAAACATAGGGAAGATGAGATGCTACCAAATCTGAAGAGCTCAATTATTACAGTATTCATTGATGTTCCTCTTTAAAAAGAACAAACAGGTGCTTAATTTCTTACCCCTCACCTCAATACAAATAAATAACACAACATACAATTTGAAACATATAGTTTCAAAATGCATTTAGGGTCACAGAAATGCCCAATCTATTTACAACACAGATTCAATCCACCTCATCATAGAACCCCTTTAATTTTGAGTGGTGAACGAGTTCTGTACCACAGAAGCTCTCATAGTTTGATTTGCTAAAGTGTCTGGATTTTCAATATCAAGATTGCTCTTAGTCAACAAAGAAGTAATTACTTTAATGATTATTCTACTAATTGCTCAACTACTCAATAGAAAGGGATGTAATTACTAAACTAATTCAACCATCACCAAAAAAATGATGGATATAGATAGGCTGGAAATACAAAATATAATTTGTAAAAATGATACACTTATTTAAATAACTAACGAATATTTAAGAATGTATTTCAAATTCCACGTTATGTAGTTCCATCTAGAAAGACTGCTCTTGGAAATGCAACACTAACTTCAGAAAAAAGGAAAATGCAATACACACAACTTAACAGTGGGCCCTGATACTTATTCTCACTGTAGAAAGTACTACAAATTGCACATCAAAATTAATTGTATTGATTGAAATTTGGACAGATAAAGCACACTGCCGAGGCACTCTGCAGATCAGCGTATAACATCCAATTTAGAAAAATACAAATGGCCAAGAAAAATTATTTCCAAGATTATTAAAAAACCCAAAACCAAAAAAAAACCCACAAAACCCCAAAACACACAAATAAAAAACCCCTACCTTTCTCTTGGGTGTGATTGGTTGAATTTCTTTTCTCTCATTGAATACAAGTGAGCCTGAAAGAAAGAATGAAAAACAGAATTCACAAGAATGTTCCATGAGGAACTACTGTAACAACTGATTTGCAGTAGTTTAAGGATTGTTTTTGTTTGGCATTTTTTGCCAAGTCATTATATTAGTACTCTCTCAACACTGCAATTATGTATTTTAGGTGAGGTGGACAAATTTCAAGACACCAATAACATTGACCATCATCACATGGAGTTCCTGACTGATTATATTAGGGAAATTCATACAAGGCAAATCTACTGATCAACATGAAGTTTTCTTTAAACTTACACTACTCTGACAAAATATGCATATGACTGGCAAATAAAATTATAAATATGAAAAGAGTGTGCAATAATAATTCGTTCAGCAGGTAAATAAACCTATTTAAAATGTCATCTATTATAATACTTCCCTGCATTAATGGTTTGTGACCAAAACCAATCCAACAATTTTAGATTATAAAAATATAAACACTTTTATTTTGAAGTCAAAATAGGACATAAAAGGAACACTGAAATTTTTGTAAAAGCACATTAGAACTGACCAGGTACAGCAAAGCAAGAGACTGAGAAGAGGAATTATGGTTTGTGAACAGTTTTGGGGCTTCTTGGCTTCATACAGGTTTCCACCAAAAGGATTTGCTGACATAATTCTAAAGAAAGGTTTTTTTGCCAGTAGATACTTGTGCTTCTTTGATAAATAAAAAACTGTGCAAATGTTGAAAGAACGCTTCCCAGATGAAAAAGAAAAAACAAATAAAGACCACAGAGAGAAAAATACAGAAGTGGAGAAGATGGAATGTAAGCATACACAGCCAGTCTGGAAATCAATGTAGTATTTTATTCTCAATGCCTTTTCTAAGATTTATTTCTTCAAATAAAAAAAAAAAAAAAAATCCTCAAGTAGCCCATGTTGATTTATGTGACTTTACCATCTGTAGAGTCTTAAATCCTTTCTTCAGTGTAAGATAACCATGAAAAAAAATTCCAGACAGAACAACTGCTTCTCCCAATTATCCCCATCAATAAAGCCAGAGATGTGTTTTTAGGGATAAAATTTCTAAATCTAATTGCCTAGTTAATGCATACACAACAATTGCATTTGACTAGGCTTTCAGAAATCACTGTACTACTAGAAACTTTGGACTCTGAGAAATATAATTCGGTTTTCAGGGATATCTGAACATCTAGTAGATACTATGGTCCATGGTTTACTACCAAAAATTTGAGCTGTTTTTAAGGACAATATGCTATACAACATTAGCACACCAGCCCAACAGTTACAGAGCTGCCAAGCTATTTTATTCACTGGAAGGCAGGGAGAAAGAGGATAAGAGTGTTGTTAAAGCCTTAGTAGAAGGCTCCTGAAGAACTGTGTGGCCTTCTCTTTTAATACACGACTTGACTATCAAATTTTCAGATTCCGGGATTATTACAACTTGGCTGTGGCAGCCAAACCCTACCAAACTGAAGTTCTATCAAAAGGCAGTTCCTTGCACCACAGAGTCTCTGCTATAACATGACCTGAAGATGTCTCACACATTGGGACAAGAAAACTTTATCTTGGCTACACCCATATGTAGAACAGGTAAGAACAGTCAAATGGGAATTGCAGTTCTGGTAAGCTGCAAAACTCAGCTAACTAAACTTTTCTGCTTTCTGTCAATTCAAGCTGGCAGCAGACACAAACACACACTAATGAGGTATTAAGACACTTTCTCCCTGGACCAAGGATGATCCTCTTACCCTCTGTTTCTCCTACACAATCATTTAGTATAACGAAAACTGGGAATCTTTTCATTTTACATCTTACCTGATGCTTTTCTGTCACTTGTTATGTGCTAGGTTTCCATTTGAGTGGAGAGGGTTTTTGGAGCTATTTTGGACTGCTATTCTAGGACTTCTCTACATCCATTAGAAAAGGGAAAAGATGAGTAACTTTACCCAAGGATCCCCTCATTTACATCCAGCACAAAGCCGAACAAAAAAAAAAACCAGAAAACAAACAAACAAAAACCTTTCAGGAAGCTAGAGGAACACTATTTGGAAAGCTGCTCTGGGACAATGATTTTAGAGTTCCCTTCCTCCCCCTGACTTTCCTCTCTCTTTTTAACATAGCAGGTCAGATGTAGAGTCCAATGTACAGCAGGCTGCACTTGTCCAGCCGCCCCTCTCCCTGTTAGGCCTTTGATGGATTTCTGTGCTGTGGAGATGCCAGCTTTTGAAGTGGTAACCTGATCACCTGGGGCAAGATTTCCATCTAGGAGTTCCTCAAAACTCAGAGCCTGATTGATTTCCTCCTCTGTGAAGTACTTAAGGGCATCATCCTAGAAGTGTGAAATGCATTCAAGGCATTAGTGTCTGTGAAGAGAGCATGCTGACTAAAGGCCTCGTTCTACCTTGTCATTAGCTGCAAATCCTTGTCCTCTCCCTGACACTTCCTGAAAAAAGAAAAGACACTAAATCCAGAGTTCCAACTTCGAGTTGGTGAGTTAAATTTTTGCTTACGTGTGCAAATCAAGAAATCAAAAGGGCTTATATGTTGGGGGCTTACCTGCTGGAAAGTGGCTCCGCTAAGAAGGACCTTGGAGTGCCAGTGGACAACAGGTTGATCATGAGCCACCACTGTGCCCTTGTGGCCAAGGCGGCCAATGGTATCCTGGGGTGTATAAAAAAAGAGTGTGGCCAGCAGATCGAGGGAGGTTATCCTCCCCCTCTACTCCGCCCTAGTGAGGCCACATCTGGAGTATTGTGTCCAGTTCTGGGCCCCCCAGTTCAAGAAGGACAGGGAACTACTGGAGAGAGTCCAGCGGAGAGCTACAAAGATGATCAGGGACTGGAGCACCTCTCTTCTGAGGAAAGGCTGAGAGACCTGGGCTTGTTTAGTCTGGAGAAGAGAAGACTGAGGGGGGATCTTGTCAATGCTTATAAATATCTGAAGAGTGGGTGGGTGTCAAGAGGATGGGACCGGACTCTTTTCAATGGTGCCCAATGACAGGACAAGGGGCAATGGGCACAAGTTGGAACACAGGAAGTTCCATTTAAATATGAGAAAAAGAGTCTTTCCTGTGAGGGTGACAGAGCAGTGGAACAGGCTGCCCAGAGAGGCTGTGGAGTCTCCTTCCCTGGAGACGTTCAAATCCCGCCTAGATGCGGCCCTGTGCCCCCTGCTCTAAGCGTGCCTGCTCAAGCAGTGGGGTTGGACAAGATGATCTACGGAGGTCCCTTCCAACCCCTACCATTCTGTGATTCTGTGATACAGAAAAGATGATGAATAACTATAACCAGTTCTTTATCATTGATAACTTTTGGAAAGTTCTAACATTACAAAATAAATAAGAGCACTTCTGTATATCTGACAGAGGCAGTTATACAACTATTAGGCAGGAGATTTTAATCTTCTGGTCTGCACATTGTATATGGAGATTCAAAACAAGATCTGAAAGTTAGATGGGATTCCCTCAATTTCCCATATTTGGGAATAGGATACCATAAAATTTGGATACTCTCAAGCTTCCAAATTTTTCCCTCTTTAAATTGTTCTTTGAAAATTGTTGCTCATTCCCCTTCCGGCCAGGTACTGCCCCTCGCCCTTCCCCATCTCCTCTCTTTATACCTGCCTCTAAACACTCATTCAGCTGCAGCACCTCTGGGAACAACTCACAAATCTCTGTTCATTGCCAGTCTCCCATCTTTCTGACCAAACTGAAGTTTCACTGCATCTCCTTGGTATCTGCTTGAGAACATCTGGATGTCCCCCTTTGCCCAATGTGGCAAACCCACAGCTCTTCATCCCTCTGTGCAAGGCTGTCCCACCACGTCTTTAACAATGTCTGAAAACACAACCAGCTTTCCCATCACTGCAGCCTATACTTGGCAAAAGCTGTGTACAGCTGTGTACATAACCACACAGAAATGTCATCGTTATTCGCCACAAATAAAGGTTTTAAACACAAAGAAGGAAGTTCTTCATTTATATATATAGCCACTATTCTTGAAAACAGTAAACTTTTTTATCTTTTTTTTTCAAAGATGGCAATTTTAGACTATATGGCTTTTCAGCAATCCTATCAGTTCACAGCAATGCATCATTCATTAATGGGTTCATCTCCATCTGTAAAATTCTAAGGCAATTAAATAGGAGTAGGTGTTTCTCCACAGAGGCTTCTCCAGCTAAATATGAAATAGCAGTTAGACAGTGACTGGTGTTATTTATATCAACAATTCTAGTGGAATGATAATACAGCAGCTTTCACATGCAAATATACATACATTTAAATGATTTAGGATGGATTAAAATAAGGAGCTTAATAAATTTCTTTGCTTGTGCTCAATCTTAATTTGCTTAAAAATCTTATGAAAGATGCCTCTCAATGCAATTCTTTTGGACTGTGAAGTAACGTACAGAGAAATATATTACTGTACACAGTAATACACTACACAGAAAATATTCTTGCCAAATATGAAAGAAATAGCAAGTGGTTACAAAGATACATAAATAGCTTGTTACAAAAAAGTTAACTCAAATCAGCATTCAACAACACACTAAATTTAAAGAAATAACAAATATGTTTGTTTAAATGTGTAAATGTCACTAAGATATTAGAACTTTTAACAGGGGATAGGCTCGTTTCCACAAGATTTACCATTAAAAGATTAACCTCACAAATAGATTTATATCTACAGTAACTATGCCTCTTAACACACTTAAAATAACGAAGCACCAGCATAATGGGCTGGGTCACACTGTTAGTTATCTTGGCAGATGCAATAACTGTTCTTTTCCAGGGTTAAACAACCAAAAATAAGGCTATGTCTGGAAACTTACATTTGCGTTTTCTGTGAAGTATTTATGCATCAGAGGAATACTGGAAAAAATTAATTTACACTGAATTTTCACAAGCATGTTCTCCACTATCCCAAGTTTAAGGCCCTTTAGTAACCATAGCATGAAGCTACATAGAAACAAACAGTAAAGCTGAGTTCAGATGCTAATGTTTCATTATATGAAAAACAATACCTTGTTTGCAAGGCACTAAAATACAGAGATTAACATACTGTGATGTATCACAACAGAAACACCACAACATATTTCTCAAAAGAGCGACACACACACCTGAGGTTCCCTCCTCTCTTCTTTATGCTAAATTCTTTACTTTCAGTTATCTCAGATTGCCAATAACGAAGCAATTGCACAGTACTTCAGATTTTTCTTTTAAAATTTCTGATCCTCATATTCATGTGATCAATGCTGAATTAGTATAGGCACTAAAGTGAAATTTCCATTCCACAAGGTTAGAAAGTAAAACTTGAGTGAACTCTAAAATGCCTACACAGAGACAGCAAATAAAACAGGTGCTAGTTTAAAAAGAAAACCCTCATCACTTCAAGCCAGCAATGATTTTTAACACTTCAGACCGGCAACAGTGTGATCTGAAGTGTGATTTTTAGTGGTATCTGTAAAGTTAACACGTTATTAATTAGCATTCTTTTTGAGGTCAAAATTTTGCCTGTCGTTATGTGGTGTCCATATGTTTGGGTTGGCTTTTTTCATAAAATTCTACAGTGTTTGGGTGGGCTGAGAGGGTGGTAGTATTTGTGCCATCAAATATAGAAACATTTTTTTCTTCGTGTTAAGATCTTAAATTTATGACTTGCATTTTTAAGTTTATAGAAGAAAAATCATACAAAAAAATTATCCATCTGAATAGAATTTAAATGTCCTGCGAGATGTCTTAATTCTATTTCAAAAGGCTTACATGAAAGCAGGTTCTCTTTTGGACAGCAAAAGTAAAATTCTTCAAAACTTTGACTCCTTCCTGACCTGCTTATCAGATTCTCCCAATGTTCTCATGAACAACATCTCTCCTTCTTAAACTCTAACTAGCATTACAAAATGCTGTTATAAAATCATTCATGCTGTTTGGGCTCCCTACAAACAGGGTCAGTAGTTCCAAACTAACTCTGCTGTTACAGACTGGCTGACTCCAAAGTTTCAGTCTGCCAGAACGTGGAGGGGCTGAAGTGTTCCAGTGGAGCCAATGAGGCAATAAAGGCTGACTGGCTATGCAGGAAACTCCATTAGTCGAGGAGCGGTTCTTCAAAATCTTACTCCTCTGTGAGGCTATCTGTGTATGCCACCAATAAGAATAGACAGTTTCCAGAGTAGCAAGAAAAAGAGGTTCTTCTGATCCCTACAAAAGCTACAGAGAGACAAAGGACAAGGGCTGGAGTAGCTAATTCATTAGCAAAGATATTCTACTTGTAACTCTGATATATCATGGTACAAGAATCAGCAAATAATACCAGGCTAGCCACTCTATCTCCCTGGTATCTTCAGAAAAATGTGTATCACCTCCTGTCCCTCCTACTTGAAGAATAATAAAATGTGGTGGGAAGAGTCAGAATACACATCTGTTCTTTGAAAGGAAATGCAAATAGAAGGGAATTCAATCTGCATGTTATCTTTTTATATCAGAGAGATTAGCATTATGCATTAAATATACTAACCTGACCCCTTTTATTTTCTTTCTCAGTTCACTCCCACACACTCTGTACATAGATTAGAATGCCCCCTTCGTGTCCAAATGCACCTGATGCTCACAGACCCAGAACAAAGTGCTGAAATGCACTTCAGCACAAACAAGGGGTAAACTCTAAGTAGTCTTTCTTTCAAAAAACTCTGCTGATAGTCTATGGCATTATCTGTAAGTTCCAGAGATTTTATGCAGGGTTTTCAGTACAGAAAACAAAGCATCATGATTTTGCTGCTTTACTAGCAATGAAGAAATATGATCTGGATTGATTCTTAAGTGTTTATCGACCCTGGTCAAATAGACTGGGATATTAACGTGCCTCTAAACCAAGTCATAGAAAACAGCTCACTCTGATGATCCAAGGTGTTTCACTTGAGATCTTTATTAAAAACCTGCAGAGTCCAGTCAGATCTATTTTACTATTGTCCAAAAATAGATACCATATTATATATATCAGAAATAAGAAAAATTGACAGAATTTTGCAAATCAATATGTATATGTAGATGCACTTTAACTGATTGATTCAATTACTTCAAGAGCACCTTATTCTGGATGCTGGATGATAGAAGAGAAATAAATTTGACTAGGGTCATCAGGTTTTGAAGTGCAAATGTGAACACTTGATATCATCTTAGACTACAATTTTCAGTGGGTGTAACTGAATTCTGGTTCTATTATACCAGTTATTGTCACTGTCACATGCACTAAGCCTCTATTTCATGAGATCATACCTTTACAGCAATGTTGATTATGTTTATACCTTTACAACCAATGCCTCCTGGAAACTTCCTAGTATGAAAAGTTGATATCCGATTAATTTTCAAAAATAAAATAATGTTTAAATGTGATGACTATGACACAAATTTATTTCCTCATCCAGTTATATGCAGGCTTCCAACATTAGTCTTTTAATGTAATAGTGTACCTGCATATGAAATTCAGAAAAAATAACTTGGGCTGATTATTTGAGTTTGGAAACCTCCTGCATTTAGATATATTTCATTACTTTTATGGGTCTGTCCTGAATAAGTACAAAATATGTGCCAGTAAGAGCCTCCTACATATTATGCTGATAACATAACCTAATACATTATGATGATACATGATGACAGTCTATCAGAACATAAAGACACAATGGTATTGCCCAGGGATGCAATGACTTGACACAGACAGAAATGTCTTCATGCATCACAACTTGCCCGCTTTGGCCTGAACACAAAGAAGAGGAATCCCACCACCACCTGCTATCAAGGTTTCTGCCTGAAGTCTGAAGATTCTGCTATAGTTTTGAAGGTATTTTTTGGAAGGTCACAATATATTCTAAGTTTTATGGGAAGGGAGAAAAAAAAAAAAAAGGCACATTTGAAATACTTCTACCACAACCATTTCCGAAGCATCAAGTATCTTAGCCATATTTAGACACAACTCCTAATCTGAATACTTTGTATAACTGTAATAAGTTCCTGATAATTTAAATGAGGATGCCATTTTGCTGAGAAAAAAACCCTGTCAACTATTTCTAAAGCACTCAGTCCACTTAAACCACCGAGGCCTCACTTTCCCTCTGCATGTCGCAGGAAGCCACTGACTCAGGGCTGTGGAAGCCATAAGCCTGAAGGCTGAGTGCTGCAGTGCCTACAGGCTAGGTCTAACGATGTAGACAAATACCTGTAATTAGAAAATAGATGACCAATAAAATTCCATTTTTAGCAATTCAAATTAAATTCAGAACTAATTTTCCAATGTTATTTACTATGTTGTCTTGTTGATTTAAAATTATCAGTGAAAAATCCATTACTGCTTTGTCTGCGGAGTCTTTAAGTACAATATTGACAAGTCCATTGTCAAATGGGACCACACATACCATTCCAAATACCTATTTAAAAATCCTAAAGAATCTCTGCCTTCATCTCGTCCCCAGCTAAAAAGGGCAAAATGATTGCTTAATCCACATTTACACTAACAGCAACATTGAAATAGGAGCATTTTCCTATACAATAAGTGGTTCAATGCATCATTTTTGTTTTAGGGGTATTCCTTGTATTTTAATTGGGAGTACAGTGTAGTTATAGTCAATATCCATTTTAAGGTGCTGGGATTTCTTTGTTTTACTTTAAGTCATAAACACAATCTCAAGTGATAAAGTATTCCAGGGAGACCAATGTGAGCCTCTGTCATTTTTTCACCTTATTTAAATTGTGAATGTTGTGCTACTCACACAAAAGGCAGGGCCCTTGGCCAGAAGAGTTTATGATGCTTCCTGGATTTTTTTTCCCTTGTGGAAAGAAAAGACTAATGATGCTGGTTTGAGCCTGTATTTTATTTGTTTTACTTAAAACAGTGATAGAGGTGAATAATCTTTCACAGTCCCTCCACGGCAAGTTTGAACTTCACTCTATCACAGATATTTTTACTTACTGAACCATTTCTTGTTGCATCATTACCTAATAAGAGGTTATGCTTAGCTTGGTCATAAAACCTGAAAAACAATTATTTAGACACAAAAGATCTCAGTTCCAACATGACAGAGGTCAGTCTATATTCCCGGTGGAACTGTACTTGTGAAGTCAGGACTAAGCCAGCAGTGGAGCTTGAGGCAGGACAGCTGGGCTGCTACCTAGTGTGCGCACACAGACTGTCTTCACACCTACGCCAGGAGGTCTGCCAGGGGCCAAGGTCTTAGCAACCTGTGCCAACACGAGGCAAAATAACTGTGTGCACTGCCCCCCTGCTTGGTCTAGATACAGCCAATTCATAACTTCACATTCTAATATTATTAGTTTGTTATATTTAGTTAGCCCTGATCATCAACATTTCACACTAAATGTCTTCTTTAATTAAGAGACCTAAAGTTACCTCTGCCAGCAGTGTCTTCTGCTTGGGGTTTGGGTACCTTCCTTTTTTCCTGAAGTATTTTCAGAATTATTCCTCAGTTACTATCTACTTGTAGAATATATCTGCAATCTGCTCAAAGTGAATATCTATATCTCCTCCCAAAAACTGTGATGTTTTTAGAGAATTCCCTTTCCTCACTAAGGTACAGCCAAAACTCACTACTACTTTTTTTTTCTTTTCCTTTAATATAACAGACTTCTGTAGCTCACTTTTCACATCATTTTCCAGGATTCCAATAGAAAAGGCATGAATCTATGAAACAGATAATGAGGATTGAATCCCTATACTAATACATATTTGTATTTAAAAAAAAATTAAAACATGAGTAATGTACTGGAAAAATGCTTATTCCAGAATAAGTAATACCAGGCTTGTGTCCCTTTTTAGCTTCAATCAGACAAAGTTAATGCCAGTACTCAATACCAGCAGTAGTGAGCATGCTGGCATTTCTTTCTCCCTCTGGCTACAATCTATCCTGGACCTGGTAAACTATTGTTTCATTTGTGTCAAAACCAGTAGATTTTTGACAAAATTTATTGGGCGTCTTTTTTTTTAACCCCAAGTCTTATTTTTTTAAACAAAAATTATATTGACAGAAAATACACAATTAGCTCTCTAATGAAATGGATCTTTTCACTAGAAAAGCTGAAAAAATGTTTCGAGTTCTCAATTATTTCTCATTTTATGCTTGAAATCACTTAGACATTTCATATCCCCCCCCCCCCCCCCCCTTTCCTTATGGCTATAAAAATGAATTAAGAAAGCAACGAAACATTTTATTTCGGGGGGTGGGGGGGTGGGGGGGGTGGGTGGGTAGGGGTGGGGTGTTTGCCTGTTTTTTCTTCTTCCAGACTCTCGAGCTTCCAGCGAAGGTAAACTGTTTATATTTTAAAAACCCCTGGTAATTGAAAGGGGTGGAAATAGAGCAACCTTGGTTGCTTCTGTCACTGGAACAACCAGCTTGGGAACCATTTGGGGTTTCACATCAGTGTTTTTGATGCCAAATTATTAGATGGAAATTCCCAGTGGTGCTCCTTGTAGACATGGAGTCAAGCCTTTAAGTTGTCTGCAGGTAAAACCAGCTGCAGTATTGATATTTGAGAGGTCATTGGTTATTTTCACAGAACAAGAACAAATCCCTCATCTGGGATTATCTGTGTGATTTTATATGATTATTACTGAGCTTCTAATTGCTTAATCAATCTGCCAGGGAAGTAGAAGCCAAAAGGAGACAATACATTTGTTACATAAACCCAGCTCTTTGTTACAAAGACCAACCATAGGAGTACATGCATCTTAACAGTAAGTCTTCAGAACAGTCTATTTGCAGATAATTGATTCATGACCAAGATAACCTCTGCAAACAATCTATACCTTATTTGCATTACTGTAGCACAGAAAAGCCATAGTGCTAAGTCAAGACAGCTCCCTATCCTGAACACTGTTCAAACCCAGAGTTTGCTTACAAAAAAAAGAACAGAAGAGAGCAAGTCTGAAAGCCAGGAGACAGGCCGGGAGACAGAACAACCACCAAGATGGTTGTATCACCACTGTCACTGAGGACAGAGATGTTAGCTGGAGACATAAAGGATAAGAAGGATACTTTGGACATAATAAGAATAACTGACTCTAGAAATTAGTAATCAAACTTTCACACATAGGAAACCAGTTCAAATCTGTACAAGCTGTACAACAGTTTACGTTTCATAAATACAGGAAATATGAGTGGGGAGCTAGACTAGATGACATCCATAGGTCCTTCTCACATAACAGTATTCTTTAATTCTACATGAATAACTTTCAGAACAGCCTATTCCACAGCCATTTTCCTCCATACTCTCTAACATTTAGTCCATGTTTTGATTTAAAAAGCTGAAATGTATTTTCATTTTAAGCTCTGGTAAGAAACAAACAAACAAACAAAATACTCCAACAGAAATTCTTTTGAAAGGATTTTACTTCTGTCCAAAAATATCCACACTGAGTTTTTCTACAGCTCTCCTAACCGATAGGTGCATCATCATAAAACTATTGACAAAACAGCTTTACTGATCAGAAACCAAACTTCCAGATGAGAAGAGAGACTAAATAATTCTCACCATCAAAGATGATTTCTCCAAGAGAACAAAGAGATAGTCAAGGGGCAACATATGCAGGAGACTTTAATTTTCACTTGGGTCATTACAGCAGCCTTTACAAGTATCTGAAATAAATGGTGGAAAACTTGGTATCTAATTCAAATACTTGTTAACAAAACTGTGAAAAGTCAATGGAGACCTTTTCAGGTGTTTTGCTGCTAACAGATCCTGCCAATTTTCAGATGTACACTTAATTCATTTACTGCTCAGAGAAAAATCATCTGTTGGGCTTTCTAGGATGATGGAAGTGTTCATTGCCATCTACACCTAGTTTTAACTATTCCAGTTAACCCTCTTCCCAAACTTACAAGGCTTCCAGCTGACAGTTCTATTATATGACGAATAGAAACATTAGCTGTGGGTGACTTTGAATGATGCTGCTGTTTAGCGCCCTCAAGAAATCACATGTGTAAGACTTAGGTAGCCAGATTTGTAATATAAATGGAGCCAGGTGTCAAGTTGCTCTTTTCAGTAATGAGACACTAATTTGCCCTCAAAAAAACTGGAAAAATTGGATAGATAAAAACCCAAATTCACTGCCAAGATCACAGAATCCTAGCTGTTTGGATTCGACAGGAGGGCTAGTATCTTCAAAATCTGTAACAGTAGCATTCTGAATTTGCCAGTGAGAGTTAATCTTTAAGACAGATATTTTGAATGGCAATAGGCTGACCTCAGCTTAATGAAACAGTGAATGAAATGATCCTTATCTATAACCTTACAAAGGTGTTGCACAGCTTGTTACCTAATATGGATGACACGCTTTGCACAGTTTAAACAATATATTCTATAGAAGGGCAAAGTATAAAATGAGCTGTAAATTCTGCAGTACCAGAAACCATAGAATTGTACATCAAGCACAACACGATTTCAGGTATTCTTCTTAATGTTTTTAACAAAAAAATCAGATACCTTTAACAAAAATACATCAGGAAAACAGTTACTCGAATTGCTGCTCTCAAGAAAGATAAAAACCTGTGTGTATTTTGGACACTTGGTACTATATGTTAAAGGCCAAAAACTAAGCCTGTCCAGGCCTCCTTTTCCAGGAGAGGGAACATGACCACAGAACAACATGAACTTCAGTTTGAAGTAGCCCTGTATTGAAAAAAAGCACTCCAAAAGCCTCTGAAACCCCACATTAGTACAACACTTCAGTAAAACCGGAAGCGCAGCAAACTAGAACAAAGCCCCAGTGCTCCAGGGGAAGACAGAGCTGAACAACAGACCACATTTAATGCAATGTGTGGTTCCAGTGTGGCTCTTCCCGTTTCTCTTTCAAAACCCGCAAACTGCAGAGCCTGAGTTGAGGCAAATGCCTCCATTGTTCTCTTTCCAGCTACACCTTCCCGCCCCATCAGTTCTGGTTCTTAGAAAAGACCCTTCCCATTTCCCAAGCCTTGAATTTTGTTCCAATTCTCAAGTGCACATGGGCTCCTTGCTTTTTTTGAGTATCTGCCAGTCAAGCTGCAAGCTTCCTTTCAGCCTGTGCACTCCACCTCCCCAGATACACATGGATGCTTCAAAACCCACAACACAAGAGCCAAGATAAGGTGCAAAGGAACCTTCCCTTCTGGTGCTCACCCACTCACTCCCTTACTTAGATCATACAAAATATAGCACTTGCATATTAAACAAATTCAGTGAGCCTACCATCTGTTGTACATGTAGTTTGGGTGCAATGCTGAGGACTGAAATCAGGAGCCTAAGGACACATTTTCCCATGATTGCCTCATCCAACTACATCTGTCTGCTGAACAGGACAGTTCTGCTCCCCTACACAGCCTCACCCACCTGCAGCTGGGGGTTGTCCTACTCCCTGCCTGCCATCCAATCTGAAGATCAGGTGGCTGCAGGGCAAGTCAATTACTCAGATGATCTACCAGAAGACTTTCTGGTTTTTGAGGGGGTGTGGGCTTGATCAGAGAAATGATCTGACTCTGAAACTGTTGAGTCACTATGCATTGGTGGAAAGACCAAGCCCACAGCTAGGACTACGTATTTCAGCAACAGTCCTAAGTTAGGCTAGATTTGATGTGAAAACATGTGCGGAGCTTCCCTATGTACTGAAAAGAAATAAGCACCTCCAAAGCACCACTCAGAGCATTTCAGAAGGAATCTGGCAATGCCTAAGGATTTTTTTGGCTATTCAAAATAGTCCGACAGGAGGAAACCCCGTGTCAGGGCTGTGATTCATCCCATTTCGGTCAAACACACAACCCTCAAGAAATGCCTATTTCACTTCATTGACCAGAATAGGAGTATGAGATGATTAGCTCACATCCTCACACTCATATTCTGAATGTCTGAAGATAGGTAGGGATGGATCTCCCACCTAAGATGTTTAACTGAATTCAACCAGGCTGACCAAGTGCAACTGTTTCCAGTATAGAGACATACCTGAAGGGGAAGATGGACAGAAGCAGTACAGTATTCCTGGCTTCCTCTTTACTAAGCTGAAAGCTTAGTTCTCAACTATCTCCTTCTACATGTGTACCGACTGCTCCATGACCAAACAGCATTCCATTAGTAATGCTACAACAACAGGTCTACTTCATAAAAATATACAGCCTTAGTTGAATATCTAAATGTGTTAAGTTTAATAAAAATTAAAACCAAACTGTCCTCAGTGTGAATGTTTTTTTTTCTTGTGTCTTATGTTTGCCAGTTCTTACTGTGCTTTGTTAGGACCATGACAATATACTAAACAATACACCCACCAGAACTTCCATGAAATGACAACAATCTTGACTAAACAATATGGCATGATACTGACAAAAATATGCAACAAATATCTATGTGTAGCGGAGAGGTTAAATAAAGTAAATGGAAATTAACCACTTATTATTTCAAAGTCTTGGTTTATCCATTTTTCTACTTCACAGAAAGTCAACCACCATTATTACTGCGTGGAACACTGATACTGCTTAGAGATCTGTAAAGGAATTATTTTTTTTTTAATTATTAAGATTGTTATTAAAGGGACATTTTTAGTTAGGTATTGCCGTGTATAAATACTGCTAGGCTGAAATGAGCCAGCTCTGAGTAAAGACCTGCAAACCGGCCTAACTTAGAGATAACTATCAATATTGTCTTTTTATTCAAACATTCCCAACTGCAACGTTGCTGATTCCAATAAGGATGGGCATGGAACCAAAATACTAAGATTTTGATTTTGCAAACTCCATCAGCACAATCTTTGCTCAGTTAGATGAGTCTCCAAGGATGACAGCTATGCACAATAGGTGCTGCGCTGGACGACCACAGAGGTGCTGCTAATGTGCAATACACTGGAGGGTGAAGCCTAAGGCACTACTATAAAGCACAAGAAGTGAGCGTATGAGGGATCTAGAGACTGTATGATGGTTTGACGAGCTTCAATTGTTTAAAAGCAACAGTAAAGTCACTGAGTTAATTTTTAATAGTCTACTGTATTGCACAAACATTTACAGGCAATGTATTACATTAGCTTTAAACCTTCTGAAGTGCAGTAATAAATACAGTATTGTTAAAAGTACTGAGCTAATATGCTGAGCATAGCACTAGCTCTGTTACGTATTACTGATAATATAAGTTTTTGGATTTTTGTTGGGTTTGGAGGGGTTTTTTTGTTGGGCTGGTTTTTGGTTTTCTTTTGGTTTGTTTGTTGGGTTTTTTTGTTTGTTTGTTTGGGGTTTTTTTGTTTGGTTTTGGGTTTTTTGGTTTAACAGCCTCACTAGTCTAGATGAAACCTTCAGTGTGGTAAGAGATATTCTCTGCAAGAGGGAACTGACTTGTTAGACAAGATAGAACATTGAAATGCAGGCAGTTAGGAACCTTCCCAACCATTAATCATCTGGGTTTTTCTAACTGGAAACAGAAAGCAGTAACCTTTCTACTGGGCTATGAGTTCTTTTCTCATACTTGCTCAACCAGGAAAGTTTCCAACAAGCTACTATTTAAAAGCTAAAGTTCATTTCAATATTTGAAATAATATAAATGAAGACTCAGCAGAAATTTCAGCGAAGTAAAATAAAAATCACTTCAAAACAGATTTTTTTTTTTTTTAAATCTATGAATTAAAACATACACAGTTTCCATTGCAAATGTCAAATACTAATTTTTTGGGGCCATAGACTGGAAGGAAAGCTGAACTGTTTGCCAAATGTGTCACTTAAAGCCCAAAGCAAAATAAAGGAATCCATGTGTACCAACAAGGCAGGTAAGTGAGAACTGCCCAAGCAACTGATCTTTCCCTGTGTCTGTTAACACCCAGAAGCTGCTAGTACCACCAGCTAAAACTTGATTTGCAGTGCTATTCAGCAAAGCTTGAGAACTTTTGCTTTAAAACTGTAATTTAGCTGTGTACAGGAACCCTAGCTGTCTCCACCTAAAAATATTCTCTAGAAGATACCAAATTAAACACTACTTGAAAGATAGAAAGGTAGTACATAATTAAAGCTTACCATACTGAAACACTTCTTTGCAGAAGGGCCTGAATAATTGATCATATATGGCAACAAATTATATTTTTGTTTTTGAAAATTCTACAGAATTCATGTGGGAGAGAGAAGTGGGACTGGTTATTTTGCCTGCTGAATAATAATGAACTCTTATACCTTGGATATGCAAAACATTAATAAGCAATGAGTAACTAGTTAGTTTTTTTAACCAACACACCAGCAGTTTACAGTAGCTTTTTGATGGCACTAAGACATGGATGTCATAAAACACAAGGCTACCTGTGTAGCTATGTGCTTGTCCTTCCCCACCCATGTTGCAGTTCAGCGCAGTACAGCCAAATAGGCAGAATCCTGTGAACAAAGATTTCTGCAGTCCTCTAACAACATGATAGATGTCTTCCACCTTGCCAGAGAAGAAAGCTTCAAATAATTGCATTATAAATAAGCTACTTGTTTTTGAAACAACCTAAATGGGAAATCTAACAGCTGTTCTGTTTGCTGCTCCATTCCAAGGATCAATGAATTTTGGATATGTCAGTTATAGTGACATAATCCACCAAGAACAACAACAAAAGATGCTGCTAAAGTCTGTAGCTTTTACACAGTGTCTTTGGAACTAGGAACTATCAAATATATCTATTAAATAATTTTGGCCACATTTGCTGTATTGAACTACAGTATTTACTTCATTATCTTCCAGTAATGTGCACAAAAATATTCTCTACTGCAATTCAGTTATTAGGACAACAATGAAAATGCATAGCAACCAATGATTTTTAAGGGCCAATATATATATGAAAATGATTATGATGAATTAAAAGACAGACAAATTGGGTAAAAAGCAAAATATAGGAAGCTGAAAGCTAAAACAGTTTGCAGAAGTTTAAACACACAATCTCTTCCTAAACTACATTCTGCTATTGCAGTCTGACTGTAAGCTATCAATGTACTTCTGTAGCTTAGCCTTAACATTTTCTTGTTTAATATAATAATTATTTGATTCATGGAGAGAAATGCAGTCTTTGCATACCTGAGATTTGGATCCTGGAAATTAATGTAGTTCCACACAATAACAAGTGCATGCAATTTCATATGACTCTAAAAAAGAAAAATGGACAGTACCAACTTCCTCTAGGTAGTTTCCAATATCAAACCAGAATTTCCAGTGAAGAATCCATCTCTCCTTTTTTTTTTTTGCATGAAGGGGAGGTGTTGGAAGGAGTGAAGATACAGGAGGTTTCTGTATCTTACAGAAAGATGGATGAGTGGATGGAGCATTTATTCCATAACAGTGCATAGCAAATATTTCCAGTCTCAACAGATTATTAATAAAAGGAGGAGTTTAAAGTGCTGAAAATAAAGACAAATGAAAAGTAAAAGATGGCAGAATAGAAAAGACTTTTCCCTGAGGATTATTAGAAGTTATTAAAAATTCATAAAGGATGTGCCATCCATAGTCCCCAGCTTCCCCCCCCCGCCCCCAATGTCACTCTGATTACAGAAAAATCTCTGTAAAGCTGGACTTCAAAATTCAGAATTCCTCCTAGCTCTTCCCCCTTCAAAAACTATTGCAGATGAATTTCATTTATCTCTGATCAAAGAACTAGAAATTTGCTTCCAAGTGCCTGACAATATAGGTGGCTGCCTGTCAGCACTGAGACCTAAAAAAGAGATCTGATGTATTGAGGAAGTTTCACCGCAGTATAATCAGTGTATTATGGAATCAAGTCAACGACAAACACACTTAACATTTTGACCAACCACAAGGCTTACCATAACTGCAAGCAAGCAATTATCAGATGCCACAAATACAAAGACTGAGTTTAGGAATTAACAGTCAAATAGGGAATGCCAAAAAGTATTTTTCACAATTATGAACTTGAGCATAAGTCTTTATTATTTAGACTTTGTTTTTCTGACAAGAACTGAAAAGCAGCACCGATATCCAGCTATAACACACTGAACTGCTGCTTACATAGCTCTTGAGCTGAACTGCTTATATCACAAGCTCATCAGTGCTCCTTTGGAGTCAAGCAGTTGAAAGCGCCAGATTTAAGATTTTATGAGCAACCAGGAGACAGCTACCCTATGCACGATAACCATTGAACTGAGTGTCTCACGAATTCTATGGAAATGCAGTAGGTGATGATTTGCCTAGTGATGTCAAGATAGAAGTGAGTCTGCCTGTCTGAATTTGTACCGACACATCCAGTCAGCCTGTGTCCAAAACCAGCCCACAGCCTAGAAAGAATGTAAGATTAGGACGCTGATAAATTTGTTCTCATCCCCTTGCCTCAAGGCCAGTTGTTTTAGCGTTGGAAATTACATATAACCACTAGGTATTTTAAATGAAATTACATTGCAAGTATTTTCACTGATGCCTTTGGCATCTACCATCATATAAGGCTTGAATACTGCTCCTTTCGTGGAGCTGCAAGGCTTCTGCCTGTGTGGAGGAAAATCTGACACCTCAGAATGAGCAAAAAGCAACTAACCATACCAGAGAAAAATCCTTATCATTGATCCTCTGTTGCATCATCTGTAAAGTACACTCAGATCAAAACCTGAATGCTGCTCACAGAAAATTCATCAGCATTTTCAAATTGTTGCTCTTATTAACTAAAAAGGCTCAAGAGTGTATCATATCTGCAGCTGCCCTCCATAACTAGAAGCCTGGCTTCATAGAAGAGATGCATAAGGGAAGAGAACTAAGTCTCTCAAAATCCTCCAAAATTTAATAACCTTTAATAATGACATAGTTTCTTATCTCTTGACAAAGACTTACAAAAATAGGTTTTAGTTTGAAAGTTGATCAATATTTGGTTTCCAATCAACCTAATAACGCTGAATACCTAAGCACTTTGGGATCCTCATGAACAGACTTGTTCTTAAGAGATTGTTCAACCACACACACTTTCAGGCTGTACTCCTACACCAGTCCCGTTTACTGACTATGCTAAGGAATAAAAAAAGTTTGAAATACAGAACATGTTAGAAAACTCTGGATTCAGAAAAAGGTGGCATTAAGTATTTTTTCATACACTATTTTTGGGAAACGTTTGCATTATCTTTCTGTCGTTTCACAAAATTGTACGTAGAGATTTGAGAGACTGCAGAGTGAGGAGAGATTGTGTGTCTTTACACAAATATACGTATGTATATACATACCGCATAGCTCTGAGTAATCCTTTCAGGATCAAATATTCCTTGCAGGTTCCATCGGAGGAACACCCCCAGAAAAAAAATAATCCAGTTCATTTCATTGCATTTCTTTGGAAAGGTACATTTATTCATTGCACAATTAGTTTATTGAGTGCTTAGGAAAGTGCAAGATTCACAAATGAGCAGCTTTCAAGTGCCAGATATCCACATATGCTTGCTATTTGCCCTTTGTCACCTCAACAGTGTGCCTCAGTGACAAATCAGAAAACACTCATCCAGAAAAAAACAGTCTGTATTTTCATTCAGCTTTTAGCTTTTCTACTGAAACTGATGACATAGACACTTGAAGAAGTAGCTTTTTTTTTTTTTTTTAAGTGCATTTTTATTCACTACATGCTACAGCTAGGAAATATAGTCTGTGCTAGCTCCTCTGGTCTGTTCAACTAGAGCTGGGCTGCAGAGGAAGTTCTCAGACAACTAGGATCAAGATGCCTTAATTATCTGCCTCAGCCCTCAAACAGTTCATAGCTGCTAAAAACCTTGTTATGTGACTCTAGACCTACTTAAGAACTGGTGATTTCAGGATTTTATACCCATGAAAGATGGTGTCTGCTTAGTCATTAAAAGAGGCAAATGAGAAGTCAGTGACAGCTGCTTCTGTTCGTATCCCATGTGAATGAGTTTTTTACTTTAGTTCGTAGAAGTCAACTGAGAGCCCTGAGCACAGGTGAGAAATCTTTTTATGGCAGGATATTAATACTGAAACATTTAGCCATTAAATCATATCATTAGGGGAAATAATTAGCCGCTTCACACAGACAAGACAAGCTACATATCAAAAGGTAGTTAATGAACTATTTTAAAACATTTTGTTTCAATGAATGAATGGGATGTACCAGAATAAAGATGGCAATCACATTTTATTTCCATGCTTAGGAAAAGTTTAAAAGGACCATGAAAGAAGGCTTCATTGGGGGCCTACTCAGTTTTCAAGACAGGATTTATCTTTGCTTAATCGAGTAAAAACAGTCTATTAAATGTCACTGATAAATAGTCTTCCGGAAAGACTGGAGGGTTCAACCAGTGGACATAATCTACTGTTTTGCAAGTAGATTATTTTTCAGCTATGCAAATTTGGTTCTAAATAGTCACGGAACATTAACACAGAGATACAATCAAAGCAAGCAAGTCATGAACAGCAGGGGCAGAGATAATCACATGACAAAGCTCTGTGTAGAGAAAGGTAACATTCAAGCAGATCAGGGCAAAATTCTGACATATGTGACTGGAGCATGAGGTAGTTTGTATTCCTGCTTGACATACTGTTATACCAGGGACAATACAGTCTCCTTTCTCCATGTTACCAACTTTAAATACATTTGTTACTCAAGTCCTACATGACATGCTACGCATCAAATGTCCTAAATGGTATACAACGTACAGGAAAGCCACAAAATACATTGTAGTATAGCATGACAATGTTTTTTCACATGTAGACCAAGAGAGCTGTTCAGTTCGTATTTAGAAATAACACCCAGGTTGTGGTGTATTTCAAACTTGAACTCTCTAGAACCAATTCTAATTCTAAATCAGCACACAAAATTAATGTATCTCCCCTCTCACCACCATGCCAAATTTAGGACTTACCTACCTTCAAGAACAGAGGAAACTCACACAAAAAAAAAATTCAGGCATGCAACATTCAAATGTTTTTCTCAGTATTTATAAACAATAGAGAAGAAGGGCAACACAACTTTTCCCTCGTACTTACTCACCTGTTTACCTTAATTGTAATACCTCTCATTTAATTTTTTGTTAATTTTGTGCACTGTAAAATCTTATACCTTGGCTTCTCATAACGTATTAGTCACATTTCTATGTTGCCACGCATCCAGCATCATCATACCTACCATTTTATTAAGCTATAATGAAAAATCAGGCCTGTTTGTAGGAATTAATTCATCTTTATCCCTAAAATGATATTTCGCTGTCATCTCAAAAAATTTCTGTGCAACATCAAAGACAATGCAATAGCACAGTAACAGGGAAATTACTTTTCTTCTTAATGCCTCATTACTGATATTGCTAGTATTGTATATCTGCATCTGATACAAAAATGTATCTCAAGGGTAGTTTTAGGAACGCAAACGATAAATAATTTTGCCCTCATTTATCTAACAAGAAACACATACAGATTTCCATACTCATAAGCCATTAAAAGTATTACTGGATGCCATATTCTTTGATTGTCTCATGATAAGATAGAAGTCATCATTATAAAGTGCTCAGAAACTTCCATTATCAACAACAATAAGAATTTTGTTCCCATCCCCCATCAGCTACCCTAAGTGTTCCAGGAACTAGTTTGCTTATTGCAAGTCAAGGCCTACAAAAGGTGAATGAAATCACTTAAGTTTCATTAAATGCACCAAACGTTGCCTTTATTTAACACTTCCTAAAATACTAAGGGAAATAATAAAGCCTTGGAAACTACATTGCACTAATTGTGTATCAGTAGAAACAATGCTATAATGAGAAGATTGGAGATTTCATCTTGATTTTCATACCACGCTTCCCTGGTTTCAGAATGAGAACTGATCCTCCCAATACACTGCTCATTACCTTAGAGCGTAAAGCTGAGGAGCGGAAAGAAATCATAACGCTTACTCTGTTCTACTACTTTTACATCCCACTCGCCAAAATGCACAAAGACGACAGACACAGTCTGCAGTCTATGTTTGAACAGTACAGCTTTGAGAGGATGGTTATACTGCACAGGCACATACTAAAAGATTTTTCTTTTATGACTATACTGCAATGCTCTGGCAATAGAAAGTTGACAATATTTACATCTATCCTCTATAGCCCAACCTATGGCTCCTGGTAGGTCTCACACAAAAGAGTCCAATTTAAATTTTTAGAACTCATTTAATGTCAGTAAGAACACTCTCCAGTGAAAAGTTCATTAAGTAAAGTTTAAAAGACCAGGATTTGAAATTGATATCACAGCCTCTTTTAAACCACAGAGTTTAGGAAATCTGGACACATCCAGAAGTCCTTCCAGGGGAGTTAGTCCTTTTTCACATATCACAGCCCTTCACTTACATCAGACGTCCAGAAACAATATTCCTTTCTTAAAACATTCCAAAACAGAACAAAATCATTTCTTAAGACACTACAAAATTATCTTTCCTACTCATGTCTTCAATTTCAAATATACTACAGTGCGACATTACCTACTGAAAAGCCCTATGCTTGTTAGTTATTCCACAATATAGTAAAATTGTGACAAAAGCAAAAGTCTTCAGTAGCGCATAACCACCATTTAAACACCAGAGAGCAATCCTTCATCTTCTTATTAATAAAAACATTGTTTTATTCCACCAAAAGTTAGTACTTTAAGAGAATGTAGAAGACTCCAACTTAGTGCATACTAGCACTATATTCCTTTCAGAATTTCTATTGCACATTTAATGAACAATACATAAAATCTTCTGTATACAACCAACAATATAGTTCCATTACAAAACAAAGGATAGAGAAAGGAAAGGCTGAATGGTTATGCCAAAGTGTGTGACAAACAATTTTAAAACTATCTGGATAATTTAACTACTTATTTCTCATACTGAAAAAATAGATTATGTATCCTCTTATGGGGAATGCACTTTCACTGTTCAATTTTAGGAAAAATGAGTGATTTGTAAATATTAGCTAAACGTGATATGTATTCAATCCTATGGATTCAAATTTCTTGCAGAGAAATCGCCTCAACAATTACACTAAGTTCAGTGTGACTAAACAGAAACCTAATACTGTGGAACATAGTCTGTACTTGTCTTCAGACTCAAAGGAGAGTTGTGCTTTAAGAAGTTGCCTTCTACATCTTTATTTAATGAAGATGTTCCTGAAATAGGTGTCTTCACCAGGTGTTAGCAGCAGAACACAATGCTGTCAAGAGAAAAACTTCAAGCAAGACTCCTGATCTTGTTATTAAAAAAGAGGCCTATTTCCAGTAGGAGGAAAGTTGTCATTAAAATTTTGATTAAAATCAAATCAGGTGCCTAATGGTTTTGAAGTTGGACAGTGTCCTGAACTGAAACACATTTCCTTCTTTCCTTCTCGTGGCACCAATATAGGTATATCAATACTACTCCTAAATTAAGCAGCTCAGCCAGTTGACTAAATGTTGTGGGTTCAGTCTGGAACTCCCCACTCGGTAATGAGTTATGATTTATGCTGTTAGTAGAAAGGAGACAGAAACATTTCTAAAATCATGTAAGTAAAAAAGTATTGATACTATATACTAGACTTCATTAAGTGTTTTGAGGTCTATGTGGAATTTTCTATATTAGAAACTGCAACAGCACAGTCCATCCTTATGCCTATATTGGTTGTTACATACTGAAAGATGTGCTCTGCAAAAAGTTGAAACTTTGGCTTCAGTTCAAGGAGTAGAGGAGTAACTGCTCTATCTCTTCTCATTTAGTAAAGATGGTTTTATTTATTTAGGGATTTTTTTTTTTAATTTAGAAAAATAGAGTAATTATTACGTATAGATAGTATTCTCATTGAGATGGTTGTATACCACTCCATTCAGGTAAGATGTAGCATTCCCCAGTATATAGCAAGGACCACACGGAAGCGTTACAGACACTGTAATCTGTAGCGCTAAAGAGGTGCTAAAAGAGCTTATGTTCTGGCAGAACACAGAACACTCCCCAAAGCAAAGACATTTATATTAACATAAAATGCAATTTTGCCAAGTCAAAAGTCACAATAAATATGGGGGGGGGGGGGGCGGGGAATCTACTACAGCTACACATTTCTTGTGCTCTGTCTGGTCTTTTGACCTCTGTTGAGGTGCGAGGTAGCCGGATGAAGCTCCAACCTATTTCATCCCATTAAGACACACAGACAGAGCTGTGCAAACAGCCAGACAAGCATACCTTAATGAGTGACCTACTTAGAAAACTATAAAAGAAATTTAGACCGGAAAAGGACATAATGTTGTCTGAGGTGCAAATTTAGGACCCAGCCTCAGGAAAAACATATTTTAGTGGAAAGTTATATACCAAGACCTATAGAGATTTTTTTCACATTTTTTTACTAAGGCCAGAAATATACTTCTACTTGCAAAAGACACAGAAGACTGCAGAATGTTAGATGTTCCTATGGGGAACCTGCCAAAGGATGAAAAACTTGATTTAAATCCCACAAAGGGACCGATATTTCAGAGTCCTCATGTGCAGCAACTTCGGAAAGCAATCAGCAAAGCTTTGAATTGACAACAAAGGTGGAGCAAGGCTAAGGGAAAATGGAACAACACCCAAAAGCAACAGGCTCATAAAAATCTATTAGTAGCCCATGCTACACCTCTGTTTTGAGGCTCTGTTTCGTTCACATCACTGCTATGGTTTTATGTTACGTTCTACACTAGAAACATACAAATAAACCTTTTAATTGACCATTCATTTCACTGCTGGCAGCTTGTCCTCCATCAATAGACGCCTTATAATTCTAAATTCACACAGTAAAAATCTTAGTTCAACATAATCTGTTAAAAATTAAGTCACAACTAAAATTAGGCTAGTAAATTCACAGGCTGCTCTCAAAGCAGGTCATACCCTGACTTTCTAATTTGGAATGAGAGCTACTGGGCACTGTCAGTGGCAACAGCTGCATGCTCATTATTTCTCAAAATACCTATTTGAGGTATCTAAAGAAGCTCCTAGAGATAGGCCTTTTCAGATGCATTTCAAATTCTGTGACTCTTCTCACGTTCACCTTAACTACTTTACAATATAACCACAGTAGAGTTTCCTTAGGTCACCATAGTTCATAGTTTCCATAGGTTCTTCACTCACTCCATTCAAGTAACAGGAGTCTGTAACCTCCCCCTGCCCTGCCCTAAGATGTTTGCCCTGTAAAAATTTCATTTCTTCCCTCCTAAGCCCTAAACCACTAGTATAAATTGATGCAATTTGTAATTAGAATCCAAGCTCTGGAAACCGCTTATATTTCCAAGTTCAAGTTACAATGGCCTAAATTCTGCTCCTTTATTCCTTCAGCTAACATACCAGAAGTCATTACCTGATGATAATAAAAAAAAAGGCCCAAACCTAAACTTTTTCCAGACCAAGCTCCCAGTACAAAAGACAATATAAGATCGGATTCAAAACATCTATGATGAGTAGGTTTTAACAATTCAGGGTATTTTGTAATTTAATTTAGAACCATTATTCTGTCTGTCTAGATAAAAAAGGCATAGTATATTTGGAACTGCCTATAAAGTTATATTGCCATTTAAAGAGGTATTTTATTATTATTGATTCACCCAGCTCTCAGGAGCACTATATTACTGAAGTACTGGTGCTTTTCTGACATTCACTCAGTAAAGACGACTAAGATTCATGGAAACATTTTCCTATTTCCTTTATGCTTAGGGGAGAGGGAAGAGAAACCAGGATGCTGGGTAGGCACAGTGATGAGATGAGCAATACCACAGACAAGGGGCAAGCCAACACACTTGCTCCATTTTAATCTGCTTGCCCTTGTTACCAGATCAGCAAGGGCCTATCATAAGTTAGAGGTGTTTTTCGTAAATTAAGCTTTACAGTTAAGTACCACACAACAACAGCAAACGACCTTTCCATAGATTCAGTAAAAAAATCCATTGGATAATTTTGCTAAATCAACTTTCTTACTTTCCTGATGTATCTTACAAATGTCTTCTTCCCCATTTCTTAGGCAAATGGATGCACAGGAACTTAAAGGAGCCAAGTTGTGAACATACTTCATACTTCAATGGTTGTTACTCAATACATCTAAGCCATTATTTCCAGAATGTCTATTTATAACTGCCTCCAAAAGGTGTTCAAAGCACAAAGTCTTTTTTTTTTTTTTTTTTTTTTTTTGTGGGGGGGGACCAGGGCACAGTGGGAGGGTGGAGAAGGAATATTTTGATTAGAAAAAATATTAATTAAAAAATTAATTACCTCACAAACAGTATTTTGGTGCCCCATGTTCCCACTATGCTCTTGGAGCAGAGTACCTTGGAAAAACCTTGTCTCCCATGATGAAAAACATTGTACATGCTTACTATGTAACACTCCAAGCAGCCACTGATTTGAATATTTGCTCAATCATTATGCCCACCCTTTTCCCATCTTTCTGACCCCCCCAAGTACTGATAGCTACACATCAACCCTGCAATAGGACCATCTATTTAGAACCTTTACCCTGAGTTCACACTATCCATCCCTCCAAATGTGTCTCTGTGTGTGTATCACCACAATACGTGGTTAAATCAGAGCACTAGAACCATCACAGCTAAAGCTCTGGGGGGAATAGGGAACTTCTGGAGTTGGATTTTTAAGAGAAAAGGTTAACTGATCTGTTTTCTTATACAAAAAGAAGAGTAAAACAGCTTTACAATTTTATGTGTATCCATCAACAAAACTATAACCACTTTCATGAAACACATTCTGTCAAACTGGCTTCCTTTGAAGTAATCACTATTCTGAAAACACTGCACTGGGATCCGCCAGCATGAAACTGTAGAGCGCTACTGAAGTGAGTTTTATGCTTGAGTATTGACATACTTTATGGAACCATCTGGATGTCTTTGCAGTGTGTGGAAAGAAGCAGGTTAAGCTATTGGACAGAAACATCAATGCAGTATGCTGGAATGCTTTGCAGCTAAAAGCATTTGGTAACGCAACCGCTTGATATTCAAGAGACTGAGCTCGCATATGGGAGGAACAAAGAAGAACAAATATGAATCAAGCTGTTAAGCTTTGAATTTATTCCCCCTTAAAGGTAGAACTGCACCAAATGTCTCTAGTGGCAAGTATAAATGTTTATCCTGAACAATATTATTTAATATTTCAATCACCTGTATTTAAAGCATTTTGACAATTAAACTACACCAGATTCCTGCAATGCCAATTCATTTTTGGCAACCATTAGATCACATGGCCAGCACTACCAAACGCATGCACTCAGAAACCAGAGGTATAAGATCCTAGGATAGCCAGCGCTACCAGATTTTTCCAAAGATTATTCGGAAGGATGCATATTGGTTTATGCTGGAAATTAAGGATAAGTCTACTGTAATCTTTTAAGAGGGGGAAGTTTGCATTCCTATACACAACAACAGAGCAGGTTTTCTTCAGCATGCAACAACTAGCACATGTCATGGTGCTTCAACAGATTTCCTTACAGCACAGACAAATAGGTACACCACAGTACAGGCAAATCATTCAATTTAAAAACAAAACAAAAAAATTGAGCTGTTTTAATTTCAGTTCAATAGCCTGCCTTCTCTAAGACAGACTTGTGTATCACTTCTACATGTTGAATCAAACCGTTGGAATTTGGTATTTTCATTACCTGTGTGGTTTTCAATGTACCTCTACGTTTTCATACAAGACTCTATTACAAGTTCTCATGGGGTGGTTCTTTTTCACTACATTTTTAATTTTTTATATTTTTTTTTTTTCTTCTACAACTTTTTGAAAGCATGTTCATGATTCTTGTTTGGAATGTACCAGCATATAGTAGATGCAGCCAATTCTCTTCTCCCTTTCTCCATTCCCCCAGCCTCTATCTATTTAACCATATGCCCTTCCTAGAGAGCAATAATACACCTGACTACTGTGTGAATTCACCTAGGATTTTTATGGAAATTGCACTTGCCACATTTTTGATGAATCAATAAAAACCACTTACCATCAGCCCTCAACTTCTGCGACAGAAGGCAGTGGTCACGTTCCGTTTACTCACTAAGGAAGGACATTGCTTGAAAGACATGGACTGACGTGTCCACAGACACTCACTGAATTATGGCTTCTTTGCTATTGCTGCTTCCTGCAACTGGTTGCCATGTTTGCCCCGCTCCCCCCCAGCCTTTTTTTTGGCGGCGGGGGCGGGGGGCAGATCCAGCTGCCAAGGAGCCTGTACAACAGCATTTCACCACACTTCAGGGTTTGTTTCACCCAAGAGCAACAGTTAAACGCAGCACATTTGTGCACACTTCATGTGCACAGCAAGCTTGTACAAAAAGCAATACAGCAACAGCTGATGGATGCCATTTACCTGTAGCAAATTTTGTTATTTCTCTCCATATCTCATCAAGAGAAGTTACTGAGCCCTGATGTGAGGGTAAAAGCTCCTTTGTCCATCACACCTGATTGTAGCTAACATGGCCAGAGATTTTACACTATTTGAGCAGATATTCTGGCAGTTATTCCTGTCATACACATTGCTGTAGTACTGCAACCCAGGCTGGAAGCATTTCATATTGGGACTTATCTGCTTTTCTATCAGGAGCTCTGTGCTGGACTTTGGAAAAAAACTCATTTAAAACAGAGGAAGTGGAATAACTCTTTAATATTGATGCAACAGTAATATTTGCGCACACACCCCGACTCTCAGTTGGCCTTCGAACCCCTTGTCTGAGAAGGTACAGAACCAAGGATGAGAAGCAGGCAAAAATAAGAGATGTCATTAACAACTCTGTTTTAAAGTGTTATTGGTATGTGTTCTGAGTAAGATCTATTAAATTGTTGCATACAACAATTAGATTGTCTTGACTGTTTGAACTGAAAGCAATCTTTTAAATTTGTTTAACCCCATTGATTTTGTATTTATTTAAATTTATTTTTTTGTTAATTTGTAACTCCATTTTGGCTACAATAGTGGCTGTTAATGCAAATTCTGGGTTTTGGTCACCCACAACTATTATTTAAAGCTGGCTCTCATGATCATGCATAAGAAAGAGAAGAACAAATCTTAATCAGCATGTCTGAAAACTGTTTTCAAATGCACCAATATTTTCAATTATGCATATGTACCAATTATGCATATTTTCTATATGCACCAGTGACAGTTCCTATCCATAAGACACCAAGCATTAGCGGTGAGAGAAAAACACAAGGAGGAGGGGAAGATGTATTGTTTCACCTAAAAGAAAATTTTGGTACAGCTAGGTGTGGCTGAGAAATTCTCAAACTTTTATTTTCAAATTCAAAAAAAGGAACATTACAAAAGCGTTTTTTCCACTGAGATGTTGAGATCTTACAGCTAAGATTACGGCTTTGGTCACATCAATTATTTAAAACTAATGACAGCATTGTTATTAAAATAAATCACAACATTAATGAGCACAAACCACACTATTTCAACAGGCATTTTTTTCAAAACTAAAATAGGCTCACAATTTTACTATGCTAGATAAGAAATCATATCAGTATCATTAAAAATTGAATTACAACAGACTTAAGGTACATTTTTATTGGTTTATTCAAGAAGAGTTTTAAAATCTTGAATAAATATTGATTTTTATCTCCCATTACTCTACAAGCCATCATTTTTGCCTGTTAGGAGTGACTCCTTGAAATTGTTGATTAACTGTCTCAAGAGAATACAGATCAACTTTGTTGGTTACCAGAAAACAAAACATATAGTGATGATTTATTGCCAGATCTTTACATATGCCTATGCTTTATCTGGCACAACAGAGGACTCATTAACCAGTGCTGGACTGTCACATTAATCTTCTCTTAGTTCATTTCCAATGTCTCTTTTTACTCTTTCCTCCGCTACAACAATACACATTTTAATGATTCATTTTCATATCTTGCACCCTATTAGCATTACATCGCTAACCTAAACCAAACATTTTAAGAATATGTATGGTTAGAGATAGCTTTGTGTAGATTCTGCTTAATACTATAGCTAAGGAATTGTGTTCAATCAATTCCTTCCATCACTGAAAATAAGAACATCTGCACACATTTTTCCATCCAGTTCTACTTTTTAAATCATACTAATGTTACCGCACATCAACGTGCCCTTCTCTGTTAGCTTCAGTGTAAGGCTAGCATCGATAGTTTAGCAGCTTCTTTGAGAATGGCTGATACACAAATGGCATTTTTAGTTTCTCTCTCTAGTTGTTTTCAGCACCAGAATACACACAGCAAACAAAGCAAAATAAGTATACTGTGCTTTCATTCCACTCTCCAGAAGTTGTACAAATCATGGGAGGGAGCTGGTTTTGGTAGACTAAAGTTGTGGCTAGACAAAAACAAA
This sequence comes from Morus bassanus, assembly GCA_031468815.1. Lineage (NCBI taxonomy): Eukaryota > Metazoa > Chordata > Aves > Suliformes > Sulidae > Morus > Morus bassanus. The sequence goes on from CM062583.1 coordinate 6,685,896, forward strand.
GAATTTTTTTCTCCTCCAGTTATGGTTGGCCTTTGTTTTAGCAAACACAGCTCTTGTCTAGACTGTAGATTTTACATCGCCCTTGAAGGATTTTGGGAGCTATGTGTAGGAAGAATGTAGTATAAGTATCTTCCAGGAAGTTACCTGTCTATTCTGTAAAAAAAGTAGTATCTGATCAGAATAAAGGTTCACATAGCACAGCACTTTGCCTCTGGTAGAGTCTTGGGAAAGAGCGCAAGAACAGATGAAACTCTGCAATTGCCATTTGCAATTCAGGGACATCCTAGGCCAGAAGTAGTGTGTTTGTATTTAAAAGCCCTTGGTGAATTTTCTTGACATGAATTTGCCCAACTATTTTTTGCAACTATGTGGGATCTTATCACAGCATTCTGCGGCAAGGAACTCCACAGCTCAGCAATGAATTTTAAGAAAAACTATGTTAGCAGAAGTTCCTCCAACGCATTTATCCAGAATGGATATGATGGTGTTAACAGACAACTACTACCACCTCCTGAGAGTTGCCCGGGCAAAGACTCATTAGGCATAACATCTCAGAATTACCTACAGAAGTCCTGGCACATGACTAATGAAATACAATTTCTAACCCTAGTCAGCTCATGCAGAGTTAACCTTACTTAGTTCAATAAATTTACAGTACAACAGAACTTAGAGTCCATTGACTGTGAAAACAGCTGTTAAACCTCTGGAATTTGGACTCCAGTTCATTTACAAGCAAGCAACGACTGCATACTGTATGAGTGAATACCGTAAGATTAAAAATGTCATCTTTTTCATCAAGGTAAACAGCAGCACATAAACTATTCAAAAACAATCCTAGTGTTTTCCTTTTTTTTTTTTTTTAAATCTCATTTGGGTGGAAAACAAGGCATAGCAGGGAAGGGAAAAGGAGCAAGATCATTGTACTTTAGAAGACTGAACTGAATAACATACAATGAAAACTGTTAGGCATAATTAGATCAATTTAAGGGTGAATTCTGCTCAAAATGGAGTTTAACAGGAAAAGAGAGAGAACCTACTTAAATATTTGAACTATTACATTTACACTTAAACCATGAAATGTTTGATAAGGTACTCATTTCTACCAGTTTTGTAATTCAGAGGGGTTTTTTTTGTTCTGTACACCAGTAGTTTTCTAGATGATAAGCTACCCTCTATAAGCAACATAACACTGTTAATTACAGCTTCAGTTATCTGCAGATACAGCACTATGGGTTCAGTTAGCTCGTGTTGTCTGTACAGCACAACAGGATTGTGTTATGAACTTATAACCTAGACTCAGTTATAGGTATGTACCATGACCCTGAGTACACTTCTGATCTTGACAAGTTCCTCGCTCAAGCTAAGGACATTGAGTAGCTTAAAGCAGAAAGTTTCATCTCAAAATATCTGCAACAAAAATATGCCTACATCTGTGAAGAAAAATGGAAGTGATAAAAATAGAAAAATCAGTGTTTATAAAAAGATTAATTTAATTTACCCTTAGATATCACCTTTTACTTGACTTGTGAGCATTTGTATCTGATGGGAGGATCTGATCCACAGCGCTACCAACACCATGGTATAGTCCAAAATTAGATCCCAGTTCCACTGATTTGTAAAGCAATTTGCAAATTCCTAAACATTGTTAAATTAAGTCATTATGATACACCCACTGATGCAGACTTATCTTACAATTTGCTTAAGACTATACATCAAGCAATAGAGCATTAATACAATTTACTCAGTGTGCATGGTTTTCTTGCAAAGCAGTGACTACACTCCCACAGAACTTTTCCAACCTCTACAGTTAAATATCTCCAAGTCTTGTACATTTGTTCTTATTCCCAAGGAAGATTAATAGAATTAACTAAGTTGTACATTTCTAATTCATCTGTACATAACGAGACAATAGAATCACCCTTACAGTGCAAGGAAATTTCAGGAGTTTTAGTATAAATTTTCCATTTAAAAGCCAAGCAAGGACCTGAATTTTGATGATGTCAATATCATTGATTCTGTAAGGACAAAAAAAAAAAAAAAAGCTGAATTTCAAGATCCTAGGTGAGACAGAATCAAGTCACCAGATGTCAAATACCAGATTTTAGGAAAGTTCAGATCTATATCCAAGTTTCCTGATTAGTCATTTAGCCTTAAGAGAAATTCCATAGAAATGTATAGTTTTTCCCCAAGATACAGTTCCAAAATTTTGACCTGCAGCTTTACCACTCATTTTTAGATATGTTTAGTAAAAGCTACCAATCTATATAAAAGAGAAAAATAGAAGCACCTTAACATTCGTTTGTTTTCCTCTGTATCAGTATGTTTTAATGATGCTCAGTGAACTGCCTTCCAAGCTGTTAATAAATTGAGATTCTGTATTTATTTTGATATATGAAGGCTTTAGAGAGGAGTGTATCAAATGCGTTTTTGACTCACATTCAGTTGCTCCAAATAACTAATTATAGAATGTGTGTAGTCGTATGTCATATAACAGATTAAAAGATAATTGGCAGTCAGTTCAATTTAAAAAAGCAGCCTGGAAAAGTAAAGAGAATGCCATTTTAAAGGTTAAATGTTAATCACAACTGAATGAATGATGATGTTTGTCTACTGAGATACCCAGTGAACTCCCCTGATTTGGGACAGCGTCAGTGTATTTCTGCCTAAGGCCATCCTCACTGATCAACATTTGGCTACCACAGCTAAAGTTAATTCCACAGATTTTCTTCAAATATACAGCAGGCAGGCTCGATCAGAAATTGCAGTTATCCTTTATATTAAACAGGTTTGAAGGTTAGCAGATATGGGACTTTTACACATGCTCTCAGTATCCTCTTGCACAACTTCCACAGCAACTGTTCTCTTACCCACCACCTAAGATGGGGTGGGAGAAAATATTATATGTGTAGGTGGAGTGATAAATGTCAGTTAGCTTCTTTTCTGACCTCTATGAAGCAACTCCCTCAGGACTCTAGTCTTCTTGTCTTTGCTAGCACAACTGTGCAATTTTCCAAAACTCAAGGCCAGCAGGTTCTATTTGCTGTTATTCAGTAGATTCAGTTAATATCTTCCCCACAGTCCTCTACATTGACATGCTGTGACAGGAATGCCTTTTTGAGACCAACGTAATGTTAATTTTGTAGTGGAAGTAAAGCCTTCTCACTTAACTATAGACTGTTTTCTTTTAGGTAAAGGATTGACTGCAGGTGTCTTATTTCCTCAGGATACCACAGACACATCAGAAAATACCTGTAAGTCTGCTGCAACTTCCACATCTAGGGGAAACTCTCCAAAGCCTTTCGGTTTGTCATGTCTTTGGGCATTTTCTTGTATTGGCATTGTCTATTAACAATACTGAATTATTTACTAGACAGTAGCTTACACTGAACAACATTATTTTCCCCCGCCTTATTTTGTATATAACTGCCAACTAGTAAAACTAATATTCATGAAGTAAACTAGGACAGTACAGAATTTTCTTGAATTATAAAATAGTTCCCAGTACTTCAGTGTATTCTGAGATCTTCTATGAAGCAGGGCACACAACAAGAAAAACATATGTTGCAAAAAGGATGCAAAGAGTAGGTTGCAAAAAGGATGGTGTACCATGTAAACAATTCAGTAACCGAAACGCGCCAGTGAATAAACATGCATGTATAAAAAAAAGTTTAGCACTGCATTACATCCCTAAGGTAACTACTCTATTAGAGAAATTAGAGTCTTAAGAGCATTCGTATAACAAATACACTGAGAGGTCTCTGATATCCTAGACACCAATCAGTTTTTTTTAATATTGAGCATAGCAAGGATTACAATCATCTGTACTTGTGGCTCAGTTAATTCTCTGTGAAAACTGGAGTCTGAGGGGAAAAGGAGAAGCTAATTAATATAAATTACAGAAGCAAGTGACAGGACTGTTGAATTCTTGCCCCTGCAAGGAGAAACAGACCTCCTGAACCAAAGAAAGTCAAGTCAGCACAAAAGACAATCTGAATTAACAGACACTCCTGTTGCAGATGCTTACTTATTCAAAAAAAGGACAAACTGATCAACTTGAGTATTGAGGGATGCCTTTGTTTTGTGCTTTGCAAGCAGATACAAGCAAACCTCGTCAATGCTGCAGAACAGGAGAAAGCCATGCATGACCAAGCAAGGGTAAGAGTCTAGCCCAAGATTAATGGACTGTGTCTCTCATAACTCCCCCCTGCGCTGGGTATATTCATTCACTTGCAGTCACCACACATTCTTTTTCAACTTGGACCGGGTGGAGAATGAGCTTTAATTTGTCCACAGTGTACTGCCTACACATATGCACATGACAGGACTGCACAGGTAGCGGATAACAGCCAGCACATGTGAACTGCTTATTGACTCAACATTCGTTTCCTCTGTATTGCTTGTTGCCCTACATAAATACCACACCTTGTGAAAGGCAACTGGTTAATTTTGTCATTATCCCCAAACGATATGAGAACTGAAGATACTGACTAAACTGGTACCAAAGCTATTACTTGACTGCAAAGGGACATGAGAAGACAGTCACAGTGGGAAAGCAGAGGGATATAGGCTATTGCCCCAGAAGAAGGAAATCCCTTAAACCTCCAGTTCCTAAGCACGGCACCCTTGCAACACTGTTCACAGTAAAAGGCACCATTCACAATCTGTCTATTTCCATTCATTAATGTAAACATTGTTGACACTTGAAAAGTAAAGGAGTGATTTGCCTGCAGCAAGATCACTTCTCTTTAACCATCCAGGTCTCAACACAAGCATTCTGGCCTATTTTCTAGTTATTTGCAATATATGCCACTATAAAAAATAGAGTTTTCTTGTGACCTAAATCAGAAAGTAAAAGGTATCTCAAAAGAGGATGAAAATTGTATAAATTATCACAAAGGTAAAGCTGGAGTTTTGAGTTTTAAGTAAAAAAGTCATTCTTCCTATTCTGCTCTTAAACTTTTTTGATAATAAAATGAAAGACATAATTGATTTGCTAACTCATAATACTGAATATCGTCTTGTAACAGTAGTATCTGAATTTGCATTAACACTCAAATTGTTCTTATTAAACACTTAAGCCACACACTGACATTATTATCCCTAATGCTATTTTTAAATATCCACAAAAAGAAGTTCTGTTTGCTAAGATATCGATAGCGTGGCTGATATGTGAGGATGCATCCAAGTCATACCAAGAAGCAGCTAATCCTTGGGAGCTCAGAAGAGGATCACTTTGGAGACAGCAAGTCCTGGTTCAGGACAGCAGAATGTATATTGCTGATGCTAATAGCTCCCTTCTGCTGGAGGTAGTGCTGCACTGCTAAAACACTATTCACATCCATGGTTGTTCAGGTTTGGTTGTGCCTTGCTAAGCAACAGACAGCACACAGCATTTGGCTCTAGAAAGCCTTCACAGCAGTGTTGGGAAGCTAAGAAATATTTTGTCAACCCCACTCTTGAACCACAGCCTGTATTGACCCTAACAGTTTTATCCTAACAATCCTTCCACCCCTGTAGCCCAATTCCTGCCCAGCAGTAACATACACTTCCTGCCTCCTGCTGCAGCTGATGAGCATCCCTGCTTTGCCCAGTCAGAAAAGGACAGAGAAAGGAGCGAAGAGACCCTCAAAGGGCAAACATGAACATTCGTTGGGTGTGCACCTTCAGAGGCACACAGATTTCTCAGCAAGATATGAAGGAAATAATTCTTCCTCCTGTTGCTGTGCTGATAAGAACATGCTGAACTCTTCATTTCAACTCATGCAGTGGTTCTCAGACAAATTATTTTAAGACAGTGCAGGTGAGCTTCACTTGAAAGAAGCAAAGCTGCTATGGGAACTGTAAGAACTGCAAGGACAGGAAACCAGGGAAAAAAACCAACGTACAAACCAAAAAAAAAAACCCCACACACAACCAAACAAAACAAACAGGTGAATCATGTAAAAATGCAGGTGAATTATTCACTGTTTTAGTGTCAGTCACACCTGTATCAGCCCAGAAGTACAGTAAGGTAAATCCAAAGGTCCCATTAATAGGCTATATTAGTGGTAAGAAGCCTAGTCTATAAAGGGGATGCTTTATTAATCCAAAACTGTAACAGCATTAACTTAGAAAGTGTCTACACTTCCAACTGACAGTGGTCAATACATTTCCAATTCACTCTGCCACATTTTAATTAAATTATCTTATGGTAAATATACTAAAACCCCCATTACTTGATGGCATTTCAATTTTAGCTTTCAACTTCTCAGACTCACTTATGAAAGGTAAGCTTGGAAAACAGTGCCATCTAATGCTAAAGAGCATAAAAATAGATTACTGTAATAACTTTAAAATATAATGTTGCAAATTTGTTTTACACTGATTTTCCACACAATTCTGTAACATTCAATAAAAGCTTAACTAAATGTTTAAAATGCACCTGTCAAATAACATAACAGATTTGGAAAACAGCACTGCTAGTTCAGAAGTATCTTTTATGAAAGTAAGAACATCTAATTCAGGTGATTGAGAAGTACTTATACTTGAATAGCAAATTCCCATACTACTGCGTTACCTTCATGTTGCTTGAAAGCGCTAGGGAACCTGAGGATCTGTTCCCAGTTAGATTTATTCCTACTCAGTGAATATAGAATGACATTACCTACAAATCGTAATACCGAACAGCTCTAAAGAAGATGCAGAACAGTGTTGTCATTAGCCACAATTTATAAAAAAAGAATTTACAGAAAAAGCGTGAAGACCACTCCGTAGCGTTCTTGGTCAGCTTTGTACAGTATGTGACTTTAACCACTCTTTTGCCAAACTTCCTGATGGAGGAAAAGCGAAATGAGCAAGATTCTCATCTACACAGAAAGAAACAGAAGGTACATGCATTTGCTAGGACAACTCTCTAGACATCTGCCAGCTTTACATAGTCTGGAGTGAGGGCTTTCCCCTAAAGACATTTCACCAGTCTCCTGAAGTTGGTTCTTACAAAGCCATGAGGCATGTGCAGAACTGGCTAGATGGGGTTTGTTTTCCATAATCTAAACTATGTATTAAGAACTTATATGCACATAAACATTACACTGAATGAAGCAAAGGCAGCACAGTAGTGACAGAAGTGAGAAGTTCTTCACAAGTTTAATGAATATGATAAACCAAGGAAAGCTTCTCCTTTATAATCTCAAGTAGTTCACATGCTAAAATCCAGCCCAGAATATTAAGAGAAATTCACAGTGAACTGAATGAATGTATCAATATTGTAATGTGCTAATTCAAATTACATGAACAGAGCACTTTGCATGAATTTTCAGGCATTGAACTTTTAACTCGTTGCATTTCAGATTGTGAGGAAAAATAACACTACAGAAATATATATTAAAAAATGAACCTGTACTAGATGACTTTCTTGCCAAGTCATTAAAACATTCAAGGTTCTCTCCATAGATGCCATAACCTTTGCTTTTGATCCTTTGATTAGTTATTGTATACTATACTCTTCTCCAACCTCATCTGGTCAGATTTATTTTTTTTTCCCCAGACATCCTTCATTAAAATCCCCCAAATGTCACTTGTACTTTCTTCAATATTTACTACAGGACTAACCCCAACATAAAAAAGAAATAAGAGATATCTTGACACAACCACAGCCACTGCTTCATAACCCTGTTATGCTCAATGCTTTTACACTGAAATGCTAATAATTTCACACAACATTAATTTTACCTTACTTGAGAATTATCATAGAATGGTTTGGGTTGGAAGGGACCCTTAAAGGTCATCTAGTCCAACCCCCCTGCAGTGACCAGCGACATCTTCAGCTAGATCAGGTTGCTCAGAGCCCCCGTCCTACCTGACCTGGAATGTTTGCAGGGATGGGGCATCCACCACCTCTCTGGGCAACCTGGGCCAGTGTTTCACCACCCTCATTGTAAAAAATGTCTTCCTTATATCTAGCCTAAATCTACCCTCCTTTAGTTTAAAACCATTACCCCTTGTCCTGTCACAACAGGCCCTGCTAGAAAGTCTGTCCCCATCTTTCTTATAACTCCCCTTTAGGTACCAAAAGGCCGCAATATGGTCTCCCCGGAGCCTTCTCTTCTCCAGGCTGAACAACCCCAACTCTCTCAGCCTGTCCTCATAGGAGAGGTGCTCCAGCCCTCAGATCATTTTTGTGGCCTCCTCTGGACCCGCTCCAACAGGTCCATGTCTTTCCTGTGCTGAGGACCCCAGAGCTGGACGCAGTACTCCAGGTGGGATCTCACCAGAGTGGAGCAGAGGGGCAGAATCACCTCCCTCGACCTGCTGGCCATGCTGCTTTTGATGCAGCCCAGGATACGGTTGGCTTTCTGGGCTGCGAGCGCACATTGCCGGCTCCTGTCCGGCTTTTCATCCACCAGTACCCCCAAGTCCTTCTCTGCAGGGCTGCTCTCAATCCCTTCATCCCCCAGCCTGTATTGATATCAAAGGTTGCCCCAACCCAGGTGCAGGACCTTGCACTTGGCCTTGTTGAACCTCATGAGGTTCAATTAGTCCTATAATCTTCAGCAGGCCTGCCAGGGAGATCAAGAATGGATATAGGTCAAGAAGTTTTGTTCTTCATTTGTTTCAACTGCCATGGAATGCAATGTTACATTAATCATGTGGGGCTTGAATGATGTAGATTTTTTTTATGGAGGTAAATACCATCCTGGATTTAATCCTTTTATTTATTTTCTTTTTTTTTTTTTTTTTTTTAAGTATACTCTAAATATCATGTTCCATTAGACTGTCATCACAACATCAAAGCCTTTGGGTTTGGTTCTAACTTAATTTTAATTAAATTCTCACACGCACACTAGAAAGCACAGAGTACTTTCCCCCACACAGAAAATAAGAAAGACACTGTTTTGGAGGCTCAAGGTAAGTGCTTGCCTTCAAAACGAAAAAGGTGTTAGAAACATCATGCAAAAGCAGACATGGCTAAACAGTGGCTAGAAAGCAAGATGATGTCCTTCAGAAAGCTGAAGGTTTGTCCAAAGGAAATAGAAAGGATCATAAATTCTGGCAGACTAGATGTAAGAATACAAGTAAAGAAAAAGGACACAAAGTGTTTTAGGATCAGCTTATAAGAGTCATAAAATCTAGTAGCATATCCCTTTTCAAATATATCAGGAACAGAATACTTGTGTATGAATCTGTAGAAGCAATTACTGCTCAAGGTATAAAAGGAGTGCTCAGGGAAGATAAAGTTATTGCATTAAACAAAAAAAAAAAAATTTAATTACTTTTCAATGTAGGGCAGCTTAAAGAGATTCCCTTACTGGATCCCCTCATAGTATAAGGCATACCCTTTTCTTTTTGTTCCCCCTCAAATCAAAGGGCTGCTGGAAGACACAGTAACAAGAGAAAAAAAAACTTCTACTCTGAACACTCTAAACAATAACAAGTCACTGGGCTCAGGTGGTATTCACCTATGACCTTCTGGACAAAATCTATAATGAAAATACTGAGCAGTTAACTGTGCTGTGTAACCTCTTGCTTAAATGTGCCTGACTACGAGGAGTCTAGAAGGTCACATGTAAGATATCCATTTTGAAAAACTGTTCTAGGAGAGAGAGGAAAGTATGGCCCTCTCATCAGAACCTACAGATCTGATGTCTGTAGATGGAGAACTAATAAATAATTTGTGAGCACATAGATGGGTGTGATATATTGAGAAAGGGACAACATGCATTGTGTAAAAGGAAGCCACACCTCAAAATCTATGGGAATTCCCTGAAGGAGTCAGCAAGCACATAGTTAAAGACGACTCAGTTGACATAATCGTCCAAAGAAGCTACAACAAAGTATGTTGCCATAAGCAGGAAGGAAGGCTAGAAGGAACTAAATAACCAGTTGCCAGTAGTTAAAAGTAAAAAAAAAAAGAAAAACCACCACACAGTAAATTTCAGAAGTAATAAAAAAATAATCTTCACAGTTTAATTTTTTTCCTTCTTATGCAGTCCAGTAATTTACCAGTGATTTTACACAGAGTTCTTGCCATTCCAAAGCCCACTGATGACCTTTCTGCTGAAAGCTCAGATTCCTCCAAAGTGAACTTCCTTCACCTTTTTTCAGTTGACCCCAAATTCCCAACTCTACCCTTCTCCTTTATGATCTCCAAAGATTTAGTCCTCAAATCTACATAGTCCTAATGCTTAGACAGGCTTCCAGACAATTGCACCAAAGCTCATGTATGCAAAAGAACTTACTCTGTGGGGAAAGATCTACCTTTCCCCCAACAGTTCAGAACAAAGCTGTCCAAATGTAAGAACAAATATTCTTACTCTATTTTTCCAGAATGGGACTGTTAACAGAAGCAGCTACAAAAGATGGAATTCTGCTTTAAGCTTCCTCTCTAGCCTGTTTGCCTGGACAGATACAGAAATGTCTGTCTCCGTGAGTCAGCAGAATGCACCCAGCTTTCTCCTTGCAAGATAATGAACTGGTCACAGGACAGGGAATTTCACAGCAAACAATGTCACCACAGTGAAACACAAGATAAAAGAGGGGAAGAGGGAAACTTTTCAGTTTCTCTCTCAAATACTCTGTGATGGAGTGACTGGATAAATTAATAATGGCTTTAATCAAAGTATGTTTATTTTCCTCTCTGTCATATAAAAAGTGAATAACCCTAGGCATAATGTTTGGTTTAGTTCCCATGCAGTATCTACCTAAATGCATATGATGAATGAAATAGTTTTAACAGTTCTGCAGCAAAGGCAGCTTTATACTACTCACTCCCTGTACAATGTGTACTTAACACATGAATAGATTTTGCAATATAAAAATACACATTAACATTGTGAACTTTGGCATAAGTTCTATACACTAGAAAATGTATGCAGGTTTGCCCTTCATTCTATAGAAAAAACTAGTATAAATTATTCTGGCAGCTCATGACAATTTTTAAATGGATTACCTCTAATACACCATGTTCCATTATGAATCATTAGAGGAAGAGTGTTTTCATGATGTATGTCACAATTTACAGGCTCTCTGATGAGGCAGATAATACATTGATGTAATGCATTCCAGGGATTTAGCAGAAAAAAAAAATCCACTTTTGTTCTCTTTAAATGAATATACATAGCCATATTCTACGCTCGATTCATCCCTGCTGACATCAGAATTTATAAAGCCACATAGCCAACATTTTTAGTGGCAGAAAAGGGTAAGGGCCACATCCAGCAAGTACATAACCAGCATGTTTATTTTCCTTGTACCTTTCCATGACCTGATCTATCAATTATGAAGGACAGCCTTGATTCCCACTATTCAGCAACGGTATGATTGTTACAGCTCAACATGCGCATGATGCCAATGCACGGTATATTCCCCAGCCTACTCACGTATGCATGCTACAGCCACTTGAAAAAAGAACCAAGACATTATAAGAAAAGAACCACTATAATACTGCAAACTGAACCAAAAGAAAAGATACCATAAGGCCTATTATCCACTTGCCTTTTTAACACTTGTGTTAAGATCTACTCTGAAGAGATTATTTACCTTCAGGAACAAGAAAAAGAGAAAAATTGAAGAGGATGGAATTTCAGACTCTGCTCTACTGCCTTCCCAGAAAAAGCAAAACAAAAAAAAAAAAACAAAAACAAAACAAACAAACAAAAAAAAACCCAAACCCAACCCAAACCCTTCACTTTTACTGTGGTACCATTTTCTTTAAGAGTCTTTTAAAACCCCGTAAATATTCAAATAAACAATATTCTGGGTAAGAGTAATTGATATCACCCTCTGCAGTCAAAAATGAGACTATCGCTCCTCAGAACACAGTGATCTGTAAATGACTTGAGCATCCTAATTTAGTTCTGTCTGATTAACAGCTTGGCATGACATGGTCACATGATATTCAGGATATTTGCTCATCTGTATTCAATTCTTTGCAGTATTATTCCTTTGCTGCATCTTCATGCCCCTTTCTAGAGTCTTCTTTGTGAAACCATATTGTTTCATGCAGGGATGGCTGTCCCACAGCTGCTCTAGATTTAGAGTGGGCTCAGTATGTTTTAGTGTTTCGATTGTTTTTGTGTGCCACACTATGATTCGTGATGACTTAAAGCATCTGGGAAGATGCATGTTATTTGTAAAGCAGAAGCTTCCAACTATTCTGCTAGTGCCACTGGTGTGACCAAGCAAAATCAGATGCAGATTAAAAGTGGGAGGCACAGGGGATTGGAATCATTAGCCTGCGTCTCCCACTGTGCCTAAGCACTAACTCATACATTCCCAAAGACAGCTTTCCTCCAATTCCATGACACAACATATGGGATGCAGATGTTAGTCTCGCACACCAGGTCCCAGAGCAGACAAGAAGCTGAAGCGCTGCTTGTAGCGGAGGAACATGCACCTCTTCTTAGTAAAACACAGCTGTGGATCTGCCCTTATCACATCAGTCTGCAGGAGTCCAACATGCCCCATCACGCAATGCAGACAGACAACATCCCCTCATTCATGCCATGGCAGCCTCCATCTCCAACTATCTCCCAAACCCATCAGACTCATTTTTATACTTAGATGAACATGACCAGAAGTATAACCCTATATAAATTACATTTTGTTTCACAGTAAATTTGTTCATCCTGTTTACAAGTCCCTAGCTCTGGTATGGACAGCTAAGGCACATATACTGACACATTTCATACCATGGGGCATTAAAAATGGATTCTTTTTTTCAATTATTACATTTAATCTGTCAAATCTACATTATTAAGCAAGTGTAGCACATGACTGACTTCTAAATGCCCATCTAGTACATTGTTCTCACTATCTGATGCAGTTCTTAGTATAAACTAAAAATGGTCATTGTGAATTAGTTATGGAGGAATTAGCCATGAAGAAATTGACATGTAGCACTGATTTCATGCCCCCAGTACACGGCTTTTTCAGAAGCTAACTCTAATTTAAGTCATTACAAGATTGCAACGTCTTCGAGAACATTAATGAAAATCAGTTCTTGTGCTCTGTTCCTTTGTGCACAGAAGTAACAAGAGAACAGCACAGCTGATGTAGATAACTAAGGAGAATTTTGACTCTCAAGCTAATTAGAAGTGTTTAGGACTTCTTAGGGTACCAGACGTCTAAAGAGGAAAACCAAAATAAAAGCAATGAGCAACAGGGAGATGATCCTATACTGTGCAGCTAAAACAACAGGAATTATAGCATTGTTATTCTACTCTAGTAAAACTATTTCCATATCATTCTTCCTCTTGCATTTCAAGTGAAGTGAACAGAGATTATTCTACTGTAGAAATGCACAGGGACTCACCAAATGACCGTACAGCAGCACATACTGATACTAAATCAACACCAACCTGCTTGTCTTTCTCAGATTAAGTATTCCCAGTAATTCAGAATCCCATTATCCAGGCTGTACTGTGTTTGTTCGGCATCTCCTCTGTCCCAGCTTGCCAATTTCCTATGGTCTCTTTTCCATTTTTTGGGAACAAAACTTCTATTCCATTTAATGAGCCACGTATCCTCAATCATAGAAGTCATTGCTTTGTGCAAATTTTCACAGCCAATGATTTCTAGGATCAACATGTCATGTTAATGTAACTACCTAGCAGAAAGTGAAACACATTCTTGCTAGTTTTACATACTGCAGAAGCGATTAGGTCATATCTCGGATCATTTTACCAGTAATGATTCACTTCTAGTCAGAAAAGCACCAAACTCCTTCAACAGGAGTTCAGCTCAGTGGTAACAGAATGAGAAGTTTGAACCTGGTCTGAAGCTTTTCATGCTTTGAGTCTCATTTATGAGCCCCATGATTTAAACCTTGGTAGGTCTCATGCAGGAATACTGAGAAGGAATAGACAGAGATAATTAACTCAGCTTCACAGTACTACCTCCAGCTTATTTGTTCTTCTTTTTCACTAGAAGTCTCATCAGAATCCACAGATGGAAGTTAACCTGTGAATTAAATTTGTTCCATGATAACAGAAAATATCTGCAAACAAAACTGAGTTTTATGTTAGTGCTGTCTCCACCACAATCTCAGAGAATAAACCCTCACTGTGGTCATGAAAACTCCACCAGCATCAATCCCTTTTTCAAAGGATGCAGTTATTCCTAAAATGCATGTCAATCAATATTGGTCAGCCAGCCAGTCTCTGAACTATTCTAAGTGAAGAGCTGCACTCAGCCACAGTTTTATCTTGTGCATTACACTTCTTTCAAAGTTTTAGTCTTTCTTTACGCTCTTTGCAGATCTCCAGCCTGTAGTTAGAGTTCCTTCTATCCCTTTACTGACAGAAAACTGAATTTAGAGTTCCTCTTCTCTCTCTCTGCATCCCCATGCTGTTAGCCACAGAACAAACTGATCATAGTGAAATACTTCCCTATTTTTGAACTGGATCAGTTCACTTATATCATTTATCAGGCACACTCAAATTTACATGATCTTTCCAGAAGCAAAGGAGAAAAACTACTAGTAACCAGAACACCAGAATTGTTTCAACAGCCTTCCAGTTTGTCACAATAAGAACCAACTGTAAACTGTTCTTATACCTTATACTGTGAATACCCCCATCCCCATGCAGCAGGAACAAATACAGCATTATATTTCTACATCTTCCCAATGTTACTTTCAAAAACAAGCAACAAGTTTAAGAAAGAGGTAATTTATTACATTACACAGTGCAATGAAATTGGAACAAGAGAGGTTCAGACTTGCCCCCTGCCCCTGACAACAGTCAGGCACTGCAAGAGGTTATCCAGAGAGGTTCTACAGTCTCCATTCTACTTTTAGCAGTAGGTTGGACTAGAACCCTTTGGAAGTCCCTTCCAACCTGTGTTATTCCATGATGCAACAAACCAAATGTATTTCTCTTTTTTTATGGAATGTTTGCTCTCTATTCTTATACATACAAAACAGCTTTTTATTCACTGACAGTCATTGATGCTTTGATTCTGTTGACATAATTAAAACAAATATTTACAGAAAGCCAAATGAATTCACAGAATGTTTGGAATACAGCATCTGAACACAAATACATCATCGATAATAAGCAGGAACAAAACAAGAAGCAGAGTCTGGACTAGCAATGTATTCAGTAAAATATATTAGACATCTAAATATCTATGCCCACTTGTCATGCCTCATTTACAGACTGGTAGGAACAACGGCAGACTTGATTTTCCACCAAAGCATTTTCTACATTGCCAGGTAAGGGGTGGCGGGGGGTGAATGGTGGTGGGGGAAAGAGAGAAAAAAAAAAAAAAGATCTCAGATAAATCTGATGGAAATAAATGTGCAGACTTCATACTGAACTGAGTAATATTTTTTCTGTAAACAACAACAGTTAAAGTGAAGAAGAGAGCAAGAGAATAGTTGCTTTTTCATTATTATCTGGACTGAAGCAGTTAAGAGAGGGAAGAAAGGGAGACAGGTCTTTACTCAATGTTTCTTCTCTGTCAATTGCAAGCGGAATTAATGAATGACAATCCTCCCAGCAGCCTCCTATTTTCCCTCCTCAACACCCTACTCAGAGTTTAAAGGTCTTTCTACAGGCTGGTGCGCTGCCCTTGCCATTTTCAGGGCATGTTCTGCAAGAAACTGTTGCTCACTCAGCTGAATAAGACCCTCTCCATGTTCACTGATAGGACATGGACAAGTCTCAAACTACGGGACAAGATATCCTGAAGAAGCACCCAGAGTACATTTTCAGCAAAGCCAGGAATGGAGCATAACAAGCAGTAGACACAACATAACATCCTCTTTCAGATGCCAAGAAGAAAAAGAGCTAGTAATAAGTCTTACCTTAGATGCACCCTTCTGCTACTGGGTGCTTTGCATACATAGCTGATTCCACTGCCTAAAGTTGGGAAGAGGCAAAAATGAATCTGCGTTTCAGGCAAATAGTGGTGGCAAATCTTTGACATCTGAGGTCCTAAGCCAGGAGTTTACTTAGTTGCTTTTGGCACAAAGGGACAGAGAGGGCTGTAACTTATGGTGGCTTGTCTAGAGCTAAACACAGAGTGGGAACATTGCCTTGTTCCCTGATAGTTTTCCCTCAATTCTATGATTACGGTGAGGTATTCTCCTCATCCAGATCTCTGACTTAAAAAGGAGCGGGTGGGGGGAAGAGACGAGGGGGGAATTTAAAAAAATCGTATCCATCCTAGAATTTGAGAAGTTAATTACATTTTTGCAGCTAACTCATGGATTCTGGACAGGAACTGTCTGAAGTTGTGACAGCTCAAAAGAAACATCCTCATATAGCAGTTAGTGGAGATGTGCTAACCTCTCCATTTCACTAATACCACCACCTAAGGTGGCTGAGCATGTCCCCAGATCCTCTTAAAAAAGACTGCTAGCCTCAGGCAAAATCCCATTTGTTGTTTCTCTTGATTTTGCTGCATTCAACCCTACACAGCTAAGCTACCACCAAGGTCTGAGGGGTCAAGAAAAAAAATACCCAACTGTGCTGTTATGCTGGAAATACCCACTTCAAAAGCTGTTTCCTGCATTTCTTTTAAAGAGTCTACTTTGCTCCAAGGCTGTAAGCAGTCACAGTGTCAAGCAGATACTCAAAGACAGACAGACCTGATGGGTGATGTCAGGAAACTACCACCAAACCAAAAGGATGCTCAATAAATGAACATGGCTCAAAACACTTTTTGGGTGACTCAGAAAATATTTTTTCAGTAGAATCAGTAAAACTAATACAGATTCATCATTCAGGATCCTGATATAGCACTCAGGTTCATCACATGGCAGATCATTTTAGGAAAACAGAGATTCACTGAAGAAATAATGACCAATTATGCGGCCCATTTGTAAACTGATTCTAGTAGCAATAGCACCAAAATATTTTGCTGCAGCATATTTTACAACAGCTGTAAAAAAGTAAATGCATAGGCAGGAAAAGCATCTTAGAAGTATTATCTTTCACCAGACCAACTGGTATTCCTGGAAAAGCCAGACAATATTCCAGACATAAAAGCCCTTCTTCATATCAGAAACAGAAGCAACAGTTTCCAAGGCACACGAGTTTAGCAGAACTGATCAGAGTTTAGGTATAGATCAACTAGACCACCCTTTAAAGAAAGAAGAATTTAAAAGAAGAAAATCCTAGCAAAAATATAACTTAAGACCATTGAAAACTTAGGTCTAATCATGCTGAATGAATATTTCTTGAAGAGAAAAATAATACCTTCCTTAATAAATGTATGGAAGTTCAGATACAACAACCACCCAGGTTATCTTGTTTTTCAGCACAGAACATACAAAGGAAAATGAGTTCTCAGTAGTGAGCACATTAGATTTTCCTTTTGGTTTATAAAATTTGATATGAGTAGTAGTTCCAAAACCCTTTCAAAATTCTACGTAAACAGTTCCCCTTGTACAACCATTGCAGCTACAGGTAAACAGGAAACCCATTCTAATTTGGGCAAAACATCATTGACATTTTTGCCTACTTCAAGCAGGTATATACACCCACTTTTTAGTTTGCCATTGGACCATTATTGGTTTATGAGGTATGTCTAAGAGCATATACTAACCCTCCAATTCTTCCTTTTCTCCTTCTCATCTACATAAACTGCAAGCAAACCTTCCGCTCTTAACAAATTGACATCCTTTTGCAAAGGAATCAACAAGCTTTATACATACAGAAACCCACTGCTGCAAGCTAAAATAGTCACTGCTTTATTTGAGATAATTATTTACAAAACAGAAAGTAAGGTGCATGTAGATTTTTCATTGGATTATATAAAAATAAGGGCGACTCCTTTTACAACAGCTTGGCTGCATTTGAGAAGTATCAATACCTTTCTATCATTTTAATGATATTGTGGGGTCAGCTGAAGTTAACAGAGTTGCACCATGGATTAATTCACACCAATTAAGGCAGGAAATTAAATGAAGGCTTTTCACACTTGCACAACAAAAAAGAAAACCTTTGTGGAAGCTTCAGCTGCTGGCTGCTCCACCTCTCTGCCAGGAACTGTAGCCCCATAGCAGTGCTGGTGGAAGAAAACATGCATGTGTGTGCCTGAGCTACTACTGAAGTGGCTAAGAGAGTTCATAGGATCCTAGGGTAATTCAGGTTGGAATGCAACTCAGATATCCCATCACTGCAGGGGGACCAGCAACCTTGAACAAAAGGATGCAATAGCACTGTAGCTAGCAGAGGTAACAGTCTAAGCCATAATTACTAGATCCATCAGGCCTGCTGACAACCCCAGAAGAGTCAACAAAAATGATGCACATAGATCCTGCTCTCCATTCTCTCAGAGAGCTGCCGTGCAATAGCATCCATCCCTTTCTGACCCTTTTACATTAGTGTTTACCCAGCTGAGCTAACTCTGATGTCATTCAAGACAAGGAGACTTTTGACACTTAAATGTCGGTGGACTTTTACCCTTTTACCCATAACAGCATCCAAGATTTCATACAACTCGTTAGAGGTACTACCCCACTGCCTAGAACCTGGAGCACTGCAGGGTGTATTTCTCTGCAGTGTTTGCTTCTCCTTGTGCTTAATATTTATGAATAGATACCCAACATGATGACCACAGTCCACCAACGACTGCTCTACTTAAGACACCCTTCACACACTGATGTTAAGCATCACAGCCTCTGCACAAGCACAAACCCACCGATCTAGACACCATGATTTGCAGTACATTTTCTTAATTCATAGAACTTTTGGCTAATTTATATTTTCATGTCTTTCAGCAAGAAACAGTTAAAGCTGTTTGCAGAGCCAAAGAAGCTACAAAGTCAATTCAGAATGTCAAAATGGGTAGAACTTAACACTAATTTTGAGAAGCTGCATCATACACTCAGCCTCCAAAACAACTGCTTTTAATTGAAATATTTCAAGTGGATTTTCACTTAACTCTGATTTTCATTACCAAATGTTTATGATCCAGGATGTTCTGTGATTAGGTGAGAGGGTTTTAATCTCTTTTTTTTTTCTTCTTTTCCTCCTGATGGACATTGCCATGAGAATTAAAGTGAAATGCAGCCCTCCTCCTCTGGTAATAAACATATTTGATTTTAAATTATAAAAGGCAATACTTTTTTGGTGTTGTTACTTTTAGTAACACAAATCAGGCCAGCTGGAGATGTTATTTCTACCCTGGAGAGTCTTGTGCAATGTTTTAAATTGTAAAGGGAAATAAGTGATTCTAGCTTTTATGATAACACAATTCACAGTGACTTCTCCTGGTATTATTTTTCAGGAAATTGCTGCACACTGCAGACTAACGTAAACTTCTATGAGCACCTTGAGAGAAATATGCATTTAAAAGTTTATTTAGGCAAGGTAAAAGATTATATTGAGAAGAATACATTAGCATACGCTAAGCAGAATAGAGCGAGATCTCCACCATGGCTTCATTTTCTTCATGTATACGTGAACAAATAAGGACTTTGCATCTGATTGGAAGTAGGAATTTTAAACTTATCTTTACATGCCGGTCAAGTCCAACAGACAGAAACACAAATTCCTCTCAGAGTAACTGAAAACAGTTCTTCCCGGGCAACATGAGTGACAACCCAAGTGACATAACTTTAACTGGTTTTTATAAAAGGTTTCCAAAAGTAGTTCGACAATATTGATCCTGAAAAATTAATTTCTCAAGCCAAAATGGAGGAAGCATCATGAGGGCTTCTGTGTTTTTACTCAGTATTAGTTCAGTTTAGATCCTGGGATAGATGCCACAAATTTAAAATGAACAAGTACAGTGAAGGTTGATAAGCCTGAAGGAATAACACTGACACTTTGTAGAATTCTTGTGTCCTATGGGCAATTTTTTCATTCTAAATAGTCTTTGTAATGCCAGTACCTCCACCTTCCATTTTACGTGAAAACATACCTCTCCTAAACAATTGTTGTTTGCAGACAATAACAATTAATAGTGACTTCCAAATCCATGTGGAAAGCAAATTGCCCCACCCCCCCGCACTCCAATGTAGCAAACAGTTGTGAAAGGAAAAGAGCCTAGTTCCCTGTACACTAATATGCTTTAAAAACAGATCTGTACATACTATCAGAGAGGGAAGAGAAGAATGAATTGGAAACAGCACTCAGTAGTAACTGGTGACTCAACACAGAAACATACCCTATCACATCCTCATATTATAATTGGAAGTTCTTGCTAACCTGTAGTTTCACGAAGTTCAAGAGATTTGACCCAAGCTGACTTTTTTAAAACCACTTTCAGCCTATGTTCCAGCTGTACAAAGACCATAACTAAAGCTCAAATAAGGTTTCTGGCAATATATTAGATTTCTAACAGGTTCTCATTCTTCCTTCCTCCTACGTAACACATCTATCCTTTTTTTAAAGTATGAAGATTAATTTGAATAAACAACGTTAAACAAATGAAATTTAAAGTCAGTTGCGTCTCATAATAGAAATTATACAGATTGTCCCTTTTCGCTCCCCCAGTTATATTTTTCAAACATTGAAAATAATATTAGCTGTACGGACAGACATGTAAGTCTATCTTCTGTCACAGCTGGCAAGAAGCAATGTAAGAAAACGGTAAGTCTTAAGAGTTCATTCTGCAGCAGGAATTGGTATGAAGTGTATATGAAGGAATTACACCAATGAATTTTCTTCACTCAGGAAAAACATCAACCTAACAGTTCTGTAGAAATGGCAGGCAACTGCTGTAAAAGAAACTTCTTTCTCTGGGGGATATGGAAAGAAGTGGATAAGTGTACTGTAGACTCTTGACTTTATCCCTGTATCTAACTTGAATGTTATATATTTAAATATCAGATTGGTAGATAAAAGAAGTTAGCCTTCTCCCCACTTGTACGGTTCATACCTCTACAGAAACATACAGAACAACTCCACTAAAAGAGTTAACTGCTTTGACTGAAAGTGAGGATTTTATGTTTTTCACCAAATTGCAGAGATTCCTCACAAAAACATACAAACTAGATTTCCAGTTTGCTGTTTTGTAACAAAGTCCAGTTCTAAGAAAAGTAAGTTTTCATGCAGTCTCTCTGTCCTGAAGTGATGATTATTCATTCCATCTTTTCCCTTGAATAAAGTTCGGAATAAGCAATTCTTAGGCATTCTTGTATATAAACGCTTGGACAAATAAAAATGACAACAGAAACACAGTAGGAGTAAAGGAGAATGGGACGGACACAAACCTGCTTGGTGTGCTTTGTCACCCTTTTAACAGAAGGGGAGAAAAGGTCTACACCCTAAACTGCTTATCATTTATAGACAAAGAGCCAAGTTCCTTCACAAAGAGTAAAGGTGGTAGTTTTCCACACAGGAGAAAGAGATGGTCAGAGAAGTTATATTTGGTTGGTTTTGTTGTTTTTTTTTGTTTGGTCGGGGTTTTTAATATATGACACAGATTGTAATAAATTTTAATGAATTACTTCTTAAGGGCTCTTGCTGGAAAAGAAGTCCCTATTTTGTAAGAATGCTACATGTAAGTCTTTAGTTGTTTTCCTGAGTGGAAGTCTAAATTTGGAAGTATAAAACAGTTTATTCCCAACACATGTTCAAGAGCTGCATTCTTTTAAGACACTAGAATATGGAGAAAGCTGATAGAAATTAGGTTAGGTGAGATGTCCTATGCAAAGGATTCAATGGGGTAGAAGCACTCTGTGGGAGCTGGGCAAGTTGGCAGACAAAGCTCAAAGTTTTAATAGGACAGAGATGATGTGCAAAAATAAAATATGAAAAAACCTAGATGGCAGAAAGAGAATGGTACAAACCTCAAAAGTCAGAAAGAAGCTTGGAAACAGTAACCTCTCATCACCCTGTTCTGACTCTCTGCAGTTCAATTCCTTAATTTATTCTAGTCTGACACATTTGCAACTTCAGTCTTCTTGAAGCAATCAACAAGTCTATTGCTCAGGATGAAGATCAAACCGATTGTTAGAGCTAAATGGTGGTTTGTCAGATTGCCAGAATGACTCTTTAAAAGAAATATATTACTACAATTTTAGCAAGTCCATTAATGTCACAGTCTAAAGCATTCATTTTCCTGTGTCAGTCTTAGGTATATGAACGCACTCCTGGGGTGAAGGATAAGCTACTGCTGTAACCATTCTATTATACTTCTCTCACCTTCCAAACTTCCTCCCACAGATGCACACAAACTGTGCTAGTTTTTCCCTGTTTTGCACTCATATGCAGAAGCCTCAACGAAGTTCAGGGCCCCTGGTGAGCCGTACATCAGTAGCAAGACACAAAAAATCCTTGCCTCAGAGAGCTCACAGGTTAAATAGCAAAGACAGGCAAGTGATAGGAGAAATAATGGACAAAGGTGGAGATAAAGTTACTTGCCCAAGGTCACAGAGCAAGCCAGGAACAGAACCCATATCTCCTCTTCCCTTCCTAAGAAGTTACATTTCCTCTCACCTTTGGCTGAACTTTCTTCTCTACCTCTTCTCCTCAGTTATGAACTATTCATTCTCCAGCTCTCAGGTCAAGATTGCTGTTCACATACAATAACATTAACCAAATAAGAAGTCTTCATATTAAAAATACTAAAAAGCACGGTAAGATGAAAACTTTTCATCCAAGAATGTTGCTACTGTGGTTTCTTTATCCATATGCATTTAGAATTGTTTCTTTTCTACCATTACTGGCACAATTAATTTTGTCTCTCTCTGCCTGCCCATGGCAAGGACTTAATTTCTGCAATTTATAGCTTGAAATGGGAAGAAATTCTGCATTCAGATTAGCTGCAATATTTCCTTTGCCCCGTAAGTATTTTGAGTTTGTAGAGTTTACTGCAAACATGGTAACAAAATTTAGTAGTGTAAAAGAGAACTGTGAATTCTGCTACTAATAAATTTTGCATTTGTTCACCACTTTTACATCTAAGACTGGCTGACACATCCAAATGACCTGGAGCCTGATAGAAATTCTATCTACCTAGAGCAAATTACTAGTTAAACAAAATTATTGTCTTGACATTAACTAGACTAAGTTACTGCATTAAGTAAAGTTCACTGACCTGATTTCTGAAAGTGCTAGGTGCAGCTCCAATTGACCACAACTGTGTTAATAAATTGACATTTTTTAAATGGAGGTTGTCCACTGCTCAATTGCCCTAAATCAGTTTGTCAAAGAGAGTGTCCTTTGGCTACCTTCTATTAATTACAGTATAACATTCAAAGTAGTTGTAAATAACAGCCTTAAGCCTTTAATAGAAATGCTGATCACATCATCTTATGCCATTATCTTTGAACTCCACACCTATAGTATGTACTTTTCTGGTTATATTTTCTTAGTTTGAGGGGTACAATACTCGCACTGCACAGCAAAATGCTATATAATTTTAAACCACCCATTAAAAAAAATGGAGACCATGCAATGATTACTAAGGAAATGAGAAGCGAACATTAGAAAGTGAGGATGAATAAACAGCAACAGTGGATTTGTTTTAGTTGTCCAAATTGCTGGTGCACATCTCCCATCGCAAAATTGTAGCCCTTGGAATTTACGGGCAGCAGCCCCTCTTACCCAGTCATCAGTCTCCGGTGAAAACTGCAGGATATTGGGATTCCTTTGTCTAAATTTCATGATGTATTGTTTGAATAGAGGATGGTCTGAGTAAAGATGATAATATATAAACTACTTTTTGTGTAACACTTGTGTAAATTACATGACCTAACTTTAGATCCTGAAATACACCATACCAAGTATTTCTTAACAGTATACTTTATATAATAAAATTTCCACATAGCATAAGGCTGCAGACCAGTGAAGAACAAATCGGTGGATAGCTATAGCAGCTGAATGAAACAGCTCCAAGTGAACCTAAATGAGAGTAACAAAAATGCATCAGGGACATCTCTCAGTGAGAAGTTTGGATGCTGGTGTCCGACTGCAGTGCACCAACTTAAAGATCGCTCATCAACCTTAGGACTCTATGGGTGATAAAAAAGGAGACAAACACCCAATAGAGGGGTGGCTGTACCTTGGTCAGTATGGCAGATGAGATGGCACAGTTCTGTTAGGCTGCGGTTGAGTATTGTGACTAGCTGGGCGATAAATAAATTCTTGGGTTCCAAAGAGCAGGCAGGTTCCTCCAACTAAAGCATAATTCTTCTTCCCAAACAATTTTGCTTATAACAAAACCTATGTCAAAAAATGAAGAGAAACACAGAAACAACGAGGCCATAAAACCAAAGAATCATGATATTCAAGCTGAACAGTGACTTTACTGAGCAATGTGTTATAAATTGGCTTGCACATGAGTGCTGAATTGAACACAATGACTTCTAGAGACACTTTAGAGACTACGTCATTCCATGGTGCTATATAAGCTGCATGTCTGGCCTCTTATTTCAAAGCTTGCCCTGGCCTCATTCAGGCTCACATTGCACTTCTCTTGAACAGAAAAAGAATGGAAAAAAATTTTAAAGGCAGAAAACTCCCACTATTTACTCATGTTCAAATGAAGTGAATTTTAAAATAGGAAGTAGAACTAGAATGTAACAGATTTTTAAAAATCTATTTGTAGAAAAGTTCCTGTCATCTTTTCTGAAAATAGTTTCAGAAAGTGCTAGTGGCTGTTTCAGTTCCAAGCAAATACATGCCTAAGCCCTCAGTATTAGAAACACTAAAGAGCGGGCACTCCTACAGGGGGTGGGGGAGAAGGCTGTGGTTAACTTAGTCAATCACTGTTCACAGATATTGGATTTAGAATTAAAAAAAAAAAAAATCCATGCAGCCTTAATTACTTATCCTTAATCTAAAAGCCTCACATTTTCTACCATTTTCATTTAATTCGAAACATAAATACTTCATTTGTGCAATAGTTTTCCCTGTTGCATTGTCTTTTGAAATCCAATAGCAGCGCGAGCACAATAAATTAGTCTGTAGTCATTAAAAAGACAAGCTGAAAGATGGACTAGCAATAAAATCAAAACATAGAACCATATTACTATAATAAGAGAAGTATTTGAGCTGTCTAATACTATATATAATTGAACTGCTAATGCCAGTTTAAGCTTATAGACTCATGTGCCTGATGTTAACATTATGAAACAAGAAACACATCAGGAATTAGACAATAAAGAATAGGTGCTACATGTGACTTTTAACCTCTTGGCAGATGAAGGTTGTACAAAAATCTTCCCACAGGTAGAAACTGAGTGTTTTGCTCTGTACTGCAACTTGTCCCTCACCATGTTCAGCACTGTGCTACAACAGGATGCATGGTAGGATGTGCAGCAGTCCTTTACTGTGAGCTGTTCCTTAAGTTTTCAGCGAAGGTTAACAAAAGTATCCTAAGCGAAATGGATCCTCTCTAGCTGGAGGGGGAAGAAGAGAGATCTCCAAATGTCCCCTACCTGTACTGGACATCAGCCTGAGTGGCCGAAGCTACAAGCAACACTTCTGGCAAATTAACTACCTTGCAACACACAGCAGCGAAGAGAAACAACCATCACACACCGGAAGGACTATTTAAGTACGAGCATATATGAAATCTCTTATTGAAAGCGAGATGTTCACATTACTTTTCTGGCAAAGTAATATTCATGCACCTAAAAAGAACAGGTTTTGCCTTCCATTTTAATTGACACAAATGCATAGTGACATTGTACCTTTATGTTTCTTAAAAATTTTAGGAGGAAACTACTGTGAAACGGATCTAATGTGAAACGGATCTAGGAGC
The DNA here is from genome assembly GCA_031468815.1 of Morus bassanus. NCBI lineage: Eukaryota > Metazoa > Chordata > Aves > Suliformes > Sulidae > Morus > Morus bassanus. Next base: position 6,711,543 of record CM062583.1, read on the forward strand.
CTCCAAAATGCAATGTTTCCTGAAAGCATGTTAAAAAGCATCCAGACTCTCCTTCCACTAATTTAATTTATGCCAGCCAAGAAGACTCAAAACTTCTGTTTGCCTAACTATCTTCAAAATCTGCCTACTGCTTTACATAGTCAATTACTTTTCCCTATGATTCTCTAATTACTTTTTGATCCATGTAGTACTTAAACTTATAAAAACTCACTACAGTCTTAACACACTGATTAATGTAAAAAGTTAAGTTGTTGTAGTAGAGGCATACATAAAACAATTTATTTGTTTTAGGCAGGTAAACAAAAAAAAAATGACATAAACAGACATTCTTTTGGGGGTGGGGTGGGTGACAAATCTTGGATAACCAGAACCTATTTGCAAGTTTTGTTGGTTTTGGGGACTTTTATTGTTTGGTGGGTTGGTTGGTTTTTGGGTTTTTTTTGTTTGTGTGGTTTTTGGTTTTGTTTTAATTTATTTAGCACTATAGATAAGGATAAATGTTGAGGAATGGAGTTTATCTGTTTCAAATCTCCTGTCACAGAACTTGGAAAAACAGGTAAAACTCTCTCAGTTTAGTACTACCATAAAGAAACCACACATTCATTTCTGTCTGAGCAAGCATTTCACATTTAGAGCAACAAAACAGAGGGAAAGACAAAGAAAGCCTCATACCTCAGTTCAGGTGCCAGAAGTTCCTGTGAACATTTTTCCACCACCTGTAAAAAAATACAAAAATATTTACTGAGGTAGGAAGAAACCAATTTTTACACTGTTTAGTAAGGGCATTCACAAAAAAAAAAAAAGTCACATTCATGCCTGTCACCAATCCCATTTAAAATGAAGTACTCCATTCCAAGTGCAACAACCCGAGTACCCTTTAACTTTAAGGCGTTTGATTCAGTGACAGAAGATGCTAAGGAAACCCACACCCCAAATCTGAATCACTTTGAAAACAGACTGAAACTGATTTATTTCCAGAAACTTCAATTTTTCTTAATATTTCTCCAGTCTATGAAATAGTTTACACAAATAAAGTACAATCTAGTTATATCTTCATAAACAAAGAATTAAAGGATGGTAACACAATTAATGCCAACCAGGATATGTTTACAGAAAATGCGTCTTGACTACCTTGATGAGATTTAAAGTTTGTATTAAAAAGAAAATTGCTTAATGTAGTTAGAATTTTATGTGGATAAATTAGACCTGGTACTTCCTGAAATGTTGACTGAGAACCTAGAATGAAACAAAGTCAATACATGTCATGTGCTATTCAAATTAAAAGCTGATTAACTGACAAATCTCTGTTGAAAGTCGAAGCAGAATATCTCCTCTATCAGGGGAGCAGATTTTTTAATGGGTTCCTGCAGGCTTTTAATAATTTATTTTTTGCAATTAGCCACCTGATGGGTAAACCTAACTAGTAAAATCTGAAGGTGAGACCAAGAAAATGGTAAGCAAGAAGCAGGGTGTGTCATGGATGCACAAGGACAAATACCAGTGGAATCCAGTGCAACATGCACTTCAACAACACTAAATGTAAACATAGGCAAACATTTTGGCACACAGAATGCAGGGAGGAGGATTCTTTCTGAATTACTACGTCACAGGACAGCAGTGGGAGCCCTGATGTGTTTAGGTCTTGCTTGTTCGCTATATTTTGTCTTCCTACAGAAGATCAACTTCAGTTCTTTAACACACTTAATTTTAAATAATTACTACAGATACATGTGTGTGCGCTCATCTAAATGCACATACATGTATACAGAAAAGGATGTTCTTCCTGGGGGTAACAAATATGCAAGGGGAAAGCATACTCTTTACACAATGGGATTAACATGTTGCCATGGAGATTTGATTCATTTTATAATGGATCTGAGTTCCTCACCTTAGTAAGGAATGAAAGACCCCTATGTCATGACACTCCAATCAACGTGCTAGAACCAGTGACAACCAGCAATTCCTTGTCTTCAACAAGTATGTTCCTGAAGGCTGGTAAATGGTATTTACAAAAAGATACAACATAAAATCAGTTGAAGATAACTAACCCACCTCCAAGTCAAAATTCTGTTACTTTATTCTCAAGATATTACTGTAATTCCAATATTACACTTCTCTCTTACTATTGTACTTTAAAATATCTAGTTTGAAGAGAGCCACAGGCAACATTTTAAGCATCTCAAAAACAACCATTTACAAAACTGACTAATAAGTACCAAGCAAAACCGCCACCTATGTGCAACTCTGAGACCAACTGCCAGTGGAATGGTTTGACTGATTAAGTAGCCATATGAATGCACACCGATTTCCCCCCATCAGGTTCAGAAACAATGCAGGCTAATTGTTCTTCACATACTTTGTTTTCAGCATCATAACAATTTTTTTAAATTCCAGTCATATCATGATAGATAAGACAGAAAACACATGCTAGCGGAGAAAGTACTAAATTTGTAGAACTAAAAAATTAATTTTTGCTTATGATAGTCAATAGTCTGGCACAAGAACTTTTCTGAAAGGTAATGATTGTCCTTTCTTCAACAGGACAGTTTCATAAATAACAAATCATATTATCATCTTAGTCTTAGAGCACAACCTACTGTTTGCTTCACAAGCACAGCTCCCAGGAATTGGTTTCATCAGCTGTATAGGTAAAATAAATAAATGGAGGGAGGAGAGTATCTCAGAAGTTAATTAGGAGTGTAAGTTAATTTTCAGAAGTGTAGTACAATTTAGTGTCTGATATAACCCAGTCCCCATGCTAACTGCTATCAAAAAGTAGACTCTCATTCCCATCCTCTGCCCTCAACCACTTGTTTACAGCCCTCCCCCTGTTTTGGGCCTAGCGAGCATGTTCATCTGACACAAAAGACAACCCCAAATATCAAGACAACCCCCATCATCTATCTTTCTATTTAAGGGTACCTTAAAGTCATATTTGTCAAGTTATTTAGGGACCCAAAGCACATCTATGTGTAGCTACCTTTCCAAATCCAGCCCTTGCTTGTCAAAAATCTACAATGTTCAAATGAATGATGGGATTCAAATGCGATATTGAAGAGGGCCATTTAATAACAGCACATATGCCTCAGATATGACTACAGCTATTAGTGTTCGTATCTAATATTCCAGCATCTCCTGTGGTAAATTATTCCCTGTAACTGAGAAGTAATTATCACAAAGTTATTGGGTTATCAGACTTCTAACTATGTTATAATTGCTTTCATTATACAATTGATTTGTCACAAATGCTCATATTACAAATATTATTGACCTCCTGCCACTCCTACAATGTAATTAAAGTGGCCATTCAGTTTAACACATTGCCCTCCTGTGCTGCTGAAGACTCATCACAGAAGCCACAAAGTATCTGCAGAGTCACTTTTTGGCTCCAGTAGCAGTATGAGACCTAAGGCAGACATTATTTTGCCACCTATTCTCTGAAATCTTACTTTTTCAATACTTTGTCTTGGTGTTTCAATACCCTACTCTGTTTGTTTATTTAGCTACACTTGTTTTACCCCCACAACATCATATTGCTCTTCAAGCACAAAACTTATTTCCTGTTCTGCAGTTCTGCTTTGTATGCTTGTTACATTGCACCAAAACCAAATTAGTTTCTGCTTTTCTTTGCCTGGTATTTTTTTTCTTGACGAAGTAACAGCCCAACTAATTCACTTTCCAATTTTTTTCTGATTATTCAACTTCTGCTTTTTAGCACAATTATTTTTCCCATTCATTTCTCTCTGGAGATTTTGCTGAATCTATCTGAAAGTTCAGAAGAGGAGACCAAAGGAAGTGCAAGTATACCATCAGACTTACTTTAGCAGCCCTCCCATCCAAACCTATTAGGCTAGGCAGATTTACTATGGCATTCTTACCTTCAACAAGCTGTTGTTTTGAAATAACGTGAGCGCTTCGTGAGTAACCTTTTGAAAATGAGAGCCCTAAAAATCTAGTATTGGTAATACATTTATTCAAAGTTGCTACTTTCATATAGTTCTGCCCAAGACCCATCTTTTCTTTGTTTTTCTCATCTCACAATTGCTTTGAAGTTTAACTGATTGAGGCTGAAGTGCCTGCTAGCAACAGGGGGTTAGTATAGTCTGCATATTGACTTCTGAAAGTCTATGAGGCCATTAAACTATCCATCTGCCTACACATCATCTGCGTTTCAGAGACAACCACATCTTGAAAGCTGTAGAGGATTAAAAACACAGGATGGGGGAAAATTTTTTTCCTCCCTATGTTTAACATTATTCTATCCTCTAGAACTGATCCAATATGATTAAGCATTAGGGAACTAGGGAAGAATAATACTATAGTACTATAAAAAAAGATGTCCAAAATAGCAGAAATTCTGTAGTGTGATGGTAAAAGTATATCTTTAACTTAGAAAAAAGGGAAGATAATACCAAGAACAAATAATATTGAAAAAAAGATCTAAAATATGCAAACAATGAAAAAACTCTAAAGGAATACCTCGGTCAAAAAGAGTCAAAAGTAATAAATATTTTAGAGTTTGGGACATTCCTGGCACCTAAATTCCTGCATTACCAAATGACAAAGAAAGAAAAACCCAAAAATTATGTAACAAACATATATTGAAGAAAGGATGAATGAATCATCATTGTCAGAAGTGGGAAGCAAATATCCAGTAAGCCTTCTAAACTGACTTCATATTTAGACATAATTCTTGCCTGTGCTGGAATCTGAAATGCCCTGTGTCCTAGTTTCAGCTGGGATAGAGTTAATTGTTTTTCATAGTAGCTAGTGTGGGGCTGTGTTTTGGATTTATGCTGAAAACAGTGTTGGTAATGCAGAGATGTTTTAGCTGTTGCTAAGTAGTGCTTCCACTAGTCAAGGACTATTTCAGCTTCCCATGCTCTGCTGGGTGCACAAGAATCCGGGAGGGGACACAGCCGTGACAGCTGACCCAAACTGACCCAAGGGATGTCCCACACCATGTGACATCACGCTCAGTGTATAAAGCTGGGGGAAGGAGAAGGAAGGGGGGGACATTTGGAGTGATGGCGTTTGTCTTCCCAAGTAACCCTTATGCGTGATGGGGCCCTGCTTTCCTGGAGATGGCTGAACACCTGCCTGCCCGTGGGAAGGAGTAAATGAATTCCTTCTTTTGCTTTGCTTGCGCGCACGGCTTTTCCTTTCCCTATTAAACTGTCTTTATCTCAACCCAGGAGTTTTCTCACTTCTACTCTTCTGATTCTCTCCCCCATCTCACCAGGGGGGAGTGAGCAAGTGGCTGCGCAGTGCTTGATTGCTGACTAGGGTTAAACCACGACACCCTGTCACAAGCAGAATACATCTGATATGAAGAAAAGATTCCCGGAGTAGAGTAACAGCACCTGACTCGCACTGCAGTTAGACCAGCGTAGATCAGGAGCGACTTCAGTGAAGTCAAGGGAATGAGAACAAATCTGGTCCATTGTTCAGTAGCCACATACATTCATAATCCATTTTCCGATAGGCAACAAGAACATTAAGCAGCAAGCATGCAGATGAATTTTAAAAGCCAAATTTCAGAATCCGCATTGTAGTTCTCTAATGCCCTGCACCTTATGTCATCATTTAAATCTTTCTAAAGATCTCCATTAATTATGAATATTACACTCTCAGAACATATTGCCAGCTGTGTGACAGTTTAAATCAGTAGATGAGACCTGTAGACAGGTGAGAATCAGCTGTCTCATTTATCCTGCAGACCACTCACTTAGATCACAAAAATAACAAACAATAGGAGAAACACACTCTTATGAAGTAAGAGTTACAATTTCTACTTTAAAACTCGATTTTATTCATAAGGACAATTGTATCTCCCAAAATAGTGTTAATCTGCTTATAAGAACCACCCATGTCAGAACATACATAGTAGCACTATCAACTAGGAGAGAATAGGAAGCATTTTATATAGCACAAGGCTTTTGTAGAATACCTTCAAAACAGATCTAAGTGCTACGCAACTTCAGCTACAAAATTTGGAACAAGTAACACAGAAGATTTGGGGGTAGGAGAGGCTGGCTAGAAAATACAAAACTTTCACATAAATAATAAAGCTTATGTGACATAAATCTTTCTAACTGCTACTGTGCTACCAGCTGCTTAGCAATGTCCTCTGACAAAAAATTATCTTTTGTTCATGACAAGTTCATTTACCAAAGATGGTGACACTTGTACTCACTTTAAAGACACTCAGCAGGACAGCTAAGCTAATCTTAAGAGCTCACTGGACCCCAAAGCAACTGTCTTACTGCTTCGTGCCTCCAACTTGGTCCATGCCTGGCCATGCAGTCCTGTCTCCTTCCATAGCCCTGTATAGCCTCTTACGTGACTGCACCGTATACAGTTTCAACTCAGTGAGACAGCAGAAAACTACTCACTTTCTACTGTGTTAGTTTCCTGCAGGCTTAGTGAGCTGAAGCAATTCCTTGGGGGTCAGATGAACAGAACGGGAGCCACACAACAGCAGAAGTGTGAAAGGAGTGAGATTGCATCTTTCATATTGCCACAAGCTGTTACGTAAGTTTAGACCATCTCATCTACCTTCAACAATAAAGAAAAGTGACTGGAGTTTCAATTTGACTTTCTATTTAAAGAAAAAAAATGTTTTGTTGTTATGATAATGTAGGAGAAAGACAATACTGCCAGGTTACCAGTGTCTAAGAGCATTTCACAGGAAATTCACTCTTCAGAAGAATGCTCTCGCTCTTCAGAACGAGCAGGATGATGATGCTGCATGCACAGAGGTGGAAGAGTTCAGCACAGCCAAAGAAACCCATTGAGCATTTTTTTTTTTCCAGTTTGGAGGCAGAATTTTAACAGAAGAATCTTCTTTTCATAGGCTCCCTGGCATATCAGTGTTCTGCCCGTGACTGCAGAAACAAATTTGAATCCCATTTTTGAGGCATTAAATCTCTCTCTGGTGTGCTCCATTTGGAAGCAGTTTAGGCAACACTGGGCTAAAGTAAGACACAAAACCAAAGGTACAACAGCAGGACTGAAAAATAGAGACCTAGTTTAAAAATATCCAGAGAAAGTTTCTTTCAGAGGTTTCATCATTCCCATAGTGAGGCATGATCTGATGGTGCAGATGTCAATCTGTATTTTTTTAAGAAAATGCAAAGCACAATCCTTATTAAAACTATGTTATTAACTTCTTCCTCCTTTCTAGAATCCTGAAACAGTATTTCTACCTTTGAAACTCAGCTGAACAAATATAAAGATACATCCATCTTCACCTCTGTAATGGTCACAAGAATTTCCCCCGCCCAGAATGCCACTTAAGTAATGGAAACAATTGCATTCAGCATAACAGAAATTCTGAATTATAGATGCCAAGACCTGACACCAACTAGTTATCATTAGCGATACCTTCCTCTGTTTTCACCAGTTATCTGTTAGTCAAAAAATCAATTATATGTTTAATTAACCATGCTATTTTAAAAAAAAGAGCAAAAATATAGATGATTATGCTACTGCTGTTATTTTCTTGCTCTTCTGAGTTTAAATTTAATTAACGTCTTCTGGGGATATAGTTCTTTACTCTGTGGAGAATGATGCAATTAACCTTCACCAGCATGATTAAGTAATTCTCAGTTATATGATAACATCGCTTCTGTAAGTTTTTCACACCACATTCACACAAATGCACCCCTTTCCATTTCCACACATAATACTAATGACCACTATAAAAATACTGTGGATACTGGAGATCAATCATTTCAAAGAGGATGTACAGAGAAACTGACAGAGGATTATTGATTCTTTTCAGATGTAATTAATCACTCTGCCAAATACATTTCCTTATTTCTGTACTAAATTCAGGCTCAATTGGCAATAGCCACTCCTGACCAGACACCCGTCAAACTCTCTGGTATGTGCCACTGGGCCATCCATCAAAATGATAGGCACTATATATAATGTAAAGATATATATGCAAAGTTGTGTTGGAATACATGCCTCATACAAAGCAATCCCCCAAAAATATCTAAAGAACAATGCAGCAAACTACAATAATGACAGCAGAAACTGTGATCTACAGATTTCCTGTGGTAACTTAAGACAGGTTGTGTGAAGTTCAACAAGGGATTACAATCATTAATAGTAGCCTAATGTAACTATATTGGAAGGCGTTAATGGCTGCCATCAAGGGAGCCCAGGCTCCCTCAGGATTCTGAGACTTCAATAAAGCCTGCAGTTGTGCCAGTTACACTTATTTTGCCTCATCACGAAGAGTAACTAAGTCCCTCAGCACAGCAGCAAACGCAGACAACTAGGGCAGAAGTGAGTATCTGCAAACACAAAGCAAGGGGTATTTGTTGGAAGAAGCATGCTGTCACTGTTAAGAATACAGTCTTGACAAAAAACAAATATTAGATTTTTATAGCGCACAGCTGAGAGGCCTAGAAATTTCTGAGCAAGAATACTGTAGGTGATCATTCCAGAAAAATATCTTACTTTCTGTTTTCTCTGCTTTGTGCGCGCATGAATTATGCTAAGGTGCAAACTGCATCCTGGGGTTCATCAAACACAGCATAACCAACGGGTCAAAAGAGGCGATAATCCCACTGTATTCAGTGTTGGTGCAGCCTCAGTACCTTGAGTACTGTGTGCAGTTCTGGGACCCACCATTTAAGAAGAATGTGAAGGTCCCTGAATGCGTCCACAGGAGGGCAACAAAGCTGGAAACAGGGCTGGAAGGAATGTCCTGTGAGGAGTGGCTGAGGCCCTTGGGCTTGTCTAGTTTGAAGTAAAGGAGACTGAGGGGCGACCTCATTGTTCTCTGCAGCTTCCCGAGGAGGGGAAGCGGAGATGGAGGTGCTGAGCTCTTCTCTCCGGTATCCAGTGATAGGATGCATGGGAATGGTTCAAAGCTGCACCAGGGGAGGTTTACACTGGACATCAGGAAGCATTTCTTTACCAAGAAGGTGGTCAAACACTGGAACAGGCTTCCTAGAGAGGTGGTTGGTGCCCCAAGCCTGTCCGTGGCATTTGGACAATGCCCTTAATATGATGCTTTAACTTTTGGTCAGCCCTGAAGTGGTCAGGCAGTTGGACTAGACGATTGTTGTAGGTCCCTTCCAACTGAAATAATCTATTCTATTCTAAGGCAGATCACAACTTCAATCTATCAATGAAAAAATAAAATAAGTGAAACCAGAGTCAACCAGCAGCCTCTTACAGAAGTCACAATATCGTGGCAGAGTAGGCAAAGTCTCTGAGGTTTATAATACTAAATATTATTTCTGCTGCCCAAGCTAGATACTGGCTCTCTTTCTGAAGTCCTGACATTTGGTGGTATGACATTTTAATATATTTAACTTCTAATGGAAAAGTTTCCCTTTGATCACCATGAAAGCATGGTATATGTTCGCAGCATGGTAGTGCGGAATGGAAAGGCATATTGGGAAGTTTCCTAACAGAGCAGAGAATCAAGGCTGTGCATTTAAAAGGTAAAACATGAAATAAGAAAAAGTTACCATTGGCTCATTTAAACAACTTACCCAGCCCTTGTACCAGACAGAAATGGGAAAATTCCTATTGAAACTAGCTCAGCCAAGCTGACTCCAAACCAGAGTTTCTCTGGGAAAGCTCATATGCACAACCCATCCATGTACTTGGAAAAATTACGACCAGCTCCAAGTAAGAAAGTCTTCAAGGCCATCTCAGGGCTTTACATCCTTTGAAATCCTCAGAAGTTTGCTAAAAGCAGTTGGGTGTTTTGTTATATAGGGTTTTGTATGTTGGCTTATTGTGTATATATGACAGTGAATACATTTCACAAAACAGCAGATTTCTAAGGCAAACTTTCTACGCTGTAAAATAACTTTAAAAGCACTGAAGTGCTGATAAAACAACAGCAAAGTATCAGACCTGGATTGTACATGCTAAGTTTCAACTGGACTTGGAACTGATTTAAGAAAAAAAGTCTTAGTTTAAAAAAATAAAATGGAAAGAAACTAAAATACTTTGCTTTGTGAAAGACTGTTGACCTGTAGAATAGGTACTTCATGTTCCGCTCCCACAATGGGGTTGTCTTTGTGCAAGATCTGCTCTATGGGGTTTCCCCCTGCCCTCACAGTAATATATGAAAGACCCTCTCCAGCACATCACAAGCGTCAAGGAAGGAACCCCTACCCACCTAGCAAAAGGACAGGAGAAAATGAAAACTAGTTTCAGTGAAGTCACGCATTGAGCTGACTATCACCTTGAAATATTTTGACTTGATTTTGAACATGGGGAGAAAAAAAAAAAAGAAAAAAAAGAAAAAAGAATTTTCTGCAGACAGGTTTACTTTATAAGAAAAAGATCTTTTAATGGAACAATTTACCTTTGAAAAGATGTTTCAAAAGGAATATTTTCTCCCAGACAGTAATTTACAAACTATCAGTTTTGTTCACAATAGACAAAAGCATTTGTGGTGATTAGTGACACCAAAGACATATTGACCAAATAAGGTTTTTTCCAGATGCTTCCAGAGGTAAAGACATGAGGAAAGTTATCACCACACTGTAGAAGACTAACTTCCACTGCTTTTATTTTCCTGCTTTTCTTTGTACACGTGTTTCTCTGCATAAGCCCCAGTGGGAAGGTGCCCCCAAACTATTTATACAGAGCACTACTGCAAATTCAAAGGAGGTTTCACTCAATCCCAGGTTAAGAAGCTGCTCAAATCACTATGAAGAAACACGCAGTACTGGATTTCTACTGTGTAACACTGGCTTTGCCCAGAGTAGTGCATCGCTTTTAGAACACTAAGTGCTAATACAGATATTGCTATATAATTAGTTTGTGCTAACCAAAAAAACCTTAACTTTCTCCCATAAAATAATTTGGTTTTGGCAACCTTCTTCTTGGAAAATCTGAAATATCATACCTAGATGAAATGCATGAGAGCCCAGGGGCAGAGCTGTGTGTCCCCTAAAGCCTGGGGAACTCAGCTGCTGATGGAGGCTCACAAGAACCACAGATCTCATGGATCTCAAAACACAGAATTTATTACTACATTAGATCTTTTTCAAAAATGCAGTACCATGAAGGAGAAACAGTAAGCTGGGAGAAAAAAAGCTATAAGTATCTCTGGAAAGAAAATAAAGCAAGCCAGAGGAAATACATTTTGACATAATCACTTTCAAAGTAACTAATTTTTTATATTTTTTGTACTTTGTCTTTAGAGAACAGTTTCCAAAAGCACAAGCAGGAATTACTCCAACTCTAATTGCTCTTCAAAATATGGGGTTTTTTTCCTCCTCAGATTTCATATTTTTAATATATTTTAAAAACTTTAAATGCAGTATACAGCTGAACTATATTACATCTTACACAAAAAGGGACGACTGACTATATTTGTCCCTAAACAAGAACATTCTTTTTCTTAGCTCTTTAACAACTTCTGCATTTGTAGAAGTCCTCCTTTTGTTCTCTCTTCAACTTAGTAACTACCCACCATTGGAGAAGGAGACTGTCATTTTTCTTCCTTCGTATTTTGAAATTAAATCCTGCATGTTTTAACACTATCTTAAACTTTTGTTTTCTTATTAATTACCAGATTTATAATAATGCTGCCAGCCACAACACAGACATCGGGCCTGTGCTTTGCAGCTCCCTGTCGCTGTTCTAGCAGAAAGAAAAATCACCTCTCACGGCTCTTTTCAGTCTTACGGCTTACTCTCCAAGATGGAAAATATATAGATTTTTGGCGTTTTGATAGTATAACATCACATAACCAAGAGCCTTCTGCTGAACTCCCCACTCCAACTGACAAATGTGCATTTTAGTTGTGCCTCATAGTACACATACTGGAGTGTATGCTGAATAGCTTTACAGTTTGTTTTTTTTTAATATATAAATTAATATTCTCTCTCAAGAGAATACTCTATACGCCTTTAAAATCATCATTATCAGCAAATAGGAGGACATAAATCTTCCACTACTGAAAAAATGAGTAATGCATCTTCTAACTAATGGACTGCAAATGCTGTAAGAACTCAGGCTTACAGGAGTGTTCTCCTCCCCATCCCCCACTGCTTTCCAGATAAATATTTAATGATTTGAAACATTAACAATGTTAATGATATCAATACATTAACAATCTCAGCAGATTGCTATAAGTAGATATTGATGTATTCCTACAAAAATGCCTTCAATGGCTGTAGAACCCATTTATGCTTTTTTACACTTTTTGTGTATTTTAAGAAGCGCATTTTTGAAGTCTGCCATCAAAGATCAACACATGTTCTAATATATAAACTTTAAAATGTCAGAGTTTAAATCAATTAGAAATTACTCTGGGATTGTCATGAGGTCAGTAGAAGCTATGGGCTCCTGCTTCAGATACAACAAAACAATCATAAATCCCATCTGAAAGCTTAATAAAATACTTCCAGATAGAGCAGTATTTTAACTATTCTATTTAATAAGACATAGTACTTATAAAATCAGTTTATACTTGGTAATACCATCCAAAAATTGAAGCAATTAAAGAAGAGGTAACAGTGTAAAAAAAATTCTAAAATGAAGAATTAGTTATTAACTTCCATACAGGTTTTTCTGTTTTGGAAAGAAAGGAAAGAAAGCTAAGCCTATGAAACAAATTGCATTCCAAGTCTATTGATATGTCGAACCTATTGCCAACAAAAAGCTTACAGTAACCTTTTTGGTTAAAAATGAAAAAAATCAAGAAATATTTTTTTTGGTAAGGTAGACCACTTGGATTGTTAGAGTGTGTTTTGGTTAACAAATGAAAGTTTGAGTAGAATGTATTTAGGGAAATATCTACAGCAAAAGCATTCCAAGCAAAAGGGTTTTCCTATTGCTACATGAAACTTCCAAATATTTATATGTTTATAGATAATCAGTATATAAAAGAAGGTGCCTCAAGAATGCTTAGAGGGAGGAGAGATTTCCTAGTTTGTCCCTGCCTCCCTGCTGACTGTGCCAGGCTTCTGTTATAACCAGAACCTGATAAGCTTCTGCTGAAGTGAACCTGTGGTTTTCTCTAACAACCTTATGGTCACATGTCAGAAGAAAACTCAGCAAAAGGCAAAGAAAATTGTGTGCTCTGGTCTTAGTCTAATCTGACTAATGCTCAAAAATTATCCATTTCTATATACACTACATTGCAGATTTCAAAAATCAGCATTTGGTTGACTGCATCCCTTGATGCTGGAATTGTGCACCATCTCTCCAGGCTGTGATCGCTAAGACCTTTCACAGGATCCAATATGAAGCACCTGTGAATTCATTTTATTAACGAAGGATGCTGCTGGGTTATGAATGCAGTGAAGAGTAACAAAATGAAATATTCATGGCAGAAAGCGGCTCTAAAAGGAGGACTTAACAGATTTGAAACTAACACCAACATCCCAAAGCTGGAGCTACAAACTGGTGGCAACACCAAGTTTGATTGCTGGGCCAAAGCAGAATTAAGCACTGGTCAGTATACAATTGAACATGACACACCGCAACACAAGAAATACTTTGTAATAAAGATGGGCTGTTCAGTCCTCAGCATAGTTTTGTAAGAGGTTTATCATCCTGAACACACGGTTAGAACTCAGTATAACATCTTCCCTCTCCGTATACAATTATTTAGTTTTTGATGAGAAAAGCAGGGCTTAAGTTTACCATGTTAAAAAAACAATAAAAATATTGTTGGCACAAATGAAGATGATGGCATCTGTATTTACAATAGTTTAGTAAGAGGTATTTTGCTAAAAGAAAGTGCTTGTTTAATGAGATCGTTAATGAGAAATAATAATATACTGGTTCACGCTTTCACCTCTTAAGAAGAGATTGCCTAGGTATCCAAGCATACCTGAAGCAGAGAGAAAGAGGGAACAATAATTTTGTAAGGCTGACATTAATCCCCTTTCAAAAGCATTTAGTACAGTTTTTCATCTCAGGGAACTTAAATATGTTTATAACTAAATGTTTAGCATACACAGTGAAGTGAGCTTACAATCCTAGCTTATTTTGCTTTTGCAAGGAAACATTATCAGCATTGTAAGAAAACAGGAATATCTTATGAGTTATAACTGATATGAAGTCTGACTGCTTAACTCAGTGCTGTAACTCATACACTCTTTCCAAACTAGAGATGTGTTATGACGCTCATGAGAAATGCAACTGGTAGTTTCCTGAATTTTAATAAATTAACTATGTCATTTTATTCAGTGCTTTCTTTCCCTGTTGTGTGCTTTCTGTGACATGTATCACATCAATTATTGTTTTTAAGAAGACCACATCTGTTAAATGTCAAAATAAAGCAAAAAAAAAAAACCCTTAATGTGTTTGTCATTATAAGATACCTTATTTTATAATTAAAATATTTTTATTGCATGCCAACCTGTAAGATCAACTATTACTTTCTGAAATTCATTAAAGTGTAGGCGTGTGAACAGAATACTTTTAAAAATTAATACACAAATTTGTAATGCAACTCTTGCAATAGTCAGTGCTCCTAATTGGCCAATAAAATTATGAAAGAGGGAACATTTGCTTCTCTTGACCAATACTAGAAACATTGGTGGTTATGACCTAAAGCTGACTGAAGTAAATGGGAAGCTTTCTACTGATTTCTTTAATTCTCATTCAACCTAATCATATTGTTTCTTTTTTGCATAGATAACTCAGTTTAAAAGAAAAAAAAACCAAACACAAACAAACCAACCAAAACAAAACCAGAAACACAAGAATTCCGATGCAGAAGACAACAGAAATGGGATTAATTGAACAGCTTCAAGAGCACGTTGAAAAGCTCCTTCAAAAGAGGTTTCCTCTCTGTCTGCACAGAAGCAGAACTTCTTGGCACCAAATGCTAGAAGATAGGTGCTGTTCCATTTCAACCCCAGGTCAAAAGGAGGAGATGGTGAACATACACCTGAAAGGACTCCACGCCCTCTGCCTTACTCTACATCACTCTTTCCATGGAACCTAATATTCAATTACATATCAAGAGGGATCATATTTATTTACCACCCTAAACTGAACTTCACGTCAATAAAGACAGAGTATTCACATTATATACAATCATATTCTGATTCTGACCTGCATTTAAGTTTAGGTTTTTGGGTTTGGGTTGTTTTTCATTTTTTGTTTGGTGATTTTTTGTTTTGTTTTGGGCGGGGGGGCATATGCCTTATTACTTAATGTTGCAGATCCAAGAGAATGAAAGAATGAGTTTGGAGCTCCTCCAAAAGGGTGGTAGAATGCTGAGAAGAGGATTCTGCTGATTTGGGATGATGAGATAGGCTGGACTGTATACCACACAATAGTTTACCATTGCTCACTATTTTCCCAAAAAAAATAAAAAAAAATATTGACTTTGTTCTGGCAGAATGAACCATAACTAGGGACCCTCCCCCCCAAACCAACTAAAAAAAAAAACAAACCTTTTTGCACTGACCCTTAAAAATTCATTATTTCAATTATAACAAACTGATACTCAACTATGCTTGCTCCAGAGCCGTTTTTATAGACACTGGTTACAAAATTATAAAACTGAAATAGATGACCTCTAAGATCATGCTCTGTAAATAATGAGAGATGCAGGGAGGGGGATCAATTAATTAAAATTATTTTCTCCAATGTAATTAAAACAATCCCATTTTTAATGTAACCTGTACCAAGTTGTTAAGGCACACCACTCTTAACACCACCGAGTCATTAAGTATATCCTCCAATTTAAAGAAAGCTTGGAAGGTAATGTGGGAAGCTACCTATATATCTGTCACAATCAACCTGAAATTTTGTCTAGTGCCAGAAGGAAGAAAGACCACAGAAGAAGTCAGTTTGCCCAGTAATTTGAAGCCTTGCCAGACAAACAAGTCTCAATAGTTTGCCAGGCAGAAGCAAAGTGAAAGCGAGTGGTAAGCCAGCTTCTCCACATCATCCATTGCCTTAACAGCCCCATCTCTTCGGCTGTTTTAGCCTTCCCTAGTGCACCTGCCACCATCAGAGAAAAGTATGTTGCACAGCAGCAGGCATCCAGCTCCTTGAAAACTGAGAACACTTCTACTGGACACATAATAGCGCAAAACTAAACACCTCCCTACTACCTGAACCAGCTCCAGCATGGAATGTGACAAAATCCCAGGGACAGAAAAAGGTAGCATGAGACTTCAGGTAGAGGTAGGACTCAGCTTCTTCAGAGGGTAACACGCACATTTCTTGTGCGCTCCACAGAAGCTGCAGCAAGGCCTCTGGTTAGCCTAATGAATTAGTTCCTTGTTCTCCCAGGTTAAGGGGAAGGATTCAGGGTTTAAGGATTAAGGAACACTGGTAACAGCAGTGGGAGACTGACTTTCAAAGAGGGCCCAAGGTGCAGCGCCTGCCACCAGCTAGAAGAGACTAACAACAGGCCTCAGAAACCTGCTGTTCCCTTTGGCTATGTAGAGGTGCACCAACTCAAAGGATAGCATGTCCTTTACATTTCTGTAGCAAGATCTTCTGCAATGAGAAGCATGAAAAGGCTGCTCACCACATTGCTGCAAAAGAGAACCTGCAGTGTTGGGAGGGAACGTTGCTTTGTGCTTCTGCTGCTGAAATATCAGTGCTGGAAAAGCACATTTGTGAGGATGAACGACTGGAGAAGTGCAATGGCAGGTACTTGTTCCAGTGCCAGCACTGGAATGCAGCCAGTACTGTCCTTGAAGCCTGTAAGTGATTCCAGGAATAATGACAAAAGCCAGCTGATGCTGCTCAGCCACACAGAAAACCAAACTCGCAGTGTTTGCTGACAGCAGTCCACAGCCACAGATGACTGCTTTGGCAAGAAGAATGTCACTTACCTGACAAGACCCCCTGGTGACACCAGATACTATGAGATCTTAACCGCAGTCATAGGAAAGCTTAGGTACAGCACAGTTGCAAGAAGACAAAAAGGACAGTGGTCTCCTTGCCCAACTCAAAGATTTGCACTAGAAGTTTCTGGGGCTCCCAGAGATGAGATTGAAAAGTCAAAACTGGACACATCACACCCTTGAAGGGACAGTTCTGGAGCCTAAGCTCTACACACACTTTGAGACTTGAATGGCTTGCACACATATCATTTCTCTCATGGCCAGGGCATTACAGACTGTGGGAATGAAGATGACTGAGTGCAGCCACCGCAAGCAGCATGCAATCGAGAGGAAGCCTTAGGCCAAGGTAGGTAGATAGCAAACAGCACAAAGCATTTGCTACTCTACTGGAAAAGAGTTCCAGAAGCAGAGTGCTTCATTTCAAATGGGCAGGAGAAAGGAACTGAAATCGCATCTACCACATCTTACGTGTATATACACCAGGCAGAAAGAAGGAATAAAGACACACCGGGGGGTGGGGATGTGATGACAACAGAGGGGAAAAAAAGAAAGAAAAAAAAGGAAAAACTTTGTAGTCTGAAGTAATTAGGCACAAATATACTTATCATTAGAATGAACACGTGGGCACAAAGAAAAATTTTACTCCTTGAAACAGCATTCAGGCACCATAAAATGGATTCACCACTCCAAAAGAATATTGCTACAGTCCCCTGGTTAACAAATGTGGACTACTGCTGAGTTGTATCATTTAGCTATCTTTTTGAGCTGTGCTACCTTGGGTGGTTAATTGGATAGTGCCATGGCATAATTGCACACAACCGTTCAGTGTAAAATCCTCAGTTACTGAAATGAAAAAGTTTCAGAAAAATCAACTCCAATAACTGTTTTAAAATATGTTGACAAGATGCTTTGGCTTCCACTCCACTGAGCAGACTTCTGCCTTTCTTGTCTGCTGTAAACTTATGCTAGCCAGTATGTCAGTTTTGTGCATGTGGCAGCCAGTCTTTTCATTGACAGAAGCCAACCTCAGCAATGCAAGGAGATAATAGTAGATTCTAGTTGCTGAAGTTTCATAGAATTTCTTTATTGAGACTCAGTAACTGTTTCCCACATTTATTTCAATAACCCACGATTGCCTACCCAGTTTCAAATATCGAACTTTAGTCTAGTAGCCAGTACACGCTTTTGAAGAATGGTTCCAGTGCACTGACACCTTACATGTAAGGTGAAAAACATTCAAAATACACATGCACTAATTAATTGTTGAAGCAGATCTAAAGCTACAGAAAGCTGTGTATGTTGTTACACTGTAGAGATGAACAAGCAGACAGAATTACTTACTGGGGGACCGTGTTTAAACAATTGTTCTTTGCTAGCCAGTGGTGAGGGGAGCACACCAGGACAGCAGCACTGCAGGCCTGTCACCAGCTCCACTACCTGGAACTGTGCATGCTCCTGTTTTGAATTATGTTTCAGAAAGTCAAATACACAGAAAGCTATGGAAGCTGACAAAAAATTGGAGCAACTGTTCAACATACTAGCTATATGACATACAATCTCTTTGTTACCAGAGTACACAATTAGTTCACCTCAATCTGTTAAATGCTTTTTGATGCTGACATTTACATCCCTGGACAACCAGACAGTGCTTAAGTGAATCACTGCATCCTGCCCCAATTACCAGTTCTAGGATTTTCAGATCATAAAGATGACCATATGAAAACTACATCTAATAGTGCTGAGGAAACAATTTTATTTATATAATTATTCAAAACAAAGAGGAAGCAAGCTGGCATTTTCTTTGGTGATAAACCCACTCTCCTGAGCCTGTTCAGTAGAGAGAAAGTTGGTGTCTTTCCCTCTTAGAACATTCTTACACCTCTAAACCTCAGTGGCAACCTGCTGTATTTCTTGTACGCTTCTAATCAATGGTGCAACCACTTTAATCTCTTCCAGTTGAGGCAATGGTTTACAACACCTGACCATCACTTCTGATGTTGCAAAACAAAGTTTTGCAAAGATACAGTACCTTCAAAACACTGTGGACCTATAAAGGCAAGAGATAAGCATATAAGCCCTTGCCTATGCATATAACAAGAAAAAAGTAAAAGCAGATTAACTTTCTGGATTATCAGGTCATTTCAAGAACGATTGGTATCAGAACTGTATTCTCACTAATTCTGAGCTCTATTCTGACTTTCTTACTTGTTCAGAATTTCCACTCCTGCTAGGATGAGCTTGGTGTTCTACAAATGAGATGACACACAGTGACCTTTGCCAATGTGATATTGCTACATAACTAAAAAGCAGTAAAGCATATGTAGTTCCTTATCTGTACTACTATCCTCATTGTTGGTTTACATTTGCTAGAATTTAATTAAGTGAAAAGACAAGTTGATGATTTCTGGTGCAGCAAAAATTTTATTTTTTTCCAAAAATATTGCTGCATCATCTAATTTTATAGTGGAATAGTTGGCAGCTACTTCTATAATTAAAGCATATAGTTAGTTTTTAAGATATGGATGCTGTTATACTTAATTAGATATTCTGTATACAGTTTTTCTTCATCAACTAATTTGTACATAGATTACGGCTGTTTTATCATGCTAGTACATATTTTATATATGTAAAAATATGTTTGATCTGAAAGACGACAACTTGCAGTTAAAAGCAAGAAAATTAATCTGATTAACTTCAAATTATTTAAGTCACAATAAAAATGCAGCTAAGAAAAAATCTCATGCCAAGATTCTTAGCCAGCACTACAATAATGGTGGTAAAATGTTCCTGCAGAGTACTACTATAGACATGGAGATTTGAGTGATTTTAGCTCTTGCTTATCTGAATTAATCTGACTCTTTTTTCTTTTTTTTTTTTTTTTATTCTATGCACAGTCTAATGCATCTTGATTTTTTACATTACTGGATTCTACAGTTTCTAGCACATGTTAATGTGTGTTCTAGAAAAATGTGTTTATAATACAGACACTGAGAAGAGCTAGAAGACTGTGTTCAACTTTGGAAGAAAACCCTTCTGTTGCATGATGAATGGTCACATGTAAATTACCCATCCCACATGTTTTCCATGGGGCTTCCATCTTGTTCAGCAAAAAAAGGGAAGAACTTAAGTTTTAATCAAAATCAATTCTGCTAATGAAAGCGTGAGATTTGACCTCAGCACAAGAACAGGAAGGGGTCTCCTCCTCAGGCTCTCCTTCCTCCTCCATGGACCATCGCTCCCACCACCTCCTCCCTGTCCAAACCAACCTTTTCTCTGCCACGACCCTTCCTGCTCCTGCTCTCGTGTGTTCCCACCAAAAACGCTGCTCCCCTTGCTGCCGTGGCACAGCCCGCTCACCCAGCCTCTCACCCGCTCTGCATTTTGGCCGCACCACGATGCCTGTCCAAGAGCGCGTCCTGACAGCGCCCTGCCCTCCGTTACGGTACTGGCCAGTTCAGTACCTGAGGTAAAACGGGATTTTGGCCGAAGTTGCCAAAATTGTCCAAAACTATAACCAGACACCAAAACTAAACGAATAAATAAATACATCCCTGAGGACAGAGAGGCAGGTGCCCAGAGGCACTCCTAGCCCTCCTTTAAGGGACGCCCAGTCCTGAGGCAGCCCTCCAGAGCGCCCCTCCCCTCCGGGGACCCCCCGACCCCGGAACCTTCCAGAAGCCTCGGGGCACACCCGGCCGCCTGCCCTGGGAAATGCACGCCCTGCTTTTAACAGGGGGAGAAAATAAAAAAAAAAAAAGCAAGGAAGGATGTGTGCGAGAGCAGAAGCGGGAGGAATGATGATGACACACGAGGTCAAAGGGGCTGGCTTATTCCCGAAGTGGTATTTTGCAAACCACCATGCGAGGCTTCCCCTTCTCCCCGCCCCACTCCCAACCTCAGAAGCCCTTCAGCACACTGCAATCACAGAAAGCGGCCAGAAGTTTACAAACAAACCAGCCTTCACACAGAGTCTTCTTTAGAGTCAAAAGGGGGAGAATGGGACACACACAGAGAAAAACCACCAAAGAACAAGGCTGTGCGTGGGCCAGGAGGACAGCTATAAGCTACCTGCCGGTACCCCACGGGAAGCTCCGTAACCCGCCCTTGGTTCAGCAGCACCCCACCCCACCCCAGGAAAATCCTCACTTTACAACCTCTTTCTTAACAGGAAGGGGAGCTTCGTTTTGGCTAGGCCCTGACAACTCAACATGCCTGAGGAAAAGCAGCCATTAAATACCAAACAGTACAATACACCAAAGATAAATGGTTTGCTTCTTAACATCAGTTCACTTTTCCAGGTTCTCCCTTTGCTGACTGCTATTTTATTAAACAGGGCCTCTCCTGCTTCCCCACCAGACTCTTTCCCTTAGACATCTCCCTCCCAGACATGGATATTTGCACAAGATTCCATTTTTAGCAGCAGAAACAGAAAGCTAGACCCTAAGCCCTGCCAGTGGTTCAAGATCCACAGAGACTCTCCAGATACCATAAAAAGGTGACAGCCAAACCTTTTAACTCTCCTGATATTCTTTCAAGCAACAAAAAGAAGTGTTCCACAAGAAGAGAAAAGTCACTGGAAAAATTAAATACATCCCAGTCTTAAGCTTTGTTCCTAAGTTTTCTTACACAGGCATCAAGAAAAGTTATAAAGGTATAAGAAATGTTACAAATATAAATGCAGAAACAAATAACAAAGTATTCGCATATATGCACCTGTTGTGTCTCCTCCCATTTTTAGTGACTACAATTGACATTGCTGATCTGATTCAGAAGTACTGAACATCCCCCAAGCCAGCTGAAGCGAGCGATGCACACTGTTGCCTAGGAACACTCTACTGCCATTGCTAGTACCAGACCACAGACTTTGTACGTACTAAGTTTGCAAGGCCTCAGAGGCTTGTCAGACTTGCTCTCTCTGACGTTCTTCAGGTCTGCCTGCAGCTATGTTTTGGCTTGCTTAGGTGCAAAAGCAACATTTTTCTTCTGACCAGGTAGCTCTGACAAACTTGCTTTACTTTTGCGAGGTACCATTGTAGTTTTATATAGATGGCAGTAACAAGTAGTTATTCTGAGTGGAATGAAATATTTACAGCTAACACCATGATGTAGTAAAGAAAAATACAGGCCTGGTATGATAGCAGAGGCCTTTGAGAAGTGTAGACGCAGGACACAGTGCAGAGCAGTACAGCAACGGATAATAAGAGATGGGGCCCAAGGGCCATAAACAAGTCACCTATGGTGACTAGGTAAAGAAATGCAGTCCTGGAGCTGGACTAAAACAGATTTCAGGAATAAGAAAGAGAATAAAGAAATAGTATTTAACATGTAAAATGCATCATGTATCATAAATTCAGATGCACTGTGGAGTTGCAGACCAATAAAGAGAACATGCATGCAAAAGCATGCTACAACACATAAAAACAGCCCCATGTAAAATAAAAGGGAGAAGCAAAGAAAAGGAGCGGGAAGAAAAGAAACCATCAACCTAATATTCCCCAGGGCAAAGGGGTGCATCACCCCTACCCCAAAAACCTGACTGAAGCTCTTAATTTTAGTATTCAGAGGAGCTAGGAATGGTGAGCATAACACCAGGAAAAGGGATTGGAACTAGTGAGTGTGTGCATAAAATTTTACTTGTATTATTTACTACTAGGATATATTTCTGTATGCAGCATTGATTTCTTTTGTTTTATTTTTCCTGAAGAGTAAATGGATGTGGACTAATAATGATTCTTCAATTAGACTGTGAAGGTTTCTATTATACTAGCAATAAATTCTTGGCTTTATATATTAGGTGTGTTACTTTTTTGCCGACAACAAGATTGAGCATAACAATGCAATTTGGACAATTAACATTAGAGTTGAATTCTACTCAATGTTCTACTTAAGACTTTTACCTCATCCCTTGCTCACAGCAGGACCAAGACACAAGAACCTCTAAAAGCATAAGCCTTCACACTTGTCCAAATT
Organism: Morus bassanus; assembly: GCA_031468815.1. Lineage (NCBI taxonomy): Eukaryota > Metazoa > Chordata > Aves > Suliformes > Sulidae > Morus > Morus bassanus. The sequence continues at coordinate 6,734,330 of CM062583.1, forward strand.
ATCAGGGCAGCTTTCCAATACTGGAGGAGGGGCTATTGGACAGAGTCAAAATACAGCTTTTACTCCTTTCCTGATTTTTTTTTTTATAATCAACAAACCAGACATATTCCTGGAAGATATTATCTCTATTTTTTCTTTTTTTTTTTTGTTTTTGTAAAGTTATTTATGCCTTATATAAGAAATTTCCATCATGAAACAGAACAAAACTGCAGCAATCTTTGAAAACAGATTTTTCTCCCTTAAGATTTTTCCCTCTGAGGCATATGTTAGCAGTAATATCAGCTGAAAAATATATAGGAAAATTGTTCACTGAACTTTCTTGCCCTGATTATTTGAAATGGTTAATCACATGCTAGCAGAATCAATACACATACAGCAGTATATCTATACTCCATTACTAACAATTATAAATATAATTGTGAACAGAACTTCTCCCAATTTTACTGCCCTATAGAATTAAATATGTGATTTTTCAGAAACTAAGCAAAAATATTCATTTGCTATGTGAAAAAGGAGGGAAATAAAGCAAAGAGCAGCAAATCGCCCCCACCTGGCAAACAGTATCTGAAACCTATGGCTAAATATTACTTTGTTATCCTGCATCTTTGGAAGCACATGAAAGCCGAACATTTTAAAGATGAGCGTGACAAACTGAGTATGCAAATAAGGCATGGCTTACTACATTTATACTACTATTACAATGGGCTCTAATTTTAAGCACGGTCTGAATAACTCCTGCCTGAAAGGCCCCTTTTGACAGGGAGCTCTGTTGTACCTCTTCCCCTATACTGATTTTACTTAATGGAATAATAGCGAAAATTAGGAAGATCACAAGATAAAACAGAGCTCAACTAGTAATTAGACCTCCTGACACTCCTTTGTGCTTTTTACCTTAGTAAGTTACAGGTCATCACCATCCCTTTTATTTACCTTTTACTCATTTGAGCAAACATTTCTTTCTTCCTATTTGCAAGCATAGTAATTCCCATATTTACAGTTTTCTGTAAACGTAATGGCTAAAAATCAATAGTCACTATGACTGTTTTGAAGTTCATTACAGATTTCAGTGCAACCAAAATTGGGTAAGATCACCTCGCTGTAAAGACTCAAGCACGTGAATAAATCTACACAAACAAATAACTATTTTGGGGTCAATGCAATTTTTCATCAGCGTGAAGAAAGTTTCAAAGAACTTTTTATGAATCAAAGATCAGGAATGAAGCAAAAATTTTCCTGGGGGAATTAACACTCAAGTGTATTCACTACTGTAGTTTTGTTCTGACCTGGTTTACTAACAGATGTTTAGTTTTTCATAAATTTCTATACTCCTAATATCCGACCCATCCACCTCCATCCTCAGGAATGCCTCCTTTAAATGTCTCCTTTAAAATATCCAGCACTTCTTAATTCAAAACCTAACACTCTTAACATTGGAATATTATCTCTCCAGTTTCACTAAGGAGCCTCAGTTATCCCATTACATTGTAGAAATACCAAGCATATGTGTTAGCTGAAAACGCAAAACATACAAACTAAGCAAATGTAGTTTAATTTTCAAACTTGAGGCGGGGGGGCAGAACAACGGAATCCACCTTCCTGCTTACCACCAGCAAATGGGAAGCAGAAGACACCAACTTCTCCAGCACAAATTCCAAAGGTTTTCTAAGCTCATGCCATTCTTTTTGGCACTGAAGAAAATCATCGCAAAAGCAGCACAGAATCTCTGGGGAAAGCAAGCATCCAGCATATACTAACAAAATGGCTTGTGTTTCTGCTGCCTTTAACAGATTTGCTGAGCAGCAGCAGAATGGAATTGGCAGCACAAATCAGGTCCTGCTTGGAGCCCAGGAGGCAGCAGAGAAACTGAAGAATTGTGTCAGTAGTCTCTTCAGAAACCACCAGGTAGTTCTACTCAATGAGTCTGTCTGTGCATGCCGTCTTTTTTTCCTGGCAACGCTGTCCCTTTGCATAAGTCTGCCAATGAAATGAAGGTTTTGTGGGAAAGATGAAATGACAAGGCAAATTTCTTAGCAATGCTAAAGGCTTCCGAAATCGATGGATGCCTTACACATATGCTGTTGTCTTCCAAAACGTTGCATAACCTACACCTGGCTGGGAACTCAGTTCTCCAAGACCGACTTTAAAGCAAGACACATATGGCAGTATATCTGTACTCCATTAGTAGCGATTATAAATATAATTGTGAACAGAACTTCTCCCAATTTTGCTGCCCTATAGAATTAAGTATGTGATTTACAATCACATTGTTTGTTACAACAAACAATTGCTGTTACCAGTTTTGTAACGTATCTTTTTTTCTATAGTTTTCATCTCATTGGCAGGTGTAAATGCATACATTTTATGGTCTATAAATTTATTTAAAATGCCTTCTCAAACTCTGAGTTTAACACTACTATTTTTTATCTCTTATATTTTACTACACATTCCTTTTCTTTTAAAATTCACTAGGACAAAGTGGGAAACATTAGACGTTACTCCTATTAAGAATATAGCATATTTAACCACCCTTCCTTCCCTTTATTATCCTTTCAATTTAGACACCAGCATATCACCTTAAGGTGCTCATATGTCCAGCCAAAAATTCAGCTGGGTGACTCAAGCTATCAGTCCTTTTTAAGGTTCCACAAAAGAAGAGATCTTTCATATAGAAGAAGATGACATCCAAAGTTAGAACAGGAAATAATTTTTAAATCATCTACCTGTGGAAAAGATATAATTTCTAATATTCTAGGTTGTAAGGCAGCCTCAGTTTAACAGGAATCAGGATGAAAGCTCTCCTTTGCAAAGGTTTTCCGTAATTCTCCGTTTTTTGACTGTTGATTTCCCTTTGAAGGTGAAGTCCCACACACAGAACACACTATCGCATGTCTGTCAGCTCTCGCTCTGTCAAAAAATACAGTTCTTGCACAGTCTTCTATCAGAAGCCTACCCTATAGCCTAACAGAACTCTTCAGTGTTTCTCGTGGTAAACAATGTTTGTTTTATACCCAATTCCAAAATCCTTTATATTACACAAAAGACTTGTCACCATACTGAAGTACAGGGAAGCCTCCCTTTCTGCTCTCATAAAGTTTTAACTATTTTCACTGCTATGCTATTTCAGCAAACTTAAGGTTAGCAGCAGCAAAGAACCTGCAGACTAGAGCTAGAAGAAGCATTAAATCACCCACAAATCCTCCCTAAGAAATATGAAGTGCATGAGCAATGGAAGTCTAAATTGCACTAGCTTGCCTGGCCTGCTTGCAGGACACGGCCTGACCAGACTCAGTTGTTGCTTGAGGGCCTCTCCAGGTCTCTGTGAGGAAGCCTGAAGGGAGCAGATTTACAGGTACAGTTCAGAGGCCTTGCACAGGAGCAGGGATGGCTCTACAGTGGCCAAGAGCACTTTGGCTTCCATACTGCTCCTCAGACACTGCTCTGTGGGCTGGCAGAGATCACAGGAGTGAGGAGCAAACCATCATCAGCTTTCTGCTGCGCAAAGTAAGGCTAATGAAAGAAGAGTGTTTAAGTGACTTGCCCAAACTTGAACGGGTATTAGGCTTCAGAAAGTTTATGTGGTTTTGGCTGTAGAGTTATAGCTAGAAGATAATGCCTCCTTTATTTCCCACACCTCCACAGGAAAGTGACATAGTAGTAGCTTCAGAATCTTAAATTCTGTCTGATAATTTTCAGTTTTCACTTCCATCAAGGCTACCATGTCAGAGATACCAGATATAAAACAACGAAAAGTTCAAAAGATTTGTTCAGGGATATTGTAATCCAAAGACTTAAATACTATGATAATATTTAAGAGAGCCATAAAACAATCTCCCTTTCCTGTTACCAACTTGGTGAGGACATATATCCTTTAATACCATGATATATCCCTTAATACCATGATACCCAGACTAATCACGTGTAAAACAAGGATCATAGTACTTAACTGAGCAATTCAACAGTGCTTATGAGTAGCATCTAACACAAGGGTTCCCAGCCCAGGTGTACTCAGGTACCACAACCAGCAGCAAGACCCAGCTCTGTGCAAAACAAGGCACAGCTCTTGAGGAGTTGGGCTTTCATACCCTCCAGAGCTTCACATACACACACAAACTCCCACGTACGGGGAGTTAGGTGACAGCCATTTTTCATGCGGGTGGGAAGACTGAAAGACTTTACGCAACAGCTAGGGGTAAACATGTTTAACGATGTTGAAAGAAACTCCGTTAATTCACTGACATCAGACTCACTACACCAGAGATGTCAGACTGTCTCAAGCTGCTACAGTCCAGAACCAGCAAAGATAAGACCATTTGAAATGCTAAATTTGGATTCTAATCCAGGCTACAAAATATTAATAGTTTGGAATAGCAACCTTCCAAATGCACTGACCCAGCATTTGGCTTTAAATAAAGAAACTTCAAAAAATTCCAAACATCCCTCACATGCTGCATTGAAATTTTCTAAGTTTACTTTCCCCAGCAAAATTGCCTCAGCTTTGTTAGTTTGGAGTAATTACCTTATTTCTTTCTTCTTTGATTACATGTATTGTCTAGTGGCTTTGCTTACAACACTGACCATTATTAACCACTTGTGCTCCATGGCATCTTGGCACAGCAATTCATTACACAATAAATAATTTCAAAACATCTGAGGAAGAAACGTGGCCATCTGTGGTTTAGCATTCTTTTAACCCTTAAACTTCACATTTCCAACTGCAGTTCACACTCCTGGAAGCTACAAGGTTTTGGTTTCTCTTGCATCTCATCAGAAGAAACCCCAGATACTTTCACAGAAGAAAGAGAATACAAGAAAGCACAATTTCCAAGGTAGTTACAGAGTAGCTGAGAATCCTGCTAAGCAATAAGAATTTAACACTCAAAATGTCTGGGCAACTGAGTTTTCTCAACAGCAACAATTCATTTTAAATGCAAACCTACTTTGAAATCTCTTAGCTACATTAACCAATATGTGAAAAGACTACAACACAAAGGTTTAGATGCCATTCAGAACTAAGTACTTCAGTGAATCTCTTCTGTTAAATCATTTTGCTTTTATACTACTCCCCATCATGTCTAAATCTGTCTGAGCTACTTTTGAAAGTAGTTATCCTATAGCTAGCAGTAGGAACTCATATCAATATTTTCATAAAGGTATTTTACTTGATTTTCAAAATAAGACATGCCACAACAAGAAAACAATGAAATATGAAAAAAGCAAGCTACAATGTTTCTGTTTACATTTGCAAGCTAGACTAGATGAAATATAAACCACTTCTAGTTCTAGTCCTCAGTGTAAACAACTATTTCATACGTTTTAATAAAGATACAAGATCATCCAAGGAATTGCCCCTAGATAACACGGGAAAATTGAAAGTAAAATGCATAACATTTCAAACAAGTGAAAATGCATTGACATTTTATTCAAAGCGCTGTCAAAAAACCTCTCAAACTGTCAATTATTTAGGGTATTACAAAAAAAAAAAAAAAGCCAGCCTTTGGTTTAGACCAGATCAGTTCTACATATAGAAGGCTCCATATAGGAACTTTTATAGTGAGTCCATATAGTGAGTCCAGCTTAACATCCATTTGAAAAATATGAGGGAGCCATTACACAAAGTGTTATACCAAGGTCCTGGCCTGTTCACCTTTTTCTTTTATTACCTACATTCTCTAAGCACATCATGTGAAAAATTCTCCAAGTAAAACAAACTGTCCTTACCAGCTTCACTGTATACAAGCTGCTTCATGAAAATTCTAATACTAGTGGTCACTAGATAGCAAAATATTTCTTCAGGTCACGCACATCTTGTTCTGATACAAATTTTCTTCCAAAAATGTACATTTTTATTAATACTGACTATGTGGAATACCTGTTATTAACATTACAGTTACTTGTAGAAAGGGGGAGTATTGCTGTGCTTTTTAATATATTTTATTAAATAAAAATATTCAAGACTAATCAGGTTACTGTGCAAATTCATACATCTGCCTCAAAACATTCACATGTTCAGATACACCACTGCAATACAGGTATCACAAGATAACGTCACAGGTAATCTATAGCAGTATCCTCAGATATGCTATCAAAAGAGGAGCCAATTTACATTTACTGTTCTGGAATGGTATTTCAGGCTTGACGAGTAGTTGCACAAAGGCAATGATACTCAGATTACTCTGTCTGTTAAAGACATTTCTTAAAATTTCTTCTTTCACACACTATTAAAACCGAAGTGTTTATCCCAGTGATAGCTAAATTGCCTTGGACATCCAGGCTAAAGATCCACTACTACTGGATTTCCACACTGGTTTTACTCATTTTTTTAAAACAAAAACAAATACATACACTCTTACATCACTGTCCCTTATCTAATGATTATTACAAGGCTATCTGTAAATACATTCTCTCTCCAACAAGATTCTCACCTAATGCATCTCTTCTTTCCAGTTTTTTCTGACGAGCTGTCATGGTTTTAGCTGGGATAGTTGATTTTCTTCACTGTAGCTGGTATAGTGCTGTGTTTTAGACTTAGTATGAAAATAATGTTGATAACACCCTGGTGTTTTAGTTGTTGCTAGGTAGTGAGTGCTTACACTAGTCAAGGACTTTTCCAGCTTCCCATGCTCTGCCAGGTGCACAAGAAGCCGGGAGGGGAGGGGGTACAACCAGGAGAGCTGATCCGAATTGGCCAAAGGGTATTCCATATCATGTGACGTCATGCCCAGTATATTAACTGGGGGGAGTTGGCCGGGGGAGGCAGCGATCGCAGCTCAGGGACCGGCAGCATCTGTCAGTGGGTGGTGAGCGGTTGCAGCACTTGTTGTTTGGGTTTTTCTCCTTTCTTCCAAGGTTTCATCTCTCTCTCGCTCATTATTTTCCTTTTCATTATATTAGTATTATTATTGCTATTTTAATTATTAAACTGTTCTTATCTCAACCCACAAGTTTTCTTTCTTCGGCCCTTCCAATTCTCTCCCCCATCCCACAGGGGTGGGGGGAGTGAGCGAGTGGCTGTGTGGTGCTTAGTTGCTGACCGGGGCTAAACCACAACACCAGCTCAATCTGTACATGTTATGATTGATAAGCCCTCACCTTACCTAGTTCCCTAAGCCATAACACTGAGTCCCTGACATTAGCTCCTCCAAATACCAGGAGTGTCTTTTCAGTCGGCTGCATAAGAGGGAAATCTTTTTTCCTTCCTCAGTTCCTCCTTCATACATCTGGAGCCAAAAGAGGGCTCTTCTTCCAAGCAGCTGACTCTACACCCCTAGCATCATCAATACCTCGATATGTTCTGCCAGAAGAGATGCTTACGTCATGGTGTATGACACTTTTGGCAAGTCAGCTCATCCTGTGCTTCAAGCTGCTGCAGAGGTATTTCAACCAGTTCCAACCTGGGTGTGTCTGTACTACACCACAGTTATTGCTGGAAGCCATTAGATAACCTGGATATTGGACAGAATCCAGAACCAGGCTAAAACATGGAACAGGCAGCTGGTCTGTACTCTGTTGCTACCGTGATAAAAAACAGAGACCAATTCTGAAAGTTGTCATTAGTGAAACTGTACCTGGGTCATTTACTTCCTTCTAGAGATTTGCTCTTCTCTAAAAATCTCAGGTACCCATGAGTTCAAAATACTTATGTTGAAATGTTAGTAAGTGTAAGTAACAGAACAGAGAACACAGCCACACCTTTCCTCATACACCTAATAAAGCAAGATTAAGATACAGAAACATGTAACACCCATTTGCTTGCTTGCTCTCTTGGATTTGGACTGTGTGATGACAACTGCATCTCCCGCTGTAAGCCAGCGGCTTCCCATGTTGACTAACAGAGAATGTTTTCACCCTGATCCTCATGCTGCTGTGCAGGGCACAGCAATGATAGAGACAAGCAGATGGCTTTGGACATCCTCAGTTTGCAAGCAAAGATGCTTTGCTGAATACCTAATGAACCTGTTACCATGTTTCCGCAAGAGTGTCTGTCAATGTCATCGCAACAACCTCCCACTGTCAACTTCAACATCAGGGTACAGTAAGCCATAACAGTGGAAGATGGTTGAGCTGTTGAAATAACAATGGATTAGTGTATTCAAACACTTGGAGAACGGTGCTGTCTGCGAAGAATGAGAGCTCTGCTTATCCTAAGAGGCAAATTGTTATCAGGTTATCCTGAACAAGAGTTCAGGAACTTGTCTTTCCAATTGGCCCAAGTTCACACAGAAACAGAAGAGCACCTCTTGCTGCTGATATATTTCCATACCCATTCTCATTTTGGCCTATTATCAGTCTGGCAGTTGAGAGCAAACTACGGTATCAATTGCCTCACAAACTCTCACTACCAAAGCACGCGGATTTGATTGTGCCCAAATCAGTCTAGTTAGGAACTGAGCTGCCTCGCCTAGCTGCTAAAGCTTACTGCAAGCCAGTTTCTGCAGAGCTATCAGATCCCTTAGTTAGGTACCCTGGCAGAAGAGAACCAGTACAATCCCCCTATGAATACAGCCTCATACCAAAGACCAGCCAAGTCTTGCCCATCTCACTGTCAACTTCCAAAATCTGATTCTCTGGGACCAGAAAATGCCAGAAACACTTTATGAAAAATCACCCACATCTAAGAAAATGAGGACAGAACAAGCATGTGTCTTTGACATTAAGATGAACTGCCCTTTTGCCATACGTAGTTTTAAATGTTTTAGTCACTTATCCTAGGCATCCTATGAAATAGCAATTGTGGTGGATTCTCCGGAATCTAGAAAATAAACACATTCTGTGTGCACACTGCTGGTCTCTCCAGAGAAGTCCTTTGCCTGACAAAAAACATCACCCAGTATTCAGTGGCTAAACAGCCCTCCTGCCACTCAGTCACTGTCCTTGCTCTTCCTTAGATATCAAAAGCACTCCAGAACAGTGCAGGAAACAGCAAGATGGAAGAAGAGCACTGAGAATAGCGGGTATTTGCAATGGCAACATCAGACATGGTCAAAGCCTCAGTGAGGTCTGTCTTGTTTCAAAGACACAGCTTTGTTAACAAGGTTATTGTACCACTCAAAAACAGTTGAGCAATATAACCCAATCCTATAATCTAACCATGCAAATAGGTGATCTCTAACCATTCTCTTCATTTAATGCATTAACAATGCCTGATTTCATTGCAATATTTTATTTTTTCTCTAAAACAGTAAACCATAAACTCTCCAGCAAGTTAAAACAATTAAAAATTTAAGTGAGCACTAAGTCAACAATTTAGTGATAGAATTGTGTCTTTTCAATTAGATATTCACAGTATGAAAGTGAATTTATTTAGGCCAATGTATCAGCACCATCAACAGAAATATTCATCATCATTACCACTTTCATCTGGCAGAAATTAGTAGCAGATGTTATGGAACTTTTCCATGTTTATATTCCTAGATGGCTTGACATTCCCCCATTGAGTTCAAAATAAGAAAACACAATGAATAATAAGCCCATGTTCACAGAACACTATTTTGAATCATAATCTGTGCCTACTTTCAAGTCACATCTCACACTGCAGCAACCATTGCTTTTCAGACTCAGCCTTCAGTAAGACAATTTGCTCCACATAAAGGATGCAAAACACTAAAATAGAATATTAGCTTGCAGTTCAATTACTGCCCAATCACTACAATTGTTCCTTGGCAAATCTGATTTGCATAAACACCATACACTTACTCTACACCACCAGTGTCAATCTTTCTGCTCTGTAGTCCACTGGTAACCAGTAGTATTAGATTTACTTGTACAGTCGGACAGATCTTTAAATTATGTACAGCAAACTCTTCTACATTAAGGAATATTTTCTTAGCCCAACCACACTTCCAACTGCAAACATTTACTCAGTTACGGGAGTGAGGATTAAGAAACCCAAACAAACCAAAACACACTCAAAACCTAATGTACAATAAACATGACCTCATTGGCTGCCAAAGGAAAGTTATACCTGTTCTTTCTGCTGGTTAGGAATCACACAGCACAGACTGGCAACACAGTTTGGGAAGGGCAGGGAGGCAGCTTCTCATATGTGCCTGCATGGGAAACCAGGAAATCTAGTGATTTCAAGAATCAGACGGTGAAACTGTTAAACTTCTTAACATACCTGCAGACTCTTCTTGCTTTCACAAGACTATATTGTCCAGGAACTAAGCCCACTGAAAGTGGCTTTTTTTCCTTTTCTTCTTCAAAGGATTACTTTTTCAATAAATCAATTTACTTCATGGAAACAGGAACACGAGTGCTAAGACAAGGGAAGTAGCAGGGACCTGTGACAAGGAGCACAGTGGAGAAAAGGAGACAGCTGCCTTTTTCTTGGAGGCTACATGTGTTTGCACTGCCTCCTGAGATACAGCAACCAGGGATTAAAACGCAAAGGACCCGAACTGTAGAGACATAACAGGAACAGACGGATTTACTTCCACATCTTTTAATGCACCTTGGTCATCCAGATGATCTGACTTCTCCAAGATTACACTGTTATGTTTTTCTAGTTTACTATTTTGCAGTCTGCTACAGTCTAGCTCCATAAACGGGGCAGTGTGAGGACTTCCAGCACACCCACAGAAGAAGCAGGGGAACGTTACAGTGGGAAAAACAAAAGGACCGGTGCGGAGAAAAGCCAACCCCAAACCTTAATTTTTATTTTCTTTCTAAAAATATACAATGTAAACTGGTAATAAACCTGAAATATTCATGCAATGTCAGTCTGTCAAAGTGTCTATTTGGTCCACCAGCTAAAACACTAGCAAGAAAAAACCCGCAGCATTGCAGTACTCCCTTCCATTTATGACTGAAAAATATAGTAATACATCTATTTTCATCTTACTGAAATCCTGTATTTCCTTGAAATTACAGATTCTTATACTTTTAATTAAATACAATGAAGTGAATATATGAATTTAGGTATGATTATAATTACAAATAATTATAATTATAAATCTATACTTGGAGTTAAATCTTCCTGCAAATAGATGTAAAAATGTCATATCTACTGAACTAGATGAAGAATAAATTATATGATGTAACAGCAACTGGATAAGTATCAGACAGAAATTTCAAAAACTTTTTGTATGTATACATTTAAGTATGTTTGAATATTTTAAGTGTATCCACTTTTATAATTTTGAATTAATGGTGAATAAGAATTTTTTTTTAATGCAACATAAACTGTTACTGAGAAATGGGAACACGTGGAGCTTTTTTTTGTTGGTTCATTTGTTGGGGTTTTTTTGTGGGTTTTTTGGTATGTTGTTGGGTTGTTGTTTTGGTTTTTTTGGTTTTTCTTTTGTTTTTTATTAAAAAAGCCAACCCATAGCCCTCCTTGCAAGCACCACTTGACTTACTGTCACAGAGGTACACTAAACAAAGGACAAGCTCAAACAACTTGATTTCATGAAACAGCCAAAACAACAAAAACCAATGAGGAGCAGGGGTAAGCTGAACTCAGCCATCCCCCCAGTAACATTTAACACCTAACAGGTTCGAGCCGTCAGTCGGGGTGTTATCACCGCACAAACAAATGACGGTCCAAAGCGCGCGCACACGCGCCCTCTCACGAAAGGCGCTCTCCCCCGCTCCCGGGCACCCAAAGGTGCAGTCGCTCTCCCGGGGCGGGGGCGAGGCCTCTCTCAGGGCTCTCTCCAGGAAGAGTCACTCACCCACAAGGCGGCGAGGGCGCCCAGTCCCGGGAGCTTTCCTCAGGCGCCGGCCCGGCCCAGGGGCAGAGGCTTCGAGCACAGCCCCGCCGCGCCGAGGGCAAGGGGGGCCCCTTTGGCGGTGCCCCTTTTATACCCTGGGCCGGAGCTGAGCTGAGGTCATAATTGGTCACCATCTAGAACCTCCTCTGCTCCGAGGCACCTCCTTGGCTGCAGCCCCTCTGTTACCGAGGGGTTTCACCTCTCCCACCCAAAGCACAGAAGGCCCGAAAAGCCAGCGATCACCTTGCCAAAAGCCAGCAAGCTCCGGGGAGGTGTACCTGCCACACTTACTCCTCAAAATAAGCGAGGAGACTCTGCTCCTCTGCTCCCATCCCACATCTCGGGCTGAACCACTCTGAAGGGAGCAGAGGCTCATTGGAGAGTAGCAGAAAGAAGTACCTGCTGCCAGTGTTTGAGTTGCTCTGGTGCTTCCCAGGCTGGCAGTCTGCTCTCTCCACATTAACAGTTATACTTTGTGAAGTTTACACATTATTCTGTGAACAAACCAAATCCCACAAACACAGCCCACGACCAAAGACCAAACTGAAGGCACTGCTCCATAGCTAGAACGACCAACTCTTGCTACTGTGAAGCTACAAACTTAACAAAGCTCTTCAAAAATGCATAGCCATCGGCTTTTATCGCAGTTCTTGTAGGTCTCCTGTTTAATGAAATACCAATGGAGTGGTAGTAATTATAAACAGTAACATGGAGGGTACAAGAGCAGGAACCGGTTGTATTGTCCCCAAAGTCAGCTCAGACATCCAACAGAAAGATAAGTCTGACAAAGAGTGAGCATTGCAATATTAACTATTAACATATTTTAATCAATGTTTTCTGGGAAAATGTAATTTAGTAGGGAAAGGTAGCAATACACTCAACATACCCACTGAGCTCTCAACTTCACTTTTTAAACAATATTCCTGAACATTTCTCTATGAACAGTAGTTTTTACAAACATAAAAGTAAAAGCTTCTCATGTCTAGCAGCAGCAGTATCCATAGGATACCTCTGCTCTCTTTTGAGAGCTCGTTCCTGATTCACAAGGCAAGAGTCTCTCTTCATTCCTCAGCTCTGTGCCATTTTTCCATTACTACTCTTGATATTTTCAAACCCTTAAGCTGCCCACAGATAAATGTACCCAGTAGAATGCAGGAAGATCCACAAGTTTTTAAACAACTCATCTCTCCGATAATCTCATTTTCAATCAAACAGTTCTCTTTTGTAACCAAATAGTTTTTTTCTACCAAGTGAAATTTTGGCAAATTTTTCTGTTAAAAAGCTTTACACAGAAAAGACACGTGAATTGCCTGGCCTTCCTAAAGACAGCAGAAATATTACTTCATGACATATATACCAATAAAATAATGAGAGGGTGAGTTAAATACTGTAGCTGTAGAGATTTCAGGTATTTCATGAATTTGATGAACGAGTACCACATTAATGGAGGTTGTCTACCAACTACAAGGAACATGGCTACTCCACTCAGAATTGGTGTCACAAGGGAACGGCCAAAGCAATCACCCATGTTGGAATGATGCTCTATATCAGGTCAGGGAAAAGCCAACTCATCCACTGTGAATATGAAAAATAGGAGGCAGTTCTATCTTAGGATCTTACCCACCACAGCACATGTGAAATCCTAATTCTTATTTTATGAATTCCCTTAAAAAAGGGAAAAAAAATCCTCTCATTTTGACTTATTACCACTGAATTATATGTGCACCTTGTTTTTTGACAGTAGCTTCCTTTTAGAAGGAAGTATTTGCATTTCTGACTCTTTTTGTCTTCTCTAATGGACACATATTTAGCCAGTATTAATCAGGTTGAGAATTTGCATAGTTCTATTCATCTAAACCATGACTGTTCCAGCTTGCACAGGTACCTCTCCATGCAAGCTGAACAGGCAGAGCATGGCTGAGCAGATCAGAAAGAATAAGAAATAGTCTACCTTCCTCAGAAAATCTAAGAGCTAGGGCCAATGTACTTTGTGAACGTACTATACATCTCAAAACACAGTCATGCATGTTGACTACCTCTGATAAAAATTCAAGGCAAGAAGGGGGTATATCAGCATATAGATTTAATTAAGAAGGATTTTTTCATTGTCATACGCAGCATGGAGCAATGTGAGATAAAAAGGAGCCACAGGGAACATGTATCCATCTGAACACAGGCTCCCCACTACAGACCCAATGGCCCAGTAAGGCAAGGCAAAGAACAGGCTTCTCTTCCTGCTGAGTGGCACAATCCCACGGGATGCCCAGCACAAGGTCTGGTGAGGGCCAGCACACACTCACATTGTGCCATGCAACACTCCACCTTATGGAAACCCAGATAAGTTTCTTGTATTTGTCTGAGGTGCTCAGTGCAATGCAAAGATACTAGCAGTACAAAACCATCCATGATGACCTAGTTGATAAATCACAGCAGAGTGGGTGACTACAAATATATCAGTAGGAAAAAGGAAAAAAAAAGTCTTAAATTGTCGGATGCAATCAGCATTTAGTGATAGAAGAGCACATCTCGCACATGGAAAGTGAAAAAGAAAATTACTCAGTTTTGCTGCTCTTTTAGGAACAGTGGCTCCACAGAGCTGACAGCTGATCAGAAAGCCCAAACTGTGCTATGCATAAATGTTAAAAACAATTCATGTCATGTGCGTGTTGCATACTGATGAATACTAAAAGCCTACATTGTAATGTATAACTATCCTGGAGAAAATCATGAAGAAACTGTGCATGGACAGAAGCCAGGAAAGATTGGATTGCAAAGGAAATTCTCTCCATCAATGAAACCATAACTGTAGCATATTTTTTAATATCTTTTTAGAGCTCTGATCACAGAAGCACATTTATGACCACTAAGAAAACAAAACAATACCTTTAAAGTTATTTTCTACTTTTATAAGAGTTTTATAAGATACTTCATTTTTGGCAGTATACCTTTTGCTAATACAGCTTTGCTAGCCTAACTGCTGATTTCCTAAAGAGTTCTAAAAGTGAGCAGAATACAAAAATCTAACCTCTGCGGGAGCACCTAGAGCCAACAGGCTGGTTAACCAGCTTCTGTATATGGACACCCAAATTAAAGTTCTCACTCCCATTCACCAACTTTGCCACTGAACAAGAACTATGCTGAATGTCTGCATAGCAGATGAGACTATCCAAAACTTGGGTTGCTCATAAAAACATACCATATCTACAAACATTCATTAGACTCGGGATGAGTCAGTTTATGTGGCTTTACTAAACAACATTACATTTTTAAACTGTTCTATTATTTTAAAAATAATAAAAGTTTAGGACATTTTAAAACTTGAAAGACGTGTAGGAGTTTCAAACGGAACATCAGGCATTTCAAACATTTTTCTTATTTTCAAAGGGAACAGCTAGGCACCTACAGGACAGTTTCATTTAAGATGCTGCTTAAATTATAGCCTTATTTCATACATAGTAAAAATTTTCAGTTCCTGTCCGCACAGATCAGACAGCTAGACATCTAAGGCTTTTGCCTATAACAAATTGCAGGAGATGGATTTAAAAACAAAATGGTTTAGGTCTGGCTTTAAAATGAACCAACTACGGTTTAACTTGCGTTATAAAATGTGAATGAAATTATTTTGTAGGGTTCACAGTTTGTTTCACTACTCTTTAATCATAGTATGTTCAGACTGTTTTAATCAACATCTTTATGAAAGGCAGACGATGGTCCTTCTTGCTGCCACAGATCACCATTAATGACTGCAAT
Organism: Morus bassanus; assembly: GCA_031468815.1. Lineage (NCBI taxonomy): Eukaryota > Metazoa > Chordata > Aves > Suliformes > Sulidae > Morus > Morus bassanus. Next base: position 6,749,791 of record CM062583.1, read on the forward strand.
GGGGAATACAGCAGAAGTAGAATTTAGGACTGTTGCAGTGGAGAATAGCAAAACCTAGCTTCCATTTTCAAAGTCACATCGACCACAAAGCACTGACAGATACAAAAAAACCCAAACCAACCACCTTTTAAGGCCTGGGTCCTCAACCTTATCCATACAAGTGGAGTCCTGGGTGCATATGGGATCTTGTTCAACTCAAAGTCACTACTGTTGTGCAGTGATTTGTAATGATTAGGACTAAAGATTTGGTCATCAAAGTCCCCATTTGTAAGTTGGGTTGAGAAAGGCACAGTTTTTACAACCATTTCTTCAGATGAAAATCACAGAATCAGTTTTAAGCCTGAGGGAATAGCAAGGGATTGCTACAGCTAAAAGAACACCCAGCTGAAAAAAAAAAATTCTCCTAGAGATGCAAAGAGCAGACAATGTAATTTTGTAGTGGAGTTAAGGCCTCTTCCTCCCATCCCAATCACACCCCTATGAATAACAAATGTGAGCGCAGACTGGGGCGGGTAAGAAGCTACAGCCAGTGCCTGCACATGCACCATGCAGCGGCAGAACACTCTCCGACATTCACCCTCCACCAGAAGAGAGAGGACACATGGTAGAAATGTATGTGCAGGGAATATTAAGAGACTGCAGTTATCCCTTCCTCTTCCGAAGAAAGAGGATGAGGAGCTCACACTGCTCTTAATGTAGAACAGGACCAAAATGTGAACACAGGGCTAGGAGCAGTCCTGTTCCTAACAGTTACCTGCTTGTTTAAATGAGTAGAAAGATGTTGATTCACAGGAACCGATGAATTGTTATCGACCTTATAATAGAAAAACACAAACAAGACAGGACCCATCATGATCACCATGTCAGGTTTATAATTACTGAATTTCAGTAAGATACTTGCATGAATATACAGACAGTAGTATTCAAGCCAGTATTAGAATAAGAACAACACTCTCACTTGATGCTTTTTACTTTGCCGGAAGTTAAATACATCTTTGTGATTGCAGACATAAGCACACTTGCTCCAGACTTTCAACTGGCCTGATAAATGGTATGGTGGTTTTCCAAATCAGCTGGGACAAGTCAGGTGACAAATGATTTCCATTAGCTTCAGCAGAATGGAAACAAAACAGATCAATACAAATGATTTGCAGCAAGTTCAGATCATAAATTTCCTTTTTCCCAGTTCCATCATTTTAAAATAGAAGCATTCTCCCCACACCATATGAAAAAAGGCAGTAGTGATCCAGAGATTTGATCATTCCAGTTACAACAAACTGCTCGTGATTTCAGCTTGGAGTGCTTTTTAATCAAGCATTGATTTTACTCAGTGATATAAAACAATATTATTTTAAAAGATGGCAAACAAAAAATAATGACCATATTTTTGGAAAATTAATATGATCCTACTGTTATGTAAAAGCCGTAACAGTCCCAGATTCTACTTTTACTGTACTAAAATTACCTGCTATTTTGTTTTTGCCTTTCCTCACTTGTCTGTGACCATTTCTAAACCCTGTTTGGGAAGGATATTTTGGGGTCACCAATTCTTACATCTTTGAGATGAAACAACAGATTTTGAGCATGCACTGCAAGTAATAGCTTGCATATAGTTCGTTGTGCTTTGTAGATAGCTAAATTAACTCCTATTTAACAAACTAGAGTCCCAAAATACACTCATCTACTGTAATGCTGAGAGAAGATACTCGTAATAGCGGATTCATAAATCACTGTGTAAATCATCTATTCTAATGAAAAAGACATTTATAAACAGAAAAGAAGATTTCAGTGAAGCACAAAACCCATTAATTCCCTCAGAGCAGGCTCAGTGCACCATACTTCCAGGAGGTACGTAATACACTTCCACAGGAACACGTTTTGGGGAAAATTCCTTTGTAAATTAGTTAACATAGTGATACCCAAACACAGATGTTTGTCATTTGCAGTTTCATTCTCTCAATACATCTATAGATTAGTTATCATTAGTGATGTCTCCTTAACTGGCTCTAATTCTGGGTTCATTTTCATGCAATAGCTAGTTCCACAGGTTAATTCTTAATATTGAAGGACAAAGGAAAAGAAACTTCCCATAAAATTAAGTAGTCTCCCTTTCAGTTTCCGTATATTGTCTTCAGCTGTTATTACTAAAAAAAGAAGAGAGAAAAATAGAAGGAAAAAGTTGTCTCTTTTCCATATCAACACATTAATACTACCTTTTCAAAACATCTCGTGGCATATGGGAAGGTGGAGATTGCGTTCTCCTCCTCAGGACTGCTACCTGACACCCCGCATGGGGGCATACCCCTGCCGGCCTTGTCACAGCACTTGTTCGTATCTCTTACCTGTCCTTATTCAGAACTCACACAAACAGACCACTGGTAGAAAAAAGGACGTTCCCCTGATATAAAGCAATCCTACCTTTTCATTTTTGTACTTGACAGCGTAAACCAAACAGTTGCCACATACCACAAGTAGATTCAGTTATGAGCTGGGATCCTATTTCTAGAACAAAGCTTAAGAAAACACAGTGAATTGAATCAAAACAGCATCGTGGATTAGAAGATATAGCGAGTACTGTAATCTATTTGTACATACTAAATATTTCTCTGGAAGGAAAAAAAAACAACAAAACCACCAAACTGTGCTTTTAGAGTTTATTTAAATAACCTAGAGCGGTACAGGTAGATTTAATTTCAGTTTTTAATCTGTCAGGAAGTACAAACTACACTGGAGGATGGCAAGCAATTATCTGCTGTCCATCAGTATTATTTTGGATCTCCCCTTCCCACCCACATTCACCCTCAGTCCACTTCTTTGTTCAATCCAATTCATTTTGTACAACTTTAAGTCAAAAGCTCAGATTTTTTTTTATTCTTAAGTAGATCTAGATCACAGAAATTACCTTTTTTCCCCTCAGCAGATACATGCTGAAAAAGCAAGTTAACCCAGTTCGCAGTATATTTCATCAGTTCGTTTAAAATCTAGGAAGAAGGATTTTAAAAACAGTTTTGCAAATCTCAGCTCACTATAACACACTACATCAGGAAGACCAAATAAAATCCAGCCATATTAGAGCCTTTGAAAGGCAGCGACTGCATTTACTCAATACTTTTAACTCTTTTTAATAGATCAGGAACAGAATAATGAATTATATTGTGTATTCTTATGACTATATGGAAATAAATGAAATATCTATACGAGTAACATTATGATGCTTTGCAACTGAAGTATTCTTCTGCTTTGGAGGAAAGAAAGAAAGAAAGAAAAAAGACTGACAAAACCATCAATAGAAAGGACTGCAAAAGCCTGTCTGTCAGCTTTTCTAAAAGCCTCCATTTGGCTTCCAACTTCTCAAGAGGAAAATAATAGAAAAATAGAGAGAAGAGATGGAGCCTCTAAAATGGTGAGCAAATGGTCACTTTAGGACTGCAGCTGCTTCTCTCTGCAGGAGGCACAGCCAAGATACCAGAAGAATATTTGGCAAAGATGTTCAATATGAAGAGAAATACATAATGTGTGATCTATGGTGCTATGCTTTCCCCTTAAACAAATCCCATCCCCAGATGGCCTGTAAGATATTAAACTATTGCTTGTTTGCAGTTCCAGCAGGAGACTGTATATAAACAAAACCACTTCTGTAAGCCTCTTTACAGTTCAGTAGAATGTTTAGTCTTACCTTTAAATAAATCCCTTTAACAATATTAGATATAGATACACAGAATTTCAACATTAACTTATCTCTCCACTGCAGAAGCAAGAACTTCTCTTGGTCCAGCCTACTAAAAAGAAAAATCAGGTGTTGTAATTGGGTGCTAATTGCCCTCTGTGCCTTAGAAGCCTCTTCTAAACACTAATGCAAGAATGAAAGCAGGAACAAAGATCCAATGAACTCAGGAAACTTCTCAATTTGAAGCAATTTATTAAATATTTGCTCTAACTTTGCTAAATATACTAATAAGTATTGAAACCTCATTACCCTAACTGGTTTTTGTTGCACCTAACAAAAATGTGGGAAAAACATGTCCTGTAAGAGGAATTCCCTGGGTACAACACATATTTGTAATTGTTGGGCTCCAAATTAAGTTTCCATGCATGGACACAAGGCGGGGTGGGTGGGTGGGTGGGGAGATGTTGGAAGACAATATTGAGAGCATAGAATAGAGAAATAGATATAGAGACAGCCAAGTATTTTAAATGAATTAAGACAGAAGAATGCTAAAAATATACTTGGGATATCAAAACCTACAGCTAAGTGAATAAGAAAAGTAATTAGCTCTCCCTGCTGACACTGCTTTCCTGTCAGTAGCATCACAGCACCTAGTGACAGAGGCAGCTGGCCAAGCATCTGACAGCTGTCCACATTGTGGGGAGCATAGGAGAGCAAAAAAAGCTTAGACCATGGAACTAAAGAGCTTTAAAAACAAACATGAATGTTCCAAATATTCCTTCATGAACAAGCTGACGTACAAGTTTAATATTAGAGTTGAGCTGGTTTACTTAAAAAAATCCAAGCCAATATATAACAATTATTATTCAGTATTAAAGTTCACAGGAACAAGCAAAATTAACTGGTGTGTTCATCCACAGGCCTGTTTGTACTATTTTCAATTGAAAGTTTACATGCTGTTAACTGACAGTAAGAACGTCTATACTTTGAAATCTATTTGCCCGAGGTTTTACAAACCCCACCTCCTTCTCCTCCAAGTAGCAGAGTCCCTGATGGGCAAGTATACCTATAATGCTAAGTTTACACTAGAGTCAGAGGTCAACAGAAGTCATTCCCAATGGCTTTGTTTAGGGTTAAGACCTGATTAAAAAAAGGAAGATCCTTCCTCCCAATTGGGATGGAAAGTCAGTCCTATTAAGCGTAGCCCTGCTTCCCTGTTACAGACTGCATTATGAAACCATCAGCTGCATCCCCTAGGCCTTTTCCAGAGAGTATAATTAACATTTCTATGTTGCAATCTTTCAAGCTCTTTTCCTTCCTGTAAACCTCTGATCCTGCTTTTGCCTTCTGCCTTTCTGAATTCTGGTAATGTGTCTGTTCTCTGCTGCTTTCCTTCATCTCTCTTCAGAGCTCCTCCCACTAGAAGACTAATTCAAGGTGTGGCATTTCAAACACACAGTACCTCTGTGCTCACTTATTTGCTGACAGAAGTTCAAAGACTATTCCAGAATGTATTTGTCTGCTTTAATAATACATTCATGCACAGATGAGACGATCCACAGGGAAAGCTGTACAGTTGCTACGCTAGCTGTGAGATCATAGAATCATAGAATTCTTAAGGCTGCAAAAGACCTCTAGGATCATCAAGTCCAACTGTCAACCCAACACTACCATGTCTCCTAAACCATGTCCCCAAGTGCCATGTCTACGCTTTTTTTGAACTCCTCCAGGGATGGTGACTCCACCACCTCTCTGGGCAGCCTGTTCCAGTGCCTGACCACTCTTGCAGTAAAGAAATTTTCCTAATATCCAATCTAAACCTCCCATGGCTTTAAGCCATTTCCTCACGTCCTTGCGCTAGTAACTTGGGAGAATAGACCAACACCCACCTCACTACAACCCCCTTTCAGGTAGTTGTAGAGAGCAATAAGGTCTGCCCTCAGCCTCCTCTTCTCCAGGCTAAACAACCCCAGTTAACTGGATTTAGCTCCATTCACCACAAGTCTCTGGGCTCAGCCATCCAGCCAGTTTTTTACCCAGCGAAGAGCACACCTGTCTAAGCCATGAGCCACCAGCTTCTCTAGGAGGATGCTATGGGAGACTGTGTCAAAGGCTTTACTAAAGTCCAGGTAGACAACATCCACAGCCCTTCGCTCATCCACCAGGCGGGTCACCTGGTCATAGAAGGAGATCAGGTTGGTCAGGCAGAACCTGCCTTTCATGAGCCCACGCTGGCTGGGCCTGATCCCCTGGTTGTCCTGCACTTGCCCAGTGAGCTCACTCAAGGTGTATTGATCCATAATCTTCCCTGGTACTGAGGTCAGGCTGACAGGCCTGTAGTTCCCCAGCTCCTCCTTCCGGCCCTTCTTGTACATGGGCATCACATTGGCAAGCCTCCAGTCATCTGGGACCTCCCCTGTTAACCAGGACTGCTGATAAATGATGGAGAGTGGCTTGGCAAGCTCCTCCGCCAGCTCCCTCAGTACTCTCGGGTGGATCCCATCCGGCCCCATGGACTTGTGAGTGTCCAGGCGGCTCAGCAGGTCGTAAACTGCTTCCTTCTGGACTATGGGGGGTTTGTTCTGCTCCCCGTCCTTGCATTCCACCTCAGAGGGCTGAATACCCCAGGGATAACTGGTCTGATGGTTAAAGACTGAGGCAAAGAAGGCATTAAGTACCTCAGCCTTCTCCTCATCCGCAATGGCAATGTTCCCCTCCGCGTCCAATAGAGAATGGAGATTCTCTTTGGTTCTCTTTTTATTGTCAATGTATTTGTAAAAACATTTTTTGTTGTCAATGTATTTGTAAAAACATTTTTTGTTATCCCTTACAACAGTAGCCAGGTTGAGTTCTAGCTGGGCTCTTGCTTGTCTAATTTTCTCTCTGCAAGACCTAACGAGGTCTCTGTACTCTTCTTGTGATGCCTGCCCCTTCCTCCAAAAGTGGTAGACCCTCCTTTTTTTCCTGAGTGCCAGCAAAAGCTCCCGGTTCAGCCAGGCTGGTCGTCTTCCCTGCCAGTTCGTCTTGCGGCACACGGGGACAGCCTGCTCCTGTACCTTTAAGACTTCCCTCCTGAAGAAAGCCCCAGCCTTCCTGGACCCCTTTGCCCTTCAGGACTGCCTCCCAAGGGACTCTCCCAGCCAGTGCCCTGAACAGGCCAAAGTCTGCCTTCCGGAAATCCATGGTAGTGGCTCTGCTGACCCCCCTTCTTTCTTCACCACGAATTGAGAACTCAGTCATATCATGGTCGCTAAGCCCAAGACAGCCTCCGACCACCACGTCTCCCACCAGACCTTCTATGTTTGTGAACAGCAGGTCAAGCGAGGCACCTCCCCTGGTAGGCTCACTTACCAGCTGCGTCAGGCAGTTATCTTCCACACACTCCAGGAACCTCCTAGACTGTTTCTTCTCTGCTATGTTGTATTTCCAGCAGACATCTGGTACATTGAAGTCCCCCACCAGAACAAGGGCAACCAATTGTGATACTTCCACCAGCTGCTTGTAAAACGCTTCATCTACCTCTTCATCCTGGTTGGGTGGTCTATAACAGACCCCCAGCAGGACATCTGCCTTGTTGGCCTTTCCCCTCATCCTTACCCATAAGCACTCAACCGTGTCATCACAATTGCTAAGCTCTATGCAATCAAAACACTCCCTAACATATAGGGCCACCCCACCGCCTCTCCTTCCTTGCCTATCCCTTCTGAAGAGCTTGTAGCCATCCATCGCAGCACTCCAGTTGTAAGAGTCATCCCACCATGTCTCTGTGATGGCAATTAAGTCATAGCTATCCTGCTGCGCAATGGCTTCCAGCTCCTCCTGTTTGTTTCCCAAATTTTGTTGCCCAAATCCTGTCTGACAGGAGAGGTATACAGATTCAAACAAGGAACCAAGAGATGCTGAAGTCTTGATAAAAAAAGTGAACTTGGAATGTACATCCTATCCTAGATACATCCTATCAACTTGGTGTTAGGGGAACACAAAAGGTGATTCCTTGACAAGGGAAGAAATCCAGCGCTGTGCTAAATTGTTCCTCTATTTCTTCCCCTTCTGTTACTTCCTCTGCCTGCCTCTTTGTTTCTGAATGTTAGCATGTAACAGCCATTCTTATAGCTCTACAGGTGATGCAGCCTCAAGAGCTAGTTTTAGCTTTACAGCTGGGCACTATTTTTTTATCTTTTTCTGATAGTAGCCTCTCTTGCTCATTTTATTTATGCTGCTGTACGACAAGAACAACGGTTGCTCAGCACATTTGTGTAACAAATCACTATAGCCAGGGTAAATGGATAACAAAGCTAAAAAGAATATAGGGATCATTCTACAGGTGTTTTTCTTAAAGCAGTAAGTCAAATGAAGGCCCCCATCAACAGAAAAATCTGAACAGTATGAACTGCATTTAGCAGTACAGATAGCATCCATCCACTTTCTCTACCTTTTTTTTTTTTAAAAGGCAGAAGAGCTTGACTTTTAATTTACGTGTATAAAAAGCATTCACACAGTGATACAGCCCATGGTTCCATTTGTCTAAATCCAATTCTACAATATATTTACTGCCTGCTGAATATAAGTACCAATCCAGGCCACTGACTGTCTCTATTTTACTTACACCTATAATAAGGAACTCTTTTAACATTTGTTCTACCACTAAGATGACTGAGATCAAATACTCTAAAAGCTATGACAGATTTTGCAAGAGCACATTTACTTGCTATTTAAAATGTTCTCGTAACTTTCTTGCACTCAACAATACATTCCAAGTTCACTTTTTTATCAAAACTTCAGCATCTCTTGGTTCCTTGTTTGAATCTGTATACCTCTCCTGTCAGACAGGATTTGAGCTGCATACAGCCTAAGGACATCAAGAACCTGAGAAGAATGTGAAGCTTCATGCCTAGGCCTTTCTTCTAGCTCTAGTGCAAGACACACCATTTCAAACGAACACTTTCTGGAAAAACAAAAACCAAAACCAACAAAAAATACCACACCACCAAACAACCCACAAAAATCCCCAAACACACACCACCCACAAAAAACCCCCAAAACCCAAAAAGCCCACACAAAACAACAAACATAACACCACACCCCAAAAAACCCTCGAACTCCGCAATAAACTACCTTTCTTAAGCAAAGGCCCTTCAAATTCTTGTTCAGTAGTTTATGTCAACATTTAAACTGTAGTTTCTCCATTCGAGGTTTCATTCACAGACAGAGCAAGTTTCAGTGGATATTTTGCTACTTATTTCACTACTGCAGCTTTATAAATATCCCTAGGAAGCAGTGCAAGAGGAATTACTGAAGACGCCAGGATCCCTCTGTTATCATTTCCTCCAGGTTAGTGCCAGTCACTGCTACTGCAGTCACCCACCTCCTGGGACTTCAGCATCTGCCAGTCCTGTCTGCACCATATGGTCTCTTGGCTAGAACAGAAAGCAGAAGCCCTGACCCTATTCTCAGCTTCTTTAGGCAAAAGCCATTGCAGGAGACCACTTCAAGTCTAACAGTCTAAGAATATGGGCCTCCCTCTGGAGCAAGGAGCTGCACCAGGCACTTGCCGGCAGCTGAAAGAAAACACATCCCCTGCCCCATCCCAGCAGACCCCAAACTAACAGGGAAGAGACAAAACCCCAAACTAGATCACCACACAGAAAAGCAACGGAGTGATAAAAAAAAAAAACCGCACCCTCAAGGCATAAACCCCCACAATTTTATGTCAAGTCCCAAGACAGTAACGTTCTCAGCAGAGCCAGCAACCCTCTCTTTAATGAGCCCCAGAGGTGAAACTGCCATAAAGGTGAAGGTACCAGGGCTGGGGGGACTCAACTCCTGCAATTCCACTTGCAGAGATGGAGACCAACACCCTGCACCAACCCTGCAACCCTTCCCACCAGCTTTGCTTGCAAACCCACAGGTCCCTCTCTGCCCCTAACAACCGAATTTCAGACATGCCATTCAAAACCCAGTCTGCTGGAGGTTACTTTAGCCCTCAGTGAACAGAGCATTTCGCAGCTGCTGTTCTCCTGCGTTCTCCCCTCTAGCTTTGCTGAGCAAATACTTCTGGATTCAGTTCTTTTAGCTGTATTGCCGCCTTTTATTTCCTGGAAAGTCACTACCTTTTTTGACCATGTGTCTTAAAAAAAAACAAACCACACCAAACAAACAAAAAAAGCCCCACCCAGCACAGAAATATTGTTGCAATCTCCTAAACCAGGGATGTGCAACACTTGGCTGAAACAAAAGCACTTCATTTTATTAACTATATAAACATTTCAGTTTAAGCCATCTCAGGCTTCTGAAAGGAAGCTATATTAGTATAATTATGCTACAAGTCACTCTTGTTTGATTAACACAACAAATTATTTCAAAGACCAGTTCTATTTTGAGGCTGAAAGTAGCAGAATTAGTGGCTGATGATTTGCCAAAGTCAAAACATCACAGGTAACATCCTACTGATCACATAGAGACGGAAAAGTCAAGTAGCTCTATTGATCCGTGCGAGATCTCACTGCCAGGAGAGTACCTGCAGTCCCCCCACACTGAGAAACACATTGCATGGATACTGCCACAGTTGGTGTCAGCCGTTTCACCTATGCAGGCCAAAGTTAGCACCCACAACACATACTAACATCCAGAAATAACAGCCGTTGTCAAACTCTGCTTTAATCTGTCCATGAATTTGGGGTTTTTTGTTAATAGTACTTGTAATTAGGATTTAGATAGAGCTATCAAAGCAGACTTTATACTAATGATAACCAGCATAAAGCAATTCAATAGGGAGGGTGGAGAAGGGAGTGGGTCAAACTGCTTGTGGTTTTGCACTAAAATTGTCTGGATTGCCAAAATGCTTACTCCCAGCATTAGCCATAACCTCTAAAGCCAGAGCTGCCAGTATTTTTCCTAGAACAAAGAGCAGTCAGCTTGATCACTGAACACATACTGGTAATTTCAAAAATATGAAGTAGCAAAGTTGGGTACTGAAGAATTCTTATCCACAGAGCGGTATTAACTGAGCGTAAATCTGCAATAAAACCTTTAGCTGTGGATACGGGCTACCAGAAAACACAGCCAGCCCAACTGCACCGAGAGCAGTCCACAACATGCTCCCCCACAGAGAATACAAAGGCCATTTCCTTGGCAGAGACCTGCAGCTCTGCTTTCCTTGGCTCACACTGTCCCCACAGAGCACACAGCTACCCGGAGGCACAGACTGTGTGTTTGTGATGCTGCGCAGTGCACGAGGAGGAGCCATTGCCGAGCATTTATACCACACATGACTAAGATGCTTTTGCTGTGTATGTCACACTGCTGTTCGTGATGCACAAAATGTAGGTGCTGTTTTTCCCCTCCCTCCACCCAGGCACCAGCAGCTGGAAAGGTCGAGCCCATCTCACCCCGTGTTGTTCATATTTGCTGGTAATAAAGCTGTGTTACTTCCTTTCTGGCTGCTTCATTTGTACACACTCAGTTCCATAAACACAGCAACGCTCATCAGTCAGCTTTCACATTAGTAAGTCTAGTCGTGGAAATTGTACTGCTACCCAGAGATGGTATCATGTATTTTGAAAGGCCATAACATCATCTGACTAATGCTCTAGGACTCGGTTCTCCTCTCATTGGCATCATGAATGAGAAATAAGCTGGCATATGCCAGAGAATTTATATTAAATAAAACAACAAAAACAAAAAACCCACACACAAACCCAAACACAAAACTAAATGTCAGTTACAAATAGGTCAGCAAAAACACTCATATGAAAGCAGGCAATGGAGACACAGAACCGCAAGAACTTATTTGAGGTTCAAAGTAAAAAGTGCCATTTTTGGTCACTCCAGAAGTCTTCATCTTGCCACAAGTAAATATTTTAAATAGAAATACTTGTGGAAGGTTCCCAAAATTTAACCCATATTAATATATGTCTTTTGTTTCACGTCTGCCCTATTGAGACAGTAAAGCCTTTTTAGAATGCTGACAATGATGTTATCCTTTTTTTAATGCCTACTGAGAGTAAAGCAGCTAATATATGTAAACAAAACTAAATATATACTCATCCTTATTATAAATGGATTTGGAGTTTTGAGTGCAAAGGAAAACAACTATATTCTCTCAACAAACAGATACTTGGTTAATTCTTAGCAAGCCCTGATCTCCACACCAACTCCCAGCGCTCTGTGGAAGAAACTGTATAAGGCTAAAAGATGCAAACCCAATGGATTCTTTGTATTTTCTCCCACATAAAAAGAGAAAATGAGGTGCTCACTGTATCATATTATCCCATCCTTTTTCAAAAGTGGAGTGAAATTAAAAATATACAAGTCTACATCCTGGGAGGAGCGGAGGGAAGGCAGAATCATATTTGAACATCTGTGTTATTTTATCAGGTAAGAAGTGTGAGAAATCTATTTGGCTTTTTTGAGTGATGATTCTTCAATGGAAGAACTGAAGTTCAGCCCTTGTGCGCTGCCAGGCCTTGGTCTCCTGTCACCCTCAGTCACAGCCTGCAGCACAGCAAGTCTTCTAATGCAGGAAAACGCCATCTGAATCTCCATACACTCAAACTAGCTACTCTAGGACGAACATTTTTAACACATTCAAGCACATCAACATTCTCCAGAGTGCTCCTGGACCACAAGTACAACTCCTAGGACTTCTGCTTTTAAAAACGAGAGATGGGCCTGACAGCCTTCAGTTGCCTTGGTCATTCACATTAGATAAATATCAGTCAGAAAAAATTCTTGCAGTTAAAACATACTGAATGTTTCATATGTTTGCACAGTGTATTCATATTTAGAAATATACAATATTACAAATGAACAAAAGATATAATAAAAAACAGAGCCAAGCACTTTGAGGAGAAAAGTCCAAGTTTAAACAGTATCTACAGATGAGAAGTCAGTCTTTTTAAAAATAATTTCTTAAACAGCATTTTTCATTTGATGTTCCTGAAATAGAAGTTAACTTCTCATTTTATTAACAGAAGAAAAGCCATAACCAGCAGAGTAAGGTCTACTGAAACTCCCTTGTCAAGCTCATATAAACAAAATGCCCATCCCCACTGAATCCTATTGTTTCTTCTAAAGACTATAAAAGTATAATAAAACATAAATTATATCTGGTCATATTGACATTTCTTTGTCTTGTCAAGGAAAATAGTTTTCCAGATTCAATCTAAAGAGCAGAAGGCAAGAACTATGGGCAAATCAATGTCTACGTGATGCTGTCGTTGAAAACAGTTTTTAAAAACAGTACATAGACATGATCCTCTGAGCAACCCAGCACTGATGACCCAGGCACAGCCTGAATAGATGGCTTGCAACCATGATCACATTCCGTAGCAGAAGGCCAGGCACTCACCCATTAATGACACGACAACAAAAGCCATCTTTCTGAACCCTTTCCTACTAAATCCACTTTGTGGAATAGCAGCTGTACACCGAAAAGTGACTTAACGCACCTAAGGTAAAGAACAAACTCTTAAAAAGGAACATAGCTTGAAACTTGTAGCCCCGCATTTAACAGCCCCACCTAACATCTCTCTCTAACAACTGAAATCTCATACATGGTGCAGTTCCTACATTTGGTAGGCACAAACAGAAAACGTTCTAACTACCAAGGGATGCCTGTTTCTGCAACTGTCCCATAAGAGAACTTCCACCCAAGATCCCCTCTCCTGGATCCACTTATTTTCCTGTTTCCCCACCTTTAAGCTTAGATGTCTGAATAAATTTATCAGCTATCTTGTGATACAGAAGCTATAAGATAGCACAGCTTCATTCACGTAGTAGCCCCCACTTCTTTAAGAGCAAAATCCTGGATTTTGCTGTTGGAAAAGTCTGGTTATTTCATTAAAGCACAAAACAAGTTGGGCTACAGATCAGTTTAAGACTGCACGCTACACAACGGTTTTGAACATTGAACTGGAGCTTGCATGTAAGTCAGTTTGTGATACAACCAAGACTATCAAGAATTGCTTAGCGGACAGGGTTGTGCCTTGTTGGTCACATTCCAAAGAATGTGAATGGAAGCTGTCTGTCAGCAAATGTTGATTTTTCATTCCCTACAAAGAACCCAAAACCAAACAAAATTAAAACAAACAAAAAACCCACTCAAAAAAGGGAGTGCCTGGGGTTTTTCCCCTCCCTCCCTAAAACACAAATATTTTTTGAAGAATTGACATATTCCTATCTTCCCTGAGAAAATCTGGTCTCCTTCAAGATAACAATCACTAGCAGTTTGAAATAAATGGTACACCCATCATACAAAGTCATAACTAAAAGAAAATTCATCATTCTGGTCTATTAATTTTCACAGAAACAGAATACAGTTCACAACATACATCTTCCAGCCTAAGTCTGTAGATTGCTAAACTTGATTTTTAATTTGTTTGAGGTGCACTAGTTAAATTCTTGTAGAATTGCCATAGATGCTTGAAGGTTAAACCAACAGAATTATAATTTATGGGTTTTAGCACATAACCACCACCTGATTGCTGCAGAAATTTGATAAGGCTCTTATCTTTCAAACCAACCACACTACGGGATGCACAAATCACAACCTATTATCCTTTAGTTCCCCTTTTCTCCAGGAGAAAGGCCAGAGTGCCTGCGTTCAATATGGATGAAGGCAGTTCAAGATGTCACCACTGTTTCAAATTCCAGATGCAGTAGATTCAGCATGCAGTATATTAAAACTAAAGGTTTTGGGCTTTTTTGTTTGTTCTTTTCCTTTTTTAACACACTGTGTCCTACTGTGGACAAACTGCCTATTTCTTCTGGGGCAGAAAGGTAGAGGGCACAGAAGAGCAAATCCACCTACCCCAGTTACCAACACTCCCCTGCCTCCTCTCCTCAAGGCAACCTGTTGTAACTCACAGGAGGAGCATCCTAAGCCAAAACAGCTGCTTTATGTCATATTTCAGGTCCTTTTGATTCCTTTCTTTTCTGCCAAAAACAACTGCAAAATCTCCCCAGGCCACCACCCATCTTTCCCCCCAGGATGCACCTCTTCGTACTTTGCTGGGCCAATTTCAGTCATCTAAGCTGTGGGACTGCACAGCTTCTCTTATATACAGCAATTCTGCATTGAAAGAGGGCCCCCACCCAAATACACCAACAACTCCCCTCAGTTGACTCCATTAGTTTGTTACAAAGTAGTTGATCCTGTTCCAATCCTGCCTAATGCAAGTTTATCTTGTATATCTTTAACAATATTTAGTACATTCACTATTTTGTAACAGCATAATGGACTAGAAACCATTTCCTCGATTCTCAAGGCACTAGTCTTCATTCATTTCTACTAAAGAATAAACCAAACACATCATGACTGGAATATTTCACATTCTCTGTAGTGAGATAAATGACTAAACGTGCAGAACAGGAGAGACGCAATTATAACACACTTAGTTCACTTTTTTCTTTTTTAAAAGCATATCTGCTGTGCCATACCCTAAACAGAAAACAGAACCGTATTAGAAGAGACTGAATTTTATTAGCCACCAAAACAAAGTACTGAGCAGAAATGTAAAGATACTCAAGTGGCAATTATACAATCTGATACTCTACACTAGCCATAGTGACCTAAGTACAGAAAACCATTTCCCTTTAGCTGTCTATGGGAATCTAATTTACCTCAGTAGCCACCTCCACCTCAAATGTTGATATTCTCCAATATACAAACTCTTCTTTCCCATCTCCATCTATTTACATAGCACCTGCACATGAAATGCTCCCATACACTTTAGACAGCATTAATCGCGGCTACATTTCAGTAACAGATACACCATGTCATTACCAGTTTAACAGCAGACAGCAACCATACAAGAGTCACTTAAGCCAGTGAAGACAAGTAGCAAGTAAATACAAATATTTTACTTAATCCAAAAAAATGCATCTGCATATATATAACACACACACACACAGAGCTCCCAAATAGGTTTTCAGTGTTGTCCTTAAGCATTCTTTTTATCTGTGTTTTACATGACTAATAGGTCCTCATAATTAATTTAAAAAACCCAGACAAATGAGGGGGTATTATTATATTCCAACTGTCGAGATGATACTGTCTGTGTTGCCATACAAAACTGGTTTAGTACTGTGTCTCTCTCCCTGCACCTAAAGTCTTTGCATTATGGAAGCATCTACCGCTTTGTTCTTGGCCTGAATTTCACTGTTCCCCAGTCTTTTTCAATTCAGTGCTTCCTTTCCTCCAATTTTGTTTTAAGGACATGAAGCTGACAAACCAAACGCACAATTCGCAGAGCGTGGGCCAGCCAACAGGGCGATCAAATGAGCACAGACCCAAGGACACAATACAGTACGTGAACTCAGTATCAGTCAAGAAATCGGCAAAGCAGCTTCTACACAGCCTTGTGCCAAAACTACCAAGCCCTATTTTGCCAGGTGCCTTAGCTCATGTGCAGTAGTACACTGACATTATTATATTGTTTCCTGCTCTGCAGCTAGCCTGGTGTCTGCCAGCTTGTGTGTCTTTGTCCAGTACATAGTAAAAATACACATAATATTTGCTTAAATCTCACAGCTCACGCTAAACCTTGACTTGTCAAAGCATCTGGAAGACAAGAAGTAATTTGGTTGAGACACAGTGGTAGGAAAAAAAAAATTGTACTCTTTCTCACACATATCTACCACTAATGCAGCAGAATAGCTCCTTCTGCAACTCACCATGATCTCTTTTCTCCTCACCACCCTGTCACTGCCGCCAAGACTACTCTTATAAAAGTACTTTATCATGTTTCGCTTTAGAGATGTTTCCCCATGAAAAATCTCAGTGTAATGGAGCATTCCATCAGGAGGCCCACAGCACACAGCCAGGCCTCTGAAAGGGAGTTTGATGATAGATAAAGGTAATTATAGTGTAACATTTGCCATACTACAATTTAAGGCTATGTCAGCACTTTCCCTCCTTTAAGAGGCTTATAACTCTATGAGAGCCTCTGGCCTGGAACTTGATAAATACATCCAGTGAAAAATAATCTGAAATGTGGAGTCAATGAGATGCCTTGAATTGAAAAGCAGTAATGCCAAAAGTAGTCTTGGAGTGAGAGTGTATGGAAGATTAGATACAGGTTGCAAAGAGATCTGATGGAAACAAGCATCAAAAATAAATCGCTTTTCTACTTGTGTATTTTGAAGAACTGCCAGTGGACAAAGTTTTTAGAATATATACTATAAGTTTCTTGGTAAAATTAAAATTATATTAAGAATGAAAAGTAAGACTGAAGACGTATTCCAGAGCGCAGCAATTGCTGAGCAAAAGCTCTACCAAACCAACAAAGTATTTCCCTTCCCCAGGGCAGTTTTGCTATTTCCCCTCTTTGCTTCCCCCCCATCCTACTACTCAGGCTAAATCATTGTAATTGTACAGTTCTCATTTTTCCACGAACAATCTGCACATAAGCCCTGAAATCACAAGTGCACTTTGTGGACAACACTCAAACCTGTCTGTACAGTTTGGTACAGGCTACATAAATACAGACCTGGACCCCTCTGGCCCTGTAGACAGTACTAATCCCAAGCCATACATCAGGTGGGTGATGCACCTGAGCTAGTATTTCACCCTCAGAGACAAAAAAAGCAATAAGATGAGTCATAGTTTCCTGCAGTTGCCACAGCCTAAGGATGTTTCCATTTGCTCAAGACAGTTTAATTACAAGTCCAGAAGTACTGAACAGGAATATCTCTATTTAATTTGGCTGCATTTTTTCCTATGTACACTCCCATAAACAAGCTCAAGTAGCTGAATTTAAGCATCCTGAACCAGACCTTTGCCCAGGCTCCAACTCATTTGGCAAAGCAGCTTAACTAGTATAAAGATGCTGATATGCCCCAGCTTCCATCAAAGAACGGGAAACGTGATGACAGGCATGCATCAGGACATTGCTAAGGAAAAGAGACAACCTGAGCCACAAAAGGTCTCAACAACAGTGTTAAAGATGTTTTTGAACATGACTTGCAAAGCTGCCACAATGGGCTGTGCTACATTTTTTAAGTCCCCAAATACATGTTTTACCATCAAGCTTCTACGAATCCTACAGCATCCTCAGGAGCAGGACAGAAGACAGAAGCCATGACAGCCCTTTTTCACACCAGGATGTAATTTTTGTATCGTACCTTTTATAAGAACAGCATTAAATTTCACCGGTCGTGTTTTCAGTGAACACGAGAGGAATTTCATGCAGCCATAAAACACAGTCTTTGACTAGAGTCTGTCATGATTAGGAACAAAACAGATCCTCTCCTCTTCAGAGGATTCTCATACAGTGGGAAAAATACCACTCAAGTCAGTAAAGTTACACTACTGGGGAATTTTAAAAATTAGAGAACACCACAGTGTTTAGCATTTCTTCTTAAAAGTCATCACAAACAGCAGGAACAGCACCACCTACAAACCTACCCCACAAAACACAGTGAAAAAAAAATCACATTCTGATAAATCCCATCATCACTTCATAGCCAGAAGTCCTTGAAGAAGCAGTGATCTGTCTGTTATTTAGCAAACGCTGTAAAAATGCAACCTGGCACCAGCCTTCTTCATAAAAAAATGCGTCAGTGGGTAAAACTTCCTCTTTGATGGAAACCTCTAGGGTACAGGCACAGAGCAGTTAACTCCGTGTTTCTCCTCTCATAGTAACTTTTGGGAATGGTCACCATATTAGATCTTGTTCCAGGTGTGCGGGCAGAAGAAGAACAAATATACCCCTTACCACCAGTTCACTGATGACAAAAATCTAAGCACAGCAAATGTAGAGGCTGGAACCTTTGGCAGAACAGAGTAAGTGGTCCTAGAAAAGTTTTCTGTGCTGTCAAGGGTCCCCCCCATCAATACCCACGTGCTGCCAGCAGACAGAATTGCTTCACTAAGAGGATTTGGGAAGTGTAGGTCAATATACAAGTTAAATTATATTGGACTTGAGAGACCGAGATTGTGAAGGAGAAACCACAGTAGCAATGATTCCAGTGAGGGTACAGAAGACAGTAGGACTTATCTGGCTATGCAGATTTATGGGGGATGAAACCAAAAGGACATGGGGATGTTATTAACAGCATTTCAGAAGAGCTTTTTGATATGGGTGGCTGAAAAAGGAAACAAACTAACTTATTTTGGCCACTGCAGTTTGTAATCACAGAGTAAGAGAAGGATAAATGAAAGTGAGAAGAGAGAAGACTGTTTCTTTATGAGGAAATATGGACATAATTTTTTATTATTATCTCCACATTTCATAGAGAGTCCATGGAGAAGGTGATTTTATTAACTTGCTGCATACATAAGCATTACATTGTAAAGTAAGGTGACACCAAATATACATGTGTAAGGTAGGGAAAAAACTATTGGAAAACTCGCTTAGACTAGAAACAAGGATGACGAGAGAAGATAAAATGGCAGTAAAAAGGAATATATTACCCAGCTCAAATAGGAAAACCAAAATAGTGGGAAAGTTATTTTAAATTAAATTATATGACAGCATTAAGAATCAAGTTCCTCTTCAATTCCCTTCTTTCCACTTTCTAAGACAGCCCACAAGTGGCTGCAATGGGACTGAAGGATGGAAAAGTCACTAGTTGGCAAAGGGTCTTATATTTCACTCTTACAGGGTTAAAAACAGACAGCACTCAGCTAGTAGTAAAAGGTCCAATTAAAATTCAGAGCTATTGATCTTAGCCCTACTCCAGCAAACCCTCTTTCTACTTCTAGCTCATAAACAAGATGATACAGAAAAGAACTATTGATTTTCATATGATATCTTTTTGGATACATTTTCTTAGAATCTTAAAATGGCATCATCAAGTGTTCATAAAACAAATGGACTTAATGTGGTCATGTCTGGCAGACAGCACAACCCTTTTGCCAAGTGTTATAGATGGGGGGAGTTAAACCAAGTAGACAGGTTCAACTTAACACAAACTCAAGCTTCCCACCTGGAAACCAAAACACATCATCCTATATCCACCTGCCTTCTTGTTACATGACAGAGCAATAGCTTTTTACTCCAAATTAAGTATATGCTGATCACAACACTCCCAGCTGACACTTCCTGCAACCGTAAGTGAGCCTGAAACTCACGAACTTACCCACTGGCCCTGCAGAGAAGAGCTCCCTGTAGACTGGAGCCTTCATCCCCTAGGGTGCCTGCAAGGCTGCTGGGGTAACTCCGCACCTCAATCACCTCCTGGTATTGACAACAGGCCCCAAATGCAATACTTCTAAGCGGCAATTCATGAAATAACTGAGCTCAAGTTTAACATTTGAGTCAAAAAAGCAGTTAAAGCACAAGCACCAGAGAAAATGGAAATGCCACATCTGCCTCTGCTGAAAAGCTTAGGCAACAACTGATTCTATCAAGACCGTTCTGGATGAGGTCAAAGTATGGTCCATTTCCCTGACATCTTCTCCCAACAAGTTTCAGATCACAGTGCCCACAGTGGCAATGTTAGCAATTATATTTGCTTTTATTTCACTAATAAATCTCACTATTATATATGAAATAATATCTCACTATTAGAAGAAATAGAAATACTCTCCACTCCCTTCCTTATCAGCCTTCCAGCATTTTCTGTCAGTCCAAATCAGAATGAGACACTGACTTGCTTGCCATTTTTAAACTATACCTGAGTAATGAAGCATACCTGTATGGGATAAACAAGCATTCACCAGTGAGAATGCAAGAGCTGAGGTTGTTCAGACTGTAGGCATTAAAATTGCTGTTTTTACTACTGCCTTCTCAGTTGAGTGACCCACTACATAAACTAGGCAGCCAAAAACCAGTAATTGTGTAACAAATGCTGGCTTTCTTATCTACTTACTTACAACCTGATGCAAAACTGATCATGCCTAGAATGCGCGTAAGTGAGTCACCATATATGCAAGCATTTCTAAAATGGGATACATGATAAGCTCAAATATCACATGCCTTTCCTTGGACTAAATTTTGAATAAGGGACAACACACTGGTAATATTAAGGGTAGCTAGAAGAGCAAATAGAACCACAAGCACCTTACAGGGAGTATAACAAATATCTTACCTGAAGGAATAAAAAGTAGAAAAGTATCTTATTTGAGGAATCCTTTTATCTGCAAATTGCTGTTTTCTTGTAAAAAAATAAAAAAACCTACAAAAGTAATGACAGAATACTCTGATAGAATTACTCTGATCTCCTGTTTTTGAGCACAGATCACGTCAAAACATTCATTTGCGTCAGGGATCTATTTAAAGCAGAGCAGGTTCATAAATATTTTCTTTTCAAGATAGAATCTAAGTTGTGGGCTGTTTCAATTCCCCTTTCACAGTCATCTTACTCTATATTATTTAAATAACTACAGAATTTGCATATAAACAAATGAGAAGATGACTCCTAAATCTTTGCTGTCTGCTGTACTAGCGTTTTCCCTAGAAGGCGGTACATAGGCTCTCTGTTTCCTACCACCAAAACTGAGTTAGAAGGGATGTCCTCACTGACAGGTTTTTATCTAGCCTTGAAGATTTCTGGCAGTGGAGACCCCACACCTTCCCAGGCGCTCTGTCCTTCTGCTGTCTTAACTGCTAGGAAGTTCTCAACCCCTACCTTGCATCTTTCTTGCCAAAATCTAGCCTTTTTACTTTTTGTTCTAACCACTACAGATATGTGGAACAAATAAGACTGTTCTACTTTCAAAATCCATTTTGGGCATCCTCTTCCCACCCAACCACTCCACCACCTTCTGTCTTCATTTCTCTGGGCAGTTTTTCTCGTCAGTCACACCCTCAACTCATCTGTTCTACCACTCTATAGACTTGCGAGCTGGGTCACACACCAAAACGTTTACCCGTCTTCAGCTAAAGCTGTACCTAGCTGTAGTTATTTCATGAGTATTTCCAGGTTGCCGCTGCTGGTTTTGGAGAATCTCACATGGGATGTCAAAAGCTTTACTGAAGTCACTGCCCCCGTGTCTCCTGTAACAAAGATTTTTTCTGCTGAGAAGGAAGTCAGACAAGTTTACCAAGAACCAGTTGTGTCAGTGTGGGCTACTACTTATCTCCTCATCTTATCAGTACTGACATTCTAGGTTTTTTTTTTCCCCTTTTGAAAGGAAGATGTTATGCTTGCTTTTCCCTGCACCACACCTGACCACCACAGTTTCTCAAAAGTAACTGCTAACAGTCGGGATCAACAGT
Source organism: Morus bassanus (assembly GCA_031468815.1). Classification (NCBI taxonomy): domain Eukaryota; kingdom Metazoa; phylum Chordata; class Aves; order Suliformes; family Sulidae; genus Morus; species Morus bassanus. Next base: position 6,771,622 of record CM062583.1, read on the forward strand.
GAAGAATGAAAGCAGTAACTCTAAAAATAATTTTATTGCAACAGTAGTAAGCCACAATACAAGGTCCTTGGTTTCATTTATACTCACTTCGATTCCTACGTATCCCACTCAACACAAGAGCAATAAGAAGATGCAACGCATGTGCATTGACAAAGCAGTTTAGTGACCTCAACTAAGATAGAGAACCGTAACCATAGATCTTATTTTTACAAGTTTCTGATTATAGAAGCACTTCAGCTGAAATCAGAAGGGCAGCTCCTCGCACATAATCAGCTTAGGATGGCTGCATTTCCCTGCAAGAAACAAACAAAAAACAAAAACCAAACAACTAAAAAAAATTATAAGCCATTAAATTTTACTTCAGGCCAAACAGTTCAATTCAGTATTAATACCATTTATATTGCAAACCAGTGCCATCTGTCAGGACCCCAGCTTGCAAACAGGCCATATAACATCGCAAACACAATCAAGAACGACTATTCTTTCTCCTAACTGCTCACAGCTGAGGTCATGTTAAGGGACAAAAGGACAGTAAGTTGTGAGAATATGGTAAAAGTGGAAAAACTATTTTTCAAGTGCCTGATAAATGCCTGACTCTACAGAATGCCAGGTGCTGCTAAGAAAGCAGAAAATGTATAATAGCTACTGTTACATTCTGTCAGTTGAAAAGCACACTCTGGTCACACAGACATCCTGTAATTTCACACTGCAACTTTCAGGCCCTATTTTGCTCCATGGTCTATACTTTCTTCAGACTGAAACTTCGAACCATATTTAAGTAAAAAAAAAAATTCACCATTCTTTGCTAGCGTGCACTCAACAGCAAACTTTCCAACGGAAAAATAACATACTCATTGGTCATTTCATCAATTTAGTTTTTGCTTATTTCTCTTATAATTATCAATACATAAGGAACAATTGTGTCTTATAGGACAAGTGGGAGCTTTTCTAGCTTTTTCAGAGTAGAAAAAGTAGCTTGACTTAACATAAAGAAAAAAGGCGAAATCTCAGCCCAGTAATTCAGTGAGAAATCTCTAACTGATTTCAGAGTGAGGGTCAAAGTTTTACTATAAAACTGAACTATGCCCTAGAGCTGTGATAGATCAGATGTGGACTAAACCTTGCATAGGTAGGAAGCCTAAATTCCCCAGAGATACGTGCAGAAAGACTGCACGCTATGTGAAGTTAACTGCATTTCAACTTTTTTTTTTTTCTTTCAGTAACCAAGGAATGTATTACAGTGTAGAGACTATGGTGACTTTAAAATATTCACCATCGCTTTATTCAAGACATAACGTAAGGAAAACAAAACAAAACCAACCCCAACATACCCTGAAGCAATGCTCACAGCTGGCTTTGGAAGGCAGTTAACTTCTCCTGAACTCAAACCAGGCATGATGTCTGAACCTTTCCAATACACCTTGCTTTTGCTCAAGTCATCAGGATTTCAGTTGCCTGAAGACTAGGTGTGCTAACAGCATCATTGAGAAACACACCTTAGGGGTTCAAAGCCCACTTTCCTTTGTGGACGAAACCCCAGGCTGCAGGTCCCATGTTCTGCCTCTTTGTAGTGCTGGGACATTTCCTGGCAGGAAGGTTTGCTCTGCAGACTATGGGGGAGCATGGATGGTCAGTGAATTTTCTGTTGTCCTGTTTTCATGTAATACTGGTTACAGTGTACATTACAGCTGCTGTGTGGACCTCAGGACTGTAACAGGTGAAGTTGATGGATCAACTCATTTTCACACAGTGCAATACTACTACAGAATTTAGTGTTTCTTGTTCATAATCAGCCTTTACCTATGTTCTCATTTTGCACCCATCACCTTCACAACTGAAGGTGCTCTCTCTTCCATGGCACGGTTTGTGCCCAAAAAGGAAAGAATCACAGCACAGACTGCAAGGATTAATCTCCAGAGGCAAGAGATGTGTTTTTCTGTCTTCAATATTTCTCTAACAAAGTATTTCATGTGGAATTCAAGACTTCATTCTCTCTTTCAAACACAGATTTCTCCAGCCATTCCTCCTTAAAGCAGAGAAATAGAATACTTTAAAGCATACTCTGAAAATATCAAAGTGAAGATTTCAGGAATATAAAGCAAATAGCTATAACTATAGAGCTAATATCTGCTATATTCAGCAAAAAGTAGCTATTAAAAACTACACATGCAGTAAGGTTCAGTAAAAGACTGAGAATAGAAAGTACACATCTGATTTTACAAATCACAACTCATCTAGTACAAGCTGGCACAGCCCAGCTGGCATCCAAACTACTCTACATTTCGACTGAAATGTAATGAAATATCATGGCATGCGTGCTGGTTTTGGCTGGGATAGAGTTAATTTTCTTCATAGTAGCTATTACGGGTCTATGTTTTGGATTTGTGCTGGAAACAGTGTTGGTAACACAGGGATGGTTTCGTTACAGCTGAGCAGGGCTGACACAGAGTCAAGGCCCTTCCCGCTTCTCACCCCACCCCACCAGTGAGTGGCTGGGGGTGCACAAGAAGCTGGGAGGGGACAGAGCTGGGACAGCCAACCCCAGGGACGTCCCACACCATACGGTGTAATGCTCAGCATATGGAGCTGGGGGAAGAAGAAGGAAGGGGGGGATGTTTGGAGGAACAGCGTTTGTCTTCCCAAGTAACCCTTACACGTGATGGAGCCCTGCTTTCCTGGGGATGGCTGAACACCTGCCTGCTGGTGGGAAGGAGTAAATGAATTCCTTGTTTTGCTCTGGTTGCGTGCACAGCTTTTTCTTTACCTATTAAACTGTCTTTATCTCAACCCACAAGTTTTCTCACTTTTACTCCTCCGATTCTGTCCCCCATCCCACCAGGTGGGAGTGAGTGAGCAGCTGTGTGGTGCTTGGCTGCCAGCTGGGGTTAAACCACTACAGAATGATACAAATACAGAAAATAGCAGTACTGGCAATGTTGTTGATCTATACTCGGATATTGTCAAGGCTTATCCTTTCTGCTCCCTTAGATACACATCTCGCCTTCTCTAGGCACTCTCTGAAGATAAGCATAAAAACCCGTCACCTGCCCCATTCCAACCATGCAGCTTGAAAGAGAAAAAAATTAGGATGGCATGCAGTACAAGTTGCATAAAACTTCTTATGTTTCACTGCATGATCCAGATTTGTCAGATGTGAAAGACCAGTGCCACCATCTGGTGCCTGCTAAGTCCTGGATCTTTCTTTCCAGTCAAAAAGGAATTCATAGTTTGTCTAATTCAATACATAAGAGGGGCAGAAAAAGATAAGCAGTTCTGAAAAATAGAGCAGAAGGCTCAAAAAACCCTTCAATGCAGCTGTTACAAAAGGAGCCCAATATGTTAGAACGAGCAAAAACACAAATACTGGAAGCTGAGAGGGATTAAGAAAGTAAAATAAGCAAGCAAGGTCTTGTCAAAGAAAGAAGAATAAGTCTTAGAAAAAACACAGACCATGATTCAAATCGTATCTGTAAATTCAGCCTTCAGTAGTTATGAACTTTTTAAAAGTATTTTTCCAAGCGTTACTCACAAGGAGGTTAGGAATCATCCAAGCAAAGTGTTAACTATTTCTATGAACTTCGCAAAGAGAAAAATAATAACAATTCAAAATTTCTTATTTTTCTTCAGTTATTACTCTAAGAAAACAAAGTCAGTTCCTGGTACAACTCAATTTAGGAATTTTTCTTAAGGATCAGATAAGCATCGTGATTTAAAAAGAGATTTGTATGTCTTTTAATTGATTTTACATTGTAATTGGGGATATTTGGAAGCCATCTGGAGCAATCCCACCTGTAAAATTCTCGAGGTCAGGGAAAATGGCAGCAATGTTCATTAATATTTCCTCCCTCACTTCTTAGAGTGGTTTCTTAAAATGGGAGCTACTTCATTTCTGTGCTTTTATGGGGGTCAGGATGGCATTCTTAATCACACTGGTGGTGAGAGCACATCGCAGCCCTGCCCATGGTGCAGAACGGCACTGGCAGAAAATCCTCCCCAGTGCATCTCTGCGAGGGAGCTCTACTGACATGAACACACCGAGAAAGCCTCTGCAACCCACCTGTGCACAAGGATAAAAAGCAGTTTGTGACAAAAGGGAGACCAAAAAGCAAAAATGAGAGGAAAGTAGTCAGCATCACAGCACTGACCTGTGTGCAGTGTAGCCAAGGGAGAGCCTGAGTGTGAAGTACCTGGAAAGCAAGGGAAGTACAAAGGGAGGGCGTGTAGGACTTGGTCCTGGCCTCTGCTTGATCAAGGTCCGACACTGTGCTCCAAAACTCATTACTTTTTATTTAAGTGCTAGTCTGGCTCACACCATGTGGACATAACAAAAACCAAGCAATAAAAGCAAAGGCAAACAGTAAAGCTCTCCATGAGAGCCGTGTGCAGGGAGCACCGTGCTGCACAGCTCAGAGCGGCTCTGTGCAGTCCCTGGCTCTGGTTCAGGCACAGCACAGTCATGCTGCAGGAGCACACGCGGCCTCACCAATCCCAGTGCGGAGCTGCACCAGGACATTTCAGACTGCTTTCACTCTGTTCCCAGCCTGGCTGGCTCCCCTGCCCAGAGCAGACCAGCCCCCAAGACACACTTGAAATTAGGCAGAGATGTCCCAATTCCTTCTTACACAGATCCCTCATTTCCACCTCCAACATGTCTTCCCCTCTTTTGCCTTCAGTGGCTCACCCTGCCAGAACAGCTGTAAAGGGTACAGCAAGTACCTGAGGTTTTGCTCAGTTAAAAACAGAAAAACAGCCTAATTCTTTGCAAGTGGTTAATGGAAGTTGTGAACCTGAATATTAGACATTGATGATGTAGCAGGTGAGGCAAAACTGAGAAGATACACAGCCAGCTGTATTCAGCACTGGTTAGAATCAAACTTTAGGCACCTTAACATTCAAAGCACAGTCACATTCACTTTTCCATCTTCTCCTGAAGTGATAACTGCTCGAGTTGTAGCCTTCAGAGCCCTCAGCATGACATACATCTTTCCTACACAAAAAGGTCTCCAGCTTCCACAGATGCACCCCCCCATCCAATTAACCACCAGTTTGTTTGCAAAGCCATCAATCCACAGGATCTCTTTACAGTTGCGGGTTTTGTCATTCTGACTCTACTCTTTGAATTCCCTCCCAGAGACAGCCTGAAACATTCTGTCACAAAGCAATAAGGATGAATTACTGGGTGGACATTGCCAATATAGCTTTGCATTAATTATTCCTAATCATGGCAAAATATTTCCCATATTCATAACTTTGTAAATTACTAATTTAGGCACACATTAGTCTGAAGGTTATGATTCACATAGCAGCCTGCATGCTGAAGCACTTAATTGCTCCTGCAAAGTTAAGGCACCTGTCCCACAAAGATTACAAGAGCAACAGCTAAGCTTCAACAACTTTATAGTTAAGTACCATGATTAATCAGTATTCTTACCAGAACAGTTTGATCCATCTTTGTCATCTCTGCCTAGCAGTGTCATTTAATTGCTTTCCACCACTAGCTTCTCATTGGGCCAGCTTCATTAAAAGAATGGTTTATGTAAGCAGCTTTTTAAAATATTTAGTTTTACAAAGCCTGAAGTTAGACAATAATAAATGAAGATTCACATATGTCATACATGCTGTAATTGCTATGTCAGAGTAACAATGTATAATTTTAATCCAGGGGAATATAGTATTTATTAACATGCAGATTTGAAAGGTAGAAGTAAGCAGTATTTATTTACATCATCTGGTAGTAGATATTGGTATTCTCAAACACACCTCTTGCAAATCTAAACTACTGCTGAAGTAGATGGAAACATGCAAGGTCCACTAAAGTTAGATGTGAAGCCTAATGCAGTAACCTGTGGATACTTTCCCTCCCAACGCCATGCAAGGGCTCTGTCATATATTAGCTGGTAGGAAAGTTTGTTCTGTAAGACAGCAGCAAAAGGCAAACAATTCTAAGTCCCTACTACACAATACATACTTTATAAAAATCTGATTTTTTTCCCCCCAAACCAGAAAATACCATCTTCTTTTTATACATTAAGACAGTCAGGTTTTTGCTATTTCAGAGGCAGGGTTAGACATGTCATAGGTCCATAACATTATAGACATATATTATGATTTTCATCAGGATAAGAAGTTTTTTTTACAGTCAGAACAATCATTCACTGGAAAAACCTCCTCAGAGATGTGGTAGACACACCATCACTGGCAGTTTTCAAGACTCAACTGGACAGGGGGCTAGATCATCTCATCTAGGCTCCCCTTCACACAAAAGGTTGGAGCAGATGATCTTTTAAAGTCCCTTCCAACCTGGGCTGTTCTATGACGATTCTATGATTTCTGGCCCAGTGTCCATAGCACGAGCCAAGAGCCTTTTTTAAAAAAAAAAAAAAACCAAACCACACACACACACAAAAACCACCCTAGCTTATCAGTAGGACATTTCCCCCTGTGTCTGGCCAAGTCTTTCCTGCAGTAACTCCAGTGCATTACTTCCTGTCCCTAGACAAGGGAAGCAGAGCAGATCATCACCCAGTGCTCCACAGATCTCTCTTGCACCTGAGAGGTGATGTCATCTCCAAATCTCCTCCTTTAATTTTATCTTTGTAAGCCCTCCAAGATCACATTTCATCTACCTCTAATCACACTTTGCTTTCCTCCAGGCCACTTTCGCCTGGTTTGTAACCTGCTTTAAGACTGGAGCCTGAACTAGCTGCAATACTCCAGACTGCACCTGGCAGCATAACGAGCAGAGTGGGGGGATGACTCCTCCTTTCTTGCAGAAAAATAAGTCTCCCTCAAACATCCTAGCAGTGCTAATATTTTTCACACAAGCTTGACATTACTGGCATTGAGATTCAAGTGAACAGAGCACAGTAACTCCCAGCATTCTCTTCTGAAGGGCTATTCTGTATCCCTTGTCTGCACAGATCCCGTTCTTACACTTCTACCTGTTGAACTGCTCAATCTGCTGTACCAGTAAAATTGCATGCTTTTTGGAGGGGGCTTTCTGTAATTCATCCAGTTCATTTGGAATTCTGTTCCCTCTGAGTTTGGTATTATGTGCTAATTTGTTAAGTACGCTCTTTACTCATTCATTCAAATCATTCACAAAAAAAAAAAATACTGAGCAGTACCAGACCCAGGACAGACTGCCAAGGAACTCCAGTAAGTATACCTGTCCTCTTCCACAGCTGGCCACTTACAACTACTCCCCAAATAGAGTTTTCCATCCACTCATGCACCACCAGTAGCTGTTCTTACTAACACAGTCCCCTCACAAAACACGAAAAAACAGCAGGGAGGCTCTGATTTGTCCTTATCTACAATGGCAGATCTGCTGGAGCTGCCTCTGTTTCTGCCAGTTTAAGTCTGTGCCAATGGCCTGTGGTGCAGTTTACCTGTGCGATGTTAAGGAGTGGAAAAAATGCAGCAGTCTGGTAAGAGCACACTCCGTCTCTACCAGGCAGAACACTTTTACAGCTTCAGTAAATTGATTGCCTTTGCAACAATCACACACCGCCAGCTTCATTTTTCAGAAAAAAACCATCAAATTGGAGCAGATGGGAACAGATCAAAACAGATTGCACAGAGCAGCCACAGCCTAATGGTGAATTGGGAATACTGAGCAAGTGTAAGAAGCCCATGCGCCTCATGTCTGAATTGGAAACAGAGCTTTTTTCATTGCAGTTTTGAAGTGCTGATGTAAATGCTCTTATGTCTGTTCTGACAGCTAATGGCACACTATCGCCTATGCAATAGCTTTACTTGCTGGGTGAATGCTTCAGTTATGACCAGGACTGCGGATTCGCACAACGCAGGAAAAGTTGTACCAGATGGGTACAGATTTCTTTGCTCACAAAAAGTAAGGAAATGCAAACATAGAAGGTGGTCTCCTCGAGCCACAGCTGCTCCAGCAGCCCACAGCTCATCCCTTGCATGGTCATCGACATTGCACCCCCGCAAAGTCAACCACACTCAGCAATGCCATTCCATCCATAACCATCTTTTGATGAAATGGAATGAATTTTCCACTTGAGATGACACAGACAGCTGTTTCAGTAAAGAAAAACTAAACATTTTTAATTAAGCTTTCCACATAGATCAAAATATTTTCTGGTACAGTGAGGCAAAACAGGAATCAACATAAACACTGTTAAGTAGCCAGTCCATTCAGAGTTGGTTCATTTCTGTTCTTTCCACGGCACAGTTCTTAGACACTGGCTCTACACCCTTTGCCTTGTATTTCTAGGGAGCAATGAAAATTTCCATCTTAAATCTTCATTTTTTGTTTAATTATATTGATGGAGCATTGCATTGAAAATAGCAAGGAGTATCAATCAGATTGTCCTGTTGTTCTGTACTTTCATTCTGAATGATCTTAATTAGGGTTAGGGTGGGGGGTTGCTCTTGTAGCACTGACTTTAGTGATTAAGTCTAATCAATCAATTCTTTCTTTACCTGGCAGGCTAAACATACTGTTTTTATCTCTTCAATTTTATACAGCTAAAACAAATGGGGTTTTGCCACAAAATTATATCAGCTGTAGCATTTGGACCTACCCTTTTTAATAAGGGATGCACTAAGCATCTGCAATTTCATCACTAGAAATTATCTATTTACTAGCAAAAAGGAATAAAAAACTTCCAGAAATCCACACAAAAAAAAAGCAAAACTATTACGACAACAGCAGGTTATCACTTAATATACCAAGCACAAATAATTAACACTTTTTTCTCTTTGTGAATAATGTATAGCTGTAATAAGTGTTATGCTTTCAAACAATCACTATGCCATGTAGCCAGGAGATATATCCAGAAAGTAAAGCACATTATAGAAGGCATCCCCCGCCATGCTCTTCACAAGGGGACTGATTTCGGCACTGAAGCAAATACAGGCCTAGGGGGGAGGACAGCCTTCCCTCAGTCCTTCCCACAGGTTTCTTAAGCTTTCTTCAAGCCGGTGCACAAAAATCCCACATGTAGCATTTCGTTACAAAAAGGAAGCCTCCACTCATATGAAATCTACTTTTATTGTTCTACCGACTTGGTTTTTTCATGCTTTTCATTGCACTATGAGTGCCTCTGCCAAGTATGCAACATAGCTTGTTAACAGAAAACTTGAGGATAACCAAACTCCGCTGAACTAGTTTTCCTCATGCTGTTGCTGTTTCTATTCTCATTTCTCTGTCATGCTTCCAGTCACCACAATCACCTAGTAGGAACTAGGAGGAATATTAAAAATCATTTGGGAATGTTGACCCTTACAGAAGGCCAGATGGTGGTTCTTGGTCTCAGTGCATACATCATACTACTTCTACTCTAATTATTTATTTGGACCTACTGAATTTATACAAAAAGTCAGCCAGGCAAATAAGCCTGGGACGCTACTGGTGCTTTGACACATTACATGTCTTCTTACAATGAACAGTGAAAATCCCCACAATATGTTGAAGCTAAGTAACAGTTACCTACAAACCTATCTACCCAAAGCCTACGGATGCTGCCACCTCTCACATGCTGCAGAGACCTCCCAGATCCGTGCCAACACTTCCAGGTAAGCTCTAGCACCATCTTCCCTTGCCACCACAGGGGCAGATGGGAGCCTAGGATGCCTCTCTCCTGCAGGCAAGTGTCTTCAGAGGACTTCCAGCACCAGGAAAACACCAGGTTTCCTTCCAGGAACACCTGTCTCAAAACTGTCCCAGACACCTCCCTACCCGCAGGGACTAGAGAGAGGCAGCTATTATAGCTGCACATCCATCTTGGTGGGCATGGTGTGGATACAGCCAGGGCCACCCCTGTTCTCCGGGCACAGGAGCAGAACAGGCTCCCACAGCAGTATTGCTGTTATAGCAGAAAGCGGCAGAGACTCTGCTCAGACAGCAGAACCGTAAGGCTGTGCACAACAAGCATTGCCTGTCCCTCAGCTAGTTTTGTCTTTGAAGAAGAGAACCTTCATATAAAAAGGTAAAAGAAAACCCTCAAAATTTGTTTGCTTTGTTTCCAGGGCATGTTATTAAAAAAAAAAAAAAGGAAAAAAAAAGTACAGTGAAACCTTAAACTGAATGTTTGAATCCAAACATCTTCAAAGAACTAAGCTAACAGCACTTCTTTCATTCTTTTTCATTTAAATTGAACAAAATGGTTTTCTGCATACATGCTGTTCACTTCAAAAGACCATTCTTAATCCATTAATAACTAGCAGCCTAGAAGGAATCATACACAAGTAAATTTTTAATGCATTAGCCAAAACAGCAACCAGCAGATTGGCAGGACCAAATTAACTGTGCGAATCCTTCCCACTGGTATCTTCACAAAGTGTGAAAATTAATAGCAGAAAAGAAAAGTACTATTAAAAAGCAGAAAGGTTTTCGGGTTTTTTTGTTTTGAATTAATGAAATAGGTTTTGTTGCACTCCAGGTTAGGTGTTATAAAATATTAATTTTTTTAAAAATCACATTGCAGCTGTACAATAAAAATCAGACTGTAGTTGTAGCTATGGATCCTATCAAACGGGTAATGATGATATCAAAATGGTAATGTAAGGGAAGAAAAAAAGCCTATATCGTCACATAATCTCTCTGGTTACAGCGACTATTTTTGGCAGATTTGAACTAGAGTATTTTGAGTATCATACCGCAATATAAGCTGAAGTAAAATATCTGTATGAAGTCTGGCTTAGCAGGTTCATGAATTGATAGTTACCTGGAAAAAGTGGTTTCCACTTTTGGTAAAACTTCTCCCAACTCATCCTGGGCTCTGACAGCTTTTTGCATTGCCTTCCTTGTCTCCAATCACCCCTGCAATAGACAGTTGAAGTCCGAGTTGTAAAGTAAGGTTCCCTCCAATAAAGACAACTGTCTGCAGGAAAACTTCATCCTTCCCCACACCTCAGCATGTTTATTTACAAGAAGCTCATTAGCTTTCCAGCACAGACCAGCTTTATCCCAATAACCCACTTTCATATAGCCCTGGCAATTAAGTCTACTTTGATAGCTATCGAACTCCAACCACCCTCTGGAGTGTAATTGTAACAGTTTTGGAAGGACTCCTTTCAATCCCTTTTTGTCAAGTATCAACTTTCCAGAAGATACCCCATTACCCATGAATCCTTACCCTGAAGGAAAGGAAGTTTGAGATGTGGTCCCTCACCCTCTGAATTTTGAGGGCTATGGTGGCCTTCAGCAACTTTGGTGTTTATAACAAAACCAAATACAATTCCGTTAGCCTCATTTCTGTTACAGAAGTATCACAGATCTGCAATACCCTATCCCACATGTCATGCTCTGATTTAAGACAAAAAAGAAAAAATCACCCTAACTGGAAACATAATCCACTGAGTCACTACTGCACGTGCTCAAAAGGCTGCAAACATTGGTTCAACTCTGTTAGTCAAAAGCACAATTTAAAAAAAAAGTGAAGCTTGTGAGTTAGAAGAGGAACGGAAAACAAAACAAATCAGCAGGTCAGCACTCAACTCAACCCTCCTCTCAAGTACTGTGCATAGATCCAGCCTCTCTTTTTGAAAATAAGTGTACTGTGTATTTAGGAGAGTAGAAAGGTAGAGTGGGTGATCGGAGGTACTCCTGTGCAAGGAACGATTAAGCAAGTTAAGGCTGTCATCTGGAAGAACCATGAGAAAGCTGCACTGTAACCAGGTCTCTCAACTCAGTAGTGACATGGGAACACAATTAAGGAGTGATTATTAAGTGTCTCGCAGTATATATAAGAAATGGACACCAAATGAAGTTATCTGATGGTAGAGTCAAACCAAGGAAATAGAAAGATTTCACAAAAGTGACTGGACTGGGGAACTCATTGCCCTGGTTGCAATAGATGCTAACATTTAAATGAGGGCAGTAAGCTATCAGTTAAATGAATAGGTTAAAAAAAATCCATTTAGCCCTAAGCGCAAAGGTGTCATCACCTCTGCCTGAAGACATCTCTGATCCGTTCCAGGAAACTGGTAGTTTTCTGAAGCATCATTCCTACTCATTTTCTCTGATTCACCAGGCACCTGCTACCAGCCACTGCCAGACAGAACCACTCTTCAGTCTTGGGACAGGTGTTCTTAAAATAGTACGTAACCAAACCTGAAGCAAGTGCTGATGCAATAGGCACTGATGCCCATAAGCCTTGTGATCCATATACCAGAAAGATTCCTCCTTTGTCTTAGGGTGTTCCCTTTTCACACTAAAACTAGGATGACTCCCCCCTCCCCCCGCCTCCCTTTTCCTATACCAAGGTACCAAGACCTCCTTTATCCTTGAGACACAAAGGGGTTTCTCATTTGCACTAGAGCAGTTTGCACTAGACTCCAAGGTGAGAGGATCTGGACATGTCTTCCCCTAGGGAAGGGCTAGAGCAAGGTGGGATGGCTCAGTGGCAGCTGATGCCCTCCCACCAGAGGCAGCTGCCCCACATCGTCCTGCCACTAGCAGGGGGAAAACCACAACCACCCCGCAAGCTCAGCTGGTTAAGCAGAAGAGGTGCCAGGCAAGTCCAGCTGACAGGCTTAGCCCAGAGGCAGGACAAGGAGCACTCCTATTGTGCACTGGGGCCAATATTACTTGCAAGAGCTGCAGCCACTGCTAAATAAAATGCATCTTGACATCAAGAATCTATCCTTTACACCCCTGGGAAAACACTGCACCAGAAATATGTCCTATTCAACTAGAAAAAAGCAGCAACTTTCACCTTAATCCTTAAGAACCTTCAATTTAGAACTGGAACCTTAATTAATTTAATGACCAAAGTTGAGCTTTTTTTTTTTTTTCCTTCAAGCAGACACGCAGGATCTGTCATAAAACTACAGTGAACCCCTGCCCCCTCAGGCAAAGCCTTCATTGGACTCTTGCTCCCCTCCTGCTCCTTCTCAGGACTTCGCTGATGCAAAACTGTCACCTTCGTGATTTTGCCATATGCTCAAGCCTGGTCACTCCCACCCCACGCCTGACAGAGCCGACCTGTAGCACTTCCCTGCATTGGGGCTGGATCTGCCAGTGCCCCGCAAGGGGCTGCGGGAACCCCCCTTCTGCCTTTCCACATGAGACTTGGTTTTGCTTCAGGCAGGCAACCTCATCTGATATATCTTCTTCACAGAATAATTAATATGTTAATCTAGCCAAAATCTTACTGTACATACAAAAGCTGTTTGACTGTCACTGATTGTATTTATTTCTCCTCCAACTCAATAAGCAAAGTACTTACCCTCTTTTCTTTGTGATCATTATTTGAACTGCATTCAGTTTCAATATAGCTTGAATTTAATTTAGATTTTGCTTAGCTGATTTTTACTCTATTATCTTTTGTTCTCTGGGCAAGTATATATTTAATCTTGAGAGTAAAATTGTTATAATTAAATCTGTGTTTTTAAAGGTAATATAAATTAGAGGGTAGAGATGAAGTAATATGTAGTAGCTTGTATGGAATTATATAGATGGAATAATAACTCACTTGTATGGAGCAGTGCACCATGACAGAGATTAGTTGTTACCAAGAAAAGGTATTTGTTATTCAGATTTTAGTACCCTTTGAAGTACTACATGATGTTAAATACATTACAAAAGCATCCAAGTCTGTTAAGACTCATTCAGAAATGTCAGCTTTTCAATGAAAAGTGAAGTTTTGAGCAGTCGTCTCCCTGCCTAAATCCCCAAGATGATGGCCAAGGTGATGCCTATCACATAAAGGCAGAGAAAATCCTTTAGCCTCTTTTTACCTCACTATGACACATAAACAAGCTTAATAAACAAAAAAGATGGGTTCAGGGAGGGAAGACAAATATCAATAAAATTACCATGACCCAAAGTTTCCTGCATGTCTTGTGTTTGGGGCATCAGGTCTTAACAGCTTAAGTTTGGCCTGGAACCCAAAAGGCCACTTTTTATCTGGAAAATCTGCAGCTATTGATCTCCTAGGTACAATTATGTGAAGATCTTTGCAGCATAAGATGATGACCGAATGCCCAATAGATTCACTTTCCCTTTTTAATACATTTTTTACTTTTAATGTTTACATTTTTAATTCCTTGTATTCTTGACAAGCTAATGAGAATGAGACAAGTGCACAAGGGGCCTGGAGTATGATAACAGGCAATTTAGCTTCTGAAATGCACTAATCTCACAGTATTCACACATATTTTTCTTTATATATGTGAATTCCATGTGATTTATATATTTCACAAGTTAAATTATGTCTCTAATTGGTACTTCATAATAAAATGCCTGAAGGAGACCAGGCTGTTCTGATATGCAAGCAATTTTTGATTTAAATTAAGTTAGGGATTGATTTCCATTTCAAAAGTGTTTTTGAAATTTAACAAGTGAAGTACAGAGCTGTTTTCAAAAAGGGACACAAAAGATGGAATGCTAACCATTTGATCAGGCAGTTGATATTTAGACAGCAGAAGTATTGCATACATGAAAATATTTTTCATTGTGTTATTGTCCACTTCATGTAAGAGAAAAGAGTAGATGGACATTTTAAACAACTCTGCTACACGAGTGCATCAGAGCTCCATCCACAAAAGGAAAAATGACTTATAAAAAAACCCCACAACCAAACACCACAACAGTGCTCTTATTAAAAACTACTAGTGCTTTTTTGCAGGGTACTGGAGTAAGACCCCAAGCCCTTTTTCTTCAGGTGATAATTGTAATGTCAACTTCTTCTTTCTTTAGATATTTTGAACTGGTGGATGGAGTTTGATTTTCTGCTATTTTAGTTAGCTCTGATACTTCTTATTTCATAACCTAAAGCTGTATTCTTTCTAAAAATATGAAAAAGTTATAAGTTGTGAAATAAAGATCATAAGGTGGTTTTGCAACTGCTTTGTAGGACGTATTTCTCAGTCTTTTGGTTACTAAAATAATGTTACTCCAAAATTAAATGGAAGACACTGGTTTCCTTTGAAGGCCATTGTCATTAGGCAGGGCAGTCTCCCCTTTAAGCATTTATACTTGTATAAATTCCATTTATATGTGCATAAATTCTTTAGCACAATTACTCTATTCCCAAATAAAGAACATTTTAGACTCACAAACTCAGCACAAGAATCAAGCTGGGTTTCTTTTATTTTCAAGCTCAAGTAGTCCCTAAAAATACTGAAAAATTTTTAAGGCATCTTACATCTAATGATGCTGAGAATGAAAAAGCTTAAACAGGGAAGACTGAAGAAGGATTTGGCCTATCTTGTTCCATTCTGGAAGAATAATAAGATAAGTCAACAAGGTTAACTTTTTGAAGAAAATGTTTTATTGGTAAATTAAACCACCTGCCTTCAAGATTCTGCCTGCCTCAGGAAGGCTGCTGTGGCCGTTTCTTCCAAGGCCCCTTCCAGGATAGAGGTTTACAAGTACTGATCTTTTCTGGCCTCTCCATTTTTCTCAGGAAGACCTCATTTCTTTTCATTTATATGCCTTTGCTCTGAGCTGCTGCTGCCTCCACCACTATCTCTAACCTAAGCTCAAGAATCTTCCATTCTGTATAGTATCTCTGATGAAAGCTACAAAAAGGCACAAGTGTGCTCACTGGGGAAATACCACAAAGTCAAGGATGTCTGATCTCCACTTACAATAGCTGTGTAAGAGTAATGCCTCTCAGCTAAGAGACATCTGGATTAAAAAGACAGGGGAGTGAGGGGATAGGAAGGAAGGCAGGAAGGACAGACCTGCCTAGGATAAGATTTACAAAGACTAAAGGATCTGCAGTATAATATAAAGCAAACAAATTCAATTTAATAAAACATCCCGCACACAAGGTATCACCGAGCACTTTACAGAGAGATAAAAGACCAAGATAATGCTTTAGAGAATTGGATACTGTGACTCATAAAAGCAAAACAGGAAAATACACAAATAAAGTTGAAGTAGTTCAGATAAAGGAAAACTGCTGAATTTAAAAGCATCTAGAGTACAAGCATATGTTCTATAAGAACAGCTACAACTAGAGAAAAAACAAGAACCTCAAACGATTAAAGGCTCATTTAAGCATCTAAAGCCCTAGTGTTTATCAAAGCATCTCTGTACTAGAAGTCTTAGGCTGACAGAAACTCATTTTAACCTGGTGGAATTGGAACTGCAGAAAAATCTCACTCATCAAGGTTTCCCACCCCACCCCCTATACCTCTCTCTGCCTTAGGCAAAACTTTAAATAGAGATTAGAAGAAAAAAAATATAGATAAGCTTTTCTGAAACATAAAAACCCCTGAGTTTGAATCAAATAAGTACTGGATTAGATCTCTTCTTATTTAGAGACAATTTATCAATTTATGTTAAAATAAGGGAGAGCAAAAACCAAATAGCATGAGTCAATAAAGTAAACAACAACAAACATAAGGAGAGATCTGAAGGCACAACTGACTCATGATTTCTGGATGCATGAAAATAATAGCTCCATCTACCTGCAAAATTTAAGTTAAAAACTGTGACCACACTACAGTTTTAATACTAACTTCTAGTTATTAAGAACCAAAGTGGTGGAGGGGACAGGAATAAGCTCAAGAACAGAGTAAAGGAGTAGGCAGGTAGCAAGGTTGAGCACATGGAGTGCAGCAACACAGCTGGAGAAGACCCCACGCAGAGTCTGCCCAGGTGGCTCAAAAGCCTGAGAAGCAGCAGAGCTGCCAGTACTGTCATGCCGCCCCGGGAAGAGTGAGTACATAGTTATAAGGCATCAGTACTGGAGAGAGCAGTGAGTAGGTACTTGGGGAGTCTGTTAAAGAGGAAAGCAGAGCCCCTGAACTTTAGGAATCACAAAGGTGTCAGCAGAAAGAAGCTGAAGGACACCTTTGCAAACCCTTGAAAGGGCAGATGGGCAACGCTTCAGGAAATGTAGGAGCAACAACTGACACAGCCTTGACCACCTGTACTTTCTGCTGGTGACAGTGAAGAGCTGTAAAGAAACAGCTGAGGGGAAACAGTGGCAGGATCATAAATACAGGGTAAATGATTGATTCTTTCTTCCAGATGGGAGATTTTAATCCTGGAAACAGAAACTATGGGGGAGTCACAGAGCTGACAGAGTCTGGATGGACAGATCAGCAACTACAAGGTAGTTAAGACAGTGACTGATGGCAGTACAGCAGGGTATCACCTGAACAAGCTCTACTATCACTTTTAAAACTAAACCTGTGAGAAATGCCAGAAGGGACCGAAGTGTGCCACGAGTCACCACAATTCTGGAAACTCAGCTACAAACTAAGGCTCCCAAGAGGCGAGGATGGGACTTGCTCATGTGCCCAAGTGACAGTGGTCACTAGCTTGCCATACCCATACCCCTCCTTGGTGCAGAGGGTCCAGCCCCGCTGCACCTCGCGAAGGGCCGTGCGTGCCCCACTCCTGACCTACACCACGCTTCTGGCAGCCACTGCCCAGACTGTCAACTTTGCCTTGCATAAGACTTCTCACTCACCCCTTTTCTCTCCCCAGCACACATCTATGTCAAAAACTGATACAAACAGACTTCCTTCCCATGCCAGAGTACCCATGGATTTCTTTTCCCATGATGCTTACCTTACCTTAATTCACATTAGCACAGCACAGTAATTCTAAGTTTCTTCAGAATACAAGCTCTACGTTGACAAACTATATCTGCTGGAAAAGACCATCTCCTCACACCGGACCCACTCACCTTTCTGCAGAAACTGCCAGCAGGTATTCCCTGGGGCCCTCTCCTTTTACGTAAAAGTCCCTTAGCCTGTCTGCTTTGGAGCAACAAGAAGCGTAGCTGCATGAACCACAACTCCCAAGCAATCTATTGCTCTTTGTTTTTTACCTATTTCAACCAAGAAATTAATCTGAAGGTTAGGAATAGATTAACAGATCTTTTCAGGATCCTCTTCCATGTGAGCACTGCACTTCAACATTCATCCCATGAATCAAAGGTCAGAATATATCAGATGCCTGATGGAGTAACACTACAGATATTCCTTTCAAAAGCACAATATATAGCCACTTTTTCTATCAAAAAGAAAAATGACACAAAAATTAAGGTGTTTCAGTTCTTACAGAACTGCTACAGTATAGATTCTTCTATAAGCACCTTCAGTAATATTTTTTGTTATTGAATCTTGTAAAAAACAGCTCAGGAAAAAATGTATGCATTGGATTTATTTTTCCTCCAAGCAGGACAAAAAAATTTCTCATACTTTGCAAGCACAGTAGCCTCGTGAAACTAAACATTCTTTGTATCAGCTCAAACTGTTGTGTATACTAAAATGATCAATGTTGCAAGCTTCTGAAATTATTTCCACAGCTCGGTACTGCTTTTTGTATTCTATTGAATAAAAAGGAAATTTATATATATTCTCATATATCTATAGAATATTCTATTTTATAGATTGGGAATCATTCATTACGATGGATATGTTCAAAATACTAAGTGATTTTCTGGCATTTTCATTTATAAAGTATACAAAAATATTCTGAATATGCCAAAAGTTACACCTGCAATTCATTCAAGACTCTAATTATCTCCAAATAAACAGGAAATTCCCTAAGACATCGCACAATAAGAATTTAAAATATTTGAGAGGTTAGATTGCAGATCCAATTAATTTGCTATTCCATGAAAAAACATGAGGAAATAATATTTATTGAGCAACAGCTCTAGCTGTGAAATAATTTTATTTGAATAAAACAGATATGGTAGATAATCTATAAATCATGCAGTAAAAGGGTAACAGCCATAGTACAACTGAGCAAACATTTAAATAAGGGAAAATCTTAGCGTGAATGAAAATTAAAACCTTTTTGTGTAAAAGGGGACAAAAAAAGGAATATGAATATTTACAAGGGATACAAAACAGGAAAATTCACAATTTAACGTGATTCCAGATGGAGATCAGTGACAAGCGGTGTCCCCCAGGGGTCTGTATTGCAACCAGTACTGTTTAATATCTTCATCTACGACACAGACAGTGGGATCCAGCACACCTTCAGCAAGTTTGCAGATGACACCAACCTGAGTGGTGTTGCTGAAACACCTGAGGGATGGGATGCCATCCAGAGGGACCTGGACAAGCTTGAGAAGTGGGCCTGTGTGAACCTCATGAGGTTCAAAAAGGCCAAGTGCAAGGTCCTGCACCTGGCTGAGGCAATTTCTGGTATCAATACAGGCTGGGGGATGAAGGGATTGAGAGCAGCCCTGCAGAGAAGGACTTGGGGGTACTGGTGGATGAAAAGCCGGACAGGAGCCGGCAATGTGCGCTCACAGCCCAGAAAGCCAACCGTATCCTGGGCTGCATCAAAAGCAGCGTGGCCAGCAGGTCGAGGGAGGTGATTCTGCCCCTCTGCTCCACTCTGGTGAGATCCCACCTGGAGTACTGCGTCCAGCTCTGGGGTCCTCAGCACAGGAAAGACATGGACCTGTTGGAGCGGGTCCAGAGGAGGCCACAAAAATGATCTGAGGGCTGGAGCACCTCTCCTATGAGGACAGGCTGAGAGAGTTGGGGTTGTTCAGCCTGGAGAAGAGAAGGCTCCGGGGAGACCATATTGCGGCCTTTTGGTACCTAAAGGGGGCTTATAAGAAAGATGGGGACAGACTTTCTAGCAGGGCCTGTTGTGACAGGACAAGGGGTAATGGTTTTAAACTAAAGGAGGGTAGATTTAGGCTAGATATAAGGAAGACATTTTTTACAATGAGGGTGGTGAAACACTGGCCCAGGTTGCCCAGAGAGGTGGTGGATGCCCCATCCCTGCAAACATTCCAGGTCAGGTAGGACGGGGCTCCGAGCAACCTGATCTAGCTGAAGATGTTGCTGGTCACTGCAGGGGGGTTGGACTAGATGGCCTCTAAAGGTCCCTTCCAACCCAAACCATTCTATGATTCTGTGATTCTATGATTAACTTTGAAATCACAGAAGGTAAGTCTAATTCAGACAGAAACACACACAGCTGGTCCACAAATAACAAGAACAGGTAGCTGTTGTAATGCTTCAGCACCTGATGTGAACAATTAACAGCCTGAAAACTAGCTTGCTTTTACAACTTTTTTTCTACTCCAGAAACAGAGAATTACCCAGGACAATTATTAATTCTGATAGATAAGTCCTGGAAGTGAAAGAACGGTCATTACTTTCAACATAAAAATGTTTCAGAGCCCCAAATTTCAGTTATAAAGATGGCAAATTAGCTGTGTTGAAATAATGCATTTTCCCAAAAGCTCCTGCTAGAGTCTATGTTTGTACTGAGCTAGTTGGCTCCCTTATGTATGTGTGTACACATAAAATTGCATACTAATGTAAATACTTTGATCTGTGCCCAGAGGTGTGGCACACTCTCCCAGAACACTTTGACAAGCCTCATATCCCAAGACACTCCCAACACAGGAGGAGGAGGTTGTATCCATATATGGTGAGACTACACAATAGGCAGAGGGGATGAAATCAGGTGGTCCAAGCACACTCCTCAGTGCTCCTTGTTCTTACCAAGGTGCTCCCCTCTTCCTCCCAAAGGAGAGCTCCATCACCACCAGCTGCCTGGCATAATCCAGCCCTGAGACTCCTCAACAGGAGATCATGGGGACTCAGTGATGGCGGACATGTGGCAAATGCTGGCTGACAAAAGCAGAAGTCCAAATATCATTTACTACCTCAGGCCAAACTATTACAACACACTTACAGAAGGATGACTAGCAAGTTTTCTGTTAGGATGAGACATCTGAGGTGATACTCAAAAGAACCAAGCAAGACAAGTTTCCCTGAAACTGGGGCTCAAAACTCTGCCAACACAACTGGATTTCAGAAGTACTGCACATACTTACCTAGGTGCAAAGCAGCACTTAAAATCCAAATTAAATGAGCAAGAAAATTTAGAGTTAATTTGGGACTGTTGAACATCTTCCTGATGTGCTGTAACAGCCCATATAAGACTTATTTTTGGTGCAAGGTTTAACTGTGCTTCTATTAACCTACTGCCTTTAGAGTTTTATTCCATTAATTCACAGTAACTGATGTTGGCTTGATTACTGACTGAAAATATTTTTGAAAAGCAGAAGCTATACTGCAGCACTGCTTTTCCAAAAATAAGATAAATAGTTATTCAAATTTTGTATATGGAGCAAAAGATAACCAGTCAATACTCAAGAATGGACTACTTAAATGCCTTCAAAATTAAATTACATTGCAGCTCAATGCAATTTAAAGTGTCAAAGAAATCAGAGGCTCTCACAGATTTTAATTAAAGCAATCTCCTCTACATTCAGTCCTTCCCTTTTTCCCCATCCTGCTGCTACTTATTTCTTTAATGTTTATTCATTGCTCTGCAATAAAAAAAAAACCAAACCAAAACCAAATTTACTTATTATTTACAGTAGCATAGTTCTTAAATAAACAAGGACAACATTCCCCATCCTAAATAAATTACTGTTTTGGACAATGATATTTCAGAAACCCAGGCATGCCTATAGTGTAATTTTATGGATAAATTGTCATAGAAATAACCAGCTGACATGCATGCAAAATCTCAGTCACAGAATTAAAAAGTGTTTTAATATTCTTTAACCAGTCTCACAGTGCAGGTGGGAAAGCCAATGGACAAAGAAGCAGATAAAAATCAGATAAAAGAGAGGCTTTCAACTGCAGACCTCCATGCTGCCCTGTTTAAGTATAATTGCTTTTACAAGTCCTCAGCCAGCTTAAATAAGTCATTGGAGTCAAGAGACAGTGAGACTGAAGGAGCCTACAGAATTGTTCTCACAAGACAATACCCAAACTTTCCCTCCCCCCAGTACAAGTGGCAGCATGTTCTAGATGACTCCAAGTGATGGGGTAGCAAACAATTCAAGTCCTTGCCCCCAGCCCCCGAGGGCAGAGAGACCTCACTCTGCCCTCGGGGGCTGGGGGCAAGGCACTTGACATCTGTTTGCTACACATCACTTGGGTCAATCTAGCAACATGCTGCACTTAGTACAGAGGGGATGGTGCATTGGGCCAAAAATGCCAGGAGAAATGGTTTCCCCATCCAACCCCACGCAGTTTGTGCAAGGAACCAGAAGGTCCCTACAGAGCTGTGCTGCAGCCCAGAGCACAGCAAACAGAAACACCTGCTACTACCTAATGATCACAAGGCTGGAAGAAGCAGCCCAGCTACCTTCATCAGAATTTATATAACTCACTTAAACAGAGCCAAGATTTTGCCTTATTTCCATACCAGCTTTTCTCTCCCAACAAAAATATCTTTCTATTGCTATACCACAACAATTCTGCCAGCAAGAGAAAAAAAATATATATAAAAAGAAGAAACAAACTCCTCTTTTAAGCCTTCTCCTTACTTCACATCCCAGGAAGCACAAAACACCAGAACTGACCTACCAGGCAGGCCAGGACTGCAGACAACCAGAAGAGCAGCACTCCTCCAGCACGGCCGGAGCAGAACAGAAAGCCCTGCCCACACTCACACGGGTCTCCTGGCCTGTGGGTGGGGGCAGGTGGGGGCCCAGGTGAGGCTCATCAGGGCAATTAGTGCAGTCAGGGCCTCACTGGCTGACAATCCTTTTTCATCTACAGCTTCCTCACAAGCAGGTGCTGATCTCTTCTCTGTGGAGACCAACAATAGGACCCAAGGGAATGGCAGGAAGATGTGCCAGGGGAGGTTTAAGTTGGATATCAGGAGAAGGTTTTTCACCCAGCGGGTGGTGGAGCACTGGAACAGGCTCCCCAGGGAGGCAGTCACGGCGCCAAGCCTGGTGATACTCAAGAAGCACTTGGACAATGCCCTCATAGACATGGTGTGAATTTTGGGACTGTCCTATGCAGGGACGAGAGTTGGACTCAATGATCCTTGCGGGTCCCTTCCAACTCAGGACATTCTATGATTCTATGAAATGTGCCAGCAGAATATCACGTGGCTGATACTGCTGAAGTCTACTCCTGAAGGCCAGATCAGTCAGAAGTAATGCATTTTCTATGACAAATTTCACATCTTGTTCTATTTACAGGTTGTTATTTTTTAACATATTCACAAATCAATTCATTATTCAGAATTATTCTTCTGACCGTTTCTAGGGCGTCTTTTTCTAACTTGTTCTAATTCCCCAGGTGACTCAAGCAGTCATAATTGCAAACTTTGTATCTGCACTCTCTAAATATAGTGAAATACATATTTTAACAGCTGTTCAAGAGACATTGGGTAGCAAGGAGATCTATCACCAGGAGCCTCATGGATATCAAATTTAGCTCACAGTCAACAAAATTATAATAAATTGAGTTAGAAATTAAATATTTTTTATAGTCTGCAGGCCACTTTACAGTACATGTAGCCTGCACCATTAACATATATTTGCAGAATTTGCATTGCTTCCTTAGTAAGTATTCAGACTTCTGCTACAGTGTATTTACCTTTTTTTACATTGCCTGCCACATTCTGAATCCTTTAAAGTGTGAAGTAATCTTTTTTTCTTCAGTTCAGGAGGTTTTGCTAGTTACTGTTGGCTGAATGATAAGCAGTTCTTGCTGTAGTAAAAATTCTTGGGGTTTCAGTTTCTGACTGCAGCGACATATCTAATAAGGAGCTATCATGTGCCATAGCTTAATCAACCTCTCATTAATATTCTTATCATCATAATTTCACAAAAAGAATTCTTTTTCACATGGAATAATAGAAGGAGAAAAAGCAGATGTGAGACTGCATTACAGTGCCCGCCTCTTTTCACCCAGCATGTTAAGAGTAAAGCACTACTAACTGTTGTAGTAACAAAAAACCTGTTACTAGCATTATTTACAGTCTTGAGCAGGATGCATCACCACCTTGAAATTATAACCGCCTTTAAAACCTTTGATAATTTCTGTTTTCATTCTGTGTGACTCCAGTCATGACAAGAGGAAGACACTGACTGAATAGGCTCTTCCCCATTTCATAAAGCCCTTTTTAATCCTTTTGGGCTATAGAAAGCCTGACAGAAAGAGTTTCTACCACTGTTGCTGTAGGCTACTCCCTTGCTTATCTCCATAGCAATACTTTTGCAGCAGAAAGAGCTAGCAGACAGAAAAGGTCTCTGATAACAGCTTAATATCCCTTCACATGCAGTTCCACTACTATGAAATATACCCAGACAGCTTTACCAACCCCAGAAGCCTGGAAACCAGCCCCTGTCCAACAAAATGCCAGCAGTGGCCTCCCTACTTCTCACCTCAGCGACAGGCTTGAGGCAGGCTTGGTTGGTAGGTTCAGTTTCAGTCCGGATTGTTCCCTTTTCCCCTAGTCCCCTTCCCTCTCCAGCCTCCTCTGCTGCCTCTGACCCTGTCATTTGACAGATGGATGCAGCCCTGTCCCTGGCGCCTTTCCTGCTCAAAATAGAGACTCACTTATACAAGTGGACTCTCTTGAAGTGGATGAAAACCAAAGGAGTTTGGATGAACTCACAACCTGCTCCCACATTTCAGCCTTTAAAAGGAGGGGTAGGGCTCCGGGGGAAGGAGCCAAGCCACCAGTTGCAGCCCAGTCCTTCTGCTGTGGAGACGGCACCAGGAGAGCAAGAAAGAAAGGATGAAACAAGGAGCTCTGAGTCCTTCTTCCAAATATCTTATCTGATGTCCCCTCTAGCATAAACAGCTAAAGCAGTCTCGTGACCCAGGACAAAACAAACATCTTCACCTCCACACTGCATTATTGCTTCTCTTGTTCAGTGATTCTCAGTTATCAGTTAGGGTCTGGGATATTTTTTGTGAGCACAACAAGAGGTGAGTTCTTCAAGGCAAGGGGTTATACTGGGTATAAACATGAGAAAGGCATTCATTTACTTGCAGCAGCATTTTGGGGAATGGGAGAAAAGGAAGAAAAAAAATCCTCATAGCTATATATGTGGCATGTTGCCCCCAAGTTTCAAAGGAATCTAATTTTCTTTTCTGGTCCTGAAATACACCAGATGACATTTCTTGCTATTACTGACGTTAGGTTAGACCTATGTCTTTATTTAAGCAGTGGATCAGCCAGACACCTGCATGCTGGAAAATCATATGCCAGTATTGATTTTCTTAGTAGCAATAATTCACCACCAGTAGCAGCAGTAACAGTGCTTTGAAAGCTGGCTCTATAATGGCATTTTAACATTTCAGGACATTTTGTGCAATGAAAAATGCAGAAACTACAGTCATACGTTTATTTACCTGCTTAAACAGAAGATCTGTCTAATTTAGTTTTAGTTGTAAGGATACTAAGCTGGTGCTTTGACTGAGAAAATCCTCTGCCACTGGTGCAGAAGGAAGACCTCCACAATTTGAACAAGAGTGAGCAAAAATGCTATGGGGAAGGCAAACTCTTCTAGTTTAATGTACGAGGCCATGGCTCAAGTGAGAACACAGCTTGTGTGGGTTTTTGTACAACAGGACTTGCTTTCTTCAAATACCACCACCAAGAAGAGACGGTTTAAGAAAACAAAAAGTTTGATCTAGCATAGCTTCAAGCACGAGGCAGAATCAGGGCTGGAGTTCAAGTCTGGACTCAGCTCTTGTTAAACTGCAGGAGAAGATGGCAAACACCCTGCAAATTTCACTGGTCCTGCATAATGTCCACCACCTGCAGCTGAGCATTGCTGAGAGCAATACTCTAATAGCCTCTGAGCCGCTGTGCGACCTGGCTGCAAGTCGTGCAGGGGTACATCCCAGTCCTGGGACTTGGACCCCGACCTTTCCTCCCTGTACAAAAACCGATGTTGTCTCAGAACTTATCCTAGTCAAAAGCATTTAAGAAAAAGTCAGTGTTGTGGAAAATAAGGTTTAGTGATTAGCTTAAATAGGGGCCTATTATAGTTTTAGCATACAGTTTTATATTTTAGTCCTAGCAAAAATTCAATTTGAATATTTACTGCAAATTACCAATTGTTTTTTCTTTTGTAAGTTTCGCCGGCAGTTTCAGTTGGATAAAGTTTCCTTAGTTCCTGCCTTCAAATATTATTTTCAAGTATGCACTAATAATTAGCTTATTTTCTTAAGAAGCATCTTCATGTCAGAGCTGTGTGCAGCAATCTCTAGTAAATGGGAGTATTGAATATTAAGGTAAGTCTATGAAGCTCTAGGGAAGAAACTTTGACACAGAACTCCATAGAAAGAGAGGATATTTCCATTAGTATAATAGTAAACATACCATTCCTGTGAAAATGTAAGACAAAGAAAATTTAAGGATCGTGAGCAAGTTATTGTGAAATTATGTTTTGAAACCCTACCTCCTTTTAAAAGAAGTATAGTCTTTCACAATTATGTGCACCTATTTCATAGAAGTTTCTTTCCATGTATTAACTGAGTAGTAGACTTGAAAATGTTTCACTTTCACGAATGTAATAAGCAGTAGCCACCGGCTGGAGTTACCAGCCAGTCAAGAAAACAGCTAATTAGAAATATTTCAAAATCAGTAAAACTGAGGGTCCACTGAGCTAAGGATGTCAGTTTTAAGAACACTGGTTCTAAAAAGTGACCTGAACAAGCTATTTACATTTCTTAAAAATACATGTTTTAAACAGGCTGAGCTTTAAAGTTTTTAAATCAAAGCTGCGTTGATTTATTAGATGAACTGCCTCTCACCCCTCTCTCTTATCAAGTAGAAAGACTGCATGCACTTTATTGAAAGCATGCTAAGTAGGAGACTTTCCTCAAAAGCTTTGGTTTGAAAAGCATTTTAAAAATCTACCTACATGCAATGGTATGTTGAAACAGTATCTTCTAAAAAATACAAGAATTAAAACTGACCAAAGCTAATGTTCTTTAAAGACATTAGTCTTGCCTTTATCTGAAGGGTCTGAACAGTGTAAGACCTTTTAAAAGTACCTAGCATTATTCTTAATCGTGTATTTATTTAAATGCTTACATTGTAACTAATGAAGTTATTAATGACAACTGTGTGTTAACTGCCACAATTATTTAGTTAATAAAGAGCATGAACAGCCTAGGCAAGTTTGGCGCAGGCAGTTATACAACGGAAACCAGCAGCCATTCTGAACAAAGAGAATTCTGTAAAGCTGACTTCTGTAGGCACTGACCCCTGCTAACAGACTACACCGCAGTCTCACAGTAGAAGGGCAAAAACATATATATTAGTCCAAAATATTTATTTTCAGAAGTTTGTTGTTCCTTTATATCTCAGCAGTGAAGATAGGAAATAAAAAGTAGGGCTGGGAAAGCAAGACTGGCAGTGAAAATAGCATAGCTGTGGATGAAAGGAATGCGAGCTGCAGGGAAGAAATGCAGAACATTGTTCGTATTAGTGTGAGGTAAAAACAGGATGAAGGAATAGGGAAACATGGAAAGATGGAAAAAGACGAGGGAATGTAAAGACAGAAGATAGAGAAATGGAGATAAAACCTCAAGTTCTTTTTGCAGCTGTCAATATTTCAAACAGTAATAAAGCCATTTTAAATATGATCAAGAGGTTTTATGCTTCTCCAAAATAAATACAGCAGCCAGAATACACTGACAAATTTGACCAGAAAAGTCAAGGGAAAAAACAACCATTATTTCATAATATTATGTGTTAATGCTTGCTTAGCTTTCATCAAAATATTCTTATCTGACACTAAACAAAGCCAGATCAAGGGATTTTCCTGGCAGAGACTGGCTGACGACAGGGGTCCAGCTTGAAATTGTACTGTCGGTGCACCGTAAAGTGCCTTACCTAACTGTTGCTATTATCCCCAATTCAAACATTAGATGTTGGATCTGAGCTCATACTGAAAAGAAATCCACAGATACTAAAAGTGGAAATGCACAGTTAGGATGTGCATATATCCTTAATTATGGCATAAAGTAGAACAGCGAAGAGGAGGATGAAATTATCATCCAAGACGTATCTGTTTCTTTTTCTCTAGTGCACAAACACAAATACTAAGGTGCCTTAATTAGAGCCATATGGCTAGTGTATGGAGTCACTGCAGGGTATTGTTAATGCAGTTTGAGTGCCCAAACTATGCTCATTCAGATGTTTTTGAATTACTCTGAATAGTTGTAGATAATAGTAATCAACTCTGGAAACACTGGTTGAAAAGATCATTGGTTTTTCGATAATGATAACGGTCTTATACTGTGCCTAACCACAAATTATAAGCATACCAACTCCGTATTAATGCAGACATGCATCCGCAGAGTGGCTCTGATCTAGTTACCTCCACAAGAACTGGTCATTTTGGAGAGAAGCCCAGAAAAAAACAGCTGTAGGTTAAGTAACTGATCCAAGTCTGTGTCATTGTGCCATAGCACCATTTGGAGATAGTGCACAGGGGCACTCAGCATCTTACAAAATCAGTCCCTTATCTATTTTATAAGAGTCACAAGTCAACAAGTAATCATGTAAGCAGTACAATATATCCCAAAACAAATTAGAAAACTAGTGGAGGGGTTCAGTGGAGAGCCAATGCATGTAAACATTGATTTCAGATGCAAGGACAGAGGAAAATAGTTTAGAGGTAGCAGAACTTCATTTCTCAGATGATATTCTATCGGAAATCTTAAAATATAAAGTACTTCAAATGTACTGAATTCTGCTTTGATTGCGTATTACCTCATCACTTGACACGCCAGAAGAAGACAGATGTTTCCTGAGCTTGTCAGTAATCAGTAATGAGGACAAATGGCAAACATAACAAGGTGCTAAACTGAAGGTAGAAAAAAATTCTGTGTTATAAGGCAATGCTTAAAAATAAATGGTGGTATTAGTCGATAATAGGCAAATAAAACCAGGCAGTAAATTACTTGTAGACTATTAACCTATTGGTCATCTTGCCTCTTTCAACCTTTTTCTGCCTCAGCAGCCATACCCATAACCAGGATCTTGCTGACACAAACAGTCCCACTCGTTGCCACTAAAACCACTTGCAAGTCGATGAGGTGCAGTCATATACATCACCCGATGAGCTGGCATGGGGTGTGGAGCATTCAGGTCTCTGCCTGAATTCCTTGCATATACTAAACATCAGAAGACCTTAATAAGAGATTTGGGGTTTGGTGAGGAGGAGAATATACTTAGGGAACACTTTTATCACTGAAAAAAACAGGGAACAATTTCTCTACAAAATTAAAATGTTTATAAAGGCCAAAGTGGTACCACAAACAAAGAATTATGTAATCAGGTTCCTGATTCCATCAGCTACCATGTTAAAATACGGGGATAATGTTGCAGATAGCAGAATTTTCTTGCTGCCCATTAGCTTTCATTCAAGTTTTAAATTAAGAAAGATAGGGAAAAAAACCCAAGAGCAGTATTTTCTTTCCATGTTTACTACAAGACACCACAATGAATCGAACACACTGCTGTATCTTTAGTGCCCCATTATTATCAAGAATTGTCTGTTATTTCTATCATTGTCCTTCTTTTTATTTCCCTTGTGTGTTTCAGACCTATCCCACATTAACTAGAGAGAGTAAAAAGCTGAGAAGGGAGACAGCAGAAATAATGAAAAGAATGTTTTCTGCTCTATGGCTGCCTGTAGACTCTGGTGGACTGCCCCTGCTCATATCTGTGCTATTATTGCAGCTACTGTCCAAACTCACTAGGCAGTATATTAAGGAACACCTCATTTCTTCTTTAAAAAAAAGCTAAAATCAGAGAAACTGAAAACTCATCAAAAGATTCTACTCAACAGAATTTTCCCAGTTTTAGACTATTTTCTTACCCCTATGTATAAATTCTGCATATCAAAAGATCTTGTTAACGCGCTTTGACATGCTCTAGAACAGTAAATATAGTGTCATTTAATTACGTGAATTTACCTTTACTTTCCTACTTCCTTATTCAGCAATGAGCAATAATGCAGATGGCAGTGGAAAGACAGAGCAGGGGAGAAGCACGTATGGAAGAAGCATACCACTGTCCATAAAAGAGACTAATATCTTAGATTAACAGTGTTGCTCCAGCTCTGATATCTCAGAAATCTGATGAACCAATTGACATTAAGATGGATATATGAGCCACCTGCCCCAAGTAAAATCAACTTCAGTCAAGCATCTTCTCTCTAGCAGTGGCCAATTGCAACCGCCCAGCAAAGAGTAAAAGATGGTGGCACAAGCCTGAAGCGATGCTTCCTCTGGCACCCCCCCAACCTCTGCTGGACTTCAAAAGCTCACAAGCTCAGAGCCCTCCTGACTGAGAGGAGATGACTACGCTTCAACAGCCATTGATGGATTTTGCTTTCATTAATTGTTCCTATGTTTTTTTTATTTTTCTATTTATATCTAAAAGCATAATACTGCACTATTTATTCTGGCAATTTCCCATTCACTGATTGATGAAGCAATAATAAATGGGAGCATATTTGGGGAAGAGATAAAAAAACTAAAAATGAAGAATAAAATCCTAACACTATTCATTCCTAAAAAAGGGACTAATAGTTTATGAAGAGACACAGTGTTCCTGAAACCTAGTCCAAATCTCAAATATATTTGTAAGAACAATCACAGATTTAATTTCATTCTCCATTAATTCTATATCCATTGAGCAATGTTTCTCCTATACAGAATTTCTCCCTATATACATTTTTATTATTTCTTCTATATATGTAAAGTAAATGTCTAGAAACAGTATTAATTTAATTTTAAAACAATGTTAAAGTAGTTTTACATGTTTTCAAATTATTTAAGTCATGTTTCTCAATACCACTTGTTACTGTAATTAATACATAACTTCAGCCTTGCTAGAAAGCTCTTAGTGAAGGTATTTGAGAACATTTAATCTTAAAAGAACAAAAAGATCCTAAAGACTGAAGGCAGACAGGGCTTTGGTTCCTTAACAGTGTTTCAGATATGCATGTTGAACAAAGTTGGGCTGTTTATTTATTTTTCATTCAGGCTATGTACCTCCAGGAATCTTCAAACCATTAGTCTTTTCCCAAATATTGTTGTCAGAGTGATAAAAGTGTTTCATAAAAACTCAGAGATACAATTCAAGACTGCTGACTGACAAAACTAATTAACTAATTAATTGCTGGAAGGCAGTATGTAATGATAAAGTAGAATTGCTGGACTTAAAGACAGAAGTAAGACTTCAATCAATTCCATCTCCAGCAAATCTTGAGACTAAAAACAGACACATAATTTCCTTAAATATGTTTCTTTCATAGGTTTAAAAAAATATATCATCATGGCAATATGCTCATATGCAAAGCCCTGTAGGGACAGTATGTTTGTAATTTGTAACTATTTCATAAACAAATGGGCTTTTCCCAAATCTAAGGTCACATCTGGCAAACAGACCAGAAGACGTGGCCTGGATGACCAGCCAGTCGGTACAGTTCGAAGGGCCCTACTTGTTATTCGAGAAGGCCTCCCAAAAATTATCAGTTATCACAGGAAGACAGTGGGAAACATGCAGTGTGTTGTTGAGATATAGAGTCTTGGCAATATGAGGTAACATGTTAGGTAAAAATGTTCTTGTGCATAGGAAGTGAACTCTCCACTGTGCTATGCAGAAGAACGCCCCTGTCCACAGCAGCTTCTCCTCTCAGAGGAAAAACCCAGTTGAATAAAAGCTGATGATAATTAAGCAATCTAATGCATCTGCTGAATGTTCAAACAAAACAACCTGTTTGTCTTCTGAAGTGGCTCTGCAAGTTATAAATAATTTTCAAAGCACAATTTCTTCTAAATATCTAAAATATTTTAAATGAGTCACTTGTAATTAAAACATTATAATAAACTCTAAAATCAGTCTTTCTGTTCAGATTATTATAATTCAGTATGCAAGAAAATGGTTTTGGCAGGAACATCACTGAACTTTTTTCTTGAACACCTATCTCCATTAAGAGGCAGAGTATCCAATAATAAACATCACCAAGAGACAACTAACAGGCGGAAACAGATTGAACCTTGGACTACTTTGACCAATGCATTAGAGGCATTGCTGAGACAATATAACTGACAACAAAACATTGCTAATTATATTCTTTTGAATTGTGGTAGCATAGTAAATGCTGTTGAAGAAAATCACAGGGACATGCACTCAACAGAAGTTTGTTATAATTACAAAAGGAATGAAGATACAAATTCCTCCCAAACACATCTTTAAATCAATTTAAAAACAAATAGGGTCTTTTATCTCCTTTTTAGAATACAGCTGGCCTCAGGAAAAAAGTGCCACCTTGCCTTGACGGTGTCTCTTTGTTAGACTAGCAAAAAGCTAAACAGTATTGCACAGGAAGTTATGCAGAAAAAAAAAAATCATAAGAACAAAATAATAATAATAAAATCTCCCTAGAATTTTGTAAGCACATTAGAAAAATGACATTAGCTGTGATTATCATTACACATAAAGAATCACAGATAGGTCTCCATGCAAGTATGGAGATCAGAGTATTCCACCTACTATCTACTTCTAGATCCAAGAAGAACACACTTCCAAAAACTTAAACAAGATACAGGTAACTGGTGTGCAGCATTCTTTCCTTGGCTTTGGAAGGCTGCTTTTGAACTTCTCAAGAGCACGCACTGGATACCAAATGAAGCACAGCTATGGCTTTGGAAGCACTCTGTGATGTAAAATTAAATGTTCTGTCCCTAAGCTATAAAGAGGGCTGTTCTGCCTTCTCTACATAATGGACATGCCACACACCCCAGAAAACACACCCCAGAAAACAGAAGAGCTGGAACTGTGGTGTGGAGCAGGAATTGCCCTGGTTCAGGGAAGAACGCACAGGGACAGCCAGACCCCCTGGCATGGCTTGCCTGGGCCCAGCCAGCCCAGCTGGGCCAGCTTGAGGCTCATCCCTGGATAAAATAATGTTAGTGATGGCAGGGTGAAAAGGGAAGCTGCATAATTAATTTGGCAGGAAAATAAATGCCATGCAGTATGTCAGATGTATTTAAGAAAAGCAGAGAGTTTTTCTGGTAGAGAAACCCAACTACTGTCAAACCAAATCGTTGCATTTGTGACTCTTCTGAGAACGTGCCGTGCCATTCTGCATTATGTAGTTCTCCACGTTACAAAACTCTCTAATTTGACAAGTTAACGTAAAACCTGTATAAATTACAAATTAACAATGTACAGACCTGATATCACACCTTTAAATGTGATGTTAGTCTTCCAGTAGAAGTTCTAGACATCCCCGCTCCTCACTGTTAGGACAGCCTGCATGACAGAAATCCCCTTCTCTTGACCACATCATCATTTTGCTACCATAAGAAGTTAATTACCAGTAACACCACAGTTAAGGATTGCCAAAGTGGGGATAGGCCTTGATATTTTAAAACCGTCATGCCTCTGTTAATTGAACAGGAGCATTTATCTTGTGCCACATCTGTTGAGTTCTCCCACCTCCATGCGGCACATAGCTTTCACCAAGTTCAGTAACCCAGCCTCACAACCATGACTCAATAAAATATTCACTTACCCAAAACCAAGAACATCAGCCAGAAAATGACTGTCAAAATGACTGTTCCCTTCTGGCAGCAGGAAGTTTTCTGGCAGTTGTGAATTTTCAGGTGGCTCCATTCACTGACACACTGGTTACATGAATTTAACCTCCCCTCTCATTAAGTTATTCTCTCCTTTCCTTTGCTCTCTTAATTGCAGGGTTTAGGTTACTGATACCTGACAACGAAGAGGAAAACAATAACAAGTCCAAAAATCAAGGGAAGCATTGGCAGTGCTTCTGTGTACTTATCCTTAATCTGCCCTCTTTGGAGGGATAAAATGTCCTTGTTCAGTAGCTAGCCTCCATGCTAATTATATTTTTTAAAACATATTTTCAAGATACACAGAAAGTAGTTATTCTCTCTTTGTATTACAGATCGAAAGGATACAAGCTGTGGGCCATTCCAGAGATTAAAGCTGATCTACCACACTCTGCCAGACTGGCAACATTTAAGACATGAAGGAAGTCAGCAAAGTACGAGGTCTGTTAGCAACAACACTTCAGATTTCACAGTTTTATCAGCTTTTGTAAATCTAAATAGCTCCATTTAACGAAATACCTAGTTTCCTACAAAAATCTTCCAGGAGGTTTCTTTGTTCAGATTGTTATTACTTTTGTTTTGTAAATACAGAACCATCAGTATTTAAAGGCCTAACTCACACCCATTTTCACTGGATCAAGTCTACTGATTTGCTGTATATGGGGCCTTTTGACACAAATGTTTTAGTTTAGGATTGTTTAATGTCTGTAGGAATATTTACTTCAATTAGTCAGAGAACAAGGTAACCTCTAAGACAGCTTCTATTTCTTGATATATTACTTAGTGAAGAGAAATGTATTGTTAGCACAATAAATATATAAAAAGCACAAAATACAGTTCAAGCACACAAAAAATAAAAACAATCTTCTATCATTTAGGTACTTCAGATAGGATTATTTCTCAGTTTCCTTTGAACAAAAGTAGAGAATAGAAAAAGTCTCCCCTTATACAAAGACATGGATGGGATTTACAAACACATATTGCTTAACTTCTTGATCTCAATGAACCGGCTGAGGAAAATGAAACTATACATTTACCAGTACTGTTCTGTGTTGCAGAACAATATATAAAGGACAGGGAGTCTTTCTGAATGCACGCCTTGGGGTCTGAAACTCAAAGACCACACAGATCCTCTGGCACAAATGGGAGAACAGAATGGAAATGGCTTTTTAGTAAATTTTCCCAGTTCCAGAACTCTCTTAATTTTATTCTCTTGGAATTTTGGGAGCAGAATTTATTAGCTTTGTTCAGATTTTGAAACTGGGAGTGGAGAGGGAAGAGGAAGAAATACAAAGACAGTTTGTGACTCAGCAAATGAATAACAAAATATCATACCCTTGACAGATGAGGCAACCAGACCATGAGAGAATGATGTCCTAGTCAGACTCAAGCTGGAAGACAGTGCTCAAGACTGGGACAAAGAATGATAGGGGACTGTATTGATCATGAAGTTCACTGCTGTTCAAGAAAGAAAAGTTGGAGCTATTTTAGAGTTTGAATAGCACCCGTTTCTAATATTCAAGCACTAAACATTTGAGCAGACAGGCTAACTCCCTGCAGGACTGTAGAGAATCTTCCACTCCTCTCTCCTTAACAAAAAATATCTCTTTTTGAAAAAAAACTTACCAAACAACATCTACATCCCTACATCAGAATAAGGACTGATTTAGATGATTTACAAAACATTCAAATGTTGGCTTTTCTCTGTTGTAATAACACAAGAACATTTTTATGAACCTTGTAATGAGGGAACACACACAGACGTCACATTCCTTTCTCGGGGTCCCTTGCTACTTTCTGTTACAACAGGAGTAATTTTTTGTGAACTGGTGAAATTAAGATCCTGCCTTATCAATCTAAAGAACATAGGCAGCATTAAGGTACTTTATAATCTCAAGCAGAGAGATACACTTCTTACAGTTCACAGGTGAATTCAGTCCTATCCTATAAAACCACCAAATTCTTAAATAGAAGTTGTGTTGCTTCAAAAGAGGTGTTGCCCTGTAACACCAATACATGGATTATAATGAAGGGACAGGCAAAAAAAAGCTATTTCAGCAGTTACTACCAGCATGTTCACGTGACCAATGTTTAATTAGGTTGCGTCATGGTTCTAATCTGATACTTCATTAGCCGAGAACGTTACCTGTTTTTCCATTGGAAAGATCAAAAGGCATTCATGTGTGAAAAAAGAACTTCATTATTCTACATAGTTTATTTGTACTCTTATTCAGCTCTGTTGGCAGCCTGACTCAGTGTCAGCAACCCCAAGGGTACCTGTATGTGTTTCTCCTTTACATTTTGTCTCTATGTCTGGTAATTCTGCAACTCAGATTTTCTTTTTGCAAGGAAAATACCACTCCCAGGCATGCTGCAAACCTTATGCCCTGGAATTGTACCTTCGTGCACTGACAGACGTGGGCTGGCCCTTGCTGAATGGCCAGTTCAGCAATCCACATACAGTGAATTTCACATGTCATGACTCTGAGGGTCTTTAATATTTCACCACGGTTTTCCATTAACATAGAATTCAGACTGAAAAGCTGCCCAAGGGAAATGAACACCAAGAATTCATGTTTTCAGGGCACTTTAAATCCTTCTGGTAGCTTTGAAAACCTTGGCCTTTGTAGTTACTGTTTCTCTGTACTTACCAAAAATGAGAGATGAGATCTTGCTCCGAGAAAAAGTCAGTGGAATTTTTGCTATCAATTTCAGTGGCATCAAGATTTCACTCAAGAAATTCAACAGATGAGTTTAATGAAACACTGGCTGACTTCAACCACAGGTTTCTAACTGTGGTGCGGCATTTTCTACAGACACACAAACCACTCAAGGCAGTCATGCCTCTGCCAGGCAGAGCTGTGAGCTCTGCTGAGACAGCTGCCCTTGTTGTCTGAGCGCTTATGCCATGCTCAAGTCCATCTGCTTTCCAGACAGGGGTCTGAACTGAGCACCTCACATGGACAGAGATACCTTCCATGGATGTGGAAATGGACTAATACACTGTCTAGTCTGCCCACTACTTAACGGCAGATTACTTTGTTTTCAGTGTTTCTTGTTCTGAAACCCCTTTGCAGATTTCCCCCTCTCTGTGCAATCTATGGCACGCATACACAGCACTCTGGATCCCACTCCAAAGTTGGATGCCTTCTTCCATAAATACCAAAAGGCACCAAAATGCACATATTTTTGCATATGTATCTTCATGCATATACTTTTAAGATACATGAAATACAGAAAAACACTGCGAATGTTAAAATAATTCACCACTCTTTATAAAGCCTTAGAGTTACGCAGTTGTTCTTTGTGACACTCTGAGGTGCAAAGCTTTTGGCAAGCCCCTGTTTATTTGGTTGCTAAATGCTTAAAAGATGCTGCAACCACTAATACGCATCTACACTAGAGTCAGAAGCACTGTGCCCTCTGCTGCACAGGTGTCCTCAATGACAGGGAGTGACTGTGATGGCTGGTCACCAGCAGGAGATGTTCTTGAAGATCAGGCACCCTGTACATTTGCTCTTCATCCCTAAATTGGCAGATACGTTCTGCTCTAAAGCCCTGATAGAAGAGATGATCATCCATGTATGGACTCCCAGTTATCCCCCACCTCCATGATTATATAATGTGGTCAGGCTCAGATGCCTAGGGTAAGCAGGCTGGCCAACACACTTCATAGTACAAGTGCTCCTTCATGAAAGAGAAACTGAAATGCAGTTTTGTTGTGGGACAATTCAAACTGCTGACCTAACTACAGAGTGATAGGATGACTTCTGGCCACCCTGATCAGAACAGCATTCACCCGCTGCCTGTTCTGTTTTCTAGACAGACAATATGACAATTCAGAGTTTTGCAGAGAGAGCACTCTTAATTGAAAACAACTGCAGAAGATAGGTTACTGGATCTCTTCTTTATGGTTACTACCAAGCTACTCCTTTTTTCCCCCATAATGAACTAGGAGACAAAACCACAAACTGAAATTTAGCATAATAACAAAACAAATCTCAACTTCATTTTCCTGCTTCTTAAAGATACCACCAATTGCAAATAATCTTACTGTACTTTAGAAACTGTCAATTTATTTAGCATTTATTAATAAAAATACTAACAAGAGATAGATGCGTTTTTGAATCTACACTTGCAAAGGTAACAGGCTAAGAGCTTCTGAAATGATGAGAAATGACTGAACCAGTTTAAACAAAATAAGCACACCCT
Source organism: Morus bassanus (assembly GCA_031468815.1). NCBI lineage: Eukaryota > Metazoa > Chordata > Aves > Suliformes > Sulidae > Morus > Morus bassanus. The sequence continues at coordinate 6,809,194 of CM062583.1, forward strand.
TGAGACAGTCCAGCTAAAACTTTCCATTAAAACGTCTGGGAGTGCTCAGTACCTGGCAATTTCCAGCCAAATTGCCAGAACGAATTAGCAGCTGTGCTTTCACTGTGCATCTCAAACCCATAAAACCCATATAAAAATGGGCACTAAGACAATGAGAAAAAACAACATTAAGAATTGCATGAGGCAAAACATCCCTTTAGAGCAAAGAATTTCTACTATTTTGAGCAGTATTCAAAAAATCAGAGGTTTTAACAAACTGAATGTGATGCACTGGAAAAAATAATCAGGTAAATTACAATATAGGGAAAATGTTTAGTATAGTCGTCCTTCACTTTCTGCCTTCCTGTATGAAGAATGAGCATGGGGAAAGAGGGCTTTGGAAGATGATGCACCAACCATCTGGAGATAAAAGACCCACAGCAACAGCCTTTAGGTCAATTTATCAGAAGTGTCTTGCACAATCTATAAAAAACAGAGGCAAACATTTCTTGTGGCAAAAGTGTCAAAGCCAAACAAGTACCAGCACCAAAGCTCACTGGGTCTAAGATAAATGCAGCTTTAGGCTTAGCACGGATTGAATCACTGTCAGAAATATCCCATCTTGAACCAAATTCCTAGTTAGGGATAAGACAGTTGTTGTTACTTTACTTCCTCAATTAGATGAGATCGTTTTATCCCCAGTTTCCTGTTTTGAAAAGTGCCCATTCCCCATCCTTCTCTTGGCATTAACTGAATAAATTTATAGTCTGTCATGTTAAACCTATTCCCATCGCAGTTTTCCTTAATCTTGTGCATCCAGATCACCATACATAATTGCATGCGTTATTTTACCACTTTCAGTATTGTTTTATATGGCCTAGCTGACATTTAACAAAGTCAGCTGCAATTTAAAATGTATGAAGAAGTCATTATTCATCAGAAACTTGTTTAGCCTTTACATTAAAGAAGAGGCTGAGTAAACTACAACTCTGTTTTCCGTCATATGATCTGGGACAATTCCAGTTCACTGCTTGTACCTTTCTGAATTGCCTAACATATTCTTAAATGCATTTTATAGCATGGGGAAAATTTCACAGACACTAATACACTTAAATATTTATTCATGTCACACATCATTCTACCATTCATTGAACAGTCAGTAGTAACAAAAAACACCGCTTACATTATTCATTAGATGTAAAAAGAGGAGTGTTGCTCATGAAACATACCATCTCGTGCTAATCTCTGGTGCAGCCAGTTATCAAGCTACTCTCAGTTAAGCAGATTTTTCCACTAACAGGTGGTTGTGTATCAGACCTTCAGTTAACATATGTCATTCCTGAGTGCATACCAACACCCTGAATGAGAGCCCTAATTTCCATAAGCAGTATTTCAACCTTCCTCAAATTCATCACTTGATTGTTTTACGCTACTTTATTCTCAAACTTGGGGCTACATAGAAACTTAATCAGAAAGTTAAAAGACTGTTCATACAACAGCCCAGATCACTCGTCCTCCAATCTCCCATGCCACATCTAGGTTGTATTTTACCCTGAAAGCATGGGAGGGCTTTGTTATGCAGGTGTTAGCCGAAAGGGTTGCTTTTGTTCTTTGTACTGAGGATCCACACAGTGTGTAAAGATCTTATTCTTACCCTTGCAGAGTGGAAATTAGGAGTGAGGTAACTCTCTCAGAAGTATTACTAGAAATAATGTGTAGGAAACAGAAAATCACACAGTAATACCTCTAACAAAGCACTGGGATGCATGATTAACCTGCAGTTTAATGAAGAAACTAGGTCCCTCAAAAGTTTGCCATCTCAAACTCCTAAGAAAGTTTTCTGTTGCAGCAGTGAAATGAAACTCCTTTCCTTTGTGGGTTTTGTTAAGCATTATGAGTACAGTATTTGCACAGCAATTGACAGAAAGTGAGAGAGCTGGTTTGAACATAAATGCAAGGCAAATGTGCTAGAACAGTCATCTCCTGACACGTTTGGCTTATGTTTTAATGCCACCATAATGATGATAAAAGCTGGGATTATAAAAATTAACCTATTTCTTGAACAGTTACAAAAGACGTATCCAATTGCCCTGAAAGACATTTAATGAATAGAACAACGTTCTTCAGCATTTCAAAGGTTAAAATGACAACTAAAGCAAGTACAAGCTAATTGTCTTGGTGGAACCAGGGCTAAAGTTTTTTTAGTAGAGATAAAAGAATTTCAAACTCCCATCATATTTTTCTACATTAGCCTCCCAGCTTCTCCCTTGAAATACTGATAATAAATTGTGGTACTTAAGGCTTCCAGAAGGATGAAATGGAAAGTAAATTATAATGCATCATTGCCTTTTTTTTGAGCATCATCTAACAGAGACATAGTAATACATCTGAAGGATCAGTCCAACTTTGGTAAAGTCCCACCATGCGGAAGTATCTGTTGCTCTGGGCTAGCACTGTACATAACACTCTTGGAGAGCAAATTCATCTCCTTGTATCTGTTTTTCAAAATGTTTCCAGTCAAAGGCTCTCATGTCATGAACTGCTGAGTTCTCTACTAGCAAAGGAGAATGAAGGCACAGCGATATTATGTTGTTCTCCAAACAAACAAAAGCTAAAACCATGGCTAGCTACCATAAGGCTGGCCAGTGCCAATGCCAATGCTCTACCTGTGATTACATTTTTACTCTCACTCTTCCTGCACTTTGGAATGCCATTCTGCTCCACAAATGATGCCACTGAAGCCACAGAAGTCTCGACAGTAAGGAACGAATCAACAAGAGCAAAAGGATTGGAATCTAATGCAACAGCTCCATAAACCATTTTCAAAGTTTTGGGCAGAGCTTTGGTAGATGTTTTTTTGTCTGCTTTACTTAGCTTGGTCAAAGAAGTGACAAATCAATTATTTGCATAACTCTTCCTGCATAGCAGGCATGGTATTTTAGTTAACCTGACAAAAGGCACCATCTGGCCTGGAGGAACGATTTGTTTCATCACAAGCATTATGAGAACAGTTGAAAGCAAATCCTAATTAATACACAAGGCAAGTCCAATTTAAGAACCACTTCTCAAGCCTTTATCAGATATTAACTGAAAGTAAGGATGGCACACTTGGTGCTATCACTTGAATACCAATAACCCATGATGCTTTTCCAACTCAAAAGTATTACACAGAAGTACTGTTAACTGTAGTTTAGGAATAGGCTTTACTAAAATTTTCAGATAGAATTATTTCCTGTGGAATTTTAACATCATCTAATAAGAGATGCTATAAAAGGAAACCCAGCGTAATGCATTATCTTCTATGTTTCAAATGAGTAAGATTTTTAGGTCTTAAAATGAAAGGCTCATCCAGCATTTCAAAGGCAGGTATCAGTGGAGATTTTCTCCACATGCAGGTCCTGATACACAGCCTTGGACTGACACCACTGTTGTGAGCAAAACTGTCTTAACTTGAGGAGTTTTTACTTGAATTTATTTCTTGCCAATTAATGCAAACACCTAATCACCGACTCAGGTACTGAGACAAAAGAAAATGTAAACAATTTAACTTATGGCATACGGATGACTGGGCGAAAAACTAAAACTCCACATTTTATGCACGATACACACCATTAATTTGTTAGACTGCCTCCGTACGGGCCACTTACACTTACACTATGGCATGTTGCTTCTTACTTGAGAAGAGGCTAACAGCATCATGGTTTGGGACTTGCCTGAACCAAGGCTTTGAGAAAAAAAGGGTGCTACAGCATGCCTGGCCAGGAGGCCGTTATCAGTTTGCTTTCCTTGATCAGCATCTCCAGAGTATTTGAATGTAATTGTCATACGCTATTGTTAATGCACGTACACATAGCACCACAGGATAACTTGGGCTGGAAAGGGATCTCAGGAGGACTCTGGTCCCATCTTGGGTCAGATATGGGTTTGACCAGGTTGCTCAGGTCACACTAAGTTCTTACTGCCTTCCACAGTCAAATCAGTATTGCAAAACATGCTGGTAACCAGCTAGTTGGCATTTTGTAACTTTTTGAATACTTATTTTATTATAGAACATTGGGAAAACAAGCAGTACTAAATGAACAGGAAGATGAGAGGATTTCAATTCCACAGCATACTGGAAAGTGAACAGTTTGGGTAATATTACTGAACACTACATTGTTCCTGCCATTTCTTAAACAGTAACTGGTAAAACTATTGCTTGACTCTCATTGTTGTCTTCAGTCATTTGCTCTTTTTAAAGCATGCCCAACATGGAGATTTCATACAAATGTACATGCAGCACTTTACCTTCCCATGCCAGTGGTTTTATTAAGCTACTCACTGTCGTGGTTTAACTCCAGCCAGCAACTAAGCACCACACAGCTGCTCACTCACTCCCACCTGGTGGGATGGGGGATAGAATCGGAGGAGTAAAAGTGAGAAAACTTGTGGGCTGAGATAAAGACAGTTTAATAGGTAAAGAAAAAGCTGCGCACGCAACCAGAGCAAGATAAGGAGTTCATTCACTCCTTCCCACCGGCAGGCAGGTGTTCAGCCATCCCCAGGAAAGCGGGGCTCCATCACGCGTAAGGGTTACTTGGGAAGACAAATGCCATTAATCCAAACGTTGTCCCCACTCTTCCTTCTTCTTCCCCCAGCTCTATATGCTGAGCATGACATCATATGGTATGGAATATCCCTTGGGTCAGTTAGGGTCAGCTGTCCCAGCCATGCACCCCCAGCACACTCGCTGGTGGGGTGGGGTGAGAAGCGGGAAAGGCCTTGACTCTGTGTCAGCCCTGCTCAGCAGTAACGAAACCATCCCTGTGTTACCAACACTGTTTCCAGCACAAATCCAAAACATAGACCCGTAATAGCTACTATGAAGATAATTAACTCTATCCCAGCCAAACCCAGCACACCCACATATCTTATACATTAGTCAGCATTGTGTACTAATACTTTTTCCTAAAATCATATGTGCCATTTCTTTCAGGATTCTTTCTAATAATTTTCAAACTGGCATTAATATCCCTTCCTGCTGCACAGTTCTGCTATTTTAAGTGAGATTTTAATTTTATTCTTGCCATCAGTCTTTGGAAGACAAAAATCTCTTACAAGGTTTCACTGTCAAATGATACGGAACTTAGTTTCATTTCTTATTACAGGCTTTTAAGATGTAGGCACTTACTCTGCAGTTCACACTGAACCTTGTTGCCTCAAAGACATCAGACTTTAATAGCATATATTAGTCACACCTCTCTGTCACGTTATTTCATAATTTATCTTGATTCCGAAGAAGCTTGTCCCTTTGAGAAACAAGTGAGGTTTGCTTATGATATAAGACATTTCAACTAAGTTCAGTCTAGATAAAATAAAATGGGATGGCAAAATGCAGGCTGAATACTCTGAAGAGGATGTTTAAGTTGGCTGAAGTGTCATTTCAAGCTATATCTATTTTTGCCTTTCCTTGCCTTCAACAAACACAGCATTAGCCCATCTAATGGTGTGGGAGTACTTCACAGGGACACAGATCAAATGACAGCCTGCTTTGAACCTCTGTTCTTTGGTAAGTCTCATAGAGATGCACTAAAGTCAGTGATGCTGGTTTTGCAGGAGTTCCAAAAGTTTGTGTGATAGTTCCCTACTGTTTATATAGCAATGCTCTGGCATTGCTTATGGCAGTGATGTCACCCCTTAATTACTGATCCAAAATTGAATCAGCAGATAAGAAATAGAATATAGTTGCCCAAAGCTTCTATTGGCAGCTTCTTAGCTATATGAAACCATTGTATCTACCTACTTCACAGGCAGGTTGTTACACCCCTGTGGGTTATTTCCTAGTTTATGCCTACAAAGGAAAACACACAAGTCCTACTCTGAAACATCACCAAAATTCTTGGCTTCAGAAAATTCCAGATTTTGTAATTTGTCAAGCTTACACATGAGAAAAGACAGTAAATCTGCAGAGGAAGAGGATGGGTCACTTGAAATTCAGTCGAATTTGAAACAAGTGATGTTAACTTGCATCATATAAAAATAAAAATAGAAAGATGAAGAGTTTAATCTGATATTCCAAATTAAAATCATGTAAATGACAAATCATTAGATATTGTAAAGCATTTTCTTCTTCATAGGTATCTGTATAAATTAAAATTTTCAAAAATTGTCACTCTCTTTTTAAAGAAAAAGACAGTCTGCTGTCAAAAATATGAAGACATATTCTTAGCTAGTAAAATTAATAGGAATGGATAGTCTCCCATCAGCTTCAGGCATCTCACCGGCACTGTGAGGCAGAGCACCTGTTTTTTTCCATTAAGAGATCAGGCTCCTAAGTATGTTCCTCAGAGGTGAGTGCAGCGAGGTGTCTCAGTTAAACCACAGCAATACTCTCACTGAAGTTCTCAACAGGAAAACTCACGTACACACGGACAAGCACAACATTCTTCCCTCCCTGGTTTTTCAGTGAGAAACATTCAACTACAACTAACCCTCAACTAAGGGGGAGTTTTCTAGGTTGCAATTTTCTCAGTTGCCTATAATGATGCCTGTATCATCTGTCTTAATATCTAATTGTGTTCTTTGACACTCCATTAGACTGCTGGTGGTGTTTTCTGCAGCTGCATTGCAAATCCCTCTCAGGACTACAGACCACTCAAAACCAAACAAAAACCTTACATTGTAAAACAGATTCCTAGATACCAAAAAATAATTAAAAAAAAAATACTTTAAAGGTAACTTGCTAAGGCAAAAAATGTGTTTGTGGCCTTTTGTGTCCACCTTCTTGCAAAACAAATATTTAAAAGCCTTTCTTTTTACCCACCTTAACTCACATTTAGACTAACTGGATTTGCTGGTGGGATGGGGAAGGACTGATTCTGGCACTGCCAGTGAAAATAAGCTGACATTTGAACAATGGAGCAGGAAAAAAAATTGAGGCAATCTGCCTGGAATTCTTCAGTTTCAGTCAACTTCTATCAAGGACTGCTTGTGGGAGAGGGGAAAACATGGTTTTTCATTCGGTCCTGCAATCTGTCCCCTTAGAGCAGATGCTGCAGAGCTGACTGTAGGCAGAACAAAGCTACAGCTGCTGGGTAGAGCAGACTCCCGAGGCCACTGAAAAGGCCACAAAAACTCCTCTGCCATCCATAACATCAGAGTCTGAGGTAGCCATGATTGCTGCTGATTTTCCTTATGTTTTACTAACAAAGGAAATAGGAGGTTCTGCCAGGGGTGACATTAATCTTACTCATCCTTCCCCTCAGTCAGCCTGCTATGATACTACACTACTGCAGAGGAGCATTTGGAAAATACAATGGACGGTGTGGTTAAGGAGAGATTGGTGGGAATCATCTGATGGTTCCCCTACACAGGCACATAAAGCCTGGTTTGTCTGAGACCAGAGGGAAACAAAAATCTTGTTAGTAAAAAGCATGCACAAGGACATAAAGGCTGAAACCTTATTCCCCCTGGAAAAATGGCTTTCTCTAGAGCATTCTTAAAGGAGAGAGATATTTATACCCTCAGTGATTTGTCAGCTAGACTCAAAAAGTCCCACAGAATTGCATTATCCCATACACAAAAATACTGTTCTGCAATAAGCCACTGTCATGATGTAATATGCATATATGTATTCTGCCTCCTACTTCTATAGGAGACAAATTTTATGACAGCTTATTTTCTGCTTTATGTATAGGAAAGCTGATGTGAAAATGTCCTTCCTCCCCATTTCTCTTCTTGGGAGGAGGTGACTCATAGCATAACATTATCTCATTGGAATAACCTTGTTATCAAGAGGTAGCTGATGATATAACCCTTTATAAAGTAACGAAGTTGATCTTTCAGCGATCTAAAGGATGGGGATTGCCTGCCCTCTGCTTCTCTGAAAATTTCACTTGGCGTTCCTCTGTGATTTTCTGTCTCTGCTGTGTTTGGTAACAGTGTATGGTTTCTTTCCCCTGAAGGAAATTCAGGTCATTAAAACGATGTAAGAGAGGCAAACAAATAAAACAAAAGGCTGAGTCACTAAGACAAGATGTGCGCTCACAGTCTTCAAGGTTTGGGGCCACAGTTGTCACATACAAAGGTGACCATGACATGAAAGGAAGTGCAATGCCAGAAAATAAAGACCTAATTTTCGTTTTAGCTTCAATTTATGCTTTGAAAATGGAAACCACAGAAGTGCACCACTTTAGAGAGCAATCATGCTGTAACCCTCCTACTGACCTCTGCATGGAGGTGCTGAGAAATTCCATGCTTGAAAAGGATGTAATTAGTAATAATGATTAAGAATCATACAATAATTAGTACTTAAGAAAACCACTTGTCCTTGAGAGCTTTCAGTTAAAGACCAGAAAGAGATTAGAGTAAAAATGATCCAAATCAGTAATACAATACTTTGCAACAGAAATGGGATCTGCTTTTGCATATGGAGTCAGGCATGTCCTAGATTCTAACAGTATTTCTACTGTCAGAAAAAACAAGAGCAAAAGATAAGAGTAACACTGGACAATATTCCAGGCCAAGAAATAAATGGGCAAGTATCAATTGATAAACAACTTTCCAAGGAGAAAACATCTGTATAGCATTTGGAAACAAGATATAATATACTGTTATTTCTAACAAAACTTCTTTGCTACTGCAAGGTTATTCCAGTGAGATAATACCATATTCTTAAGATAATATCTCCAGGCGATCTCAGTTTCCCACCTCTGAATCCTTATACCCCAGAGCCTCACTCACTCATTTGACTCTTGCACTAGCAAGCACTGCGACAACTCTGGCTCACCAAAGTGAATACTCACCAATCCCATTCTCCAACTGAGATCTTTATCTCTGATTTCGTAACTCTAATAATCTCTCTCCTCTAATCCTTATACTGACTTCTTATAGCCTGAGTTACTCACTGACTCCTATCTGCAATTTCTGTGGCTCCACTCTGCCCACTTCATTTACCTTCAGTGACTCCCAAGCCTTTCTGAAACCGCTCTTTCATTGTTTAATACCATATGCTGTTGCTCCTTAGAAGACTGAGAATATCTTCTGAGTGACTAATAAAGGCATAAGGCTGTCCATTTTCATATGCCCACTTTCTCAAGAGGTCTTTTAATATAAAACTATAAGGCAAAAATCAGAGCAGTGCAGGAAGGGAATTCATCATTAGCACTGCTAAGGGTGTGAATCCGCCCTATTTCATTTTACAAGTATATTCTGAAAGCACAGACTATCAAGCTCACTTGTTTTCGTTGCACCTTCTCTACAAATTTTTTTGTTTGCACAGTCCTCTTTTCAGTTAACGCACTCTGCAGACCAAGGCCCATGTGCTCGCCCAAGCGACACATTCAGCACTGCCTGGCACATTCAAACTTCACAGACCGATGAGAGTTTAGGGCACTTCATGTCTGAAGTGAGTGTTTCACAATTTCTGCTGAAACTTTTTAAAAAAACAGACAGAGTATTCACGTAATTAAGCCTGATGTCACTTCCAGAAAGTTTCCAGGTAAGAAAGACTGGTTTTATAGGCACTCACACAGTGTTCCAAACCTCAGTTCTCCCCTTGTTCAGGATGTATGTTCATACCTGTCCAGAAACTCATTGTTTGCTTTTAACCTAAATGCATTTTTCTTCTTCACCATTTTCCAAGTCCATAAATCTGTTCATTACCTTATACAATTTACTGCCTTCCTTGAATACTGCACTGTTTAGCAGCTCTCAGTACTATTGCTGGTTTTCAACCTCACTTTAACACTTCACCTCCTTCTCAGAGCTTCAGGATCACCGCAGGCAAAACACAGAAACAGCCTCTTTGTCCATCATGCATCACCCCACACTTCAGTCACCCTCACTGTTTCAGAGATGATACTCCCTCCTAACCAACCATCTACTTCCACAGCTGAAAACTGGTCCCCAGTGCTGAGCACCATGGTTTCCATTTCAAGGGATTCACATTTTCTCTCTAGCTTTTAATTCCTTCTTGAAAGAAAAAGAAAAAAAGGCCTTCACCTTATTGCCTTTATTGGTGACATCATACACCCTCAACTGTAAAGACGAATTACCTAAGAAAATAGAATATTTGTTTTATTTTCTCTAAGGAAAGCTGCTGCATGTTCCAGGAGATGAACTGTACTTAGCTTCAAAGGCTGTCACATGTGGCTCTCCCCTTCTTTGACAGCACAGGCTGTTTCACAGATTATACTTGCTGCTCATCAGTGCCAAATAGGAATCATTTTCCTTGCATTCAGTTTTACATGGATGCAACTAACAGAATCAGGCATGTTAGCAGGATCTGTGCATATATGGCTGACCAAAACCTACTTATTCAATTTTCTATACAGTTTATTCCTTACATATTACTACTTGATTTTTGGAGGGTGGGGATGGGGACTCAGAGAAGGGAGGACAAAAGAACCTCCTGACCAGATTCACACCATCTTTTATGCCTAGTGTAATAAACAAAAGTTACTTGGGTCACCTAGGGGCAAAATTATGAACCGTTAAATTGTAATTGATCTGTCCTGATTTTCATCAGCTGAGAGTTTTAACCTTAATAACCTTAATAATACAAACTTCAGGGAATACAAACTTCCCCAGCCAGGAACCCCACACAACCTTGCTTACCTCCATGCCATAAATAGTGTCATAGTTTCGTCCTTCCTCCTGCCTTTATAAAATCAGTTGTTTCCAACTCAGCCATTGCCTGCCAACAGTAACTTGGTAGTGCCTTTTCTGCCTCAGTGAGGCAAGGTGCCATCCTTACAAAGGGCACACAGGCAGACCAGATTCAGCACAACAAAAGAGCACTCGATGGAATATACACAATGTGGAAGGAGCCGCCTGAAGTAACAGTTGCAAAATGTGGGTCCTAATCCTGCAGAGATGCACAGGACTGTACACATGGCAAAGGAGTGTCAGACAGACCCTTACAGCGGGGGCCTTGAGCGGCAGCTGAGCAAGAGGAAAGTTTTGGTTAAGTACTCACCTGCTTGTGCATGTGTTCGGTTGATTGATACAAGGCTTCATTTGCCAGTGGAAGTGTGAAATCAATTTCATATAAATTGGAACATACACACAAAAATCTTATCACTGCCTAAAGATATATTTTCATTAGTATGTTCTCTGTTTTCTTCAATCAGCTTAGTATTTATGGAGTGGCTGAAAAAGAATCCTATACATTATTTATTAACATTGATTTTAAGCAAGTCGTTCAATTCATAACCATGAATTACCTAAGAAAATTGAATGTTTATCTTATTTTTTCTCTCTAGAGAAAATTAAGTATTTAATTATTAATGGCATTTTACTGTTGAATTCAGTAAACAGGTCCTTAAAAATAACAAAGGGGGATAGAGATAACTTGCCATGGTACAGTTATACAATGTCATCAATAATTCCAGTGTTTACTGCATTTCTTAATTTAAGGAAGTACTGGTGCTGATTTAGAAAGAAACTTGCATCTAATAAAAAACAATAGCCCTCTGTTCCAGTGATTTCTAAACTTACATCTGAAAAAGGCTCATTTTCACCAGAGGCCTTTATCTTCTGTCTAGACCAGTTCTGCTCTGCTGACCATTCATTATGGTAACAGGCCGCAATGAAAAATCCCGTGGAAGATGCAAATCAATTACTCAATGACATTCACTTACTGATATTGATTAGGCCATGCATTGTTTGACTTCCCCTTTGATTCCTTCTGTCATGAGGAAATGGTTACACCCCCCTGTAGGGCAGAGGAAAATGGAATTTATGAAAATGAAATGACTTTAAGGTTTATAAAAATCCTATTTAGCTTGAATAGAAAATGGCCAATTAAATACGTTAAAGAGTAAAAGCCAATAAAACAGCACAGACTCAGATCTCTGGTCTGACCGTGCAACCCTGTGGTGAGGCCATTTTGCGTAGTATCGTACAACCTAATGACCAGATCAACAGCATCCAGGTATGCCACTCTGCCAAAGTACCAGCTTTCAAGCATTTTTTAGATAATACTTTTTTCCTTCAATCTCTTACAAATTCACATACCCCCAGTTTCAATTTTCTGGATTTTTGGTTACCCTCAGTTTTTGGTTATCCTCCTCATGTAACATTTGCTATCTTCTGATGATAAGTCTGTTATACTTAGCCAAGAATATACATAACCATTCTGCTAACACATTCTTCTGAGGAATCTGTTGCTATATCAGTCCTTAAAATGTCAGCTTTTTCATTACTGCAATAGTTTTATTCCATTAAAAAACTTACATCTATTAATTTTTTACGGGTTATCAGTTACAATCCATTTATATACAGGCAGCAAAGTGAAACAGTTTATAAAACTGTTGTGTGGTATGTGAGCAATGAGATGCTGTAACTCCTGCTGACTTCCCAAGCCAAGGCAACTAGGAGTGCACACAGGGACCACAGGCACTTGCAAGCCCCCAGCGTGACCCATATGCAGTTTCTCTCCCATTGCACACCACTAGTTCACAAACATTACTGGAGCCAAGAGGAGGTTTTAGATATAGCCCTACTCTGATGTACTTTTTACCTTAAAACCTCTCTCACATGCCTGTAAATTCATTTGTCAACAGCCAATTTCTGCAGCCTAACTTACTCAGAAAACGTGGGAAGTATCACCACTGCTGTTATCTGCCCAGGTCTACCCGAGCCTGCTCTGTTTTTCTGCACTGCCACATTTTCCACCATGAAGCCCCAAGCCCTGCTGAGCACGCAGCACACTCTCCACTAGTGCCCAGCTCTCACGAATGCCCCCAACATCTGTCAGCTTCCCCCCAGAGCCACTTCATGATCCTCTGCCTGTCCTCAGGCTCTCCGTCTTCCCAGCACTGCTTTTCTTTCCCATCTCCCTTTCAGGAGAAAGGCATCCTGCTAGATGCCAGCACTGCACCCTTGCTGACACTGAGATAACCCTCTCAACATCTGAGCAGCCCTGCAGAAGGCAAAGCCAGTGACTGTTCATTGAACAGTTCACTTTCTTCTCCTCTCCTGCCTGCATCTCCTCCCTCCTCTTTCTTACCCTTTGCCATATCAAGGAGGCCACAACTTCATGTTCTGCAAAAAAAATGCATCTCTATAAACTAAATGCTTTAAGAGTCAGTGTACAGTTTATTCTTTACAGCTGTTTCACTATAATATATACCCACTGAGAATAGCAACAGAGTGACTGAAGAGTGCCAATGGGAAAGATATGCTTGTCATCTGACCACATAGCTATTAGGAACTGGCAGGATCACTTTACTACAGGAAATTCCTCTGGAAAGAAGGGATATGTGCCGGTTTTGGAATGGCAGATATGCCAGGGGGAAATGACAACTAAATCCCAAAGGCAGACCAGAATGCAGAAAAAAAAAATAAATCAGGGATTACTTTGAAGTTTTCAATCCAGTGCTCTGAAGTTTCTAATTAGGGTTAAGGGTGATTTTAGAAGGACATAGTGTAGATCTGATTCCTTAGCTAAGAGAGCACTGAGATGGAGGAAGATGCACACATGTGTATCCTAGGGACCCATGGGTGTTCTTAGATTTAATCCAGAAATGGAAAATATCAGGAAATTTACCAACCTATTTAAAGCAATTGAAACACATCACGTTGGCTGGTGCCTGCTCTGACGTCTTCTCTGGTCCATTTCATATTTTTGGCCCATCTATGTCTTCACAGATTTCTAATTTGAAAAGTACAGCTGATTTTCAATTTTATGCTGAAAGATTCATATAGAAATCTTTCTTCTGGAAAACTTTTGAAGCACACCCAAAACAGTTCTAGGGCCATTAGGTAAAGAAGCCTGTCCTTGCCGACTCTGTCAATGAAATGCAAAAACCAAAGAACAGGTGCTTCCATACATTTGCATCAATAATAAAATTTCTAAATTATTTTTCTTTCTATTAATATCTTGTTAATTACCACACTTTGTCACTGCTTCTGAAAGCTACTGCACTGCAAATAATCCAAAGCATTCTTAACTAAGTAAGAGAAAAAGAGAACAAAGATAGTAAATTCATTTCATTTGCGTTGTTTCCCACCCAATTTCATCAATCGATACTACATATTACCTGCAATTCTGTTGCTTTCATAAAAACCTTTTATTCATGACTTCGGGGATATATTTTAGCAAGTTAGTAAGTTTAGAAAATGACAGGCTGCCCATGTAATTTTTGTAACTTTTCAATAATTCTCTTTCGTTCACACAGAAGAGAAAAAGGGGTAAAAAAAAATACACAGGTGTGTAACTGAACTCAAGAAATAATAGTCTGCAGATTTGAGCAACATTTTAATTTGCTCACTCATCAGTCTAAACAAGTAATTTGCAGTCGATCACACCTCTTGCTGGCCTGGACAACACGTACCACAGATATTCTGGCATACAATGTCTTAAATGTCCTAATCAGTCCTTTTTTTTTTTTTTTTTTTACCCCTTCTTCCCCACAGAGCAACAAGTACTCTCTGCCTGGCCAACAGCAGCAGCGAGCTCTGCCCTCCTTCCTGCCGTGCACATAGCCACGCTCGGCCCATCTTTGGGGAACAGCTTTCTCCACCGCAGAAACGCTCGAGCCTTTGCCGTTGAAAGCATCTCTTCTCTCCCTCCTTCCCCTGTCCGCATCGTTATCTCATCTGCAGGGAGACTGTGTAAGACCCTTTCTGGACTTTATAAAGTCTGCCAAGAGGGAATCGAGTCCTCTGTCTCCTCCCTAGCACGTGTGGCAAGTCTTTAACAGAGGCAGGCCAGCAGCCCTTTCAGCACCTCAAAGGGTCCATATGCCCCACACATATGCAGCTGGGGTAGGATGTTGGTTTAAAAAACATACGATAACCCCAAGGAGAGGTAAATCTGCTCCTTACATTCCATTCTCTTTCCACAGGAAATTTGTTAGGTACAACAACCTTGATTAGACATGTGAAATGCATTTTAACATGTCTGTTAATTAGTTTTCCAGAATTTCAGTTTTTACATAACTTTAGAGCATAGATATTCCTTCCCAGCTAAATACAGACACATATAAGTATTTTCATATAACACATGGATAGATTTACTTAATAGCACTATAGATGTGGGTTACAACATGCCTTAAATATCACTAAAAATATACCAGAACAGTACAAAAGGTGTACTGCTGAAGTGTTGCAATGTCTCATGGGAACACTTGAAAGGAGAAAGAAGTACAATGTTCACACTTGGTATTCACAGCCTGTTCATTACACATTTCTAGAAATGTGCCCCCCTCCCCCCCTTAATTAAAAAGAAAGCTGAAAGAGTAGGAGGAACAAAAATGTGCTCAACTTCAATGACACTATTGGAAAATAATTATTTCAAAACTGCTTATCTTTTAAAAAGCTGGCAAGCCACCAGGATCTTGATTGCTGTAAGCAATTTTATAACTGCTCTACACAGATAAATTTAACAGAGAAATTAATTTCAGCCTCATAATAAGTCTCATCTCATTACCAAAATGATGTCTGTTCTGCAACAGAGCCTCGTGCAAAAGACTGCCGGTAGAGGATTTTGTGTGCAAACATTTAACAACTGCCTAGAAAAAGCCCACCTCAAAACTCCGAATGCCATTTAACACTTCTTTCTAAAAAGAATTCTTCCTAATTGTGAAATAGTAAGTGAAATATTGTGAAATAAAGTGAAATTCTTCCCAGTTTCACTTGTATTTTGCCCACTGGATTTGAGGAAAGCTACTTGACTGCCCGGAGCCATCATTTATTCTCAGTTTGTTAGGAGCATGCCCCTGGGAGCAGTAACAAGAGTATCACTCCTTCAAAGAACAATCTCGACTATGCCATCTACCTTGCATCTTTTTTTTTTTTTTTTTTTTTTTTGCAATCCAGAGCACCTAAAAACGTTAATTATGTCAGGCTTCTCTGTCCACAGACACAGTAACAATATGACTGAATAACAGAGATGGTCTGTGGGTAGAAAAAAGTGGCCTCCTTCCTTTAGGCCACCATGCTGCCCTTTACTGGGACTCATCTTCGCACAGGATGTTTCTATTATGTCCCTAACTCCTCCAACAAGCCTTTGAAAATGCTGGAAAATTCAACATGACCAAGATCCAAAATTAAAACTTGACAACACATTCAGCAATAAGCTCAGGATGCTTTCAGCCAATTTATGGCCATGGCGCTCTGCAAAAAAAGGCACAAAACAATAACAGAGTACATAACAGTTCATAAATCCTGCCACGCTAGCACTCATGCTTGCAGCTCTCAGATGGCACTGCTGGAGCAGTGGCATTATGAATAGCCTGATTTTTTTCTTCTACCATTCTTATTGGTGTTCTTGTTATGGCACATCAACCAGGGTATAAAAAAAAATGAGTGCATGATATATCCTGATGAAAATCCTGATACAAATTTCAGCTTTGCTAACACATAACTTCGCTATACGGCATCTCATCTTTGGCAGCCATTTTCTTCTACTAGACAGCCCATCCAACAAACTGCAGAGAGCAGATCTGCCAGCACAGAAAGCATTTTTTCTTGAGGTACTCCTCGTACATTCGCTGGTGTACTTGACCACGCAAATCGATATCTCTTTTCAGCATACACGCTGTGAGCAGTAAGAAAACAGACTGTTTTCTTCAGTCCAGCACATCTTTGCAACTGCAACTTCATTTCACTATTTTTTTGCCAATTACAGAATTATTCTGTTCATCAATTTTGCTTCCTTGGCATAAACTCATCTACAGATTTATAGAATACATTTAATACAACAGACACTTTTTTTGTTCCTGAACTTTTCCACAGAAAATGAAGATGAAAATCCTCCCCTAAGATTTCTTTGGTTATAATTAAACGTATCTGATTTTTGACCTAAGTTTCTTGACCTATCTCCTCAAACATGTTTTTCATTGTTCCTTTTCTTATTTCCACAGCAACCTTTCCATGACTCTCCTTAAGTTTTTTCCTGTTTTCTTACAATTCCATAAGGAAATAGTGATTTGGGGTTTTTGTGGGGTTTGGGGGGGGGGGGGGGGGGGCGGGTTGGGGTTTTTGTGGGTTTTTTTGCTTGGTCGGTTGGTTGGTTGGTTGGTTGTTTTTTTTTTTAACAAATGCAGAGATAAAATAAGGATTCTGGGACAAGGGTCATCTCCATTTCTCCTGCAGTAATTAGATGATTCTGCAAAATTCCATTTAAATCAGCAGTACTGTTGTCAGTCTCACTTTGCCAGGTTCCACAACACCACAAGCTTACTGCAGTCCAAGGTGGGGAAAGAATCTTCTCTGGACCCTGTTTAAATACTTCAGATGGGAACATCAGTCAACAGTACCAAAGCAAGGCACCCATTCCATTTAAAATTTTGGAATAAATGCTAAGTAGAGCTAATATCAGTGTCCAGTGATTAATACAACCCAATTTGCACCTAGGGAGAAGCACTGAGGCATCGTAGTTGAAAATTTTGATGGTGATCCATATAAAGACTGCCCACCCACATCTAGGTTGTAGGAGATAACTATTTTAAAGGAAAAAAGAGACTTAAAGCGATGAGCCAGGTCCCTTTATGCTGTTATTGCCATCCATTTCTTCCCTTTCCTTGTTTTTGCTTCCAGTGTATTTTATAAAACGTGCTAGAAATGACTTTATACATACATACATATATGCTTAGGTGTCTGTATGCTCTAACTGCCAGAAGTCCATCAAAATAATGGAATATCTCATTTAAAACAGAATAGAAAAACCATATCAGGTTCTGTGCAGCTGCTTCCAGAAGACATGAAATTAGACCTTTCCCCCACTTGAGACTCCTACTGAGGTCAGAGAAGAATTCTGTATAGGAGCTGGCATAGTTTATAAGCTACTGTAGAGGGGCAAGGTTTCATGGTTTTTCTTTAAGCAAAACACAAGTGAAGTTGAGATATGCAATATTTTCTGAGGCCAACAGATAACAAACAAAATTTCAGTTAGACTTTATTGCAAAAGCTATTAGATTTAAAAGTAATGTTCCAGTTCATATAAATTAATATTAAAGATAGGCAGTTTGCATCCCAATTGTTTCTGCACATTGTTTATACTTCATTGTCTTCAATTCTGGTAATAGATTTTGAGTGGAGAAAGGGACCGTTCCCAACACTCTGCATTTTACACACTGTGATTACTGGCTTTCAAAACTCAGCTGAGTAAGAAAATGCATCTAAGAGGATTAAGTTCCAGCCCAGACCTTTGCTAATAATAGTTTTTCTTTCTCTCCTCTACCAAAAGTGAATACAACATTCAATGTCTAATTTATTGGAAAACAGATGCCTGAACCTTTTCAAAAAGATTGTCTTTATGGCCTGTTTTTTTCTAAACACGTTGTTAATGGTACCTGTTTGGGGTTTTCCTACTGGGTCTGTGACACCTCAGAGTAAAGTAACTTTTCAGTTTCCAGACCTCCTCATGTTTTATGCTGCTTGCATCAAGGGGTACATTTGCTAGAGCAGCTGTTTCTTCCATATTCAATGGATTTCAAGCTTTTAAAATAGTTACCTCTAAAAACAGAACAAACCTTAAGGTACAACAGTTAAAGGACTATTAATTTCACCAGCTTGGAATATAAAAATGCTTATCTTAAAAGAACATCCTCCTACGCTATATAGAACAGAAGTACAGCTGAATGAGAACTTTTATTGAAAGATTTTTCTTTGCAAATGCACCGATTTATCCAAACGCTTTTCTACTAAGGCCTGACCTTTTAGAAAAGTTCCCAATTTTAATAAAAACCTTTCACTGACAAAGATTCCTCAGCTCTGCATTGAGTTTTCAGTCCAAACCAGATAAAAAATTTGGCTGCACGCACTCAGAGCACACGTTGATTCTCCACTATATAACTGGACCAGGGAAGCGAGAGCTACACCTTATGCCAGGTGTGACAGTGACCTGACTGGAACA
This sequence comes from Morus bassanus, assembly GCA_031468815.1. Classification (NCBI taxonomy): domain Eukaryota; kingdom Metazoa; phylum Chordata; class Aves; order Suliformes; family Sulidae; genus Morus; species Morus bassanus. The sequence continues at coordinate 6,828,017 of CM062583.1, forward strand.
GAGCTTTAGTTTTTTGCAAGATGGGCTCATGTTTCCAGGTAGGGGTTTAATCAGCTCTGGCTTTCTGGCTTGCAGCAAACACACATTTTTTTCCTGTGCTCCTCAGGAAGTTTCTCTCTTCAGCGCTTCTGTGGTTTGGCTGGGTCTGCTCCCTGCTCACCTCAGCAGCTTCTCAGTTTCTCTGCACAAGCTGCAAATTCTCAGAAGGTTACTACAAATCCTTCCTGAACTACTACTGCCTACCACTCAATGCACACTGAAAGCTTCCCTCCCTTAGCAGGGGCTGCATCCTAAAACTTCTCTAGGGGCAGCCCAATATGTGGTTCTATGCAATTTTAAGCACTGGAGCGTGTAAGAAGTACTGTGACACCACCTAGCAAAGCAAGGGAAATAAAATCTGGCAGCATATCCTGTGCAATGTCTATGACACACCTACTAGAGACACACTGACTCAAGAACACAACAGACGAAAGTACTACAATATGCCAAACCAGCTTTACATCAGCAGATTTAGACTATACCTGGCTACAATGCTCCTGAACAGAACAAATGCAGAACTGGCTATTCAGCAAGGGTTTATTAGTTTGTCACGGAAGTTTCATTCTAAATTTAGTATCTCCTAGAGCTCAGGAGTTGTCCAAGATCTTAAGTTTTCCTCTTTAATGCCACAACTAGTGTTTTGGATGACTGTCTGATCTTCAAAGTCACAGAGAGTTTGTGGAGCTGGGATTTTTGTTTGGCAAGATCTACAAGTCAAAATTCTTGTGCAACTTTTCAAAATTTTATAGAAATTATGGGTGGAAGAAAAGTTACTTCTGTCTGATACTGTAGATATTTTCTTTCTCTTCCTAACAGTAATACCTGTTCAAACACCTTTCATTCTAACTTTAAAACCTATCTGCTCTTGAAAATGGAATTACAATACCTCATCTGAGTTCTGAATAATTCTTGTGAAAGCTAAAGCCTTGTCCATCAAGAATAAGGTATACTTGGACATTTTGGGTTGAATTGCTTGTTAACATCTTTTCCCATATAAGCTAATTTTAAAGAATTCTCTTGATTGAATTTGTGTTGCTGCTTTCTTCAGTCCATAGACTATACCAGAGATATGCAAGCAATTTCTTTCAACCGTAACTTGCAAACTCTGGGATTAATTGTAGAAAATGTAACTTCCATCAGGAAAGGAAAGCAGATTCATAGACTGCTAAAGGCACACCAGGTGCTGAACTTTAACACAATAATTTCCTTACAAGCCATCAATTTATTCTGAGAAAAATAGTAAATAGGTGCTAATTAATATCTATTCATTATAGCTCGGTTCAGCCTTCAGATAAGAGTGAGTGACTAGAGAGGCCTTGACCTCTGCCACTCTCCCTGCAGAGGCTGGATCTGAGACTCCACCTCGACCCCATGATGCTTGTAGCATGCCTGCAGGCATTTTTCACCTCAACACTTTGTACATCCTTTTTTATACACTTTTTATTGTATTTAGTTACCATGTTATGGCAGGCCCTTAGCAATCCAAGATACATACACTGCAAAATTATAACCACAGCCAATTCACGGGACTTCTTCAAAGAATTTTTGTGGAATAGGTTTTGGTGTGGTGTTCCTCTCACATCAATGCTATTTGCTTCAAACCATTTCCTGGGAAGTCATTGTTTTCCAGGTTTACTTAAAGCAGTTTTCACAGTAATATAAGAAGCTTGGTCATAAATTTTGCAGTTCATTTAAGCCAGTGCTGCCTGAGGAGCTGAGCCTACAAAAGGTTCCAGCTCCACTAGGATCAGTAGGTTTTTAACTGTGTTCTTTCAGAGCCTTCTAGAAAATGCTCCACAAAAAGGCAGGACAATTTTGCCTCTAAATTACTAGCAACTTATTGAGGAGCCAGCATAGATCTGCTGCAGCCTATTTAGGACTAGCAGACATTTTTGAAAGACCTTACGCTCAGGAGGTGACACTATAAAGCAGGCCACAGGAGTTACGTGTGCAAAAACACACGTACCTCACCTGGAGGTAGAATACAATTAGCTATACATTATCAACTACCTGCTTCTTTAATTACCACATTTACACAAACAGCTGAGTGCTCACTGATTTCAACTTAAAAAGTCACTTTTGAACATATAAATTTTCAGAATAAGTCCAATTCTTACCGCCAACTGCACTGTTAAGATAAGTTTAAGCAAAACTTAGCTGCTTTCTAAGTTATTTCCAAGATGACTCAATTGTCTGTATGCAGGGAACTTCTGTGAGTCTTATATAAGGCATGTCTATCTTGTAGCTTAAGCTTTTAGTCTTACTTTAACATCAGATCTAGAAAGAAACTTAAGGCTAAATAAATGAGTCTTAAAACTGTTATTGTCCTGGTTTCCTAAAGATTTAGCAATTAATCATATGAGAAACCATTGGAAATCCACAAGAAGAGGGGGAAAATAATCAATAGACACTGGATTTAACTTCATTTGGTTTCATTGTAATAGTCTCAGATAAAATTTTTACCTACAATCAAAATAAGAATTTTGATGCACATTTTCTAAAGGCATCCTTGAAAGAATGTTCTCGGATGAAAAAAGAAAAAAACACATTTTGATTTAAGGAGAAAGGTTCTCTATTTGCTTGTGTTTATACAAATCCAAAAATAGGCATTCGGATCAAAGTAGCATTTGAACTTTGACTTAAATAAGCTGCAAAAGCTTTTCATAAGCAAGGGCTGAAACTCAAAAGTGTCAATCATTTTTGCAGTATTATGATAATGTTTTGGTTGAAATGCAATAATAATCTCTTACACTACAGAAAAATATTTTCAATATAGATGTAGGATTAAAAAGTAAAAATATGGGGATAAGTTTTGCTCTTGACTGTACATATGCAGCCTTTCTGAAGACTCCACAGATGCAAATCAGCTTAATTTTACCTTTGATCTCATTTTTCAGACAAGATTTCTGCCATACTTTGAAATACGAAAAGTAATGGGGGAATTCATGTCATGTACTCTGCATTCAGCACAAACACAGTTAAAAGTGAGAAACAAAATCAATGACTTAGATGATCAAAGAATGTACATGCTGATCCTGTACCTTTTGTGTAAGCACAAACAATTATAACCATAAATCCTGCTGTATTTTTATGTGTTTCCTGTTAAGGTATATGCTCTGTGTGCACAAATACACATAATTAAATTCCTCACCAGCCTCTACTCACTCTGCTGTAGTTGCACCTGGTTACGCCACTGGTGATTTTGGTTTTTTTGTCCATTATTTTTCAGAATTTTGTCAGAGTGACAACTTTTGCTTTTAAAGAAGTTGGATCCTTCAGTTGGCTTTTCTTTGTCCGAGTCCCTCCAGAGTCCCATATAGGAACAGCAAGAATGCTTCATCCAGCAGCACTTGCTGGGATAGGTAAGCTCAAACAACTCTAAAGGCATGTTTGAGTGTGGCACCCTATCCAGGATAATACAACTTCTTTTAACGTTAATGTTCTCTTCAGTGCATTCCCACAGTAATCCCACAAAATGGCTGATTGGAGCTGTCTCACAGAAAAATATGAAATATAGAAGAAGATGGGTGTTTGCCCCATCAAATTGGACACCTGGGCAACCTAAAAGGACAGTGGGGTGATGAACAATGAACATATCTCGGCTTAGTTTCCCTACAGAGAGTATTGGTCAGTAGAAATAACTACTTTCCATGCCAGCACAATGGCAGCAGCATTAGCCCACCACTCTTTAAATGACACTGGGAAATTACAGCTGGATTGATTTCAGCAGCAAATCACAAAACTGACGCTGATGAATCCAAGGTGGAGCTATCAACAGAAGCTTTTCTGAGGCCTTCAGAGATTTGCAGATGGGAGAGACCCCAGGGCAAGCAGTAGGTACCCTCAATTGCCCTACTGACCTTGAAACAGCAGTCGCGGGCAAAGCACTGCTCAGCCCTCTGCAGGAGCACACATCTGCATGGGTGACGGGTGCATCAACCTCGGAGGTCCCCATTTCAGGGGCACGTGCTCTACAGCAGAATTTCACCTCCAGCTCCACCCGATGGAGGTGAGCTAACAAGTTGTGGGGGTAAGCTGAAGAATGCAGATCTCACATGGTGCAAATATGTATAGGAACTGAACAAAGAACAGGAGCACCCAGCTTCAGCAAAGACTCCCAAAAGGTTTCACATTGCCTAGGGTTATAAAAGCCGCAAGTTAGTCCTGAAAACAATACCATAACTAGCAGTTAGAAACTGATTGTTCACAGACAACAGCTGCTTCTGGGACCTTAATAACTAATTTGTTATGCCACACCTTTTAGGAGCACAATTAAAAAGTTATGTCAACTTCCCATAAAAAGTGTATTTCAGTATTCACCAAGTTTATTTGTCTTTTCAAAATATTCCTCCTACTACAACAATTTTGATGTTACCTCTGGAGAATTCTGATTTACTTCCCATCTTATTTAGCATTTGCACTTTGGTGGAACCTAAAAGTCATAGTCAGGATTAGGCCCCATTCCATGAAACACCACATGTGCTAATCCTTTTTTAAAGCTTGTTATTACTCAGTCTCTGTGGGAGGCAGCCCTTGGCAAGCTTTTCAAGGACAAAGTACTTCCAACACAGAATTTAGAACTGTAACATTGATACTGCTTTTTTGCATTGTAAGAATTACATGTTATAATTGTATACTATGCATAAATTCAATATGCAGTCTTCATAAAACAGTCTCTCTTTTTTTTTGCATTGATTACAGATTTATGCTATGAACCAATGCTGAACAGGTTCAGCTGAGACCAGTGTAAACATCTGCGCCTGTTGAATCTGCCTGTCATCAAACAGACAGACAATTAAAGTCGGCAATAATTTATGGAGGACAATACCCGCTTCATTTCTCAGCACAGGTGTAATGTGAATATGGCAAGAACTCCTTTCCAACTGACTAAAAATACCGAAGAATTACTGTAACTGCTGCTCAGTATGAGCAGTGAACAGGGCTGCAGTTGTGCAGGAACAATATGGAGGACTGTCTCGCAGAGGGGCACAATAAAGAAATCATGGGCGGTTTTCCCTTTGCATTTCCAAGCATACCATGTTCACCAAGCAACATCCTGGATTTTGCTTTTCCTGAATTATCTCCTTGTTAGTCACAACTCAGGAGAAAACATCAAAACAGCACACTGAGTGATACAAAGCCAAATCGAATTTTTAGTATGAGGATAAATAGCATCATCCACTAAGGAGAAAGCTGAGCAAAGAATCACAGTCACCAAAGCCGACAGTCAGAGCATGCCAATGAACACAGCTGTTGTACCGTGGCATAAATATTGCTCGATTTGACCAAAATACTTATATAAAGATGTAGATCTGATGAGTCATAACTCAGACACCATTAAGAAAATGTATTGCAATTGTTACTTTTGTTGCACAATAAAAAACCCCTCTGGATGCCAGCATCTTAGTTATCTTAGTTATTAGAGCTTCTGATGCAACTTTGAATGTTCTAGGTTTACAGTATCACAAATGTTCTTACAAATAAAAACACCTTTAGTATTGGTATAAAAACCTACTCAATAACTCTTAGGCTTCCCAGAGAAGGTAGTCTCTTTACTATTGATTGCAAAAGAAAAAAAAGTAGGACACATTCTCAATAAAATCTTCCATGAGTTTGTATAACGTCTTAGTGTGACAGATTTGCAAAGAAAAAGCTTTATGAAACTGAGTAAGTAACCATAAACTTCTGTATGTCAAACTGTTGTGCTATCACATGGTTTAGTCATGCCACTTGAAATTCTTCATCTTCCTTCTCTCTCTTACTGTATATCCCAGAGCCTGAGCTAACATTAACAACTTCTCCACAAGGCCAAAGAAACTGGGAATACATATTTAGCATTAAAATGATCCAAAGATATACATACTTAAAAGCTTTGGCATCTTCCGTAGGCAGAGAAAACTGGTTCAGGCCACTCTCAGAGTGCTTTCAAATTTCTGTGCAAGTCACTTATCTTTTAAAGTCAACGGGTACTTTGCAATTGTTATTTGCGTAAGTTATGTACATTCTGCTCCATGTTGTCCATGCTACAAAGCAACTGTGCCACCCCAGGAGAGCTTTATTTCAACAAATGTTTGACTAAGCCAGTGGAATGAACAGCCAAAGGGACAAGGGAGAACAATTTCACATAAATTGTTAACAACAGAAAAGTAATATTCAAGCAGTTGTACCAACTGTTGGTAAATTTTACATGGCTGGAAAATTCAACAAGACTTATAGCCCTTCATTTAAGAGGCTGTGCATAACTCATTTACAGCCTCATGCCCTGTGATCCTTCCTAAACTCATGCCACTAGTAATGCCTACCCTGCAATGTGTGTAATAATATCACATATGTGTAAACATACTATAAATACACAGAGAATACACATCAGCTACATCTACTTCGATACTCTGTGATCAAGGCCCCAAATCACTATTTGGGGTATACAGTGCAGAAAACTAGATTTCTATTCCCATTTTGGTCTAGTACAACCTCCCTTATCCCGTCTCAATGGCCTCCTGCTGTCTGTCTGCATTCCCTTGCTGCTCAGTGCTGCGCGTAAGTGCTACACTTCACGCCTTTGCTCCGATTTGTCGGGATTCCCTTCGGTGCTTTGGAGTTTGCTAGCTCCAGCAATAGCCCAGGGAAACACTTACTAGCATCTGAAAAAAATCTCCCTCTTGGGAAAGAGTTTTCAGCTTCATCAGAGAGGAATCCCTTCCACTAACAGGTGTTCCTGATGGAGCCCAGCAAGCATACAATTTTTTCTGGCTGTGAACTGCAATCAAACTGACAATTATGTGTTTGCTCATGTCCTTGATAAAAGCTCATTTAGCCGCAACATTAGGCTGATTGTTTTTTTTTTCCTGCTGCCTTCTTACATATAGTTTTAAGTTACTCATTAAGACTTACTTCCCGCCCCCAACAAAATACATGCAAGAACCAGGTTTCAGAGCTCCTGGTAAGTTTTATATTTTTGTGAAAATACCAGTTCTCGGAGGGGATCTACTTGTTATCTGCTACACCCAGTGAAGGTTACAGAGTCTGGATAGGGTTTTGTAGTGGGAGAGGTGATTATTATTCTACATGGCATAGATCTGCAGTATAGGTATCTTCTCTAGGGGGACCACCTAAGGCACAGAATCAGGCATCACTGCCCTTCAACAGCAGGCAGTGTCTACCTATCAGCAGGTACAGTGATGGCAGCACATGTGCATTGACAAGACTGCTGCCTGTGCCTGGCTATGCAGCCTTCCCAGAGACAGCAGCTAACCCTGAACAAGGCACAGCTCCAGCACGCTTCCCACAGGCTTCTCCCACACACTGGTCCTGTCGTATGCAGCACGACTCCTGCCACAACTGGACAGGAAACATGTTGTCCCTGTGTTTTTTTGAACATGCACGTTATTATTAGAAGGAGTGTTACTGGGACATTTGGTGGATATTTTGCAGTCCTCACCAGTTTCCACAGCTCGTTTGCTATGGGGATGTCAGCCTCTTTTTAGCTAAGCCTCCCATGAGAAAATTGGCAATATTCTGTGTCACGTGGGATTGAACTCCTGCACTTATTCTTCTGGGCTGCTGCTACCATCCCTTCCTTTCTCCTATGTTTTTCCCCATGTTTCTGAAGCACCTATGCCTTCCCTCCTGGGACTCCTCATCTTTCCCCTGCTTCTGAGCTGTCTCTGTTGTCTCTTACTAAATAATGAGAACCTGCAAAAAATACCTCAAGTCCCAGAGCTCATATGCAAACATCACTCAGCACTGAGGGTTGTATTATTCAAATCTGTAGGTTCACTATTCTTGCTGCCTCTCTTGCTGTACTAGCAAATCGTCAGTTATCATTAGAAAATTATGGAACCTTATGGCTGGAAAAAAAACCAGAGACATGAAGTACTGATGTTTCCCCAGTGAATCCTATATATTTACACTACTCCTTGAACACTGCTGAGTGCTAACAGCATACAGGCAGTGCCCTTTTAGGGAACCTCCCCCAAAAAACCATGAAAAAGCCCTAAACTCACGTTACTTGCAATAGATCCTCCAAAACGAACCAGAACCAAAAATTTCCTCCCAGACTAAAAAAGTTCATATGCCAAGAAGGGACACTCAAAAAAAAAGTCACAAAACAGGGCCATCTCCTGAGTTACATCCAACATAAATATTACGGCAGGTCCCCAAGCCTCTGCTCCGTCATCCCCACTCAAATGGGAGCATCACCACACTATAGTTATTCACTATATACTATAGTAATTCATCAGTTAGCACTCTACGCTGTCCTATCTACTCAGAAAGTCATGGTAAATATAACTTCTAGTCCTCAGTGCTCACCAAAAAAACCTTTCACTTCTTGTTTACGAACTGCCTTTAGACAATACAGAAGTTTTATTTTCATAAATAAGTTTTACTGTCATTTTTACTTGGCTGAATTCAAGCAATCTACAGGCTGTGTTATAATTATGTAGAAGCAGGGGGTCAAAAACTACAGTTCAGGGTAAAGACACTGCAGGTGTGCAGTTTAATGAGTTCTTAATTGAGTAGTGGGAGAGCATAAAAAAGAAGTGCAGAGGGTGATTACAGGGCTCTTACAGCTAAGGGAGCAGTGCAAGCACTGAACGCTATAATCAAGAATAAAGAAAAACGAGTTCACCTCTAATTTTCTCTGTACCACAGCCTTTGTTATTCATGCTCAGAATGCAAGATTAGAATTTGTACCATCGAGTTAACTGACAAGATTAACTTTTTTTGAGACATACTTGTTTTAAGGCTAAGACTGAAAATTGAGGAAGGACATTAAAAAATAACTTGGTTTGGAAAAATATATTGCCTGCACTCCTGTTTTGCAAATCAGTCAGATTTCTCTCTGGCTTCTGCCTGTTCTCTGCTATTGAACAAACTGCACAGGATAGATCTGCAGAGGAAAAAATGGAAGGAGACACCACATGGAAGGGAAAAGGCAGCTATTTGGATTTCCTACACTCTATCCTCGATTCTCTTCCTCCTCTCTCCAAGAAACCAACACCACAAAACCCCCAAAACCTCTTCTCTCTGCTCAGGGAAAGCCACCTACAAAGTGACAGCGCAGCAGGGTCACTGCCTAGGTAGGCACTACAGGCAAGCACTCACACATGGCAGTGGGAATGCCCCTGAGAATGTTAAGGAGACGTAAATATGTTAAGGAGACATAATTTGATATATGCTATGCATTTTACAAATGTCGACGAGAAATTATATAGTGCACTCATCCACAAGTGCGGACAGTTGAGATGTCCTGGACATTCACTTTGCTACCATGCATAAATCTGACAAGCGACCAGAGCAGCTTCAGCCTTCAGTTGGGCAGAAGACAGTCACTGAAAACCCAGCGCAGTATCACTTAGCACTACTCCAGACTTTAGTCACTTGGGCCACCAGATGTTTGGGATTTTTTTGAGAAATAGGAAGGAGAAGTAAAATCAGGCATCTTTCCAAGCAGTTCTATGCAGTTCAAGTGTTATCTGAAACACTGTATTTTTTTTCTTCACATTTAATATTATATTTAGAACTATGAAATTCATGTGAGAGCACAATCTGCTGAGGAAAAAAGACATTTTTTATATTAAGACTTCTTCACTATCATCTCAGTTTTATGAGAAAACTCTTATAGTCGTATAGCTACAGCAAGCTCTTGTAATCATTTCGTGTACTGCATTGGCTTTTTTTCATCTAAGCATTTTTCAAATTCTTTTACATCAGGTTTTAAGACTTCAAAGTTTGTTGTTGTTGTTGTTTCCCCATAAATATACTTTTATCTGCATGTTGCTGACAAGGAACAGTCAGCTACCTTTCACAAAGCCACAGCAGGCTTGAATTCACCAAGTTGGTTGCAAAGTTATTGATATTTGTCCCCAGTATTGTGGTCTCTGCCTCCACACTCATTTCTGTCTCTGGGAGGTGACAGAAGGAAGAGGGATGACAAGACTAATAACCATTGAGGCCCTCTGGAACCATTATAATCTTCTATTCCAATTTCTCTTATAACTTACATTACAGAGTATCACCCATTACTTCCTACATCAGGCTTACAATGCTTAATTCAAATATCATTGCAAGAATCCCATGCATTCATCTCCAAGAACCAGGAAATATAGCTGTTTAATGACATGAAGCCTGATCTAGAGCCCACTTACGTCAAATGGGAGTCTTTCACCAAACTAACGGTCTTCACTTAAGGGCCATCAGCTCTAATAAAACAGGAGGCAATTTTAGCTCTAATCAGACAGATCTTGAGAAGTTCATGTAAACACACTCACCAAGTTCCCTTTGGCCATCCCTAAAAACTGGCAGCAGGGATGACCATGCTGACAGCACTTTATAGGTGAGTAACTTCTCAGTAGCTGTGAAACGCACAGGCAAGAAAACATGCTAAAACTTAGTGGCACAAAGGACGGTGCTACAAAGACACTTACTTAATGCCAGAGAAGATCTGGGCAGGGTAGGTGTGCTCACTGGTCCAAATTACCATAATACACCTGACACTCTCCCCTTGCGGCTAGGGAGAGCACCTCATCGAAGTGTTGTAACTGAGCTGCTTTACATTAATTTATTGCATACAGATACTAACAAAGAATTTGCCTAACATAAGCAAGAAGTGTTATGCTGTAGTCATCGAGCCATAAATGCTAACTGGAAATCAACAGATTCATTTCGGAAAAGGGGGATTGCTTCTTTCTAATGATTTAGGTTTGGTAGCTGCCAGTTGGTCTTGCATCATCCAAATGCCAAGTCTCTGGTAGCTCTTACTTCTCCTTTGTCCTATAGAATCATAGAATCATAGAATCATTACAGTTGGAAAAGACCTCTAGGATCATCAAGTCCAACCGTTAACTCAACACTACCATGTCTCCTAAACCATGTCCCCAAGTGCCACGTCTACGCTTTTTTTGAACTCCTCCAGGGATGGTGACTTCACCACCTCTCTGGGCAGCCTGTTCCAGTGCCTGACCACTCTTGCAGTGAAGACATTCTTGACATTCTTCCTAATATCCAATCTAAACCTCCCATGGCACAGCTTTAAGCCATTTCCTCACATCCTATCGCTAGTAACTTGGGAGAAGAGACCAACACCGACCTTGCTACAACCTCCTTTCAGGTACTTGTAGAGAGCGATAAAGTCTCCCCTCAGCCTCCTCTTCTCCAGGCTAAACCACCCCAGCTCCCTCAACCTCTCCTCATCAGACCTGCTCCCCAGACCCTTCACCAGCTTCGCTGCCCTTCTCTGGACATGCTCCAGCATCTCAATGTCCTTCTTGTATTGAGGGGCCCAAAACTGAACACAGCATTCGAGGTGTGGCCTCACCAGTGCCGAGCACAGGGGCACCATCACTGCCCTGCTCCTGCTGGCCACACTATCCCTGATACAAGCCAGGATGCTGTTGGCCTTCTTGGCCACCTGGGCACACTGCTGGCTCGTGTTCAGCCGGCTGTCCACCAACACCCCCAGGTCCTTCTCCGCTGGGCAGCTTTCCAGCCACTCTTCCCCAAGCCTGTAACGTTGCATGGGGTTCTTGTGATCCAAGTGCAAGACCCAGCACTTGGCCTTGTTAAACCTCATGCAACTAACCTCGGCCCATTGATCCAGCCTGTCCAGATCCCTCTGTAGAGCCTTCCTACCCTCGAGCAGATCGACACCCCTGCCCAATTTGGTGTTGTCTGCAAACTTAGTGAGGGTGCACTCGATCCCCTCATCCAGGTCATTGATAAAGATATTAAACAAGACTGGCCCCAACACTGAGCCCTGGGGAACACCACTCGTGACCGGCCGCCAACGGGATTTAGCTCCATTCACCACAAGTCTCTGGGCTCAGCCATCCAGCCAGTTTTTTACCCAGCGAAGAGCACACCTGTCTAAGCCAGGAGCCACCAGCTTCTCTAGGAGGATGCTATGGGAGACTGTGTCAAAGGCTTTACTAAAGTCCAGGTAGACAACATCCACAGCCCTTCGCTCATCCACCAGGCGGGTCACCTGGTCATAGAAGGAGATCAGGTTGGTCAGGCAGAACCTGCCTTTCATGAGCCCACGCTGGCTGGGCCTGATCCCCTGGTTGTCCTGCACTTGCCCAGTGAGCTCACTCAAGATGTATTGCTCCATAATCTTCCCTGGTACTGAGGTCAGGCTGACAGGCCTGTAGTTCCCCAGCTCCTCCTTCCAGCCCTTCTTGTACATGGGCATCACATTGGCAAGCCTCCAGTCATCTGGGACCTCCCCTGTTAACCAGGACTGCTGATAAATGACGGAGAGTGGCTTGGCAAGCTCCTCCGCCAGCTCCCTCAGTACTCTCGGGTGGATCCCATCCGGCCCCATGGACTTGTGAGTGTCCAGGCGGCTCAGCAGGTCGTAAACTGCTTCTTCCTGGATTATGGGGGGGTTGTTCTGCTCCCCGTCCTTGCCTTCCAGCTCAGGGGGCTGAATACCCCAGGGATAACTGGTCTGATGGTTAAAGACTGAGGCAAAGAAGGCATTAAGTACCTCAGCCTTCTCCTCATCCGCGATGGCAATGTTCCCCTCCGCGTCCAATAGAGGATGGAGATTCTTTTTGGTTCTCTTTTTGTTGTCAATGTATTTGTAAAAACATTTTTTGTTATCCCTTACAACAGTGGCCAGGTTGAGTTCTAGCTGGGCTCTTGCTTGTCTAATTTTCTCTCTGCAAGACCTAACGAGGTCTCTGTACTCTTCTTGCGATGCCTGCCCCTTCCTCCAAAAGTGGTAGGCCCTCCTTTTTTTCCTGAGTGCCAGCAAAAGCTCCCGGTTCAGCCAGGCTGGTCGTCTTCCCTGCCAGTTCGTCTTGCGGCACATGGGGGCAGCCTGCTCCTGCACCTTTAAGACTTCCCTCTTGAAGAAAGCCCCAGCCTTCCTGGACCCCTTTGCCCTTCAGGACTGCCTCCCAAGGGACTCTCCCAGCCAGTGCCCTGAACAGGCTAAAGTCTGCCTTCTGGAAGTCCATGGTAGTGGTTCTGCTGACCCCCCTTCTTTCTTCACCACGAATTGAGAACTCAGTCATATCATGGTTGCTAAGCCCAAGACAGCCTCTGACCACCACGTCTCCCACCAGACCTTCTGTGTTTGTGAACAGCAGGTCAAGCGAGGCACCTCATGCTATGGCACATTTGACTTACAGCAGTATTCTACTTACTTGCACAAACCTGCAGGTTCATTTATCTATATCCAAATCACAAGCATTTAAAGAAAGGTTTTATTCTAACGTTGCAGAAGAACATGGTGCAGGAGTTCTTTCCATCTTAGCTACAAGCAAACAAGCACATTTGCCCAAGAGGTGCCCATTTGCATCAGAACTTTATCAGCTTCTGAAATTACCTCCAGACTGTGCACATCAGTACTTTTTTTTAATTGAAGGTCTGGTTCTTTAGTCTATTATCTATCATCATTGTGATTATTTTGCATGTGAAGCAACATGTATCCATTTAAAATAATTTGCTGATGTTAAAATCTCCAAGCCGTGGCATTAAATGGAAATGTTAAGCTGTGTATTTAAAAGCTCTCTGAAGAATAAGAAACCTTCACTCAAAGAGGATCTTGTCACCCATTTCAAGATTATATTTGAACAGTACAGATCAATGGAAAGTCATGAAACTACCATGATGAAAAAAATATTGATAATTTGATAAACAGCTCTCTGAGGAAGTATTTGCTTTACTTTATATTTACGTTGTCTACCCAAAATGCAGTTATAAACTCAGTCAGTTCCACTTGGTTTTGGACCTTGCAAATGCAAGTACTCCTCAAACCACACATACTCAATCAACATTTATTCACATTAGTAATAATTACCACAATGTTTAAAGCCAGGATAGGTTTAAATCTTTCCATTGTATAATTTTGCCAGTTGCTATCACTTTAATGGTTACTTTGAAAATCCAGTACTCACACATCATCTATTCATTAAGCAACAGGCATTTTTCATAGCTTTGTGATTGAATTATTTTGTACAGCTAGCTTTTAGGATCATCCACATTCCGTTATATTTTATAATTGCAGATGCAACAGTAATAGAAAATTCCCTGCTTATTTTTTGGGAGAGCTGCACTACTTCATGTATATAGTGCATGTTCTTTAACGAGAACATTCAGTGGGATAAGTAAAATCCCAGTAAGGAGCACTATGCAGTCTTTTACAGAGCAAGGAAACTAAAGTTGAAATCACACAGTCCTTGTAAGGAAGACCAAGCTGTTCCGCAGAAGCGAAGTTAACATCCTTCTAGGAAAAATCTTTTCTAGATCTCAGTGTTACAAAAATCTATCATATGTACCCCAAACAGTAAACCTAACAAATTCAAACACTTTCTAAACTGAGGGGGTTTTATTCCTTCTTCTTGGGCAGACAAAGAAAACTATATGGCTTTCAAATCTTGCTGTTTACTGTTCATTTGACCCAGATGTATACTCTTATTAAATAAGACAAACACTAAAACAGTCAGCTCACAGATCAGTGAAATTATTATAATAAAAACCAACCAGATAAATGCAAGAAAAGACACTCACAGTAGCTTTTCAGGAGGTAAAGGAAATGCATGAGGGTATTTTATGTTAATTGTGCTTTCTGTTTTTTTCTTGGTATTTTGCAATTTCTTCAACTTCAGCTCTAGCAAGTGAATCCTCACATCCTGACAATATTGCTGCAGCTACCTGCCAAAACCACCAACGGACACGATTTCTAAGGTTCTGCCTCCCAAAAGTTATTTTCTTAAATGAACTTTGCTTCTTCATTTCCTATCTCATCTCTGAAGCTTTATTAAACGAGATCTAAAAATTAATACTGTACACGGTCTCTTTAAAGTTTGGGTTTATCTTTCATTATTAAATCAATATGAAGATTAAAATGAAGAGGCTGGAAGTTTGTTGGTTTTCTTACATCCAGTTAATAGATTGCAAACTCCAGGCTCAGAGAGTTCTGGTCTGAAAGAAAAAAATAGATCTGCTATATATAGTTTATGCAACAATGGTAAAATTCATCCTGTCCTTCCTTCCAGCTAAGTAAACACCCTCAGCCTGTGTATCTCCAAACCCAGTACTTTCTGCCAACTTTTCAAATCGCTAATGCATCAGGTTGATTCCAAAATGCATTACTGACAATTGCTAAAAATTATGTTGAGCTGGGAATTTGCAACATTTGAAAACTTCAAATGAGACACATTCAGAGAAAAGATAGACTGAAATAACAACAGTTTTAGTATTTTAAAGTGATAAATAGTCTAAGGCCAAGGAAGGTTTAGGGGAATAAAGAAAAACTTGCTGTGAAGATAATTACAGGTAACTGGCCAAGGTTTTAGATGGACCAGCTGGTTTCCACCCACATTAGACATTTGGGATCCACGCTGATGACTAAAAAAAACAAGCTGCCATAAGGTGACCTGTTATTACAGTTACTACACAAACAAAACCAAACCCAAACAAGCAACAAAACAGAGAGATGCTCCCTTAAACATAAACCACTACTGAACAAAAGAGCCACACAAATGCTGAACCAAAACAATATCCAAGTGAAATCTAGAAGTTAGTCTAACCGCAAGTTTGCCCTCAAAATCAATTAAATCATTGGAATTAACAGAACAAAATCACTGATCTACTGAATTTACAAGAATGAATCTGTAGAAATTGCAGCATGCTTAGTTATAAATCCCAATTTTAAAAAAATCAACAAATTTAATCTACAACAGCTAGATATTTGGAATATGAGTTATTACCAAATGAATAGATCACAACCTTTGAGTCAAATATGGCTTACACATTTTTGTCATAGACTGGTGAGTGAGCCTTTCTTTCTAAGTGCAGGAAAACATAGTATGTAGTAAATCCACCCAGAGTAGCAGAAGTTTGCTTTATGTCTGTTACATATACAAATATGCCTCCTACCATACTTCAAAAAACATGTTAATGCTTTTCTTTTACAAGATCATATTTAGGGCTTTCTAAACTTGATTAGGCCCTTTTGCTCCAGCAGCTGCTTCGTATGCACAAACATGAACAGGAATACACATCTATATCCACTAATACAGACCAAGAAGGACTTGGCTCTTCCTCAGCTAACAGACCACAAGAGGGGACAGGCAGGGGCTGATGGTCTCCACCCTGCCCAGTGCTCCAGCACCCGGCTTGGTTGAGCAGGTAATGGGCACTGGCTGCTGCCCCAGGTCCAGCAGACTCCCGGGAGCTGGGGGAAAGTAGGGAAAAGCTACTTTCCAGCGGTTCCTTGGTGACACAACCACTGCGGCATGGCAAAGCCCATCAGGAGGTACCAGAATTTGACTTGAGCCAGAGTAAGTAAGCAAGTATCAGCTTCGATAAAGCTACCTGAGCTTTAAAATTAGGAAACCAACAGAAGTTCAGCATTTTGTAAAGCTCAGAGGGCATAAGCTTGCAGCCTCTTCAGTATATCATAAAGTTGAAATCATGTGTTTGCTTCTGAAGATGCTGGTATAACTTTGTCTCTGTGAAGGATCATGAAATGACATTATGTCTCCAGTTTATGGAAATTTTGAGCCAAAATCCTATTACAATAACAGACTGAGAAAGAACTAGCAATAGCCAGCCACTCAATATCCATCTGTCAGAAAAAATGAAGAAAAACCCACAAAACCAATCACCTTATGACTACATACCAGCACAACCTCTACAAAAATACAAACTATATTTATATTTAGGAACTGAGTTTTAAATCAAAGCTTTCTCTCTGACAGGATGAAATTTTCAAGAATAAGTTATTTTAAAATTCCTCTAGCTGGAGCATATTTAAGAAATAAAAATCATAAGCAGAATTTAGGGTCTCTCTACTTATACATGCTATCTTTCTTTCTCTGGGTCAGGTGGTGTAACTTGATGCTAAGAAAAAAATCTACAAAATACATCAGGTTTTAGATAGCATCTTTTAATTTTTGTCCTAGGACATTATCATTGCTTATTTCATGACGTCATATCAGTGGAGCTTCTATGTGGCAAAGCCTGATGTGGAACACGATTTATCAGGTAAAAAATAGAAATAAAGCCCCTCACATGTAACTTAAGGTTAATACCAGTAAAATTATATCATCTACTCTGATACTGGAAAGCAGACACACTTTTGGTTTTGCTTTTGGTTTGGTTTATTATCGCACTATGTATAGACATATGGAGAGAGAGATCTATAGATATACAAAGGAGACAAATATCTATCCTTCCATCCCTACAATACACTACACAATAGTTGTGCAGAAAATAGCTTCTTAAAGTAAATGTGAACTAATGTCCTTCAGCTTATTTTAATTATGGCACATTTTGAAAAACCAAACTGTACCCCAGAGATTCCCATGGCTATTTTTATATTCAAAAGAGATGATGGGAATATTACTACTCAGCTAGCCGATGCGACAATGACCACAGTTGCCGACATTTCACATTTCCATAAGTCAAACTAATTCAGCTGGGTAAATCTATTAAAAAATAAAATCAGTTAAAAAATAAAAATAATAAAAATAAAAAATAATTAAAAAGTAAAATAGTGCTGATTTTTCCATATTAACTGCAGTTTATAAAAAAGGCTACTTTACACGTAGTTTTGTACAGTTACAAAACAATTCTTCAGTTTATTTTATTCAGGCATGTTCATTTTAGCCTTAGTGCTGTCACTTAAAATTTCTTATCACTGGGGTATTTTCAATATCACATTCACATGAGAAAAATTGACAAAACCCACAAAAAGTTAAAATGATAAAGGTTGTCACGGTAACAAATTATGCACACAGGCCAAAGGGTAAAATATAATTATGCAGATGGCAAAATAAAAGAAGGTAATTTACAACTGATGCAGAAAATTACTGGCACAATAAGCATATCCCATAAATCAGTTAATTAACAACCTAATTTATAACTTTCTGAAAAACTGCAAAGATAAAATAGAGACCTAAAAAGGAATTAAAGTGCCTCGTGTCTTTTCTTTCAGTAATGCACCTACTAAGGACAACATTAATAGATCAGCAGCACATTAAATAATTGATGCCACATTATTACCCCCCTCTCCTCTGCACTAATGAGCAATTACTTCTTGTGATGATTGACTCTTTTCAACAGGGAAAATAGGAAAGTTTTTGCAGTACAGAAATGGCAGAACCTCATAGGCCTGAGACTATCAGCTGGAAAACCTATTCATTTTTAAAAACTTCAACAAACATTACTCAGGCCAGAATGAGCAAGGCACTTCAGTGCAATCTTAAAAGTCACAGGTAAGCACAATAGGAACTCAGACCTCTCTTCTCCCCACAAATCAAATGGCACATCTGAGTACGCTTTTTTTGAAAAGCTATACAAAATTAACTATGGAGGACTTTTTTTTTAATAATTATATACTTTGGGAGATAAAATTTAAAAAAAATTTGGATTGCTCAGAAGGAATGAGCAAGGTCATGGTGGTTTCTGAGCCCCTTACTTTTCAAATTACTCCAGCACAACATAAAAATGAAACATCTCTCCAAGTCCTACTGATTTAATGAGGACTCAGTCACAAGTCTAAATGTTTTTCTATATTAAAGGGGAAAGGGAAAAGACAAGGATGGTTTTTGTGAATAAGGTCACAGAACAAGGTGTGATGTATTTGAGGAGGAGTAGTAAAGGTACTAAACTAAAGAACAAATGCAGGAACAAATGGCACACACGTCAAAGAGACTACGTGACAGCAATGTGTTCAGGAAAGATTTTAAAATTTCAAGAAAAAAGGGATCATCTGTGTGGCACACTGATAATACAAAACAGAAGGTAGGCATAATGGAGCAGTAGCTTTCTTAGGCAAAACCCATCATTCTGTTGGTACAGCTAGGGACTTCGGCGTGTACCGATGTGACTAGGGTGGTAAAGCTGTAGCATTTGCTGTAAGTAGGGAAGCAACAGCCTTCAGAGTCTGTATTACGGTTTCAGAAACAGTCTTGGCAGAAATGAGTAATAGGTAACTGCAAGGTCATCTCATTTGTGACATATAAGTCATTAGACTGATTATGTGTCCATCTGCTCTGCTTTGCAAATTGGCCTTCTGTGTTCATTAGCAATCATAAACCCGGATATATTATGACACAGGCTAGGAAATACATGTACAGTCATGAGCACAGACCTGAGAGCGTTACAGCTACTCAGCATCATAAACGCTAATGACTTTGAATCATACAATTAGCCTACTGGAAGTAAGCACCTTTAGAGCAAATGGAGTATAAGACCTACATCAAGAAAAAAGAAATTTTCGCTGTAAATATGCTCAAAACCAAAAGGACTTTAATCTACCAAAACAGAGAGGGCTGTCAGTGAAGAGAGCTCAGTGTAGTAACTATTCATCACCACCGCCACCGTAGCATTACTTTCCACTTGCCCAGTGGCTTTCATTAAAGATAGAGATACCAGTCATTCGGCTCCTCTTCTCCTTCCTTCGCCAGGTCTTAACTGCACTTTTCTCTCAGCAGCAAACTGCAGGAATATGAAGGTGTTGCAAGGCATGCTCTTACCCTGCCCTGGTACAGGATCCTCTAACAGGATCTTCTCTGCTGCAGAGCCTATTCTCGCCTCCCAAACCATGCTCTGCTGAACTCCAGTCAGCTTCACCTTTGTTTACGCAGATACAAAAGTGCTGTGCTATCCTGGCATCAGGTCAGGGAGCCAAATCCATTCCTGGTATCATTACAGGGATGAATTTGGTGCAGGTGCTTAAGATGAAAATGAATACGATGTCCAAGTAGCTAGAACTCTTCTGCACGTTGAGGAAAGAGAAGCCCCCCCCAACACCAATTTTATGGTTGGTACATTATGATAGCTAATAGCTAAATTACTTACAGAATGAGCACTTGTACTGTAACAGTATTTTTGTTAGCTATGTATTCATGTCAAGGGAAGCAAAAATAGTATAGTCCTAATGGATACATTTCTATTCATACATTCAACATTTTTCTCATTCTACCCTAAGGCTATCATTATATATGGTAACAAAGGAAATTAAAATGATTCCTGTTGCCTCTCTTCTTTATTAATCTTTAATGATTTTTAATTTGGATGCTTTAATCCATCCTTTCATAAAAAGGATAAAGCAGTAATTCTTGAAAAGTCTTTTGCCTTTTTTTTCCCCCAGTCATCCCTTTACACAACAAATTTAAAAAAAAACACGTAGGAATTTTGTTTCTGGTACATGCTTTCTTATTTTATCAGTGTTCAGAGAAGCAACTAAGGGCATGAACCTGCACCCATCACCAGCACAAGGAGTGATTCAATAGAGCACATATGCATGTTTCTCTATAAGCAAATAATTATGCTTCTTGTTCAACAAAGCATTTAAGCAAAAGCTGTTTACTGTAAGCTGTGCTCACTGCCATGAGTAATCTTTTTTTTATTTAAATGAGACTAATAAAGGTAGAAAACATGCTGCCTAAGAGTGGTTTAGGAGGAGAACCCAAGCTTGAGGAGCTTTTCTTTGCAACAAGCTAAGAGAAAAGGGGAGGTAAACATTAAGTTTGAAAGTCTATCATCAGCTTGGGAGATGGACAGAAGAGCTCGGGAGCTAAACCCAGGCTGAATTAACCCTCCAACCCAGAATTCGCTGCCTGCTGAGGTCACCACTGAGCACCAGAAGCAAAGCCTTCCACAGTCTCTCTAGACATCTGCTGTCACAATTCTTACAAACAAAACATCTGCAATCCCCCAGCCCTATATACCCAGGCCAGCCACCACTGTCCCTTCACACACTAGCCTTTGGGGTCAGCAAAAGTGTCTGCCTTAGTTACTTCAGATCCAGCTGGAAAACAAAGAAACGACTGAAAAAATAAACCACTCCCCACCACCCCAGCTGAGGAGCTGAGGTACTTCTGAACATTTCACCAGTCTTCATTAAATACACAGCCCTGAATCCTTCCTAGTACAGCCCAGACGTGAACTCAAGTTAGAGGGGCATATACACCCCAAATTACTTGTTCTTCTGCAAGGAGGGATATTTGGGTGATGCACACAGAACATTAGAGCATAACAACTATTAGGTATTTCTAGTGCGTCATGTATGCTGCACTTCCTAGTGGCACTTGGCACAACACAATTATTCAGTCTTTCGGTATTTTTTTTAATATTTCAAAAATTTTGCATCAAGGCAAAATTTTGGGACAATCCTCATCCAGCCACAAATGAGCAAACTGCCCTTTGCCTCGATACAGAAGCCATGGAGGGCAGGTCTTTCTGAGTCCAAATCAGAGGGGGCAGGAGGAGGACACTTCATCTTCCAACTTCAAAGGAGGAGGTATGCATAACAGAGGCTATTTTTAACAGGCAGATTAACTGCTTCCAACAAATCTCTGTCGGGGCATTTATTTGCAAAAACTCAGATGTTCTGATTCATCCGTCATTCCCACTGGAACTGTTCCATTATGTATAAACACCCACATATTTGTTTATACACATATCTTCTGCAGAGAAAGAGAGAAGTAGCCTGGAGGCTGGGTCTGTTTTCTGAAATAGAGGAAAGCAGATTCAAATCTGCGCTCCAAGAAACAGCAGGATTTTGACCCACCGGTGTTTTACCTCCCCACGGGTCGCTCTGCACACTGGACTGCTGGCTATTCTGATGTTGGCTAGGGTCACTCTTTTTGAAGAGAAAAGTTTGGAAAAACAAGTTCAATTAACTAGCTTTCATTTCACTTATTTATCTTGAATGAAAAAAATACCATTAAAAAACCCTGACCCAATTATTTCATACATAAAAGAAGCCTTTGTAGCAGGTGTAATATTCCTAAGACGTGGTTAATGAGAAATATACATCAGAGCCTAACTAGAATGAGTCTTTGATGTTGGTTAGCTTACCTGACAGGACACTAAAGAAAAAGATCACAAGGGAGAGCATGAGCATACATCGCATCTCTATACTGGGGGCTGTTACAACTGGATAAGCCACGGTCTCCTGAGCTGCTATATTTCAGCTCACGCCAAAGCTCTCCGAACCCCCACCCAATCCCACACACAACTCTACACCAGGACACCTACAACCCATGGAGTCAGGTTCCCCCAGCATTGCCCACAAAGGACCCACCTCCCATTGACTTTGATTTCAGTAGGTTTTCTTCAAAACAAACCCCGTCACGTCACACAGTCCTTAAGATAAACTAAACAACATTCACAGCTGAGGTGGAAAAAAAATGTTAGAAACACCTGATGCCTGAAAAATATAAAGTAGGTTTTTATTTTTTCCAGCACAGTGAACTCAACTGAACCAAGAAGATGTAAATAAATTTCTAACAAATGTAACTTATTCATGAGTTGCTTTGATTAGTGTCATGGTTTTAGCTGGGATAGTTAATTTTCTTCACTGTAGCTAGTATAGTGCTGTGTTTTAGACTTAGTATGAAAATAATGTTGATAACACACTAATGTTTTAGTTGTTGCTGGGTAGTGCTTACACTAGTCAAGGACTTTCCAGCTTCCCATGCTCTGCCAGGTGTACAAGAAGCCGGGAGGGGAGGGGGTACAACCAGGAGAGCTGATCTGAATTGGCCAAAGGGTATTCCATATCGTGTGACGTCACGCCCAGTATATGAACTAGGGGGAGTTGGCCGGGGGAGGCAGCGATCGCGGCTCGGGGACTGGTGGCGTCGGTCGGCGGGCGGTGAGCGGTTGCAGCACTTGTGGTTTTTTTCCCTTTTCTTTTTTTTTCCCTGGGTTTCATTCCTCTCTCTCATTATTTTCCTTTTCTTTACTATATTATCATTATCATTATTATCATAAGCATTATTGTTATCATTACCATTATTACTATTACTGTTTTATTTTAATTATGAAACTGTTCTTATCTCAACCCACAAGTTTTCTTGCTTTTGCTCTTCCAATTCTCCCCCTTCCCACTGGGGTGGGGGGAGTGAGCAAGAGGCTGTGTGGTGCTTAGTTGCTGACTGGGGCTAAACCACGACAATTAGACAGTCTTTAAAAATGCATAGTGACAGAGGGGGGCTGTGTGTGACTGCCATTTGATTAGGATAAGCACAGCACTATTGCACAAGAACATCGCAGTTAAGCAGAGATCCAAGGAAAGCTCCTTCTCTGCAAAAAGCAGAGGGAACTTCTTTTGCCTTGGGCTCTCCAACTTGCTTAAACTTCATTTTCCCTCCTCACATCTTTCTATTGCTTGACTGGCACAGTGAGAGTTCTCCCTCCCATTTTGATTTATTGTAGCCACAGGAATGGAAGCAACTATAAATTCACATGTCTTTGTGCATATAGCAGCAACCACAGCAGGAATCTTGTCTCTACAATAAAACCTTTCCAAACCCAAAATATAAAATGGCCACACAACTCACATGCAACATCCTGGTAATGAGCGAAAGAGATAAATGACTGAAAATTGTAACAGACAAGAAATCGTACATTGTTTTTTTTCATTTTGATGTATTCAATGCATACCCATTTGAAAAGGTTATAAAAAAACCTCCAAAACACAGTTTCACACTGCTTTATCAGAATAACTATTTTTCAAATGCAAAAGCCTCTGAAAGACTAAAAGGGTCTTCTTGTTACTGGCTTAAAAGTGATTTTCATACTTGAGTACAATTGCTACTGTTTAACAAGGGAACAAATGCACTTTACCAAGTTAATACCTAAATCCCCGTGTGACAGCAAGTAAAAATGAACAAAGCTGCCAGCCCCCAGGAGACCTGGTAGGGCTGCCATGCTCTGAGAGAATTCTTGTACATTCCCTGTAAATCACCAACATTTGTGCAATGCCTTTATGCACCCACTGCAAAATGATTGAAATCTGTGCATTATACCTATTTGTACTTGAACTTGGCTTATATTTAGTTGAGCTTGAGGGGACTGTACTTGCTTAAAACATGAACAGAAGGTGACCGAACCTTATTAACACCCACAGGAGAGCTCAGATTTAAATTTAAAATAACAACAAAAATTGTGGTGGGGAGCAAAGGGGCAAGAAGGGGAAAAAGAGGAGGTTAAAGAAAAGAAATGAGCTTCATGCCCCAGGACATGGTGGAAAACTTGCCATTGTCTTCGTTTGCAACACCCACAACTGCCTTGCCAAAACCCAGTTTAGGAGCTGTACACAGAACTGTCCCTCTAACATTGTAGCGGGCATCGTGGACAGTGGTGTCCAACAAAAAGGTCTTGTAAAACGTGTGTTTTGATTTTTCATTGCAACAGGAATGTGCTTTGATCTGTTTTCCAATACATTCAAATTATTCTTGCACAGATATTGCTTTCCTGTGGTGCAACATAAGAAATGGCTGTTTGAAATAGAGAATAGCAGAATTAAAATCTCCCTTTATGTACAGGGTTTCCAGCAGTTTTGCAAGCTTCCAACACAGTTCAAGCCCAGTCTAGACACCCTGCAGAAGCAGGGAATGCCTATACGGGTTTAAGGTTTGATCCTCCTGCAGAATTTGATAACAAGAGAGCTGACTCCTGCCTGAACTCCAATGGTTTGTTCAGCTTAAGCAATGAGATTTCCAAATACACCTAGCTGATGGAGGCCAAGGCACCACAGTGTTTCCACTGGAAAAGAATAGGCTTTTACCTCAGAGCCCCACAAGAAACAGGACTTTAACAATTTTCCACCCTTGGCTAGACCCAAGCCTAGAATCACATCCCTGGCTATGCTTGGCAACAGATGCATTTGGAGACCGTGTTAGTAATGGGAGATAACCTGCTCTCCACACCAGCTATAGATGAGATTTGTTTAAGACTGAAAGCATGAAATTTCAATGCCCCTTTCATAAAAACTAGCAACTTTTTGATGCAGGTTATCAGCTGTTTCAAAAGAACATAAAGGTGCAAAGCAAAACAGTTTACAGATGACCAGGATCAAGCTTACACACATAACACTAGTTTGGTCCTCTAACACAGGGGATTTATGATACAGTCTTGACAGACACAGTTGTGCCATCATGATTTTCATTAAAATCTACTTCATCCTTTACGAAGGTTAAACTGGATTCAACTAATGAGCACCTAGTCAATTTTCTGTTTAATTTTGTTTATTAATTCTGTACAATTTAAATCCTACTCTAGAAGTCTGACCTTATTCTGGGTGCTTTTCATGGTAGGACTTAAGACAATCATCCAACGTAATTTTTTCAGAAAGTACTCTTTAATGCAACTGCTCCTCACCAGCTTCAATACAAAGTCATCTGGCTTAATTTGTGGCTGTTTAACCTGAAGGCTGTTTAATTTGACCTAGCTGACTTTGCAATGAAGCAGAAAAGATCACTGCAAGATCCATTCCACTAGGATGAGATGACACAGCTTTCAGCGTATGGAAAATAAGAAGCTGATAAGGAAATGAGAGAAAGGAAGGCAGTATCTTAAGTACTGCAGCTGTTCCTAAACTGGATGATTATATTCCATGCCAATTGCACTCAAGCTTTCTATTCCAATTACTCCTCAAATATATTCTACCTTTACAGCAGCAGTCTCAAGAATGGGGATAATCTGGGGCACCTAAAATCATTCCCTCTCTCTCTCCCCAGAGTACCCATCAATAAAAACTTCATATTTTTAAAGCAAACATGGCCCTGGTTTATGCCATAACAAGTGTCCAGAAAGTGAGACTGGTTTAGCAAAAGGCTTATGAGTAATCTGGGTTAAACGACTCACTCACCATCGTTGAGGAACTCAGCAGCTAAGGCCAGGCCAGGAGGCCATTTCCTTGTGCAGCATCCAGCTGACTAAGCGCTCACACACGCCTCTTCCTGCACCTTCTCGCTCAGTATCCACCTTTCGCTTTCTGCGATAAACAAGGCAAACACCTTATTTCAAAATTAAATGACAGCCTTATTGAACACACATTATTCCTTCCTCCATTAACTGGTCAGTGCACTATACACCAAATAAACCACAGATTCTCTGGCAACTGTGGAAACCACTACAACCTTAAACACAGTCTCAGGTAGCTTCCTCCTATTTACCTGCTCCCTCCCACCTGCCTAAAAAAGGGAAAATGTAATTTACACAAATGATTTAGCTACAGCATTTTCCAGATTTTTAGATGCTTGACTTCACAACATCAACGATGAGTCTTTTAATGCACATGCTTTTTAGGTTGTATCCACTTACACATAAAACGTTCATTGTTAGGATGTTGCTATTAATACAATATCTAGCTTCAGAAGTCTACAGATTACAACATGTATTTTCAGACCAACTCTTATAATAAAACAAAATATTTTGTGAGGCACAATTAAAACTCCACATTTGACAAATGTGATCGCTCTATAATCACAATCTGATTATACAGAAATACAGAAATATTATTGACATATAAAATTGAGATCCAATATTTTAACGCTCACTAACAGATCAGTTTGCAACAGCTTTTTATTGTTGTCTAGTAAAGTTCGCACTTCTTTTTAAGAAGAAGGAAGGTTCCTGCTTAATTTTGCAATGCATCCAATACATTTGAAGTTAGAAACCACAAAGTGGGTAAACAGCAGAATCAAAAGGTGTGTCAGTGAGTCCAAAGCCCAAGGCTACTGCCACATCACTTTTTCTGAGCTACTTTTGAAATGAGTGTCCTGCAGCTGCAGGGAGATGCTGCAGGAGCTCCTGGCATACCAAAGCTGGTGCAGGAGGGCAGGAGGTGACATGGCTGAGTGCTCAGAGAGTGGCAGTTGGCAGAAATCATCTTGAAGAGTGAGCTGTATCACCGATTATGGAATTACATTTTGGGTCAGTAATTATAGGATGCAAATTTTTGCTTTTAAGATCATTTCAGCTGCAAAGCCAGGAAAGCCTTAGCAGTGCTACACCTTTCATCTGATAATTAAGGTCATTCTGCCCCTGGACCTTATTGTTACTGCATATTTTGAGTGGTGTGTTAAGAGAGCTAAATGAAGTGTACTGAGGAGGTATTAGTCAACCGGCAATACTGTCCAGGGACAGTATGGGACCCACGCAAAGACTCATTATAATTAGAGGACTAGCAACAGCCAAGACAATGCATGGATCACCCTGAAACTGTTTTGGTGTCCCACAGACTGCTGAGACACCAGAGCAGTTTCCCTATCACAGCAGTTTCCTGGTTCCACAGAGTCAGATGTGCACTCAGGGATAACACTCTTTT
Organism: Morus bassanus; assembly: GCA_031468815.1. NCBI lineage: Eukaryota > Metazoa > Chordata > Aves > Suliformes > Sulidae > Morus > Morus bassanus. The sequence goes on from CM062583.1 coordinate 6,855,138, forward strand.
ATTGGCAGAAGTACCTGAACTTTTCTACTATAACCTTATTCCTTATTCTATCACATAATGCTTCCAAGTGAATCCCTCCACTGCAACACATCTCCACCAGGCCATTGAAATAATTCTTTGAGGGTCTCCAAGCAAGATAAGTTAAGCCGTTGAGAAATTCAGTGAGCTAAGCATGAATATCATAGAACTACTTAAAATACAGCTATGGTTCCTATTGGAAAGAACAGAGTTGTAACTGAAACTTTTTCATTCACTCTCCTGAGAAAGTAAGTTAACTCTGTACAGGTGACTGGATTATACTAAACACAAAAGACAAAAGCCCACACACTGTGGCAACCATATATCCATTTGGAAAGATGGATTTGATTTGAAAATGGACTCATTGCAGACTGAAACTTTCAGTGGAGATTTTCTTGATTCACACACACCTTTCCCGAGAACCTTTGTAGTCAATACACAGGAACAGTATCATAAGTGTGATGCTGGGGATTGTTACCAATTCCATAGTGTTAATTTCCAAGTTCCTACAGAGATCAAGTCAAACCCATGCCTGGTCTGCTGAACACTGAGCCTTTATATGTCCCCCTCTTTTCCTCTAGTAAGAAAAGAAAAAGAGGTGATGTTTATATTACAGCCATCACAAAATGAAGGCTGTTGGCTTTGCCAGAGATTTAAAAGGCAGCAGTGCAACCACTGCCAAACTTCATTCACAATAGCAGACCTCAAAGTGGCTGGGTTACACCACAGCCCTATGGTACAGCATGGCTCTATTGTTAAGAGAGTTGGCTGAAGATGTTAGCAAGCAACTCTCTACATCCTACCTTGCTGTGAGACAAGGCAGCACTCAAAATCAACACACGCAGACCTACTGCCAAAGTTGGAAAGACAGACTAAGGAAGACGACATGATAACATACCACAAGTAAAGCTGAGAGAAATGACAAGCTGGTATCCAAAAATTTAAGATAATCTGTGTTTCCTAGGTATAAAGAAACATACTTCACAGAAGTTCATTTCAACTTCCATTAAAGAAAGAATATCACATGGTCTTGAGCAAAAGGAGGAAGGAAACTCAACAGTTTAATAGAATAGCAATGTTTCAAGAGGAAAAAACCCACCATATATCCAAGACAGCATCAGTCCATTTAGTCTTGCCTGTTCAATGAAGAGTTATCCAGCAGCCTAGACATTTGTCTGAGGCAGTAATTTGCCTGCCTATTCCAGGAGGCCTGCAGGAGTTCTTAAGGCTTTTTATGGACATTTTGAGTCCTTCCACCCCTTGAGAATATATTTATCACCTATCCTACCCTGCTCTTCAACTGCAACCTCAAATTTGCATAGAACAAAGAAGTCTGTAAATAAGTGCTCTGAAGGCCTACCTGAATAATGCATTTCAGCACCCACACATGGAAAGAGCAGGGCATCCAAAGCAGCACCACAGCCACGGCACTCCAAAGGCAAAAGAATGGGTGCCAACACAGCACCCCTTTCTCTCTCAGGGACATACAAGACCACTCGGAGCTTAACAGTGCCCCGGTCACTGTATTAGACCACCATGCCTGAAGCAGAGAAAAGTGCTATTCCAAAGAAATATAGAGAGAGGAAATATAATGCATATATAATATAATATATATATACAGGATAAAACTGTAGGGTAAAAATCAGGGTCCCTGAAAAAGCAAGAAAACAGTTTCTCATGTGGAGAGACTAAAACTAGCTCCTGCAAAGAAACAACAAAAAACAAGCTCCTGCATGACACCTTGCTGATGAGATCTGAAGCGCAAGAGGAGTTATCCAGGACTCCAGAGCAACCTGCTGACAGAGCCAGGTGAGTGCAGCCATCCCCAACACCTGCCTGCTAACAATTTCCAAGCCAGCCTTCCTTTTCCACCTGGTAATGGCCAAGGGAAAAGAGACATCTGTGCAGATTTTGTAGGGGAAAGTCTTAATCCAAAATAAAGGTAGCTCAAGGATAAATGTGGGAGATTTGGGAATAGGGGAGTCATTTGTTCTTCACAGACAATTATTGGCCAGGAATCACTTACAAGGAGGATAATGAGACACTGGAGAGAGTGCTACTGAATTAAAAATTATGATTCTGATCTTTTTCCCTTTACATTTTTCCCCTTAATAAAATTGCATGGGATTTTCCTGGACAGGAGAAGCCCTTGCTGCTAATTAAATTATCTTTAAACATTTGGAAGTAAGACTAAAACATTCGGAGAACTAACACACAGGAGGAGAAGGCAGGAGAATAGCAAGCCTGTACCAAGACTTGTGCTATTTAATTGTTTTGCAACTACAGAAGCCATTCCTACATGAAAAATACAGTTTCAGGCAAATATTAGTTTTTGTGGGAAACCAAGACCAAAATATCTTGTTTCAAGTAGTTTGGATCAAATAAAATTTTTTCTGCTTGGTGGGATGAAATGAAGACATTTTGCTTTGAGTTAGTTCAGCTGTGAACTGCTGTTTCTCAACAGCTACAGGTTGGAACAGCCACATTCTCCTATGGCATCCACAGGATGAGCTCCTGAGCGAACGACAATGCTTTTTCTCTCTCCTCTTCCTTACCCCTACAGTAAGTTTTCTCATGGTCACGATATTCCTGGAGTTGACCAAAAACTTCACACCATGTTTTTTTTTCCTTGCCAAGCCATCAGTCTGTATCATGGGAGATGGGATCTGTCCGCAAGCAGTGATCAAGTTCACTCATATTGCTGCTAACAGAGGGGGCAGCTTGGCTGAAGTAGCTCCAATTTAGCCATAAGCAAAGCTAAAGAAGTCAATATGTTAACTTTTCCAAAATCAAGATTTCAAATGTTTTAACTATTTGATAAGATTTAGGAAGAAAAAAATGCTGAAATATACCAGTTTTCTGCAGAATGGAAATTCCAGCTTTTGCACAGCCCTGCGCTTTGCTGCCAATGGTTTGAATTACAGAACAGGGCATGGTTATCATCTCCATCAAAAGCAATCAGTACACACTTGATCCAATATATTAGCCTGCTACTTGTCATCTTGTTAGTCTTACTTGTTGCAATCCAGAATCTTCCAAAGTACTTATCTGCAAATGTATGCTGAATGGTAAAAAAAAATAAATTATTTCCTCCATTTTTCCACACATTTTGAGCACTAGAAAGAAAGACAAATCTTTTCAAACTGTTGTCATGAAGGCTAGTTTAACAAATACTTTCTTTCTTAAGAGCTTTATTTTGCCATACTTTTTATCATTCAGCTTTTCAGGCATGTTATTCTGGGGCCAGGATGACAACAAATACCTGCATGCTTAAACCCCCTTCCCCAAAATGCCTTACCTACCTCCAGTAAGTGACTATTTACTGGGCCCAGCACAGAAGACACGAAAGCCAACACAGAGACTGAGCCACTCCCACCAGCATTACATCAGGCTTTTACTGCAGCTGCCTGCCTATACATCGGTAATAAATGAGATTCTTACTACACAACATAAAAATAAATAAACAATAGAAAACAAAACCCATTCCCCTTAAGGGGGGGGGGGGGGGATATCAATCAGTTTTTTCCCCCAAAATACACTGTGCTTTTAATAATTTCCTTTCATGGAGACTGCAGTAAGTAAGGCTACTACACAGATGCTCCGATGTATAGCTCACAGCAAACATGCACCTGAGGAAGTAGTGGTTTTGAGCCCATGAACAAAGATAAGTCTGCAATGGATAACTCAGCTGATTTTGTCTAATAGTAAGCATGACAACATGCAACCCAAACCATAAAATCTTCATTCTTCTCTAGTATTTTTAGATTAAGAGATGAATTCTAATTAATTAATTATAATTATAATTAATTATAATTAAGAGATTAATGGAATTTTTTTTCAGTTTTAATATGACTTCTAGTATGATGAGATGTAGCAAATGTGCAAAAAGTTTCAGTTCAGTGTGAATTTTTATAGCAAGCCCAGAAAATATGGGTTTATCGCCTAAATGCTGACGCAATCTAAATGTAATGGAGAAAACAGCACTGCTGTAACTTCTGATACAATCCTGTCAATATGGTGAGTAGATAAAGGTTGCACCAAGAATTTTACTTTTTAATTTCATTTACCTTTTCTAACTTGGACTTTTCAGGGGTTTCCTGTCACTTACCCAGTTTTTGTAAAACAGACCTATGAAACACCTCTTTGCTCATGGGATGCTATTAACAATAGATGATAAAATATCAAGTATTCTGTACTGCAGTCAACTAACACAGAAGCTAAAATCATTGGGTAACAGTTATTTCAGGGACAGCCTTGCACACATGCTGAGATTAAATTAAAGAGTGAATTTATTAGAACTTGAAATAAATCTCAAATGAGAAAAGATGCAGGAGATTCTGGCTTAGTTACACATGCATGAGCTACCAACTTCAAGCTAATGAACAAAAATCATCTCCAGAATTTCTCTCATGCGGAAAGTCTGAACAGAATAAAAATACTTCTTTAAAACATACGTAACAGAAACAGCATGCTCACAGGAGGATATCACCCATATTTTTAAATGTGCTAAGATAGGTCTAACATCAACTTCTGAAAGGCTGTGGAAGTTGCCCAATTTCACCGCTCTTCCCTCGAAAGACTACCGTGCAGCTGCTGGGCCACCCACAGGACAGACTCACCTGAGGCAGAGGCAAGCTGTAGGCCTGCAGCCACAGGCAATGGCCACAGACAGCAGCTGGTTGTCAGACCGCTGATTACCTACCACTTCCCATGCAGGACTGCAAGGTACTGCTTTGAACTGGCTTCCCTAAAACAAGGTCAAGCATTATAACCAGTCCTTGGAGTCATGGAGATGTGCTAACACAACCTCTGAAGTCTGATGTGATCCGAACCTGAACTGCAGTGCTCCAAAGTTGGCTGAGACAACATCTGAAAACACCAACTTCTTTATCCACGGTCCTTAAACTGGTGCAGTTATTCTCCAAATAGCTCAGGGCATATGCTTTCCTTACTTTGCCTGCCACTTCTGGAAGATGCAGACTAAATCCAAAACAAGCCAGAAATGTTAAGGAGACACATCGTTACTAGGAAGACTGCTGGTGGCCAGGTCCGAGCAGTGTCTCCCACATGGGCTGGCAATGCCGCTACCCTGCTAAACTGCAAGAGAAACACATCAGGGGCTGCTACTTTTCTGTCCCCAAACTCACTAACATCCCACCCCAGGAAAAGGAGACCATCCGATCACTAATGATGCCCAAAATCTTTTGCAATATAAGCATCCAACCACTCGGCAGCCAGCTGAGGCCAGGGGCTTATTTCAGATAAGCTAAACATTATTGCGGCAGAGTCTGAATAAAATAAGCATACTCTAATAACACCTATACTGTATTACAGACCTCATTTTTTTAAAAGACATAGCACTTTAATTCTGTTTATGTCAAAGCAAATGGGAATCGTTATTTGACTACAGGCAGAAATGAGACAGAGATAATCAGCAGGCCATGGGCAGACCCAAAAATGGAGGCCAGGTTTCTCAAGTGTGTTTTCTGTTAGGCTGCGCTGTCTGTAAGTGAAGGATTAATGCTATCATAATGCCAATTTTCTAAGCCAATGATGCCCTTTGTGGCTCTTAACCATTGAGGTTACTATCAAGTAAACTGCATTTGTCATAACTGCTCCAGTCATTCTTACATTCAACTTTAGAGAATGCTAGTACACTTCTGACCAAAAAAAATTATAACATTATTTGAAAAGGAGCAGTTAAAGAAAAATCCAGTTTCGGTTATACCCAGCTACTACTATAAATGAATTCTGTCACAGTGACAGTTCATTGCAGTTCCCGCTTTTTCCATTGTTTCCTACAATATACTGCAGCAAAAATGCCCATTATTGTCATTTTGATACAGTAACCAGATTCATTGTCATTCAGCTATGCAGAATGCATTATAAATTACCTGCAATTACCTTTGCAGGCTGAAGGCCAGCTAGTGGCAAGTGAAACCGATTCTCAGCAGAGGGGTGAAGCGGTACTTCCCCAAGATGCAGCACAGCACCCCCTGCTCTCGCAGGGAGTTTGTGGCAAGATGCCCAAAGCCAAGCGGGTCCCAAATGCTGTTCTTCCTAGGCTGAAGGATTTCTTTTGAAACTTCCTGTGTTCCACAAACACAGACAGCATCAATTACCAAGGTCCTGGGGAAATGTTTTACTTGAAAACACTGGGTTTCATCATTTCTAAAATGATTTTTACTTCCCCTGCCCCCAAGAAGTTGAGAAACTTTCTGGCAGCGGTCCAGCTACAAAGTAAAAAAAACACATTTTTATGCATATACATTTATATACCCATCCCAACTAAATTCTCTGTTTCACCCATTTATGTACGATGTTTGCTTCACAAGCAGTAATTTCCTCTGTCTTTATCCACTTTCACTTCTTACTAAGAGGAAATTAGCCATCATGTCACTTTACCCTGAGCACTGAATTTTGGGTACACTGGCAGGTTCTCCATATACACTCCCTCTCCACTCCTAGGTTATGGACAGAGACCAAGATCAAAGCTGTGCTATTCCTGGACACTTGCACAGGACTTGCCTGAGTTGAATCAATTCCAACACCACAAATGCCAGCAGTGGGTGAGGGTGAAGTGAAGAAAGAGCCAAGACCAACCTAAGTTTTTCTTTTCCTTAAGCTTTAAAAAAAGAATTAGTCTCCTGTAATATTCCTCTAGCATTTCAGTGCTGCGAGCTTCTCTCCCTTTACTTTGCTTCATTTAGAATTCACATTTGTCTTATGCTGTATTTACACCAGAGTTTAATGCAAATTAAATCAGCTTATCTACTGCGCAAGATTAATGCATGCCCTGTAAACAGAAGTCTTTTGAACTGGTTAAGGAGGGAATTTTTGAGTTCTTCATCTTCCTGCTCTTGACTCAATCTTAAGGTGGCATTTAGAAGGACTGATTGTGACTTATAAGTACTTGGTGGTATTTAGCTTGCAATTTCCCCTCATACTCAATGGCTGATTGACGTATTTATTTATTTATTTTAACCTTGGGAAACCTTTTCCCCTTTGATTGCTCCCTGCAGATGCGCCTAATGTCTGCCTGGCCTGTTACTCTGATTCCATGGCAAAACTGGTTCAGTTTCCACCTTCTTAGCCCTGCCAGCACACCAGACCAAATGATTACACTTCTTTCTAATGCAAACTGTCAGAACAGTCTATGCAAAGTCATTTGAAGACATTTTGAACTTAAGTGCCTGAATCCTTCACTCCATGACTTCTACTGCAGGTTTCATGTCTATAAAGAGACGTTGATGGTACCAGCACCCCAAGGTCTACGGTTTCCACAAACAGTAAAGTTTTCCTGTAGGAAAAGTCTTTATTCTCATATCTTCTGTCTTGTTTCAGTATCTGTGAGGTCAATGAATGGATTAATTCATACAGATTTCTTCACTTTGGTGTAAAGTTCTTGTCTGAATATTTCTCATTGCTGTTGCCTTGCTTTCTCTCTTCCTCCTTTGAGAATTTCTAAGCGATAGAAAATTGCAGGCTTGTCCCTCTTTATACCAGTTTTAGTCTGTTTATTCCATCAAGGTGACACCACCTGCAGATTGTGCAGAGCACAAATAAGAAATCTAACTGAGAGCAACTATGTCATCCCATTAAAGTTTAAGGGCTTCTGACAAAGATGTGAGAAGGCATTCTGGACTTACCTTAAGTGTGTACAGTCACTGAAATGACACCGCTGGGAATTGTTTTCTTGTTTTTCTTTTATGCTTTTGCTCAGAGGGCTCCCCTGCTTGTCACGACACTTTGCCAGTACTGTCCTTTTGCAGCATATCCTCCTGAAGCCTGTGGAGCTGCGGCAGCCTCCCCTTTGATGCTCCATGTGTCTTCCATGCCGTCCGCTCCACCTGAAGGTCTGTCCTTTGCTTTGTCTCCATGTGAAATCTGTGCATCCTTCTGCAAGTAGTTATTCCACCTTAGACTTCAACCAGTTCAGGAGGATGGAGACGTGGCTGAGAGGAGTAATTCAGCCTGTGGTAGAGAGATTTTGTACTAAAGAGTCCCCTTCATAGGGACCGGGATCATGGTTACTCACATCCCTGACATCAGCTACAGATGTGACTGCCCAGTTATGCTGGCACTTTATCAAGCTGGTCCCTGGTGAGCCCTCCATCCCTCCACATTATTTGGCAAACATTCTATTCCCTGTAGGTGTTGATCTGCCACCTTTAACAATGTCTACTGTTTCTGCGGTGTTTTTTTCCACGTACAGATATATCTTCTTCTAGCTCCTTTATTCCCCACTTGCTGGTCTGCTAATCGTTATGTCTATACAGATTTTCTTGATACTCCTTCCAGCTCTCTTCCCTGCCTAGATCATTACAGAAAAAGCGCTATATACATACACACACACACACTCTCAAACACACCCCACTCCCAGTACTCCTGGGGCTCCCTGAGATCAAAGACTTTTGGACCCATTCACCTGCCCCCCTAGAAATAAAACCCACAAGGAGGGGGTGGTAAGTAGGCGGCCACCCTGGGCATCCTCTCTTTCCTTCCCAGTGGGTCTGCGAAACGTCTCATCCCCAAAGAGCTCTGCCAAGGTGCCCACGTTTCAGCACCAATAAAGCCGCAGGGCCTCCCCTGCCTGTCTTCTGCCACGGCTGCACCTCTGGGAATGAGCACTTATAGCACAGCACCATTTTTCATTACTTTTCCATGGAACCTGGACTACAAAAAGTGCTGTGTTATGCCAGTTCTGACTGTGTGTTACAGTTTTGTTTACACACAAGTAAAATGAAACTGTTACGGACATGTTATTCTGGCTTCCAATCAGGATATTTTGTTCCATTATGTCCTTTAGGAGTTGTAAAAGGATCATTATTACAAAATTATATATACCAAATCATGGCTAATACCTAGCTGTCCAAAGCAATAAAAAATAATTAGATCATTACAGAAAGGAAAAACAAAAATATTTTTTAAATATCTGAAAAGAGGAATTATACTTACTTAGTAAAGCATATATGAGGCAGTAAAATCCTTCTATACTTATACCTTTTCAGGCCAAGGACTTCTGTTTGAGTTCAGGACCCTTGGTTTGTTTGCTATGCTTCCTTCTCTCCCTCCCCTTTTTTTCTTCCCTCCATCTACAAGGTTTGGCAATGCCAAGATATCATTTTGCTCAAGTAAGTACTTAAGTTTACAATAGTTTTCCAACTTGCATTTACTGCTCAGTTACCAATTGAACTTGAAATTTGCTCAAATTTAGCTGGAGATGAAACGTGGAACAAAGAAAGTGGAATAGTGGAACAGAAACCTCATAACAGTTGCTGGCCCTGGATACAAAAGCTATTTCCAGACTGAGAATAAACAGAGAACCTAAAGAACCCTTCTATTCCCTGATCAGACAACAAAAAGGCTGGCAGAGAATAAGGAAAACCATTAGTCTCCCAGCTTACTTTTTAGAGTGTCAAGTGACAAACGTCTATGGCAGCAGCCCCGTAGCCCACCAGGCGCTCCGAGCACTGTCACCGAGCTCATGCCAGGGAGTGAGCCCCAAGAGAACAAGCGGGGATGGTGACAACCAGGGGAACGGCCAGATGCAGCACTTGTGACTTGGTTTTGCGGGGTATGTATCCTGCTAACAACATGGTCTCCTAATGTGATAAAATCAACTATTTGCGGTGGCTTTGTCATCTATTTTTTATGTTCAAATTAAATGTTTGATTTTGTTTTTACAATAAATGACCAACATTAAGAGAGTGAGAATATACCGTAAGATAATTATCTGTGGACAGTAGAGTCTTCTTGTACAGCTGACCATACTGCACGTAAACCCAGCTAAGATTTCAATGTGTTTCCCTATCACAACTGTGCAGACAGTTTGCCAAAAGCTACTTTAACTTCAAATACAGAACCATACACTTCTGCCATATTTATGAGAAGTATTCTTGTCATAATGCATCTCTGCATTAATATTTAGCACCACAAACTGTAGAAAATAATTACAGAAAAAAATTTAAGCCTGCATTTCTGCTTGAAATCCAACCTCTGCAATGGAAATAGTTCCTCAACAAGGCAAAGGGAAGGTGGATGTCTTCGATATTCTCTGCTCTACTATTTTTAGCTCTTTAAAATGTTTTTTTGTGGGGTTACAGTTGGGAAGATGTGGGTACAACTCAAACAGCAGATACTCAGTAGTTGAAAAATAAGGATGAAATAAAATTATAGAATTTATATAATGAATAAAACCTGTATTCTGCTAAATATCTCTTCCCTGTTGAGAAGCCTAATGATCTTAACCCATGCCATTCTAACTAGGACTTCTGATATTTTTTTTCCAACTTGCTTTATTTATATCTACACTAGCTGAATGGCAGTACATCAGAAGAAATCTCAGACCCACTGCCATGAGTGGATTAACTTTCCTAATTACTGATCAATTTTTCTTCCAGCTCATTTCTCATTCTAGTACTCAGTGATTTCCCTATTTCACACAATATGGCCTTTAAATGTCAAATCACAAGTACAGGGAAAAAAAAGGCATTTGATAAATCTGAAAGCTATCCAAAAAACCACTGGGCAGAAAGTGAACTGACCCACCAAATTGCCCTCCTCCCGCTCCATTGCAGGGAACAAGCCATGAGGACTCATGTTCTAGATACACATTTTTCAAGAAAAAACCACCCAGGAGAGCTACATCAAAATACACTTCCAAAATAAAGGAAAAGGAACTGCAGCCCCTAAAGCTGCCGCAGTGGGCTGCTGCTTCATTGCAGCTTTATACCTCTGCCCCCTTGGGGATTTCCTGGCAGAGCAGGTGCCCCTCTCCTAACTCAGGAGGCCACCAACACGCAGCAGGGTGGCTCCTTCCCGCTTGGAAAGGGCAGACAACTGCCTAGTGACAATGCAGTTTAAATTTTATAATTATTTCTTTCAAATGAATATGCATAATTGGGTATTCTAGCTCTGATATGCATGATGATTAGGATTAATCACCTGGCTGATGAATTGGGCCAAGCGAGAGCTTGCCCTGTAGTAAAGCTACGTGCAAGAGCTGGCTATGTTCTTTACTGCGGTTCTCCAAATTCAATTAAGATGTCGCATACACTCTTGGAGCTAGGGATTATAAGCAAAGTTCAGATTGTTCAGCAGTAGAGAGCTGGACGAGAAAAGGCAGAGTCTCTCTGTCACCACGCGTGGTGTAACACAGGCCCTTGATTATCACAGCTGTTTAGGTAAGCAGCTGGAGGGCACCACTTGCACCTGAGCAGCTGTACAAGCTGGAGTCATCTCAGCGGCCAGAAGTGATTGAAGAGAGAAACACTCTCCTTTTCATTCAGCTTTGGTTATAGCCCAGTGATCTGATTTCAGAGTAGGGATACTTTGGTGGCCATAAATGGGTGCCCTACAAACACAATGCAATTATCCTTCAAGTTTTATTTTGTGCGGACATAATTAACCTTTTGCTGGGATAGCCATGTGGAGCATCTTCTCCAACATCTTACTCTTCTGAACTGACTTACATAAACTGCTGGAGAGGGAAGGGAAAAAAAAACATAAAAACCCACCACACAAAAAACCCAACCCACAAAAGTAAAATCCTAAAACAAAAACCCCCAAACTGCCAAAATCCCTCAGCATGAAGAATATAGACAACTTTATAATTGTTAAATTCAACATATAATACAGGCTTTCCTTAATACTTAAAAAACAAAAAAAACAAAGCAAAGTATATCTCTCCAGCTCAACAAATAAAGAACATATTGTACATTTTGAAAGGCTACACCGCATCCACTAGCATAACCAAAATTCATTGTCCTAGAACACTAAATTTTCAGTAGAAAAAACATCTACATCAGAAATGTTTTAAACCTACATTAAAGAAGAGGAGCTACTACATGTAGTCAGTTATTTCTCAGACATTTTCCAAGGTTTTTGTCCGTATTGTCTGTATTCATTATATATCAGTTTACTCAAACTTGATCCTTGCTTTTTTGCTTTGTCAGTGTCAGTGGTTTTTTGTTTTGTTTTTTTTTTTTTTTTTAAGCATATTAATGATCTCTGGCTGGTCATTTATTTTAGAACTATGATTTCCTCTGTTCTTTTTATGAGAAAAAATTTAATTAGCATTTTCTGAGAACTGTAAGGTCATTTTGATAGTTTGTGTTTTCTTTAAAAATTGTAAGGAGAGATGAGAGATGTGAAAAGACATCTGGTTAAAATCAACCATGCAGCATTGTAAGCAAAAGAACATCTCACCTGAGGAAAATGAAATTGCCATATACAAACTTTCAATTAACTTGGTTAATTATAAAGCATGGGTAAGGTTGCTAAACAGGGCTTGCTTTAGGAAGAAAAGAACAAAATAAAGAGTAGGAAACCAACTACTTGGGGAAAGAAAAAACAGTTGCAGTCCTTCTTTCCGGCATGCAGAGAGGCAATCAGAAAAACAGTGAGAAACTAGGCATGATGGCAGCTGTCTTGTTTACATTTTGGTAGTTCTCAGGAGCACAACCAGATTTTAAAAAAAAAAAAAAAGTTTTAAAATGCATATATATACACACACACATATATATATATATACTGCCAGCATGCCTAATTATTCACACAGCTGCAACAGTCCTGGTTTAAATTGATTTGGATAGTCTCTTTGCATGCAGGAAAGAAGGAGCACCTATCCTGTGATTTCAGAGAGCAGTACATTATTAGCTTCAGTAAAACTGCCCACTGGTCAGTGGAGAAATATTTTGCTCAGCTTCTTTCCTTATGGACAATACCAGAGTACCCTAGTCTCTGCCCCCCACCAGCTCTCTCAGCAAGCCTCCAATGCAAGAAAAGGCAGGAGCAGCACAGCAGGATCATGAGCAAAGGCACTACACGGAGCATCCGCCCTTTCCGCCCTGCAGCCTTGCTCTTGCACACCCTGGCAGGACTGCCCAGGCAGCTCTCCACAGCTGAAACAGCTGGATGCCCCTGTACAGCAGATGTTAAATATGTTACTGCAAAGAATCAATACCCTGAGAGATTAAAAGAAAGGATAGAAAAATCACTGCTTAGAGCCAGTAAGACATTAGGCCCAAACTCAATTTATTTTTGAAATTAGATTTCTCAAATCCAGCAAGTCTGCATTTTGGCTAGCTCTTATACCCTGGCCTTTTCTTTTCACCTGTAGACTATCTTACAGAAGCCAGCCAAGAAAAGCAGCAGACAGCAATGCTACTTCTTCAGTTTATAAGCGCTACAGTTTCCAATAACTCATTTATTGATCACAGAAGTGGTAAATGTCTGTCTATCCTTGAGAAGAGAGAACAACACAGAAATCCTCACAAAATGATTAATGAGATAATACAGTCTTCTAGGTAAAGCTACAGGAACTCAGAATATTTACATGCAGTCACAAGATGAATGTACCCTTCTTTATGAGACTCTTTTAGCTTGGCTGTAACACTGCGACCTGTGAATCCCAACTTTGATAAATTAACATCCAGATCACAATCCACAGCAAAAAGGATTTGAAGCAGCAGCAAGGGGCCAGGTCCTGAACATAAATCAGCCCAGTTTCTTGGGCTTCAGGAGCCAATATGAACTAGGCAGAAATCCTGCCATTAGTAAATGACTCGAGTTAAATATAGCATATGCCATTGCTTGACACCCAAAGAGCTGTTCACACATCTAGGTAAAGCACTACTATTTTCACTATGCAGCATTTTACAGATACCTTGCATGTATGAAATTACAAAAGTCACAGGGCAGATTAAGAATAGAAGAGAGATTTACAAATTAGGGATTTATCTTTTAGTATAGACAAAGCACTCCAGGGAAATTTCCTCCTTAACAGAAGAGCAGGGTGATTTCACACATAATAGAGAACGTGAACACAGAAGGGCTCCGAGTCCTCCTTTCTTCAAAGGCAGCACAACAGCGCAGTGCAGAGGAGGGAGGCATTGCCTCTGCATTGCTGCTGCCTTGGCTTCCAAGATATCTGCTGGAACTCCTGAAGGAGCTCTAATTTCACATTTATAACACAAAATGAGTAACTGGAAGGGCTGAACACAGAAGCTCTGCAGTAATTTCCTCCTTATTTACCCCCAACACTTCAGCTTGCAAGAAAGTTTAATAAGAGCATGTATTTCCCTAATTATATTTATTTTTGCATTCTTTCATTTTCAGGTCCCTTCCGATGTTTGTAACTTTATGATTTTGTCCCTCTTCCATTTCCACACATCCCTATAATGTGCTGAATGGAACCTTTCCATTTTTTTCAAGGTCATAGAACAATTTGATTCTCCAATCAAAATAGAAGACGACTGAACCTGAACTCAACTGGTCCTAATGTACACTATCCTCCTAGTCTGACTCACCATGATCAAGTCCCTTGGATAAAGTTCTACGTAAAACCACCTACAGCATGATATCAGCTAATATGAATAATGTGACTGAAATCCTTTACTGCTGAATGGTAGAGGATGACACAGTTCTCCCTTTTCTCAACTATCCATGTTGTCACTTCATGCTAGTGGAGTTATGTCAGCATATTGCATCACAGAAATATACTCACAAATACTTCAACTTGAAGGCATTTCTTATTCTCCCAGTCCTGAGGTGTTTCTGGGGTTTTTGGGTGGTTTGGGGGCAGGGGGGTGGGAAGGGTTCTTCTGCATTTTGTTGTGTGTTGTTGGGGGGTTGGGTTTTGCGGTGGCTTTTTTTTGGTTTTGTGTTGCCACATCCCTTTGACCTGCCAGAAGCCTCTGAACAAATGTATTTGTTGATGAACTATTAAAAAAATAAGGAACTTATATAAATGTGACATTCCTACTAAACAAAACTTTCTCCTTCACAAATGAAACTTTTTCATCATTGTCCATCAGTGTACCATATGGATCTTCTATAAATGTTCATGCCCCTTTTACTTATTTTTAATCTTTGGTCAGGCAGAACTACCTCCCAGGATTTGATATTTGTACTAAGGGATGGTAGGATCTTACTTATTTCACTTTAAAATACTCATCCTTTGTTCCATTTGCTGCTTATGCAATGCAAAATTGCATCCAATACACAGTGTCACATTGCTGAGTGTTATCTGTAATTGTACATTTTGCTACCTCAGCATCTCCAGTAAAAACATGTTCCCTAAATCATATTTATATATACGAGTTACAGTGCAATGGAGGAGGAAAGTGTCTGTACTTTAAAAATTATCTTTAGAACTTTGTTGGAAAAGATACCCAGAGTGTAACGTTCCTGCATACCTCTATGATTCAGTAATGTAGCTGGGCCATAAATTAATTCTTAATGGTATTTTGCTAAATTGAAAAAAAGACAGTTCCATTACTACAGCCCATAACCTAAATCTCTTGATACAAAATGACTTTACATTCAGTTATAAAGAACTGAAAGACAACAGTTAAGCTTTAAAATGGGAATATATTTGGAAGATACCCCATTAAAACAGTAGCATTGATAGTGCTGAAAAGAATCAACTTGACGAACCCTTCCATGGACAACCAGTGGTACCTATGTATCTGGTATTTGAATTTTACTAATGGCAAATACCATTACATTTTGTAATTTAAAATATATTTGTACCAAGATATGAAGCACTGCAGAAACTAGATTAGTATAAGTGGGTTTCTCCATATGTATCGTTTCCTGGGATTAAAAGGTAACAGATAAAATATATGAAAGTGTGTGCTTGAGATTTTGCTAAATTAGCACCACCATTAACCACCCTCTTTTGGACCTTTTGACAATAGATATAAACATACTTCTTGAGGAAAAGAGGTCAGGGTAGGGGAAGAAACTATGCCAAGAGCAGTTGTATTCATATTTGCCTTTCCTCCTAGAAACAGTGCACTGACTGCTGAGCGCTAGTTATTAATGGGTAACTGCCAATATTTTCAACATGTCAACAGATTTTAGAGCCAAGCCTGATATGCCTTGGTTCTGGTCAAAGGTTTTATATTTCCGTAGATCAGTTAGAATCAAATACAGTATTCTGAAAATTTACAGGGGTCCAAAAAAAAAAAAAAATCTTTGCACACTTTTGAAAGCTTGTGTGCAGCGTTAGACAGGAAGAATGGAGCCCAAGTGTTGAAAAGAAAGACAGCAGTGCTGTGAAGTGCTTTGGAGTTACGGAGGGCATAGACTCAACTTCTGAGTCTATTCAGAAGCAGCACCAATTTTTTTCAATGCACAATGGAAGCAATTAATAACAAATGCACTCACTTTGAGTTGCTTAATGATATGTCTAATTTAATAAAGTTTCTCCTATCTTAAACTCCAAAAATTATGCAATTGAAGAACTGCAATGCCTAGTGCTAAGCAAAGGCACTGGCGTACAAAGCGTACGAGAAACTTGGGGGAAGGAAGACAGTAAGTAAGACATTGTAATATCAGCACTAAAAAAAAAAAAGACGGGAAAAAAACCTCAAACGTGCAAAAACAGAAGAGACAGGAAAATGAGCTACCTGTACTGTAGTATTGTATGCTAGGGAGAGGTCAGGCTTGAATCAAATTAACAGACTAATCACCTCAGCAAGAAACACAGAATCCACGTGCCTTGAAATATCTTGCCTAAAACAAAGCAATATAGGATTGGGCCTATATTACCTTTCAGCTGAACAGGGTGGCTACACTAGCTTCATTGTGCCAGGAGAGATCAGAAAGGGTAGCAAACAAATTAGCAATAGGAGGCTTCAGTTACTGTCACAGACCAGGCAAATATCACACTGCAACAGGAAGCAGAGAGGACATTTCCTCAGATGCTGCCAGTAACTGTGTGAAGAAGCTTGCTGGGAGCTCACAAGGAAGATGCAAGACCCTACTTGGTTCTAGGTAGGTACAGGCCAATCAGAATCACACAACTAGAAAAGATCTCTGCAGAAGTGACCACAGAGTAGTAGAGGCAATCTCCTGCAGGAGTAATAAAAATGAAAAAAAGAAAAAATATCAAAAGGGAAAAAAATCCTTTCATGACACTCAACTTCAGGAAGGCATAAAAATTAGGAAACTTATTAAAAAGCAGCTAAAAATTACATTTTAGAGATTTGAAAGCTGAGAGACAGTGGTGAAGACTGCTGAAGGGCAGCATGGTGGAGTTACTGGGCCACTTCAGACTGCCCATTGAGAGGAGCTGGAGAACAAGCAGAAGGAAATCAGAGTAGCTGAACAGCAGAGTGAACGGTTATTAGAAGCAAGATGTCAGACTTAAAAAGCTGGAAACCACAGTGAGACAGGCAAAAACTCAGCTAAGCAAAAAGGAACCAAAACTAATACTAAGTCCTTCTTCAGCAGAAGCACCAAAGTCTCCTTAAGGCCAACCAACGTCCAGGGCACAAAGAGCACTCGAAGGACAGTGCTGCCACGGGGAAGCTGACCAGTTTCTTTGCATTAATGTTCACTGTGGAAGAAACTGGCGAGGTCTGTCTGGAACTGAAGCAATTGTGGGATCAGATGTAGAGTAAGTGGACAAATCTACTAGCATTAAAAGGTATTCGTCCGAGTATTTAGGTGAAGTAGAAAATCTGATTTGCTAAGTAGGTAGCCCAATTCCTTTCACTACCCTGGTATGTACCAGAAGGTGGGAGGTATCTATACTCGATATAAAAATAGGGGCTGGGGTAGAATCAAGGGAATCATAAGCCTAATATCTGTACCAAGAAAATTAGTAGAAATTCTGAACCAAGGAGGTCTTGGCTCCACACGTAGTGGGTAAAAAAGTTGTAGTACTTGCTGAGAAAATAGTTGGTAGATGCTAAAAGCTTAGAAAGGCTCAAGTTTATGGAAAATACTCCTCTTGAGGGTTAGTAAATAGCTATTTAGTTGAGCTCAGGAAGTCCATAGAGATGGATGTAGCTGAAGGCTGGAAATACATATTTGCTTGCTATGTTTTCACTCTTCCTTGCATATCTACTTATGGCCACTGTTGCAGATGGGACACTGAGCAAAATCTTGTTTTGACCTGTTAGGGACAAGCTTTTCTTCTGGCATTAAAAGAGCTGAGATGGCAATGAGAGGTACAAATCAAATCCAGAAATCACAGCAGACACCCAGAGCTTCCTTTGGCAATACTTTCTGCTGGGTCCTCAGTGCTGCGCTGAGCCCTCATGGTCAACATGGGACTGAACCAAGCTAGTCATCTTTCCAGCGTCAGCCCTAAATCACACTGGTCTAAGTCTAGCCTAAGAAGGTATAAAAATATCACAGCCCTGACATTTACACATAAATGAAGCTCGGAGTTTATTTCTTGCTTTCCCTCTTTTGAAAGAAGACCTGTTAAAACATTTTGGAATCCATCGGAGAGCAGATCCCATAACCTTGGCATATGGAACCAAATCCTGTTAGAAAAAGTGCACTGGCATTCAATTTTTAAAATAAACTTTTGTTTAAAAATACAGAGTGAGAAAACCCAGCTACCTGTCAGAATGCAATTTGTATGCAAATAAGGAAAAAGGATATAAGATCCTTAAACTAGTATTCACAATTAGAGTTAGGAAGGTCATCATAATTCCAATTAAAATACGAAGATCATGAGCACAAATAAACCAATGCTCTATATTACCAGTCTTTTCTAGTTATTTAGAAAGTCTTTATTAATAAAAATGAAGGCAAATAATAATTGAACATGGAATTGGCCACAAAGCATAGGAACAAACTTAAAGCTGAAGAAATCAGCTCACTGTTCCTGTGATGTTAATGACAAATGATACCCCCTCTCCTTCAACAGACTGGGTCTCACTGCCTGCACAGCTTGGGGGGGGGGGGGGGGGGGGGGGGGCAGGGCTTGTGGTGGTGGTTTGTTTTGGGGGGTTTGGGGGGATGCAGAAGGGAGGGGGGTGTGGGGGGTTGTAATCAAATTGTTCCACTTTTCTATGTCAACTCTAGGCAATCAGCATATTTTAAAATTCTTTAAAAGACTGTTTATGCCCCAGACCTTCAGCCAGAACAGCCATTTGTAGAACTAAGTCACAGTGAGAATCAAGGTAAACCAGGTCCCATTTTATGGAAAGTTTTTGCCTTTTTCAGGGTGACATTACTAACTATGGTTGCACTGATTGTTCCCCACCAATTAACATTTTCCATCCCTACACAAAATTACTGCCAGTTCAGGATCAGGAAAGAGGAATTACAAAGCAAGTGACAAGTGTTACTCATTGCTGTGGTGCAGAATAGAAAGGAGGTTGCCTCCCTGCCTGGAATTCTGAACAATTTACAGGAAGACAGACCTTCTCTATTTCAGAGATATTATTAACTAAAGTAATCAAATATTACGCACAATGATTTGCATCATGAATTAGACATAATTATATTTAACAAGTTTCTAGGTGAAATGCAGGTCAAGCTCACAGCCAAAAAATAAAAATAAAACAAAAATCAGGAAGCTCAAAAGGAGAAACCATTACCTCTTCTAGTTAGCAAAGATTCACATGTTCCATTTGTGCCCTGATGGCTTTCTCCCAGGCCATGTATACGATAGCATGAAAACAGATCAGACAGTGAAGACAGAATGGCCACATCACACCAGAGAAATAATCACTGTTGATTGTGGTGAACAACTTGATGATAAAGGGCCATCTAATGCTCTTAATTAAAAATTAATTGTCAAAGTTAGTCCTTCCCCATCAGCAAAGTACTTTGAGTTACCTCTGCTACATTTCTTTACCTTTCATTTCAAGTAAGGCAGGAACAGAAACAGTAAGTGTAGTTTCACATGGGAACTATCAAAGTGCAAAGACTAAAGAAAATATTGCACCCAAAGGAGGAGGGAGTTATATAGCATTTAAAGTGAGGTAAATTTTGAAAGAAGAGGCAAAAAAACAGCAAAGGAAAGCATAATACATTATTGCTATAGCACAGTGACTAGGATTGCTTTTAAAGCAGTAACAAACAAAAAACCTAAAAACAAACAAAAAAAACTCAGAAATCACCTAGCTTCAGAGTTAGCTCAGTTCATGCTATAAACCATAAAATAAATGTATATGCATACACACATAGAGACATAAACACAAACATATATACAAGGCAATCTAGGAAGATCTGATAACAATTATTCTTGACCAAAGTAAGGAATATATTATCTCTTGCTGGAAGGCAGGAGGTCCAACAACACACATCTCAGTGTCAGAAAACAGGCACAAATACTCCTTTTAATTTAAAAACTCTTGAAGTTGCAATTAAAAAAAGATTTTTTTTTTAAATATATTTTATTTTCTAGAAGCAACAACAGCAAATCCCTTGCAATGCTGTAGAATACATCCTGGGATCTCCAGGCACTTCATAAAAATGCACAGTTGATTAACCCCTCGATACAGGCAGTAAAGCAGGCTCTCATTTAATAGGCAAGGAAATTGATACAGAGGAAGGCATTGAGTAGACTTTATGTTTGAATACCTAAGTTACTTCATACGTCATTAACCCCAGTAACTCGCATCATCACCAGCAACGGCTGCTGAGGACCTCTGTGGAGCCCGGGTGCATTGGGGCTGGTCCCAGTGTGTTCACAAGGGAGGCTGTGGTTTAAGCGACCTCTTCAAGGTTACATAAATCTGGCTTCCAGGTCTGCTTTAGTCACAAGACCCATCCTGCTACACTATTTGGAATATAAATGAAATACAAGTCAAATATCCTAATGGTTTTACCTGCTGTCTTGCCAAATGCATTTGATGGTCATGAAGTCTTAAGGGGGTCTTTTTTCTGTATAATGGGGATGAATAAAAACCTGGTCTTTATTTTACAAGTTCTCTTACTATAGCAATTGATAGGCTGGCCCTACACAGAAGAATGTATGAAGAATGGTTACCAATAGGACTAAATAAGTCAAGAAAGTATTTTGAGGAACAATCTAGAAACAGCAAAGCCTACATAAGGTACATTACTATCTATAGGTACCTGTGTTAAGCAGCTCTGTATATTGGTCCCATAAAAAGGACCAGAGCATTCAGTTTTGTTTTTTAGAAACAGCAAATTTAAAGCTGCCCTACCAAATGTAATAGATGACTGAAGAACGGTTTACTGCTTTCTTAACTCTCAGCTTCATATCCACAAAACTGATTTTTTGATATAGCCCTGCATAAACAAAAATGAACTCTAAATTAACATCAATGGCTTTTTAAAGTGTTTAGAGAAATCATTTTGGTGAACTGCTTTGCAGCCGCTAGAAGTAGTGTCAAAAATTAAAACGCTACTTGGTTTATTTTTGCTGTAAATGGAATACTTCATTCTAGAAACATCATTCTGAAGACTACTTGTACTCTATGTGACCTTGTCTTTGAGACTTTACTGGCAGACAATTTTATGCCACCTAGCTAAGTCTTATTATATTGTAATTATGCTGTCACATAGGTTCTCAGATGAAATTAATGAAATATTATTAACCCAAGACAAGAGGTATGGGAACCAGCAGAACCTTCCCTATGAGCATTTGCTTTTACTATTAAGCCCCATCACTTAAACTCCTATATCAGGTACCTAAAGAAATAAATAAAACCAGGGAAATTAAGTTCAACATACAAATTTTTTGATTAAATGATGTCTTCAGTTTCAGATTTTTCACTAAAAGCTCATCACAGTTCTCTGTAGCCAAGAAAGAAATTAACTGAAACTGGTGGAAAAGATAAGAATAGAGAAGATAGATTAAGAAGGGAAAGAACGAAAGCACAGTTCTGTCTGCCTGATTGGTCTCAAACAAATAGTAGGAAAATAATTGCTCAAATACAATGAAGTTCTTCCTCAAGACTTACATATCTAAAAGCTGTTAAATATAATTATCTGTAGAAACATGAGAGCACCAAATATTGATAGTCTGATTTGATCACTAACAAGAAGAAGATGCAGAAACTGCGAAGCAAGGATGATCTTTTCAGGACTCTGTTCCCATGAGTCAGAGCTGTTATTAGGAGGTGATTATTTTGGCCCCTTTGAGTCTTTCCACTACGCCGTGCACACAGACCAAAGTCTCAGTATAAATACTAACACCCCATCAGGTCTGCGTCACTGAGAAGCATCTACTGTATTTTCCTATATTGATCGTAAAAAGATGTGAATAACCTGAGAAGTAGCAGCCAGGAAAACCTTCCATGTAAACAAAATGGACATCTCTATTGTGTGTGCAATTAGTTTTGAGCAAAGGGAAGAGTAACGGCTTTTCCATCACACGTTGCCGCTAGATTCACTTAAACTTCATTAAACACATTCACTCAGGGGTAGAGAACAGTTAGAAAGTGGTTCAAACCACAGTCAGTCAAGACTGAATCACTAAATCAAGTATCACCCGGTTGGTAGTGGGTAGCAGGCAACCACACCACCAATATCCCCTGTTGATCAAACCCATGTCTGATGTCTTGGTCTCTCAGACGCCAGAGGACAGACAAGCAGACAGCACACGTTTCATATATTCAAACACACACGGAGTTTCAGGCTCCGCTCAGCTAAGTTCCTTACGTGCAGATGCATGACTCCCACCTCTCCCAGCAGATGCAGCACATTGCCCTGTCACATTATGAGACAGAGAAACCCAGCAGCTGCTCCCAGTCACAGGGAGACATTCCATCTATCTTGGACAATGGAAACAACAAAGGTGGAAGAAAAGGTAGAAAAGCTAGCAAGTTAGTGCAGTCTTATCGGAGACTAAGTAGCTGGTAAGTCTGAGCAATCCGAGCCACTTTCCCTGGTGATGGTGCATTCAGCATCTCGGGATCCTTAGGCGATAAAGGAAATCATTCCCTTTAAGTACACAACATGAAAATGACTTGAAAAATAGTCAGCCTAAAAACATTTCCTGAAGGACTGTTTGTAAACTGTACCCTGTGCAAATGTTGGTAAATGTTTTAGCTAATGAGTATTATGAAATTTTTAATTGTTCTCTAAAGAGTTGCTGAATTTTAAGATTAAATTCAAGTCACTGGAGTGTGAAATGCAGGAATTGTAAGTTTAGCTTAAGTATTGCAGCTCCATAGGATCTTCACCGTGGAAGAGATGCACAAACAGCCACAGTGGCTTCACCTTCTCAAAGAAGAGAAAGGGAATAGCCCTACTAAGGGGGGTGGGGCAGGAAATCATCAAGGCTACCACTGAGGACCTCTCAAGGTCGCCCTCTCTCTGCTACAGATTAAGAGCCCAGTACACATACCTTAAATCTCTCCAGTTGTCCCAGATATTAAACAGTAATGGATCTTTGCTCTGAGAAAACCTCTGATTTTACAGTTGAGGCTTTCCAAACATGGACTGTATTTGTCCCTGGTGTAATTGTTAATTGAAACAGATTAACTTCGACCAGCTAAATTTGACCAATATAACAGCTATCTACATAGAAACATAATACTAACTTTAACTGAAATTGATGATGATGGTTTGCAAAACCTGTTTGATTTTGGACATCATCTCTTACAGTGTGTTAGGCCTCATGGTTTCCTTGGCAGGCAGTTTTCTGACCCTCGGAGAGGAACGCACTTGTCAGCCTTTACATCACAGACACTGTATTCATAAATACACATGAACACGATGTGCAGAGAGTCAGTCCCTGACTGTAACGCCAGCCGATACTATTACTAGCCTTTTAAAGCTGAATGTTCCCATTCAATGTCTTTTTTTCACTTTATACCTACATACATATTTATTGGACTGAGGGCTTATTAACAGGTATTTGACCACTGAACTAAGTCAGCAGCATTTGTTTTCACCAATGCAAGAAACTGAGTGGCCAGAGATGGTTACAAGTGCTTCCATGTGCCCAAGAGTTAAGCGCTTCATGGAAAACTCTTAAAGTAGAAAAGTTGTGCTCCTCCTTCCACTCTGGCCTGAGCACAAACACATAATGTGGTTTTCCATTCTTGTTTTATTTGTATAGACATACGAACATATATGGCTTTTTCAACACAAGTTAATAACTGCTGAAACATGTCAGGATTCAGAACACTGTCCTGAAGCCCGACTTCAGCAAGTTTCAGAGGTACTCATAATCTCACACGAACTTTGCTTCAAACTACATCCCTCAACCTTCAAACTCAGCTTCCAGCTACATACCTAATTCTCAAACTGGCTGCATAATACACTTAATTTAGGACGGAAGTGGCTCCCTCAAGTAATTGTTTATCACATATACATTGTATTTTTCACTTACAGGATTTTGATTTTAACTCTAAATCTCGGGCCAGCTCCTGTCATCTGTGAGCCTGAAGTCTTATCTGTGCTGGAAAGAATGGCTATGAGATCAGTGCACAGTATTTTGCTTTTTCAAATGCTGCCAAAACTTTCAAAGAACACTAACAATTTTATGTATCTTTTAGATACTTTCTGAACACTTATTTCATTATGTTTCTGTATGAAACAGACATTTCCAGAGCATCCAAAGATTTGTTCTGCAAATGCAGGAAAAAGCTTTAGGTTGCAGTGCAACATTTACTGTATAAATCTAGGTTTTGAAAACGCTATATAGAAATATTCATGACACCACCTAGAGAAATCTCTATAGTTTAGCCATCAAGTGTTCTCCAAAACCTCTTGAAAGAGGGTAAAGTATGATGAAAAACTGCATATACCAAAAGTGTATCTTTATATCGCAAGAATCAAAGGCTGGTTTTAGAAGAACTCAGGACTAACTGTTCCAAGAGACATGTGGCTTTCAATTCATTTGAAGGGATAATCCAATACTGTCTTAAATTCATACATGTGGCCTGCTGACTGAACCCTACAGCATTATTTCACCATAACATAATGAAAAGCACATTGCATTCATGCCAGTATATAAACTAAGTTTACTGAGCTGAGTAATTCTTAGTTTTCACGTTTTTATGCAGCAAGATTTGTTTTGTTCCAAAATAGTTGAAAGTGACATCTAGAGTGAAACTACGCTTAGATTCACCTTGCTGTATGCCAGTTTTTTAACTCATGACCCTGAACACAGTTTGCATCTTTTAGTATTTTCATCACACTTCAGTAAAGGACAGTTTTCTGTGATCGAGCCACATCTCCACAGCAGGACTCTCCTGTTCCTCTCCTCCCGTCCACCCTTCTTTTTAAATGCAGTGTCATGCATTAATTCACCTAATGCAAAGATATCCATTTGTGATCTGAAGACAAATCTCTGGACAGAAAGAGAGAGGTCCTCTTAAAAAACTTAAACTTTTTGTACCACACAGATACTGAAAGCATCCCAGCATTGCTCTGGCATAGATGCAAACTAACAGAGATGCATAATAAATTGTGTCTAATGCAGTCCTCATCCAGCAACAATGCTGAGAAAAATGAATCCTTCAGTGGGACACCTGCATTACCATTATCCCATTTAACAATCAGCTAGAGAGGATTTCTTACAACCTCTCTTTGAATATAAAACATTTATTACAAAAAAAAAAAAAAAAGAAAAAGGCAGAGCACATTTGAGGCTTTCCCTTTTCAGTGAGTTGTAACCTGAAGACAGTTAAGTATCTTCAGCCCTGCTAAACAGTACACATTCAGTTAGAAGAGAAAAAATGGCTATGAACTGACCTACGGCTAAACTATTTTTAACACCTCAGAAGCACACAACGGACTCTAACCAGCTGGCAAAATGGTTGTATTCAAAGGTCTGTAAAACAGAAGGTAAGAGAGATCTTCTAAAGCTATGGAAGAGGACTTCAAAATCATACAAGGCAAGATACACATACTTTTCCAAATTATCTTTGTGCTTAAACCTTTAAGTGCACTTAGGAGCTCCTGTAAGGGTCTGGACCAAAACCAATCAAAGGATTGCACTTGAAATCAACTGAATAAAGGATCAACAGTTAAGAAGTGACCTCTTTCTCTACCTTAAGACGTTACTTTAGAAAACATAGTTAGCTAATATTTATTGACGTGAACTGACATTATCCTAGCAGTTCATAGGAAGATTACAAATTCATTTCTGCTATACCTGTCACTCCTAAGATCACAGACTCGCAGAATGGTAGGGGCTGGAAGGGACCTTTGGAGATCATCTTGTCCAACCCCACTGCTTGAGCAGGTACACCTAGAGCAGGGTGCACAGGGCCATGTCCAGGTGGGTTCTGAATATTTCCAGAGAAGGAGACTCCACAACCTCTCTGGGCAGCCTGTTCCAGTGCTCTGTCACCCTCACAGGAAAGGAGTTTTTCCTCATATTCAGGTGGAACTTCCTGTGTTCCAACTTGTGCCCATTGCCCCTTGTCCTGTCATTGGGCACCTCTGAAAAGAGTCTGGTCCCATCCTCTTGACACCCAGCCTTTAGATATTTATAAGCATTGACAAGATCCCCGCTCAGTCTTCTCTTCTCCAGGCTAAACAAGCCCAGGTCTCTCAGCCTTTCCTCAGAAGAGAGGTGCTCCAGTCCCTGATCATCTTTGTAGCTCTCCGCTGGACTCTCTCCAGTAGTTCCCTGTCCTTCTTGAACTGGGGGGCCCAGAACTGGACACAATACTCCAGGTGTGGCCTCACTAGGGCGGAGTAGAGGGGGAGGATAACCTCCCTCGATCTGCTGGCCACACTCCTTTTAATGCACCCCAGGACACCGTTGGCCACCTTGGCCACAAGGGCACAGTGGTGGCTCATGATCAACCCGTTGCCCACCAGCACTCCAAGGTCCTTCTCAGCAGAGCCGCTTTCCAGCAGGTCAGCTCCCAACCTGTACTGGCGCATGGGGTTGTTCCTCCCCAGGTGCAGGACCTTACACTTGCTTTTGCTGAATGCCATCAGGTTCCCCTCGGCCCAGCTCTCCAGCCTGTCTCACTGAATGGCAGCACAGCCTTCTGGTGTATCAGCCACTCCTCCCACTTCTGTATCATCAGCAAACTTGCTGAGGGTACACTCTGTCCCTTCATCCAGATATGAGTTTAAATATATAACATGACAGGAAGAGTACATTTCCTACACTGCAAGGTTTTGTTTTGTATTTTGAAGATAAAGCTCATTTTATTTGTTGAATCTAATGAGACCTGGAAAATGTAGTCAGAAGTGAAAGTTTACTTGTGTAGTTGCTAAGCAACAGGCTTGTATGTAAGCTGACTGATCATTTCATACAGGACTTTTCCTCTGAAACATCATGACGTTTTCAGCAAATTATCCAGCTGAAGGTAAAACCCCTCTTGTTTTCCTCCTCCAGTTTTGCAACTCAAGTTATTTAATGATGTTTAGAATATATGAGACATTCCAAAGGGTTTTATTATTTCTGCTCTAAATATTTAAAAGAATCTGGCAGCTTTCCCAAGCAGCAGCATCCATTTCAGCCTGCAGGGCACGTTCCCAGGCAGCATCTAATAACAGGGGTCCTCTGAAGCCACTGATCTAGATTAAAGGGACACTCTCATGTAACACCTGAGGAAATCATAGAATAAACATTGCCTGGCCTTTCAAAAGAGTGATTCACCCTTAGGGCACAGCTGCCTCTACAGTAGCTAAAGCAAGGATTTTTTTCTTAAACATAAGACCTTCCACGACCCTAGGACTCTGGCAGCAGTGTGCAAGAACTGCATTCAGCCACATGGTCACCTCTACCAGGATAAAGCTCCTCTAACTTCAGAGGGATATTCAATAGGGATAGTTAAATCCCTATTTGGGATGATGGCATTGGGATGATGGACCATGGCATCCCTATATGCCATACTGGATCAGGGATAAAGACACTCAGCCATGGAAGGACAGGGCCTGATTATTTTGCTTTACCCACCTGCACAGGAAAAACCAACTGAAGAATTTTTAGGTAAGTTAGTTTTGTCCAAGTCACCTGATGGTCTTGAACTAATCCACTGTACCTCACATAAAACATTAGATGAAACTTTCTCTGCATCTTTAATGCCCTAACTCTGCCACCCCCCCAAAATAAAATATAGTAAGTTAGCTTAACTTGATTCCAGAATATTTCCAAGTCTGAGACTAAGAACTTGCAGGTATTTGCACACTGCTTTAAGGCAACTACCAATAAGCAGCCACGTAACACCAAATCAATCTCATTTCTTTACTGAGAGGAGTTCTCAGTTTGGTGGTAACTGGCCTGCAGGACCACCCCTTCTCCTCAATGCTATCCCAACATGATGTTCTCATAACAACAAAGGAACATTACCAGTGTCACCACGAGAACACAGCTGCATAACCAACTGGAAGATTACCTTCTGCAAGTGTTAATCAAGTGCAGTTCAAGCACAATCTCATCCGCATCCAGTGCTATTTAATATTTCCATTAGTGTTTTGGACAATGGCAGTAATGCAAAGACAGGCATTTTGTGGAAGACATTACATGGAAAGGAGCTGCAGGTACCTGGCAGACAAAACTGGAGCACTCCTTGCCTTCCCATCGGAATCAAGACATTGTTTTCCCTCCCTCCCATTACCAAAATTCTCAATTTCCCTCCATCCCCCCTCACCAGGGCAGAGGGGAAAGAAGCAGCAGCAGGACAGGTGTCCTCCTACTTCTACAGCAGCCCTGCCTCTTGATTGCTTTTTTGGTACATATTCCTCTGCTAGAAATCCCTCCGAGTGCTGCAGCAGAGGTGAACTGTACACACTGCAGCAGGAGCCACAGCCACCCTTGCAGCACAGTCTCCCCATCCTCTTCCAAAACTGAGATTTCCAGCTCAATGGATTCACACAAGTAAGCAGTATCGGACTGTTAGGCAGCCAGAAAACCCCACTTTGGGAACCAGAAGTGCAGACGGCACGCTCCAAGATCAGAACCAGCTTACAGGATGACTGGTTATGTCACACCTTTACCGTTAATGCTGCATTCAGAAGCAGCCACATTGAATCCAGCTCTCAGACAGTATTACACCGTTCTGTGGGACATCCCAGAGCAAAGCAGAAAAAAAACCATTCAGCATCTCCAACAGCCTACAGGATTGAGATATTCCAGCAGCTTCTCAAAAACACATAAATATGTTCTGGATTGTTTTTCTTGTTTTCCCACTCAAATTCCCGTTTCCTCCTGAAAGTGCAATATACAAGTAGAAATACTTCTGTATCTAAAAACAACAGAGTAATAAAGGGTGAAAAAAAGCTTTCAAGAATAATGAAATTGGAAAACAGAAAAGAGGAATTAAACCAAAGGCTTGGCATGGATTAATTCAATAAATTCCTTTCCACGTTTAGTCAATATTTTAACACAGAAATGGAGCCTAGTTTAATTTCTAGATGCAGACCTGGCGCAGCCTGGCAAGAATTCAAAGTCCATATCGAAATTTTGCAGCTAGGATCAATTGCTCTGGGAAGTAGGGAAAAGGATAACTAACATGAGATTGGCACCCATGTTTTGTAGCCGCCTTCTGGTTGAAATTATTCCATCACTCAAAAAAACCAACCTTCTTCAAATAGCTTAATTTTGCACATATAATTGCAGTCAGTTGTTGATATTAATTATCCCTTTCTGATTCCCATGGTAATTCCTTTTCTTCATAAATTGCAATAGCAGAGGCTACATAAAAGCAGTAGAACACGTACACAGTTTTCCCACCAAAAAAGCCATAACAAATGGACTACTCACTACAACATTACTGCTGTGCTGTTGTAGTGATTAGAGAGAGAGGGTTCTTTTTGCTTTTTAAAAAAAGGTAAATAAATCTGTACCAAACTATCTTTTTCAATTTTACCCAATTTAAGGACAGTTATGTATTTTTGTCAGATTACTTTAACATTTTTTTTTCTCCTACAGACTATTTTGCCCTTTATCAGCTTGTGCCTGATTTCTGCACTCCTAATTTCTCTGAGGAAAGTCAACAGCCTGACCTGAGACTCACCTTTCCTCTCATTATATAATGAAAAGAAATTATGAGTCCTTTCTCTTTCAGCTGTAAGTAGCTGCAGGTAATAAGCAAGTCATCAAATCAATACCATTATGTCAAAGAAATGACATCTGGCCACACTGCACTATAATTGTCGACGTTTTTTTACAATATTAAATCTAGAAGCTTCACTCAAGCTACTGTTCACTTACTCAAAGCAGATAAAGATACAGCACAGTATTATACAGTAATGCTAAATCATTCCAAAAACCAAAATTTGCCTACCTATGCTCAACACTGTATATATTCCTACTAAGGTAATCAGGTGATAACAAGCAACAGGCAAAGCAACACAGCTAGGTCCTAACAGTGTTTTCCACAGCAACTACTATAATTAAACATCCACTTAGTAAAACAACATTTGAATACTTACTTAGACACAGAAAACAGAGAGTATTGTAAAGCACCGGTGGCATGATCATCATCCAGTTCTTGTAGAGCACATTTACCAGAAATGCTACACTGAAAAAGGAAACCCAATTGATTACAATATATGGGCATCATGGCTCACTTGCCAGCACGTAAGATGGACTTGAATAACTGCAGGAATTTGAGAAGTCATTTTTCTTACTACAAATTAGAATTAAAAGTTTAGGACAAAATATTAGTTTGAGTACATCAACAGCAGGAAAAGTAAATCACATCTAAGTAGAAACTTTGTGTTTCAGGTCAAATCACTTCTATGGCACGCACCTGCAATTTCCCTTTATCCATGAAAATGAACAGATCTATAGAGGGCTCAACACACAAACCCTCTCCACCCTCGGGTTTTACATCCTGTGACTCGTTTCCGGGCCACTGAAAAGAATAGAAATATGCAACTGTCACGAAGGCTTGTGTAGGTTGTAGAGCCAAGGATTTATGGAGGTGCCAGCCAGGTGAGTGGGGCGGGTGTCCCTCCATGTCACAGCCTCGGGAAGGGAGGATCAGGGATCTGACAGGGGAGCACAGGTTTGCTTCAAATTCAATTTGCCCATTTTCACACTCTGTATCAGCAAATATATAAGGTTAATCATACTACAATATTTACTCCAAAGCTTTATTTTCCATTTATTTACCACTTGCATTATTTATACTCGCTTAGAACTTGCAAAACATTTCCATTGCCTAACAGGCACAAAGAACAGTACAACCATGTTCATTAACTCTGTCAAAAATCCCACTCAGACCATGCTTGGTGTTCCTGCATAAAGCATACAAATGAGGCTGAGAGACTGGAAAAAGCAAGTAAAGAGGGTCCGACAGTGAGCAAAAGCCATCCTCTGCAATCCAACTTTTTGTGTGTTTAATACAAGTAAACCAGTTGCAAACCAGAGCCCACCTTCCAGAGAGGAAAAAAAACAAAATCAGGAATTTTGAGCTCAGAAGTATAGAATAACTGAAGATTTTTTCTGCACTTTTCTCTGCATTTTCTCTTAACTTCTATGGACTGGTAGTTATTTCGATGTAGGTGGGCTGACTTCAAAAACTTTTGTCACAAAAAAGATTATACACTGCTACTTTATTGTATTTAAATCCCTGTGAATTGAGTTAGGAACATCTCCATAACATTACAGCATTAAATTTTCATAATTCCTATTTTAAAAAAAGTAAAGACAGCAGGTCCTAAGATCACTTGACTGTGACAAATTGTCTCTTTCTGCTCACTTGAAATTGGCCTGTGAGACTTCTCAAATCCCCAGCTTTGTTACTGCTAGAAGAATTGATTTAAAAGTGCACACTGTCATTATATACTTACAGAGAGGTATATTTTAGGATTATGCAAGTGCTTGAAATATAACTGGTTCTGTCTTTTTGCCGCATCTTAAGTCTTCTGACTAGAGAAAACAGAAAGCTTTAAACTGCACAAAAAATGTGAGTAATCTTTATAAAACAACAGTAGGAGGCCTGAATACAACTCCTAATTAAATGAATGTGACTTCTTAAAATTGTCAATCAAAATTAATTTCCTATGAAATACAATAGGAATGGCTTTTGTGAAATGTCACTGGTGCCTATGTGTTTGTAGGGATCACAGCAGAGCACTGTGGACCTCTACTAGTAAACAAATGAATCCCAAGTTTGGGACGTCACAAAAACAGGTCACTTGCTGTCTGAAAACAACAATGAAACCACTGCAGGACTAGCATGGCTTCCGCAAGGTATTACTGCATTCGTACCCAAAGTGATGGCAACCAAGCCCTCCCCCTGAAGGCTACTCTGGCAGCAGTGAGGCTCCTGCAGTTCCAGAAGACTCTCGGGTACCTTTTCAGTCTCACAGCAAAGACACTTTCCTCAGATACAGCACTAGCAACCTGGCTTAAAGTGAGGCATCGTATCAAACCTCTTCATGTGTTATAGGTACAAAACACAAGATGAACTCCCCACCTGGCTGCTCAGTAGAAACAGGACTCTGTGACTTCAAAGTCAAGCACAAAAACCTTGCCTGGAGCAGAGGCCTGCCTTGGAGAATTTTCCTCCTTCATTCCTTGTACATCTCCTGCAAAAGCATCTGGTAGAAGCACTTGCCTCACAACAAACTTTTAAGCAGGAATAAGTGTCACTTGTTCCCACATAGCTTGTCATTTTTCCATGCAGGTGGCTGCTGTGCCAGTGTCTGCGCAGGAGGCTGTTGTACAGGGGTATGGAGGTGTGCATTAAAACCACCTCTGTGTAAGAGCTGGCACACCCCAGCTGGATTTATTTGAGTGTGCTATTCACGTGCAGCATCCTCCAGAGAGATGGGAGAAATCCTCACTCGAGCCACAGACTGCAACTCCACAAAGACACAGACATACTCTGATCCCCTGCTCAAAATCCCCAGAAATATTTATATTTATAGCTTTCATTGGTCTTAAAAATATTGATTGTGCAAGAAGGCATATCTGTTTAAAGAAAAAAAGTTTGAAGTCTTGGGAAACAAGATAAGATTTGGAGGACCTGTAAAGCATGCCTGTCTGAAGACTGTTTTTGTCTAGAAAAACTTCATCAAAAAATTCTTTATCAAAAACTATACGGAGTGGATGAAACAATAAACATACTTCTGTCGAAGTAACTCAATTCTTTTTTTAGAAGGAACATAAATGAGTTACAAAAGACAGAAAATGGTTTTGAACACAGATCTTGAAAACTTTCTTATTTTGAGAAATGGTACCAGGGTTAAGATCAAGTTTCAAAGATTTGATTTTACTCCACAGAAACAACTACTTGATTGTAAGCTAACAAACACCTTCAAGTATATAGTAGGGTGCAGAATATCCTTACAACTGATACACAGACTCCGTAAAGATTTAGCAAGAAAGTAATAGATCTAAATTGTGAAATACAATAATCAAGAGATTAAAAAGAAATTCTGACATATTTAATACTCTTTATGTTGCAGGTTACAGATATGTTACAGCTGTGCTCCAAAGGGAATATCAAGAAGTATTGTGCACTGTAAAAACAGTGTGAAGAACAGTTTGCTTGGTGGTCTTAGTACTTCTCATTGAAGCTTCCCAAGAGTTTCCAAGTGCTGGAACAGCCATCAAAATTTGAAAGACATGCATTACTTCTGACTCACCCTGGGCATTTAACTCTCCTTGGAGGGTAAGCCCTCCTGCTTCCTGCCCCACTCACTCTCCTTTCCCCACAAGTTGCACACACCACCCTGGAGACTGGAAGACACAGCAGAAAGTGATCATGAAGGGCTGTACAGAGATGGTGCTTTCCCCAGGAAAGTCTATCATCTCTAAAACCCCGGACTCACAGGCTGATAGAACAGGTCTAGAGACCTTAGCAGCACAGAGCTTTCAAAGACAAGCATTGAGCCCTATAATTAATAACTGTAATTAATTATAATATTGATTCCCAGAAATGTTTAAATAACTAACTACTATAATTAAAGCCTTATTAAATATTTGGTTCTTGACTTTAACCACCATCAACACACACAGTAAAGTGACATCCCTATCTGTATCTCCTCAGAGATTACAGGGAAGCAGCATTACAGAGGAATACCAAATAGCGTAGTAACATTGGTCTGTATTTTCTTTTTCCTACCTGTTATTTGACAGACAACAGCATAAACAGTCATTTTCCATGGCACTTTGGCTGCAACAACAATCTATGTGAAACACTAGCGTAACGGAGTCCTCTTTATACCAAAACAGAGTGAAAAAACAAGCTAATCAGTTTATTGCGATTTGACAGTACCCAGCATGTTTGCTCAGTATTGTAAGGAAAACTGTTTACTAGTCCAGTGTGTGCTGCTACACAGAAACCTTTCCGCATGGAGAAGCATAATGAAAACACAGTCCAGAGGAGCTTTTGTGAGAAGGATGCCTAGAACAAAGAGCAAGCGACACTTGCTAGAGCTGAGATGTTTCTGTGTACTTTCCCACTTTCCTTCCTGAGAAATGCTGAGCTTTTCTGCTGAGTTTCTAAGATGATATCACGCACTTAAAAAAATACCTGTCAAGGTTAAATATAACAAAGACATATTTAATTTCGTAAACAAACACCCCAACAGATTCGCAAAACTATTTATGTTCAGCAATGCATTGGTAGATCACATGAATGTGCTTTTCTGGATGCTACAGAACTGCCCATCTCCTGTATGTATTTCATTCAGGTTTTACACTTCTGTATCACCACCACCACCCCTTTTCCATGCTTTTGAACATATTGTAAGATGCCACTCAGTTTCATTATCACTTTGAGGGGTTTAAATACAATTTGTGAGCAATGAACATTGAATGAATAATACCTCTTGGTGTTGTGGTTTAACCCCAGTCAGCAACCAAGCACTACGCAGCCACTCGCTCACTCCCCCCTGGTGGGATGGGGGATAGAATCAGAAAAGTAGAAGTGAGAAAACTCCTGGGTTGAGATAAACACAGTTTAATAGGGAAAGCAAAAGCCGCACACACAAGCAAAGCAAAACAAGGAATTCCTTCACTCCTTCCCACCGGCAGGCAGGTGTTCAGCCATCTCCAGGAAAGCAGGGCCCCATCACGCATAAGGGTTACTTGGGAAGACAAACGCTGTCACTCCAAATGTCTCCCCCTTCCTTCAGCTTCCCATGCTCTGCCAGGTGCTCAAGAAGCTGGGACAGCTTTCCCCAGCTGACCCAAGGGATATTCCACACCATATGACGTCATGCTCAGCATATAAAGCTGGGGGAAGAAGTCGTCCATGACTACTGTAAGCACTACTTAGCGACAACTAAAACATCAGTGTGTTGTCAACATTATTCTCATCCTAAATCCAAAGCACAGCACTGTACCAGCTACTAGGAAGAAAATGAACTGTGGCTAACCTGGCTACAGTAATTGGCAGTGGTGCAAGTCAGACCAGAAATTTGGAATCACCTATTGATAGCTAGGAACTTTTTTTGCTAGTTTACATACACGTCTTTTCCCAATAGGAACAGCTGGAATCTCACCAGTTGCCAAGTAATGCTGCTCAGTTCCCATTGTGAATGCAAAACTGCATTTACAGTTGTTTGTTAATCTTTTTACCACTCCCCTCCCAAACATATATCTTAGCTAATTAGTTCTGATAACTTTTGTTTTGCTATTATTCTTGTTTGTTACTTGGAACACATGCTTTACATGTTGCACGTCAATTACAGTTTATTAGGAATAAATGTGAATTATCCATGTAATGCTCCCAGTGCAAAAGTGCACTGAAAGTCTCAGTTTTTGAACGGTGTAAGTTACCTCCAAGATGATAAATTTTCAACAATCCCCTCACTCATCACCTAACTTTAAGATTTTTTTTCACACTCAGTAAATTTACTAGCAAGTGAGTAATGAGTCATAAGCAATTTATTAACCATAATTATCAAAGTAACACTGGAAATTGTTACTAATATTGTTACATTTGATTTGACAAAGATGTCTTACATTTCTGACCCTCATAATAAAAGGGATCATAGTCTCTGATAGGTTTCCCAGTCAGTTTTCCTAGTTAACACAACTGTTTATTTCAGACTATTTTCTTTTAGTTTATGTCTTGTTTTTAAAGACATTTAATTCCTTTCTCATTTCTATCGCCTCCCCAATTCACAGGCAAACTAGAACTGACATCTTCCTCCAGGATTAACCTCTATCAAGCAGTTCTAAACAGAGTACACTTATACAAAAAAAACCAGTAAGCCATTCAAAGACAAGATACTATAAAGCAAACAAAAAACCATTCGCTAAAGAGAGCGTGTTAAGGAAATTCTCATGGAGGCAGTTTGTGTCAAGTAAATAGAGAGACTTGCCTCAGAGTTACCGTTTTTGTTACTCTGCAGCAAGATTTCCAAGAACTAGCATTTGCCAAGTGGATGTATACTCTTTCCAAATCCTGTGCCAAGTGCCTTAAATTAGCATCAGTTATACTCGTTTTGCAACAAACGGCGAGTGGGACAAGAACAGAGGAGCGCCCACACAGTATCCCCCTCTGAAACTCCTATTTCCTGTCATCATCTGTGGACTCAAAACATGCTCCCCAAAGCCATTAATTAAATGGGTAAATCAATCTGGAGACAAGAAGGGAGCCTGCAGTGACAAAGAAGGAGTAGGTCTGTCATGGCCCGTAGTGTGAACTGGGAGCAAGTTGAGATCACTATCTGCCTTATGAAACAC
This sequence comes from Morus bassanus, assembly GCA_031468815.1. Taxonomy (NCBI): domain Eukaryota; kingdom Metazoa; phylum Chordata; class Aves; order Suliformes; family Sulidae; genus Morus; species Morus bassanus. The sequence continues at coordinate 6,891,457 of CM062583.1, forward strand.
CTGCTGCACCATGAGGCAAGGTGCTGGCACTACAGCAACTGGACAGATTGGGTGAGAATGCAGTTGTAAAATGTTTAGAGAAAATTAAGTAACTCGATAGAGATGGAGCACAGTCTTGTCCACATACCTTCAGAACCACTGAATTACATTCCATTTCAGGAAAAATAGTATTCAAAATTAATCTCCGGGGGAGTAAATACTTTTGACAGCAAAAACAAAAAGAGCAAAACTGTTACATCCTATTATTTTGTTCGTTTTCATTTAAATGAGAAAATAGACTTTTCAAAATCTTTAAATCAGAAATTACTCAGCTCATCGAAAGCATGCCCCCCTCCCAAATCAGTTATTCACACAGTTCTGGCCCTTCCTCCAAAGCCTTAGCCCTCTAACCCAGAACATACCATTCACTTATTTGTCTTAGTCATATCCTAAGCTCAGGTGGCAGGATTGACACTCTTGCTTTAACGTAGAAGATAAAATCCTGTGATAGGTCTCCTATTACACAAAAACAAGTGTTCGATTTCATGCATGCAGAGCTGGCAAGGCGGAGGAGGCAAAGGGAACAGCAATCACCAGCAAAAACCCTTTGAGTGTTTCCGTATTGACTGTTACCATACCACTTGTAACTGCATTAGTTACTGTGTGATTAGAAAGGTATGGAGAGAATTCTGGACAGTAATTCTTCCACTTCTGTGGAAGGGAAACATGGGGAAAACACACTCCCCACAAAGTGCAGGTTGTACAGATATGGCTTGGCTGTATCTTTGGTCTCATCAAGCAGCCCGTGAAGAGGAAGATCCTGTCAGACTGATGTTACATCTAAACCTACACACAGAACATGATTTTTAAATTAAGGAATCTGATAGTTGCAATAGGGCTTGGTGAATCATTTCAAAGGTGTGATAATAAAAGGGGAGGGGGGGGAAACCCAAACCAAAAAGACACAGTAAGGATGCTGTGAGAGACAAAAGAATTGTTGATGGGAAGAAATCTTTAAAAGCTGTCTTTGAGAAAAAAACAAAAATAACCCCTCCCCACAAAAACTAAACCATGCTGTTTCTGTTAAAACTGCAACAGGAACATTTCAATTATTCCCAGAGGGAACCAGAATACCAGGATAAGGCTGAACTGTAGTCAGCCTTAGAAATTTGACAATATCCTCTTGGGGTGAGATTAAAGTGATGTTATCACACATCATATCATCTATATATCCTCATTCTTCATTTAAAAAAATACCTAGGGACTACCAGAATCAAGCACTGATTATCACTAAGTAAAGTTATTTGGAATTTCCAGCCAAAATTCTCAGTGCATCAGTTGGAAATTTGTGAACTGCTTTAAATACCTAGCAGGGGTGTTGTCTCCATGAGCTCGCCTGTAACCTAGTTTCTGTGATGGGTACTTTTGTGGCAGTCAGTTTTCTGAGGTTATCCGCTGTAGGAACAAAAAAATTTCTTAATAAGGTTTACTCATCTGACTTTGCAGTTATGTTTTGCCTTAGCCACTGAAAAGCATCAAATCCAGACATTTAAAGTATCAAAGAAATAGCTACAGAACTAAAATTAGGTAAAGCTTTATGAGCCCATGCTAATTTCTCAGTGGATCACCACACACACTGTTCATACAAAATGAAGCTCTTCTCCAAACTGTACTGCAACTTAAAAAGAACATGAATCTTTATAAAAAAGGAAGAGCAAACAGTAACATGGTCAGATTAGATTAAATTAGGTTTTTTTCAACATCTTATGAATACCCTTAGGCGTGATTTACCCATCTCTTGCTTAATAATATGAAAGGACGGCTCAGAAATTTCTCAGACAAGATACAGACATCAGCGCTGGTCAGGTGATGTTCAGATGTTACTTTAAATCCTGCTGCATCTCATAAGGCAAAAAATAATTTTTAAGGGTCACTGTTTGAATAAATTAGACTTGACAAATTCTTCCATCACACTCCTATTTCCTACAATTAATGACAATTCTGATAAAAAGTGGCATGGCTTTATTGCAAAACATAATTTCAATTTCAGTCCAAGCAAGGTGCATCACTAACCTAGCAAAACTAATTAATTTTGCTCCAAGCATTCTTTACAGAGGTGCCTGTTTTGAACAATTTTCAGTTTAATGAACAGCTCCGAGCAGAGGAAATGCAGCATTAATGAAAGGAAGTCTGCTTGCTTTTTTTTGTGTTTTGGCAAGTTTTTGTTTTGGCCTTAAGACTGGTTGTCTCAAGTTAATTCAGTTCTGGTGGTTACGTGCCTCAAGATGTGAAGGGTGCTGCTAGGAGTGCCTACCTGGTTACACTCTTTCCCCCTGAAGGAAAGGGAAACCAACTGATTCAGTCACGTTACAGCCAGTAAGACCATCTAATAAATTACTTGAAGTATTAGCCCTACAGACTAACAGGAACAGGGAGAAAAAAAAAGAGCATCTGGGAAGAGATGCCAACAGAAAGGGTAGCAGCCATGCCTCTTCAAGTATACCTACATCAAACAGCATATTCTCTCTCATAGCTTTCTCCAGTGAAGGAAATGTTACAGAAATTTTGCTCAAGGTGCTACCAAGATCTACCTTTATACTGAAATCTCCCAGCTAGTTTTATCCATGCCCTCTTAGAGGGAGGCAGCGTGACAGATTTGGACCAAGTCAAACCAGCTGAACTCCTTCTATCAATATAGACTGTGTCTTCCGTGAGTCCTGTAAGAAATATTTGAAACTTTAATAGACCTAGATCAAACTACTCGTGGTCTGGACTGCGGTCTTCCATTTGAATATGAGGGTACTGATGCACCCAGATACCTACACCTAGGTATTGCTGGGTACTGAATGACATCTCATGATACTCCTGATAACAAAGGCCTGAAAAATAAAGGACTATGATATACCAGAGAGTGTTATGTCAGTGGTACCACAAGAGTTTACAGTACTAGGTGCCATACAGGTTCTATCTTTTGTGTAGAAATCCAGAGGATTCTATCTAGTGATACAAGTTGACATAACTTTTACTGGGGATGCCTCAGACATCAGGTAACCTGCATGATCAAAGCCTTAAAATTAAACTCTGTGCTCAAAAGATATTTTCATCTCAAAAAGAAATCCTAAATTTATCCAAGTTGAAGTAACTGTAACAAGGAAAAAGAGCTCTATAATATAATAAGTGAAAATTCACAGAAGACTTTTTCCCTCCTGACAGCACTTTCTAAAAGACATTTAGTTATTACTGAAGCTCAAGAGAAGTACTTGTAATCTGATGAAAATGAAAGTATGCAAACTCTTCACACCTTCTTTCAACATCTTTGCAGTGGCAGAGTCAATACCAGTAGATTTCATGTTTAGAGGTATTGCTGGCTAAAATTACGTAGCACGTTTATATAATGAAGAGTTAGAGCCACAGCCCAGATAAACTGCCTCTCCTCTAACATTCCCTCCCAAGACAGAGACAGAAGCAAATGCCCTTTTGGTTTTGCCACCTCAGCAAGCATGCAGCAGTGATACAGAGACAGAAACACAGAGGGCATATTATGAAATAGTGATGTCCTGCTACATACAGAGACAGTAGCTCAGCCTCAACCCCAGACTCCACTGCAACTCCTTGGTGATTCTCCAGTTTCCATTAGAATTACAAGTAAATGAAAGAGTGAAAAATAAACAAGGTGAAAAAAACCCTTCTCTGTGTATTGTACTAGCCCAGCCATTAGCCCCTCTCAACTTATTCCTACTTCGTACAACTTCACTGACTGACTGCAGCAACAGGCTAGTAATTTACTTTACGACTTCTGTTGGAGCAGCAGAGTAACCATTTTAGAGCCAAACCTAGCAACTATTAATTACTAACCTTGATAACGATTTTCAAACTTTTTTCTTAAGGAAGTAAAGGTATGCAATCACTCCATCGTATCTCTGCTTCTTTCCCACTAACTTTTCAACCGATTTCAATCCAATTTGAGATACAGATGGAAGTTTGCATGGATTAACCCCCAGCACCACCTGTGCAGCAGCACCTAGTTTTTGTTGGATTTGGGTTTTTTTCTTTTTTTTTCCTCCAGGAAATCGTCCAATAGTTTCCTCACATTCCTTTACACTGCTGCTTCTGGTAAAAGGAATATCCAGGGGATTATACCCAAATCCATCCACAATGGCAACACATTAATCTCTGTCCAGTTTCATTAAAGAAGGTAAGTCAGGCAAGGAAGAAAACCCCTTATAATGATCTCACAAAAGGAAAGTCTTCCAGATGCCCAAGAGCTAACACCATATCTCTGCATACTGCAGCCTCCCCCTCACTCTGCAAGGCAGAAACAGCCAGTCAGATAACCCTGAGATCAGCCCTTCTGTCTCCGCTGCCTCCCTGCCCCCTTTTTTTTTTTAATGTATATTTTCTTTACTAAATCTTGTCTGCCCAAGGAGCAAGTTCAGCCCACCACAAAACACGTCACAGAAGCTTTAAGCATTGGGAAACTTTTGTGACCCAACTGCTCTCCACATTTTGCATCATGCAGAACAGCACACGTGCACATATCCAGGGAAAACATCACCCACCGAAAAACCAAAACTATTGTTTAGTAGCCTCTCTATACCCCAAGCTACTGAAAGAGCTACTTCCTGAATTATATATCTTTAGCAGCAGCAAGACCAAGGGCACGCAAAAATTGGAAGATTTGATGCAGGAGACCTGTTCTGTAGAGGAACCTATTTGTTTTCCAGTTGTTGGCCCAAAGCAACATTAATTTACAAGCCCTAGTTTCTACCCTTTGCAGAAGAGGTAGAAATATAGAAATATAAAAATACAGCCCCAGACCATAGTTGGCATGGACAGAGAGTGAGGGCAGAAAGGCAGGTAAATTCTTTCATTTTTTCATGTCTGAGCTGTGCTGCAGATATTCTGCATGGTTTGTCTCAGGGGAATGGCTACTAACCTCTCTCACAAGAGGAAGAAAAAAGTGCTCAGCTCTGAACCTTTCCAAATACCCAAGCTGTCTTCACTTGAAAATCCTGAAAGGAACGATCTGGAATGTAATCACTTAGTGGCCTTTTTCCAAGTCCTGCCTCATTCCTCTGCATGTTGGAAACACGCCATAAGGCCACATTCATCCAAACTTGTCCTTTACATCCTTCTGCTCTCACTTCATGGCTGAATGCACAGTTTAACATACCGATCATCAGCCCTCACTAAGACTTGTGAAACTGTTTGCTCTTACTCTGATTCTTCTGGTTCCTTCTGGAAGATCAATTTTTTTTCTTTTTTTAACCTCTCCATTAATGCTTCATACTTCCCTCTTGCTCCATCACTGAATTATACTTGCTTTCTATAATGAGAAAGTGTCATGGCTAACAGTGGCAGTTCAGGCAAAGGGGACTGACGGCATCAGTCGGTGGGTGGTAAGCGGCTGCATCCCTTGTTTTTGGTTGGTTTCACCCCCCAGGCTTCGCCTCTCTCTCTCGTTATTTTCCTTTGCATTATATTATTATTTTTATTATTACTATTACTGTTTTATTTTAATTATTAAACTGTTCTTATCTCAACCCACAAGTTTCTTACTTTTGCTCTTCCAGTTCTCTCCCCCATCCCCATCGCTGGGGTAGGGGGGTGAGCAAACGGCTGTGTGGTGCTTAGTTGCTGACTGGGACTAAACCACAACAGTGCTATATCAACTTTAAACTGCTATTAAATTGTTACCACAAAGAGAAATGCACTGAGGGGTTAGAATCTGAACAACTGGTGGTTTGGGTGAGCATGTCACGTTCGTCTGCCTCAGGCTCCCAGTGCTGTTCCCCATGATTCCTGTTTTAACATGCAGCAGTTCCTCAGGTTCGGTGCTTTTGAAATTACAGATTCTGTTTAGAGGTTACCAAAATCCTGCTAGGAATATACACAACACCTCTAGTTTTTATAACAATGCTTCTCTATTTAAGAGTGTTTATTCAGGGCGGTTGGGGGAGTTCCCTTCAGAATACAACAAATGCATGTTTCTGCAGAAATAAATTACTATCTAATGATTTCATCATCCAAACTGCTACACCTAAATGAGTGGTTATATGTATTCTGAATTCAGATAGATTTCTATTTATAGAGCATTTATTTATGTCTGAGATGCATTTAAATATAAATTGCAGTACCTAATGCCAAGTTTTATAACATGTCATTCACAATCCATTTAGTATTTTATTACATGTATTGTAGAAGAGAGAAATTTATAGTCCCCACTTATGGTATTAATAAGGAATGATGAAACCACATTAAAGGAGTATTGCTTTTAGGTTTATGTGGAGGTTTACTGTTAAAGCATACTTACAAGTCATGTTTTAATGTTTTATTATAATAAAAGAAATTAGAAGAAATTACCTGAGTGCTGTAATGTATGTAAAAATTAAAAGAAACACTACAAAAACAATATAGGCTTTCATATTCAGGCACAAACAAATATAGACTTAGCATATTCTCAGTTGCTTTCTAAGTTGTAGCAGCATGTGGAAATAAATATTGATTTGTTCATTTACCTTCATCACAGAGGGCTTCAAACAAATACTTTCCTTCATTTGAAAATTTAGGAAAAAACCGACACACACAAAATTTATTCCTTGCATCCTTTCTAAACTTCCTAGGTCATCCCTCACCAAATATGCTTCTTTTCCCACGCTTTTGGACTGACAAAGTCTAGAATCAGCAGGAAAATAAAGGCTTTCCTCTTCACCTTTTTCTTAACTTACGTCTCAAAATTTCATTTCCTGTTACTGCCTAGGAAAAGATCAGATGTTTGGGAAAAACATTTTCCTTATTTCTACTGTTACACTGTCCTTGGGAGAGGCTATCTCCACACTTACTTCAGTTCTCCCACTTGCCAAACAAGCAAAGAAAAGAGGAAGACAATCTTCTTTGCATATATATGGGGGAAAAGGTCATTACTTTTTAAAAAAAAAAACCAACTGTTTTTTACAAAAGCTTTCAAAAACACTTTAAAAAAAATATTGCCATGGGGTTTGATGATATCCCCGCCCCCACCTTTAACCAAAATCCTGGGGAAGAGGGAGGAGGTAAGAGAAAGGAAAAGGATATTTTTCAATCAGTTCAGATTTTGATCTGAATAATTACTGCTCTCCTCCCAGGCAGCTCTGAATCCTATGGTCTGTGTCTTGCTAGCCCTTTCCAGAGGCTTTCATATTCATGAGTCCTCAGTCAATCCCTGTTCAGCTGCTGTTATTTCAAACAACATGTACCTAAACAAAATTTCAAGCAAAGCGTATCTGAACAGGTCTTTATAGAAGTCTCCAATACTGAATTACTGTCTCATGTACAATTACTGGTTGGTTGTGTATGGGAAATGGCAACTAAAACATTTACTCGTGGCATTACTTATCGGTCTCTCCATCTTCTATCCCTGTAATACTTGAATGTCTCTCTCTAGGACAGAAGGTTTGAAGACAGCATTGCACTAAAGAAAAATACTTCATCCCATATCACAGAGGGAAAACAGAAGCAGAAGTAACTTGCTCAAAGTAAACACAGTCTCTGTGATAAAGCAGTAAGAGAACGCTGATCTCTGGAGCACGATTTTATAACTAAGACACAGAAATCTATCACTGCTTACTTAGAGATTTAAGAGGAAAGTAGGCAACCCTGAAAGATCATGAGACATAAATCCTAGGATTCCAAATGTTACGGTTTTAAGAGTCTTTAAAGGTGATAAAGCAATTTTCCTAATGAAAATAATTTGAAGATATACCTCCAATTAAAACAGAAGTTTGTGATATGAAAGCATTAGAAGTTAACATACACACACATGAATTTCTCAATCTTTTTTGGGCTTTTTTTTTTTTTTTAAAGCATGATTCTTCCTTTCATTCATTAAAGGTGGGTAAACAAAGGCACAGGGAGGCTAAGCAAGTTACCAATCTTACAGCAAAGTAAATAAAACAACAGAAAAAGCACCAACATCCCAGTTCTTAGCCATACACACTAACCAAGAATCCAACCCCTAGCCTTCCTCCACCTTACCTACCAGATTTATTTTGACTGCTGTATACTAGTGATACTCATGCTTTTTCAATCTTGCAGATAAATTCAGAATGCATAGAACTTTATGAAGATAATTTTCTTTTCCAACTTGTCATGTACACCCTATATTTACGTAGTAAGAGACAACATTTATTTTAAGTAAAGACAAAAATTATTGCTTACAAAGAGATTGTTATATGGAAATACATCAGTGCCTTCATATTGGTATCATTACGATTGCTATTTCAGCTCACCCCATTAATTCTACTTTCCTTATTAAATCCTTATCAAATTCCATTTGATACCCCCAGTTTTTAATATTTGCACCAGGTTGGTATTTTAAATTCCTTTGTTCAGTCTGCTTCTTCTCTGTCACAAGATGTCCTTGATCTCTTCCGATTTATTTCCTCTCATCCTAAACTCTTGAAATCCATTAGAAGTCTAGGCTACCCAGCCACGTACTCACACAGATCTTCCTAGAGAGAGGGCTTAAACACAATTTAATCCTTTTCTGGGATGCATCTAATGAGTAGGCTGTTTCCTAAATAACTTAGAATACAAGAAGAAAAAGCAATTACAAATGCAGAAGAACATACAAAATAACATCTAAATAGCAAAAAGCAAATAGTTTGGTTCACTGGCTACATTTCAATGTCCTATGTGCACCCTTCCAAACTTGGATGTTACAAAGCACTAAAATGAAAGCTGTGGAAGTGAACTGCTTTCCTTTCTAGGTCCATGCAAGGTGCATCGTGCTCTGGCAGTGATTTGTTTTCTCCCCTTCATTCCCCCCGGCAGTGAGTATGGTCTATGCAGTAGAGATTGTACAACCTGCATCATCCCAAACAGCTGCAGCTTTGTTTGTGCTTGAGGCCAGTGCCTATAATCACAAAGGCTTAATTAAACATCACCCCTGTGCACTTCAGTAAATTCATAAAATACAGTGTACTACCTATTTTCTTCTGGTTAAGCAGTGGTTGGAAAAGGTAGTAATAGAAAACCTACACTAACGTCTTCAACCTTGCTGATCTAGCAGTACTGTACTTTTAAACTTGGTCAAGCCCACCATCTTTCCCCAGCAAAAAAAAGGGTGAAAAGCCTGAAATTCTTCCAGAGACACCCACAGGAGTCAGTGGTGGAGACTCCTTGGGGCAATGTTTTTGTCATCCTTCTGCAGCCAAAAAGTGCCAGAATATAAGCTATTGAAATTCACAGTGTAACTCCTACTTCATGAAGCCAGTTTCTTTCCTACCCTGAAGACATCATGTCAGGCACAGAAAAGAAAATGGATCCAAAGGATCAAGCCCTACAGTGGCAATCCTACTTGAGTCAAAGCTCAGGGAAGAATGAGGCAAGAATGATTTCTCATGAGGTAGGCATTAAACGTGCACAGCAGCAGCAGCAGAGAAATCATTCCAATATGAGAGCAAAAGGGGTGTAGTCAGAAGTATCTTTCTTCCGCAGCTATTGCCATGGTCATGTTCAACGCTTTCTCAAGCTTAAGAAACAGTGTTATCAGGAATTACGTCACTGAAATTGAAGGAAAAAAAAATTGATTCAGAGAGCAAGGCAGAAAAACTCAGTAGAGGGAAATGACAAATGCTCTCTCTTGCCACACTCTCATAGAGGACCTTCATTCCAGTATAATTATTATCAATGTACAGAATAAAATAAGAGTGAGGTCCAAAAGTTCTTTCTCTTTTCACCACTGGTGTTAGGACAAGAGACAAGTCTTGCACGAACAATAACCCTAAATATTTTACAAGACTCACTCTAACATTGCATAGGAGTCTTCATATTTTTCAGCTCTAAAGGGAGAAAGTATTCATCCACTCCCTTGGATCTATCAGGACACAGATGAAACTGTTCATTCTTTTCAAGAAACCTACAATCTTCTTTTATTCTAACTAAGAATCCTGCTTCAGAAAGTTGCTCTTCTTGAAGGCTCCAGGAGCACAAACAAACTGTAATGGGCATCACAGAGAGCCTCCTGGGAATATCCTCTATACAACAACAGGCTGTCAATCAATCCTGCTGATATAGGAGGAGATCTAACATAAGGGATAGTAAGAAGAAAGGGAAAAGCTGAAGTAATAGCTGCTCTATAGCTATTTTCTGCCTTGGTGAGCCCTGGAAAATCAAGCATAAGTAATTGCAGAAGACAGTCTCACCAGCATTTCACATGCAACGTATTCAGAGCTTTGACTGTAACCCTGCAGGTTTTTGCATGTGACTAGTCTCATTATTGTGATTAGAAATGCATACCTAGGTAGTGGTCCTACTCTACAGGAATAGAAATTTGCGGGATTAGTGTTAAGACAGCTGGACACACAAGACAGCACCTGTATTACAATTTTCATTTCATATTCGTTATTTAAAAAGCTCCTAACATCCACCAACAGAAGCAGGAATAACAGGTTCATTCTGGCTTTTCAGAGCATGTCCAAGGATGAGAGTCCCATGCTCCCTTTTGGGACCTGGCAGGAAGCAGTCACAAGCCAACAGCTGGCTAGCTGTTTTGCGCACTAAAAGAGAGACTCCCATTTTAACCCCTCTTCTGCATCATTTTAGTTCTACTTCTTCCAATTAAACAATTTAATTTTGGGGCCGTGTTAATGAGATCCTTTCCTGAACACCTGCAGCTCTCTCAGGGGTCTGTCCTATCCTTTAAGGATTCCCCTTGCAGGTCATTACCCTCAGAGTTGCACACGAATGAGATTTCTTGCGCTTGCAGAAGCCTACTTGTTCCCTTGAGTGCAACTGGCCTAATTTCTGACTTAAAAAAACTCCACCAACCTAAGCCCAAACATTGCAGAATCCCTTGGGAGGCAGTCATTTACTCATGCACTGGGCAAGTTCCTTCATTTTCGCCACGTGTCACGTAATAGAGGGGTGTAAGTCAAATGAGCAATACCAAAGTTAGGTTGGTCACAACACCATTTATAATACTCAACATTTCTTGGCCCTTTGTAAGCTCTTTCATTTATATATTTTAAAATACATAAGCACTTAAATCCCAGCCTCCTGAACCCTCAGTATGATCAACAGAACTCCTTCAGTTTCTTTAAGTAGCTACACATTGGTGGAAGGTGTTTACTGGTACCTAAATGCTCTTGATGGTTTGCCTTCTGCAAGAAGATTGTGTAATGACCAGAGGCACTAAGAAAAACCTAATTCTGTCCAAGCAAATCTCAACCCCCTTCTCATACCTTCCAGCTCCCACCATTACTGCTTTTCTTGGTTTACTGATGGGCCAGGGATCACACTTCAGACCAGACAACAACCTGGTTGGCCAGAAGGCTGGGTCCCTGAGAAAACCATGTTAAATAAATAGTAAAAGTTGGAGGGAGGTGGGGGGGAGAGGAGAAGAAAAAGAACCTTAACTTTTCTTTCCCTGGAATGTTAAAAAAGTTGGCTTCTAATCAAAGCTACTTAGAAACACCTAAAGGTCACTCCACTAAATGTTAAGTCCCCCAAAAAAAGATTTCAGCTTTTGCCCTTGCAGCAAGTACTCTTTATTCTGGTTTTTCTACCTTTTTTGATGAAAAATGTACAGTCAGCTATCAAAATATTACTACCCAAAGTCTATTACTTGTGTCACCAGAAACACAGTTCAGAGCTCTCTCTTATCTCCCCCTGGTTTCATTGCTTTCTGGACGCACATTTAAGCCTGTCCCTGAGTTAGCCTACTGACACCGCTGTTATCTGTGCTCTCTGAAGAGCTGTTGTGATATCTGTCCAGACTGCATTGATTAAAGGATAGCTGGACTTGAACATGATTACATTAAGGCAGATAATGGTCTTAATGAGGAACAGATTTTATTGCTTCGGACATTTCTTTCCCTTCCCTATCTCCTTACTTACAAGGCAGGATATGCATTTCATTTATTTTTACTGAAACACAAATTTCTTTTTTAATTGAAACATGGTTTAAAACTATAGAAAAGTGTTAAAGGGTTAAAAAGACATTTGCTAAAGCTAGATTATTACATTTACATTTTAAGTAATGAATAATTAGCATGGATCTAGATGACAGATTTGCTTTCTGCTTCTTCAAAAAGCAAATAAAAATCACAGAAAGTACATGAAGAAAATAAATATGAACATTATCAAAATACTGATCTTTTAGTTAAAACAGTTTAGGAGCCTATGGCACTCATATCTAAGGACTAGACTGTTTTTAGGATATTATCTGAAAAATTACCACTTGACAACCTATTAGCTATTTTGCTCTTTAATCTAGCATTATGCATATTACCTTTTGCAAAACATCATTTGCATATGCAAATGAACTGTTTAAGCTCAGAGATAGGAAAAACTACATCTCCAATTTAAAAATGTAAGGAATTATTCATTGGCCAATGCAGAGTAGGCATGGAAGGAAAGGAAAGACCTGTGTAATGGCTTCCCAAGACACACCTTCTAAATAAAACAAAAGAAATCCCAAACCAATAGTGAATCAATGAGATTCAGGCACTGGAAGCATTGAACTAATTTTTGGAACGGTGTAAGCCCATGGCCTGTAAGCTCCCACTTGTTCCATATTTAAGAACAGCTGTGCATGTGCATATCAAATATGTTTTCCAAAAATATGTGTTGATCAAGTTCATAATTATATGAAATGAGCTAATACTCTTCTAGAGCTTTTTCTTTGCAAAAATTAGAAAAGATACTGTTTCAACTTTATGCCCCATAAAGAAAAAGACCTATAGTTTTGCTTTCAGACAAACAGAATTAATTCTTTACTGACAATAGACTGAAAATACTGTGTATTATGCAAATTAGTGAAAAATGCCCATAACTAAGATAAGCCAAATGGTGGGAGAAAAATTGTCTTTTGTTACCAAGTGAAAAGGCATTGGACATTCATTTGACCTATGTTTAATTTTTACCATACACAACTATTCCAAAGACGTAGTCTTAATAGCACTTTAGTTGCCTAAGAAGCTATCAAGCTTCTCAGCTGCTGTTCACAGGCTGCTATTTTTATACAACTTTAGTTTCCACGTGTTCACTACTTCTGGTTTGTTGTTTGGGGTTTTTTTGTTTTGTTTGTTTTTAAAAAAAAAAAAGGCACTCAGATCATATGAAAGGAAATTTTGTTTAAAAATAATTTTTAAAAGATTCTTGAGAACTTTTCTGTTTCTTGTTCAGGGACTGAGATAATAAGCGACCACAGACTATTTTCTAAAGCTCTAGTTGCAGACATCCTTGCTCGGTTTCGGTTGTATGTAATTATTGCAAATTTTGAAAAGATGACACTGAGGTCATACCAGGTTAATCTGATATATCACATGCCATTCTGCTACACAGATATCCTGACTTGTAAGCAGAAAGCCAGTGTCTGATACCTGGAACAACTTATCTATTAATAAAATTATGAAAAGGTTTGGTTTTGGTTTTTTGTTTGGTTTGTTGTTTTGGTTTGGTTTTTTTTTTGTTTGGGGTTTTGGGGGGTTTTTTTTGGTTGTGGGGGTTTGGTGTTTTTGTTTTTTTTTTTTGACAGTCAAATGTTTCTTTTCTGGAAACTTTTTCAGAGTTTACAAATGTGTCAACTTTTTGCCATTTAAGGCACTGGGAATGCTGCTTAGCGCATGGACTGGCTTGAATTTCTCCTGCAAAGCTTGCAGTCCCCACCTCACTGGGCTGAGGACGAGCAGGTAGCGTCTGAGGCACACACTGTTCTGACACGGCCAGGGACCAGCACCACCCCCTCAGCCACCACAGCGTGATGTTGAGGGCTTTGCCAGCATGGGATCCATCAACCGGTGCAGGATCTGGGAATCCTTCACGGAGATAACAGAGACCATAGAGAAGAAACAAAAAGGAAACTGCAAAGCCAGAATTAACTTTTCTGACTAAGCACTGAAAATTGTTCCTGGTGAAGGAAGTTGTACTGTAAGCAGTCACATCTGTATTTTTTACTTGGTTTTCATAAAATCTTAATTTGCAAAGTATTTTTTTTTTAAACAGGAAAGCCTATCCACAACTGTACACATAAGAATTTGGTATACAGCACTACAAGGCTTTGTTTAGTTGGTTTTTTACAAGCCCTGTAATTTGTGGGACTTCACAAATATATCCAGAATTGGTGACTTGACTGCTTAAACATTCCTTTTCTTTCCTTCCCAGTTGAGAGTCACAACTTCAATGCCTGCAGCTCAAGCAAGGAGATCAGTGCATGAAAAACAAGCTTTTCTGTCTTTACTCTGGTCAAATCATGCCACAGAAATCCCAGATCTTCTCTACATAGCAACTGACTGTTCCTTTGTCAGGCAATCCCCCTTCCTTTACACTACTGCTTTCCTTAGATAAACATCACCGTGAAATATGAGAGCGGAGCTTAGAGGGCAGAAGCTGGAGCCTCTTTCCTTCTGCTTCTGCGGAGGATGTCCAGGCCACAGACAAGTGCCCCAAGGAGCAGCGGAGCACGCGGCGAGTGCACTGCCCAGCCTCCCGTGATCAGCTCTGAGCATGCCATGACAAACCAGCTGCTTCAAGTCATACTGTTATAAATAAGGCACTTTCCGACTACTTCCACTACAATCTGGCATTTCAAGTGCACACTCCGCACATCAAACAACATTTGAACATGCTTCTCTGCTTGGACATATGTTAGCATCATCTTCAGCTTGGGAAAAATGGGCTTAGCTTGCTGATCACAGCAGCATGTAAGAAATGGCCTGGGTTTTGTTTCACATCAGTTGAGGGTTATTGTAGGATGTTAAATTGTATTCCTACTGCATTGTACTTCAAACACATTCTGAAATTAGTAACGACCTGGAATTATTACTTTTTGTTTCCAAGATACACTTGCTTAATTAAACTTATTTTCTTCTACATTACTGGATAATTGGAAAGAAGTAAGCTCATATTGCATGTCCAAATTTTTAATAATTAGACAATATAAATCACTTAGGAAATACAGCTATGCGGTTTGCACAGACCAAGGTTTCATGGGGTACATTTTACTCCCTGTCAGGCCTCAGCCACATTCCATAGTAAATCTAAATACTAGGTAATACAAAGGGAGTGAATTTATATAGGAAGTCTCTCGACCATGACACAATACACCAAACTCCAAACTGTTCTACAGTGCTGTTCTGCACAGTCAGAGTGCCATCCCTTGCACACCCTCTTTTAAGCAGTTCGCTTGCATACTAAGAAAGTTTAGCCCAGGTTTCAGTCCCAGCTCCATCCCATGCAAAATTACGAAGTAGTTAAAGAAAAGGTGTCTTGCAGGGTTCCTTGGGGCAGTCACATGGGCAACGTGCTAGTGCTATAAAGCACTAGCACCCAAATAATCCTACTGGCATTAAGAGAAAATAAAACAGCTTGCAGCAGAGCAAAAGTGCTTCAGCTTCTCAGTGCTTCATGTCACATACCTTTTCCTCATTTCTCACTGTAATATTAAAGATCCCTCTTCTGCAAGCCAGCCCTGCACTGCAGACCCTGGTGATCAGTATCATTCCCAACAGACACCAGCTCACTCCCTTCAACTGCAGTTGCTCATGGCCCTCCAGTGCAGTTTGGAAACCAGCAATTTCCTTCACCCAGACCCACGGACTCCTAACACTTCATGCATGATGTCTGGAGCCTCTTCTCCATCAGCAATAGGAGGGAGACAGATTCCTATGTATGGGCACAATTAAGACAATGTTTTTTTAAAAACAAGAAAAACCACACATTCCTTTACTGAGAAAAAAGGACTTGGAAAGATAAATATTTTGTCCCCTACAAAGCATAAAAAGAACATTTTCTCTGCCACCAGCTCAAATTTAAGTTTCAAGGTGTGACAAATGAAAAATGCACACAATCTTTGTTTTTAATAAAGTACTTTTCACCAAAAAAAGTCTTTACTTTAGTCACTGAAATATTGAATGACTCTGGCAAAAGAGCATGAGGCAGCTCATTGCTGTCAAACTTCAGAATGCCTTTATTTTATGTTTTAGCAACAGTAATTAGAATCATATCCACAGTAGAATTAGAATCTTTCACAGTAACTGGACGGACTGCAACACAATGGTCATCATATGAGACTTGTCTGAAATTCAGACTACCTTTGCATTTGTGAGCTTCTTCCCTCACTTCCAGAAGGAATGAAAAGGAACTGTCACAGATGCAAACCACTGGAGCCTCAAATCAGAGATGTGGCAAATGCAACGGGCACCCAAGCCATTTAGCCTCTCCGCACAGAGCCTGTATATGTAACTACAGAAAAAAAAAAAATAAAATCAACGTCGTCTATGTTTGTAGAGGAGAAATAACTAACAAGCAGGTCTTGAGAAAGCCTCTAGCCTTCTGAGTAAATCTGTATCCTAATGTGAATGCTATCAACAATGAGCAGTGAAATAAAGGAAGCAGTTCAGTAAGTGAGCGGGGTTGTTTTTACCCAAACTGGTAAAATACTATGACACAGGGAGACTCATCTTAAAACAAAAACCTTACAAACTTGAGAACTGAAAAAGGCAGGGCCTCCAGCAGGTAACTAATGGTACACCCTAAGCTTTGAAACTGTAAAGAATTACTGGTTTATTACGTGTTTGCTCTGCTCTTGTGCTTTTGTTTTAAAACAAGTAGGACTCTGATGTGAGAGACCTTGTTGCAGCATAGGTCTGCTGCCATTGTGCCTAAAAAGAACTCCAGATTCTGGCCTAAAGTCAGGCCTTTGGAGGATAATTATAGCACGTGACAAGACAGCTGTATCCTCAAGATCCTGATTTGAGGGAAACGTGATGTCTTGTGCAGATAAAATGCGATAGGTAAATGCTTCTCCTTTGGGGATAAAGAGGGGCAGGGTGAGCCTGAAAAGGGCAAAAGCACAGGTAAACCCTGAGCTCTGACAAGACCCACCTGTCCTGCTGGTGGAAACAGCCCTTGTGATGATGAGGGTCCCGCAACGTAGGACCAGGGAGTTGCAGGTGGGCTCCTGACAGACCCTCAGCCCAGAGCCCGGTGTGCTTCACCAGCAGCCACTCCTGGTCTCTCTTTTTCTGGTGAACAGGGAGTGAGCAGGCAGCAGCCAAATAAATGGCAGCAGCAGTCCCCTCCGACGTATCACATCCGCAGCGGGAACTCTTTCCATCACACTGCTGCCCCACCTCCTGGGGCAGGAATGGTGCTGCTCTGCACAGGAAGAAACTAAGTGGACACCCCAGCCAGAAAGATTGGGCACCAACAATCTGTGGTGTGGATTAAGCTCTCCACTAGTACTACTGCATTTATCTATACCAGATCCATGAATGCCCTTTGCAGTAATAAAACATCCTTCAAATAGGTAATGAAAACAGAATTTGATTAAGACCGATTTTTAAGGTTTCAGTGATATTTCTCTTTTTAAGATGGTTTACATTCAGTCTCATCCCCATTATTACTCAGATATCTATTTTAAGGTCAGAAGCTAAGCAAAAAAAAAAAAAAAAAAAAAAACCAAACAAAAAAAAACACAAAAAAAAAAAACCACAAAACAAAACAAACCTTTGGTTAAATTTTATGTACTTGTTACAAATAATGAAGCATAGAGAGACCTGCTAAGTTTGTTAGAGCTTCCACCTATGAATGAATCATGGCTCTAGAGATAAAGTGATCAGATTCCTGACCTGATCCCCACCAGAGGGGTCCCATTATTAACTTTAGAGATGGTCTATAAGGGAAGAGTCCCAGCTGCAGTTCCAGGAGCCAGTTGCACAAGCAACCCATACAGACCAAAGTCTGCTGCCCATTAAAACTTTCAAGAACCAATGGAGTACCGTCCTCAACCAACACTCTGGGTCACCTTCAGCACAGCTGCACTGAACAGAAAGCAGAGCCAGCCCCAGTGGAGTCAACAGATAACGAAATAGAGCAGGCTATAAATTATGGTGTTTTCCAGAAAACGTTAAAATTTGCTGAATGTTCTCTTGTCCAAAGCAGTTAGAGACAGTTGTTGATGGTGGATGAGTTTAGGCTTCCTCTCCAATTCTCAGGTCATATAAAACTCTGGCTGCCACCAGTCTCACTCCGTAGCACGTGGACCTAAACTTGTGCACAGAGTATTGCTAAGCATCTAGCAAGCAATTCTTGCACCTGGTTCTTTTGACACCCATTGTATCCTATTGCTATCAGCACAACATTCACTGAACAACATACAGATCCCAAGTGATGTTTTTCCTCCTACAGAAGCATTTTGAACAAAGAAATGGAAAGAAAGCCTTCTAAAAGATGCACTGAAAAGCATCCGAAATTCAAGGCCATGCTTCCACTAACCCTTGATTTATATTATTTAATCCCTTTCAGCAAGAAGGATAAATTGCAACAAAAGTCACACTTCAGTTATCTTGGGGGCTAGTTATTTAAGATTATTAGAACAGGAAGGCTATAAATATACATCCTATGAAGGCAGGTAGCAGCAAGAAAGATGGACAAGTGTTTTCCTCTAAGGCTTACCACTTGTTCAAATGCACAAATCAGTATTTGCTTTCAAAATTCCAAGGCAAGTGCATCTTTGGACACAGCATTTTACTGACAGAGTCTGACAAGAAGACTGCACACTCAAGAGTACATAATTTCCTAATATTTACCGTTTTGCTAATCTCCAGCTACTTGATATGTCAGTATTCAAGTTTCCATTAAAATTAGCAGATTTTGAGTCCTTTCGGTTGAAGGAAAGAACAGAAAGCAAACAGATCCCAAGTCACATTCAGTACAAATCAGTGTTTGCTTCAGCAGCAAACCAAAGGCACGTGCTATGAAACACCAGTAACACATAGTGAGCCATCGCAGAGCAAGGCTCCACATTACAGACAGCTGCTCACCACCTGCATCCTCACAGAGCCACCTTAATTAAAATCTCTTGCCTCCATGATTTAGACTGTTGAGTTTACACAGACTGTTTGCTTCTTTTACTAACTAAAGACTTTCTCAGGGGTTATCATCACCCTAAGGAAAAACTCCTTGCAAATTTACATGTTTTTTACATGAGAAGCTGCTCATAGCGAGACTATTTAAGTGACTCAAGTCAATGTATTAAAACAACATGTACAAGAGCACATAGTTGGAGGCTCTTATTGACACAAAACCAGATTAGCACATTAAAATTAAAGGGGAAGCTTGAGGGCCTGGAGTTTTCCTGTCTCTTCTCCAGGAGAAAGAATCATTTGGGACTGGGGAACAGGGGGAGAAGAGAAATAAAACTGGCTTTTGCAGGAATTAAAAAAAAAAAAAAAAAAAGATAATATTTCTGCATGCATTTTTGAGGAAGGCAAGTGGGGCTTTAGCCCACCCACCAATAGCTGTCTGTTCCCCAGCAGCAGCCCATGAGCTAATGGAGAGGATGAAGCCAGTGCCTCCTAAGCCTGGACCCAGGGCATCAGGCTTCAGCTGAGATGGGACTTGGGAATGAGACATGACCTTTTCATTGGCCAAGGTGGAGGGTGTCCAGCAGCCTTACATCCTCCCTGAAAGCACACACTTAGTTCTGCAAAACTCAAGACTGTGAATCAGCCTGTATCACTCTCAGTTTTCTTGTGCAGCTTCTTTCATGTCTAAGGGAGCCCCTTTCCCTTCCTCATTTGTACCATGTACTGAATACTCACCTGCCTTTAAAGCTCAAAAGGCTTTACGTTTATAATGAGGCCCCACCATTTCGGAGCACACTGCTACCAAACAGCATAACTGAGGAGCACTTGCACGTATCCAGGCCAAGGAGTTTTAGCACGTGCTGGCACTCGGCCTCCAAACTCCAAATCACTCTCTCAGTTTAGAGATCCCTACCAGCTGTAGGAAACTAAATATCATTACTGAAGCTTTCCTATGTTAACTTGGACTATGAGCGTATATTGTAACTAGACTAATAATTTGAATTATTAGACTATCAAAACATTATTTGAAATAACAATAAATTGACTTTAAATATAGTTATTCTTTTATGGCCACGATAAATGTTACTGATGCATTCTTTGCTAAAGAATAGTTATGCAAAGCTCCTTCACAGAATATTCAGATCTTTTCCACACTTTAAAAAAATGGACATATTTAATTCATCTTCACCATGCGGCAATCAAATAGATTGAATGATTGTCAGACTGCCAAAATATACAAGATAAAAAGCCCACCATGGGTCAAAGGCTGGCAGATGGCTGATCCATTTTCATATCTGTATTTCCTGTTATTCTCTTAACAGGGAAAATACATAAAAGGACATTGTCCACATTCATTCTCTGAACTTCATCCCTTTAGTCTAGCAGTGGTTTAAATATTACAAGGTTCAGTTGTATCCACACACGGACAAAGTTAACCACCATTATCTTATTTCTTTAATTCCCTTCTCAGATACCACAGCAGTACCTGGTAGGAATCCATAGGCTATGCATACAGGTCTGTTGTCTTCAAACCCCCTAGCTGAAACAGTACAACTTTTCAAAAGCTGTTGGCACTAACAAAGCACATCAAAGTAACTGAAAAGCAACTGAAGTGGTGTTGCCCTGATGATGTTTCTGCTTTTGTCAAGAGCTACAGCAAAACATAAATGTATAAATAAGGTGACCATATACTGTTTTATTTCTTGCCTCTCCAGCAATATTTTTTGACAACACAACAAATTTAATAAAAGGGAAATGTCATAGTTCCTTGCAACTAAGAAAGAAAATAGGCTAACACTTACTTGTCATGAGGTCACCAGTCCTTCCTTTGAAAACCACTGGGATGCACTGGAAGTCAAAACCTACTCTGGAACAGCAGCACAAACAACTTCTCAGTGAGTACAAGCAAAGTTATGTACTGTCCCAAATTCAGAAACAGGCCTTCAGAAAATACTGCTCAGCCACAGCACTGAATGTCAACATCTTCACTCTTCCACTGTTCCCACCTGGGGCACTTCAGACCCATGCTCTACGGCTTAATCAGCCCCACTTGTTTGCCCTTTCTCTTAGCCCGAGAGTCCTTCTCAAGCACTCGTGGGCTGTGACTACCAGGAGCTAACTCCCTGCTTTAGTGTGTAGTTCAGGTCATAATTTTAGTGGAACCACAAGTACACTTGTAGAACAAAAAGGCAATAGCAGAACCACAACCTCAGGCCCTGCAACCATTAAATTTTACAAGTAGCAGTAATACAGCAAGACATTTTCTCTAATACGTAATGGACAAATTTAGACATCTATCATTGGAATAATTACAAGGAATGTCTAAAAATTAATTACATCTGTACCCATCAGCATATTTATGCCAACACTGTAACCATGTGGTATCTAAGCATCTTACAGAATTTATGACCAGAAGAGAGCATTAGTATCATCTTGTCTGGCTTGCTGAATAATACAGGTCATAAAACTATAGAATAATTTCTACTCCAAGCTTGGTGCAGCTAGAGCTTTGTCTCCCTATTGAAAAAAGCTAACAATTTAATATCAAGCAAAGAACAATTCAACACATCCTTAAAAACTGCTTTTTGCCTTAACTGGAAAAATGCATACCCTTCTACATGCAGATTTCAGCAGTTTCAGTGCCCAAATGATGGATCATTATCTACACAGTTCAAAAACTTCAATAAACACTGTATCCATATACACTATTGAACACTAAGGTTGATGAGCAAACTGGAGAAAATAGCTGTACTGCATAGTGAACAACTTGGGAAGCTCAACATAGCTTCAGAAGAAAAAAAGGTCCTTTCCCAAGTTTTAGCATCAAAGGCAAACAATGAAAAGGTGCCCTTTCCGTGGCAGCTGAGAAGAATAAAGCAACAACTAAAGCACTGGAGAGCATGATGCCACAGTGAAAGTGGAAGATGAACTGCAAATAAGGACCCGTCAGCTGTTACAGCTTTTAGTGCTGTGCTGAAGTGCCCATAGAGCTGAAGTGCCTCTAGAACTTGCCTCGCATGCAAGGCACCTGGCATCTTATTGGAAAAAGCATCTCAAAAGAGACATACCAAATTGTGTGAGAAAACAAAACTTACTACAGCTTTTGGCTAGGAATCCAAAATCAGAACTGGGATTTGTATTTGTCAGTGTGAACTGATACATGCCAAGGTGTTGTAAAACCAAACCACAGCTGTTATTTGTCTGGACCACTTTTTATACTGCCAAGGAAAGCTCTACTGTGCTATAATTAAGAGAGCAGACATCCCAGAGCTCGTTGGGCTTGTAAGTACCAGTATAAATTGTGAAACTACCCACTAAAGATCACGCTGGATATGATTTACTAAATTTATTAAAATAGGGAGGGAATAAACTGCTTTAGTTACCACTCTGAAAAGCAGAATTACCAGCGCTTAAGGTGATAACTGGAGTGAGAAAGCAGGAAACATCTGCGTTCTCTGCTCATGCAGAGGGCCTGAGCAGGAGTTTCCCTCTCAAAGGCCTCTCTCCAAATCTCAAGTCTCTCATGTACAGGGCAGAACTGTCTGAACTCAGAACAACTCTCTGTTCCTTGTTCCTTCGCTTTCACTGAGCATGTCAAGACCTCTGGATGGTGAGGAGTACTACAACTCTTGATGAGTTGCTTTTTCGGCTGAACAGAAGAACACACCTCATCTAGGGCTTTTCCATGCAGTTAGACTTTGGTGAGCTAGGGAGCTGCGACTCAATAAATTCATGGATGATATGCAAGTTGCTCAGTGACTTCACTGCTTTCAGTTCAAAGTCACTACACCAAGATCATAAATTTCAGCTTCGTATGCTGAAATGGCTGATTTTAATGCCTTTTGAAGACATCCATATCTGTCTGTATCTGTAGACTTTACAATAACTAGCATGCTAGTTGCAGCATCAATAATTATGTTCTTGAAAATGATTTCCTTCTGCTTACTGATTAATATTAGAAGGAATTATTTTGTCCCATTGAGAATATTCTGAACATAGGGAACTAAAAATTTACTGCTTAAATAAATATTTTCCAAGAATAATTAGTTGTATTGTAGGTTAATGGTAAAGCACTAAAAAGTCATGACATTTAAAATGTACAGTTCCTCTCTTTCAGGATTTCCTTGAAACAACGTTGCAAACCAGCCCACTTTTTGTGGGGACTCTTTCGGTGGGCACAAGATGGCAGTTTACATAGATGTATCTGTGCACTTGCAGCCATTATTAAAGCATACAGAATCACTGATGTAGCAAGAACTGACAGTTGCATTTCCTAAGCTCCAAGGTATACTTTGTGGGGACAGCCTCCCAGCTCATGTTTGATTATTTGCACATGACACATGCTGAATACATATTGCATGACGGAAGCAGGCTGAGTTGATGCCATCAATTTTAGTAGAGGAGCTGATGACTATTGTCACCTTCAGCTGTAGTGCAGTTAGGGCATAAAGATAGCAAAGATAGCCCTTGTTTTCTTACAATCTGAAACGTCACTAAATTTTAGAAACTATATGGAGTTCTGAGGCTTGTAGAAACTTTTAACTTGTTGATGACACTCCCTGTATAGGTGTCAGCTCCCATTTGATAGACTGGGCAAAAACCAGAATTATTAAGCTCAAGTCAAAGTACAAGAATACACATATCTTTAGCAACAATTGCTAGCAGTTCGCACTACTGTTTGATGCACGCAGTAGATTCAGAACAGCACATCTGCTTCTTTGCAAGATAATTTGAGATATTGTACTTCCCCATAGTGGTCCCAAAGGGGAATGCACCACGAATTGTATAGAAATTTAATCATACACTTATTTAGTTAGCTTGCTTTCCATATTTCTCTCCCTTCTTGGGCTAAGAATTGATGAGGCCTGATTTGTTGCCACATACTATCCCCTATCACTGTCAGAACTTGTGATTCACAGCTGTATTTTTAAAATTAATGCTTTTGTTGGCTATATCCATTGCACCTCAGTGTGTTTTACTGAAATCTGGCAAAATTCAATTACACCATCAATTCTATAGATTTCTGAATCTTCATGTAGCACTGCAGACCACATTCATTTCATGAGCCCTTCAGATGTTTTGCTGACATTGTGAGTTTCTGCAAAAGATTCATTTCATTTACAACACAGACAGTTTTCGGGATGGTTTCAGTGGTGCTGAGTCTGTGCACACGCTCTCTCTACCTAGAAAGATCCCGTTTACATTTTGTTATTGCCAGTGACCTATGAAGCCAGCGGGCTACCACTTAAACAAGCACAGAAACATGAATAATTCAAACTTCAGAAGATTCAGGCACAAATCTAGTCTCACTTCAGGACACAAAACTGATGGGTTACAACTCTAAGAGTTGCCCAGATCAGCAGTCATATTGCAGTTTCACATGCTGTCAAAAAGTTGAATGTGAATTAAGTACCACTGATTCAATCTCATTGGAAACGATGCATCAAACACACAAGAAAAAAAACCCAAACCACCACAAACAAAAACCGCAAAACATTTGTAAGGTATTACACTAAAAAGGGCAGAGCAGCAGTAACTTCGAGAAGGGAGAGAATTCAAGTCAATGAAACAGGCTCAGCCTACCAAAAAATTAAATTAGGTATTGTAAACTGCATAACAATCCCCCTCCTCACATCACTAAAAGCAGTGATAGCAGAAAAACAAGCAAACTGACATTACTGCATTGGATGTATATTTCAGTGACCATCTTAGGAAAAACCCATCCCTGTGGAAAGACTGTTATGTATTAAGACTTCACTACACTATACTGATAAAACAGCCTGACTCAAGTTTTGCTGCCTTGAATGACAGCAGTTAACTTACCAGCTCATGGACTACTCTAAACAGCAAAAGCCTGCAAATGCTGGAGACAAACCTTAGAAAAGCAGCTCTCCCCACTTCAGTGGCTTTGCCCATACTACCACTTCTCATCATTACTGTCAGATTTGGGTGATCAGGGACAGGGGGCAGCATTCAAAGTTACAGCATTAAGCTGGGGAACAATACTGATACCATAAAACAAAATTAAATCTCTAGAGGTACACCAAAAACCCGAGCTGAATTAGCAGCGCTTTAGCATGCAACTTTTAACACACACACACACACACACCCCCACACACCCCCACACCAAGACAGATCACAATTATATAAAGGAGCCATTTCTGCAGAAACAGGATTCCACCTTTGTTTGTTTTGCAAAAGAAGAGTTTGATTAGGACTGCACAATTGCTTCTTACATGAATCTATATAGTCAAATAATAATTTGTTATCCAACAACTGCCAAGTGCTTGTTTGATCCAACTGTCAGGTGCCTTCTCAGTAGTGATTTATTAACAGTAATTAGCCAGATATTTGGAAAAAATTTTGCTAGCAACCATAGTGCAGTTTCCAAACTCATTTTGCAATGCTGGAGCACTAATGAGCTGGGTCCTGCCGCTTTTCCTATTAAACATTAATAGAGAGAGCTGTGAGACTGGACATACTGGAGCTCTGGCAAAACGCAATACGATTGCTGGTAACATTGCACACACTGGGTATATACCTGTTTTGTTTGCCTGAAATATAATGTTGATCTTCCTAAGAACACCTGCCTATATAAAATGGTAGTAATTTATAAATCTCTCTGGAGTGCAACAAAGAAAACTTCAGCTAGTATTAACAGCAGCTTGCCCTGACAAAAAGTTTTACGCTTACTTTTTAATGTCTAGTACACCACTGTCACACAGAATTCTTTTCTTTGCCTTTAAAAAAAAAAACAAAAATTATTGTAGCTTGTGTGACGAGGTAGGAACCACAAGGACACAGAGCAACCTCAATGTGGAAAAAAGGGACTTTTTCTCCTCTGGTCTGTTGTTTAAACTGAATTAAACATGATCTAACCTTCACTGGCTTTTCAAAGTGTATTTAGACATTTTGTTTCAAGGCTTTAAGTGAGTAAACTTTAAAAAGTATGAAATGTTACAAAAAGAGAGTGGCAGGGAGGGAGGCAGCAGGAAGGAAAGGGAAAGAAATCAGGCCACATAAGGTAAGAGCTGGAAGGTGGATGATTCAACATGATTTCAGACAGGATTTTCCATCATCCCTATAGTCTTGTCAGCAATACTTTGAGTATACAAAGCACAGACTGAAAGGATCCCACACTTTGTGCAGTGTTACAGCACTCTTATACCAGACACCACAGGGATCATTTGACCTCATATTGCAAAACAAACCCTTTTTCACATTAAATTTTGTTGCAGCTGAAACCTTAATTCTGGAATAAACGCAGCAGATATTCTCATTTGCCCATAATTTCTGTGCATTTCTGGCCTCTCAGCTAGTAAACTTTAGGGAAAAAAACAAACCAAAAAAAAGACATAAAACATCACCTACTTCCCTAGTGTTTCAGCATGGCTTTGTACAAGTGAGTTACTATCAGTAAAAATGATCAGATCTACGAAAACATAACCTATATTTTTGTATCTATAAGACTTGATACTCTCCAGTACAATCGTTAAGCCATTACCCAAGATGATGGGAGCGGAAGCGCTCTGGGTAAAGGAAAAGGCAGATGGTATATATCCTGGGATCAGCAGAGCAGATGGATCATCAACCTGGGTTTGACAGGGACAGCCCTGAGCCACAACTTGTCAGACCTGCCAGAGACAGGCAGACTCCTGCAGAGCTATCCCCCATCTCCGCGTCCGGCTCCCCAGCGTGCCACACGTAAAGGGCACGGAGCTGGACCCAGGCGGCTTGCACATCCTTATGCCGAAGAAAATAAGCCCTCCCAGAGTAGTCACGGCAAAAGGAAGTGCTTTGGACCACAGGGACATGGTTCACACAACCTCCAGTAAGTACAGAAGAGTCCAAACTCTCACCTTTCCAGCACTCCTCCTGAAAGGATGGATGCAGGCGCCACCATATTTTTCTCTACCTGCTGAAACAAAGCTCCTCTTTCCTCCTCTGGGAGGCTGCACTCAGGACTCACACCTACCATACCCAGCCGGTACCAGGCTCAGCGAAGGCAGATCCTAGCCAGACATTAATTACTGTTGGAGGGCACAAGGCCATACAGGCAATGGGCAAACTCAGAGTATATCCGATCGCTACAGTTTATTCCCCACTGTGAAACACCACCTCCTTGTTATGGGAGACTTCCGTTCAAAGGAAAGCAGTCCTGAACCAACCAGGTTGGTTCAGGTTTTCTTCTTTGCAACGATGGTGATAGACATAAAGGATCTCATATTGCATCTTACTTCTTTTTTTTTTGCTGTATTTATAGAAAAATGAATTTTTCAAAAGGTACTGTTAAACACTTAATAAAACAAAACAGAACATAGTAAGCAAATTTAAATTAAAAATCTTTAATAGAGTGAGTTAACTAATTCAGAGGGTTACTTGAGCACTCAGATTTCCAATGTTTTTTTCCAATGGGTTTTAGAAATCTGATATGCTTTTTCAGTTCCATCTAAATCAATTTTAGAGAGCAACTTATAGTTTTAAATTTGAAATAAAAACTTGGTTGACAAACTCAGACTCTCTTAAATAAAGGTTTTCATCACAGTACATTCTTTTAAGATTTTCAGAAATTGTAATAAATGCAACTCTAACACAAATGCCAGGGGAAAAAAATCATTTCCATTACCAACTGGAGAGTTTGAAGTGAAAATACAACCTACAAAATATTTCCTATGTATTGAATTTCTTCCTCCTTCTGAAGCTTTGGAAAAGAAAGAAAATAATCTCTCCCTGATATTCCTTCTTTTTTTCCTTTAGTTTTTTTTTTCCCATTGTATGGAGGAAGGGAAAGTAAAAAAATCATATTATGTCAAGCAAAATGACATTTTCACAACTTGCACATTAGAAAAAGTTAAAATTGCTCATCCTCAACTGCTCTACTTTAATTCTGCCCTTGGTATTTCCACTGGAAAAAAACCAGAGGGAGTAGAATACCAAATACAAGGACTTGCCAAATTTAGCTGTTTAAACTGCAAAGGTGTTCAGCAACTACAGCTCAAAAGTGAGTAAGTGAACTATGTTGCTCCTTTTTAAATTTCTGGAGATTCGTCTTGCACTACAAGATCTTTGATATCAAATAATACAGGGCTCTATCATAGCATGTAAAACAATTGTTCTTTTATAGAGGAAGTTCTCAATATCTTCAGCTAAATAAACAGCTGCTCTATATTATGATGTTAAAGGGAAGCTGATAATTATAAAAACATAAATATCTACACCCTCTCACTAATTTCACCCACCCACTCTTTATGAATAATTTGAATATTATAAAGGAACATCTGTCTTACCTGAGATCAGAGTAAGAAATTTCCTGTGGTGGCATTTCATATATCTATAAATCATAAATTACTTGTCATGATTAAGTTGAATTGTTTACCAAACTTTTCCCTGCTATCACTTTGCATTTGTGTACAAGCTGACTTTGCTGCCAGTTGACATGTATTTCATTTGCCATGGTTCAGGATGATAGCTCCAACCTCTTAATGGTGCCACAAGCACGGATTATAAGAAAACTCCAAAAACAGCTTCTGAGGTACAGTTCTGCCACTTTAAAAGCAGTGTATCAAAACAGCAGAGTAAACCATTTTTGCAGCAAGACAAAAGGCATGTGGAAGAACAGTCACTTAAAAAATTTAAATAAACAGACTTTAAGTACTCCACTATTGCTCACAGCAACCTCAATTCCACCCCCTCACAACCATGTACCTGGCATTCACTACTTAAGCAAAGCAGAGGTAAGGCTCCTGCTTCATGATCTTCTCTCACACTATAATTCTCATCTACCCCTTGCCCCTATTTAAGAATAGCAAAGGCACTGCAGGTTTCTGAGGCTCTAGGTTTCTTGTCCAGAGACTTTCTTTTATGTCCACTTCCAATTGCAAAAGCTAACCTCTTGATCTAAATTCACAGGATAGCTATTCAGCAAGGGATGAGTGTTTGGTGTCAGGACGTGACATTTTTGAGTCCTCTGTAAAAAGAGATGAGTTAATCCCTTGTTCACTGGGAGAACTGTAGCTATCTCCAGTCTGTATGAAAAACAAACAAGAGTTTGGGTTTAGGGTTTGCTTTTGGAGGGGGCAGGTCTTCAGGAAAATTCATTGCTTACATATTTGTACACTTGAAAAAAAAAAAGTCAGCAGGCGGGACTTTATGAAGAAGTTGCGTGAAAGAACGCAAAGTTTAAACACCAGCATTTTTTCAAAACTAACTTTCTTCAGAAGATTCCAGTGTTTCCCCTCTCATTTCTGAAAGATAACACCTATCCCTTCCACATTTATGAAATTTTGGACACACAGAGAAATTCAGATGTCTTCCCAATTCTACAGGGAAGCCTTGGTAGAGCCACTCCCACTGTCGGGCAGCTGGGTAAAGCTGAACCAGTTCTGTGGGACTACGGATTTGGAACTCTGCAAAAACAACAACTTCCATGGTTAAAACAAGCAGCTTTTATAAAGTGGTATGGAATATAACAAAGCCAGAAACAGCAATCAAAGACATTTTTAAGGTTTGACATCAAAAACTTCTGCTAAGCTGCTTCATTCTGCCAGTGGATTCTTTCACCCGTCATGGGCCTAAGTAGACATCAAAAATAAGAAGTAACATCGCCTTTCTCTTAAAATATGAAATGCAAATGGTGTGCATTATGTAAGCTATTAATTCTTCTCTATCAACAGAAAACTTCAGAGACAACAGTAAACAAATCTTCAATTCACAGACCGAAATGTTGAGTAACATGCAGAACACGAAAGGAAATGATTGTTCACTCTCTGTTCCAAAACAAGAACAGAGAGTCATGTAAAATTAGCAGAAACAAAGTTATTTCCATAATTCCACAGTTCTACTGTGGAAGTGTTTGTAGATGTACAGTGGTTCAAAAAGGAACTGGAAAAATCCACAGTGGAAAAATTCAGAGATGGCACCTTCGTTTCAGAAAGGTCCTAAGCCCACAACCCTGGGCACTCACAAAGTGTACCTAAGAAAGGTACTACCTGCCTTTCCTCTTCTGACTGGTCACAGCTGCCAATGTCTGACTTGGAGAAGAAATCTTCCCTTCATCCTTCAAAACAGACATGTCCAAAAAGGGGGGGGGGGGGGGGGGGGGGGTCGGGTCCTTTATAAAAAGCAACAAGAAGACATGGATCACAGCCAAACTATTACTTAATATAATTTTGATTAAAGATCATAGGAAAACTACATAAAAGCTAATGAAGGGCTCACAGCTGAATCCAGTGTACTGTACTCACTGTAGCCTGGATTCAGGCAAGGCTCCAGACAGACACAGTATTAGCAGATGGTCTCCTAATGTCAACAGATGATAAGCAAGCACTGCGCTCACCCTTCCAGGCCTCTCTAAACCTTTTGACACTGTTAATCAAGCAATGCTGTTGCCCACTCTAAAAGGTTCACAGGAGTCAGGGGTGATTTGCTAGAAAGGCTGTTATTATCAGTGATAAATGCCCTATACGACCATACATTAACAAGACACTCAACTGCATGGGCAAGATTACCTAACAGAAGCTGAATCCAAGTGAAAAAAGAAGGCTGTGTCAGAGAACAGAAGAAAAAATTCACATCAATAATGCATTTTGTTTCAGTGACACAAGTTCGTTGGGAAAAGGAGCTCTTGGACTTACTGTTGAAATTAAGCTCTCACAAAACAGTAATACTTAAAACCAATATTGACAGTGCTGCTTGCACTAGCTGGAAATATCCTCCTGGCGAACAACAGTCTGGCCTCAGCTATGACCTCTTGGTTTCTTTCAGTCAGGAATCCAACATTTCTGGCATGCATCCTTCAGCCCTTTGAAAACTCCAGAAGGAACAACATATTCCTGCTCTCTACTTTGGCTTCCTACAGAACATTAGAGTAGGCTCAATTTTTATCTTTAAGTCATTTGGCAGCCTGGTTTCCGGCTTTGAAACATCTTAGAAATGAGCTCCTCAGGCATGAAAGACTTCAAAGTATGGAGAGTAGAAAGAATATCTATCCAGGGCACAGTTTCCTTAGAGGTCAGTCCCAACCTGGAACAAAAGACAAGCCCTGTCCTTTTCAAAAAGGCTGGAAATACATTTACTTAAAGAGACAAAAAATACGAAGCAATAAAAAACAAACCTGACACGACAGGAATTAGTCACAATGAAGGTGAAATGACCTACTCATACTGTTTGGCACAAAACTCACAGGAATAAGTGTATTGTGACAAAAGCAGGCAAAGAAAGCATATAAAGCATCCTGTAAAAGAAAAGAAATCTCTCACTGCCTTAGCATCCTTCTCTTTGTAGCACAGATTTCTGGCTCACATTGGAAGCATCAAGTGTAAGATATTGTGAGGATCATGGTAGAAGGCAAGGTCATAAAACAGGAAGCCAAACTTACACCATTAGAGTTATGTTCTTCAAATGGTATGTTTCATGAGGAACTATAAATCTGCTTCAAATTTTACTTTTACCACTGACTGCTGTCTCAAAAACATATGCACAGTTTTCAAGGTTCAACCCTACATTTACTGACAGAAAGAAGAACGATTACTAATTCACACTGAAAACTATTTTTAGGTCTTCCTTATTTTACCCTATAAAAGCTACAAATTAATTTAGGAGATTATATTTTAGTGCTTTTTTATGTCAACCATTTTCATGTCACCTTTTATTGTCTGCTCTTGGCATTGACCAGCAATTGAGCACTAAATAACTTCTGTTTACCTGTAGATTTTCAGTTTCTTTTTCCCTGGTTACTATTGACTCCAGTCTCACTTGTGTTGACAGATAATTTGCCATTAATCATGCACTTTGAGTATTCTCTGAGTTCAGCTGTCTCACAGAGATCAAGTTAAGGAGAAGTTAATGATATGAACTTACTGAAAAGACCTGTAAAACAGAACAAAATGCCAGCAAAATAGTCTCTACTGTCATTTTCTCTAAGACGTGAAGGAAAATACCTTGGATTAGCAAAAGGATGGACATGAAGCAAACATGGCAGGGAGAGGGAGGGAGGGAGGGAAGATGATTCTATTCTCAGTGTTCAAGTGATCCGTGTCTATGGTAATAGTGGAAAACATTGATTTAAAAACAATTCTAATATTTTTTAGTAAATGGCTTATATTTTCTTGTGATAATGTTGCAAGATTTTTGGGAAGCATCCCAATAAACCCACAAACATATCAGACATTACCTTCCTGAAAGCATATAGATCTCAGAAAACACATATATGCACATTCTTGAGTCTTCCCTTGCTGGATGGATTCAGTTCAGTCATTTCCCCCAGCTCAACATTAATGATTCCCAGCTCGGTTGTGCATGCCACACAACACTCATTTTCATGCACAGTCGCACACAGATCACTGGGTAAAGAGTTCTGCCGTTGGCACAGAAAACACGCACGCTCCTGTCGGTTGGCTGAAGTGCTTAAATCTGACAAAAAGGGAAGCTCTGCTGACTGCACACCCAGGTCACATTTCTGGGCAAAACATTTTATCCGTCCACTACAGTCGTGTTCACCTGTAAACTTTCAAATGTTCTTTGCAACTTGCATAACTTTTCCCTCCCAATAATTCTATGGCCTGCAGGCAAAGTTCTTTATCTCCATATTAGTTGATTACAAACGTTAAAACACAAGCAATACCCATTAGGAGATTTTGCTCTGCAAAAGTCTTTCAGAATGTCAGCCCAAACCAAGCTCCACTGACACTGCTTTACAATCAAGCCTCTTGTACTTATTCACCTTGCTACTTTTTAGTTAAGTGCTCTGAAATGCCTCTTCAGGATCCTGAAGGGAAGCATAAAGCAGGGGATTCCTGCATGGATGACAGTGTGCTCAGGAGGCACTGCACAGCCTCTGTGCTACAGCACAGCAGCTTCAGAGCACCTGCCCCTCAGGGCAGGACCTACTCTTACTTTGGTTCATGCAATGGTGTTGCCCATCCCACCTGTGCATGACAAAATAAACTTGCTTCTGAGTACCACCTCCCAAAATCTGCTCTTTTATTGCAAGATTTTCTTCTTTTTGCAATATGAATCCTAATCCATACACCTCCAAACAGACTGCTGTGTGTGGGAACACAACTGCCAAGGACCTGGTCATGCCTCAACAGGGATTACAGGTAGGAAGAACATGACAAGAGAAAGAAAACACAGAAGGAGAGGGGTTTTTTTTGGAGGAAAAAGGGGTGGAGAGGACTGGGTTTATACTACAAAGGAAGACTCAAGATAGAATAATACCTTTTTTATACAATACCTTTCTCCTATCTCTGCTTTTTGTCGATACCATAACAAGAAGGGAGATGAATTTCACCTTGAGATATCTGACAGCACACTAAAAGAGAAAGATCCAGGGCATGCTGGATTCAGATTCAGACACTAAAACTGTAATCAAAAGAAAGGATTGTTCTTGCTTCCGGCTGTGAATTAATTCCCCTTTTCTGTCACTTATTTTTTTTTAAATTGTGCATGTACATGGATATTATCTAAAAGTAAATAAATAAGGATTGGCTCCAAAGGCGATTCCTGCAAGATGTCTGTCAACTTCATATAAAATAATTCTGCTTGCCAATGACAAACAAAAAATATGCACACTGAGGATGTGCGAAAAGAATACATTACCTTAGACTTGAAAAAAGAAACAGCTGACTTTTCCACTTCACAAACCTTACCTGACCTCTGGGGAAGTCTGGCAAGATCAACCTGTCTTTCTAAGGTCCAGTCTGAAAAGCACAATAGTCGTTGACCTTTCTTACTGGGAAGTATGAAGTCCACTCCTGCAACTAGTTTTAAAAAACTAAGGCACACCTATATGTATACACACACACACAATGCATTTTATCTGGGTAGCTTTTAAAATTTTGCCACTCCATTAGGCTATAATAGCTTTGTCAAATGAGCCAAGTCTTGTGCCTCTTGGTAACAAACTTTTCTAAAGTTGGAAAACATTATAATGAGCTAAAGCACATCACATCAAAAGCTTACACAGTGCTAAATTAACATAATGTGATAAGATACAATGTGACATAACATCTTCATAAACTTAAGCATGTCAGAGAATAAAATATCTATCAGTTTATTCTGAATATAATCCATATTTAATCAGCCAAATCACTAGCCAGCAACTTTGAAAGTTATTTAAAAACACCATCACCAATTGTCTAGGGTGACCCAATTAGAACTATAGAAACAAGGTTAACAAAACACCAAGACAATGTTTAAGTCTTCAGTAGCTCTCCATGAGCAAACTAAAAGACCGTTTTCAGGGCTTGGCATTATTTTATCATGAGCAGAATGAATACTTTGGTGATTATTGTGTGCACAAAAAGCTAAGCATATTTCTTTTTAAAAAATGCCATTTTTCCTCCGTGTAGAAGATAATGCAATGTACAGAATCAGCACAATAATAGAATTTACAAAAATCAGAAATACAGTAGGTGATGATTCCATGGAACAAAAGATTTGAAGCATGGCTGAACTCTCTGAACATCCAGAGTAAGGCCAGGATTTTATCATCTGAGTCTGAAAAATATTACTGCAGTTGTGACTGGAATACACTTTTCGTCCAGTTAAAAATATTTCTGCTAGACAAGATTCTTCATGTTATCTGAGCAACTCTAATTTTAATCTAAACAAGTGCTGGGTAGCAGAAAGACATGAGCATAACCCTCTCAAAAATATTTAAAGAAAACAAGAAATATTTTGCCACTTGTTAGCACCAATGCTTTTCAATAGATCTTAACAGTGGCGGACCTTTCTGGACTTTAGATATAGTCTGTCAGACCTCTCCCCCACCCCACCCCCCCTTTTTTTTTAAGCAATTATGCTTGGTATCAAGGAAGAAAAAAGAATTTTTCTAGTCACAGATGTGTAGGAGGAAATGCACTTCCCCACCTAAAACCAGATACACGCATGTATAAATACATTCAGGCAGCTTTTGCTTCCAATGAAAATTCTTTCAGGTAAAAAAACAAACTACTTCCTGAGCATTCGTATGTCCTTCTTCTGAATCACCACCACTGTAAGTCCTCGGCTACATTGAACAGTGCTGCCATAGCCTACACAGTGAATTACAAGCTATTCAACAGCTCAGATCCTGTCAAAATTGACAGAGGGTGCCAATTTCAGTGCCAATGAAATTATTATATAAAACTTCATAAACCAGCAACAGTCCAAAAGGGTGCTGTTTATCACTTGAGAGAATATAGCACAAGAATACAGTTTCTAACACTAAAGAACCTTCAAATATAACCAATTTGACTAAAATTAAATTGAGTGGTAAAGGTATTTTATTGTATCTTCATGACTGTGCTTAGCAGTGTCAATAATAGTGTTTGTCTAACTAAACTAGCATATTTTAGAGGGCAGAGTATAGTTCAGAGAACAGCAACCCCACTAAAACAACAGTTCTCCATTTTCAGGCATGGTCTTTTCCATGTTACTTAACCAGTATGTGGTATGCTTCAATCTATCTCTAATTTAAAGAGTAAAGAGTTAAAGTGTAAATCAAATTAAGGGAATCAGATTGGTCCCAGCTGTATGAGGTCTAATTTATAGAAAAGCTTGTTTAAGATTTGCTTGCAAATTGCATAATATTATTTGGAGGGCGGGAAGCTCTGTTTGGAACAAAGCAGTTAACAGCTTCTCCATTGTCATGTTCTATTTTTCCCCTCTAGATGAGCAGAGCTTGCCTATAAAGTCTAGTGATACCTCAAGCAGAAAACAAATCTTGTTTAAATTCAGAAATAATCAGATTCACTTAGCTTTAACAGATACATCTACGGAAACTGGACGGGGGTGAGGAGAGGCAGCACAATTTGAGATTTTAAGTGAAACCATTTGTTTTTTCAAAATTCAAAATGAAATACTGTATCAAACCTTCCTAGGGGAAAAAAAAGTGACTATCGGACAATTATGTTTGATCATATTATTTTAAATGACTTCTCAATGAAGAAGTATTCAATAAAAGTGTTCTAAGCATTACTTAAATGTTTCATCCAGAAATATTTAAGACCAAATAATTTCAGCTGAGGGTGAAGGAAGAGTCAAATCTATGACAAATCATTTTGGCTCTGACAAAAGGAGTTCTAATAGCAGAACAGCTTTGCTGACTGCCTCCAGCACTGGTAAGCAGGTGGAACTGGGGGTTAAACAACAAAATAAAGTATTTTGGATTTCCATTGACCCTCCCATTCCTTGATATGTGCCAATTAACTTCTTGGACTGTTGCACATCACTGCAATAATTTTTTCTCTCTACTGACCTGTGTGATACTGGCTTTGAAAACAGCACATGTAAATATTGCAGTGAAACCCTGTTACTTCTTGGCATCGTGGGACTGACAGGTTAGAGAACTGGATGCTTGCTAGGTCTCCCAGTTGCTGTACTTTAAGGCTGCCAGACCCAGCGGTGCAGAATTCATTGCTGCATGCCAGCTCCCCCACAGTCAGCACTACTGCACAGCAGGGCTTAACGCAGAGCTGCAATATTCCTTTTGAAACTGTGTTTATTACAAATTGCTTAAAAGCTGAGCAGACAGATTACATTAAGGAAGCCTCCTGTGCTTCCATTGTCAAAGATGATGGCCACTGCTGCTCTCATCTCAAACTCCTTCCCAAAAGCAAAAGAGACAGAAAGCAAAGGATATGACCCCTTTTGATGCCTTCTCAAGTGGGACTGCTCTGGCCTTGTTTAGGAAGGCTTCACTCCCTCGTTTCCTGTGATTTCAGGCAAGGAAGCCTTCTGTTTTCCTTCTGCCCAAGGTCCTTGACTAACATTGCTGTTGTATACCTTACCTAACACGTTCCTGACCTCAGGCCACTCTCTTCTGTTACAGCCCTCTGAAGAAACATTTGTAAGACCTTGAACAAATATCACATTCTAGAATATTAAATCCCCCCTGTCTTCCTAATGCTTCTACTTCTTCCCTCAGCACCAGGAAAGGCTGATGACTGTATTAGCTGTAATCCTTCCCTTCAGTAGCAACTGCAGCAATAACAAGCAGGCATTTATCAACCCCACACTCATTAACTCGGGTCTGTCATTTAAGAACACACTGAACACAGAGTATTTCTTGGCAGGTTTTGGTTGCACTCAGAAAGAAATCCTGCAGCAGCTATTTCCATGCTTCACCAACTACATTCTCCCCCATCGGATCTGTAGGTACTGCTTAAAAAGCATCCCCTGACCTCTTACAGGTTAGCAGACTTAGGATGACCCTATGTGTCTTCTGAGATTCTGGGTAAAAGGTATTTCCAAGATACTTAGGGGCAGACTCTGTTTTTGGAAGAAACTGTTTTTCCATTGGAAAGTGCTAGTTTGGCTAGTCAGAAATGCTTTACAGAAGCATACCACTGACGGCTAAGCTCTCATCAGGACAAGACCTGTCAAGGGGATCTTTCTTGTCACAGTCACAGAAGGACTGTCTGTACAGTTCAATGACCAGGACTCTACCCCGAGCATGATCAACTCAGGAGCAGCACAGCTGCTGTCTCTGATAAGTTCCTTGAGAACTATTTGCCACTCCAAGTCATGGTCCTCTCTAGTCAATCAGAGAGAAATCAGTTTTGAAATTAGGAGTAAAATGCATTTTGCAGATTTTGTGAAACTTTTATGTCTTAGACCATACACTCCAGTTAGAATTTGTGAGGTTAAAAAAAAATAGCTAGCTAACTCTTTGTAGGCCTATTAAAAACAAATTCTTTGATAGATTGTGCTGGTATACTTTTTGCTTTCTTAAGTACGAATGGATTGGAAGAGAAAGCGAGCTTTTAAATAGCTTTTCTGGGTTTAATCTCCCAAATACTTTTGCCACATGCACATTGTGATCAAGTGGGTTAATGTGCACCATTTTATAGTGGAGAGGAGAATGTATTTGTATTAATCAAAATCATGCATTTTTTGTTTATTGGGAATTTTTGCTTTTGTCCTCGTACTCCTGGACTAATCGGAAAAGAGATGACAGAGCCTGAGCAACACCTTTCAGAAATGTAGGCAATATAGAGATTTGCAGAGGCGACTGGAGAACAACTTCTGGGAGTGAGGAAGAAAAAGAATGGTTGAAAGGAAGAAAACAAGAAACCTGAAACACATCATCAGGTTTGCAAGAGAGCAAACCCCTAAATTTGATGGGAAAGGGACTCTACAAGGGACCAATGGCGATTTTGATGAAGGCAGCAATAACGCCTCCTTCCACCTCTTCCATGGCTCCCTCCCATCTTGCCTAAGGCATGGGATTTGTACCTTTTTCTCCAGATGCAGAGGTTCTCCTGGACTATGTCCCCCTTTCCTCCAGGCAGCCACCTACACCCACCACTGAACAACAGCCCTATTCATGTCTCTGTGTCTCTTGGGGCAGGCTGGGATGTTCCCTTTTACCTTCCCTCTAGCAAGACAGAACACACAGTTCAAGCAGACTGCTCCTGCAAAGCTCGTAGAGCGACAGCTGCAGAGGATGCACATGCACACAAATACCCACAGACACGCAGGTCTCCTGACTGCCCTCCCAGGAGGACTGGCTGGGCAGGAGGCAAGAGCAACCTCCTCAGCT
Organism: Morus bassanus; assembly: GCA_031468815.1. NCBI lineage: Eukaryota > Metazoa > Chordata > Aves > Suliformes > Sulidae > Morus > Morus bassanus. The sequence continues at coordinate 6,929,812 of CM062583.1, forward strand.
GAAAGCAGTCGGCCAGCCCTCTGGCACAAACCAAGCTCCGCCAGTTTGCCAGCTCAGGCAGCTGTTTGGCAGTTCGATCCCTTGCAATGAAATTACTCAGGAATACGAAGATGATATAAACCATTCCTTCAACATATAGAACCTGCCTGAGGTGGGGTTTTAATGAAGAAAATAGAGTATTTAAGTCTTCCAATACTAGATAAATATTAACATTATAAGAATTAAGTTGTAAATTAAGTGTATCTCTCTGATGCACTAAGTAATGTTAGACTAGTGAATGAAATAGGGATTACCCGGTATGCCATTTCCTCTCCCTATTCAAGTGGGTGACAGCAGAATGTGATAGTATCCTTTTGTTCTTTGAGACAATCTGTTGCCATACTGCCTGACAATCCTCACCCTCCTCCTCCCCTCTCCCCCAGCTCATGAGCTTGCTTTTTTCCCTCAGCACAGCAGATTTGCATACAATTTGCCAGGTAAAAGCCCACTGATACAGCCGGTGATTTTCTAATAGCAACAACATTTAAACCTTACTAGCACAAACACTGCTGGCATGAGCCCAGCTTAAATCAGTGTTGTCTGCAACCAGCAGCATAAAAAGGTTCTCACAACTGCCCTGCGCTATCAGCTTCCGCAGCCTCTTTAAGAAACTGATTTTCAGAATTTACATTTACTAAATCCATATAAAGTATGTCGCTTTTCTATGCCTTGTTATGTGTGACAGTTTCTAACACATTCTTACAGACAACTGATACCTTGCCAACAGCTGGGACCTTACCTGAGCAGACGATCTAGGAAGTTTATAAGGGCAGTGAGCTGCATGTTTCCCTGGTGACCCCAAGTAGATTTATATGCTTTGTCTATTAAGAACGAACAACAAGATGCTGTTCATCACCAGAGTTCAGTTTCTGTGACTAGCTTTCATATGAATATGAAGTGACAGACGTTTCTGTTCAGTCCTGGTCATACTTTGTGCTACATGGATGCAAAAAGGAGCACCAGGATTCTGGTCTTGGGTACTGCCTCCAGGCTCCTGAAGGAAGAGGTTAACCTCAATCGCTCAGTTTCTAAGTGACTTACGTACTGGTGCCCAAGTGGGTACAGGACACATAAAACTGCATTTTGACAGCCAAGTGTGGATTAAGCTGCTTGCAGAGACACAGACAAAGCCAGCCAGGTGAAAGAGAAAATACAGTTTGTCAACAACTTAAGTAGCAGTGGGTGAGGACAGACTGTGTGAAATGCCTCAGTAACTAGGTAAGTTTTTTTCCTGCCCTCATCTATAATTAGTCCCAGTGTGAAAGGAGGGGTGCAAGCAGTCAAGAATTTTTCATACACCACCAACCCTTTAACCAGACTATTCTACAGGCACATCTAGAAAATACTGTAACCAAAGCTGTGCAAGGATTGTCCAGTGAAGGCTCCGGCCTTCAAAACTTTCAAAACAAAAGCAACAAAAACTGTTTGAAAACTAGCAAGAGATTAGATTTGCAACTACAGTCCAGAAAAAAACAAAACAAAACCAAACCACCAAAACTTATTCCCTTATGCACTTCTTTTAGTCCCCCACTTCCAAAGTCTCCAAGTAGTAAAAGCTAAGTTACCCCTTGCCAGCTAAGCCATCACCTCAGTCTACTTCATTTCTAATAATTTCTGGTCTTAAATATCCAACTATGAATTCCCTTCAGCTGGTTTTCTTTTACCTTACATCTCTTAAGTAGAGAAAATCAAAATAATTCATATTTCTCTCTACTTCTTTTCTGCCTCCCAAATAACATCACCTTGTTTTTCCTGCATACAGATTTTTTTAATTTTTTTTTTTTTTTAAACGAAGCAATAAAAAAAAGTTTCAAGGCCAGTAAAAATGAGGGTTTACCTAAAAGCATGGAATAAGGTGGGGGGGGGGGAGGATAAACTCAGGAAACTCAAACTATTATTTCAAAAGTTCTCCATTTCCTGAGGTAAAAGTTAGGTTTGAAGTTTTTTTTCTTTCATACTGAAAATGATCATTTACTTTACGGGTAAGTATATCTATGGTTAATCATTTCTGAGATAAAGAATTAAAATACTAAATGGTCTTTTTTTGGATCACAAAGCCTTACTCAAACTGTGAAGTAAACAAGAGATTGCTTTCTAAAAGAATACTCAGGGATCATATGGGAATTTTTCCATTGAAATGAACTACATAAGCAGTTATTCAACAAGCAAAAATATTTTCAGGGTCAAGCCCAGAACTAAAAAAAAAAAATAAAATAAAAAAAACCTTAAATACAAAGCATCCTTTAGAAATTCACTGCAGATGTAAGAAAAAGAAATTACTTTATCTGATGTTTCTTCAAGCATATTGACGTTTTTGCATCACGTACAAGTGTTGTGGGTTAACCCAGCAGGCAGCTAAACACCACACACAGCCATTCACTCACTCCCTCCCCTCAGTGGCACGGGGCAGAGAATCAGGAAAAAGGTAGAACTTGTGAGATAGACAATTTAATAGGACAGAAAAGGAAAGGAAAATAATAATAACGATAAAAGAACATACAAAACAAGTGATGCACAATGCAATTGTGCTGACTGATGCCCAGCCAGTTCCTGAGCAGCAGCCAGCCCCCCCACCCCGGCCAACTCCCCCCAGTTTTTTTGTTCAGCATGATGTCATACGGTATGGAATATCCCTTGGGCCAGTCGGGGTCAGCTGTCCTGGCTGTGCCCCCTCCCAGCTTCTCATGCACCCAGCAGAGCACGGGAAGCTGAAAAGTCCTTGACTAGCGCAAGCACTGCTCAGCAACACCTAAAACATCAGTGTATTGTCAACATTACTCTCATCCTAAATCTAACACATAGCACCATACTGGCTACTAGGAATAAAATTAACTCCATCCCAGCCGAAACCACAACCACAAGTAATAAATCATGACAACCTCCACCAACGTGATCTCATTCCATTTTTGCTTTTGATGACAGAAATCCAACATCCCTGCTCATAACATGTTATACCTTTGTGATGCAGTGGGGTTTTTGAGCAGATAATGACAACTTGGAGAATACCCAAAGCACAACGGAGTTGATAGCAATGCTGATATGGATTCTGAATGTGGAAGCTGTATGGCTTTGGGGACTAGGTTTTTGTTAGTGCTCCCTGAACTGCCTCTGTACAAGCAATCACACCCCCACAAGGCACGGACAAAAACCTGGTTTCAGAAGTACAGCTTTCACACTCACCAGTGATCCTGTAAGGATAAAACTAATTCCCATCAAAAGTCTTGTCAGAGACTGAATATACACAGTGCTTACTTCTGTGTAGCTAGATGAGATCGTTGCTTATATTTCCTATATGGGATTTACCTCATGAAGTTAAGAGCTCTTTCTTCACCTCCACTGGGATTCTATATAGAGGCTAGATATTTTAATGGGTTAAAAAAAAAATCAGTCATCTTTGCAGTGAAAACTCATACACAGATTGCATTTGAGGAATGGAAACCATTATTCGTCACAAAGGAGTTAAATGGTTCCTGACAACTACAGGAGAGTTGTATGTCAGATTTGTTAATTCCTGAGATTCTGGCCCAGTACAGGCCTATATTTCCCATACAGACTTCCCTCACTGTTTTATATAAAACTGACTTAGTTCTTCTCTGATTTTCCTCAAGCTTTGATAAGCTAGAGCCTCTATCTAGCCAGACAGCACATTGTGATCTGACCCCTATTGTTGTTGTTCTTTATAAGAAAGGAAAATCAGTTGATATTTGCTAAGCATTGAAGGACAAAATGGCTCCTACATATTACATGTCAACATGCACAGGCACATTTCTTCGTCTCTTTGCAGTTGCCATTAAGTAGGTTACTTCTACAGATAATTGCAAAGTACCTTTAGAAGCTGGTGCCTATGCTCACCTCTCCAGATCACAGGACAGGACTCACACTGGAAGTGCAGGGAGGATGGAGCGCCCTCCTCGCCTGAAAAGAAGACAAATCATGAGCAGAATTCAGTCACATAAACAGCATTTCCTGAGGAAGGGGACTAAGCAGAGTCATGTGTACACCAGAGATAAAAACAACTTCGAAGACAGTGAAAGTCAGTCATGCTGTTATTCTGAATGGAAACACAGGGATGGAGCTTCACTGAGGTCACAGACACACTGCAAAGTCATGGCCATGATTTAAGAATTCAAATTTCTTACCATCATTTTTACTCTGTACTTACCCCTGTGCAAACAACGAAGATTTCATCAGTGAAACACTTGGCTTGTATCACTTACCCAGACTCTGAATTTTGGGCCATGACTCACAACAGAGTTTTTTTACCTATTCCATCTTACTTCACCTAGAGTTTAGAAAAGCTGCTCTGTTCACAATGACAACTACACAAGTTTAAGGACATTCTGAAGTTCCATTGAATTAGCACTTAAAAGCCCTATTGGCTTTAACCTAGTTTTGAACCATTCCAGACAGAGCTCAGTTTAACCAAATGCCAAAGCAATTTCATGAAGTGGGTCTTATGACTATCTAATTGTGCCTTACAGAGTGCCTAAAACAGCACATTTAGTTGCCAACTCTCCAGGCCATCCCTGGACTTGTATTTCATATGCATCCCAGAGCTTTAGTGGAAGAATCTAGGACAGGATCTGGAGATCTACCATTGTGAGGATGCCAAAATAATCCAACTCTCAGTACCTTAGATGACTGCTGCACACCACTCATTCATTCTCACCTATAATAAAGAAAAAACACTAGCATTTTATCATCATTTTGTAAAGAGCATAAAAGGTTAACTGTCAGATTAAGCAGAGAACAATTATACCACTGTATCTGGGATTTCTTCATTATAGGTGGTGAGTGACACTATTTCATAAGACGCGCAAATTATGACTCAAAACCCTGAACACCAACTTAATTTAAAGTGTCTAGATGGAAAATTCAGCTGACAAGTGCCATTCATCCCAACCAAATATCTTCCACACTGTTAAGCAAATGACGAGATAGTAAAGCAAAATGGAATTTAAATAGTGTTTTTCCTTCCCATTCCAGTGAAGCACAAAATCTGAGTCCCACGTCTGCTCTCTCAACAACTTCTGCTGATACCATGTTGATCGGGCACTCCAAAGAAGTTTCATTATTTTCAAGTAATACATTCATTCACACTTTTTCTTCTTGGCTGCTGTTCGTTTAGTCTTCAATATACTATACAATATAAAACTGTCAGGATATTACTTAACACACCATAGAGAAGGGTGTGTCAGAAAATGAGCTTTTTACAACTGAGTTGATTTTCATGCAAAAAAAAGCTGATTGCAAGCAAATTGGAATAGGGAAGGGAAAATATTTCTGAAGGATTTCAAGCGGTTAAGCCTGTGCTTTACCTTTCACCATATTAGGCCAAGTCCTCAGTGGATACAAATCACTGGAGTTTATTTTGATCAACAAAACTAGTTCAGAAATTGGCCTTTTTCTTTCTCTCCAAATACTGCCAACAGCCTGGGTGCATGTGTCTGACTTTTTCAGATCCTCTTCTTCAAATTCAGCCTTAAGAGAAAGCTCAGAGAATCCATTTGAATATAGCTCAAACTCAGGGTATTTTAGCGGATTTGTGTTTACTCACAGAAACCCAACCTTTACAACTACATGGGGGGGGGGGGGGGAGCTCCTTTTCTAGAAACTCAGAAGCCAAAGGACTAAGCTCAAATTCCTGACACGTGACAACCTTTTCCAGGCAACCTGCTTTCACAGGAAGCAAACACCCCTTTCTAATACAGACCTGAGCCGCGATCCCGCGTATTTTCCAGAACGCGGCCCAGCCCCGCGCGGGTCCCGCAGGCCCCGAGCCCAGCCGCGCCCCCCGCCGCGCGCCCGGCAGCCCTGCGCGCGCTCCCCGCGCGGGACACCTCGCTCCGCGAGCGCGGGGGGCGGGGCGCGGGCCGGGGCCGCCAGCCCTTCCCCCTCTCCCCCGAGTCGCCGCCACGTTCGGCCTTTCCGAACTCTCTTATTACGCTGGGGGGGGGGGGGGGGGGGAGACCCCCGCCCCGGCATTCTCTGTGTGCTTTTGAGGCGTCGCCAGAGGCCGCGCGGCGTGAGGGACCCGAGCGCGAAGCCCAGCCCAGCCAAGCCCAGCCCAGCCAAGCCCAGCCCAGCCCCAGCCGCCACCGCCTTCCCGCACGGAGCAAAGCGCCCCCCCTAGGCTGTGGCTGCAGGCCGGCGGCTCCCGCGGCCGCGGTGGCGGAGGCGGAGGCCAAGCGCGGCCGCGGGCGGAGGGGAGGCCGGCACCTGCAGCCTCGGTGAGCCGGCTGCAGGGCGGGGTGACGCTGGGTTTTAAAGAGCAAAACGAGCAACTGCAGAAACTGAAACCCTCGGTGCCAGGGCCGCGCTTTAACTGCTGAGTGCAAGAAAAAAAAGGGCAGCTGCCTTGCGCGGAGAGGTGAGTCTACATGCCTTTGAGCTTGAAATCGGCCATATGAGGCTATTCCTTTTTTTCTTTGTTTTAGGCCCTCTCTTCTCCAGTTCACAGCTCAATGGAGAGTAAGGAGCAGCCAACACCGGCAAGCTAAGTCAGGGGAGCGCCTCTTCTCCAGGCACATCACCGCACAGGGCAGGAGCGCAACTGGTGTTGAAAATATCATTGACACTGAAAGTGGAAAGCAAAACCATCTCTTTTGTAACACTGAGGCAGAGATAAAAGCATAGGCTGGCTTTTTCTTCGCTCCAGCCCTCATCACTGGGTGGTCTGGGATATTTTGACCTGGTACTCCCGTGCAACGGCCAGTGTTTTCAGCAGCAGGAATCGTTCCTGGAGCAGAAGAGAACTGTGCTCTTCGGTGAGTGCAAAGCGCTCCACCCAAGGGCAATGAGATTCAAAGTAGTTAGCTCCTGTACGTCAGGCAGGCACTGGTGATGTTATGACTAAGGAATGGATGTGGCTGAGTGGCTTTAGTAACAGCTAAGGAGCTAGGGAAGACGTGAAGATGTGGAGGTATGCATGGAGTGGTAAACCTCATTTAAAAAGATGAGAAGCAGGAATGTTCGCATCTCTTTGAATACATCTTATTTAGAAAGAGAACGGCTGGGACTGCTGTGTGCTCCTCCAGTCCTGTCAATCAAGCAGCTGCCTGTGGCCAGGATGTGACTGATATACCCTGACACAACACATCAAAATGCCAAAAAAATTTGAAATATAGGGGTTTTTTTCCTCACTAAAACATGACAAGATGATGTTATTTTGAAATGTCATGATCTTTTGGAAAAAAAAACATGTAATATTCAGAAGAACTTTAACTTATGAGCCAATAATTAGAAAGTTGGGCAAAAGCATGAAAGCCACCATCATTTCATCTAATTACTCCACACCTCAAGCAGACCATGAAAAACTACCAGAATAAGAAAATAAATCCTCACATAATCCACACCCTCAATTATATCTCAGAACACAGCATGAAAACAAAGTAGGAAATCTGCTGGGGTACTGAGGACCGAGGCAGTGGGATTCCTGGGGCAGAAAAGGCTCTCATGTAGCCAGAAAAACCACGTGAAAACATCTAGGTTATCACTTAAAAGCCATGAGAATACTTCAGGTTTCCTAGAGGGTTAATTTACCAGCATGCAACCTGAGATTTCAGATTTGTACAAGCTCATTAACAAGGTATACTTAAACACATTAACAAGTTCAGTCTACAAAACACTCTGAAGATGAAATGGAGCTTATCAACCATTTATACATTCAGATTTATTTCAAAGACCAAGAAATCAGGCTTTTAGGATGAATGCTCTTCCAGGGCTTTGTTTCTATAGAGTGTAGCTCAGCCTCTGACATTTATGATTGGGTTTTTTATATGATTCTTATTTGAAAACTAGCAAACAAGCACCCTCAGAGAGAAGAGCAATACCAACACATCATAAACATGAGAAAACACCACTACAAAAGCCCATAAATAACAATGTTGGCACATTCTCCCAAGGGCCTTGCCCTCAAGTACCTTCTCCCCTGGATTAGCACGGTTAGCTCCAGACGGCACACGTTCATGGCTTTGTTCTTTAGTAAGGGGACCCCCTTGACTGCTCACATTGCAGGCAGCTAGTGACACCCTTGGGAATGACAGCATCCCTCAAACACTTGGGGCAACCTCATCATGCCCTCCAGCCATTTATCCCATGCATCTGCTCCACCCACGGCCGCCCTGTAACTCACTGCAGCCCTCTGTGGGGTGCACTACCTGTCTCCCTTAGCCACCAGCAGCATTTTGCCCTCCCACAGCACGTCAAGATGAGGCAGGAGGGGCTGCTGCCCACCTGCTTTGCAGCTATCCCTGCACAAGGGTGCAGACCATCCAACATCCAGCTTTGCTTCAGCTGCTCTACTTTGCCAGGGCTTTACCGGAGGAAGCTGGCAGCAAACTGGCTTGCATTAGCTTGCAAGAACGATTAGGGAGTAATCGAATATCTCAGAATCCATACTGCCCTCTCTTACACCAGGGAGGGCAATTAAACAGGTGAGCTCAGCACAGGCAGAGCCCTCTGCCTGCAGGCTCCCAGTTGAAGGTTACAGGCACTCCATGCCTGATTTGACCCATCTGTTTTATGCTCCTGCATAGAGGGAGGGCAATGAGCCATCTTTTTTCTGCCTTAAAAATTGACAAATATCACCTGTATTTATGTGATATGAAAGCTGAGGCGTTGACAAGTTTCTAGCTAGGAATTTCTAAAGGGTCCAAGGTAACTAAATATCCATTTGCCTCTAAAATTCAGTCAGATTTAGACATTTAACTCTTTTAGGTCCATTGAAAGTCCTAGTCCAAAACTAACAAAATGCAACAATGAACAGCAACATAAACAGTAAAAGTAAATTGAAACCAGTTCAGCCTTAACTATCATATATCTAAAGTTTGCATTAATAAAAATATAGTTTAATTAAAGTGAGCGCATGCCTTTACTGTTGATGTTATTCTCAGTTTCCAAAATAAAGCATTATAGCTGTGGTTTAAAGCAAGTCTGTAAAGATAACAAATGACATTCAGACAAGTTTTTCCAGTCACTTGAAATGCCAGACATACTCATATTAAGTGAAAAAATATTCTTTCAACAGTTTTTTATGTCTTGTGAAATGTTCTGCTTTGTAATTGGTCTTCTTTTATAGGCATTATTATAAAGCATAGAGTCAAGGTACTATGACGTTCTGAGGATCTGCTGTAGTGCACAGTGATTACATCTACTTTCTTCTGCTGCAATAGTTATAAAATAAAGTTTACAGTCTCTACATCATCCTCTTCAACACCATCTGACTTAAATCATGCACAGGGTCAGAATTTAAGACTGCTGAGGGAGAAACATGGAGAGAGTTCTATGATCATCTAAATTAATCTCTTTTTAAGTTGTTGCTGCCTTGCCAAAATACCTCAGCAAAAAATTTGATCCAATTATTTTCTTAATGGTGTAGATATCAACAATACTCAGCATACCAGTCAAAACACAATTTTTCTAACCTTTGGGCTTGCACTCACCACATAATGGCTAAAACTCTCTGTGCTCCTTTTATTATTACTGTTAGGACTTACAATGTGGATTCTGGCAGAAGAAATGAACAGGCAATTTTGCTAATGATGCATGAAGCAAAATAAAATATATTGTAATTTTCTATAACTGCAATATATTTGTTTTTGGAATGCTGATTACTGTGAAAAAAATATTTTTGTTTTTACAGTGAATTCCAAATTATTTTTATTTAGTCAAGCTTCCTACACAAAACCCCACATAACAGGAAATAAAATATTTCTCACTGTTTTTATACTTGAAATAGCTGTGTTATATATTGTAAATTGCACAGCAGTCACGTTTGCCATCACATGATCAAGAATGTATTTTTCACACAATATAGTCCACAAAATTATGGTGGCCATCCACCGTGGTTATATGTACTTTGTCAAGAGGTTCAAATAGCTTAGGAAAGTGGAATACGTTTGTTACAAGAATAAAGGGGCCTGTTGGATAATGATATTTATTCCTTATCTTTATCTAATAAGGTGAAAGGTTTTAGTGTTGAATGTATTATTCTATGAAGTCTGTTTGATATTAAAAATCTTAAGATAGGATGCTTGAGAACAAAGTGATAAAGCCTTTTGAATTTCGCATAAGAAAAATGAGCATGCTGTAATAGAAGAAATAGTTCGCATAGCCACACAGAGAGAGACAGGGAGGATTTCGTGGACTAGATTTTCGCTGAGGTCAATGTGGCTGTGCTGATAAAACAAGTTGACGACAATTGGACCCTATAACAAAAACATATAAGAAATTGTATTTAGTCTGGATGTTGTCTCTCTGCATGTACTTTCAGTCAAATGTAAGATAAGGAACACATGATTATGTGAGCTTTGACATTAGAAGAAATATGGCAATCAAAATTATGTTAAAAGGAAAAAAAAAAATAGAAAAGAGTGGGAGCTGATGTTGATCAATCATTCCTGTAAGGCTCACAGTCTGTATGACTTCAAAGTTGAAAATAATTTCAAGTTACTTGGCTAGGGAAGGAACATGCTATTTTCACAGAGCAGTTCCATTCAACTAGAGAATAGGGGTTACATTCCCAAAATGTCTTGGGTGTTAAAATATGGAATATTTCAAAGCTTCACTTCAAAGCATCAGGTTTTCCAGCAGAAACTGCAATTGTGAATTGCAAAATTCCTTTCTATAAGGTGCATAAGCCAGTAAAATTTTGGTCTCCAACAAAGTTGCACTTTTTCCATGCATACACCCCAAACCCTGAAAGGTACACATTTATTTCTCAGAACAGGCTAGTTAAAGAGTCTTATTTTTGAGTTTTCCTTTCTCTTTTCTTTCCTTAAAAAGATCTTAAATTTACCTTTCTATAATTGTTTAAAAAGGTTCGTTTTCTGAAGCTGTTTTCCACCCTGAGGCATCTTTTTTCAGATACAGCTTCCTGAGGTAGTGAAACTTGTCAATAGCTATCAGTAAGAGGGGTTTTTTTCTTATTAAATTGGGCAGCATAGGAGGGTATTTACAAACTCCGCTACAGATATTTTATTTATTTAAAGTCTTGAATCACCTTGGGAAGACACCTATATCTTTTCACTGATGACATTCATAGCCAAAGCATCTCACTTTCTGAGATGTGAGTCTTGACTAAGTTACCTGCCTCAAGTGCACAACGTGAGTCCTCCCTGTAGCAGACATTAGGGAAAAAACAAAGCACAACACCAGTATCCATGAAGCTATTGTTATTTGCTCTCTCTGATACCTGTTGGATTACATGCTTCGTAAGTTCTGTATACTGACCAGCACTGCTGTTGTAACTGACCCTGTTGCCACAGATCAGATGTGGTTTGTGAAAAGCATGTGTGGCTTAAACGATTGAAGATGGCAGCTGTCACTGTGACTGAGATACACCCAGGTTCCAGGCTGGGTGACCACTGGGCTTACTCCCTTTTACTGTAGGTGTCATTCTCCTTTAATGCATCTACTTTGACTGACTTCTTTTATTATTATCTTATACCAGACCTACTTTCTGATGAGGAATGGCAGTGTTTGCTTACACAACTAGTTCTGAAATTTTGCTCACTTTTCTCAGAGGGAAGGCTCAGCCCTCCAGCTTTCTATTTATCACAACTCTTGGTTTCACCCCATCAGAGAGCCATTTGGAAGCCCAATTCTAAATTTAACAAAGCTAAAGTTAATCAAAAATAGCATTTAGCTCGTGAACTAGCTCTTACAATCTTTCTCATTCTCTAGTCAATTTTTCTCTGAAGTAAAACACCTAGGGAAATCCAAAAGTTTCAGAACTAACAAAACCTTGTTTCCTACTCACTTGGGTTTCAGAGTTGATAGGCTAGTGTATAAGCTCTTCCCGAAGCTTTTCCAAGGTTTAGGTACTCATCACCTTTCCTTCCGGCGTGGATTCGCCAGGTAACATAGTATATGTTTGTGCTACATCTTCCCCTCCACTCCCAAAGAGCACGAGATTGTCTTCCTCTCCTGCACTGTCATTCCCACTGACGAAACCTAGATCACGCTTCTACAAAATTTGATTTAAACTGGTCAAGGGGTTCAAAAATTCCTATGGGGAGAGGGGATGCGTACACACAGTGTGAAAAGATACACTTCTTCTCTACAGGAAAACCAGACTAACAATATACCTGTAAAAATACCCCAAAGAAAACTTTCTTTGCAGGTCCCTTTTCCTCAGGCTCTTTATATCTTTCTGTTTCACTCTTTGGATGACCATTTGACCTTTTTCCCTACTTTCTTTTCTGCATCTGCTATTTTTTCCTCTCTGTCTGTTCCTCCCTCTTTTCTTTTCTATTCTTTGTCTCTTTTCTCTGGATCAAAGTGGGAGGAAGGACATTTGAGCATCATTAGTTTGTGGACCTACAGGCATATATCACATTGCGACAGACATGACAAAAAACCAAGCACTTCAGCTAATCCCCAGGACTGGCTGCTGGCATCGGCACCCAGCAGACAAGTGCTGGAATTTTCAAAAGAACATTGTCCTGCTGAAGATGCTGACAACCTGTCAAGTGGAGTGCTCGCTAGCATTCACGTGGCACCGAGGCAATATAGATTTTGCCAGTCCAGAGTGCTATGCTGGAAAGGTCAAGAAAGTAGTTTAGACTTTCTGTCCTGGCTTTTTTCAGGTTTATTTTTTATCTCTATTAGGAAATCGAACAAAATTACAATAAATTAGTTTCCATTTTGATAGGAGGAATACCGTATTTGCTCAAAATGCCATTAAAAAATTCCTTCTTGCAAGCAATTTCAGTCCACAACAGTTCTGAAATTCTTACTATCCTAATCCAAGTTTGGGGTTAATTTAGTAAATTCAGCCTCCTACATTTGGAACATACATCCCCAGCATTATCACTTTGTTTTTAGGGGGCCAGAGCTAGTAGCTTTTTATGTTTTAATTTTTCAAATCTAGTTGCCTTTTTATGTCATGTTCCTATAACATTCAAAAATCTACAACACTCAGGATAAATCCACCTAATGAAGTCAGTGGAGTTCTGCCAAGTACAAAACAGTGCAGAATTTGTCTCCTTGTTCTCATGATGGAGTGCTCCATCAGCAAGAGAAATTGCTGTCTAGCTTTGGCAAGAACACTTGGATGCTACTGCATATATAATATTCCCTTTAAGATGACTGCAGTTCAAGAACCTTCATGAAAGATTATTTGCTTTAATTAACAAAACCACTACATAGGTAGCTATAGTATGTCCTCAAAGGCAAGCTTAAAATTCAGTTCAAGTCATTTGCTAAAAATAGGTTCAGTAGAGGCTTTCCTGTAATTCAAATTTCTACAATAACTTGCCACAAGAGCTTCCTTAAAAGGAGAGAATAGCACCAGAAGGGGGAGTTTCAAGAATCTGCAGAATCAAAGACTAGTTGACATTGGAAGGCACCTCAGGACATTGGCAAATCCAGCCACCCTGCTCAAAGAAGGGTCACTTTGAGCAGGTTGCTCAGGGCCATAGCCAGTAAGGTTTTTAAATATCTTAGTTTACTAAGCAGGATGAGGCTTCAGGATAAGCTCCGTGACTCATATTCTAAAGTATTGTTTTAAAACTTTGAAATGTTGATGTGTCCCATAAAAGACTAGTTTCTGAAGTTTGCAACTGACACTTTACATTTACATCTTGATTGAACCTCTGGCATCAGTTACAGATGATCTTTAGTGTAACTGTGAGCAAATAACATCCTTTATCTTCAGTATGAAAGACCAATTATATATTTTTGGTTGGGTTGAGTCTGTATAGACAACATTCTGATGAAAATCTCTATTCATGGATTCCTATTAAGCTGCATTTGGAGACATAAATCTAAGCTTTCTGAAAAACAATCACAAACATATACATAAATTATTCCCTTTAAAATAAAAGAGCTTGACTTTCAACATTTTACAAAACAACTTTCTCTGGTCAGAATCAAGAAAGATTGAAAAAGAGCCCTGGTTTGCCCTTGTTCCATATACTTGTACATTACTTCACTCTGAACAATGGGAAAAGCTCGAGCGCTTCAAACAAAACCTTTACTGGGCCTGAAGCAGCCCTGTAAGACAGCAAGTTTCCAGTTCCAGCAGGTTCTGATGAGCAGAGTCTGATATTCTGAGTACCACTGGGTAAGCCTTTGCTGATCAGTGCAATGACCAGAGTGGAGTTGCAAAATTTAAAGTTACCGTAAAAAGCTGGATGCATACCTTAACTTGAAATAAGATTTTATTTGCAGAGATGCAGCTCAGGAATACTTTTTTTATAGCGCCACAGATAGAATTAAGACTGCTTAGTTTTGCCTTCCCCTACAGTACAGTGCATTCTGTATGCTTTGGTTAAATGCGTGGAGCAAATAAATTTGTAACTAGAGCGTGCAAACCAGATCTGACATATGCCACACTGATCTGATTTCACATTGCATAAATGCTTGGCAAGTATAATAAATAAACCAGACCACATTAATTTCTTTTCTAAGTCTCCTAAAATCCATGGAACTTATTCCTGAGTGAGCCAGGAAGAAACAAATAGCAGCCAGGACTTCCCACTAGCCATTTGCAGCCACCCAAATTGCAAACATATGTACGAGATCTAATTAAGAAGCCTATGAAACTTGGGCTTTGTTGCGTAAATAATCTTTGGAAAACTTTAAAAAAAAATTTGCAAGCACCATGCACACTTCCCAAAAATTCATCTGGCAGAATAACAATGTGAATTAACACTCAGAAGGTCTTAAAAATACCTGGAAAGATTAAGCATTCAGCCTTGGGAACATGACAAGTACTGCCAAAAATCAGAGGCAGAAACCCCAGGATATTAGTACACAATGTGCACATGTACGTGCATGTAGAAATTATATTTGACACTATCATTTGTTAGCAACACACTTCACCACTTCTGTCAGCTTTACTCTCTTACACAAGGCTCTTTAGGGCATGGACTCTCTCTCACTATATGCAGGAGAAGCCCTCCCCAAAACCAGGGCCTTGACTGTAGGAAGGATGTCTATCTGATGTTGTGATGTACACTAATTCAATACTAGTAATACAGGCTTTATGTAGCTGAATTCATGCTCTTCATAAACTTATCATTAAATAACATCATTTCTTATATTAGTACAATGAAATGAGATATAGAAATCTAATACCATCCTCCTAAAATTTATTAGAGTGCTGATATTGTTTTATGATTAAAACCTAACATCACTTAATGCTTTGGCATTATTCATATTATTTTCCAGTCTAGCAATCACAGGAAGACCTTTCAGTCCACCCAGACAGAGGATTTATAGCAGGCAGTGGAGAACATTGGTTTAAAATGTCTTTTAAAATATTTCAGATGTGGTTGTCCAATATAACAGGCTTTATTTTCTTCTTTGTCTGTCTGCTGATTCTTTCTAGATTAAGAAAACTTGATCTTAGCTTTTAGGCACAACAGCACATTCCTAGTGCTCTCCCAGAATGGTTTTCTTCCAAATCACTAGTACTCCTTCAGACTGATAAGTCAGAATTCCTATGGCAAGGCACTAGAATAAAAGATTCTGAACCTTTTTTCCCCTCTCTATGTAAGAACAGGTATCTATTCTAACGTCAGTTTTCAGTTTCGTGTAGTGATAATTGTTGGCAGGTGGTTTTGCCATGAAATATGCTCTTCATCTTCTTGAGGTGCTTTATCTGATTTGTCCAAAGTGAGTTTATTTCACCTCTCTGGACTTCACAATTCCAGCTTCTTCTTCTGCCATAATACGTTTTATTTTTTAACATATTTTTCTATCACTGAGTGACAGGTAGGCTGAACACTCTTTCCTAAAGAAGAAATTTCAGCCTCAGGAACTCTCATATTTTGGGAGTCCAGGAGCCAGATGGTCTCTTTATCTCATTAATGTGTTTCTTTCTGATCTGAGAAAAAAAAAACCAAAAAAACCCACACTTTTTCTCAGCCCTGGAAGTGTCTTCTTAATCTATTGCCTTTTTTTGTGAGAAAGGTCTTTGGTAATATTTGACTTTCAGATAGGATCTTTCTAAGCTTTTTTTTCTGTGTATAGGAACATTTGCCTGCTCCTTCTGCCTAGAAGGGGGTTTAAGCCTTCATGCTCCATCAGTATGAATCAGATTTACCCCACAGAAGTCAGTGGATCCATGCTACTTTACACCACCTGAGGAGCTGGCCCAAGTCTTAAATTTGTGGTTACTTTGAGTTAAAATGCTTCTAAAATGATTCACTTAAAGCTTTCAGCACAGAAAAGCTCTTTATCCTTTTTTTTGGATTAGATGTCATCCTTCTTGCAAACAGCAGTACTAGTGAAATTTATACCTTCTGTCCCCTGCTTACTGCATTAATTAGCAGTAAGCAGTATTGGATGTGTAAAGGATTCTTTGTCTTAGTAAATCAGGATCCCCCTAATCCTCTCCTTTCCCCAGATCCATCATACCTCATAACTCTTCCCATGGAGAAGGTTCATGTCCAGGGCTGTGAGCAGCAATGTAAACAGAAGGAGGGGAGAGGAGAGTGATTTTACAGTTCAGAGGCAGCACTGTTTCCTTCTGCATGACTCTCCTGGATCATTATCTCCATCTTGCCCCTCCCCAAACTCTGGCTATGATTTAAAAAAAAAAAAATTCCACAAATTCTGGTTGCTTCTGAGAAAAATTATTCTCAAAATTTTGTTGAAAATCTTGATCTGCTCCACTGTTATCCTCTGCATTAATTCCCTGAATAAACTCCTGAAAGTGAGGGCTACGGAAAGACTCTGAAAACCTAGTTCTAAAAGTTATCACGAAATCACAGAACCAAAAAGTAAAATAACTCAGTCTGGAAGGAACCTCAGAAGGGCTCTAATCTGACCTTCTGCTCAAAGTAGGGTCAGCTGTGGAGTCAGACCGGGTTGCTCAGGGCTTTATCTAGTTGCATCACAGAAATGTTCAAGGACAGAGACTGCACAACTCTCTCTGGGCAACCTGCTTCACTACTGGACTGTCCTTCTAGGGAAAGAGGTTTTCCTTTTAGCCAGGCTGAACCTCTCGTGTTCCAATTTATGCCCATTGCCTCTTGTCCTCCCGCTATGCACCACTGTGAAGAGGCTCTGCCTTCTTTGTAACCTCCTCCTGGGTTCCAGCGGGCTGATGTCAGGTGCCTGCAAAACCTTCCCAACTCTCGGCACAGGACAAATTCTCCAGCCCCCAACCATCCTGGGGACTCTCTACTGAACTTTCTTTGGTATATCAGCATCTTTCCTGTACTGATGGGACCAAAACCGGACAGAGCATCCAGATGCGGCCTCACAAGTACCAAGCACTTCCTTCAATCTGCTGGCTCTGCCGTGGTTTGTACAGCCCAGGATGCTGTTGGCCACCTTTGCTGCCAGGGCACACTGCAGGTCATGCCCAGCTTGCTGTGTGCCAGGGTTCCCAGGCCTCTTTCAGCAGAGCTGCTCCCCAGCCAGGCAGCCCCCAGTCTGCATCATTGCTCCAGGATCTTCCTTTCCAGCTGCAGGACTCTGCATTTGTTGTTCTTCTCTTGTGTGCCCTGTGCTTCTCATTTGCAAACCTGATGAGCCTGCACTCTGTCGCCTCCTCCAGGTCATTGACAAAGGTGCTGAAAAGGGTAGGTTCAGTAGGTACCCCTGCCGTACACTTGTCATGGACCTCTGAGTAGAGTACATCCCACTAACCACTACCTTCAGAGCCTGACCATCCAATTAGTCGTCCACCCACCCAGACTGTAACGTCCTAACTTGGATAGAGCAATACTGTGGGAGAACATTGGAAGCCTTGCTATTGTCTTTAGAAAATGATTGTATTTAGCAATTACTGTGTTTGGAAAAATACAGCACAGAGAGACCTTTTTTATGTTTCACGCTTTGCAAACTGTTCTTTTTACTCCAGTATTTGCAATTCTACCCTGCCTTTAGTGGTTTTGATAAACTGTAGACCTAATTATGATACCAGACCAGCTCTTCACTGGACTAACAGCGCTAACTGTCACAAAATCTCTTAAGATTTATGTCAGTGTAAGTGATATCCATGTCAAGCTCTAACCCTTTCCCAGCTAGGTAACTCAGGGTTGCAACAGTTTATCGTTGCTTTTTTCCAGGCATGTTGACAGGATTGTGCAATGTTTTATTCGTGCTGAAATTAAAATATTCAGATGAGATTTGGGGTTGGGTGTATATGTGTTTCTTTGAATAAAAAGTTTTAAGCAAGGCATTAGAATGTTTTTGATATGACATGTGCAAATCAGAAGAGATGACAGCTCTGATTCCTGAGCAGTCCTACGGCACTTGCCATTGTTTTAGTTGCTCTGTTTCCATATTGCTAGTGTAGTCAAAACCAATTGTTTCAATTCGCCCTTTAGAGTAAAGCCATGTCAATGTCTTGCATAAATACAATGATCCCTACAGCAATATGTAAAATGTCTCTTTTCACATCTCACAGCTTCTGTGTTGACTTCTGCAGTACTGTAATTAAGTCTAATTAGGTAGACATAACAGAGTTACACTAATAGTTATGTATAAGTACATGTCCCTCATAGCTATTTGTTCAAGGCATTCTTCATATCATTTAACTTGCTTCAATTATGCATGTTATATTTTGCCTACTGATGTTTTTGCATGGTAATTTTAAAAAAGTAAATGTGACCCACAGGATTTTCAATATTATTAACTTAAGATCTGAAGAGATTTGACATATGACTTAGTTTCTTTCCACTACTTTTTAAACTCCATTTCTATTAAAATTACTCTCTGCACTTAACACTTATTTCATCTGTACTTTAATTATACCAGAGTAGACACAATATAATGAGAAAATAGGTGATATTTGAATAAACTTTTTTCTGTATTTTGATATAACTAACTACAAAGTTTTGAAAATGAAAGTTTTAGAATGGTCTTTATGCACAAAGAAATTCACTATTTGAGGCCACAATTCAACATAAGATCATTAAAGCATATTTTTGCCTTAGTCACACAAACTGCATTTTCATAGAATCATAGAATATCTCAGGTTGGAAGGGACCCATAGGATCATCGAGTCCAACTCCCTGCTCCTTGCAGGACTACCTAAAACTAAATCATATGACTAAGAGTGTCATCCAAATGTTCCCTGAACTCCGACAGACATATTAAGAGTGATAGAAGTAAGAAAATCCCTAGATAAGTTCTTACCTCTTCCTTGGGGTGAATGCCTTTGTGTGTCAGAGACAAGGGAGTCTCTGGGGGTTTTCAGTTTTTTGACTGTATCACAATATAAATTTGTTCTTCTGCACTTATGCTTTTTACAAACAAAACATTCAAATAATTAGGAAAAGCTTGTATGTAACTTTTATGTTTGAAGCATTGACACTATTGGACACCTGCTTTACCTGTTGAAGACAATAGATTTACCAAATTGCCTGTCTTTGGTCTTCAGGAACTGTGCTTATACAATGTGAAATTGTTAGATTCAAGAAATGTTAAACTGTTTAGCTAAAACTTAAAGAGCTAGCTTGAAGGTATGTTTCGTGTCTTTTTTTGCCTTCTTGAAACAATACATTTTTCCTATCAGAAAATTCATCCAGCATTCATCTTCTAGATGTAAACAAGTCCTGAAAATAAAACAAGCAATGTCCAAAACAACGTGCAAACTTACATACATAAATTCTCAATCTTCAGTCACACTTCAGTGTGATGAGTATTTAATTTCCTTTGGGCCCAGATTCAGCAAACCACCTAAACCAGTGAAAGCAACTCTGAAAAATATTATCAACCTCTTACCTAGTATAATCCTGGATTTAGGACTTTCTATTGATGCAAAACACATAACCCATCTGTTGGCTGAGGGGAAGCATCTGTAACACCTCGTTATGCTCTAAACTGCCCACAGCGTTTGCAGTGAGGAAGGAGTTCTGCTATACATTTTTACATCTAAGGCCCAACATAAGTGAACAGCATGGGATTTTTAAAAAACCTATAGTATATCTGGAAGCAAATTAGAATGTATATTACTTATGAAGGATTGATCAAGGAGTCAAGAGATTAAGGACTACAGAAACCCTAATCAAAACCCAAAAGCTCATCACCTGTAGAGCTTCCAGACAGGAGGAGACAGAAGATGTCCTGCAGACTGCTACCATGGTGGCAAATTCCCAGAGACAATAAAATGACAAAGGACTTTATCTGGGGGGAAAATCACACAGACCCATGTGGCACATATGAACAAACACTTGTGCTTGTGTGGAAGTGGAGTACCATACTTAGCCTGAGAGTTGACAGAGGGAGAGAGAGAAAGTTGGTCAGTGCTCTGAGGTAGATCCATCTAGACCTCCTCCAGAGGATACTCTCCCAAAAAGACTGAAAGACTTTTAAATGCAAAATAGTCTGATTGATTTTTGACTGAATAAAACCTGGGATGTTTCCTTTAAAATGGAGAAAGCTCAAAGCAACTAGAAAGAACACAAAATGAAGGATTTACACAGAGCTCCTTTGTGTGTCTTTGCTTTTAATCAAGTCAGCACCTTTCTGAGTAGCAGCTCACTCTGTCACCAGACCTCTTCAGTCACAGGGAGGTCTGCCTAGCCACTCAGTGCCTCTCCTGGCGGTCCTGCAGTCTCTATGCTGCAGATACAGGCTCTTGGCTCCCTGCTGTAACTCACTTCCTTGCCAACCTTGCTGCTTCGCATGCTTCTTCCCCCAGCCATGCTCAGAGGCTCTCCACTATTTCATTATCTCCACTGCCACAGTGAGTCCCACCTCACCGCATCTTCTTAGAAGAACATAGCATACCTTGTGAAGAAGAAT
Organism: Morus bassanus; assembly: GCA_031468815.1. Lineage (NCBI taxonomy): Eukaryota > Metazoa > Chordata > Aves > Suliformes > Sulidae > Morus > Morus bassanus. The sequence continues at coordinate 6,950,563 of CM062583.1, forward strand.
ACGTGGGTAAAGCAAGTATGATCTCTCAAATCTGGGTGGGGAGGGGGGGTTTGATTAAAGGGTGTTGTGGTTTAGCCCCGGTCAGCAACTAAGCACCACACAGCCGCTCGCTCACTCCCCCACCCTTGTGGGATGGGGGAGAGAATCGGAAGGGCCAAAGTAAGAAAACTCGTGGGTTGAGATAAGAACAGTTTAATAATTAGAATAAAACAGCAATAATACTAATATAATGAAAAGGAAAATAATGGGCGAGAGAGAGAGGAAACACTAGAAGGAGAGGGAAAGAGAAAAAAAAAACAAAACCAAAACTGAACAACAAGTGCTGCAACCGCTCACCACCCGCCGACCGACGCTGCCGGTCCCCGAGCCGCGATCGCTGCCTCCCCCAGCCAATTTCCCCCAGTTAATATACTGGGCATGACGTCACATGATATGGAATACCCTTTGGCCAATTCGAATCAGCTTTCCTGGTTGTATCCCCTCCCCTCCCGGCTTCTTGTGCATCTGGCAGAGCATGGGAAGCTAGAAAGTCCTTGACTAGTGTAAACACTACCCAGCAACAACTAAAACACCAGGGTGTTATCAACATTATTTACATACCAAGTCTAAAACACAGCACTATGCTAGCTACAGTGAAGAAAAATCAACTATCCCAGCTAAAACCATGACAAAGGGTTATTGCTGAATTGAGTAATTCAACATCGCAAAAGAGCCCAAAAAATCATGAGATTCCAGAGGGAGCAGGGGAAGGAGTGATGGGTTTCTGAAACCTAGACTTGCTGGATATGGTCTTGTTCTCTTAAGGCCTACATTCTCCACGTCACTGAGGTGGAGACGAAGCAGACATGGGCTACATGGACACAGATGTTCTGATGTTCTATCAAAGAGAAGCCAAACACTCATTAAAAGAATTGTCTTATATGCCAATATATACATAGATGAGTAACTTACATCAGGGGAAGAAGTTAAAATGAACTGAAATTAAGAAACAGATGCATGAAGAAATTGAAACAAGCTAGTATTAGAAATGAAATAAAAGGCAGTAGAGGGGAAAAAAAAGGCAAGACTGCTCATAAGAAAAAGGAGAAAACATAAACCTAACACTTCCCAGATCACCACTTAAATACCAGTAGTCTATCAAGTACACACCTGTTCTCCCCACACCCCTGCTGAGCACATGAGAAAAACAATTTAAAGAAACGGTATTGAATGTGTAAATTGTAGGCCTATCCATCACAGCTACTGGAAGAGGAGCAAAACAAATGAATCAGCCTTTGTTTCTGAACAACTGTGTGACTCCTGCATGCACAGAGGCATGCACAATCCCCCACATCTTTTGCTGCTGTTGGCTGTGTATTGAGTTTCATCCAAGGAATAAAAGCAGTAGTGTTTAAGTGATGCTATAGTGCCAGAGGAGCCACATTTACTGGCCTCATTTTTGTGTTCTTTTTATTATGTAAATGCTATCCACATCAGATGCCTGAGCGCATGGAGAGCAATGGCAGCAGAAGCTATTGCTGGGTCAGAACCTCCCAAATCATCTAACAAAATTGCTAGTCTCTGCTCCCTGCCTCAGACATAGACCCAAGCCAGACAATAGGAGGAGGATAGATGCCACGTTTGCTAACTGTTAATGGAATGGCAAGTCTTAATTTTAATTTCTCAAACTACTATAAAAGGGACTTGTCCTCCACTGAGTCAGTTCTCAGGAGATGCCAGTTGTGTTGCCTTCATTGCTGGACATTTATTACAGTCCTAGGGTAAATACTGAACCTTTTAATGTGTATTTAGGACAGGATTCCCACTTCTGGATTCCAAGCTAGTGGCAAGAAGTAGTGGTGTGTAACAGATCATACAGTGAGAGTCACACACATGACGGATGTTCAAAATTCCCCTTTTTGTGTAACCTGAAACCTGGAGTCTGGGGCAAAAGCTCAAAACAAAGAAAAATGACAGTGACAGTGATGTTTTTAAGCTTGAGCCTTCTACACTTACACCACTAGACTGCACTTTCTTGGACAAGAGAACTCCATCTTCAAGATCAAAGAATCAATTTGAAGATCAAAACGTTTAAAAATGGAAGCTCAAATGAAAATTAATTGTGACTGTTGCTCTTTTGCGTATTCAGGCTGCTGTATTTAGACTTCAGAGGTAAACATCTATGTTCTCAAAATATACAGAGGAATAACAGGCTTGTTATCTTCCTGTAGAATTATGAAGTACTTCTTAAAGAAGCATTAAGAAACATTCTTTTGCTAAACTTCTTTGGCAAATACTTGAATGCACAACTCTGGATGACAGTTATGTAACTTCCCCAGGCTTATGTATGGCCAACAGTTTTCAAAGGATGCAAATAAGTAAGCTTTTCAGATTAATTCAATCCTATATGTCAATCATTTAAGAAATTATTTGTACCTTAAGGGGAACAAACGCTAAAAAACTGCTACCCTTAGTGTGTTCTACTTCATTTTGTTTGTGTACTGCCTTCGCTGTTGGTGCCTTAAAGACATTATTGTTCATTTTTGTATTTTTAAAGCACTCCTTTTAATATGTGGCATGTGACTGCCCTGCAGTGAATAAGAGTAAGACGTTGTCCGTTTGATAGGCTTGCTTAGAGATTGCTCTTTCTCTGTGCTGTCATTGTATGTGAGATGTATGGAGCCACAAGAAAGCTGCAGAGAAAAAACCTCCTTAGTGATGGAACAATTCCCTCCATGCCATTATTACTGTTGTTTTTTGTTGTTTTACTGTGAAGCTCCATTGTACTAGGTGCTGTGCAAAAAGTTTGTTCCTGCTACAGAGCCTGTACAGTATAAACCATGAAATCAGCTTCACATCACAGATCCTGGAAGAGCACAGGAAATAAATTAGCAGATGTGGGACAAAGTTGAAAAGCCTGCCTTGCTACTCAGTATTAGCTGCACGTCGGGCAAAGTCCATGTTTTTTAAGGTAAAACCCAGGTCAGAGGCTGACTATACGGAAATCCTGCTCCAGCTTCTGTGGGTGACCAAGGGATCTCACCCAGGCAGCAAGGCAGGCAACAATCAATGGGAAAGCTGAATTAATCCGCCCTTGTGCAGCTCTAATGACTGAGAAACCCAATACATGCACGTGTCCATCTTTTTCCACTAACATGGAGACAATAGGACAGATTCGATCCTTCTCATCCCTGTGCAGTTTATAATACTATTGACAGTACTGCTGGAATTGACCTCAGGAGATTGTCTCAGGGATCCTCCTGTCAAAAGGTGGGATCAGCTACTCCTGAAGCAATTTCTGATGATCTGTCCTACTGGCTTGAAGAAGACACCAGCAGCACATCCCCAAACATCCCCAAAATACTGTGATATGTTCCAGCATTTAATCACTCCATTCATTAGCAAGTTTTCCTGGCTTCTAATCCCATACCTCATATGCTAAACTTATTATATTTTATCCCAACAGTAGTAGAGATGGAGAAGATTCACTTCCTCTTTGCAGCTGTCTCATAGATAGCTGTAAAATAATTTCATGTCTCCCCTCCATTTTCTCCTCTAGCTAAAGCTTCGTTCCTCAGCTCTGTCCTCAGAGGTCATGTTTTTGATACCCTTAATCATTCTTGCTGCTGTCTTCTAGGATCTCTGAAAATGAGCCCACATCTTTCTTAATATGCATGCCCACAAGCAGGAGACTGTGCTTTGGCTGAGGCCTTGGCAGTGTGAAGTAAAGCAGAAGGCTGCCTTATCTTGTTTTGCAGACTCTCATCTTGCTTATACATCCTCACTGGGACATTTGCCTTTTTCTCGACAACGTGACGTTGTCTTACATTCAGTTTGTGAACCATTAATATCTTCAGATCATTGCAATAATGATTAGTTGTGCAATTACTTATTCCTATTTAAGTACTGAAACTTGTTTGCATGTATCCTATTATAGCGCATCCCATCATTTCTACCTATTTTGCAAATTCTCTGTTTTTCTTCACGCGCTTCCCTCCATTCCTCCCTCATGTTTTGTACTTCATGTCATATCCCTGTGTAGGGAGTGATGACATTCATCCCTTTAGTGTTAGCACTCAAATCCATTATTACAGGTCTTTAATTCACACTTATCAGAGAAAGTCTAGTGTCTACGAAGGGCATCACAGCACAGCCAGTAATGCTCCATCCCTGCTTTCCCTTCAGGCTTTGCTAATGATACCTATTCTGGGGCAGCAGCAGTGTTAGGGAAGTTGCCCTGTCAAACATAATAGAAGTGCTACAGACAGTGATTTATAACGACTTTAACACCGTGAGAAGGAATTTACAATACAAATTGGGGTAGAGACTTCAGTGTCTCTAAAGCAGTAGTTTGTAATTCTGAAGAGATCTAAAGGGTGAGGTCTCAACAGAAATGCATTAAAAACCCAGCACCTTGTCTTTGGCAGGAAAGTCAGTGATAGACATGCCTGACTAGAGAGTATAGGAGTAGAATAGGCACAAAAGTGTCCTGCAGACTGGCCTGACTCCCTTGATACTCAATTATTATATAGACTTCAATGTATTTCTAAGTGGATCTTTTTCATATGAGAAACCAGTTTAAATACCAGCAATATTAGCCCATTTACTGCTGCTCTTTATGGTGTAATAGTTACTTTGTGACTTAGGAAAATGAGTCTTACAGGAGTTCTACAGAGCTGGGAAGCTGAAAAGGTCAAGTCGCATTGCTCTGAACTTACTCCTTTAATGCTTTGCTGTTGAAACTGTGTCTTTCAGTAAGGACCTAGTCCTGTATTAAAATCACAAAGCTAAGAACACTTGATCATTCCTTTAGGATTAATTAATTTCCCAGAAACTAACTAATGCATTTTAGAAATAGCTGCAGGCAAATGTTAATAAGAGATTAATCTTTCATGCCTTTGAGGACTTTTTAGACAAAATGAAGATAGGTTCAACTTCCCCTTGAGTTCCAAATGTGAACAAGACCAACTAGTTTACATACTAACTTTTGTGATAAATGAAACATCTATCAAAATGGAAACAACTTTTGCCCAGAGCAAAACCATAATACCTTATTGTTAAGCCATTTAACACCAGTAGCAAGATAAAGTTTCAGTAATGAAGCTTATAATAATTGTCTTTTCAGGTGGGACTTTCAGGGAGCACTCAGACCTGCTTCTCAATCTGAGACCTGCTTTGGTCTCAGAAGCTTAGAGGAAAATCCTTTGCAAGCAAAACAGGCCACTTTTGGTTCGTTTATGGCAATGAGAGAGTCCTGCTCTCATTAAATTAAGTAACGAAACACTTCATTTCCATGGATGGAGACAGAGGCCACCTCTTAGAAGGCTGACAGCTTGTGAACAGGGTGAAAACTGGGAGTGATAACTGGTAACCCCAGCTCTGATAAGCTGTGGCCTCTAATAACTTGCTAGTTCTCGCCAGCTCAGATGCCAGTAACCTGTCAGCCCCTGTGGGGCACAGCCCTGCTGATGACTGCTATGCTGCTGATGACTGCTATGCTGCTGATGCATAGTCCAGCCCAGGTGAGGGGCTTTGCCTGTACTGCTCACCACCCTTTAGCCCCAGAGACAGCAGCTGGCCACCTCCTGTGAGATCTCGGGCCAGATTCTCTCTGTGCTTAATTTAAAACCAGCCTCCTGTATCAAAATACTGTCCTTTCCCACCAAGAAAGAATATTCTTCCCTACCTTGCAAAGCATAGGTATGGTGTAAAATACACAAGGTTTGTAAGATGACATACTGTGAAACCTGTTCCATGCACAAAGAGTTCCTCTCTTCACAACGTTGGGGCACTGAAACCCCCCTTCTGCCAGTTCCTGCACCATAACTAAAACAATAATGCCTTGGCATTTTATGAAATACCTGAAACTTCAGTGCATGTCACTCAGTGACTGAGTGTAGAAGATGGTGATAAAGTTGTCAAGCAAAATGGCTGCCTTTGCATTATGACTATTTTATACATCTGTGTATATGAGACTATATATTACAAACAACAGCATTGCACCCTAAGGTGTAGCAATCATATTTCTCGTTACTCTTGTCTCTTTACAAGGCTTATCCCGCTGTGGAAAAATAAACATTGGTGTTCACTCTCCCTGCAGAAATAAGATCTCACAGACATCACAATGATGCAGGTGTTTAAGATGCTGACATATCATGTCAAAAAAGGTTAAAAGATTTATGCATCGGAAGCAAGAAACACAACTCTCTTCATTAGTGCAAGGCTGTGAATGCAACTCACATGCTACTGCTCGTTTTCAGTAGTTCCTATTCTGTGATTAATTGTTTACATGGTGTTCAGTGTTAAGCACTAGATAACACATTATTCTTAGTGTTATGACAATATTCCCTGTTGACATCTTTTAGCTGTCTACACTTCTTGCAGCAGACTTGGCAAACATTTCTTGAATATATAATGTTTGCTCACTCCTTCCAACCTTAAAAATTTAGTTGGGTGAGATTTTTAGATCCCGTTTTTGTAGCACACTTGCTAGTCTTCTTGTAGTGCTCTACATTATTAATTTCAGAATAATTTTACCCTCTGGCTGTACACATTTAATGGAACTCCCTGTACAAATACCTCAAGCAAAATGCTGTATTTACAGTACTTTCCAGGCACATTTATCTAAATTGACAAAAATCAAAAGAACGCTATTGAAATCTATGCATTTGTCAGTGAAATATTGAAACATCTTTAAAAAAAAAAAAAAGAAAAAGAGTCTATTGTACATATTATTTTTCTTTGATACAGCTCTAGTTTCAGTGAATGCAGCCAATTAGATTTGCTGCATATCTAAAGTAGGATTGACTTGTCTGCCTGAAACATCATAACAAACCAAGTACTTTTCCACTTATCTTCTGAGCATTTTTCCAGTGTACAATAGAACTAATACCACATGCAAAGCAAAATCTGTATTGACCTTTCTTATGCTTCTCAGTTCTTTTCCCCTACCGTACTCAGACTGCTTTACATCAGAGACTGGAGGAAAAAACAGGCTATCTGGGCAGCTGTTTACACATTCAGTGGACACACCACTGGCTCACAGACTTTCTTTAGATAAATGGTGATTATCCTTGTCTTCAAAGAAAAATAAGGCAGCCCAAGAAACTGTTGTCTTGTCATTTACTCTGAAATAACACAGTGAATGTGCAGGGCACAACCATTAAAGAGGGGTGTCCATGTGAGTACCTGGTGTAAACAGAAATGAGATATACTTTGATAAATTATGGCCAAGGAGTGGGCTTCCAGCCCTTTTTTCATAAAAGCTGACAATTTTTTCAGGTTATCAATTTGGCAGGAAAAGAATATCTGCCATCTGCTAACATGCTACTTACATCAATCAGGTGCTCAGATGTAATGGCAAAGAAGGGGAAGAGCCAAACAGGCATGCCTGAGGGCTCTTCCTAATGGTATGTGCTAAAGTGCAGACAGAAAGTAAAAAGTAGCCAAGACAGAAGCTATTCAGGACTGACTCTCTCTCCACACAAAGAAGCAGGCCCAAATCTTCACTGTGATAGCAGGATACTACAGAAGTATAGATACCAACCAGTGATGGGTGACAGAAAAACAGTCAGAGGACTGGCAGTGTCAATAGAAACACAACATTTTTTGGCTTCAGAGACATGTAATACAGCACTACAGTCATTCTGGGGTCTACATGGTCCTTGTGAAATGAAAAGCAAAAGAAAGCTGGCACCACCATCCCGTCTATCACTGGTACAAACCCAGGCCCAGGTGCTTACAAAGGAAAGAAAGGGTGTGTATTTGGAAAAAGAACAGAGATTCATCTGAGATGGAACAAAATAATGGAGTTAGCAGAGAAGACATGGACATCATGTACATGCTGTCTAAGAACATCCAGTTTCCTCAGAGATATCAGCAATGAGATAATACACCAAGAACAGCTGCCCTATGACAGGATAATGCTAATCAGACAATCATCTACTTAAACACTTAAAGGAAAAAAAGTGAGGAAAATATATACTTAATGGTACTTGCCCAACAGAGGATGATAAGTTTCCCATATCTTGCTTAACTGGATAATGTACATTTTTAACTTTATACAAGGGAAGGTTTGCACACCTCTCAGCTCAAGGAGCTACACAGTGCTGCTGGAGTCCATCTGCAGAGCAATGAACTCTCATATTGCATGAACTACTTAGGCTGAAGGAATTTTCCTCTAGATCCCTAACATTTGGGTGAAGGAGAACTTGGAATGTGTTGGTTTGCAGAGGTAGCTAAAAGGCTACTCACATAATGCTGAATTCCAAAAAAGGACACAGAAGGAATTTGTGAGTGACTATGGTAAAAGGGAAATAGTAAATCTCTGATACAGCCTTGTCTTTCCTCTGTCCTCTAGTATTCACTGGACCCAGTTAGCCTTGGTGTATCCTGGTACATCTCCCAGGGAACGTCTTTTGAATGAGGAAGCATTTTTATGAAAGAAAAACATCTCAGTTACAATCTTACCATAAAGAATGTGGATGACACGTTAAAAGTGAGTTAGAAAGAAATGTGGATGTCGCTGTATGCAAGTAGCCTTGCTAGGCAAAGAGAAATAAAAACAATGATTAGGGCAATATTATTTTTGGGAAGGAACTGAAAAATTCCACTGGTTACAAAACATACAAGATCATTTCCCAAATTCTGTCACTTAATGAATGAGGAATTTGGCTGCAATATTTCTTCTTGAAATTATAGCTGTGCTAATAAATAATATACTAACATACCCAATTTCATAACACTAAATAAGATGAGAAAAGATTCAACATTCAGAAACCTCATTTATAGAAATCAACAGATTTAGTTCCCAAGGAACAATTGTTCCCCAGCTCATATGAAGTTTATGTTCCCAAAGTCAGGAGACAGCAGAGAAAACTTGTAGGTCTTGTTCACACAAATGAACAAGTTCTCAGCTTTATCCTGCTGTTCCCATGTAGGTAAATTAAAGAATAACTGCATTAACCACAGGATCTACAGATTCTCTTCACAAGTCTGACGCCCACGTGATTTCTGAATTTCTGCCACTCTCAGTGAAATGTATGAAAATTAGAGAACAGCTTGAAGAACAGGAGTACAAAGCATATGCGAAGCATTTATATTTATGCAGTATTTCAAGAAGTTGTTTTCCACCTTAAACCAGGATCAGCGTTCAGGGCAAAGAGAGTGAGAGGGACTTGGAAATCTGACCAGCTTTTTCTCCAGCCTTCTAACTGGCTAGAAGACTCTGTTAGGGAGTCTGAGACCACAGCCATATGGACAGTAATGACAGTCTGTTCAGTGTCATCCTCCTACATTATTCTGAAATACATGCAGGTTTTTATAGCAAATTATTATCTGAACATTGTCAGTTAAATAATATTCATGCTGCATAATCAAGAGAAAAATGAGCATCCTTTATATACCATTTGGATCATCTTTTGAATATTGCAAGGTTCAATACCTAAGTATAACTCCATGGCTACTATTCTTTTCTGACAGTGAAATATGAAAGGGTATATTTTCCTCCATATGGATACAGATTTCAAGGGCAGCGAATTTCATGCTTTTCTTTGCCAGAAAATATTTGTGATCTGAATACATTTTAAGAAAAATTTCCATGCTAGCAAGTGATTAAGAAAGATAACAGCGTGTATTGGCAGCAAACAAATGAAAAGTAAATAATAAAGATGGGTAGAAAAGCAGCTCAAAGAAGAATTCTAATCCCTTCTCAATTAAATAATTAAAAAAAAAGTAAATGCCTAGGAAAAAAATGGTGAATTGTAGTCTGTTCTGGCCTGTTACCCCCACCCACAACATAATTCAATTTACTGCCTCGAAGTTACTCCCGATTTACCGAGGTGCAAACAAGATCAGAATGAATCTCTGAGCATCTGCCTCAGGGTGAACTCTCAGCCGCTGAAAGATTAAGAACAGGAGTCACTTCAATCCTCTATGTCCTTTGCAGCGCAGCATTGACTAAAGCAGTCATGAACCTATAGTAACTTATGGGTTAGGATGGCTTATGGTTGCTTTGTGTTTCTGGAGCTTTAGAAAGGAACCACAGTGTATACTGGTTAGTATGTCCCTATGTGCAACATAAAAAGATACAAAGACCAAAGCAGCATAACACAACAGTGCTCCCAGCATTTTCAAGGAGAGAAAAAGGGAAGGGAAGGGAAGGGAAGGGAAGGGAAGGGAAGGGAAGGGAAGGGAAGGGAAGGGAAGGGAAGGGAAGGGAAGGGAAGGGAAGGGAAGGGAAGGGAAGGGAAGGAAAGGAGAGGAAAGGAGAGGAGAGGAGAGGAGAGGAGAGGAGAGGAGAGGAGAGGAGAGGAGAGGAGAGGAGAGGAGAGGAGAGGAGAGGAGAGGAGAGGAGGGAGGGGAGGGGAGGGGAGGGGAGGGGAGGGGAGGGGAGAGGAGAGGAGAGGAGAGGAGAGGAGAGGAGAGGAGAGGAGAGGAGAGGAGAGGAGAGGAGAGGAGAGGAAAGGAAAGGAAAGGAAAGGAAAGGAAAGGAAAGGAAAGGAAAGGAAAGGAAAGGAAAGGAAAGGAAAGGAAAGGAAAGGAAAGGAAAGGAAAGGAAAGGAAAGGAAAGGAAAGGAAAGGAAAGGAAAGGAAAGGAAAGGAAAGGAAAGGAAAGGAAAGGAAAGGAAAGGAAAGGAAAGGAAAGGAAAGGAAAGGAAAGGAAAGGAAAGGAAAGGAAAGGAAAGGAAAGGAAAGGAAAGGAAAGGAAAGGAAAGGAAAGGAAAGGAAAGGAGGAAAGGAAAATCATGTCAGTAGAAGCTTGAGGCATAAGTTAGAGCAAGAAGGTAACTTATAGATCCTAATGAAGAAATCTGGCCTGTAGTCTTGCTTAGACCACGTGCTATTCCAGGCAAACTCCCATCACAAGCAGAACCTGAGTTACAAGAAACCTCTTTTTCCAGAGGCTGTGTCACTGCTCCAGGTCTTCCTGGGTCTTTGAAGACAGTGGGAGCTGCAGGAACTAACTTAAGATCCTGGGCTGCGTTATTTGGATTGTACCCAGCAGATCAAGTGAAGTGGTTATTGCCCCTGTTTGCGACCCGTGAGACCACAGCTGCAGTACTCCATCGAGTTTGGGCACCCAAGTGCAAGACAGATGGCCCTGCTTTGATCAGATGGTTGGACCAGATGATGTCACTGCCAACACAAATTATTCTATGACTTTAACAGCTGTATTTTCCTGGGCGGCTTACTGACTCCTCACACTGACTGTACGTGCTTGAATGCTGCTAATGTCTTTTAACATTTCATCATCATGATCCCATTCTTCATTTTCCTAAAAACATGGCAGTAGCTACAGCCATATCTCATTGGCTCCTCTTCTTTCTCCTCCTGCTTTTCTCATTGACCTTACAGCCACTGTTATACCCCTGTCTGGCAGAACAATCTCTAGCAGGTCACACTTATGTTTGTGTCAAACAGGGAAAGTTTTGGACCAAAAAACTGAGATCATGCTGACAAACAAAACATTCGCTGAGTCACAAACACTTCCTTGCTCCCATTCTTCTTCCTGGTAGAATGTAAAATAGTCAATCTGAGTTGTATTTCTTCTAAACCCATTTTACAAGGAACAGTTTAAATGGGACAAAGCACTTATTTTTTTAAAGACAGCATTTTGTAAAAGTTACTGGTAATTTTTAGAGAGAGTTGGAACATTTTTTTCAAAGACAATTTTTTGCACAGATGCACCAATTTCTACAACAATTTGTTGTACCACGTGTACAAGACAGTGACTATGATCAGGAGAAAAGTGATCTGAGAGGCAGGGGATCCAGAGTAGAGTCTCTGCTCCATTAGGCTGTACTGCAGAGCAAAGGTGAACCTCAAAAGCTGAGGAACCAGTCTGTTTGCTAGATGGTAAAATTCACAGTGGAGTCCACTTTTGAACAGAACTAGACATTTTCATTTTCATATATGTGTACCTGGGGTTTTTGTATGCGCACACACACTTGGGAGTGCATGTGTACACTCACCTACACATATAATTATGAAGGACACACAGAGACAGACTTGTTACACAGCCAGCAATTTCACTCTGTTTCAAGATTTTACCTCTTAGCAACACCATCACTCAGTATGTATCCCGACTGGAATGTTAATATCCATGGAGTTTGGTCTAATTTATAATCAGTGCAGCACCATCAAATTCATCATGATTGCAAAAAGGAGAGAGGCCCTTATAGAGGTGATTTCACTGGATTCTGCACCTATAACTACCAAACTTGTGCTACCTTGTTTTGTTATCATATTCCAAAAACAATTATTCTAGACATGTTATCAATGTATCAGTCAATCAGCTTCTCTACCCCCTCTCACAATTTCCAGAACTAATGCATTTTCCTATGCTTGCTTCAGCAATGAAGAAAAACAGCAATAGCTCCAATGGCTCATTAAGAAGGAAAACATTTTTAAACTCATTGGTCACCAAATCACACCAGATTCCAGAACATGAACTGCTAGATGAACTACTTGTCTAATCATCCTGAGACATACCAGTCTATGTATAACACAAGCCGATAGGCAAGGTACACATGACACAGGTTCACTGGATCAGTACTGAGACGTGCAGGAAGAGAGGGAGCCTTTTGGGCTACGTGTGCTGCATCTGCATCACCTGCATTTGCACGAGAAGGAAAGGCACAAGGGTGTTCATGTCTGGGGAAGGCATGGCTGAGCCCTGACTGGAAAGGACTGACCTGGACTTCATCACTGCTGTGCCCTGGAAACCAAACAACTCAGCAGTTGTGCATACACAAGAACAACATGATGCCTTTGAGAAGCCTACCCATAGGCTGAGAATTAAGCATGATCATAAGTAAGGTGAGGACAAAAGGTATAGACTTTCTTTAACAGCTGGAAATTCATTTATTAAAGCATATGTTTGAGGATGGCTAGCAGAAGCTTTTATGGCATGACCACTGACTCGCTCCTGTGGCATTTTGGAGCTGGTGAGCAGGTTCAGCATTTGGACATGATACTCATGCAAGTAGAGAGTCAGAGGAGGCAAGTCACATTTAACACGGAGCAGCTGGGGGACAGTGTATGAGGAGCTTCCAGTGGAGGTTGCTTCACCATGATCTGGGGTTTTTCACCTTCATTTAGATTTAATTTTTGTCCTTTACAAGCACAACAATAGGAAGTAAGACACCTACATTTCTTGCTCCTTAACACTCCCAATGCAAGCCACCAACTGGGTATTCCTGGCTGAAGGGCTCAGATGTTAAAGGGAAAAACCTCGTGAGAGGCTGTCCCAGGATTACATTTCCACAGCTCACTCACAGCCCCCTGCATTGACAGAAACTCCTCCAGGTATATATGAAATTCCAATCACACACTGCAAAACACATCCAGCTCAGGAAGAACATTTCCATCTGCAAATACTGTGCCTCCTTTTGTCACAAGTGACCCCAAAAATAATCTAGAGGGAAAATACCCTTTTATTTTCAGTTGACTTACTCTTGGCATTCAACTATTTGTTCCCTATTGATTGAATACTTTCCTAAAAGAGGTTTGCTTAAGCACCTACTTAACAGCTTTCCTAATTCAAGAAATATAGGGTGTGTCTAAACATATTGCACAGCACTAAAAAGGCCACAAGGTCCCTAGATCAATCCTCTCTTTTACTGGTAAGAACTAGAATTTCCATGCTACAAGAGAGTTCTTATTGTGAAAAATATTTTTAATACTAACAGCATAAACATAAAATCTTGCGCTGAATGGAAATACGTTAACAATCTTCATCACTGTAGAGGGAGAAAGGGGAATTGTAAGAGGCCATGCAAGGAAGGAGCCAGAAAGCAAATCAGTCAGATTGGGATTTGCCTACTTGCCTTCAGATTGCACGTAGCTTAAAATACCCCCCACGACACTGGAAAGTGCAGCACTGCTAACGGAGGTCCCTTCCAGGCTGCTGTCTGGCAAGAACTGTTAGGCAAACCTGCTTTTTGTCTGTGCTGAATCAAAAGTGTCAGTAGGATTCACAAAGTTCAATTTAGTCAAATCACCATTTTCTAATCTGGATGGAAAATTTCCAGTCAGGGCTTCTTAACTGCTTAGAATTGTTAGTTTGGAGCTCACGGAGTACCAGTGCCACACTGGGATCATCTGTTAAAATCTTTTGGAAACAAGTGGCTCTCCCTTTTCTTACTAGCATGTAATTTCTGAGAATCCAGTTTCATTATATCAGGCCAGATACATATAAGGGGAAGTGTGAGCTGCTCTAAACTTACTCAATTTTCTTCCCAATATTCAAGCAATGAACTTATTTAAATGGAGTAGCTTATTACACTGCCTAGGACAGAAATAACATTAAGATGATATAAAGGTGAAATATAAGATGATAATCCACCCTAAGTAAGCTACTGTGAGCCATTTAAACTACGTGATATTTTACTTTTTTAATTAATTCAAAAATACTACTTTTATAGCACTAAGTTTTCACTGCAAGTAAAAACTATGGTACACTAAAAGAGGATTGTGTTTAATAATCAGAGCTAGGGCTAAAATCTGCAGTCCTTGCTGAGGCAAAACTGTGAGCTATTACACGCAAGAAGCAATGTCTCCTTGTGGAAACAAGCATACTGATTTGGGCTGAAACTAGTTTTTAAACTATGTACTGCAAATAGCATGTGAAAAAGACTTAAATAATCTGGAGGACCCCAGGATTAAAAGAAATTATTTCTAGCCGCTTATCAAAATAACGTTCTTGGGAATAAATGGCAACTGAGGAAAAAGAATATTTTAATAGGCTTATTTCCCTCACCCACAGAACAGATTTCTATCTCCTCCTCTAATGAGAGTAGTAATTTCATAGCTCTTGCAAAACAAAAAGCCAGGATATAGTTTTTACTTTCCTAGTAACAGATATTAATGTTGGCACCAGAGGGTCATGGGCTCCGAAAGGGCTGTTGCTTGGAAGATGTAATTTTTAAAACTCTTCATTCACTTTCACCTTCCGGAGTTGCAGCTGAAACTTAAATTCCCAGTTTCACTCTCCATAGACAAGAACAAGTACCTTTCTGGAAAATGAATGGAGACTTGTCACAGCATGTATTTAAAAATGATGAAGCAAGAAAGATCTAGGCTGATCCTGTACGGATTTGGCCGTGACACAAGTAAGGCGTGAACTCAGACCTCTTTGTCTCCAATTGGGTGGAGTCCAAGAGACAAATAATTGAGATCCAAATGAGGAAGTTGCTTTTCTCCAGTGGATTCACAGGCCTCAAAGTTGTTCTTATTCTGACTTAAAAAAAAATGCATTATAAAGCAGGATGTGAAAACAATGGCTGAAAGGTACTGTGGATATTTTCTGATGTCTAATCACAGGTTTCTGTGCCTGACATAGGGAGCCACGGGCACCTACATGCATTCATCACTGTGAATTCCCATACTCAAAGAGACCAGTGGTCCATGTGGAACAATAGTCCAGAAACACCTGGTCTTAGCCACTTGACAGAAAGGTAAAAGAAAGAAAGTGGGTGAGAGCTCTCCCTGTAAAAAAAAAAAAAAAAAAAAGCTTATTCTGTGTAATACAAGTGTCTAAGTACTGTTCAAACCACTGAGCAGGAGCTGAAAAGCCGGCTAGGAGGGATAACTTCTGTATTAAGTTTTGCTATTGCAACTTTTGTCTTACTATCTATAAATAACCTTTTGACATATTTATTCTTCCCAAATTCTGTATTCTCAATATCCAAATGGAACTTTTAATCTCAATTTTTAACAGCCAAATCAGCCACACATTATTATCTCTAGATTGCAGGTCTGAGCTGCATCCTCTATTTTAGTTGCAATGCTTGGACTGAAGGGATGGTGGTAATGAAATGAGTTAGTGCTGGTTTTATGTGAATGACACTACTTGATTAGGTAATAGGTAGCATTCATTGTCCATTAACTTGTCAATGGATATTCTAATGTTCCTAGTTCAGCACTATGATCAGGCAAGTGTATGATTGATATCGTCACACAAAGAGCTGTTTTGAGCTTTGTTGCAGGCATAATGTTGCCCAACAAGTTGTCTCTGATTCTAGACACTAAAACTTGAAAAAAGGAAAATAAAACTTGAAAGAGGAAACAAGCTCAAAGGCCATTTTACCATTGTTTCCTGCTTTTTCCACCCCCCTCAATCATTTTATCCCTATGAGTTTGTCCTTTAGCCTAAGCATCCTGGCCTCAGTATAGCAAAGGACTTAACCGTGCTTATGTCATTCATTAAACATTAAATATTATTTTTTCATCCAGAGTTATATCTTCCTCATGTTTGCTTTTATTTTCATAGTTATTTTCTTAATAGATGATTAACAGTCCAATGGAAAGAAAAGTCCAAATTTATCTGTAGTCAGGGGTTGACAGTAATTAGGAGCTCTGCTTTGAAAGCTGGTGGGATTTAATTTAGCCCATAAGGGCTGTTTCCATTGTGTATATTTCACGTATCACAAAATAAACTAACCTTACACTGGACTGTAAAAACTCTATATACACAGCTAAAAATGAATCCTGGAGAGCCTTCTAAAATATAGCCCAGAAAATCCTTTGAAGTATAAAAATTACTTGAACAACTTTCATATAAAATAAATTGATTGTTAGAAAGGAAGATACTACATAAAAACCTATTTGGCAGAAGTCGAAAGTGAATTTTAATTCCACCATATACTTTCATACTACTAATGTATATTCATGCTTATCTCTGTTTCCAGAGTCATAGATGCAGTAGACATAGCAAATAAAAGATAGAAAAAAAATCTTCAAATAGATTTTTCAAAATTCAGTTATCTCATGAATTTCAGAATTCATGAGGACAGTAGTCCTCATTCCCTGGACAAAATCTTCAGAACACAGATAAATAATGTAAATTAAATGTCCTGAACCTCACAATATTTTACCAGATATCCCAAAAATAGCCTGAAGAGCAGCACCTCTTGCAAACAATTTTTTTTTTATCAGTCATCAGTTGATCTAACATTAAGGAAAAATCCAGGTAATATTCATTTTTTCCTCTGATATTTCAAAATGGTGCTAATGGGGTAATCTATAAACAGGAAAATGCTTAAAAAATTATTTCACTGAGGTGCCAAATCCCTTCAACTCATATTTGTTGTGAAGATCACTGGCAACATGGTCAAGAATTGACTTTCTTAAGCATTCTTTTACTAGTTTGGAAAATAAACTACTAAAAGAAAACACTCCTCTCCCTGGAGGTGAGGTGGTAGTAGGGGAAACCTGTTAAAAATCAAGCTTTGCATGGAAATAAAGATGAGATACAACAAGCATCTTGTTCATGGTGAGCAGGTTGCTCATCCTTTCCCATGGTACTTGCTCAGTCTGATCCCTAAGATATGCTGTAAGTACCAGGTATAAGAAATATCAAAACCCAAACCAAGATGGTTACCATTACCTCTAGACTGACAAATAATGCCACTCCTAACCGAAGGAGGTTTATTAGGGCAAATACTGAGAGAAAACTGAGGCTTCTCACATTAGTCCTCTCAACTGACCTAGGCAAAACATACTGAGCAGATTTTAAAGCGAACACTGCAAATGTATTGATTTGTATATGCAAATATCTCTAATTCAACACCTGAAGTTGTACCAGGAAGAAGTTATGCCTTTCTGCATACCCATTTCCAAGATACAACATCTGTTCCACTATAGCAGATCACTCTATATGCAGAATATGCAAGACACCAAACACAGGAACAGTGAAAGTCAGTAGTTTAGTTGGACCAAAATGGACTAATTCATGTTGCAGCAACTTCTTTTTGCACTCACGTATGCTAGGAAGCACTTTTCCATAATGAATATTTCACTCAAAAGAGTGAGCACAAATAATTATGAATGCACAAATGATTGGGGGTCATAACTACTGTAATAATAAACATCAGGTGATATTTTCCAGGATTATGCTATGATTTTGACTTTTTGGCTAAATTGTTTCTTCACCATCTGTTTTAAAATGATCCTCACAGGTGGCTGGCTTACTGACAGACACCTCTTGCATTTTGTAATAGGTGTTATACTTTAAAAGGTGTTATCTTAATTACTTACTTTTTTTTAAAAGTAGATGATAGTAGTTATCCACAGAAAAGAAGGCTGATAATTTTCATCAGCCATCCTAGCAACAGTTTCCTAACAAAAAGTAAAAATAGGTTATAGGTAATGCTTAGCATCAATATTAACCTAGATGAAAGAGAAACTTTCAACAATCTTGTAATTTGTGATGTACTGAGGCCTAGGTACAAACTGGCAGGGATCAGATAGCTTTTTTTGTTTATAACAACCTGCTAAACAAGTCCACAAAGTGATGGGGAGATGTAATCCAACGACCAAATATATTTGGTGACTCCTCATCAGAAGAATTGGTTTTTTGAGCACTCATTAACAATGGCAGGGAGTATCTTATACTCAGCATGCACATGGGGCACTCACACCTGAGTCTTGCTAAACTTGGGAGATTATGGGAAAAGAAACCTTTAAAAATTGGAAGGAAAGCTTCTCTAGTTTGGCTACATCACCTGGCTAAAAATGCAAGTTTCTTGCTACCAAAATCTGCTTTGTGTCAGTGAAGAGGGGTACAATCTCTTATGATACAAAACCTGTTAACTTCCCTGCTCTGGGAGTAGGAAATGCAGGGTCAGAGGCACTGTAATGACTGCAGGTGACAAATGCAGTTGTTCATGACTGTTGTATAAAGCAATGAGAAGTAATACAGCAGTCCAACCTTCAGAGTCTTTCAGCTCAGGCTGTTACCAAAATATTCATCATCAAACCCATTTTAGGTATTTCTGTTGTGGAAGAATCTATTTATAATACTAAATATTGATTCTAAATATCATGATATTATGGTATTAAATATTACTCTGGTTTACTTTATACTAGGAAACAAAATTTCAGTAAAGAATCTATTTTCTCTCTTCTGCCTTCCAGCGGAGGTAGACCAGAACAGCCCAGTGGATTTTAGGAGGGCACAGAACGCCAGGATGCCTGCCCCAGTCATACAAAGGCAAGTCAGCAGTTCCTGGGTCTGGCCACATCCAGGTACAACATCCACCCACCAGGCCCATCCCCTTCACACATGGATTCAGCACTGGGAAAGAGGCCCCTGAGGGACAAGCAATAGGTCAGATGTGCTCCAGCCAACTGGCCATTCCCCAAATCACACCTAGCAGGACTAGCAGCTTTCTCTGCACTTGATTTACTGTTGCTTGAAAAGTGAAGGAAGTAACAAAACACACAGCCATAAAGACAGGAGGAAAAAAATTCATCTAAATGTGTGAAAGGTAACACAGCAAGGCCTTCACCATCTAAGCAGCTGTCCAAATACAGAATTGAATGATGGATCTTGCAGGCCAAAGAGCTTGCTAAGGCTCTGAGGTGTTAAAATTGTCATCGATAATTTGTTCAGGATGTACTGCAGGCTCAGATGGAAGATGTGCAAGACAGAGTAGTGATACGAGGGATCTCATGAGGTGCAATAGCAAATGCATGGATCTGGGGCTCCGAGACGCTGACTGCATTTCCAACACTGCTCTGCATATGTTGTGTTACCAACACAGCTCTATGATGTCCAAACAATGCTGGGGGAATTTCTTTGACTCTAGAGGCTTTCTCATATATTCTGCAAGCACAGAAGGTAAAGAAATGGGGGGTGCAGGGGAGAAGTAAGAGGAAAAAACCTAGCAAATCCTTTCTAATCAATCAGCATTTTTAAGTATTCAGTTTTTTCCAAAGTTTCAAAATGGCATGCTTGTTAGACATCAGGAAGCGTTATTCTAGATGGGATTGTATCTAGTAATTGCAATGCCAAGCCAGATCCCACAAATCCTGACCAACATCCCACAAGGTTACAGGGACCATGCTTTCCTACTTTGGAGCAAAAAAAGAACACACACACACAAAATAACAAAACCCACAAATCCACCCCCAAACTCCCCATTTTCCTCCTGCTTAAAAGTTCCAGGAAACCTTTGGTAAAAGATAAGGAAAACCAGCTTAATGCACAATTATATGCACAATTCAAGCAAAAAAAAAGACATCCACATTGATCCCATGCAACATTTCAGTCAAAATGTTCAGCAGCAGCTACTAAAAAATACTCTCTACTACAACTATATTAGGTTCAGGGGCATCTCTGAGAAGCACTCAGCTTGTTTCTCATCAGAGAAAAGCAAATAATGATTCTTTGTGGCTTTGATAGCCTACAATGTACTAAATACAGAAAATAACAGAGTTTGTCCCGGAAGTTTGGAGATGAAAGAAATACATTTGGTTATCTCCATCACCTTGACAGGACAACATTTCTCTCTCCCATATATTTTGCAGTATTTTATCAACTCTTTTTAAAATTCCTGAAGATTGGCACTTCCATGCCTTTCAAACAGTTTCCTCAGCACATTTCATTGGCAGAGATTGCTTGGTGATGTTCAGCTTAAATGTACACTTTTCTCCATCTCAGCCATTTTGTGCTACAGCTCACGGCAGAAAAACATTTATTTCAGCCCTCTGCGACGGACATCGGGGATGTTTGTATTGGTGCAGGGGATGGATTATGGCATCCTGAAGACCTGTGTGTAGCAAGTACCCACCTTTCAAGAGGGAACTGCTCTTCAACAGAGGGTGCAGCATCCCGAGGGAACCTCTCACTTCTCTATAGCCATCCAGTGATTTCTTGTTACTGAGAGCAACACTCTAAGGAAACTTGGGGAGATAAATCTGACAAAGCTTCCTGCTCTGCATGCTAAATGGCTGGTTTTTCTTTTCTTTAAAACAGTAACACAGGTTTTAGCCTTACAGAGTTGCTTCTCTCTATAAATTACTCACAAT
Source organism: Morus bassanus (assembly GCA_031468815.1). Classification (NCBI taxonomy): domain Eukaryota; kingdom Metazoa; phylum Chordata; class Aves; order Suliformes; family Sulidae; genus Morus; species Morus bassanus. The sequence continues at coordinate 6,971,356 of CM062583.1, forward strand.
ATTGCTCTGCACTGCGCTAGAAAGCCCTGATGAACATAGTCCCACAACAATTACAAGACAGCAGTTCTTATATTTAGCATAGAAGCAGAATAAAGAGAACCACAACATGCATGATCCAAGAATAGCAGCAGCTGCTTTCTTATACCTAACGCTGGCTCTTTTTTAACTCAATAAATCATATATTTATTTTGATTTTTTTTGTAAGTTTTTTGTTGTTTGAAAATTAAGCATTAATAAAAAGTGTGCAAGATTGCTAGTTTATGCATAACCCTGTGAAGACCTTTGAAGGACATTAAGTCCTACCCTGCAAACACTACATTACATGATTTCTGCAACTGATTTCACCTAATTCAAGGACAAGCACATGATTTTACTTGAGTAGCCATCCTCACCTTGCCTGAACTCTAAACACATACTTAGATTCATTCTAATTCTGTGATGAAATTAGGCACATTAGCTTAACAAATTAACCTTGTACTTAGCATTTTGTTTCCTGAAGCCCTGGACAAGACTGCCAGAGCAAAAGAACAGAAAACTACCTTCTACTTTTGCTAAACTCAGTATGTCAGTGATAATGATGGACACAGTTCAAAATCAACCACCTTTCTATGCAGGCAAAGTCTTATTAGTCCATATAAGTTGACCCAGTGCTCACTTTATCCTATGTCCACTCAGTGCATTTTGCAGAAACAGGGGGTTTTTTTGTGGCAGCTGTTTACGCTATCAGCTTCACTTTCATCCTATTGCCTCGTACTACATAGGTGCAGAAAAGAGCCGGCCTTGTGTAGCCTTCACAGTCAGGCTGTTTCTCAGCACTAAATGCCACCTCATATATATATATATATATACACACAGCCTCTCTCACAAAGCCTCAATGCCAAAGGTCAGTAAGTAGACAAAGTCAATATGTAAGAATGCTGCTGTATTAGTATTGAATTTTTCTGATATATTTCTGTTTGGAATTCAAGTCAAGAGAGGAGCACTGATCCACGCTTTTCTTACAGTTCTGCTAAATTGCTGCTATGCATTACACCACTAAACCTGCTGAACTCTCAGGTGCAGTTGCATTTAAAGACTGCAGAAAACTCACACATTAATAAGAATGCTTGCCATGACCTGGTGTCATCCACAGATGTGAGGAATCTGTCTGACATTCTTCACTGCCTTTAAAAGCCCATCACTATTTATTCTTTACTTTTCTGCACAAGCCCTTTTTTCAACCTCTTGCCAACAACACAGGTGATTACTTTGCACATCCAAGTGACAGTCAAAAACTAGATACTACCACTTACTCATTTCACATACCACCTGCATGTTTTACTTAGCCAGATGTAAGAGCCTTTCTAGCTTCCAAGTGAAGATAGTAGGAGAGGAATCTAGTAATAAAGGATTTAGTACAGTCCTGATGCAAAGCAGAACATTACAAGGAGGTGGCAGGTAATAATGAAATATGGTGCAGAAACCCCTGAGTTAGTGTGACATGAGTGAGGAAGCTCACGCAGCTGAGTGCAGCAGCATCAGCTCAGCATGACAGCATACAAGCACAACAGTACAATCCTGAGTCCATTGTGGCTCCCAATTTCTCCACCTGCAGTAGGTAAATATAAGATTCGGGGAGTTCAGGGGGTGAGCCGTGTTCAGAGTGAAGCCAAGTGCTGCTGCAGCATCAGTGCACACTGTCCTGTGGTTCGAGTGGTGACACCTACACTAGCTTCCCTTCAGCATAGCACTTCTCCACTGAGGGACTTGCAGACTTTGTCACTCATAGCCACAGCAGCTTCTGGAGTTTCAGGTTAGCAAAGCAGAGACAAGCTAGTGTCTACTATGTCCCATGAATGAGGTGAAGATGATTCATACGTGCACATTTGCCTAGAGTTCAAAATCAGAGTAAGAGATGCCTCTATTATTTGCTAGATGGAAAGCCGTGCCTCTCTATTATCTTAATATGCCTGACACACGTTTCACTTCTCTGACCCCCAAGGTACACAGAAATTGCATACAATAACAGGAAAAAAAGCAAAGCAAATGCATGTCATGATGACTTGATGTTGCCTTTTGCCTAAAGCAATTTGATATAATTAGCCATCTCCCAAGTAAAACTTTTATTCTTTCACCCATTTAAAATAAAAACTGTACATTGGCATGGATAGCTTGTCATTTTAATACACTTTGATGTTTGCAAGCTTTGAAATATCATGTTCAAATTTGTATGCAAATTTGTGTTTCCAATTACATACTCATTAGTTCTTCTGGAACTTCATCTTAATATTCGCAAAATGTTTATAGCTTCCTCTGTTGTTTTCCTGAATTGCTGTAGAATGAAACCCAGTATAGAAAAAACAAATGAAGAAATCCATTAACACTCAGTAACTTTCTTAAACATCACATTTAGTTTCTAAGGATGTTATAATTTGTCACTTCAAAAAGTTCAAATATCTAGGCATGCCCCATCTGATAGCATATTAAAAATCATAGGCAAATGTTTTTGCATCTATAGCATTATTAGCCTCCAGAAATGCCCACGTCCATGACCTACTCACTTGAAAAGCCTGTTGCTTTTGTCACTGTCTTTAATGAATGTTTTGGTTCACATGAAATACTGGTCCACATCCTTAGATAGAGTGAAATTAGGGTTACTGCCTACACTTCGGTGAAACAAAGCAAATTTACAGCAATTATTAATCTGGTTAATTTTTTTGTTTAGTCAGCTACCTCCACTGAAAACATAAATAACATTTTAAACTCTTCAGTGAAGTAACAGCTGCAATGTTAAAAAAAAAAATACACAAATCCCCATTGCCAGAAAGATCAAATTTTGGATGAAACCTGGAGCTCATTAGTAGCTAAAATGCATAACGTGAAATAAAAGGAAGGAAGGGCTCGGAGGGACCATGAGGTCATCCGTTACCTGACACCACCCTGCCCAGGAGTGATGGTATGGAAATGCACCCAGACATGCTTGTCTAACCTGTTCCCACAGATGTCCCTTCTTGGAGACTTTACAATTCCCCCAAGTTATCTATCACTATCAGATCTTTCCTAATGTCTACTTTATAAACATATTTCTCTACATGATATGTAGAGAAAGAGCCTGAAAGTACTAAACATAACAAAGGAAATCCCCGAGTAATAATGTGGCAGTGTCCTGTTTAAGAGGAAAAAATTTGGAAGGCAGCCACTAGAAATAATATGAACAATTAAGACTGAAACCGTATTGTAACTGTGTATGGAGAAGAAACTACACAAAATGAGCCAGAGAGGCATGGCTTTCCCTGGTTTTGTATTCAAAGTGAATACAGTCCCACTGGGCTCTATATAAATGCTGACTTTCTCAGCCTTTCATCTGCTCTCCCAATTTCAGCTAAAACTTGTAGTCAATAAAACAGTAAAGAAACGACAAAGATAGAGGCCAAATCCATCAGAATAAAAATTGGTCAGGTTTCATACCTATTACACATTTCTGATGTCAGCAAAGAATATTTTAAGCAAACATAACATAGGTTCATACGTCACTATTCATGCTGGCAGGCTTGAAGACATAACAAGCTTTTTAGCACTAATAAATCTACAACAATACGTTAAGGGTTTTTTAATGACTTTAAATTAATGCTGATCTTCTTAATTAAACTTTTTTCATTAAGAAGTAAATCTGTGCATGAACCAGATCAATTTATTCTAGCATGCTACCAGCATACAAGATGAATATTATAGAAACACTAGCAATGCAGATCTGCATCTTTCTCCAGCAGAGATAGTTCTCTTCCTACAGGCAGACAACAGTAATTGCAGTTCAGAGAGTGTCAGTAGCTCAGATACAATTTGTAGCATTATCTCACAGTCTGACGTCTGAAATGTGCGAGGCTCAGCAGAAATTTAAGAGTTAATTTTGCAGGTCTTTAGAAATAAGATATCGGAAATTTCTCCCTTGCTCTGAAAGCAATATCTTAAGGCAAGTAATTATCTAGAAGAGTGGGAACACAGTGACAGTCCATAGGACTACTCACTGAAATCATAAACAGAAATATTTATCAGTGGTAACTTTAAAACAAAAGGCATAAACCAATTTGAAAGTCTTCCTGGATTATTCTTCAACTTTTAAAGCATTTTGGGTAGGGTGAAAGCAGCTACACACCTGAATTATCAGCAATTTGAACACAAAGGGAATAGAAATGCTTTTGACAAATTATTATAAACTGCTACCAAAACCCATTATTTCAGAAGTGGAAATTTGTGTAAGAGATTTTCTTTTACTGCCTTTCTTCCCAATTGGTTAAGAGCATGAAGATGCAGTGACTCTGACTGCAGGCGATAGCCATAAATTAGACACGTGCATGGGTACCGTAAGGGTACTTGCTTCAGGGTCATTCCCAGTTTGCTTATGTCAAAGAGGAACCAAACAGCAACCATGAATTCCCAGCAGGCCCAGGCCACACTAGGGGGACCAGCACTCCTTGCCTCATGGTACCACTCCATGACCTGACAGCAGTAAGCAGGCTGCCCACTGGCATGTCTGCAACACACCTGGAGCACGGGCAGAAGGCTCCAGGAATACAGGAGCCAAGCAGGCCACCAGGCCCAGCATAGTGAGCCTGACAACTGTAGGGTTGTTTCTTCCCCACCCTGCATTGCTTTAGGGCTGGGAGATGAGGCAGCTTGCAGGGCTATATCCCCGTACTTCTGCCAGGATTAAGCTCTCAGGGGAGCAGTTTGGACCATCAGTGGAAACATGCTCTGAATTCACTGTAATACAGACAAATGCCTGCACAGCAAAAATATTACTGGAGCTGGTTAAAAGATGCCCAATTCTCCTGGTCCAGACCGGAGGCTAGGAGATGAGAGGACGCAGGTCCTCACCCAGGCTGTATGACCAGATTCTTTCATTTGTTTCAGCCAGAATTTCTCAACAACTAAAGCTCATTCTTAAAATGGGAGATCTCTTTAACTTGTCATATCAAAGATGTTTTCATATTTGAAGGCACAATCTGCATAATTTTGATATATGAGTAATATCCATGCCACCCTTCCACCATAGTAATAAAATAAATTATTTTTTTAAAGACATATGCTTGTTACTAATGATAGTCTGCTTGCTTTACTGGAGATGGAAGCTAAATGATTGCACAGATTACAGTTTGTGCCAACAGTATTTTGTATTGCAACTTACTCAAAAATTGGCCTGGGAAGTAGAAGGGTAGTTTAACAAACAGGCATAACATGGTAGAGCTTGGAGTGCTCCCACATGTCCTGGGCAACTATGAGTAAGCAATTTTGGACAGGGTCCTCTAAGGCTTTCTACACTGCAGGATTCGAAGTCCTGCTTTTGAAAATCCACCCAAGTTCTCATCTGCAACTTTATGTACAAAGTCATATTCAAGATAAATGAAAGGATACCTCAGTATCAAACCAAATTTTTAAGCTATTCACCAGTGAATTCACCAGATCATCTAATAGACAAGTATCTTGGAGAAAAGAAGGAATATGTGTGTGTGTTTGACTATATTAACACAGGATACAGAGAGACACCCAAGGAGCGGAGAGGTGGCTAATACTAATACTAAGGAAGGGAAGAGCCTTGAATAGATTTTCATTTAAAAAAAAAAAGACTTTTGGATAGATGTCAATAAACACCACTGATAAAGAATTGGGGGCGGGGGGGGGGGCGCTATGTTCTGTAATAACCGTGGTGTTAATTGTTCAGCTGTGCAGCAAGCAACAAATGCTAAACATAAATTAAAGTTCATTGGTCGTTGTCCTGGTTTTGGCTGTGATAGAGTTAATTTTCTTCCTAGTAGCTGGTACAGTGCTGTGTTTTGGATTTAGGATGAGAATAATGTTGACAACACACTGATGTTTTAGGTGTTGCTGAGCAGTGCTTACACTAAGTCAAGGACTTTTCAGCTTCCCATACTCCGCCAGCGAGGAGGTACGCAAGAAGCTGGGAGGGAGTATAGCCAGGACAGCTGACCCAAACTGGCCCAAGGGACATTCCATACCATATGATGTCATGTTCAGTATATAAACAGGGGGGAGTTGGCCAGGGGGAAGGGATCGCTGCTTGGGGACGGGCTGGGTATCAGTCGGCGGGTGGTGACAGGTTGCATCACTTGCTTTTCCTGAATTTTATTTCTCTCTCTTTTTTGTTATTTTCCTTTTCATTACAACTTATTATTGTTATTATTATTAAATTATTTTATTTCAATTATTAAACTGTTTTTATCTCAACCCATAAGTGTTCTCACTTTTACTCTTCCAGTTCTCTCCCCCATCCCACTGGGGGAGTGGGGGGGCGTGGGCGAGCAGCTGTGTGGTGCTTAGTTGCTGGCTGGGGTTGAACCACAACAGTCATCCCCAGTGATTTTGGTAAACCCAAAACCCAAATCAGAATTGTATGAAGGTGCATTATCACTCCTTTCCAAAAGAAGACAATTTACAAATAATTTATTTTTAGGAGAGACAGAGAATGTTAGATATCTACCATCTCAGGGAGCAAATCTGACAGGTTGTCAAGTTCTTTAAAAACAGACATCCCATGAATTATGAATAACCTGTCCATGGTTATCAAGCAGTGGGAGAAGTAGTCCTCAAGAAACTAGGTTAGAGCTATCTTGGCTAGTAGCATAATTATGAGAGCAACAGGACTACTCACAGATAAAACAGCCACTCCTGTCACAGTATGCTCCCTGTGATCACCATGAATTTCAGCAGGGATTGTTTTTGAGAGGAAGCAACTGAGTAGGTGGGTTATTCCAGAAAAGCAGGACTCCAGAATATCTGCTATGGCATTATTCTTATTATAAAAGCACAAGTTCTGTGGGGTGGTGCTTACAGTGAGGATTTTTCTGATTATATCCAGGTCACAGAATCACTGAGGCTGGAAGAGACTTCTGGAAGTCATTGAGGTTGACACTACCACCCCACTGAAAGCAAGGTGACCTATAGCAGGTATTAAGGGCTATGTCCACTTGGATTTCTAATATCTCCACGCCTGGAGACCCCATAGCCTCTCTGGGCAATCTGTTACAATGTTTGACCACCCTCACAGTAAGACAGTTTTACTCATGTTTAAATGGTTTTTCCTGTTTCAGTTTGTGCCCATCGCCTCTTTCCCTGTCACAGGACACCACTGAGAACAGTCTGGCTCCATCTTCTTTTCACTCTCCCTCAGGCATTTGTACACATTGATAAGATCCAACTGAGCCTTCTCCTCTCCCAGCTGAACAATTCCAGCTCTCACAGCCTCTCCTCTTATGATCAATGCTCCAATCTCTTAATCATCTTTGTGCCTCTTTGTTGGACTCCTTCCCGTATGCAGATGTGTCTCTTGTATTGGGGAGCCTAGCATAGGATGCAGCACTCCAAATCTTATCTCACCGAGGCTGAGTAGAGGGGAAGGATCACCTCTCTCATCCTGCTGGCTACTCTCTTCCTAAGGAGGCTGTTGGGCTGCTTTGCTGCAAGGGCCCATTCCTGGCTCATGGTCAGCTTGGTGTCCACCACAACCACCAGGTCCTTTTCTGCAAAGCCATTCCCCAGCCATTTGAACCACAGCTTGTACTGGGGCTTGGGGTTATTCTTCCCCAGGTGCAGGGCCTGGCTTTTCCCTTTGTTGAACTTCAGGAGATTTTTGTCAGCCCATTTCTCCAACCTACCCACGTTCCTCAGAACAGCAGCACAAACAGCTGGTGCATCAGACACTCCTCCCAGTTATTGTCTGCAGGCTTGCTGAGAGTCCACTCCATCCCACCATCTATGTTATTAATATAGATGTTAAACAATATTGGCACCAACCTCAACCCTTGGGATGGATACGCCACTCACGACCGGCCTCCGCATGGACTTTGTGCTACTGATTATGAATGATTGCATTTACACATTACTTCTCCTCAGATGACCAATGTGTTATAACTGCATGGGGTGTGTCAGGTAAAACTGCACTCCATTCTACGCAGACAGGTAACTCAGGAGCAAAACACCAATGTAGCTCTTGTGATGAGGCTGGCACATCAGAAGTCACTGGCATACCTCCGGCCAGAAAGAAACAGAGGAAATAAATTACCACTTCAAAGCAGTAGCCAACTGGGATTAGAACTGTGACTGCCAACAGGCCACAGAAGCTTCTTTCCAATAGGTTTGAGCTCACATAATCCAGCATTGTCTGATTTTCTTATCTTTAAGTTACTTGTCAGCTTTATGTTTACTCTGTTAAATAAAGCCAAGAAAAGTTCATCCATCCATCATTGATTAATGCCGGGAGAATATGAAGGGTTATTTCTACAGTATTATCTAACATGTACATGTTTTAGATGAGAACATATGTTGATAGTGCAGCATATATAATTCTTTCCTACTGAAAAAAAAATCTGTCAGTAGAGTTAAAATAGCATCCAGTTGCATAACCTGTCCCAGAGGACAGAGTACTACTCAGAATTCTGTTATACCTTTTAATTCCAAACACATCTGGGGCACCCAAAAAAGTGGGGCCAGGTCTAGGAGAAGGAGGTACTCAGAACCAAGACATGAGTGGCATCCCCCACGCAAGAACTCTACACACCCTCACTGCTCCCTAATATTCCTGTTCTCACTCATGCATAGATCTTATATCATCATAACCTTCTGGAAGATTGATTTACCTGTCCTCCTAGAAGTTGCTTACTTGTCAGGATCTTGGCAGATAATCCACCACTAACCTTGTCTGAAAAGTTATTGTGTCATTCACACAGTTACAATTTTTGCACTAAAATGATAAAGAGTGGGGAGGTACATCCTTCCTGCTGCAGGTATGAGTTGAGTGATACACTTATAAAACTGGGTAAAACAGTTCCAGTAAAGGAATAACACTGCCAAACCTTCATCAAAACCTCATCCTCAAGGTCAAAAATACTCTGATAATTGTCTAACAAGATTTATCACGTCCCTCCTTCTAAGTGCCTATAACAGGTTCACAGTGATTTGAGACTTCTCCCCAAAGTCAGTGAGTTCTCCCAGTTGAATCTCAAACTCCCTCCCTGAGCATGCTGTGGGTTTCCTTTTGCTTTTGCTGTTGGAGGAATGGCACGATGAAGTAATGAGTGAGTGAATCCTACAGCAATGAGAGGTTACTAGACCCATTTCCCTACGCTTGATTGGTCTTTTCTCTCAGTTCTGTTAAGGGCATTTCTCTTTCTTTTTAAATTATCTGCCAGATTACAACCTCTCCTGGATCTCAGCAGACATTCAGAGCCACTCCTGCTTTTCGTAGCACTGATTTATGAAGCCCTTATTGGGATAGACTTAATCTATCACAGGAATTGTTTTTTCCTCTCAGAACCCAGTACAGCAGATGTGATAAAGCACCTGTATAATAGGCTTTCTACACTGCCGCTGCCCGAGGATGTGGTTTACCACACTATTTGTGAATTATGGCTTCATTCTGAGCTTAAGTAAGCCTGGGCAGGGTGAATGAATTACAAAAGTGAATCGTGGAGATAACAAACACATGGAAGACAGTGGCTCAAGCTCTTGCTGAAAGAAATGAATTGGGTTTTGACAGCAGAAAGCAGAAGATACACTTGTGTTAGACTGTCCAAAGCAAATAATCCAGTACAGTAAAACATTGAGGCAGAGACCAGGCACCTTTTTGAAAAGACTAGCTTGTAATTGTTGTTTCTTCTCCTACTTTGTCAGGTAAGTGTGGGAATAGTTGCTTCTGGTTCTTTCCAGCTGCATTTATTCAGTCTCCAAGCCATTTTGCTCAAGAGAAACTACCAAAACTTGCTTACATGAAGATCCAGGGATGGAATTTGACCCTGCATTGGATATTGGATTGCTTGGCCAAAGATGAAATATGTGCCACTTGAAATATTTTAATATTCAAAGATTCAATGGCACATTAAATTTCTTTTCAAGATTCAGTTGAATACATAAATTTAACATCAACAAAGGGTTGGTACATTGTCTCCATCAATTTGCCTTCAAGCCATGCTCTTGGTAAGCGGAGTTTTTGTTTCAGGAAGATGTGTGTCTGTCTCATGTAAAAAGACAGAGACACAAGGGAAGTTAATTTGCTGATAGTTCATCAGATTAATTAACTTGAAATAATCGATCATCGAGGAATAACCTACTTAGACATTTAGAGTACTCTTTCAAGTACAGAACAGGAGTTACAGTGCAATCTTTCAACAATAATAGATTAAATAACATAATTGGCTTATCATGTTTTCAGTTATACAATTTATAAATAAGATGGTATTTATGACAGATTAATTTGCAAATCTGTCCCCAAAGAAGAATTATTTTCAAAATATGCAAAACACATTTGAGATTGCTCGTCTCCCTATCAAGGTGATGACTGTGGAGTTTTGTGTTCTGCTGGAGTTAAGGCAGCATTACTGCCTGTTTGAGAGCTTTCAATCAGCCACAAAGAACTGAAAATCAAGATCTAACCGTTTGAAATGTGTCTAAATGAGGAATGTGAAACAAACTGCAGCCAAATTCATCTGAAATGTCACATCACGCTGAACCAATTCCAGACTCTGTGGGGGGGTAGAAGGAAGTTTTGATTTTACTACCTTCCTCATATACCCTTGGCCTTACATCACTTCAGGCAATAGCAACAACTTTGGTTCACTAAAAAAACAGCATAGATGTCAACTTCTTTCTATATAGTTTCTAAAATCCTTCATCCATTCAACTTAACACTCATGGAATGAGACCCAGCAGTTTTGAAAACAAATATAGCCTGAAAAAGGCACCTTTTGCAATTGTATGCAACTTATTGAATATCCCTATCTGTAATGACTAGACTAAAAACTCAGAAGACTCCCCAGAAGATATCCTATTTATTACAACCTTCTCATTAAGATTATATAATTTGATACAAAACTATGTAATCTTTTCAGTGTGGCACAAAGCACCTGAAAATGTGATAACAGCAATAAGGAAACACTATATATTTGGTATGTTGTAGAGAAACAACCAAAGGGAGGTGGATTTGGTAGCTAAAAGCCTAGGGCAAAGTGAGATCCATTAATAGCTTCAGTTCATTTGTTTGGGAAGAACGTAATTGGCTTGAATGAGATTCAAATATATCTGATCTTTTACCCATAAAAAAACCAAACAAACAAACAAAAAAAACCCTCACCAGATGAGCTTCATTGGTGACTTACACATGATTTCATGGCTTATCAGACTCAAGGGATAAGAGGATTTTTAAAAGCTTAAAACCTCAACTTAACTCAGCTAATTGGTTTTCCAAATACATACATTGTTTTTAAGAAGCTGCTGCTAAGACAACTAGTTTTAGAATAAGCTTTCAGAAGTACCCAAAGTGAGTGTCTAAACAAGACACCACTGACAGTTGATCCTCCTCTGGTTTTAGAATACTCTGAACTTTATTCGATGTGTTTTTAAGTCCCACTATTGTTCAGTGTTTTGGCATGGTTGAGCACAGGATGCACGGCAATGATGTACGTCCTAGCTGGTTCTTTCTTGAGGTAGGACTCTGTTTCCCTCCACTGACAGATCTTTAAATCAATACAGGACTTTTCCATCAAGATAGAATAGAAAGCACATGAAAATCTGCCAGCATCTGTGCTTGGCTATACAGGTTTATCAAAAGATGTACAGTGTGCCAGCAAGGAAAGAGGAGAAGTAAGTAGCATAAAAAAAAAATATTCTTTGTATTTTTAACCTGTTTGTGCAAGGAATGTAGGAAATGCTCATTATACTTCACAAGTAGAATCTATTTCTTTCATTTGATTATAATGGTTTTTTGCTCAGAGAGTTCAAAAGAACTTAGGTATCTGCACTAGCTCACTGAAAATCCACAGAAAGGCAGGCAATGCCTTTCAAACTAAAAACCCCATGAAAGTAACACCAACTTTGAAGTTGTTCCTCTGCCCAAGGTATTCAAAGCCCTTGGTAGTGGAGAAGAGGATTTCCTGATAGCAAGCTCTGTGTATCTTTGTAATACACAGGACATTAGGCTAGATTAAAACCTGACCTTTGAGATGAAGAAGGAAGAGTTTGGCTCAGTGGGGAAACAAAGTGAATCCTGGCTTAGCCAGAGGCGAGAGTATTTGTAATCAGTTAGGCCTAACAGAGCTGTGAGGGAAATACAAAGCCCAAGGCTTACATGAAGGTACACCCTTGGTTCCTTTTAGATCTCTTCCCTGCATGCTACCTTCATAGAAATAATTAAATAATACACTGTTATGAGGATACCATTTGATAACAGTTATGTCACTTGCCTGGACACAGCTTCTACAGCAAAGTCTCTCACAGAAGACCACAGCACAAAGGTTCTTCTTGAGAAAAATACATCAGTGAAGTCCCTATCAGAGAATCACAGAATTGCAAATGATATTCTGAAGTCTGTGGAAGCAGAGGCCCTCCTTGCAAAGATATTCTTGAGAAAGGCTGAAAAGAGATGGTGTAGCTAAACCTGCTGCTATGATATCATTAAAATACATGGAATTTTTCCTCTCAATGTTGTTTAAATCTGGTCTAGATAGCAAAGTCAGGCTACCTAAAAATATATTTGATTAAGTTTTACAGTTCACCTTCAGAAACAAAGTAATATCTTAAATGGGTAAGTTATTCTATATATATTTTATCTTTGCATGTAAAGGCTAGATGACCTTATGGACGCAGTACCATAAAACACTTTGGACCCTATCAATCACATTACTACTTTGGCATTTCACTATACACAAAACCTAGCAAGCTGCCAATCTAAACTCAGTTGCTTACTGACCTACTCAACAGAAAGGTCAGTCATCCTCCTCAAATCGTCTTCTTCATTTACACATCTGGATCACTGTGATATTTATATGGAGTTGATCACAATAATCTACAAACAGCTGAGTTATCATCCGTGAATAATAACAGCACTTTGCAAGTTTTGTGGCTTGGATTCCTAACTCCCCGAAATGTTCCAAAGTATCTGTGTTTTTTCCTACTTGTTCTTTCGCATTTTGGAAGGTCTCTTGCATTTGAAAGCATCTAATAAAAAATGTTTCAGGGAAACAGAGAGTTTTATTTTCTGTAAGGAACTTCTAAAACATCCTTCCTTCTTGAATAACCAAGCACTGTGTTTACAGATTCTCCACATTCATTGCTCTGTTTTGCTTTAGTCTTTTTGTGCTATATTGTACTAGAGATCCTCCTTGCAGAAGGTTGCAAAAGCACACAATGATCCTGCATTTGACTGTTTCATTTAGCTACTTGACTCTTAAAGACTCCTTTGTGTCTGCTAATATTTATCCCTTTTATGCAGTTGTAGATTTAAGGCAGATTTTTTTACTCCTCCTGTATATTTCTGTATTTCTTTTACCCACTCACAAAGACTTATAAAAGTCCTCAAAAAGTATTGCCAGTTGAAAGCTAATGCTATTAGCATGATTTTCAACACATTTTATCTAGGCCTGTCTTATTATCTGAAATAGACATTTTATCTGCCAGAAATGTCTTGATGTCACTGTACAATAAATCATATTTTCAGATTATATTCTTTATTCCTTTTATAAGCAGCTACAATTCAGCTAGATATAAATGTATGCATTCGCTTTTCTAAAACCTTCCAAATAACCCAATTTCTCTTTAAAATGTTTAAAAGTGCAGGCTAGAGTTTGTCTAAGAGCACATATATTGTAATTCAGACATAGAAAATGCACCTTTTTTTCTCATACCCCCAAGAAAATAATCACATTCTTTAACTAGAGAAAAATTATTTAATAATAGCCCCAGCAGCCTTTCCATTAAGCAGTGCCCACTCTTCAACTGAGCTCCCTAAGTAATTATGTGGAAATGGCCGTTATTTTTAGCCTAGGTTGATCTGCCTTTGCATTTATGGTTAAATTTGTATCATACAAAATCAACATTTCCATTTGAATCTTTAACACAGTTTTTGTTTTCTTGTGGATTAGGTATTTATCTTCTACTTAAGCACTTTAAATAGTTTTTACAGATTATGTATTTATTTATCTGAAGGTGAATTTTCTTCAAAGTCTGCTTTGTTTCTTTAATAGATAATTTATTCTATTTTTGTATAAACTAGGACAATGTTTACCCAGACAAGAGAATCAGTTGTTTTACTACTGTAGAAGTGTTGCTATTATAAAAGAGGCAATTAAGTTTGGTGTGGCTTCTAAGTGCATTTCACATTTAATTTAATAAACATAAGTTATGGATATATAATTTAAGAGAGCGCTACCATGGTCTGAACTGCTACCAAAAGTCAGCCTCAAAGTCTTCAGCAGACCAAACCTAAGACCAATTTCAGATTTAATTGACTGTATTTATTGAGGCTACCGTGCCTGTTTTAAAGTAGATCATATGAAGATATCTATTTGGTGGTTTACTCTCAGTACACACCACAATAATTTCTCAGGTCAAAGCGTTTAAAAAAAGACCTTTAAAAATGCTTCAGTTTACCTTCTAACTGGCCTAACAGAACTTAAATGGCCTAATCCTATGGTAGAAGGCTCAGTATAGATATTTTTGCAGGATCCAGAGGCTAGGCATTACACCAAAAAACAAACATACACACCCAAGGAAAGGCTCCTGCACCCTCAAACAATCTGGCTCTCTCACAGAAACACTTGGAAGAGAGTTAACTAGGACAAAAATAAATAGGGGGTGGTGTTATAACTATCACTTCCTTGTAAAATTCTCAGGAATAATCTTCAGGAATAATCAGGAATAACCCACACAATCCTAAAACCAGAGTGATTAATGTATTCCATCCACGTATAAATTATTATCTGACTGCAAAAATATCTTTTTGCCTCAGAAGCAAGCTATCATCACCACAGGAAAACCTGAGTTCAGCCCCACAGGTGATGCTTAGTTAACCCAAGGGATGAACTGGTCCTGCTGAAGCACTATTTGGCAGGGCCTGTGACACTCCATTCCTCAGATTTTCCAGGCCTGCTCAGGAGCGAGCGTGAACTGCATCTCAGCCCAGGGGAAGTGCAGTACAACTAGCCAGCATGACCCAGAGGGGAAATGCCTACTGGTTCACATGATTTTCTAAGAAAGACATCCAGCTACTAGAAAGGCAGGACTTTGTCATTCACCCACATTGTCCCACTGCTGCTGGGGCTGAGAGCTTGAGAAAGCCCAGCGCTGGCTGACCTGAACAGCAGAGCAAAATCCGTCCGCTGGGAGGCTGTAGGGTGTCACTGGGAGCTGCACGGTGCAACTGGAGCTGCTGGTGCTCAGGGAGGGGGGAGCTGAGGGCCTGATGGAGGCTGGAGGAACTGCGCTGCCACAACACAGATGTAGGATGAGCTGTGGGGTAAAGAGATACTCTTCAGCTTGTAGTGTTGTACTAATTACCCTAATTTCCTTCCATCAGATTTCAGTGTTGCTCATCACCAAAGGGAGGATCTGCTTTTATATAAAACAGAGTCCCTTCTGTGTCCTAGCATGTAAAGCTATTTACAGAACCACCTGAACCAATCCCTTAGTCACCCTAAGCTCTGTAAGGCAAGTACCTATGTGAGAAAATCTTGTGTTGAAAGTCTCAGAGTAAGGAAGAGCTCCAGGCCGTAGAGTTCAGAGCCTCAGAAAGGACTGGAATTGACTATTAGTGTACATCCTGGACAATGGTGGTATTGTATCATCATAAATCATTTTAGCCTCATTAGTCACAGTAAAAAGTGAACTGAAAATATTTTGTGGTGCCTTATGCCTATTTCCTGTTGTGTTTGTTGTTGTTTGATTTGAACAATTTGGTAATTCATAATTAGTCTTCCAGTCTCAGAGAGATTTTACCTTCCAAAGGGGTGAGAGCAATGAGCAATGTAAATGGCATAAAATAAATGCTACAGCAGAAGGACATAAAAGCAATGCTTGTGGTATGACTGCTGGAAGGGGTTATTTTACTAGATTGGGCTTTTCTTGGTTGATATTTTTCATGAGTTACTTTAGAGTCTGTTTTCAAAATTTATTTACTCTAGTCAATCTGTTACCATAGCTGTGAACATCTCCACTTCCCTGCTGTATACCTGCTAGAACAAGCCTTAAACTTTCAAGAGTTTAGGTTTACGATAAAGTACAGAAAAGAAATTCCAATGTAGGTAGATGTTGTAACTGCAAACCATTAACATTTTATGGATCTGTTAGCACTGACTATTAACAGCAATGCCTGTCAGACATTATAGTTTTGTGAAAACAATTAGTATTTGTACAATGTTATCACATACAAATAGGAAAATATTTCTCAGAAATTTCTGAAAATGGTTATGAATTAGCAAACATAATATTCCTCAAATACAGGAAGCAAGTTCAATTGCAAACCATTACTGTAGCATAATTTTAAAAGGTAGAGGTAAAAAATAGAAAGAAAAAAAAAAGAACTAGACATCTTCTAAATGCCTATGATTCAACCTCCTTCAACAGAAAGCCTGAAAATAGAGCTGTCCCATTTTTTTAAGGCAGTTAAGACGACTGGGGTTTGCATGTAGACAAGTCTGATTTCCAAACATGATGACACATATCACTTGTGATGGCAGCATTAGGGAAGCATACAGAATGCACTGCACTTCTGGCATCAGTCCAGGTCTCCTTGGGAGCCCCTGTTGATGGGTACACTGCCAAGAAGGACCTAGATATCACTAACAGAGAAAGCCAGGAAAGATCTCCCCTTCCCAAAAAAAGAACATAATGTTTTTCAGACAAAGAAGTATCTGTATCACATTTCCTTTCCACTAACTCTTGAGCATTCTCAGTGTATAGACTTGCCTTCACATTTTCATTGTCAAAAATAAAAAAGAAAAGGTTTTTTTAAAATTATTTTTAAAAAAATACCTCAGTCAAACTAATCAAGAGAGTCCTATACATCAGTATATTAATAATAAAATGCTTATGATAGAAACTGTTAGTCTTGCTAGGTTTTTTTGGAATAGAGACTATAGTCAGGTTTTTACTCGGTTGGTGAACATTTCCACATATGAGAGTCTTAAGACATCTGTGAATCGAGACTGAATATCATCTCTCCATTTGACTATCCCTAGCAATAAATACTATGCTCTATAACAAATGCTGTTCAGATCTGTACTGAGATCTACCATCTGCAAATACCCAGGTGATGTTTGCATATGAGTGAAGTTCAGCACAAGCAATTCTTTGTAAGCTGAGAGCTTATGTTAACATTACAACTCCTACAAGTCCTTGTCTTGACTGGCACATCCAGACATAATTTATTACTAAAGTTAAAAAATCCACAGACGTAGGCTCAATACTCTGTACTTAAGAGAATTTGAGCTCAAATACTGGAAACAGTTCTCCAATCCGAACATTCCAACTGTTTTGTTTCTCCTCTCCGCCCCCCCACCCAGTTCTATTTTTGCACGTTTCCAGAAAAACAGCAAGAAACCTCATCAGTTCAGTCATATTTCCTCACAAAAGTCTAATTTAGCTGTTAGATGTGGCAATGTGCTCCGAGTTGAATTTCTTCTGCTGTTTACATTATTTAAATGTATCAACAAAACTGTTTCTCATCTACTTTTATAGAGCAACAGAAAATAATGGTGTAGCTCTTCCACTGAGTAGACTAAATAATAGCAAGGATATAAATATAGCTAGCAGATTAATTAGGTGAACCCCTTTGTTCTAATTGAATATTCACTTCATGAGTCACACCACTTCCTTCCAAGGAAAACCCCACAGCAGGAGAACAATAGAGGAGAACATGCAAACACAGAAATCGTTCTTGGCAGACATTTCTCCCCACTCTCATCCCTGGAATGGGAATGAAACAGTTGTGGTTTTTAGATGCTTTGGAAATTTTCAGTTTAAAAATTCTTCCTAACAACTAATGTAAACCATCTTTGCTCAAACCTAAGGATATAATTGCTTCCTGTATTCACCTCAGAAATTGACAAGTAATTCCTTTTTGTTTTTCTATAGCCATTTAAATATTTGCAGTTCTGCTGTGCCCCTCTTGTTCCTTCTTCTTTCTCTATTCTTCCTTCTCTTTCTCTCAACCCCCCTTTTTTTTTTCCTTTGGTCAGCTAAATATGGGCTAATATGGCCAATTCAATCATATTGTCTTCACATATTATTACGCTTTTCATATTAAAATAGTCCTTTAAATAATTTGCAGATTTTACAAAATGGCAATAGATGATCTGAAGACTTAAAATCACAAGGTTTGTACTGACCTCAATTGTACAGTTTTGTTAAAGCTACAGGGTTTGGCAGATTTAACCACAGACTTCAAGGGAAACAATGTTTGCTTGACTATTTATTAAACTCTTTGGTTCAGACCTATTGGATGCCCTATTTAAAACACTTATCTCCAGGTCTGTACTCTGCTAGCATCTGCATTAAAACAGAAAATTACAAACAGCTTACCACAGACAGGAATGCACTGGGACATCATCTCTTCTGAATTATTCCCAGTGAAACTAGGTGTATGTCATGAGAACTCCCTGTATTCTCGAGTAAATTTTGGCAAGTGTGTTGTTTGAGATCATCCTGAATAACAGAACTAAACTCCAGGAGAAGAAAAAAATGTAGATATTTATTACATGAGAATATCTTGCTGATTTAAAAACACAGTTTTATCACATCCTACACAGAAAGAAGCCTACCAGTGAATCCTGCTAGTTTCTATCAATACCTCTGATTATGCAGGTTTCTTATTTCGCCTTTCATTCTATCCCTCAACTTGGTCTTGAGAAATGTTGTCATCATGCTGTAGCTATGCTGCAGCTATGCCGCTTGTTGCTGTGAGAACCAGCTATGGTAAACAGGACACTAATCCCTTCTGTCTGTCATTTATTCTAGGCAGGTGGAACAAACAATCTATGTAAAGAAGATACCTCTTGATTTAAATCCTGAGTGGAGTCATTGTTTCATAAAGGTGCTTTTCTACCATGTAACAGCATCAGTACTTCAGGAAAACTTCAATTCAGCCTGGAGTCCCTGAGGGGTGAGCTACCGCTCATCACCCCTCTCCACCCCAGCAGGGCTGGTGAGGAAGACCACTCCCAGGCTGCCAGTTGAGGGCCTGAGCAGTAAGCCATGCTGGTCTGTTGCGTGAGCAGCTGTAACTTAAGGAGACCTCTTTGGCCATTTAGTTTCACCAGGTGCCAAAGACCCAGGAGGATATAGAAGTGGCTAGTAGCTGCCTTAACCATGCCATCTCCATCTTTCCTCTCAGACTACGAGTGAGGGGCTGTTCTGTTTTGTGCACACCAAATAATTGCTGGGCTTTAGATATACAAATAAAATGACGTTAGATTTAAATAGGTGTAATATGGCCCAGCCCCAGCCCCAAGGACCATGGAGTTATACACCTATAAACATGTTTACCTTGCTAGGGAGATGCAAGACCTGTTTGCAGGATCTTATCCTCACCCCCTCTGCAGGAAGCATAAGGCAGTGTTCTGGGCTCTGTAACAAGGATGTTTTGTAACAGCTAACACCTCCATTGTGAGGGAATTCCTCCTTATCTCTTACAAGTACAGAAAATTCCTTATTTTTATCTTTAAAAAAAAAAAAGAAAACCAAAGAAAACTGTTTCAAAAAGCTATTTACATCAAAGCCACCTCATTCTTATGCTCAGAATTGTATTCTCTTTCCCAAACATAAAATGCCACAATCTGGGAATTAAAATTAAGCCATCAGGCTTAATTGAATGGTACAACTGCATTTAAAGTGCACACACACAGAGATATAAAATCTGACTTCATTCGTGCTCCTTCACCCACTTAAATGTACAATGCAAGTTAAAAAAATGGCACGGCTTCTTTAGGGAACTAATAAATGCTGATGCATAATCTTTTTTTCAGTTGAGATAACTGGCCCTTCCATTCCCTCTCCCTCTATTGCAGGTACCTACTCACAGTTTGTTTGGTTTTTTTTCTCAAACCTGTTGAACAAAAGCCTCAGCTCAGATGGGCTTTCTGAAGTTCTGTGCAGTTGTACTTATTACTGAAAATCCAGAATTTAAAATTGCTTATCCAAGTGTTAACCAAATTCCCCAATCAATCTTCTCTTTTCTCTCAGATCATTCCTTTTTTCTTATTTTTTCTATCACAGAATTCCATTATTGTACCAAAGGGATGTGAAAATAGAGCTCCCGCAATCTCTCTCATGCTTATACAGTAGAACTGCAGATGGCTTCAATTCAGCCCCTGCTAAAATAATAGAAGATAAATTGCAATACCCGCGTAGTTCCACATGAGCAGAAAATGGCAGTTTTGTTTGCTTCATCTGCAAACCTGATGGTACAATTTCATATGCATACAGAAAATTAGGGAAACCTTTTGTTTTAAATCTTTCATAGCCCTTCATTTTTTCATCATCTTCATTGAAAACAGCTGGTAATCTCCATCAATAAAACTGGGTTTGTTTTATTATTATTATTATTTTCTGTTCAATAGGCTTGTTAAGATATGCTGTGAATCATTTAAAAGGCCTGTATAAGCCAGATATATTGACATTAAAATAAAAGCAAGACCTTTCGCTTGCAGATAGTAAGGTAAAGTATTAAATATTAAAGTTGATTTACTGAAAGACTTAACGTATATGACAGCCCAAATCAGCTAATAGAATGAAAATAAATTGTATTATATTGTTTGTGAAGAGAGCTGACAGAGGTAAATACATTTTTACATGATGACTCTTTAAAAAAATAGATTAAAAAAAGGATTTGTCAATTAATCTCCATAGCATTTTGGGTCTTGTTCCAGCAGTGACACGTGTAAGGGGGAACAGGGAAGGCCAGAATAAGGAAATGCACTTAGAGGATAATGGACTCCATTGGCCAGGGGAAAAAGCCCTTATTGTTACTAAAGTCTCTTACATTGCTGTTCCTCTTGCCATTAATAGACCAACTGTGAAAATCACATGAAAAATATACCTTTTTATTTACTAGATGACATGCAGTTCTATGTGTAACTCATAAGGCAAATTCTACACTTTTATGCAGAAGTTTCTATTTAAATTCAGCATGCCATGCTTTTCTTTGATCATTTTATCATATCCATGTCCTAAACAGCCTATTGGCAGTTAGCTTAAAAGGCTGTGATAAAAGGTAATCCAAACTGAATACATATGTAGTTATGCATAAGTCCAAATGTAAAATTCTGCCTCCAAACTAATAACAATGACATTCTTTAAATGTTTTAATCCCAGTAAGACGTCAGATGTCTGGTGTGAGATGGCATTCAAAGAGGGTTGGCTAAGCACACAGCAATGAGGCCATCTGCAGCTACGTTAAACCACGTTAAGAGAAGGGAGAGGGATTCTAATGGACAGGTGTGTTTCTGGCTTCAATACCTGTCTTAGCCACTACCTAATGGGGGTTAGGAATCATTTTTCATAATTCTGCAGAGATTTTCTTCTTCTGAAGGGTCTGACTCGAAGCACTGCAGGGACCTGAATGACACGTCTACACCACCCCTCTTTTCTGGGAATGATGACAGAGGCGGCTGCACTGGAATCACTAAGGAAGCATGGCAGAGCACAACCTTTAACAAGGTTAAATTACTTATACAAGTAACAGGTGAGGACCCTACCTCTCTAGTCAAGCAGAGTTCAATCCCACTATGGCTATAAGACTAAAACTCTGAATTAGGATATTTAATTTGCATTAAGTCATAAACCCACTGTATTTGCTCCTCCTCATAGCCCGTTGCTTTATAAGCTTTACTCACATATTAATTTAAGACAGACTCTCAGCGTGGGCGTAAAATGTGATGGCAAGGCAGTTCCTCATTTGAACCTTCTCAAAGCAGATGCAAGTAGGGACAGCAGAAGCAGGCAGGAGAATGAGGCCCATATACTTTATGCACCCGTTTCTGGCTTGTAATCCTATTGAGAACAGTAATGTAACTTCATTTTTTGAAAACAGAGAATACCAGCTTTTTCAGAGTTTTCTTCTACCTTATTAATCATATTTTTACTCCAGGCCAGTTTCTCCTAAAATGGATGCTTCAAAAACTTTGATTTAAAGTTTCATAGAAGAATATAACCCTGCTTATGAAATTAAATATACCTAGGCATTCTGTATACTTGCTT
Source organism: Morus bassanus (assembly GCA_031468815.1). Lineage (NCBI taxonomy): Eukaryota > Metazoa > Chordata > Aves > Suliformes > Sulidae > Morus > Morus bassanus. The sequence continues at coordinate 6,993,370 of CM062583.1, forward strand.
TCTTCCCTGCTACTGCATGATTAATCATTTACTCTTTCTGTTGTTTTCCCCCATGAGATTTCAATACATCATATTTGAAAATATTATTTTTGCTCTGCTCATACCAGATGAAAAATAATGCATCTGTCTCTATGATTTTCATCCAGTATCCTCTTTCCTAATTAGCGGTTTTCATGTTAAGATGGCTCTCTTGTAAAAATACTATTTTTGCTAGTGTTTCCAGAGTTTCACTTTCTAGACATGTAAGAGAGGAACCACGATGAATATAGGTAAAGTGCAACGAACTTGGTGCACAAAAATGCCATGTTCCTGGTAGACCTGTCCTCAGTGTAAAACTCCTTTGGCACAAAGCTCACATGGCAGCCCTACTTTATCCTCTATCCATTCCAGATCTCTGGGCAGGAACAGCAGGTTTCTTGAGAAGATGGTCTATTGTCCAAACTTCCCAGTCTCTAGCACGAGATGCAATTTGTGAGCAAACTCCTCTATTTCAAGGAGCTGTAGAACTGCAGGGGTGGAAAATGCCAGTTAACATATTTTCTTGATTGTCACCATGGAAACCTGTAACATCCTAGAGTTACCAAGTAAGTTATTAGCTACCTGTTGGGTAAACTTGCAGCACATATAACAGCAAAAAACGAGTAGTTGGGTTTTTTTTCCAGTTCAGCCTCTTTCACTGTTCAGCTAAACACTAGACTCACACTTTTTTTCTTTTCCCCTTTGACAGAATGTATAAAACCATTCAGAGAGTTTACAGTTAATAAAAACCACCAGTGGTTTCATACCAGACATAAGTGCATATCCTGGTCTTCTTGCATACCTAAACTCAATATAAGTTTTAGATTCGTCATGTTTGTCACATAAAGGAACATAGCTGTGACCTAGGGTCCTCAGCAGCCTTCTCCCACAACATGCAGTGTCCCTCATGGACCCCCTGCAGGGTACCCTCATGGGCTGTCAATGCCAGTGCTGGTCTTCACACTAACCCACAGCTCCCCTCTGACCAGTAGCAAGGGCTCAAATATTAGGAAACAGCACAAAGAGTAGCAGCAAGCACGGAAAATCACCCATAAGCAATGTTTTTTTGCACAATTAACATGAAATTTCCCTGGCTTATCTTCTTTCAAACTTCAGACTACATCTGCTGTATGCTATATTAGAGGTTTTAAGTACTTTGTATAAGGTGGTCTTTTGTTCCTTCTTCTTTGGGGTAAAGAATGGGAGGGAGAGTTATCTTTTCAGTGATATTGCTTATCTCACAAATATACTTAACTGCTAACTGTAAACTTGCTTTGCAAAATGCATTTTCTTGTGTCACTTAGGAATCATCCTTTTGGTGTGAAGGAAAGGAGAAGAGGTGGGAGGGGTGTCTGAGACTCCATCTCCAGAAAACATTTCACTATAAAACATATATTCCTCTACCAGAGGAGAGGATTACAAGAATTTTATTCTGCAAAAATCTGCCTGAAGCAGAATTTCTGTGCTATAGAAAGGTCATCATAAACATAGATGTTGAAAGTCGGCAAAAGAGAGGTTTTGATGGAAGACAGGAAGATGCTGTTTCCAGAACAGCGTTGTTGCTTATTTTGACAAGTGAAATCCAATGTTGTGTTATCCTTTGGAAACGGTTGGCTATGCCTCAAGTTCCCCCTTGTCAGAGTATCTAACCCCTAAATCACAGCTACTCCAGCCCACCCTGACCCTTTGCAAGCCCTGTTAAGCCTCCATGCTCAGTTATCAGAAAGTTAAGGGAGGGGAAAGGTTGTGAAGCTGGACACCAGGAAGGACAGCAGCAGGGAGGGAAGAGGGTTGAATATTTGGTCCCTGGTTTTCAAATGGCCATAGCCCTGTCTGGGCCTGCCTGGAAAAACACCCATTTGTATGCAGAGGGAAGAATTTTAAGTGAATTATCTTGCCTCCAAAATTGATCCAGTTTTCAGCAATGGGATTCCTGGCAGTCTTTCGTCCTTCCATTAGATGCAAAAGGAGCTAAGCAATAGCAGTTATCCCTGTAGTAAAATGGGGACTTCATCTATTTCTGCCTCTCTCACATAAATACCCACTCATAGTCATCTTTCAATTCTGAGAAATTTTATAACAGCAATGGTATAGTATAAATTTATAGGCACACACAAACACACATTGTGTGTGGGTAGAGAGACCATGTAAACATCTGATGTTCATCTCACAGCTGAAGACCAGATTACCATAAAACTAATATTATTAAGATGCCAGATACTTTCTTCCACTGCACCATATAATGAGAAAGGAAAAGATTTGGTGGGAAGGAGGCAGCCATTAAGGGAGCCAGGAGAACAGAAGAACAACTGTGCTCCTTCCTTTTCTGACAGCCCAATGACATGGTGCCAGGCTCTGGTGGCTCATGGCCCAGGACTCTTTGAGAACAGATGAAATATAGCATGTTCCTTGCTGAAATTAAGGCAAGTAAGGGAAAAGGAAAGCAAAAGGAAATGAAGCTCAGATCAGTACTTCCTGACCTGCACTTCCTCCATAGTGTGCTTGATCCAGAGCTCTTTGAAGTCTACAGAAAGAGCCCCACTGATTTCAAATGGACTTGATTCAGAGCCCAAAGGAAGAGGAAAAAACATGTGGCACAGCAGAAAGCTCACTGGCATCATGGCACTGTGGGGATGCACGGAGCTCTGCCTAGAGCCCTGTGTGTTTATCAAATGTTCCCCTTCCTTGGATTGCCCTTGAGACATGTGGCATCCAGCAGAAACCAGTGAAAAGATTTAAAATACTGCTTAATTTGCATATATTTGACAGAGAACACAAGTGTTCTTCCAGAAGATTTGTGAGTCAAATAATGCTTTTCCTCCCCCTCTCTGGAATAAAAGAATATTTCCCTTTTTTCTTGGCAAAATGTTCCTGCAAGAACATTGTATTAACTCTGTATATTACTTGAAATTTTGGAGTGTTGTCTTTATATTTTTTTACTGAACAGTTATTACAATCAACGTTTCTTTGGTCTTTTAAGACTGGTCTTGCTCCCTAACAACCATTCACAGTATCTCCACAGGTGCACATTCATTTCAGTGTTCTATAGCTAGAAAGCATTTTACTTTGATGTATTAAAAATGTCCATCAAAATCTCTGCAACTACAGTCATTATAAAAGACCCTAATATTTATGTGGCTTCATATCAAAAGAATTCTCAGAAAAAATAAAATCTATCATTTAAACTACCTCTTAGTCCAGTTTTATGTGTATGAGATGGTTAAAATAGCTCTCTGGAGCTTCATACATCGTTCTGTCTGGAAAATAATCAAATAATACTCCCTTTCCTCCCTCCCCCAAAATAAACACACAACCTTCATAAAATACTCTGAAATAATAAATTATACATAGAACCCATTGTGTATTCAAATATCCCATGTTCTTCTGTGAGCAAGGTAATAAGCGTGACATAGTGTGAGCATTTAGTTCTGTGATGCTTCCAGAGGACTCCATACTGCCTGCTCAATGTCTTATAAATTACAGAGTCAAGGCCAAGAAAAGATGAGGAAAATTTAGATGCAGGATGCCTATAAGTACTTGCAATGAAAGCTGTGATAAGGTCCTAAAATCTGTAACCTTCTGTTTGACAAAATGGTTAGAGGAGGTTTCAGTGTCCAGTTGTCAGGAACTCCTCCACTGCTGAAGCTGAGGGCAATGTGGGAAACAAACCGAGCAGCACAATTATATACACGTTCAATGGAACAAGAGCTGAGCAGACAGCATGGCTTACTCGGCATTCCTGCACAGACACATTTGAAATGGCAGATGGACAAGCAGCCAGGGCTTTGGAAGGGGCTCAAGAAAGGGTCCAACAGGCTAAAGAAGAAATTAAAATGCTGTATTTTAAAACGTGACAAACAAAAAAGCTTGATCAAATCTGCTGGTATGGCCAGCTTACAGATGAAGCTGAAGTTTGGGCAAGGGGAAATCAAATGCCTCCAAGGCTACCAGTGAAGCAAAAAATTACATTAGCTTTACAGCCTGAAGCATATTTATTAGTACTTAAGAAATTATGTGCTTTGTTTAAATACCGTTGCTGGTAGCCAAATAAATTAAAATCACCTCATTAGGCATTACATCAGTGGAGTTAAAAAATTAAAAGAAGCTTTTCTTACCTTCTGCCTAGGTGTGTTTCTACCTGTACAGTCAGTGCCATTAGGAACCTATGTCACAGAGGCCTTTTTCCATATCATTTGTCTCTAAATATCTTGCATCTTGAACACAGATGGTTATAAAGAAAGACAAGGCACACATATGATTTTGAAATATTGCCATGGTTCCACAATCGAAAATATGATCACTGTAATATCCAACATGGAACGGCCTGAAGTATTTACGGCTCTGAAGGCCCGCATGCTGTCCTCTGGTAAAGACAAAGAAATAGGCACAGGCAAACATAGAGAACTGATTGTATTTCACTAGCATGCTGCATCAAATACACATATAGCCCTGCATGGGGGAAACAGGGAGGAGCCTGCACAACCAGCTTCTGCTCTTCAGTTCTCCACCTACTTATAGTGTGACTTTGGGCAAGCTGTTCCATTACATGTGTTTTAGTTAACCTGTTTGTAACATGGAGATAAAGACACTCTAAGCCCAGATTCAGATTGTCTAATTTTCCCCTAAATTCCTTCATAAAATATTTTTCCTGGTAAACCTTTCTGAAGATCTACGGCCAGCCAGAAGTAAACTTGACGTACAAAACTGACATAGAAATTAGGCTATCTGAATTTAAGCCTTTAGCCTCTTTTGCAAAGTCTTCAATCTATGGAAAGGAAAAACACAGTATGAGTCATATATGACTATATGTACATATGACCAGAGTTAGAGTGTCAACCTTGTATGCCCTACTTAAAGAAAAGCCCTACTTCCATCATGATGGGTAGGAAACAAAGACTATATATAGCTCTTGCTAAGTATTTGCAACATTTGACCAACTCTGTTGAAGAAATCATGAGAGCCAAATTCTTTTTTCTTATAAATAGTTCATTCTCTGTGGAACGCAGTTCGGAGAAAGCAAAACCTTTGCAAACTTGCATCGTGCAATAGGTATGTCCGAAAAAATATATATTATGACATTTTCTAAGTGAAGCATTTCCATTTTTAATTTGAAGTGTTATTTTGGGACCAGGTTTAGCACATTCAATTTTTAAAAAATGTTTAGCGATGAATAAAAAGTTTTATTCAATCAAAAAATCATTCCTTGCTCACTCCCTGAGATTTATGTTTTGACATGGAACCAGAAACATTTTTGGTTCAGGTCGCCCAGTAGCAGCTTCTCTAGAATGATTTGCACAGCCCTGCTTAGGGAATATTTGAAAACTTGCAGAAAAATTCTCCAACTGCACTGCAGAAAAAAAAAACCCAAGACTGCATAACTCATCATATATAACTAGCACCAATATGTTTCAACATTCAAGAAAATATTTAAGATTTGCTATTCCTAAGTGCCAATTTCCTGTTGAAGCTACAGAGGGACGATTTGCATACTTCTGATTAAATGTCTTCCTAAAGGCTTTGCCAAGTCAAGGTACATGAAGTAAATGATAATGAGAGAAAACTGTTGAATAACTTGACAGTTATCACAAAATTCTTTGAATAAATTACATGAATACTTTTACCCGTTATTGCCCTTTTGGCATGAAAGTCTTTATTTAAAACAGTTCCTCCTCTTTAATGAATTTGACTTGTGATGATGACTGATATCACCTGCCTTGCATTTTGGCATTCCTCTACAGCGGTGATAACCACTTACAAGGTCCTGATCAGTCTGACACCAAGCCAATGGTGAGAAATAAGGAATATAGACTTCCACCCATCAGCAGCAAAAGCAGTCAGGTAAAGCTACTTTTAAAAGATGCTTTGCAGTAACAAAAATCAGTAGGAATAAATTAGCTAGCCATATTGTCAGCAGTTACAAGTAAGCTAAGGCACCAATGTTAACTGCTTGCCAGTTTACTGGTCCAAAAGTATGCAGTTATTTCTCATTAGTGGAAGACCCAGATGCTAGTTAGGGTGTTTGTGTTTCTGACGCTTGTTCCACTGTGGAAAACTTTTGTACATAAAAGGCTGCCAAATGTATCAAACTTTTCATATCACTGTAATATAGAATGAAGTTCATTATGATTTGAATTAGGTCCCTCAGTTTCATTGCACTTAATCTGATCAGAGTCATCATATGTTGCCCAGGTCAAAAAAGGCAATTTATGAAATGTGATACTGGAGATACCAGTAACGTGTTATTGATCCCTCTCTTTTTCATTTTACTTCAGACTTATGAAGTATAGTAGAGGTGTTGAAACAGTGACATTTCTATTAAATGTAACACCTCCCACAGCATGTTTAATTTTCAATTGCAATTCTCTACCTTACATGCCCTTTGGTAATTATAAACTGTTTGTACCCAAAGCACCTATATAGCCAGCACCATTTCAGCACACTTCCATTGGTATGTTATACAAATATTGATTCTGGATACATCTTTGATGTTAGTCAGCTCTTCAGAATATCGTGTTCAGAACTGAGCATGTTTGAAAAACTAAGCACACTGTGTCAGTGTGTGCTGTGAAATTATACTCAAACTAAAGCAAAAACTAGTGCTCAGTCAACTATGAAATCTGTTTTCGCTTCACTGCTTTTAAGGGAAGGTGACAAAGCCATGGAAGAAGCACTACAGATGCTTGGTTTGGTAGGAAGTAACTCATCCCCATGTTCTTCAAGGAGTGACAGCCAAGCTGTCTCCCAAAGATTACAATTTCATGAAGCTGCTGTAAGCTGCAGTTTAGACCACCTTGCCCTCTTCTCCCCTACCACTCCAGCCCTGACATACATGTTGCCCTGTGGAGCTTTGCAACCAAGTGTCCAAAAGCCACAGGTTCTGGCCTTTCCCCTTTTGCCAAGGCAATGTTCAAACAACATCACAGATTCTGGTCTCCACTTTGCCCATGGAATGCAGCATTTAGGTAGCATATGTGAGAATGAATAAATCAGAGCTGTTCCCTCTACATTCACATCTGGCAGGGAAATGTCCATTACCCCAAATCTTACCCTTGTTTGCGGCAAGACTGGGGTTGCGGGAGCACTGATAACTGTAAGAGATGCTATAGGCCAGCCTTTTTTTTATCTGTGGTCACAAATAAATACAATTAAGGTAGATCCATAGACTTCTGATGGCAGTACTAGTTCTTTCTAAACTTGTCTTCTCACTTTCCTGCAGTTGCCTTTTCTCTGGTAAGCAGAGCATCTCACTCAGCACGTAGCAGCAAAACAAGAGGAAAAAGGTGACTCCCTAGCTAAGTAGGTGACAACAGAAAAAAATCTTCTTCTGAACTTCTCTCTCTCTCTCTCTCTCTATCTGCTTAGCTTTACACACACAGAGATGCACATTGTGATCTGAAACCAACAGTTCTGGATATTTTTAACCAGAGGATTTGCAAATGTTGCTACAGGTCTGGGGTGGGGGAGGTTGGACCTGCATTGCTCCAACCTGCCCTCACGATCACAACAGAAAAATCATTATCCTTACCAACATTTGAGAGCAGAGCTCTGAGCTAGGGTTTGTAGAGTGACTTTAACCAGGCTGCCCACCCTACAGCCCTCTGCAGGACCCTGCTCACCAGCAGAATCCTCGCAGCTGCTTCAGCCTCCTGTTCTCCATCTGTCAGCCATGGGCTGTGGTACCTGGGCTTGCCTGGATGCAGGACCTTTCAGTGTCTCCAAAACAGACTACCTGGTCCCCACTTGGCCAAAGACTGTGCAGCACTTACTACAGAGGAAAAAGGGAAAAGAAGAAGGAAAAAAAAGAGGTGAAAAGAAAGGGAAAATATGAAAAGAAGAAAAGGGGAAAAGTAAAAATGAAAAAAGGGAAAAAATAAAAAATAAAAATGGAAGAAGGCAAAAATAGAAAAAGAGAAGAATAAAAGGGGGAAAGCAGGAAAAAAGGAAAAACAAACTAAAGGGAAAAGAAAAAAGGAGAAATTGATAGAAAAAAAGGAGAAAGGAAAAAAGGGAGGAAGGAAAACAGCAACAAAGAAAGGCCAACATCCTTTTAAACACAGGGAACCAGAGGTTAACTCAGGAGATCAGAAAGGAGGACCAGAATGAGAGAAAAAAGAAAAGAGGAAAAAAAAAAATGAAAAAAAAAAAATGCTTATTTCTACTGGCATATGCAAAACAAATACCATTTTCTATACGCTCCTAAAAAGCCAGATAAACCTATCCTCAGGGGTTGCCTGAGTGAAAGAAGGACAGCTGTACCACAGGGGTACTACAACCATTAGCTTTTTGCCAGTTGATGAGAAAGCATTTCATACCAAAACGTGCAGGGTCAGCAGAACATAAGCATTAACTTATTGCCTGTCTGATTTTCATTTTTCATTTCAATGTTCTGAATTATTAATCTCCTCCTAGTCACTAGTTTAACTTTTTTTTTTTACTACTTTTTTTTTTTTTAAAGTCTTTATATAATGTTAAGTCTTTATATGATCTAAAAAAGTTCAGGGCTCTGAAGCAGCAACCCTCCTAAGTATATCTATGAATACAGGCTACTTTAAGGGCGAAATAATAAACTTTTAACAAATGCAGTTACCATTCAGCACCAGCAGAACTGCAGATACATTCCTGCAGGAAGACATAGAGTGTAGGCTCTGTGGTGCCTTCAGCAAAAAACAGTATTCTGGGGAGGCAGGGGGAAGTGTAAAACATCAAAGGCAGTGGGCGGATTCAGTCTCCTTGCAGAAGACTGAGAAGCAGATGGAAGCAGCTGCCTGCTCATGGGAACTCTCCTTCAAACCTATGGATTTGTGCACCAAAGCCAGGCCAAGGCTGTGACAGCCACACCTGTGGACATGAAGCACCACACCATGCACAGCACAGCTCACTATGCTGGATAGATTGCAACTGCATCTTCTGCTGCAAGACTTGGGTTTTATAAAAATCACAGGCATGCTTCTCTCTGATTTGGGAAGTAATCCCTACTGACTTCACAAATGCCTTTCACGAACCACTCTTGTAAATTTGACCAAAGGGGCTGGGGAAGTCTGTGCAGGGTCAGAAGCTGACGAGACAGTTTGCAGTCCATGACCTTTATCCGTTAAGAGACTGTATTAAGGTCTTTGCTTTAGGGAGCAAAGACACATGGCTGGGAAGAGAGGAAGGTTAAGCTGTGTTCAGAGTGCTGCTGTTGCCAGAACATTTCAACACTTGAAAAAAATTGTTTACCCCCTCACTGTTTTAAAGGTTTGAAAGTCTTCTGTGCTGAATGGGATTACCTCTTTATTTATTTATCTATTTTATAGATTAGCACAAGCCAAACTAAATATATAAATTTCATTCCAGAGGAAAAAACATTACATGCCTAGGGGGAAAAAAAACAAATGAGGATGTTTAGCTTAACTCTGCAATTTGAAAAAGCAAACTTGAGAAGAGTGATTAAAAGCATGTGAAACAACGTGTGCCCTTTAAATACCAACTTCTAATTGCAGTGATGTGAATATGTAAATCTAATTATGAACATTTAAGGATTAGGTATTTTATTAAAACTGCCTTGATGTAAATTGCACAATCAGTTCTTTTATTAAGGACTGATCATCAGTTTCCATTCTGGTATTTGTTAATAATAAATTATAAAATATCAGAGCCTTACCATTTCTATAAGCACTGCATTGATGGCTTCACAGCACAGCTAGACTGAATACCTAGTGCTCAGCTCCAGCATACCTGTGATATTATATTACTGCAGTCCATGACAGGACTAAAAAAAGAGCTTAATTTTAGCTGTACAGAATAATATTTTTTAGAGTCTTAAATGACAAGATATAATCCCATTAGATGAGATTTCCAATAATTTTGCCCTTCTTTCTAAACTGGTCCAAACATCTTTATTGCAGTTAATTACAGCCCACTCTTCAGTTGACCAAGATGAGAGCCTATGTCTGACAACTGACAAGAGCAGCCCTGTTGGTTTTGGCTGAACCGCAGCCACCTCCTCCATGTAGTGAGTGTACAGGCACACCTATACCCCACTGCCTCCTCAGCTCAGAGGACAGCACTTGTGCAGAAGTCAAGTAGCCACCTTGTACTGGGCTCACCGCTTGTGCTCCAGCTCACAGGAGGGCAGCTGGGCTTCACTGGACAGAGCAACTACCCCTCCAACCACTGTTTTGTCTCGGTGCTTAGTGCAGCTCCACTGCTGTAAAGATATTGTAACATGTTTGTCTAATTTCTTCTCTGAATTTGACTTCAGCATCCAGTCATGGATTCTTATTACACCTTCCTCGTAAGATTAAACCACCCTTTAATGTTTACTATTTCCTTCTCTGAAGACATCGATGCACAGGATAGTTGAGGCAGAGGAAAGGAGACACCATACCATTTTAGCCAATCAATTACAGGACTATGCTCATTTTGCTTTACAGAAAAGCCCAAAGCATCCGAATCAGAATCCGTCCATTACTTCTCTTTCCCAGCTATTGAGGTGTGAGAGATCCGTGCCAAGAAATGTTTAAACAACTTGTTTCTTTCCCAGAACTTACCACTGTGTCTCTCCATTTCCTTCATCTAAAAACCAAATACTTTCTCTCCATTGCTTCCTGTAATTTCTTCTTTTCATTTTCCAGAACAAGACCAACTGCAGTTCTCTAATGAGAACACACTTCTCACATGTATGTAGCCCCCAATAGCCAGGATGTTTTGTAGACTATTGACAGCACTGAAAATTTTTGCAACTTAAAAACAATATTAAGTATAATAAAGTCCATGGTAAAGCCCCAATAATAGAGTTAGGAGATTGCATGAGGATTTGAGCTTTTGCTAAAACTTACATGTGTAGAACCTGTACATGCCAGAAGAAACACACTCTAAAATATCACAAGTAAAATGGCAGGGAACACAATTGTTCATTGTATTTAAAATTCCAATTTGTAGGGCCTGTTACAATTATTCAGGACTGGCTTTTGAATTCTGAACATTTTTTATTTGGCAATACTGAATAAAGGCAAATTAATCAAACTGAAGAAATATCTCACATGAGACCAAGACTAACATGCATGCTATAATGAGGGTAAAAAAATATAGCAGCAAGGGAAAAGCTAGATTTTGTTTATTTCATGTTTGGAGGGAAAAATCAGGTTCATCTTAACTCAATCTAAACCATTTTGCCTATCTCAAAAGTAAAGGTTTAAGGCCAACCTTTCTAAAAGTTAAAAGATTTCACAGACTGTTAAGCTTCATCTTCTGAACATCTTTTCTAGAACACTACACTAGTAATACTGAAATCCTCAGCTTTCTTTTTCACTGAATTAATTACTGGTCATATTTCAAGCATCCATGCATAGTACTTTGAATCAAAGGTGCTCCGTACAGTTCTACAATCATTTACATGAACAATTAATCTTTTGCAGTCAAATTCAATTTTATACAGAGGTACTCATTCTTACACTGTTATTTAACAATCAGATCACTCTATGAAAAAAGTAGAGGAAACCTGAAACAAGTCTTATTGTTGACTATTTTTGACAGCTGATCTACAGATGCAGTTACCATGCACGTTTCTCAACAGGGGAAAAAATTGTAGTAAGATGACTCACCAATGCTCTTGGTGTGGGGTTTCCTCTTCATACCACAGGAAGAGAGGGTGATTAAAAGAGATGGAGAAAAGAACCAAGGCTGGAAAGATGAAACATGCAAGCTCCTAGTTTTTGCTAAGGGACAAAGTTCCACACAAACCCCAGGCTTTACCTCTGAAACTTCAAGTCATTAATATGATATTAAGCAACGGTGACTACAGCACTGGGAAACCAATGGGACAACAAAAGATGAACACCAGGTAGAACGTGCAGGCACAGCACTGAGACCCCCCGGAAACTTGCACACCCTTTCCAGAGTTTCAGAGCCTTTGTCTCAAAACTCGCTGTGGATAAAGGAGCAGGGCGATGTCTATAAGACTACACTTCGCACTGGCTCCAGTTCTAAGTCAAGAAAGGGAAAGCTGTATTTATATTTCTGCATTACCTTGAAATCTTCAGGGACTTCCCGGCAGAAATGGACATGGGCATTTACAAGTCTCCCATCCTGCCATGGCTTCTGCTCCATTCCTGTGCCTACGCATGTGTCCATGGCAGGTGGCCTCCTGCAAAATGAAGGTGGTGATGCCTTGTCCCCCATGGCCAAGAGGGATCAGGCTTACTGACAGCTGCAGGGATACTGGTTCATAGGAGCAAAACTGAATTCCCTTTAGGACCTTCAACTTTGTAGGAATTTCAAGGCTAAGGCAGAACAGGATAGAATTTTGCAAGGAGATCATTATTTGGAGGTTTTAGTACTCTCCCTCCACCCACACCTGAGGAGAGAAAGAGTTTGGTTTTTTCTGGTCCTTCTCTTATCTCAGCAGCTTAGAAATAAAAATAACTGGAAATTACAGATGTCAGGATAGGAGTGGAAAATCATTCTGGCTAGGCCAGAATGCCAGGCCATCAGTACCTCTGAAATAACATGCTAGAGTTTATAAGTTAAAATACCTGAGGCAAGAAAAAACCCCAACCAACAGCCCTGCTTATCTCACAGTTTATTTTTAAATCACTGTACTGACCAAATTCCTTCCTGAATCAGACAGAGTGTAGAGAAACTGTCCTATAAATTACTGCAGCACCAAAGAAGTCAGTTCATATTGATAGGACATATCATCTTTACATACATCTGAGTGCACTGCTTGGTCCACTAAGTTTGCATCCCATGCCTTAAAAAGACATGCGGCTGCTGGAGGTCAGCTTTGGCTTACGTTTGCTTCTGTAGCCTCAGGGCAAGACGATCTATTTGAATTCAGGTGGCAGATGAGAACACTGTTGCTCTGTTCCCCCATTCCTGTTAGTGATACTCAGGCACCTCTGAAACAAAGTCCCCCCTCATCAGCAACAGAGATTTTGTTTGGGAAGCTGTGGACAGGGTGGACTGGGATAAAGACTGGAATTTAGGTCTGCAGTAAGATTTGAAGCACTAAATATACTTAGTGGTTCACTGGCAACCTTGATTGCAACAAAGACAAGTCAGGAGGAGAAAAATCTAGAACACAGTTTTGCTCCATGTAGAACTGTAAAAGGGATTTCAGTGGAAGGACTTTTAAGTGCCTCATTTACGCCCTTGGTGACGACGGCACCTGATGAAGCAAGAGGCATCTCGCTAGTCCAGGGTCAGGATTTGCTCACAGCAGCTTGTGGCTGAGAGCACCGGGGTCAGCAGTTTCTCACAGCTCCCATTTCCTGAAGCTTCTCTTGCCTTTCTCCCTGACCTCCAGACTGGTGCACAGCCACCATGTTGACATACCTCTAATTTAAATTCCTATCCAAACTGATTATGATATTCTCACTTCACTGCCCTTGAACGCAGCTGAATTAAGACACCAGGGTAATAAATGGGCTACCATATTAACAGTGATGTATCTCCCCATTCCACAGAGCCAACATCAGACTAATTTTCATGTGGAAGTCATACTGTCACTAGACTTCACTGCCATTAAGAATCAGTTAAACATTAATTAATAGGCATTTAAACTTTTACTAGGACATGTTTAGTGAAAAATTTTCCAGTGGCAGAATAGTAATTGGCTTTCTAAATTTCACAGATCCCTTAAAAATGATCTTTTCTATCTGCATGCCCCATTGCTCCCCCATTTTAATGTAGAGTTCATTTGGTAATCATGTACAGACAGACAGACAACTAATCTATATCTTCTGACACTTTGTTTTAAAATCCCATTTAATATGATCAGTTCCTAACAGAATCAAGACTTTAGCAGGAGAAAAAAATGTAAATGGAAGCATTTATCAGCCTTAAAAGAAACACAAGAAAAGATTGGTAATATTCAGAAACTCACTGACATTCCAATAGAAATAATCATTTCCAAGCACTCTCTCCAGGAGTGAAAACATAATGGAAAATTTAAGTTTGCTGTTCCCTGCTTCATGCTACTGTATCTCCTTATTTAAAAAAAAAAAATCAGTACAGGCTATTAATCATTTCACCCCACGTCCAAAGACTGTGAATGCCTTAAAAGGTGAGCTGTAAAGGGCGGGGGGGGGGGCAAAATTGCTATATAAACACACCATAATTCGGAGACAGACATTTCAAACTGATGTTTAAATTATACACTGTCTCTCACCTTCTTTTTACAGATCTCAACCTCCTCACTCAGTTGAAACACACAGCCACACACAAGGATGATTATTTCTCTACCATTACTGACCAGCCCAGGAGCAAAGAAAAGGAAGACAGAATTTTATTCAATGATCTAGGGCTCTTCCTTACCCTTTTTATCTTGGGGTTTTTTTCCCTTAGCTTTTATATGTAGGAAATAAAAATAAAGAGAAACATAAAACACTGAATAAAAGCCAGCTTCCTTTCCCCTTCTTGCAAACTCCTTTCCCCAGGATCACTCACTCAGGATACTCATTTTGGCAACCAAGTGCATGTTGGTTCATCTCAGCTGAGTGCAGAGCTGACCAAAAGTAGATTGGCAGCTTCACAAGCCAGGAAGAGATATGCTGTTCTGCACCATGCCAAAGTGCTGCTAATCTGTTATTGGGAGTCCATCTGCATATTACACAGGGATTGTGACACCAGGCTTATGCCCACAGGATATCTGAGTAGATCCTCAGGAAAGGTAGATTGTACCAACTCCACTGACCATAGTCTAGTTATACCATTTCTGACCACATGGATATTTTCATTACAAACACCAATAATTAAACATTTTTTCTATCCTCCTGGCCGTCTGTCAGTCTGCAAGCGCGCAGCCATACAAACACTAACTCAGACCTTGTGGATAAGACAATGTATTTCACCTCAAAATTTTTCACCACCAATAAAGACCAGTCCAGGTGACAAATACCACTGCTAAGGGGACCATCCTAGCAAATTCTTTACAAGTGTTTTTATGGCAGAGAAACACGTGCTCTTAAAATGTTGTATCCTCTGAAACTGCCACCAGCTCAACAAGAAACCTTAAAAAAACTGGATTTCAAGATGCTGACCTTTTCTAATTTTCAACACAAAACCTACTTAATACCAACGGGAAAGAAAAGCCCACACCACGGAAAAGGTGACTTGCATATTCACAGAGACATCATGACCTCATCACAGTAGCACTTTTAATTTAATGCTGCCTTTACTTCTCATGTAATGCCAGCAAATTAAGCCTTCCCATTTTAAACAATTATTGATTTGTCTGATTTATGAATAATAAGAAAGCTAAGTAGTTGAAATGTTATTTGGGCTGACTGAATTTGGTCTTTAGCTGGAAATGCTTCTTTCTAATGCAGGCAAAGCCTGCCCTCTAGAGCATTGCTGCCCCTCATTGAGAGGAACCTGTCTGCATTAACTGACTTTATACTCAGTATTTAGCAAAGAAAAGTGAACTTGAGGGTTTGCTTTAGTTCTTTCTCAGATTAATTGAAAGTGACAGATTTTTCAGTTAGAAGTATTTGAGCCTTTGAGCTAGAAAAAAGTTTTCAGGTTCAAGGTTAAATCATAACAAATTCCTAGCTGCATAAGAAGGGACACGGGCAAAATCTAGCACAGGAATCTGAACGTGATGCTTTTATACCGCTGGAGCTGTCTCTGCAAAAGAACAAAAGGAACTACCTCTCTGAGACACACCAAAGCCCATGCTGAGCTGCCATTTGCTCTCCAGCAGCCAGATGTATGAAAAGAAGGCATAAAATTCCCACAGATACAAAAGTTCTACACATTCCCAGCTGAACACCACTGGCACAAAGTCTCAGTGACAGCACTTGCTGCAATGCACACCTGTATTATGACTCTGGTTATTACACTGACTGCGTATAACAATGGCATCAGTCCCACCTGGAGCTGCCGCTGCACTGGAGAAGCATTTGCCCGGCTCTTTGACAGAGCAACCTTGGGTTGTCCCCCATGCGGGAAGGGAGGGACAGACAGACAGAGGAATAAAAGGATCCTTGCTATGTCCTTCCACTGCTGCACCCTCCTTTGTCAGAGTAGCAAATTCAGTTATGTCCACACGTTAGCAGCAACACGTAGGGCACAGCAGCACAAAGAGAAACTCTTTCAACCCTTTCATCATATACGTAGTGAAGTATATTGTACCTGCTTGGATAAGGCACAGTCTGACCCAAGAAGAGATCATAGGAAAGAGGAGCACACAGATGAAAGTCATTGTCTGAGCTCATGTTGTCTTTGGGGTGATTTCAGACACCCTTTGAGGATTCAAGGCAGAGTACTTTACAAAAAAGTACAGGGTATTTTTTAACCCCAAAGTACTTTACAAAAATGATAGGCCAGATTCTCAGGTCACTTCAGAAAAATATATTAAATTTGCCAACAGAAACCTCCTGGCCATGGTTCAAGCCACCTGGATACTCATAATTCCTGCACTGGTCCACGTCTATACTTTTCTAGACCTCTCAGGCAGTGGCACCATAAGATACATCAGGAAAGTGGCAAAAGAAGAAGATATTTTTTTCAAGGGATTCATATTAGCCAGTCTTAGAATTTCAACACCCCACCATAAACGGTATTGAAAAATCTTGAGTTATCTTTATACAACAGCCTGAAATCTTAAGCTTTGATCTGGGACAGCCCAGACAGTGGTGAGGAGCAGAAACCAGAGTGTTGCCCAAGGCAACTTACCTTCTTTCTCTACTTGGATTCAGTTCTTCAACCTCACCTAGCCAGTTTGCAGAGCTGGGAACTAAGCTACGGGCTGGTGTGGGAGGGAGCAATGGTTTGGGGTTTCCTTACAGACAGCCTGCAGTTTGTAGTCATCTGTCAGAATGTGGAAAGAGCAAGTATTTGGCAGAAGGTGGAGGAGAGGTATTTGCGGTAAATGACAGCGAAGGTTCAGGGCCGGGCAGACAGATGGAGGCTTACATCAGTGAGAATAGGCAGAAAATGAGAGCATCTTAGTGGCATATTTAATTTCCATATGCTTGTTCTTTCAGGCAACAACCTGAGCAGCTGCATTCATTTCATGCACAGACATCTCTAAGGATCCTCTCATATATGGAAATCACTGAAATCACAAATGAAATACATCTGTCTCCCTGATGGATTGCAAGAGCCTTTTCACTAAGCACATCTACACAGTGCAGCAGACTCAGAGAAAAAATGAGCAACAATGCACAGAAAAAATGCTCGACTGTGTTCCTCTGAGCCTCCTAGGAAACCTTAAGTAATTACTGTTATTTACAGAGGAAATGTAATTAAACCACTTGGGGTGGCCAGAGCTCTGATCTGATGGGAGGAGGGCTGTGCAGCTGTGGCAATGGAGTGTGGTATGGGACAGTACATGTTTGCAGACAAGCTGTTAGTCTTTCCCTACTCACTTCTCTTTACCAGGTGAATATATTCCTGAAACATGTCCCACATGTCATCATCACTTTCTGTTAATTCTCACAAAGGTGCAAGAGGATCTTCCAGTGGCCAAAGGAATTAAAAATCTCACTTCTACTTTGCATTCAGTGGACAGCATGATTGAAACAATTCCTGCTTCCTGCCACCAGGAACCAGAGTAGCCGAAGGAGCACACCACCAAGAGCCAGCATCTTCTGCTGGAATGTGTCTTGCACAGCTCAGCTGATAAAAAACAGGCAGAACACAGTGCAAGGCAATATGGATGCAGACCACTTGCCTTTTCACTGTACTTGTACAGAGAGTAATATTAGCTATTCTAGTTTTATTCCTTGTAACAATTTTTTCTGTCTATTTTGGGAGCTGGAAAATTTCAGCTGCATTAATATGCTTCAGTCCCCAGTCTCATCAGAAAATGTTTGGGTTCCTCAGACAGAATATGAATCATTATAATAGACTAACTTAGCTTCTACTTCTACATAATAATGTGATATGCATGAAGTACCAACAATCTGAAATGCACACTTAAATTAAGTTTGGACAAAAAGGGAATGGCACATACAAAGTATTTGCTTTTGTTAAAGTGCTTTTGCACTTCCTGTGGGCTTAGTTGATGCCACTTGATGACACTTCCCTTGCTGCTGAAAAGGTCACCTTGTAAGCAACAATGACGATGGACTTTGAAGATCTGAACCATAAGATACAGTGACATGAAAACAAAGACATGCGTGTTCACCTAATCCTCGCACTTCCCCCTCTACTTGGATTTGAAAATGGAGGATTTAATAGCAGAGGAGGGCAGTTCTGCAGAAAGAAATGTGTGTTCGGTTTCATGGTTTACTGAGCAAGGCCTGGTCTTCCCTAATGTTTGGAATTTTTTTGCCTTCTTGACTAACTTGAATGTCTATGAACACTTCCATACCAGGCTAATAATTCTATGGCATTTCTAAAAATGCTTACAATGTGGACTGGTAAAGTGGCAGAGTGATTACACCTGGGAACATTTTTGCTGGGTAATTTCAGATGAACGATCATTTCCATTTTAGCTGCTGAACATTTTACATGCTGTTGTGCTACTTAAACGGTTACATAATTACTAGATCTAGATGAAGCTGATAAGCAAAATGTGATAGCTGAATTTTTCCTGAAAATTTTAAGTGACCTGGCATTTGCATGAAAAAGAAATTTCAGGAATCAGCTTCCAAAACTGCATTTCTAACGTAAAATTTTTTCTATTGAAAATTTTCTATGGAAATACAGTATGAGTTGTTTTTTGTTATTCTGGTTTACACACAGAAAATGGCTTTCTAGAGCAGCTATTAATATCTCTCACACATACAAATTAATTAAGATACTGTGTCCAGCAGGTCAGGCACAGTGGCAGACTTGGATGGGCAGAAAACTCTTCGTCCTCTTCAACACTACTTCTATGCTGCTATTTGTCCTCTACTGTGAAAAATAGCATCACCTTCCATGCACCCTACTTGCAGCTGCTGCCACCAAATCGTTAATAGTACTAATAAATTAGTGACAAGCAAACACAAAGCCACACCCTCGAGGAAAATTAATTAAAACGTTCTTTACTCAGCTGAGCCCATATGAGCGGGCCAAACGCTCAAGGAAACATTCCGAGTGGGATATATACCAACCAAGAAGTTAATTAAGTTCAACTGCTTATTAAAGTAATGAATATGCCAACTTAAAATTTTGAAAAATTATTTTCAATTAAGTATTCTTTCCAGAATTTAAAGTGAGAAACTTAAAAATTTCAGCAGGAATACTTCTCAAGTTTGATCTCCTGTATGAAATAATAATAGGAAAAATATGGCATGAAGCCCAGTTTAATCAAATAGGACTTCTACGTCTGAAAACAGACATATGTTCTTCAGACAATGACTCTTATATGCAAATCTAGAGAAAAGAATCTCAGTAACTTTCCCAGTTAACATAGAGCTCAAACTCAGTCCTTACACTCACTTTATTAAACTGATTTTTCACCTTAATTATACACAGATAAGGTGATTCACAGTGGAGGAATCATGAGCTCTGTTTCGCCACTTTGGAAGCACAGATCTGTAGAAAGCCAATAGCAGTGACTGAAAGGGTATCTTTCAAAATGAACATCATTCTACATTTATGGTCAGCCATAACATTTCTTCCACTGTTGCTGAAGTTGCAGATGCCTTTCTATCAAAAATCTGTATTTTTGTAATATTTGTAATTCAAACATAAAAATTTTCTCTGACTGAGACACAGTTTATAGACTTGCCAGCTATGTTCTGCCTCTACTTCACATGTTTGGAGTATAAACACAGGTTTAACCCATAGGAAGAAATTGCATTGGTTAGTAGTTGGGAAACATTTGACAGCATTAAGAAAATACCTTTGGCCATTTTTGGAGTAACGTAAGCCTGAGAATACTGAAAATGAAGACATTTGAGGCACTTTGTAATGAATTTTTTGCTCAAAAGCCAAATCTCGGAACACAACGAAGCAGCCAAATGCTACCACCTGTTCACTGGCATCTTAAGAAGCCTTAAATTTTGAATGCCCACACATCCACCAGCCTTTTCTGTCACCAAGCCAGGGAAGGCAGAAGGAAAGCTGGCAAACGGGTCAACAACCCCTCCAACACAGAGCTCATCCCCAAGAGACTCTCTCTCTAACCACCAGCTTTCTGAAACTGGTAAGAGGAAAGCAGAAGATAGCACAAAGGAAGGGCCAAAGGTTCAAGTGGTGTGCAATTCCTCTTGGTTTTTCATCTGATGCAGCTGGAATAAATAGAAGGAAATGCTGATTAATATCAACACATTCAGCAGCACTGCCAATACTCTCACCTCCCTGTACTTCCTTATCTCTCTGTGTCTTCCAGCTCCAGTGGAGAAAGACCAAATCTGAAATGTAGCCCCTGGGTGGGATAAACAGTGGAGATACTTGATGCTCTTGTAGTGTTTGCCATTTATCAGTCTCCTAAGATACAACAAGAGGAGCACATAATCAGTCATCAGTTTAATAGTAGGGGAAGTAAGCTGCCTCCAGAAAAGCCATGAGAAAGGAAGAAAAGCCAGGTCCTGTTTACCAACATTTTGTCTCATATTCCACATAACATCTGGAAGTTCAGGGAGTACATAGGGAGTACAGTTATCAACTCTATTACTTATGCTGAAAGGACTGGATCACCCGTTATGTGGCAGGAGCCCTTACAAACTTGGAAAATCTGTGCATTTTACAAGAAAGGAATTGAGGGCCACTGACCCAAAATGACTCCCAACCGCCTGAAAAAGGAGATTTTTGCGAGAAAGCTTTCTTGCCTTTGAATGAACTATTTTTTCCACAGAAACGTACATGGGGAGCATGAGGAAGATCAAGCTACATAGGCCTATTCCAGTCATGTCACCTTGAGAAGAGCTCCAGGTCCTAGCCAAGCAAGCAGTGTTCTTCCAAACCAAAGTCAGCCATTCCATCCTTGGAAGGGGAAGACTTGACAGAGGGAAGCAGAGATGGAGGAGGTCTTGACTTCAAAGCCATTGCACAAGAGGTCTAAGAAGAGAGGAAGGTCAGATGAAGGACTGTGCTCTTTCCCACAAACCTGAAGCCTTCCTGGACTCTGTAAGGGGAAAAGTGAGTGGGAAGCAAAAAAGTCTTTGCTAAGCTCCCATTCCGGTGTTTGACGTCACATGTTGGATGAAGCAAAACCAATTAGAGCTCCTGCAGCCTGGTGGTGAATAAATCTAAGCTACTGGTCCTGCAGTCAAAGAATCCATAGTCTCAGGTTTCACAGCTGAAAGGCAGTCAGATGCGTGATCTGAGCTTGAGACACTAGCTACATGATCAGTCCCTATCCAGATCAGTGGTACTTACCAGAGCAAGATACCAGTGACAGAACCTCATTACAACAGTTCAGTACCTTTTCAGACAGCAAAACTGATTCAGGTTTTGACAATAAAATACAGCATGTCTATTCCGTGACTGTAATGGATAACACAGGTGGCATTTCACCTTTACTGTTGTGATAACAGTAACATAATAGAAATTCATTCTGAATAGAATCCTTTCTGCAGGAATACAAAGATATGTTAATTACACAGTGTTACTGAATTTGGATTCTATCTATCCTAAATGATATCTTTAGGTCTAATTCATGTCCTGGTCACGTAAAATGAGGAGACAGTCTTTTGAAGGCACTGTAATTACATCAGGACAAACTGATACAAGAAGAAAATCAAGCCATTGTGAGTACAGGCTGGAGCCTGAGTAGATGCTCAGCGAGCACAGACCAGAGCAGATTCACTGCCTGCTGTATTTACAAAACAACAGCAGAGATTATTTTGTTAAATTCAGTTGAAACTGATTCAGAGTAGCATTGTTAAGAGGTGATACGCTATGCTGGTGCCATTTTCTAGTGGATAAAACTGTAATTGTAAAATTTAATTTTTCTTATTTCAAATCTTTGAAGTAAGATTGGAAGCAGAGAATGAACATTTATTTATCATTGTGCATACCATGTATGACATTTCTAAACTACTTTTATGCTAACAAACTTATGGTATATGTATTCTAGGAAAAAAAAATCCAAGAACTCCACTGTGGCATAATGAAGAATAAAGAGGATCAGAGATGTTACTGAAAAGTATTGGAGCTTCCTTCCAGTACAAGTCTTTGAACCTAGAGATCTTTCATGTTTTATAGACTCTAGGTCTGATTCTTCTCTTGCTGAAAATGAATTTACATGACAGGAAGTAAGTAACAGAGTTACTCCTGTCTCACATGAAAGGGAAGTCAGAGTTTGGACACTTGAGTGAATGCAACCAGATCCTCTGATCCTCTGAAAGAGTTCTCCTGAAGTGGCAGGGGAACAAATTGTCCCAATTTCCTTAATACCTGTGAGTGCAAGTGTTCATTCTTACTTCTTAAGCCCCTGTGTATCTCAGCCCAAAAGTGACACTTCACAGGCCCCTAGAAGTCTCCCATCTCAGTGAACTGCTTTTAAAGCACTCTGATAACAAAATCTTTACCGATTTTAATGGTTAAAGTTTGGGTGGTGTTTTTTTATTTTTTGTTTTTTTTTTAACAGGAAAAAGGAATTTAAAAAGGAGTGCTTTTCCTAATGTTCCTGTAAAGAAAGAAAAGATCCTTTTGTTCTTTTTCTCTTCAACTATTTCTCAGAACAAGCTTGATCAGACCACAGGGATTGAAATTGTGCAATATCTAGAGAGATGCTTTTTAGGCAAAGACAAAAAAATGAACAAGCAAAAAGTAAACTGTCCCATTCAAGGCTGAGGTTTGTTTAGAACTACAGACTTCTTTTCTGACAGTCCAGCTTCTAAAGCCAAAAGACACAAATTTCATCACTACAAGTAGTATTTAATAAAGGAGAGGGAGAAGTAGGGCTGCCTGAGCCTCTAAGGATCTCTTCTGCCCAAATGCCTATTTGTTCCACCTGTGAAGTGGCTGCTCCAGCAAGCCTAGGAAGGTTGCATGAGATCAGCTTCAAATGAAAAGGATTCTGTAGGCCAAACTTTCTGCATGGGGCAAAGCTCTACATATTCTGATAAAGGAAACCTTCAGATCTAAAAATGCCCACAGAAGACACAAACAAACTCAAAAGAGAACAAAACTGATTAGCAGTTTTTGCATTTGATTTTAAAATACACGTTTTTTAAACTGGAAGTGACGTTTTGTCATGAAGCCAGGTTTGTAATACCTTTTATTTCATTTTTGTAACAAAACTCAGCAGCACGTCTTTTGCAGTTCTCCCTTATTTATTAATCCC
Source organism: Morus bassanus (assembly GCA_031468815.1). Lineage (NCBI taxonomy): Eukaryota > Metazoa > Chordata > Aves > Suliformes > Sulidae > Morus > Morus bassanus. The sequence continues at coordinate 7,016,540 of CM062583.1, forward strand.
ATGAATAAAAGATTTTTCTGGTGACTAATTCACCCTGACTTTTTGGCCACCAATCCTGCCCTTTTTATTCCTTTAGAGAACGGATTTCCTTCCAAATTTAAATGGCAGGAATGAAGAAGACTTTAATGATGGCATGGTACACAGGAGGTACCGTTCTTCCTTGAGGGGCTGATTTACCTGCCTCAGGAACAAAACCCAGTGCTTCAATTAAGGAATTTAAATTATTCATAAAGAGAAAAAAAACCACATATCTTTGTCGGATGTTGTCAGCCATTTCCTTAAATGATGTGAATAGGCACAATAAAATAATACAAATTTTTACACCAGTTAGCACTGAAGATGAGAAGAATCACTAGTCACAGCAAACTTGGAGCAAGCCCCATAACAGTACTTATGGGACTTAGTCAAAAAGGCACTTTCTTAGCTTGAAACAATAGAAATACGCTTTGTATCACCCTATGACAGGAACAGCCATCTGTGTACAGATCTCAGCACTGCAAGTTACTTTAATTACATCACACTTTGTTTTTCGTTTTAACAATGTGACTATGCCAAATAACCCTGGGTAAAATGAAGAAATCATGTCCCCAGTGAAGTTAATGACAAGCCACACATTCATTTCAAGAGATCCAAGATCTCAGCCCCAGTTTATTATTCTAAAATGGATAATCAACTTTTCACCTACTATTACTCCAGGACAATGCACAATTTAATTCAAACACCTGTAGCCAAAAGCAGCCAGTGTCCTTCAGATCAATGCACAACCCTGTAATAGACAATCGTGGAACAACTTGACAATGGGAAATTTCTTTAAAATCCAGCAGTTTCATCAGCATTAAATAAACTCTAGAATGAGTTATTACCTTTTCTCAAAAGCCACAGGAACTGGTGCCAGAAAACTCAAGCATAAAACATTTTTCTGTGCAATAAAATTGAAATAAGTAAGGAAGGCATTTATCACCTTTATTCTCAACTGAAAGTCAACGGACTCCCACAATCTTGTTTAAAAACATATTCCCTCCATGTTGGGTGAGGCTGCAAAGCTCCTGCCTGAACAAAAGAAAAGAACTGTTACACTTCAATCCCAGAGCTGCTAGCACCTCCCTGTTCAACTAACTGTCAGGAGGGATTTCTGAAAGTGAACCTGCATGCAGCTGACTCCATAACTGCTCTAAGCAGCATCTCAGCTCAGCTTTTTTCTACTCTCCTTTTCGAAGAGCAGGGTTAGCACTCTGGCCCGGGTGCATATTGGTGGAGTAGGGAAAGAGACCAGAGGACAAAGGGTGTGAGTTCTGGGACCAAGTTTTCATCAAACTATTAATCATAATTTGTACACTGATATTTTAGATCTGTGCACCGCAGAAAATCAAACAATGAAAACAAACTAAAAGTGCGAAGTCCATAAAGTAACCCTTGCCCTGAGGTAAATGGTACAGCCATTAAAGAAAGAAATCAAAATCTAAAAAGAGGAAGACACACTGTAACAATGGCCATTGGACTACATTAAGGGCTGGAAGGATTGAAATGGAAACATGCCACTTTGTCATATCCATTCCCATGAGACATGCGAGCAAGCTCACTGCTTCCAACTGTCTCTGTACGGTCAGAAAATTACAGTTTTGTATTTTAGTTCTTTCATATTACTGATTCAGAAGAGAGCACTGAAGCATTTTTAAATATGATTCTGTGCAATAACAGTATTAGAGAGATGCCATGTGTGCATACCGCAGAAACCAAAGCCAAAGACTTCAGCCTTGACATTTTCCATTTATACTTCGCAGCACAAAATAATGAATGGCTGTGTTAACAGCAACAGGAGCAACAGATGTAATTCCCCTTAACCTCTGCTGGTGCATGGTGGAAGGCTTAGGTGAGATCCTAGACAAACCAGCACTTGTTTTAGACAACAGTAATTCCAGATCCAGCCTCTCTTCAAAAGTACCCAGATCCTCAGAATGCCACATGCCATCAAAATAGTTTCTCCATGAATGTACCTCTGTCACACTCAGAGTCTCCCAAAACAGCACACGTGGGAAGAGCACAGATGACTCCAAGAACATTGGACACCAAGAAACATGGCCAAGAAAAACCTAGGAGTTATATTATTTCAGGCTTCTCTTCATAGAATCATAGAATCATTTAGGTTGGAAGAGACCCTTAAGATCATCGAGTCCAACTCTAAACGTAACACTGCCAAGTCCACCACTAAACCGTGTCCCTAAGCACCACATCGACTTGTCTTTTAAATACCCCCAGGGATGGTGACTCAACCCCTTCCCTGGGCAGCCTGGTCCAACACTTCATAACCCTTTTGGTGAAGAAATTTTTCCTAATATCCATCTAAACCTCCCCTGGTGCAACTTTTGTGACTTCAAATCTCTTTACATCTTAAAACCATAATCCTGTGGTCCCTTACACACAGAAAGCAGGAGCAAGAGATGGCTTGATTTTTGCAAGTGGTGAAATTCAGGATTTCATGATCGACATTAATTCCAGGCTCAGTTTTCATTAATCTAGTGACATCTGTGACTCTTGGCTGGAGGTTTCTACAGTCCTTTTGCAGTAAGATCTGATCACTTTTGACTTCAGGAGTACTTTTGCACTGTGACAGAATGAAGATCTAATCTTGCTATGCCAGCTATGGAGTTGGTATTTTAACTCCAGCTATCTAAGTGAAAAATATGGCACCCCATTTGTCATATCCTGGTTTTACACATGCTACTACACAAACCTTTGTCACTAGGACAAAGGCCAGAATAAAGTGAATGTGAGATAAATATTCACTGAGAGCACAACTAATAGGGTTTCATAGGGATTAAGTCAGGAAATTGGAAAACAGAGCATGAGAGAATGTATTATTAATTTATGCATTTCTCTCAGCGTATGAATAATATAGAACTGAAACTGATAAACAAAGCTCTAGATACTACTAGCATCATGTGAAAAAAATAAACAAATTGTAAATAGTGCACAATCATTTCAGTTAATTATAGCAAAAGACAACTTCACCTCAATGCTTCCATTTTAGTTTACCAATTGTATAATCCATAGGTGGAACAAAATATCGTGATTAAATTACCCCTCATAAACACTCCCAGAAGATGATGTATCTGCATAATTTAAAGGATCAGAACTGAAAAGTAAAGCTTAGTTTTCTATTATCAGAGCTCTGATGTTTTTGGATGAATATACATCAGAGACTGCAACAGCATACACTAGTTACCAGGGATGTTCTTACTGGGCTCATTCATAAAGCTGGGCCCTGTAGCAAGGATTAAACTCTGGCTCCATTGAAGTCAGTGGCACAAGGGCTTTTCCCTTCATGCTTCTAAAGGCGCAGTCCGGAAGTAGGTGAAAGTATGAAGCAGCACAGCAATTAATCTTACATCAGGAGTAATTATTCTTCTGCGGATTCTTAACTAATGGAGTAACAAAATAATGAAAAATTAAGTCTTCCAATATAACATGAGTTCAAAAAGCCTCTGATAATCTCTGTATCACCTGTACTTACAAATTACTTAATATTTGCAGTCCTTATTCATCTGCTCTCATCCTACAGTGCTAACCCTGCAGATGTACAGTCAGGTAATTTCCAAGTATAAATGATAGCCTATAGGGCACATTTTAAACACTGAATAAGTGTGAAAGAGACAGGTAAGTGCTAAAGGGATTTTCAGAACTGTTTTCAAACAACGGTTACACCCAACATGATTTTGAAAGTCTCACTTAGCACCTATCTGGAGTGTTAGCTTCTTAAATTTCTAAAAAGACCCACATGACCAGATTTTATATGATACCTGTGATGTACTTCGGACATGTTTAAGTTCCAGTGAAACATACAAGAATCACTCTATGTATTACTAATTAATTACAAAATGTCAGTGAACTGTGAGCCCAGGGCCAAGCTGGAAAGGTATAATATGAAAAATGCTCGTGTATTTCTTTTCTCAACCATGGAATTTTAGGCAGAACTAACAGAAGACAGGGAACAGCAGTGATTAAAGAACCACCACCATGCTATGGCCAATTGACTTTAGGTGTTTAATTTCCACCTTTAGGGTATTAGAAAACTAAGCTTTTGTGGCTTTACCAATGATTCCATAATCGATCTCAAAGTGGCTATTTCATAACTGCAGACTGTGACTTGAAGCAATGACAAAGCCATCAGCTGTGTGATTCTGGCATTCAGCACCTTCTCACTCTGAAAGGTCCTGTACGTGGCCCATGCCTCTTCCTAAGCATTTACTTTGCTGCTACTGAAAAAGGAAATACACAATAATCCTTTAAGGGAACATTATCAGTTAATAGTTTTAACTGCTTATCTTGCCTTTAAAACAAACATTAAAGACCAGAAACCCTGTTGGATTGTAAGCAACTTCTGACTTTAACAAAAAACATGTAGCCCGTAAGTGAGCCCAGTATCCCAAAGGAGCATCAGCTTCAGGTGAGAACTCAGTGTTCAACATAAACTCTTCCTGTCTCTCAGTCCCCCTCTCATATGTTTTTTATTAGCAACATCATAAAAGCAATACTTTCCTTTCAGCCTGGATGCCTACAGTCTCTGTTATTCTTACCTTATTTAGCAACTGAAGCTTGCACTTCAGAACCACTGCGCTTGTCTGGATGGACTAAATTGATGTAAGAAAAAAGGGGTCAAGATGGGATTATATAAGAAAAGCTTATAGTAAACTAATTCTTAAATCTTTTCACATCTCTTTTACACTGCTCTGGCAGCCTCAAGCAGCTTCTGCCCTCTTTAAAGTTAATCTATGCTATTAGGCCATTTTAAAGACTCTGGGGAGGAAAGGAATCAGTACCAGGCATCATTAATTGAGATCTACCATTTTCCTAGTTCCTCAAAATAAGCATGATAACAGCTGTATTCTTCATTACAGTACTTCAGCAGGAAATAAAGTATAACTGTAGCACACCTAAGGGTAATACACTTCTTAAAACTCCCACTTCTTAAAAAAGGCAAACATATTGATTTAACCATATAGGAAAAGGAGCTTCAGTTCTGCAAACAGATTCTCAAAAAACACCTACCTGTCTTGTGACACAGTGTGCCCAGTGGCTGCAGAAGCCAGTCTTGGGAACTGGGCAATAGCAGAAAGTCAAAGTACTTACAAACCACAAGTGGGTTTATAGACCTATGTGATACGAGCATTTCCAAGATCCACAAAGGGAAGGAAAGAAAATAAAAATGCAAAAAATAGCAAATGGCAAAGAGATTTCTGGGGCCAGGAAGGCACAGGAAAGCTCTAAGACACACAATAGGCAATAAGAGTACACTCCTCAGCACTTGGCCTGTGTACTACAGTCCAGGGTTTAAACAGCACAGGCCTCTGTGTGGGATCTCTCCACTCATTTGACCTGTCTCCTCCATGACACAGGTTGACAGTGTTCCTGAAAGATGTACTGTACCACCACGTTAGCAAGACCAGGCTGATCCCCTGCCACACTCATTTCAGAGCCAACATTAAGACACTCATATACATGTTTTGTTCAGAAGAGCACTTGCAATACACTTTGGCAGCATTCCAGAGCAACAAAAACTACAAAATCGCTCCTTCTTCACTCCGCAGAAAGGAGAAAATGGTGCCACAGACGGGTCTTACCAGTTTTCTTGGGCACTTGCGAGGAATAAAGAAATGGTACATTGCCTCTTGTTGCACAAACACCAGTCAGTTTTTGGCAGTGTCAGTGCAGCTTCCAGCTCTCTAAGCAAAAAAAAGCTTTATCGTCTGCAGCATGAGAGAAGGATGTCAGGATTCTGCTCATGACTAATGACTTCATGCTGTAATGCTTCAGGACTACACCTTGAGTTAAATAACTTCAGAAAATTAATTGAAGAGTTATCCAAGCAAGAAGAGGGTGAAAAGCTTCAGGACTGCTTCCTCCACTTCTAGATGCACATCAACATTTGCCTCAGTGTCTCCCTTGAGCTTGTAGCCTCTGGTGTTGTGAGATGTGGACATGGGGGGAGGGGAAGAAAAAAAAAGCGGGGGAGGGAAGAAAAATCACCTGAAAAGAGAGATAAGTAACTGGGGAAATTACAAAACTGGCTTCTGCAGTAAAAAGCTTAGTGTATAGAATCAATTGAAGCTTTCAATACAAGGGAACAAGGGTCTCATTTCAGCTGCTGATCAGTTTAGATTCACAGCCACAATAAAAAGGTTATGTGCCATGGTTGCACCTCCTGATTATTAAGAAAGGTTCCTACTTAAGAGTCTTTGTTTCCTTAAGATAGATTCAAAACACTTAGTGATTTTTCAACTGATGAGCACTATTCAGCCAAAGTTCACAATCAGAGATCACAATAAATTTCACATATTAGCAGACTTTTATGTCAACAGGCCCTCCAGCCCACAAAATTTAATTCATTGAGGAAAACTTTTTAAAAGCATATGGCCTTGAAAACAAGGCAAACAGAAGAAAACTCTCAACTAAAAAAGAGAAAAGTAAAGTTCAAGGAAAGATCAGTAGTTACAGGCATCCACACTTCACAAGACAAAAGGAATACATTCAGGCAGAAAGAATAGCAGGTGGTGATATTGTCTGCAGAATTGTGGCTTATCCATAACTGCCCCATTCAATGAAAAGCCAGGAGTTGCCCATTTCTGACCCCTGGATACTATCAACAGCTGACACTGAAGCATGGCATTACCAAAGACTGCCTATATCAGGATAGCTATCTCCCATTTATTTTCTCTGCCATCAAGAACTTGTTTGTGCAGATCCCAAAACAAAATTTGGCAGAGGAACTGAATCAGAGTTAAAACAGCCTGAAGAACAAATTCTTCCCCTTCCTATAGAGAGCCTTTCTTTTGGACAAAAGGAGGCGCTGAATAACTACTGAAGAACATACTTAGCAAACTCTACTGCAGGTATAGTCCGGTACCCAAGAAAGAAGTCTCATTTAGCTCATAAAATAAACAATTATGTGTGCAGCCTCCTCCTGCATTCAAAAAAAACAAGGGTCGTTTCAGTTGCTTTTAAGCAAGAACACAAGATTTGCAAATGCAAAATTTGTGTAGTAAAAAAAAAGTGTCTAAATGGGCAGTAAAGTATTTTCCTCAAACTCCATGTGGCCAGCCTATTGTATCAGATCCTCAGCCAATTTAAACTGCTGCATTGGTAGCATAGACATTAAAAGTAGGATCAATACACATCTTCCCACATGCTCCTTTCCCCAACACATATGGTTTGCTGGTTTACATGCGGGGAACAGAAAAAAGACTGCAGTGTTGTGGCTTTGCCAATGTTTTATTATTGAAAGGAGGATTTCCGCTCTCTGAGGTGCAGAAATCATGGTTGTTCTTGATGCTGGGACCCAGACAGACATTCTCCCCTATAGTCATACAGGAAGCACAGGTAAATCCTGCTGTACCTGACTTCCTCGCTGCAGTAAATGAATACCATAATTATGCCATTGCCAGTCACTGAACTTAAAAGCTGACCATCACCCCTGACAATATCTTTAATAGTTCTGTGATCACTGCATGTGTGCCTCAGTTTCTTCCCTTTGCCTTACACTATTTAGAAGGGGTGATAACAGACTAAACACTTAGCTTGAGATAACAACTTAATGCGAGTGTGGTATGTGATAGGCCATTGGGACATATGGTGGCTTGGGAAAGATCTTACAGTCTGCACCTGATCAATCAACTCACACTCCTTCCCCTTCTCTCTTGGAAAAAGAAACAAAGGGCATATGCAAAATATATGCTGCTTTTTAAGATGAAAATAGAGGGATGGATTTAAGCAGTAAAAATGCTGCATTGTGACCTCTTATCTCAGGGTATTTGCAGGGATTCTTGAATACTCCAACCAAAGACACACACCCCCTTTTTATCATCAGGTAGCTGGCCTTTTTATAGAGAAAAATGACTCATCTAGCTGTAGTTCCCTGCTATGAACCTTGATTCTCCTTACAGGTAAGGGAAGCTCATTCAGAGTTGATTTAGCTCTTTCTGTTGGAGCCCTGAGAGCAGACTCTGGTGATATCGCATAACACCCTGGTGATACCACATAACACCCAGCAGCAGTGTCAAAGGAACCGGGCATGACAGCAGAAGAGGGTAATTCACCTTTCAGCAAAAGCCACACCAGGCCAGCTCTGTGGGATGTTATGTAAAGAGGCTTTGAATGTAGAGCTCTGAGCGAGAACTTGCAGAAAAAATTAAACATTCCTCTTCATCTTTGCACTCTGGCTACATCTAAAGGTTGCAAATTCTTCCTGCGTAACAGCTCAAAGATATCAACTTGCAAGACCACATAGTCAAAATCCTCAACCAAGCTCTCATTCAATGTTCCTCTGTGTACTGGAGACATCCTCTTCCTTGTTTGATACATGCAAAGACTCTTTTCCTCACCTGTCATTGACTCACATCACACTTTTCCTCTACTTGTTCCCACTTTTCTAGCACAAGCATACGCTACTTGTTTTCACTTTCAAGGCCTTTGCAAAGCTATCCTTTCCCTTGCCATCAGCTCTTACACAAACATCCCATGTTGCAACTATTTCTTCAAACACGCTAGCAGCCTGGGGGCCGCATACGCACAGCAGGCTCAAGAAATGAATGCCCTGCTCCGACAGAGCAAAGCTGGGATACTTCCACAGCCAACAGCATTGATTACCTCAGCTACTTTTAATGTCCCAGAAGGTCAGGCACTGGGTGATGATCTTGCACATGGAGGGAGAAGGAATCAGCTCCATCTTTGCCCTGACAACTCTCTAGCAGTACTCCACTGAGGCCGCTTCTGCCCAAGGCAGGGTTCCTGCCATGCAGGACCACTGGTAAAATCTCTCTTGCCTTGTCTGTAGCATTTCCTCAAGTTTTTCCTCCAATGCAGTCATAGATCTGTCTGATATTCCTCCCTGGGTAACATTTTGATTGCCATGGCATTCTCCCAGACTTGACCATGTTTCTTTCAGTTTGTGAAAATGGGCTATACAGCAAATTCAGCTTTAACTTCACTGCAGCATACAGACCATTTATAAATATGCAACTGTTAACTAACAAGTCAAGTGAGGCAAATGTATTCAGCAATATTGTATTTTACTGCTGAGGAAAAAGGGGTCAAGAGGGATGGCAAGGCACCTCACAAACACAAAAATTAGCATTTAAAATAACATTCAGAAGTCAGGTTTAAAATTTTGGAAAGTCACAGATAACAGCGAGGTTGAAGTGTTATTCCAGGCAGAGTGTTACACTCTGTAGTGGTCTGCAATAATCAGATGATGCAAATCCCAGCACATGGCATCAGCCCCAGGCAGCCAGCACAGGGACTCTCGGCATCACCTTCTCCTTCCCCAGACTGCATCCCCATCTGCTGTGAGCTGGCTACTAGCAGCAGCCTCTTCCAAGCACAGAATCATCTGAAACAAATGCTCACAAATGACATATTTTATTTCCGGCACCTAGTTTTTTCTTTTGAAGTTGTTCAGGCTCCAGCCAGGGAAGCTAGAGTCAAATGTTGACAAGTAAGCTCCTGGCAGATTATTAACTCTGAAATACCCCAGATGACTCAAAGATGCGTAGGCTGTGTCCAATTCCCCATGGAAGTGAAAAGGAAAACTGCTGATTTCTAACATAAACACTTGAAAGGATAAAATTAATTTAAAAATAACCACTTAGAATTGCCAAATCAGAGGGTTTTTTTAATATTTGCTGTAACACCACAAATGAGCAACTGGTATAAACAGGTTTTTTCCTAACGTTTGGGAGCCTGACATTCCTAGACAGGAAGCTGATCTTGACCCAAGTCAAAAGAGTTTTTGCTGTAATCATTGACTCAATAGCAACAGGACACATCTGTCAAAGGGCAAAATAAATGAAAAAAATTTGCCTTAGTTTTCAAATTTGCATAATGGCCTGAGATAGCATGCTAGTTTTCAAACTTATCAAAAAATATCAACTTCTGTAACATTCATCTACAGAACTTTCAAACATTTGCTTTAAACTTAATGAAGTTTTTGGAAGGACCTTTACCATTCTTCATTTCAAAAGTAATTAAAATAATTCCAATTCTATTCTTCCTTTAATCCTGAGGAGAAGGTTTGAAAGGCTCATCATCAATAGAAATAAAAAATAAATGCCAAGTAGTCCTTTCACCTAATATAATCCATGCAGTCTGACCCCAGTGTTGTATTTGCCAGCACCTCTATAGCAGTTTAGTATGAGCAGTAATCACAGACAAGGCCTAAAAGCTGTTTTTCTGGCAAATTTCTGTTTCAATGCAGAAAATAAAGAACAACTGCTACACTTGGTGTAGATAAGCTGTTCATGTTCTAATATTTCTATTCTATAGTTTTAATAGGTGTTTCTATAGCTTTAGTAGGTGTCAAAGTAACAGCATAGCTTTCTAGCAGCCTAGACCCTCACGCCAGCCATAATACTGTCATCTAACATTCACTTCACTTACTGTAACAAGAGAAGGATTAGTCACATTTTTTTTTTTCTTTTTGGTAAATGAGGAAAAACAGAACTGCTTAATAACTTAGATTAAGTTCCTGGTGTGGAAACTGCTGCAGTAAAACTTAACGGTGGGAAAAGAATTCTGTGAGAGTCAACAAGAGAGAACAATTTTGTTTGAAGTAGCTGGATAAATTTGTCTTTATATTTCATAGCAAGATAATGAATAAGGAACAAAGCACATTTGTCTCCGTGTTTCCCAACAAAACAAATGTCTCAGTGAGCAGTTGTATTACCGACAGCACTAGAAAATTACAAATTTCAAAAAGAAATGTGTCTTACCATCACATAACAGAGTGGATACCACAGCCATGAAGACATTATCTCAACTGTATTTAAATCACAGATTTCACTGATATCCTATTCATTCTCAGCAATGAGCTGCATACATAACAAAGTTTCTGACAACCAAATACCAATTCCTTCTCTCGCCTCACTGTTCAACAATTGCAAAATAGTAGTTTAGGGGCACAGTAGTACTTGTATTGCTTTTCCACTGAGCTGAGGAGAGTCTAAAAGGGAATATGTCTTGATGTTTTACAGGAGGAGCAGGAATCTCTGATTTGGCTCCAAGGAGAGCTGAGAGCTGACAGTTGTGGTAGTGAAGGGAAGATAAGCATTTCTGTGGCATAATATTCACTGGAGCTGTTACTACAGAAAGCTCCAGTAACAGAAAAATGCAAAGTTGCTTTGGACCTAGCAGTTATGCCTGAGAAAGACACAACAGCCTTATTAACTGTATTTAAAATGCAGCCAGTGTACGGGTTTGAAAAGTCAAGTTAAATCTCACAGGACCCAGAAGGAAGGACTGTGCTAGGATTCACTGAATAACCTTCACATTTTTCCACCAGGTTAACAGGCAGCTGCACCAGTTCTGCTCAGGCCTTTCTTCCATGGCTTGTCTCTCTAGTGCAAAGGCAGATTTTACTCCCCTTTACAAGGCAGTCACTGCAGTCTCTGCAGTGTTCCCTGTGAACATGTTTCTTCACCACCCCAACAGTGGTAGGGGTACTCATTTGTCTGGGGACAGATGGGAGCAGCTACAGGTATCAGTGCCTTTATAAAGCTGATTGCAGCAACACTCTGATTCTGCTGCATTTTGCCTCCACATTACATGGGATGCTGTAGGTAGACAGCTGGAGCTTCTGTACATGCGTTACACGCAAAAGCAGTTGCATTAACCTTCCCTTTTAATCATTTGATTGAATTCAGTGACTCACAGACAAAACAGAGAAGTCTGCACATTCTCTTTTGTTTGGAAACTACATATTCTCTGAGCCACTGTACACGCAGAATGTATGTGGGGTAACCCAGTGTGAAGAGTGAGTGTAGAACAGCTGTCTTTTTGTGAAGCTGTGTAACAACTTCACATAGTCACCACAGCCACCACACCTGGCAGGGTTAAAGTAGTACAGCAGTTAAGATGAAGGAAAAAATTAAGTAGAGGGGTGATGGATTTTCTTGTCAGAGAACTCTGAATTTAGCACTATCCAGGCTCTCCCAGTGTTACTCTAGGCTAGGGAGAAGGAAGCTTCTTGTGCTCATCGAACCCTGCTGTTTCATAGCACTGCATTTTGGCCAATGCTTGCACATTTGTCAGGCACTCTAATGCCCTAGAACAGCACAGCAGAATATAGGATACTTGCAACGCAGATAGATCTGACTGCCACACACTCCTACTTTTTCCTGAACACTTTGCAAAAAAAGTGCCATACTGGAGTTCCACACTGACATGAGGCTGAGGTTTGCTTTACTAGAGACAATTTGTTTTGCCACATGTTGCTTCTGTGAACTTTTACAATATTAGCAATGCCTACAGCAAAGAAAGCAGCCAGACTGTGCATCACTGCACTGGGAGGCAGACACTATCCAGCTTACTCCAGATCACACTAATAAGGCTCCTGACTCAGGACCCATGCAGACTTCCCTCAGCTTTTCACTTCTGATTTATCAGCACCGCAAAGCAGCTACCAATTTGGCTCAGCTTTTCATTCCCGTTAAAAAGTACAGGATGACAGCGTGTAGGCTTTTACAAATGGATTATGAACCTGAAGTAAAACGCTACTGCTTACTTCTGTGATTCCAGGCGGTTCCAGCACACACTTGTTAAACCCCTCAGCAATTGCTGTATGCTGCATTAAAAAGCCACAAGGAACATAAATTAAACCTAAAAGGGACATTGTCAGGATTGACTGCCACAAAAGAATATGTGCAAAAATCAATGTATTAGAAAGCTTTACAACAGAACAAAAACACACAGCATGTAAGTCTATGTGATTATTAATGAGACTTGATATCCACACTGAGATGAAAGAGAAGACTGGCGTTTGTTTCAAGGTTTCTAGCATTTTCACCTACAAATATTCATATTTGTAAATTTCTGCAGGATCCCACCATATACTATGCCCTCTGCTGCAGGAAAACATGCCTTTTGTAGTATCTTGCTTTTGGTATTGCCAAAACCTGTGCTCTGTTCCACTAACACCTTTAAAGAACAGAACAAAGGTAACATTTACCGAAATAATACAGGGTTTTGTTTGTTGGATAGCTTTCAATAAGTTACAGATTGTTTCCACTGTCTGAATCTCCAACCAAAATATAAAGAAATAGAAAATGCAATGGAGAATTTGTTCAGGAAGAAAGAAAACCAAACAAACCAAACACCCCCATCGTCCTTTAATCCACCCATCTGGCTTTGCACCATGCTTGGTTGTGTTATGCTGGAAACCATTCTGAGCAAGTTTATTGGTTTATTCTGGTCTTCAAGTAGAATCAGAGTTTTAAAGAAATAAATGGATAAACAGGCTTCTTTTCAATTTCTGAAATATTTACAAACAAATCTTTCTGTTTATGCACAGGGGAAATAAGCAGGGCATATAAGAGTTCAGCATTTTCAGGTGAAAACCAGACCTTTTAGTATTAGGGATACTTGAATCTTTCACACTACAGCTGTCTGCAGACATCGTTCTTTTCTGGCTATCAATGAGTTATTAAAGCTGTCTCTTGCAATCAGTGCAAAGGAATGCCTAAAAATGGAGGTTGATGCAAATGTTGTCAAATACTGGTGCCCAGTTACTACCTAGGCAAGAAACTAAGGAGCAAAGGGTGTCTGTCTACCTCCCACAGTTAAAACTTAAGTAAAACATTTCTGAAACAGTTTTAAAATCTCAATAACTATCCCCACTTTAAAAGCCTTAGAGAAAAAGATTTCCCTCATAGCATGTCTAATTGAAACAGGAGTATTCCCATGGTGAAGCACAGTAGAGTAAGTGTAGCATGAATTGGCAATAGCTTTGATTTGATTCACCTCTCAGAGATGCAATTCCATTGATTTCAACTACATTACTTCTGATTTGTGCTATTGTAAGGAAGCAAAAAGAGGGAAAGGAAGAGCTTTCATCTTGATTTTGCACCAGAGAACTCAATAGCAGTTACACTGTTGACTGCTGTGAATGCCAGATTCAACTCAGAGCCTGAAGAACACAATTTTTAGAAGATCTAGTAAATTCTATTGCAGCTCCCTGGGAGCAAAGACCCAGATGGCCAGTTTCTGCTGAAATATTTTTGCTGACCACCATTTGATTTGAAAACATTATTAACGAAGGACAACTCTTACAAAGAAAAAAAATTAACTCAGAGATGTCTTTCCCACTGTGCACAAGTAGAGTGAAAGTGCTGATGTGTTTCCTTTACCAGGCACTGAGAGAGCAATGTGTGGGACTTGATCCTGCAAACACCACATGCTAGTTTTTCTTTAATCACCTAGTAGGACAGTAATTTCATGAGTGAGAGCAACATGACTAAGAGTGAGAAGTAGAGACTTCAGATGCCAGTGCCAGAAACAGTCATTATGCTTGTTCTCAGACCAGCTGACCCTGGCTGGAACCTGAGCCTACTCTTTATTTGGCTGCTTACTATGAAAATGTTAAATCTTGCACTATTTAGCATATATGAATATCAATATCAATTTGTTTTCTAATAAATAGAGGAAAAAAGCAGTATTTAAATAATCATAAAATTAATTGAATGACTCAGCCCAGTGTGTTTTCTGGATTCTTAACAATTTGCTATGGCTAATGGTCCTTGCTTTCACCTCACATCATTAATTTTCAAAGTCATCATTAATCTCCAAGAAAAGCATTGAGCTTTGATCATTATTACTTAATTACATGGAAAAATAGACAGGTTGTTAATATTAATTTTCTTTACAACGGGCCAACTAAGTTATCTTCAATTCTTAGTGCATTCTACAGCTGCCATTGTATGCCAGGTAATAATTAATAAAATTATTAATTTAAACAAAGTTTTTTACTTTTACTAGTGAGATAAAAAATCCTTATTTGAGCTCACGAACACTCATATTTTACTACCCAACTCCTATTGTATTTTGTTTACCATATGTGAGCCCCCAAGGTAAAGCAATTGCAAGCTTTACCTTGACATTTCTATGTAAATTGCTTGAAGTTATGCACAGAAATCTCATAAGACAGATTCTGTCTTTCAGGGAAATGGAGGAGTGTTCTTCTAAAGAGTAAAAGGACAAATTTAAGACAAAAGCCATGACAGTAAAAGTGGACTTAAATATTTAAAGTCAAAGAAGTCTAATATAGGGAACTTTTTATGTCTTGACATACTTATTTGGAAATCTCAACTACCTCCTTAGACTTCAGGTTCCCATAAGCTTGGTGAAAGTGTCCAATTTTTTTAATCAGAAAAAAATATTTTCATGACTTTTCACAGCTAGTCACTGAACCACTAAAGGGCAAACAATTTCTGAATGAGAAGAATAAAAAGACAGTTTTGGCATGAACTTGTCAGCCAAAGTATGGCAAATTTTGTTTGGGTGTGGTGCCTGCATAAGGTCTTCTTTTGCTCCTTCATCAGCTTGCAGAGGTAAGGCTTAAGATACTCAAAACCTCTCTATATTTAAAGAGTTCTCCTGCCTAAGCACGTGAAGGGCTAAGAGGAAGGGGGAAACAGAATGTCCTCAACTTCAACTTTAATTCAGGTGAATTTATTCCATTATATTAGTAGAAAGGCTCCCATTAAAGATAGGCATGGGCTCGCATACAATGGAGGAAAAGGAGGAGGGCATTAAATCACAGTCCTCCCAAGTCAGTATTGTTCTTCACACAATTCATACTTTTCCACCCTTTGTGTTGTACATATAATCTGAATCACAGAAATGAGGGCTGGAGACTCCATCACTGATGCAGGATCAAATAAGCTGACATCACCAGATGCTTGTCTGACACACTCCTAAAAACCCCTAGGGCTTATAAAACTTCCCCAGATATTACCCTTTCAAATTTACCATTAATATAAGGGCATTTTGCCCATTTTGTAACTGAAACAAACTACATAGCATCACAAGTTCAATGCATTGTTCCTTAGCCTAGCAGTAACACAGCAATTATTAATTCTATTTCCAAAAACTGCTTATGTATTGATAAATATAACCCCTGCCCCCTCAATCCCCCTCATCTGCCAGTCCTTTAGCAGAAACACACCCCATTCCTTCAGCCTTCCTTCACAGGTCATGTTCTCTAAACTTTTATTATCTCCCAGCTGTCACTGCATTTGAACCGTCTTTCAATATGTGAAGATCAATTTGTTAGCCTTAATGAAGTGACACTGTCCTACTGAGACGTCATGAACACACTGACCAACAGATTGCTTCTTTGGCCATTGATCTTCCAATAGAAGCAACTGAACAACATTTTCCTCAAAGCCAGGCAGCATTTACATCTGAGTGGCTGACCCAACAATTCATTTCAACATATAATAATATGTGATTAATTTATTATATGTTGATTCTTGTTTTTAAAATAAGATAGGATGAGGAAGGCCACTGATGAAAGCTCTGCAGTGGAAGATGACAGACAAAGTAAGATTAGAGATGATTCTCCCTTTAATGAAAACATTCCTCTTACATTTTTGAGGTTTCTTTCTTGAAGTGGGGAGAAATTACTCTTTCCTGCGATTGCTTTCTGTTGTCATGTGGCATACACTTTCCTCCCTCTCATTATCAAAAATCACATTCACTTATGTTTCTACTTTAACTTCCTTCAGAGGATAAAAAATGGCAACAGTTTGTGTCCATCTAGCAAACAGAGAGCAAATACTACATCAAACCAGAACTCAGCTGATTTAATTCTGCTCAGGAACATGGGGGATTTGAAGTGAACAATTTTTGTGACACAAAGAGTAATGAAAAGTCAACACCACAAAATGGAACTCTTTTGCCACTACAAGCAAGTCTGACAAGTTTTTTGATCACATCTTCTGATCTAGATTGACATTTAGAGTCAGAACCCCAAATCCTTGTCACTGAGAAAGAAAGGGTATACTTCATCTTCAAGCAAGTTCCCTAGCAGAAACAATCAAGGTGATGGTTAGGAATTCTTTGGCAGTATCTCTAAGCCCAACCCTATCCACTGTTTTTCACTGCATAATTTCTAAGTTGTTAATGTATCAGAATAAAGTTGAAGATCTAAATGTTTATACAGCATCACATTTTACTATATACCACACATGACAAGTAAACTATTTCTTAGGTTACAGTATATAAAGCAAAGGGCCCCAAGGGAAACCCAAAAGCATACTGAGATCATATTGATATATCAGTCTTTCTGGAAGAAAAGTGGGAAAGGAGAGAGATTTTCCCTCTCTCCTGTAAGTTTACTCCCTTATCGTACCAAAATAACAAGCACCAAAATCACTTTTATTCTAAGGAGAAAAAATTAGATCAAATTCACACATCAGACTATCAGTGGGTTAGTATTTCATAATTCTCCCCCGTATCTCCAGTGCTGGATGTTCCTTTTTCTTCCTCTGTCACAATTCTCTGCCTGACCACAAAATACTGACTCTTTTGCAGGCATCTTTTTTATCATGGCAAGTGTGACTCTACGTAGTGTTTCTACTGCCTGAAATGCCTTTCTTTTTTGTCTCTCTTTTTTCTCTCTCTCATGCTGTCCTTCCCTCTTTTAATCTCAGTTGAACAAATCTCTTTTCCCTTTTACTTCTATTAACTAAGAGCCAAGGTAGAAAGAGATTAATTCACCATAGGATGCCTTTAAGCCTGTGAAGAACTGGGGGTAGAATCAGTGCATGAGAAAGTTGACAGGTATTAAAGCTCTGGTACTGCAAACAGTTAGGTGTGTGATTAGATCTTTGAACAGAGTTAAATATATATTTAAGCACTGACAAGATTGGGGAATACAGCTATCTCACCTTGGGAGAGAAAAATATAAATGCAAGTCAAAGTACAAAAAGTCAACATGGCAATATGTCACACCTTAGAAATACTTTTCTGGCACATCCACATTGCTAACCACAACGCATTAACACAAGTAAAATACTTAAGACATCTCAGGGCCCAAGAATAACTTTGTAACATATTACTCCATCATCCAGCTTGTTCATGCTATGATTTTTTTTTTTTTTTTTTTTTTTGGGGGGGGGGAGCGTTGTGTGTGTGTGTTTGCTCAAATCAGCTCCTAGGTGGTCAGGGTGCTTACATCAATGCCATTGATTCTAGAGTTTGTGTGCGCCATGGTCCATAAGGATTAGTTGTTTCAGTTTCTGAAACTCACCGCTCCTCTCAAGAAGCTAATTATCAGTTCTTAGGGCCGCTAAATTTAAATGGCAGAATTTGTCTCTCAAATGATTCTAAAATAATGAGTTCTGTCTCCCAGTTAAAATCACTTGCCTCTAATGACTATGTTTTGACTAGTCACACAGTGACAAGTGTCAGGGACCGTGAACACAGTTTAAGACAAAGAAAAGAGTCAGATGGAGGGAGATGACCCAGTTTAAAACTCATCTTTGTTACAAAAACCATGATGATACTTATAGGCATGGACTGCACTGCCAGGGACTTATCCCCCTTTGCTGAATAACTGCTATCCACTGCTCCATTCCTGTTTGCTCCATCAGCCTGCTACCCTCTGTTAGGCCCCCATCCTCAGCTGGCAGAGTGGGACATTGCTCCCAGTGCAGGGCCCAGCAGAGGTGCCTGGCTGCAGAACCAGAGTTGGCATGCTGGGGAGGGGGAGGGACATCACAATTCAAACCCCAAACAAAGTATATTCCTGCATTTACAAGCAACTACTTTCAAGTGTTGGATGCACATTTAAAAAGTCACAGCAGACTTACACACTGCTGTCAGCCCGTTTGTTTCTGTTCCAAGTTTATTTCACTGCAGCATTTGTTTCATGCTGCCACTAAGAACATGTTTCAGCCATCTTGCTGTTAGTCAGTCCCAAGTACAAGGGCAGAGCTAACTCCCTCCATTAGGTCAACACGGCATGACTGTCCCCAGGTTCCTCATGGCCCTGTCCCTTCACAAATCTCTAATTATGCACAAATCCTACTGTAATACTCCTTTACTCTATGCTCCAGCAATAGTAATAAATGATTCTGCTTCTTCAGCAGCAGCTGCCTGGAAAGGACTAAATAAGCTTTTCATGGTTTTTTTACCTGAAATAAAGCAGCTAAGTAGTAAAAATAACAAGCACTCCCCATCATTAAAAGGAAGCTGAAAGACCTCAAGTGGAAAAGTAACACCTACATTTGCAGAGGCAGAGGTGGGGGTTGAAAAAACCCAGCCAAAAAAACCCCTTGTTTCACTGGCCAGACCTCGTTCACTTGTTGAAGACCACTGGGAAAAACTGAAAAAAGAAAAGAACCTGATTTTTCTTCCAATTTATTCTGTCATTTACTTGCTGAAATTGGTCCCTTTTTCCTGATCCTTTCAGGGTTGCTATGCGAAGTACAAGAAATTTCATTTATTCAAGTGATACACAACAAACAGTCAGACATGTTAGATCTTTTGCAGACTTCAAACCCAGCAAGCGGTAAAACCACAGTGACAAAATCAAGCCATTTTTTTTTCTTCCACTAGAGTGGTACTTTGTACCACCCTGGACATCCTCAGGGAAGATCTTACTTTTCCTTCTGGATCTTTTCTGGATTGCAGGCAATATAGCACAAAGGGCACAGAGTGAAAGCGTTTGTGATAGCAGTTCACAGAAAAAAATAGCTGTTGTTGACACTATGCTCTAATTTCGCCTGAAGAGTAGCAGGGCCTTATAAGCTACATGTGGTCCCAGTGAGGCCAGTCTGACCCTGCACAGACACAGTTTGGCTCATGGTGTTCTCGCTGCACAACCCAGACCAGCAAAGCTGTAAAGTCAGCCTGCGCCGGCACAGCTTTCATTCACCCACCTGGAGTTTCCTTCCTCTATTTACTCTCCCTATTTGGCACATCTTGCACAACTCCTTCAGACAAAGCTAAATGTCATCCACCGTAAAGGTGCTGTAAGTAATAGAATTCTTTTGCTCCCCCTTCCAGTGAAAAATCTGTGGTGAAAATGAAAGAAGTAAGAAAATATAGCACTTAAAACATAGAGTTTTGACATTTTGGGGAGAATTCTTTTCATGGGGCTGGTTACAAAGTAGATCAAAAGTATATGCTCAGTTTTGATCCTAGCAACGTAAAAGCCATTATACTAAATCATTTCCCCACAGAAAGATTTCAATATATATGAAACTGTCACAAATCTCCATTATACACATAAAGGGTGTTATGTTATGTACCAAAAAAAAAAAAAAGTAATATAAAACCTACAGAGAAATGGGAAAGATAAATGAACATCTACCACAGAGGCTGAGCAATTCCTAAATGGCAAAGGGTCAGAAAAAAATCTTCAGGTTATATTGTGAAGCATTTCTATTATCTTTGTGACTGAGTAGAGCACAGGGACGGCTATCAATAAATGTCCATGTATGTTTTATAGTTTGGCTCACTACCGCCTATTTCAATTTTTACTGACTTGTTGAAGAAAAAAACCCAAAACCCAAAAAGAGCAGGTCTGCCAGCTCTACAGGAAAAGACTACTAAAGACACTATTCTATACTTCGACTTCAAAAAATACAGAATTTAAACCTTCTGAATTGTATATGCACAGAAGTACCACTACCTTCCTTCATGAGCTAATAAAGAAACCCCAAGGAAACATAAACCATATGCTAAGTTAAGCACATGCTGGGACATTAGTCATGACTTTGTGTTTCTTCTTAGAATTGCTTTGAAATATTCATGTCAGATAATCATAAAACATCCTGAATTTTAAAGAAGTTGAAAGCAAAAACATCTGATCCTAAAGAGTAAGTTCCTCATTTCCAAATACAAGCCTCGATCCAAAGGGGTCTGTATTCTTCTGCTAGCTCCAGTGGTCTTGGGCTGATACACCTGCATTGCCTGAAACAGTTACACTGAACAAGCACCAATATAAGATAGCCTGCAGTGTGTTCTGATCTCTTTGCTCCCTTTTCTCCAGCTTAATTCATCCTACCTGAAGTAACATGTGTTTATTACAGGAGTCAAAACAAACTTTTGAACTTTTGACTCAAAATGTTTTCCAAATTTTAGCCTATAACACTTCACAAGCCTTCTGAAGTCCCTTACATAAAGCAATACAAGGTTCACCTATGCTTATGGGTCTCTTTTTCACTGGTAAGAATCAGCATTATAAAACTTTGACATTGTAATCTCTGAAACAGATATAGCATACACAGACAACCAGTCTGAACTCCATTCTGCAAGCCCCAGAGTCCTTGGTCCAAACATTGAAATCTTTTATTGCTTCACTTCCTGAGTACATCTGTCAAACTCAATGGCACACTATTAACATAGATGCTTGTCTTATGTCACCAGCTGCTTTTCATGTCCATTTGTTACAAAACCGCACTGAAAGCAGGAGGATCAGACTGTCCCCATAGTCAGCACTGGACTATAAACCAGTGAAAATGGTGAATTTACTTCCCTATCCATTCTGAGGTACAGTCTCCTCTATGTGAGATGCTTTTTCCCATAGATTTCAATAGCTACCAACTGTTTAAGACAGTATATTCTCACATCTGCCCAGTCTCCAATTTTTAGATTGTCCACCAATACCTATAAAGCAGTCAAGAAATCAAAATCTTTACGGAAAAAGCCCCAGGGATTAAAAGGAAGTGCTGTATCTTGCAGATTTTTTGACTATTCCAAAACAGTACAGTAAGTTGCATTCTTTTACCAACTTTACCATAGAAATTCTGAGCTACTTTGTGGAAAACATTTGCCTTCTGTGCCATTCTGTAGACTAAGATTCATTTCTACACCACTTTTCCTTGTCAGGTGCAATTCTCCTGTAGTCTGACCTAGCAGGGCTCCACAAAATAGCAGTTAAGTGCAGCGCCTCATTAGAGCTGAGGAAGATGCAGACCTGTGCATGCCAGTGGTTTCAGTTAAACTCTTTCCAGCTGTGTGACAGAAGAGGTGCATATTCTCCAACACAAAAGTCCAGGCAGTGGCCAAGATGATAACTTGTGACTCAAGTCTATAATTCTCAGATCTACAGTGGACATTATTTGTAGCCTTGGGCTAATTTCTCCACACCTCATTCTGTGAAATGGGAAGACCAGCCCTTCCTTCCTGCCACTTCCACTCCACTCTTTGCATTGTTACATTGCATAGGTGAAAAAAAACCCACACTATAGAAAAAAGTACCTCACTGAGCTAATGATACACAGCTTCTGGCTAACATGTTCCGCTCCTTAGGATGCCCTTTTACCTTGGTGTATACGTATGCAGCAGTGTCAAGACAAGAGGGCTCTGAGTGAGCTTGCTTGGCCACCAGAAGCAACATAACTGTGTTAATATGGCATGCAAAGCTAAGGTACTTCTGGCTAATACCATATTTTGCCATACTGAGATATCATTTGGCACACCATCAGTCTGCCACTCACCATGTTCAGTACAAATGATAGTCCTATCACATCTACTGCAATAATATGTCTACAGTTGCTACAACAGCAACACTGAAAGGGAAATACAGTTTGGCTGGTGTGCGTAAAAGAGGTTTGAACCTGCAATGTCAGGCAGTCGCTGAGGAACAACTGTACCTCCACTGTTGTCAAAAAGTGCACAGCAGGATTAGACTAAAATGCATTAAAAATTTCAGTGGTTGCAAGCAGGTTTTAGAGTTAATGTGCACACTAACAATTCCCCTGGTGCTCCTCTCTGGAAAATCAGTGTAACAATACACATGGGAAAGTATAACTTTTTCACTAGAAAGAAAAATCATAATCTTTTTTGTTTATAATCCAATAAAACATATGCATAAAAATAGAGTCCCATTAGAGATCAGCAAAGTCTACCTTATAATAGCTAAATAAAAAAATAATTTTAAAAAAGGTACAAAAAGGAAGAAACGTTTGATCCTGCAAAGTTAGAAGCATTCTATCCTTGAGTTAACAAAGCATTTCTGTTGTTGTTCTGTCTTTAAGTTCACGAATATTACTCATGGATCTCAGCAGAACTATGTAAATACTTAGAGGTAAGTATGTGCTCAAGTGCTGTGCTGGGTAAGAAACATAGCAGCTTGAGCTCTGCAGAATCAAGGATTATGTTTAAATCTTCTGTGGATGATTTTGTGCTAAAGTAAATGCTAGTGTTCACCTGAATGTCTTATTCTTCTCTCATTCATTTCTGATACATCAAAAATGCATATCATTATATTTAAGACTAAATATTTGCTCCTATGTATCACAGTTAGAGACTTCATGATAAAGGAGAAAGAGGCTTTTATAGGGCTTGGACATGCTCATTTCTTGACCTTATTTCTAGTATTACAAGCTGAAAACTTTTTGCCACTGACAGAATTAGTGCACATTCTCTGTATAATTTTGGTTTTCTAGCAGAAGACTTTTATAAAGGAGTAAAAACTGTTCTATTTCTAAACATTAGACACGATCAACTTGCATGATAATCCTTTTCCCACTTTCATTTTCTTTTACGCTATACTGATGCTGAAGCTGTCATGTGCCCACAAACAATATAATTTCCATAGAAGTTAGCCATGCCCTGGATAGGCATGTAAAAAGATATTGAAATAGATGTTTTCGTCTGCACAATGAGGATAGGATCACATGGTTCTTTGATAGCTACACAGCTGAAGCATACTTTCATCTCAGAAGAAAGTAAGTATTCAGTAGGCAACAGAACTACCAATGGTAGCATTCTAGCTACTTACCACTGCAAAGAGAAAAATAAGCCAAATACAAGCAGGAAAAAAAGCCACAAGTGATAAACAAATCACAGTTAATAAATCACATGAACAAAGTTATGCAAAGGAAACAATAAAGTCACTACTACTCTGACATTGCCCTTGTATTGTCTGTACATACTCACTTTTCATACACAATTTTTTTCTGAAGCCTTAAGTCTCCACTAATTGCTGAGAGAACAAAAGGAGCAGGAGACTTGGAAAGAATTCATGTTATTTTACCTTGACATCAAATAAATATGCAGGCAAGAGAGAAGCTATATTATGACCATGCTACCAGCCTCCCATACTTGAATTCCTTTCTGTTGCAGAATACAGTAGGTAGGGGGGTTTTGTTTGTTTGGGTTTTTTTCTATATACGTGGACTTAAAACAAACCTGGAACTAGGTAACCTACTTCATAAAAGAGGTTCTTAATTTTTTCAATACCTGTATGGAAAACACAAGAATGCAAAAAGCAAGAAAGTAAAATGCAAATTAAGGTCAGTTTGAGCCTTTGGGTGCTTAATGGATAGGAAAAAAAATATTTGCAAAGAAAAAAAAATTTACTCAACATTCTAATTTTTCAGCATCATGAGGAATGAAACAGCAATGCAGTCAAGCATGCCCATTTTGTTAAAAATGCAAACTTGTCACATTTTGCAGGGGGAATTAATTTACTGGAAACAGGTCAAGCTGGTGCCACACACTGCTCTTGTCCCCAAGGTTTGAATAAAAATTTGACCAAAAGGCCCAGACCTGTGAAGTTGGCAAAAATGTCATAAAAATTTCCATAAACTACATGCACAGTACACTTAGAAGAGATGCCAACATTAACCTGCATGGATATCTGAAAACACTAAACGACTGGAAAAGTTTAGTCTTTTTTACTTACGCTGTTCCACAACATTTTATTTCTGAAGCAAAACAGCTGTTCCAAATGTCTTTGTAGCCTATTTTCCATGAGCAGTTCCTAGTCAGCTGCCTCATTCTTTGATGGGATTATAAGTTTGGCTGATAAAGACAAGAGCAGAAATGCAATATACTCAGAATTCTGCAAGGTTTTTAAAGCCCTAAAATATATAGTTAATAGATTAAAAACTGAATAAATGACATGTGTTGAAAACAAGAAGAAAAGAAAAGGAAAAAATATTTGTTAAAGGTAATCATGACTCAGCATAAGTTAGTCCCACTGACAATACAGTATTTACATTCTGGAGCTAAGTATTACATCCCTGCAAATACAACTAGC
Organism: Morus bassanus; assembly: GCA_031468815.1. Taxonomy (NCBI): domain Eukaryota; kingdom Metazoa; phylum Chordata; class Aves; order Suliformes; family Sulidae; genus Morus; species Morus bassanus. The sequence continues at coordinate 7,041,363 of CM062583.1, forward strand.
AGCAAACACAATCAGAATGATAAACAATGAAGAGGAGAGGGTGTTCATTCAGAATGGACCCAGATGCTTGTTAAGCTAAGCCTACACAAAAAGTTGTACTGCACTCCAAGGTAGTATTATAAACCTCTGAATAAAGATTGTCATCCGCACCTACAGAGTGGGAGACCCTGCCTCACACAGCAGCAACTCTAGAACAAGTGCCAAGTTCCACTGTGATCCTTGGTTGCATGAAAGAGAAGTAACAAGAGATCAGAAAGTGGTTCTGCTCATCTCTGAGGCGCTCTTGAGACCCATAACAAAATACTGCACATGGACGACCTCTCATGTTTTAAGGACACTGAAAAATTGAGAAGGATGCATAAAAAAGGTTTTAGGAATCAAACTAAGCGACGAAGAATAAAAAAGCTGCCCCGACTACACTTTTTTTTAAAGGATAAAATACCTGTTATCATGGCTCCTAAATCCTGCAAAGTCTAACAAGACCCAATTACAAAAAAAAAAAACCCACAAAGTCGAGGTAAATTGAAATTAGATAAAGCTTTTAATAGTAATAATTATAATCTGCTGAAATTAGAAAGGAAATGGCAGGTTCTGTGTTCCTAATATCTTCAAATGATTGGATGCCTTTCTGTTAATGATGCTTTTCTCAAACATGATGAAGGATCACTGAGTGAAACCATGGCCTGTATTCCCAGGAGGTTAGAAAATTGATCTAACTACGAACCCTGACATAAGAGGCGATTTCAGCAGTTTACAGCCAGCAATGCGAACTTCCTCTTTTATGTCATCTCTACAATTGATCCTGTGGGCAGTAGGAAAAACTGCCACCTAAAACTGGAGTTTTAACTAAGTAAAAAAATCTTCTCTCTGCCCTTCTCTCCTTATCTCCACTGCCGCAGAGTTTCTCAGTGCACCCTCCAAACCATCAATCCACGGCTAGGTCTACTACCCACAGCTTTGCTCAGAAAGCTCATCTGCTATTCTGGGACAGTAAGTTCACATTAAGCGTCTTCAAAATGTGCATCAGAGGTGAAGTCTATGAGCTTTTTTAAAAAAATTATTAATCACACTATTATAATATACTCTGGCTTATATTGCAAAAGGATCTCCCTACCTTCAATTTTCTTTAATCATAAACAAATATTAGGTTTTGCATATTCCTACTCTGGATATTCCTTTTTATGATGTCCAAGACAAAAACTGTCTCAAACCAGTCAATCATCACAGAATTCTTATTGTTCTGCCTCATTTTTTCCCCCACAAATGCACATCAGTAAAACAGAATTAATACTGTTATGAACTTGGATAACAGAACTTGACTTGAGAGCTTATTGTATGAAAGAAATGCCTCTTTTTAACAGAGCATTTGCAACAACTACTGTATAAAAGAAAGTTCAATTGTATGATTGTGGCTATCATGATTTAAAAGGGTTTCTTTTCCCTCCTGCAGGCATCCACAAAGTTAGGTAAATCTAGAGAGAGAAATTGCCTAGATGCACAGAAACAGTAGCTGATTAAGGAGTTTCCTGAAAATCAAAATGCCCAGGTATTAGACAAGGCCACATGCCTGAAAGAGTAAAGATGAGTTTATTTCCTGCTTGTTTTTCAGCTCACATTATTTATTGAGATTCTGCATGCGGTGACTGCATTTCAGACTTCTCCCTGGGAGCTGGATGAGGCGGGTCCCACCCACAGCAAGTGAAAGCGCACTGCCAGCTGAGAGCATTATATTCCCCAGAGAGCAGCAGGGCACCATCTTCCCCTGTCACAATGGGAGTCTTGCTATCTCTCTTTCTTGGCAAACGGTAGCAAGGCAGCCTTTGCACTGCAAAGAGCTCTTGGATTTCACTGATGTTTAAAAATCAAACTTCATGCTAGACAAGAATAAGAACGTTATATTGTCCAAACAGATCGGTTATTCTTTCATGTTGCTCACAGTAGTAAGTATAGCTAAAGCACACAGCCTGGAAAGCTGGCACTCTCAATACCAGTAATAACAAAGCCACCAGCCACCATTCTGTTTTGCACCTGTTCGGGAGAAGTCTTCAAGGGCAGTCCCACACACAAGCAAATCCACACTAGACCAGTCACAGGGGGAATCAACGTTGGAGAACAGAGGCAAACCCTACAATAAATCAATCATATATATCTTGCCAAGCAAAGAAGTGAAAACATTGTGGTTGACATTATGCTTCGCTTTTGGGGAATATTCAAGGAGCCACAAGCATGGTGCACCCACATTCACCCCTGCCATGCACCGTGAGAGAGTTTGACTCTCCTGTGACACTGCTATGTTCAGCACCATTACTCACCTGACCTTTTCTTCATTAATTTCTTGTCTGGTCATTGTCTCTCTTCTTACACTGTTATCTATTCCCACCTTCTTGTTAATCACCGGTTTCCAGGCTTGCAAGGGCCTTCTGGACATGTGCCTTTCCTCTTCCTCTCTCTGCTGTCTTATTGACTGAAGCCTGAGACTTTATTGTCTCTGCTCTCCTCAGTCATTTCTTCCCTCCTTGCGCATTCAAAGAGTTTTCACGCTGCCGGATCCAAGTTCTTAAAAAAATCAAAAATAAGGATGCAGTTATTTATTTACAAGTTTTTGTATGTGTGATTGAAATTTAGATTAAACCACAGGCAAATGACACAAGTAACAATATCTCCATTCAATAAAATGCCTGTTTATCTTCATATACCAACACAAGATTTATTTGTAAAAAGCAGTACTTCCAAAGCATAGTTCAATGTTGTTTCTTAAGTTGTGTTTAATGTGATGTCTTCTATTCTAAATGGCTTGGCTTTACTTTACTTTTAAACTGTTGTAATTATTTTACTACTATGAGGTAGTCCTCACTCCTTTCTCACTCTGGGAATCATCTTGATTCAAGTCTAACTTGTCAAATTAAGCACGAGGCTGTTAGAAAAACACAAAATTTCTTTAGAGTAGTTCATTTCTTTCCCTTACAGGGAAAAAAAAAAAAAAAAAAGAAAAAAAAAAGTTTCTCATTTCCTCTACTTTTTGGGTGCTTAGCTAAATCATGCCCTGAAATAAAAAAATGTACATTTGATAGGAAATTTTTTTTCCTGCAAGTTCTCCCATGCATTTTTTCTCTCTGCCAGACAGGCTTTACCAGCTGTGTCTCTGGACCTCCTTGTCTCCACACTACATTTCTGTTCAGTAATTGAGCAAAACCATGCTAATCTTTTAACATCGAGGAGACTGTTACCAGTGCAAAGACAGCCTGGCCAGGAAGTCTCTGGGGATAATCACTCTTTTCTAATATCATCCCTAATTGTATTACTCAGCAAACAGTATTCCTTCTCTGTGCAGTGTTCAATAGCTTGGATGACTCCTGTTTGTGGTGGAACTGGACTGGAAGAATACAGTGTCGGGCTTTTTACAGAGACAGACCTTGAGATCCAAGAAGAAAAGCTGCCAACCCAGCCCTCCTTCAAGAAGCTTCCTGCTTTCCCCAGGAGGATACAAGATCGGTCAATCTGAGCCAGCGCTTCCAGACAGCCATTCCCCAAGGGCTGCTTTGTGCTTGCACGTATGATGGGTCAGAGAGCAGCACAGAGCTGTCCCTTGTTGGCTCACTCATTTCTTGGCCAGCACCAATTCCTGCTCTCAGATGTGAGAGGACAGTGGTGCTAACTACTCACAAGTCACAGCCTACAGGACACACTGACCCCTCAGGGATTAAAACCAGCACACCAGTCACCTCAGGAAAATGGCTGCTGCACATGGGGCGCCTCAGGCAAGTAGCCACCTCATGGCCATCACACATGGGGAGCCTCTGGCAAACAGCCATCCAGGACAAAAGGCCACCACACGTGGGGAGCCTCAGGCAAATGTCTAGACGCCTCAGGTAAATGGCTGCCACACACTGAGCTCTGCAAGAAAATGGCTGCTTCAGGCAAATGGCAGCTGCATGCACTCCTACCTTCACCTACATGCCCTGCAGTGCTGAGGGCTGCAGGACACACTGAGATCAGCCAGCCCAAAACAGGTAAGTTTTCCTTTCACACCTTTCACACCCCCAAAGCAGGCTTGGAGTCTTGCGCTGGAGCAGCTGTAACCCAGGGAGCTGTGGGTGGCCACCTCTCCCCCACCCCAGGGCCGCCATGGTCACCAGGCCACCTCTGGGCTCGCTTCTCCTGCCTCTGCTCCATAGACATGCCGTCCACAAGTGACTAGCGTGACCTCTCCACAGCTGGCTTGTGGGCTGGGGTTTATTTGGGGCAAAAGGGTGACAGAGCAACCCCACGCACAGGCTCTCCATCATGTTCTCAGCTGTAGGAGCACAGAGCATTTCCTCCCCTTCCTCCTGACCGCCCCAAGGCATCCATCGCCAGCCAGCTCATGGCAAGCCACCCCTGTTCAGGAACCGCACTCGCTCAGAAAGTTTGCAGTGTGAAGTTGGAAACAGAGAAATAAATAGTGGAGGTAAACTCTGCTCCCAGAGGCTAAACCCATTGCCGCAGTGATCATGGAGAAATACAACCCACATCTGACAGGAGGAGGAGTGGGGGAGCTGTGCTACAGATTTCCACAGCTGCTCAGTATAACTCGCCATGAGCGGCACATCTGCCAGGCTGGAGGACAGAGGGAGGAGAGGGAAATCACATTCCTTTCTCAGGCCATTTTAGTTAATACCTGCTGCGACCATACCTTTGCTCATAAAAACAATCTTGGCATCAAATATTAAAGCATTTCCAGGGAAATCTGTAAGTTGTACTTACTGCTCTCAATCTTTTTTGTTCATTCCATCAGTCCTTATTAAATAATTAATAACAGGTAAAAAATTATCCTTCACATTAATACAATTCATACTACTGTTAAAAGAGCAGCTCCATGCAATGTCCACCACTTAGTCCTAAGTGACATGCTGTACTGACTTACTCTTTATATTTAAATTTTGAGCTAAAAGGCAATTCTTTTCCCCTGGGTACGATGGAAACTTTCCACCTGAGCATGCCAGCAAGAGACTTACCACCCCAGGGACCAGCTCCCACCTGGGCATTGCAGCTGCCCTCAGCCCTCTGGTCTGGGGCATGGCTGGCTCCTAAGGGTTCAGTCACTCACACTTTCACACCTTTTGCAGGTCTACATGTTCACCCAGACCTCCAGCCATCTCCTTCCTCTCAGGCACCACTAGCAAGCCCCTCTCCCAGCTTTTTGCATGCCCGCAGTAGGGTGTCGAGTCAGCAACCTAAGACCATGTGCTCCTCCAAGACGCTGCACCACCCCTCAGGACAGCTTTCATCAGCTCCTTCTGCTGGCTCTCCCAGGCGTTTTCTGTCCTTCACCTTCCCTTTTTAGCTTGGCAGCTCCCCCAGCCTGTTGCCATGGAAATCCCCAATTAAGAACCCTCCTCAGCCTCTCTGAGCCCCAGGAACTGGCACCTGCAAGCTTCCTTCTTCTGCTAGCAACAGCCTCTCTTGGGTTGTGTCCCCAAATGGCCCTGCTTCCTGCAAAGGGTTACCTCACTGGCTCCCCTGCAGAGCAGCCCTCTGGGGTCAAGCTGCATCATTCCAGCACCAAGATGAACCCCACACCAGAAGCACATCACAGACCATCACCGTACGCCACGGCAAATAGCTTGTAATTTATGCTTCAGAATAGCTGAAGTGTAGTTAAAATTGTTGGATACAACAGTGAAAAAACAAAACAAACCAGCTCAGAACAGCTCTGGTTCTCCAGTTTGCCAGTGCTCAGCTAATAATGTTCAGAGTGCTCTACTTAATACAATAACTATGAATTAACTTGAAACGGGTCATTCTACCACAATAAAGTGGAAGAGATTTCCAAAAGGAAAAGGAAGTGCTAACCGAGATATGCCATTGAAAATCTTCCCCATAAATCTTTATTTTGGCTTTGTACACATTTGATATTGCTGTTGGCAAATTTTGTAAAAAGTATTTGTACTTAAAGTAGGATAAAGAAGTTAATATGAAGGAATAAATCTGTATTTTTCAGCATAAGTACAAATAATATTTTTTCATTTCTTGATTAAAATGTCATAGAATTGAAGAAAATGTTATTTTCAAAAATATAATGCTAATGCTGTCCTCCAAGTAGAATGATACATAATGCATCAGGAAAGACAATAAGAAGTGATTCATACGTATTCCACCACAATTCACTGATAGGCGCTTTTTTTTTACCCAATATAGTGTCTAATGGGCACAATAACTGGAATATGAACAAAAAGCCATTTTCACTTCCAATACACTTTACAGTGATGCTTCTGCAATTTAAGTACCATTCTTAATCCATTTTCACAGGCCTTTACCTTAATGCAACAAAATGAAAGTGACCTTAGGGATGTTTTCTCCTCTCCATCACAGACAATACAGGCAAACTACGTGAACTCCAAAACATGAAGATTGTTGCTTTTAAATGGGACTGTCTCAGTCAGAGTGCAGAGACACTTTACAGCCACTGAGGCATAACTGTGTATTTACTTTCCCAATGGTGTAATTTGCTACACTGTGATTGGTACCACAACTGTGGTTTACAACATCATAGTACACTTATTCAACATAGTTCAATTTGCAAAACCCTCTCTAGCAATTGGCTAATAATAATTGACTCAATCTGAGCAAAGCATTCTCAATAATCATTGTATTATCATTTTTTTCAATTACTTTGCAGTTAAGTGCAAATTTCTTACCTCTGAATGGCTCTACTTGAACTTACTTAAAACCGATCACCTTTGCCAGTTACAGAAACAACATGTTAGCTTTTCTTTCTCTTATGGTAAAACATAGCAATTTCCAACGTGGCATAATAATAGAGAGATCTAATAGGCATCCAAATGCAAGACACTGTCAAGAAGAAGCAGTTTTTAAAATTTTCTTTGAACTGCCATTGAAAAGCAAGGTTATATTCAATCATGCAAAGAAAAAAGTACAGAAAAAACCCTGTACACTTTCCCTCAATTAAAATTACATATTTCAGTCATACAAAAGAAAACATGAGTTTGTCCAACTATTTCACTCACCATAGGAAAAAAAATGGAGGAAAAAGGGAATGTAGGGGAAAAAAATCAAAAGTATTAATAATAATTTCAGAAACATATATTTCAATTCTTGTTTTATATAAACTTATCATGTGGTTATGTTTTCATAGCTACTACAAAACTGAAATATAAAACCATTTATCCAAAAATTATATATTTTCTCCTATCTTATTTTAGTAGAAAAATCAAAAGAAGCTATTCAGATTGAACTCTTTTCTATCTTATTTTAGTAGAAAAATCAAAAGAAGCTATTCAGATTGAACTCTTCAGGGGGTTTGTTACCTGGTTTAAAAACAAAAAATCTTATTCAAAAGCTGTATTTAAAGGATACATGTTTTCATCTTTAAACAAAAACTTAATACTTTTTTTTTTTTTTTTGCTTTTCACATGACAGGTCTCTGAAAGGACTGAAGCAGAGCTCAGGAGTTTCACGCTCCTATCTACTATCTCTGTCTAGAAATAATTAAGTAATTATTGTGATCCAGTAGTTTCCTGGGAAACAGGAATTGGTTTGTGAGCTCTGATTAAGAAAGCACAGAAGAACTGCTGTTTACATCCCTATCTCTTCCAGGACTGGTACATATGTTTAAGTAAAAAAATTACCCTTGCCCACCAAACTTGATTACTGATTTCCCCTTCTCTGAAAAACTGAATTGCAAAGCCCTACATAGGTGCTGTGGTGTGGCAGAAAGGAGAGACGGGTACCGAAATCATGACATTTGTGTCAGGAGAATGGTTCAAACTGTGTGAGCTCACCCCATATCTGCTTTTTGGAAAAGACCAGCCCCCCAAGTAGCCAATGAAACATTTTCCCTCTGACCTCAGAGGAAGTAAGATCATGTCCTGCTTCTCACAATCAGGTCTGTGGATTAAAAATGAAGAACGTATTCAGCCCTGTTGGCAATCGCAGTAGAGGTGCTAATGAATGAATTAACAGGCACAAAGACTAAGCTCCCCTGCTCAGCTTTTGAAAAAAAAAAAAAAAAAAAATAATATATATATATATATATATATATATAGGTGAGCAATGCCATCTCTACGTCTTTGTCTAAATGGTTATCTGCCATTTGGTACACTAAAGTTCTTAGCAAGTTGAGATGGGAGATGGCAGAAATTTTGGTGTTTGGTCAATGTTCTGACAAAGGTTATCAAACAGGTCAGGTGATTTTCATGGACAAAGTGTCTATGTGGTGATAAGCAGTGTGATGGAAATAGTGACACAGAAAAAATCATTCTCTTGTCACCCTGAATAATGCTAGAGACATCCTTGTGTAGTTTTACTGTCATGGGATAAGTGATAAATTATGTATATGGCACAACATCATGCTGATTTTGGGGAGGGCATCGTGAAGGTGAAATGCATACCTTCTGCTCATGATTGTCAATCTAACTGAAGTCTTGGAATCAGATACTGCTGTCAGACTGCTACAAAACAAAAAGGTCAGAAAACAGGTTGTTTGGGTGCTTGCCTTGAATGAGGACTGAAGAGAAACTTCACTGTTGGAAAAAGCAACAATCAGAGATCCCCAAAAAACACTTTGTGGGATAACAGGGTTGATTTTAAAAGCTTTCCTTCAAGGTTGGTGCACATCAAATTCTCTAAGCATTGGAAAGAAGAAAGAAACCATCACTAGGTAGACCCTGATACAAAATAATGAGGTTAAAAATCAGTAGTAGAAAATACACTGTTGGATCTGTTTTCTCAAATGTACTATCTGGATATTCTGTCTTTTCTAAATTTTTCCAGCCCACGGGCTTGACACACCTCCTCAAACCAGCACAATGCTCTATCTCCTTCTTGCTTGGTGGAGATTGGTTGTATTTCACACACACTGGAACATGACAAATGCTTCTGCAGTTGTGTAAAATGTAAATAATTAGCAAATGCTGATGACACAAAATAAAAAGCAAATATAAGCAACTCCCTATAGACGTTTGTTTATCTTCTGACATATGAATGCATAAATACATGCACACATCTTTCCCCAAAAAATCAAGAAGCAGTAAGTCCCTACTGTATTGTTGAAAGTATGTGTGTTTTTTGATTTTATTTTAGTTCCAAGTTCATTTCTCACATACCAATAATTGTCATTATATGGCATAACAGTAAATCAGTCTGGCCCTTTCAATATTTTTAAGCAACTTTATGGATTCTTTGCTGAAAAATAAAACATTTCATCACAGAGAAGTTGCTGACAGATCACACGAATGCAGGTGCTGGTACCTGCTTTTGGCACAGCCAAGAACATAAGTGTAAATACTACCACACCAATAGCAGCCTTATGCTGCCCCAGGTACCTGCTGCCTGTGACTGGCATCTGTAACAGAAACCCAAAAGTCAGCTCTGAATGTGGCTGTAGGTCACATACAGCTGCCTGAGATTTTACTGACCATATGGGACCCATATACAGAGCTGAACAACTTAATATTACATTGACTATACAACTTGAAAATACACATACAAGGACTGAAGCTAGAAGAAACATTTATGTTAGCGGGAAAAGGAAGCAAAGACAAAGACAGGATACCACAGAATGACAGCTCTAGAGGGTCTGTAAAATACACTTGGGATTTGGGCTTGATTTTATCTTTTGACATTAACAGGAGCTGCTGGCATCATTTGATACTATATTCTGTGCAATCAAACATGTAATTGTTGTATATATGATGCCAGATATCCCTTAAGAACTTCATCTGACATGTGTCACTCTTATGAAAGAATTTCATAAAGACATTGCATATTGAGCTGTACAAACAGACCCATGAATGCATTATCATTGGCAAAAGGTCAGCTTTTTCTTCTTTTTATTCCCTATGCTATTTCTGAAAGAGCAGAACAACCACTTTACTAATGTCAGGACTTGTTCTACATCTAGGTGTTACTATCATAGAGAACATATTTGTTTTCTTTTAGCCTTTGCTAGAAACAAAAATATTTTATCCCTCATCACTCAGGAAATGCTCAGAAGATTACATGGGGCACAGTCTTCAGATGGCTCTGTGGTCCTTCAAACACAACAGCAGTTCTAAAACCACCTTCCCAAAACACCGTATCAGCTTTGATTCTGTCATGCAATGTACAAAAGACATATTCAGAGTTAGAAAATTTGACAACTTCTGATTGCTCACTGAACAACAAAACTATTATAGTTCATGGCAGAAGAAAAGGTGTTGGTTCGTGTTACAAACTGATCTCCCTGCAAGAAAGTGGTTGTAAAAGACTGAGCAGTAGAACTGGAGATCTAAATAGACCTAAAAATATGTTTTTAATTGTGATATCAAAGACAGTGAATATGAACCCTGATCAATGAGAGAAATCTTTCTGTTTCTTACACTGTAAGCATATGTTTCTTTCCATTAGAAGAAAAAAAAAATTAAAAACACAGCTTGAAAGCAGATGTCTCCCAGTGGACCTCCAAGACTGAAATAACGTTGTATTGCCTGAGCATTGTGCTTCTCCTCTGCTTTACAAGATTGAAAGAATTTCAGTTTTCTAGTTCTTTGTTGGTTGGGAGTAGAATTAAAATAGAAGTAGTATTTAGATCCTCAAGCAAAAGTTTGCATCTCTCCTCCCTATATAAGATCATGGAAAGTAGAGTGAGAAAAGGACAGTGGGTTGCTTATTTGTTTGGAGCATGCTGTTTAAGAAAGAGGCAGTATCTGTAATCACCATGAGGGAGGAATAATGATATCAGCTAACTTTCTGTTTCTGCGAGCAGTATTTCTTTTCAACTGAGATTTTGTAACACTCACTCATTTTTTACTCAAACAATTTACCAAAATTCAGGATCCTGACAGTTTTGATTAGGAGGAGGAGATCATGATGGAGCCAAGTAATTTTCAGTTGAAATCATGTTTACATACATATGATGTATGAAGTTCTGTTTCCATGATCACAGGATCAAACACTACAGCCTCTCACTACTCATAGCTTGAAGCCTTGCTCAGCCCACAAACACACAAAGCAAACTTTTTCTTCAGTGGCAGAAACCCAATGACATGTCCCTCTAGTTTTTGCTCCCTGTCATGCTCCAGTTTTGTGATGTACCTTGTTTTTCTCATGTGTTATTTCAGTACAACCCCTCCCTTCCTCTTAAACTTGCTAACATGAAAACAAAAGCTCATTTGGACTGCATACCTAAAGCCTTTCATGTTGGGTGATGGGGCTTTCTGCCACTTGCTCCACAAAGCATCTCCTATGCCTATATTTTACACTAGTTGCTCACTCCAGCTTTATTGAGGTTTGGCCTAGCTAATAGGTTTAAAATTGTAACAGGTATTATATGGCATCAAACAGTTCAAATCATCTCCCGGAGCACGTTTTCAGTGTTCTAGCTGGAACAGCCATCCCACAGGTAAAACACCTCAAGTGGGCAAGATTTCAGACAGAATATAAAAAAAGCTACCAGAGCACCACAAGAATAACAGTTCTGGAAAGGAAGACACTAATGCAGAGTTAACAAATCCAGATAGGAAGTTCGGTCTGCTAAGTGATTTTATTCAAAAGGTTAAAAAAAGACTTGGTGGGGTGGGGCGGAGAACAGTCATAGGAAAGTAGGGTCAAATTGGTACTCAAGACAGCCTACTTTTCAGTCCTGTGTACTAATGGAGGGGATGGGTATATCTTAACTTCCAGTCCGAACAAACATCTAGCCAGCCTTCTATTAATCACCTTGAGAAGGAGTCCAGAGCCATTCTGAGGGATCTGTTCCCATTTTACATTAATTTTTCCTAACTGAATTTCTTTCTTCCATATTAAACTGATGTCTTACTGTTCTGTCCCAAATACAAAAGGAGAACAATTAGTTGCCACCCTCTGCACAAAACCTGTTGCAGATTGGGATACTGTTATCCTGTCTATTAAACATAACCATTTCTTTCAGCTTATATTCTACACTTTCTAAACTCTCCCTTGAGTTACCTCCAATTTGTCCACATCCTTATTAAACAATGAAATATGTGTTTTTGCAAGAATACCACATTGCTGACCTATATTCAGCTGTTGTCCACTCCAAGATCTCTTCCTGCCATTCACACTGCCTGGGCAGTTATTATTCTCCATTTTTCACTCCAGCTTGCCCCTTATCTTCCCTAGATTTAGGACTTTGAAAAGCTGAACCTGGTCTTGTTGATTTAGTACTTTCTTTCAAATTAACAAGGCCCTTTTGAATCCTGGTTTTGTCTTCCATCGTCCTTACAGCATAACAGCTTGGTGTCCTCTGTGCATTTGACCAATATAACCTCCACCTCATTACCTGAGTCCTTAATGAAAATGCTGAATAGAAATGGCCTGGCTCAGTCCCACTTTAAAAGACCTCTCACTCTGGCAGTGAGCTACAACTAGTTTTGAGTGGTTTCCACTCCGTTGCATGCAGTGTTTTCATGCTGGACACATTTCCCTCTGTAGTATATAAAGACATCAAGAGAAAAAAGTAAAAAGTTTAATAGAAGTCAAATTATATATCCCCCCCTATGTACTGTGTCTATTATCCTGCCCAAGAAAGAAATCAGATTAGTTTGACATGATTTGTTCTTCACAAACCCGTAGGGTTTTTTTAATCACTTCATCATCTTCAGCAGCTGACAAATTGACTGTTTAATAATTTGTCCCAGAACCTTTCCTGGGGCCGAAGCTGGGCTAACTGCTCTCAAATTTCTCCATTTTTCCTCCTGAAATCTTTAAGTGATAAATTTGTGAAGCTCGACCTATTAATAAAACCTATTCTAGAAAAAAGATAAACATAACTAGTGTCCCAGAACATGATCTGCATATAAAGAAAAATACTATTTTTCTGAAGGATCCCAGGAGTTTCACAAAGGACCATGGCTCATCCAGGGAAATTGCCAGAAAACAGGAACAACTGGGACTGCTTATTTTAGTAAGACTATGAATCAGAGGGGACTTGCTGGAAGGATACAAATTAGTACAGAGCATAAAGAAGTTAAGCCAAATGCTCTAGTTAATCCTCCTGTAATGCAAAACAAGCAAGCAAGCAACAAAACTGAAATGCACACTTCTAAATTATAAAAACCCCATGTTCTTCTCATTTTAAAAGGGCAGCGTATGGACTCTTGTAAAGTGTTGCCAACAGTCAATAGTGAAGGAAAATGCCTAGCAGAGAGGATTAGACATTTCTGTAGATACAAGCCAGAAGCAAATGCCACCCCCTCCACAGAGGATCAGCAAAGCACCAGTTTGCCTTCTTGAATCTAAACCAAGAGCATAGCCACAGGGAATTGCTACAGTGATTAGCTCCAGGGTCTCAGCACTGTGCTTGATGCCCAAGTGCTGGTCATCCCACCACTGGCTTGCTCTCCCAGCATGTTCCTACACTTGCACTTCTGCCAGCGATCGCTGGCTACATTCTTCTTCCCCTCTCCCCCTGCTTTCTGATAGTTTCTTTACCAATTTACAGCCATATAGGACCTGATCAGCCTCAATCGCTTTGCAGTTAAGTACTTGCTCCAGGACCAGAAATTTAACTTACATGACCAGCCTGCAGGGTGTTATGGTTAAAACTTGCCAAATTTCCCCTTGCCTATGCTTCTCCATCTGGCCTGTTATTCACATTTCCATGCATTCACTTCCACAACTCACTTGGCCTTTTCCTCTCCTTCAAAATCATCCTCTTAACTGAAAAACTGCGGTGAAGATCCCATTTAGCCTGGGACCACACATCAACGACCATACTGCTCACCTCCCTCTTTCTCCATAGCAGCCCACTTTCTTGTATGACTAAGCCTAAACAACTTTACAGCTTTTTGTTTTAATATCTTTGCAAAGTCCACCTTGGCCCAACTTTTATTTGTATTCCCACTTTAGCCCTATACTCCTTGCCCACCAAGACATATTTGCTGTACACTGTTCAAAGTTTGCTCTGAAGACAGAATTATTAATTTCCTTAGGGCTTTTTATAGCACCTGTTGGGATTATATCAGCACTTCATAAATGTTAAAAGTGTTGTGAAATAAATGCTATTTGTTTGAGGAGAAGGGACTTCCCATCTCTACAGACACTTCTAGGCCAATACCAGACAGGAATTTTGCACGCGCAGATGAGATGCCTCACTCCTGAACCAGCTAATGCAACATTGTGGTTATTGGTTCAAAGCACACCTACCACTCACTTGATCTGCTGCTGCAAGTCAGCACTCCTGCAAATCAGACCCCAGGGTCCGTAATGATGCATCATGGAAAAGATGACACAAGCAATCATGAGAGAAGTGCTTAGTTCACACAGCTTGCTCCATAAGAATACACTGACAAAGGCACTGAGCAAATCCAGCTCTCCGGTGCACCATTCCGGTGAGCCTTCATCGGGAAGGCACTGTCTCATGCCCTGCAATCTCTGGCTATATACAAAACCCAGACTGCTGGTCCACTCAACATGCCTTTGCTTCATTCTTTTGACTGCACCCTCATTCCTGAATTTTTTTTCATTATCTGCCCCAAGAAACAGCTTGCAACTCACGTCCATTATTCATTCCTCCCACTCTGATGCTTCCCTCCAGTTTATGATTGTGTAACTAAAGGCCATTTCCTAACCACATGCATGCAGAGAGCTGCATCAAGGTTGTACAAGTATTCCGAGAGACTGACTTTGCAAATTTAATGTCTTTTACAAGTCTGTGGTCACGTATGCCTATAATACAGCAGAATTATTAAATAATCATGCTTTTCACTTTTTTACTTATTGCCTCATAAGAACCACGGGAAGAACACCATGTATTTGCGTGCCCTTTCTCTCACCTTTTTCTTTGCACGTGCCTGCCCTGAGGCTACGTGGGTTGCAACCTGAGAAAGAGAAGACAGAACAGGAGATTGCTACAGAGTGGCATGGCCTCTGTGGGTGGGACCAAAATTCAGACACTTTACCACACACACTCCCCACGCTCCTCTTTCCATGTTCAGGAGCAGCAATTCTTTCCTTCTCCCCAGGCAAAGAGACACAAGACATACAAGCTGTACATGACAGACTGCAGCCCAAGCCAGCATGTGCTGTTTCCACATCAGTTCCAAGGCTTAGCCTAGTGCCAGAAACTCAGAACCAGCTGGGACAGCCCCACCAATCAAGCAGAAATGGTCCTGGGACCAAAATTTGCTGCTACAGCTGAACGTATGGGGATGGCCATGTGCTGAAGGGTTCCCTGCTTTTGGTTGAGGGATAGTCACACCATCCCTATATGCCTTACCACAGCTGGGCAATGACTTATCTCCCCAGGGCGGAGCAAGCTACAGCATTTTACCCCAAAGTTTCTTCCTCTGCTGAATTTACCATACCATCCATTTCCTCCAGCTCAGTGCTGCAGGGTCCCAAATAAACTATTGAGTGGAAAGACCAGAAAGCATCTAGATCATCTAGAAAATAAAGTGCCACTTGTATAGGGCCATTCTGTTCAGTGATACCTGCGTGGAAAATACTCTTCACAATCACCAGAACAAAATCTTCTCTTCTCTGCTGCTGCAAAATCCTAAACTAGCAGGGAGAAAGTATAAAGGGGAATTTTTAAAAAGGCAGGGAGAATTAAGAGAAAAACCATGGAGGAAATGAACAAGAGTTAAACTTGTGTCGCTAGCATTTTACACCCAAGCTTTTAGTGCAAAAAAAAAAAAAAAAATTGCACTGCATCGAGGGGAAAGACTTATTACTAAGATTGCATATTGCTGGGACTTTTGCAGGAGGAATGTGATAGGCAGTTTGGGCTTTGCCTGGAGTTAAACATGCCCATCAGTGATCAGTGATTCAGATCATTTTGTCAGATAATCAGCCACGGGTATCTGCTGAAGAGAGACACTGCAGTTTGTGTGTGTTGTGTTGTTTTTGGTACATTGACCTAGCATCAATGTATAGCAGACAGTTAATATATTTAGAGATTTGCAGAATGATGAGATTTAATCTTTTCAGTGCCCCAGTTCTAGCCAGAAAGGCATGTGCAGGAGCAACTTTTTTTTCAAAAAATACCATGGATTGTGTTATTAAGGTCTAAGTGCAGATTTTAGTTATTCGAAGTGGATTTATTTTGCTAAAAGAAGGGGGATTTCTCTGCTTGGCTAACAATACAGTGTGTGCCCTTGAAAGATTAATGTTTGCCTGAGGAATTTTCACGTTCCTCAGCTGGAGGTTTTGCTGTCACACCACTGCTTCTGAAGTTCCCTCGTCACAGTCAGCTCGAGGGCTTGCAGTACACGGCATGCAGTACAGCTGGTGCCCCCACACTCCCAGTAGTTGCACAGGACCCCGGTCTCCATCAAGGTCATGGTCACCCAGCCACCGCTGAGCAATGCAACCTGTCTGGGAGCTGCAGTGTGCACTATGGCCCTGCAATACTCCTCTCTGGTATCAGGGGTCCCTGATGAAATTCAGCTGGTGTTAGAATTTCGCTGTTTTCAACAGATCTCACATCAATAGACCCAGTGAGGATTCTTTGTCCAAGTAGCTGACCTGCTGGTGACTACAGTGGTAAATTATATTACCTGGATAACACTGTTTTTAAAACAGTAATTAAAAGAGCAGTTTATTTTAGGAAAGTAAAAAAATATATATATACACACACACACATACATACTACAGCAAAACTACTAGTGCTGGATGATGAGCCCCTGTCTTCTAGTTAGGCTTCATGGAAAAAGTGGACAGACTTTTTTAGTGAGCAAGTGCAAAGATCATCCTACCAAGACTGCAGTAATTAGCAAGTTCCTATAAATACTCCAATGTAAGTAATAATCCCTCATCCAGTGACCTGAAAGATCTTTACCCTTGTGTTTTAGATGAAGAAACTGAGGAGCCTGAGCTAGGCAGTCTACCCAAAGTCACACAGGAACTGCAGCCTGGTGCTGAATATCCAGGAGGCAGATTTACTCTGAAGTTTATTGTGTCTTCTCTACATTTTGTTCTTCTTGAGCATCATGTTAAGTTAGCAAAAAGGTATTTACTGCTCACTGGAAGGATACATGATTACTCAGCAACTTGCATCACTGCATGTTTTTACTGTTTATTTCAGTTGTGCAAGTTACAAAAGCCATTGCTTTTGGCAAGTCAATAAAAAAAGCTCCCATCGTTCACAGGTTCACCCCCCACGTTTGTCAAATCTATTAGAAGATAGATTCTGTCATTTGCAGCACTTTTCATCTTGCATAGCCCTAAGCATCAGCAGCTGGACTGAGATTGCCTTTTCAGAGTTCACAAGGGACTCTTACTGCTGTCAGATCTAAGCAAGACTTAAAAACTATTTCTCAAAGCAAGATTTATTGGAGGACTAGCATCTGGTGACAAATGTTGAAGGAATAACAAAATCCTTTGTATTGTGGCATTTCTTGACCTGCCTGTTTATTAATGTTCATCTTTCCTCGTAACTCAAAAGCACAACTTTGTGCTCCTGATGCACCCTTATGGAAACAAATAAAATTATGATGCTGCTTCTGCTTGTCCACATCAGAAAAATCTTCTCATTAAAATGTTAGTGTGGAAGTTGCCAATAACTACGTTTGCTGTCCCTGCTTTCCCTATTCAAACTTAACTAACAAATCTCTACCAGCTCCACAAAAGAACTGACATGTCTTCCAGGAGTTAAAAGAAGGCATATTTCTAAGTTTTCTTCATTTTCAAGCTCTGACTTGTGTCATGGACAGGGACTATGCAAGAGTTCGTAACTGCTGTCATTTCAGTGCAACTTCAAAATGCGAGTGAGGGACCCTGGTCTGCCACGTGTGCTAGAAGTTTACTATTGCTAGCAGTGCAAGTTTTAACCTGAATCTTTTCCAGCCCCAGTGTGCTGAAAGAAAAACTGCAAGAGACTTTTTCTGGCTGACCTTATTCAGTCAAAATTCCCAATGCGTGTAAGAAGTTTTCTGCAAGATCGCATATTTGGAGTCTGAAAAGTGGTTAAAATCTGCTCCCTTGCTTTTATTTACTAGTTTCCCTTACACACATTCAGATATTTGTGCCTGTTTTCCCGTGTGAAAGAATTTATTTTAATTTTGCACCAGCACATCTACTGAGGAACCAGAGGACTGTGTGGGTGTAGTCCTTTGCAAAGCCTACACTCTTCCTAAAAAGATTGCTTGCTACCTTGTTGTCTGGGCTACAGCCTGAGCAGCAATTTACACCCTCCTAGACTCCAGTGACTGAATTTAGAAGACAAAGCTAAATCAGATCTTCTTAAACCAGCTAATAGGAAAAATACTCTGTTGTGCTTCACGAATCTTGACGTTCCTCTTGTTATGTGAATATCTTACCGGCAAAAATTCATCAAAATAATACCCCAGATCCAATCACAATTAATACCGTTGTATAACACAAGCATGTAGTGAAAGCTTCCATTATCTCTGGGTTCTTACATCAATATCAGCCAGAATTGTATCACTGCAGCACTTCAGTTCTGACTAGCTCACTGCTAACTGTGACTCTTAATTGGCTGCAATATTGCTGCTTTCCAGGTTTCCAATTTGTATGGGAATCAAATTTTTATTTGTATTGGAGCTTTAGGCATAATATTCCTCTAGCAATTGCCTTAGTGATACAGTCACATACTCTGCTCTGTTAGAGAAGCAAGTATCACAATATTTAAAAAACAAAACAAAAAAAAACCCCAAAAACCCAAAAACCAAACAACAAAAAAACCCCCCCAAACTTTAATCAAAACTGGTCAGAATTCCCATCCATTCTCTGTAGATGGCTATCACCGATACTCACATGTTTCTGTGAGCATCTCCCAGAGTAATTTATGGGCTGGAACCTTCTCAGAAGCAGCTAATTCTAAACTAATCCACATATAATACCTAGGGAAGTAAAACTTACATTGCAACCAGAATCTGATTCAAGAAAATAACATAATTCCCCATCAGGAACTGAAAAGAGCAGACATATCAGTAGAAACCACACAACCAGAATTTTAAAACCTTGATACAGGCTATTTTCAGGCAACCTGTTCTGCAAAGACTTGCAGATATATCTAATTTATGTTCTGAAATTAAACCTATTGTTTTTGAAAGATGATATTGTGGTACCAGAGCCCTCTCTTGGGCCAGTATTCAACACACAGTTTGCAGAGGGACTCACTGTAAACCTAAGCACTGGTACAAGTTTTTGCAATACCAACCCCTCACACTGGGGGATCAGATGTGTGGTTTGGGGCAGCAGCATTATACACTAGGGTCTCTAGATGCACTTATGCAAAATACAGTATAATGAGTCCCCAATCCTGATCTTTGTGAGAAATAAGCAGATCTCAACTCAGAAATAAGACTGGGATCCGATTGCTTAATTGTATAGTGGTATAAGCAAGTCTTCCTCAACATACTGATAAATCCCTAATAATAAAGGAGTTGAATTATTTGTAGTAATTATTGAGCAATTCATTATGAGCTGGCAAATAACTTTAAAAAAAAAAAAACAACCAACCTCATTGGCCACTACCACGAAATTTGTCAACACAAATAAATAAATTAATCAAAAGTTATCCCATATGAATTATCTGGGTAGCCCTAGTAAATATATAACCTATTCCCAATTTTATTAGCTGCTGCCCAGCTCTCATACACAAAATGCCACTGATTGCATGTGCAATAAATATT
This sequence comes from Morus bassanus, assembly GCA_031468815.1. Lineage (NCBI taxonomy): Eukaryota > Metazoa > Chordata > Aves > Suliformes > Sulidae > Morus > Morus bassanus. The sequence continues at coordinate 7,060,961 of CM062583.1, forward strand.
AATGGTTCATAAATTAAATAGCATTATTCTTCTTGACATAACACCTTTTTGCGAGGCCCGACGGAAAGGTACAGGCGGTTTGTTGAGCCAGCTCTGCTGGAAGAAAAATATGCCTTTGTTTTTGCTTTTAAAAGCATTTGTCAGGATTTATAGGGTATATCCAGAAGGCAATTAAGGCGACATTTTACAGAAAGCTACCATATGGCCTCAAATAACAAAGAGCAATAAAAGGAAAGTGTGATCTGTGAAAACAATTTGATTTATAGAATTACATTTATAAAATGTAGATACTTTCAGTCTAAGCAATTTTTATAGGAGGAGTTTATGCATATAGATAACCCAGAATCTTCACAAGGAGTAAGCTGCATTGTTCATATTATAGCAGTGCATTGCTACTAAGGCTTCATTTCTGGGTGATAAGAGCAAGATGGGCTCCGTCACCTCAAATACCACTTCTTAGAAGACAGCAGCACTGGGGCATAGACACAAGCCAGAACAAGGCAGCTCACTGGGGTGTCTGCTGTCACACAGGCATTACCGCTAAGGGGAGTTTCAAGGCTAGCCTAGGAGGCAACCCAAGGGAGCTGCCCTGCTGGGGTTACAAGGAACTTTGTCCACCCTGGCAAGAAACATAAGAAAAGGTGAAGCAGAGAAGGACTGGCATCATCTTCAGGGCAGAAACAAGAGTTAACAGCTTCATAGCCTCATGGGGCAGGCCTGGAAGGGTCTTAAAAAGTGAAGAATGAGAGTATATAGAGGGGAGGAAAGCAAGCCAGTGGAGAAATGCAAGAAGAGTCATGAAGTGCTTAAATTAACAAGGCAAGAAATGAATCGCAATAGCAGCATTTTAAACAAATATAAATGGAGTGTGAGTGTTCTCCTGGGTAACTCCAAACATGAGGTGATGAAACCCAAGTCAGAATTTTAGTTGTGCAGACACAGAGATGATGCTGCACAGACCAGAACAGCAAAGTACAGATGCCCTGGAAGTAGGATGTGAGGATGACGGACACGCTGAAACAACACTCATATAGCAGGCTGGGCCATGGACAAAGGCACTGGGTGGTCTTGTCTTCACTGCCTGGAGAAGAAAAAAAAGAGAGAGAGAAAGTGACCTGTAGCAACAAAAGGGCAAAAGACTGAATTTTGTTAACTGAATTTCCACAAAGAGTTGTCCAAAATGCTACAACCTTAGCTTGCATTTGCTAAGTGTGCATAGATCCCTGAATCTGAGTTCATGTATGAGACTCCCAGATAGCGCATCACAGGAAAAAAGGAAAATGTAGTTAGATCTCCAGCAAAGGCCTGTCACTGCTGAAGGTGTTTCAGTTTGGAAATAGCGATAAACTGGAAAGTGTCTGCAATAAGACACCAGAAAGTAGTTCATTAAGCTTTAGGGTGAAAGAAGATGGGATGGAGAGGAGGACTGAAGGGTGGCTGGGTTTATTTTAAAGTTTAGGAGATTACAGTGAGATCATATTTTCTGTGGAGGAGGCTGCAAAATTATACTGGTTAAGAAAAAGTGTATGGAAGGAATTGCTTAGTGAGAAACCTGAGGCACTGGGGAGCATATAAAATGTGCTTAAGTGGGCTTTTTAGTCACTCAAAAAGTAAGCTTAGAGTTGCTAAAGTAAAGAAGATGGACATTTCTGATGGTACAGGTAGACTGAAACTTAGCAACTCAGTCAAGGGAAATGCTGAGTTCTCTGCAACTCTCTCTGTTTTCAGGAAGGACCAAACTGGGTCCCTGTGGGAGAACCAGGTCACCAGCAAATAAGTTTGATGCAGACAGTTTATAAGCTGTCCATTCCTCATTTGAGATGGGACTTGAGCTGGTTGAGAAGGCTGTGGTTTGAGTTAGTATAGAGTAATACAGATACGGAGATATTCCTTCTTTCTCTCTCTCTCTTTAGTGCACACGTAATATAGGATGGCATTTGCTTTGTCTCTCACAAATATTGATTCACTACAGACAAGCCGAGTTGGGGATCAACACACGGGGGAATGTGTAAGGAAAAATAATTTCTCACCTCGGGAAACAGAGGGGAATATGAGGTGCAGAAAACACAGTGACAGAGAACACAGAGGTATAGAGTTGAAGAACATCTCATATCCAAACTGAACTCACAAGGCACATGCTCAACACTAACAGATGCTTATGGAGGACACGACGCATTTTCCTCATTATTTGAAAGACTTCTGGTTGCTCTGATCAATGAAGTCAGAGTTCAAGGCCTCATCCTTTCCTAGGGGGTTAATGAGAGGGCCTCAGCTGTATCTCAACAGTATCTGTTGAGACACTAAGGAGCAGAAAGATCTTGCGCATATAGTAGTGCAAAACTAAAGGAAATTCTCACCTTCAGCTTTTATAAAGTAAAGCTATTTCTTCTGCTCACTTAATTTCTTTATAGCATTTCAGACACCTGTAGGACTGAAAAAGATACTGCCAGATCTGGTGACAAGAAATATTAAGTAACCCTAACTGCTAGTTATTTGGACTTCGTTTAGTTTCAGGTACTTGGCAGTAAGTGACGGAGTTCTCCTGAGGGCTCTGTTTCTGCAGTTTTACCACGACCCCAAACTGGGCTCCAGTGCTGGTACTTTGGCAGTTAATTCCTTTGAAAATAGAATAGTTCTGTTTGAATTCACTACCTGGGTCAAAACAGTCACGTATGCAGCATCCAAAGAATCCCATGTGCCATTGTCATTTTTTACAATCAGCAGAAAATACAATCTCTACATTGAAAGTAAAGGATATAAAAGTGCAGAACACCTGCTTGCTACAACCACAACAACTGCCTGGCTCCGAGCTGATGAAACGTGGCAATATTCAGTAATTTATAGAGCAACAAAGACAAAGCAGTAGGAGGCTGCACTTCCATGACCAACAAGCCAATAAAACAAAAGAGGTGGGGAATGTGATCTGAGGTTGTCAGACCAAAAGTGACACAGATATTTCTGCTTCGTGCAGTAAATAAAACATGCTGTGTCAGCTGGAAAAAAAGCACTCCAGCAATGCTCTCCATCTTAAAAGAAAGGTAGTGGTGAGGGAAGGTCATCTGCCACAGCTGTAGCATGCTTAATGTGCAGTTTGTTCCTCAGGAGCTGGTACTGGGGCAGCCAGGGTCCGGCTAGCCACAGGAACTGCTCCCCACAACAGCCCCGTTGGCAGCTCAAGGGCAGAGCTTGCAGCTGGACTTGTGAGAGAGAAACAAAATTCAAACCACTATTTTGGAAAACTACAAGAAGTTGCCTCCTGATATCACAGCACCATATTTCTAGGCTATGGACTGAAAGAGAAAAAAACTGACTTTTTCTAATGTGTCCATGCTACCCTGGTCACTTCATGGTCTTTACCAGTACACATGCCCTGCAAATGGAAGGAAATTTTTTTCCTCCACACTAAGCACTGTTGTTTTATGTCTAGAAATGTTTTCCATCGCACAGCCCAGGGTAGTCAATTGATATTAGAGAGTTTCACCAATATACAAAAGCTGGGCAACAAGGCACTATCAGTTTTGTTTAAGAAAATATTTCAACACCAGTGCACACAATTTCAGCACAAAGAAAAAAACAGATTAATACAGCAAATACCTTATGGTTTCTTCCAGCCAACAGAAGAGAGCTTGCGCCACATGGCCGGTTCCCCCACATCAGCAAGAAAGGTGCTAATTTCTCACAGCCAGGGAATAATAAAAAACTATCGGAGAGCAACAAGCTGATGTCTTAAACTGTCCAGTCTTTCCTGCAGCCAGGACTTCACCACTCTGCATGTTGAATATATTGTCCAAGCTATCCAAGGGTTCACCAGGCTAATCTTTACTTTATCTAGCCAGTGATTTGCAGGCAATGGAAAACAAACAAGTAAACGAATAATGAGATCACAAATTTCCTGAAGCTATGAGAAAAGTAGGCATTGTTTGCATAGTAATTACCCTGCTTCAATTACAGTAAGAATAGTCTTAAAAGAAAAGTTGGTCTGCTCCCTGTGGGGACAAAAATGAGTAAGAAACTATAATTATCTTCCTTACTTATTTCCATGAGAGCTGAAGTATTTCCTGTAGAGGATGAAAAAGACAGTACTTAGCACGAAAACAAGACATTTATTTTCAAGAGATATGGGAAATTCTACACACTACACCTCTAAAACCTTCTGTTCGTGGCCCCTAATGTTCAATAATTTTTATCCAAAAGTAGTACTTCTTCCTAGACAGACTATCAACTGCTCTCCAGTCACATTATTATACGCCAGCACGTTAATATAAACCTGCAGTCGTTCTGCTAAGGTCCATGTTCTAAAAATGGTCTTGACGGTTTTTCCACACTATCTTAGTGTAGTTTCACAGATGACACTGATAGTCCCCATTTACACAGTGAGAATAAATCCCTAAGTTCATAACACTATGCATTCTGAAACCTGCAGATGACTTTCCCCAAGAAATTGCACAAATAAATCACCTGAAAGCAATAACAGCGTAGGAAAATTCTACAGCTCCAGACAACGTGCAATCAGCCAACGCACACTGTATATACTCCTTTGCCTTTATCACGTCTGACAAGCGTACAGTTTGAGACTGACAACAGAGACTGTCTGTTCATCAGGAACAGGGCAGAATTTATAGAAATACCTCTTGAAAGGAAGCACTCCAGCTGGAGTGCCAAATTTCCATGTCAGCTCCAGACTGGTAATAATTTGTGCCCTATTTTCCTATAAAGCCACCTTTTCTTATGAGAATATTCAAAAAGCTTTTGGAGCTGAGTGTAAATGCTTCAGCTGTAGTACTTCTACTAAAATGACATAGTACAACTACAAGGAGAACAAGCACAGATGAATCAGGATATAGCAAAGTATATAGAAGTGCCTTTTGCCTCTAAATTACCATGTTAAAAATGATCTAGGTCAACTGGATGGCTGCCTAGCAAAATTTGCTGCTGAAACAGTCCAATTTCTAATTCAGAGGACCCAGATTCTGATCGCATGCACATTGATGTGCGATTGAGGAAAATATTAACTAAAACAGTGAAGGAAATGTCGGGTTTTTATTGAATCCAAGGTATGAGAAATCACTGCCACTCTCAATGACACAAACCCACCACCTTTACTATTGCTGACAGCTGTGGGACTAAAAATTCAGCAGCTCAGCCAAGAGGCCAAGGACTATGGTACACTGTCATATTCATTGCAGTAATACCTCCCAGGCATTATCCATACACCATAGAAGAACTCACAGCCCTAATGTGCATTACAGTTACAACCCTTACAGGAAACAGCTTCCCCAACAGGTGATGCAAAAGTGCATCTCTGCTGCTTGAGGTATTTTGTTCTTGCATCTTTAGGAGGATATAGGAAGAAGGTCTGTCCCGCCTTTGCATGCCAGTACTGCCATGTGTGGGGTCCTCCTGCATCTAGGTCTTTCACATGGACTCCACAACTGCAAAATGGCAAAAGGGCTTTTACCTGGCAACAAATGTACTGCTCACAGCAGTGAAGCAAGTGGAAGGCTGGTTAAAACTCTCTGTGGAGAGGAGCTGACACTTAGGAAGCAGCTCAGTGCCCAGGTTAAATCTTTGTGGGTTTTCCATGGCATAGGTCATAGGTCTCAAATATGTGTGGGAGCATGAAAGGGATTTGCCCTTTTGCAATGCCAGAAGCAGTGGCAAGCTGAGAGATGGCAGGAAAGGACACTCAACTCCGCTAGCTTTGTGCCACAAGGGCTTTCTGTGGCAAGTCTTTCCCTGTGCAGCCCTGACAACAGGCAGCAAGCTCTGCTTTGTCAAATCTGAACAGGAGATGCTGAGAGAAGAATAAATACTCACGCTCTGGGTCAAATCCTGAGAAGTCACCGTACTAGGAGTGGTACCAGGGAACGCGGTAGCCTGCCAATAAGGGAAATGACATACTGGGCAAACCAAAGGACCATTTAAAAAGACTCAAGCCCAGACTATTTGCAGACATCCTGCAGGCAAGGTCAGATGGCATTTGTAGGCAGTGGGGAGGAATGGCCTCTGCAGCTGTAACCATTCAAGCAGAGGGAAGGAATGATCCTGGGGGATGCAGCACAGTCCCCCACATCTGCTGCCATGGCCCCTGTGAATAGGTGCCCCAAAAACTGCAACTTTATGGCTTCTGACACTGACAGATGGAAAAGCAGGAAATTATTGGCCTCAGGAGCTGAACTCAGAGTGATGCATTAAAATCACCCACAGAAAATCACCTTATACAGCTGAAATGGGAATCAATAACTTATCAACACTACAGAGAAGAACGGGAAAAATCCCAGTTCTCTCTGGCCTGGTGGTTCTGCTTACTAACTAGGGCTATTCTGTAGCAGTCAATATTTTTGCAAATGGTATTACTGGATGTAATTCATGCACGAGTACAATATGGATTGGGGGTAGCCGAGGAGAAATGGAGATAACAGAACAAAAACTGTGCCTGGAGAGTATTTGGATTTGGAGAAGTTCTGAAGCACCTCTATCAGGTGACAAAATTTCTTTTTCTGTTGCAGCCCAGAAAAAAATGGTGTCACAAGGTCACCATGAATCGTACTCCCAAGGGGAAAAAGAAGGGTTGTCATCATCACTGGTACGTAAGGAGAGACTAGAAAAATATTAAATCCTGCCTTTGTGTGTTGCAATTGTTATTATAACTTCCTAATAAGTCATTTGATTTCTATAAGCAACTATTACGTGGTGTCTGTTTTGAGAAGACATTTTCTGGCATGCTTCAAAAGCACAAAATTCACAGAGAATTGTCTTTTAAATGAGTTAATAGTGTCTGAAAACTCTGTTTCATTACAGTCTAAAGGAAAAACATAAATACCTTATCAAGCCTCAAATTGCATGAAATTTGATGCACCAGTATCAAGTTAAAAATTAATAATTCCATGCCTAAAGGAACCAACTCTCACTTTCACTTTACGTTGAGGGTCATTTATGTGAGTTGTGTGTATTTATCCAGATGAGAAGAGTATAATACAAACTTGCATGGGGAAAAAAATACCTATTTTTATAATTCTATCAAGTGTTCATATTGTCACACAGACAAATTGGTTCTATATTCCTGAGCCATGCTGCATCATGCCAGGAGAAGAAGGTACATCTCTGCTTCACTAAATTGTGGGGGAGTAGATTCAGTGGGATGAAGAAAAAAAAAAAAAAGAAAAATTGATGAAAACAATCCATTCTCAGCTGAAGTTGTCGATGAACTCCAGGATATTTTGGAAGCTCATTTGCACAATATACTACTGCAACGTGCAAAAAAGAAACCATGCCAGAGTACAGCACACACAATGGTTTTAACCTCACGTAAACTGAGTCACACATCTTGGCCATGGGGTTCATCTTGATGGAGGATGCAGCAAGTGAGCAGCAGGCTGGCACCCCCGTGGGGTGGCAGGCAGCACGCGCCCCAGGCTCCTCCACGTGCAACCCCAGTTGTGGCAGCACAGGGAGATGCCACCCATCCTCCCCAGCACAAAAACAAGGGGGACACCACTGAGGCTGTGAACACCAACAGCCCATTCCTCATCCTGCCAAAGCCCAAACCATGGCTGGCAGTTACCCAGGTCTGTTCCTAGGAGAAGTCTAGCACCCAGGGCTGGTCCAAGGAGAATTCCAACTCCCAGGACAGGCCCTTGGTTGCCACAGCCTCTGTGCAGCACCAAAATTGCAGCCGGGGAAATTCATCCCTATGCAAACAGAAGCACTCACCGAAAATATAAACCCACCTCCCTGCCTTCCCTGGATGATCCAAGTTACTCCTAGAGAGGTACAAACGCCCACAAAAACCCATCTTCTGCCCAGATATTAATACTGACTCTCTTGTACACACCTTTGATATTTTTCTGCAGTGAACAGTGGAACATACATTGCAAAATGTGAAGATGAAATAAAAGAAAATAGCATTTCTCTAATGGTGAAAAAGCAGACAGCCAAAGGCTGCTGTGCCCCATCATTTAATACAGCCTGAAGGAAAGCAGTGTCACAGCATTAGATTATATTTCAATGACAAGAAGCACTTGGTGTCCTTGAAGCATGTGTCACAAGCAGTTGCCTTCATTCTGTCTCAGTATAGCAGTGGTGCTTGGCTGTTTTACATCAAATCACAGTAACTTTAACCAGTAAGTACTGGCTTCTGCGAAGAGCCTGAGAAGCGAGAGGTCTATGACATGAAGAAATTCCTACTAACAGCGATTATGGCAATAGAAATACGTCAGCGGTACACAGAGAAGCCACATTTTCTAACATTCAAGCAGTTCTCTACACCCAGGAAGGGTGGACATACAGGTAAGGAAGTACCACTTCCCCCATTTTAGAGATGGAAAAGTGAGTCACAAGACTACTGTAGCCCCAGTGCATTTCTTTGTGTTTAATCGCCATTGAATTTCTTCAGATATTTGGGCCTAAATTGCTTTACAAGGTCACACCAGGCATGACGGGTTGCTGCTGTCTTTTTCTCAAACGCTAACTCTTCCTTATTCTATGAGCCCATAGGCAAGGAAGCAGATTTTAAGGCAAACCAGAGACCTTCTGACACCCCCATTTATACAAGGGGCCCCCTTCTCCCCTCAGCTGGACTGGGTAGAAAGAATTTATCTGGCTACTAAGTGCAGGATCAAGGTCCGTTAACATGTTATTTCTTACTTTGTGATAGGTGTTTGTCTCCACATCCTGAGCATTCAAAGACAGCTAGATGAATCCGACTCGACCAAAATTCAGCTCTGAGCTCAGAGCAGTATTATCACACTACTAGGATTCATTCTGGGGACTATTACACATACTGAGAAAAAAAAGGGGCTATACAGGAGCAGAGTGCTCTCAACCTTCTCATGTCAGTCAACTTCAGCTATGAGAGAAGAGTGGCCCAACACTGACAGAGAGGAGGCAGTACAATAAAAAGGTGTCCAAGCAAAAAACTCTCTTCCAAAGTTTCCATGATGGTCTTAATTTGGCCCTGTGGAAAATATGCATATACCTCATATTGCTGAGCTTGTGATATTTTCTAGGACATTTGAAACTTATAACAATCGGGCTCAATTTAATACAAGTATTTCTAAGCACGTACACATGGCATTTCCTTCTAAGTAATTATCTTCTATTATTATCAGAATAACTTGTTATTTATGTGACAAAGCCTCTGCATCAGCACAGTCTAAACCTTACAAGAACAGAATCGTACCAGAATTAGGTCTTCGATATCAAATGCATCTTTGACAGACTCAAGTAAATCAGGAAAAAAGTTTAACGCCATCTGAAACTAGGTGCAGTTGTCAACTGCTGTTTTTCAAACAAGCCATGTAGTACTCTCATCCTTGGAAAAGCAATGATACAGAGAAATTAACTGTATTGATATGAATGGATTCATATGATTGATATGAATATCACATCATGATATCATGAATTGATATGGATTGAATGCTAAAAAAAAATTACTGTGGCTCTTCCCATATAAATATGCAAGAAGGTAGCAGTGAAAATTATTAAAGGCTTGTTTGGGGAAATTTTTGGAACCAGACAATTGCATAGAAGACAGCTCAAAACAGTGAAAATTATTAACATAATAAAAATGAAAAAGTATATTTGATGCACTCAGTTAACAATAAAATTTTGTAATTACATCACCATATTTACTCTTAGCAACTATCAGCTCTAGTCTCACCTTCACACACAGACTTGAACATAGCTACTCACATGAATTTATTTATTTAGCTCTCCTAAGATAATATAATTTTGGAAAAAAAAAAAAAAAACAACCCACACACAGAAACCCACCCTCCATTTGCAAGGTCAATTCACAGAGCCAAAGGGTGCCCCACACAGCAGAGCATCTCTGCCCCCATGCTCTCCCTGGCTGCCCCAGAGCCAGCTCCGCTTCCCAGCCTTGCTGTGCTCTGTGGCAGCATGCCAACCTGGAGCAAGTGTTGAACAGGACTCAAGTATTCAGTATCTTTTGGTTTCAGCTCATCTTCTATAAAATGATGATAAAAAGCAGGCTTTTTGTTGGGGGAATTTTCAGCTGGATCAGGATCAATATGAAACATTACCACAAAAAAGCCAAGAAACCAAGGCGAAAAAAAAAATCCAAACCAAAACCACACCAACCAAGTCACTGTGTATTCAGTAAGAGTGCTGCATCTATATGCCATCGCTTCTGAGAGTGCTGCTGGCAGGGGAGGTCATCATCTGTGTTTGGCTGCAGGTTTCTCTCTGTTCTGAGCACCTCATCACATGCAATGTGTGCATAAAAATGCATGGTGTGAAAAGAAAAACCCCACATAACAACATAGTGGCTTGGCTGGTACAGCTTAACAAACAAACAAAAAAGCCGGGACTGTACTTGAGAAATGCCTGTTTGTCAACTTAATTCTTATCGTACAGTCAGATCAGTCAACTGCAAACACAGAGATCTCTGTAATAAAATATTAATAGCTCTTGTATACTGCTTCCACAAGGTAATGTAGTAAAAAAATGAATGTTGCTCACACATTTCCCCATTTTCTCTTTTGTTAATGCTGAAAGCTTACATTTGAGAAAGCCAGTTTACTGCAGCATTATTCCTTTTTTTTCCGGGAGGTATTTTTCCTTTAAACCTTAGAGAATAATTAAAATTCCTTGCACAGGACAATGGTAAATAAGATTACGGTATGCATTTCAAATGTAGCATACTAATGGCATTTTTGGACTCCATAATAGATCATCTCTATATTGCCTGCAAGCAGTAGAGTAAATGGACAAAAATCTCTGAAATATCCCCATATATGAGTCCCATACCTTCACTCTGATCTTATCTTTCCACAGCTCTGACTTGCCCAGACATCTTGGTATTGTAGATACAGTATTAGCTTTTTTATATATCACACAACAACCCAATAATCTCATTAACTGCAAATACTGTAGAGGAATGCAGCAGCCTGCTGATACCCACAAAACCATTTCAGCCTTCACCAGGGCCAGTTGTCAGCAATAAAGAGCCAAACATAAATTGCTCTATCTGATTCACTTTATCCATCTGGTTTTATAGTTTCCATTTAGCACTGAACTGATGAAAGAGAAATGTTTTAATGTTCAACATGAGGACTGCTTATTTCAATACGCTCAAGCTGCTTTGTTTTTTCCCCTAACCTTTGGGTTGTCTCATCTCTCCCATAGGTATCTGACATTATATTTGTTCTGAGTAGCTGCAGTTTGCCCTACTGCAAACAGTTAAGACCATGACTGGATATTTCCATTACCTGATAGGTTTTCTCTCAGCTTGCCTTTCTTCTTCTTTCCATGTAACATTAGCATAAACCATTGCTGCGTTTTCTGTCTCCCCTGTGCTATATCACACTGTATCTATTGACATAACTATAAATCTTGTTTCCTGGTTTGGGGCAAATCCAGTTCTCCTGATTCAACTTTGAGTTCAGGTAAATCCCAGCCCTCTGTTAAACCCTGGGAGGGTAAAATGGCCAGGCCTATGCTATGCATGATAAACCCTGTCCTAATTTGCAATAAATCCTGCTGGTTTTGCACATTAGACATTTCTTAACATTTTTTTCCTCTAGGAAGTCCTTTTGGCTAAACAAGGATAACAAATGAGTTTCTGTTTTACAGTTTTCACAACTAGTAGAAATGAAAAAGGGAATAAAAGATTAAGGAATACACACTGTGGGTGCATTTATTTTCGGAAAATTGCATAGATAAAGCAGAACTTTTTTCTTCCAACAGACATTCTCCAAATCCCCTTTAAGTTCAATTTTCTGCTGTACTTCCCAGATAAGCATTCAGTACTTCTTAGTTTTAGCTCATACAATCAATATAAATCAGAAAATTGTTACCCTCTAAATGCTAATTAACACATTTTCTCTCTTCTCTTCAATAACTTCAGGCTAGAGCAGGTACTCCTCACATGGGTCACTGTTCAGGGGCTTCACAAGGATGAAATCTTTACTATTGACTTTCACGTTCCTGTGGCAATGGAAAGGCTGTCACTTTGGGGCCAGCCTTCAGAAAACTTGAGCTTATTTACAGCAGCATGAGCTGAGCATGCCAGCTGACTCGTGCCTTATTTTTGTGTTTGTGGGAAGGCTCCTTTTCTGCACCAAAAGCACCACCGGTGTCACACCAGCCATCACAGCCCGAGGGCAGGCACAGACCCCAATGGGGCTGGCATTACTGCTGGCTCAGCTCCCTAAAGTTAGTGCCAAGTAGGCAGCTGGAAGCCGTGATGTTAAGTCAGAAATTTTGATGGAAATGCCAAAAAGATAACTAAAAGTTGCTAAGGCTTTTCTTACTTCAGGGACTCAGAAGTTCCACTTACAGAAAGCTTTGAAGGGCGATCAGGGAGCTGGAGAATTTGATAATATGATAGCTGAGTTATTGTGATTATAACAGCAACTCCCTCTGAGGCTACACCTACTTCCTAGGTCATCTCAACTGTTCAGGATGTGGCTGGTCTGGAAGATCTTGTTTAGAAATAGCTGCTGACTCTTTCTGGGAAGATTTCTACGGCAAGCCAAAAAAGTTTGTGATACAACAATATTAACAAATCTCACTCACACAAAAATCCAATTAAACAGAGAAATAAATGCACGCTCATGTCCCAAAGTACAGCATGTATGAAGTCCTCCCCTAATGGATGAGCACCAAAGTGGGTGTCTGAACCATTCCAATGACTTCCCAGCACAAAGTATCGTTGTATACGGGACTTGGTCATGATTTTCAGTTCAGTACTTCGAAAAAGCAGTGACCTGCTTTGAAGGGGACTCAATCCATTAATTAATAACGAGAGACAAACTAAAATATGGTAATGTTAAAACAATATGAAGGTGTGACTGAGGTCCTGTTCACCTAGGCACTGGCAGCTCCCACACGAGCACAGAATTACACGCACGAAGAAGCTGGGGTGACAGCCACACAAGTACACCCTCACCCCCTTGTCCAGAGCACTGCACCTCTGGGCGTGTCCCCATGATGCTGTGCCTCCAGGGGTGCTCCAAAGCTATTTCAGACACAGCAAACCCCATACACTCCTCCTGCAGCAATTCAGCATTTTTTTTTGACCCCAGAACAACTTTGCATTACTCTTGAAGCTATCCAGCTCTCCAGAAGCTCTTAAAAAACAGACACACCACAAACACAAAAAAACCCTCCAGATTTCGTCAGTCACCCACAGCTTCTCCAGTTTGTGACCCAGCCTTACTCATCATCTAGCTACAGCACATCTTTACAGCTATAATCCATTTAACTACAAAATATGGGTCCAAGCCACTTCCAGTTTTTTTCCCTTCAGAGGAAAACCTTCTCATTTAACCCACTTCACAGCTTATCTTTCTAACAACATAGCCACGCTGCTTATCAGAAGGAGCAGAAAAGACAGGAATGAAGAAAAACATAAACAGAAATAACTCTTTAAAAACAATTGCCTGCATTTTTTCCAGAAATTTCAAATATTATCATTCTGTTATTGCTAGGCATCCTGCTCACCTCCTCTTCCATGCAAGTGTGAGCACCAGCAAGGGTATAGGTCTCAGAGGTATTGCACATAGCGCTGCTTTATAGCTGTCGTTTCTGATAAAAAGCTGCATGTGTATCCCACTCGAACAAGGCTGGATCTCTCTCCAGGACTGCCGTCAGTCCGCATAAGGCCTCTACATAAAACAAAAAGAAAAAAAAAAAAACACTGCAGCTCTTTGTGTTCATCTGGCTCAGCAATGCACATCTAAATATAAAATGTTTATTGTCACTTAAGGTGAGCTCTGTGTCCCAAGCCAATGAGTTGGCATCCTGCAAAGCCAGGCATATATTTGCAACTGTTGCCTTCCAAGAGTTTGCATTGTTATGAACAAGATTTAATGGTTACATTCTGTATCTATTACCTATTTAAATTACTCTTCCAGCATGTGAATATTAAACACTGGAAGAGGCAGATGAATGCCTGTATAAAACTACAATAAGAAAAGAAAGATTCAAATGAACATTGTTCTAACAAAATGTTTAATGGAAACAAGTAGCACCCTGACTCCGGTGATGTTTCACACCTCTCTGTCGAGCCCAGAACCGGATAACGTTGTTCCAAACTTGTTAGCACAGAATCATAGAACAGTTTGGGTTGGAAGGGACCTTTAGGGGCCATCTAGTCCAAACCCCCTGCAGTGAGCAGCGACATCTTCAGCTAGATGAGGTTGCTCAGAGCCCCGTCCTACCTGACCTGGAATGTTTCCAGGGATGGGGCATCCACCACCTCTCTGGGCAACCTGGGCCAGTGTTTCACCCACCCTCATTGTAAAAAATGTCTTCCTTATATCTAGTCTGAATCTACCCTCTTATTTTAAAACCATTACCCCTTGACCTGTCACTACAGGCCCTACTAAATAGTCTGTCCCCAGTATGCCAGTAAATAAAACATTTCCATCCTTAATATCATCCTGTTTGAGTCTTGATTTACAAGATCTAAATTTTACACATGAAAGCATTCCTAAGAAAATCATACAAATTGGTTCCTCTGACCTAAATGGCAATAGCAAAAAAAATTTGCATCACCAAGGTGCTTTTCATAACTTTTTTTCCCCCCACGAAGTTTCCTGCAAACCAGCTGTTCTTCCATGCTTATTTTCAAATCCATCTTTAAAACTTCAGGAAAAGAGATTCAACAATTTTGAGCATGATTCCAAGTGCCATGAAGAGTTATTGCTCTGGGGAGGAAGGAGGACTTTCCCTTCAAATTTTTTTTTTTTTTTTTTTTTTTTTTAAATTCTGGTGCCCAGGACATGGACATCTTTCCATAGACCATTTCTAAAGCTGAGTGCTTGGAAAAGTCCTGTCATCAGGACACTGCAGCATTGTTCAGATCCTTCTGCACTGGAGAGTCCAACATCACCAAAAACTTCCTGAGAAATTTTGAAGAAAAAAAAAAATCTCTATTTTGATTTTAAAAGACACCATTGTCAGGAGCAATTAACATTGTCTAATCATTCCTTTTATACCAGGCAATTCAAACTCCCTGTCATATCTGCAAACCAGTCTGTAATTATCCCTCATTTTTCTCACTCTCTTCTTTCGCTATAGCTTTGCTATAGAGAGACATCCAGCTGTAGCTCTGTCATTTCTTCCTTGGCACAACACCGCGTTTCTTTGTTGCAGCCAGCTCTAGGAAGTCATTTAGCAGGACAGTTTATGTCCAGCCTGCAGAGGGCAAGTCCAAGTCTTCCCGCCAAGTGACACTGTAAGGACATCACGCTGCCGTGGTCTGTCCCCACCATGCAAGGAAGAAAACCATCCAAAAATGTTTTACCATTTGGGGTAGCCCTGAAGACAGGGAAGGGGGTCAAGATCGTGCAAAGTTAATTGTGCAAGGGTGTGTGTACAGGGGGTCCCCATACACGAGGTCCCCATACACTGTCCCTTGGTACAAGCCCCGGGCACAAACATCATTCATAGCACTGGGGTGGAAGGGAACAGTCATCAGTCAAGCACATCCTTCTGTGGATTCTTTGGACTGTACCCCTGATCCCTCCTATGTACCTGAGCTGCTCATCTGGATTTATACAGCAGCTGTTTACACCCTTCCTTGGCTTCCTCCCAGCCAAGCTCCCCAGCTCTTGCAGGGCTGGCTGGCAGAAAGTGCCACAGGACCTCCTGCCATTTTCCAAAAGCAATAATCCCCATAAAATGTAATGAATCCCAGAGGTGTGGAGTTGGGAAGGGAGGAAGCAAACAAAAAACAAATAAAAAAACCCAACAAGAACCTTCCAGCACAAACAACTGAAAAAAGATCCTTTGAATCACCAGATCTTCTCTGCCTCCCTTAATCACTTCTTCTAAACTACCCTAAAAAAGCCAAAGCAAGGCAAAACAAAAGAAAAAACAAAACAAAACCAAAAAAAACCCCAGTGAACAAAGATCCTTACATTCAGCCCCTAGTGAATAAGGGCAGGGAATGAATTATGGGATGGCAGATCCTTTGCAGACAAAGGCCATGTGCTCCCTGTTCTCATTTTATTGCGCAGCATCCGCCTGCTGCTCCTGGCCCGTCAATAGCCGCTGCTGTGCCGCTACCTGTCGTTGGAGAAGGGCAGCGGCCTCTTGTAGGGCTTGGCAGGACAGTCTGACATGTAATGACAGTAATTCTCTTTCTCAGTTACTAATTGAAGTTAATATTGCAAAATTTTCCTCTCTGACCTTTGGATTCTTGCAGCACGAACATTACTATAAAAAATCTCATAGCAATGTAGTCTGACCATTATGGGCTCTTATTTCACATAATCTGCTCCCAGTGCGGCCCACTGACAGTCCTCCTGATGCAGCAAAGGCATCTGTGGTAGCAGATCCCCCCCACGTTAACAGAGAAGCCAGGGTTCTGGTTTGGTGAGAGCCACTGCTAAATATTGCTAAATGTTTCTCCTCCCCATCCCCCTGCTCCTGCTTTTGTGGGTGTTGTGGTCCCAGGAAACTATCAGGTAACAGGGCTCACACACCCTGCCCCCTGCCCTCCCCAGGACATGCTGGCTGTGGCCCTGTCCCAGACTTGCCACCCCAAATAAATACATGTGTGTGTGCACATGCCATCCTCAGGCACTGGAGCCACCGAGGTCTGCAAACACCATGGGGCTCCCTCTCAGGTGCTGCATAAAAGGCAGAGACCGACTCTTCTCCAAGATAGTCTCATAGCTCTGACTTTGCTTGCCCACCCTCTTAGCTGCAGGTTAGGTTTTTCTCTTGCAAGTTTTTATTCCTGTGGTGGGTTGACCCTGGCTGGACACCAGGTGCCCACCAAAGCCACTCTGTCACTCCCCTCCTCAACTGGACAGGGGAGAGAAAGTATAGCAAAAGGCTCATGGGTTGAGATAAGGACCAGGAGAGCTCACTCACCAATTACCGTCACAGGCAAAACAGACTCAGTTTGGGGAAATTAGTTTAATCTATTACCAATCAAATCAGACTAGGATAATGAGAAATAAAACCAAATCTGAAAAACACCTTCCCCCCACCCCTCCCTTCTTCCCAGGCTTAACTTCACTCCTGATTTTTCTCTACCTCCTCCCCACAGCAGCACAGGGGGATGGGGAATGGGGGTTGTGGTCAGTTCATCACACCTTGTTCCTGCCGCTTCTTCCTCCTCAGGGGCAGGACTCCTCACACTCTTCCCCTGCTCCAGCGTGGGGTCCCTCCCACGGGAGACAGTCCTCCATGAACTTCTCCAACGTGGGTCCTTCCCACGGGCTGCTGTCCTTCACAAACTGCTCCAGCGTGGGTCTCTTCCACGGGGTGCAGTCCCTCAGGAACAGGCTGCTCCAGCGTGGGTCCCCCGTGGGGTCACAAGTCCTGCCAGAAAACCTGCTCCAGCGTGGGCTCCTCTCTCCAAGGAGCCACAGGTCCTGCCAGGAGCCTGCTCCAGCGTGGGCTTCCCACAGGGTCACAGCCTCCTTCGGGCATCCACCTGCTGTGGTGTGGGGTCCTCCATGGGCTGCAGGGGGATATCTGCTCCACCATTAACCTCCCTGGGCTGCAGGGGGACAGCCTGCCTCACCATGGGCTTCACCACGGGCTGCAGGGGAATCTCTGCTCCGGTGCCTGGAGCACCTCCTCCCCCTCCTCCTTCACTGACCTTGGTGTCTGCAGGGCTGTTCCTCTCACACAACCTCACTCCTCTCTCTGGCTGAAGTTACCATTGCACAGGTTTTTGTTCCCCCTTCTTAAATACATTATTCCAGAGGCACTACCACCATCGCTGATGGGCTCAGCCTTGCCCAGCAGCCGGTCCATCTTGGAGCCAGCTGGCATTGGCTCTATCAGACATGGGGGAAGCTTCTAGCAGCTTCTCACAGAAGTCAGCCCTGTAGCCCTCCACTACCAAAACCTTGCCACGCAAACGCAATACAATTCCCTACATTTTGCTTTGCTCTGCAGCACCTGCTGCAGTGACATAGCTTCCCCACAGCTCCATGTGTCACCTCATTCTCAGAATTAAGGTCACAGATTCTAAACAACAGCACCTGTGATCTCAAAATCCATTATTTTTCTGGGATTTCACTCAGCTTTAATTTCCTAAGCAGTTAACAGCAGTACCAGTAAAACCTGACACCAGGCAAATAAACCAAAACAACAGCAGGGTCCTTCTCGGTAAGTCACAACGAAAGCAAAGGCTGCAGGCGCTTTCCTCTGCTCCCAAACCCACTTGCACAGCACCTCCTTCAACATGTTGGCATCCTTTGGCAGGGGAGAAGGCATTACACAATCTACCAAATTTAATTAGCAAATTTTACAGGAGTTGCTAAAATTTCAAAATTCCTGCCCAAACCATATTAACTACTTCACAACCAATCCTGTCTTGAAAGGAGAACACAAAGTTGCTCAGTCAACAGTGAGGGTCAGGAAAGGATGTTTTAAGGTGATTCCAGCTAATCCTGCATGTAGGAAACAGCCTAGAAAACGGCCTAAACATTTACGCAAATAACGTCAACCACAGAGAAGAGGTGCATAGGTACATACAGAGAGATTTTCACCTTCAGCTTTTCCAAAAGAAATAAAACAAACACTGAAAACAAACAAAATACACCCCAAACAACTAGCTGAGGGGTGAGCTTTCAACTCCTCTGATTTGACACCACCACCTAAAAATAACACACAACCATCATACCCTAATGATCACCACGAAGAAAAATTTTATTTATTTTAAGGCCTCCCCAGTACTAAGTTCCAATCAGATAGTTCAGATACTCAGGTTAAAAACAGATGGAACTCCACTTTTTGTTCTGAAACAAGTGCAATCATTTAAGCTAATGTTAATAATATGTCATTGCCAGGTAGCTACCCTCACAAGATATCTGACACCTAATCTATTACCATCAGTTTATATTCAACTAAAAATGAGATGCAACAGCACTTAAAGCTGTATAGAGCTCTTTCAGCTGGATAAAAACACGTGAATGAAAAGCAAATACGCATTTTCTTAGCTTATTTTTCAGTCTGGCTCATACCTCAAGGTCTACATAGGTTGCAGGGGGTGATTTTTAAATTCCTACAGTCTTCTCCGAGTTTAAACTTTAAGTTAACAAGAAAAGACAGATCTGAACTACCAACACTGCAAGATACTGCTGTAATACGGCATCAACAGTCATGCCATTTTAATCAACGATACTCCTATTCACTGAAGCACATTTCTGATCTTCAGCCAAATCATGCAAGAGAAAATTGCATTTATGCTCCCTGGTACTGCTGCTTCTCAGTAATCCATTACTGCACTGAAGCAGCTCAAAAACCCTTTCTCAAAGGCATTTCTTCTACCAGATCTTCAGAGGAGGGGCAGAAGAGGCAAAAAAAGCAGCACATCTCCAGCCCTCAGTCCCACCAAGAGCCCTTAACTCGTATCTGGGGACACTCACTGACCTCAGGACACCAGCAAAACAGGACAGCAGTGAAACACCCTCCCGGCAGGAAAGCCTCTTGCCTCCCCTGAAAAATGAAGCCAGACCTGCCTAAAGCTGAAAACAAGGCTGTGGAAACATTCTTCTCTGCAAACCCCAGAGAGCCACTCTCTGCAGAGGGAAAACTCCTGCCTAGCCACCTGTACAGGCGCATACCTGGGATGGAGAGCAGGAATCATAATTTTGCATTTCAGACAGGGACATAAGAACCCCCTTCCCTGCCTGCTACTGATATTCAACACGATGCCGAGACAATGAAGTCAGGCAATGTCTCAGAGCCTGAATCATCTCTGATAATCAGGAAGTACCTTTACCTGCACCCTAGAACCAGCAAGCAGTTGGCTCCTTCAGCACCTAGGCATTGTGTTAGGCAGTGAAAAGCTTCATAATCCTGAGCCTTTACCCTCCAGTTCAAATATTTCATTTACAAACAGCAAATATATTTAAGTGCTGTTAGTACTGGGCAGGTAAATATCCAGTATCTTTGGAAGAGAGGCAATCCATAGTCTGAAGGAAATACAGCATGGCTTCTCCTGACCTTTTGTATATTTTATACTTAATACATTATTATCAGCCTACAATATGTGTACAATCTTGGTTCAGTAATTAGGTTTCTTCTCACAGTTGCATCTGGGAAGACAATCTCTTCTGGAAGTTGTCTTTTCTATCAGTGAACAATTAAAGGGGTATTTTTGGCAGGCCATTTTTCTCTCTTCCATCATCTTGGGTTTTGTTTTGGTTTCTTTTTTTTATACCTAACCTCCTGTTTCCAGCTTTTGTACCCACCTGTATTTGCACTGTGTTCAGTCAACACCAAAGCCCAGACATCACATATCTGCAGTCTTGGCAAGTTTTATGGGTTCTGACAAATGCGTAGCTGAATCTCTCACTAATCTTTCAGCAGGACCATAACCCTGAGCACCTCTAAAAGAAATTTTACCCCTAAATTCCCGTGTGCCATGCACGCATCAACTGTACAGCGCTCCACAAAGCACTGTTAAATCTTTCCATTTTTGGAAAGTACATACAAGTTTTATATCATATTTGAGAAAAAGAGCTCAGTAGTAGAGACAAAACAGAGAATAATTGGCCAGATGACAGGATTGATTTAGGGTAACAGCAGATCACTAACTGCAACCAAGTCAAAATCTCAATGAAAACAAAGATAAATCTCTTTTTGGTCTTATTAGCAAGTGTGTAACCAAAACAGGGTTCCCAAACCAAGTCCCTAAACCTCAAAAATGTTTTGGGGAAATGTATTTCCGCACCCCTACCCCCAAATGTAGCTTCTTTACCTTGCAGTTATATCTTATTTTTAGCTTCCCCCTTTACCACAGGATCACAAGGCTAAGAGATGCCAATACTCTGACAGACTCAGATTTCTCCAGGAGCTGTGGCATTAGCATCAAATGCCACAGTGCCAGTAAAGTCATGAGAGTCGGCAGAACCAGCAGGCAGTGGAGATCCCTTAAATTACCTTTTCGCAGCACCCTGAACTCCCTTTCCTCAGAGAATGAATCAGGCTGACTGCAGAAGCTTTCACATTTCTCTCCAAATAATAGGAGCAGTGTCGTACAGGGGAGTGGTGGGAGAACAATGCTCCCTGGAGATGTTTCCACTTCTCACAAATTCACTGTGGTGCTGCAGTGCTGTACTTGCTTTAAATTCAGGATTCTTAGGCCACATGCGTAAAAGACAATCTCAGCCTCATTTAAAACTAGATACATCTCTGGAACCTCTGATCCATAAAGAGCTTGAAAACACTGGAAATATGTGCTTGCCAGTTCTCAAAGTACATTGGAAAAACTACATATTACTGTGTGGTTTTTTGTTGTTTGGTTGGGGTTTTTTTTAAAGCATTGCTATATGTTTGCAAAGGTTTAAGGCCAAAGTATTGTACAGATCACCTCAATTTCATTCTGAAGCAGTAGACCAGTATAAGGAACAGGAGGGAAAGGCAAGACCCTGCATTTTGCTGGGTGTGCTGGCAGACAATTGTGTTCCCAACAAAAAAATCAATCCCTACATCCTACCTTTGAAGCCACTTCCATTATGGTCAGTCCAGGGAATTAAAGTCTCAGTTAAGATCTGTTCTTACAGCATGCTTTTGCTTCCAAGATGTCCTAGCTAAGCTCATCCTAGGCACCACTCCATACTTACGTAAGCCGTTGGCTGTTACCTGTCATGTCCAATGGACATGTCCTGACTCGTAAGGGACTTGCGCACACACCTGCAGCAAGGAGACCGTCTCAGACCCAGCCACACTCATTTAACTTGACAGCTACATCTTCAGCCCTAGGTAAGAGCTCTCAGGGCTAATATTTCAGGCAAGAACAGTTCCTTGGTACAGCTTTACTCCAGAGAAAAGCATTTTTGGTTGGGTTTCTGCTTCCTCATTTTCCAAATGCTAGGGTCCTCTGCTTAAAGCTGTTGTTTTTACAATCACATTGTTCACTGCCCAAATCCCAGTCCTGCAGCTCAGGATTGCTGGGACAAGCCCAGCTGCTGGTGGGCGGCCCTGGAGATGACAAGCCCCACAGGGTCACACCTGCTCGTCCAGGACACACAGCCCAGGTTCGCACGGGCTCATACTGCCCATATAAACAATTTGTTCCACTCTGTCGCACTCTTCTTAAAGTGCTGTAAGTTTAAACAGCTGTAAGATGCTTTTAGCCATCAAATAATAGAGGCTGTGAGCTCCTTGCTAGCAGCCATGACAAGAGCAGTGCCTACTACTTGAAGTCAAATTTCTGTCCCCAGCAGGTGTTCCCCAACTTGCTCTGCTCTGCTGCATCCTTTCCAAACAGATACAAATTCAGGTTATTGTAAGACACTTAAAGCTTTCAAGTAGCAAAGCTGAGCTCTGCTCCTCTCTGACATTCACGCTGAGAGCCATACAGGAACATGTAAGACAGCTTACTGCAGGTCTTCCCAAACTCACTTCGCTCAGGTGCTACAACAAAACCATGAAGCACCAGAGCAACTTTTACTGTTAACTTCCTCGTGATAAAAAAAAGCACGTGGTGTTTCTAATCATCAGAAGTTGCAAAGGCAACAGCTGCATGACTTATTGCTCTTTGAAATCAGAGATGACTGGAAAGCAGTGTTTGCCCTTACCTGTGCTTTAAAAAAAGTTGCTATGTGAGCAACCAAATACAGCAGCTGAGTTTATGAGCACTCAGCCCTATAATGTAGAGATGGCACAGGGATCCATTCATCTGTTACAGATTCAATCCACTGCTATTCAGTCTAGGCCATGAAGTGGCCTAAAACAGGCACTTGCCTTCAAACATAATCTGGACAGACAGAGGAGTTTGTGGTTGGTGCAGATACCTCATGTGTTACTCCAGACCCTCCTGTGACGGCACCGCTGAGTGTGCACATCACACATGACATGGGCGAGAGTAGCCACGCACAGCGTGGGCTGCTTAGACTTAAGCACAGACACCAGACCATCACAGAAATCGAGTAAACACAACAGCCAGTTCACCACAAGCCAGAGTGTAGAGTCCAACATAGACACGTATGTGAGAAAAGCAGAGCTCTCAAGCCTACTTTAGTGCACAGTGTTAGCAAGCCTGATACTGACTTCCTGACAATTTTGGATGGCTAGCCAGGCACCTTGCTTTACCTGCTAACAGCCTATAAAATCCAAAATGTTTCCCCAAACAGCCTTCTTTTAGCATTTCCTATTTTTTTTATGAGTTTGCAACATCAGAATGTGTTTGAATGTATTTGAATGCATCATATATAAAGTGCAGCAATCAGACCACTTTACTTTTATCCTCAGTGATCCACAGAAACAGCCACAAGGATTGAGGTGCTTTCAAAAAAAAATGCATTGGCATTGTTCTATTATGCTACAAGAAATAAAAAAAAAAAAAACAAAAAAACACTTATTCCTAATCTTCCCTGCAAATCCTTGCCTGATTACCTGTTGTCTGCAGGACCGATCCCAAAGGGAACATAAAAGCAGAGCAGAAAAGAGGAACAGAGAGAGAGATGCTGGTGGGATGAGAGAGGGTTTGCCAGGTCAGCCTTCACCCGTACCATTTGCTGATTTTTCATTTTACAGCTCTTGCCCCTGTCCTATTCAAGTTTTTAACCCTTTTTTTTGCCCCTTCAGCTCTTTCAAGCAACCATGGATGTTTCATTGCCTGGGCCCAAGCGTTGCACCATCAACAACAGGGCTACGCTGCATCCAGTGGCAGGCTGGAAGGATTTAGGTTTGATCAGCAAACCCCTCCATGGGGGCCTTCCTTTAAGCATTTGTAGTTCTCAAGGTCTCATTCTCCATGCTACAGCCATCAGCCAAGCTGGGCAGCAGTGCCTGATACTCCCCCTCCGCTTTCTCAGCTGTTCTAACTAAGTGGATTATGAGGATGTAGTGGTGGTTCCTTCCTGGCCGCTATTAAATCCTGACAGAGGGGCATCACAAAGTACCCACAGCCACACAGCCCCTGGTCTGCTGTCTGGAAGCCCTTTTGCAACAGGGCGCCAGCAGCACAGACAGACACAGACTGCAGACTGAGAAATGCGGCTGTTTTCCCCCCTTTGATTCATACTGGTCTTTATTTTGCTGCCGGAGACCTGGCAAACTCCATCTCCTGTGTCACAGCTGCCATCTGCAGGTACCCGAGCTCCTCACTGGGGAACAGCCTCTCCCGGGCATGGAAATGGAGATGCGTCTGGCAGAATGGATTTTGCTCCCCTTCCACCTTACTCACTATTTTCCTACCTCCCATCTGTTCATACCTTCCCCCCTCCTGGCCTCTCTGCTTTCTCCATATTCTTGCACTGCTAACTTCTATATTCTTCCTCACCTTCACATATGTCTGTCTGCTGATGTGATGGAGTTGCAGTCTAAGCTCTCAGCTACCACCAAGCATCAGAAAGAAATGTAATCCCTCATCCTCCCTTTAGCTGTCACCCGCCCTCAACGGCATCAAAGAAACTGGCCACCAATGCTGCCCTCTTTATACTTCATTGGGACACTACTACTTAGCACAAAACCACCAGGGCAGATCAAAATGCCCTAAATTAACAGGCAATTCCCTCCTGCCCTCAGTGTTTACAGCCCCCTTCAAGCCCCATATTTGCAGCTGCTCCCTCGTGTTGGCACCCCAGAGTTCGGAGCAGTGATTTCAAGGGGCATTTCACAGGCAGCCTCAAAAGCCTCCAAGACTGTCCCACACCTGAGGCCAAATGGGAGGGGACACCCAGAATCCAGCTCTCATATCCTGCCTACCCCCTGAATGAATCCCTGATTAAAGATCAATCCCTCTCCCTGTATCAGCATGTTAAAGTTGCATAGCTCTGTCCTCTCGTTGCCTTTCTCAAGCAGAGCATTTTTTAAATTATCTACCTACCTTCGGAAGTAAAGCGCCTATTTAACAAGACACGCACACCACGCTACCTTTTATCATCTTGTCAGCAAGCTGAGAGTGAAAACTGCAAAATGTTATTCTGTTAGAGGGAAGAGCTCATTGTTGCAGCCCGAAATGTAGTCAATTACCTTCTCTCCCTACCGCAAAACCCTACTAATGAAACATGCAGCCCCCAAAGGGAAAAGCAGGTCCCTTAGCATATCATAAAAGCAAACAGGCATATACTGGCTCCATTTAACTTCTAAACGTCCTCCTTCACAACTGGACACATCTTCTGTGTGTTCATTATGCAACAAGCCTCCCCCTCCCCAAGCAAGTGTTAAAGCGCAAGACGGTTCTACAAACCTGCAGTGACAAATACTCTCATTTTCTGCCTCCCCACCGCACCACGCACCTCACTGACAGCTCTTCCCATAATAAATAACTCAGAAACATGGTAGATGGCAATTAAACTCTGTTATCTCAGTATGCGGATGGGAATGCCTTCACTCATCTTCTGGCTTTGAACTGTATTAGAGCAAAGACTTTTGAATTAAGAATTGGCAAAGAATAAAATTAACATTTTGAAGTGCCTGTTTTTGTCAGATGTACCCAAAATATCTGTTCTCAGTCCCTCTCCACTGCTTAAAAAAATATTGCTTTAGAAGAGGTAACAGAGCTATCTGGTACTTGTATCAATACCTATTGTGCAGGTTGGAATTGACCAGGCTATCAAAAAATATTTTAACTCTAGAAAACAAGAGTTGTGTGATCCTTGATTACCATGAATATTCAACAGAGGCAGTGTGAAACCATACTCAGCAGTAGCTCTGCTGCTTATACCTTACTCTTTGCATAATTCAAGACTTTCTTTTGATAGCAAATCAAGGCACTGTGTGGGCACCAAAACAAACCTGATACAGCTCGTGAGAGCTAGAAAATCATTACCTAATCTAACACAACAGCAGGCAATATTCCTTTTCCTCCTCCATTATCTTAACTACGCAAGGTAAGAGTCATGCTGAACACAACCACCAGGCAAGCAGGGTTTCAGAAGAAATGTGCCCTCCCTACCACGTCCCCCGGAGCATCTCTTGGATGAACACTTCTGCTCACCCATGTGAGGATCCAGCAGGGTATAAAAAAGAAACAGGGAAAATGACAAAAGCAGAGAAGATCCCAAAAATCAGTCCAGGAAAGGGAGATGCACATGGCTTCAATACCACCCTTGTTAAGAGAAATGCAGCAGCCACATAACTGTATGCCTTGCTGCTGCACTGGACACAAGCACCAAGGGGTGGGGGGGACTCCCTGCTGGGAAAAAGGGAAAAGAGAGACTAAAGAGGAAAAAAAAAAAATATATATGTATTGTTCCCTTAAAACTTCTTTGCAGTGCACAGCTTTTTCCTTTCCTTTGGATTTGAACACATTCAAATGGTCAAATAGCCTCATCCCTGCCAGGAGGCACACACTGCCTGCATGCTGCGTCTCCTTCCTCGTGGGGCTCACCAGCAACTTGGTGAGACACAGGGATGGTGGAACGGATAGATAAAATGAGCGGAACTGTGAATGTCGCTATGAAGGCTTGAATTAAAACTGAAAAGGTGCCATATTAAAGAGTTAAGAGAAACATTTTAAAGTATGTCAAGTTTTGCACATGGGTGCAGTTTTCTTCCATCATCATAACAGTTGTGCACCCATATCTGAATCCTGCAGAAGGCTTTGTGGCTCCATGCACACTGCTCACAAACCGCAGGGAAGCCCCACAAGGAAGGGAGCTAACTCCCACCCTCCTGGAGAAGCACTCGCCCAGAGGAAATTTCGTACTTGGATTCCCGCACAAGCTCATCAAGTCCAGCACAATTAAATGGCTTCCTCATTACAAAAGCCCTACCGAACGCAGGCTTGTCGGAGTGCAGTACCTCTCACTTTACAGTCCTCACCATGCAACTCACTGCAGCCACAGCTGGCAGGAGAGCACTAGAGACAAGTGTCTTCATACATCCACATCAGGTGAGCCAAGCAGAGCCTGAATTAACAATGAGAGAGCTCTAAATAACACTGTACAAAGCTATAGTATAGCCAGACCCAGCTATACTGAGTTTTCACCCAGAAACTTCATCTCCCGCTTTGTGAGCAGGAGCCGGGTGCAGCTCAGTCCCTGGGTGCAGCTCTCCAGCGATGCTGGCAGCCGCCAGCCAGACCCCGACCCCCCGCACCCGCACCCACCGTGTCCCCCCCGCTCATGCAGCACCCGGGCACAGCAGCTCACTCACTGCCTGTCCCCAGCATAGCTGTTATGACAGGTTTATTCCAGTTTAATATTAAAGCCTAGAAGCCTATTTGCATAATTAAACATTGATCTGCTCTCCCTCTCTGCATGTGCCTCTCATTCATGTGAAATACGTCAATTTAACGTCTGCCTCAGGACAGAGGTCCTGCAGATAAGACATCGTGCCTGTCCCCTATGGAAAATTCTGTCCATCTTTAGAAAAACATGCAAAACTTCTAAAACATAAAGCCAAGGTGACAGGCCAGGGGCATTTTCCCTTCTACCAAGGAACAAAGGAAGAGAAACAAAGGGACAAGGGGATTAGCCTCCAGGCTGGCACCAAGAAGGGGATATAATTGCTAGGCTTTGCTATTACAATGCCTATAATCTTCAGCTGTGGGTGTTGGGACAAATCAGCATAACCAGAATAAGCCACAAAATAAAAATACCAAGCAAGAGGTATATTACAGAGCCAGTTTTCAAAATGTATTGTAAGGTCCTAACAGGGGGCATCACTGAACCCACTTTTTTGTCAAACAATATTTCAGAAAGTGTAATGCTCAAGCAATCCAAAGTAATTTTTTATTATTATGTATTTTTGAAACTAGAGGAACTAGAGGAACCTGCTTGACAAAAAGGAAAAGAGACCCTAAGACCTGTAACACGGATATCAGGCTACTGCCGGTCAGCATGCTGTACTGCAGCTCACTGTCCTTCCTTGACTAAGCCTCACCGGGACATCACGGGGTGAGCAGTTGTTTTGTCCCCTGGAAAAGCAAAACAGGCAGTGGTCTGGGAAGATAACCGATTGCGCCATGGAACTGCAACTGGTCACACATGAGTGTCTGCAAAGTCCCAGGGTGAGCCTACATAGCTTTGCATAGCCAGGGATGTGACAGAAGTCAACTCCCATCTAAAAGATAATCAGCCTTAGTTTTTCCTTT
Organism: Morus bassanus; assembly: GCA_031468815.1. Taxonomy (NCBI): domain Eukaryota; kingdom Metazoa; phylum Chordata; class Aves; order Suliformes; family Sulidae; genus Morus; species Morus bassanus. The sequence goes on from CM062583.1 coordinate 7,088,952, forward strand.
AGGAGAGAAATTAGACCAGTGCAATTAGTGACAGAGCAGTTCCAGGTGCTCCTGGTAAAAGGGAAGAAGCAATTACAGCCCACCACAGGTGGTGTGGGGAAAATATTTTAAAAATAATATTAAGGTTAAAATCTATATGACAGTTCTGTTGCCTAGGCAAAATTTTTGCTTTTGTCGCTGTGTTAATAAAGCACTTCAAATGGGGACACACATGCACAGGATCTGTGCTGAGAGGACTCTGCATTTGATGGAGGGAACTTAGTAAAATCTCTCCCTCTCATACATATGGATGCTCAGGGGAGACAAAACCAAGCAAATCTCCATAACCAAATCAGCTGACAAGGGAAAACTCAGGGGATCACTTGTGGCAATGCTGGCATCTGAGCAAATTTTCCCATTCCCAAAGAGTCATCCCGAAGCCGCCAACGTTTGCAAATATCCATCCTCAGAGGGGCACTGCCACCTCACTGCAGCAGCACCTGGCCTCAGCCCTCCTGAAAAGCAGCAGTGGTTTCTCCAGCTGCCCATATTGCCCAGGTTTCACACTCACCCACAGGCAAAGCATATCACCTTTGGAACACAAGCTGCCCCAAACTGGGACCGAAGGGGCCACCAGCTGTTTTCCTTACACTTTGCAAAACCATGTGATGGGAAGAAGATTTTTGCTTGTGCCAGGAAGGGGCCGGGGCAGCCGCCAGGCAGGACGGGAAGGCAGGCTCTCCATGGGCAACTTCAGCAGGCAACACCAGCAATGCCACTTCGGGGAAATTTCTTCAGTGTATGAGATGTAATTTGGAAATAAGCAATTTCTCTATGTAAATTGCATAAAAGCATCCCACAGAATGCATGAAAATAGCTGAGTGCTCAAATTAATTGTTTTCATGGGAGGCAACCAGTAGATAAATAGCCAACATTAATATTTTGAGTTTCAATTTCTATCTTGTGCTACCATAAATTATTTTCACATTTAAATAACAAACTTGTGTTTAAGCTAATCAGGGTTTAACAGTTGAGACACAATTGAAAAATATCAGGAGGATCCTGGTTTTGCTGCCAGCACTGATTATTCTATATTTTCAAAAATTTTAATCTGAGGATTGCAACCTTTTTCCCCCTAGCTATCACAGAAAAAAATTGCATTGGGTTTTTTTTTTTTTTTAAAGTCACTTTATCTGAAATTTTTACTGGGACCTGTTGGAATATCTTTTGTCTTCATCAAGTCTTTTACTTTCCTTATACAAATATATACTGAGATCATTGCAAGTAGTTGCGGGTTTTGTTCCGCCTAACATTTGTAAAACTTGTTTTGCCTTTTGTTTTGGTCCCTTCCTTAAAGGTCAGCAAGGATCACACCTTATCTGACTTGTAATTACTCTAGTAAGCATGGCTGAACAGATAAATGCCAACACGTTTAAGTATATTACATTAAATGCACTGCTTTCTGTTCCTAATGTACTAGATATCTAAGAAAAGCAGAACTATAGCACTTTTCTAGTGCTGATTTATAAGCCAAGATGAAATGGAGTTTGTGTGTCTCTCAACTGGCTGGAAAGACCCTTTTTCCTCCACAAAACACTCCGATGACTCCTCCCTGCTCTTCTTCAGGAGCTGCAGAATGACAGAATAAAATAGCTGTTCTGCACAAGCAAGGAAATAACCTCAGGTGCAACAGGTCAGCTCATAATGTAATACACCTTGCGTATCAGCTTCAAGGGCCCACTTAAATTTTGGCAGCCATCCGTTATATTGATCAGATTACCTGGTGACAGTAAAATCCAAAGGATGCATATTTCAAAAGCTTCCATGGATGAAGAAAGCCAGGCAAGCCGGTGAAGTAACCAGAATCACATCCAGACAGTGTTACGTGCCGCCAGAGAGCACAGCCTTGCCCAAGGACAGGGTCACCCCTTCCTAGGGTGGAACAGCAATAAATCCATAAATTTACTTTAATGAGTTAAGATAAATAAACCAAGGAGGAACAGAAGAGCAAATGTCCAGGGGGCACGATGAGGTCGCAGGGAGTTTTCCCCAGCACCAGCATGGGGCTGGGCAGGAAGTGAGAGCCATCACCCAAACAACGGGAAAGCTGCAGGGAGCGCCAGTTTGGAGGCTGCCGGCATGAAAAGTCCATGCTTGGTTCTGCTTATGGGAAAAGCAGCCCCTAGTGAGTATCTCAGCCGTTTGCCTCCTCATCCTGCTCAGACAGGGCCCTCCTCTTGAGTGAGCTGCTGCAGCATATCTGCTAGTCTGGGTTCAAAAAATCACGTGTTGGATTCTCCACGTTCATCCCATTTGCAGTCTGGTTTTCCCACATCACCCCCAAAATCCCTGTAAGGGCCTGCTGTCCCCAGCGAGCCTTCCCCTGTGACTTTGTACAGGGCTGGACCACTAAAGCCGGGGCTGAGAGCAGCTGCAATGTTGCATTTCTCATCCAAGCTTATGCATGCTATTCTCTCAGCAGGAGGGCACTAGAATATAATTTCCATACTTTAGAAAAAAAAAAAACAGACAAAAGCAGACAAACCTAACTTCTTCTGTAATGCTTCTCCGCTATCTGTGTCTGTAATCAAAATATAATTTTTCAGTAGCATTTGCATTTCTCCTGTGAGAATGCAGCATAAAAGCAATCCAAAGCCCTAACAAAAGGCACCACAGGTTTCTGTGTAAAAACAAATAGCTCTCATCCCACTAAACCCCGCAGCTACTGCAAATCACTTGATACAATATTTAATACAAATACCAGACTCCAGTCCCTGACTGAGTCAGGATAAAGAGCCTATTTAAAAAAAATAACCACCATATATATCGCCCCACACATCAATATTAAGTGAAAAGAAATAACAAAAGAAAAATCATAATTTCCCAACTACAACTCTTGTCAGAGCCCAGCCTAAGAAAATTGTCAGGCAGTATTTGACTAATACTCACATTAATTTTATTGAGCCCACTGAAGACTTCTGTGAGACTGTTAATATGCCGCGCCACTGCCACATGCCAGGATAGAAATAGCTAAATCAGATCAAGACTGGTACATTGTAAGAAATTAAAATCTCCTGTCAATCTAGGAAAGAACACAGTACTTTTCCCCATGAATATATCACATACACAAAGCAGGCACAGTAGAACCAGAGGCGCATTAACTTCAACTTTAAATATCCGCTTTCTGTGCTATCATTTGCGTTGCATGGTATCACCATTCTCCCTGCTGCAAGCCGCCGTTTGCTCAGTACAGATGCAGAAATGGTGCAAACCCTGTTGGGCTGTAAGGGGTGACTGAACTACAGTGAAGGCTACCAGAGTTTGCTGCCAGCCCTCAATGTGTGCCAACAGACCTACACATGCTATGGAGCCACCACAAGTCAGGTTCATAACTTCCTAGATCTCTTTCAAAAAGAAGACTGCAGCTCCCAAGGGAGCCTCTGGAAAGCTCCACCCCAACCTGTGTGGGCTGCATGGGTCCTGCTCACCACTGCTGAGCCCGGAGGCCATGGAGGAGCAAACCGTGACCCACTGCGTGCCTCTTCCACTCCTCATCGCCTGCGGCTCCAGCTGCAGTGGCATTTCACATGGCAACAGCACCTCTCCCATTTCTCTCTTTTTCCAGCTGAGTTGCACAGTTTGGGATACTTCATAAATACAGACACGCTTTGCATTTAATTTACTATAGGCAAGAAGTTTTGCCAAAAGGCTGCGTGCTACCAGCATGTCTCCATGCATGACGTTGATTGGGATTCTCCAACAAGGGCTTGGAAGCAAGGGAAATATACATTAACCTGTGCACCAAAACTGGAATTGTGCGATTTCCAATACCATTTCCAAACCTGATGTGTATCAGTCCCCCGTTAAGCATCATTAAAACATATTTACATAGTCTCTATTCAGCTGTGTGTGCACTACATCTAACTCATATTTTGTGATAAATATGCACATGCCAAATGTGATATTTACACATTATTTAAGTTTTTACATATCCCTAAGAGGTGAACAAATTAATACTTTTGATTAACTTAGCCATTTGCTTATATGCGATTATTTCCTAAAATTAATGCATTATTTAAATGTATTCAATAAAACAGCTTCTGGGGTGTTTCTTCTCTGGGTTGATTATAAGCTCTGAAGATCAAACATCCATAATTTGAGCTATGTGGCTTTGATTATAATTGTTAAGGTAAATCACAGGGTGCTCCCGCTCTCCCTGGATTGGACAAGTACAGGCACACTCCTGCACGCAAGCCAAATTTGGCACTCAGGGCAAGCAACACAACCTTGACATTTGCTTTCATCAGACGTTCAGCCAAATAAATTCAGACAAATGTTTGTGATAAGGGAATAGGAAGGGTCCATGAGTGCAGCTTGAGCTAATTCTCTTTAAACTGTGATTGAATACGTGCACAGAACACCTCTCTCCCTCCTGAGTCCCCTCCCCAGGATCCTCTCTTGTTGTGGTTTAACCCGGCAGGCAGCTAAACACCACACAGCCATTCACTCACTCCGCCCCCCCGCCAGTAGGATGGGGGAGAGAATCGGGGGGAAAAAAAAGTAAAATTCATGGGTTGAGATAAAGACAGTTTAATAGGATAGAAAAGGAAGGGAAAATACTAATAATAATGGCAAAAGAATATCCAAAGCAAGCGATGCACAACATAATTGCTCACCACCTGCCAACCGATGCCGAGCTGGTCCCTGAGCAGCAGCCCCCCGTCCAACTCCCCCCAGTTTATATACTGAGCATGACGTCATATGGTATGGAATATCCCTTGGGCCAGCTGGGGTCAGCTGTCCTGGCCATGCCCCCTCCCAGCTTCTTGTGCACCTCCAGCCCTTCTCAGCTGGCAGAGCATGGGAAGCTGAAAAGTCCTTGACTTAGTGTAAGCACTGCTCAGCAACACCTAAAACATCAGTGTGTTGTCAACATTATTCTCATCCTAAATCCAAAACACAGCACTGTACCAGCTACGAGGAAGAAAATTAACTCCATCCCAGCCAAAGCCAGGACACTCCCCAACAGCAGCATGCTGACAGTAAAACCTTAGACGTGCAGTCTGAGATTTCCCATTACTTAGGAACAGTTATTAAAATGCATCTTGTTCTTTGTTTAATTTATAATATGCTCTCTTCTCTACATGCCCTAAATAATTGCTTTTTAATAGGTAATAGAGTTCTACATCATACTGTATGTTAGTATTTCCCATCGGGAGGCTGGGACGTGCTCTAACAGCGCTGGCTCCTGTACAGAAATTCACTGACACTCCTGCTCTGACCAGGAGCAAGTGCGCAGATATATGGCTTGTAATCAGCACTTAGTGCCAAGGAAGAAGCACAAGGGGGAAAACATCATCAGAGTGCTTCGTGCCAGGGAAGGCTTTTAAAACACAGATGAGTCCTTCACAGTCCAAACTATCTGTCGTCTTTCTAGTGTATATCTGAAAAACTACTAACAAAAGCAATTAGCTCTAGAGAAGTATTTAATTCCCAGCAATACACTTAAGTACTTCGCTATTGCTTTTTAATTGGAAAACATGCTACCAAGAACATTTACTGCAGATTTTGAACTGACCCTGCCAGTACCAGAATGAGCCCCTCTGGGATTTTCACTTACTATGGTACAACTTTATCAGTAACAACAATTAATACTTTTTAGAAACCAATTCTTCTGTACTCAGCCTCACCTCAGAGCTCAGAAATAGCAGCCTTAAGTGTTTTGGAAAGTTTTACCAGCTTAATTGTCATCCAGTGCAGCGTAACTTAAAAAAACAAAAAACAAAAAACAAACCCCCCCCACAACAAAAAAAAAAAACCACACAAAAAACCCAAACAAACAAACAAAAAAAAAACCCACAAAAAAAACAAAAAACAAAAAACAAAAAACAAACAAACCAAAAAAAACACCCCACCATCTGATCCCAGCATATATACAGCGCACAGGCATGCGTCCATGCATCTTTTTATACAATGAGCTGTTTGAACCACACAAGTCCACCTTTATTTCAGCGCATTGTCTCTCTCAAGTTCCCCAGAGCATGCAATAACCGTAAGTACATTCTCTATTCTGACTGAACCAGACAAATAAATGTGTGTATCCTAAATGAGAAAGCACTAGATGACAGATAACTCCTAAGCCAAAAATACACAGAGCATGAGGGACAAGAGTTTGTTCATTATTTATTTGCTAAACCTTGAATTAAGATTTTCTCAGTGACTAGAAACCAAACCGAGATTGGTAAATTCTCCTGTATTTAAGTTCATTCAGATCAGTTCAAGATTTTTCTGCGTAACGCACAGGACTTCAATGTCCTACAGTTAATGTACAGCAATTCACCTGTTTCTTAAATTCAAATGGACGTAATTTTGATTGCGGTAAATATAAGTAATATACCTCTTAAGATACTTACCCAGTTGGAATACAGTAAATAAAAGCAGAATTCAATGAGCATTTATTGAGCAGTGCCAATGCTGCAAAACAACCACCAGAAACCCATCCCGGGCAAAAGCAGTGCAGGGCATCCCAAAGGGAGTGTCATTACAGTTATTGAAAAACATTACACCTAAAAGGAACTGACAAGTTCTTAAAAATATGGACTGTTGGCTTTAAGAGAAGGCTTCTTGCAGAGATTCAAATTTTTGCCATATGCCAAGCTACTGTGGAGAAAGGAAATGTAATACATTCTTTCTGTAAAACTTAGCCCCCTACTGCCACCTGCAGTTCCCATGAAATGCACTCTCTGATTAAGCGTTTCCGTTTCCAAGCAGAAGCTGCTGCACACCCCTGGGTACAAAACTGGGGTGCCATCTCAAACCAGACAACAGTAAGGATCGTCCTTTCCACAATTAACATTTAACTACTTTGTGCCTGTTGTGTGAGAGCTGGCCGCATCCTGCTCTCACTCACACACACACCCCCAAAACCTGTGAAAACGCCACCAAACTCAGCAAGGGTGCAGGCTAGAGGCCTGCCAGGTTAAAGCTCTGGCCTTGCAGCGTTTGTTGTCCCTCCCGCAAGTGAATTGTGCGTATTTAAATATGCAATCCCTGATGGCAAACAGCATCTGTACGCTTCTCGATTTCTTTCTCTGGCCTTACCAGTCTGGCATGAGTTTTGGCAGGGCCATTGTCTCTTCTGCTGCACCACTGGGAACTGCACAGTGTTCCTTGCGGCTCTCCCCTGCCAGAGCCCATGCAATGCTGGCCCAAAACCACCTGTTGCAAATAAGTAAATAAAATGAAAAGGAACCAAAAATATTTTTTAAAAATCACTAATACATATGTAAGTGATACAGTCATTACTTCAGGGGAGACAATTTGATATCTAAGTGTCTATATGGCCTCCTGTATGGTACAATTTGCATTTTGATTCCTCACACACCTGGAGAACAGTGCCTCAGCAGGCAGCTCCCCGTGACCACACGCATGCTGGAGAGCACAAGGGGTCCCAGCAGCAGTCAGTACCGGAACCTCTTCTTCTTCTAAACCCCACCACATTTACGTTTTAGAGGTCAGTTATGTATTTCTCTGTGGCAGGTTGACCACGGCTGGCTGCCAGATGCCCGCCCAGCCGCTCTCTCATTCTCCCTTCCCAGCAAGGCAGGGGAGAAAACAGGGTGAAAAAGCTTGTGGGTCAAGATACAGAAAAATATAGATACAGACAGGGACATCCCTTACTGATTACCATCACAGGTGAAACAGATTCAACTTGGGGAAAATTAATTTGATTTCCTACCAATTAAACTAGGTTTGGATGGTGAGAAACAAAGCTAAATTACTCTCCCTTGCCCCCTTTTCCCCACCTCACCCTCCCTCCCTTGCTCCAAACTCCTCTGCCTCTCCGTGCTCCTGGCGGTGTTTCCCCCCTCTCACCCCCGTCCCCCCCAAGGAGGGGGTCTGCGGGGCCCAGCCCTGGGGCCGCTGGAACTGGCCGTGCCTGGCCCGGGGCAGCCCCGGCCACGGCTCACAGACACCCCTCAGCCGCCCCTGGGCACAGGCACCTCATGCATTCCCAAAGGCAAAAACAGGGAGTAAATACAGTCTTCAGGTGCTCTCTTGGGCACATGATCACACATCTTATTTTAGAAGTAATTATGAAGCAGCATGGCTTGCGTGTGTTGTGATCCCCTTTGAGACATCTAGGGCAAAACCATCCTCTGGCTTGGTGCAGAAGAGGATGAGGCCAAACTGCCGTGCACCCGCTCCTGCTCACCTTCACTGCCTGCTACAGTCAGCATTTCTTTTTCCATCTCTCCTCTCTCTGCACGGACAAATCTGGCAATAATCACAACTGAACAAAAACCTTCTCAAGGTTTTGTTCATTAACCGTGCACCCGAAGCAGAGAACAAGGCTTCACAAACCTGCTCGTGCATAAACACCCATTTTATGGCAATTTACTTTGTGTCCTCAAGTAATTTTCTTTCATCTTTTAATTAGCCCTTTCCTCAGTCATTAAGTTGCTTCACTGCAGTTTCTTCAAGGTTTTCATGCATTTTATTGTACTCACACGCACACACACACACACTGTTTTAGCAGGCTTTGGGCAAGCGTAATCTTGTGCTTGCTCCACCACTAAGCTAGTCTCAGAAACCTGAAGGCAAAGATCTCACCCAGAAGACAACAACAAGCACCAGCATCTGCACTTCACCACCAAAACTCGCCGAAATGAGGAGGCAGCTTCCCCGGGAGCGGGGAAGGAAAGGGGATTGCACACTATTAATGAGCAGGATTAAAAACACTAATCCAGCTGTCACACACAAAGGCATCTGCAAGTTATCGTCATTGTACATCACCCGTCGGATGGTGACGGCAAAGCCACAAGCCAGGAACAGGGAGGAAACCAGACTGAGGCAAGAGCAGGGATTTCATTTTGAAAGCAGTAAAACAGAGCTCAAAGATCAAGCCTGTGTCAACAGGAATGTCTTCAAAAGCCACATTCTGAGACCTTCCTTTTTTTTTTCCCACCATCATATGGTTGTTTCACGGTTTCATTGTGTATAATGTAATTATAGTATAGTGGAAAGCAGAGACCAAAACCGCCAGGGAGATTAATTAATTACAACCCCAAATAACTGCAGCCTGCCTGCGAAGGTGGCAGCCGTGTCCCCTCCGGAGCGGAGGTGAGGCACTGCTGCCGGCACAGCCAGGCTGCCGCCCCGATGGGATGGGACCAGCACCTCGGGGGAATCGCAGAGGCCAGACACGAAGGTCCCCTCTACCCAGAGCAGGAAATTTATTCTAGACTGGATAAACAAGTCTGCCTGGATGGATTTTAAAAATTCATGCGGAAAAATGTGGCTGTCTGAGGGAGTGTGTTTGTGGGGTTTTTAGCACAGAAAAACCCTCCAAATGAAAACCATCTAAATGTGCTACCACACACATGCCAATATACATGTATTAACACAGAGAGCCTTAATATTGCTAACACCTACAGCTAATACACTACCTAAATGAAAATAACCATCCTTACATCTCAGTGCGGTAATATAAAGGGTCACGGCTCACACTCAGGCTGAAGGCCCAGCAGAGATGGAGCCCTTCTCATCCATATTACTGCCAGAGAAGCAGAAATCACCAGGCTCTTCTTTCAAAGCCAGCCAAATTTCCCCACAGCTGTCCCAAAGCCAGAGGCCACCCTTCTTCTCCCTGCCTAGTCCTGCCTAGATGTGGTCAGAGGTGGGCTACAGCACCAGGTGTGGTCTGAAGGTCAGAAGGGCTTTTACAAACGGTTTCACTTTTCAAGAACAAAGTTTCGGTTATAAATTACTTAAGTCATACGGATTCATTCTGTTTTCCCTTGCAGTCCCATTAAAAGTCTATGCATTTTAATGCTCTTCAACAAAGCCTCCAAATTATAGATCCGCATTAATAAGCAGGAAGAGAAACCCCACCTTTCTGCCTTCTTGCTGTTCTTTCCCCAAACTCATTCAAGTTACATTAAGCTTTTTTTGTGACAAACACAAGATGAAGACACTATCACCACTCAGCATTAGCCTTCTGAAGCATAAATACGTTAGCTAATGGCCTGCTCACAAGCTGCAATGGTCAATTAAATATATAGAAAACATCATCTGTGTGACAGTACAGGATCCCATCTTAATCCCATCAAGGCATAGGCAAACAAGCTCATCATAGTTTGCTTCCAGCCCTGCCATCCTCTTAAAGCCAGAGAAGCCAGGTGAATTTTTCCCCACCCCTCTGAACTGAAAAGCTAACATTGTTTAGGGCACAAGTGGATTAACTTTCAAGAGCACTTAAATAAAGACCAGACACTTAGTCAATATTATTTTGCTCTTCTAGCCTTCTTGTCACAGAGAAGTATAAAACTGCCTAAAAGGCACAGTATAAAATTTTATTTTCATCCTCTTTTACTTCATTGTAATTTGTTGCTTATGAAAAGACAAAAAAGATTAAACTTTTTTAATGCCACTTCCAGACCACCATGGCTAGTACAGCAACAAACATGGGGCTACCAGGAGCCCTGACGGGCAATATGTCCAGGAGCACATCAGCACGTGCCAGAGAAGTCCCTGTGCTCTGTGCACAGCGTGCTCCCGGGGGCACCGTCGCAGGTACTGCGGGTGTCACAGGCAGCCACCCACAAACACAAACAGTCGTCCTGCACTCGTGCTGACAAAGCTTGCTGGCACTAACTGGAGCTCATCTCAGAGTCACTCGCCAGCCTGAAGACAGACAGACGGACATTCGGAAACAGGCTGCAGGGAAATCTGGGTATGCAGCTGTTCCCAGGGCTATTTTTTTTATTTATTAGGGTTTTTTGCTAACAATAATATGAAGGTGCCAGAGGAGCACTCACCATCCTCTTCACGTTTTCCCATTTCCTCCCATGACAGCACTGATTCAGGGCTGGCAGCGTACCCATCCTGACACTTTGATCTCCCAGCCATTGCCACATGCATCATTAGTTTCTTTGAGCAACTAACTGCCCCTGGAATAAGTTATTTAAACAGAAACTATTTCTCTAGCAACAGGTAGGGAAACGGACATGAGCCCAGCAAGGCCAGCTCTGGATTATCCAGAACATGGTAGGAAAGGAAAAAACATGGTTCTCCTCAAAGGAGAGGCCTTGCCAGGCTGGACACTCACCGGCACAGCCACACTGCTCCTCAATGCTGTGTTTGACAGCCCAGGCGATTGTCTTGAGCAGGACAGGAAAATTCAATGCAAAATTCAACCTCAATGCAGGAGAGAAAAATTAAGGCAAGCTCACTTCAGACAGTGCTCTCCTGGTTTAGGAAAACCCAGGACAGTTATAAATCCATTGCAGTTTTAGTAGTATTTCCAGTATATCCTACTGGCACTAGATGTCTGCACAAAGATAAATTTCAGTTAGAGGAAGAACTGTTCTCCCTTTCTGGTATATACTTGTGCACACAAGAAGAACAAGAGGAAACACCTGTGTCAGGATAAAATAGACTTGAAATTTAAAAAGCACCATTTAAAGTATTTATTGATGCTCATTTAATTTCATTACTAATATAGGCTAATGCTCACTGATGATTGGGGAGGAAAGGGCATGATTGCTTACCCGAGTTGCCTGATACTGCTGTAGATTTCCAATTGCATGGCTGTGAAATTGTATGCAAAGGGAAGAAGGACTGAACATACTCCAGTATATTCATATGGGTACCAATGATGTGCAAAACACATCCTCTGGTAAGCAAGCATTATATTCCCATGAACGCTCAGACATGCAAGAATGAACTCAAAAAAGGTCACCAAAAAAATCTGTGCTCTGCAAATCTCATACAGACAGTGGTGAGCAAATTCATCAGGACAGAACTGATGATCATGGTGTGTACATTATCACTGCAAATACAGATGTTTAAGCAGGAAAGATGCCCTTTCCCCAATACGCAAACCACCTGGTCACACCAAATTAGAAACCAGCCTTGACATAGCCATCTCTATACTATTCATCTACAGTTAGCATTTGCTTGAATGTTTTCTAGTCTAGAGCACAGAAAACAAGACCATTTAATTTATTAAATACGTAATGTTATGGGAAGTCCTGCAAAATTTAAATCACCCATTGTTACGCTACGTCCTAGGCAAAGGAGAGCATTGGTGCTTGGGGATGAGGTGCCCATTCGCAGCTGGGGCGTGCTCATGCCGGCCTCCACGGGGCCCTCCCAGCCACAGGGACACAGCGGCCCCACGCGAGGCGTGCCCAACGCCCGTGGGAGGCCGTGATGGTTGACAGATTCACAGAACTTCATTAATGTGCCCTCACGCTCGCGCGGTGCCTCCTGCAAGGCTGCCCCCATCCCAGTGGGCACAAGAGAACAAGTGAGAAAAAGGGAATTTCAAGAGCTGTTGTAAATTATGCACCACAGCTATTTCATTCAGCAATTTGGGCTTCTTGTAGAGCACTGGCTTCAACTACAACATTGGTATGTGCCTTGATAACAGTCTATGTCAAGGGGATGAGATTTCTCCCTATGCCCTGCCCATGAGTCTGGCTGATAACCACCATTGAGCGCTGCACGCTTCACACCCACTTCTCTTCTGGAGATGTACCCATCTCCCATCCCCAGCAAATCCACCACAGGAGCCAGGACTCCCAGGAGAGCCTCAGAAACCCTTCTCAGAGGCTCTGAATCCACCAGTACATAACCCCCTTCTCTCACCAGACATCTCCTCTGAAGGGGGTGCTAAGGACAACCCAGCAACCTGGAGCACGTGATGAACACCTATCTTACTGTATCAAAAAATTCTGCTTCTGCTTTAATAGCGGAAGAATTTAAATAGGAAAGAACTACCAGCTTTTACCAGTTCCCACAAGACTTAGACCCTTCAGTTGCAAATTCTGAGCAGGTTCCACTCTTCCCCCTGCCTGCCTTTTTTTATGTTTCTTAACTGATCCGTTAATTCATTATCTCATTAGAACTTTTCCACAGTAGATTTCTGGCTTAAAAACTCAGCAAGCTGTCACTACCTATATATTAACATATGAGCATAAGGTAGTCTCTTACAAGAAGCAATTTTTTAAAATCACATATCTTGTATGATGCATACCATAAACCCACTACAAGTGTAATTATATATAATTAGTTGCATGTTTGTAAACCCAACAGTTTAATCATGTTTAATTATCCACATTGTAATTGGAACATTTGATAGTTAAATGTTGTCTTGCTAAACTGATGAACACCTGGAACACACAATTAGTTCCACCACCAATAAATTGACTTTAAGTAAAATCTGTCATTAGTAATTATTTTCCTTCCTTCCTGGTAGACCACTAGGATTAAAGATAATAAATAGCCAATTCAGATCCATAGCAATTTGTTAAGACCACGACTGCAGGAGCCCTCCTGCTGCCAATTTTACTTTTCTGTGATACATTTTCAACAGAGATGACTAACTGCTGCATAAGTCATTGCTTTTCCTTGCTTTTTCATTTCCAAAACTAATTTTTACCTCGGTTGTGTGCTTGTTTGTTTGTCTGTTTTTTTAATCAGTGCATTTAATTTATTTTTTTTTTTTAATAACTACAAGGTCAAATGTAGAAAGTTACCTCTAGGTGAGGAACAGGGAGAAATTATGTCTCCCTCAAGCAGCCAACTATTTCTGAGACAGAGAAGTTGTTTGTTGCGCAACTCTTTTGAGCTGGCCCTGTGGCACCGCAGTACAAGGCACACACACACATCACTCCAGCAAGAATATTTCCATTTCTACAATCAAAGGATGCTACAACAGCTCGGACAAACTCTGCAAACTGCAGCAGAAGTAACTTTCTCTGGAGCTAAATACCAAGAAATTGCTCACTAAAAGCGCAATCCCCAGGAAAGCTCAGGAATTTGGCAGAGCAGAGCAAACCAGTGATGATAAAAGATGCCCGGTCAGGCTGGCCTGGCAGGCAGCTGACCCCAGGCCACCGCAGCTCCCATGCTGGGGAGCAGGACCATCGCGAGGGTAGCAGGGGGTGGAGCTGGTTTCCAGCCCCAACCCCAACCAGCCAGGTCACCACACCCATGGGGGAATTGGTCAGGAAAATCTCAGCATTGAAAACCCCTCAAATCTCAACAAAGCAGCTTAGGAATTCGACACTGAAGAGTCCCCCTCTAATTAAAGGGAAGGTTGTGATAATTTTCTCAGACATAGCCAGGGACACACTCCTGCAAGTCAGAGGGGTCACTCTGACCTCTTGCAAAGGCTATGGCTGCTGGCTTATCGGCAGGTCTTGGCACAAGTAAAACTGGGGACATGCTGAGGGAGTTTCTTTACGTAAGCACTTTGAGCCATTTGCTTACCTATTTCAAGGAACACAGACATACAAAAGTGAGAGGCCCTGGAAAAGCACATTCACAGAAATGGATGGAACATTTTCAAAAGAAGAGAAACCAGACAATACAAAATATATAGCATTAAACTGCAGGGTATATCTTTAGGTCAAGCATTCCTATTCACTGCCATTATTCCCCATCATTGGTATCTCCAGTGGAACCAAGAGACAGCAAATACAAAACAATCAAAGGAGACAAACATAATGTAACGACAGACTGCTGAGCTGTCATATCATAGCCTTGAAATCAAGAGATCAGGAGGCCTTAAAAAAAGGATTGGACATTTGTGTGAACAATAGCATACACTATCATAAGGATTAAATAATGGTTTGAAACAGATGAAATACCTTCGGAGCTGCAGCAGAAACCTGGTGGAGGGAGCTGGGTGTAACATCACTGCTGCCAGGTTTCTTGCAGCAATTCTCAGAGCCAGCTGTCACTGAATATTGACACCAACCATGAGATAGGGGATGGTGAAAAGAAATAGCCATTTCTTTCAACATGGACACATCTGGAGTAACTCCATTTCATGTACACAGATTCTAGTTTCCTTAGGTGTGCCAGCCATATGCCGCAGTCTCTCTTTTCCTTTGCACATTGGTACAGAGAGATGAGAACTCAGTCAGGCCCTGTAGTACTGTGGATGGGAGAGCAGGGGAAAAAAGTGCAGAGGAAGGTAGAAAATGATATGAGTGAGGCTGTGACAAACAAGAAATGAGGTGTTGCAGATGCAGAATCTCTTTGAAAGAGTTAAAAAACAAACAAACAAACAAACAAACATGTAATCACAAGTTTTTCCTGGAGCTTTTCATGACAAGCAAACTTAAATACAGCCAACTGAATGTTGGCAGTACTGCTACCTGGCAGACAAAAGCCCAGTACAGAAATTTTCAGCCCAAGTGACTGAAGTTGTTGAAAAAGTTAGAGTCAGCCAGTCTATTCAGCCTTACCTGTCATTAGCATGACTAGGTTGCTACTACATGGGAAGATGTCACTTAAACAGTATTTCTCACCTTTCTTAGGCAAAAAGCCAAGAAAAGCCATCAGCCTGCACAGCTTCAAATCTCTTTGGATCACTGTAGGAACCCACACTGTCAAACCAGTCCAGTCAGAGCTGTACTGTGCTTTCATGGGCTATCAAAATTGCTGCAACATTTGTTTTGTGGTTTCTTCATCCCAACACCAGCTTGTTTCCTAAACCAAGAGACTACCTGGAGGAAGAGGAGCTCATCTAGTATAGAAAGTATTGTTAACGCTTCAATATCAAGTTAAAAGGATCCTGGTGTAATACAGGATCACACCACAAGTGTGCAGGAGTTGGAAACAGTTTGACTTCCAATCATCATCTACTTTTCAGCCACACTTCCTTTCCCTCACCAACATCTCCAGCTACTGTGGTCTACCACCCTCCTCAGGTGGGCACAAACAGTACTCCCACAGTGCATTACTGCCTACACATTTCTTTACAGAGTTGGAAGTCTTGGCAAAAAGAAATTCTGCTACTACAAGAAAAGATCATCCCAGATTTACATATAGTATGCCTGTAGCTGTACATCTGTCCCCTATTTTCACAAATTTAACTCTAATGAAAGGATTGTGTCTATCAAAAATTGTATTACATCTCCTGTAGCAAGTGATACAAAGAAAGATGACCTTTCCAATGAACTACTGATAACTCACTGCATGGAAAAAAAATTAGATCCCTTGCATGCTGTAATACACGATACGGTTATTTGCCTCAAGCAAACTAAAAATTGAATGGCAGAACCAGCTGGTTACAGATGGTAGTGTGAAAAGTTCACCTCCTCCTTTCTCTGCTGCTTAGCTGCAAGAGTATTAGTCAACAAAGCAAAGGATTATTTGTACTTCACTCTGCTCAGATTAAAAAGGATCAATTCTAAAAATGAATCCTATAGCCTTCACTTCAAGTAATAACATACAGTGCTCCAACAAAGGAGGAAACAGCTTTGATGAAACATCAAATGGGATAATGAAAAAGATCACTGAGATGAGCCTGACATGAATATTGGGCAAAGTTTACTTTCCAGAAAAAGGAACTCAAGCCCTGCCTTTCTACCTGACCTGATTTTTAACATGGTGCGTGGGTGTGTCATCACCAGCTGATGACAAAATAAAGCAAACGATATTTGCCAGCCAGGGAAATGTAGATTCAGACAAATCCTCATTGCTTCTCCATGCTGAGTCGGTCACCAGGAGGGCTGTGGAACGACAAGATGTGAAACAAAATCACCGGAGGAGCAATGGAAAAATATTTTTGAGTATTTACAATTGATATTCCTCCTCTGACAATGGGACAACTGGAGCTTAAGCAAACCTAACCAAGAATTAAAGGATAAATATTGCCTAATGCCAGGGAAATTACATTAAAACGTAGGCAGCATAAATGAATGTTCAAGCTTCACCTTTGCTCAGCACTCTTCGCACCTAGGACAGAAAAAAACCCCACCACTCCTTAGCAACAAATACAGTAAGATTAAAGGTAAAACACAGAAAGGAGTAAAAAAAATTTGAAATCAGTTCAGACCTCCTTTCTGGACAATCTGTCAATATCACAGATATATTTAACAACAGTACAAAGAGGCCAACCCTTATTTCTTCTCTTCCCCCCCGCTTTTTTGTTTGGGTTGGTTTGGTTTTGGTTTTTGGGGTTTTTTTGGTTTTGGTTTTGTTTTTGTTTTTAAAAGCCTTGAGATTTGCAGCTGAAACATGGTAAAATCCAGAAAGCACCAGAATTTTCTCAAACGCTGAAGCCAAAAGAATTCAAATCAGTTTAAAAACAGATAAAGAAATAAAGGCAATTTCACAACTAGGTGCTAAAGCACTAAAGACGTTGTTCTAACACAGAAACAGATGAACAGTGCAGATGCAACATTATAATCAAATTTCTACACGCAAATAAAGCACAGGGGAAGAGCTAAAAGTGATACTTAAGGATGGGGATTGTGACCTGATGTGTATAATTAAACCACTTAAATTAACTCAGCTGCCTTTGTTCTTTTTAGGGAGAAATGGAAAGAAATAGATAATAGTCCCACACTGAGAAAAGAATTTATGAGGGCATTCCTCCCCAAAACTGCTTTGTCTTCATTAAAAATAATGGGAAAAAGAGTTGCTCTAAGTGAAGAACTTTATAAATCCAAAAGCTTTAAGGGAAGATACCTACTTTAAAAGAGGGAGTTATTTGACAAAAAATGCTGCCATCTCTGATTTGCCATGACATATACAGTAATGAATGACAGGGTTTCTTAACTTTAGGACCTTGTAAGATATAATGCACTGATCACATTAGTCCAATTGAAAATATTTCTAATAAAGCTGCAAATAATTTCCTTATTTGTAAACACATAACTGGAAAAAACACTTCTTTTTTCCAAATAGCATCTTTTTATCCTGCAATAGCAAAATGCAGCAAGGATATATAAAGTAAACTTAAAAAGGTAAACAAGGTGTTAAACTGAATTGAAACAATAAGAAGCAAAAATGGAAGTCGATGTTTCCATCCATGTTCTCTTCTGGATCTTGAAGATGAACTACCAAACCAACTTCCACACTGGTCTATGCTCATAAAAAGAGCTGCAGGTACCAGGAGACATGCCAGGGCTGCTGAAAAGATCATTAACTCCTTTTTGGGACACACAGCTTTCTGGTCATCAATCCACCAAATTCACAGAAGTCGCCACAGGCAAAGAATTCATTAATTCCAGGTCAAATAAAGCAGAAATAAGCATGTTCAAAATGCAAATTATTTTGTTTCCTTTTATTCCACATTATGTGAAAAACAGACAGAGGAAAAATGCACTGATACAGCCTGATATATGTGGCAGGAGGGAGAAACAGACTCCCACCACGTAATGGTACCTTTACGATCCTCCTGTTCCAGAGTTTTGTGTGTGCTTTGGGAATACAACTTTATATAATTTTATTTCTTATTAAATTTTATTTCTTGTAATAAAAAAATTCAAGTCAACAGTAACAAAACTTGGTCTTTATCCCTGCTGACCCAATTATCCTTCGAAGAGGTATAATCAGTCACTACAGTTCTAAGTGTTAATGCAATGGAAGGCACTAATATTATTCAGAAAAAAAATTCACAAACTCAATTCTAATCCTCTAAAAGTGAAACATTACAAAAATGATTAATAAATAAATGATCAGAAGATAAACATTTGCAGCATATTCTACAGTTGTCATCAAGCTTCAGCCCCAGAGGTTAAGCAAACACACATGCAATCCACCCATATGTCAACATTATCTAGATGTCATTCTAAATGCCAGTTGATTTTCTCCTCTTGGGGACCTGATCAGGCTATTTGTAAAGCACACATGGACACAGCACCAATTTCAGTGAGGCATCCAGGCAGAGCAACCTCTATGTGCGTGTGTGTGAGCGCACACCCTTGCATGGGTGTGTGTTCATTTGCAGAACTATTATCTAACTATGGAACTTGCTCAAAATACAGAGGCCTTTCAGCAGCCTTTTCCTATCAGATGCATTAGATAAAGGGCCAAAATCAAAATGATACAAGTATTCTTCAAAAAGCCTGGGTAAACATCCTGGAAAACGCAGCACTCATAATACACATGTTAAATAATTTTCTTTTTAATAACAAAATTGTGTGGGCCATCAAAAAAACTGTGACACTTGTGATGCATTTATTCCAATGTAAATCTATTAACTGTTAACCAATATGCACACACACATCCCCTCACAGGAAGAATTTCCAGTTCATATGTGAAATGTACTGGATTATATTTTATTACATATATTATACAATATATGACTCATGTTCAATAATGGCTAGTTCCACATGTACAGCTAGAACTTAGTAACCTTTGTCTAAAAGGTTACTCGTCCT
The DNA here is from genome assembly GCA_031468815.1 of Morus bassanus. Lineage (NCBI taxonomy): Eukaryota > Metazoa > Chordata > Aves > Suliformes > Sulidae > Morus > Morus bassanus. The sequence goes on from CM062583.1 coordinate 7,108,121, forward strand.
CTCCTTTAAATGCACCTCTTAAAGGCCTGACATCATTTTTCCAATACAGTATTATTTTTAACTTTACATATCTTTTCATGTACAACTGTATTAAAAAATTACTTACTCCCACAATAAAATCCATTTACTCTCCTTTCAGATCTCCTGTTCAGATTTCTTATGCTAGACATACTAAGGTCAACAACCCATAAAAATCTTTGGTCTCTTCACATGGTGAGGTATACCGTAATTTAGACGCAAAAAACCCTGTAGAGAAAATTAGCATATACAGGGTGCCGTTACTTTTCACGATTACAGCTTGCCTGAATATGTAACGCCATATAAATTTTAAATTATACACATCACTTCAGTTACAACATTATAGCTTAGTCTGAAGCTAGCAATTACGTTTTGTAAAATAAATTAATACCTCATTTTAAGAAGCCGTAGAGAAGTCCAAACATCCAAAGTATGCTTTTGTTAAGTCATCAAATTAATGTACAGATTTGTCACCCCTTTTCTCACAAGCTTTGATCAGCTTCTTCCAGCTTCTCAATTTGCCTCCACATAAAACTGTTCAACATGCTACAAACAGCATTATACATGAGTCCTTCAACATTTGCTGTCAGACATATAGAGCAAGACTCTGCCCTTCAAGTGTTATAGCACCTTCTCAATGGAGGCTTCATTTTCCACCACAGCCAGGCCTTCTGAAACGTAAGTGTTTTCTTCTAACTGGTTTGCCTGTCAGACAGAAAAAAAATAATTATTGGAAAACAGCTTATGTATCTTACTTTTCTTGTCCTATTTTATAAGCTAATATTAAATGTGAAAACAAGCATTCACTGATTTTTTTAAAAAATTGGAAGTGAAATGAAATTTGAAAAGCTCAACCATTATTAATAATTATTAATTTTTTTCCATTTCAACTGAATGCAGTATTATTTTATGCAGTAGGCATAAAAATGAAAGCATAATAGCGTGTAATATAATTAAACTGATTAAGTACAATAATTACCAGAAAATTAACAAGCTAGCATGTCAAGAAAAACATAAAAACATATTCTTTCATATGTACACTAAGCCTGTAGTTCTAAGCTAACAATTCCTTTCTTAGAGGAAATGCCCCTCTCCTCCCTGCCCACCCCCACTTTTAAAACTAATTCTTCTGGGAAGCCATTCCCAAACTTAGGGGATATACCTCACATTTTCCGTTCTATTACCTGTTAAAACAAACACAATTTTCATTTCCCACTTCAAAAGTTTTATTTAGTGCATATCAACAACAGGAAAACACTTTAAATGGCTCTAACCCAGGAGACTAATGAAGGATAAAACATTTCCTCAGATATATATTAATTTTAGATGATGTTCCACTATAAAACATGACAAAAAGGCATAATCCAATATATGAAAAATATGCCTAGTTGTTTTACTGTAAAAGCACAGGAATGTTGCTGAATGTATTGTCCCTGATTATTTTAGACTGCCTTTCTAAAATTTGTTTTCCTTTAAGGAAACAAAACAGTACTCATTTACATATAATTTAATACATACAGGTGAAAGCTGTTAGCCTTTTCATCTTTAAGACCCAAACAAAGAATAAATTTAATCTCCACTGAAAAGAGAGAAAGATGGCTTTAAATGTTCATGCACATGATCATTCATGCACAATCTAAGCAACATGCACTAAGTTATGGCTCACATAAGATAGAGGGAAAAATCATGCAAAGCTACAGTAAAAAAAAATACATTACTCTGCCTCCTCGTTTTTAAGCACTTGGTATTTGGGACTCTGGAGATCTTCAATGCTCTCAGCAATTGGCTTGTTTAGTGTTTCTGGCAGAAGGAGAGTCAGGAATCCCGCTGACAGTCCACTGATTCCAAACACCACGAATGGTACAGAAGGACTAAGAGATTTCTAAAATTAAAAGTCCACAGTAAAAAGCCAGCATTGTTTCCTGCTCTTAAAAGATATGAACCATATGAACTGCAGTCAAACCCGAAAGACTACAACTTTTCACTCCAGCAATTTGTGCAATTATCCATATACTGGTAGAACGAAGAAACTTAATAAATGTCATTTCACAGAAAAAGCTTCATATGAAGTTAACTTGCCTAAAGAACTAAAAGTCTTAGTCTACTTGCCTAAAAGAATTCAAATACTGAGTGAGCCTTAGCAGTACCGAATGCATTCTATGACAACCATTTCACTAACAGATGAAATATTACACAACACAGAACATTAGATTACTTCCTAAAAAGATAAAATACTAGGTGTTTTTAAATATCTTGTTCATTATTTCTTGAAATTGAGTGAACATTATTTAATTTTTCATTAAAACAAATTTTTAAGGAATATAGGCATATGTGGTACCAAAATCAGCAAAGTGCTTTTGAGAGAATTTAATAAATCTGAGTTACATAAAAATTAGAAAATAATCTTACCATAGATGGCACAAATGGAGCCAAAATGCCCCCAAATCTGCAAGACATGGAACAGACACCCAAGCCAGCATTTCTGTTTCAAACAAAGGATGAAAGATTTGTACTTTCAGGATATTAAACTGAATCATGCATGAACATGTGGTGGCCCTGTCAGAACCAACTTACACTTTTTTATTTTTTTTAAAGTTATCAATAGTCTTAATTGGAAAAAAAAAATTTTAAAGACCTCCAGCAGTTACTCTGAAGATTTTCTACATCTAGCTGCTAGCAGGGTAAATCACGCCCTTTCAAACCCTAGCAAATCACCCTGTTGTGGAATCCTTTACAAAAGTTTGAACAAGGAGAGAGGTTTTCCAACCTGCCATAGAGGGCAATTTAATTGGACACCCCTATGCTGGATGGTGAATGATTTCAAAATTTGGCAGGATCTTCAGACAGAAGATCCTGAATGCTATCTCCAGATCAGGCCATGGGCAGCAGCCTCTCTTCTGCCACCTCAGGTTGCACAGATGAAAAGTCAGTGCTTACCTCCAAACAGAAAATAACTATTTGCCAGTGTGAAGCTTGAAAACATCTGGCCAGGTGTCTCACAAGAAGGGCTTGCTGAATTCTGCACTCCCTTCAATTTTCAGACAAGTTTAAAACAATCTCATCTAGATAATCAAAGCATGGGTTAGAACAGCAGGATCCTCTTCAAAGAAAGTTACAAAAATCCTCAAAGTCTTTCATTTCCTGATCAAATGCAAAAATATTCCATCTCTGAATCACTCCTAAATATGATATTTAACTGCCCCTTCAGAGACTGGCATTGGCACCAGTCATCAGTGAGACAGCAAGAACCAGCTCATGGTGGCTGTTGTTCGCACTATGTTTCTCGGTTGCTTCCTCTCATTCATCATCATCCTCAGTCACACCACTGAGCTGAGCTGCTCCTGCGCACCCTGGTTACTTTTCCTCCTCCAAAGACAGGAAGACAGTGACAGGATTAAAGATGACAAACAGAGAGGTGACATGGGTCACTAGCATACCAAAACCACCCACCTGCACATCCCTTCCTAATGGCCCTTTGCACAGGTTAAGGGAAACAGATGATGGAAGGAGCTGATGAGAAGCCAGCGACTTTGGTGTAAAAATAAACAGACAAAGTAACCTTTTCTCTCATAAGGTCCTTTCCTTTTCTCTTGGGAAAAGGAAAATAGCAACCCATGCTTCCTCACATTGAGGCAAGATCAACGCAAACCCCACAAGAAAAGGCCAAGCACATCCCCGGTCAACAAAATCCCTGTACGGATGAGACACTGGTCTGTGTGAACCATCCATTTCGAAGCATCCTTCCCACAGACCCTAAGCCTGTCCATATCCAGAGGTTTGTTGGCTTCTTTTTTTCTGCTGAGAGAGAGCAGGGCAAAAGGTGATCCTAAATGCAAATTGTGTCATTTCAATTCCAACGCAAAATGAAAGCAGTTGTTAGAAGACTTTAGGATATCTTTAATTCAGAGTTCGACAGAGTTTGGGTTATGCAGAACAATGTCATGGTATCCAAGAGGAAAAACACATTATCACCCAAGAACTGTTAGTAAGTATTCTCGAGGTGCTGCACTGCTGATAGTGGACCACCCACCACCTGACTTACCTTACTGCCCCAGTTTATACCACGCTCGTAAGAAGACCTACTAAATCTGACCGACTGCACATGCTCCTACCATCCCACAGAGCACAGCACTGAGTTAATGCCAGCCAAAATAGCTCTACAACCAGGGTAATCACATCAGTCCAGGGCTTTGCTCAAGCCAATTAGTCCTGCTGCAGCTGCCTGGCAGATTACACATGCCATGCGGCACTCCTCTAGCCACGCTGCTTGCCCAGCACTACCCAGTGAGCGGGATACAACCCTGCACAAACGCAAAAGCTTATCTGCTGCTGCAGCAGCTCTCAAATTTCCCTAATGCTCACCAGGGACTGTTGTTCAACAGAAAGAATTATGGAGAGTTCCCTGCAAAGAAAGGTAGAGATCAAAAGGGCAAGTATTTTAAAGAAGTACAAACTTACCTACCACCACCGACATAAGTGAAAATACAATAGTTTCCCCAATGTGAAAACAAGCAAATAAGCTTTCCAGTGCTATCCTAGACAGTCCAAAATCCCCACTCTGATTCCAGCCATCCAAGGATGCCATCATTTTCCAACCATTTTCTCACAAAAAAAAACCATGAGCTTGTTTCTACATCTCTATTACTAGAACTACGATTACACTTTGTTTCCAAAGACAACCTTCCTTTTTGTCCAAAATGCAACAGTAGTGATGTTTTCCATTTAAGTTTTTTGTTCCGCAGCAGGTATTTTAAAGACACATCAAAAAGGAAAAAAGCCCAAAGCACATACATACTCTCCAGCTTGCAGCACCTCCCCTTTTCTAGCATGAGGTGTATTTGTCATTCCTCCATGTACCAAGTGACTTTAAAAAATATGCCTAAGAGTCCCCATACTTAAAGTAATAAGTAGGTTTAAATAAGGAGCAGTAATACTGAAGACATTTAATTTTTCTGCAAAACATCCCACTGGAAAAAAAAAAAAAAAAAAAAGAGCTTATTCCACCTCCTCTCCACTGCCTTTGAATGGTACATGTCTCATCACATGGCATGCCTGAGCTCTGCTGGCAGAGCAATGCCAGGATCACTACAAACCTTTGCAAAGACCACCAGATGGTGCTGATGCTTTGCCTTAAATTAAACACTTGCCCATCCCTGCTTTTCTTGCATAAACTGTAATATTTGCAATTAAAGTGCCAGAGAGATATCAAGCAAATTAAATGCATAAGTTGTCACGAGGAATTTTCATATGGTTTAACGTGAAAGTTTGCCATATTATTAATCACAAGTTGTCTAATAAAATTGCTAATTTTCTAAGCTGTCTTTACTCTTTACATTTGCTCCACTGGCAGTCTGTATCTTTGACACATATAGTTACTTTTGTGCCAGAACATTAGTGCAGATTCTCAAATGAAGTAGCACTTAACTTGTTTGTTTGTTTGTTTGTTTGTTTAAATCTTCCTAATCACAAACAGTTTCAAACACACTGAGACACTACTGTAATTCCTGCTATGTATGAGCTGTCACATACTTGGCACCAAACATCAACGGGACTTCGGAAGACAGGGTAACATGAAACATAAGAACACATGGAACCAAGGAAAAGCTGAGAAATTAAAACATTTAATTCTCTTGATTCTCAATTCCAGAAAAGAAGAGGGGACAGGAAAACAAAAACCAAAACCACCCACTAGAAAAAGCGACCTTAAAGAACACAAAAGTTTGGACAGGGAGAACGTAAACAAATCCCCACGTCCAATCTCAGTCAGTGTGCTTGGGACTTGCATATTAAACCTAAACCTTTGCCAAGAATCACAAGCTCAGTATCTAGAAACAGTCAATCCACCTCCACCCTCACAAGTTTTACTGCAAAAACCGCATTCACAGTCCAGCTTTTATGCCTCCATAACATATGGGAAATTGTGAACCTCAAAAGAAGAAAAAAAAAAAGCCAACCCAAGGAGTCACCCACATTTCCCCCCCCCCCCCCCCCCCCCCAAAAAAAAAGTCCTCAGTGTCCTGGAATCAGGTGATTGATGTCACCATCCTAATTACCTCCACGGTGCTACAGGACACATCTACCAGCCAGGACGCCTTCCTACTCCACATCGGCTTCCAACTGTCCTGTTCTCTCAAGAGAGGGCTCAATTTTTGCTGTAGTTTTGCGGTTGCTATTCTTGAGCAACTAGTGCAACGTGGCTCAAGTTCTGAACACATACTTTGAGTACCACTCAGAAAACCACGTGAAACCAAGATGTGGGGTGACAAGAATAGGACTGTGTGTGGTATTATGTTCTTATCTTGGGACAACAGAAGAGAGAGTAACCTCACAAAGCGTTGGTGAGAATTATGCAAAATAAACTAAGGTTTTAACCCAATTGTTCATGAATTAAATGGTGTAAAGCAAATTACTGTCACACAGAAACTATTAAAATTAGTTGCATTTTGAATATTTAATTAAGTCAAAAGATATGGAAAAGCACTTGTTTTTCAGGAGGCAAACAAACATAATCATATGGGAGGTAGAAACATACAGAAAGACTGTAAATAGTCCTTACTGCATAGTCTATATTTATAATTAAGTTAGCATACACTTCCATCACATCATTATGTTTGGTTTTGCAGCCTATAATTTTACTCCCAAAATCAATAGCAGAAATGAGAAGTATGGCACCTAGCACTACAGTGTAAGAAGTTGGTTTTCATGTTTTTAGTCTGGATTCAGACATAGTGGAAATTGCCACAAACAGCCCAGGAAAATGCATTGGAGCAAAACACATGACTAATAGGGAGAAGCCCTTTCAAGCCCTGGCAAGCTGCCTTAATTACAGAAAGAACTCATATTGATATTTCAGGTAAAAATAATCACAGATAAATATTAAAGCACACTAGCAATCCATATCACTGTGCGTGAAAAGTATTTTCATTTACCCAGAAGCTCTGTTAAATTACCTCAGTACTGTTGGGTATAGTTCAGATGTATAAATATACACGATGTTGAAAGCGGCACTGACCATCATTTTTCCACACAAAGCTAATGAGGTGGGACTGAGGAGCAGACCTTTCAGGAAAGAGAAAATAAGCTGTAAGCATAAATAGTCTTTTTTCTTACTCTTTTTACACAATGTTGAAAACATCCAGTCCTCTTTAAGAGACTGTCACACAAAAAACAATGTTTCATCTATATAATTTTCAGCTATAAGCACAAAAGCAATTATCTCAGTTCCTCCCAACCCTTCTAAGAGCTAGCATAAGAATAGATACATAAAATTATATTTAGGACCAAGAAAATCTGCCCCTTTTTTTTTTGGAAAGTATCAAACTATCACAGCTTAAAAGGAAGGGATAACGTTTCCAGCTCTGCAGTCAGAATACCCTACCAGGTAACTACATCTTTTGACGAGCACAGACAATACAACCTCCTTGACTAATTTATTAGATTAAAACCATAAAACTTGATACACCTCAACAGCTTATTTGCTCCCCAAGGACATCCTGTTGGGACTCAAAATGCAGCACCTCTGTAATTGGAAAGAACAACTGCTAATGCAGCCCAGTTTACTAGCAGACAGTATTTAGCTGGCTAAAGTGTGGTTCTTTTGAAGTCCAAAAGAAACCTGGCTTCTTTATCCTGATTTTGGATATGGTTATGTTTGCACCATCCATTTGCATAAAAAGAGAACTGAATATATTTTTTAAAGTATGAAAAAAAGAATGAATGCTCTGATTAGCTGTATTTCAGGTTCCCTTCCTCAGCACTAAGTTCATCATGTTTTGGTTTGGCTCAAATGATGTTAAGTAAATAATGGGAAAGTCTGATTGCTTCTCAATTGCTTTTCTTTTAATTTTGCCCTTGAATATTTTCGGTTCTATTCATCTGATCAACTCAGATTCCGTTTCAGTTGAAGTAGAAATTCATTTGTACGTCAACTGAAATCCAGAAACTTGATTTAATTTCTTTAAGCGTGATGCATTTTTGCAGTTATTTCTGTAACTCATGCAAAACAGATGAAACAATTTAATCCAAGTTCTCCTTTTGCTCAGTAAGAACTGGAATATTACACAGTTGCCAGATGCAAAGGTGTGAACCTGGTCCTCAGAGGCCTGCTGGGTGCCGTCAGAAAGCTGGGACATCCCTTTTCTTCCATCAACTAAACATGAAGCGATGAAGAAGAGATCTGTAATTCTCCAATGTGTTTTAAAACTTGCTGGTTTTCTCCCAGGGAGACTTAAATTGAACATTGCATATCCATATACTAGAAATTTAGCATTAGTGCACTCAGGAAGTTTTGGTCTTACTATCAAAACAGAAGAAAAAGTCTGTCTAGACAAGAGACATTAGCACTCAGAAGCTCGCAAGTGAATTTAAAGAGCACCGTCTTCTCCAGGTTCCCTCCCTCAGGGGAGGCTGAAGGCTGGCCATGTGGGGAATTACTGTGGGATTAGAAGCACACTGGAAATTCACTGCACATCAGCTTCCTTGTGTAAGCAAGTCCAGACATAGTCATTATATTTTCCTCGGAGTCTTGGAACATATTTTTAGCAATTCTTGCAGAACAGTCCATTACTTCCTTTACATATATAAAATACAACACCATTAAGCAGGAATACACTTTCTCCTATAAGGATTCTGTAACCATTTATAGGTCATTCACTAGGTCCAGCCAAGCATGTCCATGCAGCATCTTTAACACTTCTGTTATATTTTGTCCAACACCCTTTCAACCTGAACATCCAGTAGCAGCAGTCTGCACACAATTCTGCCTGAAACAGTCAGGGCAACTGTTTCAAATTTTGGTAAAAGGCAAGGTTGTAAGTTCTTACTAAATTCATGCATTTGAGGTTATTGATAAGGAGTAATCTTCCATTAACTGATCTTTTGAATTTAGGGAAGTAAAATGGGGGAAAATGGTAACAAACAGTGCTGATGTTGAAGAGCTTCTAGAACAGGAGTTACAAGTGTTAATGCCATCACTGCCATTAAGGGTCTCATTTGCAGTGCTGTTATGTAGATTCACCTTCTGGCTGTCATCTTTGTAAGTAAAAGTTCACTTAAACAGTACTTTTGAAACTAGCAGAGTCTTTAAATTTACTTCAGGAAAAATATCCACCAAGAAAGGTTAGTTGTCAGCAAAAGGAAATACCCAACATTCACAAAAGCCGAGACAATTGATTTAAAGAACTGCAAATTTTCTTTCCTTCTTCAGTGGAAAGCTTATCAATGAAAGTCACAAAAAGTTATTACGTGTTCAACACAAGCAGATAAATCTAAATGAAGGTTACAATCTAGTTACCCCTAGACTAGAAGTCTCCTTTGCTTGCTATAATATAAAGCAGATAGCAAACGCAGAAGACGTCTTTGCGCTTTACTGCAGCTTTTGAAAGAAAAAAATATTACAGCTCTATTCCCCCTCTGCCGCCACTCTCCCTCACCATCTTCCAATCTGACACTGACACAAATTAACTGATGAGTTGTAAGTGATAAGGGAAGAGGAGCCTGAGGGATATATCAGTTTTTACTTAACCATTGAGTGATTTTTAGTTTGAAATTCAGTGCACATCTTTAATAACTGAAATGTTCTTGGCTTATTCCACAGGGGAGATGACTCGGATCAGATTCTCATTCACAAGTTCGCAGTGTTATTTAGAAATCGAGTGCAGGTTTCAGACATGAGAGGCAAGTGCCCAATATCTCATTAAAACGTTAAATCCCTTGTAATAAAACCAAGGCTCTTGTCAATCACTCCGAAGAATGCAGACTTAGACAAACATAAGAAGTGTTCTCCTTAGTAACAGAGGGATCAGAGATACAGCCACCCTCATTTCATCTGGCGAAGTGACTCATCTTCATCACACTTGAAGCTGAATTTCCTTCTACTGAACTGACACAGATCACTCTGGGCCAAGAACCAGCTTCACTCTTACCACAGTGGAAAACAAGATGTTTTAATGGGATTAAAGTCAACTCAACTGGAAAAGGCGGAAGATTTCCTGAAATTTAGCAGCTCTTCAGGAATTATTACCCTATCCTGATTACTCATTACTGCTTTTCTTTTGTTTTGTTTTAAAATATATGAAAAGAAGCAAAAAAAGCAAACTTGTTGGAACAACGGAAGAAACAGTCTCAATAAAAGGAGCAACAAAGCATCTGAGGACTTGAATTAACACAAGCATGGCAAACAGGATTATGGGATATTTTCTCTCTCTCTTCTTCTTCCCAAGGTTTTTCTGAGATCAGTTTGAAACGGATGCCAGACAGCATTTATAACTGTTAAGGATAAACACAACCTACAGAAGGCTACCTTGTAATCACATCGCTGGTGTTCCTGGGTCAAAACACTGTTAAAGCTAAAACGTTTCTACTGAAGCAATATTAAGAAAAATACCAGCAGAGAGCAGCCACTTCTATTTGTTAGTGTCATATAGACATAAGTTTTCAATAGCTGAAAATAAATATTAGTACAGAAGTACTTGAAATGGAAAGAAAAGGGAAAATACAAAACCCAACATATGCAAATGTCACTGACAGTGCTAGAAAAAACACATCTTTTGAGATGAGAAATATATTTGGTGATACTCCACTGTTACCACGAACTGTCCTCACAACTGCATAGTACAGCAATACACAGCATGAGGCTGAGAAAGGCAGCAAACTTACTGCCATCCCTATGGTTTCCACATTGCAATTCTGACTTTCATTTCTAATTTTCAAGTACAAACTATATTTTTTTAAAGCTTTAGTGGTCTGGGTTTTTTCATGATGAATTAAGCTTCTAATTCAGGAAAATCTCAGTTCCTATTTCTATAAATATTACATGCCACCAAAACAAATGTAAAATCAAGCTTGGCATCTCACGCTGTCAAGATCCACTCAAACTAACATGACACTGGACTGCAGTCTGGCTATTAAATCCAGTATTTTTAAGGTAAGCTGCTTAAGTGACAAATTAATGCAGTGTCAGTATTTGAGACAGAATGTGCTAGCTTGGTCTGACCTTCAAAGAGACAAGGGCTTGCAGTCAGACAAACTTAGTCAATTGACAGGGTCACATTATGCCAGCAAGAAATTAAAAGCAAAATAGACAAGACGGTGGCTCCCTGACCAGCCCCAGAAGGAAGAGACAGAGAGATGTATAAATGGATAGAGCTTTAGGCCCTGATATACTCAGTCACAAAATACTCATCAAGTTGTTTTGTAAGCTTTTATCTGAATTAATAAACACCTACTTTAGAAGCAGTACATACTTACCAGCATTTGTTGGTAAAAACATGGTAAATATACAGGCAAATCCTGCAAATATCAGAAAACATGTCATAGTTTTACGCCTTCCAGACCTAGAAGGAAAAGAGGGCCCAGATAAAGATGGAAACGAAGTCGTTCAGTATTTTTTTAACTTGTCCGCAAAATACAAACTGAAGTACACAGCTGCATTAACAGCAGTTATAAATCTATTGTACCTTGGCAAGTGCTTCAAATTTTGCATTATTTTCCTAGTTCTGTGTACTGAAGTCCTCCCACAAAAGCTTTCCTATTTCTAGCCAAGTTTTGATTTTTAAGCTATTGAATCTGTAGCCTTGTGAAGAACCCATCTACTTCAGCAACAAGAACTCAGACTTTTTTTTCTTCTCTGTATTGAGCAAGGCAATGGGCCCTGTCACTAAAAGGGTATTACAGTGCATAGACACAAAGATCAAATTAATATTGGTCAAGAAAATGTAATTCTATTGCTTCCTAATCTCCATTTCTCTTTTACAACTTTGCATAAATATATGCAGTTATGACACACAGTAAGACTATTTTGTATGCTTTTCTGTCTAATAGTATACACACAGAAATAAGCAAAGACTATTTCTACTGCCTAGTGTTTTAAAATAAAAGAGAAGATGACAGGATAGAAAATCACCAGCCCATCTCCACATCTGCCATACTTACATATTTCGTAATTATTTGCAAAGGGCCTCAAATAAAGATATTCTTAGCAACAGTTTGCAGGCATGTAGAAACACTATACATGCTTGTAACTTCATGAACTTTCACAGCTATTTCCAACTACTACCCCATACTAGTAGAACTATAGTTTATCTATAACAAACATACATTATGTGTTTTTAAAATCTTCTAAATATTCTTGCAACAAAAAAAGCTATACTTTAAGGATACTGCTCACCAAAACTGAATGAAAACAAAGCAGCTGGCTTGTCGCATTCGGTTTTGCATTAAGCACCTAAAACTACACATATCCTTACTTCAGTAAACCAAAAGCTTGAAATTTACAAATAGTTTGACAAATTACAGTGGGGGGAAAAGAAAGAAAAAACATAGAAAAGTACTTGTGCAGTTTGTGGTTGAAATGCATGTCCTTGACACGGGCTTCTTGGGCTTCAGGTGAAGGTTGGCCAGTTGTTTTGCTTTTTAGCTTGACAAAGCTGACAGTCTTTCACTGCCCAAAAAAACCCAAAAGTTGACATCCTCACCTGACTCAAGAAACTGGGAATTTTGCCACTGACCTCAGTGAGACCAAAGTATCATTACAAAGATACTCAAACTGAAGGTTAAATGAAACCCTGAGAAGCTCTGCCTTGCCAGACTGTTCGGCCTTTGGAAATAAGTACCCACATAAAGGATGGCCTCCAAATACACTGAAAAGTATGAAAATACATGGACATTGATCACTCATGCTTTAACGAAAACTGAACAGCTCTCACTTCCAAGTTCTCTTTGAAAAGTTTAAGTAAAAATGAACAACGCTGAAAACTGCTTTCGACTGCAGTTGGTAGGCAGTACAAAAACAAGTAATTCTGAATAAAATATCTAAGAGATATATATAAGCTATAGATACTTAAGTAACTAGGCTATTCACATTTTTTCCATAAAGACCAAACTTTTTTTAACAACATTAATCATTGAAAAGCTCAGCTTGAGTAATTCAAAAGATGAACAAAACTAAAAAAGAGAAGAGGTAGAAATCGGAGTCCCATTTCTGTATCTACTGTAGAAACCCCTGCAGCGGAGTAAATCCCCAAAGAACCAACACTGTTGAGAAAAACAGTGAAGTATCTTACTGAGAAAAATGTTAATATTTTTCTAGGCTATCTACAAATACATGCAGAAAACTAGGAAATACGTTTTTCTTACCAGGATTTCTCAATAAAAAACATGCAGAGAGGAAATGCTGGAACTTCTACAAGACCAGAAAGAGCCACATTTAAATACAGATTTCCTCTTAATTCACCAGCATTTAAAGTTAGTCCATAGTAAACAAAGCTGCAGACATACCTAAAAATAACCATAAAGTTATATTACTAACATAACTGGTCTTTAGGGCTAAGAAAGTATTTAAAAGGTAAATTATGCCGAGTTATGTATTAGCTATATTGGGTTACATGCTAGGAAAAGAACTCTTTATTTCCCCCAAAAGGACTTCCTATTTAATTAAACAAAGTACCTTCTTGAAAGAAAACAAGAGCTCATATATATGAACAACATAACTTTCAGCATTTTCTATTAGCTTGGGTTTTTTTTCCTAGGTTATTTAGCAAATCTAATAAGCTTAACTGTAAGCAGATGATGTCTAACTGTTGCAAAGCAATCCTACATACATACATCCATTGCTTAACACAGAGTGTCTTCCGCAGACCTAGGGAAGGCTTCCCCAACTAACTTATTATCACTTTCCTTGGAAAGAACTAAGCCACCACATCCCCACCCCACAAAAAGCAACACTGGGTGGGAAAGGCCACCAGATATTACAAAGACATTTTGCCTGTTCCCTAGTTGCTCCCTTACAGCCCAAGCAGAATCTAGGCCAAGTGATGTAGAAAACGAAAGGAAAGTTTTGCCTGATACAGGGAGAACTATGTCCTTTGTCAGTCACAGCTGAGGGCAATGCTAAAGGCTCCTGAGCAACAGCACGCGGAGATGGGTGACAACCACCGTGACACCACTCCAACAGCTCTATACACTGCATCTTAACAGGGTTCGAGACAGAAAAACAGTGCTGCGACCTCTTCTTCCAGAAGGTAAGGATGCCTTTGTGTAATTTCTCATCACCGTAATTATATTTACCTACCAGCAACTTACGGGTCTAAGATGCTTCTGGAAAGGTGCTACTTAGCAAAGATGTTCCTGCCACTCCCACGTCCTGCACATCTCTGCTTACCCCACACATCAAACTACTGGTTTTTTTCATCTACATCCTGGCAATCGTCTCAAACGACATTGAACTTTAACAGGAAAACTTGTTCTTGACATTTTGGAGAAGAGCTATTCCTCCAACAGATTTTAGCTCAAGCCAATTTGCAACAGCTGCTGCTGTAACAACCAACCCAACACCCCCCACCCCAGGGGTTCCCTCTGCACTGCCATTTATTGCTAATATATTATGTTATATCCTCCTGCGCTTCGGGGTGATTCTTCTTCCAAGTCGTACCAATCTGTATTTTATCTTGCCCCCAGTTTTCCTCTACTGACCCTGTGTAACATGCTTTTCGGCTCTTAATGCTTATTCTTATTCCAGATCTCTACTGTTGTCTAATCCATGCAATCCTTTTCTTCCTAACACTGGTTCAAATATACATCCTCTCAGTAATTTCTGCTTCAGCTTCTCATTTCACTCAATGTAAATCTTATGTCCTCAGCAGATTACTTCTTAGTAGGTTTGAAGCAGTTTCTAAGTAACACACTGAAAATAAAACGCAACAGCAATAATAATGAAACATCAACATTATAACACATCATTTTAGATCATTATTGTCTGCCATCAACTGACAAATTTACAATTTAGTTTTTGAGGACAGAAGTTTTAAAAGAAAAGGATGAAAATCTTAATAGTTTCCTCATGTCTGACTCATTCACAGTGTCTTCTTGTTACATACCAGATGTACATCAGTATGATGGTTCGCCACCGAAGGACTGGATGTTTTACTAAGTTTAGGATACCAGGTGCCGACTCATCCTTTCTCAAAGCTCCTGCACTTGGTTTTAATTTTAGATTTAATCTCTCTTTTCCATTACCAAGGGCAATATATTGCAACACATCTTCAGCTTCTGCTGTTTTCCCTTGGGAATACAGCCATCGTGGTGATTCTGGGAGCATACTAACAGGAAAGAACAGAAAATCAATGACGGCAAGTTCATTCCTACAAACACAGCACTAAAGTCCAACTTTCCATTTTGCAAATCAATGCTTAAAAAAGTACCAATAACAAAATTCAGAGAAAGAAATTCTATTTGCACTGTTTGGCATATTAAATTCCACATACTCCAATAATAATACAGTTAACCTTACAGAAGGATCGTTGGAGTTGCTTGGCAAATATGACTCGTTCAGGTTAGAGAAGTTTAAATCTAAATCTTGACTTCTGCTGAACTGACTTCTTAGGAAACACTACACTAGCATTATCCAGGAAGCATCTCAAATCCCAGTTATCTGAACAGCCCGGACAAAACTTGGTTTTCACAAAGTTTATTTCAGGCTTCTCCATTATGGGAAGGGCTCTGAGTTGGAGTGGAGAAGAGAAGAAAAACTTTTCTGGGGAATTACTTGTCAGGCTCCAGTACCAGCTCATCACTGCCCATGTAAGTTTTGTATCTCTTATTCCCAAGTGTAATCAGAACATCCTTGCTTACCACAACTTCAGTTCATGATTCCTGTTTTTTCAGGTTGTAGAGTCTGTTGCTGCTTTTAAATGAGCCATAAAATACAGAATGGAATATTTTTAACTGAACCATGTTTTCTCTGGTACTCCCAACAGAGAGATACATTCTACAACCAAACTAAACTTTCAATACTTCAGAGGATCCCAGTATTTTTAGTATTTAGGGGAAGCAATTCTATTTCCATTAGAAGCAGAACACCATGGAGGAAAATATATCATGCAGAACTTCCTCCCTCAGCCCACAGACTTTGTTTTCCTTGACTACAGGAAGAGGGCGGAGTTTTTTGGTGTATTCTTTAACAGAACTTATTTCAAGAGCAGCTCTATCTAAAAAATAACTGATATTTAAAAAAAAAAAAGAAATAAAAATCAGAAGAGCTTTTTTTTCTATCTATGCTGTATGCTAGACATTCCCTGTATTATGTGTGGACAACTTACTACACTAATTCTTTTATTTCTTCTACAGCTTTAACTAGTGATCAGAAGTGTACAGGGTGTATTACTTGACATGTTAAAAGAGTATTTTGTAACAACACAGGCCAGCCAAAGCTAGCACTTTTAAATCCTTAAATACTGATGCATTTCATAATCATTTTTATGGTAATGTCCATGTTGGAATTCTAAATAGGAACACCCAAGCACAATAGTGCTAGGAACAGACACAAGGGACCTCAAAAGCAAGCAGATACACAGCGTATCACGCTAAAGAGGCAATTCCAAGTGCTCTCACTTATTTCCCTTTGCACACACGTGTCTCACGTAAAGAAACTCTGAAATCCCTCTAGGACCACTTCCAGAACTCCTCAAGTGCTGAAGCCCTTCCTTGGCAGAAGGCAGCGCTCCTGGCTGACACTCAGCTCGCAGCCTCTGGCAGGCCTTCCCTTCCCCAGGCACATTTGTAATCGAGTTTTGTTGGACAGCTGGCACGCAGCTGCTCTGTGCGACGCTGACCACCGCGACTGTAACAGCATGCAGAAACGCAAACTTGTCTTCTGGGTAACCCTGACCTTCGGCTTCATTTAAAACTGCTTCTTCCTTCACAACATGATTCTTCTCTCGCTTGGTTCACAAAACCGTGCAGGAAAACGTCATCCTTGCTTATACCGTTCTCTTGAATGATGACAATAAAAAGTAACTGTTAAATTGCTGCATATTTTTTCTTATCATTATAATGCATGTGAACCACTTACAAAGAAAGAAGGAGGAAGATGACTCCTGGAGTATTCGATACCAAGGCAAGGTAGCGCCATTCTCTTACACAGTAACCCAGTAAAGCATAAACAGCAATGCCAACGGCAAATGTCAAATTAGTTAATGAACCTGAAAATACAAGACCAAAATGGTGACTACAGAAACCATTGGCAAAAGAAAAAAAAAAATCTTAAGCAGAAGCCTGAAATTCCTAGCCCGTGGTATACCCAAATAAAATAGCAATTTTATGAGATAACTTTACAGCACTTGTGAACCAGCTGGCATAAATACATTATGCAAACCCAATGAAGAATAGCTTTGTATAACGTATGAGGGGGGTTGGGGGTTTTTTCTCCCCTTTCAAAAATAAAGGGTGGTACATAAGAGAGAGCAAGAAATGAACAGGAACCTACAGGCTAAAGAGAAAACCTGAGGACAGGAAGGGGAAGTGTTGAGAGTGATTTATTTAGGTCTATTAAGGTAACCTTGAATAGAGGTGGCAAGCTGGAACAGAAATTGGAAGTTATAAAAGTACAAGGACTGACTTCAGTACAAAACCACCTGCAAGCCAGAGGTTTATTACAGCAGACTTCTGACGAACAAGCAAAAATGAAAATGTTAAAAATATGGAGTCAACTTGAACACCAAAAGCCTAAGAACAAACTCTCTGCAGACTAACACAGGAGATCTTGTACTAACCCGGAAGCTGTCAGCTATCGCCACAAAGCCTAGCTCACAGCCACCTCCTAGGAGAGCTTCTTTAACACTGCTGAGCTGCATCCAGCAGCTCCCTCTCCTTCAGCCCCTCATCAGTTGTTCAGCACCTCTTTCTCAACAGCTGAGCAGAACTAGAATAAAGCACCTAGAGCAAAAAGCGGCAGGAAACAAGACTGTCTCTTCGGTCCGTCAGGAGGCTGGCCCTGCAGGGAGAAAGGCTGGGAAGAGCAGAGAGAGACAACAGGGCAAGGGGGAGAGAAAGGGCATGAGTCAAAAACGTGAACCCGGGAGAAGAAGAAAATTCCATACTTTAAAAAAAAAAAAATTAAGTGGACAGCTATAACTAAACCACAACTGTCTCACACATCCCCAGGAGTCCAGAGAAGAAATAAGAAAAATAATAAAATGAAGTAACTGAAGAAATGGGAGGGAGGGAGAGAGAGAGGGAGAGAGGGAATGCTCACAGCCACAGCAAGTCGGCATTTGGACCAAGTTTTTCTCCATGTTGCGCTGGCCAAAAAGGCGTTACAGTCTGAGCTGCTCCAGCTTTACAACAGATTGACGTGCAAGTGTTAAGCTTATTTTAAGTCTTGGCAGTAACATACGAAAAAGGACATTTAAAGATACTGGATGGTCAGCACATTCAGCAGTGGAAAAAATAGTATCCAGGCACCAAGTCATTTTGTGGTGCAGGGAAACTTCAAAGAACACTTTCAAGAATACCTTCCCAAGATACCATGCATCATACATCATTCAAAGTTGGCAGGATCTGCCAAAACATATATTATTTTTTTTAAATGTAATGCAGTGAACAAATTGGGAAATTGTAGGAATCAATGTACCAATTTCAGAACCTCAGTTTTGCTATTTATCAAAGAAACTCAATCCCATCTTCCTTATTCAGGCACCTTTCCCACAGAAATTAGAACTTGGATGAATCACATCACACTTATTTGACTTATGCTACACACTGACTTTACTTGGTACAAACGTATGAATTTAAAGTGTAAGGTACTGATAGTCAGAACAATACGGAGCACAGTAATAATGATTAAATATTCCCAAATCCCACCTGTAAACGACCAAACTGATTTTCCTACATATTCTTGGGTTAGGACAAAAGACACAAGAGCCATTCCACCATTCGCAATTCCACCAAAAAAACGTGAAACTGCAAACGTGTCATAATTTGGAGCTAATGCTGTGACATACCCAAAAACGACATCAAAAAATAGACCTGTAGAGAGAGAATAAAATGTAATTAGTACTTATGCTAGGCAGCTTGAACTCAGAAGAAAGGCAGGGAGCACAGTTGGTTACTGACTGTAATGACTATGCTATAGTACTCTTGTCCCTAATATCTCACATTTGGCTTTCTGAAGTCACGCCATATGAAAATTACAATCATCTTCAAGTCACACACTGAGGTCTGCAGTGCCAAAGATGATGTTTCCCTGCGACAATGTTATCATTAAACAAAAAGACCCTTTGGCTGCAAATGCAGCTGGAAAACAAAACACCAGGACATGAGTTACCCACTCTAAAGATGTTTAAGTAAATCATTCTTCCCTGCTCCCCCCTCCCCAAAAAGAGAATTCTTTTTATGGAGACAATATGGTCAGGCAACGTGTGGAACACTGTGCTCAAACAGTGATAGGCATAGCAAAACCAGGTTATTTTTCATCTCCCATTGATATTCCAGTGACCACTATGCTGCCTAGCACACTCATACTAATGAATTTTAGTGCTGCTCTACTCTGAGTGAAATGCTTATAAAGAACATTGACTCCATAACATTGACGCAGCAGGGTGGCCCAAGGGTAGACTCTAGAGCAGGGTGGCCCCCAGGCAGAAAGGAAAGAGATGTTTTTATCCATGTAGAATGCTTAAGAAACACCTTTTAACAATCTTACCCAAGATATACACTGGTTTCCTGCCCAGTTTATCTGACAAAGGGCCAAATGTGATATTTCCAATAAGCAATCCAGCAAAAAATAGGGACGATGCAAGGCTCACTTTGTAGGCTTCTTGTTCGATTAGGTACCACTGTCAAAAAAAGAATCTCCTTATTGTTGAAAGTATTAAGACCAAGTTGCTAGCTTCCTCAAAACTAACAAAAATCGATCAAAATTCTTCTCTTGCTATTTCCCACTTCTTGCTTTATAGCCAATTAAAGTTTTGTTCAAAGTTTGATAGGTAAGCCAACAGTGGTCATATTTTTTTCCTAACAGACTCTCACATTTCTACTTTCTCTCCCCCAAGAAGCTTCATTATAATATATTATAAGCTTTGAACTTGGTTGAGTATAATTAGTTGCCCTTCAACTCCCGAGCTTTGACAAGGCAACTGAAGTTATTAAAACAAGGGAAGTCTGAATTGTTAACAGCTTAGCCATTTCAACATAGAACAAGCTTAACTAGTTCAATGAACAGGTAATAAAAATTATTCCTTAACAAGAATAAAGCATGGTTACTTCTGCAGCACATAGAGAGTTAACGCTATGCAGCTACACTTGCAGAACCATGAGTAACCCCTAGTGCCCTTCCTCCTGTTGAATTGTTGAAGAGAAGCAGGATGAGATTATGCAAAGATGTCCTTGTTTTATAAAAACTCAAACACCTCCTTATGGACTACTCATCGATAGTTTAGTTTGATAGTTTAGATAAGATAGATCTTACTGTGCACATGCGTTTATAATCAAACAGAAGTTAGAAACAAATGATGGGTTTCTTTATAAAATGTACTTTCTACCTCATCCAAAAACTAAACTGAGGCAGCATAATCAAAAATTGTCAGAAGAGAGGAAAACGAACTGACAGTGGGTTGAAATCGGAATGAAACTTACACTATTTCCTGACAGGGCAAGGCATTCAGGCAGGTTGTGCAGCCCCCCTGCTACAAACGCTCATAGAAACACACTGTTGAGATTACAAACATTGCTGACATCATGAATTTGAGAAAGAATGGGCAATCAGAAAATCCTAAGCGATTTTCCAGGAAAAGAATTTAACTAATTCAGCATAAAGCTTTAGCCAAAGAAACATTTAATAATTATTTGAGTATTTCAAATAATTCCCAGTGTATTTACTGGAAAATTTACTTTCAAAAAAGTGGATGAGTGTCATGCTGACTTTTTAAATGACATGTGCAGTATGTCCTTTGGGGAAAGGAAGAAGGATCCTAATCCCATGTGCTTTTTTAAGTAGAAGGTTTAAAAAAAAAAACAAACCAAACCTTAAGGGAAGACGCCCATGACCAAAATCCAACACAGCATACAGCATACTAGGACCTCAGCCCTGAATTAATAGGGATCCCCAAAGAATATTAGGAATTTACTGAAACTTTTAATTATAGCAATCTCAAGAAACATATGCTTTCACTTAATCTGAACTCATATAGCAGCAAAGTACAGAGAAGGCATGGCTCCATCCACCCCATAACCCACCAGTTACCTGCGCTCTACCCATCCAGCAGCCTGCAAGATGCAGGTTGCAGGAGCAGGATTTAAGGCGTTCACAGGACGCCTTCTTTAGTCCAATGTACCCAGTGTTCCAGCACTTCAGGGTTTTGGGGGACTTTTGGATACTCTGGGAAGGTAAAACTCCTGTGCAGCAGTATTTGCAGCTGGTTTCTACTATAGCCAGCTGGGTAGTAGATTCTACCCCATTACAATAGATAAAGGTGTAGCCCCGAAACCCATAGTTTCTTAACTTTCTGAGGAGACTTTAACAATGAAATATTCCTGGGCACGAATCCTCAGGAAACTTCAAGTATAAAATATCCCAGCATGTGCTCTCCAAGGCACAGAGCACTGCTGGCGTAAGTCCTTCTTCTCCGTGCTAGCACTCCACAGCATACAAATTTCAAACTCCCAGTTCTTGTCTGCAGTGTGTTTTAGGCTGATACAAGAGACAAAACGACTTTATGCTCCTGGATATGGTTGTAAAAATCAACTTCTCAAAGGTAAAGGACTATTTTACACCAAATATACGACATGCCTGAACTCACCTTCCCAAGCATCATCACTTGTTAAATAAAGCAAGGGACTGAGTTGATGCCAGACCAAGAAGCAATTCTAACAACTGTATTTTCCATGAACCAAGCCTGAGCTATTATTTACGAAATCTTAGTTACACCAAAATTAATTACAATGATTAGTTCTTGAAGCAGAACTGAAGAGCTGCTCTGAAGTTTTGCTGAACTCGAGAGCAGAACAGTGCCCCTGCCAAACCAGGACAGAACTGAAAATATTTACAGTTTAAGCTCCATCACCAAAATAAAGGAAATAAAGTTTACAAAAGCAGCTTCCTCTCTCCGGATAGAACACGAGAAAAGATTGCTTTTGCAAACTGTTACTTGTGCTGCTTAGCGTGTCACTGGAAGATGTTCATATTTTAACAAGTCTGATATAATAATCTGTGAAGAATATAACTTTTAAAAGAATGCGTCTGTCTACTTTATTTGCACAAAAAGAACTTGTTAAGCATTTGTCAAAATTAACTGTAGCTTGCCAACAAAAACGTTGCCAATTTTGTTATCACCAAAACAGGCATCCTTCTCAGCTCTTTAAATCCACATGGCAGTTTTAGTTAGTAGACTGCTAGCATACAGCAAAACGTTGGCCAGCATCTTAAGATTCCATGAAAAGAATTAACAATATAATTTTAAAAATTATTTTTTAAAAATTTTAAAAATCTTACAATAAAGTTACTGAAATGAATGGAAACATACATTTGTTTTGATGAGTCTTGAGAATTGCTACATATTTTGGAAATAGGGACACTTACTCCTACATTTAAAAGCACAGTATTAGTTAAAACCTGCTGATTTCTGATTATAAATTAAGCACTATCCCGTATCATGCATCCTGCTGAGAGTCTGAGACTAAAGGGTGATCTTGGAAAACAGGCTAATCAGAAAAATCTGTTTCTGACAGAGGATATGATCCAATATTGCATCATTCCTTCTTATGTCTAGTCACAACATTTTTCCAAGAGAAACACTACACACTCACGTTTGGGATAATGGGGAGGAAGCAAAAATTTGGCACCAGCTACACCAAGTGCTAACCTGTCTTATACGAGTTTACTGACAACCGCTCCAAGAATTCAGTCAGGAGAACTCTTGACAGTTCACACTACAAGCCAAGCCACCCACGCAGTCTTTTCTTCTGGCACAGGCAGCGACGCTTAGGTCACTCGCACTTGCCCGAGTGATTACAGCCCAGGGACTAGCAAAAAGCAAATGCAGCCTTTTGCACGGAATTCGCAAGGCATGAGGATGAAGGGTCAAAGCTTCTGCCCCACTCAGCAAACTTCAATCTGTTCCATCTCCCACCCTCACCACACATTAAAATACCCAGACATGGGGTGCATGAGTTCCGTTTTCATACTAGTTTTCATCTTTAAGATGTATCTTTTGTGAGAAACTAATGCAACTCATGGTAAATCTTACATGCACAGCAGATTGTGCAGGCATGACAAACTGAACCTTTTCTTGGTAGAAAACAAACATTAGGAGGAGCACATCCTAAACTCCAGAGTTATAAACTGTAGTTAAATGATCATTCTTCATTAGTCATGACTTTCTAAAACATCTGAAGGCAAAGAAAACTGAAAACAAAATAAAGCAAGCTTAACCTAAACTAATAAATATTAGATTTACACTAGGAAAGCTACACTAATAATTTAATCATATCCTTTCAGATTTAAAAATAATAATAAAATAAAAAGCCAGATGGGTGGGTTCCAATAATGTTTAATAGCATAAGCAAAACATTACACTAAGCCCTGCTCAGCTTTCACAAGCGCCAAGTCCTGCACTAGTGGCATAAATCCCAAGAAGAGAAGAAATGGTTAGGCACGACGGAAGTACTTACCTCGGTTGCTATAGACGTGAAGTTGTCTGCAAAATGGATATGCTTGGCAAGCTCAGCTCTGCTCGCTGGAATTCCTTCTTGGTCTATATGATACTTGGGCACAGCTCCCACAAGCACAATAAGCATCGACTGACAAGCCACGTATACCTTAAAACAAGACACAATCATTTACCCTAAACAATCCCAAGGAGACCTGATGGAATACTCTAAGCCTTTCATTAAACTAACAACTAACAATTTCCCTTAACCCGGCATCACAGACAAAATGCAATCGGCCTATTGTGTTTAAACCCCCAGATGTGATCATCGAGGCAGCTGGGAGCAGTGCGCACCACTCCAGACATACTGGTGCACTTTCAGTGAAAGCTTCATCTTGCCACTCTCCTTCCTGTTGCAAAGTTGTTCAGTTTGTTCTTGCCGTTTTGTAGCCAGGCACAGGAAAGGAAGATATTAAGAACTTCATCGTAGTTTCATAGCTGAGATGTAACTCTTAGACCAAGATGATGATTATTATTACTATTGTTATATAAAAAAAATTTACTTAATACACTCGAAGAATACAACTAGTAGTGACGAGTCAAAAAAAAAAGAAATCTAAGATTACATTTTTAAATATCTGCTAGTTCTTTCCACTGCAGGGACCAAAACATGAACCCGATCATTAACAAGACTAGAATGTGCAGGAATAAGAAAGACTTTCATAAAGAAACCCTTATGAGAATATCTGTTGATCAAGATGGGCTCCATGATGTTTCGAACGTCCTCTGGGTTTTGCATGCGATTTATTTTTTCCTAACTTAAAATAACATTACCCTTGCGCACATCCAAGTATTAGTGATCTTTAGCACATTACCACTGATGGAAAAGTTTTGAATCTAGAATGGCTCCCTTCATTGGGCCACAAGTCTTTGGGCGGTGGATCTGGTTGGACCTTGGTTTAATGTGCCGTTTTATCCCGTGCTTACCTTGAACATTCTTGCAGAAACAAGTTATAAAGCAAAACGTGCAATCAGCACAGTCCCCCTCCCTCACAGCAGTGTTGTAGTTCAAAATGCGGAACTGCACTAACAGGAGGAAGAAACTAAGGGAGTGAAACAGATAAATGTTTGCATGCGGGGGCGTGGAGGCTATTTAAAGACAGCACCATGCATACCCGTTTTCACAAGAGATTTAAAAAAAAACCCCAACCACCCAAAAAAAAAGCAGTTGTTGTGGTTAGACTCCATTTCCTTCCACTCAGCAGGAGCTCAAAAGGCGCTCTTCAAGAAGCGGCAGATGTGCACAGACGTAAGGAAAACAGACCATAAACTCGGAATCATAGAATCGCCGAGGCTGGAAAAGACCTCTCAATCGCCAACCCAGCACCCCCCGGCTCCCACACCGCGTCCCCGGGGGCCGCGTCTGCACGTTTGTGAGCCCCCGCAGGGACGGTGACTCCACCGCCGGCCCGGGCACCCCGAGAAGCGCCGCGCGTAGGGCAGCGCCGCGGGCAGAACGGCGCTCGGAGAGCAACGTGCCGAAGGGCCGCCCGCCCCGCGCTCCCCGCAGCGCCGCGAGGCCGGGCCGGGCTGCGGGAGGAGGCGCCCCCCGGCACCGCCGCTCGCAGCGGGGGGGGGGGGGCCGAGGCGCCGGGGGCGCTCCGGCGGGGGGGGCGCGCTGCGGCGAGCCGGGGCAGGGCGAGGGGAGCCGCACCGCCACCGGCCCCAACAAACGAGCGAAGAGCCGGAGAGCGCGGAGGAGCCGGGCGGCCGCCCGCGGCGTGCCCCGGTGCGCCGGTGCCGCTCCCGCCGCCGCCGCGCCTCACCTGCAGCAGCACCAGGCAGGCGGTGAGGCGCCGCTGCCCGCCGCCGAACTCCCCCGCCGCCCCGAAGGCCTCCTCCAGCCCCGCCGCCATGGCCCGCCCGCCGCCGCCCGGCTGGCGGCCCCGGCCCGCCCCGCCGCGGCCCGGCCCGCCCCGCCGCGCCCCGCTCCCACCCGCCGCCCCGGGGGGGGCTCGGCCCCGGCCCCGGCCCCGGCCCCGGCCCCGGCCCCGCTGGGGGCCAAAGCGCCGGCTGATCCGCGACCCCCGGCCCCTCGCCCAGGGCTGACACCGGGGCGAAAGAGGGGGCCCCTTCGGGGGCAGCCCTGCTCTGGGCAGAAGCCGCTGCTTCCCGGGGTGAGTTAGTCACTAATTTAAACAAAAGCGATCCAAAAGAATGAGCTGAGCGGAGCAGAGAGCAGCAGCAGGCGGCGGGGGGAACAGCCTCACCGCTGCTCCGGCAGGAAAAGGCTACCAGGATAGGAGGTTGCTCAAGGTAGGGGATCCGGCCAAATCTCCTCTCCAGCAGAAAGGCGTTCAGAGCCGAGCTGCAGGAGATGCCCCAGAGAAGAGAGCAACTGCTGAGGTGTTCTGCGAGAGCTGTTTTAAAATGGGAGCAGCATTCCCGCTTCCACGACCTAGAGTGTAAGAGAAGCGGGATTTTTCACCAGCACTTAATCTAACATAGGTAATTGCAGGCTGCTACCGAAGGTTAATTTTGCTCTGTAGCCTTCTCCCCAGGCTGCTGTCTCTGGCCAGATCTGGTAATTGGGCACCTACAGAACAAGTCAGTTCTGCTCGCTGATTCAATAAAACAAATTAAACTATCATAAATGCTCTGTTCACCCTGTGGCTTTCGTCCAGTGTGCAGAGTACCACCCGAAAGCTCCATATCCTACTGACAACAGGAAAAACTCCAGTTAAGTTGGCAATTCCGGTATTAAGAATAGAGACATTTATTAATTAGACCTGGGCGAAAAGGGTTTGACAAACACACACTGAGTGGCCTTCTTTGGTGCAATTCCTTCAAGAGTGCAATACACATGGTTATGCTTGCATTTTTCCTAGCAATACGTTTGAAGATGCAGCTTTACCATTACACTATCTTTATACAGGGATTTTGTTTTGCTTTGGGGCTTTTTTAAGTCTTTCTCCCCAGTTAGCCATATCAAGAAATTCTTCCCTTTGAGGCAGTAAATTAAGATGATCTCCCCTTAGTATTCTTAGTCCAGGAGAACTAAGATTAGTGGACAGATTGGATGGGACGGCTCAGCTCACTGAGAAAGCAGTGAGCACCACACGACACAGTGGGTATGTTGCCTGAGAAGAGCTAAGTGAGGGTCAGAGTGCTGCTTACCTTGGAACTGTGACAGCGTGGATAAAAAGGATTTTCTAAATAATTTCTGAGCTTCCTCATCCATGTAGTCACCATACATGAGCAGACAGTAGTGAAATCCTGGGTTTTACTGAATTCCTTATAGTCTCTGCTCCAGCTGCTTTCATGATTCCTATCCTAATTCAAACAGAGCAAGCTGTTGCTGAACCCTGGCAAGCACAGACAGACATAAACAGACAGGCTCCCATTTTGTCCTGACTAGATCCACAGAAAGGATGAAAATAATTTTGGAAGTCTACTGATTTTACAAGACCTATAAAGTTCCTCCTCATGTTCAATCATCTGTTTTCCCACGTTAGTGTGGAAAATACGCAACACTTAAAGTCTCTTAAAAAAAGCCCCAAAATACTGTCACCATTGCTGCATCTGCTTAGTCTTGAACATTTTAGCTTACAGTCAGCCTGTGCTTCTGGGATGTATTTTCATAATGCTTAGGAGACAGTAAGCAATAAATAGTAGTTTTTAAGTCTTTCTCCTCAATCAACCATATCGAGAAACTCTTTCCTTTGCGGCACTAAGCCTTGCAAAAAAGGTCCAGAAAATGTGGTTACTGAGGATTTTTTGCCTGGGTTTTGCTAGGGGTGTTAACAGTTTACTTGAAGTGAGGTTTGAAAAAGGAAAGGCCCAACTTTACCTACGCATCTCCTTCTCTGGGTTACCAGAAGAACTGTTTGACTAGGAAATACAAAACAAAATCTGTTTGTCAGCACAAACAACAATAAAGCTGCACCAATAAAGAAAGAAAACCAGCATTAGAAGTGGTCTAATTAAAAAAAAAACAACAACCCAGCAGTTCCCCCAGAAGCCATACTCTTTTGGGAGACGAAGCACCTTATTTTGAGTTTACTCCAAACCGAACATCTAATCAAAATAGGTAACGCTACAGCGTTTTCAAGTTGCCTTTAGCCAGACAAGTTTCATTTAAGTCTAAATCAGCATCAGGCTCCATGGTACAACCTCAATGACAGTTTAGTCATACTTCGAACAGTTTTAAAGTCTCTTCAAAATTCAGACAGGTTGTTTCAGTACCGGAATCATTATAATAAATAATAGAATACAGATTACATAGTGACTGGTTTGTTAATCGTAATTCAGGTAATAAAATATCCACTGCATCCTGCTCAAAGCAGCATTTATTGAAGATAGTATCAAGGTAAGTCAATGCATAATGAAGCTTTCCCTCCTACAAATATGTAAACAAATTGACAGCAAGTTATTCTTACAATATAAAAATTAAAGCTTACATTGCATTTTTTTTAAAGCTACTAACTTCAGTCTCAATGTAGACAGTCTCTGGTCTGTAGCATTTAAAAATACAAGTTCTTGAAAAATGTTAAAGTATTGCCTTTGCACATACACATTTTTGTAGAAAAATACTTAAAAATACCACCTTCCCATTAATAAAAGCAACAGCAAAAATAAAACACATCTTTTGTCACAAACAGTGTGTAAATGTGTCTAGCATTTACCAACCATTCCGTTTAACCAAATTATCTTCTGCTCATTGTAAACTTCATTATAGTTTGCATAAAGTATCTTGGATAATATTCAGTTACTTTCACATAGCAAAGCCATTAGCATTAAGTAGCTAATATTGGCAATTACCTTGTAATCAGCCTGGCCTAAGTTTATTTGCAACTGAGGCCATCAATTTAATCCTCATCTCAGACTGTGTATTTTAACATGTACAGTAGGCTCTTGCTAAGAAGTCCGAGTCAGTTCAGATATATTTTTGAAAGGCTTGAAACCTTTATATCACTTAACAAGAAATACATACTCTCTTTTTAAGTACCTTTAATCTCTATGTACGTTTTTCTTAATATTAGCAGTCGTGTTGGTGGCAGTCAGTCAATTCTCAGGAAACGCTTCGTTCATAAGATTATATAATTTGACATGAACTACATTTTACATTCCAAAACCAAAAAGATTGTTAAGTTAAATTTTGATTTTTTGTTTAACATTTTTCCAAGAAGTTTACTGGCGAGAGCTAGACAGATTACTTTTGCAGTTGCTAAGGCAAAAAAGTTTGAAAATTCCCTGTACACAAAGTTTAAAAGATTGTGTAGTATTTCAAAACCAAACTAAACTAAATTCAACAAGCAGAGAGAAATAACATATCATCGGGATGAAAGCTAATCATGCCATTGTGCCCTCCCAAACATCAGCTGACAATGAACAGCAAGGGGGCGGGGGGGAAAAGATAATGTAGCAAACCAGTTTCAGGATGAATTCAAAGAGAAAAATCAAGCTGTCAAGAAAAGAATTTTATAGTAGGATATTAAACAGAAAAAACAGCTAAGAAAACACTGGGAGTTTTATCACTTAAGACAGTATCTGAGAGAACACAAGTATGTTTACGCAAACAGTAATGAATATTAAAAATACTGCCAGCTTCCCTAGTTCCATGCGTAGTTCATAAAAAGGAGAGTTTATTTAGCCGTTGTCACTACTTAATTAGCAAGTTAAGTCTGCCAGAAGTTATAGCCTCAAGTACATAATGACACAGAGAGCAACTTACTGACCATGAGTGTGGTAGAGCCTGAACTACTCCAATGATGTCCAGCCCTGGAAATGTGAAAAGAACACAACCCCCGAAACAGGGTCTACATGAAGCTGTAACAGGAACCATAGTTCTGAAAGAAGGGCTTACCCTGCTCCTTCATGCAGGGTTGTGGTTTGTACAAATATGACAATTTTATTGCCATGCTTGCTGATAAAACAAACACAATGAGTTAAGCCAAGATGTGGCAGCTAGCGCTCAAGGAGGATGCTCAGCTGGAGAGTAAGAGTTAGAGATTCCACCCAAGGCCCAGGTTAGTCTACTTTTCAAAGAGGGGCAAGATGCGAATACAAAAGCCTCAGTTTCCTCTAACATATTACATACCTTAACACACAGACACAGCCTTACCCTACATTCAGGGAAACGGATGAGAAGTACAGACATTCCAGGGATACAAGTGATGAACTACGCCCGGGGAGGCTGCCTTTCTGATCACTGCCTCCCCACAGACAACAGCTCATTATAAAAGCTAGATCACAAGTTTCAGTTTTGGTTAGAGCATGGGATTTTTGCACTGTTGTCATTCGGGAGAGAGCAGCCTTCCTGTCTCCCGGTACAAAACTGCATCTTCGAGTAAAGTAATATAAGCTTTGGCCTTTTAATCACATACAGACTGTTGCAACTTCTTACTAAAGCATCTAAACTTCCTCAGAGATGCTAAAAGCACTGCACCATCAGTATTGTTATATTTGACCAAGGCTTTGCACTTGGCTTACAAGTGCCTACAATAGCAAGTGAGTAATGCAATGCCAATACAGACCAGCTGCATTTTTATCCATACAATTCAAACCCTGGCCCAAAGTCTACAGAAGACTACTTCCAATGCCAGTATGTATTAACAGGCCCTTAAGTGCCTACCAGCAGTAAACCCGTTATAGCTGTAATATAAAGAAAAAGAACTGCAGAAGGCCCAAGTCTTAAGAATATGTTTAAAAGCACTGCAGTAGATGACTGTCATACCTGGGGGAAGGTCTAAGGATTGGAATCTGAGATCCAAGGATAAGAAGGATCACACACCATTTTCTCTTCAAGAAAAGTAACACCATCTCTCCCTATGCCAAGTAACAAAATACAATCTACAAAAAGTGGGTGTTTTCTCCCTGAATCCACAGTAGAAATATAGTCACACAGAAAACTAAAATCAGCCTAATTCTCAGAACTGCAGAAACAGAACCAAAGGGGACCTCAAAAAGTCATTTTGACAAGTCCCTGCCTTGAATGGCATTCTAAAATTAATCTCTGTGCAAACAGTTACACCATGGGACTCTAGGTTATAAAATGGCTGACTGAATCAGCTAGACTTTTAGAAAAAGCTATTTGTATGTAAATATTTTAGTAATAACTTTAGGAATAAAAGAAAGCACTACACAGCCAATTTTAGAATCCACATATGATATGAAATACACACACATACATGTTCTAATATATATTTTTTTTTTTCATTCTTAAAGCAATGCAGAGCAAAACCAAACCAGGGCCTGAATAATCTGTCTTACATGCTTTCATGTCAGCATGACTACTAATACACAGCTGATGGGCTGATCAGATCCCTGAGGTCTGTCACTGGAATTGCTAGAGGTTTTACTTACCACAATTTTAACCAAAACTGACTTAAATCATGTTACATGTCTCTAGATGAAGGAGGAAGACAGACACAAACAAAACAACAAAACAAAAAAAAAAGCAACCCCACACAGACAAAAAACTGCACAGCCTCGTAATCCATGGAAAGGCACCTGATAATATTGTTAGTAGCAATTATCTACAGCATCCTAAGAGTACTTAAGCAATCCAGATAAATTAAAAAAGGTCATGAAATACAGAATTGCTGGCATTCAAAAGATAAGCCTAACCTACCTAAGAAGTCACTAAAATGACATGTGCAGCTGTAAATCAGTAAGTGTGCAAAACTATACAGTTTTGCATAAAGTGCTAAATGTACCCCCAGTTTGCACCTATTAGTATTATATAAGTTTGTATTATATAAGTTTGTTAAGCTTGGCAATATGATGCAAGAAGATGACTTTAAGGATGTACCATATCTACCTTGTCTTTCCTTTTCCTTCCCCACCATCACCCACTGTCCTTTAAACTGTATACTTTTAAATTACACAAGGGCTTTTTCAGGAATTGTAGTTCAGAAAAATATTTCAAGTATACCTATCTTTCCATGTAAACTTGGGGACACTGTGGGTTTGATTTTCACAAGTTCCCAATACTTACAACTTCTGCTAATTCAATTGGAGTTGTAATTATTTCAGTCTGTTCAGGACCTCTGGAAAAAGGCTGTTTCCTGTTCCTCATTTAACTCCTATTTAAGGAGCGCCGAAATCCATACTGTAACTTGTCCAGATTTATGTCTAAACAATAAGCAATTACAGAAAAGCAGAGTAATACTTTATCCAACCATTTAGGTTCATAAAACCAAGTCCTACCATAGCTATTCATACATACTCATTATATGAATCATACACAGATCTTTTAACACTTTACACACTGAATTCAAGTTATTATAATACAGCAGTTTGTCTTGCAGGCATTGTGCAATACACTTAGAAGTATACAGCGGGTCTCTTCTTTACTCTGTATTTCAGTGATCCGTACCGTATCTGAGGGGGGGAAAAAAATTATAACTTAACAAAGAGTTGAGATCACTTCAGGCAGAAATATTATTTCCCTCTCCACTAATCCAATCTAGTAAGCATTGTTAAGTGTGCTTTGGACGCTCCACAGATTTAGTAAGAGAATCTACCTATGACCGAATGAGATAGTTTCAACAGATTCTGGCAAGAAGGTTAAGTCTCAACTGTTTTCCCAAAATTACCCAAAAACTTTTATAAAGATTCCACAGACATTTATTCTGAAATATCTTTAAGTTTTGTGACACATGCAAATATAAGGCACTTTGAATCCTACATAGAATCTTCTCTTTGTGGGTTACAAGTCAAAGTAGGCCATATATCTATGGGAACTAAAAAATTCTGAATTTTCCTTAATCCATTAAGCAGCAGATGTTTAAGTGCACACAACCAAGACAGGCAAATGCAGATGACAATACCGCTATGTATACCCCTTTCTAGGTGAACAGTTCCTGGAATTTGGGCTTGGCATGCCATAATTAGCATTACAAACACAGAGTCTACTTCATCTCCTCCTCCCTTTTTCCTCACTTAGTTAATCTATTAAACACCCCAAAGTACAAAAGCTCCAAGCTTAGACATCGTTATCACGTACTTCCTTCTCCATTTAGCATTCTACAACCCAGTTATCACTGATAACCCCTCTAAGATTAAGAAAAAAATTCTGCATTATTAAAAATGCCAAGGTACACACACTGTTAAAAACAAGCTCAGTACTTAACTAAGATTATACTTGCCTCTTTACGGCCTTTAATGGTTTTCACAGATTTCATGCTCTGAGTTCTTCGAAGGCCTCTCTGAGCAAACATTTCATCCTCTGAATGTGTTCCCTCCATCTCTTCATCTGTTTTATCATCTCCAGGATTTTTTTCCAGTGGAGTTTTGTAACCTTTATAAAATAGTTTCATAAAAACGTTTACTAAGAAGTAGCTGTAACACTTAGATTTCTAAGAAAGCCATGTGTTTCATCCTTAACACACATCCTTTATTCTTTTAAACGATATGGTCAGTCTGCCAGCCATTTCAAAACGGCGAAACATCTGGTCTGCCAGGAGCTTGTTACTTATAATTCTGCCATTTGTACGAAACAAGCTGCTTCATTCCATAGGTATGCAATGCAGTGGTTCCTCAATTGTCAAAAATTAAACCAATCAGTCTGCTACCATCATCTGCTTTACACTGAACTGCAAAAACCTCAGTGGTCATCTTGAGAAGTACTTAAGGTTTTCGGCCACAATCCCCATGGGAGGGGGGTTAGACTAGATGAACTTTAAAGGTCCTTTCCAACCCAAACCATTCTGTGATTCATAAGACCTTTCTTCATACTTGCATACCTCTCCATGTTTAGTACCAAAATTCCTTTCAGATTGATACAATGCCAAAGTTCTAAGAAGGGTTGTTTAAATCCTACAAAAATAGGACCAAGATTATTACCAAAGATTCTCACTAGAGGGCGCAAACTGCTTTAAAACACGTGCTGAAGAGCTCCTTATGGTTCAAAAGCCCTGAATCTCCATCATAAATTTATCATAAAGCCCCCGAATGTAGTCTGGTTCTTCCTCCCTGCCAAGCTCTCCTTTTATAAGGCCATTGCAGAACCTATAAGCTGTAACACTCTGACAACTTTTAGACTCCAAACCCAACTTTATTCACGATCAATGTACATTTCATCTTAAACCAATATTTAGGCGTAATTAGATTCTTTTCCTTCAGCCATTTCATTTTTTTCCTGAAATTAGAATCACACTTACCTACTCCGCAGCTACTTCAGGCAGACTTGCCTCTTCTGCCATTCTAGAGGTAACATATCTCTGCCTCCATTACATTTTTAATTCATCTTTTTCGGTACGGAAGATTTGAATCGCATCTGTTACTCATACAGTTTCTGACTAGGGATGTTTGCAGTGACACCAATACTTCCTTATCTCTATTTGTAACACCTCTTCTGATGCATCAAAATCACATTTTCCTTTTTCACAGCACACGTACTGGCAACTCAAGTCGTCCGATGATCAATGTCCTTCTACAACTAGGTCTTTTCAACTGATTTGCACAGGAACTCCCAGTTGAGATCACAAAAAATAACATTCTGCTAAGTGCAATGAAATATTGCTATGTAGTGTTCCTAACTCTATCCATGGTTTGTTCTTTTGTTAAATCTCTAATGTTGAAGAAACTTTGAAGAAAACAGAAGAGGTGTCCACTAGATTTGGGTCCAGGAGTAGAAACAATTAAGTTAAACTATCTCTAAGAAAGCATTTTGACATATGAGACAATCTCACAATCAGTAGTTATTTACATAATATAAACTGCACCTGAGTAATTTTTTCTAAAATGGAATTTTGAGCATTTTCAAGCTATTTCAGATAGATAATTAATGCTCTCTTACTGAGGAATAGCCCCTGCACAACAGCTGCAGTGACATCATCCCTAATGCAATTCTTGATGAATTAATGGGCTTTCTCTCTGGCCAGCACCTCCTGTCTTTCTGCTAACCTTCACAGGATACCTTCTGGGCTCAATTAGCAGTTCAGCTTAGGGCCATTCAGGTGGCCATTTATTCCTCTGAAACACCATGGGCTACCATGCAATTCCTGGAATTCCTTGTGCTCCACAGGTGCCACCCCTCCCTTAATGGAGGAGTAAGAAGAAATGACAGGCTTTGGTGAAAAGAAATAGACCAGAGCTACTTCTTCTGTGGGAAATATCAACCACTTTACATTGTAGCCTAACCATTTAAAAAGGTGCAATTGACAGCCTTCCACCGAAACCCTCCTTCAAGCATCATAGGGCTCAAGAGCAAAGTGATGACAGTAATAATAATATTATATATAATAATAAAATAGTAAGACTAATAATAAAATATCTTTGCAAAAACATATCTTGGTCACTGCACACCATCTTTGGAGTGTTTATGTGCATCAGTCCATTAAGACAACTTAAGGCCTTCATTATTCCTATCACCATGAGCAATTTTACATTTTGAACTATCATTACAGATCTACTGAATTAATTTCCATTAATTTTCTCTTCCTATTTATCAAGCTTCCATAAATGTTCATGTTTAACTTTTTGTACATTTGTCACAAAAACACCACTTAATCACTTTTTTTTTTTTACTTCCAGTTAAGCTTTACTTTGGCAAGGAATTCACGTTGCTAATTGGCAAAGATAGGAGTAATGAGTACAGTATGAGTACACTGTTAGTGGCTGCAAGAAGAAAGTAATGCAGGGAGCACTTCTCAATTGTCATAATATATCTTGCTTAAGTCAACTCTGTTCAAGCGCACTGGAGTTCTTTGAGTCCTTTTCCATTTCTAAATGGGGTAAAAGTATTTCTGCTTTCCCATTTTTGTCTTTGGTGAATTGTTCTTTTAGCTAGAAAAAAATTAGATAGATACTTACCTGAAGATTCACTTGCAGAGGCTCTGGTTTTCTTTTTTGCTTCTGGTAATGTCTGGTAGGGTCTCTGTCCTACTGGCTCATCTCCTTGTATAGTAGTCAAATCATGCATACTGAAACTTCTCAGTTTCTCAGTTATCGCACCTTGACTCTGAAATACAACAACAGCATCTTTGAAAACAAAGCCGAGGTTTAACTTTGCTGTTCATGTTGGGTTAAGATGTTTAAGCCCATGCTTCCTTGTTGCACTACAAAAATTCGTTGAACATAAGCATGCAGTAGATTTACATTTGCTTTAACTGTTGTTTTTACCCAAGCTTAGCTGCGTATTTATCCTAGACAAAAAAAAAGTTACAGGTAAGCTAGCAGTTTCATTACAAATATCTCATTTCACTCCTTTAATCTCAGCAAATAAAGGCTTTTTGGGTGAGAGAAAGTGTTTAAAAGAAAAAAAATCAGAAATAGTCAATTTACTTCAAACATGATATTTAACTAGCAATGCTATGTAGCGTGACAGTGGGTTTAACACTTCTGTTTTAAGAAGTGTGGTTGAAGATAAAGATTTCTGCTATTTTACATTTTACCCCCTACAAATTTGAATATGCATAAGAAAGGAAAGAAGTGTTAAAAATATACTCTGTAACATGAACTCAAGTAACTGAGAAACTGGCAGCACTACAAAAGCTCTCGTTGAGAGAAACTTGAAACCACAAGCCAAAGAGGTCCTGCCTGGACTACAGGCTGGCAGGTTCTCTTACTAATGTAGTTTCACTGACATAATACCAACCCAAAGTCTAGCACTGCATATAAGGATAGTTGATCACATCTGAACATTAATATTCCTTCTCTGATTGTCTTTACATCTTTTCCACATGGGACATATAGAAAGTTCCCCTTTGGAAAGAAGGGTCATCAAGCAGCAATTTCATCTTACACCAGATGTTATTATCAAAGCACTGAAGCTTAATTTATTGTATAAGCAACTAAGACCCAAGCACATTACTCAGTGTCATGTTAAAATAGCATTTAATTCTTCTCTCTCTGGCATATGAGGCAAAAAATAACTGTTTCAGAGGAAGGCTGACAAGCCTGTGCATGAATCCCACTTTGAGCAAGGGTTCAAGATTTTGTTTCATTCTTACAAATGAAGCTTTTAAGTAGAATTCCTCATTTGAGTATTATGTCAGCTAGCAGTAGCAGAAATCTGGGTGCAATTCCACACACCTTTCTCTGCAACAGCACCAGCGTGAGGCAGCTTTGCACCACTGGCCACAGCCATTTGTTCCCACTCTCAGGGCAACAACTGTTTGCAGATGGTAGACCAGCACACTAAATTATTCCATGTTAAAAATAGCCACGTAAAGCGAAGAGACAGTAGAGTGATACTCCTTAAGCTTGCATGGCCACCAAAGGGGGGGGGGGGTGGAGCACGGGGCGGGAAGTAGCTGAAACCTAATATTCATTCTGTAATGACTAGTCATTAGTACAGCATATAAAAGCTAAGACAGTGTTCTACACAAGCAAGAAGAATCTATTTGAATTCTTACGACACCATTCGTGCATTGCCACTGGACAATAACAAAGAAGGGGCTTCCTATGAGAGAAGTAGGAGCCTCTACTTTTCTAGTTCTTCCCACCATACACATAGGATGACTGACAATTCTCAAGAACACAACTACAGCTTGCCTTTGAGTTAAAATGCACTACTGACATTGCACAGTCTGTGTATAAACTACTGTAGAAATTCTGAAGTTAATTTTGTCCCCTAAAATGGCTTATTTAAGGCAGGTCTGTCCTGCCTTAAGGCAGGAATCCTGCCCTTCCACTACTACAGTTCTTGCTTTGAAAAGCATTTGCACAGTAAAACAAACCAGGAACCAGCCATGCCAGAGAACAGTTGGCTGCTAGGACACTAGAGATAAGAGAACTGGAGAGACAGGACTGCTTCTTTTGACAACAAGTAACAGCCTAGAGTATCTGCTGTAACACACAAGACTGTTGATCAGTCTGCACCCACTGCTTGAAGACATACAACTGGACTCTGGTCTCAATCACTGAACACCGATGAATGCATAAAATGGACCCAGTTGGCTCTCCACAGAATCCATATAAATTCAGCACAACTCCACTCACTAGGCGTGGACAGAATCTACTATAAAATAGTCACAGAAGCTGGATTTGGCCAGAAACAAAAGTATAGAAAGACATGCTTGCATAGCAGTTGCACAGCAAGTTTATTCATCATGTGATGTACTACAAAAAGACATTTGCAAATTGTACAAGAGAACATAATTAAGATTGTGATAACTAACATGCTAAGAACAATTCACATTACAAGCTTGTATTTCCTATTCCACGGTAGATATAGAGGACTAGAACCAAGCTGGGAACATTCAGCCTTCTTTTTCAGTGCAGCTTTTGGATACAGAATTTTGTTTTTCAAAGGGGAAAAAAGTCAAACTATGTGCCATAAAACAACATTACGCCCTAAACCAAACTGCACGCTCAATGAGGCTAGAGCTCCTGTGGAGTACTGCCTCATTCAGCAAGGACATAACAGATTCACACAATGGGCCCTTCATTCCGAAAGAACTTGCCAAGATGGAAAGTTTCACTCAAGTTACACACAGCAAATATTAAGAAGTTTGAAAGGATACATATACAAATAAGAGATGCAGCACACATGCCTGAGAGTCACAGTAGGAATGGGGGCTGCACAACCACTGCTGTACTGCACAGTCATGGTCACACATTTTACTAATCCTACGCAGGTACTCCCTACAGTCCTCCCAGTCTCCCCCTGCCTGAATGCAACCTCCATCCCACCCCTTGGAACACCCAGTCTAGCCAAATCAAGATTGATTGCTACTCCACACCACTGCATAGACTAATTGGAGGACAAATGTCAAGGTGTTTTGTGTGGGGTTTTTTTAATTATTAAGAAAACCCCCACCAACCCAAAAATCACGCTACTGCGTTCATGTAGCACTTAAGATTTAGGAAGATTTTTCTACCCGCATGCCCAAAAGAAGCAGATTAATT
The DNA here is from genome assembly GCA_031468815.1 of Morus bassanus. NCBI lineage: Eukaryota > Metazoa > Chordata > Aves > Suliformes > Sulidae > Morus > Morus bassanus. The sequence goes on from CM062583.1 coordinate 7,146,418, forward strand.
GCTTTCTGCTGAAATAAAGCATTCCGTGAGTATCGGGATTACTATAAAATCAGAATTAAAGTCTGGATGAAAAACATTAAATACCCTCTACTGCAGGAAATTTGAGAGCAACATTCAAAATTAGGATATTGATGCACTAAGAGCTTTGATATCTTGTTCGAAAGTTCAGAATGGTACTAGCCACAGCTTGAAAGCAAGATGTTTGCCTGCAAAACAGAAGGCAGAGCAATCCAGTTGCGAGTAGAGGTGAAGGGGGATCTCCTGCTTCCACGCTCATGCCATGGGTATGGCAGCAGCCATCGCCTCTCCCCAGCCATGCACACAGCCCCAAGATGCCGCTCATAAGACAGCAGAGCAGTTGCCACACCTGCACTGGTGTCCCATTATTTCAACAGTTCCTATCACTAAAGCAGAAATACAACAGGCTGCATCCAGCCCAGAGGCTGCCAACTAAACTACACCACAGAAGACTGAGACACACATTTACAGTTACAATGCAGGCAAAAAAGCAGAGAACAACTTCAGTGCTCAAATTTCTATGTAAATAAGGGAGATGACCTGCAAAGCTTGTCTTGTCTCAAACAAAATGCAAGTCTTGAAGACTAAGTCTGCTTATTTATTCAATAGTATTTCCTAAAACATATTAAACACTTTTCAGAGACCACATTCATTACCAGTGACCAGCCTGAAGCACTAATTTAAGTTGTAATAGGTTTCTAAATCTAGTTTCTGATAAATATAGCCTACTTAAGGGACTCCTTTTGAGACTACTCAGACTCTAGTAAGCTATTAGTATGCCGTCTCATCAGCTGACCCTCATGTATGAAATGCCCTTCTCTATTTTGTTCTTGAGCATGTATTTTTATAATCCATATACCTAACTCAGGGAAGTTGCTGTAAACAGACACCACACAGTATGTCTGCCTCAGGCACTCTTTTTTTGCCGCTGTTTAAATTGGACTTGCACCCCCTCAGTGATCAGGCTCACTGAACAAAGCTGCTTTCCTTCACTGGACAATCTCTCAATGGAGCTGCTGGGAGCTTTGTGGCCGCAGAGCTGCAGTGTGCAGCACCCACATTCCCAGCTGTTCCCTCCCTGATCCGATCTGGGCTGAATTCTGTTCCCTCTCAACCTGAGAGGGACTGCTGTCCCATGAATGACCTCTGCAGCATGCCAGGCAGTCCCGGCAGGCAGGAGGGATGAAAGCAATATTGCTGGTGAGCTGAGCTGCTCATAGTGAGATTGGCTGTATGCCACAGCTGGCTGCAAGATACCTCCTTCCTCTGCCATGCCCTGAGCGGGAAGAAGGGGAAGGCTGAGCAAGGCCATTAGACTAACATTCAATCAGCAAAGAGGCAGCAGATTCAGGATGACTGAAAGACATGCAGGAACACAGCCCTCAGAATATTTTTTTAACCAAATAATACTTTACAATTGACAATACTTGTGTGACCTCATAAAGAAGGACAGTGCATTTCACAGCTTAATTAGCAGCTGTCGGGCATGTAGTGATATAGAAACCAGTTTTCGCTAGTAGCTTCAGAAGTCAGAATTTATGTGTTGGCAAAAATTGGAACGTACAGGTAACTGGCATCTCAAAAGATGTGGAAAGCAGATGCATCAAAATTCAAGAAGTGGAACTTAGTGTTGTGGACATAATTTCCACAAATCCATATACTATTGCGCTGAAAGAGGTCCAACAACTTTCCTATCATTAAAAGCATCTTGGTGCTGATTCTTTTATACCCTGAAGAAAGTTTTTATTAGTCACTTGTAAAAGTCAGCCTAGACCATATTTCATCTCTAAGTCTCCTGAAGTAAGGATTTTACAAAGTTTTGTTTTCTTAAATTAACACGACAGTAACACAATTTCTTTTTCTAATCCATGCTCTTTAGCAAGTTTTGGAACACTAAATTTTATATCAACTGTGGCTAACTAGTACCAGATTAAAATATCAGTATAGGAACGTAAGCTGTAAATCATGACTCCTGCCAATTACATTTTAACTGAACTGCAGCAGAACACGTTTAAATCTATGTCAAATTTCAGTAGACTGACCTGGCTGGCTGGCTCCTCCAGCCTCCCCTACACAGCCAACTATCCTTTTAATACTAATCCCATATTCCTTTGACAGCCCTTGGAGAAAAATGCTCTTTCCCACACTTGATCTTCAAAATATTCCAGAGAGTTTCCGGGCAATTTTACCACCTTCCTAAAAAGTCAGCATAAGGAGGCATCGTAGCATCTTTTGCTTGGACACTTCAAACAGAAGCTTTCTTTGGACCTCCTCTTGTGTTTAATCTCCCACATTCTCTACTCCTAATTTGAGATCCGATATGTCAGAATAAGCATGCCTGCTCCTTCAAAAATAATTTAAAAAAAAATTTTAAAAGTTACGAAAGGGTGTCTCCTTCCCATCAAAACTGATCCCACTAATAGGATTCCATTCCTGAAATCCTATAGCATGCTCCACCAGCTCATGCTGAAGGGATAATCTTTTCACCTGCTGGAGGCAGCAGTCAACTCTTGAAAAACAGGGAACAAAATCAAGAACACATGCGTTGTCTCCATTTGCTTGCATGGAGCAGTCACGCTCAGCTTTTTGGAATGACAAACTGAAGAGCGTTTTAACATGCCAAAATAAAGATTTTCAGAGTGTCTTCTTTCAGACTGTTTAAAAATCATGTCTATTTTAGGTCTTTGGTATTGTGGTGGTTGTTTGGCCCAAGCATCTCATCTGCACCGAACTAATTCTGTACAAATATTCATGAGCATGTTTAACAAGTTTTAACAAATAGAGCAGGCATCTTGCCAGTCACAGCTGAATAGCAATGAAATCTAAACACAAACATTTAGGAAAAAATTATTCATTATTTCAGAAGAAAGTGGGAGGAGATATTTGTGTTATTTATTTTACAATATTTCTGTAACACCATTAAGGATTAACAAAGAAATATCCATCCTTAGCCAGACAGCCAGACATAAGGAAAACACACATAGCATGAATATCATTACAGGTGCACATTGTAATAAATTATGATTTGCTGTTTGGTAAAGAATTTGCATTTTGGCATTTAGCATAATTCTTAAACTTTTTCCCAGTAGAGTACTTCGGGGTTTTGTTTGTCGAGTTTGTTTGTTGGGTTTTGGGGTTTGGGTTGTTTGGGTTTTGGGGTAGGGGGGTGGTGTTTGGGGTTTTTTTTTTTGTTTGGGTTGGGTTTTGTTTTTGTATTTAAATAACCCATTTTCACTCTGGAATCTTTCATTCCTTTAGATGTGTACTCCATTTCATTCTAAATTATTTTATGCCTCAAGGCAATACTAAAAATTTGAACAACAAAAAAAGAACCAGTGATCAAATTGAATCCCATTCTCAGTATTTTAGGCTCATTATGTCCATATTTTAAAAATGGAAATTACATTATTTTTACACTACCACCCACATAAATCTCTAAAAGGAGAGGAAATGAACAAACAAGAGGTGCATGACTATTTTTCTAAACCTTTTTGAGATAGCATTTGAAAATGCAGTTTTTAGAAATGTCTTTGATTTATAAAGCAAGAAGTTCATGTACAACACAGAAGCTGTACCTACTTAACTCTACGATGCTTTCTGTTACCTACTAACAGTGCTCTCGTTTCCAGTCCTGTTACTACGATCACAGCAGTTTCATTTATTCCCAGGAAGAAATTAATCCTGATCATGTCAAAACTATCATTTAGCTAGGACACACACATCTTTCCACAATTTTTTTTTGTGTTTTGGTTTAAATGACTTGTGTAGGATACACATTGCCTGAAGTTATACTACTTTTGGTGGGCCACAAGTTGCTTAGAATCTTACTTATAAACGTATTTAATTTTCCTAGACTTAGAACCCTCTGAAATTCAACTGAAAGTTATGAGTTTTGTAGAAGCATAAATTGGGAGCAACCACAGGTTACTTCACGATTTAATGGAAGTTACATGACAAAGCAAGAGTATGCTAAACAGCGATATGCAAAAGCTTATGCTTAGTGTATTAATTTAATAATTCAATCAACAAGTTGCAAACAAGTTAATTGTGTCAAGATAACTTATTTGTGGTAGTAATCTTTCATGCCTTACTTCATATGTGGAGTTACCTCAAGTTGAATGAAGAAAAACAGCAGAAAAGCCAGAAATCCTTTAAATAGTTTGTTTACCAACAAGAAAGGACAACAGAGACAGAAAAGAAACAATGGACATCTTTACCAAAAGTCTGCATAGAAGACTGCATGGTATCTTTTGAATTACAGTAAACTGATCCCCATCATCCAAGAAATAACAAGCCATCTTAAACAAACAAACATAGTATGAGTAGGACTAGAGTGCTACAACCCTTAAGTCGTGTCCCAGGTTGTCAACACATTTCCAGAATTAATCTTTTTATTTAGAAATGGCAAATCCTCAGTACAATTACACTGTTCTATATCAAGGACAAAAGCAATTAATGCAAGCAGAAAGTTACCTTTACAGCTGCTGTCACTGCAGCAGTTGCTGCCAAATTCAATCCTTGCCTTCCAAAATTCACCATGGTCTCATAGCCTCTTTCTTTGGCCTGTACGATGTACTCGTCAATCTCCTAAAAGGAAAACACACTTGAATTTTAGAAGGCTGTGCATAAGGTAGTCAAATTACCCCACAGTATTATTTTTCCATCAATAAAGGAAGACAGGACAAATCTTTAAGAAAATATTTAAAGAGACAATTACTCTTGCCTTTGTATACTGATATTTCATTCACTTATACTCTCTCATTTAAGAAAGGCTTATGTCTGGTCAAACAAGAAGATAAAATAGATCACTTCCGTCCAGCTCAGAAACATCGCAGCTACATAGCGAGTTTCTTACAGAGAGTAAGCTTAGCTTGTCAGACAAAAGCTGTTCAAGAAACAACATGCTTAAGATGAAATCAGAGAGCTCCTTAGAAAGGTAGAGTCAGCTCAAAGAACTTCTGAAGCTAGAGCTTTGACATACTTAAGTACCAAGGACAATACAGTCATGACATTTATCCCCAGCTGTGGTAAATGCCTGGAGTTGGAGATAAAGGCTTCAAGGTAGTTCACAATAGCTAGCAGACTATGGGGAAAAATCCCTTTAGCTTATAAAGTTGCAAACTGTTTATAGTTCAACCTTCAGAAGGTCAAGATGACCTTACTGTTCATATCAGTGGCAATCAAGTCAGCTACCTGTTTTGCCTAATAAAGGCCAAGGCCAGAACTGACTTTTATGAATGCTACTTTCTGTACTGTGAGATTTTTCAGTGGTAGTCTTCACACCTTTGCTAATTGCTCTTTCCACACATCCAAACAGAATACTGAAAAAGAGCTAAGCAGATCTGTGGCCCTGTCATAATCTGGCTAAAGCTAAATATCCTTTAGCTATGTTCTGTTTGGGTATTTTCTGCTGCAGACTGGTCTTCCCTTAAACCTCAGGAGAAAGTCTCTCCTCTTATCCTTACAGTTTGCACACCAGAAAAGTCAATGTCATTCATCCTGCAAAGTTTTATTACTAGGTTATGCTAGAAAAACTGGTAACATGAAGAGCTGTTGCTAAAACTGCATTCACGCTTCTGCACAGAGGGTACTGCATGTGTTCTTCCAGTAGCAAGTCAACCTGCGTCACTTCCACTCAACCGGGTTCCCCGAAGTGCACCAAGTAGACCAGAGAATACCAGGCTATCTCATGTCAACAGAAAGTAGTACATTGTCTGCTCATGCAAGTTAAACAGAAGCACATACACGGACAGTCATATGCACTTGCATCTTCTAGTCCGAGTTTACGCTGCCTGGCAAACCAGTAACACACTGATCTGCTTTTATCATGTATCTAGCAACAGTCAGTATTTCAACACATGGTATTTCCATATTGGGCATTAAAAATGAGAAGTTCTTTCTTACCCTTTCTTTAGAAGAAAGAAGCGGGTGAAGAAATTTTCTGTAGATTAAACTTGCTCCTCTAGTATATGGGGAAAGGAGCCAAATAACAAAAGCTATCTTCAGTTCATAGTACAGTGGAAACCTACAGACAAGGTAAAGATTGCATGAAATCAACAACCGCAGTAAGAAAACACACAGTAATTAATCATCATGAAAAGATCTCTTCAAAAAACACAATTAGATAGTAGCATATAGGAGTCTTCACATAAAAGAAGTTCTATTAGACAAAAATTAAATTAGTTATAGACCTATGGATTTAATTGACTATACTGCCATTGAAGAAATGCTAACAGTTAAAATACTTGTTTTGCATTATACATTCCTGCACAGAGAAATTATAGTCCATCCTTTAAGAGATCCATTCCCCTATTCAGTTTCTACAGCAAAGGTGGAAGTTTCATAGTCTCTACTTTGAGTGACAGCATACAGCAAGCTTGGAAACAGATGTTATTCACATACACTCTGAGATCTTTTCCTGAAAAAAGGGGCTGTCAACAAGCACAACTTCTTTATAAAAATTAAAACATTACAAATCAAAGAACATCAGAAACAAATATAGTTTCATACAGATTTCATAAAAAGCAGGCTCTTACCAAGAGACTGTTAGGTCAGTTATTGTTTCAGTAACCGTATAAAGAGCAAACACAATCCAATACATCATCCAGCGAACCTGAAAATTAACACACCATCTTCAGTAAGAATTTTGATTTCACCTTTCACAGAATACACTACACACTGTACCGTCAGAGCTGTCAAAGCAAGACGTTCAACAGTATCTCAGTCTGCATCAACCAGGTCTCAAGCGAAATTATATGAAGGTCTTAAGGGTTTTCTCTTCATAAGTAGAACTGGTGGCAGCTGCAACAAGCTTAAGTGAAATGGCTGGGTCACCAGGGACACAACATCACCTAGGCTGGCTTCACATATTTGATTCTGCCTCTAGAAAGCTTTAGTGATAAGAGAAAAACACTGCAAAGAGTCAGTAGATTATCGTAAGAATGAAATGCAATTCCCACTGTAGCACTAAAGGATATTTCACTCTTCCACACTCATCCATATGTTTATACCACAAACACAAAAGTCAGCATTAGTAAGTCAGGTAGCCCTTGCTTTCATTTCACAATATAGATTATTCAGCTATGGTTTGCAGTTAAGTCCTACATGTGTGCTTAGCATTACAGTATTAACACTGAGGCAAGGCAGGAAAAAAGCATTTTCATGGAAATTTAATTCTATTCATATGCCAAGAACTACAAAATTTGTGACAAGAGAAGAGCTCACATGTAAACATCTCAATGCTGCAGGGGTTTATAGCTATATACTTTTAAGATTTAAACTATATATCATTGTATTTTAAGAGCATTGTTTGATTTCAAAACAAGTTTTAGTTCTGTTTTCTAATAGTTAATTAAATCTCTCATTTATCTTGAGCATTTGTTCAGATTTGGTTGTCAAAACTGATTATATCTTTCAGAATATATATTATAGAATTAGTTCCATGCATTTGTCTTCTCTAAAATACATTGCATTTGGCCACTGATATTTCCAAAACAGGTCCGTGCAAGCCACCACTGATTACTCATACTAACTGAACGCCCACGTGTTCTTTAAATTCCAACACCATCTATGCTGGAAAAACACAAAACAGTTTAAAAAAAAGAAACAAAAGAGAAAAGCATCACCTGCAAACAGATGCAGCAACCTCATTTCATTTGCGATATACAGACTAGTAACTCTTCTGCTATACCCACAAAGCATTAAACACCACATTTGTTAGAAACTAGTTCAAGTTGTGAATTCACAGTACCCTCTTTCAAAAGGAGGACTATATCTACTCTCCTACAAAGGAAGTGGCTCAGATTTAATCTTCACTTTTAGAGCGCTCTTTCTGAAGTGGACTTATTTAAGTACTCAAACCTAATGCTACACTGCTGTCTGTTTCATAGCTGTGCATTATGCTTTAAAACCACTTCCTTTGTCTCAACTTGAGACCTATTTATCCTAAATGCTTTTCTGTATTTCAATCTGAAAAGAAACTCAGTCATGTGATGACATTCTTCACTTCTATCTCTCAGAGGATTTAGATATTTCAGGCTTGAATAAGCTAAGACAAACGTACACAACAGCTGAAGTCATCTCTGACAGGCCATGTGACATTTAGACTGGTGACCCTTCGGTGAACCAGTCTCAACACCTGAATAAAAATAAAATTGACATCCACCCTTGCCCCATCAACCTAAGTATGATGCAATGCAATTTTTAAGATGCCATGCAAGACAATTTTTTTCCAATCTATTTTACCCAGGCTATTCATTCTTTATTCAACATCTGTTTATCCAATTAGGAACAACAGTGGAAGTGGAGTTTCTCTTGGGCTGCTAGGAACAGTAAGAAATGCTCTGCAGACGGGCACATGAAATCTGCCAGCCATCCTGCTGAGGTCTGGGCAAAGATTCTCAAGAACACAAGTCAAATTATATTCTAGTACAACTAATGCAGTAGGTACCAGAAGTATCTTTGACAAATTAACCTGAGGGACTTAGAGTGGTTTTCATATCAGGAAGAAAATAAACCAAAGCAGTAAAAAAACCCAACCCAAACAAACACTAAAAAAACCACCAGAAAAAACGGAAGGTCATATTTAACACTGCCCAAAAGACCATTATCTACTTAACTCTTAAAGACAAAGTTACAGAAGCTTTGACTGAGTTTTGCTTTTTATGTTAAAAGGGTGATTACAGATTTGATTTGTTGAGCTTTTTTTTGAGCTACCACCCAAGTGTTAAGCTCATCTTTGTTGGCTTTGGCTGAAGCACATCCTTTCAACTCAGGATTGAGAAGACTGGTTGTTCAGACTTCTAAACTATGTTTCAGATGCTTATTACAAGCACTTTGGTTTAACACAGTGAAAAAACTCCTCAAAGATCTTAGGTAACTCCATTAAACTAGAGTAATTACAAGAACAAATACATCTCCTCAAAGGCACAGATCCTAATTTCTAGAACTGAAGTCGGTAAGCCTTTTAAATCACCAAAACCAGCAGCAACACTTCCCCCCCCCACCCCCCCGAAATAATCTTTGAACAATTCGCTGCATCATGGCCTACACAGCAAGTCAAGATGCCTGTACTTTTAGTTTGTTTTTTACTGGTGGAAGCAGTGGCTAAGTAAAAAATTTCACTATTCTAAAGCTCTTGCAATCCAGCAAACAGAAACAGATGGCTCCTGTGCCACACATAACCCTGGAAAGGAAATTGTGCTCAGGCCATAACACGACTGGCAGCAGAGCTGTGCCATTTGGAAGGCTGCAGTTAAACCTACACCCTCTCTGTGAAAGAAAATGACCCAGCTGGGAAAATGAAAGCCATGGATCGTTCCTAAGATCTATCTGGACACTCAACCCAACCAGCAAAGGAATGGTAATTCACTGGTGAATCCATGTCATTCCTTGCCCATGAAAAAGTCGCTGTGAGGGGTCTCATTCATCTCAGCCCCATGAACATTTTGTATACAACTACAAATTCAGGGACTGGTCAAACACAGGTGACTGAAAAGCAGTGTTTTCAAACTAAATGAAAATACACAGTTGGAAAAATATGGTTCCAGGCCCTACTAAAGGCCTTGTGTAAGTGACAGGCATCTCTAAAAAAGGTTGCCCAAGAAAGACAGCTAAGTCATAGCTAAACTAGACAACAGAGATAACGTCAAAATCTCAGCATTCTACAAACATTACTTTTCTTTTTCTAGAAAACATATCGCAAGAGGCAATGGTAATCTCTTAAAGTGATTTTGTGTGTTAGATTTCAAAATTGCTATCCCCTACTATCTGCTATCCTCTACTTAGCCTCCCTCCCTTTTGAGGGAGCAGGGAAGAAAAGCAGATTATAAATTCTTTTCATTGTATACTTTCCTGACAGGGTAAAGCAAGCATGAGACAGAGTAAATTCTTATTTTTGATGACCTTCCCTCCCAGAAGCTAAGTTCTGGCAGGCACTAGCTCTATGTGCACAAATATGCTCTAATCAGCTTGTACACAGAAACCAGAATAAGTACAAATACAACATCCACTTTGGAGCCTTGATGGAGCGATCATACTAAAAGACATACAAGGGGAGGAGCAACAGCTACTGCATTCTACTACTGCAACCAAGTAGAAAGTGAAGATACCACACATCCAGACAGCAGCATTAGGTCACATCTACGGCTGCCGAGTTCAAGTAACTGATGGCACCGACTCCATACAATATAGGTTAGTTGCCGAAATCAAGTTAGGCTGCCTCTTAAAACAAGGAAGTAGCTCAGTGACCAAAGCTCCTTGTGACTGCAACCGGGTAACATTCTTGTGGTAATCATCATTGCTCACACTGAAAAGTAAATAATTTAACATATTAATTCTAAACTGCAGCAACTACAGTAATTGTGGCTTTTTTCCATTTTATTTTTCTGTCTGTTCGTTCTGCTTTCTTTGACATCACCTTAACCAAATCTTTTCCTTCCCTGGTTACATTTTTTCTCCTCTTTGAGGAATGATAGATTAACCAGAGCTACCCTTTTCTTAGGTAGATTTTGAATCCCCTGTTGAGCTCCACATATGACAATTAAACTGCTGCTGCTGTTCAAGTGGTCACAGAGAATCAGTTTATCATTGCTTATACTACAGGTGTTGGTAGAATTATGAAACCCTTTTTCTATCTCCTGCCCAAAACTGCATTATTTTGGGCACTTGACCAAAATGCAGCCAACACTTTCAAGGTTTATGTTTAATAATACTCCTAAAAATATCCATATACAGCATAGCATGTTGGACACGTTATAGTAAAGTCTATGAAAAGTCTGAGAAACCTTAACTTTAGCTCTCCAAACAAAAAAAATCACAGGCTTACCACTACATTCGCACAGGTGTTGTATCTAATACTAATATAGTCAAATCAAACTTTCATACGATTTATTGCACTGCATAATAAAATTTTCACAGTTATTTCAGCAGAGGCTTTTAATTAAGCAATTAAAAGAAATGTGACTTACATATTCCTTCACATTTTTTGTCTTCACAGCTTTGTACGAGTAATATGCAGGATACAGCATCCCAAACACCAGCCTATTGGAAAATCAGAAAATCTTTCAGAATCTGTTATACTGTGTACGACAAAACAACTGACGATACATCATTACAGCAATGCAGCCAACTTAATAAAAAAATCCCATTCTCCAACTTGAAAAAAAAAATTAGAATGTTATAGGTTGCTTGGAGGAAGTTTAGCAATACACAAAAACAGAGCAACATGAACAGAAAAGGCTGTATGCCCTGAAGACAAACAAACAGTTTCATAAGACTGCCTCTAATGGATAATGTAGAACTAGTAGCTCTTCTGGTTCAGCTACAGGTAAAACCAGTCCTGCAGTCTGTCCACACCAAAAGACTGTTTCCGCACTGGCAGTGCTATCACACTTACAGAACCTCTAACAACTATCAGTAGGTAATCAGAATCATCTACTTTTATCAGATTACCAGAAGATTATTCAAAAGTAATTTTAAGACAACAAGATGAGTTACATAATTTTATCTCCTTTTGCTAAAACTCTGCAACAACAACACATGGAAATGGAGGCAAGTGGGAATTAATCCAGTTTTGCTCAGGCAGCCAATTTCTGCTAAAATTCATCAAAAGTAAGGTGCAGAGCAGGGCTAGAAGGTGCCAAGCAATCCATGCTGAGAGCGGGATCAGAAGAAAGATCTGCTCTAACACAAGTTTGTTACAATACAGCGTTTTCTAGTAAGAGTCTTGGCCACAGACTAGTGGAACAGTTCTTTATGAGGAATTGAACAGCAGCAGTTGCCATCTCCTTGACAAATACAAGAGCTCCATACTTCTATTTCACCAGCTTGATTCACTTCATAAAGTTGAGCAATTGCCTGCCTTTAGTTCCAGATGGCCTAAAGCAGCAATTACAGAAAAGTCTGGCTACATCTCTGCAGCATCACTTCAACTTGCTCAGGATGGCTATGTGGGAGAAATTTACACTGGTAGAGATATCCAGAGATCTTCTAACATCTTCCACCAAACTTTCTCAAATAAATTAACACCTTTCTGGCACTAAGAAGCCCAAAGCTGGACACAGTCAAATGTATTAATCTCATATCTACATCCCCATCCTCTCCTGAATGTGTACTATGTATATATTTTCCTCATCATTTAATTGAAAAATTATAAAACTCAAGAAAAATCCTCAAACACTGAACCATATATTTTCTTACCTGCAAAGAACAAAGAAAGCTCTAAGAAAAATAATTGGTTTTAATTGAATTTAGGACAATAAAAATAATTACTACCTGATTATAAGTAAGAGTCAAAGCTAGTTAATCATGTATAGTTCTTTTCTACGACGCATTCACTCCCACAACACAAGACTAGATCTGAACAAATATTCTGGGGCACGTTTGCAATCTTTGCACACATTGGACCTTTATACATACAACAGAGTTGTTAAAGGCCGATAGCAGCAAAGGAGCTAAAGGGCACTTCAAGCAGGTCTCCAGAAGGTCAGATTCCTCTGTAGTGGGAAGGGATGGTGCACTGCAGATCACTTAAAACAATATTGATATGAAAAAGCATAACTGGTGTACCATAGCGGCAGTTTAAAACCTGGATCTGGATGCTCAGAATTTCACAATTCAGCTAAACTGGAGTTAACAGAAGATGGATCCTGAAGCTCTTTAGTATGTATAGGCAAGCTCCTACTCCACTGCAGCAGAGCTTACCTACATGTTTCAGATGTTGAAATGCCTTTTGAAAGAGTCCAGACTACATGAATTCCAGTTCAGTATACTAACCTGTAGAAGCCTATCCAAATACAGCTCTAATACTATCCAAGGACCTTTCATCCTAAGGCCCAGAAAACGTAACAGTCAAAAAACCCTGAACAGTTTTATACCCAACTAGGAGAAAAGACTGACAACACAATTTAAAAACCTCACTTCACCCAAACATCAGGAGATCTAGAAACAGAAGGAATATGAGACCAAGCACCCTTCATTTTGATGAAATTCTGTAGACAATAGCTCTTCCCCTCATTTTTGCCCCTGTGGAATAGTAACCCATCAGCTCTAACAGCTCTCACCTTTCCTTGTTCTTCTGGCTGAAATTACACCCATTAAGTATCAGGGATAAGGAAAGCTTCGTTTCTCCTAATAACATAACACAGACTTTATAAGGGCAGAAATTGCTTTGTTCAAAAAGAAAAGACACAAAAGAGGTTCCTGAACATCATAACCACTACCAACCGTCAGACTGCTGCATAATTATATGCCAGCCATTACTGGTTATCTATGCACCTCTCCCAGATTCTCAGAAAACAGTCCGAAGTTATTTAAATAGCTACTAGTAGCCTGTACATGTAAGTTTCTTGCTATGTAGCATATGAAAAAGAAACAGTTTGAACCTTTCACTTAACAGATTTTTGATCTATACTTTTCTATTCACTCTATCATCAAGTAGCACCACTTCTAGTTAAAAACAATCAATTTAAACAGCAATATATCCTCTGAATGTGTCATCCTCTAAAATTTGGTAGAAACAAGAATTGGGACAGAACCGAATTTTCTGAGCACACTCCTTCAGAAACAATTGATCTTAAAGCAGAAAACTCATTACAGGAACAATAAGAAGATCATAAAGCTAAGCTAAGGACGACCTCAAGTTAAACAAGAGCACTAGCGCGAGACAAACACAATAAAGGTAGCTAGTTTTTCCCATCTAGCAAATCTTTATGTTACCCAATACTGGTCAAATCGAGAGTCAGAAAAATCCCTATTTTAGTATTCACTTTCTTCTTTTAAAGAATTCTTCTAGAAATCACTTTTAAAACCAAAGAACAAGAAACTTAACACCACAATATATCATTACTTATTAGCATACAATACTGCTGTAACACGGAAGTGTTAGAAAAACTGCCACTTGTCCCCAAAAAGTGAGTAGATAGCACTAACAATGAAAAACATCAGCATATTTAGCCAGTAATAATAGCAACCAGTACTGTGAAGTTTTTATATCCTTACAGCCAGGGCTGACATTGCACGTGTGGCATGATGCTGCTGCCAACTCTGGCATCACTACCTCCTTCACACCGGCAAAATCATATAATCTTAGTTAAAGCTACCAGGCAATAACAGTTGAATAGCCAGTTTTTCACCAGTGAGTGTAGCTGAAGGTCAGCAAAATTCATTTTTAACTTCAATCTATACATCATAGATTAGTATACAGGCAAAAGAGAGATCACTGCAACTGACTGAAGCAGAAGCACATGGAACAGCAGCAGCAGGGAGCCTGGGCACAATCAGTATCACTGACACAGAGAGCTACAACAGCCGAGCATTTTCTAATAGTTTTCCTGTTTGCATCAATACCCCAAAAAAATCTCAAAGTTGTTACCAACACCTACTGCTGCGCATCCCTCCTAGAGTATTTCTACAGTAAATATACAACTAACTTCAAGGATGTGCCCAATTATTCCAAGGCTTTCAAATTTAAAAGCTTAAGTGTTATTTTTAAAAGTGCAGTTTGTATTTCACACTGGATATCAGCACCCTGCACTAATGTAGCAGACAAACACAAAGCCAGCTTCCACGGATGGAAACAGATTTCAGCCAAGTGTGACGTCATTTATTTTATTTTACAAGCAGATATATGGATAATCCTGCTTACCAATGTAATTTTACTGCCAGTTGTACGCCTAGCTATTTCAGTTTTTCAGCTGTACTCAGCGACTGATGTAGCATTCCTTTTTTGGTACAGCTACTTCCTCTACAGACATTTTGCTCATTTAAAGACAAATGTTTCTCAAATATACTAGGAGATTAAAATCAAAATACAAAGAAAAAAATACCAAAAAGCCTTGAAATCTGAATAAAACAACGTGTTTGTGTATCCATACAGCTGCATTAAGACCAACATAACCTACTGTATTATCACATATTCTACAGTCTTACAGTTTAAATAGCTTTAAAGTGCACAACTATTTGAAAAACTCATTTCTGAAGAAAAGCAACTGAGTTTGCCTATGACTGATAACTGAAAAATTGCTCACCTGTACACACATTGCTCTGGCACCGAGCATATTTAACCTAGATAGTAAACTCTAAAGGTTATGTTTAAAAAAAATAAAACAAAACACCAAATGAAAGCCACCAAGTCACTCAAAAAGACTGCTTGCATCCAGAGTCCCAAAACACTAAGCCATTAAACCAACAGTGCATTAAAGACTTCAGTCTGTTCACATTGCCGAAGACTTGCCCCAAGCAAGGAATAGTGTTTGGCCCTTTATACTTTTGTTCCTCTGAAATGCAGAAAGACAAGGGCCACAAGTGTTCCCTAATAGTAAAAGCCATTCAAGAAACTGTTCAGTATGAGGTACTTTGGAGAAAATGCCATTTGCTAAGCTCCCTTTCCTTAAAAAGTGTGGTAACAGAGATGACACCGATTTGACCACCCACCCGACATTTGTTCATGTGTGCATCTGCAGTGGAAATATGCACCTACAACCTGAAGGGTCACTTGACAGCATTTGGCAGGTTGGAGAATAAAAGAATCCCCCCCTTCTCCACAAAACCATGGAAGCGAATATAAATACCTAATATACTTCCTTTGCTGACGATGCCCAGATCCCCTTCCCAATACCAGTCTTTCCCTACAAGTTATGACAGGAGCATCTTCCATTCCTGTCACAAACACACACAAGCTTTTCTCAGAGCTGGCCAGACCCCATGGAAATATCAGAAGTAACACAGAGGACTCTCAGCTCTGTGGGTGGTATGAAGGCCTTAATTGTACTGCAGTATCTATGCAGAAACTAGGTCTGATGTTGTTAGTATTACTTTGCTTCTATATAAACTATAATTACTACTCCATGTTATGGTTAGCGACTTTAGCTTAAGCAAGATTTCTAAAGGGAAGTTTGCTAATGGAAACTAAATAGCAGAATGAAACCTAGTCTGAAGAGCAATGTTTGAGTCTTTGGCTGGCAGTTGTTGGCTTTAAAAAAGGCAGATATGGCCATACCCCTTAACAATGTGTCTGCTGAGGTTTCAATCAGCACACACTGGAAAAGCATAAACGTTTTTGCTTAGACTGTATGGCACTTAAATACTTGTAAGCCACTCCCATAGAAGATAAGCAGTTCGGAATTTTTTCTCCTTTTTTTGGCTATAAAGCGGTAAGGCTAATCAGTTATGCACTAAGTTATAACTGCTACACATCTGTGTGGTACCCTCATGCTCAAAATAAGGCGTAAGGAGTATCTGTAATAATCCTATTCAGGAGGAAAAAAAAAACAACCTGCAAAATTCAACGGAAAAAGCAAGACCCTCAGTTCTGCCTGCCAACACCCCCTGAGGGTTACAACTGGGTAGTAAGTTCTAGACTAAGCCAGCTCTCTCCTAGGTTTTTACATGTCCAGACAAACAAAAGCTCACCCTGGCATTTTTGTCCTGAATGCTTTTGAAAAGCACTAAAGTCTTTCTCTCCAGCACCTGACAGAATGTAGTTCCATTTTGCTACCAGTAAACATTCAGATATACAACACTAACCATAACAATCTACATTCAAAGACTATGTATTCGAGTAATGACAAAGAATACACTTGGACCAAAATGCTAATCTGTCACAGGAGTCAGGGGAGCATGATAAGCTCCTGAACCTCACACCTCCTACTTTTTCTTCCATCCCCCACTTAGGCAAGGAGCAGGGGAAAATCACATAAATCCTATTTAAAAGAACATGTCTGCTAACAGTAGCAAACCTTAAACTTGGCAGCTTCTTTAGCAGATTACAGTTACCAAAAGGCAGGAGGAATGCAATCAGAAACAGATCTGTTAAAATCTTCACAGCATTCTTATATAGAGAATATCCCCAAAAGCCATAGAAAAAGAAGTCTTAACGGTTAAAGAATATATGCAGAAGCACTGACAGATCTGAATAAAGCACATTCTTGAACAGAGCAAGGCTATTAACCTCCCAGCTTAGGAAGCTGGAATTCTCCAAAGCAACTGCCAGATTCTTCCAAAGCACAACATAACCAGAAGTAATGCAATTACTCAAGCAGTCGAAAATCACCTTGAAGTTTTAAGGAGAAAAGTGACCTCCCTACCAATCCCACTAGAAAGTGGGACCTTCCTATGTCAGGAACATTTATTTAATAAATCCTAAGTGTAATAATTGCAAGTCGTCTGATAGGAGACAATAAAGCCTTTCTTCCAATGCAGAGCTCCAGGCTCCATAACAAGTATCCTGTCCACTGATGTTTATGGGACACTACTTTCTAGACTTACCCCAGAATATGGAACCTGTTACCAGATACCCTAAGTTCTCTCAACATGGAAAACAGCCCTGCCTGAACCTTTAAAGAAGTCTAAAAATAGTACAACAAAAAAAATTAGCAAAAATATCTTCTGTAAGGGATGTTCTGTACTGGAATCTGTGCGGAAGTACCAACGTACTTACGGGCAAGATACATCAGTAAGATTGATCACTTATTCACATTAGGCTCACCAGGTCTCTCCCAGAGAAAACAAGATTTAGATGCCAAGAAAACATTCAAACCTTTATCCCATTTTCTCTGCAGAGAAATTTGAGTCCAAAATGAGGATTTTCCTTTCCTGCCATTACCTTAAGCAAAATTCACCTATAAGTGCATCCTCCTAAGAATTTCCATTTGGTTTTTCCATATGCTCAAAAAGAGTTGAAAGCACTGGAAACTTTCATAGCATTTTCTAGGTTGCCTGTTACTCATTCTACTTGCTACTACTAAACCCTACATAACACAATTAAGATCAGAGAGTGGTCTTTATTAACAATTAATTTTATACCTGAACACACATTAGATGCGCTACCTCCTTCAGCAAGAATTAACCTTGGATTTCCAACTTACAGCCTACATATGGCTTGCAGCTTATCAGGCCAGTTCAGCCAGCCAGCCAGCAATATACTCCGAACTCCCAGCAACAAACCTACTGTGTGTGTATCCTAACAGTCCCCTCTCAGGGGCCTGGGGCAGTCTGAAACAAGGTACTGCTAAAAACAACTCCCGAAGCAAAATCCAGGCTACCCTCTCTAACAAGTCAGCCTGGAGACTGTCTTTCAAGTGGACAAGCTGCATCAGTGCTCTAACGACACACCTCTGCTTGTCACTCTCATTCTCAAGAGTTGACAGGGCATTACTGGTACACAAGCACTGTGAAACAGCTCACCTCTTATTCACATATAGATCATATACAGTGCAGAAGTACTTAGGGAGAAGCTAGGGCTATCAATCTCGCTAGAACAATTATGCCTACCTCTGGAGGCGGTTTTCCAAAACTTGTGTCCAGGACCGACCAACTTTTCTTGTGCTGCTACGCATATAGCTTAGGCATATTTTAACAGAAGGGTATAAGGCTGGACATACCATCACCATGTCATTAAAAAAACCAAACAACCAAAAACAAAAAAAGGCAAAAAACCCAACTAACCAGCTCCAAAATGCTGTTACAAACAGTCAAAAGGCCCAACAAATCCTATAGTACAGAAAATTCCAAAATGCTAGTACTGGAAAGCAGAATAGAAAACATAGTAGGAATAGAAATTGTTATAAAACCCTTAGTCACTTCTCTGCATGCTTACCTATTCATCACTTTATTTTAACACACCTGTTTGACCACTACTGTAATGGCATCCTGACTATCCCTATACTATTTCCTGTTTACAGACTTACTAAGCTCAACCACATGTGCAGAACAGTCAGCAGGTAAGCTCATAACTTCCAAGCACCCACACTGAGGAACTGAAACAAGACGCATCTATAACACTTCCACGTGATAAAGAGCAAACACTGAAGGCCCTCAATACATGGTAACGCTCATAAGAACTTAAAATCTTTCACCTAGCTCTTACCTCAACCTCAACAGCAGAACTTCATCCCTGCTGAAGAACTATTAATTTCCAAAACTGCTCACACTTACTGAAACCTCAAATACATTACCTTCCTTCAAGTCTACCTTAAATAGTCCCTGATTTCACCTGTTGCTATGGCTGTTTACCACTGGAAGCAAAGTATCTGTGGCCTCACAGCAGCACCTGTAGCATCAGGCAGGAACACTGAGAACTAGCCAGCAATTAGGAATGACTGCATCTACTTCTCACACAGCTCTTAAGAGAGCCTGGCATGACTTTGTTCAAAGAAAAAGAAGTGTCCTTGTACTGAACTGTGCTTTTCTTTTAATGATCAGCAAGGACTGACAGCTGGATTGAAGATGTCAGTTAGAAGAGACCAACTGACTAATTTGCTATTTTTCATTTTTTTTAAAAAGGCCAAACCAAATCTAGTTTTCAGCACGTATTTTCTATTTTTACTTAGTACATGCACGAATAAGCTTACTCCATGGAGCAGCTGAACAAGAACACAAGACCACAGTTAATTTTTAAGTTTAAAGACGAAAGCTGATACCTACATGAATGTTCAAAGAAATTGTCTCATAGCATAAACTCTATTTGGCTCTATTATGCTTTAAAAGAGTTTCCATAATAAAGGTGATTGACAGAGAAACATATTTATGAGATTCCTTGTTTTTGAAAGAGTTCTTTACACTTACTACTCTCAGAGGCACTGCAACCTACACATACAGTTTTCATGAGCAATGTGATCCTCTCAATTTAGGATACTTCTGATGAGCTCCTAGAAGACATCACTAATTTAATGCAGATGAAGTGCTGAACAAGATTAATATGAACATTACAGATTCAAGAATGAGGTGTTTAATTTTGTCATGAGGTTTAAAGTTACATAGCCATTTGAGACTTAGTTTCTTGGCTTTGATAAACTGGAGTAAAAAAGTACCAGCTCTCTTATTTACCTAACTAATCTTAGCCTTGTGTTTAGTGTCTTCAAAATAATTTTGGAAGCTCCTACAATTTTTTAATTAGGTCTTAATTTCTGTATGAGACTATGAAGTCCTTCGTATCAAGGATACTCTAGAAGAATCCAGGAGTGACCTTGAGAACACCTTCCATTTTAATCTAACTGGTACACTGAAAAACTGTTCATTACAATAACTTCAACTAACTCATGTAAGTCAGCGGCGGCACTTGTTTTCAAAGGTTTCTCTGCTCTGTGCCACAGTAAATTTTGAAACAAGGAGAGATAGACGGATGTTTGGAGAGCCAAAGCTAGCATAAAAGAATAAAGCAGATATTATCATCTCAGTACTGCCAACTCCTGCACACTTTTAAACATTTAACAGTCTTAAAGCTTCAGCTCTTGGAGATCTCAAAGATCCCAATCCTGGTGAAATGACCAGGTAAGAATCAGATTTGCATATGAAGATGATCTTTTACCCAGTACAAAATTGGAATAGAAGCAGTAAGATAGCATAGCTGAAGAATAGCAATACTAATTAAGTGACAAGTTCTGCAGCTGATAGAAACAAACTAAAATATATGCTGTCAAAAATACATCAACATCACATCTCCAGAATAAAACCCAAAACACCCCAACAAAACACATTCTAATTACAGCAAGTGTACTTCATGTTTAAAGTAGTCTCACTTATTAATGTATCTAAGTCCCAAAGCAAGATAACTCAGTATATTAAGTGGCAGTAATCTCCTTCAGTGATGAGAAGAAATTTTTTGTTGTCTGAAAGGACCCAAGGCCAGCTTTTTCTTTGTTAGCACTAACTTGGGCATATTTACCCTAAGTTATGTTCAGCCAAGCCATGGAAGTCATGATGGGAAGCGTGTGCATAATTGCACAATATAGACGTTCAAGTCCCAACTGCATGAAATGGAGAGAAATTCTTTGTCTTGACGTGCTCAAGCATATGTTCTCTATTGTCTCAGCAGCTGCATAAGGAAAAAGTGACCTGACATACCCAAGCCTCGAACTATGGAAGTTCAGTAATCTACTACTTCTAATATTATTTTCAATATTAGAGGAAAACCAGTTGTGGATTCTCTCAAGTAAAGACTATAAAGTCCTGCTCATTCTCAGCCACTTTTTGGAATCTAAAGCTTTCTTCAGCTCTGGAAAGTGGCTCTAAAGCTAGCCACTGCACTGGAGTTTCCCCATCCTGGCCTTGGCCATCTCATAGTCTAGACTCATTCCCTCTAATACCTTAGAATACCATAGAGTTAACAAAAAATGGATTTCCACTTGGATTCTTACCTTGTCAGCTTTACTTTTTCACCTTACATTGGTCTGCTAGAGACTTCAGAGAATCTCAAGTTAAAATCCACAATCATGTCATTGCTTGCTGCTCTAAGAGAGTATCTTCTCTCAAGATTTTTGGAGCAGCATCAACATCAAAATAACTGGCTATAGGAAACTAACATTTAAAATAGGAGTGGTCTCAACTAAGAATTGCCTCTACTTGTTCCAAGGAAAACCACATTTTATTTTTGAGCCATTTGTAAGTGAAAGACAAACCACACTGCATATAACCATACATTCATCATATGGGTTGCATTTTTTTTTAAATTAAAAACTGTCCAACACTGCTACAGGCCACACAGCATGGAATATTAATCTGGCTGGCTGGTTTTAGAGAAACAAGTGAATTTCATAACCCAAAGGCCCACAGAGCTCCTCCTTAATCGCTACATGTCCTAGAACCTAAAGGTGTTGTCACAGACCAGCCTCAAAGTCCTGCCTCTCCCAAGCAAATGCTACAAAAAGACAAGAATTTGAGCAAAGAAAAAAGCACAACCACACAACACCAACTCTTGAAGTAAAAATTAGCCTGTCTTATCTCTTCCCCAGACAGCTGGGGTTTTTTTGCTTTTGATCATTCGAAGTTATTTACATCTCAATTTTTGCCTAAAGGTCCCTGATTTCCAAACGTTAATCTTATGACCCAGAAAAGTATTTCTGAAGCCTCTTAGAGCATTCAAAAACCCAGCTTCCCCATTGTAGACAAGAAAAGGCGTCTTCTATGAAATCTGTATTTGGCAGATACTGTTGAGACAACATCTCGACTTGCCATTCCAAAGTATACATGTTTCCTCAGTTGTAACTGGTACTTAGAGAACTCTGTGAATACGTTGTTAGATACCAAGTCAAGAACTGACAACATGCAGAATCTCTACCAAACTTATTCATGTAGTTGTATTAGGGTAACCTAACCTGAATATCAGAAATACCATGCTAAAAGATACCTTCACATCCACCCTTCTGAACCCATTTATTGGTTTTTCTTTAAAGACCCATGCATTAATAAAGTAGTTTCAGGGGTAGGTTTTGTTTTTAAAAACAGATAATGCACACTGTGCTAATTAACCAAAGGTTAATTTTTGAGAGAAGTCTGTTAACACAAATATGCTTGATTAGTAATGCATAAACAGGCTAAGAAACCAGAAGATACAGAGGGAATATGTGTGCCTTTTCAGAAAGGTCATTTGCCAAATGCGAATGACAGGTAATTTGCCTGATCCACATTATCCTCTTTATAGAAATGTAAATTCCATTTTGTCTCACACATTCAAGGTTAACTTTTATTCAAGAAAAACTACCACTCAAAGTTCTATATGTAGAATAGTAAAATCAACACTGCTTATATTGCATCCATGGCAAACTAATGACTGCCAAAGCAGTCATTTAAAACATGTATTTTATGTTTCTGTGGATAAATTGTCTTCCAAGTAAACTTTAAGCTGTTCACTGCTGAAAAATGTGAATAGGTCAGCTTCTTCTCTGGCTTCTAAAACAGTCTAATAGTAAATACACTTCAACTGAGTAACAGTAGACATGCTTTTACACACATAATGCACAGAATCATATAGGCTGGAAAAGACCTTTAAGATCATGGTGTCCAACTATAAACCTAACACTGCCAGTTCACCACTAAACCATGTCCCTAAGCACCACATCCAAATGTCTGTTAAATACCTCCAGGGATGGTGACTCAACCTCTTCCCTGGACAGCCTGTTCCAATCCCTGACAATCGTTTCAGTGAAGTAATATTTCCTAATATCCAACCTAAACCTCCTCCAACACAACTTGAGGCCATTCCCTCTCATCCTATCACTCATTACTTGGGAGAGGAGACCAACACCCACCTCACTACAACCTCCTTTCAGGTAGTTGTAGAGACCGGTAAGGTCTCCCGTCTCCCCTCAGCCTCCTCTTCTCTAGACTAAACAACCCCAGTTCCCTCAACCTCTCCTCATCAGACCTGCTCCCCAGACCCTTCACCAGCTTTGTTGCCCTTCTCTGGACATGCTCCAGCACCTCAATGTCCTTCTTGTCCTGAGGGGCCCAAAACTAAACACAGCATTCGAGGTGTGGCCTCACCAGTGCCCAGTACAGGGGCACCATCCCTGCCCTGCTCCTGCTGGCCACACTATCCCTGATACAAGCCAGGATGCTGTTGGCCTTCTTGGCCACCTGGGCACACTGCTGGCTCATGTTCAGCCGGCTGTCAGCCAGCACCCCCAGGTCCTTCTCCGCTGGGCAGCTTTCCAGCCCCTCTTCCCCAAGCCTGCAGCGTTGCATGGGGTCGTTGTGACCCAAGTGCAGGACCCAGCCCTGAGCCTTGTTGAACCCCATACAACTGGCCTCGGCCCATCAATCCAGCCTGTCCAGATCCCTCTGCAGAGCCTTCCTACCCTCGAGCAGATGAACACTCCCACCCAACTTGGTGTCACCTGCAAACTTTAGACATAAGGTAAACCATGTGTTCTAGAACAAAGTCCTAGTCTGGGAAAAAAAGATTAGGAGACAAAAGTGAATAATAAGAGCACAAAGCCAAAGAATTAAGTTGCTTGTTGGTTTGTTTTTTTTATTTTTAACATTGCATTTTAAGGTAACATAACCATACTACCAAAAAATAATCAAGACATCTCAAAGCTACTGACCATTTTCCTCACTCTCCTTTCTATAGTTTTGATCAATCAGTTACAAAACAGGGTGGGGGGAGGAAATAAAGCAGACAGTGGTAGGAAGGCACAAGCACAAACTGTTTTCTGATTCTCCCCTTCGAGCACTGCAAGTTCCAACAGCTGTATTAGCAGAAGAAAGTAAAGCATTATGTCAGACTTCTCACGTCAGGAAAAATTCTGCTTTGTGAATCCTTGCATTAAAACGTTGGGTTAAAGGCTTTTGAAAGAAATTGCACTTAGTTTTCAACATCAAATATAAGTTCCAACTGTCTTCAGGATATGTGAGCAATATTTCAAAGGTTATAAACACAGGGAAAACATTCATCTAGTTAAGCCCACTTCCATGTCGATGTTTGCAGACTAGCTATAAAACACAACAGAAACAGAGGTAACGCCCTATTTTGTCAGTGATAAACTGAACTGGAACATAACAGTGATGGCTGACAAAAGGCTCAGCTCAATAGAGAGTCAGCCACTATGGTGTGTTTTATTTCCCGGTATGTCCAAAAGAATCTCATCAGATTGGTTATTCAGTGCCACCAAGGCCAGTCATGTTTAAAGCCGGACTGGTCAGCAAAAAGCCTAAAATACTCTTTCCTACCTAGACTCTATACACCTCATCTCATTTGTCCAGTAGTAAATTGTTACAAACTAGTTTGGCAGGTCTTTAAAATTTGAAAGATTCACAACAGAGAGATCATATTGTTTTCAGCTGAAATATTTTCTTCTCTAAAAACCTAATACTTTCACATAATTGTACAGGTTTTGAAATTCCAAAATTTCAAAAGCAGAATAAGAAGGATCAAAAAGCTTAGAGAAAGCTTCTTTATACATGAAGCACCAGAACAGGGGTTTTTGCCAGACATGTTTTTACATACATTTTTAATGATTTCTTATCAAGGATTAAAAGTATTGAGCCAAAACAACTTTTTTTTTTTTTTTTAAATATCATAATTTGGCTTGGAATCTTCCTCAGCCTTAGACGAGCTTATCAGGATTTGGCTCCACATACAAAATAACCAGGAAAAACAAGCCATCCCACCTAGGTTGCAGAAATGCTCAAGAGCCTAAAATAAGCTTGGTCGAAGCAGATGTTGGTTTGTGGAACATGCAAGAGTGGAGATTGTTTGTTTTAATTAGAAACATCCTTTTGTGCCAGACCATGCAGTTCTTGGTATTTCTTTATCTACAACGCATAGGACACAGATGTGGATTTCAGCATGTTTTGTAACAGAGTGCATGCCAAGATCATTAAGTAAGAACGTCAGTCTCCACAGTACGCCTCTAGTTGTGCTCCATCTGTTTTGAGCAAGCTTTAGTCCACCCGCCTGCCATAGGCTGTGAACACTGACCACGCATGCTCTGCATCTACACAATCCCATGAACACGGGAGAGAAAAGAGCAGCTAGACTGCATAGCAAACATTGATTTAAGGAAAGGTGTGCCAGGCAGGCAGTGTGGACACTTATTTCTAACAAATTGTCATAGTTAGTAATTTTGCATTGCACTAACTTACAGGATAGGTATTACCAGTCAAGTTTAGTGAGCAGACACTTTTTGCTGTGCATATTAGGATTGCCTAACTGAGAAGCTGAACTAGCGGAGAGAAGTGCACTGATGATTTCATTGTTCAATTATGTAAATGATCTTAAACTTTCACACAGACAAGACAATACACGCAATCCCTAGACTTACATACACTTACATATTTCAACCTATAAAATTTAAGACCCTTTAAAAAATCTGACACCTTGTTTGATTGTTTGATTAGAACAGCTGCACCGTTATTACTGGAACTAGTTTCACTACAACAAAGAATAAGCAGCAATGTGCAAGTGAGGAACATAGTTTCAGAGTAAGATTTAACCAGCCTGGTAACGTGCCGATGCCAAAAACAACGCTGGTTTTGTCCTGCAACTTCTCATTCTCAACACGGCACTTACCTAGCAACTACATGACAGCAGCACGAGCTGGCGCAGTTCGCTGCAACTAACAAAAGATTAACCTCTTTCAAGCATGCTGATTTTCATCTGGGTTGACAAAACAACCAGACTGACCCTGCGGCCACACAACTTTTGGACCCTGTGGAAAGCAGAGAATGAGGAGAGGGTGAAGGGCAGGATGGCCCCTCCCAGCAACAGGACAGTGAGATCTGTTTAAGCATAGCACCAAGTGCCAAGGATAACTGATACGTGGTGCCTGAATCTTTGCAGTTCTGGGGCGAGACAGACATTTCAGCACATCTCTCCACCTCAGTTGTTCACACTATGACAGCAACTCCTTTTTCCCCACAGATGCAGCAGCAATTTATAGGCCTTTAAACTGGAAGGATACTGGAAGGCATTCAGCATCCAACAGCACTCAGCATCCTTCATACTTCAGCTGGAACCGTCCTGCCAGAAGAGGAGGCTACAAACGGTCGAAGAAACTCTCCCACAAATGGCCCTTCTGACTTGAAGATTAGGCTGTATATAGCTATTCCTTCCACACAGCATGTGGTGGTATCGTTACTCAATTCCATCCAATGAATTATGGTCATTTCAAGACAACATGTTTATTAACAAACAAGAGGGTAAATATTTTTGTACTTATTACTTTTAATTTAAAAAAACTCTATTCCAAGAGCAAGACACAATCCAGGTTTACAAACAAAGCATACACTG
This sequence comes from Morus bassanus, assembly GCA_031468815.1. Lineage (NCBI taxonomy): Eukaryota > Metazoa > Chordata > Aves > Suliformes > Sulidae > Morus > Morus bassanus. Next base: position 7,172,945 of record CM062583.1, read on the forward strand.
TTACATAAAACATCACCACCACGCTAAGCGAGATATTCCTGATGACAATCCAATCAATACAGAAGCTATGGCTTCAGGCACCCATTCTCAGATGTCTATAATTTTAGGGGCAGCTGGATGTTTGGAAACATCAAACAACAACAAAACTATTAAAAGTAGAGTAAGAGAACGCACCTTGGAAACTACCGTGAAAGAAACAGCTCCCATCTGTAAAGTAGCAAAAGCTGAAAGAGACTAATGCTACTACATACTTTCAGGTCACCTCCTGTGTGCCCCAAACAGTCTTTGTCCAGCTTAATGTAGTTACAGTTATAATCCAATATCAGAACCAAAGAATGCTTGCTGAATCTTTTACTTGTACATCTTTTGCTCCTCACAAGGCTCTAAAACAGGGGTGGGGAAGGCAGGCATTATAAGCACAAGCAGACAGAAAAGTAACTACTAGTACCCATGACAAATACATCCTCCTGTGGACCACCACAACGCTCCCTTCCAACAGCCACGACTGCTGACCAACTTTACTGAAAACAAAACATGTACTTAAACATGAGGCTACAGTAGTGCAAAGCAACACAGATGGGGGAACTTTCATTTTTAAGTGAGGAGGGGAAAAAAGTTAACAGATTACCAGCAGACAGTCTGCTTTAACAGATTGCAAGAACAAAATGGCCATCTACTTGGTATTTAGGATGCTTCACATCTTTGCTTGGCACAAGAGGATAGTCTGATCTCATCCATACCAGGCTGTGACTGACAAGTACTCAGTGTGTTTACTATTAAATACTGTCTCAGCAACTGATGTGTACACAATTGCTCAGACCTTACAAATGAGAAGAATGAGCAATCAAAGACTAAAAGTCAGGCACAGGCTCTATTAGAAGTTAACAAGATGGGCAGCCACAAATTTAAAGAGCTATTCCCATCACTAAAGACCAAGAACTTGACAAGGTGTACCTCTTTAAGAAGTTTTCTGAGACTCTGAAAGAAATTACTATCTCCTTGATGGTTTTGGAAGTGAAAAAACAGAAAAAGCCCTGCAGTAATCATTCTGAAAACTGCTGCAATAGCCAGAGTGTTTTTAAATTAATAACGACCTAAACTTACTACAGCAGCACTCCATAGACACAAAACTTCAAAATGAAAAGATGTTTTAATTATGTGCTTCAAGTCGTCTGCTTCTTGACAGAAAGAAGACAACATGCAATTAGTACAAGGTATTTCACAGTTTAGATACCTAAGTGTAATAGCATTTATAGAGCAAAGGGAAAAGATTTCATTAAAACAAAGTTTTACCAAAGATTAGTATGCGGGACAGTGAATTTGAACCACTCCCTGTTTCCTGTGCATGACTCTTCGAGACAATTCACATGCAATTAAGAATTCTAATTCTCTACTAGCTCCATTCCCTAGTTCCTTAAAGCTTTAACCAAACTATTTTAGTGGAGTTGATTAACCCCAAACTGCAAACTCTCAAACTGAATCAGAAGCCAGTTTGCTTGGGACATGCATGTCGGAACAAGTCCTCCACGTCAGAAATCAGCAGAGGGCACTGCGACACACCTATAAATTAGTATTTTGCTGCTCTTCTGGCCCCGAAAAATAGTAGGTCTGTCAGGAGAGGACAATTCAAACAACTCAAACAACTGCTGCTCCTTCCAATCACCAGCCAAGACAAAAGGTACTGCTGATGGCTGCCCACACACAGCAACAGGGCTTCTTGGACTTGCTACGAACAGCGCAGGATATCCATGGCTCTCGTATACAGCGGAAAGTCACCGCACCAAAATTAAAACACTACATAAGAGAGAACCTCAGGTCTTAGCAGCTACATAGTGGTTAAAAATATTTCCATCTCTCTTATGGCGTTTAAGGAAAAGGAAGTATACGCCTTCCCAACTCATGACACACAAGTCAGAGAAACAAAGCCACTGGAACAGGTATGTCTGGAAAGAGACCAGGAAGGAAAACAGATCAAATAGAGGAAGATACCTTAATGGACTCTAAGAAAAGAGGACAAGGAGGACAGTCTCAAGACCACTGAAATTAAGACCTCTTATATTACACAACATCTACTCCTGTGCTACTTTCCACCTTGCTCTTCCACGTGAATTTTGCTCTGTTAAGCAAATTTAAACAATTGTCTTGAAGCTGTCCGAGTTCTCATTGAACACTTTCCCCTTCCTGGGAAGCTGAAGGCTGCCAAACTAGTTAAGTCCCACAGCTAGGAAACAAGGACGCAAGAAGGTGGAGAGGATTTTATAAATAATATTAAAGACTCCCTTTTTAGCAAAAATAATTAGGGCACACAAATGAGTGACCAATGGCAACCAGAAAACCGAACTGCACAAGACATTGTCCTTTATTACCTCCTGCAATAAATCTGTGTATAGCAGCAGCTATTCTCTTCATTCCCTGTGCTATTAGTTAGGCCCATAGAGGGCTTAATCCTCAAAATGCAAATACGACCCTTAGCAATTCGTTTCAAGAAAAAAAACAACTAACTTCACAAGAATCTGATCACTGGAAATTGAGGTGCTCAGCATCGCTAATATTACCCTTACAACCAATGCAGTCTAGGTTGTTAAAATAAAAATTTTCTGGTTGGTGCTTTTATGTAACAAAGTAGAAACAGGTTCAGCAGCTACATTTGATGTACAGAAAGTCAGCATATGCCTCTTGCCTCTAGTGCTGTGTATTGCCCATGGGAAGACCACGTTGACAGAGTACACGAACAGCAATTCTTCCCACAGCCTCTCTCTTCCAAACCAATGTCGTCCTTTGCCAACCCTGGAACAGGATGCTCTACTTCACAAGTTTCAATTACCTAACAAGTCTCAGGGAGAGCAGAGAGAGGGAGAAGGACTGCTACTTATCTAGGTGACTAGATCGCAGCAGGAAAACGTAGTGGCAGTATAAGAAGGCTTCCTAACAACAAATGCAGCTTTCAAATGAAATTATGCCAGAGAGCTTAAGGGGGATGTTCGTCACCAACTAAACAGGGAAATCCTATTACACCCTACTTTGGGTCATACACTCCTGCTGCACACTTTGCACTAATTCAGATGTTTGGTGGACTGCTTTGTGAGCAGATTCACTTCATTTGCCTAGCAAAAAATCACACGCAGCAAATATCAACTCAAGCGACCCAATAAGCACCAGGGCCCCCACAGCCACAGAGCTACTCAGCAAGGAGCACAAGGAAGACTCAGTTGCTCAAATATTACTCAACATTTATTAGGGAATATTATTCAAATGAGAAAATAACCCATCAGTTTCATGAAGGAACAGTACAATGCCTAAGAGAGGTTGCACTGGAGTTTACTCGTTCTCAAATAGAACTTGGACGACGTGTAAGATGGTACTTTTCACCTAAGAAAGGCTGCCCCTTTGGTTAATAAAAACTCAGCTTTACAAAGACCAGGACACAACAGCGCTGCCAGTCTCTCCTCATCAGCTGATGACCTACACTCACCACAGACCCCCATTTCACGCTCCCAAGCGTCCTCCTAGCCCTTTCAGCTCTGCCACACGTTTAAAAGGAAAACAGTTACCAAGCAGATTCTGTAGGTTAATTGGGATCAATTTACAAGAAACGCTCACAATTTTCGTGTGACAGGCACCGGCGGCCTGAGCTTCTTGGCTCTACAGCCCTGGCAAAGGCGCACTTGCAGCGGGCGACGCACGGTGCGACCGGGAGAGACAACCTGCGCTCACCGGGAGCCCGGAGCCGGTTCTGCGGTCGGTTCTGGGAGCACAACGACCCTCGGAGGCACCGAGAGCTCAACCGCTGCCGGGCACGCAGCGCCCGCCACCTCGCTCCTTTCAAGGGGAGGGCGGGAAGCGCTCTGAAGCGATTCAATTCCTAAAAGCTGAGCGGTTCGTTCTGCCACAGCACTTGCAAGCCGTCGGCGGCAGCGGCACTTCGGCCCGGACACCCGCCCCCCTCACGGCGCGGCCCCCGCCCCACGGCGCACGCAGCGGAGGGGGACGGGGCGCCGCCTCCCTCCCAGCCCCGCCGGGGGAAGCCCCCCGACACCCCCCACGCCACGGCGGACGTGCCGCCCCCCCGCTCCATCCCCCCGGGCACTCACACGACGGCCCGCGAAATCATCCAGGAGACCATCGCGGCGGCGGCCGCGGCGGCGAGCGGCGGCGGCGCGTCCCCTCAGCCAGGCGGGCCCCAATGGCCGCCGCCCCGCCCGCGCCCGCCCCATTGGCCCGGCGGCGGCTGCGCGCATGCGCCGCGGCGGGAGGCGGGAGGCGTCGTGTCCGCCGGGGGACCCGCCGCCGCCTCCCGCCCTCCGCAGGCCGCCCGTGCCGGCGGGAGCCCCGCCGTGAGGAGGGGGCCCCGCCGTGAGGAGGGGGCCGCCCCCGCCCGGGCCTGCGCCGTGGGGGCTCGCCCGCCGCCGTCCCCGCTGTTTTCAGAATGACCGGTTAGGGCAGCCGTTGCACAGCACCCGTCGGGCCGGTGCACGGAGGGGTAAGACCGGACACAAGTAATTAAGAACGCAGTAGGGCACCCTTTCTCCCCCTCTCGTCTTCTCCCTTCAAAGCGCAGTGACCGAATCTAGTGAGAAAGCTGGGATGCGTTCCCTGTTTGCTTACACCCTGTTTGCTGCAGGAGCCGTCGAAACACGCGTTGCACGCGTTCAAGTCACCTAACGCTGGCCGTGCTGACCTCGAGGTTGCTCGCCCGCTCGCTGTGGGACAGAGCGTGCCAAGCCCCGTGCGCGTGCTGGAGGGGTCAGGTAAGGGCGCAGCGCTTCGCCCAGCTCACGAGGGCCGGAGCCCTCCCTTCAGAGCAGAGCTGCGGAGCCAGCTGGCTCCCCAGGGCTCCAGCGCCCGTCCGTGGGAAGGTGCCGGCTCCCACAGCTTTCTCCTCGGTGCTTGTTTACAGGCGCTCGGTCCCAAAGGCTGTCTAAGGACATGTCCTTACGTGGGCTGCACGGACTGCTACGTGCAGTTGATCCAAAATTTCAGGTGACCGGGAGGGCGGGAGGATACGTGTGGGAAGGATTAGTGCCTGTGTGCCCTGTTACCTTTGTTCTGTCCCTAGACACCTTGTTATCAGCCACTGCCCAGGGCAGGACACTGGGCAAGACAGCACACAGCATTACCCAGTCCAGATACTCTTGACAAGCTCATGGTCTGGCAGGTGGAGACGCACAGGAGAAGCTGAATACTCCCTAACACCTTAGCTAATCCATTGCAATCCATCTCTGCATACCAGCTTTACACTTCACGCAGAACTATTTGTACACATAAAAGGACAATATTTTGCTGAAACAAACTGTTTTGTCTTTTCTCAGAAGAGGAGGTTGTAGAAAGTTCTGCCCATGCCATCACTGGAAACATTCAACTTTACTCTTTGGATACCAACGAATGTAACAGAGTGATACCTGAAGCGATAGATGCCAATGCTACTGAACGTGCTACTCAGTAGTTAAGGTTGAGAAAGAGGAGGTTATTGCTTTCAGCATCGTTTCTGTTGACTCTTGCAGTAAATGACATGCCAAGGTCAGCATCACAATCTGTAGCAGAAACCAGTTCTTCAACATGTCTTTAAGTGGGGATAATACATAGCTTTCCTACCATACAGTGAGAAGAAATGGCTTCAGCTTCATAAGCTATTGTCTTACTCAGATGAGAGGTGCTAGGTGAGTGCAGGATGGTTTCTGTTCCACAGGCAAGCACTAGAATTCCTCCTCTACTCAAACCAGTAAAACCCAGTCGCAGGCATCTTCACTCCTCTGCAGCCTTCAAGCATAACAAGGGCAGTCAAAGGGCTAAGAGTGACTTGGGAAAGAAGGAGGTAAATAAACAAGCACAGAACATTTCAACAATGGCAGTGTTTGAAAACTGTCACTATAGTTGGATATTGCGAAATTTGAAGTTTGAAATGGGAAATTATACAATAATACAAAAATAATTTTTATTTTCACCGTGCACGGAGTTGGGTCTTGAAAATAATTATATCGGCCATCTTGGCTCTCTCCTTTCCTCGACCTCTGTAGGGTGCAGAAAGAGGTAGAGAGGAATCTGTTTGTGGACAATTTAGAGTACACCACTCATCAATCTTATTTTTGAAACAGGCCTAACCTGAATGCATTCTTCATTGCATTCAATGAAAGGAGAAATCTGAACCACTACTTATACACCCCTTGAATAACAAACCTCTCCAGTGGTAGACTGTACAAAGCCAACTTGCACAGCAAAGCATTTGAAATATAAATTACATGGGAGAGATTACATTTTAGGCTCCAGTTCTGTAAACTCTTGTGCGGAGGCGGATCCTGCTGCCTGCATAACACTCCACTGAAATTTGTAGCATTCCAGTCCATCTAGAGCAAACTGCAAGATGAGAGCTCTAGTTTATAGCATATTAAATAAGTATACAATAGATTTCTTTACTGCAAGCAATTGTGCATTTGACACTATCTCAGAGAACCATTCCAGGAAAAGACTGATACTCTTTTTTTACTGTCCAAGATAGCGTCTACATTAATTTCATAGCTGCATATTTTATTTCATATGGAGTATGTTTAAGAGAAAAAACACTCTTTATTTTGTATAAAGACATTTATTTTTTCTTGTGTTTGTTGCCATGGCAATACCATCTCTGGTGGAAAGCTAAATTTACATTTAAAGAGGCATTTTTTAAAAGGTAAAGGCAGATGGCTCCTAAGAATAATTTATCTTGCTAAGAAGATTACGCTTTATTTCAGAGAATGTTTTGAGACTTGACTCGGTGCAGCAAGCTGGGTGGTGTTTGCTGGGCCCCTGGCAGACGGGCAGGAGGATGCCACATGGACTTCCCCGTATTCCAATTCACACAGAATGATAATCCACCCTCCCGCACAGCAGAAACACAGGGAGCGGCACAGCAATTAAATCCACGCCATGTACCTATTCAAACCTGAGGTGTCTTACTCATATGTCTGTCTATTTTTATGTAAGGAAGAGACTTACAGCTATCTCATTATAGGATATTTTTAAGCCTCACACAAAAGCTACTTAATATAGTTAAAAGTTGCTTTAAATAGTTTTAACAGTGTTTGGAAAATCACTTGTAAAGGTCATCTGCCTTCAATTTTCTTTGAGCTTCTCGAGTATAATACAATGTATCTATACAGACATTAATGTTTAACTTCACGTCCTTTACATGTAAACAAACATTTTTCGTACTTTGCAGCTGTGAAAACAGCAACTAAGCAACATTTAGGAAGATGCTAGCGAGTTTCTGACAGAGCTTTTGATGCTGACTGTGGGAATTGTGAGATTCAGTCCCCTGCCCAAGGAGGATGAGCTCCCCAAAGACAGCACCACTTTCATGCAGCTCCCAGAAATGCATGTATGTTAATCACGGTGCTGGGTTTTTCTTAACTTTGCTGTTAAATATGAATATATTCTAAATGAGTCTCAAATATAGAGCAGTCTGAAAAAAATTACATAATTCTTTCAGTTACTGAAGCATACCAGACATGTTTGTAATTTTGGAGCCAGAATATGGAACAGATGATACCAGTTTATTTGTCAAAACAATAGAATACAGAATGGGTGAAGATGATTGTTTCTTAGAATATTCTAAGCTGATGTGATTCCCATAACTGAGTATTAATGAATATGGTTGAAATTTATGGTTTATGCTACCTTCAAATATTTAACTCTTCATGTATCTTTCATATGCATGAAGTGACAGCAAAGGTTGGCTCTGATCACCAGACAAACAGCCTGGTAGTCTTATTGCCTTAATGGGATCCCATCTGAGAGCGAATATTGGGCAATATTGTGGACATCTTATGAAATCAAAGCACCTGAAGCTTTTGCACGAGATTCTGGATGTGCCACTTCTTGCTGACGTGTGTGTTCCAACGTCCCAGTGCAGGATCTCACTGGGGAACGTGGCAAAGCCAGTTGGTGTCTAACACAGCTGTGTCTTAAGTGATTTTTACAATACAGAGACAGCCAGTATACTAAGAGGCCATAAGTTTATTTTTTCAGAAATATGTTTATGTGAAATTGTGTGAACATTCCAAATTCGGAATGTGAAACATCCCAATTAATGAAAAAAAGAAGAAAAGTTTAAAATTGGTATTTTTGCATATTTTTTTTTAATCTGGTAAGTTTAACCACTGCTCTTCTCACAGTTTTATTACGCAGTCTGACATTCCTTTTAAAGCTCTTGCTTCTATATTAATGAATAAAATTCTTAGGTTTTGACTAATTTCTTCCCCTCTTGTTAGCAAGTATACCTACAAAGGCAGAGCCTGAAAACTAGAACAGCAACACAATGTTAAATTAATGGTTTGGAGGGTTTCTTCAAGTTAGTTCCCCGACTTTTGAGGCCCTAACAATTTCAGTTAGTATCAGTTTTAAGCAATACAGATTTTGGAGTTTAAAAAGGCATCTAACTGGGGTTGTAGGATGACCGAACTGCATAGTAGAAGGAAATATTTGCAAGCAGAGAAATTAGCAAATGCAGGAACAGGCCCAGAGGGGTTTTTTTTTTCAGGAATACAAAAGAATAATGTCTAGCGCTCTTAATTCAATGAGCTATGAGTTAGGGAAAGCAGATAAGGCCAAGACAGAGCACTGAAAGAAACCCAGAAGAGCCCTCCTGTCAATATAAAGCCAAAGCATTTTCATCACTCCAGCACTAGCCTTTTTTGAGTGCAGCATAGTAGATTAGAGCCAGGCAATTTGGGCAGAATCTGATGAATCTGATTAAAAGTATGAATATTAAAAAGGTGCTCTGCTTTTTTTTTTTTTTTTGAAAGAAAATTCACTGTGCTGTGAAAAGGCTTATCATGCAACTGTTGATTGGTTGTATCAGTTTTTAAAGACTGATTGCAATGGGTTAAATGGCTCTGGTTCCTCGTTTCCTAGCAGAAACATAAGCACCCCTTAGGATTTTTTTCTAAAGGTAAATGTTTTCTAAAGAGGAAGGGGAAAGTTCAGAATGGCTCCATCTAAGACTTGTTCTCCTGGCAGCAGTCATATGTCCATCCTACCTTATCGCTTCCATTTGGAGTAGAAAGCGTAGGAGATGCAGTCCCACAAGGGCAAGCAGCAGCAACAGAGGAGCTGATTTCCAGATCATCAAGAGTATCTGAGAGACTCCCAAAAGGCAGCAGTGCCATACCTATCACTCCTCTACTTCTGTATTGATAAACTATAAAGTTTTTTGACATGTATTGCACATGGACCTGCAAACATTACTCTGTAGATAAGCTGTAACCATAAAGCAGGGTTATACACCAGTACATCTCAGTAGGGCAGTCCACTGGACAGATTTGTATAGTTTATTTTCCCTCTGTTCCCAAGTAGAGTGGCATTAAACTTTTAACTTGTTCAAAAGCTGCAGCTGAATGTTACAGTAAATATATGCCTCTCTCATGAGAGCAAACCCGTTTTAAATGATAGGCTACACATACTCTGGTATCTAGTGATCCACTCTCTGTGTTTTGAAATCTGTATACAGAGACACAGGCCAAAGCCATACTCTTTCCTGTCTGGGTAATATCATCTCAGCTATATTCCATCAGTACTTGTGATGCATCACATTTAATAATTACAGCAATCTGTTGGAGGTTTGGGTTTTTTTTTTGTTTGTTTGGGGTTTTTTTGTTTGGGGTTTTTTTTTCCCAGTACACTTTCAGCTTTTGATGTTTCTGATCACTATGGAAAGCTTATGGTATTTTATAGACTGCTGACTAAGATCATATGCACACCAGCTGCATTTTATCAGGGAACAATGTTTGCCTTTTGAACTGGCTGATAGATTTTTATTTAAAATGAAGAAGAGATATACATTCTTTGGCAACACTTAGAACCTTGTTCAGCACAATATCCATTTGCAGAAAGTCATAGCTTCCAGCTAAACAGTGCACCAGCCCATGGCCATCAGCCCAAGAAAGGCAGAAAGAAAAAAATCTAGAACCAGAAAGGACCACAAGTTTATCCGCTGCATAACAAAACCAGGATCAGCCCATGTGATTTGGGCAGATGTTTTGTCCTACCTGATCCTGAAGCCTTTCAGCAGAGATTGCACACCTTTTCTAAGCTATTTATTTACTAGCCCTTCATTATCCTGCTGGGAAGCTTTTCCTAGTACCAAAGTTCAGGTGAGTCAAGGGGTATACAGGACTTTTTATCCTGTCTCCCCCAAGCATGGAAAGAAAATTGTTAATTTCCTTTTGCAACAACTTCAAAAACCAAAACCAGTACTTAAGCTATTACACATCTTCCCTTGAAGAAGCAATCCCAATTATTCAACCATTTTATGGCACATTTTCTAGACTTTTAGATTGCCTTTATTACAGCCAACTCTTTATTTAAATGCAGAGCCCAAACCCACACACACATATCCAGAGGAGCCTATCGGTACTGAGAACTGAAGCACTACAGCATGCATTATCCAGGAAGTCAAAAGGCTGCCAGCAAAGGACACCGAGCTATCAGCACAGTACGATTAGCTGGAGGGCAACTCAGCTGGACCACTGCCGTGAGCCAGGATAGCAATTCCTATGTACAACCAGAAGTTAGTCTTCAGCCCGCTGACTTTGTTGTGCCTTCCCTGTTCATCCTAAGACAGGTCTAGTCAAAACTACTGACCACCAAATGCATTTAAGGAAGCTAGTTTATTATATAATATCCTGATGGTTTGGGTTTTTTTTCCCCATTGGAGCAATGCTTTCTGTCCTTTCTTCCCAAGAATTGTTCTCTCTCTGCATTTACCCCTAAACTGGGGAAGACATCTCTTTTTATAGATCTTAAAACTGGAAGGGTGTATCAAATCATTTCACCTGACTTAAACCCACAACAGAAATCATTCATTTATGTGTTCTGCCAGATAACCTTTGTTTTCTAGAAGGGGTGCTGCCAACATAGGCTATTGATTTGAAGGCATCAGAACATTGATTTTTTTTTTCATTTTCATCAGTAAATTGGTTTTTCCTATATGAAACTGGGCACATGCTTTTAAACTTTGAATTTGCCTTTAGTTTCCAGTCATTGGTTCTTGCTATGCTCTAAGTGATAAAGAGCTTTTGCACTCATTATCTCTCCACACGGATTTATGCATGCTTAAGTCACCTTTCAATCTCTTGACAAATTACACTGCAAGCTTCTTCAAATGACTTTTTTTTCTAGTCCCTAAATGCTTTATGTTAGATTCCTAGCTCTATCCCCAAATTTTTCCAGCACTTTCACATACTGACATTGTAACTGGATTTCTGTTAACTCCATAGGACTTTGAATGGCATAAGATAATAAATTTGCCACCTACCTTTTATTTTCATTAACAGAGGTAACAAAGTGCTATACTTTTAGCTACTCCGTCATATTGGGTGCTCACATTCAGTTGTTTGTCCTCTTTGATCCAGGCATCTTTCTGGCATGCTGCTTCTTAATACCCTGGCTACCAGTCTGAAGGCTATGTTGATGTATATATTTAATTCAGCAAAATCTACTTTGCTTTGAAGAGCCCAAGTTATTAAGCACTTACACAAGGATGCTCTTCTCCCTCGCAGGACGTTAAGAGGGTTAGCATGAGGCTCCCTGGGAATCTTCAGCCACCCAGGAAAGAGGGAGCTGGGACAGACCCCAGAGGCACAGCTGGATAGGAGTACCCTTGTGTCCTCAATCCTGCAAGTGACACAAGGATTCAGCAGCCCACACTGTATGGGGCTGACTGCCCTCCCTTCCTCCCCACCTCTGATAAAGCCTCTGAGGCTTATCCCAGGGTCTGAAATCAAAGCTTAAGGCTTCTATGATATACAGCACAATTATACAGAGTGTGCTGGTAGATTAACAGCAACAGGATTATCAGCCCTTATATGGTATCCAACTTTCACAGTTTACAAAGCTTTTAGAGACAATGTTCATTTCCACTTTGCAGGAAACAAGTACTTGCTTCTTCCTATACAGAGGGTGACTAAGGTCAGCACTGAAGAAAATGACAAAGTTTATATGGAAAATTGTATGGAAGAAAGTTTGGCTTTTTTTGCTTGCTTAACATTGCTAAAACCAGCAGATATGCATAGCGAAATATATCTGTTGATGCACAGGTCCCATACTTTAAATGGAAACCATTTGCTTTGCCTCAGAAAGATCTTTACCATCTTCTGTGGCAAGGAAGTCACCCTTTAGTCTTTTCCTCTGTTGTTTTAACAGGACATTACCAGCTAACAGGGTACATTTCTATGTAGTCTTGTATCCTTAGAATACAAGTGCAAGCTGTTTAAGACATTAGCAATAGTTGTCAAAGGCTTGAAGCCTCTCTGGGGAGCAGGGGAGGCTTGCACAGGAATTTTGTGCGCTGCCAGAAATCCCTACCAGACCATGTTACTTTACTCACTTCAGAAGGCAGCCTGAAGATGTGTCTCATATTAGGAACTCTGCCACCTTCTCTTTCCAAATAGCCTTTTAGTTCTTAGGAAAGTTGACTCTGAAAAAAATGGAGCAGACAGTCTTTCAGCCTGTCTAGACATTCTGGATGCTGAATGTTTAATGTCCTGGTATAACATAGCTGGACTACAGCAGTGGAAAGTGATGAAGGCAGGAAAAACAATAGGCAGAACTTCTGGTTTAACAGGCATAAATACACTGCTGGTTCAGCTGCTCTGAGCTGGTAGTCTGCAGGAGGCTAGGGAACAATTATGTACTTTATGTCAAGGAAGCTCTGTCTAGACAAATCAAAACTTCTTCCCACAGAGATTTAGCCTTTTTGCATACCCTTTGTCTCCCAGAAATTGCTACAAAGAACTGTTAGCCATCAAAAATAGACACTGAAAGTCACCATCCAACAAGTCAAAGATGGGGATCAGGAGCTGGTTTGTTATAGCCCCCTTTCCCACTATGTTCCTGCATGGGCACAGTTCTTCCACATACTCTTTTTTCATATTCTCTCCCAAGTTTGAAAAACAATTCACCAAGATACATGAAACCAGAAGTAACACACAGGGGAAAAAAAATGCAGACCAGAACTCAGGAACCTCAGCAGCTTACCTCTGAAGTACTTAGGACCACTGACTTCGCAAGTGATGGATGTTCAACAATTAATTGTGTTGAGCAGCTGAATTAAGAAACATGAAGTCACCTTTATGGTTTTGAGTGGCTGTAAAGTTTACATGGTTGACCCACTTGGTTCTCGGATACAAGTCAAATACTCAAGTTCCATCAGCCTTGGCATAGAACAAGTCTTGTAGATAATGCAAACTCTGGAAGGAAGATATTAATGTATTCCCTTACTTTATTTCCCTGCAGATGAGTTGCATCACAACTGTAACCACCACTCTTGTAGCAACAACTTTGGTCTTCAATTAGATTAGCAGTTAACTCAAAAATCAGTGCTTTCAACCTCATTTTTGTATAAAAAGTTCACTTAAACAACATGAAACAAGTGTTAAATTGATGGGACATAACTTATTTGGAGGGTTCAAAGCAGCCTGAGACATAAGAAAAACGGAGTCAGCATGAGGCTCTGAGGTGGTGTTTATTATAACCATTTCCTTGAACTTCAACTTTGCCTTCTGTTGTCAGTAACTTCAGATGAGAAGGACAGCGGATTTGCATTATGTTCACGCATATGAGAGTCCCAAATTATGGGTTTAATAAGAGCCATTTGAGGCCTCTTCCTGCAAAGGGAATGTCACCCTCCAGTCCAGGACATCAGTGCAGCCACACAGGCTGCCTCACCACCTGCCTTGGACCTTGACCTTTCTGAATCGTCTCAAGTAGAGCTCTGTGCAGTCATCTAAAGTCTGCTTCAGGTAAATAATGTCACTGGGATTACAGAGCCAGCAGAAATTACTTGCTGGCCTTTTTTGAAGGCCGGGTTACATGTAGTGCTTTTAGATACAGACCAGTTTGTGCTGGGGAAGTTTCCGCACGCCGTATTTTCTCATTGCAGTTACAATTGCAACTCAATGTTTTATAATTTGGGGTCACCTTTCTTTAGGTGTGGTCAAATAAGGACTATTCCCATATAGTTACTGCTGCAACTCAGTAATACCAGAGCAAAGTTTTCTGGAAACAGCATTTTGATTAAAAGGAAAAAGACGACAGGGAGGGGAAAAAAATAGAGGACCAAGACAGAAAGATTCATCTTCACTTACTAGTCTTCCTTTTACCTCCCTTCAGCTACTTCTGATATTAGAGCTAATAAGTGTTTTGGCCTGTTACTCTAAAAGCATGATCATTGTCTAAATATAGAAAGGGTAGCACAGTACTCCCTCTGGCACCCATTAGGTTCTTGGATTTAAGACCTGATAATGAGTGAGAACAAGCCCACCTTCAGACCACTCACTGAAAGGCGGTAGGTCTCCCGGAGACCTGTGCACTCTGTGTTCAGGTCTGTGTCCTGCATGCAACCACCTGCACACACCTTACTAAATTTTCTTCAGCAGTTGTTATATTAAGAGCATTTTTTGAGTGTTACAAATCTGTACAATCTAAAGCAGATTGTTCCTTAGGATTCCTGCATATTGTCCTACAAAATAGTATGGGACAAAAGCAGATAAGTCCCTGCATAGATAGAAGTTTGAAGAGTCTAATTTCTTAGGATTAATAGAAACTTCATGTCCAAAAGTCATATGCAACAGGAAAATAATCACAAAAAGTGTGACTGAATGCCAGTTATACTGGGAATAACAACAGCAATGCAGATGCCTGCAGCTACTGAGGACTGAGCACATCTTTCTCCGGTAATCCTTGTTTCCAAGAATGTTTTTCCCAATTCAGTCACATTTGCTATCAGTTGATGCTTCAGCTACAGAGTACGTGCTTTTCTAAGTTTTAGACCTTTATCTGTAGTTAGGACTTACCTCGGAGAGAGATAGCTCCCTGGTTTGTACACTAGAGCAGCTGGTCTGTGCTTGCATCCACAGAGCTGCTTTGCTGAAGGCAAGAGAGCTACCTGCTGGCTGAACTTCAGCAAACTAGACTGAGAGCCAATTTCTGCTTCTAACTTTTCCAGTCTAGGGTCACGGGCACTATGGGAGTGCAAGAGGCAACCTGAGCAGCAGCAAGGATGCAGATGTTGTGAGCAGGTAGCACTACCGGGACGGGAACCCAAGGAAGATAATTCAGGGAGATGGATCTGGATGGAGAAGCGGATGGCTTTGGCACCACAAAATAAATGAGTGTATAATATAGATTTGGTAATAACCAGGATGTTATTAATACAAATAAAAGTGGTTGTGGGAATATTTTTTGAAGGTAGAGTAAAGAAGGAGCCAGCCTCTTCTCAGTGATACTCAGTGAAGGGGCAAGAGCCAACAAGCACAAACCAAAAAACCAGGAAATCCCATTTAAACTTTAGAAAAGACATTTTCCACTGTGATGTTGAACACTGGAACAGGTTGCCCAGAGAGACTGTGAAGTCTCCAGCCTTGGAGATATTCAAAACTTGACTGAACATGGCCCTGAGCAGCCTGCTCAGGTGGGTGGCCCTGCTCTGAGCAGGGAGGGCTGACTAGACAATCTCCAGAGGTACCTTCCAACCTCAACTAGTCCATGACTCCAAGACAATCTCTTCATTCAATTAAATGACACAGCAACAACCAAACACAATCTTCTGCTCTTAATTCCAAGATGATGAGCAAGTCCCTTCTTGTCTCGCTGCTTAGATAGGTCTGCACCTTTTCAGTCCATCATTATAAGATATAATGTTTCATTACAGTTCTTGCAGCAAGGACAGGCTTAAATCAATTCCCTTTCCAGGACCAATTTTGAGTATAGCCTGAACAAACGTGACAGACAGACCCTGGAACACTCCTAATGAGAACAGTAAATTAATCAAAGTTACTGGCTCAGTAGAAAATTTGTGATAGTTTTAATTGGAAGAACAGTGCCAGGAAAAGAAAGTCCTGATACTTGATCAGCATGGAATCAGTAACATCATTTGTTTACATCCTGTTCCATACAACAGCATGGAATATTAAGACAATCCTTACCGAAGAGGTAAATATTGTTAAATAACAGCTATTACTGAATTGCAGGACACAACTGACACTAATTTGTTAGCCTTCCCTGACACAGAAACTCAACAAGACAAGCAGCTGGAATACAAGAAATAAACCTGTGTATTGGTTTTAATCCAGTTTGGAGCCAGTTTGCTAGCAGGAGGAAAGAACTAGCATCTCACAAAACCAACGGGTTTGTTAGAGGGTAGTTATCACATGCGATAGTTACTGGTTTAGACAAAGCAGATATCAAGCAATTGTGCTTAATGATCTATAGATATAGGGAAAATAGTACAGTCACATTAAGAAAATGCAGAGGAATTTGGATAGCAGGGCAGTAGGAGGGTGAGGGTAAGATGGACAGAAGAAATTGAGGAGAAAGGACATTAGAGAACCTTACAAAAAGAAAAGTTAGCTGAAAGAACTTTTTTGAGCTACTGTGACTATCTGTGAGCTTTTCTTTCTACCTCAGTTTCAGAAAGACCCAGCTACCTTCCTGTTTTTTTTCCAGACAAGGAAGTAGCCATAAGTAACATTGTCGAGTCACTTTCCCTACCTAGTGCATAGTTTAACAATAGCTAACCTGAGCTATTTCTCACGCCAGCTTTAGGGCTTTTCTAGACCCCAAAGCATCCCATTAGCTTTTTACTGTGTGTATCATGTAGCAGCATACTAAGCCATTTCCTTACCATACTCATCACCTGTTTTAGCTATGTCAGGATAAGTAATACCAACATCCAAGTGATTTCGGTCTAAAGCTGCTGTCAGCGAGAGGCCCTGCTTCTGAAGGGGTCACAGCCCCGATAAAATTTGTAGAGAAACTGGAGGTTCAGTAGCAGGAAGTTACCTGCATGACAGCACCAATACAGCCCTTAACAGTGATTTTTTAGAAACATATAAGAAGCTTTGAGACAAATATTGAGAAAGTTATGTACAGAGTACTAACTGTCTTCTATTGCTCATCTTAGAAACTTACTAATTATAAAAATACAAAGATAACAATAGCCAAGCATTTAGCATTAGGTAAAAATAAATAGAAATACTCACTACTAGCTAACCCACAAAGTTGGCGCTCCAGGACCTTATGTGAGAGAAGCAGACATTTCCATACACCTAGCTATGCTACTAATGCTCTACCAGCAATAGCAAAGCACTTACTGGCCTTTATACAGCTTAGGTGTGAGTAGAAGGAAGCACCACTGGAGATGAAGGTTCCTGGGAAGGTGATTAATTCAGTTTTAAGGATGATTAGTTTCGGGTTTCATGTGTGAGTGATTGACAGAAGGGAGCATTGGTGCTGGGAGCAGCAGGCCTTTTCAGGAGGAACATCAGCCTGGCTGAGGCTGCTCAGGCCCTGAATATACCCCATCTCTTCTGGGGTCTTGTTCTGTAGGCAGATCCCCTCAGCTAAATAATAATTTGTTCTCAGTTCTTGCACTTTCTTCCAGGTATTACAGCATGCCTTGTCCCAGGAGAGCTCTGGTAGGGGCCAACAGATGTGAATCCCTTCTGCACTGCATCTAAAGCTCAGTCTGATTCCTGAGAAGTACCAAAGCCTCAAGCTGGCATCTGCAGCTCACTAAAAGATAGGGAAGAAACTTGAATGGCAATCTAAATTTACTAGGATGGCCACAAAATAGCCACAAAAATGTTATACTGCTGTAGCTTATGTATTGCCCTTGCTCTCAACGCTTGCACTGCGCTGAGTTACCATTAGCTAAGGAAATGGCATCTTCCATCTCCAGCTTGAAGAAACAGAGAACATTTTCCCCCAAGCAAATTCAGAGAGGTTGTTTTAGATGGGGACATTATCTGATAAGGCCAAAGCAGGGCCCTGAAGTTTCACCTGAGGAATGAAGCCTGTAAGCATTCAGGGAAAGGTGGAGACTGACAGCCTTGTTATCTCTCTATTCCCCCACCCTCTGCTTTTTACCTCTGTAGGGTGTAAACTATCAGGAATTGGGGGGGGGGGCTGTTTCTTACCAAGGTGTGGTGCTGGTCTAATGATGCTCTGCTCTTAAGCTACAGTTAAATACTGCAGAAAGTGGTGACAGTTGTTAAAAATGGTGCCATCCCCAGCTGGAGGGAGGTGGCCAGCCCCAAGGCAGAGGGCAAGGGTCTAGCAACTCCAGGGCAGAAGTCCCAGGGCTCAGCAGGACCCATCCCTGCAGCTTCATCGGGCTGAGCTGGCTGATTTCATATTTAAAACAGATGTGGGAAGCTCATGAGCTCTGTTTTGCTGGCTCGAGTGTAAGGCAATGGTAAGTGCTTGAGGGTGGCAAGAAGGAAGGGGGAAATATGGATGGGTTTAAAATACATCTTAGGATGTCAGCAAGCTTCTGAAGAAGGGGATGTATTGAAGGCCATATTTATTTAATTTGTTTAGCCATGTTTTGGTGATACCTCATTAACTGGAACAGAAAGAAATGTTGGAATGAGAGTGCGCTGTGAGTATTCATCTGTTCTAGGCTACAAATTGACTGTGAAACATCACAGGGAGGCTCAGTAGTGCTCCTTACTGTTGTCAGCATTGATGGAGTGGCACCCTGTGAACTACAGTGTTTTCTAGTGCAGATATGGCTGGAGTGATTCGCAAATGCAATAAACTTAAATCTTTCTCCTTTGTGTGCTGTAGCAACAGCCAGGATGGTATCCAGGAAGCCCTGAAGGCAATACCTGGGCACGGTGGGGTGCTGCATTCCCCTGCAGTGTAAATATAGCAGTAAATTTGCAGCCTTTTTACAAGCGAGAAAGCCAAGACACAGGAAAAAGATCAGAAGTGGTCAGTGGACAGCCCCAGATGGAGCTGTGGCTGTAGACAGCCAGTGATGCAAGTAATAGTAAATCACCATATGGGATGTTAGTGGTAGAGCTGGGGAGGCAATCCCATGAACCACAACTCTTACTGTCCTGCGCCTTTGCACCCCCAGGTGTTTAATGCAGCCTTTGCACCTGCATTAAATAGCTGTCTTTAAATAAGCTTATTTTCCAGCTGGCACTGTGTCCCATTCAGTGCTCAAGGACTGCCTCACCACTCAAATAATTATGTTTTCAAGGAAGATTTTCTTTTTTTTAACAGGATCCATTAAGAAAAGCCCTTGGACTCTATGTAGAAGATGAGGTAAGACAGCTGGAAATCGAAAGTTAGCTTTGTAGTAGAAGAAACTGATGTTTGAGGAAAAACTGGTTTCTTCTTGGCTATGAATTTTCAAGTTAGGAAACTTTTAAACCGAATGATGCAAGATTCTATTAAATATAGATTCTTAATTTTTTGATGCTGAACCCTGGAAAACATTAAATGTGGCTTCGCAAATTTCTGAGGAATTATGAATTCAGAGGAAACTGATGTTTGCTGTCTCCCAAGGCAAGGTAAAAGAGATCTAAAAGTATTCAGTGCAGGATTTCAGGAAGACCTGGCTCAATATTCATTCTGCTTAAGAGTTGTGACAGTGACAAGTAATTTTGCCGCCTTCCCTCAATTTTCTTTCCTGCAAAGTGGAAATAACCATTTCTAAATGCAGTATTTATCGGTATGGAGAAGGTGCAATTATTGCCAATACAGGCTGTGCTGCATTTCAACCTGAAAGTTAGAAATAGCTTTCAGTAAAGATCTTAATTTTGCAACTGACCAATGTGTCAGGGAAGTGGGACTGAAAATATTTGGGGAAAAAACCCTTTGTTTAGCAAGCTGTACAATTTAAAGGATGCTGTTAATATACTAAGTGCATGACAGCCTTTTCAGGTGATTAAATGCCCAGCTGAAGTGGTGTATATAGCCATAGAAGCCATTTGTTGAAGATATAAACAGCACCGTTAATATTTTTTCAATTATAGCAAAAGGTGGAAGATGCAGTGATTTTTTTAAATCATGGAAATAGCTTTTCTTGATGCTTGAAGGGATAGAAAACCGAGTCTTGTCTTCCCCATCTTCCTATTCCCATGCCTTTGTGGCAGGATGTGGTTGCCTCTCTCAGGTGGTTAATGTTGGTTTGACGTGTGATTTGGGTGAGAGAGGATGGACCCAGCAGGTTGTATCTAGTGTCAGTGTTGTTTTTCCTTTGTTGGGATGGCTGAACTTTTTTCCTTTGCCTGTAAGTGTTGGTGACTGAATTGATCAGTCACAGTACTTACTGCCAAAGCTGCACTGGGGCCATGTAGGAGTGCAACAGGGGAGTTTTCTTGGGAAACGGGCTGGGGGCAGAGCCCTGGGGCTCAGCCTATAAGGTGTTTTGCTTTGGTTTCTTTTCTGGACTTCTCCAGCCTGAAAGTGTCAGCTCTGTTTTGTTGTTTCCCATAGGCACCCGTCTCTGAGCACTGCTCCTGAGCTCCAAGAAGATGATTCCTCTGGCCTTCTCAGAGTAATCTATGAGAAGAGTCTTCCTTACGCCACTTTCTTCAGAAGGTGCATCAATTCATACCGTCCTTAATCCTTTCACTCCTACAAATTTTGGTGCTTTGAATTTTCAGGTCAAGTATTGTATAATATTTATCAAGGAAATGGAGGAGATGTTACTTTGAAAGGGGAATTAATGTATTGGTTTGACACCTGCAAAGGCTTCTGAGAAAGGAAGAAGTCCTACTGAAGTGTGATAGAGCGCAGACTGCCTAAAGGTTAGTCTCTAGGCGATGTTCAGGCCTTGGGCCACAACACCATTACTTCGTGTTCTGTTGCAGCCAGAGGCTCCGAGTTGACTTATCCACATCCTGAGCAATTAGCGCTCTCCCAGTTTCCAGCATTTTGCAGAGAAAAAAGGAGAGGAGGAAGCAAAGAAGAAACGGGTAAGCGACCAGAGGCTGAGAATATAAGTTGCTGAAGGTGGAAAATGTGTTCAGCAACCCATGGGTCTCTTGTACGCTGACCCACCCGAATGTAGTTGTTTTGACCTTCCTAAAGCACACGTGGGAACAAAAGCGGTTCAAAGCTGAATAACTGAAAAAGAGAAGAGCTGAGATGCGGGGTGACCGGGAGTGAAGCTGCCTTGATGATATGCCAAAGCTCTCCCTGAAGCTCTCTTCTTGTCAACGTGAACAACTGTTTGAGCTGCACTGTGCTCGGCGGTGTGGTGGGGCGCTGGGCAAAGGTCCTGCCCTTCTCACTTGGCATCTGGGAACGGACAGGTGACTGTGGGAATTTACACCCCAATGCTGATGTTATTTTCAGGTGATAACAACTATAAAATGACAGAAGCATTGAACAATAGCCTTTAGTGAATTCTCTATACTAAAACATAATTCTGGTGTCAGCTCTTTGTGATATGAAATTTTGGAACAAATTGAAAATACTTGATTCTTAATATTTTGCTATTCTGTGATAAATTCACAAGTTCAGTCTATTAGAATCTTGTCACTTGGCTTTTTTTTGGCATATTTTATGGGTTGTTACACACTAATGTAATCTACTTAAGTGTATAATTCAGTAATAATCTCAAATTACTTTGGCTAAACAAGAGGGAATCTAATAAAATTATAAAGAGTTTTGATATGATTAATATTTATTTAGTTGTCCTTGTAACTTCTCTTTATACCGTTTATGAATAACTGCTCTGTACTTACATAATTTTTGCTTGTTCTACAAGACTGCAGGACTTCTTTGTCAGTTGTAGCATTATCCTGAAACGTGGATTAAGATCTCTTTAGCTCAAATGCACTCTGGTTTCTTCTACAGGTTCTAAGGAGCACGCCTCCATTCATCCCTAGTCTACTGCCAATGGGATGCCAGGCAGCTATAGGTTCTCATATAAATGTTATGTCTTCTAAGTTATTCTAATACTGTGAACAAACTTGTCATGGTGAATGATGAATTGCCTTTTTTTTCTTCTGTTAATTAACTTCTCTTGTACCAGAAGTTATTTGTTCCGCTGAAATATATGGGAATGCGCTAAGTTGGTACTCTTGATTTATTGCTTTTGCCTCATGATCTATTTTTCAAAAGTGTGCTGTTCAAATTTGCTTTCTAGTGCTAGATGAGAGATCATTAACCCGCTCTCTTGAGAGTAAGCGTACCAGTAAAGAAAGGCAGAAGTTCACGAAAGCTACACCTCCAGATAACATATGGGAAAAGAACCTCTTAAAACACAAACATGGCATTCCTACAGCGTCACTACGTGATTTACGGAAAAAACAATAAGCTGATAGCAACTGCTATAGAACGTGGCTTTGTTAGGCGTTACACCCCAAGCTCTGGGTCGAGGCACGTGTGAGTCCGAGGTGGCTGCTGTGCCATCCTCTGTTCCGCGGCATGCAACGGCGTCAGGGAACGTCCCCTGGCTCTGAAGCGTGATCCCTGCAAGGGCTCACGGTGCCATGGTGAGCCCTTACGCTCCAGCGAGCGGCGCGTTCCCGCGGGGCTCTGGGCTCGTGTTTGCGGTGGGCAAAGAGGGGTGGTTGCCTTTGTTTGGCTGACAAGAAGCTAGATGCGGGGGGAGAAGGCACTGCAGCTGGCGGAGCGGGCCCTCGCCCTCCCGACCCGCGGCGGGAGGGCTGGGGTCGCCGGCACCCCGCGGGGCCGGGGCGATGCGGCGGGGCTCGGCGGGGGGGGGCAATGCCCGGAGGAGGCTCTCTCTGCAGTCCCGCCGTGGCACCGGGGTTTGGGGAGGGGGGGTCGTGCCAGGGCGCCGCGGAGCCGCCTCCCCGCCGGCAGGTGGGGGTGCGGGAGGAGCCCCCCGCGGGGGTCCCGGTGCCGCCCCACCGCTACCGCCGCGGCCGGACTCTTTGCCGCGCGCCGAGGAGTGGGGCCGCTCGCCCCCTCCCCGCGCGCTGCCTGGCGGAGGGAGACGGCGCGTGGTGCCGGTCTCCATGGCAGTGGGGCTGCGTGGGCGGAGTGGTCGGGGCCGCAGCGCGGCGGGGAGGGAGGAGGGAGCGAGCGAGCGCGGGCGCGCGCGCCCCCGGCCCTCCTCCCCCGCCCCTCGGTGTTTGTGTCAGGCTGCTGGCGGCGGCGGAGCGGCCCCGCGGCGCCGGCCCGGCCCGGCCGAGGGGCGCCGACCGCAGCCCGCCGTGAGGCGATAGAGCCGCCGCGCTCTGCCCCCCCGCCGCCCCGCGCCGCCCCCGCCATGGGCGAGCTGTGAGCGCGTTCGGCCGGCGGCTGGTGCGGTGCCTGCGCGGCGGCGGCGGCCATGGCGGTGGAGACGCGGCCGGAGCTGGTGGGGAAGCGGTTCTTGTGCGTCGGCGGCGGCGGCGAGGAGCCGCCGGAGAGCGGGCGATGGCGGGCCGGGGTCATCCGCGCCGTCTCGCAGCGGGACTCCCACAGCCCCGACCTGGCGGTAAGAGCCGCGTCCCGGGGCGGCGGCGGCGGCGGCGGCGGGCGGGGGGGGGGCTGCGGCGGGCCCGGGGTGACACGGCCCCGCGGGGAAGGCGCGTGTCAGCGCCCCGGCGGCGTGGGACGGCGGGCGTGGGGCCCCTCCGCCGCCACCGCGGGCCGCGTGTCCCCGCGGCGTGTGCGGCCGCGCCGGGCGGGGACGGGGACGGGGACGGAGCCGGGGGCGGGGGGGGGCGGCTCGGCGCCCCCCGGGGGGAAGGCGCGGCTCCCGGCCCGGCAGCCGGGGGCGGCGGGGGGAGAGGGCGAATACCTGGCCCGGCCGCCGAGGGGAAGGCGGGTCCGCTCCCGGGGCGGCGGGGCCGGGGCCGGGGGCGAGCGCGCCCGCTCCGGGGGAATGCAGAAACTGTCGTCATGGAGCGCTGACCGACCGGCTCCGGCGTGCTGGACGCGGTAGCGAACGCTGTTGTTCAAAGAATGTCATTGTTTCCCTTCCCTTTATGTCCGCTGTCAGTGTTTTCCTAAGGGGTGTAGGAATGTGCGGGAGGCTAGCGAAGGGGCCGGGTGCGCTGGGTTGTGCTCGGGCACGCTCCCGCTGCGGGGGGGCGGAACGCCGCCAGGATTTCCTCGGGTTTGCGTTCCGCACGCAGGATCTGTAAAATGGAGTTTTATTGTGCTCCCTGGACACTTGCTCGTTTTTATCTGTGAGTCTAACGAGTGTTATGTGAGCGGTTGCTTCCTTCCATGTTTTTATGCTGTCTATTCGGCGCTTCTGAAAGCGCATTTAAAAATATCACGGCTGTGTAAATGGGCATTACGTAGGCTGCAAAAAGGAATCACCGAACTGCGCCGGGCGGTCCGTATTGCTGCTGGTAAGGGGGAGGCGTTCGCAGCCCGACACGGTTCGGGGTGCAGTGTTGCCTTTTTCACACACTCATCAAAAGCAAACAATTGCCCGGTCTTAGAGCTTATCGATTGCTTGATGCGAGATGTGCGAGTCGCCAAATTTAAGAATTCTTGCTTTCATATGTCCCAGGCTTCAAGCTTTGTTTTAGAAACAGCATGCATGTGACGCTTGAAATGCTACTTTTTTACTGTATTGTGGGTTGCTTTTTTTTCCACCCTCCAGCTATAATTCAAGTAGCACGCTGTTCGTGCTCTTCTTTATGAAATGGCCTGTGTTTTCAACCTTTGCTTATATGTCAGAATCGTCTAGAATGCTTTATTTTTAGAACCTATTTTGGATGTCATTCTTGCAGGGTAGTATTCTCTAGAATCTATATACAATTATGGAAACACTGAGTAACGTTTAAGGAGATATTTACTAACATTTACAAGTCAGAGCTGTAATTTGTGAACTCTAGGGGCAGAGCTGACATTAAGAGGGAGAGGGTGCTAAACCGAGGCGTTTCAGGGGTTATATCTGTTATGTTAAATAGGTAGCGTATGCTGCCTATTGTAAGTACTCGCTCCTCTTCCTGACTTTGGTATCCGAGTGTTACTCTCTTCAGATACTCTTTCATTACAATTCTTGGTAATTTAAGGAAGAACTGTCGTGTTCCAGCTGGTTTCTGAGGCAGGATGACTAAGGGTATGCGTACGTGTCGTCGTACTCCGTCCAACTGAGTGCCGTTTGGATAGATCCAAACTACCTGAGAAGCAGGATGGATGCTCCCGCCTGCACTTCAGCCTGGGTGCAGTGCAGTGCTAACGTGGCCGCGTTCCTTCTGGTATTCTAGCTAGCACTAGACTACATAGCACTGCATTATGCTACGTAGACATACTCCTAGTCACCTAGGAGTGCTGGGAGCCCGGGAAGGTTTTGGAAGTACTACCCAGGTCTAAGGAGTCCCGGATCAGTACTTAACTACTGGAGCATCAATGCTCCCTCAAAGTGCAATATTTGGTTTTTGTGTTACCTGTTCTCCACCCCCAAGGCACAAGCACATATAAATCACAACGGGAGTGGGGTAGAGGAAGAAATGATAAGGTTTCTGTTAGCAACAGGTAGTTTCTGTGGGTTAGGCTCTCCTTTTGCATCGGTAGTTAACATTAACCTCTCGTTAGCTGATATTTGCTAACATCAGTATCCTCTTCCCCTGCCCTCAGTGAAGGACAAGGGCATTTTTCTGTCAGCCCTGGTTCCACATGTACTGTCCGAGATGGAGTGAGCGCTGCTCTTATCCTTCCATGGCTTTCCTTTTGAGGTGGCCATCCCTGCGAACAGTTCCAGACCCTTCTGCTACTCGTCAGTGGAGCGAAATGGTGATTCTTGTTGACAGTTTCATTGCTGCCCACAGGGTACAGCATAAAAATGTTGAAATTGACTTTTTGTCAGTTTTGTGTATTCCTGGTCCCTCTGAGCGGGATGGACATTGCAGAAACACAAAGGTGCTCTCAGCCACGGGAAGGGAGGAGGGCAGCAGTGGGCATTTTCGAGATGCTTTGCAAATGACCAGAACTGAGATACCTTTTAATCCTGGCTTCGGAAGGAAGTATCATTTACATTGCCTTTGTGTCTTGTCTTTTTTCCTTAATAAGTGTGAACCCCCCAGTCAGTTTCAACCAGTTTAAGAGCAGGGAGAGGTCCGAGAAAGATGACCTTCCCCCAGCCTGTGAAAGCTGACATCTGAGGGGCCTTGAGAGCCCTCCTCCCAAAAAACCATAAAGGCGAGGAGGTCACGGCATTTTGTGCGCTCCTCCTGGAAGCAAAGAGGTGGTTTCCAGCTGGCCAGCCAGCATGTACTGAGCTTCAAACCAGCTACAGCATATGCTGCCTCTTGCTTAGCACTGTACAGAGATAGGTAGGTGAGGGGGGATGGAGCTGATGATATGTGAAGGTGGGTTTAAGGGCATGAGAAAGAGCTGAGCATCAACAAAAGCATGAGAATAAGCGTGAGTCTTTGGATATGGCAATAAGGGACAAATGGAGAGTTTTTATGAGGTGAAGGATCTTAGGGAGACATTGGCAAGCTTCGAGGCAACTGACGTAATTAACGTTAAGTGGCCACAGGGCTTGTAGGAGCAAATCCACAGGAGACCAAGCTTCATTAGTTCTGCTGTAAACAGAACTACTCATTAAACCAGGAACTCCAGACCCGAAGGCTGGACTAGCTGTTCTCTGCTGGTGAGCAGGCAAATGAAGACTCCGGTTTTCATATGCTACTAAGTTTGTTTCGTGATTGTATTTTCATAACGAAATTCACAAATATTTTCATAGTTGAAATTATTCACCTGGTAAGCAAATGAAGAAAAGGACTCACTTATCCAACATCTTCTGGAGATACGTCTCTCCTGCTCCAGGAAAGTATGCTAAAATGACTCTTTCCTTATACTTTTTATGACTGCAACATAGCTGATATGTAGTCTCTGTTTTTTCTTAAAATGGATTTATTTAATTTTTTTTTTAACGAAGAGAACAGTATCAAAGTGTCTTTCCTCCCACTATTTTATGGACATTTTACCTTCCTCAGCTTTCCTATTAATTTACCACTCGTGGGGTATATGGTGAGAACAACTGGTCCTGGTTATGAGTACTGTTGGTCTTCCGGAAGATGAATGCTCCTGCCAATACACACAGACCCTTCTTGCCAGGATTTGGAACCCGTGCCTCTTTCTTAGTCATCCTGTAATGGGTACAGATGTTTAAAACCACCTGCTATACAGGTACAATGTGTACAATTTCATCCAGGAGTTTTCTTGATGATTTTCATGGTCTGAGTCACAACTTGATAGTTAGACCTCTTGATCTTTCATTCTTGAACATTCCTGTTGCATGAAAAGCATTTATTTTAAAACATAAGCAAAAAGAAATTTCATATACCTACATATATTTGTGTGTGTGTTTCACTAGTCATTGAGAGAATTCATAACTATTTTTCCGCTTAAGTAACAGCGGGTGTTATTAGAGGAAGCTAAGAACTCTATTTTTCCTTACTGCTAACTGCCTGGAAAAGCCTGTGTGCTGTTCTGATTGCAGTGGTAACTCTGGGCAAATTAAGAAACAGTCAGGAGGAAAGAGGTGGAGTCAATGCCATATGATCTCCCTGGTCTTTGCTGTCCCATAAGACTTGCTTTCTGAGCCACAGGATGCAAAATGTCTATTTAATCACTACTGCCAAGGTTTGACATGGTGATGGCATAGGTGTTTTCCTGTATTGTGCTTAAGAAGTGATTATTTAGAGGAGTAAATTTTTAAAAATATAAATCAAATTATTAAAATAATTTTGCTTACCAGAAGTGCTTCAGAGTTCTGTGCATTTTCACAGTCCTGCAGTTGTATATGGAATATAATCATATATTCAGCTGTGTATTTTCTCCACATGAAAGAAAATGGAAGTAAGCTTTTAAACGGATAACATGCAACCCTAAATAAAAAGTATAGTTATGAGTTGCAGTGATTTGTAATTGCCTATTTATTGATGTGTGAATTTTGCTGCCGTGACGTCCATGGATTGGAGTGCAAAATGAAGAACTGAGTACTTTGGTAGTCTTTAATGCCTTACTAAACATTACATTTGCCTATCGTAATTGTGCATAGGGAAATATATTGTGGCAATAAATCACCATGTTAGAGATCCTTCATAAAAACCTAAATATTAGTGAGGGTTTGAAGCAGTTCTTTGATTTTTATTTACAGTAAAATTAGTAAGATATAGTGGGGGAAATCATAAATAGTTCTTGGTAAATTGTAATTTTTTTTTTTTGGTATCTCCTCTTTGGTAATTTGCAGTCAAGGAAATGTTAAAAATTCACAATGTCTGGTAAAACGATTTAATAAAGAGAACAGCGGCAGACTTCGTGTGTCTGTTTTAACTGAATTTGCCCTCACTTAACAGTAAAATGGAAGTTCACAGAATGTAATGGAAACTTATTGGTGCTGTATTACAGATAACGTGAAAATAATTTGAAATAATTGCTGGTAATTTGAAAATAAAAGAAGATATTTTAAAGAAGTGCTCCATACGCTGGGAGTTTCTCCTAAAAGATGAAGTTAAATTTGCCTTCGCTGTGCGTGGAGCTGCTCTTACCCAGTCTCTTTATGACCTGTAATTGTTTTAATCTTCCTGCTTCTGCATTCCCGAACTTTGTGAATGCGGTACGGCTTTGTCATACAGGCACAGAATTGCCCTTCTGTAGGTTACATTTGTTTTCTGCCATATATTGATTTTTAGTGCGGTGTTCTGCATTGTCTTCTGTTTTCCTTTCAGTAAGTTACTGTTTAAGGAGAAACTGAGCGTATTAATTTTTTGAACACATTTGAGCTAATCTGTCTAAAAATGAAATAGATTTTTTCATTCCGTATTTTAGAAGTACAAGCTCTGCAGCTTTTACTTGTTAATCCTGAAATAAACTGGAAGATGCAGAAATATGCTTTAAAGTAGTTGTGCATAGCTTGTTGGTGGTTAATGGAATTTAAAAATAGTACGTATTTCTGTGCCAGCATCTGGGTTAAAGATGAAGAGCAAGCTGTTGGTGAGGAGCCTGTCATATTATTTACTCCAGCTATTGGAGATGATGCTAAAAACGTGCCAGAGTTTATCGTGTCACTGCTACCTCTGGATCCAGACAAGAGTGTTGTTGTAGGATGCATTTTGTGTGTGTTTTGAAGTTGGTTTGAAAGGAGTGGGAGAAGCTCAAAATGCAACAGGCATTTAGACCATCTTCAGTTGTTTCTACTGTTCTGGATCAATTCCTGAAGCCAACAAGAGTCTTGGAAGTCCTGGTGCGTATCAGCTGGGCAATCTTTTCTTGGCTCAGCAGTAAAGAAAACTTCCTATTTCCTTTCTGTGTTTCTAATAGGATTGAGCTTGTCATCCTGTGCCTGCGAATGCCCAGGGTTAGTTCAGTTAGCGTTCAGGAAGGACTCTCTCTTTCATAGTAACTTGGTCAAACACAGGAGCGTTCCTATGAAACTGACTGCAAGGATTGGACAGTTTATACTCTGCCCATCCCTCCTCTTTGCTTTTGTGCTAATAGAAACCTGAATATGATGTAGATCAACAAGTAAATACTTAACACTGATGGACTTTGAGGAAGGTTTATTTGAATGTCAAGACTGCAAACAGAACTTAGGTGTCCCGAGCTAGGGATTAATCAGTTTATTAATTTGCTGCATAGTTGCAAAGTATGCAGCAGTGAATGAAACATGGGAAAAGGAAGATTTGATCCTATACTTAAGTCTTTCAGGAGCCTTTAAGACAGATTTATCAGGTGTTTTCTTAATCAAAAAAGCATTCACTTTTACCTTTTATATGCCATGTGTACAAATGATGTATTAGTCCATGTTCGCCTTGCATCAATTTTTCTCATTCCAGAGCTTCGTGTGAATCTTTGGAGGTGTCTCAAAAAATGGGGCATAGCTATCTTAAAGAGTTTTGGAGAATAAGTAGTCACTTTATAGGAAGCCATTCTTTCTGTGCACGTGCCAAAATCTCAAAACCTGTTTGAGAACAGCGGAACTGTTCTTTAAAATCAAATTGAGTGAATTTTGAAAGTGGTAGTTTTAAAATTTGACCAAAAATAAGCTCAACCTTCTTCTGATCTTACTGTCAGTCAGTTGTGGAGATGCTTAGTTCCGTCGGTCATCTTGAATTTCTGCTGGGATCAGGCTTGGCCTTCCCTTTCAGTAGGACTCAGTAAGCTGCTTCTGCTTTTGCTGGTAGAAAATATTGATCGTCTGAGAGGCTTACCTCAAGTTGGCAACAAGGTGGTCATCTCAAAACAGGCGCTGCTATGACTTGCTGGTATTGCCCACTTTTGTGCTTTGAGCACTGACATTCAGTGTTGCTGCAGGGATGGTTTCCCTCCTGGCCCTACTGGGTGGGGGCTGAGGCCTGCTGTGCTTGGAACCAGTTTGTTCTTCGAAGCTGGTGGAGAATTCTAAGCTAAACTAATGTGATATTCCCTCATTGTATTGACTCATCCAGAAAGTTACTGTTGTTAGTTGATGTTATTCCCATGTACCACTAAGTGTCATGTTAAAAGACGGAATGAGAGCAGGGGAACCAGAAGAACCCTGGGGATTTTGCTGTGTTTTGCTTTCTAGTCATTTTCTTAAAAATATTTTCATTGATGTCTTAAATTATTTTACTTTAAACAGCTGTTACTGCTTTTCAGAATTAAGTGGAATGGAGCAACTTAATCTGCTCATGAGGAAGTTGCCTCTGTTCTGTGTACATACAGAAACTCAGTTTCAGCTAATTCATGTACTCTGTTCAGAGCTTCGTGGGCACAAAAGATGCAGGCCAGGTGTTAAGGCTTTTAGCTTGACCCTCCCATGGCAACATTTTTAGGAGTTTTGGAGACTGTGGTTCCACAGACATTTCTCTTGGTGGCAGTGCTGGCTTAATTTTTTTAACCCTGAGCAGTTTCCTGATCCATTCACCATATGGCACTTCAAGCCGTTGTACTGAGGCGAGGAGGTGGTACGGGATTGATCAGAGGCAAACAGCTGAGGGCAGGAGCAGCTTAAGCTGGCACCATTTCCAGGAGAAATGTCTCTGGACCATGGCCTGAATGAAGTAGTTGAAAACTAGCTTAAATATCTTTGTGAGAGTTGCAGTCACTGTAACTACTAAATGTGTCCTAACCTCCTCAGCTGTAATGCAGGGTTGAATTAATGCAGTTGAATTAATGATATTTATTCACTCAGTATGAATAACTTATTCTTTCACTTGAATAAGGAAATGTATGTTCAAAATGGCCCATACCATGATCATTTGATGTCCATTGATGCTATACTTATTTGCAAAGGCAAGTTTTGGAAGAATAGATGTGAAATCAAATGCTTTGAGGGAAACTTTAGCATTTGTACGTTAAAATGCATACACCTCTGATGCCTCAGTAAAATATGGCATATAATATTTCTGCATAAATATGATTATCTTCTTGAGTGTTCTGATCAGCATTGTAATTAATGTAGATGTTGAAGTGATTGCAGTTAGGCTTCACTGCAAGTAACTTTACTGCCATGTATGACAACTCAAGTAGACACTGCTGACTTAGTAGTTAGGTTGACTCACCAGGGTTTTACTTTTTTGCTAAGGGAACAGGGCTCCTTACTAAAATGATGGTTTAAAATCTGGAGTATGATTGCTCTGTGAAAGAGCACTTGCTGAGTCATTGCCAGGAGGCCCTGGTCACATCTCTGTAGTCCTGCATGCCTGGTGAGGAGGGACTGGAAAGCAGTATTTGGAGGAGTGTTGGCAAAGACAGTTCATTTTGAAACAGTCCTCCAGCTTGTTTCCCTATTTTTTTCTCTTCTTGGCTGCTCTTCTTTCCTGAAACACAGAATGTAAATTTACTACCTTTCAAAAACAAACAAAACAACCCAAAAGCCGATATCAAACAGACAAAGAAACCTGTTGGAATAACTGTAGGATATATGTGATTTAAACTGTTTGGTTAGTATAGAAGATCTTGGATTAACAGTGACAGGAAATTAGTAGTGAAGTCTTAGACTGGAGTTTGTCATTAATCTGTGGTTTTTCTTGCATCCTAATTCTTCCTAAAGCAAAACTCAGACTTCAGTTTCACAGACTCAGTTGTCATCAAAGGCAGGAGCAAATATGTGCAAGCAAGGCATAGTAGGAACAGTTTTTGGTGGAGAGGTTAATGACTGTTGGGCTATAGACCCACGGTGATGTTGAAAGAAGTAGGAACTAACAGTGGTCTAATGCCAACATTTCAGTCAAAAATAGAGAAGCTGATGTAGTTGAAGACTGGATAAGGTACTGTGGTCTTAAGAGCTGCTGTTGTGACACTTAGCTATCATACCTCTACAATTCTGGCACGTAGCTGCACTTCCTCAGTGTTTCCTTGTGGTGATTTCAAGCTCAGGGACTTCATCCAGCAGAGGCCTTTGGGTTTTGTAGCCCTTGGTGGATTTTTCCTAAATGAATTTGTAGGAAACCTTTTTGAATCCCAGTGAACTTTTCAACATTCTGTGACAAAGAAGGGTCAGGCTTTAACTGCGTGTTGTGCTCAGGGTTGCTTGCTGTTGTTTCAGACATGCTTTGGTTCCTGCATTGTGAGCTACAAGCCAACAGTCACCCCTTGTTTGCCATTTGCATGCCAGTCGTGATTTTATTAGCTCTTCTGTAGTACTTCATACTCTTCTCTTGGAGCATATACATGTGGCAATTTTCCTTTACTGTTTCTTAACCCGAGAGACTCGGGGGTATCTGTTCTGTCTGTCAGTCCCTACCAACCCTGTACAAATAAATGTCTGTTTCAACCAGGTTACTCCAAAGAGTGTGCACTTTGTTTGCGTATCTTAAATGGCTGTCTACACTGAGATGCATATCTTCACACTATTTCCTTTCTGCAGATTGTTCTGAATAGATTTAATTTACTGTCAAGTTGAGTTTAAGTTTTTTTCAGCAAATAAAGTAACATTTTAAATGGGGTTTAAACTGTAAAAACTTATTTCTCCACTGGAATATATTGATGATTTATTTTTTCTTCAGTTATGGTAACTAAGTTGTCTGTCGCAGGTCCACTTATATTTAGTGTACCCAGGAGTGGTCAAACCTCAGTGGTGATCTATCTAATGACAGTTAAGCAGTGAGTAAAGCTTTTTTAAGGAGAGAAAAAAAAAAAAGGCAGGGGGGTGGTAATGAAATACTTTTGGCTTGCTAACTATTAATCCAGGTGGGCTGTCCTAAATATACCTGATCCTTCTGTATACTGTCGTATTTTAATGTTTGTATATAGGTCAGAACGTGATGTGTGAGTATTTTTAGACAATGTCATGACCACTTCTTAATTTGATGGGTAGCTTTTCTCTATAATGGGGTACATATCTCCTTCTGCATGATCTATTTTAAAAGAGATAATCAATTTTGACTCATTGAAAGAAATTGCAATAACTTTGTATAAATAGAAAATGTTTCAAGTGCTTTGGTACTTTGTACCGTATTTTTCCTTTAGAAATTTGTAGTCTGGATTAATCTGTTCCTTTTGTTACTTGTAGCTTTTTACAAAATTTCCACTTAGAGTCAGGCCTAAGACTACATAAAATATAAAATGAAAAATCTCATTTGATAAATTATGCATTGACTAACTTACTTTCTAATTCCATCAGGTGGTTTCTTTTGAAACTGAATGTAGTGCTTTCATAAAGCACTGTAAAGATTTTTATATTTTAAAATGGAAAGACTGGCTTTCTGTTGATTCTTGAAAAAAGGGCTGGCTGACACTACTTAATTTTTTTTTTGAGTTCTGTAATAGTATCTTGTCCACGTAAAGTGAGATGTGTGTGTACACTTTGGCATATTTTTTATCTGTCAATTTTTTTGACATTGAATGGATTTTCTGTTATCTAAATTTTTAAAAAATATTTTAGCTTTCAGATACATTTGAGCATGGCTTATGTTTCAGTAACGTGGCAAAGTTGATTGCTGCTCTCTGTTTTCAGATGTGATAAACAGAATACAAGTTAAGTCTTAAGTTTGCCCATATGTTACTTTTCTGCTAAAATAATGAGCAATAAAGAGATAAGTAGTGGCAGAACTTAATAGGGCTCTTCAGTTGGTACCTTTGAAATGGATGAAGTCTGTATCTCCAGAGGGTTCTTAAGTTCATTGGCTGAGGAAAAAGGACGGCATTCAATACCCTTTTATGGTGTATTCCCCCCCCTCCCAATGTGTTTTATGTTATGGTAGTCTACCCAGTTCCAGGTAACTGGAACTTGTGAGCTCAGGAGTGTTTACTGGTATATTTGAAAGAGTTCAGTGCATCAGTGGAAATGAGCAATTAGTTGTATGTCTGTGTTTTTTCCTTCCTTACAGAAGTCTGGTTTTGGTCTGGAGTTTAGCATGCCTGAGCTTTAAGAAGTATGTCTTCAGTTGAGAAGAGGACAATGTAAGGGCATGCAGAGCGGCCTTTAGGGATCTTAGGACTGAGTTGGCCAGTGTTTGGAGTAGGGAGAGAATGGAAAAGAACATATTTTAATTTTTTCTCTTTTCTGAAAACCTTTTGATCAGTTCTTGCGCTTTCTTTGATCAGTACTGTTTATGGAAAGACTGAGCAGGCACATACAGGAACTAGAGTGTATGGGTCAATCTGCAGAGGAGGCAAGGAGAGAGGGCCGTGATGGTTTAGATGTAGAAACCCATATATAGTTCAATGTGAATTGACAAAAGGCTCCTTCTGTCTGTGCAAAAGCCAGCATCCCTTGCTGTGAAGCTTCTGGCTGCTGAAGCAGTAGGTCCATTCTCTAACACAAGGAAATATTAAGAAATTTGTAAACAAAAAAAAAATCAACATGTTGAAGTTCAATACCTGCATCCACAGTTTTACTCAAAGCTAATGGTTCCTTAAACTCAGAAAAACAAAATCTCAAAAAAGTATTGATTTTAAAGTCAAGAGAGAAGAGATGAAGCTGGCATTGCTGTTTCATTAATCATAGCTTGGGCCGTGTGCAGTACTTGTTCCTTAGGCTGTCAGTTTGGTGTTTCTCAGGGCAGTTGTAGAACTGAGCTTTTTTGCGGCTCTTCTTAATTGCTCTGTTTCCTTCTCTTCCCAGGACTTACCTGCATTTACTTGTTACTTGTCAGATTTTCACTGTAAGGGAGACGCATTTGTAATGTAGCCGGCATGTGCTGCTCTTTCATGGGACTGCATGTACGGGATGGAGAGCCTGAACTCAAACCTTACTTTATAGCAAGGTAGCTGGGATAGATAACTGTCGGCTGACAATCTAAGTACTGTGGAGAATAACACACAGATAATTCTGGGAGTTGGAAAGTTAGGTCTTACAAACTGCTTCCCTAATGCATGTTGTGGTGGAGGGAGATGTTGCCTCATACTGTGGTAGGTTTGGACTACCGGTGGATCACAGAAAGTGGTTCTGAGTGTGTCTGTGGTAATGCAGTCAGGTTGTCTCTGAATTTGTGCTGCTTGGTTGGCTGCCCTTTCAGCTGATTTTTTAACTAAGGCTGCTGTTGAATTCTGTTAGTTATGAGAGCTCAAACAGGCAGGTAGCCTTGATGGAGATTAGTTTATCAGATGTCTACTAAAG
This sequence comes from Morus bassanus, assembly GCA_031468815.1. Classification (NCBI taxonomy): domain Eukaryota; kingdom Metazoa; phylum Chordata; class Aves; order Suliformes; family Sulidae; genus Morus; species Morus bassanus. Next base: position 7,208,187 of record CM062583.1, read on the forward strand.
TGCAAACACTGACTGTAGCTTTATCCCCCCTCAGGCTATTCAAACTCTCTCTACAGTGTGAGCTTATTGTCTGAACCAGTGGAGCTTCGGAATTAACCTTCTCCTTCAGTGGGGAGGGGTTGTTTTTTTTCCTTTGGAGCTTAGAAGACAATGGTGTCTAACTTAAATATGTGAGTGTATCACCTAAAGCTACTTTTAATTAATACCAGGTGCTTTCTTCACTGCATCACTGTTGGCTTTGCCTGCATCCCATACCTTTCTTTATTGGGCCTGTCAGCTGGACAGTGGCAGCACAAGGTTTGGAACTGCAGGTATGCTGATTAGGCAAGCAGCTGGCTCTCCATCAGTGAAGTATATGGGTTTGCAAGTTGCTTGTTTTGCAAGCCTCTCATAAGAAATTCATGTGTGGACAGAAACTTCCAGATCTTCTGAAATTTGGCAGTAGCTTAAAATTAATAGGGAAGTCTCGACTGGAAAACATGCTTGAAAAAAATATATACCTAGAAACAGTACTAGAAAGCAATAAAACAACCTGTGGGGTAATGAGATATTGTCTACTAGTATTGGCATTTATGGTGATTAAAAACTAGAGGTATTTCATAAGAGAATGAATATATCCACTTTGCTACATAACTTGAAAATTGCTGCTGTAGTAGTTGTGCTGTGGAGTATGCAGGACTTTACCTCTTCTATGTTGCTGCTGTTGATTGGGAGAAGAGGGCTAGGGTTGTGGGTTCTGTGGTGTACAGCACTTGTAGTAGTGGGGAAAGTTGTTATGGTGAGCAGTAATGATGGGCTAGGGGCAGTATATGCTGTTAAGTTGTGCTTTGAAGTATTTTTCTATTTCTCTATTGGTTGCTTTCATACAGTCCTTTTAACTGTTTCCCAACACTTCGTTAACATTATTTAAAATGGAAAATACTTGCTCAAATATTCTAATGAAAGATTTTGCTAATAATCTGGAAGAAACCCAAGTCCTGTTTTAGCAGAGTCATGCCAAGCGGGTTAACAGTTTGATGGGTGGTTAGCCTGTGACATTGGGTCAAACTTGCAGTGGTTTATAACTTGAAGTATATGTGCATTATGGGTCATGCACACCTGGGGGAAAAAGGTACAACAAAAAACTTTCTACAGGTTGTCACGTATAAAAATAAATTACAAAGAAATCTTTAAACACTTTCACAGAGCAGTTAATAAAATTGCCATTCCAACTAAAAGGCACTGTGGAGGTGCTTTGAAGTGGGTGCTGTAAGATAAAATCCCCGTGCACCTTGCTGCATTCTGTGTTTTTTCTTACCTTCTAATGTTAGAAATATCAAAGCACTAAGGTAGCGAGCATGAGAAAATTGGCAATGGTAAGTGTTATGCAGGGAGATGATGTCTTACTGTCGTGTAAGTATAAATAGAAGAGTAGACTGCGTTCTTTCTGGATGCACGAGTCAAAGTGATAGTCACTGCTTTTAGTCTTCTCTCGTCCCGTGTAAAACACTATTTGATGTTGTCCTAGTCCTGTTTAGCATTTCCTGTTCCCTACCTACCCCACTGCTGAGCCATACTTTAATTTCTCCTTAGATTGCATCTCTGTTGCATCTTTCTGTGGCCAGAGGGTCAGAGTACTTCAGGCTTCTCATAAACATCTTGTCCTGTCCTCAGAGTTGGAACACTTCCAGTAAACTTCCTTTCTCTCAGGCAATAAGATATTGTTAGCTAACTAATAACTTCCATTTTTAATGTGAAGCTCAAACCTACTGAAAGTGTTCGTTGCTCATCTTAAAAAAGACATCAAGGCTACTTCCGGTAGCGGTAGATGGTTACACAGGTCTGTTGGCTGTTTAGTTCTGTAGCTAATAAATGGAGCAAAGATTTAGTAGTGGTGTATTTTTGCTGAAAGTGATCTGAAAGATTGGGGGGGGGGTTAACTTCAAAAATAGATTTGTGTGTATGTGATTTTGTTTGTGTGAAGGTAAGACTGAGATGTTCTAGGGTAAATAGACTGTGAATTGCATGATAAACTTCTGCCAAGTCTTAGTGCTGGAATTGCTGAGATTACAGTTTCTGTGTCCATGCAACCCTGTTTACTTTGTAGGACACTCTTTGACCAAGACTTCACTGTGGTAGGTGCTGTGCAAACACAGAGCTAAAATTCTCTGTGCCTCAGAGTTTATGAAATCCGGAAGGACAAGGAGCTGAAATGAGGTTTATAATGATGTGTTGTTTGTGTACAGCAGCCTAACCTCTGGGAAATCTTGTGACAGAGGAGAGGTAGGAGAGGTTTTTGAGGCGTATAATAAAAATAGCTCTACTGGTGTTTCTTGGTTATGTCTGTCAAACATGAAGGCTATCCAGGGATAAAACTCAAAGGTGGCAGGCTGAAACTCGTTTTTTTTCTTGTTTTCTTTTTTTTTTTAAGCAGCCTGTGACAGAGGTTTTGATTAAGGACGGATCAGAAGCAGGGCTCGGCATTTTGTAGCTGAGTCTGAAGATGTTGAAACCAAACCCCAGTAAGTTACGTTTATAGAGGAGGCAGAGTGATGTAGAAAAGACAGATGCTGTCATTGTGATGTAGTAGAAGGATTATTGTGTAGCAGCGTTGTGAGAGGATGTGTGTGGAGCAGAGTTCCGTCAAGTCCAAAGGAAAAAAAAATCACGTAAGAGGTGAGGTAAGAACCTAGGTAAGACTTAAATATAGGTCTGAGGGTAAAGACCTTGGAGGAGTTGATAGAAACAGTATTGGGATGAACACTGAAAGCTCCGTCTTAGCCATGTTGTGCTTGAGGGTGCAAACTATGCAAGTTAGTGTCAGTGAGTGAGTTTAAATGGTATTTGTGACCCTAACCATAGGGTTGTTCTAAGTAGTCTGATTCAGCTCCTATTTTTAAATATGTTCTGGATTTTTTTTTCTCCAGCACAGAGAATGTATTTTTCATTTCCATCACACATGTTCTGTTTCTGTGGTATGAACGGGAAATAATTTTTGTAATGGATTACACTGGTTTTTTTCTTTTCAGCTGTGTGCAGACCACTTGTGGTCAAGCAAACTAAGTGGTAAGTGGAACCAGGATGCCTCTATAGTATTTGTAGTGAAAATTTACGTGAGTACTGATCTCAAAGTTTGAATGCCAACAATAGCTTTAGTCCTAAGGCTCTGAAATAACTTTATTTGAATGTTTTAATGATGATTTAGTAGGCCCACAGTCATTGGCATCTTGATGACAAGGGTTGGTGGCAATTTGAGTTGCCAGCAGACTTTTCATATATTGCTTGTGATGTGAGTTGTGTGTTATGTTACAGATGTGGCAAAGACCTCTTGGTTTTCACTTTACTGTAGAGATTTGAGTAATTGGGAGTGGCAGAAAAGTTGAGTAATAATCAAATTAACCCGGATTGCCTAAACATGTAATAGTTGAGATCCTTTTTCTGTGAAGAACTGACTAATTTGTCAAGATGTCAAATTGGTCAGAAGCCAAGCTAATCACTTCTGTGGGTTGCATCAAGAAAGGCAGAAGAAATGCTCCATATGTTCTGATTTGTATTCATTCAGTTTTGCCTAACAAAATTTTAGCTGTTAAGTAGGGTTTGTGACACCTTCTTGTTTTAACATATCCAACCTGTGAAAGTGGTAAAATATGATGAAATGTGGACCACGCTATCATTAAATGCCCCCATGATTTAGTTCTTCCACAGGAGGACAATCTCGTGGAGTTGCTAGGGGAGGCAAAAGCACTGACGTGCTTGCAGTCCTCTGAGGTTTTATGCCTCTTGAATTGGGAGGGAATAATTATCCTAATTTGATAGATTTGGAGCTACTATGAATATTTTATATTGACCAAGTTATTGGAACGCTTAACTGTGTGAACATATTGGTTTAGTTTAATGGGGAAGAGGAGGTGGAGGTGTCTGGGGAAAATAGGCAGAAACAGAAAGAATTCTGTGTCTTGGCAGAGAATTTGAGTGCCAGTGACTCTGTCATCCCTTGTGTTTTTTTCTTTGCTTTTTTTTTTTTTTTTCTGAACAGAACCAAAGCTCTCTATCTAGAAGATTTTTTTTTCATGTTTTCAACTCTTGCTTAGAGTGGGTTGTAATAATTCAAGGATTCAGATTGACATGTAGGAGTCCTGAAGATGGGTGTGCCTGAAAAAAAATCAAGATAGCCTTAAGGATCATCACAAGATATTAAAATAGACGTTATCTAGACTTATTTCTCAATCTTTCTCTCTTCCCTGTGCTTAAATAAAAATAGGAAATCAGTTTGGTCACAGGTTCCTAAAAAAGATCATCTAAAGTATCAAAGTCAGTAAAGGAGGTAGACCCACTAGGTGATGAAGGGTACTAATGACAGTTATCACAGGGTTTTGTCAAAGAACACGATCAGAGGAACTGGATGTATGGATAGGTTCTGTTGCAGCATCTGGGGTCCCTGGAGGCGGATGTGCTGAACCACGAGTGGGAGCAAAAGCTAGTTCTGTAACTGAACCCAAATTCTACTCTATTCAATTCACTGTTCAGAGAATCAGTGAAGTTTTTCTGCCCTTATACTGTAATGACGGGAGGGAATCCACCTCTGTAAGGAAAAGCCTTTATGAACTGGATTGATGGCAGCTTTTGTATCCTCTGTTTATGGTGTGTGTATATACGGTAGGCTGTCAGTTAAAAGGGCAATTGAGAAGGGAGATCATCTAGATTTGGCAAACGTGTGAAGAAAAAATAGAAGCCCTTGAAAGATGGACATTATTGTGTGACTGTATTAGAGTGCAGGGAAACCAACTTTCAAAGGTAAGAAAATATTATTAAATGGTGGGGTTTTTTTTTGGGGGGAAACTAGACAAGCTTTTTGGCATCCAAATCTTCATCTTTGAAATGGAAGCAATGGGGATGAGGGGATGGGAAGAGGGAGTGAAAGGAATGCTAAAATAAGCTTATCTTCCAGGGAAAGAAAAATAATGTAGTTTGTTTGGAACATGAAGCGGTGAATGGAGGGGAGTAAAATTACCAAGTTTATGGCACTTTATATCTACTGAGTTAATGGTTTTTTGGTATTCAGTGAAGTTTGTTCCCAGACTTACTTTTTGGAATATGTTTTGTAGGTTTCCCTTGTGGATCAGGGCAGAGAGTACAGAGATTATTATTTTCTGAGTGATGTCCTGCTCTGGCAGCTGGATATTTCTGTCCTTTGTAAATGTCTCTTTAATGAGCTCCACTATTACAGCGGCTGCTTAGCTTCCATTAGGCACGTAGAGCATTGGACGAGGAATGTTACATTCTGGAAAGTGCAGGTGCAAGGTCCTAGGATTTTGATGTCTGTGTTGCAGAATGTGTTTACTGTGGTGGCATTAGATGTGCTGGCAAGTCATTGTCTGGTGCTAGTGTAGCTGCTAAGCACTGGGACAGGAGCCAGCTTAGTATTTTGTGCAAAAGAGAATCATCTAAAACAAAAACAAAAGCGTAAACTGATTTATGATCGCTCATGCTTAGTAGTAATCTGTATATTCACCATCAGTCCTGCACATAATTTAACCAGTTGTCATGCATTGACTGAGAATTTTGACAAACCGTAGGTTGCAGTAACTTGTGGGTTTGAATGCTCAGGTGTGGCTCTTATTCATGTTCACAGATCACTCTGTCCAGCTCCTTTCTAATGTTTTCTTAGCTGGTCTGCACCTGCCTTTCTTCCAGGGTTGATTTTGCTAATGTGGCACTCTAGGCTAATAAATCTGTTGCCAGTTAAGTACCAAAACTCTTGAGTTTGCTTAGGCAAATGAAGTGCTGCACTGCAGATGCAAGGCAGCTGCAGATCCCATGTAACTGGCACTTGCTGGTATATTCTGTTCTGGTTTATTGATGAAAGTAATCATAAAAAGGAAAATCTAGGTTTCTTATGTTAGAAATGCCTATTTACTTGTCAGTGCAGTATATAGCACAGTGAAGTCCTGAGCCATAATTGGTGTTCAGCACTGTTGGCAATAAAAATAATCCATTTAGATGATCTAGTAATAATGATCTCTTGAATAATTGAGGCTATGAAGCTTTATTGTAGGTTGTCTTGGTGGGTTTTCAAAATACATTTAATGCAAGCATATTTTCCAGAAAAGGCATTCAGGCTTGATTTGAAGGTTCTGCGTAGTGAATCCATCTTCCTTTGTTAGTGATCAATCGTTGTTAAAATAGCATTGTATTTCCTATTGAGAAGCACAATAGGGTGAATTTCAAGACCTGTGATCCCCTGTCACTGCTCTGCTGCCTGCTACTGAGTCTGTCTAATGTTCTTGTGAGTCTCGTTTTTTATACTTGAGCAACAAGTCTTGTGACTTACAGACGGAAAAGTCCATGAGATCTTGTAATCCTCCAGTGCTGTCCAGAGGCAGGCTTTCAATACAAAAGAGATGTAGCCGAATTTTAAAATGAATAACCTTTTGTTAAAATTACAGAGCTTTTTGAAAGTAACAAAGCATCAATGATCATTGCTAGTGCTTGGCTTGGTTTTTGAGAATCAACTGTGCTTAGTGCAGCTGAGAACTAATGGAACAGATTTGCAGCCTGTTATAAAGAAACTCAGTTCCTCAGTTCATTTGGCACTGTCTTCCCCAAACTGGAGCTCATACTGGGGCAAAACATCTTTATGAAAATTGAATTTACATCTTTGCTGTGAGACTTCCTGTTGCCCTGAGTCTTGTAATTAATTACTTGAGGATCTCAATTTATTAGCGTTCTGCTAATGAAAAGCTGTCTGATGTAGCATTAGGTTTTTGTCATGCAAAGATGGTTTTTCGAAAAAGTCTCAGATCCTGGCGGCTCAGACAGCATTATCACTCGTCTTCTCAGCAGATAATTTGTTTAGATCATGCAAATATACCTTGCTTTCACAAACAGCAAAGAAGAAAAGAATCACATACCAGTTTCATAGAAAACTTAAGTATCTATATATAACTTGAGGACTACTGACTGTGCAGACATTTTAATGCTGATAAGAAATAAAGCTTACTTGTGGTTTTAGGCAGAGAACAAAGGTAAGTTTAAAAAAAAAAAAAAATTTTAGAAGGAGCCCCAGTCATGACTTCGTCCTAGTAGCCTATTACTATCTGGTGTTTTCCAGTGAAGTATTTCCTGGTAATATTTGCAAGTTAAAGTCACGTTTCTCTCTCTTTGTTAGTAATCTGAGCATATGGCACTAAACGGATTTTCCTGCCTATTTTCAGTAACTTTCAGCACTCTTCTGCATCCTCCTCCATTTTTTAGCATGTTTTAAAAAGTGTGGATATCGGAGATGCATGCAGTACTTTAGCTTCAGTCTCAAAACATATGTTGGATAAAATGATTTTGTTGTTTTCTGATGTTCCCCAAAGTTTCATTAATTTGGCATTGCAGCCCTGCTACATTCAACTGTATAGCCATGATCAGTGCTGTTCATGATCATAAACCATTTATCCACTCCCAACATTAAATTTTTCCTGTTTGTCTTTTCCATAATGATCTCCTGTACTCTAAATATAACCTTTCTTGTGTTTGGATGCAGGACTGCACTTCTCCACTGTGGGTATGTTAAAATTTTGATAAAGTCCCTGAATGTGAGGGCCAAACATCAAATTTGATCTTCCTGGAGGGAGCCTGCAAGCTTTGACATGGCAAATTCAGTGTTTCAGCAAGCATTGGCTTATGAGCAGTGGGTCATATCATTTAGTGGAAACAGCTCTCTGGTCCCCGTTTGTACTGAGCCTTTCCCAGAATGTCTGTGCGCCACGGTTAGCCAGCCACAAGGGCAGAAAGCTGCCGCCTGGCTTCTGCTGAACTCCAGACTGACAGAGCTCAGAGCAAGGAGTAGGTATCTGCTGTCTCTCACTCAGGCAAGATGCTGTAAATCATTGGTGTCTTTTGGTGCCCTGTGTCTGTGAAAGTTGGACTTCGGGCTCCTGCTGGGTTCCAAACTGGATGGGAATGGGAAGGTGGGAGGAAGAATGTTACCAGCATGCTTAACCTCAAGTGTAAGGGGAAAAATAATACTATCCCAAACGCTTTGAGAAGTTGCCAGCTTCTGTTCTAGAAAAAGAAATGGAACAGTGAGCTGTGCTGGTTTCTCAGGCCTCAGAAAGAAGGGATGGTTTTTTGAGTTTTGTTAACATTTACATTTTTTTCCAGGGTTTTTACTTCTACTCCTAGAGGTAGTGAATTGCTACATTCAAATCCTCAAATAAAACAAAACACCACAAAGAAGCAAGTTAACAGTTAAGCACATGCAACATTTTTTTTATGTGATTATGACTCCAGGTTTATTATCTTTCTTGTTCCACTTGTGTTCTAGTAAGTAGACCTCCCTCCTACTGTCTGCAGTTTTTGTTGTAGAACTGTCCTGATTGGCTTTCCACCCTGACATTTCTTGGTGTGCCTCTGGACACTCTTATAGAGTTCTATACCTGTGTTTTATTTCTGTATATCCAATGTATTTCTTGTATGGGTTACTTTGAAATCATGTTGTTAACTTCTAAATTATTTGTGAACTTAATGTCACTAAAAATCTTCTGTTAATGGTTCTTTACTTTGTTATTTTCTGTCTTTATGCAACGCCCATTTGCATGGACAGCCTTCTCCATTCTTTGATAGGCTTGACAGACCAGGACCAGTTGTGATCAAATATGCCCTTCTTATAAAATACATTCCAAACTACAAGACCCACCTCGTTTGAGAAAGTTGAGGATGTAAGTGGTGAGGCCCAGCACTAGGGCTGGACTCTTTTAGCTCCTTTTTGCTCTGTGGAGCCTGTGAGTGGGGTGGCAGCAGGGGAACAGGACCGCACACCTCCAACTCTGTGAACCAGCTGCAGCAAGGACATGGTGAGGAGGGTGGGGGTAACCACAGCACTGGAACGGCTGCAGCTCTCCTTCCCGTAGCATCCCCACTTTGCTTCAGTGCTGGCATTCTCATCCTGATCTGCTCTTTACTCATCTCACAGCTCTGAGACGCCTGGCATTGCCCATCGTGTGCTCTGACAATAGCGCCAGTGTGATCCAGCCCTTCTCCCTGCGGACAGTCTCCCCCGTTTTCCTTCAGCTCTTTGTCCTCCTGTCATTCTGGAAAACAGATAGCCTTACTCTGTATTTCACCAAGGAAGAGTGCACCTGAAAGGGTAGATCAATACTCTTTGAAATGTCTGGCCAGGGAATGGGAAGAAAGTGGGATCAGCTAAATCGATGTGCTTAGATGTGAATAGGAGAGCTCCACCTAGGCCACTAGTGTACTGAACATAAAAAAAAAAACCAACCCAAACCCAAAACCCCAAACAAAAATCCAAACCAAACCACCGCCCCATTTGGCACTCAGCAAAATTCTCTGCCATGCCTTGCTTATTAATACAGTATTAACTGCTTACTGATTGCTAATTTTCTGAAGCGAGGTGGAAAGAAGTTGGAACCATTGTCTTGGCATGAGAGGCTGGCTTTCACAGGACTCTTTCCAGAGGAAACTTACTCATCGTTTCTTCCTAGTGAAGAAACTTTGTTAGGTATGCCTGATTCGCATTTCCCCTCCTGCCCCAATGTTACTGCACATTGAATAAGATCTGCACTTATGCTTTATTGAATATTGTCTGTAAATTGTTTGGCATAAAACATTCTGTTTCAGAAGAAACTACTTTTAAAATCAGTGTTTAACTAGAAGAAATCTTCTTGAATTTTTAAACAGCTCTCAGCATATGTGCTGCATCGCTGGAAAGATGTGCTGTGTGGTCTTCATATAAGTGTATGAATTTCTCACTGAAAGTGAGATTTCAAGGTAAGGATTCTGAACTGTGGAGCTATTACTGGTATACTGTAGTATAATGGTCTCATATGCAGTTGTGATTTAGTAAGCTGTACCAGATTTCAAGCTGTCTGCATTGCAGCCTTTTTGTTATTAATAGTTAATGATATTCTTCTCTGGCTGTAAGCAGATCCTTGCTTTCAACCTTCCCTTCCACCCCGCCCCCAATCCTTAGGACCTTATGTTTTGTCCTCTTAACTGGAAGGGGGGGAATAGGTACAATTGCTTTCAGAGCTGTTTTGTAGATGGTCTGAACAGATTTTGCTTGAGAACAATGCAAGCTGCCCTCTCTCAGGTCTGTTAGGCTTGCCTTGGCTGCGATGCTGGCCTGTAGGCATGCTTATCATCCAAACACTGATCATCTTGCATGGCAGTGCAGTGCGCTGGCTTTAGCCTGCTGATGACCCTGGATTATGTTCTTGTTCATGACATGTCTGCAGCGAGTGCAAGGTTCCAATTATATTTGCCTTCAGGCGGTTCTCAAGAGATGGTGGGGGGAGGAGAGGGCAGGGAAGAAGAGAAATCATTTGTGTAACTTAGAAAAGTCTTTGGAAAGACTGTTTCAGGGAAGAAATCTGAATTTCTAGCAGAATCCTTATCTCAGACTTGTAAATCAAATAATTACAAAATCTGAGACTACCGCTTGGGTTTTGATTTATTTATTTTTTCCTTCACAAAAGGAACACTGTGAAGTTGCTCTGGTTTTGTTTTAAAGATAATTTAAGGAGAGACTACATCCCTGAAAAAAAGACAATTTTAATGTCTTGTACTTCAGAAACACACAAGAAAACAGAACCCTGAACAGGAGCAGTGGAAAATGCTTTATTTTGCCACAGGTTTTTCTTTTTTGCTGATTGAATAATGTCACCAAAACTTCTTGGCCAATACATTCTTTTTCTTTACCTCTGTGCTTGCCTCTTATCTCTTCAGTTTCAATTTACTTCAGCTTTGCTACTGCTTTTACTGGTAAGCAATCTCCTTCAAGGCATGGGGGTAGAGAAGGCATGAACTCTTCACATAGCAGTGAATGGGTGATATTGTCATGCCAAATGCATGACAACATAAACTATAATTGAGCCATCAATAAGACTTTGGAAATGACTATTCATAGCTTGTCCTGCAAACAGATACTAAAGAAAAAAAGACATTGTTTTCAGTTACAGCAACAGTCCTACAAGTTTAATTTATATTTTCGGATAGAAGATTTTTGTACTAAAAACTTTAAAAACAACATGTGAAGAGAAGGACTTTCCAAAACTTTGTTTGGATCCAGTTGGCCATAACTTTCACGTTAGTGTTCGGGCAACTGGTGTAGTTCCTTATTTGCATTTTGCAAACTAGTTCAAGTGGAAAGACGTTTGATGCTTTTTTTTTTCCAAAATATTTTCATTCTTATGCCTAGAAGCAATGCAAAATTTGGAATTTTCAAGTTAAGTTATTGTCTTTGCTGTTACTGAATTAGCAAGTTAGTCTAAATCAAGAGTCACTGTTGGCAGACGCACTTTGCATGGGAGGTTTGGCAAGTTTTCACCAACAATACACATGCAGGGTTGTATCTGGAGTCTTCATGTCATCGTGCTGTTCACAAGGGCATAAAGGGCATTTTAAATTATCAGTATGTTCTACAATGCTTGGGCAGAGGGTTGGAGTGAACTTACTGTGCTTTGTATCAGGAAGGTTTGATCTTGTAAACAGTGTGGCTACAGGGAGCGTTGTTTCTTCATGTAGTTTTATGTTAACAACTGGAAAGAAATAGCCTTCTAGTCTGTGACAGTGTGCTGTTTTAGTGTACTCTGTTTAGAAGAGAGATCTGTGTGTCACTGGTGGGCCCCAAGAAAGCAGCAAGGTGTCTGCAAAACTTCATTGCCTCTCTATTTGAAAAATAAACTAAATTTGATTAAGGTGCTCTGGGGAAGACATACTGAATGCTGTCAGTGGTCCAGAACATTTGGGAGCCACTTAAAATAGATAAAAAATAATTAGGCATAGCCAGTTCCCTCAGTGACATTTTATAGACTGTTCCTCTTACTGAGCAGGACTTCATCTCTGGTTCAGGACACTCGGAGTTCAGAGGCGTATTTCTAAGGGATCGTATGCAGAAAGCGAGGGAGCCTTGTGTAGAAAGGTACCTCAAAGGGGAATAGAAATGAAAGAATTCAGATTCAGAGAATCACAGAAAGCCTATTTAACTTGAATGTAGATACCTATAACCAGCATGTCCATTCTGGCTCAGTGGATCAGAGGAACTTTCAGAAGCTTCAAGATGTTCTGTAGAAAGGGTGCTGTGACTGGTGATTTGATGGATTTAATGGATGCCACGATGAATTTAATGGATGCCACGCACAATCAGTTTTTTGTAATCAATGATTATGTTTGCTTTAAGGTGAGACAGACAGTCTTCAATGTTATGAATTTGGTCCCAAGGACAAAGGAAGAAAAGACCTATTAATTGCAAGTTGCATCTTGCATTGGCTAAGATAAAGAAAACTTGATCCTCTCATGAGCGTTTGCATGTGCTTTGATGTTGCAGGTGTCAGTATTACAGTCACTGTGTATTTGGGATTGCCAGCAAGAGAGTGCTTACTACTTAATTGCAGCGCATTAACTTGTGACATGCCCTAATCTAAACTAACTTCATTCAGCAACAGGACATGGAGCTGCTTTTTACTTTGAGCAGCTTTAATTAGTACCACAGCTCTCAACACCTCGTATTTTGACGTGTAGCAAAAAAGTAGTCTGCTTTTCTGGCTCTCACTCTACCTATAGCAGTGCTTTTGTTAGCTTTCAGGCACAGCAGAGCGTGAGGCTAGTAGTATTCGCTGACTGGGAGTTTGTGACTTGGGGGAGCGTGCGGCAGTAGAAAGTCTGGGGAAATAAATATTCATGCAGTTAGGATAGACGAAGGATGAGATGGGAAAGAAGCTTTGTATCTCTGAAGACAGATTAATAAAAAGAAAAGGGAGGAAAAAGCTGCTAACTTTTAAGGGTGCTGTTCTTCAGTGCAGTACTCGAGTAAGAACTGTGCTGCTAAGTGACTCAACTCAGAATATAACCTGGCTTGAGACCTTTCTTTTCCTTGATGCTCTTTCAGAGAGGAGGATCTTTAAATGCCTCTCTTTTTTTTTTTTTTGCAGGTCTTAAACCAGCTTTCTGGCTGTAGCCACCAAAGCAGCTTTTTTATGGTTCCCTCAAAGTTGACTGGTAAACTAAGACTTTATTCAGTTGTTCTCAGCTATGGCCCCAATAAGAGAAGTGATACCAGTGAAGTAAAATGGGTCGTTCATCAAAGGTGTTTCTTAGCTGTGCCCTGAGATCTCAATATGCAGATGACCCCTGTGCTAGGTAGGTAACTTTTTATATACAGGACTTTCAAAAGATATTAAAAAGAGCCAAGAGTCTTTAAATTCTTTTAGAAATGGTGCAGTCCTCCCCACACCGGTAGACATAAACCTGAATGCCTCCTTAGTACCTTTCAATCCGCTGCTTAAAATAGAGGAGTTTTACCATGAAAGACGATATTTTAAAGCCTGCCAAAGATCTGCGGGCCACATTATCTTCTGTTTCCACATCATCACATCATGCTAACCACATAAATTGGATACCTTCCAAGGGGTTTGAGTATCTTTGCAGTACTCTGTAATTCTTTCTAGCAGTCATGCCAATTAGAAAGTAAAACAACAACGCATAAAAGAAGTTTAAGCTCATAGGTAGATCAATGTCAATAAGGTTTTTCTCTTGTCTTTTCCCCCCCTCTTATTTTCCAGGCAGAACAGTTTATTATTAAGCTGTACTATCAAAATTCACGGGGGAAACTATCACTGATTACTCTGTCAAACCAACAGGGAGCTTGATGGCAAACTTTGCCAGATTGTTCTGCGTAACAGTTAATTGTCAGAGCAATGCTTCAGTCTCTCAGTGTAGCAGATACTGGTATTATTACAAAGACAGATTCCTGATCAGCAATATTTTGGTATTCCTCAAGAGATACTAGGTGGTAATGCAATAACTCTACTTTGAACAAATTTTTATGTAGTACAAAAACAGGTAAAACTTTGCTATGGTTTAAAGACTCAAACACTTTACTCATTGCAGGTCTTTGTGGTTAAGCAGCTCACAAAATTTTATGAGCTGTTTGTTGGTAGCAAAGTCTGTAGGTGTAGTTATCCATTGACACGAGGATGCCTGACTCATCCCTTGTCAGAAAACAGTGTCATTTGTGATTTGGTTTCCCTAGAGACCTGCAGGTCAGTGCTAAAAGGTCAAATCTGGCTGTCCCAGTCTGTAATTTTCTACAATGGTCTTGGGGTTCCAGAATGTGAAAGATTTCCATCAAGACTCATTTCAAATGCAAAGCTATTTGTTGTTAAGCTTACAAGCCACCCACAACCAGCAGTAAATAGATGTCATTGCATACATTCAAATGTGACACTAGTTACAAGGGTTGCATTGGTGCATCAGCTGTTTTTTAAGAAACTAAATGTAAGATAGTTTAACGGTGAACAAAGTGTGAAAAAATTTGTCAAGGAAGTGTATTCATTCTTTCATTACCTGCCAGTTATTCGAGCAATGATTATTAAATTTCACACAAGCTTTTGTGAAAACAACCAACCTGTTGCAAACATGAAGATCCTTCCACCTGATTCTGTGTGGAAAATGGAGATGTTCTGAGGAACGGCTGGGTAGGTCAGCGTTACATGAACGGGGAGGTAAATAATTTGTCCAGAGCAGTCCAGGTGTGGGAATGATTGGTTGTAAATTTGAAACATTTCCTGGCTGTGGAGAGATTGACAAATTAGCTGACCTTCTTTGTGGTAGAACCTCTGGTTCATAAAATAGTTTCTAAGACAGTCTGTTCTGAGCCCGGTGCCCCTCAAATGAATAGTCCCTCAAGTAGATCTGCTGCTTCTACAGAGATCTGTATCCTGGCAGGAGAAAAGGCCCAGTGTTGGTTGTTGATCCTGGCTCAACTGGTGTGTTACTTCTCTTATGGGACTGTTAAAGGCCCAGGTAATCTCACTAGTTCTGGAACAGCCTCACTGGTTCTGTTTATCAGACCTTGTACAGCAAGATATCTATGGTTATAGCATTATTTTTTTTGACAGAGTAACAATCGCACTTTAAGATCTCCTGAATTGTTTGATAACTTCTTTCTTCAGTCCAGAGTGCCTGTCTCTTGCTCGTCAGGCTGAAGCAAAATGATATAGTCTGGTTATTTGAAATGCTGTATTTCTGTAGAGCAAGATCTATTTGCTTAATGTCTAGATTGTTTTGTTTCTTTTGATTGTAGGAAGAGTAGTTTTTGGCACACGCTACTAAAGTGGATCACAGATTGAGGCATGACAACGAGTGATATCAACAAATACTCCACTGTATATTGGAAGTTGTTCAGCTGAGTCTCAGACTGTCTCCATAGTTTATTTCAGTGAGGTCCCTGTGGTGAGGGGCTGGAGAGAGGCTACGTGGTCTTTGTGTATGCACTAACCAAACAATGTGCTGATGGAAGCTCTGAGAACAGATGCAGTGAGAGTTAGCTCTCTGATCTTTCAGCTGAATTTCTAGCTTCTATCTCCTACACGACCAAGCTGCTAAGTGAGAGTCACATGCATGGATACTTGAGCAAAAAGCTGTTACTTAATATAACTATTGTACTTAGAAATGTTCTGTACTTGTCGATCCAGCAACTTGCCCTCTGCTCGTGCAGCTCGGTTTTATTTGCACTGGGGCCCATGTGGCAGCGTGGGTTGCCTTGACCCTTACGTGCTTGAGCCTGGGAGTGTGAGGGCAGGGAGAGTGCTTGTGTGACCCCTAATGGAGGCTGCCGAAGAGAATTTCCTGAACTTATGTTGAATGTGTGCATTCATTATGAGTAGGAACCATATCTATAAAATAACCTGAATTGTAGTTACTACTTAGCATACCTTTGAAGTAATTACACTGCGGTGTAAATGTTTTTGGCAGAGATGAAGCAGATACAAACATTTATTTCAGTATTTGAATAGATTTACTGAAACTGCAGAATCATTGTTATGCTTTCATGGGATATTTTTTTATACATTCCCAGAATGTGAATTCAATGCAAGTGTAACTGAAGAAGCCTCTTGCAGTTGATATTCTTTATTCCAGTGAAATAATTATGTTGCTTGCTTTAAGTTATGTTATTTAAGAAGTTTAAGCTCACTTTGACAAGGAAATATGGTCTGGTCCCTGGAGGTTATTTAGTAGATGTGGTAGGCCATTCTGTTTACAAGGTCATAGAGGAAACATTCACAAATTTGTATTGGTAGGGAACTAAAAAATGTAATGAACCTTAGACTACAGTTATTTTTATTGCTGTCCACTTCTAGACCCCTATTTTCCCACCTTCTCAATGTTAGAAAGCATTTTTCAAAAGAAAATAGTGTTGCTGTATTGAGTCCTTCTTTGATGAAGTCTGCATTGTGCACTTCTTTCCAATTGTATTTGGATATATGGTGTTACAGAAATACCTCATTCGAGTATAGTGGATTTAACTTGTTTTGCTGATTTAAAATGACTCTTGCCTTTCACATGCAAAACCTATGCGGGTTTAGTGCTTGCTTACTCTGCCTTCTGGTATGGGCTTTCTAAAACATGTTTAATTCTTTCCACTTAAAATTCGTAGATATTTTCCTAGTCATGTAGGCATATATTTTGTTCCTGTTGACTGCTATTGCATGCCTGTGTTGATTCCTAGCTGCAGGAAAATCAAACTATCGGGAGACTCTCTTTGTAGACTTTGCTTTCAGCTCTCAGGTAAGGTAGTTTGCAGACTAATGCAGTGATGATCTAACTTTAAAATGCTAGCTTCACCTAATAATAAATTCCATTTCTTCATCATAAACCTATTGCTGTTATGGATATTTTTGTGCTCTGGGAGAAAGCTGATCAGTAGTTTGTCTGACCCATTTAATTGTTGGAAGAAATCTGATGCCTGGCTCTTGCCATTTTGGCAGTCTCACAAAAGAGCTAAATTATTCTTCGAGTCCTGACTTGCCAGATGTATGAAAATATCTCTCTGCACAGATAAATCAACAAGCTACTGCAGTATTTTTGGATCTAGTACTGCTGGGCAGGTACAGTATTCCTAGGTAAAGAACCCCTAGTTGTCTTACAAGGAAACTTGTTAGGCTGTTACCAGACTTGCTGTTTTACCTTGCTTCCCGAGTTCCTGGCTTTCTCAGACAACATCCTAACCTGTTTCAAAATCGTTTAGGCTGCTGTGTTTGAAGGGGGAAGTGAGTGAATTGTGTTTTGTGTGTGTGTGTGTATATATGTGTGTGTGTATATATATATATATATGAGGTGACCTGGTAGCAGCTAGCTGTTTGATGGTTTTGACAAGGGACAATGTGTTTTAGATGCTACAAGATGTGGTTTTTTTCTAAAAGGTTGTCAAAGACCCTCTACTGCAGAAGTTCAAGTTTGTTTTACTCCCCCTACCCCCCCCCCCCCCCCCCCCCGAGAAAGTGTTTAAATAATTACTTTCATTGTGTCCCATATTTTTTCTTGGCAGTATGTCAGAACAACTGACTGTGATCACTTCAAAAATGTCTGGATCCCTCTATCACCACATCAGTGACAGTGCAGCACACAGGGGCTGTTGACTCCAGCTGACCCCCAGCTGCTGTCAACTCAACATGTTGTCCTAGCATTGATGTTATTGCTCATGCGCTTTGTGGAGTCACCGTTGCTGTTGGTTGACAAGCCCTTTTGCCTGTTTGAATGATCATACGTGAATTTTATTGGTTAGAGGAGCCTGTGAGAGATTGGGGAAGATGCTCTAAGTACTGCTTATATGCATGCCTTTTTATAGGTTTTCATGTCTTACAGTGGTTTGATTATGTCTCAAAGAAGAGTATTTGAAGTGTGTTTGTGCCTCTCCTGCCAAGTACAATCATCCACCCAGGAGCTTCTGATTTTGTTTTTCCAATGTATTTTCTTGTGTTATTGCTGCTTAGACATCCCCCTTAAAATGATTAATTATATGAACCATATCCACACTCTTCAGGAGAAGAAAAGGTGGTTGTGGTGGGTTTCCTCCCCTTCACTTGGCAGAAACGTAATTTTAAAGGTTTGTGCTCTAAAAGTATTTGGGTGTCTGGCCAGCCAAGAGTTTGTCAAGAATGTAGAGGAATTCTGTTCTTTCCTGCTCTATAAATGCTAACATAGGTGGGAGGCAGTTACTAGGTAGTAGATAGAGTGTCCTGGAAAAGGTTATATAGTAAAAGAAAGGATTTAGACCTATTATGCTGAGTGTTTTCACTTTTCTCTTCTTTATTTTTGCAGGCATTTCAATTTGTAGTAGCATGGTTTGAAGTAAAGACTGCATAGTGTAGTAGATACTGGATGTCTAAAAGTGCTTGCTGCTTTAAGTCTGTTAAATTTAATAACAACTGCTCCGTCTCTCCATGACTAAACTATAAAATTGGGGAAGTTTCTAGACTTCATTGGAAATAAAAAGAAACATATGCACTTGAAGAACCTTGTTTGGTGTGCAATTCTGTCTTCCTAGATAAGAATTTCCTCTTTTTTTGTAACATTTAGGCTCACTTTCTCTGCCCCTTCTCCTCCGTTTCTCACCAGCTTCTCTTCCTGGCAGTTTTGGAGGACTGTACTGGTGGGCATGTCTCCCTATGTCTTTCAAGGGTAAAGCTCTCCAGCAGTTTGTCTCATTAAGTTTATTTCAGGTTTGTGTTCTTTTTTCTTCCAGCCTGGTGTTAGGAGAGATGCAAAGAAAACTGGGACAGTGGTGGGGAAGCTTAAGCATTTCCATGCTTCTGTCTTGCCTGTCTGTCCCCTCTCACAGATACTTGAACCTCTTGACCATTTGCACTGAAATATATGGTACATGAAACTATGATAACTAAAGACAACTTTTTTCATAGAAAATTCAATGAAATCTAATGTTTGGGTAAGTGGACAGTAGTCCAAATTAACACTTTGCGTTCAAAGGCACAGGGAGCTCAGCAGGTGATGATTTAATTTGGTCACAAACCAGTTGTTGCGGAGTCAAACATGTGCTTAAGCCACAGCATGTGCCATCGTATCCCCAGCAGTCCAGGCTGCATAGAATTAAAGGATAGAGTGTTGTGGAGGTAAGCTCACGGGGTGAGAGAAGAAGCAGCTTTGGGATGTAGAAAGAGGTTGGAGTGTGTTACAGGAGGGAACTCAATTTTGCAGCTCCTTAGGGAATTCAGAGTAATATGATGAGAGTATATTTGGGAACATCAGAAACAGCATACTTAACTTTTTTCCCCAGAAGCAGAAGATAGTTTAAAAAAAAAAAAGTCTTAAGAAAGCAGTGAGTGATGTTGAAGGTGTGTCCTATATAAGCCACTGTTTATCAGTGTAAACAGTGAAGCAAGATCTAATCTCTAAAGCAGTTTATGTATGTGATGTGGAGAATGTAACTGAGATTGATTTTTTTTTTGGATGTCTGCATGCAGGTAACATGGTTCAAAATTGCACTACTACAAATTTTCTCTAGACTGGTGTGAAAATGTCATAGAAACTCAGGTTTTATTGTTGAAATATCATGAGAAGACTTCAGGATATGTAACAACAAATCAGAATTGCAGACTTTGCGAAATCTGTTCGTCCTTCATGAAGTCTCAGCTGTCAGGTGATGACTAAATCACCTTTCAAATTATAGCAGCATAAACTGAAATAAGAGAGTAAACAATTATTAAATAAGCACAGCCGCCCCCCTGTATTGGTTTTGTTAGGTCTTTCATGCTTCCTCTTGCAGGTGGGAGGAAAATTTAAATATTTCATTGGATTTCTGTAAGAATTAATGACTTGGAATATGTCCGTACTGCTTGTTGGGCTTGAGCTATGCACAAACACAGCCAGGCAAACCTGCTAAGGTAGCATTTGTTGTTGTCTATGGTATACCCTAGTATTTGCATTCATGCCTTTTTCTGTTAAGTGTTGAATGCTGAAAAATTGGGAAGGTAGACTTTGAAACATCAGAGTAAAGATCCCTAGAAAAAGCCTTGAAGTACTAATTCTTGGGACTTGTTTCTCCTTTCCTTTTTTTCCTCCCACATGTTCAGATTTAGCTGACCATATGATGCTGTTTTGTCTCAGCTCATTTATTCTGTGAAATTGTACTGGCAGGCCAACTGATAAATGAATTAAATAAGAAGTTGATGATTACAGGTTTGTAGGTTCATGCGATGCTGCTGTGAGAAATAACTGAAGGTTGCCTGGGTATGTAATGAAATATGGAAAGGTGCTAATTCTGGGAGGTAAGAATAAAGTGAGCATTCTTGTCAGATTTGGTAACGGCCTGTCTGTCAAGCAGTCCTGAATATGCTTGTGTTTCTAGAGAGACACACGCAGACACAGACATACACTTCACAACACTAGAAGCAGTGAGATACTTCACAGATACGGGATGAACAGCAGTGAATCAAGAACTTCTATGTATTAAAAAAAAAAAAGCAGGCTATCTTGGGACTGTTTGAGTGTTTTCCCTCCATTCTTGGTGATAAAGGGCTTGTTCTACTCAACTTAGCTGTAAAAGTAGGTAGGTGTTGCCATCTGAAAGCTTGCTTTATTAGTCTGCGAGTCTGGGTTTGATACTGTTAAGTCCCTTCAGCCATTGGGTTGCAAGGGGTAGATCTCTAATTCTTAAAGCTGATCACTAATAGGTTGTGAGTATAACTGGGTATAATAACAACTACACTCATTCAAGAAATGTTTTAAAGATATTAAAGTTCTTCAGTTACACTGTAGCCATTGCTAGAGTGTATGTCAACTGTTTAACCTCTTGAAGTTTGGTAACTTGTCACCTGCATGAGGTATTATTAATTGGCCCTGCAGGGTCTGTGAATTATTGGTCCAGTAATCATGCCAGAGCAGTGATGAGATCTGGCATTTGCAAGCTTGGGCATGGTAAAACCTTTTCCTCGCATTTCATGGGTTTACTGCATTTGTGCATCTGTTGTAAGAATATATTATTTGTGCAGTGTGAACCGTGCAAAGTAATAATTTAATTTCCTGATTTGTGTAAGCAGAAGACGTTACATTAATTCCATTTTATCAACAATGAAATAAGAGGCACTGCATGTATGATGGCAGTTCTGGCTGTACCTGTTGGCATTAACAGCGCAAACTCATGTTCTGCTTTCTGGATTCTGCCTGGCTGTTGCACATGCAATGCGGACTTTCTCTTAGTTCCCGTGGTAGGTTGGGGACTTTGGTGGTTTTGTTTTGTTTTGGTTTTTTTTTTATTTCTTTCCCATTCTGGTTTTTTCTTTTGAAGGAGTAAATTGTTTTGAAGGAGTAATTTGTTTTGAAGGAGTCTAATTGTTACGTTATATGGCATGCTTGATTAACTTTACAGACTGCCACCTTTGACAGTTTAACTAGAAATCTAACTGTTGCTATGCTCATGGATTAGAGTGTAATTATGCTTTCTAAAGTGATTTATTTTCGATATTTCAATTAAAATTTCTTAGAACTGAGTATTCACATCCTTGCAAGTGGGGAGAGGAGGGAGTATTGCAAGTACTGTATGCAAGAATATTTAATGAAATAAACCCCATCAAATTAGCTGGCTGCCTAGCATGCTTCTCAGAACATTGAAAAAAGTATGAAAATGAAGTGCAAAAAAACCTGCAGGCATCTGTGAGATAAAAGCATCTTGGCAGCTCTAGTTAAGAGTATTGTTTATGTCATTTCGTATTGTTTTGTATTCTTTTCTTATTCCAGTGCAAAATGTAATTAAAGATAAAGGCTGCAAAATGAAGCACTAAAATGTCAGGAAATGGTAATGCTATCAACTCAGCTGAATAATCCTGCCTGCCACACTTTGTAGTTTTAATGCATGGCAGCAAAATCTGAAGGACTACTATAGTTAAGGTAGAGAATTTGATTGGTAATTTAGGTTGGGGGAAGAAGGTAATCATCATCCAAACAAACTGGAGTAGTAAAACCATAAACTTCAGAATAGTGTTTTAAACAGACTGTTGCATAGCAATTTTTAACAGAAAATTTAAAGGAAGATGGAATTGGCCGTGTCTGTTGTGTGTTGTTGTGCCTGCATTTACCTGACTTTGCAGTTAATTACGGTAAGTGTAATTAATACTGTATTTTAAACTTATAAAGGTTGTTTTGTAAGCCTGTGTCGTGTTGTCTGTGTCCCTGTCCCCTGCCCTCCCTCCGAGTCTTCCCCCAGTAAAATGCTTCCTTTGATTCTAAATTAGTGACTTGACTCAGCCTTTATGTAGTTCTCTTCTGGCAATTTCTTTGGCTTGACCCATCTTTCACACTCCATGTAGGCAGTGTTCTTACCCAGTGCATACAAAAGAAAATCCCTAAAGACTGAATCTATGTTAAATGAAGTAGACTTTTAACAATTCGGAGGGTCAGATTGACTGGCATGTGATAGCTGTTTTATGCTACAAAGCAACTGGAGAATGCAGAGCCAGTTTAGACAGATTTACAGCTGCTTCGCCTCAGTGACTCAGGGCAACAGGACCCACAGTTTATTTTCATTCTTGATGTTTTGTGAACTCCTGAATTTTCTCATTTCCTTTTTTTCACGCTTCAGATACGTATCTATTTCCTCCTTCCGCGTATCCATCTAGTTGGCTAATTCAGATGTAGCAGGTTTGAGGATGTTTAGGACTGAGATTAATTTTTAGGGAAAAGATCCTAAAAGCATGTTTCCCTCCATTGTGCCTGCAACTTCTCATTTTTCAGTCTGATTGTTCAGGCAGTTGTGGCTTTAAAGATGGCCACTACTTGCCTTCTGTTTTCGCTACTGGGAATGAAGCCAGTTGCCCCCAGGGGAGAAAGTGGCTTCCTATCTGTAGGGATATAGATGATGACTTTGAGAAAGGATGAAAGCGAGGTAACAGTTACTCTTTGCTGAGAGGCAGCCTATGGCATCCGTCCTTCTGAGAGTGCAAGTAAATGGCAGCTGTTGTGGAAAAAGGGCAATTGTTTTGAGAGAGTCTCTGGAGAAGGTTATTTTTCATTCTCTGAAGAGCCATGGCAGAAAATTGCTGCTAAATCTAAATTTCTTCTCATAGTGTCTCCATTTCACTAAATAAACTGTAAGGTATTAATCTTAAATATACATGCATGGAAATGATTTGGGGAGCAATTCTAGTAGCACATATTTAAAGAACATTTTACATCCTTTGAACTAGTTAACTTTTTGAGAATTCTTTAAAAAAAATAATCTATTCAATACAAGATGAATAAGTGCTATAATTCTGTAGGGGATAACTATAGTTATGCATGACTAGAAGCTTTAAATCTTAGATTTAAGTACTGAACTTCTTCCCAACTATTTGAAGCTAGGACAGTGTCGATCTAGTGGTGACCTACTTGTGCTTTTCTTGGGTTAGTCATTAGCTGTACAGCTCTTCTGGAAGCAGGATCTAGGCAGCTTTTTTTCCTCTCTTCCCTCTGCTTAATGAGTAAATTTGTGACTTCTCTAGTACAGTTCACTCACTGGTGCAAGGTGATGTTGCAACTCAGGTCTGTTACTGAGGGTTGTTACTGATAGCTGCAATAATTTGCTTCTCAGTGGATTCCCTAAAAGCAGTGTGAGTGACCCATGTTGAGAGAGTAAAGCAGAGCAAGCTGACAAGCCTCAGGATGTGCACTGCAGTGCAGAGCAGATGTACTTGAGCTGGGTTTAAGCTGCTGTAGCCACGGTAACATGGAGTTCAAAGTAAATGCTTTGGCAGTTGGCCTGTGCTCATAAAACTGGTCTTTACAGATCTTCTAGCTCACTTCTAACATCTCTCTTCCTCATTTGTTGGCTAACATCCAAGCTGTACACTAAATCAGTAAAGGTAGTGTAGGAGCACTCTGCGTGTGCGGTTTACGTTTATCAGGCATTACAGGCACTTGATGTAACTTACTGCTTTATGGGGTTAATATGTCATCAAAAAAACTCTGGAAACTGGCATTAATGGGTTAAAACTTCTCTGAGGTAGAAGTGGATCTATATGTAGTGGAAAGCTGACGAAATTAACCCTGTTTGGTATCTTTTCCAAAAGTAAATTCTGCTGACTGTTAATAATACAGTTCCATTTCAGTACTGAGAGTTAGGCGTGCCTTTGTCCTCCCTTCTGTAGAAGTGTAAGTAATAGGAATGCCAGGCCAATACTCTCCCACACGTGTGTGTGTGTGTAGATGTGAACTAATGTAATTAATTTGGGCTCATATATATTCTGTATTCCCAGCTGGCCAGGCTGCTTCTTGAGTATGATATTTGTTTAAATAAAAACTGTACTCAAATATGTTAATGCAACTGCTAATGTTTGCGTATAAAAGCACCCAAATTCTGCAAGCCATCACGATTATAGGATATTATTGATCTGTGATCCTTAGGCTGAATTGTTATTGAAGCGAATGTTGTTACGTTTCTTCCCTTTAAGGCGATAAGCTGCTTCTAAACATACTTTGAAGAAATGCCTTTGTTATGGCAATTTTACAGACCTGCCGGAAGAAACACAGAGCATGATAGAAACTTCCCTTGCTCATTGCACTCTTCCCTGAAGCATCTCATACAGATGTTTGTTCATTTTCTTGGCTTCTCTTGAATGGAGAGATGGTTGAATGACTGAAAGTTAGGAGACAGCCAGATGCTAATGGACCTTTCTAGGGCTGCCTTCTATTTTTTTTTAAGTGTGACAAAACTCTGTACCCCTAAGTGTCCCACAAAACTGGGATCAGCCCAAACACTGACAGCTAGATGAGGCAAGAAACAATCATGAAAAAAGTTGCTCAAAGGAGGTGAAGGCATTTTTTGAGGATTAAGTGGAACTAGTACAGAGAAATAACTGTCTCCTTGAAATATAGCATAGTCCTATTGCTATTCAGCTTTAATAAAATAAAAAAAATTTGAGTCTTTTGAGAGATGTATTTAAATTCAATTTTAGTAACTTCTTTTTTGTGTCTCAGATAATACCAAGTTTTGTCATGCCATTAAAACTTTTTGGTAGGTGTTTGTAGAATCAGCCTGTGTTCTTGTTCTCACTTTCCAGTGAGCCTGGTCTTGCTGGTGGAGTGCTGGTCCCTTCTCCCATGCGCCGTTGCATGGGACTTTGCTGTACAGTCCTCTCCTTTCACATAGGATAATACCTTCTTTGACCCACAGATAATAGTGACTCCTGGCGTGGTAGTTCTGCCCTGATTTGCTGAGGGAATGGTCCCTCTCTAAGAGGGAGTGTGGTTCACCTCGGGCACTGGGGTTGAGGGCCCATTTGGTAGCTCTGTCCCAGCTGTGGCAGGGAGGACTGAGGGTCGGGAGCAAAGCTGTGAGCACCACGGGGCTAGGACTGCAGCATTGCACAGCGGGGGCTGCAGCACAAGGCTGTCGACTGTGTGGCGACATGATTAACTTGTAAGAACTGTATTTTTTTTTTTAATTGGGTATTTCCTTCATTAAGGATTGCCCTGCGACCACAGCATTGCTGGATTAGCTGTTGAGTTAGGAGGAGTGCAGGAGAATATTTCTGTTGAATTTATTGGAATGTCTGCTGACTTCTGCTTCCCTTCTCTTATCCATGTTGGCTCTGAAGGTAAAATGGATTTTCTTTAACAACAACAACAAAATTATAAAACAAGCCCAAAGTTGTAGTTTGAAGATCACTTAGTGACATACAATTAAGAAACAAAACAAAAAAAACCCACCAAAACATAAACCCCCGAAAACCCAAAATCCCCGAATTCCATCAGATTGCGTTGTTATTGGCCCTTCCCTGCTAAGTGCAGAAGGCTTTTCTTGTTAATCAATGCCATATTACCCATCTATAAAATAATGTTTTATCTGTAAAAAACAGAACAAGCGCAGCTTTTCAGCAGCATCAGAATCGATCATTTATTTCTTCTGTGTAGGCTCTTGCTGAAGTGTTGGGTTTACGGCATGTGATAAGCTGTTGAAATGTAGAGCATGTTGTTTTTAGCAGGAGCCAACTATTCCCTAATCTGTTAGGATATTGGGATTATATTTCTGAGGTTGCTTAGTAAGGATTTTAGGGCAGAATTTTATGATTTCAGGCTGTGTTTTAACTCTAAGATCTGGTTTTTTTAGAACTCGGTAGGGGTGGGTTGTTTTTTTAAGTCACTGAGTTGAAACAAAGGCACCAAATGTGTGAATATTCAGTTTTCTGAAATGTTTTTATGATGATTAACATTTAAATAAACCCCCATTTGTTTAATTAAATATACGTTCATTTTTTTCCTCTGTAATGTTTTTCTCTGTATGTGGTATTGGCTGCGCACTATTTAACAATGTGGAAAAATGGGTTAGCATTAAATAACTCTGTTTCTGCTATAAAAAGCAAAACTAGAATAAATCTTAACAGCCATTGCCAGGTAGATGAGTACTATGTGGCGATAGGAGCGAAGACTTTGCTGGTAGTGTTTTGGAAGATTTCAGGCTGAGTTTCTTTGCTTATGTAAAACAGTGGTCTTTGTTTGGCGCTTCCAATGGTGCTGGGAGTGTTGTGTAGCTTCATTGATTGGTTCCATGCAGTGGAAATCTGACCTTTAGCAGATGTTTGAGAAATTGCCAGCATTCAGAGTGATCAGCAGACTAGACAGTTTTTTCCTTGTTATGTCGATGAGAACTTCCATTAGATTAGTAATGTGCGTGACAATGTTAAGCTTTTAAATGATTAGTAAACTTTCTGAAACAAGGCAGATTTTCCTGCAGTGTAGATCTGCATCAAGTCATTCATTTTCTTATACATATAGTTTTGCTAATTGGTTATCTAATACAAATATTTTGATAATTTAAGTGGTGTGGGTTTTATTTTTTTTTTGTAGTAAAGACAGATTTTAAGTAAGTTTTGGTTTGTCTGTATCTTTCTTAAAAGGTCAGTTTTAGCATGCTGTTATAGCATCTATTTGGGATAAACGCTTTCAAAGAAAAAAGAACAAACTTAAATGGGCTGGGGAGGGGGAGGCAGCAGTGAAACATATCCCATCTGGAGCATTTGGCTTGGAACAGGATGTTGCATGACTCCATGTGAAGTCTGCTCTCACGAACAGTATCCTAAGTAATGTAGGAGATTCAGCTGCTTAGTGGTGGGAGTTTAGCATGAAATGAGGTCTGTTTTCTCAAACTCCAACGGTTAGAACTACAGGAAAGAGGTGGGACCTAATAAGAGATTTATGTGATGAATAACTCAACAACACCGGCAGTTGCCAGATTAAACCCTTTCCTGCAGGTGCTGGCTTTCCTCAGAGCTCTACAATTGTTTTTCAGTGTGTTGCATGTGGGAAGAAAAAATATTTAAAGGATTAGAGGTTTAATATGAAAAAAATATAATGACTAAGTTGCTTATTTCTGGTTTTAAATTTAAAAATCAAATAATTGCAAAAGGATTGATCTTGTTTTGGCATTAGATATCTTGCATACTTGTGCACTTTTCTGGGGGGGTGGGTGGGGTTTTTCCCTTTTTTTTTTTTTTTTTAACATCTTCGGTGCAGAAAATGTGTTAAGAAACCAGGCTGTACTGAAAGCAAGGGTTAGTCTTAACTGAAGAACAGGTCCTGCCATTGTGGACTCTTGGGCAAAATGTATCCTGTTGAATATATGGGGTTTTTTAATCAAGGTTAGAAAGGAAGGGATGTGATGGTAAGAGAAGCCACAAGCATTAGAAAGCCTGGAAACCTTTGCCCTTTGCTCTTGGTGCTCAAGAACACTTTATTTTTCCAGTGCTATGGAACTTGTCAGGTATGTTTGTTTATTTTTGATTCCCATGAATTTGTGCCAAAATTCCTTGGCAGCTCGTTTTGGTATCTAATAATCTATGTACAAAATCATACTAATTTTTTTGATATATGCAATATTCTGATCCCTTATGAGCAAATCTAGAAAAGCTCTCTTTGCCTGTGTATAGTGCATTTAATGTTCCTTCTGAATCTTGTTTATTCAGCCTTCATCTCCTGATCTAAACATGAGGTAGTGGGAGATGATAGCAACTCTTACTGATTCCCTGAGTGGGTTAGATGTTTGTTCCTGTCTGGTTCATCAGTGATCTTCTCCTTTCCATCCTGAGAGAGAAATAAGAATGGGTTTTAGGTGCAGCATTCCATCCTCCCTGTTTTTTTTTCCATGCAATGACTGGGGAATAAAGCATCTTGGCCTTACTGGTTTTGTGGGAAGTGACATGCATGGGAGAAAAACATGTTGGTTTTTTTTTTATTTCCCCCTTCATGCAGTTAGTTTTTATACATACACTGAATAAAAATACTAGTTTATGCATTTGTCTGCAATGTTGAGAACTATTATATATTCAAAATGTATTGCAGTTGCATGATTGCAGGCCTTGGCTATGGTTAATACTCTTAATAGATTACAATATGTGCGGTATTTATTTGTATTACAGTAAAATAAATGTGTCAAAAGCTGTGAGAAAGCCAATAATGAACATTACTTTCAGAAGGATTTATTGCATATTCTTTTAATTTTTTGCAGTATTAATGTTTATTGGCAGAAGAAGACAGACATCTCTGTCTTGCATTTTTGTCTTGGATGCTAAGTGAAGTTTCACATAAGTAAGAATTGTTCTTTTCTCATTCACAGTAGGTTGACTGCAGCACAAGGTATATTATACATACAATTTACAAGGGAATGGGACTGATTGTTAGAAATAACATCTAGATTTTAAATAGTTCATACAGTGAAGCAGAAGGCATTTGGTAAAGCAAGGTAGAAACCTTAGTTGTCATTCCTTGATATGCTTTGAAAACAGATCCATTTCTTTATCGTTATCAATGAATGCTTCAGTTATCTTGCACCACTAAGACTTCTGCAGCTCGTGACTCCTTTAGTCAAAAATAACTTTTTACAGTGTGTTCATTTTCCTGAAGGGAACACTTGTATCCCTTCACTTGAACAGTAATTTTATTGCTCATTCCCGAGGGGAATGGGAACAAGTATGATGCGAGTATGCTACATTTTCTCTTGCACTGATTTATCATAGTACAATAGAACTGTCAAATGCAGGTTCACTCAGGGAAAGCTGTGGTTGCTTGAGTTACCTCTGGAGGTCAAAAAGGCCCTACTTAATTACTTGAATTTTTTCGGTAAGTCATGTCTGTATCCTGTATAACTGTAACAGTAGGTGCACACGTTTGCAGTTTGAGTTTTTTAGTTTGTTTTCAAGATGTTTGCTCATTCAGAAAATGTGAAGTAGATGAGGTGTGCTAATATTTTTTACAAAAAAGAACTTGCTTATGTTGATATATTTCTTTAAAGATTCTGATTAAAATTTAAGTTTGAGTGACTATCAGAATTATAAGGAGCTTCTCAAACTTGCAAATGCAGAATGCTAAAAATTTGTGGGAAGTTGTTTTGCATTTATTGTATATAGTAATGGTTGAATTGGGATACATAAAACTATATCTTAATTTTAAATCAGCAACATGATAGTGAGGAAATAAAGGGGAGAAAGGAAAAGATGAAGAGTCCTAGTCCTCGTATTTATACTTCAGGCTTCATATTTGAATTGCTCAATTCTGTAAAGGATTTAAGTAAATTCTATAAATATCAGAGTCAATATAGTAGGTACATTTATCATATGTGTCGTGTCTAGTATTAAAAGCAGCCTTGGACATACAGCAAATCTTATTTTTTTTGTTCCAGAAACTTGCACAGATGGTGAGAAAATTATGTACAGTTCTGAATTAATGCTTTTTTTATTCTCTTCTGCAGCATGCATTTTGAATTGCAGGGAGGATTTTTTTTAATCCCAGGCACAGCCCTTACAGTTACAGCCTATAAAAATCATTGTGCATAAACAAACTTTCTTTTAATTTATCATCATCTTTAAAATGCCATTTATTCAAAAATATTATCCTTGCTGCTGTTACAGGGAATGTGTGTTTGAGTTTTTTGCTAGTAAGTTACCCAGAGATAGATAATGCAGTAATTAAGGTTGTTCATTAGGCAGCTTTTGATGTATACTCATTGCCAGTGTTCTTACATCTTTACTTCTGGGCTTAAGCATTGAGGGTTTCATTGTGTTATCTGTTGGTTCTGTTGTTCTGTTGGTGTTATCAATGGATCTATTGTTCTTCCTTAAAAAGATCTTTGCAAGAAATTTCTAGGAGAGCAGAAAATGCCTAACATTATGTTGCCTTCACTTTTTTGAGTTGTAGTACACTGGGGATTTCTAGGACAATTTCGAATTAAAAAAAGTATGCTGTAAGCTTTTTTTAAAAATTTTGTGCAATTAAGGTAAAAACCATAAACATTTTTCTGTAGTTTGGAGAATTGTGGTACTGAAA
The DNA here is from genome assembly GCA_031468815.1 of Morus bassanus. NCBI lineage: Eukaryota > Metazoa > Chordata > Aves > Suliformes > Sulidae > Morus > Morus bassanus. The sequence continues at coordinate 7,238,262 of CM062583.1, forward strand.
TAAATAAATTATTTAATACTTGGGATATACAAGGTTGAAATGACCATCCTCACATACTTGAGAAATGTTAGATGAGAGAGCAAAAACATATCTTCTGAAAAACAGTAGTAGACAAGCATGTTGAGAGTTTTTGTGTATGTATCATGAATGATTTCTGTAACCTTAGGTGCTTTCCATCCCTGTATTCCTGAAGCTTTTACGCATCAATAATTCTATTTATTGAAGCAGTCCTTCCTGTGCTGTAGTCTTAGCTGCAGCAGCAACAACAAAGTGGGCAGGTGTTCAGGGGAGCCGGTTGTCTTTGTATTTCTGTGATCCAGTGTGGTTTATATTGTAACACCTCAGTCGCACCTGAAAACCCACTGACACTAGATGTCCATTACATTTAGTATCACATAAACATATAATCTCAATTCCAAAAGAATTTGTGGTCAAAACAGGCAGGACTGGGTTGAAGTGATCGTATTCTTTTTCTAGACTATGGGTACTAAAGCACAGACATTGCGACTTGCCTGCTGTGCTGAACTGACAGCAGAAACTCCCAACTCAATATCAATGTGTAAAGTTTGTTGTTTTGGTTTTTTTAAACACAAACTAACGACTACTAGAAGACTTTTGAAATACATTGACAAAAGGTGTTTGGTTAAGTTGGGACCAAATTGTCTGTGCATGTTCCTGATGAGTCTTCATTCTGATGTAAAACAGCTCCTTAAGACCGTGAAACAGAAAAGATGTTTGCCTAAATTACGTATGGTACTGCTGTATTTCTTTGCAGTTTATGTATTATTTATAGAGTTGTAATTTTTTTGGTCAGAAATTCGAGATATCTATGGCTGAGGAGTGGCCTTCATGGCAAAGAGGTTGAGGACATGGATTAAGACAGTCAGAAAACCCAGGAAGCTGTGGTTACGTTCCTCCTTCTGCTTCCAAAATGCTGCTTCATTTTGGCAGGATGTTTCCTGATGTCTTGTTCACTCACATGTGCTACCAGCACTGGGCTTATTCTCCTCTGGCCTTTTAATAATAGTTGGATAGTAATATCTCAGTTCAGAGTTAGAAAGAATGAACCTTCATCCCAGTTTGTGGACATTTATGCACTGGTGTGCTATGAACTGTGATGACCCAGTTCTTCTCTATAAAGTCTAGCCTTGCAATTTGCTATCAAACAGAAAAATAAAGATCATATACACCTGAAAAGTTTTAATCCTTTGAAGCTTCACCCTGTGAGTACAGATTTTATTTTTCTTTTCTAATGCTGCAGTAAATACCTAGGAAAGAAGTAGACTTCTCTAAGTTTTTTTTTTTTAATGAATCGTTTGTTGCAGGTATCTTCAAGCTTCTAGCTACATCAGAAAGATTATATGAGAGTCTATTTTTAAATGAGTTATGACTCTCCGGTATGAAGGACTGGACAAAGATCAACAATGTGAGGGAAGTAGACATGTAGTTTTGAAAGATGACTTGCAGAGGAGATTGAAACCCAAAGGCTAGAATGGTAACAAGAAGCTATCTCTGACTAAAACAACAAAAGAATAATTCCACTTGTGAGATAGTACTGAATACAATCACAACACTAAAGGAGAAGACTTTGAGAATTCAGGGTTCCAGAAATAAAAACTGAACAAAATGGCAAAAGTGAAATACCTCTACATCTCAGCTAAGAAGAACTTGGAACTCTTTGTCTTTATTACACTGCTTAGAGGCGATTTAGGCAGGACTAGGAGAAACAGTTTGCAGACTGTGGTTATAGACAGCATGTTAAATGGAGGAAAGAGGACAGCAGGTTGCTATTAAGACAGTAAAATGTTCTTCTCTGATAAGAGGTAAAGCTTTAAAGTAATTGATAGAGAATCATAGAATCATATAGGTTGGAAAAGAACCTTAAGATCATCAAGTCTAACCGTAAACCTAACACTGCCAACTCCACCACTAAACCATGTCCCTAAGCACCACATCTATATGTCTTTTAAATACCCCCATGGATGGTGACTCAAACCCTTCCCTGGGCAGCCTGGTCCAATGCTTGACAGCCCTTTCAGTGAGAAAATTTTTCCCAATATCCAATCTAAACCTCCCCTGGCACAACTTGAGGCTGTACAGCCTGCATGCACTGTTCTCCTGTTTTGTAGTCTCACACTCCAACACAGGTGTATGATCTTGATTTTACTTTAGAGGAACATGATTTCCCTGCCAAGAGTGTTTACAAGATGTAACATTTGACTCCAGCATGGTTCAGGAAGCACTCTGCACTCAAAACACATTCTTAGGTCTTATCTGCAAGTTAATTTTTTTTTAAACTGAACAAAGAATAAGCCTTTCATGAATCTCAGCTCTCATTTCAGTGGAGGAAAGGGGGCTAGAAAATGTTCAATATTTGAACTAATGATGACAAATATCTATAGCTGAAGTTTCAGGAAGTAGTCTACCAGTTTGATCAATAAAATTTAAATGTGTATTTACTTTTCTAATAATAGCAATTAATATGACTTTCTGAACAATGTATTGTTTTAGTACTGTGCACTGCTGTCATCAACACAATGAACTGGAACAGACATAGCATGTTCACTCAAACTTTGTGTAAAACCTGTGGAGTCAATGGGGAGGTTTTCTGTTTATTTCAGTGAGATCTGATATAATTCCAGGGGAAAACAAAGTACTACGTGAAACATTTTGGAAAAGAACAGAAAATAAATTTCAAGTGTTTTAGGAAATACGCTCATTATCTCCCTTTAATTGGCTTTATAGCTAAAAAGGATTGATACGTGTGATATTATGTGATATATTAGAATATAGTTACAGGGCTACCAGAATCAAAACTATCATTGTGAAATGTTCTGTAATACTTTGTGAATGATCTGTAACGTGCAAACAAATAACAGATTCTGGTTTACAGAGCATAAGTGTACACATATGGAAATGTCTGGACAGTACTTTCCATAGATTGATAAATGCACAAAACCCACTAACTTCCCTACTCAAAATATTCTAGTCCTCTTATGAAGGAAGAAGCATCTGGAAAGTATCTTTCAAAATTTTAGTGGATAATCTATGACATAGATAAGTATTTCACTAAATTTCTTTTACCTTTCAGAATTCTTGATCGATGCTTTTGAAGATTTTCTTAAATTATTATTATTTTCCCATCCATTTGATGAGATTTCGTTGGCTTGTTGCTTGAGAGGTGGAAGTTTCCAACCTTAATGATTCTATGATTTATGTTTGCAGCTAACTCGGATTTTGGGGATAATAAACAATAGCAAATGATGAATTCTGACGAGGAAGTAACCTATTCCTTTCACCATGCACTTTAATTCAGCCTCCTGTAGTGCTTTGTGTCCGCTGACAACCTGCTAGACAAACTGTGTCTTCATTAACAAGCCACTGCACTGTAAAAATTGACTTAAAGCCATTAACATTTAACAATTACTAATTAGTATTTTAAATGTTCTTATCTCCGTTCAGTTGGTTTTTTTTAGTCAAATCTTCAAATATGAGATATATACAGTTTAAAAACAGCATAAACTTTTTTGAATTGAGACTTAGCAATAATGATTCCTTATTAAAGGATGGGTTTTGGTCTTTTTAGTGTGACATTAAAAATGTGCATGGGTTTTGGTTTTTTTAGTGTGACATTAAAAATGTGCATATATGCACATACGAATTGCTTTTAACTAGCCATCTAAATAGCTAAATAGTTAAATTTTTAAATTGTTTTTTTGCTCACCTTATCTAAAAATCACAAATGTCTGATTCGAACACAAAATTCCCTCTTTTTAAATTGAATATGTAGGCTTTCTGTATTATGTATGCTTTTTAACAGTTGCTTTTAGAAATTGAGTTAAAAATTTAGATCTAGTAGGAAAAGCTTCCTATTTTATGTGACAGCAAAGAGAATTTAAAGTTTTTTCAAGCCTGAAAGACCAGGAAACTTTTATGTAATGTGTATATTTTAACTAGTTGTTGCTATGATTTAATAGTTCAAGCATTCTTAAAATTGTAAGTCACTTCTATTTCTTGTTTTGGATGAGTAATTCAGTGTATTCTTGGCATGTTAAACATTTTTAAAATGAGGCTACTTGACTTTGGTTTCTTTAAGTCCAGTACAGTCATGATTTAATTTCTGGTTTGCATGTCACTTCACTTTGCTGTTATGACCTGAATTTGGAGAAAGATTTGCAAAATAAGTATATAAAATATTTTAAATACCTCAGTAATTCAAATAGCTTTTAAAATAAAATTTGGCAGTCCCGTGGATTATCTTCTTATCAGGGACAAGTCTTTTTTGAGAAACTAATTTAAAACTCGAAACAGCACACAAGTATGGGTTTTTTTCTTGCAATTCAGTGTAGTTCATATTTTCTCCTGTCAGCTTTCTCTTTAGAATATGCATTTTAAATTGAGGGATGAAAGACACATACATGTGTTAAATGTTTTTCTTGATTTTTCAAAGATGGTTTTGGGGCATCCAAGTAGGATGCTTTTTTATTCTGTCATCTTCCGTGCAATCTTACTTTGTACTCTACATGATGTGCTGGTTGCTTAGCAATCCAAAGCTACAGACTGCAGCAGGCTGTTGCAGTAGTACTGGTATTTTTCTTTAGTTTTGCAAGCATTTTTCTCTGCATTTTTTCTGCAAAAGCTATTTTACTGTCAGTGTTCAAGCATGCATTTCATGGAATGCAGAATTAGGGTTTCAGAATTAACCATAAACTGTACATGTAGATAATTTCTATGTTTATTCCCCCATAATGTATCTTGAGACTGTTTCCTTGAAATGAATAATGTTTTTTATTTGAAGGCCCCTCTGTGTTTGTAGGATTCTTGTGTTTTAAAGCTTGATGTAAGGAAGCTGCCTTGAAAATTTACGTTTATTGAAGCATGTATTTGCTACATCTGGTCCTCTTCCCTCCTGCACATGGCTTATATTTGCCATGTCTTCCAGCAAGTGTGTATCTCTGGTTTATTCAGAAGCCTGTTGAGAGAGCAGGGACACCCTTAGTCTTCCTTAGTCTTCCATGTATGAAGTGTATTGAGCCATCTTGGTAGTTAAAGTACGGCCTCAGCTTGAGTGTGTCTGTCACGTTGTGTCTTGAGCAAAGGTGCAAGCTGCTCTATATAGTTCTATAAATTTTGAGCAGATGATCCTGAGGCTGCAGATTTTATTTTTCCCTCAGTAATGAAAGCAGTGGTTTTGGAGGGCTTGTCTCTTTGTATTTCAGGAGAGTTGTAGCTGGTTGCTGTTATGCAGGGTCTTTCAGTGGTTTACCAGAAAGAAGTGTTGGTCCATTCCTGGTGGGCAGACCCAGAACCATCGCGCTGCAAAAAAAAAAAAGGAGATTTCCAGGCAGTTCTGAAACAACGGAGACTTAATATCCTGCAGATAATGAACTAGCCTTTTTTTTGTAAACTTCAACTTCCCAGGTTATAACTGAGGACTGCTTCTGGGATAATACTATTCCATTTTCCTTTGAATAAACAGAAGAATGAGTTTGATGGTTCATGGTAGTAGTAGGGTGCATCAAAGGGGATTTAATCTTTGAGGAGTTGTCCTTTTGACTTCCACAGCTCATCTGAAAGTAGCAGGACTTGCCATTTAAGAGAAAATGAAATTTTCTGCCATTTATTTTTTTTTTTGCTACTTGTAAGCTCCACAAATAATAAAACAGATGTATAGATTTGAACACTTGTCCAAACAATTTCACGTTTTTTCTCTAAGTTCTGAAATAGCATACAATAACCAACACTATTAATTTGTCCCATCTTCTAAGGAGATTTTGGTGATCTATCCTGTAAAACGTGTATCTGATTTTTACCGCTTTTTTTCTAGTGCTCGAGAGTTAGATGCAGAGCTCTTGCATTTTTGAGACAAGCTATTAAGTGCCTTAAATGATGAAGAATTGTAAAAGTCTGATTAATAAACATAATATCAGTTTTGTCAAGAACATTCTCAGGTCTTCTAAAGACTTACTGTGGCATTATGGGTGCCTACTCACCCCTGCTAAAAAATATACAGTGCATTTAGTATTTCTTTGAAAGTAAGTACTTTCTTTTCTACAAATATAAGTGAAATTTTTGTACTTAGAATGAATATAATTTACAGTAAAAATGCTGGCTATTTTTAAGAACACATGGAGGAAATAAACCCCATCTTTTAATCCTAAAGAATTCGATAGTTTAAGATCAATCTATTGCCATTATTCAAGCTGTTTTGGTTGTTTTTTGGCTGTATGGACTGATGCCAATATATTTTCAAATACTTTTTTCTGTACTCTTTTGCTTGAAGAGTTTGTAAAATGCAAATGTATAGCATTTCAATATATAAAGGCAAGAGTATGATGATTCTTTTATGAGTTCTTTTTAATGTAGACTGACGATGAAATGCTAATGTGAAAGACTGGAGAAATTTTTGTAGCATAAAACAACATTGTAAGCCCTTTATTAACCAAAAAACCCTACTACTGTCTTTGGTTGCTATTTCACCGCTTTTTCATGCAGAAATGGGTAGCTCTTATATAACACAGTAATAATTTTACTGTGTGAAGCTGTTTTGCTTTATAGTAAATTGTGCTTTGATTGCATTTGATTAGTTAAAGATATATTTAGAAAGACTTGACTGCTGGGTAATGCCATTTCCATCGAAGAAACAATCTTTAAAAACCTGAGAAGGCAAGGATATTGGGAACAGGATGGGAAGATTAATTTTTATAAAAACACTCTCATTGGCTCCGTTCCCTGTGTACTTACAACTAGCTTTAGTTTATACCATTTAGATATTTGGCGATTGCATGCTTATCAATAAGTAGATGGAGAAGTTTTTTGGAGCCTAGTGTACTTTGTTTTAATTTTCAACTACATACAATGTGAAAAAAGCCCACTGGAGCTAAACAAGCTGTCGGGGTTGTGTGGGGTTTAGACCCCTGGAAACCTTCCTGCCAACTTCAAACCCTCATTGCTGCTGGAGGTTGTTTGGTTTGGGATACCCTGGCTTGCCGCCTCCATCCACCTCTGCGGGCTGTGGGGGGAGGCACTGGCTGCTCGCTTGGTTCCTTGGATTTTCTTTTCTGAAGGTAGATTTTCTCTCAAAACCAGGAAACTCCCAGCACCCTCTTTACTGGGCCAAGAATAAACATCCCATAAAATGTATGTGCCCCAGACTGAAGTTTGCAGGTTGCAGTTAACACTGGAGAATATGGGGAAGGAATAACTAACTTGGACTTGCATTTTAATTTGCTAATTTGGGCATTTTTTCCTGATTCCTTGTAATGTAGTTTCCGATTCTCTTAGTTACTGTGTGTAAGTTGGAGGCACCAAACAGGATTTTTGTTTTTCCTCTGATGGTGGTATCATGGGTTTTAAAAACAGAACAAAACAGCTTCCCCCAACTTGTAAAAGATTGTATTTATTGCCAGTGAAACATTTTTAACTACTTGTGTATTTTCAAGCAAATTTCTGCTAAATTACATACAAGGTTTACATTCTTGTGTTTACCTGACCATACATCACAGGTTGGAAAATTGACTCTGACAACTACTATCTTTTAAGTTGTGTGACTGCGACTGTAGAATTCCACAGATAATTTTTAGCACCTGAGTTTTAAGTTATCAACTCTTATAAATGGTGTTTAAAGTATATATGCATTATAGTTGTACATGGTACAAATATTCTGTCTCTTAATTTAAAAATGTTATGAATAAAACCCAGTGGGATGTGCTCTGGGACTCACCTTGAAGTCAGTAGCCAAATTTGAGTTCATTAAAGACTATTCAATGTGGTACAAAAGTAGAAGTGTTTTCTTTGCCTTATTAAAAAACATCTTAGGAAAGATTGCTTGATTTTTTTATTTCTAGAAATAAATATTTTGCTAACAATCTTTAGGTGTTAAAGGGGAAACTGTATACTCCTCCTACCTTAGGAGACATAACAGAACTTTTATTCTGTTAAATATAAATCAGGTGTATAGATTATTTCCTTGTTATTTACTAAGTTTCTAACCCAGTGTGCTAAAACAGAGTGCTCTATAGCATTTAATAGAAATTATGTTTTCTTAAAATGATGCAAGTTTTTAGTGATTCTTGTAGCTGTATTGCCTGGAGCTCTTGCCAGGGCAAATGTAACCTGAAGTCAGCCTTGGGATTGCAGTTGTCTTCAGCACTAACCAGCCCATGGGCAATGCATACACTACTATAGCGTGGGGGAGTTACAAACAGCATCCACCCACTCAGGTGGTTCCAAGAAAGTGGATGGTGCATGGACTATGCTTTTAGCATTTTAAGTCAAATTTGCTGGAAATCAACATTGCTTTCGTGACAGTTTTAAAGGGTTTCAGAATTTGTTTGGTCAGGCGTATTTATTTGGAGCAGAAGTGGCTGGAAAACTCTGCATCACAGCACTGCATGTAGAGAATTTCACCATGATTGTTGTGTTTTGGCTTTCAAACAGCAATATTTTGTTGCAATTGTTTGGCTGACTCCATTGGAAATTAATTTGTTCTCTTGCTTTACTTGGAAAAGATGCTAAAAGCTTATGCTGCTTCCTGTTGGAAAATAGTAGTGAGTTACAAAATTAGCACATTAATGCCAATTATAAATATAATACTATCCCAGTGGGAATTTCTCCTTTTTATGCAAGTGAATGCATACATGGTGAGAAGACTTCAGCCACTCTGGGAACACAAACTTCTGTATAGCTGACAAGGCAAAGAAGCAAAACTTGGCTGAAAAATCTCGAAATCAACATTCATTCTTAAGGAGGCAAATGTTGTAGAGTTTCATCTGTACAGAGTTTCGTCAGCGAAGCAAGAAAGATTAAATATTTTCAGCCTTTGCACTCCTTAGGGGGTCTAACTTTGGCTCTACATTTTATTTTGTTGGCGTACATTGCTGGATTGCTTCCTTTCCTCTCTCGCTCCCCTTCTTACTGCCTTTCGTAAATTGTGCTGTTTGGGATACTGCTCTTCTCTGTGCGGTAGGTCAGTGCGCAGAGAAAGAGGAAGCCTGTGTTCTTTGGAGGCTTTACTGTTGCCTTAGAAAAATTCATAATGGATTTTCCTAATTTAAGTATTTCCTAGCAAAAAAGAGAATGGGTGAAGGATTGGGCTCTGCGTTTCATCTGTGTTGTTTCTGCCTTTCAAAAATTAACTTTGAAAAGCCAGCAGATAGTTGATAGTCTTGGCATCGAAACCTGAATGTGGTGGAAGCTGGCAGAAGTAATTCCCAAGTAAGGTTGTGTGTGTATCATACTAGAGAAGGAATATGGTGCCCTGGGCAATGGCAGACTGGCTCTGCGCCACACTCCATTCTCCACTTTTCTTGGAACTGCTCCTTTGAAGATCTAATTATACTGTGCCAGCAGACTCTGCAGATAGCTCAGCAATAACTCCCACTGTCGTTGCACCGCATTTCAGTTTATTTGGGGTGCAAAAATTGCACACAAACACTAGATTGTATCACAGTTATCCACAAGTTTTGGCTAGTGTCCAGAAGATACAGTATGTTTTACTGTGGTGGTTTCTAAACTGCCAACTCCCGTTTAGACTTATCTGTGTTTTTCAAAAATGTTTATTCACTTGATGCCCCTTGCTGCCTGTTTGGTTTTTTTTTTTTTTTTTTAAGTTCGTTGCCATGTGAGGTCTGGTGTTTAACCTCTTTCACCCTGTTACAGACTACACAAGTAAAATGCATATATTAAAATAAATAATTTACCTGTCCAGGATAACTGAGTGGAGCTTGGAGGAGGAAGGGCCAGGAGGAAGGTGACTTTAGGGAATGATTTTTGACTGTACTGTCACTGAAGGGTGTCTTTAAATTTTGTCATTTGATGCATTGCAGAAATAACTGTCTCTTTAGAAGGGTTCGAAGTAGCTGGAAACACAAGATACTGCTACTACGATGATTTGACATCTGATGTGCTTTCCTGCCAGTGCTTTAAAGCATTACTGTATTTACTGTTAACAGTTTTGAGAAATTATTATTCTGCAACTTTATTATGTATTTTTAAATTAATTTATAGGAACTAAGTTATTAGGTGCTTTGTAGTGAAAGGTGTCAATTTACAATTTTTAGTTTTGACTTTCTGCTGCTGTTTTCTACTTGTGTTGTTAGAATAACAGGCGATAGCTGTAATAATGAACAATTGAGGTGAGAGGATAGTTTTATATACAAACTCTTCCTATAGGGCAGATTCTAATGCCACCGCAAAGACTAGCAGTAGTTTCCTGATAGTTCCAGTGAGAGAAATGGGCAAAGGGAAAAGGTAAAAGCATAGTTGCGTTGATGAACAAGGTAGAGCAGAGATGGGGGATGACTATGATCAGCCAGGGTAGTTGAAATGTCGGAGAAGTGGCAGCAAGCAAACGGCAGAAATTCCAGATGTCGGGGTGGTGAATCCAGAGGGAAAGCTCTGCCCTGGGGAAATAAAGAAGGAACAGTATTAAATGCAGACAACTGCCCTGCACACACTCTACCTTGTACCAGCAATTAAGACCAGGCAAGAAAGAAAAATTAGTAAGATGAGAATGAGAGATAAGAGGTAGAAAGACCAGTTGGCCGTGAATATGATATTGGTGACAAGGAGGGTGCATAATGACAGGGACGGTCGGGTGTCAGTATTTTTGGTAGAGGGGTGGATGAAAAGGAGTCGGGTGTGCAGTGAGTGATAGCTGCAGTTAGTCAGAGTAATGAGTAGTTTGTGGGGGTTTGAGGAGGGGGAACAGTGAAATAAATGGATAGACTGCAGCTTGACAGAAGAAACTACTTCTTTCTTCCTTTTTATTTGGACAGATTTTAAGTGGAGATGCAATAATGGGCTGTCATAGAAGAAAGTAACTGCAGTAAGTTATCTTCTTAATCTGATGCTTTAAAGAGGGAAGGGAAAAGGACAAGAGTGTGTAGGAACAGAATGGGAGTAATATGGGTTAAAAAGAGTATCTATGGGGGGGAAAGCTGGGATGATGAATTTTGATAGAGGAGTGAGAAGAGGCTTGGTGCAAATTTTAGTTGTGTACACAGAAGGGAGAAGGACAGGATGAGAAGGAGCACTATGTAGTTAGTACACGTTTGGAAAGTGTGAGGCAAAGTCTAGACGAGGAAGTATGTTGCAGGCCTAAAATTAACCAAAGTTAAAAAGACAAGAATATTTCTGTGATAGTGATTTAAGTTCTCAGAAGCAGATAGAGGAAGAATCTCCAGTTTCAGAAGTTGCCTTGGGTGTGGCTGAGAGCTGAAATTCAGGAGGGTAGCAAAGCATCTTCCCTTCTTTTCCAGTTTGTGTGACAAGCAGTGACTTTGTTTTATAATGCCAACTAGTTTTTCTTACAAATTTTCTCGTAATTTGGAAAAGCAATTGATTATGTTGATTTTTTTTTTTAAAATCTGTGACTTTGAAATGTAATTGTTTTAGAAGAGTTTGTGTTTGCTAATGCAGCTGGCTTTTGGATAGCTTTTTGGCTCTGAGTTCCCTCTTCCCTTTTACAAGAGGAGACAAAAGGTTTGGCATATTTAGCATAGTGAATGCAGCTGAGGGAGGGTATGGTTATTCTCTAAGAATGTGTCGGGGAGAACTGTATAACCTACAGGACGGGATGGCACAAGATCAAGTAGCTGCAAACTGGCTCCAAATTAATTTAGCTGGAAACAAAGTGTGGGGTTGTTTGTGTGGTGGTTTTGTGTTGTGGTGTTTTTTTTTTTTCTCTTCGCTCCAAAAGAGCGGGATTCTAGAAGAACAGAAAAGGCAAGAACCTGAGCTGCTTCTGTTAGGTGCTATGTGTTGGGCTTGCTTGTAGTAGCAGGGTCTGCAGCCTCAGGATGTTCTTTCTGGTTTTGTTCCAAATGGCTGGGTTTGGTTTTTTCTTGAAACAGTGTTTCTTTGGTTGGTTTGTATTATATGACAAGTATTTGAACCGAGAATGAGAAATATTTTTAAAATTTATTTACTCATATGTAAATAGCTGTATGTATTACTTGAATGATACTAGTAATTACTTAGTGTTAATCTTTTCATAAGATGCCCAGTGTTAACGGTAATGTTTTAGCAAACGTAACCCTCCTCTCTGCAGCACAAGTGTACTGCCAAGAAAAATTTCTGCTGTGGTGCAAGAACTGATATTACATAGTTTCTATACCATAACAGTAAAATGGGTACTATTAAGCTGTTGCATTAAATCTTAAAACACATGCTTTCAAAAGTGCATGTAGATGCACACATGCTGTGTATATGTATGTAAAGTATGTCCTTTCCTGTTCTTAAATTTCCCCAGGTATATGTGGAATTTGATGACCTTGAATGGGAAAAGCGAGAATGGGTTAAAGTTTATGAAGATTTTGCAACCTTCTTGGTGGAGTACCAGCTGGTCTGGGCGAAAAGAAAGGACCCAAGCCAGACTCAGGGATCAAAGATCAAACAAATTCAATGGCCTGCATTGGTAAGATACTTGAGCAACTGCATTCACTAAACTATTTTAATCTCTTTAATTCTGTCCTTCTTGGGAAACTGTCTAGGTTACTTAAGTGGTGGAGGAAAGTGGTGAGCATGGAGGGGGAGGAGGGTAAGAAAAGGATAAGAAAACACTAGTAAAGCATGTTTGTGTTGAAAGGGTGGGAGTGATGTGATAAGTCACTCATCTTCCTTTTTGAATCAACTTAGAGCACTGCAAAATAGTCTCTGAGTGACATAATAGAACTAAGTCAAAGTATCTTACAAATATAAACTTCTCAGCAACACATCTTACTGTTCTGTGGAGGACTGAAACTAAGGTGAAAAATAAACCCTTAAGCTTGTGATACCTTCTTTGTGGGAGTTGAGTGTATCTAGAATTCAGGTCAGAGTTCAGAAAGATGAGAAAAGTGGGCAAAGATCAATAAAGTAAGTGATAACTGCTAGCCTGGTTTATGAGATGATACTTGTGACTCTTGTTCTTTCTGGATTGATGTCCAAACATTAAAGCTGCTGAGAGAACTGCTAGGAGGTTGTGTCCATTTTGGACATGCCTTTAGATAGACCTGACGTATACTAAGGGTCTGATGAGATAATATAATAAGCAATAAACATGTATTCCTTTTTTCTCCAAAGAAACTAGTAGTGCTGTCAAAGTCTTCAGAAGAGCCGAATAGATATGAGATTTCAGGAACCCACTGTATTGTTTTTGCTTTGTAGGGAGTTGGGGAAGATTTCTCACAGACTGTCAGGTGAAAGGGAGCTCCAACAAATTTGTCAAAATGGTGAAGGGAAGCTTTAGATATATTTGATATTAAACTTAGTATCTGTAACTTCAGTATTGGGTTTTTAGAAATTTGTAGTCATAAAAAATTTAGATGATGGTATATTTTTTTTTCCCCTGGACTTTAGCTGTATCTGTTTCATTTAAATATTCCCTTTGTGTTCTCATCCCTGAGCACTTGGTGGACTTTCTGAAATGCTGTCGCATAATTATTTTTCTGGAGCTGTGGTTGGAACAGTCGTGCTAAAGGTCATGAAGCAGGCTGTTCAAGAAAGCTTAGCGGTGGAAGAGATGCATAGATGGTTTGGGATGGACTTACCTCCTCTTCAGTTAATATTCCTGCTTGACTCACCTTGTACGTTTGTGGTAGCATGCTTGAGTAACACAAGCTAACTTTCTGGATGTACGGGCTGTTTCATATATTTGCTTGTACAGGTAAATTTTCTGTTTCATGTTAGTATATCCTTCAGGAAGAATTTTTAGTTTTAGGGAGTCATGTCACTCGCTCTTGGAAGCCACCCACCTCTCCTTGACTGAGGTGGGTATTTTAAAATCTGTTAGTGACTTAGAACTTAGTATCTAAGTACTCTGCTATTTTACATGCTTTTAATCTGCCCCCTAGGATAGAGATCCTTTTTGGGTTTAGAAGGGGTGTATTTCTAGAAAGTATTCTAGTCTGGCTGCTGATCCTGTCCTCAAGTTAAAAGTATGTCTTTGTTTGCTAATGTGTGAAATTGTTTTAGTCGCACCTTTCTCTCATTAGAGACTTTCAAACTTGTGCTGGTCCAGAGAAGGCAGATGGGTTTTTTTCCCTTCCATCTCCATCTTATAAATTTTTTTATTCTTGTTTTAATGTTTACATTCTTGAAGTAGCTGATAGGCTTGAGAAGGTGGGTTTGCAAAAGATTCGCCTCCTGCATTTACAGTTAAAAAATTGAAATCGTATAGTCCAAAGTGGGGCTCAGAGAGCTTGTTGGATCACAGTTTCCAGATGTTAAAGATGACAAGTTCTCAGCATTTGTACTTGGCCTGCCTACAGATGTTCTAGCAATTGTTTTCTGAGTCAAACCCTCCAGTCATTCATTCTAGAAAACCCGTATTTGAGGGGAAGTGCAGATACAGGATATTAACTCTAGTTAGAGTAGATTCCTTCCATAGAGACCTCTGAGTTCTGCTGTGTATCAATAGTTGCACGGAGCACACCAGGCCTTGGGGAACATGGAGGGTGCTCAAATTGCCATAATACTTCCAGGTTTTGTTTCCAGACTATCTGAACACTCTGGTGGAGTGGAGTGGATGACCTCTATGAAGGTTTGGGGTTGTTTTTGTCAAAACAAGACTTATGAAAAATGGGAAAGCAATGGAAAAGGTGGTAAAATTTTTTGGTTTACCAAACAGCAATAGGAATATCTGCACTTTTGTGTAAAATCCTGAGTGTGGATGCGATAAAGCACACTTTTTGGAAAAGTTGAGCCTTGTTGTAGTTAAAGGAAAAGTCTCAATCTTCCCCAGGCATGCGAACTATATTGGGGGGGTGGGGTGGGGGAATCATTCATGTCCTTGACTATCTTGTCTTCATATTAAACACCAAAATAAAAGTTTCTGGTACAACTTTATTTTGGATGCCAATGTATATGCAACAAAGCAATATTTAAGTATATTTTACGTAGTATCATAGAATCATTAAGGTTGGAAGAGACCTCTAGGATCATCAAGTCTAACCGTCAACCCAACACTACCATGTCTCCTAAACCATGTCCCCAAGTGCCACGTCTATGCGTTTTTTGAACTCCTCCAGGGATGGTGACTCCACCACCTCTCTGGGCAGCCTCTTCCAGTGCCTGACCACTTTTTCAGGAAAGAAATTTTTCCTAATATCCAATCTAAACCTCCCCTGGCGCAGCTTTAAGCCATTTCCTCACGTCCTATCACTAGTAACTTGGGAGAAGAGACCAACACCCACCTTGCTACAACCTCCTTTCAGGTAGTTGTAGAGACCGGTAAGGTCTCCCCTCAGCCTCCTCTTCTCCAGGCTAAACAACCCCAGTTCCCTCAACCTCTCCTCATCAGACCTGCTCCCCAGACCCTTCACCAGCTTTGTTGCCCTTCTCTGGACATGTTCCAGCACCTCAATGTCCTTCTTGTCCTGAGGGGCCCAAAACTGAACACAGGATTCGAGGTGTGGCCTCACCAGTGCCCAGTACAGGGGCACCATCCCTGCCCTGCTCCTGCTGGCCACACTATTGCTGATACAAGCCAGGATGCTGTTGGCCACCTTGGCCACCTGGGCACACTGCTGGCTCATGTTCAGCCGGCTGTCGACCAGCACCCCCAGGTCCTTCTCCGCTGGGCAGCTTTCCAGCCCCTCTTCCCCAAGCCTGCAGCGTTGCATGGGGTTCTTGTGACTGAAATGCAAGACCCAGCACTTGGCCTTGTTAAACCTCATACAGTTGACCTTGGCCCATCAATCCAGCCTATCCAGATGCCTCTTGCAGAGTATTCCTACCCTCGAGCAGATGAACACTCCCACCCAACTTGGTGTCATCTGCAAACTTACTGAGGGTGTACTCGATCCCCTCATCCACGTCATTGATAAAGATATTAAACAAGACTGGCCCCAATACTGAGCCCTGGGGAACACCGCTCGTGACCGGCTGCCAACTGGATTTAGCTCCGTTCACCACAAGTCTCTGG
This sequence comes from Morus bassanus, assembly GCA_031468815.1. Classification (NCBI taxonomy): domain Eukaryota; kingdom Metazoa; phylum Chordata; class Aves; order Suliformes; family Sulidae; genus Morus; species Morus bassanus. Next base: position 7,254,169 of record CM062583.1, read on the forward strand.
GCTCAGCCATCCAGCCAGTTTTTTACCCAGCGAAGAGCACACCTGTCTAGGCCAGGAGCCACCAGCTTCTCTAGGAGGATGCTGTGGGAGACTGTGTCAAAGGCTTTACTAAAGTCCAGGTAGACAACATCCCCAGCCTTTCCCTCATCCACCAGGTGGGTCACCTGGTCATAGAAGGAGATCAGGTTGGTCAGGCAGGACCTGCCTTTCATGAGCCCACGCTGGCTGGGCCTGATCCCCTGGTTGTCCTGCACTTGCCCAGTGAGCTCACTCAAGGTGTATTGATCCATAATCTTCCCTGGTACTGAGGTCAGGCTGACAGGCCTGTAGTTCCCCAGCTCCTCCTTCTGGCCCTTCTTGTACATGGGCATCACATTGGCAAGCCTCCAGTCATCTGGGACCTCCCCTGTTAACCAGGACTGCTGATAAATGACAGAGACTGGCTTGGCAAGCTCCTCTGCCAGCTCCCTCAGTACTCTCGGGTAGATCCCATCTGGCCCCATGGACTTGTGAGTGTCCAGGCAGCTCAGCAGGTCGTAAACTGCTTCCTTCTGGACTATGGGGGATTTGTTCCACTCCCTGTCCTTGCCTTCCAGCTCAGAGGGCTGAATACCCCAGGGATAACTGGTCTGATGGTTAAAGACTGAGGCAAAGAAGGCATTAAGTACCTCAGCCTTCTCCTCATCCGCGATGGCAATGTTCCCTTCCGCGTCCAGTAGAGGATGGAGATTCTTTTTGGTTCTCTTTTTGTTGTCAATGTATTTGTAAAAACATTTTTTGTTATCCCTTACAACAGTGGCCAGGTTGAGTTCTAGCCAGGCTCTTGCTTGTCTAATTTTCTCTCTGCAGGACCTAACGAGGTCTCTGTACTTTTCTTGTGATGCCTGCCCCTTCCTCCAAAAGTGGTAGACCCTCCTTTTTTTCCTGAGTGCCAGCAAAAGCTCCCGGTTCAGCCAGGCTGGTCGTCTTCCCTGCCAGTTCGTCTTGCGGCACATGGGGGCAGCCTGCTCCTGTACCTTTAAGACTTCCCTCTTGAAGAAAGCCCCAGCCTTCCTGGACCCCTTTGCCCTTCAGGACTGCCTCCCAAGGGACTCTCCCAGCCAGTGCCCTGAACAGGCTAAAGTCTGCCTTCTGGAAGTCCATGGTAGTGGTTCTGCTGACCCCCCTTCTTTCTTCACCACGAATTGAGAACTCAGTCATATCATGGTCGCTAAGCCCAAGACAGCCTCCGACCACCACGTCTCCCACCAGACCTTCTGTGTTTGTGAACAGCAGGTCAAGCGAGGCACCTCCCCTGGTAGGCTCACTTACCAGCTGCGTCAGGCAGTTATCTTCCACACACTCCAGGAACCTCCTAGACTGTTTCTTCTCTGCTGTGTTGTATTTCCAGCAGACATCTGGTACATTGAAGTCCCCCACCAGAACAAGGGCAACCGATTGTGATACTTCCACCAGCTGCTTGTAAAACGCTTCATCTACCTCTTCATCCTGGTTGGGTGGTCTATAACAGACCCCCAGCAGGACATCTGCCTTGTTGGCCTTTCCCCTCATCCTTACCCATAAGCACTCAACCGTATCATCACAACTGCTAAGCTCTGTGCAATCAAAACACTCCCTAACATATAGAGCCACCCCACCACCTCTTCTTCCTTGCCTATCCCTTCTGAAGAGCTTGTAGCCATCCATCGCAGCACTCCAGTTGTAAGAGTCATCCCACCATGTCTCTGTGATGGCGACTAAGTTGTAGCTATCCCGCTGCACAATGGCTTCCAGCTCCTCCTCTCTGTTGCCCATGCTGTGTGCATTAATGTAGATGCACTTGAGCTGGGCTCTCGATTTCACCCCCAACCCTGACACACCACCCCTAGGCTCCTCTTGAGTGGGCCTGGCTATATCCCCTTCCCCCATCGAACCTAGTTTAAAGCCCTCTCGATGAGCCCCGCCAACTCTTGCAAGAATCCTTTTCCCCCTTTGAGATAGGTGAACTCCATCTGCCACCAGCAGGCCCGGTGCCATGTAAACCTCCCTGTGATTGAAAAAACCCAAGTTCCTCTGACGGCACCATCCTCTGAGCATGTGTTGATCAGATGAGTTTTCCTGTTCCTTTTGGTATTCTTCTTCCTTGTTACTGACAGGATTGAGTAAAACACTACCTGCACTCCTGATACTTCAACCAATCGCCCCAGTGCCCTGAAGTCCCTTGTGATTGCTCTTGGGCTTCTCTCTGTAACCTCATCACTGCCCACCTGCATAAGCAATAGCAGGTAATAATCAGAGGACAGTACCAGACAAGGGAGTTTCTTAGTAACATCTCTGACTCAGGCCCCAGACTTCCCTGTGGGATGGGTCTGGTCAGCATATTGGGCCTTCTGTTCTCCTCAGAAGGGAATCGCCTACAACAAGTACTCTCCTTAAGTAGTTCTACAGGATCTTTGCCTTCAGTGGAGTGAATGGAAAGTACTTGTTTATTTAGATGGCTATCGCCTTCTGTTCTTTTCTTTGATCAACGTACTCTTTATTTACTGTATGGCATTCAAAACTGATCAGAAGACAAGGTCTGTAATTTCCTGTGGGGCTTTCTATGGGCAGTCATCAGTCCAGTATCCGTGTACTTCACAATTACTGATTTCTTTTATTACTCAATTGTGTGATACAATGTAATCTCCACTTTATAGATGAAGTTGCTGGAATGCACATTGGTCACAAATGTTTGCTATTTTTAAGTGCCTGAATGCTTGAGGTGTAGCTGTTACTGAAAGTGCAGTGTCCATTGACCTAGCGGAGCTGTGCTTTAAGGTTTTAGGCTCTTATGTCAGGTATTGAGAAAGTGAGGAAATGAGAAGTACCGCCTCTTTCTTGTTTAGAAGCTCAGTGACAGAGGAGGGGTAGATTATTCCCTCAATTCAGTTTCTCTCATGATGAGTTTATCTTTTCTTTTAGTAGATTTCCTGCCTTATTCATGCCAGAGGTGAAACGTTGACTGTAAATGAGCCTGGAGTCCTATTGGCAGCAACATGCTTCATCCTATCAGGGTCACTCTGATGACACTGACTAGATACCTGTTTCTGTGTCACTGTGCGAGTCTGTGAAGGAGAGGGGAAGTATAGTATCTCAGCTTGTTCATGCTGTAATGAAATGCTTTTTCTTCTAGTGAGATGATTTTCTGGAAAGAGTACAAAACTTCTTGGCTGTCTGGCTGACTGGTGTAACTGGAAGTCACCCTGCAAGTGGGGTATTTACAAGCAGAGAAGAAAAGACTGTCTAGAAGCATAAAGAAATGGCAATGTTGATAAGTGATGTTAGCATAAGTGTAGCCTAGATATTAGGGAAGAGAGCATTTGGTAAACAATGCTTGTTGTTTACCTCAAATAATGGAGATGCTTTACAGATGTCAGTGCAGAAGAAAACTTTTCGGCCAAAGTGGTAGTATATAGGAAAAAATTGAAGTATGGGTTTTGAAAACTTAAAAAGCGTAGGTAGTGGAAGTGAGTGGTGTGTCTTTCCACATTAAGGGATTAAGAAAAGTAGCCTAGATAAGGTGTTGAAATTGAAGGCATCAGCTTAGTTTGGTAAACAAGGGTGGTATGTGTGTCACAAAGGTGCAAAAAGAGGGGAGTGATGGGCTAGGAGAATTACCAGTACTTCAAAAATGAGGCAGAACTGATTTTTGAATTCCTCAGGAAACAACTTTGAAGCAATTGAGATGATGGATAAAAATTTCTGATCTGTGGGTGTATAAGAATAGTTGTATTTTAGGTGGAGTAAACTTATCTCCCTGCTGTAGAAATAATTTTGGTACTAGGATGTCAGAGATCAGTGACAAAATCATGCCTATGATACAGTTCAGTCTGAAGTCTTAGGTGTGTGATGGTATCCCCTCAGCAGCCAAGAAGGGAGATGGAAGTAAGTGTGGGGGCACGGTGACGAATTGGAGCCAAGGTTTTAATGTGGACAGAACGGAATGCGTCTGTGAGCTGTCAGTTTGAATTTAATTACTGTCTCTCTAATTGCATATTAAAATATCTAGAAATGAAGTGTAGAGGGAGAGAAAGAGAGGACTAAGGACAGAAGGCTCTAGAGACATTTTAGAGAATAATAGAATAATGTGGAAGAAAAGTTTAAGGGGATAGACTAACTAGGAGAGGGACACCATGGTAGAAACTTAAATAGCAGTTCACTTTAACAGTATCAGCTTTATATGTTTAAGGTATAGAAAGGTGTGGACTGAGTGCCTTTTCTTAACAATTTTGTTTGGGAAGAGAGTTTTGAAAACTTAGGTCATGCTGAAATGAAAATTTATCATTGAAGGTCTACAGATAGAAATGAAAGAAATTTAAGACAGGCATTTTAAGGGGCATGTTCCATCATCTTGGAAAGAAAATAAAGGAAGAAGAGTAACTGAAAATGCAATTAAGATTAAAAGAGTTTAAGATGGATAGATTATGGCAAGTTTGTACTTCCAGGAAAAGGACCTAGGACAATACAGGAGGTTGGAAAGAAAAGGACTGGAATTGGAGATAAGGAAAAGTGAATGCATTGAATGGGAGCGCACATGAGAAACTCTGCACTTGCAACAAGAAAGGAAGAGACTTGTAGAACAGGGGAAGGAATAGCATGATCTTATTTTGGCCTTTTCCTTTTGGAAGAAATTGGCAGTCTTGTGCAGGGTAGATGTCAAAGGAGGAAACAGTTTGACTCAGTCTAATATGATGAAAAACAGGACTGGGGAATGGTGTGTTTAGCTGGCAGGGCAGAGCTGGGTGCTTGGGAAGGTTACATACAGGGAGGGGTGATGGGTCAGGGGTTTCGTGTGTTCTACTGGGTATGGTTTGTTTTGCAAAGTATGTGTTGTGTGTTGTTACACCTATAAATAAAACAGTTCTGCTTGTGAATTTGGTATGAATTCATGTATAATAAATCAGAAGAATCCATACTAATTCTCTGTTGGTTTGAATACAGAGACAGTGCTTCGCTAGCTTTACAGTACTCACCTTGTCAAACCAACAGATTTGCCCTATGGTCTCAACTAATACAGAGGTCCGCGGTAACTGTATCACTCCCAGTTTCGGTGCAAGAACTGGTTCTCCTGCAATTGTATATTTATGAAGAGTATATATAAACTAAAATATGTTTCATGAGGAGATCCTGAATATGCTTGTCTCCTAAGGTAGGGTAGCTGCAGGAGCAGCTCCATCTCCCCCCTGCCTCCATTAAAAAAAAAAAAAAAAAAAGTGTGTGTGTCTGCCTGTCTCTCTTTCTTGGAACAAGTGAAGTCATTGCTAAACCAGTGGCTTGAGAACAATCTTTCCTGGGACTCTGTCCAGGACTCTGTAAGAATACAGAACTTTAGCCAGGCTTATAACAAAACCACGGACAAAGAGTGTGTCTTTGTTGGCAATGACTAACTCTTTTCCACTGTGAGAATCTGGAGCTGATTTACGGTGGACAGTGCCAGTGGCACCTGTGGGACTGTGGGCCTTCAGTCTGACCGTCATGCTAATGAGGTCGTCGTCTTGCGGAAGAATGAGATGAGGTGGTTTGTGGGTGGTAGTGGATGTGTCTGTTCTGGTTAGATGTGAATGAGCCCATATGTTCACGTGCTGACTGCGCGTTAGGGTACTTGGTGGTAAAGTGTAAGAGTGGAAGTGTTTATGGACACATGGAAGATAGACTTGTCCTCTGACCTTATGTAGCCTTCCCTGCCACCCCTCTGTCCCAGCTGTCAGTTGCAGAATCATTTTGCTTGACCACATTCTGCTTCAGCTGGCTTGATTGTGTTGGATTATAAAGCAAATACTTATAAAGTGCCAGTTTATTGGCATTTGTGTCACAATTAGAGAAGAAAGTGTACAGACTGAAAAACAAGCTTCTGTAGAGCTCCCAGAGATTCTTGAGACAAATCAAATTCATTATTTTTGGCATGATGATGGAAAGTAGAACAGGTCCCTTGCTCATTCCTGTTTATACCGTGACGCACTACCACTTTTTCACTCTCTCAAGGATTTGTTTTCTTCCTTGTCTTGATGGTCTAATTTTAGTGTTTCTGAGTAAGTTTCTCTTTTATATGTTGGTCCCATGGATCCAATTGATCCTATTCAAAGTCAGGAGTTTCTGTAGATACTGCTAACGTTGTCCCTGCATATTCATTTACTTCACTGCAGCCTGTTCTCCTCCCTCTGCACAATGAAAAATGGAGGTATACACTGCCAGATGCTGTGATTAAATCCTCTGCAGACACTCAAAATACTCTAGCAGTAAAAAGAAATATGTTCACAAAAGATTACTGTGCATATGGAAAGCAAGGCAGAGAGAAGATTCAGTCTCCTGAGTCTTAAAAATAAGTAAAATCTTTGAGGATATTTCAAATTTGAGGGGAGGAAGTGCTGTAGCTTCCAGGGAAAACAAAAACTAATAGTGGATTTTTTCAGCTTCTCCATTCCCTGCATCAGAATTCTAGTGCTTGTATACCTTGCTAATCTGGGGTAAAGATGAGATACACACAACAGAAGAGAAAACACTTGGAAACTGTCAGCTTGGAAAAGATTTAAGACACTTTAGAGCTTGGGGAAGAGAAAATTTAAGTAACTGACTCAGCAGAGCATAAATGACCTGATTTTTGCTGCATTGTGAAAGACAGTAACGTGCAGAAACAGCACTTGGAGATGGTTCAAAGATTACTTTGCCGGAGAGTACGTTACTGTAATATTCCCACAGAATATAAACGTCTCAAGCAGTACTGCCTGTGTACTTTGGCACTTGCTTTTTTTAAACTACTGCTTATTGGGAGCCACTGCTCTCCACACAGCATTCTAAGCAGAGGCCATTACCTTCCCAGGACATGCCCCAAATGAACAGCAATAAACTGAAATCTGCCTCCCCACATGCTCCATTGTGAAATATGGGTGTTGTCCTGTGGCTTCCCACTCTGGAAATGAGTGATGGAGTGGAAAGCCTCACTGCAATGCTGACTTGTTTGTGGCCCTGGTACTTTCTGTGCACTTTACATGACCGCATTGGTTGTTCCAAAGTTTTTTGTCTCAAGGTGTTGGCTAATGGCAAGCTTGTACTTAATTTTTTTTTTACTTTCCTTTTATTAAATTTGCACTTCTAAGCAATGGAGACCCTTTTTATTTGAAAAGATTGTTTTGTAAAAGCATGCTTGCATGTATAAAATACATAAAATATTTTTTGTAGTCAAGTGCTATGCTAAGAATTGTTTTTAATGTTGAATTCATTTGCAGGAGCGCTAGAATTCCAAACAAAATAGAGTGTTTTCTAGACTTTAGCCTTAAAATAACAGTAAGCATAGGTAATTTTGATCATGGTCTGGGAGTTGCCATTTTGGCAGCTCCTCTGGAGAAAGCTGCTTTAGTATGTCACAGCATCCTGGAGGTCTGTGTACTTCAGGTTCTTTCCAGCTGGTAAAGCACTTCTTGTTTGCCAAGGATTATGCAAATTAAATAACTAGATATTGTTTAGCATCCTTCAGCTGCAACACTAAGCAGTACTCCCAATTGAGTGTGCCTCTGTCACTGGCACCTGTTCAAAAGACAGATAGCAATGAAATGCTGGTAATTTGTATGTGTTTCTGTAAAAGATAGACATAAAACTTCTTGAGGTTCCATGTTCAAGCTAGGCAGTTGAAGCAGAGCAGCCGCAGTTGCAGGGAGCTCAGCGCAGGATAACTGCTTGCATTTTGGTTTTATAACTGGTGCTGCAACATATATTGGTTCAGTATATGGTTATACTCCTGTTGATACCCTAGTCAACTAGATGGAAGTTAGTGTAGGTGTAGCTGAACTGCATTCATGCTTACAGCTTCAGTGTTGACCTACTCCACAGCTTCATCAGGTATAAAGCAGAGAGCTGTGCTGGGTCCTCTGGAACTGACTGAAAGTCCTAAGTCTTTGATTTTTTTTTTTTTAATAGCATTTATGAGAACAAACTTTCATTTGTGCTGAAGAAAACGAATTGCTTTGTAGCTCTCTAGATCGTCTGAACTTCTTCAATGAACTAGAAGAATCCGCTCAACTTTGGAGATAGTGGTGAGCAGACTATAGGCATGTGGATGCAGTTGGTTATTTCAGCACAGTATTTTGGAAATTCAACTTCCAGAGCTCAGGCTTTGGAAGAACGACTGAATGCCTGCAGTGCTTTTTGTGTATTTCCACCAGTCTGGTCACTCACAGTCTATTTGTTGCTGTTTATATAAATTATGACTTAGATTATAAGTATGTACATTTTATATATGTGTATATATGTGTGGGTATGTATTTATAGATGTGTGTATGTAGAGATATACACATAAATATTATATTTTTCTCTGTATATTAAAAACATTAAAAAAACCAAATCTCCTGACCTATACCTGTTAAGAGACTCTACAGTGAGGGAAGGATGTCGGTGTGGTACTTGTCCTCCATCCGAACGGTGGCTGTCCAGAATGAGGAAAGCTGTGCCAGAAGACTTCTATCCACAAGCAACTACTTTGTGTTTTTCTTGTGATGGTGGGGAGGAGCAGCTGGGCTTTACACCTGTCAAATCCACTTGGCAGCTAATTTTGAAAGCCACCCACTGTTAAATCTCCACTGCTGCTTCTGTGCATTAATGACTTGTCAGCTGTGCAACACTGAAGCACTGCTCTCTTCATGCTGACTTGAGTAAGATGAGTTATGGAAGGCGTAATTAGAGTTTTATGAGTTTCTTGTTCTTTCCCAGAGTTCTAGCAGCTTCTTCTGGGCTTCATTGTGAATCCCGTGATGTGCTGTATGAAGTCTCGATCTCCACCTTAAACGTGTAGCAGCATGGAGAACCCACCCAAAACGCGAAGCACCTTTTCTGAAAAAGTATTTCAGTAGTTCACATATTACTGTTCGGATACATGTGGCCTTGTGTGAATAGAGTCTGTTCTCCTGCAGCTGAGACATAGGAACTTCAGGTGAAATTAATGTGTGGATGAAGGCAAAATGTTGCAATCAGGGCCAAAGACTGCGTTTTGCTGTTAGGGTAAAAGTTCTGCATTTTGCAAAGTACTGAGAATCTGAAGGAAGTTTATTTGATGGTACTAAGAAAGCATATACTTCAGCTCCACCTGAATTTTGGTTATCAGCGTATAAACAAGGCAACTGTTGCTTCTAAGGTTCCTTTTGTGTCGAGTGACTCCACAGAGCATTTTTGTCATGTTATGATTGCTTCATGGTATTTTAGGTTCTCAGTCTACCACAGAACTGGCGCTCATGAAACAATATTCTCTTGATTTCTGTGAATTTCTTGTAGCGCTTTACTACTTTTTACAGCAGTAGCAGCAGGTCTTGTCACTGGGTGTGACCTTTCACAATTTTGAATAAGCAGAATAAGCAGTGGTGGGGGAATCTTGTGTTGCTAGATTCAAAAAGCAAATTGACAATGTGGATTGGGGAGGAGGCACAGAGGAAGACTTTAGTCCTCTGAGACCCTGTGGTGTGGAAAATGGTCTCAATATTTGGGATAAATATCCCAATATTTATTTATTTATTGCCATCCATACCGATGTTTGGGATAACAAGGAAATGGAATTGAAAAAAGGATAGTTTCTTCACCTCATGGGGTGAATGTGTTACTTGTCTCGCTGGTTAGGCTGTTGGGGGGAGAAAGTTGTCTCCTTTATGTGATTTTGACAGAGCCTGGAAAAAAAAAAAAATCACCTCACTTTTGCAGCCCAGAATTGGAGGTCAGTAGTGCTATGGTAATGATTTTTAAAGTGCTTCTGCTTTGCGAACAGGTTAAAAACAAAACAAAAACCTAACTTCCTTTCAGCTCAGTCTGTTACGGATGTGGTTTCACACTGAATTTAACCAATCTGTCATTGATGCTGAAAGGGACAGTGCTGCTACCTCCCCTTTTTGGTACTTCGGCTTAAACCCCCACTAATTTCAGTTAGATCTGCAAGCTCTCTCCTCTAGGGTGTGCACACACACTCATGCCCCCCCCCCCCCCCCCCCATTACACAGAAATATTCTGTGTTTACACTAAGCTCTTGTGAACTGAGCAGGGATATATGTGAGAATGAAGTGCTATTGTTTATTACTATTATGCATTGTCTGTACTTGAATAGTATTGATCACTTCTTTTTTCTTACATATTTTAATTTCATTCTGTCATTCTGTGCTCTCAGGGCTCTGCATTTGAAAAAGATTTTGAAATGAGATCTCGGCAGTTCACTACCATTAACAGAAACTTCTTTTGCTGGCAGATGTTTCAGGCCTTCAGTTACACTAAAACAGACTAAAACAAGTACTTGGAGCAAAAGGTTGTCCTTTTTTTTTCCTTGTAGTAGGTGCTAAAGCACTATAAATGGGCTCTGCATGATACATTTATCATGAGCAATCTGTTTTCATATATTGCAGTTTCTTGAGGACCACGAAAAGCAAATTTTCACAGCAACCCTGTATACTGCTTAAGTTGTTCTAGCAATGATTTGATGTTGTACATCTAGTATGTTTACTTTTTAAATTTATCCTAACTGCTAAGCAGAAAACTGACCACAGGAAAGAAGTTCAGGAGCAGACTGCCAGCTTCAGGTATTTAACCTGTTTAACCTGAATGAGGAGGCTAGCTGGGATAGAATCTGTATTTTTATAGCTTTAGTGTCCTAAAATTTCTGCTAACTTCATTTTTTGACAAAGTGACTATCATTCTTATTTTCTGAAAAACACACTTTTAAGTAGTAAAACCTGTATGTCCTATTTCTGGCTTCAGTGTTGTAACAGCAGTCTCCTGAAGTACTTGCCAGTTCCTTTCAGGTGCGTGTTTGTATGGGAACATGTGTTACTTTCTGAACTTCATGTTGTAGTGTTTATGTCGACATCGATCAGTGTTTCTGAAGCCCTTCTCAGGTTTGGTGGCTCTGCATGTGCTCCAGCTGGGCAGGAGGAACGGAAATGTTGGTTGGCCACAGGTCGTGCCACTCCTGACGAGAACAATTAAGATGTGATTAGGCAGTAACCCCAGGCTCATTGGAATTGTAAGAGAGTATTGATGGGGAGAGAAGGATAGAGGAGAAAGTTGCTGAAGGCACAGGTTTGTTTCATCTGCTGAGCAGTTTTCTTACTTTTCTTTTTTTTTTTAATAAAAAAAAATAGAGTTTTTATGTTACATGCCACATCCAACTGTCTGCAGTGGGTTCAAAATCCATTCTCTCTGTGAGCACGCAGAGGCCAGGGCTGGGAGCATATTGTTTTACCACTTCCTTTCTCGTACCCCTGGATTAACATCCTTCCAGCTGCTGGCCAAATCAGGAAGTTGAGTCAAGGGCTAGAAAAGGCAAATACACTTTCAATGACTTCTTAAAAGAAAAAGCAAAAACTTAAATTGATGATGTTTGTGTTTCTTTTCACAATGTGTGTCCTGTTAGGACGATGTCAGTCTTAAATGATGAACAACACTGAAACTGTTTAATTTTTTGAAATTCATCAGGTATTGAGAAACAAACACTTTGTCATATCTGTGGTTTTATAACACTTCTGCTTTTCTACCCTCTGCTGCATGGAGTATTCACATAAATGGGGGAAGGACATACAGCAAAACTTGGTTTTGTTTGGGGGTTTTTTTTTCCTATCTTATCTGCTCTTCCTTGCAGTAAAGCTTGAGGTTACTTCAACAGTAGTTATTAGTAGTTCTTTAAGATATTCTGTCTTATTTAGTGTTTATTGCATGTTTAAAGCATTATTACATAGAATATCTTTAATACTGGAAAGTGAATCAATGTTAAGAAATGTTAAGTTAGGGCTATATAAAGTCTTTAGAAACCAAAACAATTTCAGAAAAATATTAATTAACCTGACTTTGTAAGCAATCAGAATAGTCTACCGTTGTTTAGGGAATGGGAATTTGTTTGAAAATAATATCCTTTAGCAGTAATTAATATTTTACTAGAGAAACATGGCTGACCTCATCTAACCCTGAGTAAGTCTGACTTCTTATTTACAGGTAGGTGAATTATTAACACAATTAACAATATAGTATTTATTTTTTGTCTACTGACTGTCATAGGGTCTACAGCAGTCATGGGTAGAAAAAAGTATTTTATTAAGCTTTTTGGTCTCTTATTAGCTGCTTTTGTGTTCCATTGTGATTGCTTTATGGAAAAGACTTGGTCCATTAGTTAAGCAATTGTTAGAAATTTACATGAAACCTCTCAATATTCAATTTTTGAACAGAACTGTTTAGGAAAGGAATTAACTATTCTTACGTATAATGCATCATTCTGAAAAACTCTTGACTGAGTATTTTAATTTGAAATTTCTCATCAATTTTGAGTCTAAGACATTGGGTAAGTACCTAATTTCTTTTAATAAATGATGCAGAATTATATTTCTGTTCATGGCTTTAGTTTCAGATGGCTTTGAAAAATGCTTACATATTTCATTGAAGGACTTTGCTGGGATTTTAAATGCATGTACTGAATTTCTACAAACTATATTAGTACCCTCACAATAGGAATAAAGTACTGATTTGTAGGGCTGACTGAATGGATGCCTTTGGAGTCACTGAAACCTTTAGCTGAATCCTGCAATGAACTGAGTGGTACTTCTTATTGTTGGTTGATGAATTTAGCTATTTTGAAAGTATAATAATAAAGCTATATATTAATATGTGTACAGCCAAAATCCATTTATGTGCTTTATAGAAATTTTTACATTAATTTTGCATTTAAGAGTATAACTGGCTTTTTAGAGAACAATGTTCCTGTGTATTTTGGGGTATTTGCTGGAATAGGCTGTATTTGTTCTAACCAGTGTTCTAGTGAGGCTCTGTTACCAAGCTAAAGCCTGTTGGTTTTGGTTCCAGTATTTCTATTTGTCCAAGTACGGTTTTACTTATAGTACTTTTACTATTCTAAATGACAATGCTTTTAGTACTCGTAGTACTTTAAGTATTCTAAATGATTCATAAAAAACCTTTTTTATTGCTTTTAAATTTAAATCCAACTCTTTTTTATATCATGATTATCTAAAGTACTACAGAAATGTCTGGGTATATCTTTGTAGCTTACAGAAAGGCTAGTTTGAAGATGCCCCAAAACACATTCCCTTTCAGGAATCTTGTTAGTCATGGATTGTACATGATTATAGTGTACATGAAGAGGTCTCGACACATCTGTAAACCTCTGCTACAAGTTTGCCGGGATCAGATCCTTACTGAAGTTTGAGGAAAGATGCTAATCGTTTTAATCCTGAAGGCTGGGCAGCATCTCCGGCTTTCAGAGTGTCTGCTTCTGTAGATTGCACAGGGCAGACCTAATCGATACTATTTTACTTTTTGGGTAAGAAGCATTTACAAGGTAGTTTGAGAGCTGGTAAAGAATTTGCTGTTGATCCTTTATTGTCAAGTAGAGTGATAGGTATTTGTGCACAGTCATCTTCTAAGACTCATGGTGCAATTAATTCATATGGGGAGAATGAGAAATATTTGGGGCGATTTATTGACAATTGTGGGGGAATTAAGTCAGAGGAGTCTTTTGGAATTTTGACAAATTGGAAATAACGTAAAACTAAAATAGAATCACTGTGGGCACTTATTTGTTAGAGTACTTAGGGCTTTATGGATGTTTTCCTACTTCCTAGTGAGACGCTAGCTTCTGTGTCCTGTGGAAAAGCAGCAGTTACGGGTTTGAGATTGCATCAGAATACGTTCATAGCAAACTGACTTCTGTCAGGCATCACCAAGACAGAATTGTATGAACCTCCACCAAGTTTGCTGATGAAGGTAGCTGCAGCCATCAGCAGTATCTGATTAGTCAAGACTGTTGCAGTCCTAGCGCAGTAATGTGTTTGACTTGATTTGCAGGTGAAGGGATTGCAGATGATTTTTTATAAGCCTGATCATGTATGTGTAGTATATAGACAACCTGCTGTGACTCTTCGCTGCTTTTCTTCTCCCTCCAAAATGTGGTCAGGTAGAAATGCATCTCTGCTGTCCGTCTGAATGTGCAGCAATTTGTGTTTCCTTTAGATGTGCATCATCTCAGATGACTTTTTCTTAGGGAAGAATTTATGCAGTTTTCCATATATTCTCTTATTAACAGTTTAGATCTTCTATCCTTTATATGTATAATGTATATTTTGGCAGTTAATCTGCGTATATAAGTGCTGTGGTATTCATACTATTAGAAGGTTATGCTTATGGGAGGGCTTGATGGCATTCTTAATTGATCATATGGTTTTTCTATGACAAGCTATTTTCCTGTGTTACTCTCAAAATACCTGGTGAACTGTGATTAATCGTATTTTGGCATACAGTTCTGAAATTAGTGCCACTGCTGTAGAACGTCGATTTTGACATCTTTGGCTGCTGCAATTGCACAATCTTTTAACGATAGATGTACTTGGAGTTCCTTCAATACAAATGACATTATTGGCACACATAAGATTGTATACTAGATTATTATTAGAATTACCACTGTACCTTTCATTGGGCCTTTAAAACCCTCTTCTGAATATCTGACCTAAGCTTCCTTTCAAAGTGGCAAAATGACCAGTGTTGTCTCCTTAAACGTTACAAATGCATGTGCAAAGTACAAATGAAAGCAGGAAGGGAGACTGTTCCACGTGTCCAGACAGGGGAGGTTAATGCTATTGGATGTCATTTGTCTGGTCCTGTATCTGCCTGCCTTTTGGTAATGTAGTGTATGATGCCTTACCTACCAAGAGAATTAGAAAACGAGGTTGCTCTGTGCCTGCCTGCCTGCCTGCCCCAGGTGTTTCTGTTTGTGTTCTTTTAAGCAAATTTGGATAGTTAAGGGAGACAGACTGGCTTTTTCCCCAATTTTACAGGATTCTAAACACTTCCTTTTATATATTAATGGTATTTTAACATATGCTTTAGTATATGTATTTACACTATGATGCTGATTTTTTTTTTCTAAGTAATTTAATTATATAAAGAAAGTACAGGTCTATTAGCTATGGATGTTTTTGGCACAGTGAGACTATGAAAGGTAGTCAATAGCTAGTTACATTCTGCTGCGGAAATGTTTTTCTTTAACATACATGGACCTTTTTCACTGGTTTTAACTAGGGTCTTAGCATATACATTGTGAGTTTAAAACACTAGCTGCAGTTTGCTTTCTCAGTACAGTTTCAGTATAGTTCTTTCAACTAATGTAATCCAGATTTTTGCTGGTTGCCTTTAGAGTTTACTTTGAAATGAACTAAAAGATTTGTTTATTTTCCTAAATAAGAGGTGAAGATGGGAGATAACAGGAAAGTCATTGCAAGATTTGTAAAACACAATAAATTCTGAATAATGTTATGTTGGCCAGCAATAACGTTTTGACTATAAAAAGTAAGTGGAGAAGACCCAGTAACTGTTTATATCAAATTTGTTATGGAAAATAAGCCATTAGGCCAAAGCAGATACTTGCTTCTTTCTTGAAATTCTGTTTTCAACCATGATCCAAAACTGTGGAGCCAAAGAATATTGGTAACCATGTGTGCAGGTAAAACCAGTTATGTTAATTTATCAGAAACTGAGGCTTATTTTCCATTTTCAAGGTAGACATGAGAATGTGGGTATGAACTACCCACAAATTAACTGTAATAAGTAAGGCTAATCAATATTTTTTTTAAAGCAATGTTGTCTTCAAACAGCATTCCCATCAGAGTAGTAGAAATAAGTTAAAAATCCATATGTAAAACGATTTTCAATTCTGTATGTTTTCAACTGTTGTAATTCTTGACCAGTGGTTTTAACATGCTCTTCAAGTCACTTGTTCTGTACATATTTTTTTAATGCAGCGTTTTGGGTGTCCTGTGTCAGGGACCGTAGCTTGGATCCACCTTTACTCAACCTCCCCCCACCCTCCCCCTTCCTCAGTGGCTTTAATCAGTTCACCAGACCATATTTCTGTCTCTTCTGCTGTGCAGACAAAACCTGTGTTCTCTTTGTTCTTTACATTTTACTGTTCATTGAACTCTCTTGCAGGTTAGTCACCCTCACAGGGATGAGCTTGCAAGTGGGAGCAGTTGTAGAGTGGGGGAAATAACGTAGTCCCTGACTGTGACCAAGTGATGAAATTCGTTAGCAAAAATTTCATCTTTATGCTGTATGTGGAGAAAGGCCACAGTTTCCACCACGTGGACTCAGTAGTGCTCTGCTTTGAGATTAACGGGGCAGTTTACAGATCTGAGTCATTTCTCTAGACTCACGCGAGAAATGATTTGCAGACTGTTAATAGTTCTAGGCTCAGCTTGCAACCATGAAGGCTGGAAATATAATTTTGTTACTGAGAAGTCATTCTCTTGAGCAGTTTTGCGGCAGGAGGTGAGTCCAGTTGTGATTTCTTATGATCCCTAGACATAGAAATAGTAAAGAAGACTTTCCCCCTCATTTTGTCTGATTTCCAATTTTGATAAGGTTTTATCAGTCATGTAAAAATTTGGCTATACGCTATTCTATAATTCCTCTTTTGTCTGCTGGGATTGCTGCTCAGCTGAGAAAGGAGGATTCAGTCACTTCTTCCTTTGCCTCCAGGATGTGCTGCTTGTTTTGAGATAGGAGGTTGCATCTCACTGTTTGAAAGGAGATACCATCAGTAACGGGATAGGTGTGAAAGCAGTAAAGTTGTCTACTTGAACTGCTCGTATTTGGTTCCAAGCTATGGCTGGTGCCTGGTTTAATTCTTTGCTGCTGTTTGATAACAGTGCAATGTTGGTGCTTCTAGAGTTGTCTGAGGGACTTGTGTTGGGACGGAGGCTGCTGGCAGGGGAAAAAAAGGAGTTGGGAACTCATCAGCAAAGAAGAAAAAAACCTTGGGAGTGAGGGGAACGGGGGAAAGAATGCAACCATCACAGTGTAGTTGTGCTGTTTACCATGTCTTCTGATTGTTTTGATTGTTTTTCTCCTGTTTCAGCATCAGCTTTTGTTTGTCTAGATTGAATTTGTTAGCATGTAGGACTCGGTCTCCAGCAGTTGCTGGTTCATTCTTTTCCTACCTGTAGCTAGAATGAGGTATACACTAAAACATAGCTTTTTTTTTACGTCTGCCAGAATATAAGGTCGCATTCTTCTAAATTCAGAGAACTGTTGCAGGAGCTCACTGGTGTCAAAAGGGGGAGTCTTTGTTCTCCCTGTTCTCTTCTCTGTAAGAAGAGACTGTGGTGGCTCAAGGTGTTTCAAATGATTCTGCTCTTTCACCAGAGCACATAGATCCTACTTGCTGAGGTAAACAGAATCGTAGAATAGCTGATGGTAGCTGTTGTCTCTGTTTTACCTTTGAAAGGAGGATTACTGCAGCCACAGAAGGTTGCAGATCAGAATAGGATGGAGTCCAGTGTGTTTTTCCTTTGCTCCTTTGTGGTGATGTTTTCGTGCTGTCATTTTTGCCGTTCTTGGAAGAAAGGATGGGAGAGAATCCCTTGCCTTGATTCCAGGTGGGGTGTTGAATAGAGGAGTGGCTACTGAAAGGAGTACGTATGTTTGTGTAGAGTCCCAGATTACCGGTGACATACTTGTACAGCTTTCATCAGAGCTCTTGGAAGAAAAACCGAAAGCAGGAAACCCCCCCCATGCTACTTCTGCATAACAAAGGCTAAGGAACTGGGATGATGGTCACAGACAGAGTAATGTTATCATTTCACAAATTCTTCACAATATAAACTAGGTTTGAGGAATCGCTAATCCCTTTTCTGCGATGACCACAAATTCCTCACTTCAGACACATGATGCTGAAGAGATACACCGTTCAGCTCCATTCTCGTCTTCATCATCAGTTCTCTTCCTCATTTTGCCAGGTCTTGTGCAAAGATCCATTTCACAAGACTGATGACTGTAGGGAGGTCATCTCGGCCAGACTGGAGATGTGCTTTCATTCCCAGTATTTCTTAACCCTTTAGGAACTGAGAAGTGAGCTGCACAACCTCTTCTTAAGTGCTTTTAGAAGAGGCTAACCAGATTTCTGAGGAAATTCACAGATGTATATAACAGTCTTGTGATGAGTTTCTTCCTGTGTCCATAACAGATAAAAAGTCCTCTGGACCACACTTGAATCCTATGCCCATAGTGCGGTTTGCCAGGGCAGCGTGTAGGACATGCTTTTTGAGGTCAGGTTCAGGCCTTAGAGTACAGACTCCTCATCCTCTGCCACCTTCTGATTGCTAGAGCTTTGTCGTAAAAACAAAGGTTTCTCACTAGCTTCAAATCTCCCTTCCCAAAGCTACTCCCCTTGTAGGAACTCTGATTTCCACAGTCTGCTGAGAATTCAGCTTCAGTAACCTTGATTTTTTTTTTAAAGAAACTCGAAACCATAATAGTCTAGACAAAAAAAAAAAAATTTAAAAAAAGCAGACATTACAAATGTAGACACAACATGTTAATGTGCCATTTGTTCCTTCTCTCTTATTCCCTTTAAAATTCCTGAGAGCCATTTGGTATTTATTCAGTGTCCTGGATCCTCTGTCCCCTCTTGTGCTGTTCAGCTGTGTTTTCGTGGTGCTGGTACCTGCCTGGTGCGTAGCGTGGGTGCCCCTCTTACAGCTGTGCTTTCCACTTGAGTCAGTCCAGGGACACTGGCATGAGAGCTTTGCATTTTCTGTGGAGTACACGATTGTTAACTATGCATATCTCCTTTAAGTAGTCTTTGTTATCCTCAAAGAGCAGGATGTTTGTTGTTCAATCGCTCTCCACAGCTCCCTTTTTGAGGTTGAATGCTGTGTTCCAGTATTGCCTGTACGTGGTCGGTCACAGCAGTTCACAGGACACGCAGCATGCAGCTGCCTCCAGAAAATGCTTCGCTGAAGTGATGAAGCGCACATTTACATGAGACAGCTTGTGTTCAGTCACCGGACGAGGGTGCAATCTCCAGGGCTAAAAATGCAGGCCTTTCCCACGTCTGCTGGAGGGCCTTCAGCGAAAGGAAGTGGGTTGTGGCTGTTGAACAGCTCTCCGATCTGCAGCCCTGGCCCTACGCAGCTGGAGAGGCTGGCAGAGACTCCAGAGACTCTCGCTTGCTGTGAGTCACGGGTGACTATTCCGTGATGCTCTCAGGTATCCCAGGGTGGGAGCTGACTCCTCACAAAATCCCATTCAGGGCTGGTGGTGCAATCCCCAGCGTGCTATGCTCTGACACGTCACAGGAATGAGTTAAACCTCTGGGAGGAGCATTCACTGTAACTTCTAAGAGCTTGAATATTACCACAAACCCCATCACGCTCCTGTGACGCTGGGCACGATGTTTAAGCCTCTTGTTCATCTTCAGTTTGACAGAGGGAGGACCATTATTTGGATGGGAGGGGAATAAGTTACTCAATGACTATAAGCCACTCTCAGAAATACATTATAAAGGTTAATAGTTTTTTTGGAAGGTATTTTTCCTACATATTGACAGTTTCTCTGTGTTTTTAATGGCAAAAACATTGTAAATTGGTATTTATTACAGTATGCAGGCTGTCTTAATTTGGCAAAGTTCTTATTCATTGTAAAAACAGAAAAAGGCAGGAAAAGGCTCAATAAGCTAATACCAAAACAGCATGATGACCTACCACATCTTGAATTTATGGAGGACAAGTTGGGGAAAAGGGATTAAAAAAACCCAGAGAGAGGTATACAGATAGATACCTAAATAAATGGATATTTCTGTTTATCAAGCCATGGCGTGCTAAAGACCTGTATGTATTGGTCGTGTACTTGACATCATCCTTTAATAATAACTTTTTTTTGGGAAAAAAAGAGTTCTAAATTTATATTCACAGATTATGGTACAGAAGTCGAGTATCACCGGAGAAAATTGTTGTAGCCATGTAAAATGTACACACAATTATTTGCTGATCTCCTTATTAATACCAGTTTCAAAATATATTTTCTGTCCCAGTTATTTATTGCTCTACCAGGAAAAAACCTTCACAGCTTACATCACTGAAGACTGAAAGTTAAACTCCTTGCTAGTGAAACCTTGAAATTCTAGGCAGCAAGATCAATTCTTCTAGCTTGAGAGTCTGCATTATACCGTAGGAAGGGACTAATTCATCATTTATAAAAATATCAGCAGATAAAAAGAGTTGGATCTATGGGAAAAACTCATGTATTTGTTCTTCCTTTAAGAAAGAAAATATTAGAGTTAGGAAATGCTGCTCTCTCTAGACAACAGTATTCTCTTGAAAAATACTGCAAGTGATAGGTAAGCATGTAGCAGCTATTTTGAGGGTGGTAATGAGCAGTGGAAATTAATACATTTTTCATGACTTGTTTCCAGCACTGTAGGTTAATGGAGTCGATAGTGTCTCTTTACTGTAGAAATACATCCTGTCTGGTTGAAAAGGATGGGATTATTAGCCAAGTCTGTCTCTGACTTTCCTGTCAAGACAGGAACTGCTTCATGCCATGCTGTCTGACAGCATGGCTCAAAAGCTCTCCTGTCACATGTCCTCCTTTCTACCAAAGGCACTGCCTCCTTTTCTGAGGGGTCGAGATGAATGTTAGATTCTATGAAGTCTGAAGGTGTTTTTTGGACGTGATTTTAATGACTTTTGATGTCAAGGCTTTCACCACAGTCTGCTAGTAACAAAGAGTTGATGCAAAACACTGGTATCTGTTTACCTTACCTTGGTGTCAGGCATTTTTGATGTTTCCTTTGGGTGCTTACATGGTCAAAACGGATGTGTGGTTTTACTGAAGGTGGTAAATTTGTAACATCCTTACTGAGGTTGAAAGTCAAGTTGCTGTACGCAGAATTATACTGGAGGTTATTTGCATGTAATATTCAAAGAAGAGCAGACTTAGAATTTACTGTCTGCTAATGTTGATCTGTTCTTTTGATTTTGGCAATGTGCTGCATATGAATCATATTTAATGGCACAGAGAAGGCACTGCGCTCTGCGAGGGAATGAGGCTGTGCGTATTGCATCTGTTTGAGTCAGCAGCCAGCGTGTTCTGCTGCAGCTCTTGTCGGAACAGTCTGGAGGTTATTTGAGGGTACAGTGAGTCACAGCGGTGCCTTCTTCACTGATCATTAGTCTACAGGGTGACATGCGTCTCTAGCACAAACCTCTATTCGTTCGATTGTAAGAAAATGATTTAAAATAAAGGGTAATCACTTGAAAAGAAAAAGATTTCTGGTTATAAGCGGGGACGCGCGGGGCCCGCCCCCCGCCCCCCCGCCCCGTATAAGTATGTCATATTTCTAGGTACTGAAGGACTCACTTGGAGGTGGAAGGATTTTCCTTAATGTGCCCAAGGTCTGGCCATTCCATTTTTATAGGACTTGCGCTTTCTTTATATAAAAAGAAATCTGGCTGATATATCCCTAATACTGTATATGAACTTATTGCTTGAGCCGGGTAGATAGTTCTTTAAATATAAGGCCTGAATTTTGCAGGAAGCATAAGTATGAAATTAATTATGCATTAATTCTGGTTGCAGCCACCTCTCCTGTACGATTCTGTGAATAACAATGTGAGTATCAGTTCATCCCAGTTTCATATAACCATTACGGGAAAACCTATGAGCAGCTGAAGTGAGAAGTACTGTAATTTCTCTTGCTAAAGTGGTAAGAGCAGTGAAAGCAGAAAGAGGCCAACTGGTTTTGACCATAAAAAACCCATACTTCCTTTCAGAACTAAAAATAAAACCTGTGAATCCTGAGTACCAAAACTTGTCTACCAAATAATTATGATGCTCATTTACATAGTCTTTCATCTCCTTCTAGGGACTGGTCTGAACAGTCTTCTGTTAAAAACTGTTCCAGCGTCTGTGGTTGCCTTGCAGCACAGGTTTTTAGGCTCCTTAGCTCAAAGGGCATCTGACGAGGTAGGTCGGTTTTGAGCAAGGTCTTCTGGGTTCGTGTTCCGTGGCAGCCTGCCAGAGTTTCTGGTTTGTCAGTTACTGGGAAGAACATAGCTGCTTGGCTTCTGAGCTGCAAAACACTTGGTCTTTGGTTTTGGAAGCTCAAGAAGATCCTCATCTCAGGCTATCATTTTGTTTTAGAAGAGAGAATATTTTAGACTAAGAGAATACATGTAGTTCCAGACAGGGGCCCCCATGACTGCTGCTCTTTCATTCACTTAATTTGGTTAGTAAGTGAAATATAAAAGTTCAAATTAGATTTGTGATCTCAGTGGGGTCAGTATACTTCCACATGATGGAGTTTCTGTAATATCAGTTTCCATTTTAAGTTTAGGAGATCACAGACCAAACAACTCATACTTTTAAAGCTGTTATTCAGGTTCCGAAGTCAGCCATTGAAAAATTGGAAAACATTTTGTTTTCCTTTGTGTGGATGAGGCTGGAGGATTAAGTTGCCTCTGCAAATTTTCAATCCTCTGTTCTTGAACTTCAGAATTTTTTTTTTTACTCTTAACTGAGTAAAATTGTTATTAAAGTTCCATATGTAATGAAAGGATGACAGTATCTCTGGCTAATATTCTTTCTTGGTCATCTCTCAAAATCTAACTGATAGGTGATCCACCAGTTTATCTCTTCCTTTTTCACAGTGTAAGGTGGTCCTTATCTGGAGCCTAGTGATTCACTATGCATTTTTCCATCATTCTCAAACTCTTGAGTATTTTAAAATTTTAAATAATGCAGATGATGTATCTTTATTCTCCTTTCTGCCCATTACCCTGTGCCTAGTGCTAGGAATTGTCCAGTGCATGCTTATTCCTAAAAACTGAAGTTTTCTTAATAGCTAGGATGGGTAAAAGACAGATGAAAAAGAAAATTTCTGTGGAGTTCTACAGAATACCATGGTGGAATATGGCAGAGAACATTATGTGATATCTAATTTAATAAGTTTAGCTGAGATGTAGGTGATTAAATTCTGTGTTATGTGAAATACTTTGGAATGTCTTTTATTCTGTATAAAAGTACTTTAAATCCTAAAAAAAAAATTAATGGTATGGATTTTTACTATATTTTTGTTGCACTCAAAAAAAAAAAAAAAAAAAAAAAAAAACCAAAAAAACAAACCACCAAACCCAAAACCAAAAAAAACCAACAAAACCCACACCCAAAAAAAACCAAACCCCAAACAACAATGACCACCAAGAAACTAAGCAGATAGTATCTTGATACATGGTATATTAAATGTTAATCAGGAATTGAGTTCTTCCATTTCATCACTGATGCTATAATAATAGAAATTATTAGTTATCTTTATAATATAAGCATCACTTTTTAATGTTTACTTTAAGTCAACAATTATATAAGGCTTATTCCTAGTACCTCAAACATCATTTGTGCTCTACTTTCTAACGCCCAAAATAGTTTTCCAGTTAAAAAGCATTAATTATGAAGACAGCTATACCTTGTTTTCCTCCTTTATAAAAATTCATATCAATAACGGTGTGTGTTCAGATGAAATTGAAGTCAGGTCAATTGTTTGACACTAGTATAGCACAAAATTCAGGCATGTTTTTAAGCTCTGAAAAGAAAAAATATTTATACTAAAAGCCATTGTTGGAGAATAAACTACAATACCTATGTCTCCCTTTCTGTCTGAAAGGCATTTGTTGATAGATGCTTGATGGGATGTTGTTGCCATTAAGAGTGCACTCTTACAATCTAGAACCTTATAAATGCTGTCTTTAAATATTCAGGAAACATAAAGGAAATTTTTCTCTTCCTCAGCTGAAGTGTGTAGGGGTCTTTTGTATGATCTTGAAAATAATATCAGTATCTCTTTCTCCTGCTCAGTCTGCATTTTTACAAGCTGCTTTGTTGGCAAACATCCTTTTGAACAGCTTCAGGAAGTATTTTTATGTGAAGTTCACCCAAGGCAATGATTCAAAATGCTGTTTCGGTGTTTGTGCAGGACACCAAGGTGGGATTTATCAACACACAAAGACTTTGTGAAATACAGTAATGAAACTGGAAAAAGTATGGCTTTTTCTCTGGTAAGGTGTACGTATTTCTGATGGTCCAAAGATACTGTATGCTTGCAGATTTCCTCCTAAGTCATCAGTTGGTCTACTGTCTTTTTATAGTTGTATCTTTTGATACTCTCTCTCCCAATAAGCCTTGTCTTGCTAATATTTTCTTCTAATATTTTGTCTGTAAGACTCTGAAGATTTTAGAGTAAACTTAAATGAAAATTTTGTATGGCAAAAATTATTTCATGTTTTTAAAATGCATAAAGTAAATGCATTAGAAGTGTTCATCTAAGCCATCTTTTTAACTATTGACAGTAACAAGGGAGTTAAAAAACATTACTACATCCTTCTTTCTCAGATAATATAGAGATATGTTATAGAGGTCTTTACAAATGTAGGCTTGTTTCAGGACCCTAGAGTAATGCTGTCAACTTAAAATGTTTTGTTATTTTGGCTTGTACTCATCTCCCAAATGAGGCACACACTGATTTCATAGAAGTGTTGACAGTGTCAAGTACTAATGGAAGCACAGTGTTCTGGTAGATCAGCTGTTAATCTAAAATAACATTATTTCTAATTTCAAATTTTTATTAACTGGGAATTCCATAAAATGAAGTTCCTTTGTCAGACTCTCCACTTTGATGTAAGCCTCTCTGTGAAGCTCTTTCATTCAGAAATGCATTGATGGCATTCTAAAAAAAATTATTTTGGTACTGGAATACCACTAGCCCTCTAAAATAATTAAGTCTAAATGCACACTTGACTTTTTTTTTTACCAAGCATTTTAGCATCATCCTAAAGAGCAGGTAGTGGTCATATGCCATTGATTGACCTAGCAAACTATGGCTTGCTGTTTCTGTCTTGGTTTTAGCTCTAGTGATCAGCTGAATAGCAGCAAGCAATAGAAAAAGAGTAAGAATAAGGACAAAGCAAAACCAAAAATTATGTCACTGTAGAAATTAACAGTGCATGTCTACCTGGCGTAGTGAATGCAGTCTGGTTACCTCAAGGATTGTATAGTAGAACTGTAAAAACAAAGAGGGTCAAAAGAAAATATTGAGTAGGTAGTAACTTCTCCTCAGGAGTTTTAAACGGGCTTGTGTTCTCTAGCTTGGAAGAGGGCTGACGGTGGGGGGCAGACTTTTGTATGGCAATAAATGCTACTGAGATAGCATGTCGAAAATCATTGTCTTGAAGTACCAATGGATGCCCAGTGAAACATTGGAACAGCAGGTTCACAGCAAGCAAAAGAATGCACCTTAGCCACAAAGGGAATAATAAAGTTATTGCCATGCTGCCCTTGCCGACGAATGCTGTGCTATGGGGGTAAAAAATGTACGTGGTTACGGCAAGCGGTTATGCTGACTCGGGGAGAGGACAATGAAATAGGATGCGGACTCTGGCGCAGGAAGTCAGTCCGTAAACTGCCGTTTGCCAGTAGCTGCTAGATCATTCTGTGTGCCCCTTTCCGTTTTCGAGGAGGGGAAAGTGTGTGTGGGAAACTGCTGAAACCAGGTAGTGACCCAGTCTGACCTAGTATCGCTGCTCATATTCTTGTGAAGGAAGAGATGGGAATAACAGTAGTTAGCAGTGCCTTCTGCTATTATGCATCACTTAGACAAGATTTTGATGGCTAGTTTCTTTAGGAAATATTTCTTTCTTTCCCTTTTAGGTTTCTGATTTTTTTTCTTGTAACATCCTTTGATGCAGTTTAGGGAGCTATATATGTGGTCAGAGAGGGAATTATGCTGTTCCATTTTGACATGTCCTTTTCAAGTCTCTTTCTGCCCTCTTGGAAGCTTCTCTTTATGCCCTCTTATGCCCCTGCATTAAAGGGAAAAACTCTCTCTCTCTAGTGATTTCATGCTCCTCAATGAAGACAGGACAGACGATGTTAACAGCACAAATGAAGCTGTAAAGTCAAATTTCTGGACCTTCCCAGTTTTCTTTCCTTCCCCTTACTAGCATCAGAAGTTGATTAGCATTGCTTCAGCAGCTGCCTGGGTTGTAAACTCCCATTGCTCATCCCAGGCCCTCATGACCATCCCAGCTTTAATTCCATAGCGTTAGGTGCCATGTGTGGCTGTGGGTATTTGTCAGCCTAAAGTATTTCTTACCTAAGGCTTCAAAGCATGGCATGTATGAGTGGCTTTCTGACGGAAGTTTCATCCAAATCTTCAGTCACCCATTAGAAGTGTACTCTAACAGAAAAGAAACCACAAACCTATTCAGCAAGACAAAATAATCTGCAGTTTTCAATTTGTGATTTTCATGGTTTTGGCAGGAAATCCATGTAATCCCTACGTTTGGATATGGTTTACTTTGGGCTTTGGAAATGCAAGGTAACTTTTCTTTTCTAGCCTGAATTAGGCTATGCAAGGAAAAAAAACCAACCCAAACAATAAAGCCGTTACTGAGGTTTAGCTTCAAACTTGTCATATCTCAGCCTGTGTTGAGGGCTACCACTTACATGTCTGTGAGGCACAGAGATAAAACCAGTGTTTCATCAGCTCCCTGATGGCCTTCCACACGCAGAGCCTCATCAACCCTGGGCACTTCGTATGAAAGAGTCTTTGGTTTGAATGTGCAATTATCCAGTGCTACTCTGTGTGCCTTGAAGAGAAAAATGGAGCTACTTGAAGACAACTTCCTGCCATCAGTCCCTGTTAATAGATGTGTGCAAGCAGCTGCTTTGCAACCATCAGAAAAAGCAAAAGAATTAGTGGGGATGCCAGATGAACAAGGTACCGGCTAACCTGATCACCACATTAGCTGCAGCAAAGCCTTGCCAAAAAGAGGGCTTGAAATCTCAGGTACTGACAGAATTGAGACGATGAAGCAGTTTTTACTTTTGAAAAAAATTCACAGTTCAGGGTAGTACAATAACATGATACTGCCACAAAGTTTCCCAAGTCAAGTCATTTGTAAACTGTTTTCAAGGTAGTCTGTGATCTCCCTGTATGTACTGGTTGGCAGTCATCTTGAGCATTCATCTACCCACCTGAATGTTCTCAGATAACAAGAATATGGATTAAGCTTTTATGTTGTAGGTCAGTATTTTGAAGTCTTAGCTATAAGATATAAAGAGAAACTGCCTATGTCACATCTCACAGGTACGCTTCCATACCTCAAAAATTCCCACACAAATTTGAGTACCTGCATTGAAGGAATACACCAGGAGTACTACACAGCACCTGGATCCTGCCTCTGCATTCAAACACTCTTCATTTAAATGCCCAACCATACCATGTTTTCACTGCTTAGGATTTTATGTATGTTATGGTGGAGGGAAACAAATTTTCATCCTCTCAGGTGGGTACAAGGTACAAATCCAGAGATGTTTAGGTAGAGCTCTTTAGGTAAGCCCCAAGCTGTCTCCTGTGCCAGAAGCTGGGCTGTGCAATTTATGCAAGGATCTGCAGGCTACTGCAGTGTGTGCACTGAGATCATCAGCACTGGATAAACTATACCAGACACTTAAAATTTCACATGTACCATAAGAAAACAATCACCTGGCATGCTTTGTGTTTTCTGATAGTAGTGTGGATGTTTTGATAGCAGCTCTGCATGTTGAGACCTGTGATTAAAAGCTACTTTTTTTCAGCCCCGCCTGGGTTGCTTTTGTCAGTCAGAGCATTTCTCATGTTTGAGATTTCTCAGCCAGGGTGATTATCTTTGTGGGGCTGAAAGAAGTGTCTCTGAACCTAGAGAAATGTGAAGGGGTGACGCAGGTAGTGCTTTGGTCTGCTACCTCACACATGCAGTTTTGAGGAAGACCGAATCTTTTTCTTCCTTTAATTCTGAAAAAAAAACCCAAAACCCTTCATGTCTGGAAATGAAGTCCTGAAACGTGTTGTGAATGTAACAAATACAGGGACATCTGCTTGCTTCTTCAGAGAAGCAGAAGCGGTAGTTTGGGAAGTTACAAGAGGAACCATACACTGCAATGAAAGAGTAAATGCCAAAACACATGACTTCTCAGGGAGCCTTGCCAGCATCAGTCCAACAGAAAACTTCTTGTAGGAAAAAGTGTGCAGTTGCTTACCAGCCTAGCCCAGGACTTCCTGGCCTTTGTGATAAGGTTAAGATTTCCTCACATCAGAAGTGTGCTGGTAAAAAGGATGTCAATTTTTGCTACTTGCAGACAGAGGAGGGCTGCTGATATGTTTAACATAAGGGCCCTGTGATGCTGTCTTTGCTTCTGTAGGAGGGAAGCACTTACTAAGATCAGTTTTAGGAATCTAGAGCAGCTTGTGACCCTACGCTGATAAGCCACGGCATCGGAGCCCGGCTGTAACGCAGGCTATGCCTACTGGAGCAAATGATGTGGATCAGCACAGCAGATGGGCAGGGTGCGATGCCCTCACCATGCACACTCTGGGCATTTTTTCTGGACTGCTGTTGTCTCATCTTCCAGGCGGGAGCTCCTCGGGAGCATGCCTGGCGTGGATCTCTTGTGGGCATGTGGTTTGCATTCCTGGTGCTGAGCGTGGGGTTTTGTTCCTGACTACACTCTGGCACCAAGCTAGCAGGCTCATGCAGGCATGACTGCAGTTCCTTCAGTCTGGCTCTAAGGAAGTATAAATACACTGGCTGCATCAGTCAGCTGGTTCTGCTACCTTTATGTTGTGAGCAACTCTAATGTAAATAGATGAATTTCATGGACAGACTCTTGCTGATGTACCAGAATTGTTTTCAATCACTTCTATTAAGAGTAAGAAAGTAGTTAACTCTTAACATTGGGCTAAAAATTATGTTTTATATTTCCCTACAGTTAAGGGAAATAATCTGAGGCAGAAGTTGGTTTCTTTCTAATTATTTATCATACAAATATTTACATGGTAAGCTTATTTATACAGTACATGCAAAAAAAAATTAATCTGGTTATTTCTTCCCAGACCTGTGTTAGTTCAGTACTTAGTATAGGAACAGATTTTTTCCAGGCATGCTTTTCTGAGAATCATCTAGTCATACTTAATGCTCTTCAATATAACCTATCTTCTTTTTTCTTAATCTATTACTGGGGAAAAAAAAAGTCATGCATTCATATACGTGAGTTTTAGCTAGCTAAATTGACACTAAAACAGAATAGGCCTTTTATTTTAGTAAGTGCAAGAATCTTCTGCATAATTTTTTCTTACTTTAACCATTAAAAAGTTAACATCTACTATAACTTGGTGGTACCTAGAAGAAAACATATTATGGGATAATTTTATTTTTAAAAGTAAACCTAATGCTTAGTTTAGTAAGTTTTTATTGGTCCCATTTCACCCCTTTTCTTTGTAGATATGAGAATTTGAGCATTTAATGAACAAACATGAATGCTTCTGAAATTGATGGTCATCTAGACTCTACTTTTAGTGTGGGAAAAACTATAGTAATTTCAGATGTCCCAACGTGGTAACTGTTGTCAAAACAGACTACCCATGGGAAATCCTTTTGCAAAACTTGATATAAAAATCTGTTTCTCTGGATTAAATGCTGCCCTTCACTGAAGATAGTGACTGTACAGAGTTGATGGCTGATACCCTCTAAAATTCAGTACTTTGTCCTGTGGAGAATAATACTTGTTTCTTCTAATGCAAGGGTGTTTCTCCCCCCCAGTTAGCTGTAATAATATGGTAGAGGTAGAAATAGCTTTCGTTTCCAACTGAGAAGTCCATTTAAATTAGTAAGCCAAACTGGATTAGACCATTAGCTATTGTTAGATGATTGAGGTAGCCACAGAAATGCAATTTTTGGCAAAATAAACTGTTTCTAAAACACAGAGAAGTCTCATGGAAACCTTGATGGGGAGGTTGTTTGGTCAAGCAGTCTGTTTCCCTGCCGGAGCATGGTTTTGCTGCTGACGCAGGAGGTAGGAGAGAGAGGTTCAGGTTCCTGGTTCTGCATGAGGAGTAACAAGAACTGCTCTGAAGCAGACGGAAGAGGATCCTGAAACTGGGCTTCCCTTTTCAAACGTTGGCATTCTTCTACTCTGCTGCCTGCTTATGCAACAGGCAGAAAAACTAACAAGCAATTCAGTAAATGTTGGAGACGTAAAAGTTGTCATGAAACACTACTGATTTTCAGACACAAATTGTTTAATATGTTAGCAGATATCTTTTGCTAATGTATAAAACCTGAAGGAATCTGGAATGCCCCCCCCCCCCCCCCCCCCCCCCCCCCCCCCAATCCACCCCAGGGGGCATGGAGGGAAGCTCTGCAGTAAATGCTTAAACGGCTGTTCTGCATGTAATGCAGGATCTGGTTTGAGTGCTCCTAATAATCTCTGTGTTGAACTCACCTGTCTGCAAGCTGAAATTCAATTCTTGCCCATGCTTTTTAATTCTTAAAATAATAGGCAAAATTTATTAAGCTATATTTATCTGAGTTGCATCCCTTAGGAAGCATTCGTAGACATCAACCTTTTGTATGGAGTGTCCTCCTCTTGAATGAGAGTTTGGTTTTGAAAGTGTTGCGGGGGGTGGAGGGGGCGCAGCGGGGTGAAGAAAAAAATTTAATTCATTGCACTTTCACAGCTGTGTTGAATGTGGACTGTGAGTATCCACTGCATGCTCTGGTAAGGAGCAGTGGTGAAAGGGATGCTGGCGCACCACGGTTGCTGTGGTCTGGCTGGTTTCTGCTTTCCAGCTACATTGCTACAAAGCAGTATGTGGAAGGGTGGTTGTGCCTCTGCTGCCTGCTGTACTCCTGCTAAAAATCAGTTTATGGTCTACCTTCTGCGACACAATACCGCCCCAGCAAAGTTTGCATGAATATATATATTTTTTTCTCTTTTTTTTTCTCTTTTCCATTGCGATCAAGCTACTTTGGTCCTTAAACTGTAATTTTTAACCCCAACGTTGAAGTTCTCTGTTTGGAAAAGCTAGATCGTGCAGCAGAATGCCAACTCCAATAAAGTATGCATTTTATATAACTATTATAATCTAGAGTTCAGTGGGATATGTCTGTGCATCATAGAGAAAGCACTTTTGAAAAAGGTCTACGTTTTTACATGTGAGAAGTAGAGCTGCAAGGTATTACCAGACCAGAGAACAAAAATGATGGGTTTCACTTTTTCTCTGAAATAATCATGCCTGAAAGAATGTGTGCTGAAATTGGAGTTGGCAGGATGGTTTAGCAAGAAGGCAGACAAGTATTTTAGTAACTTGCCAATGTTCTGCTAAATGTTTGAACACCTAGGTAACAGGTCTGTTCCTCTTCATGGCTATATGGCCGAATGTTAAGATTACATGCGAGTTGCGTACTATTGGGAATTACATTTTTCCGGCCTAATTAATTGTTATGTTCCAGTCTTGTGGCTAATTCAATATATTTTACATCAATCCTTTTTTCCCTGCCTACTGCTTATGTATGTATCAAAGTAGTTTCTAATATGAAGTCCATCACACTTTGCATAGCGCAGCTTTTTTGAGTAACGCAGCTTTGCTCAGCAGGTTGCATTTTTTTTCTACTTATCTGTTCTATAGGATCTCGTGTGTGGTTAAAACTGAAATGAAAATAAATTGGATGCATTTGGAATGGAACATCTGGAGTTGTTGGATGTTTTAGGTACGAAATAAATGAGTTAGGGTCACCTTGACCATTTTTAATAAATGCAGACTGGGAACATTTCAGTGACAAAATGAGACTGAATGAAAGGCAAAAATGAAGTAGAAGTGATTTTCACTCACAAAGTTTACTTTAAAATACTGTGTTTCACTTACAGAGGATCAGCTTTCTAAAGTCTGTGTCAGTGACCAAAAGTAAAGGAGTAACTGAAGTATAACAGAGTTGGGGGGGGGGGGGGGGGGGGATAAAATGCAAGAAAAATCCTCGATATTTTTGTGAAATAGGTTGAGTAAGGCTTGTGGAAGAGCTAATATATTTTATTATATTGACAGATACAGAAGGAATTAAACTGCTAAGCTTTAATAATGCAAATTCTTCTTCAGTTCGGAAATAGAAGTGTCAATCTTCATCCTTAGACCTTAGTAACTACCACACTAGTACTATAACAGATATCTGATGTCATTATGTTTTAATTAATTTCTGTTTGAAAGGTCATAAATAAAAAAATGATAATGGAATGAATAGCTTTGTCCTTTTAATTCCTTTAAAGATCTAGAACTTAACTAGTTAAACTTTACTTTCCAATTTCATATGCCTCCCATCTTCTACAAGATCAGTTTTAATTTTGATGTGATAATTACATTTAATACTCATCATCATTACATATCAATTTCTTTCACTTCACTCTCTTTTGCCACCCGTGCTCACATTCAGGACCTTCTGTACCAACTTCATATGAGTTCTTTTACCCTTCAACTGAAGTGCATGTTACTATCCTCAAAAGAAAGGTGGTACTTCTAAATATAGAAAGTTAATTTAGATTCTGCTGTGACAACTAGTGGTCCATTTCTTTTTCATTACAGTGATGGGGTATTTATTTCTGAAGTCCATTGGTATGTTACTTAAGTCATCTTTTAGCTTGAAGGCAGAGAAAAAGTTGCCAATAGGGGGGAAGGCACAATTCTTGTAAACATAATTGAATTTGAGAGGTCTTCCATAGCTACAATATATATGTTCTATCTCTCTAAACTGGATGTGTATTTTCTTCTATCATTAAAACCACTATTATAGCCACTTAATGCAAAGCATCTTTACTTCTCCTGAAATAAACTCAATGCCGTGGATATATTTTTCTTTATCCCTTTTCTTTTCAGGATTAGCAGCCTTACAGGGAAACTCAGGTGTAACTCAGTTACAGAGAAACTGTTTCAGAGACTGAATAATGACTGGGAGGGGAAAGGAAACATTTCTATGCAGGTATGCCAGAGTGATTTTTTTGATAAGGAAAGGTAGTTCTGAAAGGCGCTATGCTTCTTTCTCAAAAAGTTCTTACCTTTCATATTCATTGTAAAACATCCCCACTTCTTTTTTTGCACCAGAACAGGTTTTGGGGAGAGGAGAAAAAAAAAAGAGTTTCTGCTTTTTATAGGCCAAATGGTGATGTGATTCACAGCTGGGATTTTTGACCAGAAATGGGTCATTCATTTTAGAGATTCTCCTGAAGTAATTTGATGTACGATGTTATAGCACTATGAAATGGGGTGGGGGTGGGGGGAAGTGTCCAAGAGATTTAGTGCTTGCCCTGTTGTCTAGCTCCATTTGTGGGTGTTAGTCTGAAAGAGCTCTCTTTCAGAGAAAAGTAAAAACCTGTCATTGAGAGTTACTCTTTTGTTCCCTCAATACCTAGCTAATGTGAAGCTTTTTCTTGTTACTTCGGGGATGGGGAAGGGAGTGAAGTTCTTAAAATAATTTTAAAGATAGGAGAATATGAAGACCAAAGGGAGTCTTCATTTTTAAACGTCTATCCGTTGCTTGCTTTGTATCTTCAAGAAGCACAGTTTGAGGATATCTTAAATAGGGGTAAAAAAACCCCAGTAGTCCTAGATTTGATGCTGTTATCTGATTTATTGATAGTTTTGTATCAGTTACGCCTGGCTTGCTGAGCCAAAAAAGATTTAATTTAAAAAGTCAATTGAAATAATGTTGAAAAAAATTGAACATGATTAGGAGAATTAGAAAAAAATACATTACAGGAGCTATACTAAGTTGAAAGGCAAAAAAAAAAAAAAGGCAGTGTTCCTCATCCTCACATAAGCATGCTGTATCTCACAAATGGCAAAAGTACTCAGAGGTGATACAGGCCAGGAAAGAGAGGAAGGTGTCAAACAGAACAGCATGTGGGGGGAGTGCGGAGAGTGCATGGGTGATTTCTGCTTTGACACTGTTGAGAACAGGTGGTACTTCTAGCACTGAAGTACCACTCGTTCCAGTAAATTAGGGGAAGGGCCCCTCCCGAAGGAGGCCTGTTTTCAATGATGAAGAGAAGGTAGTGAGGAGGAGAGAAGCTTAACTCTTCAGTTTATCATTTAGTACTGAAGCATTTTACAGAGCGAAGCTGTTTTTTTCACACCAGTTGGCTGGTTGGTTTTGTGGCCCAGGTACAAAAAAAGCAGTGAGTCATCTTGGTAGAAAACAGAGGAATGTTGCATGGGATTTCTAGGTGCATTGCCAGCTTCCAAGGGGGATGTGTGGTGGTAGTACACAGAGCTTTCTATTCTTCTTAGTCCATTGCCAGCTGTTGTGCCCGTTCAGTCTTTCTTGCCCTTTTGGTGGTTCTTTTCCTGCCCCCTGTGCCTTCTCCCCAGTTCACATCTTCCTTTTCCTTTAGTGCTGCGCGCCAGCAATGGGGGCCACTTTCTGTTCTGAGGCCACGGCCCTTGCTAGTCAAGAACAGTGATTGCCAGGAAAGGAAACAGCCCCCTGCTTGCAAGCATTTCTCAGTTAAACATCTGTGAACCCTTAATATTTTTTTTTTGAGGCCTCTAACTGTGCCAAATTTGGATAGACTTCCATGGGAATAGCCAAAGCAGACATCTTTGACACATCCAGTTTGTTATAAAGCATTGAGCTTTTAGTAGAGGTCAACAAAGCCAGCACAGGACCCTTTCCCAGGGGATTGGGAAGCAAATCTTGTTTCTTGATGATCAGTGACTAGTGTTTGATTTGAATGTAATTTATGGACAGCATTTGAACTTCAGTGTGAGACTGATTCCTGTTGCTGACCACAGCTGAACTAAATGAAGGGTTGAAGTTCCTTTAGACAAAAGGTTTCAAAAGTCAAGCAGCTGATGAGTACTTGCTGTGTAACTGGTGAGTGTATCAAGGGAGTTCAGTGTGTGTCCTTTTTGAAGGCAAGGACTTGAAAGAGATGAGTGTTAATAATCAAGGGAGCAGTGGAGGAAACCTGAAAAATGGCAGACTTAATAGAGATGACTAAAGATAGTATGCATGAAATCACTAATACAGTTCAAAAGTGAAGGGGGGGGGGGGGAGATGGGGGGGGGGGAAGGGATCAAGTCACAACTGGCGATGAGGCTGGAACTTAAACCAGATCCAAGAATTGAGAGGCTCATGTGGCTGAGGAATTGCAGACTTCTTGGTGGGACTTTTGATGTTGCTGAATGGGAAGATAAGGAAGAATGAGAAAGCTGAGAAAGATCCTGAAGGGATTTGAGTGGGAGTGGGAAGGAAAGACTCCATCATTAGCCTTCATGGTAGGATAAACGACAGCAAATTTTCTACCACGGTGGATTACAGACGTGCATACCATACTGAAGAAGACAGAGTAGATGGTCTGATGATCTTAAGTGGAATTATGGTCCCTGGAGGAGAGAGCCCTGAGGAGATCACTCTTACAGCTCAGCTCTGCCCCCAAGTACTTAGAAAAATTGCCTTTAGAGAAGAAGGCTAGTGCAGTGGCTGGGAACTTCAGGGTAAGGAAAAAAGCTTTGACCAACCTATGCAACTTCCATTCAGGCTTTAGGTCTCAGCAGAGAGCTGCTGGGTAAACCTTTGTTTCTGTCTCAGCATATGGAGTAGTGCCAGTGGGTAGAAGACTAGTACTAACTGAGAAGGAAGAGAGCTCCAAGATTAAGGAAAATGATAGTCAGGCATTGCAGCTAGGGAAAGGTTTTCACTGGATAATGGGATGTGGTTACTAAGAAACAACGGAAATGTTGTGTGTACATATTGAGAGCCTGGACAACAAAATGGAGAAATCTGAGCTTCTGATAGAGGTCGGGATTTAAAACATCTGAGTATCAGAAGCATGATAGAATGCTCTTAATGACTGGGCTATATGTATTTAAAACATTTTTTGCTGTTCAGAAATAACTGAACAAAAGCAGAAGTTGTGCAGTAGTAATTTTATGGTAGACTAGAAAAAATACCTTGGTGTAAAAAGGACAGACTCAAATCAGTTTGGCTGAAAATCGCTTTGGAGGAAGATGACAGGAGGAGTAAAGAATCTGTTGTTAGCCCCAGGGTGAGACTCGGATAGGGATAGGGATCTCTGTAGTGTTCTTAGATAAATGCTGCTTGTTATGAGGTGGTTTACTTTCCCAGGTAGAGATTAGAGAAGAAATGATAGGGCCAAGGTATTCCTAGATGCAATTGCTGGCAAGTTTTTAACTTCAGTTAGTCACTGAACCAACAGGAAATCAGTGTTGCTTCAGACTTCATTTTGAAAAGCAATAAGGATATTCTAGCAAATAATTTTGGATTGAGGATTCAGTTTCACTTTATGCTTAATCAGCTGCCGAAAGAGCTGGCTTCACTCTTTCTGCCCCCGTCTAGCTGATCCTAGCAGTCACACAGCCAAGGCGTGAGTTACATCAGCAAGGTGACTCTAGAGAAAATGAGTCAGTCGGGGTGGGGGGGTGAGCTCTGATGGACCAGGCTGCCAGAGGAGGGTAGAGCGAGTGCTTGGGGTTGGTGAGGCATTCAGGACTTTCCCATTCAGGGGCAGTTTACAGTTAATCAGATTAAGTGGAACTTAAAATTGTACCCTTAGTAATCATGAGTTGATTCAGTTTGAAATATGTGAAAAAATACAGGAAAGTTGCTTTGGAATTTAGGTTTTGAATCTTAGTGGCAAGTTTAAATAAGCAAAGCTGATCACAGGTGTAAGGAACCTGAGGACTCCATTTCTTGAAGTCACAGATATGTAAAATTGGTCTGGAAACTGAATCCCAAGTAAGAATGAGTTCTCCTGGTCTGCAGACCAAAATGGATGAATAGCCAGCCTGAAGATATGTAGTAAGACTAATACAGGAATCCTGTGAGCAATGGGGGAGGGGAGACTTAATTCCAATTTCTTTGTTTCTAGAAGTTGAATTTGATCTTGCAAATGACATGAAAACAAATAAAAGGAATCTTTTGTATGGTGAGAAGGGTAGAGAATAACAATTATACACAACTAAAACATTAAATATTTTTGGCTTAATTTTCAGTAAAGATGATGATAACTACAGAGGAAAAGGCAAGAAGTATAATGAGAATAAGAGAATGGAAATTACTACAACCAGAAGGAACTTAAGGATCGTAAAATACTCAGACCAAGAGAAATTTCCATCTCAGAATTAGGAAAGAATTAGTGCTGATTGTAACTGTTTTAGCTAATCTTTCCTTCAGGGTGGTACCAATGATTGGAGAAAGCAGTGCCAACGTAAAGAGGGAGAAAGGAAGAATTATGCAAGCAATTAAAAGACTGTCAGTCTGCCCTCACAAATGTAAAGCTTTGGAAGGCATTAAGAAAAAAAAAAATCAAGGGCTTGGGAGATTAAAGAAAATGAAGTAAAGTACAATATACCTACTTCAAAGAGCAAGTTTTAGTGACCCAATACCTGTCTTTCAGAGGAATTAATTTTCTAGGCAAGGAACACTAGCCTGTGGCCTTCAGGTCAGGCATGATCTGCCAGAACCTTTCCCAAGGCCTGCAGGTACATCTTCCCGTTCAGCTCCATCGGTGGGAATCCGCAGGCTGGGATTAGTGTGGGCGGGGGAAGCTGGTACCTCACTGCTCTTGAGAGTGCCAGAATATTGCTGCCAGGGAGTGAGGTCTTGAGACCTTTCCTTTTGCATTGTGGACCCCAAAGGACCAACGGTTTATAGCAGTTGAGAGAAGCTATGAAGCAGGTGATGTTGGTCAGAGAAGCTAGGCAGATGGCGTAATAAGAGCAGACTTAAATATAGCATTGATTTGAGCATGTGTTTCTAAATGCTGTTTTATTTGGAAGAGGTAAATGACCCTGCAGATACTCTAGAATCATAAGACTGAAAAAGACCTTGAGATCATCTAATCTAAATTAAGGCTGTTAAAACTTGTTGTGTCTGCTGTAGAGATTAAGAAATTATTCCTTGCAGCATCCTGTTTTCATAGCTGGAGACACACCCAGCTCTGTTTCCCACTCCCAGTCCATATTCATCCATGGTATTTTCCAAAACTGTGCTCATTTTATTGCTTTCTTTTGAGCTCATACCTGTCTTGAAGAACAATATCCAAAACTCTGCTCTCTTTATAGTACTCCAACTGAAGCTTTATGAATGCTGAACACAGGTTGTACTAACATTCATCTATCCCAGTACTGTGTTTGCATTTTTACAGCATGATACCGTTAACTCATAGAAGTTAATAAATTGAACCTAACTTCTGTCTTTTTCTATGGCATTTCTCCTTCGCCAGTTGTATTTCAGTATTTCTGCTGTTGACTTCTCCTGCCTACGTGCAGTGTTTTGCATGTCATCTTTTTTTCTCAGACCACTTGCCCAGTTTGTCTTTTTGTCCTCCAATATAACTTGCAGTCTCACCAAGCTGGTTGATTGTCAATTTAATAAATGTAGTCTTTGTTCTATCACGTGGGTCGCTAACGAAAACAGTGAGTAAGAGCAGACCCAGTGTAGGTGACTTTGGGAACTTTATTCTAGGTACATATTTTGACAATGAGCTAGTGATGATTTCTGAATGTTTTGGGGTTTTTTGTTTTGTTTATTCCTTCTTTTTTCTTGATATGTATCCCTGTTAGTTTCATTTGGTCTAGTCTATCTAGCTTATGTATGTGCATATCATAGGAGGCTGTGCAAAAAACTTATTTAAGTCAGGATATAGATCTGCTTCTCAAGTCTGCTCTTCTATTTATAAAAGGAAATTTGCTTTGAAATAATACATTATTTTTTAATTCATGCTGGCTTTTACTCATTGCCTTGTTTCCTTTTAAGTGTTTACGAATAGACTGGTTATATCTGCTGTGTGTTTCCTTCCCTTGCCCTTAATCATGGGCTGTTCTTGTCATCAGCACCTTGAAAAGCTGCATCATGGACCCACTTGAACAAAAAGGTTGGTCAGCTTTGTTCTGAGGCAAGAAAATGCAATTCATATCATTTATCTAGACTTTTGTAATGTATTCCACAGTATGTCCAGTGATGAACAATCAGAGGAAGATGGGGATTAGTAGCGTGAACAATAAATTAGATAAGAATGGGCTTATAAGATGTTAGCTATGTGGTGTTGAAATAGGTGGAGCAGTGTAGTGGTGAAATAGGTCTGGCTGCCAATAGTTGTTCACACATTTTGGGAATGACTTTCTTAATGTTTTCACTAAAATGTTTGGACTAATTCACCAAATTTGATTAAATCTGTAGACGGTACAGAATAGGAGGAGCCCTTAACACAGAGGATGAGGTTTTTTTATGCAACTAAAATTTAATGTCCTTGAGAAATGAAGTAATAGAAATGGACAAAATGTAACTGCATAAAACACAAAGTGGTGGATTGAGGAGCAGATGGCAAATGTAGAGGAGAGCTTGCCCAGCGGAAGCACTGGCATGGAGAAGGTCCGGGCCTTCTGGCCCGTCAGAGGAGGACTGTGAACCTGTTGTGTGACGTCAAGATGAGTGTAGGTGTGACTCTGGGATACGCGAGATGTGTCTTCCTGGAATAGAGGCACGGTAGTGTCCCCATACAGCTGCCCCCGAGAGTGCTTTTAAACTAACATACATAATTCTGGCCAGCCATAGTGGAGAAAGATAAATTCAAACTGAGCAGGATACAGGGGAGGATGATGAGGATAACCAGCATGTAAAAGTACAGTCTAACATGAGAGACTAAGTGGGAGTAGATAATGTTAGGCTAGTAACATTGTCATGTATGCTAGTATGGGAGGAGTGAGAGAACGTAATTAGTGCTATAAATAGATCTTGGAGGTAAATACTGTCTGATATACTATATAAATGGATTCAGAAGATCCTGAGTTCACACGACAGGCCTGAGAGGTAAATTTGAAAAAAAGCAGAGGGGTATGTCAATTCTTTCTAACACACCAGTAAGTTTGAACTTGGAAAAGAAATGCATTTCACATTTAGTGGGAAACTTCTAAGTGAGACGTATTTGTGTGACCTTTCAGGGACCCTAGAGAAAGGAGATGAACAAGATCTGGATCATTTCATTTTTATCTTTAAACTCACAGCTGTCACAGTTTGAAGATGAGTGAATTTATAAAAAGCGGAAAACTTGTTATCTCAGAGAGAAATACTTTCAACACCATCTGTCCTGTGTTTTCCTGAAAGGGGAAAAAAAGTGTTTGTCCATCAAGGTTGCTACTGGACAAGCGTGTGGGAGGGCAGATGCGAGAATCTAAAAATAACACTGCGGGGGGGAGTCCATTATGATATCTAGGTTATTTTCTAATTTGTTTACTAGATAGACTGATGGTGTTTCAACATTATTTCAGCATTATCCTGATGCTGGGATATATTGACTAAAACCCCATCTGTTCCATCAGACTTTATATTATCAACTGTAAACTCTTAACCTCGACTTCTTAGTCGTTTATGCCTGTAAGGTTTTTGTCTTTGAGAAGTTCTGCCAAACCTTTTATACTATAGAGTCAGGAATCAAACCAGTGTATTAGCAACTGTATCTCAGTGTAGGAAGTCTGACAAAGTCACAATATGATTATAAAACAATCATAACAGGAAAAAATACTGCTCAAGAAGGTTGAAAGATATTTCTGTATATAGTCTGAAACTAGATTGTATCTCTCCCTGCTTACATGACGCATGAAAGTGAGGTGAACAGTCTGACACTTTTATTTGAGGGGTATATGCTAGCATGTTGTCTTAGTAAGATGGAGCTTTTTACAAAGGTAATTAAATCACAATGCATCGGTGTTGCTTAATATTTAAGTCTTATTGTTTGGAAATATGATAATACTACTTATAAGATACTGTTATGCTTAAAGTGTACATGTTCAGGATATAAAAAGGATGTGTCGCAGAACACAGAGAAATGTCCAAGTATGACCTTACTCCCAACAAGCTGGGACTAAGAGAGCACAGAGGCACTGAATCCAAAACGAGTAATCCTCTCCCACCCCGAATGGCCTTTCCCTATTAAGGGAATCCAGATGTAGCCGGATAGAAAGCCTGGAGAACTGGCAAATGGGGTTCCTGATCTTCTGGAGACAGTGGAAGTAGAAGAGGAGGAAAGAATAGAAGTTGTAGCCTTTTAACTATTCACCAAAAAAACCACTCATTCTGAATATATTGTAAATTGAATGTGCTTATTCCACAGCTCTTATTCCGCCTGACAAACAGTGAAATACGTTGCTGTCAGTAAAAGGGAGTAAATGTAAAGACTGGAGGAAAGGCCGTGAGGATTCTTTTGCTTCTCAGGAACGGAATCCAAAATTATGTATAACAACTTCATTCATATGATAATCTGAATCAGGTATTTCCCTCTTTCAGCTTCTACAGGATGTGTTCTTCTAAAATACTGCTTTCTGTTCTTGGTATTTTTTTCAAGATTTTTATACTTCACCTTCTGTATGCTCTTTTTTTATTCCAGATAGCTCCAAACACAAGCTCCTATCTAACATATCTTTTTCTCCTGATCCCAGCTCTGTTTCAAGAGCCAATTCCACTCCCTGTGGAGACGTTCTACTTAACTGAGTTGTTACAGCCTACTCAAGTGACCATTTTATAGCATGATGTCAAGAATATGTTGCATGCCCTGGGTGTGGCGTCAGGCATATGGGGAGCATTTGATATTACAAGAGTCGCTTGGATACTGTCGTAGGGCTGTGGGAATGGAAAATACCGGCACGGTTGCATTCTCACCACTGCCGTAACGGAGGAAGTGATGCCTGGAGTGAGAACTGCACCCTGTTTTGCCTCCGATGGAGCCAGTGGCTTGTTTCCAGGAGGCAGCCCTGGACCGAAGAGCCTGCCGGCAGCCTGAGCCATCAGGGAGCCCGAACTGCAGAGGGAAGCCGAGCTTTCCGTGGTGAGGATGCACCTGAGATGTTCTGGAGATGAGCAAATAGAAAAACGCAAAATAAAATACAGTCCATTTAAGAGACAGGAAGCTGACTAAGCTGGTGAATAAGATGCCTTAGACAAAGGAGAGGGAGTAGCAGGGCAGAAGAACTGAAAAAAACCCGGCAGAATTGGGAAAAAAACCTAGTGCTCTGGAAATCAAAGTTAACAAGGATGTAGGGGGTGAGATGGAAAAAAGTGAGGCAGGTATTTAAGCTCTGGGGAATAAAAACGGAAAGGGACCTTATGAAAGCTTGATCTGGGTGACGCTCAGGAAGTGAGATGTGTTTCAGAGAGGCAATTGGGAATGTAGTATGAGAGGGGCAGGAAATAGTAGGAGGGTGAAAGGTGGAGTCCTGTTCTGTAATGGACTTCAGTTAGTGGGAAGTATGAGAGGGAGGCAGTGCCGGATGCTGAATCAGAAGAGCAACAATTCAGTGGATGTAAGAAGCCCAAAGCTGATGTTCCCCATCAGGTGGTTTTTCTGGAGGTGAGGCTGAAAGGAGGCTGGGTAAATAAATGTTAGATCCAGTAGGTTCAGGGGGAAAAGGATGCAAGATCGTTGTGAATGTTGGCGACAGGGTTGGAAGAAGAGAAAAAAGCCAAGAAATGAGTTGCAGGGAGTTTGGCATTACTGTGAGGGAAGCAAGAAGGATGAAGAAGCGTGAATTCTGAAAAACATGGATGGCACCCAAGTTAAAAAGGGTTTGATGAATATTGCAGGAGGAGTGTGGGTAAGAACATTACGATCTTGAAGCTGTTGTGCTTCCTTTGTGGAAGACAGAATCCAGTCTCCAGGTTTATGACTCTTGTGGCAAATTACCGCGACACTTTGGAAACTCATATGAAAGTCCAGGATTTCACTGTGCAATGAGTTGTAGAACAAATGCAGAAAGAGAGGGGTTCCTTTCTCCTCGGAGTTAAGATTTGAGAGTGAGTCAAGGGCAGATGACACACAGAGACAGGCAGATGGAAAATAGGTGGTGTTGCTTACTGAGGGAAGATGAGGCTTCCATAAAGCAGTGGCCAGGCCATGGTCAAGGTTTCAGAGGTCAGGAGAGCAAAGCAGAGTTTTAAGGAGAAAATGGAAAGATGTCAATGAATCAGCTTTGCAAGCATTGCCAGGAAGCTGTTCCTGAAATTGATAAATGAGCAATAGTAGGATTGGGAGATGCTGTTTCTGAAACTGCAATTTGATGTGATGGGACTGCTGGGAGAAGGAGTGCAAAGAGCGGACGCTGTGAGCTGGAGGTGTTCGTGACAGCATTTTGAGTGGATCTGAACATGTGTGCATTTATTAAGGCCAGAGGGAGGGAGGCTTCAGTAATCAAAATGCAGGATGAGTATAGGGTGGTGCTCTGAACTACGGGAATGGGTAGAAAAACATGTTTTAGAAGCTTTATAAGAAAGATCTGCAGGAGTTTCCTGTAACCTAGACCCAAAAGAGAGAGAGAGCAGCTCCCACTTAAAGATGACATTGATATTACTGGATTTGAGTGAGTGGCAGGGTCACAGCATTTTTGCTCAGCTAATGAAGGGAGAGGGCACAGGAAAACACAAGTCTGTTCTAGCGATGCTGGGCTTGAGATGACAAGACATCCACGAAGGGATGCCTGGGAGACTGCTCAATATTTTGTCTTTGGACATAAATCTGGAACTAGAGCACTGTTCTGTAGGTTCCAAGTATAAGGACTTGTATCTGTAAATGGCATACTGCAGAGGCTAGGAAGAGAGAAAAATGTCAGCGACAGGCTACTGATAGAAACTGAATTAGGGGAAGGTGTAGAATGGGCTTGGAAGAAAAGAAACTAGGGGCAGCAATTGTAAAAAATACTATTTAGGTAGCTTAGACCTGAAAGAACGAGTTGAATTTGTACAAAGGATTGGGGTTTTGTAACAGGAGAAATGAAAGCAACTTAGTCTGAAATTATTTGTCAACATTCAAAATCTGTAGTTTCTGAAGTTTGCAGATAATTTAAACACTGGCAGCAAACACCAGCACATAAAATTCATGCAATACTATTGCCTGCAATGATGATTTTTTTTTTTTAATGCCATGCTTTTGGTTTTTCTTTTACCAAGATTATTGGTCTCCTGTTGCAGTAGGGACACCAATTCAGCCACAAAAATAGTGCAAGTTTATTAACAGGGCTTATTCCCGGAGCTGCGATTACAGTACTGGTATGGTAAAGTAGATGGGGATGAAGTAATGGGGAAAATTGCACAGTCATGTTGATGCATGCAGCATTAAACCCCATGGTGCTTGCCCAGGGAAGGACAAAAGTGTTTTTAAAAGTTGATTGAAAATATTGCAAAGATAGAAACCATCTTTTAAACTGGATTAATTTGAAATATACTGTGAAATCAGTTAGCACCGATAGGCGAGTGTATTAATTGTATTGTTGCTCATGTTCCTACAAGCACGCTGTTGTCCTCAGCTTCTCAATTTTGAAAAACTACTAAAGATAGCCTGGTGAATTTTTTGCATGTCTGGATGTCTCCAAGTGAGATTTGCCCACCTCCATAATGAGAAAGGAGAGTTTAAATGAAGAATTTGCCAAATGAACTGGTGCCTAAAAGCTAGTTTACTCTATTTTACGTGTTGCAGCCTTAGTAGTCATGATTGTTTCACACACATTAATTCCTCCTTTGGACTTTGGCTTCTGCACTTAAGTACACCGTTTGAACTTGGTTGGTTTGCACAAATACGCAATCAGAAAGTTTAATTTCTCCACTAACGTGAGAGTGACTATAGCCTTGCTCGTACACGGTATTATTTCTGCAGGAGTATCGCTATGAAACAGTTCTGCTTGCTAAGCAAATGTAGGGCAGCACACACGGGAAGAAGATAAGTAGAAAAATGCTAATT
Source organism: Morus bassanus (assembly GCA_031468815.1). Classification (NCBI taxonomy): domain Eukaryota; kingdom Metazoa; phylum Chordata; class Aves; order Suliformes; family Sulidae; genus Morus; species Morus bassanus. The sequence goes on from CM062583.1 coordinate 7,298,584, forward strand.
TAAATGATGAAGACCGATTTAAATAACTTTAATTTGTTTTAAAGTTTAAATATTTACCCATTCGCAATATTTACATCTGCTCTTTCCTTGCCAGCAGCCTCACACACATAGGTTTCTTGGGTGAGGTGCAGGGAAGGAGCATGGTTTGCAGTTCAAGGGATTTACTGCCTTCAAGAAACGAAAAGAGGGTTTCAGCAGAACCCCCGTGCTCTGCGTGTGCTTCAGTTTCCCGATGTCCTTGCGGTGTTTCTGGCAGCGCGGTGCCAGCAGCCTCCCTCCCAGGAGGGCAGTGACTCACGGCCCGGGCACTGGCTGGCAACAGCCACCCGGCAAACGCCTCTGTGCCGGGCCGCTCGAGGGAAAAACCTGCCAGTGTTTTAAAGGGGAAAAATAAAAGGAGAAAAAAAAAAAAGAGAGCAGCTCTTGCAAAACCGTGCCAACACAACCTGGCGTGCCTTCCGCCTCTAAGCAAATAAAAATCAAACCGAAAACCTCCAGCAGAGGAAGGCGAAGCCATACGCCACCTGGAATTTTTCGTGTGGTCTCTAAATAGACAAAACCTGCAGTATGGACATCCTCGCATGCATGGCTTAAGCTGGAGCCTGGGCTGTGCTGCTGCGGTGCACCGGAGGAACGCTTTGCCATACGTAGTTGAAGTTACGACTGCGATTTTAGGAAGGGAATGTTTGCGTTTTTCCGTGAATTTTCACGATTATCTGTAGTTCTAGCGATTATCTGCAAAATAGGGCACACTGTGTTACCAGTAATACATGTATCCTGTGGCAGCGAGCCAAGACAGTAATTGAAGGTCAGGGATTGTTTGCTGAGTGCAGTTCACTGTGCTGCCTGATTCCATAGGGGACTGGCAGTGCCAAAGAACAAAGGCAGCTCTGTTCTGCAAGCTTATAGTATGGCTTGTTTGACAGAGTTCAGGCCCAATTGTGAGACGAAGCAAACAGTAGTTGGAAACAGCGCTGAAATAATGTGACTATTAAATAAGCCGCTCTAAAGAGTAGCATTTTGCAAATGTCATAACCAGGCTTGGATAGGAATATTTTCCATAGACTTTGGGGTTCTTAAGACACTAATTTTTAAAATCCTTGTTTAAAAATCAGTCTTAGTGCCTTTACATGGCAAATCTGTGTTTTGTTAAGCATATGCATGTATATGTTGCGGTAAATTTAGTAAGCCGTAATGATGTAAACATCGTTTTATGTTGCCCTAGCATACTTAAGATTAGGAATTGCACCAGTAGCAACTTCGTTGGCTTTTTTTATACTCTCAAAAGGCGTTTTCCCACTTAGCGGATTTTTACTGAGATCCTCTTTAAGTGAAACCCTTGGAAAGATTGTTGCTGGGTTAGTATTCCACGCGTAGCTGGTGCCACTTGAGCATTTTTAGCAAAATCCCTCTGTGGTAATGAATAGGTGGTGCTGCGCTGGGTATTAATATTCTTTGTTACTAAGTTGCAGTCTATTAATAAAGCTTTGTCCAAACAGGCAAACTTGCCTGTCCTCCAGACAGTCTTGTGATTTGTATTTTAACAGTGTCTGTCTTAGGTATTATTAAGGATTGCTTGCTTTGACAGTTGCACTACATACCGCGCAGCTATCACAGCACCATTAGTTAAATAGTCGCGTGAAGTTATGTTGCGCTCTGTAATAGGCATAATTCATTTGTTTGCCCTTCCTGAAATAACTCTTAGTGCTCGGACTCTTACTTGAGAGAAATGGTAAAACAAACCCCTGAAACCATATGAGAGGGGTACGAGTTCGGTGGCAGCAGTTGTATGTCTTTGGGGTGTTCAGTACTTCTTGGAGGTAATCTAAATTGTGCTTAAAGTTTAAAAACTTAAATTGAACATCATACAAGTATAGAATTAAGTTTGGAAAAAATACTTTATTTCTTGACTACGTGGCAAAGTCTGGGTTCAGGGTATTTCCTTGTGCCAGCTATTGACTGGTAGGCTGAGTTTTATTTTTCAGAGGTGGTGGGGCCTCTGAACCAACCGAGCCTGTGAATGACTCCCCCACTTGCGTGACAAGCTCCCCCGTTGCTGTTTGGCGGCAGCGAATGGGCACGCTTCTGCACCAAAGGGGTAAAAGCGGTGCAAACTGTGGCCCCAAACATGGAATGAGGATGCATTTTAGTCTCTGCTGCTGCATGACCTGTCTCGGTACCAACGAAAGCAGCTGAGGCATTATTCCCCCTGACCCTGGGAAGAAAGAATTGGAAGGAAATCAGGCCAAAATGTTGTCAGCAAGATGTTTGTTTCAATTTTTTTTCTCTGGAGATGGGGAAGTGCAGCCCCACTGCGGCCTCGCTGGGGCAGGAGGCGTGTTTTGGGGGAGCGGAGGGGGTTAGTGGCCCCCATGCTCTGCTGGCAGTAGAAGGTGTCCTTTCTCTGGCTAGCCCCGAGGGCGAGCAGATCTGGTGAGGGGCTGTGGGGTCAGTGGGGCTGTGCGCGGGGGTGCTGGGGACGAGAGGAGCAACTGTCCTGCCTGGGTGGTCAGGAATAGATGGAGGCTGCTCTGGGCACTGCCGCCTGCCCGCAGCCTCACTGCCTTATAAGGCTGCTCAGCAGCCTCGGGCTCCCTGGGCTGGGAGACCACTTAAAAGGGAAAATCAATACAATAAACCGCCTCTGCTAGTGTCCCTTCAAAGCAAAACCCGGTTTTGCAGTTGGGTGGTTTGAGCGCAGGCTGGGTCGTGTCCAAAAACCGCGTGCAGGTAGCCTGGTTGCTGCCCCGCTTGCGTGCGTGCCGTGTCACGGGCTGTTGTGGAGGAAATCCAGTTGCCGGAGAAAGGTCCGTGGTGGGTAGAGAGCCTTCCAGTTCCACTTTAATTTTTAACTCTACTTAAGTATTTTATTATTTCAGAGCTCAGTATTTTATAGCATTCCAGTACACCTTTAAGCTTACATCATTTGGAATAATTCAAGATGAGAACAGAGAGGTAGTCATGCACCGATTTCCCATTATTCTCATACTTTCTTGGCAAACGACACGCTTTATATTTTTTCCATAAAATAAAAAATGTACAGCTGTTTATGTTTAAAGGGGTTGGAGGAAATAAATGCCTCTATCCCAGCCTCCCTCGTGATGGGTTGGTGTCCCCCCCCCGTCCATGCTTGTGTATGTGAGCTAAACCCAAGGAATGCATTGCAGGCGTTGTTGCTGAATTTCTGTTTGGAAACCATTTTCTCATTAGGCAGTGCACCATGCACTTTTTTCTCCCTGGACTGTCCAGGTGAATTGATGTTTTTATGTAAACTGTAAACAACTAGTTGGTTAGCGCCATTAACTTCTGTACAACAGTAGGAAAACACGGGTTTTTTTGGGGGGGTGGGGTGGGGTTTTTTGTCAGCAGGAGGAGTTAGAAAACCGTGCTCGAAAACGTTTTGCCTCGGTTTATGGGCTGTAAATAGTTGCCGGTGGCGGCGCCGTGCGCTGTCGGCGAGAGGACGGTCGGGATTTTCGGGGGCGGGAAGGACCTCGGGGCCGTAGGCGAGGCCCGGCGCTTCGCAGGGCGCCGCGCTCTGCTGCGGGGGCCGCCGCCGCGCGTGGCCCGCGGCTCCGCCCCCGCGGGACGTGGCCGCCTGCCCGCCCCCGCGCGCCGCGCCTGCCCGCGCGCCGCCCCTTCCCGCCGCCGCGCTCCCCTGGCTCGGCTCGCGGCGGCCCGGCCCGCGCTCCCGCCCTCACGTGAGCGGCGGCGCGCCATGAGCCAGCAGCGGGGACGCGCCGGGGCCTCCGCGGTGGGCCCAGCTCCGCGCTAGCCCCACAAAGGGCGGGCGGCGAGTCCTCCTCCTCCTCCTCCTCCTCCTCCTCCTCCTCCCCCGGCCCCGCCGTTCCCGCCCCCGGCGCGGCCACCCGGCCCGGCCCGACCCGGAAGCGCCGCGGCGAGAACCATTTTCCTTGTGAGTTCAAAGGCGGAGGCGGGCGCGGAGGTCCCGCGGGCCGGGGCGGGCCGGGCCGCGGGGCGCCGAGCGAGGTAGGTGCCGCTGGGCTGGGGGGGGATCGCCGGGGAGGGGGGGGATGGCGGGGGGCGCTCCGCGGGACCCCCCGCACCCGCGGACATTTTAACTTTCCGAGGGGCGCCCGCGCCTCTTTGTTCGCCCTCCGAGGCGGCGGGGGCGGAGCGGGGCTTCGTCCCCCCCCCCCCCGGGGTCGCGGGCTTGTCCCCGCGGTGTGCGGAGCGGCGCACGCGACGGGCGGGCTTCCGCGGGCGCGGAGGAGCGCGGAGGCGGCTTTGTGCGCAAGGCCGGCACCGCGAGTACCGGCCGCCCCCCCGGCCCCGGGGGCGCCGCGCGGGGGCCGCCCGCGCCCCTCGGAAGAACGGTAGCTCGCGACACCGCGTTTTGTCGTGGCGGTCGTTGTTAGCGAGGGTAGGTTTCCGCCGCTGGCGCCGGCTGCCCAACTCCGGGCCCCGTTGCCCAGACGGCCGCGGCGAGGAGCCCGGCCCGCCCTGCCTTCTGCCGGCGGCCCCGCGGCCGGGGGGTCCCGCCCGCAGGAGCGCCGGCGGAGCGGCCCCCGAGCGGCACGACTCCCCGCTCGGCTTCTCTCTCGCGTCGGCTTTATTTCCCTTCCGCTCGGTGGTTCTGCCTTTGAGTACAAACCATGGCAACAAGCAGGCGTTGGAGGAGCGCTACGGCTGCTTTGAATGATTAAGGGCCGTAATGAGAAGGTGCCGGTGTTTGCGCTATTGCAGACTAAACAGCGAGGCTGAAGAACAATATGTGGAAAAGTTTGCTGAATGGCACGTCTAAATTAAGTTTACATGATCTCTTCAATTTTTGTGGGTTAAAGAGGAAAACCTATAAAACGCTGCATGTTTTAGGTTAAGAATAGCTTTCTTGAATAAATTTTTAGCTTTTTAAAAGCCTGTTCTCTTTACGGTATAAATCCCTCTAGAGTTTTGGTTTTGTTTTTTTGTTTTTTTTTTTAAAAAAGGGGCAGATGCAATCCATGTGCCTGGGAGGGGGTGCTTTCGCAGTGTGAGGAGCAGGCTTCGGGCGCAGGGTGCCCGGCGGAGCAGGCTGCGAGCTCCAGCGAGGCAGCTGGGGGTGGTTGGTACGTGCGGGCTGAGCCGGGCAGCAGCTGCGAGCTCAGCTGTAACCCGAGCGTTTGCTGCAGTGAGCCTTGTGGGTGGCAGCGCCTGGCAGCGCCGAGCCTGCCGCAGCCGGGAGGCAGCAGCTCCCAGCCGAGGTGCGGTGGCTCCTGGAGCGCCAGGGAACTGCCTGCTCGCACGGTGGGGGCGGCTTACCACGTCTACAGCTGCTTAATTGCATTAGGCAGAGATAAAACTGCACTATGTGCTTGCTTAGTGCTGCTTCCTCGGGAAAGCGGGGCCTGTGGTTGCCATGGGGGTTTTGGAATGATAAATAAATAGATGAGTTGCGTTACTGGGCGTTAGAAGAAGCAGTCCATGAGTAATCTGCTCTGTTTGCGAGTATTTGGTGAATGCCGTCAAATACTTTTGAGACTGTTTGCTGTGAAGTGATGGTGCTTTATATTTTCTAAAGGTTTGTTTGGATTTTGGGAAACAGAATCATTTAGGTTGGAAAAGACCTTTAAGATCGAGTCCAGCCGTTAACCTCTGAAACCAGCTCTTCTCAGTCTCGGAGCTGTGCCAGATGCCTCCCATAGGCAGGTTATTTCTTGCATGAACTGGGGTAAAATCGTGGCGGGGGGTGGGTGGGTGGAAGAGTAAGAAATATGTTTTATTCAGTATCAGGGAACTTGGTAGCAAAGCAACCAAAGCGTGTGTATGTGTTCACAGACCTCCCTTTGGCCAGGCACGGAAATTTGGTGGGGAAAAAAAAGTGGGAATTTTTTCAAGCAGCCTCTTAGAAGAGTGCTGAAGTCAGATGTCACTTAAAATTGAGCGCTTGAGTCCTTTGCTTAATAGTGGCCTTCAGGGAGCTGGGTTAACGTAGGTGGTAAAAGGAAGTTTTATGCAAGTTTGGAAGGGAGATTTTTGTTTGAAGAGGATCAGTTTTTCCGGATTTCAGCCAGCGTGCCTGATTCTCCCTAGAGTTGCCCTCCACTTTGGGAACAGAAGGAGGGAGCGTCTTCCTCTGAAAGTCTGCAAGGAGCTCGTTGGAGCTTCTTCTATCTGTTTTCGTGTTGTTACATGTCTCACATGCTTGCCTCTAGTAGCTGACTCTTGCCTCCTGTGCTCTTGGTCTGTTTTTCTTTGTGCATATGCGAATGTGTGGTGTGAAGTTTGGTCATGTCTTCCATCTTAAGATTGTTTCAAATCCCTAACCCATCCCAGTTTGGATATCTCCTTGGTGGCCTGCCTATCTCCTGGAGCTGGTGGAGTCTGGACTTTGCAGTCTGGCCTGGCCTGCTTCTTTTAAAGGGTGGGGTTTTGTTGTTCTTTGATAGTGGGAATGTTTTCTAATAGTGTCTGAAAAATCTCAAGTTGTGTGCAGCTGAGCAGCCACCCGTGTATGAGGTGGTGTGTGACATGGCGTAGTTTTGCTTTATTTATTTACATATTTTTCCTCTGTGCTTGTGGGATAGCCCGCATCCTCCACATGTGTATTTTGGGGGCGTTGGCCTGTCCAGAGGCATAGATCTGTGAAAGCAAATGAGAAGGCATCGTGTTTCTCTTCTCAGAATAATCACGCTCGCAGATCTATATTTGGAACTACTTCTTTTAATACCAGCAGTAAGATAAACCGGTGGCTCGCATGTACCTTCGTCGGTAGTGTTGCCTGAGTCCTGAATGATAACTGCAAGCCGCGTTCCACACGGTTTAGTTTTGGCTAATGATGTGGTGTGTCCTGTTGTTTGTAGTCGGAAATGCGTTTCTTGACCTGAATAATAGCACAGAAAGGTAGAGTGGACCCAGTAAAAAGCAGAACAGTGTGTGCGAAGATGCGGGGGCGAATTAAGAACGGAAAGACTACAACGTTGACTTTTTTTAAAGAGAAGTTTGTCCGCTTGCGAGTTTATACACCTTATGCTTTGCAGTTTTGTGATGTGAACTCCACCCTCTCTTAACTTGAACCATTAGCGATACAAGATCCATTATAGAAAAGTGATGCAAGAGCAAAGGCCCTTTCTTAACTATTAGAGGTTAAATAATTATTTACTATTCGGCCTCTGTAGTTAGCATATTATCGTATTCTCCCGCCCCTCCAGCCCTTTCATCTAGTTACCCTGTTGTTGAGATGGCTGACTGGCAGATAGGGCGGGTTGGTTTTGGTTTTTTTTTTTCTTCCCTTGCTTGCCTGGGAATGGGGAACAGCTGAAGTGGAACCTTAAAATGGAAACAAGGATGCAGTACATAAAATCTGAGCATTTGTAGGGTTGGATATATTTATTAGAAAGTATTACGTATCTCCAATGAAGTAGTCTCTCATTTGTTTAGTAAATGCTAAAGCTGAAGCTCCAGAGAGGCTTGAGTTATATTTAGCCTAATCGCAAGGCAACACCTTTGTAAAGTAGGTAATGAAGTCTGATAAAACCTTGAGGGCATCTCTTACGAGCTGCCTGCAGACTGGCTGAGGGCAGGTCACTGACTCTGCTGCTGCCCTGCTTAGGTGACTTCTGTCAAGCTACGGGATTGCTTCGTGCCTCAGTTTCCCCATCTGTAAATAGGCGGCCGTGATCCTGCCCTCCCCTGGTAAGTACTGGGGTCTGTTGCTGCGGGGCGTTGTGTGAGAGCTAGTGACGTCCCGCTGCGAGAGCGGCATCGCAACAGATGTCGGTGTGTAGCGTTTGCACATCGTTTCATGTGGTTTGACCTGCTCTTGTTTCTCCCCTTTGTCTTTTCCTCCTGCGTTTTAAATTTAGAATCGGTCTCAAAGGGCTTTTTTCTCTTCCTGTTTTCCCTCATTACTATTTTTTTTTCGTCCTGTAGAATAACTTTCCTTTTATTTTTTTCCCTTTTTTTCCCTGTCCCTCCATGTGTTTTTCCCTCACATCCTGCACCTTTCTGCCGGTCCTTCCTTTTGTTCATCCGTGCTTCCCTCTTGCTGCTCCCATCTGCCTTCGGAGCGGCGTTTTCTCTCCCCTCCGCCCGCTGGGGTTTCCTTTTCCCCTGACTCATCCCCGCTCGGCCACGCTCTCCTCGCGCTCCTGTCCCAGGAAGCCCCGCCGCCGGGGCGGGGGCCGCCCGCTCGGCCCCCCGCCGCGGGGACCCGCTGCCCGCCGCGCTCCCGCCGCGCCCGCGCCTTGCGGGGCTCCGCGCTCCCGCCGCGCCCGCGCCTTGCGGGGCTCCGCGCTCCCCGCGCCCGGCTGCCGCAGCGGGGCCGGGAGGCGCCCCGCTGCCCCCCGTGCGGGAAGCGGCGCGGGGCCGCCGGCAGGAGGCCCCCCGGGAGCGGGCGCTGTCGGCTCCGAAGCCGTTGCGCCGGAGCGGCCGGTTGCTGCAGGGAGGAGCGGCTGCGGGGGCGGCAGGCGGCGGGGTCGGAACAGATGCAGAGCCGGGCAGGGAAATGAGGTGGTTGGCTCAAGGCAAGGTGAACGATTTCAGAACAGGAAGGCGGGAGCGTTTTCACGTCTGCAGTCGGTTTCCACTTCAGTGTCCTCAGTGTAATTACCACTGCGCTAGCTAGTCCTGCAGGCAGGCGGAGAGGATCTGCGTGCTAAGCTGTATGTGTAAGATATAATTGTGCTCCTGTACTTTGAGCTTCTGTGGTAAACACTCTTGCTCAAGCACAATGAGGGAAAGGAAGAATGTATGGTGTAGTTCCCTTTTCTAGCTGGTTTTCCACCAACGGCACAAAGGAAAAATGGCAAAACAAAAAAAAAAAAAAAAAAAAAAAATCTTCCTTTCTTGTATAATTAGTAATTGTTATTCTGTTTTAACTTGTTTTGATGGAAGAATTTTGTCAGTGTTTATACAGTCCTGGGGGTTTGATGTGCTGAGCTTTTTTTAATTGGTTAATTTTCTTTTCTTTTTTTCCAATAGACATTCAAGCCCTTGGTTGGAAAAAGTGTATACAATTCAATTACTGCAGTAGAATTCCTTGTGGACAAACAGCTGGATTTTATAACTGAAGATAGTGCCTTTCAGCCCTATCAGGTAAGAAATTTGGTTAGTGTGTAAGTACTGTCCGTTGAGCTTAGTTAAAATCCATGTGTTTATTATTTTTCAGTGCATTTTACAGTCAAGTTCTGTGTTACAGGAACAATTTCCTATTGACTATTGGCAGAGATTGTTGCTCATTTTGCAATACTGTACCTGATTCTAGTGAATCTGATCATGTCGAGGAGTACTACGCAACTAATATTATTGAACCACCTTTAAGCAAAATACCTGACCCCTTTAAATGTTAATCAGTACCATTAATTGTAGAGCAGATAAAAAATAGCATCCATCCTTCTGAAGCTGGGCTTTCCTTTCTAGGTCTTTGCTCTACTACAGTGATATCCGACTTCTGGGTTTTTTTTGAGAACGAATAGCAGAAAATATTAATTTTTTAAAAAGAAAAAACACTTTCTCTTGCTGCTGTTTCTAAGCCTGCTAAAATATCTGATATCCTTGATTTTAATGCCTTCTTTATTAATTAGAAACATGTTAATGTTTTACTGTGTGTGTATTTAAAGAACAAGAGAAACGGTGCCATCTCCCATCCCAGCCCCACCCCCAAGAAGGTCTAAAAATCTCTTCTATGACGAATAGAAAAACATTTGATACTTCAGCTTGTGCTGAACTGATTGCAATTAGAATAGCCATAAATTCTCTCTTACGGCTGGGATGGTACACTGCAGTGATACAGAAATAGTACTTTGGGACTTGGAATAACAGATGGCCCTGAATAAATGCTATGTAATTTTGTCCTGACACCCCTTCCTCCCTCCTCCTTCATCAAGATGTTTTTTTTTTTTTTTTTCCCGATACCAAATATAGAGGTAGAAAAAGAGAAGCGACTGAGAGAGAGTCGTGGGGAAAGGAGAGGGAGGCTCAGTTTGTGGAAGGGCCGGTGCTTTTGTCTGTCTGCGGTGGGGAGGCATAACGAGTTGGAGGCTTCTCCTCAGGGTGAGGTTACGTGTTACAACTCGAGCTGCTCAAACAGCTTGGCTCTGCTGCAAAGGACAATTAGACCACTATTAGACCCCGTGCTAGCGCCTTCAGCCTTCTAAACCAGCACAACCTTGCTCTTCAAAAACGGGGAGGGGAGAAGTCTGTGATGTTAGTGAGCTGAGCTGGATCAGCCCAGGGTGCAGCGAGTGCTGTGGCTTCCTCTAGGGAGGGGGTCAGGATGACGCAACCCCGAGTGGGATATCCTCCTCTGGCAGCAGCGACCGACCTCTTAAATCAGCTGAGCCGTGAAGTGTAAATTCACCCTCAGAGTCCAGCCGCAATCTTCCGGATTCATTTTACAAAGCAAATACTTGTGCTAGCGTCTGTCCTTTGCCTGAGATCTATCAAGATCATGTCTGATAACGTTCATTCCAGTAACAGTAATCAATCTCCTTTTGGCAATGGATCATTTCTTAAAAGATGAGCTGAGCAAAACAAATTGAATATATGAGAAGGACTGCCTTTTGTAAAACAGTCCTGTTGCCAGCCCTGGCTGGCAGTAACACGGTGTTTTAGGTCCTTCACGTCAAGGGCTATTTACTGATACAGTATTAGATGCAGAAGCACCTTAATTTGGGAAGGTGCATACAAGTTGAAGGTGTCATTTTTGAAAATGTGTTGTAGGAACAGCTGGCTTTAATTATCAGCATTAGCAACTTCTGTTTTAAAAGAGGTGTTGACCAAAAACTGGTACAAAGCAGTAGCTTGCGGAAAATAGTTCCAGATACAAGCTTGGTTTCCCTAACTCTTGGCCTCCATTTTTGACACGCAGAGGGCAACTCTGTGTGAGAGGTCAGGTTGTTTCCCCCTCTCATGGAGCAAGCAGCTACCTATTAAAGCCTGAGAGGGAGGCTACTGATCTGTATCAGTCATAAGTAGTTTGGTGACTAAGAGATACCTAAATTATCTGTCTGTTTTAACATTACAAGAAAGCTGCTGGTGGAGGTTCCTTTTAAGTACGAAGGCATCCAGAATTTGCATCTTAACTGGATATTGCTCAGATCTTGAATGTGGATACATAAAAAAATGTTGAGCTTTCATTAAATAAAAGATTTCTTTATTTGAATGATTATGAGAAGTTTTGGAAATTACTTTCATAGGCATGTCTCTTTGCAGGGCTAGCAATGTCTCATTGCCAAGTTTTATGAGTTAATTTTACAGATTTGAACTTTAGTGAATGATAATGTCTTTAACAGAACAGAAACTATTTTTTTAAAATATGCTAACTGAATTACATACCAGCAGTGTGTTAGACAGAAATATTAACTTGACCATTATGAGACTGTTTTCTCCTGTAACATACCTGAAGTGGGAGGATTGTCTATTCACTTGTTTTGCTGGTTATTTTTTTGTTAATGCTGGAAATCACATTCCTCGCCTTCAGTCACTTAATATAAGGTGGTTTTTACTTGCACCTTTTTTCTGGAAGGCCTTCCTTTTCTTTGCCGTGATAACTGGTAAATCTTTGGTAAACTCCCTGTGAAAGTCTGCTTTTCTAAGAAGAATTAAAAATGGCCTTTTTCTGCTCCCTTGTTTGGTCTGGAACACTGTTAACCTGCTTTTGAGCAGGTTGCTGAACCAAGGAACCATTCTTTGCAGAGATGAGTTAACTTTGAATCTTTCTAAATGTGTTTAGTTTTTGGTTTAAGCTCTCATGGCTGTACGTTTTCAATATGAAGTCCTTGGAGACCATGGTGATCTAAACACTTTTTTTATTGCATATTGCTGTTAGTGCCTAAAATTCCAGTACCTTTCTGCCAAAACAAACAAAGTTTGAATCTGTGTGGGAAGAGTCCATTTCACTTCAGATCCAATTCTTAACTACTGAGTAATTTTTCCCATCATTGCGTATACTTGTTATACTAGTAATGGGCAGCAGACGAGCATTTGGTATGAATTCTGCTCAGATCAGTTCTGATCACAAAAATGCAGTGCTGTTTAACATAACTGTTGGGCTAAAGGGCTCCATGAATAAGGTGGTGCTGTCCAGTTTAAAGGTGACAACTGCTCAAGGCAAAGAAAACAGCACACTTGGCATCCTTTTAGTCTTGGCAGGAAAAATAGAGTTTGAGTAGGCAAAGAACTAAATTACTGTCGTTACCAGAAGTGGTTCTTCCAGAACGAGAGTAAAGAGACTTTGGCAGGACTTGCTGGGGAATTGTGAGCCACGGATTCCCATGCCATGTCTGCTCTTTGCATAAATAAACATGTTTCAATTGTTAAGAGATTCAACAACCTTCGCAAGAGCTAGATGAATTTCGTTATTAAAAGTAGGGTATGCAGCTGCGCTATTCTAGCCTTTTGCCTTTTTTTCATATCTTCACAAGGTTTTCTACAGCACGTATTACATTTGTGAGTGAATTAGTTCTTTACAGCTAAATGTGTTATGTGACTTTTCTCTTCCGTGTGCACTGCTTTGAATCCTGCCCTTCTTTGTAAAATTTCCTTGGCTTCTCTACGTGTGGTGCCTTAAACACCAACCTACAACTTGTTTCCGGTGGCTTTTATCTCTGTTGCTTCATAGAGGATACAAACCATATTATTGTCTACGTGAAACTTGTGTGTGACTGAGAATGACTCATTCATTAATCTGGGATGGTCAGACCATTTAGTCATGTAGTTCATTTATGGTGGTGACAAGGGGATCTTGAGGAGAAAGCAGATACTTTGCTTAGCAATGAAATGAAAATTATGTTCCTTTGCAGGAAGCAATAGACATAACATTTACAACATGCGTTTTCTCTGTCAACCTATTATCTGTTGGAAACGCAGTCTTGAAGTGTGATGTGTAAGTCAGGTCCTTAATATTTTTCTATTTTGCGTTCGCAGTATATCATGTATATTTTATGATTAAGTAAAAACTGACAAATGTAGTAGGTTTTATAGTGGCTCTTGCTATAGATTGAAAATGAACACACTTCTAAATATGTTTGTTATTAAAATATTTTAAGCAAAACTACAGTGAGCGTAGACAATTACACATGTGACCTAAATCAAATACTTAGAACTGAAATGGTTTTCTGTAATAACTTACTTGTACTCTTCTGTGGCAGCTATGTGTCTATTCATTATGATACACGTAGTAAGTTAAACAGCAGCAAAGGTGATGATGCCTTAATTTGTTCAAGCACTGCAGTTTACTTGAAGGACTATAGATGGGGATGTGAAGCATTAAAGCTCAGCATATGGTATGTGTGACCTCATCAGTGTGGTGTTTTTGTCTGGGTGGTGTTTGGCAGTACCCGTCACGGGCACTGTTAGGCTGAAGTGTGTGATTCTGCTGTTACTGGCCAAAGCAGCTGGAGTCAACTGCATTACACTTTGGACAAGCAAATAAAGAATAACAAAAAGTGGTTTATATCATGTTTTTCTGTAATGAAATACACTCATGGAAAGACCCGGAAAAATGCTGCTTTGCCCAAGCAGTCAGTGCATTTCAGCTGTGTGTCTGGGTCAGCAAGAGCAGGGTGCACGATAGATTATTTATTTCCAAATATACACACACATTTTGTGTGTGTGTGGTAATATATTCCCAAAGGATTTGTGAGCACACAGCACTGGAACAAACATGCACAGCTGACCCAGGGCAAAGAATTCAAATTAAGTTCCTTCACAATCATCAAACTTCCTGCAAAAGAGGGTATTTCACCACTCAAGGAAGGAAGTAGAAGGGTGTGCACACAGTCTTCAGAAAGTCCTCCTGCATATTGGGGTTAAAAAAAGAAAAAATAAAAACCCGATGCTAAGAATAAATCAAGAACACACTTCAGTTCTTCTCTATGGTGGAATCTCTCTTGGATCCACCCTACTTTTATTCACATTCTCCATCAGAACAACTTTTTTTTTTTTTTTTTTTAAAGACAAGCCTTGTTGTTTTAGTGTTTCAAAATGGTAAGGTCTGCCTGTCTACCTCTGTGCTGAAGGTTGCAGATGTAAAGATAGGGCACTGAGAAATCCCCTGTGGGAGGTGTTACATGCACAGTGATAGGCATGTGTACTTTGTTCTTTTTCTAAATGCGCATTGCACGTCTGAGAGCTGACAGGTCAAATGTCTAACACACCTTCAAGGTTGTTGAAGTAGTAATAATAAACTTTCTCACTAATCACGAAATAGGTACCTTGATTCAGGATCTAATACTGTGCTAATCTTACTTGACCTATTAGAAATTCAAGTGCTATATGCCATGAAGTAAGGCTTGAGAAAAGGGCATCGTGCAACCCTGATACTCTCCTTTTCTGTTTATTATGGGCAGACATTGGGTATTTCAGGCCTGGATGCTTTTGGGTTTCATGACTTGTTTGCTCAGAAGAGCAAACCAATTGTGTAACGTGGCTTGTGTAGTAATGACATGTACACATAAAAAATTCTTTAAACATCTTGAAACAGGGATAAAATAATATTTTTCTGTCTGTATTTTAAGCACCCCATAATCACGCAATGCGCTCATCTTTCAGACTTCTCTTACTTTAAACTAAACTTCAGGCTTAAAAATAGCTACTGCAGCTGAAAATTGCTTTTCCCATAAACTTGTACCTCCACTGACCAGGCAGGCAGGAGCTTTTGGGTTGGTCCCACCCTTTGAGGTTGACAGAAGCAGCTCGGGAACTCCTGGGGCCGGCCAGCTGGCAGCCGTGGGCCCATCATGTGCTCGCCTCCCGCTTTCGTTTCCTCCACGGGCAACAGAGGCACACACAGCTTTCTGCATCTTTAACTCTTCTCAGCGTTGTCTTTAAGAGCCGTTCCTATTCTTTCCCATGTCTCTGGTGTCTGGACCACCCATAAGCAGTCCAGCTGGCTTCTCTGGCAGCGTTGTAAAGAGTGATGGTCTAAACAGCTTGTTACCGACACATCTATGTTTAAGTGTATGCTTCCAGCGCAAGGGGAAGCGAAAGGCTGCATCCAGCTAGAAGTGGGTCAGGTGGCTCATACCAGTCCTTGCTCCCAGTTACATGTGTGGGACAGAAGAGTGTCATCGGAGCGCTTGCAAAGAGAGAGGAATAAGGGAGGAGGGATTGGCACCCTCCATTTATAGTGTCGGAAGGAGATGTACATCATCTCTCCTAGGCCTGTATTTGTGCCTTCCTTTGAAAAAGAGCTGCTTCCCTGAGGACTTTGTCTGTCTTTATTCTCAGAATAGGTGGAGTACAATTGTACCTTTCTGTTTTATCTTGATTCCTTAAGAAATAAGGGCTTTAGTCACTTTTTTTGTCTCTCTCAGGGAGGTTTGATGCAGGAGTGGAGTTCTTTCAGGTCTGACAAGCCGTAGGGAAATGAGCAGCATGGAGGGGAGGCCATCAGTCAGGAGGCAGGTGGCATAGCTGCCACAAATAGTGTGGCTCCTGCAGGTAGTAGGGGGGAGTTGAGGTGGAACTGTTGAATGCCACGGGAAGGTACACGAGGAGGAAGGGGAGAGAGTTGTGAGGTCCCTGGGATAAGCTGAGGTTGCTACAGTGGAAGTGGGCCTCAAATCCATAGGAAAACAGCTTTCCTTCCACTGTCGTAGAGAAGCTTGTTTTACTCTTCCTAAAATTTTTCAAAAATCACGGTTGGTTAAATGGTTTGACTTCATTACTCCTACTCCAGGAGATAGCATTGAAATAAATAATTTAAAAGTTAGGAACTCGGAACAGATGGAACAAAACTTGTTTCTTCTTTGAAGGTGAAGATCAAATCCTTTCACTGAAGTATCTTAGTACTTCTCAAAAGCAGTCTTGGGATTACTGAATTTCCAAATCCATCTCGTGTTTCTGGGTAAGGAACTTCCTGTGTTTGATCACAAATGATTACTTTTTCCACCGTAAAAGCCCATGGAAAATACTACTCAGTAGTAAGAGAAGGAAGCCTTATCCTCTGTTCTCTGTCCTTGAAATTGCCAGTCTTCACATCTGATTTATTAAAAATGAAAGTTTAAAGTATTTTTATTATGTGATGTTGTCGACCAACACTATTTTCATAATCCGGACACAAAGTGAGGTCCTAGAGAAGTCTGTTTCACTGCATAACCAGATGGTGCTTTGCCAGTATGTTCTTCCTTTCCCAATAGTTGCTGTATGTTGGAATTGGGAATCCTTAGTGCTTTGGGACCTCTGAAGTGTGAATGAGGGCGAAATCCCACAGGCATTGCATGAGAGAGCTTGCCCAGGGAGGAAGGAGAGTAGTCCTTCCTGCATCTTAGGTAGGGGGGAAACTGAGTTTCATTGAAATGTGTTGTTACCAGAATTAAGCTTTAGCTTGATGTGATAAACACAGTAGCTCATTTGATGAAGTGCTTGTGGTTTTGTTTGCTTTCATTCCTTCCTCTGATACAATGTTGCTTTGTTCAGGGCTGTGACTCTTTAAATTTTTCTTACAAAATGTATTTTTGAAATTGTGCCTAGTAGAAGTACTAATTTGTAGTGTAGGGTTAGTGCTTCATAAGAACTGCTCCACAGCCTTCAGCAAGCTGCAGTTAGTAGAGGTTGAGAGCTGTAGCAGTTCCAGGTCTGTATATGGAATTCCTTTTCCAGGCCAGACATCTGGGAGAAACTCAAATAACTTTATAGAAATTTGAATTTTCAATTAAAACCAAGTATGAATCTTACTGTTTTCTTAGCCATGGGAAAACTTTACTAATAAAACAAGAAGTGCAGTATTTGTTTTGATGTAGAGGGCTTGGTGCACAGTGCATTTCCTGATCAAACTTCATTTCTTTTTAACAGTATACTACAGAATTAAATACAGTACTGAAGTTTTTTTACTACCATTGTTTGTAAATACCGATCCCCCCTTCAATGTAGCAAACATTTCCTGTCTTTGAATGGAATTAAAATTAACTATTCCTGTTTTTTCCTTGCATACCCTTCTTCTTGTGTGTGCCTGCTAGCATTACTGGGACTAGTATTTTAGTATGCTTTTGCTGAGCAAGTGGGTTTGAAGCATAGTAATTTCTGTGCATCTCTCAAAATTATTCTGTGTTTTACAATTTTAGTAGTGAATTTTTAAGCATACAGTTTAGAAATTATATTTCACCCATAGAGGCTGGGTTTTTACCCACTGTGAATGTTTTCTTCCCTTTTGCTGTGTTCTTTTCATCAGTCCATGCCACTTTGGTATGCAACAGATAAAATCAGGTTGCAGCAGATTTCAGGATGCATAAGAGTTGGTGGCTAAAGTGTAGTGCTTGACATGCTTCCCTGTCCACCCCCAAGTGGTGCAGTTCAGTCTTGAATTATGTTTTTAATAGGAATTTTTTGGTTCTGTGTGCTAGTAGATTTATCAACGGAAAAATACTGTGAAGCAGACGAGCATTGCATCAATTTGAAACACTGAATGACTTTCCTAAGTTTACTCCAAGGAGCTTATTGCAGCAACAACTGAAACGTCCCTGTTTACTGATTAGCAATTTAATCTTTCCTCTTTGCAAGACCATTATTCATCTGTTCTATAAAAGGCACAGCCACTGCTTTCTCCAGAGTTGCAGAGAGCTGTAGTGTTAATCCAAATATGATATACATCCCAGCTGGTCAGACCTCTGTTATTTATAGGGAAAATTCCTCAAATAGCTCCAGCAGGTCAGCACAGAGCTCTTAGCAGAAAAAAAGCACATGATGACGGCTGCGTTGCTTCTGATACTGTCCTGGAGCAGAGGCAGCATTTCCACGTTTGGACAGTGATGGGCTCGCTGTTGTATGCCGAGCCAGATGGAGAGCCTCTGTGCTGTATCCTTGAGATCAGAGAAGTTTGTTCTTCTGAATGAAATTCTGCTAGAAAATGTGCTAATTGTTTTCCCAACCTGGATGCATTGCTTCTGTGCAGTGCTGCCTTAAATCCTATTCGAAATTAACTGTGAAAAGTTCTGTGCAAATACAGCGGTACTTGTTTAAAATGTGAGAGAAATGTGTTTTATTCTGAACTACTTTCATATTATCAGCGTGTTGGCCAACACTGTTAGGTAGCACTGTTCCAAGAAACACGTTTTCAAACAAAACCCAGAAAACCACTTGAAAATAAAACATTAATGTAATAGTGATTAAGTGGACCAAACTCCACTGAAGCTGGCTTTCAAGAACATTGTTAAGATAGCTGATGTATTCTTTCCTCTCGGGGGAAAAAAAAAAAAAAAAGGTTAAGATATTTTTATTGTTGGGAAGGATTTGTATCTGCCCGTAATCCTCATGAGTTACTGGGGGGGAAGGGAGCTGGAAAGTTGTATGTTCCCAGAGCTCCCATTTGGTAAATAGGATTGAGGATATTTGCAGAAGAGACTGGGTAGCTCTGTGACTGCTGGTAACCTAAGTTGGTGGTAGTTCAAATTACAGAGCAGAGAGTCATTCACAAGAGCGAGATACTCTGATGCATGTTCCTAGGAGGTGGTGTTGATTCTAGGAGCTGTCGTCAGTCTGCCACGTATTGGATAGTGTTTTACAGTTCTCTTCTGCAGGTTTGAACTGAGAAACCTTTGCTCTTTAATATAGTAAGCTCTTACTTATCAGTAGTCTCGTCAAATAATACTGTGTTGCTGAGTAATGCAACTGATAAAAGATTTGACGGAGGTAACTACCATGAGATAAGAGATGAACTATCCGGTCTGTCATTATCTGTGGTGGCGGTATACAGCTTTCCGACTCTGCCAGTTCAAGCTGCCGCAAGTAACTTCTGCTGTCCCTGATGCAAGGAGGATGTGTCTTCTGTAAAATGGTCAGTCTCTGAGCAAGAACTGATCTCTTGGCTTGATTTCTGGAGGCATTAGGCTGCCTTTCTAGCAGGCCACTAGCCCAGACAACTGATGATCAACAGAACATACTTTCTTTTTTGCTCAAAGACACCTCCCTCCATACAGCTTGTCCTTCAGCTGATATGATTTGGGGAGTTGCTAGATACCTTCTGAAAGCTGTTCACAATTCACAGGGGTTCTGGGTCTCAGTTTAAATCTTAATACCAATGTACGAAAGATTTTTTTTCCAATCTACTCACTTAGCTGCTCTCCTTGTTAGCATCAGCTCCACTCTGTTAATTGCTTGCTTCAGGGAAATGTCTGCACTTTGAGGTTTCTTTTCCCATAGTGGCATTGAGTTGCTTGGTAAGTGACTCAAACGCTTGTTCCAGTATCACCACATGACTTGGGAGTTACTGGCTGAGCGGGGTAGGACCAGTACTCCCTCCCTGTTTCTCTTAGGAGTAGATAAAACAAAATGCAAAATTAGGACAAAGTTGCATATTGCTGAGATGGTGGTGATAAATGTATGGAGCCTGCAGTGAGGAAGGGGAGGGAAATGTGACTTGGTGGAAAAGGAAAGAAAAGCAGATGTATGGGTGTGTCGTCAAAATGAGGGAGATGATGGACATGGAGCAGTGCTATTCACTTGACCTTTCTATTTGTTTGTACGTGGAGAAGAACGTAAGTACAAACAGTCACTGCAGTGCTCTAAATGGAAGCTGACAGCCCTCCAGGTTTGTGGGTAGGAGCCGTTTGTTTGGGGAAGTCTTCACATCAGGTGCTAAAAGATAAATGTCACTCCAGGAGATTTTTGCTTTTCTGACCCAGACTGTCCCAGCCGCTCAAAGAGAGAGTGACATAACGGGTGAGCGTGAGTGTCATCTATTTTTTTTCTTAAATCTCTATTTTCAAATTCAAAACTATTGTAAAAGTCACTAGAGTGGTTTTTAGGGTGTTTTGTGACAACATCTGCCTGGCCCAGGTTTGGTTTTGCTTATCCGTTGGTGGCTGCTTGCTTCCCTGCTGCATGCTCCTTCCATGTGCTGCTCTCGTTTCCCTCCTGCCTTTCCATACTAGATTCTCATCTACAGATATAGGAATATTGAGCCGACTTGTAAAAAGCAAGTTTTCTAGCACGCCCATTTCACCTGTGACATTGGTAGTATTTATAGGAGGGCAAATATCTCTTGTTTCTTTTTGTGTTTGTGAGTTAAAATCAGGGAAAATGTTTGACTACGAGTCAGATTTTTTTTTTCTTGTATATTTATGTTCTTAACTTTAATATATTTTCCATAGGATAATCTTTTATATTTTTAATATAATTTTTTCTGGTATTCTTAGGGGTGTGAGTTATTCTTCCAGAACTGAACTAATTGGTGCAATGATGCTTCTTCAAGCCTGAAATCATCACTTGGAGGAGAAGCGTATGCGGCCCTGCTCCCCTAATTCTCAAACCTGATAATTAATATTTTAAAATCCGTGTCAACTCTTTAATTATTGAACAGGTGAAATGAGGAAGGAAGTAGGAGTGTATGGGGAGAGGCATTAGGCATAGGGAAGAGTGGGGAGCAAAAGAAACATTGTTGATAGCTTTTCCTGAGAGATGTTAAGTTTAGGGACAGCTGGAAAATTACTAAACTTTTACTCCTCATCTTTTTGCCCTGTAGTTTTAACTTTCTACTTACAGAAACGTAGTTGTTGCTGTTAGACACTGAAAATAACCCCTCATCTTAAATGCTTGTGGTCTGAAATATCTATAAATGTTTGTCCTTTTCTGAACAATGCATTCAGAGCCCCTTGCTGGGAAGGGATTGGTTATCCCTGTTCTCTCGCCTGGCCTCTGCACATAGGGAGAGCGTCGCTGCCCATCCCTGCCTTTTCCCATACAGCGTGCCTCTGTGCACGTGTGAGCAGCGCTGACCTCAGCTCGACTTTGTTTCGGGTTTAGGGGTCAGGGTTGTGCCTTCAAGCTTGACTTAACTGGTTCAGATGTAGCCCAGCAGCTGCCGGGTTTGAATGAGGTAAATTGTGACCGTGCACTCGGAACAGCAGAAAATAGGTCAAGTGTGGGTTGGGTTTACATGGAAAGCGCTAGCGTCGCCTGGTAAGCCTAAGCCTCTTCTCTCTGCTCAGACAAAGCCGTTTAAGGTAAACTGGGAAGTTACCATCTCCTCGGAAAACTTTCTAGCCTTCTGTAGCCTTGGTGTTTCTGGCTGGTGTTGCCCTTCGTGACAAGCCTGGAGCAGGAGGGAGGTTGCCCTAGTTGCAGGGGCACGCGGCGGGTCGGGTCGATGTGTTCCCCCCGGAGGGGTCCCCTCTGGAAGGGCGTTTCGCTGCTGGCTTGTGCGGAGCAGCACAGCCCTGCAGCCTTCAGCGCCTCTCTGACCCCCTGCCCACCAGCTGCAGTGGCGTGGCAGCTGGGGTAGCCTTTCACTTCTCTGAAAGGAATAAGGAATATACTGTTTACCAGCGTTCTGTGCATGCATATGGGTCTAGAAAGATGGGTGAAGCAACAGAAGATCTGTATATTTTAGTCTCAGCTAAATTTGATGATTTTCCCATAGGGTTTTAGTGTGGTCCACATGGCCTCGGCAGCACTTGCCTGGTGATACCCTCGGGGGCGTCAGTTGCTGCCAATTTCTCTGTGTTTTAGTTAGATTCTCATCTTTTGCCACTGGAAAAAAGTCTTGTAGCAAGGCAGAGGGATACTACCAATTTATATGTGATTATGTTGTTAAGATCTTTGGTATTCTGCCTATCTGGATTTTATGTCACTGTTTTGTTTTGTGGGGTTTTTTCCCTGCTTACTCTGATGTCAGGCAGGACAATATTAAGATTGAAGGTTTGTTAAAAAGTTATAATTGGTGAGAGAGATTACAGTTAAGTGATATAATCAGATATGTCGGGTGACACAATCAGTGAAAGATAAAAGAGGAAGAAAAAAGAAAAGGCTAGTTATCAAGGAATGAAAATGAGATTTTTTTTTTTTATGGGAGAAAATAATTTTCTAAAAGATGGCATTGAAGGACTAGTATAAATTCTCAGTAGTCTAGATTTTAAAAACAATACTTTTTATTGCCACTGCTCTCTGAAGACTGTTGGGGCATTCAGTAGGCAGGTGTTGGCTTATCTTGTTCCTTGTTTTTCAGACTGCAGTTTCCAAATCAAATTTCTATGCAGCTGAAGTTTCATGCAGTTGTAAAAATGATTTGGTGCAAAAAGGAGAAAGGAAGAAAGAAAGGGGGGGGGGGGGAAAGGTGGGGGGCTCATCTGTAGAAACTGTTTTCAAAATGTTCACTCATGAAACAAGAAGAAAACTGAAGGTTCAAGCTTTTGGCACTTTGATCTCTGAATTATTCATTTGCACTGTTTGAATTTAAATGTGGTCCCTCTACCATTAAAGTACTAACAAAATGCTTATTTCCGTGTGCAGCACATACTGTGTAAACACTATAAACAGGACTCTCAAGTTGGTTATGTACTAGTTTTCATTTAATTCGTGTCCTAAATTATCAGAAAACCTCTAAGCAGCCAGAGGAAGCTATAGTTAATTAAGCCACAGATGGTGAGGACTAATGTGGTGTTGACCTTTGCGAGGACTGCAAAATCTACTTAGTCTTTCTCTGTAAAACACTAGCTGAAATGAGTTCCTACTGATATTAAAAAGATGTCCTTGATGCATTGAAGCCAAATGCAGAGACACCATGGCCAAGGAGGGCACTTTCCCGAATAAATGTTTGCAGGTTCTAATCCATGGCGTGTGTTGAGGCTTGGTCTTCAAGGCTCTGATTTAAGCCTTTCTAGTGCCAAAAGCCACTGTTTTTCCCGGACTGGTTTTCCTAGAATGCGTATTGTCAGTTCTCCTCCTCTTCATTGAGAATGGAGGGTTGACAGCTGACTGGATTTTCCCTACCCTCCTATAAGCAGCATGCAAGCTGTGTGATTGGGGGTAGGGGCAGCTACTTGAATCCACTTTTTAGTTGTTGTTTTGTGCTCCAGGGTTTCATCTCTTGATTCAATGAACTCGTTTCTGCCCCTCAAGTTTGTGAAGAAATGGAGAAGTATTTTGAAATGCTGAGGAAACATCTTGCTTCAATATTGCAAGCATTCTCCTGGAGAAGCTGGCTGCTCATGGCTTGGATGAGTGTACTCTTCACTGGGTAGAAAACTGGCTGGATGGCCAGGCCCAAAGAGTTGGGGTGAATGGAGTTAAATCCAGTTGGTGGCCGGTCACGAGTGGTGTTCCCCAGGGCTCGGTATTGGGGCCAGTTCTGTTTAATCTCTTGATCCCCTCATCCAGGTTATTGATAGAGTGCACCCTCAGTAAGTTTGCAGATGACACCAAGTTGGGTGGGAGTGTTCATCTGCTCGAGGGTAGGAAGGCTCTGCAGAAGGATCTGGACAGGCTGGATTGATGGGCTGAGGCCAGTTTTATGGGGTTTAACAAGGCTCAGTGCCGGCTCCTGCAGTTGGGTCCAACAACCCCATGCAACGCTGCAGGCTTGGGGAAGAGGGGCTGGAAAGCTGCCCAGTGGAGAAGGACATGGGGGTGCAGATGGACAGCCGGCTGAACATGAGCCGGCAGCGTGCCCAGGTGGCCAAGAAGGCCAACAGCATCCTGGCTTGTATCAGGGATAGTGTGGCCAGCAGGAGCAGGGCAGGGATGGTGCCCCTGTACTGGGCACTGGTGAGGCCGCACCTCGAATCCTGTGTTCGGTTTTGGGCCCCTCAGGACAAGAAGGACATTGAGGTGCTGGAGCGTGTCCAGAGAAGGGCAACGAAGCTGGTGAAGGGTCTAGAGCACAAGTCTTAACGGGGAATGGCTCAGGGACATTGTCTCTTGGACGGTGTTTTGTTTGTGGATGGGGCTTGAGTAGGAGAGAATTCTGTATGTATTTGGATTTTGAGTTGGTTTTCTGTGGGTATTGTCTTTGAAATTTAGAAGCATTATAAGTGATCTGTACTTGTTCACTTGTGGCTTTGAATGATAAATCATGTTTGTCTGAGTAAGCTCTTTGAAAATGCTTCTCTGAACAAAGATTTCTACTTGCTGGTTAGAGCAGCGTGGTATTTTAACCTGATGGTATGATCTATAGTTTCCAACCTGTTCCATCATTTTGCGCCAGAAGAAAGAACAGATATACTCAGAAAACCACCAGATCACTTAGTTACTTGAGAAAATTTAATTCTTCTTGGGACTTCCTAGGAGTTGAGCATGTCCCCAGCAGGTGAGAATTCTCATCTAGAGAGACATGCAGCTGACTCAAGTATTCTTTGGATAATTAAGCAGGAAGTCCACTCCACCAGAAGTGAATTCCTCTTTTGGTCTGGAAAGAAGGAAGAATAGCAGCAAAGATCTAAAAAAACCTGACATAGATTGGCAAGCTTCTGAAAGTCACGTTGTTTCATGTGACTGTCTTCCAGAAGGGCAGGAAGGATTATCTCGCCCATATCTTTCTAGCCCATATGCCCTTTGTCGTCTTCTCAGTATTGCATGTAGTCTTTTGTGGAGCAAGGGGCACTGCTGTATGAAGTACATAAGGAGCTTGCTACAGTAGATTTAAAGAAAAAAATTGCAGTCCTGTTTATTTGATTTGCATTCTGATTTGCATGTCATAAGGATTTCAGACCAGCATTAACATCCTCCTGGAGGAGGTACTCCAGGACTTGTGGAAAAACTAGCCTAGGAGAGGGTACCATGCTTACTTTTGTGAGCGAAACTACTTTCAAGTGAGGAAAAATCTGGAGGAAAATCCTACAGGGCATTTAATTCTTTGGGTTAGTCTGTTAATCTTGCTACTTTGACCAAGAAGGAGGGGAAAAATGAAGGTTGTAATTGTGAAGGTTCAAATCTGTAGGCAGAGTTGTTTCTTGAGCAATATAAGCGCAGGGTAAGGAAGAAGACTGGGCACTGCAGAGTCATCTGCTTGTCTTCAGTGCTAAGACAGGGAAAAGACTGCAAGTCATCAGCCTTGCTTGTTGCCCTGTCTCCCTGTTTTTGCCAAACTTTGTGGTGTGTGCTAAAACAGTGTGCTTAAGGCCATCACCTTATAGTTTAACACATTATGCAATTAATTTCCTTTTTTATTAGATGTTCAGATTTAAGATGAATGGTGGAAAAAGGTCAGTCATGGCACACACATTTTTTCTTAGTTATATGTGTTGTATGTACACAAAAGAGCAGATTTTCTTGAGATTTCAGGAACTTTTTTTTTTTACTGTCTTGATACTGAGCTTCAGTTGTCAGTTAAAATTTTGTTTTGCTGTACGGATTTCTATTGACGAATGTATAGCACGTTCGTGTCTAGCAGCAAAACACTTTTTTTTTCTTCAGTGATTTATATGTTAAATGTGTATTTTTTTTGTGTGTGTGTGTTTAGAAACCCTGGGTTCTCTTTGATACCCTCCATGTAATCCCAGTCAGACCTGCGTGCAGTTTGTATGATGGATCTTTGACCTCACTTGTGCCTTTTGTAGCACATCTTTGAGATGAGCTCATCTTTTTCCAAGAGTCAGGAAAGAAGTACAAAATGGACTCTGCAGTCTCCTTTTCTAATTGTTCACACCAGGCACTCAGTCAAAGGTACTGATGTGTCATGGACCTGAACAGGAGATAGAACAAAAAAAGGTTCAAATGTACTGTTTGTAGGATCATCAGTATCTTCAGTGTCAAGTTCAAAGAAGGCAAAGATGCTTAGGAAGGATGTGAAATCTAAAAAAAAAAGAAAAGCAGCAGCGTGTGTTGTCTTCAGAAACAAATCAAAAGTGGCTCAAGACGACAGAGAGACTCAAAAACTTTGCATAAAGAACTCACTGAAGTAGAATCATGTTACTCTTAAGAGATCTGACTTCATGGTACCTAATCAATGTGTATAGTCTTGAAGATAGTTTTCATAGATGGGATTGAAGGAATTATTAAAAATGTGCGAGATCTGCATATTAACTGCATTTTTAAGTCAGCCAGACTTCCAGTATTGCAGTGCCTCAGTCTGTTGCTTAGGTTGTTTAATGCTTGTGGATCTGAGAGGGGAAATTTTTGGTCCAGGAATCTCTTGCAACTGCTGTGAAAGAGATTGCATGGGAAGGAGGACAAATGAATGATCATCACAGAGCTCCCATTCCAGGGTCTCTTGGATTCCCCTGGCAAATCATTCCCTCTTTCCAGTGATGGTGTTGCTTCTGAATGTAGGATAAATGCAAAAATGGATTTGCCCAGGAAAGTAGAACAGCTAATACTCTTTTTAGATTGCCTCAGGAGAGGAAGCATTTTGCTAGTCTGCCATCCTTGAATAAATTTTAGTGTTGACCCTCTTGTGCCTCTGATAATGCTAGCAACATCCTTGCCTAGTTAGTGTTTTTAACCTGATGGTAGAGGTCCTGTTGATCTTGCCCTTCATTTTACTTTGTTCTGCTCTACATGTATTAAAAAGATCATCTTGACCATTCCTTTTGGATCCAAGGCCACATCCTTTTCAAAAGCATAAGGAGAGAGAGTAATTTTGTCTAATAACTGAAGCATTGATGCATTCTCCAAAATGGAGCATAGCAAATCTTCAAGTGTCAGGAAGTGAATTTTGAATTTGAAATAATAGACATCCTGTGATCAGTGGGTTAGCAGGAATAATCTCATCCAGATGAATAGAGAGAAATTGCTCATGTCACTTGAGGGCCTGGCAGCAATGCACGATTCCCGGAGTGTTGCTTGTATCTTTATATTCTATGGCTGAAGCTCTTAATGATAAATTGTGAAACGTCAAGGAACTTGTTGGAGATCAACGAAAGAAATACTTGATCTCAGCTGCAGTACTGATAAAACATTTTACATTTCGGATGTGGAGAATTGCTCTGATTATTTTAGCTGTCTGAAGTTCTCTCAGCACAAATGAATGTTCCTGCAGCTCACGGATTTCCAAGACTGTCTTCTGCACGAGGAGTCGCCAGGCTGCAGTGCAGCTTTATTTCTCTGCCACAGCCTCAAGGGCAGAAATAGCAAGTTTGCTCTGAAATAAACAGAAATAGGTATTCTAAAAGTCTAGAGATGAATGATAATTTAAGCCATGCTGTCAAGGTTGTGAACCAGATTTTGTGCCTAGGTTTTCCTTTTTAGGAGGACAGTGCCACCAAATAAGTCTTAATTTCCCAGATTATGTCCTGCTCAAATAGTGAAAAAGAATCTTTTCCAGGAGAACTGAATACAATAAAAATAAAAATTAAAGCATGCCTTATTTGAAATTACCTAATTTACAAAGGCCTACATATTTGAAAATCAGTAATGGTGTTTCGCTCCGAATGTTTGTTTCTTTTATGCATTATCTTTGTGGTTTTTATATCTATGTTTATGCTCAATATGTCCATATTAAATTTTACAGATATGGAAAACAGATCATTTTTTTTAAATTCATTTAATCATTATTTCAACAATTATTTCTGCGTACTTGTAAACAGTGAAGTCTTTAGAGGGCAATTTTAGCTTGTAGTAAGACAGTATTTATGAAAGTGCGATCCTATTAATAGCTTACAAGTCTGGCCACATGTGGGATCTGACATACCATGTTCCCATGAAATAACTTGTAGCACTATGTTGAGCTTTTAAGTTTTTTCTAAAAATAACACAGGGATTTGTAGGTGATCAGTAAAACTAGCATCAAACTACTTAATATTGTACTCTAAAATACATCTAGGAAAATAAACAGAAATGTTACAAGTAAACATAACATATGGTTCTTTTTTTAATCTCTACTTTAGGACGACGTAGACAGTCTAAACCCAGTTCTCAGGGATAACCCGCAGTTACATGAGGAGGTAAAAGCCTGGGTAAAGGAACAAAAGGTTCAGGAGATTTTTATGCAAGGTAATTATGTGGGAAATCGTGTTATTTTTATTCTGTGTTAGCTAGTTTAAGGCCATTAGTTGTATGGGGCTCATCCCATAGCATTTGTGATATAATGGAGAATATATTTCTGACTTGGAAGTTATTTTTTGGAAGTATTTGTGAATTCCAGAAAACAAGACTATGTAAGAAGCTGTGCATGACTTCTTCAGACTGTTCTTGTTTGGTGTCTGAGTGATTACAGCAAAAGCTGAATATCATTAGTCTGAACGTAGATACTTTGTAAAATCTGTTGTGAAAATAAGCGTGTATGAATGGCAACCATACATACACCTTTTAGCATGTTTAAAACTGTTCTGTGATCTGTTAGTGTTACTATTACATGTGATAACTTCTCCAATATCTGTCTGTGCTTGTAGTTCTTCACAGTTCTGTCACAGATGAAGAATACTTTCAGATCCCCACCCCACACCCTCACCCCCAATTGAAAAGTGCCTTTCAAATCAGTTATGGTTTTGTAACTCAATTCTAACACTGGAAGGTTGCAGCAAACGCATAAAGTCATTTTTACACTGTAGATAGAAGTTACGTGAAAACTGGTATGAATTAGAATAAATTATTTTGGCTCAATCGTGCTGATAATAAAAATATTATATGCATTTGCAGTATATTAATTAACTTTCTGCAGAAGTGACAGCCAGTTCTACAGAGGCATTCCTAGCAAATGGGGTCAGAAACTAACCTCTGTGGGTCTGGGTTAAAATCCCCAGGCAAGCAGTAAAGCAATTTGAGGACAAAAACGCTTAAGCGGTCATTTTGTAAATTAAGATGGGGAGGGGAGCAGTAAATAATCTGATATTATGAGGATGGCACTGAGGTTTGCTTGCTGTCTGGTTTCTTTCATAAAACTAAGATTAGAAGACCCAAGGAATTTGGTAAGTATAATATTGAAGTTACAGTAAAAAACTTGTGTCCTCCTTCTGGGGAGTTTTTAATTTGACTAGATGTGATTATTCTTATGGGCCACAGAGAAAAAGGCTGCTGAAAAAAGCAATGCGTGGAGTTGTGTAGATAGTAAGTTGGTACGTCAGTGTTAGTCATTCTCAATTTCATCTTAATATCCTCAGATACAACATGAGTTAATAATCTGTTGATGAAATTTGCAGCCAAAACTGGATTGAGAGGTGATGTGAAATCAAATTAGGGCTGTATGAAAAGGAAACTAAAATTGAGCTTGTTTATTGTATTTAATTAGAGTAACAATAAGACAATTATGAAAGCATCTGTACACTGGTACAGAATCAGTACTTGAGCGAAGCCCCAGTAACATTGAAATAGTCATGTAAATGGAAGTGCCAGCCCATCACCCATACAACTCATTTACATCCCATTGTTCCAGGAACTATATTTTTGTCTTTATATATATAATTTTCTATAATTTCTCAAACAGATGTTTGGATGCTTGAAGTGCACAAATTTAGGAGTATTTTCGATGATGAGATGAATCTAGTCCAAACATCCTTGCAGACTAGCTCTCCTTGTCTAAGGAGAAGCTGCAGTCCAAATCCACTTGCTCACCTGATGTGACGCAGTGTGGCCCGAGGAGAGACGTGCTTCCTCGGGCAGTGACATGCCATTGACCGCAAGGGCTTTTGCAGTGCCACCACCTCAGCCCCGCGGGACAGTGGTCAGCTGGCAGAGGCTGCTGTCACGTCTCCTGGGGCATAATCTGCTCCTGGACATGGAGACTTTGCATTTGGCATAAACCTTTCAGTGGCTTACAGACAGCCCTCTGGCAGTGCTAGCTGCTGTAATCTGGTCATGTTATCCCTCCTTTCTCCTCCTCTCCCTTCTCTGGTTTTCTTCACCTTCTCCATTATTACCATTTTCCCGTTCCCTGCAATTTAAGCAACATTTTCATTTCTACCTTGTCTAGACGCGTCTATTAAGGTTGTTACCATATTCTCTTACTTCATCCTCTACAGCATTTTTAGGATCCAGCCTTTTCCTTGGTGTCTCATGATGCTGAAGCCATCATCCCGTATCTTAGTATTTTCTACTTTGACCATCACTCTTAAAATGCAGTTTATCTGAAGAAAGAGGAGGGTCGGATTAAAACATGAAAATCGGGTTCCAAACGTTTGAAAAGAAACATGCCAATTTGAGGAGGGGGAATTTTAGTCAAAACTGGTCCAATTATTTACAAGAATGAGACTAAACAAAAAAATTGGCCCTTGTGACCTTTTCTTTGGGCAGCAGTCACAGCAGCATGCTTTGCAGTGGAGGTTGTAGGTTTGGCAGGAAAGTAGTTTATTCCTTGTTTAAAAAAAAAAAAAACAAACAAACACCAAACAAACAAACAAAAAAAAAAAAAAAAAAAAACCCAAAAAAAAAACCCAAAACCTCCTCCCAAACTTGGCCAAGTTGAAAGCTTTTGGGACAAATAAAACCAACTCAAGGAAAAGTGTCTTTGATTCTTAACAATTAAAATCTTCAAATTTTTTCTTCCTATTAGATTTATTATCACTACGATCTCTGAGGCTGCATGTATAATAATCCTCTTGAAACACTGAGTTTGCTTCAGCCCTGAAGATATTTCCTGATAGTACTGCACTGGCTGTTTCAACAATGTGTAGCTGAGTGTGATTCAGCCAGGGACTGGAGACAAAGCCAGGCTTTTCCTGTAATGGCTGCTTGTGGCTGGGCTGGGCTGGGCTGGAGCTGAGCTGTCCTGTGTCGTATGACCGCAGTTTAATCTTTCTCCTTCTTCCTGACACACCAGCAGCATGTAAGAACTGCCCGACACACACCCCACCCCCCCCCATTTTTAAAGGTAGATAAAGTCCCTTTTAAAAATAGATAGGATAACAGTTGGGATGAAGGGCAGACACAGATTAGAACAAGGAGTAAGAGGAAAGAAATTGGCACTGAGTCAGTGCAGAAGAGCGTAAGAGAAGCTGGAAGCTGGTGGAGAAGGGAGGATGGAGCTTGTAAGCTGAGAAGACTGGGAAAGGACTTGGAAGCCAGTGCCAGTGGCCTGGAATCATAAATGCTAAAATGAGACAAGAAGCTGGGGAGAGGGGAGAGGCTGGTTCTGGTTATGCAAGAGACTGAAAATCATTGTGCAGTTAACAGTAGGATGCAAGAGAGGAGGAGCTGGGATATGAATTGCACAAAGAGACACAGGCAAAATTTTACTGAGACTCTCTGAACAAGGCAGAGCTTTGGGACAGCCATGAAAAGTTTGAGACATGTTGGGTTGGGTCAGACAGCCAGAAGTGTGGGAGCTGAGCTGGAGGCGTTTTGTAGGGGCATATGGAGTAAGGGTTGGAGAGAAGCCATCAGGAAATGTGTCCCCACGGGAACCCCGTCTGGTCCAAGACCAGGAATGCAAGACATAAGCTTGTAGATTCTTCTGCTTTTTCTGCCCATATGTATTGGTGATTGACAGTGCCCGTGCCGGCACACTTCTGACCCTTGCCTTTGCAGCTGGAAATGTGCTCCGGGAACGTGTTGACGCTGGTAGTTTAGAGGGTTCACTGGGTCTCAAGGTTTCAGTTGTGCAGTGAATGTTGTGGATGTGGGTGAAAGAAGGGTGCCGTTGTGTGGTGTTTCTGTTTCCCAGCTTTTTTAAAACCTAGATAATCACATGCAAAAGGTATTTCAAAAGGCCTTGCTGAGGTTCCAAAATTAAACCCTAAGACCACTTGGAAATGTCTAAATTATTATTGCTTTTCCATTTCTCTTGATCTCTCAAATGTTGACATCACAAACAGTCCTTAAGATTGCACACTTTTTCGTGCAGGAAGTATAATGGACCCAGCCATGTGAACATGGATATTTTACTAGAGAAAGCTGTCACCTGCGAGGTCCCTTTGTTGCAGACGTTTGAGCTTACTTAACGTACTGGGCAGGGATTGGAAAAAAAAGATCTTTAGGAAAGGTGGGGGAATTCTGGCCTTGCCTCTGTGGTTGAGCAGCTAGGTACTTTTAAATCATTTAAGTTAGGCTTTTTGTAGGTTGTCACTGACTGGTTTTCCTTTGGTTCCTGTATGCCTGACCTGGGGTTTGGTTGCGGAAGTAGCGAAACCCACACAGTTGGAACTGAACTCGGTGGCAGTGTTGCTTGGTCATACAAAATGCTATATAAACAGTAAATGCGATGAAACTTAGGGTCCCGGTGATCAAATGAGGCAGTGAACATAAAGTTGTTGAATCTCAGTTTCTGGGTCTTGAAACCAAGTATAAAATAAGTACTGTATCATACTATCTCCCCACTGCCATGGGCTTTTGGAGGTGAATTAAACTAATCTTTGCAAAGGGACAGTGTGCGGGGTTTCTTTGCAGTTGATATACCTGAAAACAGGAGCTAAAGTCTTCATAGCATGTGTGTTTTTTGAGTGTTCTGTGTGGCCACAGCAGGGACGGGATCACTCAGCTGCCTTTCCAACTGCTGTAATGGAGAGAAACTTTGTGGTCACTTATGGGAGAGACTTGGCAGATGCAGAGCCTAACCACCAAGATGTAAATCTTTTCACCAGCAAAGCATCTGGGCATGTGACTAGCCTGTTAAATAGCTTCTGTATAACCTGCTGCTGCCACTTTCTTGCCTTTCAGATTTCTTTTCTATGGTTGCTGTTTGTAGGCAGGAATTTTCCCATCGCTTGTCATCATGGTTTCAAAAAGGTTTAGTTAGATAAGAAAATTGTATGTTGAAAATGTTAGCATAATTGACCTTAAAGCATACTTAAATGTACCATTTGCATTTCAAAATGTCTTCCTGATGAATAAAAGTAAAATCCACAGGCAGTGCTCTGCCAGAATTGCCTGTAGATTGCTCTCCGTGCCATGCATGCTACATGTTTGCTATGAAGCTTAAAAAAAAAAAAAACAAGAAAACCCATTTATACTATTTTTACCCTGAATTTCTCAATGGATTTTTTTTTCATTTCTTCCCCTTCTAAAGGTCCGTACTCCTTAAATGGTTATAGGGTGAGAGTGTACAGACAGGATTCTGCCACCCAGTGGTTTACTGGTATCATTACTCATCATGATCTCTTCACCCGCACTATGGTTGTTATGAATGACCAGGTGAGTTTGATACATGATACTCGGAAAACAAGCTTCAAGTAAACTACATGTTGGGAGTTTTTAAATTTTTTTGTGGTTCTCTGAAATACACCCAGTTGTTCAATTCCAGCAGGGCGAGTCTATTACTGCGCTGAAACTACAGCATGA
This sequence comes from Morus bassanus, assembly GCA_031468815.1. Lineage (NCBI taxonomy): Eukaryota > Metazoa > Chordata > Aves > Suliformes > Sulidae > Morus > Morus bassanus. The sequence goes on from CM062583.1 coordinate 7,331,386, forward strand.
CTTTACATTGGACTAGCAGTTAAAACCATCCTGAAGCTGAATGTTTGTGCAATGATATGATTAATACCAGTCCTGCAGTTTTGCTTTTCTTCTGCTGTCGCTATTTGACTAGTAAAGTCTTTGAAGTGAAGCGATGTAGTTTTAAGAACTGGTCTTCCCTGTCAGTTCTGTCGAGAATTTCTTTTCTCAGCGCTGAAATCTTTTAGCACTGCAGTAGCGATTACTTCTTCCAAGCAACTGAAATATCCACCTTCCACAATTTATTGAATTAAGCATTTACTGCAGCCCTAATTTACATTTACTGTGGTGGGTTTTAGTTGTATTTCTGAAGTTGATGTTACAAAAAGAATTAATGCTGGTATTTTTAGTGGCAGTAATGAATTCTATTTCAGGTGACCAGAGTAATGACTCAATGTTAATATAGTGGATGACCCGTTCACCTTGAAATGACTGACAAAATCATGTGTGACAATAAAGATTTAAGACTAGTCTAATGCTCAAATACATTCTTCCCCTTAATTTGCTTTAATTAATGTTCCCCAAATATTATTTTTTTTCACTCTGTGTCACATTGATTAAAGATCTAGTTAGCATTTCCTTCTTTCTGAAATACCATCCCTCACTAGTAACACTCCACCAGTGTTAAGAGTTCTTCTTTCCAGTCATTTTTGTTCCTTTCTTTCAGCAGTTTTGCTTCTGTTGGGAGCAATATTGTAATGTGCTTCTACAGTATCTTTTCTAGTTTATTAAATAAATTTTACAAAATATTTGTATATTGTAATTGCTACTTAATGGTTACTCTATGAAGAGTTCAGTGTCTTTTAATTTTGAATTTGCAGGTCCCTGAAGGGGAAGGAAGTGGTGGTGGGGTACTTTTTCTTTTGGGGGGGGGGGAAGTTATTTTTACGGTGATATGTAAAGACACATTAGCTTCGGTTTTGGTCTATTCCCAGCCTTTGTTGAGAGTCATATGTCAGTTCTGCTTGCCAGGGTTAAGTAGGCTTTTCTCTGATTAGCCTTTAGCACACAAAATAGACTGGTGTATATCAATACAGAAAATACAGATTGGACAGTGTCTGAACATCTGCTGATTATTATTTTTTCTTTTTTTTAATAAACCAGGTGTTAGAACCTCAGAATGTTGATCCTTCTATGGTTCAGATGACCTTTCTAGATGATGTTGTTCACTCTTTGTTGAAAGGTGAAAATATTGGCATCACTTCACGCCGACGGTCTCGTTCCAACCAGAACAGCAACACAGTCCACGTAGATACATTTATCTTTTTACCTAAGTATTTTTGTATATTGTAGATATTAAAAATACATGTTTAAAGTCACTAATTAAAGTTGCATTTAAGTCCATTAATCACAAAATTATTTTCAGGGTCATTATACTCGTGCACAAGCAAATAGTCCCAGACCAGCAATGAATTCCCAAACTGCAGCACCAAAACAGAATTCGCACCAGCAACAGAGGAATACTCGGCCAAATAAGAGGAAAGGCTCTGATAGCAGCATGCCTGATGAAGAGAAGATGAAAGAAGAAAGATATGATTATATAGGTCGAGGAGGTAAAGCAGTTATTGGAAAGGGAGGGAGAGCTTCTTAAAATGTATTAGACTGAAAACATGATGGACATGTTTTTGTCTTTTACAGAAAACCCCAAAACCAAAAATAAACACTTCCTTAGTAAAAGAAGAAAACCTGAAGAGGATGAAAAAAAATCAAATATGAAGAGACTGCGGACAGACAATATCTCAGATTACTCTGAGAGCAGCGACTCAGAAATTTCAAATAAAAGATTAACAGATTCATCCTCAGAGCAAAATTCGGAAAATGAGTTAAAAAGCAAGAACACTTCGAAGATAAATGGAGAAGAAGGAAAATCCCAAACTATTGAGGGAGTAGAACAGACACTAACAGATAGACGGTCTCCATGGGATGAAATACAGGAGGATAAAAAACATGAAGAGACAGAAAGACTGAAGTCATCCTTCTTAGATCAACAGGAAAAATCTTCACTCCTTGCAGCAGAGCAGCCAACACCTTACGAGCAGAATGCCAAGGATCCACATGTTCAAGAGTGCAATGCAGAAAAACATCATACTGCGGAATTAAAAAATGAGCAGTTTGTACCCAGACCTCCTACTCCAAAATGTGTTGTTGACATTACTAATGAAAACTCTGAAAAGGAGAGCCAGGATAATTCTGCAAGTACCTTTGGTTTGCAAACGGTTCAGAAAATAGAATCTCACAGCAGTGATTTAAAACAGCAGTTCGCAAATGCAAATTTCCTTGAAGCAAGAAAACAGGAAGCTGATCAAAGTTGGGTTAGCAGTGTTGTTAACAAAATGGATTTGATACAACCTGGGGTTGTAAAAACGTTATCAGTAAATGAACACTTAAATCCTGAAAAAGAAAAAGTGCAGTATGGCTCTTTTATGTCTTCGTTAAATGTAGCTTCTCTAGCAGAAGAGAGTAAACTGCATAAACAAAGTCCAGTCCCCGATTCTGTGAAGTCAAAACCTAGTGCTTCAGTTGATCATCCTAAAACAAAGTCACCTGATGTTAAGCCTAAATTCACCCAATCTTCCGATACTGTGAAGTCTAAGGTTAGTTCCCAAAACAGCCATGCTACTGGATTAACAAGGTCAGCCAATAAAACTGATCATGATTTGCCTAGGTCTAGTTTTCATCCGGTTCCAGCTAGAGTTAGTGCTCTAGAAGCTACTAAAAGTCCTCTTATCATTGACAAGAATGAACATTTCACAGTGTACAGGGACCCCACTCTGATTGGACAAGAAACAGGAACTAATCACATTTCACCTTACTTGCATCAGCATAATTATCCTCTGCATTCCTCATCCCACCGAACCTGTTTAAATCCAAATGCTCATCATCCTGCATTAACTGGTTCATCCCATCTGCTAGCTGGGTCTTCAGCTCAGGCTCCCTTGTCCGCTATTAACACTCACCCCCTTAGTACCGCATCTCACCATTCTGTTCATCACCCTCATCTACTTCCTGCAGTGTTACCCGGAGTGCCTGCTGCCTCCTTGCTGGGTGGCCATCCGCGACTAGAGACTGCTCATGCTAGCAGCTTAAGCCATTTGGCATTAGCACACCAGCAGCAGCAACAGATGTTACAACACCAGTCTCCACATCTTCTTGGACAAGCTCATCCTTCTGCTTCCTATAATCAGCTAGGGCTTTATCCAATTATTTGGCAGTATCCAAATGGAACACATGCTTACTCAGGACTCGGTCTGCCCTCCTCCAAATGGGTCCACCCAGAAACTCCTGTTAACGCGGAGGCTTCCTTGAGAAGGGTAAGTTGTGCTCGTTTCTTAACGACTTACTTAGCTGGGTGTCTCCTGGCAGTGGTTTTCTAGGTACAGACTCGGTAGTTTGTATCACATCAAGCGTGCGTTGACCGTGGGTTTTTTGAGTAGGCACAGAACTGACTAGTAGTGGAAATCCAGTAGTAGCCGCTGTCTCACAGTGGATGTGAGTAGAGAGTTCTTCCAGACCCTCATTTTCTAATATTTTGAAGTAAGACAAAATGTTTGGTTTTAGTTGATGACCAAGTGAGGTCAACCAACTGGTTTGGGACCTCGAGTCCACTGGCTGAATATTTTATACCTCAAACTATGAAAACCATTAGGTAAGTTAAATACTAGGAGAGGTAGGACAATTGTCTTTATAGTGAACTTTCATATATGCTTGCTAAATAATGGAGAAAGGCTGAGACAGAAGGAGTCCTGTGGGATCCTGTGGGAAGTTCTGAAAAGAAATACTCTAGCATTTATAAATCTTTCTTGCACTGTGCACCCATTTCTCTTGTCTTTACACCTATCTGTGTACCCTTTCTTGGCATATCTTTTTCTCCCCTTCTGTTCCTGTTGACACACATCCCTGCCTTCCCATCTGCTTTCTACTCCTCTTTATTCAAGTCAGGGTGATTCTTCTGTCTGTATGCTGCGTATAACCACTGAAATCTCGGAAGAAATGGTTTGTGTTTTTCAGCCTAGCACCCAGTGCAGCGGTGGTGTTTGGCAGGCAGACATGGCAATTACAGGAAAAGTCGTCTCAGCTCCTGCAGGCTTGGGATACGGCATGCTCATTGCAGGCACCTTAGAGAAACAGTGTAAGATGAAGCATGTGTAGCGCAGACAGGAACTTTGGAGGACTTTACTTCCAGCTTCAATCAAACCTCCACTGAGCATGTGCATACTGATTTTTAGAGGCTTACAACTTGGCCTAATTTGGGCAGATTTTCACAGGGACCACAAAAGGCATGGCGCTGACAGTGATCCTTTTGCCAAATTGTAAGCCTTTGCGTCAAAGCTTGGAGTTTCTGAATGGTTATAGAGATTTTTTTCTTTTTCATCATGGGGAAAGCTATTCTTCCTCAGCCTCATTCTTGAGAAAAGCCAAACCATTGTGGCTAAGTCTTTCCCAAACAGCCAGTTTGAGTTGGCCTTGTAATATGAAGTCAGTTTGATCTGAAATGTGATAAAGTCAAACACAGCGGAGAAGAAAAGCCTAAGAGAAAACCATAGGTGGATTTATCTTTTCATGTTGCTGCCTGCTCCACCCTATGCTGAAGTCCATTTTGAAGAACTTATGATAGACTCTGTTTTCACTTTGGCTGCCTGAAGTATGCAGCCCTGCATACCGAGGCACGTAGCTTTTTAATTATGTTGATATGTGGCAATTGTCTTGTGGTGACTTGTCTTCTGGCTCTCGCACTGGAGGCCCTTTTTAAATATGTCTTAGAAACCCAGAATGGGCGTTTCCAAAGTTGGTTTGCATGGATGCCACGATCACAGAAAGGGATCTGTGTTTCAGCTGTAACAGCAGCAGCAGCAGCCACCCTCGGCTCAGGGCTGAGCCATGTCTGTGTGCTGAAGGCAGTGTGCCCCCAAGCCCACCTTTTCCTACCATCTGCAGGTGGCTGTGGCAGCTCTTGTCTTTGGCCTGGGCCGTAGATGGTTGTAGGTGGAGTTACGAAGCTGTTCGGGCAATGCTTGGTGCTCAGGCGCATGTTCCCCAGCTCCTCTAGGGAGAAGGTGATGGGCCTTTTTTGCATAATGCTTTAATACAGCTTACAGGCTATTCGTGGGAACTCACCACAGCGTGGGAACTCCTGGCCTAGGAAACGTGTGTACTAAAACTGTTAGCGCAAACCCAAGCGGTTGCTTTAAATATTCAAAAGTATAGAAATCAGAACTTCAAAGTTGCAGCACCTGCAAATCTATTCTGTGCTGCATGCATGTGTCTTGAGAGCTCTTGGCTCCCCTTCTGCTGCAGCAGTTCTCAACTGGGAGTCACCAAGACAGGGGAGAAGGAGTGGGATGGACTGGTGAGGAGCAGAGGAGGGGAAGAAGTTCTGGGCAGTGCTAGGAGTTAGGGGTGGAGCAGCGTGGAGAGGCTTTGGGGTGTGCCTGAGAGCTCTGCTCGCTGTTGTCCCAGTCCCTTCTTGGCTTGTCCCTAGCACTTGAGCATCTCTTCAGCCGAGTGCCCTGCCTTTCCACTCCTCTGTGCATGTTTCTAAGCAGGTCTCAGTGGAGGGAGGGAAAGTGGAGAGGGACAGAGGGCTGCTCTTGGTCTTTTCTGCAGAGTTGTTACACAAGTTTCAGAGAAGATACAAAAATAGAAACTTACCCAAGTAGTCAATGAAAAAACAGTTTCATAAATTATCACCACGGTGAGTGTGAACGAGAAGGTTGGTATTTCCCACCTTTTGAGTATTTAGATACACAGCACAAAATTGTGCACACCGTGCGTTTGCCATGCTGTAAAGTATGGCAGGCGTGTATGTTGATGGTTTTAATAGTGTGCTGATGATGAAGTTACGCCAAATAAAAATGCCTGGCAAAATAAAGCTGATGAATTAGGATTATTGTACTTAATCATTTGCTTGGGGGGAGGAGAGGAGCCATCCAGGAAAAAGATACTTCTATCCCTTATATTGAGATTTGTTATAAAGCTGGAAATGAAATTGTTTTCCAGAAATACTAAACATATTTGTCTTTCGAAAGAAATACTTCTTGCAATGCATTGAAGAGCTAATGGTCCGTTTACTAGTAACTGAAGTTAAGTGCTGTCAGACTATCATTGGTTTGCTAATTTTGATGAGCTTGAGATGCCATTCTAGAATTAACTATTCATGCTGAATACTTGACAATTAAACGGTTCTGAGAACGCTTCTGAAATGTGTAAACGGTTTTGTGTGCTGCACATCCAGGGGAAGTACAATCAGATGTTCCAGTTGATCACAAAGTGACTTAAAATGTTAAATTTTATTTACTGTGTATGATTTGATGCTGAGATACACTACTTCACTCTGATCGTTGGTAGGACTCGATATGGTAACTCTTGTAGTCCCATGATTATTTTGAAATCTGATTTTATTTTTTTGTTTTGGTTGGTGTTAACAGAATACTCCCAGCCCATGGTTACACCAGCCCACCCCAGTGACCTCAGCTGACGGCCTTGGTTTACTGAGTCACATTCCTGTGCGACCATCCAGTGCAGATCCCCTTCGGCCTCTCAAGCTGACAACGCATTCCAGCCCGCCATTGTCCAAAAGTATTGTAGAGCATCACAAAGAGTAAGTTTGCTGCTCACTCTGTGTGAGAAGGGTACATTTCAGCAGCTGATGTTGTTTTCTAGCTTCCTTTTAGTTTGTTCGTAAATGCGGGTGCCTGTGATAGAGAAAAGCTTGTCAGTCTGCTGCAAAACAGACTCTGCCCTGTTTACTTGGAAAGGTACTTGAGTTCCTGAGTCATCTGAAGACTTTTGAAAATAGTGCTTAATATAAAGAAAAGTTTATTTTGTGTTAATAGATAACTTTGTTCGGAGTGTGGGAAGAAAGGTCTTCTGTTTACCATGTTGCACTACACTCAGACTAACCTGTGTATGCTTAACCTTTTTCAAAAAGAGAACTGGAGAGGAAAGCATTTATTGAACCTTTACGTCCTGTTACAACTGCACCAGTAAAGACGGAGCTAGAGCAAAGCAGAACGCAGACAGCAAAGGAGAGCCATATGCACAGACACTTCGCAGATCCAATGTTGAACCAGCTGCCAAGGCCACCACAGGAGACTGGGGAGCGACTGAGCAAATACAAAGAAGAACACAGACGGATACTCCAGGAAAGTATTGAAGTTGCTCCTTTTACAGCTAAAATTAAGGCACTGGAGGGAGAGAGAGAGAGCTATTCCAGAGTAACGTCCTTATCTTCAAGTCCCAAAAGCCATTCAGTAAAATATGACAAAGACGCCGAACGCTCTGTGTCAGAACTGTATAAAATGAAGCATTCTGTTCCACAGAGTTTGCCACAGAGTAACTATTTCACCACCTTGTCTAACAGTGTAGTAAATGAACCGCCAAGATCCTACTCGTCAAAGGAAACTTCAAGTGCGTATGTTGATAAGCAAACTAATTGTCCTTCAACAGCAGCTAGTCCCCAGTCTCTCCCCTCTTATATTTCTTCTCTTTCAAAACCTCCACCTTTAATTAAGCACCAACCAGAGAGTGAAGGCTCTGCGAGCAAGATACCCGAGCAGCTTTCACAGTCAGTGCAGTCTCACTCTGTAAATTCTTTTAGAAGTGACAGCAGGAGCCCTACTCAGTTGTCAATCTCGTCTTCGAATACACTCCGGAGTATGCCTGCCTTGCATAGAGCCCCTGTGTTTCACCCCCCTGTGCACCAGAACCTGGAGAAGAAGGAAAGCAGCTACAGCAGCCTTTCACCTCCGACTCTAACCCCTGTTCAGCCCGTTAATGCTGGTGGTGGCAAAATACAGGAGCTGCAGAAACCACCAACTTTAGTACCTGAGCCTAAGGAAGCTCAGACTGTTTACAAGGGCACTTCTGAACAGAATTTATCAGAAATGTGGAAGTCCAATAATGCCCCAAATAACGAAAAAGTGGATTGGCACGTTGAAAGAGTGAGTGGAAAGGCACAGTCCGCTACAGCATCTGTTATTGTGCGTCCTCCTTCTAGCACGAAATATGATAGCGTACCAGTAATGCAGCCTGCTTCCAAAGATCGAGTTAGTGAGAGATCTTCAGCTGTGACAAATCAAGCAGATTGCCTGAAAACAGCGGAAGCCAGGGAGACTGGAAGAATCATTCTGCCAAATATGAACTCAGACAGTGCTCGCACACAGTATGAAAAGAAGTTTCCAGCTGTCTCACAAGGCAGCATTCCTCGTGCTGTCACCCCTACCACAACTATGATCTGCAGTACCAAAACGGATGTCACTGCATCAGCAGCAACAACTACCAGCGTGTCAAGCTGGGGTAGTTCAGAAGTGACTTACTCCTTATCGAACACGGTCTTGGCCTGCACACCACTGGAGTGTACTGCCTCGAGAGCGGCAAGTCAGGCGGTGGCGCAGACCCAGGAATGCAAGGTCAGCACTCCAGCTCCGGTTACACCCGCTGCTGGCAAGACAGGCAGCGCTGCTCAGCCCAGCTCGGGATTCTCCACCTCCACCGACTTCGTCCATTTGAAAAAGCACAAGGCAGCCTTGGCTGCAGCTCAGTTTAAAAGTAGTAACACCAGTGAGACTGAGTCCAGCTCTGTGAAAAATCAGACATTTTCAACCTCTCTCTCCCTAGACAGTGCTATCGTCTGTAATACAATAAACAAAGCAAACTCTGTAGGCAGTGGGCAAACTTCCCAGACGAGTCAGCCAAACTACCACACTAAACTGAAAAAGGCTTGGCTAACAAGGCATTCGGAGGAAGATAAAAACACTAATAAAAAAGAGAATTCAGGGAACAGTGTTTCAGAAATTATTAAGCCATGTACTGTCAATTTAATAGCTTCTACATCAAATGATTTGCAAAATAACATAGATAGTAAAATCTTGGCAGATAAGTTTGTGAAGGAAGATAAGCACCCTAGGAGAAAAGCAAAACGAACTTACGAGTCTGGCTCTGAAAGCGGAGACTCTGATGAAAGCGAGAGCAAGTCAGAGCAAAGGACTAAACGGCAGCCCAAGCCAACTTACAAAAAGAAACAAAATGATTTGCAGAAAAAAAAGGGTGATACAGAGGAAGAAGTAAAACCGAATGGTGTTCTTAGCAGGAGTGCCAAAGAAAAAAGCAAGCTGAAGTTACAGAGCGGCAGTAACAGCAGTGAGTATATTAATCTGATTTGGAAGAGACAGACTAATGTGAAGTCTAACAGTGTTAATCCTGGAGGGTTTGTCATGCACGATAGCTGGGAAAAGAGTTTAAAAGCATGCTTGTGTAAATGAGTAGGTCCAGATTTATCTGTCCTGAGGCCATTTGAAATATCCTGGTTTAAGAAATTCAGCTTTTTGTATATACATGTTAACAAACTGGTTCTTGACCTAAAAATGAGCAGTAAACAAACTGGTTTATGCTGTACATCAGAATTCAACAGACTGGTGCACATAGTTGTGCCACTTGTATTGAGCAAGAAAGTTGTATATATATATAGAGAGAGATATATATTTATTTTGAAAGATGTAACGCATTTATTTTTAGAGTGCTACTGGAGGGAGAGATTCGCTATTGTTGAACTTTAATTCATCCTTTGATCAGGAAGCCAGAGGCAGTTCCTTGAGAGCCTGATGCCACTCTGTTATGATTTGGTTAATTTAATGAAAGGTTTGAGGGAGAGTCATTTCACACTCCTAACTAGCATGTGTATTACATGGTGTTCACATCCCTCTTGTTCAAGGAATAAAGAAATTTAGGGAAATACAAATTTCAATTTAAATGTAATGCTGTAGCATGTAGCTGATTGTAACTAGATTTATCTGAAAAGAGAAACTGGTCTGCCAACATGAGGGATTTTATTTAAGAACTTACCTTGGTTTTTTTTATCCCAATTTATTCTTCTCCAAGGACTATTCTTTTGTCTTTGTTCTGGTTGAGTATGAGAAAATCTAACATTAAATTACTTTTTGCAAGAATTTTTAAGTACAGGTAGTAGGAAAATGAGTGCTGTTCCCTGTAATTACATTCTCTGACTTTCATTGCCTAGTGTATAAAGTTACTCTTCTGGTATCTGAGAGTACTTGATGCCTAAGTTGTACTGGGTGCTGGAAGTGTTGCAGTCTGTCTGAGGTATTCTGGCTTGGGTCCAGTGATAGTAGTATTACCCCCAACTAAAGGGAAGGTCAAGGAGAACGTGCCTGTAAAATCCTTCTCGGTTTCACTTCTTAAAGTGAACTGTAAATGTCTATGTGTAACATGTTAGGTCTTTATGACCTTTGTGTTGTAGCAGAAGATATTTTTGTAGGTTTGTTGTAGAAGGAGTGCTTACCTGAGTTGAGGGAAGGCAGTGTTGTTTTGGCTAGTGGTACCTGAGTATGAAAATGATATAAGATAATACATTACCGAACTGTTTCATGGAACTTAGGTTGGGAAATGGGTAGGAGTTAGTATTATGTTTGTGAGTTGCACAGCCTGAGTCCTGCACATTAACACGTTGTGCCTGTACTTCGGTAGCAGCTTCTTGGGCTTGCCATCCTCTCTCAAAATCTTAACAGACCTGGGGTCTTTCTGTCTGTTTTTCCTACTTGACCCGTTAAATAGATGAGTGTTTCTGATATTCCTATCAGTTTATCTTGGCGGAGCTTTGTTACAATTTCTGAGAGCACGCTGGTCGGAGATTTTCTTACAAAAAGGACTTTCCACAAAGATTTATACAAAAACATAATCAACCTTGAGGAGCTTTCAGGGAAGTACAGGTCCCCATGGAGCGGCTGCCTGGGCTCCCTGTAGGCAGCTGAAGATAACTGTGGTTCAGGATCTGGGGCTTGGTGGCAGTTTCGCAACGTGGGTGGTATCTGCATACTGCCAGGCTTGAAAACTGCTTTGTCCCGACGCCTTTCGGAAAGCCCCGGGAGCCTGTGTGCTAGCCAGAGCACTCAGAGCTCCAGGCTGCAAGGCTCCCTCCTGCAAAGCGAGGCATTTTACAGTCCTGCAAGTGTTGGGGGTCTTCCAAGTTCCTGCCCGCAGAGCTGGAATTCTAGCAGCTCCCAGATGACTCCCAGGATCTCTGGTTCCAAGGCAGAAAACATTGTTTTGGACTAGCAAACCTGTGTTTTGGCCTTTTCTGCTCTCGAGTTTTAATCTAGTTACCATCATGCTCCTCGGATGAGTTGGGAGTGCATTTTGTAGGCCATGAACTGAGGCATAGGCAGTCCATCACTTGCAAAGTTTGCACAAGTCATCTCTGGCAAAATACAGATCTGAACCCAGGTACCAAGTCCAAAGTTAGCACCCTGACCCCTCTATCGTTCCACATCAGATCCCAGTTTACAGGACATGAACTTTCAAGAGTAGCGGTAGATGAAATGACAGATACCCCTATCTATCTGCAGATAAGAGCTGGTGCCCCTTTTAAATGGGCTTTCATTTTAATGACTTTTAAATAACAACATGGTTCAGTTTCAAAATGTGTATGTGAAAATTGCACGTATTACTCAGCTCCTTGTGTTACTTGGTGTCAGATCTGCTGACTTTCGTATCAAAAATAGAATTCTACTGCTTAGTCTTGCAAAACCAACAAACTTGACAGAGTAAATGGATTCTGTTTTTCCTTATGCCAGGTATTTTACGTTAAGTTCAGATGAGTTACATGTGAGTAGAGCTGCTCTTCTGTAATTGTATCTGTAACCCTCAGCAAAAATAAATGTTGAAGAAGTAGAATTTTTTTTTTTTAAGCTCTGCTTTCATTCATTAAATTGTTGCCTTTTTTGCATGCATCTTCACCTGAAACAGAATTCAAACTTCTCTTTCTTGGGGTATTGTATTTCTTTACTTGTTTTATAAGAAGGAGATTCTGAAGATGGTTTTAGTGGAATATCTAGTGAATGATACATCTAATATAAGAGGAAAATACAGTGTCCTAGGAATTCCTGGTAGCTCAGCAGGTAGTTAACTGTGCTCCTGCCTGTGTAAGTCTCATTGGTAGCTATGCTTTTTAAACTTTGGTGCTGACAGGCAGACAAATGGATGTAATAATGAAATATGTTACACAGGTAACAAATGTACTTTCAGAAGTGTTGAACGCTGACTGATCTGCCTGGGTTCTGCAAAGGCTGCCAGTACCTCATCTGAAACTCTCCTTACTTTTGCAGCTGGTATACCTCGCTCAGTGTTAAAAGATTGGCGCAAAGTAAAGAAGCTGAAGCAAACGGGAGAGTCCTTTTTGCAGGATGATTCTTGCTCTGAAATAGGACCAAATTTGCAAAAATGCAGAGAATGTAGGTTAATAAGAAGTAAGAAAGGAGAAGAACCAACTCACTCGCCAGTATTTTGTAGATTTTACTACTTTCGGCGGTAAGTACAGCTATTTCCTGATAATGTAGAGTTTTAACTTTTAAAAATAATACTGACAAAGGACTTGCATGCTTGAAAGCTTGTCTGATTTTTCTGGCTCAGTCAGTCTGCCTGATAAAAGACACTGTCTAATTTAACAGTATTTACATTTGTATTTCTTATTTCTTTTGTGGATTGACTTCATTGCCGTTTAAAGCTTTATAACAAAGGCATCAGAACAGTTGCCCAGTGTACCTTAGGCAAGCAGAAAATACAGCACATCACCATTACACAGGTGTCTGATATTTGAAGTGGGATTTTCAAAAGGCAAGCTTCAGTTATTCTGGACAAGTTGTACAACCGCAGAGTTGCACTAATCCGTAATTGTTCTTTTGCCAGTGTATGGTGGGAATGCTGCTCAGGGTTTTCTGGGAGTTTTCTGAGGACAGAGGAGTTGTGACCTCCTTTTTACAATTAATGGCCAATCAAGGAAAACTCACAAGTCGGGAAGACAATTTCCCAGGGTGCAGCATAGCGTACGTGGCACAGGCAGAACAGCTATCGAGACAGAACAGAAGGGCTTTAATTTGCACGTGGGCTGTGTTGTCAGTATATACCCAACTTGTTTTGGACAGGAAATTGTTCCCTAGATTGGGTTTAAGTTTTTATAATGAAGCTTTAGTTACAAGACTTGGTAGGCGTACAGGAATTGTTTCAAGGTTGGACTCAGAATACCTTCTGCCTAAGAATATTTGCGTCCTAATGTGGCATTGTTGGAGTTTGGGGGTTTTTTTCTCCTGTATAAAGGAGAGAACATCAGTGATAAAGTTTTGCCAATGTTCTAAAGCACAGTTTTATGGAATTTAAAAATTTGAATGTTTTGAATATATTATGTTACATTTTACAGCGGTTTAATTATTTTCATTGTGTTTAGATAGTAGGGCTTGAATTGTAAATTAAGTTTGCACTACTGTTGGAAGTCATTGATGAAAATTCATCATTTGTTCTTGTTACACATCTGAGTATAATTTTTGGCACTTAGTTCTGAACTAAGAACTATTTTACTGGTGTTGCTCTAAAATTCCTTAACTGTTACAATAATCACATATATTTAATGAATTATCCTGTATTATGCACGATGTAATAATTAATTGTTACTACTTAAAAATAGGCTGAACATAGGCAGGGTTAGTGGAATGGTGTCGGGTAGGATAACAGGAAAGCCTTTAGTTATTTTGAAGGTCAGAAATTAATGGATATTTTTTCTTGTATTAGTGATTTGTTCTGCCTAGAAAGACTTAAATATGTTCAAACTCCTGCTTTCTGAGCGTGAGAACAGTAGAATAGAAAGATCATTAAAATATCAGTCAAAGTGAGTGAGTGCTGTCACAGACACTCTGAAAAGTAAAGGTGAGAAATAGGTGGAAGCAAACTTTGGCCAAAAAAAAAAAAAAAATTCCTGTCTGCAATTTTAAAACAGTAATAAATGTTACAGAGAGACAAGATGAGTAAACTGAATGCAAAAAGTGCCTAAAAGGTTAGTTTTAGTTGCTTCCTTATTTTAAAACCATTTTTGGCAGTAGGATTTATTTTTAAATTAAAAAATATAGCAGGAAGCTAAAGAAGGCAAAGAAAACTTACTTGTAAGATATAAGCAGTAAGATAAATTAGCAAGTAAACTGTAAGTCACAGAATGTAATGGTATATGCAGTTAAACTATCTGTTTTCATTTGTAGGTTATCTTTTAGTAAGAACGGAGTGGTTAGGATAGATGGTTTCTCCTCTCCTGATCAGTACGATGATGAAGCACTGAGTTTATGGACACATGAAAACTATGAAGATGATGAACTGGACCTAGAAACTTCTAAATACATTCTAGATATCATAGGTGATAAATTTTGTCAGTTAGTAACATCTGAGAAAACAGCCATGTCCTGGGTGAAAAAAGACGGTAAGGAAATCTCAAATGCTCTCAAGTGTTCTGCAATTTTACTCAAGTGTTTGTGTTCATCGTGACCCATTGCTTCCTTTCGAGTAGCTCACTTCACTGGCCTGTTGTGTTGGATTTTCCTAGGCTGTTTTGTAAGAGGTTATGTCGGGAAGGGGCAGGGACCTTCCTCAGTAAGCCAGCCCGTTCCCCCTCCCTGCGCTGGGCCGGGGCCAGGCTGCTGTTGGGGTTGGAGCAGCCTCGGTTCCCAGCTTGGCCTCCAGCTCTTTGGCCAGAGCGGCCAGCTCCAAGCCAAGGCCCGCAGGGAGCCAGGTACTGACTCCTGCCAACAGACATTGCGTTTCTGAAGTGTCTCCTTGCCAAAACAAAGGAGAAGAATATGACAGCGTGGGCCCCGCAAAGCGTGTGCTAACACTGTCACCTCCTCCCGCACCAAAGCCGCAGTTAGCCTGTCCTTCTGGCCCACAGCAGGTGGACACATGCTTTAAACGGGCTTGTGGCTCTGCTAATTCCAGGCAATACAAGGAGGAGGTGGGGCAGAAAGCAGAAGTACTAGCCAGGTCTCCAGGACAGGCATCTCCCTCCCCTCCTGCCAACTTTAACCCATCCGACTCACTAGTTTGGCTGCCCTTGAGATTAAACATGTTCCATAGGCAATCAGGTGAAAAACCCAGCTCTCATCATTGCATGGGGTTAAAAGTATATGTTAAAGAACTTCTTCTTTGTACTTGCAACCCACTCGTGTTGAGCAGGAATATTCTTTCTGTATTACTTTAGTCTGTGTTTTTTGGATGCTTTAATTTCTTTATAGTGTGTTGATACTAACACTGATGCGGATGCTGTGTAATGCAACTAAGGGGGTACATGTTGACGGTCTGTTTCTGAAGGATCACTTTCCTCCCCCCCGCATCCAGTTGTGTCTGAAGGGGAAATTACGAATGCTTCATCTATAAAGACCATTCATTCTGAGCTTTGCATTTAAATTTCAGTCCTTTTATTCTGCTTATTTTGTATTTCAGCCAAAATTGCATGGAAGAGAGCAGTGAGAGGAGTCCGTGAGATGTGCGATGCATGTGAAGCCACATTATTTAACATTCATTGGGTCTGCCAAAAATGTGGATTTGTGGTCTGCCTAGACTGTTACAAGGCAAAGGAAAGAAAAAGTTCCAGAGGTCAGTTCTTTATGAACTAGAGTATTGTATATGCTGTTTATTCTCATTTATTGTAGAGCTGCTGATCCACTAGTGTAACTGCCTTTCTGTAAAGTATTAAATGACTGCTTGTGTGTTTTGGTTTCTCTTAGATCTTTTTTCACCTCCTTTTTTGTCAGTAGATGTAGAATCAGTCATTCAGAAAGCAACTGCTGTGGGGGCTATTTTAGGTCTTTGTCCACTTTTCAGTCTTTTTGTGTGGATTGTCTTGGGTTGCTTGGGCCTTGCCCCTCAAGGTTAAATCTTGTTCTTCAGCTCTGAGGCTGGCCCTCCATTACACCTCCCTGCTTTATGGTAACTCATTGCTGTTAAGACTTGCCTTGATTTGAGTGCTTTCTGGAGCCCTCCCTTCAGAAGTACATGGTTTGTCATATTGACTTAGCAGCCTACTTTTTTATTATTAAAAAAAAAAGTGAGATGGAGAAAAATACTTCACATAGTATTTAAAATGAGTGTTAATGGAGGCTTCACAATCCAGCAGCCTACACACATACTCTGTTTGATTCCTGTGCTTTAATAGAAATATGTCTAGTTTAGTCTGTAGTGAAGTGTAACAGGACTGACTTGCAAACCTGTGATTTCTGAGTGACCCAGCCTGGTTGCAGTTGAAAGGAGGAACAGCTTGGAAGATTGATCTGGTCACTCAGCCCTCAGCTGTGACATTGGCGCTCAGGCTGCTTGTGGAAAGGGCTGCTGTCCCCTGGGTGGCAGGCACTGTGCCCTGGCACAGTCCTGCGGTCAAATGCTGCGCCAGGAACTGATTCAAGTACAAAGCTGTTTTGAAAAGCATTTCCATGTTTGTCATAGCAGCATAATGTCACAGATGTGAAACGTTAGTAAAATAAAGTTTAACTGTTAGATGGCAAATCTTTAATAAATAGACTCATCCACTTGGTCCTTGGCTTGCAGTGAGAGCCTCCTACACTGCGGTTATAGAGTGTATAGAGACTTCCATCAAAGCCTGAAGTTTCTATGGAACTAACATCCATGTTTTCCAACACCAAGAACAGTTGTTAGTGCTTTAATGCTGGAGGCTGCTTCAGCAGCTCTTAACTGGCTGAAGTCTCTGTGTGTGTGTGCATGTGTGTGCATCCATCTGACGTGGCTTGGGATATACGCCGAACATTATTTACCCTAGTGGGAACATGCAGTCAGAGGCTTTTTATAGTGTGTGTGTTAACCAGCCAGGAAAATTTTAGTAAAATGTCTTCAAAGCTTAAAAAAGCCGTGTACAGAAGCAGGCTTCTTTTCAGACTTCTAACAGGGTAGACTTTCTCCTTACTGTTCATCACAACATTACATACAAAAGCAGAAGAACGATAGCTTCCCTCTCTGCAGCTTCATTTCTAATGATGCTGTAGGATTCATGTGAACTATATCTCTCCTTTGGCACTCTCTTACAAAGCTCAGAACCACCCACCCATCTCTCTATAATAGCACTTTATATTACACCATTTTTCCTGGAACTGGTAGTTGTTTTTACAGTTGCTAAATGTAACAGAGAATATACTGGTTTCCCCCTGTTTTAGCAGGAATGTTACAGGTTTAAATATTCCTTATTCAGGTATTTATCAGTGACTTCTCTCATTACTACATGAATGAATGAATATGCATCCATTGTTACCTTTAGACAGTTCGTGGCACCATCAAGTGGAATGCCATGTTATGGCATTTCAGTGATAAAATACTTCGAGTAGATATACGCTGTTTTGGTTTTTTATTTGATTTATGTTTGTGTCCAGTTACATATTTCGATGTTTTAGGTGTTACAAAAACTACAAAATAGCTTACAAATCTAACATTTATCTGAAGGGAACATTTGGTATGTTGTATATCTATTACAGTGCAAGAAAATAATGCTTTAAATGTGCTAAATGCTTCCTTTACTGTACTCTCCCTAGTTTACATTGCTAGAGCTGACCAAACTAGTAAAAAGACTTGAAGAGTCTCTTAAAACTAGCAGTTCAGTGGATAGGATACAAGACTGGGGGTTGAGAGAGAAATTGCATTCGTATTTCTGCCCCAAAATCACATAGCAGATTGGTGACCTGTTGCTTGGCCAGACACTCTTCGCTCTTGTCCTTCCTCTGTCTTGTCTTCACACTGCATGTTTTTCTGGCAGGGATGTTCTTCCTGAAACTTCATAGAAAGCCTCTTTCCCTTACCAGTTAGGCCCCCTCTGCTGCCACAAATGATTTTCAACCGGTATGTACAGACTTATGTCAGATTAAAGCAACCATGAAACCTAAATCCATGATGCAACTTCCTTCTCCTTTGTGCTACCGGTAACATCGGTGCAGCTGCATGGTAGGCCAAATCAGAGAATTAATTTAGTTAAAAATTCATCTTTTTGGCTTGTTTGGCCCTCTCTGGTTGAAGACAGCCACTTTTAGTGGATTGTGTCAAATTAAATTGGTCGTACAGCCACAGCCCAATGGTGTCTCTTTTCTGTGTTGGCATTCCTCAAGGTGTGGGGGGGGTCTCACTGCCTGAACTGCAACTGTACAGGATTTCAGCTTATGCTAAATTGGGAACTCTCTAATTTTGATAAGGGGAATATACTTCAAAACTTTGAGGTTATTGGCAAGGGTTTCTGTTACAGGTGCTGCTGTTTCAGATTTCAGTATTGTTAGAACTCTTTATTCTTTTCCTTATTGTGAAAAGTAGCTGTTGTATGCAAGTCTTTGTCACACAGGACACCAGGACAGAAGACTTGCAGTATGTGTGGAAAACCATTTCTAACTAAAACAAACCTGAAAAATGTTAGCTAGCTCACTCTGTGTACCACTGTAAGTGAAGTAAAACAATTGGCAATGTTATTTTGCAGATAAGGAGTTATATGCCTGGATGAAGTGTGTGAAGGGACAGCCTCATGATCACAAACACCTGATGCCAACACAGATTATTCCAGGCTCTGGTAAGACCTGCGAACAAGGAGGATGTATTTTTTTTCCCCAGGTCTTTCTGTAAAGAGAGACCAGAGTTACTTCTTGAAACTTCTCATTTTCCATGTAAAAACCTGCAAATTGTGTCAAATCATCACAGGAAGGCAAGAGATTCTGGGCAGTTAACAGCAAGGGGCACAGATGATGAGGAGGGAAAGAGGAGTATGCTGACAGATGTCTGAAGGGGTTTCAGGGACAGGCAGTGAAGACATTCAGGGTGGTTTTTGTGACTGTTTTGTACCTTTTCAGAGCAGAGTAAAACAGCCAGAATGTACTTAATAAATCTGACCTTAGCTGTTAAAAGAAAAATTGTAGAATACTGCCAAGGAGCATTATGTGGCAACAGATTTTGGGGGGTGGGTTTTTCCCTGTTTTCTGTCGTGTGTTGTTCCCCACCCCCCCTTGCCCCCCACCAAAGAAAAAAGGTTCATGTGTGGTTTTGGTTGGACATCTGATTGAGCATCTTGGAGCAAAATGCAGTAAAGGAGCTTGTGATAAATGAAAAACTAAACAGTAATCCTAAACCCAGCAAAATTCAGAATTTCTTGAAACCAAACAAGTTTTATAAAGAAGTGTGGTTAGGTGTGGTGGTTTTTGCCAGTGCAACTTTACTTGTGATCTCTGGCAGCACTGATGCAGAGCAGGGAATAGAAAACTCAAATGCGCCTTTAAACTTGTTAAGCAAATTCCTAAGTTATTTTAAGCTGGAAATACATATCTAGTCATTATTTTATGGGTTGTTGCATGTTAGTTCAGGTAGAAATCAAGGTTGGTTAGATCCATAATAAATTCAAATTGTGATATTCCCCAGAACAGGTTCCAGACTGAAACTGGTTTTAATTTTAAATTGTAAAGTGAGCTACTTATCTGGAAACAGCATAGTGAAGACTGCCTACATAACCTCAGTTTTGTTCTTCTGTGCGTGCCCATTACCAAACAGCATTAAATTACGTGATCACATACTAATTTTTTTGTCAAGATGTGGCTCACTTCAGTCTGTAGTTTGACCATTTTATTAAATGAAGCGATGATGCACCAGTTGAACAATGAGGAGTAAATAATGAATGACTGGCTTTCTTGTTGTGGGCCATGCAATGGGAATGCAGACTAAAGGTTAGGTTATTCAAAATAGTAGTATGCAATTATTTAATTAAAGACTGTGTCTCTTTCTGCAGGAGCTTTAAGGTAAACTGGACAGTCATTTTATAGTATTTTTGAGTGTTAAATTTAGCATTTTTAATAGTTCAATTTTAAAAAGGTTTGGAGATAGCATTTTAGCATCACAGTGTGCATCTGGTAAAGAGGGTCACAAAATGATTGAGAGCTGCTGATGGTTTTCTTCTTAATTGTCTTCTAGTGTTGACAGATCTTCTAGATGCTATGCACAATATTAGGGAAAAGTTTGAAATTAAATCCCACTGTCAGTGTACCAGCAAGCAGAGCACACAAGCTGGCAAGCTCCCTGCAATGAATGGTGTGTCGCAGGTGAGTCTAAAATGGGTGTATACATTGCGGTTTGTTCAGATGTTTGGATTTTGGTGGATTCTTACATTTGAATAGTGCCAGTTGCATTTTAATTTGCATATATGGTGGTTAAGTGCTAGCCTTGTCTTTGAAATACATTAAAGCAAAGTCATATACTTAAAAATAAATTTGTTCTTTACAGGTTTTGCAGAATGTCCTTAACCACAGTAATAAAATTTCTCTGTGCATGCCTGAGTCTCAACAGCAGAATACTCCTCAAAAGTCCGAGACAAATGGTAACACAAGTCCAAGGAGTGATGTAAGCACAGACAGCAAGTTAACACCGCCTGAATCCCAGTCACCGCTGCATTGGTTAGCTGATCTTGCAGAGCAGAAAGCCAGAGAGGAAAAGAAAGGTATATGTTTGAAATTGTTATATCGTGTCCCTGTCTTTGGGGGCACCAGTGATACGTACTTGAATTAATTAGGAAAAATCCACACAGTTTTCTGTTCAACGAAAAGAAAAGATGATGTTCTTGTCCCCCTTAATTTTAATCTTGAAACTGCAGTGCCTTCTCCTGGTGGCATCAGAATCTGTTACCGGAAGAGCCACTAGTGGAATGCATGTGTCATGTGGCAGTATTTCCAGCTACAGCATCTCTCATTTGTGACAGGTACTCACTCAGCTGCATGTCTGAGATGCTGAGGAAGGCCTTTTCATGGTCACACTGTTTGACTGCATTTTGAAGGATCTAGTTCATCCTCTGGTGTGTTTTCAGGTGAATAAAGCGCTAGTGCTACAGTATATTACGACCACTATAAAATGCAGGATGCTGGTGCTGTTCCTATGTCTGCATCATCATACAACAGCGTAAACTTCCAATGATTGTTGTTGTTTTAGAGAACAAAGAATGCCCTTCTGGAAAACATTCAAAGGAGGAGAAAGACCAGGATAATGTGGAGTCCCAAAACTGTAAAAGCTCCCCTCCTGCGTCCCAGAACAACGAGCAGGGCTCAACCTTACGAGATTTATTAACTACAACAGCAGGCAAACTGCGTCTAGGTTCTACAGATGCTGGTATTGCTTTTGCTCCAGTTTACTCTACAGGAACAGCAGTAAGTGTTTACAAGATGCACATTTTCTATATCAGGATTTGAAAATATCTATCATTTGTAAAATGTCCGTGAAGTTAGATAAAGCCTTAACATGACAAAGCAAAGGAATATTCCAATATATTGCGTTTTGTAATAGCTTGCATATTTCTAACTTCCTCCATGTAAAAACGCATGCAGTTTTCTAAAAAAGAAGTAGGTAACTGCAAGCTTCTAATTGGTAATGAAATGTTGTCATTGTACTGCAAAAGGAATTGTATTAACTTTATTTGCTTTTACGTTGTTTAAGCATACATCTGTTTGTTTTCTAATAGAGTGGCAAGAGTGGAAGGACTATGCCAAACATTCTTGATGACATCATTGCCTCAGTAGTAGAAAACAAGATTCCACCAAACAGAGCACCAAAGATAAATGTAAAATCTGAAATAAAAGATGAGCCAAAGGATGATAGAAAATGTATTCAGGATGACTGCAGTAAACTGTACAGTGATATTCAGTATTCGTGGATCTGTGATAAGCATGTTTTGTGGCTCAGAGACCATAAAAACAACAACAACTGGAAGCTCTTCAAAGAGTGCTGGAAACAAGGAAGGGTAGGTATTGAGCCGTTCGGTCTGTAAAGTGACTTCAGTGTGAACTCTGGGGGAGCTGTGTGGAAGGACAAATTTACCTAACTCCATTTTTGAAAAAGGCTTGTTAGCAGGGGGCAAAAGCTTGTCAGGTGTAGCCCACGTACGAACCTTGTGTAGTTTAAACTTCAGTTAACTGCTAGTGATAAATAAGAAATTACTGTTATGGAGATTCAAATTCCAAAAAGACGTATATGACATCTTGGGTATGGTTGCTGTTGGAGAAAGCGTTAACAGCTCAGTAGGGCTAAGGTCTTTCAGTGTGTGTGTGTTTCAGATGCTTTTGTACTCCTGTTTAATTGAAGGAAGTGTTTATTTCCAAAAGGTTGGTTATTTATTTATTTATTTATTTATTTACAGCCTGTTTTAGTGTCCGGTATGCACAAGAAAATGAACTTCAGCCTGTGGAAAGCTGAGTCAATTAGTCTAGATTTTGGAAACCAGCAAGCTGATATCTTGAATTGCAAAGACAGTATTATTTCAAACACCAATGTCAAGGAGTTCTGGGATGGTTTTGAAGATGTTTCAAGTATGTTACTTTAAATGTATTATTCCATTGATTCTGAACACGGTCAATGTTAGAAACTGTAGTTAAAAATATTGTTTATGGATCTTGAGGCTTTGAAGAAACTAATTTAAAAAGAAAGCTCTAGGTAATCTGTTTCCACAGAATGTGATGGAAACTTGCATTTTGTACCTTTGCAGAATTAAAGATACACTAATATGCTAGTTATGTCTGACTAAGAAACCAAACAAATGTCATTGTTCCTCAACTAGTCGAGTTTGTTTTGTATCCTTCTTGAGTCTTGAAATTAATTATCTCCTGTTTTATGGATGAAATCTTTATAGACAGTTAAGAGTTCAGTTACATGTTCAAGTTGAATAAAGTAAAACACCTACTGTTTATTAGTTTTTTAGTAATTTCTAAATTACTTGCAGAACGGCAGAAAATAAAAAATGGGGAGACAGCTCTACTAAAACTGAAAGATTGGCCTTCTGGTGAAGATTTCAAGGCTATGATGCCAGCAAGGTATTTGAGTTTGATACTAGATATTCTTAAGTCAATCTCCATGTTGTTTTTTTTTCTTCTCTGTGTAATGACACAAATTCAGTTACATTCTTCTTCCTGTCTCCTCCAGATATGAGGACCTGTTAAAAAGTTTACCCTTGCCTGAATATTGTAGTCCAGAAGGAAAACTAAACTTGGCTTCTCATCTGCCAGGATTTTTTGTCCGTCCAGATTTGGGACCCAGACTATGCAGCGCATATGGTGAGTGTGCCCTGGAAGTGTAGCAGTTACCTCTTCCCTTAAAAAGTGTAGAATATCACACGTTGTAATGCTTGATAGAAAGGTGAGCTTGCTGGGGGGATAATTGTTCACCGAATGTAGGAGAAACACTCTACTGACTTGCATATTAACAGTACGTGCATCTCAGGCATGAGAGTTTGCTTCTGCATTTCTCTCTATCTTTTCTTGTGCTATTACGGTCTTCTGAAGCATATAAATGATTATCTACCTTTACACAAAGAGAGATCCTGTCTTTAATAATGCCGTATGACAGAATACTTCATGAAGTATTATTAATTCTGGTCATAAATAAATCTCAGTATTTTTCTCATCATTTGTATTGCATGCTGTACACTCAGAAACCTGTTTAGAAAAGGTTGTTTCCCTCAGACCTTTTCCAGCTGCTCCTTCTTTTGCAAACAAATTTGTTCAATTCTGTTTTACAGGTTTTTGTAATAGCACAAGAAATAAGTTATAATTTGTAGCATGATGGCTTTGATTTAAAAACTTATCCAGATGTCCTTTGAAATAAACATATTAATGGTAACAATCAAGGCATGGGTCTGAAGAACTGAATCATTAATGACACTTTGATGTAAAACTGCTGCAAGGCTCAGTGTTCTGAAACATCCTTTTGACTTGAGCGTGTATGTTTTCCACCTCTTAGAACTAAAATTAATTTTCCCCTTTGCTTGGGGATTTCTTTTGGTTAAGACCTCGGCTTATAGCCAGGCATAAAAGTGACACATTTGATTTAATAACCTTGTGTATTCACTGTACTTATATTCTGCCCTGAACAACCTGAAAGGTTGAAAGATTGGGAAAGAACATAGTGGTCAGGAAATATCTTTGATTCTGCTGAAATGTATGTTGTGCTGATACGGCTGCTATGTAGGGACAGTTACCTGGGCTAAGAGATATCTCAAGGTCTTTGTTAAAAGGTAACATTTTCTTGTTCAGCAAGCGCAACAAAAGCACGTTTGTAGTTTGTGTATCTCAGTATTTTCACATTAAAGCCTGTCTGTACAGAAAATGCTTTTCTGTGGTGCTTGACGTACTTGCAGAAATTTCCTCTTGGTTAGCTGTTGCATGCTTCTGTTTGAAGGTGAATATGCAATACAACAAATCTTAATTTTTTTCTTTTAACATAGGTGTGGCTGCTACTAAAGACCATGATATAGGAACCACAAATCTCCATATTGAAGTTTCTGATGTCGTGAACATCCTTGTTTATGTTGGCATAGCAAAAGGAAATGGAGTACTTTCCAAATCAGGTAAAGGGAAGCTTATTGTAAGAGACGTAGATGGCCTGAATGATCTGCCACTTTTAAAACTGACACTGTTCTTTCGAAGCGGTGAAAGACATCCATAAGCACTTCCTTAAACCTGGGAGATTCCTTGTTTCAAGAGTTTGCACACACATTAATTCTGCATAAAATACACTGCAGTTCATGAATTATGAAATGGTATTTCAAACTCTCTTCACTTTTTTTGCCTTTACCTATAATTGATGTACCATGCCTGTGCTGGGTCTGGCAGAGCTAATGAAAGTGCAGGATGAAGGATTTTCTCTGGAAGCTGTGGTAGTTCTAACAATTATGTCAGGATGATGTATTTGCCAAACCTTCTGTTTATTCTGCTCTTTCTGGATGCACTGTGTTTGCTCTATTGAATTTTGACTGTAATGTAATTTTTCAGCACCGGAGAGCCTAAATTGGTGTATGTTAGTCCTCTGTATGAGGTTTATTGCTTATGTGAAACAGTCTTTAAATCACTAAAATAGTTTTGTTTCTTTCCCCTTATTCTTTTGTCCTCTCATTCCATAGTCAGAAAATGTAGATTTTGGGTGTGACTAATAGAGCTGCAGTAAGGTTTGCTGTCTTTTATTTGCTTTGTTTTCACTTGCGTATGCACTGAGATAATAGCAGCAAAACTTCAGCATATTGGGAGAGCTCTAGCTTCTTGACTAGGTGCTGCAGAACATGCAAAACACTGCTTTTGCTGACTGCAGGAAAACACGTTTTTCATCTTTTAATTTTTTGGTGCCAGCCCTGATTGTTTATTTCAGGTAGGAGAATGAGTTCTGTCAAATTCAAGAGATGTAAAAAAGTTTAAGAAGTTATTTTAAGGTATTTATGGCATTCATGTTCTAGTAACTAATTAAAAACACTGAACAAGAAGATCACCCGGGGGCTTCTGTTGTATTCAGCAGACTTTTATCTGCTCTGTCTTACACGAGAAATTCTAAAAGAAGGTGTTTAGTTTCACTTTTCCTCTGTCTGGCTTTTAAAAAATATTTTTGTTGAATCTTAGGAGTTTTGAAGAAGTTTGAAGAGGAAGATTTGGATGACCTTTTAAGGAAGCGGTTGAAAGATTCAAGTGAATTACCTGGTGCTTTGTGGCACATTTATGCTGGCAAAGATGCTGACAAGATAAGGGAGTTTCTGCAAAAGGTTAGATTTATAATAGATACTTTATAAATATAACCTAAGTAACTGGTAAATCAAAGGGGGCTGGCTGGCAAAAACCACAAACCCCACCCCTATGCTTAGGGAAGGCAGGGAAGCAAAATTCTTTCCTTTGTAGCACATAGAATAAGCTATAATTGACCTGCTACATCAGTCAACAAATAAAATATGTAACATGGGATGTATTCACCTCTTAAGAGATACAGGTAGCCTGCAAACTCTGAACGCTCAGGAGGGCATGGAGATGTATTCTTGTCCTCTAATACCAAGGTGGTTTTTTTTTTGTTTGTTTTGTTTGGGTTTGGTTTTTTTTTGTTTGGTTTTTTTTTTAATGTTAGCATTTGTAGGGTAGTGTTTTTCTGTGACTGATCCATTCTTGCATTATCAGATGCTGAAATTTTTGTGAATTGTCCCATGCAAAAACGCCCAACCTTACAACCCAGCAGCCACCGATCTTCATAAGGACTCTGTCACATCAGTTAGCTCAGAGAACGTGCCTTGGCTCTTAGTGAAGATGGAAGTGGTGGGGGATGATGTACCCAAGGGCAGCAAACTTCTTCAACGTTAGCTACAGTGCAGGTCTTCCTTCGGCAGCATGTGATGAAAAAGTTAGAGCCACTTCAGAACCTTTCAGGTCGTTACATAGGATGAATATCCACCACTGGGCCATTGATAGTCATCAGTGGCGTTAAATTGAGAGATACCATCTTGGAAGCTGTTTTCTGTGCCCTGTCTTCAGCATGTTTTCATGTTCTAGAAGGCCATCTTGATGGATGACATAGAAATACCAGAATATCACTGAAGTGGTTGCTTAAGGAAAAGAAGTCTTCACTATCTTCTGCTGTGGAAAAAAAAAAAAATCAGATTAGTTTTAACTGGCTAAACCAAAGGGGTCCATAAACTGGCTGGAGGCCAAGGTCTCTACTGTGAGCAGGAAGAGCCTAAGAAATCAGCAGTAAAGATTCTCTTGGACAATAAGGCAGTGTGTCAGTCCCAGGGCAGCTGTCCTCTGGTGACTCAAACATTTGCTCTTTGGCAAACTGAACTGTGGGCGAAAATGAGCACTAGTAAACAAAATACAGCTGATTCCAGGAGATGATGAATTTAACAGTGAGGCTTTCCTGTTCATTCAAAAAGTAGATGCTCATAAAGTAGATGGTGGCTCTTCAGTTTGGAAAAGAGAGTTGTGAACAAAGTCATGAATGCAAGGAAATAGGTGGACAATGAGAATTATTCAGCATTTCTTCTTTCAGAGCAGTTAAGTGATATTGTGAAACTATTTGAGCAGCAGGTTTAAAAGAGAAGCGCTTAAGACACTATGTAATAAAGTTTGTCATTTGCTGCCACAGCTTGCCATGGTATCCAAAATGAATTGTGTGCCTCCCTGTATTTTTGGTGTGGTGGTACTTTTGAAATACTGAATTGGAGATTAATTGATGATTAGACTTTGGGACCACTTTGCCTGCTGATAAGAGATAAAATCTCAGTATCTTGTTTAGTGCAGAAGAAAGGTGATAATACACAGAACAGTTTCAAGCTCTGTATCACTTAATTAAGTAGTTTAATATCAATATGAAAAAAAAATCTGTGTTTTTAATGATTATTGTCTCCTGAGTCATGACAGATGGATTTGATCTGTGTTTTTTATCTTCTGTCACTATGATTCATTAATCAGCAATTGATTAAGGGTAATATTTGTTCCCCTGTGGTTAACTTGATGAAAAATGGTTGTTGCAATTAAGTCTACCACTGTCGGGAAGTACTTTTTTGTGTTCATTGTTTTTTCTCAGTTCCTTGATGGGATGGTAGGAAAATAACTACTTACCACAGAGTGGTTGAGATTGGAAGGAGACCTCTTGAGGTTGTTTTTCCAGCCCCGTGCTCCAGCAGAGTCACCTGGAGCAGGTTGCCCAGGACCGTATGACCCTTAGTTTAATCTGCTGCGTTTTGCCCTGAGCTGAGGTGTGGTGGTGGGTGTCTATGTCAAAACTGAAGGTTGTAAGCCTGAGGAATTGGCAACATAGGAACTCTTGAGGTCAGATTTTATTTTCTTGATGAAAGAGATCACATAGAGAGTTTGTTGCTTATTAATAGATTATTGTGCAGCGTTCTTTAAAGCTCTGCATTTTGGAGTGGAAGTTCTGCAGATGTCTTCCGTTCAGTGGGACTTCCTAGTTCCTTTGAGGTTCTTTTGAATACCTAACTAAAAGTCTTGTTTGGGTATTGGGAACGCAGTAGCGTTGCTTTGTAAGTTAGGTGTACTTAAACCTTAGCAGCAAAAGGTTCAGCTTCTTTTGAAAGTGACTTGGGATCTTTTCTGTACTTACAGATAGCAAAAGAGCAAGGTTTAGAAGTTTTACCAGAGCATGATCCAATACGTGATCAGAGTTGGTATGTGAACAAAAAACTTCGCCAAAGACTTCTTGAAGAATACGGAGTAAAAACCTGTACGGTTATTCAGTTTCTTGGTGATGCTATTATTCTGCCAGCAGGAGCACTTCATCAGGTAATGTACATCTGTTTAAAGACACAAAGGATTAAATAACATATAAATACAATAAAATAACTTTCTTTTCAAAGACATAACTACACCTGTACTCAAACTAGATTTTTGTTTTCTTACTGGTAGCCATTAGTGTATAGGAATGCATAATAAGGTACATCTGCTTGTATAGATGACTAGCCAGGATTAAGATACAGCGACTTGAATGCTTGAAATAATACTGTTCCTTTTTTCCTTTAAAATTAAAAACGAGCAGACTATTACTAACCATTTTCTTCCACTTTTCATTTCATTAGAAAATTTCTAAACGACGTGGTGTTAATTATGGCAAAGTCAGATTAGTATTCCTTTTCTTCTAAACCCAAAGTTAACCTAACCCCAGAGAGGCAAGGAGAGCAACCCAAGCGGATGAAAATACCTGGATGTCGGGTGTCATTGTTCTTGTCTTCAGCAGTAGGAGAATTGTAGAGACAGCTTGGGTGTAACAAGGTGTTCCTGTACCAGGATTTGGAGATTGTTTTCCTGCTCCACATTAAGTTCCTTTTTACACAGAAGGTACATCAATCACCAGGAGTCATCATTGTCCCTTCGGCAGCTTTCCTTACCATCAGAAAGAGTGATATCACCTTTGTGGCAGCTGGGCTGATTTAATTCTTGGTTACATAAGAAAAAGCACTGCCAGTAGGGCAGTTCTGGAGAAACAGTATGAATCTGTGTGGCAAGCTTCAGTCCTCTCCTAGCACATAGGGTTTGTTACTTCACTTTGGTTACTTCATTTTCTCATAGTCTGCAAACTGCTGCTCCTTGGTGAAAAGAGGAAGAAAGCACAATTGTTTAGATGTGATTTTTGGGTAGTTCTAGATTTCTTCACTCCATGAACCTTTTCCTGTTTCAACAGGAAATGGAGCCTGCTTTCTTGCTGTCTTGTGAGCTGTCCAGCACCACTGATTAGGTAGCTGACTATCAAGGAATGAGGACCATCCCCACCCTGCAGCAGGGGTTGTAAACCATCTTGCTGTTAAAGATTTATCATGGATCTCCACCCGGGTTCAAGGGAGGCCAGGCCTTTCTGAAGAAGATGCTATTTGGTTTCTGACCTGCAGATGAGCTTCCAACTTCTTCTGACCAGACAGGAATCAATGGCTCACCATGTCACTGTGACCAGGGCAATAGGGTTTTCTCTTTGAAAAAAATGACTGGGTCGCAGTGATGAGAGGTGTTGTGTCCCTAATCCATCTGCTGGCTCTGTCAGTTGCTGGGGCGCTGAAAGCAGTGGGTACCTTACCCAGACTAGACTCCTCTGTCATTCCAGTGAGTCCTTAGATGGGCTTCATGTGGTGGTATGTTAACCCTGGATGATCGTGTGGATTTGTTCTCTGGCAAAAGAAAAGAAAGAAAGAAAAAAAACCCAAACCCAGGTGACCAAATCCTGGGTTGTTGTAGGTTGCCTTTCTCTGTACCATGTCTCCAGGGCTTGATGTTGCTTCACAAAGGTGAAGGAATGTCTGGCATTGATGTTACTCTTAGCTCCTGTTAGACTAAAGCAGTTAGGACTCCCAGAGTTGATAAGATTTGTGTTGCATCCTCCAATAACCTTACTCTGATCTCTCAAAACAAGGGAGATACAAGAGTGAAAAGTGAACCCACAGAAAATAACAAACATATTGGGAAGTTTGTTTTATATAGCATGTGGCATTTTGTAAAGGCATACAGAATATAAAACATGAAGTAGTGGGGCTGTTCCAGGCTTCGCTTCAGTTCATAGGTTTAAGGACCAAAAATAAGACCACTCTTATCTTTATCTCCTTGGCTTTAAACTCCAGATTGCTTTTGAAGTGGTAATGTTCTAGCTTCTGGCACCAAGGAGTTAATAACGTGGTGTTTTTAAACCTTAGTGGGTGAAGCTGAGAACCTTTTCATCTTCAGTAAGAAGTTCCTGTGAATCTGCCACGTAGGAGGAAATGAAAGCATCATGTTCTTTCATGTACGTGTATAGTACTCTCTATATAGAGATGCATAAATACTGACCTTAGGGATCAGCACCAACACTTCATATATACAAAGCACATTTAAACACTTAAAAATAAGTCTGAACAAGAATACATACCAGGTTAAGTTTACATGTTAAGTGTTTCAGATTTACATGCACATCACGAACCTTTAATAATTAAAAGTGGATAGGAGTTGATACTAAATTTGGTAGTAAATTAACATTTTTATTTTTATTTGCTCATCAGTAATGTTGTGGAGCAGAGGGAATCAGGCTGAGGGATGGAGTTAGGGAGCCTGGCTCCCTGTGGTCGCTGCGTAGTGTAGCTCAGACACTTCCATCTGGGAGCCAGTTAGGATTGTTGTCACTCTGCTGCTTCCGACGTGCTGGTCTAGGATTTCACTGCTCTAACACGGAGGAGGTTGTGTGTATTTCTTCTATATATTCCCTTTTTTTCCCCAGCTTCTGTGGATTCATGTCTAGCTTTTAAGTATTGCTCTTAGTATTTTATGGTAGCGTAAAGCATTCCTCTTGCTTCCCAGGTTTCCCCCTCCTCCCTGCGTACTTGCAGACAGCAGTCACATCCCCCGTGTGATCATCTCAGCAGGCAAAGTCAAACTGTTGCAGTGGTGGGTTGGGAGGCAGAGCCTCTCCTGTGAGCTGTGACGGTCAGAGTAGCCTTGTCAGTACCTCCTGTGGAAGGAATTGCTCTCTGGGGGTGGGAACCAGAAATAGATGCAGCGCTGGACTGCTCTGCTCTGCAGATGCTTCCCTGAGCGTACTGTGAGTGATGCACTGTAGGATTGTATCTCCTTTCTTCTTGGCTGTGCGAGTACGGGAGCTCGGAAGTGTCCCCTGCTCTGCTAATGTCTGGGCCTTATTCTCTCTCTGGCATTTGTAACAGCGAGTCCTCAGCTCTCCTTGGAAACTTCCCCAGCTAAAAAGAAGGGGGTTTTTACTGTTCTTTTGATTGATTTGCTCTTTCTGCTGCTCCACTCTGGGTCATCCTCTATCACAGTCGTCCTCTAGGGATGCCCTCCCTGGTTTTAATTTGGTGCCTCCAAATCTGTAAAATACTTCAGTGGTAAATTAAAAGCTAGAAATACTTGAGTTGGTGATTGAAATGTGTTGATCAGGCTACATGCAGACGTTGTTCATAGTAGAACAGGTTATTATAATGTTTTTTTATAGTGGTATTATCTTGATTTAACAGCAGGATTATATATTGTAAAATAACATGCTGGAGGTAATGCGACATCCTGGTGATGTTACGATAAGGATGTAGGATAAAGGTCTGGGAGTAGCAGCGCACAGCTGCTGGGCTGAGCGCTGGCCCGGAGCCGAGCCATGCAGGAAACGGCTGATCCTCGGCGCAAGGACAGGAGGGAGACGGCTGTGCGGCGAGGAGCCGCGGCCGTGGGGGCGGGTGGCCCTTTCCTCCCTGCCCGCTCACGTTTCCCACCCCGGCCCAGGTCTGAGGCTTTTTCCGATGCTCCAGCCATCTCCTGGGCCCTGCTGGAAAACCTCGGCCCTCGCCCCCTGAATCGCAGGGGAATCGTTGCTAAACATACTTATTTGTGTGTGTCATTGTATCGGCTTGTATTATAAATATTATAAATAGAGCTGCCTATGGGCTGTCAGCAGGGCATTCCCTTGTTAAGTACCAGACCGGCCGGGTAAAATCTGTCTTTCCCCCAAAGACTTGCACGCTGCTAAGACAAGCCCTGGAAGGGAGGGAGATTTAAGACACAGCAGAATGAAAGATCTGAGGGCAACAAATATTGCCCATTCTGCAGTGGAGGGGGAGAGGGAATCAGTAAAATCTTGTCTCAGTGAGGAGAAAGTGAAAAAGTGGTGTGGGATTTGCATGGGGTGGGAAGGAAAACAAGGGCAGGTAGAGACTTGAAACAGGTGAGAAGCCTGTGAGGGAAGAGAGGGGGCTGGAGCCGGCAGCCCGGCTGCGCCGCGCAGAGACGTTTCAGCCAAAGCTCTAGGAAATTCCCCAAGCGCTGGTGGGATCTGCGCAGTGGCACTTCCTGCAGCTGTTTCCTTGCTCCTGGCTTTGTGCCATTTGCACATCGTGTGGCATCAACAAACCCTCTTCCTCTCCGGAATGGTTTCTCTTTCGATTAATCTGCAGGAGGGAACGGCACTGCTCTGTCCTTGGTGATTATGAGGCTGCAGAAACCCTGTGTACAGCGCTCCGTGTTGAGCCTAGGGGTTAACCTCGGGATTTCACCTGTAAAAGGGCAAGCTAACCTTATAAAGTCAGACTTGGGCAGTGTTTGTGAAGAAGAAAATAATTTTTAAATGAAGCACTGTGTCTTCAACGGAACAGGCCCAAAGGTTTTTTGAATGTCAGGTATCACAACAGAAATTTTAGAGTATGCATTAAAAAACTAGATTTTGCTAGGCTCGAGCTTAAAATATGTAGATCTTCACCAGTGCAGAGCAGGGTGGGACTGTTTGTTAGCTAGGATGGCAAAGGCGCTCCCTGCCCACCCCCCCAGGCTTTGGTAAGTTTGCAGAATTGATGTTGCACAATTTCATGAGCAGTTAGAATTTGGGGAAATGAGGTTTTTGACGTGCTGAAGAAACAACATCATTTCTAAGGGTTTAGGAGTAAAAAACTGATGCTGTATGTTTCTGAAGAGGGCAAACAGGAGTTGGTAGTCAGGTCACAACCAGGAAGCGCTTCTTCCTTTCCCCTGTCCTCCAGGTACGACCCGGGTGGCAGGAGATGGTCTCCATTTCTCTCAGTAGTTACCGCTTATCAGTAAGAAGTCTTAAGAGAAAAAAGAAGGTGCTTTGTTTGCGACACCCCCCCCCCCCCGAACCTGTCCCTGTTTTTTTTTTTTTCTTTTAAATATTTCCACCGGCAATTACTCTTCGGCAAACGTGGCGACTTGCGCCTGGCAGAGCGTGGGTCCAGCTTCCAGCATGTCTGCGTGGCCCGAGGAGCCGGGTGCTGTGGGGAAGGCTGCCGCGGCGTTGACGCCTGCGCGGTGTTCTGGCAGCGGCTGTGCAGTAGCAGCATGCGGCAGCAGCGCCTGTGCAGCTGGTAGAGGGTGGAATAAGACATCAGAGCGTGTCGAATTAATGTCAGAGCCGACTGCAGGAGGAGGCGCCGGAGCACAGGCAGATGTGCGTCGTTCAAAGCGTACCTTTTGGCCAGAAGCTAACTTAGATTAAGTTGCATACGCTTAATTGCTCTCTACATAAAACGTATAAAGACACGCTTTAGTCTCATAAGCCTGTGTTTTAAGACATCTGAAGGCCCACTCTGTTTTCAGGTATCTCTTCCGAAGAATAACCCCAAAATATTAATTACCCATCTCTTCTTCTTGTTATTTTGGATAGGTGCAAAATTTTCACAGCTGTGTTCAAGTAACTGAAGACTTTGTGTCTCCAGAACATCTTGTACAGTCGTTTCACTTAACGCAGGAGCTGAGGCTGTCAAAGGAAGAAATCAATTACGATGATAAACTGCAGGTAGGAACTGCGTTCTGCTCTGGAAGCTGTTGCAAAGGCAGGGCATACTCAGGCTCATTGAAATGCGGAGCAGTGCGGAGCTACTTCCTCGCGGCTGTTCACACAGAATAACAATGAGCAGCAGCGGGAATGCCAGGGGTGTAAATGACTCTCCCTTGAGTTGCTGGTTTTATTTATTTCACCGTAGGTTTTAAAATGTGTAAAAAAAAGGTGTTTCCTTTTGCACTGGCTTGATGCAGCCTTCCTTTTTTTTTCCGTCCACTAGTGAGGGCTCAGCCCTAAAGACTCGGAAGACTTCCTTAGTCGTAGGCCTTACTAAACCATGTCTGCTGTTCTTGCAGGTTAAAAATATCTTGTATCATGCAGTTAAAGAAATGGTGAGAGCTTTGAAGATTCATGAAGGTGAAATGGAAGATATGGATGAAAACTAAGCGCGCTCTGCTTTTTTGTGTTAACATCCAACGGAGGTTATTTTTTCTAACACACGAGCAGTATGCACACTAATTTAAGCTTCACAAACCATCAGTGCCAAGAAAACATAGTCATCGTATTTACTTGTTAATGACAGTGCAACGGTAGAGCTTCGTATCACAGCCACTGTGATGACATGTTAGACTTGCAAACAGTTAAGCAGCGTTCTGCTGTCCTGTATTATAATGTACATGAAGTTTGTGAAATGTCAAAGATTTAAGATGATGTATTTATTTTTGGAAAAAAAACCCACAAAATTCTATGCTATATTGTTGATCAAATGTAAATGTGACTTGTACAGTTTGCTAAAATAATTCAGATATTTTTCACTACATTGAGACAGTTACTGTGAGAGTAGGACACAAACACCAGCTATTGCCTGCATTTGGGATCTTGCTGAGTCCGCACAGCAGTCATGTCATAATCTGAAAATTACTGCCAAATAATTGTAAACTTTGTAAAATAGAAAGTATATAAAGTAGATATTAAATACAGACACTTCAGTATTTTATTGAAGCTATTCAGTGTACAATTAAACGTTTTCAAAAGGTGTAATTTATTTAAAAATTGTCTCATTTTGGTAAAATTTATGTGAACTTTTAAAGCTAAATATTAAACTTAATATGCTATGTAAATATATACATATATACATTCAATGATGTATTTTTTTAAAACATTGGCTTGCTTTAATTTGTTAAAAGTGCAAGTGTTACACATGCTTTGTACATTGAAGTTGAAAGGGGTTTTACATTTTCCATTAAAATGACTTTATCAAATGTCGTTTCGTCATGTTCCTTTTCTCTCTGCGGCCGCCCGGGTCGTTCCTTCGCTCGCTCGCGGTACCGGCGAGTGCCTCCCCGACGGGAACGCTGCTGCAGCGCTCTGCGCGCCGCTCTGCCCTCTCCGGGTGCGAGGCAAAACTGCGAGGGCAGGCGCTGGAGCAGGGCTCAAAGGGCTGAGCCAGAAAGAGCCTCTCCCTAAGAACAGCACCATTTAAATGTCGCTTATGTTCTGTCTTTAATAATCCAACGTTTGCTTTGGGCGAAGGGGGAGAGGGATTTCTGTGGAACGTTTTTTTTATAGCATCTTGGCTCTTTACACTTCAAGTAATACCGCAAAATAATGGATGCTTAAAAAAAAATTTGTATCTGTTTTTATTTAATAATGATAAATGTTAGACAGTTGAGCAGCATTCCAGCTCTTGGAGTTAGTTTGAAAAGTTACAGTGTACATGGATTTAAATTATTAAAACTATTCAGATGTTTAGATTTGATATCAGATGTTGGGTGGAGCTGTTAGCTAGCTCGGGACATGTCCAGAAGGGGATAGTGCCTAGCCTGTGCACGGCTCCTGCTCTGACAAAGGCTGACCGGGTTTTGGGTCACCAAAAAAACCCCAAACCCCAAGAGGAAACCCCATATAAATTATCTTAAGAAATAGTGAAACGCAAAAGCAATTTCTGGTTCCAACAGTAAAGTTCCATTTTTAGTTGGTTTGAAAACTTGGAGTTCATTTGAAGTTGCAAAGAAATCCATTGGGGTTAGCGCTGCTGTGCTTGGCGGCTGGTGCTCGACTTCGCCTGTGGTTCCGTGCAGCATCGTCTTCCCCGCTGCCGCTAGCATGGAACTAGAGCGTTGGCTGAAGATGCAAAACCTGCCAGTGTACATTTGCTTAATGACAAGTGGACTGTAAAAAAAAGTACGTGCAACTAAAGTTCAGGATATGTAAATGAGTGAATTTTAATCAAGTCTAAGTACTTTTCCCCCCAAATTGCATTTTGGTGAGGTACTTTTAACATTTCTTGAGGCTGCTGAAATTTGCATTCCTGCTGCAGATGGTCATATCCGTCCCCCTTGTGTTTGTTTTTTCTATACAAAGAGCAGTTGTGGGGGCCTGGGCCACGGCTGTTGTCACAGCTCGCTCCTTGTGCTGGGGTGTCTTTGGAGTTGAATTGAAGGGAAGGGGTTGGTTTCCCCTGGGTTACTACTGGGAAGCATCAAATTGCTGGGTCTGCCCTGGCCAAAGCCTTGGGCTTCCCGCTCTGCCTCTTCCCAAGGCGTTGAGGTGCTTCGCTGTCAGTGCCTGCAGAGCCGGCAGCGCCCGGCGCTTCCAGGCCTGAGCTTTGGCACTGGCCTGTGGCCCCACCACGGGGCACTGGCGGCTGCCCCGTCACCCCGCGGCTGCCCTGTCACCCTGCGGCACTTGCAGACCCGGGGAGGGATCCCTGCCTGTGAGGTTGAAGAAGTTCTTGCCTCCTCAGGAGGTGACTGAAGGAGCCGCTGAACAGAGGCTAGTTTGTGTTTTCAGGTGTGAATATTGAAGTTCTTCCTTTGTGACCTTTTTCCTGCCGCCTTTGCTGATGAATCCGTAAGCGTACAACAAAGTTGTTAAACCTGCACAGACGTGTGGGTGAAAGGGATGGTGAAGCAGCAAGAACCCTCCCAAAGAAAAGCCTGAGAGATTGACAGGGTTTTAGGACAAAAAGTCTCATTTTGGTGAGGCCAAGCTGAGGGGCTCAAGCTGCAGCGTTGCACGGCATGCCACACAGTCACCGGGGTAAGTAGATCTTCGCTGCTTCCATAGCAAAAATAAATTGATAAATCAGTTTGAACTGCATAAATAGGATTTCACTGTAGTCACTACAGAGTTTAACTATCCACTCGATTTGTTTAGTAGAGTTTATCTATAGTAAACTGATACGGTAGTTACACCACATGCATAGTTTTTAAATTTTGTGGTTAATGGGTATATCCGAAGGATTTGCAATGCATAAAAACATAACCTGAGGCATTTTGCAAATCGCTTTGGGAGTTGCTGCAGGTGCAGATGGGACGGCCTCATAAAACGCCTGCAGCAGTGACAGGGTTTCCCAGTAACTAATGGGAGGGGAGTGAAGCGAGTGAACAAGGAAAACGTGGCACAAGCTGAGCGCGACCGGGAGCGCTGTAAAGCGTTTATTGTCATCAACTCGAAAAGACTGCAAGTCGCATGCTGCATGCATTAGCAGACCACAAGAAGTTGTTAAAGGTAACAGCTACTCCAAATACCACTAAAAGAGGCCCAGAATTCTGGGTTTCTAAGTACTTGGTGTAGCAAATTCAGCTTATTCAGTATCTTGAGATTTCTGGCTCTGTCACAATGAAGCAGAGCTCCCCGCTCCCCTGCAGGAAACTGGAGCAGGAAGTGTCGGGCCGGCGTTGTGCTTGCTGCCAGTACGGCCTCAGATTTTCATAGCTGGTGTCTGAGACTACAGAGGGGTTTGTGGGAAGGTGTTTTGTTCTCAGGTTAGTTTTTCCCTCTCAACCATTCCCCTGTTCTGTGAGGTGTTACTGGGCATGTTTTTCCCATCTTCCTTTCCTAAAGACTCTTCAGGAGGTTTTCTGGTCTACAATCCCAACTATTTTAATATAGCCAAAAATACTGGATGAGCTGAAGCTGTTTGGAGTGCAGGAACACCATCAACTCCTAGAACAAGAATATGAAGTACGCTGTCATCTTTTGCCACCTTCCTATCAAGACCAAGCTCTGTCTTGATCTGCTGTGCTCCCTGTGAAACTCTTCCTTTCTTTTTTTCCATCTGTTGAAAGCTCACGTCTCAAAGTCATCAAGACTGCAAGCCCTGCTCTCATGCACACCCTCCTTCCCTCACCTCTTTCCAGCCCCTTTTCATCATCCCCATCCACTGCGCTGCCGTACAGTAAATGACCATGGCAATTTTCTTCCTATTGTAACTGCAGAGTAACGAAGAGTAAGTACCTAGCAAAGAATAGAGTGGGGCTGCTATGACTTGAAGTGCTTCAGTGTGGATGGATGGCTGTGTGCCTGGCTTAGCTGAAACAGAAGTTACTGGATTGCTGGAATTGCCGGCAGTGAAACCGTGGTCCCCGTTACGCGGGCCGGACTTAGGGGGTCATACCAATCTGATTTTAAAATCTATTTATTCTACTCTTCCAGCTTCATGGAAGTCGCTCAGATGTGTGTATGTAAGCCGAACCCCATCTGATCAGCACTACGTTCTCATGCTCTCTGACCTTTTCGGTAGGTGGTAATTTTGTTTGTACCCTCTCCCGTGACATCCTGTCAAGCCCTCTCCTGCTCTCACAGCTGACGGCCTTCCCCGCCCCGTGCCCCTAACTGGGAATTTCCCTTCCTTCCTCCTTCCACAGCCACCATCGCCCTGCTCTGCCGCTTCCCTGAGCAGGATGTTTGTGCTCTCTCCCACATCCGCGCTGGAGGAGCTGCCTCTCCCTGTTGAGACTCCCGGGCTAAGGCTTTGCTGTGCTTTCCCCTCCTAACCCCCAGCTCTGCCTCAGACAACAGCTCTTGGCCGTGCTTCTGCTTTCCACCTTCTGACTTGCTCTTTGTTAGCAGGAATGCCGCTTCTTCTCTGCCTTTGTGTTCCCACGAGACGTGCCCCAGGAGGGCACGGGAGCGCTCGGTGGCGTGGGGGCTCCTCTGATGCAGTGTCCACCACCACGTCCCTTTCTTTCCATCTCAGCAGGATGGCCTAGGAAACTCTGACCAAGGAGCAAGTGATCTGTCGCGTTAGCAGCACTCACAAACTAACCTCTGCGCTTTTTTCATTTGTTCTCGTAGGTTTTGAAAAGGAAGTTACGATCTATATATAGCTAGTAGGAAAATCTTGCCTCACAGCAAATTGAAGATGTTTTACCCGATGTGTTGTGTGCAAACAGTTGCATTTTAAACAGGGGCCTTTCTAAAGCTAAGTGGTAGACTGAAGGATTTCTTACTGTTATGTTTCAAAGTGAGCATTTCTGGTACCTTCCGACCATACCAATACAATATATTCTTGACACAGATGCCTGTTTCTTTTTCCAGTCCCTGGGCACGTGGTTTTAGCGTAGCTCTGAGCTTCCTCAGTGGAATTAAAGAGTAGGGTTTAGTAGCTCTGAGGCAGGAAATCCTGTATTTTCACAGCTCTAAGGATTCCATATTGTTTGATCTCAATAATACCTTAACTCCTGCAGCAACTGGGCCTGAGGGAACACTTCAAATGATTACAAGACAAAAAGGCTGGGCAAGTTTAGGTTACTTCTGGTAAAACAAATATGGGAGAGAAAGGAGGTAAAGGAAAAGATGGCCATAGCTCTGAGTCTTTAGGGAGCAATGAACTTTTTATACAGCTGAACTCCATGGGCCGGGTACTCGGGCAGAAAGCTCTGGCAAACACTGTCCGGCCGGTGCCTGATGTGTGGCAACCACACTACCCCTCTGATCACTTCTGAACAATTTGACTGATTGGTTTTGTTTTCTACAGCATTTTTAGTCCAATTCAGTAAGGGATTTTTATCAGCTGTCGTGGCTGTACTTGCTTTTCCTCATCTATTTTGCTAGCGAGTCTGCTTCCACAGAACCGCCGAACAGCCTGGGTTGGAAGGGACCTCCAAATATCATCTGGTCCAACCTTGGGCGGGAAGGGGAGCCCGGATGAGGTGTAGCCCCCACCACTGATGGCAGGTCAAGAGGAATGGCAGCTGGCTACAGAGCTGCTGCTGACGGGAGAGCAGGAAGGAGTTCAAGGCCAGAGCTCCTGAAAATGGAAACACTCTCAGGGGAAGCGGTCACAAGATCCTCTCTTCCCTTTATATAAAACCAAAATGTAAACCCCAACACTTTTATATTTTGGTTTTAGCTGTGATTGTAAGTAGCCACTGGTGGTGCAGTCTGCAGATTTTATTCTCAGGAGACTCCACGTTGCTCCCCAGTTGCCTTTCTTTGGTTTCTCCTTCTGCGGAGATACAGCCAGGGATCAGCTAATTTTTGCAAAGCTTACGTTGGCTATATTCGACAGGGATAATATTTCTGTGTTGCAAGGCAAGAGCGGTTTCTGTGGTAAAGTGGAGTCTATGAATAGAAGTCAGTGTCTGGACACATGTTTAAAATTGGTTCTTGGTGAGACACTTTGAAATAACGGACCACAGAATTTTTTACTATATATATAGTATAAAACAGCGCAGATCGGACTGGCCGCCTGTGGGAACCGTACCACGCCAGGCTTTGGTTACGCGCTGCGCGTAACCGGTAACTCACCGCTTTGTCGTCGCTGCTGGAGTTCGTGCAAAACTGCTTACACCGCGCCTTTTCCTGCTCCCTGAAGGGCCCGGGGAATCCGCCGGGTCCTGCGACGAGGCCGAGAGCGAGCCGCCGTGGAAGCGCAGGAGCGAGCGCGGCGCGGGGCCTCCAGCAGGTGGCGGTCGGTGGCCACCGAAGGCCCCCAAGGCCCCCCAAGGCGGAGGAGGGCGGGCGCGCTGCCCTGCGGCGGCGGCAGCCCGGGTACCGGGTACCGGGTACCGGGGGGCACACGGCAGGGCCCACCGACCCCGCCTGCTCCTTTTTATCGTCTCGCCGCGCCAGACCTCAAGCAAGCTGCAAGGCAAAAATCATTCAAACGGTCCGAAGTTGTTGGGGCATAAAACGGTTTGCTGATCAGACATTGGAGAGAATTCCCTTAGGTTTACCGCTGTAGAGCTATAAAACTTGTCTGCTAGTGGCGAGTATTCCCTACACACCCTTTTATTGTTTGAACGGACTGTGTCATTGCTCAGCTCTGAACTCAGATGGAGATGGGGACAGACTTTTTAGCAAGGCCTGTTGTGACAGGACAAGGGGTAATGGTTTTAAACTAAATGAGGGTAGATTTAGACTGGATATAAGGAAAAAATTTTTTACAGTGAAGGTGGTGAAACACTGGCACAGGTTGCCCAGAGAGCTGGTGGATGCCCCATCCCTGGAAACATTCCAGGTCAGGTAGGACGGGGGCTCTGAGCAACCTGATCTAGTTGGGGATGTCACTGCTCACTGCAGGGGGGTTGGACTAGATGGCCTCTAAAGGGCCCTTCCAACCCAAACCATTCTATATCTATGAATCTAATTCCTTACTTGGAAAAATTAAAACATTTCATACTCTCAGCTCTTTACCCTAGAATGTAACCAATATTATAAGGAAAAGTCATTATTCAGTGGATTCTCAGCTGTAGGATGTTTTACAAATGTCCCATGCTGCTGCCGAAAAGGGGTGATCCTACCTGCTCCCACATGCTTGTCTGTCTGCAGGCTTCGTGGCTGGCTGACCATGCTGCTGCGCAGAAGGGAGGGAAAGAGGCTGGCAGTGCTAGGGCTCTCCTTTCAGCAGGAGCACCCACCTTGTGCGCTGGGCCATGCTCTGGCTCTTTACTGGTATCGTCTGCTCCAGCTCTAGGACAGCCTCTCTACTAGACAGAAATAGTCAGCTTTCCACATCACCTCCATGGGACTCGTGCGACGCTAGCCTAACGCTAGCAGTGCTTATACTGCAGCTCAGTGCTCCCATCCTGTTAAAGGCAACGCTGCACCCATTCTCCTTTCTTCATCGCTCACGGGAGCAGAAATCTCTCGTGCTAAGCCACACTGCCTGGAGTTTGATTTCAGCAGCAGTCACGCGTTGAGTAGGCAGACTGCAAGAACAAACATTCACACTGCAGGAGACAGAAAAGTTTTAACAACACTTTCAAAAGTAGCAGCATGGAGTTTTGCCCCTGTTTAGCTATCTTCCTACGGAGAAGCAGCTTCCTTCGGATCTGGTGTTTTGGTTACACAGCTATATATGAAGGGCCAGTCTAGTCTTAAAAACAGAAGGTAGAGCTTGTGATTCCCCTACCTCCCCCTTCCCAAAGAATCCTGACTCTTCAGCAGAGGTAGCCAGGCTAAAAATTTCTTCCTTTTCCTATATAGCTCCTTTTTGCAGAGACAGCTGAAACGTCTGTCTGTAGCTAACAGCCCTGGGCTATCATCCCTTGCAATGACATGAGATAGGTGTTTAAATAAAATTATTTCCCTCTTGTGAGCACACACTATTTTCTTTGTTTTACTTACATGAATAGAAACGCTGTGCTCCACTGCCTTGTTACCTGTGACAGCCAGGCAGGTGACAGTGGAGAATGTAACTTGCCCTTTTGTGGGAGCAGTGAGCTGGAGCTGACCTGGGACCGGCTACCTCACCACAGCTGTCCTGTGGGGCCACGTGCTAAACTCCTCCAGCTGAAAAATAACTTCCCCCCCGCCCCCCGCCCCAGCAAAATTAGTTTCCTGCTACAGTTCAGCACAAGGGACCTCCTCTAATGAACTTGTCTCATCTTTCTTTCCACAGGCTTTTTCTCACCTCCAGTCCCTAATCTCTTTCAAGCAAGCACAGGGGACACCAGGTATACAGAGGTAAGGGGAGAATTCGCACAACAGAAAGATGTTCTTGCTGCACTTCCAAGTCTACTCTGAAAGAAAAACGTACCCTCAGAAAGCAAGCTTACCTTGTAACAGTACAAGAGTAACTTAAAAT
Source organism: Morus bassanus (assembly GCA_031468815.1). Classification (NCBI taxonomy): domain Eukaryota; kingdom Metazoa; phylum Chordata; class Aves; order Suliformes; family Sulidae; genus Morus; species Morus bassanus. The sequence goes on from CM062583.1 coordinate 7,373,558, forward strand.
GGGGTAGCTTGCAAGACTTAACACTTTTCATTAATCAGAACACTTTTCACTAATGAGTAACAGCTGAAGTTAACTAACGCCTCCACTCCTCATGGCAACAGCCCCTCTTGAGAAAGCCTGGGTTCAGGAGCTGCCCCAGTGCAGGGGCAGGGCTGGCTAATGCACTGGGGCAGGGCACAGGCTGACCCCTGCCAAAAGGGGCCAAGTGGGAGGAGGGCTGCGCCGCCCTCCTCAGAAACCAAAACCCTGAGTGGGTGTGCGCAGCTCTCCTGGCGCAGTTCCTTCAGCCCTGGGTAGCCTGTCCCCAAGCAAATGCATGGTGCTGCTTCCTCTGACACTTCGGCGCTCTGTAGGTGTTAGAAGCCAGCTATCAGCCAAGTCACTTCACGTATAGGCAAGGCCCTCTGAATTCATCCCAGCTTGCCCATATTTGCTGATGATGAGCACAGAAGTTCAGCTGTACATGTGTACTAATGCTGTTAGTATAGATCTTAATTTGTTTTTTTATATGCTGCAACATTTGTAGAGATTTAACACACATTTAGTGTCAAAACACCTTGGTTTTTATTTTCATATCCTTTTTGAATCAGGTTAAGCTGTAAACAATTTCTTTTTCAATCAAATACTGCCAGCTAGAATTACTTCCATTCATGCATCACTGAAAACAAAAAGGGTATTTTTTCCTTACATATAGATTTTTCTTTTTTAAACAATGTCACTTTATACAGAAACCGATAGCTAGATTCGATGCACCCTGATTAGTTATGTAAACAGATAACCCAAAAAAACTCGTCAACAGAACTAATAAGTTGGTTCCTTCATAGAATGGAAATCAAAAATCTCTCCTGACTTGAGGTTAACATGGTCAGGAGCATAGAGCGTGGCACATAAATCCATCTAGGAGTTGTATAAATTGCACCGTATCTGAATTAACAAAGTTATGCATAATGAAATGCACAGTTTAAATTCATGCTAGAAAGCATTTTTCAATATGAAGTGGCAGCCAAATGGCAACCATAACAGTTAGGTTCTGCACCATCATTTATGGCATTATAGATAACTATTACATATAGCATACTTTAAAACCCTGAAGGATTGTGTTACTTGAAACATTCTCCAGGCAGTCATTTGGTTTGAAACATTGGGAGAAAGACTAAAGAGCTTGCCATCTTATACCGATTATGGTACCTTTAACTTTTATGAAGTAGATCAGATATGATGTGTATTTCACAGTAACGAAGTTGCTTTAATGCCTTTTCTCCAACAGTAGGATTGTGTTAGATGTTTCTGCCATCAGATCACCGTTGTCCCGGGGGTTTTCCCTTTTCTTAAGTTTGGGTAACTACATCGAGCACTTTTCCTGGTTTTTAACTATTCATCAGTCCTTTCAGTATATCTTCGGAGAGTTCCAGCAGAGGGAGTTCAGGGGAGGGGATGTCCAGGGGGGGAAGGTTGGGTATTGGAATGTCTTTTGCCTTCCCAGCAGTTGTTGCAAACTTCTGCCAAGTTGCAGCTGAAGAAGTAGTTTCCGAGTGTTGCTGCAGACCCCACAACTCTGACTTCTCAACAAAGTCAGCATCTACATCCAACTCTTTGTCTACTGGAGATTTTTGGAGTCTAGCTCTTTCTGCTTTTAACTGCTTATTCTCTCTCCTTAATCTCTCATTTTCAGCTACAAGAAATTCTATGTGCCGTTTCAAATCTGCAATTTTGGTTGCCTGCTCTTCTATTATTGTTTTGTCATCTTTTGGAGCTTTACTCCCAATACAGGCTTCTACTGGCTCCTTTTTTTTCTGAAGCAGAAATAATAGTGTATCCGGGTCCCTGTCAAAGACACCCTGAATATCCTGTGGATGTTTCTCTGTGGAAGGGCTGTATCTCTGAGTAACAGGAACCAATACGTTCTGATCATCAGAGTCTTCAGCAGATGGCTTATAAGAAGTCTGAAGATGTGCAGCTATTTCCTTGTCAGCATTCTGCTGGGCTTTCAGCTTTTCCTCCCTCTTTGCCCTCTTCCACCTCTCCTGGATGAGCAGTAACTGTTTCATGTGACTATCCCTTTGTAATTCCAGTGATAGCTGAGCCTGAGTAAGAACAAGATTAAACAGTTTAATTGGTGATCCCTAATCCCACCTGAATATTCAGGCAAGTAAAGTTACATGCATGTAAATATTTACATAAACCATGTCACAACATGCCCGAGGGAGGAGGAGGAGGAGGTCCTTTTGTTATTTGGGTACTAAATCCAACAAGAAGTGATCTCTGCTTGTACAATGCCACAGATTCAGATATGTCACCCAAATTTAGCATAACTGCTAATACTGTGAAGGAGTGAGTTAACATTAGGTCTTTTTGTTTGGTTGGTTTTTTTTTTTAAGTCACTGACCAGGCTATGATAATACCTCTGAGAGGAGGCACTAGGAGTTTAACTGACCTATGACCGACACCAAGAAGGAAGAGATTTACTTGGCGTGCATAGCCACACTTTAGCTAAATAATACAAAGTATTTGTATGCTTCTGTGATGGTATCTGCATAGACATATTAGTAACACCCAGCACTAAGCAGAAGAGTGCTCCAAGGCCAGACACAGTCTGAAATAATTCAGTCCTATTTAATGAAGGGGTTGGCATGGTGGTTAATAACTCACAGGAACCACCTGGGTAAGAGGCTACCATTTTTCTATGAGAATGACCCTCTGGAGGAAAGACAGATGTCAGGTCTCCAAGGATAATTTGCTTTGACAATATTGGCTAAACACAATATAAAAGCGCTGAGCAGACTACACGACTACATTCACCGATAGATTTGTGCAATGAATAAGGGAAGGCATAGGGCTGTTGTTCTGGAGACCTCCCAGTCAGGATGAATAAAACCAAAATTACAGACCGTAGATGAGATGCTCAGCTTTGTGTCTCAGCAAAACAGCCTAAGTGCCTCATAGCAAAAGTCAAATATGAAACTAGTTTTATCACCTACTTGAAGATGCCTTGCAGACTAGAAACCAGTGTTGGAGAACCCTTGGATGGGTTAGCAGTTCTCTTGTCCCTGCTCCACGTAAACTTGGAAAAACTCTCAAGGAAGACTAGCATCACTGCACTTCTAAAACTCCTGATGCAGTTGCCATGGGTTCAGAAAACTATGCAGAAGCTAACGCCCAAGAGGGGTGTGATCAGTCAGGGCACAATATGACACACACGCACACAACAGAGCTATGGCTGATTCTGGCATCTGCTGCACTTTAGTCTCACCTGCTCTGACTGGGTCAGCTTCATAGCGTCTGTAAGGTATGCTGCAGAAGAGAAAATTGATAAACACTTAGGACAGCAGGGTTACAAAACCTGAACGTTTCCATAAAAGCTAAGAAAAGGCTTCAGACCTTCCATGTTCTGACTCCCCACATAAAGGCAGCAGTCCAGAGGCAAAGTATTTACCAAGTTACAGTGGCTGGAAACAGCTGCTGTTTTTCAGAAGTCTGAAAAAACTACTGTAAGATCATGTAATACATGCTACACCCTTGCCATGGCATCCTGTTGGCTCAGGTTGTTCCAGTTTGTTTTTCAGAGGAGGAGAGCAGTCATTTCCAGAAAGTCCCAGAAGAACAACCTTCCCGTGAAGGGAAGAAACACAGCTAAGGACTAGACTTTTAACATACAAGCATTTTAAGACAAAATGTGGTAAGTAAAATCCTCTTGCCCATGGCACACCAGTATTATGAAGTCATGCTTTTTAATTATATTCTTGATGAAGAGGTATAGTCTGTAGATCCTCACTTTTTTCATCAACTTCCCCTCCAAACCAGAAAAGGTGCTGGCTTACAGTCAGAGCAGCACTTCAGACTTTGAGTGTATCTTGCTAGTGCTGAAAATGACAAGATATAAGAAATTCTTAACCAAATTCAGAAGAATGTAAGATAATGGCATAGAATCATCAGATGAAGAAAAGCAATAAACAGTCGATGCATTTCTCGGTTTTGTTTTGGTATATGAAGTGAAGGAAACCAAAAAGAAAATTCTGCGTATTAGAATGTAAGTGCTATCCCTCATTGCTCCGAGTATTCATGAATACCAAAGAAGCTATCGGTTTCTCATTTTATGGGGTTTTCTAGTATTTATGAATGGAAAGTGAGAATGCCTGGTATCTAGGTTACAACATTTGGAGTAGCCACTCATTTTGTCTCCACACAAGCTCTGTCACTGGAACTGTCCTACTTGTTGCATCAATTAAGACCTCCTCTTTCTTCTTCTGCCAAGCAGTTGCACACTGTCAGCCAGCTGACGGACTCCAACACAAATAATTAAGTGTGACTAGTTAAATGGACAGGTAAATGCACAAAGTCTCACTTAGGAGAGAGGCTGACAATTGCAGCATCAAGGCCTGCGATGCAATCTGCTGTTTTGCTTGACTTTTGGGAAAGCTCAGCTCATCATCTGTTCTTAAATGTCTTGGTTCATACATTAGGAAAGGGAAGAAAGTAAACTTTTGTAAGCAAACATTTGTCTAAGTATTTCCTTTATCAGCAGAGAAAGCAAGCGACCAGCTATGAAATCAGTGAAGAAAATCAAAGTGTAAAGTGAAACTGGCTTACAGCAGGTCCCCAACTGCAATCTGTGCATGACACAAGGTGTTGGCTTCATCTTGAGTCAAGAACTGCCTTCACAGTGATAACCACCCCCAATCAAAATGACTTTGGAAACATCTGGCTTTAGCTGCTCATATTAGAGAAAAAGTTTCCAAAAAGGTGCTTGATCTGGACTGAAAAACAGATTCACATTTTAAGAATAAAAAGAATAACTAGATATTCCACTTACAGGAAGGATGCAAATCTAGAAACTGATTTTAAGAGCCAGAACGTGAGAAATACCTACTTACCAGCAGCTTTTTTGTGACAAGAAATTGCTTCTTCATATTTCCCTGCTGCCAACAAACGGTCTGCTTTTCTGCTCTGCTGGTGCGCCTTAATAAAAAGAGCATTACATCAATGAGGGTTAACCAAGAAATAGTTACACCTGTTTTAAAAGTAATCAATATATCTAAGAAACTGTACTGATTCCAATTCTCAGGCTTTTAGACTCCTACTGTCTTCCAAGCTTTATAATTGGATTTCTTTTTTAATACTACCTTACAAGAATCTATACTGTACAGGTAAGAACTGAAGTTTGTTAATGCAACAAAGATGGTGTGTACACAACAACATCCTTTTGAAGCTGTTTCTCAGAAAGTACATGTTCTCCTTTATAGGCAGGCATTCACTGTGGTTGTGTAAAAAGACCAGTAAGGCCATAAGAAGCTCTGAGAGGCTGTAAGTATTTAGGACTAATTTACCTGGCAGAATGCAAGATATTTGAATTATGTTACAGCTTACAGCTGGTTTGACATTTCCTGCTGCCGCATGCCCAAGAGGCTTTGCCTCTTCGGTGGAGAAATTGCAAGATCTTGGGTTTCTTGTTTGCAGCTTACACCAATTAATGGAAACAGCACAGCCATAGTTAAAGATATCAAAGTCACGTTGTTGCTGTACAACAGTTAAGTGTATACTAGCATTTGTAAGCCACTAATGTAAACCACTAAGGTAGACTAAGGATGTTGCTGAAAGCAAGAAACTGATGCAAGTATTTGCATATGCTCAGTGAGAAACAGTATTGTGTAACCAGCACTGCAACTTTCATGAAAGCAAGTCTTTTTGTCATTACTACAAGACATGAATTTTACTGTTCTTCCTCCAAGACAAGCTATGTAATATGAAAGGCTACAACCACTAACTGGCAAGGCTATTCATCACTGCTTTACTACACCTTGAGTTTGAAGTAAGCAGACATGAAGTACCGGGGGCACGGACTCTGTGAAACAATACAACACTTAGGAATCCCAAGAAAGTGTTTGCCTGTTTCTTTGTTTTTTTAAGATTACTGATTCTCAAGAGAGCCTTTACACATCCATACTTGACTGAACCTGTAGGGGAAACAGAGCTGAAAGCCTAAAATTTGCCTCTGTAATTCTGTCTCTGACCCACACAAATTCTCTATTCCCTCCCTTCACCCAAATAAAGCCATAAAACATATCAGACTTCAGATGGTGAATTTGATTTTTTTAATTCAAATTTCATTGTTTTGAAAAAAGAATATTTTTTCATTGAAATGGAATTCATTCAATTTTCAATTAAATTTCAATCATGAAATAAAAAAAATTCAATTCAAATTTAATAAAAAAAATTCATATTCGCAAACTTCATTTGGTGAATACAAGTCACCGACTCACTTTTAGCATGTTCCAGGATCAACATAAAAATGAGAGCATTTGTCCATATCCTGTTAGAACAGCTGGTTCCCTACAGGCCTTACGGAATTACACTTTTCTCTGTCTCCTGCAGTCTTGGAAGAAGCATTGAAGGTCAGATAATCCAAACAGGATGGTAACATGATTCTATCAGGACTAACATGATACTTATACTAACATCCATTTTAAAAATAAGTTCCAAAATGCAGATCAATTTCTTTGTCATCTTTGTCCTCCAAACTGACATATCACCCACAGTGTAACAGTAAGTTCAATTTTCTACCAGAATTTTAGCAATTCTGACACCACAGAAGAGAACGACTTCTACAGAAAACACTCTTTTGGGCAACAGCTGTTCTTAAGCAATCTCTAGCAGTTATATCACTGCATTTAGACATTTGGCTTTTCTAAAACTGATTACATATGGTAATATGGAGTGTTCTTAAAAAAAAAAAAAAAAAACAAAAAAACACACAAAACCCCCTCCTTGATTCTTCACAACAAATATTTGTTATATTCTTCTTCCTCATCTTCATTCAATCCTCATAGCATTGTCAGCATTCCCTGTTTCTTCTGCCCTGAGGAGGTTAAATAATGTCAGAAGAAGTGTTCTTCTATTGGAAAATCATCTATTTTATGGCCTTTTTCTATGGACTCCTACAAATGACATATGCTGGAAAGATAAACTTATTTCCCACGGGAATGAACAAACGCTATCAGCTCATATAGAGTCATCTCCTTGGTTATTCATGGCAGCTCATCCAGTTACAAATTAGCTGTGTCGTGCACATAAAGACACCTGAGCTTGTTCCTTGCAAAACAATTTTTCAATAAATTGGTATTGATACAGCTGCTTCTGCAAACTGCACGGGCAGGTCTAAAAAAACCAGGGAAAGAGGAAACAGGGTAGCTAAAGACAGACGAGCTAAGAAAGCAATTCAACAAGCCAGGGGCCTGGTTCCATTTATTAGTTTCTACATATAAGAATGTGAGCCTGATTGCTTTCAAAGGTTATATTTTTAAACTACTGGAGCATGATCTTACTCAAATCACTTAAGCACATGCAGAACATTTGAGGACAGACAGTTGTTATTTGATTGAGCAATTAAATTATTTCCATTCTCAATTAATTCCCAGTGAAGCTGAAGGGAGTCTGAAGACGTTGGGCTAGACCATGAATAAAATTAGGAAAACAACAGTCCAGAGATGCTAGCAAAAAGAAAAGCTAGGATTCTCTGATTACAAGGGCAAAATGCCTTTCTTGCTGTTACATCAAAACATATAGATGGCAGGCTGTCTCACTCTGATGCAGAGCAGCAGACTTCCCCAGTGGAAACAAGAGGAACCGTGGGAGAGGGAAAAAAAAAAAAAAAAATTGGTGTTTCAGAACAGCCTTGTGTGAGAAAGCTAGGTGTTTTGCAGTTTGTCATGGGGTAGGAATTCCTCATTTTGTATGTTTTCCTACCAGCTTGACAAGGAAATATTTACTCATTTATTCCACCCTGTGAGTGTTTGTTCCAATTAGTTGATTGTGCAAGGACCAAGGAATTTCTCCCATTTTCATGGTACATTATTCATCACCAGCAGTTTGAAGAAATTAGTGGTGCTGCTTAGTGATGAAGCTGCAACAGAAGTACTTGGATGCTTAATAGCCACGTACCATGGATAAGCTTCTACATCTTGTCTAGTCTGCTGGTTTATTCTTAGTGCTCAGTTACACTTAGCCACACAGCATCCAACCATTGTTAGCAAATCTGTTTTGAACTCAGAGTGGCCTGTATCCCATTATAAACCTGGCAATGGAAGAACTGGTCCTATATCATAAAGTGAAAAAAATGGCTCTCAAGTTTATCCCTGGTCTGATGTCATGCTAGAAGAAGGTGTTTACACCAACAATTCTGGAGCTGCTGTGCTGGTTCCCAACAGATTCAAGCAGGACTGCTTTGACTTTGGTCCTGCTGCTGTGATGATTACAGAAACAGCTGCTGCATAACTGCAGTTGGTTTATGTATCTGATTTCTGTTTCCTCTTCCAGTTGCAGTGTTGGAAATAAATATAGGATGTGGTGTAAGAATAATTATAATTTATTAACAAGCTATGGAATTGAAGGGGGGAAGCAGTTCGACAACTACTTCCAGATGTCCCTCCCAAACCAGACGAGCAGGAATTCCCAGTAGGCAAATGGACAGGTGTAACAACTTGACTCTCATAAGAGGAAGCAGGTGTGAGTGAACCATGACCAACCTAAAAAGCTTCCTCAGGTTGCTCTAATATATTTGGTTCTTAAGAGATTTGTGCATGCCTTATTGTGTCACTTGAGATACTCTGGATCAGCCACAGAAGCAGGTAAGCTAGATAGCTTTCCTCAAACTTTCTAACTGTAGCTGAGATGTTAAGGAATGATACCTGCATTTGTACTGCTATTCCAGAGAAATGTTTCTATTTGATTTTCCACCCAACTAAGCCAAACTATTGACTATGCAATCTTGGAGTAGCAGCATGAAAAAATAATCAAACAACCCCCTAAAACAGTAATGCGGGTCTCCTCTTTGCCTAGAACTTTCTTTAGCAGCCCAAAAATTAACACCCAGCTTCTTTTTTTTGAATATAAACTAGATGACAATGTGACTGTAGGCCATGAGAAATGAAGCCATAAGGCCCACTTGCCAGATTTCTTACTGCTCCCTCGAAGTAAAAAATAAAAATGCTAGTTTTCTTTCTAGCAATTGTGCATGATTACAACTTAAAGGATTACTACCATATGATCCTAGCTTAGGTTGGGGGCGGAGGGGAAGCTGCTGCTTTTCCCATGTGATTCCAGTTGGTCGCTAGCTATTATAGAAAGAAGAGTAACAGGAAAAAACCTGCTTGATCCTACAATATTTTTAAAAGGTAGATATAGTACTACTCACTTTCAAATAAGGTAAGTCTACTACCCTCTCCTAAGAGCAGTAATTTGCTACAGTTCTCCTATGACTGAGGTAGGTAGTCTTGTGTACATTTTGTTCTCCTTTGTTCCCCTAATGGTGCTGGACAAAGCCTTGCACAAGATGTTAAGCTTGTAGCCTTCTTTGTTTGTTGTAAGGGACTCTCTAGAAAATGATATAGTTTAACATGATTATGAAGCACAGATTACAGTGCTTTACTTACTAATAAAGTTACAAATGAAGGTAGGAAAACCTAGCTGCTAAAATGATGGGGCCTGAGGAAAGCTAGCTGCAAGGAAGTTCTATCTAATGTAACAGTTTTTGTAACTGTTCTAAGTGAAACAACTGTTTGCTGTTAACATCATCTATTTTACGTTATGGACTGCGGATACCAATTATCTTTGCCAGAAAGGATCAATACCTATGCTTTCTTACTGCTGAAAACAAAGATGAAGGTATTTTTTTGAGAGATGAGGGATCTATTTGGGGATTTGTTTCTTCTAAGGACACAGGGCTTTTTTTTCTAAGAATGTGTATGGGAGAAAGGAATACTCAGAAAGTGTACATTGCATTGTTTCCATACTGTGCAAAAGAGTGCTAAGTATCTTCCATATAAACACATAAAGCATATAAAGTATATAAAGCATATAAGCATGCTGTGGATGTTTACAGCAGCAGACCACAAAGGGTGGGATGGGGTGGTGCACCATTGTTCCCCCCACCTGACAAACACTCTGTCAGTGCTACACACACAGAAGTCTCTTTCAAACCCATTCTTACCAGGAAATAGTGAACCTAGAAAGGTTTGAATGTGTATGTCTGCATATGCATTGAAAAAGTGGAATGAAGAGAGAATACAAGTAGAAAACTTGATCTGAGAGGTCCAAGAATGAACTATGGCCATCCTTTTTTTTTATTTAAAAAAAAACAGTGCAATCATGATGAATAAAAACCAAGGGTGACTATGGAAAATGCTTGTATTTACAAGCAGTTACACTAAAAGCGAAAATAATAGAGTTGTACTATAACTTATGCTAAACAATGGGAATATATTTGCCACTAAGCCTAAAGAAATGGTTATGTGTAGCTTTATCAACAGAAGCAAGCCCCCTTAAAAACATTCCTGGTATCCTGTAGAGAAAGACAGAGTTGACTGAAGGAGAAATAAAATATGGCAAAATCCATTGTGGCTGCTCAACCAATACCACTAGCCACATGTTAGCTTAATTTTCTGTCTCTGAAAGCCTGTACTTAGCAAGGTTGACAGAACAATGACTAAACTGTAAATTACAGGTTAGTGTGACTATAGAGTGAAACAAGTATGTGAAACTCTCATCAGAATGTATTCTCAATATTAACAGACTCCTCACTCACTCTGTATTGAACTGTAAAGATGTTCAAGTTCAACTTGCTTGTAAGCAATAATATTATAATTTAAATAGATGGGCAGACAAGCAACAGTTGTTTAGCCAACCAACATTAATTCACTGAATAACTCTAATTGACTACGCGTGTGTTCCCAACCTATTCAAATTAAGATAAAATAGTTAGTCTGAGTTCTTCATCACGCAAATGCAATTAAGAGATCTGGAATGAAGCCAACTCCCATTCACACTGCTCAGGTTAGGTGGAGTCTTCAAAACCCCATCCAAGCATAGCTGCAGCTCTTTCCCTGGATCACCTGCAACTTCATTAAGGTGTGATATCCTTGTACCTAATGCATAGTCAAAACAACCTCATTCTCTTCCTTTTCATCCATTTAGTACAATAAAAGCACTAAATGCTTCAACTTGCTTGTCAGAGCCATTTTGTGTACCTACAGTTCTCAGCTGCTTTGGTAATGCTTTTCTTGTCCCCATATATAGTGCTGCAGCTGGTACTACACAAGTCTGCCTAACTGGTGGTTATAAGCTAAATGAGAACAGTCCCACTGCCCTGATAATAAACAAAACCAATCTGGGCTCCCACAGGTAGCCCTAAACAATGTGGCTCAAGCTGTTACAGCAACTGAGCTACCCCTCAGTAGGGACAACTGAACCATCACAACAAATGGTCCAGTAAACAAACTATTCCAGGAGAAACAATTTCAAACAAGTGGGGCAGAAAGGCTTCAGCCTGCTGCCTCCCCAGGCCTCTATGAGATGGCTTCATTTGGGTCTTTATACTGTTAGGCACGCTTACTCAGAGCTGAACTGCGTGGCTTGACAATATGCTTGTAATGCCAGCGTGACACAGCAGAAAGGCACTGCTGGTAGGTACCCAAACAGCACAGATACCAGTGAGGAAATAATGCTTCTGTCAACCACCTGTAGCTTAGCTAATAATGTTCTTGACTGGGAGCTACTGCAAGTTGTTATATGTGCAACATGCAACAGTTTTGCATTGTGCTTTAATAGTAGTTATATGACTGAATACAACATTTTTGAGCTTTTCCAAGGAGGCTATTGCTGATCTGGCTGTTCAGCTGAGTATCTGCTGCACTACCTCAGCACCTCCAGTCACTTTACTCAGACAGATAGGCTGCTGCCTCTGTGGGATCACACCTTACTTACATTTCCCTTAGCTGAAATGAATGGCCCCATATAGATCATGTTGCTGCTGGGAAAACCAAGACAAGGCTTCCACCACTGGTAAAAACAGACTTTGTGTTAGGCATGTCTGTAAAATCATACTTTGACTTTCATTACCTAAAAGCTTGTTTTCTCTAGTTTGAGTTCAGAATTGAGTGCATCTGCCTTTCTCTTTCATTTTAGTTTGGAAGAGCAAGTATAGCAGCTTTCAGGTTAAGCTTTATTAAAAAAAAAATCAAAGAAAACATACTGGATTCAGTGGATGTTTCTGTAGATTAACATAATATTCCTGTTTTTCCAATCAAAACAACAGAGGTGCAGGCTGGCATTAAGTCTCAAACACATTGGCCCACATGGTTTAAATCTGGTAAACTTTCATAGATTCTTTCTATTTTCTCCTCCTACTCATCCATATTGCATTTTTATTCTGCTTGTTGTTTTGCTCTTGTGTGGATGTCATTCACCTCACTTCTAAATAATTTCTTAAAATAGACCATTGATTGGCTTGCACTGGAATGGTTGTTACCAATGCCTTACAGCATTATATTTAAAACTTCCATTGTATGAGACACTTGCAATATATATTTTGTTGTGTTATTCTCACTCCAGCCACTGGTCCATACTTCCTGTTTTTCATCAAAACAACAACTGTTCAAGCATACACTTCAGGAAACTTAGGGGCAATAGATATTCACCAGATTTTGGATTGTATCTGATTAAAACCCGTAAGTTATGTTGTATATATGTTATATATCGTGTATATACAATATAACATCATCTTAGGAAGAATACAAGGTAGAGGTTGTATGGCTCCTTAGCACATAACCTACAGGAAGATACTGAGGTATTAAGTCAAATCTGCAGAGTTACGAAGTCCTGGGTGTCTGACTCTGTTCAAGGAGCAAGTTTCCTTTTTAGTCTTTTCTGGAGGTTGATACTATTTGCCTTATTTTTACTCTGTTACTTCCAAGTTTCTGATGGTCAGCAGTGTGCTGTTGTGCTTCTTAAGTATGGAAAATCTTCACAGGTGTCTGGCTGATACATACTTTTTGCTCTTATACCTAAGGTTAAAACTACGGCTGGATGTGAGATCAGTATTCTTTGCCTAAATCAGATGACAGTTGGAATTGCCCCTACAGTAGGTAGCACAGAGAAGCTCTTCATTTTTTCACAGGAGGTCTTTTCTCATGAGATTTATCTTCAAGCTTTTGCAGTAAAGGTTTTAATTTGTTAAAGAATGTTGAGATGTTTTAGTTTATGGCACTAGATTATGTGTGAAACAAGTATTCAGCTGGACTAGATATCCACTATAGGGTTGCCTGTAGGTGCAGGGACTACACTTAAAACTGGTATGGACTAAGTTCCACAGAACAACCTAAATACTTTATTTGTAGGGTTGAAGAACTGGCTTCCTTATTACTAAAAGCATAAGGATCAGGGCTTTAACCCATTCTTTCAAGATTAGATGATGTTTCTCATCTGCAAAGTGTACAGTAGATTAAGGTGGGAGAGGGAAGGAGGGAAAAGGGCAAGAGGAAGAGACAAAATGAATGTTCAAGTATCAGAGCCACCCCAAAACACTTTCCTGTGGCTCCAACAACTTGGATGATAGTAACAGATTTTGGAAAAGTTGTTTCAATTTATTCCTAAATGAAGTATCACTAGATACAATTAATACCTTGAGGACAGCTCAGTGGAAAAATCAAATCAGCAGTTAGTATTGTAGCACAAGCCCTAGAAAGGTTAAAAGAAGGAAAGATGAGGTTAGACTCAGCATGATTATTTGTTAAGCATGCAACAATGGCACAAAAGGATAAGCATAACTTTAAAAGGAAAAAAAAGGGGGTCTGAAGAACTAAAGCCCAAATTCTAAAAAGTTAGGTCCATTTCTTATTGAAGTCATTAGACCTGAAGGTCAACAATTAAAACTTTCATTAAAGAAAAAACACTGTAGTTATGGATTTTTTTTTTAAACAGATCTGGAAAGCAAATCAATATTAGTCTAGTGCCATCTACAGAAGTAAATCAGTGAATTAAGGAAACCAAAATATAATTAAACTTAAGAAAAAGAAATATCATTGATAGTTTAAGGCATTAAGACCCCATTAAGACCCAGATGCAAAAAGATAAAGTATTATTTTGAGGGAAATGTAACTTTTAGAAGGTAGAAAAAGAACGTAATTGAAGTCGGCAGACTGCAACAAGGTATGGCATGCCACCTGTAATTAGGAAGGCTAAGCAAATAATCAAATATATAAACAATAACTGAGACTGAAAGCCACCAATACAAGTGATTAAGTGCAGTAGGTGTGCTACATGTTGACAGAGAAATGGAGACACTAGGATACTGCAAAACTACTATGGATTTTTTTTTGTCACATCAGTTCCTCAGGAAAACCAGGACAGTATCCATGCTTTCTAGTAACTAGGACTAGATGCTCAAATACACAACTAATGAACAAGTTTTACAGGACAAAGCAACATCCAAGAATTATAGCAAATTTTAATGAAAAGCCTTAACTAAAGAAAAATCAATTTCACAAAAATTAGCAAGCTGTTATACACTGAAATAAGGAAAATGTCTTGTACCTAAGTCACTGATAGCAGATAAACAAGCCTAAGAATTAGTGTATCCAAAACCACTTTGTACTTTAGGAGTGTTTTTTGTTTGGGCCCCCCGCCCCGATAGCTCTGGAAAAAGTTGTGCTTTTCCAATCCACAGGAACTAGACTTAGGTAAGAGAAGAGATTTATAGGAGAAGCAAGGGAAATACATGACACTGGATAGGATCAAAAACTTAAATGAACGTTCTTATATTAGAGGTTGCCACCTTCCCTGAATGTTGTTGCAAATCTGAAACTCAGCTGCAGAGATGGGCTGTGAGTAGGAGAGCTTTGCAAAACTCTAGTTACTCCTGTTCATGTTGTTGTAAAAACATAGGTGTGTTCTCTAACCATGGTACTGTACCTATTCAAGCTCTTGTCATGGAAGAGTGTTCGTGGTGCTTGACACAACCTGAAAAGACAGGTCATTTTTCTGTGTAAGATGATCCATGACTATATTGTGCAGCAGTTTCAGGAAAAGTTTTTGTATTTTCAGGATACTCCTTAAAAGGGCGTAGGAACATATGTGCAGGCAACTTCATAATTTTCTGTACAAAACTATATAAAGCAACTTTTTTCCCCTGTATCATCCGTTATGCAGAAGTATCTTGATCTCATTGTTAGCCTAGTGCTAGACAGGTGTGGCAACTGCACACTCCTACTGTGGTCAGAGCATCATCAGTCAGGCTTTAGTCATACTCTTGTCACTCTCACAATCCTTAGTAAGTGTTCTCAGTAAGAAACACTACCAACTGGTGATATCTGCACTGCCACAAAGCTGCTACTTTCAGCCTTCTACTAGTGAATATTAAATTACCATTTTCCCCTTAGAAGCTCATGCACTAGATCTATTTTTAAAAAGGTTTTTGTGGTGTCTGTGAAATAGCTATAGTTTATCCCCTCTGCATTACTGTGCTGCAAGTTTGTCTGACTTTAAACCCACCGTATCAACAAGTTACAAGAGCTTTCTACTTCCTGTTGTTCCTTATTTCAATCAGGCCTCCAGTATACAGAGTAAAAAGTCTGAGACAGCAAGATGCAGATAAACCCAGAATGGTTCTACACCATTGGTTCAGATCCAAATAGACCATATTCCTGTCACTGTCAGCCCTAATTCCATGGGTGGTCTGCAATGCCAATTTTACAAGCATTCCTGAAACTACAGAGAGCATTCCAGAAATACCTGACTGACTGTATGGAGCAGGCAAGGGTTTGTAAGGGCTGACACCAAGCTGGAGCAAATAAGCTTTGATTAAAAACTAAACTGACACAAGTCTCCAAGGTTTGCATGGCAATGCCTGAACAATTTCTGGATCAAACTTATTCCTGGAAGCTCTACATCTGTATTCCTGGCATGCTGCTCCTGGCTAATTGGACTGCTGGACCAAAGCTAGTTTTCTGAGCAAATGCTCTGTGTATCAGCGCATCTGAGGCATACTTGAGATACAGCTTTGATAAAGGCAACAGAGAATTAACTGTTCTTGACCCTAGATCTTGTCTATGTGACAGAAACCTACAATTTGGCCTATTTAAAATCTGATTAGCTTTTGCAAAGATGCATTTTTTCAGCCCTCTGTGTTTCAGTTAAAGTTCCTTAGGTATTTAGTTTAAGCAGAGTAATTACCGATTTAAGATTTTAAAGCATTTCACCTTCTGAAATTAAAAGAAGCATCTAGTCAGTGCCTAGCCCTGATAAGCTTCTAAAAGTCTTTAAACTCACATAGATATGGCCTGGGTCATCTACACGTTTCCTTCCAGAACTTCCCTTGTTTGCAACTTGGGCCAGGCTTACCCACGCCACATAACCCGCCCCAAATCCAACCACGCTGCTACGCGCACCCCTGCACTGTCTCCTCTCTCGTGGTGCCCAGCGGCCCCCGGGCGTGGGGCAGCCGCAGGCCCCGCGGGAGCTCCCGCACAGCACCGGGGCAGGCCCGGCCATCGCTTCCCCCGCCTCTCGCCCTCCGGACCGGGCCGTGGCGAGCCCAGCCCCGCCTCAGAAGCCGCCTCAAGTCCGGGACAGCCGCTCGGCCCCGCTCCCATCCCCTCCCCTCCAGCCAGGCCAGGGCCCGGTGCCGCCGCGGCAGGGCCTGGCACAAGCCCTGAACAGGTGCTGGGGGGGGGAGGGGGCCCTATTTTCTGTTCAAGTCACGCTTCTCCGTCCGGTTACCCACCGGTGGGGGGGAAGGGCAGGGTCACCCTCTCCTCGCCGCCGCCTGAGGGCCGAGAGCGGCGGCAGGACCGGCTGACAGGACGCCCCCCCCGCCCCCCGGCCGCGCGCTCACCAGGTTGAGGGGCCCCTCCATCACTTCCATGGACGGCGGGGGCTGGGGGCACATGGGCGCGAAGGCGGCCTGCTCGCCGCTCCCGGGGCCGCCGCCGCTCCTCCCGCGTCCCCGCCCCGGCGGGTTGTAAACACGGGCGGCCGCTTCCGCCCGGCCCGTACCGGGCGGCGCCTCGCGAGAGCCTGCGAGCCGCGCGAGACTCGGGCGGCGTCGCCGGGGTAACGGGCGCCGCTCCTTCCCGCCCCCCGCCCCTCCAACGGCCGTCCTCGCGCTGTCGCGGTGCCCCGCTGAGGGGAGCGGGGAGCTCGCTCTGACAGGCGGAGGACCGTCACTCCCCCCCACCCCCTTGTTTAATTTTCTCCCTTTTATTCAGCGCTGCGTGCGGTACGGGTCGTCGGTCTGCAGACACGTGGGGTTTCTGTGAGGAAAAGTCTGATGAGGAGCGGCTGAGGGAGCTGGGGGTGTTTAGCCTGGAGAAGAGGAGGCTGAGGGGAGACCCTATCACCCTCTACAACTACCTGAGAGGAGGTTGTAGTGAGGTGGGGGTTGGTCTCTTCTCCCAGGTTACTAGTGGTAGGGTGAGGGGAAATGGCCTCAAGCTGCATCAGGGGAGGTTTAGATTGGATATTAGGAAAAATTTCTTCACTGCAAGAGTGGTCAGGCACTGGAACAGGCTGCCCAGAGAGGTGGTGGAGTCACCATCCCTGGAGGAGTTCAAAAAACATGTAGACGTGGCACTTGGGGACATGGTTTAGGAGGCATGGTGGTGTTGGGTTGGCAGTTGGACTTGATGATCTTAGAGGTCTTTTCCAACCTTAATGATTCTATGATTCTATGAAAAAAAGCACCTGGCACAGTAGTGAAGCATGGCGGTAAAAGCATCCATCGCCGCAGGGCAGCGAGGTCGTTGCCGGTGTCAGGGAGGTCACGCAGGTGAGCCACAGACACAAGTGACAGTGAGAAGCGCCCTTTCATTGCAAAGGTGCAAAGCCAGCTCCTGCCCTGGAGGGTTCAGTTCTGCCCTGAGGTGCGTTATCCCGTACAAGCAAAGGTGATGGGGTCTGGGCTGTTATTTCAGCCCTGGGCACAAAGCCAGTCAGGAGGGCAGCTGGTTCGGCTCTCTCCGTGATGGGAAGAAGAAATAGCTATTGCACTTTGTGGCTCTTCATTGCAGGAATTGCAGTATATGAAAAAGGTGGCAATGACAGTGATACCAAAATTGCCATAACACCATGTATGTGCTAACTAGAGAGTAGTATTAATTATTCAAAATAAACTTTCTTGAGAAAGATCAGCTAAGCAGGGCACTGAACAACAAATGAGCTGACCAGCTAACTTACTGAACGTCGTGATCATCTTTATCCATACAACATTGTGTTTTATGAAGACTATAGAGAAGAAAGCTGCCATAAAGGGATTGTGTATAACTTTCTTAGGTGGAACTAAGGATGGCATGAGTTCATAGGAGCATGGCAGTAATAGACTGAAAGAGGAACGAGGACAAGGAAAAAAGGGGAGAGAGAAGAGGGGGGGAAGATGAGACACCTAGAAAACAAGAACTAAGAAAACTAATTAGCAGCAAGTAAAGGAAGTCCAGGATTCCCCTTGTATCCTTTGAGGATGTGATCCTTAGACATGAGTGGCGTCTGTGGGTCTCTGAGGGAGCCTACATGGCCTGATATGCCGTAGCTCTCAGCTATCCCTGTGCTATGGGGACTAGCTTTGCAATGCAGGAGTGCTGGGGGGAATTTTTCTGCCAACGTATGTGGTTAGGCAAGATAGTCTCTTCAGGCAAGGAGCTTCCAAATGATACTTTGCTAGTTCCTGTTTTCATTTGCAAGAATTTATCTATCACTTGGTTTAATTATATATCACCAAGTCAGATTCTATGTAGTCCAGAGTGGTTTTGATCTAGAGCCCACTGACTGGATAGTAGGTAGGTGAAATTGTCCAATATCAGTCATTGAAGGGATAGGTCCACCGGGGTGAAGAATAAAGGCTACTTGGTGCTTCACTGTCAGTATTTACACTCGGACATATGAGAGGATAAAATTTAATTGTTTTGTACCAAACTGTTGTGTTTTCCTTCCTCTTAGCTCATGGACACGCGCTCATGAAGAAGTAACATTTATCTGTTACCTGTAGGAGTATAGCTCCCATCTTGACCATGCCACTTAGTCACTGTTCCTCTTCATAATGACAAGGGCTTTTCTAACCCTTAGCCCTGTGCTGCCTGGCCTTTTTCTCTCTCTTGCCGGTAGTGCTACAATAGGAAAAAGTCTGCCAAAGATCTTTACATCTGAGCTCAAAACTTGGTTGTTCAGTTGTTAATGAAGTTATACTGAGTTAATGTGTCATAATTTACTGGTTCTCTTGCATCTGTATGTAAGATCTTATACACTTAGCTGGTTGATTATCTGTTTCCATACTGCATTAATCCAGAGACAAATTTTGTTAATCTTGCTAAATATTATGTAGGATGAGATTTTAGATACTCTGGCAGTTAAATTGCATACTCTCAAGCTGTTATTTCTACCCACTTTACTAACTTTTTTTTTCATCTTCGGTGACTGAACTGCAGATTTGTTTATTTATTTATTTATTCATTTATTTAAACTATATTGCTGATCTGTTTGTGTATAAGTCTTAATTTTGCATAAAACACTTGACTCAGGACAGGTAGCTGCATAGCTGGTTTTTATGATGTGCTTATCAGTCCTCCATATATCATACCAATTTGCTAAAATAGATCATTAGGTCAAACACTTTCTTAGAAATAAAACAAACTAGTTCTGACAAATGTTTTCCATTACTCCTGCTGCTGGCTCAGGAAAGACAATTTACTTTCTGGATTTTAAGAGACAGTCAATGTTCATTTCAAGACACATTACCTTTAGTGGAAAAAGGAGTAAGATGCTGGACCAATTCACCACTTGTGGAATGGGAGCTAAAGGAGTGAGGAATATTGTATGAACAGAATAAAGGTTTTAGGAGCCACGTTGCTGAGTAAGCCAACGTGTTACAGCACGCCCGTTGGTCATGTAACCAGCAGTGGTCATTACTGTTCCTCCAGCAAGGCTGGCAGTGACTGTCAGCCCCTCTGGGGACCTGGCCATGCCTCTTTTCATCCAGGGACTGTTAGCAGGTGCTTAAATGGGGCATTTTCCTTGACTTGTGTGTCAACATTTTGTTTCCTATATCTGAATCTGATCAAAACCTGAAGGCAAATAAAAAAAAACCTGACAAGATTACTTCTAAAATCTCATGTTTTAGAAACTGCTAGTGATATGCAGGATTTGCTTCAGAACCATCCGTGTTGCCATTTTCAATGCTCTATTCAACTTATTTAGTTTCTAGTGTGCTTCCCCCCCCCCCCTCCCCGTGGATAGGTAGTACTTTTTGGCTTTGGCAAAATGAAAATATCATTGTGCCCTGGTCCTCCGAGAAGCATCATGTTGCCAATTCCTGAAGCAGCTGTGGAAAGCAAGTAAAACCTGTAACATTATCTGCATAACATTAGTTGCAATGGGATATAGTGATGTTATTGCTAGTTCAAAATCTAAATTGTATGGAAGTTCTCCTTTACTCAGAGAATAGTCTTGGGACACTTTGCAGATTTTTGTCCAAAATTGCAAGATCCTAGAGTGCTGGATGTCACATATTCATTCCAGATGGCGTGCTAACTTCCATTGCACCAGACTGAAAATGGCTGCCATTTTCTACCAGTGTCTACAGAGTTGTTCTAAGAGATTTAAAGCTGCCCTCCAGAGAAAGCAGAACCATAGTAAACAGTCTACTACATTATCTGAAAACTCATCAATGAAAACAAGATGATTATTTCTTTTCATTACCACCCTTTCTGTGTTTTGCATGTTTTGCTCCTCCCTAGGGACTGCATGGGAATAGCATGTTGACTGTATAAGTATAAATTAAATGTTTGTCTAAAAGAAGAACTATTAAAATGTAATTCTGGGCAGGATGTGCCTGTCAGCAGGAAGCTTCCTAAAATACCCTGTGTTTTAAGAGTGGAATTTTAGAGTAGGAGGGAAGTGTAGAATTGCTATTTACCTGTCTGATGCTGCTTTTGACACACATGATGAGCCAGCTTCATTTGACTGTCACCTCCTTAGGAGGCAGAATTCCTCAGCCCACACTTTGCTTAGCATTGACTACTTCTTTATTTACTCTTTGTGCGTTTGCATTTTATCTGGACTGTGCGTTTTCAGTTAAGCTCCAGTTAAAGACAGGCTTCTCTGTCATGGCATTGTAGGAGGGCCCACAGAGCCTCCCACGCAGTGCCCTCCTCAAAGAGAGATGGGGATGTCTGTTTCTTTGAAGAAGCACTTTTGAAACAAAAGGGATTCCCCTATGCCTCTGACAATTTATTTCCCACCACACATGTACAGAGCCATCAGGCTGCTGGGCCTCCTTCCATTTGTCAGATTTTTCAGAATAACCGGATTTCAGGATCTCCCCCTGGATGTGCCGTGGCTCTTTGGGTTGCCTCTGGGGAATGCCTGATAGGAGCTGTGGGCAAGGCAGTGCATGAAGGAGGGCTTTGACAACTGGGGCTGAAGGAACCTCATTCAGAGAGCTGGGAGGTTCACAGCAGTGAAATCTTGCAGGAGGTGTAAACTAAATTAAAATCTTTTCCTGCTGCCTTGCCCCCTTCTTTTGTGTTTGTTTGGATTTTGGCTCCTCCAGGTCCTCTGTGACCTTTTTCCCTTATAATTACATGTGGTCAGCAATCAGAACCAAAACCCAAAAGAGCGAGTCATTAAAATGGGCAAAAAACTTGCCATTAGAATACCTTGGCAGGAGAATTTTGTTTCTGAAAGAACTTCAGCACCGCTTAGAAATCAGCAACCAGTTTGGCACTTTCCTTAGCTACCAGAGGAACTGATGGAGTTAGAAACCAGACAGATTTGCAGGGAAGAAAGAACTGGTGAGTTAAAAAACAAGAACACAACCAAGACCATGTCTGAATAGATTTCCAGTCATCTGTACATAGACCATTTATTGAGAAAGATAAGAAAAGAAAAACTAAATTTTCATAATCCTGATTACATGCAGAGGATTGACCCAGATGCATGATTTTAGCTGTATTTATTATATTTAAACACAATGTATGCCTTCACATGTGTTTACTGAAAAGAGGAACCACAACCATTTAAATTAAATGCGTTTTTAAATATTACTGTTTAAAAAAGAAACTATTGGATTCCTGCATACTAAGAAGTAATGTATATGACTGTGGTGCTCTAGAATTAATTAGGTCTCTTATTTTAGTTTTAGAATCAAGAAGATATTTTCTCATTGCTTGCAGAATAAAATAGCTAAATCCTCTGCTTAGATCTGAAAGTAGTTTTGCCCACAGCAATCAAACTAATATTTTCTTTATAGCTCATTCTCTCTGTAAGCTTTCTGCTGATTTCATTAGGCTTTAGATCAGGTTCCAAGTAACTAATTATATTTATAGTGTGATTTCTTTGCTCAGTACAACTAATTTAGGTAAAGGAGTTGGTGGGAATGGTGAAAGGCTAAGTAGTATTCCTTTGCATTACTTTGTCCAGGTGCAAGGTACCAGGAAAACTGTTTGTCTTTGTATTCATAAGCTCTTGCTCTAAGCTGAGCAGAATATTTCCTATTTTCAGTATTTTGTGAAAGCATAATGACGAACAGCTGATATACTGACTTTTTCCTTTATATTGACAAGGGCTGATGTATTTCTGACAGCAAAAATGGGGGTCAGAAAAAGCTGGCCATGTGAAAGTGGTGATGAGCAATCAAACTTGGGTGTGCAAGGATGTCCATGTTTTTCTCTCATGCTCCATTGCCCCAAGTTTCTTCCTAACATTTCTGAATACATAGTCTCTCCTACAGCTCTACTGTAAAGCCACCACCCTCCCTTTCATCACTTTCCCACCTTTACCACAACTCTCCTCTCACCTATAACCCACAGGCCTGCCCCTATTATTTCCCCAACTCAGATCTGTTGCTCCACTCACGCTTAACTTTGAAAGGGCCAGTGCTGCATCATCTCTTCTGTTACTGCCTTCCTAAATGCTGCCACAGGCAGCTGAATAGTGCTTCTCTCAGGTGGCTCTATCCACAAAAATAAAAGACGCTTCAGCTTTGGTTTCTGGGGATTTAAAAAGCTTGGACAAAGGTAGGTTCGTTTAGCAGCTTTACTTTGCTAAAGGATATGAAGGTTCTGTTCTTGCATCACTAGCACTGATTCCTTTCACTTTTTCTGAACTGGCTATCTTAACCTACCTCCACAGCTATGTTTCTCTATCTGGACAGAAAATGATTCCCTTCCTTGCCCATACAAATTACCTGTTTTTCGAAATCTGATGAACATCACCTATCCTGAGAGCTCAGTCAGCAATTTTCTGGTTTGGTTTGTTTTTCCTCTCTCAGATTGAAATACAAAGAAATAGGCCCATTTCAAGTTGACTTTCCGACAAGAGGCTGGTATTTGACACAACCCTGTAGACTACGAGGCTGTGTTGGGTCTTTAAAAGCTGGACCTTGATTTTAACAGAGGATTCTGGTGGAAGCCAGCAGTTTTTTGGAGGCCTGAGCCATAATGTCACACTCTGTAATCTAAAGTTTACTGAGGACCTTGAGTTACCTCTTTTTTTCTGGTATGTTTCCATTCCTGAGAAAAGCAAGAACTGCAAGACTGACTTATAATATACTCAATTAATCAAGTGAGAGTGAATCAAACCTTTCCAGGCAATTTTGTTTGAAGTGTCTGCACTCTTCTCTGCATCACATGAGGTGCCAACACCAGTGGGAGTTTGCCTGAGGTAAGAGCTGTGGGTTTGGATGTATTCTTCCTTTTTTATTAGGTCTTACACTCACAGGAATTTTGTGCTTTTTAATCTTGTAACTCTACAAAACTTATCTGGGTATGGAGGAAGATAACTTAGTGATTTGCTTTAATTATTCTCATAACTGTTCACATTATGTTATATGAGCTAGTCACACTTAAAAAATTCCAAACCCACTTTTACAGCAAAAAGGTGTTTAACTGAAATCCTTGTGCCACAGATGTAACCAGTATGAAACCATATTGAAATCATACTGAGCTACCAAGATGCATCAATACTCAGAGCTCCTTCTCAGCTGATCCCATTTGGTCATTAATTTCATTGTATCCATTTTAGCATTTTAATTTCCATTTCTCTCTTCCTTTATTAACTGTATGCTTTCCCTTAAAATACTCTCTATGGAATGGCACCTAGCAAAAAGCCTGTTGTCCACACAAAAAATTCCAGCTAAACACGTTAAATATTTATTGCTCTTAATATTCAGCGTATAGCTGCAGAATTGAGTAGTATTTATTTGGAGCGCACTAGTGCTGAGATTTCCCTTGCTGGTAGGCATGCCCACATAATACAAAGCACTCTTACACCCTTTATAATCTTTCAAGCAAGAAAAGGGATTGAAAGTGAAACCAGGACACAAAGAGGCAAACAGACTTTGGAAAGGTCTCATGGAAAGTACTATGCAATGCACTATGGTTTTGAATACAATTAATTAAGCAGTTAAGCAGGATTTGTACACTACTTCACATACTCAAAATAAGATCCAGTGATGTCAGATATCTTGGTATCAGAGTCTACCAAAAGGATGGTCATATGACAAGACTCTTTTCATTTCTGCTTTTAAGGTGCAAACAAATGAAAGAAGAGAGCTGCTTAGTCTGTACCATGGGACTGAAATTCTATGCAAGCATAGTCGTGGATTATAACACTGAAAGTTTAGAATTAACCCCTAAGAATATCTATTTCTAGGAGCTCCAAATTCTTTGGAATACATTTTTTCAGTACAGGTTATTGCTTGAATTGTTTTGTTGCAGTCTTTTAGCTAGTACTCCCTCCAGTATTGGTATTTAGGGTTCATCATTTAGC
Source organism: Morus bassanus (assembly GCA_031468815.1). Lineage (NCBI taxonomy): Eukaryota > Metazoa > Chordata > Aves > Suliformes > Sulidae > Morus > Morus bassanus. The sequence continues at coordinate 7,398,140 of CM062583.1, forward strand.
TTCTAAAGGCTCATCTAACTCTGATAAGATGGAGTTTATTCTCTGGGTAAATAATTTGCTAATGATAAAAAAGAATAATGCCTCAAAATTGTAAGTAGAATATTTCAGTTACGGCGGCAGGGGGAGGGGAAGATGGATGTCCAAGGCAGGCATAGGACAACGTAAGGAAATCCCGTCTGACTTTTCACTAGAACAGGAAGTGTAAGTAGATAAATACAATTAGCTCTCTTTCAGTTTCAAACCCAGCAGTAAAAAGCCAGTTCAGTGTTTTATTTCCTTGCTGCCAGTTAAAAATGCAATATCGAATTATTGCCAAATAGGAGTTCCAAATTTTCAGATGAACAGGTTCATTACTGACTTAAAGCTGAAAAGAAAGCTGCTGTCTGCAGCAGTAGAGGCACATTCTCTGGTTTTCCAGGATGAAACCATCTTATATTTGCAGATCTAGGCCGTGAACACCAACCCCCCATCTATCTCCCTCCTGCAAAGCGACAATAGCGTAATTCAGGTAAAAATGAACAGACCAAGTGTATTCTATGAGCCTGTCACCCTGCTTCTCAGATCAGAGCAAGGTTTTAAACAAATTGGGCTAATTTTTCCCAACTGCAGTGAGGAATAATGTTTTTTTTTCACTACACAGACCATCATCTTTTGGGAAAGGCCCTTGTGCAGAGTATATGTTAATCCATGCTTTTGAAAGAATGAGACTACTTGCAGTAGAAGAAAACAAAACATTCATATCAGTTACAGACACTGGAATACTTTTGACGGATCTAATATTCAGCTTTTGGCTGGAAGGCAATTTTAAAAGAACCAACTAGTTGAACTTGAGATACTTCTATTTCCTCATAAGATTTACTTCTCTTCCTTAATCTGTAACTCTCTGTAGTGAGTTTCTCTAGCCATCAATATGACAGTACAGCAATATTGCCTCATCAGTCATGATTTACTTAATGTTTTCTGAATTTAGTAATATTTGATTAAAATTTAATGTGAACATATCATATCATGCCACATATATTATTGCATCCATTAATCAGGTAACCATAATAATGAAATGTCGGAAGATTGGATGAAAAAGGAGCTGAAGTCTTTGATATATGTTTGGCATGGTTTTGTGAGTGATTAACGAAAAGATATCCAGTCAATTGTTTAAAGCTTCATTAATATACATTTACAATAATCTCTGTACTGTATCATCAGATATTTTTAACCTTAGTTAAACTTGATTTTCTAATTTACTGAACGACACTAAATATTAATAATCCTGAAAAATATATAGTATTCTATTAACTCTCATAATGCCAGAATGATTCATAATGTGCCTTAATGCTTTTGTTACAAAATATGTACTAAAAATATTGTCAGAGTTAATGGATCAGTTTTGTTATAGGTGGAATAACAAATGCTTTATGCATGGCTCTATAAACCTCAAATTACACAACTTTATTAAAATAAATGTAAGTCAGTATTTCTATCCACTTTTTTAATATGCAAAGGTAACATATGACCTAATCTAGCAAAGCATCTACTCCAGTTTGGTAGAGGAGGTACTGAAGATGGTAAGACTTGAGTTCATACTCATAAGTATTAAACATATAAAGACTTTCCAGATTAAAAAAAAAACCCTTAAAATCCTTAGGCTTCACCTCATGAAGCAAGATAAGGACATGTTGTCCAGGTAAACTTTGAGAGATGTGTCATTGTTTTCCTGATATTTGTGGCAAGAAGCAACTCAGGCAGTGATCCCACAGCCTGGGTCTGTGTAGGAATTTATTGTGCGATGTATCTCAGTGGAGCTGTCTGTAGTGGCAGGAGCGCATACATGGATCTTCAGCTGTGTGTGTCCTGGCACTCAGAGCTGGATGCAAAACAGATCAGAACACATGTGCTTCATTTGTAACATGCTGAATGTTCCCAATGACTTGCCGTACGTGTCACTCATTGTACATGACATGAAGCGCACTTACAGCGTGTTCTAGAGTCCCATGTTGAAAAGCTGCAGCTGTTATATGTCTGTTATTTGCCTCATATCTTCTCTTACTTTTTGTGAGAATTTCATTTATTTGGTTTTCATTTATTGATTACCATGAATCATGGAGAGCACTCATTTTTTTCTCTGCAGCTGCAGGTAAATAAGTACATTTTTATACTACAACAACTTCAAAAACCAGATCTCTTCGAAATATTTTCAGAACAGAGGTGCCATGTGTTTTTTAACACGGCTTGTGATTTGGTTGGAAGCTGTACAGTGATCTCTAAATTGAAATATTACTACTTTGGAAAGCTGCTTGGAGATCATTGTTGTGTGGTGTTAATCTGTATAAGCACTGTGCAGTATATCAGCAGCCAATCTGTATTTTTATCCCACAATGTCTTGTCTTCAGCTGATTCAAGGACGATTTCTTCAGTAGTGTCTAGTGGGCAAAAGCTGATAGCAGTCATAGGCTACCTGGATAACAGCTTAGTTCTGAGCAAGGTGGATGAGCACACCCATCAATCTACTGATAAAAGGCATAAAAACAGTCAGACCAGGATCTATGAATCTTCTAAACTAAATTCAGCCGAAATAAGCCCATGCAGCTCCATCTGGCACCTATTTTGTTAAGAAAGGTGAAACTATGGATTGAAGAAAAAATTATGAGGCTGATTACTACCGTTTTGGTAGGAATGTATTTGTAAATGATCTCACTGAACACTAGCCTCTTTTTCCCTTTAGCCTGCTTACTTGGAGATTGACAGAGACATACGTAAAATAATTATTATTCCATCTATAAATAAAATGATCCACCCTTGCCGACAATATTTTTAATACATTCTTTATGTAAGAAAAAAAAAGAGGTGTGAGTGCACAAGCTCTGTATAGTGTTGCACCACTTATTTCACACCACTTAGTTCACATCCTACCTTTAGCGCCAATAGGTCTCAGCACGTGTCTTGAGTGTGCAGACTGGTGATGAATGAAATCACATTGTGTACTTTCTTTACATAGCTGTGAGAAAGAATTAAGAAGACACAAGGTGCAGAATTCTTTCCTGGGCTTAGGTGGACTTCTGAACGTGAATTTGCTTCTGAGCTCCTGTCAGTTAGACTAGCCATAACTCATTTTCTGTGGCTGTTAATCCTGCCTGTGAGGGGGTAGGGATAGTCATTTTCTTTGTAGCTGAAGGCAGGAACAGCATCATAACAAATAATGACTTTAGGATAAGCCTAAATGGATGAACTGCAATTCCAGTTGTCCTTCAAAATTAAGAACAAGAGGACATATAATGCAGAAAATATGATCTAAACTAATATTACTTTCAGTTTTTGCGAGTGCTCTCTAGCCTAGGACCTGCGAAGGCTTGCAAGTGCTAAGGCAATGGACGTTGAAGCATCTGTGTTAAGCAGTTTTTTATTCACATTTTTACAGGTGGGGAAATCAGAAGCACTGGATACAAGTGTCCCTTGTACAGCTAGCAGGAACAGAACAGAGCATTGTACCCCAGAGACCTGTGCTTTGACTTTTAGACAATGCAATTCATCACTATAATAGCCCATTGCATCTAACATGCATTTCCAATCTTTTCTGTAAAGCAAGCTCTTTTCCTTCACATTCACAGATTTGGGATAGGAGAAAACCCATCAGAGATGTGGTGACTTTAAAGAGTGTTTCATCTTTTCATCTTTAATTATAGCTGGACAAATGGTGTCAAGTGTAGGCATGGAAAGCCATGGATAGGAACTCCTAAGAGTCTACAGAAAGATTCTATTTTGGTCATTTTTTTTGATGGAAGAGATGAGAAGAAGTTGTCTTTGGGAATGTGGCAATTGCTGCAGAGCACTTAAAGTTATTTTTTCCTAGTAGCATCTGCATTTCAGGAGAGAAAAATTCTGAGATTATGCTACAGCCTGGAGCTCTAGCATGTCGATGAGGCAGAAGGAGTCCAAATAAATTAACTGTTGTCAGACTCTGATTCCAGTGACTGGGATTTTAAGTGGTTGGGAAAAAATGGTCTCATGTGTTTGGAAAATTGTAGCTTGTTTTGACAAGGAGGAAAGTGAGTAGGTCAGAGCCTGTTTCTCATGTCATTGAAGTGTTTGAGAACTTGCCCTCTGCTGAGATTGAAGGCAACTTTCTGCAAAATTAAGTGTGTTTGTTACATCTGTCTAAAATGCGTGGCGTTTTTCTTGATGTAAGAAGCTCTGCGCAACTTCAGTCTGCTCTTCTGGGCTAGGGAGGTCTGCTTTTTAGCATCTCATGGTTCAACCCCTGTTGGCAAATAAGTACCACACAGCTGCTCGCTCCCCTTCCCCTCCTCCCCATGGGATGGGGGAGAGAATCGGGGGGGGGACACGACTGTGAAGTAAAACCCCTGGGTTGAGATAAAGACAGTTTAATAGGACAGCGAAGAGAGACATAATAATAATAATAATACACAAAACAAGTGATGCACAATGCAATTGCTCACCACCTGCTGACTGATACCCAGCCACAGTCCCCGAGCAGCGATCGCTGCCCCCCGGCCAACTTCCCCCAGTTTATATATTGAACGTGACGTCATATGGTGTGGAATATCCCTTGGGCCAGTTGGGGTCAGCTGTCCTGGCCGTGCCCTGTCCCAGCTTCTTGTGCACCTGGCAGAGCACGGGAAGCTGAAAAGTCCTTGACTAGTGTAAGCGCTACTTAGCAACACCTAAAACATCAGTGTGTTGTCAACATTATTCTCATCCTAAATCCAAAACACAGCACTGTACCAGCTACTAGGAATAAAATTAACTCTATCCCAGCCGAAACCAGGACAAGAAGTCAAAGGGGATTTCTTTCAGGGATGACTCTGACAGTTCCTTGTTTTTACATTGCTGGATTATGTAAATATTGGTGTGGGGCTTGAGGAAAAAGAGCAATGTGAATTTGCCAGTGCTAATGTTCTTGTCCTTTCTCTCTGCAGCAATCTCTGATATGATGAATAAAGTGTGGCAAATACTTTTAGTTATTCCTTAATATTATGGATGCAAAAAAGGGAGGGGGGATTGTTTACCTACAGCTTGCAAGCTGAGAATTATTTGCTCATATCCGTACTTCTATATTTTTATGTTTGGATCCAGTGTCTCTCTGGTGGGCCTATGAGAATGATGGGGAAGTGCCTCTTACACTAAGCTTTGCATGTGAAGATGAACTTTATTCTGTTCTATTCCCTTCCCTTTTTTATAGACTTGTACATCATGGTTTTCAGCATGGTATTTGAGAACCTAATGGTGGTTTAAGCACAGGTGGTTTGTTCTCCTTGCCCTTGCAACTAATTGGGAGAGGAGCTGCGTGCAGCATAGGTTCTTGTGTACAGCATAGGTGGGGCTTTAGATAGGTGCTGTAGGGCTTTAGTTTGTTTATTTGGAAATGAGGGTGCTGTTGTATGTAAATCGGGGAGACCAAGGTGATGAAAGGTTACTTAGCAGAGGGCGATTTAGTTGGGATAACTCGTAGGCCGCACACTGAGAACTGGCCATTGAGAAATTTCTGTCTTTTCTGTACAAGCACAGAGCCACTCAGTAAAGGTCCCTTTATGCAGCACTGAGCTGAGTTACAGTACCTGAAATTTCAAATGACAAAGGAATCTTGCTGTCAGACTCTCTCTGCTGAGCTGCTGATACAAAGGGCTGTGGGAGGCAAGTAGGAACACCAAAGCGTCTTCAATTGTTATCAGATAGCTGTTCACAGAAAGGTCTTCCCAGAGTTTGCTGCATAGAAAGCACAACCCACACATCATTGTTATTCATTTGTTCAGTTTAAGAGGCTTGTTTTTCACAGATGTGCTCTTCCTGTTTGGCATTTGTAACTGAGGATTGTTGTTAGTTAAAGAAAAGTGTCATCCAACTATGAATTGAGATTTTCAGCTGATTCATGAACACCTTTGTTAGCTACAGCACAAAAAGGAATATGGCTGAATGTGAAATGTAGGTTAAGCTGTATTTCTACCCCAGTATATTACACTACTCTGGAAGGGTGCAAAAGAAATTAACAGTTATGCAAAAATTTCCTGCCTGTTTTTATCTCAAATAAAAATAGTAAAGCAATTAGAAGATGGAGGTAATTGCTATGTATTAGCCTCTCCTATTCATGTAGAGTCTATATATAGAGAGATGTATATATATGGATTTTAAAATAATTAACCAAAATTGCTGTACATGGCAAGTAAAGTAAGCAATCGGTGTGTTTTAGTAAGGCTTTCATGTCAGAAAATTGGCCAGACATGCTAAGAAAGGGTGGTAAAACTTGGGAGAAGGGGAGGAAATGAATTATCTTGGAATAATGGGACCAGAGCCGTCCTTGCGTGTATAGCAGATAATTTTTGGTGCTTACATTTATGTGAATCTTGAAAGTTTTGATATCTACGTTACTGCTACAGCCAAGTAGCATGATCACAGATAAGCAGCTGTTTATTGTTGTTCCAGGGAATAATGATCAGATATGAGTTATTTCTGCCCAAGTTTTTTTCAGCATATATGTCATCTCATTTCTAGCTTTAGTAAATGCATCTAGATGTTTAAAAAGTAATAAAAATGCTTTTAAAAAGTAATTTAAAAATAGTTCTTCATACCAAAGTGTAACTGTGAAAACAGTTCTGAATTGTTAGGTCTGACTTGACAAAACAGCTTCCTTTTGGCAGATGGGTTAGATGTGCTCTCTGATAGTCCCGGTCATATCTGTATTTGGCTGGGTACTCCATCTCTAGGAATTCATACTCTGCTCAAACAACATTAGGTATGAATCTGGCTGCTCTTCAGAAGGCTATCCTTGCTTAGGCTTCCTTAGATCACAGTGACTTTTTAATTAGTAAGGATATATTTTTAATGCATGAAAGTTCTCCTAAAAGTTGATAAGCACCAAGAAAGTGCTCGTAATTAAAACAAAAAGGCTAAATAACAGCATTTGCAAATACAACAAACTCTGAGTGCAGTTTTGCAGGAGAGTGAGAACCCAACATATAACCTTTGAAAATCAGTTTACTAAATCAAGTGTGAAATAATTATTCTGAATTATTTAATTGACTTTTTATTCTCAAGGTTTTATTTTATTTTTTCAAGATTCTTTTCAAACCTAGTATCACAGATCTAATTTCCTGTACCTGAGCATTGCCAACACATTGAAGAGAAACATCCAAATGGGAATCAAATTTATTCACTCTGTAAATTACTGCTTTATTTAACACTGAGTGTTCTGGTATTCTTGGAAGTCTTCCTTTTCAGTGAAGTTATCACTAAGAAGCCAGCAAATCAGTTTCAGTGGTATTGATATCATACGTGTTCAGTTGGAAAGAATGAGTGGAAAAGGGAAGAGACATCTGGATGGTGTTACTTCTGCAAAGAAAATATATACACTCCATCATATGGTAGAAGGAAGCACCAGAGTGACTTTTCTGATGCTGTGCAAATTGTGGTTGTTCCTCAGCACATCCAATTTCTGTCCTGAGACATGATTTTTAAGATCTCTTCACTACTAAAACCAGACATATTACACAAGTTGCTCTCCTTCAAGACTCTGAAGATGACTTGGCTCAGGCTAAGATTTACAGGGGCAGAGGCTGTAATCTTCCTGGCAGTTGCCCCCAGCTAATGACTTCCTGTCTGTCCTGGGGAAGAAGGGCATTGGCAGTGTGCCCTTAGTTCCAGTCAGTCCTCCTGTCACCCACTGTGAGGTATAGCTGCTATGCTTCCTTCCCAAGTGTCCACAGTATTTGTCCAGGTCTCATCCTGGTGTAGCATAAGGAAACAGTCCAGGTGTGTTCTCATGCCTTCAGCCCACAAGCCAGCATGGCCATGGGACTCACCACCCTCAGAAGAAAACATGAGACCTCTCTTTGCATTAGCTTTTCTCAGAAGGACTTTCCCAAATATGCAGAGCAACAGGGAGCCCCCCACAGCAGCCTGCCTCTTCATCCCTTTCCAAAGTCACCTCCTTAAAAGATCATCTCATACTGGGGACTAATTGCCTGTTTGATCTTGGCAAGCCTCAGTTTCACACTAAACCACGCAGGTGCCTCAGGGCCGCCACAGTAGCGCTTGTGACCGGGGGTATTAGTGCATACAGATTCCCGCACAGTATATGTTCTGTAGTTAAACACCTTAAATAACCCTTGGAAATTATTCTGGCTGTATTCAAAAGTGGTAGCCTAGCAACTGAATTTTTTTTTTTTTTTTTAACCAAACAGTGAAGGAAGTGAGTTCTAATCCTCTTGAGGGTGCTGTTTATTAAAATTTCCACCATGGAAATTACAGAGTACCTTCCTCTTTCCCAAAACAATTCTGAACTAGTTGCATCAGAAACATTTCATTTGGTTGAGATGTTAGAAATAGCTCTTAGAGATAGAAAACAAACAAAGCTTTCTTTTTTCCAGAAAACTAGAAACCATATAAACATGGGGTTTGTTAGTGCATGTATTAAATAATGGCTTTATAAACTGAGGTTAGATAGGAGAGCATACAGGCTGTCTGAGTGCTCTATATAATGGGTCAAGAACCCACAATGAGAATTAGGGTGCCCTGCACCTAGGGTGTTGCTGTCACATTATCAAGATTAAATGGGATTGTCTGATCAGCAGTGTGGTGACAAGGGGTTGACATTCTTTAGCCCATTCTGGACTGCCCTTCCCTGTGGTTGGTGAGGGCTGCACTCTGTGGGAAATGATCTGCTTGTAGCCCATGTTATTGGAGCAGGGGAACTAGATGAAGGTTAACTGGCATTTTAAATTTGACCATCTTAGATGCCCAACTTAGAAAAGGACAATTACACAGATTTCTTTTTTTCCTGCTGGAGATGTATGTTCTCTCTTGCCCTTGTTAATATAAAATATCTTGTTAATATAAAGCACCTCTGCACAGTGTAGGCATTTAAGTCTGAACCGTTAAAGGACTTCATCCTGGTCATAGTATCCTTGACTTCAAAAATGCTTCTGGCTTCAGGGGGAGTACACAAAAAACTACAATTAAATCTGAGTCTTTGCGCGTTTTTGTGCTGCACCCTGAGAGGCTTCCTGTGCAAATATGTACTTGGCTATGTATCTTGAAATTTGTTGTTTCACACCTGAATTGATGCTATTGAGTCATTTTCACTATATGTGCAAGGTATTTAGTACTGTATTCTGTTAATGATTCCTTTAATGTCTGAGACATGGAAGCCAATTAGAAGTCCTTGTATATTTTTCACATATGTTTCAGACTTTGGTGATCCAAGAATGTCACAATTTGATCAGTTATTTGCTGTTTTTAATATCCACCTTCTTTTCTATAGTGTTTTATTGGTGTTCCCTATTGCAGACATTATCCACCAATGTTCAGTTTACTCACCATATTGTAACTGCGCTTCCTTTCCCTTGCATTGTACCCACCAACAATAGGTTATTCAGAGACTGCTTTAGGGAAGGAGGTGCCAGAAAAAAGTAGTGAGAGAAAGATGTAGTGACAACAGAAATTCAAATGCTCAGTAGTCCCTGTTGACCACTTTAAGTGAAGACAATTACATTAATCATATCTACAGTAAATATGCTAAATATCAGTAGTGGGTTAATTTTACAAAATTGTAATGATTATCTGTTGATAGCTGAGCTGTGTCCAAATGTATAGTAATAACCTTGTTACTCTGAGAGTTTCTATTTTATCTAGGGTGCTCCTTTTTCCACCACAATGCTAACGATATGCATCCAATGTGTCAACCCAGAGAGATTTTGGATAATCCTGTCAGCAAAGGTAAAATAGGAGTAGCTGTGGCCCTGAAATAAATGTGCAGATGCACACCAATACGCAGCTGTAACGTGGGACATGGTAGCACACACAGCCTACTAGCCATTGCTCCCTGGATGGTGGCGGACCCTGTCCAGCCCCAGATACTCACACCTGTGACAGGTCAAGGCACAAATTCAGTGTTTCATTGGGGGTCTTAGCAGTTTCTGGGCTGGGAGGTGAGGAGGGGCACCAGAGGGCTCCTGGAGAGTTTCTCCCGGCTCTTGCTGAAATGTGTACTCGTGACACCACACTGGCATGTGTGTGCCATAAACATGTAGGGTGTAAAGTATTGAAAGCTCTGGCCTTGCTCTGGCAAAATATCTATGCCAATCTCACTGTATGTCATGTTCTGAGCCCAAGACCTCACAATGATCTTTTGTCTCAAACTCGTCACCTGAAGGTCTACAGTTCATAGTGCATAAATTCCTAGAGCAGTCCTATCTTGCAGCTCAGGCTGTAGGAGACACAGCACGGCATGATGCTATGGCTGAGGCCAGAGTACTGTTCAGCTGGGTGCAGTATCCAAAGGGACCGTGTGAGGGAATACGCTTCCCAGCTCCAGCTGAGCAGAGCCGTCCCTTTTATTGTGTGACCTGACAAATGACCTGCTGTAGGTCAGAGCAGAAGACACATGAAGGGTCTGTGTTAGCTGGTGCTTAACTTTAAGTGCTTATATAGTTACTAATGTTTTTATGAAAACTCCGAAACAGTGTTGAAGCTCCTTGGTGTTTCAAGCCTACACTGCTCCACCCCTTTCAAGCCCAGGCCCAGGGAAAAATTATTCTAAATCCTACCATGTCCAAATTCCATATTTAAGTGGAATGAATTACAGAATTGCATGCAAATGTTTTTCCAGGATTAAAACAGATTTTTTACAATAAAACCTTAAAATTATTACAAAGTAACTATTATAAACTAACAAATCATTTTAAACTAGTTTGCAACATGAGAAATCCAGAAATAATGCATTGGCTCGTGCTTCAGAATCAGAAAATGAATCAGGGATCATGGTTTCCAACAGCCTTTGCTGTTCAAGAGCTCAAGGGACCACATTCCATTTGGAATGGGAAGAAGCTGGTACAAGGCACCATCACTTGAAAAGCAGGGTGAAAGACAGTTGTTGAACCACCACCAGTCAGCAGGACAAGGATGCTGGCTGTGTGTCACCAAGAGGGAAGAAGAAAAATATCTCCTCTCTCCCTTTGCAATGGTTCATGCTAGTTACCTGGAACAGGCCTTTCCATTTGAACATTTCCATAGCCACACGCTAGATGAGAGAACAAGATTAAAGGAGAAATCTCGTTCTGCCATCTCAAGACCAAATCTGCCATCTGCATGGCTTGTCTTCATAATACAAGCATAAGTGAAATTTTGTAAATGCTTTTCATTTTAATAATTAGAAGTTTATCTAAGTGAAGGAAGGCATTTTTAATAATGATTTTGCTTTTTAAAGCTGAGAAAGGGAAGAGAGGAATATGCCAAAGGCCAAATCCATGGAATTTTTGTGTGAGTAAAAGAGGCATGTTGGTCCAGCCTTATCAATGTTACAAAGCATGGGGCAGGTACTTGTATTAGAAGCAAACAGCACCAACTCAGTATAGGACAAGTCATATTTAAAAGGGAGGTGATGTAGTGTAAATGTGACAGAGAACCACATGCTCCTCTAAAATGTTTGAACTTTAGAAGAATCCATTAAGCTGTATTACAAACAGTTACAGAGCAAAGTGAACCCCATTACTGAAAAGTATGCTTTGCTGTCTATCTGTGTAATGACACAAGTCAGCCTTGGATTTACCATATAAATACTGCTTAAGAAAGATTTTAAAACCATGTGCAATTTAATAAAAATGTTTCATGTAAAACCACATGCTGAATTAAAAAATGAAAGGATTGCATCCTTGAAGAGGCTGTGAAGAACAGAAAACTTCAGATTCTTGTGTTTAACATTACTTTTTAATATCCTTGCATTAAAAATGAATGATTACTTTTTAATATTACTTGTAACCAGCTATCCCCTACCGTATAGATACATTTCTTGTATGATTTTATTATATGCTCAATAATAGTACCTATAAGCTCAGATTTCTTTTGAATATAAATGATTGGAAACAATATCTACCCTAAAGCATCTTTAATGTCATTATAGATGGGTAGGAGTAAATTAAGCGGTATTTAGCCACCAAAGTCTTTAATTTCATTGCATTTGAGTAGGAGTTAGACATTATGAGGTCCAATTAAAAAAGTCACTAATGTTTTTACATCTGAGTAGGAGTAAATTAAACAAAATCACTCCTGAGCTGCTAATATCATTTTAATTGAATGTCATTCAGTTTCTAACTGCTGTTACAACACAGTAGATAATGAGTCAAGCTCAACAAATCATCTGAGCTCCAGGTACCATGGCTACTAGGGGTGAAGGTAGAGTTTAGGGATGGAGAGGGAAACTGTTGGAAGTTAGGAAGCTGACAGGAATGATAGCAGACCTGACATCTCTTGGTTGATGAGACCTATGTTCATCTAAAAATATCACCCTAACAAGAACTAATCTAGCAAGGCTGCAAGCCACGTCATTATTTCTAGTGTTCAGACATTAAAAACAAAAAAAAACAAAAAAAAAAAAGCATTTATCCAGAAGATGCGATTTACAGAGTGAATGCTAGAAAGGCTAATTCCATTTATTCACACCTCATGAATAATTCATTGTTTGATTTAATGTTAATCTTGATGGTGAGACAACGGTGAAACAATACTAGACAATACATAGACTTAAATATGTGAAAAATAAAAAATCATATCCTATCACAAGCATTATTATTTTTTGATCTATAACAGATAATATTGCATTTTCCTCATACCTGGAAATCTTTTCGCTTTGGTAAATAGCAGGTTTAAGACAAGCTGTGGCACTTCATAGAGAGACTGTTAAAGAGACTACAGTGAAAAATACCCTTCATTGAAACTCAAATTACTATAAAACAGTAGATATTTTCCCCTAACAGCAGTTCAACACATTACAGAATGCTAGGCTTCCATCAGGAAAAACCGCAGGGTTTTAAACCTGTTATTAATTTGTGAGCATCAGATCTGTTCTGATGTTGCTGTATGTGTACATGCCTGACTACTAAGAGCAAATATTCCTTTAAAATATGCATTTAATGTAAGACCCAAGAGACCAGGGTCTTCTGACTGAAGCTCAACACCTTGTTCCAAACTCAAGCTAGATGTTGGTTTTGTTTATAGTTGCACACTTTCATTTGGCCGATGTGATCAAATGCTCCTGTCTCATTGCAGAAAACGGTGAGGGCAAAGACGTCATTATGGTCTATGTGTGCGCATGTATCTGGAGCTGCTTCTTGCTCACATTATGCGTTCAGAAAGTCCCATGAACTATCTCTTGGCTATGTAATCAAAATCATATAGTGGGAAATTTGCAGTTCTGACTGCTTCTTTCTTATATATGGGACAAGTGGAGGAAGTCCACTTTAGCAGATACCATAGACCTGCCTTTCCTCTTACCTCCTGCAAGACTGAGGCCCCTTCAAAGGATCTGAGACATACTCCTCGTTCTTTCTCCATGGGCAGGGAGAAAGTCAATGCTGCTGGAAAGGGGAAGCAACTGCAGAACTGCAAAATGTCTTTCCAGGGGTTTCAGCCACAGCAACCCCTCTTCCTCAGGGCTTCTCCTGCAGCCCCTGTCTCCAGATAACAGGATGTACCAAGGTAGCACAGTGGCTAGAGCAGTCACAGGAGAGATGTCTTGTGGCTTTCCAGGATGGAGTCCCCCCTATTCTCCATCCTAAAGGTTAGTTACTTAGCCCAGGCATTGCTAGGTAGATTTGGGGTAAATTCCAGCAATGTGCTTTTGGCCATACATCATACCCCAATTTTTGCAGGGAGCTATTTGTGTTGCTGTTCTGGTAATGAGAACATTCTGCTGGATCTGATTTTGTTCCAATGGATGACTCTGAAAATTGTCCAGGCTCTGAGAGCAGCATGGGTCTGTGGAGGTAACTGCAGAACTTCAGTTGTAGGATAGGAAAGTTACAATCCCGTCTTGGCAGAAAGGACAGATTTTCCCGGCACCAAGGACACTGTCTTTTCCACTGCTTCAAATATGATGCTTTGACAAAAATGACTGTTGTCAAACTCAGCTTCTTCCTAAGTAGTCCTTTTATTTAATTGTGAGATTCTCCATTGACTCTTTCAATTATAACTTGCTATGTGTCAGTCTGTAATTCTGGCATCTTTTACCTGTCTTGCAATAAATGGATGTCTGCCTGGACATTCTGCACAACTTGAAAAAAATGGATGAAGGAAAAGTAACTGTCAGTAGATGTAAAAAGGAAGGCAAACCACTAGACTCTGGTGAACCTCTCAAATGGCTGGCATTTGGGTCAGTTAGGGAAAGAGGATAAGAGGTAGAACTGTTCATTTAGGTAGGTTTTGCTTTTAGAACTGATTTTCAAATGAGCAAATATGAGCAGAAATTCCTGCTTGGAATTCAAGTCTGGCTACTTTTTGCATTCACCTTCCATGATGTGGAACACCAAGGAGCCCCAGTCCTGAATTTTGGTTCAGTATTCCCAGCAGGCAAGAAGGCAAGCTCTGTGAATTAAGACTTAAGGCTTTTAAGCAGGGTGTGTGAAGAGAAGTTTGAGATTGAGCGTGGGCTAAGCTCTCTGTGTAGATGTATTGTTGCAAACATGCTCTGGGACATACCAAATTATATTGTTACTTGGGGGAACTGTGATGAAATGTTTTGACATAGCCTTTTGTCTCTTCAGTGTAGATTGCACTTGAACATGTTACAGCTTGTTTTAACTAATATGTTACATAGGCTGGCTGTGTCTTGTGTCTGTGAAGTTCCAGTGATAGCACTGCAAAAATAATTACTAAAAAAAACCCTTAGAGCATCTACTTGGGGAACACTAATGACTCCTGAGGAACTTAATGACTTCTGTCATGTTAAGATTTACTTAAGTAGATAGGATTTTAGTTATTGAAATGCAAGGATGCAGGTCTCACTTTGGAATACCACTTAATGCCATGTCTGTGGCTAAGTGGCAATTTGTGAAACATTTTACATCTGCCCATAAAGTTGTTCCAGTTGCTCTCTGTGTCTGTCAACCATTGCAAAACAAAAATTGTTCAAAAGGTCTAAGAACTATTAACTCATTAAACTATTAAAATATATTAAAATATAAACTATTAAAATATTAGACCTGGATCCTATTGTCCTGAAAAAAAAAAAAAAAATCTCATTGCAGTCTTCTGTTGCCATTCTTCTCATTCTTGAATTGCATTTTCAACACCTCAGAGTCTAAGGAGTTTGTGAATTGCACTTAGAAGCACTATAGAACCAGGGTGGGTTCCCACGTAAAGAACAAAGGTCTCTTACCCACTCAAGTGTTCCTAGTGTAGAAGACTGCATAGCTGATACTTCTGCTTACAAGGAGAGCGGTTTAGTTCAGTGAAGAAAGTTGTCACAGTGTAGTAGAAGATACAAGTAATAAATGTTTTCAATTTATTTTTTCTCATGTGAATCGTGATTTGAGCACTTGCTTCCTTGAATTGCTTTTGGTTGGTCAGGGAAAGTTCCTTAGCTGTTCAAGTGTCCACTCTCTCTGGTTTAGCAGTCCTTTTGGAGACTTTTACCCTAAGCTTAAAAAGGTTAATCAAAACCATCTTTCCTTTCAAAGGTGCCACTTTGAATCAAAGCATATATATTTCTCAAAAATTTCTAGGTGTGGACATGGTTAGGCATGTTTTACGTAAATTTAGATTACTAATGAATCAGCCTTTTGCCTCATGTTGCTCTTATAGTCAAGCACATAGTTTCCTATCTCAGAAATACTTATATCCTTCATAGCTGAAAAGTCAAGTTTTGCTCAGTGTCTGTTAGTTCAGAGCCAAGGAACTCTTTCTCCTATGACTGGAACATGTAAGCTATTCTCAGCATGTAACACGCAGATACCTCTGAAGTGTGTGGGCACAAAATCAGGTAGAAGAGCTCTTGAAAATGCATCTGGTTTCAAACAAAGAACTTTAATTTTTTCTGTAACCATAAGTTACAGAATTAGTTTGATGGTAAGCATTTTGTTTAGAGTGTGTTCTTAGTTCTTGCTTTGAAGTGTGGTACTAAATGTAAAAATCAAGCTACTTATTGAATTAATCACAGGTGAATCTAGTTTGACCTTTTGCAAATGGCAGTACATTCAGTGCTAGCTGAAGGCAGGAACAGTGATCTTGAGCAAGCTGTTCGTTCACAAACTTAGAAGGAAATCACAGAACTGACTCTTTATGCTCTCTGCCCAGCCACGGCCTGCAGAAAGATGTAACAATGAGGTACTGGGGACTCTGTGCCTGAACCACCACCCCTGTAAACTGAGGTGCTGAAGTTGGTGAAGTTACACTCATTGCAGGTTTTGCAGTATTCTGACAGGTGAAAAAAATCATTAGAGGTTACGATATCCATGCCATCTGCTGCAGGCATTCACTTTGTGCGCTTACAGCTGGAGCCACATTAGGCCAGCCTGAGTTTCACCTGGGTCTCTATCTGCTTGTGAAGTATTTGGGTTAGAGAGAAATCTTGACCACTGAAGGTTTTTATATGAAGGACTCAGAGCTGGTACTTCTAAGGAGGAGGAAGGACTACTAATCCCTTTTCCTCACGCTCTGTGGTTCTTGTATCCTGCCTGCTTTGACATGGTAGTGCTGCCTGTGACCCATTGTCCTGGCTGAGTCTCAAAGAAGAGATGTTGTGCCTTTGCCTATGCGAGCAGCCAACAGTTGTAAGTGGAACCTTGTCTTTCTTTAGGGGTACTTTGGGGAACATGCATGCACCACTTACATCCTAGGTTTGAGCCCAGACAGGCAAATTCTCTGCATATTCAGCTAAAGAAAGATGCCCTCAGAGTATAATTTATGGTATTTAAGTTAGATACTTAAAATTAGACAGTCTATATGCATCTTGGTAGCCTTCCTCTGTCTGTATTTTGTACTCTAACCTGAAAACCTGGATGATAGGAATCTAATGCTTCCTGAGCCTGTGGGCAAGACTGGCTAGATGATCCACTGCATGGATACTCATGCACAAATGCACTATGTTGTCTTTCATCAGCTCTGCTAGGGAACAACAGGACTGAGACTTGTGAAGTCTGTTGCCCCTGCACCTCTGTCTTTCCCAGGCATGCAGTCATCAGAAGTACTACTGAGATAGTACTGTTTTGCTTACCATCTTACAGGATAAACAGAAGCAAAGTTTTGCCTACAATTTGCTACACAATGTATTCCATAGCAGTCAGGAGTTTGTGATCAGCTTAGAGAGTTTTATATGACTAAGTAGTGACTCTAGATTTAGACATCCAAAAGCACAGAAAAGAGAAGCTTTTTGTGCCTCTGTCCTGGTGTAGTTTTAAAAGTTGCTTCTTTGTACCCCTTTAGATAAAACTGCAAATGACCTTTTAAACTTGAACAAAGGAGAGTACAGTGTGAAGTAGTGCATTCTGAGTGCAAGTTAGATTAAAACTCAAATTATTTAATCAAAATCAATAATATATCACAGATTTAAATAGAGCTTTTTAGAAAGTAGGTCACAAGCTAGAGCTTCAGATTGGTTTAATGGCTTGCCTGGGAAAGTACGTACCTATACTTGTAGTTATTTTCTCTCACAGGATCTCAGATTTCACAGTCTAAGTACCTGTGTGATAAACATGAATAGATGCTGGCAGAGGGACATCACAGCATAAACACCTTTTTCCTTTTTATGAGGCTTAGGTAGATTCATTCTTGTTCAAACTGATAAAAGTTGAGTTCAGGCAGTCAACAACTCAAAAGAAATGTAGTTGTCAGAATGGGTTTCCAAATATAGTCTTCCCATGTATAACACACGAGACTTAACTGTTCTGGCATCCAGGTGGAATATGTCTGTGGTTCCCTGGTATAAACTGAGTACAATACATAGCTTTTAACATCTTGTTCTGAGTATCCTGGATATGTTTAGAGTATGTTGGTGCCAGCTGGCAGATTGCTGCTGAGGCTGAATACATGAAACTGCCGTTCTTTCAGTGTCGTTACAGCCCCACCATGCCTTCATCCATTCTTCTCATCCCTGTAATTCAAGAGAGATGCTTTGCCTGTACCTTCTCTTGTCTTGATTTTCCCAGGCCTGGCTTTCTTTATCAAACCTCAACTTTGCTTCAAATTTTTGTTGTAGGATTTTTTTATTATATTTTTAAAAATCAGATTCAGGTAATTAGTTTTGTTTTTTCCTAGCTAATTGCTTTTACATTAATCCATAAGTGCCAGTAGTCTCTGAGATACTGGATCTCATTTAATTTCCAAAGAAGCAGAAGAGAGCTAAAACAAGAAAATGTCACAGCATAAACAGAAAACAGAAGGGAAGAAAAAACCAGATAAAACAGTTTCTTATCCTCCTACTTTACATTCATTCACTCAGCCATATCACATGTAACATCAGAGCATTATCATCTCTTGAAACTCACTTATCACAAGGAGAGTGATAAGTCGATCCCCCTTAATTTGCACAATTGCATAAAGTCACAGAGCCTGAGGAGAGAGGATTATCTTCCTGCCCAATAACTATTGCAAGGTTAAAAGTCCCACTGTTTGTTAGTAAAGGCAGTCAATATTATTTCAACATTTTTTCCCCAGAAAATGAGAGTAGGAAATCAAAGCTATTTTGGTTTGGGTGGTGGCTTTGGGTTTTTTTTGTTGTGTTTTGTTTTTTTTTTTTTAAAAAGGATGATTTTTAACACAGTATTTGTTTAAAAAATGCAAAAGAAAAGCTTTGAAACTATGGAAGTGTTTCTTTGGATACTTTTTAAATTAAAAGTTACATTTTTAGTCCAAGTGACTTTTCACTTAGGAATTTAAATTGATTTTAAAAAAAATCAAAGTGAAATGTTTAAAAAATCTTGAAGGATTTTGATTGACTTAATCTGTGTTGTATCTGGGTCTCCATTTCTGGAAAGTTTCATCTTTTTATTCTGATTCCATTATTTTCTAAAAATAGAGGGCATATTGAAGAAACTTAAGTATTATAATTTGAGCCATTGAGAGGAAGAGCTAATACTCAGACTTGAAATTATATTACCCATTTATTTGAACAGAGAGCAAAAAACCTAGGATTTTGCACAAGTTCTAGTTCATAGGAATACTCAGTGATAACAGTGAAAAAATCTCAGGTTACGTATATAGGGAGTTTCACTGAGAAAAGAGGAGATCAAAGAACCAGAAGATAATTTCCTTGTTCAGGGGCACAAGCCCCTTCCAGCCAATGCTGCCTCAAAATTTTTTGCTTTTTTTGAAAGGTGCTTCCATTAGCTTCCCATATTAGTGCCAAATTTCAGAGCTGATTTGGATTTGCTTTTGCTTTGAAGAAGTGGGATAAACTTTATTGTTTCTTACTTGTTAAGTGAAAAACTGATCTATCTTATCCATCTCAATCACAGTTAGCCCAACCCTGTAGTTATTTGATAGTCTAAGGAAAAAAACATGAGAAAGGACAATCAAAATTTTGGAGCATAACATTTATTAAACTTTGACAAAAGCACTAGAACTTCAGATTTCAGTCCTTGTCTTTTATAAATTAATACTAGTAGCAAATTCTTTACAGTTAAAAAAGTTATTACCAAATTATTGTGCAACTGGAGAAATAACATTATACTTTTTTCTATGTCAGAGACTTGGGTAGGAAAATTTCCATTTAAAATAAAACAAACCAGACTCTAGTGTATCCTAATGCCTTGGGATACAGTAGAAGAAATGAAACAAAATGGCTCACTGTCAAAGTCTATAGCACCACATTGACTTAAGCAGAGCCCTGCAATGGGGAATTCTGCTTTCAAGTTATCACATGATATAATTTAGACAGTTTTGAAACACAAGTTTTGGAACCTGTGCATATACTTTTGCAATTTATTCAGAAGATTTATATTGTGTCATACTATTTAGTTGCAGGTATCTGTGTTAACCTGATATTCATATGTTAATATTTGAAATATCATGACTTCAGGTGTTATATACACTGTATTTGTCCTTCAGGACTGATATAGCCTATATAAGCAACACTTACAATAGTTTAAAAAGATCTGAATACATAATTAGAAGAGACAGTTATGAAGTTTTAAATAAAATATTTCCCTTTCAAAACCAAATGTATTGGATTTGCGTGGCAAGGTTTTGGTAGCGGGAGGGCTACAGGGGTGGCTTCTGTGAGAAGCTGCTAGAAGCTTCCCCCCGTGTCTGACAGCCAGTGCCAGCCAGCTCCAAGACAGACCTGCAGCTGGGCAAGCTGAGCCCATTAGCGATGGTGGTAGTGCCTCTGGAATAATGTATTTAGGAGGGGGTAACAAAACAAAACAAACCCCAAACAAAAAAAAAAAAAAAAACCGCAAACAACAAACCTGCACAATTGCAGCCAGAGAGAGGAGTGAGGTTGTGTGAGAGGAACAGCCCTGCAGACACCAAGGTCAGTGAAGGAGGAGGGGGAGGAGGTGCTCCAGGCACCGGAGCAGAGATTCCCCTGCAGCCCGTGGTGAAGCCCATGGTGAGGCAGGCTGTCCCCCTGCAGCCCAGGGAGGTTAATGGTGGAGCAGATATCCCCCTGCAGCCCATGGAGGACCCCACACCACAGCAGGTGGATGCCCGAAGGAGGCTGTGACCCTGTGGGAAGCCCACGCTGGAGCAGGCTCCTGGCAGGACCTGTGGCTCCTTGGAGAGAGGAGCCCACGCTGGAGCAGGTTTTCTGGCAGGACTTGTGACCCCACGGGGGACCCACGCTGGAGCAGCCTGTTCCTGAGGGACTGCACCCCGTGGAAGAGACCCACGCTGGAGCAGTTTGTGAAGGACAGCAGCCCGTGGGAAGGACCCACGTTGGAGAAGTTCATGGAGGACTGTCTCCCGTGGGAGGGACCCCACGCTGGAGCAGGGGAAGAGTGTGAGGAGTCCTGCCCCTGAGGAGGAAGAAGCGGCAGGAACAAGGTGTGATGAACTGACCACAACCCCCATTCCCCGTCCCCCTGTGCTGCTGTGGGGAGGAGGTAGAGAAAAATTAGGAGTGAAGTTAAGCCTGGGAAGAAGGGAGGGGTGGGGGGAAGGTGTTTTTCAGATTTGGTTTTATTTCTCATTATCCTAGTCTGATTTGATTGGTAATAGATTAAACTAATTTCCCCATACTGAGTCTGTTTTGCCTGTGATGGTAATTGGTGAGTGAGCTCTCCTGGTCCTTATCTCAACCCATGAGCCTTTTGCTATACTTTCTCTCCCCTGTCCAGTTGAGGAGGGGAGTGACAGAGTGGCTTTGGTGGGCACCTGGTGTCCAGCCAGGGTCAACCCACCACACAAAACCAGGTGAAACAGAAACTATATGATAGGTTGATTTTAACAAATTTCTCATTTGTAATATATTTTAGTGTTCTGAAATTAAAATATTTTATCTTACAGAATGAAAATTCATCTGTGCTGTTCAAAACAAAAAATTTCAATTCCAAATCAAATGTGAAGCAAAAGTATAACAATAAGATGTTATCCTTTTTAGAAATTAATGGAATATTACAAATGGCATGATGGAAATTTTATATTTTTTTCATACAGAAAATGGGTCAAGATTCTGGTGCTTTGCTTGCATTTGAGACAGGAACTGTTTTGAGATTTTATATTCTCACAAGATGGAGAAAACATTTCATTCTGGGTAGAAATTATAAATGTAGTGAGGGTAGCTCTGTGATTTATCCTTCCCAGAAGCATTGACCTGGTGGATGAGTCTAAGTGAAAATTTAAAAGATCAGTGTCAGCAAATGTAAAGACAGTTCTGTATCCAGACATTCATCTCTGAACATTGGTGTAGTGGAGAAGCTATTTGGCTCATGCCTGCTTAAGGCTTACCACATCCGCTGTTGACCTTGATATTTTGTAAGCTATTTTTCCAAATAACGTTTGTGTACTGAAGTATTCTGTTGCCTGAGACTCATTATCACATGAGCCTCAGAGAAATGGCAAAATCAGCTGATACACAAAATTTCAGAGGTGAAAACTCAGGACAGTTTCTGATAAAAAGGTAAATGCCAGAGAATGAGAAGAAATATAACCTATAGTATAATTTTGAAGGTAGCTAGGTGACTGTGGATCTACCGATTGAGGAGGTTTTGCCTGCTGTGGATATATTCATCATAACAAAAAATTATTTTGTAGTCAAACTGTTAGTGCTATACAAAACCACTCGAAGAATCACAGCTGTAAGGACGATTTTTAAGCACGTATGTAAGATACTTATGTTTGCAAGCTTTGCTTTCATGGAAAGAAGCCAGCCATAGTGTAGTACTAATTATTAGTATGGAGCTGCTTACGTTTCTCATATCGGTATAAATAATACTGGTGAGAAATACACTGTCTTTGAATTTCTTTTGGTGATTGCCTACACAGTGCGTAGCAATGCCAACCCTCTTTCCGCCAACCCCCGAACGGATGGTCCCCACACAGTGATTTTATATAACAGCCTGTCATGGACAGGATTAGGCCATCAAAGCAAAGCAGACGCTTTTGTTTATCTCCACCAGCAAGAAGTTGTTTAAAGGGCCCTCAGCCTACAGGCTGTCATACAGTCAACCCTATCCTCATCTTGCTACTCTGACTGGTGGGCTGGCCTTGTGGCCATCCTGCTGTAGCTGCAAAGCTAGTGCAGCAGAGGATGCAGCAGATGAACATGGGACGGACACCTTTAGTGCTAGGGGGGAAAAGTCTGCTTCTCCAAAAAGCTGAGTATTTCCTTCCTGCCTGGGAGCAGTTCAGGGCATTTAGTACCTCACAGGAACATTGCAAATTCAGTCAGCTAGTTAACATTGCTAATACTTTTGAGCAGGTCAGCTGAAAATGGTGATTATTTGTACAGTAGATGAATAACTGATAGGCTCGCCATTTTTAGTTTAGAGCATATTTTGTGGTTTAATGGTTTCTGACAAGCAATATGAACAAATGCTAAATTGAAAAAGGCAATAATATATGGAAGCTCACAAATGTGAGTGTCAGTGGCAGCAATTCATTCTTTCTTGTTTGCTACCCAGCCACCTCTCATTATGTTATTCTTCATGTCTTAAAGTCGACCAATTCCAGGAACAAATCAATACCAGGGAAATCCTTTTGTCTTCTTCTAAGGCATAACATGTAAAGAAAGCTCAGTCAATATGTCTTTTAATAACATCTCATGGAAATGCCTGGATTTCCCTTCATGTTCTATAATTAATTGAGCTCCTTGCCACCCACAACGTATAGCTGTTCCCCTCTATAATTCTCTTTTGGCTTAATTGTCATTTGTTTTTCTGTTCTATTTGTCTTTAGCTATTTCTTTTTTTTTTTATGGTGTTGGATGTGCTTTGTACTTAGTTTTATCTTTCTGTGCTTTTGCTTCTAAATGTCAGCATAATTTTTCTGCCTTATAATATCGGAGATGTTATAACCATCAATCAGTCCAATAGAAGAGCAGAAAAGATTAGATACCATTTATCTGTATTGGTTGCCCATTGTAATGACCCAGTGGACAACATGAACAGATAATCTGTTGCTTTGATGGAAACTAATTATTCTTAAGAGTGACAGCATCGAAATAGCTTTTGTGACATTGTTTTTAAAAATGATGACTACCTAGTCATTGCTAGTGTAAGACTGCAATTCTCTGCCATTCCTCAGTGATTTCCCTATATAAGCAGCAGGAAACCTAGATTTTCTTTTTTATTTTTTTTCAAGGAAAGAACCCTATTTGCAGAGACAAAAATATCTGACATCCCATGTAAAATGCCTATTAAATTTAATACAGAAAACACTGTGCTAGCTGCTGAAAAGTAAAAGTGCACTGCCATCTTATTTCTGTCGTGTGTAGTTGATCTTGTTGTTGTGTGAATATGAAGCCTGTTTTATTTTGACAGCTAATGGTTCTGCTAGTGTACTGTGCTGGCATTTCACCTCTTGAAAAGAAAGTTTCCTGAAGCTAAAATATATGTCTAATTGAATGATGGAATTAAAAGCAAGTGATACAGTTAAAAATAGCAGCTTCCATCCTTTCTGGGCACATGTAAATCACACAACTTTTACTCCATGTCAATTAAAGGACTGGGGAGAAAAAAGGCAAAAAATAATTGTGCCTTGCAAAAACTTTCAAGAACCTCCTTAAAAATTGCCTGTGTGAGGACTAGGTAAATGGCAGGATTCTTCAGAGTGTCCCGAAACTCAGTACATGCAGGCTGTGGTTGACTAGGGAGGCATGTAGGAAGAGTTCGGGGAATTGCGTCTCCTCACTGGTACAGATAGTCTATCTGTGACCTTAGATGCCTGTGTAGTTACAGTGCTGTGAGTGCCACAGTACCATGGCAGGTGCTGTGAGCCTTACCCAGAAGACTGTAGCTTCTTGCGTGTCCTACAGCTGTTGCGAAGCTTGTGAAACTGATGGCCTCTGGGGCAAATTGGATAGGTAAGTGCTCTTCAGTAGGTTTGCTTTCAGTGGGCACACTAGGTGTGAGCTGCGGCAGCTGAAGGGCTGGTGCTGCTCCTACTCCCAGAGGTGTGTGACGGGCAGCTGGAGATGGCAGTGTTTTATCCCTGCTGTCTGGTGAATTATTGACACATTGGGGAGGAAGCAGAGGGATATCCCTGTGTTCCTAAACAAATGAAGGGAGATACTAAGTTGAGAAAGTTAAGCTGGCTCCCTTTAGGTAGACAAGTGCCTTTTCAGTGCTGTCATTTGATTTTTCTGGTCAATGGGAGTGGGATGTCTGGAGACACTACCAATGGCCTGGCCTGGTCAAAACATCACGTTGGCCATTTTCATGGTCAGCTGACATGACTTAATCTCACTTGGGCTGTTGTAAATCAAGATGTCAGTTCCACCATGCTGCAAACCCATGTAAATGGGATCATGAAACTTGGATCTCTGCCCAGCACTAAGTGCAGATCACTGCCAGAGGTCTGTGCTCTTCTGTGGTCTCAGTGGGCCTAACCACAAATTGAAATGGCTGAAGAAATTTGAGGGTGTTGTGGCAATATCAAGGCTTGATTGCTGTGCCCTTCTTTGCGATACTTTCTTGAAGAGATGGAAAAGACAGCTCAGAGGTCAGGAGAACAGGCTTACTAATTTGAACTGTTAAAATTGATGCATATTGTGAATCCTGTAATAGCCAGCACTGGAGTAAAGTTGTTTTCATGGACACTAATGAAGATTTCTTACTTATACAGAGTCAGGAGCAAGGGGTAGGTATAAAAGTCTAGACTGTTAACTAACTAATAACTTAAAATAATCTAAATGCATAACATAACCTTATAAAGAAAATTAAATACTCTGCAGCAGAGCTCCTAGAAATCCTTGTGAAGCATCTGAGAATTAAATTGTGGTGGTATTTCAGGATGGAAAGAGTCAATGGTACAAAAGATTTCAAGTGGTGTTGCAGTGAACACAGCACACTGGAAATACATCTTTTAAGAAGCACACTTACTTCAGTGTGGTCTCTGCAGACAGTTCCCTGCTATTCAGACCAGTCCACCTCTACTTTTTCTTCCACAAGTCTCTCTTCTTCCCTCTGTAAAAGCAACATAAACCTATGGACTGATGAATTTTGCTGATTGCTAGGAAGTGTTTTTGCAGGAGTTTTCAGCAAGGTATGCTTTAATCCTGTATATGTATTTTATTAGAAATACATTCAAATAGAGACATCTTTATACACATTTCAGATGTGCTTGTGTGTGTGTACGTATCTTTTAAAAAGTCTCATAGAAATTCCACCATCTCTTCCTATGTTTTTCTCAAATTGCTCTGGTGGTGGAGCCTGCTGTAATAAGCCTTTTTTAAAATACACAAAGCAATCTGTCATCTTCTACACAGCATTTCAGATCTTTCCAAAGTGTCTTAGCATCACTGAAAGAAAAAAAACCCTGATGTTAAGAATTGCAAAGTTAATGATTAATCAACAGTGTCTGGTCCCCATCCATGGGACATCTTGTAGAACAATCAAGCCCTGCTCCGTCATAGTCCCAAGCAGTGATTGCTTCTACATCCTATGAGGCATGAGGCACTAGGGATGAAGATGGAACACCTCAGTAGCTAATTAAACAAGGCAACTTACAACTAAAGTACATGCCTGGCTAAATAGGCTGGAGTGCCGAGTCTGTCAAGCTGATCTGTCTTTAAGTGCTTTGCACCTTTCACTGTACCTGGTTGAACATTAACATCCCAAATTTGCTGATTTTCACCAATATCCTGCCACATGCAGAGAACTAGCTGAAAGGAAGCTGGTATTTTTTGTAATGTAGTTCCTTGAAGCATTATCCTAAAAAAGACATCAATCTTCACTGTTGCAAAGAAGCAGCACAAGATGTTTTAAACATTTTGAAGGGAAAATGCACTGTCTGTACTTTCCTATTTCTCTTCTACTATTTCCTCACTCACTGGGATGTATGTTTTTCTAAGAATTCGGGAAAGAAGTATCTAAAGAAAATGAAGGAACAGTAACAATTAAGTTATCTGCTCTTCCCTGCCTGTTCACAAATTTTCTAACCTTGTCTGTGGCTGAGCCTTTTAAAATTATCTTATCCGTACATTTCAAAGGTCACCAGAACTGCTTTCTGAAGAGGCAGTGAAGAAAGCTATGCAAAATAAAAGGCAGGAATAAATACAGAGGCAAAACTTTTCCTCAAAGATTTTATCTTCTTTTCCTGATCCTATCTGGATCAGATATGCAAAATCTAAAGGAAATAAGCAGAATATTTGCTGGAAATAAACATTGAAAAAGGACTGGTGGGGTTGACCAAAAATACAGATGTAGAAGCATGAATGTCAGGAAAAATAGCACCAAGAAGCCGGAGCTAATGCAGTTGTGAATAATGATCATCTCTGAGAGAGGACAGCTGAGATCACAGACTGGTATTCCAAAAATCTGTGGAAAAGTCTGTGCTGTAATAGAAAGATGTCAGTGTAGAGAAAAATTATTTAGCAAATTTGGCAATAGTTAGTAGTGTCTGGGCAGAGCTGAAAATGAAATTTTCCTTTCTATAGGAAAAATTGTACCTTTAACATTAAATGATCTCCTTAAATGTATGCATTGTCCTTGGGCAAAGGACTGTACAAAGCATTTGGAATATACAATACTGTGGCCCAAGACTCCTAGACGGTTTCAATAAGCAGCTCAATTTTTGTTAAGACTCCTCAGAATAACTAGAGAATTGGAAGGTTTAGGGTGAGCACCCAACTGACGTGGGAGAACTTTGATGAGAATCAGCACTAACCGTTTGTACCAGTGAAAAAGTAGGAATGGCTCTGTGTGGAGGATTTTGACCATCTATTGTGAGTGATGTGAATTTTAAGGGATAAAAACAGTTACCGTGAAACATGAAGGTGCTTCTGCAGATAGCTGGTGATAATGTGCAGGATAGCTGCCACAAGGAACTGTTTGATATGGTGGAGAGATGGAACAAATATGGCAGGATGGAAGTATAAATATTGGAAATGTACACTTATATTCAGGAGCCTTTCCAGGGTAAGTGGTGGTGTTTCTAGGAAACACTGGCAGTCCTGTAACATCATAATTAAAGGCAGATAAAATTTCTGGAACTTCATGAGTGAGACTGGGAACCAAACCCTATCTTCAAAAAGGGTTTAGGCCACAGAAGGCTCTGCAGTGTCTGAGCTGAAATCAGGATGTCATACGCAGAATACACAACTAGTCCTGGAGCAATGACTGGGCTCCAAGCCTTACTTTAAGTGCTAAGCTACAGTTCATGCTCTCACTTTTCTCTGCCCACCTCTTGTAAAGCAGCTTAAACAGGAAAGCTGGAAAGTGCCCATAGTGCTGAGGAGGTGGGGTGATGGAGGCTTCTCAGGCAGGGCCGAATACAGATTCATGCATTGCATAGAAGTGCACATTATTTCATGTAGTTAATCCAGCTCCTGTGTAGAGAAGGAGTATTGTACAGAAGGAATAGCCTCTGCATTGCTTGTTACAGAAAGACACTCTGAGCAAGTCCTTCTCCAGGCACTTTGACAAGATCCTGGTTTTGTAATGATAAAAGCTCCTTGGATGATTGTTTCTGCCCCCAAGAAATTACTTTGGGTTTGTATAAATGTCTCGGTCCTCAAATGTCTATTTTTTTTTCAAACCTTAGATATTTCTAAAGCTGCATTTGATGACAGAGACCTTTTATAGAAAATGGTAGGGGAAGCTAAATTTTACTAAACCATCGGCCAAGGAAGTACACTATAAAAATACTGACATAGGCTAAAGTCTGGAAGTGCAGATGCATCGTTGCAATAACTCTCATCTTAATTGTCTGTTTTCTGTTAAATCAGTGAGGAAATGCAAATTGCCATAATTGGAATGAGATCGGACTTAATTTATATTCTGTGTAGCTGAAGTGGTTTGTGAATGTTTTTCCCTACGAAAGAAATGCCTTTTGAGATAACCCGCAGCGGTTTTTGGATACATGGGGATATTCCTGCTTTCAGTGCAGTAGTTCAAAATGGAAAATGCTCTAACTGAACCTGAAGCTAGAATAAAAGCATCTGGCATTTGACCTACCCCAGTAATTCCCTTTCTCCTCTTTTTTTTCTTATGGGAAGAGGGGAAAAAATCCCAAAAAGCAGAAAACCAACCCATCAAAACTTTTTTTAATATAGTTTGTTTCAAATCCTCTTTGGTACCTGTGCTACATTCCTAAGATCAAACAAAAACAATCACAAAATAAGTGGAAAGGGATTTACTCCTATTGACATTATTTGAATTTTGCTACTTGTTTCATCCAGTGCAAAACTGGTACAAGACTGAGCCAGACAATCTTTCTTCGTTCAGTAAAAAGTACCTTTCAGATCAGGTGATCTATCAGCCATGTTTTCAAAGGCAGTAAGGTGCTTAATTCCCGTGTATCTCCTGGCAGGTGGGAAGATTTACCTAATCATTCTGCATTAGTATAAATAACTGCCCAAATCATGATGTATAGTGAACTTGTCCCTAAGGCTTAATCTTATACCACTTGCATTTCAACTTTAGGTAGAGCATTATGTGCATAAGGAGAGAAGAAATGATGCCCCAGTTGTATGCTGGAGTTCAGTTTTGGTCTGAGTACTGAATGTGCAGAGTTTGGCTAATAGCAGTCAAAGTTTTCTCGTTACATTGATATTCACTGAAACACCTAAACTAACCCTGAACTGATAAAGTTAGAGGTGGAATCAGCAGAATGCTGCAAGACAATATTTCATTTCCTGTGAATGTTTTTCCTGCTAAGAAACATCTGCCAGAAAGGACTCCATGGGGGCAAGAACATCTGAAAATATGGAAAATTTAAAGAAGTATTCTTCCATGTTGCTAATGACTTGGTCAACTGAGAGCGTGAAACACAGCTCATTTTTGTTTGTTGTTAGGCAAAACGTGCTTGGTTCCTAAGTGCAGAAAATATGAGCTTTTGATATCACTACTTAGTCTAATTGACTCATCTGAGTCCTGTTTGAACCCTATGATTCATCATTTTTCAAATTAGTAGGGACATAGGTAGGATAATCTGTGGATATAATCAGTAAAACATTCACAGTGCTTTCCACTGTAATGGATTATCCTGTCATTTACAGTATCTCTTATTTCTGTTATTATCGGGGCTTCACATCCCAATTAAAAGCCTCATTAGTCCATTCCTGAGGAAGCTGCCGCTCTGCATTGCTGCTGACAGCTGAAGGAAGTGTGTCAGGTTGTTGTGTAGAGCATTATTTGCTTGAAGTTGGCAGCTCACTTTAGCATAGCCGTCCTCCTGCTACATAGGAGATACTTAAGTGTCAAGCTTTTTCAGGCCATCCATCTTCTTTGGCCATTCCACCCACCCATGCTCGAGCCACATCCACCAGTGCTGGTGCCCCTCTCTGCCTTCCCTTTGTCATTATGTCATTGTCAGTTGTTCAGTTTATTCAGTGATTAATCATCATTTGGAAGGTTCTGCTGGGAGTAAACAGAAAAGGGGGTATTCCTGCAGGTGGTTTCTCTCTGATTAGTTAAAGTCACAATGGCTGGCTGCTGAGCCTTTGTTTCGGTTTCTTCTGAAGATTGCACGGGCTTTTTCCTTACCAGAATTTAACTGGGCTGATAACTGTGGGCCTGCCTTGGGTATCCTACTGGTGTATGCCGAAAATTAGCCCTGTTAAGCTCAGAGGATTTGTGCTGGTCTAATAGAGGAATCAGCTCTTCTGCAAAGATTGGTGGAGGTTTTTTGTAAGAATTGTCTTGTTATATGACTGCACTAACCCTGTTACAAGTTTAGCAGCAGAGCTCTACACTGTTCGTTCAGAAACACTTGGCTGGCTGCTTTGTGCATAAAAGATAAAATGTTGGCCAGAAGATAAGGGCAGTTCAGCATCTCATTTCTCCTTTGTATTTGCACCAACTATAAGTCAAGTTATCATAATTTTCAATAACCTCTGAGAAGGGGGAATAATGATATTCAAAACCGTGGAAAACAAGGGAGCTCCTCTAAGCTTCGCTTGTCTCTTCTGCATAATGGCTTAAATGCAACTATTTCACTATGTAATAAAGCATGGTTAGTTTTGCATTTCTTTGGGTCACATGAAAAGTCATATAAATATTCCGTGTATTCTCTCTACTTCTGTATTCCTTGACAATAATAACTTACCAAAACTTATGTTCAGTTAGAAAGCTGGTTGATGACAGTAACAGCTATGCCATGGTTCCAGATCTGTTAGCTTGCCTGAGTATTAAATTGCTCTTCATATTTCTCTTGCAGATTAATATTTCTTTTTATGCTGCAGCAGCTTTTAATGTCATCAAAAGGAGACCAGATGAATAAGATATGTGTGGGAGGATGAAGCAGTGGTCACTCACAGTATCCTGCTGTTTACTCTGGCTGTAGAGTTCATAGTCCCTCCCACAGGGCAGCTGGCACCAGGCTATGATTTTAGTACTTGCATTATTTGCAGTTCACAGCCTCCAGCCATGAAATGACAAACTCTGAGCATTCAGGTAAACTTGCAGCAGCTGTATTCTGACAGGCAGACTCGCGAATGTGACGGCGTAACTCTGAGTGACATGGTGAAAGGATAGGTTTTTTGCACGCTTACTGTTTGTTTTATTATATGCGTAAGAAAGGGTGGATGGGTGGGTAACTGTGGGTGGAAGCGGCTTGAAGAGCAGCACAGCTAGACTTACTGAAATGTGAAGAAGAAGCAGTCAGGGGCTTAGGTGGTTATATGTTTAGCTGAAAGCATTCTCAATTTTTGTGCAAAAAGCCCTTCTTTTGGTGTTTTTTACCCTGATTCACGAGGGCTCTGCTCCACACCTTCTCCACATGCAGGAAGTGAAAGGCAAGAAATCCAAGGCAAGCAAATAGCAGTGGTGAATGGGATAGCTTTAAGAAGAGTTTTGTCATGCAGACCTGCTATTCTAGCTTGCCTGGGTCCGGCCATAGTGAGCATTCCTCTGCCTGGGAATGATTCTCCGGGGGTGTTTCAAAGAGTGAAAAAGCAGCCTGCATGCCCTTTATTGTCCCAAGGCCTAAGCTAGGACATTTCGGGGGAGGCAGGAGAGATAAGACAGGCCAGCAGTCGTATGTATAAGTCTGTACACAGGCCTGTGTCCGCCCCAAGTATGCAGGCATGGGTGGTAGGTAATGTGCCAACAACTGCTGTTCTGAGTTGCACCAGCATCTCTTCAATTCTGCTGAAATAATGAGTCAAATGAAAGGGAAAAAGAAGAAAAAGTAAGCTTAAAAGTCATTAAGATTTTGAAAACAAGTTGTTTGAGGGTTTATTTGCCCATATTCCTCAGAGTTTCTGGAAAGTCTGTCTCATGTTTCTCAGCAAGGCCAAATCTGCTGCCTAGCAGCATTTGAAAAAATGAATGCAGGGATTTTTCCAGAACCACATGCCTCTAAGAGGGAGCTGCACCTTGAGGAAAAGCACCGAAACCCACATGGCTTTTAGTAACATTGCAAGACCTGGTAGTACTGCTAGCTGTCACTGTGAGAGGTATCACCCACCTGGTTGCATATGCAGAGCCCTCTTCAGTCTCTGTCTGTGAAGCACCTCTTACTCTTGTCTCCCAGTGTACCTCCACAGGTGGGGATGTGCATAGGCAAACAGGAGCCCTTTGGCTTTTGCAAACCTGAGTAATTATATGGCCCAAAATGGGGGGCTCAGACTAAAGGTCTGACAGGAAGAAGCCTTGAGAGCCAGGTCTTGCCAATCAGCAAGACTTTTCTTCGAGGAGCTGCTAGGGACACACAAAGAAGGAGGCTCCTCAGGCAGTTCTAGTCTTGGCCCTTCTTTGCACTTACTCTGCATTATCAGAAAAACCTGGCTGTAAAACACTTGTCACTCATAGTATTCATGTTTTGCCAAATAATATCTGACTCATGCTATATCCCAGCTGTTTCAGAGTCTTTTGCAACTACTCATTTATTGGTGTACATAAAATAAATAATTTAAAAAATCAATGAAAAAGCCTAGACAGTAATGGAGCTTTACAGAGACTTATTTGGAACAAAGTGCTATGGGAAAGAATTGAATTGCATTTTTAGGGCTCATGTGGGTGCTTCAGATAAAGTTCACGAGGTTGGCTGCAGTTTGTTTTTCATGAAACAAGAAAATGGCAAAGATGGTGGCATGGTGTAGCTATCACAAGACCACTTGCCCTCCTGGTGCTTCCCCTCCCTGGTCATCCCACGGCCAGCATGGAGGAGCAGCAGTCAGCAAAGGGCAGGGGCCAGGGACTCCTGGGTGTACAAGGGACATTTCCCCTTTGGAGCAGCAGGCATCTTCTCCTTCTTCCCTCAAAGCAAAAGCCTCCAGAAGGTGTAGCCAAAAGTCATCCTAGCCATTGGGGTCAGCATGGGGTGCATTTACTTTTACTGGACCCAGTCCTGCATTTGGTGGTGTGGTGGTGGCTCTCCAGGGCTGCGAGCGGTCCCTCCAGCCAGGGCCAGGCAGTCCTTGCAGCCTCAGGAGCAGGGAGGACCACAATAGCTGATTAATGCTTTTGTGTTGGATACTTTTTAACATTAAAATTTTCCCTTTGTTATTATTTTTGTTTACTCAAGCTCTACTTAGTGCATCGTAAAACTAGGTTAATATGTCTTCACCATATTGTTACGCTTATTGTTTTTTAACCAAGCTACAAAATCAGGCGGACCTTGTATGCAAGCATAGGCTTTACATTTTTCAGTGGAAGGTAGGTTAGTTTATAAAGCATAGAAATTAAGTTGGTGTGTTGTCCGTAAAAGGTACCTAATTTACCAAGAATTTATTTGAAAAGTAACATTATTCTTTTAATTGTGGATGTTATTATGAAAATTTTTTAAAGGTTTGATTTAAAAGAAAAATGCTTAAAAACAAAGAAATGATGTGACAGAGAAAGGGAGCTCGATGAAGCAAGCTGACTACAGGCAGCAGATACTAATTTAAGAAATAGCAAATTATCATTGTGCCAGAGAATCTGTACATATTGAGGGATTTCAGAAGGTGATTGTTTTTGTTAATTGATTAATGCTGATAATATGCCTGGTACTGCACAGTGAGCTCTACCCTGTTGTTAATAGCACAGCCCCATCAATGTAAAACCTGTACTAAATTAACATATAGCTGCAGGTGACATGCCATCCTATTTTTGCATAAATCAAATGTGCACTCTGATCCAGCTCCTTCAAAGCTCTTGGATCCTTTTCCTCGGACCTCCTGTCACTGGAGCCATTTTGGGAATGGGGCATGATGCTGTGATTAATTCTAGTTCAAGCAGCTATTTTTAGCATTTGCATATTTCCTATAGAGCAGAGCCCAAGACTTCACTCACATAGATGAAATCCGAACTGATCTGGTCACATGTGATCTATGTCTGAAGGATGCTGGAATAGTAATGGTGTCATGCTTCAAAATGGTAGAAAAGCCACTGATCCTAGTCTCCTCTATTTTTAAACATGTTTAAACCATATATATATTTTTTATATATGTGTGTGTGTGTATACACACACATATATATATATAATATAGAAAGATAAATTTTTGTGTTCTTGTTGGTTTGGTTTTTTTTGTTTTTTTTAGATCTTGGGTACCAAGGAGTAGCATCCAAATTATATCCTACCCTTCCTATACTGGTGTGCTTTTTGGAAATAAGATCTTTTTGGAAACAGGATTTAATTGGTTTTGTCCACTTAGACCTCATGAAGTGTTAAGTTGACTTTATGCAGCAGTGGATCAGCAGTGCAGCTACATTATTGAAGAGCTGAGGGTCTTCCCCTTTGTAGCTAGGGATCCAGTCCTCTCACCATTCACTCTAAACCAAACTTTATGTTGTTCATGGTGCTGAATTTTTCACAAATGGGAACATCTTAATGAATATACTGAAAAATTTCATCTATTATTTTACTTCAAGGATTTTTTTTCCCAGTTATTTTCATTGTTTCCAACAATGTCTTTTATGATCATATAATGGTACTGCATAAATCCTCAGGTAAACTCATTAATGCATATCAGGGTCACCAGTACATAAATAGCTTCCACTGTGTATAGCAGACAGACCATGTTGGGAGCAGGCAAGTAATGTCGATTCATTCTCAGACCCTCACTTCTTACTGCTCTGAAAGTTTCTACTTACATGTTCTCCCCTGTTGATGCAATTTTGACTTGGATGATGAGTGAAAGGACAACTTTTGCTTTCTCAAAATAATGAAGAAAAACAATCGGTTCACTAAGCACTGTTACCTTTATGATACATTAATTATTTAGGAAAAGATGATATGGATCAAAAGTACAAAGGCTTCTTAATTAAGGGCAGTTAAAGGAGCAGTTTTCTGGGAACAAGAGAACACTAAAACGTAAATGTGTGTACAAAAATATGCCCCAGAAAAGATTTGCAAATGTGCTCATTGTGAAAAAAGGAAGTGTATTTAGCTGAGAACATGGAAGACTTTGAACTGCATGAGGACTATTTCTATATAAATACTTCTTCCTATAATGATGAAAAGGGAAACAGACACTGACTGCCATCTCCTTTCTAGCCCAGTAAAACTGTTGAAAGCTTCTCAGCCAAAACCATATCGAACTGGAAAATAGAATTTTGTTCAAAATTATTTTTTCCTTGGGTAAAGGGTGTAGATTTTGATGGAAAATTTTCTTACTGTTAAATATAAGAAATTCACTGCCTTGGATCTTTTGTTCAGAATCACTGATTACATGTCTAAGTCTTAATTTCACTCCCCTCCCCACACCCTGTGGTGACTTTTCAAGGTACCTATCTTCTCAGACTTTGGAAAAATGACAGGGCAACAGAAAGGAGGAAATGAAGTTATTTGTCATTTTGCAAATCTTAATAGCTGATGGTAGCAAAAAGGTGGTTTTGCTTCTGTAAGCTCAACTGTCTGGCTTCTAGGCCAAATCCCTCCCCTAACCAGACACAAGCAGAGATTGGCCTGCAATGGCTGAGAAGCTAGAATAAATAAAATCTAGGAAAATTAAGAGAATTACCTGGTTAAGAATCATTTGTGTGAATATATATTGCAGCTTGGGGTACTGTCCCTCAGCTGATAAAATGTTTTATAGCAGTGATCATAAAACCACATGTCATTTCCTTTGTTTATATTCTTTTTGAGCTTTGAGAATACACTCAAGAGATCTTGAATTGTCTCTTAAAATGACAAACCTACACAATTCAAGTGTTGTCATACGATAGGTGTATGAAAGAGCGGAAATCTTGCAGATCCCGCTGGCAACATTGATGCCAATAGCGTTGGCTGGAGGTGCAAATGTTCCTGCCGGAGCCGTTGCAGTGGAAATGTGCACCAGATGAACAGCTGCCCTCCTCGCTCAGCAGGCAGATTCGGCGTGCTGGAATAGCTGCTACATAAAGCACAGAGAGAAAAGAGCAGATAAGCACTATTTCAGCTGTAAAGCACAGAAAGATGTGTTTCCCATTGTAACTATAAAAAAGTATTTTAATATTTATGTAGCATTTATTCTCATCTCTATGAGTGGGAGATTTATATAGATTACTTGCTGTACATAAAGATAGGAGAAATACCCCAAATATTCCATTATGTTATTTATTCATCCACAAGCAGCCACTACACAGTTTATTTTCCAATTAATCCTTACTACCAAACAAATGTTATTCTCCTTCTCCATCCCCAGTAGTAACTTCCTTCTTGTGAAACAGTTTTTCAGTGGGTGAATTAATGAAATGACGCTTCCTGATTTTGTTGCTGTTATAAGAATAATTGTATAACAGCAACTGGGAACCATGCTATTTAAGAAAGACCATTTACAGAAAGAGAAAATGCAGTAGTCTTCAGAAAGATTATTTTCATGGCAGATTGTAACCGAGATGTGTGTGTCTGAATGAGGGAAAGTGGGAGATAAAGAAATGGAAGTGATTTGTTATTTCTCCTCTTGCCTAGGTTTAGACTTCTTTTAGCATGGCCCCTCCCCAAAGCTTCCTAAAGAAACTGAACTGTGAAATATTTAAGTTCTTCACATGGATAAATGAGTTATTTAAAGGTAGAAAACAAGGAGCAAGAATAAATGATTGTGTTGCTCAACGGAGAGATGTAACAGGAGAGTCCTTTGGGAACTAGTGCTGGTCCTGGGCTGTTCTACATCTTCGTACATAATCGCTTGTAAAGGGGGTGATGGTGTTAGTGAGGGTGTTCACTGATGTGAGGTTATTTAGGACAGTTAAAGAAAAATATTGAAAAAATAAAGGCTTAAAAGACATACAGAACAGTTCCATGCTATAGAGTGTCTAGGAAATAAAAAAGGCAAATGAAATTCATTACGGATTAAAGTAAATTAATGTACATGAAGAAAACACACCTGATACTGCATGCACAGTAATGGGCTCTGAACTGATTACCATCACAATGGTTTTATCACAGATCTTGAAAACATTTAGTCAGTGCTCAGTAGTGGGCAAAAACCAAACAAAATTAGGAAAAGAGAAGGAAACAGAAGATAGAAAAAACAGTTTGGTCATTGCAGTAAACCATGAGTGCAGTTGAAAGGCTAGCACTTCTCTGCATGGAAGAGAGATAACAGAGGAAGAGATTATAGAAACCTGTAAAATCCTGACAGTTATGAAAAAAGTACATAGGGAATTACTATTCCTTGTCTCTTCCTATACACCTACCAGGAGCTATCAAAAAAAATTATCAGACTGCAGACTAAAAACAAGCAAAAGAAGTTACTTCTCCACACTGTGTGCAGTTAAACTCTGGAAGTCACCACCAGGATGCTGCAGATCCTAACAGGCTTACACAGTTCAAAAAGCAGTTAGAAAAATCAATGGAAGAAAAATCCATCTGCTGAATGCAAAGATGCCCTGCCTGGCTCAGGAAGCTCCTAAGCTGCAAATTGCTGCAGAGTGAGAAAATGTGCCATAGACGTAGCGTTATACTTCTACCCTGTTTTATCTTCTTTCTGACAATCTGCCCCCGGCTGCGGTTGGGACACGGTATGGTTAAACACCTGATTGTGGTGGTTGTTGCTGTCAGGTGATGGGTACACTCAGGAAGGTGGAAGAAGTAGCTTGCCTTTCCTCAGAGCTGTGGAGGTCTTATTGCAAAAGGGCTAAATGGTAAGACAGCTGCTTGATGCATTTTCAGAGAGGAAGTAAGTAGTGATTTTTGGGAGAAGAGTTGAAGCAAAGTACATGGAGATGGGAAAAGCCAAGCCTCTTGAGAATTGTCTTGGCTATATTAGTGTTGGCTTTTGCAAGGAGGAGGTGTGTGTCACTGTTTTCACCGAGGTATCTGTTTGAGGCATGTGAAAACTGCTGCTGCAAAGAGCTGAGGTAGGTCATTACCCGCCATGGTAAGGGTGGTGAGGTTACCTGGTCATACCTCATCATGGTAATGAGGTAGGTACCTGACTTAGAGCCAGGAGAGGCTCACCTCCTCCTGTCCTGCACAGACGAACCTCAGCAAGAAGCTGACTTGTCAGGGCTTTTTGCATGGAGATAGGGCTAAGCTCTCAGGTGCTACTTCCACGTGTACAGGCAGACCGTGCAGTCACACTGGCTATGAAACCTCGTGTGAGTGGAGGTTTGCAAGGTTGGATCCACAAACAGTCTGGTGGGCTTTGGTTATATTCTCACCTGTTTAGGTAAAGGTGACCTCATTTTATTCAAATTATTATTCAAGTTTATATTTGCTTTAGGAGGAATGTGAGTTTTGCTTTCCTCTCCAGAGAAGAATGCAAATAGATGGGGAGTATGGTTTTTACATATTGAGTATCTGGTGGCTTAAAGGTTGAGCTCAGTTGCATAACCCGAGGGCTGCATGTCTTGGTGTACTGAACAATAACAAAGAAGTCATTGTTTTCTGATATTCCCCCTTTTTTTTTTTTAAGTAAAATTCACATTTGAAATATCTTTTGAGCAATGCTTTGAAGTAGAGTGTAGCTCCCAGATGTGGGTAATCTTAATGCTAATTTACTATACAACAGTGTGCATTATTAAAGGACATGTGAATGATTCATCCAGTGAATGAAGAAAAATTATTCCAAATGATTATTGATGAGTTAATCAAGATAGCCACGTCAACTTTCTTTTGTCCATTAGTGTGAACAGTATTTCACAATCATAATAATAAAAGCCAAATGTTAATGGCTGAGGTAATCAGACCCTAATGAAGAGCAGTGAAAAGTGCTCTCTTTAAATTGTTTACAGTTTTCATAATCACTGGAGTGGTCAGTTGGTCCCATGATTCTTCATATTTCATAATGTATGTTTACTATCAGGTTTTGTTTTTAAATTCCTTTTTCTTTCTCCAGAAGGTGAGTGAACAAAGAAATTAAGAAGCATAATGCTGTGTAATAGCATACCAAATAAAACTAATTTTGTAACATGAATTCTTTCTAAGAGAAAAGGATTTTATGCCTGGAAATATAGGTAGCTAGGAGCCTGCTTCTGCCTTTAATTTCTGTTCTTCATAGAATTCTTTTGTTGAAAATAATCACTATCATTTTTAAGAGCTCAGCACAGGCTTAAGCATTATCCAGCAGACAAGGACCCTTGACTGCTTTAGTGTAGGAGCCTTTTGAGGAAGAATATTTTAACTGCTGTCTATCTTTCCCAAGTACTATGCTTGTGATCCACGAATATGCAGTTCAGGAACTGGTTTGTGAGACTGATCCTGTGAGTAAATTTACTCAAATGACTTTTCAGGATCAGCGCCTTTCTCCTTGTATACTTGACTTGCCTTTTTCTCCCAGTAGTATCTGAGACTGTTCTTTGAAAGTATGCTTGCTCCTTCAATGTAACATTTGAAAAATCAATAAAAATGATATAAATTTGTGTCATTTTAGGCCATTAGGCCAACAGACTCACCAAGTACTTGTAGTTCTGACTGGTCCACAAAACATCCATCCAGCTTCCTCCCTCTTTTCCCAAGTGATGAAACTTTCTAGCACCATCTAATAAAATTGGGACCATTAGTGTAAAAGATCAAAAGCCACAAAATTAGAAAGTGCCATACAAATGTCCTAGGTCACTGCAGTTGCAGCAGATAGCAATAAAAAGGGGAAAAAGCAGTTTGGCCTGGGGGGAAATGCCTTTCTGACTCCAGTGATCCTTTCCAATTCTCTTTCCTGGACAAAAACCTTTCCATCTGCAAGTCCCTCATTTGACGGATTGCTCTGAAGGCTGGAAGGGGTTACTTGAATAGTTCAGCTACTCACAGTTTGTAAGGTGGGAAGAACACAATGTTATTTTGCCATACCACATATCTGCACTAACTCTGATGTAATTTTTGACAGGGACATGGCATTGTCAGGTTATTCCCCAGGCTGCTAGGAGCCATGGACCAGACTGGGAAACACCTTTCATCAGCTGGCCCAAGCCCAACTAGTCTACATCCTACAGACTACTCAAGCATCATCCACACAGCCTGATTGCCTGTCACTGTTGTCTGGACACTTGTTGCAAGGGGAGGCAGAGTGCGATAAACCTGCTTGCTGAGGTGCTGCCTGGCATGCAGCTCCCCAGAAACATCTCTTCTGCTTCTTTGTGTGGCAGACCATGTTAGCGGGAACTTAGGAACCTTGTGGGCTTCGCCCACTTGGCAAACTCTCAAAACACTGCAGCATGTGCTCCAGGGGAATGGCAACTGTGGACCATGATGCATCTTTAAAACCCCCCAAACAGGACAATAGATGCAGATAGATACTTCAGCAGCTGCTGAATTTGTAGTGACGCCCATCGAAGAAGGATTCAGCAATGATGTCCTGCTGAAGATTGTGAGAAAGTTTAAAATTTGACTGATCTCTAGGTGTGCAAGTCTACAGTAAGGAACAACCCTGACATGGCAAGGAGTTGAGCTGGCTGCGAGAGACCTTGATCAACATCTCCAGTAGATCCAGTGCAGGCAGCAGCACATGGCCTTGGCTGTGTAGTGGTGTGCTAAAGATGGAACAGCATCCTTTAAATGCCTCCAAGAGGTTTTGCCAAATGACTGCTGGATGACTCAGCCAATGTCTGCACGATGTCAGGTGAAGTGCATGGCACCAGGGGAAGGAAGCTACCAGGTGAGATTGACCTTATTCTTGCAGGAGACTGAGGTCTCCTCAGAGCTGGGGGGATTGAAACCTTCTGCTCCTACTGTCAGATTCAAGTCCAAGCCCTTTGCCCTTGAGTGGAACTATTGGGCAGGAATACAAAATCTCCTACTGTTGAGAGCCTGCCCAGGCTGCAAAGAGGCAACTGGCATTCTTCTTTGTGGTTTAAAATATTTTATTTGTTTTTGAGACTCAACTCTTTGGGAATATTCTTGGAAATCCAGGGAATAGCTGTATCTGGGGACGCATAAACATGCTGATAATTACAGGAGCTATTTGTTGTGACTCTTACCCACCACAATAACTTGAGATGGTAGAGACAGTTATAGTGTCAAATGAGAAGTGAGAAGGAAGATCTGACAACTTTATTATGGTTATTGCTGTTTGAGAAGCCACTAAACAGCTAGTAACTGTACACTGTATTTAGCATGTCTTGCTGTTTCCTCCTGAAAGAGAGAACATCTTGGATTGTTAGAATTAATGGTGCTGTAGTGTAGGTCAGAAACACACTAACAAAGAGAAAGTAGAGGCAAAATTTGCCTTAAAATTATTCTAAACTCTCTGGGATATATGTGCATGTGTATACATCAGCATGGCATTAGGAAGGCTCGGGGGGGGTGATATTTTTCCTGTTAGGGGCTTGAAAATGATAAC
The DNA here is from genome assembly GCA_031468815.1 of Morus bassanus. NCBI lineage: Eukaryota > Metazoa > Chordata > Aves > Suliformes > Sulidae > Morus > Morus bassanus. The sequence continues at coordinate 7,439,142 of CM062583.1, forward strand.
CTTACTTTTCATGTTCTGTTAGCTTCTGTTGCTAAGCTGAATTTGCCCTGGTGCATGTGTGTGCATTTGCTTGTGCTGTTGAGGGATGGAGGGAAAATGCAAGCACGTTTTGGTAAGTGTGGCCCGTCTAAGGCATAACTGTACATGTGACACCAGGCACTGCCACATATAAATGAGAAGGACCAACCCGTCCTGGCCTGATAGCAACTTTTGAAGTCAAGCTTGTCTGGCAAGCTCTACGATAGAGGTAGTCCTGTAAGTTCAGAGTTCCTCTGACTTCTGGGTACTGTGGGTTTTGGAAAGTGAATTTCATAACTAGTTCTCATTTTAAGTCCTGAAATGACCTGGTCAAAACATAGGATGTGGCCTTTCCCAAAGTCTGGTGGGAATGAAAATCAGATCTGGAGCCAAATCCTATGGTTTAGCACATCTGTACTGGAAAGAGAAGATTATATTTTTATGTTATAATTGTTTGATATACTTGTACACTGTATACTCTACCCAAGAGTAAGCTCTCTTATGCTGTTTTATGCAAGAATAAACTTGGGATGAACTGCCTTAATGGAAATTTCCTGAGTCTTGATCTTGACCCTGCCATGCTACTTACTCCTTCTCACTTATGTAATTTTTTTTTTAAAAAAAAAACATCATTATGTTATATAAGCTAGTAGTAGGAGACTCAAATCATCACTTGGGTAAGCTTTTGTCTCCTCTTTATCTGTTTTTCTTTGCATTATCTGACCTTTAGAAAAATACCATTAAAATACATTTTCTGCTGTACATAAATGATTTTAAATGAATTGTTTCCTAGAGATATGACATTTACATGCAGTGTGAGTTACTTATGCATGTGAAAGAAGAGATTAAGAGAGCTTTTTTATATCAGGTGTACAGTATCACATTTCTATTAAGTGTCCACCTGTGATAAATGGCCTTGTAAGACCTTTGACATTTGATTTACAGGTTACAATCAAATTTCTTGCCCATTGCTGTTCTGCTGATGATTTTACTTTTAAACACTTGTTATTTTCTTGAGACACCTGTTTGTGAACTTAGCCAGAGATGCAACATGATGCTGAATTCTACTGTATCTCTGTGAGTCATTAATTTCAACCTATTCATGTCCCCACCTGGTTCCCTCTGAGGATGCTGCTGCCTTTGATTGAACCAAAGCTTTGCGTTCACACAACATGTATATATTGTTTAGCTCTCATGTTCTTAGTAATCAATCTATCTGTAGCAAAGGCATATCTTTTCCCAGGAAGGGAGGTGGGGCAGCAATGATGTTCTTGAAAACAGCAGTCTGGGATTGCTGATGGCTTGGAGCAGCAGCCTGATGCCATATTCCTGCTGAAAGGTCAGCACCCGGAGCTGTAGGAATAAAAATCAGGACTCGGCCTCTGAGAGAAAGTGTGGCCCATAAGATGAGGCAAGCCAGCACAGAGTATTTCATGCTCATCCCCTGCAATCTCCTCTTGCTGCTTCATGCCTGACTCCTCCTGTGCTTGGAACATATCTCTTACATATCTAATCAAGCACGACACATAAGCAGCTGGCTGTAACCCAGCATGAGACTGAGGGTGTATGTGAGAAAGGCGGAGGTAAAACAAGGTAGGTGAAAGCCCTCCCTAAGGTTTTTGGACCACTCCAGTGTCTTCCAAAGGTATCAGAATTCCTGTTTACAAAGCGAGACAGCAGTCAGCCTCTTCCCATCTTTGCGGCCTGCATCAGCAAGGTGCTTGTAAAAAATATCAAAATAGACATTGGATTTTTACATTTTCCTGCTTCTTCTATGCTTGGCTTGGCAGATGTGTCTGTGTACCCATTCAGTCTGCTTCCATGTATCTTCTGTAAATACCAATATGCAGCATGTGGTCCTTGCATTCATGTTGGCTCCCCTTTACAGGCTGCTCTTACTTCTACTCCCCTGCCTCAAAGTTCTTCCCAAATGGAGGTCAAGCAATGGCAGGTATATCTCTGAACTCACAAAATGGGAAACTTCAAGCTTAGAGGAGTGTCTTTGTTACAGCCAAATCCTTTGCCAATTTATTTCAGCTGTGATAAAATCTTAGCTTGCTTTCTTTGAGAAACATGATCTGTCAAATGATTCAATGTGGGTTTTTTTTTTTCCCCAAAAGTTCCTCTTTTTTTTCTAAAACAAGAAGATAACTTACAATTTAGCCAGTCTGCATTTTTCCTGGATCTAACCGTTAATGTTGCTAAAAGGAAGAAATGTACAGGAAGGACCACTGACCATAAAAGGGCAGCTTTTGTATTGCGTGGACTTACTTAGCTGGTGGTTGATGTTCATATCCCTTTGCTGCTTCAATTCAAGCAAAAACTGGGATTGAATTTGGCAAATTAACATGACAATGTCAATGTCAAGACCCATTACAATAAAGAGAGAGAGTTCTTATTTGCAAAGTAGTGTCTTAACAGCCCCGTAGCAGAGGAACACTTTCCCTTCTTGAATTCCTAAGAAGGCAACAGAAATGTCATTCATCTTGCTCCCATCACACTCTTCTAGCTTAATTTTTCAGAAGCACCTAGGCAAGCTGTTTTTCATTCCTGCAGTTTTGTTCAGTGACTTCAGCTGAGGAAGACTGGCACCTGCTTGAAGCTGCACCTGGCAACTTCAAAATTTTCTTTGTTTTTCTTTTCTTGAGAGTGTGATTATGCCATCTGGAGGATCTTCCATCGGGCTCTCTGCAGCTTTCAGCTGGCTCTGAGGGCTGTATCCTGCTCCAGTTGTATCTGCACAAGATTTGTTACTGTAATCTCATTGTGCTCACCTGCATGCTAGAGAGTTGGGTCTTAAAGGCCTCTTTTTACCATGGCATTCAAATGGGTTCTGTCTCCTGATTGTGAGGACTGGCATGTCTGTTGACTCCTGCAGTCCTTAATCTGGAAAATACCCTTGTAAAATCAAAGGAGCAGCAGCTGTGCTTAAGCTAAGTGACCAAAACAGGGCCCTTAGCATCAATACAGGTGACTTAGCAGGACTGCTAACTGATGTTAGTCTTCTTCAAACTGTTACTGGAAATACCACATTTTGTGCTGATTGTGCTTAGCTAAAGAAGTTTCTGGGTATAACTACTGGGAGTAACACCCAGAAGTGTATTCAGGCAAAAGTCCCTAATCTGTGCCCTTGGATCCACCCTGCCAGCACGTTGAGTTTATGGAAGATGAAAATGTTCAGCGTGTTGCAGGATCTGATTAGTTGTTTGCATGCCATTTTAACACAAAGCTATTGGCCTCCCTTTGCCTTAAAGAAGGATACTTTCCCTTTTTTCATGACTGTTAAAACCAAGTGTAAATGCTAGTGGTTTACAGCGCTGAGCTGCTGCTGCACGGGGATGTTGGTGGGGAAGTTTGTCCATGAATTCTCAGAAAGCCTCAGAATTAGCAGTGTTGGGAAACCTGAGCCATCAGCTGCCTCCTCATTTAAGAAAGTTGTTCCAAGTTTGTTGTAGTTCCCAGTTCAGAGAATTAATTAGTTATAAAATTAAATGCTTAAAAGAGTTATATTGGGGCTTATAAAATCTGAATAAAACCAAACAGGAATGATTCAATTGTTTGTATAAAGGACTTCTTCCAGGAATATTGATTGCTTAACTACAGTCCTCACTAATTCCTACCACTCTGCTTGGGGAAAATAGACTCCTAAAATAGTAGTTTTAAATCCTCTTCACTATCCCTTCTTTTCAATTTCTTTTTGCTGTGACACTACCTTTGTTGTGTAGTCCCACCAACGCACCGCGGTACCAACATAACACTGTCTTCCAAATATAGCTTTGCTGAGGAATGTCTTTTTCTGACAGTTAATATTTGGTTTTCTTGCTCTTTTAGCCCCTCCTTTTGGAGCTGAGTGGCTGTTCTGCCAGTTTTGGGTAAGATGAGTGTGTGTTTGTATGTGTGCACACAGGGAAGGGGGTTGTCCTTTTTGGTACCACTGTGTCAGTATAACTGATGTTTTGCTCTGGGTTAAATTGATAAAATAAATATCTCCTGTTCGAAAACAAACACTGCAATGTTTTTTAAACTTTATCATGAAATTTAAGGCAGTATGTTTCAGTAATAAGAATAATTATATTTCCAGTTAATAGCATTTTTTATTCACTTCAAAGTGCTGTGGATTCAAAATCAGTAGTGTTAGGTTTTAATAAGATGACATGGCTTTTCTCTTCAGTGGCAATTGCTCTGTTTTATTGTTCAGTACTGATTTACATTTTAAACTGAACTGAACACAACAGTTTTGAACAAGAAGGAAATAGCAAGGTAGACTGAAATATTTTTAATTTTTTATTTTTTTTAAGCAGGCATCTTTTTGGAAGGCTGTATTCTGCAGTCTCCAAAATGTTTAAGTTGCTGTTGTGTGAACTCATGGGAGAGGAGGAAGTCAGAGAACTCAAGTGCCTCATTCTATAGTGTGAAATGAAGTTTGTGGGTGGACTTTTCACAGGGCTGCATTATGCTTTGTCTTTGTGTGACACGCTGGTTAAATGGACAGGACAAGTCTTTGTAGTTTTGCAATGTCGCATTGTTATTTAGCACATAAGAACAGCGCAGTATTGGTGCAGCTGTTCATAAACTGGTGATTGGAAAACCTTGTGCAGGGCAAGACAGAAAATGCTATATCATAATTCTGAGTCTGAGTCCTGAAGATGCTTCTGGCAATGTGAAACACTCCCTTTCCCTAAAAACATGATTACCTCTAACCCTTGTTGTGTGATGCTGCAGATGGAGACAGTACTGAGCATCTATTAGCAATTCAGATACACAGGGCTGAGGTTGAAGTTTTGATCTTTTATGCTCTCCGAGGATCTCTAAAGAGTATTTTTGGCCTGGGGGTTTTACACAGCCCTATTTTGTGAGAAATGCTGAGCTCCCATTTCTTTTCTTTCTGCTTTGCTGAGGGTGGGGTTCTGAAAGCCACTGCTGAAAACTTCAGTTGTAGCCTGTCTTTTTGAAGTAGTTGCATTTTAAATACTTTGTGAGCTTAAAGTATTCTGATTTCCCCTGGAATAACAAGCACCTTCCTCTAACGGTAGCCGAGAGGAGACTAGCTAACAACACTTTTCACACACACTCCCCAATTCATGCGAAATCTCATACCCCAGGGTATCAGATGTGTTTTGCACTGCTGACCTGGACATTAACCATTACCTTTAACTTTAGCAAGGAAGGAAGTGTTTGGCCTAAACTGCGGATTTGGGATGTTTTGCTAGTAGGCAGGGGTGCATAAACCAACAACTAGATATCTTCATCCGTTGGAGCTGCCACCTTGCAACAGGGGCTCCTGGGAGTTTTGCTATTCATAGAGTCCCAGAGAGCTGGTGCCATGCAGGGAAGCAAACTGAAGGGTCAAGAGGGTGTTAGGTACGTGCTCACCTGAGGTGTTTCAGATGTCCTGGAACAGCTGTACAAAAGCACTAGGATACATCTGACACCTTCCCACATGCCTCACCCAGGCTATAGAGTGGGGAGCACCACTTTGTGGCATTTTAACACTGATCCTGAGAAGTCTAGATATTTTTTTGGCAGGTCTGTATTGGTGGTTTAGAGATCTAGTTTTCCCGTATAGTGGAAGGCTTGTTTTCTGGATACTCCCAGGTTTTATCACGGTTGTTGAAATTCAATATAAGAGGACGGATCTGTCCTTGCTATTATTTACTCATAGGTGCTTGGCTTAGGAAGCAGCTATCGTGGAACAAGGTGAAAATATCAGTTGGCAAGCTGATCACAGTGAAGTTAATACGTTACACATATATTTCTTCTGCTGAATGGGTACAAATATGGGACTCATGAGATGACACTCTCTGTTGCACTGACTGCTGAATAAAAGATAAAAGCTTGGAGTAGTTTGTTTGATTAATTCCAGTGTAGCAGAGTCCATCGCTAGTATGTGGCCAGAGGCACTGAGACAAAGGATGATCTTCAGAACGTGTTAACTGCGGGGGAGCGGGGGCGACTTTCACAGAGGTCACAGAAAAGGGTCTGTCCCAGCTCGGTGGGTAAGTGATTTCCCTGCAGTAGAGCAAATGCTGCTTTTACATATGTGAGGCTCTTATTTGCTCATGGTATGACAGTACAAAAGGCAATCAAAATGAGTTAATGTATTCATTCTTTTCTTTTTTTCTCTTTCTTGATGAGTCATTGTAATTACTGAAAACTAATATATTTTCCAATGTTAAAATATTGCATTGGGCTATCAATATTCTAGTGTACTCTTTCATGTTCAGAATGTGGAAGGGGGTTGCTAGAAGATAACTTCCTGTATTTAATTAAGTAGCTTATATGTACATGGTACTTTTCAGAAAAATTAAATTAATAATCTCAGAAAGGATATTGTCAAGGTATGAAATGATACATTGCACTGTCTTACCTTATCATTATTTTCCATTAAAGAAAATCTTAAAAAAAAAAAAAAAAATCATGAAATGGTTGTTCATTATTTTTTCCAGCAAATGTTCTCACATCTGTGTATTTTTGTTTTTTTCTTACAATCAGAAAACACTGCCTACAAAACCTCTGTTGGTCCTTTTATTTCTGCACAGGGTCACTTGGAAAGATCTCAGCATTTCCATACAAGCAGTAAAGAGCAACTCTTTCAAGTGTCAGACTTGCTTTCTGGTCCAACAGGTATGGGAGTACATGCTGAGGTTCTATTACTTTGAATTACATATTTATAATTTTTAAAGCACCTCTTTTCAGAAGTAAATCAAACTCTTTGGACAGGATTTGTAAAGTTATTGAGATTCCTAAAATGCAGATAAACCCTAGCTGGGACTTTCAAAATATGAATTAGGACTTCAAGATACTTCTGAGAATCCAGGTTAGTACATATTTGCATCTTTGGGCCAAATGTGGCCCTGAGTGACTTCCTGAGGACAGGATTTAGGAACCACTGTCACTTGGAGATGTGTCCAAAAGCATGCAAATATTTTGCTGAATAAGACCAGACCTTAAAAAGTGTGTGTTTCAATGGTTTGTTTCATTTGGCTCACAGACTTACGGCATGTTTTGAATTCTGCAGTATGTGTATGGCTGGTTGAATTTCAGTGCCAGGTTTCCTGAATATGCAGGCTTTGTGCAGAAAATGGTGGACTTTACTGCTGGCACCAATGTATGAAAGGAAAGTTTTCTTAGAAGCTGTCTGACATGTCGCCCAAAGTCCCTTAAGGTAGCCTCTGCTGGTGAGCCTGGGCTTGCCTGGACTCTCATAAGCAATCAGCTTTAGACTCTCTGTTCTTATGATGTCCTAAAATGTCTGAAATAATATCTCAGGCTAGCATGTAAAGCCCTATATAAGGGCTAAATACTCCCAAAAGTCTGTTTGTCTTTGTGGGTGTCCTTGTTCCTTGCTGAAAGATAAGAGTGTCATTAATGTATTTTATAGAAAAATTAGCCCATCTTTGGTTTTTTTCACCTATTTCCTTCTCAGTCAGGAGAAAAAAAATCAACCTTTTGATGACCAAGGTACTGGGTACATTCACAGGTTCTACATGTCGTGTTTTTGGAGTTCTTGGCATTGCCAGGATGAGGTTTAGGGTTATGAACAGCTTTAAGGTTCAGCTCTTTAGTGACAAGGCTGTCTGCAAAGCTGCTGTTGCAGTATCTTTAAGCAAACTGACCTCTTCTAACCTGATGGTTGGATTAGGAATAAGGACTAAGTTTCTCTAAATTTCTTCCATTTTGATATAATTTGGGAATATTTAGGGCTGAATATATTATAGTCAGAGATCTGTAGCCACTGTGTTTCATTGCAAGTGTAGTAACTGTTAAAAGACAACCTAGGTCTGGTTCAGAAGCACATTATGTCCTCTAAAGTAACAGTGTATTTGTTAGAATTAATTTTAATGATAAATCCCCAACACAAGCAGATGTGCTACTCGGTGGCTGAGACTTGTTCAGTGCCGCAACGCACACGCAGGCAGCACCCACTGTTCAGGGTCTGCCAAATACAGGTGATCAGCCTGCAGCTGCTCTGACTCACAGGTGAGGATGTAGCATGGGAGAGCATCCTTGCTGCCATGCAGCAACCAGGAGCATCTATCATCTGGCAGGTCCTCTCCCTTGATCGAAGGACCCCTGCCTGAGAGCACATGCTTTGGCAATGCAAAGTTTATATAATACACAAACAGAGGGCACATATTCTATTATGAAGAGTAATTGAATGAGAATGTAACTATTGAAACACTGAACTTGGAGTTCTGATCTACTTGCATGAAGATAATTTGTACTCCAATCCAGTGCAACACTTGGTCGTATGTTTAAATGTAAGCCTGTGAGCCTCACTGAAGAATTATGAAATAGAGCAGTTGCAGAAGCACTTAGAAGATTATGATCATACTAGTGAGAGATGAGGAAGCATCCTTGTGGATGGATACACAGGAATGGTGCCTTCTTTTTGTGTTTTTACACAAAAAAAAAAAAAAAGACAAATAAACAAACAAAAATTGCCCAGAGTAGAATAAAAATCATAATGGCAGAAAGATGCAATGAAAACCCTGACATTCTTTTAGTGTTCAACAGCCTTCATAACAATGCATGTTGTTCTACGGCAGTGTGTCAGCCACCCAGAGTATTTAGATCAGCAGTGCGGAGATTCATGATCCTGCAAGAAAATTTATAATTGTGACAAAAATGGAATGAAATCCAATTTCCCTCCTTTTTACGTATTTTATCTTGAATTGTACCTTATGTGACAGGATTGCAATTAATATCTCTTGTAAAACAGAAGGCTCGTTAAATTGGTCTCATTATGGTTGCTGAGGTTGTGTGATGCTGCTGAAAGGGATTCCCCCATTATCTGTGTTTGACACATACTCCTAATCAACCAGGCCAATTCTGCTTTATCAAAGGTCTGTCACATGAGTGAAGATAATATTTATTCTGACTTGTACTATTAGCGTAAAAAATGTAGGTTGCGTTGGCAGGCACATAACCCTCTGTCACAAATAGCCACGTAGAGCATTTATTGAGGTGTTCCCTTTCTCCAAAGGTGATTCCAAATATAGCCCACTTCACCTTTCAGTACAGGAGACACAGGTCATTTTGTTTTTTTAAAGCCTCTACTTTCAAGGAACACTTATGAAATTAAATTTAGATAGACTGTGAGGAAACCTCACAGCAAGAAGTGCTAAGGGGCAAGATTAATATCAATTCTGCAATTTCCTCCACAATTTATTGGAAAAAAAAAAAAAAATCCAACAGCCCTACATATCCAGCTTGCTTTAAAGCTTGTTAGCAATAAATGTTCTCCTTTCTGAGGTCTTAATATGTATTACAATATTACCTCATTTGTTGAAAATTTTCTGAACACTTGGTTTTGTTTCATATCGATACTCAGTTTATCAGATATTTTCTCTGTTTATTGAACTGTTCATAGAAAATTGATGAGTGAGTTTTAACAGAAGTAGTACTACTTTAGTGTGTTGGGTTTACACAAACACCAGGCTTAACAGGATTGCCCGTAAGAGGTTTGCACAGATATTTTCATATTTTTACAGTTATGTGTTCAAAAGAAACATTTGTAGCTGAAATGCAGCCTCATATGTTCGTATGAGAAACCACCTACCCCAAACCGCAAACCAAGTGCTCTCTTAGTTACATGTAAGAAATTTTGGGTAACAGGTAGAACCATACAAATGCTATATATATATATATATTTATATCTATATAACCTATACAAATGCTAGAGACTTATTTTTTATTTTTCAGCCTTTTCCTTATACGTACTGCACCTGCTACCAGGGGAGGATGCTTCCGTGTCTCCAGGAATACAAAGCAGTTTCCAATTTGAGGGAGAATATGGGAACTGGGAGGAAGGGGAATTGGCAGTGCTCGTGCCAACTGTTGGAATGATGTTGCAACACCCTGACCAGGACCGATTGCTGGGAGAACAACAGAGAAATGAGGTACAAGGGTGTTATTGGCTATGGGAGTCCTTCCTTGGTTGTTTAAACCCTTTTTTAACATGAGCATAACTTCTTTCTTAGATTACCGTGCAACTGAGACACTGACCTGCATTTTGCAACAGACCCCTTGATACAGCAGTGCTGAATGTTGGCTGATACTTCAGACACAGTAAATGAAGCCAGGAGAAAACAAGCATCCCCAGAATGAGGTGGGAGAATGTGATTGCTGCAGAAGTCACTGTCACATCAAGGAGGAAGGTGAGGAGGTAAGGGTGCTGAGCCTGAATGAAAGCAGATACTGTCTTGCAAGTGCCTGAGAGAAATTTTGCAGGCAGGCCCTTACGAGCACACCTTAGTGCCAGACCGCTAAGAAAGCTTTATCTGCTATTGAGGGCCTTATGCTTATGATTTGCTCTGCTATGCAGAAAAGCTTCAACTGGAACTGTAATTCAGAAGGCAACATTTGTCTCCTTCTACAAGAGGTGGTCTGAGTCAGTGTACTGATGCCAAGAGACCGGGCCCTTTATTCCTTGTTGAGTAGGGAACATTCTTTTTTCTTCCTCTCTTTCTTCCCCTTCCAAGGTGAAAAGCTCTGTACTGTTTCTCCACAGAATGGTGGAGGACTAGCTGTATTTTACAAATTAACAGAGACAGAACACCACACTGGAAAGATTTTAGTCTGATTGTTCTTAGGTGCAGTGTGTAGAACATTGAAATATCATATAGAGATATCATATGCTAAATCAGTCAATCACAACTTGGAAATTATTAATCCATTTTTAGCCAAAACATCCCAGACAGGTGAAGCTAAAAGTGAAATGAGGTTTCTGATCATGCAGCTAATAATCTTTCTCTTTTCCAGACTCATCTTCCATGAGATCCCAGTATTGTGTGTACTTCTAACACTGTGTAGCTTGGTGCATGATTAATGAGCTTAGTATAATGCCATGTTTGTTTATTCATACCTACTTCAGATTTATTAGATGAAATATCCTGAAAGTCAGTGTTGGAAATCAGAAAGCATAGAGCTAGTCTTTTGATGAATAATTTGTTGAGAAGTTGATGCTTTTGCAGACGTAAATCATTACTTGAATAAACATGACTATAGACAACAGAATGGTCCTGGTGGGGTAGTCTCTGCACCCTGAAGCTTAACCAGTCCCATTCGCACAAAGTTCCTGCAGGCCTTGTGGAGCTGCTGCCTTGTACATGCAATGATCTGCTTGTCAGCTGCACGGTGGCAGCTGGTGGCAGTTTGGATTAGCAGGAACTCCCCAGGCATTGCTGTGCTGGGAACAGTCATCAGTTGCTTCTTACTTTGTGGGGAGCAATTGCTGCTGGCTTCAGTAGGCTTTGGAGCCAGACCTCTTTTTAGTTATTTACAGTACTCAGAGAAGAGGACACCTACATGAACTGCAGTTTGCATGGATTATCAGAGCACAACTCTGATTGTGCTTTCAAATTTTCATTCATTTTTATTGCACAATGTACTGTCTTAAGCACTTTGCAAGATGTGGCAGGAAGGATGCAGAAACATGGGGCTGTGTTTCCTGCAGTAAGTCCATCTTTCCCTCTTTAGTGGACTGAGGTCTCAAAGGGAAAGTCCAAGAGTCAGTAAGGGCAGGGGATAACTTGGTTAACAGGCCTGAGTGGGCAGATGCTGGGCAGGTTATAAGTCCAAGCATGGTCTGATGCAAGAGGTTGATGTTCTGTAGTAGGTTCTGAACATAATTAACAAACAACAGAGGCCAAATTCTTTCCTCTGAGTCTTTCTCATCTGGAGGAAAGAATGGAAAGAAAAACCTTGCTTATGCAGAGTTCAGAGACGTGCATTATCCCAGAACAGTGGGGCTGAAAATATAACTTTAAGTGTTTAGGGCAAGGATAAGCCTTTAAAAAGCCTTTCATTCAGAGATCTAGAAAACTGGGGAAACTGAGGTGAAGATCTCTGCTTGCACTGAGAGCTGATTTCTCGAGGTCAGTGACACTGGGGTCAGTTTTGACTGGTTGTGGAGGACTTCTGGTTTTTTAATAATTGCACAGAGACATCTCAATATTTTGTCAAGAGAATGTAATGAAACCAAAGGACAGTGGTTTATCTGAAAATACTGAAGTGAAATATTTGTGTTGTGAATGTTAGACTGTAGGAGTCAGGCTGGTATTTTGCCAGAAAATGTGATTTTGGGGAATTCTGTGGAAATTTCAAGATCTTATAAACAAAATCTGTCTGGCAAAAGGTACGAGATCTAATGTTTTTGTCTTCTGAAAAAGACTTATTTAAGAAATACTACAGATATGTGAACAATTGAACAGTGCAGGGGGTGGGGGAGGAAATTCTGTTCTTCCTTTAATAGTTCTTTAATTTCCTTCTGACCAATCTTATTTAGGTATCAAGATGATTGCTTTCTAACTGCACCCAGCAAAAAAAAGAGAATTGTTTCTTTTTATTCTGTTTAAATTTTAAGCTTGGTGTAGATTTTTAGAAAGGAATGTCTTTATGGAAATTGGCAATGCCAATAGACTTACAGTTTTCAAAGGAAACTCAATCCAGGCTTCATCAGTTCAGTTACTTATATATAAATATATATGTGTGTGTGTATATATATATAAAAAATATATATATGTGTGTGTATATATATATGTACACTGCTGCACTTTTATTTTAAAAAGAACTCAAAGAAATTAGACTTCAGTTCAGCTACTTATCTAAGTATTCCCCATAGGTAGATACGTACTCAGCTGACTAGCTGCTAAATTGATAGCTGCCCTAGAAACATTGCCCTTACACTTTAATATCACAGAGGTCTTCTGTTTTAATTCCTTACATGTAAGGAAAAGCAGAATGGGTTCCAGTGTGAATAGGACAAGAAAATGGGATGCACATGTGTGTGAAGTTAAACATATGTGTAAGTGCTCAAAGTACTGCAGCCTGTACTAACAAAAATTACAGATTTGATAATTTTCAATTACTTTTTCACTCAAAATGCTTGAAGAATGGCTTTTTTCTTGTTTGGAAATATATTCTATTTTAGACTTCATAGAGTATTTCAGATTGCACAAAACATACAGCTCTTATTTGTAGAGCAAATAGAACAAGCCATTATGCTGGAAAACTGCTCTGTGTCTGCCTGACTCTTCTCACCGTTTCTCTTAGTTATTACAGACAGCTTGAAATGCTTTCCTTTTTTGTGCTTATATACAATGCTTATCTTGCATCCGTATTTTCTATCCTCTAGATCATACTATATGCAAACAGTGTGAAAGTTAAAAGTGATTTTGGCAGTGTATCAAATTTATTTCAGGAGTAATCTTACTCGTAATTTTCCATTAATAGGTAGTATTTTTATAACAAATTAATTTTTTTCTGGCAGTCTCTATTTATCAAAAAATATTTTTGTGTTTCTCCAAATGGGTAGCTCAGTGCCTTTTTATTGGCTCTAAGCCTAAACTTCAGCAAGTGTGTGATCAAGTATACCAGAAAAATCCTTTGTCCATTGCTAAACCTTATGAAATTGTAGATCAAAAGAATTTTCCTATCTTACAAGGACTGTGGTACTATTCATAGGCTAAAAATGACTGTCAAAGTAATAAAACAACTACTGTTGTCAGGGAAAGATTAAAAGCAGCAGCTGGATTGTACACAGTCAACTTGAAAATCTTTCTCTAGGAAGGTAGATGCTTTAGAAAATGATCTGGCTTTTCAGTTGATTTGCCATGATTGGCAGGCCCATAAAATGGCTACTGACACAGGAACTCGCAAAAGAAAGAAGCCTTTTTTTCCCTATAAAGAGAATATTCTGCTTTTTGCCTTCTCCCAAATTGGACTCTGCACTTGGAAGTGAGATGTAATGCAAGTGTCATGGCGATGATGGGTGCCAGCCTTTTCCTCTGTTTTATCCAATTTACCTATCCTCTTTTTTATTCTGAAATCATTCCTGCTGTCAGTTTTCTGCAGCTTGTATTTTAACCTATGTTGTTCTTACTATTTTAGTTTTGTTCCTCATCTGTACATTTTTCAATTCTCCTTAAATTCAGTATATTGCAACATTGGTGTCCATGTAATTTTTCCAAGATCATAATCAGCTGGAACAGTACCAAATACATCTAATCTCCATTCAAATTCTACCTTTATCCCCCGTATAAAGGAGTGAAATTTTTTAATTGTCTCCAAACTTCTAGCCATCCTGCTCCTCAGATTAGCATGTGTGCAATCTTTGAAACTTTATGCAAGGTCAGTGTAATGGTTGCTTTAATTAATTCCTTTCTTTCCATTTTAATTACCTTTCTTATTTCTAGTCATCCAGAATTTCTTGTTCTACTGAATGAAGTAGACTATCTTTCTACCTGTATCACAGGATTTTGCCATCTACTTTGCACTTGTTGGTGATTTTCCCCAGATTTTTGTTGTCTTTGGGGTTTTCTTTCCCTATACATTTTTGATTTACGTTTATTTCTTAACCTCTTCCCTCAAATATTTCTGACTACATAACTTGTTAACTTGGAAGGTAGTTTATCTTTCTTTCATCCTGACAGCGCCACTGGAAATCAACTAAATGGTCTGCCAACCCTTTTCTTCTCCCTGGCTTCTGATTCTGGCCCTCCTAGTATATCAGATTGTAATCCTGGGCACCACATTCCCCTGTGAACATCACTGTACCTCTCCTCACCTCTGCTTGGCTAGATTAACAAAAACAAGACCTGTTTGTCTGTGCTGTTTTCCCTCAGGGTTGTGTGCAATGGAGTTATGAAATGGACAGCTTTGTTCCACTACGCCCTTTTTCCCATGCACTGGTCTTAAAACCATGTATGCGTTTGCTTTTTGTGGGTGTAAGAATACCTGTGTGTTGCATAATTTGTCACAACTCAAATTCATTTGTGGTGGCTGTGTCAGGCCTGTAACGTGCTTAGTTTGTAAACGTGTACCTTTTCTTGCCCATTCAGATACTTGGTTTGGAACATACTGCCCCGCAGTTATCAGGTAACATCAGCGGTGTTCTTCATATCTGTGCTGAGAATGGAGAACTTCATCTGGGAGCCAAAGGTTACTGTCCATTTTGATTTTTTTTCAGTGCCTAGCCTGAAAAACACAAGCTCCTACGGTAGGTGATGGCTGAACTGATTCAGAAGGAATAGTGTGCAGAAGAGCTGCTGAGCAGGAGAGGTGCTGGATGTGTCTGCTGGCACCATGGCAAGCAATGAGGTCCGCCCCCTCCACAGCTACCCTGCTTACAAACTCCCTTTACCCAAGTCTATAAGCACCACTGTCTGAATGCCTTCAGCTTCTTTTTGGGCTCAAGCTCTAACAGCAGCACCAAACCTCACCCTTGCTGACCGTGGACCTTGAAAAAGAAAAGAAAAGGACAATGTCTGATGTTTTTTTTTCAGATCTTTCTGAAGGAGAAATACAGATAAAAGCAAAGCTCTTTGTGACTGATTTTTTTTCACTATCTACTTGAAAGGCAGTGGGTCAGAATTAAGGCATTTTTGCTGCGGAGGAAATGTGTGGGATGTTGGCTGCAAGCCAGTAGCCACTAACATCCCGGCTGCACTAGGAATACTTGAATGAAGTGGGTGTCAACCTCGGGAGAGCGGGCAGCACTACCTACATCAGAGGGAAAACCTCTTCATTGAGATTCAAGGAGTAAAAACATTGAATGGAGATAAACCGGTCTGGTAGATTTTTCTGTGAGGGACAGTGAAAATGCAAGAATCATCATCCAGTCTGGAAGAACATCCTCTAAGGTCCTGTGCCTGTCAGGTCCCGTTCATTCTGTGGGAGAAGAGATCCGTACAGTCCCTGGCTTCTCCGATAATTTTAGTTTCATCTTCTAGTTTTGTTTTTTTCAGCACACAGAATGGTGAAATAACATCCAGAAACTTTCAGCCAGTAGCCCTTGCTACAGCCAGTCTTTTAGTATTTTTTTCCAAAACCAGAATAAAGACCTGAAGTGTGTCAAATGCTTCTATAGAATATAATTTATCCAGACGCTCATCCTGCTTGTGTCCAGCTGGATATACACTGGGAAAAAAAAGTGATTTCTAGAGTTCCGTTGTACCACTAAATTATTAATCTGAAGGATCAAACAGAATACTCCCAGTGTTGTCTTTCTCATTGTTATCTGCCCTAGTTACAGAGTTAAGCCATCTCGCTGAGTCAGTCACCAGTTCTATCCAGTCTAAATATGACCACATTTTTCTTGACTCAAGTCCATCATCAAAACATCATGTCTGTGAAATAGTTTTTATTTCCAGCTCCAGTAACATGATACGTAAGCAACAGATTTTTTTTGCCTGAAACTACAGATCTGGTCTCCGTATGCATAAGGAGATTCCCATTTTATTTGTGACATCATTGAGTTATTAGAAAGTAATACATTCATTTTTTCAAACAAGGAAAATGACAATGATGGGAAAAGGGAAGGAAGTGTTTTGGCTAAGTGTTGACACTGGACAAAAGTGGCCATATAAAGGCAGAATGGCTAGCATAGAGCATCACAAATACTTTAAAAAGCTCTTCTCTCATGGAAAATAAACAGATCCTGGACAAGTGACAAAACTACTTTTGTGTAAATCTAGATATTTACATGGTAGTGATGATTTAGATTTTGGATACAGTTGTGCATGTTGGCTCAAACACCTCTGGTCTAATAACACTGAGGTTACAGAAAGCTGGGGGATCCAAAATGACAGCTAACTGACATGGATGAAAAAAAGTGAATCTGAGCAGGATTTGCGACAACTAGACCCATGAACTGGAGCATGTCTACTAAAGCAGACAAGGTAATTATTGGCTTTGTTTTTATTATGGATAATAGCTTTGTATTGACAGTTTGCCTTTCAAATTCTGGTTTTGGAAATGACCCATAACAATGTGTTTGCGGACAATGGGTTTGCAGTGTCCTACCTCCTGGGCAGAAAGCCTGGGGTGGGGGAAAACGGCTTTAGTGCCTCAGGGCTGTGCAGTTCCCGTGACTGGTAAATTGAAAATCACCAAACAACCAACAGAGCAGGTCTAGATGGGTTGATGGGTAATGTCTGGTATGAATCAAGCCTGTAAGATCAGGGAGAGAAATGTACTTGCTAGAGCAAAACTAATTGTTGGAATTCTAATGAGCTGGAAAAGTGAATTAGGGCTGCAGCTTGGAAAAAGAGGTGAGAGTGAGGAACCATGCAGCCAGGAGAGCCCATTAACTGACGGATGTGGTGGAAGTTGCAATTGCCAAGGTAAGTGTGGACATCTGTGAGAAGGCACAGGACAGAGCCAGGAGTCAAAGTCTGAGATGAGGAGAAGGACCTGGAAGAAAGCTTGATGGCAGCAACATAGAAAGGAGAAGAAATGATGCAGAGAAGGTCTGGATGCAATATTACAAGATGCTTAGCCACTTCAGCAAGAAAAATGGTCCGAGGGGTAAAATAGTCAGGAAAGTGGAAGAAAGGAATGCAACTGTAATGTCTTCTACTGTGAAGAACCTTCCTTTTTCTGAGATCCCTGGGTAGCAAGCAGCAAATTAGCAAATCCTCAAAATGAATTTTGAAAGTAACCACACTTTCTGCTCTGAGAGAAAAGTTTAAAACCTCTAACATAGTTTTTGTAAGGAAAAGGAATATGTGCCAGAGGGCTGAGAGCTCTTAACACCAAGTTATAAACCTTTGAAAATAGGATTTTATAATGGAAATGTGGAGATCATTAACTATTGTAAGCACCTCTAAGAATGACACCTCGATACTAAATTACATTCAAATTAATATAAAACTGTAAAGATTCCCTGACAGCTTTGATTATGTAAGTTGATTTTAGTAGTTAAATGTTGACTTTCTATAATGCATTCTCCAAATATTATACTGAATGCTGCATCATATATAACAATTACCATGTCACAGTGCTATTTTGTGTAAATTAAATTATTGACAGCAATATAATTTTGTATTCACTTTATTATTTTGATTCATTTTTCTGTCAAAATATACAATGACTCTTCACTAGATTTAGAAACCAGAAAAACTCTTTAGATGGTGAAGTATTATTCTCCATACATTATTTTTCCTTAGCCTGTAATGAGGTTGGGGGGAGAGAGGGAAGCAACATTTCATTCCTTCTCTGACATTGTGTGTGCTTTTAGACATGTTGTCGACTTTAAATCATGTTACAATAAGTGCGCTTATCAGAAAGCCTGCAAAGCCCATGGCAGCCCTGGTCAGCCCCTCTGGGCATGCTGCAGACCTGGTGTTTTTAGTGTGCTCCAACACACACGCTGCCCTGAATCACAGGATGGGGTTTATGATATGATGATTATTTGGCCTAGCTTTAAGGAAGGTCCATTGCACATCGCAGGGTGAATACTTCCTGTTCTTTGATATTTCTTATGGATAAGAGTAAAAAACATCATCTGTTTGGGGCTGCTCTGTCTTCACTCCTTTTCTTCCCATATCCTTTGTGGGTTATGGCAACAGTGACTGTCCCTCCTTGGATGCCTGGAAAGTGGTTGCAACCAGATGCAGGTCGTGGTTGTAACTGCAAATTGATACTTCTAATGCAGCACTTACAGTTTTCTCATTAGCCCTCCTCCAGATGCAGAGCCTGTCAGCTCCTCACGACCTGCTCGAACCTCGAGTGTGGAAATTTGGACACCAGCTGCGTCTTCCTACTAGATCTCAGCTCTTTTCCAGGCAGGTACCCTGACCTCCACTGTGGAGCCAGTCCAGCTAGCTCCCTTCACGTAAAAAGCTCAAAGTCTGCATCAGAAAGACACAGGCGGGCCCCAGAGTGACTCTGAAACACAGTTTTGGGTGCCATCCTACAAGGTGGAGGAAATGGGCTCAGCTGCATTCAGGCAGAAAAGAGGGCTGAATCCAGCATGCCACACATCATGGGCAAGGACTGGATATAAGAAATCCCTCTATTATGAGTGGTGGTAGAAAGGCTCAGAAAAAGTTCATCTTCTCAGCTGGTCCAGACCAAGGAGGTTGGAGAAAGCCTACTTTGCAATCTTAGTGCTGTTTAGTTTTGGCTTAGATGCAGCCAAGCCTTAGTCACGTCTGCATCTGCTCAACAACAAAAGGCAAAGGCACATCGGCACTCCTGAGAGCCCAGGAAGCAGTTTCTGGTCCCTGGGCCAGTAAGTGCAGACCTGTTTGTGGCCATACAGCTGTGGGCTCTCTCCCTCATCAGCAGGCTGTCCCAGGTCTGTGCCCCGTGTAGTGCCCTGGGAGCCTTAAACCTAAAGGTTATTTTTCAGATGCTCTTTGCAGTTGTGTTATTCAGCTGTACTGAACATGCAGAGTTGAGGAGGCTGAGAGGAAAGCTGCGAGTTGCCAGCATGGTGAGGATGGGACAGGGGATGAGAGGTAACAGGGGAGGGCTAAATCCTCTCTGACCTCACCATGGATTTAGCAGCATTCTCCAAATACATCAAAGTTCATTTATCTGTTGACCCAAGGTTGGGAACACATAAATAAAATATATTCACTTTCTATGGCAGCACAAAATTGCAAAAACTCATCTGTTACTGATGAAATATGCTCAGCCATTGCACTTGCATTTAATTCAGTATGAAATGTTATTATATTGTTATGTCTGCAGCATACACCAAATTCCCTTGTGCTCAGCTTTAAGGGACAGAAGCCCAAGGAGACACTCAGCAGCCTCCGTTGTGGCTTAGTGGTAGTGCTGAAAGTAGATGTCACTTCTTAGCCTGGATCATTACTTTTTCACTTCGCTTAGCCTCTGTTTGATACGGCACATTCAAGATGGGTGGTGGCAGTAGTAGTAGTAGTGTGGACATGGAAAAGAGTCTGTTTGCTTGAAGACTGATCTGTTTTTCTATTAGATGGTCTGACAGAAAAAATATTAAAGCTTCGTCAGCCTTGCCCTCCTAAGACATTGGTATTGACTTGTATTCTGTTGGCAAACTGGACGTATTAACAATTATTGCAGAGACAACTGTGGAAGCCCCATGTCAGCATGACCATTTGTGTTAGCTGGTTTATAAAATTCCAGGAAGTCATTGTTGGATGGAAGAATAATTTCCTTCTAGCTTCTGGTCTAACGTTCAGCAGCTACCCCTCCTTTGAATGTTTAACTTGTAAGGAAAGCTCTTGTCCTGCATCTTCCTGCATGTAATTTCATGTATCTTTCCCTGTATGGAGCAGTTTCACGCACAAACATATGTACAGCAGTATGGTTTTAATGGAACCAGCTTCACGTGGGAGCAGACAAATAGACTTGGGTCGTCTTCTGCCACAGGCACAAAAGACTAAGCCATGATGCTGAATTTCTCATTTGGCCTCATTTCTTGTTTGGTTTGCCAATGTGGGAGTTAATCGTATAAACACAGAAATATGGGGGATAGGGAGAAATACGTTCTGTGCTGTCCTGTTCATGTAGCTCTGGTTCTCGCTGGCTTTGTTAATGTAATGCTTACAGCAGTTTAATTGGTAGGGGTGATGAGGAGCAGGTGGTGATGAGAAGGAGTTAATGTGAGAAGACATGGAGAAATTGTGTTGCTCAATAGGAAATTGTTCCTCCCAGCATATTCCTGTGCTAGCCCATACAAGTGGGACTCTATAACAGCATCCTATGACTACACCAGAAGACACAACAGCCTTGAGTTCGTGTTAAACAAATATATATCCTGTTTCAGCTAATTCTGGCATCTGAGATTTTAGGTGGCAGTCATTCCCCTTGATGTGTGAGTGCCCGGATGTTGTGGCGATGAGGTAGGCCTTGTTAGGACCTCAGCTTATTAACCTGGTGAGAGGGATTTTGCACCAAAGGAGGATTTAAAGCTAAAACAGAGCAAACAAGAACTAATAGCTGGTTAAGTTATCCTGAGAGTTGGGAAAGACGAACCTGCTGGGCAGGTATTCCCTAACAATGTCATTTTGACTTTACTAGCCTGCCTTATCCTCAGTGTATCCTCTATTTGTTCAAAGAAAATCATCTGCTCCTCTCAGTTATTTCAAAGTAAAGTCACAAGAATAGCTTGTTCCCACTCTATTCCAAATATAGCTGTTGGCAGCAATTGCTGAAATAAGGGGGAAGGAAAAGGAACTACCAAGGAAGAGGAAAAGCAGGAGGGGGAAGAGAGAAAAGAGAGCTGAAAAGGTTGGACAATAGAGAGTAAGGAGAGAGACGTGAATGAGAGGGGAGGTGAAAGAATAAGGACAATACACCACAGCAGAGAAAATAAATCAAAGCTAGAAACAAACTCCTGCAAAACAGGTGGAAGCAGCCCAAATACAGAACGAAAAGGACCATGCCCACCCTCAGGAGCAGTCTGAATTTTAGCCTTGAGAAATAACCAAACCTTAAATAAAATCATGTCCAATTTTGACTTTCACTCATATTGCAGAGGTTAGAGCATCAGAAAACTTATGCTAATTTACACTGCTTGAAGATCTGGCCCTAGAAATTTTAAAGCAAAACATGTTGCTTATTTTAATCTCTTGTGGGATTTTTTGAAAAAATTCTCTGCTCCAAGAAACTTTGTTGGCAGTTTCTGACAGAAAGCCATCCATTGGGTGACTTTGCTGAAAATGAACCTGAAAACCCTTCTTGTCAGGAGTTCACAGTCAGGATGGTCTCCTGGTGAGACTGGAACATGTAGACATGCCCTCGGGAGCAGAAAATGAATGATGATAAAAACTAAGGAAAAGCCAGAACCACACTCAGACTGACTTACCCAGAGCAAAGAGCTGAGGGTTTTCAAGGCTCAAGGCAGACTGGTTTAAGACTAAAGCAAAGAGAAATGAGACATAAATGGAAACAGGTTCTGAGAAGTGGTGCATAGACAGGGCACACGAAATGAGTCCTTGGCAATCTAGAAATCCTGTGAATGGCTCCAGCTTCCCTGGAGGGGTGGGAAGTTTCTGAAAAACACCCCACAGATCTCCTCTGCCTCTCTTGTCAGAAGACTGCTTGGAAAATGGTGCCAGAGTTGTGATTTCCCTCCTGGTCTGCTGAAAAGAGATGCCATACATGACCTTACTCCTCCGCTGAGGATAAAAAGCCGTACCCAGTTCTGAAGGCACTGTTTCCTACGAACTCAGCATGTCCAGAAAGCCTTCTGACCAGCTTTCTGAGTACTCAGACACTAGGGAATGGACCAACAGGAGAGCTGAAAATGTGACACTTGCTATAGTTTTATTTCAGTCCTTCAAGGAAGAAGGCCACTTGCATGGAAAAGGGATGTGCCCGATCAGTCTCTTTCTGGACTAAAGGCCCAGTGCAGCCATGGGACAAGGCGGTATTTACACAAAGCACAGGAGATGCGTTAAAGCAGGAAATACAAGGATAAGTGAAACTAGTTTCAGGAGAAAGGACTGGAAAGTAGAGCTTAGCAGTCAGGCTATTGCTATTCAGAAACAAATTGGTTGGTGTTTTGAGTCTTGTCACGTGAATGATACGTGTATCCGAGTTATTTTTCCCTGTTATAAGAAGCAAGTTTTTTTTTTTAGTTTTTGATCCCCAGCAAGCATCATGCAAGAGCTGGTATTTTAGCCTTTCGTCAGCCCCCTCTGTAGCTTGCTCCCAGCACCTCTCTGGGTTACGGGGTCTTCGTCCTGACACCTTTGGGGCTACAGGAGTCACAGCCTGTGGGACAGCCGGCAGGCGGCCCTGCTGCCCTGGATGGGATCTCTAACCCAAAGGGGCTATCCTTTGGTCTCCCTACAGGTAGCACGTCTGTGGTGTAGAGCTTTAGGGGTGCTGTTATGCGGTGAAGCACCAGCAGCACTCGGCCCAGCGCAGCGCTTGCTGCTGAGCTGCCGCGTCCTCGCCGGCTCCCGGGA
This sequence comes from Morus bassanus, assembly GCA_031468815.1. Lineage (NCBI taxonomy): Eukaryota > Metazoa > Chordata > Aves > Suliformes > Sulidae > Morus > Morus bassanus. Next base: position 7,461,851 of record CM062583.1, read on the forward strand.
GCGCCTTCCCCCAGGAGAGGGCAGTGGAGCCCGCACAGGCTCCCCGCTCCCCTCCCTCGGCGGCGGGAGCCGCCTTTCCCTCGGGTGCTGGGTGGGGAACCAGAGGGGTGAGCGCAGGTAGAACTACGGATTTAACGCACATGCTAGAAACCGTGTACGGCAATATCCAGGAAATGTTCTGCACGTTTAATAACGAGAATCGGGTTTGGGCAAAGGATTTTGTTGTTGCTTTTATTTGACTGGAAATCTTCTCCGTCACACGTACTTGTTTACAGCCGTGCAAACTTAAACTAGTAACTTGCTGATTCCACAGGGGTTTGTTTAATTCCTATAGCCCAAATTAGAAAATGTTACTGACATTTAAATAGCCCTTCAGGATGCTGCTAAGGCTCTCCTGAGCCAAATCCTCACAATAAAGTCATTTACTTATTTCAAATTTACAGGCATTCATCCTAAGACAACAAGCGGCCTTGGCTGAAAACCGCAGAGCGTGGTTTCAAGGTACCGTAATTAAGGGCAGGCTGGGATGCCTTCTCTTCTACTCTGTAACCATCCCCTTCCCCTAGCATGCCCGCAGCCAGGCAGCTGTTTTCTGTAGGCTCATGTTTACAGCAGGTTTCCCTGGCTGGCTACCAGGTTTCAGTGACCGGCCAGTACAGGCTGAGAGCCTGTGTCAGGCCTGTGAGGGGCAGGCAGGGTAGATTTAAGGGAAGTGGCTTTTGCCTGCAGCCTGGGAATCCAGCAGGCACCCCTGGCAAAACAAAAGGGATAAGTAAACAAGCATTTCTTCCTGTGAGGACATGCCAGATCTCTCTGCTCCCAGCGAAAAGGAGCAAATTTAGGAAACTCTGAAAGCCGGCTTTGGAGAGAAGAACTCTTTTACGTGAAACGTAACAAACCCAACCTGAACCTAGCGCAGACTTAGGACAGACGTCCCTTGCTGTTGTCAGAGGGCAGGGACACTCACCTCCTGCCCAGGAACAAGTCCCTGCTCCCAGCTGAGTCCCCACTCCCAAGGGGGCCTGCTCAGCTGGGGCCACCTTAATGCCCCCGAAAGCAGTGGGCGCACAGTGGAAGTGGCAGGGTGCGTTTCCCAAGCAGGCCTACTAGCATCGCTGCTGCTAGCCCATGAGGTCGGTCGAGTTTTGCTACAAAAGCATAGTAACCCCCCGGAGGGATGACCCAAATGTGTGATGTTAAGCTGGTTAAATGGTGCTGCCGGCTCCACCGATGATGAGCTGCCTTTTCTTCCTCCACCACTTTCAAGCTCAGGTGCGGAGACAAGGACAACTTTATTTCCACAGCTCCTGTCTCGGGTCCTTAGAGTAGAGAATGACTGCAGCAAAATATACGCAGTGCAACACCAGCTAGCACCCCGTTAAAAGAACAAATACAGTAAATCTAAAGGGGACTGGTTTCAAAGAAATTGGGAATAAAAGAGAAGTTTCACCCTTCAGCTCTGAACCCTCCTCAGCTAGTGCTCTACCCAGTCAGACATGTCATGCACGTATGAGGCACAGCTCCTGTCTTGGTGCAAGTGGGGCTTTGGCAATTTACACCAGCAATCTGTCCGTCATATGAAACCACGTGGTTTATAGGAACCACAGGAATCAGTAGGATTTTTTGCGTGTAAGGCTCATTGACGTCAGTGCGAGTTGGACGGTCTAACCCTTGGAGTCTGGTACAATCAGCTAAACAGGGATCAAAGGCACAAAGCACACGCAAAGCACTACAACAAGAATATCTGAAAAGGGTCCAGAAACATTTGAGTTTCATCTGTCAACATCTTCCCGAAGACTGAGCATTAACTAGGTTTCCATCTTGCCCTGCACCAGATCCTGCCGCCATTCAGACAAAGCTCCCATTGAGAGAAGTCGAGTGACTTGACTGACTGTGTAAGGGCTGGAAATCACACATGATTTACCCCATTCCTGAGAAGGCTTATAAAATTAACCAACAAAGCCAACTAATAGTAGTATTCCTTAGGTGAAGTTAGCCAGAAGGTACGTTAAATTTTATTCGTGTCAGTCTTTCATTGAATCCTTCTCCGTAGTGGAAGAACATTAAATTCACCGAGTCAGTTCAAAGGTGGAACTGAGATTGTAGGGAGGTTAAGGTGGGATGTGAAACCTTCGTTATTCTTTCTCCTGTGTGCATTATGATTCAGCGTCGTCGGTGGGCACATGGTGTTTTCAAATAACGCAGGAAGATGTTACGGAGTATCCCTAAAACCTGTATCTGATACGTCTGCGGCTTTTTGTAGTAAGGAGGATACTGTACTTAGAGTTATCTGTTTCTCACATTCATGTAAAGTAACTTGCCCCACCGCACAACAGATTCCAATATTTTGTTCTCTCATAGTAGCGATTAGACCAATTATAGCTCAGCTGTAATGGAAAGGTACAATACAATTGCTCCTACTTCTCAGTCAAATTTCCCAGAACCTGTCTGTCTCTGTCTCTCTGTCACAATTTAACTTTTAAATTGAGATGGGGTTTTTAAACGAAAATATCTAGAATCCTACTGGAATGGAATATGAGCCTTCTTTCAACTAAATCTCATATGCTGAACTGTATTGGCTGTACATTAAGTGCTAGAAAGGACTGGTAAGAAAAGCTACGTTAAAAAACACGACGTATTATGTATTTACTAATTACTGTGCACGCTGCCCTGATCACCCATAAAGGAAAATATCTAGGTTTATGCCTGCTGTTCCTTAGCAGGTGTGACAAATGCCCCTAAAACTTTTACTTTTTCGGGCATCCTCCTGTCTAGCCACCCGGGCTCTGTGGAGACCAGACAAGTAGTGAACCTCGGAGCATCACCAAAGGTGGTGAAACAAAAATGGAGCAGCTGAGGAGAGAGCCTTTCTCAGCTAGGGTGTGAGGTGTTGCATGGATAAAGAGGGGCCTGGGAGACAGACGCTCCGTGACAGCATTTGGGACCCGAGGCAGAGGTAAGAGCACGCGCTATAGGGACACCCGACCATGCCACGCTTCCGCGGTGCATGCTGTAATGTACTAAAATCTGTAAGTATTGATCTCTGTGGCTAAAAATGAAAGTGAAGAGAGTTTTTAGCCTTCCTGTGTATTCTCTGGCTTGTTGCTTTGGAACAGGAGCGCGCTTTTGTAGCATGTCTCGTACGTTGCCGTGTCTTGCTGCTGCTCGGGTTGTCAGCGGGGTTTTTTTTTCCTCAGACCACTGAAAAGGGGCCTTGCATGCTACAGACCATATGCGAGAGCTGCTTTCCTAAATGCAGGAATAAACAGCCATGAGATGAAATATTCCTAAGTAATGAGATTAGTGACATGAACATAGCATGGGATACAGCTTTCAAAAATAATTACATCTGACACCCTCATCAGCAAGAAGATGTAGGGGCTACGAGCTGTGAGGAACAGCATATGAAAGATTGGCTTCTCCTGGGAAGGGAGGCACAAGGGAGGTTATTTTTAGTACTTTGGGGAAAAAAAAAAAGCTAGAATTTAAGCATTCTTTGGTTTGATACCCTCATTACAGAGGAGATCGTGGGGAAAGAAAAGGAAAAAAGGGAGTGGAAGTGGTACGGAGGGGCGCTGGGAAGCTGTGGAAGCAAGAGGCTGGTCCAGGCAGGGTGGGAGCGACGGGACGGGACGGGACGGGACGGGACGGGACGGCGGCGGGGGGGCACGTGGTGCCCCGTCCCCGGTTGCGCCCGTCGGTACAATAACAACCCACCGGCGGCGGAGCCGGCAGTTCCGTCTTCGCGACGGTATATATAGATCAGACACTTTCCAAAAAAAAAAAAAAAAAAAAAAAAAAAAACAAACCCAAAAAAAACCCCAAAACCAAAAAAAAAAAAAAAACCACGCAGCGACGCGCTCGCTCTGCTCGGCGCCTCTTTCCACCCGTAATTCAGCAGAAAAAAAAAAAAAATATATATATATATTATTTTTTTTTAAGAAAGGAGAAGCCGGATTCCGTGAATGCGGCTGTTTTCTGACCCGCCGCCGCTTTGCGGTTACGGGCTGCTGAGAAAGTGATCGGGGTCCGGCGGGGCGGCCCCGGGACCTCCTCTGTTTTTCCGAGCCTTTTTTTTTTTTTTCTTTTTTTTTTTTTTTTTTTTTTTAATTTTCCGGAACGAGCCCTAAAAAGGACAGGCGGGGCGGGGCCGGATCCTCGCCTTTTTAGGACAAGGGCCCCGCCACCGGAATACCCCCCTGGGCGGCGCGGCGGGGCGGTGGCGGGGGCCGGGGCGGGCCGGGGCCGCCCCCGCGGGGCGCGGAACGCGGGTGGGGTGCGGGGGGAGGGGGGGTCGGGGCGGGCGCGGGGCGGTGGGTCCCGCACGCGGGCACCCACGTGACCGCCAGGCCCCGTTCCTCAGTCCTTATATGGGCAGTGACGTCCCGGGCATTCAGGGGGCCCCCATAAATACTTACCGCCAGACTTGTCCTCCAGCGCGAGCTGCGGCGGGAGCGCGGCTCTCCCGGGGGCCCCGCACCGCACCGCACCGCCGCGACGGGGCGGCCGCCCGCCCGCACATGCCGCCCCGCGCCCCGCACCGGCTCCCCGCCGTCCCCCCGCGCCGGTAGTGGGAGGCAGGGGGGAAGAGCCCCCTCCTCTCTCCATCCCTCCCCTCCGTTCCCCGCCCCGAGCGCCCACCGCGGGCCGGGAGCGCCGCTCCCCCGGCCGCCCCGCCGCCCCCATGATGACCGCCAAGGCGGTGGACAAGATCCCGGTGACCCTCGGAGGGTTCGTGCACCAGCTCCCCGAGGGCATTTACCCCGCGGATGACATCTCCGCCGGGCTGCCAACTTCGGTCGCGATCTTCCCCAATGCCGACCTGGCAGGGCCGTTCGACCAGATGAGCGGTGTGGCAGGAGGTAAGCGGGGCCCGCGCAGGTGCGGGACGGGCCGCCCGCGGGGGGCGGCGGACGGGAGGGCAGGCGGGCGGGGGGCGGACCGGGACGGGGGGTCCCCGGCGCCCCTCTCGGCAGCCCTTACCCCCGCGCCCGGCTCGGGGGGAAAAGTTGGGGCCGGCGCGGAGCCCCCGCAGCCGGAGCGCAACATGTGGGCGCCGCGGGACTGCGACCGGGACGGGGACCGGGACGACCGGGCCCGGGCCGCCCGGCGGGTGGCGGCGCGGAGGGCTGACCGGCTCCTTGCCCCCTCAGACGGCATGATCAACGTGGACATGGGCGACAAGCGGGCCCTGGACCTGCCCTACGGCGGCGGCTTCGCGCCCAACGCCCCGGCATCCCGCAACCAGACCTTCACCTACATGGGCAAATTCTCCATCGACCCGCAGTACCCCGGCGCCGGCTGCTACCCCGAGGGCATCATCAACATCGTCAGCGCGGGGATCCTGCAGGGGGTCAGCACGCCCTCCTCCGCCTCCTCCGCCGCCTCCTCCGCCGCCTCCTCCGCCTCCTCCTCGGCCACCGCCGCCTCCGCCGCCTCCGCCGCCTCCCCCAACCCGCTGGCCGGGGCCCTGGGCTGCACCATGGCGCAGGGCCAGCCGGCCGACCTGGAGCACCTCTACTCGCCGCCGCCGCCTCCCTACTCGGGCTGCGGCGACCTGTACCCGCAGGACCCCTCCTCGGCTTTCCTGCCCGCCGCCGGCGGCGGGGCGCTGCCTTTCCCCCCGCCGCCCTCCTACCCGTCCCCGAAGGCGGCGGCGGCCGACGGCGGGCTCTTCACCATGATCCCCGAGTACGGCGGTTTCTTCCCGCCGCCCCAGTGCCAGCGGGAGCTGCACGGCGGCCCCGACCGCAAACCCTTCCCCTGCCCCCTCGACTCTCTCCGCGTCCCGCCGCCCCTCACGCCGCTCTCCACCATCCGTAACTTCACCATGGGGGCGCCCCAGGCGGGCGCCGCTCCCGGCAGCGCTCCCGGCGGCGGCGGCGGCGGCGGGGGCGAGGGTGCGGGCGCCCGGTTGCCCGCCGGCGCCTACAGCCCGCACCACCTGCCGCTGCGACCCATCCTGCGGCCCCGCAAGTACCCCAACCGGCCCAGCAAAACGCCGGTCCACGAGCGGCCCTACCCCTGCCCCGCCGAGGGCTGCGACCGCCGCTTCTCCCGCTCCGACGAGCTCACCCGGCACATCCGCATCCACACGGGCCACAAGCCCTTCCAGTGCCGCATCTGCATGCGGAACTTCAGCCGCAGCGACCACCTCACCACCCACATCCGCACGCACACCGGCGAGAAACCCTTCGCCTGCGATTTCTGCGGCAGGAAGTTCGCCCGCTCCGACGAGAGGAAGCGGCACACCAAGATCCACCTGCGCCAGAAGGAGCGGAAAGGAGCCGCCGCCGCCGCCGCCGCCGCCGCCGCCGGCGGGTGCCCGCAGCCCGGCGGCGGGACCGGCGCCGCCGCCGCCGCCCTGGCCCCCTGCGCGGCGCGGACGCGGACGCCCTGAGGGTGCGGGTTCACGGCGGAGGAGCCGGCGCTGACCCGCCGAACGGCCGCCACCGAGCGCGGCGGGGCGCGATGAGCGCCCGGCGGGGCTGCCCCGGGCCGGGGCGGGGCGGGCCGGGCCGGGCCGGGCCGGGCCGGGCCGGGCCGGCGGGTGTACATAGGGGCTGCGGCGGGAGGATGGATGCATGCAGTGCCGTCGTGGTGAGGTGTCCTTGGTGCCTTGTGTGGTGTAGAGCCCGGTCCCCTGTCTGCATGTGGGGGGTGCCTTACCGATCCGCTCCGACGACAGCGGCGACACCGAGACCGGAAAGTTTTTCCCTCCCTGGTTTTAGTATGGCTGTACATTTCTGCCTATTGATATTGGGATTTTTTTTTTTTTTTTTTTTTTTTTTAGAGACTATATTTTTGTACGCACTGGTTTGGGGTTTTGGTTTTGGTTTTTCTTTTCGGTGACTTAAAAGTGTTCCGTTTGTAGTAGGACTATGGGACGGGATGTAAATACTCTGGCTGGAACCGACACCCGTTGTCCGCCGGGACCCGGCGCCCAGCAGATAACACGAATAATGCACAACCACTAACGGGAGCTGGAAGGAGAGAGGGTTTCTTCCTGGCCATTCTGTAAATAAACTTTTCGACGATAGGGTCGGTGCTTACAACGTTTATAAAGGACGACAAATAAATCTCTTAATTATGCTAAATCGACACCTTTATTTCCGTGGGTTCCCTGGCCCGGCCCGGGGGAGGGGGTGCCTCCCGCCCGTCCCCGGGCCGCGCCGGGCCCCGCTGGCGGGGGGGAGCTGCGGGACAGCCCGGCCCGGGCGCCGCTGGCCGCCCCGCACCGCCTCGGGGCGGAAAACCAGCGTCCCCGGTCCCGGCGTACAAACGCCCGCTCTGGGGCCGCGGGGATTTCCCTCGGAGACGAGAGACGGGATAATATTAACCGGGGAGCGGGGTGGGTTTTTTTGACTCACTCTCTTGTTTTTGTTCCGCGGTTACGATCCGCCCCAGGCAACCTGCCCGAGTGGGCTCCGGAAAAGCGAGCACCGCCGCTCGGGGAGCGCGGCTCCCGGCGGCGGGGGGCTGCGGGGGCCCGGGGGCGGCGGCGCTCACCCCCGCCGCACGGCCCGGCTTCTTCTGCCGAGCCCATCTGGCCACAACATCGCCCTTTTTTTGCCTTTTTGCTTTTTTTAAACCTATTTTGGTTATTGTTTTTTAAGATGTTACCCCGGCCTGGCCCCGCCAGGGCCCACCCTCGGGTCCTGCCCTCGGTGCGGGGCCGTACTGCAGGGGTCCTGAGTACGGCCCGCACCGCACGGGTGAGCCGTGCAGGATGGACCTCGCCGCTAACGCCACAGCCCAGCACTGCTGGGAGCCGGGCAAAGTCCTTGCCCGGCTGCTCCCAGCCTCTGCTTGCCCCCAGTGCCACGTCCCGCTGCCCCAGGGGCACCTGCCTGTTCTGTCTGAAACGCCCTGCTCCCCGGCTCTGGAACTGGCGCTGGCTTTTGGGGCTGCTGCTCTTTGCTTGGGAAAGGCGGTCAGCGGTAGCCAAAGCGACGTGCCTGGTTTTGAATCGGACGTGAAGCGGCCTTCCAAAGCTGGGCACGGACCGGTCTGTGCAGGACAGAGAAGCCACAGAACGACGCCAGCTCCAGAGCCACCCTGCTCACCACCCCGCCATCCACCTTAGCAGCACAAGTAAGCCTTTGCCTCCCCTGTTGCATCTTTTGGCGGGTTGCAGCTTTGCCACCTGATCCCGTGTGCTCCTGGCCCCCAAAAGAGACCATGGCCTGCTGCCGGAGGGATGTCACACGGGAGCGCAACCCCACGGGAGCCGCGGCCTCCTCCATGGGCTGCGGTACGGGGAGGTGGACAGGGATCCTGTGCTCTCAGCCGGCTGCGCTCCCAGAGTTACTGCCACGGCCTTGGATAACCACAGCTTGGTCGCAGCCAGAGCATCGTGAGCAAAACTGGCATCTCAGCTACCCCGGCGCACAATCTGAGGTTCCACTCGCACCCTCCAAACTACTGCCTGCAGCCACGCTACAAGATTAAAACCCCAGTCAAAAGGAAAACGAGATAACCACCACAGAAGTTGTAAATGAGCTGAATTAAGGAAACTGCCAATGACCAGCGTACAGCTACCAGAGAACCTCACACTGTGTAATGGTATGAGCGATCTTAAACCCATGCCTTTGCCCGACAGTAACAGCCACGTTCAAAAGTGGTAATACTGCGTGTGCCTGGATTTGTCCGCAAGGCGCCGGTGGAGGATTTGGGCTGAGGACCCAGCGTTAAGCATCACCTTTCATACAAAAGGCCAGTTGTACCATTCGGACTGTTGGGAAAAAGAAACTTGCGCTCCGTTCCGTACTTGGTTCAAGACTGTCGTACTTGTGAAGGAAAGTAATGACTGGTCACTGGTGAGATATCCTGTGTTTATTCTATAATTCAGCAATAACAGTAATTTTGCTGTTGTGAAAACACAATAACCAGACCGCAGAGAGAAGGAACGGCATTAGACTTAAACCTTCTGCTTACAGATATCCAGAACATATGAAGTAAGTTTCAGTTACTGAGTAAGCAAGAAGTTACACAAAGAGGCTTTTCTTTAACGCATCACAGGTTTTCTTTGCTATTTTTCCTGGCTTTAATACTTTGATCCTAACACTTTTATTAAAAAAAAAAAAAAAAAAGAAAAAGGTTTTGCCACGGTTGTTAACAGCGCTCCGCAGTGTAAGGGACCATGCTGTCCTCTACGGAAAGATGCATTAAAGTCCTATCCCAATAAACATCTCAACTAGGTTTTACATGTGGAGAAAAAGATTAAGAACCAAGTAGAAAGACCTAAGGGGAGGAGAGAGCAGATGAGATAAAAAAATGCTCTCTGTCGCAGTTTGTTTTTCCAGTACAGCTGTTTGCATGCACCACGCTACCTTCTTTGTGGACTTCTGAAAAAGGATGACGGTCTTCATTAGCATCGGAGAGAGTTAGAACCAGGCTGTAACACAGGGAGGCATTGCGTTATAGTTAATGACTACATTCGATAGAGAATCGTTGCACATTAACTAATGCTAAGCTCCAGGGGAATTCCAGGAAAAACAGGTAAGCCAGCTGCAGAAATATCAGACACTTTAAAGTGCTGCAAGAATAAATGGAAATGGTCTGAAATAATTTCCACCAATTTTTCCTTGCAAAAAGAATTAACCTGTGCATGCATAATGCTGACTGTATTTTACATTCATTCTTTCACAGGCCAAAAAAAAAAAAAAAGAAAAAAAGAAAAAAAAGCAATGCCGTATCAGAATCATTTAAAAAATTCACACATACAAGCCACTGTACAGGAAAAGCAAGTCTTTTATAAATACACAAAGAAAAATTAAAGCCAGTTGTGGAACGATTTCTGGAGCAGGTTGGTACATCACTTAGGAGGTTGGTAAGTCGTGATTTCTTACTCAAATTCCCACATCGTGAGCAAGAGGGCCGAGGATGCCCCGGCCCGGGTTTGCGGTACCAAGTGTGCATTAGGATGAACGGGCACGAGACCAGTCCCTGTGGTACCGACAGAGTATTTCACCTATAGAAAAAGTTCCTCCCTTGTTAGAAAGATCGCATCCCCTGCCGTGGACAAACTGCGTCTCCAGACTGCTTCCATCATAGCAAGGCGAAATTCACGGTGTCTCTTCTATGCTATGTTTATTTAAAAGCCTTATGAAAAAGTAGTCCTTATAAATAGTATAAAGAGGGAAACCGCAAGGCTTCGAAAGCCCAAAGCGTTCACTTGTCCGTATAAAAACACAGACCACACTTTAAAGAGAAAACATCGGGTCAAATCTTATCTCTACCTAGGGTATGCGTGCTGCTGTGTATATAGGGTTTGCAAATACGTCATGTTTCTAGAATAGCTTCCACGACACAACAGTGGATAGTTGGTTTTCCTCTTACGATGCCCACAGTTTCCGCTACCCTCCGCCACTGCTGCATGAGCGGTTCCAAGCGAGGCTAATTAGCAGCTGACTAGTCTCCTTCTCCTAGCTGAAGGGAATATGCATAGACGTACTCTGTAATTCTCAGTTGCAACAGCAAGATTTTATATGCAACGCTTTAAAGAACTGTTAAAAAAGTAATGCTGAACCTGACAGCGTCCCTTCGGAGTGGGAATTCCCTTAACTCCAGCCCTGGGGGTCGCTGGCGTTTATTGGAGGAGCGCGTCGTGGCTCAGGACTTGTTCTGGGTTTGATTTTTGCTAGCAGGGCACAGCTCTTGTCGAGTCGCGCTCTGGAGACGGGGTCCCCAAAGGCTGCGGCCAGACCAGCCCCCTGCCCCGGCTGGGGGGGGACACGCTCCGCCGGCCCACGGCTCTGGTGGTGGGAGCCCCTCCGGGGGAGGTCGGGGTGCCCCGGGACCCTTTTATTGCACTCACTCCCCCCTGCCGGAGCCCGATCCCCCCTCACCGACGCGCGGCCCTGGCCACTGCCACAGGACGCTGTTCTCCCCCACCCACGCGGTCGCGCAGGGGTTTAACCGCGCCACTCCTCCACACCGGCCCAAAGGACATCGGCGCTCTCCGGCGCTTCACCGCCCCCCGACTCACGAAGCCGGGCAGGGCTGTGGAAGGAGGACGGCTCCCGGGAGCCCCGGCCAGCACCCGCCGGCCGGTCCCCGAGGCGGGCAGGCGGGAGGGCGGGGGGCTCCCGCCAACCGCCCCAACGGTCCTAACGGTCCCAACGGCCGGGGCCCGGGCCGCCGCCGCCGCCGCCTCAGAGGCAGACGCGGGGCCCGGGGTAGGGCTCGCCCCCGCACCAGAAGTCGGCGGCCTGCGGGGTCTCCATGAGCCACACCTCCCGCGGCAGCCCGGGCGGCTCGGCGCCCGCCGCCGCCGGCGGCCCCTCCAGCAGGCGGTAGTAGTGGCAGTCCCGGCCGTGCTGGGGGTCGTAGGGCGGCGCCAAGATGTCGAGGAAGGCGGCGGGCCCGTCCACGGCGTCGATCTGGTGGAGGTTGTCGGTGTGCGGCGAGAGCAGGCAGGGCGGGGAGGCCGGCGTGTAGTGCTGGCGGGAGCGGAACAGGGCGCGGTGGCAGGGCCCGGCGGCGGCGGGCGGCGGGGCGGCGGCGGCGGCGGCGGCGGGCAGCGTGTCCAGGCAGGCGATGCGCAGCGTGCCGTACAGCACCTTCAGCATGCCGTTCATACCCGGGTGGTCGTGCAGCGGGATGCAGGCGCCGCTCCGCAGCAGGAACACGCCCATGCTGAAGCTCTCCGTTTCGCAGATGTGCATGTAGCTGACGGGGGGCACCACGCCGCCCCACGGGAACCCCCCGCCCGCCGCCGCCGCCGCCGACGGCCCCCGCGGCGCCAAGTGCAAGTCCTCGGCGCGCACCTCGTCCAGCAGCTGCTGCAGCCGGTGCAGGTTCTCCCCGAAGGCCGGCCCCGCCGGGCTGCGGAAGGTGATCCGCGCCTGCCGCGCCACCCGCTGGATCAGGGAGGCCATGTTGTCCCGGGGCATGGCGGCGCCCGGCCCGGCCCCGCCGCGGCAGGCGGCTCTCCCGCCGCTTCCTCCGCCCCTCCGCCCCCGCCGCGCAGGCGCCCCCGCGCCGCCGTGCACCACGGGGATCGTAGTCCCGCCCGCCGCCGGCCCCGCCGCTCCGCGCCCCGCCACCGCCGCCGCTCCGCAGGGTCCCGCGGGGCGAGGGGCGCGGAGCCGGGGGCGGCGGGGCGGGGGGCGCGGAGCCGGGGGCGGCGGGAGGGAGGGAGAGGGGGGAGGAGGAGGAGGAGGAGGACTACGGCTCCCGGCAGGGCCGGCGGAGGTGAGTGGCGGGCGGGGGCCGCGCCCCGCGGGGCGGCGTGCGGGGGGCGGCGGGGCCGGCCGGCGCCCGGGGGCGTGCGGCGGCGCCCCTGCGGCCGCCATCTTTGGGCGGCGGGAGGGGGGGGGGGGGGCCGGGCCGGGCGTGCGGGAGGGAGGGGGCCGCGGCCCCGGGCCCCGCGGCGGGGCGCTGGGGGACGGCGGCGGAGGGCCTCGCCCCGCGGGTGCGGGGGCCGGGGCACCGGCGGGGCCCCGCACCGAGCGCTGCCCGCCGGCGACGGGGAAGCCAGAGCTCCCGCGGGGCGTGTTTTCTCCGCGTAGCTGTGGGCGGCTGAGGAGAAAGCGCGGGAGGAACTCCTTACTTGGCTTGTAGTTTAGCCATGTGAAACCTGAGCACAGTAGTGCAAGTGCGGTGTCACGGACATGTAACAGGCTGCGTAAACAGTTTACGTTCGATCACTAACAGCCTGTTAAGCCGTTTTGCCAAATCTGTCGATTTCAAGTTACTCTCTGGCACTGCTGCTCCCAGGGCAGTCCCGGACCGAGGTCTTGCTGTGCAGCACGGGCCGTCCTTGATGTGTCTCCTTATCGTCACTTTTGAGCGTGATTCTATCTGAATCCATTATCTTTAACCACAGATGAACATCGAACCAGCACATGGAGTTCCAGGCGCTGATCCTCGGAGAAGCCACATGTGACAGAAAGGATGGATAATCTTTTGGCTCGGTTCCAGCCTGCTGGAGCCGGCATGTGGTTGTTTCAGGCTGATGTACAGAAAGGGTGCAGCATTTATTCCACCAGGGCATTACATGCAACATTTTATTTCAAAGGATCCTATTAGTTTCTTTCTAATACGTGTGACTGCTTATAGCAGATCATGCCTAGAAAATACTGTGGTTTTGAAGTGAGAAGTTAACCTGTCAGTGATGGGATTTGCTAAACAAAGTTAGGCTCTATTCACAAAAATATACAGGCTCATACCACCTTGAGTTCAATTATTTAAGCGGGAATATACCACCTAAGTACAGACTATGGTAGGTCTAGGCCCAGCTGGTTAGGATTCTGAAAAACAGCTGAATGACAATAATCGAATAGGACTCCAGTGGCTGCAGCCCACCAAGTTAAAAAATTTTGTTTAAAAACAAGGTAAACCGAAGTGTTTTCTTGATTAAAGGCAAACTCAGGTCTTAAGATATGCATTAAACTCAAGTAAGATATATGTGGCCTTATAGTATTCCTACATATTATACATGAATCAGAAATAGATGTGCGCATGTGATGGCCCAGTAGAGGATGAAACACTGATGCTGTAAACAAAGATCAGTGACTTGAATCTCTTCTTCCAAACTTATTTCCCTCCTTGTATACATAAGTTTGGTGCACAGAATGCAAATTTAGGTCATGGCATTATTGCTTTCTCTTCATAGAGGAGAATGTTCATCGACTTGCTGCTTTTGAGTTCCACCTGAAGCTACAAAGTGTTGCAACCTTCAGCTGCTGCTTGTTCACGCACTGATGTTTTAGGTCATTTCTCTCTCCAGTGCCAGTGTTGGGAGCATGGGGTGAAGATCAGGTGAGCGTTTCTATATCTGGCAGGAACAGGTTTGCCTAGCAGGATGCTTAGGATGAGGGAGCAGATGTCTTGAGTTGAGAGGCAGGGTCTTCAGTAGCCTGTGAGCCTTTCTGCATTGGAGTGAACTGCTGAGGACACCGACAGTCTCACCGCTGTGGCGTTGATTGGCAACTGGTGTTTTGTCAGAAGCCAGGGGATTTGGGAGGCTCCATGTTCAGTGTGCTCTTCTATTCAGTCCCCTTCTGCAGGGATAGTGAATTTAATTACGGAGCTATGGACTAGAGTTTTTGGCAGTTGTCATTACCAGTGATACTGATAAATTCTCTCTCTATTGGCTTAAGCTATCCATTTATTTGTGTCTTGCCTCAGCAATTACATTTTATGCTTGCAAGTGATTGCTAGAATGCTCAGTTTTGAACACACTGGTTCTTTTTCTGTGCAGCAGAAAAATAAGCCGTTTTGTGGAAACGTGAATGCTTGGTATTGGTAGGACATTGTGCGCTTGGAGTAACAGGCAGTTGTAAAAAAGACCAGCATGGAAAACCTGGATCCAGAGTTCTGACCTCGGCCTGATGTTGACTCGCTGGGTGATATTAGGTGAATTACTTGGCCCTTTTAGTGCTTATCGCTCTGTAAACCATGAATCACATGTCCTGTGTACAAGGATGTTTATTAAGATTTTAAGAAAATCTTTATGTGAACATTCCCTGTGCCATGGTATGGTGGTATTAAGGTTTATATTTTGCATAACTGATCACCTTATGATCGTCAGTGTTTTTAACTACTGTATTGATTTCCATTTCTAACAGATACAGGCAAAAATATGTCCTTGGCACTTAACATTCCGGTTAAATGCTATGTCACACCCACATTTTTCAGTGCAGTAATATTAAAAAACAAACAAACAAACAAAAACCCCAAACAACAAACCACCAACCTCAAAAGAAAAGCAAGCTGTCCAGCCAACTGACGATTACATTGGCATGTTTTTTTCTTCTCAAAAGCCATATTCTTAGGGGCCTCTACCATCTTGAGTGCACGTGAAGGAAAAAAAAATCACAGTGTAGTTGCTTGGCTGGGCTTTGAGACTACTTTGTGTCAGTGATGCAATGACCAAAGTTCAGCCCAGTGGTTTCATGATACAACCAGTGTGAGGGAGGTCAGGTTCAGGTTACGGTTTTGGTCTCCTGCTGTGTTTGGTTTGTTCCCCACACACAGAAATAGAGTGTGTTGAGAAGTGTTACAGCTATTTTCTCCTGCCCAACCCCGCCTATTTCTAGGCTCCTTTCTACCTGAACTCTCCTGTGAGGGGAACAGTTTTTCAGCTTCTCGCTTCTTTGTTGCTGTTATGTATTACAATTCTCCCCAAGTTTGTGAACTATCCCTTCCCCATTTTTACTTTCTTCTAGGGGCCGCTTCCCAGATTCTCTGAGTTTGCTTTGAGAAGTTAGAATTACTTGTAACCATCAGGTAAAATAACAGTCTTGAATGGATGAAAATGAGAGCCGCCTGCTTATAAGGTTGGTTGTTAGCTGTAATTAAATGTTGTGTCACGATCCTAGAATAGTTGACAAGATGTAGAACTTGGACAGGCAGTACAGAAACCATCCTCTGTTACAGTGTTGCCAATGGCTGTAGATATGTGTTTACACAGGACAAAAAATAAGAATCTGTGTCAAAGAACATCTTTTTTGCACTGTTTATGCCACTGGTTCTGCAAGGGTGTGTATATATGTGTGTGTGTATGTTTTTTTGGTTTGGGTTTTTTTTTTTTTTTTAATAGCTGCTGCCAATCAAGGAGATAGATATGAATGCTAGCCAAACGTGATTCAGATGAGAACAAGACTAAAAACAGAGAAGACAAACAATATGTCTGTAATATTTCCTGGCTCTCCAGTAATGGCTTATGTAAAAGAAAGTTGGTTATTGGTTATTCATCAGAGAATTTATATATCCGTAGAAACACAGAGGAGAGCTAGATATAACTGTACTGAAATCAAAAGGGGAATTAGGTTCATATATGTATCAAACTTCAAGCAGATCTATGTAACATTAAGACTCCCACCCACCTTTACCACTTCTTTACTGACACACATCCTGTATTCCATTAAGCATGTAATTCACCCCTTGCTGCACTCTTCATTTGTTGTAGCCTCTCTGTTAAATGCACTGTTTCTATATAAAGCACGTCATTAATGAGTTTTATTGACAGTTTGCTACTGAACAGCCTAGAGCAGGAGTTGGAGTGACTCAGAGTAGGAAAGGCTGTGCAGCATGCAACTCCCTGTGCATGAATTTGCAGAGATAATGAGCCTCATTCTGATCTTCTGAATTTACCTCCACTGATTTCCACTGGTGCAAATCAGATCCGTGCTGATGTCTCTGGCACCGCCCAGGTTAGACTGCGGTGATGGGTACTGTGAGTTAGTCGTGGCCTTATTCCTTCTGAACTCTCTGACTGTCTGGGTGTGAGGAAGAAGACGTTTACCAGCATGGTTAGAAACTCTCCCCACTTCATGCACTCTCTTCTTGGCATGTAGTTTGCAGGAAGGCATGTCTGGCCAGAGCCGCTTGTGTGGTGTCACTCAACTGCAACTGTGGAGCTGTGTGATACTTTCGCTGGCTGTATCCAGCTGTAAGAAAAAAAAACAGAGAGAAAGCAAGCAGGAGAAATCCCCTAATGGTTGTGGAGTTATTACTTGACATATCTAATGTTTTCATGTATCTTTAATGTTTTCCAAAGGTAATCTGATCATATAATCTGGGAAAAATATGACCTTTATTTCTAAAACTTAAAAAATATATTCAAG
Organism: Morus bassanus; assembly: GCA_031468815.1. NCBI lineage: Eukaryota > Metazoa > Chordata > Aves > Suliformes > Sulidae > Morus > Morus bassanus. Next base: position 7,478,428 of record CM062583.1, read on the forward strand.
AATATTGTTGAGGTGTCCACAATCCTGGGTGCTCAGATATGGGCAGGAAGGTAAAAAAAGATTTTTTTTGACAATTACTGAGATGAAAGAAACCCGCAGCTCAATTTGCAAGTGTAATTCTGAGTCCATAAAAAGTTGTACTATCACTCTTTCTTATTACTGGCATAACTTTCAAAATAAAATATCAACAGGAGTGCGTATGGTTCCTATGTTGTGAAGAATGTAATTAGAAACAGAGATGGGAATCATTGATTAAACTGGTTAATCTTATAATGTACAGAACACCGTAATTTTGGACCATCACTTTTAGTCTTTTACCTGACAGCAGAAAAGACACAGTTAAAGATGTGGTACGTTTACTTCTGATTTCTTCCCTGCATATCTTTATCTCTGGTTGTATTAAAATAATTTGATATTTATTTTACATAGGTGCATTCAAAAGCAGCAAAACGCATACAAGTCATTTATCGTTTTATTGATATAAGTTACTGTTAATTTAAATGCTGACACTACCTGTTGGGAAGGTTGAAATCTATTTCCTGAGGTAGTTGGTACAGAACGAAAGTCCTACTTGGCTGTAGTCCTGATGCTTTATTAGCATGAGGCGTTTGTCTCCTCCCTGGAAGGTCCTGGCTAGCAGTGAAATGGAGCACTCAAGTCCATCCTGCTGTTAGTGGCAGCAAGCGTGGGGTGCTGTGTCGCACCCCCCTGCCACTCCAGGCATGCTGGGGAGGAGCCACTGGGTGCTCGCTGCCACCAGCACCAGGTGGTTCCTTGGGCTCAGAGCATGGCGCTCTCCACCATTTTTTGAAACCGCTTCCCTGTAGGTCCTTTGAATTCTGTCACCGTCAGTGGCTGCCAGACCATAAGGCCCCTCTGGCCTCTATTACATCAGTGCTGAACTCCACTTTTGTTTTTTTTTCTCTCTCTGTACTTTTTCAGAGAATCCCGAGGGTCCCGTTTGGTCACTCAGTGGGAGAGCGGAGGGTGGGAGAAAGCTTGCGAGGTCACCTCTGTTTGGAAGCAGCTCCCTTGGCCTTCAGCCCTCCCCTCAGCAGCTGGCTTTCAAATGACAAGAGAAGGTTTTGTTGATACGACCCAAGGGAAGGGCCCGCTTAGCGTACGAAGGCTCTGCAGAGTCCGCATCGTCAGGCAGTGATGAGAAAAGCTGCTCTCTTCCAGGGAGAGCCTTATGTTTCTCTCTCCGTGCATGTCTGTTCTCCCATTATCACTGAATCAGTGCCATATTTACTTTTGCCTGCTTTGAGATAGGTGCAGTATATAAGCACTTTTGTGCTAGGGTAGGGTGTGATCCTGCTCTGTTGGAGCCTGAGAGTTAGAAGTAGATAGTTTGCTAACTGGGGTCCCAGAGGGCGTGAGATGTGGGTCTACGACTGCTTGTGCTACGCTAAGTAGTGATCACACACCAACTGTAAGGCAACCTTACTAGCAAGGTCTAAAATAATCCTATTTCTGTGGCTTAAAGAATTACTGCTGTGCAGCTGAGTCACTGTAACCTGCTTGGTGCTTGCTCGTAGCCTTCCCTCACTGCCAAAAATGCTTTAGCACAGACTAGCTTTGAGCTAAGCCTTTCTTTTTCACAGTCACAAGTGAGGACTGGTTATGGTTGTTGCACAGGTGATAAGCAGTAATGCGTGAAGCCAGAGTAACTTGATTGCCTTTGGTTATACATGTAACACATTATTTTAAGAATCTCTTTCCAGCAAGAGAGAGAACTTTTTCATTTCTTCATGACTTGGGATCAAATTTAACCCAGCGGAGAGCTATACAAGGTTAATCAATAATGCTAAATTTATGAAGGAAAGAATAAGTCATTTTTAAGGAATAGCCAAGGAACATTTTTCTATTTTAAATAAATAATAGACAAATTTTTTCATGGAAAGATTTAGTGTTCATCAGAAAAAGAGGTGAACAGTAAAATTTAGTGGGTAAGGTGTTTAGTGGGACAGGGAAATTTCTTTCAGTGTTTTCACTTGTTTGTAGTGTTTAGGTTAATTCGTAAATCAAATAAAATCCTTCTTTGTCCCATAGGTGAAGGGTCCATATTAAACTCAAGGCCTCCAGGAGGAGGAAGGAAATTTTATGCAAGTGTTTGAACAAGGAAGGTGGACAGAGGGAAGCAGAAGAAAAAGTCCAAGACCCAAAGGACTGTTACATCAGCCCATGCAGCAGTATTGATCTCTCCTTGCGTTGTGGTTATCAACCAGGATTTGACTACTTCCAAGACAAAAGTATTAAAATACAAGAACATCAATTAGAAAATGTTGGCAATTAGTTAGTAGAGGAAAATGGTGAGGAAAAAGAAAAGAGAGGAAGAAGTGCCAGTGTGGATGAAATGTCAGTGAGTGAGGTCAGGGGGATGTTCCAGAGAAGCAGCATGCAGAGGTGAGCGGGTATTTGAATGTGCAGGGAATGAGGCGAGGAGAGAACAGGGCAGTTTGGTTCCATGACGTACAGTTGCGGGATGAACAACTGTTAAAGGGAGCATACAAAGGCATTTGGAAAGTCAGTGCTATGTGTAGGCTGGGTTTTGAAGTGTGGATAGAAATGATGTTATATAAATTTTAGTTTCTTTAAAAACGAAGAAAGTAATTTTAGTGGTGTGTTTGAGGACAAAGTGAAAAGTCACAAGTTTGGAAATGACAAACTCTTGCCAGAGCTATAAACATGGCCTTTGCTGGTTGTGCTCTAGTATTCCAAGTATTTACATGACCACATGCTCTTTTTCAGTTAGAATAATATGAATAATATACTTGTCAGTAACATACCACTTCTGCACTGTGCTACAGTGTGCGTAGGTATATCTTCAGATGATTGAGGAAAAAACCCAAATGTTACCAAGGTATAAAAGGAAATTAGTTCAGATATTTAGTATCTAGATTTTACTTCTGCATTCCACAGCATGGTAGCAAAAGTGTGGCAGATTTTTCTTGGAAAATTAGGATGCATTCCAGCAGAAACTGATGCAGAGACAGCTTTTTCCTGAAAAATAGCTTCCACTATTCCCCATAGCTAAGTATTTAGAGCTTGCAGGATCAGGGCCTAACAAGCCACACATCCTTCTTACTGGCTTTTCTTTTTTTTTTTTTTTCCCTCCAGGAAACCAAAACTCTCCATATCTCCATGTTAAAATGATTGGAAATTGAACTTAGGGGGATCTAGCATGTGATTACTTTTTTTAGACAGGATTTTCTTCATAGCTGAATTGGACTGAGTCTTTTTTTTCTCCCAAACCAGATGGTAAGTGATTCAGTACTTTTAGCAGTAGAAAAATGATTTGTTTTCTTTCCTCAGTCGTTGGTGTGAATGTACTTTTCTTTATCTATATCTATTTACATATTATGTAAACACACTTCACCAGCATTTATGTACATAGTTTACAGTCCTAATCCTGCAGAGAGCCCTGTATAGGCAAGGCCTTGCACATAGAAGGAGCTGACATTGCTTACAGAGAGCTGTTCGCATGGAACTCATGGCAAGGTTGTAACTGTACTTGTATTTTTATGTATACGCTTAAATTTATGACTCTGTACAAGGATGCCAACAGAGCCGTAAGTCCACAAAACAGTTGAGTAACTTTGAGCACTTTACTTTTTTTCACCTAACAAAGTCTCTGGGGATGCCCTTGATCTCTTTTGCTGTCTTCCTGTGGTAGGCTGTAGTCCTCGTGACTTTTGCGTTAAAGCTAAAAGCTTTATCCTTTTTATAGAGTGTTGGGGCGAGTTCTTCCTAGTGTGCAGGGGGAGCAAGGGCCTCATTCGTGTGATCCTTTGGACTTGCACTGATGCTACGAGGGGGACTTCGAAAGGGATTCCAGTAATGGTGAGAAATATTTGGGAGAGTATTAAAAAAACTTTTTTCACATGTGTATCTGATTTCTCAAGGTTATCTGCATCTATGTTTGTGTGTATATATACAGTGTTAAAACTGAATGCTAAATGCAGCATTGTTCCTTGTTTTGTGCTGAATAAAACATACACGTAAACCATATATATGCCGTGTCAGCATATGGGTATTTGAGGCAGAATGGAAGGATCTGAAGCTGACAGCATGCTACATTATAGGGAAATAGTATGTTATTAGTGTCCAGCCACTGATTCCTTGTACAAGAAGGTTCAAGTCAAGATTGCCCAAGCAGCTGTACAGTTGCTCTTTCCAAGCAGTTAAGAGCTGTTTTGTAAATTTGATATGCTTTTACCCTAGCTTTGTCTGAGAATTAAAACATCGAATGCGTAGAGTCATACTGCTGCTTTACTGAGATGATAATACTCTACTTCAGAAAGAATGGCCAGTTTCTCTGTTTACAAATCTGGCTGTACGTAGTTGGAATGGGATTATCCGATTCTATTCTTGGTTCTCACCTCATCTCCGCACACTTCAGTTGAGTCACTGGGGGTTCGTGCACAGAGGAGCTGGCCCCTTGCCTTGTTTTCCAGGTCTACCAGAGAGTTGAAACCCAGTTCTTAGCATCTCCCACTTGAAAAACATGACAATCTTCTGCTGCCATGAATTCTAGTAGGGGAAAAAAAGACAGGTACATTAGCATCAGAAATACTGTGCTGTGACGTGTCAAGTTTTTCTCCTCAATTAAATTATTCAGTGGAAGGGTGGCAGAAGAGGGCACTTGAAACCAGCACTGGTATTTTTGTCATGGGGCAGTAGTCAAGCTGGGGTGATTGACTGCGCCTCATATTTGTGTAATAAGTTACTTTTCCCTTTCCCCAAGGGGGAGGTTCAGGGGAGTTTGCCTCTCGGGCTGTGTGGCTGTTGATGTGGTCTCGCAAGGTGGCAGAAAACTGCGTCTGCAGAGGGACACGTAGTCCTGCGGGATGCTGCTGCATGGGGTGGCGTGCGAATCCCATCTGAGGTCAGACTGCCTGCTGGGAGGAACGAGAGTTTGTTTGGCCAGTGCTCTCTGTGTGTTACGTACCGAGGGCTGTACCTCTGGACATACCTCATCACGGTCGCTAACAGTCACATTTTTTATAACTGGGAATTGCTTTTTTACATTACCAGAAAGAAATAAAAGCACAAAGCAGTGGTTAGGCACTTCTAAACACGGTACATGTAGAAGAGCAGAACAATAACTCCTAACCCAGCTGTCGTGGGCGTGCAGGGACAGTGGGATTAAGATTTCTGTTCTCTCAGACTGTGGCTGTGTGTGCTCTCGTGCTCATTGTAGTTGCCTCCTGGCTGGCAGCAGAGTGCTTGCTTCCCAGTGCCACAGTTCCTGGTGTCCCCTGGCACCTAGCCGCCTGTCCCTCCCTGGCCAGGTGTTGCACAGGGAATGGCACCGTGTCTGGGAGTGTGGCAGTGACTGTGACACGTATAGCAAATGAAGGGAGTCCAGGAGAAGTTAAGCCAGGTGATCTGTCAGTCAGGGAGAATGAGGAAAGTCTGCCCTCAGTGCGGAGGGCTCTGAAATCACAGAGTTGGAGACCAGTTATCTGTTACCTCTTGTGAGCCCCAGGAAGTAAATATTGTGGAGAATACTTGGCTCAAAGCTTTGAGGACTAAGTAATTGCTGGAAGCTCTAGCTTACTTAGGACATAAGCATGCATTTATAAGCACTGGAAGTAAAGAAGAGAGTTTCTTCTGGTTTCAGTTAATAATAGAACGCGTTGTGTACAGTTTGTTTGCTTGATTGGTTCATTTTGTTGAGTGCAAATACACTGTAGAAGCAATTTTGTCCTTTGTTCAGTGCTACTCAGCTGGCGTGCTTTTTGTAAATCCACTGAATGAAGGGGAATAAGTAACCTGCTCCGGTCTGTCCGTGAAACAAGGTCCATTTAAAATAAAGGCCCGCGAGGGATACGGTGGGACTGCAGAGGAGTTAGAAGGATGGTGAGCAGAGGAGGCAGCGTGTGCAGCAGAACAGAAACCTCCAGGCCCTGTGTGCCACAGGCACAGCAGCTCACTGGTGATGTTAGTTGCCTCAGTGAAAAAGGAGTTCTGCTCTCCCATGTGTGGTACAAAACTCAGGCTCCACTGATCTTAGTGGAAATGATGTGGTTTTGCGCTAGGGCAAATGAGAGCAGAATCTGGCCAACTGTTAATGGCTTTTTGTATTTGGGGCTGAAATAAAGTGGCTGTGAATGCAAATAATTGTGCAAGTGTGATTCCTAAGTGACTTACAAAAGGCAAATTCAATATTTAATTGTTGGAAATACAAACTGTTTGGCACAAATCTCCTGGTTTGGCTGAGCTATACTTGACCTGTGACAGAGAGAGCAAAGGTGATTTTAATTCCAGGGATCCAAGGGGCCAGTCTGTAATGTAACTCAAGGCAGAGTCAGCGCGTTGGCTGCTTTGTAATTACAGATACTCATTTTGTGTACAAATCCAGTTGATTCATTATCTTTTATTTCAATCTTTATGTGTGAGTCTGAGCTATTTTACTTCAAGGGGGTGGCTTATAACTAGAATTAAAAAAAAAAAAAAAAGGTTTGATAACAAGAAGTTGGTTGTTTTGATATAAAGATGGTTCTGATGTAACCGAAATTATAAAATTGGTTAAATCTATGTGCAGAATCTGAAAATTTTGTGGGAAGCCTAACAAGTTAAAAATAACCTTTCTTCTGCTCTATGCCCTGCATTTCTTGCAATATTTTGACCCATACCTCAGAACATGGATAGTTTAGCTCTTGGAATATAAAAAAGACAGTTGCAAGCAATCACGTTGCTGTAGCTAAACACACTGCCACTCCTCAGCTGCGCTTCAGGAACCCACTGAACTTCAGGAACTCTGCTGTCACGCCCTGTGGTGAAATGATACCTGTTGGCTTAAGCCATCTTCATGTTGTTAAATTCTTAAACTGTGGTAATCTCACCACAAGTTATCAGATGTCCTTATGCCTAGAAATGTGGTCATCCCATTCAAACTCCTGAAAGCAGAGAATGTTTTTCCTGAGGCCAAGATTTAAAAATGCTTTTACGTTTCAAAGAGCCTCCAGAATTTAACAAAGAAAATTTTACTTATGCAAGCTCTTTTCTCCCTCCCTCCCTCACCCCCCCATCATGTGAAAGTGACAGCACAAGTGTGGATGGTGCGGAGAGACATCAGATTTGTTGGGACAAAAGCGTGAGCCCAGAGTCGATGGGGTATGTCTGAAAATATTTCCTGGCAAAAGTTGTACTAGCTGAGAACCAGAAGCTCGCATCCAGTTGACATCACTGGAAGATGCACACACAAAGTGAGAGTACTATGTGGCCTTTAAGCTTCTGTTCCTGTGGTACATGAGGTTTTATACTACACAGAAGAATTGAACCATTCACTTGTCTGGGTAATTGAGATAAAACAGGTATCTGTGATCTATTCCAGTCTGCTCTGTCTGGGGTATGCCTCTATGATAATGAAGTGGTGTGTATGCACAACAAGGAGGCTCTTTGGATGAAAACGCTCTAATGCAGGACTCATTAACTGATGATACTTGATCATTTTTAAAGAGATGAGTACAACAGTTGCTGTTTATCTAGATCATACAAATAACTTGAGGGAATATGTTCACCAAAGTGAAATGTTCTCTAAAATGCTTGCTAGCAGGTTACTTATGCTTGTGTACTCCAAAAGCGGTATCTTTTTCTCTTAAGCCAAATGGAAAATTAGATTTTTTTTTCTTATTTAAGTGTATGAGGAGTAACTGTGAAAATTGGTTGGGTTACGTTGATGTTAAGTAAGTGTCACCAGTGGAAAATCAGGCCCAATGCTTTTTTTTTGTGTTTGGCCAAAGGAATGGGCATTTTCATTTTCTGTTGCTGACTGAGTTCCCCTATGATGTTGTCTAGTATACAGAAACACTGAAACAGTATCAAGAATATGGTCTCTCTTGTGCCCTACCACACAGAAAAATCATGCAATCAGGTTCCCCACTTGTGTGTGTCTCTTCCCTTTGACTGTCCTTTTAGATGCAGGATCTCTGGGACAGGAGCTGTCTGTTGCTGCGCCTGAGCCTACGGGCACTGCTGGAACAGAGAGAGTGGCTTTCCTTCCACCCTGCTCTTTGGGTGTGACTGAGGGCTGAGCTGGAAGGCTGGTGGGTGACTGGCTTGCTTTTCTAGGTGAACCCAATGAAGCAGATGGATTGCACAAGGAGTCTTGTGTTGCTCTGGCTGGCAACAAATGTGGCTGGATACATCAGAAATCCCAGAGCTGCTCAGCTCTAAGACCTGTCTGTGCATCTACAGCACCAGTCTCCAGGGAACTGATTACTAGAGGTTACTAGATTGGAGGGTACAAGTTGCGTTAAAAGGCCAGTCCCTGGGGGTTTAGGAGCAATAGCAGAATAAATACTTACAACGTGCTTTCATTTTGCGTGGCACAGGATCTCTTCTCCCTTGCAGATGACTTCTCCAGCGCTGCTTGGATGTGCCTGCTGCTCTGTGATTGCCCCTAAAGCCTTGATTTGACAGTAGCCTCTGGTGTGCTGTGGGCCAGCAGATCTGCATAGCAGCAGGCCCACTGGTCTTCCTGCAGACAGTTAAAGGAGTTTTGGAGCAATTGATTAAAAAATTTGCCACTCCCTTCTCTGGCAATTCACTGGATTTGAGGTGTCCCTTGCCTCTGGCACAGCTAGGCAGCAGGCTGGGGAGGAAAGCAGCACTGGTTTTATTGTCTTTCAAATGCTTAGGGCTGCAGATGTTAAGTGCTATAAGCATAGGGTTTTTGAGAGGAGTTTTGTAGGTGAGGAAGAAGCATCGCTGTCAGGTGAACGGGGGGGTTAGTACTTTGACCTCTTGGCACACAGGATAGGCTGAGGAGAAGGAATAAGACTGACAAAAAGAAAATCCTCTTAATCTAGGCAATGTCAGCTTGTTATCGTCAGTTTGGTAGTTATGTAGCTGCAAGCCTACTGCTGCCTGCTTTGCAAGGGGCAGATCATTAATGACAAGGCATGGCAGAGTGCAGCATGCTTAGGGCTTTGAGGTTCTGACAAGCTGATACCACCCAGAATAACTGCAGAGAGCATGGTCGTGTCCAAGGCGAGGTACAGTTTTAAGAACTGAAAAAACCTGTTATCCAGCATGTCACCCTTGAAGACAACATGCGGCATACAGGCTGAAACCTAAAACTCCCTTGCTTTCTACCTCCCCGGCAGCTGCATACATGCATTCAGCTTCTCCTTAGTGTGAGCCACAAGGTGAGAATCAGTGTAGCACAGGGATTGGAAGAGCTTTGGCGTTCCCTAGGCCAGCTGGGTGTGCAGCAGTCCTGTGCCTTTTGACCTGAGAAGCACTGGAGCACCTGGGCAGCCGTGCTGGGCAGGGCAAAGGGGTGGAGCAGGCATACTGTTAAGGCATATAGATCTCTGGCAAGACTGAGAGCAGAGGCAATTTTGTGGGACTGAGGTAAGAGAATGCAAGAGCATACTCACTATATGACTGCTAAGCAGGGAGCAAGAAAGGATTTTACTGTTCGTGGCTGGAGGGATGGAGCGAGGAGCGATGGATCAGGTGGAGAAGAATCAAGTTGTGCTGTAGGGTAATTGTACAATATATCCAGAGCTTGCAATTTATTCCAGACCAAATTGGAAATGTTCTGGTATTCTTCAGTAGTGCTTACAAGCATCTGATAGTCACCATGCTGGGCACCTGACTCACTGCCCAGAGCACTGACAATTTGCCCCCTCTTGTTTGTCATACACACCTGCAGATTTAATACTTTTCTTCTGGAGAATACAGCACTTTCCTGTCCTGTGAAACAATGCTTCTCTTCTGCCAGTCTCATGGAGATGTGGTGCGATGATATCACTTCCTAGTGAGGGGCTGGTGAATCACTTTGTTGGTGTTCATGAATCACTTCTTTGCTACCAGTTTCTGCACTGATCTTAATATAATTTCCAAAAGCAAAAATCATCATTTCAGAGACCTTTTACTTTTTGTTGAAGAGACAATACTGGAATTCTTTCATTGCATAATGTACTCAACCCAAGCTCCCAGCGTGCTGCAGAAGAGCTCTCCCAAATCTATTTGTGTAGCTGAAGGTATTGCCCCCTATCCAGTTGATTCTCCCCCAGCAATGGAGAGCTTGCTCGTAGCTGGGTGGCTCTTGTATGGGAGCAGAAGCGCTCTGAGCTGTCATGGCTAGGTGTGCAAAGGCTCTTCTGCTAGTTCAGAGCCTCTGTTATTTTATTGCCTGCCTAGGAAGTGTAACTGGTTGTTTATCTCCATCAGCTTTGCACCTCAAGTGGTGTAAAGAAGGCAGGAAGCAGGAGTCAGTAGGTCCCTCGGAATTTCCTTGTCCAAGGAAAGAACAGACGGCAGGCTGTGTGGTTGTATTGAGGCAATGTCAAAGGTCTTTAACATGCATCTTCTTATGCATTGGCCCAGGACTTTTTCCTGGGGAAAAAGGAGTTGTGCATGCTGTGAATATGATCTTGTGAGGGTAAAGGCACTTGTGGTTTGTTCTTGGCAAAGCCTGAGGCTGCTTTAAGTCATCATTATGACAGCACTGATCTTCTGGCAACCAAAGGGTCAGGGAATTGCACGGGAAGCACAGAGGTGCCTTTGCCCATTGATGGGCCAAGTGTCATCCCCCCGCCCCCGTCACAAAGATCCAACACGTTTTTCTGACCAAGCACAGCATGTGCTCCAGCAAGGCCACTGCTGCCCTCGGAGGGTATTTCCCTGTTGTTTTGTCTTGACCATTACACCTTTCCCTTTCTCTGTGATACATTGCACATTGCCAGCTGGTATTTGTAGCATGTTCAGTAGAATTTTTAAATGAAACTTCTTTAGAGGAGGTCAGCGTGCTGTGAGGGGGACACGGCCCGTGTGTGGGCAGCATCTGACAGATTCCTGTCACTGTTACCCAACAGGCTTGTCAGAAATGACAGCGCCTGCCTGTGGACTGCGCTAATGCAGCGATACTAGCCAAAATGGGAAGTGTTGATGGTATTGTTTGCCCTGTGTGTTCAGATTCATAGTCCCTCCCCAGGATGAGAGGCACAGTGTCAATGTCTGGGTAGACAGTTACATGTGTTAGGTTAACGATACCAGGTACCATTCAGTTCTGAGCAGCCAATGTGTAGTTATTGTAATAGAAAAGCAGCACAGAAGATTGCTTAAGAGTTTTTCAGTTATCAGTGACTTTTCTGCACATAGGCAGGTAAGGAGGTAACCTGTCTAAAAGATTTCTCATTCCAGAATTAGTGCCAAGGATCAGATCTTCCTGACCCCATTGCTGGGAAGCTCTGTTCTCACATTTACAGTGTGCCTACATGCCGGAGATTTTTCCAGTTTCATTTCTCTTTTGTGATGGATGGAATCACTTTAAATCTGTTTTTTTTTGTATTGAAAGGTTACTTGACTTCTTCTGCCCATGTTGCAGCCATTAGTGTGTTTCATGTATGTTATTAGCACTCCATAGCAGAATGCTGGTTTGTGCCCAAGAAGGATTCTCAAAATAGCCATTGCTTCACCCTCTCTCTAAGCTTGTCTGCAGTCCAAGCTGCTTAATTTTCCATGTGGTCCACTGTCAGCCTCCCATTGTAAATTATCTGCCCTTGTAACCCACAGCCTGATTTTTCTTACTCTGTTCAATGGAACTACTGACCACTGAGTTCAGCAAATCAAGTTGGTGTTAAGAGAATACCTGTGAGAATTTCCTGGTTGCGTGATTTGTACTTATTTTTATAAGTTTTGTAAGGCTGTTTGGTTCCCTGCTGCCCTGATCTCAAATGTGTGACCTTGGAAATCGGTTGATTTGAACGTAACTTTTTTTTTTTCATTTGCAGTCCCTGGAGGATTGTAATTGCAGCGTTGCCTTGTGACTGTGCTGAATTAAGAATCGGAGCACAGCTGAAATTCCCAGACCAAAGAATACAATGGCTACTAGTACCTTGGTGCCTTTTTTTGCTTTTTTTCTAAACAATATCTTTTTGCATTGTATATGGTCAGTGTTTTTGGGGAAAAAAAAAGTTATTTCTTGGGTACCTGTTAAAATTTAAGAAAATAGTGGGTCCTCTTCCCCCTTATGTGCACACCTTCTCCTTCCGTATGCTTTAGTATGGTAAACTGATCATCTCTTTCCATTGTTATGGGAAAACATTGAAATAGCACACCGTTTTATAGTCAAAGGAAGAAAAATATGACAGCTTTGTAGGAGCTCTCAGTCTAAGTATGGCAAAATTAGCAAATATGAAATGTAGGCCAACAGCTATGGGGAAGAAGGGAGCAAAGTTACAGATGCTAAGTAAAGACAGATGAGATTGTTCAAAGAGGCAGGAGGATACTTGGCAAGAGAGACCCAATGATATGAGTCAGCTTTACTCCCATTGAATCTGAGTGTTATCCCAGATTTATGGAGATGTGACATCCAAAGCCCTCCCAGGGAGAGAGCTTTTAGGCCAGAGGGCAGCATGGGATAAGGCTCAAAGCATGGAGAAGAAAAGGAGACACGCAAGAACAAAAGGAATAAGAAAAATAGAGGGAGCAAGAGAGTGAGTAGGGAGGGAGAAAAGCAGAGGGGTTGGGAGCAGCCTGGGATAGGACTGTGTAAATTTGAACTGGGGTCTTGAGCAAAGTCAAGGGGAGTTTTCCCAAAAATAACAGTGGTCTCAAGCCCAGCACATGAACTTGCATTTGACCTGAAAGTGAAGAGAATTACAGCCATTCTGCTGTGTGTTAGATCTGCATTTGGAATTTCAAGCTTTGTTTTGCCTCTGGAGTCCTCAGTCTTGCACAGTCCTATTACAGCAGTGGCAGGCAATGCGGGTTTTAATGAGAGTGAGTTCCTATCCTTGGGCAGCTGCACCGGTCATGTGCATTTTTAGTAGAGGCCGTCCCCAGAGTGAAGGTTAGCTGGTGGAACTAACAACAGCAGCTTTTCGGAAAGCAACATTGGATTTGCTGTAGGCACGACCTGGTAGCATTTTTCCCAGCCAAGCACTGGGACTGTGTGTGGAGAGCTCTGTTTGATGAAATCTGGGGCAGCTGAAGGGCAGACAGGCTATTCTGGTACGTGGATGTCTGCTGGAGTAGGTGGCAGCATACCTGTGCAACATGGGGAAGTACTGGTGCACACTGAAACTTCCCTGAAGAGCTCTGATGAGAAGATACAAATGGGGAGCTTTAAAAAAGGTAATTTACTGACAGAATTAAAACTAGTAATGAGCTGAACAATTAACTTATCTTTCACCTTTCTAGATACTTTAACAGCTAAAGATTTAAAATTAATCTAGAAGAAGCTGGAGCATTAATTTGAGGCTGTTAAAGTCTTCCTGATCAATTTACGGTGGTGTTCTGGAGGAATAGTGTCTTATTTCAAGTTAGCTTAACCCTCACTTTATTATTGTTATTGGTCAAATTAATTGCTGTCTTCGCCAAAGATCACAAACTCTCCACAAATCTGATTGTATTTACTCATGTGTTTTCATTTCTTGAAAGGTGAAGATGTATTTAAAAATAAAGGAACTTTGATGGCAGTTTGTTGGAGTGAGGAATCAAAATTGGAATTCCAGCACATCTTAGTAATGTATGTGAATCCATAGAATGTGTCTGAAATTTTAGATATATTTTAAGGTTTTATCTTGTTCCACTGGCGTCTTTTCCTCTCTCTTCCCAGTCATCATTTCAAAAAATGTCAGAGGAACCACAACTGAACATTTCTCCTGTTCCCACCTGTTCTTTGGGATGCAAAAGGATAACATTAGCACACAGAGACCTTGACTTCCTCTTGGATGCATCTGGACGATTTTATTAGGCAGTCCACTGAGCCTGTGATCAGTCTAAGAGCAGCTGATGATGAGCAGCACCAAGATATGGCACTGGGCTGCTGATCAATTTTGTGTCTTTCAGAAGACTTGAAAAATTAGACTCATGAAACATCCGTCTCCTAAGCCACAGCCTCACCATGAGGACATTAGGGCAGCCACGACTGTACAAAGTATCCTCACCAGCAGTCTTTCACCCTCTGACAAATCTTTTCTTCTTGAAGGTAACTGTGGGTGGCCTTCCTTTGTCTAATTTCTGTAAATTTGGTGCATCACTTTCTAGTTATGCAGCTGATACTCGTGTTTCTATGAATGGCTATTTAAAAAAGGAAAGATCAGATGTTTGTTGTTTCGTTTCAACATAAATCAAACTTTGTACTCATATAGCAATTCTAGTTTAGCCCCAGGAATAGCTTTAGTATTGCTAAGTGTCTGGAGAGTATTGACTACAGAGACGTGATTTTAAGCAGGCTATAATAGTTTCTACAGCTGTTAACAGTTCACAGAAGAAAGGCAGTATTATTCATCGGTGTTTAAAATGTGCATGACTTGCATTGCACAGAAGTCAGATTGGGAGAATGTCAGAATTTTTTTTTCTGAAATTCTGCCAGGAAAGTCTTCAATAACTGGAGAAATTCTTTTCACTGGTGAAATCAACATGCAGCACATTGTGTTATTATAATTGCTTATAGCTCACCATGAAAGTTGTCTTTGTATGCGTGGATGTACGGCTTGTACTGTTTTGTTTTTATTTATTCTGCATTCTTTATTATAATGTTCCTTCCCTTTTTCCAGACCAGAAAGATTGTTATTGAGCCTTCTACAAAGCTGAAATAATGCTGTGTGTTAAAAAAATGTTAACAATTTGAAGAAGTTATAAAAATTTATAAGTTGACTGAATACTTTGGAAATTTCTGCATATTTTAATATAAATAGGTAATGCAAATGTTTGTTCTTTGCATTTAGAGGTGGGTCTCTGTTTTCTAAAGGTCTTGTATATAAATTTGATTCTTACAATTACATTAGAACAAACCCAGTATTTTTTCAGATTGTATAATAGGAAAAATGTATTCACAAAAGACACAGAACATACATGGTTATCTCTGAATGTCATAGTCATGAAATTTAACATAAATAGTATCAGTTGTTTGAATGACTTCATTAAGGGCATTTAGGGGACTGCCTGTTGCAGTCAGCTGAGGTCCTTCCATTCAGTTCCGCGGGTCCTGGGTTGGCCCACAAAGAAAAAGACCATGCTCTAGCTAACTTAGAAATAAGAGGAGATGATTTCCCTATAGATAGTGTGAAGTTCCAGGTTGCGCTAGTGGAACTTGCATAGAAATTCAGTCACATAAAATCAACGAAATCACAGAAGACGAAGGAGTTATTTCAGATTAATTTGGTGTTAGCGATGAGTTCGAGCTTTATTCATAACTAAAATCATAAAACAGAACAAGAGAGCCCAAAGGAAAGAAGAGTAGAAATAGGTGCAAGGGAAGAGGTGAGTGACAGAATACTGGCAGGTGAGCAAGGACCTAAATGCTGACAGACAGTTTTAACAGAGACTAGTCCAAAATGGTAACAGTTCAAATGTTATGATCCACTGGAGGTGCTGGTTGCATAAATACCTGAAAAGACAGGCATCAAGCTGCTTTTCTGGGGAGGGTGTACAGAGTAGAAAGTGTTTAAGTTTCCCTGAAGGAGAATGACGTCTGATACTCCAAGGCAATTTCTCCACAAGCAAGTATAGCAGCAACTAGGAGTGGGCCTGGAGAGCTGCAGCTCTAGTGAGGTCCCCTGGACTGCATGCCACGTGCAGCTGGTGTGCTTTGCCTGTGCTGCCGGGGTACCTCTTCCAGCTTAGTTTCATCTGAAAGGAATCCGGTCTGTGCGCCTGGGGACTGCTCCGTGATGCAAAGCAAAGCACGGTAAGTGGGGCATTAGAGGGGCTGGCTTCAGGAGCACACTGCTGCTCCAAACTTGAACACTAATGTAGATGTGCCCTGCCAAACTTTAGGGTGGGAGTGGTGACATGGGTGGAGGGAGTACTCGGAATGCTCTGTTTCATGTTACAGATGCTGGCAGCATGTGGAGCTGAGAGCAGTGAAAGCCCAAAGGACCACAGCACCTGAAGAGGTCATCAGGAGCTGTAGTGCTGGGTAGGCCCTCCAGGAAAGAGAAAGGGAGTATGGTTGATGCAAGGCTGTGTAGGTGTGTTTAAAAAAATAAAAAAGATGCAGTCCCCTTAACATACATCTTAGAAGGAGGATTATGGCATGGTTTTGTCCAATGAAACAATATTACCCAATGAGTCAGTTCACTGCAGAAGGGACAAAAATGCCTTTCAGACATATGCAAGGTGACAGTGAAGTTAGCTAAAGCTTTGCAGTGTCTGCCTTCTCCTCAGGATAATGAACTCTTTGGGAAAGTTGGTGCCTATCTTAAGGTTACTATAATTTAGTATTTCAGGATGGATTCCCTCCTGATGTATTGCCCATGAAATTTTGATAGGGCTATAGAAGCACCTTGTAACACCAGCTCCATTAAGAAGTGTGCAAAACTAATGCACGAGAGTCCCAGTTTTCAATGCACGGTTTTTATAGATCTTTTTCTGAAGAGATCCTGGAACATACTTTGCTGTGTTGAAAGGCTTCCTTGGTCATTGTGACCAGTGCTATGAAATAACGTTGCTGCTAGCTGGTGGTTTGCTCTGTTGAAAGCTGCTTATAATTTTCAAAGACTGCTTTCCAAATGGAATCGCTATGGTAAATGAACCCTTTTAAACTTAAACTCACAAAACTGAATTCAGTTCAGGAAACAGTGTTGATTCTTCAGTCTTTTGTGAGTCATTTCCACTGTAACATTCTCTGGAGTCGTTCATTTTTGAGCGTTAAAAATGACTGGTTGGTAATGGGAAGTTATCATAGATTCAGAGGTATTTCCACGTTCCCTGTCAGTGTGCCACTTCATACTGTATTTATTCTCACAGAGCCTGTTATATAAAAGTACCATTTTACAGAGCGGAGGCACAGGGAGAAAAAATGATGTAGATAAGTCTGTGTAAGAAAATATGTTGCAGAACTGATCTCAGGTTTCCTCAGCTTATGATGTTTAGCCACTGGACTAGCTCTCCTCTTGTTCTGCAGCACAGTTATATTCCTTTCTTACACCGGCTCTTGGTCATCCCATCCAGCACAGCCAAAAAGGCTGCTGCAGATACAGCTATCAGGTGAATCTGAACATTATCAGAAAGCTGATAGGATTCTTAGTTTCAGTGACAGGATTATGTCAAATAATGTGATGATTAGCTGAGACAAATGTGTTTAGTACCTAAGTATAGCATGTTTATGTATGCCAGTACTTTGAAAAGGAGGAAAGCAAAAAACATATGGGCAATAGGTTATTGTCAAGAACTGTTATCCTTGTTACAAGCAATGGGCATACACAACAGTCTAGCTTTTGAACTTTGCTAAAATGATGTGCTAATAAGATTTTGGCTTATGAAAGACGATGAAATGCACGAGCAGAACACAAACATCTTTACTAGATCTTGTCAGCAGTTGTGAAGATAAATTTTAACAATGTTAGGATTTTCCAGGCCTCTTTCAAAATGACTGTGTTGCCTCACTAAATACCCTGATTGTGGTATGTCTTTGTCCAACAGTTGGCCATAATTGCTTCTGAGCAATATTTCCTTGGAAGCTCTCAGATAACAAATGGCAATCCAGAGAAGTCTGAATGAATCTCCACTTAGAAACTGGCCATGTTCAAGCTGTAAAGTATGTAGATTTTTTTTTTTTTTTCCTAGGGAAAGGCAGAAGAGGGCAATAGGTGCAGGATGTGGAGGGAAGAAGCAGTGCCATGACCCTACAGCATTTCTGCATGTTGAGTCAGGGAGTGACATTTAAACAATTCTCACTGCACCCAGTATGAAAAACTATGATGCAGATCAAATTGCTGGCTGTGCTCAGAAAGAGATGAGGAGGAAAACGGTCAAGGTACCTATCTATAGGTAGCCTTTCCTGTGTTTGAAATGTTGGGGGAGCTTACCAGCAAGCCAAATGGGTCTTTAATGCCTTTTTTCTTTTTCGTTTTCTTTTTCTTTTTCTTTTTTTCTTTCTTTGGGGGAATGAATGGCTCCGGACTTTCCATCGTTAGAGCTGGTGGTTTCCACAGCACAGTGATTCAGCCAGCATGAACTCTTGACCAAATCCCAGTTTGTTTCCTAGTTTTGTTTTTCTAAAATATTTTACATTTAGCAGGGCATAAAGGCCTCCCTACTATGTGACAGTGTAAGAAGGAGAGCTGTGCTCTTTTTACTGGTTAGCTGTCAAAGGACAGTTCTCTATGCTTCTGAAAACATTGCAGCTGAAGCGATTGAAAAGGAATCACTGAATTTTGACTAAAACTAAGACTGAATTCTTACATGCTCCTGCCTTTTTGAAGCTGTGTGTTCAGGTGGAATTTCCTCTGAAGTTTAATAAAGTCTGATTTTTATTTGAGAAATGTGCCCTGCCTGAAATGTTCTAAGGTTTAATCAGTGTGCTATTGCATAGGAAACTCATGCACATTTGTTAAGTTGCTAGATAAATAGGTTGGTATTGAGAACAATTTCAGGGGATAATAGGTTGTTAAATTAATGTGAAGGGCCTTGTTCCTTTGCCTTGCTGGATGTTTTTTGATGACTGAATTCTCTGGGGTGCCCTTTTTAGGGAATATGCCGGTGGTTATCCCTGTTATCGTGTAAGTGGTACAGTCAGTAAGGACTTAGAGTAGCTTGGCTCTGGAGTTTTAAACACCGAGAGAGATGCTAGACAGGAAATCTGTAGCCTGGGAAAGCAAAAAATGAAAGAAATTATACCCTGAAAATTAAAACCATAAAATGTTCTTTCAAAAGTTCATACATTTATATAGATACATTATCCCATATACATCATATGAGTAAACAAAAATATTGCTGTAATAGGTTTGAGACCTAAGATGGAAACCTACTACAGTTTACCTCTGTGAAAACACAGCTTTACACCCTTCACACCCTGTGTCTTCTTGTTGTTCAGCACAGAGAAATATTAGTATATACAGGTTTATTTCAGAGTCCCCTTCATGCAGTGACACCCATTGTCTGCTTTTTTTTTTTTGCACTACTCTCCTATATCTCCATCATTTTCTCCCTGTACTCCAGCAGTATGTTGTGTATCTCAGATTCTGCATGGATTGCCTGAGGCTGTGGGCTGAGGTAAGCTAGTTGTGTGGGACCATCCTTCTTTTCAAATACCAGTACTTTTTAAATGGTACAGGGCATCCAAAATGCAGGACACAGATGTATGGGTATGCTAATAACATTATAGTTGATTAACAAATATTCAGGTCACCAAGTGTTCAGAAACTGCAAAGTGTCTGAACTAAGGTTGTCTTTGCAGTGGAAGTTCAGCCTTGCTTTGCATATATGCAATGAGACAAGGTTTCATAACATCATCGCGTAGGGTGTTTTTTTACTTTCTAGCACAACCTTTGAGTAGAGCAATCAGGAGGGAGCTGGTGCAGCCATTGCTACCTGCATTGTGACTTGAAGGGTGGCTCTCTGTCCACCTCCACATGGCACTAATACTGTGTCATCTTGGCTGTGCATGAGATTGAGTGTGGTCATAGTGGACTTATTGCTTGTGGAGCCCAAAGGGGAGCAGGTAAGCATCCTTGCTGTTGTGGCTTTGGAATCATTGATGATAGATTGTATTGCTGAAGTCAGTGATAGAAGATCAATGTAATATCCATAATCATCTCTGAAACCTCAGATTTTCACATTTCAGAATGTAAAACACAACCACCTTTTTGCACTCCATTTTCTAATGTGACTGGCCCAGTTTGAATATCCTGTCCTGGAGTGGGAAGCAAGTGCTGCACCATATGTGGAGGATGCTATATGGTATCCCATATTCAAATATATAGTTTTCTTCCTGAACAGGACAAGATGAAAAGGAAAAAGAAATCATTTCAGCTAAGTCAATAATTCACACAGAAGAATTTTTCCAGAATATCCAACCTTCTCTTCTATTTGCATCATGTTGATGATGCACTTGCTGTTCTCTGGTATTTATGTACCTTTCAGATTTCTGTTACTTTTTTAATTCTGTGGCTTGATGTGAAACAGTGTTTTGTGAGCTGTTGTTAATCACGGTGTTGTCTTGGTGGGGTTTGGGTGCTCTTATTGTATTGTTGGTGCTTTCTGTTTGGATGTCTGTCTGTTTGCATGGACACTTCCAAAATAAACACTCCCGAGCTAATATAAACTTAAGTTTCCCTGAAGACTGTTCTGTGAAGCTCAGACGCTGGCTTTCTTTAAGTGCATTTGCTGGTACAACTCAGTTGCACAAATGTTTGCAGATGGTACAAAGGAAAGAGGCACAAGGAAAGCAGTCTGCAGCATAGACTTTAGTTCTTAAAGGGTGCTGATCTCTTTCTGTGCTCAGACATACTTATTTTGCAGAATCTTCGTACGCATCAAAGATGAAACTTATACTTAGTCAAGTGCTGGAATAGTCACTGCTCTGTGACCTGCATCTCTCACATAGCTTTTTCAGTCTTGTACCTGTTAGCAAGTGGTTCCTGTTCTTCAGACAGCTGTTACCTGCTCCAGCAGATAAGGACAGTATGGAATACTGTAGTGTATGTGATGACTGTTCACTGTGGCTGGTTCCTTCTGCTGATATCAGAAGATGTTTTATGCCTTTTTGCTTTCCTCATTGATCTTAGGGCTCAATCTTCTAAGCATTAACTGACTTTCTTTTTCATGCATTGCGAAATCAGGGTTTTCATTGAAGGAGAGTGTTCCAAGATGCTTTTGAGAACCTGATGTTTGCATCAGGTGACAGAGGATATTACTAAATGGATTTCTTGAAGAGGATCCTTCGGGATACAGTGCTGTCACTGTGTGTACAGTGGTACAGCCACAGGTGGGATTCAGTTGGCACTGGCGTGGTGAATGCCTGAGCCAGCACAGCAGAACAGCACAGGCAGCTGTTAAAGTAGTGCAAAGTCCCACATTAGCCAAGGCGTAAATGCTTTGCTCTATTACAGCCTCGCTGTGGCCAGGGAAACGGCACAGGCCTCGTGTGGTGCACACTGCTCACCCTAGCCTGCTAAAGACCAAACTGCCCAGCCTGAGGGCCCTGATGAAGCTGTGACTATACTAGCTGCTTCCTCTGTCTCCTGCTGAAGGCCTCTGGCCTCCCATTCAGCTGCATGTAAAAGCATCTTTCAGCCAAGAAAGTGTGAGTAGTCTTGCCCAGCTTCATGATATGTCTGCGTAGAGTTAACCTTGTGTTTCCAAAGGAGGTTTTAAAGGGCATCCATTAACCCAAGGATCCAGTGCTTTGGGGAATGGGTGAGGCGTGAATAGAGAGGACATGGTGAGGTTGGTTCAGAGGCAAGGAACTGGAGGGAGGAGACACCTTTGCACCAGGACAGTTTTACTGCTTCCCCTGAGGGTCAGGGGAAAGTAGGTAAGGAGAACATGGACCTCCGGATGTGGAATGGGAATGGGGAAAGGAAGAGCCAGGGGCCAAGATACAGAAATCTGGCATGAAGCTGAGGCAGGGCCAGGGGTTTCAAAGGAGTGTCTTGAAGTGGAGGGATGCTTAGAGAGATGATGGGAGGGGGCTTTGGGAGTGAATGGAGGAAAGGAGGGCACCACGTGCTTGCAGGACTACAATATATGCTATCTGGTACCCACTTGCCCCTGCAAGCAATAGAGAGGTTCCTGTGTGGGTCTGCAGTTTTGAAAACATCTATTTATTTTGTCTGCCTCCATGATTAGGAGGCCAATTTAGGGCTTATCTACTTGGGGAAATCCCTGCAAAATAGGCTAGGGTATGAATTTACAGCCTATTAAAGACCCAGCAGTAAATGCAGTGTAAATTCACACTTCAGCTTACTTCACAGGAACTCCCCCGCAGAAACAAACCCTCAGAGTCACCTCTGTACCTCAGTCTGGTGCTAAAAGTGAGTGGAAGCTTCTCAAAATGTGGGCCTCCAATTCGATTTTTATAGCTGGGTTTTTCTGTCTTGTGGGGCTTTTTGCAGCTGCTATAAATCACTGTAGCTTTGCTGAGGTTGGAGGAGCTGGGCCACTTGACACTGCTCAGGATCTGACCCTTTGCCTTAAGTAACCTTTTATTATCAATTGGCCAGAGGGTATTTTCCTTTTTACTGGCTTTGTTATTAAGCTTGTTCATTCACTCCCACCACTGCTGATATCTTTTTTTTCTTTCTTTCTCTTTTTTTTCTTCCCCTGTGAATTTTGTGTTGTGTCTTTCCTCCCATGTAATTTCCTAATAGTGAACTAGTGACAGAGTGGGCTGCTGGTATTTCATCTTGTGGCTGGAGAGGTCAGGCTGTTTCTGATACAGACAAACACTCCATTACAGTAAACTCACAGAAAGTTTCCTTTTCAACCTGAAAGGAGAAGGAAATGGACTCTCCACCAATGGGTTTTCAAGAATTATTTCTGTGAGCTGAACTTACACACTAAAGGCCACTTTGGTAATGTTCTGTGTAGAGGAAGGAAAAAAAGAAAAAAAGAGGAAGACATATTATTTCTTCTTTCTTTTTTTGCTGAGATTTGGCTCAAGTCTTGGCTCCTTATCAGATTAGAGTTCTGCAGTAAAAACACCCTTTGCACTGTGCATTATTGAAGAAATTGTTGTTGCTGATGTCCAGCTAAAAGAGCATAAGGATTTAAACCTTCAAAGTTATCTGTCTCCTTCTGGTATTTAGGAAAACTTGCTTTTTGGCAGGAAGAACTTGGTAATAAGGCAAATACATAGTGCAATATGTTAATCTAGCACAGAAATAAAGTACCTCTCCTTTGAAGGATAGCATCAGAGCAAATATTCCCAGCTTTGCCTCTCCAAAGCTCTGAGCAAAACCTGTATATAGTAAGGGGGAGACAAAAGAAGCCAATGAGAAACTTTCATTCCCTCCTTTTATGCTCATCTTTGTTTAATGTTTGCAAAAGCATGCATGGTTCCCAGATTTGATTACAGAAGTAACCCTTGGCACTGAAACCCTTTTGGCAGATTGCTGCCCTATGGTACTGGTGCCCTCTGAGGAAATTCAGTCCCACACATGGCAGCAATGCCACTGGAAATCTCTCTGTATTGGCCCTGCTTTGTTCATTGGGTGAGTTCACTACATGTGGGTTTAGTTTATTTTTCATTTGTGTGTGTCCAGTGAAAACCCTTTTCACCAGTGAAGTCATGATTTCTTTACAAGTGCCATGCTGAACTACTGCCATGCTATTTCTGTGTTGAGATTTATTTTTTTTCATATTTTTTTGAGTTTAGCAAGTATTGCAAATATATTTACAAAAACAGAATTTGACCTTCTGTAATAATCTCATACCCACAGTAACCTATGGATTTACACCATCATTATTCACTGTTTGTTTGAATGATACATTTCTATTCACCAGAGTAATGTAATTTCTGTGGAGAACAATAATCTATGTAACTAACACATGTAACCACCACTATCCTGGTGCTAATACATGTCACATGTTTAATGAAATTGGCTGTCAGGTGACAGACATTATTTCTTTGTGGGGTCAGTTAAGCGTCCATTTTATTCTTTATATGCCAATTGTTCAGGTAATTCAAAAGGCTCAGTCTAATTAGCAGATATTGAAAGTTGATAGCAGTAGTACTGTTTTTTGAGTTACAGATGGATAGTTGCCTGCATGCTTGGTGATATCTGCATAAAAGATGTGATTTATTGTCTGGTTAAAAAAGAACTGAAATGTAACTGACCATCACTACAAGATAGGGAAACATTTCTTGCTGTACTCTAGGGCAAGAGTGAAAATGCTGCCCCTGTCTACTTGATGGCAGTTTAATTTAAATTTATTAGACTGCTCCAGGGTATACACAGGAGTCTAATCCTGTAATCCATGGTGAGGTCGTATGTACCCAGTATTGCAGTGTTCACTGTGCATGGAATAATTTGACATAAAATGTGGTCTCTACTTCTCAAGGGAGAGACAAATGTATCAGACCAGTCTTACTGGTCACTACTTGGACTTAGCTGAGTTCCCCTTTATTAGAAAGACCTGAGTAAAATTAATCTAAGTTGAAGGAATAGAGGCTGCAAGATAATATATATATTTATGTTCCAAACTTGACATAGTATCATAAATCAATAATTTTTGAAGAGATTTAATTCTTCTTTCTGCCTAATTACTTGATTTGTGGCACCAGTTTGCTTAAATTTGTTTCTGTGGTAACTTGAGTAATTTCATTCTTCTCCCTTCTACAGAAAATTTAGTATTGATTTGCTGATTTCCTCTTCAAACGCAGTCAAAAATCCCCTGTTTGCTAAGTTAAGAAACCAATCACATGGAATGAAAATGCGCACTACATTGCATTGCCTGAGCTCTGTGATTTGTTCACTTTGACATGTGCTGTTGATTATTAAAAATACATGTTTATATTAAATATATAATATTTTCTTTTCCCTATCATTCTGGTATTATACCTGTATGAAAATTAGGTTAAAGGGTATGTATAAGTTTGGCTAATTCAAGTGTGGGAGTGTATTATCAACTGAAAAATATTATTTGAAAGATGACTTTGTAGTTGAAGCAGTTCTGTTACTTGAATGCACATTGCAAGGTCAAATGTGGACCAAGTGAAAAGAAAGTCAATTGATATGTTTGCACCCATTTGTGCTAGGTGTAAGTCATGAACGTTGTGTACACTTGATATTCTTCTCCCATATTTCATACACTGATTTTTATTATTTATGAAATACTTGTAGGGAAGAGACAGAGTCCTCCTGCTGCTCTTGGTTTGTGGTATATCTATCCACAGCACATACAGAACTTGGTCTAGACAGCCTGGCTAATTTATAAGCCTTGGAAATAGGATCCTATAAGGAATTGTACAGGACAAACTACTCTAAGTAGTGCTGTCAAAGTGTTCACTTTATGTTGCGTAATAAGCATATTTCAGTTGGTGGCATACACTTGAATGTGACTGATCTTTTAAAAGCTGGCTGATGAGGGATGCTCTCCTGAGCTTGGGGAGCCTATTGGAGCAGTCAGTGCCTGGCTGCCTGATGCTGTGTGCTGACTCAAACAGAAACCCTTTTTCTTTCCAACTGTAGCTGACATAGGCATTTGCTGTTCTGCCTCTGCCTCAGCCACAGGGGAGGTACAAAGCACAGCCAGATCGTTATCTCACTGCCATTGCAGTCTCTATGCCAAATCTATGTTTAAAGACATCTCACTCTGGTCAAAATTCCCATTTAAAAAGAATAGTTAGAATTTTTCAGAGGGAGAACAATCCACGAGTCAGTGATCAATGAAGTGTTAAATGAAGAATGATGTATGTCTGTCTCTTGCAGTCTTCACACCTACAAGAAGCCTTTTCAGAGCCTGACTGTGCCGTATTTCATCTACGTACCTGCTTTATGTGTTTAGAATGAAAATGCACAAAATCCCACCCCCCTCACCCCACCCCACCCCACCCCACCCCTCGCAAGGAGATAAAGAGCCACATCACACCATGGTGTGATGGGTGTTGGGTGTTTCAGAGCCAGTCGAACTTGATCCAGTCCCTGGGCCTATTGCGCTGGGGCTTGAACTGTCCTCTCATGAGCATGGCAGAACCCCCCACTGCAAAATGGGCAGCTGTTCCAAGATCACTGGAGCACAAGGTTACTGCATGCAAATCTTGTACTTCTGTACAATCTTGTGAATCTCTTGGGTAATTTCTGCTTGCTGGCAGTCCTGCAATTGTGGAGAGAAGCCTGGCAGTCCACCCTGCCTGGTGTGCCCCTGCAAAAGCCTTGAAACCAGCAGGAGAGAATCTGGCTGATTTCACACTGGCAGAGCCTTGTTCTTCCCTGCCACTTTCTCAGCTATGTAGCTTGGGCCCGAGCAGGCTCTCTACGGAAGGGTTAAAAGTACTGCAGATCCAAGTCAAGGAAATAAATCAAACCTATGTTGAAAGGGCAGGGTTGCAGGTGTTTTTCTGGACAGAAAGTTTCATGCAGGATACAAAGATCATGCAGAAGGAATCTCATGACCTGGTTTCCAAGCCCTTGGGCCAATGGCTCCTTTTCTTCTCTGTTTGAAAACATACACAGCATGGGATTTGGCAGTGGCCTTCATATTGGGCATGTGTGTGATACACGTCTACACAGGTAGGCTGTGGCACACTTGAGTTTCAAGTGGAACAGCTGTTGACTTCTATGAGACTTACCTTTTGTTATTGTCACTAATATTAGTGTTGTTTGATTACGGCTTTCGTGATAGTTTTATATGGTTATTGTGTCAAGAAGCCACAGTCTGAGTTCCTTTTTCATTTTTGTTGACCATTGGACACATTCAAAAGCAGAAGACCATCCAGGTAGGATATATCTTACCCTACTTGAGCTGTCTGAAGGCTAGGGATGTAGTCTAAGCAAAGTGTATAGGTGCTCTCTGTTTCTCCCTCATCACTGAAGATAGCCAGAGTGATTCATCAGGTACTTAAGACTGACTCATTTAGCAATACTGGCTGTCTCTGCTGGTGATGGAGAGAACCGGGATGATTAGCCTAGACTAGGCATTAACTTTAGGCTAAAGGGGCATGCTTTTCTTGCTCAGAGCCAAGGAAGTGTGAATTTAATTTCCAAGTAGCAGCATTTAGATGCAAATGAATATTAAGATAGCCTGGAGTCCTGCATGTCTGCAAAGGTAGCCATTGCCCACAGAGAGATCGATGTGTTGCAGATGCTTGAGCATACTGTATATGCCCAGAGCTCCTCTTTGCCACATCTTCAGTCAGCATCCCTTGCATGATGAGACACAGACAGAGGTTCTCTTTGGTGAGCCTGCAAGGGCAGCTGTGACTTCTGGCAGGATGTATACATAGACAGCTAGGGTGGAAATATCTTAAAGTCTAATAGAAGGTGGACTGGGTTCATCTGTCAGAAACCTCACGCCTGGTTTCCTCATGCCAGCAGCATATCTAGCTCAGTTAGAGGCCATAGTTTTCTTTACCAAAGCGCTCTTCCTATTGGGAAGATAAAAGTGTGCTGGTACAAAGATGCTGTGCACTGAAAGTTTTTCCTCTTCCTGTGGGACACATCAGCACTTCTTAGATCAGTGTTGCTTTATTCATACCAGGCAAAGCAGGGGCCACCTCCAAGTTAGAGGCCTTTTATGTTGCTAGCATGGTGCAAACAGGCATTTGTTATAAATAAGCACTGGAACATAATTAAAAATATATCTTTACAGCTTATGGAAGATCTCTCTTTCTCTGGAAAAAAGAGGGCTGCTGTGGGTCTTATTCCACCGTGGTCAAGTTATTTCTAGTGCATAGTGTGAAAGACAAATCAGGAAGTTCTAGGTACCATCTTTTGAAGAGAATGAAACTGGGTTCAGTACCACTGTCTGTAGAAAGGTGAGATCTAGCAAAAATTGCAGTACACAGTTACTATTCCAGTTGTCCCTCTGTCATCTTTTTGTACATATATATATATATGGTCTTAGGTTATCTAATTTGTCTACATCAGGCATGCTTTAGTTCATTCTCTCTAGTATTGGCATTCAAATCTAAGACTACTTCTGGAGATAACCTGAATTATTTCATAATTATGAGAAATCCTGGGGAGGTATCTCAGTGTTTACAGAGGAGTATCTTGCTTTTTGGCACTCCAGATTTATCAACATAGCCAAATCTCCTTTTAGTATATTATAGTTTAATTAGCTCCACATCTTGGGTTGTAATCTGTTTCTCTGGGGCTGAAGCACACACACACACACAAAAAGACAAAATGGGAACTGTAAAGAAGTATTTGTGATCTTTGCCACGTGGATTTGGTACCATCTGTTAACGTGACTTCTTCTAAAGTCAGTTTCAAATTTGTTCGTTGAATTGGAATTTCTTGCTGTGGATAACATTTCCCTGTCAGATGTAACTCCCCTGAGAAAATCTCCCTGCCAGTCTGAGATCTGGGGTGTAATTGTCTCCTGCTCAAAATTGCAATGCTTCTAGAAAGCAGTGGCACTATTTACTTTAGCTGAAGATTTCCCCCATAAAGTCCTTCAAGGGCAAACTCTAATTGGGCAGTGAACCAAAATGTGACCCCAGAGGAGCAATTGCCATTAAAACCTTGGCAGAGTTTCCCCAGATGTGTTGGAGGTGTCTGGGCTTTGCAAGCCACAGATCTTTCCTTGGCTTCTCTAGAATATTACTTCACCATTAACTTGGTCTCTTTACCCCTCT
Organism: Morus bassanus; assembly: GCA_031468815.1. Classification (NCBI taxonomy): domain Eukaryota; kingdom Metazoa; phylum Chordata; class Aves; order Suliformes; family Sulidae; genus Morus; species Morus bassanus. Next base: position 7,506,425 of record CM062583.1, read on the forward strand.
GTCAGAAGGGTTGATGTTTCTGGTTTTTCATCTTCTTTTTCACTACCTGTCTCTTCCAATAACAAAGTGTTGGAGGGACTTCAAGACTTGATATATTCAGAGCTGGCCATCCTGTGCCTTGGAGATGTACGTAGCTGTCAAGCGGTTCAAGGTTGCCTGTCATGTTGGGACAACATCATACACAAAGGTCTCTGTGCTGACCAGGGCTGCTAGGTAGTCTGGTCTCCTGGCTGTGGGTGGAAGTGAGCTAGATTGCTACACCAGCATCTCTGAGACGCCCAAACCATCTTGCTGTGGTGACATGGGGTCTGGTCAGCCTGTCCTGCCTGTCAGTTCTTCCTGGACTTCCCCCACCTCTCAGCTCACTGAGATAAGTGGTACATATCTCATTGATCTCAGCAGTGTAAAGACTTTGATGTGTGGCTTGTTAGACTGGCTACTCCAGGACAGTCTGTCTCTCTGTTCCAGTCCTATTCCTGGATCTGTTCGTAAAGTCATCCACTTTGAACCCTCTGCAGTTAACCTCTCCTGATGCTTCACTATCAACTTTTTGGGAGGTTTTCCTTTTGTGTACACTTTTCCACACATCAGTTATCACTTCTCATGCTTTTCTTGTTATTCTCACTGGTGTGCAGAGTCATGGCACCATATATGACAACTCTCCTCTGTCACTGTTGCTGTTAACCAGCAGTCACATCTCAGTCATCTTGCCCTTATAAGCTGCAGAAGTTAATGGCATCAGACTGTGTAGATTCTTACTTGTAGCATTTTCTGGTCCCATTTCCTTTCTTGGTCATGTGCTGATCAGGCGTCGACAGGAGAAGAACAAAGCAGTTAAATGAGATCAAAGTCTCTCTTTTGTAACCTGCATAGAGAGTAACCACTGCTTTCCTGCAATAGGGGCAGAAAATAGCAGCTTGTGTCACTTTGTGTGATGATGGTTGCAATAAGAATGGGAAATAGTACACTTCCCTTGTGTGTTTTGCAGCTTCAGGAGTAGATGAATGATAATTTTGGTTCCTTCTCCTCAGATTGAGGAGTGGATGACTAATGTCATTGTGACTGGTGCCATCTAATTGGCTCAAAAGAATTTTCTGGTTGTTCTCATGATTAGCATCACTTCCCATCATGTGCAAGCTATTGGAGAGCAAAGACCTCCTCCTGAATTGTCATGGTATGGAGAAGATGTAAAAGTACTCAGTTCCTGAAGCAATTCAATGTATGTGAAGTATGTATGAATCAGTATTCTGATCTTCCTGTGCAGCAAGTCATGATGACTGATCTATTTCTACAGTAGCTAATTATACTATGTTAAAAAAAAAAATACTTGGTGTTGAAGTGACTTTTATGCAAAGTTTCTGTGAAGCTGTGATTTAAGAAGGACTCACCAGGAAGGTATAACTGAAATATTTTGCTTTGAGTCAGTTCAATCCATTTCAAAACTGTTTGTTGAGCTGGATTGCTGTGTGTTACTTAATATTAAGTCTGAGCCATCTGCCTGAACTGCTGTGGTATTTTTGGGACAGGTAGCATTGTATCCTGATTATTTCTTACAGCCACCCTCATCCCTGCATTACCTAACCAAGGGTGCATTGCAGTCTCCCTTCTTACCTGCCATAGTGCTGGATAATGGGAAAAAGTTTGGTCAGAGAGCCTTGGTCTGGGCGGATGAGACAAACTGTTTCCTGCCAAACTGGATCAAAGCAAAATATTTTGCTTTGGTTCAACACCTTGAAATGAAATGTTTCAATTCAGGAATACCAAACCACTTCATTTTTTCATCAGAATTGTGGAAATAAAATATTTAGCACTTGCTAATGTCAGATTTTGAAGATAAGAGCATGAATTTCTCAGGTGGTGTTGACAGGAGATCCTCCCTTCCACATAACAGCAGATGTTCTTACACAGGCCTGTTGGGGAGAGGTGGCACTTAGGTGATAAAGAAATAGGAGTCCATCACGTTGCACCATACACCAGCCTAGCAAGAAGCGGGCTTTATATGCCCAGTTTAAAAGAGGCCAGCACAAAATTTACCTAGGTAAGTAAAAGTTAAGGAACACATAGAAGAAAAACATTGGAAAGTTTAAAAGAGTGAATATTACAGTAGCACCTTTGGAAGGTTAAGAGGGTAGTGTCAATACAAACATAGGAAAAATGGAAAGGACCTGAGGTTGTAGCATAGAATCAAATTAAGTACTTAATTGGCACGTTAGAAATTTGCTGGGATAAGTCACAGGACTGGAGTATTAACACAGCTTATTCTGGAAGGACTGGCTTGGAGAAATGGAGAAGCATTATCCATGCTTGTTCTGAAGTTGTGGAATAAATGAGGCACAGACTTGTGTGGGTGAAGTTAAAAAGAGAGAAAGAACAGAGCCTCTTTGACAGGTGGGTGTAGTTTAAGCCACCTCCCTGGGAGGAGTGGAAAGATGTTTTTGAGCAATTCTTGGAAGCACTTAGTAGCCAAGCCTCAGTGGCAATGGACACTTTATCTGGATAATGCTTGGAAAGGCAATATAGCAAAACACCTTGATGTATCACCATCTTGGGATATGTTGAGGCAACTCTGTTTCACAAGGTAGAAGTTATTAGGGAGTTATTTTAGCTGAGTCTTACTAAGGAGGACTTGCCTGTGCATAGAATCACAGAATCGTAGAATAGTTTGGGTTGGAAGGGACCTTTAAAGGTCATCTAGTCGTGTCAGTGTCCTGTTCCCACCCCACCCCCCATGAGCAGGGTCATCCCCAACTAGATCAGGTTGCTCAGAGTCCTGTCCTACCTGACCTGGAATGTTTCCAGGCATGGGGCATCTACCACCTCTCTGGGCAACCTGTGCCAGTGTTTCACCACTCTTGTCATAAAAAATTTCTTCCTTATATCTAGTCTGAATCTACCCTCTTTCACTTTAAAACCATTACTCCTTGTCCTGTCACTACAGGCCCTACAAAAAAGTCTGTCCCCATCTTTCTTATAAGCCCTCCTTAAGTATTCTAAAGAAGGGAATGTTAATGAAGCTAAAATTCTGAATCCACTTAAGGAAGAGGGTTGGATTCCTGGACAGATAGTGAAACAGACTATCAGACAGTCTGTGTAGACCTGGATTGTTAAAATGATGAAAGAATATAATTACCAAGAGTAATTAATGTCAAACTAATGTAATTTCCCAGTTTGTGGGGCAGCTAGCTAAGAAAAAAAGAGTATGCAATAGATATCATACAGATATTCTTTTGATCTTGATATAACTCTTGATCTTGGCTTTCAGCATCATCCTTCATTATATTCTCTGACTAAATTACCAGTCAAAATCTGGGTGATAACAGTGGGTAATTTGACCCGGTGGAAGTTGCCTGGTTGGACAAATATCCTAATGAGGTGATAAGGTAGAGACAAGGTTCAAGCACTAGGAAAAATGTTCTAATTGCATGAGTAGTAAAATCACAACACAGATTACTTAGGGAGAAAGTAGAATCTTATTGACTGATTTTTTGCAAGAACAAGGGTGACAAACATTTTTCAGAGATGGTCTAAATTCTTTATTCTGCTTTAGAGCAAGGGAAGAGATTAAATAATCCCTCCAGATTGCCTCTAGGCATGGATTTTTAAGCTTCTGTTAAGTGGGCACTTTGGGGACTTTTAAGATCCCTGCTCCTCAGGTGGAGTCAGGACAAGGATAAACATTGTACTATAGAAATTTTCCTCAGGGCAGGGGTACATACAAGTATGGCTTTTGGGTTGTACTGAAAAGAATTATTCTTTATCTGCTCTGCAGAACTTTAGACAAGGATGCCCAGCTTCCCAGGTTGAAATACTGCACGTCAGACCAGCATAAGCACTTCTGGAGGCTACAGCAGATTATGTGAAAATCTTTTTGCATTAACCTAATTTTATGAAAGAGTTATGCTCCAATGATGAGGAACAAAGGAAGGGCATGTGATGGAAATGTGCAGTGTAAACATCTCAGATTGCTCCTAGCAATTGCGTGGATTTAATTGGGTAACAGATCATGAACTACATTTGTAAAGATTATTCAGCAGTTTCAAAAAACAAAAATATTTAAGAAAACCATGCCCTTCTGGAGACATCTGGCAAGCAAATAAAGAGCGGAAGTTCATTAATAGATAAGTCATTGCTTCTATGTCCTTCCCTGAGATACCCACACAAATATCTTGCTGGCTTCAGCAGGTGGTGTGGTCAGCCTGAAGGAGAGTGTGGTCTCTTGGCCTGGCTCTGGCCTGACTTCGATCTCACACTGATCTGGTGGCAATTTTAGGCAAACAGAAAGGAAAGACCGCCTTAACTGAGAAGGTGCTTTAGCACTCCTCTTTCTCCCTTTCCCCTTCTTGTCCCATCCCTCTCATTGCTGCTTCTGCTCCCCTTATGGCCAGGGACTTTCTGTCCCTTTTTCTGGGTGGTGACCATATGGCCAATCTCTCTGCAAAGCCCTGGCTTGTGAGTGATAGCTGTAAAACTTCTTGCCTTTAATTGGCCACCACTGCTTTCCTCCGGAGTACCTTGCCCTTGCTACAGGGATGGCTGTTGCTTGTGAATCAGGGGGTGATTTGCAAATTATAAAATTGCAATAATTCTATGTACTTTTATTTTGAATTACAGAAGTACCAATCTAATTGACTGCATGGATTTGCAACCAGCAGTTCAGCAGCTGCTTCATGAGCCATCCTTGCAGGAGGGGAACCTTGGAGAGATGGGTGAGCTGGAAGCTGAGAAATGGGAATTGGTCCAGTCATCCCAAGAGAAATCATCCCCATTTGTGAGTCAAAGCCTGCAGTCTCTTGCCTGAGATGAAGGGAATCTCCCAAGGGCAGCTAATCTTGCATGATCTTATCACTTGAGATCAAACATCACGATATCGGGTCAACAGATATTTCTAAAAGTACACACAAACCTCATTCAAATTCACATTTAGTTCTAGCCAAAACACAACTCGAATCACGATCCAAATAACCTCCTCTCAGCCCACCTTCATTGCCGTTCTGTTTCAGTGGCAGATGCAGCACAGAAAAGATGCCTGAATGCTTAATTCAGAAATTTACTGTTTAAGGCATTACTTGTATGAACACCAGCGTAACACATAGAATACCAATGCCCTAAATTTAGTAGTTTTGTCTGAGTCATTTTCACTATGTGGGAGGGCTGTGAAGACACTCCACAGAGTGGAGAAACTTGCTGGTAGTGTTTGTCCAATGAGATTATTTTTTTTTAAAAGTCAGAACACAATAGAACTACCGATATGTTTGTGAGTAAAATGCAGTTTTGTTGCAGACTTCAGTACAGGAAAGGCGTGGTGTTGCTCTCCACCCACTTCAAAAGCTGAAGTCAAGTTTGACTGATATGCATCTCTGATACTGAAATAGGTACTGAACTTTTCATGACAGAACACACAGACACAGGTAAACACTCTGGCTGCGTGATTTGGAGGGACATGATGTGGTGTAACCCCCAGATTTGTCTGTGCAATTACATCTTATTTTCAGATCTTCTAGCAATAGCAACTGTGTTTTTACAATCCTACATGTTACCAACCAGCAGCCAAAAACTATTCCTGGGCTTATTCACTGAGGGGTGAAATGTTGTCCCACTGAAGACCGGGTGACTTTTGCCACAGAGGTCGTTCAGTAGGGCTAGGAATACACGCAGTTTTTGAAATAGATGTGGGCACAAGTAATTAAGTGTGGATGTGAAGGAGGCTGGGGTTAAACCACGATAACTTGGTGTTCTAAACTGGTAACACCTTCCTGCCAGCCTGGATTTTATTCTTACTCCATTATCCTTTCTTCTTGAATGCAGCTGATTTCAAGTTGATATGAATGAACTTAGCAATTCCATTTTGGAGATTTTTCTTGGGACCCTGTGGAATAAAACTGCCCCTCTCCTCAAATGAAAACCTAACTTCACTGCCTGAGTTTAGTCGGAATTTATAATGTTTTTACTCTGAATAAAAGTTAGTTCTAGCTTAAACCCTGCACTCTGTGTTTGGAGTGGACTTTTCATCAGGCAGACATGAAGCATGTTTTAATGTGCTCTATACTGTCTGTTATCAGCCATGGCAGATAGGTAAACATGCTAGCACTTGATCCTGTGGCCCTGATTCTCATGAGTAGTGCCACTGACTTCAGGGCTCTGCTCACTCAAACTGGAGGATCAGTTGTTATGCGTTTAATGCCAATGAGATGAACCCTGTTCCTACAGAAACTCCAGTAAAATCAAAGCTTGTTAATAGAAAAAGTAGTGAGCTGTTATAAACAGAGAAAAATGCCAAACAAAATCCTGCTCTGCTATTTGTTCCCATGCAAGCATTTAGCTGCCAGGAAAGACCAATCTTATAAACATGAAATTATATCCATGGTAACATGCAGGCCTTGCTTAACTTTGCAGCATGTTAAAAGGTACATAAAAACCCCCATTTTTGTATATTACTGCTAAGAATAACAATTATGACTTTTAAGTCAGCTATTTTAACTCAGTCAGCTTGGGAGCTGTTGACTGGTGAGGGTAAGGGCCAGAGGCACATCTCCTTCCTCAGAACACTTCTTGTTGCTAGACATTCCCAGAAGGTATTATTGCTTAAATACAGCTTGTGTTTTCTTTACCCAGATTCCTTTAACTAGAAAGATATGACAGGATGTGGTATCGGACTGCAGTGAAGTCCCACCTGTGCTATTCTACCCTTCACAAGTGAGCAGTGCTGGGGCTGTGCAGCTGTTGCGCATTTGCCCTTTTTGGGTAAGTACTGGATTCAAGGAGCCTGCTTTGTCAGACAGCATCCTGGGATTATAGGCACTCTGCTCAGGTGCTGTTTAGTGACTCCTGCATCATGCTAGAAAGCAGACGTTGCTTACAGAGGGGGAGAGCGGCTGGAGTAGAGAGTAGACTGAATTAGTGTCTGGGCTGGAAAACGTACTGGGAAAAGTAACTGAGAGATCCCAACTTGGAGCAAAAGCTGAAGCTGAAAGCTGCAGATGGTTTTCTTGTATGTATGATAATGTCAAACCCAAAAAAGGGAGTTTTCGCACTCTGTTGTCTGTTTAGCGCAAAGTGAAAATTATGTACTGGAAAATGGAGCCCTGTGTCTGGAGAAAACAGCTATGACAGTGCCTATACAATACCAGGGCTCTGTGGAAGTTGGGCTTGGCTGCTTTTGCGGAGGTGTCTGAAGGCCTTGAGCTCTGTTTGCCATGGAGTGGAGGGAGGGAAAAAGAGCAATGAGATGTGTCGTCAGTAGTTTTTATCTATTAGCACCTGCATGATAATGCCACTCTGAGTGAATTGTGCTGGGAATAACTTCTAAAACCAGAAATTTCATCTCTAGGGGCAGCAGAACAGCCCCTAGAGATGTGAGGGAAGTGCCAGGGGTCACAATGGCTATAGCTGGATCCCATGAAGTGTAGTGGAAAAGAACAGGATGTTCTGGTAGCTACTGTCATGTGTGTGTCTTGAAGCAAAGGGGCTGATGGATGCAGCAGCCTGGGTGTCTGGCTCTGAAAAGACAGCAGCATCATTGAAGAATATACATACTTTTGCCATCTTCCCTTAGCTGTTTTTCAGGGTTCTGTGTTTTTTTCTAACTATGCAGAGGTGAGACAAAGATGATACAAGGTGCACTTCATGTAGAAATTTAACAGCACGTGTACTAGCATATATCTCTCTTAACAGAAAAGTGGAGATAGTTTATCAGCACAACCTGTCCCCTCACTTGGGTAAATCCCTTTTTTGCTAACAGTCAACACTGTTGTATAGGAGAGACTCAGATCTACCTCTCTAGCTGGACAAGGAGGGCTGTGCTGTGCTGTGCCTTTTCCATTTTTATAAAGTGGACACAGACCATGTCTGCCAGCAGGGTATACGATTTGACACTGCAAGACCCAACAGTACCTCAGTTACTGGAGGTACTATGTTAAGGCTGCGGAAGATGAAGAGTTTCTGAGATGCCTTGCCACTAAGTTGTTTGCTCACTGGGGAAAGGGGAGAGAGAAGCACCAGGCAGTATCAGAATAGCATCCTAGGGGCCTGAATCCACAATAATTTTTCACATGCCACTTCAGTGAGAGTTGTCTGTTCCATCACCTTTGAAATAATCTTCAGATGCCTAAAATGAGAGCCTAGGAGCCTGAAGTACCTAATTTTGAGAAGAAAATGGCCTTTGTTTATGGGGAGTTTCCTGAAAGAGCTTTAGTGGTCATTTTGTTCCTCGTGGGATATGCGTCATTTCAATCTGTAGAAGGGTCAATGTGAGGCATATTTGCTGTATCAGCCCTGTGGGTACTTTGGCCTTTGCTCTGGATCTTAGATCTAAACATGCAACTCTTTTCCTTTTGCAGGATGATAGTATCTTTACACCTGTCTACTGGGCTCTTCCTGCTTTCATGCTTAAGAGGTATGTGGGAGAAGTTGGCCAGGCGTGTCAGTAGTGTAATGACCTTTAACTGATGGAGGCTCACTGGTGGTGTGTACTGGCAACACACTCCAGCAGTGGATGCATCTATTTTGGCAAAGCTGTGCCTTCTACTGATTAATCTTTCAGGAGCAGAAGGAAAGAAATAATACCTGTAGAAGTCTAGGTTGGGGAGGTGGTGGTGTGTGTGTAATAGCTCTACTGGTGGACACCCCAAGTGGGGGTCCAATGTTAGCCATGGGTTTTACCCCTTCACATTCTAGTGTACATAGCCGTGCCTGCAAAAGTCAGTTGTGTGCATGCTGGGATGCCTTCTGCTGCTTTCATTTCTGCTATAGGAAATCTCATTAAAAAGGTCCTTGGGCACTGGCTAGGAGAACTGTGGCACCCATATGAACACACTGGGACTCAGAGACCCCATTAACTCAAGAACTTTCCCATAACCTTAGCAGACCTCAGAGAAGACTGACAGCACTTGGATCCTGACCTCAGACCAAATGCCTCTGTCAGGTGTCAGTGAGGGGAATTTGATAGGATTTTCCTCATTCCACCATTAAGTGCCCACTAGTGGGTTGTTCTGTTGATGAGACAACAGGACCCACTTACAGGCTATTTTTCCATGAGGTTAACTTCGGCTTACTGGTGACAGCTATGGTGGGTGGCTATTGAACCAAGAGTGTCAAAGGCAACATCTAAAATGACCTTTAGGCTGTTTACTCAAAGCAGTAACAGACTCGCCCCCGACTTCCTGATAGGGGCCATCACTTATCATGAAATAAGAAGAGCAAGTGGCTAGATATGGAAATCGTTGTGGGAGTGAGCCTAATTGAAAACATACAGCATCGTACAGAAGTATTATTAATATACCGGTAACCTTTACCTCTTCTGTGGAATATGTATGTAGAAACTAAGCCAGGAGAATTACCAGGTACTGGGAAAAAAAAAATATTAAAAGTCCATTCCAAAACAAATAGAAAACCTTTTCTTGGGCAGACAGATGTGTATAATTTAACTCAAATACCTCCCTAAGGCTGTGCCACATGCCCCATGATCCTTTTTCCTACCTATGCAGTAAAGCGTCAGAAATCAGTGGTTTTCATCTCACTTAAGTGAAACTTTTTAGGAGTCTAAACTAAGCTAAGGGATTAAGTAGACACTACAAATTCAGTAAGCTCTTAACTTAGTAGCTAGATATGCAGAAAGCTAAGTACCAAGTAGAAGCCAATGAGACTGGTTTCTACTCTAATTTATAAAGCTAAATTAGGTTCTTACTTAAAAAAAGTTTCTACATAATCATAAGGCAAACAAATATATACTTTAAAACATGCTTTAAATATGCTTTAAAAAGTGTGTGGAATTTTAATGGATTTACCTCAGTAAGCTATATTGTAGCATTCCACCATCTGAAACTAAGATTGTTTTTAGCTAATGTTTACCTGTTTTTGTTCAAGAGGTAGTTTTTCTTTTAATTAATTTTTCTGTTCATTTGAGTCAGAATAGCAGCACCATGTAATCCCGCTTTTGTATTTGCTAGAAAATGTCTAGACTGGCTAGCATAAAGGTTTTCATCCTGGAAGGTTTTAGTAAGATCCTTCACCACTTGGTATATACGTCACATAAGTAAGTACTGAAACTAAAAGTTTCAGATGCGATACAACACCTAGTAATAAACTGTTTCAACAATTTTTTTTTTTTTAAAGGAAAAGAAACACCATCTTTTGGCAGTATTTCCTCTCAAACCTCAGAGACTTGCTGATCTGCCATGTAGATCTGTACTGTGGTTGCAAAGTATCAAAACAGAACTAAGGATTTTTATATCTACTTTTCCCACCCAGCACTCACAGGTCCTTCCCCCTTCCCTGTCTGTCGGGTAGTTTCTAAAGGCATTGAGGAGACAGGAAGGGAAGGGATGCAGAACTGACCATTGGATAGATGAATGGTCAAGTAGTGCCAACAACTAAGCCTCATTTCTCTAGGTATGTGGCCTGAAAATGCATTGGTAATTAGAATGGTTTGGGAATATTTTATTTCTTGTGAAAAACTGCAGGCTTTTTGAGGGGGAAAAAAAGCAAGGTAGGAGCAACTGGTTTCCATGTCAGATTCAGGAACTTGCAAGTCTTCAGGGCAAATGACCCATTCTCTTCCCTAAACTCAGGGCTTTTTTAATGTGAACAATGGTTTTCTGTTGTCTTGTGCTGTTGTAATACATCATGGGAACGTCTGGCAATGATGCATGTTGGACATGGAATCCAGCTGCATGAAATGGTCCATGAAGGATAATGACATCCAAACTGTAACTCTGATAAGTCACTGGGATGTTCAATTTCTTATAAAATTTTGGAAATTTCTTTGCAATTTTCTATGTAAAGCAGGCACTTGGAGTGAAAAAGGTCATTTTGATAAAAATCCAACTTTTCACTAAAATCAGTTCTCTTCAGCACCCTGTCCCAAAATCTGTTATGTTCACAGTGTTCCAGAACAGCCTTGCCATCTGTCAGAAGCATTTTTAGGTAACAAATTATTCAACCTAACTGTGCCCTATCTTTGCCGCACCAGTTGTGTCCCAAAGTTCCTTTGGATAGATAATCCTGAGGCTCCCCAATGTCTGCAAGAATCCCCAAATGCTGAAGGGGGAACCCCTAGAGCCAGGAGACAGAAATATTCCAAGGACATGGGTTTTTGTGATGCACGAGCCATCACCTGAGTAGAGATGTCTTTACCTACTACTGCAGAAAGCAAGTGTGTTCCAGCACAGAGGTAGTGCTGTTTCAGAGAGGAGTGTACGTTCTGCTCTCCCTTTAAAATGGATCCTCTTTTGCATATTGTGTGTTCTGGTAGGAGGTGGGAGGTCACACTCTGACTCTTCCTGACAAGATCCAAATTCGTATTATCCACCCCCAGTTACTGCCTAAAACATATGAGAAGTCCTCAGATAAAGTATTCATTTCTTCCAGCCATGTGTCCTAATCACTGGGCTGAAGATTCAGCCCTTTTAGGATTAAAGCCTGAATTTTTGTTGCATGATTTCAGTAGGATAAAAGGGGAATTCCCTATCCAAAGCCCTGTGGTTAAGGCACCTTCTGAGGAGGTGAGAGACATGGGTTTGAACTGATGAACACATATCTTCTGCTTCCTTTCAAGAGCATGCTAATTACTAGACTGTGATATGAGAAGCAGACAGTGTTACCATTATCAAATCAGTTACTCAGCCTGGGTTTTAAAAGAAAGTGGCCACAGCCGAGTTTGAGAGCCCAGCCAGCACTGGGTTAGTGTGCTGGTAGCTGTACTGCCTCTAGTGTGGGCGGTAGCCAGGCTTTCTGGATCCAGGCTTCAGTTGGGTGTGAGTTCCGTCAAGTCTCTGAGGCTGGGGCATATCCTGGGCAGGCCGGGGGTGGGATGTGGACTCAAGTGGGAGGTGGTTAGACGGCACGGACATTGCAGGCTCTGGTGGGGGGGTGGAGGGAAAGCCTTTTCTAGCCATAGTTCTGGACTTAATTTTCTCCAAATGCTGAGATGTAAATACAACGTGAATATAAGAGCTGTTGAATATTTTGTCATGAGACCACTATTGAATTTGATAGCCACCACATTCACTGGTTGGTGGAACAGATTTACCCATCATTTCTGAATTTGAGTTTAAGTGAATGGGACTTCACTGATGGTTAGAGGTTTGGGGTTTTTTAAAATGCACTTAAGTAGTATCTTGCTGGACTGGGACTTTTAACAGTGTTATTTTGTCTCCTCAAGTCTCCTTCAAGATAAGGTTTTCTTGTATTCTGAAATGATGTGGCAGAAGGCAAAAAATAATCTTGTGACTCATTAGGAAATAAACAGAGGCATAATTGCCATCTGTGTTTCAGTCCGTTTAATCTTTTCTCTCTCCAGTCATGGAAAAAAGTTCATAAAAAAGTTGAGGTCTGGTTTTGTCATATTTTGAGAGAAGCTGGCTTAAAAAATCACAGAAAAGAAAGGAAAAAAAAACCCCAATACTGGCTCTATACATTATCTTAGACAAAATGGATTAAATTTCTGACACTCTACTCATCAAATTCTGACCTTGATTTGACCCCATTGGCTTTTTACTGTTTGATGTTCTCAAACGATTTGGTGCCACTTTTCCTTAGTAGTACAGTTAATTTTGAGTGTTAGATAGAGATCAATAGTCATAGCTTGAAATTGGCACCTTTGGAGGAAAAATATGTTGTGTGGCAGTAACATAGCTTTGATAGTACTTCAGTTAAGAAAATGGTGTACTCTTTCATTATTGTTTTCAATGACAGTATCCAGAGTGTTATTTCATTCTCCTACCAAGCTTCTGACAGTCTCTTGTAATATCGTATCTATCAAAGAGTTTTCATTCCTCTCCTTTCATGCTTGGCTTCTGGAGTGGAACTTTATTTAAAAGGTCCTTGAAATTAGAAAGAATGACCATGGCACTTCTGCTATCAAGCTGGTCAGTAAGAAATAACCCCCCTTACTTTTTAGACTTGCGTCTGGCCTCCTGCTTGCCCACGTTGAAATCTCATTTCATGTGCTGGCCATACAATGGAAGCTTAGCTGTCAGGAGGAAGTAAATGGCCTGTTGGATAAGGTCTAATCTTCTCACAGGTAGCTGAGTTTTGCATATTGGCATTAAAAGGAAGGATGGGAATGCCATCCCTACCTTTGTCCATATGAAAGTGCCCTGTGCCTTGCTTTCAGCCCATTGCTGCAGTAAGAGGTGGGCCCCCATTTGCCGGGGATGGTTGTTCCTACACTGCTGTTTGGAGTACACAGCTGCTTTGGAGTACTGGGCTGGGGCTGAGGCAGTCTCTAGAGCACAGGATTTGGGAGAACTGTGCTCCTTTCTGTGGGGTCCCACCCCAGAGCACCTGGTGCTGTGGAGGTGTGATGAAGCTTCTTCAGGCTTACAGCAATGCAGGTGCTGAACAGTTGGGGGAGTTTTCAGCATGCCACTAAAATCTGGCCTCCAGAGCAAGTGTGCCCTTCCTCTCATGTAACTTTGGATATCCTGACTATTTTCATCCAAATTTGACCAGTGGTTGGAAATAGCAGTTTGACCAAATTCAATGAAATTATGTGCGTGGGGGTAGAAAAGAAAATGGAGATAGGCCCAGGAGACAAGACACTGTGGAGAGAGGCACTTGGGAGAGAGATGTCATGGCAGTCTCAGGTACTGGGAAATGTCAGCTATCGCTTGTGCTTTCTTCATGCCAAGGAATCCAGCCTTTGGACACAGATGAATAAGGAACCTGGCTGCGGCATTCTGCTGCTCCTGGAACTATTTGATTCATTTTCACATATTTCCTAGGAAAATCTTGAGCACCTTTGTTCCACCAACTACTTGAAAAACATTCCCCTGACTCCCTGAAAAAGAAGTTTTCTTCAAAGACAAAGTAATTTGTCAGGGGCCTTCTGAAGAGCTTTTTAAAAGCCAAGCACTAACAATTTCAGATCAGCAAAGTCTTTAGTTTCTCTTTTAACTTGTAACCAATGACAAAAATTACCTGGATGTGTTTCTGATTAGTGATGATGATAAAGCAGGGAAGGGTGGAGTTGTGTGAGAGTTATTCTCCTGTGCATTAGTTAACCATTTGAATTATGACAGTGTAATCTGGACAATTGTTCATTTTATACTACCAGCTTTGTGGCTGCTGCCCGGGGGCAGAAATAATCTTCCCCTCTGCTGGGAAACAGTCTGTTCAGATGCAGTGATGGGATATTCAGACTCCTAATTCAGAGGAAATCTTAACAACACAAGACCTCATCAAGGTGGCCACTATTGGTGATGGCACATGCAGCTACTCTTTATAAGTGATTCACTAAGGCCAGATTTAAATGGCAGATGGGGGGAGAGTTGTCTAATGCATAAGGTGATGCTCTTAGGAACTGGTGCTAATGGTGGCAGTGACTGGGCAGGAGAGGCTCGTGCTGTAAGCTTACTGACTCGATCGAGGCTGTTGGCAGCCAACAGTAATTGTTCCACTGTTATCTTTGACATACAGTGTGTTACTGCCATTATTCCACTTGTCTGAGTTTGTGATTATGGGGAACAAATGCACTTAGTAAAAAAGACCATGATCGTAATCATTTGATACAACTTATTAATATGTGCTTCACAAGTAATCCATGAGGGTTTCAAAAGCTGTCCCTTTAGGAGTGTTCAGCTCATTATATCAGCTGGAAATGAAGGAAGAGTGTTATGAAGTGAGTCCTTTCTGGAGGCACAGCTCTTTCTTATCCCATTCCACAGAAAGGAATATCAGTTTCTGCTGTTCATCCTCCATGGCCTCTCCAGACTGTTTACTTGAGAAGCAAGTGCCCAAGCCACAAAACATTTTTACACCTTGGAAGCAAAGATGCCCAGTTAAAAACCACCTCAATTCTTATTGACTCTGTTCTCTAAGTCATGATACCTAATTGTGTTGAGGAAGAGAGTGTACAATATGCAAGGTAGTGGCTGGGATGGTGTGCACGATCTTTGGGTGCTGTTAATCACTCACTGAAGATCTGCCCCATCCTACTAGCAATGAAGTCTCTTTGGAGCAAAAAGGAACAAAGACAGACTTCCAGAAGGTTAGATTGCCTTATTTTGTTAAGAAACCTGTGGCATTGTCAGCTCTTCCTAGCTGGCAATCAGAAGTCACAAAGTCTCAATGCAAATACAGACTGCAGGGAAAATGAGAGGGCAACCAGGCCCCATTTCCAAAGGATTCCTGCATCTTTGAGTAGGCACCTCAGCAGAGATGGCTCTGAGGGGAAGCAGTCATAGCAGGTGCACCATGATGCTTTTCATGAAGAAGTGAGGACTTCTGTAACAGAGACAGGCCTCTGAAAGTGGTAATATTTTCCTTTCTGCTTTCTTTACTGTTCAATCTCTGGAGATAATGTGCAGATAGAATGCGGAAGAACTATTTCTCCATGACTTTCTGGCTGTTTAGCAGAGGAGCAATGGCAGAGTGATAGGATAAAGACTGCTGAGGAGGGATGTTGTAGACACCTATGACTCATGCTCTTTACCTGGCAACACCTCTGAGGCCTGCAGCTATGAAAGGGAGTTAGACCTTGTCCTAAGGAGCTTCATGCTTTCGTTCTCTGACTCAGATCTGGAGATGCTTTGTGTACTGCTTTCCTGACATTTATCATCTCCTGAAGGCAATTGTATTTCGCATGCTTTTCAATAGGCCTGTGTTCTTCTAGCCACAAGCCCCAGCCTGCTGTCAGGAAGGCTTGGACCTATCAAAGCGATGTTCTCCCGACATGTGACCTGTGTTTAATTTGCAGCTGTCTGGAGAGGTTTTTCCTGACAGGAGCACTGGGGATGTACTGATATAACCAACTTCTCAGATGCATGGCTGGGGTTCATACATCATCCTACATAGGGAAACCCATATGTGTACCTTTACTCCAAGGGGAGGACTGAAAACTTAAGTTCCTTTCAAGGGTGTGCCTTTGTGGTGGACTCCTGCTGTAATCGATGGGCTCATGATAAATCATAAATACCTCTCCTAGACGAAGCCTCAGTGGTGCTGAGTACCAGCAATTCCCATTAGCTTCAATGGCAGCTGCAGGTGCTGAGTGTCCTGGTTATACCTGCGAGGCTCTGGCCCCAGGCATCATCTCCTGCCAGGGGGGCCATACTGCAAATCCTTACTTTGCAGCCAGACGTTCCTGCCTGGCAGATTCAACTGCATTCGGATGCATGCTGTTTTCCTCGGATGGGATTTGTTACTAGTGGAATAAAGTTACCACACTGCTTTAAATCCAGTTTAACAGCAAGAACAAAGATTTAGTAAAAACAAACCTTTAGTAAAACTTCATTTTGCTTAACTACAATTTTTACCATCCCCTGAAAGTCATTTAGGTAGGCCGGCTTCTTCACATACCCTCTGTGACTTGCCCTGGATCCCTGAGCAGCTGCCTTCCTTCCCAAGTTCAGTTTTAAAACTAAACCAAGGCTCTGGCCTTGACTTCCAATAGCCATTGAGTGTGTTTTGAAAAGCAGTTCCACCACAGCTGCTTCTGCTCCTCTTGTTTACGCTTTTCCTGACTTATATGTTTCAGTGCCAGTGTACATTATTCATGAGTTATTCTAGAGCATCTCCAAAGCTGTGCCAGGGAACTTTCCCAGGTTATGGCACCAGCTGTTCAGAGAGGTGTTTAACAACGTGCTTGACCATGCATTTAGGTGGTGCCATTGATTACTGAAGCAACACATATATTTACAGGTAAGACATGCTTAAAAATGTCTTCCTCAGCCCTTAATCTGCTCTGCATACTCCTGTTCACCGGGAAGGCTGGATTTGGTTACTGGGTTCAGTGGGAGCAAGAACAAACTCCAGACCACTGAAGACGTGAATGAAAGAGTAATCACTAGAAGACTTCGAGGATGAGATTTGATTGCCTTGCTGAATCTGGGGATTCTTCAGGGATGGGATCTGTGAGAAATCCCTGGCATGCTGCTAGTTACATAAAATTGCTATTAATAGTGAATTATTTTTGGAAGGGAAGCTGACATATTGTAAAATTGTCAAATGATAATGGTACGGTAGTTGGTATATGTAGTGTGCATTTGCAGCCTGGATTGTTAGGCACTTCTAGATTTGCTAGAAAATTCAGGTACACCCTTACTGCAACTTCTAGTGTAGGCAAAATACCCAGCAATACTTAAGTAAATGAATTTGAACAGGAAGTGCAAATTCAAAAGAAATGTCTGATTTCCTTTATTACTCGGACTACACATGTGCTGAAAGAGTTTGGTCTGGTTCATTAGAGCCAGATGTCAAAATGTTGCCTCCAGCTAGTGCCATCCCATGCAAATTGCCTTCTGTGAGCACCTTTCCTCCCTGCCGCCTGCCTCCTACGAGCCCTCTGATCTCTGCCTGGCTGGTGAGTGACTGCTCATCCTCTCACCTTTACAGACCTTTACCTCAAAGTGCACAGCCCCTCTGTAGCTGAGGTCAAAGCCTCCAAGTCTATCCAAATCTCTAGTATTATTTGTTTGGTGTACACCTGTATTGGTGTGGCATGGTTGAATTCTTTGCATGACTGTACAGAAAGGAGTGTCTGAGTATTTGTGGATCTGGAAAGGACCGTTTTTCTGTGCACAGAGCTGGTATATGGAGCATGCGTAAGAACAGTCACGCGGTTTTATAGACTGAGAACAGTATGTTGGGAAGCTCCACAGTGCCTGTGATATTTCGTCTGAGCTGTTTTAGTCTAGGACTGAGTTCGTCTAAATTGTGGTGATAGCTGTTTTGAACAATGTCTTGCTATAATGTCCTGGAGCTGATTGTAGCAATGGGATAAAATAATGGATTGTGAGAAGCAGAGGAAATACTGGATTTCCGTGCTTCTAGGAATAATAAAATGTCTGTTCTGCAGTATGTTTAGCAATGCATACAAAAACAAATAAACTGTGGGATTGCTTAGTGTTTTTTGTAGCTTTTACTAGGATGTTAAAGGTAAAATCTTGGACATCTTGAAGACAGTGGGAAACTCTGCCTTTGCCTCTTGGGTCAGGATCTCTCCATTATGTCTGTACCTGCTGTAATTGGCAAATCACCAGAAACCCCATCACAGCTAAAATAGGAGAACAGAGAGGAGTAAGCATCTGAACTGTACTTTCTAAACAAAATGGAGTGCCCCCAGGTGGTGCTCAGGGGTGGACGTTGGACATGGCCACCCTCAGTCTGTCTCTGTGCTGAGGGTCTCTTGAATGAAGAGGTGGGAAGAGTCGACAGGAAACATAGCTGCCTGAAGACAGGGCTCAGAGATGGTACGGGACTCATGGCAGGCCAGGGGCAGAGCTGGGAAGAAACCCTGTTGGCCTGACCACCTCTGATTGTGTAGCAGTCTATATGTGCAAGGAATTTAGGTAGTATCACAGGTAAGTAAAGTTACATTGAGTTAAATGCATCCCAGAAGAAAGCAACTTCTGCTCCAAAATCCTGACAAACAAACAAGCCAGAAAAAAAAAGCCTCAATTGCCCAGAAATCTTGCTTATGATATGTATTAGTGTCTGGAAATTCTCCACATTTAAGTGACAAATGTTTAGAGCTGGAGTAATCGAAATGGTGCCATACCTCATTTCTGAGCAATGCAAACATGGACCAATGTGACTGCATGCTGCTTCAGCTCAGTCATGGGCTGGGAATTTCTGTACCGAGTTTTAGCCTAAGAGCAGTTACAACAGCCCAACTTATAAATCTCTCAAAGATCTTAAAGAGATGCTACTGATCTCCAAATGATAGCCTTTTAGATATTATTACTGAAACTTTCTGGAAGTAGTGCAAACCAGGAGGGAGCAATTAATCCTTGGAGTAGCCCCATTTACTCTAGCAGTTTGGCCCTGAGGGAGTAGGAGCACTTGATGTTTGATGGCAGCCCCGAATGTCAGTATTTCTCCCCTTGTTCATTTGCCTGCGTGCTGTGGTAGATTTCATGCTGTTATAAGCTGTTTATGTACAGCCTGATCAAAGTACTTAATGACAGGGTTAATTTCTACATATAATGAGGAAGTCAAGACAGGAGACAGGTACTGTGTAATCAAATTTTTCATTTTGGAATTTGTTTCTCTTCATGTAGGGCTTAGCTTTGATTTTATTGCCATTAATGTCTGTGTTTACTGTTCTTTCTAGTCTCTCAGATGAGCTAAACCTATTGCGGAAATAGCAGAGGCACTGAATTGTTCCAACAGCTTCCATAGAAGTATGATGATAAAGTAAAAAGAGTCTATAACTTCTTTGCAACAAGACCTCAAAATGCAGTTTGGTTTGGGGGACAGTTCTTAATAAAATTACACTGCTTTAAATAGTCTACTGAGACATCTAATCCTCTTTTTATGACTCAGTATGTATGTGCACAGGCATGGATGCTTCGGTATGTGTGTACATAGCCAGAGAAAGAGACAAAGATCATGTTATAATCTGGAAATCTTACAGTTTACAAAGTGTGTGTCTTCAGCAAGACTTTGCAGACATAAATGAATCCCCACAGCATCTCTTTGAAAGAGCTGATGGTGAAAAAGAGGTTAACAGTCCTTATTTCTCAAAAGATGGAATTGAGACATGGAGCATTAGATCTGCAGTTGCCCTGCTTATTTTGGTTTTCATTTTTAGATGCACTGAGCACTGTGAATATTTCTGGACATTCAAAAATCTAGGGGTACAGAAGTGATGGAGGCCTTAGAAAATATGGCTTTTGCTGAGGTAGCCAGCTTCAGGAATCAAGCTGGAAGTGGAAATAAAATTAAACCTGGGCATATCCAGTTCACCCTGCATCCACTGTTTCTCTTTTTCTAGTGCTCTGTAAATTTTAGGAAAACAAGGATTTAAAAGTTCATGTGATGCTAAGTTCTGTGAACCACTATTAGCCAAGTTTCCTTGTAGCTGAGGTAGAAATCTTTCTTTGTGAGGAAAGTGTGCACCTCTATTAGCACCACTGTGCAAGCTGTAGTTTGCAAATGCGGTGGGAGGCTTTGCTCATGCTAATTTGGGCTCAGTCATGCACCTTCTTTTCCTCTTTTACATGCAAATAGCAGCTGTGTCAGTCTCTGGGATGCCTGCTTGTTCCTTTAACGGAGAGATTCCAGTTCATACCTTCAACCAGTGCATTTGTGCGTGGGCAGAGGTATAGCACAGTGGTACAGTTGCTGACAAGGAGAGAGCTGTGATGGAGGTTGGAACAAGTTAGTGAAATAGAGAAGTTTTGAAAGAAGATGCTGAGCTCTTCTGGTGTGTTTTCATTTATCAAAAAAAAAAAAAAAAGGAGGGGGGAGAACAGCAGAGGTCTACACAACATCATAATCCATGATCCTACCCCATAAAAATGGATCTCTTGATTGCCAGAGGGATCCACTTCTTTCTTCTGAACCCAAGGGTTCAGGCAGCAGCCCCGGTGCTGGAGCAGGTCAGCCACCAGCCTGCACAGCTGGGACGGTGGTGGGTTGTGGACAGGGCAGACCTGCTCCAAAGACAAGGAGGTTCATGGCACCTGCTTGGGGCCAGCAGGCAAATTGGGTTGATGCAATTGAAAATTAAACATATTGGCATGATGTTATTTTCTCCTCTGTCTTCGGCCTTCATCTCTGCTTTGTGGTTGTGGCTACCTGAACACAGCCACTATGTTACTGTAGCCTCTTCCGCTTCTGAAAGGCCATCCCTGCTCTTGTGTCACAGAAGTCAATGCAAAATGAAATCAGATAAAATAATTTCCATGGCATCACTTTGGATGCCACTAAACTTACTGAAGAAAGTAGGCATCAGTGCCATGCGAGCCACACAATGTAAGTGTTGTACAACAAGGCCCTATTTAAAAGGATGTTTGATTTAGGGTGCAAGGATTTCCAGAAATTTGGAGTGCAAGGTTTTCTAGGAAGGTCAGCTTAAAGAAATATGATGTCCCTGTGAAGTTTTCAGTTGAGTCCATAGGCAACTTGCCACAAGGGCTCTCAGAAGGTGATAGCTCGCCTTTCAGAAAGCCCTGGCTAGTGTTTGTCTGTTCTCCCCTGAAAAGACTGCCTTGATGTCAGTGTCACAGCAGGACTTGGTGTACAGCCAGGACTCAGCGTACGTCCACTTCTTTGTGTGTCCATGGACATCCTTGGAGGCTGTAACAATAACTGTGAAATAACTCTGCTTCAGCTCCCCTCTGACCTGCTTCATAATCTTCTTGACTATATCCCCCCTGCGTGTGTGCAAGTGACAGGGAGTGGATAAGGGGAAGAAACACGTGTACATGCTTTAATCATACTGATGGAGTGAAAGTGATGCCGTCTTTATATCGGGAAGGCCCTTAAACACCTCTCTAGCCTCTCCACTGATCTGTGGGGAAACAAGGCTGTGACCTGTAGAGTTTGCATTGACTTCAGATTTGGCAACACTAAATTAAGTGGGTAATATGTTGTGACACAATAGGATGAAATCCTGGCCCTAGTAATGGCAGTGGATTTTCCTATTGATTTTGAAGGTATTTTAGGATTTCAGCTGTGGAAATTAGTGGCAAACCCCATGATGAAATAATCTAGTTATTCCCTGTCAAACAGAGGCTCCTCAGCAACATGAGTATTATAGAAAAAGCTTTTCAAATGGAAATTTTTCCTGTTGCAAAGGAACATCTTGAGCTATTGACCCCGCAAAGTAATACATGCATATAATGAAGTTATTGCCTGTCTATTTAAAACTTCCTTGTAACAATGTGGGTGGATCTGGTTATGCTGTTCTCCGCCATAATGACAATTTATCCAACACAATTTGTTGCCTGGCCTAAATTTTGCAAAAATATCTGGTCTTTAAAACCTTTGAGAAAGGGAGATATTTGCACCTGACATGCCTACAAGTAACTTAGATCAGGTTATTGATCGGTCCTGTATATGTTGTTTTCCAGTGGGAGGATGAGATGGAGAGGCCAATCCATTACTTCAGCTATCTACCACTGGAAAGCAATAGCGCTAATGATACAGGTTTTCAATAGCTGATTTATATTATACTGCAGTCGATAAAAACTCAAGATTTTGTCACCGTATTGTTTGAAGCAATGCTCCCAAATGGTGGCACGCCCCAAATCTGACCCTCTGTAACACAGCTGCTGTGTTACAAGCACGTGAAAACTTAACAAAACCCCACCAGTCCTCCAGAGTATGGTCTGGACAAGCTCTTTGCTCCCTGGTCCTGTGAGCCCCAAGCTGGTATGAGGCTTGTTACAGTGAGCGATTCCTGTTAAGACTAGCTATGGCTCCACCAGCTGCTCCCCCGTGCCATGCCACCCAGAGGGGAATGATGAAGGAGTTACAGTCCTTTCTCTAGGCAAATAGTGCACTTAAAATCTCAGTGACTGACTGCTAATTTGGTGGTGGTTAATGAGAAATCCCTGTCGGAGGCTCTAAATGAGAGGCAGTAACTGGATCCTGTCTTCCTCCTAGTGATGTGAATACTTTCGGCACCACAGAGGAACTGCCCACTGAATCCAGCATGGTGCAGAGCTCCTGAGGGAGAGCGCGGCACCAGCGAGGCGTTGCGTTTGCTAGAGAAAGCGTTTGACAGGCCGTGTGAGAGCCAGCCTGAGCAGTCAGTGGGCACAGTCCCCTCCTCTTTCGGTTGTGTTTGAACATGAGAACGGTCACATCAGAGTGGACTGTCATAGCAGGTTAGCTCAGCTGGGCTGGGGGCTTGCCTCTGGATGTGCTGGTGGTTCCCAACAACATGTGCACGAGGGAAAGTCTGTGTGTAGACCAGCCAGCGCTTAGAGAGGAGAGTGTAGATGTAGCGTGGAGGTTTGCATGTTCAGATGGGCTGACCTGCAGGGACAATGGATGTCTTTTTGGACTTGTATGCACCCTGTTTTCATGCAAATATTTCATGCAGATTTGTAACATGCAATAGCTGCCAAGCATCTTCTACACAGTCACAGTCTAGTGACTGAAGGATCCACTAATTAAGAAGCCCCTAATTAGGCTTTTAAATGATAAACTGTAATAGCTCTAGTGCAGCTGTTGTAAACTGTAGAGTAAATTATACCCAGTTGAAAGAGGCTTTAATTACGTATTTATATAACAGACTTTAAGGACTTCGAAAGATAAAAGAATTTTTAGTATCTGCAATTAAAAAAACAAGAGAGTAACAATAGAGCTCTTAAACCAATGAAAGCAAGGAAATTCAAAGTTAATCTGAAAAGCTGCACTGGTACTTTCTTTTATGCTCATGGTGTTCTAATTTTTGGGGGGTTGTTTTTGTTCTTTTTTGTTTTCATAATGGATGAGATAAAGAATTATTGTTAGCCAGGAGTTTATGTCCCCTGCTCTCAATTTTCTAGCTTTTATAGGTCCATTTACAGCATTAATGATACTTTGGCAAACTTTCTGTGGTTTCATTTTTGCAGCAGTCCTAGCAAGAAGACCTTTAAAGCCAGCGTTTCTCCTTGCACCCTGATTTACAGAATGGTTGGTTGTACACATGCCTTTGTGAAGTCAACAGGAGCTCAAAAATTGGTTGTATTGGGCTGTTGGAGACTGCGTTCAGGCCAAATCTAGCCTGCACATTGTTGGTGCAGTTTTGGCAGCCATTCACCATGCTGTGCTTACCAGGTGGAGAGGAGGTCTGGATGTATCTGGGACCATTCAGCTATTTGGATATTGTGCTCTGGGCTTCTTTTTTACAGGGCTCAGTCCTGCTCCACTGAAACTGAGGAGAGTTTAGCCCTTGCCGACATTTGGGGCTGGACCAGACTCCAGTGTGCCTACCCTTTAGACATCAGCACTCCTTCTCTCCCACCAGCTCTGCCGGAGAGGGCCTCTCTTGGTAACTTCACCAGTTCTGTCTCCAAACTCACATCTGCCCTCAGCCTCCCTCATTTAGCCAGCTGTGTTTGCTGCCCTTCCTTGCCACCTCCCATCACAACTAAAACGGATGCACCACTGTGAACAAATGCCGCTTTATAGAGAAAAGGAATGATGTCTCTGATGTGCCCTCCATTGCCTGATGGCTTTGCTCATCTGTTGCCAATTCATTTCTTAGATTACTGCTCCACAGGACAAAGGCTGTGCCTTTTGTGCCTGCCTGCTGCCACCACAGAGAGGGTACAGACATTAGGCTGTGATGTACAGAGGGCTCTGTTCCTTTAGTTGCTTTGAGGGACTGGCCTTCACAGCTGTAGGACTTAGCAGCCCATGACAGCCAAACGAGGTAGTGCTTTTTGCTTATTCAAGCCACATCCAAGTATTTTTATCTGGAAATGTCACAGCAAGGGAAATAAGGAATACAGTTCTCATAGTTAATTTTTATGGCTGATTAATTAGCCCAAAGAGTATTAAATTGTGCTAATGTAGTTTGCCTCTTCGATGCTGTCTTTTGACTTCAATGGAACTAAATACATGCTTAAAGTTAACTACATGCCTAAGTGCTGTGGTGAATTGGGCCTAGGGCATTAATTAGAACTTGGCTCAGATTTACTTTCAAGGCTTTTCCCCCCTCTTTTTTTTTTTTTAACTCTTCAGCGCTCAGCAGTTTAATTGGTATGCAGATGTTCCCTTTTATTGCTGGCAGAGGCCTCTGTCACTGTTCTGAAGGTACTCAGACATCAAGGCTGGTACAGTGGGCAGGAAGAAACCCCCCCGAAGGCTTTCAAGCTTTGTGGGAAATAATGATGTATGAGACAGGGATTCCTTTGGAACCTGAAGGGAACATGACAGACAGAATAATATGGGAGGAAAACATTGTCTTCACAATTGAGACTGATGGTCTCATCTTGTCTCCTTGTTATTGTTACCAACCAAGACTGAGATGAGCTTTCTTATGAAGAACTTCATTTCGTGGCAGGTTCTATATGTTGGACACACTGCGCTCAGTGGTAGCTTTCCATCCAAGGTACAGATATTGACAGGCTCTGAGGAACCCTTTGGAGGGGTGTTTTAGCTTAAAACCTAAAATTCCTTCCAGCATTGAGATGCATTTTGTCAGGAATGACAGTTGCAATTTGATAATCTTTTACCACTTTGCCTGCCTATCTCAAACAGCTAGCTGGAAGGGAGGAACCCAGAGTTGTTGGGCACAGGAGTGTCAGCTTTATGAATCAGCTTTTCTTGCACTTTATTAATTTCACTTTCCAGTGGTTAGTGCATGTTTGCAAGAGACAATAGATTTGTACGGATCTGTGTAGGTAGGATGGAGCAAAGCTGGAACTAAAGAAGGAGTGCAAGTTGACAGCAATGCAATAGCTCTAATTGACAGATACCAAAGGCACTATTTAAAGCAACTTTTCTTCTACTGTTTAGGTTAAAAATGGCCCTCAATTTGTCCTCCGATTGCCATGTTCAAAAAGAAGTGTTTTCATGTATATTCATTTCAAATGGATTAGCTGAAATATCAAGTGCTCATTTTCTATACTTGTATTTTCAAGTTAGATGATTCAAAATGCTGTTGTGCTAGGTACAGGAAGATGGCTGTTTCTTAACTCCTCCAGAGTAAAAGCTGGAGATTTCAGGGGATGCTTTGCACATGTGAGATTTGTGTTAGTATTTTTTGGCACCCACAGTTTCATCAGAAATGCATTTCAGCTAATGGGAGGCAGAAGGACTAATACACATGCTGCACGTTGTGGGTGCAAAAATGCAAATAGAAATTACACCCACCATGGAATGGGCTAGGAAAATGTACCTTCCTGAATGTGAGCAGGGCAGGTTAGGAAACATCATCTTCCTTTTACAATTGGCTGTTACTCTTTACATTTCTGGAGAACTGGGATCTTGCTGTTAATCTTACAAAAATAGATGCTGTGGTGAAGCCTCAGGCATGAATAAAATTGGATGTTAATCTTAAAGCAGATTTTTTTACAGCTATGCACTGAGAGCCAGTGAATCCAAATGATTTTGGAAACTCTGCATTTGTTACTTATTTAGATCAAAATGCCGTGAGGAAAGAGGTCAGGGGCACAGGTACATATCGTAACGTTGGGGGCTCCTTAAAGTGGAGCAGATAAGTGCAGCAAACATTAAACATCTCTGGCTTGACACAAATAATAGGCAAAGCTGAAAAAAGCCTGCTGACAAGAGGAGTGGGTGTTGGTGGGTGACTCGCTGCAGTTTTAGAGCTGTTAAGTGTAGGTTTTTTAGCATTTTCATTATTTAAAAGTGGAGTGGTAGTTTCTTCACTCCCTCTGAAAAGTTACTAATTTACTCTGAAATACAGGGTAACCCACAATGATTTAACAGATTTGTAATGTGCTTTAGAGTGATTTCAAGTAACAGACACCCTCCCTCTCTCCAAGCTTCCCACTGTCTCAGCTCTGCCCTCACTCCTTTCTCTGTGTACATCTGCACCAAAATGCAAAGTAGGGGCTGTCCCACGTATGGCTTTCATCTGTCTAGCTTCAGTGTCAACCGGTTGGGTGGCCTTGACCACTGGTGCTGATGCAGGTTTGCCTTGTTCCCAGTGTTCAGAAACAGAGGCTGAATTGCTATGTTCAGATGTTGGGAATGGCATCCTAGAGGGTGGAGTGGTTCAAAAGTTGCTGCTCTGCAGGTACTGCTGCAAGTGGACAGGCCTTAGAGTAGTCCTGACGTGCAGAGGCTGCCTTTTGCCTAGTGCGTGGAAAGTGCCTAGCAGAGTATGGCTGAGGAGCGTGATTGAGGTCCCCAGGATGCTCCTGGAATACAGGCAATATTAAGTAATCTGCAGTCCTCTGTGTCTGATTCAGAGAAGGCAGCAGAGTCGTGTTCCCAAGGGGCTGCCCAGAAAGACAGGCAGCCTGCGGGGATGGGAGGTGGTCAGGGGATTTTCACTGGTTGTGAAGCCGAGCAGGTCTCAGCTATCTTATGCTCCAGCCCATTTGTGCCTACATATTGCTGTGCTAAAAAGCCATGCCTATGGCATGATGCTTAAGCCAGAGGCCCTTTGCAGCAATGACATTTAAATTTGATGGAGCCTCGCTGAGAAGGAGCTGGCCTTGCATTTACTCAGAGAGGTCTCTGGTGGTTTGTGGTAAGGAATTGGGACCTGGGGCTGAAGCCACAACCTTCAGGACCAAACCACAGAATTTACACAACTGCCAAGGCCTGCTCATTTGCCTTCCCAGCTGAAGGCCTGTGTTACCACACATCTGCTGCTTTTCTGTCTGCTCTTGTCATTGCTGTTTGAAGGAAGAATCTATTTTGTTCAATATAGCAACATTGTCTAGCTTAGTTTATTTTTATTAGCTGCTGATGATTTGTTTCTATTCAGTGCATCCATGAGTTTTTTTAGTATCAATAATCAAGGGTAGAAATACTTGAATGGAAAGCTAGATGGAAATGCTGAGGTGCTGGAGGGCTCCAGGGTTTCTTTTGCTCTTCTTTGTTTCCCTGTTCTAGGAGGCCTGGAGAACACTTATCCATTCATAACAGAAATTATTCAAGATGCATGGGCCTGAAAGGTCACTATAAGTTTCTATTGCTTTTCTGGTGTGATGGGTATAGATCACATCTTCCAGCAGACTTTAAGGAAGAAAGCTTTTGTTACAAGGAGAGATGGTAAGTTTGTGCACCCAACCTCTATTTGAAAGAATATTTTGTTGTGAAACCTTCCTTCTTCCGGAGGCTTGAGCCAACTGCTTTTGACCTGGGAGCTTATAGTGTGGGTAAGTGTGGCCATATTAGGCTGGGTAGATGTCACCCTCAGGGATTTGCACACATAACTCTCCTTGACTTGAACTGGAGAAGGGCCAGAGTTTGTTCGCTTTCACTTTCTGTCACTGGGAAAAATGAATGCTGTGCTACAGAAGCTATAATTTCTTCCTTTCTTCCCAAGTAGATGATGACTAAAGAAGGCCTGAACTGAGTATAGATATTCTTATATTTACTTGAAATGAATGTAGCTCATAACTCTTATTTTAGCACCAATCTGGAACACTACTGTGAACAGATTTACAATGTCTGCCTGTTCCTTACCTTGGCATTCTGGCATTTATGCTCATTCTTGCACTGATACTTGGGAGTTTAATGAAGGCAAATGTCTGAAAGGTGAGTAGGTAAAAGGTAGATACTTTCATATACAAACCTATTCCTTTTGTGTGCTCCATAATCTTCTTTTAGTTCTTAAATATGGTTTTAGTCTTCTGATACTAAGAGTTTCGGCATGGATTTTTGTTACAGTATGTGTGTCATCAGCAGAGTTATTAGCTGTGTTCCAGTTGCATGGTCCTTTGTTGCTGGATTGAAAAGATCTACTAACTTCAACCGTGTGTTTTTAGACTAGACACTTACAGAAAACCTTTACTGTGTTTATAGAAAAGCAGATTTAATCTGGAAGTCATTGAGAGAAACCAATAAAGAACTTCCTTGATGTGATTTTGGGAGTTACTCTGTGGAACTGAATTGCATGTTTTCAGGTATTGGACATAAGGGCACTTGAAAGCACAAAGAAGGTTAAGTGTAGATGATAATGAAAGTGTTATTGGTATTTATAGGTCAGTTGATAATGTCAGTATATTAAAGTAATATGAAATATCTCTTTGATTTCATGGACAGTGCCTTACTGTATATAGTTTACTGTAATAACATGATCCTTGGTATACACTGATGATAAGTTTAACTTTTTATAAAGTTTATTAGTAATCCAATTGCCTTGAAATGCCTTATGAAAAGTATGTTTATTATGGAACACATACAGTTGCTGTCTGCCTAGTGTTATCTCTGTTATAGCAACCTAAGCTAAGAAAACACATTTGGAAAAAACGTGCCAAGCAGAGATGGTTGGGGTTTTTTTTGTTAGACTTGCTGGAAACATTCATCAACAGTTGGAGATGTGGTCTTTCAACTATATTTCTTTCACCCAGATTATATGCAAGTTGCAAGATTCTTCAAGCATAAAGTCATATGCCAGGAGTATGATATTAGCATTTCTTTTAATAAGAATAACTTTGGTATAAGTACATTGTCTGGTGAATTGCCTTCCTTGTCATTCATCACTGCATACCATCTTTGTAGAACTGCAGTAACTGGAAAGAAGGAAAATACTGGAAAGTGTTTCTGTAATTGGAGCTGGGTTTGGCATTGGGTTCTGCCTTTCTGGGAAAAAAGTGCTGGTTTTGGTTCTTTACTTTGCCATCCCCTTTCTGTGCTGTTGTGTACTGGAATAAAAGAATGAAGGTGAGCACTAGATGAGCTGTGATTCCCTTTGGACTAGACTTTGGGAATCTCCGCTCTGACACACATTTCGGTGTTACTTTTTCTTGGGGGACTTTGTTCACAAAATGTCATAACATATTCTTCCAATAATATTTCACATAGTTTGATAAATGTTTGGATAAATTTCACACCATCTTATTAAAGTAGACACAATAGTTCTTTCTTGAGGAACTGAGCTTAGATGAAATGCTCATTTATGTTGGTGGGATAATAATTAATACTACAGATCCAAATCAGTGGTTTGTTATTCTGTTGCAGGAGTAGGCTGAATCACAGCCTCTGTCGACAATTAGAGCTGAAATACTGAATTAACATACCGAATAGTAGCACATCAGGAGTAGAGTCTTCTACTCAGGACAGTGTTGAGATATACCTTGCTCATAGAAGCTCTGGAAATGTTGTGAGACTTGGACAAACACAGCGTGTCCTTGGACTGCAGGGATGTTGCTGCTCCCTGAGTGCTGCACACTCTGAGCATGTTCTTGACTGATGAAAATCTGCCGAGTATTAGGGGAGCTTGGTAGTATGGGAGACAGTCACAGCTGTTCTGTTGGGATGGCTTAACACTTCCTTGTGGGGCAGGATTCAGCCTCTGTTATCTTTTGCCTCTGTGAAACTGATATAATATTAATTAGATTGTCATCAGGTTTCATTAGTGAAGCCCCATAAAACAAAAAAGGAATGGATTTATACTGACGCTAAAAGTTGGTATGTCACTTACACTGAGTGGGTGAGCAGAGATCAGTAGCCGTGAAGACACTGCTTTTCCAGAAATACGAAATATTCAGGTAAAATATCTTGGTAAAATCTGAACGAAAATTTTATTACTGCCCACTAAAATGGTGAGCTCTTCTCTTTTAAATAGGTTCAATTCTCTTCTTGATGCGACCCCTGCAACTTCACCTAGATTCTTCCCTGGGCAGCTGCAGCTAATGGATCTGACCACCAAGGGAATCTGGCCCACTGAATTCCTTTTCGTTTGTGCAGTTGAATGAAAAGCGTGTGTCTTTTGAAGAACAGTGACTGAAAGAAATATTGATGACTGCCAGGGCATCTACAGAAAAGGATAAGAAAATTACTCTACTACAACAGGGAAGACAAAGGGGCTTTGTTAACTCTTTCTTGTAGGTTGTATATATTAATAGTAACAACTGAAGTTTTGTATTTTTTCAGAGAAACACACAAGGCTTTGAATTGTATTGTTTTAATTGCAGCTAACTGAATGAATTAAGTGGAAAATCGCACACAGTACTTTGATTGTCTAACTCTCTGTATGTGAGGCTTTGGGAACAGTTTGTTATTATAAAAGAACAGCACTAAAAAGAAATCAGCCAACATGTAATTGCTAGGCTGAGGGGCAGTTTGGGGAAAGCTGATATTTATTTATAAATTATTAAATAAAAGCACATAATATGTGGATCATGTCTCACTGCCTCCACACTTCATACATTACTCATCTTCCTAAATTTCATGTTCTCCAGGACATTGCTTCTTATAACCAGTGCAGGCATCAAAACCACCCACATCCAGGAAAGGAGATGCCAGTGCATTTGTTACTATGGCAGTTTTGGTTATGGGACTCACCTAAGAACATGAGCCTTCAGTTCATGGAAAGGACTCTTGACCAGACTTTTAAAGGTTGTTTTATGTGCCTAAAATACACATGAGCACCTGGGACTCTGTTCAGGTAGCCTAAACTCTGGCCAGTGTTTCCTACTGACTAGGTACCTTTGAAGATTCACGGCCAGCCAATATCCTAAATAGAAGGACTTAAGAACAATTTGGGCATTAAATTTAGCAGGATTCTCAAAAAACATTGGTTATATAATTCCTATCAGTTTTTGTAAGAATGAGGTAACTTCTGATTGCTCCTTGTGATTCTCTCTGCACACTTAGTGCCTTACTACCTTGGGAAACACAGCCACTTTGCAAGACACAGAGAGGAGGTAGACTGTAGTTGGACTCACTAAGGACGTGGAACAGTACTTCATCCTCAGTGTTTCTGGCTACGAAATACCCGTTCCAGCTCTCCTGGGGCATTGAGCTGTAGTTCTTTCCTTCAGCATAATTTGTGGACTTTTTTCTAGGAGAGTAGAGGTAACTATTATTGTTGACCCAGATCTTCACAGCTGGACACAGTTTCCTCTCATTTCCAGGCAAGAGCCAATAAACTGAAATTATTAGAGATTAGCCCTCTGAGGATTTCTAGCCATTTGGGAAGAGCATTCTCCCCTCCACTGTTCCCTTGGCAGCTGAGGAGGTGATTTCTGGGGACATGCACAGCCTAGGTTCCTTGCCTTGCTGCCCTTCTCAAGGGGCAGCAGTAGGTGCTGGTGGATGTCACACTCACAGTCAGGTACATAGGGCAACCAATAATAGTCTCAGTTTCAGAGGACCAGTTTGCTAACCAGGTGCACTGACACATAAGCAGTTCCTCACATGCCTACATAACAAGGGAGCGGGTAATGTCCTGGCCTCACAAGCGAAATATGTGTCCTACAGACTGAGAGGCCCTTGGCGTTCTGTGGTGGAGGATCTGGGGGTGGAAAGGTGTGCCATCACCTGGGTAGGTGGCCCTGGCGGACACATCTTTGAATTGCTATATACAGATGACGTTGGTGCTGTACAAACAAATCACACTATTAAACCACTTAAACAGTGTTTATGCAACTTTAAAATGGTGGAGGCTTAATGGTATGGCTTCATCTGCAGGCTTGTGAAAACTTATGTGTCCACACTGAAGTGGTGTGAAGATTGTGTCGCTAATACTGTCTACCAACCTAGCTGATGTGAGAATATGTTGCGCAGAAGGTGCTTGAGAGGTGGAACTGGGCAGAGTTCAGCTTCGCACAGCTCTTGCCAAGAGTTGCTTGGTATCCCTGTCACTGTTTTTTGAAGTCCAAAAATATTTTCCCCCAAATAACCTATTTTTTCTACAAGAGAACACAGCTGCATTTATGAAAGGTCTTGGCTTTTACAGTAAATCTGGTTTGTATAGTTTCCTCTCTATATGTATGTTGCCTGCATAATTACCAACAGTCATAATGAAAAACACAGTTTTGTTGCATGAGCTTTCAACTGTGGTTTTCAGTAATTTAGAAAATATTGGAGCTACTTCCGACAAAGGAAAAAATCAAAACAAAGCAGCTTTGAAGATATTGATATACTTGGGGAAATAAATCTTCATTTTTAACCCTGTTCTATTATTCTCTCTCTGATACTAAAACCCATATAAAGAACTATTGATTTCAACCAGCTCAACAGGAGATAGCGTAGGGCTTCCACCCTGCTCTGCCCTGCCTTTAGAGGGGTAAATCTCAGCTGTGCTCCCGTGCAGCCTTTAGATGGGTTTTATGGGACAGCCTCTATTCAATGCTACATGCACTGCAAAAGCTGTCCTCGCTGTGACAAGTAACACACCTTCACTGCACCTCTTTTTCCAGCAGCATGTGGGAAAGTTGCTGGATTAAATTCCCCTCTATCACAAGACTTATTGTATTGGAGGCACTCAAACTATACAGCCTTTCAAACCCCTGTGAGTTCACAGTATTTAAAGATAAGAGCACAGTATTGCCAAGAAATGTGTCTTGTTGAGGCCCACAAATAACTTTATCAGAAGAAGGAATCTTATTTTTGCCTGCTGCAGATAAAGGGTGCATCTCAAAGCAGCCTAAAGTTAAAGATAGCTATAGCGTCTGGTTCAGATCACGATAAGAAGAAAGATTCAGGTTAATTAGTATTTATTCTTAGTTTATAGTTATTCCTTTTGGCTTGAGCTAACAGGGAGGAGTTGGAGCCCCACAAAGTTGCTTCTTCTGGGATGAGAGATGAATGAGAGAGATGATTTCTGTGGTGAAAATATATTTAGGGACAGGAATGCCACTAAGGATTACTGGCCATTGCCCCTGGGCTCCTCTCTGAGGGGCGGCTCAGCGCAGGCAGGGAGGATCGGGTGTAGGCATGGACCAAAGCATCCCAGGGACCCGTGGAGAAGGGGAGGTGTCCCAGGTTCCTCCTTGACCCGATGCCCTCACACCTCCATGACCACATGACACCCATCTGCCGCCCGTTGCGCTTTCCGGGTGTTTTTGGCCACAGGGAATTGTTGTGCAAGGGCAAGCCAGCTGCTGGCCAGCTGCCAGCCTGTGGAGAAGGCAGTTTTGCAGAGCCCCTCCAAGGCTTTCAATTCCCCTTTCTTGCCGCTGTTTTCTGCAACACTACACAGGCTCTACCAGTAACAACACCACAGCTTGAGTGCAGCCATTTATCTTAAATGGAGCTGCTTTTTCCTGAGGTCTCCCCACTGCTCCTGCAGCCAGGAGAGGTCCAGCTGCCAGAGACCCAGCTTGGGACCAGACCTTCACGGTTTTGCACCTCCCATTTTTCACACATTTTTTTTCCCCCTGTTGGTGTTCAGTGGGAGTTGATGTGTTCCTAGCAGGATCTCCTGTGTATTTGGGCAGAGCGCCCCTTTTCCAGTAACGGCACAGACTGTTTTATTCCCTCAGGCACTTCCAGAGAAGTTAATTTTTATTTTGGGGGGAATTTTCTGGCTTTGCAGATGCCCGATTCCGGTGGCGCAGGGAAAGGCAGCCCCATGGTGGGCGGGCTCTAGGCCTCCTGGCCCACAGCCATAGGGCAGCACCTCTCCTGCTCCACGACATGATTGGCTGGGTCCTCCCAGCAGGCGGGGCTGTTGGTACAAGAGGGCTGCGGGCGGGGCACTTGTCTCCCACGGGGCTGAGGGGATGGTGGTCGGTCTGTGGCTGCCTCAGGGCTGCCCTCAGAGCACAGTGTGGAGGCAGCTGTGGCAGGGCAGCCTTCGCCTCGAGGGCATGGCTGCACAGGCACAACTAGAGGCCAGGTAGTGTATGTAGATTCGTGACTCTCCCCTACCTGCCCGTCCGGGGAAGTTTGCTTTTAAAATCTCAACAAAATCTAAGTTCAATTTTCTTAATGTGCTTTCGGCTGTTCTCCTCCCCTGCCTGTCCTGCGGAGGAGCTGAGGAGGCGCTGGCCCCTCCAAGCAGGCTGCTGAGATGAGGCTGACTTTGATGGGCCTTACCAACGCTTCTTTTTACAGGGACCTTGCTGAGGAGATACTAGGTTGAATAGAGCTAAAATAGCAAAAGCTGGTTTTGAATGCAAGCGCACTTGCAGAGGGGTGGGAAAGGACTCCTGAACTTGCACATAAGCAAAATAGATGGTAATTCTGCCTCTGGAGAGACCACTGAGCAGCCAGCTCTAGCCTTGGGGCTGGTGCTGGGCATTGCAATACTCTGGTATCGCCAGATTCTCAGTGGTCTGCAGCAGCCAGGCAGGAGCCTCAGTGGACAAGACTCATTGCTTTTAGCACGTGAAAGTCCTAAGTTTAAACCAAACTATGTATAGTTAATGCTAAAGGCATCCATTTCAGGCCTTCTTGTGCCATCATAAAGAAACTACTAAAAAGAAAAGCAGGAATATGCTTTGTTGCTCACTTAATTATGGAAGTTTTATTATGTCCTGCTGTGCTGGTGGTGAAGGCCTATTACCAAGACTAAATCCAAATGAGATCAGGTGTTTTCCATGTCATTGTAGTCTTGAGGGTCAGCTGTTTTAGCAGTGCAACAAACCATTTGGGACAAGCAGCCCAGTTCCTTCAGAACTTGCCCATGTAGATGTGTAGATCCTCTATCAACTTTGGCCACAACTTACTGTCAGCAGGGCATCCTTCTACTCTTCTTACATATTCGAAGGTGTGGACAGATGGGCTTGGAGATTATTGAGCTGATTTAAAACTGGCTTTGTTTCCCCTTTTCCTGCTCCCTTCCCCTGGTCTTTTAATTAATGACTAAAATGTGTGTTCAATAAATGCCTACAAGTTGCCTCTGTCTTTTGTTTACCCCCAGAAAGAAGAGAACAGCACTTCTACCTGTTACCTGTGTGATGGAAATATGAATCCACAGCAAACTCCAAGCTGTATGGCAGCTACAGGTAAGCTCAGAAATGAAGCTGTTGCTATGGAAAGCACAAAGCTTAGAAGCAGCTTGCTCTTGCTCCTTGTGTTGACTACTTGAAAATAAATTCGGTTTTATGCTGTGGTCAGATAGAGTCTTTTCCACAGGCTAAGCGTTCTGCAGGTTCACTGGACAGAACTGACTTTGTGTTTTGGAGATGTGATGAGGCTGGATGGGCAGGTGTGGTAGATGGGGTTAGATGGATTTGCCACCCTGGAAAGTACTGGAGTTGGATTACAGTTGTGAGATGCTAGAGTTGAAAGAAGTCTTTAGTGCATCTTCCCTTTCCTTTTCTCTTGTGCTCTTGGGCAGGTGGGACTTGAAGTCTAGGACCTCAAGTCTAGGGGCTTGGATTATTAATTCCAGCTCTTTGCTGTTCCAAAGAGATGGTGGTTCTCCTCCAGCCTTTGCACTGAGTCTGAAAGCTCTGAGGGAGCACAAATCTGTTCCAGGGCTGAACATGAATATAGTTGTCAGTGTTAATGCTCAAATTATTGTAGCTGGTTTTCAGAGCAAGTGTTTCTTTTGATATGAAATGTATACTTACACGCTTCTCTGAGCTGTTGTCTCAGGCTTTTTGCAGATTCAGGAAGACTATATTGAATGTTGGTAGGTTCATACTACAGAGGATGTGGTTGAGTTCACATTTTGAAATAGCTTTTCCACCGCAAGGATTACTATCTACTGACTTCCTTTTAACTGATGGCTTCAATTCTGTAGTACGAATTTGTGGCAGTGTCTCTGGAATATATTTGTAAATACATTTACTGTAATATATTTGCCAAAGTTATTTATTGAATGATTTCTCTGTTTCCAGTATGCCTGAAATGACCATATACAGAATGTAATTAAAAATGAATATGCTGTGGTAATTGAATGTTTCTATCAGCTTTTTGAGACCTTACTAGGAAATACTTTTCCTGTTTTATTACATCTTCTTTTTAAATTACTGTCATTGGCATGAGGAAAATAAGCATATGTACTGAAGGGGACTGGCTAAAACTATTCATGTTAGAATATTATGAAGTATCTTCACACTAGAGGCCATTACAAAAACCAAAAAAATCCAATAACTTGGGAAGCCCACAGTTTTCAAGTATTTGGTGTGTGTGGAAGGGAAAGGTTATAAAAGAGGCTTGTGGGAAACAAATGAGGGGAAAAAGGAGGTTGACTTTTTTGCATGGTTTATTGACTGGTTGACAAGTCAGACCACATATATTTCTCTGTCTTCCCATGGCTGGCCAAGATCAAGCAAAGGATGCCTTGGAAAGGAAGGGACATGTCTTGGATTCCCAAACATGGCAAGTTTCCACTTGGTGATTATCATATACTCAGTCCTGTAGAGTGCTAAGTCTTTGTTTTAGTTTCCCATACAGAGAAATGGAACATGACTGAAGCAGAGATTTACACTGTGGGATTGCTGGCACATTTCAGAAGGTCCATGAGCTTTCAGCAATGCTCTATACAAACACAGCAGAAGTGCCAAAGTACATGTATTTCTTGAGGTAACACTTCACAATGCTAAGTTAATTTCTGAACTTGTATAATTACTAAGAGGGTAAAAAGTGCTTGGAAAGAACGTCTTTTTCTGAAGGGTTTTCTGCTGCTGGTTTTGATTGAATTTACCTTACTGTACAGGCATGTTTTTGTCATGCACTCTGTGTAAGGAGAGCACTCCCTAATAATAAAAAATTAGCAGGACACAAGGGGATATCATACTGTCCTGGTGCTCACGTTGTCACCTGCCCACCAGACGGTCTCTCCAAAATGGATGGCTTTGTCCAAGAGTGAGAAATTTATTTGTGGACCTGGCAAATTCCTGGTATGGGGTGGGGGGGGTATGTTTGAAATGATACCTTCTTGGAAAAGCTCTCAAGCAATATGTGCCTGAGCATCCACAGCTGTCCTTTCCCTCTTCTTTTAGTCTGAGCTTTCTGCCATCTTGGTGGGATGTCTGCTTTTTATGTGTCTGTCTTAATCATAAAACCATAGAATCATTTAGGTTGGAAAAGACCTTTAGGATCATAGAGTCCAACCAATAACCTAACACTGCCAAGTCTACCACTAAACCCTATACCTAAGTGATGCATCTATAAATCTGTTAAATACTTCTAGGGATGGTGACTCAACCACTTCCCTGGGCAGCCTGTTCCAATGCTTGACAACCCTTTTGGTGAAGAAATTTTTCCTAATATTCAGTCTAAACCTCCCCTGGCACAGCTTGAGACCATTTCCTCTTGTCCTATTGCTTGTTACATGGTGGAAGAGACCAACACCTACCTCTCTACAACCTCGTTTCTGGTAGTTGTAGGGAGCAATAAGGTTTCCCCTCAGCCTCTTTTTCTCCAGACTAAGCAACCCCAGTTCCCTTAGCCCCTCCTCATCAGACCTGCTCTCCAGACCCTTCTCCAGCTTTGTTGCCCTCCTTTGGACACACTTCAGCAACTCAATGGTTTTCTTGTACTGAGGGGCCCAAAACTGAACACAGTATTCAAGGTGTAGCCTCACAAGTGCCCAGTACGGAGGGATGATCACTGCCCTGCTCCTGCTGGCCACACTATTGCTGATACAAGCCAGGATGCTGTTGGCCTTCTTGGCCACCTGGGCACGCTGCCGGCTCATGTTCAGCCGGCTGTCGACCAGCACCCCCAGGTCCTTCTCCGCTGGGCAGCTTTCCAGCCACTCTTTCCCAAGCCTGTAGCGTTGCATGAGGTTGTTGCGACCCAAGTGCAGGACCTGGCACTGAGCCTTGTTGAACCCTATACAATTGGCCTTGGCCCATCGATCCAGCCTATCCAGATGCCTCTTGCAGAGCCTTCCTACCTTCAAGAAGATCAACACTCCCACTCAACTTGGTGTCATCTGCAAACTTACTGAGGGTGCACTCGATCCCCTCATCCAGATCGTCAATAAAGATATTAAAGAGAAGTGGCTCCAACACTGAGCCCTGGGGAACACCACTCGTGACTGGCCACCAACTAGATTTAACTCCGTCCACCCCAACTCTTTGGGCCTGGCCATCCAGCCAGTTTTTTACCCAGCAAAGAGTATGCCTGTCCAAGCGATGAGCAGCCAGTTTCTCCGGGAGAATGCTGTGGGAAATGGTGTCAAAAGCTGTACTGAAGCCTAGGTAGACAACATCCACAGCCTTTCCCTCATCCACTAGGTGGGTCACCTTTTCATAGAAGGAGATCAGGTTGGTCAGGCAGGACCTGCCTTTCATGAACCCATGCTGACTGTGCCTGATCACCTGGTTGTCCTGTACATGCCACATGATGGCACTCAAGATGATCTGCTCCATGACCTTCCCTGGCACCGAGGTCAGACTAACAGGCCTGTAATACTTAGGAACTGAATGTAACTTTTATCTGTTTATGGGTTCTGCAGCATTCATAAGATGACCCTTTACCACTACGCTGAATGCTTTCCCATTCTGCATGAATAATACACAGGGTGTTGGGCTGTATATATTATTTTTCACCAGAAATAAATTTTATTTCATGGAAGTAGCCAATTGCAGAGAAAATGTGCAGATTAATACAATTTAGGCAGATGCGTGACAAAAGAGTAGAATAAGTGTGTGCGTTGAAATGTTTCAGTTTCCTTCTATAACCCTCCTTTTATCTTTGACTGCTAAAATCAGGCTGTCCACATTGATAACTAGTTTTCCTGTTGGTCCTTCAGATTCCAGGTGCGTTTGGTAAACTGCTGAGCTGAATACATATAGGAAGATGGACACAGTGTTAGCATCATTGCAGTCCGAGAATGAAAATCACTTTTGGACCAGTATGCTCAGTGTTTCTAGGAGGCCCTTGTAGTATAAGTAGAGGGCAGATGCTGTAATGAGCGTGTAGCTGAAGTACTATTCTGTGCATTTTCAGATAGATGAGGCTACCATAGGGTGTGGGTAATTGCTAAAAGCAGCAGTTCCCTTCAGAGCTGTGGGTCCTGCTCCGTTTGGAAGGAGGTAGAAGAGAGGAGATGGAGCATCTACCATTTACACCCAGGCTTTCCTGTTATCAGGGAACCAGCAGAGCAGCCCATTGCACTCTGGCATTGCCAGAACATCATCTTAGAGAGGAAGGTGGGTGTTTCATTTGAAACATGCCGCTTTCTCTTTTCAAAGAACTTTCTCCAAGCCTCCTGGACCATATGCTTCTGTCCTCACTGAGGAACTGCAGAAATACCCAACCATGCAATCTTCCTTTCCCTCTCCATATTCTTGGGACAATGATGGACAAACACTTCCAATAAAGCTGCTTATGTGCTTAGGTAATCAGGCTCTATCTGTGCAGATATCTCTGTGACATCAAAAAGCCAAATGCAGACTCCAACACTCCTGGGGCTCCTGTGTTTCTCCCTATGGACCCTTCAGCCTGTTAAACTCATCCCTGGAAGAGCCCTGCTTTTCCACTTGGAGGTTGAGGTGTGCAGAATGGAAAACTTATTTAAGTGTTAGTGTAGTAATTCCACAGACTTTCATGGAGCTGTGAATCCCTCTCCCCAAGTCAAGTCACTTCTCCCAATTCTTCTCTCTCCCAATGTGGAACCATTTGCTTCAGTAGATCCTTGACTGCATTGTCTGTAGTGTGGCCCCTATTACAATATGATCCAAACTGTTCAAGACCTTCCATGAATTTTCTTTATGCTACTCACAACAGTTAGAGAAGTGATACGGAGAAAACATTAAAACAACCAAAGAGCAACTGAGACTGTAGATCACACTGAAGGAGCATTGCCACTGCTGTCCTGGGTCCCTGGATGGGGTGTCCTAAAAGCTGCAGCTGCTTTGCCATCTTACCTCAACTCTCCAAACAAGTGTGGAGGGGAAGCAAGAAGGGAAAGATGTTTCTGGAGAGATTGCAACACACAGTGATATGCAGATTCCCTCTCCCTGCCCTGTGACAAGTATGGTGTAGGCCACAAAGTGCTGCAATCCTTATCGGGGCTTTTTGGGTCATTTTTAAAAAGAATTCCTTCTTTGCTGTCACGTCTTCCTCCCTCGCTGAAGGGGGGACTGACTAATTAGCAACGGTTCAGTGGCAGATGCTATTGTGAAAATGGTTTGATGGTGATCTAACTGGGAATAAAATCCTCTTAAAGGTCCAGGCAGACATTTTGTAACCCCTCTATGATTAGAGGATCTGTTGGCTAGTGCATGAAATCAGCCCATGCATTCCTGAAAGGATGAACCCTGTTGCTTGAAAATGGCTGCTCCTCTTCCAAGATGATACCTGTGGGCCTTATAGTTGTGTCCTGTGCTAGTACTCACTGTGTAGTAAAAACAATAATGGCATTGATGGTTTGACATACCTAATAACATTTTCTAATAGAATAAAATGCCAGGATTGGTGGTTATCTCCTTCACTCCTCTGAACACAGTTAGCATGCAATCAACATTGGTTGTTTTCTTATCAGTCTGAAATCACACTAACATTAGTCATGTAAAAGGCTATACTGTTTTGAAATAAATATTTATCAACATATCCTATTGTGGTTTATTTTTAGTCTGCTGATGTGTTTGACTAGTATCTCATATGACCGTGACATTTGTAAACAGAGCAGGGAGGGTGTGTCACTGCCCTTTAGGTTGGTATTTTCCTGGTAATTGTTATCAGATCATGATATTCACATGTCAGACCCTGAATTCAAGTTGTAACAGTGCAGACAGGAGAGCTGTATCTTGATTTCTTGTGGTTACCAGCTTTTCCAGTTACTTTTAGTTAGGTTTGCAAAGGAATGACTCAGGTGTGTAAATGTAGAGGACTAGTGCCATTTGAGGTGCCCACGCATGTGGTGTCTGAACTCCAGAGGAGTTCTATTGCTGCAGAGGAGCAGTGGCCTCCCAAATTTCCTGTGCTACAGTCTCAGCCCTATGCAGGCATTGCGGATGCCCAGAGGTGGCTAAATTGTGTTGGACAAATTGTGCAGGCAACTGACCCTCATCCTAGGTTTCTGCCAGCTGTTTCCCACGGGTGTCACTAGGGAGATACCTTCAGCACTCAGCCATCTGCTGACACCTTGTGAGGAGATCCTCGTGCCTCCCACTGAGCAGGCACAGGCTCAATCCTCTTAGCTACTCCCTAGCTACTGCATCACTTGCTGCAAGCTTGGTGATTTTGGGCAGCCTGCAGAGAGAGATGTACATACTTTTTCCCCCGATACTGTTTGGGAAGATTTCCTCACATGTATGAGAAAATACAGTAGTCTTGCCAGCTGAAGATAGGGAAAAGCCTGAAAATTTTAAGTCAAAACTGCCATGCTTTAAGGTGTAATGAATTTGGCTTTTTATACATAATAGAAATTTATATATGTAAGTCAACCATATCTATTGGCTTGAGGCTCATAGACCTATCATGCAGAAGATCAGTGAGTAGTTGAGGTGTGTGGGCTGCAGCTTGGCTCACGGTGGTGGGCTGTGGGAGGTCGCTGCGAGACCTAAGAAAGCCATTTGGTCTCTTATGTCTCTGTTTCTGCGGATGAACTGTAGAGAGAGAGAAAG
Organism: Morus bassanus; assembly: GCA_031468815.1. Taxonomy (NCBI): domain Eukaryota; kingdom Metazoa; phylum Chordata; class Aves; order Suliformes; family Sulidae; genus Morus; species Morus bassanus. Next base: position 7,547,992 of record CM062583.1, read on the forward strand.
TGTCTCTCACATTTATTGTAGTACTTTCCCAGTACTGTACTGGTTTTCTCCATAGTCGTTTCTGCAGCTGTCACAAGAGTGGAACGAGCTTCGCAATTGTGGGGATATGTCCTTCTCTATCTGGGATGATGTTTGGGAGTTAGCTGGCAGATTTCATGCCCCACACAGGAGGCTGAGACCACCAGTGGGGACAATGTTTGTGTGGTCATTGCACAGCATTGGTCATAGCGTGAAATTCTGGCAGGCCTGTCTGAATGACATGGGTCTGACGATGCAGTGTGGGCAGCTCTTGGGGTGCTTCTCTCCAGTCATGCCCTCTGAAGAGAGGCGCAGGGGCTGCCTTGGTGTTCATGTCCTACGTACGGGACTGCTGCCTGCTGCTTGTGCCACTGCTCACAGGTGCTGTTGCTGACATGGCCTTCCAGGCTGCGGAGGGGTATAAAACAAGGGCCCACTCCCATGAGTGGTCAGGCTGTCCAGGAAACAAGTTTAACTAACCGTGGATGGTATTTTCAAGGCAAATTAAGGGATCTGTCCTTACTCATCACTATTTCCATCCCGCCCCAGATTGCTGTGCACTTTCTCAGCTTGTCTGAGCACTCACGGGGCGTCACCCAGGCTCTGCTGTGTCAGAGTGAGAGCTTTCCATGCCTTTCCTAGTCTAGCTGATTTTGACAAAAGCCTGCCCAACACTGCTACAGGGAGATTTAAGTTCCCAAATCCCTTTGGCTGCTACAAAAAATCATAAGCTGCAAGAGTAGAAAACCTGGTGGATGGAATTACCAGTTATGCAGTTAAGAATGAAATAAAATAACAAAGAAATGTAGGAAATAGAGTCAACCAGCTTGTTGCCTAGGAGAGGAGGATTTATGGGATGCTGGAGTTCCTGCTGCCTTAAGGAAATGCTGTAATGACAGGCCAGCAAGGCAAGAGAAAGCCAGAGGGCCTCGTCACTGTTTCACATTGACAGCATGGTTCAGACCTCAGCTGGGGTGAGTGGGTGGCGTCTATTGCCTTTGCTTGTCAAACTCCTGGTCACCAAATAATGAGGTGATTGTTAAAAACCTTCAAAATATTTTACAGGGCATGCATTTGCTCATGTTCATTTTATTTTTTTAAAGCAGCAGTGCTCAGGCAATGTCTGTTACCTCAGGAAGGTGTGCCTCCCAGCCCCTGGGAAATCGGGGAGCTGCACAGAGGCACCTGCGCTGGTGGGGAGGTCACTGCTTGCTGGGCAGCCCAGTTTCTCTTAGGTCATAGGGTATCCTGACTGACCCTCCTGCGGTCCCAGCTGAGCTGAGAGCAGAGTGTGGCAGGAGGAGCCCGGCTCCACTCCCCACCTTTGGTTTTATCCTGAGGAATGGAGACTTTAAAATTCATAAAGTCAGAGCCTTCTATCAGCCCTGCAAAACTAAAGATAAATGCTAATTGCCGAAGCCTCTCTTGATATGAATAGGCATACATCAGCTCCTGAAAAATGCACTTGCTATTTTAGTTAAAAATAAACAAATCAATTCTTGCACTTTTGAGCATTTATGCTTCCTTAAGTAAGCAATAGATTTTTCAGAAGAAAAAAAAATTTACTAGGAGGCAATCCAGTGAGTCCCATTAAGAATAGGCAGGTGCACTAGGAGACCCAGATTCAAATCTTAGTTTTGCCAGCATTTCCCAATATATTTCTAGAAAAATCAGCTAAATAATTCATAAGACAAGAATCATCTTTCAGTGTAGTCAGTGTACTTTTCTGATAAACTCAGAGCGATGACAGGTTTGTTACAGCAGGAATAAAATTCACCTTGCTGATGGGGTAATGAGATAACTATTTAGATAAAATGTTTTTGCAGTGTTTTTGACCCAGTGAGAAGGTAGGTGCTATCAGTTCACTGGTTGCCTGAAATCACTGAGGGGACTAGCATGTCTTGAAAGAAGTAATTGCTGAAATGTCCCTGTAGCTCATTTGCATTGAGTGAAAGGATGGCGCTGTCTTCGTATTCTTAATATTTTTGTAATCTGTTCTTACTGAACTGAGAGAGCTGATGGAGGCACTGACTGATAAGCTCTCCTGCTGTACAGTGAGATTTTGGTTACTACAGGGGCTTCCTCCCTGCCAGGATAAACTGGGTGCTGGAAGCAAAGAATAGGGAAGATCCCAAAAAGAGGCACTTCTTTTTTAAAAGAAACAAAAAAGCCCACCAAAGCTTTTTTCTGTTTGTGACAGTGAGGCAGGCTTAGCATTTGTTTCATGGAAACCTCTGCAGTTGATCAAGACAGGCGATGAGTAAGATCATGCTCTGCTCATGAAAGCACCTTCTTCCAGAGACCACTGCTTGCTCCTGATCTGCTGGTAATTAGTCTCCGCCCTGTGATACTGAGTCATTATATTCTTTGCCCTTTTCCATGGCTGCTTTTGGTGTGGAAAATGAGACAAATATTGCTCCCCTGCTGGAAATCATCATCATGTCATCAAATTCATCAGTACCTGAAAGCCCAGATGAGAAGGGAATAGGGTTTTTGTTTTTTTGGTTTTTTTTTTTGGGTCAATGATCTCTGGGAATGTTTTGAAGTTCAGCCATGCTATATGTTATGGTGATGCACTGCATATAGCATCTGGCTAGTTTCTGCAGTGTCACAAATTATTTTATTTGTTAAAACAGCAAAGCTATTAAAGCAGCCTTTAAAGCTACTGTCAGGAAAAGGTGGAGGGACTCCATGCTTGAGGGTCTTCAGTGCTGCTGTCAACAGCAGGTGCCTATGTTTGTGCTTGCCCATATCTGGCCATGAGGTGTATTGCCTCCAGGCATGACTTCCCAGTTTATTACAGGATTGTGCAGGATGTTGTCCTACAACTTTCCTGTATCCCCTTGTTCCACACATCACTGGATTAAATGCCTCCAGCCTGATGTGGCAACTTCTGTTTTGCTTTGTTTTCTTGGTGGAGGAAGAAGGGAACAGGTTGCCAGGGTCACCAGTGTCTTTCCCTGGTATGACTTCCTTGATTTGGCAGGCATTACTAGTTATTCTTGAGAACGTGTCCTTCTGCTGAACTGTAAACTGAGGCTGGCTCAGGCTTAGTGCTGTGACTCAGATGAGCTGGATGCAGACCCTCAGGACTTACGGAAACAGTTACCTTATGATGACCAAGTTGGAAAGCTGCTTAGTGGGTTGCATAGTGGGTTACTGTAGCAGATGTGTGCAATTGTCCCATTGCACCTTAACCCTCAAGAGGGACAAGAGCCTCCTAGCAGTGTCCACTGTGATGGGTGGCTGCAAAGCTACAGTGGGCATGCCTAGGCAACAGGAGCAAAACTGAAGTGGGTCATTAAAAACTTTAATTAACAAATAGTTGGACACAGCTAATAGTTCCCTAAGAATCCATGTCCCATGCTGTGTTGCTCCTTCCCCCATTATCTCTGAATCCCCAGTGTCTGCTGTTTCCCTTTCTTCAGCACTTTGGGGCTAGGTGGCATCTTACCTTTCCAAAAGGACTTGTCAATTGAAAAATGTAATTTGCCTGGATAGCCAGCACATGCCTCTAGGTTGGCAGCTGGGAATCCTGTGGTGCTTTAACTGGTCAGCTCTTGGTGGGGAATAAAAAACCTGAAAACGTGGCTGAGCCTTTCTGTCTGAGCTGCTGGGTCTGGTCAATGCAGGGGCTGTAAGTGTGCTCTCCTAGGGGCCTGGGAGGAGGCTGCTGAGCCCTCCCCACAATGGCAAATTCCTGCTTTTTTTCTTTGCTGTGTTCCTGTGGGAATTAGGATGGCTGTGCCATCCTGGTAGAAGTAATTCCATCCATTGCACATGTACTGCACTGATGAGACTGATAGTGGCTGTATCTGAAAAGGCCACATAGATAGTGACAACTGTCAGTGACTAATTTGATGGAAGGATAAGATGATCGTAATAAAATGATTTTTCTGTGGCACAGCAATTACAAAAGTTGGAGTAGCCCAAGCATCCAGTAGCACCCTGAAGACTGGAGACTTTTTCTACTTTTTCTCCACGTCCTTCTCTTAATAAGCATCTGTTTCAATAAAAACAAAGATGCAGGAAGAGAGGAAGAGAAGAACCGTCTGCACTCGTGTGAAATGTTAAAATAAAGGCAGCTTTTTTTTGAACATGCTAGGTGAAACAGTTCTATGGTAACACCAAGAACCACGAAAAGGACGAATCCTTGCCACTGAATATTTGTTCCTTTTGCAGTGAGCCTTGGTAAAACTCAAATAGTCTCTGACCTTACAGTACTAGTTTACAGTATCAGTAGTTTCCTGCCATGACTCAGTGGCTGGAACAGTAATATCTGACGGTCGGTTTTTTTCCTCTTTCCAGATCTCCTTTGAAGCTTCTCAGAGTGGGTGGGGAGAGACGAGTGACAGATATAGTCCTGGTTCTTGCCCTTCCTCTTGTCCCCCACCCCCTTTTAAAAAAAAAAACCAAACCAAAACCCAAATCAACTTGCTCCTGCTTTTTCTGTTCCTTTTGGTCCTCTTATCCATCAGGCTTCCCTTTCACACATGTCCTTGACCAAATCTTACTTTCTTTTTCATTCCTACTGGTGGTGCCTAGGCCTGATAATGCCTGGGAAATACTGAGCTCATTCCCTCCCTGGCTTTTTCCCCTCACTGGTACCTTTCTACTCTCCAGATCAAACCTCTTTACATACTCCCTTCCTCTGCAGTTATCTTGCTGAGCCTGCACTGCTATAATAAACTCTGCTACTAATGGACATTGACTCAGTTTTGTATAGTATGGGCTGGATATGGTCTATGGTTAAGGCTGGAGTAAAAGTTGGCTGTAAGACTGGGGGCAACCTGGCCTTGAAGGCACTGCTTCATCTTTGGGTCCTCCATAGCTGGGATAATGAGTGATAATGGAGTAAGGCAATGGCATGCCCCACTTGTGTGGACAAGGTCTTAATTCTGCCCCGTGGCCTTGCTGTCACAAGGTGCCCCTGCCACAAGGCTAAGAAGCAGCAACTGGTGTTTATTCCTGTCAGTTGTCACCAAGCCCTGAGATCTTCCCAGGAGCCTAGAGTGAAACCCTCCTGCTTCAGCACTCTCCAGCCTAGAGGTGGCTGAGCCAGTACAAAGCACTGGCTCAGGGTTAGGGCAACTAGGAACAGCGAGGGTGTTCCATTACATCCAGAGGGGCAGCCCTCCACTCTCCCTACAGAAAGTGTAAAAACCTACTTGTAGTCCTGACTATGCCTTCTGACCCTACTTAGCCTTTCAGTGTGGACAACAGAACAAAAGGCCATTCTAGGCAAAGTTAAGAAAAAGACTCCAGAGTCTTTTGTACTGATATCAATTTAACTCTCCCAGATTTTCCAATACAATATAGTAATTCTAGCTCTGCATCTTCTCCTCTGGACAGCCGTAGTCCTACACCTCTGAACAGCAGCCTGGGAACTTGCTTCAGACCGTAGTTAAGTAGTCCTTTGAATTTGCAAGTGATGGCTGTGAGCCAATCCTCTAGACTGGCAAAATTATTTCATAATTTGAGTTCTGTACTTTCTCTTCTGCTGAACTTAACACTTGTGTAGGCTGTGGATTAGAAGTCCATCTTTACTGGAGAATTTAGCTTGCTTCTGAGGTCTTGAAGTAATAATCATGGCTCTGCTGCATGTATTCAGGAGGTAGGAATCTGGGAGACTGACAACAGATAGGAGTCCATTTCAGGCCAAAATTAAGTGGAAAGTATTTTAGTCTACTGAAGGCCATCTTCAGCTTCGTGTGATCCTTTCAACTTCAGTCTTACAACAGCAGGCCCACAGGCTGGGAAAGTATCTGTACTCAGTAGAAGCCACTGGTACGTGGAGTTGGCTGTTGTTTCTCTGAGGTTACCTCTTCAGGGCATGCAAAGCTTAGGAAGAATTTCAGATGTGCAGCTTGTCTGTAACCCACTACGGGGAACCCAAGTCTTACCCTGGTAGATGAGGAGTACAGCTGAGGCCAAAATGAAGCATGGGATGTTTGAATCTACTGATAACTGTCAAATTGTTCATGAGTCTTGCAGCCTCTTTCTGGGAACCCCCACGCTAATATAGGCAATGAAGTTGAAATGTGTTTCAGGCCAAAAATTTGAGGGAAAGTCTACTGACACCAGTGCTCCGCTTTTCCAGTGGGACATGCAAAATTTGGTAATGGTCCTAGTTTTCCTCAACAAAACTCTAGCTCCATCCCTAATCTGGAATCAGCATAGGAATATGTCTTGGACTGGACAGTCAGAAGACGAGTGAGACTGCAGGCACCCACACTCACCTTGGGGGATATTCAACACCATTCAATGCTTTTGGTCCTGTAACTTCTCTATTGGGGACAGAAGCCTTAATTAATCTCAATCTTTGAAACTGAGTTATAAACCTGATCCGGCTCTGGACTCCACATCAGTAATGTATTTCAGGCCAAAATTACTTTGAAGCCATCACAGCGTTTTGTTTAGGTAGTGGACTAAAGATGTTTGTTGGAGAAATTTGGAAAGAACTATTACAGGCTACCAAAATCATCCCTCGGTTCAGCTGTGCACTATTTGCTAATAGGAGAGATTGTCTTGACAGTGACCTACATTCAGGAGAACCCCTAATTGCAAAATAGACAACAGAGCGGAATAAACAATGCTTTTAATATGAAATACTAAGAAGAAGTAATGTTAGCATATCAGGACCAGACTCCTCTTTAGCTTGCAGGACTTTATAAAATCAGTTTTTTAGCTATACTCAAGGAAACTCTAGAGTAATTGTTTGGGCAAGAGAGGCGGAATGCTTTTCGGGACTATATAAAGTAAAAACAATTTGAATTTGCTTCATGTGAAACTGAAGAGACCAACCCAATAGAAAAGGCAAATCTTTCACAAACTCTGCAGCGTGGCTTGGAAATCTCTATTTTAGTGGAGTCTTCCTTGTCTCCATATGGATGTCTATATCAATAGGAGTGCTGTTTTGGACCCAATGTCCCTGACCCGTGGTGGCAGGAGGTGGGGTGCAGTGCCAGTGGAGTTGCCTCCTCTGAGCCCTCTTGGCTGAAGGGAGAGGCCTTGGGCAGGCACAGCTGGCCGACAGCTTTCCAGCTGCAGGAGAGAGCGCATTGGGCAAAACAAGAATTTTTTTGGAGCGCTCTTTTCAGTGTCTCCAGACTAGATGTAAACAAATGGCAAACTACTGTGCTTTGAAAATTGCTTTTTTGTTGTCTTTCCCTATACATCTTGGATGTTTACTTAATTTTTTTCTACAATATATACAATTTCCTATGAGAATTTAGCCCTTCAAAGCCCTGAAAGACGTTTGTGTATACAATTATTTTTTAAAAAAAGCAAAGCCGCTTCTCCGGCTTCCACTTTCCCATCACGAGCTATTTCCACGGGGATCTCGCTCCCCACCTCAAACCCGGGAGCTGCGAGCGCACCTGACCTCGGGCATCTTTCGGACCGGGAGCGGGCAAGACGGCTCCAAACCCGCGCCGCGCCGGCGGCGGGTGGCGGCTGCCGGGGGGAGCCCCGCGCCCCGCCGCTGGCCGAGGCGCCAGCGCCCTCTCTCGGCTCCGGCGTGCGGGATGCGGGGCGCGGGGCGCGGGGCCGGACCGCAGCCGGCGGCGCGGGGAGCGGCAGCAGCTCCCTGCTTAACCCTGGCAGCACCCCTAACCCGGCGGCGGTGCGGTCCTCCGGAGGAATGCTTACCCTTCCCGGCTGATGGCATCAGACCGCTCCCGCTTACCTGGCTGCGAAGGACATGCTCGTTTCAGCTGGAGAAGGATCGGGACCGACATAAAAGTCACAGTAATACCCAAAGGATAATGTTTGTCTCCTGCTTGTACATACAGTAGCTCTGCCTGAGAAGGCTCCTTACTTTTGGATCCCTAATTGTTGAGGGATCTGGTGTGCTAGAAGGAGTAGAAACCACCTGAAATTTTAGGTCTGGGTTAAGTTGCTATGGACAACAAAGAGAGGCCGCTTCTGGGAAATAGGTAGTGGGATTTCCCTTGCAAACCCTTTGCTTGACGGCTCTTTTTCCCCAGTTACTTCCTCAGAACGAAGTCCTGTCAGCGGAAGTCTTTAGTTCTAATAAGAAAACAATTTATCAACACCCTGAAGCCTCTCAAATTCTTGTAAAGACAGACCAGTTGAGGGAGAGTCCTACAGAACTCTCCGGGGACATCAGATACTAAAAGTGAGCGGAACAGGTCAGGCTGAATAATAACAATAACTGGTGATCTAAATTCTCTACTACAAACCACTCTTCCACCTAGCCTGAAATGTTGGGTTTGCTAATTTTTTAAGTAGCATGTGATTGGGAGTATTATTCATGCTAATTTCAGAAAATCTTTTCCTTGTGTTACTGTCTCCAAATTTAATTTTAATGTCAAATATCAGAATTTGCACGTGAGATCTTTTATGCTCCTGAAGATTATAAGAAAGTGAAACTGAGTCCTATCATCTCAGAGCAGTATTTTGCGATAACAAAAGTATCAGGCCTTTGCTTTGTCAAACACTATCTTGAGTGTGTTAGGCTGAAGCACTGGGGAATTTCAAAGCAGAAGTCAGACATCCCCTTCGGGTCTTATCGTAAAGGTGTCTGTGCGTTTCTGTAGCTCTGTGCTAAGGTTACCGTCTGTCCGACATTTTTCCATGCCTTCTGGTCATCTGGAGTCACAGCTGCCAGGCCTGGCCCCGAAGCTGTTCTGAGGAAGATTCTCACAACGTGTTGGGTGCTTGCACTTGACACCGTGCTTGCTGTGCTCCAAAACCATTGATCCTGTGGACAGACCATTAGTATGGCAGCACACAAAGGTAACCCGCAGGCACAAAAGAAGGCTTATTAGTGGGTGCTACATCAGCCATGATACAAAGTCCTCCTCTTACACCAGAGAAAAGTACTGCGGCAATGTGCCTCGCTACAGCACTTGTCTAAGCTGAGTGTGGCACCGCCGGGTCAGCAGGAAAGTGAGGAACAGAAAGAGGTCCTGAATGGCAAGTGATACAGCTAGGAGCACTGACCTGGGTGCAGTCCTGTCTTGTTTGCTGGTATTGTGATGTATTTCAGCATTTGTAGAAGCTTTCAGTCAACACATAGCTTTTAAAGCTTTTAAAGTGTGGAGTGTTTTGCTCTGTGTAGGACAGCTTTGTGCCAGCCCTTGCCAGTGGCATGGTGCAGGGTTGGGGGGCATTACCTGAGGCACAGTGGCAAGCTCCTGCCTTGCTCTTTGAGGGAAAGCTCAGCAAGCACCTGGGATTTGGTTTGTTTTGTCAGCACACTTTCAGGTTAAAATGTGAGATGTTGTAATAATTGACAATATTTTGTACTTTATACTGTGCCTTTTTTTACAGCTAAGATGAAGGTGAACAGTAAACTCAAATCTTCATCTTTCCTCGTTTCTTATCTTTAATACGGCATATATATTTCTGCTATAGTTGTCTTGTTGCTATAGATCCTGCATTCATCCCACTATTCCTATGCCAGTAAGGGACTGTAAAGTTGGTTTAAGAAGTCACCTGAGAATGCCTGTAGTGTGGCCCAAGTTCACAGATACCTGGACTGGACTTACTCCCCGGTAAGCCTGTCCAGCGTTGCAGTGGGCCTTTGGCATTGTAGGGGTCCTCTGAGCATTAACTGAAGCCAGAGCAAGCCCAGCAGCTCTCTGGTGGCCACAGGGTCTGAGATCTCACGCTGATATTCTTCCTCCTACCAGGTTGCACTGAGATGTGAGGGCTAGTGAGAAAGACACTGCGTCTTCAGGACCGAGTGGGATCCATAAATCATACAGAATCTTTGCCCCATTATCCCAATGAGCTTTTGGTTTTAAACTGCTTAAAAAGCAAATAAAACCTGTTTCTTCTGTCTGAAAGATGAAGTGCTTAAGCAAAGGACTGTCTTGCATGGAGAATGGAGATGCTTGCTCTCTGAGTGTTTCCATGCTCCAAAAGGATGTATGAAGTGCTGTGAAACAGCTTTTTGCTGGGGCAAATTAATTTCCCAAATGATTTCCCTGGCTTTTGGGCAAGTTTTTCAGGTTTTGTTTTTGCTGCACATCCTTCAGTCTATTGTCTTGTTTGCTAGCAGGAGGTGGAAATAATTCTGGAGAAAACACCTTTGCAGTTTCTGGGATTTTTCTCCATTTCCTACAGAAAAGACTGACAGGGGCAGGAGATTTTGAATCCTTAACCTGTTGGTCTTCAGATTTCTCTCTGCATATGTGCTCTGGAGGCCCTGTTTCTCAGCCATCTGAGGAAGCAGAGGATGGAGATGGTGGAAGGTGGATTTTTGGCACAGAGTTTGCTGCATAGACCAATATATCAAAATACCACCCAGTATAGTTTGTCAGGACTTGGTGTGTCACCTAGTAACAGACTTTGCAATTAGATCTCTCTGTCGCTCCTGCATGTTAAAAAATCCTCTTGGCCTTGGGAGGACTCTGCTGGTGTTGTTTCCCTTGGAAGAGCTGCTCTGGCTGATAGGCACTGAATGTTTTATATTGACCCAAGTAACACCAGTGTTCCAAAGCCATGGAAATCTGGGGCATGTGTCCTCCTTAAATGGCCGTATTCGGCATCTTTTCCTCCAGCGTTTGTCAGGCAGCTCCCCATGCTTTCTTCTGAATGCCTCTGGTGTGTTGCTATGAGATGGGATGTCCCTTCCCAGTGGCTTTCTGGTACCTGTTTCTGATGGTCCACCCTCCAGTGGGAGCTCTCACAAGCTGTGAAGTATAAGAAATTTTGCTTCAGAAACTCGTAGTCGCTTTAGGTTGATGGTGGCTTAACATCTGGAGCAGCAACCTAAATGTTTATATATGTGTCTACATACGGCAAGTTGCCTCGGTAGTGGTAAATCATCCCAGTTAATGAGTTTTCAATGTGGCTTTAGGTAGCTGTTGTTTTTATAAACAAATGGTTTTGCTGTGCATGTTTCTCCATAAGGGATGGTTTGAGCAAAGTGCTGCTGACAGTTGTGAGCAAGTAGCGGTGCCATTTCAAACATTTCATGTCCCTTTGATGTCATGCGCTTTGTGGTAATGCAGCATAGTGGTTGTTAATGAGAAAGTGGGGTGCGCTGTCTCCTGTCATTCCCACACGAGAGCTGCCAGCGCTTGCACGTGTCTTTAATTCTGTGTACAAGCACCCTGCTGAATCAGTGGGCAGCTTCAGTGAAACTCTTTCGAGTGATTTGTTTTATGCAGCAACGAACAAGCAGCCTGGTTCAGCACAGCTTCAAAGAATGACATTTTTAATATTTTGATTGACTCAATACAAAAAAGGATGAGACTCCAGCAGCTTGGAAAGACGCAGTTACTGTGGTAGGTGTTACCCAGTGATTAATGTCTCTTACTTTAAATCCAAACCTCTCCGCTCCTTTCATACATTTTTGCTAGCAACAGCAGATCCTGTGCCAGTCTCCTAGGTCTGAATTTCTTTAGGTGCAGACACTATTGCCAAATTTGGTTTCTTGGCAATTTTGGGCTTAGGAGTTCAGCTCTGACTGCACATTCAGATCCCTGAGTATTCTGCCTGGAAGTTGTTGATCTGTTGAGCTGATTTATAGAACACGTTATTCTGCTTTCCTGCGGCATTTTTACTGTATAGAAAACATTTTGTGCTTATTATCACTTGCCACATGCATTTAATCTATTTTTGGTAATTCTTCAGGGCCCATCACCATGGTATCCTAGCACCAGTGAACATAATGCCCATATCCATTCAATATGAACCGCTGATGCACAACTCCTTCTAATATTAACACAGCTTCGTTATGTTACTTATTTTTTATTTTTCAAATACAAGATATTCGTACTTAAAAAAAAAAAAGGCTTAAAGCTAAGACCATATGCACTGTAGATGGAGCCATTTAGAAATGGCCAAATGGAATTAACAAACCCAGTGGACTAGACCTGCTTGCAGTAACGCTGCCTATGTGTTATTGTGTTGGTGATACACTTGAGACAATATAAAACTCCAGTGACACAAAGTGGCCAAATTGTCATGGGTAGCTCTGTTTTGTGGCACTATCTAAATAATTTTTTCCTACATGCTGGATACTCTAGAATCTGTAGAGCATGTAACAGGTTTCTGATGTGATGAGAGGCAGTGGTGTAACGTATAGGGGGAGATGGTCAGTAAACTTGATGCACAGCAGTGGATGTATGCCAGTACACTTGATGCACACCAGTCAATAGCAGAATAGTAATTCAGTCATTTCTAATTTTCTCTGAGCTCATACTGTAGGAAAATGAAGTGCTTAGGGGACATAAGTGATGAGTGTGCAGAAGATAACACTGTAAGAGGTTGTGATTCAGCTCTGCTTCTTTCAACATAACAGAAGTTTACTAAGGTAAATGGCTCTGTGCAAGACAATAACATGCACATTTAACATGTTCAGTGTTTTTCTTATTACCTACATTTACCTCATGCTAAATCATTATGCAAATGATTCTGAACTAAATGTTTCACAACTAAAATATGAATGAAAACAAGGTTGTATTTATTCTCTTGGCAAGTACAAGCTCAGGGTATATTTAAAAGACATCAAAGTGGACTGCGTGGGAAAAATGTAAACACCTTTGAATCAAAACCAAACGAGTAACCTTGCGCAGCTGCAGAAGTCTGTGGTGGGAATGCCTGAGACTCTCTTGCACATGCTGGGCAGGTATGCAGAGAGAAGGCAGTTCTGCAAGCTCAGTGGTACCTCCTGGGGCTAGTGCTGGTGTTGAATCTCAGCTGTGTTCTGCTCCTAGTGTATGTATCCTACCAAAAGTGAAAGGGTAACTTAATATTTTAAGGCCAAGATCCACAAAGGTCCCAAATGACTTGCGTGCCAGTGAAACATAATTCTAAAACTGAGTCTCTTGTTCCTTCTGTAACAGCAGCAGATCACCCCTTGCACTTTTTGTGGGTTCATGGCTACCTTGGTACCATGTCTCTACGTCAAAGTAAGGCAAGTGGCATTTTATTTACATGCATAGCTCTGTTGTGCGGCAACTTTTAAGAAGTAATACATGCGCATTTTCATTATGCCTAGAAAATATTCATAGAAGGATGGTTAATCTCTTGGCAGAGGATGCTTTTTGAAGTTTCTCTCTACATTAGCCATAGGTGTCCAGTCTCTGTTAATTGTCCACATTCACAGGAAGGGAGTGGGTATCTTTGGGGTGAACACAGCCCATCTGTCTCAGGGCTGGACAAGTCATGCTTTGCGTTTCCAGCTACTGCATGTCACTCCATGATTACCAGGTTTTCACAGGAGATAAGCTGTTGTGATTGAAAATCAAAGAAAAACAAGAAACTCCAGCATACGTTATCTAGGATGGATTTAGATGACAACTCACTGTAAAAAGTAGCATGCTGACCATGCAGAGCAGTGCCACCTTTGCCAGGAAAGGCACTATTTCCTTTCCTTAGTTTTAAATTATGTCATTGTTCTAGATAATAAAAGAAAGTTTTTAGTCTTCCCAGCGTGTGTTGGAACTGTTGTTTGCAGTGTTCCAGTTGACTCTCTAATTTCTGTGAGTATTACAGTCCAGAGTGGTGTGGCTCACAAGAGGTCAGGAAAGATCATTTCTGTGTAGTCATGGAGCTGGGGGGACCTTCAAAAGCTCTCAGCAAAAGGCAGGATCAGTACTACCTCTTGTTTCTGAAGGGTGCTTGCCCAAAGTATTCCTGGATACTGGAAAGTTTACAGCTTCCTGATGCAAGATGTAGCTGTTCTTCTCTCCCTTCACCATTAAGAGGGTTTATCTCATGTCTGAACTGCATCTTCCCAGCTGTGCAGTAAACTCACCACTTCCTACACTCTTCTGTACATCATGGACTTTAGAAGGTAGATTCTTTCTTTCCTCAAGCCATAGACTTTACATATCCAAAAACTGCTTTCATGAGTTCCCCAGTCTTCATTTCTTTGGATAAAATAATCCTATCTTCCTCCCTCTCTTCCCTGTTGGTACTGTTTTCTGGCCTTTTAATCGTTGTTCTTGTTTCCTGGATTCTTTCCATATTTTGTCAGGTGAAGTGCCCAGTCCTGGAAAGAGGCATGGAGAAGATGGGACCTGGGAGCGGGGCTGTGTTAGTGACTTCATGAGCAGTGTAGGCTTCTAGCTCAGTCTATTCATATCAGTGCTGTGTTTGACTTTCTGCAATACCATGGCGCAACTGACTCCTGGTTTCCCCTATGACCTGTCGACCTCCAGGTCATTTTCTGCAGAGCTGCTGCCTGGACAAGTTTTTTTCCTCCTATAGTTGTGAAGCTGATTCTTCCTGCCTGGCAGAAGCATCTTTCAGTTCAGTTTTCCCTATTGATTCCACCCCCCGGAGCATTTTTGCAAGCGATCAAAGAAGTTTCTAAGTCTAAACCTATCCTCCAAGATACTCACAGTCCCGTCTATAGTCCCATCTATCTTGCCTCCCAGCATGTGGTGCCTTGAAAGGCCATGGTCTCTTTTCATAGAATCATTAAGGTTGGAAAAGACCTCTAGGGTTGTCAAGTCCAACTGCCAACCCAACACCTCCAGGCCTCCTAAACCATGTCTCCAAGTGCCACGTCTACATGTTTTTTGAACTCCTCCAGGGATGGTGACTCCACCACCTCTCTGGGCAGCCTGTTCCAATGCCTGACCACTCTTCCAGTAAAGAGATTTTTCCTAATATCCAATCTAAACCTCCCCTGGCACAGCTTGAGGCCTTTTCCTCTCGTCCTATCACTAGTAACTTGGGAGAAGAGACCAACCCCCACCTCACTACAAACTCCTTTCAGGTTTTCTTCTACCTGTTTGCATTTTTCTATCCTTAATGCAAAGTCTGAATGGCAAACTACAGCCTGAACATACTTTGCTTATGATAGTGTCAAGCCAAGTGATATTGATCTGGCTACCATTTATTTTGGTGAGTAATGGCTGGAAATGATCAGGACTCAGCAGTCTCCCACTTAACGCATCCAAAACCTCAAACCTCATGAGTAACAGGACCTGAACAGTCCAACACTGGCACATAAAACCACAATATCAATAGTAAAACAACAGAATAATCTACCAGGTGACTAATCAATCGTCCCTTTCACTAATACCGAAACTAGGTATGTGTTTTGATTCAAACAGGCAGTCTAGTTTGAATATGAAACCAGCTTTCACTTTACAGACATGATACACTACATTTATTCTTTCCAATCTATTGCATGAAATTAATACAATTTCTTTTAAAAATTAACCACAGGCTAGCTATTTCTTCTCTTTCTCCTGCTCCTGCTGGACTCAGGAAAAGCCTGCCACGTAATGCATGAAAGGAATTCACACTGAACACACAACCTGGGCCGGAAGGAGCCAGTCCAGCACTCCTTGTCTGCGACACACCATATACTGCTTACCCACTACTGTAGGCTTCACACTGCTTCCACTGGAGTTTGGTGGTGAATCATTCATTGGGAGCAGCTGTAGCTCCAGTAAGCACTGGGGGAGACTCAGGCTCCCAAGCGCTCATGGTAGTATTTTTCCCCGGCTAAACAAGTGCTTATGTTAGCTTTTGTGGTTTTGCATTTTGCTGTTTTGGTACCAGAATGAACTGCTTTGCTGGGGCACTTACTACTTGTTGTTCCAGTGACATTTTAGCAAGATGTATGTTGTTTTAAGACGAGATTTGTATTTCTGGATGATATCGAGCAGTGGTCCAGGTCCTTGCAAAAGACTCAGGGGGATGGTTCAGAAAACCTAAGGTTAAAGGGTGACTCCAGCAGGTGTGACCTGTGTGTTACACAGCTCTCTTGCTCACTGCTGTTTCACCAACCATGCCCATCTGCTGGTAACCTTGCAAACAATGTCCTTGAAGGGGAATAACAATTTATAGTGAGCTTCCATCAGGTGGTGGAGGGCAGTAAGCTGTGGTCTTGGCCTCTCTTTCTGCCGTTTGCAAGCTGTCATCTTTTCCTGAGCAATGCCTGTATATTATCTTTATGTTCAAACTCCCCTCATTCTTCTGTTTTCTGTCTTCTCCATTGAGAGACCAGAAATAAAATAAACCCCTAATAATTTCTTCTGTAACTGTATAACTGGAAATGTAAGCGTAAAGGGAAATGTAAAGTCTCTTCCTGTTGCTTATTAGTCAATGTAATACATTTTCTAGTCTCAGAGAGATTACAGTAATATTTTATGCCACTTTTTTCTAATCTGCTTTCTCAATTATCAAATCCCTTGGAGGAAAACTTTTCAATTCAGTCATCAGAATAGCCAGAGTTGCTTTATGTGCTGTTTCCATTTTCGTTACTCGAGTCTGTATCAGGAAGGGCAAAGAATAATACTTGCATGTGTGTCTATTCTCAGCCCATCAAGGAACACAGCAAAATGTAGGCTGCCCGATTGCTCACTCAGCCAAGGTCCAAGGCCTTTTTACTGTTCAACTCCATGTATTTTTATCAGCTTGTGTTTCAGGCTTTCTCTTTCTGAGAGAGTTTAGATCTAAACGTTGCTTAAAAAGTCTGTAAGTGAGAAAAGGAGGGAAAGGTCCTAAAATGAGGACAAAGAGACTAGAGCATGGCTTCACAGCCATGGTCCAATCATTCTTTCCATTAGTCTCAAGGATTTTAAATTAATGACTCCATTATTCATTCTTTTTCTCTCACTGAAGCATTTGGTTAAGCCCATAAACTGCATGAGTCTGTAAATATGAAAAGACTTGGCATTTGATGCCTTCTGTCATGCCAGCGGGGTTGCTGGTTTCTGTTTCCCTCTTAATGTTTCTGTTCCTAAAACACCTTGCTATACACACCCTGTGCCAGGATTATTTTGAGGCGCGAGCAATCCTTTCCGTGTCAGCCCAGGATCTACTCATGCTGAGGGAATTAATGACAATACTTGCCTTGCTTTGCACAGCTAGAGTAGTGGAGGAGGGAGAAAGAGATCACTTGTGGATGCCAGGCCTGGCTCTTAGTGGATCTTACTCCAGAGGTGCCTAAATCATGCAACGTGTAGCGGCATGCAGACTTCTTCAAAGTAATATGGTTCTGAGAAGTTATTGGTGCTGCCTGCAGCTCTGCTTGTGGGCAGTGGCAAGGTGTGAACTTCCTGGCCCATGGGGCAGGAGCAAGTCTAGGCAGTGACCAGCCAGGCTATGCCAAGAGTGAGTGAGGGGTCCTGATTTGGAGAACATAAGGATAGGCTTCATGGGAGCAGAGCCAGGGTGGGGATAAGGAAGGAGGCAGAGGCCCCAGTGTGGGGGATATGACTTGGGGTTGGAGTTGTGGTTTGGGCAGAGGATGTAGTGAGAGTGGACATGGGCTCAGGGGCCACTTTTAAGGAGGGTGAGAGTGGTGGGAGAAGAGCATGGAGGTGCATGGGAGTCCTCAGCAATGGTACTCGCAGCTGTGGGCAGTAGCAGAGGACACTACAGTGTTGAACCCTTGTTTTACTTTGTTCTGACACTCTCTGGGATATATATAATGTGGAAACAGAAAATTTTTACATTCAACCCATTGCAGAGAAGACAGATGTTTCCTCCTGGTAAGGGAAGCTTTCAGATGACAGATATTGCAAAGCACACCTTTTAAAAGAATTCAACTGGGTACCAATTAGCCATAATGAAATAAGTTTAGCATGGATGTTTTCATAGGGAAGTGAGCATTAGCTGCTGCAATGTGCAGTGTGAATGGAAGTATCCTGCATTACAGGGCTTCACCATGAGAGGGTCAGAGGCATAATTGTTTGCAGCTGTTCCAGGCTTGTTTCCACTGTCAGTGTAAATACTGGGGATGAGTGCACCGGCCGGCTAGACTTTGGGCTGACCTAGACGGCTTCTGGAAACTCAGGATATGCCATTCCTAAAAGACTCTTAATTTTTCCCATCCCACCCTGATTGAAAACATTCTTCATTCAGCCAAAATGTGAAGAAGAAAGCAAAGGGTCCAGTTCAGCTCCTGTTGAGAGCAGTGACCAATCTCAGCCAGGGCAGGAGCTGGCTGACAGCGGGTGACAGCAGCCTGCCACAACAAATCGGTCAGATTCTGGCATTTAGAAAGCCAGGGTAGTGTCCCCTGTGTGTCGTTCCCCCCCCCCCCCCCCCCCCCCCAATTTTATTTAAAGCTCTGGAGTCAGATTCTGTTCTGGTGCTGGTGTAGGGGCCTGCCAATTTGGCAACAATTTCCTTTACACCATCTGAAGAGCTCGTTCACCGCACAGGTCTGCAACAAAAAAAGCCAGCAAAAGTGCTCTAGGTGAAACATTCTATCCACTGCATGGTGAGTGCAGGTAGGTTATAGGAGCAAAATCCTTTGATTCATTTAAAGAATATTGTAGATTTTTTTCTCCTATTTAAAGAAAAAGAACATTTTAAGAAAGGAACAAACAATGAAAAGAATTTTACTGTAAGGAAAATAGTTTGAAATGAGCCTGACCATGGCAGCATCTACCAGGTCCATGTTTACTACTCAGAGTAGTCACATTTTAGCCACAAATGGGTGACAGAGGAAAAGCCACAATCGGTGTAGTTGATTATTTCTGAGGCTGACCACTGGACTTGTTAATTTCTTGTTATTTTTATAAGTTGGTGAATTCTAGACTTGTATGTGTAAACAAGACAGATTTGTGTTTGATGGGCTGTCTGAAAAGTGATTCATCCAGAGGGAAAACAAATGGGTCAGCCCTTGAGACAGGTTACCAAAAGCAGTGAGATCACTGTGGTCACCTCCATTGATTACAGTGGATCCTCCTAGATCTGTTAGAGCCTTTGGATGTTATAGTTTTAAAAGCCTGCAAGCCTGGAAATGTACCCAGGAACCTCTTAGAAACTGTTTCTCACCTTATTTCTGTTGTTGGGACAGGATGGTCCTGGATGTGGCGGCACACACCCATGTTTTTGGTGCAGCCCAGGGATGTGAGCTTGTTAGGAAGCACTGGGTGCGTAAGCCAGGCCTGCTGCCCGTGTGTACTGACTGCTACTGCATACAGTGAATCTGACGCTTCAAGTTGTGGTGACTTTGCCAGCCCTGCCCCTTATTCTAAGGACTGAACTTGACCTCTAGAAATCATACTGTGCCTCTGCAAGAGTTAAAATCCATGAGAAAAGGCTTTACAGAGCTATTGAACAACATGTATTATCCACATTAATACATTATGGCCATAGGACCCAACCTCGGTGAAAAGCGACCTGGTGCATGATAGCTTTTAAACCTGATTTCTGTTCTCTCTTCTGCACTGTACAACAGGCGTGAGTGATTATCTAAAAACACACCTGCCAGTTAACACCTCTGATATTATTGTCCCACTGTGCTAATGAGGAAGAGAACGTAAGATTTTGTACCTCATTTTCACCATGTGCAAGCTTTTATTTTTGCGATAGGAACTCCATTTGAACAATATGCTTCCGTGCATGCTGCTGCCCCGATGCTTGCAGCTAGCAACTGCTTTGATTCGGGCACAGGCAAATTAGCACTTCTCTTTCTTTTTCAGTTCCTCCTCTCCATTTATCGCCAGTTAATGTGGAAATACTTTCAGTTGGCTATACTCAAAGTAGGGTTTTCAATGAAAATGTAAATTTGTTTCCCATATTTAAATTATGCCTTTGAGGTATGAAAGATCTTGCTGTTTTCTGTGAGGTATTGAATAGGCTTCTTGCTAGTGTTCGGGGATGGAGGGAACCAGGAAATGTTTGTGAGTCTTGTTGCAAGTCAGAGGAACTTGGCAGCATACTCCTACATGGGGAAGGAATTCTTCCCTGCTCACTGCTGGGGTAGCCCTTAAACAAATAAATAAGAGGACCAGTCAGACAGAAAACTAGCTTTCCACCCTGGTGTGGAATCTGCTAGGGTTTGAAATGGTAGGATGATTTGCTGTTAGCCTTTCTTCCCTTTCTGGTCACCAGTGGAATATCTGTGTTGGATAGAAACCTCTTACCCTGATGGTTGGGGTGCAGCTGTAATCCTGGAGAAAGGGGATCATACCTGTTCCTCTGAGGGCAGCCAACATGAGCGCTTCCAAAAGAGGTAGCAGAGGGAGAGGGGGACAGGCAGGGAGCCTCTGTGTTGCACCAGCCTGGGCTGTTGCCTGGCTCCTAACATAAGGTGGTCTGAAACCTTCACAATGTCACAGTGGCTCTCACTGACGCCGTGTGGGTCATCACAAGGCTGTTTAAGATGAGGAAGGTGTGCTCTGGCTTCATTTTGCATCAGAACTGTTTTACAGAGAGCTAGTCCAGCTCTGTGGCAATAGAGTATCCCTCCTTAGTAGTGACGCCCTCCTCACACCAGTGACACCAGTTTTAGGGCCAAAATCTGTCCATTGACTAGCGGATTCCAAAGGGCATCTTGAAAAGGGGCATAAAACACAACAAAAAGGCATTTTAGAGGGCAATCATTTAGGTCCTCTGCAGCAGAGCAGAGAGGAGCTGCCCTGTGGCCCAAGATGCTGCACAGGGGGCAGTCTGCAGGGTTTCTCTGGTGGGCAGCAGCTCTGGGTCCCCTTGTGCGGGTCCATAACGTGCTCCTCCCACCAAGGCATGGAGCAGCAGTGGACTAGACAACACCAAAGAGCCAAAAAACAGTAGAAAACACTCCAGAAAATCTTGAGAAACACTGATGCTGTGCAGCATGGTCTCGCATACTCCTCCAGCCTTTTTGCTCATCTGGGCTGCCAGGTTTGATGGCAGCAAGCTGATGGTTCTCTGTGTTTTTGTTAGGTGGACACAAGTTTCTGCCACTTGGGACAGGTGTGCTTATCCCGTAGTGGATTTGTATGGCACAGTGGAGACCTTTCATTTGTTTTCCACCCTGTATTTGGGTGTGATTTCAGGGAAGTTTGCAAGACATAAGCAGTTCAAAACAATGTGAATTGCTTGTTCCATTACCAGAATCACACCACAGATCTCCCTTTCTAATATAATTTGCAACTAAAAATAATTTATATATTGTCCTCCAAAATGCAAGACATTGCTAGGATATGAATAGAATACTAGAAAATAAACATACACATGTATACATGCATGCATTAAAGAAACCTTTTCCCTCAAAATTTTGAGCCAAAAAGAAAATTAATTTAACATCTTAAAGTCTTGTTATCTCTTGGGTAGCGCTGATTTTTTTTTTTCAAAATCCTGTGTCGTTGGGTAATCAAATTTCATTTTTAGACCACACTACAGCTTTTTAAAGTTGTAAAATAGAAGTGATTGAAATATGCTGGCTTTTCCAAAGAACCGCTGTCTGTCAGGATAAAGTAAAAATACAGATAACAGAAAATATATATTGGGCTGCTTCTTAATGCAGTTTCTGCCACAACTGACTTCCAAAAATTTTAGCAATGGTCCCCTTAAAGAGCTTTAGTGATTCAGTTTCACTCCAAAAATTTTGAGTTTTTTTTTAAACCAGTTTTGGTAAAAGACTATCTTGACAAATTTGCAAGGAGGAGAAGGTTACACAGTCAAGTAACAATTCATTCCTTGGTTATACATCGCTTCATTCATATTTTTCATAGAAACAGATGAAACTTAAATTCCAGAGCATGATGCTAATGAAAGTGATAGTCTAGTCGCAAAAGTTTGGGGTTTTTTTTCCCCTTGACTGTGTCTCTCTTTCCAATCGATGTTTATTTGTATTGCTGTCTGAATTGGTTTTGGACACTGACCTTACCATGTTTCCCTAACTTGAGACCTCATGAAGTGAAATACAGTTTCCTTAGACCCATGAAGGAAACAAATTAGATGGGACCGGTTATTTAGATCACGTTGTGCAACAAAACTGAAGGGAAAAGTCTTTGGCGTAGCTCCAGGCCAGCTGTGGCTTGTCGGACGTAGCTGACTCAGAGGATATCAGACAGTCCATGCTGGAAGACACTGTGCATGGTGACGGGGTGGTTTGGAAAAGGCTCCCAGCTTTTCTTTGAAGGGTCAGGGAGAGGAAAAAGTGCAAAGCCAAAGCACTTCTTGCATAGTTCAAAATACCCTGTGTGATGGGGGACCCACAGGTTGAAATACGTAATTACAATACTGCGCAGTAATAGTCTGTGTCTGAGTTGCACCAGCCAAAGCTTTGAGGGGACCCATGTCAGAAGTTGGGCTGTAAAAGTGGCTGCAATTGCTGGAGGCTGGAGTCTATTGCACTTCCATCTGGAGCTGGCTGAAGCCATTCCTAAAAATAGATGCCTGCCTGTGAGTCACAAATTACCAGTCTGAAAAGAAATTAGATTAGTAGCCCTCAACCTTGAGTATGTTGGGAGCCTTCTCCCAAATGTATTTTGGGGAGAGGGTCCCCGTCCCCGCCGTGCATGGGTACCTGTGAGCTTGGCAACGCCATGCGCTGGGGACTAGCTGGGGCACTGGCCCCAGCGGTGGCCACAGGCTGCTGGGGCTCTGTTTTCTCACAGGTAGGTTCTTTTGTGTGATTGTCACATTGAGTACGAGCTTAATGCCAAAATAGCAAAGACTGGAGGCTGGCCATGAGGAGCAGCCTCTCGTGGTTACCACCTGTGTACCATCAGCACTCGGCATCGTTCCATCCCTGTGTGATGGATATGGTAATAGGGATTTGGAGGGAAAATCCTTATAGATAACTATTGGCATATACTATCTCCATTGCCCCTTCTCCCTCCTCTTAAGGTTGCTGCCTGAAACCCTGTTTTTGCCAAGAGTTAAAGTGTTTCTTTGCTTAGAAAACTGAAGCTCTTAAAGAAATTCACCTCCATTGGTCCATGTCTTGGACACGTTGGTCTGTGTCTTTTTGGCAGAGTACCTATGAGTGGGACTCCCTTCATTTGGGACACTGGGTTGGTTGAACTGTTACAATTAGTATTTGCTTCTGATTTGTTCCACTTCATTTAAAAAGGACGGTGAAAGGGTTGAGTGGCTTGCCTCTCTCTCAGGCGTATGATCTGTTCCACACGGAGCCCCTCTGTTGGCCTTGGCAGGACCAGCGACTGTCAGGGGGAGGTTTAGCTGCTGGAGTAACTACACCATTTGATGGGAAAAAGTTAGTGTGAAAAACATTTAGCCTGAGCCTCAGAGTAGTGGAAAGAAGTCTGGCTGTTTCTTTAGGAAAACGAGTGCTTTCTAAGAACAAACAGAAAACTTCCAATACCCTTCTCTTCCAATAAATAAAAATATTGGCAATGGTGTTTTTAAGACTCCCTACTTCCGTAGTTACTCTGATGACAGAGGAGGGGGCCAGGCAGACGTGCTTGGGGTCACCAGTGTCCCACCTTCCCGGCACAGCAGTGGCCAGGCACTCTTTGCAGAGAGCTCCACTGGCTCACGTCTCGGTGAAGCTGCAGTTTCTGCATGGGGCTTTCCAGGGCATCCCAAAGGAGACCTGTGCTTATGATTCAGATCTGGGGTGCGCCAGGCTTTGGTTCATCTGGATTCCAGGCATTATTTGAAATAGCTCATGGCTTAGCAGCTCAGATTGATTTTTCTTTTCTTTTCTGGTTTGTAAGACACTCATATTCAGGGCCTTCCTATCAAAGCTATTGGTGCATTTCTGAAATTAATGTATTCAGAAACTATTTGTTTAGTCTGGGTACCATAATACATTTGTTTTCCCATCAGTGTACTGAAGGACTAGATAAATACATGACCGATTTGCAAGAATGCAATTCTGTTTCCTGAAGTTGTCATAAGGATCTTCTATTCGCCTTCATATGCAAAGCAACACTGTAGCTGGAATTCATATTAAAAGAAATATCCAGCGGCATAATCCGTTTCACCTCCGCAGCCATATTTACCATTCTTAATAATAGTGGTTACATATCTGTGGTTCAGTTTTGCAGTTCTCCACATATGTTAAGCATACAATTTCCTGTTACACTTTAGTTGGCAAAAATAGAACTGACATTTTTCACACAACTTGGTTTTGATTTGTTAATATCTGTATAAAACATGAGATTTATGGACAGAAAGTTTCAGAAGGACAACCTGCTTCCCCCAAACCTGAAGGCTATAGAAATTTAAAGTGCTGAGGAAAGAGACTGAGATTTCTCTCCTGCACCACAACACCTCCAGCACTGCCAATAAAGGTCTGCTGATTGCGGGACGCTTATTTCCAGCTCGGGCAGATAGCAAGAAGCAGGGCACACCCTTGCTTCATTGAGTTAACCTTGGGCAGCACCTCAGAAATGAACACAAATACTTTTATCTGAGTAGATCCCCTCCGACTGTCCCACCTTGCAGAAACAAGTTTGCCTCAGGACTTCCGAGGTCACCGTTGCAGATTTTGAAAGAGGACGTGGGAAACGCAGGAATGTTTTTGTCTACTAGACCTTGAGAAAGCGTGGTTTTGGACTTCCAAAAGTCCAGATGCTGTTTCTGAGAGCTGTCAGAGGAGGAAATGAAGTCAGGGACAGACAGCAGCCCATGTAGGAGTCTCTTGCAAGGGAAAATGGGACAGGACGGAGAACGGAGAGAAGAGGTACAGCTGAAGCCGCTTCCCATCCTATTCACAGCATGGCCCTTCTGCCTGCGCTTGGTCTGAGGTTTGGTGTTGCAAGGAAAAATTCCAGACGCATTACTCATTTATGTTAGAGTCTGTTGACCTGATACTGTAAGCTGGGAAAACAGACTTGAAACAAAGAGGCCAGACATGAGTGAACAGAATGGTAATGACTTTACAGTAAATTGTGTCGTTTTGAAGAGGTTAATAATATGCTCATATTTTACTGAATGTATTAAAACTCTTAGTTGAATATTGTATGTTACTGGAAGGGAAATAAAATTTTATTTAAGTGGGAGCATTTTAATTTTATCACATTTCCTTTGATTTCCTTGAAGTCTCCAAAATTGATTTTACAGGATTTTCAAAGTGGATAGTGTATTTATAGTTTTGCTAAGTTTGCTGCTGAAAACAAAGCAAGCAAAGCTTCAAGATTAACATGGTTAAGAACCAAGCCCTGCCAAAACTTACACATGTGGAATTGAAAGCCTGCAAGTATTCTCCATGCACTAATTCAAACTACTCACATGAGTAAAGTTAAGAGCTTAATTGCATGCAGGTATTGTTTCCTCAAAATTAAGTAATTTGGTTTCTGAGGCTGTGAAGACCTGGTGTTATGCAGCTCCCATGACCCCTGAAATAAGAAAGCATTGTAAAGACTGCATAAAATGACTTCTTTTGTTAAAATATTACTGAGACGAATGCTCCCCTCCCCACTCCGATCGATATAATCTGAACGTTACATCATTTCATCTAAAAGAGCTGCAGGTTTATGTACTTTTTCTGTGCAGAACCATATGAAATGAAAACTAATGAGGTTCAAAAGGTTTCTGAACATTTCAAAAAAGTTTCATTTCAGTTTCCCATCTGGAAACTACCAGAATTGAGGGGGGAAGGGCTCCTTATTTTTTCCACAAGATCCTCTTGAGATCTTTTGTTTCTGTGTATTCGCCCTCAAGAACCCACAGAGGGTCTATTCCCAGATGTTTTCCCACCCGCCTTTCAGGACAGACCCCCAGGAGTTTTCCCACCTGCCTTCCCTGCAGTCCCTGCCATCAGCACAGGTTAGTGTGGGGAGTGAATCCCATCTCAGGGACAGGGCTGAGTGGGAGCAATAGCTTTTTTGCCACCAGCTGACTGGCAGCAGTGGGCAGGGCTGTGTGGAGACAGCAATGGGCCCCCGGCTCCATGCTTGGCTGTTGCAGCCTGCTGGCACCATTCACCTTCTTTCCTCTGGCCCCAAGGATTGTTGCTGTAGATATGTCCCCCCCATCCTGCTTGTTATTTGGGTTCATATCCTTTGTAAAACCTCAGTGTTGGACCCCCTGCAGTTGTTTCAACTGAGACTACATTTATCTCTTTCCAGTGAAGTGATTTTTGCCTGTAAATGGTTGTGAGTCCAGTTAGAGATGACCTTCTTTCCTGAGTGACATTCTCACCTGTTCTTTAATTCTCATGCATCCTCTCCTGATGAAAAGTGTCGTCTTGGACACCTCATCAGGCTGATGTCCGTCCCCTGCTTACGGGACAGGAGTTCTCTGATGACAGGGCTCTCCCTTTTCAAACTAAATTAATGACTCTATTTAACATATGCTGGCTCCCTGGAGCAGTTAACTTTTAATATGTCTCCCCACTTTCTGTAAGATGGCTGTTTTTGTGCTACAGCTCTGGCTCCTGGGAGCCTTTTTTCTTTCAGTTGTGACACCCAGGACTCCCAAAGCATTTAAACGGAGGGTGCTTGTGATCTACTTGTGACAGCTCCCTCCAGCTTCAGCCAAGATCCTTTTAGGTGTGTATTTTAAAGGATGATTATTGATTTTGGGGTAGCCAGTTTTGGCCACCAAACTTGAACTATCTTAAAGTTGTTCTGAATTTTGGAGTTCGGTGGCAGGAGTTCCCCCTCCAGGGATCCTGTCATTATCCCAGGCCAGAAAAAGCTATTTCAAGTCCTGAAGCAAACAAAATGCTTTCCCTTCCCCTTGCAGCCCTTCCCGCTGCATACAGACTTCCACGCAGATAGACCGTGCCGAGGGTTTAGGAGGTGGGGAGACGAGCGAGGTGCAGGGGGACCACCAGGGAGATGTGGGATTTTTCCCAGGCTGCCCTTGGTGGAGGGAAGTGCTCTGCCTGCTGTCTTTCTCTGTGCCAAATAGGAAAAAAAAAAAAGGCAATCATTGAAAAATGCATCTCCTTGCAGGTACTAGTTAACTCATTTAAATGTCACTTAGCAGACATATAGACACAACCCTGCTGTTTAAAACACTCTATCTGCTCATAATCACTGCAGGGGGAGTAAAGGCAACTGTAATGAGCCTGCGGGATCAATAATTACTCTTAAGAGTCTGTTTCTGCCTGGTTTTAAACACCGGCAAATACAGAGAAATGCCCAAGTTAAAGAGCTGTGGCTTGGCTGCCCACTTTGCCAGTGCTAGCGGTGTAGAGAGCCAGAGCAGAAAGCAACCTGCCTTCTGAGATAGGATCAAGGCACATAAGGCAGCGGCTACGGGTAAGGGAAGGTACAGACCATCCCAAAATACACCCCCCTTCCTCCCTGGGGGCAGCAGCAGTACCAGCCAGGCTATGTGGCTCTGGGCCACACAACCTCTTCCCTGAAGCTGCCAAATTCAGTTTTCCCTGACTTTGCATACCCCCCAGCTCCAGTCAAGAATCATCTTCTTGAAGTTGGCGTATCCACGAGAGCATGATGGCTGTAACAGCACTCGCAGGCGGACAACCTCCTCCTTTCATTCCTGCTCCGTAGAAGTGAGCCTGGCTTATCCACCCTCTGCGAATGTCTGCCCCAGGAGTAGTCTGACATCTGCTTATTTTCCCCCCTCCCATTAAAGCTCCAGTCTCATTGTTCTGACAAATCTCTGAGTTGTTTAAATCATCTACATTTATGATGTATGGCTCTTGCATTTGATATACCTCTTAGCTCCTTGTCATTCACAGGTTGCTGTCAAAATCACATATTCCACCAATAAATAACACAGAATAAATAATGTCACTGATAAATAGGCTGAACGACATTCACCCCAGTGCTGATGCCAGGGGAGCTGAACTGATACCGCTTGCTGGCCTGCTGCAGCATCCGCTTAATGACTCACTGCTTCCTGAATGTCAGCTGGGTTTATATTCACCTTTATTGTATTAATAACTACACAATAGTTCCTTGCTTTCTGTGAGCCACCTCCGTGTCAGAGATTGTGTTAAAACCTGACAAATGACTGCTTTTCCACCACAGAAATCTTCAGTTTTACTATCTGTGCTCAGCAACTGCTAAGCTAAAAAAGAGCAATCATTTGAAGTAATAGGTCCTAAACACAGAGTTGGTATTTGCTACACAGGTAAAAACTGCAAACAAGAGCCATAGGTGACTCACTAAACCACTTTGGTGTGATGTGTTTCCAGAGGTTCAGCAGCTAACAGAGCACTGTAGACGGCTCAATATATGAGTGCAAAGGAAAATAAATTAAGTAGCAGGAAAGCCAAGGAGAGGCTTGAAGCAAGATGCTGATACAATTACAGCAGAAATGAAACCCAAGCACTCTCTGAAGAGCTGAGTAACATGTATGGTAGAACTGTTAATGTACCTGACACAATACTTTTAAAAGCAAAATCCTGTTCATTTCCTCCAGTAGGTTTGTTTCATACCGAACAGGACATGTAGTCGGAACACAATATTTAAGGCAATGCAAGATGTGCTGGCGTGCGGCCAGCGGCCGCGTTTCCTTCTGGCTGGCCCCAGCGCTGGGTGTGAGGAGCTGGTGGCTGGCAGGGTGCTGTCTCCCACATAACTCCCTGTGGGCAGGGCTGTCACGTAGGGCTCCCTGCAGGACAGTGGGGTCCCATGGAGGCCCGTTGGCCTCCACCCTGCTTGAAATCAGCCTGAGCCCACCAGAATGGCTGAGCAGCCAGCCAGCTGGGTGCTGAACCCCAGCACTGGGGCGGCTGCAAGTCAGGACCATGTGGTGCATCTGAGTAGTGATTTGGGGAGCAGCTATGCTGCTCCCTGGCTTCTTTCTTTGTCAGGCAAAAACTCTCTGCAGCTCCTGAGGTAAAAGGTTTGCTTTTCTTTTTCTCACCTGGTTTCCTCATGGGTTACCATCCCCTTCTTTTTCTTGCCCGCAGCTCCCCTTCGGTCTGGATTGCATGTGGCCCCGTGACTCTGGCTGCCTCCCTGCCCTCTGTGGCAGACCTGGTGGTGGTCTCTCCCTGGTTTGGGTTCTGTGCCGCTCCGGGGAGATGGGGGGAGCAGCAGAGCAGAGGGGTAGCATGGGCCTTTGGTCACTGCTTTCCTCAAGCATCACGCATAACAGATCTGTTTCTGCTAGCCACAGTATCACCAGCAGATACCTGTCTACAACTCTGTCTGTTTTTGGGCCATGTTTCACAGGCTGGAGTTTTACAGTGCAGTCATGTTTGAGCACATAATTGCTTTATCTTGTAGTAACAAATCAGGTTGGAAAATGGAGACCAAATGATAAAGTACCTAATAAAGAAAAGTGAGAAATCAGATTCCAATACATATTTGGCTTTATTAACTTAAGGAGCAGCAGTATTAAGGCATCTATTCTCACTGCTGGTATTTTTTTTTTCCAGTGAAAGCTGGAAAGTCAGACCACTGGTACTGTCAGAAACAGGTATTACAGTCACTGGGAAGAGATTAGGCAAAAAAAAAAAAAGCCAAGTTGTGGACTGTTATCTCAGCTGCGGACTGTTTGTATCTGTCCTGAGAAGCAGTGGCTGCAGGCAGCAGTGACACAGAAGGAGGTAGCCCTGCCTTTGCATGAGGCTGTCATGTGTGACAGATATACATCATCAATAGAGGAACAACTGGGTAACTGTAGTATTTTCCAGTGGGGTAGTTTCAGGGAAGTACAGATGGTTGTACTGACAAAATATTTTTCTGGTTTTTTTATTCTCGATGCAAACTATCTTCCTTAGAAGTTGCCGCTCTGAAATTTTGCCCTCCAGAATTAATCCCCAAGTACTCCAGAACAAGCTAGAGTAAGGCATGACACTACCTTCCAGTGACCTTCGCTTGCTGGTACTGCAGGCAAAAGTGGGGGCTCTTGGCAGCAAGGCAGCACTGCTGCTCGCAGCGCCTGAGCCCAAGGGCTCAGCCCTGGGCAACACAGCACAAATGCTCCCCACGGCGCTGTGCAAAAATGTTTGAAGGTAGAGGTGAGATCCATGTGGGGAGCCATGAGCACCAGCGACTTTTTTTTCTGTTTTATTTGCTCTAAATAGCATCATTCTGAGGTGTCCACTGCTTCTCTAGGAAATAGCGTCTTTAGGCATGGAGATCTTTTTTTTTGAAGGGTAGGCAAATATCACAAGCATTCATTTTAAATCTTCTGGTTTTATTTTTAGGCATAGGGCATGAATGAGACAAAAATGTCTTTCTGATGTATGAAAGCACTCTTCCTCTTAAATGATATGTGATGTACTGATATGAAATAATGCAATGAAGGAAAACAAATAACATCAAATAGCATTTCTAATTGGTCCTATGTACATTTGAATATGAGTGGGAATTAAGTGCTCCGGAATATTTTTAAAGGATGATACTGCTGTTTCTGATGGTACTTTTATATTTGTCCATAATGACTTGTTTGTCTATTTGGCAAAGCCATGTCTAATGGGCCTGTGAGTAGACCCCCCGATGTTCTTCCTGAAAGTGTGCACATGAGCAGACTCCCACGGACTTCCCAGTGGCACAGGGTAACATTTTGAGGCAGAAAAAATTTCAGGTTAAAATAAAAGGCTCTTTTTGTGTCCTTGGAGGGCAGGTCCTTCCCCTAGTCTTGTTTCCGAGCCTAGTGCCTCCTGTGTTACAGTCTCCAGCCCACTCCCCCATGTCCCCAGGCAAGCCACCATCTCTCCATTGCCACCAAGGCTGGCTCTAGGGTGCTCCCACTCCTCCTGGGAGGCATGCCAACCCCCCTGGGTGTTGCAGTCATCTCCACACCCTCTCATGCTCTCCCTCCAAACTGAGGGTACCCTGAGTTCTCCAAGGAGGGGATGACTCCCGTCTCCTCCCAGGAGGCTCCATCAGACCCAAAGTGCAGCAGTGAGAGCAAAGCAAATCAGCAGCTACTCTGCCTCCACAGCAGGCTTGGACATGCTGTACATATGAAGGCAATGGAAAGCAAACACATAAATCGGTGCCAGGCCACCAAACTGGTTATGTGGATTGCCCCCCCTTTTGCAAAATTACTGTTTGATGCATTTTTTAGAGCTGAATTTTTTGGCATCCCCAAACTAAGGGCAGGGAAAAGTGATGGGAGCGAAGACGACACCGTGGTATTGCTGTGGGCAGTTGTCTTGGCTTCACAGCATGTTGTCCATTTGTAGTAAGAGATCATGGCATTTGTATTGGGGGTAACTACAAACTGGTGTCAATCTAATGTAGAAACTTGAAACTGCTTAGTAATATCCGGCTGCACAAAGTTGTTTCTTTGCAAGTTTATTTACATTCATTTTACAGTCAGAAGCGTGAGGAAGTGCACTGCAGAAGGCAGCAACAGCAGTTCTCGATCTGTTGGTACCGGTTGAAGTGCCTAGACAGCAAAATTGCATTTCTGTTTTTTCTCTAAATAATTGAAAGGGGAAAAACCCCTAACATCTTTGTCTGTAAAGACTTTGTTTATACTAAGGAAAGTTTACACAGCTTGTAGAGAATTAATTTGGAGGAAATGAAATCTCTCTATCTTCTCCATCTCATATACATGGTCACCACCTTATTCCAAATCACACCACCACTTGGGTTAGGACTTTAGGGTTATCAGCGAGATTTCAGGTTTCAGAAAGAAATGCTTTTAATCTTAGATTGAGGAAAATTAACAGAAAGAAGAAACATAAAATCTTGCTTTATAGCCTTTTCAGAGGAGCTAGGCTCAGTCAATATCCTGGTGTAAATCTGAGAGATCCTGGGAGGATGCAATAGGTCCAGTTTGCCTTACTGTCTATTGCATGGGACACAATTTATGTTGCTGCCACCAGGTGCAGCTGGGAGTTGATTTTGCGCTGGCCTTGCTCTGGCAGAGGACAAGGCACCAGCAAGAGGTGGGCAAGGGCTGCCGTGAGTCTCAGCCAGCAGCAGCCCTGCTGCAGAACTTGGTATATAGACGCTGTAGGGACGCTCAGCTCCGCTAGGCAAAAACAGGGAGGCATGGCTGATTTGTGGGCATGGGAACCAGGAGAGCTGTTGGAGTCACAGGAAAGCAGCATCAAAGTGTGGTGGCCTGAGCTCTGACTCCCACTTCCCACTGGCCAGAGGAGGGTCAGAAAAAAGCCAAACCTTCCGGTTAAAACTAAATGGGAAGCTTACAGTGTTTGGGGTCGCTTTAAGAATGTAAAAAAGGCAGACTCCTGAATGAACTTTTTATATCCTCTGATCCTCTGCCTCTGCACATCCTGCTCCCGTGGGCAGTGGGAATGACAAAAGCCTGAACTATTCTTGTAATATTTTTAGCCCAGGCTGCAACAAGATGTGCTGGACACATCTTATGGGAGAGCACATTTTCACGGACCTACAAAAATATTTGTTTTCATTTGTAAGGCTTGGGTAGAAGTCAGCGGCCATCTGAGTCTCTGCCATTGGTGTTTGTCCATCAGTTAGCTGAAACAAATATGCTTTTGCTCATGAAAAGTACTTGTCATAAATGAACATGGTACTTAAACAAAAACTGCATCCAAGGGCACTTGAAAGCTGTGGCCGGTAAAGATGTTTCAGTGAATGTGAAATCCTTCTCAAGGTGCAGAGGAAGAGGGAATGAATCCAAGGGTTCAGGTTTCAGCAGCAGCCATGCGCAGTTGCTTTGAAGTGGTTCTGCAGAGCAGAAGCTGCGGGGCTGTGTGGTGCTGCGAAGCCTCAGTGCCCCACGTTGCTGGCATTTGGGACTCAGGGTGGCCAGCTCACCAGTAGCCTCTAGCCCTTCCTCCATGGTGCCATGTGAAACCGCCTGTTAGTAGAAATCTTCTTCACACCTGGAAGTAAAACCCCAGTTGCGTTCATCTGATAAACAGGAAGGAAGCAAAAGTGTCATTTCAGTCTTTTCAGTAGATTTCCCTTGCCTTCCCTGGGGACTTGGAAGTGCTCCTTTGGACTCAGCTGGCCTCTGCAGCTCTTGTGGCCCTCCTTGTTTAGCCTGGCACAGCTTGAAGTTTTCCATTGAACCATCACCAGGCATTCATGGTAGCATCTACTCTCCCCCCGCCACATCCCCAAATTGTGGATGTCTTTTAAAACCTCAAGAAGAGCAACAATAAATAAATAGTGCAATCCAGGACTCCTGTGAGAGAGAAGGATGCAGCCTTAGTAATAATCAAGGGTCAAAACATAAATGAAAGACCAAACAGGAAATAATGGGGGGGATGGGACGGGACACAGCAGGAGTTGGATGTGACTGGGGACATCGAACTGGCAGCCACATTGCCAGCTGACAGCTGAAAGAGCTGGTGGCCTCTGATCAAGGTTGTAGTGTGTCACAGCACTCTTGTTGCATGGCCTCTGAGTGCTGGGGGCTCTTATGCTAAAGAGAAGCCCATGCTGAGCTGTTGTGCTGGCTCAACAGGGCACCCCACAAGCATGACCAAGCAGTGCAGGTAGGCTCACATGGAGACTTGCTCTTCTGAGGACCATGCTGAAGGTCTGCCATGGACTCAGTCCAGCATATCTGATGAGTACTAAATTCACTGCATTTTTTAAAGAGGAAAAGAAATTAGATTTATTTTCAAGATGGATCATGATGTCTTTAACTTACTTTTTTTTTTTTTAAATAAAGACCAGTGCACGGAGGGAGGGACCTCTACCACACAAAATCAATATCAATTACTACACTGTGAAAGACTAGACCATGCATACGCGCTGCGGCAATGACCAAACCGAATCCCCTTTGTGCAGGGAGTACTTAGCTCTTTCATAGCATTTGTGGCTGTAGTGGTAGTTGAGCTATTACAGGAACAATTGATGAGGCTAGCTGACGTCAATACTTGAAAAGAACTTCACCTGTTTTAGAAGCAAAAATAAAAATGGATGTCTGTTAAAAAATACAATTTAAGGTAATCAGAATCCCATATAATAAGAGCTCTGTTGCATATAATTGGTGCTCCTCTCATTTAGCGTAGCCGTTTGTCTGTATTCAATTTCCTCACACGGTTTGGTTATTGCTTTTGGTTATTACTATCTATATCTAATGACAAGTAAACTTCTGTTCTTTTTTTCTCATGCCTTTCAAAATGGCCTCGTATCATTTTGCATTTAAGGGGAAAGTACACACGTAGCTGGCTGGGCAAAATCCTAGATGAGTTTTGCAGTCACAGATTGGTACTTTATTCGGAATTCAGGCAGGTTGGCTTTCGTGAGCAGCTGTGTGTGAGCAGAAGGAAAGACACAGAATTTCACCTTGCAGGTAAAGCTCTTGAACTGCAATGGCAGTTTGGTGCTTCAGGGTTAGTGGTTTTCTGTCAAGGTCAGGTTGTGATTCAGCATTTTGGGGTGAGCACCAGAGGCCCCATCTTGGTTTCCTAATCTAACCTGTGTCACTCAGTATTTCCCTGAATCTCCTGAACTATTCGGCTAAATTCAGTACAGTATTCAGGACCTAAAAGTTATTGTTTAACATTGCAGGGAAGAATTTAAATGATATAAAAATTCACAGAAGCATGAGTTAAAATAAAAGTTTTAATAGCATCCAATTAATGGATAAAGAGCCTTCCAAGTCCTGAAAAAAAGTAACTTTCACCCTCGTCCCCGTCCATGGCAGAGGTCCCCTTGCTGGCCACCCTGAGGTGGTGTTAGACCCTGCACGGTTGCTGGCAGGTGCCCTGGCTGCCCGCGTGATGCCCGTTCCTGGGTGGTGGGCACCCTCCTTGCCGTGGGCGCTGTGCTTCATCCGTGAGGAGGCACAGCAGTTGCTCCGGGTAGCTTAGGAAATGCCCAGCTCAAGGCGAAGGAGTGATGACCCCTGAATGCGCCCCTCTATGGCCAGCTTCTCGCACCTGCCTGGGGTTTGGGTCAGAGTTTTGGAGGCACCCTGGCTCCTCTTCCCTCTGGCGCTGGCCATGGCTTCTCCTGCTTCTCCAGCAAGGCAGGCTGACCTCTCTGTTGTCCTATGGTGTTCGGCAGGAGAGACTTTCTTTTACAATCTCCCTTTGCCAGAGCACTCTCCCTCCCAGCCCCTCCATCCCAGCATTAGCTGCTTATGTTATTGGAGTTCACCCCCCAGATGATCTGTTACTTGGATCTCTGTCCAGGATATATTAATCTGAAAAAGAGGATCATCAAGTTTAACAGCTTTCCTTTCCTGTGCCAGCTGCTGTAATTTCTCCTGTCACCTCTGGGGATTTTCACTCAATACTGAGACAAAACCATGCAGAAAAGGGAAGAAAGTCCCTTGTTTAAAATGAGCTCTGTTCAAGGAATGCTCCCCCTCCCCAGGCAACGGCTGAATGCTCTCCTTGGATGTGTAGAAAGGGCCAGCTGAAATGTGTATATCCGAGTACCATATTTTGCTGAATGTTTACTCTTATGAGATTTCTGATGAGATTACTAGATGACCTCTTAAAGCCCTTTCCCACCCAATTATTTATGATTCTGGGTTGCTCTAAGTTCTCATAATGGCTCCTTTATGACTCCTTACATAGTTTGCTTGCTATTGAAGTTAAATGAATTGGTTAGTAAATTCCTGGACGCCCCTTTTTATAACTCAGTTGAGTGCTGTATTTTGTGGCTCTGAAATCCTCTGGCACCTCATCTGTTCTCCATGAACTTTCAAAAATCACTGCTCAAGGTATCGCACTTCCCTCTCTCAGCTCTGTTAGCAATCTTGGATGCTTGTCTTTCAGTCCTGTGGGTTTATAAATACCTTCCCAGGAATTCTTTTCATCTTCCTCTTTGATTTACTCATGGTTCAATCAAATCATTGGTAGAATCCAAGCCTCAAAGTTCTCTTCCCACCCTCCCCCCCCTTTATATTGCAAAAAGGCAGCAGTAATTGGTGAAGAGACCTCAGTTTCCCAACACAGGAGAAATGATCTTGGTTAAGGCGGTCAGCTGAGACCCAGAAAGACAAATTCCTACTGTAAATTGAACAGCTTTTCTGCTAACGATTGCAAACAACACATTGGTCAGATAGCATACAAATTATCCTTCTATTAAGGAAAGCTGTTGGTGAACTACAAACAAATATTTGATCTGAATATCAAGACCACCTTAGCTTGAAGAGCTGACTGCTCTGACCACATCTCATTTAATCATTTTGCTTCAAAATTGCATTTCCATCATCTCAGCAGCAGATCAGAGAGGGTATAACAAAATGGGATTAGACAAGTTAATGTCATAATTAGAAGAATACTAATAAAAAGCCCATAATACATGTAACAAACTACTGATTTTAAATGTCCTGAATCCCCTTGACGAGAACACTGATAATGACATAAAGCTGATCAAATATTGAGTGAACTGGGCTTAGTAAGAAATATGTAGGCAAAAGCTCCCTTGAAAGTGTGAACAATCTTAAGTAATTTGGACAAAATGATAAAAAATTAAAATTATTTATTCAGTTTAGTTTTACATGGCTCCTGTATGCCACAAACTAACCTGTAGTTGAATCCAGATGAACGCCAATTCACCAATATATGATGGTACCTTTAAGCAGATGAGAAACAGGTTTAGCAGCAATCAAAAAATTAGATTAAAAAAATAAAACCAATAGTTCCTGATTATCAGGGGCACTTCTGCTGAGGGACTCTCATGGCAATAAGCCATATGGACCAGTCATATTTCTGACTATGTGCTGGTCTCAAAACACTCCAGCCTGCAGCAGAGGCTGTTCAGTTAACTCTGCTAAAAACCTTTCCCGCACGTTTATAGTCAGAAAAACTTCCATGTGATTTAGAGAAGAAAGGCGCTGAGGTCTTAATTCTACACACACGCATATGTTTACACCCATGAATTAGAGTGGGAACATTCATGTGCAGAAAGCTTAGCATATGTGTTAATCTTTACAGGACTGACATGCCCAGTCCTGATACAGATCCTTGATGGAGCTTGTTCTCCTGCCAAGTGTTTATCCTGAGCTCCAAATGGGCCAGTCCTCCCTCACGGCAGGGTGTGAGCTTCCCCCACAGCAAGATCTGCCTGCAGAGAGATTTCCCGCAGCAGCTCCAAAAATATGTCCTTTGGAGAATACTTTTTCCCACCTTCTGCAAGTCTCAACCCATGTGACATTCAAACTTTTTTTTATGTTGCATCCCTTCTTTATAGGAGAGAACAACGCTGGCTGCTTTTTCTCTTTCAAGCTTCTCCAGAGACTTTCTCTTTCTATTTTGGTAGCTTTTCAGTGTAGTTGATCTCTGTGTATGGATATACGGTGCAGCGGAGTTTAGCGTCATCCATCTGTACTTGTGGACCTTGAATTTTGCTCTCAAAGTGGCAAGAGTGGAGAAGGACTTTTATAGAAATAAATAGCACTTATTTAACCAAATATTATTTCAGCTTCTGAACTCCAATAGTTACAAGTGACAAGAGTGAGATTATTAGATTTCACCAAATGTAGGCAGTATTTTGATGTGTGGGTGTCTGTTGAAAAATAGACCATGATCTTTAGAAGAGCTCATTGTGTGGTATTTCTGAATAGTCCAAATCCGCAACATCTTTGAGCTCCACTCCTGTAGATCACAGCTCTGTCTGTGTCCTCCCTGATGTGTCCCTTCTGTTTGAATTGTTTTGTTGTGAGAAATCCTATCTAGTAACAATATTTTGCTGAGATCTTCAGTAAAGTACTCATCATCCTCCCTCCTTCTTCCTCCCCCACAGTTTCATTTGCTTTCACACTTGCAAATGTCCCTTCTACAGCTGATTGCTTACCTCCTGTTAAATAAAAAATAATGGAAATCTAGCTGGTAGATTTGCCTGAGAGAGATTGCGGGTGCTTAAACAACCATTGCACCCAAAGACCATACTGAATGAGTGATGCACAACTTCACCAACTGGTGTTTACAGCTGAAATATTTTTCTGTGTATGTGAACCACAACAAAGTTTCCATTGCCTGTGTAAACAAAATCCTGTACAACAGAAACCAGGAACTATCCATATTCATGAACACAATTGAAGATTTTTTCATTTAGCCATTTACATGGTACTTAGTGTAGAAAATGAGTTGAAATCCAGCACAAGGAAATTAAACAGGGTGGTAACAGAGATTCTTCAATGTACTTAAACCTATGTTATTTGTATTCCTAGAAGTATCACAATTTTGTAAGCTTCCTAAAAGTGTGAAGTGTATCTCTGTTTCCCACATACATTACTCTGCAGACATAAGTCACCTGTTAAAATAGGCTCTGTAATAGTCTGAGAAATGCCTCTGTATCTAGCGTGTTTGTTTTGGCATTCATGCTCCAGGCAGATGCATAGGAGAAGGGTCCAAGGCAGGAGAGGGATGATGGCTGTCCAAGGAGCCTGTGACACATGAGGACAAGTAAGGAAAATCAAGACACTTGCGAGAAGAAAGTCCGCTCCCCCCATCCTCTCATCTCTTAGAAAGGCAAGTGGATCAACAAATCTGGGTGACAGGAATAGACAGATTTGTGTGTGTGTACGTGCATACACAGGACTTCAGACCCAGGACCTTTGATTTGACACCCCCACAAGCTTCTCTGGCCTCTTGTTAAGCAGCTGAGCAGAATGATTGCTTTCACAGTGACCAGGAGCTGGCCCAGGACACAGAAAATTGCAGCCCTGGTCCCTGGGGGCCATTTGTCCAAACCAAAGAGACATCTCAGTGCCGGGATAAGGATGTGCAGAGGCACGTCTCTGAGCACTCTGCTAACAGCTAAAGCCAAACTCCTCCATGGGGCATGGCAATAAGGAGGGAATGCTGCCCAAACCCAGGTATGTGGCTCCTGCTTAGCCCAGGATCTTTGCCTTGGGGATGTGGGCAATGGTACAGTAAACAGGTGAATGCCACACAGGGATCAAAGAGGAGGAGTTCTCAGAGTATTGTGTTTTTAATTCAGTCATCCTGTGAGTTTTCCATTGAGTAAAACAGCATGTGTCAGATATTCAGTCCTTTATTACTTAGAGGAACTTCCTAGCACATCTGAAACATCAAAAGATCTCGTCTGACCCCCACATTGGAGCCTGGTAGTATTGCAGTGATTGTAGCTGGACTCGGATTTCCAACAAATGGATGAGCTGTGAGCTGGGGTCAGGGAGGCACCAGCTATTGCCACCAGGAATGACTCACCCTAGCTGTGCCAGAGGGGTGAGTGGCTGGTGCTGTTATCTCCTGATGAATCCTGCTGTGAGTGAGGCAGGCAGTAACCAGCTCTGAGCTTGCTCTGCCCGTCAATTCAGCAAACTTCTAAAAAAATCAATTCTGGTTTGATCCTCTACCTGCATAGACCTAATGAAGCCGTGTATGGAAAGGGCAGTGTTCCTGTGTAATTTGGTGGAAAAAAACCCCAAGTAAAATAACAGGATGCAGTCTGCATGGGTGTTTGCAAAAAATCCCATCCTGGCAATGTCAGTATGGACTGTGAATTAAGATAATATCTGTGTCTTTCTGTTCCCAGACGGCTTTTAGCTGATTGGCACTTGAGTGTGCATGGACCGCAAGGCGCACTCTTCTACCTTTTTCTTTACATTTCTTCCAACTGTGCTTTGTAGGAAGATAGTTATCAGCGTCAGTAGGAGTTGGAAACAGCAGGGAATGGCATAGTTCAGCGTGCTTCTGCTTCAAGAGGGTGCTGTTGAATTACTGCTTAGCAATCCAGAGGGCTGCCGCATCACCAATATTTAACATGTCCAATTACTGCAATCTTTGTATTTTATTACAGGACATTATTCATCAGAACGACAACAGAGAAAGGAGTGAAGAGCTCTGTAGCTCTAATTTTTCCTAATGAAAGGGATTTTCTGTGCATGACAGATTGCACACCTGATAGAAATTGTAACAAACAAACAAAATGCAGATCTGTTGCTTGCAGTAAATCTTTGTCAATAGCATGCATACACCAAGGCACAAACCTTCTCCATGAGAAGTCCTCGGCCTTAAGAAGAAACTCCTGCAACAACGTTTATTTTTGCCTTGTGATAGTCTTACACACTGACTTATGTAGACATTCCAGACATGAAATTAGCTGAAACTGGACAAATGTCTACTCAGAACATACAGAAAGAGAAAACATTTAGGAAGTATTCTTCAGTCTGCAGCAGTCAGCCCTGAAAATAACATAGCAAGGGTTGGAAAACGTACCTCAAGTTAATAGCTTCTCAATTGTAGACTTCCTAGCAGTGCAGGCTCTTCTTTTTGAAAGGGCTAAAGAGGAGTCAATTCTCCTTGTGCACCCTCTTATGCAACTTACGCTGTTGCATAAGTGCTGCGATGAGCTGCACTTGTTCAGCTATTTTACAAGTGGGCCATATTTGCAGAGCACATTCGTAAGAAGGTGGCAGTGAGACAGAATTTCATTCAGATGTTCCTCCTAACGGCACACCCTGCTTTGCTGTGCCATCCAGCCCTTTACGGGTGAATGCAGAGACCAAAATTAATCAGGGAAGTGGGCTGGGTTTTTTTACTTTGCATTTATTTTGTTTACTTTATTCTTCAGTCTTTGTCAGCTGTTTTATTTTTCTTTCTCCCTGTCTTCCCTCTTACCCTCCTTATACCTGCAGGTGAAAAAGTGCTGGAGGGAGAGCCCGGTGTACCCTGTGCAGGCTGGAGCCAGCCCCTACAGGCAGCAGAGCCTCCCCTGTAGCTGCAGCAGGCACCCAGCAGCCCTTGCTGTGCCCCTGCATGATGCCTTTTTCTGTGCCTCTCCCCGAGGGGTGATGCACACAATGTCAGGCAGCCATCCTGCCTCTCCGATGCCTGCCAGAGCTGGAGCCAGGGGAGTGGGCAATGATATTCCAAGCGTGGGGATGGCTTGCTCCTTTTTCTGCCCCTGTGCCCAGGAGGAGCGAGTATGAGGAGATGGCGAGTGAAATATTGCAACTCAGAGTTGAGCTGGAGAGTCCCACACACCGGCTGGCGTGCCAGGCTGAGGGGTACGTTTGAGGTTGCCGAAATGGGTATCTGCAAAATAGGCTCCCACTTTTTAACTTTCCTAACAATTAATCTATTTCTTTATTCTTGTGGTTTTAGTTATTAATGATATATGTGAGTATAACACAGTCATGTCAAATGCAAGTGTGCAATTGAGATGGCCATGGGTCCAGCCTGTGAGAAAGCTCTTGGTGCCACTGGAGCAGACATGCAGGGAGGAAATTGCTGCAGTAGCTTCTGTGAGGTGCTTGGCTTTCCCCTATGAGCTGACCCACAGTGCGCAAAAGCAATCTCCAAAGTGCCCACATGTGAAAATACAAATTCAGTTTGGCAGCTCTTGGGATGTGAAATTCACTTGGCCAAGTTTATCCAAGTTTCTTGGTGATTCACGTGGTGCTAGTAGAGAAACAGTGAAGAGGAGTGGGGCTGTGTCAGCACGAGACTGGTACGAAGCTGGTCTGTTAGCTGGCAGGTAGCCTCCGCAATGAGCAGTACGGTGTCGTGAGACTTGAGGCATCGCCTCTCCAGGCAGAGATGGCCCTTAGTTTGGTGCTAAATCCTTAACAACAATTAAGCAAAGAGGTGATGAAATTAAATGCCTTGCAGAAGGGTTCATTTGAAAAGTTTTTGAGAAAGGCAATTGTGTGAATGGGAAGTGTTTGTAAGCCATTGGAGATTTTTTTACATTGCTTAGCTTGTGGTCTCAGTGTCCTCAGTGCATGTTACTGTGAGTGCTGTGCCACAGTATCATGTGAACGCTGTTAGAGAGATGCACCATCCATCATGTTCAAAACTGACTTCTCGTCTTCTACTAGCTTGGCATGAATACGCAGACCTGCTAATTTTACTGTAAATACTGAGGTACACCGAAACAATGAAACAAGCCAGCCGTGAAACAGTTTAAAGAGCTTAGATATGAAGTGTTTTATGGCAAAGGCTTCAGATGCTCACACCCAGTTGTCCATCAGCCTGGCTAGGGGATCACTGAGATGTTCCACATGACTATGAAGAGTCCACAATATCATGGCATAAATAAAGGCAGTCAAATAATAATACCTGGATGTCTGAGGATAGAACGCCTCTTAAGACTACTTGGGAGCCTTTTTGGTATATTAACCTGTATCCAGGATCCCCAGGGATCTTATATGCTTGCCAAATATGAGCACAGAAATTCAATATTTTGTGTGCAGCCACAAAGCAGAAGTGCCATTTGGTCAAAAAACAAATACATGCAATACCTGACAGAGCTGGGAGCCAAGAATAAATATCCCATCTCACTGTTAACCATGCAAACTCCATTTCAGGCAGGATTTATGCCAAATCATCCAGTGTCAGGAGGGATGAAAGCTGGGCAAATTCAGGCAGGCTCTTTTCAGAGGTAAGCACGGTCTCCAGCATGCTGTAGTTTGAAAGAAAGTGTGCCATTTTTGTATAAGGCAAGAAAATACTTGAATTTGGGGGTGGCATTAAGAATTGAGCTGCTTTACTGGTGATCTGAGCATGGCCAGGTAGCTGCTGTCTGAATGGAGTTGCTAGCCTACAGACCAGTGGCCTCTCCTGCCACTGGATGGTAGGACACATGTGACACGGAGTGAAAATCAAAGCCACCTTTTAGTCATCTTTCCTTTAGCCTTTTTTCTAAGTATTACGTGTATTATCAGTGCAGTAATGATGCACACAGGGTTTGTGCTGTGTTGATGGCTTGGAAGTTACCCATGAAGTTATTTCTGCACACACCAGGGCACTGGCTCAGCCCATTCACAGAAAAATGCTCAAAGATGAAACTAAATATTTGTGAAATTCATGAGGAAAAAGTGCCTCACACCCCTCCCCCTCCCAGCTTTCATCTATCACTGTTTTTAAACCATATAAATGAGTTGTAATGCCAGTCGTTTCAGCAACACAGATGTTTGCAATAAGCATGCAGTTGGGAAGTGTAAAGTAAAGATGAATGTATCATTATTATGCGTAAGTAAACTTTTGTGGCCCATTTGTCAGATCAAGCTGAATTGCGTCCTGTCTTTCCAGATTACAAATGGCTTGCATTAAAGCAACAGCTTTTTAAGAAGGCTGGGAAAATGTCCTACTCCGATTGCTCATTGTAAATACTTTAGCACAGAAACTTTGCCCAGTCTCTTCTCTCTCGGCTTTGGAAATAAAAGCTTAGGTAAAAGCGCTATTATTTCCAGTCTGAGACCCCGTTCTGAGAGAGGCTGCCAGATCCTTTCCTATCAAGGAGAGGTCCTAGCAGCTATCAACGACTGCATCTATGACAAGATGCTCAAGTGATATATAGATGTGTTTCTCCATTTGTTTTTAAGTTGCTCTTAAACACATTTTCTTTGGAGCAATGTTTCAGCCAAACAAGACAAGAAGGTAGATTTTTTTTTCCCTTTAAACTAGTGAACATTTTTAAAAGTGAGCTATGCTTCAGTGTTTTTTGGCACACGGAATCCATCTTAATGTGGAGTACATGACAAAAAGTGCCGTGCTTTCTATAAAGATCTTAAGGAGAATGACTGAGCCCAAGTACCACACTGTAAATTAACTATTGTCCTTTGTCAGCATCGAGTGTGCCCCGTCATGTCAAATAACCACAGTTGGCATCCTGTCTATGAGCATGGCCCCATTCATTCCATCCACCCAGCAGTGAATAATTCATATAGCAAGTTTTACCCTGGGCAAAATACACTGACATCAAGAGTCACTGAACTATAGTCATTCACAGAACAAAATAGTTATTCATGCTTTCAATGTGAACCATTAAATCTTGCCAGTTAAATTTAAGAATGAATCGAATTAATTCATTTAACAACTTCTGAGCTGACAATAACATTGTTGCACACTTGCTGTGCTTTGCTTTACTTTCCCTCTTTTCTTCCAAACTGTTTGTACCTGGAAACTGAAATGCTGTGCCAAGCAGGTTTTGGTAGGCCCTGTAAAGGGAGACCTCAGGAAAGAAGATAATTCCTAAGTCATGACACAGTGCCCTCAGCTTACAGAGTTTCTTGTATTACACATCATCAGTTATTAAATGGTAACGAGGTTATTAGTAGCATTTAATGCAGCTAAGCGAGCAATGATTGCTCCTAAACACCTGGATCTGCCTCCTGGTGTGTACCAGGGCAGGGTGTGTTGCCTGCCGAGGCTGAGGGGCTGCACCTAAGTCTCCTCTCGCTTCTCTTGCTCTGCCTTGAGCGGGACCTTGCCTTTCCCCTCTGTGGTGGCTGCTGTGCCCCTTGGGGCTGGGAGAAGAGGTGGGCCTGCACTGGAGACAGGAGAGAGCAGGCAGGCCCTCGTGCTTTCCATGACATCCTGCCTAGCACATTGCTCCTGGTAATAAATACATAATAGTGCTGGTCAGATGGCAGAGAAGCACATGCAAGCAAGGGGGAGCAGATGGGATAGGATGGGATTACATGAAGTGTCCTGTTACCATCAACTCAGGCTTCTTTTTTT
Organism: Morus bassanus; assembly: GCA_031468815.1. NCBI lineage: Eukaryota > Metazoa > Chordata > Aves > Suliformes > Sulidae > Morus > Morus bassanus. The sequence continues at coordinate 7,591,868 of CM062583.1, forward strand.
TGTTTCCTTGCAAGAAAGAAAATGGCTCTTTTGTGCTGGTGGTGGCTCTTTGTGGCAGTCACCACATAACCACAAGTGTTGAGGGACAGTGTGAGCCCTCACAGATGCCTCCTGTGCTGGCAGGGGTCTCTCAGGGCTGTCGCAAAGGCCTGGGGAGGGATTTGTGGGTGTTTTGTTAAAATGCTGTCACTTGCAGGAAAAAAAATGTTTCCATTGGAGGTTTATCGCAAGATGGTAAACAGGGGAAGTGAGTTTTCATCTGCCGTGACCAAAAGAGCCAGTGGATGGGTGGTGTTGTTATGGTCCGACTTAGTCATGTGGTGAAGAGATTGCATTGTTAAACCTCCACACGTGGTGGCTCCGTCCTTTCAAAGCCTGGTAACATGGAGAGGTGGAATGGGAGTGGCACCTAATTAGGAGGAGTTAATAATTTACTCTTTTGTGACGGATGTGCTAAGAATATTTGCACTGCAGGCTCTCTCCCCTTTCAGCATAACTACTTTAACCTGTTGTGTGCTGGTCATTTAGGGGTGACGGATGTCCATGGCCTAACAAAAGGAGTATCTTCTGGTTGTGAAGGGATTGAGGTGTGTTCTTTGGCTCTGTGTCTGACAACTTTTTCTCCTCAGCCTGCAGAAATCTCTATGCCCATGTGCATCCCCTGGCTATTTCAGCCAGTCCTCTTTGAGGATGATTTCCTTATGATTTGGCACAAAATAATTAGCTGAAAAGTATTTATCGCATCCTCCTGGAAAAATAGATTATATTCCAAAACACCTGCTTCCTTCTTAGAAATCACAGCTTCTGATCTGTGTAACATAACACCGACAAATCCAGGTCACTGCTTTTATTGTGATTAGGGTTGTATGTGCTGCGTTGTTTCAGCCTCTGCTCGAGGCCTGCTCCCTGTGTGTGAGCAAGCAGGGTGGAGAGAGCTGGTAGAGACAGTCAGGGCTGGTGCTGGACACCACATGGCAGGGTCATGCAGAGATGGGACACTACTGTCGTAGGCAGTGGTGGCTTCATGGCCTCAGCATGGTACAGCAAAATTGTGCAAAATTAGCCTGTATCAGCATTTGATCCCCTGGACGTTTTGTCTCGCCTTAGTAGAAGTGTGCTTTCAGCTGTATGAGCCCTTGTGTCTTGATGTGAACTACAGCCACATTTACTGCAAGACTTTAATTGTGCAGGTCCAGGTTATCTAATGAGCATGACTAATACATCACGGTTTACTCTGGATTGTTCACCTGGAAAAGCTCCCTTAGTGGTTGGGGGGAGCAAGGGACATGCATGCCTGAGTCCGAGCTTCCCCATGTCCATTCCTGCCTCTCATCCCCTGCTGCCAGTGTCTGTCAGAGGGAGGTGACTGTCCTTCAGTGCCATTTCCCCAAAGTGATTCAGGCAGAGGAGCTCTCTGGGGGCTTCCCTAGCTCTAGCAGAGACAGCAGCATCTCGCTGGGCACTCACCGAATTTTAATATGCACAGCCTGTTGGCTATCCATAAAACAGAACAGAAGACAACTCGCTCTCCTCCAGCGATCCAGTTGCAAGGGGGGTTATGTACCCCCCCAATGTTATGTATGGGAAATCCTGGGGAAGCGCAGCTTTGTGTGAGTTATCTGAGGGCATGGGCTGTGTGTAGTCTTCTTTTCAGGTATGTTTTTTTAAGGAAGAGGGCTATACGAGGTGTGGATTATTCTTATTAAAAAAAAAAAGGAGGGAAATTTCTACTATGGGGCTTATTTGTGTTTTAGTAAGCTGGCTTTCTGACCCTGTTTCCTTGAAACTGCTATGGTTTCCTTCCAGAAATCAAGCTGGTAGAGAGAAAAGCCCTTGCCCTCTCCCATGGCAGGCTCTGCTTCAGCCCCTGGGAGGCAGAGGCTGAGGGACTGCTGGTGCTAGCAAAGAAAGGGCAGTTGTCTCTACCTAGACAAACCTCTTTAGTTTGCTCTCAATCTGTTTATACCTTAATCCTCTGGCAGTTTCAGGACAAAATAATTTATTTCTGATAGTTGGTGATTTTTTTAACCCAGCAGAAGGCACAAGAAGAGTCAGTGAATAAACATTAAAGCTAGACAAATTCAGGCTCAGAAGAAGGTGCACATTTTTCACAGTGGGCATAGTTAACCACCAGAGCAACTTGTGTAGGGATTCAGTGGATTTTCCATCACTTGAAGGCTTTAAATCAAGCCTGCATGTAATATAATACACTTTAAACAGACCTTGCAGACTTGATTCAGAGTTGCCTGGGTGAGATTTTTGGTCTGTTTTGTGCAGCTGGACAGAGCAGATGGTCAGAAAAGCTATGAAAATAACTCCCCCTAAGAGATCTGTGTTTTAATAAGCAAACAAACAAACCCCTTGTAAATGATATCTACACATACAAATGGATGAAAATTACAAGTCCTTAGCAATACTGGAAAAGAAAATGTTTATGTCTGCTGTAACTGACCATCTTTGGCACTCCAGGCACAGGGTAATTTGCAGGAACGCATTGTAAACTGCTCGTGCTGAGACAGAAAGGGTTAAGTTGTGGCACTTGTTGTGGGATGACCCACACACCCTGCAGCCCCATAGTGTTGACAAGAGCAGACCCTGCCTGGTGTATCCCTGCTCACTGACTTTTGGCATTCCACCCATGCCTCAGTGAGGTGCTTCAGGTCTCTGAGCACCCAGCGCCTGGAGGGGTGCGGAGCAAGGCTGTCCCAATTAGGCAGCACTAAGGGAGGCTGAGCTCCTCTTTAAACCCAGCTGCCCAACCTGGGTCAGTCTGTACAGCCCTCTGAGCACTTGGATCAGGCCCCTCTCCCCTAACAGTGAACATCAGAAGGCACCAGCCCTCCCAGAGAATGTCAATGAACAGTTGGAGCTCTTCATTAGAGAGAACCTAATTAGACGTTTATTATTTATGTGATTTTGCATTAATGGCCTGGCAACAAGATTTATTTCTCAACTTATTTGTTTCACAATGTGGTTTCTTCAGCAATCAATTGATATTTGGTTAGCTTAATAACTATCTTGTTAAAATTAAATTAAATGCTACTCTGATTTAACTGTATTAAAATAAATGTTGTCATTGTTAATGAAATGCAAATAACTATTTAAGTAGTGGCAGTGCTTCATTGAATTGCCACTGTTGGGTGGAAGGATGTTGAAGAATGCGCTGGTGAGGCAGGGGATGGCAGGAGGTGCCGAGTGCTGTGACCCCCAGCCAGCACCTGCGAGGTGAAACGGGAACTTCCCTCTGTCTCCAGCAGGTCCTGGTCAATAACTGCAACAGCATATGAAAGCAATGTTTCTCTGTTTAAATAAGAAATCTGTTCTTTAACTTTTACTTTCTGATACGCCTAATACACTAGAAACGAAATCCGACTCTGGCTACAAGCATCTAAGAGCAGATGTAGGTTCTCTGTGGCTGAATAGAGGCTTTACAGACAATGAGTTAAAATGGGGGATCGTCAAGCTTTCCCTGCAGGGTGGGACAAAGCCTGACAGAAAGATGGTCCTCGTGCTTATTTGTTTCCTGGCACCAAGGGGTTCCACTCACAGACGCCTGAGCCCCCCACCTTGGCAGACATGGATGGAGGCAGGGATAGCGAGATGACTCCTCTGCAGGTTCCTGCTGTGCCTCTCCCTCCTGCCTCCCCATCATGCCCCATTCCTCTGGCAGGTAGCAAGCACAGACACAGAAAAAGTCTTCAGTGAGTTTGGGCTGGAAATAAGGATTCACGAGCAGACAAGTATATTTGCCATAAACTTCTGCTGCACCTTAGGTGCGAGGAGGAATCCCTTGGTGGAGGTGGTGGGTTACCAAACACCAGCAAACTTGGCTTCTTCAGTGAATCAGGCAGGGGTAAGGGAAGGCAGATCTCTGCAGATCTTTCAATCTCTGTAGATGGAAAGAGCAATGTCCATACAAAAGTCAAAATGCATTACCAAAGATTTCCACTGATATGGATGCCTAATGAAATACAGAAACAGCAGCTGGAGTCATCAGGACAAAAGTCCTGACATGTTGCCACAGCTTTATCCTGAAACTACACAATCTAAAATGCGTGGCGTGTAGGGTTGATCCAGCTTCCTTTGTAGTCAGCGCTGATACCGCTTGTGACTGCAGCGGGAGCAGGGGCAGGGCTGCTCCTGTGAGAGAGAGAAGGCGAATGCAAAGCTCGTCCTCTGTAAGTAGGGTCAGTTGTAGGTCCCTGCATTCATAGGGGTCTGTGTGTTTTCCAAAACAACCAAGGAAATGTAGACGTGGTGCTGCACAAGCAACTGGTTTTGTCTTTTTTTAATGTGCAGATAAATTGTTCATTTGAATCCTTAGTGGCCAAATTTGTATGCACAAGTCCTTGTTACTGAGTTACAAGTACTGCAAGAACAGTTACATGTACAAAGTTGGAGCAATGCCCACAGAGAAATCCTTGAAATAACTAACTGCAAAAAGGATCAGTCACAGGGTGAGTTCCCAGTCCTCTCCAAAAGCACGAGCACATCCAGGCGTTTAATATTCACACAAACTGTTAACCACCAGTGGTGCAGCCAAGAACAAACTAACAGAAACTGTGCTGCGGTTTGTAACACTTAAATTTTTGCCCATATGTATTACCAGTTATTGACAAAAGTGCAAGGAATGCACATGCATGCTATCGGGAGAAGTTATCCAAGATAAAGTACAGTACTAGATCTGCATTCTCTCTGCAGTCCAGACACAGGCATTTCATCACATACGTGTGATTTTTTTTTTTTGTATTGCCAGATATAATGATGCAAAAGATCTAAGTCTGGATGAATATAATAGATAGGATGAGGAATAAAAAAAAAAGAGTGAAGTTCAGCTCACCATGAAATGTCCAAAGATTTAAACTCAGTGTGTTTTTTAATAAAGTTAGATGAACAACATATGATGCTTTGTGCTATATTAATGTTCCAGCACTTGATGCTTCACGTGATTTTCCAGCAGCTTTCATTTATTGAACTTCCTGCTTAGATTTTTAGTGAAAAGCAGGGAAGATTATGAAACATCCCCTTTTTAATTCTAACTTAATTGCATACAATTAGCTAAATGCATCATTTGCTACAACTTCAGTTAATACATTGTTAAATATTATTTTTACAATAGTGTGCCAAATAACATATTAATAATATTTGGTGTCACTAGCACTAGATTACAAAAATATTTGCATACTGCTTATTAAAATGTGATATGATGTGTTTCCACATTGGTTGACTATGTAGGTGACTAAGGATTATGAAATAGTTCTCAACCCATATCCTGGATTTTAAAGCTTCCAGATTTGTTTGTTTATTTTAAAAAAGAATTAAAGTCAAGTTCCTGACACTGTTTTTGTGGCATGGTTTTCCAGAATAAGCGCATTCAGCCTTATTCCTGGTCACACTACACTTTTGTAGTTATACTTAGCCTGCCCCAATTCCCTGAAGTTTGGTTTCTTTATTCTTCTCTATTTCTTAGTCTGCCAAGAATGATGAGGGAAAAATTGATCCTGCCTTGGGGATGAGGGACCGGAGTAAATGACCTCTGTGAGGCCTTTCCAACCCTATTTTTCTTCAGTCCTGCGTAGTCTGGCGCTGTCATGCATCCAGCCGGATCGCGGTGGAGTCGAGGCAAACCAGTGTCCACGCTTGGCTGCAGCTTCTGTACTGAGAACTGTTGTGCTGGTAGACAGGGAGATGCAGGGCTCCCTCCTGGGTCAGATGTCCTCTTGTTACTGCTGCTGCCCTGAGGGATGTTGTAGTGGGTTGATCCCTCAGCCTCCAGGCTTCTTGTTCAACCCTGGGATGCTGGCTGCCTCCCAGCTGGAGGGGGCTGCCGTGGTGCCTGACTGTGCCGAACACTCTTCACTGCAGGGCCTGGGACATATGGTATTTGACAGTAATGCACTGTGCTGCAATTGCAGAAAAACTGGAGGTGTTGCCTGATGTTGTGCAGCCCAGAAAACCAGCAGCAGTTTGTGCCGAAGTGTGCCAACCAGCGGCGTGCTGGAAACAACAGGATAATGTGAGGGGGACTTGAGGTGCCAGATTTGATCTTGTGTTCAAACTTTCTCTCCTAACCCTAGGGATGGCTCACTCCAGGGCTTTGGTCTGGCCCAAAAGTGATGACAGGAAGCATTTGCAAACTTGAAATGACATTTGGCTTTCCAGGGCCACCCAGTATTTGGGCTTGCCTTTCCAGGTCTACAAGTACTTCCAGGTGTTTGGGGCAGAGCCATATGTAAAAACATCCTTTTCAAGAGCAATAGCGCTCTGCCACTTGTGCTGTCTGCAGCATGGAAGCAACAACAAACAGGAAACCTTAGGGATGAGGGTCTGACAGAAATATACATTCTAGCAACTAATTGGAAAGATTAATGATTAATTTAGAAAAACAAAAGTGAGGTGTTACTTTAGTTGTCATGCTAAGTTCTGAGCTGATTGGCCTGGAGGCTGGAGCTCCTAGGTGCCCTGAGCAGGTACTGCAGCTGCAGTGAACCAGTAGCACTCTGTATTTATGCAATAATCTGACATTTGTGATTTGCTTTCAACAGAAATACAGGCAGCTGCAACTCAAGAAATGCATGAGCTCTGCCCCAGAGCTGCCTTTACTCTTCTCAGGGATCACCTCTGGCAAGAGGGGAGTTTAATCTAGGTTTCCCTGCAGTCCTTGGGCTGGATACCTGTATCTGTACTGGTGGTAACCCCAGGCAGGCAGCAAGGCTGCGAAGGCTGTTTGATGGCTGTGGGGTGTAGTGATGAGCTTTGTGAGCTCATCATGGCTTTTATTGTGTCCTTCTGGATTTTTGTTCAAAAGTAAAATTCCAGGGTGCTAGTAGAGGGTTTCTTTATTTCTTTCCTTCTTTCTTTTAGCGTCTTGAGACAAAAGTGTTTAACAACAGACCTTAATAGCATGGAAAGTAAGTAACAGCAAAGAGTGAGCAGAGAGAGGTGAAGTGAACATGAACTAGTTTCCGCAGCCTTTGACAGCTCATCTGGTGGGAATAATGAGTAATTTATGTAGCATTCCCCACTTCAGATTATCAAGTGGCCAGACTGAAGCTGGGAAACACTCCAGGTCCAAATCAGAGGCAACAAAGGGGATATTTGTAGTCCTTTGTGTATTCCTTTACTGTATTCATTTTTATTAGTTTCCTGATACTGAAAGTATTTGGGGTGGGGAAGACAAGGTTTCACATCCCACACTCTGTCCTCGTGGCAGTCGCTCAGGGTGCCGGCGTCAGCACATCTGATCTGTGAGGCTGCGCTGTTGGCTTCAGGTGACATCCCCATGCAGGGTACTCTGCCCGGCCCTGCTGCGTAATCTGTCATGTCCTCGAGCCCTATGCTGACCGGTGAGAAGAAACTGAAGAAAGAAAGTACTTACATTCAGTTTACGAGTAGGGAAGGGTCACTGCGAAGTACCACCAAATCATTTGCTGGTCTGTGAGCAAGTCAGTCTGTCTCTTCAGGTCCGACTGACACTCAGTTGGTTCTGGCTTGTCCCAAAAACTGGGCTACCAGAGGATGGCTGCTGCCTCAGCAGAAAGCATGGTGAGGGCGAAACTGCAGTCCCTTCCTGTGCAGTCTCAGCCCATATGGCAGCTGGGTGTCTGGCAAACAGCCCGAATTTTTGACCTAGTGGCCATACATACAGTCCTAGTCTCACCCATACAGTGAGCATCGCTATGGGTGCCTCGTCCTGCCTTGGGAAGGATGAAGGTCAGAGAAGCACTTGGGCAGGGGTATGGCTTCTCCCAGCTGGCCAGGGCATGCTGAAGACAAGTTCTCACTTTGGAGCAGTTTGAGGAAAGGCAGTTAAATCTGAGTAAATTCAGAAAGCAGCGTTTTCCTTAAAAAGCCCCAGAAAGATGCTGAGGGAGAGGGTGGTCCAGACGACAGGAGATGCTGACCCCATCAGCTGCTGCCTCTGAGCTGGTCGTCCCAGCCCCGTCGCTGCTGCTGGCACAGCTCCTCTGTCTAATGGAGACAGTTACGTGGGGCGAGATGATGCTCTGTGGGCTGAACATGCCAGGGGAGCCGGGGTGACCTGCTGTGGTGGTTTAGCCCCAGCCAGCAACTAAGCACCGCAGAGCTGCTCGCTCACTCCTCCCACCCCAGTGGGAAGGGGGAGAAAATTGGAAGAGCAAAAGCAAGAAAACTTGTGGGTTGAGATAAGAACAGTTTCATAATTAAAATAAAACAGTAATAGTAGTAATGGTAATGATAACAATAATGATTATGATAATAATAATAATGATAATATAAATAAAAAAAGAAAATAACGAGAGAGAAATGAAACCTGGGGAAAAGAGGGAAAAGGGAAAAAAACCACAAGTGCTGCAACCGCTCACCACCCACTGACCGACACCGCCAGCCCCCGAGCCACGATCACTTCTTCCCCTGGCCAACTCCCCCGACTTGATATACTGGGCATGACGTCACATGAGACGGAATACCCTCTGGCCAATTTGGATCAGCTCTCCTGGATGTGCCCCCTCCCCTCCCGGCTTCTTGTGCACCTGGCAGAGCTTGGGAAGCTAGAAAGTCCTTGACTAGTGTAAGCACTGCCTAGCAACAACTAAAACATTAGTGTGTTATTAACATTATTTTCATACTAAATCCAAACCACAGCACTATACCAGCTACAGTGAAGAAAATTAACTATCCCAGCTAAAACCATGACACCTGCTCAGACACCTAAGAGTCCTGCACCTGCCCGTGTCCTGCCTGCTCTCCTCACCCTCTGGGAGGAGGGTTCATGTGGCTGGGTTTCAGTGGGGAGAAGCTGCAGGATGGTTGGCCTCCTCACACCTTTGACTTCTTCAGAAATCATGTGAAGAAGGGCTCTGCTGATGGAGAGCAAATGGGGGTTCAGGGGGACTCTGTGCAGCGCTTACAGCTACTGCAAGCTTTTGGGTTGTTTTTTTTGGTAACATTTGAAATTACTCCACTAATTGTGAATGTTCTTTTGTACATTTGCCTAAAGAGAAATGATACACAGTAGACTGGGAAATGTCTCCCATTCTGTAAAAACAAACAAAAAGAACCAACAAAATCCAAATAAATCCCTTAGGCCTTTTTCTACTGCAACTATTCCAGTATAAGGGGTTAGGACAGCTTTTGTTAGAGGGGGAAAAAAGGGATTTCAGCTTGCAATATACTTTGCCTGTTTTGCTGTAAGGAAATCATGTGCTACCCATAATACTTAGGGGCATACTACTTTACAGATTGCAAATAATCTTTTGGGGTAATTATTAACCAAATTTAAATGTGTCCTAATTACATTTATTCACAGCAGCTAAGATTATTGGAAGTTACTTTTCCATTGGAAATCTTTATAGCCAATTTAACATTTCCATTAATTTCTGAACATGTATGTCCTTGAAAAAAACACACCAACAATTCCTCTGAGCCCGATGCTCTCCAACTGCAATCCTTTTACACGATTGCATCCGTCTTTTGTAGACAACATTACTCACTCTGGTTTTATACCAGTGTGGCTAGAAATAGCATTAGGTCTTCTACCTCCAGGCAACATTATTCGGCGTTAATCTTCTTTGGCAGAGGCAGCAGCCAGCTCGCTGCCAGCTGTTGGCAGGTCGCTGAGAAGCACTGGAGTTGATGTCAGTTTTAGAAGTTGAAAATGCACACGGTGCTTAACGGAGAAGTATTATGAGTTTTTCTAAAATGAGCGAGTAGACTTAAATTTTAAGACAGCTGTTTGGATGGGCCCTCTGTACTCCCATAAGCATTTGGTAGCCACTAAGGGAGGAAACTGAAAATGAATCATGTTTTTTCCATTCTCATGCCAATTTACTGTATTAGCATCTCAATATCTCAGTTTGTCTGTAAAATGAAGAAATTACTCACCTGGACACTCCGCCACAGAGCAGTGAAGCTTATCTAATATCCTGCAATAGTAATGTTGTAATTGTAGCAACCTCTGTCAAAAAGTGTTCAAAGGAGTAATTGTCATTCTAATTTTATAACTGGGGAAAGTGAAACAGAGAAACGCAGTGACCTGTCAGAGGCTTCCCGACACTCTCTGCCTTTCCCTTGGGGCATCACGTACAAACTCAGGGCAAGCAGTAAGGACACTGTCATAAGACAGGAGTCTTCCTGTACATCTTGAAATACTATGGGTCTGTATGCAGCATACAGCTTTAGGATATTGGCTTGCCTGTGTGCAGGGGTAGCTCCTGCAGAGCCTTCCTGGAGAGGGAGGGCTGCAGGTGAGATCAACCGCATTCTCCTTGCAGGATCGGGGCTGGTTCTGTCTGTTGTTGTAAGAAAAGAAATAGCCATAGTTCTCCCCTCTAGTATTTGATACTAAGAATTTCATAATGCAGTTGCTTATGTACTCTTCCTTACCTTCTTCTCCTTGTATCAATATAAATCTACATTTTCTCTCCTTTTAAGCAAAAGACTAGTATTTCCATCCCACACAAACTAAACCTAGAATACCTGCAGTTAGCTTAAACACCACTAACAAAACCTCTGTTTTGCAAAGAGTTGGAGGCAAGATGATGTAAAGTGACTCATGGTTTATATATGAGTACATGAAAGCCAAACTAGCCTTCGGATAGCTATGGATAATTCTTTCTGTCCCATAAAAGACTAGTAGTTCATACTGGTTTTCATATTTTAGTTGCTGGGATTTCATACCGATTATGGTATTTATTTAAAATAACAAGCTATGTGAGTCTCTCCAATTCCCAAGAACCCCATTGCCACTGTTCATGATGAGCTACGATTAGTGACAGGATTACATTGTTAATGTCCGCAGATATTCTGAATATTAGACCTGTCTCTTGTGTGTAGTTCTCCCTTCTGGTTACCTGGGAGTTGTCTGCTTGTATTCCCTCACCTCAAATCTTTACCAACCAGAAATTATACACTCCTAAAACAGGTATGCTGTTCTGTTACAGTGCATCAATGGCTTTGCTCTCAGTCCTCTTCTTCCGTGTTATTAAAAATAAAAGTTTATTCTACATACAGCATGAGTGCTGTTGCTGATTAAAAGTTTGCATTGGATTTTGAATTGAATCCTCAACACAAGGGTGAAGGTTAAGTTTGCTGACAGCTTTTGACTCCACAGTATGTTTCTTTGAAGCTGGAGGTGAGAGAAGTGGACACAGTGATGGGTCTTGGTATCCATCTAGAAAAGGATTGGGTGATGGACTAGAGTTTGGTCTCCATTTGGTCTCCAGAAGACTGAGTTTTATTTGCTAGTGCAAGCTGGTGTTGGCTTAGACCATGTTCAAGTGCTCAGGTGAATTTTTGGCCAACTTGTGATGTAGATCTACTGTTCCAATTCATCTGTAACAACCCTAGAATATAACTTAATTTTCCCATTACCCTGTACTTTCATTAAAAAAACCTCATATATTTAAATGGGGGGGTACAGCCAAAACTTATGGCTTCAGTTTCAAATTTTACAAGGAGAAGCCAGCAACAGCCAGGTTTGCTGCAGCTCCTTGAAAAGGTAGGACAGCCCAGACAACCACACAACAACTGCAAAGGCTTGTTAAACAGCAAGGACTTGCAGTCCCAGAGACTTGGTGGGTTAATTCAGTTTAGAAATGCTTTGGGATTTTAGCTATAAGATGCATATATCCTAGTACGGAGTGGTTACCTTTCTCCTTAATGCAGTCTATAGAAATTTGTGCACTGCCCTATAGATACCTGCACAGTGTGATGGGTAGAACGGTCTCTTGGTGGAGCCCTGTAATACTGGTTTTGGAGTATGGTAGCAAGGAGAGTGGCACTTGCCATGTTCGTAGTACAGTGCTCAAAGGACAGGTTCAAGCTATGTCTGTCATCAGAATTTACTTCCATGGGAAACTGAACTGCAGATAAACTAAATAGGACACTTGCAAAATATTTTAGTCCCTATATCGCTGCAAGAAGAACCAGACAGCCTGAGTTAAAGTGGAAAGAAGTCTTCATTCTAAGCCCTGTATTAACATGTTTTTAATTTCTTTCTTTCCAAGTTGACCAAAGTGAAACCAGTCTGCCTCAAATTTCATAGTCGAGATTTTCTGCCAAGATTAGATATAAAGTGGGTCAGCTATTCAGAGCTGGTAATTTATATGTATACGGGATTTGTACCAATTTGTTATCTAAAATGACTAATGTTTCATAAAAACAAATTTCTGCTTGTGGGTTGCTCCGAGAGTGGCAAATGCTGCATTTGTACCAGTGTGTCACTCTCTGGGGCTGCTCACGGGTGACTGGTCACTTCAGCCAGGCAGGCCTGTCACCCTCCTTGGACACTGGTGGTCAAGGCACAGAAAGGTGGGGCGGCCCTTGAAACACTGCCTTGAAAGAGTAGGAGTCATTTCTGGAGTGAAGGAGGAGCTATGCCAGCTGGATTAAAACATTTTTAGGCCATCTAATGTTGTTTGGAAAAAAACCCTAACCTTTTTAATATATATTTCTTTCTTTCTTTTTTATACATATAGTATATATTTCTTATAACTTTCTCAGGGCAGGAAACAGCTGATCGTCAGGCTTGTATGCATGTTGAACTGATCAGTGAATAATGATGGGCGTAATGGGTACATTGAATTAATCGTTAATACCTCACGTAGGTGAAAGTAGCCATAGCTTTGATCATCTTGCATGCCCCCAGCATGGGACTGTGACCTGAGCAGGAGCCTGCTAGACACAGGACTGTGGGGAATGTCCCCCACCGTGGTTTCCACCCATGTATGGTCCGTCGTCTCTCTCTCCCCCTTCCTTCGCCCATGCCTTTCTGCCCAGGCAGCAGTGCCCTTTGCTCTGGGGCAGGCAGCAGGCCGAAGGCATCTCCTTGCAGAGGGGACGGGTCCCCTGCAGCCGCTGTTTTAGACATGCCCTTACTGGCTGGGATGGTCTTCAGTAGACTCCAATACACGGGCTGTGGCAGAGCGTCAAGAACCAGATGGGTGCATGCTAAAAGCAAAGGGCCATTTGGCATGTAGTCATTAGCCGTTGCCGAGTGCATTAGTCCTCTTATGTCTTTCAGAAAGTCATCATTTTATAACAGAAAATTGCTATTTCATTCCAAGTAGACTTAATTTCTATAATAAGAATAAAACCCCTTAATTAGGGTTAGGAAGAAGCAGAATATCGTGTGCTTAATAGGAAGAGTAGTAGCTGCTAAGCTGACAAAAGAGGACGGGATGGGAAAGGGGCACTGAGGCGGGCTCGCTGTGGCGTGGCATACGGCTTTGCACCAGGGTGGCTGCACGGGCACCCCGCAGACCAAGGGGTTTGTGGTCGGGCAGTTGCTGCCTGGTGCTGCTGAGATGGCGTGGGTGCAGGAAAGGCATGCTCGGCCTCTTCTGGCAGCAATGCTTTCATCTTCATGTGCTGAAATCCCTGTGCCTTACCAGCCTGCCCTCTGCCTCAGCCTTCGGCCGCTGTTCCAGAAAACTCTGCTTTTTGCCAGTGGACTGTGGCGGATATTGTGCAGATTTAGCTCCATCAGAAAAAGAAATTTTGATCATTTATGTTCAGTTTGTGTGATTTTGGGATTGGCTCAGCTACTGATACTACCTTTATTGCTAGCATCCTGTTGCAAGTGACCACTGGTAGCACGTGATTTGTTGGTCTCCATTCATTATCTCTAGTTCATTAAATGACATTGTCATGTATTTGGTGAAGTCCTCTAATTAATGTATAACTCAAGCTGAGGTCAGGTGGAGTGGGTCGCCTCTGGTAACAGTGGAGCATGTTTAAGTGGAACACACACAGGCCCTGAGGGGGACGTGAATGGCGAGGGGAGTGTGAACTGCTCAGGTGTGGTGGGACAGGGGCTGAGAACATGCTGCAGCAATTCATTATCAGTCATCACCACCTAGTGGCAAAAAGGCTCCGACTGGATTCATCTGCCAACTTACATGTCTCTTTCAAGGTTTTTTACCCTAAAAATCAAACTTTCATACAGGGTTCACATTTGCAGGGTTGATTCTGGACTTATGCCAGCATTTATGACAATGTGAAATATCCTTCCGTGCAGGGAACCACTTCTGCTTCATGCAGACTGACATCTGAACTGACTCATATGTGTTGCCTCTAGACACCTCAACTGCATACATGGATAAAATGGAAGTGTGTTAGCTTTTGCCCAGAAAGTGAACATACATTTTACACCACCCAGACTCACACGTAATGTAACCCAAATCCTGAAATCCAAGAAGATTAGGATCTGTGACGTAGGTACGTAGGTTTTCATCTACTTACAACAAAAGGAACAGAAGCCCCTGTCCCTGAAATAAAAAAAATAATATGGTTCTTATAAGTCCTTTAATGGTGTACCCTAGAAAACAGGGGTGGGAGTACTTTACAGGATGGAGGTGGGACAAGCACTTCCATTTCCTTGTTAACAAATGGTTAACAAAACTAAGAAGTTGCTAAAGCCCACTAAAAAAATAGGTGGGAATAGAAACTATATTGCTGTCCTGGTCCCTTCTTTAGCATGTAACCTGGTAATCTGTTTCGACTGCATCACTTGCATCTTCCTTTTCATTCTCCCCACCTACGCTTCTGGAAACTTAAAATTCTGCCTGTCCCCTGGCAAACGTTCCTCCCAGTTCACTTGGACCCAGGTTTTTGCCTTCTGCCTGTTGCCCTCAGCTGCCCCCCTCGGAGGGGAGTCTGCAGGTGAAATCCAGGTAACATCTGGTAACAACATTTTCTTCAGATAGAGAAAGGCTCTGCAGTAAAACTTGTTCTCAACAGTTCAGTGCGATCACCGTGGCAATTAAATTAACTGACAAAGAAGTTACGGTTCCTTCATTATAATTGTGATTATGCTTTTAATTTCATGATTTGCTAATGGATAAAACATTTGATGCCCTTAAGAGTATGTCGACAGGGTGTTTGCTGGCAGACTGGGGTCCTACTGCCCTTTCTCCGAACTGGTTGGCTCCCAGTGTGGCTGAAATACCTCCTCTGCATCTGGGGGACCGGAGAAAGGCAGGATGAGCTTGCGTGTGCTCACAAACTGCCCTTTGAGATAGCTCCTCAGTGCCTTTAAACTTTGTTTTCAAAGCTGCGGTGTGCAATAGAGTTTTTCAACCTATCCCCATGCTTCCCATTACCCAAATCTTTTCCAGGGTTGGTGGGGAGCCTGGGCAGGCTTGGGAAGTGCAAAGCCATGCTGGCAGCCACTGGCATGCCAAGGAACCAGAGTCGTGGCTCTTGGCGCAGAAATGTGTTCAGTTCCTATAAATCTGAATTGCTTCGGCTGCTGTCACCAGGCGTTGGGTGATGCCTGATCCATCCCTTGGTACCTCAAGCTAATCCCTGCGAAAAGCCTCTGCTTGGGGGTGGCCCCAGCGAGGCTTGGCACAAACACCATGGCATACACTGGTGGCATGCAAAACTGGTGACTTTCACATGCTCCTCTTAAACAGGTGTTTGCCCAGAGCTTCAGAGGGTTGATAATTAAACCATGTCATTTTTAGGAGGTCATCTCTACGCTCTGGACCTCAGGACAGTTGGTAGCCCAAGCAGTCTGACACAGAAACAATTAAAAGCTCACTGGTGGGCTGCTGTAAGCCTCGTGGATTTGGGGTGATGCTGGTCTGTGATAAAACATTTCAGTTTTTCTGGCTGTTTTTTCTTCCCTGTAAGAAAAAATTAAAAAATATCTCCTAAGCCTACTATTTTCTGCAAAGGGGTGAAATTTCTGAAAAATTGCTTCAGGTGAATATTTCTGTGACATTGAAAGTGATTTTCAGTGTAAGGGGTATATGCAATTCATGGACTAGCATGGTAATTTTCTTTTGAAAAGTTCGGGTTTGGGTTTATGTCTAATAGTGATATATAATCTTAATGAAGAGTAAAATCAGAACAAACCCAACCTTCTCAGTCATTTTCTTGGCCCTCTCCTAGTGTGTCCACCTGAGCTGTAGTTTGCATGTATGTGTGTTCAAATGATCAACATTCAGCCTTCCCTCTCTTACAAAAAACCCCCAACAGTGCCAACCGGTGGGAGATCAGAAATCCCTTCGGGAGTGGAGGTCTGTGATGCCTGCCCAAGCTGTACTTCAGCGAAGGGCAATTACCATATGCATAATGTTCTTGTGAAAATACATCCAAAGCACAGGTAACCTTGGCCAAAGTTACCCTCATTCTCCAGCTGAGGGGTGATGGGCTGCAGATATCTTCTCAGAAAGACACACCTTCGACCTTTCCTTATTGGTCCACCGTCTGTTTGCAAACAGGCATAAGAAGCATGAATGGTGACAGGTGGGCTTGCCACCTGGGCGGCGTGAAGCTGGCAGAACAAGTGGGATGCCATGCCAGGAGCAAAAGCCCGAGCAGCTGTCTGGTCCAGAGAGGCAGCTGCAGCAGAGAACACCAGGGCACCAACTCTGCACACTTGCAAAAGACAGGGCCTTTTTTTATCCCAGCACATCCAGCATGCGTGCAAGGCTTTGAGTTATTCAGGTAGTTGAAGCTAACCGTGCTGTGCTGTAAGGTCGGGATCTGTTACACTGTGCACAGCTGTATATTTACACAGCGCCTTTTGTCTGTATGGCCCAAATGTGCATTTAGTCCGAACACAAGACCGTTGCCTAGCCCTCTGCTACCCGGACTGGCTTAAAAGTACGTATAGGGGTAGTCATGGCTGGAGTGGACGGGTTGAGCTTTGCCTGGATGCGGGTAAATGCCAGTATTGTGCATATGCAGTGTAACGCACAATGCTTTGTCTCCTCTGCCCACCTGGTGAGGGGCACGTGAAGCAGCTGTGCTGTGCACAGCTGGATAACATACTGTCTTACAGCAGCAATTGCCGCTGGCCTGCCAAAGAAAGCATTTTGCAAGTGTTTCTGATGTGATGCAGTGACTTATTAGCAGGCTGAGGCCCAGGAAAGGTGCTTGCTGCATGATAGAAGCTGTTGAAGTTACGAAGTTGGCAGAAAGAAGAGGGAGGGAGCTTGGGAAGTAGACAGAAAAAGCAGCAAAGTAATGTAAAGAGAAGCATTGTTGTGGGAACCGGCTGACAGTCAGCCTGGGGTAGGGTCCAGGCAGAGCTGCTGGTGCCTGGCCCAGCCACTGCCGGTCACCGCGCAGAGACAGGATAGAGCAAGTACTGAACACACGCAGAAATCCCCCCTGCCGACAAGCCCTCCTTAGCACAGTTACCCACTGTAAGCCAACGAACTATGGTTTGACAAATGCTGTGGGTAGAGTTTGGGGAATTTCTTGGAAGCCTAAAGTCTTTGAAATTAGTAATTAGGCTTCAAAACATGTCTTTAAAGCGGGATTTAAGGATTGAATGTGTCAGGCCGTATATATTCTGATGTGCTGTAGGCCAAAGCCTCTATGAAACAGCAGGCAGTAACATGTCCCTCATCCTTTCATTGCTGCCTTACACGTAACTCTGGTTTTCCCTCACACCAGCACATAGCAAATTCCTCTGACACATCACATTTATCTTTGAAAGTGACTTATCAGGCAAGCGGAGAATCTCTCCTCCTCTTTTTTTCTCTCTCTCAGCTCAGAAGAGCCTCTTCCTCTTTCATAACATTATCATGAACCCGAATCTGTTGTATCTATTTTTTCCACCATTTTATGAAAACTTCGAACCAACTTTTACCTGCCTGCAGTGTGCGATGCTAGGACAGAGACAGCAAGGGGGAAAAGGCTTGTCAAGCCAATGACTACATTTAGCTTAAGTTGCTTGTTTCTCCCTCTCCTTGGAGAGACGTACAAATGAAAATTCAAGAGATCAGAATAAAAAAAGCGTGGCTAGATAGAGGGTGGCATTAGCAACAAAATGGGAAAGGACATTTTGTTCGTGTCACAGCAGGATCTATTTTAAGAGCTTGTTGTATGTTTCATGTCATAAAATCACTTCTGGGATTATTTGTTCTAAAAAAAATAAAAAAAAATGCCCATGCCCACTGCAGAGAGCACTAAAATAGTCCACTCCAACCACTTCAGACAGGATGTATGGAAACAATCAGCATTAGTCTGAGGTAAGAACAAATAGAGGCAACTATCTGGTGACGCAGAATAGAGAGAGAGAAGAGCGGGATTTTGCTCAAGTAGATTGAAAGAGCCGGTGGCATTGGAAGGATTATTAGGGATGATAGAAGTGGTAATTTGTTTGACCTAGTAACTGCTCTAATTGGTGGCTGTCCCTTTGAATACGAATCTCACGTTGAATATTTCCAGTAACTCTCCTGGAAACAAAACAAATGTGCTCAGATCTCCTCTGGGCGGGGGGAGACTGCTTTTACTGCTGAGGCAGAGTGGGGGCTCAGATGCCATCAAGTGCTTTAAAAACACGCTCTCTCTTCAACTGGCAGAAGCATCTCAAAATGATTGTTTTTTTCTCGGTACAGCTCTAATTAAAGGCCTAGGTTTCAATTAGTCGCTTGTTTTCCTGGCCTGTAACGTTACATGTCAGTCAGAACATTTTGTTTTAAGCAGAAATCTCACCTGTAAGGGCCCAGCCAGTATACATACTGCTCTGAGATGCTTTCAGGTATAGATGAGGTGTGATTTTAAAAATGTATATAGGAACGAGGCATCCAGGTCCTACTGAATTTCACTTTGATGTAAGCATAAAACCCACCCAGATGTCTTCAAAGCATCTTGAAAGGCAAAATGTAACTGTGCTTCAAATTAATTTTCAAAGATGAGTCGTCAACTTTGTCAGAACACTTTCAGATTTTAGATTTTAAAGTATTTTAAAATTGACATTTTCTGATTCCGGTGTTATCTGCTCCCAAAGTCCCCGCAAGCTAACACCAGTTATGTTCAGCCTAGTGCATGTACAGATCCTTCTCAAGTGTTCTACCTCTGTTAATGGGACACGAAGTGTAGATGTGATATACACATCCAGCAGTCAATTTCTGCTGATGACCAGACATGAACTTTAAAAATGAGCTAGTAAGTTGTGTAAATGTGATTGGGAAGGAGCCTTTTTTCCTGATGAACATTATTCAGGCTCTCAGGTGTCAAAGGGACCTCACTTCCTTGTCCAGCCTTCTACAGCACCTCTCTCACAGGTTATCATCTCAACAGGAACCTGGTTCCCCCCCATAAGAAATCTTCTCTTTCCGAGTATAACCAGGGAGATATCTGATTAAATGATGACTCAGCAGCTGGCAATGTGTGAGGCAGACTTTATCACCCACATTCCCCAGGAGTCCCTCTGCCCTTAATTTCCTTCGCCTGACCCTTCCCTCTACTCCCCCCACCTCTGCTTTGGGCAGGTTATCTGACCATGTGGGCTACCTCCGGAGTAATTTTCAAGCATCATTACAACAGGAGAGAGGCAGGTGACATGTAGTGCAAGCTATGTGGGCAAGATGCTGTTAGCTGTCTTTCAGGTTAATTTGTAATGCTTTGGAAAATGACAGCCCAACTTCACTGACGTGGTGTTGTACCTGAGGAATAAACAGAAGTCCAAGCGGGGCTTGTCTTTTTCTCTGCTGTTGGGTAGGCTTTTGTAAGAAACATTGTATTTTCACAGAGTTAAATGACACAGTAACTGAGAAATATATCTTTATTATTAGAATGTTTATATTCTAAAAACTTTTATCTGGGTTATGGTACAATCCAATTCTTTCTAATGAACTAACCTGGCATTTGTTCAGCAAGTAACTGTAACTTAGGATTTGAAAAGTTTATGAACATGCGACTTCTTTTACTCTCTTTTTCTCTTCCTCCCCCAAAAGGACAACTTACAGTCAAGATTCTGGCGTGATAAATAATAAAATAAACATCTCATTTGTGAACTAGTAGTTGCACTTAACTTTGGTGACTAACAGAGTAGGTAGGCATTTAAAAATAAAAATATTCTTTCAGTGTCAAGTGAATAAAGGAATGGATGAATATATTGTACTTTATTATCTTTCTAAAGTTCACCTTTATTATCTTCAAAAAGGGTCATTTTTTCAGGTTTGTAAAAGGATGTGGGAAGCAATAGAAAAAACTAAAGGATGTTTCTATTTTGTTGCTTGCCTAAGAAAGTTGTTGTAACATACAATCTGACCCAAGCCCATGCAACACAATTAACAACTCCTTTTCACCACACACAATGCCTAGCATAAGGCCAAGTGTGGCCCTGTGACGTGGTTAAATAAATCTTAAATGTCATTACAACCTAAATACCTGAATTGGTTTTACACTGTGACTTTCTACTGAAACAGTGTTGAGAAACTTTAAACATACATCTGATTGTTCCATATACACTATTTAAAATAAACGTAAGGAATAATACTCTCTTTCTTCGCTCTGCTACTTTCTAGGAGCTCTGTACGCTCACAAATGTATGACATCTGTAGTTACCTGATCCTAGCTGACTGATCGGTCATCTTCTGCTTTAAAAATATTGCAACTCAGGTGCTTATTGCAGCAGTAATCATAGTGATACACTGTCTGTTAATACTTGGTTCTGCTTACAGTCGTAGTTATAAAAAATGAAAAACATTTTTCACAAATCTTTGTACACATACTGTAAAAATCACCTCCCACAAAAACAATTTACATCTGTTATGAGCATTTAAAAAATAAATTACACAGACTTGTCTCACTTGTCCTTTTTCTTGAGAAAACAAATCTCATCAGTATCATTGACAGGATGTTCATATCTCTAAACATGGCATGAGGATTCATGTTACCAAAAAACTGTACACACAAAAAATCATCTTGATAAATACTCTGATAAATAAGGATCCTTTTAATTGGCACAAACCAATGTAAACATGTGCATTCCCCTCCTGCAATCATCTCTAACTTCCTTGCTCTTGGGTTTTTAGCTGAAATTCAGGGATCTCTCAGCCCTGTAAAGACTTTTCAGGGATAAAAATGTGAAGGGTTTCAGTTATGATCATTGCCATTTTAGGTCTCTCACCTAAAACCAAGCACAGGCATTGAACGTGGTGCCATGCAATGTAACACATTGCTTTAGCCTTTCACTTGCTGCGCCACAGCTGCTAACAACCTGCCGCTGGCACTTGGTCCTGAAATTTCTCCTTGGCTCCATGCGGGCCATGCTTGTCAGGGCTGTGGTACCAGCTTCTGGTCTCCTCGCTGAGTGACGCCAGAGGCTGGTATGTATGGCAAAGCCATAAAGCTTCTGGAATTTGAAATCTGTGCTTGAGACACCAGAGTAGCCCAAACTTGTACCAACAGACAACATGGCTGCTGGCAGGATTGAGCGGTTTAATGTACGTAATAAAATGTGGAAATGTGCCCGACCGGGCGTATGGCAGAAAATCCAGGGTAGCAATCTACTGCTGTAAACATCCTTCAAGCAACTCAAGAAGACCTTTTGCATCTAAGTGTGTCTGTGCAGGTAACAGTTAATCATTGATCTTATACCTACCTAAGCTGAAAGACTGAGTATTTAGGTGCTGATTAAGTGGATTCTTCTGAACTTCAGCAACAGCACAGATGGAAAATTAATTACCAGGCCACATGCTGCCACTAAAAAAATTAAACATACAGCCACAGCACTGCCCAGCAAGATAAATGCAGTCATTTAAAATAAGCAATAGAAATAAATAAATAAATAAATAGAAAAACCTCCATGTAAACTGAATAAAATGTCACTTCTCTTATAGCGCCCAAAGAGGAAATGACATTACTGAATAATATAAATCTTCCATACTGTATATATTTCTCTAAATATCTGATACATTTTGGCATGGCCGGATGGATAGGAAAAAGTAGGAAGATTAACTTCATTCAATATTTGTTCTGTTGAAGCCAAGCTCCTGTATTACTATATATTGCTAACCATTCCTATAGCGGTTTGGCCTTTTTACCCAACTTGGATTTTGCGCTCACTTTCCTGGCAGAGCAGACTGGTTCCCCTTTCTTTTGTGCTCTCCATGTTTCTCTTGAGCAATCAATGGGTTCATAGAAGCATTTCACTGGCTGCAAGCTGGTTTTTTCATCCTTTGCTTTTTTCAGCAAGATTCTTCCTTTTTGAAAGGAATGAGGCTTTGCATCAGGGATGTTATACGAAGTGTGTTGACTTCCTCGGCTCCTGAAATTAATAATAATGATTATTAATAACTATTATTCCATCTTGCAAAGTGAAAGGTCCCCAAAATGTCCCAAACCCATCTATTTTTTAAGACAGAAACAGCTTTGTTTTACAGGACCAGGCTGAAAGTTAAAAACAGAGCTGCAAGATGAATTTCTCTATACTCAAAAGCATCCCTCACTATAAGAACCCCTACACTTGTTACTGGTGGACTCTTCATGCATGTTTATCTACACGTTTATTCAGAGAGCATTCTGCTGATTTTGGAGTGCTGAGATCTTACTGAGGTCTATACTCTCATATCTTGGTGGTCTACAGGGATTTTAAAGATGCAGATGTTCACAGCAACCTTCTGCAAAGAACAAACATTCCACGGTCTCTGGAAGACCATACAGCACCAATAACAGTAGAAAGTGTGTGCAGGAACTGTAGGAACTTCTTGGTGGGATCTCAGCGCTGCCCTGGACTGTGGCTGCCACTAATGGCCAATAGCTCAGGAAACTCCACACTCTGCCTTTGTGCTGGCCACCCATCTAGGTAAACTTTAGCTTTGCTTTTAGGCTTTGATTTGAAATGGGAGAAGAGGAAAGGGGAATACAGAAACTGGTGGGCAGAAGGGTACAAAAGCTTAAAGGCCAAAGTAAGTGGAATTCTTTGTTCTCTCTGTGATGGTTCAGGCCCAGCAGGATTTACTGAAATCGGTGAGCTCAGGTGGAGTGACAGCATGGTGCCTGGTGCTGCAAAGGCTGAACCATGCCCTCTGCTCTGAAATTTTACATTGAAACACCAGTTCCACAGTTTAGCTAAGTAAGATCATTACAGTGCCTTTTAACATAATCTTGAAATGTTTTACAGCAGATACATGTAGTGTAACAGCAGCACTGTAAACTTAAGGAACCAGCTCATTTCTGCCCAGCTACTGTGACTGAAGTGAAGAACAGATGTGCCGATGTACAAGTCGATCTTTTAAGGGTTCCCGCAGGGCTCTTTTCCATAGCTCGTTATTTCTGGAAACCACATATCTGTAGTATTACTTCTCCTGAGAGTTAAACAATATTGCACACTTGACAAAGCCACTTTTGGAAAAAGCTGTGGTTCTTCAAGTGTGTACAGTGCAAGCTTTCTCCTGCTCTTTAAAAGACCAGAAGGGTGCTACGAAAGCTTCTGTACTTGTTGGTGGGAAGCAGTGAGGGTCAGTCAACAGCACAGGAACCAAGTCCTACCCACAGAACAGTTTTACGTGGTTGGCAGATTTGCCAACCAGACTTCACTACGGGAAAGTTTTTGGGGGAAAATGCCATGCAGGTCCAAGCTGGAGCTTGCAGGTGCTGTGCCATGCTGGCCTGGTGCAGGCCTGGGCTCTGACCACTTGCTAGGGGTTAGAAATGCCTTGTGTAAGTGCACAAGTGTTGGCCACTCCTGTTTATGATCACTTCTTGCGCACTGTTGTTACAGCCCATTACTTAGTTGTTGTTAAAAGATGTAGCGCTCTGTTTTTCTCAGATGTTGTTATGGTGAAAAAGTTACTTGTTTATTCCCAAAGCACATGCAGGCATGATTGCAGGTGATGTTAGTCATTCCTCTGCTGCAGTGAATGATGCTATTAAAACCAGAAGAAGGTCAAGGTTAATATGATCAGAGGGGATTGCCTAAAAGAGCTAAACTGTTTTTAAATTGAATGAGTTTATGGTAGAGAAGATGGACGTCTGTCCCTAATTCACAGTCAGGGTAAGAAAGTATTGACGACGGATGAAGATGCAGGTCATTGCACATGAAATGCAATGCTGCCAGCTCCAGATGCGGGAAATGTTTTTTCATGGAAAGCAGCAGCTCCTTGATGCAAGTGACTGCCAGAGTCTGAACTTCTACTCAAACGTATTCCAAATCTGTCGCATTATGGAGAAAGACTGAAATTATGTGACTAAATGCACCCCACTGCCACAGGCACTTAAGAACAATCCTATTCTTGCAGCATTTCACAAACATCAGGTATTTTTCAAGACAGGTCTCTTGATTTCAAGGGACCTAATTTTAGCTTCTTCACAATGGGAGCTGGCATTTAAAGTTGATTTAGGCACAGATGTGCCAGCAAGGCTCAATGCCTTTGAGAAATGGCTAGTGAGCATCAGCAAAGGTCTGCCATGCTGTCAGTGGGGCATTTCCTGAAAACAGCCAGGAGAAGCTGGAGAAAAGGAACTGGGAAGCAAGGCAGAGGCCTTGGAGCAAGAGGGATTGCTACTCCAGCCACTGAACCCAAACAACGTAAGCCATCAGCAGCCTCAAACCCCCTGAGATTACACTGAATTTTCTGTATGGGTAGTAACACTTCCCAATTTTTTTAACTGGTACATATAATTAAAACCTCATTTTATGTACTGAGTTCAGTTAGAGCTCTTAAAAAAGCTGGTGTGGGGAATGCAAATGCTGGATTCATCCACAGAACAGGCAGAGCAAAATAAAACTTTCCTACCCCTCTGAGCATCCTCTCCTCTATCCTCCCTGCTTCGCAGGACAAGTTCGGATATTTTTAATCTGGTAACTTCAAATAAAGGCTACTACTAAATTCTAGTTTTGACAGTGTCTTTTCAGTAGTTAAACAGAAACCCCTATACAATTTCGTACATGCCATTGAACTCCCAATATTTGTCAGCAATTAATGGGCTTTACCAAACTGCGTTATATTTAGACCAAAGACTTGTCAGTGGAAGGACTCATCTCACCAAGTCATTGAATTCACTGGTTATATTTTAATTCTATTTTCCTTTATTCCAATCATATTAAGACATCTAGAAGCCTGAAAATGTATATACAGTCAATTCAAAGTCTACTTTGGACAATCAAGTTTTTCCAGAATCTCAAATCAGTAGGAAAAAAAAAAAAGCTATGAAAATAAAAAGTAGAAGAAACAAAGCTAAAGCCCCGTGCTGTTAATTACTAATGCAAACACTGCCTATCAGCAAAAGGATACTTGGACAGTTACCTGCTAGAACTAAGACATACGAAAAACAAAAACAACCCAAAGAGCAAAAAGCCCGCCCTGTCCAACCCAGTAGGCTATACATTGTATTCTTAGTTTATTTGCTAGCCCATCCACCTGTTCATGTGTTTCTCAGTCTTCCAGTAATTCTTGAACCCGTTGGTCAAACACAAACAAAACTGGCAGGGACGCAGAAGTCCCAGACCTGTGGTGATGCAACAGGTTCCATGGCAGTTGGAAAAAGACCCAAACTCATGTCCCCACTAAGAAAGGTTGCCCTGAGGAAGGATGCACTGACTGATCATTGCTTGGCCAAGCAGCACGCGCGATGCTCTGAACCAGCCGCTGGGACTCATGACCAAGTTGCAAAGACATGGGAAACCAGCGCAATTAGTTCTGCTGCTCCCAGGACAGCTGCTTGAGTAAACTGAGATGTTATTAGTGCCCATGCTTTGTCGGGGCACTTGTTTGCTTACATGTGATTTTTAAGCTGACAGTATTACTGTCAGTTAGGAAATGACAACTGTCTCTCTCCTACCTACAGAATGTTAAAGATATTTTCAGCTGAAACTTGGCCTGTGTTTGCTGAAGAGATTCAACTACTGTAGCTTTGCAATAGGATATTATAGTCAGCAGGAAGGAGTCATTAATTTAACAGAAAATTACTCTCTTTTTTTTTTTTCTTTACAGAGTATCTGATTTTAGCTTTGATTTAGCAGAAATCTTGTTTTTTCTCTATTACATGACATAACTATAGATCATACATTACATGACATAACTATAGATCATACACACTATAGAACCTGATCCAAACCCAACCTGATTCAGGCTTTTGGATAAGGTGAAATGCAAAAGCAGAAATGTAAGCATGTCAAGTTAGTATCTTCAAGTAAGAGAAAAATAAAAAGATATACATACAGGCATCTGGGTTTCTTATTTAATGAAATGTCTCTAAACTGCAAAGAAAACAGAAACAGGTTATTAATATTACATTATCAAGTAATTAAAGTACAGGGATAAAATATATGCAGTCTTCAAAATCATATTTCCATTCTCACCTGCTGTTAAAACTAGAAGAATATTCATGAAAGAAATGGAAAAAAAACCTTTTACAGATTATTACTCCTCCAACTTACTACGTCTGTTTTTAAAATTCATAACATGTGAGTTGTTAGTGGTTGGACTTTTTCCCCATTATTTTTACCATAACTATAATCAAAGTAAATTGCTAAACAAGTGTGGGCTGAACAGAGATCTTTCATATTAGATTAAGCAGTATGGATACAATGAGAAGTAATTATCATGTTCAAGATAATTAATAAGGGACAGTGCCTGAATAAGCTGTATTAAATTAACTTCCTCTCAGAGCCTTTAATTTTGCAGTGACATATTTCCTTTATACAAGCAGCTAGGAAACTCCAACTACAAGCCCTTAGCTCTGCCTACAGCAGCACTGAATGGTGGAGAGCGAGAACACAAGCATTTCTCTCCTTTCCCACCCCAAATCCTGAGACCAGCTAGGGACACCGTAGCTTTGGTGCCAGCACAACTTCGCATGACTTCATTTTTTACAACAGTTTTGTTCACAGCGTGGAAATGCTTTGTCTAGACCCTCTTTTAGTGGGGGTCAGGAAAGGAGGTGTTTGATGCCAGCTCAGCCTAAATCAGTCTGGGTACTACATCGGTTCTTTGTACTGATCTCCCATCAGTGCTACTAGACTGAGCCTTTGAATATCATTTAATGAAGTCACTGAGCCAAGCAAGTCAGATCTGGCATCTGAAAATGATTATGTTCTTGTAAATGTTCCCTCTGTCCCTGGTATTGTCCACACTTTGCAGATGGATTTTTGCCCAGCCTAACTTTGCTTGTCATCTGTCTTGGATGGAGTCTGGAGCCATCTCATGGTGTGCTTTTCTGTAATTACCTCCTGAAGGTCAGGCTGGTCAGTATTTGGATGGATGACCGTAGAGGAATGCTGAAGTCACTCAGAAAGCAGGGCAGCTGCCTCAAAAATTAGTGCCTTCCCCAAGGGACACTGCTGAGCCAGGGATCCCGGTAAACACATCAAGAGCAGGGGAGATGATTTAATGCTGAGGCCCATCTTTACAGTCCGCCTCAGTGTTCTCACAGACACTGTTTGAGATGTGCTGTGCTAGATTTCAGCACATCTACATTTATTCAGGTCTTGCCTAAAATTCTTTGTCTTCCAAGTGGCTATGGGAGCCTTTGCTTTCCACCACTACATACCTGTTCAGTACTGTGCATGACCAAATGCCTTTCCTCTCACCTCCCAGGATGAGCAGTTACTTAGCACAGGCAGCATGGGGTATTCATTTAGACCAATGTTCACTGGAAGTCATTTGGATAAAACTTGCCATATAAATGTAATGCATTGTAGGGAAATTACTGAGTTTAAGTATTAAAAATGAGGGCTTTGAAAGAAATCATGTATTTTAAAAAACAATGTTCAGACAGCTTTGGTTTCTAATCTGTGGGGGACAAGCCTGTGGGAATCCATTCACCAGTTCTAAGAGGCCTGTGATAGGTAACTACAGAAAGCAAGCCAATTTGCCAGCAGGCTGACATGTCCTCTGTAGGGATCCACATCTTTCCTGAAAATCTTTAGACGTCTCAAAAAAACCAGCCAGGTCACTAAGTGACATAAAGGAAAGTGTTGTGAAGGTAACAGCAGCAATAGCCAAAGCTGGATAAAAAAATTAAATATCTGGCAAATATTTCATTATTCTCTGCTCTCCCTTTGCCATCTTTGGCTATTGCTGCTCTTATACTCTCTGCTCCTTTCACTCATATGAAGTGGCAGTTTAAAATATAAATAAAACACGTCTAAGGAAACGTTTTACAAATCCAGATCTGTCTGGAGTAGCAATTAGCCTGACCCACTGAGCCCACCCGTATTCAAACTCAAGTACTTTCCCTCCAGTGGTGGGTGACAATAAAGGGAACTACTTTGCTGGCTTACCACGTGCTCGCTGATGTCAGTGTGGTTGCACACCATCTGCTGATTTTGGTAATATTCTAGCTGCCTTTCTGCCAGATCCACGCGCTGCAACAGGTTTTCAATGAAGTGCTGGAGCCTGGCTTTTCCCCGCACTTCTTTTTCTGCTGCTTCTTCCAGGAAGTGGTTGAAAGTAACAACTTCTCTGCAAGACAGAAACATTGCAAAGAGGCCACGTTTAAATAATGGGAAGGGCCTTGATCTCGCTGCTGTCAAAAAATTACTGATGCTTCTCCTGTTTTTCATGGTGATAGCCTATGGCGTCTAATTACTGTCTTTCACATCTATTAAGAGATTTTAACCTTTTTGTGGACACTTAGTGAAGATCTGGGACCCTGAATGATGAATGTAAGTTTATGGGCAGTGGGTTTGGGGTTTTTTGTCACATTATTAGGTCTCTTGGAAATAGTCCTTAGTGGTCCACAGGGTAGAAATGTCATTAAGCATCACCTGTTGAGGTATCTGGAGACAGCTACAGCCTCCTTATCTTTTTTTTTTTCTTACCTGTGTGAATATCAGCCCTGAAACGTGAAGAGAAGTGGATGAACCCCCAAATTAATCTTTCCAGTTCATCATAATCTTACAACGGTAGCTTAATGTTGCTACTGGGGTGGTTCCTAACTTAAAAGAGCTACTGTGGCCATAAAACTTCATTTTGGCTGCAATCCTGCAAGTACGTCAAAGTGCAGTGTTATGATCTGAAGCTAGTGGGAGCATGGAAGATTAACAGATAATCTACAGATTATAGACCAAGGAGTATGTGCGTGGGAAGACCAAGTTTTAGGTCAGGATTTTAGAAACGTTTCTTGTCTGGTAACACGACTGGAAGAAACAGATAGCACTGCTGACTGTGAAAGGTCCCAGCTCTGTACTGAGACACAGTCCATTTTAAGTGCTCTGCATACTATCAGTTTACTATCAGCAATCAGGCCACCACTTGGACCTCTGATATCACGAGTTTCTGGGTGGGAGAAGTGTGGTTACAGAGGGAAGCACGTATTACGAAAAATGGCAAACCTGAGCATGTAGGACTTCCCCAGTTAGTAAACACCTGGATAAACAGTTCTTGCTCTGCCAATTAAACCATGTTAATTTTTGCTTTGTACAAAACTGAAGGGATAGGGGTTGGGGGAAGCAGTGCTTGCCAGATGAAAGGGCCATGACTGCTTGGTAGAAATGCATCACCTGAGGAAAAAGCGTTTTAAGCAGAAACCAGGAAACAGTCTGTAACAATAAGAGCCTTTCAAAGTTTAGCTTGTTTATAACAAATCCAAACTTTCTCAGCATTTCATTGTTTTATCTCAGTATAGTTGTAGATAATTGGTTTAACTTAGTATAGTTGTATTAACAGTGAGCTGGTTTGCGCTAAGAAGAGTTAGGCACAAGCTATGGAAATTCACCATCTAGGATTCGTGCTGGGTCTGCCTGCTCTAAACCACAGCAGAGCGCAGCAAGAGGCTGTTTGCACGGCTGATCTAATGGTAGGAATGAGGTAAAAACAAGCACATATTGTTTGGGTGAAGAACCTCAGTGAATATTAGTTTATATTAACTTACCCACAAAATCTGGCTTCAGAAACAGAGAGGTATCTTGTTTGTTAAGCTCAGCTAATCCATTCCATTTCAGGGCTCTGTACAGTTTCTGTGATTATTAGCTTGCCCAGAGCGACCTGGTAACGAAAAGCCTGAAGAATGCTTAAGAAGAAGCCAATCTAAACTCATTAAGGACAATTTTAGGGCTTTATTCTCACCGCACTTGCAGCATTGTAACTTCTTTGATTTCATGATGCCACTCTATATTTGTGTTAGTGTTGGAGCAACCCAAAGCCCTTGGCACTCTGGCAGGCTCCTCTTTTACAGTGGACAGGAAGCTCAAAAGGACAGAAACTCAGCAGGTCGGCTCCAAATCCCTTACCCTTTGGGTAAGGAAGGATAACCGCGTGTGGCCTGCCAGGCCACTGGCCCTCCTGCAGGTAGGCTGGGGCACAGCGAGGAGCTGCCAGCCTGGGACACCACAAGGATGTACCTTCCAGGGCCGCTGTCGGCTTGTGCATTTTGCTGCAGTGGGAGGCCACAAGCATTGAGGACTTGGCATTTGTTTTTAAAAGGGTGATAGTTTCATGAATGCTAGCATTTGTAATTGTGTCAGCAAAGGTAATTCAGAAGCATTCATTAATCGCCTGCTCCATGGCATGAATAAACTACCCACAAATTTTCCTTTCCTACAGTCTCCTCAGTGAGCTGTCCTATAGTGGGGGCAGGGGGAAGCAGTGTTTTTTCTGGAAGATTTTGATCACGATCAGGAAGAGAAGAGACACATAGTGTCAATAAACTCCCTAGTATTTTCCTTGCTTTCTAGACTACTCGAGATAACTTGGCATCCTATGTGCCATTATTTGTAGGAACTATTATTAGCAGCAGTAGTGGCACTTCTATTATTTTTCTCCGTTTAGCTGCCTCTATATGGGCTATGAACCTACCTTTAATAACTTTCTAAAAATTTTCCTTTCAGCTGAAATGGTACCACCACTCTGTAAATTCCCTTTATACAAACAGGAGCCAGAATGTACCCACCCACTAGGTCTTGATCACATGCCTTGTCCTGATAAGCAGCAATTCTGTTAGTTCAGCTACTTTCTTTGTTTCCACTTCATTCTCTCAGAAGAACTACATCAAGCCCTGAGGAGTGACTTTTAATAAGTGTCTCTACTTGCTCCAACACCTCTTCCTCAGAGAACTCACTCCGTGCCATGGCTATGCTGTGGTTACCTGAAGGGAGTTCCCAGAAGAATTTTTACCCTCCTCCGGCCATGAATAACAGGGAAATGGTTCAAAGAACTCGCGTAGCTTCCTGCAGCCGCTCTTAATCTGTTTAATTGCCTTTCTTGGCTCTTGTAGTTTGCCCAGACTTTTTCTTAGCCATACTAATGACCCTCTCCCTTAAATTCTATTTCTAGATAGCTGTGATGATTTTTTGCTTATGTTCTTTATTTTACTTTCAATTTATTTCTTCAGGCCTCTGCCAATTTTTTGGGGATTATGTGATATGATTTTTATCTTTTACTCTCTGCTCTTATGCTCGTGGAAAGATGGGTGTTCACAGAGGTCAGATGCTACTCCTCAGAAGTCCGGGGGAAGCTGAACCTGTGAATATTGTGAGGCCCGACTGGTAGAGGCATAAACCAGAGCACAGCAGCACGGGCCCGCCGGGCTCTGTGTCTTGATGGAACAGCCTTGTCAGCAGCACTCACCTGAAACAGGAACCATTTGTTAAAGCCTGGCTCAGACCTGAAGCATTGTCCTTTCTAATGAGGGGTCTCTGCTACCCTGCGCAGACTATTCTACATCTGGAGCACTGCTGCTATATTAAGAAAAGGTTATGTAGAGTTATTAACCCCCCTTGAACTCCTCTGTTCTGAGCATCGTCTCTTTTCCACTCTGTTCTGCTCCTCCATTTGCTGTCAGCCTGCAGACTCCTGCCCCTTTTTGCTCAGCTGCACCCTGGCACCTGCTGTAGCACTGAAAGCTCTAGAAGCTGCCACTGAATTTTCTGAGCAGAGCAGATGCAGTGCAGGTCAGATCTCTGTAAATTTCTGTAATGGAGAGCAGAGTGATCTGTTTGCTCATAGTTTACTACAGGAATATTAAGGTATGTTAAATAGCAAAATGTTTTGTTAAAGGGCTGTGACTGGGCAGCAGGGAGAAAGGAGGGTTCCTTGCTTTGTCTTGGGTGCTCTTGTCAGTCAAAACCTTTCAGGAGGAGGGATCGTTACTGCTGCCCAGAGGGCACATTGAACTGCCTGCAGCTTGTGGCAACAGGGTGAGGCAAGCGAGAGGGAAAGACAAAGCAGACAAGGGGGATGCAACCCAGGAGGTGTCCAAGAGGAGCAGGAGGTGCCTGTACTGCCAAAGAAGAGCTCTGCCCAGCGCCAGAGTCCGGGAGGAATTTATTGCAGTGCAGCAGGCAACTCAAGAGATGCTGAGCTGAAAGAACAAGTGCAGAGAGAAGGAGTCACTGTAGGCAACAAAGACTTGCTGCCAAAGCTTTTATTTTAATCTGACTTCACCAGGGAGTTAACCTGTTATAGTTAACCAGACTTAACTAGTTTGGCAGTTTGCATTCCAACTGCAGCCTAGCTGCCCTCACTGAAAAACTGCAGATAGCCTGTCTTGAAACTTTTCCTGAAACCTTCTTTATGGAGGTTGTTGTCATGAAACAGCATGAGCTGTGGTAAATAAAGTATAAATCATAGACTGACTAGGTGACATTTATTCTTCTGCCTTTACCGCTAGATTATACAGTGCTCCTTGCAGGACTAGTGAGCTGCAGTTCTTGTTTACCGGAGCAGTTGCTGGCATGTAGACCCTGCAGATACCCTTAGTATTTGTACAGCTTTCAGCAGTTAAGCATGTGATACACAGAGTAGATGCAGAGGCTGGGACAGTTCCAGCTCCTCAACAACTGACAAGAAGGGCTAATGATTTCTCGCATTGCGACCAAGTTCTCCTACAGATGCATAATACTGGTCCCAGGACTATTTACAGTAACTTTGACACCTGCAACTGCTGTGTAGGTGGAGACAAGCATGAGGGTCTATGCAGATTCTGCAGCCAAGTATCAAATCCCTTTAAAGAACTGCATTTGGAACAACTCTGCCTAAAATCAATAGAAAACAAAACGCTTGTATTATTTTACCTGAAGATGGGAAAATTCCTACTGCAGTAAGTAGTAGAGAGATTTACTTGTGAAAATATTTAAAATATGTACACTCATTAAGTATTAACGCCACTGACTTCATCCATCATCGCATTGGTGTTATTGCCTGAAGGCTGCTCTCTGTTATTCATTAGGTTGTGGTTTCATGTTCCTACACCACTATCAGCACATTCGGTTTAAGACGTTCACACCTCCTCCCCTCAGAAAGTTATTGTCCTACCAGTTGCACCCATTCAGTGGGCCGTGCTCTAGATCTGAGCCCTGAACTTACTGGGGTGACAGTGTGAAGATTAAAATGCTTTATTTCACAGAGCCATTCTGTGGGATTGTCATGCTACACATGAACCAATGCAGCTGGGAGGGGGAGTAATCTCTCACGTGGGAAGATGAAAGGAAATGGGGAAGAGGGAGTGGGACCACCTGAAACTGAGGGTGGAAGAACAATGTGTAGTTGTGGTCGTACTCTACTTAGAGCAAAATCAGAACTGTTTTGTTGTGCAACTGAAATTCATATTTTAAGGAAAGCTGTTGTTTGAAAGCATAAATTGCAGTGATCTCTAAGAGCCAACTCAATCCTACTGTCAAGATGTTACTTGCAGAGATAGTTCCATTAATTGCAAATTTAAGGTGAAGGCACTGGCAAAAATAACTACTCGCCACCACAACTATTCTGAAATAGCCCTTGCATTCCAGGCTATGCTAGAGCAGAGGCATGACCAGACAGTCTCAAGACAAATGCATTAGACTGGTTAAAGAAATTACTGTCAGAGATATGGCAACGTACTACGTTAATGCTCTTGTCCTATAATTAGGAGACAAAGTGAAATTGCTTAAGTCACCATTGAAGGTAGCTTCCAGCTGAGGACCATAACTTCAAATGCTTACCCTGTTCAGACTTACTGAAAATCAAACTCTACCAGTTTCATTTTCTTACATAACTTCCAGAAACAAGCCTCTTGGCATCCTCTAGAAGTTAAGTTCATAGCTGGTTTTACTTTCAATGGTTTCTTGATACCTTATTCAACACACACAGTCTTACTCCCTTTGGGCAGGCTTCTGTGTGATCTTTAAGATCACAGTACTCACTCTGAGTTGCATTCTCCTTCATCAAACATTGAATAATCCCTTTCGGGGCACACTTTCTAATTAAATCATTCCTTTGCTCAGCAACTCTGCAGAAAGCTTGACCCTGTAGCCATCATTTGTCAAAACTGTCCAGGGCCCAACTGCGGCAGCTTGGTGAACTGGTAGCTGTGCCTCCTTCTCTAGAGCATCCAGTTTTCTTCCCCGCACACCCCCCTCACCCCACCCTGTAATAAAAAAAAGCTTTGGCCTTTTGACTTCCTAAATATGAGAATAAGTGACACAAGAGTGACTGCAGTAAGGCTTTTCTGTGCTTAGAGTAATACTACTTCAACTATGTATTAGTACAGTTAGTGTGGTACCTCCACCTGTCCTACCTCTCAATATAGTTCATCTCCACGAGGGCATGACACCAGTATAACAGCATGTACCCGTGTGCATATTAGCACAGCCATTTTTGTAAGGGAACAGAAATAAAATTTACCTAAAAAGATATTTTCACTTTATCACTGCCTTTGTTGGACTGCTATAGGCTTTATATACATATATATACTTTATATACAAACAAAAAACCAATCAACTGATAAGTCTAAAGAAATAACCTTACTGATCCTACAAACTCTTCAAATGGGCAGCCCTGTGCCTGCTGGTGGCCTAAATCAACACTCCTCCCTCTCATCGTAATGAGGGGTCAACAGTAAAACCTCATAGTGCTGTCATTTGAAATTAGTGCTTTGATTAGCCACAACATGTAACTCTCAGAAGAATTTACTCTCTATGGAGTTATGGAGTTTACAGACTTGCTGCTTGCTTTGGAGAACACAACAGAGAAACCAGCTCCTGGCAATGTGGCCACCTGGTGGGTCACAGTTTTTGTGTGTCTATCTCATGTGCTTGGTCTAGGCAAAGGCTCAGGCCACGTGGGCTTTTACAGGTAGAACAGAAAGGTAGAAATGAAATTCCATCAAGTCAAAGTGACCTAAGGTCTACTGCCTCCACTGAGGACTGCCAGAGTCACAGCAGTGCAATGTCTGCCTTTGCTAGGCCAGGCACAAAGGAAAGATGCGAGGCCTAGAAAAGCTCCTTCTCCTTACTCAGGAAACCCAGATGTTTAAACAAAGAATTCAGATCTCTCCTCCCTAAGCCTTCTTGGGGCTTCCTAACTAAATTATGCTTCCTAACGCACATTTTTCCATTCCCTTAGCTTTCCTGTTTGACTTCACCATCAGATCCAAAATCAGAGCCACTACTCAAAGTGCAATTGTCCTGTTATTTTCTGTTGTCATCTTGTATACCCTTCTAAAGAGGAAGTTTCTTAAATCCCAACTTTTTTTTTTCCCCATAGCCAATTTATAGGTGGTTAAATATATATTTATATATTTCTAGTGATGGTTAAACCCACAAATATATCCTCTTCTACCTTCCATATCTGGTTAATTCTTCATCCTTACATGTAGAAGCAGCCCATATAGGTCCCTGGCTTCTCTAGGCACATTTTATAAAGATGAAAATATACTGGATTGTTAAATTCAGTATTATGGAGGAATTTGATCACTGATAGTGATTGTCCATTCATGTAAGATACTGACAGAGTAGGTGGACATGGAGGAATACTCAAATATGGGCCCAGTATAAACATCTGTAACTTCTTTATCAGAACACATTTTTCTAGAGTTACTTGAAGGGATCCCCATAAAAGTGTTCCACTTCTTCTCTAGAAGAGCCTCCAAAGAAGAGTTTTTGTGACCTTATCTAAGGTTTGGACTAGATTTTTTTTTTTTGCCCTCTCTGGATAGTTTGTGGGGTTCCACACCCCGCCCTGCAACTGATCTAGAGTAGCCATACCTCAGCCTCTTTGAGATCTGGAAGTGCATATTGATTATAAACCCTTTCTTGCCTTCACATGCACCATATTCCATGATCTCTGGTAGCAGGGACAACCATTCAGAGACCAAGGGAAGACTGGTTTCCTTTACTTCCTTAGAAATAAGACAAAGAGGTGTTTCAGGGAAGAAGGTGGGGTTTTTTTCCTCCTACAAAGAGGAAAGAGGAACAAATTTTCAGCTGCAGTGGCTCAATGTCAGTTGTAGTTTTGGGAAAAGTTATCCATATTTACAAGATTGCTTATGGAAAAAAAGTCCAAAAGAAACTCATGAAAGCATTTATTTCTGATGGTCAGCAAGTATCAAAGCAGTCCCTAAGGGCTGTCTTTGGCTTTCCACAATCTGCAGTGAGAACTCCTACCTCTGCAATTTCCATTAAGCAGTTTTGTTTGGCTTTCTAATCATCTGGACTTCTTCCAAAAAATCAAAGCCAGAGTTGAGATCCTCCTTTTCTGAAGGAGAAAGTCTTTTCAGCACACCAAATAAGTAAAAGAAATTAATATGTAGACAGGTCTCCGAATTTACCAACAGCCCATAAGAATACCAGACAAGTGACACCGTTATTACCAGGGTCATGAACATCCTTTTTTCTCCCCTCTACCATAGCATACCATCCTGTACCTCCTGGCTCCTGGTGCAAAGCTAAATGTCCCAGACATATTTAGAGGTTCAGATCTGAGAAGCTGCCCCTATGAGTACTAGTCATGCTTTTACAAAGCATGATTTATATCTACCTTCTGTTGCAGTTTGCTAATTATACAGTGACCTTTTAACTGGGAAGCCAGACAGTGCATTTTTCTATGGCACTATCCCTTGTTATCCTCCAGATGGGAAAAGCAGGAGC
Organism: Morus bassanus; assembly: GCA_031468815.1. Lineage (NCBI taxonomy): Eukaryota > Metazoa > Chordata > Aves > Suliformes > Sulidae > Morus > Morus bassanus. The sequence goes on from CM062583.1 coordinate 7,628,388, forward strand.
CATGGGAATAAGAAAAAAAAAAACCAACATCTTTTCAGTTTTTCCTAGGTGAACGCTACCTGTTCTTACACCCTGCCCACCCTCCTAGCCTCCTCAAAGTACCTTCATAGTGACTTCTAAGAGGCAAAGCTATGGGGCTAGGTACGGGCACACGCAAGAACATACTGGTACTCCCCTCTTCCCCCCTCGGTACTCTGGGCTGATATTCTTTCATCCTACCCACTAATGCACATTAGACTCATTTACCTTTAGAAATTAACACACCAGTGTGTAATAACTATTCACTCATTCCTATTAATGCTTTTGCTTCCAAGTTTTTATCTTCTTTATTTAAAGCTGAAGCAAGCTAGCAGTAATCCTAGAAGAGCAATGCCCTGGGGTACTCTTGTGCAACTGCCTCTTTTGGTTAGTGTTTCTTACTAGTCAAATAACCTTCAGTCTCCCCTGTAACACTAACTTAGGAGCTACCTCCTTATCTGCTTATGCATTCACCCTCCTCCTTTAGAGATGGCTAGAATTCTAACAGCAATCATCTGAGCTCTGCCCCTTTCCCGAGCCTGGCAATGTCCTAGTGTGAAGGACAGTGTTTCCCCACTTCTCTCATTCTGTGTTGAGTCTTTTCTGGCCTCAGAAGCACAGCCTACCACTGCCGCTAGCAAGCGGACTGCCAAGGAGACAAGCGGCCTCTTCCGTGTGACTTCTCCTAATATAGTTAAAAACTGCAACTTTTGCTGCCTTGCTCTTTTCACAGATCAGTGTCCTTTGCCATCCTCCCTGTATCATACCCGTTCTTTCTACCCAGATAACTCTATTCCCCCCTTCTTTTTCTACAAGCTCTTTTCTTCTTCTGCAGCACCACAGAACTCTGGTTTTGGTCCACTGAATCGTTTCTGCTTTCTCCTGACAATTATGTTTTTCCTGTGGATCTCAAACCTTGAATTTTAAAAATACATTCTGCATTTAGTTTGGGGTAAGATTCATACCACTTATGTTTAGATATTTGAAGTTCAGCATCTAGCCTAAGACAGCTGCTTACCTGAGGTCTCTAGTCTGTAGGGGGAGGAAGGACCTCCACAGAACAATCCCTCCCCCTCTAAGATACTCTTCTAGAACAAGTAGGATGAGTCATGCTGTGAAAGAACCCATAAAGGGAGCTTGGCTAGATGGGAATACCAAAACTGCTTCAAACTCTAAGTTATCTTCCAGCATACTTTCAAATCTGTCTCGGTTCCACTACTATCTTTAGCTTCATCTTGAGTCCTTCAATCTTCTCTTCCATGAGGACCACCTGATATTTCAAAAACCAGAAGTTCTGTTGAGTATCCTTTCAAGGAAGATACGCACCCCAGAGACTCAAATCCCACCACCTTTGCTGTCCCCTTCTGGGAATTCTATAGCACTGCCTCAAGACAGGTGACTCCTAATGATATAGGAGCCACCATCATCTTTGCTTTCTAGCCCTTAGACTACAGGAAGGAATGATGAAAGCCCTCCAAACTTCCTACACTGAACTCCTACACCACCTTCCTTATTTCTTCTAAGATCAGCGTCATGGCAACTAGCACTTCTCATCCTCCTTTTGTAAGCTGATGAATTGGTTTAGAGGCACTCCATTACCAAGACTCTTTATTTGCATTCCTCTAAAATAAGTTGTGTTGTTCTGAAAAGCCTGAAAGGTTTCAGCAAGTGCTGAATAAACTAAGTAGTTCATATATAAATAATACATCAGCTATCACTACATTTTTAATGGGTGCATCATGAACATATTTTTAGATAGCCTAGGTTAGTCAGAACGACTCTGGCATCTGCTTCCCATTCCCATATAAGCAACTCCAGTTTCACAGCTCTGTATGCATCTAAACCACCTACTTGGACGTGGCTTTTTCAGCACCATCTCCAGTACAGCTTTGCTGCTGCATTGGAGACCATCCCACTCCAGAGGCAGCCTGCTGACCATGGTGGGATGACTTCAGGGAAAAGGTGCTATTCAGTATTACATACTTCCTCCAGCACTTATCCACCCATCTCTTCTTAAAAAGATAACAGATTAGAGGTGTCAGTGTAAATCAGATTACATGCTGGTGATAGCTTCTACTTGTCCCTACCCCATGAAACCAGGGGCACAACACAGGCATTAGAGAGTGTAGAAGTTAGTCACTGGGGAGTCAAGCATGAAAGCCACCTGCCTGGGGAGCTGTCCCCTGCAGGGCAGGGGATATGACCACATGGGCTACAACTCTAGAAACAAACTGATCAGAAGCTGCTGAGCACCAGGCTCGTTCATAACCAGCAAGCCACCGAACCATCCCCTCCCTTCTACCCCCAAGACTTTCACTCGCACATGGGCTGGCCAGCCCGTGCAAAGCCATCAGCTCTCGCCTCCCCACTTACTCCTCTTTCCGGTGAAGCTCCTCCTCGGACTCGGTGAGGCGCTGCTTCAAGGCTGCGATCATCTCCACCGCCACGTCCACCTGCCTGCTCAGGGCCCGCTCCCGTCGCTGCACCTCCTGCTTCTTCTGGGACAGCTGCACAAAAGCTGCCCGCACCTCCAGCAGCTCCGCCGTCTTCTGGGCCAGCTCTTTGGTAAGCCTGTCAATTCGCTTCTCAATTGTTTTGTCCACGGCCTCTACCATCCTGTTAAACTTTTCTCTGACGTGCGCCTCGAAGGAGGCTTTGGAGTCAGTGGCCGGGAGGCCGGGTTTAGAAATCTGCTCGCTGGGAGAGTCGGCTGACACATAGTTTGCAACGTAGGAGACGGGCCGCTCCGCTTCCACCTCCAGCGGCTGCCCGCGCTTTGCGCTCTGGCAGGAGGCATCGCAAAAATTCAGGTAGGACCCTTTTTGCTGTACGGGGCCGCCGGGGCTCCCCAGGCTGCCCTGGGTGGCGGACTCCGGCGGGGAGATGAGCTCCGCGTCTTTCAGGGGCGAGAAGAGGCTGCCCTTGGTCAGGAGGCTCCTCTCCTCGTAGCTGTGGCTGTAGTCCAGGTGCGCCCGCAAGGCGGAGAGGCTCCGGAACCGGCTGTGGTCGCCGCATCGCGGGCAGCGGAAGGGGAGGCAGACGCCGACGGTGCCGAGCGGCTCCGGCCAGGGCTGCCTGCCTTCATCCCGGGCCCGCTGTTGCATTCCTCGCCGGGCCCTGCATGGGAGACAAGAGCCCGCGTTCACGCCCGCCCGGGGCCGGGGCCGGGGCCGGGGCCGCCCGCCCCGCCCGCGGGAAACTTGGGGAAACTTTCCCGGTGATTTCTCAGGGGCATCGCGCCATCTCCGCCCGGCGCCCGGGGAGGCACCCGCAGGGCCCCGGCGACGCGACGCGGCTCCGCTCGCCTCCGCCGCCGGCCGGGCGGGCCTTGCCGGGTGGGAGCGGCGCGGAGCGGAGCGGAGCGGGGCCGCGCCCCGGCTCGGCGCGGTCCCCAGCCGGCCGCAAGGTCGCCGCCGCCCCCGCGCTCGCTCGCTCACTCACCGACTTGTTGCTGGTGGCGGTGCCGGCGGCGGCGGCGGGGGAGCCGTTTTCAGCAGAGCCGTAAATCAGGCCGCCGCCGCCGCCACGCGCTCTCGCCGCCCGGCCGCCGCCGCGGGGCGGGGCGGGGCGGGGCGGGGCCGGCGGGGCGTCCCCGGCCGCGGGCCGGTGCGGGGGCCGGTGCGGGGGCCGGTGCGGGGGCCGGTGCGGGGCCGGCCGCGGGCGGCAGGGCCGGGAGGGCCGGGCTCAGGCCCGGGGAGCCGCCGCCCGCCCCGCTCGCCTCGGGCAGCCGGTGGTTGGGGTTTGCGGGGAGCCTCCGAGCGGCGGCGGTACGAGAGCAGTCGGCGTGTGGGTGTGTTGGGGCGGCGCCGGAGGGGGAGGCAGCACAACTCTTTAAGCAGCGGGACGAGACTGACACGTGCAAATAGGTATAACCCGGCCTGGGCTTTCTGGGAATATAATTGTGTGTGTTTTTTTAAAACCGTACTTAGTAGCCGGAAATATTTTTTCTTTTCCCTCAATATGACTCTTAATTTTGCCTCAGGATTTAGGGAGGGGGAGTAAGTAACGGGATTTCTGTTTTGAGTATGAGGAGCGGATGTCATTGGTGTTAGAGCATGCTGCCAGTGGGTCCCCTCAACAGAGGAATATGCTTCTAAGCTTTTTTTTTATTCCACGGATGTGTGTCTATCTTTACAAATTTTCAGAAACATGAGCAAGACTCATTGTACACTAGCAGCCTTTTTGAGGTAATAGTGAAATATTGCTCCTCTAAAATCTAGTGCTTGAGGCCATAGTGGTAATATGCTGCAGATTTTATTTTATTACTGTGGGAGAAAGCACTGCGGTAAAGTTTAATTCTGTACCAATATATCTGTTCCTTGAGTGCAATGTACAGGCAGAGTCCCAAACACTGAGAAAATCCGCGCACATTGATAGATGCCTTTGATGTGAATAAGACGCTCCCAGTAAACGATTCACCAGATGTCACATCAAAAGGAGTTACTCAAATTGCATTGCAAGGCTTCAGCTAATCTCTAAACTGTGCAGGCTACCATCCAGGCTGCAACGTTTTGCATGAGTTAGTTGTCCTGTATTACCTTGTCTAAATGTGGTGATTTTCTCTTCTTTTGTCATCAAGCAGTACCAAAACCAGGAGGGAGGTCAGGAGGGAATAGTTTTGAACCGTGCTTACCCCCAAATTTGGGACTCCTGACTATTTCTGTGAAGGAGGCCAACACTGGCAGGACCAGATGTATGGGCGTGACCCTGTTTTGGTCCCCATTTTCTTTGCTGTTGTCCTCTGTTGCCCGCTATCTCTCTCTATTGTGCCCATTGCCTTCCTACCTTCTCTTCCACATCAGGGGAAGGTACTTGGTGCTGATGCTCAAAGACGCAGATGAATGCAGAAGTGAGGTAGACTTTGCCTGGTGGGATGCTACCTGAGGCTCCATCCACATTTAGAAGAGCTGACACCCACCCGCCCCCTCCTGCTGACGGTAAAGAGAGCCCTCATGGTCTTGGGAACAGAAAATGTTGATGGCTTTGACGGAGCCCATTGATCTGCAGCCTAAGCTACGTGGTTTTGGTCAGTTAGATCTGAAATCCAGCAACCGCTTGGCCCCAGCAATTCTTTCAAGATTTCTCAAGGTTTATTTGCACTCTAAATATTTGTTTTGCTGGATTGTGATCCAATTCCTCATCTCTTCAGTTGTCTACTCCTGATGCTCCCACTTGGATGTGCAGTTCAGTCGTTCTCTCAGCATTCGGAGAGGAACAGTCTCTTTGATCTATCTGTAAGTGTGTATTTTACAGTGGAGGATGTACATCAACCATTACATGTCTGAGCTTCATCCCCTGTGGTTTAAACCTGGAGTGGGTAGAATCTAACACTCTCACTTACACGAAGCCCAAATTTACACAGCCATAATGTATGACTAATCTCTGAAATTTTGCCAAGTGCTGGGGAGGCATTATCCAGTTTATTTGTATGCCTCTCTCTCTTTCAAGATCTCTTTAAACACTTTGCAGTAAGATTTCCAGAAGGATAAAAGTTACTTAAATGAAACCAGCATGTACCAACCTGCCTGGTGCTGCAGGGAAGGTAGAATATTCAGCTTTTTTTCAGGTAGTGATCTATATCTGCTGTACTGGGTCCCTTAGTTGCTGATTTTGGGTGGACGCTGATTATCTGACCTCTTCCTAGTTTGAGGGTTCCTACAAGCTTAAAAATCGTATTTCAGAAGTGAAGTAAATTTTGCTTTGCTGATAATTCCAATTTACTGAAGGTGGCTAGAAAAGGGCGTTTTATAAAATCGGTTTGCTTTTCAAGAGTTAGCCTAGTTGTTTATCTTCTGATTTTTTTTCTCATCCTAGACAAGGAAAATAGGTGAGTCAGTTTTGGTTTTACTTGCAGCCACTTTCCGCTTCAGGCTCACAGTGCTGACATGTTTGTGGGGCCTTTTTGATGTGGCGTAGAACTGGATTCACTACAATCACTTTGGCTGCATTGAGCAGCCTCCGATTTCCCTTGTTTGTTTACTGGTTTGCTTTGAACAGGGGTGTCAGATTTTTTTTGTCTCTTTCCTTCATGCCCGCGCTCCCCACCCAGGCCTTTGTTTTGTGTTCTAGCCAGTTTATAGGAGATGTGAATCTGCACAGTTTCTGTTGGGGAATTTTTACTATCTATAAGTGGGTATATAAAGATAGATGGACACAACTGCACATCCGTTACCACTGCATAGAGATGGGATTGTGAGTTTGGCTCTGGCAAGCAGCACAGTCCCCCCATTCCACTGTAAAAGCTGTGCCTGAAATAGGTTTGCCTATTCAGCTCAGTTAATTTGTATGCTGGGAAGTGCCATGTTTTTCTTGGTGTTTGAGTGCGAACCACAAATGCACATGATAATTTGAGTTGCTGAAACTTACCTGCATTTAATATTTACCACCTCCTCTCTCTCTTTATTGGGAGGATGTAACAAGTGAGTAGTAAAATCTAAGGAAAGACCTCAGAAACATGAAAGAAATATTTTAGGGACTTTTACGGTACTGGTGCCTTAGACTGGGATTCATATTAGCTTTGCATGCAGATATATTCAGGATACATTAAACATACAGCAAAGTTTATTTTAGTGCCACAGGCACTCATACCCACCCACTAGGAAAGAGACTTTCTGTGGTGCATTTCTAGCATACTGATTGAGTAGCATTCTGCTGGGAAAGAGAGTGAACAGGAAGGAGGAGAACACGAATGTACGTATTGGGTTTGTGTGACTGTTTGGTGCTGGTTAGTTGTTGCCTTCTCCTCTTTTGGGGGAGGGGCGTCAATCTGATCACTGAAAGTCAATTCACTGTCTTTTGAAATAAAAAAAAAAAAAAGCCAAGTCTGTGTTTTCAAATGAGTTTTGTTGTCACAGCAACAAGAGAGGCAGTGTGCTGTGAGTGTGCTCTTGGTCCTGCAGCAGCTTATCCTATCCAGTTTGCAATCGCCTTCCAGCCTTTACTGCAGACTCTCCAAACTCATTAGTGTTCCCATAGGTAACCCCTGGCTGGAGCTGACTCCAGAAAGTTGTTAAGCTTTCCCCTTCTCTACCCATACTGTTGCATGCTCTTCTGGGTAAAAAAGAGAACAAAGTGTTCTCTCCTGGGTTGATTTGACCATTTAGCCCATACTTGGTGAGAGTTGTCAGGCGTGAGATGGCTGTGGGCATATTTTCCAAAAGACAGGAGAATAACAAGGGGGGGAGGAGCGTCAGCAGTGGGTCTGCCCTGTACTTCAGCCATCTTGAGTTTTCCTCAAAAAAAGTTACTTCAGTTGGTTAGGAGGATAAACAAAATATAACTAACCGAGAGAGAGAGGAAAAGTTGGGTGGACTTGCCTTCCAACAGAGTTGCTCTCTACTGTGCTTATTTGGAAGGGGAAGAGGAACATACCAAGTTTCCAATGCCTTTTTTTTCAGGGGATGAAATAAGCTCTAAGTTGTAATGTGCACGAGAATGAGCTGCAGCCTTTTAACAAAGCTGTCTCACTCCTGCTCCTCACACTGGCAGCCTTTTGAAATCTTCCACAGTGTAGCAGCGCCTTACAGCTCTGGGACCTTGGCATCTGGTACTCGGGGACAAGTGACAGCAGCTGAACAGGGTCAGGACATCACTGGTGGCAGTGAGGGACAAACCTAGCATGGCTCTCCAACTGGGACAGGATGTTTTATATGGCTGTAACAAACTGGTCTGGCATAAGCAGCCAGCAGCTTGTGCTGCTGTAGCATGCAGCACGTTGGTTCCCGTTTAGGTATTAATTGTGGGATTAGCTACCAGATTTATGTACTGAAAGAAGACAGAACAGAGCAGAGAGGTGTGCAGCAATTGCTGTTCCTAGAGCTCTTCCAAAATGAGATGCTATCTGCAGCAGATAATTTGTTTTTGGAAGAAGTGGCCCCACTCAGAAAAAGAGACTGAAAGACAGCAAAAAACATGTCAGAGTATCTTTAAATAAAGATTTCTCCCTACAGCAAAGTCTTTTCCTCATTGGGACTTATTAAAATATAGACTTTTTCTCCAAAGGAAAGAAAAGTACAAAGCATGCCATCAAAGCAGAATTTCAAGCTATTTCATTCTGATAGCGTTCTTTCTGCAACGGACACCGGATGGTAAGGAACATCACTTTTCAAAGTTTATGCCATATGCCTTCCACGTTTGAGGAATTACGTGTGAAATAAATCACACTGATTTCCCAACTGAAAAAGGTGCCCAAAAAGGCCATAAAAGGACTGAGAATTGCCATCTATAAGTAATTAGCTGCTTTCGTACCTAATCCTATGCGCTGGGGTTTTAAAAGTTTTTAATTTACATAAGCAGAGACATAAAAAGAACAGTGTTAAGCTGTGGTGGCAAATTCAGTCCTCTGTCATATCCAAGCGTGTGGGAGAGCAGTCCCAAGCCCAGCGGGAGGCAGTGGGGCTGTGCTTCCCCTTCCCCTGCTCTGCCACATCCCTGACATCTGTGCTGGGGGCAGAGGGGACCCTGCTTTTCACAGCTATATCTTTTATCAAGGACGTGAGAGCCAGTTGCCTTTAAAGCAGAGGTGTTGCCTTTAAAGCAGAGGTATTCCCTTCTGGAGTTTGGACTGGGCTTTGAATAGACTTATCAGCATCATAGGGAGTGCACAGCAAGTGGCCATGTTCAGGCGTGGACCATTTTTCACCCCTGTTTAAAGATCCCTTGTGCAATGGAAAACGATGTTGGGGTGTATTTATCTGCTCGCAAATACCAAGCGGGGAATTCTCCTGTTGGGTGGGAATGTTATGCTGGTCCATCTACATCAAAGACGTACCGTTGTTATAAGGAACCTGCTGAGGAAGAGAAAATTGCATTTTTACAGAAGGGAGAAAGCGTGGCAGAACTATGTTTCACCTCTTTTCTGGACAAAAGATCCTCTAAAGGCCATATGATAGCAGCTCACATCAGAGTTGTCAGGAACCTGCCTTTAAAGTATAGCCTATCTCAACAAAATGTGAAAACAGAGCAGAACAAGCCAACAACAAACCAAACCAAACAGGCAAAGCCTCCGTCTGGTCCTACAAGGACAGACACCAAATATCACATAGGGACACAGAAGACAGTTCAGACCTGCATCTTTAATGGCATCTGAAAGTATATTGATTTTATTGGATGTTTAGGGACAATTTGCTTCTATTCCTTCATGCTCCCTCCTCTTTCCTCTTTTCTTCCTCTTTTCTGATATTCACAAAAGCAGTTCATTTTCTAGTTTGTGTTACATGTAGAGGTCTGGGCGATCAGCTATTGCTGTCCTGGGAGAATGACTGGTAAGGCTGGAGGTTCCTGCAACTGGGCAGGACACTGAATAGGGGAATTAACGGGGCTTTCAAGTATCTGGAGAGGGGCTCACTTAAACCAACAAGCTTCCTGCATGATGAAGAGGAGGAGGACACAATCTACAATAAAGGGACAGACTTACAAGGAAAGTACAGAGCACTTACTAGTTCCTAAGTGCTAGTGAGATGAAAGAGCCTGGTTCTTTCTGGTGTTTTAGCTTTGCTGGCAATGTTCTGTTTTCCTGTTGCAGTCAAGCAACAGCTTAAACTGGGCAAGAAAAGCAACATGGCTGCACAGCCGTTCTGAAGTCCCTTGCCCCTTCCGCAACAGGTTGCCTGTGTCAAGGACAGATGTTTGTTAGACAGAGGGTGAAATTCACCTCAGCACATGGGGCCAGCATGAAGGCAAGGCATCATTTGTCCCTTGTTGCAGCCCTGCTCTTCTCTAAATGGTACTTACTGTGGGAGCGTTAGGTGCTAGCTTGCTGCGGAAATGGGCCTTCATTTACATCTGGTATTTTGTGCCAAATGGCCTATGTTAAAACAATGTCTTGTGTAGTGCAAAATGAGGCATGAGTTCATTGTCCTTCAAAAGACAGTTTTATTTTTGTTGTTATAATGAATGCTACCCTTTACAATTGCTAAATCTGCAGAGCTCAGACCAAGGTGATGGATCATCTTTAATATTTACCACTTTGAAGGCTCTGACTGTGAGCATGCGAGCACGTTCAGCTAATCGTTTTATGCACAAAGCAGATTCTTTTCAAAAGAAGGCTCTGAAGTCAATGGCATGTTCTTATTCACAGGGACTAAAAAGTGCAGTGAACTAAAGATATATATGCAGGTAGCAAACAAAAGGACAACAGCATGCTCTAGCTAATTTTAAGAGATATGTATCCTTGGAAAAATTAATTAATTAAAAGGCGCAGTCCTTGGGAAATACTGTGCTCCTGCTACTGCCACATCTGCAATGAAAACATAGGAACGCTTATAATTTGAAAGATAAGTAACAACTGATATGTAAAAAGATTCCCGAAAACAGATGTTTTCACGTACACGTCTGTCCTTCAGGCAGTAGGTCTTGAAAGCTGTGTGACTAGACACTTCTAGCTCCATATGAGGCTGGAAACTGGAAGAACATGTCTTCACCAAGGGAAAAAAAGTATTGTGGTGTGGTGCTTTCTATCTTTTCCTCAAATTTCATGCCCCCAGATGGCTGTTAACTTTATATAATTTGCAGCCAAGGATCCTCCCACAGGGAGCAGGAACAGAGCCCAAACTGATCCCATCCAAACGGGGCTTGCTCCCATCTCAGATTGACTAATTCCTATGTTAAACTCAGGTGAGCCTTCCCGGCATGTGAAATTTCCCCTGCAGTTTCTCTCCACGGCTTACATGAAAGCTGCCATGCTACCCAGGATTTGAGTTAGGGGAACTGTCAGCTTCCCATTTGCTGTTGGATCATTTTATCCTAAACTCAGGCTATTTGGTTAGATCAGTAAATTCAGTTTAGAAATGCCCAGCAGTGAAACCATTGGCAACAAGAGAATGATTTGCCCCTTACAAAAATCTAAGCCGTCAGAGACGTAGCCTGGAGAAGCCTCTTTGCTCTGGATGACTTTCTAGCCAACTATCAAGATGACTGCCAGTAAAATTCAGTTGGCGGCATGGAAACCAATATGGTGCCAATTATGTTTGAAAGTTATTACCCCTGAAATGGTCAAAGATGTAGTTGTTCTCCACCAACTTAGCGATGCTACGTAGTAAGATAATTTAGAAGGAATGCCTAAAATTTGTGTGACTGGGGTGATGATGAGAAAAACCTGTTCAGATTGGTAATGTGTGTACTGCCTGCACGAAAACTGCCAGCGAAGTTTTGGTGCCAATTGCCTGTTTAAATCAATTCAGCAAAAGCGTGTACTTGTCTGTGTAGCAGGCAGATGTAACAACACACATATGTGTGTGAAAGAACATGTCCCTCACTAAAAGCATGGAGAGAGATGTGCGTTTGGGGAGAGATTTTGAGTGACACAAAGGGCAGCTGAGGAGCGACAATCCACTCGTGCCTTTCAAAGCTCCTTCCTGGGCTGGCATTTCAAAGATGGAAGTTGATACAGGTCTGGAAGAGACTGTATGACAGAGCGGGGGTATTTTTAAAAAATTAAGACTGTAGTGTGAGTGTCCACACTATGAAATAAATGAAGTAAAAATGGTCTTCATGTTAGGTAGTGGCTTGCTTTTGCTTGCGTTTTCCCTCACAAAATCTAACGCCTATATATGTAAGTAGGATGACTCAATGTTGCAGAGGTTGTTGATGGACCGGGTCAGGGAAGACATTCCTGAATAGGGAAAAAATAAGAGAAAGCAGAGATTTTATCTTGTTGGTTAAAACTGCCTATTGCAGGCCTGCACAAACACTGTTTGCACAAACGTATTTGGCAATTATCTTAAAAAGGTGATCCTCTGTGTCCCAGATCAGACTTGGATAACTTCCCCTCTGGGTCTGCATTAGCTGCTTAAAGAACCTGTTATGAAAAATTTACTTGCTGTTTGCTGTGTTTTCTTTAAACAGCCTGATTACATTTTGATGACACTGTACAAACACACGGTTAGAATCAAGTGCTAAAAATAGCTTCCTAGAACTCAAACTGGTTTTTAAAATAAGCAAGTAAACATGTGCGTATGTGTAAGTCATGCATGCATCCAGGCAGAACTAGTTATTTTTATTCTACTGGGTGAAATTGTCTGTAAAAACATGAGGTGCTATTTATTGTTACCACTATTTATAATCTAAAATACTAACAGTGACATGAAGTGTTGTCTCAGCTCATTTAACAGGCCGTGAAATGGTTAGAAGGGTGATAGAAATCTCTGACAAGTCAACCTCAGGTAAAATGTAGTTACTCATATCTGCTATGCAACCCCTGCTTTTCCATAATGTTGAGTAAAAATGGGTCATGTTATTAGGCAAAAATTACTATCATTAGCAAGAAATGTTTCCATCTCACACTGAGGAGAACATAGATATAGCCCAACGTCATCCCCTCCCCATGGTCTGACTTCAAGGGGAACTGGAGTAACAGGAAGAAATCGCTGGACTGGCTTCCCGCAGTGAAACCGTGGTGAGCTTGAAGAAGGTATGCTGCCCGTTGCCTCAGCTGTGGCGCGTTCACAGGGCATAGGGTCCTTTGCAGCGAGTTTCTCTCCTTAGATCTTTCCACCTTAGGAAAAAGATATTTTAGTCCCTCTTACATGCGAATGGGCAATTTTGATCCAACACTGGAGTGATTCAGCAAAAAATCATCACCTGTATAAAAGATGCAGTCTCTGACACTGGGCTTATGCCCAGGAACACCTTATGTCCCTGAGCAGGGTCTCAGAATTGGCCATGCTGTTGCAAATGCTCTTTGTTGCATTATGGCTCTTTTGAGGTTTTGTGGAGGCAAGTTATTTCACAGTGCTATTGCACTCTGAGGGGGAGAGGGAAGGGCACTGCCTTGCCTCTGGTCACTGCTGGCAGGAGAAAACCACAGCTGAGTTTGGATTTAGGGGCAAGTTGAATGGAAACACAGGGACTAGGGATGCTTGGAGTGGAAAATTAACTGGCAGTTCTAAAAATTTAAATCCTTTTATCCCTATGGATGTATTTCTTTAATCTAAGCACTTGACTGGGTGAGCTGCTCAATAATTTTTCGGTATCTGTTTCTGTGAGAAACAGGACATAATTGCAAGCCAGGTTTTCATTAAGGACCAGAGGTTTATAACCTCCAATAGAAATTTCCAACCACAAATAGTTATTATGTTGCTTTCAAAAAGTATATTGATAGTGATGAGATACTCTTTGGTTTTTACTGTGTTATTTTCATGAAATAACATTTGCCTTAATCCTTTTGGTTTGGCTCACTCTCTTTCTTGGCCTGATCCGTATGACAAATCCCCATTTATGCAGCTGGTACCCAACTCAGGACTTAGAAAAATGCAGAAAAAACATAGCTTTGTGACAAGGCAGGAAGAACTACAGGGCTATAGACAGTTATAGCCCTAAGTGTAACTGGGAAAACTGTTGAGACAAATCAATTGCTTACTGATGAGAAAAATTTCTTAGGGCAAAGTGAGAGTTTGCAGTAAACTATAGATTCCTACCCATGCACCTTTGAATATCCTCCCTGAGACCTGATCAAAACAATCCAAAAAGTGTGTGAAATGCAAAGAAATATTGTTTGATTCACTAGTCCTACCAGACAGGGGCTATTGTGCCTCAGTTATTTGGGACAACAGCTGTCACCGCAAAACGTATCTTGGTAAGGGACAGTCACTACTTACTTCCGTAGCAATGCTGCAATGCAGGGGGAACTTGACCACCTGTGGCTGCCCAGAGGGCAGCTTTTGTTGCTTGGCCTCAAGACCCCATTGCTGTGCCATTTTTCTCTCCCTAGATGCCTACACTCTGGTACTTGGAAAAAATCAGACCAGACTGCAAACTCACTTCAGGCAGAGACCATTTGCCAAGTATTGTATTCTGCAGGATATTCTAAATTGTATGGAAAAAAAAAAAAGAGATCATCTGCAAATACTCAGCCTGTATTCACCTTTAGACAAAAAATCTGATGCTGATCCCAAGAGCTAACGGGACAATCTTGCCCTTTTCCTGGGAGATTGCTATCAGAAGTGGGCTTACATCTGCTCTCCTAGCAATAGATGGTAGTCCTCTGGCTATCAAAAGGAAGGTGATTTTCTGTCATTATTTTCTCATATAGGAGTTTATCTTTAGATTTGTGATATTTTCAGCACTTACTCCCTGTTTCAAATTCAAAATGGCAATCCATTTAAATGATCCAATGACTTTCCACTTGCCTGTGCACGATCAATTAGGAAAAATCGTAACAGACCTGACCCTAAAGCCCGAACATATAGCACCCAGTTAGATTCTCGCATGACACAAAATGCTGACTTCACCAGCATGCTGCCCGGCAAACATTTGGATGCAACTGTCTTGGATATTTTATACACCAAATGCCACCTGCAGTAAATGCACAAGAAATCAAAGCAGGACTGGATACCCAACAGAGAAATCCTGGTATAAAGGTATGATATGGGAGTGACAGTGTAGAACCTCTAACAAATCCTTTTTCTACTGAACAACCCTTTAATATTGAGCAGCTGGAAGGACCTCTCTGGGTCTATGGGACCATAATTTCTCTGTGTGTGTAAATGTCTCCCTATTAGCAATGGATCCAAGTAGCCGATTTCAACCAACTCTGATGTTGAAAGGAGTTAAAGGTAATTTCATTCCTTCAACTGCTGTGGAGATAGGCAGTCGCATAGAAAAGAGAGACCATATAAATTTCTAAACTTAGGGAAAGGCTGCAAAACTCATGCTTTGTTAGACACATTAAGTGTCTTCTCAGCTGGAGGAAGGCTTCTAGTGAAGCTATCAATCACCTGTGAGGATCCTTGTCCAAGAGGATACTTCTGATGGGATTGAGCCTGTACTTATGTGGGGACCGCGTGAATTGGCTTCAAAACCAATGCCCCTGGTCTCCCAAGCAGAAACAGAGGAATATATGTGACTGGTCTACCTCAGTTAACCATACTTCATAACTTGTCTTGTGCATGAGCAACTTTAAGACATAGAGGATCACCAAACTGCAGTTTAAAGTCATGCAGTGTTTAATTTGATTTTTAAGGTTTTTGGGTCTGATCTCAGAAATTCTTTTCCAAATCCACATGGGGATGGATTTTTCGTAACTTACTATTTATGTTATGAAATGTATTTTGAGTGCATTTATCTCATATACAGTGATTTAAAGAGGCTACAGTAATTTAATCTGGAGGCATTTCAAGATGGGATTGACATCAGGAGTACTGTGAGGAGCCAGTTTCTGGACTTTCATCTGGAAAAAGAAAAAACAATTCCTTGCGCTTTTTCAGCCTTTTACAGTTTCTTTTAGATATCCTACATGAATATACAACGATCAACAAAATAGTTCATTGAAGCATCTGGTATCAATGTTTTGTTGATGGCATCGCACAGAGACATGGCCCTGGTGCCATTTGAAGTGCTAGAGCAGTTGAAGGAGGACTGCAGAATATTAAAAATCCTTGAGCAGAAGATGAGCAAGCTCTCAGGATAAAATTTATCTGAGAACACCTGAAATAATAAGAGTTTACTCTAAGCTATTCTGGCCTCTGTGTCTAATTACCAGAGAAATGTAAGGATGATGCATCCCAGCTAATTTAGGCACGTGCATGTTTTAGGATGACATCTTCAATGACTGACTCCATGACTACCTTAGAGAAGATACCTACTTCACACTGCTCAGCTAGGTAAAATGGAGCCTACAAACTTTTCTCTTGCTGTTGCTTTCACCTTGATACGGTTAGGCTTTAGCTCACTGTTGTTGGCCAGATGATTAATTTTGACCTTACCCAATAAAAACTGAAGCAGAAGCACATGACAGTGAGGGAGTTACCCATATGTAATTTGTTTTGTAGGACTAAATGTTGACCTTCTGCCCAGCTAAGCCAATGGAAAGACTTCAACTGACCTCAGCAGACTGAAATGAAGAAATGAGTTACCGAGGCTAATAATTTTGTCTTTTAACTTAGCTCTGGCTTCAGTAAGCATTCAGGTAAACACCCTAAATTCCGGAGTCTCTGCCCATTTAACCAATCTATAATGGTCATACATCATGGTAATCAGTCAGTGGCAATCAATGGCAACAGTTTACTTTTCAGTTTAAAATTAAATAAGTAGAAGTCAGTTATAAAAAGCCTTGCAAATTCTCTTCCACGCGTCCAGTACAAATCTTCATATATTTCCATTTAGGATAAATCTGAATAGGAATTGAATAGATTTCTACTGGCATACTCTGATGATATTCAAGGAGTAGGTGTAGCAAGCTGTGGGAACTAAGAAATTAAGAAAAATATTGCAGTGCTGTCAAGAGTAGGTGTAGACATTTTGTACCTGCTAAACCAAAATGATGGGCCTAACATTTAAAATAATACGCTGATGTAACACTCGAGCAGAACAGTGATTTAGATAGACAATGATCTTTCCTCTGCTATCCAGTTTCCCTAATACTAGAAGGAAGCCAAATGCTTTGCAATGCAAATAGAGTTGCAAATAAAAGGATGGTGTGAAGATATGATTCATCCGAAAAAAATGTTTCACTTAAGAAGCCCCAGAAGGCAGGATATAGATCCCCTATTTAATTCACCCTACCCCCTTCTGGCTTCTCTGCACTAGCGCAGCAGTGACTACACAGGATCTTCCTTGTTTTGTAGGTTGTGCCTTGGGTTTCTTTGCCCTTCAGTGGAGGCTTGTCTGGAGAAGAAAACAAGGTTACAACGCTTCCTTTTTTTATTGTTGCTGTCTGATGGGATTACTCTTAAATTTGGGAGCAGAATAGTCGCTAGCTGAATCCCAGATCTCTGGATAATAGAGATGGCATAAAGCCTTCTTCATTTCAAGTTAGTATGTGTGCTGCAACAGCAGGAGAACGTAACTGGAGTTAGGCTTGGAGTACAGAGAGAACATCTCGCCTCCTACAACACCTGCAGATCAACTGAATTATGAAGCTTGATTTGATAAAGAAAAAAATGAACCTCTCTAGGAAGTGAATGCAAAGGAGAAGCAAAGCAGAAGCAGGTGCAAGAGCGTTAAAAGCCAGACTTTGCAGCAACGTGTTTCTAATGTAGTGGA
Organism: Morus bassanus; assembly: GCA_031468815.1. NCBI lineage: Eukaryota > Metazoa > Chordata > Aves > Suliformes > Sulidae > Morus > Morus bassanus. The sequence goes on from CM062583.1 coordinate 7,645,386, forward strand.
AAACTGGGCATTCGAACCAGCTCAAGAGCAGATACGCATAGAGCTTGAGAAGATACTATTCATGTTAATTAGGACTGAGTCCTACACATTTAACTCCCACAGATTTCTTAAGGGTTCCAATTCAAGTCAATGTCAGTAGGAACATGTAAGGGCTGCAGGCACGGGCTCTTTACACTATTAGTAGTCACATTTTGGGACTTATTAATACTGGGATTTGCTGAACAGACTGTACTGCAAAACCATGCTAATTAGCATCTAAAATTCTTGGAAAGCTGCCACAGATTCCTGGGAGCTGTCTACACCACCAGCAAAAATGGCTTTAGAGATGCTGATTGCCTGAAATAGGTTGGGGCATAACTCGTCCTTTTGCAGTGGTTTTTATTGCATCCATGTAGCCACCCCGGCTTTTGTCAAAAGCCTTTTGGTGCACACCTGAGACAGCTGCTCTCGGTTAGTTTCGCAGGGATTGTTTCTGGAAAACTTGAACCAGTGGGTTTGTTTTAGAGTCTAACCTGGAGTGCCGAACTGCTTGGGATGATGCTGGGTGGAAGGTGTTTCAGTGTGTCTTACATATTGTATTAGTTTTCTGTGGTAGCGCACTCTCTTGTGAGTTGGTGAATGAATTTTGGTAAGGCAGAATTACAGTGATTCTTATTTGTTTACCTCTACGGTAAGGTTACCATTTCCAGCTGCTCCCATAGTTTAAATAAAACTCATCAAAGGGTTTCAGCCATTGATATTTGTTGAGACTGGAGCTCCTCCTCACTTACCTTGGTCAAGCATTGATTCAACAATAATGCAGTTCAGTTAACTTGAGACTTTCACTTGTTTGGCTTCAATTCCAGGAATGGTCTCTCCATGACATGTTCCTGTTTCTAGTTTTTCCTCTGTAGCCCAGAAAATCACTTGGAGATTTTTGAGGCTCAAATTCCATCCCTGACTGATTCAGGAGAGGCCAGACCACACCTTAAGAGATATGCCTTACCATGAAGCAAAAGGGCATGCTGATTTGGCATCTTGTGTCCTCCCCTCTTCCGATGGGTCTCTCTTGATGTGTCTGAAATCCTCAACTCTATAGCAGAGATGACAATGCGAGGCTCCTGCTGGGATGCATGAAGCACCAGGATTACGTGGAGACCTCCCTTTCTATCTCCCCCAAACCCACTCTTAGATATCTTGGCTGTCCATATGCAGCTTGTAAGGATCATATCTTGATTAAGCAAAAGCCTTTTGGCTCCCTGGTGGGATTTCTCCACTGGACATAGTGCAGAAAGATGACTTTTGAGAAAGTCGCAGTAGCTAAAGAACGGGGGAGTATTTAAAAATGGGAAAAAACGTAGTGCCTATAAATATATAACCTAGGGTAGGGCTTCCCAGTTGTGGCCTGTGTCCTGCCAATGGTACGCAGAAGACTTCAGGATGGTATGAAGGTATTCCATGAATATCCGAATCCCTCCTTGCCCTCAGGAACATGGTTCAAGACGGAGGCAGGAACTGCTGAACGGCTGCCACTGCCGTCTCTGCCTCGAGGTGAGACTTGAACAGTTCGGAGGGAAGCAGAGCTTGCTGTCCTCTGCCTTCCACCAAAGAATACATACCTTTGGTCCAGAAGTTCATGATTCTCCTTGACGGCTAGACCCCTGCGTATGTGTCTCGGTTGGAAATGTCAGGGGTTAAACAGAGCCACCAAGCACCTATGTGAAATCCTGATGAAGCAACGAGGCTTTTCAAATTTTCCCTTCTAACTGCATTTTCTTATATTTTAAATAAGCATATGTTAGCCAGGAGACTTCTGTCTTCTGTAGAAAGCTGTTAGCAACACTGTGTATCTCACTCATTCCAGCACGTTTTACTTCTCACAAATGTTGACAACCATGTGTGAAGCAACGAGGATCCGTGCTTGTGACCGTCACCCGCCGAGGAGGAATTCAGAGAGGAAAGCCAAGAAATCAGGGACGAGGGATGGATGGGAGACACTATTTTGGCTCATTTGTTGCATCTGCTGAAGACAACCAGAGCTGCAAAACTGGCAGCAGAAGAGAGAGATGGGTCCCATTCCTCTCCGGTCAACCCAATGAATAATTAATGCACTTTAATATATGATAGTATAATATACTTTCCAGAAAATGTGCTACTAGCACAGCTATTGATGCGCCATCATATTAAAGATGCATAATTAAATGAACTGCAGAAAACCAAGAGCGTGGTTAAAAATTCATGGCTTGCTTCAGAGCGGCGGCGGCGGCTGCGTACCGAGCAGCCGTTAGGGAAGCGGCTGTAAGCCTCTCCTTCCAGCTCGTTTAAAGAATATTAATCAGAAAGAAGTGGTGTCAGCCTATTTCCAAAAAGTAAATTAACGAGGAACAAAGGAACGGGGAGCCGGGAAAGGCATTGTCTGCAACTTTACTATTCAACGCTCGCTATTCTGGGTAAATAACACGGAGTTAATAATGCTATCAGTGATTAATTAATTAATGAAGTTAACATGCGTTGCTGCCAGTGCAGCTGCAGGGTCACGCCGGAGCCCTCGCGGCCGAGTCCCTGCGTGCGGCAGCGGCGCGAGGAGCGGCGCGGGCTCCGCCCCCGCCGCGGGTGCCGCGTGGCGCCGCTGTCACGCGCGGGCGGCCGAGGCCGGCCCGCGTCGCCGAGCAGCCGGAGGGGCGGCCGGTGGGCGGGGCCAGGGCGGCCGTTGCGGGGGGCGGGAGTTTCGAACGGCGGCGCCGTGGAACGAGGAGGATGCGGCGGCGGGAGCCGCGCGCTGGGGGCGAGGAGCCGGTGAGCCGCGGGGGTCCCCCAGCCCCGGGGCGGGCGGTGTGGGACGGGACGGGACGGGACGGGACGCGGCGGCGGCGGGTGCCGTCCGTGGACGGCTCAGGCCCGCCCGCGCCCGCGGTGCCCCCGAGCTCGGCGGCTCCGCTCCGGCCGCGGGCCCCCCCCGGGGCGAGCGCCGCCCCCGCCCCGCCGAGGTGTGGCGGCGGGTCCTGCGGGCTGCCCGGGCGGAGGGGACGGTGCTGCGGTGGGCTGAGCTCCCGCCTCACCTCCGCGGGGTCGCGGGTCGTGAGGATGGTAATTTCTAGCTCTTTAATCTTTTAGCCACTGATTTCCCTGTTAATGAGGTTTTTTTAAACCTCAAATCACTTAAAAACTTGAATTAGTTGAACTCAGCTGTGTCTGTAAAGCTGTTACTGTCGGTCGCAACAAATACGCGTTCCTGAGTCTGGCTAGAAATGTCCCCAGGCTAGGATCTTGACCTCACAGCCTCTGTTTTACAAGAATACTCACTGCCTGACTACTTGCTAATTTCAAATACATGTAGTAGACCTATGGGGTTTAGACTTAAGCCTCTGTAGTAATAAATAGAAAGTGTACCTTGGAATAATGTCCTGAAAGCCTGTATTTAAGATATCAATTAAATAAAGTAAATTTCCACTATTGTCCTGCCTTCAGCAGTACTTATATCACATTGCTTAGCTGTTGTTGGATTTTTTGGTTTGTTTTGTGACCTCATCACCTATGTAAAACTATAAATCCTTTAACACTTCTTACGTTCTAGGTATACTTAGGTGGGGAATACAAAGGCTCCTTCTGAAAGTATTGCTTAAGTGGTTCCTGACTATGGGGCTGAAAATCTCATCAACTGTTAGTAATCTTGTATGGGCTATGCTGCCACTGGTGGGGGAAGGACGGAGACCGCGAGGGAAATGGTGCATTAGTAGACAGCATATGGCAGAACAGTGCTGTGTCGTTCCTCCAAGTCCAGATGGTGTGCTTGTATTTTTAGAAGGAACTGAAAAAAAGAAAAAAAGCTGACCAATTTTTTTTGGTAGACGTGAAGAACTTCATACATTCCAAATCAGGATGCTAAGTCATTCCTTTAGATGAGATTTATATGGTGCAATTATTTAAGCTATGGCCCAACAACCATTTAATGCTAGTCCAGAATATTTTATGTGAGCTTGGCTGCGGTGTAGTGGACTAAATCCTTTGTGTAGTTCTGAAAGTCGCGGTACTGATATGTGCAGATGCCCCAAACTAGGAGAGTTTACTTGCTCACCGTACTTATGTACCAGGTGATAGACCTGGAGAGGAGCTGCGGTTTGTGCTGCCTCAGTGCAGAGGCCTGTTGCCCTGGGAAATGTTAGGGGGCAGTACCATTTCACTCTTCTGAGATGAAATTCAGCTTTGTAACAGCTAATGTCTTAGTTTAGGCTCAAAGAATGAGTAATTATTTCTTGGGGGCAGCTGTGGGCCTTGCTTAGCTTTTCATAGCTGTGTAAAATTTGACTCGGAGTAAAACAAGATTGATGAAATCCATTTGCTTCTCCTTTCCTTCTGGGATGAGCGCTGAGAAGAAGCATGGCTAGAGAAGCAGGTGCTGGGGATGCAGAGGTGTGGGTGCACTGCTTTATCCTGTGCTGGCTGGGGCTGAAAATTTGGATAGCATGTCCATGAGGGAGGAAACTGGGGTAGTCTACTGGTGCCATACTGTGTCCTAGGCCTTTGTATATTGACTGTAGGGAATACCAGCAGAACTTCCATGGAAGACATCTCTGATGTGAGCTTTGGGAGCTATTCACCACCAAACAACCCACGGGTGTCAGAGAGCTGGTGTCATGGTAACCTGTGCGCATCCCAGACATTTCTCATGGGGTCTCAGATTGAGAATTCTTAGCTTCTGGAGAGTCCTCTGTACTTAATTAGTGTCCCCCTTCACGGTGGTGTCTAGTCATCACCTGTATTCTCACTGTGTGACTTAATTGTCTCAAACACTGGCAAATTCAGTAGAACACTTAGTATTTGTCCTGCTTTGCCTGACTACACAAGCCTGGGGTCTTTATCATCTTGGGGGGGGGACACGACACCTACCTCCTGTATTACCTGAGGAAAATGAGAAACTGTGTTTGTGTACGTGGGCTTTGTGGCTTTCTGGCTCTTGATGTAGGGCTGAAGAAGCTTGTGTACAGCTCTAGGTCCCATTTTAACAAGAATGAATTTGCTGCCTGTAACAGCAGAGGTAGGAAATAGAATGAGAGGCTTATACTGCTGAAGGGATCTGATAGCTTTTGTGATTTTATAACAGTGTTCCGAGGTGGTTAGGGATCGGCTCCGTTTCAGATGCCATGTAGTAGAGTATGACAACTCTTGAGCATGTTGCCATGCTGGTGCTGAGTGTGGCCTATGGATCTGAACTACTTTTACTTTAGGGTAACAAAGTGGGGTGGTTTGGAAGCAGAAACGCTCTGTGAGCAGATGGAACAGCAGCTGAAACATTATCTGTCTTTACGTTATGGTATCAGGCCTTCAAAAACAATAAAACCCACTCCTGCAAAGTTGGGAGGGAATGAGTGGTGGCTACGTAGTGAGCTTCCGCCTGCCTCCTGGGACTGCTGTGAAGGGTCACTTTCTCCTGTCAAAGGCAGCTAATGACAGAGTGAGTCCCAAGTAAAGAAGAAAATCGTCCTCATTACCCCTTTCATGGGTTCTGGATTTCTCAGGTACTTGAGTTGTGGGGAAATTAGCTCCCTCTTATTTCTGTCCTGTTTAGAGGCTTGAGGGAGAGCAGTTGCTGGTACTTTTCTACCAGCTGAAATACTGAACTTGTAAATTCAAATTATTGTGCTGTGAGTTTCGGTCAATTGCTTAGAGATCCATTTCCAAAGCACTTGTTTTGAGTTCAGATGTAGTATAAAACTGAAAACTGACACGATGCTTTCAATTCCAGAGGTAGTAGGGACACTCTTGCTCAGTGTTGAAAAAGCTTTGCTCATCACTGACTTGTAATGTATTTGCAATGCAACCCTGCAATACAGTGACAACACGCTGTTTTTTAAGTGTCAGGAATATTTGGTTTGGCCAGGGATGGCCATGTAACAAGGAAGTGTGTATCAGAGTGGCATCTAGCACACCTTTGGGAGACAGCAAGCTGTGATCCTTCACCTTAATTATCTGCTGGCTTGGTGTGGATTGACCTCTTTGAAGTGGCAAGTGAGGAATAATGCACATCTATAAAAGTTTGTTTTCTCCAAAAGTAGGCAAAAAGAAAGTTGACTTCCCAAAAGTTTTTACAGTACCTTAAACCCCCTTGACTCCTTCAAAAAACCAGTGATGCAGAATTCTAGTGACTTGGCAGGCAAGTCTATCTCATTTCAGACTTTTGAATGAAAAGTGTGCACGGCTGTGCCATCAGGCAAGGCATGGTCCTTGTGTAGTGTTGAAGCTACAAGAGCTGTCTGACTTTCAGCTCATGGCCTGAAACAGTCAAATGTTGGGATATTATCCTTTTTTCGCTTCTGGTGTTACCTGAATTTTATATCAACCACAAGTGAAAAAATGACATTTTTTTAACCCTTTTCAAGATGGCGAAAGAAATAATGAGATTGAATTTCTGATTTAAAGTATTTCAGACATTTTCCTGAGTTTAGAGTTTATTTTAGTAGGGATCACTGTAAAAAGTGGAATGTTAATTTATAAGCTTTGTTCAGTTAGGCCTTTCAATGACTGTATGAGGGGACCATATGTTATTGTCCTCTGAATGACATGTTGAGGCACATAAATTTTTAGTATCTTTCAGATACTATGGTGAGTTAATGTTACTACCTGGTTTGAAATTTGCATGTTTAATAGGTATAGTGAGTCTGTTACATCCTGTGTTTTACTCTTTTGTTCCTGAAGAGAGAACCATCATTTTACATTTAGTAAGCATCGTGAAGGCTGCATATAATTAAAACCTAGGGTTTTCTATCCCAACTGTGAAATAAGAAGAGCTTATTAAAAATTCAGGATATTGTTAGTTGGATTTTTGTGTAGTCCTTTGTTTGGTTTTTTTGCATATCTAGGAATGCAACATCCAAGAGAAGATTAACTTTGAAATCCGCATGCGAGAAGGCATCTGTAAGCTACTTGCAGTGAGCACACAAAAAGACCAAATCTTGCAAGCGGTTAAAAACCTGATGGTTTGCAATGCTCGTATACTTGCATACAGGACAGAGCTACAGAAACAAAAAGAAGAGCTGGTCTCATGCAGAAGCGAAGAAGAACGGTGAGTAACAGCTCAAATTCAAATGGAGCATTGGTGAAGCAGGCTTTTACTTACGTTAATTCATAGCAGCCTGTGTAGGAAAGTGGATTTAAACCCTTCCATCGGTCTTCCCCCATACAAACATACATTACTGCTGCTTTAAAACATTACTTTATAAGACCATTCCAGTATCTTCTTTTTACTTTAAGAAATTAAACACAAGTTATATTTTCTGGGTAGATTTTATTATTGACATTAAACTAGAATTCAGCATCTGAATATCGGGTAACAGAATAGACATATTTTCTTCATTACCTCTGGCACACAAAAAGGTACCTAACCAAGTCTGAAGGAACAAAACAAAACTGTCCAAGTCAGGATACACCTGTTTCTACTTTTCATTCTTCCTGTTGTTATTAAGGTCCCTTTAATGATGGAACATCATGGTTAATTGATACCCTCTGCTGGCCATTTTTGTTAACTGCAGCAAAGTAATACTACAACAATAAATAATAAGAAAAATCAGTTTAGTTGAAAATATTCTCATGTTATGACTCTTGAATGGGCTAAATTATATGTGGTTTATTTGAATAATGTTATAATTTTTTGCTTAATGGAATAAATTTTGGATGCAGTGTTGAGAATTGTGGTGCAGAGACACTATTGCTCTCAGGTTATTACTTTAATGAAATATTATATTGCAATTTAACATAGTACATGCTTAGCTCCAGTTAATTGTATCTATACGAACAGTCCTGCTACTTTTGGCTTTCAGAAATGTGGTCTAATAGGAGAAATTTATTGAAGGAAAGAATGGCATTTTCTGACTATATCAGCTATTATCAGTGAAAGCTGATTTTGAAAGCTAGCACTTAACTGTGGTGTTCTGTAATTATTGCAGTTGTATTGCTTTTTCCTACTGAGGTGAAGAGCTTTATAGTGATCCATCTCTTATTTATGTTTTTAACAATGGAATAATATCAAGTATGTATATATGCTGATGTTCTCAACTCCTGGTCTTTGATGTCAGTGTCATCACAGATGACATCACAGAATGGTGATGGCACATGTCCAGAACAGGGCAGAGATACTTGGAGATATATCTGAACAGCTGTATTGTTTTCTTACAGTCATAGTCAGCTGTATTGTTTACTTGATTTGTGTCCGTCATGCATTGCTTAGAGTTCTGTTTTAAGGGACCCCTTTGAATAGTCAGTGGAGGTCATTAGAAGAGATGCATGCTATACAGTTATTTTTCTATCATTTAGATCATATCTTTGATAGTTGATAGTGCATTTGCAGTTCTTTTTTCAGTATTTGCTCAAGACTGGAATTTGGTTAAAGCTTAATCCAGATATGATTAGGATGACTGAGAGAAAATTCTAGGATTTTTAAGTGAATTTTGTCCTTGTTTCTTGTAACGTGGGTCTGTAATCTGTGAGTTCTGAAGATACTTTAACTGCCTTTGGAAGTCAGGATATTGGTAGCAACTAGAAATTTTCATTTCACCTTATTTGGTTAGGAGTGGTGGCAGATATAAGGAGAGCACTGTATTGTTACTCATTATCTACAGATTGTTTTGGTTCAATTTCAGGTTCACCTTGAGATCTGTGCTCTGGCTACTTAGCAAACTGTCTGCCTGCATGTAAAGTCACAATATTAACAATGCAATATTTTGTAATTGGTCTCTATTAATAGAGGAGGAGGCAATTCTCTAACCAATAATAGAACTGATAAATTAAGTTGCTTATTCATTGATGTGTACAGAAGGGGAAAAGTTGATAACTTATTTGATTCTGTTGGAGCTAGAAAAGACAAGTAAGATTAATCTATTTGTCTTTTAATGCCCAGGTTAAATAAGCTTTGGAGTAAAATCTTCTGGGGAATTAAGAAAATTCATGGTGTACCTTCCTCCCAGATTATCCTCAAGAATCTAATGACTCATATCTTAAACGAGAGATACCAAATTTAACTTTAAAGAAAAGAGTTTGAAATGAGCCATAACATGAAAATCCTGACAGTTTTTAATGCTTAAAGGGTTGAGTTTTAGAAGTCTAAAAGCACAGATCTCAAACCTCGTTTTTCTTCTTTTTGGCAGGTCTTCAGAAAATGGGGCAAAAGACCGGGTGGCATGCAGAGCAAAGGTTGCTATATCAGGTAAGTGGCTGGGTAGTCACTTAATTAAGAGCTAATTGGCTGGACAGTAACTTTTTGTAATACAAATTATACAAACCAGATGGTATTTTTAAAGTGTGTATGTGGTTCAGGGGCATAAATCCTCTTGTGCTTCAAGGGGACTTGTGCTTTTAAGTCACGCACGTGCTTTCGAAGATCCTACCTAGTATTACCATTTTACTTTCAGGGACTCTCACAGTGGGAAATACTTTTTTCTGTTTGTCACTAAACACTGAATATATTTCAAAGCTAAATAAGTGTCAATGTGCTGATAACTTTTTTTCTCCTCACAAAGACAAACTTTGATGTGATCATACAGGGTATGTCTAACGAATTGAGGGGAGAATTGTGACTAGTATGCAAATGTTATTTAGTTAATGCAGATTACATAACTACAGCAAACGTACAATAGTACGGCTTCCATGCAAACTAGTAACAAGAATGTTTAACAGTGGTTTCCAGTAGGTGGGTACACTGTTTCTTAGCCTGTTCTCAAACTTCAGCACTATGAATTTATCATTTTCTTTGCCTGTGCCAATAGTGGATCTTACTATGTTCAGCATTCCTGTAGTTTTTCATTGTGGTTGTTCTCCTAGCTTTGCTAACAGATCTGTTTTTGCTCCCTGACCTGCTTCATTGCAAATAAAAAAGTGTAGAAGGGCTCACTACTTAAGCTGTTTAAATTAATCCTGCATATTTTGACATATCTCTAAGCAAGGTAACTTCTAGTAGAAGAGCGATGAGCACATGGTTCAATAATGTTTTCTGCCAGCACAGCTGTTTGCAGAATGTGTATCTGTCTTTCCTCCTTATGGTAGTTGGATGAAAGCATCTGTTTGCCTGTCTGTGCTGTGGTTGCACCTTTCATAGGATTTATAGAGTTATCTGCAGTGAAGACTCTAGGATCATATAATACACTTGTTATCTTTAGAAAATCAGAATTGTGTAAGGACTCTGGTTTTAGTATGAAAAATTTGTTTAGAATATGAAACATTTAGCTGGTTTCTTTTGATGGGAGAAGAGAAGGGTAAATACACCACTTCCTATTATGTGCCATCTGTTAATGATTCTGTCCTGTTATTAACATAGTGATTCTCAAACTGGAAGTTATGATCCTCAGAAGTATGGCATAGATCGAGGCAAAGAAGAGAGAGAGGCATCAGCTACCTCGTGAACTCAAGTCTCAGTGCTGGGACGCTGCCATGCCTCGCCCCTCTTGTGAGGAAGCCTAGCCAGGTCCGGTTTACAGCAGGAAGGTCTAAATGTTCTTCTTGGCCTGTGCTGAGAGATTTATGCTTTCTATAGATCGTCTGTTATTAACTCCTTATATTCCACTCTGTGTGCCTGAGAAGCAGAGAACTGGGGTACATGAGAAATAATTGTGGGGACAGGCTTGTTTGTGCTTGGCAAGGGCAGGAGCCTCGGGGCAAGGTACATGTTTAGGGAGATGCTGAGATGACATCAATACATGCCTCCCTGGTTCTTCATTGCGTTGTCCTCTGACCCACTACCCTGTGTCCATTTAGCATGTCAAATCAGGTCCTGTCTGCTTCCACAGCTGATACATGTTCACATCTGTAATGTCCCATTGTTCTTTCCCTGTCTTTCCCAATCCTGCTGTAGCGCATTGGGCATGCTGCAATTCTCTTTTGTATGCCGACCTTCAGTAGATTTGCAACTGGAGTTGCCCCATGTATGCGGAAGGCACGCGTGCGTGTGCATGTGCCTGCCTTTTTGAGAATGCAGTTGCGAATACGAGCAGCGTGAATCAGGAGATGTCGTGACTGAATTGTCTGGGAGAGGTTGGAAATGAGGCGTGAGTGGTAGTCCATGTAATATGACAGGTCATGTAATTTAAGAATTGAAGATATCGAATGGATTTTTAGGGGAAAGTAATCCATCCACTTATAAATATATTAGTGTATCATATGGTTAGTACATGCCAGAAGCTTAGACTATTACTAAAAAAAAGTGCGATCATGTGGCCAACACCAAAAGTTCAGGAACAGCTATGCAGGAGTACTGAGGAATGTACTCCTACAGAAAGCAACTGTATGTCAGATACTGTGTGGGGAGTGCATTCCTTAATCCACAGATTTTCACACTTCTATTATTTTTACTTATTTATCCCCCACGTGTGTGAATAAATTAGGTAATTTATATTATCTTATCAATCAATTACTTTGTCAGAAGACAATACATTAGATGTTGATCAAAAAGCATAATTATAATTAAAGTAATTTTATAAAGGAATCATTGGCTTCATATCTGATAAATTGTAGTGCTTGAATGTATCCAATGTGAATCCACACGGATTTACAGCTAATGGTAACTGAAATTAAGGTGTGTGAAAATTGATCTTTGTTTTTGACAAATGGCAGCTCTTTCAATCCAAGAATTAATTGAAAACTGATTTACAAGTATCATGTTAAACTTGTTCAAGCAATTGACTATCTATATCCTGATGATTTTCTAAGGTGTAAATTTTTCAGCTAGCAAGACATTGAAAGTGGCATACAGAAGTAATCTTTAAGCTAGTACTCTAATTGTTAACAAGACCTATTGAATGCATTAAAACTGTTGTTCAGAGTTTGCTGTGATTATAGATTAAAAAAGGCTTTTATTGTAACTATTTTCACATATTTATGTGAATTTAAGACCTTTGTTTTTTAGGAAAGAAACATTCTGTGCTTTGTCTCTGACAGAGATAAATATATATATTTAAAGTTTGAGAGAGACTTCTGTAACTGTTTTACTGACACTACTTCTGTTTCCTTATTTTAAAAAACTATTTTTAGAAATGCTTACTATGCAAATGCATCTTTAGAAATGAAAGGCAGTTTCAGAATGTGGTGACATGTTGATTTTTAGGAAGTTGTGGCAGTCTAAAGCTGTATGCTGGCAGTTCACAGTTGAAAATTCATTAGTTTTCATAAACATTTAAAAACAGATTAATTTGCAAGTTTCAAGACTGAAATAGCATGTATAATAAGATGTCCCATAATATAATCAAAATCACCTTAAATTTAAATTTTTCATTTAATATAACTTCTGAAACAGAGTAACTATATGCAGTTTCACTTAAATCAACAAGAAGTTTTGTGGGTAAAACCCTGTAGGAATACATGATGATCTGTTGCCAAAATACCACTACTGTTTTGCATCTTAGCATACTATATGTGGATTTTTCCATCAGCCTCATATAAAGATCAACACTGGAGTCAGCAATGCTCCTTTATAACAATATTGAAGATTTTTATCAAAAGACAATTGAGCTAGTGCTGTTCACTGCTGCCATCATGTGTCACTTAATATATTGCATTAATATACTTTAAAACACACTGTGTTGTACTTAAGAAAGCGACTTTGGATTTATAAAGCCCCCACTGCATTTGTCTTTTAACAAGGGACTAATAAGAAACGTTTTGTCTAAACTTGAGTCCTGGAAACTGGAGGAAAATGTCACTCAGTACTGTGTTGGACTGAGTAGATAAATTGAAAAATTTGTTGAAGAAAATACTCTCCTAATATTAAAATGACAGGCATGACTTAAAATAATGGTTCTGTAATTGCACCTCTACTATGGTTCTGATGTAGAAGGATGTTTCTGAGTTTAAAAAAAAGATTTCTAAACTCTTTTTGTGCCAACTAAGACAATTCTGACTGGGAATGTGATTACAAGTGATATTTTCTCTGTGGTTAGCAAAACAAGACTTAAGTATTCGCAGTATAAGTATCCCAGTCATTTCCATTAAATTGGGAAGTTTTTTTTCTTGCAGTTGGATGAGTGGTTTCCAGCACAAGGCAAGCAGAGTTTCAGTTTACATCTGTGCATAATAATGGCTCAGAAGCTCTGAGTTCTGAGAATACCTCTCAGAACTATGTTACACAGTCACCCTGAAATGTTATTTCAGGTACTTTCAAATGAGATTGAAAATATTCCTTATCCTAGCATAATTTATAAAAGAAAGTGACGCTTCAGTTTGATCTAATTGATGAATTTTCCTTTGACATCAGTAATAAAATTGAAATAGTTGTGCTGTTCGTTGGGTAGAAGGTCCTGTTACCTCCAGAACATCAGGAAAAGAAACAAGAAATTTTTTGCAGTTTGTTTTGATCACAGATTTATGGTATTGGATATAACTTAATTTCCATACTTTTTTCTTCCTTCTAGATATTCGAATACCATTAATGTGGAAAGGCTCTGATCACTTCAGCAATAAAGAAAGTATGTAAGCTGTCATGAACTACTGTGATAAGCAATTGCTTATGCCTGTAATTTTAGACTGGATGGGGAAGTCCGTACTCCTTTCAACCCCTTCTTTGACCTTTCAGTAGGTCCATATTTCACTGTGTTGCATTGTTGCTCTTAACTTGAATTTGTTGGTTGTAGCAGCTTGAGTTAGTTCGAAGTCCTGTAGTTCTGTGTGTTTAAACCCTAGTGTCTAAGTCCTTCTGAGGAGAAATTCCAGAGGAAGTAACAGAAAAGTGTTGTTATTAAAGGGGTAGCTGAGAAACTTCTGATTAAACTTGTTGTTCTATGTCTTGTCTACACTTGAGAGAGTACACTGGAGGGTGTTTCCAGTGAGAAATTTGAACGAAAGTTGTCTGTTGGTGTTGAGTGGATTATTGGATGGTCTTCAAGTACATGCATTTTGCTGCGTCATGGAGATTAACCCTAAATCTGTTCCAGCTGTCACCTGGCATTGATTTCACTTTGATTTTCAATAGGGTCAGAGGGGCTAAGCGTGGCAAAACAGTCTAATCCTATATAGTACATTCAAAAAATGAGGCAGGCTTTGGATCAAATATTTGGGATTTTTTTGCTTAAAATCAGTTTTATTAAACAAAATTGCATTTTTTACTAACATTTCTGAAGTTGCTAGCACAAACTACCCCTGATTATCAGAAAAAAACCCAAAAAGTTGAGCAGAGGTAGGCATTTTTCCCTCTGTGAATGTTGTTCTACCTATACAGCAGCTTTGATAGTTCAATTATTATAAAATCCTATGAATAAAGTTTATGGTGGGAAGAATTTGAGGGTAATTCCTTAGAGGTCTGAGTTACCATTTCTTCTGCTTTTGTTTACTGGAACCATTTAGTATTGTGATGTGTAATATGGCTAATAAAACATTTATTTGGCTCTCTCCAGAATCACAACGCTATGCAGTATTTTGTTTGTTCAGAATGGGAGCTGAGGTTTTTGATACAGAGGTGGCTATTGTGGATAAAGCAATAACAGATATCTGCTTTGAAAATGTAACCATATTGTGAGTATAATTTATTTCTGTTGAATGAAGTGCAAATATTGCTGTTCTCTTTTGAAAGTGGGTACGATTATGAATAAGATTGGCTGAGATCCACTAAGTTTTTCTGTGGGCAAAGGAATCAGTAGAGGTCCTGTTAATTTAGTGGATGGTGGATCCCCACCTCTGGAAGGTTGGGTTTTGTGTACAAAATGATGCTGGTTGTAGCTGTGCTACTTGAACTGTACTTCTTTTCATTTTTGCCATGAAGCATTTTTCTTTATATAAAGAGATAAACAAACTTGAACCTCAAGGACAGAATGAAATTGGTACTACAACCTGAAAGCATTATAAAAGTATAGGCATGAATATTGCACCCAGTGTTTTAAGTATTATTCTGTACAGCAGGCTACGGTCTCTCTTGATGTTCCCTTAAGTCACAGTTCTCTTAAAACCAGACCTTCTTTTCCACGCATCATGTTCTGTTACACCTGTATGAGCATGTGCTACAGCCACAGTCCTTACAGTTGAAGAATACTAGACAGGAAATTATTCACTTACCTTTAAAAGTAACTTGGAAAAGAGTAGAAAGGTGTTCTCATGTACTTTTTTGTTGCTTTATAATTTTTAAGAGAGTCCTGAGAGGCACTTAACTCCCCCTCCCCTTATTTTTTTTATATTAGCAGTTTAGATTCAGTCTCGTGAGGAAGACTGACTGGAAAGCTAGAACTACTGAAATCTTTAAATCAAGCTTCTGAAAACTGAGTGGTTGAGAGAGTGTGGATCTTTAAATCACATTTTAAGCTCTCTTAAACACCTGTTCAAGTTAAGAGTGGGGGCAAAGATTTAAATCTGCTTCTTCAAAGATATGAGACTTGACCATTACGATTTTCTGTGAAATACTGCAACAAAAGCAGAAGAGGCACTCCAATTTGCATTGTGTCCCCCAAGATAAAGAAAGACTTTTTATAAAAAGCCTTTGGCATGGTTTCATTATGGGCATTGTGTAATGACATGATTTGTACCTGAAAGATGAGGTTAGGCTTCTGGTTTGATGACTAAGCTTGAGACCATGAGAATCGGTAGAACTGAAAACAGAGAAAGCATAGGCTGCAGATGGAAGAATGCAGCAGTAGGTAGTTAAGTTATGGCAAATTTTATTGATTGTAAGTGAGAGAGGATTTTTTCAGTAATGTGAAGGGGGTGGGGTGCAACTAAGATATTTTTAAAACAGTTCAATCTGATTTAGGACCATAGGCATGGATAGGTTTTCAATCACATGATTTTTGCGTAACAGTAGAGGGCAGATTTAAGTGTGTTTGAATGCCTTGCCTGTGTGTTTCCATAACATGGCGGGTTTTTTTTCAGTTTTTAACCTAAACGCTGAATTTCCTGTTTGCAGTTGTTTATGGTTAATTATAACATCCATCCCATGACTTCAACACTAAGTTACTCCTGTGTACTCTAGTCTTTAATTCCATATGAATGTATGCCTTCGCCTGAATCTGATGGCATTCCTTCCCTTGATTAGAAATATATGGTATTTAATATATATAGTAGCAGCGGCATTCCTTGGCTGCATACTCAGTTTATTAACAAATGCTCTGAAATTTTCTCTTCCTTGCCTTCAGTGATGAAGCAAGACCAGATTTCCAGGTGAAGGTTGAAGTGTATAGTTGCTGCACAGAGGAGTCTTTATATGTAACAAACACTCCTAAGAAACTAGCAAAGAAGCTTAAAACATCCCTCAGCAAAGCTACAGGGAAGAAACTCAAAGCTGCGCTGGAAGAAGACAGAACTGAATCCCTTTTGCCCACTGACCCGGTCATCCAGTAAGCTATATATATATTGATAATCTGGTTTTATCATTTTTAAAATAGAAATAAGCCAAATATATTGTAAATTTTTGGAAAATTGCCAAGAAAGTGATTATTTCTGTACTTACCCAAGTGAAAAAAAATTTACATTTTAAATAGGAAATGAGAAAGTAGGTTTGAATTCCAACCATGTCACTCAGCTTTGGGGCCTGGTTCTGATCTTGAAACACATGAATATGTTTTATCTTTCTGCTATACAGCTGGCTGGCAAATCCACTGCTATTGCAAACTCTGTAATATTTTTAGTTTGATCTCTGGAGGAGATCAAGCTTGTGTGGTCAGTCTGTTTGTCCCTCTGTCCATCTACCCTTTCCTTCTCCCCTTTCCCATTTATTCCCTCCCCCATATTATTTTTGCACCTAGCCAGTTTTGGTCATACTTGACAGGCAGGTAGACATGTCTAAAAGTTACAAGTTGTGTGAAATAAAGAAGTGTGGTATATAGACAGGAGAAACCTCTGTTGTACCCTCTCCCCTAACGAAGCTGACCGAGCTGTTTGTTATGCCTGGGGTGCATACTGTGCACATGGGGGCTGTTCCACTTGCTGGCTTTTCAGTAAAACTGTGGACTGTCAAAGGCACTTTACAGTTACAAGCTGCTTAACAGGAGTTTTCTTAATTGACTTTAGCACAGAACATTTTAAAATGACTTACTATTTTTCAATGTTCGTAGAAATAATTGCTGTTCCCTGTAATTTACCCGTTTCCTTTTAAAAATGATCTTAAGACTTTCATGCATTTTTTTAATGAAGTTAACTGCCTACTAATATTTCCCAGCTACTTTAATTTCATTGGTATTTAAGCAGGCCAAGTATCTAAATTGTAAATACTAATAATATTGATGGTTGGGTTTTTTTTGTTGTGGGTTTTTTTTTTTTAGAAAGCAATTTTTTCAAGGAATTACTTTTCTTTTGTGGCTGAACAGTAAAGAATCAATGCCTAATTATTGCCAGGTGTTGAGTGTGGTCTTAGTCTAGCTTCATATATTTATTTGCCTCGATTTTAAAAGGAAACAGAATCACAGAATGGCAGGGGTTGGAAGTGACCTCTGGAGATCATCTTGTCCAACCCCCCTGCTTGAGCACGTTCAAGCATATTCTGTCTTTGTCAAATTGATAATACTGTATACTGATATTACTGTTTCAATGAAAAACACACATCCAAGAGATCTTAGCCACATAACAAAGCAAATTTTATCACTAACTTTCCAGTGTGTTCCACCTAATGACAATGTGTCTTTCAATCTGCATCATCTCAGGTGGCTGTGCTTTCCACAAGCTCCAGTTGGGCGATGACACACTATCATGAGATACAGTTTGCTTCAGATATAACCACTAGCTTATTTGCTGGACATATTTGCTTGAATATGGATTGCCTGTCTTTTAAGGAAGAAGCATTGGTAGACAATCTAAACAGCTGCTCCTCCCTTGGGTTTTGCTTTTGGTTTCTCAATTTTAATTGTATTTTGCTGTCTTCCATCTTAAAGTTTGTTGTTTCTACCGTAAATAATCATCTCACAGTGACAGTTACTTTCTTAACAGAGTTAAATGAACAATGATGTGTTTAATGATGGCTTTGTTAGGTGACTAAAAAGATTCTTGGGAAGAAATGGGTTATTATAGGCAGAAAATAAGTTGTCAAATTTTTTTATAGGCTCCCCTTAGGATTTATACTAGTAAGATCTTGGTAAGTAGCCCTTATAGAGAGGAAGAGATTGCAAGATTACAAGAGATCTTTCAAGTATTCCCAGAGAATTTTACCAGTCCAGCAGGCAAAATTAAACTGCAACAAAAAAGGGAACATTCTGTATTAGATGAACATCTTTTCGCTGTAGATTTCGTTTGTACAGAGCACACATGGGATGAAGGTCTCTGTTTTTCCAAAAACTTTGCGACCCCTCCATGTTGAACTTCTTGGCTTAGAAATCTCCCTGGTTAGTGAGGAAACTGTCAACCTTGTAACTTCTTGCAAAAGCTTAGTGACCAAGTGACACTAAGCTTAGTGAATGGTTGCTTAGGTTGGTTAACTTCAGTTATACTGATATTCTCTCTGCTCTTAATTATTCCTCTTTTCATTTCTATACAGTCTTTTGCCTGCTTAGTTGTTCTATTCTAGCTTAAATTTTTTTTTTTGCTTTTTACGTTTGTCATAGAAGAAAAATATTTAGTGCAGTTATACTGTTGAATTCCAGAGTAACTAGGTTGCTCTTTGGATAAATCATTGGAGACACTCCCTGAAGTGCATGTTTATTCACTTGCAGAACTGGCCTACACATGGACTTGTTGTTATTGCCTTTTATGTATTGTCCTCCACCGGGCTGGAGGCACGGCTTCCGTGTCCTGTGTTTGAATTGGCAAATTCATAGTGATATTTTGCTAGAAGTACATAGTCTAATGGCCTTGCTTTTACAGTTGGATTCTTTTTAGTACCTGAAGGTTATATTTGTTTTTACCTTCTATTATTTAAGATCTGATTGAAAGGTGAGCATAGTAGATCTTTTTTTTTGACTCACAAATCCTCCACTCTATATATCTGGATGAGTGAACTAAGATTGGGATCTCTAACACTGGGATTAATATTCAGGAACAGACTCTGCAATCTGAGATGTATTCATTAATATGCATCGATAGAAAAGGTGATATAGTTGCACCTTCCCACGCCAGAGTCTGTGTGGCAACTTTGGTGCCTCTGCCTCTTGATCAGTAAACAGATTTAACAACGAGCCTTTGCCACAGGCATGTTGTGGAGATGAGCTGATTTTTTTTTTAATAAAGTTATTACATGGAAAAATGGTATAGATATATGAAGTAGTGAATGAGATGCAGCAGGCAGATTATTCTTTGTTACAGAGAAACTGCCATTTAAGGCAGTTAGCTAATTCTGTGAAACGTAGAGGCAAAATGTAGTCAACAATCGTGATCAGCCAGTTAAATTTGAAAAATATTTGCAGATAAAACTTTTCTAAGTTATATCGCAGCTGGCTGAAAGGAATGACTGTTATATTTTAGAACGAAAATGTTACTGTGAAGCATATTTTAAAAGTGAAGTAGCTATTTTTTTTGGCAAGGTTGTTGTGGTAATTAGTCATGCTTTAGGAAAAAAGTAACTTTAAAATCAGCACAGAAGTTTTATCTGTGAGAAGAAAGTGAACTTTTAGGTACAGTTTAAATAGAATCGTAATGTATTCCTCAACTGCATGGCAAAACGTAATCAGTGGACAATCTTTTGTTAGGGAACAGTCTAGCAGGGAATGTATACAAATGCTGATGAGTTTTAGTTCAGATTGCCCTCTTGAAACGTTTCACAGCAGTGGTTCTTCGTCCAGAATGTTATATTTTATTTAATTTTCTCTTTATTCCCTTGGGATAGATATGTAACAGACCTCCCTGCTAACAAACTTGCTACTTTTCCTCCCCCTCTTTCATTAGGGTTAGGGCTAGGTAGGCTTCTGCCTTGTTCCTCTGCAGAGCCAAAGATTTTAAAACCGTATGTTCCCACTGTGCTATTAGGAAAAATAACATTTGAGAAATATTATGATAGAAAACTATTTTTAGTGATGTTAGTTCAGTAGTGCCTTCACCTTTTACACCGCTAAGGTATCTTATGCTGTACTGAAGGTGCTTTAAGGATCTTATGCTAGATCCTGTTGGGGAGAGTAGTTAGTGATTTTGAGGGGTTTGTTTTCTTGTGAACTTTGTTTAAACTGCCATTAGCCAGGTGGAATTCTTACTGCATTGCTGGACTGTAAATCTGTTACTCAGTCTGAAGAGTATTTGGGGGAAAAGGTTAAACATGTACCATATTTATACTAGTTTATTCCAAGAATTGCATTCCACATGCACTGTGCTGAATTGTAAATGTGAATTTTTTTTCCCTAGGCAAAATGCAAAACAAAGATACAACATTCTGA
The DNA here is from genome assembly GCA_031468815.1 of Morus bassanus. NCBI lineage: Eukaryota > Metazoa > Chordata > Aves > Suliformes > Sulidae > Morus > Morus bassanus. The sequence continues at coordinate 7,665,611 of CM062583.1, forward strand.
AACCTGTAAGCATAATAAGTGAGAGAGTCCTTCATGCTACAAAACTGACCATAGGATTTCTGCACAAATTTCTGCATGTGAAGAATCAAGCTATTAGATACTATTAAAAAATACATATATAAACAACTGTTTTATAAAGTGTAGTCCACACAGGCAAAGCAAAAGAGCAGAGCAACATGGAGGAGCAGTATAAAGCCTTTTAATTTTTAACCTGTATTTTCAGATAAAGTTTATGTCATCAGTTGTTCTATTAACTATAGCGATTTTTGAACCTATTACCAAATCTAGTTGGTTTAGGCTGAGGAACAGAAGCTGTAAAACTGTTAAAAGTTACTTGGTGTCTAACTAGAGAGAGATGCTTTTAGCATCCTCAGGGTGCAGAGGGGTTGGAAAGCACAGCCTTTATGCCTGGGTTTGGCAGCTGCTGGCTCAGCTGTAAGCTTGAGCCCAGCTTGAAGGCAGTGGACACACGAGACATCTCCTGGCTGGCAAGTCCAAGAGAGGTGGCCATGGAAAAGGCCACCTGATGGCGCCTCGTGGTGTTGGCCTGGACAGCAGGGCCTGGAATTTGTGGGGTGGGAGGGAACTGGAGGTACTGCAGTGCGTGGAGACAGGAGGTGAGGATATAGGGAACAGATGAAGACACTGTGGGACTGTGTTGGTTTACAAGGAAAACCAGAGATATGGGAGTTCTGTGGGAGGAGGTTGAGGGGTGGCAATCTGGTCACTGACAGGTGCTGCCTTGCACCTTGGTGTTCCCTTGTACCCAAATGTGTTATCTCAGGCATGTCTAGACTCCCTTTAACTGCCTGAGCAACATGAAGGAGAAATGTCTTAAACGTGCCTTTTCTTTCACTTTTAGTGGAGCAAAGTACAGTTTGCTAGCATATACCAGTTTGGGGCTGGAGAGTGCTGAGGACAATTTCAGGACCCACAACCTTACTATTACAGGAAATGGTAAGTACATATGGTACCAATTTAGGGAAATAAAAAACCAGTAACATTTTGCATTTCTCACTCTTGTAAACTAAAGAGCTTAAAGAGATTATTTTTCTTGATACTTAATATAGAACAACTTTAATAAAATATTTAACAGCTCTAAAACAGGCATCTGTACACAGCTGAATAAACTATAAGTTGAGTAAAATTTCAAGTCCAGACGAAAATTTAATTCTTTTGGGAGTTTCTTCTGTCATTTGCATCTCGGTCTTATGTGAGTTATAGCTATATACAAATTGTTTCCCCTTCCTCAAAACCAAGGAAGGGCATCAGAATGAAGAACAGCTTTTTCCTCTGTAGTCAGAAGGAAAGTAGAAAAATAGCTTCAGTTCAGCTAGGTTGTTTCAGGCCCAGGTTTAACACAGGACGTAAGCATGTGTGTTTGCAATTTACATTGGGTGCTGTACTTCAGCTCTGGGACAGCATAAGTTGGCAGCAGTCAACCTAGATGCTAACACAGGGACTCTGATTATGCTGCAACTGAAGGTAATGTTTTAAGTAGCAGGAGTACAGTTTTTGATACTTCATCCATTATTTTCTGAAAGGATAACCCCTCCCATAAGCCACCCTCTAATTGTTAACTTAAGACATGGGACTTTCACTGTATTTCACTGTAGCTTCTGGGAACTTTATCTTTTACTTAGGTAAACTTGACCTCAAAGAGAATGTCATTCTTTACACTTCATTAATTCTGAATAAGTACAGATTTGAAGATTTATGGAGCGTTTGTTTCTTGAGGATCGGATGAATAATTCTGAGTATCTTTGATATTTGTAAGCCTTTCTTTATTAGTACTTTATACTCCTTCAAATTTCTTTTTCTGTCATTAATTTACATAACTTAGTCTGGTGAGAAATGACATACCTGGATATTTTGGTTCATTACAAGCATTTCTAAAACATGACCAAAGAGAAAGTCATGTCAATGGAACGCTGCATTACCTGCTTCTAATTACAGAAGAGAGAGCCTATTACCTAGCAGAGCTGAGTGAGGAGGGATGTTGCAATTCATTAGAAACTCCTTGGAATCCTGAATGCTTTTCTAGTGCTGCAAACAGAATTAGATACAAATTCTAAGCCTTAATAAAACAATCTGAAGCAAAGTGCTCATATGTAAATGTAGCTGTGTGCCATGATGGGATGGACTCAGGGATCCAACTTAGATGAAATGGCCAGTGTACTTACCTTTCAAAATGTTTCTGGCTGTGAAATGAAATCTAGTGCTATATTTTATGTAAGAACAACTTGTTCTTGCAGAACAATATCTGCATTTTTACTTGAAATTCTTTTGGAAATGCTTTTTTTTTCTTTTTTTCTTAATTAAAAAAACTTACTGAAGACTAAAAATCAGTTTGTCTAATCCTACAGGATGAGATCTATTTCTTTAAATATAAAAAAAAATGCTTCTTTACATTCATGATCTTAATGTAAAAATGGATGTAGAAAGCTAAACTATGTGTTTAGGGCAAAAGTTTGGAACTAAGTGTTTGTCTTTTTTTTGCCTGGTCTTTTCCCCCAGAGGAATCCTCTTTTTGGCTCCCCCTGTATGGAAACATGTGTTGCCGTTTAGTTGCTCAGCCTTCCTGCATGGCTAGGGATATGATGGCAGGATTTCTTAATCAGCAGGTAAGAAGACCTTGCTTGCGTTTACATCCTCTTCTGTTAATGGCTGTCACTAAGAGTCAATTGTTAAAACATTTGCTTTTTCCTGAAGTGGTTTTTGAGAACTGTTATTTTCTACCTCTTCTACCTAGAGCAAAGGGGAAAATTCTATCTCACAGCTGCATTTACAAACAGTATCTTCAGTGGCTAAGCATCAAGAAATAAATGTTTCCTTGGTGTGCTTATCAATAAAGTTATTTAGGTTGTTACATGAAGATCAAGTATAGTTGTTGTTTCAAAATCAGTTTAGACTGGTACTTGATGCAGCAGTCCTAATAATCCCGTGGCTCTCATCCTTGTATGTACCTCTCATTGTGCTAGCACAAGAGTTCATATCACAGCATGGTGAATCTGGCTGGTGAACCGAGCCATATTTAAATTCATCCCTTCAAAAATGATTCATGTGAACACAGTTTACTTCTCTATTTTGGTTCATGGCACAACTAGGTAAACAAGGAGGTGACAGCAGAGGGCCAGAGAGGCTGGGTCATTTGTCAGGATTGCTGAATTACAGGCTTTAAACTGGTTGTGAAACTGTAATGTGTTTATGAAAGCTGTTCAGAAAATTTGTTTCAGAAAGTGGAAATTCTAGACAAATGTCTGTCTTTGACGTTTGTTGAATGCACTGTGTATTTCCAAAGTGAGATACTCTATTTCTCTTATTGTGTAATTACTGTAGCAATAAAGATGGTTCCTTCTTTACAGTGGACATAAGTTCTAGATTTCATTCTGTCTGTGCGAACCAGCAGATTCTGTATTGTGAGGGTCACAAGACAATAAATCTGCAAAAACTGTAAAATACCAAAAGACATTTAAAGTGTTGCTAACATTTCAAAAATCAATGACTCAGAAATGCTCTGCAACAGAAAGTCTTTGTTTTAAGAAAGAATTCAGTGTGGCTAAGGGCTGCTCTGTGTATACCTTTTAATATGCTCTTAATTTGTAGTTTGTTTGGCAATTTCTGACTATTTATTCCCTTTAGCAAATGATAGGAAATTTAACTAGCTGGAGGAGGCTGTATTGCGTACTAAGAGGTGGCAAGCTCTTTTGTTACTACTCTCCAGAAGAAATTGAGGCTAAACTGGAGCCAGCATTGACAGTTTCCATCAACAAGGTAAAATTGGTTGTATGGGGTGTTTTATTTATTCTGGGGAAGGTTGTTTTTGTTTTAAGACATACCTACAGTCATTTGGGCTCTAAGCTGCTGGTACGCAGAATGCTTTATAGGTAGCATGTGGGTGGGGTATGCTTCAGTGAAATTTGCAGTTGCTGAATTTTTTAGCAAGATATTACATTTCTTAGCTGTGGACGTAAGTTCCTTCTATTGCATTAGAGTGGTTAACACAGAGATAAAAAGGAGGATGTTTTTCTTTAGGGAAGGTGCTGACTTGTTATATGGCAGTTCCATAAGACAGCCCTTGGAAATGTATTGCTTACAGTCCCTTAGCAATGCTCTGGTAGACTTTTGTCCTCAGCAAGGTGAAATTTTAACAAAAGCTTTTTTGTTGTTGTGCATTATTTGGCCACAGTCTTAATTAGAGGGAGAGCTGGAAAATTGTTCAAAATATTTTAGTGCCTTAAAATAAGCTGCTTTTCTTAATACTGGTTTGGTACAGTGCACAATAACTTTGGAGGTTCTGTTCTCTAGGATAACATTATTGCTGCTTTTCATACTCTGATTGGAAAGGCTCGGTTTAAAACTTAAAATTAAAATGTTACTTACTATTTGGCTAAAGAAACATTAAATATTTAATTTGAAGTAAGTATCTAAGTGTTCAATTTAGGAATGTTACTGGAAGGACCTTCTAGAATGGCGAGTATTAGAGCGAAGAGCTGCTTTCATAAACTGTTTTTGGTGCAGTCATCAAGAGTTAATAACATGTAAGGATGAGCAGAGGAATTTAACGTTGTTTGCAATTGACGTCGCTAGTTTCATCTTACATAAGTAAATAGATACATTTGGAAACTGTTAAACGCAGGTCGATCTGGATTCTGCTACTGTACTACTTGAACGCTTGATGCCAACACTAATCCTGAAAGAAGCATTCCTGCCATCCAGTTGCTTGTTCTGGCTACTGTGCTGCTTTGTACCAGGGCAGACATTAGGGAAGCTGACTGATGAATTGGACAAGGGAACTGATGTGGGTTAAAATTAGCTTATTTTGGGGGAAGGAGGAGGGTTGGCTTCAACTCTAGTTCCCTTTAATAAATTCTCTTATCCAGTTCACTACCTGGCTACACAAATGCTTGTGTGGTACAAGGAAGGGGCTAGACTATGACTGGGAATGTGTAGGGACATAGGGTAGTAAAGAACTGCTTCTTACAACAGCAATATCAGCTTTTGGTGGCTTTAAAGTTTCTGGAAAACTGACTGCATTCTCACCCTGAGTGACACTTATATGCAAACCAAACATGTAAACTAGGGGTAACAATGTGACCTGTTTGTGTTAGGACTTCTTTTTTAATGTGCTAAGATTTTAATTGGTTCCTTAGTTAAAAACACCTTTCTGCTAGTGCCGTATCATTTAATAAAGCCATTTTTTTCTTCCAATTGTTCAGGCATTTACATTAAATAAATGTTTAGACTGTGATATATATTTAAGCAGGTTTACTTGTTTACTTCTTCAGTCACTTTTAATTGCACTAGTCAGCCTTTGCCATAATTCTGCTTTCCAGCTGTTCACAATATTAGTTAAGAAATGGTAAACCAGTAAATTATAGAATGACTAAATCCATATTCTAAAATGTGACATTAATGTTTTTGAAAATTATCTATCAGGCTACCTGAAATCTTTCTTTGGAGGTCTCTGTTTGGGTCTGTATCCTAGTTTTGCTTTTCCTTTTAAAATAACCATACTAAGGTGTTTTGCTCCTCCAAGTTATCAATACACTTAGAACCTAAAATCCAGCTTAATAAGCCTTTACTGGGAGACTGCCCATACATTTGCAGAGTATCCTTAAAGCTAACATGTAGAAGGTACGTAAATCATGTATCTTACACCACTTTACAATAATGTCAGACTGCTAGAGAATATGACTGAATCCTTCTTCAATTTAAATTAAAACCAGAAAAAAAATGCAATTTAAAATGTATTTGGATACTTAAACAGTTTCTCTTGAAAATAACTTAATGCCTGCAGATATTTTTTTGATTCCTTTGTTATGAAATTTCTCTTACAGATTAAATGAAATCAAACAGGCTTGTCTGCTACATGTTGTTATAGAGACAGCAATTTCAAAATGAAAGTTCAGATTGAATATCAACTCTAGACGTTCTAACTAAAATCTCTTCTGGTTGCATATGTGGCATTTTCATTTGTAATGTGAAGCTGATCCTTTACATGTAATTGAAAGATACTTTCTGAAAAGTAATGAAATCATCTGGATTTATGAGGAACTCTCTGGAAAATACTCACACTGATAGCCTTATTTCCCATTCCCTTTGAATCGAGACTTGAAGAAGCCATTAAGGCCAGCAAAGTCATTACTTCAACTTCAGATGACTTCACTGCTACTGCTGTTGAGCAAGAATGGTTCTGCAGTTCCTATTATGCAAGTGCTACTATTATTGTTCCAGCTAAATGTGATTATAACATATTATATTGCACAACTAAGTAGGAAAAGAGAAATTATATTTTCTGTAGCAAAGAAAATTTGCTGGAATCCAATTTGAACAGGAAATATTCCTCATGGGCCAGTTTCTGAAAGTTTTTCAAGTTTTCTTTAGTTTGAAATGAATAATAAAGGCCTTGCCTACAGCTGATAGTTTAGCAAATTGGTGCATATGCCAGTGGTTCATGTTAGTTGTTCAGTATTTGTAATACATATCCTATTGTGTCCTGGTCATAGATTAAAAAACTTTTTTTGTGCTGTGTGTGCCTGAAGCTTGAGGAATTCTGGGATGTCACTTTGAATTAACATAGCCCTATGATTTCCTTCCTGGCATATTTTGTCAGTGGAATCTTTGATCTGGTGCCACGCAGCAGGACCAGAGCTATCTCTGTTCTCATGCTAATCATTGAGGTGAACAGGATGAGGAATAAGTGTTTGCAGCAATGGGCTCAGGGTTCATGGATTGGTTGCAAACAGTAGCAGGAGTGAAAGGACAAAATCAAGCTGGGATTTTTACAGACTGTTACCTTGAATGAGAGTTCTTGTTGGAACATCTGTTCTGGGCTAGGTCAGGTAGAGAAATTCATTGGAAAATGTAGTGATGGCTGCAGCAGCATAACTTCAGGGGAACCGTGCAGTATTTCTAGGGAACCAGGGAGTTCGCCCTTGGACTGGAGCAGAAGGATATCAATATGAGTTCTTGACAATGTGAACATTTAGGGAGCCAGAAATATGAGCAATATTCTCTGCATCAGGAAACTCCAGCAGTGGTGAATTGAGCCCTGAAAATCTCTCTATTCTCTGTCCCACTGGTTGGCTTAGACAAGCCTTCATACATGTGAAAATATTTTGGAAAAGCACAGACTAGTTAAATGCCTCTCAATATCTGGTATCTCACATCATGTTGCTCAGTTTAGTCCTGCAATTGCTTGAAAGAGATTGGATGTGGGCTGGAGAAGCAGATATAATACCCAGATCCCACACGGTAGACCTTATAACACACATGCTCAAACTGAGTGGTTTGGAAACTATGCTTTATGGTTCCCTGGTGCTCCACAGAATGCTGGCTGGTCATGGAATGCCATCTCCTTCTCTTTAGCTGCTGCATTGCACTAAAGATAGCTAAAATGGCATAGACATTCTAATACTGCTCTTCCATATTATACTTACACATTATACTTACCATCCAGTGGCCACATGGATATTAATACAAGTTCACAAAACAATGAAGATGAAAGGAAAAAATATATGTAGCTGATCTGTTGAATTTGGTCTTGTGCATTAATGTCTCTGAAAGCCATGATTTCAAATTTCACTGTATTTCCCTGCTTGCCTAAAACAAACCCCATGGAAATTGTTAACATTACAGCAGAAACCAACACATGAACAGATTATATTTTGTTTCCAGTGTTGTGCTGTTATTCCTTGGTTTATTTTTTGGTACTAAAAACACAAAGGAAGTTTGTTGTATGTGATTTAGTTTGTACAATCTTAAAATAGATACACAGAACTGGATCTTAGGCTATTCAATATTTTTCTCAAGAACTGTAATTTGTTTTCATGTCTTAAAATGATCTTTATAACCAGTGCTTCTCAGTGTGTTGGGATTGGCTTAGCAGGAAAGTATTGCACCTCAGCAATAAAAAAGTTCTCTCTCTTTTCTTTTTCTTGGTTTTTTTTTTTTTTCCCTTTCTTTCTTTTTAGCTTAAAAGATGAGCTTTCCAGAGAAAGTATTATCAGGCAAAGAGGTTTTTTTGATTTGGGGGGAAAAGTATAGAGGAAGGTTCATATTTACATTACATTAAAAAAAAAAATCCATTATTTTCCCTTTTAGTCTTTCCCCACCTTCAAAAAAATAATCTTTTGCATATAGGACATAAGACTGGCTTCAGCTTCTCCAAAAGAGTCATTTGAGTTCAAGATTCCACTCAGTTTTCCCTATTCCAATCCACTGATTGTTCTGGTCTTTACAATAGCTGTAGCAGAGTTGGTTCAGTTGTCTATAAGACTGCAAAAGGTTGAGCATTATTATAACATGGTACCTTAAGACACTTTGTTGTTGTTGTTGTTTTGCAGGGGTTTTTTGGGTTTTGGTTGAGTTTTTTATCATTTTATTTTTTTCTTAAGTGGAACTGGGCATGTAGTATAATTCACCCAAGCTTGGTAAATTCATCAGCCCATTACTGTAATGACATCTTGTATCACTCCTTAAATATTCAAGCATCAGATATAGATTGTTGCTTGAGGATTTATCTCCTTTGAATAATACCATAGTTGTGGGACAAAACCTGCAGCAAACATCATTAAATAAATTTGTGTGTATGGTGTGCTAGAAGTTCTTACCTGTCAAATGTTAATCTATTTGATTTAATTTTTTTGCTGGTATCTATGGTTACCTGAGTTAATGGGTTATAGAGCGCTTATGGATGAATTACTTCATCTCCTATTTTTAGAAAGAAGAATTTAAATGAGCATATCCATCAGATATGCTACAAGCAGCTGTTGGTATTTCAAATGGTTACTTCAGTAATGCATTTAAAATCTGGGGAATGTTCTGCAGAATATTTTTTGTTTTTCTGAGTGTCAGAACTAGGCTTATCTCCATGGGATCCCATGTGTAAACTTAATTTCTGTAGGTGTATATTTGACATCTTTATCAGATGTTTGACATTTGGTTGAATTGTGTAAAAAGGAACATGGTTGATCTCTCCCCCCCCACTGTATTTTGAGGAATGCCCTGAGCCCACCTTTGTGGTCAAACTCACCATCCATCCAGAGAGGAGACATTGAAACACAACTCTGCAGTTGTTCAAAGCCCAGGGCGTTCCCCATGCCGGGGAACACTCTTGTGTGGCAGGAGGGCACTGCGTGGTCTTAACGTGCGTTAGGCAGCCTCGTGTCCTGCCAGGCTCCAGGGCCAGCCAGCTGTAGAGTGCTGGCTGGTTCCCTCGTGCCGAAACTCATCATCCCATCAGGATTTGGGGTTATTCTCCTCTCCTGGATGTGGCAAAAATCCCCTTTAAGGGCAGTGTTGTAATAGGCCGTTGCTTGTTCAGTTAGGAAGAATTGTATATGCAAAGATATTTCTGGGGTTTCCGCTTTTACTTTCGTAAATAAGGTAATGTTAATTATTTTAATTTGTTCATCATGTTGTGATGAGCAGCAATGGTGACCAGTTGTGTTTTATCAGACTTTAACTAAAATCTTTCAGTATTTTACACGTGAAAAAAAATTTTTTTTCACTCTCTTAGGGGTAAGTGCTTTTTTTATGTTTTGTAATACCATAACAAAGAAACTAGATTCTATGAAAATACCACTGGATCTAGTCTAGATGATAAAAATCAATTGAACTACGTCCTCAAACAGAAGGGTAAACTTTGACTGTAACAGTGCTGCTGTGTAATCTGAGAGCCTTTCTAACATTAGCTGAAGAAATTTGATAGACTTGTGATATAGTTCTCATATATGTTTTTAACTGTTTCTATGTAGCTCTCCCTAATGAAGGCAAAACTAAAATGTCTATTTTGATATGACAAATAGGATTATTTTTATATTACAGCAAATTTTTTCATGCTGGAAATTTGTTCTGGCAGAACTGTGTAAGTAACTGCTACAAATGCTCCTTTAAACGTGGACTAGATAAGTTTGTTTTTAAAATTCCTGTCACCATAGTATTAGCCCTGTTCTGATTCAATAAGAAGAACATAAAATAGATGCAAGTTTAGAATACATTGCATAAACAATGGTCCACAGTAGTACAGTAGGAGACCTAAATAGTAGCTGTAACAATGTGGTTGTCCAGCTGAAGATTTCAGAGAAAAGGAGCTGCTTGCTGTTATTTTAGATTATTCACTAAACTACTCTGGAGAAGGATGAGCTGTGTGAGATGAGCTGGTGAAGGCAGAGTGAGGGGAAACATAGAATGTACATTCTGTAATTCAGAACTAAACTGCAGTAATTCTGCTCCATTCCCTTATTTTTCATACTTTATGCTATTTTAATAGTTTTGTGAGAAAACATTTCTATAAGCAGTTCTTGACATTGGTTCCTTTTTTTTTCTAATTGGAAATTAATCTGGATTAGATAAAGCCAAATGATACCTCCCTTACACTGTCATTGGCCATAAGGTGATGCCAGTGTGGAGCTGAAGCAATAACTCATTACTACAGTTTGTCGTTCCTAGGAAACCAGAATTCGAGCTGTGGATAAGGACTCCAAGAGAAGAACTAATAACTTCTCTGTTATCAACCCCGTGTCTGGAGAGGCTGTGACGCAACTTTTTGCTACTGACAGTAGGGAAGAACTTCATAAGTGGATGGAGGCTTTCTGGCAGCACTTCTTTGATCTGAGTAAGTAAGCAGGCAGTGCTGGCAACATGCCCTCCAAGGGGGGTGTTATGTAACATCAAGGGATCTTGGAACAATTTGAATTGGAATTGCCTCATAAGCCTTTGTTTGCAATGATGAGAAGAAAAATATTCTTTGGGATAGTATTGGGTGGTGGTCTAAACCATTGGAAGGCAAATATTTGACTAAACCAAAGTCCATGTGTTCAGTTTGGGGTTTTGCAGGAAACCAGAAGCAGAATATGTCCATCAATCTCAGAAGAACTTGGTCTCTTTTAGCAGTGTTCTAGATAATTTTTTTAAGGACTGCTAAATTCTCACCATCTCTTCCCCCACTGTAGCAGGAAGAGTCCACCTCTGCCTGGGCATCCTACCAGTGGTTTGTTGGTTTTGTGAGATTCTGCAAGTTTGAAACCTTTAGGTGTGGAAGCCTTAGTGGGAAGTGGTGAGGATGCTGGATTCATCTGGGGCCTTGGCTAGGATGCAGTTTCAGCCAACTCTTGCAAGTAGGCACATGTATATGGGATTTCCTTGCTCAGCAGTATTATGGATGAATTAAATTGCAATTTGTTGCAATAGGGATTACTTGATTCTGTTGGTAATTCCAAGGTTTTGGTACCCCTTGTCACAGGGGAATATGCTCACCTAGCCACACTCCGATCCAGTCATGCAAATACACACTGCTTACTTGAACCTGGTAAAAGCTGTACCTGAGGCTTTGTAACAGATGATGTAAATGAGATGATAAATTGATACCCTGATCCTTTGGCTAACCTCTGGAACAACACTGTTCTTACATGAGAGAAGAAACTCATTTATTGGTGTAAAACAGTGAAATGGTATTGGAGTAGTATACTGTGTTGCTTGTTTAACACCAAATATTTATTATAAGAACTATATAGATTAATTTGTGTTTGTCTTTTTCCTCTGCTTTAGTAGTTTGACTCACAGGTTTATTGAGAGTAGAGAACAACTGTCATTTATTATGCTGTCATTAACAAGGTATAGTTGGTTCCTGATAGTCATTTTTACCAGGTCAGAAAACAGAGCCAGGTCGATTAATGAAATATCAGTCTTTAGTCAGAGGCCACACCGATAAAATCAGTGAATTGAGGTTGTGGAAACTCGGTACTGTAGTTCATATTTCTAGTCCTTTCTAGCTCTGATTTACAATAAGAAAGGGCTCTATCAATTAAAGAAACATACCACGCAAAAACTAGGGCATCCTCTTTAAATTAGCTGTAGAGTGGGGTAAAAGAACTACTTCTTATTCATTATAGATAGAATACCCATGCATTTTTTTGAGACATTTTCCTTAGGTTCAGAAAAAATGGGTCACTTAGCATTTAAATGCCTTTTTTCTTCCCTGGTTCTAAAATTCTCTTAAAATTAATGTGCTCAGAAAACTTGGAATGATTGGTATGAACAAAGTAATTTTACTGTGTCTTGTTTTCCTTAAGGTCAATATCTATTAATAGAAAAAGAGGTTTCCTTGTCTGCTAACGGATAAAAGGCAAGTTATCCTCTATTAAAGACAGAATGTTCCCTTACTATAACATTGTAACATAGTTGTATAACAACCAGCTTGAGCATATTGGAGGTTGTCCCCGATAACTTTGTGAGGCTTCCCTAACCTTAAATGACTATTTTTTTTAGTGTTTTTTTTTTTCTGATGAATTTATACTGTGTTTGGGGATTTGAAGGAATATTATTTTATTTAACCTTCACAGTGTAACAGTACTGCTGGGATGCTTAAATTAAAGGTAGTAGCTTATGACCTTTGTGCTAAGAGAACAAGTACAGAGTTGAAAATACAAATGCATCCTGAGTATTCCTGCTAAACAAAAGTAAATGCTTACTGTTTAGCATTGCTTTGGAGATAGTTTCCTAACACAACCTAATAACTTCAATTTTTTTCAAGCTGAAGTGTTTAAGTTCCAGTCATTGTTCTCTTTTCTCTCTCAGGCCAGTGGAAACATTGTTGTGAAGAACTTATGAAAATTGAGATTATGTCACCACGGAAACCACCTTTGTTCTTGACAAAAGAAGCGACCTCCGTCTACCATGATATGAGTAAGTGGGATTTGTCTTTTCAAGTTGCAGGGTAGCAGAAACAACATTGTCTGTATTCAGATGGCTTCTGGTGTTGATGTTGAAACACCGAGTTTTTCAAGGACAATTCAGACAATGGAAGAGCAACATAATTGCATACCAAGGAGTTCATATTAAATCTGAATTTGTAATAGCACAAATAATGAATACATTTTTATACCTTCAGCCAAAAAATGTGCAATCTGAACTGTAACTAGGGAGTCCTGAACACATTCAAAAAAGCTGTCACTAGAAATAAACACTCAAGAGTAGTATAAAGCTCAGGAAATGTAAAGGGAAAATAGTCCAGTCTGCAAACCAATAATGTCTTTAACTAGTTGCATGAAATTAATCTGCTGTTCTTAAAGCTATTTAAAGGCTTACCTAACATAACTTATCTAATTGTTTGGTCTTTGGTAATGGTGTTGTAAAATATGCTTGGAAAATCTCGCTAGCATATATTTGAGACTTGTATTTTTAGGGCAAAATGGTATGCAGCAGGATTATTTTAATAGTTTCATTACAGAAATAATATTTACAGACTAGAAAAAGTAGGTCACTTTGTTTTAATGGATCCGATACAGTATTGGCTGAGAAACACTGTACAACTATAAATGCCTGACTGCTTGCTGCTTGGGATTGGAACTGTGAAGATACTCAAAATGCTGTGTGGGTCATTGAGTTACCGTGCATCAGAGCACTGAACAGTCAAGAGAGTTCCAACTAAGCTGTGAATGCAGAGCAGAAAGGCAGTAAATCAACTATATGGAAGTTTTACAAAGGTAACACGGTAGCATAATTCTACTAATACTGAAGTACATCAGTGAGGAGCAGAACACAAACTCTTAATATACCAGGTTTTTTTTCGGCTTATTTATAGTATTCATAGGTAAAACCCTGTGTTTAAAAATGTGTTGAAAATCATTAACATGTGGCCTGCAATAGAAAAGATATTGCTGCTGTTTGAGGCTAGTATTACTGCGGTATACATAGAAAACTCAATATGAGGGATAAGAAATGAGGCAAGACAGTCTTAAAGCACATAAAGAAAAATGATATATGTAACGATGTCCCATTTTCTGCAAGCTGGAAGCACAAGAATATTTAGTCATAGACTTTTTCATGACCCTTCTGTGAATCGAAATTTTCAAAGCACTATACAACAAAATATGTTTAATATCTAATACATATAGGTTTCCTAGTAGTACATTATTTTTTCTACTTTTACTTGGGAATAAATATCAATGCCTACACTGTTACCTCAATGCCAGCTGTCACAAAAACAGTTCCCTCCTGTCACCTCAGTTGTCTCTTTGAAAGTGTATGAAATCTTTTCCATTTCATCCATTAATACTCTTAATAGTAGTCCAGACTTCATGAGACATAGTTAATACAGTTTTGTATTCTGAACAGTAATAACGAAATAGGTAGCAGTAAAATCATTGGTAGCATTTTAATCCGAGTTAATTGCTATCCCTTAAAATTACAGGCATTGATTCTCCAGTGAAACATGAGGGTTTAGGTGATATCATACAAAGAAAAATCGAAGAGAGTGATGGTGAGTTCCTGCTTGGGCAGCAAAAAGAGTCTGCATCTTCCCTATGGGCTTCACTTTTTGATGGATCTCATGAGATGGTTGTTCAGAAAAACATGCATTTGGGCCCAAAAAGAGATACTACAAGTCCTAATGATAGCAGAGGAAAGAAGAGAAGAGCTCCACCTCCACCCTCCGATAAGTCACCATACAGTGGAAAAGCACAGGTGAACAGAGAGCAACTGGGCAAGGAAAACTGGGAGAAGTCTGACTGCACATCTGCTAGTAGTTCGGCATTTGATTCAAAGTTATCTATGAAAACGCAGCAGTTGCAGACACCTGTTTCCACTCCTCGCAAAAGTGGTCCTTGTAGAAAAAGCATTTTAGCTGGCCACGGGAATCCTATTTCACTGGTTAACAAGATCGAGTCTGAAACCAAACCGGTACCAACCCCTAGACAGAAATGTATCACAGAAATGCTAGACCCTAGATCATGGTTGCAGCCATAGGCACCATAATTAGCTTAGAAGAGTCACTGGAATTTTAAGTTTCTCAGCGTTCTACTATAACTCTTGAGTAAAAATAGATTTTAGCATATAGCTTATAACTATTGAGGCTAAAGTTTTTTTTCTTTTAGCCAGGGCATTACTACTAGCTGCAGTCTCAGCTGTACTCATTATCACTAACATCTAAATAATTGCACTAGTAACAGGGGGAGTTATCTCTGTCTGAAATAATGGTGCTGCTTCTGAAAAGAATGGTTCAGTGCTTTCCCCTTGAAAAACCAGCAGTGTTCAGGGTAACTCAGTGTCCCTGCAGCAGGGATGTTACCGTTGCCTTCTACTGGCCCCTCACCTTAGCCCACCTGCAGCTCCTCAGGCTAGTTCAAGTGGGAATTTCACACACATTCCACACAGATCTTGCAAAACTGAATTTCTTGGGCTCCGTGCTTGGCTTCACCCAAAATATTCTTCTCTCCCTCACTGTTTGGGAACCACTGCTTATAAGATCATGTACTATGAAAAGTTATTGTGCTCTTCTGAACGGCTCTGTAACTCCGTGTGAATTTCTGAAGCAGTTCTATCAATTTAGTGTGGGATCTCCTAAGTTCTTACTGGTGCATGCGCTGTCCGAATGGACCAGGATCATCTGTGTATGTGCAAGAACATGATCATCACTGCTGCTTATTTTGGACTAACATGAACATTTGAAAGCAGTACTGCATATGAACACGTATTCAGGATTTACGGTTGCTTTTTATGACAAATGGGCTCTGTAGCATAGCTTCTCCTTTGTGTAGCCTCTCAGCTGTTCCTGGTAGGTAGTTAGTTTGTAAACATGGCAGTGTTACTGGTAAACAAATAGGTTTTTTTCACCACTCGTTCTTTCTGAAATAGCAGAGAATAAGTACTTCAGGTGAAAATATTGAACTTCGATATTCTTCCGTCAGACTGTTCACCATTTTCATAAGAAGCATAGGTTATTAGGGTTCCTGTGGTACCTGCAAAACATCTATTTCTTATGGAAAAAAATCTATTCTGGATCTACAGCTTAAATATCCTACCATTTCCTTGGTTGATGCGTTTATCTCAGATGCTGGAACTTATCCAAGAGCAAAGGTCTGCTTGCAGATCTCCCTCTAGAGCCCTGGTATTCAGACCTGTGTTGAGAGAGTTATATCAGCAAATGTATACACGCAGTTCATTATTTTTTTTTCTAAAGTGTGGATGGCTTTGGGAGCTTTACCATTTCTCCAGAAGATATTGTGTGCATGGTTGGTTGGTTTGTTTTATCTGTTTTTTGTCTTCTGCTAAGCTCTTGGCTGCACAGCTGTAAAGGTAGCTGCAGAATTCCCTCAGTAGTTCATTGGCTATTTGGGATGGGGCTTGAGAGGCAGGTTTCATTTACAAATCCTTTCACAGGATTAGAGCCCTTCATTTCCAGAACGTCCTTATTCATTCTTCGTTTAATCACATTCCATTTTCCCTTTGAAACAGCCATAATCATTCTTACAATAAATCATGCTGTTACTTAAGTGGATGGTTTGTGAATGGTTTATAAATAGGAACAGAAAAACTGAAGAATAACTACATGATTATGTAAATCAGACATAGTCGACTAAGTGGACTGTGCAACTCTGAACAAGAAATAAGAAAAATAAACAGGGGGGAAAAAAGGCATATTTTCCAAAATGCAGCTGCAGTTGATTTAGCTTTAAATCTAGCCTTAAATGTTACTGTGCTCTGGAAAGAAGGAATACCTTTTTCTTGGTAACCTGCTTCCATTTAGTTGTTACATTTCAAAATAAATCTCATAAATATATAAGGCAAGAAGGCACCATAATGAGGATTTATTTTTAAATTCAACAGGCCATTGAATTTCAACGAGCAGTTTCTCTGTTAAATTCAGTGGCTTTGTTTTGAACTGAACATACATATTTTAGGAAGGCATTTAATATTAATTTAAAGTCTTCAAGTGGTGAGAATTCAGGCATACCTCCTGTTGCAATAGTTAATTACCCTAGGTACATTTTTACTTGATTTTCTATTTGCATTTCTAGCTCCACCTTAAGTTATTTTGGTCTTTTTACGCATTTGATTGCTTATATTGATCTCTGTAGTATTAGCTTTTCTAATTGCTTGTGTGTAGTTATAAATCATGATTATGCCCCTTTTAACCTTTTCTCTGATGAGATGTACTGAATTCCTTAACTTTCTTATGGCAATGAATGTTATCCAAGACTAATCTTCACATTCTTCTCTGTACTTCTCATGTATTGAAATATTTTTAAGTGTGACATCTGAATTAGATGCCACATGTCAATAGTGATCCATCAGGACTATATAGAGACATAACGTGATCCTCTTAGTCTGATTAATATCTCCCTCCCCTCTTTCCTCAAAAATGGTGTTACATTTTTGTGGAAGCAATGCCTTTGATGCTGACTTTTATGGCTCAAGTCCTCTTCAGAATCTTTTTCAAGACTTTTTCATGTACTCTGCGGTACATCATCCTCTTATTATCCTACCTCATTTTTTCTTAGAAGTATACACTGTATTTTACTAGCATTAAAATAGTGCTCATGAAGTGATCCAGATTGCTCTGTGTAAGTGACCTGTCCTCATTCTTTACTACTCCAGCAGCCTGTGTGTCCTTTGCAAATTTATTGCAAGTGATTTTTACAGTTTCTTCCAGATCATTGATTTTTAAAATTGAATGCAAGGCAAGGTTTGTAGAGAGAGGTGATAAGTTTTTATTATATCAGTGACATGGGTAGGGGTGTGGGGAAAAGCAAACAGACAGGCCATTGACTTCGTGTCCCTTTTTTCCCAGAGCCTTTAAAAAATTGAATAAGATGGGCAACGACTATACTTCTGGCTGATTCCCTATTAACACTGCATTTTGAAATTAGTTTTCTGTCTTCAACATAACCTTCTATATTGATTTGACCTAGTACTGGTATTTTAAAGAAAATGACAAGTTCATCTGGTTTTCAGTAGGTGACTTGGGGTTCTTACGGGTAACACCTCATTGCAGGCATCTTTACAAGCTGAGCTTAGTATATCAAAGAGTAAAATGCAAGCACTTGTTCAAGACCTATTCTCTATGAAGCTGTGTTGATTCCCATTTTATATCTATCCTTAAATAGACTCATATGAGCCAGCTCACTATACTGCCTGATCACCACTAAGCAAACTAGGCCATTAATTACCCTGATCATCCTGCTTCAGAACAACAGTGTTGTTTTTATGGTCCTGTGAAATGTCATGGCAGTGTTGAGATTTGTTTAACTAATTGCATGTTTAGGCTCCTACAGCTGGAAAGGCTTCTGCTACCGAATGTAGTTTCTGTTATTTTAAACAGCCACTTCCTAGTCCCTATTATGAAGCATCAGTTGACTTCAGGTTTTTGACTTTGAATTTATTGTTACTTTGTTTTCCCCCTTCTGTATTGCCATTTATAATTGCCTTTGCATCTTCTGTTACGCAAAGTTGGTTTAACTGATAAAAACTGCAGGCCGCCAGTGAACGTTCATCTTAGCTGTACAGTAAAGTCAGTTGTAGGAAATACATTTGTACACACCTTTTGTCTACACAAGAGAACATAAATATTAGTATTAAAAAAGCACAATTTTAGGAGTATAATTAGAAGATATATCTGTAAGGAAAATTGACATTTTTTGGCTTTTCCATATAGTGACAAATTGTAAGACTTTATTAGTGATACTGGTCCCTTATCATTGCACAGACTTGTTCAGAAATTAGAACTCTTCCTTTGTTTTTTTTCCTCAAGTTTTCCTGACTATAATGAGGATGAATGTTCAAAACAGGAATTAAGACCAATGAATGTTCAAAACAGGAATTAAGACCAATAGATTGCTTGTACCCAAGCACTCTAATAGGAGGAAGCCAGCTCTCTCGCAGTGTGGTACAGTGATGTTTCAGACTTTGCACTGACTCACTTCCCAGGCTCTGTGGTTTTAAGGACATGGCCCAGGGCAGTTGCTGAAGCCCCGTCTATCGGTAGTGTGCGGGGCCGGGGAGCTCGTAGCTTTTGTCCTTCGGAGTGGAGGTGAGGGGGAGTCTAGAGGCAGAGAGGTAGAAGGCAGCCTGTTCCTTACGGAAAATGGTGGAAACAGTTTAACTCCTGCTTCTGGGCACTAAAAGAGAATGTACCCGTTAAGCCATCTTAGCAGTTGCATTCTATCATGAGGGTGCTGTAATTGCATGACTCAAAATATCAGTGATCAAAAACCAAAAGTCATTTGATTAACATCTATAAACAATGCCGAAATAGGAAATATTTCACAAAGGCACATGTGACATTTTCCCAGCAGGAGGCTGGCTAGGCTTGGAAGCCAGCAGGAGGCCTGTGGCGTCTCCCAGCCCTTGCGTCCCGTTGCCCCACGTTCACATTTGTGCAGGCAAGTCAGCGTGCTGCTGCCTGGCAGTGCAGTCCATGAAAGGCCAGTATTTGTTCAGAGACACTGCACCCAGAACGGATGGCTCAAACTACTCAGCGTAGCATGGTGAAGACATGTGTGGTTAGGTACTTTCCTGAGGAATATGTCAGGCCCGCTCTGAAAATTGTACCTACTTGTTCGCTGCTGGAATGAATTAATTGCTGCTTAAAAGCAGAATTGAGTAGTGGGATTGCTGTCTTGAAGTCAGGCAGAGACAATAGTCAACCTGAACTCTTCTGGTAGGAAGTACAACTTGAAAGCAATTGCTCGTCCAAACTTGTTCATGTTCTGTGGAATTTATATTCAACTTTTGAAATATTGACTAAACAAAGACTTAATTTAGTAACTTTATATTATACCTAATGTCTGCAGCTGTTCACTTGGTCTTGGAATGGTAGATGGTACCTTTTCCAATTTTAAAGACATGAGCTTAAAATGTTTACATTTTTACTAGTATTATGATTTAATTTTTTTCTATGGTAATTATATTAATAGTAATTTTATGGCGGTTTCTAGATATTTGAAAATACTGTCTTACTATTCAGAGTTGATTTGTAATTAATGTAGATTGCCTTAATAGAAAAATGCAGATTTGGACACTGACATATTGTGAAATGTTAGAACAGAAATCTTTTTTTGCTGCTAATCTATTGTATTTCTGTTAAAATATGCAAGTGAAATTAAAAACGTTTCTAGAGTAAAAGGGTTTTGGAGTCATTTTCTTCAGTCTAGAACTACATTAAGCTTTATTCCAGTTTATAAAGCATGGGTGATGGCTGCTGTAAAATCAGAGAACTTATGGGTAGCTACTTTTCTACTGGGCCTGCTGAATGTGTCCCTGTAGGCTGTACTGACAACAGCGAACAGTATTGGCCTCAGTTTTCTAAACTGGAGGAAGGGAGGAAAAACCATTTGGCAGCTAGCATTGATTGCTCAACGAGTTGTCCAGTGTATCCAATAGATCTCTATGTGAATATGTAAAGTTCGAAACGTTATCTGAGATGCACCTTGTTTCCACAAGTGTGCCTGAGCGTTTTGTTTTAGGTGCTATCTTACTTCTCTCATAGTCTTGCAAGAAAACATGTCACAAAGCAGATTTACGTCATTTCATCTGCTTTGTACGTAACTTCATAAATGAGCCGCTGACACCACTAATACAATCCATTAATTTTTTTTCTTTCATTGGCAGCCTTGTGCTGGAGGGGAACTCCTGTTCGCCTCACTGGCTAGAGCTCCGAGTAGTGCTGCTAATCTAAAGCTAACTGTGCCACTCGAGTAAAGTGTTCTTTTGGCCCAATTACCATAAAAGAACTGTAATAAACGCAGAGGGAATTGTTAGACATTTTAATTTTAGAATATTTGTCTGATTTAAGAGTTCATGAAAAAAACAAAATGTGATTGATAATTGCAAGACAAGCCAAATACAGCTGAGTGATTTAATGAAAATCATGCTGCAGCTGAAGTTGCTGCAGTTTGCTTTAAGGGATCACAGTAAAGTAAGATATGATGATCTTTTCATATAACCGTTAGCAAATGGTTATACTGTCATCTTTCTATGTATGTATTATATATTCACAGAAAAATCTGTCTGCAAGACATCAAAATAAATTGCTTTGCATAGGTTAAAAACAATCTTTCAAGATTTTTATATCAAGATAGCTTTCTAAATGTTCTTTATGTACCTCCCCAAAGGGAGAAAAGTTACAGTAGCTAGTGAAGTGTCTTTTATTCTGTTAAGGCTTCTCTTCACATTTCTATAAACTTCTTCCAAAATAGTTACAAAAGAATTTAATTTATAACATATGTTGTCTCACTGGAGGGCTTTTTTCAGCTATTGTCCAGCGTCACCTGTGTGAGAAGGTGATACAGGAATACCTGCCGAAGGAAGTTGTGGAGTTGTGTTTCATACACAGACAGCTTCGTCCTAGCCCTTAGTAATTGCAGGCTCTTTTATATGCAGACGTGGGAAGCCTTTTGCCCTGTCAAAGTTTCACTGCACGTCTGTGTCTGGACATGAATTCACAGTGGCAGTTAAAAGTAAAAAATTGTATTTTTTAATTTACTTAAATTTTGGCATCACTGTTGCTTTTTAGACCTTGCAGTTCGATGATATGCCACAAGAGTTTTCTTTCCAAACTTTAAAACTTGTATATTTTCATATTTTCTTTAGCCAAGAGGGAAAGAGTCAGTAATCATCTATCACCTTCCTTTTTTTTTTGTTACTGGCTATAAAGGTGGTACCAAAGTGCAAATATATTTTCTTAAGTTTTTTCACCCCAAAGGAAAATGGTCCCAGCCTTTTCCATCTTTCTTTGGCTTATATTTTCCATTTTGTAATTAGTGTCTATTTCAAAATCCCACATGTATTTTGACGATATCTTTCTTAAGCTGGGTGCTCAGGGCTAACACACACTTCTAGCTCAGGAGTACTCTTGGTTTACAAGAACATAATATGTTCATTAGTGTTGTCTCTCCATTTAATGCTTGTTCTGTATTAGCAAAAAAACAAACAAAAATGTTCCCATTGCTCTATGGCCGGAATGGCCTGTCTTAAATAAAGATGCAACTTAGGAAAGAAAAGAAGATCCTAGCGCTGTTATGGTGGGCTTAATATCTGACTTACAAATTTCCCAATGGCAGGAGATGTTATGGATGTGTAGCTGGCACAAGTAAGCTGCTTCGGCCGCATAACATTTGTTTTTCAGATGGCAGCAGCTGCTTTACTTCCTTTGGTTTTGAGTGATCATTACTCTTCAGTCCCTCATCTCTGTATGCAAGGGTTGAGAGAGATTTTAAAACAAACTGAGAGCAATTTAACTGACCTTCTTATGATGTGGATGTGTCAGCTGGAGTCACAATTGTTGAAGTACTGAGCTGCCAGATTCTTAGCCCGTGTATTTGGCTTGCAGGAAGATCGAGGGTCTATGGCAACTTTGCCTTTCTTTCTCCTGAACCCCGACTTACTGACTGAACGCAGAGGATGAGGCTGCCCTTCTCCCCAGTGTAACTTTATCTCACTGTGTGGGCCATTTGAAATGACATGGGCAGACCAGCTCTTCAAATGTGGAAGAAACTTTGCTCAAAGTTAGGAGAGTCTCACTTACATTTTCTTAAGTAAATGGAAAGCTTTTTATTAAGGACAAATCCTAATAATGGTATTCCACACACAGCTCCAGGTCAAATTGGATTTACTATACCATGCCTTTAATATATCAGGATTTTTTATTAATTTAATAAGAGTTCATTTGTGTGTCTAATAATACATCACATTTTACTCATTACCTCATTAGAAAGTTTCTTAAGTATTTGCTTGATCATTATCCTTCGGTAAAGAATGGTCTGCTGTCTTGGGACTAACTTGGGTTCAGCCCAGCTCGCGCAATAGCCAGTTAAGCCTACAGACAGAGGCACACTTTCCCATTTATCCATTTAAAATAATTGTATAATTTCTTGGCAAGTAAAGTTAGTGATTTCCAAGCATTAATGTGTAACCCGCTATTTACATTTTTCATAAGGGTAAACCAGAACATATCAGCCTTCTGCTACTCTACAGCTTGCTAGAGTGATTAATACAAACTTCAGCAACAATTTGTTTACTTGCCTTTTTCTACACATTTCCTTCAGCAGGGCAAATTCTCTCAACCATACCTGAAAAAGAAAAAAAAGGGAAAGATAGAGCCAACTATTTAGTTCGGCTCCATCTGTCTCTTATTGAAGCATTAAAGAGAGCCAAGGGGTTACTGCAGAAAGAATTGCTTGAATCAGGGTACATAGTTACAAGTGTATAAATTCAGTTCGGGCTCTCGCCAATATTAAACAAGAGCCAATGCAAGGGCCACAGCTTCTCAGCTCCTCACCTATAAATAGGGACAGTAGCGACCATAGTTTCCATCACAGTTTTTGAGGCTTTAGTCTTTAGTGGTGCTGGGTTTGGCAAAACAGGGCAATGTTTCATGACCATGACCTAAATGCTCCCACCCTCACAGGCTCTTCTGAACTGTGGGCATGCAGGAAAGGCAAAAGAATTCAAGTTCTCCCTGTTTCTAGAGAGATGATGCTAAGAAAGATGTTTTTAATGTAAGAACAGGGCAGTTTTGAAAAGCTGACTGTGTTAGGAGTTTCATGTGACCCGCAGAAGCTCAATTAGGATGTTTTCTGCAAAGCTACCTGACATTATCGCTACCCTCCAGCTTACTGTGCAACTTTTTCAGCTTTTTGTAGTGACATAATATTCAGAGATTATATTGTTTAGTCCTCGTACTTCACTTTTGAAGCCCCTTACAACAGAGGGTTTTGAACCTTTAAGCTCTCCTTTCCTTTCAGAGTCACTGTAGGAATTAGTCTTATCTGGCAGGAACATATTTCATCTCAGCTGGCTTGCAAAGCACGCAAGGTAGAGCAGCTGAAAGAAGGAAGTGTGGCCTTGTGTTTAGCCAGTGCGTTGCAGGCTGTGACTTGTCCATGGAGCAGAGTTTGGGCCTGTCTCATGTGAGACACTGTGATCCTCCTTGTGCTGTTGAAGGAGCAGCAGTCACACCAGTCAATGTCCCGCAGACAAAGGAGCTGAAGAAAGATCAGAAACTCCTTTCCAAATGATGTCTTCAGTACCTGCATCAAGCTTCAGCAGTGATCCCACTATTTTCCACAATGCTCTAGTCCCAAGGAAGCACCAATATACACTCGAGATGCAAACTCTCCTGATGCCACCCTGGAGATGCGGCAAAGAGCAAATGGTGCTGGCACTGCTGCCTTTCCCCAGCACCCAGCTCTGAGCACCGCTGCATGCTGAGACAATTTTGCCCAGCCAGGTCCAGAGCCGAGATGCCCATGTGTCTTGCCCTGCTTTTTCTCCCACTCCAGTGCAATCACAGCAGCTCCCTTCGGGAGAAAGTCATAAAATGCTTTATAATCATTAAGCCTCGCAATACCCTCTGGGTTAATTATTTGTATGGCAGGAGAAGTCAGCCACAGAGGTTACATGTATGAAGTAGCCATAAGTCAGCCTTTATAGACTGATAGTGCTCAGGTTTGCCCTTTTAGCAGCATCCTGATCCTATAATCAAATTATATGTATCAGTTCTGGTTTTGATAAACTAAAGCTTAGAAGAACAAACAAGCAAATGAACCTTTCCACAGCCTCCAAGGTGCAATCTTCATCGAGTGCTCCCCGGAGCAGGGCTGCAGCTTACCAAGCCGGAGTCCCTTCTGGCGCTCTCGTTCATGCATTCTGTCAAACAACATTTTTTTTGATTTTTATCAAGATCTTCTTGACTGAGATCTTCAAAGCAATTAATTCACTGCTCCATGATTGCAGCTGCTGAATAATTGTTTGTTAGAGTATTTTCTTTCCCAGGCAAGAGATGTAAAATGGTTGCTCCCCTCAATAAACAAGTTGTCAAATGTGATTAGTTAATGGACCTGTAATCATGCACTAGCATAAAGGTAAGGATTTGGTAAGTGCAATGTGAAAATGCGTATTTAAATTAAAGCTATAGGGGAAGATTTTCCCATAGGAAATCTTGCTATCAATGCTGAAATAGACTATTTACCATTCATAGTGATTAACTGTAGATCATTAATTAAAGAAAACAAGAGATTAGTCATCAGGCATTTCAAATTAAAGGTGCATTGATTGTTTGAGTGACTTTTAGGTCTGGCTGGGAGATCAGGTTTGTGCCTGGGTCCCTGTGCCTGAGCCAGCCTTCCCATGTAAACTGATATGCAGAAGTAAAAGCCTGTTAAAATTAAGGTAAAATATTTACTGGCCAATATCAGGCTCCAAGAGCCTGAAATGTGATCCTGTGTTCCTAGTCACCAGTCCAGTAATTCTCTATACTGTTCTTGGTCATACGCGTGCTAAGAAACAGAAACTGAGCACTTGGGCTCATCGTTTTGTGGGGGAGAAGGAAACGTCTCATATTTGGCAAGTGAATGCTGAATTCCAAGCTAAATGCAGTTACAGCAAATGTGTACTAGAGCTCAAAAAGATAATTAACTTGTTCTCATCTCTAAATAATAAATCTACCTTTCTGCCAACTCTTTAGAAGATACCTCAGACTATCCTGCAGTGGCATCTGTGGAAAGCTGAAGCCCTGTGCAAAGGAATCTTGTACGGTTGGGGTTTCCCCCCCGCCATGGGAAATGTACATTCGATGGTATCATTTCCTAAAAGAGTTTTCCTTGCCAGAAAAAGAAAATACTTTTGTGTTTGTGTGTGTGTGTGTTAAAATTTTATCTATTATAGAAATTTAATTCTCCATTTGGGAATTACAAGGAGTAATACAATAATAATAGTTGTTGGTTACCACACGCTAATTTCAAACTATTCCAGGCAGCTGCCTTCTGCTTTCTGTGCAATCTCTTAGCATTAGGCTCCAATATAAAATGAAATTACTCTAATTTCTGTCTGTCAAATTTGACTATTCTTTTAAAATCATGTAGCTGTTACTTACATTATGTAATAGCAACTGGGGTAATTTAATTACGAAGTCATGTATGAAAAATAAGACTTCAGCTTGCAACCTTCAGGTAATTAACCACCTGACTACTATCAAAAAGAAAATAATCAGGGCACATAATGCTGGGGCAATGGACATGTCAAAGCCACTTCACTGGTGATGCACTGTGCAGTCAGCGGCTGCAGGGTCATTGCTGCTTATAGCCCAAAACCACCTCTTTTTTTTTTTTTGCTTTTTGGAGAGTGGGGGGAGGCAAAGCTTTCGTGAGCTCAGCAGTGACCGTCTCCCCTGACGCTGCCAGGACGAGACCCCTTCATGCTCCCAGTCCTCATGTCCCTGATGCACACATGCCCCAAGGGCAGTCATTTAGGAGTAGGCTGAAATACTCCTGGCCCCGAGAGCCGCGATGGGCAGTGGGTACCAGGTTCCCTGCCCCGGTGGCCAGGAGCCAAGGCTGGCCAAGATCTGTGGGCTCCCTTGCAGCCTTGCTTCCACCCTTGGGGGTGCCCCGCTGGCATGAGGGACAATGGCACTGGGTTTCTGCAGGACTCAAGTTTGATGCACCTTTCTTGACATTTTTCAGAAGGTGAGCATTTTACTGGGTCTACAGGCTACCAGGTATGTGCTAGTAAAGGTATGTGTGGTTTATATGTACAACTCTTTGCTAAGAATATGCCTCTTTGCTAATCCCAGATCCTGATATTGAGGGCGTTGGCTTTAAAAAAGTCATGGAATATTATTTGTATTGACATTTTGGCTCTTCAGTCCAGTAGGTCACACTGCAGGGGCTTTTCTTTTTTTCCTCCAAGGCTATTTTATAATGAAACTTGAGATTCATGAATATGGTGTTTTTAGACACAACCCCACAAATTACCTGTTTAAAGCAAAAGCGCTGTGCTTTGGTGTTGGCGCACTTACAGCTTTACCCCATGGGTTTGCTCCAGCATCCCTCCAGCCCCATCTCCTCTGTGGTTTATTTCAGAGCCTGTCCCACTCGTCATCTCCCTCCCGGCTGGCTCCCAGTGTCCCAACGGGATACTCTGATTCCTCCCACCCCCACCTCTGCTTTTCCTGGTGTGGTATTTAAGAACAGTGGTTACCTAAGAGAGTGTTTCAAGGTAGTGGACCTTTTAAAATTAAGCAGGTCAGCCAAAGGGCAGATCATACACACAAAAATATGGTTAAATGCAGGACTTTAGCAGCTGGAGCATGATGTAGATGGCCAAATGTCAGGATGCTCGCAATGGTATCCCCCAAGCCGGTGAGACCGAGGTTAGCATCAGGTTACTCCTTTGGATAGCCGTGTTGCTCACAAAGAGCATCCAGGTTTTCCTTGAAGGCTACATGCTGGATCGAGTGCTGCATCCCTTCTTTGCTCACACATTGCTCGAGAGCCATCCTCGTCCTTGTTAGTATGCAGCTGGTGCGGTTCACTGACTCTGCCAAGCAGAGCTTTTTAATTCTCCCTTGCTGGAGAGAGGAAACTTCTGAACAAGAGAATGATTAATGGGGGGGGGGGAGCAAACAAAATTAAAAAAGTAATAATAAAAACCCTTAATGAAAGTGAAACGATCAAGATTTATGAGGATTCTATGAATTTCTCACACTTGTTCAATGCAGGATTGTGTAAGTTGCAGCACACTGCACTCAGCACATCTATTAATGAGAATAGCCATGTTTATGCTTTCATTTACACTGCCTTCATGCCCGGAGGCTCCAAGCGCAAGGCCTGTTCACACACGTAAGGAAAAACAGAAAGGCAGGCCTGAGTAACTCAGGACCAGGTTTTTGGCTGTGAAGGGTGGGTGCCGCCTGCAGCGCATCTTGGAGGGGCTGTGCAGGGCAGCAGCTCCGGCGCGGGGACAGCTGGGGAGGGGGACACACATAGCGGGGCACTACAATGAAATCTGGTTTTTCACAACTCCACAAAGCATGGTATTTGGATAAATCCAAGTTTCCCTGGGAAGGCTAACCAGCTCCATTCAGCAGTGTTCACCATAGCCTTGGAGAGGCTTGTCAGGCGCTTGTTTTCCTTCCATCCCCTTCACAGCTTTGATGGAAGCCAATGAAATGTTGCTGGTCAGGTTTCTCGCCATGGCTGTGGGTAGGTAGTCTTCCCATGCTGCTGCAGCAGTAAGCACAAGCCAAACTGCATTAAGGGTGCCTCCGAGCTCCTTGAAATTAGAAATCATTGGAGCACATACACTTTAGCATGTCTTTTTTTTTCTGGTGAGAGTCCAGCAGAGGAGAAGTGCCCAGCTCAGCTGAGACATTTGCAATGAATTGTATTCATATGAAATACTGAACTTGAATAATATCCCTCCACTCCCCATGATAGTAGCGGTAGGTGTTTGAGCATTTTTCTTCTAATAGCTCGGCTTTGCTTGGCACTCCTCATGCTTCCTTTCACCACCAAACTCCCTCTATCACTGTGGGTGGATAGGGGTGTTAACAGCAGGCTAACCTGGACAGTACAAGCCAGCAGCAGTCAGGTCGTTACAAAGCACAGCTCCTCCATGATTATCTTTGTAGGCAGTGCAAACTCACGTTTGTTCAGGGTGGGTCACAGAAATTCTCCCCTGTGAGGAGTTGCAGGACACCTGATAGAATCATTGGGTATAATAGCACGGCAAGTATGTTACCTGAGCACAGAGATGTCTCAGCCCTTGCAGACAGAGGTCATACCTGAACTCCTCTGAAGAGGTGATGTTTGCAGCATGGTCACTCCTCAGTGCAGTGATCCAAAACCCAGACTGCAAACCTTTCTGGACAGGTTTGAAAGTCAGATCAAAATGTTGCAGATTAGTACAACATACACCAGAGTGATTAAGAAGTGGCCAGTCCAGTATACAGAATGTAATTCAGGGGCTGTGAAGAGGCAGGATGGAGGAACAGAGACTGCATCCCTATGTACTCCAGGTAAAAAATTATACTATTAACTTGAGGTTGAAATTTTAAAGTCTTTTGCTATCTATTCTGTGCACACACATGTGCATGCACATGCACACTCACAGACACATCACACATATGTGTGTACGTGTAAGTTTTAGCACTAACAGCAGCCTATTAAGATGCGCACTGGGAGCCCGGACAGCCAGGGCTTGTGGGGCACAGGCTGCCCTGCAGCACAGTCGCACCACTTGTAAAATGTGACACCCAACTTGTGCATCTGCCTATTGTTTCTCAGCTAGATGGATCCAAGAAGTGACACAGTAATTCTTTCCCCTCTTCCTGTTTTCTCAATTGGATAAGGAAAATGAAATAAAACAGAATAAAATGGCATGAGCAGAATTTTTCCAATTCTTATGACCATCTGTCTAGATTACACCAATGTCAAAACTCAGGGCTGCTCACCTGGTGAAGACAGCCATGTCAATGAAGCAATTCTCACTTGGCCGTGGGCCACGGTTGCTAGTTTGTCGCCTGCATTTTCTGCGCTAGTCGAGGTGCTGTGTGGTGGTGCCTAGTTCAGCTCTGGATGATGTGGCACGTGGCAATAGGTATGGCTCTGCAGAGCAACCAGCCTGGGCAGGAGAAGCAGTGTAGCCATCATGGCATCGGTTATTGCATTGTTCCAGCAAATACAGCTTGCTTTCGGGAGGCCTAATTAGCCAAGCAGGCGTGCCACTGCCTAGTTAATGCAGTTGACTCAGAGTTATGCTGTGCAGCTCGGTTACCCAAGGGGATCTTACAGAGAGGGCTCAGTGCTGGACCACAGGGCAGGGGCCCACATGTGGGTGCGCTCCTGCCCCGCAGAGCAAGTGACACCCAGCCCTTGGCTGTGGCTGCTCCAACCAGGCAAAGCTGCTCTGGGCACTCTCAGAGCAACAGGTTCCGGTCTGCCTGCTCCGAGGAGAGATGTTCTTCCACAAAAAATGACACACCTTCTTTTGATGGGAAATAAGAAGTGAGATTAAAACAAAAAGTCATGTGGCACACAAGAAAAAAAAAAGAAGGAAGAAAGAAGCCCTCAGAAAGGGGAAGATTGGAGAGTACATATTTTATGGTGGAGAGGAGGATCAACCTCTGATCCCTCCAAAAAAGACAGGGTGAAGAGTGGCCCTGGCTACAAAAACCACTAGGCAGTGCCCATTTCTGCTGGGCATTAAACCTGGGAGGAGGGTGTGTGTCTGCCTGGGGTTACAGGTGGAGGGTACAAGGAAACCATTGCTGACGATGGTGCCTGGCCAAGTTATTTTCTATTGCTGAAGCATTTCATCACAATTTATTACTTTGAACTTGCTGCCTGTACTCTTGGTTTCTCCCATCTTTCTCACTGTCTGGAGGCTACTGGTGGCTTGTTATGCCTGCTTAGGACACGGGTATCTCTGGGGAAGATTTTGGTCATCCTACCTGCCTGTGGAGCTCACACATGGCCTTACCACCCTGCCTAACACAGAGTCACTGTGTAGTGGGACAGCAAAAGAACTGCATGTACAGGAGGCATTGGAATTTATAAAAAAGTTGGGTTTTGGAAAGAATAATAAGAATGAAAATTAATAACTTATCCAAACCCTGTTTCACTAGAGGGGATGGCACCAAGATGAGGGGTGGCACCAGGAGCACAGAGTGCCCAGCCACCCCACTGGAGATCGAGGGGCTGTAGGATTTCTAGTCTGAGTAACCTTGTTGCTTTGTTTGAAGTACCCAGTGTGCAGCTGTAAGTCCTTTGTGTCTGATCCATGTGGAGATATAGCCCAATTCTAATAGCATACAACTCCTTCCTTTCTGGGATTTTCATTACATAACCTTATAATGGCCTGGCCGAAAAGCTGGACAGAGTTGGGAACCACAGTTCCCTACCATGCTGATTTCAGTTCCTTGATCCAGTATTTCCTCTGAATGGAGGAGGACCAATAATCAATAGATGCTACAGGCAAGCTATTTAGTGGGACTCCCTCTGAACTTGGATAAATCATTTGACCTCCTTCTGCCTTCATCAATCCCATTGCAAAAGTAGCTTACCGCTGGCTCTAAATGAAGAACAGATGCTCCTTCTGAGCAGAGCTATCATGCACCAGTGGGGAGAGAGGGGATAAACAAACAAACAAACAAACACACACTCCAACTGCAGCTAGTGGAAAATACAATTGGTGGCTCCTCTCTGGGAGTTGTTCCTCTGTCTCCATTAGCAGCTGAAAACAGAAGATGCAGGGGAAGGTGGAGGGACTGCTGGGGTAATGACTGCTTTCTCAGAGCTCCCCTGCGACCCTGGAGATCCTGCAGCTCAGGCCACAGTGGATGGAGAGTAAGAGGGCTCAGGGTTTGCCTCTGCAAGGGGTGGTGGTACTCTGAGGGGTGAAACCTGAAGGCATTTCATGCCACATTTTAAGTTATTGGAAGCAAAATCCCCTTCCCATTGACATACATAATGCCTTAATGAATTAACACCCCTGCCTTCCCATTCCTGCTTCAGAGGCCAGTCCCTTCACTGCGGCAGTTCAGACCCTTCTCTTCTGCCTTTTATAGGTGTTTTGTGCAAGTTTGGAAAACAGTTGCATCAGCAGCAGCCTTATAGGACATCTGGTTTGGACTGGAAACCTGTCCACACCGAAATGGATTTGGCTGATCTCACTGAGGTAAACTCATAATGCGGTGGGTTGTTGTCAGGCTTTATTTATTTCAAATTTATTTTATATCAGTTACTGGGTAGTGCTTGGTTGGGCTATAATATAGCTCCAGGTGGGAAAATGTAATCCACTCTCCTCCAACCCTTGTTGGAGTAGTGCTGGCTTCTCACTTTCATATCAGAAAAAAGTTGCAGCTGAATGAATGATATGCTTTGCCTAATTCAAACACTACCATAAATGAAAAGACAACTGTACAGCAGTTTTTACCATTCACCCCCCCATCCTGCTCTTCAGCAGAGAACAGGATTTTATTGTGCAATTATCGTGTCCTGAGACAAGACGTCCGTGATGGCAAAGCAGATGGATGCTCAGCCGCAGCATGCTTCGGCAGCCTTTTCTGGTTTTGCTGATGGGAGACACTTTTTGTAAGTATTTAAAGATGAAATGTTTGACAAAATGCTCCACAAAGTCTTTCTCCAAAGGGCCTCTCATGCTTGTGGAAGGCAGTCTGCCGGATGGTCTACAAGGTCACCCACTGGCCAGGGCGAGCGCAGGCGTGCCCAAGCAGCCTCCTGGGGAACCCGCTTGCTTTGGCGGCTGCCTGGAGGGCACTGCCTGCGATTCCCCTCCTCTGGGGACCAGCAGGTTTCACCTGCTGCTCTGTGCACAAACTGCCTGCCACTGCTTCAGGTGCACATTGCACCTGAGTGTTATTTGCTCCTTTGCAAGCACCTTAGCTCAAAAGCCCATGTAGTGGGCAATACACAAGCACAGGGGGTGATCTAAACCAAACCAGGCTCCTAGGAATGGAGATACCAAACATTTACTTAGGAAAATTAAAATCTCCAGCCTAGCTGAGGCAGAAGCTCAGGAACCATGTAGCAAGCTTTGGCGAGGTTTGGGGACCCAGTGGAAGGAATCAGCCAGGATGGCTGCCTGCAGCAGCACATCTGCCTGCTTACTGCCTTTAGACCAAGGCCTTCACAGACAATGCTAAAACAACTTTTTAGAACAACTGTGGAAAGAGGGACATACATACTTTTAACATGAGGCAACTGAGCCCAGCTAGGCATTAGAAATATTTGGGAGATTCTGATGAAAATCTGGGAATGACGGGATTTAGGACGTTCTGATGGAAACTAATGGTACGTGAAATGCTCTGCTCACCACAAAGCAGATCTTAATGGCACAAAAAAACAGGCTATAGTTGGAAATTTGGAGTTATTGTATGTTAATAACCTAAAGTTAAAGCCCAAATGCTCCCCATTGCATAAAGAAGCTGGTGTAAAACCACCTGCCCCTCAAACTCCTGCAAGCCCACCTAACCCCGGCTACAGATGGGTTATACGGGCAGGATCGGTGCTGCCAAAGACCAAGCACCAGAGCACGATACCTGCTACAAGCATGTCCCTGATAGGACAGTGGTGTTCAGTTTGCAGAACAGAGCAGGACTGACACTGGTCAGACGGGTGTGTGACTCTGAAGTGTCGGTGTTCGATTCCCACAGCCCTGCAAGAGCAGGAGCTGGGTTCTGCCGACAGCTGCCCCTCACAGGAACCTGCCTCTCCCCAGACCTCCTCCTCACTTGCTTTTCCCCAACCCTAGCCCCGCTAAAATTGTACTGAAAGATCAGGAAAAAATAGAGCTAAATTAATTTCTGGATAATATCACCGCAAGAAACCATCATCAGCTCCTCATGGAAAGCCAATCCGGTACAAAAATACCAGCAGTCCTCTTAACCTCATTGCCCTCATGGCAAATGCTGAGTCCTCAATGTTTTAGAGGTTAACTGACATCCTCTTTTTGGCATTATTTTGTATTGGTCTCCCTTCTTTGCTTATGAGACATTTAGAAAACGATTTGTCCCTCACACTCAGCTGGCATGAGCCAAGGACGGCAGCCCCCGCCACTCCGGCAGGGCTCAGTCTTGGAGACGTGCAGCAGCCGCACTGAGCACACACGCACACTGTCTCTATATGTTAGTCTTGCGTATAAATCAATATTTGCCACTCTTTATTGACTGTTTTCTCCGTCAGAAATTTGGATCCTATCTAGCCACAGTTCCTCATATGTTGCAGGGGGCGGGGGGGGGAATCCAGACAGGACGGTGGCAGCACCCCGACAGCCAAGCCCAGCAGCTGCAGGAAAAAGCAAATACATTGCGGTGCTTGGGCAGCCTCATTTTTTAAACTTGATCACCTTCGGACGTGCTGCTTATGCAGTCATGGTGTGTTTCTCTGTGCGCCCGTGTATTTTGATTTGTCTGTTGGTTTCTTCCAAATAAATTTTGAAACTAACAGCAGCCAAGGAACCTGTTAAACAATCCCGACCACCAGGGACAGAGGAGCAGCAGTCTCAGAGGTGATTATATAGTTCATTATATATTTATATAATGAAAGTATGTATATGTTTATCTATAGAAACACATATTTAATATATTTCATTATATATTTTTATAATTATATATTTCATAATGCCCACAGGCACTTTGAAACCCCACAGGTGGCTAGAGGGGTGAGACAGCTGGTACCCCCACCCCAGAGACCGCCGCAGCGCAGCACCAACCCTCACAGGCACCTGGGAACCCCCAGGGGAGGAGCCACCGTAGGGTAGGTGCAGAATAAGCCCTCCACGAAGAGCCACTCAACAGAAGGCAGCCTCCCCAGTCCTGCTGCAACCTGCTCTGCCCATTGCCACCTTTGCTCACGTGGTCAAACCTCTGGTACTCAGTCAAGTGGACAGGAAAAAAAAAAAAAAATCTCTCCTCTAAACATTCACCATCTCACTTTCAGGTGAGCACTGAGAAAACCATCACTTTATGCCCTCCAAGGAAGTCACCCAGCTAAAAACAGAGAACATCAGCCTGGATATTTGCAGTCCCAGCAGAAAGCAATCCTCTGCTCTCCTTCATTAATTTTTTTGGGGGAGAGAATGGGGAGGGGTAGCAGACAGGGATGATGACAGTGGGACTAGGAGGCAGTTGGGCTGGAGCCATTTCACATTCACTTTCTCCTGCATCACAAGAAATCAGAAGTGGCACAGATTATTTTTGTCCCTCTTTTGTAGGTCACCTTTAATAGAAATGGTAATAATGCTTGCTATCTCTATATCTGAAATCTTATATGGTAGCTCTGTAATTCAGTCTTTATCAGCCTTCTTTAATGTATAATTTAATGCTTGTATAACTATTTTGTTTGGGTATGACTCTCAGAATTATGACTAAAAAAAAAATCTGTATGGTAGTTAACTCTTTTTATGAAAAGTATTTCGTTCATGTTATTTTAAAACCATGGAGCTGGGGGAAGTATTTTATGGACCACAGAACCTTGCAGGGTAGTTAATTTCTGTTTGAGCTGGTTTCTTTGCTATTTTAAAGGGTGCCATCAAGATCATTGCTATTTCTCTTGGTTGGGAGCCAGCTGACTCTTCTGCAGTTGCAACACATCCTTGTGCTGTTATTAAAGCTGGGGAAAATAGTAAACATGGGAGCTGGATGCTGCATCACCCTGTGCTGATGGGTAGAAGGCAGGAAGGAGGGTCTGCCTCGCTGTCCCGGGCACCCCAGGGCACCCCAGGGCAGCCACTGCCTCAAATTAGGCACCAAGGATACTGCATCCTTCTTCTGATGGGCAGAAACTGTTTCAGCCTGGGAATATGAGGAGAAAAAAAAAGATGAAGACAACTCACGTACCCCCTGCCACCGGGCCCCGTCCCAGCCATCCTGCCAAGCTGGGTGCTGGGGCCAGGAGAGCCAGTGTGGTACCATGAAAGATGCTTTCTTCCCACAGGCAGCAAATGGGTCTTGGTCACGTGCATGCCATGGGCTCAACAGAGCATGTGGGCCTTCGCCGTGCGCATATTAGCTCAGAGTAAGCACTCTCTGCTTTAAAAGCAGTAATTGGGTGGTTAGCTGAGCCCTAGGCAAGCTTGAGTTATGCACTAAATATTCTGCCTTTTGTTTCATAATGAATTATTTTGTGTATCTAAGCAAAGGGGTTTTTTTTTTTTTTGGGCTTTTCTCTGCAGTTTGTTCCTAGCCTACTTGTGGGTGTGTGTTGAAATCTTTGCCTTTTGCTTATGAGGTCAAGTGCTTTAATCGGGAGCAAAAAATTTGCGTGCTTTAGTCCTAAATTCTCTGAGCGGCTGCCAAATATAATTAGAAACAAATGGCTTTATTCCTCATTTGAGAGCTCCACAGACATTGGTGTGGCAGTGGGGGGAGAGCTTGCTTTGTCTGGCTGGTTTTTGGGGAGCTTGCAAACAAAAACATGGCCAGAAAAACCTGAGCAAGCCCTGTGAGAGGAGGAGAGCGCCTTGTGCTCTGCAGAGGACAGAGGGTTTGAGCAGCGGTGCGGGAAGCTGTGCATGGGCGCCCGAGGCACCCCCTGTGTGCCTGCTTTGCGAGCAGCTCAATATTTTCCCCCCATTGCTAGCAGAGGGGGCCAGAGCAGGGCATCGACCAGCAACGCTGCATGGCCATCGCCTGTTGGTGCAACCACAGATACTGCCTATGCTGAGGTCGGGAGCCAGGGTGGGGTTTAGACACCCACGTGCAGGACAGTTGAGGTGTTTAGCACTCCCTGGGCTCCCCTCCCCAGATCACCAATAGGTAAACCCTAACTAGATGCACACATAATGTATAAATTATAAGAGCTGAAATCTGCTCCAAGCAATACCAGTCAGCACCACTTACTGTAGAAACCCACTTCATCTCTGCTTAAACTCATCTGGACTGGCCATAAATTCAATTAAATTGTATTTAGGTGTAGCCACGAACCATCCACAGTCTGAGAGAGAGAGATGCAATAGTTTCATCGTCCTGGCGTGGCATCCCACCGTGTCCATTACGCACACCTTAGTACTTCTGGGGTGCGCTGAGAGCGCAGCAAGGCTGCCCCCTGCTTCCCCCCAGGCAAACCGCTCCCCTCCCCGTGGTGCTTACACAGCTCAGCCCCGCCGCAGTGCCTGGCTCAAGGCTTCCTCACCTGAGGGACACAGCATCTGGCCCTGGAGATGTGGCATTGCCTGCTGGCACTGCAGCTCCCGAACCCTGATATGGTGGACCCTAAATAAACAGGGGCCGTTTGTCATCCCTCTGGTGTCTCCCAGCGTGAGGGGGCGTTTGCTGCATGCACAAGCGCTTGGAGGTCACAAACTGCCTGTTCCAACAAGTGAACAGTTTTGGCGCCAAAATGGCTAAAGAGCATCTCTTACTGGCTTGTACAAGATGTGAAGTTTTGCAGCATTGTGTCACAGCCTGGCATCGCCTCATGGCACGGCATTGCCTCACAGCATCACCTCACAGCATAGCACCATCTCATGGTATCACCTCACAGCATGGCACTGCTTCACAGCATTGCCTCATGACATGGCATCATCTCACGGCATCGCCTCACAGCATGGCATCACCTCATGGCATCACGTCACCTCTCAGCATCACCTCGCAGCACGGTGTTGCCTTGTGGCATGCCTGTGGCAGAGGAGGGGAGATGGGGAGCCCACCACCACCACCCTGCAGCCACGCACGTGCTCCGGGCGATGGGACTGCCTCAGAAATCAGTGGGGGATTTTTTTTTTTTTCTTTTCTGAGCAAATTTCAGAGCAAACAATAAAATCTGTGGTTTTTGCCTCCTTTTCTTGCTTTCCTGAAGAAGAGCCCCATGCACTGGGCACCCTCAGCTGCCTCCTCTCCCAGGAGAGCAGCCCGCCCGGAATGGGCTCTGGGGGGAGCATACAAGACATGGGTGGGTGAGGTGTGCACCCTGGTTGCAGGGCAGTGTGGCTGGGCACTGGTGCCTCCAGCACCCCATGGGACCAGGCTTGGGGCTGGGAGTCACAGTGATTGCCGTGAGACAACTAATTGGCTAATAGCAATTTGTTAATTGCTCTTATGCTCGTCATCAAAAAAAAAAAAAAAGCAGCTGTTGAGGAGCTCTGTCTCCAAGAGCAGGAGGAGGAGGAGGAGGGAGCTACCAGGATTTTTGTGCCCCTGTGTTATGGTGGGGGAGATGAGGCGCAGGGTTCAGCACCCAAGGACAGACAAGGCACATGTGCTGGCCCCACAGCCACCCCTCGCAGCACCTCCCGCCCACTGGTGAGCACGGGGCGGTCTTCACAGCTGCCACCGCTCAGGACTTTTGGGTGTCCTGAATGCAACGTTTGTACCTGAGCCGTTGGATTTCAGCAGCCACAAAAATCTTCAAGAATTTGTCTAATCCAGTTTTGAACACGTTTGTCCCCAGTGCCCCCGCCTGCTGGCCCTCGCGGTGCCGGCGCTGCAGGGAAGGCGGGTCCAGTCTCCGATGCACTCACCGACTCAAGGACAGGGGACATCCCTCCCGTCCCAGGCTTCGCCGGTGACACTGGGGGCTCATTCCCCAGGTGAGACACTAGATGGAGCATCTAACATCGCAAATACTTTTTTTTTTTTTTAATCCCATAAAGGATAAATTGAAAAGCTAAATGAAAACACAGATTAAGTTGTATGCAGCAGCCCTTGCATGCCTGTCTACTCGCTGGACGTGTACTGCCTCAAAAGCAAGTGCCTGTGCTGGGGGCAGGAGAGGGCATTGCCTGGGCCCTGGCCGTGACCACAGCCATGGCCACAGCTTTCTCCTGAAGAAATGCAAGCCTCAAGGGGCCACAGATCTGGGTGCGCACAAGGGAGAAGGGGATGCTCTGGTGGCCATTCCTTATGCTTTCCTTGAGGCCATCCAGCCCTCCCAAGTTTTTCTTCAGCTGGGGAGGCAATATGCTCTGATAGCACCTCAGTCGTGAGCCTATCCAAACTGGGGAAGGCAAAGATACAGACTTCAGTTTTCTTGCTCTGGGAAGAGCCAAACATGTCTGATATTCCTGGAAAGCCTGTGGGCGAGTGCTGCATTTTCCAGAGTAATTACGGTGCCAGTGAGGATTACCGGTGATGTCTGTGCATGAGCTGCTCCTCCCAGCAGTGGAAACTTTACTAAAAATGTTCCTGAAAACTTCTGCAAGGAGCAGAGACACTGCTGGTGTGGCAGAGGGGGAGAGGAAGGGCCCCATTCCAAACAGGTCAGTGTCACCATGGGATTAGGGTCAGCCCTGAGAGGCTGTTCAGAGATGCAGCTGCTGGCAGAGCATCTGCAACCAGCCACATGACCTGGGATCCATCTAGGGCAGGGGGATCCAGCCCCAGGACCTCTGCCTGCTTCCAGCATCCTGTGCCCTGGCTGCTGGTGAAAGGCTTGCGAAGGTCCTGCGAGGTACTCAGGCATTGTGTGTATCAGGTGCCTGGGCTGTGAGGCCCAGAAACCACAGAAAACCAGAAGCACCGCCCCGGTCCTTCTCGCACGTTGGTCGTGACTGCAGGGAGTGCAGCACGGGGCATTGCTGTGTAATCGCAGAAAGGCAAGACAGCAAAAGACAACACGAAGAGCCCTCAGCCACGTGCAGTCAGCACCACCACGTTTTGCATCTCTGCTTAGCTTCAGACCCCCAAAACTGTTCCTTTCCCACCGCTGGCAGCTGAATTAAAAAAAAAAAATGGTGTGACAAGGCAACAAATCCCTTGGCTGCAGCAAGCCAGCAGCACAGCATCCCTCGTCCTCGCTCAGACCACAGGACATTTCGCTTTCAAAACCAGAAGTGGTTGCGAGTCACTAATATGGTAAAAAGCTTTTCCCAGGTGTTGCTCTGACCTCCTGCAGCCCTCACTAGTCCACAGCGGGGTCCGCTGAGCCCTGAGGAGGTGCCTGTGTTCCTCTGCAAGCCTTTTGGGTGATGTTAGCACACACTCCTTCGCCCCATCGCTTGCATGTACATGGGGGTGCACCAACACCCAAGTGACCCCGACAAACCCAATGGGATGTGCCCAGCCCAGCCAAGGGAGGATGCTGAGACCCTCCAGTGCCACTCACAGTCCAGGCTCGTCTGGGTGCATAAAGCTCCAGCATGCTGCTCCTGGGGTCTTCCTCCTGGATGCCCTCTGTGGCATGGGTGGGGCAGCCTGACACACATGCCAGCACAGCAGGAACATACAGCGTTGGCTTACGCTAATCCACAGACTAGGAAGGGCTAAAAAAAAGCAAGGAAGCAAGCATGGTGCCGGAAACCAGGTTGCGTTGACCACCTCTGCAGCTACTGCAAAGGCCAGCATCCATAGGTGTCCGCATTTCCTACCTCCTTCAGGTGTTCACCAGTACGCAATATTTTCAATATGAGAAGAATAAAATGCCTCAGCTTGGCAGAGACAAAAGTGGATGGGGAAGAGATTTGCCAGAGGGTCCCATCTTCTCCCATAGCTTCACAGCTGGTGTGGGGACAGCACATATGGCATGATTATTTACTGTGTCTCAGAATACAAGACTAAACAAGCACCAAAGGAAATTATCAGGCAGCAGGTTAAACCAGAGGAAGGTTTATTCTCTCTGCTTGTACACAGTGCATACTGAAACCATGGAAGTCCTTCCATAGCCCACTCTGAAGAGTGAATGATTGAACAAGGACTCAGACACCAAAAGAGACGAGAGCTTGTCAAGGGCAATTAAGTGCAGTGGTGACCCTCTCGCTGGTTCAGGAAGCGCCTCACCAGGAGCTGTGCCAGTGTGCCACTCCATGGCTGCCCACCCTGCCCTCACGCCCACTCCTGGACCGCCCCCACTGGAGAGACAGCGCAGGGCTGCATGGAGCTGCTCTGCACAGCCATGTGTGGGGAGTGGGCAGGCATCACCACGGCTTCCCCCAGGCACACCCAGCCTGTGCATCAGCACAGCCCCACGGCGCTCAACGGCACCGCACTGCTTCACGTGTGCCCAACGGCCGCCTCTCCCCCCGAGCTGGTATTTCCCCTCATTTCCCAGCACACACAAGAAATGGGTTTTTTTGAGACTTTCCCTCAACCACAGAGCGTATCTGGTAGCCTCATCTAACGGTGACATCAACCTGGCCTGCGCTTGCCTGGCTGCAGCATGGTTAGGGGAGCAGCCTCCCCACTGATGCCGTGCTCCCGTACTTCCCCGCAGGCTGGGGATTATGTTGCCAACAGCAGCACGTACCGTAATTGCACCCCAGCCTTGGCCCGTGGTTTGTGCTGCCCTCAGAGATGCCAAGCGGGAAAGAGCAACTTGGGCACCGGCGAACTCCAGCGCTGCAAACAGCCCCAGCCATGCGTGGTGCAGGGCGGATGCATGAGGAGCTTCTGCTCCTGGGTCTCCCACAGATGCGGAAGGTCCCCCCCTACACACCCCGCCAGGACCACATTGTTAAGCTACGATCCGGGACTACGGGGTGGCCCTAGCCACTGGGACACGCCTGCCCCACTGCCAAGATGTGCCGGGCGAGGGCGATACCCAGTCCTGACCTACAGCAAGTAAATGATTCTCTCAGCCTCAGAGACCAGGAGCACGACAGCGCCTTGACAGCGCTCGCTGTGGTAATGGCTTCTCAAAGGGCCACCAAGTTTAGAGGCACTTTTTGGACCTGTGAAAGAACAGAGTAGAAATTAATTTTACTTGGTGGTTGTTTACTGTCATCAGCAAAATTACTAGTTAGCATCCAACTCCAAAATCTTACTCATGGTCGAGCTGGGAAGAATGGGGGGCAAATTTCAGATCCCAGCTCGAGCCTGCAGTGGTGGAAAAAAATCCTTCTCTGAGGTGCAAACGAAGCAAATTTGCTACTGGAGCCACTGGCTCTGCATGGATGTTATCCCCCAAAAAGGCATTCCTACAGTCAACCTGACCACAGCCACACTTTAATGTGAACACACTGCAAAAATAGAGGGGCACTGACTGAAGATCTTGTCTCTTCCTCCTTTAGGAAATTGCAGACTTCCATTTCTTTAATCTAATCATTTGCAGGAGGAGATATTTTCTCTAGAAAAGCCAATATAAGAGGGCTGAAAGGTCGGATAGGATAATATGTAATCCATTGCGATAAGGGCTGTTTACAGAATTATTAATCAAACACAAAAGGGAACAGATAGTAACATTTTTTATTAAATATTACAGTGGATCAAAAAGTACAAAATATCTTTTGCCTGCTATGTGATTGGGAAACTATTGGCACATAATACAGTATCAAAAGCATTAATAAGTACAATTTGGAAAACATACAAAAATTGAGTGTTTATAGTTGGCTCAGCTTTATTTCTGGTAGTGTTTAAACTAACGCAAAGGTTACTCAATAACCTTTTAAATGGGAAACTATATAATATTACTGGGCCATTTTTATATATACAAATCATCACCTTACAGAGCATATAGGCTACATAACTTGAATCACAAAAAGTATACAATATTTACAACAAAAGAAAGTTAAAAAAGTATAAACAGCTAGTAGATTATGCTGCCATTATTAGAACATATTTAAAACTGCGGGGCTGGGGGGAGAGGGGAGGAAGAGGAAGAGAACGAGTGAAATATCAACCACGCGTACAGCAAACACCACAGGAAGCGCTCACGGCAGTGCTGCCAGTGCCGCCCGCCTCACACCAGCGCAACAAGTCCCAGTGCTCATTAAAATCACCATTTCAAAACCGGACCAGATGCGACCTCGCTGACTGTCGCAAAGGAAGGGACCAGGTGGGGGGGCGGCGAGGGGACCCCAGCTGTGGTCTCTGGAGGCGGCAGCCCTGCGTCCCCCTGAACGGGGCAGAGATGCCGGCGGAGGCAGGCACAACACTCACCTCCTGTGTCAGCTCCTGGGGCTGCCAAGCCAACTTCTCTGCAGCTGGGACAAACTACTTCCTAGGCACCGACACACCGGGCAAACTTCTCGTGTCAGGCCAGCACACAGCCAAGACAGACCTGCTGCAAAACGCTGGCTTGTTCCTGTCCAGCCTTGGGTATGTAGGGGTACGGATTTTACTGGGAATCAGACCCTACTTCCCACCCATTTTGCAAAGTCCAGCTCAGCGTGTGGCCAGAAGCTACACACGAGCTGCTTGCTGCCAGGCCTTTTCCTTTGAATCTCACAACCTTTAGCATCCCTAATGAATCCTGGACATAGTGCGTTTGAATTGCAACATTTCTTGGAACTGGCTCCTGGTAAATAGATTTATGACTCTATTGCCAATTAGATTCCACAGTTTCCTTTACAAACCTACCAATAACAATGGTTTGATTGCACAAAGAAAGGCTTGTGCAATTTCATTCAATAATAAGGCCCCTTGAACTCAAACAATGCAAACAAAGCCCCATTTAAGGCATTAAAAAAAAAAAAAAGACTTTTCAGCCAATGGAGAATTCAATAGTCTTTTGAAAGATTTCCAAGATTTCTGTTGAGAGTATTTAAACAAATAATGCACCGCTTCTGCTGGGCGTTTATGCTACCATTTCTTTTCCTTCGCCCTGATGATTCTCCCAGTATATTATGAGCTTCCCCAGCCAGCAGCAGCCAGTCTCCTCGCGGGTCAAGCAAGGATCCTTCTTGCCCTCTCCCCTTCCCCCAGCCCCATGCTGCCTCAGCACAGCTCCAAAAAGGCTACCATCAAACTCCAACGGGACGTAACCAAAAGGAAATTGGACACTTCGCGTAAACAAATGCACGACTCCAGGACACAAAACTTAGTCGAAACAAGAAAGAGAAGTGTTTGCTTCGCCAAACACGACAAGCTTCTGTTTGCGTTTGCTGTAGATTTTATATTCTCTCCCCTTCCCCCCGCCCGCTTTCCCCCCATCCCCAAACCCCTGATTCTCACGCGATTCAGATCTAGTGCAACTTTACTAGAGATGTCCCCCACACTGTGGCCTCTGCCCGGCTGAGCCTGCGGTTCTGTTTCCTGTATGTTTTGTGGAGCAGCAGGATGCTCTGCACTGGCACATCCATGTTCTAAGTTCTACTAGTCTGTTTATCGATCAATTAAATATAGTTTTACCACAGGAATATAAAGTATTTAATTGAAGAAGCTGGATCTTTAACAGTAGACGAGTATATTATTCTGGTTTCCACCTTTGGATAGTAAGTATGATACATTATATATTGTATTTGGCTTCATATCACGGGAAAATTTAATGACATGCCTAGCATGCAAAGTGTTTCTTAGTAGTTTCCATTTTTTCTTTTTGTATCAATTACGCTGTCTTTGAACAGTAACTGAGATTGGTTTGAATCACAACCAATTTTCACATTGTAAAAAGCCTCCAACTCACACTTCGCTTTATCGATGTCTATGCTCAGCTGCGTGGTGTGATGTCCTTCAAAGTGAACATACATCCACAGGGAAGCTCTTTCGTCAGGAACACCCAGCCCCTCCACACCCAGGCTTTCCCCCTGCGAAAGGATGCCCAGGGAGAGGCTGAGATCCCCGCAGGGGTGTGGAAGGACCATCCCAACCACTGCATGCAACCCCCTACCCATCCTACCGAGCCCGGCCACCCGTGTGGCACAGGCCCCGTAAGCCTCTGATCCAAATCAACATTGGTGCCTGTCCCAATTTCTGAAATTCTCAACATTCTCGCAAACCACAAATGCGTTTTCTGGACTCCTTTGTCATCCAGCAGCCTGTGCCAGGGAGGTTTTGTTTTCTAGACCGTTTCTCTGGTAGGCAGGAGGGTTTCACAGCCTAGGTAAGCTTAAGTACAACGCTCGACAAATTCACGGACCACGATACGGGAAAGCGAAGCTCGGTGGGAGGGGAGAAGCGGCGTAGGAGCCATCGCAACAACAGGAGGAGGGCAAGAGGTGCTCAGCACCTCGCAGGGGCGGACCGTGGGGAAAGGAACCTTGTTTGCATCCTTGCACCATAACATCACCTACAGTATGTTTATAACCATTAAGATTAATCTGAACCAGTTGCTTCAGTTTGTAAACAGTAAACGTTACCACAAAAACGAAACAAAAATGCTGCTCGAAAGTATAAAGAAACTGGAAAAATTACAAACACATAAAAAAAAAATTAGGACAGCCACAGCCTTTAAAAAAAGTTGCAGATAAAATGATACTGTTTAATTTAAAAAAAAAAAAAGAAACCCAAAACAAAAAAACCCCCAAACATAAAGAGCACAGAATATACTGGACAAACAAAACCATATAAATTATTGTGACCAAATGTGACACTGGTAGTTTATGAAGTGGATATGTACAGTCAAATTA
This sequence comes from Morus bassanus, assembly GCA_031468815.1. NCBI lineage: Eukaryota > Metazoa > Chordata > Aves > Suliformes > Sulidae > Morus > Morus bassanus. The sequence goes on from CM062583.1 coordinate 7,709,915, forward strand.
AACAGTGTTTACCCTTCTGTTCTAATAGTGTTAAAATGAAAAATCTATTGCCGTTTTACTATACATTGCATTGATTGAATCTTTAGAACTCAGGAAAAGTTACCCAAAAAAGCACATCCACTGATTGTACAGATTCTCGGCCCGCTTCTCCTTTCCAGGTTCATCTCGAGTCCTTGACTCATTTGCAACAACGCACAGCCTCTGGTCCTCGGCTCAGTGAAAGGCAAACACAGCCCTCACCTGGGATTTCAGTGAGCTCAGGACTGGGCCTGCATTTCCATGGCTCCCTTTGAACATCTGCTCTTACCATATACAAGTCCTTTCAGAAAACACATATGCAAACTCCAATGATTTTTTCTTTCTTTTTTTTTTGGTTGTTTTTTTTTGTTTGTTTGTTTTTGTTTTGTTTTTTTTTTGTTTTTTTGTTTTTTTGCAGGGGCAGGGATAAGGGGCGAGGGGGCTGATGTGGGACCCAGAATTAAAGAAGCAGTCCTGTCTCCAAACTCCGAAGTGCTCCGCTGGGCAGGGTACGACTGTGTCCTGGCGGACAAAAATACAGATCACTAAATCTGCGAGACATTGTCACAGGGGGAGGAATGTCGCTAACTTAACTTTTCTCCTCAGACCTTTTTTTGTGAGAGAGGGCGTTTACAGTTTTGTGCTGGGATGTACAGAGGACAGCTGGGAAGGTGGGAACGCGGCTTGAGGGTTTATAGCAGCTAAAGGATAAATGCTGTTATGCAAAAGGTCACCATAGGAACTTCCTACAGGTGTTGCTGCAGCTAAGTGTCTGTACAGTTGCTGAGAGTTTGCAGGGGACGTGAGGAATTGTCTCTGCACCATGAAGGAGTGAAGAGCCAAAGGCTGCATTAGCGGGGAGAGCACGGTCTGATTTTTCAAGTACTGCAGGGGATGAGAATACCCAGGCGGGAGGCGATTGTTCAGCCCTGTGCACAGGCTTCCCGGATACAAGCCTGGGAAGATGGGGGCTGAAAGGGGAAATTTGTGGCTTTCCAGCATGCTGCCAGAATGGAGGCCATGCACCGGCTTGCTGCCTTCCCCGTCTGGGTCGGGAACCTTGTCTTTCGCTGGGGTCTCCTTTGGTAAGTGCAGAGGAGAGACAGCTCGGATTTTTTTTTCAGAAATGACTTTGTCCAAATCCTCCAGGCTCCGTTTCAAAGGCCGGGCAGCCCCCACATTTTGAGGGCTCGTTCTGCGGCTGATGATAGGATGCACCATCCCCTCCATCTTCCTCAGATTCTCCAGCCTCTGGGCCTGCTGCTTCCCAGACCTGTGGAGCAACTCACTGTGTTTTTTTGGGACTGTCATGGCCATGGGGGACACACGGCAAGCTTTGGGGTTACAGTCTAGGCTCACCGCCTGGCTGCTTGCAGCCTGGAATGGGGAGATACCTTTGCCTTCTTGCTGGGCCATGGATGAATGAGGGAGGCTGGAGCCCGGAGCCTTTGCAGTCTGTTTGTGTATGCTCTTTGGAAGACTCAAATCTGTTGGCTGATCATCTGAAGAGGCCTCCACTGCTGCCTTTTTTTCTTGCTGATGCAAAGATGGGCGATAATTTAAATTTAGTTTTTCTTGGTGTTTGTGTTGAGTAAAAGTAGAAATATTTTCAGACTCTCTGAACATATCCCGGGGGAGATACTTTGATGTCTGTTCATTATTAAGGTGGTGTTCTGTGTGCCTATAAAGGCTGTGCAGATGAGGTGATGAATAAAAATCTGCCAAGAAAGTGGGCACATGGGAGTGCTGCAGTGCCCTTTTCTCACTCATTTTATCTTTGCAGTCCTGGATATCCGTCTTCGGTACGTACGACTCGGCAAGAGAACTGAGGTGATGTTTTGAAAAATCACAGCGCTGAGGATCCGGTTTACTTAGCATGTCATGTTTAAAAACGTCATTAATTGATTTCCTTTCCTCCTTGGTTTTAAAACTCTGTACGTGTTGTATGACTGAGGGCCTATTAATTGCTACAGGATCAGAATTAGGGGCGTGAGGACCTTGTGATATGCTTGAGGACAGTTCATCTCTGCTGTTCAGTTTCTTTTTGCTGATCAAAGGTGGAGGAGAACCATAAGGATAGCTACACGACAGGGCTGCCCCACTGACCTGTGACAGCAGCTTCTTCTTTGCCAGGGGTGACATGATGCCTGGATTACCCTTTGAGTAGAGCAGCGGCGTGTAACCAAAAGTGGAGTCATCGTTCATGGACCCCGGCAGCTCCTTTTCCTTGAACATGTCGAAGTTCTGGACCACCAGTACTTTGGGTGTTTGCTTTAGTGCATTGTGTATATCTTCGTTTCCCAGCTGGTCTACTTTCACCGTGCAGTTTGCGATGTAATCGGCCATCTCTGGCAATTTGTCATCTTCCATGTCGCTCTGAGTGGGCAGCTGGACTGGGAAAGCCGTGAAGGGCATTTCTGGAGGTTCGCTTTCTAAGCTGTCATTAAAAGCTTTGTGTAGTCTTTGTTCAGGCTTTGTGTCTTCCAGGACATCTGCTGGGGGATGTAATCGTTTCGTGATGGTGGCATCCAGCATGGTGTCTTCTTCTGGGGGCATGGATATACTTGAGAAAGAGGACGAGTGCTGAATCTCCTCCTTGGCTTTCTCACTGTTTGTGCTGTTTTCTGTCAGGTCTGACTTCTCCAGAGGCAGTGGCCGAGCTGCCTCTGGTAAAAGAGGTGGAGGGCCTTGCACGGGTTGTTTCATCTCTCCCACTGTAGGATGTTCAGGGAAATTTTTCTGGTCTGCTGATTCTTGATCCTTCTCTTGTTCTGATGAAATCTAATAAAACGATTCAACAGACAGTAATAAGAATGCGGTGCGTTTTGGCAGACTGTTCATAAGATCATACACAGTACACCACTGGCTACTTTTAAAGAAGTACTTGTCAATCACCTTGCTGGAACGTGATGGCTCTAATGCCAGATATCGGACTCAAACAAAAAGAAACATACCTCCTGGAAATATTAAGAAATACACCATCCCTGCCAGGGTCACAATAAGGCATTTCAAAACAGCAGATGTTTGTAACCTGATGAGAGGCACCAGTGGCTTGACCAGATAGCTAAACGCTGAGGTTATACTCTTTTAAAATTAATTAGGCAAATGCAGGAGAGTAGATTTTGTAAAACAAATGATAAAGCTATAGAAATTTCTCCTGCTAGCCAACTTCACCTACGGAAACGACACGATTCCCATGTTTCTTCTTACATAAACTCTCTCCAGCGTAGCTATCTTAAAATTCAGTGATCACAGAGGAGATCATTCACACCCAGTTCTGCATTAAAGTGTGAAAATGATAGAAATGGCATACTAGGAATCCCTATTGTAGGCAGCAAATCACTGCCACAGCTTAACTAGGACACACATTTTTTTATTAACGGATTAAAATGAAGTTGTCAACATTCAGTAAGTGTGTGTGTCTGCTATTACAAACATGGCTTTTATACATTATCGTCAATGAGACTGCAGCTCTTTCTGCTCCCCCATTAATAAAGCTTGTGTGCACAATTCACACTATTCATCCCATTATGTAGCCGGCTGAACTGTGACCCGCAGAGGTCACCAGAGCGTCCCGTCTGCGATCCAGCTGACTGACAGGCCTTTTCAAAACTGCTGTCACTCTCCTCTGACATGTCGTGGTAGAAGGCAGTCATAAAACAGCAGCATTGTGTGAGCCCTTTATTATTATTGTTTTCTTTCTTTCTTCGTTGTAAAGATAAGATGCATCGAGAAAGTTACTATCTAAATGCTGCTTTATGGTCCGTCATAGGAGCGGGGGATCGGAGAAGGTCCTAACGAATCTAACCCTCTCAGAGATTTATTTCTTCACAGCTGCTTTTAAATATTCCTGTCTGTTTGGTTGGCCTTTTAGTTACAGTGTCTGTTAGTCATCGTAACTTCTTTTTATACTCATAGCTGCCTTTTGCAGCCAAATACCATCATTAGGTCCTTTACAAAGTACCATCGCTAGTCTCTTGAGCTTATAAAATTACAGGAAAATACCAGACAGATGAGCAAAGCAAGGAGGAGAAAAAAAGAGAGAAATCATATTTAATAACTGTACATTCTGCTCTTTGTTTCTGTTAAGCAACATTTTGATTGAAGTTTCAGCTATTGTGAGGAAATGTGCAGTCTAAGGCTAATAGCATTTTGTCTGGTATCTCGTTACATTGACAATGTCGTTGTGACGGCAGGAAAACAATGAAGAGTACAAAAGCAAATGCAACCCTAATAAATGAAAGTTATAATCTCTCCCCGCATACTTCTCAGGGTGTATGAGTTGAACATGCAATTGAGAGGACCATGCATTTGCAACCTGATTACGCTTTTCCAGCTTAAAGCTATGGCCAGGTTCTAGGCCACATGCAGAAATGGTTTAAGTGGTGGCTTGGTTGGGGCCATGCCTATATATCTATGCGTGTGGCTATAGAGGCTCCCTGCGAGCAACACACTACCACTGCTGTGCCTGGATGAGGACTGAGCCCAAATGTGGAGCCTGGCACATGGCTCCACTGCTGGGGGAAAGCTGGAGTGAGAGGGACATGCAACCTTCTGCCTGGCTCCAGTGGACTTGGATTTCACTCCACCCAAGGGAGCTAGACGCCTTCTTTCTGCTGGCCCCATAAGGGCCACATCCTGGGCACGAAGCCCTCCCTATGGCAAAGCACGGATGAGCTCTGCGGCTCTGCACCCACCCAGAGTGGAAGTGTCCACCCCTGCAGGCCCCTTTGTTGCTCGGGCTTTGTGTGACCACCTACCCGTATGGTGACCTGCATGAAGGCTGAGGTCCTTAATCACCCACCCTGATTAAACAGGGGCAGGATACGTCTTCCATCCCAGTCAGGGAGGGGACATTAATTCTGCTATAAAAGGTACCGTTTTACAATGGGAAACTGCCATAATTGTACATTTTTATTGTCTCGTCTAGGCTCCCTACATTTCTGATAAGCACAGCTTAAGAACTCTTCCTGCAAACCACACAAAAATAACTGCAGTTTAAGTAGCAGGAAGTTTGAGATAGGGAACAACAAAAGCAAGGAAATTCAAAGTTAAGGCTGACACTCTGTTGCTGACTTGTTATGTTGTGCTTAGCAGTGGTGGTACGAATAGTGTGTAACATACCTTGCTGATCCAAGACCCCTTAATAAATAACCAGGCACAAAGGAATGACAGGGGAAGGGAGCACAAGCCTTTACTTCGCATCTCCTTGCTTTGGGCAATTTGTGTTGCAATCTCCCAGTGATTCAAGCAGGTTTGTGCACACTCTCTTCTCTATGCATTTTCCATCAGAAGTGGAGGGGTTTTCCCCCAACAGGGTTCCCTACTTTAAAATTACAGTGCGAGAGAAACAAAAAAAACCTCCCCTCTGTGTGGAGTGCTCTTACATTAGATATTAAAGGTACTGTTGATCAAGGCAATTTAAGACACAAATTCTGGTTTGGATGGGAGATGAAATTGTCCTTGTAAGCACAACTTAAAGAGGTAGTGGGACATGAAAATCAAAATTTTCTGTTCTCAAAACTGGGTACACAAAGTCTCAGAAGCATCCATGTTTACTGGTCCTGCATTGTTTTTTTTAAGCAATGAGGAGGATGATTGTTGGTAGCTGACTCAATACCAATTTCCAAACTGGTTTAGAAACAGGACTTATGTACCTGCCAGACGATAATGAAGTCAAAGGAGCAGCCATAGTCTGCCGGGCATGTCATGTGTTTCGACATTCTTTAAATACTTACTTTCACTGCAACGCCTTGAAGGCTGCTGTGATCTGGCAGACCGAGACAGGAAAAGCAATGTCTTGTGTAGGAGTTGCGTGTGAGGAGGCTTACCGCCTCGTTCATAGAGGGTAGAAGCAGGGCACAGGAGAGGGTGGGCAGGATGTGCAAAAGAAAGTGCTTAAGTAACACTGGAGCAAAAACCCCACTGATTTTATATTGCTTAACAACATGTGAAACTTACTCTTATTTGCAGACAAATATGAATTCTACTGATCTATCTTACCCTGGGCTATGAACATAAAATCTGTTCCATGAGGTCTGTCCTGTGACTGCAGGTAATGCAGCTCTACATGGCAACCGGGGCCTGCCCAGGTGAAGCAGGTGACAGAATAGGAACCTATCTCAGCTGAAAACCATCTGTGGCATGTGAGAGGGAAGTCGGTCTCAGTTAGGGCTTGGAAGGGGTTTCCCTCAAAATATGACCTTTTAATCCAAAGAGAAATTTAGTATAACACAATAAAAATCCTGGGGAGTGATCTGGTTTTTGACAGACATGCATACATCTGTGAGCATGGAAGGGCTGATCCAGAGGTTACTATTACAAAAATCAGCTGTGTCCAACAGTTACCACAGTATTATCAACAGTATTAGAGGTTCCCGCACCCTATACTTAGATTAGGAAATAACTGTGGTAGTTGTGTGGTTTCCTTTTGGCAGCTGCTGATCTTTTAGTGGTGACCACTGTATAATACAATGAGCAGAAATGGTACTTGTTACATCCAGTGCTTGGTCTTCTGCCACCACTGCTATGCAATATGGAGCTAACTGGTTGCTGTTTGTAGCCCAGCAAAATCCCAACACAGACAGTACCACAACAACTGAATTTCCATTGCCAAGCAAACTCAAAGGCCAACTGCTTAGAATTCTCCAGTTTAAATTATCTATTTTATCACTGGATTTCACATGATTAAAGCTGTACATTTTTAATTGAAAAGTTGAAAAGCAGGAAAGCAACCAACCTCAGACGCTTCTTGAGGTTTCTGTGCATTATCTTTTTCCTTCTTGCTCTTTTGGTTTTCATTTTTGATGCGTTTTGTTCCAGACACTTTTGTTTTCGCTTCACCCTCCTGGGAACTGTTATCCTGTTTTCGAGGTTTCACTGGAGGCAGTGGCTTATCTTCCTCTCCTTTAATAAATCTTTCATACGGCAGGATTAATCTAGGGGATTAAGGAACAAATAATTGATCAGATTTTGCCATTCTAGCAAAGAACAAAATGTATCTACTACGAGCAGTTTACTTAATAAATCCATTTTCTTCTATGCCATAAAAGCAACAGTGTAAACTCTACATCTACAAATCCAAGTATGATAAATCAATTTATTTGGCAAGATTATCATGTGGCGTACATTCAGTAGAGTTGGAGTTGGTGTGGATCAGTTGTCAGTAACACTGCAGTGGTTTGTGCGGCTACACCAATTTGTACCAGATGAGGATATGAGCCACTACATTTTAGACTGATTTAAAAAAAAAATTCACCATTTATTTTTATTTTCTCTCCCTACCCTTAAAAGCATGCAGCAAACCCCAGGAAAACACCTACAAAGCCACAGCCAACTTGATAACAACTACACAATTTCCAGGCTGGTGGTTCCCCTGCGTGCAAGGGCGAGCGCCAGGAACTTGGCAGAGGATGAGAGAGTAGGGCTGCAGGAAACCTACGGCGGTGGGCACAGCACCCAGCACGCCGCAATCAGCACCAGCCCACCGCCACCCTTGCAATGCACCCACACAGTGACAGTCACCATGCTCCCTGCCTTCGCTAGTGGGTCTTTTCTTTTTTAGGAAAGGCGAGAGGAAAATTGTTAAAAGCAAAGGAATTTTTCACTGTGGAACTGTCCTCCACAAAGTGCACAAAATTGCTTTAAAAAAGCAAGGAAGAAAGACAAACAAAAAATACCCTCCCCCGAAAGCATCAAACACACTGAGTTTTTTAATCTATCTGTTTTCCCTTTGCAATTCTTGATCTGAAAGGAAAAATAACTGATATAATTAAAAGGGATGGATTGCATTACAATCTCAGTTTCAACTTCAGTGATTAAAGTTTTTATAATGTATTTGGTATGATTAATGACTCACTGTGGGATTAATACAAGACTCAGACTTTAAAAATATGAACTTTAATACAGCAAACATAATTTGTTTAAAAAAAAAAAGACAAGTTGACTCTATGAAGAAAATGTACTTTGCTTATAAACAACATAAATCTGTTCAAATACCAGGAATCCTTAATTATCTTTAATCTAAGACTCCAAGGCAGAAACCTCTTTGGTTCAGATATTCGTTTGTTATCCTAGAATCAGTTTCTAAGCATGCAATTTTGATTTACATACTTAGATGTTCAAACACAGTTTGGGCTTAAGAGAGCAGAAATTAGATTGCTCGTGATCATAATATTTTACATTTTAATAAAACACAACATAAATTATGTTAAAATATAAACCTAATTTATGCTATATTAGAAACAAAATTCATTAACTGAGCATGCTCTGACATGGTATGTGCAAAGAGGCGTGAATAATACTTTCTAGCCCTGAATTTGGCAGGGCTCCAGTAATGAAGCTAAGCAGAGCCCACAGGGAATATTCATCTTCAGATCCCATTACAAACTGAGTTTAAACATGTTACAGCTGCTAAAACTGGAAACTGCTCCCTCTATGCAAACTTAGCAAAATAATACGTAGTTGCCAAATACCTGCTTCCCACTGTAATATTACAGTTAATGTTTATATAATAAAAAGCATAACTAAGCAGAATAAGAGAAAATAATCTTGTTCATACTTGAGGCTGCTACATTTCATTCGCAAAGCGCAAATATTGGTGAAAACACCAAATTCCTCCCGTGCTGTACAAAGCGCTTTGGACTTTAGCAGAGGCAATGTTGGGTTTCACACAGGGCAACATCGAGGCTGCTCCGCCATGTGTAAAATATTTAAAATCGCTTTTAATAAAAACACATTTTATTACAATAATTGTTAGCACTGCGAGGGGAGTGTTTGTTTTGTTTCCATGGGAACGCATTGCCCATTAAAAATCTACATATTCCATCCGTAAAGGTTTCAGACGCTGTCCAGTGCCCCACGGGAGACGGAGACGCTCCCTGCCCACGAGCAGGCCTTTCCATGAAAGATGCCGCGTGATTAACCCCGTGGCTACGGCTGGGACAGGAGCAAGACCCGGGCCAACACGATTAATCACCGGTCGTGTGCTCTCCACCAAGCCTTGTAGGGTAACACGGGATGCAAACTCCTCCTCCTCCCGCTGCACCTCACCAGAACTCATTAGCTTTGGCGCTAATTAGTAACTGTGGCTTAAATTTCCTTTTCTGATCTTAAGGGTTCATGTGGGAGTACAAGGTTTTCATTTTAGTTATTTTTCACTGAGCTCAGCAGTTGGCAGGCCGACAGCAGTAAAAATACATTTCACATAGCCGGTCAAAGGCCCAGAGCCAGCGGCAGGAAATCTGGAATTAAATGTTTCGTGTATCGGGGAGGCGGCATGACTAAGGTAAAACTGAATCAAAACACAAGGATGGCTTGTTCTAGGATTTTCCCCTCCTCATTTGAAACAAAGGCCGGCAGGCTGCTGTTCCCCACCACCGCCAAGATGGGTTTTGGGGGCCACAGGGAGCAGCTGGAGAGGAACCAGGCAGGAACGCAGGCTGCAAGACCCCGGGGAGCAGCACCGAGCTGAGCAACGCCAACAATTGCCGCTTCATGTAGAGATTTCCGTCGGTTGCAATTTTCACTGAATGTTTTTTCAGTTATCCTGTCATGGTACAACACAATTACCCACAGGATATGATCTTATCATTTGATTATTAGAAGTTTTTATAGCGCAGGAGTAATAAAGCTAATACAGCTCTCGGAACATGTAAGCAGCCGGCTCACATGCCATGAAAGCAGACGGCTTAGCCAATTTAAGGTCAATATTGCCCAACACAGGAAGAATGCGATCTGCTGTTAGCCAAATAGTTTAGCAGAATGTGACATGTCTGAAACCAACACAACATTTTTTTTTTTGGTCAAATATTTGCAGCGCAGGTAAGATTTAATCAATCTTTGTGCAAGGAGAGGTAAAGACAATGTCCAAAAAACCAGAGCTGAACACCTCAAATGTATCGCGCTTTGGAAACAATAACCACATTTGCAGTCGCTTTGAACTGTGGCTGTATTTCACAGGGGGGGAAGTATCAAAGTATTCATAAAAAAGGAAAAGGGGGGGAATATTTTGTGGTCTAAAGAATATTTACTTCTAAAGCTGGTGAGGAGACCAAATAAAAGAGTCTTTATCATGATCAAGTTTCCAATATTAAGATTAATAAAATGTATTATTTATAAGTCAATTAACATAAACAGAATATGTAAGCACTAGCGTATTAAAAAAATCTTTCCACGGGCAGCAGATTTTTAGCAGCATGAGGTTTTTTTTTTTTTTTTTCTTTCCTGGAATAATACAAGAATAACATTTTCCAGCCAAGAGCAGAAACAGTAGGGGAGTCTTTGCTATCACAGGGCTTCTTATTAAATTCAGTCACTGTGAAAAGCCAGTCTTTTTTTTTTTTTAAATAAAGACAACTTAAAATCAATACAAGTTAGATTAACAAATCAGTACTATCCTAATCCTGATTTATTACAATCGGCAACACTAAGTTTAATCACGTATAAACTGCTACTCAGAAAAAGATTTTACTTTACTAAGTCCTGAATTAAATAATGGTGCAGAGTGTACCGAGTTTTTAGATCTGCATCATCTGATATTATGAAAAATTCAATGTACTTCTCTGCAGCAGATGTCAGAGGTCAGCAAATCTATTACAGTAATGTAAGTAATCTGGCTTTCTGCCAACCTTTTTTTAAAAAACACTGAAGCAGATAATTTTATATTTACAAATTCTAAAATCCTCCAGGGACTAAACCTCTTTCCCAACAAAAAGCAGAAACTTCATATTAAAGAAATGTATTTCACAGTATATCAAACATGTCTTCATCATTAGCATTTCATAAAAAGAAAAAAAAGCCCTTAATCTTTATTAGTCAACATTTTTTTCCCAGCTACAGAACTAACAATACAAGATCTCATCTGAGCCAGTAACCACTACATTTTCATGTATTGATTATGCAGAATGAATGACTTTTTTGGCCCGACTCTGCTTCACGGGACACATGAGAGCACGTCTATTTATAGATGTGATAAAAAAAGTAGTTACAATAATGCAAAGGATCTGACCAGCCCAGAAAGAGGAAGGAAATTAAATGTTAAGGCTGCCAGTTTCCTCTTTAATTCTCCGTGCTGCGTATGGATATGACAGGGCTCTCAGGCCGGGGAGAAACCATATGCCCAGGACACACGGGGTGAAGGAGGGAAGGAGGCAGATCAGCACAACCCCTACAGTATTTTTTATATTGCTTGTTTCAGTGTTTATTTTTGTTTTTTTTCTGGCAGAATAAAATATTCCAGCACGTCTCCCATTGACATCCTCTTGCTTTCTCAAGGGCTCCAAGCCCAACACAAAACAGTGCGCAATGGAGTCTGTCAGCCACAAGAATAATCTTGGAAGGATTTAAAATACTGAAGCCCATTCCTTGGGAGATGGTGCCCCGTTCCCATGCTTGGCCAGAAGGTTAAGGAGGTTGATTGTAATGGGAATGGAAAAAGAGTTAAATCTGCTCCACCAAATGAATACAGCAAGCGGTTAACCCGTGGAACTCACTGCCAATGGATATCTTGGGGCCAAGGGATTAGCGAGATTGTGCAAGGATTAGATGCTAATGTAAATCATGAGAACATTAAGCTCTTAGAGTTTCAAAAACACTGAAAAGGGACAAGCAATAAATCTCTTTACTGGTAGGAGTTTGGAAAACACTTCCCTCCTGGCACATTATGCCACAGTGGCTCTTGCTCCTTCCTCTGAAGGCACTGCTGGAGCTAGGGGACGAGACGGCCGGTCTGCCTGGTTCAATAGGGTGACCATCCCTCAGGTCCTCGCAGCAAGCGGGCAGAGCTGCCCACACCCCCTGCAGCCAAAGGGTCTGAGCACAGGGCTGGAATGAGCAGCCGCTGAGCTGGGGCAGCCCCATTGACAGCCCCTGCACTGCAAAGGGACCCCTACTGTTAGCCTTAGTGAGATAAACCCGATTCTTGTTCCCTAGAAATTCAGTGGCAAAACATTCAGTTGTTTTCAGGGACCAGCAGGAATGCCTGAGCTCTGATCTCAGCAGAAGTCTTGTTTTTTTTTTTACCCTGATGCTCTTTAAAAGGGGTAAATCTTGGAGCAATGCTGTCAGTGTAAGCACGGGAAACAAGCCACCTTCAACAGCAATCAGCTGGTGGGGATGACCAGGAGCAGGGGGCAGCTCTCCTGGGCACCAGCGACAAATTCCCAGCAGAGAAGAGGGTAGAGGAATAACCCAGACTCTAAGGTCTCAGCCTGCTTTCTGAAATGGGAATATAGAACACATTGAGGAAATCCAGCAGCGCGTTCCTCAAGCGTGATCCCCCCGGACCACATTGTACAATCCAGGGGTTACGAAAGCAAGCTTCGCGTGCTTTTGTGCAGAACACAGTAGCAATAGGATTATTTGCATTTGTCTGAAGTACAAAACTGATGTGTATTTTATTGGCAAAGACAAAATATGTTTGAGTTCAATTTTCTTCCCAAAGAATTTCCCTTCCTTAAAGAAATGGCTCTTTCATCCTTTCATCAACAACTTTCCTCACAGCCCACTGGGAGTGCTGGTGGGTAATGAGAACGGCTCACTGCTGAAAGGTGGGAACTGCATGGCTCTAAGAGAATTCAAAGACACTTTGTTTTAAGTAAACTGGAAATTAGTGACATTACAAACACAGCTGTTGATTTAGCTGCACAGCCAGATGAGGGACGCTCAGGCACTCTCGATCCTATGGCTCAGCAGGGGGAGATGAACAACCCCAGTCTTTGCCTTTGGTGCAGATTTACTGCACAGGAAAGATTCAAAGGATGGGTGACAGGGACAGAGAAGCTTCCCCAGGTCACTCTACCAAAATTGCTACAAGCCTCTGTTTTGGCTGCAGTCAGCATTTCTGCATCTAAAGGCCATCATGCCTTTTGCCTGAGAGTTCCATACAGCTCCGCAATGCTCAGCTCCTATGCTGAAGATAAGCTTACAGATGCCATTTTGCATTGCCTTTGGGGTGCAGATCTCTTGGAGGGACTCCAAAGTCCTGCTGACCCTGCCTGGGAACTCTGAGCCACATCTCCATTGCGCAAAGTTGAACAAAGTAGGGGCAACCCCTGCCACGTTAGCAAAGCGCTGCAGTAAAGTACAAGGTGGAGATTCTCAGTGGACCTGGGGAATCTGAGAGGAAAGATCTTACTCTCCATCCCTGCTGCTGCTCCTGCAAAGGAGAGTGGCACATCTCCCATCGTGCAGCACCCTCCTGGGGCAACGCAGCTCCCAGCAAGGAAAAGGGACTTGTCCCCATGTGTAGAGTCTGTCCCTACTCCTAGATGCCAAGAAATGGGGTCACCATGTGAGAGATGTTACCTACTGTTGACCAACTACAAGCACCCAGCTCAGCTGCTAGGATTGCCAGCAGCCCAAGAGCATTGGGCACATTGCACAGGCTCGACGTAAGCATCGATGCACATGTGTACAGCAGGCATGACTGGGAAGTTCCCTTCTGCTTGGGTGACAAGCCAACTGGGAGCACTGGGTAGCACAGGGCATTCCCCAACTCTACGGGGACAAACTCCTGGGAGGAAAGAAGGATGTGGCTGGGAAAACAGTTCCCTGTGAGGAGAGAGATCATCTGTTTCCAGGCACTGGAAGGCAGTGTCTGACTATCCAGCACTCCTGCACCCAAGGACTCCTGCTGACTCCAGTGCTGGCCAGTAAGTCTCTGAGGCTGAAAACCCAGAAATTTTGAAAAAACTGTGTGTTCTCAGATGTTTTGAATGGACAGCTAAGGATCTGTTTTAACGGTAAACAATTACATTCCTCTGTCATCTGATACTTTTTAAATTTTGGGGAGGGGGGAAGCTTTCTGAATTTTCAATAGTTCCTTTGTTAAAGCATCTGTTACTCACATAATTGAAAAGATGTTTGTTCAGTGGTATGCTTGAGAGTACAGTTATTTAATCTTAATGATAAAGTCCCGAGGGCAGAAAATCATAAGTAGAAACCTCTTGTTATTTATCAAAAAGAAAAAAAAAAAAACAAAAAAAAAAACCAAACCAAAAACCCAGGAAAAGAAAGAGAGAACTGAGACACCTCATCTATCTTCAGGCTTAAATTCGTGCTTGATGGAAAACTATTGAGACAATTTGCAACTTGCGAAGTTTTCTGGGAGTCTGGGACCAGCTGAAGTGGAAGGGGGACAGGAAAGTGGGGTGAAGACAAAAGTAAAACAACCAAGTTAGTATGACAAGAAAAAACTGCTGCTTGGCAAGGTTTTTTGGGTCAAACAAAGAGCTAGCTGTAGTTTACAGCATGACATAACACTTGATTAATTTTTGCCTGAGGATGTTTTCACACTTAACAGTGTAAATCAAAACCTTCTATTAATTACAATGTGAATTAAAAGATAACCATAAGCATTTTCATGTAGATGCTATACTAGCCTATTTTTCATTCCCTGTAAAAGATTGGCTGCTATTTCCTACAAAACTCCACTGAAATGCTTACACATTACCAAAGTTATCCAAATGCTTTAAGAAAACCAAACGGCATTTGCATGGAACGTGGGGCTCTCCTGCATATTGAATTACTGCACAATATCCTTAGGGTAGAGAGACTTTATGGCTGTTAAAGGGAAACCATGTCAGGGACTTACTTTGACCTGCCTTGTGTTTCTCGTAATATATAATATTTATGTGAGTGATTTAGAAAAATGGCAAAATGGGCTCTGAACTGTACAAAACACTGTATCTCCTGGGGTTTAGTCCCTTGGGAAGTGACAGATGTGCAGGGTCCTCTGCAGGTGCACAGGGGCCACACTCACAACAAGAACAAAACCCTTCATGGGTCTGTGTCCCAAGCATGGGCACAGCCACTCTGCTGGATTGTGAAGAAGCACTCCTGCTGCAGGGACCCATCTCACCTATCTGCTCCTCAGCAAGTCCCAGGTGCTTGTGGCTCGGCAGCACTTTCCCACTCAGCTGCCTGGATTTGATGTGAGCATGAAGCCTAATAAATCCCTCTCCAGCAGGGTTTGACTGGGACAGTCTGGTTTTCAAGGTGCTAGTGACTTGTGAGGGTCAGGGTACAAGCTACACTGCCGAGGAGCAGGGCACGGCCCGTGGGAGGCTCTGGGTCCATCCCCAGTTGGGTGCTGGGGACACCAAGAGAACCAGGCTCCCCGCAGCACCCGAAGAGGCCAGGACCATCCAGTTGCCTGCCACAACACCTTTGAACACCGACAGGTCTGTCCACCAAAGCAGCTGAGGAGTGTTACCACATGGAATTGCACATTACATTCCCCGGCCCGTGTGTGTTTGTGCGCAGCTCGCGCACAAGGCTTGCTTTGGAGGAAACCAAGATGAATCACAGCCAGACTTGGAGGCAGAAAAAGGCCCCAACAGGCAATTGCTCGTATTTTTGTTTTGTTCAATGCATTTTATTGGGAACTTCATATACCTTGCAAAATAGCAGGCTGGGGTTTTTGGTTTGGGGTGGTTGGTTTTTTTTTGGGGTTTTTTGGTTGTTTTTTTTTTTTTTGACGGGGGTCATGGTAGCGTAATATTTATGAAAAAACCCTAACAACAACGTCACCAGCACTGCAGAAACACAGCCTATCGTTCACGCTGGAAAATTGAAGCTGCCGATCATGTGTTTTGTGTAAAAGCGAAAGAAACCTCAAACACTGCATGTGAAAACCACATCGGCATTATTAGGGGAAGACAGCATGGAGGAGAGTGCTTCGCAGAAAAGTAGCCATTGCTGAGGGTTTGTTGATAAGAGAGAAAGACGTAGCGTACTGACAAGGGCTGTTAGGAGTTTCACAGGAAAGGTTCAGACTGAATCAGCTCATACCAACCACACACGCCTCTAGCTTTCTGTGATCATGCAAGGTAAATGTATTAGAGGAGCACAAATGAAGAAAGTAACGACCAAAACAACAACAGCTCATAAGCCCTGTACGGTCCGAGTCATGCACAGAGCAACAGCCCCACGATGGGAAAACATTAATGCTTTTTATATTGGTAATCATCTGTAACATGCGCAATTAAGTACAGTACTAATGGACTATAGCCAAGAGCCTGGTACTAATATTAAAAACTGACAGAGATGAATAGGTTTGGAAGGAAAACTAGGCTGACAAAGACATTTTTATGAAGTGCTTGGGCCTATCTGGAATAATCCAATCAGAGGCAGGTTCAGACCAGCCATGCCTACAGTGACAATAACGCATTCATTGGCATTATACGATGCCTGCTATGCTTTAAATAAAAACACCCATTGCTTCTACTCAGCAACCTGCACTTTCATTATTATACTCATTAATAAAACAAAAGTTGTCTAACTAATATACAAATAACAGTTACTGAAACACTGGCAGCCTCGCCTTGTTTTAAAATGAAACCAGTTACTGGAAACACAAACTGTACTACATGAAAAATGAATCAGTTGATAATGCACACAAAATCTTTCTTTCCCTTTTACCAGGGAAACAAAGCAAACACCACACCAACTGAAGCACTCTGCCTAGCTATAGCACAGCAGCAGCAACCACCACAAACCCTGCTCCGAACAGGGGGGCATGGAGTGGGAAGCAAAGCATTCCCTACAGTCTTTAAATCTGGCTTTGTTTCAGCTTTTGCCATCCTTGGTACCATGGGTCTGCAGCAACATGCTGGCTTTTTAGAGATTTTAAGCACCTTTTCAGAAAAGCAACATTTCTTCATGGGATTTGCTAGGCAGAGAGGCAATTCTGCCCTCTCCATTTCTTGGGTTTTTGTTGGTTTTTACTTCTTTTTTTTTTTTTTTTTTTTTTCCTTTTACCCTTCGAAGGAGTGTGTGAAACTCCACCTTGTAGAGGGCAGGAAGGTGGGATGCAGTACCTGAATGGGACATACATGCCATTCCACTCCTCAGCATCCTAAGGATGACAGTGAAAGGTCCTTGCCACCTAAGCAGACTTGATACGTTAAAGCCGGTGCAAACAGCTAGTAGCTTCTCTGTTATCTTGGAAGAAAGCTAGTTAACACAACATGGATGCCCTTGGGATCTAGTTATGGAGATGAATGGCAAGGCTAAGTCAAACAGCAGCAGGAGCAGTGAAGTCAGGTAACTGCCTGTTCCGCCTCTAGTAAGCAAGGAAAGGCCAGTGGAATTCAGAAAGGAAAAATCATGAGGTTTATTCAGCATTTACTTACCAGCTTAATTCAATTTCCAGTTTAGCTTTACAGCTCACCTTCAAGTTAGAAAATGTATGTGTGTCCTGAATCATGAATGCGTATTCCTGCACTGCAGTTCTAGTTTTAGATTAAATGTCACCTGAGCACTTTGGCTATAAATGAGCATTACATTTACAGGTGCTGCAGTCAGAATTACCTGCTGAAACAAACCATGACAATTTCATTTACTTTTTTCCAAGTCTGAGGCTTAATACAGCTTTCCTGTGGTGGAAAAAAAGCACCTACCACTAGAAATCCAGAGGCTGGACCAGGCACTGAGGGTTTTTGTATACGTGTTTTGGTTTTTCAGACCAGATTTGGTAAAGCATATTTTAGGTAAGCTCAGGGCTAACCTAAAAATACTAAAAGATTTTTTTTCCAAATGCCATCTTTTGCCAGCTTGCCACAGAGACCTGGATGACAGGTTCTGCCTCGTATCAGACCTAACCAAGAACTACACAACAGACTCTGGCATCCAAGAACTCAGATACGAGCTCTTCAGTGTGCTAAGACCCATCCTAAGCATAAACTAAAAAACTCCTCCTTCCGGCTCAAGGCAAGCAGAACTGCTTTGGGTAGCCTGGAAAAGCTTCTGAATCTTGAAGGCATCACGAGTCTGCTCAGGTTTTCTAGTGAGAACAATGGGCTTTGTGGCACTTTGTAGCACAGCCCTGAGTAACTGCTGAGTAAGACACATGGACGAGTCTCTCTGCATCGGATGAGTGCAATTCAAGGGCTTTGCATGTAAAAAAATAAACCACTAGCATGAAAGCAAGAGAGAGAGAGACAGGAGTTCATGGAGTATTTTTGAATGGCTCATTTATTTTTCCACAATTACAAAAGACACGCTGTCTCGGTGACTCTAGGATTTCAACACAGAGCCCAGCAACACTTGCTCCCTGTGCGACCTAAACCCACAGAGACCTAACTCTCATGCGTGCCTGGGTCTCCTCTGTCAAATAAACAACATCCTACAAAGTGCATCTGGCGAGGGAAGACCCAGACTGCCAGTTTGAAACTCATCAGCTGGCTTGGGTGCAAGAGGAAGCCCTGAGCCTCTCAAGGCTGTGATTATGGAGGGGAAGAGGCGAATACCCACAATCTGATAAGTCAATTACAACAATCTATAACATTTGTATGCAAAGTAAAGGCAAGGAAAAGCCCTGTCTGACGTGCACAGCGACTCACTCAATTTGCTCTGCTGCTTGGCTCGATCTCCAGAAAGCTTCTAACTCTAAGTTTTATAGTGGTATTACATACAACTTCTTTGTGCACCCAAGTCCCTATGTTGGAGATGGTCTCCTGTAAATAAGGGTGATCAACCTCCCCCTCCATCAGGAGGGCAGCGTCTCCCTTGGAGTGGCCAACACGTAAGGCACTAAAAGAAGGTGAAACACTGCCCACTGAGCACAGCTCTGCTGTGCTGCCTTGTGCACGGGCAAGTACAGTCTCTTCCCGACCCCAGCAAAGCAACTTGTTTATGCCTAGGAACAAGAAATTGGAATTCTGTCATCTGAGTCTGAAATTGCAGAGCTTTTATTAACATTTGCTTGTCTAAGAAAAGAAAAAAAGAAAAAAAAAAAGGGGGAAAAAAAAAAGAAAAAAAAGAGAGTTGTTTCTAAAAGCCATACCAAACCAAAACAACATTCCAGCTCCAGTATTTTATTCAACGCATGCTGGCTTTGCAAGCCCTGGAAGTTATTATCTACATGGGAAGAATAAGAAATCAACAGTTCTGACCAGCAACAATGGCTGCAGAGAAAGAGTGTTTGGCAGCAGCTCGCAGGCAGGGAGGAGGGAAGGAATGCAATGAAGAAGAGGAATGCAATGCTCTGCATGACCTACAACATTAACAGCATCCTGCATTGTGGGCCACCCCATTATTTTGATCACAACCACAATTTGCTTAATTGGTATTCCTAAAAAAATGACAGAAGACAAGTGTTTGCATCAATTAGCTGTTGTTTCTTATTTTTCCTTGAGTATGTTTTACTCAATTTTTCAGCTTCTTTAACCAGAAAGCTGTTGTAAAAACTAAGATATGTACCAAAGAAAAATCAGATGCTTGTTTTATTTACTTACTCACTGGAGACATACACTCTGGTTTAAATTACAATGGATTATCTGACTAAACTGTTGTGGGAATATTTACTATATCTTTAAGAAGCCTTTCTCTCTCTCTCTAATTCTTTATAAAATGCTTTGAAGGCTCTCCAAATTAATTTTTTCATTATTAAACAAGCATTTCAGATTTGTTATCTTACCTTTCATAATGTCTGCGAGTACATGTAGCAGCACTTGTGCTTCCAGGGTTACCACCTAATTCATCATAAATATGTTTCCATTGTCGACGGGCTGTTATCTGTAAAAATGGCAACGGAAAATTTAATCTTGCATCTTTACAGATTCTACAGTGTTTGAGTTCACAACAAATGCATGTGTGACACTTTGAGAACAGCATGTACTACAAGCACTATAAAAGCCCCTACAGAATATATAGAGTGCACAGAGCTTTGGGTGTCTTTTTTTTTTTTTTTGTAAGTTAACACTATGTCTATTTTCTTTCTTTCTAAAATGGAGTGATCTGACTGATTCATTAACAAGTCACAAGCAATACAGCCTCACAAAAGAGAATCTCAATCAATATAGGGTCATTAACCATCAGAAGTTATGCAGACAAATCCCATGGTGAATTATGAAAATGAAGCTCAAACCATACTCAGCACAAATAATGATTACAGAGTTATTTTAACTGAATTACAGAAAATAAATCTGCTGCAAAACCCAAATCCACCACAGAATTCTGTAAATCCACAAAAGCATAGTCCGTAACTCTATATGTTACAAGCTGTTTATTTTTATCCATTTATGTCAGTAAAATATATAGATCAAATAGTAATGAAATCTTAACATACTTCAATGTTAATATTTGAGCTATGTACTTTATTGGACCACGCTGATGAAAATAAACATCTTGTAACATATTGAGTTGCATACCACGGTTCTGTTTTTTTTTTGTACAGAAATTAGGATTATACAGAATAACAGATGGAAGACCTGGCAAAAGAATTGTTTCTGAATACCACTTCATTATTTTATATATTCCGCTATATTTAAAACAGGAAGAAAAACAGGAATAGGACAAGCACAACATATCACCCTCTTTTGCCTGCAGCTCATAAAGAAGGCCAGTGGAAAACTGTAGGGGCAATTTGGGGAGAATTTTGTCATTTTCTGTGGAATGCTATGGATTTTAATATATTCAGCCCTGGAGGCTTCTTTGGAGTTACCCACAGAGCAGTCAATGGCGTTTACTGAGGAGCTACAGGCAGCAATCAGAAGAAAACAAATATTACAACTTGCAATCTGAGACCTGTAATTTTAATCTAAACAGAGGAGATAGCTACCATCATTAAATATTACAGGGTAAGAGGTGTTCCTCTTTCGCTCAATATAAAAAGGAAAATCCTTCCTTTGCAGAAATTATTCTCCGAAGGCAAAAGCATGGCTGGAGACTTATCATCTGATAATGCTACAATTTCTTCAAGTTTATTGTTTGTACAGTTCTCTTTAGAAAACATCAGCACCTCCAACTCACTTTTAGTCCCTGTACATAGTTTGCACCTATAGATACTTGGAAAAAAAAGTATAATTTTATTTTAAAACTCATTTAAAGCAAAATGGACTGACTGCATTCATTAATTTTATTTTCTGTCTTCTGTAATGAACCCAAAGGCCACAGGCACAAGAGAGAGACTGCAATTCAAGGATAAATTCTGCACAAACGAATTTTTAAAATAAAAATCAAACACTCATCTGAGGAAAGGTTCAATTTAAGTCTATTTTGTTTAAGTTCTTCTGCTGTCTCTTCCCCAGGCTACCCACGTTTCTACCTATTCTTATTACTAAAGGTGCTGAAGAACTGGAGTCCTAATGAGCCATAAAGAACATCACCTCCTGAGAATATGAACGGATGCTCCTTCTGCAATCTGAAAGGTCAAAAAAGAGTTGGACCAAGTACCCTGCTGTGGAGGAATGCCTGGATGGGAAACTACCTCTGGTCCTGCCTCCCACACTTATTCCACCAGTCCTCGGGACAGGCAAAGGCTGGACAGCCCTTGCTTTCTGGTAGCTCCCCAAAATCATAGATCCCCTGAGGACTGCTGCAAATGGCTTTAGATTAAATCAAGTATCTGGCAGCCTCACAGACTATGGGAACAAAGATGCACAAAGCCAAAGCTGGGGGCTGTGCTCTGGCCCTCTGGCAAGCACAGCATGGCTGATGCTTTGGCTAAGTACAGCAATGGTGTGCAGAAGCTATAAATGAAAGCAAAGGATTAGTCAGCAAGAGGACTACTGCAAGTCCCCTTTTTAAACATCCCGATGTGACTAAGAAGCATGGTCTCCATTTTTAAAAGGAAAATGGTAACCTTAGAGTCCAAGCCTCATGAACTATGAGCTGACTCAAGGGTCAATATGCAGGCTGGAACATCAGTAAACACAACTGTCTTTGAGGGGAAATGGGAATCCCTTTGAAATAATTTTTGGTGTCTCTCTCCTCTAGCCTGTTTAAAATAACAGTATTTATACAAACGTTTGCCCAGCTTTATCCAATTCTGCCTCTGCAACGGACCAGAACTCCTTGGCAATTAGCAGAGTTGTGCCCTCCCACGTAAAGAGCTAAGTTTAAATTTGACATTCCCTGAAACAATTGGTATTCTAACAAAGCCTGGGGTTGAGTTTTCCTCTGCTCTGGAAAGTTTAGTTTTTATGCTTAATAAACTTCAAAGGGCTAAAGTAACTGATAAATTACATCCTTAAACAATCTGAACAAAATGCTGCACTGTGGAAACTTCGCAATTGTCATGCGGGGCAGCACTGCTCAAGCTGGATGCTTGTGCTGGCCACATCCAAACTGAGGACTGCTTTCTTCTCTCATGCAAGTCCCTCGCAGCCACCTCAGTGACTATGAACTTCCTGAGGAGCCAGGGAAGGGCACTGCTTGGCAATGCTTTGCTTATGGTTGCTGTTCCTACCAAAAATGCCTGCCTTGGCTGCTTTTACACAGCTGTTTTAACTCTGAAGGTGCTCATATGTGCTCCCAGTTAGTAACATGTCCATGACCGGGGCACACAAGGAACAGAAAGGCAGATAACAAAAGGTAGGAAAATTTCCCATAAACGTTCAGGAGCAAAGTGTTGCGTTTTTTTAAGGGCATGGAGCTATAGCGGCATAAGACAGCTAAGACCCTGCAAAAGCTTTAACAAATGTCCTGACCACCTTTGTTTCACATTTTTGATTAATTCAGCTTCCGTTTCCTGACGTAAGTTGACCTGCTCCAGTAGAAAACATACAGAAGACAAAGCACCTTTGCTGCTTTAGTTCTCCCATTTGTTTTTCCCTGCTTCTACCAGTATATATATCCCTCCCAGTGCCTGCCACATTTCTAAAAGTGCAGGATGCTCCAGGCTCACCCATTAATCAAGGCAATTGTACAAGCCAGTCTCACCTCTGACAGCTTCCCATTCCAATGCTGGCTTTAGTTTTAAAGTAGTCTTCTGGTTTGCAGACCCCTCCCACAATTTGCTCCAACCCACAGCTTCACAATCCTAGAGCTGGGCCCATTGGCAAGCCAGGAGCTTTGAAAACCTCCATGATATCTTTCCCAGTCAGCAGAATTTGGAGTTAAGCAAGAGACTGGTCTGCCCAGGGACATGAGAGCAGATCTGATCTGGTTCCTATAAGCACAGTATTAGGCAGTCACTGGTACTCAAGAACAACCAAACAAAAGCAATGATCTTATCTATTAAAGTAGAGGGCTGTTTATACACGTGCTTTTAATGGTGTCTTCTGCTTTGAGAAACCTTAAGGTCTTCTGCACTGCAATCTCAGTTCCCAGCTCCCTTCCTCATGAAAAGGCTTCTTGCTTATTTCCTGCTGCAAATCTAACAGGGAATTTTCTGGTCATGGTATGTGATGTTCACAATGCTCTTCAAAACAGTGCTCTGGGTATTAGCTCTGTATGAAACAAACCCAGGTAGCTTTGCATTCCACTGATATATCAGTTTCTTTGGGCCTGCCCAGACCCAGGACTGCTGTATGTGACAATCATTAATTTTTAAAAACTAAAGCACTTTGTTGTTGCTTCCAGGAGGCAACAGCTAAACCAGATCCCACCGACCTTCAGCAAAATTTAAGTTGCTACACACCGAAGGTTAAGCTCCACCTAATTTTCTTTTTACCCTTTATCTTTCTAAGACATCTCCAGGTAGAGTCCATTCAGCACCACAGCCTTCTGCAAACATGCCGAGGCACTCCTTTTGTGTTGGTTCAAAAGGAAAAATGCCACTTCATGACTTGCCAAGGACAACTCTTTAGGTAAGTCCTCAAAGTTTCCCATCTATGAACCTCTGCACCTTTCACTGACTTAGGGTGACTGAGAAAACTCCAGGCAATGGCTGTTAAATGCCACTGCAGCTGAGCCCCCTAGAACGCGACATTGTTTTGCATTTCATCCAGGGATTTGGGGACATTTTAAATCATTCATACTGTGAAGGTCTGCTATAGAGAGTGCTTTCCAATGCACTCTCCTATTATTAGTAATAAAGATGCTCGTTTCATGTATCTTTGTTTAAGAGAAACATGATCCCACCAATTCCAAAGAGACAGCTTCATCTGTTAAGGACTTAAACCAATTTGTACGGGTTGCTATTTTTATTAAGCCTGTATTATGTCCAACAAGAAGTACATGGGAGTGTGGTATTGCACAGTTATAGATGACAACTAAGAATTAGTAGTCAAACAGATAATGGACAGATGAGAAATGACCCTCACAAGTACTCTAACTGAAGAGTCCTTAAATATGACATATGACACACAATCATGACTTGACACTACTAGATATCCCATATATATATGCTGTATGTACAGGTAATACTCTCTGCCAAGCCTCACTGGATCCATTCCAGCCCCTGATACATGACAATAAAGGAAAGTCACACAGTTGGCTAAGAAAGTTGTTCTTTGCACCTCAAATTCAATCCCTGGCTGTTTTCATTCACACTTTTAGATCCTTAACTGACAGGACTGGACTCAGAGGTCTCACACTGTTCTGGGAATCTGGGCAGAAGCTGGAAAACACTGTACATAATCTCTGCTTCATCATAAAAACATCAAAGATGCTTTTAAAGCCCCATCGAAGCATCCGTACATGGACAAGGTGGACAGGGCAGGGGATGAAATTGAAAATGGGCTGACTAGCATTGTTCTGCCAAACACAAGGATGTGAAGTTTGCAACTGCTTTAACGGGGAAAGTTTCTACACTTACTAGTCAAAAAACTAGTCACCTGACCACCTTAAGTCCCCAGATGTGATTTTAACCAATCTTTTATTTGTTTCCTGTTCATAAAATGGCTGTCATATGCTGAAGCCAAATATCTACTTTTAAATGTTCTTTTCTTTACAATACTTCCAAAAGAAAAGACCCATTTCTATCTCAGTGCACAAACCAGAAACTTGTGAAATTTTAAAACAAGTTAAAGATGATGAAGCCCTTATAATGGACAAATGACTCATTTAAATCAGATGGAAGGGTCCATATAGATAAATATGTATTAATCAGGGTAGGTTTGAGAAAGCCTTTGCTCTGCACATGACTTGCCATCATCCATAGATACTGACACTGTGTTTGTGAGTGGTGGATTCTGGTCGTTATTGAATTACAGCACTCACTCAAAATTTCTACATCTAAGCAGACTTGCCTAAGATTGTGGAACTCATACTGAGGTCCATGTCACCCCAGTCATCCACTGCCTTGCTGAAATATGAAACACGAATCAAATACAAAAGCCTCTCAGCAATGCTCGCCATGATAAAATATATACAAACAAATGCAGCTTGGCAAACTCAATGAATATCAACTGGCCATAAAATAATAAAAAACAGGGTGTGCACAGGTCAAAGTATTGCAACAGCTGTTGGTTTAACATTCAGGGAATGTAAAGCAAAGACAGATCCATATTGAGGATGAGACTGTTAACAGAAGAGAACGAGATCAGGAAAACTCATGCTCCTTGTACAACTTAAATTGCATCAGAATGGCCCTCCCAACTTCAGCTCTTCTGCAGAGAGCACAGACACCAATCGCATCATAAAAACAGGATCAGGTCCATCACTTCAGCCAGAGTCACTCTCAAACCAAAGCTGTGCTCCCATGTATGTCAGAGGGTGTGAGCTATGCTTGTCTTGCCATTTACTGACCAGCAAGCAATTGCTTCATTTCTTCTCTATGAAGAATAAGCACCACTGGTACATTTTCATCAAAGGTGACAAAAGCCCCTAAACAACAGAGAACATCTATCACTGAGAAAAGGACAGGAGCTTTGAGACAAGGGTGGACTGACACTACTCTGGATTACATTCTCACATATGCGATGTTCCCCTCTGAACCTCTCACATTTCTGCTACCATTGGTAGACCTGGCTCTTGGGCCTTGTGTTCACAAACTCACCATCCTAACTGCTGTTCTATGCCAGGCACAGAGGTTCACCTTCTCCAGCATCTCTAAACCATCCCTCTCCCTCTCATTCTGGCACTAAAACTCAGCTCTCTCCAACAAGCCACCACTTTGGCATCCCTGCTTCTATCCTTGGTCCCTCCAAGCAGACCTGAAATGTTGCTGTGAAAATCACCCACCTCCCTGAGCACTCTGAACACGCCACTCTCCTTTCAACCTTCCTCCCCACCTTCCCTTGTGCTCTGAATTGAGCTCAAGATTTTAGCCCTCATTTTCATTGCACTTTACAACTCATGACAATTATTGTTGGCTCAAAATTGCTGTAACGATCTATCTATGGTAGCTATTCATTCATATATACCCATGAGCATGCCTACGCACACCCCTGTACATAAGCATGGTATGTGCTGATTAATGAAAGATATAGGAACAATAAAAGCCAAATGAAGCATATATTTTTGTTGAGAATGTTAGATTTCCTGTTTCACAAAATCCCAGCCACACCCATACTAAACAACCCAGGCTGCTGATTTACAGAACAATATGTTTTATTGTATGGAAGGAAAACAGTGAGGTTTACATTTTGGTTCAAATGACTTTCAGTTTCTTGGTAGTGCATTTCTTCTTGTCATTTCTCTACAGCACAGATATGTCCCAGATTACTTTGTAAACAAAGCAAAAATAATTTCTTTCATCCAACTGCGGCAGGAACTGAACAACTTAATCTGATCATTGTGTGCAAAGAAAATATTTCCAATGACGACATCTTCCTATGTCAATTGGTTTTTATTACAGATGTCATCTCGATGTGCCATATTAATGCAGCTCTTTCTTCTCATTTCAAGATTTTAATCTCAGTTTGTTGCTCTAATATTTTATTGGTTCAAAATACACGCTGTAAAATCCATGGCCATCAAATTTTCCTGTGAGCTAAAAATAAACTGTTCTTGTCAGATATGGTTAGCTGATAAAAAGTGTCAGAGACTTTTCTGAATTACTTTGATAACTTCCTGTTTATGTGGTACTGACCCTTGTCTAATAAAGGTCTTTTACACTTGGAATAAGAGAAGATACTGCAGCATACTATTCCTTAATGGACAATGCTGATTACTTTTGAAAGCCTTTAATACATTTCCCATATTAGACATGAACAGATGTCAGGGATGTTGCCAAGTGAAATTTCTTTTATGCAATCTTGGCTTGTTGTACAATAATAGCCCTTTCTCAACATGGGAAAAAATTACAGACCCAACTAATTTCCTTGACAGGGAAGAGTTACATATGTTTTCCACTTGTAGTTTTTACGACAAGTTTACAATTTTGCCAAACCTGGAACTAATTGGGACTGTTTCCAAAAATGGTCCAATAAACCCACAATGTGTACAGCTAGCCTAAAATGCAACAAATGATTGTTTGCTTTTACATTTTTTTTCTAACAGGGAAAAGTCAGATTGCACAATTATTTCATTTAAGTTACTTAAACACTTACTGTTTCATATCCTCCCAGTTTTTGAGCAGCTTGAAACATAGTCCAAAGGTTAACTGTTAGAGGGACAATAAGTATTTAGATAAGCATTGCATTAACCAACGTATTTCAAAGAAATGCAAATTAAACAGTTTTTAAAAAAGAAAAATAGAGAAAAAAAGCTCACAGCCCCTGAAAAAGCTCCTGTGAAACATATTCCAAAGAGGTATTTACATAATCTGAAGAGTAAATATTAGCCCATACTATATATATTTTTAATTACATATAAGGGAACACACTTAGATTCCTTAACAGGACTGGAAAAATACACTGAGACAAAGGTAATAGGCTCATTTGACTTTGCTGATAAGAGGCATGGTATAATGACTGTAGCATGTTTCCATAACTTTGATAATAAAAATTACTCATTGGGAAGAACGTTGCTTTGAATTATTTGTTTAGTACTGATTTTATTAGCAAGCAAGCATGAGCTTCACACTGGTTCACAGAGAAAGCCTATTGATTAAACAACAATAACCAATATTTACTGCAGCTCATATACCGGCCTTCATAATCAATAAACAATAAGCTGCATTCTAACAGGTCCTGTGCAAATGAACCCGGGGGGAGCACAAATGAAAATTACCATAATAATTATGGTATGAGTGGTTGTGCCGTGCCTTGCCTTGCCCACAGCTGTGGGGTGGGAGGAACAGAGGCAACTCAATTCAAAAGATGTGTTGGGAGATGTTTGTTACTCCCTGCAGAACTCGTCCCTCTCACGTGCTTTTGATCCTGGCCCACTGTCCCATGGGCCACTGCTTGCTGCTGGTGTCTCACTTTATTCTATTTTATTTAATTTTTGTTTTATCTTATTTTAATTGCTGGAAGAAAAATTGATGTCTTAGCTCTATGAAAGGTGTACGCACTATTCCACCAACAAACAGTGATACCCCATAGACATACTACAAATACTTCAGGCCAGACTCAGCGATAATGCTGTGGACCACGGAGGACGGGACCTCCTCTTCCATGGGAGGATGCTCTGTTGTACTGTACATACTACTTCTTCCCACTAATCTATTTATATTGGCAATGTTTGCACAAGTCTTGCTGGACAAATAGAGAGCCCTGTCCTGCAAACACTTCTGCTCTTCTCAGCATACTTACTCTTGGCATTTAAGTATTTGCTGGATCAGGCCCCTAATTTATAATGAATGTCAGGCAACTTTCAGTGTATTTCAGCTAAATGTTAGCAGAGGGCTCTACCCCCGGTGGGGAATTTTAGAAATAATACTTTAGCTTGTCTTTCAAGCCCACCCTGTCCCCATGCTTGAGGGAGTGCAGAATAAAATGGGGGAAAAAAAAAAATCCTCTCTTCAACACAAAACGTTCTGAAAGCCTCATTGAACCTTGTACTGTTTCAAAGCTATCAAGAGCTTTGCTTAGGCCTTGATTTAATCTGAATCAATGCATAATGCAATGAAGCTGTTCATAGTACATTAATTTTACTTCCATTTCAAGCAGCCAGTTTTCAGACAAACACTGTAATCATTCAGAGTTATGTAAGTTTATAATGGCTGCTGGAGGCCTGTTGCAATCAGTGCCAATTGCTATTAGGTATGTAAATTGTTATGTAAAACATACAGGTTTGACATTCTTCATCAAAATAACACATGGTTTTAATCTGGGAGATAAATTAGGGTAAATAATATTTCAATCCATGGAGTTCTCCCTTTAAGGAAATAAAGTGTCATTCAATCTATAGATAAGGAGGAAAAATACCCCCATTTACAGCTTTTGTTGGAAACTCTGAAAGATCTACACTGTGCTGCAATATTTACGTAAAATTTAGTTACAACTGTATCTTCTCCACCTACAATTTCTTTACAGATTGTGGCACTACAAACTGTACATGCCAAAGCAATTCTAAACATTGCACTCTGTATTAAACAGATACAGTCTGGTTTTATATTCTCCAGTCAGTAATTCATTAACTATAAACACATTTTGGGGCTTAAAAATACAATCTCTTTTGTGCCTTTCTTGACCACCTTTAAATGTCTTCCTTTAATATTTGTCCTTTCATAAGGAACATCTGGGCACAATAAAGATACGTCATATTATTAACTCAGAAGAAAGGCATTACAGATGCTGCAGATTTACAAAACAGAAAACTAGAGAGTTTTCAACATGCCTATTTCTAGTCATAATCAGCAGATTTAAACCTATAAATATCCGGCAGCAACTACCCCAGAAGGAAGAGATGCAAATCTAGGCAAAAGACCGCAAAATGCCTGGACTGGAAAATGTGTAGATATAAACATGGTCCCCCCATCCATAAGGCTTTAAAATAGGCTTCGTGTGCAAATGCTTTCTCCAGAGAAGCCAAACCATTCTAAAATGTCAACAAGAAAGTGAGAAAAAGGATACTTACTCTGCTTAAAACCTAAATAGGGTATTCGTTCAATTGGTGTTTTCCTTTCTTTCATATATTTATAAAGAGCCACAAGGAAAGCCTGCTCATCAGCTCTGCATTCTTCACCTACGGCAATCTTTGATTTATCCTCACTTGAGCCTTTTTTACAGTTGCTGTTGTTACTCTTGGGTTTGGGCAAAGCTGACTTAGCCTCACATTTTACCTGGGAAAAGAAAAGATGTCATATCAGATCTGGGTAACCTTTAATTTTCACTTAAGGAATAAATACCCTCTCCTAGCAGAATGAATTGTTGAAAAAATGAAGGCCAAACCATGCAACTGTGTTTGAAGGGAAACAAAGGAAGCTATTTATAGAGCTAAATGTCTTGTTCTGAATCTTAGTCACAATATTTTTAAATAGCCACATCTTTAAATCATTATAACCCATTGGTAATGCTCTCCAGATCTGTGTTTTTACGACTATACATTGCTATGTCACAGACAGCTCCCATCTCTCACATACACTTGCCATTAGCAAGTCTAATAATAACCTTCATTCCAGGATTGACACTGAGCATTGTCAACTCCCGTAGACAACCCTTGGAGCTGAGGGTGTTCAGCCCCTTCCAGGAACGCTCAGCAGCTAGCTCTGAAATGACACATTTTTCTCTCCTTTGGCCCACCAGAATAGATGAAAACCTTAGCAAGCCTTACCCAGGCAGAGCTCTCACCGCACACGAGTGGAGGTTCTGCGGTAGCACAGACTTAAGTCAAGTGAGTCTGAGCATCTGCTTAAACTTAAGCACAGCCCTAAGTGTTTAGCAGAAGGAAGAGGCCGGTAGCAGGAGCCTTTCCTGGTAGACACTGGCAGCCCCAATGCACACGAGTCCCAGAATTCCAGGTCTTCCACTGGCCTCCCCGGCAGACATGTGCTAGTCAGGCAGTCAACAAATTGGAACCACTTTACCTCTTATCAGTATTTAAACATGGGAAAAGATCTCCAGTGAGACTGGCTTAATCCAGTAGTCCTGAAGGTAATCCTCTCATTGAATCAAGCAAATTACAACTCAAGCATTCCCATAATTTATGTATACAAAAACCAAAAAAGCAGAGCCTTGCAAACTGATGTTTAAAAGCTGTCCATGACCAAGACGGGACTGATACATTTCCAGTGAAATACTGGAAGTCCTCTAATACAAAGTAGTGGAGATGCTTACATGTATTTTGGATTTGCACTGTCCCTTCAATGCTGTTGAGTGCTGAGAGGAGCCTTCTGGCAGCTCCATACCCCATCCAAGACATGTCCTTTGTGCTCTCAGAGGGAGCAGGGAGACCATAAGAGCCAGTATTTGGCATTTTAGGACGACAGCAGAGGAGAGCAGGGTATCTTGCTGAAGAGGAAGGCAGGAGCTCTTGGTCAAGTAAGCCATTGACTCTCCTTCACTCTCCCCTCTTCTAAACCAGGTGCTTCCTAGGTACTTGTTGACATTTTGGAAGTAAGTGCTATGAAGAGCATTACGTAAGTGCTTGTAAACAAACAACAAACATCTCATTGCAAAGACTATGATACGCTTATTTTATCTCAATAAAGCCACCCTGTGTTCAGGCTCAGGGAAAGCAAAATCTTTTCTTTTATACTCCTCCAGGGTATTAACCTTGCAGAAAGCACTGACTTAAGATTAGCTGCCTCCATAGTTTTCCACAGATGTTGGACAAAGCAACACTAGCTCCTAACCAGAGGGGAGAAGTGGCCACAATTTTCCAAGGTAATCAATGCTGCTGAAAAATCTCCCTGTTGGACACTGTAGGGTACAGGCTCGCTCCTCCCAGGCAACGCAGCAGGGACTGGGAAATGGACTTCCTATGGGATTTTTCTTGGTCAGTTGTACCGACCAGTTGTACAAGTACATCCGTTGTACTGCTCGATATTCTCTGGTTGCATGGTTCAAAGAGATCTTGTCTTCCTATGGCACAAGACACCATGCTTTGTTTTTTAGCAATAGATATGCTTGTTGATTAACTTCTGTAAAGATCCTGAGTTTCATCCAAAACTCAATGGAGCTAATGGGATTTTTTTACTATTAAATGAACTTTGGATTTCTTCATCCACTTTTCAGCTCAGAGCTGTAATCCCTTGACTTTTTTTACTTTGGCTCCTCACAAAATTATTTAACAGCTTCCCCTTATAAAGTTTAAATTACATTGTCATAGTTTTCAATGCTATACCAAAGACTGGGTTAGCACTCCCAATACGAACCCATGATTTCAATAAATTTAGGATTTTTAATTTGAGCTGCAAATTTGTTGCAAACTAAAATTTGGAACAAATTCATTGGACCTGGGAACAATTTTTCACTTTTGTCACACACTTGCTAGGTAAAGTCAATCAATCAATCTTTTTAATGGATTTTCTTTTTTAAACTGGACAATTCAGAACTATGTTTCCAAAGACACCCTGGGCATTAATGCTAAATGAAATCAAAACTCACTGCTATGCAAGCAAACTAATGGCAAGGGATGTTACTCCCAAGGAAACAAAAGGAAACCAAGGAAATAACATTAAAAAAGCCAACGGGAGTGGGAAAACCCGGTGTAACACACAACCTCCTTCTCTCCAGCATACAGAGAAGTGAGGTCAAAGCGCCTGTGGAAGTCAAAGGTGCCAAAATGCAACAGTCGGACTCCAAGCAGTGTCAGGTTCAACGAAGCTTTGACGAAGGCTGCAATGCTTCATCCACTCAGCGTTTGAGGCACAAGCCTCACTTCTGGAACCTCCCCACCATCTGACAGGAGATACGGATGAATGCCATGACCAATGATTAACAAGAACCAAAAGGGCCAAATGCCATTCTGGGTAACACTGGTGTAAATCCAGCATAAATGTATTGAAGTCATGAGAGCGATGCCAGATTTGCACCAGGCACCACAAACCAACCTTCTCTCTCAAAACACAATTTTGAATCTTCCTAGAGGGCAAAGATCTGGAGGAAGGTCCTGGACATGGAGTTTCGCTTGGCTCTGCTCTCTTTCCTGGTCTGCTCAGAAAGCCTGGACGACTCTGTTATTAAGGGAGAGTTCAATTTCCGCAGGAGGAGTTAAAGCTCTTTCATTGTAGCCTCAGTGTGAGTAACACCTCCAAAATGAAACTGAGGGCTAAAGCCCAGGCAGACAACACAGTGCCGCAGCGTGGATAAACTGGGGGTGTACTGAGATGGGCTCTGGGAACACCTGGCCATCACCTATTGTGTGTTCCATCAGAGGCATAGGATCCATTACCAAATGGCCAGTGAACACTCACGGGTACACCCGTGTGCTTGTCTTCTCCTGCCAGAGGTCACACACAACACAGACCACTACAGACCTGCATTTTAGTTTCAATCAGATAATGGCTGAGGCGCTCAGAATAAACCTCCAGGTCTGAGAGCATGCCAGGCCACCTGTGACCACAGGAAAAGCATATCCTGGCAACTTTTAAACTAATTTCCCAGATCTTGCTGTACAAATGAAGTGAGAGATTTACTTTAGCATTTGCACTAGGAGATGTAATAAGTAGATTCATTAGGGGACAATTTCCATGTTTAACAAGTTAATCCTTTCAGCTCTTTGAAATGGTCAGATCAGCCCGTTTTAAAATTCTTAGAGTGCACTTCTTCACACTTTGAATCGGAACGCTCTTTGGGAGCACGAAGCAGGTACGATGAGGGTCACGCTGGAGCCTGCAAGTCCCAAAAGCCTGTCCAGCACTGATGACACATGAAGTATGAAAGCCTCCAGAGTCCTGGGAGTGTTTGGAGAGAAGAGCTTGATATACGTCTCTCCCGGAGAGCTGACTCTGCCTCAGGGGACGGCCTTGTATTTTTGCAATTTTTATATGCCCAGCCTGGGAAGGAACTCCCCTGGGATCTTCCCCCGGAGGTACTAAAATGGATGCAGCAGCCAGCAAGGAGATCAAAAGCAAGAAGTGGTACACGAAAGACCCACTTCCCCTGGCAGCACCTGCAGGTCTAGGACCACATTGTCTGTCCCACTATCGTTCTATTTTTTTAACAGGCCACCTACACTGGCGTTTACTCAGAGCTTCTCCTACCCAACCAAATGCTCTTCTGTGTCAGGTAACAGGAAAAGCCTACAAAACAATCTGCTGATGGTTCAAGGTAAACATGCCTAATGAGAACTAAGTTGTAAGAAGGTACAAAGCTTTCTAGTCATTGGCAGCTGAGAACATGGAATTCAGCAAGTCATTACAACCACGTGGCTTGTGTCGGTCTTGACAGGCTCAAAACCACAGTCTTCAGAATGCCACTTCTGCCATTTCCTGACCCAAAGTGTACAGCCACTGCATCTCTGTCAGAGCATTGCCCTGCCACCCAAGAAACGAGGCTGCTGTCAGACACTGGGTGCCATGATCTGAGGATGAAAGCGGCACAACTTCTAGGTCAGAAGGTATTTTAGATGGAACAGGAATACAGCCAGGACTGCTGCCAAAATGTTTCAGCATCTGACACAAGTGGATATGTCCCGTTTACTCTAGCAGTGTTCATTTCCGCTCTCCATGGACTCCTTGTCAGCATTATTTGGAGATAGAACACAGAGAAAGGAAGAAAACCGACGGTGAAGCCCAACATGGAGCCTGAGATGATGACATAACCTCCCAACTGTTCCCAACAATGAGAAGACAGTAGGTGGATCTCCATTCCCCCACCTTCTCCAGAAACCCACAGGCAGGGTCTGTATAAAAGTGCAATACATCTGCTGTAGAGGGTTTCTGATTCAATGTCCCTCTTATTAAAGAATACCCACAGCCCTGCAACACAGATGGATATGAAGAGCCACAGTGAAGTCAGTGTGACTACATGCAAGGACATTATATCATAAGCATGTCTATTATTTATAATGAAATTAAGCTGGCCAAGATAATTAATGCTATTAATATCCGCACAATGATGAGCACAGTATGACTAGATAAATAGGCAGAATTACTTCTTATCTGAAATATCCTCCCATTTGACTGGTAGAGGGAACCCAAATATAAACAGAGAGGATAAACAATTTGGTATGAAGTGTTACTGTTGTTTTTAATTATCTAATACCTATATATCAGGTGCTGAAGAGGCAGAACTACTCGTGCTACAGTCCAGGGTGCTTTGACAACATAGTCCATGCTGCAGCTTGCTGCTAATATTTTAACATGAAAAATGGGGTAGGGAAAGGGGGAATTGAGGCAAATTGAGACATTTTCACACCACAGATTTTGCACATTCTTCCACAGAGCAAAAACATTCAGGCAAATTCTATAGTATCTGGCAGGACCCTGCAACTTGACACACCAGGCTCCATCACCTTTTACCATGCCTGTCTAGTACTATAGTACAGACTCCAGCTGAGCACAATAGGGCACAAAAAGAAGAGAAACAGTGACTTAAGGGCAGAGCTTCATCATGAACTTCAGCCTCTTTTATCGCCATCAACCGAAGGCACAATTTTAACTGAACTCCTAGGGAGGAGGAGGAGGTGGAATTTAATTTGCCTTCCTATGAGAAACTGAAAGCAGAACACTTCCACTTGACCTCTTTAACCTCCTAATCTCCCAGGACATTCACTGCATACAACAATACCAACGTAAATGGATCTATAGATTCACTGTATTTCATAAAGAGATGGTCACAACAACAGAAGCGTTCTTCAGATACACATCCATCTAATTTATTGAAACAATGGATTCTGGAGGAGCTGGCCTAAAAATTCAGTCTATGCAAACCTGTTTAGCTGTTCAGCTCAAAAGTATCACAGTGAGAAAGTTCTGCCTCAGATAAAAATCTACAAGTATTGCTCTAAGTAATTTTCCATCTTTGGATCTTACAGTTTCAAATTAAATCATCATGAAAGGAGCCATTTGTGCTGCTTTTTTTTTTAAAAGAGAAAACCAAATTCCTATTTAGAACCACACAGACAACATAGAAAATAGGATGTAAATTACACTACAGAAACTCCATTTTTAAATATTTTAAGGAAAAGACACAAAATCATAAATATGTAAAAGGTTAAGTCTGTAAACACAAATCAACGATCCAATTTTTACTTGTAGTATGGGCTAAGCACTGCAGCACATACAGAAGACTCTGTACAAGCATGCACTATTCAACAAACCCTGGAACATGCAGCTCAGCACTAAGTATTAAAGACACAGCCCAGATTTTTTTTTAAGCTTTCATACTGAATTTCTGCCTTTATCTTTTTTTTTTCTAATTTAAAAAAAGTTGAGATCTTAACATCAGGGTAATGTCGTTTGTGTGTGCTTCTTAGAAACCATTACTGAAGCAGCTCTTGTTTCATAGTCTGTTTATCTTCAAACTTATATTTAGAAGTACATTGTAACAGGGTGAGCTGCTCCCTGGTTTATTTTTAATTCGAAGATACTGTCACAAACTATGTTTGTGTGTCACAGAATGTGAAAACTAACACTAGATGCCAAGAAAGCTTAAGCACTACCAGTTACCAACAAGCTGATAGCATTAGGTTGTTAGGTGATTATAGTTGCTGCTAACTTTGAACACAGACATGAATTAAAGTGGAGAATAAAACTATTGAAAAAAAATTACATTTATCTCCCCAAGAAAATAAGTTACATTCTAAATTTGAAACAGCATGCTGGGAAACAAAGGCAGGGCTGTACCTAAAAAAGGAGAGTATACTGAAAAGAGTATTATTAAGTGATTTACCTTGGCAACAGCTTTGCTTTCAGAATTATTGTTGGAATCCTTAAT
Source organism: Morus bassanus (assembly GCA_031468815.1). Classification (NCBI taxonomy): domain Eukaryota; kingdom Metazoa; phylum Chordata; class Aves; order Suliformes; family Sulidae; genus Morus; species Morus bassanus. Next base: position 7,746,253 of record CM062583.1, read on the forward strand.
GCCATTTAATGAATCTCTTCTCTGTGGGCAAGGCTTCTTTTTGCGCGGTCTGCCTTTAAGATTTGGCGCTGAAAATTAATGGAGAACAATTTGAGCACATTGTCTTATACTGGAGTCTTAACAGCTGAAAGCATAATAAATAATTCCACTACAATCAGTCACAGAAATGTACACATCTGTCTACAGTAAATGCTTATTACGAGATTCCCATCCTCCATGGGTTACATCTTGACACACTATACATTTCTATAGAATATCCCCCAAGGCTAATCTATTCTACTTTCACATAACTAATTAATATAAAGTCAAACACTGGTCTCCAAAGGACTCAGAGATAAAGCACAAATATTTCTCCATGGTACAAAAAAGAATAAAATAGAATATTAATAGGTAACTTTGCATTAATCAGCCTGCTGCATTTATTATTTCTAATCTTCAAGTAAGAGTACTAACTACTGTTTCCAACTTCAGGAAACATCTGGTTTTGGAAATGTTCTGAAATATTGAAATTCCTTTCAGCTCCAAGAAATGTTTATATATCCTGTCATTCTTGTCAAAGTTCTTCTAAAAAAGTTAAAAAAAAATTACCCCCGAGTCCTGAAATGGATCAAAAAAGCCCTTAACAACTAGTTCTGGAAGTTGACAAGTACTGAAATAAGTGATTGTTTCATATGGGTTATATACCACATCTATAAATTAACATGAATCATTCTCAGTTTTGTCCAATTCTTAAGATAAAACAGCTCTGAAATAACAGTGACTAAATCCTAACTGTGCTGAGCCATACGTAGAATGGGATACAGATCATCATAAAAAATATCAGACTCATCTTTCAATAGTGGTATTACAATATAAATTATGATCACATATAGAAATAATAGATGAAGCAGATGTTTGCTCATTATTACGTGTCCTGCCTGCTTTCAGATTTAAAAATCAGCCTCCAACTACTATGGCAACATTTAAAATGATAAACAATCATTAACTAATGACTGTACTGAAGAAGATAATTTCCTTTAAACCTTTAATTTCTAGGTAACCATTGTTTTCATTACTTAAAGGGATGATTAGAACAATGTCAGAAATCTAAACACCACAAACCTCTTGAGTGCCTTCTAATTGTTTCTAATCTTACATTTGTCACACAGTAAGCCAGTGGTTTCAGGACATTTTACATTTTAATTAGTTTGCAAACACAATAAAGGGTGCTAATTTGATTTTATAGTTTGAGTAACAGTGTCATATTTGGTCTGTTCAGAGAAAAAGAAAAGCCGTGGGTTTAAAACCAAAAGTCCAAAAGACACATCCTTTTTCTTCCCCCAGCACTGGCACATGGTAAATATGTGTGTGTGTGTATATATATATATACATATATATATAAAAGCACGTGCTTATGTGTGTAAGTCCATATTTGTGTCTATATAAAAATATGTTTATCTCCCTATAGAAATATCTCCATCTATCTCCAGTGAAGCACATTCTGCTTATTGAAAAGTACTGCAGAAAGCAATTCTGAAATTGTCATCTGAGACTAACATGCAAAATCAAACAAAGAGAGAAAGAAATTATTACCCATTCCAGTCGACAAACATCTGCCTGATTTATATCTGTACTCATGAATGCTACAGCATGTGACTGCACACTACGTCGCTGGAAGTCTCGACTTGGTGTGGATGTCAGTCTTAGACAAAATGAACACTAAGAGTATTTGCTCTGTGCTTACAAATCCCCTCCCCCAGCCGCTCCATTACTCATATAAACAGAGATGAACGACTCGGCGGGAGCGTGGGATGAGCTCCGAGGACTCCAGCGCCGGCTGCCAGACTGCCAGCCCCGGCCACGCCGCCCTGCCTTATTTATAAACCCCGCTCATCCCTCCGCCTTTGATGTCTTCCCGATGCCTACTTTTTTTTTTTGCACGCAACCTGGATGGAATGGACAGATCCTTGACCACGGTTAGCCCCAGCAGTCACACCTTCTTTAAAAAGGTACTGAAGAAAATAGAAATGTTCCCTCAGTTTACTACACACAGGCACATATGTTAAAACGTTAACCTTCCAATGAATGGATACCCTGACCCAGTTCAACCAATGGCCGGAGATAGATGTGGTTCAGCTAGGATCAAATACACTTGCATGTGAATTACTTTTTCTTTCTTTTTAATAAATAAAGAAACTAGTTCAAGGCTCAATGTTTTCCAAACATACTTGTTACCCTGAATTTTGGCACTGTACTTTGTATCACACTATAAAGCACTCCTAATGTTTTGCTAGAAGCTTTAAAAGCAAGAAGGCATTTGTTCCTAAATTCCAGGTATATTGAGCCTGCATATAAATACTGTTTAAATTGGAGCTTTCCATGGCAGAATTGGCACAAACCCACTATGAAATGGGGTATTTGCATTCTCCCCGGGGCTGAGGAGCTGCAGCTGGGAAGGTCTGTCTGCAGCACACACAAGGACTGTCCCACGCGCAGCACTGTACGACTTCAAAACACTTTAAGCCACTCCAGATCAGACACACAATTAACAAGAAAGCAGCAACAGGAATTAATACCAAAAGAGAAGGCCTTGCCTCTAGTATCTACTCTGTAAAAGAAAACATTTGATATAGTTCCAGTCACACTTGAAACAAAGCCATTAACATTTGTTCCCTAAATCATTATAAATAAATGCATTATTCGAAGATTATTTATATTTCAGCTATATCCATTTTGTTCTCCTGAGCTAGGAAATATGACTAGAACTGAAGGAATAATTTACAAGTCACATTCTTGTTTCAATTCTTTTTGGTTTTTTTTTTTTTTTCCGTTTATGACATATTCATGAGCACACACTGAAGACTTCTTGAATTTGTTATTCATAATTAATTTAAAGCAATTTTACAAACATGTTGTGGCTTAGTCCCAGTCAGTTTTGCTGATGACACTGGATGTTAAGTATGTACTGGACAGCTAAGTGAATATCCCATGATTTTTTCAGCTTTCTGGTGGAAAAGAACTTCTGGCATGACTACCTGAGAATATCTGAAACAATTCAATTTCTTCACATTTGTGCATATGGCTTTAAAATTAATTTTCTGAAAGCATTTGTGGCAGTGAGACCTGATAACTTGTACATTCCCAGAAGTTGAAAACATAAGCAAAACAAATTAAAGTAAAAAAATTGAATAAATAAGTACAATAAAAAGCTTGCATTTATTCGTCACCTCTTTAGTCTAAGCACCTGAAACAGGAGTATGAGAGATATGACATACTACCAGTTTAAATACTTTCTGTCCTGTGCATTTGACAACATTTGCTTTTGCCAATTTGTGGATTTTCCCGCTTCCTTTCTGTTTGCTTCCTGATGTATCTGAAAGAGGGGAAAACTCAGCTACTGAAATGTCCACTGGGATCCGTGGTGGGCTGCTGGGAACTTTTTTTGCCTCTACTTAGGTGTGATTCAAAGGATCAATATTAGCACAGCATAGGTGCCCTGTACGCTTGAGGTCTGGGATGCAAACCAGAACACCCCCCGGCCTGCAATCAGCAGGTGCCAACATCCTGGGAGAGCAGAGCTGCTGCTGTTCAAGGCAGGCGAGCATGGAAGGGCTGTCAGCAGAGACGTACGCCCGGTACAATACAAATGGCCCAAACCTCTGAGTTCAGACCTCCGGAAGCAAAAGGACGTTCATACACTTGAAGCCCACACACGCCCATGCCTTGCTGACTCAAGGAGCCTCTTCTTGAAATTACAGCTCATCCCAAGTTTGCTAGTCATCATAAAGGGCAAGTTCATTTAGACAATGGCAATGCACAAGAAATTATCTTCCCTGCAAAATCTGTAGGTGCAATAGCAATCTAGAGCCTGGCAGGAAAAGCCACTTCACCAGCTCAGTCCTGGCAAACATTTCAGGTATGACCAGGTAAAGCACAGCCAGCTGCAAAATGCACACAGTATGAGCTAACGCTCCTTGTGTTAGGACAGCTGGAGGAGCACAAGGGCATGCTTCCCACCCTGGGCTGGTTATCTTTCCCATCACGTCACCATTGCGCCTGCTACCTCTACCCATCAACAGGAGTTCAGAGGGACCATTTCAGCACTCCTTGGATGCCAGTTTTATTATCAGCATGCTGCTTCCTTGATTCCCTGAGCAGCAGATCCAGCTGGTGTCATTTAAACAAACCTGTCCCTCACAGCCCACCAACCTGGCTGGCCCCGCAATGCAACCACCACCGCTTGCGATGCTGCCTACTGCTGCAGAGGATGCTGAGGCTGTTACATGGGGTTTCACAAGGCATCAAGCAAGAATCCAAGATGAATGAAGATCTAATCAAAGTGCAAGCATTTGTAACCATAAAGAACAAAAGGTGTGATTATTAACTAGTATGCACATGGTGTGGCCTTTGTTTTTCAGCTAACTACTTCTTGGTGGTAAAAGTCTAGTGTTCCCAATTAAGTGAAAGCATGTGAAATGGATATGTCATGAACATCAAGTTACACAAGCCATGATGATAACCATATCTTAACAACTCTTCCCATTCTGGAATATGTCTTATTGCCATCTTGGTTGTGAATTCTTAGGGAAAAGAAAATTATTTATAGGAATCTGCCCAGAGACAGGAATGTTTTCTTTCCCTCCATGTTTGAAAGGGTCCCTGGGTGTTGTCTGGAAACAGGTAGTCACCACAAATCACGCAGAGATTATTGCTTGCCATTGGACATGAGGGATCAGTATTTCTTGGAAGACCATGAAACGTTAACTTGTGATTGAGTGCGACACAAGGAGACTGGGCAGGAGAAAAGAGGAGAGAGAACAGCTTGTGCTTGTGCCAGTGGAGTGAGAGAGGGAGACAGGGTGCCAGAGGGGGGAGAAGCAGGAGGTGTGCTCCCAGTACGCTCCTCCTGCACTGTGGCAGGAGAGGTCTCGTGTCGAATTACACGCTTCCCACCTGGGCCATAGCTGGCCACCCCACACTGTGCCAGTCTCCAGCATGCTACGGCAGTAGGGTGCAGGAGGAGACAGCCACAAACCTCCTACCGAGCTGTTCCTTCCCCTGCACATGGCTCCCTGGGGCGAGAGGGAGGGGAGAAGTAATGCCCTCAGCTTCTTTGGTTTGGGTAGGGGAAACAACTATTGCCGGCCACAGCCATGCTGAGCTCCTTCTCAACACTCCTTGGGCTGTCTAGAAACTCCTTCTCTACCTGCAGGAGAGCAAAAGGAGGAACACACAGCCATGGTCTTCATGAGTGCGGAGTGAAAGGGAAGGTGAAGTGCAGAAGCTGCCACTGCCACCTCCTCTGTGCAAATCCTCACTCACATGCACATCTCCCTTTAAAAAAACCAAAAGCATTTTGTCCCTGATGTAATGTGACTGCCCTCAGTAATCTGAAATTAAGATTTAATCACTCTTTTCTTCTTCCTAGATAGAAACTTGTACCTTGCCTCCTCCTCACCAAAATGTGGCTAAGCTCTGCAGTGCCGAAACACCAGCAACGCCCTATGTGTTTTTACTGCAGATCAACACACCTGCAAGGTTAAATGCAAACCCTGTGTTATGCATGGCACAGGGAGTTAGATTATCTATAGATGTAGATTAGCAAATCTTTGCCGACTAAAATATACCCCAGGAAGAAGCTGACCTGGTGATCCCAAAGCCTGTTCTTGTGAGCTGCCTACGGACTACCATAATTGAACAAGGCCAACCCAGCGGCACCTGCAGCAGAGAACTAAAGACAAGATAAGCTCCGTAGCAGGCTCTGACCCACAAAGCAAGAGAACCACAGAGAAAAGAGAGGATCTCTGTTCATGAAGCCACGAAACAGCATCATCGCTGAAAAATTACATCTTCCCCTCCAGCACTCTCATCAGCCTGTGCAAGCATCAGGATATCGTAGATAATCAGGAAAGGGCCAGAAGGTGAGGAAGGAGACTGCTACACTGCCCACCCACTCAGAATTCACAGGGTTGTGGCCACTGCTCTCCTGCCACTACCACCCTCAGCTGTTCAACTTTCAGGGACACTGTCTGCTCAGCAGGACACAGGAAACAGGAGCATTTCCAAGCATCACCGCCTAGTACAACTCCCAGCTCTGGGTTAAACTTGAGGATGGCAAGTTCTACGCAGGGGAAACAGAAGTATCCAAGAATGAGAGCTGCCGAGGTCAGCCATGATTAAACACTACATATGGTGGAAAAGCGCAGGCTGCCACAAGAAGACAGCACCTCCACCAGCCACCTTCTTTACCTGCATCCCCAGGAAAGGGAAGCGATCGCTGGACTTACCGTCTCCCTGTTATCCAGCCAGCCTCACTTGAGCCATGTGCATGCCAAGAATGCAACGTACTATGTACACACAGCCACTCCTAGATGCGCAAGTAAGTTGAGACAATGGCTGTGGTTTTGGGGTACCTGACTTCAGCAGGTTAGTTACAGTAGAATTACCTCTTTTTTAGGAGTCTGATTATCATTGGAAGTCCAATGAGTTCAGCCCTTCCCATAACACCGTTCTCTAGATGCACATATTTCAGCTGATGTAAAAGATGTGTTGTTATAGGGAGGGTGTCAAAAAAAATAGTGGCCTTCCCACAGCTGAGGTCAAGCTATGTTGGCACTTTGTCAAAATCAGTGGTGTAGCCAAGAGTTTTTAATGAGCCTGGAATGCATGACCTCATTTGTCATACCTGGATCACTTACTCATGCTGAGTCCAAAATAACCTTGGACCTTGTTGGCTGCTCAACAAACCATGTAAGTAAACAGTACTGTACTCATGCCTGAAACATGTACCTTTTTCTTGCTTGCTCCACGTTACTTACTCTAGAGAACATCTAAGCAATTGTAATGCCCATGATCAAAGTTCTTGCCTTTTCCAGGCCTCTCTGACCTGTGTAACTATTTCCTGATATGACTTTTGATTCTGGTTTGCTGGTACTCCAGCTTCTCAGAAACACTTCAAAAGTAGGAGAAAAAAGAAAACAGGAAAAGAAAAGGGAAGGACGGCCATTACCATATTTCGCTGAGAAATGTACTGGGATAGCTGCTCAGCACTTACAACTTAACACTGCCAACCAGATTCTGGCTGCCTGCTGTTTTTGTGACCATGTTTGTGTCCTGTGGAAAGATGAAGGAAACGGAAAGAACAACAGCATTTTTGCCAACTGCAAGAGTATGACAACACAAAAAAAACCCCAACTGAGCTTGTAAAAATCATCAGCAAAGAAGGGCCAGTGGAAGATCTGGATCTACAACCAGGGTGGGCTTACACAGTCAGGTGAGTTCTAAACATGAGAGGTGGGAGTGGACCAGAGGGAAGTAATCACTAAGCCGGGATTAAGGTGGAGCACTGAAAGGTGAAAGAAGTTAATAAACAGGGATGTACTGTGGTGCTGGGTTCAGAAGAGAAGTGTGCTTGCACACCTGCTAAACGCATCAACAGTCTCTCCTCCCTGTAGGACACCTCACAGACTGTCTCCTCACAGAACCCTTTTGCACTCTGCCAGTCCTTCATACGTCTTCCAGTTTTCACACACATGCACAAAAGCTGTGATACCAGAATGCTTGGCCCTAAGCTGCAAAACCGTCAGTAGATACTGAACAGACCAGGAGACTTTCCCTCTTAGGCGGGTGGAAACGGCAGGATGTGTCAGATCAGATGATCAGATGATTCAGGTGCCAAACAGAAGCTGGGGGTGGCATACGGAGGTGCCTGCCCATCAAAGTCAAGGTGAGAAGAATGGTCCCAGATCTCCAGAAAATCCATGAACCGACCACGCCTGTTGACAGGTGGCAAATAGCTGGTTGCTGAGGACACCCCTAAGGCAGTCTGGCAAAAGTTAGCTCTTGGCTGAAAAACATGCTTACGTGTTGCACCTTTTAAAATGTAATGAATAGGAAGTTAACAGTTTTAATTGTTTTAACACTTACCCCTCTAGGGGGTTTCTAGCATTCTGCAATATCTGAAAGTTAAGAAAAGCATATTGCTATATTTAAGCATGGTCTCAAAAACTGTTCAAAGGTTAGTTAATCTCACATAATGTTCTGGAGTTCCAGCTGCTTCCTTGATTTCCTCATCGCCTCCATCTCTTTGTTTTCTCTCCTTCGCCTCATTCCCTTTTCTGCATCCTGAGTTCAGGATCTTACATTCCATTTATTTTCCTTTTAGCCCTTAAAGTTTATTTAAAAGCTTCTGCCTCCCAGAAACAGGGTCCAAGAAGGAGGGCCTGGGGCATTTATTGCCCAGGCATACTGAGCAGACCTGGTGAAGAGAAGCAAGTTGCAACCAACGTAGTATTGCATCAAAGGGTCAGAAATTAAAGCGGCCAGAACATAAAGCAAAAGATCAGACTACACTAAAAAACCCAGTAATTTGTTTAGGAAACAAAACAATCAACTAAATTTGGGGAAACTCTCCACAGGATGTTAAGTACACCTATGGAAGTCAGTAATGAGCACCTACCAACAACTAAAGCTCTCATTGCGCTCTGGAGGCCTCATAGCCTCTCCACAAACACACACCTCTTGCCTACTCAAGCAGCACATAAAGCAATTTGAATATTAAAACTATTTTTACTAGACTTTTTCTAAATGAAAACACTTGTTTATTCCTTTCTTTATAACTGAACATGCCAGACCTGACCTGGAAACTCCAGGGTACAGCAGCAAACAACCTTGCAGGGAACACTAAGGATCCACGCTGCTTTCTAACATACACGGAGAAAGAGCAGACTTTCTGAAAGTTTTGTTTTGGAAATGAGATATCCCATGCTCCATGTGGGGAAAATCAATTTGCTACCTCTCTAAAGAAAACATTCCTCATTTGGAAATAAGTGAAACAGACACTTCCTTGTGTGGATTAATGTGGAGACATATGACTTGCTGCAGACTGTTGTTTTGACCCCCCTCCTGACCAGACAATCTCTGAAAAAAGCAAAAAGGTGGTATTTTTCATGGATTACTGTTCAGACTAACATTGCTTTTAATAGAAAAGTTAGAGGCATTGCAAATACCAGGTTGGCCAATTATGCCAAAAACTGAGTGTTTTTTGTTTCCATGGAAGGCAGGGACGAGATTCAGGACAAGGCTTAGAGTCTCATTTTCTTCATTTCAGCATGGTTGGAAGTTAAGGCTTTCGCTTGATCTGGACTTCTTTATGTCCTGCTGACTAATTTGGGTTTTAAAAAAATAGAAAAGGGTTTGGTTTTTCTGTTTTGGACAAAATCTATACATGTGTTAGAAATTATGAAGTGTGGTAAATTAAAGGAAGCTGAAGACTTCAAAGAAAAATCTATGCCTGACAAATATGTGATATTCAAGTAGACCTTAGAGCAAATTAAAATAATAATAATAATAATAATAATAATAAAACCCACCCAGTGTAGGCCTATTACTGGCTACAGATGACAGGATTGTTATTAATGATTCAAAAAGAGGCAGAGGTGTTTGGTAAATATTTGTTCCGTATTTGCAAAGAAGCCAGATGATATGCTTGCAAAAGAATATAATTAAAGCCAGTCAATTGACTTGGTTTTACAGAAACCAGATCTTAAAACAACAAAGAAGAAAAACAAACAAAGCACCTTATTTTATACTTCGAAACTACAAGCTTGCTTAGAGAAACCGGCTGCGTGCATGGAACTTACCTGCCTTTCAGTAAGACAGCTGATTTAATACTAGATAACACTTTGATTAACAAACAGCACTACACTATTTTATTCAAGCATATATTAAATGGATTAAGAACTAGCTAAATGATAGAGCTAAAAGCAGGCATCAGTGGGGAATTTCTATCAAATGAAAATATTTCTGGTGGGATTCCACAGGGGTTGCTCTTAGCCTTGCTAGTATTCAACATTTTCGTCAGTGAAATAAATATAAGGTCCCTGACAGTAACATTCACACTGACACAAGGACTGGCACAATGCTAACACTGAGTCATACAAACAAGTAATCAGAAGGAAAAACGGACCACAAAAACACAATGCTCTTCAGTACAGCTCCAGCATGAAACCCATGAGCCAGGATTACAGCTCCGACTGGCCAAGCTGAGGGTGGCCCTTCACAGGCCACCCCCCACTGGAAATTCAACATACCCTGATAGGAAGATGCTGTGGCCTAAGGGAGGTCTGCCTTCAAGGAGGAGGTCTGAATAACTCAAGCTGTGCAGGGTTTGAGCAAAAATGACTGAGAAGGGACTTCACCAGGTAATATGAGTGCCTCAAAGGTGAGAAAAAACTGATATTCAGAAGTGAGGAGGCATAAACAAGCATGCCGAGGCACTGCAGTCCACATATATGATCTAATACCAGTATATGGAGGCATGCGTATGACCAGCTTTCAGAAGACCTTTCAGGAAAAGCGTGAGCCAGACACAAGTTGGTGTGCACAGTGCAGGAAGAAATGCATACAATTTCAGGGTCTTTGTCAACATATCAGACTAGAGCTGGGCATCCCGCCTCAGCCACAGCGAGGGCCGGGTCCAGGCTGCTGCTGGGAGAGCCTTGCCACTGCAGGCGGCTGCAGCAGCCTGGCTGGCTGCATGGAGGTGGCGTCCAGCTGTCTGGCTGTGGTCCTTGCTCAAACAGCTGTTTCCCTTCTCCTTCAGAAAAAAGGTGGTGAACTAGATGAAAGCATTTGCCGGTAATTTTGGCTGATGAGCCACTACTTGGGGTTCGTACCAGATTAGATGACTCAGTGGTTCTTCTAGTGAGAAACTGCATGAGTATAGGATCAAATACAGTGAAGTACTGTGCTATGCAGGACAAGGAACATGAAGAGCTGTAGTCTTCATTCAGCAAAGTACATGCCTAACTTGTAAAGACCTGGAGCGTACAGAGACCTCCGATGACCTCACTGGGGCTATTCGCATTTTGAGGCTGAGTCTGTGTCAAGCATTGAACACAACCAAGCCAGCATGACTCTCTCTCTCACTAACGGGAAAGAAGCATTCAAGCCCTGAACAAAGAAATCGTATCTCATCTTGAAACACCGCATACTTGGGCAGCATCACAGGATCAGACATGGGTTCATCAAGTTTCCCTTTCCCTCAGACATCTGCAGTCCAGCCTCCGAGCCCTCCACCCCTAAAGGTCACCTCCTGGGAAGCAGCACCCGGTGGACAGGGGCTTCACTTTCTGTAGGAGGGTCACAGCAATACTGAAGAAGTGCATGTCAGACTTGTCAGAATAGTCCGGGTTTAAAAAAAAAAAAAAAAAAACCAGAAAAAGAAAAAAGGGAAAAAAGCGAAGAGGAAAGAGTGAGCAGGCACAAATGGATTATGTAATAGCCAAGACAAAAGCAGCACAAACACAGCAGCAAGAAGCGAAAATGCAGAGCAAACCCATGCAAGTCAGCCTATCTCATCAAAACTCAGTAGAACACCCAAGGTAGACTTCCCATTAGAGGGCTTCAGAAAATGAAAGGCAAATAGGAACACACAGTAAATCTTAAGGCGGCTTTCCTAGCAATATTTCCTTTTCTCTCCATTAAAAGCCAGCGTTTGTGAAATTGCTGTCTAACAGAGTCAGCAGTACCCAATGGAGACATGACCTACATACCTCGGAAATACAATAGATACATAGCCAGTCATATCCACATAGATAGGCAGATGAGATGGGCTAAATGACTGGTAAGGGATGGACACTGTGTATGAATCTCAAGAGGCAGAAATTCATGCAAGAAGCATAAAATGGACGGTTTCCCGAGACCCTGCTTTTGGGAATGACAGCAGCAGGTAGGAAGCTATCATCATCCAGTTGTGCACAATGTGAAAATGACAAATATATTATTTAAATCTCTTGCATTTCTGATTTGTGACTGACTATATAAGAAAGAAAAATCTTTTTTTTTTAGTGTAAGAATATTATGATTTTCTTTCATTTGTTTTCTTTGCACTGCGAAGTAATCAAAATCTGTCAGGCATAATCAACCTGCATGAAGATATTAGTAAAGTGACATGCAGAAACTAGAGAGTAAGCTCCCCCCTTGATGCCTACATTCAGCTGCCACCACAACGAGGACTACATAACACGTTAGGTGGAGACAGGAGCAGAAGCCACAGCCTGAGCCCTGCTCCCATTCCCTTCTCTGGGTCATCACCAACTTCACCAGCAGCAGCTGGCAAGGGCCTTGCCAGGCACCGCATCGCAGCACACACAGCTGTGAAGAGGTTCAGGAATAACACCGCTTCCTCAGAGAGCTTGAGACAAAGCCCTCGCACCCCTGGGGACCTACATACACCTGACACGGTGCTTTAATGCTGGGGTGTGGAGGTGATGCTGCTCTGCATTGCTGAGCAGAGTAGGAATCTGCACTTTTTCACTGGTAAAATGCAGCAGTGGTAACTCCGGTAACTTTGGCAGGCTGCGTACGAGTAGAAAGGGAATCTGTATAACTGCCAAAACACCTGAAAAATGGTGGTTTTAAAGTCCTGGTGGTAAGATCATGTGCCTAGGTTTAAACAAGTGCAAACCCCGTGATCTCAGTGTAATCATCCCAATCATCAACACAAACAGAACTGAGCCCCTCTCTGCGTTATAGCCCCAGTAAATCTCTAGCACTCAGAAAAATCCAAATAAAAGTGAGTTGTGTTCATTAATTTATGTGAGCAGGGCAGGGTTTAAACTAAATATGAAGTAGATTGCACAATATTTTTTCATAGTCAATACCGGTTCTTAGGAAATTATCTGAGTGAATTAAGTGGAGGGACTATTAAACAATTTACACACTTCCTTGTGTTTCAGATGTCTAATTATAGCCGTGTTTGTCTCTCCCCGCAGAACTGTTGTATACCACATGGTATGCATATTTCAGCATCCAGCATTATTAACTCATGACCGACTGTCAGTTGATCATTATCTAACACATGGGGTCTGCAAAAAAAGCCTTATTTGGGCAAAAGAAGGCTTCTGACCCGGTCCCGCTGTATTTTCCCCCAGAAGAACTTCAGTTGGATTATTATTTGCTGTCAATGGAAACTCAGAGGTTACATATGTGAAATCTGCAGACAGGAAAATAAATCCTTACCGAGTTTAAACACTTAGTTGATATTAAAACCATCTCCAGCTTGGTTAGTTTAAGGAAAACTCTCAGTTGCCCTCTAGTGTCACCCAGCTGCCATGCCAGGCAGCCCGCCCGCCGCTCGCCGCAGCCAAGGTCACAAAATTTAACCTGATTTCATGCGATGAGATTTACTATACCTGTAATATTTCGTATAAAAGGGCGAGGGGGGATGCTTTTCCCTCCTTGAAATTTCAAGGTTTGGGCCCCTGGAAGCCCAGAGCTTGCATAATGTTTACCACTGTAATCGCGGCGCATGACACACGGGTTTTATGAGCGAGAATCTCTGAAATCACTCTGCGCACTGCACTCCATAAAGTTCATTCATAACTAAAAATAGACTAATGTACAAACTGATTTAGCATTATACTGAAGCTAAGGAACATAGGGAGTCTGCAGAATTCCCTAATATGGAAGAGAAGCTGAGTTTTCAAAAGCAGCAGTTTATTTGTTTCTGAAAATGGACAACATATGTAAAAGATTTAATATACAGAACCAGGTGTATATATGGCATAGATCTTCATATGTGCCCATTTTCATTCTATATAAAGACTTTATACAGCCTGAAACTATAAATTTAATAATAGATTACTAAATTAAGTCTGCACAATCACTTCATAAAAAAAAATCATTTCAATTTAAAATACAGCTGTAGGGGTTTGGACAATTTCCTGCATAATAGAGGCCCATCCCTGAAATGTAAATAACACCAGTATTAAAACAAGTCAATCAGGCACATCAGGAAAAAAAAAAAAGGTACATGAAAACATAAATGCATTTTCCAGCCTAACCTACGTAAGGATGCCAAACCTTTATTTTATTCAAATGCTGCTTTGATAAATCACTACTGCTTCAGCCAGCTTTTTTTTTTTGCTTTTTTTTTTCCGAATGTCCTGTTCTTCCTAAAAGAAATCCAGGGCTGATTAAGTCTTAACATTTTGAATACACCAAACCATCAGGGTTTTGCAATAAGAATTATTCACTTCTTTCCTGTGTACTGTCAGCATTCTTAAAATACTGTTGCTATAAAATTAAACACTGTGCTCTTCAGAAATGCATGACGTTGCCTGCTCTGGTTTTTTCAACTGCAATTGTGCAATTTTAAAATGCTCTTCTTTCTCAATGCCTTTTCCCCAAACAAATACCTTCGATAGTTACAAGATTACAAAAACAAGTTAGATTCTTTTTTTTTTTTTTTTTTTAAACTTACAGGCCACCTGTAATATTATTGACAGATCACACAGTAAAAATGACAAACATTACCTTATTTGGTATATATCCTAAGTTAATTATAAGGCTTTTTCTTCTTAATTTGACAAGACTGAAATATCACAAGAAGTACATATGGCAATTCAGAAAATATAATCAGGGAAAAGGCAAAATGAACATTGGAAAAGACAAATTATTTGATTTGCATAAGCAGATATTTGCAAGGCACCGCCTTTTTCCACCTCCAGAATAGCACTTTCCAGTTGCTCTCGCTCTCACAGCGTAGCTCGCAAGCACAGTAATTGCCCTTTCTACCCCAAAGTGTTGCCCCTGTTGGCGACAGAAGGCTTTTGCCAGCAGCACCCAGCAATGCTGTGGGGCACTGCGAAAAGACACGGCACAGCTGGGCAAACAAGCACCACAGGAGGTGCCTGGGGCCCTGTCCAGGGACCCTGAGGACCCAGCGGCTCCAGCCGCATGTGCCGCCCCCTGCATCCCCACTTTTCAAGGGAAGGCTGTCTCTCAGCTTCAACCTAAGCCAGGGTCCCAAAATACTGAAATTGCTACTGAAATAATAAAGTCCTATTTGACAGGTCTTGGTCAGGGCTATGCTCTACGCTCCTAGTGACCAAACCCTGGCTCTCAAGTTGCAGGAAGCTTGTAGGGTTTCCAAGCCCGGCTCCCAAGCCAAGGGGACGTGACAAGCCCAGCAGTGGGGAGCAGGGGCTGAGGAGTAACTTTAACACTGACCTGTACAAGGCCATTGCAATAGGGATGCAACTGGCCGCTGAGCCCCGCATCATCTGGCTGTGTAGGGGCCCACCTGCTCCCAGACCCATATCTCAGGGGAAGGGTGGGACCCCTGGCAAGCCACTGTCCCCCTTGCCTGCAGACCCGTCTCTTGGGCTGTGCCTTTAGTTCTGCACAATACCTGATGTTGTGATCTGTGGGATTAGGCTACTAGAAGACTGTAGGAGGTTCAGAAAGCTCAAAAACTTATTTTCTCAGCCTCATGAAATACACAGCAAGAATTTTATTGACTAATCCCGGTCAGTCCCCTTCTTTTGATAGCATCTGGAAGGGCTTTCAGACTGCACAGGAATCCTCATCCTCATTTCCAATAAAGTGATTGCTCCACTCCCAGATTCACCAACTGCCTGCTGCTGGATCTACGTTTTTCCTAGAAGCCTCCCCACCAGCCATGACCTGACGCTGCTTTGTTTAGAAAACCTGACAAAGTGACATGAGTGGCCAAACCTTCTGTATATCTAATTTTAAACAGATAAAAGTAGCACCAAGACAAATCATCACCTCTCTTGGATTTTCAAGTACACTATTAAGTAGACTTGGACTTCAGCTAAGGTGAATATGAAGATTCATTGTCCCAAGAGATAAATATTGACTGAGGAAAAGCAAAGGTCAAATTGGTCAATATTTACTCAAGAAACTCTAAATCTTGATGCAGTGTAACGTACACTCTGAATGTCTTCATCAACTACCTCTGGAGATCTTTCTTTATGACTAAGGATTTCAAAACTATAATCTCCTCCCCTCTAAAATTCATATTTAAAAAAAAAGAAACTTACACACACCTCCTGCAAATAGGAAGCTTTGCATGACTATGGCCTCAGCAGAAGATGTATTGATTTGCAAATGCTATCTGTCCAGTTTGCATGCCAAAACTCAGTAGCCCTGACCTCCGAAGATGTGAACAATGAAAACTTTCTGACTCATCACGTGACAGTATTTCAGACTATCATGAACAGGATTTCTTCTTTGGTAAGGATTAATGCACTCCCTTCTCCCTCTGTCTCAAGTATCTGTAAATTAAGGCTGAAATTTTATCTCGGGCTTCTATTTCACATAAGGAATTACTTTGAGACAACGTCAGTCAAGAGCTTTGGGGGAGTTATAGTCCTATTATTTACTGCGGCAAGTATATTAGTCCTATTATTTATCTAAGGTTTCAAGCTTACTGCCTGATTTCTGGAGGTCTTCTACCATGCTATTTTTGTCTGAAGCCCCAGCACTACAGACGCTTCTTTCCAGAGAACAGCACTGTTAAAAACAAAAATTCCAGGAAATTTATAAAGGCTGATTTTTCTGAAGATGCATGAGGAAAGAAGACACATGAATCCTCTGGAGTTTCAGTGAGGTTATTCCCCAAATACCCCTCGGTGCCTTCTCACTCAGTGACCAGGAAGGCACCAGCCTTCCTACTCCTTTGTTCATTCAAGCAGTCTAGCATGGTGGGTGAACTCCTATTTCTAACCTTTTTCTTCACTAAACAGTCAAACATAGCACAGATTTGTTGCAATCACCATGGAGATCAGTTGGTTTCAAATTAGGCACAAACAGTTTGTTTCCTCTGCTTTTTTTTTTGTGTTTTGAGCCTATTATGCTCCTCCCACCCTACCCCTTCTTTATCTTTACTGGCAAATGAGAAAATCTTACTTTATTGGGAAGTCAAATCCTAGCCACAGCCACTCCTGAACTTAGTGGGTGATGGCGGTGGTCCCGCCTTCTCAATTGCCTTCCCTTGCTGGTTGGCAACCAAAAAGTCTGCACGAGGTCAGACTCCACAGATCAGATGACACAGAATGTGCAAATGAAATCCCTGTTAGCTGGAAGAAAAATGTGAGCCTTGCTCTAAGCAATTTCATAGTTAGGCGTACGAGGGGTGGAAGAATTAATTTATTCTCTGCAAGAGGGAATAATAGGTTGGCTTCGGTCTCGTGTCTGCAATGGCATGAATGAACCACCAAGGGCTGCCATGAGAGAAATGGCATTAACAAAGAGGGACCAGGATGGGGATGGGACCATACGGTGAAGGGGGGCAAAAGGCAAGGATCTGGCATGAGGAACTGAGGAACAGGAGGACTGAAGCAATAGGGAGTCAGGGAAGCCAGACTTCTGGGCTGTTTGGATTACACACAGAAAGCAAATAAATCCAGCACCGTTGAAGCCAGATGCAAGTGTCACTCTTCCACCGAGTGACACCTGGGCTTACTGCAGCCAGAGGCTACTGAGCACCCTCTCGCCATGGAAAGGCTGTCCTGCACCACGGAAAGCATGAAGAAGTTGTTATTTGACTCCCAAAGATGTGAAGTCTCTAAGTTCCTTTGGAGGCACAGAAAAAGACACAAGGATCAATAGTGCTGAATGCAGGTTTCCCACAGCCCAAGTCAACGAGCTCCCTTTGCCAAAAATGCAGCAGGCTGGGATCTGACAGTCCCAAAGATGCATATGCCAAACACAAGTCTTCCTACAGTTCTGTGACAGGTACATTGCTTCCTTTAAAACAGCATCAAGTCTCCACTAAAAGATCCCTCTGCTTCTGGAATTATACACAATCCATAATGTGGAACATAAGTTTAAATTCAAAGACCAATTAAAAAAAAATCAATGAAATGCTTTTATGAAACAGGAGATTGATCTGCAGCTTAAAACTTCCAGTAATGTAATATTTTAGAACTTTAATAAATAATGCTTTTATCTTGATTGCAAAATAATACCCTGCCATGAAAACACAGAGCAGAGGTAGGAAACTGTTCAACAAGAATTAAAATGTCACACTTTGCACAGAACGGAGCATTACAATCATTGGTGAAACACATTTTTCAAACTTGTTAACACAAAATTAACAACTACATACATCACTTAATTCTATAAGTGCATATCTCTCCAAGTACCCATTACCTAACCAGGCCTAGTTCAGTTTTAATATACATACAGGCTTTGCAGCACAGAGGGGACGTAACTATGTGAGCACTGGCACAGTAAACCCTGAAATGGCAAGTGCTATTAAACTGAGATGCAATCACGTTGAAAGGGAAACATTAACAAACAGCAGACAATTGAGAAGAAAATACAGGGCGCTTGTGTTCTAATACATGTGCTTCAAAACCTTATATAACTATTCATTGTCTAGTTCATCTGGCCAGGGGCCCAGTTTGCTCTATGCTATGCTATACTAATTTTATAATAATAAACTGTTACACAAGCTTTATGCAGTCATGCATATGAAGAGGTTGTGGAAGACATTACATTTGATTATCTTTATAGCAAAGACACCATCTTGAAATTAAACATAGCCTCATAGAAGTATATATGAGTTTAAAAACGAAAAAAAGGAAAAGAAAAAAATGCAAGTATATCACTAAAAACTAAAAAAAAGAAAAAAAAATCCTTTCAAAAAGACTCTTTCCCTCTTCTGAATATCACCTTCACATTATGCACAACAGATGAATACTGCTAATCCCATAATACAATACAAGAATCTGCATGTTCCTGGACTATGTTTGTTTGAAGACAATCAATGATTTTCTGGAAATGCATGCCTTTTTTTTTTTAAAAATACACCTTCTTTTCGTAAAAACAAAGCAAAACGGTTTACAAAGCCAAAAGGAATGCATGAAATACCTGGGTTTTAAAAACACTTTATGTTATTTGTTGCTTTAGCGTGAACCAACATGAACTGCTGAGATACTTCAGCTAAGATTTATCTGTACCACAAAACATTTTGTAGGATAGCAGTTAGAAAACATGGGGATGAGAGAGATGGGGCACAAGAGCAGATACAGTATGAACCAGATGCAATCCAGAAAAGTCATTTCATATTCCACATTTGTCTATGGAATTGTCTGAGAATTTTCTGCTGAACATTATTTCCAGGTTTATCACAGCGGTTCAAAACTGGCTATATTTAGTCACTGACCAGTGCCAGAAAGCACTACCAGACTATAGGATCATGGCATATTTTAAGTTTGATATCTCATCAACCATCAAGGCCAGAAATAAATGCCTTTTATAATCAGAAAGAGTGAAAGCCTCAGACCTCCAAGATACATAAGGGATTTTTTTCAGCTCCAAATCACCAGATATCAACCTCAAAAATCACATTATTCTGATTACCATTATGCATCTGCTACTTCCCGTCCACCCCCTACATATTTTGATTTCAACATTTTAATGTTTAATCTAAAAACCCCCACTAAAGCTAGTGAACCAATGTTTTATGTGGGGCCCCTGAGGCACTTCCACATGCAAATACCACCACCACATACCAAAAGCAAAGAGTCAGCAGTCAAGTGGCACTGAAGTCAATGGGTGTAGGAGCAAACCCCAAAAAGCTTTAATGCCAGATTCTGATCTAAATCACATCACTGTCAATCCCAAGTAATTGACTCCTGTGGATTTACATGAGTGGAAAGGAGATCATACTCTTGCTCTTAACCTTTATCTTTGAAGTAGAGATGGTCATAAATCTGATTTTTCTATCCAGCAGGAAAATGTCATCATTTTCTTCAAATCAGGGCAGTCAGTCAAAAAAGTTCTGAGCAACACTAATGGGCACCTAATGGTCTCTTCAATTTTAACATGTCTAATGAAAAGAAATCAACTGAAAATACTTCTACAGATCAAAACTCTTTTGTATCAAATGGTTTTGACATTAAACTGCATCCCACAGAACCATGGGTCCCAGGGCCCTGTCCTCCTGCGCTCCACCATGCTGAGCACTGAATGCTGAGCGCCCTGAGCCGCTGCGATGGTACAACTGCTGGGGAGACCATGGAGCAGCACCAGACCTCGTCCGGAGAAAGGGACAGGCACAGGACATGGCCACCCTAGCATTGCTGTGGCAGAGTTGTCCCCAAGAGTACGTCAACCCAGCACAATAAAGTTCAGTCCTTCCAACCCTAGACCAAACATTTCATTTCAACCTTTCTGATGTAAAAAAAAAAAAATTACAAAAGCCCAAAATCCAAATAGACATATAGTGGCTGTGGGCCATTACTGCAGAAGAGATTTCCATTTCATTCAAATGGCATCTTCCAGTGATAAAAAAAGCATCAAGGACTTGACTCAGAAGAGTGAGAAAACCTCCTGTGAGGTAAAAGTTATGCCAGAATTAAAATGCAAAATGAGAAGAAGTGGGAACCAGGTGGCAATGCAAGAGAAGGGCTGGAGCCGAGCCCCGCACAAGGGGTTTGTCTGGCATGTAGACCCATGCCTGCAAATCTCCACTGAAGGAAGTGGGAACTTTAGCTGTTCTCTAGCTGCAAGTGGAATACAACACAAGGTGGCAAAACTTTCCTCAGCCATTAAGGAGTGTTCATTGACTTTCTATAATTTATTTTAACCACTGTTACATTGTTCTGGTCTAGGCTCCCAAAACTAGGAATGCCCAACCAACTGCAACCTCCTGCAACTGCTTCTGGCTGTGCGACTCATCTCATCTCTGCATCTGACTGATGTGCAAGTTGGAGCTCGTATTCGCTACTTTGGGACTGTCTGATTTTCAAGGATATTCATGCTTAGACCCAAACAGTCAGCACAGCCCTGACGCCTTCTCCAGCTAACCTGAAATGGGAGCTGATGTTTCTGCTCATTCATCTCGGCTTCCTTTGCTCTCCCGAATATTTCTGATGGTTGCTAGGCAACTATTGTTGAATACATGCATGAGGCATTAATTGTCTGAGCACTTTAAAAGAGGAAAATTCTTTAAAACTGAGGACATTGTCATACCAAAAATAGGCTATTTCCTTTATGAAGGGCAACACTGTGGCTGGGAATGTTGATGGCTGCAGCATGACAGAGGCTAGATGAGTCACCGAGATTACTCACATGCAGCGCAGCACAAAAGCAGCGTCTTAGGAGACCTGACTTTATTATAAAGTTTTATTTTAAATGAAGTGCTTCAGATCTAGTTTTATCTTCTGACTGCTGTCATTGGGATATTACACATTTTCATGAAATTAATGGCGTTGGGTCCAGCCGCTGTTACAGACAGCATTAGAACTTACCCAGTGAATCAATTCACTACCTTCTAAACCCAAAATGGCACTAGCAAGTACTCTTTGCAACACTTCAAAGAGATTCTGTAGTCTCACTGCTGATCCTAAGCACTCTGTGCTCCTTACCCGTAAATGTGGATTTCATTTTATAGGGTCTTTTTTTCCAAAATACATTCCAATGTCATGATCAAGCTCTAAAGACAGTAAACACAGACTTCCATAAATTGACTTAAACTTCTAAACTAAACAACTGCAAGGATTTGCAGCTAGGTAATTTTGGTTTTTTTTTTTGTTTTATAACAAACCCATCT
The DNA here is from genome assembly GCA_031468815.1 of Morus bassanus. NCBI lineage: Eukaryota > Metazoa > Chordata > Aves > Suliformes > Sulidae > Morus > Morus bassanus. Next base: position 7,767,605 of record CM062583.1, read on the forward strand.
CTACCATAACTAAACATTCACAATGTACATGTATTCATCTTAATTACAGGCTGCCTTTCAAAACAACCAACACCAAAAAAACCCTGAAGAACCATCACTCTTTTGGCAAATCAGTGAAATAATTATGGTTCGTTGCAAAATCGGGATGCTATAAAAGAATGAGGGCAACTATACTGCTGATTTTGAACATGGAATTCTGAGCTAAGAGCTGCTGAACACCCTGGGAATAATCTTTTCTCTGTTTTTCAAATTTGTGCTCTACCTCTATGAAAGTATGTAATGGGACACAGGCTCATCTCAGCAAAGTTCAGCTGAGGTTTGTAAGATGAAGTGACTTATTTAATCAACGAAGTGAGAAGTAGAATCATCAACACCTACTTAAAGTAAACATGCCACCCCACAGCAAAGAGCTGTTTTCACTGGGAGTTTAACTTCTACTACAGTTGCAAATCCACAGCGAAACACAGGAGGGTGATGACAGAGCTGCAAGGTTGCACAGTACCTCTCTGTTGAAGCAGCAGCAGTGCCTGCAAATGTCACCCATGTTAGCAGGATGATCACCATTAGCCTTTTCACATATCCTCTTACCCTTCCTGTGGGCTGAAACTGCTGATTTCAAATAAATTCCTCCTCTTCTATTACTCACTTGTTGCTAACACCTGCTTTTTAATTAACATGCTCTTTAAAGCTATTACACAAAAAGATAAGGTGACTGGAGATGTCTGTGAAGGACTCATCAGGGAAGACTCATGAAGTCGGAACAGTAAGTCTGTAGATGGTCTTGCAGTGTGTTACTGCATATTTAAATGAGATGCTATTGAGTTACATTTTCTATACTGCAACTGAGGAGACAGCCCTTTGAAGTTACTGAAGTGTCCTAAAATGGACCAGATCCAATTCTCCCTTAGCTGATCTCCCCAGCAGAGAACAGGCAAGGCACTGATGAGCCCCCAGAGATCAGAGCAGAGGAGCACACTGCCCAGTTGGTGCTCCGAGACAGGCAACTGCTCATGGTGGATGGAGACTGGTAAGGAGAACAGAGGCCATGGGGTATCAACAGCCACCATGCTGGACCAGAGAAGACACTAGCATTTCACTCCTAACACACCAGCTTCCTGCATAACCCTGTTCCTCAGCCTCCAGTCCACAGAACAGATGCAAAGCTCTGCCTTGTCTACTTAAGAGTGTAAGCAAATTTTAGGAAGGTTTGTTTTATTGCATAATGGACACAAGATCCAGCACACTCTAGCCTTTACTGGCCCAGATGCTACAAATTACATGTATTAATACAGTAAGAGTTTTTAAGGCCAGAACAAATTAGTAGGATATTAGCGCTTTGTTTACTTTCTGCATATACAATGTCAGAGTGACCACTGGATGACGACAGTATCTCTTCCTTGAGTAAGGACCATGTCTTTTGGAAAGCAGTCTTGATTTAAAAGATTCAAATAATAAAGAATCAATGTTTCTCCTAGCTAAGTTGTTCCCATGGCTAATTACCCCTTGCTGCTAGATAATTGTGCCTTAGTTTCAGCATTAATTTATCTGCTTCCACTTTGAAGCACGGGGTCCTGCTATGTGTCTGCCAAATTAGAGAGGCCTCTACTGTCACAGGTGGTCTCCTCACAGACATACAACCAGACTGTGATCGGGTCCCTTCTTAGTCTTCTCCTCCATGCACTGAACAGATTGACATTTTTTAGTCTTTCACTCAAAAGCAAGTTTTCTGTGCCATGAATTGTTTTTTGGGTCCTTCCTTAACCCTGTCTGGTATTTCAATACAATGTGCAAAGCATGGGCGTCAGAATCGGGCACAAAGCTGAAAGGGGGGAAGAATCTCTCTAATAAAGTTTTCCTGCGCTTCCATGTTCCTCTGCAGCCCATAGTTCAGAATAATACATTTGAGTATTAGTAGTGCAGTTATCCCACGAAATAGTATCACCCTTTTTGCAGAAAGCCATTATCATTTGACTGACTTACCAAAAACGTTAGCATTTAGGGAGTGATCATGATTTCATCTAGCGTTATATGCAGCAGGGGTAACATCTCTCTATTTCTTCTCACTATTCCCCTGCTTATTCATCTAAGAACCAGGTTTGCTCTCCTACTCCAGTCAATTGGTTATCTATCACTACCCTCAAGTAATTTATGGCATTAAGACCAACACAGCAGCCCTGAGGCACGAGGAAATGCTTGTCTGATCACTGAAAAACCAAGATACAGCTATATATAATACCAAGGCCCCAAACTTCAGCTGAAATGTAAACTTTCACTGCTTCACTCGCCTTTGGCCTGTACTGGACAATAAATCAATTAAAAAACATTACAAAGTCCTAACTGCCAATAATAAACCTACAAAAAAAGCAACAATTTTTTTTTTTTTTAATGCATCCACCAGCTATGGGAAGGTGGATGCTCAAACCATAATGCATTGGTACCTTCTCCAGTGGACACAAGCAAAAAGGGATTGCTGAGGTCTCTCTATCTGTTTGCGTTAATGATAAACTAATTCACGTATTGTCCCTGATCTATCTGATTAGGTTTATGAAGATGCTGACAGGTAATGAGGACTTACTCAAACAGCACTAATGTCAATAGAGGGAAAAAACATCCTCTGGATCACCCTTAATGTCCTCACGATTTCAGAGAGAGAAAACCATAGCAAGAATTTTAATGCCCTTATTTTGCCTCTTCTGCAATTTGATTTAAAAACAAATTCACAAAAACCCAGCCACGTGGAATTTAAATTCTACAGAAATCTCACCCACCAGTAATTACTACTTCAGTGTTTAAAATTTAAAAGAAAACAAACCCAAACCCGAACCAAACACTATTTTTCAATTAATTTTCTTCCTCTGATTTCTCTCCACATTGCATCATCTCCCAATTACTGTGATTTTGCTGAGTGTGCCAGTTTCTTAAAGACACAGCTATAAAATGTATGGACTAATTGTTGAGCAGAACTGAAGAGCTATTAAAACTGCAATAGTACAGCACTTCCAATGGTAGTCTATTATTTCTACATGATTGGTTTTGTACAGTCCAACTCATGCAGTGAAACTCTTAGATAAATTAACTCCTTCGTTTTGACATAAACATCAAAGGGAGAATTAAAGGAGAATGAACATTATTTTCTGCTGCTATTTTAGACATACTGTTCATAAGACCCATGCATGTTCCTGGAAAGTTACAAATTATTTAAATTGAGAAAGCCATTTGCTGTTTTATCAAGTCTGTAATACATAAAATTTGGCTCCAGAATTATCTAATTTTTCCCATTTCATGTTTCCCTGTCATCTACATGGTAGAGCGTGTTTACAGAACTTTATAACTATAATATACATTTCAGTAATTTCTAAACAGCTCTATAATAGTAACTCTGAAATGTACACATTTTAAAGATTACTTAGTGAACACCAAACCCTTTCCCAGCTGTTTTAAATTTCAAATTTCCCAATAAATGAATAACATACTAAAAAAGCAAACAAGATCTGACATTATTTAGTCTAAGTTTCTAAAATGGCATAACATCTGTAGCTAAAAACAATTTTGAATAACTATATTTAACTAGAGCAGTATTCTATTATTCATAGCTCATTTTCCTTACAGACTAGGGGACTTAATGTGGTGTTCAAACATTTCAAACATTTCTTTTAATTGCTTAGCCCTTCCAACAGCCAAACTGCAGCAAAAAGGGAGGGGGGGGAAATCTTCACTCTTATCTTTTATATATATTCATGCGACCAACCCATGATCTCAGTTAAGTGCCACAACTGTTCATTAACACACATCACAGCCCCCCAGTCAGCACTGTAAGCTTTGAAACCACGCCAGAAGCAGGGGCTCAACAAATGGCACTTTGACCTTTTCACTACTAACTTCAATCTTTATTAAAATCTCTAAGACGTCAGCTCTCTCTCCCTCTTTTACCATCTTTTATCTGCTCCCGAAATACCTAATATTCATTCATTAAATGGAAAAGTTTGCTACATTCTTACGTAATGATAGATTCCCCTTTCACTTGCAATCGGCTTGTGAAATGCCTTTGACTAAAAAAATGAGACCGAAACGCCCCTTCCCCCCCGCCAAACAACTCTGAATTCAGATTGCTCACTCATTTCCAGGGAAATCAAGCATGCTGTCTAATATTAAAAAATCTCATGGCATCCAGGCAAGTTTAGCTCCATTTTATGTTCCTCTTATTAAATTCCAACTTAGCAACACACGAAATGCTCACCCTGCTCTTTGCTTGCTTTTTTAATTTCACGTTTGCATCTTCACATCTTCAGCCTGAGCATTTGTAGGGGGATAGAGACTGATCTTTTGCACAGCAGGGTTTCCATTCCCTGCAATAGAGTCACCAAAACCAGTAGTACCATGGAGTAAAATGTGACTAGAGACAAATAGAGGCTTTGATCATTTTTATGGTGCTCAAACATTGATTGTGCAGGGGAGAGAAATCATGCCTTCCCCCACCCCCCCAGCAGTAATTAACTAATTACATATTAAGAAAAAAATCAGAAAAAGTTCACGAGTCATTTATGTGTTTTCATTCTTTGTAAACTTTCTAGCACACCCTATATGCTTCATTTCTTGCTTTAAATAAGTAAGTACTGGAAAATATGCATAGTATTTGGAACCAAGGGGAATGACATATTAATTCAAAGTTTGCTTTGTTTAAATTTGTGTTTTCCAGATTTGAAATGAAACTTCAAGGAAACCTAAAACTCGCCTGCAACCTTTAATTTATAACCCCCTTCACCCACGGATTATCTAGAAAGTATAAGCTATTCATTTAAGCGGCACAGTGAAGTATCATCATTAGGTGGCTTAGTTGCCTGGGATACTACTATCAGCCTGACCAGTAGGGAACCTGGGAAGCGTGAGCCCCAAAGGGGGGAAAAGTAAACAAAGTAATGAGTAACAGTTACAGCTCCTTAAAATGTGTACATTAACCTCAGTATTGGGAAACTATTTGCTTTTTAGAGGCAGCACCCTCTGATTGAAATAATGTCAAATATTTTGGAAATTCCATCCCAAGCTGAAATGAAATTACTCAAGTGCACTCCGGGAGAACAAAGCTTTATACCTTGCAATGAACTCAGGTAAGTTTACAAATGGCCTATACCTAAAGACCATTAACTAAAATTACATTTGTTTTTATTGAAAGACAGCCTCAAGTGCTGACATGTAATATATGACATGTGATACATAATAATACTCTTAAACCAGTTCTGACATAATATCTCCCAAGGCATAATAACCACAAATGACTGCTTTAGTTAAGAACTAGCCAGGAGCAAAATAGATCCATGTAAAAGTAGCTTTAACCATAAATACCTCAACAATATTTTATGTCACTTTGTAAAAAAGTTAAAGGAGTCCCATAATAATTAACAACAAAAACTTCATGTTCTTTACTATTGTATGGTGGTTGTGAAAGGTTATTTCATAGTCCCGCAGCTGCCAATGCTGTAAATTATGCAGGCACCAAGAAGCATTAAGGAGAAATAATAGCAATTTAAACGAAGGCTGACGTAATTCATGATAAACAGTCATTGGAAAATATTACAATGTTGTCTTTTTTGAGTGGGTTTAATCAGAAGAATGTGACCATATTCTGACATAAACCACTTCTCTTTTCCATTGTACGGGCATGGGAACGGGGACCCTTCCCTGGCTGCAAAGGTCTCCCCCCTGCTCCCAGCCACTGCTGAGCCCCAACATCTTGGGGACGCTGCTCGTGAGCCTTGGGATGCCGGTGGACCAAAAGCTCTCCCGAGACAAAGTTCAGGAGTCTGGGCAGGCCCGGTGGTCCAAGGGAGGCACTGAAACCAGGGGAAGAGTCAAACAAGGATGCTCTAATGAAGGCATATTGCAAATAAAATTAGATGGCTCCAGAAATGAAAACATGTATAATGGACATGGCTCACACTCATGATGAATGCAGCTTGCCTTACTGTTCACTATAATGGCAAAAAGTGATTTTGATAGCTGAATCATAAAACTAGCCATTGAGTGGAAATCTTACATAGGAGGAATTAGTCATTTATATCTACAGTCTTTTAGTGAACGGACACCAGTAAAACAGATGTGTGTGTAATAGATGACAAAACCCATGTGATAAGTTACATTTATCAGGCACAGAAGAACAACTCACTCGCTAACCCTTCATTTGCTGGAACTACACATTAACTCTCTGCCAAACTCTGGCTAAAAAACCATGTAAACTCCACAATACCATCACGTATTCACTCTTTAATTAAAAATTAAAAAGGAGAAGTTAAAAGAGCCAGACTGGAAGTGGTACACCCAGGCTCTCGGCTCTGCCATGGGCACTTGCAGGAGGGTAGGTATCTTGCCTCCCATCCGTGAGAGCCCCAAAGCCCAGGCTGTCCCAGCAGAGAGGCCGTACCAGCCACCCGACGGTTCAGAGCCCCAGTGCTTCCTTAAGCAGCTGGGTCGCGGTCACGCACAGCCCAGGAGCACCGTGGGCAGACAGCACCACACAGTCACAGCGTAAGCCCCTCTCTCTCTCAGACTGCTACCCAAGGGCACCTGAAGAAGCGAGGAGCCATACAAACTTCCCAAGCGCCCTCATCACGGGAGCTGTGCACCAGCCGGCTGCCACGAGCTTCTTGGGCAGCTACCCTGTTACTCCGCGCAGGACAGATGGCCACCACCAGCCCGGCTGAGAAGTGATGCCAAGGGGCTGGAGGAAAGGGGCAGAAGCAGCTTTTCAGGCAGCATCTGCCCCTCCACTCAGCATCTGCTGCCTTCCTGAGGGCAGCAGGAACATGCAACCTGAATAAAAACAGCAACTCTATAGACGTTCTCCATAAAGGGGTTTTGATTATAAAGTGAAAAATACTCTATCTTCATATTTATCCTGGTTACAGCTACTGTTGCTAGTGGAAATGTACCCAAAAAAAAAAAAAAAAAAAGTAGAAGCGAACAGCATTTGTTTCTACTGAAGTTCTTGCAGACAGGAAGGTATTTTATCTTACTTTACCACACATTACTTATGTTCACTTAACAGCTTGCTGTTAACATTGGGTGAGATTCTGCCCTTGGTTAACCGGTGAAAATCTTGAGTAACAGCCACTGAAGTGGATTGAGTTATTTTGGATTTACGCCACTAAGTGAGACAGAATGTGACCCCTTATCAGTGTCTTTTTGCTTTGAGTATACAAATATTTTATGCTTTTCAATGAGTGACAGAATGCAAAACTTGCAAATATTTATTTTTAGATGTATGGGGAAAAAGCAATTAGAGCTAAAAATGTTAAGAATGAAGAAATCACTTAACAGAAGCAATTATGTTGGGCACATAAACAGCTCTGCCTTCAGACATTTTATTCAAATGCTGCAGAGCACACTAGAAAATATCAATTGTTTAAAAAAACTGCAAGCCTTTTTTCACAACCAAAAAAATCAATCATTATAAACAACATCTGGGGATCATTAATATCTTACTCTACAGTTGAATTAACAAAATAAGAAAGAGGTCTGACCAGAATCCAGAACATTTCCAGATTTGCTTTTTCAAGCTAAAAGCTTATGTTTGCAGAGGTGGGGTGGGAGGGAAGAGGAAATGTACATTTATCTATATTGCATAGAGCACTATTATGCATTAATCATTACTTCCCCTCCAGCTATGTCCTGTCTTTGTTTTGAGAGAGTTAAAATTTGAAATATTTAGCTAAGCCACCCTGCCCAGGATCTTGGAAAAGATTTGCATATTTTTCAGACTGTTGGAGATGCCACCGTAAAGCTCCATCTAAGGAGGTCCCAGTATCCATGCTAATAAAAAGCCTCCATACTCTTCCTATCACATTTCTAAATGCTTAAGTGTTCTAGTCTTAGCAGAGGAGCACTAACAATGATCCCACTCTAACATCACATTTGTGTTAAAACAAAGAAGCCTGAAGCATCTATCTGGAAACTTCAGGGTTTGCTGAATTTCACTGATATAAATTACCCTGCAGGTAGACAAAACAGTCAACAGCAATAATGCTGATACTTTATGCCAGCTGAAAAACATTAAAAAACCACCCTTTCAGGCCTAAATATAATTTTTGTACTAGAGCTGGTTTAAAAAGAAAAGCCAACTTTGACTCACACAAATAAAGTCACCAACAGGAAAACTGTATTTCATTTAGACTGGAAACATTATTTCTTCTTTTTTTTTCAGTCTCACTCTGTGCCAAGGTTTTGTTTTGTTATGTTTTTCCCCTAAACAATTGATTTTATCTATGAGTCACAAACTTCTGTAAACTGAGATGTATAATGAAAGCAAAGGCCAAATTTCAGCTATACCAGGAGTAATGGTACCACTCTATATCCTGAAGTCATCAGCTTTCATCCTACACGTTTTTTCTGGTACATAACCTATCCCCAAAAAGTCCCTTCTTCTTCATAGCGCTGTCCTGCCATGGCTTTCCTGGTCAATGCCAAGAAGGAAGGTAAGTCCTTCTGAAACTGTTGGCTCAGAAACCCTGGCGGCTGGGAGGATGGGTAAGTCATCCCTCACTCCTACCCACTCCCTGCCAGCCCTGGAAGTGAAGAGAATCTGCTCTCTGCATTGTTTTACAGGGAGATCCGAGTTGTTGAAGGTTTTGGTTCTTGTTTTATTTTCAGTGTAGATGATTTTTCCCAATGCAAGCACTATATCATGAAGCTTTTTTAGGGGGGAAGGGAGAGAAGGGAAGAGGGGACTGCAATGCCCTTTATGCATGTTTTTTTTCAATGAGTAGCTTCCCCGCTGTATTGCTCGTTATGGTAAAATGAAGACATTTCATTTTTCAGAGAAAAAATTATATTAATAACACAGCAGGTTGTAGTTCTCTTTTATAAAACATTTCATACCAAAAAGTAAAATTGGCCTTTACACACAAAAATAAAACTTCTAACCTTCTTTTGGGGGTGAACAAGTGTTTACAGTACCCCAGGGACAAAACAGCTTGTTTAATGGCATATTGGACCCAGCATGCTATAAAAATAATCCAGAATGATTTAAAATTTACCAAATAGATTTTAAAAATCAAGAAAAAAATATGGTATTCAGTTTTCTCTCACTCTCCTTGTTATAGAAAAAGAAACCCCACGCTCACAAAATGAAAGCGAGCCTTCTGGTTCATCTTTAGCAGGCAGGATTTATAATATTTATCCAGTAAAGCACCACAACAAATCTTTCTGTGTGAGATTTTCACCTGGAGAAGCCAATGGAGCTGTAGAAATCCACCATCACCCAAGCACCTGTCCCTCCTGCATCTAAGCTGTGCGTCTGTTCCCACCACCCTGCGAGTACCCAAGCCTGGAGAAGGTGGAGGTCATGCTGATAGACACACCTGTACGCTACCTTGCTGTAGGGGCCCACATGCATTTCGCAATGCAGCCCACAGCTGGGTTGTGAAAGGATCCACGCTCATCCATGCATCGGAGCAGGCACAAGTCTTATAGAAGGCCAAGTCACCTCCTGCGGACAATAAAACGCAGAGGGCATGTGCTGCTCTAGCAATAACTGCATACTGATTTCTGCCCAGTGACCCTCAAATCCATCTTCTGGGCAGTGCATAGGCAGCTTTGCCTCCAACCAGATCTCTTTGGTCTGTAATGAAAACTATTAGGACCCCTATTTTTCCATTCCTTCTCTCTTGCAGCATATACGACCACACAGCAAATGCCAGTAAATTACATGCATTTACAAAAGTTATTCAATAACAGTAACCCCAGAGGCTGATAAATGAAAAGGATTTTGAAAAATGTCTTTACCAATGATCTTGAGTTGAAGAGAAATGAATTGTTCAGCTGGTACGTATTATTTTTATTTTAAGGGAGCAGGGGAATGAGGAAATAGGGTTTTGTTTTTTTCCACATGCCAATTAATAGGAGCAGTTAGATATAGGAATGCGTAGGTGAACTCTAGTCTGCACAGAGAAATAAAACAAGGCCGTGAAGAGAACTGATCCTGTTTGTTCACCCTTCTGTGTCCAACCAGTCCCTCCCTTGGACAGGCAGACAGAGTCCGTGAGGCGGCGGCAGGGACTCCCCTGCCACTGCTGCCCGGGTCCAGCCCAAGGTCTCTCCGTGGCCCTAGCTCAGTGCCAACTGCAAGCCTGCACAGGCTGGTGGCACTGCCAGGCAGGGCTCAAGCCTTTGTGCTTCAGTTCGACCATGGACAACTCCACTCCAGCCTCTTGTGCAGGTTCAGAATCTCAGATTTCTCGTTCCTAGCCAGCAACACCAGCACTTCATTTTCTACCTGGACTGTTTCGTGCTGGTGCGGACCTCTAATCACTCTTATTTCAGGAGGGGAAGAGGTTCACAGTCTGACTGTGGTCATATCCATGAACTTTGGCTATCAAGACATCCAAGCGCAGCTTATGTCTTCTGCTTTCTGAACAGAAGCAAGCTTTTGAGCCTGTGTGTATTCTGGAGGGGAACTCTCCAAGGCAGTTAGATTAACTAATCAGTAGTCATATCAACAAGAATGGGAGCAGGAGGCTTCCCACTCACAGCAGTCTTTCCTCTGTAAATGGAGAGCAAGTCCTTCCCTGGCAGGTTGCAAAGAAATAGATGCAAATGTTTGAGCCTTCCAGCTGCTGAGCCGATTCCTCAGCAGCCCGCTTCTCCAGGGCCTCCTCGGTGGGACGTTGTGGCACACTGAACCAAATTAGAGGAGAAGCAGAAAAGGACTTTGCAAGAAAATTGGTCCTGAATATTCTTGCCCAAACCACCTGGAAACATGCCATACAGCAGTGCACAGGCAGGACAGACGCAGACACAGGTAGCCACAGTGTCGGCAGCAGGTACTGGCTGCAGCAGCCCACGCTGAAGCGGGAGGGGAAGCCTACCACAGCCTAACCCTTACAGAAGCTCTGTGGAAATACAGAGGCCATCTACATGGGACTGCCTGAAGCATCAAAGCATCTCTTCCAGCCACATCTGCAGGAGCTGACAGACAGCATCTACCTACCTTTTCTACTTAAAAAAGAACAACCCACCCCCCCAAAAAAACCCCATTATGTATTGTCAACAAAACTTATTTTTTCTTCCTCATTTCCTGCTTTATTTATTTTTTGTTAACCCCCACAGAATGGGGAAGAAAATGGGGAGGATGAAGAGGAGTCAGAGCTGAACAAAATGTTTTTGTTAAAAATGTGTAACAGAAGTAGAGAGAGTACTTCCTGGAAAAAACATTTTTCTCTATTAAAACTACCTAACAAGGACAACAGCTTACACGCTGCAGTGACTGGGGCTCTTTGTAAAGGTGTTTCTGGTGTCTCACTTGTGACATGCTGTATCTGTCGCACAGTACTCCAATGCTCAGAGAACGTGTAACACCTTCCCCAACAGCAACGTTTCTGAAGAAGACCCAGTGTCCGTATCGGAAGCCAGCACTTCTCACATGAAGACATTAGTAGACCGTATTTCTCAAATTTTGTACTCACTTTAGAGTTAGGAACATTTCACCTGAAATTCTCCAATCTTATTCTTTCTGCACACTTTTTTCATTTGCCAGGTAAGAAATAGCCAAGCCCTTCAAATTAAATGTGTCTGGATCTCCTTATAGACAGCTTTTAAGAATTTTAGTTGCATTTCCGTAATTTGGTCTCACCTAAGATTTGACTGATAAATACCAGTGCCTTAGAGTAATCCATTTATCTACTGTACCACCCTGTCTCTGTTTAGCTTTAGCAGTCATCACTTTCCACATGTGACATCAATCTACATGATACCAATGTAAACTGTTTGTATAACGAAGTGTTGTACATTTTATTGTCCTGCCAGCAAAGAAAAGGATAAAATAGCACTGTGCTTGTTGACTTCAACAAAGGTAATATAATTGGCATCATACATTTTGCAATATAGAAATGGAACCATACATTGGCCAGTTTTTTCTTCCCAACACAGCAGGGCTTGCAAATTTGACCACATCATTATTTTCATAAGAAGTACTTTTAAAGAGTAGTATTTTTTTGTTTTTAGAGTAATTTTTAAAAATCTGCTTCTTAAACCAAACTAAATTTTAAATACACATAGTTTCTAGGGCTAAGATTTCTGTGACTCTCATTTGATAATGACATAATTGCCTCGCAAAGGTCAACAGAATGGCATAGTTAGCTTTCAGAGACTGAACAAAGCACTTGCTATGGTTCACTAAGCGTAGTTTCTGCATCACTCCACATCTCTTTGATTCATCTATTACTAATACACCATGATACACTTACATTATGGATCCAACTATTTCAACAAACCTGTAATCAAGGAATGACCCTGAATAAAATACTCCACAGAAAGCAGATGGTAAGCTCATCAAACGCCTTCAAGCCTAAAATAACCTTTCCCATATAAGAAGGATAGTCAATTAAAACTGAACTTTATATTCTGAGCGGGAGCTCAGAGTAAATAAAAATCAACATGATACTATTGTGTTATTGGACCAAACTCCCAGGGCATTTCATTCATTTTTTTCACCACCCCCACCCCCTAAGAGCAACCAACACTTTTATTCATAGTTCATTCAAAGCCTGTAATGTTTTGTGTGAGTGTGAGCGGACTTGACAGTTTGGGCCCGATCCTGCAAAAGCTTGACATCACAAAATTAAAACTATTCACAGCTGTAATGTGCTCCAGTGACGACACCGTGTGAGGTAGGATCTTTTCTGCCTGTCGGGAGCTGATTGGTGCAGCAGCAGAGGAGCAGTCCTGCACCACCTCACAAAATGCCCCAATGCCACCAGTTGGGTTGGTGTTTCTCTGCCAATATAACAAGGCCTGGACTGGGTGCCAAGGTCAAAGCCTGGGTGCTACAGTTAGGAAAAAGGGGGAGATGATTCTCCCATCACAGGCATTGTTGAACCCCCTCCTTCTCACTCCTATTACTATATCTTAAATGCATAATCAGAAATTCTCTAAGAGACCACAAGAGCTTCCTCACAGAGATGCAGGGATCTCACCCAGCAAAGGTGTACCCACTGCTATGCAAACAGACTTTGCTAGCATTAGCCGCAGCGCTCATCCATCTGGTGATATGGGTAATAAAACTTAATTCTCACAGCATAGGTACACTGCTAAAGAAATTACACTGTACCCATTACTGGAGTTACCCTGGGTGTGTACACAACATACATTCTGCCACATATTCAGCAGCACATCCACTGCCCTTGGGTTGATCTGACACAGAAAAAAAAAAGGTGTGAAATCATCTGGCAGCTATCAGGAGTCAAATCTTGCCGCCCTCTCTCCCAGCTGTAAGGGGCTGCACACTCCTCTGGAGCCAAAGAGTATTCTCTACACCCTTTGCATTAAGAGGTCACCTCCCAGAAGTGCCTCTGCACTTGTAAAATCAAGCTCCTAGCACTGGCAAAGCCCCTGCTGAAACAGCCCACATTCCAGGAAGGCCAGAAACACACCAGCTATAGCTGACATTTGTTCAGGGCCCTGGGAGCATATGCGTGGTTGATGAGTGCTTTGCAACAGCAATGGGACACGCAGGGAGTCTCTTCTATTTTGCATTTGTTAGCATACTGCACCAACAATGACTTTAAAACAACGCAACACGCTCTGTAAACCTTCTGGAAAGACATAGGCTATAGGCAAATGGTTAAGGTAGATAAATTTCAAATCCAGACAAGGGATCCTTTCACTCATACTGAGTAACTGCTACACACTCTACCCGTGTAACATTATCTTTGATCGTGATAAACTCAGGTTGCAATACCGAGATCACTAGTGGCTAGAAGCCTTTGGTCTCACAGAGGAAAGAGCACATTTGGTACTTAACATTTCAAACATAAATAGAACTGGTTCACTTCAAAGGAATCACATCTTCCCCTTGGAAATCAGTGGACACTTAAAAAGAAGAAAAATGTCTTTACTTGTGAGAAAAAAAAAATAGCTGTAACATGACTTACCAAACTCATCACATATACTTTCATTTTCTATTAGAGTAGGATGATCAAATGTATCCCGACAGTAGAAGATTTGGGGGTTCTTGCTTGTTACTGCAATGCCTCCCAGGGCTAAAACAAACTGGTCTGTTAGTATTGAAGAAGGCTTGTCCTGAATGCGCTTTAACATGGAACGATACCGACAGTACTGTGGGTAGCTGAGAATTAGCAGGTTTGAATCTTCATCATCCTCACCTGGAAGAAGAAACGAAAAAAAGAATACTCTCAGTATGTCAGAAAAAATACAAAACAAGGGCTGTAACTCAAGCATCTCAGAAAACCCACCGCCCACTAGTTCAGTCTTTTCTCAAGACCTATCTTTTATAGCACAGTGGTTTTCAAGGGAAAGGTTAAAAATAGAAATTTTAAAAAAGTTTTTTGAAACTGCTTCTTTTCTGGCTTTCTGTTCAGTTCTCCCATGCATACCCACAAGAACTCTACCTGGATGAGTAAGAAAACACTGCTCTGCAGAAGTTGGCCAACAGCCTGAATCAAAGTGCTCTCCATACTTTGCCAACTTGGCTGCTTAGATAGAAATATTATCTGTCATTTTTACTCAGCTCCCTATACAGCCTTACTGAACTCATGTTTACACCAGCTAACATCTTTTAGAAATAATTATATATTATATACAAGTCCCAGAGCTATTAATTCTTTAAAGCATCTGATATTGGCAACTACCAAAGGGCCCCTAGGCCAGGGAGGTGGGGTGATCTGACCTGGTCATTGATGCTAAGCTACCCCAACAGGTGGAAATAACTTTCCTCACATTAACTGCAAATGCAGCAGGACTCAATAAAACACCTACAGAGCACAACGAGCAAATGAATTTCCAAACAGCTTGTACTGTCAAAATGTGGGCTCAAAATACAAGGCAATCTAGAGCTCAGACCTTTCCATTCCCCCAGATTTTAGAAGACATTAGGCATAAAGGCAGCAGATTTTGAAATATCACAATCAAGTTTCATCATATGATAACCACCAGGAAACCTAACAGCAAAAAACCCCAACCAGAGATGCAAACATGAGAAATTATTCATTTGCAGGTATGCAGCCAGTACTTAACAGCACTTCTTTTTATGCTCATTTATCTCCTCAGGTGGGGTAACTGAACATGGCTTTCCATGCATGCCAATGAAGACAAAGCAAGAGCATGCAGTTTACATTTTCGGCTGTACTCTGATTACTGAATAACTCAGCTATTTCTTCTGTCAGAGACAAAAAGGTCTACTACTTAATCCCATTACCAATACTGAAATCATCTTTCTTACCCTTGAAGTAAAAATCACTTCAGATATTGAAAGAAATGCCAGATCAGTTCTCCCTAACTAAATACGATGGCACAACTCATCTTGATTCGCGTGAGGCAATGGAAATGTTGACACATAAAAGGCTAAATTTTAAGAAGTCTCTGGAAGCAGATATATCACCTAGAATGTCATCACTGCAGACGAATGCAATGCTGCAAAAAAAAATCAACACGGCAGATGGACTTGGGAAGTAGTGTTTTTACATGCACAGCTCCTGAAATCCATCACTTTTAAAAACTCAGAACATTCCCCACTACCCTGATGTAGGCGGGGAGAGTGAACAATTTGTGTAAAAGTAAGAGTAATACATTTTGGTAAACAGTACTTACATTACTTTTCTAAGAAAATAAAATTTATGGCCCTAAAACCTCTTTTGGTCAATCAGGATGTGGTCATGCTTTTCTTTGTTTTCAACAAGTAAGTATCCCATAAGCCTACACAACAGCACAATTGAGAGAATTGCTCCTGGGAATAAGGCGCTCTCTTCTTTATTAGGAAACTCTAAAAATCAGATCAGAAAAACTGTTCTAGGAATTAACAAGCACATGATCCATCCTTTAGCTCCTTTGAGAGTTTCATATACGCCTGCCTGACAGTTATTACTACTTTATACCTTTGTGTAGATAGTGGTGAGCTGAATCTGTTGATCTGACAGCACTTTTCTTATGCCAGGATGTGGTCAGCTTTTTAAACAGGGTGTATATAAATGTATGTCCCATGTGCCTTTGTAGTAAACCATTAGTTTCTAGACAAATGTGCTCTAAGTCCCTGCGCAGAATTACACAAACTTTCTAGCCCTGACAACTGATGACTTAACTCAAACCCCTGGCATAAATTAAAATCAAGTAATTTTTTTTACAGGATCACTTTTACACATGCTTGTGCAACTCTAATGAGTACTTTATGATGTATTTGTTCCCATTCTTTAGTCACTCCAGGTTCAACAGATAAATCTAAGAATGAACAAAGGCTGAATAAACTGAAGATTTGTTTAGCGAAAGACAAACAGAGTGTTCCTGGAACAAAGACTTTTTTTCTCAACCACGCCCACATGAGAAAAGAGAAATCAAAGTAGACCAATCCCTAATAAAATGCAAGCCCAAAGAAGAAGTATTTTTCTTCTAGCAAAATCTAACACGCATCATTTAATGGTGGGCTTAGTGTATATTGCTGAATATTTTTGATAAATATGATTAGAAAGAGTTTACTTGGGAGGAGAGATCAAAATGTGGATCACATTACATTAAAATTAAGAAAAACAACATAATTCTAAAAACATTTAACTGAGATCTTAGAAAACCGAGATGCTGTATTTCTGAATCTCATTTAGCTTCAACAGAGAGAACATGGTAAAAGATAATACCTACAGCATGCTGTTTGTAAGGCTCAACTGAAATTACTCTAATCCCATGCTTACATCATAATTGTCTGTTTTAATAACCCCCTCCAATGTCAATTTTTCATTTATTTATACATTTCAGGGCTGAAAACAGAGAAACTGTAATTAGGAGGCAAGGTTCCACCCCTGCCTTCTGAGTGCTGCCTATATATGCATAGATGTAATCCAACAGTTCCCTTTGTGAGGGTAAAGAGAGCTGGGATTTGGCACAGCCTGGCATTTATGTTGGATTACATGTTCTTCAAGTTGTCTTTGTAAGTAAGAGATGCATGAAATGCCAAACACAATGAATCTATGCAAGAACTGACTTCAAATCAGCACAACCATTTTTAATATGTAATACAAGACAATTAAAAGCCCCAAAAGAAAAAAAAAAGCCTGATAAAAGCATGAATTCCTAACAAATCCATCTAGAGCCAGAACTATTTACAGACAGAGCAGAGAAATACAAATCTGTAACTTGGTTTTTGTTTGCTTGTTTCGGAAACATCAGCCTATAATGTTATTGCTAACCGCCATAATCTACTCTCAAACATCAGTAAGCATTTTTTTCTTTAAAAAGACCTTCACACCAGGATTTTATAGAGCTTGATGGAAAAACTATGCATGTTCCTTCCTGTACCTAATTACCTCAACTGCAAAAGCTGCCAAGTATTTTGCCCTTTAGTTCTTTTAATCGTATTAGTGCAAATGCATTTGGATGCCAACAGAAACAAACATTTAAAGATTTTTGCTTAAAAGATTCCAAATATGTATGAGGCTGGTGCTAGGAAAGCACACTCCACTTCTTCCCAGAAAGCACAGAGTTATTTCTGCAGAAGAAATATGAATTTGTGCCTCTTGTAAGACTAAATGTCTAGTTTCGACCCAATTTAAGTAAAATAATGTCAATATGAACTGCTCTCACAATGATTTATGCTACCTTCTGTTACTTTATTACATTAGACATTCCTTTCTCTAAGCTTTATACTTTTCGCCGTGCTCCTAGCAACCACATAAAGGCTGAGCACCAACTTTACGTACCTGGCACCCTTCCAGGCTCAACTGTTATTGATAATTATATTGAAGTTTCAATTTAATTGCTACTCTGTTGTGACACAGAATATTTTTTGTAATTAGGCATTTCCCATTTTCTGTCCATTCATTTTTTGAAATTTTTTTCCCCCAGAAAACATAAGCAGAACAATGATACATATAAGGGTACATACATCTGTTACCATCATTACCAATACGGTAATGTGAAGGGAAGAAGAAAAAAAAATTTAAAGGAAAAAAAATTGTGAATATAATTTCTCGGAAGGTAATTTTCTTTTCAGTTTAAGTGCTCTTATTCTTCTTACAGTTACTCAATGATTTCCTGTTCTAATTACAAGACATTATACAGAAAGTCATTTTTAAAAAGGAAATGTACTAGAGCAGGAGGCTAAGTAGCATCACTCGCTTGCTTTCGTTTGAAATTCCAAACTTTTGCATCTCTTTTATCAATTCTCTGCTCTACCTTTGTGCAACATATTCTACCACAGATCTACCGTCTCTTCCGAGGCAGTTAACACAAATGTGTACATCAAAGAGGAAAACACACTTGCAGTTAAACTGCAGGCAAAAGAAAAAAAAGAAGAAAAACCATTTTTTTCCTCCTCACTGTAGCTGGTAAATTGGAGGCAAGCCAAGCCTAGGAGTGGAAAATATTAAAAAGAAGAAAGCTTGATTAAAAAGCGAGAGAAGAGATATTCAGTTTTAAATCTAAATGAATAAGCCACAAACTATTTCATAAAAACATACTGTGACGTAAATTACACATCAGTATTGCACTGTTGTGGTTATTTTGAGAAATGGCTTGTACTGTAAGTCAGCTGGTAAAACCCCACCCTTAATGATTTTGTAATTCTCCATACAGCAATCAACTGGAACAGTCATGAAATTGCCAAGAATGAAAACAGACAGAGCTGTAGAGACTTTGTAATAAAAAGATAATGTACTTTTAACATAACAGAAGTAGAAGATTGGTTTTATTAACTAAAAAAACTACTTAAAAGGTCCCAGGCTTGCCATTTGTTTTGATAAATGTTAACACAGATCTTTATAAGATAAGCAATGTAAGTATCAGGGGAACCAGATAAAATGGGACAATGCTTTGGTGTGTAGGTAGCAAATTGAGCAAGGGAGTTATTTGGAATATAGAGTGAAAATGAAGGAAGTTGCGGGGCTCTGTCCATCAGGTTCCTCTCCTGCATGGTGCCCTCGCTACTTTGCCTTCTTTCATTACCAAGGGGGTCTCCCAGAGGATGCACATATCATAATTAGTTTATCATTGCTTGTATGCATGGCTTTAACCATATCATCAATATGTAGCAGATACAGAGGTAATGGAGGATGCATCTGGATGTTGGGAGGGACTGGGAGCGACGAGGGTTAGCCTTGCTGAATTAACACGGCTGTGACTCCCAAGATGGGATATCTCTTGGCTATTGCAGGGCAGCGTTCCGGTGCCACTGCCCTCCCAAGACCAGTCCTCAGCAACCCACTGGAGCACACATGATGGGACTTATTTCATCTAATAATGCAGTTTCAGTCTACAACAGTTGTGCAGATCCCTGTGTAGTCAGAGAGACCTTCTTCCAACCTGCTGTTCTGTAAGACATGGATCAACTCACTCTCTGGAGTTACAGCTCCCTCATCAATGACAACTAGCTTAGTCTAGAGGCTTAACTTGCAGATCAAATTGAGTGAAATGAATTCCACCTAAGTGGCAATGCAGTCTACCCTATGCCAAAGCGATGGTCCAAATGCATGCTAAAAAATCCCCTCCCAGCAGGCTACCGAGATAAAAAAGGTTGATCTCATCTGTGACAATGGACTTCGTCTCTTCCAGCTCTAAGATAGGATCCAGTTCTCCTTCCCCTGTTCTACTCCTTTGGCAAGGAACTTCTGCAGTACGGGCACGAAAACACAGGTGTAGACGAGACGAAGATGTGTGTAACTGATCCTTCAAAACCAATGACTACAGGTCAGACAGGCTCTGCACATCTCAAAGCTGCCTGTTCTAATAACATCCCAATGCGAGATTGCACAGCTTTCCAGCAGACAGGAATGAACTTACTGCACAATTACCTAAAAAACCTGAACCCCTCAAGAAGTCGAAGAGCAACAGAAAAGGCAGAACGACGAAAGAGTAATCAGAAGGAGGAAGAAACTGGGTCTTCATGAGCTAAAAAACTTTAAGAGGAATCTTGCAATGAAAACACCTTCCCATATCACCATCCAGTCATAACCTACCAAATACCCCCAAATTGTCGCCCAGATAACTGCAGCTGGCCAAGAAGGAATGCCAATCATCACCTACATCTCTGGGTACTCCTTCAAGAGAAAGGATGGCTCTCCCAATGAAATAACCTTCACGGGAGAATTATGGCTGGCTCCTTACTTGACCACTTCAGACATCAAATCCCCTGCGCAGACACAAGGCTAAGAAGCCCAGTAGGAATCCACGTCCCTTTTCACCACGCTGCCGTGAGCTAGCAGCAACAGCTGAGGAGTTCAGGTAGCTGCATCATCGTCACGAAACTACTTCTGCATGCTGTAGCACACCAATCCACTCTTTCTCCAGTGATTAGGGAAGACTTATCAAACACAGCTCTTCCAATCCACCCTGCCTTTTCATTCCCACGGTCTTTGTTCACTCTAGTAATGCCACTTGGTGTGCCTTGGCTGGCTAATTAATCACAAGACCTAAAAATATTAATCTAAGAATCATATTTCTCTCACAGATAAATGCAAATACAGTAATGATTTAACCCCATGAGATGAGACATGAAATCTGTGGTTTTGGGTTTAAATAAATTTGGGTAAATTATTGACGCAACAGGGATACCGCTTTGTTGGCAGGACCCACGCTGCTCATCCTTGCTTTGAGAACCCCCCTCTATTTGAATGCTAATGCAATCAAGAACAAAGGCAATGTGTTGCAGGATACGGAACACAGTGATTACATTTATGTTTACCAGATAATGATGATGTTAACAAGTTGCCTGTAATTCTTACGTGGACATTTCCCTCCCTGATTTTGCTTTTAAATTGATCAAAAGGCAAAAGCCATTTCTGCCAATATACAGAATCAAACACGCAGCCTTTCTGCATGTATCAGATATTTCTTCCCTTGTAAGCAAGAGACAGAGCTAATTCTCATAATTTTGTGCCACTTCCCCAGCCCTCTGTTTTCTGTCACAGTGCCAGCAGAGCATCATCCGTTCAGAGAATTCCTAAGATTAGTTTAACATTTGAAAGAAAGAGAATACTTACAAATCTCCTGCAGATTGAAACTACTGTTCAACCCAACAGCAATACACTCATTAAAAAGAAAAAAAAAAGAAAAAAAAAAGACAGCACCATCTAATGCGTACTTAAGGCACATAGTTGAAGAACATTTTAGTCAGTGATTTGTATCCAAGTTGTTCTAGTCCTACTTAACAGGGACGAAACCAAGTATGTTGATCGATGACTGACAGTAGGTCCATATAATCAAATCTTCCATAATATTTATCTCATTAAATCACTCTGAATTCAAATCATAAATCCAATTTCTGAAGAAGATGAAAGAAATTTAATACCAAAAAAGTTTCCAACCAGGTATTCGCATCCTTTTTCATACCCTAATCCAATATTCAGTTCCTCATAACTGAAGCTCCTACCCTGGGCTCCCAGGATCCTCCTGTGCCTTAGGAAGTGGGTTTATGAGGTGTTTCTAGACTCAAAAGAAGAGTGACTGACAATCGTCATTTCCAGCTTTTATATAACCCTTCCATCCACAGGCTTCAAACTGCTTTATGGAGATGAGTAAAAATTATTATTCCCATTACACAGAGAGAGAAACTGAGACAGAGAGCTTAAAGGATTTATTCTACAGCATCAAGCAACTTAGCAACGGAGAGAGCAAACAGCCCAGGCAGAAATCCTCATCGGTGGGGATTTCTGGGTAAGTCAGTTTCCCAAGTTTCCTCGAGAGGGAAGCAGCCGTCTCTGGCCACCCCAGCCAGACTGCCTGCCTCCACCAGAGACAGGGGATGGACCAGGCGGGGACTCTTTGTTGAGGCTTCTCTCCTACCACAACTGTTTTCCCTGTCCCGCACAATCCCAGTCACTCCTTCATTTTATTTAGCTGCTGCCCAGCTGGGATTATCTTTCCCCTCCATGGATGGTTTGCAAAGCAGCGGTTTGCCCTGCCGCCGAACTGCAGGTGACTGCTGTGACGATAGCTGGAGGAGAATGAGAAAACTGAGCTGATGCTGGAGTTGCAGCCAAGTTCAGAGCTGGGCTGTGAAATCGTCTCCCCGCCTCCCAAAATTTCCTTCTCTTCTTACTCCTCAGCTCACAGCCATGGGCCAGCCCATGTCCAAACAGTCACGGACAGCTACAAAAAACCACTCTGATATAAAAGGTTTTTAAACTGCCCTATTAGCTTTCTAAAGCAGATGGAGACGGGGGAAGGGGGAGATTGATTGTAGAAAGGAGCACATGCTGCCTGTCCTCTTGAATGTTCTGGGTCATGTGGACCATTCAGGTTGAACGTGCATCAGCTTTAAAACAAGTATTTATCCTGGTTGTTGTGGTTACTGATAAGCAACTTCGATTCTGCTGATAACAAAATGAAGAAAATTAAAAAGGGGAGGGGAGCTGAAAACATAATTTGGTAATATGACGAAGCCAAGAAGAGGAACTAAATCACATTAAACAAGCCAATTGTACTGTAAATGGCTCTTCCTCTGTATTTGCTTTTAAATCATCTAAGGCTCTAACATGGCAGCTGCTTCAGTTTTAACAAACAAACAGTAAAAATCCCTTTTAATAACGAAAGGAAATAATGATATACTTTGCTTTAGCTGAATTCAAACATAATTTAATTTTTCCTGAGGTGAGATTTGCACAGGGAACAATCAGATAATAAGTGTTATCATTCTCATAGCCAAAACTGAACCAGCACTTTGCAATTCAAAGTGCTATTTAATGCACCATTTTCAGCAATCTCTGAACACCATCCAACATACCACCGAACTATGCTTGAGTACTTACACATAAAGCCTGATCCTGCAAATACTTGAGCATGGGAGTTATGCTACAAACACAGGTACTTCCACTGCTGCTGTGGCTGAAGTTACACATTCCCTAAAGTGCCTTCATGAGGGGGGTCACATCCAGTAGCTTTTCCTACAACATCTTCTCATCACCTTTATTGTTATTACTATTACTATGATTATGTGTCTTGGTCTCCCTTTCTTCTGAAGTGTAGGACTGCACAGAGAAAATACTGGAGAACAAAACACTCTACTCTCAGAGAAACACACAACTAGAGCCACTGGTAAGAGAGAGGCACACATTTTTACAGCAATGACAATTAATCACCGGAAGAATGAGCTCAAGGATGTAACAGGTTCCCCAATCCAGTGCTCAAGACTGAATCTTTTTTTCTTGAAGATATTCTCCAGTCCAATGCGTTTTACACTTGCGGTCTGTTATCTGCCCTCTGTGCTGAAAAGGTCCACGACAAATTCATACTTGCTTGGGAAAATTTTAAGGCATGAAAAACTGAAAAGAAAAGGAAAGCCACTGAGAGTTAAACTGAGTTACTGGGCTTAATATCAGTGTAACCGGGTCTCCTGTCACCTTCTCTCTCTTTCACCTCTGCACACCATTCAAACACAAATGAGACAGAAGCATATGCAGCCTCACTTACAAGGGACTGTTACACCACCTCTTCCACACAGCAGAATCAACCGCCTTCATTCTCCATTGCCCCCAAAAGTATGAGTCAAAAGCCTTATCTTGGTGTTTCACACGGGGCCCTTTCACTATCATTCTGAAAATTCGGAGGAACTGCGCCCTCCTCGAAATAGCAACGGCAGAAGTTGCTGGTCCCAGAGCTGCGACACGAGGGGTGGAGGGTGGAAATGGTCCAGTGATTTAAACAGTCAAGCTCTGCTTTTGACATTTATGCCCTCTTTGAAACCCTTAATGAAGTAACAACCCCGTTAATTCTTGCAGGGTATTTAGTACACATAAAAACTGCATTATCTACTATTTACAATTTACTACACACAAGCAGTATCTGGCTCCGTATAAAAATAGCAAGCTCACTGTAACCCTCCGCTCCCTTAACCATACTGCTGGTTTCTTTGACACATGGAGAAGTGAGAATAATTACATTTTAGTGAGTGCGTCTCATTACACTGGTTTAAGTAAGATTTCCAAAGCTGCAAAAACATGCTTTTCGATTTCATTTGTTTCTACCAATTCACTCTGAAGACGGTTAGTAAAACCTTCAGAAATCATCATCGATATGGACAAAAATTGTACCTTTCTCATGTGGACATTTGACAGAGGGATAATAGGGTCTAGAAGCACCACAGTCAGACGTTTCTTTTCTATTTAATGTTTCCTTCTGAGCCAAACATAATATAACAGACAAGTGTTAGAGAGACATGCAGGGGGGAGCCTGAATAGAGAGCTTTAGAAGAGGTCCTTAATAGCGAAGCTGTATGCTTAGTCTTCAACAACATTCAATGGCAATTTATTTGCAGCCATTTTCTCACGTAACCTTTCACACGGGAGCAGGTAAGAGAGAGCACAAGACAATTTGTCAACTGCCAGATATGAACAAAAGAAACCATTTTTAATAAGCTTCAGCAGCCCCTTGTATTTGTTTTGCAACATGTTAATAACTTTTTTGGAAGCCAATCAAAGACAAGAAGAGAAAAAGAAGTCAAGCTGGGAAACAAAAACCACAGTTAAAGAATTTTACAGATAAACTTGTGTTATCCTCTGCAGTGTAATAATGCTTAAATCCAGGAGTGGCACAGAATTAGAATTAGCATGATGTCATTTCTTTAAAAAAAGAAATAATTGCAATCACAAAAATGCTAGTGCCATATATTTTTTCCAAGAATTTGCTGTCCTTTCTCATCCCAGTGTAGTACATACTTGTTCCCCAATACAACCTTACTCTGGTTCCCCTCCTTCCTGGTGACAAGCTGAAACTCAACTGAGGACTATCATGAGGAAAGGCCGGTTGGAAGTTGCCAAACTCTGGACCACTGACCCAACTGCCCTCTACCACACTCCCCCAGCTACTCAGGGAGTCTCACCTCCTAACTGAACTTCTCATGTTGCACCAAATAACCCCCAAATTGTTGCTCTGAAAAACAAACCAAATGTAGCTTCAATAGCTGTTACAGGTATATGAGTAAGTCTGTGGTTGCTCATTTAATCCAATTCTGCATCACAACAAAGTAGACTCAAGCTGAAGAGGAGTAATAGGAAGAAAGTGTAAAGGAAAAAGGAGCTAACGTATTACCCCATCTAGGATATGAGGACCAAAAACTGAACAATATGCAGGCCAAGACAAACACACCAACCGTGCTGAAGTTCAGCAATGCCAGAGCCTTCCTGTGTGACCAAGGTCAGATAATTAGGTCCTTCTGTGGCACAGACTCATTTCTGTGGAAAAGGCATTAGTCGCAGGCATGTGAGAGCTTGTGGGCCAGTTGCTCCTGATCCCTTCCCCTTCCTGCAGGCACAAGAGGAGGTGCAGAGAGCCTCCTCAAAATGGTGTCTACCAATACCTGTGCCAAAAAGGCTTCTGCGGTGCTAAGGTTCAATCGTTGGACCAAATGCTCATACGAGCTCTAAGTCTCATTTCTAAGGGAAGCGTCTTTGTCTTCTGGTACTGGAGAAACGTCAGAGTACCCAAACAGGGAGGCATCAAAATCCCAGCAACATACGCTGAAAAATCTGATGAAGTGTTAAGCAATTTCATTAACGTTATTAAAACGCAGAAAATTCCCTTGGAAAATTTCACACAGGCTTTCCCATCTCATTGCACATTACTCATGGCCTGAGAGATGGGTGAGGAGCAAATGGAGAGAAATAAAGCTTCTCTCCAGTCAATTTGGACCGAGTCCTAGTCTCACTGGTAGAAAGACCAGGCTTGTGGGCTTCAGTGAGAATAGGGCTGGGTCCTTTGAACTAGATTATTCAGGCATCTGTAAGAGAGGTTCAAAAGTATATGGTGAGAGAAGATGCACCAGAGAACAAAAGGAGCTGCTGGTGAGATGACAACCCTCCTTGTTACGATGATGAAAAGACTCTCAGACTTCAGCAGACACGCAACTGCAGTTTACTATCCTATCCCCAAAATTAGATTTTGCCTTCTAAGGGCTTTGCAGAGGAGTCTGTTACCTGGTGAAGGGAAAGAATATAAGCGTTTGCTCTTCAAGAAAGAGGAATGCCCTTTTGAATAAGAAAGGGCTCCTTGCAATGGGAACCTACTAGCCCAGCCCCACGCTCCTCCTGAGAACTAATAAGGGATTTTTCTTCCTCTTCTGCAGCACCAGGAAACAATTTCTGGAGAAGAGGAAAAGCTGTGCTACCTGAATTATCTGAAAAGGCCTCAGGTGGAGGCAGGGTGAGAAAGGATTTCAGGACAAGTTATGCCTATGAGCTGAGGAGAACAAGCAAGTATCCTCCCACTCTTTTCTCTAAGCAAACTGTCTTTCCAAGTTTTCAGCGAGAGCGTCAGTCTCCAGTGAATCTGCCCAGGAAAAGGCCCAGCAGAGCACTGCTGATCTTCCAGAAAACACCAGGCGGCTTGTGCTCTGCTCCAGATGGGCTTCAGTCCGACCCCCAGCAGAGAGTAAGGTTCCAAAGTAGAAAACAATCCTAACGTACTGTACTATCTACTAGTCTGGAGCATGCTCTAATAATAGATAGCACTGTCTATTTCAAAGCACTTAATGGACGCTAATTAGTCCTCAGGGCATTCCTATGAGGCAGGTAGATAGATAAGTATTATTTCCCCTGTTTTACATATGAAATAACCTCGTCAGAGATGTTCTGACTTGCTTAAGGCCACCGAATGAGTCACAGAGCTCAGCTCTCAGCAGGTCCTGGCTCCCAGACCTGTGCTCAGACCTCTCAACCATACCTCTTTCAGAAGTGCAAAATCGTCATTTCAAACACGGAGGGAGAAACGAAGAAAGATCAAGGAGGGGCAATAACACTGGGAAAAAATACTCTCTGGGAAAGGAGCTTCCAGAAGAACGACAAAACACAGCCTTGTATCTACTGAATGCTAGATACCATATCTAGGACAAGGACAGAGACGGAACAACACACTCTGATACAAAATTGTAAGAGTTTTTGCTATATATTCTGTTTAAGGAGCCACAGCTATTTATTGTGATCTGTAACCACCGCTAATGTCAGTTAAAGAGTTTTAGACTCCTAATTTCTAGCATGGCCACGAGTGTTAAAGAACTTGCGAGGGCAGCAGGCAGCAGTCCTAAATGCACAGAATATATATGCTTAGTACATATGTGTAATTTATATGCCCACAAACACAAAGTTACACTGAGGTGTTGTTTCATGCTAGAGACCTTTGCTCCTGGTAGGCAGGAACACATAAACAATGGATTTTAAATCTCTTTGGGAAAGAGCAGCAAATGGTTTCAGCCACCATTCGTGAACAGCCAGAACTTGCAAGACATGACATATTAAATGGCACACGCTTCCTCGAACCAACAGCATGCTGTATCTTCCACTACTACTCCTCTTGACTGGCAGAGTGAGCTGAACTTTTAAGGCTCCAAATCTAATACACGTTTTTTACACCCTTGGACGCGCCTCTCAGTGACACCTTCCCTTTCAGCTCACACCCTCCATACCACAGACTCCCTGCGACCACATCACGTTCCCGGGCCCTCGGCTTCTCCTCTCCAGCCATGGCTGCCGGGGATCACCAGCAGCAGGTGGCTGCAGCCCGGTGCTCACTCCCCAGCAATGCCTGCCTCTCAGAACCCAGGACTGACTACCACTGGTCACAGGCTCTAGAGCCTAATCTCACCTGCGCAAGGGAGCGGGATTACCCGACTCTCATTTCTGCCAGGGGAATGGCTTTGCTGGTGTGTGCCCACTGTTCATACAAGCAGGGCAAAGACGCTTCCTCCACAGTAACAGCCCAGCACCAGCCAGGACGGAGGACCCTGCAGTGCAGGGTGCTGCACAGACCCCTCCAATTCCAGAGAGGTGCTGAGGGCACCAACACACACAGGATCCACATGGAGGCGAGAGAGTAACAGTACTGACCATGCAAGACCTGTGTTTCTTATTCCAGACACCCTTGTCAGTGCATTTCTGACTCTCAACTACACATTTAGGTGAACCAGTGTCCTTGAAAAAGTGAATGCAATGCACCGGTCCCCCAGAGCATTCACTAATTGTTTGTGCAAAAAATAATCTTAATTTTTGCTTCTACGGGGTTCAAGGACCAATCTCCAACAACTACAGGCTATGCAAAGCATTACTTATTTTTCAAAGGGAAAAAATTATTTATGCAGTGCATTATCAATCTCAAATGGTGATGTTTAAGCACAAGTTTGATGAACTATATGCAGCATAATACATCTGCTTTGCATTTTGATTCCTTTATTTATAGACCACGGCAAATTAATAACTCAAAAATGTTGTTTCAGGCAAAGTAATGGACACACAATAAAACTATTCATTTCCTCAAAGGTCACTCTAGGAGAAGCATACATTGTTTAGAAGCCTACCAACAATGCTATTGTTCCAAAGAAAAGTGAAAATATATAATGAGCAGTTAGTGCTTATATCTGCATCAGAGACCCTAGGCTAATTTAAAGTACAATCTTAAGGCAATCAATCATACTCTAAAATTACTTCATTTTCCAAACTGTTTACACTTTTTAAGTTACAAATCCACTTTCTGCTATTTCAACTCACGATTTACAGCTACAGATTTAGCCTGCCTTGGCTTGCTGCCAAACTCTAGTCATGAGGGAGCTAATGATCTGAACAGATCAGTGTTTTATAATGGAGAAAAGCGCATGTAAATTTCCAGCATGTCTGCAAGTAATCAAGGCATGCTGACTATAAATGAGGCGGCCTCACATTTATTTTAGGAGAAATATCTTAAAGCCCCACTTTTTAACCGGGCCAACAACAACAAAAAAAATTTAAAAAAAAATAAAAAATCCTTTTTAAAAGGTACTCCAAGATTATTCCAAATTATTCTAAATGAAACTGCTAGGCAAACAATACGTTAAAGAATAGTACAATAGCTAATTTCCTTTAGTGTTTCTATCTCGACCAGATCATATCCTTATCATGGCAAGCGGGAACATTAAACTCTCTAGTTCATGGAATCAAAACACAAGAGTGCTTCATATTACATTATAGAAAAATGAGCCATTCCCTACAAACAAGGTCAGATTTCTGGAATGCCAAAGGTCTACATTTAAACAGAGCTGGGAGGAGGGGAGGCTTTGCCCACTCTGCTCTCTAAAAAGCAGTGGGAAACTAGACCGGCAATTTACATTTGTTTTAATAGCCAAAATGGTAGAAGGAGAGCAAGAAGTCTCTTGGGAGATGATACTTAAATTTAGTATGATCTTTATTGTTTCATTACAGTGGCACAGGCAAACAATGACTTTGTGTTACTGTACAGATAATGCCGGATCCTCATTTTCTAGCGGAAATAATTACTCTATTCTATCATTTTCTGCTTACCATCAACCTACACCCCCCCTCCCCGTGTAGGCACTGGGTTGTGGTAGGTCTGGGGCTGGACCGAGAAAAGTTTCAGATTTTCTCCCGTCTTTAAAGGCCATACCAGGGAGGCATATTCTGGCCCAAAAGTGGCTTTAAGAATGGAGCTATAAATATTCTTGTGTCGTACTTCACGAAATTCAATCCATCATGATGGATATTTCTGTTATAACATTATTACATGCCTAAACTCAATTGTATAATTGGATAGGGCCAGAAACAATAAGCTGGCATTGCTTTGTTATAGCATACTATGGCTTTAAAATATCTGTAATCATAAATCAACATAATTATTTGAAGTTCTGTCATGAAGCAGAACAGGAAAAGAAAAATTAAAATAAACTAGCTGGTAAAGAATCTCATTTTACTTTCTAGAGACTGAAAGTTTTTCCTGGCTTTGAGTCTTGCCACCACTACAACTGGGAAAGTCTTTCTCCTTTCCAGGTTGCCTTGAAAGGCACCTCCTCCAGAAAGATTTTGCTTCCTTACAGCTTTCCAACACAACCAGCAGGGCCGCGCTGAGGAATCCCGCAACTCCGCAGTACGACGGATGCATCTGCATTGCAGCCATTGAGACTGGGGTAACGGGGAGCTGGGGCTGGGAAGAGACAAAGCGATTCGAGACCCTTGCTGCCAGCCGAATGCCTGGTGGGCCATGGGTTCAGGGGCCGAGTATTGGCAGCCGCTGTTGGCGCAATCGGTCAGGCTGGAAGCCCTGGAGGGAGATAGCTGAAGTCCCTCCTTGCTGTGGAAGCAGTCAACTGAGCATTTTTTATCCCAGTTTGTGAAATATTTTCCTACTCATCTGCACAAAATAATTTGCTAACTCCTCCCTGACCTCTCTGCACTTCTTACCTCACCATAGTCAGGATCAAAAGTAACCGACCCTTTCTTGCTCTTTTCCTACCCCCAGGACCTATAAGGAAGAGCTGGGGGGCAGCTTTGATGGACAGCCCCTGGATTTGAGGACAGTTTGCTGCCTGTTGGTTTATTTTTAATTATTGCTTTGCAACTGCCATTGGGAGCTGGCCCTTGGAAGACCATCACACAGCTGAGGCAGAGGACCAAGTAGAGGTGAGCACATGTGCCCTCCAGTGCCCCCCACCCCGCGTATGAAAACACCACGTACAGACTGTTTGAGACACACTGCAAAAGCACTGACCGTGGCTGAGGCATTTCTTCCCTCCCCTCACCTGCAGTTACGCAACAGTTCCCCAAATCTCATCTCCACCTACCTTCCAGCCATGCAGAGCTTCATGCTCACTGGAGGCACTGGGCTACAGCATGACTGAAGTTAATACTAAAACATGGATTGCTCCTACAGCTTCACTGAAAAAAACACTGCATTCACAGGGACAAAGATCTCCAAAAACCTTCTTGTTCTGTTTTTCTTGCTGCTATTGCAGTTTTTTAAAAAAAACTCTCTCCCTGCTTTTTCTTTCGATCTTTGTAGGTCTCAAACACTATATTTTATTACTTCTGATACTTACGTGAAGAATGTTAAGTCTTTCGTAAAGATACTCTTTTGTCCAAGTGCTTTATGGGTATCAGAGCTCAGCAGCACGTACAGTTGTGTATAAACACATACGGACACATATGTATACTCGCAGTTTCATCATAGATAACTACATGTATATACATACACAATAAAGAGTACAATTACTGTAACATGATTAAAAACATTACTTTCTCAAATGGTCAACTTTTACTCTTGCACACTGTGACATCATGAACTGGAGATGTAGCTGAAAATAGGTATGACTTGAATTTCTTCAGTCAAAGAAGAGGAAGAAAACCCCCTTATCTTTCAATATATCTAAATAAGCAAAAAAGGGGGAACAAAGAGATCTGGGGCAGAAGAGGCAAGTCAACTCAAGCTCAGCAAAAATTTCTAGAAGATAAAAACAAGTATAAATAAAAAGAGGAGCTATAAATAGGTGATGTGAACAATTCTTGAGAACAAAAAAGGATTTGATATCATCAGAGTTGGTGTCACAGGGTGGCTATTAACCAGCATAAACATTCATTTTCAGTCCCACTGAGTCACCCAGAAAAGCTGGCTCTCGAATAATGAGGCTGACGGAGCCTGAGATCCAGTTCTACTTTTCTTTACTCCAGCTTGGAACTGTTGTACAATTATGATACAGAACGTCAGGATACGATAAACAGAACTGAAAAAGGGAAAGAAAACAATTTTTTCCCCTACAAGTCAGGTTCAGTGCTTTTGCCTATTAAAGTAACCAAATATGTTTCTCTTTGAAATCAAAGCCAAAAGGCAGCATGCCAGGCACAGTTAACAGATAAATCAATGTTCCTGAAGGGCGGGCTTTCTTGTTTTGGGGGGTTTCTCCCTGACAACAATCTTGTGGCAAGCAAACAGAACACCCACCACACATCTTGTCAATCTACTCTCATGAAATGGGGAAGGAAACGTGAATACTTTTGAAGATCTAGGTACTGTTTGGAAAAACTTCATGTTCTAACCTCCCTGTCAAAGGTCATGGTTTTCATAACTACAAAGTCTGCAGCTATTGTAAGGCCCACTACATATAACGTGTAATAGCAGTTAATTTATCACTAAGGTCATTGTATATTAGCTGGGAGTTTGTAAACAAGAATGAATCACAGGTTTCATTTTTGTGTCCCTTTCAAACTGGAAGACCTAACAGTTTCCTGTTCCAACATACAAAATAGTATTGCTTCTATAAACCTACTCAGGTCTCCTTGCCAGCAGTTTCCATTTAATTAAACTGACAGCAAAACAGGGCCCTTGCTAATGCGATCCAGACCAGTTTGCCTTCAATGTAAATTCTCAGGCATGAAATTACATCTGAAACAGACACAATAATCCCTCTATATCTTAGTCATAAGTTTAATCTATACTAAAATAACATTTTCTTTGTCTATACTGAAGTCTGTTTTAGAATTCAGGGATCTTTTCTTCTTTTCCCAGTTGAAGTTCAGGGAATTATTCAACTTCCATTCACCTTACAGTCAATTCAGAATTTTCTTTTTGCCTGTAATTTATACATTCATTGTTGGTTTCTAGGTCACGGGTAGCAAAATGATCTTGCATGTGAGAAACCAGATTCAGAACCTACTTCAAACTTTCACTTTCTGGAAACAAAATAGGCTGGTAGCACTATAAAACTAGTTCACAGCTGCTTAAAGCAATCTAACTTGCCTAAGCTAACATCCTGATCTTTCACACAGATCCTCGGGTCAACTAGCTGTAAAGAAGAAAACTGATGAGATTTATAGGTACCTTCAATAAAATGAAGGTGGGGTTGTTTGTTTGTTTAAAGACCCATAATATTTCATTCTCATCTAGTCATTCATGTCAGTACTCAACTGATGCACAAATTCCTACTAATGCCCAGGAAGAATAGAACATGCAAAAGAGTAGTTACTTATTGCACAGTAACCACGGTGTTCATGATGAGCAACTCAATAAATTGCAGGGTGCATTTACGCCAGATGCAAGCGAGATGGGAATTTCTGAGTGGCGCAAAGCATTTCATTCCTCGCCCGCAGCCTGCTTCCTTCGGCACCAGGACAAGCCTGAGGATGCTACATGCCCCCTGCAATTCAAGCCTGTGATATCAGAGGGCTTTGAAGAACAGGGAGGGACAGCATCCAGAGAGAAAAATCACAATTAGTACGGGAAGGGCAAATAACTGTGCTTTTCTTACTCAAGCCAGTGTGTGCCACAGCAGGGTCTTCACTGTGACTCCCAAGCCACACCTTTCCACTTGATAGGACTAAGAAGCGTTCTCTGTCAGTTAAACAGTGATTGAAGAAACACTCTCCCGAACTCCCGACCTTGCAGCCAAGTCCAGGAATGATATTGGAGAAGCCACTCTTCTTTGCTGCTCTGTGGATTCCTAATACTGGAAGATTGTATCACCCGAGCTCTGCTGCAGCATGTCTCCAAGCTCAATGGGAATTACACAACACTTAGCCAGCAACATGTAATGATACATCAGGACATTTATTTTGAGACACTGTGGCAGGATGGCCTGAGCTTCAGGGTGCCTAGCAGTGACCGTCACCTCAACATTTTGATCCTGGAAAGGAAAATCAAGTCTACTATGTGCAATTACATTTCTTGTGATGCCAGCCATGTAGGTAAACTAATTGTTTTAAAAGGAAACCTTGAAGTAATTCTGAAGACAGATTTTGAGTGAAGTTTTAGCACCACCAAGTCTTCTCAAAAAGCTGTATAGATGACCTCAGATATAGGTACCTGACGCTCTTGTCTTCTGACCAAAGTGACAGGTGAGGTGGTGTAAGAGAAAAGAGCTGCAAAGGAACCTGTAAAGAAGAGGAACGAAAGGACAGCCCACTCCAAGAGCATGGCATCTTTGTTATCCTCACTAGACCTGGCCATCTTGCATGGCCAATGCCAAAAACTGCTTCCACTGAGATGAGTAATTCTTGTTTCTTGTTTACGTTCTTGTGCTCAACACCTGCATTTTCTGACCACAGAGGGAGCTGTCAACGGCTGTCAGGACAGTACCCATAAAGTACCCTTTATCCCTACAAGTTTGCAAAAAGGGGAAGCAATGGCAGGGATTTACCATAGCTCTGTTGCTGGTACCATGACACCTCTGTGTCTTAGGTAGAGATATCAAAATGGTTCCTGCACCAAATGAAACTGAGGATTCACTCTGGTATAAATCTGGTCTCTGTGTTCAGCCTGTCACACATGAGAGGGCTTCCTGGCTTTAGAGTCAAGAGTCACTGGCATGGAACTGGTGTCACTTAATCTGGTGAAAGGGAATGCACAGGACAAAAAGTTGTTGCTGTAGCTACTTCTCCAAGGAGCCTTGTGTCCTATTTTGGTTTGGGCAATCTGGCTAGTGAACTGACTGGGAAATGGAGACGGTAGGAAATTCTTATGGATAGTTGGGGCAAATATCTCAATGAGGCACACACAAAACTCCAGTCCTACATGCAATCCACACAGACATGCTCTGAAGGGAAAGGAGCAAAAAAATGGAAACTGCAGTCCCATTTTTCGTATGAACACCATCCCATTCTGTCATGTCTTGATAACCTTCGGTGATGAAGACAGAGTGCCCTGTCAGTCACATCAAGCTCAGAGCATTCCTTACACCACCCGTGACACTCAGTACATTGTGGGACTGGGCCAAAGGACTTTTGTTTCCTGAGACCTTGTGCTTCAGCTGCAGATGTTATGACCATAAGAAGCAAAAGTGACAAAACCACTGTAAAAACAAGTGAAAAACTGAACCACAGCATATTTTCCAAGTTTCTACTCGCCCAACCAAACATTTGCAAAACCTTAGTTACATATCCAACTGAAAAATACCTGCTGCCCAAGAAATGTTACATGACTTTAGGTAAGAAATTTGCCACATGCCCAGCGAGGTATGAACAACAATTTTACACAAATGCACTCAAAATGTTTTCAGAGCCTGGACAATAAAATTTCCCAACACTGTTGTCACGATCTTCCCCTTCAAGTAAGAACTTCAGTTGCATTGTTTTCCTAAAAAGCAGAAAGTTAAGTGCTTATTTAAGAGAACCAGCCATACACTAAGTAGTCTGACATTAAGGCAATGGTCGGTCATAGCATGATCAGAAATCATTACAGGTCCTTCTGGCAACCACTGTTCTGCTGCACTGTTCATGAGGGTCTCTTGTTTTAGAAGCAACACTCAACAAGTATTCTCCCGGTAAAAAGTACGTAAACCTCTTCTTACTGTTATATTGACTTTGTCTACAAGGTGACAAGGGAAAAATGGCCTAGTATGGAATAGCAGCCTTTCTTCATCTCTGCCTGTTCATCAGGTCCCTGTGCTTCCCCCCAAGCTGACAGAGGTGGCAAAGAGGTACTGCTTTGTGCAAACACCATACACGACTGGCCAGAAATGAGGGAATGACTTTTCATATTAACTTACATGGATTTGCCAATATGTCTGATCAGTTAAAAGTCTCTCAACGAGGCAGAGAAACTACCAATAGAGTTTCTGCTGCAGAGGGTGAAAAATGCTCCTATTCCATTTGTGCAAATATGCTGGGCTCATGTTATCAAACACATGAATTCCTGTCCACACTCTCTCCATCTCTCCTGCGCACCCTGCCATCAAAATAGCAGGGACAAAATTGGCCTCATTTCCTGTATATTTCAAATAGACCTAAACGTTCTTAAGTATGTTGTCAGGGAATATATTTTAAGGCTGCTATGCTCACATCTGATCTCCTACTCTATGCTTTTAAGATATTAAATAGGCTTTACCCAATAAATCACATGTTTTGTGCCTTGGAATCACATGGTATCTGAAATCACCAAAAGCTAAATCCTGGGCCATTCACATTCATTACATGCAAGTCAGAGAGCCCAGGTCTAAAAAACAAAGTAAAAATTGAGCACACAACCTTCCCTGCAAGAAAGGCTAACAAAACACCCCAAACCACGCACACCAAAAAACCCAAGTGGCAAGGTAGAGAAGCAGCCTTTATTCCTATCTCTGGCAATCCTCATCCCTGCTCCCATTCCAGTATTGTACAACCTCTCTCCCACTCCACCACAGGAGCATCAAAGCTGGAGGTCATAGTGGAAAATGGCCTCGGCACTGACCTTCTCACATGTCCCAGGCTAGTCTGAAGCCTACAAAAAACGGCACTGACCACCCAAAATTCGAGCAGGATGATTATCCCAGAGGCTCTTTTCCTATTGAGGGACATTATAGCTGAGTAGGAAAAACAAAACAACTCTCTCAAAATTTTTCATGAGGGAACACAGGACCTGATTTTCCTGCCACTCACATTGCTGCAAGCTTTGCTCCTGAGCATCACAGCAGCAAGCCTAAGCCCGTGGTACAACACTGAATAATTGCCACAAAAAAAAGAAATGCCCCTTCAAGCTCTCCCTGCCTGAGCTGGAAGGCTCCCCTAAGGGAGAGGCAGAGCAGGAGCTGATGGGCCTGAACACCCTCAAGGGAGCAAGCCCCCTGCACTCATTCGAGCTGACCAGTCCACTGAAATACCAGGAGCCTCCCACACACGAAAACTACAGCATCTGATCTTTGATGTTTTACAATAGCACAAAGACAACATATAAAACACATTCAAGAAACACTGTGGGAAATGTGCCAGCATTTTAAGGAACGTTCCCTTTGGACATGAAGCCTTTTTTAGCCAAACCACTACGATTTTGTTTTAGTGACTCATACGAATGGATTCTGGATTAAGGTTTAAAAATGGGATATTTTCTCTTCTGCTCCTAGGTTCACCTCAAGACATGTGAATGAAAAATAGCAGTAAGAATATTAGGCTAGACTTACATTCACCAACAGACACTAAATAGGGATCTACTAAATTTGTAAAGCTTAGCTGAAGTTTCAAATATATAATTCTGAAAATGCAATTCCTGCTGAAGTGGGGCTGGGCAAGGATCATAAAGCTATAAAAAGATACTTTGTCCCTAAAGATTGCAAGAAGCTAATCATTAGCCACCCATTTATAGTGTTTACCTTTTTATTACATTATTCTGATATTTTCCCTTTGCAGGGACCTACTCCTTATTTCTACCATATGGGTAACAAAAAAGATCCACTGCCTCTAGGCAAAGTGTTTTTAAAGACAAAGACATTTGCCAGATTAAAAACAAACATACAAACAAAGTGTACATAAATTTGTGTTTGACTACTGTTGGGCATCTGGAATGACACACATTTTCTTTGGAAAATTTTTCTTCCAGTTTTTTATACAAATGACAGTAAAATATGTACCCAGCAGCAAATTGAGAGAACTAAATTTAAAATGCACTTTCAGACCACTCTAATTTTTTTCTTTTTAACTTCTCTTTTCCAAGGCGAGAGGGGAGGAGGGAGCTTGTACCAATGTTTTGAAGTACTGTAAGTTCTTTTGCCTTTTAACAGAAATATGTAAACAAGGTGTATGACTGTAGGGTAATGTTCTAGTCACAAAGCATTCAAGAGCCAGAGTGAAGCTATTTAAAGAATGGAGTATTCAATTCCTGAGGCCAGATGCTAGTATAAATATGAAACTATGTTCATACTGCAGATTAAATTATTTTTAGTTTCTGCATTTGAACTGCCAAAATTATTTGGGTTGGGTTGTTGTTGGGTTTTTTTTTTTTTGGTTTTGGTTTTTTTTTTTTTACTGTACCACAGAACTTCTGGGGCCACATTTTTATTTATCTGAACAGAGGATTAAAAGCACAAGCGTAAAAGGACTTTTTCAGCTATCTTCTCCGTGCAGCAAAACTAGAAGTGTATAGTGACAAACACTGTCACAAGTAAGGGTCATTCAGGGAGTAAGAAAAC
The DNA here is from genome assembly GCA_031468815.1 of Morus bassanus. Taxonomy (NCBI): domain Eukaryota; kingdom Metazoa; phylum Chordata; class Aves; order Suliformes; family Sulidae; genus Morus; species Morus bassanus. Next base: position 7,805,202 of record CM062583.1, read on the forward strand.
TAAAAATAAAGATGGAGCCGAAACATTTGAGATTCTTAAAATAGATTTTTTAGTACCTTATCATTTAATTTTCATCCCACAAAGCTTTTAATCTGGAAATACTCAGTGTGAAAGAAAAGTGGAGACTGTGGTTTTAAAATTATTAAAGAGAAAAACGTGAATTAAGATTGCATTACACCCTGTCTACTGGGTTTGCCATGAGAGCTCACACAGATATTGCTAAGACTATCAAGTTAAAGTCACTAGTAATTAACTAAAACAAACGATCAATAATCCTATGACCTTGCCATAGCAAAAACATACATCAATTCAAGAGAGAAAGACAATGAAATAAATTGGCAGTGATTGAAGCAAACCCAAGCTCAGTGACTAGCTGGGTGAGGACCTATCACTGACACAAGCTAAAGCCTATACGTCACCTAATAAGGCTGCCAAGGACCCCCCTCTTGCTGATGACCACTTCACTGTTGTTATTTTTTTGGTCCTGTAATTATCTTCTCTTTGCTTCATCAGCTGAGAAGGCTGGAAGGTCCAGGATGTATCTCAAGGGCATGACTCATCTGCTGATATCAGGGGGTTAGTCTACCAAGACACAAAAAGTAAAACAGGAACCGCATGGAGAGATGTCAACCAAGCCACAGAACCTTCCCACTGCAAATACGACAAATGCCCTGGGAAGGTCTGGATGCACAGCTAGGAGCATAAACCTGCGAGAAGGAAGAAAGACTGCAGCTTGGTCAGGCAAGAGACCTCCTGCAACACTAAGGAATGTGGAATTACTGAGCAGACTTGCTCTGCACCACGCTGAACACGCATATTTTGCTGATGACTTACAAGAAGGATGAGGCCAGTAACACCATACAGCTCGCTGGGGGAAGACGCTAGGAGGGGAAGGGGTCCTGCAGCGCCAGGGTTATAGCCCATCTAATATTGAGATGTGTGAACCGACACTAAGTACCTGCAGAGACTCTGTTCACTGCCCCAATTCAGGAAGGCAGGGGACACCAGGCTTAATTACAAACAGGTGATGTGGGACATGCTGAAAGCTGAACATGCTCTTGAATACCACTGTCAGGTTCAGCCCCAGTTCCTAATTAACTGTTGTTATCAGGCACAGATCTGGTATCACAATAGCAAAGCCTCCTTTCGGTGGACAGGCTGACAATCCCAGTCTTCCCTGGGTATTTACAACATGCTTTTAAAATGCATTAGCCTGCACTTTAAAGAAACCTGGGACCAGAACATCTGGGCTTTGGTTGTTTTGTTTCTCAGTAATAAAAAGTGAAAAAAATGATGCAGCTGTGGATAAAATGTTCAGGAACACAGCAGCTACCTTGTCATCCTTTACCTATTTTCCCCTCACTATCCTCATTCACAGGAGCAGAACAGGACATGGGGGAACTTGGAGGAGGACAAGAGGGAACGTTTCCCACTTTTTTCTTAAATGAGATTTTCAATTTGTTACAGAATCCTTGAATTGTACAACATGTGGGGATCTATTCCACTCGTGACACACATGCTTAACTCCCCTTGGCACTAACAGGAATGACGAACGTGTTGTGAGAGGAGAATTGCCCCCTAAAACTGCAGGAGTGTGAACAAGGTTGTAAATATATCTCAAGGTTCTGGTAACATTAGAAACCAGCCTAGTGTCTTTCTCATGGTTTATTATGATATCACCAAATCCCCTCTATGTATTTATAGCCTTGTAATTCACAATTATTCTGGGTCCATAAATGTTTTTGGCATCTGAATGTAGAACTGATACTATTATTTCACATATTATGGTACTGTCCGTGAATGCTAAATTTATTCTAGCAGAGACTCCTGGAGTTCATTCATCAGATATTTTATGCTACTGTTCTTTTAATGATTCATTTATCCTTAGTAATATTTGTATTCTGAAGTGTGGCGTCTCCAGCCGACAGCACAATGCTCTGCTGAATTATCTTTTTCTTTCACAGCATAACAAAGTAGAGCACAGTCAAATTGAAGATGGCCTTTAGTACACTGTCAGAACAATACTGCTTACCAAGCATATCCAGACACATTTCTCAAACCACATGTAATGCTCTGGCTGCCAACATGCTCATAAAGTCATTAACCGGCTTCTTAAAATGAGGGTGTGATACATATATTTAAATGTTTAGGAAAATCAAATGTGTGCTCTTCTAGAAGCTTATTTTGAATTTCAGCTTCTACATGTATCAATTATGCAGCAGTGTGCAGATGTAAAAATTCACCTTGATTTTTCACAAGCTACTAAAATATATTCCTGCTAAAATAATACACATTATCTATCACTAACAAAAGCTTATTCATGGTGTTAACTATTTGTTCTTCACAATGTAACAGAGCAAGACAGACCCAAGCTGAAGGTTTATAGTGCTGAGGATTCATTTTTACAAGCAAATTATTATTAGCAGTAAAATTAAGGAGGAACTTATTTTACATGGTACAGTTTTTACTAAATGAAGTAAATAAAGGTTATGCCACAATGCTCTCCAATACAAAACCTACCCCTAAGTTACAATTCATGCTGTTACATTTTTTAAATATACACTTTCTCTATCACCCACTCTCGCAAACCGCACTCCAATTTATACATGTACTGGGTTTAACCCTTCCTTTCCCAAACACCCTCATCTATTGATGGTATCATCATGCAAGGATCACCAAGCCAGCAAAAACAAGCATGAACCAAATTAACCAAAAGAGATTAAGCAGTCAGAATATTGATACCGAGAGTCTTAAAACTCAGTTTAACAAGGGCAAGGATGCCAGAACCACAGTCTTCTTCTGTGTACCCACACAGCCCCTCTTGGTGCTCACAAAGGTGACACACAACGCTATGGGAGATCCCTGGGCTGCCCACATCGGGAAGGCAGGTTTGCTACTGCCCACTCAGCTGCTGGAGCCAAGCCCCTTCCCACACTCTTGTCCAACACCTTCCTTTTCTTTCTAGCCAGCCCATCTCCCACCTTCCCTTGCCTGCCCAAGCAAAGCTCCACCTCAGCAAGCTGAGGGCCCATCACCTCCTGTTGCTGAGGTCCCCATAAATGCTAACATGGCCATTCGCTGGCATTACAGCCCCACACAGCTTGGGGGGTAGCCCAGCTTTTGCTTCTGTGTACCTCCATCCTAGCAAATGATTTTGTGAAAAGAGGAGAAGGGGGAGAAAAACCAAGTCTCCTCCTTCAATTTCAGATGCACAAAGGATGCTTTCTCTAACAAACTCACATGGCACAAGATGGGTCATCTATAAGAAGATGAATATTGTACATCAGAGAACAAGCACTAGCCTTTCTGCAACATGGCAGTCAGAACTGGACTAAGATATTTAGGAAGAGAGACAATGACAAGCCAGGCACGTTGCAGTGCGCCTGTAAACAGAAGGCAAGTCATCTTTCTGGGCACAGGAGTAATGAAGAGCAACTTGGAAGAGCAATTTGGAAGGGAGGTGGTGAATAAGTTGGGTCTGGCTTTTCTCCTCACCCCCCAGAAGGGAAGTGACACCCAGATCTGGCCATGGTGTCAACAGCACCCACAGAAGAGCCTGAGCATCTCGGCATGGCAGGACAGGTCACAAGCCAGAATGATTCATGAGCTGGTATGAAGACAGCTTCAACTTGATTAACGGAGCCCTCAGAGTCAAAGATGACTGCAGGACTCCAAGTCCTGGGCTCCAGCAGTGCAGAATTACAGCACAGGAAAGCAGCCAGGCAGGAAAAAGAGGACGTCCTCGAGGCCCACCCAACTATACCATGTTATATAGGTGCTTGGTTTACAGATCTTGGTACTCAGCCAAGTTTTTGGCTGGCTGCGTGGAAAGGATACAATGCAGGAAAAAGGCATCGATGATCTACGAAGGACCAAGTGCTCTAACCAGCAACCATGGCACACAGAGGGGACTGCTGATCAACTCCCTCCATGGCGCTGGGCAAGGGAAGCCCAGGGACACAAAACAATAGACATCCCAAACTGGTTCCCCCTGGGACCCAAAAACAATATGGGCAGGGACGGAAACTAGAGGGAAGGCTGGGGAGGAAAACAGCACCCTCTAAACCCAAAAGTTAAAAAAGAAAAAAAAAAGCAAAAAAAAAAGCAGACATTGAGATACAGTCAGATTCAGAGCACAGCAGCGCTGCACCGGGAGGCACACGTTTCCAGTTACTGGAACAAAACCTCATGGTCAGTAAGAATTAAATGCAAGATCCAACAGTGACTAGAAGGGAAAAAATCCTGGAGAGCAGACACATGTGGGTTATTACACAGCCTGGCAAGGTCAATCTCAGTGCTAAAAACGGACAAAAATAAAAAAAGCTGTCAAACATTTTTAAAGGGACACTCTCTCACACTGGCTGCTTTGACACTGTCTATGAATGGTCCTTATTTTTTATCTACTTATTTTGTAATTTTGTAGCCTACTCCGTTCCAGCCAGAGGCTGCAACAAAACTCTTATTGATGGTGCAAACTGCTGCAACTTTGGCTTTAGGAGAACACAGGGCAGTTACCTCTAGCTTCACAAGGCAGTAAAATTTAACTCTCCTCTCTTGTTTTGCAGCACTGATTCCTTCCCTGATGTTTCTGAAAAGACCAGAACTGCAACTGCAAATGGCTGTGCTCTACACCAACGACAAAGTGCCCTGTCATACCAATACATAATTGAAAATGCTGACACAGTGACAACTGCTATCAGCACAATTCTGATAATCATGTTAACTTGCTCCTGCTGCAGGAACCAGTGGGGGTGGGGAAGAGGCACTGTGATTTAGGGGCTACCTAGAGAGAAATTACATGGGATTTTGTTTACATTTCTTGGCAGACCTTCTGCATTTCAAACACCAAAATACCCACCTCCTCAATTCCCAGGGGCAACGTTACCGCCCCCTTTTATAAGAGCTCAAAGGCGGGTCAAAGTTTGAGAAGAAATCCAAATTTTATCTCTTTGATAAGGCATGCTTGAAGTTTGAGATGTGTGGTGTTAAAACTCCTTTCAAGAGCTACAAATAGATGAAGCTCAACACAATCCAGCAGTGAATGAAAGGCTTCCATAGCCAGTGCTGCATATTAAAATGTTTTTGTCACCCCCATACGCTTCCTCTGTAATGAAGCAGGCTGTCCCGAGAGAAAGGATGAAATTAACAGCACTTAAATCAAACCAGCATTGCTCGGGCAAACACGTGGCCTCAGGAAGGTGGCTACAGACAACCTCCCAAGGACCCCTCCAACCTCTTCCCAGGGAGGCTGGGGAAGGTGCAGAGGAGAGCAGCAGTGGCTCAAGTGAGTGGGGCAAGTGAGAAGGGGGAGCCCCAAAGCGCTACTGGAGATGGGGTCACCTCCAGGAGAAAATATGTCATTATCACAGGATTATTGGGGGTACACCACACCTAACAACAGCATCACCTTCCAGCATTTAAAAGGCAGCCAGCAATTGAAGCCAGCAAGCCAACAAGTATTAGGTATCTTAAACCAACTGGATGACAAATAACAAAAATAAACATTTATCTTGCCCTCTTCACACAAGACCAGACAAAACTGTCTGTCTGCTAAGCACCTCAGGTTATCTCCTATCCCAAATGTGTTAACACTAAAGGTAAGCAGTAATTAAACCGAAAGAAGATGTACAACCAAAGAACGCCTTGCTGCTCCATGGCCTTTCTGAACAGCAACCTGCCGGTGCTCTCATTCAGCTGCAGCAGTGCTGGCATGTGCTAGGAGCTGCACAAACACAGAAGAAAATGCCAGGCTAGTCCTTTTCCCCAAGGGAGCCGTCCTCCTCCGTTCAGGCTCCATGGAGCACAACAGACAAGTCATGTAATAGCCTCATCTATGGCAGAAGAGCTGTATCAATTGGGCTGGTTAAAATGAGTTAGAGAGGTCACTCTGACCCACGAGACAAAAAACAACATACGGTGCACAAGGGCAGAGAGGGGAAAATGGGATAATGGGACACTTACAGGAGCTTTATCAAGACCAAAATGGCATTCAGCTAGGGCAACGGGGACAGGAAGGCACAAGGAAGAGGCAAAAAGTGCAGACAAAGAGGGAAGGAAGGGAGGGGAAGAGAGTTAGAGGCATGACTTAGGCACAAAATATCCAAAGTAGCTGTACTCTGAATAGCTAACAATTAGTTGGTCAGAAAATTATTGCATCAAGTTAAGCCAGGCGAGCCTGAACTCAGCAGCACGCGACAAACAATGAAAAAGGAGAGTCGGTGTCAGTTCAGAAGTCACCACAAGTGTTGAGCACACTACAGCTGCAGATTATCAGTTTCGATAATATTATAGCTTGACTACATTACGACTTGATAATGTTCATCTGGATAAGTCAAGCCTGTTGTAAGGCCACTGGGAAGTGAAATCAGAAGGGCTGTGCCACAGCCCAGTGCCTGCTGGGGCCGGGCACCGTGGCTGCCTGGGCACTGAGGGGTCAGCACCTTCCTGCAAGATAGCTCATCCCTGCTCTGCTTTTCCTTCCAAACTCATGGTAATCTGCTGCAGATCAGCCAATTTATACAGCAACACAAGATCTGATGGGAGCTGGGATCTCCTGGATGAAACTATGCAAATTATGAGACTGGTAAAGAAGAGGAAGAAATGGAGGGTGAGCCAGTCCTGCAGCATCCAGCCCCTGCCCGGCAAGCTCCGCTGGAGGGTTCAAGAGAGCAAAGTAGGAAACAGCTGCTGGAAAACCACCTATAGACTGGAAAAGCATGACTGCTACAATATAAACCTCAGCTTGAAGTAGTACTTGATTTTCCTGGATTTAGCAGAGAACAAAGATCCAGATTCTACACTCCCAAATGTGTGACTGTGGGGAATGAAAGACAGGACAGGACTGACTGACAAATTTTCTTTGGGTTCTCCCTCTCTCGACCCAAACAAACAAGCAATAACTGCAGCACACACCCCTTCAGTAAGCACCAGAACTTGCTCATCCCCATTACTAATGCTGCCAGTGCAGGAACGGGAGTGCCCACCACACGGCAAGCTCAACCATCCGTTTTGGCATGATAAAGACTCCTAAAGGACGGATAAAAAGAGTGGTAGTGACAGTCTGGGGACCAAACCCAGAGCTCTGTCATGACAGACTCGTGAGCCAGAGGGATGCAGGTTGCCCAGCTGGGGCTGCAGCAGCTCCCACCTCCCCGGCCTGGTGCAGGCACAGGGGCCATTTGTTCCTCAGCTAAACCCAGGCAGCGCCACAGCCCAGCCTAACCCAAACCAACAGAGCCAGCAAGCACTAAATTCAGTCATTTTTCCCTCAGTCTCTTCTCTCAATTTCAGCTCTGACTCCTCTATCTTTTATTTCTTTTTCTAAAGACACATTTAGAGATGAAACCATTCATAACTGCCTATCCACAGACAGTTTGTGGCAGCATAATTGACAATGAGTCTGCTGCAAAAATGAAAATGCTGTTTTAATAACCTTGGCCTAAAATACATTCTGTTGTATGCCTCAAAGGGTTTCAATAAAAAGTCAACCTGTAGAGACATATTTTCTTGGCTTAAACAACAATCCAAAGCATATAAATGTAGTCCAACTATAATGACATATTTATAGGCCAATAAAGCTTACACTGCAGCTTTCATACTTCACTTAAAGGAAGTCTGTAAGAAGCAGTGTTATATAAAATAATTTGAATTTTTTTAAACTATAGCCCAAGGAATACAAATATGCAACTTTGCCATATTTAACCAACAGTGTTTACATTTCTTAGTTGCTAAAAATTTTGTAAAATGAAATAATTCCTCATTTGGTGACTTCCCACTGGTTTACCAAATATGGGTATACAAGTCCATTTATTACAAAGAAAAATCCCCTAAATAATTCTAAAGACAAAAATAAATAACTAGCGGCCTTAGTAGTGAATGATTTAATCAGACCAATTCTTCTGGAAAAACAGGTTCTCATGTTCATTATGAATAATGCATTCCTGAGCAACTCTATTTTTATATGCTGCATTGTTGTTATTCTTTATTTTTCTCAACATTTGAAAGAAATATTCAGAAAGCTATAAATAGTCTTAAGACATAAACTGCTAGCGTTCAATATTGACATATTTGTAGAAAGGGACAGAATGTATAACATAAATACCTCAACAGGCAGAAAGAAATAATTCTTAAAAATCATTTTTCAGGCTGAAATCTTGAAGCTCACACAAAAAAAATGCCATTGCTAGATCTTTTATTTAATACAGTCCTAAGGAAAAGTTCTGCATAATTCACTAGTGATAAAAACAATGGCATCTTACAGAAAAAACAGTTTCTGTAGAAAAGAAAGGCAAAGAGAAAAGAAACGGAGAAAGAAGAAAAAAGAGACAAGAGGAAAAAAGGAGAAGATCAAAAAAAGAGAAGAGAAAAAAAGAAATAAAAAAGGAGTCAGAACCACCAAATTTGAATTAGGGTCAACTTTCAATTGTAGGTGCATGGTTTCTCTGGGTTGTGGATTAACCAGGTGTCGCCTTAGTTTTGGCTAAGCGAGTGCCACAGAGTGTATGGTACAGGGTATATACGCTGCTCACACAACGCCCCGCTTTGCCTAGTTATTGTTTAAAACTGCCCTGCTCCCAGCAGCAACATGTTTAATTAAGTATGTTTGTGCAGTGCCACTTCTGTGGTTCTGTATCAGCCATGTTTTCATTTCATCCGGGTTATTTCACCCTTCACCACTCCTGGATAGTCTGTGAAAACTGATTTTGTTTCTTCTGTAAAGTTTTTTTGAGCTCCTTGGTAAGGATATAATTTCCTATTACCTTCTACAGCTCGGTTCAAAAACATCTAGTAGGAAAAACTTCAGAATCTACTCACTTTTATGAGATTTTTCTGTAATGGAAAATGCCGTTTCATAGGAAAAAAGGGGGTCCAGGAGATCACCTTGTTTATCTAGGCCTTTTCAACACCTGGTTCAGCAACTTCCTCGTCTACAGCCAGGGTTAAACATGGGCATCACTACAGACTCATGCATGGCCTGCCAGACTAGCACAGGAAGGGATTTGTTCCCTTCAGTTCCAAGTTCTATACAAAGCGGCCTGCCCTGTCACAGCCACTCCACTCTGCCCCGTGGGGAAGCCCTCCATGAAACATCCCCATGGGTGCAGCATTGAGTACCTGATTAGGAGGAGAACCATGCTGCAGTGATGGGAAATGGTGGACGCGCCAGAGATCACCTCTCCATTTGGGCTCACTAGCCTTGCTAATAGAGCTGCGCTGATGCCCTCACCTGAGGGACCTTTGCACGACAGTGCACCACACTCCCTCACAGTTTACAATCCTATTTTAAGAGAAAAACTACCCCATCCCATTGTGCTGGAGACCTATTGCAGAAGTTATTGCTAGTAAATCTTTGATCACTGTGGCTGAGCATTGCTCTGTTGGCAAGGTGCTGAGTATTGGAAAAGGTCTGTGGGCACGCATCGTAACACGCACTAAACCTGCCATTTTGACAGCAGAGAAGCTACAACACCAGCAGCTCAAACCTCTATGCCTTGGACACTGCACTTTATGCTACTGCCTTTGCCTACAGCTAGGGAGACAGCAATTCCCAGAGCGCAAGGTCAACCTTGACCCACCACTCAGAATGAGATAAGTAAATCTTCTTCACCTGGCAGGTGTTAAACCTCCATCCCATAGTTAAGCCAAACACCAGAGCTCATGGGTTGCCTACAGGATGCAACCAAATAGGGCTGCTTCACAAGCAATGAGAATCACCGTTCTGAGTTTTTCTCAGATCCGGGAAGCAAAATATGCTTAAATTCTTGGGTCTTTCAAATAGTAAAAAAATCATCTTAGTATGAGATTTAAAAAATGTCTTTGATTGCCTTCCATAGGCTAGATCAGTTGTCTGTATCAACAGGCCTAATCAACTATAGGTCTTCTCGAACCTTTGGTTTCACTCCCGCCAACCAGTCCTGATGAAGAAAAAGCCAATCATAACCAAACATTAGTCAAAATACCCTTTTCTACTGAAAAAAAAAGATGCAACAATAAAGCCAGAGCCACCAACCGAAGATGAGCAACATCAGAGTGTGGGTTATCAAAATTATACCACATAGTTTGCATTCCATAAGCGTTATCAGTATAACCCCTACTTTCAAAGGCTTAACATACAACTACAAGCTTTAGGCTTAAAGATAATTTTCTTTGGCTCCTAGGGTAGATAACAGCAATTTCATAACTTACCTCAAGGGGTTTTTTGTTTGTTAAAAACAAAAACACGAAAACATTAACACACAAAAGTTCTGTCTGAAAAACATTAAGATTCTTCTGACACAACAAACAAATGCAAATAAGTGTAGTGCGTAAAGAAGATGCCAGGGCAATAGCAGAGAAAATTACTGCATGTAATTATGAACCAGAAGAAACCACACAGAAAAGCAAAGGAAAAGAGAAAGAATTGCATGGGTTATTTTTTTCCTGGAGATGTAATGAAAAATAAGATCAACCTCCAATTGTACTTTAATCTTCCAACCTACATATCTAATGGTGAAATGCAAGATTGACAAAATCACTTCACCATTTGATAAGATCAGAAAAACGAGATGCAGAAGATAAATCCTCCAAAACAGATCTTTGGCTTACTGTAACTTGGCTTCGATGCCAACACAGTCGTGCCGTTATAAAACCGAACTTGGCTCTGCATCTCCTGTTCATGTAGGTACAAAAGCATTTCCTCACATCCATCAGCCTTAGCTTTTAATTTCTTACCTTTCCACGCATTATGGCCTAAATCTGATGCTCTTCAAACTTGGAACATTTGTTAAAAGCTTGGTACAACACAGAAATGTCCCCGGGATGCACTTCAAAGCGCCGTCTCTGACAGCTATTATGCATCCAAGGTCCTAACACCACAAACAGGCACGTTTACCAACAGGAGACCCATCTCCCTCGGACCTTGGGCACCCACCACGGACTTTACAGGTGTGAGTGTCTGTGCACCAAAGCAGCCCCAGAGCTGCAAGCCTGTCTGCAACTACTCAAAGTAACAGAGCTACCATTTCCCTCCCTAAAAACAGACAGGTCCTATCTGGAGAGAACAGCAGGGTGCTCGCAGGGGGCCAACAGTGTATAGTAACATAAAACTCACAGGGAAGTGCTATAGAAGGCTATGGAAGGGACATCTCCCTACTGAACGAGACACAAAGCAGACCGGACAGTGACAGGAGAAGCACCAGAATCAGGTGACAACCCTGCACTTCCAGAAGATGGGACATGAGAGGTGAAAGGCCTTTGCCCTTCCCTGCCTGTCCCAGGAGCCCTTGGGAAGATGTGTGAGCCTCCTCTCCCCACCATGCACAGCTCTGACCTGATCCCTCAGCCTGCAGAGCCCCAGGGAGAGCCCTTGACAATTACTTGTGCGCACATCTTCAGGGTTGAGCCTTAGCGCTCAGGGACACATCTATGGAGCAGACAGGTATCACGGAGTTACCCCATGCTAATCTCGAAGGAGCCTGTGATGAGCTCACCACCACCACCACCCATCCCGCTTAGGTACCTCATCACCACACCTCTGCCCGAAGCACAGACATACCTTGGGAATCAGCGACGGCTTGGCAGAATCAGGCTCATCCGCCTTCAAAAGACACTCACCCACGGGTCCCTCCCCACAGGAGAAAGTAAAGGATACTCACCAAGGTCAGCCTTTTCCTTCAGGATGTCTTTGAAGTTCAAGCCACTGTTGAGCGTGGATTGTCTGTATCTCGTCAAGGCCTCCTTCTGCCCATTCTTCCCCACATCCATCGGCTTGACCGGCTCAGCCCGGAAACCACACTTCCACTTGGAGAAATCGGACTGTGCCCATTTTGCCAAGTCCTCAAGCTTCACAGTAACTTTCTCTGAAACAGCAATAACTTCATCCTGCAAGAAGCAGTCAAATCAGAATATGACACGTCACGCGGGGCTCCACGATGACTGATAAACCCGTAGCACCACCCCACCACAGGCTACTGGGAAAAGCCTATCTTGCTGTTGGCAGATTAATCTTTCCATAATACGGAATACCTAGTACTTAATTTACTCCTCCTGCCACCTAAGTGGAAATATTAGTTGTTTACTCAAAACAAATACACATGATTGAAAGACAATTTCTAGGACAGAGGCAATGATCCTAAAATGCATTTGAAATGCAGGTTGCCAAATCAGTCTGTATAACCCAAAGCCTTGAGGGAAAGTTTGTTTTTAGGTGCAATTAGCTGCAAATGTAAAAATTCATGGCTGGATGACTAATGGTTATAGCTAGTCCTGAAATAAATGGACTAAGTAAATCTCAGATTCTTGGAACTCTGACTCACCAGAAAATTCCTGTGTTTATGGTACATTTTCCCTTGGCTTATACACAAATATTGAATTTAACTTTTGTCCTAAAAATTAAATAAAACTGTGATGTAATCCCAAAAGAAATACTACATAAATGTTATGTGCTTCCCACCAAAAGAAACTTGCACATTCTCATGTTTCTTAAAACCTTTTTCAAGATCAGAACTGTAATTTTTTTCCCTTCTTAAACACACATTCTAAGAAAAGCACTTAAACTTAGTTTAGCCTCCAGAACATATACTCAAATTAAACAGCTCTAATTGCTGAATTTTATCCTTCCAGGAAACAATCAACTCCTCTCAGTCCTGATGAATAAGCAGAATGTTCTATAGCTGACTCCAGTGATCAAGGGCTCAAGAAAGCCTCAAAAAAACAAACAAACATACGCACATATCCAGCAAGATATACTCCAGATTTTTGAGTTAAAACAGCAGAAATAATTTGTTGTAACGAGAGCTGGCTGCACACGACACCTTGCACACCACATAGTTCTAGCACTAAATAAGGCTACAGGTTCTTGAAATAAATAAACCAGAATCCAATTTTTCTCACAGGTTCTCACAATACACAAGTATTTGCAAAGGGGAGAGAAATTCTTTGAGTTATTAAACAAAGAGAAAAGCACAATTGATTCTGTGGGTTTTTTTCCCATTGAATACATTCCTCAGGAAATAAAATACTGCTCAATAGGAAAAAAAAAAAAGCTTTATTGTGATAAGTTACACACAATACAAAACCTGAAGTATCTCTAGTAAAAAAGCAGATCTGATATTCCACTCTCCCTTATATAATACAAAATCATTTTATAAGCAGGCACCTTCATTACATTTAGTGCAATGACAAATATTTGGTCAGAAACGAACAGCATGCTTATATGCTAAGCAAGCTTGTAATGAAATCTTTTCCTTTATCATTGCACAGCATAAGAGCTTCCACCGAACAACAAACAGTAACAGTGATGTTTTAAATCTCTGTTTATGACAAACATCAATACTTTGTAAACAAGCGTTGGGTACTACAAAGTACAATTTCAATGGATGGTTTCACCCAATTTCATTACACCATCCACTTGTAATAAAAAAGCTGTAGTTGCTATGCATTTTATAGCTATTACATGGTGATTATTAAATGTCAGGATGGAAAAAAAAAATACATATACATTAATATCAGCCCGCCTGCAGACAGTCTCAGCAATTTCTGGATGAAGCCCTCTTTTAGGATGTTGAACCAGCTACTACACAATTTCTAATATTCAACACTAGAGAAATCTATTTAGCAGCAGTTTTAAAAAAAAAAAAAAACACAACAAACTGACTTGGAGATCAGACGTGTTTTTGGTTAAAATATTATTTTCCAAATAGCTCTCATGATCAAATGATTATGATTTCAATTACTAGTTTCTTCATATCCTTTCCAAGAACTGGTATGACTAATTTTGGCTGGCATACAAAGTAAGCTGAGCAGACAATTTATTAACCAAAAGAAAAGTACAATCACTATTACATCATCAATGAATAAACTTGTTTTCGAGAATACAACCTTCGCACATACGCACATGATGTGTACACAGTGAAAAAAAAAGGAATTAAAAAGAAAGAAACCCTACTCTAACAAGGGTGAAGTGATGCCGGCACACTTGCCAGCTCTGCCCAGGCTGCCATGGAGGGGGAACCAGAGAGACAGGAAGAGGGGAAGAGGCAGCTTTCAAGGGGGCAGGGAGAGCACACCCAAGCCGTATGCTTTCTGTGGCAGTGGCACGGCCATGCCCATGAAAACACGTGGTGTTTGGCATCCCCACACTGATGTGAGGGGCCAGCAAAAGCCGTGCAAAAAGACCATCATGTGCTTGCCTCAGCCCTTCACAAGATAGCACTGGGACTCTAAATAAAGTTGCCGTGGTGCAAAGGGGTGCCCAGAATGGCACCCCAGAGCAGCTGAGCACCAAAGTGGAATGCATGAACATAAAATATAAAAGAAATTCAGGCTGTCACTGTGCCACGACAGAGGTTGTGGGCCGAAAACCCCCATGCAGGCGGTGCTAGGTGATGGCTGCTTGTCGGGACCGCCCCATCACCCCTGCAGCAGCTGTGTCCCCAAGGGCACCCGGTCCCTGACACCCCTGCGGCAGCTACATCCCTGAGGGCGCCAGGCTGGCCCCCAAATCGGCTGGGATCCCTGAGGAGGGCAGCTGACGGCTGGCCTTGAGCTCATGGCTGCTAGGCTGGGCCTTGCGCCACTGCTGAGCAATGGCAGCACCTGCCTCACAGCTGTCGGGCCAAGAGGACCCATCCTGCACCTCCTGTAACTGCAGTTCCACCGCCATCAACCCCCGCAAAAGCCAGAGCTGTTCCTAACATTAAAGGCACTGCTTTAACGGGGTGTCTGGGGTCGCCCCAAAGGAAGCGGGGCCAAGGCCGGGCCCGCCCTGCAGAGGTGATGGCTGCAGGAGGAGCCCCTCATGAGGGAGGCCGGGCAGCACCGCCTCTCCAGCACCTGGGAGCGCCCAGGCATACTCCACACCAGCACCGGCCTCATGTCCTCCCCTCGTACCGCTAGCGATCACCATGGCTGCACCAGGGAAACACTGCTAAGTTCACTTTTAGCCAAAAAATGGAAAAAATACCCTATATATTTCAGGGCCTGCCTTGGGTCACCCTGCCCTATGCACAGTGGGACTGGGTTGACCTGCTCTCTCTCACCACTCATTTTTTGAGTCCTTGCTCATTGTGGCCCAGTTCAGAGACAACTGGCCACATCCTCCTCAACTCCCCACACATCACACCAGTCATGGTTTGGACCACGGTCCTCCTCCAAAGACCATTGCTAACACCGATCCCACAAGTGAGGGACCACATCTCTGGAGATGTTTTCACCCCGGCGCCTCACCGTACGAACGCTGTCAGGCAGCAAAACAAGGCGCGTATTTTCAGCCCCTTCTTTCTGAGGAGCCCGAGCCATGGGCAGCTTCCAGGGAGGCTGTCTTCCCCACATCTTGGCAGTTTGCTAACACAAGAGGTCATCTGCCCCAACGCCATCCAAGCAGAGGTCACCCAACTATTTCATCAGCTCTGGGATTTCGATGCGTCTTGCCAAGCTTTCACACATCCTTAAGCAACCTTTCCAAGTCCTCAGACCCAAACTATGACTCATGGGGTTTTTTAATTATATTTTTGGAGCAGCAGGTGACAAAAGGGTCCCTCTCCTTTTTTGTCAAACAAAAACGACTTGCAGCCCTGTGTAACAACAGAAATTGCTTCGGGACTGGCAGGACTCTGCCAGCCAGAGGAGCCCCCATAGCCATTCGGTATCAACTGCTGCACAGCTACTGCCGCAGCCCTTCTAGAGAAACCCTTTTGATGAGATGACAAAGGAATACAGATGTTGAATAAATAAGAACCAGGTACATGGTGACACATGACTAACAAACCTTTAGAAGATTAAAGAAATCTGCTGTATAACCTTCATGTCATTCATAATTATGTCTCTGTGTAAACATGAAAACCCCCCCACGTCGTATACAGTGCATATATATCTCTCTATACAAAAATCAACTCATTGTGTATTAGCTATGCTCTGGAGTGATATGTTTATGAGGTCTCCATTGCACGGTTAAGACTTTATTTGCAGTTTTTCCCTGCTACAGCAAGATGAGCTTTGCAGGAGGAAACAGCCAGTGCCGATTTCAGCTCTGCTCAGAAATGAGATTTATCTCGGATGTGCCTTTTTGGATGCTGACCGACCAATGGCAACGCTTTTCCCAGCCACTAAGTTGTCTAAATCTCGAAATAAGTACTGACTATAAAAAGAGGCACTTCTTCTTCTGTTTCTGTAAAAGCGGGTATCTGGTCAGCCTATAATTTTAGCACATCTTACAAGACTCCTGAGCAAAGTACGATACTTTCACCTATCAAGTGGGAAATGGGGAGACGGTTAAGAAAGATGATGATACAAACCCTTTCTCATCCCTCTCTTGTTTTTTAAGAGCTTATCAGATTTGCATTTTCAGAGAAATCGTCCAGGGAGAAGGGGACAGTATCTTCTCGAGAGCCGTTATGCTTAAATATTATGTCACTGTTGTCTAAGCAACCATCACAGCCTCCCGAAAGCACAGAATGCTATATTGCCTGACTCAGCAGATGGTTGAAATACTTACATTCAGGGAAAGAGGTCAGGTAGTTAGAATAGTTTAAAGGAGATAATTATTTTTTAGAAGAAATATTAACTCTTACAAGGCAGGGAGTCACAGGGTAGCACAGGAAGGTCGTACATCTTGATTGCACACCCGCATACGGTACCTCGCAACTCCTCACTCATTGCCAATAAGTAGGAAAGATTTATATTTTAGAGACACCAAGGCAGCCCTAAAAGAATTACGGTGACCGAGATATCTCAAAATTTTGACGTGCTGAGACTGTTTTCACTCCAGTGCTTCCAGAGGTCATTTAAGGAATTCTGGAGGGCACAAGCGAGTCGAACACCTGCTTGGCTGTCTCCTAACATCAAATATGTGGCCTACAGAGAAACAGGAGACGTACTGTAAAAACTCTTGCCGATAATTACAGAAGACACTGCATGTCATTTATCTGATCAGTATGATTTGCATTAGAAAACATTTTCAAGCCTTTTTACTGAAACCTTTAGCACAGTAGATAGCTGGGAATGCATATTTTACAACCCGGTACATTGCTGATGAAAATACATTCATCCACAGGAGCAAAAAATACAGTGCAACTCTTACGGACTGCATTCACTGAGAATAACAGAACTGCGTATTTCATTTGGGCATAAAGGCCTCTCTTATTCTGGGCTTTTCTTACATCCCATGTATTTTTTAGTTTTTTGCGATTTAGGTAAAAATGACCTTCCCGTACCTTGCACAACAACGCTGTTCTCACCTTGGGAATCTAGTTCCCTGCTCTAGATCCCTTTGAGGAGAGGAAGGTCGCATTGTGGAGGTGGAGACAGGAATTCATTGGAAAAGGGGTTCCAATAAACCCTTCTCCCATAGCAGTGCATTTACCTGGGTGTTTGGGGAAAGTACCGTCACCCTTAATTGACAGCACAGTCAATCCAAAAAGCCCTGTTAGCAGCGAGTCCATATTCCAGAGCTCTTCTCTGCCATACAGATGCTACCAGGGCTCTAGGACAGTGGTGGAAGCCAGGTCATCTCAATTCAGTCCTAATCCACTTGCCAAAAGTCACTCAGGGACCTGAACCCAGGTCTCCAGAGTCATCTCCTACAAGCAGCGCTTCACCCAAGCTTTCCTCCAGGGACCATATTCAGTCCTAAAGAGGCAGCGAATGTTTGTACAGGACAGCTTTGCTCTCAGAGACGTTCTCCAGAGAGAAGAGAAGGTCCTGTCTCCCTACCGCCTGCTGTGGACTGGGGGTATACATGGGAGTTTTTAAGACTGCAGGATCACAGACTAGCTAAAAAACTGTGGCTACATCATAGAAAAGGTCTGGCTCTGGAAAGTGCCCTGTTAAGCCTCCCTGCAAGGCACACAAAGGACACTCCTGCCATTCACTCCCTTATTACATGTTGCTCTTCCTGTAGAACCTTTCTAAGCAGGCTGCAGACCTGGGAAGCCGGGGTACAGCTCTGCCAGGTGGGAATTGCTGCTCCTGTTCTGTAGGTGGGATCTCCGAATAACAGGGAAGCCTCACAAGAGGCTTCAGCACTTGGCACTGGCAGGGGCAGCTTTCTTTTCCACTTTCCCTGCCCCGACTGCCTCATTTGGTGCCACCTCCTCATGCTTCCGCTAGCCCAGGGCAGACGGAGGCACCCCAAAGGAGGCGCAGAGCAGAACTGACCGCTGGGGTCTGGGCTTTCAATGCTCCCTGGAGATGCCAGTGTGCAGGGACTTACAGAGACCACCGCTCTCCACCCATGAACCTATGGGGAGAGCCCTGAGAATGGTAACATGCACAGTCCAGGAATTTACCTGGCGCACAGCAGAATTTTAAAGAGGCCAAGGCAGAACCTTTCATCTGTTAATCCTTCTCTAATTACTTTAAAGGGCTATAATGATCTCGTTAAATTCAGGTGACAGGTATTTCCCCAGCCTACCACGCTATTTCCCCAGCCTAAGCACAGCCGCACATAGCTGTCTGAAACTCACGCCGCCGGAGAACGCTATGTCCCAACGTGTTCATCCCGTCTGCCGGGGTCTAAAACCCAAAAGAGGAGAGCAAGATAAAGGACACAGGTGAAGCACGTGAAATCCTACAGTATTCGCTTTCCCTTGTATTAGCAAGCAGCTTTTTCGGCGTGGCTCAATATTTCCAAAGTGAGACATGCAAAATGTCCTGGGGCAGGGCAGCACTGTGTTTTTGTAAGACACTTTGTGGGATACTGGTACGTCTGGGCCAGAAGTGGGGTGGAGATGGAGCGCACAGAGGGATGGCTGTGAACAGGTAGACTAGACACTTCTACTGCAAGCCGCCTCCTTCATATCTGGGTGGATTTTTCTCCCTCCTCCCGCTCCTGAGCAGCAGTTCAAATTGAATTTATATCTGTCACTGCAGATAGAAGTTCTGACCAAAGAGAAAATAGGCTTCAGTCAAAATGTTTTCCCGTCAGATAGCTCACAGATCTCAAAGAGTTGTTTTAGTTTAGGCAAGTTGACAAGCAATTCATTCCTAATTTTGCCTACTACAGCTACAGTACGAAAAGCTTTCCTCGTAGATTACATAATTATATTTTTCTTAACACAGAGTACATTGCATTAGCAGGTTTAAATTATGCAAGCTTATTCTTTTGTCTTTTCTTATATTGTGTTCTATTGTGCTGGTAAAACAATATGTGCTTTAATTAGCAAATATCTGTAAATAATTTACTTGCTTTTCATACAGCAGAACAATGGAGCCAATTTTCACATACATCCACTGAGCATGTCTAGGGGGTTTCTTGCCAGAACCTTCCATTGTTCAGTATCTGTATCAGTCTGCCCATCATTAGCAGCTAACGTTCAACAACCCAGGAAGAAATTAAAGTTTCAGCCCCTGGGAGCAGCCCCAAGCCCCCCAAACCTGAGGCTACATTTTGCAAAGAAAGATTAAAATATCCAGAAAATGAAAACAAACTCTTATTATCTATAACCCTGGCACCTTCGCATAGAAACATGGACGCCTGCCAAGCATTAAGATCATTGGATTAATGCCATAAAATGCCGATGTTCATCTGACCTTCTGACTGCATTTTAGCTACAAAATAAAAAGCTCAACTTGATACAACACTATGAATCACACCAGCGTCTAGTCTCTGCAGGGTTAATGCTGGGTGTGAACCCACAGTGCACACGCACAAACACACACACACACACACACACACAAAGGAAAAAAGCTCTTAAATCACAAGTGGATGACTGTTTGGAGAGTTAAGGCATTGTTATTTTGAATGCGAATGAAAGGGCCAGAACAAGCATTGCAAGAATATTTCAATTATGTATTTCCCAGAACTACATCTCTGAGCAACTAATGCAAATATTGCTCCCATAGCAATAGAACTTCTTCCCGAATAAAAGCATGTAAGAGCTTGAATCAGAACATACTTTCTGTATCATTCGCATATTGTTTGAATATTATTAAAAATGCAAAATCTACGTATGCGTTACTCTCCTGAGCAATACAGTAATTATGATTAAGGGACAAGCGGCACAAAAAGAGCCAATTTATCTTACTTGTGCTTAGGAATAGTATTGTGTAACTAAGCAACTAAAGACAAAATATAGTCTAATTAATTCACTCCTATGCTTATTTAAAAGACACAATTAGAACATTTTTATTTTCCAGCCTGCACAGTATCTCAACATGCTTGAGGGTGTACCATGTGAGGCCTATTATTCTCCAAAGACAAGAGTTTAATGTTTAGTGCCACTGATCAGACTGGGAACAGCAACTCTGGAGAGCAGTGGGTGTATTTTACAGTCTGAATGCACTGGAAGCAGAGGGAAAGGGAAAAAAAAAAAAAAATAATAAGGAAAAAAAAAAAAAAGGAATCTGCCTTAAGTGACCAGATATGCCAGATTGCTGGCTACTGGCTAGCAACATGTGCTTCTCTGAGTAACATCATTGCCCTCTCCTTCCTTTGCCAGCATATGCTACTGGTGGCGAGAGAGATAAAAATATACAGAGTGGATATGCAATTACCAAAACCATGAATTTTATGACAAATGCCATTTCTCTAACACTGCTATTACAGTGCGCCTGATTTCCAGAGCTGAATTAATTTGAGCAAGTGTACATTGGAGATTGATGCTATTAGCATGATTTTTAAAGCACCCTTTAATAATCATAATCTGCATGTTTGAAACGTGTTGTCATTACCAGTGTTGACAGATAGAGCATGAGGCACACACCGCGGAAACTAAACTGGGGCCGTTCTCATTGCAAAGAAGAGCGTACAGATTCCTACATCTCTCAAAAAAACCTATTTCTGTGCAAAGGGAGTAGCACATTTTTCAAGGGGGATGGCAACAAACCACTAGCAGTGTAAGAACCTTTGCTCGGGCCAGCCTCTGCTACCTTTACACTCTGGGGTAGGACCTCTGCACATGGAGAGCCCCTTGGAAAGGAATCAGGCTTTCAAGGGATGCTGTGAGCATCTGTCCCGAAATGAAGACAGAACAAACCCGTTGCCTCCCTTAACTTTCTGGAAGAATCTCTCCTGCAATTACAAATGACATACATTTATGGAGTGACTTTTTTTTTTTCTTTCCCCCCAATTAGTCTGAAAATGCAAAATACTGCTAGGGAAATAATTACAGGAAACTAGCTCTCTCCTCTCCTCTGTATGAGCAACGCTTACTCATGTAAATTACTTGCATGAGTAAGGATTATTTGCAAGGCGAAAAGCATTGCATCAGATCCCCAGTTTGGGAGAAGAGATGAAATCAACACGAGTTCGTAGTAAACTTAGCTCCCGATGAATGAACCAAAGGCAGATCCCCACCGACAGTCCAGCCTCAGCAGAAGCAGTGTTCATGACGACGCAGGGCAACACAGGGAATGTCATACCATGCAAAAATAAATCAATTGCTTGTTTGGGGTTTTTTAGGAATTGTACACATCACATCAAATACCATCCCTGGATTTAATGAGCACCAGCTTTGATATATATTTTTAAGCCTAGTCTAATTAATGCCAACACCTTTAAAAACATGCAAATACAAGGCACTAACAAGCATTTTGCTCTAGAACTGCCTCTGCAAAGGTCAGTCGTTCCATAGCCCCGCGCTACCCCTTGGAGCAGAGAGGAGTAAATGAGCTAGAGGAGGGTTTGGCCAGGACCCTGTGGGCTGCAGGGCTCGGGGGCTGAGCCTGCCTCACATCCCCTGAACACCGCGGGTCCAGGGCGCTGCACAAGGGGACTGGGCAGGGGCTTTCTGCCAGCAGCCAGCTGGCATCTACTTCTCACAGTCGGGCGCCAGAAAAGCTGGGGGCTGCTTTCCACACACACCCCGTGAAACTGTTTCAAGCGCAACAGTGTGCTCTTACAGCCACTCCCTCCGGACCTTTGCAGCCCCCCGAGCATCCTCCTCCGAGCCCTGCGCAAGGTGCCTGCCATCGCAGAGGTCCTCCCTTCCCATGCGGGAGGTGACACGGGCAACCACACTGGCCCAGGAGGGGCCAAGAAAACCAGGGCAAGGTGGCGATTCCCTCTGGCAAAACAGACGCTTTCCCCATTTAGATGGTGGTCCTCCCAGGACCAGAGGACAGCCACTTTTTTCCCCGCTGGAGGGAAGGGGGAGTAGGCTGCTCCTGCCCTCCGACCAGCGCTGCACCTGCTGCAGCTTTGGGGCTTGACGGCAAGGCCAGAGGCAGCACACCTGGGCCCTTGTGTTTTAAAAGCAGCAACAAAGTTTTCAGTGGAGCAAAACTCTTCCAGCTCACCCAACGGCATCCCCAAGAGCACCACTGGTCTCACAAAAACGTCTCTGCTGCTCCTGTGCAGCAAGGTCACTGGTCTGAACTCAATGCCGGAGCTGGTCCCAGCTTCTGCACGCATGTTGCTCGGGATGCCATGAGCATGGGGGGCCAGGAGCGCTTGTGCCTGCAGCATGCTACTGGCCACATCCCACCTTTGCCATCCACTGAGACTCCCCGGGAAGCAATCTCTGGCTGGCTTCTGGGGCCAAAGGAGAGTTTCTCCGCCGTGCCTATGGGGATGCTCAGCCTTAGGCTGAGGGAGGGGTACCTCGGCGGAAGCACACCTGGGCTTGAACCCTTTGCCGGGTCTGGGCCCCAGCGTATGGAAACATCCGGTTTTAGCAGCAGTCAGGGTTATATTTAAGTCTGGATGATGAATTCAACTAGCTATAAAAAGACTTCTATTTACACTTATCGCTGATTAGCTCAAACATTTGGCAATCAGATAAAATACGCCATCAGAAATTTCTGAGTAACAGAAGCATTACATACCTCCTCGCTTCTCCTCCCCTCCTCGCAGCCACTAGCTGAATATTGTCATAGTGTCAATGCTGCTATTATGGAAAACAGGCAGCGAGCTGCTTGTATTAATCATGTCGCCAGTGCAGGTAGCTGCTAGCGACTATGCCTAAATCTCTGGTGGGCTCGATCGCAAGCCTGCCATTCGACCACTCGCTCCCCTCAACAATTTTACTGACAGCGAGCGCCCCTGTCGCCCTTTGCCTCGGACACCGCAGATCTGCGATATGTGTTGAAGCACTGGTTACTTCATCCCCACTCCCTGAATGCGAGACAAGGTGTTTGACCCCCTCGGCAGCCCCACGCTGTGAATAAGGTCTACCCTGATGGCTCTAAGCTGCCTCTGAGTCGAGAGCTGCACCTCCTCCCGCAGAAGGAGCCCAGCCCGGAGTCAGGAAGCCTTGTGACCCCAGAGGTGGCCCTGCCACCGCTTTGGGGACAGATATGGATGTCATTTACGTAAGGAACGGTGACTGCGGGGTGGTTAGGTGACACAGCCGTCCTGCGCGCCCGTGAAGCCGGTCACCCGCAGACAGCGCTTCGCGAAGCGCCAGCCAGCACCCAGCCTTTTGTCTCTCGGCTGCTTGCGCGTCCCTGAGCGGAATTCGGATCGTTCCAAACTATTAAAAATCGATAATAAAAAAATCATTCCGATGTCTATAAACAAGTTAATGGAGTAAGTGAAAACAAAGTACATTTCTTAATGGGAGTGTTATGTTGCCCTCTCTAGGCCCTGGCTCTCAGTGCCGGTTTCTGTAGGCTCCCTGCCAGAGAAGTATCACTCAGAGCTGTTGCTGTTGCTGCTGCTGCTGCTGCTACTCTGCTAATGAATGACTAACTTAGGCCAGAGGGGAAATGACATCACCGGGGTGTAAAACACAACTGCATTAGGAAACTTTTTACCTGCTTTACATTTGTCATAATTATTCTACACAATACGACTGGCATTTGCATAATTTCAAGGCGTGCCATTATCTTAATTGAAAATTGTTTTCATATGGTTGAATAATGCAGAATGACATCAGTTAAAGCCCCAATGAAATGCACAAGTATAATCACACGGCTAATTACTAGCGGTGTTTGCATGTAAAAATAAATAAAATTGTGCATATTATTAGGAAGGTACATGCAGCTGAAAACTCTCGTACCGGAGCAGTGTTTTACTCGTAATGGTAGGATTAATTTTCTCTGATGTTCCTACCACAGTAACATGAGCTGATCATTAAGGCGTATTAAAATGATTTGTGTCCCTTTCCCCACCCCCCCTCCCTTCCAAATATCTTTCATTTTACACACACACGCGCACACGAAGACACACACAGGCACAGTTTTAAATAGTCACCACGGGCAATTTCAGAGCATCCATTGCTCACTGTCAGTTCCCCGATTCTTAGGAAAAGGTTCCCTTATCTCAGCGGCACGCACAGAAAATTAAAGTGAAGAGGAGGCAGCGAGCGAAGGTGGCTCTGAAACGCGTTTTGACTGCGTACACATGTGTACGGGCACACGGCACGTCGGCATCTATAGCCATAGCCACGCGTGCCTCCAAACGCAGCCCCTGCGGACAGCCGCCCCTCCTTGTACCTACACCCCCCCCGCGGCACCTCCGGCAGAAGTTGCCCCGAAACACCTCACCCCCCCTCCCCGCCTGGTTTCCAGCACCCGTCGGGGACCCTCCCCATCCCCGCAGCCCTTTCTGGGTGCCCCATCCTTCCCCCTCCAGACCACGGACCGTGCCGAAGCAATAAATTTAAACAAGCAGATAACGGAGGAAGCGGGGATGGGGGGGGGAGCGGCCCGGGGCGGGGCGGGGGGCGCAACCTGCGCGGCCCCATCCCGGGCGGGCGCGGAGCTGCGCGGGCGCCGGGTGCCGGCGCGCAGCGTCTTTGCGGCGGCCGCACGGCGGCTCCGAAATACGCCCAGGCATATCTGCAAGTTATTTGAATGTATTATTCCCGTACCTGTCATTTATCACTTTATTCAACACGTCCCTGCCAGCTCAATAGCTTTTGATCTCCCTCAGCCTCCATTTCGTAATTTCCGCCCTCTTAAACATATCGAATACTAAAAAAAAAGCCCTGAACAATATCGAAATCCCCCCCAACGGGTTGTTTTTTTTTTCTCTCCCCTCTTTTGTGTGTGTTTTGAGGATTGGTTTTTTTCTTGTTGCTAACGAAGCCAGAGAGGGGCAGGGCGAGCCCCGCACGCACTCCGCCGCCCGCCGGGCCGGGGGCACCCCGCACCCCGACCCCCCCCCCCGCACAAGTTCCCGGGGCAGCGCACACCGGAGCGCCCCGACGGCGCGGCCCCTCCGCGCTGCCCCGCCACGCACGGCGGGGAGGGGGACGCGGGTGGGGAGAAGCGGGGGTGGAAGGCGGGGGGGTAGCCGTGCCGGGGCATGCAGGTGGGGACTGGGGGCGGGGGGGGGGGGGGGGGGGGGGGCCGGCGCTGCGTTTACCACCTCGCCATGGTCACTGGTCCTGCCCTGGGGGGTGTCCTCGGGGAGAAAATAAAGTTTGGCGCTGGAGAGAAGTTGCCGGCTGGTGCGCTCCTCCCAGAGCAGCTGCAGCTCCGCGATGCAGGCGGGCTCCTCCGCTCGGCACCGCACGAAGAAGAAGTCGCCGAGGGAGAGGACCCGCGCCCGGCCGCCGCCGCGGCGCTGGAAGCGAAACGCCCTGTAGAAGACGTAGGGGCCGTGCGAACCGCACGGGGCGCCGACCCACTGCGGGGAACAACAACACGGCAGCGGCATCAGCGCCCGGCTCCGCGCCGCGCCGCGCAGCGCCGCGCAGGAGGAGGGCGGAGGGAGGGAGGGAGGGGAAGGGAAGGGGAGGGGAGGGCGGAGGGGAGGGGGCGCGCAGCGTGCGCGGAGGCTCCGCGGAGGCTCCGCGGCGGCGGGGGCGGGGCGCGCGGGGCCGCGGGGCGGCGCGCGGGGGCGCGGGGCGGCGCGGTACCTGCAGTGCGCTGCGCTCCATCGCGGCTCCGGCGTGATTGAACTCAACATTCTCCCAAACTTGTTGGCGTGAATGGAACCCGGCAGGTCCTGGCAGGGCAAAGCCGGCCCCGCCGCCCGCCGCGCCCCTCCGCCGGTGTCCCCGCGCCGCTCCGCCGCCGGCACCCCCCCCGCGCCCCGCCGCGACCGGCGACGCCCCCCCCCCGACCTCCGCCCCCCGCCCCGCCGCCCCGCCGGCGCCCCGACGCGCCCCGCCGACGCCGACGCCCGCCGCCGGCCGGGCCCCCGCCGCCTTCCCCGGCCCCGCAAAAATACCGCGGGGCGGCGGCGGCTCCCGGAGGGGCGACGCGGGGGCGGCGGGGGGTGACGGGGACCCCCGCGGCGCCCGGTGATTTTTGGGAGGCCGAAAGGGCGGGCGGTCGCGCTGCGGATCTGACAGGACCTGCCTGTATATGTCTAATATAAAGACCATTTCCTGCGGCGCGAGGGGCGCTGCTCGTCCCCGCGCGCGCCCGGCGGGGCCGCCGCGCTCCCACCGCCGGGCCCTGCGGAGCGGAGATGCGCGGAGCGGCGCGGAGCGGGGGCTGACACCCCCCCCCCCCGTGCGGGCCCGGCCGGCCGCCCTGGGAGAGAGAGGGAGGGAGGGGAGGGGAGGGGAGGGGAGGGGAGGGGAGGGCGGCTCGTCCTTCATTTATTTATCCTTTTTTCCCCGGGAAAGGAGGAAAGTGGGTTATCGATTATATAAACACATCAATATTCATGCGCCGCCGCGCTGCGCGGAGAGACGCGGCGAGGCGAGGGAAAAAAACCCAACGTAAACCGGGGGAGGGGGCGCGGGAGGCGCGTCCCGCGGCGGCGGGGGGCATGGGCGCGCTCCTTCCGCGCCCGCGGAGCCGCGCGCAGCGGGACCGGGTGGCGCTGCTGGGCTGCGGGGGCGGGGTGGCTCCGCGGGCGCGGAGGGGAGCGGGCAGGGCGGCTACGCGCCCCGCGGAGGGGGGTCGGCCCCTCACCTGCGCCCCGCCCGCCTCCCCCCGCCCCCAACCGGCGGTGCCGCACGTCGGGGACAGCGGCGGGCTTTGCGCGTCCCGCGGAGCTTCCGCGTCCCCCCGCTAACGCGGGGCGCCGCGGTGGAGCCGCAGCCGCGGACGGCCCCGGCGGGGTGGCGGTTGGGGGGGGGCACAGCCGGCTCCGCGGGGCCGCTCCCGGCTCCGCGCCCGCGCAGCGCCGGGCACGCAAAGTTTCCATCGGGGCCCCCGGAGCTGCAGCGCCGGAGTAGATACCGCTGCGGCGGTGCGCTGCCCTCCGCGCCCGCGGAGTCCCCACCCGCCCCGCTCAGCGGCGGGCGGGGGGTGGGATCTGCGCTTTCCACCCTTCTCCGCGCCAGCCCAGCCAACCGCGGCTCCGCGGGGGGGCGGGGGCCGGGCGCTGCAGAGCGGCTCCGCGGGGACCTGCCGCCCCCCGCCCCAATTCCCCGACACTGGCACTTTCTGCCCCATTTTTTTAGCTTTTTTCCCCCAAGCCCCCTCCGCGGACCCTGCTCGGGGTGGGGGGGGCGGACACGGACTCGCGCGAAGCCGCCCCAGCGGGGCAGGTCCGGCCCCACCGCCGCGAAACGGCGGGGACAGAAATAAATCACCGAGCAAATAAAGGAAGAAATAAATAAAGATCCTTAATAATGACGACAGCGGTGACGTCAGCACTGCGTGCATCGCGACACAGCGCGGCGCGGGCGGGGGACGGGACAGCAACAAGTGCGGGCAGCGGCCGGGGCGACCCCTGGTGCCCACCCGCCGTACGGCGGGGCCGCCGCCGCCCCGGCTATAGCGCGGGCAGCGCTGCCCGGGGTCCCCGGCCCCGCGGAGCCCGAACGCGCGGTGCCTTTGGTTACACCGAGCGTGGTCACGGGCCGTGGGGCATGACTTCTGGTGGGGGGGTGGCTAAGGGGCAACCCCTGTGTGAGGCGCGGGCGAAGGCTCGCTTGGCTCCGGGCAGAAGGCGTGGAGCAGGTACGGAAATTTGGGCAGCGCTCGCAATGGTGCCGTGCAGATCGGGGGGCTTCACCCCCACATCCTCAGTGCTCATGTCAGGCCGGGCGGCTGCTCTGGGCTCCCCTGGGATGTTGGGTGCTTCTCCAGGGGGAGGCCGCGTTTCTTCTGGATCCTCTAGAGGAAATAGCAAATTCTTCATTCCAGTTTGTAAATGGTTTCATCTTTCCCACCTTACATCCTCCTAAGATGCCCCAAGTGTCCGTCTGTCCAGTCTGTGGCCCCACAGCCTCTTGGCTCGGACTGCAGTGAGATGGAAGAAAGGCATCTTCAGCACTGGGGAAGAGGAATTTGCTTCCAGTGTTTGGTGTGCTGGAATGAAGATGGCCAGAGCTCAGGCTGGGTGGGAGAGCTGATGTGCTCTCCTAAGGCTTCAGAAAGCAGGAGCGGGCAGGGCAGGCGCTAGAGCAGGTGGGCTGCGGGTGCTGGGGGTAGGCTGGGACACTGGATGGGGCAGGCAGGAAGCCAGCAGGTACCAGTGCTCGGGCTGTCACCCAGCGCTGGTGGCTCATGCGCATCTTGGATGGGCAAAACCAGCAGAACAGCACAGGAGCGCTGCGGATAGCAGCCCTTTTGGCCCCTAAAGTCTGACCCTTTGTGCTTGGGAGCTCCATCACCCAGGGGAGAATGTTTTGCAGGGGCTGGGTAGGTATGGGAGGTAATGCAAGGGAGACCCACACCCCAACACATCCCTGTGGAACGGGGAGTGGTGCTCCAATTCACCCCCAGTGAACTCCCAGCCGGAATAACTCGCATTTCTTCAGCAATTCACCTTTGTTTCACTGACCTTGGCATGTTTAATCAGGGTTATATTCTCACACAGATAAAACTGTCCTCAAACGATTGTTACAATATATTGGGCACAAACAGGTTTTTTATTTGTTTATTCATTTTCTTTATCTCAGGTAGGGCTGCTCCTTTCCCACAATATATAATCAAGTAGCAAGGAGAGCTTCCCATCTCTGCTTGTGCCCAAATCCCTCTGCTTCTGCCCCAGCAGCTGGGGCCCAGGCGCTGCCAGCAGCCTTGGTGCTGGCCCCAAGCTCCTGCCCACCGCACGGAGCACCACTGGCAGCTCTGTTGCAGAGCCCCATCCTCCCCTCCAAGCTACGGCACTGTCGCTGCTATCAGTTATATATAAGGCAGTGAGGTTGGATAACCATGCATGGGCGCGTTTTGGTCCTCTCAGCAGAGATTGCTTAACTGTGCAGCATGCTGGGAGGCAGGGGTTATGCATGATGCCCCGAGCCACCACTCCATCCATTGAACTCCTGCAGGACTCCATCTCACCTCCAGATTCTGGGGGAGCTCAACTCCAAAGTCCATACTTGGGCTTACGTCTGTAAGGGTTACATCTAAAGCCAGAACACAGGTGGCGGGACGATCTGATGTTCAATTCCAGACCCAGATCCCCAACGGCTAAAAGGTCTCCTGAGTGGGTAGGTTTCTTCTCACCAAACTTTGATTATCTGAAGGTTTGGCATCCAGTGCGAGCTGTTGGCCCAGCTTCATGCCTTAGACACCAGCAAAGGCAATTCTGAAGGGCCAGTCGCCACTCGCCAGGGACACCTAGTCTCCCACAGGTATAGATTTGCTTCACTCAAAGTGAAGGTGCACCGAGCTGTCAGAAGAGGTTGAGGTGTGTGCGGGCCACCTGCCCATCAGCCCCGCAGGTCCCTTTCCCGCCACCCCCACAGTGTCCCTGGGGCAGGGGAGGGGGCCCAGCATGGTTCACCCTCCAACCCCATGGCTCCAGCCCCTGCCCCATGGTGCCTCTTCAGCCAGTGCTGCTGGCTGGTAGGACCAGCGGCGTCCTGCTTACATTTCTGATGTTGGTAGCGTTTTGAATGGGATAGCAATACAGGCTGTGGCAGTGCAGAAGAGTATATATTCCCAGCAGCAAGGGTATGCATGTTCATCATTGCTCTGACATCAATTGTATATGAGCCTTCTCCCCCAAAAACCCTTTATACTTCAAAATAATAAACAAAACAAAACAAAACCAAAACAAAACAAAAAAAAACACCAAACCCACACAGCTTGTTTATAGCAGAAATTGAAATTCCACATATAATCAAAGGTTGGATTTTGTCCTGCAGGCACTGGGTAAGTTTCTTCCTATGAATATTTTGTATCTTTCTCTGGCCAAAAGAAATGTGCAAAATGTTGTAATGTTTCTGTGCTTTCCTTTGGACATTCCAGGCTTTTGCTTAAGCTTCTCATAAAAGGCTATTTTCAGTGGAGGGAGAAAAAAAAAAAAAAAACAGCCTACAGTATGCCGAGTCAATAAAGTAATGCAAAACCATAAAACACAGCAACGATAACAACAGAAGATCTGTAGATTACAAAGGAAATAAGATGGGGATCAGACAGAGTGGTAGCTGGAAGTGAATGCATAAAAGCCAAAATAAGACTGTTTCTAATAGACAGCCAAAGTTGAACCAAACAGCATTTAAAGCGTTAATTTATTAAATAACTTTATTTTCATGCCTTACAATTAAAAATAGTTGTGGTCAGGCATGTTGGGAGACCGGAAGCAATTGGAGTCTTCAAGCCCGGTTTTATCCTTGGAAGGAAACCCAGCCTGACCCACTCTGCGAGCTGGGCTGTGCCTGCGCAGGGGCTGGCGAGCCAGCATTCGTTTGGGGTGCTTTAGTTCACTTACTGGTTTTCTACTCGGAGCTTTTCTCTTCCAGGCTTTTAAGACATGGAGGAGTTTTACGGGCAGTGCTCTGGGATGGAGCCATGGCGGAGCTGTGAGGGCGATGCCAGCCCTGCTCCCGCTCAGCGCGTGGGGTGGGATGCAAAGCCCTTTGAAGTTGCCGGGAGGCCCCGTGTTCACTTCAGCAGGTTTTGGGATCAGTCTCTCGCTTCAGAAGCCCTTTAGATCAGGTGTTCAAATGTCCAGCTCGAAGCATTAAAAATACCAGGAGTCAGAGCGTTTAGCTTCCCTCTAAAAAGCCCACCAGCCCCAATCAGTGACCTAACTGGGCATAAAACTCCATGTGAGATCAGCTTTCGAAACCCAGCCTTTAATTCATATATGCATTTGGAGTTATTTTTATTTACCTTGCATTTGTTTCTGTCATTCTGGCAGCATGTTTTTAAGTCCCCCGCTTGGACTGCTAGGAGCTTGCCTGGAACAAGCACCCCACTGCCCCAGAGCTCCTGGACAGGCCTGGTTAAGAAAAACAATCATCACTGAGTATCAAGAGATTTAATGGTAAATAACTGACTGCAGTGGGATGGATCCCTTGAAAATGGAGAAACTAGGAGGGTGCCTGGATGGCCAGAGTGTTATGAGCCCTGTAACAAGGGGTGCAGCTGTGGGATGGGAAGAGCCGGCGGTTCGGCAGCCCCAAAAATACTTGCCTAACTCTCCTGGTAACAGTAAGCTGAGGTGGCTGCTACCTGCTGCCTGGAAAGCTGGTTTCATGTAGTGGCACAGGGTGATGGGTCAGCTACAACAGAGCCCGCGCAGTTTCCGCCTGATCGGTTGCTAACCAAGATACACTTTTCAGATGCTGTTAATTGAGTCTGATGAATTTTGCTCCAGTGGGACCTATTACGGGCAAAAATACAAGTGACATCAGAGCCATAACTCATAAAAATCAAGTCCCTGAATTACATCTGAGAGCAATATGAAAATGCAAGTGGGATTTCAAATGGTATCAAATAACTTTCTGTCATACCTTATTAATACCACAGAGCTAATAGAAACAGCTATATTATCATCCTAATGTCATTATACATATATAATACACACACACGCATACACACAAACAGTGTGTGTAATTATAACAACATTATTTTGTTCACACAGCCTGAAAAATGTGATTAGATGGCGGCTCTGAAATGGCAATATTCAATCAGGTATGACTTGTATATTGGCTCAGAGCACAGTCTTCTACTTATGTAAAATTCTGCCTTGTTATGTGTGTTGCTAGCGCAGACGGCTGCGAAAGAAAGAGGGAGCCGAGGCCACAGAGATCGTTTCAGCTCGAGTCAGAAGGGCTGAATTGTCATTTCAAAGCTGAAACACCGTCACTGTCCAAGCGAGCTATCCCCGGCTGTCCTTTCTTGCCTGTATCACTTCAGAAAACATGCTATTTTATCTGCTAAAAATAGCTGCCTTCTCACAAAATTCCAAATAAAATCTCTCCACTGGAAATGGTCCTAAATGCGACCAAACTATTTCTTTTTTAATCTTAAAGCTCGGAAGAGGATGTCGCCTGGTAGGGCTGTCGATGGGCTTCAGCTTCCAAACGGTGCACAGGAAACAGGCATGCCAGCCATTTCACATCCAGCTCCTGTCAAATAATTTACCTCAACTGTTTTCAGTGAAAATATACATACGTATATATATCCCTGAGTGATGGGGATAGCTGGAGCTGGAAATATCGTCGTAAGAATGCCAGGCCATATTTACCCAAGTCAGTGGTCAAAGCAAGTTGCTATTCTCGGTGTGCCAGATTTAAGTCGGTTTAAGTAAACAAGCTGACCTCTTTCCACTTAACAGGTCTTAGCCCTCATGGCTTTTTTTTTTCTGAGAAAATGTTTGGTTTTTTTTTTAAATTTGGCGGGCCCCAGAGGGGGGTAAGCAGCTATCTCGGAGGGAGCAGCCAGTGCTGCTGGGGAGCAAGCAGGGAGGGCAAGGCAGGTTTCCCAGGCAAGGGACGCACCAGCCAAACCCAAAATCTGCCTTTTTCTGCCCTGCTCTCATTTGAAAGCAGGGCACCTCATTGACTTTGAATATCTTGTCCATGTCTCAGCAATTATGGCAACTCTTGCTTTTCTGTTTTGGGATTGAGTTTTTCCGTTTTTCCCAGTTTGGTTTGTGCAAGGACATTTGACCTCTCAGTTATTGAGATCTTTTTTAGCAGCACTAGGATGAGGGGCAGTGACACAGAGAAAGGACTCCTGAAGTTCCCCGAGTACCCGCAGGGCTGCTGGCTAGTCCCATGCTTGCAGCTCCAGGACGCAGGGCTGGGGTGTCCACCACCACGACCTCACTCTTCCCTTTGCATGCAGATTTTTTCCCTGTAAGCTCTAGCAGTCACTTCTACACACGTATTTCCATGTCTTTATCGTTCTTCTGAGTTATAAATGCAACAAAACTGATGAGTCAATCATCTAGCACAGTTTAGCAACGTTTAACCTTTGGCTAAGCTGTCTTCAAGCCATTCCTACCTAAGTACATACTTGAGGCAGCTCAGCAAACAATCCGCTGGGTAATGCCCTGCAACTCGCCTCCTCCCAAATTTTGCCTGAAAAAGGCTTTTGGTATCTGGCACCAAGTAGCAGTAGAGGAGAAGCAAAGCAAAACAGCTCCTGGTACCTCAACTCTACGGCCTGAAGGCTGCTTCTTGCCTCGCAGGACAACCGGCCCAATAAGCAAGTGCTCCTCTGTCCTGGGTCGGTGTGGTCCCAGGCGCTGGTGTCAGAGGGGCTGGCCATTTCGGCACCTCCCACTGAACCAGCCTTACAGTCAGGCTGAAATAACTTCAGATTATAAACACAGGACTTGTCTGGTAAACGCTGGAGAGGACACAGAAATCATTCCTCCTCCTCTCAATTCAGGTACACACATCAAACTAAAATACTAGAAGCGAAAAGGAATTGATCTGTAAGACCAGCTCTGCCAAGCACACAGGGTTATCCAGCCGCTGTTTCTAGGGAGCACAGATATCTGCCATACCAGAGAGTCTTTCTTCTCCTCCTTTCCAACTCCTTTCCTTACCCAAGCGAGCGTTGGACACATTTCTGAAGTACAAGAATCTCTGAGGTCTAACCATAATGGATCCAAGCCTCTGGGGATGATAGAGTTGGGTTGTTTTTTTTTTTAAATCCTCTTGAGAAACAGATGCTTTGGCTCATCTTCATTATACCTAGCCTGATTTATTTTAATTGCTCTGGGTATCCGGAATACTACGATTGCATAATCTCACGCACATGCCTTTAAAAGGAAGCCTTGGCTGCAAAGCCGGGAAGGCAATGTTAAATACGGAAAAAGTACTATGCAAAGTCTCATTTATTTTGGAAATCACTGGAAAGAGTTCTACTGAAAATTCGCAGCAAAACATATGCCACATTTGAATAACGATTTTGAGAGGTGCTTTACCTAGCTATGCAATAAAAGGGGCTCTGAAAATTGCAGTCCTTCAAAAATGTCTCACTTCCAACCCCTGAATTTCAGTGAATCAGAGGATGGTTAGGTCCATGGTGGCAGCCCCAGGCTCGGACACCAAGGGCGAGGCAAGAGCTGGCTTCCTGGCACTGTGTACCTAGGGGGATTGCTTCTACCCCGTATGAAAATAACCAGAACACCGTAACCTAAGAGAAAACCCATTTTGTGCAGAGTCAATGGGAACCGCAGGCTCAAGACAGTGAGAAAGGAGGCGGCCTGCTGAGATCTGCCCTTCCTGGGTTTAGAAATACAGGACTCCATCTCAATAAAACAAAGCAGGAATAACAGGACTGCGGAGAAATACCTGAATATCATCCCCTTATCTTATCTGACGCAATTCACAAGATGTCCAATATTGTCTGCTTGGGAAAAAAGGTCTGCAGAAACATTCCAGTTAGGAAAAATCTATTATTTAAGTACTTTATAATTGGAGCTAGAAAAAAGATTTATTTTGAAGTCATGTCAATATATATTATCTGTTTTTAAGATGCTGCTTTTCTGAGGAGAGATCCATATATTACCAAAAGCTTTTTCTTTCTCTGTATTTTTTTAGTTTATCTCATTGAACAAATTAATACTTGCCATAAATACTGTCCCTGAAGCCAGTGGGGGTACTCTGTGAAAGAATTTGACCAAGAACTCAAAAAAATCCCCAAACCCTGCCCTTACCTTCAGCTTATTGATTTGCTTTCCTGTCTTCTAGGGAAAGGAAAAGCCATGAATTTTATACGTTGCCTACACTGTATTAATTATTTAAAAACATGCAACTGAGATTTTGTTTTGCAGGAAACATATTCGATTTATCCTCACCAGCCTTAGCATACGCACAGAGAATTGTATGTGTGCAAGCTGTGCCTTTGCATGCGCAACAGATATGGTGGGGGATGATTAACCAAAGGGGCTTTGCACAGTGCTGGGATAAGCAAGCCCAATAAACTTCACAGGTGAAGGAGGAGACCTATAATCATATCTTCTGATCTTGAATAGGAACCATGAGCACTTTTTACTTGATTTCACGTGGTATCATTTATCTGGGACCGAACCGGATTCACGTAGATTTGGCAATACCTATTTGCCATGCCAGACTCCAGGAGTGTAGTCAGCGCTACCATACCCGGCTGGCAGGTGCTTTGAAAATGGGTCATATGAGGGGCTGTGAACAGGCAGCAATGCCACAAATTACAGGCTATACCTTTAAACACCCACAAATTTACTTTGGGTTCGCAGACAATAATGAGATTCACATCTGGGAGAAGGAGCCCACAGAGACTATCAGGAATATTAATGTTATCATGGAAGTTTATTAGTGCCTGTGTGTCGGGAAGTGGGTAAAGAAACCCTCTGGGTTTTGTTGCGCTATCAGCAATTATCATGCACGAAGATTTCTGTTCCTGGTCCTCCCTCTGATAGGGTTTGGAAAAAAAGGTTCCAAGACTGATCTTTGGGAATTGTTTGGGTTTTTAAGCAGAGCGGATATTTCCTCCATTGCCTTCTGCATACCTGCATTTCTCAAACAAGAGTTGAAGGCTTTTCCTTCTCCAAAGCACTGCCATTTCTAGCTCAACAAACCTGTGTGCCTCATGTTTGTGAAATTTGTAGGTGCATCTGCCATCACACAGAATTAAAATAACCCTTCAGATGTGGGTTCACACGTCTGTTTTGTTCACGTCCTTCAAGCCAAGCTACAGCCCTTCACTCTGCTTCCCGCTTTCTCCTTGTGCTCCCGTCCCTGTTGGTGGAGAGGTATCTCCAGTATTGGATTTACAGTGGAAGTGATGTGGTGCTGTTGTTCATTCAGACGCCAAGAAGTAGTGAGTGATCGGCTTCATGAGGAGCAAGCCATCAAGATGTGAACATATGTTCTGGAAACCTGTCCCCAACACGCCAGAAACCCTTCCTGTCCCTTCTCCTCTTTCTCTTTTAATGGGTTAAGGGCTATAAAACCTTGTGCCTGTTATCTAGGCTGGGATCTAGTGCCACAATCAGTCTTTCTGAAAGGTTTGCATTCTTCTAAGCTCCTTATATGTTAAAGAAGGAAAAAAATAAAAAGGAAAGGAAGAAGCCCGCAGTCCGGCTGACCGATCAGGCTGGAACCTCTCAGCACAATCCAGGGCTGCTGCCCAAGGAGGCAGCGGCACTGCAGAAATCAATGGGCTGGTGGCAGGAGCACTCGGGAAGAGGGATGTGCTCAGGAGGAGATCCATTTCTCCTGAAAGCTTCGTTAATGCTCCTCCATCCAGGAGGTACGCTTGAAGTTGAACAAGACCTCTCCGACTTCGGTACGAACCTGCCCATGCTGGGTTCCAGAGAAGCAGCAGAACGCGTGCAAAATTTCAACTGTATTTACATTTTGAAACAAAATACAGAACAGGCACTCGCTCCGATAGCTGCCCGGACTGGGATAAGGCCCTGCAGCCACCAGCTGCAGGCTGGGCAGGCGTGCCCTGCTGCTGCCTTTCCGGAGGCAGAGCCAGAAAGCGCTGGCTCGTTTTTCCCAGGTGGCACAAGCCAGGCACCGCCGGCCCCTTGCCAGGAGGCTCACTCAAACCCTGCAGAGGCGCCCTCAGCCAAACAGCGCCTTCACTGATGGACGTGGTACCTGTTAGCATCCCCCCGACACAGACGTATCACCAAACCTCACAAACTACAGATGAGGCCTTAAACTGGTCTTGGTTAAACTCCTGCTGCTCGGTGTGTTTTGAGAAGTCGGACATTTGCTGATGGAGGGGCTCCTGGCTGTTACATTTAATTAAGGATTCTGCTGAAAGTTCTGCTTAAAAACACAAAGCTTGCTGCTCAGAAAAGTGTAGGTGAATCCCCCAGAGGCCTGGCCAGCATTCCTGCTCCTATTGTACAACATTATTGATTAATCAAAACTAATGCTCACAGCTGTTGCCTGATGGATAATGTCTTTGGTGTTTGCTTGCATATAATTATTTACTACTTTATTGATGTTATTTATTTCTTCATTAAGTATTGTTGGCTGTTTAATTACGTGAAACACAACTACAAGTGTCGCTGCTAAAAGCCACTGGCTGGAAGGTCTGCCCAGAGCTGAAATCTTTCATTAGTAAATGCTAAAAATAAATCTAAAGATAAAAATATTTTAGCCAACATTTTGAGCGAAGACCATCAAACCACAGACGCGTTACATGTCATCTGGAGGCTGATGCTGGAGCACCACGTTCAGATAGACTTGCAATGCTGATTTGATTGCGCACAGCAAAGGACTTTTGCAGACTTTTATGTTTTATTAGATCTCCAAAACAAATAAAAAAGGTCCCTATCTTATTATTGGTAGCTGAATGTTTGAAATAAATCAAAGGGAAACTCTGATTTCCCAAAGCTTACAGTCAGGAGTGCCTAACCAAGCTTCTTTCAAAAACCAATTCTTGTGCCAAGATCCAGAGACCTTCCAGGCCAGACGCTGGCTCTGTCCAGTGCTCCAGTGACAGACTGGGGAGTCTCTGCAAGAGCTCCTCCCTTCTGCCCTCCTGGCTATCTGTGAGTGATACAGACCCAAGGGCCCGTGCGCCCTCCCAGCCCCTGCACCCTTGCCCTCCTCAGAAGCACCAGGCACAGCTGCTGCAGCAGGTCTATGCCTGACCTCGCTGAATTAGGGAGCCGACACCTAATCCTTGGATCCATGTGAGACGGGAAGGGACGAGCTGAGGCTTACTTAGCTTGTGATGCAAGACCAAATTTAACAGAAACACTTTTCCTTGCCAAGAACAAGCCATGAGGGCTTGGGGGCACAATCAACATCTTAAATTCTATCTGGAAACCAAGAGGCAGTAAGGACAAACTCGATTTAAGACACATTGTGGGTCTCAGCAATCTCTAGGTACTTACCATTCTAAAAAAGCAGCCAGGTACATGACTACAAATATGGTATTAGAGAACTTGGAAGGATCTTCTCAGTCTGCAAACAAACCAGAAGACCCCCAAACCCTGCTGTAGCTCACAAATCATTAACGCACCTATAACAGATCAGAAATAGCCTCTGTATCTCCCTACTCATAAAAGAAAAAATCCTTCTCTGACATCCTTTCCAAACAGCCCTCATCAGGCCCTTTCCCCAGGGCAGGAGAACAAATAGCTCTGGCAGTCCTTGCTTGGCCATCAGTGCGTTTGTTATTCGGTAGCTACTAGCCTGAATGTTTCTACGCAGCTCCCTATAGATCTCTTGCTTACTTCTGAGGTAGTGCATTAAAATTAGTGAGGTCTTAGCTACTGCTTTATGAAAAGTATATAAGATGGCCAGTTGCCAAACCACTAACTTCCCTATGGCCTCTGTCCTAGGGCAGCAGCCTCTGCTTTTTCCTTAGGAGCCCAGAGGAGGACTAGACTAACATCTGGCACTGTCAGGTCACCTGCATCTCATTCCAACGCGTCTCAAGCCCAGAGCACGAGCAGAATTTGACTGTGGGGCCCAAGTTCTGCCCATGGTCTCGATACAGGGCATACATTCACCTCTTTTTTAACTAAGACACGTCAGGGAAAACCTGAGAGAAATAGTAAACAGAGAGGAAGGATAAAAAGAAAGAAAAAGAAAGCTGATGGGTCTAGGGAATTTGGTCTCCATTTCCCTCTCTGTTTCCTCCCCAACCTTCATGTTTTCATGCATTTCCTCTGTCTAGAGCCAGTTCTTCCTCTGCCTGTTTTTTTGAAATGTCACAATCTTTCCTGTATCCCTTGTGCCCACGTTGTGAGGGTACCATGGGCAACTTTCCAGCAGGGATGCACAGAGCAATGGGGAGCACAGCTAGGATTTTCAAAGGAAGCTAAGGAAATCTTTATGGAGAACTTGGTGAGAATTTGGCACTTGGCACTCTTCTGCTCTTTTGAAAGTCCCACCCTACAGGAACTATCTAAACAAATGTATGCCCCAATGCTGATAAATCCATTTGGAAAGATATCAAAGGAAAGCTTGCTGGGTTTGGAGACCTTTGAAGAAAGGGAAATATCCTGCCAACCTGATGCTGAGATCTATCTTGTTCCACCATGTGGTCTGAATCATCAGAGTCCTCTATGGCTCCCCTTCCTCCTCGGGGTGTGGAGGGCAGCACTGCCTCGCTGAAGAAAGGAATTTGGGGCCAAGAGGACAGCCTAATTTGAGGAAAATTCAAATGAAAATTTACTTGACAATGGAAGTTATTACTGTGTCTAAAAATATCTCAGTGAGTCAGATTACTGAAAACGGCAAAGCTATGGAGCAAAACCATAGCCTCTTCTCAGCAGTCAGCTGGCTTCATTCACTAGCCTGGCACCTCTTTCCCCTTATGTTTTTAATATCATAAGAGTGTGGTGGTTTGGTTTTGTTTTTTTTTTTTTTTTTTTTTTAAGTCTACAATAAGTAAATGTTTAATGGATCGCCCTGTACAGTTCTTGGTGTTTACATGTTCTCCAACTAACCAAATTTGTAGAGCAAATTAAAAGTCTGTAAGACCAGGACAAGTGAATTACAGATATTTGTTGCTCAGAAACTGTCACCTCATTCAGTCCCACATGCCCCCCAAATAAACGGTTTCAATTATGTTTTCACCTTCCCCAGCAATATTAACATCTCTCGCCGTTGCTGGCCAGGGCTATCGCACCTTAGTCTGCAACTGTTACGGCTTTGTGCCCATATGCTTCCTGTGAATGTGCAACCTTGCACAGTGCTGCAGTCCCAGTGTTTGCAGGGTAACCTATTAAACCAGGCTGGCTCAGGACCAGGCGCGCTACAGGAACATGGGAGAAGGAAAGGTGGAGACTACAGTGTTGTTGATGCCTTTTTTATACTAATGAGATGGGTGGGTGTGGCCCCTTTCTTTCACTGATCAGAATATAAATAGCCAGTGAGAGTTTTCCACTCCCCGATGGGCAAATCACTACCAAGTGAGCCATTCCCAACACCGCGCCACAGAAGACTCGCTCGGTTTCTCCATTTGTCACACATGGGTGACTTTGCCCAGTTGGTCTAAAGGTCCCGGGACCCCTCCCTCCTTCAGACCTGGCCCAGGTGGACCCTGGGCTCTGCCCCTGCACCCGTCCCGCGTCCATCCTGCAGACAGCTGTGAAGGAAGCCACCAAATTCCTCAACCCCCCTGACACCAATCCATGGGAGAGCAGGGCAGCCCGGAGACGCCACCTTCCCCACGCACATACTGTATATCTGAGCATTACTTGTTCTGTGTGATGTTTTGGGTGCGTTTTCCACGTTGCCAAGGTCTCCCTGGCGATGTGACTCGAGGCGGCCAATGTCCCCAGGTGGGGCTGGGGACACGCAGCAGCGCTGAGCACACTGTGCCTCTGTGGGAAGGGGAGAGCAAATCCCCCCATCCCACCCTGCATGGGGCAGCTGGAAAGCCAGCAGCAACAGTAACTCGGCACAGTGGGACCTAAGGAAACAAGGTGAACTTTTTAGGCTTGAAATCAACAGAAAAAGGAAATTGGGCTTGTGTCGTCAATGGTGAAACTCCCATGGGTGCTGGTGGGACCAGGATCAGGCCCAGGCTGTACCCCTGTGCTTTTGCAGGTTCATGAGGATTTAAAATTCTGGTTTTTGAATGATGGTTTATTTCTGGCTGACCTGTTTGGCTTGAACTGTTTCATGTTTTCAACTGTCAGACTTATTTTTAAGCTACTGTATTAGTACGTAAACTTAACCAAGAACAAAACGT
This sequence comes from Morus bassanus, assembly GCA_031468815.1. Lineage (NCBI taxonomy): Eukaryota > Metazoa > Chordata > Aves > Suliformes > Sulidae > Morus > Morus bassanus. The sequence goes on from CM062583.1 coordinate 7,845,819, forward strand.
TACCAACGCGGAGCGCTGTTCCTACCTGCTCCTCAGCTGGATGGTTTGAACTTGCCCAAATCTATCGCGATCCGCCTGCGACATCCAGCTCCTCTCTGACCATTAGCGCATTCTTCACACTGTAAATACACCGAGAGGAGGGAAGGGGTGAGGGTGACAGTGCACGGGCACAACGCTCTCCCTCCGGAGCAATGCCTCCACGCAGATCTAACAATGAACATCCCTGCCACGGGGGCAGCTAGGGGTGAACTGCCGATGGCGCGGGGTGTTTTTGTCAAAGAAACTTCTCTCACACACACATTTGTGTTGTTTTTTGTCATTTGATGTCAATGGCAGACTGTGACATTCCTATCTGTTATTTTTTTTTCCTCCCTGCTATTTGAAGAACGAGATTTTATCTTCCCTTCCCACCCCCCAGCCCTTCGCCCTGTGCCTATTTCACTAAAACCTGCCTTTCGGGTCAGCACACTGGTAAGAGATTAATTTTACACTGCAAGAAACACCGAACAGAGTATTTCAGCTTTGACATACGAGAAGTCTGTTATAATATTGCATTTTTTCTAAATTAAATATTAGGAAAAATTAAACCCAATTGTGGTTCGTATTCCTATGGAAAATATTTCTGTTCAAAACAGTCCCTCCACACTAAGTGACTTAAGTAACTGAAAACACAATAAATATGCAGCAAGTTAAAAACCCAGATTATTCAGGTTTTAAGGCTTATAACTAAAAGTGGTTTAATGTTTCATGCCTAATAATAGATTACTCCTATCACATTTCTAACCTTTATTTCTACCAGCTTTGAAGTCCAGCCATATAAAGGCTGTTTGTAGAACCACACGAAAGTTAAAGCAAATATTACTCAGAGTGATTCATATGAACAAGAATTTGCAATGAAGGCAGAGGGTTTTTTGTGTCTGTATCAAAGGAAATGAAATGTTTGCAATATTTTCCAGTTGATAAATGCATTAAAACATTTTAGTTGTGTAGTATGAACATTGCTGACATAAACAGACTTTGACCTGAAACAGATTGTATTAAGCTCTGTGGGGGAGGCAGCATTAAAAGAAATAAAAATAAAATGAAAAATAGAAATTCCTAGATTTCAAAATCTGCCACAAGGTCACTGCAGTCCTTAATTAGCTGAATACATTAAGAGAAGGCCAGAACACAGATTCTGTAAAGAGAGCAAATGTATGTTTAATCCTCTGTTCTTTGCTTACAGATTACCCTTTCAGAACAAGTAACCTTATTTTCTTTTTAAATATCTATTTACCTTTTTGAGCTTTGCATAGCAAAGCAGGGTTTTCTTTTTTTTCCCCCCACTGTTGCAAAATAAATTAATTTGTTGCTAGTTGCTATGCATTGGCAGGATTTCTGCATAAAGAATGTAAGCCATCTATCTTTGTATTCAAGATATAGTTAATCTGGCAGTTAAAATACTTTGGAAACATTTTGATGACTTATCTGGAAAAGTAGCTTTGCATTTTCAAAGAAAACTCAGAACTGTATTGCAAGGGGAAGATAAAAGATATATGAAGTGTTTGTTCCAAGCGATAGTATTCATTTAAAGATCAGAATGTAACCCCACCCAAGCAATTATTGTGGAAAAACAAGACAAAAATCCTTATACAGCTTTCTGACACAGTCTTTATTTCGGAAACAAAATAACTATATTACAGTTATAGCCTAATGGATTGCAAGCTGTTTTATTAGAGTCAGCTGAATCCTGTTTAGCATAAAAAAAGAACTCTGTTGGCTATCAAGAACACATTTACATTAATATGACTTTGACAAAGTAAAATAAAATCGCATTAAGATGATGTAAGTAGATAAGACAATGAAATCTCTGTGAGATAGTTTTGGCACACCAATTAGAATCAAGTCCCTACAGGAAAGAAACATATTTTTACACCAAGTATCCATGTGTTTTTAAGCCATAGAGTGGCCAAAATTAATTCCATGCTTACAATATTTCCAGCAAGGGAAAACAGAAAGTTTGTTATTATTATTATTATTTTTATTTTTCCCTTGAAAAGGTAAAATTTCTGATAAAGTACATTTTTATTTGCAATAATACAAACAAGTTTTGTTCTCCGCACTAGCCTGTAATCATCCTGATTATTGCAAGGGACTTTCCAATATAGAGCAGCTGAAAACAAGGTTTTAGATTACATGGTAATTTAGGAATGCATGAAAAGCCAAGCAGTCACCATAATAGAGCACTGCATAAACTTCATGGCTTTTACAGCAAAACATAACATATGTTTTGTGATTCATTCAAATGATTTTTCAATTTTTTTGGTCAAAAAATATGTCGAGCTTTAGTATTCGTCCTATATTTAGGGAACCTTACTCTCAAAAAAGGACAATAACACCACCCCCCCTAACTTTGATGTGTCTCTTTTTAGTTTGGTCATTAAAAGAACGTCAGTGATGGATGGTGATAATGCTGTGGATTTTATGAGTAATCAGGCCTTGGCAGCCATAATATTTCTTTTGTAGTGAAACTTTAATATTCCTTTGGCCATGCGTAAACTTTTTCTGCTTTTGGAACTACATTACACAAGCTACTCACTAAGTATTACAAAACAGTTATTACCCAAAAGTTAGCACTTTAATTTAACACCTGACAGGGTGAAGCTCCCCCCACACCCCAGACACACACGGCTCGTGTGTAACAGCCCTTCTGTGGTCGGGGCACGGTTATATTTACAGGAGGACGTGCAGAGGAAGGCAGCAGGCTGGTGGCAGACCCTGGCAAGGGGGCTGAATTTTGCAGCTGCATGGCCCAGCCCTGTGCACCGGACAGGGCACCCCGGACACCCCAGCTCTCCCCCTTCCACGTGTTTTTAGTGAATTTGCTGCAACAAACACCAGGTGTCTCCACTTAGCTGGGCTACAGCTTAAAAAAGGGGCCTGCTACCAAAAAGAAAAAAAAAAATTAAGGTTGTTCTTTCCATTGCTTCTAATCTGCCTGTAGCAAGGCTGTGTGCGCAAGGAAGAGGATGTATGTATGCGCCGATACTCTCATACTGGGATCGTATTTTATTTTGTCACTTGATATGCCTCTGTCAGGCAAGGCAGGACTTTCCAGAGTTTGAAATAATCCAAATTCAATTACTTTAAAGCTGCTACAATATGCAAGTCCTGGCAGCCGTTTTAAATTAATGGAACATCAGATGTGCTCTGATCCTCTCAATTTCCTTGGGCAAGGGAAATTCTGCTGCGGTGGTAGCAGGAGGGGAAATATAGGGCTATCAGTAAAATAAATGTCAGCTTTTGTCTGCTGATAAAAAAATGCATACAGCAAAAAAAAAAAAGACACAATACTTATTGCTCCATAATTAAAATATATTTCTATAGGTAGTAAGGATTATCTTAGTGGTTTGGACAAGCAGACACTGTGCAGACTGATCCACATGAATGGACATCAAATTAAACCGAAATACCAAACTGCTTTTTATTTGAGGTTTTACAAATACAGCTAAATGTTTTGTTTGGGTATAGATATTTATTTTCTGTGCCTGCTGGCAAGTTTATCAATACAAATATTAGAATGCCAGCCTTGAAAGCCTAGTCCCAGGGCATGGATGGGATTTTGGCATGAATTGGGGGGGGGGGGGGAGGGTGGAATCTCCATAGCAAGATGCCAGCCCATGCAAATGCACTTGGTTTGGGGTTTACTTTGAAAGCATTAACACTCGTCAGGTTTGTCAAAAGGTTTGTAGACGTGAGAACCTTTTGATCAAACCTGGGCTGTGTTTTGAGTAAAACTGTACTGGAATACGGTTTTCAAGATGCAATGCAGGGACTTTGTTTTTTGAAATACAGACAAGCCCAAAAATCCAAATCAAGGCTCTGAACCTTTGCACAGGCTCTTGTTGTGCATGGTTTTTGCTGATCAGCAGGGCTTATCACCCAGGGCTATGTCCTGGCTATGAGGGCCCATGTTTCATAAAGTCTTTTTCCTGAAACAAAAATACAATACAAGCTGTCAGAGTTAAGTTGAGGACAAGGTATTTCTTTAATTCTGATTTTTCAGTTATTTGCTTTATATGAGAGCCTGGCTGCTTCTGCGCTAACTGGGACTTGCATTGCCAGACAGTATGTTTTAAGTTATTTTTAAAAATGCTGGGTTTTGAAGGCTCTTAAATCCTTTGATGTAAATGAAAATAAAATCATAGTTTGGAACCCAACAGAGACTTTTAATCTTGGCCTTAAAAGCATGAATCATACTACAGCATAGAGTAAAACTATTTTCTGTCCTCTGCACTCACCTTCTCTACATATACTGATATTTGATATTTATAGGTGGCAATTAGAGATCTCAGGTAGTCCCAGTGCCTTGTGCCAAGCTCTGCACACAGTTATTGCCTCACAGTCTATGGCTGAGATTTCTACAGCCTTGCTGTTTTTCTCATTTAAATATGACATTTCAAGAAAGCCTGATTAAAACACAGCAAAGCAAAAGCAGAATGTCTCAAATTCCATGTGCGTAACGTTATGGCAACAAAACTTAGACTGATTACTGTCTCAGAGGAGGAAAACTAGTGGCAAGGTAGGGGTGTTGCAATACAATTACAGAAAAACTTCTCCCATAGCCACCTTGGAAAACCCAGCCGTCATTTTCTGCCGGAGCTGAGGCAGAGCCCAAGCCCAGCCCCAGCCCAGAGAGAAAGCCTGACAGAGCGGCTGCTCCCCTGGGTCTCAGAAGTGCAGCCAGTGCATGGATGCCAGGTTTCAAATACTGGATGAAGAACAACCAGCTGAAATACATTTTTTAATCAGATTTTCTTACTGTAAAATTCTGACTTGATGCTAAAAGGAAAGCATCCCCTCCCAAATCTGCCGGCAGAGACATCCCTTCCCTTTGCCTGCCCTAGAGCAGGGGTTAGCGGCTGCCAGGATGCTCCCTTGGGATGGTCCCTTGGCGGGGCCGCAGGTACCAAAACCCATTGCCTCTTTCAGTGGTCCCCAAACAAAAGTAACTGAACTCGACTGAGGATGCTCTCCTCAGCCCAAAGTGCTCTCCTGAGATCCTCTGCCAAGCCAACTGCCTGGCAGCTGCAAGGGTGCAGTGGTGGCAGCCAGATATGTTGTGTTCCTCATCCCAGTGATCATCCCAAGAGCTGTCAGGAAGCTGTTCACAGCCTGCGAGTACCCCATCTGTGAGCAGGCGTGTGCTGTGGTGGGCAGGGGTTCTGGGTTCTTGAGGTCGTGCCATGGTTGCTGACAGATTGCTTTTATTCTCTAGGATCCTGCCATGGGTTTTGTCCCAGAAGAAGAGGCTATGATCAGCACGAAATGAATTCCAGTATTTGTTTACAATTTGTGCATTCTCCTCTCAGTGAGTCTGAAGACGACTCAGGATGTTTTCCACAAATATGCCCACCACCAAACCACGACAGAAGAAACAAACAAGATGGAAGTTCATCTTACCTGTACAAACCAGGCGTTGAATCCCCATACCTGAATCCTTCTGGATTTAAAACTCTCCGTTGCCTCAACTGGAGTTTTAAGGTGAAGAATTTCAAGATTTGTCCCTAAATAAAAAGGGCCAAATTAATATAACAGCATGGTGGTGTTTCCATTTATTGCATGCAACAGTCAAGATATTCAGACTTAGAGCTCCCACTGCAGTTGTAATTCAGTTTCCTTGCTCATACATAATGTTTTTCTCTACTCTGAATGGGGTTATCTTTAGTTCCTTAACAAGCCCATATAATCCAGCTGTCACAGTTTCCATAAGAACAATACCTTGGAATTTCCTGCCTTTAATTTGGACTAACTCCTTTCTATAGCATCGCATTAAACATGTTTCCAACGCGTGTGGTGACTATGAAATCAATCATTAAGTACACGTTATGTATATATTTATAATGTTCAAGTACTATTTGTAGAGGTAACATTTCAAAGTAATGTAAGGATCTCATCTTGATAAATCTAACAGCCCCAGCTGGGCTGCCTCCTCTCTCTTTCAGGCTTTGCAGCCAGGCTGTTCACTGTGAAGGAAATTCTCCTGCCCAAGCAGGCAGAGACAACAAATATGAACCTGCCCTAAGTCCTTTCCCTATCTTTTCTGCTGTGTGGACTTTTTCTGTTGCCTGACCACAGGAAGATGTTGGTCCTCAGGACAGGAATGCCTCCTAGCACACGCAGCAGCATCCTAGCTGCTGCAGAAGCTCATTTGGGGAGCTCACCCAGACGCCCCACTGCACTGAGCTGTGCCCAGTCCCTAGGGAGAGGTTGTTATCACTGTCTCTATTTTGTAAGGAAATGAGGCAGGACATGTAGCAGTTGAGACCCGAGGCTTCCCAATTAGCCATCCAGTAGCATATTGACAGATGGCTGTTTCTATTTTTGCCTCCCTTACTCCAGGCCCATTCACTCAGTGCCCTCCTTTTAATTACACAGAACCACGTGCCCAAAACCTTGTCCACTTTTTCCTGAGTGTATCAGTTGGTCTAACAGGAGATGTTACCTTTCCCTAAAACACTGCTTAACAGTTTCACCATTTGTTTTGCAGCATTGAAGATAACATCCAGTTTGACTGCGCTCGCACTTGGCTTCATCCCTCTTCCCCTGACTCCATGTCCTCTTCTTATCCCAAAGGTTTTCTAAAACCTCAGTTGTACATAATTTCAAACTAAGTATATCCTAATTTGCAGAATAAAGGGAACAGGGGGTGAAAAATGAGACTCACAAAAGGCTGGGGTGGGTGACTTCCAGCATAGCTCTAGGGACACCAAACGGCAAGCTGCCCCCATGGAAAAGCAAAAACAGGCAGAGAACCCAGCCAAGGGGCTTAGGGCTACCTGACCAGACCCAGCACCAAACACACAGTTTTAAAACCACTTGCCATTTCTGGAAGGACCTCAGCCTGAAGCCCACTGTTGTTATGCTGCTTACAGGGAATGGGTCTCACCCATTTATCTCCTGTTCACTTGTGATCAATGGCCCTATGGAAAAACTGCATCAATAATGAATAAGTAGCAAATGATGTGCTCCATCTTTCCAGCCCTGGCTATAATGAAGACCATCAGGTGGTGCAAATTACTTCACCTTAGTCATGTTGATTTTTACCAGCTGGGAATCTGGCCCAAGTTTCATTTGGTTCATGAAGGAAATAAACCATATAGTATCATTTCTGAGTTGACAATGCAGGTAGACCACTATTTCCACAAAATCTGGCTGGAGGGAGGGCAAGGCTATTTGCATTGACCAGATGGCACAAGCACAGTTTACCAACCATGGAAAAAATATCCAGCCACAGAGAGGCTGCTGCTGGCTTGGTTGGGGCTCTGGCACCAAATCTCTGCACGAACCCAAGCTTTCTAAAGAGTCTGTGAGAAGATGCGAAAGCCCGTCCAAGGCTGAGCAGGCAGTGCCAGTGACACAGCAGATGCATATGTTTCTAAGAATACTGAGGGGCAGCCTGGCACTCTGGTGAGCGCTGGAAGCTGCACTGCACATGCACACGCAGCCACAGCTATCATTAGGGTTTTGCTGCTTTGGCACCTCTTCCTAATTTACTTAATTTCTATTTATACCGTTCTGTTTCTGTTTCGAGCCTTTATCAGATGCTGACATGTCTTGTGCAGAGCCAAACTTTGGAAGGAGGCTTTGGAAAGAAGTCATTTAAGGGGAGTTTAAAAACATCAGAGCACTGGGAAGGGCAGTTCCCAAGCAAGGGGCGGCCACTGTAACTGCAAAAAGGCAATTGGGCCAGTTTTCCCCTGGGCTAGGGCAGTGCTCTCCTGCCTGGGGGAGGCAGGTCCCTGAGGGTCTGTGGAACATACTGGAGAGCCTGTGAAGGCTAATGGGGAAAAAACTAACCCTGTTGACAGCAGATTTCCACACCTGGGTCTGAAACTCCATTGGAAAATGGAAGTAGAGGTCTGCAAATCAAGGGAGGTTGAAAACCACAGCATAAGCATGTCTCGGCTCTGTCTCTGGGGTAGTTAGTAATTGTGTCCAACTGATGAGTACTTCTGAAATAAATTGCTTAGTTATTGTGATCATACTGCAAAGCATAAGCAGGGGGTGGTGGGGTAACACTTTCCTTTGCCTCCATCTGTGACCCAGTGACATGCTTGTCATGGCTTGGCTGGAGGACATATGGAGCTCCTGAGAAACAGCTTCTAGGGAAAAGCTATACACGCCATGCCTGAATAGCACTGATCGACAGTTGCAGTGGTTAAAACTCCAAGAGCTCAAATACAAGTAGCAGATGAGAAGAACACAGCTGTTGATGTTGACATGTGGCTGGCCTTATGGAATGATGACAAACAGCTGGAAATGCACGTGATGCACTGGGGAATAGGGATGGAGTGAAGAATTTCAGGCTCGCTGGAACATCACAAATAAAAAGGCGATCAACTGAGGACGCCGAATTCTTCCTTTGCAAATCATTTGTAGATCTTTCATCTACATGTAGTATGCTTCATACTACAATGGGCTTCAGTCCCTTGGCTTTGGGAAGATGCACATGGCAAGGCTGCAGGCTTCCAGGCTGGCCAGGCCCACACACACATCCTCAAAACCTCCCAGTATAGAAAAAACATTTAAGGTGGATGAATAACTTCAGGCAGAAAAAAAGAGAAACTCTGTTTCTCTGTTTGTGGATGACTGAGGAGAAGATGTAGAATGGGTTCACAGTAGAAAATCTCCCTTCTTGAAGGAGGTTTTCTCTTTTTTTTCCCCTGAATAATTATGTCATTAGCAAGTCCTCCGTGCAGAGCAGTCCCAGACTTCAGGGCACGCTGCTTCCTACACATCTCCAAGGCCAGGTGCGGCACTGACAGCTCTAGGACTTCTCTTCAGGACATTCCACAGGGGAACCAGCTACTGAAGTATCAAAAGCCCTGTCTAGAGCTACCTTAAAATGGGGGAGCTTATCTCTGTATTTCAATGGCATCTGGTTTTGTACTCTGCCATAAGCTTTAATTGTTGCTGTTCTGAAGAAAGCCTTTGTTGAATACAACTGCCTACTTCGCAATGACATCATCCAAGACTGTGGAAAAAAAGCACAGCCCGGAGTAGTCAGGCATGTGATGATGTATAAATAGCACTGACAGAACAATATTATAAACTCTATTGGTACAGCTGAGATAAAAATAGCAAGTTGCTGATTCATCTAAGATATCGGCTAGAGGGATGGAGTGAGGTTCAGCTACAATAAACCTTCTCAGCTAAAAGCATGTTACTTCGCCATGAATCAGCTGCTCAGATCTTTCATTCTTTTCAGAAAAGCACCTGTCTCTTCCTGCTTCACTCCTCCATTACTGAACACATGAAATATATGGCCTGATTCTATTTCTACTTCCTTTACACTGAAATATGTTTTAGTCAGAGAATTCTCTAAGGCTTTTTATACATGTAGGGAAAGCAGAAGCATTCCTAAAACTGCTTGCCAAGTGCTTGGTAATGGCAAGGTTTATGTTATTGTTCACAGCTATGTTTCTACTTTTCCTGCCTCTAGAAAAACAAACAAGGGACCATTAATTCAATAAATCTGGAAATGCTGAATCGCACTTCCAAAACCTCTGAATCTGTAATGACTAGGTCATTTTATGGCTTTCAGGAAGATACATGCAAAGTCAAGTACACATCCACATACAGTGCGCTTTTCAAACCTTTCAAACAGACAAAATGAAACCTCATATGCCAAGATTAGAAATACAGGAATTAAAGGAAAAAAGGAAGCCAAGAGATGGGTGACTTGCTCCTTGGAAGTCATCAGCAGCGATTACTTGTGCTGTGTCTCACATGGCCCACAATTCATGCTCTTGTTTGATTCAACTTTTTAAGTATCTGGAATACATCAGCCATGTTGATGCTATGCCCCCTCTTCATAGGAAGACCCTGGAGGAAAGTAGATGGACTACAGCACCAAAAACTAGTGCTACAGCTGCATGTTCAGGAGCAGCTGCCCTTGGGAATCAAAGTCTTGCACTGCAGCCTGTCTACGTCCAGAGCATGCATCACCGCGACAGCAAGCTGCCTGGTGTAGGATGCTAGCTGGCCACAGCCACAGATAAACAGGCAGCTCCAGGAATCTTTCTCTTGTGGCAAATTCCTACCCATAATGTGGCCACCATATTTTTAGACACAACTAAAAAAGATCTCAAGTGTTTAACTTAGAGTTCTTAACACTACAGCCACATGGCAAAAAGAAGCACAGATAATAAATGGTAACTTGTGAATAAGAAGATTATGAGGTTTCTCTCCCTTCATGTTGGGCAAGCTCCTCTGTAATCAGTACAACATTGCTCAGTGCATTGACTTGGGCTAATGAGTAGAGCCAGGGACACTCACAGCCTGCTCCTTCACCTCCTGTGTGACTGTCTTGCCCCCACAAAGCTTTCTATCGCTTGTGCATCACCTTGTGATCATTGCATAATGATGATAAAATCTCTAGCAGTACAGAGGAAGACAGGTCACCCTCTGCTTGTGAACACCGTCCTGCTGGATCTCCACAGACAGCGGGTGACAGAAATAAGCTTTTCTCAAATCAGTGCAATTGCTTTGCAATTTATCACCCATGATTCCACTTACCTATTAAGTTTCTGTGTGCCAGCAACTTCAGTCCACATTCTGTTCCTCAACAGCATGACCTTACACTGCGATCATCATCCACATGAGTGTCAACGACATGGACATGGACATACCAGCCCCATTAGAGCAGCTTGCTTTGTACAAGTAGAGCGCTTTACCTACTGACTGCGTCTTGGTTTGCACCAAAGCTAAGTTGCTTATTTAGGACCATTAAAATGAGCAAGGCTTTTACAATTACGGAACTTTATATTAATTTTTAAAACCTGCAGATGTTGCAATCTGCACGTATGGGAATAGCGCCAAATGTTACAATGACAGAAAAAAAAAGTTATATTGGCTTTTTTTTAAAAGTAAGGAAGCAGGAAAAAGAAAAATCTCACCCTACCACTATCAAGGCATCACAGATACAAGGTATCTGGTTTTGCACACAACTTTTAGTTAGCAGATTTGCACTTCTCATAGTGAGTTAATCAGCTAATGTTTTTATGAGCACAAAACCAATAAAATAGTGTGTGTGGGGGGAAATGACAACAAAAATCCCTTATTTGCTTTTGAGGTATTTTTATATTCACTAAATCCTTCCTGCTATGCCCAGAGAAGACCTTTGCTGCACATGAGTTTCAGACAGCAATGCCAGCAGTGATCCTACATATCTGCCACTTGTGTCAACATCCTCCTCTGGAGCGAGCAGCACTGGGAATAATGCCCTTTGGGATGCCACTGTGCCGCTGTGGAGCGTCTCAAAGAATTTGCAGCTCTAGCATTATTTTGGCTGAGGTTGCTGGTCGATCAACATACTGAGGTGCTTTGAGAGAGCATTTAAGTGATACTCAGTGATTTACATAAGCAACATATGTTTTATATTATCAACATCTCCTTTGTATTCCAATTGCATGTCAGTACTGGTAGAACCTGCTGATGCTAAGACCAGCTTCAGCTTTGAAGCTCGGGACAATAACCTGCTATTTGTTTATGTTAGTAATAAAATCTAGGGGCAACTATGATGTGATCATGGCCTTAACAAGAAGGCTAGCCAAAGGAAACCTTCTCAATAAAGAGGAGACGAAAGAAGCGGATGGGTTGTCTGTGGATTTTCTAAATCTAGTCCAAGAAGCTGATGGTTATGCTTAAGGTCTTAAATTATTTTGGACCCCAGCTTTCCAAAAGATCACTTGGAGGACAAAGAGAGGTTGTAGCATTTGCTTCTTCCTAGGATAAAGGTTTTGAGAGATGGAGCAGAGCCGAACACTACAACTGCTGTTTTCCTGAATCCGTCAGAAGCAGCCAAGGAGCAAGGGTGGATGCACTGCCCCAGCATGGTGGGCTCTCCTAATCACTGTTTTCCCCGGGCATCCCTCCCTACTTCTCCTCCTGCCCTGCCTCTACTCCTTCTGCCGCATAGCCAGCCTTACGGATTATCCTGTGCCTTGGGGCTGGGAGAATAGGCGCCTTTGTATTACACTATGAAGCCATCTGGGGGACTGCAGCTGCATGTGCATAATCACCAGATAGTTTATTGAATTTATATATACATATATAACATAGCAATGCCACTACAACTAGGGGCGTGCTACATGGGAACAGATCAAGCGTACCTTTTGTACGTAATCAGTCCTAATGCATTAGTCTTGGATCTCCGAGGTAGAAAAAAGCTGGTTTATAGAGAACACCTAAGCAGGCAATTTAAATTTTTGGCATCTCTTCCCCAATATCTCCACCACTGGTGAATGTGTGAACGTAATATTGGCTCACCACATCCTGCCTCGGTGAATTTTACAACAGAGCATTCTGACAACACTGTAGACTTACAAGTGAGTAAGACTTCTAATATAGTGGCACAATTTATTCCCATTTCCAGTTTAATGGAGCCTTTCTGATTATTTTCACAGCATTGTGTAAGGGTTTTTTTCCCTACTGCACAAAAGGGAAAAGCTCCTAATGTGTTCCTGAAATGCCTTGTGAAGTTAATGTGACTTACTCTCTATCATCAAGAGAATGATACTGGAATGAATGAAAGTCAATATTTTTTTCACAAAGTTTCTTAATATTCAGTCCTCATACAGCATAAGGGAGTAAACTCTCAATTACACAAAGGCAAATACAGAGAAAACTGTCAAAGTCAATAGAGTTATTCTGGACACCTGAGTAATTTGTCCCTTGGTATGATTCAGTCTCCAAAATCCACTCTGAATGACCATAACGACTGTTTGCTATTCACTTACATTTTTAGCTCTGTTATAATTCTAATTTTTTCCATGTTTCACAAATAGCTGGAGTCAGTTTCTTTCAGATGATGCTGTTTCCCCAACTTGGCTTCCCTATGAATAATCTCCATCATCACTATGCTACTTTTGCTTGAATGTTTCATTTTTAACAATAAACATCTATCCCAGATGCCTTATTTTCAGCTTCATTAAATGTTTTACTAGTTCATCTTGAGTCACATCAATATTTACCTTGGACATGGTTCCGTATCCTTTAGTTTCTAATACCAGAATTCTCCAGACAAGCTTATTGTTCCTGGCTTGACTTCTCCAAGTCACAGCTTAAAACTTCTTTTGACGTACTAAATAAGATGCAAATTCACCCAACTATTTACTTTGCTGTGTGCTGCCAGCTATGCCTATTCCAAACATCTCTGAAATGATTTATTTCAATTTCTGTGTACACACGGGCCCCAAACCTGTACCCAGTTACTCTGAGGTAATTTCAAAGCCATTTAATCACAGCAATTAGCAGAAGAGAAAGCAGAAATCAGATATCAACCTTTCAGGCATAGTACCACAACAGACTATTTCTACTGACCTCTTGCATCCTAGAGAAAGGGTGACAGGAAACCAGGAGGGTTTGCCAGCCCCTGCACCTTTCCATTGGTCCTCACTGCACAAACCTGGGTGCTTTTTGGAGAGATGGGACTACGTTTCTTCACTCCAGCTCTCTCCCCTACTCCTGACCAGCAGGACCGACTCGTGCTGAGCCGTGTGCGGCATGAAGGTCATCATGCTGCTTCTTGTACTCACCTGTACACTGAGCAGGTCAGAAGAAACCTTGTAAAATAGTGAGCAGCAGCAGGATGCCATGTTCACCAGACAGGAGGGCAGCAGCAGTGTGGAAGTAAGTTCTCCAGTAATATCAATAACGTAGGTAATGGTGGCAACTAAGAGAGTGGAGAGGTGGTGTTGAGGAGCAATACAGAGCCTAGAAGGACGTAAAGGTGAGCAGAACAGGTTCTGCCCCTTTGGCAGCTGCATAAGAGCAACCTCTGGCTTTGGCAAGAGGTTGGCAACAACTGGTGTACATCAACGACAAGATATGTAAAGGAAAACAGCCCTGGGCATGGGGAGGAGCAGCGCAGGTCTCAGGGAGATGGTGTTTTAGGGGATATAATGGACAGGCAGTCGGTTTGTGTGGGGTCCCTGTGCAAGGGATACCTGAAATAGCTCAGTGTGCTTATTCCCAAGCAGTCCTGAGCTGTTGCCCACAGAGCCATCCAGATCCTGGCTGCTCCTTACTGCTGTAAGCATGTTTGCTTGAGAAAAGTTGTATCTAAATGCATACAAGACAATGGGGAATCAAAGTTTGAGAAGTGGAATTTTCCTGATCATTTTCTCAATCTTTGCACCGAGTTTACTTCAGGTCCTTTTTCAAAGCAGTAGCACAAAAAAGTAGCATGAGGTTTGATATATTTATATTTTATATTCATGTACTGCACTGGAATAAAACATTTTGAATTTTATATTGGATATAAAAAAGCAAAGGTATCAAGCTGGGAAAGTGCTTTGAAAATAACAAAGGACTTTATATGGGATTGTTTGAGGTCATTTTTATCTGTTGTTCCTGACAGTATTTAAGTACCTCCGTTCAGTTTGCAATGCCTTTTGTTGTCACTCACTAAAATCAGTGGTGGAGACCAGCAGAGCAGCTGGGCACGCACCACAAAGGGATACATGAGGAAAGAAGCACTCAGATTTTCAGAGATCTCCAAAGCGAATATTATACCTGTGCCATGAACTCACGTTTGTCTAGAGGTGTCCACATGGCCTAGAGAAGCGTGAGCCACGTTCTTGTGAGAGGGTAGACAATTTCACATCATGCTGACTTCCCTGAGCAGTATACTCCTAGGAGCAGATCAAGGAGATAGTTTTAGATCTCAACCCAGGTGTGCAACAGGTTTAAGCAGAAATCCAGGGTATTATGCTGACTTCACAGCACAACTATTTCAGTGATCACCACACATACAGATACATAGGGCTAGTTCCGAAATACCTTGCCTGGGTGCTTTAGCAATAACAGCACATGTAAATAATTTCTGTAGTTAGCCCACATCGTTAACATCCCAGAAAGAGTACATCTGCACAGTGTAATGAAACTAATATTTCTGTGCACCCTAGACCACATTATAGCTTACAGACTGTTCCCCTGTTCTTTGACCCAAAAGGGCTGTACTGCCAAGAGGACAACTGAGATTTTATTTGTTTTTGAAAGAACTTGCTCACCTCTAGAGCAGAGGTGGTCATTTTCCTCTTTTGGTCTAAGCCAGAATCAGAAAAAGAGATCAGTTTGAAACTGGGATATTCTAATTCCCTTGTCTTCCCTATGTTCCCCTGCACATATGCTCCAGCAAACAAAAGCAGCTTGATACAGAAAGGGAGATGAGACAGGATGAGGGACCACTGCCTCCCACAAACACATGCAGCCAGCATATAAAAAGGAACAGTTGAATACCAGATTAAATGCAAGTTTCACGTAAATGATCATGTATAGAGACCTAATAAATGATTCTGTGCAATGCATCGTCAGAGGTTTTTCTCTGCCATTTTTGTTTTGCATGTATATGTAGGAGCTTTTTCCCCTTGAAGGATAATGTTCAGGTTTCAAAATTTATATTAATCTATCACTGCATTCATCTGTCACTCTGTGAAAGGGCTTCTTTTTAATAAAGTGTGTTTTTTTCTTTTTAATGTGTTGCTGTATCAAACCAGAGTATTTAGGATAAGCCCTTTCAACAGCAGTACTGCATAGGATGGAGTGACATGTAGGAAGGCTGCTTTTTACATAGCACAGTGTCTTTTGACCCAAACAACTAATCAGATTTCTAGAGGTTTTGTATTTACCCTGGCTGGGGACTGGCAAGGGTCTTCACTGCGAATCTCTCTGCTCCCAAGGACAGTCTTCATTTCCAGAGCAAAGGAGGACTCAGCCAGAGACAGAGGCTTTGCTGACAGATCCCCAACGCTTCTTTTCAGGCAGGAGTGCTGGCCGAAAACCTCTCAGGGTGTTTTTTTTTGTTTGGTTTGTTTTGGTTTTTTGGTTTTGTTTCCCTGTTGGGACAGGGGTGCTACTCAAAAGAAATTATGAATTGCTCCCTTCAGAGCAAAGGTCTCTGACAGCCTCTGCTGGGTACCATCAGACACCTTCCCCTCCCCTGCTCTCCATCGCACCTTCCAGCTAGAGGTTACCCCAGGCTGCGAGCTGCACCTTACCCACTTCACCTCCTTGTCTGGTGTGGTTGTGAAGATCCCCCTGTGAGGCTCAGCCTGTGTGTTATAGCGGCCACCTCTGCTTGGAATATGGACAGGGAGGGGATGATATAGGAGGGCACTGCAAAAAAGAGATTGCAGAGGATGCCCATCAAATCCTCACATTTATTCTTGTTGCTGTCCTAGATAGCCACCTGGGCTAACTGCTTGCCCAGGGTCTCAAGTCTGTACATTTGAGCCCCTGTGACTACAGAGGACACGTTTCTCTCAATCTGTGCTGTCTCAATGCTTCTTATTCTGAGCTTGCTCTGCCTTGTGACCTAACTAAAAATGGCATCAGATTACTGTGCCATGATCAATCAGTGTGTTCACTTCCTCTCATTCACTCTTTGCCTGTATATCTTCAATTATTCTTTCCCTCAATTGTTTTTTTTTCCCATCAATATACCTGGAAGCATTCCAGTGACTTTTTCCTGCTGCTAAATATGAGCATTTTATTTGCTGACTTCCACTTGAATTTGATCTTGAACAGCACAATGGCTTTACACATAATATTTCACATAGGGCCCATGATTTCAGTGCCAATTGCAAGATAGAGACGTGCTAGTCCCACCTGTTTGAGTTCTGTTTTCTCCTCACCTCTGGGAATTTCCATTTCACTTGTCTTCATTCCCACCAGCCAACCTGTGTTTGGCCATATGATTGCTTCCCTCCTGGAACAGAGCAGACAGTCATTCAACCTGCAGGTCACACCTAGGTTATCTTTAATCACTAGGCAGCTTCACTGATAGCAATCTCATTTCTTCTTTCAGAATAAGGGAAAAACCCTCTATGAAAAGACAGAGGGTGTGAGGATGCTTCTGAATTAGTCACTGAAAAAAGGTCCAAGGCTCAATTCTTATTATCAGTCTCTCCAGTGGAAACACAGAGTGACTCCAGTAACATCAGTGGAGTCGCAATGGTGTAGCTGAGAGCTGAGCTCTGGATCAAGATAGAGGTTTTGGAATATGCTCTTTTTTTTTTTTTTTTTTTTATTACAGACACCTCATCTCCTGCTTTATGAGTTATTTTGAAGGTTTACTGTATTCAAGAAAGTAGAGCAGGAGTTCAGATTATGAACTTTGATTGCTCATGGTTTATTCAATATTTTTAATAAAGTTTGAAAAGGTTCCCTTCCATCAAAGAATGTCCACTTTGATTAATCAATTGAATTTGATATTTTCTCCATGGAGAATACAAAGCAGCATACCCCTTTGCCAGTTGTTTACAGGCAGCTTCGCAGCACACAATAGAATAATTACTTTCTAAGTAAAAGAGCTGTGATCATAAATGTTAATAAACCACTTAATAGTGTTGCATCTTTTTCTTCCTTTAAAAAAACACACAATAAGGACATATCAAGACATTTTAAATATAATCTGCATACTTTCCAAATAACACATTCAAGGAAGCAGAGTTGTCTTAAATGGCCTTCTTCACATTTACATCTGTAACAGCTGCAGTAACAGCTCTGTCGGGCTTGATTTTATTCAGCGTTGCAGGATCAACATAAAATCTAGGCTGAAAATTAAAGGGAGTAAATGTACCCCTCACAGTGAAGAAAATGGGTTTAGTCCAAGAGTATTTCTGGCCACAACTCACTTTCAAAAGCAGCTTTGTCATTTGTGCCTGGCCTAGTCCCAATAAGTGCTATTATGATTTGTTACATTTTCTATAGAACCAGGAGACCATTTATTAGCCCCATGGTATTGTATTGAGCTTCAATTATGTAATAGTCATTATTCTGCTGAATATCCAAAGCTTTGTAAGAAAGTTTTAGCTTTGGAAAGAAACGTACAAGGTTCTCAAATGATTTCGAGGAAGATCAAACTCCCCCTTTTTTGCTAGTTGAAAGAGGAAAGGTCCCTTCTTGATATAAATCATGAATAATTTGAATAGACTTTTTTCTAAAGAAAAACTCCTTTTTCTTTGGAAGCCATTGATAGCTTGGGATTCAAGCAGAAGAGAATAAAAGAAGAAATAATAGTTTCTTCCTAGAAGAGAACGTGATAGGTATGCTTCCAAATTAGTAAGATTTTAATTTAATTATAACCGAGAAGTGTGCATGCATGTGTGATTTGCCTGCCTATAAGTGACGAATGAGGGTCTCTCCCATATGTAGCTTGGAGGACGAGGGGGCAGGTCCTCAGCGGGTGTGAGCCTTGCTAAGGCCTCCTTGATGCAGTTTTTGCAGCTGACGTAAGTCGAGGATGTGCCCCCACCATCCTGTTTGCTTGTTTAGCTGCCCATTAAGGTTCAACAATGCAAATGCCAATGGCCTTCCATTTCCAACTGATCTAAGCCATCCACATCTCCTAGACTTGTCAATAAATTAACCACCATAAAATAACTAGTTAACTAGTTACCTGACATCCATAAAATAACTTTTACTTGACTACCATAAGATAAATAATAAGTTATCTGATATCATCCTCTTTCTATCATCCCTTAGTGTGTGTTTAAAAAAAAAACAACCCAAAACATAGATTTTATAAAGCACTGACATCACAATAAAAATTGATCAGCTCCAAGCAACTCTGCCCTTTGCAAGCCATTTTACGTGATTGAAGACTTCAGCTTCCAGTTCTCAGAGGCTTCTCCAGTTCTCAATCATGTATGAGTATTTCCCTGCTCCCTGTCAACAGCCAGACACTACAGTGCCTGCAACCACCAGCCACCAGGTAGAAGTCAGTCCAGCTGTTGCCTCTGATTTTTATTTGTTTTAAACCAATAACAAATACACCACACACACAACACACAACATACACACGCAACAGCTGCTCTGCCTCAGAGTAGCAAACCCAATTACTCCCAGGTATTCTCAGGAAATGGAAAAGCAGATTTCAAGGCTGGCAGATTTCTGAAATGATCTTTCTTTAATGTATGCTCAGTTTAACTGATATTTTAGTAAAATGACTTTAGCATTATGCCAGCTGAAGAGGAAGTAGAAAGTAAATCAACAAGCTTTTTTTCGGGTAGACTTAAGTATCCCAGAAATTGAGAGCCAATGCAAGATTGCTACCAAGGTTGCACCCCTATTACAAAAACAACCAATTCAAACACCACTGCTATAACTTGATATGACTACAGCCGTTGCATAGCAAGCATACGTATGCTTGCATGTATGTTATGCCCTCGGTGAGGGCAAGCAAGAATAAAGCAGGTGATAATGCATTTTGACCACAACCATATCATCCTGTGGTTATTTTTGCAGTATAAATGAGTTATATATGGATCAGATGCATTTGCATTTCATTCACTAATTCCACTCAGAGCAGTATTTAACTGTCCTTATTTTCACAATAAGAGGAAAGAAGTTGGGTACCCAGTTTATCTTAAAAAATGTGAACTGAAGTAAAATGTGTTTGCAAGTTGCACATTTATTGGATTAAGTGAAATAAGGCATCAAGCCAGAATCTGATCTTGTTTGCCACTATGTAAACGATGAGTAAGTCTGCTAGGGTCAACAGAGCAGCAGCGGAGTCACATGAGTCACAGCACACTGCTCTTCGGAAAGATTTCTCCATGGCTAAATATACTATTACAGTCGCTTCAAAAAAAGCTCTGCATCAAGTTCTAATAAAGGTTGGCAGTGATGTTGAGCTCTGAGCAGTCATATAGCCAAAAGGATGAACAGGAATTAACAAGTGGCCTTAAAAACCTATTGAAGAGAATGGAAGTTTTGTCTGCACAAGAACTGAAGGATCAGAACTTTGGTAATGAAAATCATGACCTAATTTTTCCGCCACCCACATTTAGCCATCTTTCAAATGGTCTGGGGAAAAAACATAGGAAAGGAAACAGAATTTTCTTCAGGATCAAAGTGCAGAAAATACTACTAAACTCAGCAGACTAAGTTTGTACAAGTTACCACTCAACTATGCGACAACACGGAGTTTGTTTCATTATAATTTTAACTAGGCTTGTCCCAATAAATGATGTCTTGCTCCTCCCAGGGGAACGCATTAAACAAACCTACTGTTATCAGTGAACAGAAATGGCCACACCGACAGAAGCCAATCCAACACGCCATCACCGTGATCCAGCAAAATAGTAATTCCAATAAATACCCTTTATATCTCCATCTGATACACACAGTGCTGAATCTGGAAAAATGAGAAAACCATAAAAATGAGTAAACCATAAAAGAGATGCCCTTTGGTCTTGTCTTTTTTCAGTGGGGTCATAAGTTAGTGCTATTACAACACTACTTTTAGGTAACTAAAATTGCTTATCAAATGTAGGTTTGCATTCTCTATCAACAAAGTACTGAATTAGAAGAGATTTCATAATTCCTTATGAATTTCTCTCCCACCTAGTCTTTCCACTGGAAGCCTGATTAAATGAGTATTATTTCTTCTTAAGTGGTTTTACAGGTCGTTTATCTTAGATTTATGAGTATCAACCTACTTTAGAAGGTATTAGATAGCTTTAACATTTGACACATATTCTCTAAATCATTTACAGTGCTCTCCATTTGCACTAGACGATCAGTAATCTTCTTGATACTAGGTTTTATTGACAATGCACCATATAGAGTTCTTATTATAGGGTAATGATTTAAGATAGGTGTAAGATTGGGAACTAATAAATCCAAAAGCTCATTTTTGATTGTTGACACAGAGCTGAGGAATAATGTGCATCTATCTAAATCACTCTGTTTCTCAATAACGTAACACACATACGTGTTTAACCTGTTAGGAGCACAGTGCAGAGATGTGCAAACAGATCCTAATTCCCACTTTGACACTGGTGGACTCACGCTTAAAGCTCTGCCTTGACTCAGAGAAAGCCACCAGTGGATGTGAGACTCCCCCACAGCGTGGAAGCACCTGCACCACCCTTATATCCGCGGTGGGTGCGGGTAACAGTGCAGAGAGGGGAGCAGGGGGCTCAACCTGGTTCTCCGGGTTCCCGAGCGCTGGTTCATGCCTAGTTCCACCCAGCTTATTGCAGGTAGCTGCTGGTGTCCAAGACTGACAGCCTCAAGCAGCCCAAGCACACCTCTGTTATACTTGAGTCATGCCAACATAAACATGTCTATTGAGATCAGGAAGCATTTTGACTGAGTGGGCAGTTACTAAGACTGAGATTAAGGTCTTAAAAATCAGCCCCATAATTCATATCTGGGAGACAGTATCAAAAGCTGTCGTATATAACAAAGACATACCTTCATGTAGCCCTACACAATAATAATTTCACAGAAATATTGGCATCGATAGTAACTGAATTCAACTGAATAATTGATTCAACTACTTCAATAGATCAGCCCCCATATCTACATTACTCACAGAAAATTGGAGTAGAAGAAAAAAATAATAAAGCAAGAGCCTTTGGTAGCAAATGAACGCTACTGAGTTTGACAGAATTAAAGTCTCACCTGCAACCCTGTAATCCAGAGGTATGTCTTTGAAATGCAGTCAAGAAATCTGTATCAGTCCTGCTTTTATAGTATGTCATTGGAGATGATTTCAGGGGCTTTGGAGCTGCATGAACTGGCAATTCGTTAAGTTGAAATGTGACATTTCAAAAAAAGGCTGGAATGATCTCAGAGCAAAACCAACACAACATCTGAATCCTGCTTTTATCCCAACAGCCACCTGGTAAGAAAACTCCAGTGAAAAACTGGTGTTAGTGGCAAAATTGTCCTGTGTCAATTATACACGACTGTGATTGTGAATAGCAGAGAAGTACAGTAAAAAGGTGGCTTTCTCTCACCTTGCTCGTTCAGAAAACAAACAACCCAAAAATCCTTACTCAGGCTAGAGGCTTGGCAGGCTCACTCAGCTGTCTACAAATGATTTAGTAGCAGAGGAACTGGTGCCACTAAACGTTGAGAACTCCAAACTCCAATGAAAATAAAATACCTCATTCAAAGCAACACAGTAAGCATTGCTGTTACCTTGTCTTACTTCAGTAAAACCAGGCACAGATTTGCTGCGGGAAGAGGAGAAAAAAAAAAAAAAGAATTTTTCCCAAAATAGCTCTCCCTAGTGGCATATGCACAATTATGGCCTTTACATGAAGGAGTGCCTGCAGACCCCCAACCTAACAGTGCATTAGCAGGCAATTTACTAACGTACTGTGAAATAGCAGAAATATAACAATTTTTCCATTTCTTATTTTCCATTTTCCATTTCTTATTTTCCATTTTTCTTATTAACAGAGCTAACTGCATTCTGCAATGTGGTATCTACATTTTTGTAAGCTTATTTAATTCACTCAGTTCCTAAATCAGCAAAATTTAGCAATCTTCAACATCTCTCAGTGATGAGTGAAATTTCTTTTACTACTGTGAAGAAGGGAGGAGGTCAAGAAGGCTTGGGAAAATTTGTTAGTATGATCTGTAATATGAATTTGGCAGAAAAGAAATTGAGAATATTTCTTTGGAAAACAATCAAAGGGCAAAGTTTTGCTCATGGAGCTGCATGGTAATTCATGACTTATACGCTCCAAAGAAACTTGCTATTCTGATGATTAGGATAGCAAAATATTCACTGTCTGCCTAACAGACCAAAGATGGTCATTTTTCCTCCCTTTGTCAGTATCCTTCCGTTCAGGCAGGCCCATGTGCGTGTCCCTCAACACACAGATAAAGATTGACTGGTGCCTCTCTGCTCAGGGAGATTATAATCTAAATTAGATATAGCACAAAAAGAAATGACAGAAAGTAACAGGGCAGGTGGCAGAAATTTAGGCAACATCTTGCAGAGAATGACACATGCTTTCTCTTACCTGGATCTCAGCTGCTCCTGGTGTACATGAAAAGTCAGCATCTTTGTGGTTAACCACTTACACCACCTCAACACACAGTAGTGACCAATAAAACTGAGGACCTTGAGAGCCTCTGAGATGAGCAATCTTGTGCCTCCTGTATCCATTCCAGCTGGGGTTAATCAACAACACAAAATTGAAGCGTGGAACTTATTCCCATGGGATAGTACGGTGGCCAGGAGTACCCCTGAGTTCAAACAAGGACTAGACAAATTCATGGAGGAGATGTCCTTTGATTTCAAACCACTGTTGGGTCTGGGTGCATACTTTGGCTCCACAAGTTTCTAAAGCACTGATCAACGGAAAGGGTATGCCTTCACGTGGTGGATCACTCTCAGGGTGCCCCGTTCCTATACTCTTCCCTAAGCATCTCCCGTAGCCAATGCCAAAGGAAGGACCCTGGGACAGTTGGATCATGCTCTGTCCATACATGACTTTTCTTACACTATAATCAATTCAATCATAAAATTAGACTGTTTACACAAGAAAATTGTGCTGGCTGGAGTTTAAAAGATACAAGATTCAAATTTTAAGGAAGTGTTGTGTGAGACATCTTCAGAAAGATTTAAAAAGAGCTAAATGAAAACTTCGAAATATTCATATAGACTAACCTCAGTGGAGGAAGGCAAAATCTCGAGGCCTTCTTTGCTGTCACTGAAGGAACTGGCTCATTTCTTAAGTTCTTCAGAACACCCAGCAGAAGCTCCCACCATGAATCACCATCCACGTCAGCACCCCAAACTGATACAGCTGTACAGTAGCCATTTTCCAGAAACAGAGGAGGACTATACTCATTTTAGGTGAAAAACTTTTATGGACCATTTTTCCTTGTAGCCTCAAAATGATCTCCTTCTATCAGGCCACAGGTCTCCCCCTCTTCCTTCCCCTACCCCACCTGGCCAGGGTGCTTGTAGCAACTCATCTTTTCCTTTTTTGCTCTTTCAATCAGCTGTATAAATATGGAAAATACGTGCAACTGTCAGCACTGGGAGTTACATGCACCAACACTGTGAGTGCAGAATTCTACCTGAACACAAACCTCACGTTTAATGCTGTCTTTATTGCGACAGTGACAGTGCACGCTTTAAAGCAGTGGGCTACTAAGTCAACTAAGTAAAAAGTCAGGTTGTTTCTGCCCTGGAAATATTTTGTATTCTGTTCTTTCTGCAGTATTATTAATTCCAAGTTCTGTTTAATGCTCTGCATCTGAATGGGACTCTCAATTACATGAGTCACGGCAACTGTCCTTTGATTTTTTTCCCTTTTTTTGTCATGTACATGTAATCTGAATCCACAACTGCTGAAGCCTGAAGCTTGCTCTGCACACTCAAAGTGCCACAACAAAATGGGCTGAAATGTTACATTCAGTTTAGAGTTGCTCATGGCAAGCAATGCTGCCTGCGTGTTTTGTCACTGCTGTCACTTCATTGTGAATGGCGGCAGAGGACTGGAGGCAGTTTCACCTTGAACACAACCCCTCCCTAGACTGCCAGTGTAGGAGAGAACTCTGTGGTTGCACATTGTGGCAGGGGCAAGTATAACACCACCCTACGATGAGGGAGGAGGGAGAGGAAAAAGGGTGAATTGTCCAGTTACCTGCAGTATGACATGCCACACTGACTGGTGCTTGTACGAGTACAAACATCACTTTTGCACCCCAGTAAATCTACAGGTGTTAACTATGAATTCCTTACCAGCCTTGCCATGTATACAACCCATGCTAAAGTTCTGTTCTACAGCTCTCTTTTACACATTTCTGGGTTAGCCCAGGATCAAACCTATGCACTGGAGGCTTTTCAAATAAGTACTATATATACACACCTGGATAAATGTGTTTTGGCGGTCAACTAAATCATGTGCTTAAAAGTCCGATTTAAATGGACCAATGCATGCATTTTGTGGTCAGGTTGGCAGTGTAGGTTATTGAAGAAAATGTCTTTTTCTCACTTGTGAAAAGCTGAATTTGAAGCCTACGCACAGTGACTTTTCTGGGAAAGCAAATTTTCTAGGAATGCCAGTTACAATTTTAGGAAGGAAACAATGTGGTAATTTTCAAATTCAAATTAAGTTTTGGCACAGAAGAAGAGAAGCAAGGCTGGAGAAGAAAAGGTCATGGCAAACAACTATGAAACAGGTAAAAAACTGTTTTCTCTTTCTGTCTCCTTTCCCATCTTTTTCAAGCCAGCTTCTTACTAGAAAAACTGCTTTCCATCTCTTCTAAACTTCCATCGCTTTCCCAGTATAATGCAGGAAAGCACTGCCTGAAAATAGAGGTTTTCTTTTACTAGAGGGTAGTTACTAATTGTTCACTGTCTCATAAAATCCTAGTGAAGACCAGGATTTTACCATGAAGATGCTAAAAAGCATCAATATTATACCTTATATAGAAAAACTCTAGTGTTTCATCTGTCCTCTGACCCCTGGAAAACCACCACTTCTCTGGCAGACAAGGTAGAACATAACAACTCTTTCCTTCCTTTCTACATGATCTGTCTGATTTGAATTGAAAGCTCTATAGGGTGGGAACTACGTTAAGTATGTGCACTGTAAAGAACCATGTTACATCAACAGTGTTGCCAAAAAAAAAAAAAAAAAAAAAATCAAAGATTGTTATACCAAAGCCTCAACAGTACATCCCAGGAATGACAGTACAATTATTTTTAGAGATGACTATAGCAGTAACTCAACATGACATGAGAGACCTGAGAAACAGCAAGCCTGATTTAAACCAATGGAAAAGCCAGGAATGCAGAATGGAGACTGTTCTTAATGCACCATATTGCATCTGAACATTTTGTTCCTACCCATCTCTCCAAAGCATGACGTTTTGCATTTCATATTAACATTCTGAAGACATTAAAGGATTCTTTAATTTGATGTTCATATGCTGTGTCAGAACATGCACTCTGACTCTTTAGAGAGATGTTATGTCTACCTTTTACTCATCTTCCCTCCTTCAGCCTCCTAATCATCCTCCCGCCTGCTCTCAAAAAGTCCCTGGGGCTGTTTTTATTGGTAGCACTATTTAGTTCAGCAGGAAGATAGTTACAAATACGGTTTGTGGGATTTGAACTTCACTTTGGATTTCTGCAATACCTCAGCTGTTACGCATATGTACTAAGACCGAATGCTCACAAATCATTGCAGTAATACTTGATGTTCATATACAATTTCTCATCTTCAAAGCACTTTAAAATTTCCCAAAGGTTCTACAAAATCTGGGAGAGGGAGGAAGAGATATAGGCAAAAGCCTTTGTTTAGCGTTGGTCTTAACATAAATCAGAGTTAGTCCCTTTCTGCTTAGCACTGTAGCGGGAATGCTGTAGTCTTCAGGTTTAAGTCTGAAGTGCTAAACAACGCTAAATTACCAATAACACATTTTCCCTAGAAATATTGAAAATTCTCCTTTTTTTCATATGGACAGCTCTCTTCAGTTGTTCTGTTCCCACCTTTGAGTTCAAAACCAGGTAAACTTGCGGCATTAGCATAATGGGTTGGGAGATGAGTTTATCTGTCAAAATAAAGGGCATTTTGATTTCAGGAAGTTTTGTTCACAAAAAAATGGTATTTCGAAGCAGTAAACCAACAAAGAACACAAGTGAGAATCTTAACAATTTTAAAAGGTTACAATGCTTCCAAAAGGGTTTTTTTTTTAAGGCAGAACTCTCAGCGATCAAAGCGGAGCAGTGAGCTTTACATAGCCGGCAGCGGCTCTCGCCCCGCGGCTGGCCAGCGCTGGACGGAGCAGCCCCGGCGGCGCGGAGAGGCGTGGCGGAGCTTCTCTGCCCCGCTCCCGCTCCCGCTCCCGCTCCCGCTCCCGCTCCCGCAGCGGGGGCCGGCCGCTGCTTTCGGGGCGCGCCACGCCCGCACCTGAGGCGCGCCCCGCAGCCGCGCCCCCGCCACGCCCCGCCGCGGGACGGCGCGCGGCGGGGTGGGGCGGGGCGGGGCGGGCGGGCGGGCAGCGCCCCCTGCTGGCGGCGGGAGGAGCCGCCGGCCCCGGCCCCGCGCGCCCCTGCCCGCCGGGCAGCGCCACGGCAAACTTCTCGGGAAAAGGGGTTTTTTTCCCCTTTCCCTCGCCTTTTTTCGCCTTTTTTTTCCTTTCTTTTTCTTTTTCTTTTTCTTTTTCTTTTTCTTTTTCTTTTTCCTTTTCTTTTTCTTTTTCTTTTTCTTTTTCTTTTTCTTTTTCTTTTTCTTTTTCTTTGCTGGGCTGAGTCAGGCTGGCAAACTTTTTTCATTATCTCCGTAAAAAAAAAATGGGGATGAAGCAAAACACAACTTCTTACTTAATGGGAAACAAATATGAAGTTGTAATGAATAAAACATTCTATTTCTCAAATACGCTGCTAAACATGTAACCCAAGCCAGCCTTCACGCCGGAAAGCATGACTTGTATTCCACGTGCTTTCTAGAGCACAGAGCTCTGTAGCACAACAATTAGTACAGGCTCCGATTTTGTAATATAGATGTTAAACCGGTTCTTTTGAGGTCATTTATTTGGTTAGATTCCTTTTGAGTTTGAAATGTTTCTGTAATGTCTGACAAAATATGGAAAAATTCTCAGATGAAAGGTTGCATGCAATCCGGAAAAATTTCCGCTGAAATCAGAAGGAACTCTTCTTGGGAATACTGTAAATGCACAAACTCCTCCTTTATGCAATTTTAATATGGTGGAAATAAACAAACGTAATATATTAAATTTGTTTTAAAGTTTAGAAAGCAATTTAAATATTATTAATGAATAACTACAGTGAAAAGTGTGTATTTACATGTTAATTAAGTTCTTTCCTCATTATATCTGCAGTGCCTCAAAATGATGTTTTTCCTCTATGTATTTTTCCTCTATGTATTCTCCTTCTAGCAAAATGTTTCTTGAAAAAAGCCATAGGTGTAAAGCAGAAACTGTTACATATTTCACAACTGGAAAAAGGAAAGCGAATGAAACTACAGCAATTTTTTGTTTAAATTAGGATTTCTATTCAGAAATAAACTGAACCTCAACATGTTTTAATTACATATCCTCCTGTTTATAATCTTCTACTTAAGCCTAAACTGAATAACAACACTGGCAGAACACAGTAAGTTTGAGGAACTGGGATGAACTACTTCTAGGTAAATGTTAACAGAACCATTTTCCTTTATACAAAAATAATTACGTCCAGGCAGGGAGCCATTCTCCTGCACGCACCATCCCCTACTGTCCAATTTCTGTAAAATTCAACATCACCTTTCTTATCTGGTATCTTATTCAGGACTTTTTAATTTTTCTGTTCTCAAAGTATAAGCTTCTTCTTGCATTTGCAGCTTTTCATTTATCTCTGGCTGTAAAGAAAATCAGAAGAAAAAAGTGGTTATGATGGAGCTATCTTAGGCTGCACATTGTCTTGCGGTTTTGACACACTGTAGTGCAGTAAGACAGACATTATCCTACACACCTTCCTGTTTTGCAGACGTAACGGTGTTTCAGCCTGGACTTACGTGATAACACTTTATCACATTACTGTGCACAATCCCAACGTACGGTACGACTGCCACGAACAGGAAGTGATCTGAGACAGCCATTTCTCACGTAACCTTGTCTTGGGAGATAGGCTCATTTGCCCATATTCTCAGTCAGCCTTTACCAATAAACACCAAATCAGAAAAATTGCTTTGGGATTTGGTTGTTGCCACTGTTTTCCTTTGCTGCAGATGTTTGTTCTCTAGTGTAATACATTTTATTGAAACACTGCTGGAATTAGAAAGCATTACTGAAAATGAACAATAAAAAAACATATTTCTGTGATGTTGCTTGTCTTTCTTAATTACAAACACAATTAGGAATGTGTATCTCATTCTGGAAATCCAGACTGCTGCAGACACGGAGTGTTTAATTTGCAAAGTAACATTTGTGGGGAAGGTACAAGGGTTGTGACATATTTTACTGAAGTCTTTGGTAGTGATAATGCGTAGCAGTCTTTAATTCTATAGCATTTGGAAATGTGGGATCACTGGAAAAAAGGCCACAAATACTGGGAGTTTATGGGGAATTTATGTGTATTTCTCAATATCAGCATTCATCACTGCAAAAATGCATGAGAAAAGGGAGTACAGTGAGAGTCTTTCCAAGAGTTGCAAAGTTTTGTTCAAACAACTGGAACAGCCTCAAAGGTCCTTTACAGACACCACATAAACTGATTTAAAACTTGAGTTACATTCTAATGGTCTTCTTATCTAATTTTGATAAAGAGAATGGATTTGGCCCAGAAATGCTTGCAGTAACTTGCCATTTTAGGAACTTTTTAGCTTGCCCGACCTAGAAATCCCTACTAGTTCTCTACTGCAACCTATCAATAGATAACCACAGCTAAAATGTTTTCAAAGGTCTTAGTAGCTCAGATTACCATCAAAAAGCCAGAATTCCTATCCCAACTTTGTATCTTTAGAGATGGCCTTCACCATCTTCAATCCATCCTCAGGTATCAACAGATAGGTCCCTATCCCTTTATAATATATGTATACTTAGCTGCTTTGCTGTGGAACACTGATCCTCCAGGCTAATCCTCTCCCAGCCACCCCAGCTGCCTTTTCTTCTCTGGTTCTTATATCCCTCTTTCTCTGATTCTACTTTCAGTGAAAATCAGCTGCCACCATACTCACTGTGGCTGCTGTTGTGATCACTGAGTGTCAGCACTGTGATTTCAGACTAAAAGTTATTTTTTAGACTCGACTAGAGCAAGAGATGCTGATTGTGAAATCACAGTTCACTCAAAACAACAAAATGGTATGAATTTGACCATGTGTCAGGTAAAAATCTAATAAGATTATCTCAGAGGTCAACAAACTGAGAAACCAGGTGATACATGGGTAGAGGACTTCTAAAAACTAAAAGGAAATTATTTTCTGTGTATATAATCAGAATTGCAAAAGAAAAAAAAAAGGCATTTTTCTAATCTGTGCAGTTTTTGTAAAGAAAAAAAGCTCTTAGATTGATGCTAATGAAATCAAGGTCAAGTGAAAACCAGGCATTTATATTTTTCTGTAGGTAGGGACAGGAATAAGACAACATAAGCCAGGTTCCCTCCTGTTTCTAAAGACATGTTGAAATGGAATATGACATCAAATAGGTAGATCTAATGACGGCATCATTATTCTGATTTATATTCCACATTCATACTTATCCATGTAAAACAATTTATCAATATCACACTATTTTCAGACACTATTAGATACTTAATAAAGTGCTGCTTGGTCAACATGCCCAATGTGCTGCATCAAAAGTTTGAAGTCCCTGATGCCACCTGGTTGTTGCAAACAAGACCAAATTCCACCAGTTCCTGGCTGGAACTGTGTTCTAGCTGGTTTGCCTTCAATAATTTCATATGCTTGAGGGATCTGTTTACAAAATAGCAAAGATCTACTCTGCTGGCTTTCCACATGTTTCAATTTATAGACCTCCCTGTAGAGAAGCAGATCATCCTACAACAAATTTGAGTCCACTGACAATAGCTTCCTTCTGTTTCATGAACCTCGCAGAAAGAACTCATGGACTCCTCAGAGTCTGCAGACCACATACTGAAACCTGATCTGTTCCATTAGGCAATTCTTGTAGAGCTACGCACCTACCAACTGAGGTCTAGAATTGGCATAAATGTGTTATTTCTTACACAGATTGAAGGATGTGTAACATAGACGCATCTAACAATTTATATTAAGCACACATCGCATATGCTCTACCACAGCAGCTGATCCTGAATCTCCGAAAAGGAATTTTATCACTGACATCACTGAGAGCAGGATTTGGCCCATGTTTCTTAACACATAGTAATGCTGAAGATATATGTTGTTATATTACTGAATATTTTTTATCTTATCACATGTAAGCTGACTAAACTACGAGTTATTTATAGAGGCTAATTCACATTTTTACAGCATATGGATGTGCTTTTTGGCAGATTTAGCATGAATACAGTTTATATTCATTAAGGCTGAGCTAGCTAATTAACCATAGACAGAATTAGTGAATAGCTTTCTAGTAATAGTACCTCCAGGTTGCCAATAATTTCATTTGGCATTTCATCCACTGTGGACTTCTGCTCTTCAGCAGTGACACCAGCCACAGCATCTGCCTCGAAGGACTCTACCTCTGGACAGGACTCTTCCAGGTAACCCTCTTGATCGGAAGCCTAGCAGCAACCAACCACAAGAAATACGTGAGTTAAGAACATCCTCCTGCTCCCTACAAGACAAAACAGCATCAGCTCAAAGATATGCAACAATACACAAAGCCTGCTTTTGAGAACTCCTGCTCTGACAGAGACCATCAGTGTCTCTCCTTCACTGCCCACGCCAGGCAGATCCTGAGATTATGAAGTCGCACGGGGAGAGAGCCCAGAGGTGCCGACT
This sequence comes from Morus bassanus, assembly GCA_031468815.1. Taxonomy (NCBI): domain Eukaryota; kingdom Metazoa; phylum Chordata; class Aves; order Suliformes; family Sulidae; genus Morus; species Morus bassanus. Next base: position 7,877,054 of record CM062583.1, read on the forward strand.
CAGATGTCCTCTGTTGACTGATTAATGCATTAAAAGCAACTTCATTCAATCTTAGAAGAGAATGCATACTATATTCTGGGGAATAAATATCATTAGTGACAGGGTTCCAATGGGAATAAATGAAGTAGGAGACTCACAGAAAAATAGCTTTTAAAAAAAAAAAAAGGAACAAAACTCTATACCTTAGATTCTGTCTCTGCAGCTGTTGGTGATATTATGAATGATGAATAGATATCCAAAGGCATACCTTCTTCCAGCAGAGCAGGGAAGGGGGGAACTGCAGGTTGGGCAAGTTCAATCACATGCTGGCAGTATTAAAAAAAAAAAGAAAAAAAAAAGAAAAAGAAGTAATTCAGGTTTAATTATTGCTCAGAGGTTTATTGCAGAGTTTTTAGAATGGAAATGAAATGGCTGGCAAATAACAAAAAAACAATACCTTTTCTGTTACTATCCAGGTGCTCAGAACTGGAAAGCATACTGAAAATGATTATAGATCAGCTTTAATTTCTAGCTGCATCTCAAGAGGCCCTCTTTATAACACTTGGAAAGAACAGACGATTTTCATAATTTCATAACACTACAGCTTCTTACTCATGTGGATAATTAAGTTTAGAAAACACAGAGCTTGGGTAACATGCAGTCTTCCCAATGCAAATTTGTCACTTCAGAACAGGGATCTTGTTGCATTTTGGAATTAAAGGGCCCAGCTGACCACCAGGGGATTCTTTGAAAGGAGTCAGCTGGAGTAAAGTTATAGTGACACTGCATCAAGTAAGACCCTAATAAAAATATTTTAATATGTGACTATAATTTAAGAATTGCTAATGGTCCAAGCGTGCTGCTTCATCAACTTGCTCCCATTTCTCTTTCCTGTGAACATGGGAACCACACTGGTATTCTGCTGGTGTGTGAACTGCAGCTCCAGGAATGCTCTGACAAGGAAATGACTTTCCCCTGCCCAAGAGTAGCTGGATGCAGCACTTATTCCTTGCTTGGGCTGTCATGAGTGATGCAGAAGGCAGCCCCAAGTCTTCTAAAGTGACAAGGTGTTGTGTTGTTTTTTTTAAAAAAATGAATGACAGCATATACATGCCAAATAGGGTGGCAAAAGGCATTTTTGAATGAGCAAGGAACAGGGTAAAATACTAAAATGATGTGTTTGGGACCTCTACAATGCCAAGTGCCCACTGAGAATACTGGGCAGATGTTCCAGTTCTGAGTCAGCTATTACAAGCATGATTTTGCTTGGATGGTGTAAGTCAACTACATTAATTCACATCAGGGTAATTGCAGCCCCCATAAATTAAATTCCTCATACCTTTGAAATCATAGCTAGGCTGATATTTGGTTTACTTAGTTACTTGCTACAGTTAAACATGCTGAAAATATTAAACATTCTATACTTTTGCAAAAGTGATAGCAAAAACTGAAAATAAACAGTGAGACCTAGCCATTGTATTTTATTGCATTAAAAAAAAAATCTCTTTTCTAGTCCTAAAAGCTTTTCTGAAGTTATTTTTGGACTCTGTCATTATCTTCAAGATTCCCTGTCATGTGTGAGCTCGCTAACAAAGTTAGAGAGTATTAGCCCATGTTTATAAGAACCCAAAAGGCTGACAGAAAGATTTCCAGAATTTAAGTGAGGAGAAAAACAGATTTTGTAGAAGGATTTCCTGTATCACTTGTGACCCAAATTTTACAGCACTGTGCTAGTGCCTACAGACTCACAAAAGGAGTAGTCAGAAAGTTTAGGTTTTGCATCAAAATGAAAACACCTTAAGCTGAGCTAAATATTATCCTTTCTAAACAAAAAAGAAGCTTTGTTTTCAAATTCTAATTTTTTTTCAAAGTAGACCTCTTTTGATTTAGCAAATATTTCCATTTTCTCTGATTTCTTACCTTATATTTTCTTATTAAAAAATATTAGCTGAATTGGATGAGAATTCACAATTACTTTCTGCTTCTTTAAAATAACATTTTTTGGTTAGCTAGTTAACTATTCACTCAAAATATTTTCTTTATTTAGATTAAATCATTATTCCATTTATTCCCTCCAGTCCAAATCTAAAAAAATGAAATAACATAAAAAACTAGACTGGGTTTTTAAAATCAGTTCCTGGCTGCTCAAATACATTTTTGTAGCATGGATAAGATTTTCAGAAGTTCTGTTTTAGAATAATATTTTTACTTCACTGCATCCTTTTAAAGGGAACCATTCTTTACTCATCTGTTCTGTGTCTAATAATAACCCTTGGATCATTAAGAAATAACTAAATTACAGCAGACCCAGTCTCTTTAACGAGCCATAATAGTCTCAACATTCAGCCAAAAGTTTTTTTAAAAGACTGTGAAACTTCAATGTAGAATATGAAGTATTTTGTTGAGTAATAATAAGTTTATGAGCAGTACTACAGTTTACAGCCAAAATATAGTGACCTAAAAATGCCATTCTGCATTGCTCCTTCCTATACATTCTGTCCTTAACAAGTCCAGGGGAAAATTAGAATGAATGAATTGTGGTGAGAGCCCGAAGCCAACAAACGTATTTAAATGAATCCTTCTGATGCAATACTTTCCTTCAAAAAATACAATTAAGTCTTTGTATTTCCTTTGAACAAAACCTCATGTTTCATAGCACCAATGGCTCTGTAGTAAAATCTATTTAAAAACAGAGAAGGAGACACGGTAAGTTTTATACAGTTACAGTGGCTTTAAGAAAATGTTGCTAGTTTCTGAAGTCTGAGTAAATTTATGGTGAATTACTTCCACTGACCTACATTAAAAAATTCATCCTCCTTTTTTTAATTCCTGAAGATTTGTCATTATGTGAGCATTATTCACTAGGACAAAGATGTATTACTCAAAGTGTCCTCTTGAATCAATATAACTATCGAAATGTGAGAAACAGTTTGGCAAGATGATAATGCCTTAAAATTAATTGGCAATATTTTCCTGCACATTGCAGTCCAATGGGTCCATGAGAATTCAAACATAAAGAAATTGTAAGGCAGTTGCTTAAATGTAGAGGGCATATGAGTGTCAGCTGCAGATAAAAGGATGCTCTGAAAGAGACTGGAGGGAGCAGAAGTATTCTTACTAATTCCTAGGTGTGGTGGGGTGCCAAAAGGCCACTTGAATCTGGACAAATTAGCGCAGGCTAGTGGCTGCTCTAACATTCAGCAGAGGTTAGTGCGGGAAATACCATTCAGTGTCACCTTTACTTTCCCACCCCAGTTGCATCAAGCCTCGGCACAGTCACAGCTGAGGACTGTGGCTGGTGTTCAAACATTGCTCTCAATGTACAGCCCCATGCCACAGTTTTTCTCTGGAATTCTTTCTAGTAAAAGTGTGCATAAAGCCAGTTAAGTATAAAAAGTGTCATGTTGTTCTGTACATAAACCCACATACTTTTCTTGTTGTTGGGAGCTAGCAAATTACCTTTTTACAAATGTGGGCAGAGCAAAGACAATAAAATAGTATACAGGAAAATTTCTAAAACAGAATAATGGCAGGAAAGAAGATTGGTAAAGTGTTCTAATAAACGAGTTCCACAGATGTGGTAGTTATTATAAAATTAGCTTTGCACAACTTACCAATATACCATTACATTTTCCCCCAGATGTTATCTGTTACTTAAATTAATTTTGCTTAAGTTATTATTATTGCAGATTTTATCCACGCTGTATTTCATTATTTAAGTTTCTGTGGCATAAAACAAGCCCTGGCTGATAGCATTACTTTTAATAATATATGTAAGAGGTTTTAGTATTATACAAATGGCTGCTGGGTATTTCTTAATAGTCATAGCACAGAACGTCTGCTCTCAAAATATTATGTAGATTAAAACCAGCTATTTATTTACACTCTAATTCAAGTCATTGGAAAGGTTTGCAGTATTTATGTATGTTGTATGAAGGGAAACAATCTACTTGGGGAATAAATATCAGAGTTTGGAAATTAGCAAAGCTAAGGTCAAGGTCAGTTTGGATTTACTAACATACTTGCTGAAAATGAGAATTTATAGTTTTTGCTTACTTATTTCATAAATGAGAAAAGAGACTGAAGGGGTGGTGTATTTGCCTCTTTGATACAAGGTTTTTGTATCACAGAAACATTTTAAACCCACCTTTTCAGCTTAATATTATCTGAAATTCTGTACTCCTCTCCACAAAGTCTTAACATAAATTCTCTGTAGCTAATCTTAAGCAAGCACAGGAAAACAATTATTTACAAGAATTGGAAAAAAATATGCCACATTCAGCATGGACCATTTCGAAAGCTTTGTACCTCTTTCAAAGCCTTTCAATGGCCTTTGAATGGATATGGATTTGATTTTATATGACTGACAGATGCATTTAAAAAAGGGTGTTCTTTGTGCGTTATTCTCTTTATTCATATAATCTGTGTAGTTTCTAATTGTGTGCCAACGGACCTTATGCTACCAGAGACCTGCACAGACTTCTCTCTTATGTACGATCATATGTGAGATTTGCTACCAACCAAAATATCCAATACAGGATTTACATTAGTTTGCCATTCATGCTAAGCATGCCCAGCTGCACACCTACAAATGCGCTGAATTTCAGTTGCTGGAATAAAAGGCATTTACAAGATACGGTTTGTTAGCTGCCTGTATTTCATGTGGTTGAATTTGAATGAATAACTAATGGACAGAGATGCACTGTCTCACACTGACTCAAACCAGCCTGCCTTTCCCCCTCCCCGCCCCTCTTTAGTCTGCCAGTATATGCAAACACAACAAATCCACCCTACTTGCCTTCTGAGGCATCGCCCACCAGCACTCTCACAGGTGAGGAAGTTTCTGGGAAGCTGCTGATAGCTCTACAAATACATATGCCATCCTGTTTTGCAGCAATGCTATACACGAGTTCCAAAGGACCGAAGGATATTATGAAGCACTAAAAGGCTTAATCCAGATATATGATCTGTGCAGTGTGACTAAGATGGCAGAGCTTCCTTCTGAACGCCTTCACTGTACACATTTGTATTAATCTTTAAAGTAGGATTAAGATCAATGAGGGACTAAACTTGGCCTCTGAAGTATGTTCCCCAGTTGCTAATGATGCACATGGAAATTCTGTGTGCATGTTCCTGGGCAGGAGTTTTCAAACCACTATTCCTTAAATGAGACAAAAGTTCAGTAAGTCAAAGGTATACTTTATGCTCTTTTTCCTGCATTTCAGAATTCAAGTTAATACGTTTTAAAGAGAATTTTCCATGTTTCTGAGCTGAGATGTGAATCAACTTTGTTGACAATACATCAGTAATTAATCTAGTCCAAAATAGCTATCTGAAGCAATTTGGTGCCTACATTGACAAAACAGGATCTACTCCTCCCCCCAGGAAGCTGTAAATCAGTCAGTGACATCTGGCCTCAAGGACATCAGAGTCATCTGAAATGTGGTAATTTATATTAATGAACATCAATATTAATTTTTAAATAAAAAGAACTTGCTACTGCCATTATGTTTACATATGGAATATTATTTATAGCTTGTGTTCCTCCTTTCTTACATTTTGCCCATAAATTATTGTAAGAAAACACACTGTCACAGTTATAAATATTTTTCCTTGGAGTTCAAGCTTTTACATATCCTCTTACTGTTTTCAGTAACTATATGAGGGCAACAACCAGGATTTTCTTGCTACTCCAGGAACTGCTGCCAATTTTAATGCTTGATTGAGTAGAAAAGGGTGCTTCTACAAAAACTACTAAAGCCTTTCTCTCTAGAGATATCTTAATGCAGAATGCCCTTAATATCTAGGTTCTGTAAGAATATCCTAACATACCAGAAAAAAAAAATAATACTGATTTTATGGGGCTGCAGTCATATACTTCTGCTTTTACCAAGCTTCCAATTATTACTGCCAATTCGCAGATTATTTAGAAAGACAAAATAAGAGACATCCAAAAAAAAAAAAAAAATCCCCAGTTGGCTTTCATGCTGAGGGCACAGCACTAAATGATTCACCTTGGAATGGTCACTCTAAATTCACATTGTGTTTAGCATTGCCAAATCTCCTAGAGTTATGGGATTACAAGAGAATCTCAGCTTTCATTTAAAAATAAAGTTAGTGTCTAGCTCTTATGGTTGCAGAGGAAAGATTGAAAACATAAATCTTGAAAGCTCAAAAACTAGACTGCAAGCAAAAGGAACCAAACAACAATTATTTTTAAGCAAGTCTCATGAATTTTTGGGATCTGTCTCACCATTTTAAATGCTTGAGGTTAACAAAACCCTTTTAAAAACAATGCATACAGATTTTGAGGAGGGTCAAAGGATTTTTTTTTTTTTTTAGTACCTGAAAGTGTAACTCCTGCATGTCAGGACTCTTCAAAGTGCCAGCCCCACCTTTCCACTTCCAGGGCACCCATCAAACAAGCAAAGAGAAGGCAGCTCCTATTCTGGCTGTACAGTTATACTCACCAGGGATCTAAAGCCATTAAAAAAACCCCAAAAACCACAACAACCTTTCCCACAGTAACCACCTAGCTGGATCTACAAATATTAAAAAAACCTAAGGCTTTTTTTAATTAGTCATGTGATCACATTAGAAAATCATAAATGTAAGTTCTGTTGAACATAATGCACAACAGGCAGTCTTATATGTTGGTGGCATACACCTTATCAAGCCAGAGCTTTACATTTCCTTGTTGTACATCTCTTTTCCCAAATAATTTAATCAGGAAAGATTTGATATGAATGCTGAAAACATTATGTTAAAAATGTGAAAGAATTCTTGGCCAGGTGCATTTTGGTACTTTCTGGGAGGAGGCTTCATACATTTTATAAAGACTTGCTGCAGCTTCATACTCTCAGAAAATCAATTTGCATGAGAGCATGTACCTTTGGCAACAAAATGGCCTATAAGAATTAAATTGCTTAGGGGGATGGTATTCATCACACCTGCTTTAGGGGCTTTGTCAACCCCCTAAACTCCTCCTTGTAGTAAGTGCAAGAAGACTGCATCTCCTGAGAGAGTCGGAACAACTAAGATAAATTAAGAACCTAACAATTGCTTAATATACCTGCCCTGGACCACAGCAAGCACAGCCTGTTACCTCTCCCACTGGAAGTATAGGAAACCTAGGAAAGCTGGGCTCCTCACTCAGGCTCCCCAGTTTGCCTGGTGCTGGGAAATATGAAATATTCCCTTTTTTATTCAAAGGACCACTGTAGAAACTCAGTGGGGATTAACAGCACCACACATTCCTCCTGCAGCCCCGAGCATGTGCTGTAAAAGTCAGATGGCTCTTGGCACTATCCTGGGCTGTTTTTTCCAGGTGTTACATCTGAGATGCAGCAATGTCTCCCCAACTACTACTGTTCCACCGGGCTTTAGGTCAGCCTTAAGGCTGCCAAAAAGTGCTAATATAGACACGCCTATCTCCAGCATGTATGTCTATCTCTGGCATGTCTCATGCTGTGTACACACCAGTTAGAGCAGGCATGTGTCTAGGGAGCCGTGTGTTACCCCACCAGATTTTTCTTAGTTCAGTTGCACAGTCTTCAGGCTTTATCTAAACTCGAGTACAATGTACGTGAAAGAAAGGCACAAAGAAGATTCCCCAAAACCCCAGGAAAACTTTAAAAGATACTTTTGAAACAAAAAGGGTTCACGAAGTGATTGGGAGCGCCTGCTGAGAAAGTCTGAGAGCAGAAAAATAATCTTTTGCTGTTGATACAGTAATGTGTAATCACTGCCTCAAGTTGGACAGAGGTCCCACCTCCCGCCTTTGTCCGCTGCCACTCTTGAATAGCCTTCCCTTCCTATCTATTTCCTCTGAAAACAGCGTTTTCTCCATGCAAGACTGGTCATGGACAAGCCCCTCACACAACTGCCCCATATTCTGTACATTCCTGCACCACCAAATGACAAAAGAACAAGCTCCCTCTAAACTCCTCGCAGTCATCAGGTGCATTAGATGTGAATAGGCTTGTCTATATTGATTCACCCCTAGCTGATGCTACAGAAAAAAGCTGCTCCAACATTTAAAAGGTTGCATTAAAAAAAAAACAAACCAACAACCTAAAGAATATTGATTCTGAGCTAAGAGGAAAAAAAATTGCTCACACAATGTAAAAACTACAATATAGATTTTTTTAAAATATGCTACATTAGAAAACTTTTCAGGGTATATGGTCACATAAAAATGGGGAACTTGTGTTCTTTGTTATTAGACCTAAAACATAAGGTCTTTGCCTGAGTGTGTAAGTTTCTGTTAAAACAACAATTTGTCCTGTGGACTGTAAATTCAATTACTGTTTTTATTGGAATCACATTTTGCTTTGGAAACAATCATGCAGAAAAACAACCAGTAACTTAGACATCTTAAAACCATCTCAAAACAGGCATGGCTCTAAGAACAAATCAGTTATGGTAATTCTTCCACTGTGAACTGCAATGTTAAAAAAAAAAAAATCTTACTGTAGGTCATTTTAATCACAAATGGGAAAACAAATTTACTTTATCAGAAAATTGACTCAACACTATTTTAGGGACTTATTTTTCATGTTTTCATGTCATCCAAATTAAGTTATTAACATACATTTTCCAATTTGGGAATGTAGAAGTAAGCCAATTTTTCTCTCAAATTTCAGAGTTACAGTTTTCAGTCATCTCTCTATGTAAAACTAGTCTATTTTAGCACCAGAATATTTGATCAGTACACACAAAAACCCCACATAAGTCTAAGATATCAGTACTTCTTTACAATCACGTTCCTATGTAACTTGAATCTGCAGTATTCTCTCCATAGCCTGTTAATCAAAAGAAACCACCACTTCCTTATATCACACTTGAATTTCATATCCCATTGTAAACAGGCTCTTCTTATTACAGTACATGTTCATAAATCTGTTTATACTGGATCTCAGCTTGAATGCTGGGGCTAGTTTTAACTCTGTCTTATAATACTGTCATTCACGTTAAAGAAAAATGCAGTTGTGGATAGGGGCAGGGTTAGTCTGGTGAACGCAAGAGTTAAACAAAGCTTTGTTTCAGCATAGCTTGGCTTGGTGGGTGATTTGAAATCTAGTAAGTTTCCTCTTGGTAAACTGCCAAAGCCAACCACACCTTGGATGATGTGAGGTTGTTTTTGAGAAGGTAACATCTCCTTACAGATTATCTCCTCCCACTTTGACTTGGAAGGTTTTTGAGAAGAAGAATCATTTCCATTTCTGTTGGGGCATGAAATGGTTTCTGGTGAAAGTGTATAAATATCATTCTGCTTTGACTTGTTATGAAGCTCATGACAAATCATATAATCAGATGTGGATATTCAAAATTTGTTTAAACAAAGGGTGAGAAGAAACAAGCATTTCTACCTAATAATTTCTCCCCAAATTAAAAAACCCCAACAAACCAACACTCCTTAACTCCTTAACCCTTATAAAGTCTGCTATCTTCATCTTTTAGAAAATTACCACACAATTAAAAAATCCAACAAAAATCTGACATTTGTTCAAAGAAGGTTTCCACAATCATACCGAATTTTTACACAAGTCAGGATTGAGATCAAATGCTTCAAACTTTGAAGTGAAAATCTTGTGTCGGCTATAGAATAAGTGAATACAAAAGGTACTGAGTTGAATTGTACACCATAGGCTTTCTTCTCCTCCCTTGTGTTTTGTCTTCTTGAGGAATTCTGTTCTACAAGAATAGGCAAAGACAATGTGATCACAAAATTTGCACACAGTTTGCCCAATGAGATAAAGACATTGTGCCTGTGATGGTCAGCTTAGGATGGAAAGAAAAAAATGAAGCAATGATGTCAAAGGAATTTATTTACGTCCTTTTAACAGCACCTTTTCCCTGGCAGCTTTCCTAAATAGCAACATCATAAGTACCTAGAGGAGCAGATGCCAAACAGCAGCATCTTCTTTTAAGATTGCACAGCTATGCCCAGCAACATGACATTGCTTACTCTGAAGCTGCTGACTTTCTAACGCTCAGAAGAAAACACCCATCAGGAACATCAAATGTGTCTGGATTGCCAAGCAGAGAAGTTGAGGAGAGGGGAGAAAAATCACTAATGGCTGGAAAGCTCAGCTGGCAACAGAGAGAAAGGCAGGGTGGATGGGGACACAGGAATGAAATTGGTCCTGTGGACGGAAAGACTTATTCAGCAGCTCAGGGAAAAGCGTGGGTCAATGTGCAGAGGAAGAGAGCAGGAGCGATGGGAAGGAGCTAACAACAGAGTCGAATGTCTTGCATGTGGAGGAGAGGCAGTGAGGCTGAACAGATCCATCTTCACCACTCTGGTAGTGGAGTGCAATGCTGAACTGTAACACTTATTATTCTAGTCTCAGACTCCCCTTTGGCCCCAACTGCCAAGCACGCCAGACTGCATGAAGCAGCTGAATGCCTAGTGTGGCTCCAACAGTATCTTGTCACCCAATCAAGATTTTAACTTACTTTTCCAATAGATTCATAACCAGAAGATCATACAAAAAGATGGCACTCTGAAGACTTCTGGACGTGGGCCCTATTCATTTCCTTATTTATATCAGGCTATTTCCCTTTGATAATCCCTTGCTCCATCTAGACAAAATGTCACATACCCTGGGTCCTCCTGCCATATGGGTCTTTATTTTGATTTTAACATTTGGCAGAACGTGAAACAACTCTCACCACTGCCACGGGGTTTGTGTCTTTATGTTGGCCAGAAATATTCACCTATGTACCGAAACACAGTCTTCCTCCAACTGACACAATCCATATATACACACACACTGATATATATATATATATAAATCAGTAATTGCTAATTGTTGTTTAAGTCTAGAAGGACTAAAAAATCCAACACAAAAAAATGGCTTTTAAAGAAGGAATCGATATCAAGAGCTGAAAAGAAAAAAGACCCTACTAGAGACCCTAAAGATAAAAGACCTTACCAAATACAATAGAAAAATTTTCAGTATAGTCCCTCTGCATGCACTATCTTCACATTTATAGGACTGACTGGTTTAAGTGTTCTTTGCAGGTGTTCATTATATCATGTACACACCCTAATAAATCATACTGGATGCACAGCTCTGTGTGGAAGAAACAGAGCTGATAGGAGATACCTTTGAAAAACTCGGCCCCAAAACCAGAGACAGGTTACTTCTCCATGACAACAAGTAACTTAACAGATATATTTGTCTCTCAATGGTAAATTAGTCTCAAAGCAACATCCTCCATCCGAGAAAGATCTTAAGGTGCTTGTATAATACAGGTGATAGCCAATTTGAGCATTTTAACTGGATTTTTTTTTACAGCCCCAGCATTATTAGAATTGTGAACTTTAAATAATTATATTTCAACTAGTGTTTTACTAGTTCTCTCCCTACCTTCTCTGATTTTAATTTTCTCACTTGTCACATCTCTTGGCAGTGAGAACAAGAAAGACCTCAAACCTTTGCTGATTGCTTTCCACGCAATCTGATTTCTATAAATTAGAAGTTGCTGATGGGGAAGCAGACAGCAGTACCCTTTGATCGAGATACACATCTTGATCTCTTTTATCATTTTTTAAAAAAACAATAATATTACAACAAAAAAAATCATCATACAAGCTTTTCGATCAAAGTGTGTCACTGTCTGCTTCCCAGTCAACATACTGCCAGTAAATTGGCAAGGTGCCTGGAAAGAGCAGGCAGCAGCTGGTGGGTTTGCTCACCATCTGTATATCCACTAATGTATAAAATATTATGTCTCCATCTAGTGGGCAACTGCATTTCACAGGAAATTTGAAAACGGGTTGGAGCCTACTTCCGCGGATGGCAGGAGGAGCTTCGCTAGACTTCCCATCAGCAGAATCAGGCTCTAAAGCTGTATCATGTTGAAAATCTATCTAAAGCAAGAAAGGCATTGAAGCCCCGCTGGTGCCTCCATGGCTGTGCTGGCACTTGCCCTTGAAATAATTTTTTCTCCAGAAGCATTCATAGAATATCTATTCCTGTGCTCCCCCAACAAACCAGCTCTTTCTAACACTCTGCAGCACCTTGGAAGTCTTACTGGCCAAAATTTGAAAACGTGAAAGAGATAACAGGAAAAGGAAGGTGAGAGCAAGGATGCCATTAATGTCCAGAGCTGCTGAAATAAACAATAAGAAATGAGATGAGTTTGCAAAACAAAGTCTTCCTTTAAGAATAATTAAACTACAGCACATTAAAGCATTATCCCCCTGACTACTCAATGACAGGACATGCAAAACACTACGTTAACTTTCTCATTTGGTTTCAGAAAACATCCTTGACTGAAAAGCAATAGGGGTAACATGAGATAGGCAAATCTGTTCTTCAGAAAAGTGCCACAGAAACAGTCCTTGGGACACAGATTTTAGAATCCACATGGCTGCTCAAGCAAAGGAGAAACTGAGGCACAAGGCAGTGCTGTGACAGCTCCCTCATGACAGACACAGTACTAGAACAAATAGTTAGTAAAAGACAGATTCTACCACATTCATTATACCACCCTCCCTTTCATCGATTACCATCCTTTTTGACAACAACTCTGCTAGCAATGTACTGTCTGGACGTATTTTATGCACAGCCATCTAGTGTGAAAACTGCCTCCTAATGAAGAACTATCAGTACAGCAAAATGAAATAAAAAACAACAAGATCACTCTATTGATTTTTTCCATCCACATATGGACTAGACTTAAATTCCCTTAGCTTGAGAAATCTGTTGAGATAACTCTCCAACATAGCTTGATTGCATTTCATTTAATGACTTCTCTGGATGCACGTTAGGTCCTAAAATAGCTCTTCTTTTTCTGAATATCTTTTAATACAGTTGTTTAAGATGCATTTTGATTTGACACACCTAAACTGGTTACAGTAAAGCATTTTCTACTTCTATCATATACTCCATTGCATTAGAAGTAAGTTTATTACTCTATAAATAATTCATTCAAAGGAACTTCAGTTTAACAGCACCTGATAGACACAATCACTTAAGGTAGCACGCTGGCAAATTTCAGCTTTAAATCAGAAGCCGATCTGTCTTCATATATAAAAAAAAAAAATCAGCTAATCAGAAGAAAGCATCATTTTTAAGAAACTCAGGCATGAGTGCCTAAAAATGAAGTCAATACATGCCAACAACTTTTGTGCTAATTTATTATATTGCTTGTTTGTGCAGTAAGGGTATAAGATTTGTTTCAATCTAATCTAATTCCCTTTATTTCAACAGAAACTACAAGAATTAGAAATGAATGTTGTTCCCTCAACAATTTGCTGTGATAGTAGCTTTATTTTTCAAGTCAGCACTCTCTGTTTTTGATTGCTCAATGGGAGCGCCACAATGGCTAAAAAAAGGCGACTCTGAAACATTAGGAAATAGAAACTGCTGACTACCTGGTGAAGGAATAATGATTTATAATATATGAATAGGGGCAATAACTGGATAGCAGGCTGTACTCAAAAAAGCCTTAATTCACAGATGTGACATCAGAAAGTCATAATCCATCGATCTAGCATCAGAATGATGGATTATGACTTTTTAAGAACATGTAGACATGTCAGCTTCATGAGCATTCCGGGAATTGTAGTCCAAATTGTTTTACTGAGGTAATTTGAACAATTTCAGCTTTTTCCAATAAAGCTGATGCACTAATATTTTGAAATATAAAAGTTCTGTTGAATCCATTCTTTTTCTTTCAAACCCTAAAAATACTCAAACCAAATATCACAGGTTGCCATATCTTATGATTGAAGAATTTTTTTTTAATTACTTCAAGTCTGTGTCATTTTCTTACAGAGACGACAACAATTTTAAATCCTAATTGATTTTTATGTCAAAAAAATTTTGTATTCAAATTTAGAGGCAAAAAAACCAAGGTGCAAAGTGAAGGATTAATTACCATGTTTTCTTTCAGGAAGAGCACTGACACATACTATGCCCGTTTCCCCCCTGGACTACTGCAAAAATATCTGAATTTTGACCTCTGACTCCTTCCTTTTTTTGACCCTGATGAGGTTTTAAACTGTCACTGCCAAAAATAAAGTTATGATGTGAATTTAGATGGGATCTTTTATGAAAATAAATAATACTCTTGTAATGTGTGAATACCTAGAGGTTGAAATGTATTTTTTATAAGAAGCTTAAGACATATTACCTCAAAAAGACATCTAGCCTCTTCAGTGAAATACTTAGAACTTCACTTTCCTCATAAAACCAAACATGGGCTAAGGTTACTGAATGAAAAATTCAGGAAAGTTCCAGAAATCCTTTCATCAAGCATCACATACTTATTTATAAGTAAACCACAACTTCATTCATAAAATTCTGTTACAAAATCTTCCAGTGGCATTTCCCCATTACAATTAAGTGAAACCACCTATAGGTTAACAACGGCTACATTAGACTAATTCAATGGCTCAGATGGGTAAGAGTTCTTCAAAAAATGCTTTCTGCTCCAGACAAGTGTTGAGAGTAAAAAGAAAACCCCACATGAAATATAAAATATGACTAAATATTTTCAATGTAGACCCATATTAAAACCATAATGAACCTGTGACTAAAACCTCTTCCAAAGGTATAAAAACTTTAAGTATACAAGTAACAAGGGCTAAAGGGCAAAAAAACCCACACCAAACTAAGCCGGAGTTACATATTTTTCCCACAAACTCCTTTGTATCGTCCCTTGCCTAGAAGGGAGAGTTTCTCCTTCTCTGGTCTTTCTCACCTTATTTCCCTTCTTACTCGTAAAATGTTTTTAAGAGAGCTTATTAATAAAGTAAATAAGTAACTACTTATGTGAAACTGTTTGGGGTTTTTTTGTTTGTTTGTTTGTTTTGTTTGGTTTGTTGGGTTTTTTTTTTTTTTATATGTTCATAACTAAAGCTACTATGGAAAGGAGAAGAAGTCATAGGGCTCTTTTACAATGGCTGAAATATTTATTTCACCAAAAACGATGTACATTGAGCAAAGGCATCCTGGGTCCAGTCTCAGCCCATATTTCAAAACAAAATGACAACAACAAGAGCAAAGGAAGAGAAAGGACAGCTGCAGAACAGTACCCTTTAAAATCTCAGTGGTTCATAGAACAAAAGGGAAAAATAATGCACTTTTTATGACAGTAGACAGAAGCAATTTACTTCATTTTGACAACTAAATATGAAATGTCTAATAAGAATCACTGCCATGTTACATACACTCCTTCCTCTAAACACACCTAATCTTCTTAGAGTCTCACATAAGGGGATCACACCACTGAAAACCAACTATTTCTTTAAAGAAGCCTTAAACAACAATAATGCTGCACAACTGATCAAAAGAGAGCGCACCTCATTCGATTACCTTCACTGGGGAATTAACGTTGGCAGGCTGTAATTACTCATTTCGAAGGCAGTCATGAGGACACCACGGCCAACAGTTTTCTACTTGTGATTTATATGCTTGAGGTAATGACAAGTGGTCAGGATATCAGTTTTGCTGCTTCCTTCAAAGAGCCTGTTGTGCAGTGCCCTAGCAGCATCAAACCAGGTTCGCTATTACTTCATCATCAAACCATCTTCTACCTGAATTTTTCTTGGATCCTCTCTGACCTGGTATTTACCCAGCTCAACTCAATTAAGGTTATGACATCAAATGAGACCAAGTAGGGTGGCTACAACCCTTCTAACCTTTCCAGACCGAAGAATGAATGCAGCCCTTAGGACTGTACACAGGGGAAGATAGGAGCCTGGTAAATTGGGTATCTCCTGATTCCTCCTCTTTTTTGGACTTATGCATTAGTCCTACCTCTTTTGTTGTTATTAAAATGGTTGTATCCTTTCATTGTCTCCACTGACACCACTAACTCATTTCATGTATATTATGAAACAGCAGTCAGATGTTAACTGTCTGTCTTTAATGATGTGTGCTTGAACCAATGACCTTGAAGTGAAAGGCTCTGTAGATCTTTAGCATTCCCTCGATATTCCAGGCCCCTTTATTCATCTAATTTATAAGCAAAACCTATGTGCAAAAGGAATGCTTACTCACAATTACTATTATGATCATTCTGCTGTGGCAGTACATTGCACTGAAAAAAAAATGAATTACAAAGTGCATGGGTTAGTAAAATTTAAATCAAGCAAATGTTTAATATTAAGCCATTTCATCTTTTTCCAAAGTTCGGCAAATTTATTACAAAGCATTGAAATTGCACTTTGAGCCCTAAGGCTTGCAGTGTTGGAGCCTGCCTGATTAATGTAATTAAAAGAATAGCATAACTAAAAATTTATTAAAAATTAAATATATGTGGCCTTATTGTTTACTTCCAACTGATAGCATGATTTCTTAGCTAGAAATTCGCACTGCTTAATACCTGACAAGTTGTTAAAGCACATCCCCTTTGTCCTGCTGTGCATATGATTAAAACAGCAGAGGCTAAACATGGCAATAAAAAAAACTGGAGAATTCTATTTTTGGTCACAGTGGTGCTTAGTTCCCCCTTCTGATTTTTACAATAAGCAGGTGCTGCTGAAGAGGTGGAAAGTCTCATGACAGGAAGGCATCAAGCTGGAAAAGGGTAGGAAAATGCTTCCTTGGACAGAATCTTTCTCCTTTCCATGGTCACTAAGTGTCTTGCAGCTTTGTAGCCAAGACCCAGCTTGCAGGAGGAGCCAAGCTATCCGAATTAGATTACTAGACTTACATAGCTTGTGAGGCCTGATCCAGAGTAAAGTTCAATGGGTGCAAAACTGGCAAGTTTATGTGGCATAAAAATACTCTCTCACACAGTGCTTGTGAGACACTTGCAAGTGCATGGCCAGCAAGTGCTGGCTAGCGTACCGCAGGATCCCAGAAGTCTAAGAGGCAGGTTTTATGGGGCAGAAAACTAATTTTCTTCACTATGAAACCACAGTAAAAAAAGCTTACTTTTTCTGCAACTGTTGCCTGCATATCTCCATTTTCTCCTGCAACAATTCTGCATTTTCCTTCAGCCCATGTACTGATCAGCAGCCCCTCCCAGTACATGAGGTGGAAAGTGAATGAAAAAACTAAAACAAGTTGGCAAATGTACCTATATATACATATTTCATGTTAGCACAGTTATGCTTTAGAAATTATGGCAACAGCAATAGAATTCTGCTGCTATGATCATGGA
Organism: Morus bassanus; assembly: GCA_031468815.1. Lineage (NCBI taxonomy): Eukaryota > Metazoa > Chordata > Aves > Suliformes > Sulidae > Morus > Morus bassanus. The sequence goes on from CM062583.1 coordinate 7,894,163, forward strand.
TAATCAAAGCGAGTGAAAAAAAGGCAGTGCTGAAATATTTTCAAAGGTATGAAGGTCTTTACTCTTGTGTAATTTAAATTTACTTGCCATTACTTGAAATTTCCTTTCATCTGCGTGATTAGAATTTAAATGCTCCCAAAGTATATTAACAAATATAATTCCTGTTATATTGTAGAAATACTGCAGCAACCTTCTCTTAATGTTGAAAACTAACTAGGCTCCTTCATTTACTACAGAAAATACAAAACAAAATTAGATAAAATGTTTTGAATATGAAGTCTTATTTGGTAATGATCCACAAGATGAACTAATGTAGCACTTTCTACTCTACTTACGCATACACACACATCACAAAGCTATAGCAGTATTTCATACAACTGAAATATGGGATGTTTGCATTTTTGCAAGAATATTTTTGAATTTAATAGTTTTCAGTTTGAGGCCCAGTTTTGCTACCATTACATACCATGGTAGTGTCTATTTTAGATACAATCCTAGCAGATCCCCTGAAATTACTTGGGGTACAGTGGATTGAGAATACCTGAATTGGATTGTAAATCCTAACTGCACACTCAAAATTTATGCCTAACAGCAGTAAAAGAAGCACTAACATTAAAAGCCTTCTTATGGGTTAGCCCATGACGAATTTGTCCAAAAGTCTCCATCTTAACAATTTCTTTAATTTTCAAATTCAAGATGTCATTGATGAGTAGAAATTACTGTTCCTTGAAGATAGAGTTCAACAGAATATTAGTTTTGAAGTTTTTATGCAGCCCAAGTAAATGGGATCTTGACAGAGTCAATCTGACCCCCACGTAAAAATGAAGCTGCAATACCCCGCTGCACCACTACTGTTTATTGTAGTTTAGTAGGACTAGTTTAGTGTCCTCTTAATGAGAGCCTTCATTTATTCCCCCTGCTATACTGATCTTACCCAGCTTGACACACAGAATCCTGTAAGTGGAACAAATCTATAAAAATGGCCTTTTATACAACTGAATTCCACAGAGCAAGGTTTAGTTTGTTAACAGTCATGCTACCTTTTCTTTACTCTTCATCCATTATTCCCCAACTGATTTGGCAGAAAGAAAAAAAGGGAAAATAAAAATAAAAAATCAAATTCTATATTTCTGTATAGGTTGGAGTTATTGTCACCTATCTGATCAAGCAATTAATTTTGCTTCTAAAAGTGGTAGTACTTTAACAGATAAGTGCTAAGGAAGAAAGCAGGTTGTCTTTTTAATGGTATTTATTCACTACGAAGTGGAAAAAGAATAATTCAAGTTATAGTCTGCAAAGTGGTACATGGCAATCGAGCACTGAAAAACTTTAGTGTCTAATTCCCAATTCCCAGAGCAACCCACAGTCCCCTGTTTAATATACCATGTTCTGTTGGCTGTTTAATGTACAGTCTTTAACCTTTCCTGTTTCCTAAATAAGCTCCCTTACTGCAGACTTCTACATTTTATTCTAATGCATATGGTTTGCTGCTTATTAGTTTATGTAGTGTCCCTGCTACTATGAAAGAAAAAAAAATAATCCACAAGACAAGTTCTCATTTTATCTAGCACTTGTCAAATATTAAGATTCTCCTAGTCTGTCAGACTTCTAAGCTTGTCTAATGTCTGTCATTTGTATCCAAAATTAATAAAGTCTATCCATGCTGTATGATTTTTCAGTTGCTCTGATTCTGATTATACACAATAATTTGTAATGTAAATTCACAAAAAAAGTGCCAATGTAGCAATGTGTTTGCATTGTCAGTTTTAAAGGCTTGTCCTTTATGACTCTGATACCAGAGCCCTGTTCTTTCCACTCATTACAAAGTTCCAGTAATGTTTCACTGACCAATTACTTCTGGTAATTTGATTATGTGCCCTCTTTCTTTTATTATTTACCCATTTAACTGAGGATTGATCAGAACAAAGAGAGACAATTGAATACACTGCAATAAAAACAGTATGAATAACAAGAGTAGGAACTGAAGTCAAACCAGCAGTAGTAAGGAAACACGGAGATAAGACTGAAATCCTGTCTATAACTTCTCCTATTGTGTTTTGCTGTGCCAGGGCTGCAAAAAAAAGGATATTATTTTTACATTCAGTAATTCAGAGAGCTATATTTGCAAGCACAGCAAGGAGGGAGGGACAAAAGATAAAATCTCCATCATGGCAAAATGAGTAATGTTTGGCTCCTTACTTCCATCTTGACAATTTCTTGATTTCTCAAACAAAATGTGATTATTAAACAGAAATGAATGGTTCGGTACAGAGCTACATACCAGCATGCATGCACCTATCAATAGACTCAAGGGGTCATTCTCAAAATAGACAGATACATAATGATGTTTTTAGAAATCCCACCGGAGGGCACCACAAAGCACTGCTGGTAGGACTTAAAAAAAAAAAAAAAAAAGAAAATGTTAGCAACCTAGCCTCTAGCCCTCACTTTCTTTTAATCTAGGCCTGCAGGGACAACAGTAATGCTAAAAATTGAAAATAGTCTCCCACAACAAGCCTAACTGAAGGTAAAACTTTTAAGTACTTCATTTGAAATATGATCATGACAGGTAATTTAACGTTTCTCCAAATGTAAATCTTCAACTATATCCTAATTCCTGAAGACTACAAAAAGCTGGCAAAGTATCTTCCTTAGAACAAAAGAAAAATCATTAAGGGTTCTAAATGTATAACAGACAGAGATGAAAATGATAAATGGGTGTCATGAATACAAAATGAATGCTAAGAAAAACTCTGAGAGAATATTAGGCAGATATTCAAAGTAGAATAAACTCTAAGGAACATCCCTATCAGACCTCTGTTTTACTAAACAAGAGTACAAGCACATTGTCAGTAGTTGCAATGTATTGCAAATCTATTCACAACACAAAACATTCAGTGAATCTAAAGATACAGACCTGAATTCCAGCCTGTTAGTGCCTGAAACTTGCCCACAGCCTTGATCAATGCAAAATTCAAGACTTCTCAAGGACGGGATGTTTTCACAACTCTGAAACCATATTTGGATGGCCTTGCTATAAATGAAGCATGCAACATTCATCTTTATCACTTAGAATCTATGCCATTTCCTTAGACTGCATTCACAAGCCAAATTTGATATGCAGTCAAAATAAACTACAGGGCTACTGCACAGAAGATATTGTTCCTTGTGTAGCATTATTTGAATAGAACAGAGACAACAAAACTCTTACCAAGTACATGAATTCTAACACTAAGAAAATAGAATAATACATGTATTAGCATGTAATTAATGCAAAATGTTCTGTGTTGTGAGAGCAGTAACAGTATTTTCTGCAATATGTTTTTACAATATTGTTGGATTCTTGTAGAACCAACCAAAAAGATCAGAAGGACCACTCATCATAAAAAGTGGAGAGCACAATATTAATCTATTTCAGCTGAAAACATCCATGTTTGGGTTTTCTCCTGGACACAGCACTATCTGCAGTGTAATTCTGCAGAACCTATGCGGTTCTGGCATAGGCTTTGCAAGCTGAGACAATGACAAAATTTGAGGTTGAAACCAGTCTGGAAAAAAAAAAAAAAAAGGCAAATAAAGTTCATACAAATACTCACCACCTTAGCATCTTAAGGTCAGCCAAAGATTCGGCACACTCTTACAACTAAGAAAAAGGAAACATTAGGTATAAACAATGAAGTATTCCTCCTCAGCTGTTTTAAGTTGGTCAAGCTGTTTTAAGCTGGTCAAGAGGAGATACAGCATGACTCCCCTACCACATTTTCAACAGTGCAATGGGAAGCCAAACCATTAAATACTTCAGATAATAGTCTTAATCATGAAACACTCTAAAAGACTCCAGCTGCTGTCTTTTCAAGCCCACCCTAAGGAGATACAGTATAGTCTACCTACTCGATGTTGTTTTTCTGAGTGCCATAGCTGGAAACACATAATGAAGTCTTAGCTTCTATAAGCAACCCAGTAGATTTGAGGGAGACTAACAAAGTGCAGGGTTGGTTAAGGCTGATGTAAAGGCTGATGTTAAGGCTGAAGTTACAGATAGGAAGCTATTTCCCAAAACAGAAGAACAAGAGATAGTGAAGCTCAGCAGGCTGGAGCTGGTGGGAGCTGGCCATCAGTCCACATGGAAGAAGGGGATTGGAAGGACAAAATTTCCCCCTCTGCTCTGTTGCTAGCAACCTGTATATGACTCCTGCTTCAGGATCAAATGGTGAAAGAAATAGTATAGGACCTTGGTCATGGCCCCTTTCTCTCCTATCTGCATACCTGCACATGGGCTACCTCAGCTTGTTCTCTTTAGGTGCTCTCTATGTACGGGGAAAGGAGGACATGAAAAGCGCACTAAGCCCAAGTATATGGCTCTCCTTCCAGTACTATTTGGCAGCTTCTTCCCATATTTCTTGTGCCTCATAATATTGTTGCAGTGTATTCGGATTCTCATGAAAAAATCAAGCATTATGTTTTGGATAAAGCCTATCACTTTGCCAAATGTTTTCCCCATTTAAGCCTTAATAAAAACATTTTGAATGATTATATTGAACCTAAATGGTGTCGAAGTCTTCCAAAATCTAGCAAGCTACAAAGAACAAATAATACAAATGTTGAAGAAAACAGTTGTTTTGTTAATATTCTATTTACACAGCTGGGATCTTAGGAATTTTATCCATCTGTATATTTAGTAAGCAAGGCAAATTAATGTGAAGAATTGCCATTTCCTAAGTGAAAAAAACTCAGTAAAATTAAAAGAAGGCTCCCCCCGCAATCTGTCTTTCTCTGCTCCATTCCAGATAGACACGCACACCTCCCCCGTAGCCATGAACCACAGAGTAACTGGAGAGGATTCTTCACAGACAGATGTAATTTATAACAAAGACAGGAAAAGGCAACCCTAACTCAGAGTTTGCTGCCCTTCCTATAAAGTTCACCTCCTTACCAAGAAAAAGCAGAGAATAATTTGTTTGGTTTCTGTACTCAACTCCTTTTTCTTTTATTGTGAAAAGTTTCCATTGTCCTTTTATGTTTTGATTATTGAGCAAGTTTAAAGACTTGCCAAATAGCCCTAGATTGTTAACAGACCACCACTATTTAACTTTGAATGCTTTAACAAAATAAAGGCACAGTTCACATTAATATTCTATGCCCTCATTTTATTTATTATCTTTTCTTTGAAATTTAAACAATTTTCCTAGCTAAGGTTTGTTAAATGTAAGCCTAAGTAGCAATATAAGTTACCTCACATACCAACTAGACATCCTATAAAAACTTGACTTTCTAATTAGTAGCACTGCATTTTGCTGAGCTTAGCATATTTATAGGAAATCAAAATAACATTTTATGAATTAAATATTCAAATACAGCAGATTCAATGTTCAGTAAAAATATTTTATATTGTATCTTTTGAGAAGTCATAAAATTCAAGGTGAAATTAGAAAACATACAAACTTTCTGGTGCATTTTAAAAAGGGACTTTAAAGGATTGCAAAACTTGTTTGTTATTTAGACTTTGAGTACATTTGTCCTCATAACACCAACTAAAAGGATAAAAATTTATAAAAATATATTGATTATAAATCATCACAGTAAAGAAATGCCATGCTCTTTATTTATATGAATAAGGTCAACATGTTATTCATAACGTAAGGTCACAATATGTATGAATTTGATACATAAATATTCACCCATGGGGATACATTCCCATGAAATATCACATCACTTGTCCATTCCACAGATACTTTTATGAAACAATTTAATCTTCAAGATGATGAAAAGCTGCAAATAAAGGTCGGGGTACAAAAATAGTTATCCACTGTAGTATAAGTTCATGGGTGTCTGCCTGCCAATTAACAAAAATGATGCTGGAAATTTTGGAAATAGGACAATTGCTCTGGCAAACCAGTCTCCAGTAAATCACACTGGACCAGCAAATACTGAAATGGTACCTGCTGGTAAACAAAAAAAACAAAAAAAAAAAAAAAGGGGGGGGCTAAATTTGAACCAGCAAAATATAAATGAAACACAGTACCTTCTTGAATAACTCCTTGATCCATGCTAAGTTACATGGAAGAGTTTAACACTGAAAATAGCATTGTTCTGCAGCCAACATAATGCATTGGGTTAATTAAAATAAAATGTGTCCTTTTTTTTTGGCAGATTCCTTACAAATGTTGTTCTTTGGACTACCTAAAAATTAGGACAGCATTTGTGCAAATGACTTTCTACCAACTTCCCAGCAGCAGACTACTTGGTTCTCACCAGCTTACATGCAAAGCTCTTTTGACACAGTTTACCACGTTGGCTGACCTAGCAACCTGCTTTCTAGATTCCCGGCTCCCCAGCAACATGCCTTACGGACAGCTGGGGGTGCATCACAGACCCCAGAATCATGTGGACTTTGCTCCAGCAGAGACAACTACATTGTATGGTGCCAGGATGGAGCTTGGGCTCTGAAACGGCCTTCAAGAGCACTGCTCTCATGTGAGAGAGTTTAATCAGAGACATGTAAGAATAGCAATTCATTAAAAGTGTTTATTTTTTGGTTTAAACTGGAATTAAATCAAACTACAAAAATCTCAGAATCTTCTATGAAACAAAATTACTGATCTTTGCTCAGCTCCAATTATTTTGTTTTATCCTGGTCAAGTAAAACAACAAGAACTCCCAAAGGGCATCAACAGAGTACGCTATTCAGGAACACTAGAAAAGTAAAACAAAATTCATATCCTAATAGTCTACCTTCAGGTATTTTGCTTAACCACTTCAAAATTTCCCCAAGTCAATACCTTTCTGCCAATCTCATTGTCTTCCATTAGAATTTACATATTGATTGATAAATAGTTTTAAATGTGTGGTATAGTCTTCTGTTACAGCACTTAGTCATTTGGATCTTACAACATTCTGATGAATAGCAGAAACATGCTGTCATTAACATACTGTCTGTCCTTCCAGTCAAAGCCTACAATTCCTAGCTGCCCTGCATTCCAGCAAATAAATAAGCCGTTACTGCTATTATCAGAACTATGTATGTTTACACATACACACACACACACGCATACAGAAATCAAGCCACTTTCTAAATAAATAATTAAAAAACTCAGAGAGCACATCTGTGTATATATTAATTCCTGCACAGTTCCAGGAATGTTTTACTGCCAACAATTCAAGTTTTTTTCCTCTCTCTCTTATTTAACATCATACAGTCAAAAAATGTGATGCTTTGTCAACTGTACAACTGAAATAAAAAGTCATGATGAGTTTCAAAATTTTTTTTGCTCTAGTGCCTTTAGCTTTTCATCCACCAGGGTGCTGAGCAATGTGACCCCAGTTACTTCTCAGTTTAACTCTGTGTATGTGAATAAGTCCATTGAAATAGAAGTTCCCAAATGCTTAAAAAGAGGCACTTGTTTAAACACTGGCTGGGTCAGAACCATAGTGCTCAGCATACTGAAGGCATAGCCTATGTCAGCCATTTGGCATTTTTCCTGCCTGAATTTTTACTTTCGTGACTTCACGCATGTTACTGAATTAAAAAGCAGGTTTGTTTTGTATTTGATGTTTCCTAAGAAAATAATTTAAAGAATATTTTGTCAATCATTTTCTAAAGCAGATTTGTAAAAGTACTTGGCAACGGCTTACGAATTCCACTCACTCGCTGGAGCTCTCACTGGCTTTCAGGGCAGCACAGTTCAGCTACAAAAACTCAGGAATTTTTAAAATTGCTGTAGAAGACCATCAGCATGTGACCTACATGGAAACATAACTGTTAGAGGTCAGTATATCTTCACTACTGTCTACTGAGTACACCAAAGAGAATCTTTGAAAAACAAGGGTGGTTTCCACTATGCAAGATATGCTTAAAATATTTCAAGTAATACTGCATACAATTCCAACAGACTCCACTTTTCATTCAGACTAATCACAAGTCCTTCAAGATCTCTCTGGTTATAGCCCTAGCAAGCTTCAAGATCAAAGGACTGAATATCAGTGATCTTTGTCACAAAACCCACTGGCTCTCCAGCTGCTTACTTCAGTAATCCGGTCTTGGGTACTAGCCCTTTCTGTAATGGGCATCAAAAATTTCCCCTCAGACATCAAAAGACCAAGTACCAGTTTGCTAGTTTTAAACATTCATAATCATAAAATAATGAACCTACTCCTGAAGCTGTAGTTTTGATCTTCATAGCAGTAAAGGCTTAAGGAACACGTTTTGAAGGAAAAAATAAATGAGGACACGGAAATTAAAGAAAAATGGGATATAACACAACATCAGTTTATCAAAGATACACAATGCCAGACTAATTTCATAGTTTATTTAATAAGATAACTAATTTTCTAGACAAAAGAAATGCGAGAGACATGATCAATTCATGAGAGGGCAGGAATATCATACAGATGGGACTGAATGACCTTGAAGACTATTGACGTTTGTACTCAATGACAAATTGTGAGGTGACATTGTAGGGACGTAATTTTTTTAAAACCTGCTGTGCACTGGGAGTACCTCCGCTAGAAAATACAGTAATAAAGGAGAACCAGAATAGCAGACCAATGACAAGACAGCCACATGATACAGGTATAAAATGTGATTCTAGGACCTATCATGTAGGCTATTCCCAGTAGAGAAAAAGAAAGCACTACTGATATTGTGCAAGGTCTTGCTTTTATCTCAACAACAATATTGTGTCAGTTTGGTCACTTATGTTCAAACAAAACTGACTTAAAGTGGAACAATTATAGAAAAAGGCCAACAGGATGACTAGAGGCTGGTACGTATGTAAGAATGCATGTATCAAACGCCTACCTTAAAAGCAAAGATTAGAGAAGGCTGGCTCTTCTAGTTTAGCTAAATGAAGGCTGACAATAAGATTGCTGTCTCTTTATACACTAGAAAAATAAACACTGGGGATGGAACAAGAACTAAAGGTCAATACTGGCACAAATTGGCGCAAGGACACACCCACGTAAGCTTGTTATGAATACACTTAGACTGGAAATTAGAAGTTTTATAACCATTACAGAAACCAGGCACCAGGGCAGCTTTCTAACTGGAAGAGCAAAGGCCAAAAAGTTAACTTTTTAAGTCGGAGTTTGACAAGTTTCTGATGAGAATTATATGTTTTTCTACAAGAAAGTGGCACTAGGGCTGACAATTGAAGAGGTCCCTTCCCGTCCTATGCTGTTTTTCCTGCAAAGGTGTCTTGATGTCTTTGCCATGGTGATATTTACAAAACAAAGCTACAGAAAATCAACTCAGTGGGTTTTAAGCATTACAAATACCTGAAGCCTCCAAGCTTTGAAAAGCATGCACTCCATTAGCTGGGAAATGAGTCTCTCCAGTGTGAACTGATATGCTTATGGAAATGTTCTGGTTTCATACATCTTTAAAATGCAGTTCTCAAGAAATCATTGAGCAAATTTGTTTAAGCAATCATTGATTAACCAATCTAAATATGCAATACCTAATGAGGATTACATATCAAAGTCAAGTCCCAGACTTCAGGTCTTTTGCCATCAGAAAAAAAGCTTTATTAGCTTTCAAATAGTATATTCCTCCTATCCACCCCCTTAAACTCAAACACAGAAGGGATTTTGTTCAAACTTTCAAAAAAAAAAATACCCAAAACCCAACTCACAGTTGGATAAAGACCAGACATAGTCCAAAAGCTTAATGTTTCAGCAAGTAAGGAGTACATGGAAAGAAGGCATTAATGGAAACTGTTTTGGAACTCTAAGTACAGAGGATGATATCTAGTGACTGCTATAATACCGAATCTGCACTGCCATTAAACTTAATCTTCGATATTTTTATTGCAACCTGACCCACTATGACATCTCTAAAGAAAATTACATTGTACACTACTATTTCAAGAAGTCAAACTTAGCTAGTCATCTGGGCCATAAAATAGCAGATTACTCCATCAGGCTGGCTAAAGCAACTAGGAATAAAACTAGATTTACCAACCACATTATTTTTATTAGGAAATGTTTCAAAGCAGACATAATCCCAAAAGACCTTAGCCTCATTCCATCCAAAAATACACAACAGAGTGCAGCAAAAACATGAACTGCAGTATAAGGTACAATTTGTAAACGTGAGAAAAAAAAAACAAGATGTGCTGTAATATATCATCCTATCAAAGCAAAATAAATTAACTGAACATAGAAATAGAAAAGAATAAAAACTACTACATAATTCATGTATTAACAATTTAAACCTTTGTTATAAGGTCTGACATGTGTTAATAGGAATTGCTCCACTGAATCCCTGCACATCAAGATTTAGTCTGTACTCCTTTTGCCTCCTTTGAAATTGCAGGCTAATATAGGTGTACTAAATCACAGCTAGAGAGTAAAAACTCCAGAAGAGGCAAAAGGAAAAAACAGTATCTTTAACAACAATATTCCTGAAGAACTCTGGTATGTTAGCACTACACTCATTTCATTTTGGATCATAGCCACAGAACAGCTAAAGCACTGCTTCTTCTGTAATCGTTCTAAATGTGGGGAACTGCTTATAACAGTAACAGAAAAAAAGCAACGAATTTACTTGGCAATCTTAACACTTCCCAGTAATTCTTTGTACCGTCATGTTTTCTAACAGGTATTCATGCATACATAATATATAGGTCTTTGTAGATCTGGAATGGAGAAGTAAGGGATTTGATAGCTGGAAAGGCAAGTTTTAAATTTTAAACACTGTCAAAGTAGGTTAGATGTATGATGTGTGTTTTATCATCTAACCAAGCATTCATGTCTTTCAGTTTTAACCTTTTTTTTCCTAGGCAATATGATTACCTCAGGCAGTTTGGTTTAAAGGCTTTAGCTAATGTAAAAATATATTAAATTAGCCAGGCATTTATTACCTTTTTTTTTAAGACTTAAATACTGTCTGTATTTTACAAAGGTGGTTCTATTATGCTAGCTGCATCAAACACAGTATATTAATCAGACCATGAAACTCCACTAATTACATGCCACATTTAAGTAACTTACATTTTGTTAAGTGGCATGGCCACAGATATTGTATGCATAATCTAACTGAGTTTTGAGTCATTTCCCTTTTCTTGTCTGATTTTATTCTACACAGGAAATGACAGGGTCATTTGGAAATAACTGCAGTGAAAGATCAAAAAGGAAACCTGATTGAGAACACTGTATAATTGCCTGTGCTAGAGAAAAAATAAAAACCAATGAGTTTACAATCCATCGCTATATGATTTCTCTGGAAAACACATACTGCTGTTTCTCTAAAAGGATATCCATTAAGACACTAAGTACTGCTTTTATTTGTTGTAGTTGCATCTCTTTTAAAGAAGCAAGTCTTCTCATGAGTCTGCTGGACTTTTATTCAGTAGGTAATACTTTCGGCATACGTGGAGCACAAAGTTAGTCACTGAGCTAAAGCAAGCCGTTTCAGTTGAAGCAAGTAATTTCAGTTGAAGCAAGTAATTTCATTGACTTGTCTCAAAGTCTTCATTTGCAAAAGAAGACAATACTGTAATTAAGCTCTTGGAACACCAAGGTTCTTGTTATTTGGGCAAATCTGGCCATTACAATTTCAGTTCCCCATTCCAAAAGAACAGACTTTATCCCTGGAGCTGAAAGAAAACTTTGTAGACATTAGCAGCACTCAGATTAAAGTAAGGACCACATCCAGCTGTGGGCTACGGTGTGCCTACATGGGCTTGCGTTGGTTTTTTTTTTGGTAAGACATTGATCTACGTAGCAAGACAGCAGTCGTCAGCCTTTCAGCACAGATTTATTGTCTACTTTCAGCACACAGATTTCCCAGTTGATCTCCTGCCCCCTTGTGTTCCCTGAGCAGTTGCACTGCAGAGCATGCGACTCCAGGTGTGCTCCTGCCATAGCCATACGCACAAACCCACATCAGCCCCACTAACTTGTCAGGGATTGAGCTGTTCATCTAAGGGACTGAAAACATAGACAGTAATGCTCCCCTTTATGGATAAGCATTTCTAAATATAGCAAAGTTGTAGCAAAAGAACTTGAAGTCTATGTTGGGTTCATCTCTCACCACATTTTAACACATAAAGCAAGTGCAAATAATGCCATAAATTTTTATGTGTACCTTCAATGCCTTAAACTGTTACTTATTGAGGAACAATGTATCACCCTATCAAAAAAAACTCTACAGGAATATAAGTATTGATTTTCTTGGGTACTGCAGTGTGGTTGGACAAATTAAAGACTCTCTGTCATGGAACTTAGAATACAAAACAGATGGATTAAACTGAACAGGCGCATAGGTAAGAAATGTCTGTAAAAGAGTTATGGATAAAAATTGTCATGAAGGTTTTTGTGACAGTTACAATTGTAGATCTCACTTGTTCCTTTGATGGATCATCACCAAAGTGATTCACAGAAACAATTCTGTCATTCCCTAGTGGAGGTGGTACGCTCAGCAGAGGTGGTACTCCCCAGCAGACAGGCTGTGCAGAGCAACCGCTCTTCCGTGGCTGGGACAGTGTACGCTGATCTCAGCCATCCAAAAATGAGTTTTAAGAAAACACAAAGACATTTCTCTGAAGCTAGTCTACAACTGATAAGATACATTACCCAAATTTACACAAGAAATTACGTAATCAAAGCCTCATTAAAAATAATTTTACCAATTAGAAAGTGCTAACCCGCCATTGATCTGATTAGCTCATATAAAACAACCACCCTAACAAAGTAACGCTGAAGTCCTGCTCTACTTAAGTAATGACAGTTTTGTCACTGATTTCATCATAGTTGGAATTTTAACCCACCTCACAAATGATGAGAATAATTTCCAAATATTCGCAACCATGTCAAAAACAGTCCTTCTTTTTTAGAATATAGCTATTTAAAAGCAACACAGAAAGAAATTATCCCACATCATTTACAGAGTCAAACCACCAGCTTAAGGTGTAAAGAAAATTTTCCAGTGCATTAATTTTAACTTCACTGTGTACTGATAAGCTAAAATATAAGTGCCATCAAAAAAATTCCAGTACCATGTCTCTCTGAGCAACCAGCTGTCTCCTAATACAAATTATAAATGTAAATCCTTTCCAATGTATTGCAACATATATCCTCAAAATGCACACCTAGGCTAAAGGAAGGTTTATTTGATTAATTGAATCTGTCCATTTGATTAAAGGCCACATCCTGCATCAATGCATTTTGCTATGTATTTTTTCACATATAAGTTAGAATACATGACAAAGTTTACAGTCAAGCCAATTCACTGTTATTAACTGAATGCTTTCAAAATGCTGAATTTCTAGCTAGCTTGTTTCTTTACAGTCAGTATAATTAACTGTTGGTGGCTACAGTATAAATGAAACTCTGTACATACACATGCATACATAAATATTAGGACTGTGGTCAGGCTAGGCTTGGTACACAACCTTTTCTGATTTTGATTGCTGATTTTAAAATAGAGTCAGACTTATGCATTGCTAATTCAAATTACATGCCTCAACTTATAAATACACACACAAAAGTATTCCTGATTTAACACAACTAACATCTTAACCAAGCAATGCATTTACACTTTTTTGAAATCCAAAATTAATTTTGAATGTGAGGATCAAAACATCTAACTTGTATTCTTTAATCAGCCATTTTACATTACTGATGCAGTAATGTTGACATGAAGTTGCTTTGAGCAATATAAAACATATGCCATGGTGCATTCATTAAATAACTCTGCATAATAAGTTCCATCTATATAAATGACTTACCTCATTACTTATCACAAGTTCTTCTCTAGGACTGTGGAATAGGTATTCATATAGTTTATAGTGTTTAAATAAGCTGGAAAACAAGAGAATATAGTACTATTACAGCTGAAAAACTTTGGAAAGGTAACAATATTAAAAATTCTGTTAAACTAAGAGTTACTGTCCAGCATGGTAATACTCCAAATTTTAAAACAAAAAGGTTGCTTAACTTCAGGTACAATATGCAGAATATTTAATTTACAGGATTTACTACCAAATGGCAGTAGAAAATACAGTATGATACTTAAAAATACATCCACTTCGTCATTCTGAAATTGAACTCTGAGAAGACAAAGTTCTACTCTGAAAAAAGTAATTCCTGAAACACTTATCACCAGGATACTTATGCCTTTAATATCAGCAATAGCGGACAAGAAGGAAACAAAGCCAAATTAACTTTCAGATTCTGGGATGGGCTGCCAGTCCAGGGAGCAAGTTTGATCTTGGAACACCAAAACAATAAAGAATGGAAGCATTTATTCCCTCAAGGCCATGTTTCAGAGTCAGTGTAGTGTTTCCTCAAAGAAACACAAAAAAACTAGATTGACACACTGGAGTTTTGTGTATTACAACAAAAGTAACTTTAAGCAGACTTTCTCAATGGCCTAAAATATTTATCTTCCTTAAAACATATATGGCTTTCCTTTTCACATGTTTTAAATAATTTTCCATGTTCCCTTTCCTAATGATCAATGATATGGCATTTGTTTAATCAAAGGTTTGGTTTGTCGCAGTCCATCTGTTACAATTACTTGTTCTCTTAAAATCATGACACAGAACTGGCTTCTGTGATGTCATTTTGACATATGATTTAAACACAGCTCTGTGATTTCATAGCAAGTCCAGGTTGAAGAATGATTCCAAGAGTTTACCACCCTCCTGCCTGATGTACCCATGAAAGATACAGCAATATTTGCAGGGAACATCTGTAACTGGTTCCTGTGCTTTCTGGCTAAGGACAGGACGCAGGTCCTTTTCTTAAGAGAGCCATCAACTGGGATGGCAATGCCTCTTTGCTTGGCACTTGTGAGGCCACATCTGGAATACTGAGGCCTGCTGCGAGGAGGGCTTTGGACCAGATGGCCTCCAGATGTCCCTTCCAACCTCAATTTTTCTATGGGTCTACAAAAGTACCTACTACACCCAGCATACGCAATTATCTAGCTAATCCTAAAGACACTGCTACTAGCTGCAGGATATCATGCAAATGCTATGAAAACATGTTTACAATACCAGAGCCTGGCCTCACAACCCAGCACAGGCTGCTCTGAGATGTGCAGTGCCCAAGGCTCTCAGAGAGCCAGGCCCCGCAGGTGCCAGCCAGGCTGGCCGCCCCGCGGTGCTGAGGCTTTTCTCCCACCCAGCAGCCTTGCACCCTGGCACAGCCGGCAGAAGGGCCCGACCAGCTAGCTCTGTGCAAAGCAAGAGGCTGTGGCAGGGGGACACAGCTGTCTGAAATACAACCCTGGCTCTGGGAGGTAATGGGGAAGCCAGCTGTGGGAGTCAATGCTCAGTACACACTATTTTAGCTGACTGTCCTTCCCTGAATCACCACCAGTACTTACACACTGCCACAGCTCCCTGCCACAGTACCAGAGGTTCCATGAAACACTGCAGACCAGGAAAAATTTGCTCTAATTTAAGCAGTGCTAACGTGCTGACTAATGTACAGCAGTGGTTCTTCCAGCCCATGAAGGCAGCTCAGAATTAGGAGACTAAAATGGCGTCACGGCCTGCCTCTCTCACACGACAACAGTACATCTTCCAGCAGTTAGTCAAACGCATCTGTGAAATTTTCAAATACATTTTTACCCGAATGGGCGCAGACGTTTTTGCACATATGTACAGATGCATTTCCTAATTTGGTGAGAAGTATTATGGCAGCCTCATTGAACATTTGGCTCTTTAAGTGCCGTGTAAAAGTTTTATTCTACAGTTACATTTAATTCAGTCATTGAATTACCATTAGTTAAAAAACAAATTTGTTTACCAACTTGCATAAGAAATTTGGCTACCATAAACTGCAGGTTCCTTTTCCCCAAACCCAAAGCACATAGGCAATTCATTAAGTTGTTACAATATTTGCCATTTCATTTGCAGTACATTTTTATTGTAGTACTTCACCAAAGAATACCTGCCATGTGTCAGTGGAGATATAGGAATTATGTTGAAGCAGACTTCAAGACTTAACCTGGAAATGACTTACACCAATTTATGAAAATATATGTGTCCCCGCACATACGCACCTATTATTTTGTAAAATTCTAACAGGGATTATTTGAAAAAGACAAAAAATATTTTATTAACATCAGAGACACACAAGAAATAAGGGATATATCTTTCAAACTGCACTGGCAGAACTTAACATTTCAAACTTTTTTTCTTTTACTTATTCCAGTGCCTTGGAAAGGAGCCAGATTTACATCACCTGAAAATCAGTTCTTCCCCTTCCCCTCTAAATGTGTTATGATATTCTTTATGGACTATGTAACAGGTACAGATAATTTAAAATATTCCCAAATGTAGAAGTAATTACCTTTGGCATTTCTGAATTTTATTTATTTATAAACAGAACTCTGTTCAACCTGGCACCCTTAATCCTATGTCAAGGAAACAATTCCTCCATTTATTGCTCTTTAAATCAAATAATGTAAATTATACATCAGTATTTATTTTGAAACAACACTGCAATTTTCTTTCTTCTATCAGGCATTATATAAAATGCTTTATTGTTTGTATCTGTTGTGAACAATTAAAAAATTCCAAACCAATGTTTTTAGAAATTACACAAAAATAATTTTACTCATGTAAGTTTGTTAAGAATAGACCCTCTTATGATGTCACATGAGAATCTGAAGGTGATTAACAATGACATATCTCCCTAGCTCCACTGCTTCCTGAAAGAAAATGTCAAGAGCTATGTTGATGTGTGTTTGCCCAAGGAGACAAGATAAAAAGATGATAACTGTCACCCTCCACCAAACCTGAAGGCGTCATTATAGTTGCTGCACAGTTTGTGCCAATGTGGTTAAGCATTTGTCCCCATTTCCATTATAAATCCCATGGGTTTATAGCTCATCTGTAAAAATGTGATCTGAACTAAAATATGTCATACTATCTTGAGTAGAAAAAAAAAAAGCTAAGGCCTATTATTTAAAATAAAACAAAAAAAATGAAGAACAAGAAAAAATGCTGAATACATTAATTTGAACTGTAATAAAACTCAGTCAACCTATTTCTGAGTTCATAAAGTTCAAAATACACCCATGTAAGTGTGCTGATTCAGTTGTTATTCAGAAAAAAATATTCAAATGACTGAAATAATGGATTGTATAAACTGGACACATGACACATTTCAGTGTATGTGTATATATCCGTGACCCTGCAACAGCACATACTTTTAATAAATTGAGCAGTTTTAACACACAACCACATATTTGGTGTCCAAAATACCATTCTGCTGCACAAGTCTTGTGGCTTGATTGTATTCCCGCCCAGTTAATACTTCAGTGGTAGTAGGATGGAGCACCTAATCTCTTGGATGAAATTCTTGTGACTGTGAAGGAATTACTTCATGGACAAGATATCTTTCAATGGATAATTTACACAAGAGCTATAGACGTGGTATTTGGAAAGAACATTTGTTCCAAATAAATACACAAAAGGCACAGACAGGAAGGGAGAAGTAAAAGAAGTTGAGTGAGACATTGTAAATGCCAAGTTTCCTTTTAGTTTAGGGCTAGTACTTGGCAGGACATTGGTTTGCCTTGACTACAGAAATTTGAGATTTAAAGAGATGTTCTCATTTCATATGGGAAGAAACTGAAGCTTTTTATATTTTCCATGAAAAAGAAACAATAGAAGAATAATGAGAGAGCAGGAGAAAGAGACAAACTTTATAGCCCAATTGCAAGAGAAATCACCTGTGATGGGTTTAAATCCCCTGTCTGAATCTGAATACCCTAAACTGGAAAGCTATCAGCTGCCCTAGTATTTTTGTCTGTCTTCAAGGGGAAATACTTTTCTGCATCCAAGAAAACACTCTAAAAAACCCTCTCTGATATATTAAACTTTTCCTAGCAAAAGAACAGTCAGAAAATCCCAGCAATTCTATGTATGGATCAGTCATGACCTCACTTGCTTTTTATGTCCATCTGCCACAAAATCCCTCCCTCTAACCACCATTCAGGTCAGAAAACAGGCTGAAAGGTACAGATGTAGTACAGTGTACGAGCATATATTACAATAGTACCTTTTTGTACCTTCCATCTCCTTGTCCTCAACATTCATGGGTGATACCCATTGAGTACCATTCTGTACATCATGTGCTGGAAACAGTGGTATATGAGTATAGCCACTGTCCTAACTATGGCATTTCAGTGGAGAAATGTCTGTATATGTTACTGAATAGTTAAGACTATTGGAGACAGGGAGAGAGAGAGACTATTAAGACATGGAGAGGTGTGATTGGCTGCTATCAGACCCTTAGTTTTTTTCTCAGATAAATAACTGAAGTACTGCTGTTTGCATCTCTTTCTGTGTCTCTGTTTAAAAGCTGAGACCTGTCACGAAACCTTTTCTTGTAGATACTGAACTTTTGCTAACTTTGAAATGCAACATTTTTGTGAATTATATATGACCGTAGCCTTAATTCTGTAAAGTACATGACTTTAAACCACTTAAGAATTCCACTACAGCCATCAAGGCCAGACAAATACCTAAAGTTATAGACAAGACCTAGGATTTTGTTCAACTGGAATATAAAAATAGGATGTTTTAACAGCAAACCAATATTCTCTATACACTACTCTCCCCTTTCCCTTTTATCACCCAAAACAAAACCCAGACGCAGCTTTTCAGCACAATTTTACATTTTGGTAAACTTCCAGTCTAAATTAATTTCCTGGGCTGTGACATCTGGGACCAGACCTTTACTGACACATGCGTATTCTCTCTTCTTTTTAATGTTTTAAAATTTGGTGACTGCAGTATGCTGGCACAGTATGAACATATCCAATTAAATAACTTTAACTTACTTTATCAGTTGATTTCCCACCACATTAAATTATTCAAATAAGATACAGCAGATCCTGTAGAAATAAATACCTGATATTCAAATAATCAATGACTGCTTTGGCTTGCTCAATGCTGAAGAAATTCAAGTCACCACTTCCTTCTGAATCAGTTTCTCCTATTCCAGCCATTGCTTTACCAAGTTCTTTTAAATTATCTCCTAAGGTCATATGTTTTTCTGCAAAGTAATCCCAAAGAACAAAAACTAAGTATAAACACGACAGGGTTGGGGTGGGTTTTTTTGGCCCATTTTAATTATAAGACTTCTTGAAGTTTAAGAAGTTACATTATGAGCCATGTAGAAACTTGAAAAGCAACAGACAGCAACAGCAGTCAGACATTTTGTCCGTTTCCATTACTCTTATCAATAAAATGTGCATTAAAATTCCATCACAAAAATCACTGATCCACCTTCATAATGTAAGGATCACACTAACGGATGTTTAAAATACTACAGCTTGGCCTCTTACTCATGCAGAGATAACCACAGGCACAATAGTATGTGAATTTGAGATGCACAGTATGTTTAACTTTAAAATAAATTTACTACTGTTTATGTATTGTAAAAGATTGTTCTTCTGACTATGCCCCTTGCAACATAAACCAGTAACACAAGAACAGATGTTAAAAAGGATAACCAATTTTTTTTAAGTGCTTACAGTCATAATTGATTAAACATGAATATGCATAATACTCTGCATGTATCATCAAACTTGGAGACATTTTTGCACCCCCCCAAAATAGATAATTACTTTACATTTTTACCATGGAAATCAAAACCAAATGCCAAAACAGCTTTAAATTAAAATTTAAATTCTTTTTGTTAACTGTCTTGACAAAAAGGAAAAACTGAAATATATCAGTGTTCGCTGAACCTTTAAAAAGAAAGGATTCATCTTTCTGATTTGTGTACCATCCCTAGAACCACGGTGGAGTTTAAAAAAAGTTTCAAACCAATTTACTTGTTCTTTTTAAGACTAAAAAATCTAGAGTAGAAAATGGGGAAATATCCACCAGTGGTGAAATAGATTTATTTTCCTTATTGTTTTAATTCTCTACTGATCTGCTCCTTGGTTCTTTGTACAGAAAACAAATTAAAAAACTTACAAGATTCTACTCTTTATAGTTTTGCCCTTTAGTGGTACAGCAATCAAAACCCTGAAAATTTCACCTCAGTTTTCAGTAACAGAGGCAGCACAATATAAATAACCATAATGGAAGAAACAAGAAAGAAATACAGAGAATGTGGAGGAAATAGAATGGAATGGAATAGAATAGAAGCCATGGGAAATGAGAAAGAGCAATAGAACCAGAAATATCACAGTTAGTAGGGAAGTGAAGACATGTAACAAGATCATGAGATGTCACAACACCCAGGCCCAGATCTGTTGCCAGCTACTCCAAATTTTCTATTTCCTTTGCACAACTGATTTTCAACCCCAAATACCTCTCTCAGGAAGGCTCTGAAGGTACTTCTGTGAGGTAAGGAGCACTTTACCCTCAACGTATAGAAGAGGAACCAAATCACATAATTAATTCATCCTGGCTCCCAGTCAACCAAAGCCTCCAGTTTCCAAACCTCTGTTCTCCTCTCTCCTTTACCAGCCTTCAATGAGTTTCCACTACCCTCCTTCTCTAAATCCATTCTTCCTGCTCCATGCTATTCTTGCTATTATGGTCAAATCAGCTTAATTTTCCAGGCTGCTTGGGTCCAGTGTAAGAAAGGGAAAGGAAATGGTCGTTAATATAGAAGACATTAGCATTTTGCTCTTAGTTGAAATGTTTGGTCTTGGATCTTGCACCAGCTGATGAACAGTAATTACAAGAAAATTAATCTCAGCCCTGGGCTACAGCATACTTTATAAGATGGATTGTTCAGGGAACTTAGCTGTGAAAAAAATAAGAAGCCTCCTACAAGCATTTACAAACTGCATTTTCTTTCCCTAAAATCCAAATAGATTTTCACAGGACAGCAAAAAGCAAATTCACAGCACTTGCTTGCCAAACCGTATGTCTTTACTTCGAAGCGTAGGGTTATTAGAGCTGTTAAAAAAAAAAAATAAAAAAAGAGAGGCATAAAATAATACATTTTTTTTTTCCACAGCCTCTGTCTGCAAGCCCATTGAACTGTTTTAGTTGTAATTTCATATATAAAAATTAATCAGAGGCAGACAGTGCCTTGGAAAATTTCAGCTTAAAGAGTTAAAGTTTGGCACAGCTTTATGCAACTAAGATCACATTCCTGAAAAACGTCAATCAGCTTTAATAATTGCTTGTGCTACCAGCCTGTCTAGTACACATGCATTACATACAGTCTCATAAAACTAATTTCTGACATGTTTCCATTCTTCTCCATTGTTATATTAATATAGTTAGCATATGTTAAGATACTTTCTCATTGCAGACAGGAAGGACAACTGGAATTCTAATGATCATAAAGCACGTACATAGTCTGTCAAAATTCCAAGTCCTTGAATTAAATTACAATGAAAGAGTATAATAACTATTATGAGCTTGATTTTAAATATTCATCTCATCTTTGAATAGAACCACTGAATCCTTTTGCTCTTCCTCTGGGATGGACTTTTCTCAACATAATCACCTTCAAAGTGAATGTTAAGTAAGCATTGTGATTTCTGAAAAATGGGTTTTAGAGGATGATCCTACAATTTTTTCTAGCTATTTTGTTCCCACTAGACCCAAGCTGCATGCTTTTTTGCAAATTTCTTTGTAGCTGCAGGAGCCAGAGTCCTTTCGTTGTCATTTTTCATCTTTGGCAGTGATGCCAGTTTACTTCCCTCACCAGTCTTTAGTTAACTGATATATTTTGTGCCAGAAGCGCAGCATTTGCCATCTAGAAAGCTGCCTTAGAGTTGACCTCCAAGGATAAAATAAATGTAATTCACCTGCTGTAATACTACAGGATGTACTGAATATCTCAAACAGCAGAGAAATGTGCCCAAGGCTACAGTGAGCCAGTCACTGAGACAGCTGGAATTGGAATTTAGGAGCTCCTTGTTCTCACTCTACTGTAATTATTATTTATTTTACCATAGCAAAGACGAGGTCTCTTCAGGACCTGGCCCTTTTGTACCACATACCATACAAACAAAGAATAAGGGATATTCTGCTAAAAAGACTACAGTCCTCTCTAACGAAAGTTTAAATGTCTACCAATAAGAATTATTTTCAGGTACAAGGTATAACATGCCAACATTCAAGAGGAAAATAAATTATTTTACAATTACTTGTAATTAAATATCGCTTTATTAAAATGACTGGAAAACATTCTTGCCTTCCACTTCAGATATTTATTTTACAATTTTTAGTTATACTTACCACTGAGGTTCTCCAACAGGAAATTTAATAGATCCATGAATCCTGAAAGCTGTATAAGACTGAAGTTCATTTCTTTAGCCCACAAAAATCCCGCAGTATAATAATCTAGCAAAATAGCTTCTTTCAAAGAAGTCTTTAATTGTTTAAAATTCAGAAATTCTTCCAGCTTTCTAGAAGAAAGTGCAGAGTGAAATAATGAAATTAAAAAATAAATTACAGATTCCAAAGTTTAACTTAGTCTACTCATAATTATATCTTTAATATTTATGGTCATTATGTTATACTATATATATATATATATATATATATCTTCCTGGAACTTAGCTACATCAATTTCTAGATATGAGTGTTTATGATCAGAGGACATATCAACTGAAAAAAGTAAACACACCCCTAAAGGATTCAACAGACACTATTGAAATATTAAGATATGATTGATGAAATAACAAAAATAAGAGCATTACAAACAACAAAGAGAAATACACCGAAAATCCCAAGAGCAAAATCAGTGTTTGTTCAGGAAGGGGTTTATAGGATGAAACGGAACAATTAGACTCCACTTTCTACTACCACTCTTTCACTCTGGTTGAGATAGTTTTACATTACTAAAAAGATCTTTCTTCCCTTTCAAGATTATTTTTCATGTAGCCTCTGAAGAAAAATTATATTTGAAAATTAATGTAAATAATATAACATAAAATTACTGAAAGAACCTAAAATATTTAGAAGTTTAAATTCCATTTTCATAACGGTCAAGACATTTAAGAGCCTCATCCTATTTTACTGGCATGCTGTGGAAATTTTTCCACTTACTTTAACTTGAAAAAGTAATGAAAAAATACACTCCCTTGTAGGAGACCATGCTGTTGCTGACACATTTATGTCTACTCTATCCAAACATAGAATTAGTTATGTCTTTTATAATAATTGTGCACATTTTTCCACATGAAGAGAGGGGATCAGAGCTAGGACTTCAGTTTGCAGTTCTTCCAGTATAACTTCAGCCATGTCTCAGGTAGTTAATTTTTACATTAAAGCAATCCTTGGCTTCTTATCTATACCTGACGATACAGATACCAATTGTGATCACAAAGTCTTCCCCCCGCCCTGCCCTGTTTCTCATTCTTCCTAAGAAGGACATTAATCTCAGACCTACTGATAGACAGCCATTAGTTTTTCAGGGTTTTCACCAAGCCAGTAGATATACACTGTCAAATAAGTTTTTTTTTTTAATTAAAGCCTCAATAGTTAACAAAGTAAAGCATATAATCCAATTGGTTTTAAAACATGTATTCCTTTTTTCTGCATGACAAATATGTATGGCTGTACACATGCAAGTCGGTTAAAAACACTTAACTGTGTACTGAAATAGAAGTGGAACGTGGCCAGCTGAACTTTCCAAGGTTTGAAACAGTCCATATCCTCTGTTTCTGAAGCTTCTGCCAACTCTGTGTTTTCATAATCAGAGCTTCACAGGGATTTAGATTTTTTGCGATGCTGCTAACAATGACAGTACTCATCTTTTCAATATTCTGTAAGGCACGTCACTGCCAACAGTATCTATAAATGACTGGGAAACGATGGGGCATTTAGATTTCCTAGTTACCCTGATTGCTATTTCTTCCTTCATGGAAGGTGCTCAAGCCCTATGGAGATAGACAGCAGCATAAAACTCCATAATAGGTGGGAACACAGGACATCCTCAAAATTCTCATACCGAATCAGATCTGTTCTGATTTTCTAACTGTAGCTGTGGCCTTCAAACTGCTCTTGTGTATAGACACGATGCACTGTGGTAAACTAACAAAATTTCAGTGCTGTTGCTAAACTGCTTAGAGTGCATAAAATACCCTGTAACTATCCTCTTTTCAGTCAGATAAAGTATATACTTTACATTCCGCTTGTACAGTATATATATAAAAATACGTATGTGATCAGCTGTGACTAAGAAGAAATGTACGATCTTTCAATGCTTTTCTTTTTAATCTTAATGAGAAAGTTTCACAATAAATTGCATCATTAAGCACATTTTAGTCTCCAGTGAGCTGTATGCTTCAGCCTCCTCTAAAATAAGAGGCCTATTGTGCAAGGGAAAACAGTAAATGAAATAATTTTTTTTTATATTATTTGATGGGAACAAATTTTCTTTCCAGTTTTCTTAAAAAAAAAATATCCCAGAAAGAACTTTTATTTTCCTCAGAACAAATAGGAGGAACAGAATATATTTCAGGAATAATATTTTAATATCTACTGAATGGTTTATTTATTCAGATGGACAAGGTTGGATTTTTTATTCCCCCCTGCCCCCTCCTCCAAAACTAGTTCAGTGGACCAGCCCTTTGGCTTTCAATTCACTAAGAATTTGCTATGGGACACAAGGGCTCCTAAATAATTTGGTCACTTCTGAAAAATCCCATCCTTAAAATATAAGTCTAGATCTCAGGTTGAACTCCCGGCCTCCTATATTTAGCTGCTATTAAGCACTAATAACAAGGGAGAGTGTTGCTACAGGAAAGACAAGTCTTTGGCTGCCTCCTATTTCCCCAGTGCACCATAATGGCTACCTACTAATACCTCCTTAAGCTTTCCATCCCTTTCTGAACTTTTAAAAGCCTTCTGATTCTTCAATAACTCCTGCTACAGTACAGAATCTTAAATATTTCAGCAAAAAGTTACCAAGTGAGACTTATAAAGAAAAGCTCACTATTGGCCTGTTCTTATTTACATCTTAGTATTTCATTTATAGCATATTTAATACTATTGTAAACTCAGAAACCATATTAATGTGAAATATCAGTGGGGAAAAAAAAGGAATCGAAGAAAAACCAAGAGATATAGGAAACACAGTAAGCAAAGTAGATCTGAGATCAACAGTATTTCTTCCTATGTTTCATGAATCATATTAAATATCAACGATTTAACTGAACAATTAAAGACTAATGACATAACCACCACAAAAGAAATCTAACAAATGGTCTATACTTTTAATTTCATTGTATTATATTGGTTCTAGCATTGTTATCATTGCCACTTACTTTTGAACTCCTTCTACATTTTGTTCTGACAAAGCAGTAATTTGGGAAGGAGAAAGAAACATCCGGTTAATAATCTTCTTTCCACCGATGGCATCCTGATCTCGGTCTTCGTCCTACCCACATATGTATATATGAATATAATTTTAAAAGGTTTATTTTATTATGTCAGTAACTTGTCCAAATAACATTTTTATTTTGAGGAAGTATGCAAGGGATTTATTCAGCCAATGCCAAAAATCTAACACAGCTATAATTACATGGCAGCAACACAATACCTAACACATTTGCACTAGAGGAAAGCTAGGCAGATACATGGAAAATAATATTTTTATCTTAAATTCATGTGGGAACATAGTGACATATTATGTGCAGCATAAGATTAAATTAACTTGCAAGTAAAAACAATAGAAATATAAAGGTACAAAAAAAAAAATCCATGAATCTAGATTTGACCAACATGATACTCGATTGCACAGTAATTAAATTTTAAAATCAGTTTCTGTTTAAGATATTATGAGTACACATACACATTACTGTGCTATTTGCTCTCTACCCTGTACTTGATTGCATTTTCAAATTTACTGTCTACACTGACTCCTTCCCTAGCAAAAAAGAAGTCCAAGATGTTTGCTGCAACAAACTGATACACATCCAAGGATCTGACACTACTATTTCAAAGAAGGTCTGTATATTTGTTGTACAGAAGGCAGTTCCTTATAGGAAATACAAGGATGTACATGTTACAGGGGACAACAAACTGAGCATGAACTAACAATGCAATGGTCTTACAAAAAACAGGAACACTTGATGATTTTTTATTTAGTGTATGTCACTGACAAACATTTGACCAGAGACGTCGGTAAGAAATCTATGAAATAAAGAAAACGGTGGGGAAAAAAACCTGTTTTACTGTGATACGTAGGCAACAAATTGAGGTGTCACAGCACATTATAAAATGTGAGACGAGCCAGACTCTCTACAGAGGTGCATGGCAGGGGAACAGGGGACAATTATCAACAGAACAGAACAGAACATTTCAGTTGTAAGGGACCTACAGTACGTTAGCATAAGGAAAAATATTTTACTCTGAAGCATTAGAATAGGTTACCCAGAAAAGTGCAAGAATCTCCATCCTTGCAGGTTTTCAAGACTGAACAGGACAAAGCCCTGATCCACATTCAGCGCTGGCCCAGCTCTGAGCAGGCAGCTTAACCAGCTCGTGTCCCAAAGATCCCTTCCAGCCTCATGACTGTAAGTCTAATTGGCCTGACCTGCTTCTGCACCAGGACACAAAAAAAATCTGAGTAAAACGTGAGCATAATTTACTTGTAGCAGATACACTTCTACATCTATGGGACTTGGGCTTTACAGAAGTGCAGCAAGGCAAAGCTTGCAGAATAATGTTTCTGGCTCACCCAGAGAGAGGAAGTGGAAGATTTCCTAACATGAGTTGATTTTTGAGCCTGAACAGCATTGTTCTGGGCTAATGATCAACTAACTCTAGCATTGGTCAAGGAGAGCCCCCAAATAAAGCTACACTACTCCCCCTGCTGCTGCCAAACTGCAAGATATACTTAAAACTCTGGGACCAGCTGAATTACAACATTCAAGACTGATGAAACAAGACTGAGAGCAACAAAGAACATTTAGTGGACAGAGTACTTTCACATGTATTTTAATATGAAAAATTATGTTCCCAAGTGTAAAGGAGTTAGTCTCAGATACAATGTCTCATCAGAACAACAGGAATGAAGTAAATGAAGGCTTCCTTCACATAGTTAGCAGCATGACATTAGTTTGATTTTGGTTTTTTTAGCAATAATTCAAGCAGTATAAGAGGAAGTATTCCTACAGTCAGTAATGTTGATATAATTGGAGCTGCATGCCCTAGCTAGGAAAAAAAAAAGAATGAATAGCTCAACATGCTAATATTATACAATTATTGAAAGATATTTTTGAATATTTAGGAAAAACATGAATGCTTTTCTCAAGTGACCAGTGGTGTTAGAAACTTGTTGCACAAGAAATTGTTTAGCAGTAGTGAGAGCTGAATTAAAATAATAACTGGTATTGATGTTTTAGAAACTGAATTAATAACAGTTCATCTCTTTCTCTTGGGGTGTCCAACACATAGGATACTTTACTATGTATTTTTGCACCATTATATAAATGGCATATTACTTGTCAGTCAGTCAACACCTTAGTGACCATACTTCTTTATAAAGCAAAATGTTAACACTTTACAGGTATCACCCCAGATGAAATTTATCAGTACAGCATGTGGAATTTAGCACTGCATCAGAAAGAAAAGCATAAGAAAGTTCAAGGCATAGTGGTTTTGTTCTCATCAGGCTATCTTCCAGCTTCTCCTCTGTGCTTACAGGACAGGTATGAGTAAGAACAAAGACCCTCCCATAACACTCTCAACTACCTGCACGACAGTCCTCCACCATCCAAGATCACAGCAACAGCCCTGTAAACAGAGGTGTATCAAAATTCTTTTTTTTCCTCCCACTGCTTTCATCTCGTGCTGTAAGGAACAGGTTCTGGAAAGCAACTTTTTACCTGAGCTCCCAGGAATCTTACCCAAACTAATTCCTCACTGCTCCTTGAAAGGTATCAGGCAACATCCATCACATCAGAAAAAGCTTGTCCAAAAAGGAATTTTCTCCTGCCTCCAGTATGTACCTGAATTACTACAGTATGAAACTTTCTAACCCATATCACACCGTCAGGCCCAGCACACTTAACATGCTGATGCTAAGCCTCATCCCATTCTCTGAATTGCAAACAGCAAGAAGGACCTCTGGGAAAATTTGCTGAAGTCTTAGTATGTAGTGTTATATTATAGCAATATATAAACTATATAAGATTACAAAAATGTATTTAAAAATAACTCCATGTGCCTTGCACTCAGTCACCTATAATCTCTTTCAACACATTTAAACACATTTTAACACATTTAAAGGTCCTCTAGCATTAGAAGCATATTCTTTAACCAACAGAAGTTTGCAGTTTAAACTCAAGAGATAGTCAAGCTGTTGTAACTTAGTATTGCAGATAAGGCCCTGTAATCTGCACATCCAAATCTGACAGTTTACATGGCAAGGTGAACACTTCCCATTTCACTGTTTCATCACCCAGCATCTGTAACAATACTCCCAGCAGCAACACCCCTCACCAGTGTATTACTATCTTTGTTCCAGCTTATGATAACAATTTGTGGCACCGCTGTCCACTACAACAAGCACAAGTATCAGTTAATAAGAAATACTGCTCCAAATTGCTGATGAGGAACTATGGGAGAGAAGGCACATAATTCAGAAAATTAATTTTTAAAATTGTCAATGTTTCTGTAATTTAAAAAAGTAGTGAAAGTCCATGAATCATTTGAACAATCCCATATTTGTGGAAAGTTTCTGTTTTGGCAGAACCTACACACACACACGACTAAAATCTTATAATTATTTTGATTGAATATTGTTTTGTCTTTTTATTGCTGTCTTTACCCACCACTGAAAATTCAAAAAGAAATTATCTTATATATGTGTTGACTGATGTCAAAGAATTTACCGTTCATTTTACTGTTAATGGTAGTGACTGAATGAGGTAATCCAAGGTGAGTTAATTCTGGTAACACTATCCTCAAGTGTTGGGAAAAAAAACCCCAAACTAATCCTCCCAATACTCCCAGCAGTAGACTTAACTTATTGAAATACAGACTACTAAGGAATTTTTTGCTGCTGTTTTATTTTTCTTCAAAGAATTTTTAGCTGTTCTGAATGTGTAATAAGTTTCTGGCTGTTCAATACATTACTCCAAATGCTTTGGGCACCCCTTGTCAACAGCATCAGATCAAAATACCAAATCAGATATTTTAAACCAAAAGAATAACATCTTCCTTGAATCTCTCAGCCAATGTTCACAAACCACCATGAAGCAGAAAATATTAGAAGAGTGACATAGTTAAATAGCAAATTACAAAAAACCTCTGTGTTTGGGGGCGGGGGGAAGAACACTCTCTGAAAACCCCAAGTGAGTCATCCCTGGCTAGAAGAAATGCCCCACTACCTGCAGTTTTGGTGAGGGCTTTTCCGGAGTGGCAAAACCTTGAAACACAACAATGGCAATTAGCACCTATGTTCCTGAAGGAAAATAAGCTTGTCCTTCAGGATGAGCCCTCTACAGTGGCTGAAGATGTTACTTATTCGCATTTGTTTGACAATACAACACCATGCTTTGTGAAATGATGACTTTCAAAAATATGCTCACAAAAGAATAGCTTGCCAGCTCTCTTAAATCATAGCAAATACCTGAATTGTAAGGAACCTGAGATCCTCCTGTCCTCACTCCATCAGGGAAATTAGACTGTACTAAACTCTGCTGCCACAGCTAGATAGTTTCCAGTACCTGAGCTAGTTCATTTAAAGCTAGCTCAGCTACCTCCGTCTGAGCGATACTGCTGACAGCAGTACAGATGTACCCTGCAAGAGCGTTGCATATCAGTTACAACTTTAATCAAAATGGGAGTGAAAAAAAAACCCCACACCAGCAACACAGTCTGTTATTTGTATTATTATACGCATTTTGTTATCAAGCTGTCAAATACTTCAGCAGAAGCAGAAAAATCTTGAAGCTGTCTACATAAATAGTTAAGGCAGAAACAGAAATGCATTCACTGTTCCTGTTTGTTTTAAAAAAGCCCCACTTGACTGCTCCCACAGTGGGAAGTTAAAATCAATAGTTACTATTTTTAGTCATAACATTTCTTTTGTTGTCAAACAAATAAGGAAACAAAAATAGTAGCACTAATTTCAGCTAAATTCAAAAGAGAAATATGCAGATATGTCAAATGCAAAAGATAAGACCTATATGGAAGGAAAGCTTTCAGAGGACCATTAAAAACAACAGATACAGATAGTGTCCTTTTAATAACAAAAGATGTTTCAAAAATTTCATGCAGTCCAAACGTCAATATTTATGGATGACCAAATGTATTATGACACTAAGCTTTACTAATGCTTTCATAGCTGCAGACTACTTATTAGAAAAAACATTGTTAAAAATAAAGCAGCAGTAAGACTTGCTAAAATTAGGATTCAGACTTTCTAATATGCTTTCTGCTGAAAGTAATTACAAGTCTGAATATTTATAAAAAAATTCAGTTTAAATCAGAAGGAATTGTTTCAAGATCTAAGCAACAATATAACAAAAGTAGTGGCAGAATACAGTGTTCCCTACAGCTTATGTCTAGACCATGCAAAGCTAGCTTCAGCCAAAACTGGAGACTCTATAATTTAATTTATAAAAATGCATAATTCCACAGCGTTTCCAATAAAAATAAATCATAAAGGATAGTAGGAAATATCACAAAGGTAAGCTATTGTGTGGAGAACAAAGTTCAGTACCTAAGTAACAGAAAATATGTGGAAAAAAAATGTTCAGTGTATTCCTCTAAAGACTCCTTTTATAAAGCCACGAAGTAAAAATGACTAAAATTTCAGCGGTACATTTCAAATGGATGTACAATATATTTTTGACAGCCTGTCGTTTCCCACACAGTACACCTTGCATCCTTCTACTACGATCTAACTGACTGCATTACCCCAGCGTTACGCTGTTCCAACTGCCAAAATATTTACAGAGAACACTAACAGAGAATAGTGAAAGACGCATATATTTTTCATAAGGCATTTAGAATACGTAATAATACATTTCACATGGAAAAGGATTTATTTATTTAAGGAAACTTAAACGTTAAACTTTTGTACCGACAATTGCTAGCGTAGCTTTGTGCCAACAGACGCAACCCTTACACCGGCTAAAAGCAGTTAATCACTTCCACAGCAGTCACAGTAACTTCTCGGCCATCTAAGACAACAAAGCAGTTCAACCGGAAGAAAATGATCTCATAGTAGCTACAACTATATAGGAAGGCTTGAGGGAGAAATTCCGAGCTGAGGCAACACCTCATGCGTTCTTGGGAGGAAAAACTTGTGTTCTTTTATTTCTCTTGACGTGCAGCATGAGATGAGCTGCCCAACTGTCAGAAATCACACCTCTGTCAACCAAGTCAAAAACTGCAATGCAAAAAAAACCAAAACCAAAAACCACCACTCAAGAAAAAAAATCGAGGAGGCCAAAGGCAAGAAAAAAAGCAACTATTAAGGAGAATGATGTAGATTTGTGAAATTCTCTAGAGCACTCTGGCTACCTAAAGCGATGAAAGACAAGAAATACAACCGTGATGATGCTGGCAGCAAGGTGCGAGCTTGCTTCTACCCCCTCGGTGCTCTTTGAAAGGAAACTGTACGCCTTTCCCTCAGCAGTCAGAAGGTAGGAGGCTCCTACCACCACAAATAAGCCAAGCAACAGCCTAAAACCGAGACCCTGTAACTGACTGACAACCGGCGAGGGCGGCGGGAGGTGTGCGAGGTGGGTGTCTCTCCCCTAAACTCTCTTGGGGACGAAGCTTACGCAGGTGTGTGTGCCCACGCTGCATTGATAACACGCCACCCTTTTCACCTTCTCTGGAGCTTAGCGAAGACATTTAAAATAAATTATTAAAAAAAAAAAAAAACCAACACATAAAAAGAGCGGGGGCGAAAGCGCCGAGGCACCGCCGCCCCAGCCCTGCCCCCGCAGCACGCAGCCTGGGCTGCGCCACCGCCGCGGCCCCTCACAGCGGCCCCGGTCCGGCGGGACGAGACGCCGCCGGTGGAACGGACGGGACCGAGCGGGAGCCCGAGCGCGCCGCGGGACGACGGCCGCGGAGAGGAGTACCTGCCCCGCCGCCATGTTGGCCGCGGCCCGGCGTCGCCGTCGCCCGGGGAACGGGGGCGGGGCCGGGCGGTTGGCGGGCGCGGGGCTCCTCCCCCGGGAGCCGGTCGCCTGCCCTCAGGCTGGCCGGGCGCCATCTTGGCTCCTCGGCGGGCTCCGCTCGGTGCTGCTTCGGGTGCTCGGTGGGGTGTTACTCGGAAAGGAGCCTGCGTCGTGAGGGATCCGTCTGCCTAATGGCTCCACCCAATCCTCTCGGTTCTTCGCAGCATGCCCAGCCAGTCACTGTCACACTGGCGTTGGTGAACTGCACAGTTCGCACAGCAGACACCACAGGTGGTGTTTGTAAGGAGGGCACAGGAGCATAAGGACGTGGCACACTTAAAAACAGTGCCATGGAGTCTGTGAGAAGACCAGTCCGGGTGAGAAGGCGGCAGAGGAGGTCTGAGGCGCTCCTGCACGCTGAGGGCTGTGCCACCTCGGGGCCAATGCCCACGTCTGCCTTCCCGACCCAGTGACCGCCGCCTCAAGGCCTGTGGGGAGAAACTTTATGAGGCAATGGCACAGCAACATCACACACCATGAAGCAATGTTTCCGTGCCTGCTTTAGTTTAGAGCTTACCATTTTCCTAATCCAAATAGTGCTAGTAACTACTGTAAGCATTGTTTGAATAACAATTCTAAGGATAGCATCATGCAGTTAGCCTAACAACACCCAACGTTTTCAGCTTCTTGAAGGCCACGTTCAAACTAAATACCTAAACCTAAATACAGCCCAAGAATGGCAATACCAATTACTATAGCTCAGATGTCAGAAGGTGTAAATCAGCATGTCCATTGGAACCAAGGGAGGGATACAGACCTACTCCAGCTAAGAACCTCACCTTAAATGTTCATATTTTATGTACAATTTACGAAAAATTTACAAACCAAAGTAAGTGGAAGAAGACCTAGAGACGGAACTGGATTTTCATTACAGTACACACCAGTACTTCTTGTTTCTTCTCCTCTTTGTCCTTTTTTCATTTTTTTTAAACTTGGAAGACTAATAAACTAAGCTATGCTGAAACATTTTCCCTGTCAGATTTGTGTTGCATGCAGACTCACAGCAGCAGCAACAATTCAGAGTAATAGCACTTACCTGCAAGATCAAGTAAAATGCTAGCATTTTGTGAGTGAACAGTAATGAGAACAAAGAAAAAGCTAACTTATTTTGCAAAGTTTATTGATGTGCTGAGGGAGCCGTATGACAAAACAATTTCTTTGCAGTGCCCCACATAAAGCAAGGACCTCCTGGGATTTCTGCAGCTGTTTCAAGGTCTGCTACTGTTTCTGAGCAGTTTGCGACTTTCTGAAGGTTGTCATCATCAGTTTCTTAAAATGTGCAAACCACTAAGTACAGTACCTGTGTCTTAGCTGGGTCACAAAAGAGGAGAACCTGCCCATTACCTACTAGGATTCCAATTTATAGTTTGAGATTCAACACGTATGTAACTCCTTTCCTGCTCAAACACCCTGACCCTCACTGACACACGTACACCAGTCACGCTTCCAAAAGGAGTCAGAAATCTGTTTGACTGAGGTTCAGAGAGCTGGATCCTGCAGTGTTTTGTAGAATTATTCATAGTATTTTAAAGAATTGCTTAGCTCTGTGTAGAGCCCACACTGTGAATTCCTGCAATTTGTGCCGTGCTCTATAGCTGACAGCAGTACAGCTGCAGTTACTTCCCCTTTTACTGTGTATATAAATCTAACCAAATAAGAACATTATTCAGAGCTGCAAGCACTGCACGCAGTGTGGTGTAAAAACTGGGAAATTAAATGTGATATTTGGATGCAATATAACATGGTATACATTCATTCTGATGTTATCTCTTCAGTAAAAGGTAGATTTTGGACTTTGCATTCCTCTGGTACTGAAAATGTCCAACTTCCACAAATGTTTTCAGTGTGAAAGACATGGAGGCTCAAAGCCCTCAGAAGGAGTTAATTCCATTTCTCTTACTCAATATTAAAGGACTGTTCTTTCTTACACAAAACCTGCACTGAGCATGTTGATTGAAGCTGAGCACTGATTGAAGCTCAGCCCATATTTACAGTAGTGAGCTCCTAAACTTCCTACTTTTCAATATAAACTTTTAGATAGTCATTGTCACAAAGGTTAGATATAAAGAAGATACCAAGAAAAAAGATTCAACAGTAGCGTTAAGCCATTCCTTCTAATTTCGTGTGGATCCTTCATGTTTACAAAACCCACATTTGTATGCACATGTGAGGATTTAAGGCAGCTTTTTAATTTCCTTCAAATACAGGACAAAGTGCAACACAGAACTAGGGATCCTGAAACTCTGATCTAATCCTTTCCTACTACAGGTAACCATGGTGGATTTTCTGTGATTGCTAATGGTCACAGACA
The DNA here is from genome assembly GCA_031468815.1 of Morus bassanus. NCBI lineage: Eukaryota > Metazoa > Chordata > Aves > Suliformes > Sulidae > Morus > Morus bassanus. The sequence continues at coordinate 7,928,569 of CM062583.1, forward strand.
CGCCAGGTCAGAGGAGAACAGCTCCTGCTGTAGAGCTCCTTCCTCTCCACTGATGTGGCTGTGTCAGATGCAAAAGCTCCCTGAAAGTGTCAGTTCCAGCATGTGTAATATAAACAGACCATGTTTGAAAATCTGGCCTTCAATAGTGTTACACAATAAGTGCTCTTCTACTTACCTGAGAAGCAACCAGAGGTCAGGTTTCTGAGGTTGTTTTGCCAAGGCCAGTATCACCCAGCACATGAGTATCTCGGAGTGAACATTTTCCTCTTCTTCTTTCCATCTTTGATTAAAGCTTTTCAGCTCATGGTGCCTGGGCCACCTGTAGCCTGTTAAAGATAACCACGTGGCCCAGTTACACTCAGCCCTGGCAGGTTTCATTCATTTCCATGAATGTGAAACATGCGCTGCAATCAAGCAAGCCAAGCGGGTAAAGCCTCGGTGGTATGGAGGACAATAGCTGCAATATAAATATGGGGAGGCCTGGCAGATTGATTATATCACACTACCACAAACCCACCAAGGCAAGCACCATGTGCTCACCATGGTGGAAGCAACCACCGGATGGCTGGAAACATATCCCGTGCCCTGTGCCACCACCTGGAACACTGTCCTGGGCCTGGAAAAACAAGTCTTATGGCGACATGGCACCCCAGAGAGAACTGAGTCAGACAACAGGACTCATTTCCGAAATAACCTCATAGACACCTGGGCCAAAGAGCACGGCATTGAGTGGGTGTATCACATCCCCTATCATGCACCAGCCTCTGGGAAAATTGAACGATACAATGGACTGTTCAAGACTACACTGAGAGCAACGGGGGGTGGGACATTCAAACACTGGGATACACATTTAGCAAAAGCCACCTGGTTAGTCAACACTAGGGGATCTGCCAATCGAGCTGGCCCTGCCCAATCAGAACTCTTACGTACTGTGGAAGGGGATAAAGTCCCTGTAGTGCATGTAAAAAACTATGCTGGGGAAAACCATCTGGGTTATTCCTGTCTCGGGCAAAGGCAAACCCATTCGTGGGATTGCTTTTGCTCAAGGACGTGGGTGCGCTTGGTGGGTGATGTGGGAGGATGGAGGAGTTCAATGTGTGCCTCAAGGGGATTTGATTTTGGGTGAGAATAGCCAATAAATTAAATTGCATGATGTTAATTGCTATGTCACATTATATATCATCACTGCTATAGTGGCTGTATGCCATATCAATGGTATTACAGTAATAATCACCCAGATTAATGGAGAATGAACTTTCATGAAAACCAAGCAAAGCACATCGATAACGGAACTAGAACTGGCTTCAGCATGCAACAACCCAACACGTCACACCATCTCTCCTGTTATGATAGATGGGAATGCAAAGTCATGGACTAAATGAACACAATGAACATTTTATAGGGATGGCCCACAGACTAAGGGAATGATCTATGTGTGTATATTAAAAGGCAGGAAAAGTGGTGGTGATTAATTGGAATGTATTGGACAGTGTGGGACCTGGGCATGACAAAGATGGTATAGAATAAGGGGTGGATACGGTCCTGGCTTTGGCTGGGATGGAGTTAATTTTCTTCCTAGTAGCTGGTACAGTGCTGTGTTTTGGATTTACGATGAGGATAATGTTGACAACACACTGATGTTTTAGGTGTTCCTGAGCAGTGCTTACACTAAGTCAAGGACTTTTCAGCTTCCCATGCTCTGCCAGCTGAGAAGGGCTGGAGGTGCACAAGAAGCTGGGAGGGGGCATGGCCAGGACAGCTGACCCCAGCTGGCCCAAGGGATATTCCATACCATATGATGTCATGCTCAGTATATAAACTGGGGGAAGGCTGGCTGGGGGGCCACTGCTCAGGGACCAGCTGGGCGTTGGTCGGTGGGTCGTGAGCAATTGCATCATGCATCACTTGCTTTGTATATTCCGTTATTATTATTATTACTGTTTTATTTTATTTCAATTATTACACTGTCTTTATCTCAACCCATGAGTTTTCTCACTTCTGATCCTCTCCCCCATCCCCATCACGGGGTGCAGTGAGCAAGCAGCTGTGTGGTGCTCAGTCGCCAGCTGGGGTTAAACCACGACACCCTCTTAGTAACAAATGGATAATTTGTGAAAGCAACAGTACATTAGTGCTACATGGCTCTTAATAACGAGTCACGCATTATTGTACGTAGGTGCATTAACATAGTAATTAATCATCCTCTCCTGGCTCCTTTATAACATTCATCACAGATACTCAACCCAGGGAACAGTATTCCCTTTAGGTAGTATTATTCTGTTTTACATATCATGTATCTTCAGAGAAAAATTCAGGGCACGATTTTGTACTGGAAAAAGAAATACATAAATCCCAGGTTGTCAGAGAAACTTGCTTTTAAAACAAAAAGATAGTTCTGCCATTTCTCAGGCAATATCCAATTAAAGTAAGATCTCAGTACAAGAGGATAACCGCTTCAGTGTATCAGCAGCAGGATGGACAAAGTCCTGAGTTATTTAGGGAGAGATGCTGCTGCTTTGAGCTCACCATTCTTCAGTACAATCTAGCTCAGAATCTGTCCCTGTCTATTTAATTAATAGGTAGGCAAAATTTCCATGTGATTTCATAGTGATTTTGAGAGACTTGTACTTGGCCCAGCAATAAGAAAGTACAAGTTAAATTTAGTAAACCATAAATTTTCAATTATTCAAAACAATACGCATACAGAGAAATGAAAGAAGTAAAACGTGTACTCTAATAATGATTCTGTTATCCTCTCCCCGTAAAGAGAAGTGGCTCAATGGAGGATAAAAGCAAATATTAGATTGATTCTATTCTTGATCTTAGCCAAAAGACTGCTATATCCAGTGCCAAGAAATTGAATTGAGGTTCATAGAAATCCTAGAAATTAGATAGAAAAGACTTAAAAGGACATGTAGTCCATCTCCAGGGGACCTGTACTTTTTCCTGCCAACAAGAACTTCAAGAAGAAATATGAATGTATTTAACCCAGTAGTTCAAGACAGGCCCTTACTATGTATTACATCGTAGAATTAATGTAAATGTGCATATAACATTGCAGTATGTTATCAATATGAACTAAGAAAAGCTTTCTTAGCATTCTAAGAAAGCTTAGAATTTTCTCCCCTCTAAGTACCTTTTAGTTCAAGAATCTAAACTATGAGACCTGATGCATAAGATAAAGCAATACAGATAACTTAGAGCACAGCTATTTCAGACTACCTACCCCCAAGCTCACCACTTGCTAAAACACAACCCAAGTCTCTGTAGATCTGAGGGACTCCTCACAGCCAGCATTCAGAGTGGAACAACCCAATAAGGATTCCCAAACTTGAGACAAGACACAAAGAACAGCGCTGACGACTGAGTGACTCTAAGCCCTTCGGGACAGGAATTGACTCTCAGTCTTACACAGCCATGAGTACACTGGTGACAATGAACGAACAAATGATTTAACATAAGCTTAATATAGGTCTTTGGGTTTATTGAGAGTGCATAGGAGAGCATTGTTTCACTGACTGAGAGCTATATTCTTCAGGGGGACACGCTGTTCAGTACAGAACGCGCCAATTAATGTAGTAAGGAAAATTACCAGAAGGAATAAACCAAATTAAACAGCAAGATATATTATAATGGCAAACAGAGATAAAAGCTGTTAAATAAAATTTTACATCTATTTATATTATATATAAAATATATAGTATATATATGTAAGTATTGTTTTTATATAACACATAAGTATGTATGCTTTCTTCAGACTACCTTTTGAGCTCAGATTCCCATCTCCTCTGTGCCTTTCCTTAAGATATAAACTACCATTAATCGTGACAAGTTTGCACGAACTAGAATATTAAACTCCATGCAAAAGCCAAGACATTCATCTTTTGGACAAACTGTCTTTGAATTTCATTTTGATAGTCAAAACTTCACGTTTCAGTTTGAACTGTTGTTTGATTCTGTCGGCAGACAGAAGAAGATGGGAAGGCACAACTGTGTAAAGTAAAAGCCTGAAACCATTATTACATCTTAATAACATAGCAAAGCCTGCGAAAGAATATAAATTCACTGATTCCATTGTCCTTGCCCTTTTGCCCCCAAATAGGAACATCATTTCTTTCAGAGATTTCATATTTTACTTCTTTCATGTCTTTGTTGTGAAACTCTATTGATTTTTTGCCACCTTCTCCATATGATGTTAACCAGCTTTTAGAATAACATATAACAATTTAGGGCAGTAAGTAAAAAAATACATCCAGCTGAAATTACAGGAGGATTTTCAATAGAGACACTATAATTACCCAAGTCACGAGTTGTCTTGTGTACTGGAGCTTACGAAGCCATCTTTTGAAAAAAAATGCCCTGTGACTTTTATGCCAGCCTGGATCTGTGTGCAACTTTAAGCTTGTCACTATTTCCAGTTTAAATTGACCATATTTTTTTATTTGTACGTTTGTGAACAGTTTTCTTGTTGAACAACACAAACAGCTTCCAAGATATCTCAATATTTATTTATTTATTTAATGTGGACTAGCAAGCCTGAATTACTGGGACATAACATAAAGTTTAAGTGATGCCTTGGAGCAGGACCACGACTATACTAGCAATACCTGGAGGGTCAGCATGGCAAGCCTGTCTCCACTTTACAGAGTGAGGTCTATTCAAGAGAGTGAAATTTGTCACTGTGCAGCCTAGCAAAAAATCCTAAGAGTCCCTGCCACCAGAACCAAGTAATAAGTTTGGGGTAGATGGCACATGTGTCTTCTCCTTGTGTACTTGGAATCACAGAGTACAAATCCCAGTGAGTGGATGAGCATGCTCAGGAAGAATGTGTCCATGTAGTCTCCTTAAATACCTAAGCATAAAGGTTATTCTGTGATCACTAGGCAATATGGTTAAAATTACGGTGAAGCTGTTTGTTATTGCCCTTACCCTTTTCTTCCCTGACTCACTTGAGGTTATGGACTCATCTTGGCAGAGTACATTAAAATAAAAGGGTATATAACTCAGTAATCAGTCCTGGGAGCACTTTCCTTCCTGGATTCTGAATTTGAAATATCTGCTGTGCAAGCAGATGTTTATGGAGAGTTGCAAGGAGTTGTTAATGTCCATATTCACTCCAAAAAGATTATGTAGTTGCATGTAAAAAATGAATTTGCAGAGCTCTAGAGAGCTTAAGTATATTACTCCTAGTGAAAATAAAACTCATCGAGCAGAGGACCTGAGGCCAGCACATATATTTATGCTAAGAATATCACTAACTGCACACCAGCTCTGCCTGTGATGTCATACAGAACGTTCATGGGTTTCTTCTAGAACTGGGGTCAAATGCTTCCATAAGATATTTATTAAAGTAATTTATTAGTTTAGTTGAGGCAGAATCTAAAATTAGTTTCTTGGAGAGTGAAAGTCTAATTAGTCTAACCCATTCTCGAGTCCTTCAGTATCTTGGAACTCAAAATTCAAAGGAGGACAGGGATGGGGCACAGCTCATGTCAACCAGTCTTTCCCTCAGCTTGAGCACCCAGACGTACGCTGTTGATACTTGTGACTGTTGAGTTATGAAGAACAATGGCATATTTTGGTCCACAGGGAGCAGAGTTACCCACATGCTTATTCGAAGAATTTTAGATGCAGAATGAAAACCTCGGTGCACTGTTTGACAACATTCCTTGAAGATGAGCTTATGCTTTTCTCATTTACTTGAAGAGAAATTTGAAGGAAGATGATAGAAGTTAATGGAGTTTCATTATCGTAAAGCAACATAAATGAATCATCCTCCTTGTCTTAACATCTGTGAACAGTCTTCCTCTTCCTCGCAAATGAAACGTATGAGATTCTGCTCAAGTTTTAATGCTGTTTGGCATCTGTGCATATACTGCCAGGGACATTCGGAACCATTTACATTAACAGCAAATATTACTTTTACTCTAAAGAAGGGAACATATCCTTATTGATATTCAGGAAGTGGTGCATTGTTGCAACCAAGATATAATTTACTCACTTGTCTGACTGGATTACGTTACTCCATGCATTTTGTAGTTTCATCTGTGAAAAATCGAACTTTGGTTCTACTGTTGTCATTTCCCATAATTCTTTACAATCTGTGGTAAAAGGAGAAAAAATAGCTCCAATAGAAACTGCTCCTGGGAATGGCATTTGAAAGGACATTTTTTAGGGTTAATGAATTAGACTGAGAAGTTTGTCATATTCTTTACGTGAGCTGTGAGTCAGACTTTGTATACAAGTATTTCTTCCATTTGTGTACTTCGTAAAGGCCACAACTTCCTTTGTTGCCTGGGAACCCTGCAGTGAAAGCATTTGTCTTCAGAAGATCATGGCTTTGTTAGGCTGCATGAGTAATATTTCCAGTTGTTCTCCCGAAGCTTTCGGTTTCCTTAGGACCAGCAATGCACCTGCCCATTGTCATCCCTAGTCAGGGCTCCCTTAACTCAACGTTGCAGCCACCCGAGCAGGACAGCAGCTCATCAATTTACAGAAAAATTCAGAGGAGTTCAGCCTACACAAGGATGGTAGGACTGAGCAATTTCTTATTCAAAAAATTAGCCATTAGAACTTGAATGCAGTAAAAATGGAAAGTCCCAAAAATGGAGGATCAGGGACACTCTTTCAACTGTGATTTCCTCCCCTGATGCAAATCTTGAAACTCTTTGATGAAAAGAAGATGAAGCTCCAAAACCAGATTTAGCTTCAGAAGATGATTATAGGCTTTCCTACACAAAACTTACTTAAAGTTTTATCTCCTGGTCTACCAAGCACAATCTAATTTTTCATCTACCTCTTGTTTTTACACTATCACACGGATCACGCATTACTTTTTGATAACTACCTTTTCCATGTTACCCAAGCCAACAAAGACGTTACTCTTGATACATGAGTATTTAAATTTTAACTGCTTCTGCTGCATTTTGAAGTATAAACTGTAACTGGATGTTTTATATACATATAAGAGAAATATTTTTTCTCATAGCCACAGTGAAAAGTTATTTATTTTGTTGAAAATATAGAGAAATTGAATGCAATCCAAATAAAGCATTTTTTTAAGTTGAACTCAGTCACGTAGATTTTTTATGCCAAATGAGAAGTAAAAATCAGAGGCTGCAAGCAGGGGATTATAATGGAAACCATTTTTCCAGTCTTACCTACACCTTCTGCTGCTATTCATGAAACCCATTATCACTCATGTAATAATGGTAATCATAATTATTTCTGTATCAGTCAAAAAAAATTCTCTATGTGATTTCATCTGATGTTAATAAAATGTAAATCATTACACTAAGTTGATAATATTTGTTTGGTTATGGAAAAAATTGACTCAATCTTCTTTCTCCCCACCCTATATAATTTAAAAAAAAAATCAGAAACCAATTTTTAGCAAGCATTCATTGCCGTATGTATTGTTAACAGGTGTTGTGTATTTCATTTCCCATGCGCACAGTGTTGGAATGTAAAACCGTAATGCCGCTCCTAGGAACAAGTGGCATAATTAGAATTCTTTGTGAATCTGATTTCCTGGGTGTTTTCTTCCTTAAAAGTAACTACATTGTAAACAAGAGCCAATTTCTTAGATTTGATCCATGGGTTGTACAGCTTGTACTTCAGGTTCAAAATGGTGATGTAGACAATAATGCATAACAGCTGAATCGTTATTTATAATAGTGCAACACCTGCGGCACATTGTCAGCTGAAAAAGCAAATCTAAATGCTTTCAAATTCTCTTGTGTATTGTAATAGGAGTAGTAGTGGCCACTATAGATAGAATAGTTAGGCATGTCATGTAACTTTTGTTTCTGATTGCTTGCCATTTTCTCAGTTTTATTCCTTTAAGATTGAAAATGTTCATATTTAGTGTCAGTCCATATGCATTTTAAAAAGTTCAGGCACAATTTAGCTTTTTGTTAATTTGGGGGGGGTGTCGATGCAATTAAATATTAAAGAGAACATCAAACTTGCCTCTCATAATTTCAAGATTTCCCACTTTTCCCAGACTTTTATACCTGCGTAATTAACACAACTTTGGGATTTATTTTTTTTCATCTTGATTAATGGTGCTGAGCTCTCTGGAAAAATTGGATCTGAAATTTTAAAGCTCTAAGGACATTTTTCTCACCTCAGTATGTTTCAGGATTTTCCTATGAGCCTTTTAGCAGCGGCTTCCATTTAAAATTCTGAAATTGTGCATATGGACAGTTTTCTTTTACGTTTGGGTCCCTCCTGGATTCAAAAGAGCATTGATCATTTGTATGATGATGTGATAATTCTGCAGTGATCTGAAACACATGTTAGGAAGAAATGTAACAGCTTCTTGCAGCGGATCCAGGACCATACACAAACTGTCAGGGTGCAGATGTAACCTTCACCCACAACACGAAGTCCGTTTAGATGCACAGTCCAGCAGATTTCCGCCAGAAGGAGCAACTGGTACGTGAACGTACAAGGACCATTCCCAACACACAAGCACTCTAAAACCATTAGGATTTTCAAGGCAAGACAGAGTTTTAACTTCTCTTGTCTGTTAAATATCTATAAAAGTACCTGTTTACCTTCTGAGTGTTACAAGGGATAAGATTGGTAATGTGCTTCGAGATCTCCAGTTGCAATGTGACAGGCAATATAAGTGCAATGGTACACTTCTAGCAGAACAAGCAAAGTCATGTTAGCTTCTAGTAACACTAAAAACATAAGCAGAAGTAGCATCTGTCTCCAGATGAAAGGAAAAATAGTTTTCAAGGAGCTAATTGCTTTAGAATAGAAACAACAGAAAAAGAAAAGAAAGAAATGACTGGCATTTGATAGAAATAGCTGTAATGGAGGCTAGAAGCAATCCACTTGCTCTGGGGTGATGGGATGATGTCATTGCCAATTAGCACGAGTACTTTGTTTTATAACATCCATCTATTCAATGTATGACCTATTTTAGTGTACAGCTACAAAATCATCTTTGGAGTGCTTCCACTGGAGCCAAGGGAGTTACTCCAGGAATTAGCTTGGCCAGTGAAGTAGTTCAAATGCAATAGAAATACTTACAGAAACTTAGCTGGAAAAGAGTAATAGAGAGAGATTCATTCTAGCTATAAATCTTCTTTGCTTTGTGCTAATGTTATTTATCCACTCAAGATAGGAAGGACATTATAAAATGTATGCATATTGTGTAATATGGGATAGTGGCTTTTTAATGTAAACTGTCCATTAGTAATGCAAAGCAACTTATTTTCATCTGCTGGTTCATTACTGCAAATTTTTCTCCTGGGTTTTGACATGTTATAAATCTTGATGAAGTCAACATTTGTTCTCTTTATCCTTTACTTCTGTTTGATTCACTCTGCTTAAAATGCATATAAACACACTGTAAGACTGCTGAGCTTTATGTGATTTCAGCAGGACAATGTTTCCACTCTTAAGAAGCAGCTGATAGCCCACATCTCAGGCCACCAGCCTAGCTGAGAGAGACTCAGATGCTCCCCTGAGCATCCCTCGCTCCACAGTGTCTGTACCACCATAAGACACGAAGGTTTTAAATGGGCTGAAGCACAGCTTGAGAAAGCCAAGAGGAGCTGTGGCTCTGGCACACAGCGGCCCTACAGCCACCCTCTAGCAGGGTGCCAGGGAACAAGGTCTAAGGGCTCCTCCTGCATCCCCCTCCTCGGCAGTAAGCAGTGTCCCCCTAGAGCGGGACGCGCTTCTCAAGTGCGTTGGCAGTAACACAGGACAAAGCAGCTTTTGGCTGTTCGGAGGATAGCTGACTCAGGCTCTGACTCACATCCCATTCAGCCTCCCATCCTTCAGTTGCGTGAGCACTTCTTGGCATTGCTTTTGTGAACGTAACAGTAAATAATCGCTAGCAGTACATTCGGCCTCTTGCCAGCTGATGACACCAAACCAAATGTGACCGCTTCTTCCAACTCGCAGAACTGACATCTCAAACAAGTTGCCATGTGGTAAGTTTATAGATAGAGGTTCACCTGGATTTATTTTATATGGTCACAATATTTATTTCACATACTCTCCCCAATTGCCAATAAAGAAAAGGTAGAATGAAAGAAGTGATAGGCTGCTACTCACTCTGGAATGACTTCAGATTTGGTGAGAATACTTGGGCTTGTTATTAACCCTTTGCCTATAATGCCTATAGAGTACAGAAAGATGTACTTACCTGGGCTCCTGCCTTGGCCAGCTGCTTCTCATCAGTAAACCTGTCCCTCCTGAGTGCAGCAGCATCTATATTGTTGCACCCAGCTCCCTCCCTAGAAGAGCAATTCTACGCCAAGGGAATAGCTTTGCATTCCAATGTCAGGATTATTTGCATGCTCTATATTATTCTGACTACCTTATAAGATAACAACGTTGAAAGAAATCAATGGGCTTGTAGGGCACCAGTCCTATTCCACTTCCCCCTGAGGATCTGCAGACACAGCCACAGCCACTAACAACTCTTCCACACTATTATGCTTTCTGTGTAGTTTAATGTTTTCTTTATTGCACTGTTACTGTAACCTCTATCACCAAATGTTCAAAGCAGGGGCGTGAGAGCACAAGCTTGGTGCTGCGGTTGGCATCCAGCTAACTTGCTTGCATATAATCACAATGTCCAGTGATGTCTGTGCCTGGTGTCTCATTGTCATCCACAGATCTTATGGTATAATTTCACTGAATATTCAAAGCTGAACCTGCTGGCACCTCAAGACAGTTAGACGGGCAACATTTGTATATCTTTGGAGTCAAGAAAGCTGGAACAAAATCGGTCCAATACACACACAGGTTGGTTATGGCAGAATGATCTTAAAAATGAAAATAAGGACTTTCATTTCCAGCTCTTTACTTTGCCTTTCACTCATTTTTGTGGTTTTGGTCAAGCCACTAACAAAGTTTAAAAAAGTGATTTCAATATAAAGATAGGCACCCAAGATTTTCAAAAGCATCAAGGCATTAATGTAACTTAGACCTCAAGGTGTTTTTAAAAATCACTGAAGGTGTGTATCTGAACCGTTCATGCAAACTTAAATTTTCTTTCAAGATTTGTCTCCAATCCGTCAAATTCTTGATTTCATTATGTAACAATTGCATACACTTCCTAGATATCTTCTAAGTTCACGGGATCTACTAAAAATTATTTAATTTGTGTTTATAAACCACAAGCTGTAAAGCTTTTTTCCTACAATAAGACTTACTCTTTTAGCATTGCATATATATATTTGTAGGAGATATTTATTTGATTTAATAATCGCTACTCTGTGGGAAGCCCGCAAAAATTAAGATTTAGATGACATTCATTTATCCAGGAAATCCTGATGAGTGGAATCTGATGTAAGAAATATAGAAAAGTAATGCAGTTTTGTACTCTCTATAGGAATAGGCTCTGGAGATCTGGATTTTCCCTCTTTGGACAAGCACCTCCAGGGAATTTTAAACCAGGAATTAGAAATTTTGCTTCTTTCTTTCACTCTTTCTCATGCCATAAGCCATCTCTACTCTTCGGAGAGTACCAAATAGCTGGCAAGGGGATGTCCTTTACTTTTAAATAGCGCTTAGCTCTTTAAACAGTTCACTGACTAATAGTTACAGGTTAATAAGATAAAAGCATTAAGCACACTTACTGCATGCTTTTCACCCGAGATGAATTCCCAAACTCTTCATACCATAGGTGAATACTGCAGTTTGCCAGATAACCAAATCTGAGTCATTGGAACTCAGCTGACTTTCCCTTGTTGCAGTTTGCATGGACTATAAAAGCTTGTGTATGTATTCCAGCAATGTTTGTGTGTTACGACACATTTTAAATTTAATGTCAGGGTTCAGTCCGCAGTCCAGTTCTACTCACACCAGCTTCTGGACAGGCACAGCAGAGCTGCCTTGGGTACCTGAGTATCAGTGCCTTAAACAATGACTTCCCCCTCCTGTGGCAAGGATGCCGCCTTGCTCCTTATTGCAAACACATGGGCATGGAGCAGGCACTTTTTTAATGCTTTTCTAGTTAACAGCACCGCTCCTTTTTGGCAGGAACAAGCAATACACCACAGCAGAACAGCCAGCAGAACAGCCAGCAGCCATGACCAGTTGCCAAGCCTTCCATGTGGCTAACAAGAATGTAATTTTTGGCTTCAGGCTACAGAAGATGTTAAACCCGCCCCTTTGCATCTTCCCCCTCACTCTGGTAGGCAGGAAATGCCTTTCCTCTGCCACATCTATTAGGGAAGGTTTGATGAATGATGACCCTGTACTATCTTGTAGTTACATCAAAGTGGCAGAATCATATTGACTTGTTATCCCATACCATTTGATGGTAGTCACTGTGCCACTGAATCCCCTATCTTATGCGACCATTTTGAGCTTGACAGGCAGCCTGACAGCAAACTGACACCAGGTATTCTGAAAGCCTTATTCACTTTATATAGATTAAAGCAATATAAGACCACAGATTATATTTGACTATTGGAGATAAACAGTTTGTTAGCAATAATCCATCATAATTCAAACTATGTGGCAACAGGCAGAGAAACTCTTCAAAGATGCTATAATTATAAGGCTGAGTAATGTCTTTATATTTCTTTTAATAGTATGTATTTGAAAGTGCCCTCTGGGAGCAAAAAGATGTGTGTAGAGATAAAGCTGTAGGGAGTAATACATTCCTGCCAGCACGTGTAGCTGAACCACCAATTTTGTTTTATTAATTTAGTTGCTGGATTTGCTCCTGATATCTACAGCTGTATTATCGCCTCACAGAGGTGGATGAGTGGGCGGAACGAGGTTAATTACAATTGATTTAGTAACCAAAGAGTAATTTTTTTCCATTGTTTGTTCAGCACATTACTAAACATGTGGCTTAATTACAGTTGCCTTGTGTTCTTTTCAGTCTGGTATTGCTTATTTTACTGAGACACTGATTTATGCAAAATATTAATTGAAATAGAAGACAGAGTTACTATGGGAGCTGACATCCATGAAAACATTAGTTACTCATATTTTGCACCAAGCCTATTGGACTTCTCAGGGGAATTGGTGTTTAGAGTTTAATTTAGAACAACACAGGCTCCCTCCTTCCAGAAACAGTGGTAGTGCACGTACCGCATCCTGGAGAACGGGTCAGAACTTTACTTTTTCCAGCAGCTGGAGAGGGAAATCCTCAGAGTTCTTCAGTCAAAGTCTCAAAAATGTGCTGAGGTAGCTGTTCCATTTCAGTGTGATTGCAATAATTGTATGCAAATGTCTCATTAAAAGTAATTCAACTTTATATAGCTATAAATAAGCAACTATGCTGTTGTAATGTGTTTCCAGGCCATTAAGTAGTATAAAAAAGATTCATGGATTCTATCAGTAGGTTAGGTAATCAAAAAAACTACCAACCCCCTGTCCCCCCGCCAAAAATCAAGCAACTATACATTGAGAGATCTTGTTTTGTTTTCAGAGTCATCTTTGTAATTAATCTGTTTGGAATAAATAATTCACTATATATAAATAGAAAATAATGTTCACTCACAGAACTCATAACTCAGTACATCCAGGAGGAATGCTTTTATATCTCATTTCCTATTCAGGATTTTAATTTAATCCATTGAATTTCGCTGTCTCTTTTTCATAAACCAAATCTATTATACAATCAACTTTATAACCAGATAGTCAGAATGCAGAATTAAATGGTTTTGCAGAGACACACATAAAATCCTTCCAAATATTTTTAGGAGAGAATATGAGAATTTTGTAACCTTCACTACCCACTAATAGGATTCAGATATCCACTGTGAAATGATCCAAATATTTCCTGGGTAACAGCCTTTGCAGTTATAATATTAATATTTAAAAAAAAATACATAGCTAATGCATATATCTCTACATGCAGTACAGAAATAGTCATAGAAACCAAGACTAGACAACGAGGGGAAAGCAAAAGAGAGCCACAATATCTAAGTCAGCAGAAACGGCAGAGAGAAGTGTTTGGATACTACCACCAAGACCACATCCAAGACCCTGGCAAGAATAAGAAACATAGAGCAAATCCAAAAGTGAATTTAAAGTTTGGCCTGTGAGGAGGTGGGTTCTAGATACACAATTTCCCAGTGCCGTCATTAGGCAACTAAAACGTGCATACATGGCGGTACATGCTGCAGGCGCGTTACTGCCTCCCACATTCCCCTCCGCCTGGCCTAGGCTTCAGTGAGATTTTCTTTTGCTCGTTACTTGAAACTAAGATAAGAAAATCAACATATTTCCTAATAAGAACGGGAATACCAGACATTGTTGTGGGGCCATAAAGGGGTGTTAAAATGGACACATGGTACATTTTTGCCTTAATTTAACCTCCAAAGATTTTCAAGGATTCAGAAACAGGAGGAATTACAGCTAGACTCAAAAGAGAAAAAGGAGAGAAGGCAGGGGGGAGAAGAGCTGAAGTTTCAGTGACAGGATGATATTACAAGGTTGTGGGGGCATCAGGAGAAAAGAGGGAAGAGAGGCAGGGGAGGCGTGGAAGACATGGTTATCCGCCTCGCTGAAGTCAGCCAGAACAGTAAATGGCCACTCTAAGTGCAAGGTACTATTAGACACATGGTTACTCTTAAACGGCAACCACTGTCCATACTGTCTGGTTTGCTTCTGCCTCCTTTCACTCCCAAGCTGTCATGGAAACAAACCAGAGACAATTGTTTCAAATCCTGAATGCTTTCAGTGGCAATTTCAGGAGGCATCATGTACCTGATCCCTGCTCTAGTGTCTGTAGATGAGCACAGAGCATAAAGTGAGGCATACCAAGATACCAGGATACCTGGTAGCCAGGTACCATAAGGACACCAGCATAAAGTGAGACATGCTTGGATACCAGGGTACCTGGTAGCAGCAAAAGCAGCTGCAACAGCCCGTAATTCATCCATTTCCACTCTGGGTCAGTCCCTACAGATTCCCAAGCTCTTCCCTTCCATGTCCACTCAATAGTAGAACTACATTTTCCCCACACTCCTGAGAAATCTTGAAGCCTGTATTGAAGCATATCAGTGCTTGCCTTCCCTGTGAAGGGCTGACTACAGCCGCAGTGTTTACGCAGCTCACCACTCAGTGTTGTACCCTAGTAAGGGAGGAAAAAGAAGGGCATAGAGTTGCAGAACTACTCAAGTGTAGTCAGCTCAGAACAGATGCCAGGCACAGGGGGACAAGCCACCAGGTCTCCAAACGAGGCATCTTCCCTTCCCTGAGGAAGTTCGAAGCCTAGGACCTAAACCTGAGCAATTCCCAGTCTGGGCAGCTCCTAATGAAGTTCATGGGCAACGGGCAGCACTGACAAGCAGGGTCTGGTTTTGTAAACCTTTGAATACTGTTTTCAAAAACTCTTCAGCTATTGGAGATGTCCCCACGTTAGTCTCTTGCATCGTCCAAAGGTTTGTAGCAGCCTATTAAACATAGTCTTTGTATGATACAACCCTAAACCTTTCCTCTTCTTGGAATGGAATCACAGCATGAGGCAAGATGTGATTCAGTGATACAACATGCATAGTGACAATTTTCCAGAACGCAATTATAGGAGAAAAAAACCCATCACAGTCATGCTCACATAGTAGCTTGGAAACCTGAACCAACAGAAGAAAAATAAACCAACAGAGAAAGAAAAAGAAATAAACAACTCCAAAATGAATTGCTAATTCAAGATTGCAATATAATCTGTATAAAATATTTAAGCTGTTTTTCTATTTATTCCTGAACCTATAGTGATTAAAATGCAGCCATAATACACTGTGTTGCTCCTTTTTTAATCACAAATGCAATTTTAAGCAAGTAGACAAACTCTAGGAAATTAAAGTGAATATTTATGTCCATATAAACTTCTTAATGGCAACATTCTTGCTGTGAGCACAGCAGCTGAAGAGGGTGGATTAAATTATTTTGGCCAGATCCTGTTACTATTGTTTTCACTGGCAAAATTCCCACTGACTTAATGGGAGCTGGATTAGATCCTGACTTGAATAAAGTACAATTCTCAGATGCATATATAACATAATCACTGATATTTCATGCATATACTCTAGTTTTCATGTCTGTTTTCCCTCTGTGAGTTTTACTAATGCTCTGAAAACGCTAATCAGCTAAACTATATACCAGTGATTAAAGGTGTGCAGACTTGTGTTTCCAGGATTTGGGAAAATTTGTGTTGTACTCATATTGGGACTCAGAAACCACAGTCTGATTGATATCCAGCCTCTCGAGTACAGAGCTTCAAATCTTGGTATGTTTAGTTCCTCCTCTTGCAGGCTTTGCAATGCATATGAATAGCATTTATTTAACAGGCTAGGGAATTGCATCGCATTTGGCAGTGAGCAGATGCTGTTGGTATGATATTTTCTCTCTCTCTCTTTACCATTTCCATCATTCAGGAATATTCAGAGCATCCTGGATAAGCTAGGAAGATCTTGGGCTTCATTCCTTCTATCTTGAATGATGATCTCATACAGAAGAGGACAAGAGGACAGGGCTATTCTCTGAGCCTTCAGAAATTTTAAGAGGACACATTAATGTACAAAGGACACAGCTTCATCAAAGGTCTTATATTAGAAGTAGTAATTCCATCTCCCTAGGCAGTGTGCTTCAATGACCGCTGTTCTCCAGGCAGATACTGCTCAGCTTCCTATTGAGTGTGGGGCTGCCGCTGGCTGCCACACCAGCAGTTCCACTTCAGAGGGACCCCGTCCTAGCACATGCATCTGACTTTACTGTTCTCAGGAAGCCACTTTTAAAGATTGCGAAGTGTGTGCTCTATAACAGTTTGCATGTACCAGACATGAAGTCTGACGCCTAACTACCTGACTTCGGATGTACATACTGCTCCAAGAAAGAGAGAACAGCCCTGGAAGGAGCCTCAGTGAGAACACCAAAGTTCAAGCTGGGCTTTAAGATACCTTGTTCCTAGAAAAAACATAAGCTGAAGTGTCGAGCCTGAGAGGTTCCCAGGACCACCAGAGCTAATGGGAGTTAGTAACTGTGTACTCCATATGCTCTGAATCAGACTCCGGGTTTGCGTGCACAGAGGGGAGTGGGTTTTCTGAACAAGTTCTCCAACTCTGTGGAGGTTTATGTGTGATTGCTAGCGGCCCATCTTTGTTTCAGTTTGGGAAAGCGATGTTACTCTAAAATGACAGTGTAATTTCCTGTGCAGAGGCTGTTTCTCTGTATGACTCATCTATGTGTTGAACTCCAAGATGTAAGTATGAATCATAGATAACGGACAGAAAAATGCAAATGAATCCATTAAATTTTATTTTTTTATTATGCTTTAAACAGAGCAATTTTTTTTTTTTTCCCTCCTCACTGAAACTTACTGGAAATAAATTGGATCAAATCCAACTGAGAAATCTTTGCATTATATACAGCCACAAGGTTTTTTGTTGTTGTTTCAATGGGGCTGGGAATGTGGGGGTGGTTGTTGGTTGATTTTTTTTTTTCTTGCACTAAGCGTACAGCTGAAGCTATATCGCAAACGCCATTAGCAGCAATGGAGTTAGCTTTTCATTGTTTGTTTTAAATGTAATAAAAGGGATAAAAAATTGACTGTTGATGGTTATTATTAGGTATCAGAGTAATGGGCTGTAGGTGAGAATCTAGATGCAGTAATTCCAGGGCTGATACTAATGAACGAGTACACTTGTGAGAAATTCACTGCAGTCCTGTTTTAAAGAGAATAACCTGCTGGAGCAGGTTAACCCTATAGGATAAGGGGGTAATTTAGTTATAAGAATGGAGAAGTCACTTATGGTGGGGAACCTTTGAGAGGAGCAGATTGTGAGCACCAGCAACACTGAGCCAGTTCTCAGGCACCGAGTGCAAGAACGAGTGACACGAGGATCAGGTATTCTTTGCCTGATGCTGTTATTTACAGTGCCTGGAGTCCTGCAGGGAGAGAAGGGGGACCCACAGCCCTACAACATGTCTTGGGACCATCTCTTCCATCTCCAGGGATGTCTGTGAGGAAGAGGATGGTCATAGCTAAAGAAGGACATGTGGCATGGGTGGAACAGTTAAGGTAACCCATTGATTTCTTGCCTGGACTGTGCTACCTCTTCCACAGAATGGGTAAGATGTGTAATTCCAAAACCTGCATATATCTATGATTGAAGTGTTTTGGTATCCAAATCTATTTAGCCTCTGCACTGTCATTTAATCTTAAACTGTGACACAGGCATCAGCTATTCAATTAGGACTGTTCTGAACTTTAAGGAGTGCAGAACCAAACCTGTGGGTCTAATGGAAGCTGTCAGATTAACAGTGTTAGATATAGAAACAAAGACCTCCTAACTTCCAGTGCTGGAATTTTACCATAGTTTTATCTTGTCTCAGAACTTCTGTCCATTACAGAGAATTCAAATTAAAGTGTATAGGGGTTTTGATATATTATTTTCTGTATGCTGTTGCTTTTCCTATTCTAAGACCATAACATTGATTCAGAAGAAAAGAGACTATTATGCCTGGCATAATGACCAAAACTCAAAATACCTTTTCCTGGAGTCCCTGGGGCAACAGGACATTTATTCCTTTGATGAAATTAAACTGACAATGTCAGCTTAATATTCTCCCATAAAGAGATAAGGATAGCTTGTATTTAACGGTATTTTGGGATTCAGTAAATGTCTACCTGTCCAAACCTCCTCTTTCTGGAAGGACTGTTGCCAGATCTGGTTCCTTGCAAGTGGAGGAATTTTATAAGGTAACTGCCCAAGTAAGAAAACATAAATATGCAATGCTAGCTCTAATATTTACTTTATGCTTTTTGAGACATTATGTCCTGAAGTAAAAAATAAAATGTAAACTTCATAAATCTCAAAATCTATAATTAAGAACAACACCTGATGAAATTATTTTTTCCAGCTGACAAATAAATGTCACTTTTAAAGGAATCTTCCACAGAGTGATAAATCAAGCAAAGGGGCAAAAATTGTTCTGTCTTCATTGGCAGAAAACATGGAGGGGTTTTTGATAAATAGTTACAATGACTGCACTGTTGACTTGGCATACACATCAAAAGACTGACAGACTTGATTCATGTTTCTGGGCAGTACAAACAATGACATGGAGGCCAGATCTGAGCAGCTCTCAGCAAGCAATTGAAGGTAGTGCAAACAGATTCTAAAGAACAAACGGTGCACAGTTCTGCTGTTAATAAAAAGAATTGCAAGCTAGACATGCACATTGCTATTTCATGTTTTTCTTCAGTTATTTATTTAATTTTAAAAAGTCCTCTTTGCTTTGGGTCAGGGACTTTCAGAAGCTAACTGGTACAGTTACTCTGTAAAAAGCATCAATTTCTTGTAGCTGGTGGGGCATTTTTGCACTAACTGGTATCAGTTTTTGCAGGTGATCTGTCTCCTGGTACTACAGAGGTGAAGATGCCTTCACAAATGAATACATGTTGACCCTGTACACTTTAAGGCAACAGAACTGGAATGTCTCTTGCTTAATTAGATATAGCTGTGGTGGTTATCCTTAGTCATTTCTGGGTTTGGAATACTGTTCTAAATAATATAGTACAAGCAGTTCTGTTTTTAAATACAATACTTTTTTCACTGGTACCAAGGCAAATGAATAGGAAATTACTAGCATCATAGCAAATTACGCTAGGTCAATACATAACGCTTTCATTTTCCAGATGTCTGAATTCAAAGTCATTTCCTCTAAAGATGTTCATATGCATTCCAAATTAATAATGCGTTTTCTTGTTACAGCATATGGAAGACTATGCTAGAATATAATTCATACTGAAGTCAGAGGCAATACACATTTAAAACCACGAAACTCAGGAGCATGTATATTGGGGGGGGGGGGGGGGCTTGATAGAAGGATAGAAAATAATAGGGTTTTTTATTCAAAATTCTTTGCTTTGGACACTAAAGCATGATTAGTTCTGTGTTCACCTCCAACATGCCTGATCTTAACTTGTTTAGGCCAACTATTGTCCACAGATACTTAGGGAGGGTGGGGAGAAAAGGGAGTCTTACTTGAAACAGAAGATATTTATAAGATTAAGTGCTCTGAATGCAGCACTGATTAGTGATATAAAATTTTAACTTCCTTGAAGTTCAACATATCTTAAAGTAGGCATTAAAGTAATTTTTAAAGTGAAAGAAGAAAGAAATCAAAGACTTATAAAAATGTTCTGCTTAAGCTGTCTTCTCACCATAAAGCTGTGAGTTTTTACTAAACGTACTAGGTCTCATAGAAAAGTTTCCCTTGACTGGAAAGTGCTGCCCAGGGCTGCATTTAAAAAGATGAGGTTACATATTTTGAATCTCTATTAGCTTATATCATCATTTAAAGCTAAGATAATTAAGTTGCAAAATTTTTATTGAAGTCAAAATTTTGTCCAGGTGTTTTCTGTTCCTTTAGGAATTTTTATACTAATTTTCACTGAAAATTAGTTTAAGCAAGTCCCTGATTTGAGAGCTCCAGCATTTCAATATGTGAAGAACTCATTCAGATAGCCCATCCAGGAAAGAAAAGCAGTAATCACATCTAGAGGCAAACAAAGCATAAATCACCATGCTGGCATCCAGCCAGGACAGTAGGGGTCAAGTGTAAAAATATTACTGAAATGGCAGTACAATATTCTAACCACATGCTGTTAACAAGACAAAACAAGGTTGAACATTATTTCTATTGTCACAGACCATTGCATATGAGAAGGAAAGAAGAGGGGGGACTTGCAAACTGAGGGTCAAATTCAGTTGTAGAATAACAAGGAGCAAGTCCTTTGAGAGACAATAGGAAAGTAGCACTTCTTTACATCAAAACCGCACTTAACCCACAGGTATTCCCATTAGAAGGGTTAGGTATTCAGAAGTTGGTATTTCCAATAAATGCGTTAATATTATATTCCTGATTTAAAATACAACCACACAAGTTGGAAGCAAATCAGGCTGGAACGGTAAAGGGCACTTGGAATGCTATACACACCGGTGACAGTTTAGTTTGTCATCAAAAAGCAAATATAACTGCATGAGATGAATGCCAAAGCACTTCATTATGTAAAGATTTACATAATGCACAAAATTATTATCAACTAATGTTTAAATATAAGCAAGGCACTCCAGTCCAGCTCAAGGATCCATTATTTTAGACATTGCTCAGAAATAAAAGGGGTAACCTTTGCCACAAAAAGTAAGTTTTAAGAAATAATTTTTAAAATAATAATTAGATCATCATGCAGTTAAATTCCCCAATGACAACCTTGCAATCTGCAATATCAAATGCAATCTGACATGATATTCATCACTACCCGCATATAAAAAAAAAGTCCCTATGACTGTAGGCAGACAGAAAATTCTGACTTTCTGAAAGAGACAAGACCTCAAGTACACGACACAGAAGACAAGCGAGAAGTGATAAACTACTTCCAAACATGGGGTGACAGTGTATTTTAGGTCTTGCAAGACTTATTTCCATGTTTCAAGCCTGATGAAACAAAGCTGAATTTTTGCTTCGAACGTATTTACAAGGTTCTGAACTACTTTAGATGCAAACACTGAACACAGCGAATGGAAATCAGTAGCTTGATAAGCTTTCCACTTAGGGATGGAATTCTGAGAGAATTTATGACTGACGCCAGGTGTAATAAACTGGAATTGCAACTAAATACTGAAATTATGCTTCGAGAGCAGCCACCATGTCTTTAGATTCCTATGAAGGCCAAGTGAGCCATGAATTCAAATTCATCAGAAATGGGTACCTTTGGTATATGGTTAAAGAGAAAAGGAGTTTTCTGTAAATGCCAAGAAAACGATTATTCAACATACAATGTCAGAAAGAATATGGAGACTTGAAATATCATTGTATGAATAATATTCACTACAAAATGGCCTATTTCCTTCATAGAGCAAATATAAGACCATGTAAAGGTAGATCTATGGAAACAGGCACTTCTGGTTGCACTTTGAGTCAGCAGGATGCAAGCCAGTTCCAGGCAGTTGCACCAGCTTGGTACCTGGGCCATGGAGAGGAAGCCTGCCTGTGATTTCCAGACTGGCATTTGCTTAAGCATCAGCTTGGGTGGTGGGGAGAGCATGCACTGGGCTACCTACGCTTGGCCATTTTGATACATTCTGAGATGACCAGCAGACAGATTCCCACATGTGTACCCCAGCCTAGAAAAACCCCAATTACAGCACATTTCTGTGAAGGTGATAAACCTTAAGATGAGAATCGCTGAGTTCAGAGAAGCAGACAGGGCAGACTTACAGACAGCATTAAACAACCAACTAACACAAGTGCCAGGCCTACAGATAAAATTGCCACCTCCTGATATCACAAAACGGATTTAAAATCAATTAGCACAAATGGATCCAAATTGGGAGGAGATGAATTTTGTGCCATTGCCTTCCTATCTAAAACCTCATAAGTACTTAGATGATGCTAGTTTCCTGAAAAGAATCTTTTTACTAAGGCTTTGTGCACACTTTTGCTATTTCTTGCCAGGGCCAATAATCTGTTTGGAAATTATTCTGTCTGTAAAGCAAGAAAGCACTACTATGTGATAGCTTTCAGTTTGGTGACCCCCTTGATCTTCATACCACACTTTGAACAATAGCACACAAGACAAAAAGTGAATAGATTTTCTTTTTTCCTTAGCATAGAAAGCATATGTTGATACCCAAGGGCTAATGGTCACTGTAAAGCAGATCCCCCTATGCTATAAATCCCATAAATCTAGTTTCTGTAGAAGGAAACTACTGTACAACACGCTCTTTGGAGGAGGTCTAAGAGGAAAAGATAGAAGATTCAGAAAAAAATCAGAAAGCCAGGGGAAAAAAAAGCTTAAGAAGTTTGATGAAACAGGATGAAAGCCCGATTGATGAGACACATTACTTCTATTCCTGTCAGCTTAAAGAAATTTGCTGAAGCACAAAGTACATATAGTTGGCAAAGGAAGCATGCAGTTAACTGCCTGATGAGAAAGGGAGGCAGAGCATTCATCCTTTCTTCTGTTAGCCAATAGTTAGCAGTGGTGAGACTTATTTAATCTTGTGTTTTCTCTGAGAGCAGATAAAATTGAATGGAATTTTAGTCTGTGCTGCTACCCTGAGCTTGTGGGGCAGCACTAATAGGGTACTGTCACTGCTTGGGGCAGCTAACTTTCTGTGCTCATGCTGGAGGGGTAGCCTCTCTAGGGTCCTTGTGGTTTTCCAGCAATTAGAAGAGAAGACACAATAAATTGTTCTGAACTGGCATGTGTGTTTGTGTGCATGTTCCTGATTTCAGTTTTACCAACACAAGATAGCTGTATAAAGCAGACCATGCAAATTCTCTACATATCAACCTTCTCCCAACCATTTTCATTCCTGCCCTCTTGCTCTGAATTGCATCAGAGTGCTATGAGCTTATTCTTTTTTATGTCACATAAAAACAAAACACTGTGTTAAAACATTTTCATTACCAACAGCCTCTTAAAAGATTATTTTGGAAATCCATTTTGATTTTCCAATACTTTGTCCCTTCCTAATTCTGTCATATCCCCCTTTCCCTACCACAGCTTTATAAGTCTGCTCACACTCACTTCTAATTCTTTGTCTTACAGCCAGTGTTTGTCCGTGATGTAGAGGATAAGGGATTATTCACCAGAACGCAGAGGCCCCCACCCATACTCTTTAGAGCAACTTAAGAAAGATGTTAAGAAACTGTTCTCCCTTAACACGTGGTCACAGTTTAGAGTGAAAAATAAAACCTGCCAATAAAAAAAAGAACTGTTTAGAAAAATGTAATATGGAAGGCTGGCTGAAGAGCACATTTTCTTGTTTGCAGGCTTTATTTATTTTAACTCAGCTGGGGATGGAACTCATACACATGAGGAGTTCCTCACACTGGGGGAAGCTCAGCAAAGCAGATACTAGCATCAGTTCTATCACTGCTGATAGCAGCAGGAAGCTGGTATGCCAGTTTTCTAGTCCAAGCAGCACCCCCAGAACCTGACTGATGGCTCTGCCTTGAGCTTGTGAACTTCCAGCCTGGAGGCATGAACATGTTGGGCTGCAGAGCTTGGAGAGTGCTCCAGAGCTGGGGATCCAGGTATGTCTCAAAGCCAGGCAATCCTGTTTTGGGGAGCACCCACCCTCCATCAGTGGAAACTGTTGCTGAGGAGCCTTCAACAGGATGAGGAGCGCAGCAGGATCGAGTGATCTTCCTTCTGCCCCCATCTTACCCCTAAATATCCCTGAGAATAGGTAAGCACCGATTTTCTCTCACCAAGATCCTGTACAACAGGAAGAATCTGTGCCTACCCTTTTCTCCACTTTGTATATCTAGAATAGTCCTCTGGGTGTTTCACCTGGTGGAATATTTGGCCATGGTGCCAATATTTGAGTATGCTCATCAATCATAAAAAAATAAACCTGGTTACAAACTCAGCTACACATCAAATAATGCCAAACTAATCAGATTCTTGATAGAAGTTTGCCATATTCTATCACTTTGCTTTGCTTTCAATACCTGATTCTGATCTTTTGCCAGTTTTGCACTGGCACAACTAGTTTGCCTTCAGTGGAGCTAATGCTGTTTTGTAGCAGCAGGCAACCAGAATAAGGCTCTTATTTTTCTTTGGCAATGTGTCCCCGGGGAAAACCTGCCCATCTCCAGCAGCTGTTGCTTTGCTACATCTGTCTAACTTTCCTTTTTAATGTCCATTTTTTCAAGTTTTTTTTATGTCAATCAGTGTGAGATAACATCATTCAGTTTTCCCTCTTGCAATCAAGTTTTAGCAATCACAGCCAGATGTTGTTTTCATTACAACCCCAACCCCTTTTCAATAAAGTTTCAGTGTTTAACTATCAAAAGCACTCTTTACTTTCCCTTCAGTTGCCAGATCTTAATGCTTTCATAATCTATTTCACCCTGACATCCTGTCTGGCTACAAATATGGCATGTTTGATCACCCCTGAATGTTTGCCTTTGTGTTCTTTTCACTTTCTTTCCCTGTTTCTTCTGCAGAGTGTACTTCATCCTCAAACCAGGTCAGTCCAAAATACTACAATGCATTTCTCTGTCTAAAGATATTTAGAGATCATTAGATAGCAGGTGGGGGAGGGCAGAAGGAGGCAGATGAAAATTTATCGATTTCAGGATCTGAACTTTGAAGAACTGCTTGATCCTTTTCTCTCAAAATTCTGCACATATTGAAGAGAGATAAAGTTGATATATTCAGTATTATACTCTGTGTCTATAGGGATAAGTTCCTTCACAACCCAACCTACATTTGATTTTTATGTTATAAAATACAGACAGTTCGGCATCTAAGGAAATGTTTCTATAAGGGATGAAAAAATAAAATACTTTAAACAAAACCACTGCCTCCACATTATACATTGCTCAGGGGCTTTTATGTGGCTACATAGCTGTGCTAACAAGAGGATATAATCTTACTTATGGAGGAAAGTAAGAACAGAAGGTCAAATTCCTCTCTGTAGAATGAGGGGTTTCACATGTACAGCCAAGGTGTGAGGAATTCAAGTAAGCCTAGAGTAGGCATGGTGAACGAGTAAGCAGAATAAAATTTATCTGAATGATTCTATGAACTAAGTAATCATTTCCGTCTTGAGTGCAGGCCAGGTTTGCTCTCACCAGTTCTGAAGCAAGGAAAGAAGAATCCAGGGCCAAGCCTTTACCATTGTATATTTGCCAACTCATACCAATTGAACAATGACTACACTTCGCTGAAGGAGCTGCCTGGCTTTTAGAAATGTAGGTTAGTGTAATGTGTGTCAGATATAAGAAGGTGGTTTCAGAGCTAATCCTGTATTCAATTTGATTGCAAGATTAATTCCCAAATGGTGCTATATATGAGCAGATCTTCATTATATGATATTTCCTCTCTGCAGAATAGAGGGGTTCTTATTGAGGCTCCGATCTTGCAATCCAATCAACAGTGGCAGTTCTTATGTCCAAGAGGATGGGCACCTAGTTCCAGTGAATTAATGATACAGGCTACATCCATATAGATAAGATTGAAGGACTGGACTTATTCTTAAGGAAACTTATATTCCTTAAAAATAAACTTGATTCTTTAAAAATAAACTTGAAAAGGATTGAGAATTAGACTCTGATCAGCACTGGATTTACTCTGTAGTGGTTTGAAGAATCTGGCATACGAAATCAACAGGAAACGAGACAACGAAGGTATATGTCATCATGCACCTTGTCATTACCTGCATTGTGCCAACTGCTGAAAGGAATGGAGTGTGGCATAACAGTTGCTAAACAAAGAGGAGCCAAGTGTAGAAGTACCTGGTTTATATCAAAGATTTCTCCTAACCTTTTACTCCAGAAGGAAAACCCAACTTGTTAAATTAAAACACAGCTTATGAGTACATCAGTGAACATGATTGAAGAGCTAAGTAAATTACTCAACTCTCCTTTTCAGAATTCCATTTCCATTTCAACTTCTACAGTTTCTTTGCTAAGAGCAATGACATTTAACAGGATTCTTTAGATCACTTCTGTAATGCAATGTCCTAATTACAGTAAACCTCTCCGTACTTTACCAGTAGCTTGATAAAATTGATTTGATTTTTCTTTTCATTAGCAAAGGAAACAAAAAATTAAAGCCATGATTACAGACAGGTTGGAAAACAGAGTTGCATTATGCTTAGGAACTGCTATGAAGAGAAAAGTAAAGTTGTAAGAGAAAGAGAGGCCTAAAGAAATCAAGTATTTGTTGTTAGCTTAACGGAAAGAAATATATAAGCCACTTATAATACATTTTGGATACATACTAATATACTTCAGAGCTTTCAGGACAAAAATACAAAAGTGCTTAACTACAGCTATTTGGTGCTGAGTACTCACATTTTTATAGAGAAAAAGACATCATATAAAAACACTGGCTGTACAGTCAAATACTCTGAGTCCACTGGCCACAAGGAGAAACTCTAGCTGGTGATCCACCTCTCATGGTAGATTGTTTAAAATGGTAACATGAAGGCTGTTGGCCAGATTCTTTGCTTTTGAAGATAAATGGAGCTCAGTAACAATTTCAATAGCATGCAGAACATGTTTCACTTGCCTTGTTTCATTTCTGCAGATGTGTCCTTGGGTGCAACACCTACATCAGCATTTTGGCTCAGCATGACTGGGACATGCACCTGGGTTCTGTGCACTTCCACATGGCCAGGACAAGAATGCCTCACTCCCTTATGCTTACAATGGTGGTTGCTAAACTACGTAGTAAGGTTTCTGATGTAGAGTCTAAAGAAGGTAGGTTCTTAATATTATGGGTAGACTAAAAAATGTTGGAAGAAAAATACTGGCCAGCAGGTGCTGCTGGGAGAGAGGAAGGAGCATGAGCTACATCTCTTTTGCCTTAGCTCCTGTTCACTACTTGATTAAAACACTAAACCTGGTTAAACTGGAATGTTCCCAATTTCAATCTGAGCCTCAAAGGCCAGATATTTTACAGTCCCATTTGCCCATACCATCACCAGGCTCAATATTCACTTTTTAAAGTAATGGTGATAAGCTGGCTTTGTGTTCCATGTCCCTGATGGCCTGTCATTTCTTCCCCCACTGTATAGGGAGAAAGCAAAGATCCTCCTGGCATTTATGAAAATCATAGCCCCTTTATAGACAAGGGAAGGAAAGGCTGGCTTCTCAATAACAGGTAGCTGAGAAAAATAAGCAAGGCACTTAATTTCCTCTAGCTCCCTCTTCCCCACCTATTTAGCAGGGTTGAAAACTTTCTCAGCTCAGGGTGCTGCTGTTGTGAAAATAAAGTCAATTTATTCTTATGAAGCATTCAGTCACTGCAGTGATGATGGCCGTAGGTTAGATAAGTGCTTTCTGTGAGAAAGTATTTTGTAAAGTGTGGCACCCAAACAACTATTGAGCTAGGAATAAAGAAACAGGATGAGATAATTTCTCTGCTATCCAATTTTTGAGTATTACAGTAAGGAGAAAGAAAAAAGTCACTCAATTCTAACATGTTTGACAAATATGTATTACCCAATTGTCTCTATAAACATTTTCCATTCCACTATTTGCTTTCCCTTTTAAGGTCCAAACTTGCAAGCTTTTCTCAAGCACAGCTTGCTCTACAGGACAACTGTGTTTTGCTGGGGAAAAGACTTCAGGTCCTGGGCACTATGGTCATATGAATGAGGAATAAAGTGCAGTATATGAATGAGTTCAAGGTAAGAAATAGAGCGAGTCTTATATTCCCTTCCAGCTTACGATTTGCTATGCAGTTAAGCAGGACCAGATCAAGACAGGTACTTAAAGATGATACTAATTTCTAATGCAGAAAGATGATCCTAAGGTGGGAATGAAGAAAATAAATTATAAAAGGTGGTTTCTTCCTCCTATTTCTCTATTATTGTGTTATTTAGATTAGTAAGTGAGAACTAATATCAATTTCTTTTGTGTACCCGAAGATGTCCATAATTGTCACAAGTTTACCTGATGTCTGTGTCCCTGAGTGATATATTACGTACTTTTATTTCTGACAACATTGAAGATGCAGCCATAAAAGTCCTATTGGCCAAACATCTGAGAAGAGACAGGAGGGTAAGTTATCCCAGCTAAGTGCAGAAATAATTTATGAAGTCTAGGTTTCTTCAGTTGTGTTTTGTTGATGTTGGAGTATGGCAAATGAGCTGGCTGCTGAAAGCTCCCTAAAGACAAAAAGAAATCTCAGTGCTGGAGCAATACACATTAGAGATGTGGGGCGCAGAACTTGACCAAGGCAGCATCAGTGCCACTGGGGTAGTAAACCTCTGTAAGAAGAGCAATGTGCGGCATGGTGCAAGGCACTGAAATAC
The DNA here is from genome assembly GCA_031468815.1 of Morus bassanus. Classification (NCBI taxonomy): domain Eukaryota; kingdom Metazoa; phylum Chordata; class Aves; order Suliformes; family Sulidae; genus Morus; species Morus bassanus. Next base: position 7,957,350 of record CM062583.1, read on the forward strand.
TGTCTGCGCTCATCCGCCGCAGCAGAGCTCCCTTCCCAGCCCACCCTCCTGAAGCTGGTGCCTGGACTACTGCTCTGGGATCCAACATGAGCCTCCACTGTTAAAAACAAGGAGAGGAGTGAGCTCTTGCTCCATACTCAGCAAGAACACCCTTGCTTCCCCCACTTTCCCCCGCAACAATACTGCAGCAAGCAAGCCTGCAAGGAGAAAGGCGCCTCAAAGGGCTTTTGCCCTGTCCGTTCTATGCAGAAGCCTAGGTGTATGGCAAGGCAACAGGGATTCAGGGATACAGCTTTTTAGATTAAAACCTTTGGAGGTTGCTGCTGTACTTCCTCTGAAGCTCTAGTCCTCTCACTATAGAGAGAAGATAAATATGAGCTCATTTCCTATTGAAGCACACAAAATGTAAAATAAATATTGTCATATATGCAGAGGATTTCATTTCCTGTAACAGCATCCAAACACCCTTACCAGTGTTTACCTCACTACACCAACTCAATTTTATTCTTGAGTAATGGAGTCAGGTCATCAATTTTACAGGATATTCTCTCAATGAGCTGTCAGATATATGCCAGGATATTTCAGGTGGTGTTACTGAGCCATTTGCTGGCCTGCCTAAGCTGCAGTGCATGAAACACAAGCTTAGGATAACTAGTTCAGCATGGTGCTTCCTACCCAAATATAGACTGCACTGAACCAAAAGTATTGGGGTATTTGATTATATATCACATTTCCATAAGCTGTTTTATCTGCTACTGATGATCTTGAGACAGAGATCATTACAGTAACTTTAGCCTACATTCTCATCCTGTGCACACACAGCCCCAATTTTACTCTGTGTATTGGCAGGACTTGGTGTCTCTTGGTTTGTTTCACTGCCCAGAGGGCTCTGCCTGGCCTCCCACAGCAGCCCCCATCCCTCCGCATCTCCACTCCAAAGGCACAAGACTGAAATGGCCCCACAGAATTTGGGGGGAACAGGATCTGCTGCTTGTGCAATTAAAGGCTGCAAGAGAAATTGGCTGCTTAGTATTCTTACTCCTAGCTCTGCTCCCTAGCTCCTGTTAAAAGATCAAAGGTGAGGGAGCGAGAAGAGGCTTTTTGCTGGATCTTGAGATGAAATGGCCGGCCACAGACCCGCGCCTCTGCTGCTCTTATCTTCTGTAATCATTCAGCTACTTTGCACCTGCCCTGCCTCTCTGCAAAATCAAGGAATGTAAAGGATTGCATTTGGCCCTAAGCTATTACTTTGCTTTAATTCCTTTCCCAAAGAAAATTCGCTTCAACAGTTTGATATGAATATTTTTTTTTTAAAGAATAGAAGATATTAGCTGCCTCCTGCAGATAAGACTTCTGAGTTTTAAGGCTCCCTATTTTCATTCCAATACTTTGATTAAAGGTTTCAAGAGATTCATTTTGGTCATTTTAACTTCTTTTCTCTGGAAAGTGGCAAAGGCTACAGTGAAAAAAAAAAAATAAAAAAGCAAAAAAAGTCCTGAAACAGGACTTCCATCCCACTTTTCTGTGTTATATATAGTAAAATTTCAGTCTCCAGAAAAAATTGAGATGGTAGCACACTAGGCAACCCACATTCATCCTGTCTGAGTCTTGAGACACAGCCTGAGCATGGGAAGATACAGGTCAGGGGAAATCACTGGAACTGCATTGCTTCAGACCAGGAATGGCCAAGAAGCAATGGACCTATATGGAAGCTTTTGTTGGACTTGAACTGTTGATAGGATGACAACAACAAAACTCACAAAACTCAAAAAAAAAAAACAGAAAAAGGAACTATCACTCTATGTGGGGATAAATTCAGCACCTTATCAGAGTAGGGAGAGGAAATACCAGGCTACTGGGTCAGGTGCTGGTATGCGCAAAGAAAGCACAGTGTGTCCGGCCCCGCGTTACCTGCATGGGAACAAAAGATATCTCAAAGCATGCAAAAAACTGGCCATTCTTGCTATAAACCTACAGAGAGTCCGACCGACAGTGTTTCGCATGTGTATTACTTCTTTGTTTCTGTTCACAGGCTTAAGGGTTGGGTGGCTCCTCCCAGTTTAATCTTATACAGCTGCCCTGATTTCTGTGGTATTAGACTTATTTCTGAGAGTAATCAATTACATTTTGTATATGTGTGAGTACAAGCATGAAAGCTTGTCCTTAGCAATGCTGTTTTTAGCATAGTCTGCCTTCCCACCCCAACACAAAAATATATCTTAGCAAAAATTGCTATAGAGGAAAAAGCAGCACATTAGAATGAAATTATTTCTTAAAAGTGTCTCTTGGAAACATTTTGCTTAAAGCAACGTAAATTGATCTATAAGTGTTATTTTACAGCTTGCCAATAATAGCAAATATAACATGCTCCCCTACTAGTGTTGCATTAAGACATAATAACTGAAATATTTTTGTTTGTTTGTATTGGATTTAAAAAGTCAATAACAGCAGCTACTACTTAGTTCTAATGCAAATGTGGTTTTCCTTTCCTTGATCATAACGTTTGCTCCTTGCAATGAAAACCCGCTCATCACTTAGTTTCTTGTCAAGTAAATATATAAATAACCTGTCTCCCAAATAAAAATCCACAGTGAAACTTCAAAATTTGATGCATTTTTAAAATTCCATACAGAAAGTTTTTCAGATGTGATATTTTAAAGAAATTGCTTTTTGAGAAATTCAAATGCCACTGCTATACAAAACCAAAACATCTTTTGAGATGCCTATTATATGTAATTTCTTCTGTAACTTCTGTCAGTACTTTTTACTTTATTTACCTCATGACATGTATTTGACAACTTTAAAGGGTTCAAAAGATGCTGTTTCCTTCCATAGCAAACAAGTTTGCTATCTGATGGATGGCAAGACACCCACTCACTACAAATTCATATCCACCATTGTGTACAGGAAACTGGAGTACTTGCATTTAACCTGAAAATCCTCTTTAATCACTGCCATTCAAATAGTACCTGAAAAGGTGTCCCTTCATCCGGGAAGTAAGAAACACTGGTATATTAGTTTTCTGGCTCAGGTGCTGGGATTCACTATTCCCAGACATGACAACCATGGTTCCCTTGGCCCAGAGCAGCTCCTGCATTAATATGCTACTTTTCTCTTTCAAAAAAGCAATCACAGTGCTACAGTAATAACTGCAGTCCGTGTGGCTGCTGAGGACTACCACTTCCTTCCAAACACAAAGTTAAGGCAGAAAATAAGGATGAGGGCAAAAGGAAAAATAAAAACAAAAAAAGAAAAAGCCAAACAAGGGAAATAGAATTAGTTTGGGGAATGTTACCATTTAAGCTAGTTTGGTACATATCAGACACTTTATTTCCTTCTTTCTCTAGCCCTGCCTACCTCCCTTTCAAGATGATTTCATTTCAGGTCCTGTTGTTTATATGGTTTATATCATTTGCACAATATTGAAACTAAGCCTTTCATTATATTCTGACTTTGCTACTGTCACCAGCAGCTGCATTACTCACTGTTTGTTTCGTATGTGTAATCAACTTTTTTACCTCTCTGGTTGCTTTTTTCCCCTCCTGATTCACAGTAAGAGACGTAAGATTTCTTAGGCCAGCACAGAAAGCAGAATCCATCAGAGCAGAAGGAAGAAGTTACAGGTATTAGGCAAAGCTGCCACCTTAAGTTTGAAGAATTATAATTGTTCTCCACTGGCGACGTGGCTAACTTCCTCTGTTATTGTAACAGCCTATTTAATGTTCAGCTAAGTCTTTAAATTGGCTTAGCAATAAATACTTCTCATTTACATTTTTATGATGCAAAAGCTATATGATCATCAGAAGGTTTTGATTTTTATCCTGGTAACTTTAGAAGGGATTTTTTTTTCCCCTTTAAATGCTCTCTCTTCACTTTCACTTAACACTTTCATTGCTAAAATTTTCCTGGATGTTTTGGTTTAAATAGGCACCTTATATGTTAAGCCTTTATTTATTTATAAACTATTTATTTGATTGTTTCCTCTTACGTTGAGCACTGCTTCCAAACTACATTCAGATGTTCCAAGGCCTGCATATTTCACATTTAGGGCACAGATATGAACCCCTTTTTTTTTTGTTTTGGTTTTTTTTTTTAACTGTTTTAAGGCTTAGTTTTTTCCTGGTGGTTTTGTTTTAAATCACAGAAGTCTATAAAACTATACCCTGGATACATGGCACACAGCCTTGAGAAACAGATTATTCTCTTTTGAATGCTATATCACAACAAATAAAAAGTTCACAGTCCCCAAACTTACTCATATACCTCAAATTTTCCTTGTGGGCAAGGGGCAGCAGGACCTTAGTTGTCTTCTTTGCCCTTACCTTCAGACAAGCCTGTCTCATATTTTTCCGTATTTATTTTTCCCTGGCTGTCTCTGGAAGTAGCTGACTGTCCACAGCGTGGCTGGGCTGGCCACCATGACCAGGGGCAGCAGAGGCTTCCAAGGAGAGCAGCTGGGGTGCTGCAGGCCTGCTCTCAGGACACCTTCCTCACACAGCAGCCTAACACTGAGGCAGGCAACGGGGGCCTGGAGCTCCAGAGCCATCTGGGCGAACACAGCAAAGCACAGCTAGAGGACGAAAGCAGCAGTCAGGCTTCGAGTTGCCTTTTGTCGAGGAGGCAGGAGCTAGAATTACTGCCCAGGTATGTTGTAGGCTGGTGCTGGAATCACTGTGTATCAGTATGGCCTCCCTCATTGCTGCCTTCTCAGTAACATACTGTTGGGACAGACCCCGTTGGTTTGACTCACAGATCTCACACATATCTAACCTTGCAGATGTGCTTTTCTACAGTTCAAACCACTATTCTTAGTGAAGCCCTCAAAAACCACTACCACTGAAGACCTGGCAAAATAGTTGCTCTGATCTGCACACAGATGCCCTCTCTGCACCGGTCTTTTTTCCACTGCTTCTGTACAAGCCTCCCATGATTTTGCTCTTCAGTCATAAAGACAGCATAGTTTGTTTCTCAGATTGGAGTTTTGGCTAGAAGTCTGCTGAAGGATATTCATCCACTGATGTTCTCCAAGAAAACTGACAGCATTTCTATTCCCATCAGAACTGGTCACTTAGTTGATTATGCTACATAATGAGTGATAGACCGAGCCACACGTTATAACTCGCATTCCCCAGTGACTCAACATCAAGTCTTTCAGTCTCTTTTCAAAGCTTATAGAAAAACAACCCTAAAAGCTCCACTCCATCAAGGGTCCCTTTAGGCCAAGATGAAAAGCAGATTCACATTTATCAATCCTTGAACAAGAAAACTATCAATCACTGAAAATACTTAATGCAAAACAGTGAAGAATGTTTGCTAAAGGCAAACAGTACTGAGCACGGAGTAACTCAGGAATACAGGGTAAAGTCAAATACTGATTGTCTCTGCAGATATGCACAACCTATACATGACACAAAGACACACTGCCCTTTGCCTAAACAAATCAAGATCTATAAATCATGCTGACACTCACCGCAGTTTAACTCTCTCACCTGAGAAATTACAGCATTCTTACTGTTTATGACTTGCAGGGGTACAGTGGAATAGAGTTTGTCCTTGTGAAATGTAACAGTTTCCAGGGTATTTTCAGAGGTCTGGTAATATCAGTGAGCCCTACCATGTTGCTGTAAGTAAGGAGTGATGACATATTGCTGCATGGTATGCAGTGTAATTGTTATTGCTGGAACAGAGTACTTGCAATTTTTGCCTTGCTGGCCAGCAAAGGCGGGCCTAAAACTGCCTGTTTACACGCAACAACATATTTCTGTAGAAGAGATTGCCATATTAACTCTCACTAGCCAATTTTAATGAGACCAATTTGTACTGAAAAATGGATTAATGATATAAGGCAATTACTTAGCACTGCATGTGTGCAAGTAAAACAACTTTTTCAGGAAGGGAAAAGAGTCTGTCACCTCTAACAAGGCCTGTGCACATAACCTAATCTCGTTTGTTCTGTGGGGTTCCTAAGATGTCTATTATAATGATATCCAATTTTGGATTTCAGTTATTTCCTACATTCAAAGAAACCAGCCTTTTATTGACTACACTGATCTCTCAGAACAGGAAACGCAATAAATTGCTAAAACTAAAGGTCCACAGACAATTAGCATGAGCTACATTTAACTCAGCAAGTCATGTACTTCAGTCTCTGCAGTGCCATGGAAGTCTTTGAAATGTGTCCTAAGCAACTACAACAGTATTTTAAAGACCCCTTCAAATTCACACAGATTTAGACATAGTGATATGGAGCAATTGACCATCTCCAAGAGACATTCTGTAAAAAACAACTTTTCAACAATTAAATTATCACAGGAAAAAGATCAGAAAGGGTGGCATTGTGAAACCAATTTATTCAGCCCCAAGGTGCAGAGTAACAGACTGATTTCTTTAAGATTGGTGTGTTGCAATTGATTGAGTCCAGTATCTGCGAAGGTATATGCAAACTTGGGTTGTAGCTGTTCCTACTTTTCTGTGACTTTCCCTAATATCCAACAAGTGACATGACAGCTTTTCTCCTGGTTGCTGAAACACGTGAAAACTTGATGATCTCTGACTTCCATCATTCCATTAAATTTGGTCAAAATGGGCTAACAGTTATTTGGTACAGAACAATAAAAACCAGACTTGTTTGTTTAAGTCTAAAACTGATCCAAATACCACTGCAATTTTTGAAAGAATTCCAAAGGTTAGATTCACAAAGTGTTAACATATATATGAATGGTGACATATACAATTGCTTGCAAGCTATCAGGAACATTTTCAACAAATCATTGAGGGTACAACAATTTTTCCTTCATACTCAGATGCTCTCTGACCAGGCAGAAGAGTTTGCTCTCAGCCCTCGATGGTTTGGATCAATCCATCTCAGCAGATGGGTTGGAGCAGTCTAGCATACAGATGGGGCTGCTCTAACGTACGCCAACTAGCTCTAATCTGAATGTACAGCCAGCTAGCTGAGGACCATAACTACCTCTGATTCCGATTAAGTTCCTATCATGACTTGAAGTGGAGGTGCTGGTGTAGCGTCAAGAGAGATAAGCCCTTTGTGTGCTGGGAAAATACAAGAATTCTCTTATCAACAGTTGCTACAAGATCAGTAGAAACACAACTGAACAGGAAAAGCATTGGCGCATTGGCACATAAACTTGAATTTTGGGTATGTGCCCACCAACATTTATATTGATTTTTCCCCTGCATATGAATCACACACACACAAAAAAAAAAAAAAAAAAAAAATAGCAAAGCACAGCTCTCATTCTAGTACTGCATTTTGGGGCCAGCTCTCAACTACAATTTATTCATTCCAAATGAGCTATAAGCATAACTCAAATGCAGCGGCAGCACAGTTCAAAAAGAGAAGCATATAGTAGTCAGAATGTGGGGAATTAGCTTAGTAAAGTGAAGGCAGCTGCATTCTTTGGTCTAAAAACTAAAGCAAAGTGAACATGCATTACAATTGTTGGGGAAATATTTGTTAAGATACCTATTTGTTTCCTCTCTGATTTTGGCGAAGTACCTAGTGGCAGTATTACAAGAATAGCTTTTGTAGCAGAACTTTCAACCAAGTCCAAATGGGGAAATGCTGAAACTCTCATGAGAAATATCTACTCTTGTGACACTTCCTGCATTATGTTTAGAAGAGAAGGGACTCAACAGGCATCTAGAATGACTAAAACTAAATATTTGATGATTTGTGTAAATATAGAGAAGCAGAGAGAGAAAAGTGCCACACAGTGGTCACTTGAATCACTTTATTTTTCCTCATTATTCTCTCCCAACTAGGCCAGCAAAACTTGCTAAAGGGAATGCCTAGCAGAAGTGTTTGAAACGTCAGCTCCCTGCTGACCTATATATCCTTATGTGATTATATACTCAACTCATGTCAATCACTGCAGCTTCTTTAAAATCAGTGCTGCTATGTTCAGCATCTGTCCCAAGTATTTCAGATTTTTCTTCTTCTTTTGAGCAGAGCCAGTAGCACCCATTTCTTTCATTATGGTGTGGTAGCAGCTTCAGGTGAGTAAGAGTTACAGTGACAGTCACCCATCGTGACCAAAGCTATTTATTACTTGCAGCATTGTGCAAATATGAGTGAGATCCAGGGTATATCAAAGTAACCAAGGAGATTCTTCTTAGGCTTCAGTGCTGTAGCATACATAAAACAGCTTCATTTGCTAAAGCTCTGCAGTGGAAGAGTGAGGACAGAGAGAGAAAGGGAGAAAACAAATTTGCAGACCCTGAGGCTACTGAAAAGGAGAAGACAGGCACACAACCACCTTGTACAAATGGCTCATTTAAAAACACAAATTCAGTTTGTCTTACGTTTGATAAGGTGTAGAAGGAGAAAATTTTAATCTGTCAAAAGTACCTGGCCTTTAAGCTGGGAGATAAGGAAATGTCAGCAAGAGAAACAGCAAAAATCTTCACGCTTTTGAGAATGATTATCATTAGGTGCTCTGTAATTTTCATCGCTGCTTGCTGAAACTCTAGTTTTGGCCAGTTCATCAATCATAGAAGAAATAATCAAGAGGAATCTCTGATGAATATTGCATTTCATGATGCCAACATTTTGTTCTCATTGCATTTCCTGAGGGTCTTGCTAGTGACACCACCCCACCACCCCGCCCCGCTATGCTTATGCATTACATGGCTACCTCTGTTCTGATGATTGCCAGACCTCCCCCACAGGGCTCCAGTGTGCACCTCCATAGTTCACATGCCTCAAGTCTAAGCTCCTGGTAAAATATCTGAATTTAGATTAATTTCTGTACTGTGTTGTGCAATAATTGAAACGTGCATATATATTATCGAAACATGATAAGCACCTAATGTAAGCATCATAATTGCCTTCAAATAGTCACTTTATACAATGTAGAAATTAATCACAAAGGAGAGTTCATTACAGCAGACCTGCTCTGCCAGGTACTCTTATACAATGGATCCTGATGATATGTGGATGTTTGGACAGAACATTAAAGAGGAACATGGCTTTAGATGACATGGCTGCTTATGGCCGACTTCAATTGTTGCCTTGATAGTAATGGCACAGAAATTCCTCATTGCTCTTAATTTCCTCTTCAGCCCAGGTTAAGGTCTGAAAAACCAGAGAGAAGCAGTCCAGAATCGACTGCTTTTAATCCCTAGAAAGGCCCTGCAGACATAACTTCCCCTGCCTGCCTTCCTTGTCTGCAAGTAGCACGGTCTCCAGCTGGGCTTCTGCTTGGAAGCCCAGTGCTCCAAATGAGGAGGTGCTTCATAGAGAGGCACTAAGCTTGTCTCACCAAGAGCTCTCAGTAGGAATTTCCATGGCACCCTATCAAGGCTCTTGATTGCAACATTTAGGACAAAGACTATTATCATCTCATTTATTGTGTTCATAAAGCTTTGAGAACATTTCAGGTGCTAGTTTAGTTTTAAATGGTAGCAACATGTTTGCTGCTGCTCCTCTGTTGTCTCCATTTCACTGTAAGGGACTAAGTAATCTAAACAATATTTACTAGCACTACCTGTTCATCAGCAGTATAATAAAAAATGTAGACTTAATTTACAAGTACAGTTTTCTCTAGGAAGCTAAAAGGTTATCAGAAACTGGTTCTTCCTTACAGCTCTGATGGTCTGGGAATGAGGAGAATCTTTCATCCATACCTTCCCCATTTACATCTCTGAGGCATGTCAAAAATATTTAGCTTTTTTTTTTCTTCCCCTGCTAGCTGATTTACGACCCTTTTTTTCAGCTTTGTAAAATCTTAATTTCTGGCAGTTTTCACAAGCTGCACTTCAGAGTTGTTCCATCCATGTAGTGACTTCATCTCAGAAAAGCCAAGATAAACAATTCTAGCCATTTCATAGCATTTCATGTATCTCTTGATAATTTCCAGATTTTCCTATATTTCTTATGAATCTGGTAGCATAGTATCATGCATTTTAGTGATCTGCTGTTGTTTCACTCAACGGCTGTAATGACGTGTTCTCCAATTTAGATTTTTCCAATTTATACTAAAGCTGCAATGCCTCTGATTACACAGGACTAAAAGCACTCCTGAATGAGCAAAATTTAAGATCTACTCCAACCCCCAGTTAGTGTAAAGAAAAAGGCTTCAAATAACATCATTTATTGAACGATTAATTAGTATTCCACTTCACTGACCTTTTCAGAATATCTAAGACCCATGGAAATAGAGGCTTCTTGAAAAATGAAGGACTAAAACATCTACTTTAGTTCCACACCAGTGGCATAATACTCCCTCATATATCAATCTATGTATTGAAAAAGAAGCAAGACAATTCTGTTCCATAAAGCTGAGACAAACAGATAAGTTTAAGCAATGATGTTAACAACACTAAATATTTTTTTCAAATGTCAAAGGTCAGTGTTTTCAGATTATGGGAATTACCCTATGCCCGATACTTGAAAGAATTAATAAAGCCATTGATTTAGTCTTCTAGAGAAAAAAAGTCAAGGTAAAAAATAATGTTCTGTTACATAGTTCATGTGCTGAAAGTCTCCGAGACTTTGATAAGTTTGAGAACAGATGCTACTAGCTAAGTAGGACAAAACCAATCCAACTGATACTGAGTACATTAGTGTAATTTATGCATTCATAAAACTGATACACACATTTCTGAAAATCTTTAAAGTAGAAGTAATAATGGAGCTAGTCAGCAATTTACCACTAGCAATTAATCACTCTCACAATATTCACAACATTCAGTTTTGTTCTTGTTATTTGAGGAAGTAATGATTAATTGATAAAAGTTTAGCAAGTGCACTAATAGCAGGTGCTCCTAATTGCAAACTCTCAGGGATAATTTGGTCTGAGCTACTTTATGCTAATTTGTACAGCATTAGTCATAACAGTCTGTAATTTTACTTTTAGAACAACTTTCTCCTATAGTCACTATAATCTAATTAAGAATTTTAACTAGTTATTTGTATGGAGAACACTGCTGAATTGTAAATGTGAGAGCCTGATTACCATAACAGATTAAAGAAGAGGTTCTTAAAAATATGCCCCCACCAATTAAAAGCCCTTGCTAATTGGTTTTAGAGATAGTTCTGTTTTAAAGCACTTTTAATGATAACGTTTACCCTAATCTCATATAGTTTGAAACCCTATCCCATTGTCCATATCTGCCATCTTTTCTGAAGTTTCCTTTTAACAGCAAGTACTTCTCTTCTCTCAGAGACTGAACAAAATCAGTGGAAAAAGCTGCATTCAGGTACCTGTTACCCATTTCTGCAGTTGCTGTGCACCCAGAAGGCTCATTGAGGCAAATGAACTGGGCAAACAACTGGTAGGAAACAACTAGACAAAAAAGTGCTTACTTACAAGAGCCACCGAGTTGAACAATGGAATTTTTTTTTCAGTTGGTCTTTCAGCAAATCAGCTATATCAGCTCTTGTTCTTTAAAAAAAAAAAAAATCTTTACTCCCCAATTATTGTACAAACAATTTAATATTGTATTTTTCAGGCAAACTGTGCTACATGCCAGGAATTGCTACATTTTCATATGTACCATCTGAGAGGTATCTGAAGACATGCACCAATAGCACTGGGGTTCATACCCACATATAGCAAATATAATGGGAATTAACCCCAGCTCCTCCCTCTCTCTCAGCCATCTTCCATTCCCTAGTCATCTCCCTGCCTTGGATTCCTCTTTGTTCCTGGTGTTAGGTAGGCAAAGATCTGGTTAGGTACACAGTACTTAAAGAAAGGAGTTAGGTTATACCAAATGCAATTTGCATACATGAAAACACAGCAGCACCAGCAAACTGCAGAAGGACAATCATAATTGCCGACAGCGTCAGCCAGCACAGCAAAAGCTTCCCATGACCATAAGTCACAAACCATGTGGATAGACCTCAGAGCCATGTGGGAGTGGAGTGAAGAGGAACCGTGGCGCTCTGCAATCCTATAGCTCCACCTCAGGAGGGTGCTGAGCTTGACTTGTGGCCCAGGCCCAGTGATGTTGGCTACAACACCCTGCTTGCTCCTGCCCTGTATAGCCAGCACCCCGGGGCAGCAAAACCCTCCTGGCAGTGGTGGGAGATGCTCTTGCCTGGATTGCCTACAAGCTGTTACAGGCTGGGATCTGGGAAATCCCTTGATCATGTGGTAAGCCCTTGTGGATGTGGTAACAAGTCAAAACCAAAATACTCCCAGCAACAAGTCCTTTTTTCAATGCCTTTTCACAGAGAGAGCTTTCTTATAAGGAACAAGTAAGAATACCAACAAACGCTGTATCATTCTATATGGAGCAGGTAGATTTTTCACAGGGCATTAAAAAACCTGCTTCAATGTTTACTGGACTTGAGAAATGCTCAGGTCTCTTCCATGATACTGGATGAGGTCTTATCTCCTCAATACATGAAAATGGATGGTCAGTTCAAAGTTGAAAGTATTTTTTGCATATACTCAATTTTCTTACAGAGTTTCACATTGTGAATTACTGACAGCTAAAAAGCCAAGCTTGGTGAGTGCTCTCTGCATTACTGGTTGTCCCATTAGTGTGTAAGCTGATCACACAACAGAACTGGAAGCAAGCCACAGCTAACTCCTCTCATCTGCAGTTCTTAGTAACAGTTGAGAGGTAGGATGTGGTATTTGATTTGAAACCAGAAGCAGCTGCCAAACAGATGTTCGTGCTGAGGCATGCAAAACTTTGTGCTATACGTCTTCAAGCAAAAATGACAGTCCAAATCTGCTAGCTAGTAGTTAAGCCATCTTCTTTTTGCAAGACTCTGGGAAAGAGAGATGCAGTACAGACAAGTCTGTGTATAAGAATTGCTGAACCTTGTGACTGGGATGGGCAGGTCCCTTTGGGATGCTAAGAATCTTGCCTGTGTTTGCATTTTACCCAATGTATAATAAATACAACTAAAACCTAGGTATTGTCAGATGACTGTAAGAATAGGTGAAAATTACAGGCCCTAAGCTCTTCTCTGACAAGGGTCATGCCATATGCGGAATATCTAGAATTTAATATCTGAAGCCAGTGTTTAAGCTAAAAGCCCAGATTTGACTTTTGTAGAACAGCTCAATAAATACCCCGGAGAAGGAGCACTTCAACTTAATGCTTTTTTTCCCTGCATTATGGTTATCAGAATAGATACATGCACAATAGAGGTCCATTAGCATCTTTATCAACACTGCAAGTGGGCCAGTGAAGAACATTAGAGAGTTGCTTCCCTCAGTAGCTCTTTGAATTTTCTCTCCCCCTTCACACACATGCACTTCTCATACCTCACCATTAAGGAGTGGATTTCAAATTCCCTTGAACATAAATCATCTATTACTAATGCACTGATCTCGGGCAGAAAAATAACTTCTTTTCCTGCCTGAGATCTGCCCTTCACAGGGCTTGAAAATAATTGTCAACTCAGTGGCTAAAAAACTGAAAGCCAGTGATTAACTTTAAATACCAATGTAAGTTCCAGTTGCATTATTCTAAAACTTATGCCATAAACATCTTTGTAGCACCCAAGTGCCTTCCAGTAGTGTACGAAGCAACCATGACTAACATCTGTCTTGTGTCATTAGTACTCTTGTCCCTCAAGGGGAAAAGCATTTGTAGTGAAGTGTTTTGTTTTGGTAGGAAATGAAAAGAAAAAACTGCACACAGCTACATATTTATCTTAGAGGAACCAAGATCAAAGAGATGTATTTTGCACTTGGAGCATGATATGGTACCTGTGAGGGTCCCTAGCTCTTGGGGAAGTTTATAAAATGGTCTTGCACTGCCCCCTTTAGAAAGTCTGCTTTCTGGCACAGGCCTGTATCTTGATCATAAGAACATTCCATTAGGTCTGAAGAGAAAGTTGTCAACCACAGAGCTGTCAGCTGCCTTTTAGCAAGCCTGAGCCTAAGCCACTGGTCTCTGAATAGAAGGGCTGAGGAGTTGAACTTGATTCAGTGCCAAATAGTAAGTCAGCACAGTGGAGAAGATGGGCTTGATGTGCTCAGGGAGTTCATGGTGGTGAGGAAACTCCTGTGCTTTTTGGAGCTCCTGAGACTCAAGGCTTTATGGTGAAGTACTGCTGAGTTCCCTTACAGAAGTGTCTCATCACAAGGGCATCTACAAATGCTCATCAACTAACTGGAGTCATTGCCACCTTGCTCAGGTTTAGCTTCTCCCATCTATTCTTCAATCATAAACTAACTCTGCCATGTTGCTGTGGCATGGCATGGTATTGGGACAGCGTGTTTGGTCATATGTTGGAAAAGACAAACAGGATGTGTGTTACCTTCATAGTGTAGCGCAGTCCAGTCCTCTGCAAGCAACAGCTGGGCAAGGATTGGAATGGAAAGAGTTTGCTCTAGTTGGAGGTGCAGCCTTTCACCAGTATCCACACCAAGGTGGCCTCAGACTAGCTGACTTGGTTAAGCTTGAAGAGTGCTTGTCAAAGCCCAGGGTGAGTCGCTCCCCAATAGGATCATCCCCACAGTTTTACTAAAGCATGCTCAGTTTCACCTCTTGGCCCAAGTCCAGATTGTTCTGGGACTGCAATATGAAGCTTCAATTACATTATTTCAAACTTGGCCAGCAATATTTTATTTATAAGGAAATTTTTGAAAACAGGTATCTGGTTTAGCAATGCAGGCTCAGCTTGTAATTTCACAGTAACTGATCACTTTGTTACATGTAATGTTGGCTTACAGGACTATCCTTGAAAACCTGGGAAGATACAGCATCATCTGTGACAAATGGTAAAGCCACACCCACATGCTTTTTTCCCTTTTGCCCCAGCGAGTTGCAGGGATTTCCTGGTCTACAACTCCTCAAGAGCCAGAAGAGGGTTTTGATTCATCAACCTGTTTTTAGTCTGATGTTTAGCTTCCTTCCTTAGTGGCTTCAGACCAGCACACAACAATGCATTAAACCACTTCCAATCCAGTAGACACCATCGTGACATAGCAATGGTTTATCTGCTAAAGCTTTACAGCATATCTGCCTTTCCTATGCTGATAGCTTTGCTCATGCAGACACCATGTCTAGAACAGGTCCCTGAGCAACACCCATTGACCAGCTCTGCCTGCCCTGCTACCTCAAAGCTACTTACGTGCAAATACAAGAGAGGACAAAACTCCATTAAAGGCTTGCCCTTGGAGACTAATGCAAGAAATGGAATGAACCCACTCAGAGCCACCAATTTAAGTCCCTGCAATTTTACCAGGGACACAGACCCTATATATTAAAGGATGTTTCTTTTTCATAGAATAAATACCTGGCAAAAAAAATGCATAAGTTTTTTCTTAGCTATTAAGAATTAATATAAATTAGCTTTATTAATTATAATTAGCTATTTCATATTTAGTTCTTTTCTCACGCGTGAGCATTTTATGGCTGCACCCATGGATGGTGTGTAGTTACTGTAGTGACAGAAGTATTAAAATACCTTTAAATACCTCCATGAAGACATCTTTTTTAACCTCTGGTGCAGCTGTATTTATAGCAGTAGCAGTTGCCAGTTTTTCAAGGCTAATTATTTTGACTTATGATGATATTTTCCATATTCCATGAAGTGTCCCTTACTTAATATGCTTTACTGTGACATTTCTCCTCTTACCAATTTTGTTAGTGTACGATACATGGGTAATGGTGACTAAATATCTTGTTCTTAAAACAAAGAATATCCTCCTTTTGGAATGCGATATTCATGCATATTAAGAGGGAAATGGCATCAAGAGTAAGCATGGGCGTAACCTCCTCCCCCCTCACTGACTTCTCATAGTGACAGATTGAAGAGATGAGGTCAGGAGCACTACCAAAAGAAACATTTTTAAAAGCTGGTACTGAAAAGCTATTCATATTACTGAGAAGGAGGATGGAAAACGGATGAGTTTGAGGGCCTGCACAAACCTCCAGTACAGCTGGTAGAAAAAAAAAAACAATACACCCCCACACACACCAAAACACACAACGAAACAACCCAAAACCAAAAAAAAAACCAAAAAACCCACCCAAAAACAAAACTAAAAAACCCCCAAAACCACTACCAAACATCAACCCCGCCCCAGCTGAGTTTGTAAAACATCTCTGCTACCACTGGATCAGTAATCCTATGACTTCTCTATTTCCTTTGGGTAACTGCCTCAAAATACAAAAGGAAGAGCCAGGAACTCCAGATTATGAGAAACCAACTCTGCCTACTTTTTTTTTCTCCTTTATTTTGCTTAACTCTCTGATTGTAAATATATGCATCTACAGCATAATGCAGCTCTGGTTTCAGTTCCCAAATGCCTCATTCTTTAAGTGTTCAGTTTTGTAACCTTGGCATGTAGGACTTCAAAACTGTGGAGCTTGCCAGGAATGGGTGGACATCCACATCCTCCAGAGTATGTAGTATGTCTCTTTAGGATACTGCACAATGTACTGCATTTATTGCTAGTTATAGTAACTCATACTTCACTACTGACATCATCCTAAACAACGCTCTTTCACCCCCTGCTACATTTGTAAATCTGCCCTTCAACACGTCCAATACATTTTCAATTCTGCCTTATCTGAAATCTCAGCCACGTCTTGCCTTTCTGGTTCCTTGTCAAGCTCATGAACTGACTGTCATTGCAAGTTCAAGAATGCATATCCAACCACCACAATGGAAGATTCTTGAACTTGTAGCAGCAGTCAGCATGAGTCATTTCAGAGTCTAGCTCTCATTCTCCAGGCTCACTTCTTCCTTTACAGATACCTGTTTCAGTGTATCTCAAGTTGTGCCTGTTTTGGTGCTCCTAATTTAGCTATGACTGACCTCTCATTACACACTAACACCACCTAATTTCTACATCTGGTACAACAACTTTCTCTTCTGATTTGAAATAAGATGCAAAGTTGAATAAATTCCCGGCTGTTGCTACAGACTCTGAGAAGTCACAGTCCCACTACCCTTTAATGCTTTGAATGGGTGATCTGCAGTAAAACAGTTTGGGATAGTTTCATTAAACATACTGTGCAGAATAAAATGGCGTCACAAGAGAGCTATTAATATACAATGACAAAACATGAGAATCATAAATGAGAAATACCAGTATAGTCCTCCTCATACTGTCCTATCAATGTAATAAACCAATTTATAAATAATAAATAATGACAACAATGAGTAATAAAAAGACACCTGGGGTTGTTTTTTTTGTTTGTTTGTTTGTTTGTTTGTTTGTTTGTTTGTTTGTTTGTTTTGTGGTGGAGCCTTCTCCATTCTAGAAGTGTATTTTATTTGGAAACTATCCATTTCATTCAGGCATGACAGTTCACAGACTTGTAGCTAATTGCTGCCATCAAACATGCATAAGGCAGTTAAAAGAAAAAACCCACCTGTCAAGCCATAAAGATGAGTTAGTTGGTTAAATATATATATAAAGTTCATGCAGAAACTGGAGCAGTCCAAAACTACTGCACCATCTATCTGTATTATAACATCAGTATTTCAGAACGTGGACATCATTTACATGTATTATGTTTCTTCAAAGCATGCCAAATTACAATTTATAAATCATATGCTGATGTGCCATTCACTCTGTCATACTAGTGCTTCAGTTCTGGCACACTGATTTCAATTTCCAGTTCTGTAGCACCAACAGTTCACTTTGTTCAATACTCCTGTATGTCTACCACAGCTGAGTAAGCGTTACCTATCTGACATCTACAACAGTCATGGCAATTCAGGGTCACAGAAGGCGACGTTCCTTGTAACAAAGATCAGGAGCCAGATTCACTCCACACATTCCGTGAATTTAAAGAATAAAGGTTTTTCCAAGTCTCAGAGTTGTGAAGTTCTCTCCTGCCAGAGTTAGACATACTTTAAGAAAAGCCCAAGATTTCACAATATTCTCAAGAAAAGTACTATTTCCTGACTCACCACAAGAATGAAAGAATTGGCAAAGTGCCTTCAGGTCATAGAGTACTGTAAATCAGGATCCTGAACTTCTGGGCATTTTGGGTTGCATTTCAAACTAACGTACCTTACCATATGATTTATACTACCTCTGTGCAATAAAAGTAGTTCTGGACAGCTTGATCAGGCCTCCATTATCCCTGCTCACCTCTCTTTTTCTGGTTCCTACTCCCACCAAATAAGCCCTCACACCCCCAAAAAACCCTCCCACATACCCAAAATGAACACACAAAACTCAAAACCACACAGACTAGCTGTAATTAGTAAAGCAAAGTTTTTCTGATGTAACTGCAATTGTGGCCTATATTTTAGAACTTCTGAATATGGCAGCGCTCTCTTCAGGCTGGGACTCTTTGAGCTCTACATTTTAATGGGCTTATTCTAAAAGATTTTTGCTTTCCTTGGTGCAGTCAAAATAATAAAAGCTCCTTCTGTGAACAAGATACCTCTCTCCTCAAACCCTCCAACAAGCATGTCAAAACTGTGTTGTCTGTCTTTGAGACACTGAAAGGGACTTTCAGGTAGAGAACTGACAGAATCTTACGTATTGTGTTCTAGAAGAGCCCCTGTTTTCTGATTCAATTACCGACAAAAAGAATGAATTAGTAGAATTTCTAAAAATATACTGCATTTGGATAAACTTTGATTTCTACAAAGTTAATGCTAAAACACTAAATGAGTAGATCCCAATCAAACTTCCATAACAGGAACTCCACAGCACCTAGTCAACGAGGATAGTGGAAAGTATTAATCAGCCAAGATATTTCAAAGAGCAACAAGCCTATCTTCCCCCATTGAAACTGTTAACAGAAGCTGGCATAACTGAAATACTCCAGTGGAAACGCTTGGATAAAATAGTTAATTTTTGCTCTTAAAAGAAGAAAATAAAGCCTGATGAGATTTTATTGGTTTTGTCCTCTGTCATTTAGTGTGGTAAATACTCTGATGTACTCCTAAACTTTACCCTCAAATTCCTTCAGAGAAAAGCTGCCGTAAACACATGCCAGACCTATCGCAACAGACCCTTCCTTTTGTCTTCTCATTTGAATCCTGTAGTGCTGTTACTAAACATGGAAATCAGCAGATAATTACAAAACTCAGTCTAAATCCTTTTCTTATTATTTTTTGTCAGATGCTGAAGATTCTGCTGTCAAGTAGGATTTTGTGATTTCAAACAGAGTTTTATCAGACAGCATATTCACAAGAACTAGTAGTCATTCACTGGGATCATTAGTTGTTTTTTGTTTGGTTTTTTTTTTGGGGGGGGGTGTTGTTTGGTTTGGGTTTTTTTTTGTTTTTGTTTGGTTGGTTTTTTTTTTTTTTAACTGGCTTTTCCAAGTGTGACTTTTTCCATAAGCAGTACTCAGAACTGACATTTGACTTCAAGGCAGTTTAAAGACCATTAGGAACGTACTGCGACGTTGCTGAGTCTAAACTCCAGAAGATATTTGTACGTGCCTATTACACCATATAAGCTCTCTTTATTCAAGTCTCTCAAGTCACTGAGAGCATAGACAGCACAGACGGATGTCTCAAATAAAGGACAAGTGAAGTATAGTCAATGGGATAAAGCACTCGAGAGAAGGCAACAGATGACATTATTTATAAACAAGCTGGCATTGTTAGCTGTACGGTGGGGGTGATCAGAAACAATGCTCACTCATTTTTTGATATTGTCAGACAACTCAACAATATTGTTTTACTCGATAAAAGAAAAATGTTGAAAATCTCTATGGGTGTCAGATAGGTATTAATAACTTATGGGTAAACATCACAGAAAAAAATTCTGGCACTCAGCCTCTCTTTTTGCCAGGAAAGAAAATGATTGAGCAGATGGTTTGTTCAGAAACTGCAGCCTTTGGGAAGAGGCTTGTTTGTAAAATTGAATGTATTTTGCAGCCAACAAAGATGTGGAATTTTTTGTCCTGAGGAAGTTTTCCTTGATAACAAAAGGACAGGAAAGTCAGTACAGTATTCCACTTCAAAAAGAATATTGCTAATCATACTTTTTTTTTTTTACTTAGGAGGTCTGTGGCAGTCAAATGCAACAGAAGAACATAATTAAGCATCTTGACAGCTTTATGGAAGCCTTGCTCTCAGACAAAGACCCATGTCATTATATTTCTACTGCAGTGGTGATGAATATGATTAGCAGATTGTGACTGAGGGTTTTTTGTGGAGGGAAGAGTTGTTTCCTTTACACACTCCCCCTCCCCTTGTCTGCATTCATGCAATAATTTCCCAATCTGCCAACCTGTATTTTGTGGTACAGTCCAGTCTTTCAGTCCTTTTCAACACAGAGACTAAAAAGCCAGCTTAACGAATTAGCTTGTAGAAATATTAAGGAGTTTTGTACGCAGCTTCAGTATTCATTTCTTCATTAAATCTTGAACACATCAGGAGACAGAAAAAATATATACTTACAAATATACGCAGGTCATCATGGGACCCCAATACTGCCAAGGAGGAAAGTGGCTTATTAGGACCATAGCCAAGTACCATTGTTTAACTGTTCTGAGTGATGATGGCAAAGGCCTACACACAACCTAGATATCATGGAAAATACATTAAAAAAAAAATCAACAGAGACACTATTTATCAGGCACAGATATGCAGAGAAGCCAGTGTCCTTCCATGACTCCCCCAATGAGATGCAGCCTGGCTTTGTGAGATACCTGGCTTATCACATATCCAGTACTAACATTACAGTTGCGGGGGATGTGGGGGGGTGTGGGGGGGTGCTTTATATATATATTTTATATTTTTTTCAGCATTTTGTCAACTGATCAAACGCACTTATGCTTTGAGTTTATCAAAAGCATATGATTCTAATTACCAAGACACCATGCCCAGAGAAATCAAGCTGTGGTGAGACACTGGTTGTATTAGCTTGGCCTCAGACCCATTAGCTTAGACTCAGTGCCATAATAATTACTGCCGTAGAAATTCCAGTGAGTTCAGATCATGGAGGAAGAACTCAGTTGTAAGATACTATGCAGAGGTATCCACAGTGTAAACAAAAGCAATGCCATTAGGTTTTAGCTTACAAACTTATCTTGACAACTGTCTTATAAAGCTTGAAATATTTTGCCTGTATGCCTAGTGTCCCATCTGTGAAAGGAGCTGACCTTTTCGCTAGCAATAGCTGCACCCAGAACCTGTGCCCAGCCACCAATTCATTATGCTCCAAACCCGAACAACATTTTTCCTATGGGGTCATCACATGATTCTTACACTAGAAAACAGGGAAGACAATGACTAGAAAGACCATTCAAAGGATTCCTAGCCAAAAATGGAAAGTTTTCCTCTTCGCTGATGACGAATGCTATAGTTTTTCAGTGTTTGTAACTTTAGCTATCCCACTTCAACCATGGCTGAAATAGTGCCTGCAGAACAAGGTTGGTTCTGTTCTTCTTTGAAATATGCAGTGCTGCAGGACTTCAGTGTGTTCTCAGAAATAGAGCCCAGACTGGAGGAGGAATTACAAATCCTAACAAAATACTTGAAACTGGGGTTTTTTTCCTCCTAGTTCTTTAAGAAAAAAAAACAGTCCTTCCAGAAGGCTTTTTTCTGAACTATAAAACCAACAGAAAAGAGCTAGAGACCTATAGACTGCTCATATGCTTTCCCCCAGCTTTAAACAGAGGGGAAAACATACCCCTCTGTGCCATATTTTGGGGCTGCAGAGCTTTGATGTCAGTGGAGCTCTGCCAGCTCACACTTCTGACACTGTGGCCAGGGGCCTAGTGCTCATTGCAGACCCATGCCCCCTAATGATTGACAATGCCACGTAGTAAGTGCTTTCACCTTCCTTTCTAAAAGGCTGCACTCACAACGCATTAAAATATGAACTGAAGTTTGTGTCAAGCTCGCTCTCCTGAATCAGATCTATGTCTTGGAAGGCAGTGGCCCACAATAGGTGGTAGCTATGCAAAACAGCCAACCATTTGATGGGCCCCATTCTCCAAGAAAGGGGTATAGAGAAGGAGAGAAATGACTACAAGCACAAAAAGGGAAGCATGGAATGAAAATTATGTCCAGGTTATAGAGGGGAAAGAGAAAATGAGAACAGGCTGGCCCCTGGAAGCCTCTTCCTCTCTTCCTCTGTACAGTGCAGTTTTGCGCTTTGGATGGTAAGTTTGTACAAGCATTTTTTGAGACTGGATTCTGCAGCTGGTGGCATGGGTACAGGATGGGACTTAGACCACATCTTGTGGCTCTTACAAACTTAGTGGCAAATAGAAAGGTGCCTGAAAATACTGCAGGATGGATTTTCAGATGTGGATGTTCTTTTACATGCTTCCTTTCTTCTGAACAGAGACAGGATAGCTTGCTAAACTGGAGACTGAGGAAAGCATTTTTTTTTAAAAAAAAAAAAGGAAGGGTGGGAGAGGCAGAAGCAGGCTTATAGGAAAGAAGAGACAGGATTTGTAAAGTTCATAAAGCCAAAAGCTAGGAAATTAGATGAAAGAAAACTATCAAGATGTATATTCTTGTGATTACTGAAAGTGAGACTGCAAAGTTCTTTAAGTGAATTATGATTTACTGTATAACAGATACAGAAAGATTACCCCACCACCACCTGTAAAACTGCATTGGTTTTTATCAAGTAGGTCCTGTAGAGCCCATCTAGTTGATGAACATTCTTATCAACTAGCAAATATAAATGACTTATGGGGATAATATTTCAATATATAATGACATTGCTATATCTTGGATTCTTTTAAGATCTGGGTTATTAAATATTAAATATCAAAGCTGTAAATTATTGTAGCAGCTTTATACAACTAAATTAAATTCAAACAAAACCTAATTTCCTTAATCATTGACTGTAATCCTCCAGGAACATATGCTATTAACTCAGCTACAAATGGCACAGAAATTGTATGACTTCAGTTAAGTTATTTTATATCAAATTCTAATCCAGGGCAGAGTCCTCAGTAAATCTCCTGCAGGGATTTTAATGCTTCTGCAGTCATATTGGCTCTTTACTGGAGAGCTAATCTTTTTATACTCTGTTTTTTCACTCCTTTATCCATTTCTTTCACACCCTTACTGAGCTGTAGCTAGTACCTTCTATCACATATCATGTTTGAAAGATTTGGCTTTCCCCCTTGCATTTGATCAGCAAGAGTCAGGCTTTCACTTATGACAGAATCAGATAGATTTTTTTTTTTTGTTTCACATGTAAAATTGAATCATTCCTATTTGTTTCAACATGTATGTTAATTGCCACTTGTTGTGATCTGTCTATAAGGCTGTCATAATTATTCACAGTTTGCAATCAAGCATTCGGAAAACAGAACAATTTCTTCCTCTTTAAGAACCCTATTGGAAGTAAAATTAAGCAGATTTAATTTAAGCAAGAAACTTCCTCAGAGACTCAAGACAATGATCAGATAATAAAGAAATAAACCTTAGAGCCCTAGGAGGTAAGGCTTGGAGAAACCTCCAGAGATCTTCTAGTCAGCCCTCTGCCCCACAGTGTGATCAACTAAACTGCTGTCATTCCTGACAGATGTTTCCCTAATCTGTGCTTAAAAGCCTGTGACAATGGAGATTTGACATCTCTCTGTGCAATCTATTTCAGTGCTTCACTGTCCTTCCTAGTGAGATAGGCCTCCAGACATCTAATTGCAATCTTTCCTTCCCTATGCTTTGAGGCCAGGAAACAGACTATTCCTGGCCTCCCTGCAACAGCTTCCTGAACACTTAACCACTTCCATCTCTCCTCAGTTTTCTCTTCTCTAGACTGAATCACAGCACTCCCTTTTTCTTTCCTCAGCAGTCTCGTTCTTCTCTGGACACTCGATTCCATCAGTTCTCTCTTGGAAATGCATCACCTGAATTAGGGTAGTTTAGCTGAGATCTGTCCCAGCATCAGGGAAGGCATAAGTAATAACTCAAATCTGACATGTTACAGTTCTGTTTATACATACCAGCATGCCTCCTTCATAGCAGAACAACATTGCTGACTCGCATTGAATTTATGACCCATTCTCATCCCCAATCACTTTCAGCTACTTGGTTAATAACCTGTAATTATTTCTTTATGAATATTGTAAATCAAATCTTCAAAGTCTCTTGAACTGAAGATGGCAAATAGCCACTACTCCAAATTTCACTGCCAAAACATTCCAGTTTGTAAGTAAGCAAAAGAAGTAAATTCTTAGACAATCTCCTTTGTTCAGAGTTCCTGCTTTAAAAAAAAAAAAAAAACAAACAACCCACACACAAAAAAAACACAACCCAAAACAAAACCAAAAAACCCAACAACAAAAAATCCCCGCCACACAACACCACTAAACATTGCACATGATCACCAAAAGCCCCAGAACTTCTGTACCAGCATTCCTCCTCACAGGTTTTCCAACCCCTCCACTCCTGTCCAAACTACACTCTTCCAGGTGCTTGAACAGGGGTCTTTTGATTCAATAAGCACTACAACCTAATAAGGATGTCACTTTTGCTATTTAAAAATGAACCATTTGTTTATGCAGTTTATTAATGTCCTACTATAGAAACACTCTTGCACTTCTCCACTGGATCCTCCCTCATTGACCAAAAGTAGGGCAGCACTTTAGCTAAGGCCTTCCCAAGTGGAGAAGAGCAGACACTTTGCAGGTTTCAGTTCTGTATCTACGTGCTAACATGACCATCCGTTTCACAACAGCGTGGTACTGCTGACTTGCATTCAGCTTGTGATCCATCTCCAACCCTAGTTTCTTCTTGGGAACTGATGCAATTTCAAATTTCTCACAGTTCTGGAGTCCCTTTAGCAAAGTCAGCATAGTGACTCAGCCTAAAAGCTGAAATTATACAAATGCATGTGTAAAGATTTGGTGGCACAGCTTTTTGAAGTGTCAATTTCCTATTCCTGCAGAGGTCACTGGTGCTATAGGCACAGTAAGGTTTAACATTTCCCAAATGCATCAAACATGCTGCAATTGGCTATTATATGGAAGAGGCACACAGTAGGTCTTGCCAAGGTGTCTTGGATGAAAATCCCACACACCATGACGTGTTCACACCATTGTGTCCAGGATTTGACAGAGAACAGCAGCTCATCTGGAAGCATCTAACCTTCAAAGGTTCCCAGACAGACAATTCTCAGCATCCACATGGACAAAGTTTCCAGACAGAAAAAAGAAGAGGGTATATCATTAGCAGAGCACTCCATACAGACATGGGTCTTGCTTTGAGCTTGTATCCAACCACCACTACCAACCTACCATATGCATAAACTGTCCTGCTCTCACTCCAGGTCAATTTCTTTAGAGACTAGAAAGTCTCTATTAGTGTAACCATTTTGGGTCAGAGCAAAGGTCCATCTATTCCACTGTCTGCCTCCAACAGTGGTCCTGACTCCATGCTCAGGGAAAGAGTACAAGAACAAGGTAAACACAAAGTTTCTCCCCCAAGTACTCCCTAGCCTGTGATCAATGAGCCTGACAACTTTAGGTTGCAAATTAGTAGAAACTATGAAAAGAACAGAATTAGTGGAACACTAGTACATATAACATCATAAGGAAAAAACACACTAATTCTATAAGTTTTTGCGCAGGAGTCAGTACTGTCCCTTGCTACAGGGTACATCTGTACTCATGCTGAGACTCCAAAGAGTTCATCTGCTCCTCCTGCACAGCCTTATCACCCCCCTGAGGGTTTCTGTGCCACCTGACCATCCACTGACCCAACAATTCACTGGCAGACTTCCTGTTCACGATGTGTTTGAACAGATAGCAGACATTTTAGTTATTATGCTTTTTGCCAATTGTCCCTCACACTCCTTCAGCCAGCCTTATCATGTTTGTACAACTAACGTGCCAGAGTTTATCATCTTTTCAGTTTTCTTCATCTGGACACTACTTCAGCTTTTTGAAGGATGTCTTCTTGCTCCAGCAATCTCACTTACCCTGCCAATGCAGGCTTCTTTTAATTCTTTCTCAAGTTTTTCTTGATACACAGTTATTTTCTCTGCACTTCTGACATGATTTACAGAAGCAATATCCATACTCCCTACAAAGAGTTAGGTCTGTCTTACTTTCAACAAGCTTCCTGATCTGTCTCTAGTTTCCTTTTTGAAGCTGAGCAAAGCAATGGTAGAGAACTCTGGTTTGTCTTCTCCTGTGAGGATGCTGAGTCTAAGCACATTAAGATCCCCATTTTAGGGGAGCTCTTCAGCTATTACTCTCTACTTCACATCCTGTAAATCACTCAGGATTAAAGTCAAGCATTGCCCTCAGAGGCTCCTTAACCAGCTGCTCCACAAAACAGTCACTGAGACATCTAAAAATTTACTTTGTCAAGTCTGGATGCAATTTTTGCCTCTTCTAGAGTGAATAACTGAAGTCATTCTTACCTATCTACTTCCTCCCTCTACTCAGCCTGTTGTGTTGCCATCATGGTCTAGTCAGCTAGGTAGAGTCAATATTATATATTCTTCCTACTTAAGATTGGGACTTCCACCGATGTGAAATCTGGATTGTTCATTGATGAGATTACCTTGTAAAGCAGTTCAGCTCCAAAGTGTCTTTAACATGTAGAACTACTAGCTATCAGCAAAGCTCACCACATCCTTCCTGAATACATGGTATCATGGGAACATCCCACTGATCATCATCTTTCCAAGTTTATGACATCTGCACTGTTAGGAACTCAATGAACAATTAGACATACCAGTTCCCCCATGTCATTTCTTAGACATCAGACACTCCCACAGGGGAGTATCTTGTTTAAACAATCTCTCAATTCTGTCTGTTCCCCATTTCCTCTTCAACCAGGTTTGACCTTAACACCAGCGGAAGGGCTGTGAACCAACAGCACTCAAGGCATGATATGGCAGGGTGGCTGTTGGCAGGGGATTATCACTAGTAGGCCCTTGACTTGAATTAATTTTCCTCTGAGTGTGAGGAACTTGATTTTGTTGCTTCAAGAAGGCACGCTGCACAGTCCATTTATTTACTCAGGCATTTCCTGAGTGAGCGAACTATACCATGGAATGGCCTTTTGTTTTTCTTTTTTTCTGGGCAGGGTTATTTTTAAGTAGTCTTCTCCCCATCGCCCCCCGCCCCAAGGATATCAGCTGGCCAGCAACAGCTTCAGCGCTTCACAGAGAAAGAGGCTTGGTTTTGTAGTGAGGAAAGCTTGGATCTTTGCAATTGAGGACAAATATCTCCTCACAAAGGTCACAACTCTTAGAAGAATATCCCTTGTGCTTAAAGTGGAACAGGATATTTAAAATTAAATCAGCTAGGAAGTTAGGACCTTTGGAGCACCACAGTACATTACATGGATTTGATTATCCATTTATTTTTTACAATGGTGTATCTCAATTTAAGTGCTTTGGCAATAAATCAATACAAAATTGGAGCAACACAGTGACAATTTTGATCAAGAATAAATTTCTCTTTGGTTCCCCATGTGTAAATTCAAATAAAATTTATTATCACTATGAGAAACATCAAATAAATTTTTAAACATACTCTGTACTTTATAAATTGTTCCCACAGAAGATACTAAAGGTGAGTCTAGAGGTAACTGACCTAACAGTCAAACTTCTGTATTTTTTGTATATGTCCTTATCGGCCTTTTTGGTAACGTTAGTGTTAGCCCAGATTTCAGCCTGATTTCTGGAGTTCCTGAGGCTGCTTCTTAGTCCTGAAGCAGGGTGCAGATTATACAATATAGTAGTTTGGCTGGATTTCAGTACTGGTTAGATTTTCTAACTTCTGTGGCACACAGGGATTCCAGTATTGAACTAACTACACAGTTTCTGCTTTCTGTATTGCAATATTAAATGAACAATTTTAAAAGCTCCCAAATATGAATTATACCTTTCAGGGGGAGGGAAGAGGAAAGAGGGTTTTGCAGCCTCAGTAATGCAGTGGAGCTTTTAGCAAGGAAGACTCAAATTAATTCTTGTATTTTATCTCTTTGCTAGAAATCTACAAGAAGAGAGCAGCAAGCAGAGAGACGGTAACTGTGTGAGATAGAAACCTCCCTGCCATTTAGTCCTTGAGCAGATGATAGAGAGGGGACAGAGAGAAACCCTTTACGCCCCTGTCTTGGCGTGGTCAGAGCTGAACTGAGCACTACAAACCACTGTAGCCTGGAAGCGTGAGCTTTTTTTTTTCCTTCCCTCTAAAAAGTTTTCAGGAAGTCTGGGGGAGGGGCAATGCTGTTTCTTTTTTGTTATAATGGGCCCCTTTGTGGGGATGGAAGAGGAGAAGAGATCTGTGTGCCTGTGGTGCACACACTTCCCAGTGATTCCCAGGGTAAATTCCCAGGGCTCCTAAAAAGCACTGGGCCCCTGAGGGAAAAGGGGAAAGCGGGGGCTGGTCCAGGATGGAGCTGATGGTGTTGCTCAATGCTCTGGTTACTCGCCTGCTCTTTGTGTTGCACTCTCTCATCGGGGTCTGGAGAGTGACTGCAGTGAAGAAAGAACCCAAGTACTGGCTGCTGGCACTGCTCAATCTTCTCCTGTGCCTGGAGACAGGGCTCACCCTCAAGTTTAAGCAAGGCAGAGGCTACAAATGGTGAGCATATCACGCCGGCTCTGATGGAGCCCCTCTTGTTTCTTTGCATGTACTTTCCTGCAGATGTGAGGCTGCCTTCTGCAGCTGCTGCCCGAGAGCAGTGCTGCCCTAGCTTTGTCGCTGCCAAGCTTTTAGGGGATTGCGTTTTCTCCCCAGCTGCACCTGGCGGGTGGGGGGTGGGAAACTGGTAAAGCCCTGGCTAGTCCATGGCCAAATCCAGGGGGCTTTCAGGAGGGGCAGTTTTGCAGCAGATTACTTGGGAGCTGCTCTGTACAGTTCTGTGTTCGTATCCATACTAACAGCTGAAAAATGTGGTAAAAGTAGCTGCAGGCAAGAGGTACGTGCTCTAGAGCTGCCAATCCAGTGGGCTCAGGAAGCAGGGGGCATGCGCACCCTCACAGTGTTGCTGGGCGCCTCTTAAGCACCAGCATGTCAGGGACAACACGTGTGAGGCGCAGAGGAGTGCTGGCGGGCCCCCACAGGCTATTCCATGCAGATGCCCTGCGTTTCTTACCTCATCCTGCCATGCTCTGGTTTGCACCTCCTTCCCTGGAACTGCGTTCCCTGTCCCCTGCTACTTGCAACAGTGCTAACACCATGCTAGTGCATGAACCAAACTTCAATGACAAGTAAAAGATGAGCAGCAACCACTCTTGCAATACAGCAAGAGTGGCTTAAATATTTGGACTTGAGAGGCTATTCCAGAGGGGAACTTTCATGCATGAAAGGCTGCCTGAGACATAAACAGAAAAGTTAGTCATAGCAGAGTTTGCCCAAGCACATGGGTCTTTACATGTATCTGAAGAATTACTGCAGTCATCTACAGCTCATCAGCGCTCACTCAGCCAAAACAAATGCTCTGTAAAAAGGAAGTGGTCATGTAACTAATTGTCAAGATTTCACTAGGACCTTTATTTTTAAAAACTTAAACTGTAGGCAGGCCCTGAGACAAATCCAAGGCAAAAAAAAGCCCAAAAGCATTTCAATGATATTAAATTCCTGTCCATTGCAACCTCTGAAACTCATTATAACAGAAACAATGTTGTGTGATAATTCATACAAGCGTTCCATGCTCTAAATTTGAATGTAATAAAAGCAGCGATAAAGTCTGGGACACAGGAAAATTTGACAGCAGAGCTCCAAATGCACAGTTATGAGACAGAGGCAGAGTGAGCAGATCTGATTCACTGGGGAGAGGAGGCAGCAGCACAGACTTCATGAAGGAACACTTGCTATGGCAGCTTTTGGACAATCCAAAGAAAAATTGATACAGAAAGCAGATGCATTTTAGCTGAATACATGTGCTAGAAGACTGGACTAAATTTAGCTAGAAGGAAATTTTGAAAAATGGATGTGGTCCAGCACTTTTAAGCAGCATAAAACAGTACACCTATAGGTAAGAACTATAGACAAACGGCCAGCATCTATTTGTATCAGGATAACTTTGTGCTCCGGAGGAAAACACTCACACTCAGGACAGGCAGTATCATCTGCATTTATAGAAACAACTCCATAGACAATCACTGATTCAGGCAATGTCACTCAGTGCCACAGGACTCTCCTGCCTCCAAGAGCCTCATATTCTCTCCATTTGTTATTGACAGAAGACTGACTTTACTACACCAGCACAAAAAAGTGAGTGGCTGTCATGGTTTTAGCTGGGATAGAATTAATTTTCTTCACGGTAGCTGGTATAGTGTTGTGTTTTGGATTTAGTATGAGAATAATACTGATAACACACTGATGTTTTAGTTGTTGCTAGGTAGTGCTTACACTAGTCAAGGACTTTTCCAGCCTCCCATGCTCTGCCACATGCACAAGAAGCTGGGGGGTGGGGGGGTGGGGGGGGGTATTTTCCTTTTCATTATATTATTACTACTAATGTTTTATTTTAATTATTAAACTGTTCTTATCTCAACCCACGAGTTTTCTTACTTTGGCCCTTCCAATTCTCTCCTCCATCCCACTGGGGTGGGGGGAGTGAGCGAGCAGCTGCGTGGTGCTTGGTTGCTGACTGGGGCTAAACCATGACAGTCCTTTTTGGCGCCCAACATGGGGTACGAAGGGTTTGAGATAATAACAGTTGCTGGTCACAGCATTGATTCATCTGTTCTCGATATTAGTTCATCAGTTCCACACCATGCTGATTTTGAAGTACATGTTAAAGATTGGTGTTGGGTTTTGTAGTTTGCTGTGCTCTACAGTGGTTAGAGATGTTTTGCCTAGGAGATTTGTTATTAAAACACTGGCCTTGAGCTTTATCAGTTATTTGGGTCTTGCATGGAACCCATTACTGTACCTCGGGTACTGCCTCATGGAGACAATTAGCAATTATACCTCCTTTTCTGAGAGATTTTATATGGAGGAAATACAGAACGGCACCCTAGCTACCATCTTCTATAATGTCTCCTCCTTCATTACAGCAATTTTTCAGTATCTTGAACATCCTTGGGTAGTTAAGATGATACATCCATTGGTATTTCTTTGGCAGATTGTTTCGGTTTTGTCTAAGGTTAATAAGTGATTCAAGAATATCATCCAGAGATCTCCCCCAAGGCTCGATAATTATGGGTGGCAGTGTATGTGGGATAGCATGGGCAAATGCCTGAGACGGTGGGCACCTCCAGTGTTTTGGGACTTCACCCCTGAAGAAGTGCAGAATCCTGAAAAATTAGTAGAATATTTAGAGGAAGGATGTTGTCACCCTAGCAATCCCAGAGAGAGACAAATCACTGCAATGTGCTGGGGCCTGGCCCATGCCTACTGAGCCCTGTTTAACACTATTCAGAACTCCAAGAAGAAGAGAAGGCCTCTGGATCTAAAAAGACAAAGAAAAGGAAAGCAACAAGCACTGTGGCCACTCAAAACCCCATGACAGGCACTGCAGCTGAATCAGAGAATCAACCCATGCCAGTATCAGTCGCCCCTATACACAAGAAAATAAAGTCAACTCATTTAGAAAGAGATGATGGAAGAGCAGGGCCATCATGAGGAGAGGAGAAAGAAGAGGAAGAACTCATAAACAAGACAGAAAACACCGATCCATATCCCTGAGTGAGCTGCGAGATATGTGAAAAGATTTCGGCCGTTGTGTAGGTGAGCACGTTGTCACCTGACTGCTCTGATGCTGGGATAACAGGGCCAGTAGCCTGGAATTAGAGGGTAAGAAAGCCATACAACTGGGATACCTTTCTAGGGGAGGGGGCATTGACAAAGTGATTGGAAAAGGGACACAAGCCCTCAGCCTCTGGAGGCAACTCCTATCTGGAGTGCAAGAAAGGTATCCCTTCAAGAAAGATGTTATATATCGTCTAGGAAAATGGACCACCATGGAGAAAGATATCCAGTACCTGAGGGAATTAGCCATGCTTGAGGTGATTTATGGTGACCTGGATGATGAACAGTCACTCAAAGATCCAGATGAAGCCCAGTGCACACAACCCATGTGGCAGAAGTTTGTATGGAGCACACCATCATCACATGTAAACTCATTGGCAGTAATGTCCTGGAAAGATGAAGAGACACCAACGGTGGGGGACGTGATTGATAAACTCCAGGTTTATGAAGCAAATATTTCTTCCTCCCTTGTCTTGGCTGTGGAGAAACTGTCCTGGGAAGTTCAGCAACTCAAAGAATATAGGTCCTACTCCCCAACTCTACGGACCAGTATCTCAGCCATTAGGAGTAAGCGTCCTTCTGCTCAAGAGAGAGGATACACACCACGGACCACCCTATGGTTTTACCTGCGTGACCACAGAGACGACATGAGGAAGTGGATGGAAAATCTACCTTGACCCTAGAGGCACAGGTACATGAGCTGCAAGGAAAAACAATCACTCAGGGGCGTTCTTCAGGAAAGCTGCTGCCCCAGTTTCCAGTAAGCAGGTCCCCAGACAGAGGAGCAGAAGCGCTGATTTTATTTCTGGTCTTAATAGAGACACTTTTGATTTGCATTTACAAGAAGTGAGTAGAGAATACTACAATCAGGCCTAAAGGGGCCCTGCCTCCAGCCAGGTGGAGGAAAGGGATAACCAGGTTTACTGGACTGTGTGGATCCGATGGCCTGGCACATCGGACCCACAGGAGTATAAGGCTCTAGTGGACACCGGCGCACAGTGCACCCTAATGCCATCAAGCTATGTAGGAGCAGAACCCATTTGTATTGCTGGAGGGACAGGGGGATCCCAAGAGCTAACTGTATTGGAGGCTGAAGTGAGCCTAACCAGGAACGAGTGGCAAAAGCACCCCATTGTGACTGGCCCAGAAGCTCTGTGCATCCTTGGCATAGACTACCTCAGGAGAGGGTATTTCAAAGACCCGAAAGGGTACAGGTGGGCTTTTGGTATAGCTGCCTTGGAGATGGAGGAAATTAAACAGTTGTCTACCTTGCCCGGTCTCTTGAAGGACCCTTCTGTTGTGGGGTTACTGAGGGTTGAAGAACAACAGGTGCCAGTCGCCACCACAACAGTGCAATATCGCACCAACCAAGACTCCCTGATTCCCATCCATGAGCTCATTCGGCGACTGGAGAGCCAAGGAGTGATCAGTAAGACCCGCTCACCCTTTAACAGTCCCATATGGCCAGTGTGGAAGTCTAATGGGGAGTGGAGACTAACAGTAGACTATCGTGGCCTGAACGAAGTCACTGTGCCACTGAGTGCTGCTGTGCTGGACATGTTACAACTTCAATATGAACTGGAGTCAAAGGCAGCCAAGTGGTATGCCACAATTGATATCGCTAATGCATTCTTCTCAATCCCTTTGACAGCAGAGTGCAGGCCACAGTTTGCTTTCACTTGGAGGGGTGTCCAGTACACCTGGAATCGACTGCCCCAGGGGTGGAAACACAGCCCTACCATTTGCCATGGACTGATCCATACCGCACTGGAACAGGGTGGAGCTCTGGAACACCTACAATACATTGATGACATCATCGTGTGGGGCAACACAGCAGAAGACGTTTTTGAGAAAGGGAAGAAAATAGTCCAAACCCTTCTGAAGGCTGGTTTTGCCATAAAACAAAGTAAGGACAAGGGACCCGCACAGGACATCCAGTTTTTAGGAATAAAATGGCAAGATGGACGTCAGCAGATCCCGGTGGACGTGATCAACAAAATAACAGCCATGTCTCCACCAACTAGCAAAAAGGAAACACAAGCTTTTTTAGGCGTTGTGGGTTTTTGGAGAATGCATATTCCAAATTACAGTCTGATTGTAAGCCCTCTCTATCAAGTGACCCGGAAGCAGAATGATTTCAAATGGGGCCCTGAGCAATGACAAGCCTTTGAACAGATAAAGCAGGAGATAGTTCATGCAGTAGCCCTTGGGCCAGTCCGGGCAGGACAAGGTGTAAAAAAAGTGCTCTACACTGTAGCCAGGGAGAATGGCCCTACCTGGAGCCTCTGGCAGAAAGCACCGGGGAGACCTGAGGTCAGCCCCTAGGGTTTTGGAGTCGGGGGTACAGAGGGTCCAAAGCACGCTACACTCCAACTGAAAAAGAGATATTGGCAGCATACGAAAGGGTTCGAGCTGCTTCAGAAGTGATCGGTACTGAAGCACAGCTCCTCCTGGCACCTCGACTGCCGGTGCTGGGCTGGATGTTCAAAGGGAGGGTCCCCTCTACACATCACGCAACTGATGCTGTGTGGAGTAAGTGGGTCGCACTGATCACCCAACGGGCTCGAATAGGAAACACCAGTCGCCCAGGAATCTTGGAAGTGATCGTGGACTGGCCAGAAGGCAAAGATTTTGGAATGTCACCAGAGGAGGAGGTGACACGTGCTGAAGAGGCCCCACTTTATAATAAACTACCAGAAAATGAGAGGCAATATGCCCTGTTCACTGATGGGTCGTGTTGTCCTGTGGGAAAGCATTGGAGATGGAAGGCTGCTGTATGGAGTCCTATACGGCAAGTCGCAGAAACTGCTGAAGGAGAAGGTGAATTGAGTCATTTTGCAGAAGCAAAGGCCATCCAGCTGGCTTTAGACATTGCTGAACGAGAAAAATGGCCAGTGCTCTATCTCTATACTGACTCATGGATGATGGCAAATACCCTGTGGGGGTGGTTACAGCAATGGAAGCAGAGCAACTGGCAGCGCAGAGGCAAACCCATCTGGGCTGCTGCATTGTGGCAAGATATTGCTGCCCAGGTGGAGAACCTGGTTGTGAAGGTATGTCATGTGGATGCTCATGTCCCCAGGAGTCGGGCCACTGAAGGACATCAGAACAACCAGCAGTCTGCTAAGATTGAAGTGGCTCAGGTGGATCTGGACTGGCACCATAAGTGTGAATTATTTATAGCTCAGTGGGCCCATGACACCTCAGGCCATCAAGGAAGAGATGCAACATACAGATAGGCTTGTGATCATGGGATGGACTTGACCATCGACGCTATTGCACAAGTCATCCATGAATGTGAAACATGCGCTGCAATCAAGCAAGCCAAGCGGGTAAAGCCTCTGTGGTATGGAGGACAATAGCTGCAATATAAATATGGGGAGGCCTGGCAGATTGATTATATCACACTACCACAAACCCACCAAGGCAAGCACCATGTGCTCACCATGGTGGAAGCAACCACCGGATGGCTGGAAACATATCCCGTGCCCTGTGCCACCACCTGGAACACTGTCCTGGGCCTGGAAAAACAAGTCTTATGGCGACATGGCACCCCAGAGAGAACTGAGTCAGACAACAGGACTCATTTCGGAAACAACCTCATAGACACCTGGGCCAAAGAGCACGGCATTGAGTGGGTGTATCACATCCCCTATCATGCACCAGCCTCTGGGAAAATTGAACGATACAATGGACTGTTCAAGACTACACTGAGAGCAACGGGGGGTGGGACATTCAAACACTGGGATACACATTTAGCAAGAGCCACCTGGTTAGTCAACACTAGGGGATCTGCCAATCGAGCTGGCCCTGCCCAATCAGAACTCTTACGTACTGTGGAAGGGGATAAAGTCCCTGTAGTGCATGTAAAAAACTATGCTGGGGAAAACAGTCTGGGTTATTCCTGTCTCGGGCAAAGGCAAACCCATTCGTGGGATTGCTTTTGCTCAAGGACGTGGGTGCACTTGGTGGGTGATGCGGGAGGATGGAGGAGTTCAATGTGTGCCTCAAGGGGATTTGATTTTGGGTGAGAATAGCCAATGAACTGAATGGTATGCTGTTAATTGCTATATAATACTGTATGCCATCACTACTATGGTTGCTATATGCCATATCAATGGTATCGTAGTAGGAATCTCCCAAATTAATGAAGAATGAACTTTGATTGAACCAAGCAAGGCGCAGCAGTGATAGAACAAGGACTGACTTCAGCATGCAACAATCCAGCACCACACACACCATCTCGCCGGCCCTGAAAGACTGTTACGATAGATGGAGCACAAAGTCATGGACTAAATGGACTCAAGGGACATGTGTGGACCCTCTACAGACATTTTACAGGGCTAGTCTGTAGACTAAGGGGATGATAAATGATATTGTGTATTTTACCAAAGGATGGGAAGGGCAGGGTGTGGTTATTGAGGTCATATTGGATAGTATGGGACCGGGGCATGTCATAAATGGTATGGAATAAGGGGTGGATACTGTCACGGTTTTAGCTGGGATGGAGTTAGTTTTCTTCACTGTAGCTGGTATAGTGCTGTGTTTTGGATTTAGTATGAGAATAATATTGATAACACACTAATGTTGTAGTTGTTGCTAGGTAGTGCTTACAGTAGTCAAGGATTTTTCCAGCCTCCCATGCTCTGCGAGGTGCACTAGAAGCTGCGAGGGGAGGGGGCTCAGCCAAGAAAGCTGATCCAAACTGGCCAAAGGGATATTCCATATCATATGACATCATGCCCAGTATATTAACAGGGGGGTGTTGGCCAAGGGAAGCAGCAATCGTGGCTTGGGGACTGGCAGCGTCAGTTGGCAGGTGGTGAGCGGTTGTATCACTTGTTGGTTGGGTTGGTTTTTTTTTCTCCTTCTCCTGAGGTTTCACCTCTCTTTCTCTCTCGATATTTTCCTTTTCATTATATTATTATTATTACTATTACTGTTTTATTTTAATTATTAAACTGTTCTTATCTCAACCCGCAAGTTTTCTTACTTTGGCCCTTCCAATTCTCTCCCCCATCCCACAGGGGTGGGGGGAGTGAGTGGCTGCGTGGTGCTTAGTTGCTGGCTGGGGCTAAACCACGACAGTGGCACATGTGGAGAAAATGTATTATTGTGGGCCTGGCCATATAATCTTTCAGAAGAATCAGTCTAGAGGAAATAAAGGAGGGGTTAAAGCCCCTGAAGTCTCTTGGCCTGATCCGGTATCGTTAGCTCAGCATTGCTAACCTGCCAGCTGGATGGATTTTTCATGTGCTCGAGTCCTACAGGAAATACCATAAAATGTGTTAGTTCTCCCATTCAAATAAGAGGTGTGTTCTCTCTGAAAATAACCAGGCTGAAACCCCAGAGAATCATTAACTTTTTTTTAAAAAAGCAAACAACAAAAGACCCAACCACCTAAACAAAAAACACCCCCTCACCCCACACCCCCTGAAAAAAAAAAAGCCAACCCAGCCAGGACTATCTTATTTAGAAGGGATTGATTGAAACATTTCATAGCAGCTCAGCAACCCAGTCATTTTTCTGAGCAGCAGGGTTTTCTTCTTTTTCTCAATACTTCCTCAATACTCATGAAAAATCATGATTACAGAAATAAGAGGTACCTTCAGGATAGGAACAAACAATAAATGCAACAACATTTGACCAAAATGTTGCTGCAGTTACATACTTATAAGCAATTTAAATTCACTGCAGAATGTGCCAATGACAGGACAGAAGGAATCAAGCAAGTATCCTGAGTTTGACTTCACTGCCCTGTCTTTGGCCAGTACATATGTGATACAAAGGCTGCTGCGCATCTCAGCAGCATTGCAGTGATGCTCACTCCATACTATGGCAGAGCTAGATGGAACATGAGTGGAATCAGACCTCATTCCTACTCCAAAAGGGATTGCCAAAAAACCCACTGCAAACAAAACTGTCATGTGTTTAATAAGAAAACATCAGCAACCCTCACAAGAATCAGTGTTTGCAGGAGTAATGAAATCTCTCTAGTACTTCTGAATAAACTCAGCTCAAGAAGCTGAAGATAATAAAGCTTCACCATCATAAGTTATATAGAAGACTGACAGGGAGAGAAGAACAAGAGACAGAAATCCTAAAGAATTATACAGTTGCTGGCACAAATGGGCAAACAAGGCCAAGACCCATTTTCATAAACCATTTTAGCCTGCACTGAAAGACCTCCTACTGAAGAAATGCTTGTTTTAGGCCAACTGATGCTATTTCTCCCTTTCCTGTGTCAGTGCACAGGATTCTGATCAACAGCCTTTATCCCAGCATCATTCAGTGAAATGACTCAATGTATTAATTCAGCCTTCATGAAATCATGAAGCATGCTAGCATGTTAGCTAGAGCCCGGGCTTTTTTTATTATTTTAAGTACAGAGAATGCTGTGATGGAAATACAAACAGCAAAGTACCTTTGGTTAGTTCTTAAAGAGATTTTAAATAAACCTCCATATATGATCTTAGATGGATATACAAATAAACCTATGATTTATAATACTGACAGCATAAGGAATTCAGCAAGAATAGCAACTCTGATTTGCAGTTACCCTATTTCTTAATATCCCATATGGTGGGAGGCACAAGATACTTTTCAGTGCAGATAATGATAGGCTATATGGTATTTACAGTGTGATATAATACTAAGCTATCTTTTCTTTTCCTTCACAGGTTTTCACCAGCGATATTTTTATATCTGATTTGCACAGTACCATCACTATGGCTACTAGAAATTCATCATGGGACTCAGGTATTTATCATGAGACAAGATGGACTGGTTTGAAATTGATAATTATTTGATGGGTTGGATTTGGGCATACACACAGAAGTCTGCCAGGTCTTGTTCCAATTTTCTATTTTATACTGGTGGGTCTCCCAGTCCAGCTACAGCTATACTATAACTAAAGTGTATTTCCTTAATACCAAATAATGAACCCCATTCCTAGGTAAAAAATGAAACCATTTGTTTGTATTTGGCTGGGGAACTGAGGACTAGAAGTTTGAAGAACAGCCTCTCACCCCCAGGTTACCAGTTTAAATCTTGCTCAGGATGGTGAAAGAATTTCATTTCTTTAAAGGCCTTTGTAAAATAAAGTATGAGTTTCACAGCACTTACAGGCAGATATCACAACTCCAAGCAAGCCAAAATTGAGACAGGTATCAGTGAAAGGGGTCTTAAGCTCAGATTACATCGTGTTTGCTGCAACCAAGGAGAATACTCACAGATTGCTACCACAGATAGCTGACACAGTAATTTGTCTGTCAGTGTTTATATCCTTTCTTTGTTCATGCTGTATAGTAATCTGGGAGAGGGGTGTCTGGATTCCAATTCAGGACTAAAACACACAATAAAATTTTAAAGGCAATTGTTCTTTTGGCAGATAGGGTCAGTTAGGGCCAGAATAGTCACTTAGCCCAGCAGCCCATGCCACGTGAACCACCTCCCCATGCAGGCTGCTTTCAAGACCCCATAGCACTTCCACATAGTGAAAAGGGGATTTTTGTCTGTCCCAGCATTTGCACATATGCAGTACCTTACATGCACAGCAGAACAGGACCTGATAGGAACAAGAGCAAAAAGCAACAGAGAAAAATACATAAATTAGACTAAGAAGACATAGTGCCTCATTTTCTCCTTTGAAACATTGTTAGAGCCCACAGAAGCATAATCAAATATTCAAAATTGTGTTTACACTGAAAATGCCTGAGGCTTTTTCTAAATACAGCAGCAGGAATTTATTGTCTTCTTGTTTTGCCAAATCTCCTTAAACAGTCACAGACAGGTAATGTGGATATTGAGAACATTTGTCATAGTTAAATCTGGTCCAAGGAACAGGCTAATTCTGTAGTCAAAGGCAGCAGTTTATTTCCCAAAATGATGTTAGAACATGGCATACTTTGTTCTTATTGATATACTGCTACTGTGAATTAAAGAGGGAGTATATCAAGTTAACAGCTTAGTTTATACCTGGAGAGATAGGATAGAGATTTCTGGAAACACACAATCTAATAATAGATTCAAAAACAATACCTCCAGAAGGGGAGCAGCCCTCCTAACAATTAATCTCAAACACAGCACCCAGACTAGTACTACTTCTCATACTAAAGTATTGCTGGGATTTTCCTTATTAAAATACTAACAGAATGGGTAGTTATGCAGTTGCTAGATCCACACATTTAATGTATCCACCATGAAAAGAGTTTGTGGTCTTTAAGGCAGTAGAACTTTGATCTCATGTTGAATCTTTAACAGGAAACATCAACTGCTTGTGTCAGTGCTGTTATTTAAGGCATGTGTTAATATGTAGTCTCTCCTGAAGACAGGCAATTCTGCCTCTGAGTACTGCAGAACTGGACATGAGTAATACCATTCATTTATCAACAGTGAAATACAGACTGCATAGAAAGTACTGCTTTGCGGTAAAGTATTTGGGGATGAAGTACATGTTTGGGAGAGACTATAAAGTAAATTGAACTGTACTGAGTGAAAAAATTGCTGTCTGCAAAATAGAGCGTCAAGAAAATTAAAGCCATTTAATCCATTAAAAAAACAAACATTCTTTCTTCATAATGTATAAGATCTCAGATAAACAAATCCCTCTGTTACCTTTTCAAATGCCTGGTGCATCACTACCACAGAAAGCAATAACTGACAACCTTTTGCAGGGCTTACCCGATTACCAGTGCTATAGTTGATGTAGGCTTCCCAGTCAGTAATAAGATAGATACTTGGTAAACCTTGTAATTATTTTTAACCACCTTAACTTGAACATTTTAAGGGAATACTCTCAGGTGGGATTCTCTTACCACCTAAAATTCTAGTATATCACTCAAAGTGATCTTACATCTTTCACCATTTCTTCCCTCCCATACCCATTATCTTCCTCAATTTGAAAAACAGCTTAAGCAATCTTTTCGCCCTGTTTTACATTTTGGCTTTCCTGTATGAGCAAAATGAAGCAGTCACGGTTGCTTTGAATTTCTGACATCACACATGTTGCTATGGGGACAGCAACACTATTTCCAGCAAGAAAGGGTGGAATCAGAGAGCAAGCAGGGTACTTGTTGCTTGGCAGAGGGCCTGCTCCAGGGAAGGGCTAGCCTCTTCCACAACATATTTGGACTACCAGTCTCCACGCACATTAACAGGATTGAGGGTATTCTGCCCTGGTAATTCAAGTGTCAATTTTACCATCTCAATGCTGGACCCATTGTGAGAAATTTTAGCTAACTTCGTTTTTATTTGGGAGTAATGGGTTGTGAATAACATGCAAATAGAAATTTGCTGAATTAGTTCAGTGTTTCACGAGTTGCCCACGCACCGACAGTGAGCTCTCAGCAGGCCACACACTAGAACACCACCATGTCATGCAGCACAATTTCTGTTTTGATTGGGTGTTTTGTAAATCAGAGGAATGTAAGCTTCATCTCAGAAGAAACAAAGGAAGTAAGCCAAGCTAAAAAATAATTTTTGTTTAGCTATGCACACAGTCTCGATACCTAGGAGTAACTGGGCTCTAGCAGTAAAGAGGTAAACCACGTTTATCAACTGCCAGGGAAACTCAGTATTCATTTTTCCTTGTCATATTCCCATTAAGTCACTGCACATACATAATTGGCTAGGCAAATATGCCTGGCACCAACAGTCCTATTTACATGCATGTACATGATGAAAATAAAGGCTCTTCTCCAAACTTTAAAGTGAATCACCACCACAATCACCACTTAATAAATATTCAGAGAGAAACAAACCAAAACAAGATATGAACATACTTAAATTAAAAATCAGGTGTCTACTTAAATAACTGGCTTTGCAGATGCAGTTTTCCACTTCCTGCCTGCATGCAGTTGAGAAGAAATATGGACCCGGCCCTGAGGAATGCCATTCAGTCTGAGTACATGGAGCCTTGCACTGAAATACTAACCACAAATTCAGCTGGGAGTAGTTGCAAAAGTTACACATAAGGAACCTACAAAAGACACTGAAAAAGTGAATTAATTTTCCTAAAGAATTATTCTCAGCACCTTTATGCCACTAGGAGAAAAAAAAGAGCCCCCTTGCAAGCCACGTGGAAGCCATGGTGTACTCTCCTCCACAACCCTACAGCAGTGTGAGTTGCTGACTCCCACAGCTCCTCTGCCCTGTGTGCAGGTTAAGCAGACCAGCTTCTCTGGAGCCATGAGAGCTATCTGCTCTGTACTGTTGGCATGGGGAGAGCCACAGCACCTGCTGAGAGGCACCTGTACACCTTGCTACCTCCCATTTCATTCCTGTCCTTCAGCCACCTGATTTACTTGCTGGGAGTTCTCAGTGTTTGGGAAGGGATTTCCACCATCCTTACACATACAGCAAATGCAGCAGCCTGCCCTACATGGGTTCTGCCTCAAATTCAGCAAATTCCTCTCTGAGCAACAGGGCTTTAAAAAGCAAATAATTCCCAAACTCTGATGTGAAGTTTAATGCAAGGTCATGGCTCCCTTCCTCTTACCCCTGCCAGACCAGGCAAGAGGGCAGAGGAGTGGGCTTAAATGCAGATTTAATGACAAACCAAAGGCTGTCAAGGTGAATTAGCCTTCCTCCTCCAGCACAAGTTAGTAATCTCTTTGCCCTACCCAGGCTACTTGTTACTAGATGGATACTCCTTCTGGGTACCCCAGTCATCCAGTATTTTTTAGGTCATGGTCTCCTCAGCCGACTGTGCCACACTGCCTGTGGGGGTTACTCAGAAAGGCTGACTTTGACACTGGGGGTTGGTCTCCATAGGCTTTAGATTTTTTCTACAGTCAACAGATAAAAGGTCTTCTCCAGAGCACCAGTTAAATTTCACTTCTGAAACATCCTCTGAACAAGCTGTTCTCTCTCTCTCTCCTTTGGTTGAAGGGCTAACCCAGGGAGATTAGCCCCACAAGGCAGTAGCCAGCAGAGTACCAACCCCTCCACCGCACTGTCTCCATGCCCAGAACTTGACTTCCCTCCTCCAAATGGAAATACCATGCTCCCCACATCTGTGTGTCAGTCTTTCAACGCTCTCATTCTTACTGTCTAAATAAGGCAAGCATTCAGTCTAAGAGCCTTTACCACCAATTATAAAAGCAACAAGCACCAACTTTTTTTTTTCCAGATTTTTCAGACGACAGGAAGTTGCTCCATTTATCTATGACAAGGTCAGGCAAGAGGCAGCATTTACCCAGATACTGAGCAACATTATCAGAGACCAAGTAAAGTATCAAAGTGGAATCTGAAATTTGCTAGAATGTGACATTTGCTGGAAAATGTTGCCTTTATATTGGCAGGCATTATGCTGAACACAGCTACTCAGTATGCACTAGAATGCATTCCAATTGTTACAGAAAATCGCTCCCCGTGAAATAAGATGGTGGGGGGCCCAGTGGAGAAATGCAAATCATCTGGTGTTCTCTGGCACAAATAGGACAGGATAAAAGTCTTTAATAACAGCATGGTTTGATTTTCTAATTATCCCTTTTTTATTACAATGAAGAGAGATGTTAAGGGATTGTTATGAAGGCAGATTTTAGAACCATACCCCAGTTGCTCCAGGGCCAGCCTTGGGGGTGAAGGTAGAAGGGCAGGGCAGTGCTGCAGACCTCAGACAGGACACAGTCCCACCACTGATTTACTGCAGTTGAAGTAACAGTATATTTTAGCCAACATTTGATTTCCCAGAGCACTGGGTACTTGGAGAAAGGTTAAAATACCTGTTTTTCTACTCTGCAGGGGTAGGCAACAACACAGGCCCATTTTTCTTAATTATTCCTGAGTCTCACCTCTCACATTACAAATTTCCTTGCAGAATAAGGCACAGCTGGGGGAGGGGGGACAGGCAGAGAATACAACCCAAACATCCTACCCCTATGCATTTGAGCCTTGAGAGAAGCCATACAGAAGAATGAAACAATGGCATTTTTAGAGAACTTTTTCTGGATAGTAGAGAGGAGAAGCAGATATTTTGAGAAAAAGGTTGAGTATAGAGACTAACCAATTTTTACCCCATTTTACTGTTCTAGCCAGAGAGAGAGACTATGAGGAAACCCAGTAGCCTGTTCAGGAGAGCTGCAGGCAGATCGCATTCAAGAATTGTGGTCTTAACAGCACAAAGGTGTCACCCGCTCCATCAGCCTTTGAATTTACATCCTCTTCTACAGTACAATCCTACACTTTCTCAGGGACCTACCAACACATCACTCCTCTCCTCACAAGAGGAATTCCTCGCTACTGAACAAGAGGGGAATTTCATTCAGAGTGAGCACATACCTTTGAAAACATCAACTGACTTTCACAAATGAACCCTCTGCAGTTCAGCAAAACAGGGCTCTTTCAGCCACAGAGCACATCTGCTCCCTGTGCAGGATGTTTATGCGCATGTGATGTTTTTGTTCACAACAGTACTGCGGTAATGAGCCCGGAGCAGTTCAGGTGAATGTCAGCAACCAAGACTTCAATCAATCCAGAGACAGCAGTCATGGAAGTGAGGGAACAGATCATCACATCATTCAGACGGTAGGACACCTTTTCCTGTTCCTAGTAGAGATCTTATGATAGTAGAGCAATTAGAGGACTCTTGTGTCTATTTGCGCAAG
Source organism: Morus bassanus (assembly GCA_031468815.1). Lineage (NCBI taxonomy): Eukaryota > Metazoa > Chordata > Aves > Suliformes > Sulidae > Morus > Morus bassanus. The sequence goes on from CM062583.1 coordinate 8,001,509, forward strand.
CTCCTCACACAGTGATTAAAAATAAAAAAAGAAAAAATAGTTTCAGAAAACCATATTGTGAAAGTGGCCTACAGCGTGCTGCATACTAACTATTGTTGTTAGGAAAAGTCTGTGTGAAGAGGAGACTCTCCTACCATTCTCCTCCAAATTTAGAATTTAGAAAATGTCTGGGTGATGGTTCTGCAAAGGGTAACGGTCAGCTGATAAATGAGAACAGGAGGAGTAGTACACAGAGAAAAACTTGCTATTCATTACCCAAAGTTTGTATTACTGTGCCTTTTTCAAATTATGCCTGCCACATAGAAATTATTTGCTCTCATACAATGTGAAAGAGAACAAAAGCAGGCTCAAGGATGAAAACAGCCTCTGAAGGTACCTATAATGTCAGTCTCCTGAAGTTCTAGTATGTTGTTATTGTCTTTTCAACAGGCTAAAGTCTTTGTGAATCAGCTCTCCACAATCTGTGAGACTGTATGGACACTGGCCCTCCACCAGACTTTCTTGCTGCTACTGGTAGTTGGGAGATGGCTTCTCCCCATTGGAGTTGAAATCACTCGGGATCAATTGTCTCAGCTGCTTCTCATGTTTGTGGGAACAGCAGCAGATATACTTGAATTTGCTAGTGAAACCTTGGATATCAAAGATGTTCGGTAAGGACTATTTGCTGACATAAATAATTTGCGTAGTGCAAGATGTTTGTTTTCTTTGAAGATTTGTTTGCGCGATCTGTGATGTTCAGACTAGTGGGACTGTATTTCACACAGATAACAGAAGGCTACATTCAAGGGCTCTGTTCTCCTACTCTCACCTTTTCCTCTGTAAAAAGACCTAACAGTCCTATGAGCTTTGTTAGGGATTACTCATCCGTTGCCAGCAGAGAAGCATGTTGCATCCATCACAATAAAAGGGTACAAAGAGCCAAACAGCTAGCATAACTGCCATGCAGTGTCAGTTCTTACAGCTACAGGAGCTGAAGCACTGGATACACAGTAACCCTCTTTCAGGTTAATTGTTTTAGACTAGCAAGGGAGCAGCTAGAGTGATTCATTATCCAAGTTGCTTCTTTGGTTATCTCATATCTACTTTCTTCATGATAGAATTACAAAGTGTTCAAAGAAGAAAGGGAATGGCATAGTTGGGTGTGAATTTTAAACATTGTGATCTCTCCCAGAGAAAGTAAGCCCATCTCCCCTTCACAGCACAGAGGTGAGCTGTGAACATCTGTCATAAAGAAAAAGAATCACGGAAGAGGTTCATCCTCTTTTACAGACATACTATTTTTATTTTATTTTAAATATGAAAGAAAGGGTTTTGGAGCAGGAAAAGAGGTCCATCCCACTTGGCAGAGAAGCTTCAGGCTTGCAAGGAATATGTAATCACTACAAGGGTAAAGATATCTCCTTTTTGAGCCACAAAGTCTATTTCCATATGCTTATCATTATTATGTTAGCATCAGATATTTAGTGTAATTACACAGCTGGAACATGTAGCCTGAACAGCAACAGTTCTATACCAAAAGGTGCCTCTGTTTTCCTTAGTCTTACATCTCAAGAGCATGCATTAATCAATCACTGTTTCACTCAACCACCCTTTAAGTGACAATCCACATACTACAGGAAACACTTTTGTGATCACGTAAGGAAACTGCATCTTCACTGTTATCACTTTTTTCCCCTCCCATAGGAATAATTATGTTCTCATAAATGCAATTCTTGCTGTATGGACCTGGAGTATGTTACAGTTTCCACTTGATCTTGCAGGTTAGTACTTGCACATAGACAAGAAAAGAGAACATAAGTTTTTGCTGGCATGTCTTGTGGCTGTGCACACGCTACAGGCTACACCAAGGACTTCTGGTGGAGAGCAATTCATATGACAATGATGGTTTTTGAAGAAAGCCCATTGTGGTTTCTTTTGGGGAAACACTTGTTTCTGGCTGACCTCTGATCTCCCTGATAAAACTCTCTACTTCCAGAAAAAACTGTAATTGCAATATTGTACTGGAGCATCTGCTCTAGTTGCCTGTTACTGCCTTAAACTTCACTATGTGAGCTCTCAAGTTAGATCTGTTGTAGGATTATATTATTGTCCCAGTCTGGGTAAGTTACTAGATCCTATGGAGAGATATGCTATCATTAACCACAGGGAACAGTACAGCCAAGAGCACAGAAGTGATTATCACAGGAGAAGTTACCTATTCACAGGGAGCATAAAGGACCATATAACATTGGGACTGTGCACCCTTGTCTTAAACTAAAAGGGCAAACATTCAGCCAGCTCAGGCTGGTATTTGTCCCTAGGCAGAAAGAGCTTCTCTATGTCCGAGAAGAATAATGAAAGCCACCTCAATCATCTGTTCCAGCCATTTTGGCTCCAATCACTACAAGTTTTCAACTCACTATACCAGTTCAAAGATATGTTCTCCTCACTAGCATCTTATATAAAATCGATGACTAGGTTGACACACTGATTAAGATAATACATGAATAAAATAATGAAAAATCATTCCAGGAATTTTTCATGAGCCTTTTCTTCATGGACAGCACTAGGCTTTGTTTTCAACACTGAATTTATGAAACTATTTCAAGATTTCAGCTCACCTTACCTCCTGAAAAACTGATGCCACCACATTTCAGATTTGTCACAGCTAAAATTCCTGTTACTGGTAAAATATATACTGTTAAAGATGGACAACACTCAGGTTCAAAAAAAAAACAAAAACAAAAACCAAACAAAACAAAACCAAAAAAAACCAACCCCAAGCCACCCATACACAGCACCACTACCCAAATAAATTAAACACTATGATTGTTTAAGCACTGTTTGAATTCAAGTGTAGTAACCTGTTGTACTGTGCATTTTTTCTTCAGCTATTGCTTTTCTGTTTATTTAATTTACTAGTTAAAATTTAAGTTATTGAACACACATTGCCCTGAAATTTACTATGGGTACCATTTGTTTTAGGTAGTTCTATACAGTTGCATAGATACTACTTTTTATTCAAGCATCAGTATGTTTACTCACACATCAAAAATGACAAAATAGAAATTTATAGGCACTTATTATTGGACTACAGCATTGTAGTTAGGACTAATAAACAGCAATGGCACAAACATATTAAAAAATTAGCTGCTGCTGAAGATTTGCCTAATGTATTCAGCAAATTTCTATATACTACAACTCATTTTCCACTCAAGTCTCATCTTTTTTTTTCCCAGCATTGACTCAAACAATAGAATTCTTTTGGTAGGCTGAAACGTTTGGCAGTTGTTACTGCACCACAAGTAGCGATGCTTTTTAAACTAATGAAATCCCAGTGTCTGAGAGACAGGTTAGTTAAGCTACAGGCATTTTCATAAGAGGCAGCCATATTTACCACACACAAACCCTTCTGATGATCCTTCTCTAGACACCATGCCACAAAGAACATTCTAGCCCACCACCACTTTTACAGCCAAGGGGAGCACATCCATGCAAGTTCCAACAGTTGCATGCAATTTCATACCCAGAAGGCTAAGAATGAGTAACCATGGCTCAAGTCTTATGTGGCAAGCAGCGACCACAGTTTCTTCCTATCCATAATGCTCGATATTGCCCTGCACTGACATGACTTGTTCTTACTATGACACATGAAAAAGGCAATGGCTAGCTGGTAAAACTTTTAAAAACAAGGTCTTAGACAGCCTGGAACAAATTGAACTGCTACAGCATAGGCTCTTCCCATTCAGCATGGTACGTGCTTTTTTCTTAAAGATAAATCAACATGCTAGGCTAATATGTAACAGAAAAGTGTCTGGGGAAGTTATTGCAGAAAGATTAGGTGATCTACTTCTGCTTCCTGTTTTAAAAATGTATAAATACTGATAGCTTTGTGGGATAGAAAAGGGGAAGTGGTTTTTGGTCCTGTTCGGCAGACTACATAAGTGTCTGCTTAACGTGTGCTTAGTGTTTTGCTGAAACAGATCCCAGAAATGGGATGTGCTTTATGTTGAGTTGTTCACAGTTGAATGCATTTATAGTTCAGGGTACCCTGGATTGTAACTGCCCTTTAGGCCAATCCTGGCTCAATGTTAGAGAGTTGTTTTAACATAACTGTGTTTTATTTCCAGTACAGCATATTGGCTGCAAACCAACTGCATCAACTAGGCGGATCCCCAGCCTGCTACTGTGCAGGTACAGCGCAGAACTGTGGAACATTGGGGTCAGCCTTTTTATACAGGATGGTCCCTTCTTCATTGTGCGTTCAATCCTGATGGGCCACTTCAGAATATTCAATCAGATGCTGGTATTTTTTACAGCTAAGAATATCTTAGTTGTGACTTTACAATTGTATCGTTTGGCAGTGATAACGTTAGACTTTCGTGCTACCATTCTGCAGAAGAGCAGGAAAGGAGAAGTCAGCTGTTGCCCATGTGAGCCTTATGAAGCTAGTAGTCATGCTACCACTGACCAAGATAACAAAATGAGAGAGTTTGTTGCTTTTCCTCCAGAAGGGGAATCCCAAGCTCTATCAGAAGATCAGTGAGCACAGTTACTGACTTGAAAGAGGTTGCATATCCCACAGCTTCTTCAGAAGGGCTTAGCCTATTTCTATGACCAAACACACTTTGAGTGAGTGCCTAAGTCGTCATCTCCACCAAGAGACCAATAATTTCTTCTAAACTGTAGGGGAAATTTCTGAAGCAAAGTCATAGAAATGGGACATGTTTGTAGCCATTTGTATGCTGGGTTTTGACTAGTTCCCTATTATATTATCCACAGGGATTTTGTAGCCATAGTTTGTAGTAGGAAGAAAGGTTTGGCACGCTAACAAAGTTGGTGGCACTGTGCTAACATATGTACTTGCATGTATTCAAATAGAAGGACAAGCCTATCCATTATGGGAAGTATGGAAGCATTTAGCTCTACTGTAGCCCAACCATTGAAGTGGGCCTATAACTGGAGCGTGATGAACAATGTTCACCATGTGTGGGAGCACCATCAGCAGTGACAACTGTGCAGGTAGGCAAGTGTAGGGAGATGACAGATTTCTACTGTTACTGTGGCATTGAAATATTGTTCATTCAAGAAATTTAAGAAAACCTTGTTCAAATGTTACCTTACCCTTGGCTGGATTCAGTTAAAAACTATGCAACACCATGAAACAGCAAACACAAAACTGTCCGTTAGGACCTGCATCGTCTGAATAACCTAAACCTTACAAATAGAAAAAAAAAATAAATGAAAAGCAGCCCCACAGATCATTAGAAGACAACTGCATTTGTCACAGACATTTTCTACAGAGGTGCTTGCCTTACTATTTCTACCAGTCAGAACACAAAAAATAAACCAACCACCTCAAAAATATTTGTAAAGACTTCTTCCCCCCACCCTGCAAACACAGTGAAACCAATTGAGACAAGTTTTTAAAATGGAGACATTTTATACGATTTTTTTAAAAGTGGCCTGACTCAGACATACAAACTAGAAAGAAAATAGCACTGCTCAAGTTTGTCAAGACACTCTAGACAAAAGGATTCAGGCTTGAGCTTCACATTTTATAAAGCACCACAAGGTCCTGTGACATAACTTCAGAGATTGTCTGATCTGTTGAGTGTCAAGATCCATTTTTAGGAAATGGCTAATAATTATTCATCTACTACTTTGACATTTGGAGTGAACAACATAGGGCCTGATAAATTTCTCCCAAGAACACACTTTATATCAGTGTAGGACTATTGACTTTGCTGGGCTTAGCTTATAGAAGCTGAAAGTAAGACAAGTGAATTTTTAAAAATCTGCCTAAAAATCATGTTCTCACAGAAAATGGCAGGTGCTTTTACAAATTTCTGCATCCATCCTAAAAAGAGATCAGAAAAGCATACTAAAAGTCTAGCAAATATAAAGTGACCTAATTAAGGTATCTTCCCTTATTAAAAATTACCAATTAAACCTTATTTTCTAAAGCTTTCACTACGAAAGACAGATTCCAGTCTGGGGAATGAATAAAAGTGTTACTACCACCACTGCAGCAGTCATATGCTTATTTATGCATAGCCTGATAATCAAGGACATGTTTATTCTTTGAAAGATTAACCTATTTAAAAATTCCAACGCCCAAACATCTGAACCTGTGCTTATTTGTGAGCTATTACACTTCTATGCAGGATCAGGCCCTTCCATTATGAAAGAAGAAAATGCACAGCCATAAAGAAGGAAGAAAGGAAGTTTCATATACTTCATAGCCCTTTCTAACATTTATACTTTAGTAATAATGTGCAACACCTTCTGCTTTTCTTATTTTGGGCCTTTTTCTGGCCGAAATTTATAAAAAAGCCAATCATTATTTGCCATGGCATTGTGAGGTAGACATATGGAGAGTGGGATGCAAATTCATTTGGGATTTTAATTCAAGTCTAGAAGTAAAAGAGCTAGAATGCTGCTGTTGACCAGCTGTGCTGTCTAAAACCTTTCACACTAGTGGATTTAGAAGCAGTTGGTAGAACTGCAACACATCTCTTTCTTGTTGATGCAAGCCAGGACTACTCACATTCATTTTGAGTTTACCACTCACTGATATAGTAATCATCCTGTTAAAAAGGATCCTTGCTAATTAATTTGGAGTGTACTGAGCTTGCTAGAACATCATTCTAAATTCATCAGCACAAAAATTGCAGGACATACTTTTTTTTTTTAAACTTACTGTCTATTTAAAGGGCTTAGTTCAGCAACAAACTGCCTACGAGGCTCAGCCTGCAGCAAATGCAAAATCCCCTGGGGTCAGCAATACAGAGACTAGTTACAGCAGGAATATTTTACAGAGAACTATATTTCCTGGTCTTCAGGCTGTTCCATTTTAAACAGCAGTAAACATTGTAATCAGATTTACTGTGAGAAGAACTAACCCCAATGCTAGGTTTTTACTACTAGATCCTCCCTCACACTTATGATAGAATAGATTTGGACTTCCATTTCCTCCCCACTATTGGGGGTGACAAAAAACAGATTGCTTAAAAACAAAAGAAAACCCAAACAGACAAACAAAGCACTTAAATGGTGGGAAGTCTACCTCCCCACCTGTGCGCAGAGGGAAATCACATATACCAGGTAGCAGCAGCAATGACATGCAGTTCCCTCTACTTCATTGAGAAGCCCAGAAATGGCAGTTAAGAAGTCTAGTAGCTTGTCTGTTTGGTCACAGTGGCAAACCACAGTTACAAGCCCTCTTCACCTCCCTCTTGCAAATTGTTTTTGAGAGGGAGGATTACAGCACTGGTTTTCCAGCGGGCTGTTGCTGTCAGCTGAATCAGCAGCTGGGTGTGGGGAGCCATTGTGTAATACTGCAGCCTTCCAGAGCTTTGCACTAGGCAAGTGGTAGAATGCATTTTCTTGAAGATCTGCCAGCATCTGTGGCGTATCCAAAGAACAACTGATGTCATGCTTGCTATTCAGGAAAAGCTGCAATAAACTTTCAGACGGGGAAAATTCAAGCCTTCAAAATGAAACGATTTCAGAACATTTATCTTAACCATTATTTACTCAAGTCAGGAGAACTGCATTACTAAATCTCTTCTGCAAATAGATACCTAGCCAGTTACTGTTATTTATTCTGGTTGTTCCTGCCTTCTCCTTTTAGATTGTTCCGTATTAAACCTCACTAAAATGTTTTACCACCACTTGTCTTTTCCTGAGCTAAAATGTATTCCTTCTTTCCTTCGGACAGTGGCTTAAATAAGATCATAGCCCTAAGCCAAAAAGAAAAAACACACCAAGAAAAAAAAAAACACACCATGCACCAAACACACAAACAAAATCACCACCATGATTTTATTGCATTTTGTTGGTATTCGTACTGTACTATGTTCTCTGGGACCATGTGGAAATGGAAGAAAATGTGCAATTACTTTTAAAAAATTCCAACTGTATTTTGCAAATAAAAGGCAGTTACCTCAGGCATAGCTGCCAATTTATTATGTGAGAGCTGACTGTTATATGTTCCCATTAATTACATCTTCCACATGCTGCTTTTCCTTTCCATCCTTCGTAAGTTAATTACTTAAGCCAGATTCTGACTGCAGCCATTGCTTTGAAAACACAGAGCAACTGCAGTAAATTCCACTCTTTATTCAGAACCTTTGCCTCCAAATATTCAAGTCACAGTGTAATCCCAGAGAGGATGTGTTTAATATCTGCATACAGGATGCATTTTACCAATGCACACAAATACATATGTGCATTTAGATACCCATACACACCTGGCAGTGCCTAATGCATACAGTTTTTATTTGTTATGTGAGATTGCTGATGAAAACACTCTGCAGATGTCTGTAAAACACTTACAGAAATACCTGAACATTACAAATATCTTAAAGCTTAGGGCTTTAAATACTAAGCATATGATACTCTGAACAATATACTGATTTAAAAAAGTTTTGTAAGTTCCCTGGAATATATTCATTCCATGCAGGTTTCCTCAGTTGAATGAAACCTACCCAATCATTATTTTCCCTTCAAAGATAAAATTTTTAAAAAGAGCATTAGAACAGGGCACTAGCATCTAAAGCCGCACAAGGCTGTTTCGCTGGTTCTGAGTCAACAGAAAATAGGCAAGCCTTGAAGTCACCAGGTTGAAGAGTCCTTGGCCCTCTGGTCTTTCGGTTCAAATCTCCATCTTTTGCCATGCTGTTGTATGAGGAAGGAAGCCTTTCCTTCCTTGTGAGAGGAAGGAAAACAGATTATTCCTAATCTGTAATAGTATGGCAATAAGAAGGACTTATGATGGCAGAAGTAGCAGAGCTGTTTGCCCAAGATTGGTCCTTGCACTAGTAGGAAAATACAGCAATACAGAACCCTAATGGAATAGCCATTAGCAGCTGAGAAAACCACATGAGCTGTGTTCTGAAAACCTTCCCTGGCCTTTCAGAGCCAGCATGGGAAGAGTTCTCATCAGCCAGCTCCACTCCAAGGATCTCCAGCAAGCTGGTAATACAGGAATTCCAGTGGTCCTGAGTCTGTCTTGCAGGGGACCCCAAGAAGCTCTACACAAACTTTTCCTAATTTAGGCTTATTTGGGTCCTGTCTTTTCCCTTTAGATTGGGTTAAAGCAGTGGCAGGGAAAGTGATGTAACAGTATAAAAACAATTTATCCACCTAAACTCTTATCTTATCCTCTACATACTGCTCTTCTTTCCCCACCTACATTTCTGTCTGCTTTCTGGGCCCACTGTTGAGATCTCAGTACGCATACAAAAGACACTAAACTTCCCACTGCTGCCTGTGAAAGTCTTCACAAAAGCACACAAGAATTCAGGCCAAAGATAAAGATCCAAGCCTATTTCTTCCTGTTAAAGATGGAAGGTATCTACAGCTGCCTAAGAACTTCCTCCATTTGTTTATAGCCTACTACAGAGAAAAGCATGTTTTCCTGAGCAGTCTTTCTGTGAAGGACTAGCTTATTGAAACAGCAGCATTATTTCCTGTAGCCCTATGGATTAATATCTCCTTCAAACAATCTTAAGATCATACAAAGTTTGAAATGAGGCTGTCAGACTGTAGGTAAAAATAAGGGAGATAAGGGGTGGTACATGTAAAAGTGATGCCCTAACCCAGCATTTTTAATTTTGGGAGGTAGGAAAGGCCTCCAAGCCAAGTAAAGCAGGCCTGCATGGGTGTCATCTATAATAGCAGCTTGGAAGAGTTGAACTGAGAATTACTCTAAAATCTTCAGTCTCCTAATACATGTGAACTAATGGCACCCTGGAGTAATCATACGAAATGGATACGATCATAGCCAACACCTAGGCCTCACAGAAGACACCAGAATAGCTTTACAAGAGATTTACAGTGTAAAAACTGGTTGAGTGTTGCTGTTCTTTCATTTTATATTATTCTGAATAAACTGATGTTTCACATTTGAGGAACGTGTTGGGCTTAATTTTATCCGGCATCCTGCCCAAGTGCTTCACAATTTCAGTCCCTCGATAGAATTCACAAAAAGCTTGTCTTTCACAACAAACTTGGTAGAAGCCTTGTTGGAGCATCTTTCAGGATTGCAGGAGACAATAGTATGTTCAGCAACCGCAGAACATGAACCAAGACAGCTGTCAGGCACTATAACTCACTGTAAGCCTAATCTTGGTTTCAGTAAGCATTCACAATGCCACAGCTGAAGATCATTACTATGTCTCTAGTGTTACTAGAGAAACAAAAACAAGACTCATTTTCTCATGCAACCAATTCTAATGTTTTAAGAAACACCTTCCAAAGGAGATTTATCACAACTGCCAAACTAGAATATTCTCTTTTGCTCATTAGAGGTCAGCTCTGTGAAATGGTTAGCCTTCTCCCTGAGTGAGGGGGAAGGGGAGAACACTTTCTTCTTTCCTTCCCCTTTCTCTTTCCAGATTTCACATTGAGGTGAAATCTAGTGGTCCTGGTCCAATAACAAACCAATATGAGTTAATATTCTGCCTTGTGAGCTGCATATCAAATTTAACTTTAAATTTAAGCTCCATTGTGGCAGAAAAGACTATTTTGTGGTCTAATCCAAGGAATACTAATTCATTAAAAAAACCTCTTACACACAGAAAAAGAAGAGAATGCATAAGTAAGAGTTGCCACAGGGGTAGCCTGAAGCCATATGCCAGCAAGTTACTCTGCTTGTATATTACGAGAATTTTTATCCATCTAATCAATAAGAAATGAGTAGTTACTATGGCAATTTCTACACTACAAGGTACTTGTGCTGCAGTAGAGTATGTTCTAGAAGGACAAATACACTTAGCACTCTGTTATGTAAATTTTTGCACCTTTTACAGTGTTGCAGTGCAGTGTGTAGGCTTGAGAAAGGCGAGAGGAATAAACTGAGTCAAAAGATAGCGGTGGTTATAAAGGACTGCTTGGAAATTCTTGAGTGACTAATACATGCCAGGTTCAAGCAGTCCACAAACATTCAGACAAATCAAGCAGTGATTTTGCAGATCCTTAGCTTGAAATCAGATATAATGAAACTAAGATTTCACTACTGTATTTCCCTTTGACTATCTTCCTCAGAGTTTAAACCGATGGGGCTGGAGTCTAGTCTCTCTTATACCACCATCAATTTGTAATAATATTGATTTCAACAGATAGCAATACACTCTGCAGTAGCCAGGCTGATTACAGTGGGTGTATTCCCTTACAGTACAATACTCCATAACCCTGTAGGGACTGCTGACGCTTACACATACTGAGAACAAAAATAAAACTTCACTCTCAACATACAGAATGCTACAATAAAAGTGTAAGGTTCTCTTAAAGGTTTGAAAATAATTGATCATAATCACCTTTATGAAATACACAGAAGAAGTACATATGCTTCCTGCAAAATCTTTATCCCAATTCAATCACATTATATTTTGCAGTATTTTTTTTCCCCTACACCTCTTTTCAAAATATTATCAATTTTCAGGTATTAGAACAAATGGGGAGGGACAAATGCTGAAGAGAAACCTAAACACTACAGAGGCAGGCAGTTCCCTTAGAGATGTCTGACAAGGCAGAAACATCATGGCTGCATACAGAGACAAATTAAGAGTTACCACAACTGCTGAAGATAGACCAATGATTGTAGCACAAACCTGTCAAAAAGATGGAGAGAAGCTCAGGTAAATTAGCAGTTGGCCAACTTTAGATGACAGAAACAGGCACAACAAATGCGGGGGCCTATGGACACTTTAAAACCTCCATTACCATCTCCTAGAATCCATATACAAATAACACATGGCAAAGTTACAAGTGTGTCCACTTCTGGCAAATACATGCACCTAACTGAGGTTCAGATTTCAATGCTTTTATTCAAATGATCAGTGCTGAGAACTGAAAGCTCATATGACTGAAAGGTACCGGGTCCTTTTCCATGGGATTCGGATACAATTGTATTTTTACTTATAAAATACTCACTATAAAGTTACATTATAAAGAAACAATAATTCCTACATAGGAGGGCTCTGGACCTCACTCTAGTAGCAAAGACATGGCCCCAAAAACCTCACAGGTAGAAAATAATTAAAAGAAGTATAACCCACAATAAGTATGCATCTTCAAAAGAGATCTTTGAAGTGGGATGATCCCTTTGAAATTTGAGAAGAATGAAAGAAAGAAAGACTTTATATCAAAAGATGATACACTTAGGCAAATCTTTTGAAGGCTGGAAAGTTTAATGATAGTTGTATATCACAGTCCAAGCAAAGGCTGAGGTAATATGTAAACATGCAAACAAATCCAAAGCTCTAACACTGCACAAAGGAAAAACTCTTAAAATAAAAAGGCTGTTTAGCAAGCTTAGTCTGCTTCTTCATAATGGTGTGCACAGGGTAAGAGGCTGGGCTGCTCCTGCAGAAGACGCTCAACCTTCACACTCTGCCTGCAGCCTATGTACCACAGTAGCCAACTTTTAGCTGCTTGAAATTAAGACTGAGTCTGTCTGGATACGATTTTCTAGGATTTTCAAAGGGACTCACAATTGGACAAGGGAGTTTAAACAGGCTCTGTATTTTCTCCCAAGTGTGTTACCTCAACAGCGCTCCCATCAGATGATTTCAAGTCCATTTCCTTATTAGAAAAAAAAAAAAAGACCAGCTACATGAATTTTTCCATTGCAGAAAGAAGGAATGAAACACAAGAAGTAGACTGGCCTGGAGACAGTCAACATCATAAAACTAGACTTGGAAAAGGCTTTATTCTCCCCTCTTGGAAGTTTATGGGGTCCTTAACGCCACAGAGCAATACCTCAGAAAATAACCACATAATGCAGTTACCAATAACATAGTTCAGAAGTTACAATCTTTCCCTTCACTTCATCAGCTGGGTATAAGAAATAATATTCTTTTAAAATGAACAAGAACAGAGAAGGGAAGATTTTTACAGCATTGTTTCCTTAACAGAATCGTTTCTTCCAGAAAAGCTTTAAGGCAGCACACTTGTGTTTTAAAAGTCTTTTTCTGTAGATGGGATAACTTACATCAAGCCTCTTAGTTTGAATCAAGTGAACTGAGTAAGTCCGATACCTCCTTTAGGAAACCTTTAGCTGATCACATTTTAATTTGCACCAAATGTTTCTGTGTCTACCTCCATACAACTCATCCTGGACAGAACTTTCTTATAGCAAGTTATCCTTTTAGCTAGCTCTGCAGTCAAGGTTCTCTAAAGCACTGAAAATCAAAGAAAATGTGGCCTGTAAGGAAACACAACAGGAACTGACTATGCATCTAAGCTAGTTCTCAAAGTGGCTTTTCTATGGAAGTGTTTCCAATAATGAACTTCAGCAAATTTCCATATTGCAATTTAAAGAGCCTGTCACTGTGGTCTCAACAGATGTGCAATAGCACCAACTATTCACACCACACAAAAACCAAACCTTTTTAGAAGAGCAATGTACTTCATTGTGCTGCACTAAGAGAACTGGTGCCTACTAGAAACTAGAAATTACCCTGGAAGTAGAAAAAACACTGTTCCATAAAATGGTTAGGTCTTAAAAGAAAGGGCCTGAAGCACGTCAGCCACTCTTGGATCTCCAAGATAGCGTATCCAAGACAGAGCATAAAGCATCTCCTGTGAGTAACGAAACACCATGAGCTCTCCACTATCAGTATTTTATATTCCCTAGCCTCCCATTATCTAATTTCTATTGTGTAATGTCCTGTTTATAGACTTCAGGCTCTTTGCTGGTTATTTTATTGTTATCAGTAACAAGTCTGTTGCTTGCACTACTTCCTTACCTCAGATTTGTACTGCCCTAGCACTCTCAAGAAAACAAAACAAAAACAAAAGAAAAAAAAAACCCAATGAAACTACTCAACCCCACAACACATAACGCACACTTTTACAGCATGGTGGAAGATTTAGCAAAACGGCTATTATAAGCACCTTGCAAGATCATAGGTGTAAGCAGAAACAAAGACAATATTAAACATTATACTCAAATTAGAGCATGAAAGGATTTATTCTAGAATGAGTCACTGCTAAACAGTTTAATAAGAAGTAGGATCTTACCCTCTACAAGCATTTAAAAAAAGAAAAAAGAGGAAAAAAAAGAAGTTAACCTCCCCCCTCCCCCCCAATGTCCTTTACTGAGCCATAGTGGCAACAAGGGAAGTTAATCCTCTTCATTCTACCTTCTTTCTGTGTTCTGAGAGGTTACTCTCATCCCCTTGCTCCTACACAGCCTTGTTCCAAGGAGCCTCATGGACAAGGATCCCTTATTACTCACAATCATTTCTGAAAGATGGACCTCAAGCTACACAAAAACTGAAAACAAAAGTGAGTAGAGTCCAAGCATCACTACCTTCCTACTGTATCTCACAGCAGTTGGGAACACTGGTTAAGGAACAACAGAAAACACTCCACAGGCACCCTTGTCCTGGTGGAAGCTAGTATTACTATAAATGGAGATACTACTTTGTTAAGAGAAGTGAATAATCACATGGGATGCGGGAGAAGGGACAACACCACAGGGAGATTTGACTCAGCTACTTACAAGATCATATAGCCAAGCCCTCTGTCCATTTCAAGGACACAGTGAAGGACCATGTCTTTTTCAAATGCTTAGGAACACTTCAGATGATGCTAGATGTCATTTGGAAGCACTTTACTTATATGTGCACAGCTATAAGAACAAGGTCACAGGCATTGGGAGGGAAGCAGGACAAAAAAGAATGGTACTTGGACAGTTAGAAACAGGGCATGCATTTGCCCCTCGAGGGCAGACAGAAGGCTCAGTTAAACCTGGGGTTACTGTAACTGAATACTTCCTGTAATGACTTCAGCACAATTTTGCACAACCATGAGGTAATGTACACCTCTTCACACCACACATCTTCAATGCTGCAAAAGACAGGTAGGATTCACCAGCTCTACTTATCATACCTTTGCTTTCAATTGTCCTGTAAATGGGAAATCTACAGATAATCCTTCAGGACAGACTCAAGCAGGACAAAGTCCCATTAGAAGGGGTTACCTTCCTCTCTACTGCATTCAAGACATGAATGAACCCTCCTGAAGCAGCCAACTTAGCAGATGGTGAACTACTTCTTTGTCTTCCCTTTCTCCTCACTGTGGGACCGCATATGTTATGATTAACATCTCCATCCCTTCTTTTTTTGAGTCTGCCCTGACCAAAGACATAGGAAAACTTTACAAAATAACCAGTTTCTGAATTCACAACTTCATTATCAACACAGGAGAAGAGAAAATGTTCTTACCATGTCAGAACAGTCCATTTCACATCCAACATCTGAGAGATGGAGAATACAGACTCTGAAGTACTTGAACTAATCTAATTCCCTGCTTGCAACAGGAAGAGTTTTCACCCTCCCACCTGCCTATTCGCTAAACCTCTCCCTTCCCTTCCTTTCCTTTCCCTTCCCTTCCCTTACCTGATTGCAATTAGCAGCTCCTTGATTCAGTTTACTAATTCAGCAGAAAACTAAGAAGCAGAGGCAGAGGAAAGAGAGGCACAGTGTGTTGTTGTATTAACTCAGTTGTGTTGCCTAACTGCCTGATGAATGACAAGTCACATAACCTAATTGGACAGAGCCAGGTCAGGAAACTGTTCGTATACTTAACTGTTGAACAATAAGGCTTGGATTTAGTGGATCATTATTGACTTGAAGATCTCTTTTCTCTGTTGCTGACTCCCACAATATGATAGGAGGATTGTCCAAGGGTATCTCTGTCCAGTGCACAACATAGAACAAAACAGGATAAAGTTCTTCAGATTTACCAGCATTTGGAAGGTTTCCCAGGAAGGACAAACTGCGGCGGCAGGATGCCTTTCTGTTTCAAGAGGGATAAGTCTACCCAAAACAGCTGCTTGCAACTGGAACAAGAACTGTGAGACACTGATGAGAAACCGGAACGGAGGAATGACAAAAGGGAGATGGACCCTTTCCCCAAGCAGAAAACAGAAGAGGGCAGATCTGCCAGTTTTCCACTGCTTTCCCCACTTCTCTGTACAGTCCAGACCTCTTTGGACTCATCCACTTTGGGCTCTAACTGCATTCAAATATAACCGGAAAAAGGATGATTAACTAGCACTGTCAGGTTGGCTTGTGGGAAGAAGCAGAAAAAAATTGTTTTAGAGACAGGTCTGAGGCTTGGGAGAATTTTTTTAAAGTAACTTAAAAAGTGACTTAAGCCCCCCATATTCCTTTGGCAATTTTTACAAGATATAAACTTCTTTAGTGCTCCATAGCTTGCCTGAATACCAAGTTTTCCATTTCTCCATATTCATATTTTCAGACACAGTGAGAGGGAGACAATGGAGGCCAGATATGAGGAGCACAACCACAGCTGTGCAGTCAGGCTCTTCTAAAATCATCCCAGTCTGTCAGGCCATAGTTCCACAGCAGTCAATAGCGGCCAGTTTCCTATTCATGCTTCCCTACAGCTACAACAGCATATTGAGCAGCACCGTACATTCAGGTAAACATGACTCTCCCTGCAGACTGATGATCTTTTCTGACAGTAATTAATCATTGTCGTGGTTTAACCCCAGTCAGCAACCACGCACCATGCGGCTGCTCGCTCACTCTCCCCTGGTGGGATGGGGGAGAGAATCAGAGGAGTAAAACTGAGGAAACTCCTGGGTTGAGATAAAGACAGTTGAACAGGTAAAGCAAAAGCCATGCGTGCAAGCAAAGCAAAACAAGGAATTCATTCACTCCTTCCCATGGGCAGGCAGGTGTTCAGCCATCCCCAGGAAAGCAGGGCTCCATCACGCGTAACGGCTACTTGGGAAGACAAATGCCATAACTCCAAACGTCCCCCTCTTCCTTCTTCTTCCCCAGCTTTATACACTGAGCATGACGTCATATGGTGTGGGACATCCCTTGGGTCAGTTGGGGTCGGCTGTCCTGGCTGTGCCCCCTCCCAGCTTCTTGTGCACCCGGCAGAGCATGGGGAGCTGAAAAAGTCCTTGACTAGTGTTAGCACTACTTAGCAACAACTAAAACATGTCTGCATTATCAACACTGTTTTCAGCATAAATCCAAAACACAGCCCGATACTAGATACTATGAAAAAAATTAACTCTATCCCAGCTGAAACCAGGACAGTATCCACCCCTTATTCCATACCATTTACATCATGCTCAGGTCCCACATAATCCTCAGGAGAAGGAACAACGGTACCTTTTTTTTCCCTTGCACTTGTAGTTTACTTAACACAGGGGGCCTAGCCCTAGACTTGGGCTTCTATGATAATAATACCAGCTGTCACACCATAGACTGGGGGTATTAGACCAAGGGCTAAATATTGGTTCAGTATATTGCAAGACAAAGAAATTTTGTTAGATTAAGTTCAGTAAGTGATAGATCTGTTTCTTGAAAGTCACATGCACAGAGAAATTGAGCAAAGAATCTGCTGCCTCCAAATGAAGAGTGGCCTGTTTGCAGAGATGAAACAACTTCAGAGGTTTCCAGAGTTCTGGTACTGGTGGGTGACAGATCTGATACAGCTCACACACAACCATACTGGCTATACCTTCCTCAAATTCTTTACCGCAAGAAAATGGCAACCCCTCAGGTTAGCCAACAACCATGGGGATCTCCATTTGTCGTTTTATGCATCATTCCTTATTTGTTAAAGCTGACTGTCAAAGTTCATGAGATACCTAAGATGACTCGTTAATTGTTTTCCAAATGTTTCCAACAACATTAGTTGTCTGAGAAAAAGAACCTATGAACAATCTTCACCTAACTGAAATGAAATAAAAAGCAATGTAGTTATTAGTAAAAGGAGAAAAGTGTCATGATAAGACATTATGTCATTTAGAACACGAGATTACGTCAACAACCATACCATTTGCACCTAAAAACTATGCAACGTAACACGGCTCAATTCAGCACACACATAAATCTAAATGTGGCTAATCACATTAGTCTGGCCACACAAAATGAAATGATCTCTGACTAATACTAACACAGATGAAACTGAGAAGTATTTGTAGTGCATCTCTTTGGGCTGCACTCAGTTCTAGCTGGTTAGGAAGTGAGGACAACAAGGAAAATAAGACCCTTTCTTATGCTCAGCAAGGCTGAAAGCTCAGCAAGCTTTGTACACACAGTAAGAAATTATTTTGCCAAAAAACAAATCATTCAATATTTTGCAAATATTGTTTTGCCCCCTGAAGGATAGTTATTTGGTTTTATATATTCCCGTGATCTCCTGGGAACTACACAGAAACAAAGGTGTGGATAAAGACAGACAGAACAATAATGAAGTCAGATGTCTGGGGGTACTGATAGCATGCTTTCAGATCACAAAGTAACTACATCTAATGGCACTTTACTTAGTAGAGATATATACAGTTGAGAAGTAGAAAATGGGAGATGTCTGTGCAAAGGTCAAAAAAGCTGTAATAGTTTATACCATCTGAAGGTGTGGCCCAATATACAATTATGTCCTCTTTAAAGACTTCAGGTAAAGGCTACCAGATGCATTTCCTAGAGGTAGATAGTTCAGGTAGAGGAACAGACATCAATGGTTATAAAGAGCTACTGCTTCCTGAACATCAACTTCAATGTGGAACGCTGCCGTATATGGAATCAGTATCCCTAGCTAGTCATGTGATTTGATGCTGGGGATATTAATGACTACCTTAGGCTCTGTGATTAAACAATTATGGTTTTTCTACTGGTAGGGATTAAGCAAGAAAGAAGGTTCCCAGTCTCCTCACTATAACACACAGAAAGTATAATTTGATGCCACATATGTTAATCACATAAGGTAGCCTTAGGAAGCAACCACAGAGCCTATGACAAATCCTTGTTATGCCAGAGACAGAGACAAGGCCTAGTTCAGCAAGCTTTTCCTAGTCTGAGCTGTAGCGAACAAATGGACCTTGCCAAAATGTCTGCAGAATAGTGACCTCACACCTCTTCAAGCTGCACATTCATAAGTGTAGATGCAAAGAGAGGTGACTAAGATGTGTTGAGTTTTGCACCAGCATCAAAACTTGTTCAAGCGGGAACTAGCAATCAGGACGGATGACTGCAGCTATGCAAGACCTCTTCTTCTAAGGCCAGGAACAGAAAAGAAATGTCCTAGAGCATCTGAGCTGGGTAAGCCATTTTCCAGTACTCTTCTGAATAAAACAGAGTGAAATGGACTGGCTCTCTAGAGAAACTGAGTGTATAGATTGAGTACTAGCCAATAGTATATGTTTATAAGCAACAGCCTGATTCAGCCAAAGAATTCTTTTTGGATATTTTTGTTCTTTAAATGGAGAAGAGAGAAGCTTCTGGCAGCCTGCCATTGTAATGTGATATCTTGGCAGGAAAACGCTTTGTATTATATCACAACCATATGGTGGTGGAAAAGATTTTTTTGCTATTAAGTTCCTGTAATAGTCCATTCCCATTTTTAACGCAGGCTTTCTGCATAAGAAGAATATGTTTTCTTCTCAGTTCTATCACAAGGGTTGTTAGTATATGACTACACTTTTATACCTAATAATGGCCAACATTAAAAACATTACAGTTTCAGAGGAACTGTATTACCTCTTCTATTGTGAAAAGGTAAAGGAGCACACTGATTGAATGTAGCTTCTTTGAATAGTTAACCCTGGTTTCCCATAAGAAGGCATTCCTTTTTTTTTTTTTTTTTTTCCCAGTGGATGAGAATACTGTCCAAATCAGCTATGATCAAATGAGGTCTGGCATTCTTTGGGAACAGTGAGAATAGGAAGATGTGTGGGAAGTTGTTGCTTGCATTTCTGTCTTCACCAGCTCATCTCCATTCGAGGAATGGCAACAATAAATAGATTCCCTCAGTTGTCTTCCTATTGCTAGTTGAAATCCAAACCGAGTCAATGCTATAGGAAACTGTGTTTTTCACACATTCTTAGGACAGGCTCCTACTTTGGTCCAGCTGACTTTCTCCCTCTACATGTCTAGGAATCAGCAGATACCAACATCAATGAATTCAAATCTTACAGATTCTGAAGTCTTTAGGCTTTGACTTTCCTGTTGGGATAAGCCTGTTACCAGTATGAGGCTATGAATGAGTTTTTGGCATAGGCATCCTCCTCAGCACCCAGTACCAAGCATGTGTTACTGTGCTGCTCTTGTTTCCAACTTTTGCAGTCTTCTATCTTTGCAACACAAAAATGAATAAAAGTACACAGAATTTCTTTTTCATCAACAGCCATCCAAACACCACCACAACCTTCTCTGCAATCACCTTTTTTGCCAAGGAAGCTAAAACACAAGATAAGACACAGAGGTACTTACCTAACAAAGGTCTCTCCAGCACAGCAAATAAATTTCCATTAAGTGTTCCTGAGGCTGATCTGTGCAGGATCCTAGTTCAGAACGCATGATACCCCTGCAGCTTGCTCTTGCCCAGACAACTCTGCTTGTACTCTCAGGAGTGCATAAAGCAGTGGATGGGTAGCTGAATTCTACTTCTTCACTGAAGTTCTTTGGCCCACTATGGCTACCCTAAAGTGCAATAATAAATTAAATAATGCCCCTGAACATTTGCAGACACTCAAATGTGAACACCTATGCAGTTAAACCTATAGAATGGTTCCTGGTATGTTTCTGACCTGGGCAAAACAGTATGTGCCCCTACAACTCCAAGGTGTGTGTGAGAGTCATGATGTTCCAGGAGCTGTCCCCAGCCAGCAGTACTTACACATGTGGAGGCCCAGATAGTTTCCAAGCGTAATCACATGCTGTTCTGTGCCAGCAAACCTCAAGGCCTTGGTACTTTCGTATTTGTAATAGGTTTAATTTAGTAGGAAATATGTAAGCTAAGCAATTCCCATTGATTTCAGGTATGGTCTAATGTCAAGAACTAGTTGCACTCTATGAGTGAAAGGAATAGAGTCTCGCCTACATTTGAATTTGCCCCAAGTCCTTCATGATATTGTTATGATCTGGATGCCTACAAAAACAGATAACAACAGAATTACTGAACTCTGCAATGAAAACCCATAGGGAGGAGTTTGTGAGAAAATGATAGAAAATTCCACTGCTGTGACTTGTGTGATGGCAGGGCTGAAGTTTCTGCACTCACTCCCTGAGCAGAAACATTACCAGGGCAGGTACAAATATGAGACTATTTCAACAAATGGTCCATAACTTGCCTACATGTTAGAATTCAATTTTCTCTACTTTCATATACCTTTATTGCACTTCTTGGAACATAACAACCTAAGAGGTTTCTCTTTATGGCATGGAGCATATGAATGTTATAAAAGAGTATTTACAGCAGAATATCCTCAAGAATTATTTATATTACTGTCAGCTCTTTTGAGACACTTAGACTAATCCTGTCTTTAGGGATTTTCCTTTTTAAAAATGTCCATGCCCCTTGATAAAGCCCTTCACGCTTTAGCCAGAGAAAGCACATTTTGCTCATATGATGTATTTCTGACTGACAGCATAGTTTGCAGCCTTTAAAAATATTCATATGCAGTAGTCAAAACATAGCACGCTCGCAGCTCCTTGGAATCTTAATTCCAAGCCTGTCTAACTTCCTGTCAAAACTTACAGAGTAAGCAGTAATCAGAAAGATCTACTGTGAGAAAGAGTGAGTATTGCAGGATCCAATGAGACAAAAGAAAAGGGTTACAGCTTCTGATTTTCCAGAGCAGAAATGCAAAACAAACAATGCAGCCTCAAAGCAACAAATCAGAATTGGTCATGGTATAGCTCAATGGAGAATAAATACACTCTGAAAAGAAAATGAAAGATGAAAGAAAGACTTGTCCATAATTTACATTTGTTAATATGGAAATTAGGAAAATAAGTAAATGCCTATAAAAAGACATTAATAGAATTCACCCAACTTTACAGTTTGAATTTGATTCTGTCATTCCTTCTTACATATAATCCAACAGAGCTCAAGCTGCCTAAAAAGCACCATTATTACAGTAATACAGAAGTCTGTTATGCCTAGTCAATAATCTTAACTCTACCAGTGGATGGCATACCAACAGTAAAGGGGCCAAGAACACAGACTTCCTCTACCTTAACAGTTAACCATACCTTCAAGTAAGTATCCCTTGGGTAAAGCTTTGTCTTCTGCAGGCAATATTGCCAGCTCTTTCCAAACCTTTGCTTGCAAGTCAGCTATAAATGACATTGAGAGTTTGCAACTGCTCCCCTTGACATCAGTGGTGAAATTTGCTTAAACTTTGCCTCTAGGAGTGGAATGGCATGTGGGAGCACTCCAAAATGGCTAGAACAATATAGCAGCTTATGACCTCCACTATAGACCGCTGGAGAGGTAAACTGAAGTCTCTGGTCAGGTCCCAGGTATAAAGTGAAATCCAAACCCACCTCATTCCAGAGATCACCAAATCAAGACATGGTCACTTAAAATGTTCATGTGCACACATGCACAGAGAGGTGAGCAGGCCTTGAGACAGCAAAATCGCAAGTCAGCATGCATGTCTTGACAAGAGACTAGACAGATTTTTTCAAAACCAACTTCAACTATGCCTAAGAGCAACTAATTCTCTCATCGTGCTCATTACATTCTCTCTCCTCTTTATGTGAAAATGATCATTCTGACCTGCAGAAAAATGTTTGATTATTACTCAGTTTCATGGTCACAGCATTAAGTTTTTTCAAAGACATCTTACAAACTGAGAACAAGAAAAAAAAAAAGAAGAAAAAGCCCTGTTACCTAAGAGCCTATTGAAATTCTTTAAGTCTCTGGGCATGCATTATGTATTCACCAAGTTTGCTGCTGGTGATGTAAGTTAGAAATTCTCCTGCTGGTTTTGATTACAGCTGCAGAGTCACAGATTTGAACAGCAGTAGACAATCATTTTTCTGAGCCTGCAAATAAATATAAAACGTTTCCTTTTTCCTTATCACATAAACCTTCCACTATGATTACTTCAAAATGAATTCCTATTTTCTTCAGATTTTCTCCACTTATCGTTTTACAATTAACAAAATGTATTCCATCCAACAAAGCTCTGTTATTTGCATTTTCAAAGGTCACCATACAGGTTAAAGTTATTTAACTATGAAAGAGATGATAATTTCACAATCTTTTTACATGCAGATAAAATACAAAATTACCTCTGGGTTTTTAATTTGCACATTTACAGACACATGATAAAGAGTTTTACGATAATGGTATAAGCAGCATAACGAACTTTCAATTAGGCTGTGACAGCTCTTCCCTCTAGTCTTTGCATTGTCATTTTATTATTTAAAACACTGTCATCTCTTTAAGGGAGCAACAAAGAATTTTACTTACTACACCCATACTTTGGAACCAAAATGGCAGCTTCTCCCAAGAGTACAGCTGCAGCATGTCAGCTCGCACACGTGCACTGCTTGGCATGCAAGTGCTCCTTGCCAAGCAGGGTGGGAAAGAGATTGAATCAGATACAATTAGATCAACAGACCATCAGGTTTTATGGGTGTCACTAGCACTGAACAGTCCAGATCATCAGATTAGAACAGTGATAAATGGCAAAGAAAAGTCCTATATATTGCTATAGCACCCTTGTGTTTTGTGGTTTTTTGTTTTTTTTTTTTTTACTTTATGTCATATTGCCTTTGTACAAACACAATAGAAATCCTTCTGGATGTGAAACCTAAATTATTCCTGGAAAAAGCAATGCTCACTGAATTTCCTATGAAACTGTAACAAAGTGAAATTCTGCCCCCCATCTAAGAAGTTCTTGGCATACCTTACAGAAAATTAGATTCCTCGGCATGACACCTCACCCACCTCAGGCAGACCAATGCAGCTGAGCTAATTATGAGTCCAATCCATTCCAAAGTTACCCTTTCTCAGTTAACACCATGGCCACAAACCTATCCAACCTCTTAGAATGAATATTTCTTAATATTATGAACTACTCCAAAGTTGGTTGCTGTGACTACTTTGTATTTGTGTTGAAAGCCAATCATGTCAAGGTCATATTTTGTTTTTTGTCCCCAAGTGTCTGCACTTTTAAATCAGAGAGTAATTGATTGCAACAAAGCAATTTCTGTATTTTTAGATGTCTAATCAAAACCTGCTACAGCAACTTGAAAAGTCCTGCAGACACAAGCAGTAAAAAATATAAAAATTATGTGAATTTCATGGAAAATAAGATCCTACAAACCTCCCGAATTGACATTACTTATTGAAAATCACAGGTAATTTTACATCTCAGCTGAGTGCAATAGAATGAAGCCATTTGTGGTCATATCTGATGTAAAAATATTGCACACCAATGGTAAATCTTTTAAAAATGGAACAATTTTGAAGGGTGTAATCAGTGGGTTGCACAAAACAACAGACAATTTACTTCTCTTTCAAGCACTCTGAACAGAAAAGAAAGGTCGGAGACACATGTAGGCAAAGGAATGCTTCTATGAAAGTCACAATAACCTATGGCTATAATGGATCTAGAATAGCTGTTGACCTATTCTACTGTCAGAAATTTCACTCTCCTTGACACGTGTCTTCCTCATCTTCATTTGCCATGAATCCCACCTGGCCTGGAACTTGGACAGTTCAAGTTACACAGTGAAAACAACCTCCTTTTACCCATCCTGAGACACCTTAAAACATCTCTGCATCTTCTCAGATTCTTCTAATTTTATTTTTGTCTCAGCTCTAGGTTGGTTGATATGGGGAGGACAGAAGGAGGCAAATGCAAGTCACAGTGAATAGTATCCTAATTGTACAGATTACAGTTATATGCTGTTCCCCCCATAGTAACTGCCCCTTCCAAAAAAGAAGATTCAAATTAATAATACAAACCCCATAATCTTAGAATTAGAATGCAATTTTTCAAGACTTCTGCTACAGGAAATACAACCACATTCCTTCGTGGCTGGACATGAGAACACCAATGACAATATTAAAATAGCAAAACCAAATGCCACGCATTTAAAAGACTATTTAGAAAGACATGAAGAATTTAGAAGTCTGGTACACCTAAGACTGCATAAGAAGTGACTTAAAATTGACTGAAGTGGAAGTCTTAAGATGAACTGAAACTTTTTAGAAGTTGATAAAAATGAGAAACCTGGTAAAGTGCATTTCTGTTCCTGAATTCTTCTGAAAGTGGCTGTGTGAGAAGGACTACAAAAGACTTCCATTTTTATTTCATGTCAAACAAGGCTGCAAATCATGTCTTGGGGCAAGATGAAATTGCCATTGTAGTCCAAAAGAGGACTGCATCTATTTTACAGGTGAGAAGCTTACCTGGACCCTTTACAGACCTCGATACAACACTGAAGCTGAAACTAACAATTTTAAAATGTCTGAATTTAAAAAAAAAAAAAGGCTTTTTATCCTTCTGTTACTATTACATGTACAGAATTCACAGTCTCTGGGACTAAACTCTTGTGCATGCAATATACAGGAACTATAGAACTACCAAGTTGCTTTCAGCAATTCATTCTGTAATCCTGTCTTTAGTTAGTGCTTTACTGCAGAAAGCACCTTGAAGCCAAAATCTGGCCATTGATGTAGTGGAAGAAAGGAGTGGTGAAGAGTGATTTGCTATCAATGTACTTTTTGAAGCATGAGATTTCACATATCTTAAGGAGTTAGAAGTGTTATTGGTTATAAAATTATTCAGCCCTTTTAAACTATCCAGCTGCAGTATTAATCTTGGTAACCTTCCTTGACAATGAATTAAACAGATTTACCAGACACTGAATAAAAGTAGTATTTCCTTTTATTGGATCCACATTTATTCTAGTTAATATCATCAAGCTCACGTTATAGAAAGAACAAATGAGGATCTTGTTTTCACTGTACATTTGTGATCTTGATGTAGATTTTTTTTTTAATTCCACAAATTCTTTGTCCTATTTCCTTGCTGTCCTGCCCAACTGTATGCCTCTTCAGATTAAATAAAACAATAATAATATTTTTAAAAAATTGCAGGAGGTACAGAAGTTGACACTGAGTCTTATCCTAGGATACCTGCTGTCTTGGCACCCTTGCCTCCATTCTGAGACATGAAAGGCTCTTTGAATTACACTATAACATGAGCTGTATGCCTGGGTGGTGGAATAGAAAACACCTACTCTTCACCAAACTGTTTACCAGCCTACACTGTGGAGTAACCAAGACTACTGCATGGAACTAGAAGAAAATCTTTTAATAGTCTATTTGACAAAGAAATAGAAGTTTCAGGCCAACTCTCCAGAAATTCATGCCAAATTCAGAAAAATTTTGGCTTTAGAAAAAGGAAAAAGAACACACAAGAAAACAAGACTTCTGTGACCATCCTTTGCAAATGTTTGCATGCCTGTCCATTGCTGCCACCATTTTCTCCCCCTAATAACTTGAACACCTAGTAGCCAATGTTAATTAAACCTGGCACAGCAACTGCAATTGAACAGAAAAATTCCTACAAGGTTCCTGAAAACAAACAGCAAGCTAAAGGAGAGAGTTCCTATTAGCACACACACCGAGGGGAAACCTCTGACATGAGCTTTGCTAGAAGGTACCAACAGCTCCACATTAGCAAGAGCAGTTGCATATGCTTCTATTACAACTCACAGCATGTTCGACACCCAAACACCAAAATCTGAGCAATGAGCCTTATGAGTTCTTCCACTTTCAGGATGGAAATCAACACACAGAAGAAGAAAGCCAGTTATTCCAACAGTTCTACCATGCAATGGATACACTTCATGTGGGAGAGGATGGAGAGACTCCCAGCTTCTCACTGTCTGAAGTAGACAGGTAGCCTGCACATCTAGGGGATGATGAAGGAAAGGCATTTTAGTCATTAGTCTAACTTAAGTCAGAAGGAAAATTCTTATCCCACCCCCATTTGGGATCAGTCAAAGAGGAGAAGTGACTCAGAGGTGTCTTATTGTCACAGAATCTCCATGGAGCCCCAGCTCATGTGTTACACTTTGCTCAGGTCTCTGCTTCAAGCCACTACGTCACCCAACAGCTGTTCCAGATCAGGTACTATCTGAACACCAAACCACAGCACATTTTCCAGCAAAGAAAATGGACATTTTATTCCTTTAATGCATAGAAGTACTTTTCTCTGTTTCTTAAAAGTAGCTCTGAATTTCAGCTATTTTCACATTTATTTTAATCCTCTGACTTCAGGTCATTTGATGAATCTTAGGGAAATTTTGAAACAACTTTACAAACTTATTTTTTCTCTTTCAACAAAGCCACTCTTTTATTATACCTTCACTCAAACATTTTATGAATACAATAAAAAGACAAAAGAACCCTGTATTTAAGTGCTCTGCTTGTATTACAGAACTATACTCTCACCTTTCTTAATCTGACTGCATATCAGTGCCACAGAGCTGGATGCAGGAGGGCACAAGGCATTAGCTTAGCACAGGCTCAGTTAGACTCTGAGGTCTGAAGGTATGCCTCTACTCAGAGACTCAGCCCTTGGCAAGGAATCAAAAGGCAAAAACTGCTGCCAGTTGCACTCAAAGGCAAGTTTCCCAGAAAAACATAATCCAGAACTGGAAAGAAGGTAAAAAGATCTTGGCCAAAGGCAGAGTTCCTTCATTCTAACAGGGAGAACATGGTTTCAACTTCCTCCCATGTCTTCCCCCTTAGAACAGTGAGAGGTTTTCCACGTGCCCAGGACTTAAGTGATGGGAATATGGAGCCACTAAAAGGCTCCAGAGATTAGCTATGGAAGAAAAAAGAAAAGAGTACAAGGTAGGGCATTTTGTTTACAGCTTTTACCAGCATTATTCCTTAGAGAGAGGGAGGAGTCTTTCTTTTTTGGAGTGTGGGTGGAAGAGTAAATGGAAGGCATTGTGAGTCAGATCAGATCAAGATAATGCCAAGCTTTCCAGTAAGCTTTCTGAAGCCATGACATTGCAAATGACGTTCCTCTTGGGCCTCAATTTCCCAGCTGTAAAAAGACAACTTGTTTCATGGAAGCTGAAAGATGGCTGTTATTTAGTGAGGGCCCTTATAAATAAGCATCGAGGAGTGGAAGGTTCCAGACAAGACAACAGTCTGTGAAAAGCAGAGATTATCATGTCTCAGTGCTCAGAATGTGTTATTTCTAGAGAACTATACCCACTAGTGCTTAAAACTCTCATAAGTCTTAATTCCAGCTGAGTATGAAAGCCTGACATTTCAAAGATTCCTGTGGAGACAATACATTCTTAAAAGTAACTTTTTAATGTGGAGAAACATTCGTTCTGAATTTATTTTTTTAACGTTGGGGTAAAGAGGATGTGTTTCTCCATCTCCAGGGGTTCCCTATGCTGCTCTATAGTAGGAGCAACTCAGGACATTTGGACATCTGGAACTTTTTAGCTCCTTTCCCATGCTGTGGTAAGAATACCCTAGAAGTCCTTAGAGTCCTCACTGAGCTGAGGCTCTCAGAGTATTCAGTATGAAGACAAGATCATGATCCCTGGTTGTAAGGCTCCTTGAAGCAAGGGTATCAGACCACCCGAAGGTTTCCAGGGGCACAAGCAAGCCAGCTGATATGCAGAATTTTGTCCAGAAACCTGGCCTTTTGGTCCAAGTTTCCTGAAACGCAAACAGTTTCCATGAAACATTCATTTGTGAGTAAATTTACACTGTCAGATGAAATCCATTTAACTGAAAAAGGGCTTGCTATTGATTCCCATTCATCCCTCTGTGGAGAAGGGAATGGACCATAAAAATGTCCGTGCTAACATTACAGCAAGAGACTCAGGTGAAAAGAGTGGGGACGTGGGGCAGGGGTCACTGAAGAAACAGTCTTTACACTGGGGGTTAGGAGAAGCCCCATGCTCTCCAGGTGCAAATATTTCTGGGTGTACATCCCATAAATCTATCTGCTTTGTCTGTCCTGCATCTCATGTTATATCTGCAAAGGAAAACAGACCGGACAAAGGAGTCAAATGCCATTTAGGACAAACAACAGTGTTACCTCAAGCTTTGAAGGGAAGTTGTTTCATGAAAGCTACCATAAACTTAACTCCCTACCCAGCTCAATAGCTACTAAAATGTGGTTCTCAGCGAATAGCCTAAAGTGAATGAAACAAATAATTGAAAGGAGTTAGTTTACTAATTATGCACAAAACATTGACATTCCAAAAACCAAACACACAAAATTAAGTATCAGATCTCCTGAATAATACTGAAGGCTTCATTGCCTAAGCACAGTTACGGGCTCTAAGATGTGTATTGAGTTTCGGGTTTTCGCAATATTTTCCAAGGCTCTTGGGAAGCACGCTTACCACATTCTAATCCACACCCTGTTATTATTACTGCTGTTTTATATGGTATGGATTAAATAAACTTGACAACAGATCAAACTTAACAGGAAAGGCTGATTTTGAAACTGCAGCAAGTCATCTTCTAAATGTAAAATCATTATGTCTAACATTAATCCATTAGTATCCTTAGCACATTAAACAAGAACAGCAGAAGCTGTTCTAATTTTTATTATCATCTGTTACTATTTTTTCCTTCTTTTTTCCAAACTAGCAGCAAAAATTTCGGAAGATACAAACTCTTAGTAAGTGTAAAAGTGTTTTAAATGCAAAAGTAATTTGGCAATATTGCATCACTTGATACCTGCATTCACATCACCAGCTGATTGAATCTTCCTCTCAACTTCTAGACGATAAATCTATTATGTTATGAAAAAAATTGTAATAAACCAACCTTCATGTACAATCCCTGAAAAAGCATTAATTATCCATACATCTTTCAGGAATAACACAAATCAGAAAGTCTTACCTCTTTTTTGAATTCTTGTTTGTTTTCCACCATGCCATAGGTCACACTTGGATATATAGACTTGAATTCTCCTTCAAGCAAAAGCATCTCTTTAAGGTGTGCCATATGACCAAACTGTCAGAAAAGCATACTGGTGACTAGCAATCATTGTGTGCTATCATTTTTCCCACAAAAATAAGAAGGAGCAAAGGTTGTTTCTTGTATTTGAAGCTGATAATATCTAATGAACATCCTCAGCAACAGGCACCGATAACTACAATCTTTGCTACAAAATAGAATTCTACATCAAGAGAGCACAGGGAAAGCATATAATTTCTTTCTTCATGAACCAGTATGTGCTAGATAAAAATAATTAAAAAAGACATTTTAAAACTTTGCTTTCAGATGCTGCATTTTGCCTTGACAATTGAGTCTTCTGAAGGGAAATTTCTGGAGTGAATATGGCTGAACTTAGCCCACTGAAATGATTACTTGAAACCTACTTGTCACTTAGGGGTTCAGATCCCATCAGTACCTGCTGTAGTCACTCCGGAATGACCTCATCATTAAAGATTAAACTCTCGCTATGACAGAAGATCATCTCCTAGATTCAGTTTTGTAATTCCTTTGCAGCTGACATGCCTTTTCTTAGGCTGGTTTAATTCTCCTACGTGGGGCAATACTGCCTGGTAATGTTAATCAAGAACTAATCTATACGTACTGGGTTTTAGCCCTGGGCTAACTCCTTTCCAACTGTGGCTGTGGTGCGCAGCAGGACTGCAGCAGCAATCCTTCCAGAAACTGGCTCTGCAGAATGACATGCAAATTGATTCTCTGATAGGTGATACATAGCATTCATGGACATCCGTTCCTTCAGTTCTCTTGATGGCATTCACAAACCTTGCTGTACTGGTTTTGACTGGGATAGAGTTAATTTTCTTTGTAGCAGCCCATATGGTGCTATGTTTTGGATTTGTGACCAAAACAGTGTTGATAACACAGGGATGGTTTCGTTACTGCTGAGCAGGGCTTACACAGAGTCAAGGTCTCTTCTGCTTCTCACCCCACCCCACCAGCAAGTGGGCTGGCGGGGGTGCAAGAAGACGGGAGGGGACACAGCCAGGACAGCTGACCCCAACTGACCCCAGGGATGTCCCACACCATATGACATCATGCTCAGCATATAGAGCTGGGGTAAGAAAAAGGAAAGGGGGAATGTTCAGAGTGATGGTGTTTGTCTTCCCAAGTCACCGTTACGTGTGATGGAGCCCTGCTTTCCTGGGGATGGCTGAACACCTGCCTGCCGGTGGGAAGGAGTGAGTGAATCCCTTGCTTTGCTTTGCTTGTGTGTGCAGCTTTTGCTTTACCTGTTCAACTGTCTTTAACTCAACCCATGAGTTTTTTCAGTTTTATTCTTCTGATTCTCTCCCCCATCCCACTGCAGGGGTGAGTGAGTGAGCAGCTGTGTGGTGCTTAGCTGCCTAGTGGGATTAACCCACAACACTTGCTATAGTGCTCTGGACTGTCATTCAAAAGCAGTTACCTCAGTGAGCATCTCTGATAGTATCTTACTACTCCTGTCCTACTGACATTTCTAGAACACTCCAGGAGCCTAGTCAGAGGAAATTTTGGGTTCATTTCAGTATTTAGGAAATGAACCTTGTTTGGGGCTTTTTTTGTTTTGTTGGTTTTTTATATCATTGGTATAAAGCCATAAATAAAAGGCTTCCTTGGTGGAGAAAGCATTTCCCAAATGTACTAGCTGTGCCTTTATACTACCTAAGTAGTGGGTAAATAGGGGAAGCAATGTCTTGAACTTTTATTCTACCACATCAGTTGCCTGAGTTTGGCATTGCTGAACATTCTGCACTCAATCCTTTATCATGGAAGAAAGACCTCAAAGGAGAGAGGAAGGAAAGGAGTGGATTTTTTCCCATAAAAACAGATCTTTCTTTTTTAAAGAGATGTAAATATCTGTAGTGACTTGTTTTGCAGAATAAAGATGAAACTCATCTGTCTAGTTCTGTTAGATCAGCGACAGGTTTAGACGTCTGCTATACTGAAAGAGAACAGAAGTGTATCCAATGTCAGGGGTGAGTGCACTTCCGCTCAAAAAGAAGGCAACATATTCCTCCTTGGGAAAGATTGCACTTCACAGACTAAGGCTAGGACTACCCCATTCTAAGCTGAAATGGCTTTGCTGCCCACCAAGAAATTGTTCCTCTTCCCTTTGTGTAAATGAAATCTTTAAAAAAAACCCTAAAAATGAAAATCTAGACTAAACTCCATTGGCTCTATGTCCTGATCTGTAGCAATACTGTTATAAAAACAAGAACTGGCTCTAGTAGTACAAAATATGAAGAAACTTCAATCCAGTAGAAACTAATATAATAAGGACTTGTCTTAAAATATATTCCCAGGGATGTTTCAACAAGGTACTACGATGACCACCTCCCACAGCTTAACAAAGCTTTAGAACAGCCAAAAGAAAAAAAAAAAAATCTCTTCAAATAAAATGTTGAAAAAGGGAAACAGAAGCAAAGTAAATATTAATCCTGATTAGTACAGACTGTTATGTGTTCAGTTAGGCACACCTAGCAAACAACCATTGAGTAAAGTTACACAGCCTGTATAGAACCATGCTGGCTCTGCCTCTTGCCAGCAGGATGATGCATACCATAGCTTACTTTGTGTACAAATCATCATCAAATAAAAGAACATGGCAACTCCACCCTGCAAAAAATCAGGACAGCAATAACCCACACTGCCTCTTTGATACCCAACAGAAGTGTCATCCTGTTCCTTTCAGGAGCACAGCTTCCTTCTTCTAAACAATACCATGTTTAAGCTCTCTTTTCTTTCTCCTGGGCTGTTTTGATTTGCCAGCTGCGGATCAGACTCCAAGCTGACTTTCCGGGTTAGGAGTCTCTCTATTACCAATAGGACTGGTTGCCCTTATAGGTTCTCAAATGGGTCATATATCCTCTTATATACCTTAGTGTGTCCTAGAACAATGATTTAATATTTACTTGTCAGTGGAAAATCACGTGCAATACATCTGTAAGCATTAATGCATCAACCACTTGGCTTCTGCCTTTCTCTCAGCATTGGCAAGGATAAGTGCTGTAGGGTTTCCTGTACAGCTTTTCATGAGAACAATTTGGTCATCTAGGAAGAAAGTAACCAAAATGGGGGCATGGACTAAGGATGTTTTCCTGGACAGTGAGGGAATTCGTAATCCAACAAAGGTCAAGTGCTTCTGGAGAAAATGAACTCCTTTGTTCTTATTACACCTGCAGGAATTCATGACTAAATCTTTTTTTTCCTACTGGAGAACAGTGCCATCTTGGCCATGAAACAGTGAGGGGATACTTAGAAGAGGCTGAAATCTCATTGTGAGTAAGATCTGGGAATCAGACATTCTGGCAGTAAGATTTTATGTAGGCAAAATTTTAGACTTTACTGTAGGACAGGACTTCTGACTTGGTCATAGTAAATGATATGGCTCATCTGGAGACAGATTTCATGGTGTTCTATGGCTTGGAAAACCATAGCAATTTACAGCAGAGTAATACTCCCATATTGCTTATAGCAGATGTGGCTATATTGACACACAGTTTCAGTGTTTGTTTTCTTAACATTTTGATTATATTTTGCCAATATTTTATTTTGAAAGTAAAAATATCACTTAAATGGATCCCACAATTTTCATTGCTTGTTGCTCTAAAAAGAGACTTATCAGATGGTTTGTGTTAAAGGATTTTCTTCAGGAAATCAGAGTAGAGAGATATTCCTGCTTGAGCTAGAACTGATGAGGTTTCTAGGTTTAACGCATTTGAGAAAAGCCCAGGTGCAGTAAACAGCACAGTGTGATTAAGACTGGACAGGTGCTACCACAAGAATAAAGGCTACAGCACATCTAGCAAAGATTGAGGGCAGTCTATGTTTTGATTCAATAAGTTATTAATATGACTCATCCGTATGTTACCAAATATCACACCCAGCAAGTGAAAATTGAAGCATATGCCTGTGAGATATAAAAGGGAGCTTTTAAGAGAGGCCTTGGCAGAACGGGTGGGAGGGAGGGGTAAAAGCATGAGGAAAAGAATTGGGCTTTACTTGCTGTTTGCTTCATCAGGTTAAATGAGTGCATTAAAATTTTCAGGTAAAAGAAAATAGGCAACCCCCAGCCTTTTTTTTCAGCTAGCCTACCTTCTAGCCCCTAACAAAGAATGAGATGAGGATGGAAAGACGGTGTATGGAGACGCCATAGCACTGTGCAGAAAATAAGCATCCCCTGAGGCACTCTGAGATGTTTCTGATCCCTCCAATTTCCCATTCCTTCAGCCTTTCCCTAATCCCAGTCCTACCTCAGGGCCCATGCAAGGGCAGAGGAGTGTGCATGGGTATAAAAAGGGAGGTTTTCTGAGACTGCCCCTGAGCTTAGACCAATACCTATTACAGTTTCTTAAGCATTTCACATAGGAAGAATTCACCAAGCTAGTGGGAAATTATACAGGGAAATTAAATTCCTTTCTGTGTCTTTCTCCAGTTATTTTTAGCAAGAACACCACTAGATGGCACTGGGAACTGTAACCACCCTGTACGGAGCACTTTCACTGTAGCCACTTACCTGTAAGGGCAGGCAGCAGGAGTGCTGCAAGGGCTGCTGATTAACTTGCTATTCTGGTTTGAACACAGCAGCAGAGAGGGCAGGGCAGGGTAAAGAGCACACCACCTTACTCCTACCAACAGTCTCATGATAGTAGTTGTTCTTCATATTGGAATAAAACCAAATTATCAGTGTTTTACTGCTCTTTAAACCACACTCAGAATTCTATCAGCTATCAGGCATAATGGCTCCACATGCTATTAAAGTAATGATAAAATAATCAGGGACGAATGTTACTATTCACATTATCAGTTACATCATTTTCTGTTCTTTCAGTTTTTAGGCGTGGGGAGGAACACTGAGTTACTAACATATTCTTTATCCTAGCTTCACTAACAGGGCTGACAAAAACCACAGAGCAATTTTATTTTGCATAAGGTTATAGTTCCTAGAGGACAAACAAACCTTCCGTGAAACTGCATGAAAATACATTTGATCAAGGGACTCCCGTAGTTATATGTATGCTCTACATATATGTAATTAATATAATTGAGAGGTCATCAGCATATATACCAAGTTCGTGATTCTAGTTGTCAGTATACAGTATTTTTCCATCCAATCATGTAATATTTGAGATACCATACACCACGTGTCTAAAATAAAATCCTGCCAACGTACAGAAAAGAATGCATTCATCATCCTAAATCAAATATATATAAAACATATGCTACTTGTAGAGCATTCACATGTTTTAGATATCTTCCCCTCCCCTTCTCTCTATGTGAGAAACTGGCATAATTGCTGTCTCTCAGCAGATCTTCATGTGAACATGCAGTCCTGCAGCCAGTTCCACATTGGTGAAGACCCATTAGTTTCAGCTGGATTCATTCACCGCCAGAATCAGGGCATCGCTCTGAGAGGGGTTGCTTTAATGCTGCTCAGTAGCTTGAGTTAGTCAGGCTGGGACTCAAAAGGACCTCTCTCAGCCTAACCTCTCAAGGCATCCTGCCTTGAATATACTTGGACCTCTGAGCAGAACCTAGAACCAAAGAAACCAAGCAATGGGTTTGTCAGAGATAAGCAGAAACATCCAAGATCAACAAAAGAAAAAATATTTGATCCTTATGGCTCTGCTTCTGCATTAAAGAGCCAGTCTCTGTGTGAAAGGAATACTTATTTACATGTTAAAATGAGCTTAGACACTTCTGCCACCTCAGTGTTTGCTGCCTGTTCACTCAGATGACTTCCTAGGTGCCAGGGGGCAAATGACCTCCAGCACCTAATGCATATTTCTATTCCTTATTCTCAGATGCGCCTTTTAGAGAAATCTTTTTACTAAGAATTTATGATATACTAGTCATCTTCTCTCATTGGCCCAGAGCCAACAGGACAATTGGCCCTCTCTGTACCCATGAAGATTACTTTAAGAAAAACTGGGCCTAATGAACAAAAAAGATGCTCTCAAACTCCCTCCAGCCCAGCTTCAATTCCATTAATATACACTGCACTCAGTTTCCTTCCTCCAGCTGTTTCCTGATGAAAGACGAAGGAGTAGCAATTCATATATTGTCACCTCCCCATCTCAAATCAGCTCAGCAGGACGGTCACTGAAAAACTTGACATGTAGGTCACAAACAGTGAAGGAGACTATGGGTTTTCTGGGGGTTAGAGGAAATGTGATGTGGAAGCTGTGTCCTCTATAAAGACTATTTTCCAGGTAGAAATATTTCTTGGGTGTAAGGCCCAATTATTCAGTTCAGTCTCATCACACACATTGACAATCCCAGGAGGTAATTTTTTAATCATTCCACGATACTCAGAAGCAAAGTCAGATACGCAAAAGTTAAGCGACCAGATGTATTTTAAGAGACTGTGAAAAGTTCCTTTGGAATTTAATCACAGACTCAGGGTAATGAAAAGAAGTCATTTCCCATATGTTGCTATTCAGAATTCTCTTAAGCGTTAGCCAAGATATTACACCCATGTCACAGGTCTAATCATTTGCAACAGCAAGCAATTCCTGAGCAGGCCACAATGTAGTTGGGAAATGCAGACAATGCCTCTGAGAAGAGACTGATGCAAGCCTAAGTTCATTGTTCTAAAGGTTAACAGAGATCTGCAAAGCAATACATGAGAAGCCATTCCACAGAGACATAAAGGTAAGGTCCAGGCTGGTAGGCTGGTGGACACAGATCCTTGAGAAGCCACACACAGAAGTGAAAAACTTTTAGAAACAATATTTATTTTTACCTGACTGCTAAAATGTTTTGTTTCAACATCTGACTTTTCCCTCCTGCATTAAGAGGAAAAGACAGAACCATTCACTGAGTGTTACCAGTATTCCCAAGATTTGATGATCCCAACATTGAACTTTTTGGCAAGTTAACTTTTCTACAGAGGAGGCAAAGAATAATCCAGCTCCACATCTCCACTGCAACAACCTAACTCTGCCACAGCAGTACTTAGAACAATTGACCAACTCTGATCAGAGTAAAAATTCTGTTGCACCCTTGAAGCATAACTCCCTCTAGTACTCACTTGAATCAATTTTTGTTTGAAATATTCATCTTCTATTTTTAATTATTAGGAATATTAAAACTCAAGTTTTAAAAGATGCATTAGTGCCTTTCTGAATACAACTGATACAGACATAAATCTACCACTGGTGTACAAAGCTCTTTGCTACTCCAAAGATCCATCATAAACCAAAACAAAACCAACAAACACGCACCAACTGATGTCTGCAAATCTGGCCAGTAGAAGTATTTGGACAGTTCTTCCATAGGTCCTGGATGACTTTCCACAAATGTCCCAATTAAGCCAGTCCTCATTCAAAATTCCCCAAACCCAGAAAGCAGCAAACCAGAAAACAGATAATGTCTAACCCCCAAAGTGTTTGGCTAGCTTTCTAGATGCTCTGTAGGCAATGAGAAGTAAGTCCTCCAACTGTGGATTGCAGCAAAGACAAATCCAAGCTAGCTTAACAGAATGGCTGACTTCACAGTTTCAGTTTTGTAGGACTTTGTATAGATTAGGAACCCTTTCAGCCTACTACATGATTGATAGTTCCTTCAGATTATGAGCATTTTTTTATAGGTCCCTTTTAAAAAGAAGACTTTTCTCTGTCTTGTCATTAGCTGCAATCTCATGGATATTCATAGCATTATGGTAGAAAGGTGTACACAACGAAATGTTTTTAATGCAGACAGCTAATCCACAAGGAATAGCAGACAGATGATTGTCTCCTTTCGCAGTTGTTCTGGGATTTATGCTCGTCATTTACAAGGATTACAACAACCTGAAAAATAACTTTCTTTTATCTTTGGAGATGGTTCCTAGCCCAAAGTCACCCAAAACAATGCTGCAAAGGCAAGAGTTCATTGACTTTTTGCTCTGTTACATGGTAGTATCTGTTTCTATTCCCATTTACTAGAAAGCAGTACATTCACAGAATTTCATTCCAACTTAAATCCATAGTACTTCAGCACTAAAGGAAACACAAAGTCCATCCATATCCAGCTTGCTACACATTATGAATTCTTATGAACAGAAAGAGAGAATTCTTGTACAACAGCTATATTATTGGAAGACTGAGTGTACGAAGAAACAAACATCTCATCTACACAGACCAGTCTCAAGACAGACCAACGATTACTGAGTTGCTGAAAATAAACACAAAAGATTTCAGCATTAAAGGTTTCCCCATACGTTACTGGATTTCTACCCTCTTCCTTCTGTACCTTAAGAAATTGATTTCCCTGAAAAATTTGTGCTTACTATAAATGGATTCCTCACTTTTAATCCTGAAAAACCTGAGAGTTTATCAAGACCAGGAAATTTCGTAAGAGAAAGACTTCCTGTTTTCAGAGAAGAAGGATTTCTGCCATTTTTAACATGTTTATGTTACAGAAGTTAGGCAGCCTCTGGCTTCCTGCTACCAGTAATAACAGCTAGAATGAAATAGCTATGAGACTGAGAGCCCAATTTCAGTACCCAGCCAATCCATTTGCTTCAATTAACATTAGTACCATCCATGGATACATAGAAGAGAACAAAAATTTTGTAGCTCTCTTAAGAGGTGGAAAATGCTGCACAAATATTGATTTCCTTCTTCCTCCCTATGCCTTGGATCATTAAATATTAACACTGCCAATACATTAATGGTCTAAACTTTCACATCAACCAGCAACTTAAATAATTAATTTGAGAGAATAGAAGATAAACATCTAATGTATTAATTGCTTGAATGAGTAGAGCAGATGGCAGGAATCAGCACGATTGCATGGAAGCCATAGGGAAGCATTACTGGATCCAGAATTATCCCCACAGTCAAGAATAAGTTCTGCTTGCTCTTTGCTCCCCTTTCCAGTCGGGTTCCCCAGCCTAGATTTCTGTTCATTGTAGACAGGCAGCAGGGGAAGGGGAATGAGGGAATGTGTTTGAGGCCAGAATTTCTGCCACCAAGGGAAGGAAGAAAGAACTAGATTCCCAAGAAATCCTCTGGTTTAAGAGAAGGCCAGGCAACTAAGGATCAGGGAATGTAACTACATGAAGAACTTTCAGTGTAGATTTAGTAATACTACATTGACTTCCTGTGATGGGTTAGAAACTACTGTGAAACCACATCTTGACAAACCTTTGATTGAATAAGCAGGTTTACATTTTGTTATTAGAGAGAGAGAATGCAGGGAACTTTAAGCATCTTGGAAGACTGCAGCCAAGATATTACCCTAATGCTATTTTCCCATACTTTAGGTACAGATGTTTTTAATATGTGAGCATTAACACTCTGCCTTTCTAATTATACAGGCCTAGACTCTTACATCATGTTTAAGAGGTCATAAATTTAGTGTAATAAATCTGAGCTAAAACGTTTAACACACAGTGTGTTCAGCACTACTTAGAAATTACTTTTAAATTCCACATTTGCAGGGCTCATATATTTCCACCAGATTTTGAGAACATCAAATTCCTTCTTCTATGAAAAAGCCACATTGTGGGTTTTACATGCCTAGAGAATACTCTCAAGAAGGTTTGAACATTCAAGGGTGAATGTTCAAAGTTCAAAACAGTATTAGAAAATAATGTGAGATTAATTAACATCTCTCTTCTTTTCCCATGAAATCAATTCTGCCTGTATCCAAGCTGTTGGAGAAACCTCAGCTGCAAGCCTTGAATTGTAGTTTACCAGTGATCTCTGCAAGTTAAGGCAAGTAAACATCCACATTTCTTTACACCTTTGGGTTTCTTGGCCTGTATGTGCAAGCTGACTAAAACAGAGAAAAGCATCAGCTGCTGCAGTGTTTCCAAAAAAGGAGATGAGCTTAGGGGTTCAATCCTAAAGATGTGCACCTAATTTATGAAGGCAAAGTATTTCGCAGAAAACTGAAATGGGACACTGGCTTTAAGTGTTCTGGAGAAAGTTTGGAGTGTGAAAAGACTTGTTGATGATATCTCAGCTGCCAAACATCTCCAAGCTGACAAAGAGGGAGGGAAAACAACTTTTTAAAGATGCTTCGTTACTGTAAATCACCTTTCTTTTATTACATTCAAGAGAGCCCTGAACAATCTTTCAGCCTGGCTGACTCTCCGTATCTTTGCTCGGTTTGTTTTGACTGAGCAACAAAATGAATTAGTCTTCAAGTGATTAATTACTCAAGTCCATATGATCTTTTTTTTGTTACTCACTCATAACAATGTCCCATATTGCATTTCTACAGACATATTGGATCCTTATATTTGACATGTGACAGGAATTATTTTCTCATGAAAATAACACCTTGACAATCCCTAAGATACCAGCAGTACATCTTCTGAACCTACCACTAGATTGATGGATGAAAGAATATTATTTAGTGATTCATTCTTCTGCATTTACAGGCTAGTTTATAGATGCTTCTACAGCAGTATTGGAAACTTATATTGACACTGACTGAGTAGCAAACACAAAGAGAGCAAACAAGCCAGTCTCTGAATGAATTAAACCCATGAGCTTGCAGAAAAAAGTACAGGTTTTCTAGCACAAGCTGAAATCAAATTGTGGATTGGTTGGTGTGCTGGATATTTAATGCATCTTGTCCATTAGCTGTCTTCATGCCATGTCTGGAATCTGCACCAGGGAAATCTAGGCTGGACATTCCCTTTCAAGCACTGGAGGAACATTCCTGCATTAGCAGGGATAGATAGATGAAGGGATTTATTTATTACGTCTTTCTTCAGTTCCGATTGATCACACATATATAGGAGAAGCCAAAGGAGACAGCAGGTCACTCACTGGAGCTTCCAGGAGCACTCCAGGTTGGTGTTAAAACGTTCAGCTAAGGAGGACACCTCTCCCAGTCACCTGCCTCTTTGCCATCCGGACAAGAGTATCCCAAGCCAGGACTGAAGGCAAGAACAAAAGTGTGGAGGACTTGATGACCACATAGTATGTATTATGGCAAAATTATTTTAGACAAGTTCTAGTCTGATTCTGCAGCCTAAGGGCTGTTAGCAGTCCCGTCAGCACTGTCTTATCCCTGTTTCCTCTCTGCAGAATGAAGCCTGCAGCTTCCTTCCACACCCTCTTTGTTTTCAGTGTCCTGAGTTTGACTTCATAATTACTTCATGAGACTAAACTTACTCCACAGCAACAAGATATAGTTTTCTGTAGAGTTTCCCAAAGGAAAACTTGAGGGTGTGTTTGCCTACAGTTATATAAATAGCCTGACCTATTTCAAATACCATTTTTCAGTTCTTCCAGGCACAAGTGCTTACACCTTCACTTGGGGAGTTTCATCACAAGATCCTCTCTGTGCTCTCAGGATTTGTTTTTTAAAAGGCCAACAACAACTTCCATAATAAGGCCTTTATTTTCCATGTTGGCAATGGCAACCCCCCCAAAATGTCACTGGTTTGGGATACAATAGGCTGTTCTGGTGAAGTTAACCTATTCTTATTCTGTCTTCTGAAAGAGGCTGATCCATAGGCAATCTTCTGAGACTAAGTCGAAATGGACTCTGGAAACAATAATTTTTATGCTGGAGCCTGCTGGGGCACACAGGAACTCAGATACGTATGGTTTTACACACCTTTCAGCAAAATCAGAGTTGTAAATGTAGATTCTACCACTTAAGAATATCACTTGTGTTTGTGGCATTCCTCAAAAGATTTCTGACTCTTAAACCAATTAAAAAGTGAAATAAGAATGTCATTTCCTGATACGTGTTTTCCTTGCTGCTAAATAAAGTTAAACTTAAGGTCTGCCCAAAGTAATTAATTCTCCTCAAGATTTGATTATAAAACCACTGGCAATAATTCTTTATTACTTTCCTCAGCACCAGCAACAATACCCAATTCACTGTTCCCTACACAATAGTAATAAACTGCTTGGAAAATAAGTATCCTTTAAGAGTATTTGAATGATGGCTGCATCTGTTTCATAGCACACGTGTAAATGCCTTTGGATACCTTGGAATCCTCTTGTCCAGTAAAGTTTACTTCAATAGCACGAACAATAAAAACCAGAAGTCTTGACTACGGTTAGTTCTCAGTCTTGTCTCTTCTTTTAGATGCCTGAACTAAACAATTATTCTAAGGCTCTAATTATTGCATTGGCTTTTCAAGTGTCATTATTTTTACACGTAGAGGAAAGTTGACGTTGTTTAAAGGAAGACATAACCCATAAATCAAGAATGTGCTTTTAAACAAAACTGTTTCCAAGTAAAAATACTCCAAAATAAGCACTGAATACACTCAAAAGAATAGAAGGAAGCAAGAAAATATTCTAACTTTACAAAGGATGCTGCATCACATTTTGGGCTAAATCTGCAAGGGATGTTCAATTGCAAGCAGTAAAGTCACAGCCACTAAACAAGTTACCACCTGTCAACAGAGCTGCTGTAACTGGCCTGATACATCCTAGCCTGGAACAATTGACCACGTAAACACTCGGGCTCGGCTTAAACTGTCCTTAAGGCCGCACCATGTTCCAACTAGACTAATTTACTCTGTAGAGAAGGATGAATAAATCCAAACAGCATTTTGTGCTATTTCGACTAGATTGTTTCTGACATCTAAATGAGACTGCGAATGCTCTATTTAGGTTGACAGTACAGTGAACTGAAATAAGAGCAGCTCCTAACTGCCCTGATACATCATCTAGAGAGCTGACATGCTTCACATGAGCCAGTGATTTATTCCCGTAAGTAAACAAAGCACATTAGAGCAGGACACGGCAACAATGAGCACATGAAAACACAAGACCTTTGGACCTAGCCCAAGGGCCAGGAATCATTTTCATTTAGCAAGGTGCTCATGTAGGAAAGTTAAGAATACACACTGGAACTAATTACAAAATTCTTGACTATTGGGGGAAAAAAAACCTTTTTTGAAGGGCTATCTTCATCCATACTGAAGTTTTTCTAAAACACTGCTAACAATGAGAACAACAGCGCCCTCCAATTGTGAAAAAGCATGAAAGCCACTGGTGAGAGGGAAGAACACCATACCTTTGATTTCTGATTAGAGATGTGCTGTGCAAAAACAAGTCTTTGCAGCAATATTTTCTCATTCCTGGTCTTTTTGAGCCTGTTAAATCTCTTTCCCCTGCTAACACAGTTCTGATTTTTCTGTAGAGATATTCCTTCCCCTGGAAAATAATAATTTTGTTTCCAGAGAAGGTAGAGGGAATATAAAGCATTTCTTTGAACAGGAACTGACAATTTCTTATAGTTACTCGGAACAAATATTTGGGATTGTTTTGTTACTTTTTTTTTTTTTTTTTAAACAAACAAAAAAAAGACAAAAAGGCTAAAAATCTATAGGATTTTTCTGAAATCAGAAACAGTCAGTGGGAGGGAGTGGATTCCAAGGTGAAACTTTTATGCTATACTCTGTATTTATTAGTGTGTGCATAACTCTCATTTCTCTATACTTGTCCTAAAAGGCATAGCTCTTCATATAGGCTCCTACACATGTGCTAAAAAATAATAACATTATATGACAGGTAGAAGAATGGAATCCTAGCTCTGCTGTGTGTACAACACTGCATGCAATACTAATGTATGCAGACAGCTAGGGTTACCCCATCCGTGTAGTTTTTAAAACACTCTTCCAGATTTACAGATTTTTGCTTTTTGCATTCAAAGAACTATTCTTTCTACAAACACATTTCTTCCACAGAAAATAGTGAAGCTTCTTCACCAGTAGGAACAGTAGGAGTTTTTAGGAAGAATAATCATTACCTTGGAAAATAACTTTCTTCCAATTACATTAGATAATTAAATACAGCTACTAGTCAACGACATTCTTCAAAACGTCAGTGTTTTTATTATTTTAGACATGCAGTTACCACTGTATTACAATCGGTTCTGCATTAGCATTGCAGCAGAAAGGATTCCTAGAATTTGACATTTAAAACTGAATCTCACACTATGATTAAATTATTATTCCTTTTCCAATAAGGACAGAAAAAAAAGAGCTTCTTTTAACCTGGGGGGCCAGAAGGGAAATTAAAGTTTCACTGACCAAAGTCTGAATACTTCTCCAGTCAGGCATCCTATTTAGGGATGTTTGCTCATTACCTCAGACACACACACTGCATTCCCTGGTGTCATGTGCCCAATTCCAAAACCCATTAGAAAGTCACGAGGTAAAAGGTGCCTGAGTATGACTGCATAAACCACCCACAAGCTAGTAGGACACATTCATGTCTCTGCAACCCTGTCTTCATACCATCACCAGTGCAGTCTCTTCTGCTCCTGTTCATAAACCTGGGAATACAAGCGTCTTGGCCAACTACAAGTTTTACCAGAGAAAGCATTCAAGAGTGGGGGACAGAGAAGTAATAGCTGGCTACTAGCACTGAGCCAGATTTCCTTGCAGTCATTTGGGATACATAGCTTTGTTCAGCTCTGCCAGACTTTTCAAGCAATGTGCTAAAGCAGCTGCTGTAACAGGCAAATTAACAGATAACTCTGCTAGACAGGAATAGGAGTGAAGGTCCTAGTGTCTGTTCAAGGCAGGTAATTTCAAATATTTTGGCTAACAAAGGCTTGGCTTTTCTACCCTTCCTGCTGCAGAAGAGACAAGGTAACAGTGCTGCATGGCTCCCCAGTACTCTGCAGCATATTTTGCCTAGCAGCCTTTTGGCATTCATTTTACTACAAGTAACAAAGAGCAGAGAGTCATATGGCCTATAAAAAACAAGAAGGAAAGTGTTATCTGTGGTGGAACTCAGAGTTTTGCATGGTATAACACTGTTTCCTGTCTTCTTATGTCTAAATGCTCTAAAAAATGCACTGCCTTTTCTCAAAGTGATCATGAAGATTTTGCTCTGTCCACGTATATTTCTTACTAGTTAAGCTTGCATTTCAAGATCAGGAAGTACTCCATCAAGTGAAATTTTGTAACTAAAAAGTATATGAAAAATTC
This sequence comes from Morus bassanus, assembly GCA_031468815.1. Taxonomy (NCBI): domain Eukaryota; kingdom Metazoa; phylum Chordata; class Aves; order Suliformes; family Sulidae; genus Morus; species Morus bassanus. Next base: position 8,046,192 of record CM062583.1, read on the forward strand.
TGTAAAACAATCTTGGTGTTCAAGCAGTGAGTGTTCCTGCTTTACAGATAAATTATACTTTATATGCTTGAAGATTTTGTTCTTTTAGCATTTTACATCATGTTGAACTGCTTAAATCCCAGGCCAGTGCTCTCAGCAGCCATAATGAAAAAAAAAAAAAAAAAGCTAATCCATTGAGTTTTTATCATTGTGATTCGTACTGTAAATGCTTCTGAAACTTTTCCAACCATAGAGCAAAATAATCAAATATGCAAAGTAAGACTTTCTATAGCTAATTCCTCAGTTTATTGTTATTAATGTGATGGCATCCAATAGGTCAGTATTTTGTTTGTTTGCAAAACATCACAGCTGTTTACATTTCTTCTGTACATGCCACAAGGCATCTTCAGAAATGTGCCTGATATTCTTCCATATTTCTAACAAGCAGGAGACAGAAATGGAAGGGAAAAGTCATGTGTTTACAGACCCATTTTCACTGGAAGTTGAAAGTTTGGTGATTACTAAACAGCTCTAATAAAGTCCTCCCAACCCAAGATCTAGCTACATTAAAAAAGACTACTTGTTTGACTCTCTCTGAATTACTGCTCTTAGAACAAGGCCACCTGGGGATAATGAACAGATGATTTAATTTTTAATCAGCATTTAAAAGCCTTTTAAGTGGAGCTCATTTTCATTAGTTTAAATAAAGAACACCTCGAAAAGTGAAAGGTCATTAAACCTCTGGAAGTACATTCATGCCAAGACTTCAGCTAAACATAGGTCCTTTTAACAGGGTGTCGAGGGATTTATTAAATATAATATGAACAATTGCTCATTACTGTAGTCAAACAGAGCCTCATAAAGGGATCTATTGTCTCATCAATGCCTTACACAGGAAATTGCTGTGAGAACTGTATTCTGAACCCGCCTGTGCAGTCTGAAAGCACCTTTGTAATGACCCCACTGCACAAGGTATTCAGAGCTCAGTTTCAGTGAGGTCTAGGAAGACTGTGCACCTCGCAGGATTAGGTGTGATGAGTAGCACAGCTGTAGTAAGGAGCCAGCTGCTTGGTAAGATGGAATATTTTGTGTCTCAGTATTTTGATATGAGACTTGACCATTTTCTAAGCTGCAGTCAGGCCCAGCACTCGTGAGAGAGTTGTACATATTTGGTTGTGCATCCCTTTTTACCCTGCCTGTTTAACCCAGGCTTCAGGGCTGGCTTTCCAAAGTACACCTACTTTCCTTGCCTACAGAACAGATTTACATTATAAGACTAACTTGCATACCCTTCCAGGTTTTAATAAAACATTGTCAAGCATAAATAAATATGGATATGATCAAGGATTGGAAAGTCCATTCAGTAAACAGGGGGCTACCCTGAAAAGCATGAGGCTCAATTCCATCATTTCATTCTGTTTTGTTCCATTCTTAGAGCAGTCTGGAGTTTTCTTTTTTTTTTTTTTTAACTTTTAATGAGCCTGTAAACGTATAACAGAACATTACTTATAACTTCAAGCTGGGAGCTTTGGCTCCTGCGATGCTCATTTTTCACAAGCAATCAGCAAAATGAACAGGATTCAAGACACATTTACCATTGTCCATGATATTTAACATCACAGCCAGAAAAAGCTACCAGATTCATGCTAACTGCATAATGCTTCTTCTTTTGGAGGAATTCATGCTGTGCATAAGAGGATACAGACAATAAAAAAATCACACTACCCCATCTCTTACTGGCCATAAGGTCTAGGTGAGGAATACCAAAGAACAGACGCAGCCCCTGGAAAATTTTTTAAAAAAAAATTAAAAAAAAGAGAGGGAAAGAGAGGGGTTCCACTCTACAGAGACTTTCCAATGTCCTCAAAACTTTGTAGCAAGTCAGAACCAAGATAAATGTTCCTAGTCCCCTCACTAACTGGAAGAAAAATTAGTTTCAAACCCAAAAGCTTCAGCTTCAGGAAAGATTTAAAAATAACACCTGCACCTCTTGAAGAAGTCAGGCTGGGATTCATCTGAATGTACTGGTTTTTACTGTTCCTGGCAACTGCTCAGTTAAAGCATTGCTCCTTATCAGGACAATTCTTTCTGCTGATGTGTAACATGGACTAGGAATCCAACATGGAGATGGTGAGCATCCTAGACAGAGTAAGCTCACTTCAGAGTAAGCTCAGGGCACTCGGTATATCCCTCAACGTTATGCTCCATTCATCCATTATCCACATGATTCCTGTTAAGTTCAACAGTTCTTATGGTTTGTATCAAAAAGCTGAATTTGATCCCTCCATTCATAAGTTCTATCCAAATCAGTCAGAATTTCAGGTTTGAGATAGTGCTTTGTACACTGCATGTATGTGTGAAATAGACTTAAGAATCTGACTAAATTTCTACATGACATGAATGGAACAATCTCTGTGTGCAAGTTTTCTTGTCAGAAACATTAACTTCGCTTTCCCATACCAGCCTGTTAGATGGCTTAACTGTCTCTTTATGCAGAAGACAGGTCTAATGAAAATTAATTCCCCCTAATCACTAAGGATTTGAGGTTGTTGATTTGCAAAATGAAATCATACAGTATTACTCAGGTTTTTCCTTCAAAGCAGCTTTATATTGTTCCTTCCTTAAGAACAGATAAGCCTAGTGAGGCTGGCCTATGTTTTTAAGTCCAGGGAAAAGAAACAGCTCTACATGCCTACATGTGCACCTCAAGCACACTGGCAGACTGATGCTTTGATAGATGTTAGAAAAGCTACTAATTCTCCTGAAAGGATCAAGCCACCTTTAATTATTATTAGTGATACAAAAGTAATTTTTTTACAGTGCAGAAATAGTGAAAACTCCATATTTACATTTTCTTGGACAGTGGTGTCTTTCCAATCCTATCCGCATCTAGACTGAAACATGGACAACGGTAGGGAACAATGGGTGGTTTCACTGTTTAATACTATCAGTGCTGTTCTAAAAGTTAGAGATTCTAATGCTCTGGTTCCTTATGTATTTGTTGGCTTTTATCTATTTTTGGAAGGATGTACCATGTATTTCCACTGAACAAATCACAATAAATGATTAAGTATATCATACGTAGCACAATACAGGACTTTGATCTTTTCCAGGATGTACTCAGGAACTGCTGTGGCAGAAAGATAATACATAGTTGACTGCGTCCAAATGAGGGGGGGGAAATCCTCCCAGAAATAAAGAGCTTCTCTTTTAAATTAAAACAAGGACTAGGTTTCCAAGGGCATGTGATCATTAATTTATAAAGGCCATGGTTTGCTTATCAGGTGACATTAATGGAATCACTGACCTGTATCAAAAGTTGTGGAAAGAACAAACTTACATTCTTTAAAACAAATAGGTAGGTGCCATGTCTTGGCCACAGAGACTACTCTAGCTTGTTTTGACCTGTGAAGTGTCCGTATACAGCATGATGACACAAAATCTTTGGTGATATTCCCAGGAATCTCTGACTACAATGATGTTTCAATTACTACAACTCTGGATGGAAAAAAAAAAAAAAATCAACTTTAAAAAACCTGATAATATGAATAACAAAACCTGTCCATTCCTGAGTAGTAACACCATGTGTAAACTTTTCTAGCTCTGTGAAGATGATCACTTGGAACTCAGGAGTGACCTCCACTTCTACTACCAGCCACTGCTTTTGTATAGAAGCTGAGACCATATTTCTCCAGAGAACAAACCTGAGAAAATCCTCCATTTATGCCTGATGGGTCCTCTTCCATTACTGTTAAAGAAGGCTCTTTAAGGTATCACAAAGAGTGATAAATACAAGGTTCACTGAGGAAAAGCAGCAAACATTTTGTCTGGATCATATGAGGGATACTCTGTGGATGGAAGGTTAAGAATTACAGCTACTATTTTTAAGATGTACCATCCTTCCAACCATTACCCAGTGCTGTGGCCGCTACAAAATATGGCAAATCAAACCTTGAGCTTTTACCTCAGATTGTCAGGAAGTGTATAAAAAACTCCACTCATCCCTAGGAGAAAATACACTCTGTAAGATCTAAGATGAGTCCAATGTTGTAACCACTTCCATGCAAAAACTGCCCATGCACTAACAACTAGACCCTCCTTAGACTAGTTATATGAACAATAGTTATTACATCAGCATGGAACACATGCAGTGATTTTTACAGGAGAGATTGTTTGTTTTATCAACAGTTAGATTAATTTTAAACCCATTGTAACTAGAATAACAGAGAAATCTCCTGTTAAAATATGCCAACTTGGAGTTTATGAAGTGAAAAAAAATCCATCCAACATTGTTGGCTCTTTCTCTAAATTATTCCCTTTTAAATAACACCTTTGTTTCTGTTTACTCTTGAATGGACAGACTGGTCAACTGGAAAACCAAGTAAATGCTATTTGAATGTTTTCTGGCCTCATTTGTTAAAACTGAGTGAACTGACTTTTGATATGCTTACAATTTGTGTTTCTACACACATTGAGAACAATTTCAGAAACCAGAACCATGAAGCTTATTCTAATTTATGAATTTTACATAGTTCCTAATGTATTCATTGGAGGATATGCAAGCTCTCAAAAGCCGTCCTTCACCCATGAATTTTTGGATAACTTTTGGATGCCTGTTCTTGAATTTGTACAGCCATGTAAAGAGTCAGATGGAAAGTATTATAGGAAATATCAGTTATTTGCATAGTAAAATCAATGAGATATACCCTTTTAATGCCCTTAAGGTCCATTTATTTCATAGGTCTTCAAACAAAACCAAACCCTTACCAGCTCTTGTACTTAAAAATTTTTCAATACAAGAGAGGTGAGATACAGAAATCTCAGCTAAAAATAATTTCAAACTAGGTAATTTCTAACATTCATTTATAAATATTATTTAGGTACTTTGCAATAGCCTCAGTGCATTTATTCTATTAGTTGACATTATGTTTACATTAGAATGTTATCCGAGTTACAGAGTTGTTAAAGATTAACATTGAAAATGTCTTGGAAAACAAGTCTGACTTCATAAATGTCATGTAAGGATAGTTAATCCTAAAACATCTCCATTAGTTAGTTCAAACCCTTTGAACTAAAACCTAAATGTGGCCCAAGTTAATTGCTCCTATTACTCCATGAACAGGAACTGGGTGCCCTTTCATATATTAAATTAAATATTCATATATTTATTTCCATTTTTCTTCAAGGTCTAAGACTCTCATGTCAGTTTTAAGAACTAATAAAACCTTTTGCGTCTTTAAAGCATAAATGACGTATATGTTTATAGAGAGGTTTACAAAAAGCCTTAGCATAAATACAAAATATCTTAACATAATCATCATAATCTTTATTAAAATAAACAGACACAGTCTTCTTCGAGGTATGTGAGTTTAAAGGGGGAAATTATTTATTTCTGGGGTCAGAAGCAAAATTTCATAACCCTTGATATTCATCAGTTTTACAAAAAGTAATGCATGGAGGAATTTCCTGTGAGTTTAGCAGTGCAAGCTTTCCATACAGGGAACTTCCAACACGTCTGAACCAGAAACATGAGCATGTGTTAGTCAATGGAAAGGAGGAAGGTGGCAGATGAGAGATAAAAACAGATAAGAGTGGTAATGATGTGAAAATAAATTTTCCATGGTTTTTCTGGCTCTTAAGAATACTACTTCGGTGTGCTTAAAAGGCAACATTTTGCCTTTTGTGAAATAGACTTGGAGGCTAGTTCTTAAACGCAGTAAGTGTTATAGTTGCCAAGCAACATTATCTGATATTTTTATTTGCTATTATCATTATGAGATATCATCTCTGGCATGACAATGTGATACAAATGCCATGTCATAGCAGTCTGATGTAATTTTGCAGTCTGTCCCACTCCATTTTGGTATCAGATACAAAAGCAGGCAACAATTAAGCCTGTGATGTGCCGTCATTGTTGCTTTCTTTCCTGGGTGGTACATACCAGCACTAGGGTTTGTGGTTCTACACAAATTACCGTAGCCAAAAAAATGAGGAATCCTCGGCATTGAACCAATTTTGCAGTCCTCTTTCCATTTCTAGGAAAGAAGGGTCATCATGGAAATGGGGATAGAGAGTTAATGATTATGGAATTCCCTTTAACAATTTCACTGGAGCAGATAAGGGCTGCAGGAAAACAGGATGTGGAAATTAGATTAGAAACTGGCTAAAATGTAAAAAACATTTTCAGAAGCTATACAAAACTTGTTGCTGCAAGAAGTTCTGATGAATGATTAGCTATTGTTTCAAAAAAGAGCACTGTAATAAAGTTCAAGCAGTTTCCAGCTGAGAGATAAAAAAATAATTCAAAAATCAAAGCTCCCCTCGTGGCTCCTACAAAAACTTGCTCATTTGGAACCAAAAATAGACAATGCTACTTTCCTTCTCTGCCGTCAAAGCCTGACTGCAAATGCTTTGTGGCTGAAGGGATTCATGAAGGTTTTAAAGGCCCAAGCTCTATGTCTGGCAGTCAGACTGTAAAAAGAGATGAGTTCAAGTTATTCAGAAAATTATTTAGCTTGTTAAAACTCCCTGTCTCTGACTTACATCTACACAGTGCTGTGAAATATATCCTCGGTCTGTGTTACAAAAAACATTTACTCCAGCCATCTTTAAGTAAGGGTACCCTCTGGGAACAGAAGAGAACTGGAAAATATCCCTGAAAATATCCCATTAATTATTTTAGACAATTGATGTTAAGGAGTTAAACCATGGGGAGGTGCAGAACCAGTGTAAATGGAAATGCGGTGCAATCACAACCTAATTATGACAGAAAGCAATCTACACACAGCTGGCATAGCATGTGGCACCTTTGGGTGGAAATAGGAAAGGAGAGGTGCCAATATTGCTCAGTCCTCCTAATGAAATTGCTAGGTATATTAGAAATGACAGAAAAAATTTCAGCAAAATAGACTCATCAAAGTGGTATCAACCGGGCAAACACATAGTATTTCTCTCTAAACATCCATGATTTGCATATTTCCAATAAATTAAATTCAGAGTTCCTACAAATCCTCCCTAGGACCACAACAGTCTGCTAGGGACACCGGAGGTTTCTGGTGTGTGCTCCAGGACAGCCACAGAGGTCAGGCTTCCAAGGTCACTGTCACAAGGCTGGCAGTTGTGTGGGCTCAGCCTCCTGACCATCATGAGGAGCCTAAGGACTTCCATACTCCTTGCTCATCAGTACAGCCTTGATAGCAGGCAGCCCAGAATCTTTTAACACCTTTAAGCAGACTACCCAGAGCTGGAGAGGTCACAGTTTCCAAAAGTTTCCAAAATTCAAAGACAGGTCTGTTTCCCAATCACAGAATACTGAGGACAATAACCAGCTGCTAACTAATTATATTCATGGCATCTTCCATCATACATGTTTCTTGCATATTTTATTTCCAAGACATTGTGCCTTGACCTGTCAAAAACTGAGGTAAACATGATCTGCAGGCAAAAACTGGAAAGAACCATCCGGAGTCTTAACGGATCAGGCTTAAATAGAAAAGAAATAAATTTCCCTTATTTACCTGTTCACATATTCATCCAGCAGCAGTGAATGTTCGAAGTCAGACCCTTTTTCCCTACTCAATCCCAGCCATGCATGATACCCAGGTTTACTTCTTCTAAGATACTAAAATTAAACTATGAATTAAAAAATATTGAAAGAAAGTCTTCTACAGAGAAAAAAAAATTCTTCCTGTTCTAATAACTCCTGCCATTGTTTTATTCTTTACGCTTCTAAGGTTTTTTAAAATTTTATTTACTCCTGTAAGTATACAGCAAGAAGATTATGTGTCTATGTAACACACTAACAACTGCTTGAAAGTGTTAATTAGCTTCTTCATCTTCCTTATGATTAATAAACTCCAGAGTGCGTGTAATCCAGAATATAAAAGCACGTATTATGCAATGCAGCCAGGTGGAGAGATGCTGGTCTTTTCGTTTACTGAGAGCTCGGCAAAGATGATTAAGCTGTAACTGCGATAGGGCTGTCATTGTGATTCACCTGAAGGGCCTCTGTGATCTTACAGGATAAGTAGTTCCTTTTACCAGAACAGAGTTGTGAAAATGAGTGACATCATTGTTTTTCCTGTATTTTCCTGCAGGGATAACACACCTGTCACTACAAATCCAGGCAACCAGAAATAGAAAACTGTTTCTAACTATATCAGCTCTGCATTTCTTTATCAGGAATGATCTACTATGGCAGTGCCAACTTTTTGTAAGCAATAGGAAAAGGAGAATATAATTTTAAGGGAAATACTAAGTTTCTCACACATAGCCTACTGTGCAGTTCCCTTGCCTGCCTCCTAAATGAGGAGGAAATCTATGGGGTACCTTACTGGTCATAGAATTCATCGCATAGATTGCGTTCCCTTCATCTTCCTCCTGGGCACTCCTTGATACTTGGTGGTCAGACACAATTGTTCTTTAGCTGAATATATTATTACAACAACCAAATAACAGTCATGGCCATGAAGTGCCTTTGGTTCGCACAATTCTTATGGCATTAAGTTCAAGACCAGCCCTCACTGAAGTCCTAGAAAACACTATAATATGTGGGCTATATGCCTGCCTATTACATCCCCTATATCCGTGTTACTCCGTGATTCATATTGCATGATGATCCTGTACAAAACAGAATACTAGGTGTAATGCCAAGAGATCCTAATTCTGGACTTGTTTGCATTAGCATAAAATGGATATGACTCTGCTGAAATCAAAGGAGTTAAAATCAGTTTACATCTGAGCGGAGTTTAGCAGAATTTGCCTTTTCCTCCACAATTGAGGTAACAGAACTGTTCCCCTAGGCCCTGTGATTTCTTAAAGCCAAAAGGCATGACTTCTCTTCCTAGTGACAATTTCCTGACAACTGAGGTGTTTCTGAGTAAAGCTGCATAAGGAAGTTGAATGACACCAGCTTGATTTATCAAGCCAGTAGCAAGTTGCTACTTTTATTGTGGGACACTGGTTACCCACCACCAAGCAAGTCAATGTGAGTTCCTTTCTCCTTTCCTGAAAATGGCCTGAAGACCAAGCCGTATGCAAAGAATCACTACTCTCATCAGTAATTTGTGTAAAGGTCATTTGTAATAAAAATTTTTCAACATCTTGACACTTCAATTAATTATCTCCTAAGTTCTCCCTTAACATAAAGACTTTAAATAGAAGGAAACTTTTGCCTGCATTACATGAAATCAAATGTTTAGTGAAATTGATTTGAATACAATCAGTGAGAGGAGCAGGGAGAGTAAAAGCAGCCTAAAAGCAATGGCTTCATTTAAGGACAATTTCATCTCAGACTTCTAAGGTTTCTCTTTTTTCCACTTTAAAAAAAACACTAACAAAATGCATATTTGCACATCTGCTAAATTGCAAATGGGTTTTGTTTCTGGACAAAACTTACATATTATGTACATAGAAGTACAGTACATGATTTCTAAATACAATTACATCTTCATTAGATGTTTTTGTTGGCGTGGGTCTACTAGTTGAGAGTCTACAGAGATGTGATCCCTTCCTGATAAAATGGGCCAGCAAAAGGCACTTCAGTAGACAAACTGATGCCTGCAAAAGTGTATTTCTGACAGGACTGGCTGATTCAACATGTGTGTACACATGCGCATGCACACATAGGTGTGTACAAGTGTGTGCAATAAGTTTTGTCAGTACGAATTACGCTCATATATAAGATTAATTTTTCTGAACAGCATAACATTCTAACATAAGACATTCACAAGGTACTTCAATGCTGCTGAATCGCTCCAGCATACTTTAAGTTGTAGGCTTACTAATAGACAATCCTAAATTCAAGTCAAATCTCACTCTTACTCCCTTATTACCAGCATCAGATCACATGTCCTCTCTAGGAGAATGTCATAAAAGCAGTCCAATTTTTAACAGAAAATCTCAAGGTACCTTTAAATAGCAATGTTATTCTTATATTGTTTTAAAATAATTTTAGTTAAGTATTTGAAATGCAGCAGTGCCTTTGCAAATCATTTCTGTCTCTTCTGAAAAGCTTGCAAATCTTACTACAGCAGTACAGTAGATGTTGGGCAACTAAATGTACTGCAGTTTCAAAGTATCACAGTTTACCTTCCATGCATTTCCTTCACATAATATAAGTAAATGGTCAATTTTTAAATTGCCAGGCTTCTCACATGGTTAGCATTAAAATCGAACAAAAATGTAGTCTGTCCAGAGTGCCACTTTATGCTTCAAACACCTTTCAGTACAGTCATCTCCTGATGCAGCCCATACCTTGTCTGATTATTACCTTAAAGAAATATGAATATGAGGACTCAGAAATGTGCAATAAGAAGTCTTGGGGAGGGTTGCTTGGGTCACCTCACTTCTCTGAGCACACCTCAATAAAAGTTAAAATATCTGTATAGCCACACATCCTTCACATTTAACAAATAGTTCTAAAATATCAGCAAGTAGCACTGAAGCATGTCTATTTTCTGGCTTCTTCTGGGGCAGTGTTACATTCTAAATAGAGAGGGTCATACTGAGGCAATTGTATACACAAAAACACTCAGGAGAGGCAGAAACTGTTACCTGGTCACAAAGATGGCACTATGTACTGATCTGGAACCCAGGGTATATCCTGGCTTCATGACAGGATTCCTGTCAATTGGTCTCAGTCCTTTTTTCACACCTGGGCTAATCCACACTGCATATCTACTTGTTCACTTCTGGGCTGCTCTCCAGAGCAAACTGACTAGCTCCTCCTAAGAGGGACGTGCAGCACAGAATACTTCACTGCTAGGTTAGCTCTAGGTATGAAGTAAGAAGCTAGGATATGGACCACATCTGGTTTGTTTCGCCTCCACCAGCATCAATCCTCCAACAGCACCCAGCAGGCAGCGCCGTTACCCTACAAGACTCTACAGGCCACCTCAGCATACCCAAGGGTATGTGGCCCAAGCTCCCTGTGTAATGCTATGAAAAAGCATTCTGACCTGCTGCAGCAGATGCCTTTGAGTATTGAGCCCTTGACAGAACAACACCAAGAAAGGGCAACAATGCAAAGGGCCAGACGAATGCCAAATCAGACTCAGTGAGGATCCTGGCTGAGTGTGGTACAACTTAGCCATCTAAGTTCATTTTCCAGAACCTAGGCAGTGTGAGCATGAGCTGACCCATGTGAACTGGCTCATGGACCAAGGCTTGCTTCCTTGGAGAGAGCAATACAGCATGTGCCAGATCACTCAACCTCTGAGCTTTCATTCCTCATTTGTAAAAGAGATAACAATTCCTCTTCTGCCTTCGAACAGCCATAATGCCACTGACAGCTCACACATGAACCACTGCCTGTTTCTGGCTCCAACTTAATCTTCAAAACAGAACTGGGCAAAACAGACTCAAGTCTAAGGGTGGCATTTTTGAGACAGATGCTGTACCATACCCTATTATTATACCCAGTGCAAATGCAGTGACAGTACAGGAAGGAGCAGTGGGTGGGAACAGGTGAAAGCCTATTTTCAGCCCTCCTCTTACTCCACTTTTTTGATTCTATTAGTATTCACTGTCCATACAGCATGTATAATATGGTGGCACAAGTAAAATTTCCTGCCCCCAGAACAAGTTTCAATGCTTTAACACATGTCATTTAGCATATCTTCCTGAGCTGATTCAAGAAGTCATCATTCCTGGCTACCACTTCTGAGCTCCTGACCATTACTGTTCCCTGTGCAGAGGTAACAGAAGGGACTACATGTCTGAGTCTCTGCCTTCCATCACCATGAAATTTGTTTTTCACAGGGGAGTTAAGACACAAGCACATGATCCCCATCCTGCTTTTACTGCTATAAGTTCAGTAACCTCCATCAGAAGGTGAGGTAGAGAATGGAGAAGCCTCTTAAGCCATTCCAGGAAGATTTACCAGTGTGGGCCCAACTGGGTCCAAAACCTGCCATGCTACGAATTCTGCAAACTGTGCTGCCCATGGTCTCCTTCTGGCCCTACGTCTAAACATAAAAAAGTGCCTGTTCATGAGTTTAAAATTTAAACAGACCAAACTAGGTGATTCATCTTCTCAGATGTTTCTTGTGTTACAAACTTATTGCTCTGAAGGTTCACAGTACCATCACAAATGTCATACAGACTCCTTTTTCTACCCAGTTAAAGATGGTGTTACTCTATTGTGTAAATACTCTGAAAACAGATGATGTCCTTGTTAAGAGAAGACAGTTGTGATGTATCTACATTTTCAGGCTTGGAATACAAATTCTCTTTTGTCTTTTACCATTGTTCTTTCAGCTGATTTCTAACATATATTGCAGCTGTTTTCTTGTCGAATTACTGGATTGTGTGACAAAGTCATGATTTGGCACTTCAGGCTCTGAGTATCCGTGAAAGAAAACCTGAATTAAATTAGAAGAGGAAGTGCTAAGTAAATAAAGCCAGTGGCTAAGACTGTACTTTGACAGCAAAACCCCAGCCCCACATTTTCTGTCTAGCTAAGTAGGAACCAGCTGCTTATTCCTGAAGTGCAGTTTAACCAGCACAAATAAACCCACAAACTGGACCTTCATTTAGGCTACTTTTAGATACTAACTAATTCTCAGTAGAACACCTCAGGAGGATGAGAACTGATGAAAGAAACTGGCTGTGGTCAGAAAGCCTCTGTGAAAGAGGAAAGAAAAGGCTGGTAGTCCATTCAAAGGAAGGGTGGAGATCCGTCTAAACCTGAAGAGGTGCAGTTATTTATTCTGAGTATTCTTTTCACAAACAATCTTATTTACAGTGGCTGTTTAAAAAAAGATTAAACAAAACTTCTTCATTTGCAGCCCCATCCTTAGATCTGGACCAGACTCTTTACCAGAAACATGAAATCTGGGGCAGAAGCACAAAACAGCAAGCTGTGAGGACTGATTCTTAAGAAAAAAATAAACAGCAAACTAACAGAAATCCTAGGGACAAAATAAGTTTTAAAATGTCTCTCTGTAAGCTCAGCCTGTTCAGTTGCTTTGTTCAGATTAAACCATCTTGGGAAAAGCCAGTCCATTATCAACTACATAATATCCATCCAATACTCAGGGCTAATCTCTAATGGTCACAGCATGCAAAACCCTATGTTTTTCAGCCCAAGCATTTGAGGAAACCCTAAAATTTTTGTCTTCGTATATATCAACAGAGTCGTACACTTCATGTACTTAAATTTGTCTCAGAATATGTTTGCTTATTCAGGCCTCAGGTACCTTTTTGAGGTCCTTTGAAAATGAGAGGAATTTGACTGACTTTAGTCTATTTTGGGATATTTAGAGTTTCTGTTCTAAAATGAAAACCTGACCCAAGAAGGGTCCCTTATAGGAAGGACTACCTTGACTGCAGCCTGCACAGCAAGCATCAACAGCATCTGACCTGCAAAAGAAGAAGGCCTGAGCAGTAGGGTCCAAAAGTGCAATTTTCATTCTTGGCCTATGTTATTTCCTCTATGAATGAACATTTATAAGTTTGCAATTACTCAATATAATCTCTAAATCAAGTACATTTACTTGCAGCTGTGACACTAATCCTATTTATATCTTCTGGAGCATTTATTTTTAGTGAATAAAAAATGTGATTGAAGTGTTTCAAGACAATAAAAACGTGCTATTAATAATGAATTGTGCTAAAAACTTACTTTTCAGTGTTATTACTTGAACATATCACTTAATATGAGAATATCAAAGACACAGGCAGTCCTCCAAGTTATCTACCGAGTCCTGTCCAAATGAGAAAAAGACTAGACCATTGTGTCATGAATTTTCCATTGTCTCCATTTTTATTCACTACTCTCTTTTCATCTCTAACTACTTGTTCAACTGTGTTCATTCAATTACTGAAATCCAGCTGGTTGAAATGTATCCAGTTGGGCTTTATCATCTTTTGAACTTCTTTTTTAAAGAGGTCTTTAATGACTTTAACTGTTGTTCTTGCAAGTCTCTTTCACTCACACTAGATAATGCAAGGTTATCTTTGTGAAACCTACCTACAAACTTGACTTAAGTTCAATTGTAAGCAAACTTCCAGGAGGGAAAAATGCATTGCTTACACAGTGAGAACACTCAGCATTCATTTGCTACCTTCTAATAGCATTTTATATTAAATGCTTTAAAAACTGTCTTAAACAGAACCAGATGTTTACAGAAATTCTCTCTGATTGCACTCCAAGTGAAACTATCTTCCTCCCTTTCTCCAAACTCCCTTTATCATTAAATAATGCATTGAAATGAAAATATAGAGCATGCAATGATTGCCAGAATTAAACAAGGGGCAGATGGAAAGAAAACTGAATTAGTTGGGGTTGTATGGCTTTTTTTTTTTTTTTTTTTTTTTTGTTATCCAGTCTCTCTTAAGCACATTCTATAGCATGTACATTGATCCTGAAGGTATATGTTTACTCATCGCAGTTTCTTTAAGGTTATTTTCTTTACTTTTGTTTATACTCTGCAGTGACCAGTTTTCCATTTTTGCTTGTGGGGCTGATATGGATGGGCCTTGAAGAGGAGGAGAAATCACTCTTACACATCCCATAATGCCCATTTCTGTGGAAACCAAAGGCTCCGCTAAGACAAGTCTCCTGATTCCAGAGAACCAGTGTTGTTGTGGAGATGTGAGTTATGGCAGATGATCCTGGGGAAAAAATTATTTCAGGTGTCTACATCATCTAAAATGCATACAGCATTGGAGTACACAGTGGTTTCTTTGTCCAGTAACAGAACACATTGTTTTCATCATCAGTGAAATTACTAAAACCATGGTAAATTGCAGAGATCCAGCTCATGATTCACAAACACCTGTATTACTACAGCCAACAATTGAATCAAAGGGAAAGTAGCATTGTCTCTTTAGCTGTGTAATCAAAGAAAGGTTCCTCATGCCATTAGAGGTCATTGGAGTTGGCTATGACATCAGCAATATTCTCCAAATATGCACCAATTTGAATTTTTTAAGAAAAGGAAAAGAAGGGAGTTCATTTTCCTGGAATGCACTTCAAACTTCTCCCTTCTGAGGGAAATCTCAACTGGATTCAATCTAAACTCCATAAAGAGGGTTAACCCCTGACTTCCTGTTGAAAGAATGTGATTTGCTTATGTAAATGTCAATGACCTCTAGTTTTCTAACATTCAATTACAAATATTCTGCAGAAAAGCCTTAATTATGGACCTGATTCAGCTCAATAAATTCTGCCAATGTTTGCCTCAAGTGTTCAGTTGCTGTGGCTGCCCTGAAAGTACTGGGAAAGAGCATAAGAGGGAAGTGAACATGCCATTTCATCCAAAGTTTAATGTGACTTCAAAGCCTAACAGCAATGTAGAGTGTTTGAAACAAGACATCTATTCCATGTGCCTATATATATATGTATGGGTAGGTGCACAAAGAATATATACATTCTCTGTTCAGCTGGTCCGATGATGATATTTTAACATGAGTACAGATCATAACCCAGAGGTCTTTACAAGTCTCTGGCATCCACCTTTTCCTCACTATGTAACCTAGAACACTGATAGGAAACCACTTAGGTTACCTAATATTAGTCTGCGTACAGTGCTACACCGTAACACATGGAGTAGGCATTAGCCTGCACAGCACTTTCTTTCAACCAAATAGCAGCAATGTGGTCCAGCAGCAATTCTGTAACTTAGCAGTAGCAATAATAGCCTGATAGAAGCAACCAGGAAAAACAGGGAGAGACTGAAATCTATGTTTCTCTGCTTCCCAGTTCCTCTGAATAGACCCATGACTCATCTTGGCCACTGTTTTTCTCTGTAGTTCCCATGATCAGTAGTGTAGGGACCCAATTCAGACCAATGGCCTGATGCAGCTTGGAGGCAGATAGCAGATGAGAGTGACAAAGGTAGAAATATTGGTATAGGTTTTTTGCCAAATCTGTTCCCTTTCTTTTGGCTGGTTCTTGTTTCCACTTTGACTAATAAGGAACCATATCAGTTTCCCAGTGTAGGGATCACTGAACTGTTAGTGGGCCAGTGCCCTGTATGGTCAAGACTGTTGAGTGCTCCTGGTACATACTCAGCAATAATGATAGATATTTACTTAGTACAGGTACAAACAGAGAGAAATGCCACTGGTCCAGTGCTCTTAGCACCTCAGATTCCAGGTTTAAGCAGTACTTTATGCCACTACCTCTTCCCTGCCCTGCTCCGACCAAATAAAATGGAAATTGAACCTTTATTCTCACTATACACAAGATCAGTCTCTCCATGTAACTGTGAGTGTTATTCAACAAACTCTCTACCTACAGTCCCGTTAACTTCAGTGGGGATCACACAGAGAATGCTTGCAATATAGGGCCTGTTACCAATAATCTGTGCTGGCCAACATGGCGCAATTGCCCTCCTTCAGACTGCAGTTCACAAAGGGAAAGTAACATCCTAAACTTCAAGAAGCTGAGGTATCACAGTGGTGAGTGCAGAATAAGAGCAGAGTGAAGAAATTTCTTTGAACAGAGCTCTGCTGCAGCAATTACCCATCTGACAGGAATGTTACTTCATTAAGCAGGAAATACATCAAGGCTATTATCCTCTGAGTTCTACATCATAATTGAAATAGCTGCAGAGGTATTTCTTTTGCTATCTGATATATCTGCTTTTATATCTGCTGACAGGAATTCAGCTGGAATTAATAGCTGTAAATGTAGAATGTATAAAAGAAGCGTAGCTCCACACAGCGTGCTAATTTCTCCATTACTCTTTGAGCACCTTAAGGATAAATGACATTGAACACTCAGATCCTGAAATGTGTTAAACATCCCTGTAACTCTCATAGGCATCACTGATTTCACTAATAACAAGTTATGCTAATTGCCCTGTGCACAATGAGGGCCAGATGTCTCAGTACTGAAGGTTACAAACATTCAATGGCTCTAAGGCACCTCACTCACTTTGGTCATACTGCTTCTCAAAATCTGGTTTTAGCCCACAGAATCCACCTCTCCAGGATGCCAGAGCCAAATATTTTTAGGAAGGCTGGATTTCATTTTGTTTTTATTAAAGCCATGTCAAAATTAGAACCAGCATTTATATATATTTGTATATACTCAGAAAAGATTAGTGAAGTTTTATCATATACAGCTAAAAAAATCACTGCAAATTACGGAAAAAAAAAATTCTGCTTCTGCAGACAGATTATATTATTTCTTTCTTCTCTTGATACATTAGTTGCTCATATGACCAATCTCTCTTTGTTTTCTTCTTTCCTTTTTTCCTCCTGTTGTGGTTTAGCCCCGGTCAGCAACTAAGCACCACACAGCCGCTCGCTCACTCCCCCACCCTTGTGGGATGGGGGAGAGAATCGGAAGGGCCAAAGTAAGAAAACTCGTGGGTTGAGATAAGAACAGTTTAATAATTAGAATAAAACAGCAATAATACTAATATAATGAAAAGGAAAATAATGAGCGAGAGAGAGATGAAACAGTAGAAGGAGAGGGAAAGGAAAAAAAAAACAAAACCAAAACTGAACAACAAGTGCTGCAACCGCTCACCACCCGCCGACCGACGCTGCCGGTCCCCGAGCCGCGATCGCTGCCTCCCCCAGCCAATTCCCCCAGTTAATATACTGGGCATGACGTCACATGATATGGAATACCCTTTGGCCAATTCGAATCAGCTCTCCTGGTTGCATCCCCTCCCCTCCCGGCTTCGTGTGCATCTGGCAGAGCATGGGAAGCTAGAAAGTCCTTGACCAGTGTAAACACTACCCAGCAACAACTAAAACACCAGGGTGTTATCAACATTATTTACATACCAAGTCTAAAACACAGCACTATGCTAGCTACAGTGAAGAAAATCAACTATCCCAGCTAAAAC
This sequence comes from Morus bassanus, assembly GCA_031468815.1. NCBI lineage: Eukaryota > Metazoa > Chordata > Aves > Suliformes > Sulidae > Morus > Morus bassanus. Next base: position 8,063,981 of record CM062583.1, read on the forward strand.
CATGACAGTATCCACCCCTTATTCCATACCATTTACGTCATGCTCAGGTCTCATACTATCCAATATGACCTCAATAACCACCACCCGCCTCCCCATCCTTTGATGACATACGTAGATATCATTTATCATTCCCGTAGTCTATGGACCATCCCTGTAGAACATCTGTAGAGGGTCCACACATGTCCATTGAGTTCATTCAGTCCATAACTTTGGGCTCCATCTACCGTAATAGTCCTTCAAGGCTGGAGAGATGGTCTGCGTGGTGTTGGATTGTTGCATGCTGAAGCCAGTCTTTGTCCCACCACCGCTACACGTTGCTTGGTTCAATCAAAGTTCATTCTTCATTAATTTTGGAAATTCTTACTATGATACCATTGATACAGCATATAGCAACCATAGGAGTGATGACATACAATATCATATAGCAATTAACAGCATACCATTCAGTTCATTGGCTATTTTCACCCAAAATCAAATCCCCTTGAGGCACACATTGAACTCCTCCATCCTCCCGCATTACCCACCAAGTGCACCCAGGTCCTCGAGCAAAAGCAATCCCACGAATGGGTTTGCCTTTGCCTGAGACAGGAATAACCCAGACGGTTTTCCCCAGCATATTTTTTACGTGCACTACAGGGACTTTACCCCCTTCCACAGTACGTAAGAGTTCTGACTGGGCAGGCCCAGCTCGATTGGCAGATCCCCTAGTGTTGACTAACCAGGTGGCTTTTGCTAAATGTGTATCCCAGTGTTTGAATGTCCCACCCCCCATTGCTCTCAGTGTAGTCTTTAACAGTCCATTGTATCGCTCAATTTTCCCAGAGGCTGGTGCATGATAGGGGATGTGATACACCCACTCAATGCCGTGCTCTTTGGCCCAGGTGTCTATGAGGTTATTTCGGAAATGAGTCCCGTTGTCTGACTCAATTCTTTCTGGGGTGCCATGTCGCCATAAAACTTGTTTTTCAAGGCCCAGGATAGTGTTCCAGGTGGTGGCACGGGGCACGGGATATGTTTCCAGCCATCCGGTGGTTGCTTCCACCATTGTAAGCACATGGCGTTTGCCTTGGCGGGTTTGTGGCAGTGTGATATAATCAATCTGCCAGGCCTCCCCATATTTATACTTCAGCCATCGTCCTCCATACCACAGAGGTTTTACCCGCTTGGCTTGCTTGATTGCAGCGCATGTTTCACATTCATGGATGACCTGTGCAATAGTGTCCATGGTCAAGTCCACCCCTCGGTCACGAGCCCATCTGTATGTTGCATCTCTTCCTTGATGGCCTGAGGTGTCGTGGGCCCACCAAGCTATAAATAGTTCACCTTTATGTTGCCAGTCTAGATCTACTTGAGCCACTTCAATCTTAGCAGCCTGATCCACCTGTTGGTTATTCTGATGTTCTTCAGTGGCCCGACTCTTGGGGACATGAGCATCCACATGACGTACCTTCACAACCAGGTTCTCCACCCGGGCAGCAATATCTTGCCACAATGCAGCAGCCCAAATGGGTTTGCCTCTGCGCTGCCAGTTGTTCTGCTTCCACTGCTGTAACCACCCCCACAGGGCATTTGCCACCATCCATGAGTCAGTATAAAGATAGAGCACTGGCCATTTTTCTCGTTCAGCAATGTCTAAAGCCAGCTGGATGGCCTTTACTTCTGCAAACTGACTTGATTCACCTTCTCCTTCAGCAGTTTCTGCGACTTGCCGTGTAGGACTCCATACAGCAGCCTTCCATCTCCGATGCTTTCCCACCAGACGACAAGACCCATCAGTGAACAGGGCATATTGCTTCTCATTTTCTGGCAGTTTATTATACAGTGGGGCCTCTTCAGCACGTGTCACCTCCTCCTCTGGTGACATTCCAAAATCTTTGCCTTCTGGCCAGTCCATGATTACTTCCAAGATTCCTGGGCGACTGGGGTTTCCTATTCGAGCCCGTTGGCTGATCAGTGCGACCCACTTACTCCATGTAGCATCAGTTGCGTGATGTGTAGAGGGGACCCTCCCTTTGAACATCCAGCCCAGCACCGGCAGTCGAGGTGCCAGGAGGAGCTGTGCTTCAGTACCGATCACTTCTGAAGCAGATCGAACCCCTTCATATGCTGCCAATATCTCTTTTTCAGTTGGAGTGTAGCGCGCTTCGGACCCTCTGTATCCCCGACTCCAGAACCCTAGGGGCCGACCTCGGGTCTCCCCTGGTGCTTTCTGCCAGAGGCTCCAGGTAGGGCCATTCTCCCCGGCTGCAGTGTAGAGCACGTTTTTTACGTCTTGTCCTGCCCGGACTGGCCCAAGGGCTACTGCATGAACTATCTCCTGCTTTATCTGTTCAAAGGCCTGTCGTTGCTCAGGGCCCCATTTGAAATCATTCTTCTTCCGGGTCACTTGATAGAGAGGGCTTACAATCAGACTGTAATTTGGAATATGCATTCTCCAAAAACCCACAACGCCTAAAAAAGCTTGTGTTTCCTTTTTGCTAGTTGGTGGAGACATGGCTGCTATTTTGTTGATCACATCCATTGGGATCTGCCGATGTCCATCTTGCCATTTTATTCCCAAAAATTGAATCTCCTGTGCAGGTCCCTTCACTTTATTTTGTTTTATGGCAAAACCAGCCTTCAGAAGGATTTGGACTATTTTCTTCCCTTTCTCGAAAACATCTTCTGCTGTGTTGCCCCACACGATGATGTCATCAATGTACTGAAGGTGTTCCGGAGCTCCACCCTGTTCCAGTGCAGTATGGATCAGTCCATGGCAAATGGTAGGGCTGTGTTTCCACCCCTGGGGCAGTCGATTCCAGGTGTACTGGACACCCCTCCAAGTGAAAGCAAACTGTGGCCTGCACTCTGCTGCCAAAGGGATTGAGAAGAATGCATTAGCGATATCAATTGTGGCATACCACTTGGCTGCCTTTGACTCCAGTTCGTATTGAAGTTCTAACATGTCCGGCACAGCAGCACTCAGTGGCGGAGTGACTTCGTTCAGGCCACGATAGTCCACTGTTAGTCTCCACTCCCCATTAGACTTCCGCACTGGCCATATGGGACTGTTAAAGGGTGAACGGGTCTTACTGATCACTCCTTGGCTCTCCAGTCGCCGAATGAGCTCATGGATGGGAATCAGGGAGTCTCGGTTGGTGCGGTATTGCCGCCGGTGCACTGTTGTGGTGGCAATTGGCACCTGTTGTTCTTTGACCTTCAGCAACCCCACAACAGAAGGGTCCTTCGAAAGACCGGGCAAAGTAGACAGCTGTTTAATTTCCTCCGTCTCCAAGGCAGCTATACCGAAAGCCCACCTGTACCCTTTTGGGTCCTTGAAATACCCTCTCCTGAGGTAGTCTATGCCAAGGATGCACGGAGCCTCTGGGCCAGTCACAATGGGGTGCTTTTGCCACTCATTCCCAGTTAGGCTCACTTCAGCCTCCAATACAGTTAGCTCTTGGGATCCCCCTGTCACTCCAGCAATACAAATGGGTTCCGCCCCTACATAGTTTGATGGCATTAGGGTGCACTGTGCACCAGTGTCCACTAGAGCCTTATACTCCTGTGGATCAGATGTGCCAGGCCATCGGATCCACACAGTCCAGTAAACCCGGTTGTCCCTTTCCTCCACCTGGCTGGAGGCAGGGCCCCTCTAATTCCAATTGCGGGTTTCCCACTCCAGATCTTGTGAACGGGAATCAAAAGTCTCTCTATTAAGATCACAGATAGAATCAGCGCTTCTACTCCTCTGTCTGGGGAACTGCCTACTGGAAACTGGAGCAGCAACTCTCCTGGAGGTCCCGCCTTGAGTGGTTGTTTTTCCTTGCAACTCACGTACCCGTGCCTCCAGGGTCGACGTAGGTTTTCCATCCCACTTCTTCATGTCCTCTCCATGGTCACGCAGGTAAAACCATAGGGTGCCCCGTGGTGTGTATCTTCTCTCTTGAGCAGAAGGACGCTTACTCCTAATGGCCGAGATACTGGTCCGTACAGGTAGGGAGTAGGACATATCTTCTTTGATTTGCTGAACCTCCCGGGACAATTTCTCCACAGCTGAGACGAGGGAGGAAGAGACATGTGCTTCATAATCCCGGAGTTTATCAATCACATCCTCTACCGTTGGTGCCTCTTCATCTTTCCAGGACATTACTGCCAGGGAGTTTACATGGGATGATGGTGCGCTCCGTACAAACTTCCGCCACATGGGTCGTGTGCACTGTGCTTCATCTGGATCTTTGGATGACTGTACACTACCCAGGTCACCATAAATCACCTCAAGCACAGCTAATTCTCTCAGGTACTGGATACCTTTCTCCATAGTGGTCCATTTTCCAGGGCGATATATAACATCTTCCTTGAAGGGATACCTTTCTTTCACAGCAGACAGGAGTCGCCTCCAGAGGCTGAGGCCTTGTGTCCCTTTTCCAATTGCTTTGTCAATGCCCCCATCCCTAGAAAGGGATCCCAGTTGTTTGGCTTCCTTACCCTCTAATTCCAGGCTACTGGCCCCGTTATCCCAGCATCGGAGCAGCCAGGTGACAACATGCTCACCTACACGACGGCCGAAATCTTTTCGTATATCTCGTAGCTCACTTAAGGATAGGGATCGGGTAGTTTCCGTCTCTTGTACAAGTTCTTCCTCTTCCTTCTCCTCTCTTAGTAACGGCGCTGCTTCTCCATCATCCTTTTCTATACGAGTTGACTTTCTCTTTAAAGATTTCTTCTTTTGTATAGGGGCAACTGATACTGGCACGCGTTGATTCTCTGATTCAGCTTCAGTGTCCGTCATGGGTGTTTGAGTGGTCACAGTGCCTGTCATTGGGCTTGGAGCAGCCGCAGTGCCTGTTGTGGGGGTTTGAGTGGCCACAGTGCCTGTCGTCGGGCTTGGAGCTGCTGCAGCGCCTGTTGTGGGGGTTTGAGGGGCCACAGTGCCTGTCGTCGGGCTTGGAGCTGCTGCAGCGCCTGTTGTGGGGGTTTGAGTGGCCACAGTGCTTGTCGTTGGGCTTGGAGTATCCGCAGGGCCTGTCGTTTTCCCTTGGTGGTACTGAATACTGTTAAACAGGGCTCGGTAGGCATGGGCCAGGCCCCAACACATTGCAATGATTTGTATCTCTCTGGAATTGCTAGGGTGACAACATACTTCCTCCAAATATTCTACTAATTTTTCAGGATTCTGCACTTGTTCAGGGGTAAAGTCCCAAAACACTGGGGGTGCCCACCGTCTCAGGCATTTGCCCATACTCTCCCACATACCCTGCCACCCATAATTATCGAGCCTTGGGGCAGATCTCTGGATGATATTCTTGAATTGCTTATTAACCTTAGACAAAACCGAAACAATCTGCCATAGGAATATCAACAGATGTATCTTAACTACCCAAGGATGTTCAAGAGACTGAAAAGTTGTTGTAATGAAGGAGGAGACATTACAGAAGATGGTAGCTAAGGTGCCATTCTGTATTTCCTCCATAAAGAACCTCTCAGAGGAGGAGGTATAATTGCTAATTGTCTCCATGAGGTGGTAGCCGAAGTACAGTAACGGCTTCCATGCAAAACCCAAATAACCGATAAAACTCAAGGCCAGTGTTTTAATAACAAATCTCCTAGGCAAAACATCTCTAACCACTGCAGAGCACAGCAAACTACAAAACCCAATGCCAATCTTTAACATGTACTTCAAAATCAGCATGGTGTAGGTCTGACTACTAATATCGAGAACAGATGAATCAATGCTGTGACCAGCAACTGTTATTATCTCAAACCCTTCGTGCCCCACGTTGGGCGCCAAAAAGGACTGTTGTGGTTTAGCCCCGGTCAGCAACTAAGCACCACACAGCCGCTCGCTCACTCCCCCACCCTTGTGGGATGGGGGAGAGAATCGGAAGGGCCAAAGTAAGAAAACTCGTGGGTTGAGATAAGAACAGTTTAATAATTAGAATAAAACAGCAATAATACTAATATAATGAAAAGGAAAATAATGAGCGAGAGAGAGATGAAACAGTAGAAGGAGAGGGAAAGGAAAAAAAAAACAAAACCAAAACTGAACAACAAGTGCTGCAACCGCTCACCACCCGCCGACCGACGCTGCCGGTCCCCGAGCCGCGATCGCTGCCTCCCCCAGCCAATTCCCCCAGTTAATATACTGGGCATGACGTCACATGATATGGAATACCCTTTGGCCAATTCGAATCAGCTCTCCTGGTTGCATCCCCTCCCCTCCCGGCTTCGTGTGCATCTGGCAGAGCATGGGAAGCTAGAAAGTCCTTGACCAGTGTAAACACTACCCAGCAACAACTAAAACACCAGGGTGTTATCAACATTATTTACATACCAAGTCTAAAACACAGCACTATGCTAGCTACAGTGAAGAAAATCAACTATCCCAGCTAACACCATGACACCTCCCTTCCTCCCTCCCACTCTACCTTTCCTCCCAGAAATCATAATTTTGCTATTCTTAAACATTTTTCTCTGCTGTCCTACATCTCTATCATATACATTTTTAATTACCTGTTGTTTGTTCCAATGCACCAAAAGCTTAACTACTATCTCAAGCTCATCAAAAAACACTGGGGGAAAAAAAACATGAAAAATTATCTATGTTTAAAAAACCCCATCTATTCCTATTGCATGTGTGTGCCTGTAAACAAGCAACTAAACTACATTCCATGAAATGTATTATCTTAACTATCACACAGTTGTCTCTGAAGTACTTGGAAGTACAAATGTTTTCTAGGAATAAAACCAACCATGAGAATATAGAAACATAGTAACCTCAAAGATTTTCAGCATCAACAAAAGACTTCTGTATGGCTGTTCTTCCTAATACAAAACAGAGTACTTAATATGGTCCTCTATCAGACAAAGTCTTGCATTCTGTAAAAGGGATGAGTTATGCTCACTGTCCGTGAAAACCTGCTACTTTAATAAGACCTGTAACCAGACTAAGATATTTATATGGAAAATGACTAGAAGTCATCAGTGTTCACTATAGCTTTGGTATAAACAAGTGTCTGTCTGGACAGAAGCATAGTCACTAAAGGATCTCCTTGAAGAACAGCTCTTCTTGGTGCATAATTGAGGGGAATATTTATGTTCAAATATGGGAATCCCATGTTTGATTTAAGAATTTGCATACATCAAACTAGGGTTTCTCAGATCATTTCTAACAGATGATAAATGTTTAGAAAGGAACATGTGCTTGTAAGCTTCTTGAGAAACAATAGTGCAAGGCATAGCAGGACTTGAATGAATTGGGTTCTCAAGTGTACAGTCCTCTGGGTTGAATTTTAATACCCTCACACAACATTTTAACTTCAGTGAGACCATTCACACATTCCAGTGACTTTAAGGATTATCTTCCTCTGTGATGGCCAGAAAATTCTGAGTTCTGAAGCATCTGTTCAGCTTCATCCTTACAAAGCCTGATTCAGTGTATGTATTGTATAAATTCCAATTAGCGATTGTGCTGGTTTTGGCTGGGGTAGAGTTAATTTTCTTCGTAGCAGCCCATATGGTGCTATGTTTTGGATTTGTGACCAAAACAGTGTTGATAACACAGGGATGGTTTCATTACTGCTGAGCAGGGCTTACACAGAGTCAAGGCCTCTTCTGCTCCTCACCCCACCCCACCAGCGAGTGGGTTGGGGGTGCACAAGAAGCTGGAAGGGGACAGAGCTGGGACAGCTGACCCCAACTGACCCCAGGGATGTCCCACACCATACAGCGTAATGCTCAGCATATAAAGCTGGGGAAGAAGAAGGAAGAGGGGGGATGTTCAGAGTGATGGTGTTTGTCTTCCCAAGTCACCGTTACACGTGATGGAGCCCTGCTTTCCTGGGGATGGCTGAACACCTGCCTGCCCGTGGGAAGGAGTGAGTGAATCCCTTGCTTTGCTTTGCTTGTGTGTGCAGCTTTTGCTTTACCTGTTCAACTGTCTTTATCTCAACCCATGAGTTTTCTCACTTTTACCCTTCTGATTCTCTCCTCCATCCCACTGCAGGGGTGAGTGAGTGAGCAGCTGTGTGGTGCTTAGTTGCAAGTTGGGGTTAAACCACGACAGCATGATACAAAAGGAGAGATGAACCCTTTTTTAAAGACTTTTTTCCCCCTCCACTGAGAAATGACCAGTTCTTCAGCCCAAGTTCCAGTGGGAACAATGAGGGATTTATTGTTCAACTTCTTTCTGGATAGACACCTGTTAAAATGGGACTTTTCCCTTCAATTTTCACTTTTTACTCCATTTCAGGAACTGCAAGTTCCATGAAACCTACATTTAGAAATAAAGTAATTGTCTGTCTAGCCCACCATGATTTTTAAAGAATTGCTTTGTCCTGTTCATCTGAAAAGATTCATGTCCTTAATCAGCAGAACATCTGGAACAATTTGCCTAAAACAGTGATGTAATCCCTAATGGCAACAACTCTCATCCCGAACAGTCTGATAAAGATCACTGTAATATTCTGACTAAACTCGATTCTGCTCTCATTTAAAATTGTAAAAAGCAGCAGATACTGCAATGAAATGGTATTGTGACACAGGCCACAAAATGTTTTTTTCTCAGGAAGGTTTATAAATACTGTGAAAATGATTCAAATACAAATGTTTCCCAGATGAGTCAAGCAGGCGGAACAGCTGCCACTTAGCCTAGTGGGCAGTAGAGAAGACTTGGCTAATTCCTACGATACTCCACAATCAAAACCACAAAAATATTTGTTTTTTTCAAAACTGTTACTGAAGTTTAGTTTGTTCTTCTCCTTTCATTCCTCTTTCACCTCCACCTTGGAATAGCTGTCTGTAACAAATTAGTCCTTGAAAGACAGTAACACTGAAAATGTGATGTAAAATAATTTCCCCTGGGAGTGTAAAGTATTTGTGCTAAATGAAATGAAAAATCAACTTAAACATTCATATGAATGCCCAAGGAGAAATATTTAGCCACTGTGATGGTTTCTACCTTTTCCCTCCTCACCAAGAAATAGGATAAGATATTTCCATTAAAATAATGTTATATATGAATTACACTTTGCCCATGGGGAATAGGGGAAATTACAGCTTTTATACTCTGTAATTTACAGGGACTTGACACTTGTTTTGGGATGCACTAGGCTTACTACAACAGTGCTGAGTACTAAGTGTTTCCAAAGTATAAAATATGCCATTTAGAAAAGGAGACCTGCACTGAACTCACAGGCACCATTCCAGCCATTTCAAGGATTCTGTTCCTCAGCAATGCACAGAAAATGCTGAGGCGTCTGTTCAAAGTGCAAGAACGAGTTCACAGAAGGACTGGAGTCATTCCCATACCCTGAGATCTTTCTGAGCATTTGATAAGACCTGGCTTCTGGCAAGTCTGTTTAAGGGTTCTTACCCAACAGTCAGAAATCCACTTAAAACCAGTACACATGGATGCCACCTGGCCCAAAAGATTGACCATGAAGCATGGAGTGGACGAGGAAATAAAACCTTCACATCTTGTACTCCATCAAAAGGTACAGTCCTCAAATCCAGAAGCAATAGCAGCCCCGCATCGGCATAGTTTCAGTTGTATTTAAGTATTCTAAGATATGGTCCCCAGTAGCCTTTATCAAGCCATGTTTCTTAGGCTGTTTAGTAAGTGAGACATCTCTGGACACTTTGTGGCTGCACAAAACCAGCTGCAACAAGACTGGGAGCAAACTACTTTGGGTGTAGATCAAACGGGAAATTCATATTTCAGCAAATTTAATTTTCTGGCTATTGTAATATTCACTGCACCTACTCAAAGTTATTACAAAATCCGCAGTTATGATGTCACCGAGGTATCTCAAGCACAGTAAGACTAGGTGAGGTGATATCAGACCTGTTCCGCAGAGACACTCATAAACTCATTGGATCATATTTTACCTGAAAGTTAGAGCAGTTTTCCAGCACAGTACTGCCCAAAGCTATATTAATGTTTAAAAAGATAAGATCTCAGGTTTGACCAACTTTTATGAATATACTAATAAAACAATCCATGTACTAACAAAACAATTACATACGGGATGCTATTTCTTGAGATATTTTTGACAAGGGATTCTTACACTTTCTTTCACTTATTAACAGAGTCCAGCAATTGCTGTATGAGGTAAATCTTTTTTATTATTTACATAAGGTCCCTTTCATGAAAAGAGATATTTTGGGCATTAATCTGAGCCCTCTCAAAGACTGGCAGTGTATCGAATGCAAACTCCATTCTATTCAAGTGAGACATAATATGGGAGCCTTTGGATAATATGCACATGAAACACTTTCTGACATTTTACATATACTTTCCATCTGTCTTTGCAGTCCTACCTATCCCAGGAAGGTCAGGGAACCTTTAGTCAAGACTGCTGAAGAAGCTGGTAAAAGCTTTAAATTGCCCTTAAACCAAATCATTGCGCATAATGCATTTGAAATGCATTTGTAAGTTCAGCCAGTGTTTGCACAGACACAGACAGGGCTCTGTTCGTCACTATAGCTCTCAGGAAGTACAAAGAAGAAACAGTAATTATCATGCTTGTTAATTTTTAATGATGCCTCTGTGATTTTACTTACAACTTTGCATGAAAGCACTGCAAAATCCTGCCTCGGTTTCTCCATCCCAAATGATAATCACCTCGCCTGTTTTGTGCTCTGAAGGCTGCTGCTGGAAAGAGTTATTGAAGGGCTAGACATTTATCATGAAATGAGATTCTGGTTTTGTTATACCTGTGGTATAAAATGTTTTTTCCACATGGCTTCTGTCTCCTTGCATACATAAAATGAGGTGCCCTTTCAATGAAACAGGGTTGTGTAGTGCAGAGGGTATCTGGAGAGAGGCAGGCTAGAGACGAAAGACAGCTTCTTAACCCCAGAAACTCCTGCCCTGTTAGAAGGTCAGAGACTGGGAAATGTGCAAATTTCCTCTATCACAGGCCTTCTGATGGACAAAGAAAAGCTGTCTTGAAAGTTCATCTTGGCTGGAATTCACAAGGATGAAGACAGGTAATGGAAATTTTTCCTGTATTTTCTCTGTATTGGCTGGTTTTTGTCTAGTTTTTCTTTTTTGTCTTGAAAGTGTCTGTAGCCCACTTTTTAGCCTTCCCAGGGCAAGTGAGGTCTGTCCAGGTACTTTTCCATCAGTAAACAGAAACATTTGCTGTCTCCTAGGTGCTTAGCTTTGACAGCAAGAGGGGAGGGTAGAGCAGATGTGTACTTCTTCAATTCTATTAATAGCAATGTAGCCTGATTGTCATTCAATGGGGAAATCACCTTTCAGTAAAAGGCTGCTGGGCTGATGCAAAGAAGTTAGAAATACAGATAAGCAAAATGTCTTTTATATGTCTCCAGCCATGTCCAGTGTTAAATCAGTTGTGGGTGGTTCTTTTTCAAGGTTAGAAACAATATCATGCACAGTTAGGGTTGTGTAAATCCCATTTTCAGAACTGCCCTCTGAACACAGCTTTTCATTTTTGGTCACAGTTCTCCAAACATAGTTTACCCAGTGATGCACAGGAATGCCTATCTTCTATTGGACATGTGCCTTTTATAGTCCTGAGTACTCAACGGGGCTGTGAGTGTTTTGTCCTTGAGTCTCACACAAGGTCAGGCTTTAGAACTACCAGTGTTAGCATCTGGGGAGCTTCAGGGGCAGAACTGGATGTTGAGACCTCTATTACTGAATTGGTGGGAACATGAGCTTGAAGTGGGCTGCAGTATTCTTGTACCACTGAGCCACTTCGACTCCTTTTAGGCATCTTCTTGCCTCATACTTCTCCACGGATACAGTTCTGTACCAAAGAACCCTGTCTGGCCCTGCTTCTTCGGTATAGCACCAACCTAAAGTGCCCCTACTTGCAGGAGAGCTATCCAGGATTAATGACTCTCTGTCATTCCTTGTCTGGGAGCCATGGCTGGGAACACCTCACTCCCTACGCCTCTGTTTTCTCATACCTCCCTTGGGCTCATTCACTCTCCCCAAGGCTGGCAACTCTGCTCCAGGTGCTGCATTCTGCTCTGTGAGACATTTCACCTCTAACACTAGCATGAGTCACTATTTGGGGAACGGGTCAACTAGGTAATTATACAGGTTTACTTTATCAACTGAGGATTATTTGGTTTTAGTCTTTTATGGTGTTCAGGCTAGTTTTATGTGAGAGGTTTGCTCGGTTTTGCAACTTTAAACATGCCAAAGAGATTCTGAATATGCTCCAGAGCCATTTCTTACTTCTCATAGATACTTATTTTGTACACAATTTTGCCAGCTGACTCGGTGTTATTGAAATGAAAAGCACATAAATGCTTCCTGAGAAATACTTGTGATTTGTTTACTTCTCTTTAAAATTCTAATCCAAAAAGTTAACACTGATGTTATGCAAAATGCCACATTTGCATTTAATAACAGCATCCTGAATAAATATTTAGAAAAACTGCAGTTTTTTAATTAAACCTGTTGTGAATGAAAGAGCAGATAACTAATTCATACAGTAATAAACTTTCCTCAGTCAATCCACCTTTTTGGCAGCATATTTAGTATGTGATTTTATAAATATTTTTAAATAGGTAACATCTGAGCATGATCTTCCTATTTTTCTGATTATTTGTTGACTGTGTATATGTACACACAGAGTTCATCAGATCAGCTGATTCCCCCGTCTGTTCATTTCTGCCCGGAAAGAGAGATTTAATATTTTATTAATCATGAGCAAAACATAACATAAACAGCACAAACCCAGATTCAGAGAGACCTAGCCTAGCAACAGATAAGCATTCTAATTTCAGAGGACCTAGCAAAAGGATTCTGACATTCTGACTCAGTGATCAAAATTTAATACTCCAGATGGGTGACACTTCTGATTTGACAACATAAAAAAAATACCTAAACTATTCTCTGTAAAAAATCTAGTATAAACAATTCTTCTGTCTCACTGGCCAAATGAACTAAAACACGTATGCTCTTTTCTACATAGAAGATGTAGTTTGGTCTGCTATTGGAGGCCCATTTTTATTTTCCTTCACTTGCTGACTGAAAGGCTATGCTCTCATATCATCTGACCCAGGTCTGGCTATACATACAGGGTGTTCCTGCCCACAGCGCTTCCACTGAAGTTCCTCATTCTACCCAGGAATAAGACCACCTGTCCTGGGGCTACAGTGTGAACTAGTACAGAAGACAACAGTTTTCTTCTTGAGCCACAGAGTGTGCTGCTACTTCATCACCGATCTGATTTTCAGACTCGTGCCTCATGGATTAGAGGGCCATATTATTGAACTCTCTCTGCGTACTTATGAACCCTCTGCAGCTCTGGCCTGCCATTCAGTGCACAAGTACAATGTCCAGCATCAGCTATGTCCTGCCTGAACAAATAAACTGGTAGGAGAGGAGCAGGAGCCAGAAAGCAAGGAGAAAGAGGTCCTCAACATTCCCCTAAGGGGCCGCAAATAAGTCAAGATCGTAGTACCTGCAGCTGCCATTGGCCTCTACAGCTGTAGGACAGACCGAGCTGCAGGAATGGCAACCATAGGTTGCTTGAAGCTAGAAGATATTCTGGGCATTGGAGTGGCGCCCTAGCTCCAGGAACAACAGCTGAACACAAAACACAGAACAACATTCACTCTGGTACCAGAGATACAAATGAGGAATATTCCCATCATGGTCACAATACAGCACAAAGCCAACTTCTCTAACCCACCTTTTCCTGCTTAATTTTCTACAGGTTGCATAAACAACAAGAAATGATAGACAATGTTTCAGCATGGGTAAAAATGATGCAGGCCCATGGCAATTACAGTGAAATGCTTTACATGATTAGTAAGTATATTTCCAGCAGAACTAGAGGTCACAGTTTATAGACACACACACACACACACACACACACACACACAACTTCTCCCGCTCAGGAACATGCAAAAGAATAGCCCACTGAATGGGTTAACATGCATGAAATGATGCAGGGAAATAGTCATACTCTTTCACTGTCAGTTTTAATAGGAATACATTGTATTTTGCATTACTTTATGGCACAATGAAAAATTATGTGGCCCATAAGGAAATGATTTATACTATAAAATTCCTAGGACATAAAATTGGTGCAATGTTACCATTAAGCACCCCTAAAAAACAAAGATCCAGTCCCAAGATTTCAGGACATTCTATTTCCTGACAATTAATTTTTCTCCAGTAACTTTTTTAACTTACTTTATGAAATCTCCACAAGAAAGTGCATATTTTTTTGTAGAAGATGCTCACTAGCTATTTTTCCACCACCTAAAGCTGGCTTTGGTACTTGTAAATTATAAACATACTGGGAAAAGTTTTCCTTCTAGGCGGTCAGGGAATGGTCCTTGTTCTGCTTGCTGTGTGTCACCACACACTGAACCACGATGGTGCCAGCTCTACAGCTGTACACATCGGGCTTATTGTTATAGATCAACCTCTGTGTGCTGGAGTTGTTTGAAATTGTGTTTTTCCACAGGTTATATTCTGGTGGAAACATTATTTATCCTTTTTAGCAATTTTGGCATCTTTTTAAAATTTCAAGGTAACAATCTAGATTTGTTTTCACAATTTTTCCTCTCCTCCTCATTCTTTTTTCTCCATTCTTCATTGCTTTTTCCACTGAAGGCAGAGGAAGATGTAGGGCAGAGAAGAATAGTGTAAAGTTTAGAAAAGAGACATGAAGAAGAAAATAAAAATGAAAATTTCTTGGATTTGTGATTTTTTTCCCCCCTTTTTTTTGGTGAAAATAAGATGCCAACAGCCTTAGCCAGGATTTCAATTCCTGTCATTGCCTTCAGCCTGGCTCCAGTTCATGATGTGTTATTCTAACTTCTCATATTCTCTTAATTCTTTGGAGCTGACAGTATGTTATGAGGGCTTTGGCCTAATACAGCGATAGCTTGGTCCTGAGAGGGATCCAGCATCTAGGGAGCCTCCTAGATGCTACAGTAAAACAAATAACGAACTATAACCACTGAGAATATGTCTCAACATGAAGAACCTTATTAAGAGCAATTTCACTGCTTTTTTTGTTTGTTTTGTTTTTATTGAAATACCTAAGAAATTGAGGTGGGGTATTAAGGAATTAAAAAAATAATTCTCCACACTGCAAATGCAATCCTCTAAAATTAAAGTCTTTGATGATGTATTTCAGTGATGGAAGCATAAACCCAAAAAACCTCTCCCAAAGCTTCATTCTGACATACATAAATCATGGTACAGCTGAAATCAGCTGCAAAAGTTCCATTTACTTCAGTGGGACTAAAAGTGCTCTCTGAGTATCTAATCAGTTTTCTTTATAGTGTCATTTTTCCTGTTCCTATTATGAATACTAGAGCAATTTATTTGCACAGCCTTCTCCATAGCTTTTCAGCTCCAAGAGCATTTCCCCATTCAATTTAGCTCATAAACAACTGTACTTTTTGTTCTTCAAATATATTTTAAAAATGGTACAATTTTCACAAATGGACCCCATCTCAGTTAAATTTGTTCCATCTAACATTAGTAAAAGCACACAGATTTTCCTCAGGATACAGTGTATAATACTTTTGTTTCCACAGTTGATTATAGCTAGTGTTTTTCTGCATATCATTACAAAGATTGAAGGAGCATCTTCCATACAGCTCACAAAATGAATTCGGATTCTGAACCTACTCCTTTTTCTCCTAAAAATACTAATGCTCTTTTAGAAGTGTGGAGCTTTTTCACTCCCACTTAATGTTGAAATTCACTCATTAATTCTGCCAAGTATAAGAAATTATTAATAATAAACAATAGTAGATTTATATAGTAAATCTCAGATGCTCTGTTTCTTATACGCTACAATGGGTTTAGCACATAGTATTTACTCATTTTGTTGCAGAATGCTACATATAATCTCATCTAAAGAACTGAACTTGCCTTTTGTGGTAACTTGTTTTGCAATATCTAGAATGATAGCACACCATGGACTTATTTGCTCATCGAGTCACTGGAGGGAGCTAAGTAAACACTTACATCAATTATGGTGAAACAGAATTAGTAGCAAGAGCACACAATAACAGATTCCAAACTATTTGTTCCAAACTACAGTCTAGAAAGACTATAAAGCCTTGAAACATCTGACGAGTATGAAATAATATATAGTTAGT
The DNA here is from genome assembly GCA_031468815.1 of Morus bassanus. Lineage (NCBI taxonomy): Eukaryota > Metazoa > Chordata > Aves > Suliformes > Sulidae > Morus > Morus bassanus. Next base: position 8,080,076 of record CM062583.1, read on the forward strand.
TTAAATATTTAAAATGAATACAGACAGTGCTGCTTACTGGTGGGACATTCCTTAGGTGAATCAACAGCTTGGAACAAATTCAACATGGTAGATGTTCAATTGAGGAAAATATACTCATATTCATGTAATGACATTATAAAAATCAGCTGGTTTCTCTGATATGTGTGTGTAACTGGTCTCTGAAGCATAACCCCTGAAATTGCTGCCTGTTCATTTGACTTACATACGTACTCTGTATTCATAACACTTGACCTTTTCTTTTTTTTTTAAACCAACAGAATAACAGGAAAATCCATTAGCAACCTGAGCAATGCTTCAACAGCATGTGAGAAGTTACTCCCCAGGGATCACATTACCATGGAAGAGAGGAAGATAATGATGCCCCCTGTAGCAAGGGTGTTCTTATTGACAAAAAGTCAGATTATCACTCTGCCCAACACAGTTAATGCAATACAGTAAAGTGACAGAATGCTGGACTGCAAAGTGGTAAGTAGAGACAAAGAAATTTGAACTAGAAAATACATTCTTAGGAGAGAAATATTTAACAGTTTGAAATAACATAGCTGGGTATGAACGCACTTTATACCCTGGACACATAGTGTGCCATGCTGGTTTATATACTGCGAGAAATTGCGATTTTCCTGCGTTTTTATTGCATGTGAGAAGACAGCATTGATTACAAATGTCCACATTTTTTCTCCCATGAACAACACATAGATTTGCTTTTCCAGAAAAAGTCCCCTAGTTCTGGCTTGATGCCCCAGTGTCGTGGTATTAGAGATCTATACAATCAGATGAACTGCTGGCCTAAGAGAGTGTAGTATCACTCTGATTTACACTAATGACAAATCTGGCTCATTGCTACACTGGATAAAACTGTTACTGTTGGAAACACAGAAGGTAAAACATGCTAGCAGAAGAGACAACATGCTATACAAATTCAAAGCATCCAGGCCCAGTATGAACCTAAACCAGCCATCAGATGGCAAAAATGTCCTGTCACTGCTGATTGACCTAAGTGAAAGCCTCTCCTAATCATTACTAATTTCCTGAGTCAGCAAGTTCCCTTAATGCCTGTCACTAATCACACAGATTTACAACTCAGTACAATATTTGTAAACCAAGGGAAAATCCTCTGAGGTTTAAAGATTGTTAAAGATTATTATTCCGAGTCCCGAAAAAAATTAAAAAAAAAAACCAAACAAACCTATAAGGACTGGTAAACAATGGCAGGATTTTGATTTATGACATTATCACAAGATAAGAAGCATCTAATGTGAGGGAGGAAAACAATTACTTAGGGCTAGCTATGTGTACAGCAACTTGTCTGTTACCACCCTGCTAAACATCAAAGCTCCTTCAGTCCTTCCTCACTATCCCTGTAAGTTGGAAATCAGCTTTGCCATTTATAGCACATGGCATTTCACTGAGGCACCCAATTGGGAGATATTTTTAGACTAAAGAGGAGAGGTTTCTTGGTTAATAACCTTGCAGCACTCCTGCATTTTGTTGGTGGAAGAGTCACTGACAAAGTAACAGTTCGAACACTGGTTTTCTGTCACACCCTTGTTCTTTGTTGAATTCATCATCTTCAACCAATGGCTTCTAAACAGCTGAAAGTTCAGAAGTCTGTAAAAGTAAAATGCCTGTGTGCAACGTCTTGGATGAAATTCAGTCAAAGATCACAAGGTTAGGAACTGACGAAGCAAAAATATCTACTGTGGGAACAGACAATACCTAATTAGACCTACAGATTTGACCTGTTATGAGTGTATATATTTAAAATCATTCTATCGTCCCACTTCATCTTGCTTCATCAACATTTTTGTAGGAATAGGTTACTTACTATAATCAGTGGGCATTTTGCTTTAATAACATATACAAGGCATCAGCTCACATTACACTGTCACAGAAGAACTACTCACATAACTGAATTCTCGCAGATAGGTTGGCAGGAGAGGGCCCACAGCTTCTGGAACATAAATTTACTTTGTTTTGTTCATTAATGTCTCCATGCTGCTGAACTAGAGAACAGAAGAGATAATTATTAGGTGTTTTCAACACCATTCCCTATTGAAATTAGTTTGCCATATCAGGAGCAAAAAACAAGCACTGCAAAACAGGTACAGTCCCTGTATCTTCCCACAGAAGCAGAGTGAGTACTATAGATTCAGCACATTTCTGATACTGGTTATATTGTTCATGCAATTTAGCTTTCACATTGTGTAGATATCTCATGCCTCTTTCATTAGCTGAAGCAATTAAAGTACAGTCAGACATAAGATTTATATTTTCATATTCCCTCTTTGTGTGATTCATTTTGAGATAATTAAAATAATTTTTCAGTGAAGCTGTCACAGCATAATGAAAAATGTTATGGGAATATAAACAAGACTTGTAAACATTTTATGAGATTTTTTTTAAAGGGGGAGGAATCTAAAACAGTTTTAAAAGATCAAAAAAGATTCCCCAGGTGAAGAAAGAACTATAACAGGATTTTTAAAAGTCAGCTTACAATTACTTGAAAATAATTACTTTTCCAGAAAACAGTTATATGAGAAAAACATCAGCTGACAAAAATAATTCAGCAGTTTTCTCTCTTATTTTCTCTGTACAGTTATTACTGTACCTGTCTAGATAAAAACAGGACAGACAATGTGAACCAGTACACATCATTTCCTGTATTAGCTGCTTTAATCTGCTGTGATTGAGAATGTATTTCTGGACACAGTCCAGACAGGCTTCTGGCAATCAGAACAGTGAAGAGACCTGATGTACCTTGTTAATTCTCTTAAGGCTAAATCCCACAGTCCTTGCCCAGGCAAAACTCTCATTGAGAGTTTTATTTAGGTTAGATTTTGACCTATTAACCTTACCATCTTGAATTCATGGTTCTTTCATCCATACTTTTCCCTCTTTAAATAAAGTATCAGGTTTACTTAATATACTGATACAGAAAGATATTACTTGGTACATCTAATACCATGTGTCATCATGCCACTGGGGAACAGCACTGGAGAAAACCTTTCTGTGAGTTATGGAGTAGTTAAACTGATGTGAACATACTGAAATAGAAGATGGGCATTAGATCATTCACATCCCCATTTTGCAAGCTGATATGTACAGGAAAACCACTGAAACCACATACAGCACAAGTTACATGACTAACTTCAGGACTGAAGGGGTTCACTCCAGCACAAACTTTTTGAGTTTTGTCCCACTTCATTTACTGCCTATTCCTCTGGAGACTGGTCTACATTTTAGTAGTTTTCCTTAAGTCATCCTTGCGTTATTCAGCAGTCTGGAATTTTTTAACTCTTTGTGAGTACTCACAAGCCAGTGTAAGTACTTTGGGGGTGACGTTCATTTAAAAAACATACATCAACAAAGATCTCTCTTGTTCCTTCAAATATTGGTTTTGGAACTCCTCCCCAGGTAGTGAGCAAAGATCTTGCCATGTCAGTCTGCCTTCTTAATAATCCCTAATACTTTTATTTACCTTTTTAATTAAAAACAGTGAAAAACCCTACTCAAACAAATTCTATAGCAAAAGCTAAGTGTTTCTGCTCTTCTGGTGTCATTAACATCAAATCCATCATTCAAAATCATTCAAGGCTTATTTTCTCTTCAGTACATTCTGTCTCTCGACATTTTTAAAGTTCCTCCCCCTGTATCTTTGTCTGCAAGTTCTTACACGATCTGGAACACTACAGTCCCCATATTCCTTATCCTTTATGGCTAGCAGTAACCACCTCTGTTTGTTTGCTGGACTTTTTGCCACAGCCCTGTTTCAGTCTTCACTATGTACTTTGCTAAGCTGAAGGCCTTAAAAGCATTCTATAGCGTAGTGCTACAGGTAGATATCTAAATGCCACCAGTTGGCTGCAACAGAGGCTGGATTTATTCCAAGGTTCACCATGTCCCTTCTCTATCTTCTTTGCTCTTATAGTTCCACTTACTTACGTGCCTTCACTTCTATTACTGCAGAGAAATATACTTTCTGCTTAGAAATGCCTGCCATCAAAGACACGATGTAGATAAAGTTATCTGCTCTAGCTTTGAGCAAAATGGTCCAAAGAACAACTGTATTTGTGACCCAGTAGCAGAAATTTCTACACATTAACAGCAAATCCATCGTACTCTACGGACATACCTTGAACAGTCACTTTTCATGACAGACATTCCTGGATCCCAAGCCCTCCTTCCTTACAGATGACACTAGAACAGTCCAAGAGATCACTAGGAAGCTAATGGTTCACTTCAGAGCAGAAAGTTCTCTAAAATCAGTTATTCTTAATTGTATGAAATTTCTGTTACTTTCTTCATCATCTATAACCAATACAAATTCCCCTGTTGAATATTGCTTACCTGGAACTAGCTACCAAAAGCTGTTTGATAACTATTCTAACACAGAGTTTGATGCTGTGTAATTTTCTCTTTAAAAAGCATTTTAAATCATCTACTGCTTTTTTTTTTTTAATACTAATACCAAACCTACCTATGCAAACAAGGGTGTAAAGTTAAAATTTGAAGGAAAAACCCCATGCTTTCTATGTCTAACAGTTTTGCAGTAGGCAAGCACTTAAAAGGAACCAGACCACCCAGTTCAGAGCGCTGTTCTATTTGAAATGCTTCTGATGTTGAAACTAATTTGCATCTAGCTATGCATGCTAGTATCAGAGCTAGAGAAACAGCTGGGAAAAAAAAATCAACAATTTAGGGTTTAAAGGATTAGGTTCACACCCTAATGAGAAGCCACAAATAATCATGAACTCGCACTTTGTTTTATGAGCATTCATTGCTGTTCCGTTGGATAAGATATGGGCTATTTTTAGGTAATAGTTCATATAGAAAATGTCCTGTGTATATAGTAAATAATACAATGTATATAGTAAATAATACAAAATGTTTCATTTTCTTAAGAGTAGAAGTAAAGTTCCAAGTTACAGCCATTGGGACTGCTATATGCAGTAATCAAAAGCCTGACTCTCCTTTCCAAACCGACAAAGATTTTAAAGGAAGAAACTAAGCTGATGGTGGAAGTGCCTAGAATAAATTAGTAGAGACACACCTTTCCCTGGAAAGAGCGTTTTGGCCAGCATACTTTCCATCTGTTCCCTAAACAAAGTGAAAAACTCTATCACTAAAGGGAGGTTTCTGCTGGTACAATCATGTTCAGAGCTGGTATCTGGCAGCAGGAAAATGCATTTTGAAAAATAAAGGCCATTAAGGGGATAAGAAGCTCTGTTCCCTCTCAGAAAAGAATAAGAGAGAAAACAACAGGAAAGAATAGAGAAAAGAAAACATGTGACAAGCAACTTTATCTCCTGTTTTTCACTATTCTCCCAGCAAGAGCACTCTCACCTTACGTGAAGGTTCTCATTCATACAGAGCTTCACTTTGAACCTCTCCCTTTCACACAAACATCCTTGTTGCTCACATAGTTACAGGTCTTGCTTTTAAATGAAGAACAAGGTTGTGCAGAATATCTACAGCCTCCAAGTGCCCACAGGGAAAATACTCTTCTCCTAACCACAATCTCCTGGCAACCCAGCCAAGCTACTCTTTGAAAGACATGCATTATGATTTAGGGTGTCATCCACCCTACCCTATAGTCACCCTTTAATCATCCACCACAGCATAGACATATATGTCCTAACAACTTCATTTCTGTCATTTCCCCCCTTCTCATTTAGAGACCTCACAGAACCTCATTTCTGCCAGGCATCTGCAAGGGCAAGCTAACCAAGGGCAAGCTCTCAGCAGAGCCATGGCACTTTAGCAAGTGATGCAGTAGAACTGGGGAACTAATAATGTAAATGCCAGCAAGGACGTTGATTTACATACATGGCATCAGGATACATCAGTATAATTGGAACTGCAGAAGCAACACAAATATTAAACACAATTAAGAAACCAAAGATAATTCACATCTGTAGCACATTTTTTCCTGCAAAAGGAAGTTAAAGTTGTCCTTTGAAACTTCCTTAGAAGTGGGAAAGAATTTAAGTATGGAAAAAATGATTTTTTAAAAATGCCCCCCTCCTTTTTTCTCCTAAAAATGCCATCTTTTATTTTAGGACACAACAACACTTAACAGTAAAAGTCACTTAAAATTTCTATTCCTATCAGCTTTCTCTTGAGTGCCTGCTGTTCCAAACAATACTTCAGATATGTTATTTAACCTGGGAAAGCTAAAGCCACATTTAGATTTCCAAGCATATATAAAAAGTAATTTAAATGACAATAATCCATCCACAGTTCCCACTTTCCTTTTTCTGCCCATAGTTTAGATGTGGGGGTTTTTTCCTATTTCTTTTTCTCCTGAGTCTAGTCTGACATTTTCTTCCAATACACACAATTTAAGTCCTAAAGGAGGCCAGAAGCAAAATTTCTGGCTGGTAGAACTCCACTGAAGTCAAGGGGAATTTATCCCATGTGTATAAAGATCTGGGGGCATAGCAGCTGTAGCTTAAAAAGAAAGAAGAAAAGTTGAAGCACACTAGACACAAAAATGAGGTGTAGAAGTTTGCTTATGTGGGTAAATTAATGAGCTTCAGTAAGTAATCCTGATTTACTGCTCTGGAGCTGTCACCCACCATATAGAATACCCTTACAGCCTTGTTCCTTTTATAGTTATAAAGGAACTAACCCTACTACAGCAGGATTTTAGCAAAAGAGGATTGAATCTACAAAAACCAAATACATTTATCTGAAAAATAAAAAACATAGTGTAATGAAAGATAAAAGCATAAGCTTCCTGCACAAAAGATTTACGTGAACCTGACTGCTGAGACATTTCCTTCATTTAAAATTAGTTGTTGCATGAGTAGCATAACTAATGAAATGGTTTTCTGATAGATTTGTCCCCTACTGTCATGACCCAGTTCCTGCAGCAATATTTCCAGCTGCATCCTGCAAGAGACAGCTAGAAAGCAGAGTTATAGCTAATCTGACAGTGCACAAATGCTAATTGGATGGTCAGGTACATTTTGACTGATTAGCTACAACTAAATGTTATATATAACGTGTGAGTTCTCTTGGGGGGATGTTAATTTGTATGGTTCTCTTCTAGTCAGAGGACAGTTCTCCCAAATTTTGTACCCTTTTAGACACCTCTGTGAGTCCTACCTACTCCTCTCTCAGATTGCACTGAAATTAACCCTTGGGCTCAAAAGTAAATGGAGATAGGGGCAGAACTGACAGAGAGACAACCACTACAACAGGAAGTGTTTTCCTTGGGCACCAGACTTACAAATAAAAAAAATAACATCTGGATATACCTCAGAATCCCTGTCACTATAACAAAACACTTCATTTAAACATTACAGATTTTCTTTCCTTAATCATACTTACACATAATGAGAGACTGCAAGCATGTAACTTAAAAGGAGATGTTTGTGCTGTTATTGCCACCACACGTCCTCTGCCTGAGGACAAGCTGAGGTAACAGGCTAGCCTTGTCACATCAGGCGTCAATCAGTTATAAGGTTTGAAGGTCTTCATAGCTTTAGAAATGGGGACTGCAGTGGGATCTTTCAGAGCAGAGTCAGTCGGGAATATGGTGAATCTTTTTTTTTTTTTTTTTAAGGAAAAGCCTTAAAGAGATGAAGGATTGGAGAGCAACTAACAATTGGGGCAGCTGTGAAGCAGCTGGGTCCTGTTAGTCTGTCAGAGCGTTCTATAGCATTGAAGGCCAAAACCAGATATTCTTCATCAGCAAGGCAGCCACATGAAGAGAAATGGTGTCATGAGTTCTAACTGACATTTCTCTGAGCAAACAGGATTTGGAGGTCTAGACCTCTTCCTTGCCACTGGCAAGGACTTAATAAAAGGCTGTGGGTGGATCCACCTGAAGTGCAGGACAGTTTCCTTACAACTTCCACCCTGGGAAGCCTGACGGTCTCAAAAGGATTTTTTAAAAAACAGGTCATCAAGTAGTTCCCGTGAGAGGAGTAGACACTTTTTGTTTTCTTTCCTGATACCAAAGTGCTTTGTTTGTGGAAAGCTTTAGTTGCTTCTGAGTCCTGAGCTACATGTTGTCCTAACGTGTTAGATTTTGTTCAAAGTCAGATAACCACAGTTTGGAAGAGGTAGGGGGGTAGTTTTTGTCTTGGATTAAAGACAGTAGTGGCACTTGCTTTCCAGTTAGCTTAAGTCCTTATTTCATCTGGCTAGGCAGTGTGATCAGAACTCAGGTCTGCAGCTGCCAACACAAAATGATATGGCAAAATAATTTAACATATTCAAATATTGAGTGATATCTCTGAAAAAGGCAATGTAGGAGTTGTGCCACCCAGTGGAACAACTAAGAAGAAAATACTGTACACAAAAAGTTCTACAGTGCTCAAGCTGCAGGGTACTTTCCATGGTATCATTCAGACCATGGTCGTTAATTCAACTTTATTTTTCTTCTGTAAACCCAGCGGGACCTGCCAATACTTCTATGCCAAAGTAGACAAAATAAGATTTTAAGCAGTATACAGAAGATTAGTTGATGGGAGGTATGCTCCTTTACCTTATTCTGTACCTTTCATGGGTGCATATAGATTTGATTTCTGAAAGATTCCCTTGTAATAAATTAAAATGTTCTGCCTCAGCCATGTACCTTCTGTCTTGCTATTTGGCAGTATAATAATTTCTACAGAGTATTTCTGCAAGAGATTGATTGGGGCTGCCACTGAGAAGCCAATGAGTAAAGACTATAGCTCTGGTCTCAGCAAATAACTGTGATTTTATTATGCAAAGTGCAAGCAATCTCAGCCCCCATACCCAAGAATCAAACTAGCGGGGGGGGGGGACAGGGAGGGGCACTGTCTGACCAGGAAACACTCATTAAGGATGTCTAGCAAGATCAACTTAAGGAGGAGCATTTCAAACAAAATCTCTAACCTTGGGGCAAGAACTTAAGTGAATAAGATGTACTTAACCTGTGCTTGTGGTAAAGTCTTTTCCTATCCTACTATTTAGCAAGACATCCTCTGCCCCACTCATTTAAGAAAAAGGTTTGGAAAAAAAAAAAAACAACTGAGAAAGGCATTTTAAATCTCTTACAGGCATTTTCAGGTAAAAGCAAAGCGTGACTCCCTTTAAGCCTTCTTACTATAAACTGAAGGACTGGGAGAATACAAGCAAAGCTGCAGCATGGGAAAAATGCCTTCAGTCTTGCATGGGGTATCAAAGTGGGAGCCAGTCAATGCCTTAGCAAGTGCCAAAGGTAACATTCAGAATCCTTCTGCTGTGGAGACAATAAATAGCTAGAATCCCTCTCTCCAACAGCTACCAGAGCCCAAACTCCAATATCTGCTGACACATGCTAATATGCTAATAGTGTAATATATTTGCCCATGTACATATTTGGTATGAGGTAGAGCCTTCTACATAAACATTAAATGCTTGTTCTAGTCACCGTCAATTTCTGATGTAACCCTCTAAGTCTTCTTAGTGGTGAACATCAGGACGGGACAGTTTCGCTTAAATAGTGCTAGGTCTTTGTGTGTTTTAAAAGGCCTCCAAATACAATGCTGTAACACCAGGCACAGAGGAACACTAGCCCTTTTTTCAGAATCCTTGAGAAGCACGTTCAGCTAGCTTATTCTTGGTATATTAAACAAGTTGCCATACTGCCATGTGACCTTTCAGTTGCAAATCTCCTTTCAAAACTGCTTTTTCTTGCATTGGTTATTCAGCATGTTTGCAGAATGCAGACATTTTTCTTGATTCCCTTATTATTTGATAGTCATCACAAAACGTAGGACAAAAAGGACCATGTTTATTAAGATGAAAGGCAATGTGAATGTGTTCCTTTTCAGTATATATCCAAATATTTGCTGTCAAATATGAGACTACCATCTAGCTTCAAAAACTGTAAGCTTTGTATTTTGGGGGCTTTACCTAAGTGCGTTTAAGCTTTGAATGTATTTGGGTGCATGCATCCACCAACACAGATGGCAAAAATACATGAAGAAAAACATCCAAACACATGCAAATATTTTTTGAATGAAAGCATCAGCCTGATTTAATGAGCATATTTGTAACAGCGGTAGTTTCCTCTCTTTCTGTGTAGATAAGGATCCTGTCATGACAAGGGGCCCAGGTACAGAGATGAAGAGAGATTGCCAGCTGCTCTTCTCAGCCTTTTCATTGCCTATGCAAGACAAGTAAGAAATAGCAAAAGGATCCATGATGATAAATACACTGTCAGTGACCACTGTTTTATTCTTAAACTTTCACGTGTATGATGATTTCAAGGCTGCTGAGACCTCATGTAACTTGCAAACATACACATAGCTGTGATCACATAAGAGGCAGTAAATTTTCAGATTGTGCCCATGATGAAAAAAATCTGAAGATGGTTAAATTTCAGAAGTATAGAGCATTTTTTTTTTATTTTTATGTCACAATTATGAGCTTAAACATAGGAAGTATATTCTTTCAGAACAGAGGTTTCCTTAGCAGACTCACTGGAAACACTGAGGATTGCAAATGCAAGTGAACAAAGATCAGAGAGAATTTGGTTTTGAACAATCCATAGGTAATTTACATAGAGAGTTTTTGCATTTATGGACAAGTTAGGATTGACTATCTGTAAATAGGTAGCCATGCCTTTCACTTCTGAATAAAAATCAAACAGTTGGCAAAAATCAGTTGTTACTAATCCATTCTTCAGACTCATAACGTTCATTCCAATGTCACCCCTATAGCTTTCAATTTAAACAATGCATCTTTCATCTTCATATACAATATCTTAAATGTTCTGGATTATTTTTGTTCAAAAAATTACCAGTCTTTCAAAGCTGCATGTTACTAGCATGTTCAAGTATCTATGCACTGACTCTAATGAACCTTGGCAATATTGCAGCCAACAGAAATGGATTTTTCTGTTTACACAGTGTTAGCCAAGTGAAGTTGTTGGGCTGACTCAGGTGTTTTGTATTATTATCTTGTAAGAGAGTTATGAGTCTCAATTCAAGGAGCTTGTTGGAGCTAGAGGTAGTTCGACCATAGAACTTTCTCTGGGATCATCCTCTTAAGTTGCTTCGTTAGGAGTTACATGTAGTTACAATTAGATACAACCAAATTTTGCTCTAATGTTTCATATTTGTGAGAGAGGGATATTGAGGTGACTACTCTAGAATCTACCATTTCTATTCACCTAGCTCAAAATATCCTTGGACTTACTGAATTATTAAGACGGTACTAAGTGGTTCTGACTAAGGGACTCAGAACTCAGCAGTCACTCTGGCTTTCTGTGATCTGCTAGTCTCTCCCTCCAGTATCTGCCACTCACACTCCTCTTAATCTCAGCCTTTGAGGAGTGAAGAGACAGTTGGCTGAATTTAGCATCTTACAAGTGTGCTTATGCACTGGAACATGCTTATGTGAATCTGCCATGGTGCGCTGGTGGAAGAGTGCCACTGGTTTAGCAATCAGAACAAAATAATCTTTCAAGCCAATCATGCTGTTCCTCTAGGCTCCTATTTCCAGAGGATCCCAACTAGAGGGTTTGCAACAAAACCAAAGGAAATGTGCATTGCCAGGAAGCAAAGCAGAACACCTTATTGTGCGTCAGTACATTCACTACCTCACGACAGAGCTGGCTTTCTCACTGCTTGAAGGCATGTACCCTTTTGTCTACCAAACAGCTACTTTGATTAGATATTCTACCTTGTGCTCTGATCTTGATTTTCTTATAGTTTCCAGCTGCATTTTCACATTTTCCTTGGAGCATCTGGGAGAAGGAAGGGATAAAATAACCACTGTTAAAAGCAAAGTTTGGAGTGAAACATTATGAAAAATTATTTATTTTTCAGATCTGCCAGGTAAGACAAATAGCAGACTGTCACTCCTGTTAAAGCTGTATAGCATCCCATCACCAACTGTCAGCATGGATAATTAAGGAAGTGCTCCTCCAATCCCAAAAATTGGGCTGAAATCATGTCCTGAGCTCATTTAACTACATTTATACATGAAACTAATCACATCTTTTAGTCTTTTCAGGGCTTGGGCTGAAATTCCAACCTTAGATTTTTCATTTGTTTTTCTCCTGGATAAACCAGAAGGAACACAGACTTCCAGATCTGAAATTCACCTGGCAATACTGGCAGCTGAAGGCTAAACATGATTCTGCTTTAAAGCTGACTAGCTTTTACACTTCTTTACTCAGATTTGTGTAAGGTAGGAAAAGGTCTCTGTCCCACGGCTCCTTATACACTAAGAATAAAAAATGAGCAAAGCAGCTGCCCTTTGTCAGAGAAGGAGAAATAACTCCTTTATTCCAGCCAATGATTTACACAATAATTATGGATTCTTCTTTTTTCATTTTATACAGAGGCTTAACTTACCTGTACTTTCAAGTACTTTGAGGACCCTCTTGAAAAGACAGCTGGTATTTATTGCGAAATACTGATGTATAGAAATAGAGGGGTGGGGAAGAGCCGATCATAACTTAAAAGTAGCTTTCATTTTACTGTGGAAAGATATGGTTCCTCAACTGGAAGAGAACAATTCCTCTTTCTGTTTTAGTCCAGGTATACTTCCTACTTATGTACGCTCCCCTGTGCTCTCAGCCCTCCAAGGTACATAGAGCTGCTTTAAGCAGGAGGCTGGGCTTGATGACCTGCAGGATCCCTTCCAACCACCATGTCTGTGATTCTGTCTCTCATTTCTATCATATTATTCCTTGCCCTCTCCACCCCACCTGAGCTTCTATGGCAGATATTTAATTTTTAAATTCTCCTAGAGCAATTTCCTTTGTCTGCTCACTATTGTTGGCTGGCTGACATGTCCAGCTATGCCAATATGCCATAGACTGGCCACTCAGCAAAAGCAGAAGCAGCAATCTGCACTAAGGTTCTGCTCATGAGAGAAGACCAGGAGGCACACACAGAAAAAAAATTTAAGATCTCTACCACAAGGCCAAAAAAAGAAGTGGGCTCTAATTCATGAGGGGCCTTGTCCAGTTCACCTGCCCTTCTTAGCAAAAGCCTAAGGAATGATGTGACAACAGCCAGCCAACATTAAGACATCATGAAGTAACTAAGGCCAAGAGGCATCTATGGTCACATCTGTTATCATGATAAACTGTCTAACTAGAATAATCTCACTTAGATAAATGTGCCTGTGCCATGAAAACTGATCTGACAGCAATCCCAGTTATTGTCAAGAACCTCACCATTAGCCTGTGCAATAAAAAATGTAACTTACCAGTCACTGTCCTCCCTGCTCCAGAGGTGACCAGTGTAAATCAAGAGGTTGCTGTATCACAGATGAGCTGAGTGACTTTAATGAGAAATCTCGTCCTTATGGATTACTGTTCCCTTGCCACATCTTGTCAGCAATTCTTCAGAAAATTATTCTACCATTCCCAATTGCAAGGAAACAGATGGCGCATAGAGGGAACCTCTCTGATATGTAGTCTCTTGGTAAAACAAGAATAAATAAATTAAAGACCAGAGGCCAACACTAATATTGTCTTCTACCAAAATGCTGCTTAACTAGGCTACATTTATTTCCTGTTTAGCAGTTAGATAGGATAGTCATCGTTTGATCGGCATTTAGTTGATTCCTGCAGTAGCTGCCTAAGCAGTATACACTGTTTTCACCATGTGGAACACCAACAATAAAACAATCTACTGTAAGGCATAGAAACAGATGAAGTAATATTAGTAGGAATACACGATTTTCCTTGGATTTCAAAGTACCTGAACAAATATCAAGGCATCTATACTTTAATCATAATTTATACATAGGCATACTGCATATGCATCTATGCATATGAAATCCATACAAGAGATAATAAATGCTCAGTAAAGCACATTTATAACAACTTTTGCTAGTGCAATGAATCCCAATGCTTAAGAATTAATGTGGCATGTTACAAAAATGAATATCTGAGTAGCAATGAATAGATACAAAATGTATTCTTTATTTGTTTCCATGGTTCTCAGCTATGTAGCAGAAAAAAGAGGGGAAAATTTTCCTAAATGCAAGAGTTATACACAAACTTGCAAATAACATCTTCAGCAACTTACAGCTGGAGAATAAGCAGAGAAATATTTTATCTTATTGAGGTATTATGGGAAACTTTGCTTCAATTCTTGCATATAAATACAGAGATGACTCCCTTAAGGAAAGTAATTTATTCAAACATACTTGGCATAGTGTTCAACAATCTTTTCTTCTGCAAGCTGCAACCAAGTAAAGCCACTGAGTAAAGCAAATGTATAGATATGTAACTCGTGAGCATACTACTAAAGCCATCAAAAATTCGCCACCTCTAGTAAGCTCCTGGAACTGTTTCTACACTAGTATGCTATTTCTTTGGTCAAAAGCATGGTGTTGTGGAAGGAGACTGGGTACTGTTTATAGGACAAGGAATAATTCAGAGGATGCCTGAAGAACCTGCACCATTGAGTATTATGTGGCTGGCCTTTGGCTGTTCTTCTGAAAAACTACACTCGTGTAGAAAATGAAGGCAAATCAAGTACTGGTTCAGTCTTGCAGTCTTTCACTCCCTCTCCAAGGACTCTCTGCTGGAGACCATAAAGTTAGGATAAATATCTGATTTTCCTGTTAAAGGAAATTCCCTTTAAAGTACTAGGAGACTTTCACATAATGCTGAGTTTCCAGCCCCACTATGCAAGCATCTCAGGCAGGTGCAGCCAACAACCTCCAGCTGACATAGCTGTCACTGGAAGAGTTCAGGTTCCCCAGCCAGTGGCAAGAAAAACAAAACAGAGAACACATAAAAATTTAAGAAACAAAAGCCAAAAATGGGATACAAAGAGCTATCCAAAGTCTGCCTGAACAGTGTTTATCACATTGGCAATACCATGAAGGCCAACAGCCACTAAACCATCCATGCCACCATGAAAAATAACTTCTCTGGAAAAACTCCTGGATCTGCACAAATCATACACAAAAGAACAAGACATAGCTTTTGCTAGAACCAGCCCAGTAGCCTAGCTATTGGCATTAAGTATATGAAAGTTTTGATGAAGGCAGATGGACATGTTTTCTGTTTGTAGAAAATGAACAGCTTTGATGCTACCTTTAATATTTCATAAGTTTTAAATAAAGTAATTACATGCAGTCTTGCCTTCCATGTCACAATCTCTTACTTTTCATCTAAACACAGCTCTGCTGACACCTTCAGCACATCAGTAAACCCCATTATTCTGGTGGCAGTTAAGATGACCAATTTGTACTTTCCTTTATTTTGTGCTGGCTATATGGTAGCTGCTATGAGGCAAACAACCACTTATCTTGCAGAGCTAAATGGAGAGGATATGACTCACATGCTCTGATACAGGTTGTTTGTTAGTCATGACCACAAGACCATGGTTTTGTGCTATGGTAAGCTCTGACTCCTGCTATTCCTATTACCCCATGAGTTTTTGATGGTGATACATGGGAACATTCAGTTGTGAATGAGAACAAGGTGCCCTGTACTGCGATAGTATCTGCTGTACTACTGTGCATATTTACAGATGCTGATGGATTTCCAGGAGCAACTGAGCAAACAAACCCAGAGCTGTGATCAAATTTGCTGCTGCATATGCAGCTGTCCCAGTTCTAAGCCATGCAGAATTGTCTGAATGTGGATTTCAATATCTTGTGCAAGGCAAAAAGGATAGTTGGATGTTTTACAATTTTTTCATCCTACTTTCAGCCAGTAATTCTTTAGCCACGGTTCTTAAGACTGTCATTGCTACAGTTGATGCCATTTTCAAGCAAGGAGATGGACCTCATGACTTACCAATGTCACTATCAAACCCATCTTTTATTTTCTGTAGTATGTGAAGGAAACTAGAAACCACAAGCAATTATACAGCTTCCATGAACCTGGCATGGTACCGCTGCCCATCAGACTACAGAGAGTCAGATATGTAATGCTTTAAGACAAACATACCATGGACACAAATAGCTACTCTGAAAATGTAAGGCCTGACAGTGGTTCGTAAATCCTGAGCTGTGAGATTGTATCACTGATGGTTCACCGCTCCACATTCTCCAGAATCTACAGAACCTTCAGGTGCTTAAGGCAACACTGTATTTGGGGCATGAGTTCCAACTCACACTCATTCCTGAGCTTAAGCTCTTCTCCCACCCATGTTATTTCAGTGAGCTCCAAGGCATGCCGTGCCCTGTTCTACCCTGGAGGTGAGCCCAGATGCACACTTTTATGCAGTGTGAATGAACGGGCACACTGTGCCCAGTCCCATTTCTCCTATATATCCTTGCTGTGTTGTGACATGTTCACTGGCAGACACCCGAGTCTGCCACAGAACTCTTCATTGAAGAGATGGTGGGGTTTTGAAGTCCTTCAGTGCTTTTATAATTTTATGGCCTTGAATCACTAATTCACAAGCATTTTACATGTAGCAATACGGATAAAAATAGCCAGGTGAATTTTAACCTATTCTTTGACCTGATATATGTATTATTCTTTGACCTGATGTATGTAATGTTCATGACTGCAGGAGTCAAAGATCATTAATATGGTCTCTGAAATAAACACCATCTAGCTCCCCATCCTACCTCTGTATTGCTGACAACACTGGTGTTTGTCCAAATATTTTCCAGTAGGCATCCAGACTTGATTAAAAACACCAAGAGGTAGATAATCCATCACTTTACTTAATATTTTACTATAATTGGCTCACTTTAATTTTTAAAGTTTGTTTGCAGCTCATGAACTCATTGATTCTTACATCTTTCCTCATCAGACTTGGATGAAGATGGTGGATAACAATAGCTTCAGTGTCACTGTTGAGTTATCGTCTACTGTCAGTAGAACAGAGAAATACATTTGTTCTCATCTTCCAGGAGTAAAACCTCATTGAAGGCTCCTAGGTTTTAATTAATACATTTCTTACCAAGAAATTGCAATAAGAGATAAAGATCTTATTTGTGCCATGGATATTTATGACATAAAACATATTTGTAGCCACTGTATTTATATCAGTTATCATATGTTTCAAACATTCTAAAATGTAAAATAACTTACGTATATGTGTATGTACATATATGAATGTTAATATATATATGAAAAACATATTAGCTGCATGATAAAGGCCTGATTCTGCAGAAACTCAAACTTTATGCTCAGCTTTATCCTTTATAAACAGGACCGTGGATTAGAAGGAAAGTGCATTACCTCAAGTGCTTACATAGCTCTTTAGGGGCTATGAGCAGATTATGTGTTAGGATCACTTGGCCATTGGTCTACTTTATTAACTTCTCCCAAAGACAGCAAATTAACATTACCTAAGCAATACACAAGCCATGACAATATTTCTGCAGATTTCACTGTATTGTCTAACTGAGGTCACTGGGTAAGCATTAAAACTAAAAATCTGACAAAGATATATATACATGCAATGAAAATCTGTTATTCCAGTTGTTTTTAACTTGCTTGAACTGCTAGCTTAACACATTCAAATACAAGTAGCAGATTTTCCAGGGTTATGCCATATATATATATCTATATATATATCTATCTCCATATAACACAAATAGTCACACCATCCTTGGATCAAAACTTCTTGACTTTTATAAGATAAACTGTATGAGCACAGTCACTACTCAGTGGTTTGACCTCTTCCTGCCACAGCAACTCTGCACTATACTTGTTCCCCATATATGCTACAGAGAGATTTTTCTGAAGTGGCCTTTTAGAGTGGCTGTATATAAATTCTCATGCCCTGATATAGTTTTTCCTGACATCCTGAAGCACTACAGCTACATCCTCAAGGAGAGACTTCACCAGAAAGGCAACATTCTTTGAAAAATCAATAAGATCAGATGTCGTGGCTTCAGAAAGCAAGGAAGTAATAACAAGACCAGAAATCTTACATTGTTATTTTATTATTCAAAACACTACATATTATTGCACCTAGAATATTTTTGTATATTACTGTTTTAATGAATTTGTAAGACTTTTCAGATGCACAGCACTGATCTCACCTGAAAATGTTACATGTTAAAGATATATCACTTTTCTCAAATTTTTTCCACAGTGGGGATTATTCTATAAGGGTTGTACCTGAGATATGGGGACAAGCTCTCCTCTATGGACACAGCAATATAAATAAATGTAAGTAGTTAGATAAAAAGTAATAAACAATGGGGGGTTTATGGCAGATTTTAGGGAAGTAATATTTTCTTTAACCTGCCATATGTTGTCTTCTCAATTGCATATTTCTACTGCCCTCAAAGACACAGTGCATAAGGCATACTCATACCTTCCATTTATTATTTAAAATGGAAATTGTTATAGCTTTTAATACTTTTCAAAGCAATCTCTGAATTTCTCCATTTCACAGAACTGAACCAATTTTATAACTGATCTGTTATCTAAATAATTAACCTTTTAATACATACAAATGCTAATCTGAACCTCAGCCTTAACCAATTCATTCTATCAGGCCCAAGTTTGTTTATGTGTGGAAAACAGTCTTTCAGCTGCAGCATTTGAATTTAGGAATTGACAGAAGAAATTCTTGAAATGATAATAAACTGAAACAACTAGAATATGAAGATGGAGAATGAGATCATAAAACATTTGGTCAAGTTCTAATCCAAGATTTCTCAAGTGTGAGAACACGTTCTACTGAATCTCTCAGGACATAATAGTCCTCAAGTAATCCATATCCACTTTTTTGTGAAGCTACAATTTTCTGAAACATAAACCTTTCTTTAAGGGACTAGCTGAATCAGGCTAAGATAATTTTATTCACTGAAATTAAAAATAAAAGTCAGGTATTTGAGAGTTCTGAATAAAAGACATTTTGACTTTTAAACTTCTCTATTTGTTTCCAGAAGAAGTTACACCAAATAATTTATCATCTGTTATTTTTTGGGAACTTACCTTTCAAGGAATGTGGAATGTCATAAAACTCTGCATATGCAGTATCAGATTGTTCTAATTTTATAATCATCATAAAAAATTTATCACACTGTGAAACAGAAACTAAGCAATTGTTGTGGTTTAGCCCCAGTCAGCAACTAAGCACCACTCAGCCACTCGCTCAGTCCTCCCACCCCAGTGGGATGGGGGAGAGAATCGAAAGGGCCAAAGTAAGAAAAATTGT
The DNA here is from genome assembly GCA_031468815.1 of Morus bassanus. NCBI lineage: Eukaryota > Metazoa > Chordata > Aves > Suliformes > Sulidae > Morus > Morus bassanus. Next base: position 8,099,173 of record CM062583.1, read on the forward strand.
GGGTTGAGATAAGAAGAGTTTAATAATTAAAATATTAATAGTGATAGTGATAGTAATAGTAATAGCAATAGTAATAATAATAACAATAATAATAATATTAAGACGAATACAACGAGAGAGAGAGAGGCAAAACCCAGGGGGAAAAAAAACCCAAAGAAGTGATGCAACTGCTCACCACCTGCTGACTGATGCCACAAGTCCCCGAACCACGATCGCTGCTCCCCCCGGCCAACTCCCCCAGTTAATATACTGGGCATGACGTCATATGATATGGAATATCCCTTTGGCCAGTTTGGATCAACTGTCTTGGCTGTGCCCCCTCCCCTCCCGGCTTCTTGTTCACTCGGCAGAGCATGGGAAGCTGGAAAAGTCCTTGACTAGTGTAAGCGCTGCTCAGCAACACCTAAAACATCAGTCTGTTATCAACATTGTTCTCATACTAAACCTAAAACACAGCACTGTATCAGCTACTAGGAAGAAAATTAACTCTATCCCAGCTGAAACCAGGACAGCTATTCATACCTAATGTACAAAATTACTTTGTGAGGACATGACGCAACATTTCTGTGCATTCAAAGCTGACAAAACAAACATCTGTACTTTTGGAAAACATTGGTAGATAAGGAGAAGTGATTGAAAGTTTTCATCAAGATGACATCACATACTTTATCAGTAACATACACTGTTGGATCATGCATTACAGAAGTCCTTCAGATTGAGATCTACAATGGAAACAAACATTAATCAACAGTTACTTTGCTTAGTATGGCTAGGGACATTATGTTGCCTTGATAAGTAATTAATTCAGTATTCCCAGGGGAACCTTTAAAATACAGTTAACCTTCTCTCTGTAATAGTCATTTAAGTACACAGAGTCCTGGGGTGCCAAACGGCCTATCGAAACAGTGGTCCTGTGCAGTCACTGACATCTCTCACACACTGGCTGCTATGGCCCAGCTCTGAAGCAAGTTCCAGCGGATTCTGCAGATTTTTCATTCCTATTTGTTCGGACCCTACACTCCGTGCAATAGGAGATCTCTTATCTAACCTGATCATTAGTACCTCAGCAGAAGAATATGGCATAAAATCCTCAAAGAAGTTCTCAGACGAGACATTTCCAGCAGACTATCCTATCTTATCTATTAATTATCTTACACACTTTGACACTTTATTAATAAATCCTAGTACTAGCTGACTATGATTTTTCAACAGCAAATAATGTCATAAATTCATTTTCCAGCCTTTCCACAGCACATAGATAACGGTGTTCAAGGTTCAAAATGTTCTTCACCCTGTGGTCCAGAGATCACTGGCAGACCATAACATGTCATAAAGCAGTCTATGAAAAGAATACAAAAGAAATACAACAAAGAAACTACACATACATATTCCCACACATGCAAGGAAGCAAGCAAAAAAGTACAGGGAAGAAACAAACACAGTAAATATTCAGAGTTCAGAAGGTTGTGGTCATGTGCTGATTTTGGCTGGGGTAGAGTTAATTTTCTTCACAGTAGCTAGTATGGGGCTATGTTTTAAATTTGTGACCAAAACAGCGTTGATAACACAGGGATGGTTTCGTTACTGCTGAGCAGGGCTTACACAGAGTCAAGGTCTCTTCTGCTTCTCACCCCACCCCACCAGCAAGTGGGCTGGCGGGGGTGCAAGAAGACGGGAGGGGACACAGCCAGGACAGCTGACCCCAACTGACCCCAGGGATGTCCCACACCATATGACATCATGCTCAGCATATAGAGCTGGGGTAAGAAAAAGGAAAGGGGGAATGTTCAGAGTGATGGCGTTTGTCTTCCCAAGTCACCGTTATGTGTGATGGAGCCCTGCTTTCCTGGGGATGGCTGAACACCTGCCTGCCAGTGGGAAGGTGTGAGTGAATTCCTTGTTTTGCTTTGCTTGCGTGCACAGCTTTTGCTTTACCTGTTCAACTGTCTTTGCCTCAACCTACGAGTTTTCTCACTTTTACTCTTCTAATCCCACTGGGGGAGAGTGAGCGAGCGGCTGGGTGTGGCTTAGTTGCCAGTTGGGGTTAAACCACGACAGGCCATTATACACAAGATTTTCCAGTATGAAGGGAATAACATTATCATTTAAAACACCAAAGTCAAAATACCAAGGTCAAAACAACCAAGGGGCAGGAAATCACATTAGATCCCAAACACAACAGACAGTTATTAAGCTACTTACAAGCTGATTAAACCTCATTTTAATGCCTAGTATCCTACAGATGGCTTTGTACAGGCTTTTTTCACTGTTACAGGATGAGCCTCACCAGGTAACACCTTCAGTCCCTTCAGTGGCAAATTCCTTATTGCAGATCTAACCCAAAAGCTGGTCACTTTTCTCCTATAAACTTTATTAAAAAAAAGTCCCTAAGCTTTTAAATTTGAAGCCAAGAAATATATTTGCTTCCACTTTCATTTTGTTTCAAAACACAAGAATCTCCTACAACTACGGCAAGGGTTTCTATATTAGTAACGATGCTTGAATATTTAAAAGGGCAAACAAAGGTGATATAAAATTAAGCAAGGAGTTATATTTGTATAATTGGGAAAGTTCCAGGTTTGCACTTTATTATGCTTTGCACTCTACAGGCCTCCACTTGCACCATAAGACAGTGTAGGGACTGTTCTCTGGTACGGGATGCGTGTGTTCACTCTGCATCCTGTGTGAATCTGTCAGGATATATGACAGTGACATAAATAGTCCTTTTCTCCCTCTTGGAGCATTGTACTGAATAACTTGGCCAAACCTCAGAATCCTGCTGTTGGCATTCAAATGGCACTGGAAACTGCATCAAACTAAACTGCACTGCTGTGTTTCCTGTGCTGCTTTAGAATGTCAAAGGAATCTTTTCATCATTTTGAGTCTAATTGAAGTGAGACAGGGACAACTCTAAAGGTTATATCTTGTGTTCTGTTCACAATCCTGACCTCCTTACCTCATTTCCACTATTAATAGATTTGCATTCCTTTAGACAGTAATAAATGAGGCTAGTCTTGTACGGGGAGTAGTATCTTTTAATAGCTGCACTGAAATAATGGAAGAAAACAGAGAAGCTCGCAGAACCTAAAGGAGTGGGTTGTGTGCTGAATGCTCTTCTGTTTTCTTCTGCTAGAGTAGCAGGTCTAATAAAAGATAATATAATGTTACCTCTCACAAATCATGCTTCATTTGTATCCCCAGACTATCACAACTGCAACAAATCTATTTGGACAGGTGACAGTTAACAAGCCAGTTTAAAACTGAAAGGAATGGCTTGATATGAAAACATATATGTATATCATCCAGTAACACTGTGGAGTAAAGTCCCCCTGGTTGATTAAACAAATAAAAACCTTTCTGTATTTCTTTAAATGCCAACTAATTCTAGAAAAAAAGTTATAATTCAGATTTTCAATTGCACCTTTAATTCACATGAGTTTTAGCTAGTTTCATCCGCAGGACTTCCCACATTTCATCTGTAAGTGATAAATCTCAGCAACACTATTAAATCAAACTCTTTATATTAAAAGCCCATAATTTCCATTTTTTTTGTTCACAAAGGACAAGTTTTACCATCACTAACTGCTGGCATCCACAAATTAGGATCCTAAACTTACCTTGTCACCTGGGCACCCTGGTAGAAGAGACAAATACTTTGAGGGGATGACTGACTTGTCTAGATGCTGAAGACAGACATGCACAACCAACCTCCTTCTGAAAAAGCCGACCTCTCTCTTCGCTGACCACACAAGGAGCCAAGATAATTTGTTTAGGCTATGGACTGAATGCAAGGGTCTAGTCCCATGGGAGATGCCCTAGCATAATCACTGCTTCTCCAGAAAAGTAAAATTTGCCTTAAGTCCTGTGTCATACCCGCCAGCCCTATGTCAGTATCTTACAAAATGTAAGGCATCTCAAATGACACTGTAGGGCATCTGAAACGGCAGTACATGTCTTTGTTTAGGCAACTGATTCCTGCTATAGACGTCAAACTAGAAGCAGCTAAAATTAAATGAGAGAAATTTCAGCCACAGCAAAAACAGTGAACTATGTAACATTAAAAGATTTCAGGTTAACGGTGTAAAGATGAGACAGAGAAAAGGGCAGAAAACAATGAAGGTAACTCCTTTTTTTCTGCTAAGGCAAAAGGAGACTTTTTCCCCTTCCAATTCTGTGCTTAAACCTGCCATTCTCCCCAGCATCAAACCAAACTTATGTTAAAGCTGAGGACTGCGTTTATTTTCACAGGGGTAGAACACAATTTGTGTTTGTGTCCTGCAGCAGTCTCGCTGTTACTAGAAGTGGTTTCAAACACTCTGCATTTGCAAATTTGCAAATCCACAAAGCCACAGAAAGCCTTCATGAGGTCTGGCTTTCCACCACAAGCAAAAGCATGTTTAGAATTACTTATAATCAGATGTCTTGATGTGAATGGATTGCACATGAGATGGCATGTTTACCTCTGCATTTGCAATTGCTTTCAATGCTTACTTTTAAAGCAGGATTTTGCAAAAACACAGCATTTGCATTCTGTTAGAATCTTAAATATCTCACATTTTCTCTGCCTACGAAGAGGAAGAAACCTGGGTTGTACCTTGCTTTATTTGACAGCTTCAGGGATGTGCAGTTCCTGAATGCAGGAAGTTAGGCTCAGAATAGATTTCATCCCATACTTTGGACATACATCTTGATTAGATTATTCTGCATCTACCTCATTTTAAAAGAGGCGTTAAAAACCACTATCAGATATCCAAATCTGGTTCACACTCTTTGGTATGATAAGAATTTTAATATGTCTCACACTCTGTACTTTACTGTAAGAGTTATGAATTTTGCATTCACAATCTATGCTTCTTACTAAGTATGTGATTTAATAGTCAAAGAGAGAACTGCTCTATATCATTTTATACAGTATGAGCCATGTAACAACATTTTCTGCCCTGCAAAAATGAATCAGGAAAGTCTGCTTTTACTCATTGCAACATGAGTGTTTGAAGGCCCTGGAATTACAATCCCATTTTAAAACCATATGTTTGTCTGAAGATATGTTTCTTTTCTAATATATGATAAGAATGCGGTAACTCTAACAGACGGTAAATAAAGCAGATGTGAACCATGACCACTTGCTTAGAAAATGTGGGATGAGGTAGGATGAGATGATGCTATCTTTCAAGCTTCATGGACACTTGCCCCAGCTCAAGAATAGATGTTTTAAAATGCAAGTATTTATTCTAAATTAGTTGGTCATCCTTGACTCTCAAACACATTCCACAACAGTACCAGCCTGTCACATGCCTCCATATGCTCACTTTAAGTCAGCTTTGCATCTGATGAATGGTACAAAACAGCTCCATTTGCATAGTTGGAACTCCTTAAATGTGAAGATCCATATTTGAAAGTAACAGGACATGCAAGCTACACATCAAAGAATATATGCTTTTTGCCAAGAACAAGGTGAGTCTTGTTTGAATAACTCATGTGATGAGAGGATAGGAGGAAGGCACACCACACCAGTTTAGTCACATTTTCCTTCCAGAATCACATCTCCCAAGGTGAAATCAGAGCAGGCTGGTCTAGACCACAACTGCACTCTAGAAGCAATGAGTACAGACCAAGTTGATGTTGGCAATACACATATGGGTTGTTATCTTGTCAGCGATATATATTCAACAGAATATATATTCAAAGCTAGCGCCAATCCATCAAATACCTTCAGGCTCCATTACCTTTTCCTTTCACCCAGCTGCTGTTTACAGACAAAAGGAATCCATTCTGTTTTGCTGAACAGATCAAAGTGTAATAGGCTATATATGGCCTGCAATAGAGGAAAAGAGCATGGCATGCCATACTGCTACACTGGCATAAGGTAATTACAAGTATCAGCAGTGACACATTGACTTTTGCACCTACTGCAATATTTTAAGCCTCTTTCCACCATGTCATCAAGTACAGAGTTCAGCCACCAGCAGCCCCAAGCAAAATGTGCCAGTGCCAGCCAAAGGGGGCTGGGACACAAAGGACAACTCCAGATGTGGACTTGCAAGCTAAGGTCTGACTCAGCACTGCCTAAGCCTCCTGGGCAAGTGACTGACAGGTAAGGGTGTGCTAGCAAAGAAGACTCAATACCCATCAGGAGACAGAAACAAGAAATAGCAAGTTTCAACCATAGTTAAATGTTGACTGAAAACTTGTGGAAGCTGCTCCCCTTGCTAATGGATTCTCAAAACATATTTACTGCACAAGAGCTTTTAATTACTCAGGAAAATCCTTGATTTCTGAATTTAGCTAGCTTGAGTACTGCCAGCATAGAAAGAGAACTGTGCTCAACTATCTGCCAGGGTATGTGAGCACAGAGGAGGAGGAGGTGGTTTATTGCACTCCTCATATCCTCATCCTGAAAGCAGAGACAATTCCAAGCTCTCTACCAGGCCTTGCAAAGCACAGGAGCAGACATGTGGTTCCTCATGAAGAATCTACTGCTCCATCAGCTATTGCCAGTCTCCTTCAGAAAAATACAGCCAGAGAGATTTTGTCCATGGACTACTTCAAACTAGTTCCTGTAGTCCTGTGGGATAAACAGCACAGCTTGGGAGAACCTCCTGTGGAAAGTGAAGGGACATTTTAGAAAATTCACAGTAGCAAAGAATTTTGACCTGCAACCTTTCTGTCATCAAAGCATCATGAAGCATGTGGACTGGAGAACCTGACCCCTACACAGTATAAACTCTGTAGGAGTGGGTTCACATCTTTGCCTATTCTGCAACTCAAAACTGGCATAGTAGTCACAAATAAAGAATCATTACACTGCAAAATGGAATTAAGTTATCTTCCTTTTTTAAGGTGTTATGCTAATAACTGACACACATGGCACTCATTTCCTTCAGTATAATTCTGTGCATGAATTATGGAAACAGTTTGGTTGTAGTCATGAGTATCATAAAAAAAAAAAGTGTAACAGTTTTGCACTTCATTTCATTTTCACTGGCAAGCCCCAATACCTGGGGTTTATAGATTTAAGAAAATGTTATTTTGTTCATCCAGTCCTTTTTTTTTTCTCCACATCCAACATGTCTTCTTGTCTTATGAGGCTGTAACAGAATATCGTAATATGAAGCACCCTTTAACAGTCAGAGCTATTAGTCCTCCACTCAGCCTAACATACAGGTTTAGCATGATGGACAATACAAACCTTGCTCCTCATCTGACAATGGCAGAAAGCATGCACAACCACTGTGCATAAAGAGGGTACACTGTACTATTGCAGTTACACCTGGCCCCTTCCTGACCAGCATATAGAAAAGTATCGCTGGCTTTGGAGAAGCCCAAAAAGGGATAACACTAATCAGTGAGGGTGAACCAGTATGTACAGGTCTGTCTAGAAATGCCTGAAAGATTTTAAACCACTTTAAACTTATCTGAAAAATTTTTTTGCATAAGCGCTGAATCTAAGAGGAACAGAAGATTTTTGGTCATGATATCAGTAAATATGGAAACAGTTACTATCTAATGAGGTTCATATCAGCACATACAGGTTGTTAGGAACTGATCCAGACCACTCCTATATATTTCTCATGATTCCCTGTATTGTAAGGTACTGTACTAGTGTACTGTAACGTGCATGGTAGTTTGTAACAGAACACAGTTTGTTCATTTGCCTTCCATAAAAATGGTATAACAGCTACCTACAGTAGGACAAGAATGTCAAAAGAACAGAAAAATGATGCAATAAAACAAAAGATGTGATGTGATAAACACACCTCTTGGAACGAAACAGGCATTACTTGAAGATTTATATCACTGGAGAATCTAAGCTGGGCTAAAATCAGTGAAATTGCAAGGTAGTTAGTGTACCCCTTGCAGAGAAACATAGTACTGTTTTCTAGACTGGCTTATGATTAATAACACTATGGGAATGGTACGCTCCAGCTGACATGCGCAACTTCAGCTTAAAAGATGACCTTTTTTTCCCAGTCATCATTATAGTAAAAGTTTGTGTTAGTCAAGCTAACAAAAAGGAAAGAGGATTTTTTTGAAGGGAAAAAACATCTCTCGCAATGAGTGTTTCAGAACCTTTTAGTTTTCTGGTTTTGATCTACATGACTGGTTTATAAACTGCTTTTAAAACTGACATAGCAAACAAATCTTGTCAGAGAATAATACAACTCAGCACTAAGCTGTAGCAAATGATTTCCCTTAGGGTTAGGTTTTGCCATATGTCCAGGAAAGACCAAATAAAAACACGTCCTTGCTAAAATAAAGTAGTTTTCTAAAAATTCAGCACCCTTCCCTTACACAAAGCTTTTATTTTTATGGTTTACATGCAGAGTATGGCTTTCAACAAATGTCAGTAAGAACACAGCAACTTCGCCAGACTCCTCAGACGATGTTTCATCTGGCTGTATAACAGCTGTATATGCTATTTAAAGCTGAGAAGACCTAGGTTTATGATTAACAATTTAATGTAAGTTACATCATAGGAGAGGCACCTTGTGCAATCTTCTTACCTAATTTACTGTACATGGTATTTGTTCCAGTGTGAGTTATAAGTCATCCATGAGTAAGTCCTGAAGAATTAGAGGAAGCTGTAAGCAATACACAGGGAAGCCTGACAACAATGAGCATTTGTGATTCGTTAATAACTTGGTATTAACCTTTAAGTTTTGGGTTTCCAGCTCGTAAGTGTCATCATCAGAAACCTCCAGACTGATGTAATCTCTCACATTCCTAAGACACGGAATGGGCCTTCCAGCCAAATTTTTTCCAAACGGCTGTCTTTGTTAGTGCTTGGTGCAGAAAATTGCTATGGATGCATTCATAGCTTTTGATGGCAGAACAATGAACTTCTGACAAAGCTGGGGTTGTGCATGATCATGATCATGTTCACTTTGTATGTGTGACCTCACTAGACTCTTATCTTTTATCTTATCCTTTACGACTTCTTATTTTCACTCAAATGGGACTACTTTTATCTTACATACATACAGTTGCTAATGCACTTGAATGAGGATTTCATCAAAATTAGTAGTTTGCAGTAACATTCATAATACTGTAGCTACTTCCTAAGCATACCAGCAACAGTCTACACTCAGTGGAGCTAAGTGTTAGGGAACAGTACAAATAACAGTAGGGAACAGAAAATCAAAATTTCCTAATTGCAGCAGTTGTGTCAGAGGATTTCAGGGGGCCTTTTAAATGGAGGGTTGCTGATGAACTGAGGGAAAATGAATCATGCTTGGGGGCTATGGTAATGAGACACAAATATTTGCCACCAGAAATAAACCCAGTAAATGTACTGTTCAGTAAATATGGGCCTCACTAACACAAGTGCAAAGCTTTATCATTCACCTCATTTGAAAAAAATGAAAAATTCTCAAATCCCACCCCATGTGTGGAGGGGACACTCCTACAGTGCCTTTCCACTCATAGGTCTGCAAATCTTTTTTGCTCTTAGTTTTTGGACACTCTTTGAATTACAAGCCTGATGGGAGTAGGAACTTCCTTTATTTAGCTCTGCATACAAAAGGTGATTTTCACATAACAGTATCAGCAATGCATTGTATGCCTGCTATATATTATGTATTAAACATTATGCTACGGCAGAGAAAGGAGATCTTTCCATTTAAAACATGCAGGCAGACTCCAAATCTAACCACAGTTTCTTAATGGAAGCAGGAATAGCCAAAGTTGTTTCAAGCTGTTGTGCCCTCTTGATCCGTAAAGTGCTTAATTCAAACATCTCTTTTCACACCAAATTTATCAGACCCCAGGGATTCCTTTGGCATCAGGAATTCTGGCTCAGTAAAGGATTCAAATGGAATGGAAGAACTGGGTCACTGATCAATTTGTTCTCTGGGATGCTCAAAGCATCCTTAAGTCTGCTGACTTTGACTATGTGAGTGATCTTTGCTGTACAGAGAAAATTCTCAGAGAGCATGGAGCTGCCAGAGTAGCTTCTTTCACCATCTCCTCCAGTGGGGGCCTCTTTTATTGCAAGAGGCACAGATAGGGAAAGGCAATGTGCACTCTCTGCTGGTATGGATCCCAAGGGCCATTATTATCACATGTGCTAGTGACCAGCCTGACACTGGGATGGCCGCAGTTCTGCAGCCACAGAGTGGAGCTTTCTATCAGCCTCAACCAAACTGCGGACTACCCTGCCACAATGTTTGTGCAAGTTGCCAAATAACAGTTCTCCTTTATACTCAGTTGATATTAATCATATTAGGTGGGATTGTCAGGAACGATTTATGGCACACCTGCACAGCCAGAGTACAGTGATAGAAATCTGCACATGAAAAGTGTGGCATTGCTGGTGGTTTCTTCCAGGAAGCAACTGATTCTCTGTGTGTGGATCTATTTTTCCTTTACATAATTACTTTAAATGTAGGTTTTCTGGCTGAAGTTGCCATCTGCAGCTACACTCTATATTTCACAAAACCCAAATTCTGATCTGATAATTTAGCTCAGTTTTCCGCTGCCTGTTCACTGACCTATGTCCTTCCATATCATTTCCCTTAAAGGCTTAAGGTAGTTTTGATCTTACCATATGTCTATTTCTACATAACAGTGTATGTAGTGGAACCACAAATGAATGCAGCAGGATATTCCATACAGGCATACATAGGACATGTATATACATAAACAAAGACCGACAGAGCCAGGCATATAGAATAAACCCTAAGAATCACAGCCAGGAATTAGTGATTGTATCAGTATCAAGGGATCACACAGCCAGGTTTTGTGGTGGAGGAAAATTATATGACCACATTCGGCGTTCTTCTTTCAAATGGTCTGTTCACTATGGCAGAGATAGAAGACGGTCATCTTAAGTCCTAACACAATTAGATGCAAGACTTGCATCTCAAGGAAAGTATAAGCTATCTTCTTCTCAGTCTGACATTCCGGTTCCCAATGGATCCCAAAGACTGTAGCTTAATGGAGTAGGACTATATTTCACTCATTCTGCTCCTGGGCTCAAAGTAATTCCCTATTTTGCATAAAAATGGTCTTTGTGAGTCTTAAGGATTATACTTTAGTATCAGTAATTAAGTAAGTGTGGAGCTAGGTAAGGCTACTAAAGGTACAAGATGTGTGTGTTCTATGTATCTCCAGTGCCTCTAAGATATTTAATTAGCTTTGTCCAGATTAATAATGCTGAGAAAAAATTAAGGTTGATAAGAGATCCCCAGAGCCACAAGTGTTTTCTGACCTATTACTGCAAGAGTTCCTTTCCTCATTATTCTGAAGCAGGTTCTTTCCAGGTAACGTTATTTCTGCCCGGAATCACAAAGTACAAGACGTGTAAGTAAGGAAATTACATGCTGTTTTATAGAGTACCATTTGGGAAAAATTGGATTTAGAATGTAATTTCAAGCTTATGGAGTCAAACTGCCATGTTCATTCTGGATTCATGAGCACTGCCTTAGGTTTGGCTAATGTGGTTTTGCATTTTAATATGGACTAGAACAATAATAACAGCTCTGCCTGAAAGAGATTTAAGACTTAACCACAAATTCATAAGGAAATTCCCCATGGTGCAATGTGCAGTCACCTGGGCTGAGTAAAGATAATAGGCAGGATTCTGAACAGTACCTTAATTTTGGGATGTCAGATTTGAGACATCTTGAAAAGACTGGGTTTTCAAAGGACAGGTGTTCCACACTTTTCAGAAAGAAGGCAGCATGAGTGCCACTAAAAGCAATGAGCCAGTAAATCTTGGAAAAAGTGCTTTATTCCAAGAAGAAAGATTGTTTACATTAAGGGCAAATGTCCTTTTTCCATTTTGCATTAGCCATTTGAAAACCCTGCCAGCATCTGCAAAACACATGTGTTTTAATGATTGTACGGGAAGACGCAGCTGTAAGGAAACTGATGGCTATGAAAACCTAAATTAAATTCTACATAAGATACCTTTATTAGTGGCTGGAAGCTTCTGTATTTAGAGGAAACTGTCTCCCTTGCTATGTCCATTGGAGTAGACAGAACTTTTCATAAAGCTGCCTTAGAATCATGATATAGCAACAACTTTAGCAGATGTCACTAGACCTATACAGAGGAGGATTATGTTTTTTCCCTAGTTAGTTGATATCTGCTTTCTGCTGTGCTGCACCCAGTTATTGTGTGCAACTAAATAAAAAAATTAATCAAAGGTCCCCCTCTGTGATGGTACATGGTGCTAAAAAGGTACGTGGTTTACTGGAGGGTAGGGAGGGGTGGGGCAGGTTGAGGGGTGCAAGCCACCTTTAGTGTCTTTCTAAGATAAACTGTATTTACATTTCCCCAGCGTCTGGTGTGCAATGACCTTGGAGCCAGACAGTTCTCTCAGTAACTATCTGTCAGTTTTGAAGGCAAAAGTACTCAGGTAGCTGCACTCCCTGCTGCAGCAAGCTAGAAAGCAAGGGAGACACAGGCTACCCTTCACTCTTAAAAGGATAATGTGACAGATTATACATCCCTTTGCCTGTGTGCCTTTCTTTTTGTATCTCTTACTCCTTGGTCAGAACTGCAGAACTGCTTAGGAATACGTTGCCATCCATAGCTGCCTCACTGCATCCGTGTCCCACCTCTCCTCAGATTCTAAATCACTCTTGGAATCCCCCCAAAGGCTTATGAAGATATGAAGTTGCATGTCCCATGCCCCTTCTATTAACTCCCTCCACTAACTCCTCTCCCTCAGAAAGATTTTTGTTTTTTGCAACCAGGTATACATTTGTAAACATTAGTTGTACAAAACTACTTGATCTGTTCTTTTCTACCATGCTGTTTTTAATGTGTAACTGCCCAGCTGCACAAACATCGTATATCCCAGATGTCCAAAAGGAGTCATTCCTAGATATCTTCTATATAATGGCACGACATGCAATTCCTGTCCCCTGATAACAGACATTTCTTTATGATATGGAATAGCCTAGACATTCAAGATGTTGAATATCGCTGACTAATATCACTAACTCCAAGATAGCAGAAATTGGCATTCACCTATATACCTTGGATGTACAAGACTACAAAAAGGGATATTGCTTCCCAATTTTACATGAAGGGCAGACAGAAAGAAGAGAAATTGGGTGAAGCCCAATCATTTCAGAAAAACCGATGTTCTAGCACCATAAGAAAACCTCGATAGCGAGCCAGCAAATGTGGTTTGTGGATGAACTTGTAATTGGGACTGCACTTTATTGAGTGCTTCTCAGGAACATCATATACAAAATAAACAAAAAAATATTTCTAATTGTAATGACAAGAATATGAACTTTGTGCAAACCATTAAGTGGTTACCAATATGCTGGAGGACTTCACTGACTGAAACAGGAACTGAAAAAGAATGCAAAGAGTTTCTCAGCCTCTCAACTTAAGGTTTCAACTAATTTTTTTAACTACTGTACAATGATACTTGTATGCATATCATTGCTAGAACTGGCCCATGAAACCCAGAGCTCCATGCTGAAAAGAATCTCTAAATCACCCTTATCATCATCTTTGGACTGTCTAAACATTGGCTATCTTGTGTATTTATGGACATCAGAATCTTTGACACACTTCAGCATCTTAGTACAGACCAAGGGCCAGATTTTCTTTCTTGTTAAACTCTCTTGCTTTGCTACACAAGTACAAAATGCATAAAGCAAATATATCTGGCCATTCTATCACCATGCAAGGAAACAGTCACTGTTTTACAGGATACAGCCAAGGTCCCAGCTCTGTCCACCTGCCTGCCACTTTGGGAAGTGTGTGAACAGACAGGTTCTGGGTTCCAGCCCTTTCCCTTACTTTCCTGAACACTTGGGCAAACAGTCAGCACATCCTCATATCTGCTAGGGACCCAGGTACAGCTAAGAATCAAAGCCCAAGTCTTTTTTTTCTAATGCAACATTAGAAAACATATTCAAGAGCCTCCCCTTCACCTTTCCCCTCCCTTTTCTTCTCCCCATGGCTGTCAACTCTTTTGACTATCGTATCACTGGGATTGATTGCACAAGACTCACCTGAATGCCAGTCAAAATGTTTAACCTTCCATTCACCCGTACACTCTGAGACACATGATCTTCTTCAAACAGTCACCCTACGATTTGCAGGTAGGGAAAAGGCGAACAGTGAGGCAGCAAAGTAAGTACAGGGCTTAGAATGAACTGAACTGAAATGTTCCATATATGCAGGCGTTACTAAACGGCAAAGTCCTTGTTTATGATACACATTATTTTACCTTCAACCCACAGTGGCTTTATCACCTCTCATTTGTAAAATATGGGTATGAATTCTTACAAACTCAATGTATTTATTTTATTCATATTGGTAAATCTTTCCTTAAGGAAGCTGTCCTACTAAATCCGTACTTATGAACACAAATATTAACTTTTTAAAAACTGTTCAAAGTTTACTTCAGTGCACCTGCTTAAGAGCTGGTAGTCAAATAACAGATGTCCAAAAGAAAGAATTTATTCCTAGGTATCTTCTATATAATGACATGACATTATCTGTCATATATCTGTTAGGCCTGAGGCAATGTCTGTAATTGTGCACCAGCATAAATAAAGGCCCTAAGAATGGGCCAGTTATTCCCACAGAACATGGACAGGACATCAGCACCACACATACCCATGAAGCCTACACTGCCCCAGAACCAAAAACAATTCAACCACATTGGCTCGAAACAGCATTTGAGCTGCTGACAATTTGAGCCTGTGGCAATACCTTTATTGATACCTAAACTATTTGGCACGCAGCTGCTGCTGCTGCATTATACCAGGGGACAAAAAAAATGGGCTTTAACTCAGAAGCCCCAATCCATTATACAGTAGAGAAGTAAGACAGCATATTTTACAGAAAACCAGGCTTTTAAGAAAAGAACCCTTAAAAAACAATTATTCTTATGGCATGACACTTTATATGCACATACCCAGTCCCATCCTAATATCTAGCCAGTTTCAGCCAATGAATATCCCAATTGTGGGGAAAATTTTGGTCATGGTGCAGACACTATTAGATCCCCAGAAGATGCAAATGTGAAATTGGATCTTCCTCAGTCCTACTACTCTCAGAACTATTTGTAATTCAAGAGAGAGACATCAACTAGACAAGGTGCCCTGGCAGATCCACAAAAGTGCTCACTTACTTCCTTTCCTGGTAGCCTTCTAGTTGCAAAAATGACAGCTCTGTTCTCCAGGCATGTGATACAGCAACTACTGAAGACATTGAGTTTATCAGAGATTCTCATTCCAGACAAAAAATCCCCATGCTGCAAAATTTCTCAGATTTCCACAAATTCGTGTCATAGGCTTTTTCACTTTCATTGCCTCATTCTGTCACTAAAAAGTAGATATGAATCCATATTTTTCTCACTATCCAGTTAGCAGTGCTCTGCTTTTAATTCCCAGCAGGATCAATTATCAATGAATAATTAACAAGAGTGCTTGCAAGCTCAGAAATACAGTCTAAGAACTAAAATGTTTTCAGATGAATGCATGTGCTTTATTAATCCATTTTATAGAGGCCAATCACAAATAATCACCAGATTAATACCAAAATACTAATGCCTTTGCCAAATAATTCAGAAAGCCAATCATGTCACTCAGGCTATAGCTTTTTTTACCTCAGAGATCAACTTCACCCTAAGAAATGGAAGAGTCATATATTTTCCACGAAACAAACACGATATTTAAAAATAATCTGGCTTTTAACTATGGATTTTGTCAAGTTTTTCCACTGTATTTTCTGTTCTTTGGAGCCACAATATGTATCGGTATAAGTGATGTGATAGAACAGACGACAGGACAGATTGCCATGTTATCTTTCAAAGAGCCAGAATAGATTCAAGGGTGGAAAGGCAGGAAACTTTCTATAGTCAGAAGTACTGACACTGATTTCCTATCTATGACTTACTTGCTAGGATAGGCCCTTGTAACTGATTTGCTACCCGTAATGTGGTCTATGACCTGCTGATGAGAAGAGTAGTCTTCAAATAAGACCCTTCAGAAGTGCTTCTTCTCTGTACTAGGTAGGGAAAGTGCATGTCACTGCACAGCTGCAAGTTCAAATCCCTTTTGATGGAATTGAATCTTGATGCCCTGTAGGCTGTGCTGGTGATTGTAGTATCAGGATTGCCAGGCCTTCATCCCTGAAGCTGGGAGTCTGACTGTTTATGGAGGATTCACTGACAGCCTTAACCCTGCCCCTGGCCTTGTATCTCAGAAGTTTTATTTAGGGAAATTGGCATAACTGAGGTTTACGCAGATAACCTGTAACAACTTCTCTTAGCAACTCTAATTGCTGCCGTCGAAACTGGCAGGACTCTGCTTTTAGATTATTTTGCTGTTTCAGAATTTGATTCTTCAGTTTCCCCTGTATCTTCTGTGCATTGGCTACTGGTTTTGTGTACAGTCCCAACTGAAAGAAAAGGTGCATACTTGTGTTGAGAGACACAAGCATCAACTGATACTTTTTAGTGCTAGTGGATTATGTTCACCCTGACCACTGACAAGTTCCAGGGTACAAAAGTAAGTCACAGCATAAACGTTGTTCTGCATTTTCAGAACATGGAAATACTGTCAAGAATTTTTTTCAGAAGTTGTCAAGAAGTTTTCAAAACTCAGGTTGGTCAGACATTAGGAAACATTTCTAAACTGTGCATGTCAGTCAAATGGCAACACTTGTGCTTGGAGGTCTACTGGACAAGGAACAGAGAAATTAAAGGTGTTATTCTTCATAATAGACTATAATTGAAGGGGCAAAATATTTCAGAAATTTATCACTAAATTTATAGAATCCTTAAAAGAAAATTAAAATAGTTTATAATTTCTGAACTATATAAAAATACAAACATAATATTCAAAAGTTCAGTGAATGATTAATACACCTTTTAAATATGTCATGGACAAAAAGTATTATCAATAGTTATAACTGTAGCGGCTGATCCAAAATCTTAAGTACTTACGAACACATATATTAACTCTTTACAAACTATTGAAAGTTTACCTGAAGTGCACCTGCTTAAGAGCTGGTAGTCAAATAACAAGTAACAACATTGCCTACACCACCTTGGTATGTGCCTTTCTCAGATTTCAAAGCATCTGAATTTTCCTAAAATATTTCAAACTATGATTCTTCAAACACTCTGGTGTTTCCTGAAAGTTCTAGCAGAGTAGCAGTCAATATCTAGAAACACTGATGGAGCTTTGACAGTGATTGATCTCATTAAGGACAATGGAAAACTTTCTTGAGTTTAGTGGCATATGCATTCAGTCTGAAAAGAGTAAGTACTTGGTAACAAAATGAAGAAGGTTGCCAAAATTTTCTATCTGTACTAAAAATGTCTTCATGCTTTTTCTTTTTTAATCTACAAGTACAGTATGCAATGTTTACAGGAGCTAGTTATGTATTCAGAAAACAACCTTTCTATGGCTGTCAAGACATAGAGGCCTCCAGCCCAGTGAATTTCTCTGCAGATGAAATACTAGTTTGGGGTTATTTACTTAATTATTTCCATTACAATGTAAATATGAAAATGTGAAAGTAATACTCAGTTTTCCCTTTCTTTTTCTCCATATTTTCAAATTTTCTTATATTTTTAATGGGTTCCTTGAAATGTATCTGGCACCTTTTCAATACCTCTCCTGTTGGACAATGCACAGAGAAAATCTGAAAGTTTTCTCATGCAGTATACCACAATCTTCAAATGCAGAGGTAATACAAGAATCATAACCCTCTTTCTTGATCCTCCTCTGCTCTCCAGCTCCACAAACAGTTAAAATCCAGACCATTTGGGGGCATTAATCTGATTCACCATCTTGGTAGAACAAATTGGTCAGAATCTCAATCCAGGCACAAGGACTGCTTACTGAAACTGCATTGTAGAAGACACTTCTTATTTACAGCAGGACAGCTCTGGTCTCCACAGGCTACAAAGCCTGGTGACACCCTGCAAGGTGATTTGTCAACCAAACGCTTCTGTTGGTTGAGTCTCATAAGCTAATGGCAAATTAGGGTTTCCAACCACACATGCAGCAAAGGAGAAGACCTATTCGACACTCAGGTCCTCTGCCTTCTCAGAGATGGCTTTGTGCTGTGTTGGCTTTGGCTTCTGAGGAATCCCGATTCTTACAGCCCATGGCAGAAGGTAGTACATAAGCCTGAGGTTTGCTTTCAGGCCTTTTTAAAAGCAAAAACTTTTGTTGAAAAATTTTATATAAACACATACATTTTATCTTAGCTGATAAATGGGAGACAGAACAAAGAAGTGAAAACAGACAGTAAGTAGATTAAACAGCATGAAGAAATATTATTTAAATTTCCTTTTATGGACAGTAGCCTATTACCAGGGCTGGAAAAGGATGTTTACATGAGGTTCAAACACTCGACAACTTAAATGTAATTACAAGAACATATTGCACCACCTTGAGAACTATCAAAATCACCAGTGTTGCCATTTCAGATGTGTGTGTATCCATATTTGCATGCACATCATAATCTGAGATATCAGAAGGCACTGTTTTTCCTGTAATTATACAGATTGGCTTGTTTTGGCCAAAGTCCTTTGGTACCATTGGCAGTATTTGTGAGGATAGAAATAAAGTCATATTTCACACCCTTAACTGCTTATTCTAACTTATGAACAGGATAAATGCAGGGTTGGGAGGGAGCAAGCATGGCAGCTCCAGTATGTGCTCCAGAGTTCTTTTACAGCAACCAGCATTTGAACTGACGTATACAGTCACTACAAAAATTATGCCCATGTGAGAGTGATGCTCATGAGAGACTCCCACACATACTGCACAAGAGGAGTTTGGTCCTAGATGATAAGAGTTGGAGGCAGTATGCTCATTCTCATCTTCCTCACTGGTCCCAGACTTCAAGATGAGGAATGAAGGCACACAAAACCATTTGACATTTGAATTGTGCTAAACCTAGGAAGGGTGATAAAATCGTATCTTCTTCTTGGAAACTGATGGTCACCAGAAGAATTTGTACTGGCAAAAAAATAATTTGATTAAATCCAATGTACGTTTTCAGCTAACCAGCATTTAATTCATTATGGGCCAGCTCTCCATTACTTACCTGTGATCACTTATGCTTTCCAAAGCAGAGTAAAACTGTGCTTTTCTAGTTTGGTAGCATTTCACATTCACTGCACGGTGAAAGGTTATGGTGAAATGTTGCCAAGAACTACGTCCAGGTAGTGTCACAGGCCTTGGCTTGTTACAGTGAGTATTTCCTAGGAATGCAGCTACATTGGTGCAAATCCTCTGTGTTGGCAGAGTAAACAACCGCACATGCTATGCATTGTTGCAGTCCAGCTTGGTTTCAAGCAGGAGTTAAATTCTGCAACTCAGGCTAGGCAGAGGAAGACTATATGGCCACAATCCTTCTACCAAATGTTGCAGGAGCATGCAGCCCCGCAAAAATGGAGGGACTTAGTCCTTTCTCCTACCCCATAGCAGATCCATCCCTGAGCTCTGTGGTTACAGTGTAGAAGAAGGATAGGATAGGAATTTTTGGTCAGTTCTTGCTCCTTCTCAGTTTTACATCTGAACACGCGGATGGATAAACTTCAGACAGTTTAACATTCTACATTACTTTATGATCCCTTTTTGCCTGGATCAATTTTGTTTAATTGTAAAGTCATATAAACTTTCCTTGCTGAATTTTGTGCTTTCCAAAAGACTAGTTGGGTGTGGCTAAATGTATTCACTGACTATGTTTAATGAAATTGTGGAAATTAATGAGGGAAAAGGTTTGTCTTCTCTATCCTCCTTCCATAGCACTATTGTTCCTTCCAGTGCTCTTTGGGAGTATATTCTTCATAGGTTTGTCCAACCTGCTTATAAGCTTTTTTATTTAAAAAGAAGGAGCTGTATGAGGACACCATTTTGAGTGATGCTGGATAAACAGAAACTGTCCGTCAAAGCAGAGCTAACAAAAGTTTATTTGTTAGAACCACTAGACCTCAGGAATTCTACTGTCATTGCACTCCTGCTATTTCTGAGCCCCAAAGCAATGGGAGATTCAGGTAGGTTTGCGAACATTAGGAATGGACTCCCTCTGCATGACTTTTTTATTATAGATTTGGCATTTCCACAACCTAACAATATTTCTGCTCAGGCTAAAATATTTCACTGTTACAGCAATCTGCCAATGAAATCCTTTCTCTTTCACGTAGTTCCCAAGCCAGTATCTTTACCCAGACAAACCTCCGCCAGTCTTAGATAGAAGATTTGTCTAGTAGCAACACAAAGTGATTCACAGTGGTGATTGCTTCAGTGTTTAGAATGTTATAACAGCCTATAAAGATGATGCAAACCTTCAGCAAAAGGTTACAGGTTCTGATGTTTTATTCAGCTGTTGCTCTGCTCACAACTCCCACTGAACTATGTATAGTGTTTTAGGTGGGCTTGCCAAAATCTTGTAGGAAAGAACTAAAACCTCTCACTACTCTGGAATGGTTTGTTGTGTTACAGCTTAAAGCCACAATAAGGCCTTCTAAGAAAGACTCTGAAAGTCCTCAGTATCTATATCACTGTGATTCTGATGTCTCTTGGGACAAAGAAGCAGCCACAAGGCCAGTACAATCTTTGCCACACGGAGATGTGGAGAACAGGAGTTCCACCTGCCCTAACACCAAATGACAGGGAATAGGAATGCAAGCCACAGCTGGCCACAGCCTGCTGGAGGCTGCGGGCAGAGTCAGAGAATACTCAACAATGCAGTACCACTATCTGAAGCCTGTTCGTGTCCGACACAGCAGTAAAGGGCTACAGTAACCACAGACATAACCCTAAGACCATAGAGAGTAAAATATTAAAAGCATCTGTTTGTAACAATAGAGGGTAAAATATTAAAAACATCTCAATAAATTGTAGCACAATGAGCCATTGGCTTTCAGGCCCAGCTGGAAAGGCCAGAGATGTTACTTCACTGACCTGCTCATCGCCACCTCCCATATGGCCTCCCTTGTCACCACAGCTCACTTCGCAGAACTGAGTGCACCAATGTTCCCTATTCCACCACAGCACAAAGGTCTAGGTTCTATTAACCGTCAGTGAGACCAAATGTTTCCAGGTACTGTTTGAAAATAGGTGTTACAACTTTCAGAAAGTTCAGGCAGTCTCGGTCCATCCTATATGTTTAGTGGGTGCTGAAGAGCACAAATGCATCAACCATCACGGAACAGATTTTGTATCAATTCTCTACAGAAAAAAAACCTCTCCCAGATCTATTATCCTTTAAGAATTCAGATGTATAATGGAAGACATGAGTCATCTGCAGGTACTATAGTCAGAATAACTTAACTGCAGTTCATCCACAACGGTGCAGCAATGAAAAGACTCACAACCATAAACATTTTTGTCACCACGGTATCTCCTGTGAATGGGGACCGATGTAATCACAGTCTTGACATCATGATTGGTATCAGTCTGTCTTATGACTGGGTTCAAGAGGTATTGTCATAAATGTTACACAACTGTCAGCCAACAATTATTCTTAACAGCATATCTAATAAAATGCTTTGGCATCCATTCCTGGAAGCCTAGAACTTACACAGCTTCCCCTCATCTGTTCCATGTGCACTTTGAAGGATAATATCACACTCTCCATCTCTGCTTATAGCTTCAACACCTGCAATTTTGCACAAAAAGAAGCTGCACCTTAAAAGCATAAATAAATTTGTTTGCAAAAATCAATAAAGAAAATAAATCAAAGCTGGTGAAACCAGAGCAAGTGTGCTGTAAAGACCATTAGTTTTCCATACTACTGCCTAACTAATTTAAGGCTGAAACAGAATAATCACACTTTAAAAAGCAGATGACTTACTAAATACTTGCTTTTCTCTGAATTAAATGTGCAGTCTTAGTATCCAAGGCATAGTTTTAATGTAACAAAAATATCCTAGAGCCAGTAACTACAGGGCAGTGAAGAAACAGGAAATCGTGCCTTTGCTGGCATGAGAAAGTAAGTGAATGGGACTATCCTCAGCCTAGGAAAGCTTCATCCCTGGTAGCATTGAGAAGCTTGCTTGTGCTGGACCCAGTCTGGGATTAAACATGGGAGTTCAATTTCCAAAACTGTCAGTAAAGAGCCTTTCACACGACCTAAATTCATTTTGAAGTGCTAAAAGAAATACATGAAATAGAAGCAAGACATTCATTGTTCACAGAGTGCAGCTGATTTAAAGCAAACTATATAATCTGTTGTGTGGGTTGACTTTTATCTCATGTGGGTTTACTTAGCAGAGCTAAAAATGTTAGCCAATAAAAGGTTTGAGGCCGTCTTCCGAACAGACGCAGATGATAACCTTGTGAGCTCAGCTGTCTGCTCCAATCACCTTGCAAATGATAGTGTGTTTCCAGCACAAGTTACAGGAATTTAGACTGTTTGTACCAATTGAAATTGCACAACTATACAGTTCTGCACGCAAATGCTGTGGAAGCACTGTGGAGCTTTCCTCAATGGGGCTCTAAATATGACTTACCAGAACTCTGAATAAACTCTTCCCAAACAAAATGATCCTTCCATTCCTCGGGAGTAACTATGGTCCAGCAATCTTTCTTTGCCCTTGGTACTGCCCATGCAATAAAGGTCATTCTCTTTCAGGATTTATTAAAAAATCTAAAATTTAGCCAAATTGTTAACACTTTTATTTGTGTTTCCCTTAAGTGTCATTTATTTTAAAGGCCCAGCTCCTAGAATCCTGTGATTATCCTCCCACATTTCTTTTACAAAGTTAAAGCACAGTGTATGCCAGTGCTTGACAGTACTCTAAAGCGACGGTAGATGTGCTGAAGGCAATTTATCTACAGCAGCATGGAGTTCTACACAGGCTAATTCACCCTGCTGCACAGCTCAGCATATTGATTCAGCGTGTATTGATACAGTATGCGTGTGTACAACAGGCAAATTTCAGGCCTTCATGACTTCACAGGAAAGCACATGACATAAAAATCATCAAAAGAAGAAAGAAAATTCAGCGAACCCCGCTTTTGTACTGGTTTTCATGATCTGGGGGCTAGATTCATTAGCTCTAAACAGGATGCCTGATCTCTGCCTTTCAAATAGGAGAGCATTTTGACAGCAAGCCCAGCCTGCCTCTACCTGCAATACTGCCAGCTCCTGCAGTCTTTAGGCCCTGTATCGCTTTTCCTTTAGCCTAGAAGAGCTATGCTGTCAAAAACTCTCCACAACCAACATTAAATGTCACTGCTGAGTGACATGAAGCACCGGCAACTGCACAAAGGCTGAGCACCTGGTCTCCACAGGCCTCCTGAACCCACAAACAGAAAGACCCAGAGTGGAAAATCAAGTACAAGACACGGAGTGAGCAGAGAATTCCTTTAATAGCTGGCTACCGGGCCATTCCCCGAACTTTACCTAAGCACTTCAGCAATATGCTCTACAACCCTTATAAATATCGCACAGTGCTGGATTACTTATGACTTCCCACTATTGTTCCCTTTAAAGAGTTCTCTTAGTGTATTATTGATAGAGAGGTCAGACACCCTGAGGACAGTGTAAATGGGAAACATCCTGGTAGGAAAACGGGCTTAATGTTGCTTTTTAGCTACAATTCAGCATGAATCAATCCATCTTCCCCCAGAGGGTGGTGGAGCGCTGGAACAGGCTCCCCGGGGAGGCAGTCACGGCGCCAAGGCTGGCGATGTTCAAGAAGCACTGGCACAACGCCCTCAGACACGTGGCGTGAATTTTGGGGCTGTCCTGCGCAGGGACAGGAGCTGGACTCAGTGATCTTTGCAGGTCCCTTCCAGCTCAGGACATTCCGTGATTCTATGATTCTATGAGAATTCTTTGTGAGGAAACCGAGGTGAACGGTGCAGTGTAACTGACCCCGCAGGCAGAAATGTTAAACACGGAAGGATACTGACCCCGCACCGCCATCGGGTTCCGCGTTTCACCACGCGTGTGCTTACACAGAGCGGCGGTGGCCCCGCCGGGGCGGGGGACAGGGCACCCCGCAGGATTTCCTGCCCCGGCGGCCCCGCCGTCCCTGGAAGCGATCTCCCCCAGGGCAGGAAGGCCGGCGCGCCGCTCCCCGCCGCCCTCCCGAGGGGGCCAAGCGCCCCGCGGGGGCCACGGCGACGCCCGCGCCGGGGCCGCGGAGCCGTCGCACCTCACCTGAGCGGCGGCACCACAGAGGGCGGCGCCGCCCCGCCCCCTTCCTCCCCGCCGCCGCGCGCCTCTGTAACGGCCGTAACGGTCGTAACGGCTGCAACGGCACGCGCGTGCTGGAGCGCGCTCACGTGCCGCAGCCCGCCCCGGGGGGCGCTGGTTGGGTTGGCCGCGCCGCGCCGGGCCGGCAGGGCAGGGCGGGCAGGGCAGGGCAGGGCGGGCCGCAGCGCCGCGCCGCGCCGCGCTGAGGAGGCGGGCCGTGCCGCGCCGCGCCGGGCAGGGCGCTGCGGGCGGCGGCTGGCGCTCGTACCCTGTCCCCAGCGGGTCCCGCTCCGCGCTCAGGTGAGGTGCGCGGCCCCGGCGGGCGGGGAGGGAGGGGGGGAGGCAGCCGCCGCCGCCCGGCGCTGCCCGGGTCTCTCCGGGGCGCTTGCCGGGCCGGGCGCGTCGGGAGGGCGGGTGACCCGCCGGGGCCGGGGGTGACAAGCTCCGCCGGCCCCGGGGGGAGCGGGAAGCTGCCGCGGAGGAAGGAGCGGCGGAGGCACGGCGGGGCTCGGGGAGGAGCGCGGGAGGCCGCCCGCCGCCCCTCTTCCAGGGCAGCTCCTGGCAGGAGCCCCCGGCTCCTCCGGGCCGCCGCGTCCCGCCGCCGGGGGAGAGCCGGCGCCCCGCTCCCGTCCCCGGCACGGCTACAAACGCTGTGACAGCTCCCTTGGCGTGCCGGCGGTCCCGCTGCAACGCCGCTGGGCTATTAAATACCGTTAGACCCATTTGTCATTTCTGCGGTTGAACGCGGTGTAAATAGTGCGCTGGGATATTTATCACTACATCTGGTATGAATTCTACTTGTTCGTGCAGAGGGCTTCTTTATACGGTTTATCGTGTCTACCCCCTCTTTTTGAAAACTCGATGGACAAAACTGAAATCTGTTCGTATTTCTGTTTCTGGATATTGATCTGGCACATTCACCATAAAAATTAAACTTTCCTCTCATAGATTCTCCAGGTGCTTTCTGAATGTGCTTTGTCTGAAAAGCAATTTACTGAATTAACGTAGCATGCACAATGATAACTTGAGTTGATGTACTAGCAAAGTAGCATCTATCGCATGAGCAAAACTGGAATATTCCTGCCCTTAGGTTCCTCTTTAATCTTAAATTATTAATGGGTCTCTGCATTACATGAATGAAATTTGCAGTCGGTACAGAGTGCAAATGCACGTAGAGAACCGGCTACAAGAGGAGCTGGTTATGAAGAAGGACGTGTCTGCAAAAAGACTAGCAGAAGGATGAAGTTAGAGAGCCCCTTCTGCTCCTTACAGTTGTTGAGGACCTCTGACGGAGAAGCAGTGGGCCAAGCCCTGCCCAGCTCTTTTGCAGCTCTCAGAAAAGAGGAATGAGAAAAGGGCAAAACTTTTCCCTGCCTGGGGAGCATAGGAAATTGGAGCTTTAATACATACACTTCTGTTTAGCAGCTGTTTAACCGAGTCCTTGTTGTGGGTGCTCCTAATGTAGGGTTAGTGGCAATCATAGTATCCTATCTTCTTTTAGAACCCGATTGTCAACTTCTCACCAAATGCTGTCATTTGTACTTAATTAAATAAAAGTATTTACACCACGTCATCAGTTACTTTTGTCTATGCAATCAGTACAGGAAAATAGTCCTTTATCTCTAAGGGAGACCCAGAAAAAGCATACTTGTCTAAACTGAAGTAGGAAGGGCAAAACACTGATATTTACTATGGGTTCTGGAACATTAAAGGTTTGAAAATGTGTTGAGAGGAAATGTTGGTTTAGGTATCAATAGGAAGTAAAATTTCTACTGTCTGTTCAACCATGTAATGCACAGTAAGTGACGTGTGTCCTAGTAAAGATTACAACAGTGGACTAAGGTCCTGCTCTTTCTTCTACTTGAACTTCTTCCAGTATTTGAACTTTTAAAAGCAAAAGTTTGAAGTAAGACCATATTAAACAATGCAGAAACATCATGTTTATAAGCAGTTACTTTTCTTCCACATCATTCCTCAAAGTTTGTTGAAGAGATTTTGGGCAGATGTACTGAAAACGTGTGATTTACAGAAACATGAAACCAATACTTAGAGATGATAGGCTAGTAAAAGGAAACTCTTAAGCAGGTTGAGAGGATAAAATCCTGCAATATTTTTAGCTTGGTAATAATCTTAACTAAAAAAAAAAAAAACCAAACAAAAAAAAAACCAACAACAACAAAAACCAACTAAAACAAAAAAAAACCAAAATAACTGGGGGAGAAAAAGAAAGACTGGATCAGCTTAAGCTACTGAACAACCCAAAGGTGAAACTGGAGTGGATTTGAGGAGAAAATTGGGCTGAGTTGTCCTTGAGTTTTCTCTAGTGTCTTTATGTTAGAGGAGTGACTTGTCCGTAGCAGAAGAGGCTCCTAGGCCAAATCACATATGACCAGTTACATGTTGGCCCCGAGGAGCCATCCAGGGAGCCCAGCGTTCCACGTGGTCTCGTCTGCATTCCTTCTGGGCCTGGTTTGCACTGTGACTGTATCACCTACCAGCCACCTGCTCCTCCCCTTCCCGCACGTTTAAAGGAAGTTCCCCACCTTCAGAATTAGACCATATAAGTACATCTTTTGGTGAATTACTCTTTGTTCCAGCTGGCTTTAGTTTCCCTCAGCTTATGGTGACCTTACTGCATGTCCTGCAGACAGCACCATAGTGTGCGTGCTGTGTGGGTGAGCATTAGTTCAGGTAATGCCTGCCTGGCTGAGGAGCAGATAGGAGAAAGAAGGAATTGCGCTGCCACGGCCAGAACTGATGCTGTCTGGTGCAGGCACACAGAGTAAGAGTCGCACAGAGCCAGCTCTCTTTTCAGCTGTGAGCTCCTCAAGACTCAGTAAGGTTTATCTGCTGTATTCTTCTGAGTGCAGATCATCATCACAGAAATAGAAGATCTGCCTCCACTACTATGGTAGGGAACATGTTCATAATTTGGAGTTGTAATCAGGCAGCACAATGCTAATTAAGATCAGAACCTTTCTTTTGTGGTCCCAACTATCTTCAAAACCAGAAAGCGGAAGTAAGATTGAGGGGCAGGCAGATGGAGGCCAGAAACTTTTTTTCTGTGGAGTGGAACTTTTAGGCTTATGCTTTAGTAATGATGAAAATCAGGTTTAACTACATTTCTATCTGTGTACGCTCTTCAAACAACTGGTCTGACTTTACAGCATAACAATTAAAAAAATCTCTCAGCAAGCAGAATCTCAATGTGGCCTTTAACAGGACAATGATGTAAATAATTAATGATTTCTGAAAAAGAATTATGAATGAGCTGGTGGAAGGGCTTTGCGTGTCTGAGAGTGAGAAGGGTCTCGATGTCTCGATGTATCCATGGAGGCCACGTTTATGGATTTTAATGAGGGCAAAGCAGAGAAAGGCTGGTTGAAATGTATGAGATGTCAGTGGAATAAAAACAGAGAAAGCTCTGAGTTTATGATCAGATAAAACAGATCCTTTTTTTTTTTTTTTTAAAGGGGTGTTCTAAAAGAAGCTGCAAATTACTTCTAATCTGCCATCAGTACTGAAGAAACAAATGAACAGTTATGGGTGGTGCAGTATCAGGTAAATAGGTATTTAGACAGTTGGAGGGCCTTGTGTGTGTGCTAATGCCACTAATTAATTGTTTGGGGGTTTGTTTCATTGTGGGATAAGGCTGTTATGTGTAGGGCTCACAAAGGGAGCTATGTGTGGAGGCTGTAAGGGCCTGCCTTGGAGAAAGTCAGGGCGAAGACAATAAAAAGATGGTGAGAAGATTCTTAACGGTTGTAGCTGCATGAAACATGGCAGTTAAGGAAGACTGATATGGTCTTTGCCACTAAAATGCTTATGGATAAGCAGCAAAGGTGCTTCTAGAGAAGGGAAGGACTTCTAGAGGGATATAAAGATCATGCTTTTAGCTCTAGTGTCAATTCCAGTGGTTTGCCTATTCCACAAAGGTGGAATGAGATATTACTTCATTTTCTATGTTCACCCTCACTGTTGTCTTGGGCAGGGTACCTACAGAAGGTGGGAGTTTCTGTGAGAAACTAACTTCAGTCCTAAATTCAACTCTGAAATGTTGCTGATAAGGAGAAATACCTAGAAAACCTAAGCAGGCTGCTAGTCTCTTCAGCTGAAGAATCTGCATTTCACTTCTGCTTTTCAAGCTAGCATGAAACTTCTGAAAGCTACTGGTGTCATTGAGTGTTGCTTTTATGGCAGCATCTGAGGTGAAATCAATGTTGCTCCCACCTTAGGTTCTTGGAAAACCTCAGCCTTGCTCCTGGATGGGAACCAAGCCACAATAATGCAGACATTTACCAAACCCAACGAAGCACTTCTATAATTAATTTTATTTGGGACCAAAGGTGGAAGCAACACAGAAGTCCCAGTTCACATGTCATCAGGCTGTCAGCTCATATTTTAGAGTCTTGTCATTTTCTTGAAGATGGGCAAAAACCCCCTCCTCAGTGTCTGTTAGCTAACCTATGAAGAGCTGGTTAACTGTGACACAGCAGTGTTTGGTTCTGACACGTAGAGTGATTTTTTTTTTAATCTAAATCCAGAGGAAAATTATTCAGGAACAAGCTTTATTTGTCAGAGTTGTGCCAATCTCCAGTTATACTCAAAAGCTCATCTATCTACCCACGATTTCTTCAGTGCCTTGGAGTGAACAGTTAGTATTTTAATCCAGATATTCAATTTACCTGTTTGAAACTTTGAAGGACTGTTTTGTTGACCAAGCAGGCCTGTTTTACAATATAAAATGGATCATAAGAGATGTCTTTGATATTGCATGTGTTGTTATTCTAGGTTGAAAATAGTAATGTTTATTCTCTCTCTTATTATTTTTTTCTTCTTTTTTTCTCCTTTCACCTTCAGGAGTGCCACAGTAGGAGAAAGACATGAAATATCTTTAATGGAAATCTGCTTTTGATCAAGCTGTTAAAAATGGATATGAACATTATTTTCTCCTGTGAGGTAAGTATTCCCAGGGAGAAATTAAAAAACCAAAACAAAACAAAAAACCCAAACCTGACTCATTTCACTTAAGTGTTGCCTGTCACTGCTGCTGCTCTGTCCAGCAGCTTTTGGTCAGGTGTTTTAAAGTTATAGCATTCTGTGACTTGGAGAACTTTGTACTAAAAGTCTTAACTGAAAAGTCCTAGAATTAATCCTTTCACTTACAGATTAGTCAGCTTTGTTCTGATATTCCAGTAGATAAAAACAAATGTATAAAGGATGTGCGTTGTTGCAGAGTTTGTGCAGAACCCGCCCATTACACTTGGTAGCTTTTGACCCAATGTCAAGCTTTTCTTCAAAGCATCAAAGAAACGGAAGCTGCTAAGTCTAATTTTCAAGAGTGAATACTTACACAGACTAAGTACAGATGCAGGAAATGAGTGAGATCCTGGGATGAAGAAAGAGCTTGTACCACAAATACGCGGGTACTCTTTCATGCAGCCACGCAGCTTTCTCTGTTCCTGCTCTGTGCAGCCTAGGGAAAAGGTGGGGCTGATGCCAGCCTGAATTACAGGTGCAGATTAATAATGCTGTTGCCAAGTCCCACACCCACATCTTCACAGGTTCATACAGTAAGCATGTAAGTTAGTAAAACCAAATACACTTCCTTAATTTAGGATCACAGGAAAATTCAGGTTGTAAGGAGCCTCAGGAGGTCATATAGTGCAGCCCTCTGCTCAAATTTTGGAGTCAATGAAATTAGGTTGTTTTCACCCATTGGCCTTGCCAGTCTGTTATATGTTCAGAAGCGTTAAGAAAAGGTGGATTTGTATCTTGCCATATGTATTACATATACATTATAATAATGCAGATAGGAGCATAACATGCTACTAAAATTTGTCAGAGGGGAAAATATTTTAATTAAGACAGGATTGTACAAGAATGGTCTGTTTCTCTGAACAAAGGAAACAATAAATCTCTGATGTATTCATTTCTTACAATTACAAATGAAACCTCTACAGGTCACCTAACACAGTGACATGCTGCCAGTATTTTCAAGATGGGTTTCCTGCAAGAATGACCCCTTCCCAGGCATCTCTAGGGAATCTATTTATTTACTTTCTCATGTAAGCAAAATCGTTTTCTCATAACGAAGGGAAGGGAAGTGAACACTTTGCTTATCCTGCCTGATACATGTTACTGAAACATTTCCTCTGAAGTATAAATATTTGTTCATGGGAAAACATAGTGACAATGTGAATAAAAATAAGCGTCTTGTCAGGAAGCTTAGGAAGCAATCTCTTCCCCCGGGCTTTCAAAGTAAATACAAACCAAGCATTCCCCCCATCATTATGAACTACCAGAATGTTTCATTAGCCCTAGGAATGACTACTTTGGTGTTTTGGCCGGGGAGGGTCATATGCTGTCAGGAGAAAGATTTCAGCATTCAGAGCCTTATAGGAGGGTCACTGAAGTGAAGAGACACTTGGTTTACTTTGGATTTATGCTTATCTCAATGTGCTTTGAGTTGATCCCTCAAAATTGGTAATTTAATAGCTTTAATAGTTACATTAGTAATTTAATGAGCCCCTTCTAGCTCATTGTCAGAGACAAACACATACTATCTGAACAAAAATAGAAGTCATTTTGTAGGTAATGCAGTTCCTGAAAGCCAGTATATAATATTAAATATATGCAAGTTGTGATGCTAGGAATCATTTAATATACACTAAGAGAGATCTCAGCACCACAAAGTACTTATTAAGCCAAATGGCACACCTAAGAACCCCAATATCTCTCTTCACCTCTGCTCGCAGTGTCAAGTCTTGCTTCCCAGCCTGTTTTTCTGTCTCTAAATGATTTTTGAGTAACACGCATAGCTTATGTAATTAAGTTAATGATCTTGGAAACTTGCTGTTTCCACACCAGTTTCTGTTGCTTATGTGATTGGGTCTCACTTCTTGGCAGGTCTGGACAAAAGTTGACTTAGGTATTGTCATGTGCTTCAGTCAGAAAATGCTACGTCTGTGGAAGGCATGTCTTTGTAAAAGTGTTATTTGCTCCTTTAATAACCTGGTCACAGCTTATTTGCTTATGGGCTTCTGTGTCACTTGAGGCATTATGAGTCGAGTAGTAGTAAATTTAGCTCTCTGGTTAAAGAAGCTACTGCTTTCTCACAGATTACTTTCTCCACAGTCAGTGGAATAAAATAGGTACATGTGTGTTAGCCACTACGGCGCAGTGTCTGGCAATGTACTTTAGCTGACAATTCAGATAGGTAAAAACAAAGTTCTGGACTGTGAAAAACCAATGGCAGTGGCGGGTGGTGGTGTGTGAAACAGTAACCTGCAGTAGAATTAAACGTAGCAGAGCAAATTTTCAACTTTAAAACTGAGCTAGTTCTTCACCAGCTTATGATTGCTTGTGACTAGAGATGAGAAAATTGGGCGACTGCTGTGTGTGTGTGGTTGGGGGGTGGGGGGAAGGCGCATTGTTGCTGTTTGTTGCTTTTAATTTTGTAAGTCAATTTATGTTCTCTAGCACTGTCTATCACAGACTGTTGAAATCCTGTACTAAGCACATTTCTAACTTCACCGTGGGATTTCCTATGCTTTTGATAAAGGAGAATGAATGATTCTCACAACACCTTTGCAGAATCAGGAGAAAATTCTTTGTTATTGTTAGGTGGGAAATGAAGGAAGAAACAATGCAGTTCTGAAATGTCCATTAATTCAGGGAGCTTAAGCAACAAGGTACCCAACACAAGAAACCCAAGTTGTGATATAAAAGCAGTGCTGTCACCCCATAGCATCCTCTTGCCAACTGGAATTACCTGTGTCTCACAGTTTGGAGGCAAGGGCCTAGCACTCTCCAGATGAGGATTTGCAGCAATAAAAGCATACTTAGTATGGTACCAGTACCTGAGCTTTAGATACTTGCTTGCTTTCACCATTTTGTCAGTGATGAAATGTGCTTCTGCATGGGCTCCTAAATGGGCAGGTGTTCCAAATAACTGTCCTGAGCAACAGGTACTGTTTACACCAGAGACAGATATGTGTGTTGTGGCCCTTGTGACATTTCAGTTCTTGATTTGTGGCTATTGCTTAACACTTGAACTCCTTAAATTTGGCTCTTCTGTTTCAGATATATGTTTTTGACCGTCATATGTGCATAGGCATACATGTAGATTATTGGTCACTAAATAGAGAGGAACATTTTAAGAAATACTTCCCAATCTTCTAAGGAAAATACCTGTGGGTCAGGCTTTTCTTGAGGCAATGCAACTGTCTCCTTTGTAATTTCTCAAAAGGTGAATTTGGTTCTTTTAATCCTCCTATCTTTGTGTGTTTGCAACAGTGGTTCCCACTGGCAACACTATATAGTTAAGGAACTCTCAATATTTCTCTTCCAGTAATAGTACAATAGTATTTTAGTTGTAGTTCTGAATTTCACCTAGAACCCTAATGTAAAAAATAAGTGCTGTTCACCTATTTTAAATTGGAATGGTGGAGAAATGTTTATCTTCTGTAACAGATATAGTTTGACAAAATTTTATAGGCAGTTGCTTTTGTAAATAATGTAAATAAATCATACTTTTTCATGCAAAAATATTTTGGAGATGAGTTGGGAGAGGCATTCAGTTCACTTGAGGCTTCTATAATGCTACAAAATGCACCCTGCTCTAGCACTTTTGCCAATATGTATGGAGCGAATAAGATTAATATCTTTGTAGTTCTTCTCTTCTACCCTTATGCAGGAAAAGAACTGTTACCTGACTCAGAAAAGACTGTAAAGGGTTCTTTAAAAATAAAAAGCTACATGTCTTGCTACTTTACTGAAAAAAAAAAAAAAAAACCAAAACTGTTAGTAGAATTCATGATGCTTTGGCAATACGACTTCCAAGCAATGAGTGCATGAGAAATTTCAAGGCACTGGAATACTTTTGATTTTGCTAAAGCTCCCTGAATGCCTGATTAAGTTCAAAACCACTGCTGGTGGTTCTAGTTTGGTTTTAATTTTGCAAAGGTAAATTCTGCTCCTGACATATTTAAATGCTGCAGTTATCTGTTTGTGTATGTGTGATTGGAAATGGATGTCTTTTTCTCTGTACTTTGCAAATCACACAGTATACGTAGTAGTTTGAATCCTTTAAGCTCTCTGTCTTTTGCCTACTCTGAATTTCAAGCCTGTAACAATGATACTTTGACAGCTCCTGGAGTTAGTACGTTCCACACCCTCTGTAAAAACTGCAGATATGTGCAAGAAAGATGTGCTTTCATGGTTGATGGCTTTTGAATGGTAGCATTAAAAAAGAACAGAATACTTTTTGTTAACTATTCATAACAAACATAATTTGAGAAAGTGATCAAGCAGCCTGCGGTGAAACATGCAAACTGTCTTCATTCCTTGCTTCTTAAACTTGGAATCATTTGCGTACATTCGCTTGTATGGAACACTTGTGTGCATTCCTCTGCAATTTCTGCTATTACAGTTATCCTTCATCTACACAGTTTTGCTAGAATTTATAGAAAGTGTTTCAGGGGGACAAACATGTCCATCAGAGCCAACCCTGGTAATATTCTTTCTGCATGTGGTCTAAGGCCTTGACTCATTGGGAAAACAAAGAAGTAGTAACTAGATTTGCTTAGACATATTGAAGTAGACTGCTAAAATAGATAAACCGTGTTTGGACAGTAGAAACCTTGTGCTGATATAATGCAGTCTAACCCACTGAATTTAGGTTTGTGTTGCAAAAGTGCAGTCTTTACAAGGCAATCTGTGCTAGTGTAACTAAATAATGTCATTAAACTGGTGTAAACGGTGGTAAGAGACACAAGGTCTTACCTGCCTAGAAAAGCTTTCTTTTTCAAGAAATGTATGGTTCAAAAGTAGAGAATGTGCAGAATGTAACGGCAGTTTCAGACTTTGAATTTGGATCTTGAGTGATTAAAGCCACAGTGTTGCTACTGTGCAGAATCACACTATTCAAAATAAACAAAAAATTTTACTGCAGTCTTAGCGGGGGGACTTGTCATCCAAACCAGTACATTTTTTGAACAACCTAGTGGAAAAAATATTAAAGTGATAGGTGTTTCATTCAGTGCTGGTTTTTTTCAGCTACTTTAAGTAATATGTCTTCATCTAAGACAGACATGTTGCAACTAATTCTATGGACTTTTTCTTCTTGAATTATCACCTGAATTGAAGCCCAGAGGAGTCAATGGAAGCTTTTCCCCATCAGTTTCAGTAGGTCTTATATCAGGCTCTTAAACCATAATTGGGGTTTTCTACTTTTGTGTCTAGCTAACTATGGGACAGAGGTGCAGAAGAGTAAGCTGTAGTTAATAAGACTGTTTCTCAAAGATTAATGATGGTGAGATCAATCTGCCCTGGATTCTACTATTTAATCCTGCTCTGTTGGTTTGACACCCTGTAAAGATCAGAATATGGCTGTTGGCTGCTGTTCTTGCATATAAGCAGTGATTCAGAGACCAATAATACTAGTCTTTGGCAACTGTGAAAAAGGAGAGAAAATCCATTTTGCTTCTCTTCCCCTCACCACCCCTACCCTGCACCTTCCAGTTCCTGTAATTAGAGATCTGTGTTCAAGACTCGTCCAAGTGATCTCTGTATAGCACCAGTATAAGCAACTCAGAGCAGTAATGGCATGTTGTTGCAGAGATCTCCATTTATGTGTTGATCCTGTAGAATTTATGCATTCTTTGACCAATATTTCAGCTTCTAAAATTTGCTCTATGTTTTGTATCCTTCCGCATATAAAGCTACTAGGCTTTTAATACATTATGTGTTTTTTACAAGCCTCAAAAGGCAGGGAGAGTATTTATGCTTTAAACAATGAGAACTGATCCGTTTATATATGGCTTTTAAAGCTCAATAGCTTGGATCAAGAGTGAGAAGCAAAGACTGTTTGCCATTGAAAACCTCCTCTTGTATGTTATATAAGGGTTCCAAGATATCACTGTCTCTTTGAAACTCAGTACTCAGACAGAGGTGTATTTTGACTGATCTACACAGAGGAGGGATGGAGACCGACAGCTAGCCAGAAGGTCAGGCAGACAGAAAATCTTCCCCAGCTGACTGTTTGCTATGACTCTCGTTTCATTCCACAAAGACACCCTTTCCATTCCATTAGCATCTGACCAGATGGCAGAAACGTTTTATGAAACTCTGAACATTTATGCAGATGCCAGCACTACAGGTGAGATAATTGGATAACGTAGTACAGACGTGAAATCAGTTCTTCAAGGTGAGGGTTTGCTCCTGGGATTAGCATTTCATATATGTGTGAATGTTGTCCTGTGAAGTGGCGGTGAAGTGTTATTCTGGGCTGAAAATGTATTTTTGGTATGTCCCAGTCTGTGAACAGAGGCAGTAGCTAGGGACAGAATTGTCAAGAAATTAGAATAGTTCTTTGCATATTAGTCAAACTTTCACTGCTGCATTAAGCATAACATTCCCCTTAATTTTGGTTAGTGAGCTTTATAACATATAAGACTCCAGTAGATTGCCATAGAGAGCAAACCTTGATTTTGGAGATGAATCTCCTGTACCTTGGAAAACCCCTTAAATACTAGAAATAGGTGATAAAACAGGCATGCTTTGAATAGTTGGCAAAAAGTCTTATGACACTTTGGTGCAACACTTCCAGTTTCATTCCCTTGCCAAAGAGCAAAATGACACACATTCAAGAAGAAATCCTCCTACTAGTCAGTTCCTCCCATTTAGCTTCTGTTTGGAACTGTTTTTATAAGCTGATTAAATCTTTCTTACCCATGTTGTAGTTCTGAGGATCTAAAAGCAGGGAATACAGCAAATACAAGCTGTTGCAAACTTGTTACCATTAAAAAAAGTTAGACATCTACTACAAAACCGTGCTGTACAAGAAATTCTTAATACAGCCTTGTCCTCTCTGGGTTGGGAATGCAGCGAGCCATAACTCTGCCACTTCTTCCCTTGGGATGCTCTTATACAACCGCTCAGCTGTTTCTCTTGCTGTTCTTCATATTAAGCCAAAATTTTTTTTTGCTTAATTGTATGCTGATACAACTAACTTTGCAAACCGGGACTATTCAAATGAATCCACTCCCTTTTAAGACCAGACTATGCAGCCTGTAGAAAGAGAAGTGCAACAGCAAAGGCAGTAATAGAGTTTTGTATGGTTTCGTGGGAGAGACTCTGACAGCGCAAATGAACAGGCTGAGACCTACCTGAGTCAGCAGAGTGCCCTTCCAGCAGCGAAGGCTAACCACATACTGGGCTGTGTTAGGTCGAGTGTAGCGAGGAGGTCAATGGCAGTGATGATTCCCCTCTACTCAGCACTTATCAGGCTGCATCTGAAGTACTCTCTGTCCAGTTTCAGGCTTCACAACACTGAACAGAGATAGACCAACTGGAGAGAGTGCAATGAAGGGCCACTAATACGGTAGGGGACTGAAACACAAGATGTACACAGAGAGATTGAGGAAGCTGTTTATCTGGCCTGGAGGAGAGAAGGCTAAGAGGGCATCTAGTTACTATCTCAGGTACCTAACAAAGGGTTATAGGGGAAACTAGACTTTTCTCACAGTTGCACAACAAAAGGCCAAGAGGCAGAAGTCACAAGCAGCAGCAAGGTAAATTCTCCCTGGATGTAAAGAAAAACATTTTCATAGTGAGAGGCTAAGCAATGGAACAGGCAGGTGGAGACTGTGGACTTACCATCCTTCACCTGATCAGGCTTTGAAGTTAGCTGTGCATTCAGGTGGAGGTTGGACGGGTGACCTCTGGAGGCCCCTTCGCACCTAAATTGCGATTCTGTTGTGGGGTGAGGTGGGGAGAGCAGGTTCTTACAATTAGACGTTAAATATGGAAGCTGGGGAAAGCAAAAGCCAACACCCTGCACGTGATTAGACTAAAAACTAAAGCATTGTGGAAATATAACCCTCTGAAAAAGTGGTAGGTATCTAATTTTTATTCAAAATTATAAGTATTGGCATTTTCCTTCTTTAGATAGTCCCTTTTTTGTTTACCCAGCTGTTTAAAATGTATGAATACATTAAGCATTTTATATCCCTCTGCTAGTGAAAAAGAATGTGGAAATACAATTCATAAGGCAAACAACTGGTGCTATATATCATTCATAGAATACTCTAATAAAATCTGGTGTATTGCAGGCTTCTTAAGTGATGATGGTCTTGCACTATATTTAGCATTCAGTGAATAAATGAAAAAAAACCCTAACAAATAAATGTGTAGCGGGCTATGTTAGTGCCTAATGCACACAGTGAAGATATCATTGTATATGTTACATGTCTCCATCTCTGAGAATTGAGACAATTGTGTGGGATAGTATGAAAAGGGATGCAACTGGCCTAATCAGTTTGCACAATTGGCTGAGAACAGATGTTGACATCACTGAATAGGAGCACCTTACGTCAAACGCTAAACTCTGTCCTTGTTACACCAAAGAGAAAAAAGGACTGCATACAATATATAATAGTTTTGAAAAGAAAGCTAATTGTGAATGCATAAGCATTTGGCATGGGTACACGGGTTCTGAATGCAAACCCATTAATAAAAAATTGTATTGACAGGAAATGACTTGAATTTTATTTCAATGTGTATAGAACATGCATTTACATAGTTTTTTCAAGGCATTTATTCTCTTTATGAATTTTTTTATGGATAAAATCTAGTGGAATATATACTAATGAATTATAGAAGTAGTTAGAAATTATTTTGATCTACCCACATAATTGAAGTCTCTAAGCCTAATTGTGGGGGAAAAGTAGACTTCAATGACAGGAGCTGAGTAATTCTGTTATTTCAATTCACATGCTGCCAGTTGGCTGTGACTATGGATATCACATACAATGGGTGGTTGGTGAAGTCCATAACTGAAGTACCGTGTCTCCTTATTTTGGTTGTGCATCGTTCATTCATGTTCTTTTGTACTGTTGAAAGCAGGTTTCATGGACTGTAGAGAGCACCTTCTCTCCCTGTGAGATTGCCATATGCAACATGGAACCCATACGGGATTATTTAACGTACTTTGTTTTACTTAATTCCTTGTGCATTTAAACTTATTTCCACTAACAATCTTTTAATCTTAACATGCTCTTAAAGTCTTCTAATAGGAAGGGCCCCTGCATTCAGGAATAAGGGAGAAAGAGGAACTCTTGCTTGTCCTGTACTATTGAGTTTCATTTTTGGACTGTCCCAGGCTGCCTCTGCAATGCCAGATCCGCCCTCTCTCAGTGCACACGCAAGCCCAGTCCTGTAATTGTCCATGCTGACTGTTGTCAGTATGTGTAACTTGTCTTAGGAAACTGCATTCATGCTTGGGTGTTACTACCTAAAACAGAGGGGGAATAATCTCAGTTGTCCTGAATTAAAAGATCGAGTGGATCCGCAGAGGGAGGGAGGGGCCACATCACTAGATTTTATTTTTTTTTTTAAGCAGGCATCTGTGATAGACCCTACCTAGATCTCTAATCTAATCTTCTAGGGAAGAACCCCTTGCTTCCACATGGCCTCGAGTCTGGATGGGTCTGGGATGTAGACTTTCTCAGAAGACTGGTAAACAGTAATATAAAAATGAAACCCCAGAGTTAACCATGCTTGGACTATCATTCTTCTGCAGATACAGCAGACTTAGATTACGACAGGGTGGTAAGAAGCATGGGCTAGTCCATTTCCTCCTCTTCCAGAAGAGTTTTGGCAAAAAAAGCTGAGGTAAATGCTTGTAGTCCTCTCTTCCTGCACCTCCTGTTATCCTTGACTGGTATTTTTTTTCAGCTGATCTACTTCTGAGCCTTTCTCTGGTGTCTCAGGAGTGCAGAGGATGGAAGGGCCTGAGGGCACTAAGCTTCAGCATTTCTGAGCTGGCAGAAAGCTCTCTTAGGAATTCCGCTAACACTGCATGTTGGAGCAGCCTCTGAAGTTAAACTAACTCTCCAGATCCAGGAGTAGAAAGGTTATTTGTAAATTCAGTTATGGTTTATGCACAACTGATGTTCTCTCCTGATGTTTTTTAATCATCTGAGAAATATATTCTCAAAAACAAAAGGTTAATTTAGCCCCAGAGTAACAAATAAGATGTTGGAGCATATGGGAATATACCTTTACATTTGCACTTCCAAACAGGTTTTGTGATTTAGCAAAACTAACATAATTCTGAGTAAGTAGAATTCTCCATGGGCGTGAATGCATTTTTTAATTATTATTTTATTCTTTTTTTATCCAGTTATTCTCTAAGTTGTGTGATAGTCTTAAAAGGACATAATGGAGATGCAAGGATGCGGCACACTTGGCAGTCAATAATCATGTTTTGGAAAGCTATACGGACTTGGCAAAAGCAGACTGTAGTTAAATGCTACTCATGGTCCAATGCCATGTCCTTTAGGATTGCTTGCGAAGATGGAACTTATTTCCTTCCAGCTGTTATTCTCCCCTGAAAACAAACAAATAAAAAAGAAAAATCCAAGCTGGCTACCTGCAATACTTAAACATCTAATTGAGTAAAGCTTTACCACGCATATATTTTGAATGCTTATGCAAAGTCAGTGGGAATACTTGTGGTTTATTACTGTGCTTTCTTGTATCAAAGCCTAGAAACTGTCGGTTGCTCTACACCCTGTTAGAGATGTAATCCAGCCACTTCTCGGGGTGTGTCACTCAAGTTTATGGTCAAAACTCAACTGTTTTTATAAAAGTTTGGAAAAATGTAAATACAGTTCAATAGGATTATGTATCAGAGAATAGAGAGCTTCCAGCTGTCCTGGGGTTTTATTTTACACTTTGCTGGAAAAACTGCAATCTGAATTATAGAAGAAGTTATACGTTTGTGGTGGGAAGGCACTGAATGGTAAAAGCTGCTGTAGATAGTCATTAAAATGGAAACTACATGGTAGCATGTAGCTGTTTCCGTAGCTGCAGAAGCCTTCAGGCTCAGGGTACCCTTTGATGAAACAGAAGAAAAGAGAGAAACTTGAGACCTTTTGTTTATCCCCATCAAAAGCAAAGCCCTGTTTCTCTTTTCCCCCTTTTAACCACCTGACTAATCTTTGTCATTGCTGTATTCTGCTAAATTTACTGTTGTGCACTAAAAATAACACTTTCTCCCTTCTTCCTGCCATCTTCCTTTATTCCTGTAGAAAAGCTCTGTAACAAGCTTGCAAGCAGGTGTAAAGGGGTTTTTTCTTATTGCAGTCCAATACTACTTCAGTCACTATCAGAGCAAGTCTGGTCGCTTTGTATCAATTTTCTCCCACACGATGCTACCTTACTGGTTCTGACAATAACATTCACTCTGTTTGCAGCAGTGGTAGTCTAGGTGTGTTTAAGGGAGATGTGGGGTTCTAGCTCAGTGATTTGTCTTAGAAAGCAATCATTTAGACTGTAAAACAAAGGTATCAAGAAGGAATTAAGATTTGCTGTAATGAAACAGTCCAATAAAAAGAACACCCTTTTTGTCACCCTGCTGTTTTTTTATCACCCTGCTTTGCTCAGCCCCCTGAATTAAGTGGCAGGAACCTGGGCCTTATTGTTTTCCTAAAAGTTGCGTGTCCTAGAAACAAGTGAATGCAGAGGGATTGTTGCTTTTCCATAGAATGAAAAAATTTAGCCCTCATTTGTGGAGAAAAAATAGTTCATGTAAAGCTTGAAACTTAAAAAATTGAAGGTAATTATACTATAAATTTTAAATCTCCTTACTTTTTTTTTTTTCACTTTTTGTTGACTGCATTATCAATTTGATATTTCTTTGATTACAAGCACATGTCTGAGTGAGAGTTGTTTTAGTTTCTGATGCATTTGTCTTGTCCGTCCAAACTCTGCAAAGCTAGGAAAGTAACACTTAATATTTGCAATGATGCACATTGTTCCTCTGCACCTAGTCTCCTGTGATAAGAAGTTGCAAACTGTAATTTTTCCTGATGTAGATGTACTCAATTGAAAATTGTTGTAGTCTGACTTGGTTAATGAAGTTTGGCTTCTGGGTGTTTGAAAAATGTAAGTAATTGACTATAACCAAATGCAGTTGGATGCTGTTAACCTGTTATTGGTACTGTTAACTGTTACTGGAAGGGGTATTTTTAAAACAACTTTATAACATGTTTTCCCAAAAATGACTGTACTATTGCTATGAGACTGTGCAATGTGTGCGTCCAGGTTGCTGTAAGAGAATATTTTCTTTCCAACAGTCACAAATATGCCAAAAAAAATCCCTTAGCTGCAGCACTTGTGCCCATGCCCCTAACAGGTTAGTTACCTTTTTGATGATGTCAAGTGGTAAATAGAACCACCGGAGAGCTGTGTCTTAGCAGGGAGCCTGCTCTGAATTGTGAGCGCTTTTCCCGGTTGCAGACAGGGCCTTGAGCCATTTTCACTGGTTAGAAAACTCCAAGTCTAGATCGTCAGCTTGAGAGAAGGTGGGCTTGGGGTTTAATTGCGCCTGTCTGTTTTGCATGACGGGTTCAGCTGTTAGTGAAAACGGAGAGAAGTCATTTCAAAACGCAAGAGCAGCACTTGCACTAAGAAATTGCACACCCACTTTTGGGGATTGTCCAGGGAGGCCTTCAGGACCTTTGCATCGTTTATGCACACACGGTGTTTATAGCGTGTGTATATATATGTATGTATACATATACACGGGGGGGGTGGGTGGGCATTCATTTAATGTTGGCTGGTTCCGTGTCCCACGCTGTCCCTGCGCGGCCGTGGCAGAATGCCCCCGCCCCGGGGCCGCCCCGGGACCCCCCGCTTGCCGTCGCAGCCCTCGGGCGCTGCCGGCGGGGGCGGCTCCGGCCGCCGCCCCTTTACGCGCGGCCTCGGTTTCATGAATGAAATCCAACCGCCGCGCTAAAAATAGAGCGCGGGGCTGCAGACGTCACGATGCCGCCGCCGGCCGAGCCCGCGCGGCGGGGCGGGCCGGTAGCCCGGGGAGCCCGGCGGCATGCTGCCCCCTGCCCCGCCGCCGTGAGGAGCCGCGGGAACGGGGCGCGGCGGCGGCCGCCAGCCCGCTCCCGTGCCGCCGGGCCCGGGGGGGCCCCGCCCCGCCCCGCCCCGCCCCGCTGCGTGCGCCCCGGCTGCCGGCGTCCCGCCCTCCCGGGTAGGTCCCGCGTCGCCCGGGCGCGATCGTGCTCCGACCTGCCGGCGCGGCCTCCGCGGCTGCCTGCGCGGGGCCGGGTCGGGCTGGCAGCCGGCGGCTCCGCGGGGCGCGGGGGGCGGCGCCCTGCGCCTCCCGCCTGCCCGCAGGTGCGCTCCCGCCTCGGCGGCAGAGAGAGGAGGGGGGGGAGGAGGAGGAGGAGGAAGGGGAGGCGGCGGCATCATCCCCTCCCCCGAGTAGAGAGGGCTGAGTCCTCGGTGAAGCAGATCTGTCTGGCTTTCTCTTCCAGCGAGGCCACATGGTGCACGGCAAAAACAGAGGAGTACGATGTCTACGGGAAGCAGAAACCTGGCTCTTGGTGCTTCCGAGTGTCATTTACTGTAAAACTGCAGGGTTTCTCTTTCTCCCTCTCTGTCCCACCCCTTCCTTCCCCCTGCTGTGTCTGTGGAGTCTGTTGTGGGTTGCTGTGACAACAGCAGGAGGCTGCTGGGGGTCTTGCAGCACACAGATTATCAGGTGTCTGTGCCGAGACCTTTTTGGGGCCACAGAAAGGGTCTGTAAAGACAAACAGTAGTAGACCTTAATTTGCCAAGCCAACCTTTAGTGAGTATCAAGGCATCCAATGCCTAGAGCAAAGAGAAATTGGTCACTGGACAGCGTGAGACTGACTAGTCAGAGAGCTCCGAGTAGCTTTTTATCCGTCAAGGCACTACTCAGGTTTCTGAAGGCATCAATATACTTGTTTAAAAAAAGGTAATAATAAAAGGAAGCCCTTGAAGCTCTGCATATGGTCACAGCGAGAGCAAGGAAGTGATGCCAGAATATTCTCAATGACTTTGTTCATCCTCAGTTTGTGTACTATTTCAGGACACGCATCTGACAAACGTTCAGCTTGAGCTGTCATAGAAGCTGAGATGGAAATCAGTTTGTTCAGTGCACTCGAGGGGAGTTCTTAAGCTGCCGGTCTTTCTAGGCAAAAATAAAGCATGTGGGGAGAGAAACGCCGTTGTTAGGACTACATTAAAGAGTTGCTATATGTCTGCTCAGTGTAAATAGCAACTGAATGGCATGTATCTTTAGTAAACCACGACAAGGCTCTATTTCAGGATTGGAAGTCACAGTACATGGAAACAGAACAGCTTCATTT
The DNA here is from genome assembly GCA_031468815.1 of Morus bassanus. Taxonomy (NCBI): domain Eukaryota; kingdom Metazoa; phylum Chordata; class Aves; order Suliformes; family Sulidae; genus Morus; species Morus bassanus. The sequence continues at coordinate 8,142,522 of CM062583.1, forward strand.
CCTTTCAGTTTTTTTTCTGAGGTCCTCTCCCATTAGGTTATGCTTTTCTTGTATATGCACATTGGATTTGTATGCCTGATTGTATGTCTCAGATACACTGTGTATCTATACACTATTACCAGACAAAAAAAACTTGGTGAGTTCAATATTTGTACCAGGGTTCTTTAGCTAAGTGACATAATACTGAAGGAGCATAAGATCTGGGGCAGGCTCAGATGCGTAGAAGTATTTTTATCCAAGAAGAAATAAACATCAATTTTAGCTCTGGGGAGCTTTTTAAAACTCCTGCCCTTTTAAAACTCCAAGCTTCACAAATACTGTAGAGCATTAGGCCGAGAGGAAGAGCTGATCACTTGACCAGTAAATCCTGATGTTGATTTGTTGCTAATACATTATGTTCGCTGGAAAAATGCTTAAGTCCTGCATCCAGATGTTGCCCTGTGCTGAAGGAGATGAAAGGGCAGAGAAACCTTGAAGTAGGAGAAGCAAAGGAGCAATAGGTGTTTGACATGCTCCTCCCTTGCTCCCACCTATCCTGCCAGAAGAGTATGCAAATGTTGTAGAATGAAGTATGTGCTCAGGATGGGGGGAAAGGAAAAGCTGAGCAGTCCTCGCTGCATGCAGCAGGCTTGCAGAGCAGCTCATAGCAAGACTAGTCAGCCTGCTGTGAATGTACCCTGGGATCGTTGGTTGGGTTTCCGTAAAAGAGCTCAAAACCTTATCCTGAAGAAATGAACGGTGGCATGGTGCATGAGCTAGAACTGGTGCAGCCTGCAGTGCGTGTGGTGATAGTCAGGCCTTTTGTTACTGGGGGTAGGTTCATGAAATAAAAGTATGGATTCCCTTTGGGTCCCATCCAACACCATTCTACTTTTCTGTTTTCCTCTCCTTTCTGTCTGACATGAAAGACACAAGATGGCAATTTCTCTCTTTTTAAATTATTTTTTTCTTTGCAAATGAGTCTCTGTGCGGCACTAGACATTACAAGTAAACTCCACATCTACTTGCCTCCTGTACAATTCAGTTAATGTCGCTGGATTTGCATTTGAGACATAAATGCAGAACTTGACCCAAGATCTGAAAGTAGCATTTATCTGAAGTCTGCCATCCTGAAGTATTTACTATTCTAGTCAGTGTTTAGGTCTTTGGGGGTTTTTACCTGCTGTCATTATGAGGTCTTACTTTCCTTGTGTAGTTTCCTTGTAGCAATCACATGTGGGAGTGAATAAAATCACATATAATATCTTTCTAACAGATTAACAAAGAGGAGAATGCATGAGAAATGTCACATAAAGTTCAAGAAACAAGAGCCTGATTCTGTCTTTTGGAAGGAGAACAAGCACAGGAAGTTAATTCAACAGCTCTCTGTGCTAGAAGGTCACCAGTGTCTCTGGAATATTTTTCTTTGTTTGTAGCTCTAGCAAAACTTGATAAATATTTCCCCCACAGAATGTGCAAAAGTTGGGAGAATGCCTTGTTTGGTGGTTATTGTTGGGTTTTTTCCTTCTGTACTGTTGGGAACACTGCTAAGAATAATGTCCTTACCAAACGGAGCATACAATGTCAACACCTGTCTTTATAAATGTGTAAAATCAGTAACAACCTATCCTACAGTATCAGTAGTTTAATGCGGTACAAGCTTCTGATGCTCTTAATTATGTAAGAATAAAATCAGGGATTTCATGGAGTTTATTACCATGAAACCCGGCAGTGTCGAATCAGGTTTTTCCAGTGATCCTTCTCCCTTTAATCTCAAGTTTTATATGTTATCCCAGATACTCTTGAGCATTGCAGTCACTAAGGGTTCAGCTGCAGCTTTGCCCCAGTTGTGTTGATCCGAGTAACAAACCAGGAGCCAGAGCAGCCAATGCTCTATCTACATTAGTGGGTCATGTGATGCAGCAGCAGGGGACCTGGGGGTGAAAAAGTTGGTGCTGAGGATGCAGTGTCCCCACTGCACACATTTCAGGGGCAAAGGGTGTTACTGCAAATTACCTTTAATCTGGTCCTATGGACTGAATGCTCACTCTTTAGTGGTGGGTGGCACATCTTTCACTTCAGATTTGTGTGAAAGGAATTCAGTTTGTGCACTCTGTGGCTGCACCTGATGTGAACCACAGTGTGGTAGGTGGTGATGACTGGGATATTTGCTTCAAAAATGTATTCTTGATCTGAACTAAAATGCTAGTAGAGGTGCACCCTTAATCTGCTCCTGCAGTGTAATCTTTTGCTGCAGAAGGAGGACGAATCTAAGGACTCAGCGCACAATGGCATTTTATGGGTGGATGCTTTATAAAGTACTAGCTTTTTGGTGATGGTTATCACTATCAGTGGGCATTGTCTGTTTTTCAGTTACTTGGTTCTCAGCCACTTTTATTAATGTCAGCCACAGTTAATTTCAGTTTGTGATGATATGACTGATTATGACCCACAGCGATGCCAGATCTTGGTCACTGCCTAGTCCCCTGTGCCTGCTGTGGTCATCTCTGGTAAATGGGAAGAACAGTCAGTTGTAGCCAGGTGTATCCGGAATGCTAACAAAATGCATCCGCAAAGCCAAAGTGTAAGCCTTAAATCAGTCAGGTACCAGCTATGGATTCTATCCCTCTTTCCAGGGGTGGGTCCAGTCTGGTCACTCTTCCTCACAACTCTGTGCACAGCAAGAAAGAAGAAACAAAAGGAGGCACAAGGGACTGCCCTGTCTTGTGGCCTGTTCTTGAGGTAGACTCTAAAGAATTGGTGAAGGGAGGGGTGGCAGTCTTGCAGGCTGTCCTACCATATAGAAAACACTCTTCCCAGATTCTCACACACGTGGTTCTGAAACTGTTAAATGTCCTTCACCTGCTGTATGGATTGATTTCTGGAGAGATGGTCTCATCACAAAGGATATCACAAGGTATGTCACCGGTCAAAACAATATGTAAGCTGCTCAGCGTAATCAGCTTGTTGATTTCTGCCCTTCAGGTCTTCTAGAACTTGTCAGAAGACTGACATAGTTCAAATCTAATACTGAGCTTTGCATTTGGATCTCTATTTGGTCTGATACAGTGTGAGTGTGTATAACACTAAGATGGGTCCTTGTGGACTGCACATTTTCAGGACTCTCAAGAGAATCAGTTATTGTACCTAAAATTGGATGTTTTCATGCTCAGCTTCAGGGCAGTCTGTTTTATACAGTAATGTGGGAAGAATTTGTATTTTGCTAGCATCTCTGAGTTTTGGTCATCTAAGGAAGTGCTCATCCTTCTGATCAAAAGGTGTTATGTCATCACAGGGGTAGGCTGGGCTTGACGAAGGGTCCTAATAACTAGCCTTTAGAAACAAACAAATGTGGAGTCAAGCAGGCTGAGAAAGAGCAGGCTGACAGGCTTCTGATACTACAAGCCATGAATTATTATTCCCTGTCTCTACAGTTTCTACAAAGGTTGTGGTGATGATTTGACTGAGAAGTTTTCTAGGTAAACATAGAGATGTCTGTTCTTTCTTCAACTTTACATCTTCCTAAGAGGCTGCTTCTTTCATTTCTGTGTGAGGCCATGGTCAATATTTTGCTCCCTTTTAAACTTAAGGGATACAGCAGGGATTATGGCAGCTGAATGGAGGCTTCTGAGAACTTCTTTCTTCCAGCAGGTAATACAAAATAAGGGATAGCATCCAGGATTAAATCTGATGCTTGTGGCCAAAAGCTATCATGAAAGAAGATGGTTCAGGCAAGCCAAGTGCAGTCTGTCTTGATGACAACCTGAGTGCTTACCTTCTCCAGCTGTAGCAACTTCTAGCAGCATTCTGTGGGATTTTTTTCTTTGTTGATACTGACCCTAAGCTGGAACACCCCAGCTATCCCAGAACAACTGAAAAAGGGTAGAACCAGGTTCTGCCCTTGTGGAAGATAAAGGTGTCCCTGCTGACCTGTGCTTTCCTTTTCTGGGCAGCAATGGCCAGGGTTATCTCATTTATCACCTCATGCAGTGAAGCAACATTTCAGTCAGCTACCCCTCTCTTTCTTACCCATGGTAGATCCAAGGGTCTCACGTTTGAGATCAGGTTAGCTTTAGAATATAAGGGCTTTTCTCCGTTCCCAGTCATTGGCTGTATCTGTTGTCATCTTCTGTCGATGGGCCAGGTAGGGCAAGTAGTTGATGAATTCCAGAGTTAATCTTGAATTTCTTCCTCCTGTGTCAGTCTCTTCCTTTTCAGTCTTTCCATGTAAACTGCCAGAACTTTGAATAATGGCAATAGGGCAATGCCTCTTCATCCTGGATGAGAATCCAGCCTGATACACATCATGCCCATCTTTGTCCCTTGGTGACCTAGTGATCTGATCCCACCTTGAGTCTTATTACCCTTTGTCACCAGCTAGTTCTTTGATGCTGACAAGGAATAGTTTTTCTTTTTAAATCAATCTTCCCCTCGGCCCTCCTGCAATTTAATAAAATACTAATATTAATTTATACCTTGTGAAAAATGTTTTGTGATGGTCTTTCAGCAGCTGGTGTAGTTTATCTATTATTTGATACCATGTTGTGATTTATTTCACAAATACACATGGTGGGGCCCTAAATTCATTGATTAAATTGAGCCAAACCACAAAACAGCCTTTTGGCCCTTAACCTTTCCCCAAATCAGAGCCGTCTGTGGATTCTATGCTCTTGTACAAGTGAACAGTAAGTCCCCCTGCTTTTCCCCTGGCATATATGTGTTAATCCATTAAGATTCTGAAACAAACCATAGCAGGTTGTATATTGAGAACGAACATTTCACACACTTGTTCTGACTCATGTGCTCTTTGGTCCTTGCCAGCGTGCTGGTGTCTTGGGATTCTGCAGTGTAAGGTAGTATCTTCAGTGCCTGAAGAACTTGGTATTTTGCGTCTCCTTTTCCAGTTTCCATGGTTGCAAGCAGTAATTTTGCAACTTGGGGATGAAGGTAAGAGCATTGCATAGTCTCGTAAATTTTTTTATAGTCCTTTTGATATGTTATTGCGTAATGGCTCTCTGAAGGAGTCATCCCAAAACTATACTCCAGAATAGATTGAAATATAGAGTACCTACCTCTTTCATATAGTTTCAAAAGAGTGTGTTTGTCAGGGATAAATGTTGACGGTCTTACTACCTTACTGGTGGCCCGAGTGTTTCGAATAACTCCCACTCACACCATTTATATTAAGTGGTGGTAGATTTTGGTGTTTCTTTCCATTAGATTCCTTTAATAAAATCGTGACGTTGTAATTGTTGGCAACCTGTTTGTTTGAAGGACTTCCTGGTTTTCATGTTTGGTCAGATTACTTCTTGAGACAGGTTGGAATAACTATTTTTTTTTTTCCATGGAATAACTTAAAGAAAAACTTCACTGAGCAGGCAAGGTTCTTACAGGCTGTCACTCTGAACCTTCAGCTGAAGAGTTTGCTTTTAACACAAGAACTAAGTAGCATGCTTCCTTGTTTTCATGCTAAGAGTCTCAGTCTTACGGGACGTGATTAAGTACTGAGCTAAGAAGTAAACACCTGCAGGATCACTCCATAATCACTGATTAATGTAGACACACTTAGTGATTTGTTTGTGGTGTTTTGCTGAAGCGAAAAGGGTTTTTAATTAGCTACTGCTCTTTGAAAAAATCTTGGTTATGTTTTGTATATGCTAAGTGATGATTTAAAATATCTGGAAATTTCAAAATGGGCAGTTAGCTGCATCGGCAGTGAGATCCATAGGGGTGGATTCCCGATCCTGCACAGGGAGCTCACTGTTGGGTTTGGATCTTCATCCACTTTCTCTCCAGTGGAGAAAAATGCAATTATAGCTTTAAATATATTAAACTGCATTCTGAAAACAAAACAAGTTCACAGTTACGATCTGGTTGTCTTTTGTATATGAATACACCTACATTAATACATAGAGAGAAAGGTTGTGTGTGTCTATTGTGTTTAATCTGTGTACCAGTGGACTAGATAATCATGACATGCTTCATCTACAGATCCTTTGGAAAATTTCTCTAGAAAGGCAGTGTTTCATTACTGAGGCCGACTAGCCAGAAGGATCTGCATGCTATGGCAACCACAACAGTTTTTTAGTGATAATAATAACAACTCATTCAGCAATGAGGAAAAACTAAACAAAAACCCAAGCACCCTACAGCACTTTGAGGAGGAGCAAAGAGAAAGAAATCAGTGACCGTAACCATCTGCAAGCCATGGTTCAGAACAGTAACCTTATACTTCTTTGGACTCTCATAGCTCAAATCTAGATCTTTTTTTTTAATTTAAGTTTTGTAAATACATGTTCGGCATTTTTAATCAGTGTGATTATATAATAGGTTTAGCACAAGCTTAACCTAGAGGCTACCTTAAAAAAACTAACTGTGGCTGTATTTTTAAGATCTTGTACATATTCGTGACTTTCATCATTCCAGTAGCCAGAAGGCTTCTGGCTACATTTGTAAGCATTTAATCCACATGTTTTGCTAATTGTTTATACTGTAATTTGTTGTTAGCATCTGTTTTTATTTGAGGTGTCTAAATATCTGTGCAGGCTTCTGTCTGTCAGTCTCTTCAGGAGCTATTTCTGGTTTAATCCCTTTCTGAAAACTAGTGAACAATATTAAAATGATCTTCATTTTTAATAGATAGATACTCTTTATATACTGGACCGGATTTAAGAACTTTCCTTAACATAACCACAAAGCTCTCATTTAGTTTTTATTCCCAGTTTGTTTTAATCTCTGTCGTGTGCAATATTGAGTCACGCTAAAAATAGCTTCATTAGACTGCCATTGATCTACCACAGGGCATTCGGGCATGCTGTGTCTTAGATCTGTGATAACTTTGCTTTAATTAAGTTAGTAAGTATATCAGAAATTTAAAAAAAAAATTTTAGATTTTATTTTCATGTGTTCCTTTTCTAGGATTCTCAAATAATTGCATTGATTTCTCTTGTTACTTTTATTTAGATTTGCCTGTTAATTTTAAAGTCGCTTTGTTAACCTCTTGGAAATTTTTTTAAGATTCCAGACTCTGTACTTAATACATATTTTGTGACTGACTGAAATGCAATTTTGCAGAACTATCATTTAAGAACTCTTGAAGGATTTTAAAATCAGATTGTTGTACAAAACCTCAGCTAATCTGTGTAACAGCATTTTAATGGAATATTGGGTTGGAAGAAAAATTGGTTTGGCATCTCTCAGCTTGGTAGTTTAAAACCAACCAGACACACTGGCTAGCCACACTCCTTCATTTTGTTTTCCAGCCTTGTAAACATTTCCATGTTCCATCTGTGATGTCTAGTCCATGCATGAATAAAATATGAAGTAATTTAATACCAGATATTATGTCAAGGGGTTGCTGTTTATTCTCAGACTGAAATGAAACTATTTTAGATCACATACTGAAACCTCTTGGGTTTTTGCTACTCATTCAGGGCCCTGCCTTTGAGGCTGTGGTGTACAAATATGTCTCATTCTCTGTAATGTGGAAAAAAATATATTGTTTTTGTACTTTTTTTAATATCATGACTGTATTCTTGGAAAGGATGCGGAGGAGGAAAGAGGAGTTAGCTCTCATTTCTCTTCCTGTGTTCGGACTCATGGAGATGGTACAGAGCCCATGGGCCATCCCAGGTATCAGCCTCGTAGGAGCTTGCATCCAACAAGCAGCTGTGGTTGGATCGCAGACAGGTAGCTGGAAGCCTCTGTAGTCCTTTACCTCAAGCCTAGTAGCCTTTCAGGCTGCAGGTTACAACTCAGATGAAGGGATAAAGGCAATATCTTAATAGATTTGTTTCCTTATCAGCTAAAACCTCTGTGCTGACATAGCAGGTTGGTATCACAAGACCATTAGGGTTGACATGCAGTAGATATTGTGCATGTATGTTTGAAGCCATGTTACTTCCTCTACATTTGGCAGATTGCAAGGCTCTAGTTGCGCAACCATGTACTTGTGCCAGGATGAAGAGTTTCTGGGCCTGTGTTTCAGTCTAGTGTAGGACAACTCCCTAAAATGTATTCTTACATGCTAGGTTGTGCTGTAGCATTTCCAGAAGCATTCAGTGTCTGTGAAAACATACCAATGTGACACAGTAGTGGCACAAACTCACCCTTGCACCTTGCTCTCTATGTGGTCCCTAACTTCTCCCGTCCACACGTAAGTAAAGATTATAACTGTACCTTAGCTGTTACAGCTATTAGCATGCAGTCCATGCTCAAAATTTTAAATAAATGGGTAACGTTTAGTTCTAACACTGACTTTTGTTTCTTGGTTTACATCACTTTAAATACTGAAAGAATGCAGTTAAAAATAGTGTTTGGCTAGTAATTACTAAACATGCTTTTTCTTAAATCAGAACATAGTGCCTCCAACAGTGAAAAATGGACACCAAACCAGCTTGTATCTATTATTTCAAACAGCCTGACAGTTCATATATATTCTGTATTTATGTGTGAATGAGATGTGAATATTAAAAAGGTATTAAAAAAAAATCATTTGGTTTCTTTATCTGTAGTGCTTTCTTCTCAGGAAAAAGGACACCATCACTCCAGATGATGACCTGTGTTTTGTCAATTAAATTGCTGAAGGTTTCCTTGCTGAAATAATTATTAGGCAAGCCTTTCTGAACATGTTTGTGCCTTGCATTTTCCCTTTTCTCCCTCCTTGATTACAATTCCCTGGCAGAGACCAGATTGCTTACCAGACTACTAGACATTAGAAGACCAAATTCAGATATATCAAACTATGATCCCACATTCCTTTATATGAAAATGACAGACTGTAGTAAACATGTAGGGGTTGGTTTTATTTTTTCAAACATAAATTTTTTCCAGCTTACATTCATAGCCAGGCATTTGTTCAATATGTTGCCATAGAATATTTAAGTAAATATTTTCGATAATGACTTTCTGTGAGAATAGTATCCTCAAAAATCTCCTTCTCTTCACTTTCCATTGTCACGTGAAAAAGGATTTGTAGGTATAGATAAGTGTATTTGCAATTTCCTGCTGGGCTGTTTGGTTTCGGTTTAGTCCATGATCTGTACAAACTTCTTGGAAAATTAAGAGTGTGTGATACATGCAGGTTATAATGGGAGTCATGGTTTGTAGAGAACAGAGACTCTGGAGTCATCTTACAAGTCAGTTTTATTGTGTGCATATAACTAAAACCATCTGTGTGACTTGCTGTTAGCAATATTGTTTGGACAGCCCTAAATCAAATCCCAAATGGGCAAGATTACAGAAGGCAGGTTTATACTGGTATCCATCCGGTTAAACCCACTGATGTCCAGTCTTTTCTCCTTCTTGGCATAAAAAGTATTAGCAAGAGGTAAGTTTGTGCTAGCTGTCCTTGTTTCACCAAGATCTATCTTCTGCAAACAGGCTTGTGTTTACAGAAACCAAAGTGAAAATAGCATGTGAACAGCATAAACCAACTGTGGTCAAAATAATTGTGCATTTGCATAACTGTGGGGTATTGAAAAGAACAGCTAGCTAGCTTTGGTACAGTTTACTACAACCTTTTCCTTAAGAATTTGTCCTGTTTAGGCATCTCTCAAGAATTGGAATTAGAAGGCTCTGATTCTAAATAGCATTGTTTTTGCACAGTGGTAGAAAACAAGTTTAATTGTCTTGTTACAGTTTTTGGTAAATGGACACTGACATGGACTACGAAAGACCCAACGTTGAAACTATCAAGTGTGTGGTGGTTGGAGACAATGCAGTGGGAAAGACTCGTCTAATTTGTGCAAGAGCATGCAATACAACCTTGACGCAGTATCAGCTGCTGGCAACTCACGTACCAACTGTCTGGGCCATTGATCAGTACCGTGTCTGCCAAGAGGTAAGGACTGCAGGTGTACAAAATATGGAGCACATGCTGTGAGGTTGTACTATTATTTATTGGCAAGTCTTTCTTTGTCAGGATGCAGCAATGAGCTCACTAGTTTCTACTGCAGCCGTGGTCTGATACATATCTCCACAAGTCTTTCATTCCAAAGTTATTTTTTTAATCAATCTTATTTTTAGGAAGATACATATTCTGCCAGTTTTATAAAATACAGTATTTGCTGAAAACTATATGTGATAGACTCTTGGTCTAGTATGCTTTGGACCTTCTTATGGGGAGAATTAGAAATGTACTTGTTTGATGGAAGGAAAGAGAGTGTTACATGTGTTCTGTTCTAGGTGCTTGAACGCTCGAGAGATGTTGTGGATGAAGTGAGTGTTTCTCTCAGGCTGTGGGATACGTTTGGGGACCACCACAAAGACAGGCGCTTTGCTTATGGAAGGTAAATTGATCCAAGCAAAATTTTAAGAAATACTTGTAGTAAAATTTTAGGGCAGAAAAAAATTGCAAATCTTAATGTGGAAAAGCAAGGATTTAAAAACAGTCAAGGGTATTCATATTCCTGCCTACTGCAAAGAGGATTATCTGCTGCAAGGATTAAAAAGATATAAATATTTAAAAAGCTGAATAGTTTTACTATGCTATATTTCCTTGAACAGCCTGCTAAGCTCTATCACAACTGTTGTCCTATTTCAAATTTTAAAGAACATTCCCCAAAATGAGATTGTAGTTTTGCAAAATTGAACATCAGCATTCCCTGCCTGTATAAGCAGTTTATGATATAATTGCCTAACAAGCAACTAACAAAGAGAGATCTTGGGAAACATCACTTTTACTCAATGAAATGTTTATTTTATTAAAACCTGTGATGTTGAATGGGCAGCTAACCTCTTGAGAGCAGAGCCAATTTCATGAAAGGTTTTTCTTCTAGAGATATCAGGTGTCTGCTAGTGAATCGATTAACCCTGGAAATTCTAATAAAAAAATAAAGAATGTAATCTAGATTTTTAGATTTTTCCAGCATGTATAATATAACTTCAGGATAGTTTCAACAAGGACTGAAGCCAGTGATAGTAATTCTGTTTTGTTTAATGGTAATTAGATCTGGCCTTGTGGCAGTACAGACAGCAGAACAGCTGAGTAACAGGCATTTGAATACACATATAATGAGAGCAGATTACCTGTATTGGGCAAATACTGAACTGAAGATGGATTTTGTAGAGATATTTTCATAACTGACATTTGAGCGAGGTCTCGGTCCTCGCACTTTTTTCACCTTTTGAACTTTTTCATATCCTTCTCATATCTGTTTCAGTCACTGCAGATGATCAAACTTCCATAGACAGATTTTTTTTTTTTTGTTCCAGCTGGGAAAGCCCTTTGTAGAGTGTCTGTCCCAGCTTTGGATTCCATGTTGCCAAAACGTACTGTCTTACTGTTTTCCTTCTCTCTGTGCTACCTGATGAAACAAGTGACTTCGAAGGATGACAGTCTTTTCTATTCTCTACCCCTTAGAACTACTGGAGAGGGTTCTCTTGGTTGAATCCACCAGTTAAATTTTCACACTGTAAAAGTCCGTGTGGCAGTTTGGTCAAACCCTTCTTTGTATATAGCACTGTGTTTGATGTGTTTTCAGAGAGTCATGAATTACCTTGAATTTTGTGTCAGGAGCTAAAGTAGCAACGCATCTGGGCTGCACAACCTGTACCATTTATAAATAAGCTTTGTGAGTGAGGGAAGTTACTGACTTTATGGTAATATTGACCTTAATATTAGTGCCACTTGAGTATGGGAATACTTATTGTTTTACCTTTTGGCAGCATATGGAGCCTACTTTAATAAATATGGTTGTAACTTAACATTTCCACTAACTGTTCCTCTTTGATGTGGCCTCCTGATATTCTGCAACAGATACTGTGTCACTGAGAAGATTACTAGAGATTAGGAGAACAAAATCAGGCATGTTCTGAACTCTGATCCCATGTTTACTGACAGGACGGACGGGAGAGGGCGGAAACAACATACTTAGATTCTAATCCTGCAAACGCCAAAAGGGACGTGAATAACTTGAGATCTTGTGGGATTAAGCATATGAACACAGTGATTCATTTGTGATGTTAGCAGAACTGAACCTGTGTAGAATCCAGTTTGCTATACCCTTATTAACTTAAAAAGGCTGTTCTGGAAATCTGCTGTTCTGTTAGTGATTTTTCTGCAAGTCTGTTAATGCAGAAAGTAACAGGAAACTCTAAAGAAACTATTTTATAAATAGAATTTCAGTTGTAAAATTTCCTAATTGTAAATACCAATTAAGTACTTCATTGTTTCAAGAGGTATTAATGTTTCAGTTAAAACCAACTGTTTAGTATTTTATCTATTTTAGCATTTTAAAAAGAGATTTCTAATATTGGAAATATTAGAAATATCACATTTATAGGAATTGATTTTAAATCACCTCTGTTCATTGAGCTACAGTCTACTTATAGCTGAGTCAAATCTTCCAGTACAGTGAAAAGCGTATTTTATGCCAAACTGCTCAAGGCTACACCTACAAGTGCCCCATGTTTCTGATTTTGTGAAGGATCGTGTAATAATATACCCCTTTGGTTTTCTTCAAAATTTTTTATGCATATGCCCCTTGTGTAGGGGAAGGCTTATTTCAGCCAAACACTCAGCCAAGACCTCTAATTGTCCTAAACGTGGTGTAACAAAAAACAGCAGGTCATTAATTCACCTACTGCTTGTTGGAAAAGATTGTTCCATACAGTTCTAAAAAATGTTACATAAATAGATTATGCTATACATGACAGGGTGAACTAGGACTTGCAGCAAAGATAAATCCTTCTTAATTCTTTATTTTTCACAGATAGAAACATGAAAAGAGAATGACAAAAGGAATGTGTTTTCCACTAATGTTGTGTGACAGAAACATTTGAATGCCACTGAGGATGGAATAGTTAATATTTCTACTGCCATCCTTGAAAATAGGAGTATGGAGAGTGAGATCCGGCTTGCATTCTACTGTGTGGTGTTCAGTTTAATAATCACAGTCCTCTGGGAGCTTTGGGAAACAGTTCCTGACAGCTTAAGGGAGGGAGGGGGATGTGGCTGGAGGGACTTGTGGAAATACTTGCTGCAGTTTTGTAGCATGACATCGTTTTTTTTCCCTTAAACTAGAGTGTGTGCTTTAGTTTTGGAACTATCCTGTTCAGTTCAGCTTAGACACTATGTGATGCCAAACAGTCATTTGTTGATATTGTCCCACAGGGTTTCGTTGAATGCAGAATCACTCCAAAATGTTGTAAAGTGACAATGTCTTTGTTATGATTAGCATATTGGTTTCCAGCTCCTAGTCACCTCTTTCTTTAATAACAATCTAGTCTCAGTGCTATTGTATTCTCTAAGCCTGCAAATAAGGTAGGAATTTCATATAAATCTCAAGTTATTATGTACCAGTTTCCCTGAGAGGCACAAAATTGCATGTGTAAAGACATGAAAACATCTTAATTTTCATTTCAACTTGTCAGGATGCACTATCTTCTATCCTCCTGTCCAATCTGGTTTTGAATGAGAGTGTCAAGATCATGTTCAAACTAATTCTGAAAGCAAAATGGGAAAAAGACTGGCTTGCACTTTTTTTTTTCTTTTACATCCTTTTTTTTTTCAGGTAAACATGCTTGACTACAAGTTGATTAATATCCTATGTATCCTGGTTTTTTTATACATGCAGCTGTAGTATGGATAAACATGAGCAGAAATCTGCAAAGAGTTAATTCAGTTCCAATCAAATATTTATTCTCAATACCATGGATGTGGTTTGTCAGCTAATTCAGCCAGGATGATTTATTTACTTGCAACTTAAATATGAGCTGTAGACCAAACAAAATCTGTTCATACAGCATGGACAGAAAACAGCTTTTTCCTCGTGACTTAGAAATGTGAATGAGCCTTGCTGTGAGACTGCTCACAGAGCCTCTTAAAATATGTTTAGAGTATTTCTTCTGTTGTGAATGGATTTTGTAAGCCTTATGGGTATTGTGTGTACACAGAGGAACACATGCATTTGCCTTTTTCTGTGTGATTACAATTCATTTGACCAGTTACTTCAATGTAATTGAATCCATAGAAATACACCTTCTGAACGCTACAGAAAAAGGTCCATGAGAATAGGAGTTTATCACTGATATTTGAAGAGTTCCACCAATCTCTTTAGGGTTGTTTTGTTTTCTGTTTCTTTTTCTTAAAGGACAGTGATGATGGTATTTCTATAAAAACAAAACCCAGGTAGCTTTGATATAAGGCAGTATTTGCATCCAGGAAATTCAACGAGATTAGGGCGAGGTGGGTGTCTTCGCAGAGCGACTCAGTTTGCCTTTAGTTAGATCAGGGTCCTCTGTCACTCACCACCTGTGCCTAAGCTGAGAGTGGGCCAGCAGCTCCTCTCCTTTCTTCAGAGAAGGTCCAAGGTTTCAGAAGTGCTTTGAATGAAAGCCCACACTTAGCCCGGCAGTCTTGCTATACTTGTTTCTATGTTACAATAATTCTTCACCTTCCATGTGCCTTATGAGCCATCTACTGGTGTGGGTTAGAGGGGATCATCGGAGATGTGTCTTTGCAGCAATCGCATTTAACAGACACAAGACAGTCTTGTGCTTTGTTAGCAATGGGTCTGCTGATGGGTTATCCAGTTGTTTTCAGATGTCTCTCACTTTGGCTGCATCCTTTTGCTATGTTTTGCTGCCACAAAAAGTGATATGCAGTATCTTCAAATCATCTTCAAATACCAAAATTTGTGAGCCTCCCCATATACTTTACAGTGATTTATAAGCTATTCAGGTTCTTCATCAACCAATCCCGAAGAACTCCTGTAAAAAATGGTTTTTTTATATTTGTTGTGATTTTATTTTCTCTTTTGAGTTTGATTCAGGTCAGCCCCAAGAAAGACTAGAACAAGCAGAGAGGTTCACAGAGAGATAGCTTTCTCAAGTAATTTTATTCTGATATGGTGTGTGTATGACTAGTTTTTTTCTTTTGTTTTCTACATTAACATTTGAGGCTTTTTCACTCAGTCAATGGGAAAGTGTATGCTTTATATACTTAAACCAGTGAAATTAATGCAGATCTACTACTTTTCTTCTCTGCATCCCACCATGGTTCCATATTGTGAGTAGAAAGAGGTTGCTATGGAACTGCTGTTAGGAATCCTTCCTTCTTTAAAAAGGTGTGTGCCAAATGACTGTTGGGGGGTCTGAGGCTCAACTTGAGGTACATGTAATCTATCTATAATAGAGAGACACCTGTAATGCTTTAAGCTTTCCTTGACTGGAGTGAAAAATTATGTATCAAATGTTATTTGTGGTATTACATAATTTTCCATTTTTTCCTTGCTCTCCTAAGTCAGTGGCTGAGTGGCTGGGAAAGAGGGCGTTTGCGCTCTATCCTGAAAGACTGCAAGACAACATCAAAATCTTTTGGAAATGCTAAACCTGGGAAGTGACTTTCCATCAAAATCTTGATCTTAGTGAATTATTTCTTTGTGAATAGGTGCTAGGTGGATTTCTTGAGCTGTTTTCTACTCCAAGGATCTCAGGATCTCAGTCTGGATTTCCTCATATATATATCAGAATATGGAAACCACTCTGCACAACCAGATATAACTGTTTTAAACTGAGTTCTTAGCAATACCTTTGTGACATCAACTTGCCAGTTAAAACTTCTTGACAGTTTTTTTAAAATATAAGAAGAGGAGGAGGCTGGTTTTGTTGATAGCCCAAAAAAAGTAAAAAATATGAAAATCCGTATTTTGTCCCCAGAGAAAGAGATGCACCTGGCATCTGTCAATGTTCAGTTTTCATGTCTTCTGTGACTTCAGAAGTCACTCTCATACTGGATGCAAACCAAACCCTATCATTCTTTCATCTTCTCTGGATTTTTGCCTCCCTCTTTGTCCTGTCCCTGGCTTCCTATCTATGTTCCTCATTAGTATTTATAAGGAATCATGCTTGTACTGAATTTTAGGACCTAGCTTTGGATCTTCTTTTTTTTTTTTTCCCTTTTCCATCGTTACATCCCTCCCCTACCTTGAAATAATATTTTTAACTAAATCTCTTCTTCCTTCTTTTACACTCAGTATGTTTTTCTGATTGATCGTTGGTTCCTGGGTTTTTTTAGAGGATGGGTCCAGGAGTAAAGAAAGGGTTCGTTTCTTCTTTTGTTTATTCTTCTGCAGTATCTTTGATGAAAATCAGTTGGTTCTCTGAAGAGAGAGAGCATATAGTTCTCATCTGTAAGCTGCCTCCTTACAATAACAGAAAATAAGCTCAAAAAGCCCACCTTTCCCTATGTTTCTGGTTTCTCCACAGTTTTGTGAATTTATTTCTCATTATTTTGTGTTTTTGCTGTCTCCAGACAGTAGTCAGCTGATATGTCTTACAAAAGCATTTTTAGCTTTTCGTCTTTTCAGTCCCTTTGTATGATATTGTGAGTTTTGGTGTTTGCCCTGGATTGATTAGATGTGTTCCAGCTAACCCTGTACCTTCTCTTGCTCTATCTTTTTATTTTATCTTTCTCTGTTGATTTGGTGTTCAGGCTTTGTGTCTTACCTTTATAAACCCTGACTTTGCATGTGATACACAGAATATTTCAGCCTCAATTAACTACCTCTAGAATTCTATTTATCATAGAATTTTTGTTCCTGCGTTAGAAATGCAGTAATGGAGATCTCTGCTCCAGGGAAGGGGAAAAGGCATATATTGGTATGTTATGGTAGGTGTGTATACTGCAAACATGCCTGATTCCAAAGAGAGTTTTACTGAGTCTACTGGCAAAATTTGGCCCAGATTCATGCTAGGGTACCTTGCAGGCAGCCTGCTTGAACTGCAAAGTTCTGTTTAGCACTAAGATGGAATTTTTTCTTAGGTAAATGCTGAACCAGAATTATGGGTGAATTTACTTCTTATAGTCAGCAATAAAATGAAACAAATTCCAAGACTGTGTAAGCAGTCCTTTAAATTAAAAATAAAATTGTTTTCCTCTTGTTACATTGTTCCACACGACTTTGCCATTCTTTTTAGCATTATCGTTGGTCAGGCATTTGTACAATAAGAGTAGCTCTTACATGTTTCTGCAATGGAAAATGAGGTATTTTAATCATTCTTTGTGATATCAAAACATTTTTTGTCATTCTCTGTAAATGCACCACTGTTTTCCCATGAGTACCTCAAAGGAAATAGAAGAGATTTTAAAATGCTTAACATTTAAGAATGATGTATTATTTGTAAGGAAACTATGGGAAAACTCTTTCCACTTTTGAAGTACAGTCTTGAAATATGCAGTTTTCCTAAAGGCAGCTTTATCTTCTTTTTATTACTGTTGTTTCCTACTAAAAATGACGTTACAGAAATTTTAGAAATACATCTGCATGCTACTCACCACAAAATCTGAATATATTTCAGGGCATTTTGACAGTTTCGCACATTACACCAGTACTTAAGAAGCTTCACTGCTGTCGGTAAAGTATAGAACTAATTGATTCTCCTGCTCACATCCAGGGCACTGCATGGTCTTGCCCTGCCTTACCTGGATATCTTCAGTTCTTCACATGTCAGGCACCCTCTGCATTTTAGTTTTCCTAGCCTCTCATCTGTTTTGAGTGTATGTGCGTAAGTCCTGTGTCTTCAGGTCATTTTGTTATGCTCACCAGTCACTTAATGAATTTCTTCTCATTTCATGTGATGGCTGCAACTGCATTTACTAAAAACTGAGTCCACTTAAAACATTATCAGCCTTGCTTATCTGCACAATTTTTTTTTCAGCTCAGTGAGATGCATGCATGAAAAATGTTGTATAACTGAGTGAATCTCTCTCTTCAAAATGTATCTGGATTGACATGGAGAAGTAGCAGGGTTTTGTTCAGCCATAAACAAGATTCTCAAGTTAATTCTTAGATGGCCTTCTACTGCGTGAACCTACTGTGTTTGGGAACTTGGGAGCTGATATTTACACTCAGGCTGCTGCCCTACACAACCTTTCCTTTCACATGGTTGAAGGACTATGCAGGTGGACACTAGAGATAGCTCTTGTCAAATTCTGCTCTCAAATGGGATAAGTTCAGCTGTGATGCAAGTCTCTGAGGAACCTTGGGAAAATTATGGGAAGTGTATAGAGAACAAAAATGAGGGCAAAAGGAGTAAAAGCAAAGCAACTTTTTATGGATAAATAAATGTCTAAGGATTAGCTGTTCTGGTAAAGTCAAGAGAGTCTAACAATTTGGATGAACCTCTACCAAATTGTGTGCTCTGTAAAATTCTGATAGGGTCCCTTACTTCAACCTTGCTTCTCAGAGAAAGCTGATATCTAAAAATAGGGAAGAATAAAGACTATAATAAGAGAAATCTACTGGGGGTCCCCCCGCCCTCGCCATGTCTATTCTTAAAGTTTGATTTTATTATATATGTGCAACAGACTTCTTGTCAACCAAAATATAAGTTGTCTATCCTTAAACTGATTCTGTCGGATTTAACTCCTGGGTCTCGTTTAAGCTCTCTAAAATAAAATATGTGCTTTTGACTTGTCCTCTAGAAACATGAGAAGATAGCATGGCAATACAGTTCAGTCTTCCTCATTTTCCTCTTTCCCGCTCCCTGCATTGATTTCCAGATCAGAGACATCTCCTCTTCACATTCTGTATTGCTCACAGCTTTGTTTCTTCCCCTATCCAAACCCAGCAGTATTATTCTATGACTGTATGGCAAATTATACCCCTTACACATGACCAGCAATTCTTGCATGCAGCAGTTTTTCCCAGTAACTTGTAAACTACAAACTAGAGGGAACAACTTCCTAGGTAATGCAGTGTGTACATTTCAGAAGGCAGCCTATTTCTTTAATGAGACATAAACCCATGCTAGCGTATTTGCAGCCAGCACTACAGTTTATAACTCTAGATTCAGACTATGAAACATTAAACTTTTAAACACACTTGCCATGGAATATATGAGGTGTCATTTAATATTGCTGTTCCCTTGAAGTTCTGTCTAAAATAAGAGTATTAGTGAAGATGGAAAATATGTAGCAGTTTCTTATTGAGAAATGGATCAGCAACATGGTGTGTAGGTACATCTGCAGTGCAGCTCATTACACCAGCTCTGGAACACACGTAGCATGTAAGCAGATGAGTCTTTCACAATCTCTGTCCCAAACCAATTGAGTGCTCTGTTACGCAAAACAGCTCTAGTTAGAAAACATTAACTTCTCTGCTGCTTCTAACAGCTCCATCAGAAAGGCTTGTTACATAGCTAATATGCTGCTTTTTCTCCCCTACCTCATGAGCTTCTCATTGTAGTGATTGCAGAGTAACTCCCAGATGGTTACAATGGTTACCTGCAGCTTGACTACTGCTGAAGCCTGAGATTGATAATTTAAAGTTGTTTTGTCTTTGTCAGTGCTATACTGCTTGCTTTTTGCCAGTGACTTGGACTGCTCTCTGTACATCTGATACAGTTCATAACTCACACGCTAGGAGCTCACAGGATGGCAGCACACCATGTGCTGATTCCTGCCAGAGATTTGGTTGTCTGGAGGGTTTCTTTTCATTCTCTGAAGTCTAAAAAGGGGTAGTTGCTTCCATCAAAAGTTCTTATCCAAGTTTGGGAAAATATCGCTGAATGCATTGAGGTAATACCTACATTAGGTAGATGGGTTGCTTCTTGAAATGGTGGTAAGTTTCATTCTTTGCCCACAGGAGCCTCCTATAGGAAGTCTATAGCTATGTTTAGACCAAGCTGGGCTGTCTTCAGATGTGTATGTTTTGCATTAAGAATTACTTCTGCGACTCCAAGGGGAGCATCTGAAGTGCTCTTACGGTGCTCTTACGCTTTAATGTGAGACTCCAGCGCAGGAGTCTGGTCAGCCAGGAAGTGACAAACGTGAGTGGTGGTTGATTTCCCTACAGCTGAGAGATCTGTTCCCCTTTTCCACCTGCCAAGTCCCACGCATCTACATTGTGTTGTCCCTGTTTGGAGCCCCAGTGAGCAGAAAGAAACCTGTTTTCTTACATTAGTGATGCAGAATGTTTCACTGGTGGTTGATCACATGCTAGAGCAAGTCACACAGAAGTTATGAGTTTTGGTGATACTTAAGTATGTTCAGATGTTTCAAATAATAAAAGTAGATGATTCACAATTTTTTCTGATAAACCTATGAAAAGCAGAATGTAAGAATAAATGAGTGAAGCATTTCCAACATGTACCGCTGAATCTACAAGACAGTGTTGGATATCCAAGCTACCGTTTCTCTGTGCTGAGTTACTTGTAATACTTATCTTTGTTTCTTGTGATGCTTCAGTATCAAACATCAGTATATGCAGTAAGTGTAATCATACACTTCTGTTGTATTTAACAAAGGTAGATGCACACAGTGCCTTATCTATTGCCCATCTCAGTTGGATGGTGCTCTAGGAGGAATGTGACGGAGAAGGTCTGAAGCAATTTTAGGTATCCAAGTCTCTGGAAGTGTTTCTTGAATCATTCCTCAGTTTTACTGGGAAATGGTAATGAAATTTCTTTTTAGAAAAAAAGCAGCTTGTATTTGTGAATATATTGCTGCAGAAAGAAAGAAGAAAACAGAAGTAAACCTGATTCATCCTTTCTCATTCTCCAAGTAACCAAACCGCACAAAAATGGCAATAAATTGGAATTTTTTTAAATCCTATCCTTTTATGTTCCCTGAGAATATTAAAATAACATTGGTAAATTTTTAATGTTTGGGAAATATTAATGCATTATTTTAACCTTACAGGTTTTGGCTTTTATGAACAAATGTCAAACCAAACTTTATACTGAGGTGTTAGCAAGTTGTAAATGTGCCTTTGACATTAAAAGGAATTGTAGGTATTTTAATTAAAGTTTCCAAAGCACAGTTTTCCCCAAATGTTCAGTCCTATGTAGACAGTTCATCTTGCTCATATATTACTGTCTCCAGTTTGTACTAGTAGTGCAAATCATGCTTATGACTTGAATGAAAACTTAATTTATTATGATAAGGTGGATGTATTATGTGAGCTAGCAGACCCAGTTGTGGTGCTGGTTCAGCATGTGAACTCTGTCACTACCCAGTGATTTCCCATCCATCCTATTTATGGCACAGGGCCATTTATTTCTCCCTGTTCAGTACAGAATTCCAGGATATTCATTTTATGGGGAAGTCCAGGTTTGAACACAGGATAAATAATATGCAAATCATATTTTTTTACCTCTTTATTGAGTTTTTCACTTCATTCAGAAGGCAGTAAGATGGAAGTGTCCCGTTAGTAGAGCACTTAACGTGTGTTGTGAGTTATGGGTAAAGAAATGAGCTTTCGCCAGCTCAGTTTTATGGTCGCCCAGGGAAGGTCAGAGGTGCTGAGTTGCTTAAGAACCACATGCAACTCTGTGGCAAAAACATGAGACTCCTTTGGCAAGGGCTGTAACACATGCAGGGCTGTGCTGGGGCCAGTCTGCTGGATAGACTGCGCCTGTCCTGTCCAAGGAAACAGATCATCACTGGCTCTTCTCAGGAAGCTGTTGCCATCTCCTGCCTGCAAACTCCTGCTGGAGCTCTGTTTCCTTTTGGTTTTCTGAGAGATGTGATTTGTGTCTTGTAGTTTGTAGAGTCAGGCAGGTTGGATACTCATGAGTGCGATTATGTGGCTTAGGTATTAATTCCTGAAGGACACAAGACAGTCTGTCTCTCTAAGATGCTTAGTTATAGCTAGGACCAGCCAGACAGTCAACGCTTGCCTTTCAGGCAGTCCTGATGATCTTGAATTAAACAACAATTGACCAGATTAGAGTGCATGTAACACAATTGGTTTTTATCCTAGCTGTACATTGATTCCTCCTACCTGGGAGCTAAGAAAATGTCTGCTGTGGTCTAGGTTTTAATGTGACCTTGAATAGAGCAAGTTTGAGTTTAAAGGGTATTTGCCTTAGCTATGTAGAAGACCGCTGTATTAGCTGCTTACCACATTGTTATTTAGTAGGTAACTTTCCAGTTTGAAAAGGCCTTGTTTCTAGATATGACAGATGTGTTGCAGTTTATATAAGATAGAAACTTGGAGCAGGAGCATTTCTCTTGCATTAAATTTATGCTCACAGCAGTACCTGTATTGTATGCAGCTATCTTTAGAAACAGTCTTGCTGGATATATCTGTGCCCTCAGTGAAATGTAGAAAGCAGCAGTACTGAGGAGGTATTTCATTATTTAAAAGGTGAATGTTAAGATTCACTGCTGCTGCTCTGTATGTTACACAAACTGCAGACACAACACATTTGTGCTAAATTAAAGAATAATAGAAGTGAGATAGACATGGTATTGCTGAGCTTACCCTGCTGACAATTTTGTAGCAATAAGTTGCCTCCTCAAAATGTCCCCCTCAATTTTTCTTAAGAGTTTCAATTCAACTCTTTTTCTTCTTTTCTTTTTTTCCCGTGAGAGACCCAAGAACTTGAGACTGTTTTGTAACGTCCCATCCCAGTTTATAAATAATGAAATTGCCCCAGGTTAGGAATGCCCTGAGACAAGTATTCAAGCATTTCTCTGCCCTCGGGTGCTAGCTCTGACAAGAGTTAGGTGGTGGTTTAGCGGATGAACTGTCAACCTTAATCCTCATACTTACGGTTTATAAAGCAAGTTTATTTAGTAAAGTACTTTTTGTTTTCTTAAAACCTTTAAAAGCCTGCAAATATCGTCATGCTTACTCTGATTTAAGCCACTGTCCTATTCTACACTTCACTGACCTTATTTTCATCGTAATGTTTATTTTTGCTTATACTGTAGAAGTGGTCATTCTGCAGTAATTACCATTCTAACAGGTTCTTTATTAAAGATATTAGAGAATTGCTGTGCAAAGTGCATTGCAAAGGAGACCACCTCAATATCTAAAATGGTGCGGTAAAGGTATTTCTCCATGACAAGTTCAGAAGTGATCTGTGTCTGCCTGTGTGGCTGTTCTGAAGTTTTGCATAACTCCTTTCTAATTCCTAAACGCCAGTGATATTTGAATTGCGATTTAGGTGTCCAGTCAGCAGAATTATTTCTTGAGCAATGACAGCCTGTGAATAACTACAGTGTAAAAGCAGAGAATGGCAAGCCCTACCTCTCTTCTTAGTGCTCTCTTCATATGTGCAGGGATCTTCTCTTGGCATAGAGGGGCAGTGCTTCCTAGGTATGCGGCTTTGTGCTCCCATGCTTTTGTGGTGAAATGTGTAGCTTCTATCAAACCTCTGCACGAACAACGTGTATTCTGACATCTGGGTGCCAGCGCATTTTTCAAAGTGTAGAGTGGAGTAGCTTTAAACTGGAGTGATGAAAATAGGTGAAGTGTAGCGGAAAGCATGTTTGTTGGGTTTTAATTGGGTATTTTCTTGTTACCTTTCTAGGTCTGATGTAGTTGTTCTGTGCTTTTCAATTGCTAATCCTAATTCCCTGAATCACGTGAAAACCATGTGGTATCAAGAAATCAAGCACTTCTGTCCTCGCACACCTGTCATTCTGGTGGGCTGCCAACTAGATCTCCGCTATGCAGATCTCGAGGCTGTTAACAGAGCCAGACGGCCATTGGCAAGGTAAAGTTTAAACAAAAATAAGAATTAAAAAAAATCACCTTGGTAATCAGGTACAATACTTTCAAAAGAGAAATGATAGAGCCTAGTTTCCTTTTTTTATAAAATGAGAATATATGTGCTTCCTTCTTTTTAATTCTGTTGTCTGAGTTAGATAGTTCTTTAACACACACACACACACAGTTACTGTGTTTCCCACAATATTTTTTGCACATTGGACATCTAAACTTGTTTGGGAGCCTAAAAACCCTATGATAATATAGAGATAATAATGGTTACTGGAGGTTTTAATAGATGTCTTTCTCCATTTGAACATGTGTATCATGTCCTACCCTGTCACTACTGTCAGGTACTGTTTTAAACTGACAGATTCTACTTAAGTTTTCTTAATTATCAATTATTATTTTTTTGTAGATGTAATCCTAGATCATGGCAGATAATAAAGTGGTTGCAAATGAAATTTTTTAAAGTTTTGAGATTAAAAGAGAGTTTGGGGTCATTCTGGAGGAGCTTTTTTTCCCCCAGATTCAAAAGACAAGCATTCACATGTTTGGGCAAAACAGTCCCACAATTACCTGCTCAGTTCTAACCTCCTCCTTTCATGTGAATTTGAATGAGACCAGATTCATGGAAATAATATCCATAATCTTGTAATTAAAGACTGTATTGTAACAAATTTCCATAAAGGGACTGAATTAATATTTCATGGGCTCTTAGAAAACTTTGCATTGTATTGCATTGCATTCAAATTCTTGACTCAGTGATATGGTTTTCCTAGGTTTGTTTGTTTATTCAACATTTTTTCATTGTGTGACTGCAGTGGGCTTTTTGGTTGACTCTTTAAAAGGAAAGGATTTTTCCAAAACTCAAAATTCTTCTTCGGTCTTCATCCTCCTTTCTGATTTCACCATTAATAAACTTTGAATCAGTACTCTGCATGTCTAGCACAGACTTCTGCCACCTGAACTGATTATTAGCTGGCAGCTAAAGCAAGCTGTTGTCTGGAGTGTGTTAAGTCTGTGCCAGCATGTGTCTGCCCAATATGGTATGCTCAGAGAACACGTTGTTGGGTCATGTCTTCTGGCAAGATGATTTTTTGTTGGGAAAATGGATCCTAGCCCAGACTTTTTTTCTGGCTGGTTTTACCCTACGTCGTATATCAGAGCTGCTCTAGAAATTCATGAGTTCCTACATAATGCTTCTACAGCCAAAACAGGCCTGTCTCGAAGTGTGTGTTCAGTTACACTTTTGTCATAGGCTACTATTATTTTCTTTAAAAAGCGAAAGCTTAAGAAATATTTCTCATTTCATATTTAGCTATATTTGTGGAATTTCTATGTCATGAGAATTTTCATTTGAGTTTAAATGATGGATACAAAGAAAGATACTGACAGAATATCTGAGCAGAAAGGGATGTTAGGTGGTTTTATAAATAATGAAAGTTCTCAAGCATCCTGTCAACTTTTTTACTGTAAATTTCCCTTTAATAGAGAGAAGGCTTGCTCCATTTTGTGCAAATGATTTCTACATATTTTTAGTAACATTGCAAAGACACCACCAAACTTAAACAAAATTACAAGTATGTGCTATTCTAAAACTCTCTAGAGTTATGGTTGTCGATTTCCAAAGGGCTTTGTGGGCTTAATTTTATATTTTGTTTCATTTGAATGATATTTATCTCAGAATTGGTGCTGAGATATTTTGTAAGATTCCATGCTTTCTGGAGTAACTTGGTGATGATTGTTATGTGTGAGAATGTTTATTTTTTGTTTAACCCTAGGCCAATAAAAAGAGGAGACATTTTGCCACCAGAAAGAGGCAGAGAGGTTGCCAAGGAACTTGGGATACCGTACTACGAAACCAGTGTATTTGACCAGTTTGGGATTAAAGATGTGTTTGACAATGCAATTAGAGCTGCCCTGATCTCCAGAAGACACCTGCAGTTCTGGAAATCTCATTTGAAGAAGGTCCAAAAACCTTTGCTTCAGGCTCCATTCCTACCTCCAAAAGCCCCTCCTCCGGTTATCAAAATTCCTGAGTGTCCCATATCAAGCATGAATGAAGCTGGATATTTATTGGACAGCCCACTGTGTGCAGATGTTATGTTTGTTCTCCAGGAGCAGGACTACATTTTTGCTCACAAGATTTACCTAGCTACCTCATCTTCAAAGTTTTATGACCTTTTCTTGATGGAATGTGAGGAAAGTCCAGACTTGGGTGAAACACAGGGTAATAAAGAAAATGCAAATAAGGATGTTCTGACAAGTCACCTTGAGACAAATGGTGACAGTGATGAGACATCCTTGAAATCTGCTGATGTTAAAATTCCCCCACCAGAAAGTACTGACTCTTTAAACGTGCTAGAACCCGAACCTGGTGAAGCAAATTCTGCAGCCAGATGTCTGTCATCCTGGGGTAAGGGGTTTGTTAGTGTGCATAAGGAAATGCAAGTGAATCCTGTCTCGAATAGGACGTGTCCTGTAACTGTGGTAAAAATGGATTCATCTGTGCAGACCGGACCTTTTAAAACTGTTTTGCAGTTTTTATACACAGGGCAACTGGATGAAAATGAAAAAGATCTCACAAGACTGGCTCAGATTGCTGAAATCTTGGAAGTATTTGATTTGCGAATGATGGTGGAGAATATTATGAATAAAGAAGCCTTCATGAATCAAGAGATTACAAAAGCATTTCATGTCAGAAAAGCTAATCGGATAAAAGAGTGCCTTTGCAAAGGGACATTTTCTGGTAAGTAAATAAATGCTTTAACAGGCAAAGCAGTAATTCTTTTCTCATTCATGTTACTGTTGCTTCACAGACTTCAAAAACTGTGACAGCTTACATTGTTATGAGAGGAGGGATGAGCCCAAAATTATAGTGTTACTCAGGGCCAACTCTTCCAACCTGGGATTCTGCAGTTTAATTTCTCAAAATCTACACACAAGATTTTAAATAAGTGACCAAATTTTCCAAAGTGTTGAATGTCCAATATCCCCACTTTAAGCGAGGCTTTTTATTTAACTATATAAAATGCTGAAGTTATCTCTGAGGTTGGGGTCGTGGGAAGCGAAAGAAGTCCTTGGTTAACAATGTGCGAGTGAAACATACGTTCTTGAGAGACAGTTTCACTTTAAACGCAGACTTGCAGCATGCCTGTTTGTTTGTTCCCATGGCAGATGTGACATTTAAATTGGATGATGGAACCATAAATGCCCACAAGCCACTGCTGATCTGTAGCTGTGAATGGATGTCTGCTATGTTTGGAGGATCATTTATTGAAAGCTCAAACAGTGAGGTATTTGCCCATTTTTGTCCATTTTGCTTATAATGCCTGATGGATTTAGGGTGATGGAAGCATCATTTTGTATCTATTTGAAGGGTTGCAATAATCCCTTGAATGGTTCTTTATTCATCCCTTGCAGACCTGGGATGCTTTTCTTCGTAAGGCATTAAATTAGGATGCCTAGGAGGATAACATATTTTCTGCAAGGCATGAGACTTCCCCCAGTGCTGAAGCATGTGTTTAAACCTGAAAAATATTAAATATGGGGGGAAAATTAAATATGGATTTGTGAATTTCTCTAAAATAAGTTTTAAAGTTGTGTGACTATATATTTATACAATCAGAAGCATTACAAAGAATACTTGGAGCAAGGGCATTGAGGAAGGAATTAAAGGGGAAAAAACAGTTAAAGAACATGGAGTGTTAAACTGGAAAAGAGCTTCACAGTACTTCAGTAGAAACTAAGCTCAGATTCTCTAGTGCATCAACTTGTCCTCTTGAGTAAAGCAGATATACAGTACAGTATAAAAGATGTCAGTGCTTTGAATTAAGATTTTGCAGCAGAAGCCTTGTAATTTCAGGTTCTGTTTCATGGTCTGTTTTTCAAATTCTAAACACTGCTAATATTTTTTTCTTGTGTCTTATCCATACCCAGGTTTTGATTTTTGTTTTGATTCTCTTGCTCCTTTCCATACTTACAGGTCTTATTTATATGAAGAGTTCAGGGGTTTTGTGTTTAATAGTCTGGAAGATTGTGTTCTACTTAGATTTTTCTTGCTCTTCTAATACAGCTGTAAACATAATTCCTTTCCCAGAGGCATGCTCAACAAGTGGTTCATTAAAAATACATAGTTTGGTTCTAGTAAGCAACGTTTGGCAATGAAGAATATACATTTATTTTCTACCAGCCTATTTTTAATGATTAACTTAACAGTCTTAGCTCATCTTTCCAATTTAAAATATTTAGATTCCATTTTGTAGACTTTAAAGCATTCAGTAATGCTTTTGCAATTTTTAAAACGTAGGTAGATATGAATCGAATGGTTTCCTTTGACTGGTTTACAAAAAATAAGATGATCTACTTCTTACTTTTTACTTTTTCTGTATTTGGGACACAACATTTTATAAACTCATTCACTGAATTTACAGTTCTCTGCACTAACAAAAATGTATTAATAATGAATGAGTTTCACAACTAGCTCCTCTTACTTGGAGAACTGAGCTGCTTCCCAGAGTGGCTGATATGCATAAGAGGTTTATGCTTGAGCACTAGGAGATCTGGGTTCGAATCCCATCCATCCAGGCAGAGGTGAAAGAAAAATTCACAAGCCCTCAAAGGTTAACAACCAGCTACATGACAAACCCCGTGTGGCAGGAAGTATGTGCTGACCACTTCCAAGCAGTCAGATTAAATTGCATGTACATTCAATTCCTCATCATAATTTTATTATTATTTTTCTGCTCTGCCATTTTTTTTTTACTGCAAGTTCTTCAGAATACCACAGTGCATTCTTCAGTGCCAGCATCTCTTGAGTTATGAAGATGTACATTACAAACTGCTGATTAATGGGATTGACTAGCTTGGGTATTGGAAGCAGACTTACCTGCCGCAACCTTGAGCCTTGCAAGAATCAGTTTTTCTCTGTTCTTTGGAGGAGTGATCGTGTGTGCAAACTGTAGTTGGGACGCTACAGTGATAGGTTACAGTGAGGCTTTCTAAGTCTCCTTCCTCTTCTTTTAGGCTTCCCTGCATGAAGTGGAATTAGGGTTGCATTGGTGAGAAATTAGATAGCTTTTCTCTTGGTCTTAGTAGTTTCATTACATGGTGGTTACACTTAATTACATGTGTGTGGCAGAAATTATTTACATTTTCTTTGCCTCATTTCTTCAGTTCTCAGTCCCTTCCCAACCATCATTTACTTGGATAATTTGATTATTTATAAACAGACTGAGAGGGGTGGTTTTTTGGTTATCCCTTGGTTTCTGTTATTCTCAGCGTCACCAGAATATTCCTTGCCAGGAGTGGATAGATTGCATTCCTCAAGAAGTCTGCCAAGGGAGGTTTGGCATAGGAAGTGCTCAGTGGCTTTATGTATCCCACAAAGCTGCCCATTCGCAGGCTAGAAAGCATTGAACAGATTCACTGTTTGATGTGGATCCAATTCCAGTAACTTGGTAGAGTTGCTCGTATGTAAATCTGACTCCGGAGGTATGCTTACCTGTTGGCAGCTTCTTGAGCTTTAATGGAAAATTTCTTTTTTTGAAAAATGTTTTCCCTGCATTTCTAAAATGACTTAAAGAGAAAAAAAGACAGTCCAGCAAAGTGGCAGAACTGAAATATGTCCTCTGTATAAAAATTTCTTCATTATTAGAGACACTTTTCTTAAATATCTTTTCCAGGTAGTTCTTCCCAACATAAACAAGACCTCTATGCAAGCGGTTTTAGATTATTTGTATACCAAGCAACTGTCCTCCAGTCAGGAACTGGACACACTTGAGTTAATTGCATTGGCAAATAGGTTTTGCCTTCCTCACCTTGTTGCGCTAACAGGTAAGAATTTGTGGCCTTGTCCAATGCAGTGTCTTCTGCAATGGCTGAAACGTGTTTTAATGGTTTTGGAATGCACAGGATTTTCTAAAGTGTCAGGGAAAATAAATACTTTTTTCTGAAAGGGATATTGTAATACAAATTGATATTTTCACTTAGAAAAATGTGTTTGCCTTTCTCTTGCCTTTTTTAGTTTTGCGCTAAACCAGCTCAGAACATTGAAGTATTTTGTGCTTTAAAAACAGAGTAAACATTCTCTTTAGCATTGATGTGTCTGTGGTTTGTAATATCCATTCTGTTGTTGTTAATTTACCTGAAAAGAAGATGGACCACAGGCTTTCCATAATGTAATGAATGAAGTGCTCTATTATACATGTCTATTCGAAGAGAGTAATTGAGCCAATTCAAAACTGATCTAGATTATCATGTTTTTTAGAAATGCTGTCTGGATCCCTTTTCACTGCCTAGATGGGAATTGGATATTTTGGTATATACATGGGGATTAAACCCTTATTTCAGGAAGAAAAACTTTTCAATCACATATTTAGAGAAAAATTACAGGATAGGATACTACTTAGTTTTAAACTTAAATCCGTACACACCCCAGACCTCCGGGGTTTGGGGTTTTTTTTTTTATTTATTTGTTTCTCTTTATGTATGTAACTTGGAATTGTTCTGAAGACATGGCCAAGGCCAAAACTCAGAGGCAGATGAAGCAAAGCTACACGTATTTACAGGACAACATTTAGTCACAAAATTTAATCACATACCAAATCCTAGCTCTCTTTCAGTTGAGCATCAGGACTGTGTACCTTGTCTTCACTGGTTCTGACAGAACAAAACTTTATTGCTTGATTTTATATGCACATTTTAACTGAAGTCTTGGTTATTTTTTTAAGTAGTTGCAGCATAAGCATACATATAGTATTAAGAATATTTAATTCTTGATGAATTAATTTTGAGTCCAAAGTTGATTGCCAACAACTGAACCCAGTAGAATCAAATCAGCTGTCAACATTTCCCAAAAAACACTCAAACCTCTAAGATTCTAGGAAGTGGTTAAGGAGACTGTTGAGCTGAGGTGACTTTTGGGGGAGCTGGTCAGCCTTCATCTGGATCCCTGGAATGACTAATCTGAGAGTCTGAGGAGGGCCTGAAGTGAACTTTTCTATATCAGTGCTGTGGGTAAACTCATTAATCAATCCACAATGCAATGGCAAGTGCACTGTTGCCTAAAAACTTGGCTATTGCTTTTGTATTATCCGAAAGAGACAGCTGATCCATATTTCTAATTTATATTGAATATTGCACCCATCCATTCTGCCAGAAAGAGACTAGTGGCTGCTGAACTTTGTCCTTCTGTAAGCAGTTATTAATTGCAGGCTCGTTTTCTGTAAGAAAGAGATAAGAATTGTGTGTGAAACCAGAAATAGTTTGGGTTGAGGCAAAGGGGCAAATCCTCATACGGACTGTGCTCCACTGGAGCAGGACAGTTTATACCTGTGATGCAGAATCTTCAGCCACAAGTCTAAAGTCCAGAATTTGACTTCATCCAAATCTGAAGTTGCTCAGGATACCTGGGTGAATGTCACTTGCATAATGCTAGAATTAACACTAGGAGGAGGAAGAACACGCCTTCTTGGTTCTTTGTTACTTGTGGATGATCTGACCTTGAAATGTGACCATTTCCCATGTGAGTGATGAGTTTTCTCCTCTAACAGAACAGCATGCAGTACAAGAGCTGACAAAAGCCTCCATGAGCGGCATTGCAATAGATGGAGAAGTACTATCCTATTTGGAATTGGCACAGGTCAGTGTGTGCTGTTTTTTAAAGGCCGACTGAAGGACTTGCTTTTAGCACCTTACTGGTTCTGAGCATTGCTTCTAAGTGGCTCAAAGGCTGCAGTTCTGAGAGTGACTGACAATAAGACTTAGTTTTAACTTCTATTTTAAAGAGGTTTTTCCATTAGTTCAAAGGTGAAACAACCATTTAAGTAATCTTGGAGGAGCTGTCTTTCAAATATGTATTTTAGTTTTTCTTGATTGTGGAGTTCCCAAGCTCCACGTTCTCATGGCCATGCTTCAGTAACATGAAATGCAATGTAATGAAGCGGCTCAGCTTTGTAATGATGACTGATTCTTGGGTTCCTTTCAATTCAGTTCTTGTGGCTATATTTAGACCTGTATTGCAAAGGCACCATTTTTTGTATTCTTAGACTTGACACTTAGACTGGCTACTCGGAGCCAGTCATCTGATAGTTCAGAGTGAGTGCAAGTCCTACTACTTTATGTTCAAACACATTTCAATGTTTCTTGAGGCCCAGAATACATGAAAAGAGAGAGCCCCCAGCTCACAGTTAAACTGCACACCTCTGTTTTCCAAAAGGAGTGATAAAGCAGTCTCCCAGATACAGTAGTACAAGCTGAAATATTTTTTAAATTTTATTTTTCTTGATTTCACACTAATGATGATAAGTCTGGCTGCAGCTTGGCTTGAAGTCTGGGGTTTAAGTAGCACTGAAATACAACGCAAGCTGGCCACCATGCAAGAGTTCCTGCAGCTGCTTTCAAGTGCCTCTCTTGCAATACCTATAATGCTATTGCAAAACCAGGACTGAACCCCTTCCAAGAAAAGGCATCTCACTTCACTTAATTTTGATTTTATGAAGGGTGTTTTTTCTTTTTTTTTTTCTTTCTCCTGGTTGAAGACAGAGGTAATATGTTTAACTACTGTTAGGATATCCTCTGTGCCCAGTACCTACATCAATATGATGTGTTTATAACCTGAGAAGATCACAGTAGACAGTCAGAATGCCAAAATAGATACACATGCTATACAATCTGACTTGCATTATAGCTATGCTTCCTTACGACCATGGGAAGCTTGTACAAGATTTTGTATTGAGCTTTCAGTAATGCTTGAATTCTGTCAAATGAGCACAGTTTTCGAGGGTGTTACTTCAGAGTAGGGTTTGCAGTAACCGATAGACATATATGATTGGTACAATCATACCACAAAATTTACGTCCAGCACAACTTGGGTTCAGATCCCGTGTGGGACTGAATGCAGTTTACCAGATGCTGTGCATCATGAGTTTTTTTGGGCTGCTGGTTGTTCCAGCAGAATTGTGCGACAAGGTCTAGGGCATCTAGAGGCCGCTTCAGCCTCAAAAGCTCCCCTGTATGCTTGGGAGAGTGCTGCCAGATACAATCTGCAGGGGAACATTCTAGCTTTAGTTGTTAATTGGGGCTGCAAAATGAATGATAACCTCAGGAAACAGAATAAGCTCTTTGTTTTTCTTTACAGTTTCACAATGCTAACCAGCTGGCAGCTTGGTGCTTGCACTACATCTGCACCAATTACAACAGTGTTTGCTCCAAATTCCGCAAGGAAATCAAAGCTAAATCTTCAGGTATGGGCAATTTTCCTCCCTAGTTTTCATGAGGCTTCCCCTTCTTTCTCCCCACTCAGTTGATTAAACATGAAGACAAAGATGAGCTCAGATAGCTAAGCCATGAGACTGAATCTCTGTGCTATCTTGAGTAGCATTCATAAATTCTTCTTATCTGTAATGGAAGGTTGTAGTCATTAGCCTGGTTCCTGGACAAGCATTATGTTCCATACCTATTTCAGTGATGCTAAAAGGAACAGAGCTATTTTCAGGCTCCACAATGAAAAATACACTCTGTAAAGGGCTTGCTTTTTTACACTCTTTGACGGACGAAGGCCTCTTGAGTGCAACTGCTTTCAAAGCCTTTTTGCCCTGGTAGGAAGGCATATGAGGAAACTGGGGGAATCCCCGATAAGCCAGCTAACACAGAGACTGGATAAATGATTAGCAGCATACCTTTTGGCAGACATTTCTGGGATTTCTGTATCTTACTGGCTTGTTTGGGGGCTTTTTGATTGTTTCTTTTTAATCAGATAATCAAGAATATTTTGAGAGGCATCGCTGGCCGCCTGTGTGGTATTTGAAGGAAGAAGATCACTACCAGCGAGTTAAAAAAGAAAGAGAAAAGGAAGATGTTGCACTGAATAAACATCATTCAAAGCGGAAGTGGTGCTTCTGGAATTCCTCTGCTGTAGTTGCCTGAACAAAGCAAATAAGTGGAAATCCATAGCCAGTGTCAGAAATTAGTCTTATTGTTAGAAATAAGATGTAGTTCAGGTTTTTCAGGAAACTTTGTTCCACGTGTGCATTTATTATTGCTAGGGTCAAAAGCACAAGCTCGCTGAAAGTGAGCCTGGAACAGCTCCTCAAAGTCATATGTATATTTTTGGCTAGTAGGTAGATAAATATCTACCATTATTACATTTCCTTTTATACTGAAAAAAAAAAATCCAGCATTAATGTTTCAATCTCCAATTGGGAAATATTTTTATACTGTCTGGTGCATTTTGTTCAGATAAAATTCTGGATACTGTTTTATTTTACAGACCACAAAATAACCATGTAGCAGCTTTGTAATTAGATTTTAACTATTTTTACTATGTGAGTACAGTGAAATAGACAATCATCAGTCATAAGAGACCGCTGTTAGAGTACCTCCTACAAAGTCATCTTAGGAAAAAATCTAGTTGCCTAGTATAGGTTGTCTTTTTTAAACTAAGTACTGTGCACTGGTAATATAATTAGATGGTTATTTCCCCTTTCTAAAGTAAAGGGTTAGAATAAGTTCCAATAACTGCAAGATATAGAGTGCTTGATCTTTGCTCAGCTGAATAATAGGCAGTGTAATTCCCTGTTCAATTGCAGGCAAATGTATTTCTAATATTTGCCATGTAAGTGCAAATAATTATGACTATGTGGGCCATGTGAAATCTAGTGAGTCTAAATATTCAGAGGTTTTATATGTCTAGATCAAAGAGAATATTTCTAAAATCATTTAGAAGGGCTTATTAATTTATATCCTTATACAAGTATGGATCTGAATACAAAAAGCAGTTACGCTGCTTGCATTTGAATTACTGCATGGCAGTTACCTTGTTCTCTGGGGTCTTAACCACGCAGCCATTCCTCATGCCGAATTCCTTTTTGCTTCAGTGCAAGCAAATGAAAGGGCTGCAAAAACAAGTAGGAGTTATCTAGTGTTACAGCATTTTGTAAATGAAGAAGGGTCTTCAGACACAAGATCACTTCAGTTTGATCCAAACTGTTTTATAGCTTTTTCCCAGGTAGAACTCAAAATGTTAGATTATTTTTAAGTAGATCGTATATATCCCCTGGAAGTAGGTATGTCCAGAAAGCTGGGGGCAAAATGATGGCAGAAAGACAGGAATTCTGCGCAAGTGGTACAAGGACAAAAAAAGCCTCCAGTGTTTTTTGAATAGCCTGTGTGTTTATGACTTTTTATCAACCATTACTCTAAAGCTGCAGTGTTACACTAGATTACGTAAAGATGAGAGCATTTTTTAAAAAACCAAAACTAAAATACATAGACTGTAGAACATACACATGCAATCCTGTACAGTGTCAGGCACAATTCTGTAACCAAGGTAGTATTGTGTATTACATTTGTTAATATTGTTTTGTGCTGGCAGCTCAGCATACCAATGTGAAAAGCTGTTTGTGTTTTTTTCTGTATTCAAAGGCAAGGCAGTACAGTCAAACCCCAGTACTGTAGGTCAGGAAAGGCTTTGGACTGAAAGCCATATACACCTCTACATATTTGCATTCTGAATAGACTAATTCTCAGCAGATGCTACTGCAGGATAGTAGAAGCCACCCAGCATGAAAAGAGATGCTGCTGTACAAACTTTTGTAAGGAAAGCAAGCAACAGATTCCTACCCCTATAAGATTCATCACTGTACGGTGATAAAGAAGGGCTATAAGTGATGGTTGCAAATATGTCTCCTTAATTCTTGGTCAGTGATAATGTATATTGTGGAGAAGAATGAATGAGAGAAGACATGTCAAGACTAAGATGAGATAAATACCTGTTGTCATAAAATGTTAACCAGTCACATTTTAAGTAAGTATTGCTACTAGGTTTTACACAACCAAAGCTACTGTATGATTGTAATCTTGCCAAACTGTAATGGATATATAAATGAACCTGAGGTATATGCAATAATATCCAGTTGTGCTAGTTATCAGCTACTATAACCAAGTGGCTGGTTCATTTGGTTAATGCTGTCTATGGCCTTTAATCTTGGTGGTTATTTTGTGTTTTTTATTTTGCAAAAGAAGTCAATAAAACTGTTTAGTTACAAATTGCCTCCCAGCTCTTTGAAGAAGCTTCCTAAATTTTGCATTGGGTGTTGCACTTTTTTGTGCTGCTTGTAAGCATTTAGTTTTGGTATCACTCATTGAATTTTACCAAACCGATGCTTGCATGTCATATTAGGATTTATGGTTGGGAACATCACAAGGAAATCCTACAGTGTTTATATATGATGGAAGCTTGGTGCTTGTCACTTACTGTTAAACTGCATAGCAAAAAAATCTCTTGCCACTTTTCCCCATGGTTTCTGATATTTAATTACCATGATGTTACCCAAGAGGCATGAAACTAATTAGTCATGACAGGCATGGGAAGGAAAAATGCAGGTAAACAGCAGGAAGTCTGTAAAGTTTTCAGTATGCTCTAAACTTTGTACAGACACTGTTTTCCCTACTTTCTCACTGCCTTAATTGTCAACCATTATACAGAATCTCTCACTACCTGTTCAGACTCTCAGGAACTACCTCTCTGAATATAGGTTGTTTAATCGATGGAGGTAGAAAGTTGGCGCTTTTTGCAAGATGTCATGCAAAGAATGCCATGTTTGTGATTTTTTTAAAGCTCTTAAGCAATGCCAAGGACATTGAAAGTAAGTACATTCAGTACACAGTGTACATTTTTTAACATGCTGATTTATGAGAATGTTATATATCTCAGTGACTTATTTTTGGAAGCAAAATTTTATTTCCTTGGTCTTACCGTTAGGAAAGGTATTGGCCTAACAGAAAAAGTGGTGACATTAGATGTAAAAATATTTCCCTTATTTGATGATGATAAAACCAGTGGCATGGAAAGAAGGAGCAAATCAGAAGCATTGCTCTTCAGGGCATTCTTTTTTAAATATTATGACCAGTTAGAAGAAGTTGCATGTCTTGTATCTGGGGAGTCTCATTCAGCTTATTTCTTAGAAACTGTGTTTTTCTATTTGTTCTTTGAGGCAGAATTTCTGTGAGAAAGTTCCTCTGCATCACAACACAAACCAGTTTCTGTGGCTTGCACACCAGAGCAAGAAATAGAAGAGTTTTGTGAGTAAGATGGGATTGGCCAGATTTCAGCCACAACTCACTAATTTCATTCACTGAAGAACTACCCATCACTGTCTTTTAGTCATATCAGGCCTCAAAGTGTGCAAAGGTAAGCTAGATAGTACTAAATAGTACTAAATAGTACTAAATACTAAGAAGGGTTGCCTAGTAGGAGAGAATAATCTGGACATCCCTTCTGAGCACTGAAAGCAGGATTGTACCACAGCAAGTAAGGCAAGAGCAGCACAGTGCTTTATCGCCCTAATTCTTCAGCAACTTACCGACAGATATCCCTCAAGAATAACTTACGCCTAGAAGTGTTTGATTTGTAAAATCAGGGAGTTTTTTCCATGTTCCAGTAACAAGAACTGGAAGACCAGCTGAAGGCATCTTGGAAATCCTGCTCTCTGAGGGCCAAGCCTTCCATCTTCTGTACGAAGAGGTTTAGGTAAAGATCTAATGTACTAAACGGCATTCATTTTGGTACCTAAACTCCAGGATGGTGAAATATTTCAGTTCTTCCAGACTTTATAAGATTACAGCCTGGTGAAGAGATTTGCTTTGTCAGATGAAACTACAGTTTTGTCCCTATTCTGTCCCTTTTTTTCTAGATCACAGTCTTTATACTCTTGTCACTGGATAGGCCACCATTTATTTATTCTGGGTTGGAATCCAAGGAATGGACTATGCTGTGAGGTGTCTTTAAGGTGGCTGCTTGCCACTCCTGAATCCCCTTAGAATTTTGGTCTATTAAAATGATCTAACATCATTTGCCTCAGTTTACTGCAGGCAAAATTCCTGTTGATATGGATGTGATACACGACACACACACACACTTCGGGCTTTGAGGTTCCACCTAATGAATTTACACATTATTACTTGCCTGTGTTCCAAATCTGCTAACAGAAGTTCGTTCTATGTACTGCATGCAGGATAAGACAATGTGTTAGCAGCAATAATCCCATCCTGCAGGCTCTACAATAGGATAATTCATTGTCAGTTAACATATGCTTTTACCTTGAGCCAAGAGAATATAACCCATGCCATGGATTCACTTTGCACTAGCAGACAGAGTAGTGAGCCTTTTATATATTTATACATGCAAACTAAATCCCACACTGCTGCTTACATAAAAATCTTGTTTTCTGGTAGAAATATGAAAAGCTTTTGGATCAGGACTGCAGGAGACTAAGAAGAAAATTTGAACATCAGAGGGTGCAAGAATGATTATGCTAATGTATCCCAGCTCTAGAGAAAGTCAAACTGAGATGAAGATGTGATTCAGAGAGAGCAGTTAGCATAGGACAACAGAATTGTAATAGCTCCTTTATAATTGTTCAGCCTTATTATTTCATTTGTAAGCAGGCCATATCCCACTGGGCTGTTTGCAGCAATAGATGTTCTTATCATGCAGGTCCTGCGTCCCCCCTCCGCAGGGTGGGGGGACACAGGTTGCTGTGAAAACATTATATTGCTGATTCATCTCAAGTCCTTTCCTGTATAGCACTGATACCCTGCAACCTGTCCTTTGGCCTGCAGAGGAGCCCAGTACCCACTGCTGGACATGATATATCTATTTTTGCCTCATGTTGAAGGATATTCCAAAACAGCAAGGACCTTACCCCAACATATGAAGGATCTCCAGGCAGTGTCCTTCACTGGGACAGCACATAGTGGAAGAAGAAAGCTCTGCAGCATCCAAGTATTGGCCTGTTTAGGGATTTCAAGTCAAAAAATATAAAATAAACAACTTTCAAAAAACGGTCAGACACCAAGTCACAGAACACACAGGGACCAGCGGCATGACAGCCTGGACAGCAGCATTTCAGGTACCATTTAAAGATGCTAAACTGGGGAAGGGTAGACTCCCTGCAGATAGCAGCTCTGGCTTTCAGGTTAAGAAAAGCAGCCTTCACCATTAGATAAAATTAACAACCTGGGTGCCATCCCTCTGTATTGCACAGGTCTGAGCAGCCACACTGGAGGATTGTCTCTTTCCCTTACCCCATTCTGGCTGCTCTGAAGTTTTAGGTAAGCATCCAGATGATGACACTTCATGGGGAGGATTTTCTTAAGAAATTTTCTTAACTTTAACATTTTAAAAAAGAATTCTTTCTTGCCCATGGGGATTAATATTTTTTTAAGTTATGGCAGTATAATAAGGATTATGTGGCATTCCAGGTATTAGTGCTGAGTAGTCAAATTATCCTTACAGGTTAAAAAAAAAACCCTACAATTAGCAACAGTTTAAGAGTATATGAATCAATTTTCATCTTAGTCATTAAATATAAGCTGGTCATTCTGTCTGGATAATCAGATGTGATTGCCCCCACCTCCCAGCTTTTATAAATATTAGTTGTGCACTACATATTACAAAGAAATTTCTTTGGATATCTCTCCTGGGTCCTCAATTAGAATTATAGCCTGCTTGCAAAGTTTTGTGGATCCCTGTGCTGATTATATTACACCTACATTTTTCAATTGTAGGGTGTCTGGGGTTAATTTTCAAATAATTATCAGATCTCATAATGTGATGAAAGTTTGTTAGATGATGATGCCTTTTCCCACAAGGAGTATAAAGACAGGGGGTTTCTAAGGAGCCCCCAGGGACTCTCTGAGGCCAGGGAAGCGCTGTGAATCCTCCTCATTCCTGCACAGTAGAGTCTGCAGGAAGAGCTTCATTGGCTTGCAGGGGATGTGATCAAGCGTCACTAGTCCTGTGGTAAGACATCTGACAGCACTCTGTAAAACAACCTTGATCAAGTGTAAGTACTCACACACTTACTACTCATCTTTGGAGAGCAAGATTTGCCTCTACTTCATAGCTGTCTGAGGGGTACCGAGAGCTTTTCCTGCCTCCCTCAGGCTGGTCTGCTGAGGCAGGTCCTCCCCAGCTTTGTTCCTCCTTCATTTTGGCTGCCCAAAGGCAGTGAAGTTTGAGTACACTGAAGTGATTTCTGGGCTGTGGGACAGAGTGCATCTTTCTGTCAGGTGCTGCAGTCGGTGGAGGACTGCAGTTCCCACAGCTGCACAGCCTTTCCTTTCTCAAGTTTCTAAGGCTAGAAAAGGAACGGTGGTAATGAGCTGTAGAGACTGATATGTGCACTTAATGGGGCTTTTTATTTGCTCGGGTGTGTGCGTCTCTCTGTTTGTTTGCAGTAGTCATAACAAGGTTTGTGTTGCAGAAGCTAATTTGTTAAGAAGATAGGAGGAATAAGAAATAACAATGACTGCATCAAAAGACAATTGGGTGATTAAGTTAAAGTCTTGCTTTCCTTTCTTCTTAGGCCTCCTGTATGTCTGAAGGTGAGGAGGGGACTGAAGGTCAGCACAGAGGTTGCTGGGCAGAATTCTCCTGTTAATAGAACTGATTTTTCCTCTGTAGCTGAACAGAGGGCCAAGGAGGCTGGTGCCTCAGAGTTTGTTACAGGCCATAAAATGATTCACCTCCAATCTTTTCTGCTACGTGTTGGCTAGACACTACAATAGGAGTTGTTGTTCTGAGCTTGCTGTAGGGCTCCAGGGAGGGTTCTGTGGCCTGTGCCACAGTGGTACAGGGAGCACGCGTGCCATTCACCTGTAAAAGGCAGGCACTTGCTGCATAAGCTGCAACTATAGGGACAGCATTTGATGACCTTGCTGTTCCATTCTAGGTCCATAGCTTTTGTTTTTCCTCTAGGAAAAGACACCAAGGAGACATTCGTCACCCTCCTAACCCATTAACACAGGGTGAGACTTGGACCAGGGAGGTATCTTCTTAGAAGTACATTCTCCCCTCAGGCTTCAGAAGCTTGTTTCCTTAAACCTGGGTGCACAGACACCAAAGCCAGCAGTTCTGCTCATTGCAATTCCATTCCTTCTAAGCTGTTTTTCAGTCCTTGTCAGCCGGGCTGCCCACACAGAGCAACCGAGCTGCAGAACTTGCCATGTGACACTGGTGCTGTGAAGGGCTTGCACGAGTTCCCAAGTAATCTGGAAAGGTTCATGGATGAGAAGTTTACTGGAAGTTAATAAATACATAGGAAGTATGCCCAACTGAGCAATTTCCAAAGTCAAACAAACAGCCGGGTGTTTTCAGGAGAGGTATCACTAACTGGTCATGCTGTTCTTTGTTTCTTTGGGCATCAGGTTTTGGCAGGTCAGAGACAGCATAAAGGACAGATGAAGCCTTGGTCTGACCCAGCACTGCTGATCTCTATGCTCCAAAAACACTGGGATGAAGGATTCAGTGCAGGGGGGGAGCTCCTTTGCAATGAGCTGTCTGATAAGGTTCTTACCATGCCATTTTGCTGATCACCTTCCATTATTGGAAGTTCTCATGATGCTGTAATGCTGCTGCTCTAATGCTAATAA
The DNA here is from genome assembly GCA_031468815.1 of Morus bassanus. Classification (NCBI taxonomy): domain Eukaryota; kingdom Metazoa; phylum Chordata; class Aves; order Suliformes; family Sulidae; genus Morus; species Morus bassanus. The sequence goes on from CM062583.1 coordinate 8,183,384, forward strand.
TAAATCCAGATGGCATTGATGGTAGCATGCATAAAAAAAATTCAGTCACCTGTGCTCTTTGCAGGTTAACATGCAGCGCTTTGGTGTGCCTTACTGCACCACATGCACTTAATGGGATTATTGCCCATTCACTAAGCCACATCTTGGCACACTGTCCACCATCCACAAGAGTCCGTAACTGCTCTAGCACACCTTACACCTCCTGGGTATTTATCCAAAAGCTGTACCATACTGGCCTTGGATTGTTATCTTTTATTTGCAACAGAGTTGAAACAGAAGTGGTTTTGCCAGGGTCATGCAAGTGATCAAGACCTGCCCCTGATCTCTCTCCTTTAGGTGCACAGCTAATAATAATCAATTCTTGAATGGACTATCAGGTGGAAGCTAAAGGTTCAACTAATTTGCTCTTTCACTGCTTCATCCACTGCTATTTTCTTTCAGCCTAGACAGATCTTCTCTTTAAATTCGCTTTTGGTCTTAATTCCAATACCTAGGGAGAAAAACGCAGCCACAACATTTTCCCCTTGTCCCGTCAGCAGTCAGCTACACTGTCATCTTCTGATTGGCAGCATTTGAGTGAAGCAATAATCAAGTCAAAACCATTTGATATGGGCACTTGACATTTCATGAGCATCCTAATTCTTTTTTCGATACAGGCTGTAATTGGGCATAGGGAGGGCAGGCTGGCACAATCACTGCATTGGTGCTGAGTTGTCTGCGCATTTGTAGGGTGGGACATACTCTAGGAAACCAGAAGGCTTTTCAGGAAGAGTAAGTCCTTCTAGCCTGCTAAGAAAGCAGGCATCTGTATTACATTAAGGGCTGCGTTCAGCCTGGGGGATGTGTTGGGGAGGGGAAATGAGGGATTGAAGAAGCCCGAAGTCATGGAAGGTGAAAAGGCTATCAGGCATTAACTAAGCACTTTTGTAGTATGACAGTTGAATGGCATCAAATGAAACTAGCACATGGCAGATACACAACCAAAGGCATCTCTCCACACCAGTGTTAGTTGAGCTGCAAAGTTTCTTGCCAGAGAGCACTGGCTGGAAGCTCACACGGCTCCCAGGAGAAACCTTTGGGGAGGAAAGCCATCCAATATCATCACCTCTGCTTCAGGGACTTAAGCCCAAGGCACTGGAAGTTGGTAGTATACCACCAAATACCATTTCATGCTTACCTTTGCTTTATGTTTCCCAGTGCATCTGCTGTTGGCCACTCAGAGGCAGGATTTGGGGCTGAGCAGACCTTTGGTGATCTGCCTGTGGCTGTTCCTGTGACCCTCATTAAGGGCACTCCTCTCCAGAAATATCCAAGTCTGCTCTTTCTCTCCCTGTGCTGCAGGCAGTGTCCCTTGTATTTGAACAGGTTGGTCTTCTATCTGGTGCCAGTTCAAGGGCTCATCACTTAGCTGTTGGCAAGTACAGGCTCAGCCCATGAAGAGGGAGGAGGGAAAGCAGAGGAATTAATCCTTCATCCATTCCTGGAAGGTTATGGTGTTCCTGCATTGTTCTGTGCAAAGGATTAGTCTTTTACAAGAGGTCAGATAAATGAAGCGATTGTGACTACAGAGAGAGACTGCAAAACAAGCCCCTTTGAGCACAGGAGTCAGACCTAGGTACCAGCTCCTGGGAGTAAGATAGACTAGTCCTGCCCAATACACTTAATGATGAAATCTGGCCTCACAGTCTACAGCAAATGCTGGTCATTGTTCTGGATGATGCTAAATCACGTGAGAATACACAGCATGAATACAGTGTCTGTCAGGGATTTTAAAGCATCTTGAATCATTTCACCCTAACCAAGTACCTAAGTAACATGTTACATTCAGCTCTTTGTGTTGTGATCCCCAGAGTCACCTACTCTGCCCTGCTCTTTAGGAGGCCGCTTTGCCTGTTGGGAGTTAATCAGTTTTCAGTTCTGGAGTTACACAGTAGCATATTTAAAAAAAAAAAAAAAAAACAAAAAAAAACCACAAAACACAAAAACACTCAGATGTAAGCAGTGATAGTAGGGAGATATGGAGATGTGTCTTACCTTAAGTGTAGCCAAGTGTACCTGTTGCTGACTGTAGAGAGCCAAGGTAAATACTGTGTCCAGCCACCACTTCTGCCTACCCTCTTTGTCTTGCTTTTTACTCACTTTGCTTATTTTCACGCACAAGGCCGACAAAGTACTGTCACTTAGTGTGATACACATTTCTTTTATTACACTGGGACTAATCTCTCCTTATTATAAGCTTTTTCAATTTTTTTAAGGCCTTTTACCACTTTGCCAGTGTAGCATAATTTATTTTGTTGAGTGGCTTACACATTAAAGTGTGTGAAGCTGTATTTATATGTCTCTGATGAGTTCTTTGCTGGCTAGTGGATCAGTGTTGTGCTTCTTTTATTTATTGTAGCTCTCTGCTTTCACAGTGCAATTTTTCACCTAAAAATGAGGCTTCAAACCTGCTGACTTCTGCCACCTCACACCAGTTCAATCACCAGTTCAATTCTCAGCTCCAGATAGACAGTGTAGGGCCTGGCATCCTCCCTGCAGCGGGAGCTTCTCACTTCTGTCCAGAGCCACTGGGGACCCTTCAAACAGCAAGCTGCAACTGCCCCTCGGTTTTCTGGTTCCATGCCCTTAGTTTAAGTTACATATTTATATCCATATATTTTACATGTAGTTTAAAAAGTTTAGGCTCTGTCTACTGTTGCCTTTAAAATTGAAATGGTTCTTCCCTCCCCATACATCCTCCTCCTCTCTCTTGTAGCTTAAGTCTTTCTTAAGCTATGTAGCAAAGTCTGGGCATTAAGTGTGATTAAAGATGACCGTGGGTATACTCACACCAGAGTACAGGGAAAACTTAAGTCTGTTTTGTGCAAGTGCCGTTAGCAATTGAGAGCTTGTGCAGAATTCAGGTAGGACAGAACAAGGCACAGTCAGAGCCATCAGACACAGATCAGTCCTCACTTTCTTGTGAAAGAAAAAAGGGGCAACACACTCCTCCTAGATATGCCAATACCAGATTGCAGTCACAGCACATCACTCGATCTACCATAAATGCCTTTTGGGAAGTGCCCGAGTTCAGCTGAGATCTATGTTTACGTAAGGCTTAGTGGCATTTTTTACTAGAGACCCAAACTTTAGGCAGAACACTTGTATTGGTCAATAAGAGTAAACACAGAGTCTATTGATACTAAGGTGGTTAACAAAAACCCACAGCTTTTACTAAAAATAGGTTCAGAGGATTTAAAGTTCAGGGAGAGTAGTCTTTTGTCCTTGCCCTGCATTAGTGGTACTCTGTTTTGCAGACTGGGCCCTTGGAAATATTGTGTGTACTTCACTGCCTTTTGGACTGGGGAGAGGGAAAAGGAGGCTTTTTTAGAGAAGGCTGAAAAGTAGGTGGGCAACCCCAAGAGAAAATGGGGCTTGTTATTACATGCATAATCATCACCATGAGTGGATTCACCTGCATTCGCCTTAGCTGAGAGGAGTGTTTGCAAGCCTCCTGCATGCACACAGCTCCTAATCCTTCCTCTTGCACCATCACCCTCCGACCTCCAGCTGCAGGAAAGCACTGGAGCAACTCATTAGGCAGTACTAGAGGTGAGCCATTAGGACAACCTTTACACCATTCCCTTTGGATGTGCGCCAGCTGCACAGATGGCTTCTTTTTGGCTCTGCTTTCTGCTGAGTTGTACATATTAAAGCCTGCCTCAGATCAAATCTGCCTTTGCATAGCTAGCTAGAACATAGCTGTGTGGCTAGTTGTGAAAGAGCATCACATTCCCTCATAAACATGAGGCTCAGTTCCCCTGTTTTGGGATATTTTACCCACCTGCTGAGGGTTTCAAAAATTGCTAGGAGCAGAGGAAAATGTGTTAAACAAAAAAAAATGCATTATAACATCTAAAAAGGGTAAATTAAAAGCTGAATGGGCTGTTGAAAGCCTGATTCAAGCAATAGGAGTGGCTAATCATTAACTTTTCTGCAGTAGATGAGGCAGTGCTATAAAAGCATGTTACTAAGATTAATTAATTTAGCACCATAACACCACTTTTAAGTAGGTAGATTACCCCACTGAATAGGGAAAAAGTAGTAGATAAAAATACTCTGTGGAAGCTAATTTTAAGTACATCAGCTGCACAGAGAGCCCCACACCTATTTGTCCTCAATCATTGTACAAAGCTATAGCAGCAATACCCTCTGTAACTATAAGCAAGGCATTTTCCCTGCTATTAGTGATCAGCTAGGATTCACGGTCAAGATATCCCACATGACAATTCATCCCTACAGTTGTTAGATGTTTTACTACTCGTTCCTTAATTAAACACCTCTTTCTTTAGCACAATAATGTAGTTTAGCAGCAGGGAGCAGAGACTGAAGTCTAAGGATGACAGGAGCTTACAACTGTTTCCTTATAAGAGGCATCTCACAGTATTGCAAACCAGCACAAGGCCAACCCCAATGAAATGGGAGAGAGAGAAGGTTTCTAGCAGACCAAAGTCTTGGATGCCAAAACAGGAGAGAGAAAGCTGTAAGGAACCCTTAACTCAGTCTATGAGCAAATGTAACAGGTTAAACAAACCTGGATCTAAAGTGCTAACAGCATGTAACCACGGACTTGTCACGGGATGGAAGATTTCACACAAAGGAATAAAGGTTCCAATACACTTTGGAAGCTATAGATCTCATTTTCTCACTTATACTTCTTGCACAACAGCAGAAAAATATCAGTTTAAGCCTGGTAAGTGTGAAGCAGTTTACCTTTTGCTTCCTCTAGCTCTGAGTACTACTTCTCCCCTCCATCAACAAGCTCTGAACCAGCCAGCTCTGCTGCTGCTTCAGGTTTTATAGTCTTCCCATCCCCCAGAAGCCTTTGCAGCCTCTCCTCCTTCTCTCCTGGGCTTTATTTCAGTGGGCTTTAACCCACCAGGAAAGTAGATTTATTTCAGATACAGCATGGGTTTTAATTTTTGTATCTTTCCATCTTTTTCTGCTGAAATTGTGTTCTGTTAAGCACAGTAATGTCTTGTTGATTTCATTGTGCAAGATAAAATAGTTTACATAAAAAAATTAAGTTTGTTTTTTAGTGGAGATCTATTCATAAGCTTTGACATGTTCTTCTGCAAGGAGTCATCTACTACAGTGCTATGTAAAATTTGGAGCTTGGATCTCAAAGAAGGCCTCAAACAGGATCTTTAGGAAAAAAAGGTAAGAGAATTCTGCTGACCAGAAAAGAGGTAGTGGTGTTTAATCATTTTCTGTGTGCTGCTGCTTCTCCTTCAGTCTCCGGCTAAAGTTTTCCTCAAATTGTTCAAGTATAACCTTTTTTCTTGGTTCCATTAGGTAGCAAAGTGTGAGTAAAAAGTGCGTTTCGGTGTTATTGTCCTTGGCACAATAAAAGGAAAACAGTCCTTCATAGTTGTTTTGTGACCTACTGTACAGGTGACAGGTTCACCACTTCCTTGGTGAAGCATTTCCTTTGAGGCTCTATCAACCCATATCATACATGCTGTGTTTGTTAACAGCCTATAGTTTTGTGGGGAATATATGCATATGACTAAATATATGAAGAAAATATTAGGGACATTCACATGTTTTAGATGTGTTCATCTGAGACCTTCTGGAGCTATATGTTTTCTTCAGCGAGATGGAGCTGTTGGAGATGCTCTGTCAATCTGGTTATGTGGTCTAGGTGAATGCTCTTCATGCTATAATTTTGCCTGCTGTAGGGAAGATGCCTCCTGCCATGAAAGTGATTGTTTGGTGATTTATGAAAGAGATCTATATGGGTTTCTGTGGGTCTCTTCCCCTTGCCTGCTCCTGCTAGCTCCTCTCGCCACAAGCAGGGTTTGCCAGTGGGGCAGCCGCCTCCAGAGCACACCACTGCTTTCAGATGCGAGACAGTCCCGGCTGGTAGCTGGGAGCAAGCTGCTCATGAATGTCAGAACAAGAGGGCTGGGGAGGCCAGTCCCTGCACAGGGATGGGGGCAGCTGAGCCAAGACCCACTCCCTCCTCCCCGGGCCCTTGCAGAGGGCTGGTGTGGGGCTGTGGGTTTCCATGTCAGTGTGGTACCTGAGGTGCTTTGCACAAGGCAGTGGCTGTGTCCTGCCAGCAGATCCAGGCTGACAAGCCAGAATCCACTACAGTTGGTTACTGTAATGGTGGAGCTTTTTGCCTTCCAGTCCCTCTGTGAGGCCTAGGGACTTTAAAATGAGACAATAAGCCTTCTAAATGAGAGCAGAGACACTGATAATCCCATGTAGCCATAGGACATTAAGCCTACAGTATTGATGTCTTAGTTTGGCTCTTGTAAATGGTCAGAAAATCTTATGGGGCTGATAGAGATTACATAGCTCATAATTTTTATAGCCAGAAATTATTATAATTATTTTAATAAAGTAATAATATTCACAGAATCATAGGATGGTTTGGGTTGGAAGGGACCTTAAAAGTCATCTCATTCCAACCCCTCTGCCATGGGCAGGGACACCTTCCACTAGACCCGGTTGCTCAAAGCCCCATCCAACCTGGCCTTGAACACAGCCAGGGATGGGGCATCCACAGCTTCTCTGGGCAACCTGTTCCAGTGCCTCACCACGCTCATACTGAAGAATTTCTTCCTTATATCTCATCTAAATCTACCCTCTGACAGTTTAAAGCCACCACCCCTTGTCCTATCACTACATGCCCTTGTAAAAAGTCCCCTTCCAACTTTCTTGTAGGCCCCCTTCAGGTACTGGAAGGCTGCTATAAGGTCTCCCCGGAGCCTTCCCTTCTCCAGGCTGAACAACCTCAACTCTCTCAGCCTGTCTTCATAGGAGGGGTGCTCCAGCCCTCTGGTCATCTTCATGGCCCTCCTCTGGACTTGCTCCAACAGGTCCATGTCTTTCCTGTGCTGAGGACCCCAGAGCTGGACGCAGTACTCCAGGTGGGATCTCACCGGCGTGGAGCAGAGGGCAGAATCACCTCCCTCGATCTGCTGGTCACACTTCTGATGCAGCCCAGGATATGGTTGGCTTTCTGGGCTGCAAGAACACATTGCTGGGTCATGTTGAGCTTCTCACCAACTAATAGTCCTTCTCCTCAGGGCTGCTCTCAATCTATTCTCTGCCCAGCCTGTATTTGTGCTTGGGATTGCCCTGACCCATGTGCAGGACCCTGCATTTGGCCTTGTTGAACTTCATGAGGTTCACACCTCTTGAGCCTGTCCAGGTCCCTCTGGATGACATCCCTTCCCTGCGGCGTGTCGACTGCACCACACAGCTTGGTGGCATTGGCAAACTTGCTGAGGGTGCACTCAATCCCACTGTCCATGTCACTGATAAAGATGTTAAATAGCGCTGGTCCCAATACCTACCCCCTGAGGAATGCCACTCGTCACTGTTCTTCACTTGGACATCGAGCCGTTGACTGCAACGGTTTGAGTGCAACCATCCAGCCAATTCCTTATCCACTGCATGGTCCATCTGTCATATCCATGTCTTTCCAATTTAGAGACAAGGATGTCATGCAGGACAGTGTCAAATGCTTTGCACAAGTCCAGGTAGACTATTACTTATAATAATAAACATTTACTTTAATGTCAAATCTTTCTGGCACTGATTCCTCCAGCTTGCATCTAACTCCCATAGCCTGAAACTCTTCTGAATGAGTCCCATGCTCTTGTTCCACAGTCCCATGGGTAAAAATCTAAAATGCTGACTCTTTATTTTTTTACTAAACTCCTCAGTAGGTGAAAGGCTTTTTGGGTCCTTATAAGAAATTTCACTGAGCGAGAAAAACTTTCCTTTGGACGCCAACTTATTAAAATGGCAAAGTCAAGCACTGTCAAATTCATGGCAAATGCTGTGAGCCTGTCACTTTGAAATTGTAGGGGCAGATGGTGAGAAGCTTTCCTGCTGGTCAGGGAACTTTCTGAAGGCTCAGTTACTTAGACCAGACTGATTTTTTTTAAATATTTTTTTGTAAGAAGTAAACTTGGATTACCTCCCATTTGTCATAGGCTAAAAGCATATTTCACCTACTATAGACCAGCTGCTTCACGGTAATGTCACATCCCAGAATAACCTTTTCATTTGATCATGCCTTTGGTAAAGCAAGGAAGCCTGTGAGCTTATTCCTCGTTCTGTGTTCCTCCTCAATCTTAGCAACCCAGAATTCAAATGCAGTGACATGCCGGTTTTGTTTTGTTTGGGGTTTTTCCCCCCAAGAGACTTGAAGTAACAGAATACTTTCAGAACAGGGCTTAAGAGCTAGACCGCAAGACAGTCCCTATTTAAACACAAAGAATGACTGGAAGAATAACCATTACTGCATGTGGGCTAGCTGCCGAACTGACGGCTGCCTTGGATATGCCAATAACATGTTTTGAGGCTGTTCAGAATTTTTGGGTTTTGTTTTGGTTTTGTTTATCTGGTTGCTGCTGAAGAAGCTTTTCTTTCCCTGGTATTTTAAAAGCATGTGTTGTGACCTGTCTCTTGCTAGATTCATTTGATGTGAAATTTGAGTCTGGCCATGGAAAAGCAGACTGCAGCAATGTGTTTATTTTGCTCACTGATGGAGGTGACATGGAACAGCGTAGTTTCCAGTTTTGTTGAAGTTTCAGCTCAGATTTGCGTTGTAAATGTAATAATCACATTTTAGGAAGAAAACTGGCACGTGTGGTCTACAAATAGAAGGCCCAGGTCCTGCAACTTTGCTTTAGCTTCCCCCAGACTATGGCTTTCCCCAGGTAAACAGCCATGTTCACACAAAGATCATTGCAGAAATTGTGCTAGAAACACCAAAGCCCAAATTCACAGCTAATGTAAATCTTCCCTAGACGCTAAGGGGCTTCTCTAAATCACATCTACTGAGACTGTTGCTTTCGTCAGCTGGGAGATAATCTTCAGATTTCAAAATACCAAATGGATTTTAAGTCCATTTACCCCTATCCTAAGAATTAAAGAAATCAAATCAAACAAACAATGGAACCAAAACAAAAATATTTTTCAGTGCTGCTTCTTTGCAGAGAGATTGCGAAATGGAATCTTTTGCTTTGCCAACTCTCTATTAAAAATAACTGGTAGATATATGCAAAGAATACTCTCAATTTCAGTTCAAATGACAATATAGAGGTGTTATAGGGCTAATTAAAGCAGTTGATATTTGTTCAAAGCTTGAAGATGGGAAAACCTGGACAAGCACTGCTTTTTATTATCCATAAACTTTTCCTTTTTCTAAACCAGGGCTATTCTTAACTAAGGAAGTATTTTCAAACTGTGTGACGTGCATTACATGAGAAAATTATACATAGAAATTTACTCACCTATATAAAATGTTTTTAATTGCAGTAGACCATAATGTCAGACCTAAAATTTATTCTTCTTACTGACATGAGAGCAAATTAAACTCTACCTTCTTTCTCTAGTTCTTTTTTGCTTCAAAGATACCAGACTAGTTATACTGTACATGGCAGGAGCAGTCAGAGGACTCTAATTTAGTCAGGATATATCTAATAATTTCCTCAGAAAAAAAGCATCTTCCATAGATTTCTTTCCTGCAGCCTTTCAGTAACATCTTGAGTGATGTCTCAAGCTCCCCAAACACAGGGCCATTCCCACCTGCAGAGGTTGCCTCTCCTGCACCTGAGTTTGTGTGTGGTGTTTGTTGCATTGCAATGGAGAACACATCTCTCGAATTGAACATGCGAAGCTGTGAGGTTTAGCATTCCTTTTGGAAAGGAGCACAGCCTGGCTTATGGTCTGGGGTTTTGAAGACGAACAGTAAGAGCTAAATCATACAGTCAATCTTTGGCTGCATTTCCATGAGTTGAAGAACGATGTATGGTGACTCTCTGAGTTGAGCCAATGACAGATTTTACTAAGGACTCTCTTCTTCTTTGTACTCAACCTCTGTCCTTAGAATTGATGTAACTTGTGGAGATGGGTATGTTATGTGTGATTTTTACATCTTTTTCACTGAAAAACACCCCATTGTAAAGAAACAGCATTAGTATTTTTCCCCACTTACCAGAACAAGTACTTTGACAGGGCCACATGTCATAAGAGAGGACACCTGCTGTATAATTACATTTATTTATGCTCTTTGATTATGTGTAAAATGCACTTTTACCTAGTCCATATTATAAGCATGTGAATGAGAATTGGGAAGTGATTAGTGTATTTTTCCGTTCTCCAGGATAACTATCAAAGGATATCTCCTACGCATTAGCACCTGCATTTCTGCCTCAAGCAGCTTAGTGAACAGAATTATTAGTGTAAGCTTGTGTTAGTTATGTATCTGTACGTCACTCTGTACATTGAGAGAGGAGAGAAAAAAATCCTAATAATTCATGCACCAGCACTGGGGTGAATTTTACAAGGCATGTGACTGTATAATCCCATGCCTCTGAAAGCAGATCGAGCCATATGGGAAGTATTTTACATAGTTCTGCTTTTAGGCAAAAGCTTTTGCATTTAGGAGAAAACCATATCAACAAATAAACCAAGACCTTATTATTTAAAGTCCTTATATTTAAAGGACCAGATTCTCAACTGCTATAAACTTGACTTTTGGCTTTTTTTACTAGCAGAGAATCTAGACAAGCTTATGAAAGGTACCTAGAAAATGACCGTAAAACAAAAACAGAGGCACATTTTTGCACACACATATCAAGTACGGAATAGGACGTCTAGAGATTAAGACTTTCAAAAAATCCACTGCAAAACTGGCCACTGTGGACAATTGGTAGGGATTTGCGAGGCTGATTATGAGCCTGGTGTAGTTTAGCAATATTGACTGGCGCTTCTGTGATACTTGCTTTATTAAGCATAGTCATTCTGATCATTAATTTCAGCATGAAATAGTTTTATAGAGGCTTTTGTGCGTTAGCCTAAGTGATTCTTCACTAAAGAAAGAAATCAGTATGTCAGTGGATATCTTTGAAGTTAGCAAAATTTAACTGCCCAGATGTTTCATGAAAGGCTTTCAATTCAGATAGTATTTTCAGCCTGGCTGCCTACCAGAAAATAAATACCCTTCAATTTTTCATGGAGCCAGGAGAGTCTGATAGTTTTTCTCTTCCCTGCCCACCGGCGGTGGTTGGCAGTACCGAGGTACCAGAGTGACACCTCGTGGTCAAGAGGGAGGCAAAACAAAGAAACTTTAGGAATCATGAACGAATATAATTTTTATACTAAATGCACATCAGGACTTTACTACGTCTTGTCATAGGCCATCTAAAATAATGTTTCCTACAACTGCATTGTTTTTATTTTCATACATTTATGTATTAAGCCCCAAATACTAAGAAAGAAAATAAAATTTATTAATTACTCATCCAGGGAAAAGTACCAGATTCCTGCAATGAGATAAAAAAAATTTTTTACACCTCCCCAAAGTATTTTAATTTTATTTTACTATTAAAATCATTATTATTTCTCAGACAACTTTTAAGAAAGGCTATCCCATAAATATTATTTTCCCTTATAGGAACATAAAATAGTTTAAGTTTTCTCAGCCATCTGCCAATTTTATATGTTCTACGCTGTTTCACTTCTTCCTTTCATCCTTTTGCCTGTCACCAAAGAATCCTGACTATTAGTTTCCCAGCAAGTCAGTAGTCCCAGTACATCTCAGGATGAGATACTGAGCTGGGTAAGGTAATTCATAGAGGCTGTAATTCCTCATCCTCAGATTATAGTTTTAAAATAAGATCAAGACAAATCTAACAGAAGAGAACCCCTCCTCCTTTTTTGCAGCCAATGAGTTAAAAAGTATTTCAGAAACACTTGCCTGCATTGTGGGGGGGAAAAAATTGGCAGGTGTCAGGCACATTTGTAGTACAAAGTATTGTACGTTCAGAGCCCAGAGCAAACATAGTTCAGCAAACAGCTATGAAATATTTACATTACTGTCCACAGTTTACACAGCAAGAGGTTGAAATGGAGCATAGAAACTCAGGGATTTGCTCACAGAGCGATGAGTGACTGTTCTGAGATAACACAAAAAAGGTCAAGATCCTGTGGAAAGCAACTAAAGATGACCCATGAAGAAGGACACCAAGAGACTTAGTCTTTTCCCTGCCTTCCTTCAACTAGTCAAATCCTTTCTGATCCCTACAGGTGTCTGAAGACCTGCCGGGTCAGAGCATTAAGCCTTTCACAGTGTGACCCATTAAGACAGTCTACAGGGTGAAGAGGACTGACCTTTCTTTTTATCCCCCCATGCCACCAATTGGGAGCATTTTAGAGCCTGAGCAATCCTCTGATATTAATGAGTCAAGACGGGACAGCCTTAGGTATTAGATAACCTTCTTCATTTTCTTTGGTCCCCAGTGGAAGCCAGACAGGCAGAGACAGCCCTTGGTTTGGTTATGATGTTCTTCCTGTACACGCTGTCAAGGAGAATGGCCTTGAAAAAGGTCCATCTCTGATGCCTCTTAAGTCAATAGACTCAGATAACAGAGGGGAAGAAAAATAGCACTGAAGGGCAGTTGAAGACGGAGGAAATAGCAGTGGGGGCTTTTAATGATACAGGCACAAAATCTCTCTTTTTTTTTTTTTTTAGGCAGAAGTGACTCTTCTGAAAGACCAGCAGCTAGCAGGAAAAGTGATAGTTGATGGGTCTTGTACAAAGAAAAGTAGTAGGTGCAGAGCAAACAAAAAACGAGGGAAGCTCCTTTAGCCTCACTTGGATTGGAAAGGCCCATGGGGCATTGCTTGCTAAGCAAGTCTAAGCAGTCGTGGGAAAAGCATGTTCCTCCAGGACTAAGGATCCATGCTAGAAATTATCTGCATCACAGGTTTTGACTCAGTCACAAACACATTGCCTTGCACATACTGGATATTTTATGAGTTGCAGGCGGGACCTTTTAAAAATTAAATTGAATAGATTACCACTTAAAATAGTTTGGGAAAATATTTTCTTAAACTTCCAACAGTCTAGTTTAAACCCTACCGAGGTCAGCAGAAAGGCTTTTACTAAATTCAAAGAACTGAATATAACTAATCCTGTAAAGCCACTAATTATCTCCAAAGGCATAATACCTGTCATTTTAGCAACTAGGAGAGACCAGCTACCACTTCCAATTCTTCCATTAAAGGCAGCCAGCCACCTATACTGGATATATATGTTTGAGATCAGTCAATTAATCACTTAGCAGCAGCATCAGAGACTGCTATTGATTCAAACAGAATGAAAATATATTGAAATAGCCAGCAGACCACACTGAAGTAAAATATGCCCAACAACAAGGGCGAACACCCAGTACCCTGCTGACATTTACATGTGAGGAGACAAAACTTCATACAGGAATACACAGTGGGAACAAAAACAAGAGTCATCACCTGAAATCAGCCATTGACACAGCAGACATAAACCAGAGCAGCTGGTGGTCAAAGCAATGGGAAATTTTTACATTACCCCATAAAGTGATGCAGCTTGTCAGAAAGTAAGACAAGGAGCTTGGTTGAGAATGGATAGTCAGGCTTAATGAAGTATGGCCTCTGTATCAGTGTTTCCTTATTCTCACTCAGTCTTTAAAAAGCTGATGCAAAATAAAATCAAATAGAGCCAGTAGTAGTGCTATGTCTTCACACAGGCCTGTAGACATCAAGCAGGAAATACTGCTGTTCAAAACTGGCTATTCAGAAGTAACCCCAGATACTAATACAGGAATGCTAGCAAGTTCTCAAAGTCATTCACTGGAGAAGAGTTACTTACTACTTAGAAGTAATTTTAAGTGTAGCAAATGCAGCTGCAATCTTGCTGAATAGATATTTTCTTGCAAGTGGTTTATGACACCAGGAGGTACATTTCCCATTCCCTCTAGGTGAATATAAATCTTGCTCCTACCCCATGCTTCAACAGATGAAGGAGCAAAGGAGCACTTTGTGTTGCACCTTCCAGGACAAACAGGAGGTTCCTTAGGTAATTAATAGAAAGGGAGGTTGTTTACATGATCCTTTTTAGCAATGTCACGATAGCTTGACATTCCCTCCCTCCTGGAGAAAACTGATTATAGACACTGAAAACGGATCTACACACAGCAGTGAAAAGCTAAAGTCAATCCTCTTTTAGCACCATAGGAATTAGATCAAACATGCATTTGCCAGCTGCTGCAGGACTGTCCCAGGGCAGTGCCTATTCAGCCCCTAAAAGCCTGGTACCTCCCTGAGTTGCTCTATCAATTTAGTTAACAGCAGCTTTAGTCTTCAGTCAGAAACCAGCTTATGCATAAGGGACATTTTCCAACTTTAATTGTTTGGGGGTGTGCAGCATTTTCCTTCATTTAATAAGATCTTTCTTTAATCATTAATCTCCTTCCTTTGTCACACACATCATTACCTTAACCTTACTCCCTTTGGCACTAACTCTGCAGACAGTGTAAAGCAGCAGGTAACATTCCTGGTTCCTGGCAAATAGTGTGGTGTTCCAGTGGACTCAGCTTGGCCAGTCACAGTAGATACACTCTTCTGGTTCCAGTAACTGCAGCTGCATTAAGCGTTGAAGTTTTTCTTTAGCAGCTCAAATTGATAATAGTCCTTTCCTAGTACTGACAGATTGCCACTAGCTGTAACTTGGGTTAGGACAGACATTTAACGTATTTCTACAGCACCTAAGTGGATATTATCAGACCCTCTAGGTGGGTTAGAGCCAAGGTCAGCCCACTGCAGCACACAGGGTGCCAACGGCAGCACACAGATGCATCTGGACAAGGAAAGCACAAGGCTGGTGGACAAAAGCCGGGGCAGCTCAGGAGGGGCAGCGGTTCCCAACTCAGCTCTGAGGAGCTTCTGTTTTCCAGAGGAAAACACACGAGTCTTCTCTCCATGAGGTGCTTCCTGGCTCCCACTGAGATTTAAGTAGGGCTGGGTTTTTTTTTCTCTAAATTAGAGATCAGTTCTTCTGTACTGCCCTTAGAAGGGTTCTGACAACAGGTTTAGACCAGAAAGGAGAAAGCAAGAGTCTGAAACAGAAAGCTTTCTCCATTGAAAAAGCATTTAGGAAAATTCTTCTGTGCCTTTCACTCTATTCATGGCCTTCAGATGACCCTTTTTCTCCAGCATTATTTCTGTTGCTTGCATTTCTTTTGTCCTGTGCTCTGAGCAGCCTCTTACCTGCTTACAGAGTCCCCTTCTTTCTCATCCATCAGAGTTCCTTCTTCAGATCCCCCCCCAAGAGCTCTTCCTGGCTCTTTTCACAAGCAGGGGTGGGGGGGAACAAAAACCACCCCTAACCCCACCCCACCCCCCCCAACACCACAGAACTTGAGTGAAAGCTTTGTTCTCCTCCAGACAAATCACTAGACCTCTCTCTGCCTCGGGCCCTGACTGCTGCTCTAAGAAGGCACATGCTAACACAGAGCATTCCAACCTGTGGGTGGGAAGTGCTAGGTATGAATATTCCTGGACGTACCTTCACCTGAACATTGTCTTTTCTCTTTCATGTAACTTCTTGCATCTCTTACCCCGGTAAATACTGGGCAGAGAATATGATTTGTAACACGGGATACACAGCCAGTGGGTTTTAAGAATAAGGGCCTCTGAGAAAATTAGAGACTTACAGTTTCAAAAGCAAACATGACTCTAGAAGTGGCTGATGTATGACAGAAAATATTTAAGACAAGGAAACAAGCAAGGCAGATGGATACTACAGTTACAATCAGATTGCTAGGGATTGTCAAATGAGAATCTGGATAAAAGGAAAATGCATGGAGGGATGAGTTCTGCATGTTTGGTAGCAGCAATCTCAGGAAAAGATACCTGCTGACACTGTTCCATCTCCAGATGCCATAAAAGGCACACAAACCATGATAGGAAAACACCCACAAGAAGATAAGTCACTAGAAAAGAACAGATTGTAAGTGAAACTTTGTTTGAAACAGGTTAAGTCTGCAGAAGAGCATACCTATCAGCTAACCCTGCTCCACCTGGTCGGATTAAAAGGAGGATGGATTTGTTGAACATTGCAGCATAAAGGCACTGCTGGAAGTACCAGCCCAGGAGGGACCACCTCTGACCCTGACATCCACACCAGCACAGGAAGAGGTGTAGGTTTCTTTTTACACCAGCTTTTACAGTATTTACCCCATTCAAGGATTTAGAAAGTAAAGTTCTTCCTCTTTTCTTTGTTCCCTGTAAATTCTCTATTATAAGAGCCGCTTATTTTAAAAGAAGCAGATGGTAATACCATATTCTCACTAAAATGAATTATGTCTGAGTAAAATAGAAGCAGCTGAGCTCAGGCTACAAGTGTCCAGTAAGCAGCTGGCCATTTTGAAAAGAACAAAGCTTGCTAGCACTTGGAAACTTTAAAAAACACACTAAACCCCTAATTTGATCCTGTGTAAAATCCCATTTTTGTATACACCAAACATTTTCATCTGCAATACTTTTTAATGGGATGGAGGACAAGCAAGTTAAGTCTATGATTCGCTGCTGGGGTTTGCCTGTGCTCTGGTAGAAAACACGATACTGAGCAGCAGCCCTAGCACCAGAGGTAATACTGATGCAACGCTGTGGAACTCTATTTAAAAGCAGTGGCTCTTCATTGAAATAAAGTAATCCCTGACCCAGTTCTTACAACATCCACAAGAAAACTGCAGACTTGTGGAGCTTTTACAGATGCTTGCTGTCACTATAGAAGCCCATAAAGATAACCTGAAATTCAACAGAGTTGCATTATTTACTAGTAATAACAGTAAGTGGGCACTTAGTAACTTAACTACTAAGTAACTTAGTACTAAATCTACTGCACATACAGCGGGGGGAAGCACTTAATACATTGAATTCTAGTCACTTCAGAAAAGGCACGATGTTTTCTGTTTTCAGCTAATCATCCTCCATCTGCAGCTATGACACATGCTGGCTGTTGCCTGGTAGGTCTCTATCCAACTATTAGTTTAGTACAATTCACTTGTCTAAGCATCCCAGTACAAAAAATTATGAACCAGTGAAACCCTGCCAAGCACTACAATGTCCTCAGCTGAAGGACAAAAGTAACAAAGTACTATCGCAATTCAATTCTCACAATACGCAGCCAAAGCACTATCAACCAATAGGGCTGCTGATTATTACCCACAGCACAAGGCACCTCATATTTTCACCAGTATAAAATGGAGTTTCAGGTGGCCAAAACGTGCGCATCACAAGCCTTCCACACGCTAGGTCTAGACAGCAGGGTGATTACAAAGTGTAGATGATGTATTTGTCCTCAAGGTGTGTCATTGATAACGGCACCGTATTTCAGAATGGAGCTATTAAAATGAGTCATGTCTTTGGGTATGATATTCAGCACCTTACCCGACCTCAGACACTGATGGGCAATGTTATGTTCCTTTCTCTGTCCTACTTGCTAGGAGTACTGTAATAGTTCATTCAGAGCTACAACGGTAGCTGTGTTACACCACCAGTCTTAACAGTGCCCGGGTAAACAAGACAAATTGCAGACTTGTAGTAAATTATTATTTAAAATGAAGCTTTCTTTAAAAGTTTTAGTACTGAAATCTTTTAGTTAGATCAGGTAAAGTGTTCATTGAATCACATGAAACCGAGACAGACACCAGTACTTACATGACAAAAATAGGGCTTTATCAGTATTTCAGGCAATAAAAATCCTGCTTTTGCCTAGCTGAAGTCATCTTCTCTGCACAAAGAAGTTAAGTAAAAGCCTGTCCACTATGAAGAGACAAACTAAATGTTAAGGTCCCCAGTATTGGCTTAAACAGATCAACTTCTGATTTTAAGAGCAGTTGCTAGCAGGTTCCCCTCGTTTTTCTACATTGATGTAACCAGCCAGCACCAGCAATACTACCCCTTGGCCTGTAAAGCCCAAGTTACTACATTCAAAAGCAGATAAATTAAGTCCCTAGTTTAATATGTCTCAAAATTGCATCCTATCACTGACTTTAATAGAGAGGAGTCAGCAATAGCAATCTTCTTTCCCTCCACCTTCAATTAAGAACTAACTTTCTGTATAAGCAATTTCAAAGAAATCTCTCCTCCTTAGCTCTCCACTACTAAATGATTCCATTAAGCTGACAGTATCCAGATGCTTCTGGAGATTAAAAGCGACCCTGCAGAGAACAATGCTAACACCCCCAACTGGTAGTTACATCTAAAAATGTTACTTGTTAACCAAAGCTAGATTTAACGTTAATACTTCCAGCTACTGATGGACACAATAAGCAGTGAGGGACAGGATGCCATCATCTCCACTGCTCATAAACTTCGCTGGTTATGAACAGTTTATTTTTTTTCCTTTTACATGCCTGATTTAGAAACTTAAAATACCTTCATTACTATTCCATGCTTTGCTGCAAGATTTGGCCCCTAACCAGCAAGTAAAGAAGCACCACAGTGCTCAGATCCCTATGACAAATATGCACCCTGTCCCTATTGGTGTATCTGAGAGGCACGAACAGAGGTGGCGATTGGAAATCTAACACACAATCCGTTAGCAGTATATACCTTTGTGAATTTTATTTGAACTTTCCACAATACTCTCACCTATAAAGTTAAATGCTGGGGAGCTTTAGAAAGCTCCTGTTTTAATCATGGGCAAGTCTATGGACATGTAGCGTCTCAGTCTGATTACAATTCCTAGCAGTCACGTTAAGTCAACATTTACTTGACTATTCCTATATGACAACAGACTAGTTTTCAAGCATAAACCAGCAGGCCCTACCTTTAATAAGAATCAGAGGAGAACTGTATTGCTATTAGCAGTTGGAAGGGGCCCTGTTAAGCAGTTACACATTGATACGTAGGGACTCCATGTAAAATTTAAGCTATCGTACCTTAACTGGTCCAGGAACTGGAACCATGCAAACGCACAAGTCAACATGCTGATGTCTAGGTAAATTCTTGGGCCTTCAAGATAACAGAAAAGCATATAGAACAAGGATTTTTTCCAAATACCTTCAAAAACTCAAACCCTAAACTGAGCTTGGCCATCTACTCGGCTTAAGTAGTAATCTGCAATTCATCAGTTCAAAATATCTCATTTACGTGACCTTTGGCACATTGATTGCCATGCTTAAGTAAAATTTTAAAGTGACATTATACTGGAACAACTCACACTTCAGAGGGATTTCCTATTGGATCTTCCCATCATGTCAAGAACAGCAATTCAGTAGTGTAGAGTACCTGCTTTTTTTAGACAAGTGGTACCTTACCAGCATGCTCCAAAGAAAACGGAGTCCTTTTGTAGGACAGCCACAGTCTGGAAATAAGTTCAGTCCTTCAGTGGATTTAAAGCTTTATTTATAGAAAGTTCACTGCATTAATGGCAGCAATATTTGCATTGTATTGGAACTCCACACTAATAGGTTAATATTTACATTTAGATAACATTTAAACAAAACAAACTAAAACACAGCCACAGTTTTAGAGCAGAAAGACAGACATACAAGTTAGACAGACTTTATAATAAAAGCAATCACAATTATTTCACTCTGGTTAATTTAGTCCAAAGGTCTGTTATTTCTTAATCAGATTAGCAGGAAGAGTGGATTTGTCCAAGTCATCAAAATATGGATGGTTCAAGGCCATTTTGCCAGAAATTCGTTTTGAAGGATCATAAATTAACATTTTCTGGAAGAAAAAGGAAACACATTTACTCCCTCATGAAATGGGAATTAAAATCATGTTAAATAGGTAGATATTTAACCACAGTAATAATCAAGTAACCATAAAGATAAGTTTTCCCCCTGTGTTCCATGATTTCTCCTAGAGAGAGAGGTCATTTCCACCTACAAGTCAGTAGTAGGTCAGTAGCAATGCATAATGTCTCAGAAAGTGAAGAAACATTTATTCTCCCATTCAGTAGCCAAGCCCATGCATATATCAGGGTACCATTTACACTGAACTAAACCCAGGACCAAGTGGCAATGATTATTAGTCTCAGCTTCTCAACTAAGGGACATAAATAAGCTTCAAGCCCAAAACGCTTACAAGGGCAAGCGGTCCTATGCTTCTTTTTTTAAGGTGACATTGAAGAAACTGATGTCAAATTGCTTCTACTCAGCTTGGTGCAGCTGTTCAGTTAAAATATAAGAGAGTGATCACTCTGTTACAGAATCCAAACAGGAAAGCAGTATACCAGCAGGTACAACTGAAGAAACCTTCGAGTTTGAAAACTTGAGTTCCTTTGCAGTAACTTCAACTGACCACGTCATTAATAAAGTCAATGAGAGCAAACAGAGGGGATGCCATAGTCACTAAAATGGTCCCCAGAACTTTCTAGAACAGGCAATAGACTTGTTTTGCTTTCAGGTTTGTTTTTTTTTTTTTTACAAAAAAAAAGAAAAAACAGCATCTACAGTATATATCATACAGCCAGGGGCCAAAAAGAGGAAAGGAATGAAGCATTTAGCAGAGTTTTCTACTAGACCTAAAACTAGTAAAGTCTCCACAAAGTCTTTTTGTTTTTATTTCTCCTTACTAAAGGAAAGTACATTTCAAATTCAGGTAATCAGGATTCTACCAGCTGCTTCTCCCCCATCCCCACAAATTTATCTTCCAGAAAAAAAAAAGAGCTTAACCAGTGTTACACTGCCCAGTATTCAGTCTTGACATTTAACTATCTTTAGACTTCATCCTACTACAGGGAGTCTTCCAAGTTGATTTAAACCACTGAATTTGCATTTATATTCTCTGAACTCCTGCCAAATGCAATGCTATCTCTAGATTTAACCTTGTATGTCCAATTTTACCTTAAGCGACAGGTTCCCATTAGCTATACCCCAGAACAACAGTATCCTATAGCTAATACTGATATCAAAGGTTCTCTTAAAATTGACTCGGACAAAAAAGGGCAAATTGCTCTAAAAAAGGGATGCTGTGACATTGAGACTACAGCATATCACCTGATAGATTAAATGACCATTTCTTCTCTGAGCAGTCTGGAACAGTTTTTCCTGAAACTTAGTGTCTGATAGACCAAAGCTTTTGATGATAGCCATTAAGTGCTTTAAAATGCTGGCCACAGAAATCATTTAGCTTATGAACGTCTTAAGTTTACAACCTCACTCAAGCAATTGGTCTTAACACAAAAAATATGTAACCCCTTTTCAAACACAGCTATTTTAGCAACCATCTATAGAAGGAAAATTTAACATTTTCATTGACCCATCTGAGCTTGTGCCCTAGAATGAAATATTCAGTTTTATTGCCTTTAAAGTTTTATTACTGCTTCAGGCTTAAAAGTGCCATAGGATACTTAAACAGATTCCAGATGCCTAAGAATTCAGCCATACCGGGCATTAACAGGAAACTAAAATTTCAACATTTATTAATTTAAGGTAAAACTATACAAGATTTTACAGAATTTAATATGCTTTGAGATTAGTATTAACACCATTTGAGGAACTAGTAATTTTTTTTGCCTTATTAGCAGCAGCCCAAGACATTGGTTTTATACAATGAAGCCACATCTAAGCTCAGAGGAGTACTTAGCAGGCCAGTTACATGACTGTATCAACAACATTCACTTGCCTGTTCAATTGATTTTAGTTTGTAAATGCAATCAGTAACAATTCTACTTCAAACTGATTTAATAATGATGCTGTCAGTGGACACAGAGGAATTATTCCCAGCTTAAGTCAGTTATCTCTGTAAAACAAAACCACTACAAGGTTCAGAGAGCTATCCAAAACAACTATATGTTTAACAAATGTTGTTCTGGTTGTCAGTCTGAACTGTGGCTCTGTTCTCACAAAAAAAAATTGTGAGAAACTGATAATTTGAGCTTCTTGGATAACACTGCTTCAGAGCATTTTGCCATAGCCATACCAATATAGGTAATAAACTACTTTGTGACTGCTTAAAAACATGAGCCAGCTACACAGGTAAATCCTGTACAAGGTTCCCTTTGTACCTAGATGGTTCTGAAGTTTCATCTTATCTTAAGACACAGAGCACCAACCCCACACCCCCATATACAATTCTGCATTGTATAAATGCAGCATTAGAATGTACCTTGGTGACTTGTCCTAATACTTAGGTACATCTAAGATCACACCTAAGACGTGATCTAAATTATTTGGCAGTGGCAGCACGTGAGCTGGAAGAGCACTAAATTGAAAAGACTGATGAAGAGCTTGTCAAATAAAAGCTTTACCCCATGCAACGCTACAGGCTTGGGGAAGAATGGCTGGAAAGCTGCCCGGCAGAGAAGGCCCTGGGGGTGCTGGCTGACGGCCGGCTGAACATGAGCCAGCAGTGTGCCCAGGTGGCCAAGAAGGCCAACAGCATCCTGGCTTGTATCAGGAACAGTGTGGCCAGCAGGAGCAGGGCAGTGATGAGGCTGCACCTTGAATATTGTGTTCAGTTTTGGGCCCCGCAGTACAAGAGGGACATTGAGGTGCTGGAGTGTGTCCAGAGAAGGGCAACGAAGCTGGTGAAGGGTCTGGAGAACAAGTGTGATGGGGAGCAGCTGAGGGAGCTGGGGGTGTTTAGCCTGGAGAAGAGGAGGCTGAGGGGAGACCTTATTGCTCTCTACAACTACCTGAAAGGAGGGTGTAGTGAGGTGGGGGTTGGTCTCTTCTCCCAAGTAACGAGTGATAGGACAAGAGGAAATGGCCTCAAGATGTTCCAGGGGAGGTTCAGATTGGATATTAGGAAAAATTTCTTTACTGAAAGTGATCAGGCACCGGAACAGGCTGCCCAGAGAGGTGGTGGAGTCACCATCCCTAGAGGTGTTCAAAAAAACACGTAGACATGACACTTCAGGGCATGGTTTCGGAGGCTTGGGGGTGTTGGGTTGGCAGTTGGCCTTGATGATCCTAGAGGTCTTTTCCAACCTTAACGATGCAATGATTCTTAGTGTGGTAGTTCAACTGCATGGCCACAGAACTAAAGTAAACTCACACTAGACACAAAATATACCAATTAAAAATTAATCCACCACAGCCAAAAAACTTTAATTCAAAATTTAAAGGCAATTGAGACAGACACTACAGACAGAGTTAAACTAAGCCCCTGGTTTCACAGCTCATCAGTAAATTCAGCTGTTTCCATCATTGGTTATTCAGTTATGACCACCATGAAAGCTTAACCAAGATGAACCCACCAAGATTAATCCACATGCTACCATAAAAGAAAAATGTTTCCAACTGGATCAGCGGTCATATAGCCACATCATAATTAGTGCTGGCACCAGGAAGATGACAGCTCATTTGTAGGCAGGAGCCTTCACTTAGAGCTGTTTGCAAAAGCTCATCCTTGCTTTCAAGTTGTACCTGGTTTATTAGTATAAAAAAGCTGAGGCATAATTGCTTAATGAGAAGTAGTCTAGTCATCTATTATTTGTGAAAGTGAGTAAATGTCACACAAGGTGTCAGTTCTACAAGAACGACAGCCCATACCACTGCTGATAGCATGAAAAGCTCCATATCTTCATTCTAGCCAAGACCAGTTAGTATAGCTTTACGTATTCTAGAGCATTTGAGATGACCTGTTCAGTTTCTTAAGCAGTAGTTTAAGAAAGGCTACTTACAGACAGCAGATCGAGTCCATCTTCATTTAAGTTTTTAACATGTGTTCCCAGGCTGCCAGGTTTCCATTTTGGGAATGTGTTTTTGTAGTCCTGCAGGGATTCCACTTCAGGCCATACCTCATTGTTGGGGGTACCTAAAGCTCTATGCAAACGTAAGCAAAATACTGAGCAGTTTAGTCTGAAATCTGTATGCACTACTCTGATTTTAGTAAGTGCGTGGCACTGTTGTGCAGTGCTGCACAAGTAGCAAGGAAAGGTTCAGCCTGACATACCTGAAGATTCTGAAGAGCTGGTCAATCTCAGAGTCCCCATGGAAAAGCGGTTTTTTAGTTGCCATCTCAGCAAATATGGTACCTATGCTCCACATATCTACAGGGGTAGAGTAACGAGCAGATCCTAGCAACACCTCTGGAGACCTGTACCACAGTGTCACTACCTATTGAACAAGGAAATTTTTTTATAAGTTTATAGAATCAGGTCCTCTAATGGACTGCAAGCACAATGGCTCTTTCATTATTAAGCAGCATTCACAGTTTTTTGGTTAAAACAACAGCTGGTGCTAGAAGTTTTAGTGAAAAATACTAGTTTCAAAACTTCTTTTACAGATAAGTGTAACACACTCCATCACAGTAGTTTCTACTGCAAGCGAAGCAGTTGCCTACACTACTTCCAAAGGGCAGGAAGCCTTTAGCACCTAGCCACTAAAACCCTCAGCAAACTGAGTACTTTGTGAAGCAAAAACACCCTAAGGAGACAGTGAGCAACAAGTTCTGGCCCATCTGATTCATTGTCATGGTAATACTGGGATTCAGAAGGTGCTTCAGAACCATAGAGTAAAACCACAGTCAAGGAGAAGGAAAGCCATTAAATAAAACAAGACTAAAGGAGAACTTTTTGATACTGTTAGTTGATGACTTCGAAAACTCCATGATTCTTTTTTAGCTGTTTCATGTTCAGTTATTACCAGAAAGCTAGTAAGCATTGTCCAAATCACCAAGAGGATGTTCCAACTCACTCACTTCATGAGTGTACACCCGCACTGGAATTCCAAAGGCTCGAGCCAACCCGAAGTCTGCCAGTTTAATCACTCCCTTGTCATCTATTAAAAGATTCTGAGGTTTTAAGTCTCTGTGCAGAACTCTTCTTGAATGGCAGAAGACAATACCTTGCAAGATTTGATACAAGTAACTCTGTAGAAAGGATAAAGTGGGAGAAAAAAAAAAAGAGTGACCTTTAGTACAAGTTAGTGTTCTGCAACATAAAGCTGTTTCCTTACATTAGCTCTCCCCATAGTAGTAGGAAATGGAGATCCAAAGCATTGCAGTTATTGAGTTAATATCGATCATAAAGCCACACATTAATTCTTTACTTAAGCTTAGTTTAAGGCAGTTTAATTTCAATAATTAAAAGAATTTGAAGTGGCATTTGAGAGTAAAACTCACATTCATCTTATTATCCACAGCTGCTTCTTTAACCTTTCATTTCTTCTCAAGGATTTAATAATACTGAAAATAAGAGCTGCTTATAGCTTTAGAGGTCATCTTTAGATTAACTTCTCTCTTATATTAAGAAATTATCCTCATTACCTTAACACGTGAACGATCCAAATATTGGCCAGATGGAATACTATCCAAGTATTTCTTGAGATCCATGGAAAGGAATTCAAAGACGAGGTACAGTCTTGAATCCTGCATTAGAACATCCTGAAGACTAAAAATCAAGTGTACAATCAACTCCATTGCTAGACACATGGACTCACGTTTCCCCTCTCAACAGGGATACAAGCTGAATTTCCAAGTTCATGTTACAAAAGCCTTAAAAAGCTTTCAGTCTTCAAAGATTACAGACTTGGTGAGTTACACTGGCATCCAGAAAATCAAGTATATCTGAAATAATGTCAGACTGAGATAAACACCCTATATGCTTCTGCTTAAACTTCTGTTCCCTCACGCCCAGTATCAGACACAGGAAGTCTGAGGAAAAAATATTGTTGCCTTTAAAAAAAGGCTGTGGGTGTTGGTGCCTAGCCTCCATTTGAAGCTGGCTTATTACAGCAGAGCCTGAATTTCTAGGAGGGTTTAAGGGAATATTATAATAGGAACCTAGAAGACATAGTGGGATTTGCACAGGATTTTAATTATTTCCTTCATCCTTACTAGATTATAAGGGTTCCTAAACCCAAGCACACATACACTGAGATGCTAGATGGCTGGAACTTCGCCAGTTTTAAGGCATATTAGAGATTCTGTATTTTGCTGCATCAAAGAGCAAGTAAATATCTTGTGGGGAAGACAATAGCTGTGATCAATTCTACATGTCAAGTAGTCACTGGTGGAAGTTTCACTCATAGCTCAGATGTGCCAGCTATGACAGCATCATAACGCAACACGTAAATCTCTGCTACAAAACAGCAAGGAAGTGATTGATGACAGAAGCTCACATAAGAACAATAAGGTCAAATGATCTAAAGTTCTGAGGCTGACTAAATTAACAGCTTCAGCCAGTTTTCATGAGGTACACTGTCTCCATTCTGACAATAACTGCTCTGAAGATAATTTACATAAATTACAAAATCAAAAATTTGTTAGATTCCTAGAACACGAAGAGGCATCATGAGGAAGTCTTAATTAGAAAACTAGCGTAAACACAGGACTTGGGTAAATAGCTGTTTGCTGCAAAGCAGACGCTGTATTGAGCAGAGTCACTCTCACCTCACTAGAATGGTAGAAAAATAATTTCTTATCTGAAGGGACCTAATGCCCTTCAAAGAGTTTAGCTAAATACCAGTATATGCATACCAGACTATATTGGGATGACGCAGCTCTTTTAATAAAGAAATTTCTCGGATAGCAGTACTTGGAACACCTTCCTCCTCACTTTCTAGACGTATTTTCTTCATAGCAACCACTTGGCCTGTGGTTTTGTGCCGACCTTTATACACAACACCATAGGTACCTGAACAAAAACACAGCGAAACACATAGGAAATACCAGCTTCAGGTACAGAAAAGTCATTGCAAATAAGAATTGCTAACATAAGCAAGAGTCCTTGCAATGAAGTATTTTTTGTTTAATTATTTGGCTTGATTAAGAACTACTATTTAGTTCTGGCAGTTTAACCAGGCAATAGTTTTGTTTGTTTAAAGCATGCCACCCATAAACAGTATCATTTGTTAGGACAGGGTACTTAGTAGCCTAAGTGTGAAACTTGAATATTTGGAAGTTGTAGTTGTAAAATCAGATACTATTTGAGTTTCAGGTTGATTATCTTTCAGGCAAGATCACTATACTTCTTCAAGCCCAAGGGGTTATGATTTTGCAATTGATACATCCTATTAAAAGGTTAAAGGTTTAGCTGCGAAAAAAGTAGTGCTCCCTCTGCAATCAGAGATCCATCTATCCATTGGTCAGCTCTACAGAAATACCTCTATAGCACAATCCTTAGGGCAGGAGAGAGGGTAGTGCTGTGGGTCTCAGCGGAAGCTAAAATTGGAACCAGTAGTAAATCTCAAATAAATAATCAATTTTAATCATCACTGTGCACAGAAATAGAACCCTCAACAAACCAAGACAGCTGAAGTATTCTCTTTTCACCCTTCTTGAAGCATTAATCTCTCAGATTAAGCTCAAACTAGTTTCTTTCAGGAAGAAAGATTCATGCACAAGGCTTCAGTTACGAAGCTTTGTTGCAAGATCCGAGCCCATACACTTTGCGATTACCTTAGGCAACGCCTTCCTAGAGTAACACACTGCAAATTCTCAAGTCTCCATAAGGCTGAAGCATTATCAAATGCACTGACTTCTACATTTAACACAGGCTGGATTTCCAGTGAAAGGGGCATTGCGACTAACATCTGCATCGAAGCAATCTTCTTAGTGCCTTGTAGTAAGTTAATTGTTAAAATTCATTTCTCCGCAGAGGTTTACTATCTGATCTTTCCCTTGACAAGTGTAGTGACCAGCTACAATCCAAGCAGAACAATCCATAAACCACTACTCCCCACCAGCAGCTCCAAGCAAAATAAGTATACCACGCAGTAATGCTTCAGGAGCAACCGGTACTCAAATTCATACACAGAGGAATGGAGGAGCTCCCTAAATTGAAAAGCTGTTTTCAGGCCTCAGAATGTATTTTTTCCCCCCTCTTTGAGGAAAATTACACCATTAGCCATCAATATGAAGGCAGATGCTTCTCAGCACTGATAGGTTGTTTCAAATAGACCATGTCATCTTCAAAGGAAGGGCAGGCTGAAAGCTTTTACATATAGAGATAATTACCACAGTTAACCACAGGCTTATTTTGCCAGTTAGTCGAATGTCAGTAGTTCCTCTAATAGCCAGGGTGCGCAGAGCTTCTATGACACTTGATAACTCAAACTGTGGAGCATTACAGGGCTCATGGTTCTCCATACTTACCTTCCCCAATCTTCTCTATTTTTGTGTAGTCATCCATTGCTATAGTATATTCCTGAAATGAACAGGGAGGGGGGAAAGTCATGAGGGTGAATAGTAGCTGTCCTGAACACAGTCAAGTCACTGCAATTATGCCAGGTCTTTGGAAGCTAGTTTTGCCTTACATAGTTAGGATGTAAGGTGGAACACTTACCGCTCTCCTCAACAATACAGGTTTTTATTCAGGGTTCCAACTAGAAAAACTACCTCCCAAAGTATGATTAGGCATCAACTCAAAGGAGAAAGATGCTTTTGAGAAGCAGCTGAATCACACCCTACTCATTAGTTTTATGTAGTTACTCATTAGCAGGAACCCTACTACCTAAAAATCAGAAGATTTGCTGTTAGCAGTGCAAGGGAACCGCAGCCCCGTATCATTTGGTAAGCGCACAGCAGAGGCTTCAGAGCAACAAACCTGAACTACGATTAAGGGGCACACGGTACCGGGCGGCGTTAGCACCCGGCGCGGCCGGCACTTCCCACCTTCCCTCCTGCTCCTGGCCTCCTTCACCGAGCGCCGCCGAGCTTCAGCACCAGCCTGGGCAGCGTTACGAGGCAAGGCGCGGGTCTGCAGCTCCCAGGGCGGTTTCCGAGCGCCGGCGGCCGCCGGGCGAGCGAGGGCGGGCGGCGAACGCTGGCCCCCGGCCCCGAGCCGCGGGCAGCCGCAGCGGCCCCGCTCCCGCGGGTCGCGCCGCCTAGAAACCGCCGCCGGCGAAGGGAGAAGCCCCCGGAGGGGCTCCCGCCCCCCGCCCGCTCCGGCTGCCACGGGCGGCGCTGCCCCCGCCGGGAAGGGACGGGGGGGCCCCGCACGCCGCCCCGCTGGGGAGCGGGACCCTCCGCCGCCCGAGCGAGGCAGGAGCGGGGGAAGGACCGACCCGGCGCCGGGCGGGGCGCGGCGGCCTCAGCCCCGCGGCCCGGGAGAACAACACCCCCCCCCCCCCCCCGCCGCCCTCACACCGCAGCCGTTACGCGGCCCCGCGCACCGACGGCGGCGGAAAAGCGGGTCCCCAGCGCCGCGGCGGGGCCAGCGCGGCGTGCCCGGGCCGGGGTCCCCCCCGCGCCCCCCGCTCCCCGCCGCGGCCCCGGCTCCCCTCACCTCCGCGCCCCGCGCCCCGCCGCGATGGATGTCCCCGGCCCGGCTCAGCGGAGGGCGGCACCGGCGCATTCGAACCGGCCGCGCGCCGCCGCGCTCCGCCAATAGCGCCGCGCTGAGACGTTCAAAGCGGCCAATCAACTCGCGCCGCTCCGGCGGCGCCAAAGCCAGTCCGAAAGGCGGATTTCTTGCCTCGGCGGTAAAATCGGTGCGGCCGGGCGCGGCAAGCTGAAGTGAGGCGGACGTCCGCTTGGTTCGCGGTCGGCGCGGGCGGGTGGTTCCCTATAGCCTAAAGCCTTTTTGCCCGAAGGATGAGATACGAGGGCGCTCGTGCAATGGTTTATACTGGGACGGTGCTAACGGGTAAACTGGTCGCTGCTCAAACACCACGTTAGGCTCTTCGCATGGTGTGGGCAATATAATCATATTTGGGTCAAGCTAGGCTTGTGGCTGCAGCTGCTCCTTTTGATCAAGCAAACCTTTTAGATTTCAATGCCGCAGCTGGCCAAAGCATAAATTCGTTCTTTCTGGCTGCAAGGGTGCTGGTATGTGAAGTACTGTTGTGACTTTTGAAGCAGGTTTTAATATACACGCATTAATAAAAGGTCATCGGGTAACTTAATTCCCCAGAAGCCGGGACATATGCCTGTAGGCAAATTAAAGTTCAACAATTAGTTCCGATAGTATCACGGCTTCTGAAAGAAGGGTTGGGGATGTAACTAGAGAGGCACCTGTGGACTTTGTTCAGCGAGTGCTCTGGCAGTTACAACCTCACTCCATCAGTACCCAGGGAATTAGTAACACAATGCACTTACATAAAAAAAATGCCTGGGAAAATACTATTCCAAACATTGCAAAATTGTGTTACTTAGAAACTTCAATGCTAAATAGATTTGCAAAGCAAATGGGTTCCTAATTTTATAGGTATCTCCCCTACAGGATAGTTTCACTGAGGATTCTGTGATGCCGCTGACCCCCTCTGGCACCCATTTCTCATCGGCACCGACAGTCCTGGGCCAACACGCTCCTGTGGAAACCTGCGGTCCCTGCAGGAATGAGATACAAGCACAGCTCCGCATTGTTGAAGTAACTGTATTTTTTAATTACTTCATTGCACTTGTTTACAACATCCGTGAAGGACAGCATTGCTGCTCCTCTTAAATGTAAACAGGGCAGGCTGTTGTACGCAAAAACGTACGGCTTCTCCCCTAGAAGCATTTCTTTGGGAGGGTGATTCCAGCAGGCAGGACTGTTTAGGGTGCGCTTCCTTCTTCTCTTCCCTAGCCCATGGCAAAGGCAAGAGGCAGCTCGTCCAGCTCCTCCCCTCCAAAACACACGTTTCGGGGGTATAAATCCTCCACTTTCCCCTCCCTCCTGGGGAATTTTTGCAGCATACGCTGCGCATGCTCACAGGTTTCTGTTTACTTTGAATCATGTATTCCCAGCACTTGCTGGAGATTTACCTGCCTAGAACAAGACTTTTGTATCTCTGGGAAATCCCAGATGGAAATACGGCCTCACATCTTGTGCAATTCGTTAAGAAAATAGTCCGATGCGCTCTGCCCTGCACTGCCACAGAGAAACTCTTCCTTATGTGTGTAACAAGTCCCATGCAGCCCGGGCAGCCCAGGCTCGGTCATGCACATGGACTGGCTGCACAGCTTGGGCAAAGTGCGTGACATGTCCCTTGGGCCTGACTCGGCACAGGCAGCACCATCAGGCTGTGTGTGCTCGGCAGCTTTGGGGGGATTGCTTTCTATAGCTAGCACAGGACCGGAGCTACTGCTGCTGACTCTGCTGGACCAATCCTTGTCCAGAGACCTTAGGAAGGTGTCCAAAGTCCACCTTTTCCTTGAGATAAAAAGAAAACATGTCTGGGAAATCCCAGACATATGGTAAACTTAGTGAACCTGGGGGGGGGAGGGGGGGAGGGTGCAGTGTTAGCAGTATCATGAACGCTTAGTACTATAAATGAATATAAGATATTAAAATAGATACTGTTTATATATAAAATATACTGTGTCTGAAAGTACTGAATACACTGATCTGAATTTTCTTGAAAGCAACATTTTCTTTTTTTCTGGTTTTAACCAGTTTTAGTTTAAATATACACAAATATTTCTTAGTTGTGCTGATACAGTCATTTCTGTTGGACACTAACCATTCATTCTCAGAGTGCTCACTGAATTTTCAAATTCTTTGAGAATATGGCTTTCTCCATATAACCCTTTCCTCATGAGTTTTCAGTGGTGAAGACCAGGAGGCACCAGAAGGAAAGCTGGTCAAAGGAGAACCGCTATCTCTTACACAGCAGCCCGGTAGCCTTATTTCTGTTTCACAGGTGAGGAGACTGCTCCCCGAGCCAGCAGCATGCAACGCTGTGATCTGTGCGAGGCGATGGTCCCCTTGACTGGTGCCAGAGATGACAAGTTTAGCCTTTTGTGATACCTTTAGAAAAAACCTAGGAGGTGGATGGCTTTGAGGTCTGTCTGATTGCTGTTGCACTTGATGGCCAGTACAACTGCCCCTGCCTTTGGGTCTGCTCTTGCAGCTCTGCCTCAGCGCACAAATTGTGCTGGCTTAATCACAGGTGAGCAGCTCAGGGAAATTACTTTGCCATGATCTCCATGTTTGGTGGACTAGCAGCTGTGTACCAACACCTTACAGCAATGGAGAATGCCGTTGTGTGCCGTGGCTTCCTTCAAGAACAGCAGAGGTTGCTTTGCCCTTAGCGCGTGCTAAGAGTGCTCAGCGGCCGTGATGGTGGGTATTGACCAAAAGCAGCTCACACCAGTTTCAGCTTGTCCCGGTCACTTCACAGCACAGTTGTGCGTGGCATAACTCCGTGTACACCGACAGAGGTGCTATGTGCTCCGTGCCCACAATCCCCATGCTTACTTTCTCTGTCCCTCTCTGTACAACAGTAAGCTCTAGCTAGTTTGCCTATAAGGCAGAGGACATGTAAGTATAGACCTGTCATGGCATTAATTTGCCAAAAGTCAGCCTGACAGTTCTGCTTACTTAGCGTTTTCCTCACTCTCGCTGTTGTCTGCGAATCCTTAGGATATAACTCATGTCTTCTTTCTGACTGGATAGTGCTTATCTCAGGTTGATCATTGCTTTAGACATGGCGGTAGCTAATGATACTGCTTGAGGCAAGTGATACAACTACATTTGTATTGACTTTTGTGTTTGAAGGGATTTACTGTTCTACTCGAAGGAATAGTAGCAGTGACCCTGCTGACAACCAAGTCACAGATGGACAGGGACGTACCGATGTGGGAATCCCTAGGACTGCTGCTCCCATTTACAGCAAAACATGGATCCAAGTGCAACACCGGGGGAAAACTCAAAGGCAAACAGCGAAGGAATCTAGGTCTACCTTGACAATATGACATTAATTACCATTTTATTTATACAAATGGGCAAAGGGCATGTATATTAAAACCTCTTTGGCATCCCAAACTTCCACTTGCTTGAAATGCAGTGCTATTTGTGCAAGGCATATAGGATCAGACCTACAATGCCAAGCTCGGATTATAGTATTACAGTTGTATTCGTGGCTAAGAACCAAGTGTAATACTCTGAACAACTCCTTCTATGCTGAGTAGAGGGCAGCTGCAAGAGTCAATATCATCTTGTCTTTCATATATTAATTATATTCTCCTCAGCAATAACATCACTGTAAGGAAGAGAGAAAGTGTATTCTGCCTTTTACATAATGATGTGATTAAAAAAGGTCAACTAGTTTGTGAATACCAATGAGGGTATCTAAAATAGGTTGTGTTCACTGTACTCAGAAGCAGAAAAATACAAACATTGATTGGCTTCTTATAATATTTATTAAAAACAAAAGATTATTTTGCTAGTATGACAATGCAAAAGTACAGTAGGAGAGATTTAGTAGCGTTTAGGAAAGCAAGATAATATTAGAGGGATGATATCCTTTTAATACATAGCTCACGTCATGCATTTAACCTGTTAAATGCCTCTTGTTATGCAGGACAGTTCCCACTATCAAGAAACATGGAGAACTCCTCTGCTGCTCTTATCCTGTGTTAGCATTTTGACAGGATGCCAGAAAACAAAAAAGCTCCTGAGAACTGTTTGAAAATAAAGCAAAAGGGTGGAAGCTGCTAAGAAAAAAGAATTAAGTTGTAACTGTCTCCTGAAAACATGAATATAAATATTTAAAATGTATTTAAAGTACTTGAATTTAGGCTCAAATTATTTTTAAGTATCATTTTTTGTAGCATAGTGTGTAGCATGTGCTAAACCACTTTACCTATAAAAACCAAACATTGATATGATTACAATAATGAAAATATCATAAGCCATCCTTTCATTTCAAATAATGGAATTGTAGACAGAAGGAAACGTCGGTGTGGTGGTTATTCATGGGCTTGTATCTTCCTGGAGGAAACCTTGGCTGAATTTGAAATCAGGGTAAGTTTCACCATGAGCTTTGCAGCAGCAGCACATGAAGAGGAGCGAGCTGAGAGCATGGTGCGCAGGGAGCTTGTGGGAGGGAGCAGAAGGAGCACCGCACTGGGGTTGGCCTCCAGAGGCTGAAACGTGTGTGGTGCCTGGATGTAGAGTCTGTAGAGTTCACTCAGCTCTGGCTTTGCTGAACTCCTGTCCCACAGCAGCGAATGCTTCACTGGAGCTCTTCCTTTGTCGTGGGACACACAGCTGGTTGCCTACAAACCTCTAGAGAAATACCTACAAACACCCAACCTGGATTTTATTTTAATAATTGTAAGTAATTGAGAAAGGTGAACTGGGCGTATGTACCAAGCCAGGGAAAACAAAGAAAAAGAAAAAAACCAGCACCTTTTGTTTCTCTAGAGCATCTGGGCAGGACTCCAGGCTCCACCAAAGTCATTGGCAAAACTCCCATTAACTTCAGTTAGGCAAAGCTTTCACTCCTGACCCCTGTAAAGTCAACCGTAGGAAAAGGTGGCTGCTTCCTGATTTTAGTTTTTGTATTTCACGTGGCTTACAAGCCAAGAAGAAAAATGGCAGAACCCAATAAACTGCTTTTTAATTGCTGCTTGGATGTATGAGAGCAGGAGAGGTGCATTCAGAGTTACATTTGGAGTTCAGCTCTCAGCCCTGGTGCAGGCAGTCCCCCACAGCCAGAGGAGACTGGTTTTGAGGTAAATGTGGAGGGCTGGTTTAGCAGAGCCCTCCTGCTGAGCATGGCAACCTCAGGCCCCATTCCTTTAGGCTTTGTCCAAATTTAAGGCCCAGTCAGTGTAGCCGTAGCGATATAACTCTATCAGCAACCTTCCTCAGGTGGAAGACAATTACACTAGCTTAAAATGTGTTTGCTGGCATAGTTGTTTCATTTCAACAAATAACTCTCCTTTTTCCAACTACCTCAGGTTTTCTTTGCGCTCCTTACCTGTTTATCTTTTTTCATCTCATGACAACCACCAGCTTCTGCGCTCTATCAGATCAAATGCACTGCAATAGCGCACTTAAATTCCAAACCTCCATTGGGGAAGTCTGACCTGAAACCTCTCCTGAAGTAAGGGAAGTTAATTTTTTCTTCCCTCTGGGTATCATTCCAGCTGCCAAAAAAGAAGGTATACTTTTCCAGGTGAGAATGTAGATGAGACAAGAGAGGTATGTAAGCCGTGGAAACAGACTCTGGATTTACATGCATGCACCACGCTTGAATTTGTTTTAAAATTCCTCCTCCTATCAATTGTGAGAGTAGAATTACAAAACACTTTTCACTTCAAGTAAAAATGATTTATTTTCCTTAAGGTGTTATTTTCTTGTACAATCTCCAAATTCCATTTAAGTCTTTATAATTTTCCTTCCCAAAGAGCAATGGAAGGTTGTACGCAGTGATGGCATAGTATGCAAGTCATATAAAAATAGTGTGTGGCCCAGCCACAGAGCTGCTAATTGCCACTGCCAGCGATAGTACTGCTCATTGGAAAACATGACCAGCCTTGCTTCACGCTTTCTTTTAGCCACCATGGAGGCTGTGATCCTTCCCCCCCCCCCCCCCAATCTCCTCTGGCTCCCTGAGTGGGCTGAGGAAATGAGTCACATCCAAAATAAGGGGGATAAAGACATTCTGGGAAATTAACTTCTCCATATGAGACACGGTTGAGGTCTTTGGTTAAATATTTTTTATCTGGCTCTGTATACAAAGAAAAAAGTATAGGCTTTAGAGAGAGAGTGACAAGCAATTAGTTACAGAGTATCACAAAGATGTATAAACACCTATAGTCAGTTTATACAGCTGGGTATTCGTTTTGCAAGTTGCACCTACAGCACTGAAACCCATAGTAGTAAAAAATAACTGCATTAAGCTGTTATCAACAATATTTATAGGAAAATTAGTGCTTAATAGCAGTTAACTGCTGCTAATTGGTAAATCAAGTTCTAATGGCAGCAGAAAAATAGGTTGGCACACCAGAACAGGCTTTTGAGAGGGGAGGAAAAAGTAAGATGATGGGATAAAGTCAATTGAGTCAAAATGAAAATAATCTTAATTGTTTTTACAATACTTTCACAGTTTCAAGTCCTGTGATAAAACACACGTTAATAAGATCAATTAAAGTATTTTATTAGACATTTGAAGACTGTAAAAACTAAGAAAAAGTACAAGCAGAACTATCGGTTTGGTCAATGCAGCAGCTCATGTGCAAGGTTTGCAGAGCCTTCAGCTTTGGCGGGGAGGGGAGGGGAAAAAAACCCCCAGACTGAGTCCGCCAGGCTTAAGCACACGAGGAGTGGGTCTGGGCTCATCATTATCCAGAGGAGCAGTTCCTGGTTGCCCTCATGCGAGCTATTCCCCTGTTGCTTTTCACCTGTGAGCCACTTACTACACCTGTAGTACTCATTGCGGAAAACCAACGGCAACCCTTTAACTGGGGTAAGGAATTCACTAGCGCCAAGCTAGAGGATATGGCTGGCTTTTTGTGTAACAAACTTCAGCCGGGCTGCCCAAACCGCGTCCTCCAGAGAGAGCTGCAGGTAGGGAGGAGCAGCCCTCCCGCGGCCGCCGTCTCCGGGTGAGGCGGGGTGCAGGTGGCCCGGCCCAGGGGGGGCTCCGGCGCTCCCCGACTCTTCAAAGCCCCACCGGCAGCAGCCCCCCCCCCCCGGTTTTCCCGCGGGGGGGACCCCGGGGCGCTACCCGCGCCACCGGGAACCTCGCTGGGGGGGCTCATGAGGGCGGGCAGCGCCCGGCCGCCCCCGCCGTCGGGGCCCGCAGCCGCCAAGCCGCGCCCCGCTGCCCAGCGACGGGACGGGGCGGGACGGCGGCCCCCGGAGCGGGCGGCCGGGAGCCCAGCGAGCCCGCCTCTCCCTGCCTGCCGCGGGGGGAGAGGCACCGGCGGGGCCCGGCTCCACCTGCGGGGGCGGCGGCGGCGAGGGGCAGGCCCGCCCGCCGGTGGGGTGGGGGCGAGCCCGGGACGGCTCTGCCCCCGCGCTGGGCGAGGTGAGGAGAGGTGCCTGGGAGCGCTGCAACATGGCCTCCTCCTCTTCCTCCTCCTCCTCCTCCTCCCGTCCCGCGGGACGGGGCGGCAGAGACCAGGTGAGCGCGCAGCCCCCGGTCCCGCACCGCTGCCGTCGGGCGGCTCCTTCTGCTTCTCGTCCTTCTTCCCTCCTCCTCCTCCTCCTCCTCGCCGCTCCGGGCAGAGCGGGGCCGCTGACGGCGGGGCGGGGGGCGGGGGGGCGGCTCGCCGCTGCTGCGGCCGTTCAGGGTGGCCGCCCGCCGGGAGGGGGAGGAGGGAGGGGAGCGGGGCGGCCGGCGCTGCCCCAGCCCGCCCAGGTGCGAGGGCTGGAAGCGGCGCGGAGGACAGGGAGCGGCAGCCCCGGCCCCGGCCCCGGCCCCGGGCGGGAGGGACGCACCGCTCGGCCTCTCCTGGGGTGAAAGATGACAGAAAAAAGTCTTTTAAAACAGCGTGACCGCGCTTTAACACTTCGTGCTGTTAGGAATGGGGTGCTTCAACGCGCTGCTGACGGTTAGCCTATTGCATGTGCTGTGCGTGTCTGGCTTGTTTGTTTTTCACACCTCAGTCGCCTGAGGTAGGATGGAGGCTGAAAACCCTCTCGGGTAAGGGCTGGAGTCGCCTCCATCCTCGCCTGGCGCCCGGCCTGTGTGTGGGTCGCTGCTGGGGAAGGTGGTGGCTGGCTTGCGCCCTGTCACCTGGGGAGCATCGCAGGGGCACCTGCGGCAGGCCGGCTTCAGTGCTGCTCGCACCAGCAGTGGGGCAGGTAAAGAGAAGGTGCTGCAGAAATCCCTGTCACAATACACAGGTAACAGCACCAGCAGCCACGGAAGCTGGGTTTCTCCCCAGTCCTTCCTCCTCTGCGGTGGTTAGACCCAGGCCACAGGGCCAGGTAAAGGGGCTTTGCTACTGAATTGTGTGTCCCGTAGGTATTCGATGTGATAATTTTCTGTTTATTGCTCTAATAAATGCTGCCTTGTATCATGAGTGGACTGGTCTGACGTTCTTCCAGCTGAACACAAATGGCACAATAAAATTTAACTGCGAAGGCTTGCGTTCTCAGGGCAGAAAAAGAGCACATTTTGGCCTATTACACAATGTCTGACCAGCAAAGTGACACTTCTCCTAGTAGAAGTATGCTTTAAGGGATTGGGAAAGTATGATAAATGGGAATTACTTTTTTTGGGTTTTGGGCTATATGCCCAGAACTCCTGAAACTAAGACTGAAAACTGTAAGATTAAAGCTATAATTAATCAAGGGTGAATAAGCTTTATACTTTGCTCCTTCCTTTTTTAGCTAAATTGGTATCTTTCGAATCATTAAAATTAACTGCTTTTAACACTGCTCTTTATACTACTTGAAACACTTAATATCCCGTCTTCTCTGTCCAGTTACCTCTTTCATTGTAGAGTGCTATAGTTTCTCATGTTTCTCCCTCAAATCTGTCCAGTGTTGATGCTTTAAAATGGAATGTAAATTAATGCCCTGAGAGGACTGATCAACTGGAAGTAAAGCGCTGCTCTGGCAGTCAGGTCTTCTAAGTTCTGGCTCAGCAAGCTGCTGTTCCCCCACCCATCACTGCTTCATTTGGCGAGAGCTATTTTTGAAGGAGAGCTCCTAGGATGTGAAGACAACACTTCTTGCTGTGGTGTCAGTACTCCAGGCGTTTTTGCTTCCTCTCTTTCAACAGCTGGCTCAAAGATGTTCACAAAGTGGGCAGCCTCCAAACTTATCTTGAAAGGTTTGTAACCTAGGCTGTGTTGAAAGCATTGAAGGGCCGAGTCCTTAAAGAAGGTGACTGTTCTCAGTCTTCAAACTGCCTATGTTACAGCTTGGCCTTGGAGTAGTCTCAGAATTGTTGGGGAGTCTCAGCTTTTTCCTCTGGACTCTGGTCTGAGAAGACTGTTAGGTCAGGCTCTCGACTTTTAGGGTGACT
This sequence comes from Morus bassanus, assembly GCA_031468815.1. NCBI lineage: Eukaryota > Metazoa > Chordata > Aves > Suliformes > Sulidae > Morus > Morus bassanus. Next base: position 8,221,813 of record CM062583.1, read on the forward strand.
TTTTGTGTGGTGGGGTTGGGTTTTTCCAGCCCCAAAGGGTGGTGGGTGTGTAAGGTGCTCAGATCGTGAGACACTTCTAATGCCTGGTGTTAGAAATGGAGGCATGCTTTGAAACAGATGGTGTTCCTTACAAGAATCTTTTCTGGCATCGTAAACTCTCTTGCTCTGATGTCCTAGATGCTTTCTGTGGGAATTTGCTAATACTCATTACTTGACTTCTGTTACAAGATGATACCGTACTGTCACATGCCATTGCTCCGTTGACGCTTGCCAGAGGATAAGGTTGGGGATTTTTGTTACTGAAAAAATTATCACCTCTCCCATCTTTTCCAGGTACTCATTTATTGACCATATAGGTGGGATTATTTTAAGATAATAAGATATATCTGTTATAATGTAGTGACTTGCAAACTCATATGAATAATTACGTGTTGATAAATATTTTCCTTTGTTTTTGAAATTCTCTTTCCAGTTTTTCCTGAGATAACTTCTAAACTTTGCAGAGGGAGTCAAAGATGCTGTAAGAGCATAGGAAAGAAAATAACTTGCTATTAAAGACATTTTTGTGTTACTGTACTGTTTTGTTAGGATTGCTCTGTTTGCTCTCTATTTCGCTTTAATGTATTCTAAAATATTTTGTTCAGAAGTTTGTATTTTTAAAAAGTAACAGGAAGAGTAGAATGCACTTTTTTTACTTTTAGTTCTTTTGCTATCACAGTTCTGAGCATCAACACTGTTATTACTACTAAAAGTCAACACCTAAAAGTTAATCATACTTGTAGGTTGCTGACAGTGCTGTGTTTTGTCCTGTGGTGTCTGTATCCGGTCAATTTACAGTCCTGAAAGTTTGGGGATTGTCTAAGGCTTGTAGAAGATCTGACTTTGAATTTTAGAAATGAGAAATTTTTGTAATTTTGCCACCTAACTTAAAACCAGGGCCTTGCTGGTAAGAGAGGAGACAGTGGTTGTATTGTTGTGCAGGGGAGGAAAAAACAGTAAGTGTTCAAATATAAAAGCCATGTATTTATCACATAACAAAAATAATTTAATAATTTAATAATTGTTGAAGTAGAAAACATATTTCACAGAATAAGCTTTCAAGTGTGATCTTACAGATCACAAGTCCACTCATAGCTGCTTTGAAAAACAATAATAAACCTAAATTTCCTTCAATCGTTGAAAACTTTGGGGAAAATGGTAGTTTTACAGTTAAAAACCAACCAAACAAAAACCCAACAAAAATCCACAACCAAACACAAAAACCGTAAACCAAAACCCAAACAAACCCCTAAAAAAACCCTGATACAGATCAAACTACCCGAGTCTCAATTCTCAAGAAATGTTCAGTATAGGCAATTTCCTCCCACTGCTGTTCATTCTGGTTTTATCCTACATTTTTACCAGTTTAACTTTGCTTTTTTTTTTCCACTTGAAAGTTCTAGGAGCTCTGTTCTTACACACTCCGTTTCTCAAAATTCAGTGCTCTTGATGCCATGTAAAAACTGTTGACGTACTAATCCAGTGGTTGATTACCCATTAAAGGTTATTTTTGCCACTCTGTGTTGTCTGAAGTGTGAATGTTTCCCATATACATTAGGTTTCATGATAAGCTGTTGACAATAGTACTTGTACTCCTGTTGGCACGGTGCTCAGGATGAGAAAATAAGACCTGGCATGTTGCATTAATTCTGAGAAAAGCATGGTTTTGCAATCTTTAATCGGGCAAGGTTTCATTAGCTCTTTGAGGGAGTTTGACAATGACTTGGCTTAAGGAAGCCTTTTTCTTTTGTTTTTTTTTAAACAGCTTGTGGCACTTATTAGATTTTTCCAGAGGAGCAGAGTGGCATAGAACCTGGGGTATGAGGGTAATAAAAATATTTCTGTGGGTTTTATGCTTGAATTCTGAAATGCATGCTGTTAAATAGGTATTTGTGATACTGACGTGTCTAAGAAGAAAATGAGAGTTTTGAAGTTTGAATTTTCCAAAACAAATCCTTCAAATTAGTTTTAAACATTGTTTTCTTTAATGTGATAAAGCTAATTCGGATTCCATTCCTTTCTTCCCTGAAAAATTTGAGAAATTGGGCAAAAATTGGAAATAAAATGTTTCTTTTTCTTTTTTAATCTAGGAAGGAGGGGGAAAAGAAGGAACCCCAAACTGTTACTCTCATCTTCAGTAGCTAAGAAATGCCAAAACTTTCCTACTGTTTTGATAAGTTTCATGTACTGCCTGATGGTTGGTGCAAGTAGCTCTTGCTCTCAACTGTTGAATTACACTAGCATTCACATAAAATACATAGAAAATAATAGTTACTTGCACTGTGTGTTTCTGCTGTCCTTGCCATTGGGATGCAGTATGACTATGTAGAGAAGATACGTTACAGGTTGAGAATAATGGGTGAGGAGGATGAAGAGGTCAGCAAAGAAAATGGCTTTATTAAAATATTGACTAGTGTGATGGTGAAATTCTGAGGAACCTTGCTCTGCTTGTGTTAGCCATTGCCTCATTGTTCACATTACGTTTGTGTGTTCCTCCAATCTTGCCCAATTTTAGTAGTGTCCTGAGCAAAACCCATCCTGTTTAGTCTTGGAGTAGTGGCTGCTCTTCCTTCTATGCTCCCTTGTGACATCCCACAAAAAAAGAATTTAGTATTAGCTACTTAAATGAATTTAATAAAAGAAATTACAATATAATTAAAACTTCAGTTGCCACTGACTTTTTGAAGAGGAAAAGGTACTCTGTTTCCTTCAATCTCCTTTTAAATTCAGAAAGTTACTCTCCAAGGGCGTACTTAGGTTGGTGTCCTTCAAAGGAGAAATTGTTCAGAGTTTCCATATATTATCTGATGTATGCATCATGACTTTATCAGTATGTTATTGATTCTATCTGATAATGACTTAGAAAATGTTATGAGCTAATGAAAGGAGTTTTGCATAGCTGTAGTCAGGAGTGTTTGTGGGCTGAAACTTTCCTGTCCACCTTGTGTGCTAGCACTAAAGCAAGAGCTGGCTCTAAGCTTCTGTACTCACCTTCTGTATTATTTTAAACAGGTTGTGATGACAGCTCCTTTTAGTAGGAGAAATTAAAGTAACATTCTGCAATGACAGAGTAGTTGATAGCATATGTATGTCATATGAGAGCTTGTTTCTTACCGAGAGTCTTCATAGAGATTTGATTTTAGGTTTTAAAATCTCTGTGATATAGTATCTATTTTGGAAAGTATTTTTAAAACATACCTGAGAGAGGTCATTTTCAGATAACTTGTGTAGAACAGATGAAGTTAGTTTTATGATCTCTGCATGCTACTGTTATTAGTACTATATTTTAAGTGTGTATGGCTGGTATTTTTTTCTTTTAAAGAAAGGAATATGGATTCTGTAGCTTCCATGACAATTAGTTTGCTCTCTGAAAAAGTAGAAACTGGAATGGTTATGAACAACCACACCTTGACCTAATAATCAACAGAAGTTCCTCTGCTTTTATTTTTTGTGGGGTCAGAATTTCTGCCTGTTACTGTATTGAGGGTGCTGATTACGCAGTTGGTGAGGAATTACTTAGCGTTAGGAAGATGTTCAGGCAGCTGTCTCTCTCTCCTCTGAATTTGAAAGTTAGAAGTCTGAAGTCTGTGGTGGGAAACCTCTGTTTTCATAGAAACTTTATATGTCAATTTGGTTTTGCCTCAATTTACTATTCTGTAGATTTTTGATGCATGTCTCTTGCTCTTAAAAGATTACCTGCTTTGCTGTTTCTTGTACTCATTTTTTTTTTGGGGGGGGAGGTGGGGGGAATTTTAATTTCTCTTTTCCACCCTGTAATCTCATACTCATTTCTGTTACTTTAACAGTTTAGTGCAGCCTCTGGCAACAGAGAAGTTCCTGTGCAGGTTCAGTTTCCTCAAAACACCTGTTTAGCTTTAGGACTGGTTCCAAGAAGATTCATCCTAAAATTGCTGGACTTACTGTACAAAGAACTCCCAGTCACAGAATAGGATAGATCTGACAAAGCTGAAAAACTGATGATTAGTTTTAGCCTTTTCTTTTTTCTGCTTAGATGAGTCTGGTCTATACATGAATCCACAACAGATGTTTAAAAGCGCAAAAGTCAGGTTCTTGTAAAAGGAAAGCAAGGCTCATAGAGGGGGGTAAGGAGCAGAACTGCATGTGTTGCTTATTGAGTACAGTTAATTGGAGTGATTAAATCTTCCTTGTTTCTTTACTTCTTTCCCCTTATTTTGAAGCTTTCTGTTTGTGCTGTGGGGGAATCCCAAGCAGCAGACTCCTTTGCTTCTGTACTGCAGGTCTGACCCTTTTATGAAGGTGTTTTGGGGATGGATGTATAAAGTTTGTTGAGGCAGTTGGGTGAGGAGGTAAAGAATGAGTCTTGTGAATGGGGAGGGAGAAGTATATGAGGCCAAGTGACCCTAGTATGCTCTTAAATTGTATCTTTGGGGCATAATAAAACACTAAAAACTTAACATAAAAGGTGGGCCAGATGGCCTTCTGTTCTAACAATTAATGCTGCATTCAGGGAAAGAAAAAAGACTTCTTTAGAAGACTCATCCAATTATAGGTAGATGTTACTTTTTAATATTATGGAATACAGTAGTAACATAGTAATAATCATGTGATGGGTGCTAAGGGAGAGGCTAATTAACTTGGCAAAACCAGAAAGAGTAGTAGTATCTTTACGATAATCTTTGAAGGAAAAACTATAGGAATGAATAAATTTGGTAACTTTTTCAAAACTTAAAATTATTCATTGCTTACACTCCAGTGACCTCAGTGCTCTTCTGTAAAGGAAAACATTTTATTGACAACCTTAAAAACAAAAAAAGAGGAAGGCTTGGTATGAGTTTTAGAATTTGTTTAAAAGGGAAAATGACATGGTGTGTTTCATTTTGGTGGTGGTTTTGGATTTCTTTTTGTAGATATCTTAGGCCATTTCTATAAGTGACTATCTCTCAGTAGAGATTAGATTTAAGGCACAGTAATTGTTATTGCCCCATATCTCTACTCATGACTCCTTTGTGTAATATCTGAGGCGCATAAACTGGTAGATATAACACCCAGAACTATGGAGCAAGTTGCTTGTAAGGTATGGTAAGTGCTGAGGTAAAGGAAGTCAAAGATGGAAGATACTCTTAACAGTCTCTTAGAACACTTCACCTGAGAACGTTACATGCACCTAGACTTGCTCTTAAAGTTGTTGGTGATTTTATGCATAATAGCTACTAAGTGATTGTGTCTGTAAGTTTTCTTGGGCTTTAAATTAGGAAAAGTTAAATATCCACATGGCTTCTGAGTACCTGGCCTTAAACTTTTTGCTATGTGTTTTTTAATCTGCACCAACATGTCCAAAGGTCTTGCTTTCAGTGTCCTTTCCTTGCTTTCATTGTACAGTGTGGAGCAGCTGCTCAGTGCTCTGACTGAGGTAGCACAGGCAGCTTGCTTTTTATTTAACCTCAGCCTCTGTAATGGCATACTTTGCCTCATCACATTTACATTGTTGAATAAGAAGCTGCCACTCTTTTTTTGTTTTCTTTTGCACAGCCTCATAAGCCTTCATTACTTTATTTGGGGAATTCAGCTCAAATTCTTAGGGTACCATACCTGCAATGTTCAGCAGTTCAGTCCAGCATGTTTCAGGATGCGGACTTGTTCCTTCTGTGACATACATTTTTACAAGTAATGACTTGTGCCACAGACGTGACCCCATTTTGTAGGTGAATGATCTATAGGTGTGATTCAGTGTTTTGAACCTCTGATGGCAGAGCCAATTTCCTTTCTTCTTCCTCTCTATGCCTTGATTCTGCTTGTTCCTGTTCAAAGAATACTGCAGAGGGAGCACATATGCATGTGTCTGAGAAGGCAAACCATTTCACAGGTCATGACTTTGTAAATGCATGAATCAGCCTTACTCTGGGATGGGAGCCTCTAGTGGGAACAAGTTACAGTGAATAAGGAAAAGGCACGAACCTCCTAAATGGCATCTGCCTCTTAAAAATTTGCCATGTAGAACAGCATCAACCAGCGCAGGTGCTTGGCTTTTATATTCAGGAGCCTATGTAGCTCACAAGGCTCAACCTGAGGCTTGCTTGGTCTTACACTTGGTGCTTGTATGCCTAGCTGGGAACTCAACCTGTAGCTTCAATGTCTCATTCCAGTGCCTTAGTTCCAAATACTCTAACACAGCAGAGAACTTTCTTTTCTGTGGTTTTTTCTTCCACCAACCCCTGCCCTTGGCGCATCAAATCTACTGTGCTCTGGTGATCCTTGCAATCCTTTGCTAAAAAACCTATCTGTTTACTGTCTTCCTTCCCTCTGATATCACTTTGTGAAATTATTTTAATTCAGTAAGGTACTCTTGTTCTTGAAGTTATTGCTTTTCCTTATATTGATAGAGGTTAAACTTTTCCCAGCCTTTACTAATTTCGGTGATGTGGCTTACAGCACAGTTTTGAAACGTATTTTGTTTCTGTAGTTGGGGAGAGATGGGCTGTAGCAATGTTGTGGCAGGAAGTGGTGGGGGAGCAGGGCAGGTGCTTTGCTACCTAGTTTCATTGCCTGAGGAGATGTTATGTAAATACCTTGAGACTTTCCTCTGATTTCTGTGATGTTTCATAAATAAGCACTGCATTGTTTAAAACTCGGGTGTCAGAGGTAGTGAGCTAAATACACTCAGAAATTGTGTGACAAGTCTGAGGAGTAGTATACTTTTCTAATGATCCTCCTGTAGGAGCTAACCTGCATGCTGGGGAAACTCACTGGAAACAGTATCTTTCTGGAAGGGTATGAAAAATAATGGTGTGTTTACCTGCATTTGGTTTAGTGGTTGGAAAAGCCTGGGACTAGCAAGACAGGGACACTAAGTCCTAAATGAAGCTGGTTTAGCAAGTCTCAAAAACCAGCAATAGTTTCAATATAAAAATGAGATATGCAGTCTACCGTTCTAATTGAGTCATAAATCAAACAAGTCCAAAAAAAAAAAAGGAAGAATGCACATGCATCAGTCTGTGTCAGTTGAGCATACTTTCCTGCGTGTGGCCTGTATTTCTTTTCATGGACTCATCCCTGCAAAGCCGCTTTGTGATCTCAGTCTTGATGTGGGTCAAAAGGGGAAGATTGTTAACATTCCTCCTGCCCCTCTCCATCACCATCAGCAGCTCTCAGTGGATATCAGTCCTTTGGGCTCGTGTGGGAGAGGACAGTGGAATTTTGTGCTGCTTGTAATTGCTCTTCCAAATATTTCTCTCAATCTCTGTTTCATCTGGACAATAACCCAGCTCCCAATTTTTGGTGATTATTATGAATTGTTATTGATTTAGTAATTGGAATGCCAATATTGCTGGCATACTGGTATTGTAATATTTTATTAACATTCATGTGCCCATCAGGAAGCCTATGATACAGCTAAAGAAACAACTTTTCTCCAAGAGAATCATAATTTTGGGTAGTGTTCTCTGTAATTGCCCTTTAAAAGTTCTCTTGTCTTGTCCCTGGTTGGCAGGTTTAATACTGTTGCTTATCTATATGGCTCTTTCTCCCCACTTTAATGATTGTGCTGTATTTGTTTTGATACTAGTATAGTTTCACTGTGACAACTTTGGTTTTACAGGATAGAAACAACCACATTTTTCTGGCTAAATTTAAACTGCTTTCAAAGTGAATTGTCCTTTGTTCTTGCAAAGGAATTCTAGTGGATTGTTATAAGCAGTTTAGAATTGCTTGTTACAGTGATACAAGTAGGTAACAACATGCCTCTGAAGAGATTAAGGACTTCTAATTTTATGTTGCATTTGTTCCAATCATCATAATTCTAATGCAATGCATGTCTCTTCTGCAGTCTCTTTCCTTTGTCTTTAATGTGTCCGTCTTCCTAAAGAACATGTTAAAGAACATGATGTTGTCGAACAATATTCCCTTGATCAAACTGGAACAAAAGAAAATATAATAGTCAGTAATCATCTGTAGCTTGAAAGGCAAATGTACAAAGATGATTAACCTCATACTGAGCTCAGATATATTCCCTGTTGTGGGGGGAATATACCAAATATGGTTATTGCAAAGGTTCAATACTGGGGAGAAAAAAGCTTAGAAACAGAACCTGGTTTATGTATCCACTATAGATAATCTTTACTTAAGAGGAATATGTGTAAAAAGATACCCCTAAGTAACAGCAAATTCCATAAAGCTTGTGCATTTTATGGTTAATGTTTCTTTTATGCCCTGGTTATACTACGGTTAACAAAACCAGTGTATTGTAAAGGAACAGTCTAAAGTATGACAACTTCATTTAGTCAGCTGCATGGTATGTTTAACTGGACTGTGAGATTTAAGCAACAAAAAGGAATACCATTCAGATTGCTCTATGGAAGGAGAAGTAATTGTCTTGGACACCTGTAACTTTGTCATCTGCTTATTTTTGCGCCAATTCCACACACTGCAGATGATTTTGGCAGTTTAGCATGATAAGGATGTTCAGCTTTCTGCATGAAGGACACTAGTATCTGAAAAAACCTTCAATACTAGTGTAAATAAACCACTGGAGTGTTTTGTGTTTTATTATGTAAAACACCTTTGTTCATGTTTGTGACAGTTGCTGCTGATGTAAGTATAGCAAATCCAGCTGTACTAGCCACTCAAAGCCCTTGCTAGGGTTTTTCGTCAGTTAAAATTATATACAGTACTCTTCAGTAGAACTCCAATCTTTAAGATCCTTGGAAAGCACTGATACAAGTTGTGTATTTTTAAGTGTAATGTACTAACAAGTTTGACCTTCCTGGAAATGCGTCCTTACATTATAGTGAGTTTCATACAGCAAAATTCTGTTAAAATAACAATAGTGGAACAGCTACGAGTAATAAATTTTACTGTGACTGTCTCTAACTAAAGGTTGAAAAGAAAATGTGTGGCCGCTGCTATATGCGATCACTTCCATTGGCTGAAACAAAAAATGTAATCCTGTTATTTCTTGGCAATACTTCTATGAAAGAATTTGTATATTTGTATTTAATGGTATCGCAGCCTTTAATAGTAATCCATACTCATCACAGTCACTCACTAGTTCACGCCTTTCTCTACTCTTTGTACTGTGGCAGAGTCTGTGCAGTTGAGGAAGTGGAATTGGCTCTGTCCCTTGTGCGTACCGAGCTGCTGGCTGGTTCGACTTCTCATAGGTGCTGAATGGCAGTGGCTGTCACCAGAGTTGGAAGAAATGCAGCTCCTCTTAATAACAGACCTTAAGACTATATGATCCTATTGTGGAATACTAATTTAGGTGACCAGGGAAAATAGTGCTGGCAATATCGATGGTTGACAGATTTGATTTTTTAAATCTGTGTCTATTTTTTGAGATTTGATTGGAGGAAAGATTGGGATGAAATGTAGAACAACTACTCAGAGCTGCTGGAATTCTAGAGTTGAAATATTTAGAGGAATAAGTGATTGATATATACATATACATAGATTTTTATATATATATAAAAATATATTTTAAAGTGTATATATTTGAGATTTGCATAATAATTACTGGGAAAGAAATGTTACAGAGACTTGAAACAAAGGGAGCAGATAAGTCAGTATATGTGGCCAGATTGCTAGGGCAGTAATGGTGGTAGGAGGTCTCAGCAGCCAAATTATTTCTACTATAATGAAGTTGGTGCCTGAAACCAACTCCAGCTGCTCATCTCTTTCCTGCTGGCTTGTATTTTTGGCAGCCATCCTGAAGGAGTTTCAACCTAGAATACTGGGGGTGTGTTAGTGAAGGAAGGAGAGGGCCCATGGACCATGGCCTCTGGAAGATGAGAGATTCAATAGAAGGTGAATTAATCCGAGTCTTTCCTGTCTATCAGCGGTACCTTCAGCAGTTCTGAGTGTGACCTCTGCTAGCACTTCTGTTAGGTCCTGGGTGTTCAGGTGCTGGTTTTGGCAAGGTCCATCCCGTACAGATGCTGTCTTCCATGGTTCCATGGAAGCTTTATTGTTTTTTGTTGCTTGTGATGGAGGTGTTACTGTTCCCCCTGCATACCCAAATGTGTTTGGCTGTGACTGCAATTAAGCTGGAACAGAAAGCTGGTCATTAAGAAATAGCCTTATATTTAATGAACCATGCCAAACAAAGCTCAGGCTCAGAAACCTGTGGGCATTGATAGAAATCTTGAAGCTGACTGTGGGTGCTGGAGTGGGTGTCTTTGTAACTGGCATTACAGTAACCTTCTTTACTTCAACATCAAATTTTTTTGTTCTCTTTCATAGTGATTAGGTAAATAATGATAAAACCTGCAATGCTTGATGTTGTTGCCCTCGCTGTCCTTGAGTAAAAAACACATTTTAAAAATAATTCTGTTGGGTTCAAATGTCTGTTCGTACAAAGCCTGTCAGAGAAAGGCTATCCTTGAATTTATTTTAGCAGGAATACCCCGACTTCTAGTGAAATGCAAGATTTGTGTCTTAGTGGAGTAATCTACAGTCTTACCTTCCCAAGCCCACTGAATCTCCTTCCAAAAAAAAAAACCAAAAAAAAAAACCAAAACCCAAACAAAAAAAAACCCCAAACAAAAAAAAAAAAACCCAAAAAACCCCAAACACCCCCCCCCAAAATCCACCAAAAGAGTTGGTGAAAACTAATGTTTCCTTTCTCTTCTGAGATCTTGACTCTTTTCCCCATTAGTGTTATAGGGAACTCCTGAATACTACCACAAGTGAGCTCCATGCTTTCTGGGACTGCTGTATGCTCTGAAGTCTTGTTGTGAGTGCCAAATCAGAGAGGACCATCCACATCATTGATACCAGATTTTCCTAAAATCCTAAAATTTTTCCTAAAGATCTGTGGTGAAAAAGCATTTTCTGCTCTTTGAGATTTGCAGTAATGATGTCAAGCACGTATCTGAAATTTATTTTTTCTTGTCTGTTTTTAACTGTGACTATTTAACTCCTGGTACTCATCAATGAAAATACCTGTCTCTGCAGGTTTTTTGTACGTAGCATTGCGTCCTGTGTAACCAGGCAACCCAACATGAAATGAGGAAATTAGAATGTAAGATGGAGAAACGTGCACTGCATCTCTTGGTGCAGTTAGTGTATGGAGCCAGGTGAGCAGAAGTGGAGGCTGAATTTTTATTGCCAGTCACTGACTGTGAGCAGTGCGTCTAGGACTGCAATTCCTCCAAAAACCTCTGCCAATATGTAGGTGTCTTGCACTTCCCCTGATGGAAGGAATGTCCTTGCTGTTTTACTTAGATCTGCCAATATAGCTGGCCCCCAATAGCTTGCCAGCTGCTTTGTGATCTGCTTACAAGGGTGGGTAGGTGTTTGTCACTCTTGTCATAATGTTTCTTCTGCTCTGCTTTCCTGGCAGATGCTTGTACCTAGGTCTGGCTGATTATTCTCCGGGTCAGAAAGCTTGTTGAATGCTGGTAGGGCTTTTGTCCATCTGAAATACTGATCCCCTCCAAAGCACTGGCTGGAGCTTTGTGATGTTCTGATCACACTAAATATAAAAGCTCTTCCGTTTTGCAGAATGTGTTCTTTTCTATTTTTAGTAACTCTTCCACTTAATGGAAGTTAAGAACTTAATGAAAGTTAAAAACTCTTCCACTTACTTTATAACACGTATCAATGTCTGTATTGTTTCAGTCATGCTGATAAACAGATCTTTGTATACTGATACATGGTAGTTTGGGAGGACGAACTCACTGGAATATCTAATAATGAGCAAATGCTTTTATTAAAGATGGAAAGGCCACTAGACTGCACACCTGCTAGTTGTAAAAAATGAGTTTAATTTGAAAATGGATCTAGAGATTTGTTTCATTTCACTACCAGTTAAACCTCTTCAGAGCAAAGAAATTAGGTAGCAATATATTACTTAATTTTAATGTATATCTTAATGTGGTATAAAGATTTTTTTAATCTGTATTCAAACTCATAGGTTGTTATTCCTTATGAAAGATTGTAGCTTATTTAAATAAAAATTACTATAAATAATGATAAATTTAAGTAACAATTACTGAAGAAAAGAATGTGCTGCACTAATTTTTCTCCTTTCCCTGTCCCCTGCCACAGCTTGTGGGGGGACGGGGTGGGGAGGGGACAACCTTGTATGAAAACTGATCTTGTTTTGATGCTAGTCAGCAGTAAAACTCCATTTATCTGCTTTCATTTCTTTGATGTTGCTAACTTCTAATAAATGAGCTCCATGCTCTTCAATTGAGACTCAGTGATGTGTGTGTTCTGGTTTCATAATCACGTATGAATGATTAGCCAAGTAGAAAATTGCCTGCTCAGTAGAAAAATAAATTGAAGAGGGCAACATTGTAATATTAATCTTCACTAAATTGTAGTAAAATGCTTTGAAGTGGAAGAAACCTGTATTTCATGATGTATTTTACTACTAGCAGAAAGTTCTCTAGTTTTCATTTGTGTACTAATAGTTTTTCTCCTGTGCTTAATTAGGTGAACAAGTAAAAATAAGTCTTGAAATTCAGAACATGTGTTTGGAGACTTGCAACCAGTTTCTGGTTTGGAAATCTTTTAAACGTATAAACTCCAAATATCCTAGGTATTCTCTCCCTTCTTATTGCTTACCCCCTCACATCCCAACACTTGCTAGCGAGTATTGGATTTAAATGCTTTTGGCATGTTATGCATTTCCCCAGTCTCTTCAGGATCTTTATAGTTTTGGTAGGAATTATAAACTATCCAGGGCTGCACTAATTTTGGCAGATTTTCCACTGCTTTTAGGACATGCTGAACATCAGTTAGGTTCTAAACAAATTAGGGTGCTTCAGGGCACAAATTACACCAGCTTAAAGACAATGATGTTTATGGTCACAAACAGCTCAGGTGCATCCTCTGATATTCACTGTCATGATTGCAGTTTGCACTTCTTGTCTCTCAGAACACTGGATGCTTAGGTCATGTATTCTTGTTTTTATTCCTCAGAAGGATTTTGAAGATTACTGTTGTTAGTGCAAGCCTTATTCTCAGTGCTAAGTTTATCACGCTGCTTGGCCTGATAGCCGAGATTGATCTTGGATGGGGTCTGTGGACTGTAAAACCCTGTGATCAGAGGTTGTCTTAAAACAAAGTTGTTGCTTCAAAATGCAAAATATTTAGGGAGACATCAATTTTAAATTGTCTTAACAATAGATACCCTACACTGCCATAGAGGTACCAACACTTCTTGAAGCCCCCAGTCTCCTAGGGATAAACTGAGGGCCTTTCATCTGTAGCAAAGTTTCTTTAGATGCCTACAGGGATTTTTGACTGGTGTGTGGATGCTCATGCCAAATTGATTAGAGCTGGGCTTAGGAAAGAGTCAGCCACAGGCATGGGGCTTGGGAGAGTCTAGGGAAGGAACTGTTAAATGGCCAGGCAAGAGCATGATTAGAAACAAAGCTAAAGACTAGGCAATTTCAAAGCTGGTATCATAAAATAGGATGTAGGGGAAGCAAGCAGGAGTTGGCTGGTGTGAGGGAGGGTGAGAACTAAAGCAGGCAGGAGAAAAATCAGACTTGTTAGTACAACTGTAGGTGAAGACACTCCCTTGTGTTTGATCCTGTTCATGTGCTGGGCTTTGGTCTCCTGGCACATGTTTGACAACGGCTGCATTGTCTAGGTGGCATCTGGCCAGTCTGACACTTCTTTGGATCTTTAGGGACCTGTGTAAGACAAGGTCAAGGTCTTTTGAGCCCTTTAAAGACATGATGCTATATTTGTGTGTGACTTGGTCTCTTAACACCATTGACATAATGGGATTTTCTTCTATTTGTCATGAGTTTAAAATAGTAGCCAACATATGTATGAGATGGGATTTAATTTAATGGCCTTCTACTGTAGAGCTATTGATTATGATATGTTCTCATTAAAATAAGATGTTTTGATTACTTTCTAATTTTGGGTCATGTGCAATACTGGGAATGACTTTCCCCCCCTAAGCAAGCATCTTGCAATGTAAGTCAGATCCAAATGCCAGTGTCTATGAAAATGTGATGCAGTCTTTTTTTCTTTTTTTAGCACATTCTTTCTTGTCCTACTGTTGTGGTTTAACCCCAACCGGCAACTCAGCCCCTCACAGCCACTCACATGCTCCCCTCCAGTGGGATGGGGGAGGGAATCAGAAGGGTAAAAGTGAGAAAACCCATGGGTTGAGGCAAAGACAGTTTAATAGGTAAAGCAGAAGCTGCACATGCAAGCAAAGCAAAAAAAGGGATTCACTCACTCCTTCCCATGGGCAGGCAGGTGTTCAGCCATCCCCAGGAAAGCAGGGCTCCATCAAGTGTAACAGTTACTTGGGAAGACAAACACCATCACTCCGAAAGTTCCCCCCTTCCTTTTTTCTTCCCCCAGCTTTATATACTGAGCATGATGTCATGGTGTGGGATATCCCTGGGGTCATTTGGGGTAAGCTGTCCCAGCTGTGTCCCCTCCCAACTTCTTGTGCACCCCCAGCCCACTTGCTGGTGGGGTGGGGCGGAGGGGCAGGGTGAGGAGCCCAAACAGCCTTGACTTGGTGTAAGCCCTGCTCAGCAGGAACGAAAACATCCCTGTATTACCAACATTATTCTCAGCAAAAATCCAGAACTCTAGCCCAACCAAAACCAGCAAACCTACAAAACTTAAAATATAGCTGGTTGAGTGTCAGGATGTGCTGTCAATCAGGGTGGAGCACTTCAGGATTAGCAGATGGACTTTGTTTTTGATTGAGAAAGGTTGGGATTTTAGGGGAGAGGGAAGGAAATGAAAACTCTCTCAGTTCTCAAACTTGCATTTTTTAAAATAGTGTGATCCTGGACAACCATAGGTGCAGCACATGTATAGAAGCCAGAACTGTATATGATTATTAGTATTAGCTTTAGATCCATATTTGTAACAGCTATCGTAAAGCTATGAGAAGAGGGGTGGGAACCACCACATTAAAAAAAAAAAACCCACAAGTATTTCTTGGTGCTAATGGAAACTCAAGTTGAAGTAGTGTAAGTTAGAAGGAAAATGTAGAACAGGCAGAAAATAGGTCTAGCTTCACATTTTTTTGAAATGAGTGATAAACGTTTTACTTCTAAAAGCCATATTTGTATACATAAGCACTAACTGCAATGTGTTAGAAATTCCCAAACCATCAAAACTGTTGTAGAGTTGTTGTTTAGAATGTATCACATCAAAGATATAGGGAAGCCATTGCAAAGCTAGACAGTGGGGATTGGTTTGGTCTGATATCTTTTCTCAAACCAGACCTGAGTATATTTGTTTCTCGTTCGTGCTTCCCTCCCCATGCCCAACCAGGTGGTTCTAGGTGTGCCTTCCTGTGAAGGAAGCCTAGAGTTTCTGCATCAAAAAATGAGGTGCTGCTTCCAGAGAAGCTGCAACATTGTTTTACTTGCATTTTCACTAACACTCAGATTGATTTGAAAGGTAAAACACAACGTGTTTCTCCTGTAGTAAGGAGAATGTGGGAAGGAAGGTGGGAGATTTTACCTGCTAATTGTGATGTCACAGGTGTTTCATAGTTTACTGCTAATTGTGATGCACTGGATGTGCTTGGGTGAGAAGGATCTAGACAGGGTATTGAGAGATGCCTTGAAAGAAACTGAAAAAGCTACTGGTGTCAGATAGGGCCCCAGCTACTGTTTTCTTGTCTGGTAAGACTATTACTAACCTTAAAGAACTTATTCTTGCCACATTGATGTTTAGACTTGCTATGCTCATTGATGTTTAACTAGTGTCTGAAGCAAATGCAAATGAGTGACAATTTTGGTGTGCTTTCACTTCCCTAGAAGTGACAAACGTAATGGATGTGATGTTACTGAGGAACCTGCCAGGTAACTGCGACACAAAAGAAGTGGAAAAATCCCAAAGCTGGGGGATGGGATAGGGGCTTGCTTCTTTCCAACTCCCTCCCTCTCTCTGCCTCTACAGTCAGTTTGAATTCGGGCAACCCTAAATGAACAAGCAGAGAAAAAAGTTCTGCTGTCTACTGAGAGCCTGCATGATACAGGACATGGAGCAGAGATAAAGCAAAAACCTACGGTTTTGGGTAAACTGGGTTATGGTGGACTTCAGCCTTAAGATTTAGAAAATAAGCAACATCAAATTATGTTTGGTGATAAACCTTGCAACTGTATCCCAGACGGATACCTAAGAGACTGTTGGCTTAAACTGTTTATCAAGCCTTTTAAAAGTTGGTTGCTGATCTTAACCCTATTTAATAGTTCAATAGGGAGAAAGACCAGAAGCCTAGTTTGCAAATAGACCTTCCCTTTCAAATTAAATATGGTCAAAGAAACACTTAAAATGCTGGTGGGCAAAAAGGACACTTTAATGAATTACATTTGTGAACCTGATTCCAGATTTCTGTAGTCACTTTCTGAAAAATGTTTTTGTGTTTTGGTATATGACCAAAGCTTTGTCTAGATTGCTATTTAGTAAGGGTGTCTTTTTTTTATCACAGTACAGATTTGCTAAAGGGGAGGAGAGGGCGCTAACTTTCTCCCCCTGTTAACTTCATGTAGTGTAGCACATAGACTCAGGTCCTGTGATGGGTATTCCCTCTCTTCCCTCTTTGCCCTGTGGTTCTAGACATCTCTGGATGTGACTAGGTGAAAGTATGCATCTAAGTGTATAAGTATAAATGTACACTACTCCTAATTGTTCCTGAGGTATAAATGAACACTCAGCTTGAATTTTAAGAATCTAAAATTGTGCTATGTGATCAGGTATTAATGACCTTATTGCAGATGGGCTTGGATCTAGGAAGAAGGCAGTTCTTACCCCTTTTCACAAAATGGCCTTTTCCTGTATGCACACCTAGACAATCCGAGCTCTTTTCCAAGACTTCTTGCCCTTCACACTCTTTTCATAGAGTAGTTAAAAGTGATTTTATTTCCTCTGTGTGTGTGTGGGGGGGGTTCTGTAGTTTGGATATTTGTGCAATAATAGAAATAGCTAGTCTATTTTCAGTGTCTAGTAATCTTGTACATTATTTCTCTCCAGGGTGTTTCAAAAACTGTTTCCTTTGCTTAAATAAGTGGTTTTATTCTATGCCATCAGGATAGGAGCAACAAAGTAAAAAGTTTCCTTTTATCTTCTTAATGTTTCTGTAGTGATATCAAACAGAAGCATACTAGTCATGTTAGTATTGGCAAATATTGACAGCTTGGTGAATGGATAGATAAGGAAGAACTCTGGAAGGAGAACCTGAGGAAAGACTTGCATGTTTCTGCAGTAAATGGAGAGTATCATTATTTGAACTAGTGATAGAAAGAAACTTGTCACGTTCGCTGATGAATGCCAGCTTAAAGAGGGAGGGGGGAAAAAAGGCAAAAATATTTTAGTCATCTCACCTACCAAGGAGGAAGTTGTAATCCTTAAGTTTTGATGTAAGTGGTTATACTCAGTTCTCTATTGTATATCTTGAAGTGATGGGAGATATATGGGGCCTTGTTTCTTTTGAATTGCTGTAAGAGTTTTTAGTTTGTTTTATTTTTCTGTGAAGGGGGTTGTACCCACCCTGAGAATAAAATAAAATGAAAAATCAGCTTGCTCCAGAGGCCATAGGAGGTAAAAAGTGGGAAATGCTCATCATTTGTCAGTGAGAGAAGATTCCTTATATCAGAAATGGGAAGCATTTTTGGCATGAAAACTGCAAAGATGGCAACAGCTATTTTATCTTAAATTTAAGACTTTGGCCTTAAGCTCTTTGACTGTGTTTGGATCTTACCAAATTAGGTCTGGACTATTTTTCATCTAATTCCAAACAGTGCTGAGAGTTCCCTCCAACAGCTCATGGAAAAGCATTTTGGGAGCCACAAATGATACAAATGAATGCTGTATGTGCTTTTGTCAAGTCAGGCTTCAAGAATCAGCTTTTATGGAAGAAAAAGATTATATGTGCATTTCTATACTTGCCAACTATTCTCACCTCTCCATTAATTTATCTGGGCTAATCTGGTTCCTTTTAGTCACAGAATTTTGGGGCTCACTCTTTTGAGAAAGTGAGCAAGCAGGAGTACAATGTAGAGAGGGATTTGAGAAGCAAATTATTCAGGGGTCTGTTGATAATGTTCATAAAATGTAAGCCACAATAACATCCTGCAGAACTGTGAGGTCCCCAAGGGTGGGGGATAGAATAAGTTGTTTCAGAACCTGTGTGGACCGTTCTGTACACTGAAGATCTTACAAGGTACAGAATTTTCTTAGATTATATTTTTCTTTGCAGTTTTATTTGTAGGCTAATTTCACCTGGAGTTTAGATATATTTTTAAGTGTAAATTTGATGAACATGATCGCTTGCCTATAAGAAGTCAAGTGTGGATTATCAACTACAGAGCTACAAGCCTCTTGCAGGACTAAGTTTTTAGGGCAAAACATAAAAAAATACAGGATAAATTCTCCCTGGGACCTGTTTTTTGTGATTCCAGCTTATTCTATTGCTTCCTAAATAACTACTCAGACCCTGGAGTGGACACTTAATTTTACACTGAAATTAATGGGTTCTGGATCGCTTTCTACTCTTCCACTGTGGTATCTATCAGTACAAATATCTCTGTTTACTCCCTGACAAGAATAGCAGAGTAAAAGAATTGCTACCCATTAATACTAATATCATGCTGTTTTTCTTGCTTTTGGCTGTCTTTTAGGAAAGTACCTGACAATGTCTGTGCTTTCTGTTGGACTATAGCACCTGATGAATTGCTTTCCAGAACAGGGATATATTCCTGAACTGGAGCCAGAAATTAGTAGCAGTGTTGTGACTGAATCGTAGTCTTCCTGGAAGATTCAGTGTAAGATGTAGAAAACTGAACTGAAGCCTTAACGCTGAAGCTAAAACACAAATCTTGTGCACAGTTCACTTAAATAATAGGGCTGTTAATCAGTTACCATAAGGCTCAACTAAGTACTGTAGGCGTTAAAAATTTCTCTAATATATTTTTGATCTCTCCAGCAGAGAATGAAAGGAAAGATCTTACCTTTTTTTTCTCCAAAGCATTAATGAGTCCAGCTGTTTGAAGAGTTCCAGGACTAGGAAATTACAAGTTCCTCTTATTGTTTGTTGCTATGAGTTTTGTTGGTCATCAAGGATGTGTAAGAACTGTTTCGTGTGAGCACTTTGTAGGTTATTGAATCACAGTGCCAACATTCAGCTATTCAGCTAAATCACTGTTTAGCCTTGTAATTGTTTCTCTTGGGGAGGAATTGCAGGTGGGAGGTAGAAAGTTCAGGGTAATTATTTCTGTACTGTGTTGAAAATAAGCACTATACCTATTGTATGCACTTGCCTCTGAAGTATAAACAGTTTATACTGTTGAAATGTTTTGGGTGAAGGTGAAGGTATTGGAGGAAGGGTGTGATTTGTAGCTATTTAAAGTTCTGTATTTAGTGGAAGTAGAACTATTATTTCCATTTACACTTAATTGATTCAGCTCCAAAATTGATGCTAAACCAATGTACGGATCGATCTAATGTATGGGATTTGATATGCAAAGTATCTTTATTTGCCTAGTGCCCCATAAAGGCTGAAGCTGTACAGGCCTGAAGAGCTTTTGTGGCAACACAACTCTTATGTGAGGAGGTCGATGGGGGAAAGCTGTAAAACTCGCTGGTAGCTGCCTCTGTTCCCCTTGTCTATGTCTGGCTGATTTGTTGTTTCCCACAGCCTCCTCCAGTTCATCTGGCTGGTGTCATCAGCTCGGTTGGGAAAGCAGCGGCCCCAGCCAGAGGAGCTTGTGAAAGCTGGGGGAGAGGGGGGAGCGAACAATACTGAGTTACTATGACTTGCTCTTCTATTTCTCATTTTCACAGCCGCTGTTGGCTGGTAAGCACTCTGGTAGGAGCTGCCAGGTGCAAAAAGTGAGATTGAAATTGTGAGCAGAGCCAAGTATGGGAAGAAGCCTGAATCCTAAAACTGCCTGTGGTGGCTCTGCTAATACAATGTAATTGTGTGGGGATAGCTAGTTGAGAAGACAAAGATCCCAGTCAAACCATTTATATATTTTCATCTGCTCAATGTGTTACTATATGACCCATTAAATACATAACTCTGCAATGAGCTGACAGAATGTTTTTGGTGAGAGAATTTACTTTTCAGCTGGGTTTTCCTGCATGGTAATCTCTTCTGTCAGCCTCTCCCTACTGACACTCAAGACATTTTGAACTTCTTGGCTGCTTTTGATTGAATTTGATGGAGTAGAAACAGTTCAAAGTTAGTTTTTCACAAGCTTCTTGAAAATAAGTGGGCAGGCAAATTCACATTCCCAGTTTATCCACCGTAGTGTGAGCTCAGCTGTATTACCACACAGCAAAGAATCTAAGCGGGGGTGGGGAGCAGACAGGGTAAGTTCCAGTGTTCACAAAATGGTTTGCTTAATTGTGTCACATGCTCAAAACAGTTGTAGCACCAACCTTTGTTAAAGTTTACCAAAAAGAAAGTTGAGAGCCAGCTCAGAGGCTCTGTTCAAAGACGTGAAGCACATTTAAGAACCAAAGAGGTTTTTTTGTTTCCTTTATGTTCCATAGTTACTAGGACCAGGTGGCCAATGGGAATACATTTCTCATCTTCACAAAAATAGGGTTATCGCATAGGCAGGGACCCCTAAAAAGTTAAAAAATGGAGATCATGGGGTCTTCATGGTCCTACCTGTGGACTTCTCTTCTTGTAGCTCTGCCATTGTAGAACCTAAGACAATACTGCCCATGGTATCCAGACCTCCTCTGGGGAGCTAATGGTGCTTTGCAACAAGCATCTGGGGATAAGCTCTTTGGTTTTTTTCTGATGGTTGCATTTCCTTGCTTGTTAATTCCTGCTCCCTCTTGTCTGTGCTTTTGTTCCACTCATGTCAATGGAAAGCATGATTTATTTTTGGTTTTTTGGTGTTTCAAGAGGATGGCTTTTTTCTTTTCTTGGCTTGGTAGTTCAAGTATCATCCATATGACTGGGCAGGTGGTTTTACAGCGTGGGCAGAGGGTAGAGTGAAGCCGTGACTAGTAACTGCTGGTACAAGTTTAGGGGTTTAAACAGAGTGGCCTCAGTCTTCCAGAAATAAGACAGAGTCCTTTGGAGGTACAGCAGGAATATGCAGGCAGAGTAACCAGCACAGCGCTTCAGCTGCTGAGCATACCATGTCTCCGAGGTTATAATCCTTGGCATGAAACAAGTATGCAGTGTGCCAGGAGGAGGGACGGGCATTTTTAGTTTATCTCTGGGTGAGAGGCCAATTATCAGTCCTCTATCAATCAAAGAACAGAAGAACTGGTTTTTTATTTAGAGAGAAATAAGACTGGCATGAGGATTTGCATATTTATTACAATGAGATATTTTGTTAAACAGTGGTTAATTATTAGTGAGCTGGGAAGCCTGTCCAATCTGAGGTTTCCTTTAAGCCTGCTGTAGGCTGTTGTGAAAACTCATCTGAAGGACCTGTGGTTTTTCACATTGTTTTTGTTTTTATCCATAACAGGCTTTGTCTTAAGAGTCACACTATGAATTCATAGTAGTACAGTCCTCTCTCATGACACAGGATCTAAGCACTTCATTTTCTGTAATTTGACTTGTCCTTTTTTTACTTAAGTAAAACAAAAATTGGGTGGGAAAAGTTTGTTTTACCAATTCTGTTTAAGAAAGTAGTAATTGGAGTGTATGTTATCTTAGAATATGGATTAGATATTTTTTTATATATGTAGAGGCAATGTATATGTGGAACTTAGGAGAACAGTAGTAAAAATGCATTTTATGCTAAATGCATAGGCTTGGAAACATCCTACTATGCTCATTTTATTGAGATGCAGATGTGCTTACAACTGAGCCTTTAGAAAATAAATAGTGTGCATTTACACTGTCCATAGTAGAACCATACAAATCAGAGAGAAAGTTTAAAACTATGCTTAAAGGCATGGAAAGAACTGAAAGAAAAATGAGTGTTTTGTTTACTTTTTTTAGACAAATGGCCATTAAATATAAGATCAATAGTGCAGTTGCAATCCATTTTGTGGTCATTTGTCATAATAAAGTTAAGCATGACACTTGGAATTTCGCAGATATTGGGAACATTAAAAGGGATGGATCTATTTTTGATATTTAATAGTTATACATGTGATATTTTGATTAATGTGTTTATATGTGCCTGTTCAGTAACCAAAGATATTTTCATAAAATACAAGCATTTGTTGTTTTTTGTATACAGTTTTAGAAAGGACAAGATTTCATCTTGCCTTTTAGGTTTACATTTTTGTTATAGCTTACAAACAACTTAGGGTAAGAGTTTCTGCCTCTGGCAATTTTAGTTCAACTCATTCAGCCTCCTACCTGTTTGCTTTTTAAAACTTAAATGACCAATTTCTGTAAGGCAAGTCCATACTAGATCTACCCAGTAGATCAACATGATGCCAAAACTTAGTAACTTGGTTAAATGATTGTTTTAAATTGTATTTGTAGCCTTTCTATTGAATTGACACTTCTGTTTATTGGTCAAATTCTTGAATCTAGTTTCCTTAGGTTTCTGAATCCAAATTTAATTTAAATGCTGTACTACAAATTATCATTAAGGCACTAGGGTTTTTGGAATGTGTTAACATCAGTATTCTAAACATGCTTTTTGTACCTTTGTCTTATTTCCCTATTACTGGCCTGGAAGCTCTCTAGAAGCCTAATTTTAAATATTTTTCTAGTTCTTTACCCATAACTTGAGTTTCAGAACTATATAGCCTTACAAACTTTCTAGGCACCATCTTTATTAGAATTACCTTTGTCATCTTTGCAACCACTGGGAAAAAGCTATGTCACATGAAAAAAGAAAGGATGTATACTTCTGATTTTAACTTTTATTTACAATTTCTACCAGTTTTAAAATAAAATTGAATAATATACTCATGCTTAAGTAGTGTACATGGTAGAATGCTTGCTTTCACTTGGGTCAAAACCTGAGCTTCCTGGCTAAGAGCATGGGGAAAAGGGTAGTTTTGCGTTATTTGTTCTTAAAACAAATGTGTTCTTTTGAAGTTGATATGCAATGGTTATATGACCCTTTCAGAAAAGAATGGGGAAGAAAAACATTTTCCTCTACACTTTCCTCTTACAATAAGTTATTTATAAGTAAGTGGTGTATTAAAACTACAGCGTTGCATCAAAACACTGTGGTCTTAAGAACTGTGTCTCTGCATAGGTGATAACATACTAGGATGATGGTTACAGTGAGGCTAATTGTATGACCTATTTCATAATGTGTATTCATATGTATTTATAAGTAACACTTAAGAGTATTTGTCATTGATTTTTTTAATACTTGTAAAATGAAAATAAATGAAGCATGATGAATTTTCTGTGCCACTTGTTTTGCAGTAGGATCTGAACTGATTTTATCAGATTGCATTTTCTGTTTAGCACATTACTTTTTATAAACAGAAAATTAACAATTAATTATTTTAGATACTTACTTGTATCACACCTGTGAACCCTAACCTATAGGTTTAGGGTTGTGTTTAAAGCTAAACTGTAGTGTAGTTCCCAAACATAACTATTTAATAGAAATGCTTTCTGTTGTTCAAACATGCTAAGGAAATTGCTTAAAGAACTGACTGTGCATGAATATCGGGTGGTGGTTTTTCCTCTGGTGCTATGATAAAATAATGAAAAAGATCTACCAGAGTGAAATTGCTGCAGTGTTTGTAACAGATTTATTCTCTAGATATGTTTTGGATATCTCTAGGTGTCTTTCACCTAAACCATTTAAGTCTGAATTCTGCAAAGCGCACATACATGCTTGTATCCCATTGGCTTAAATTTCAGTGCATCCCTAATGCTTTGCTGGATCAGAACTTCAGCTCTTTGTTGCTTCTTTCAAATGTTTTTTGGAAGGTATTTAATAAGTGACTTCATACATCTAATGCTGTTGGTTATCTTTGTGTGGCTGAGCTCTGAGTGCGCTTGGAGCAGCGCACCTGGATGGTTTTTATGGGCTGTGTGTGATATGAATTGAATGCATGTGGCTTCCAGTGCAAAATGAGCAGAGCTTGTGTTAGGTTTTCACTGGTGTCTGAGTGGTGATGTAGGAGCTACATGCTCCGCTTTAGCCTGACATTAAATGAGTTAAGTTTAAAAAAAGGCAGTATGCAGCTGAAAGCTTTTCAGAAGGCAGTTAACTACATAGAGGTCACTGCTAAAGGGAGGATTTTGTGCTTCTGAACTAATGCCCTTGTGCCATCTCAGCACTTGCTAGCTAGCATAGCTCACAAAAATGACAGAAAACAAATGTAGCAAAGGTTGGGGGTTTTTGTAGTTTGGTTGGTTTGGGTTTTTTTTTGGTTTTTTTTTTTTGGGGCAGGGGCGGTTGCTGCTTTAGTGAGTTAAAAAGGCTTGCAGAGGGTCTGCTTAGTGCTGGGAGAAGGCAGGAGTAACACTGGAGGAAGGTGAAGGGGGACCTCTCCCTTCTGGTGGCAGTCCCGGGTGGAGCTGCATCTCTCTTCCAGTTTCCCAGAAATCCCAAAGCCAGTGATCTTTCACTTCTTGTGTTAAGAATAGGTCTCTTTTGCAAAGTGTCTAGTGTCTTGACTATTAGTCTGGAAGTTAACAGCTGTTGCTTTGCAATAACATTGCAAACCGAACAAAAGTTTGCTGTTTTAGTATAAGAAGGTCCTTAGAATTGTGAAATAAATAACCAAAGATTCCTTTTTACAATGGGTGTGGTTGAATTTAATCCTACTATGTAAAGTATATGTCAATGGATATACCCAAAAACACATTCACATCTTGTAAGGGCTGTGAATTGCATCAGTGATGTTGTTATTCAGAAAACTTCATTTTGCTAGAAGTGGTATTTAAATCTCTAGTTTTGAAATTATTTTCCAAATACTCATAAGCACATGCTTGAACATCATCACTACAGAGTATATTGCAGTTCTCCTCTGCAGGAAATTTGTCATTTACATGACAAAGATTTAAATTAAATACAGTTGTGTTTTTTACTAGAGAGAGAGGGACATTAGTAAATGCACAGAGACTTCATAAAAGGGTTTTTCTAGTACAACAGATTTCTCATTAGGTACTCCAGGATCCTGCCCATTGAGAAAATATAAAGAAAATAAACAACTTGGTTAGTTAATGAAAAGCTCTGGATCTCTGATAAATGTTACTGGCAGCAATATGAAGGTCAGTTGTAGTAAATGGTGGCTAACCTGCGAAGCTTACATTTGCATGCATTCCATCTACGATTTTGCAAAACCAATAACCAATACAGTGTTCTCCGTGTGCGGTGTACAGTGCAGTTAACAGTATGTTTGTTTAGTGAACCATGGGACACTAAGGCAGACAGTACTGTTTTTAGGCTTCTTAAGACGGATACATTGGTACTTTAAAGGTCATCTACACCAGTCTGTGGTGTTCCACACTGAATGGGGTTTGTAGTTTAAAAACATATTTGAGACAATAATTATGTTGCAGAGCTTTGTCTTATACCATATGACTTGAGGAAATGAGAAGGGTCCTGAATGGCAATCAGCAGAAACAATTTTACAGTAGTAGGAATTTGGAATTGATCTTAAGGTATTAACATTAATCACCTGTTCTTGTGCTTTTAGGCATTCAGCTCTGTTCTGCTGTCTGGTATGTGCCTGCAGGATCACAGCAACAAAGCCTTTACTGCATAATGACCAGAGGTGTTATATTTTTAACCTTCGCTGAAACCAGTCAGTCGTCCTTAGCTGACCTGACTAAATTAGTACAGTAAATTTACTTATTTAATCCATTTGTTAATGGTGATTTACCATTGTCTTTACTAGGGGAAAAAACAACCAACCAACCAACACCCCCCTACAACAACAAAGAAAATCAGGGGGAGGGTGTGTTTAGTTTGTAGTCTTTTAATGGTGTAGTTAAAAACCTGTTGACTTTAGTCTTCGTGCCATTTTTCAGTTGAAAGACATGTCTCCTCAAAACCATGGAAAGGTCTATAATAAGCTTATAAAACTTCTGATGATGACCAATAGCTTTAAATTGCTTAGCAGGCTGGATGGTCAGACTCCATGTCAAAAACAATGAACTGTCTTGTTGGATGTGATGGCTCTTATGCCTCATGTATGGCTTTCCTCTCCGGCAGAAGTATGTGTAAAGCTCTCTTTATTTTCTATAAAGAAATACAAATGCGTGTATTTATAGTTGTTTTGTGTGTTAAGTTCAGTGTTTCTAGGAAGCAGCAGACTTGCAGTGCATATGTTGTTTCACCTTTCTGCAAATGTGCAGTAAGACTTGATGCAAACCAAAATTACTGGATTTGCTGTACGTGTGGAAAGCTTTCTTAGCATGTGCTGTAAGCCTGATGCTTACTGAAAAGCACAAGACCCCGTATATGCACAGAGCAGTGAGCTAGAATGCGTGCAGTAGGGCTTCTCTTAAAGCTTTGCCTTTATTGTGCACAGCTAAAAAGTATACTGCCCTGCATTGCCAGCTCTGGTGTGGGACAACAGAATTCACATATTGAAATTACATTTAGGATTTCTTTACTCTTAAATTATCTTAGAATAATGCTTGGACGGGGGTAACTATTTTCCCTTATTTTTATTCTATAACTCTCTTTCTGTAGAGATCCAAACTTTCTTTGGTGAATTACATGGGTAACTTCCCCTTACTTGTCAGAAACCAAGCTCATTCCTTTATAATACTTTCACCTCTGTGTGTATCTTTATCTGTGTGCTGCCAGTATCAAAGCATCCTGTTATACCGTCTTTGCTGCTTAACTGCTTCCTCTAAGTTTTATGCTCCATGTACTCAGGCCATTTTTGGGAGCGGAGGAAGGAACTACTTTAATTTCCTGTATATTTGCTAGAAGCAATCACCCATTCTATCACTCTTTTCCAGCACTCACTGTATGGTATTATTTTGCCATGTTTCACTGATTCAGGTGAAGCAGAAGGACTACAAAGATGTATATCTATTTCCAGACAAGCATTGGAATATAGCCTGAGCACCATGTGCCAATTAATATATTATACTTATAATAATATACTTATTGCATTATTTAAAGCATTCTAGTATTTTCTCTGCAAGACATTTATCTTTCTGTGACTAGCTTATTGCTTTTGAAAGATCAGAGAAAAACTGTGCATGACTATTATCACCCTTGGTCAATATTTGGTGGACCTTAAGAAAAAACTAGAAGTATAAATTTGAATTTGGTCACTCCTGTTTACAAGTTCTCACTTCACTGTTTCTCCCTCTGCCTGACTATATTTTACAACTTGTTCATCAAGTATGGAGCACTTGCTACAAACTCCTTCCATTTTTAGTCACGTTAAAAAAATTTACCTCTCTGCCTCCCTGCAAGGCTCTGAATCTTATTTGCTAGTACATGCCACCAACACTTCCCCCTGCCCCAGTGTTTGCAGCAAAGCATTATAAATCACATGGAACACTTATAGTGCTATGGGACAGTTGTAATTTTGCTAAATATCACTCTTATGTGATATTGCACAGCACACTTCTCTGTGCGATGGCAATGCCAGACACTTGTCTCAAAAGAAATATCCTGGAGCTGGGAGACATACACTAAGAAAAAGCAGAAGAAACTCGAGTCCTGGAGCTACTGGTGGGTGGGTGGTGTTAGTAATTCCAGCGGTAGTGGTTTAGCCGTAGTAGTTTCAAGATATAAAAAGAAAAGTTCTCATAAACTTGTATGATCTTTGACTTTTATAATATATCAGGAACAGAAGAAATTGTACAAGGTTTTAGTTGTATGAAATGTCTTTGTCCTTTTCTCTTCTCCCACTTATATCAGTTAGTTTAATGAAAGATATAATACCCAATTGGTTTATTGCTGGAGCTTGTAACTACATAATGGCTCTGCAGTTGGTATCTTTGGGAAACGAACGAAAAGTGTAGGGGAAAATAAATCGCTCATTGAATAATTAGTGAAAACAGTAGGAACAGAACAAATAAAAAGCCATTGTCATTTCCACACTTAACGTAGAATTTCTGTACTACCAAAATCCTGAGCAAGCATATAGATACTTGTTTTATATACATACCTATCTGTGAAAAGGCGTGTCATTTAATACTATCCAGTGCTTTCAATCACGCTATAGTTAATTGGGAGATACTTGCCCACATTCAGACGTTTTGAGTGTATCTTCACACGACAGCCTAGCACGTATTTGCTCGTAAAAAGATGGTAGTAGGAAGTACGAATGGCCAGTAGATGGCACTGAGGGCCCACGGTTGCAGAAACCTTAGCGTGTCAAAATCCCTTGTGTGCTCTTGGAGTTGTAGGATCATGTGGCCTGAGTGTATTTTTCTACTTTGCTGGATACTTGCATGTTTAGATGCATATCTTGGTATAACACTTAAAATATGCTTGTTTAAAGTAGTTCAGAGAGGATGCAGTTTTGTTCCTAAAAGCTATTGGATAACATTAGGCCATTCTAGAGAAGCAGGATAGTGACAGATTTTGTGTTTGGGTTTTTTTTTGTGTTGGTTTGTGGGCTCATTTTTGGTCACACTGAATGGTATGCTTTTTGTGCTGGCTATTGTTTTACTGAACATCTTGTCTAGAGAGTAACGAAATTGCTGCTGTGCTTTAAAGCATATGCTTCTGAGAGCTATTCCCATGTATAATCTTTAAGTGCTTTGCTGAACTGGGTAACTCTATACTCAGAAGGGTTATAGCTTTGTGTTACCTCCTATGCTTTTCTTTGCATGCATTTAAACAAGGGCATTTGCAAGTGGATGCCTTTTATCTGAAATGCATCGCTAATAGGCTTTTAATGTCCTAATGGATAGATAGGTGTTAAATGAAATTGTGGAAAGACCAGAGCTCATCTGCCCGTGTCCAAACCTGCAGGTCCTTTCTCTCCCTCTTCCTTTTGAGAAATTCAGTTTGTAAGCGTTTGTTGCTCTTGCATTACTGTCTTGGTCTAAGATGGATATGCTTTAGCTGCAATGAAGAAAACGATTCTAAATACCTCTTTCCTTTTTTTTTTTGTGATACAGATCGTGCCTAAGTAAGGGGCAGTATTAGCTCTTTGTTCTGTCTGCAGTCTGTTATGTATGGCTCCTCTAGCTGGCCTTTCTCTGATAATTGATCCTTCCTTTCAGCATTTAATCAGTTTAGCAGGTTCAAGTACCATCATTCATATTTATGACTGGTCCCTGAAGACAGCTATTCAATAACTGTAGTATGAGAGGGGGGAAAAACATAAGAGATCATCACACACTAAGTAACTATATAACTGTGTAGAGAGAGATTAAAAAAAAATGCAGAAATGTGTCCATTTTTTTTACCAGGAAACACAAAATTAGTAATAGGGTGGGAAGGATTAAGATGATTTAAAGCTCTCATAGTCCACACTGACTGGAGCATATCTTAGTGTGTGTTTCTTAGATGGGACTCATGGAGTTTCCCAGACCTTTTTGATTGTTATTAGAATTATCTCAGTTACATAGAAAGGAATTATTCAGACACTCTCATTTGGAATATTTGGGAAAAGACATCTTGTTAATGTTCTTAACCTGCCTTGCTTTCCTGGCCACCATCTTTAGTAGCGCTGCCAATCCTTTTTGTGTAAGACAGGTCCTTATATTTTCCAGAGTAATGCAGAGAAGTCTACAGACCACTGTCCCACACTAGTCACATCGTTCATGTGCATCCCACATATGCAAGACTTCTCCTCTGTGTGCATATGCTCTGTTGCACAAGAAGAGTGATAAGTAGATGCAATAGTATTTCAAATATGTGGGCTTAGAAAAAGGCATATCTCAGAAGCGCTATCCTGCATGTACATGGCCCAAGTGGATTTTCAAAGGAGCTCCTAATGTTCTTCACATGCAAGAACTGAAATGAACACGTGTTGCTGTGTGGTTTGCATATGTTCCGTATGCTCGGTGTCCTGCAGTGGGAGAGGGTTGAAAGGTTCCTGGCAGAGGTGGCGCTGTGTAGCAGGGCATATGTGAAAAAGCGTCCTTGATCAGAGACCCTCTGCAAGATGTTTCAATTTTGGTGGAAACAAGCAGGTAACAGTGTTCTCTCCTTCTTAATTGGAAAGTGGAGAGACGCTTCAGACTGTTAGCTGGAACAAGAATTGTGTAAGTTTGCTTTATATACAACATAACTACTATTACTTGGCATTTATTATTGTAAAGAAAGAGAAAGTCCAGATCCACAACTAGGCCTCCAGCCCCAGACATGCTGAAATTATTGGCTTCTCTTAGGACAGCTGCATCCACTGGTACTATGTTCTGAGTTCATCACTTAGTGCCTGTCTTAGTCTGCTAGACCATTAGTGTGAACAAAGACTTTCTACCCTTCAGATTAGGGAACCAGGAAAAGATGAGGAAATCTGCTGTGCAGAGCACTGATTGGATAAGGTTTGTTCTTGTTTGGTCTTGCAACTTTGTCTGCAGAGCTGTCTATCCTGCTAAACCTTCTCAGGTTAAGGAGTGCTTTCATGACTAATGGTCTTCCTTGGTTAAGTAAAGAAGTTTGCTCTAGTTGTGGATTTTCCTAGGGTTTATCTTTTATTGCTAATGGAGGGGAGCTGTCGCTTTTTGTGGCCAGATGGCACAGTCTGTTTTTAAAAAAAAAATATACAAAATAAACCCCCCCAAACAAAAACATTTATTCCTTTAATTCACTAGCAAATGACATAAAGCACTCCAGTGAACAAGTGTCTCTTTTTTGTTTAAGTAGTAATTGCCATTGCTGACCCCAGATCAATTAAATACTGTATTTTTCTTTGTAGGAGATAATGTTGAACTACCATCATGTCCCCTCACATAATATAAAGCTGTCAATAAAGAAAGAGGAGTTCAAGAGAACAAGAGTGATAAATATCAGCTGGGGGGGGGGGGAGAAACCCAACAAAAAAACCAATCCCCAAAATATTGATGGAAAAACAGGGATTGGAATAAAAAAGTAGTCTCAGCACACACCTACATGCATGTGGCAGTTGTATAATCTTGTAATTTAATGCAAATCTATTTTCCTACCTTGATAGTAAGCTCCTGTTAAAACTACATCTCTATGTGCTGACAGAAGAAAGGCTGGGTTGTATATTTGGCCCTATAGTATTTAGTGGAATTAAAAGAGTTAAAAATGACTAACTGGATTCAGTCCTGTGCAACCAGGCTAGATACAAGAAGACAAGTTTTGCACTGAGTAATACTGTGTGTTATCACAAAAATAATGCAAGCTCTGTTCTTCTGTGTGGAACCTGGTTGCCTGAAGGCCCACGACAGGTTATGTTTGTTGTAATTTGTTAATCTGTAGTCTGTTAAACTGCTTAAAGCAGTTTGCCTTTTTTCTCTTCTTGTTTGTGACTTAATCTATGCTAATTGAAGCTTATGAAACAATAATGTTCATGTAACTTGATAAATTTTTTTCTCCTGTGATACTACTTCAAGGAAATAGATACTAAATTCAATACCATGGTCTGCATTTTGTCTTGGTATTTTGTCCCACACCTTTTCCTCAGATCTCTCTAAACATGCTAGTTAACAGGTTTCTGCAATTCACCGAAAACTCTTAATGTAATCTTAATGCAATCATAGGCAATGCTTACACTAATTTGATAATGCTGAATGTGATTACATTGATTTAATATTATGTGTTTGTATGTGTGTATTCAGTCCATTGTGGCCACAGCCAGCAGTATGTGGAAGCAGAAGAGGGATTTGCCAGAGATTAGTCCAGGTGAGTCTCATGTCGTAGGTTATGCTGCTACTGAGGTATGTCTATTCTGTAACACTCTGGCCCCAGATGAAGAAAGTCTTTCCAGTTTACTTGGTTTTGACATTCCTTGAGAAAACTGGAGAATGACTTGTTGTTTGGGTTACAGCTGTGAGATAATTCTCTGTCAGGGAATGCACACTTTTTTTTTAACCCTATCTTGTGGAATTCATAAACATGTGTACTTGCTCCTTCTGGCCTCTACAAGCTGAAAGTAGATGAGAAGATGGGTAAGTATAACTGATACATTTGATCTAGGTCAGAAAAGTAACTCCTGTTATGTGGGGCTGCCTGTTCTAGGTTTGAGAAGATCTACTGAAAGGACAGTGGTTTGGGGTTTTTACCACTAGGATAGCAACAGTTGTTGCAGTCACTCGAAAGCAGTGAGAATCTGGCACCTGAGAAACTCTGCAACCATGAAGCTATTGTGAAATATCTTACACCAATCACATTTCTTTACACTGACTGTACTATCTGTATTGCCGACCTCAGTGCTCTGTCACTTAGGAAATGCAACAGTTGATCTATTTACATCTGGAAGGTGGCTAGTAAATACATGTTACAGATCATGTTTTGGATGTTCTCTCATGGATGCTGAGGGAGAGAAGAAAATAAATCTTATGTCTAACACCTGATTTTTATGTTTTCAAGCAGGAGCTCATGCATGGAGGCCTAGGTTATAAAAGCAAATAATGAGTAAAAATATTAGATACAGCTACCTTTTGGTTTCTCCACTGCTGGTGTGAGCTGAATCCTGGCACTCGTGGTCCCTGGCAGATCTTCTGTGACCTAAAATTGTGTTGTGTCTTGATGCAACTTATCACACATAGTGCTCCCGGGACAAGCAGCACTGGCTTTCCAGCTGGTGCCACCCCTCCTTTAAATGATGGGCAGGTGATGGCAGGGTACCTGGAAATGTCTTAGATTTTGCCGATTTGTGTAAAATATCTAGCAAGTGCCCTGAAATTAATCTTTGCAGAGTGTATTTAAAAAAAAAAAGTGCACCAGATGTCACTTAAGGATAATTTTATCACTTTTCATACCAACATTTTGTTCTGATGTGCAACTTTCAACAGTGGATCTTCTTTCTATAAAGTAATAAATGAAAAACACTGCTAATCCATTGAGTTGCTGGAACATTCCTATAAAGTAACAGGGATGTCTTTTCGTGAGCCTTTTCTGAAATACCAAAGCAATGCTTTCTGTCCTCGCAACAGGAATTGCAGTAGTTGCCATATGGAGAATAGGTACATGCTCAACACAGTGTTCTGTGCTGGGGAAGAATAGCACCTTTTTGGTGGATGTAGAATACACCAGGCATTGTGTACAGATAACTCTGTTACATCGTGGGCTGGGGCTAGTGTTTACATGCAAGGTGGTACAAACTTTGGGTGTGTTGCCTACAGATATTTTTTTGTTGTTTGTGGGATTGAACTTCAACCATAGCATTGCCTTGAAATAGGATTTTCCATTTATACTACTGCCATATAATTTTTACACTTTGCAATATTGCTGCATATGTAACATTTTGCAGGGTTCCAAAACCCATCAAATCTCACACAGAAAATGTACAAATATATTTATAGTTTTTGTTATAAATGATACATGAAATATTTGGTCTCCAGACATCTTGTCTTCAGCTTTGCGTTGCCATGGGCACTCATTAGTATTCCGGGGAGGCCTGGTTGTCATGGCAAAGTGTGTAGCTGTACCGTGTTCCCATGGCAACCTCCACCATTAGGTACCTTCAGCAGATCTGCTAGCAAATCTGGGTAAATCTAAGATGATCTTAGGGTAGCATTAATGTTTTAAATAACAGTACCATCCTATCTCTAGGTGATTAGCATTGCAAATGTCTTCCAGATGTTAATATGGACCATTGGGTCAGTATAACACAGCGTAGTTTTGGACTTCAGGAAAATTGTTTTCAAAAAGCAGCAGGGGATAGCTTGACCCCTAAGGAGATGAAAATAAAATTATGGTGTTGAAGCTGTTTACATTTTTCACATGTTCTTTTGTGTGTCTGCATTTGAAACGGAAACATTTCTGAGCTTGCAGCTCCTGCCTTGAATGACCTTCAGCAGTAACAACCTTTCTGCATACATTTAAGTGCATATGTGAGAGAGTTTTGGTCTTTGAACCTCCTTTTTTTACGAAGAGAAAGCAAATTACCTGCTGGCACACAGCTTGCTGTGGTTTGCTCTGGGGAACAGTACTGTAGATGGTTATCTTTGGATCAGTAAAGTTTTCCATCCATTGCTGGAGAATTTGTTTTGATTTTGGTGATGTTTAGAAATGTGGTAGACAAATTAACATCTGTCAGCTCCTTGCTAATGGCAGGCTGTTTACTTGTCTTAAATTTTGTTCTCCACTCGTACATTTTTTTAGTTCATGTAATGTACCTAGTTAAGGAGCTGATGAAAAGCTGTGGTTTTTTTTAAAACAGTCTAACAGATGTGGAGTGCTATGCATTCAGAAGTGGAATATGCCCATGTAGCCTGTTTAGATGGATCAGCTTCATGGCTGATGGCCCCTGTATAGATGACTATCCCATGTCTGTTGTTCAGCTGTAGAAATGAACTGGAAAAATATACAGTTGCATTGAATATAGAAATCTGTCCAATTTTTAAAATCAAACCTCAAAAAATGATAATGCACTATTCCTGAGAAGTGGTGACTTGACACATCTGGGAGAATTTGGTTCTGCTTAGCCATAAAACATAGGCTTTCTGCAACCGTAGAGGGTATGTTAATTCTGTCATGGTTCTGATTGTTTCCTTGTTGTGGTTAGCACATAAAAACACTGACTTAAAACAAACAAAACTTCTAATTTGAATCAAATTATTTAAAGATTTAAATGTTAGAAACCACTTTATCAGCTCATAGCCTTATTCTTTTGCCTTAAGTTGATAAAGTGGGTTTGCACAGATCTCTTGGCCTCTTTCCCAACCGCATTTAGAATTTCTGATATTTCTTGGAGTCCTGTTTCTGTAAGCTGTTTTACTTTTCAAATGTCTGTGCTGAAAAATACTTTTTTGGATACCCTTGCTTAGAGAACACCACGAACTTAAATGTCAATTGATAATCAAACAACTGAGTTATGTTTTCAAGCAACACTGTCTTTCAACATACTAAAAACTGACAGCTGGAAAATCTAATGCTTTTTGTCTTTTCTACATTTCTTCAAATTGGTTTTGCTTTCAAACTGAGTCAGTCTGCATGGCCTGAATCACATTGGTACTTCTGAAAATGCTATCTCACAGTAGTCTTAGACTTGAATAAGAGCAGCATGCTTTTAAGAACTTTATTAAAAAAAGAAATATACTGAGAAGAAAAGAATGTACTTTGATTTTATAAATTTGTTAATGTATTTTAAAAACTTTTTTATTTCAGCGTTGGTGCAGTTTTGTTTTGCAGTGGCTTAAAAACGTCTTCCAGTAAGCAACTGCAGCTTTGTTTAATAATGCTAATTTGTATGTAGATGTAGCAACAGTTAAACACGCAGCTCCTTTGAATCAATGAGTGTGAAGATGGTTATCTGCAAGGGCCAGGACAGGCCCTTACCTGATTACCATTGATTCTTCTTGGAGTCCTTTCTTATTCTAGGTAGATTTTTTTTTGTAATAAAAGAAAAGCATTTTTTTTTATGACAGATTTATAAAAAAAAAAGACGTAAATGCAGGAAGCGCAGTATGATTAATCTGCACAGTGAAGAGCTGTGCTAATATGAACAGACATTGAAGCAGCTTTTTTATATAAATCTAGAACTGAGCAGAAAAAAATGACTGGAAGCTCATTTCTATATATTTTTTCTATCACTTTCCCCCCCAGTGACTGGCAAACTAATTTAGAGAAATTAATAATAACTGATGGAATTCTGGAAACAAACACTTTTAAAGAAATTGAGACTGTGGAATAAATTGCCAGAATCGCACTGGGGTTGGGGGAATTTTTAGCTGGCGTCACCTGCTGTAACACTTTTACTCTCCCTTTGTATATTGCCAATGTTGAGTGTGGAGGGCTATTTCTATTTGTTTCTTTCTATCCTTTATATTTAGTCCCAGTTAGATTAAGAGGAGGGAGGACACAGGAGGAGAGGATAAAACTCAGTCATTCTCATAGGTATAGAAACACAAAAACCCCAAGAGACACTTGACTGTAGCCTGCAGTTTTGGTGTTTGTAGTTCAGAAGATGAAAACACTACTCAAGCTTGGAGCTTCCCTGAAGAGAGCTTTGGCAAGTTTCTTCATTTTCTGTCAGAAATACCAGGGGCATGCTCAGGCTTTGCCTGTGGGAGGGCCTTTCCCTGAAGCACTGGAATTAATGTAGGAATGAAAAGAAGAGTCCAAGAGTCCAAAATATGACATGATATAAAAATGCATTGTACTTCCACGTGCATTCTTGTGCTCTTTACCTAACCTTGCCAGCATAGCTCATGTTTGGTTATTTGGAAGTTTGTCTGTGATATTTTACATAGAAACTTAACAGTTGCATAACTGAGTAACCCAAGCTATTGCCTAGTAACTTTAAATTGTGAGTTTTGTTTTTCTTGTCAACTGGAACAATATAATGAAAGCAAAATTAGTCTTGAAAAAATTTCAGTCTGTAGGTGGTTCATAAGCAATTGATTTGAAGTGCTTGCTCAGAGTATTAACAGTTCTTATAGAATGTTCTCTACTAGGGAATATAGAATTCTCTACCAGGAAGAATATAACCCTTAAGCATTCACATGAAAAGTTACATTTAAGTTACATAACTTAAACATTTTAGGTAGCCTATCATAATCATTTTAAATGTCATTGCAGATAACTATTGTTTGTTTGTAGCAGTCAGTTGTGACGGTACTGGTGTATGCCAAGTAAACCTGTTACAAGCATGTTATGTGGACACTTTTAATGCACTTCTTATCCACTTCCAGTATTGGCAAGCATCCTATTGCTAAATGTATTAATGATGAAATTTCTTCATCAATTAAATAATAATATAACCGTAAGTGTAGTGGCTGCTGGTAGAATAATGGATGAGATCAGTAACTCTCTATATAGCCCATTTGGGGATGGTAGGTTACAAAACATGTCTGTCCAGGTTACTGTTGGAGAGGGAAGTGACATAGTTGTCACTCCCATGATTTGAACTTAGAAGCTTCTTTAGGTAAGTCATGGAAGTAGCTGAAAGTTATACGTGACCAGGACATTACTCAGATCTTTGACAGAAAGTGCTCAGCATTCAGTTGTGGCTTGTTAGTTTGCTGAGCCATTTTCTGGTTTTTATTTTCTTTTCTTGATTTTTTTCTTTTTTTTTCTTTCCCCACAGCAATGAATGAACCATGGGCTTTATTCCTTTTATATCTAGATACAGAGATTTCCGTTGATAATTGTGCAGGGTTAATTGTATGAAATTAAGCATAGTCCATTAACATGCTATGTGAGCTCTTTTGATAAAAATGTTAGGGTTTTATACATGGGCTGGGAGGAAGGAGTTTGATAATGATATAATCTTATGCAATGATACCCATGGAATTTCATGTTTGCCGCTATTTTTGCTGTCCTAATATTAATGATACTCTCATACATGTGCATTTTGAGTAGAAGCAAATATTTTTCAGAAAAGAGTAATTAGAAGTAAATTGTGTGGCATGAGATTACTTTTATTTTCATCATTCTATATGCTCTAAATCATTAACTTTTAAAAATAGCGAGTGTGAATCCAAATAATATGTGGTATACTTATTAGGAGCTTTCTGTTTAGCTATTAATTAGCCTATCAGTAGATTGCAATGAAATATTAAACTGGATGCTGAGCCTACTTACAGGTCTTTAACTCGGCAAACATGTAGATTGTCTAATACAGACAGCACTTCTGTACAAGTTATGACTGCTTAGAAAGGCAGCAGCTTGAATCTTGAAAGAAATTTTTCTTTTTTAGTTGAGCAATTAAGTCCAAACTAATAGCGTGTTCGGTTGTTGACATACTGGAGCTGTAAAATAGGGAAAGAGAAAAAGGCACAGCTTAAACCAACCCAGACAGCTTAAACCATATAATATACTAGAAATGCAATGTTGTAATACATTAAAAAAGGAGTATTAGATGCATTTATTATTATTATGACACTGGGAGAGAAGTTACTGTTTGTTTTCATAATGTTTTATTTAAGAGAAAATTCTTTTTGTTAGTAAATTACTAATTAAGATGATAATGCCATTTCACTATTAGTCAAAATACTAATAATGTTTTAAAAAGTCTTGCTACAATGCAAGTTAGAAGATAGACATCAACAACTGTAAGTACTGGAGAGTATACACATGTCTCTGGTGGTACTTCACATGGTTTGGGTGGTCTCCCACGTGACCATTCCTAAGACAGAAAATTATTTTTCCTGAATGTGTGACCTGAACAAACCAAGTTCTCATTAAGTCCTTGCTGGGATGAGATAAGAAGTGTGGCTTACACTGGAGAAAACAAAAAATGAAGCAATTTCAAAGACTTGGACTTCAGACTCTGACTTTTGTGGAAATGTTCTGCTCTGTATGTATGGAGGATCAGAAGGGCTTAGTCCTGGCCATAGAAGAAACAATTGAGGCTATCTGTTATTGATTAATGTGCAGTTTTCTAGAGAGAATTCAGAAAACAAGTGACTTATATTCATAACTTTGATACATATCTCCAGCAACAGTGGTGGCTGAGTGAAAATACCCTGCATTCTGCCATTGTGGCAGTAGTTGCAGACTTACATACATGTGGCAGAGGAGCAACGCTTTGAAGCTAGTCTTTAGAGTGTTGCCTTTGCCAAAGACAGCCTTAATAGGGTTGGCATCTCTGATTCCAGCCAGTGGTGGCTGCAGTATGTGCCTTTCCAATATTGTGGTTTTAACCCTTTCTTAAGGTGAAGCATGGATGCAGAGATATACTGAGAGCAATTATAATCTTGCAGCAGTCCTGCTTTAAAGCAGTGCTAAGCTGCATGGTGGAGACGTCTCTGCATCTGTGAAAGACTATAATCATATGAGGGTTTTTTTTGTTGCTGAGATAACCCTGAGAGCTGAGCAAGGTTATGACCTCTGTCTGGTAGCCAACTACAGCATATGCTCTCTTGGTTCTGGAGCTAGTATCACTCCTTTGAACTATGTAGACAAGATGGGGTCTTTACTGCTTTGGCAGATAGTCGAGTCAAAACCAGTGTTGATCTGCTTACGTGTGCTGCAACCCCCTGTCGAAAGCAGTGTGAGTGCAGCAGCACGAGGCACAGGTAACCAAGGTGGGGACACACTGTACAAGCATGCCAGCATAGCTGGGAGGTAGTTGCACATCTTTAGTGCGACAGCTCAAAAAAGATAACATTTTTTGCTGTTTCTATATAGTCCTTAAGTGTATTTCTTCCAGAAGAATGCTCTGAATAAAAAGCAGTTTAAAAATAAGAGTAGAAAAGGACTGTATGTGGAAATGTGTCCAGCTATAGGACTTGAGGTATTGGATGTGACCTACATAAATTAAATATTATCTAATGCCTTTATCCTCTAATAAGGGGGAACCTCGAAATAGAAATACAAATGTTGCCCCTTCTTACCA
Organism: Morus bassanus; assembly: GCA_031468815.1. Taxonomy (NCBI): domain Eukaryota; kingdom Metazoa; phylum Chordata; class Aves; order Suliformes; family Sulidae; genus Morus; species Morus bassanus. The sequence continues at coordinate 8,261,080 of CM062583.1, forward strand.
CTTGCGGAGAGTTCTCCTTTGGTCTGAGTGTTGGACAGTAATGAAAGGAGATTGTTCCCTTTGGGAATTGAGCCCTTTATTCAAAATTTAGTTCAGCAATTGAGCTAAAGGAGAATATCCATTAGCTACCAGTAATAGCACTTGTATCCCCTTTGCTGGATTTGTTGGTACTAAATGGAAAGTCATTAAAATGCTACAAAAGCCTGTGTTGAAATGGGACTAGGTACATCATTTAAACATTTAAAACATACGAGTTCTGAGTGATAGAGAGCTCCTCAGAATTCATACATCAGCTGAAGGCACTGCTACCAATTTATAGGGAAAATAGTAATCTTCTCTGAAATACGCAAATTTTCCAGAAAGAATTGCTAATACATCTATGCCTGTTTTTCTGTATTTTGTTTAACTGTGTTAAAGTGTGTGATAGGACTAACCTGAGCCCCTGAGACTCCGACGTGACTTCTGTGTAAAGAATGTGGTGTGTGAGAAGGTGTACGTGACTAGAAGGTGCATCCTTAAAAAAAGGCATTCTCAGGAATATTGAAACATCTACTGGTGATGTTACACAATTAGCTCTTATTTCTGAAATGCAAGCACAGTAAGTCAAAAGATTGTCTAATGGGATTGTCTAGGATGGGTGTTCTACCAACAATACAAATATTTTGTTTAATTAGATTCACTGTTGAAGGTGATGAATATTTTTCTTGTCTGTCTTAACAGGCTTCTGAAGCTTCACCTTTTTATCAGACTAGTCTTCTCGTTATTGGATTGGCAAAGATTTTACGTGTGGCTATGTGTACTGTGTTTTGTTCGAGCTGTAAAGCAACCCTTAGTGTTATATTTATATCCTTTTTCTCGTTCTCTCACGTGAGAACTATTGGGTGGAGTCCATACAGTTCAGCTTAGTGTCTTGGAGAATGCAGAAAATAAGTTTCTGCCTCAATGTGAGAGGCTGAGTGGACTCTTACTGTTGCTGAAAGTATTTATATCTGTTTGCATATTGTTAGCCAGTACTTACTAGTCACCACATTGCTGACTGCCCTGTAATAATGCCTTTTCTACTGCTGTTGGTATCCTGTGATTCTCTTTTGCAACTCATTAAACAAAATAATTCTGTCTCATAAGAGGTTATTTATGTTGACTGCCTGATGTATTGCCAAGGCAGGTGTTGTTGATGAATGTATGGAACTTTGGTAGGTCCCCAAATTTTTGTCTCCAAGATCTTGTGTTCATTTTTTTCATTGATATTCCAGTTTAACTGTTAGTGGCTGGCACGTATAGGAGTCATAGCAACTGTTTGAGGTAACTGGAAATATTTGATACTTCTAATCCTTTCTCATCATGGAGTAAATGACAGGGTACACCTTGTTTTGTGATGCCTAACCTGAAGCCAAATTCTTTAAAGCTGGAAAGTGATTAAATTTCTTTCCTCAAAAATGCTATTTACGTTATCTGAAAAGGTAGCCTAACACCTTCACTGATGTCTGTTATTCTAGACTTACAGGTGCCCTTTCATAAGTATCAACCTAAAAATCAGTATTGCACAAAACAGCATACACAACTGTGTGTGTATCTATATGCACATAGAAACATTTCATTTAGATGCATGAACACACATGTATCAGAGCACCACTCAATAGAATAATCATGGGTATAAACTTGTACTGTGACACTTTCCCTTAACCATCTGTTTCCAAGTATGTCCAGGGAGGCCAGGATGCTGTACGTATGTGTTCTGTCAAACGCTGCTTGTGTATTAGATAAGACACACAAGCACCTGCAGAAAGAACTGCGTGTTGTAGTGCTGTCATTTACAGAAACTTCAGTGTAGCCTAAGAGTAAATGGATGAGAAAACAAATCAAGAGCAAGAAAAGTCCAACCTATTAAAAATGCCATCGTTCAGAGGACTCCTTGTACCTTACAAGTACTTATGTGTTTATGGAAAGTACAGATATATTCCAATTCTTCCCTTACCACAAATCTAGAACCCAAATCCATCAGCTTCTAGTTTGTCAGAAAAGAATTTATAGATGTCTGAATGTGATAATGCTGGGAACCTTGACTATGAAGTTCAAGAGTCGCCAAAATAACACTTTGTTCCTAAAGCAAATTCTGAGTAATGTGGAGGCTGACGTTCCTGTGGAGTGTAAGAAACATGATGAAGAGCTAAGCAGCAAGGTGTTCTTGTCCTTTTGGTCACTACAAACACACTGACAATTTGTTGCTCCAGTACCAATGCTCCAAGGATTGACTTGCCTGGTTTTGTTGAGCCACAACTCTTCAGTAACCAGAATCTTGTCTAGGGATACAAACACATCTACTATAAGCATTTAATTACTTCTTTATATATTTTACTGTGCAGCCTCTTGTTATCGTCTTTTATTAGGCCACTGTCATAATTCTTTAATTACTGGATTCCTTTACCTATATGCTGAGTATGGAGAAAAGCTCCAGTGCTCACATCAGTGAGATGTTTGTACTAACTAGCTAGTTAAATTCATGTTACAAATTCCCTAAGTGTTACGGCTGAATGTTTCTCCTCCCTCTGTACATTCTCCTTGCAATACCACAGGCATTACAGTATCACACACAGATTACAGAAAACCACACAGATTGCGGAGACTACAGAAAATAGTGATTACTGGACTCGTGTCTAGCTTTCTTGATTTTTCTCATGCTTTTCGTCATGCAGATTGCAAAGGTACAGCAATTACCTTTCATATATTTCTAGTCTTTTGTAGTGTTTCTTCCAGTTCAGGGAAATTGGACAAGAATTTGGTGCCTTTAGGTAGTCTGTAATTTGTTCTCAAATCTAATGTGCTGCTTAGTTTACAAAAAACTGTAATAACTGCCAAAGCAACATATGCGAGTGACATGAACAGTATTGTAGTAAGCAGCCAGCTACACTAGCATCTTAATTCATCACTCAGTATGGGAGAGTGACAGTTTAGCATATGGCCAATCTCTTCAGATGCTGGTTTGTTATTTCAGATATATTTAGGACTATTTAATTCTTCCATTTGGGAAGTAGATTGGGTTGCAATTTCTCCTTGAGCTTGCTGACCATTTTTTGATGGTATTCAGATCTCGAAGTTAGAGCCATGACTGAATTCAAGTTGCTCTTTCTATGCTGTGATAGAATGGCAAAATGGAAACATGAATTATTCACTAGGGATTGTAAAGACCTCATCAGGTACATTAAGGATGGATTGTTGAGTGATCTGTGTAAATGTTTTGCATAACATGAATTAGAACTGGAACGGTATTTACAGAGGCAGAACCTATTGTTTGTTTAGTATTATAGCCAAATAATTACTGAGCTGGAATGTGGCTTGACTTTATGGCGAGAAAAATCTAATGAATTGTAGAACAATGTTATTTCTAATTTGTTTTTGTTTTTTATTGATTATTAGTAAAGGGTTTTGTTTTCAAGTTAAATCTTGGAGTAAGAACTTGAGAGACTTATGATGTAAAAATATTTTATTCTTCATTACTGGGGTTATTGGACAGAATGCGTTTATTTGGGAAAGGAAATACTCTGAACTATTTCGATTTTCATATGATATACAGAGAATTAGCTGAGCCTTATATAGATACCGTTAATTAATTCTGAATTCCCAGTGTTCAAAAAAAACTTAACTTTCCTGCTGTGACAAAAACCAAAAGCAAGTGTATGCATCTCTTGAGCTTAGTTTCTCACAGGGATTTTAAGTAAATTGTATAAGAACAGTAGAAAATAAGCAATTCTAGGCAGTGCTCTTTAAGTGGGACTCTTTCTATAATAAAGGTGGTAATTCTGTTTAGTTGATATTCAGTCTGGGCAGTCAATGACAGTACAAGCATATAGTCATTCCAAATAAATTTTGCAGTATTTGTGCTTTTCACAGAGAAAGAGATGTGGCTGCAATTTAAAGATTAGCTAAATGTTTTGTAATGACTATGGAAATTAAGCACCTCAAAGTGAGCAACTGTTTTGTGGAAAGGCATAAATACTATAAAAAAACCCAAACCAATCAACCAACCAAACTAACAATGAAAAAAAACCCAAAAAAAACACCAAACCCAAGCAATCTCTGAAATCAAAAAACTACTTTTCATATTAACAGCTGGGTCAATCAAATACATCTCTTTATATTTCCAATAAAAATGAGAGCAAGTAGATTAATGTTCTTCAGTGGAGTCATGTTGGCATTCATTTTCTCAGTGCTTAAGCTTTTTCTTGTATTTTGAGCCAGAGAGTTGAGACAGATGGACTTCCATAAGAAGCAAGTTTTTCATTAGATTGGCAGGTTCAACTTGCTGCTTTTTCACCTGAAGAACTGAACAGTTGGATAGTCCTAACTCTGAGGACTCTGAGATCAGAGAGAGATTCTGGGGACTTGTCATAATTCCATGAAATCTGCTTGGCCTCTTTCTCAACGCCTGCCAAGAAGTCATTGCTTACATAGTCATGTCTTTGACTACTTTCCTTGTTGAAAAACATTTGGTCAAGCACTGTAGGTGGCACCTCAAATGCAAAGCCACCAAGATGCTTAAAACTAAACTGTGCTGAAGAACATGGTCTATCTCTGGTCTTGTTATTTTCCAAGTAGATGAAGAGGATATCTCTACTGGTTTGGTTTTGGTTTTGTGTTGGTTTTTTTTTTTTTTTTTCTTCCATAGGCTTCATCTTGCAGTTTCTTTGCCTATCTGTAGGTTTTGGCAGAACTGGAGAGATGTCATGCTCTTTTGGTGCTTTGCAGGCTTTTGGTTTGCCGTTTCCTTTTGCCTAGTGTCTCAGTATTTCACAGCCTTTTAATTTTTTTTTTTTCTTTTTGAGTGACTTAATCTTTTGCACCGTAACAACCCATGGATCTGTTTAGAAAAACTGTATGAACAGATTTCCAGGACACACAGATATTTTATGTAGGACCCTGGGTTGAAAACAACTGGTATGTGTAATACCCCTGTGAGATAGTGAGACATCATCATTCTGTGGGATGTGAAATGCTTATTGTGACATCAGTCAATTGTGGGATGTGAAATATGTGTTGTGACATTAGTCAACTGTAATGTGTATTGTGACTTCATACTTGTAATGCTGATGCTCCACATAGTGTTTTCTGTAAGGTGTAGTGTCTGTATTCCTGAGATCTTTGCTACAAAGTGATGATGGTCTTTGGATTGCTCCACAGTAGACCCTACTAATGTTACGTCATTTTTGCATGTAGACATTATTTTTGTACTACTATGCAGATTGTTTTGTCTAGAAGTTTTAATTCTTCTCAATTTAATTTCTTTTATTTCTAGGTATACCACAAATTCTACCCTCCCGGAAGCCCTAGAAAGGTAAAGCCTTAAAAATCCCACTTCTGTTCATTCCTTGGGTTTGCAAGCCAGTGTTTTTTTTGTTTTTGTCCTCAACGTATATCGCTGTAATACTGAGCTTATCACTGGAAAAAATAGAGAATGGTATACTGTAAAATCTTTGGGACCGTCTGATCTTTTTGAGCACTTGTAAAGAATATGTTTATCTACGGTCTTACATTTTTGTCTTCGCTGCTTTGGAGCCTCTTCTAATTCATCTGTTTGTCAGCACTTCTTTTAATGTTCCACATCATAGATGTTCCTTTGTTTATGTGAGCAAATAAACAGCAACTTTTCACATGAAATCACATGAAAGGCATTGTTGTTTAGGATAGCTAGTTTACAGATCTTTGATGTAATAAGAACTTCTTGACTAATGACCACTTGCTACAGAATTTGCTTATTCTTAACAGACAAAAATCCTCTGTCAGTCATTAGAGCTGTACTCGCCTGTGGTTGAAACCAATTTCGTTCAATGTCCTTGGTTAGAAAATACCAGGTATGCAGACCTTAGTGTTTAGCTATGTCCTCATCAGTTGGATGTTCAGCTATTAATCACTTAATTAAGAAATTAAGATATGCATTACTTTTGGCCTGTACTAGGAGGGTTTGGTACTGCCATAGGAATCACTGTCCCCTTTTCTAAAATACCACCTGAAACCTGCATGAGAAATGTATAGTCCTCAAATGTTACACATCTGTGTAAAACTTCCTCCTAATTGCCTTGGGTTTAATCCAGTGATGCTGTGGTGTACACCTTTTTCTCTTATGTCAGATTGGAATATGGTGAGCAAAATCACCAGATTCCAGGAAGGTTTGGACAGGAATGTGTTTGCTACCTCTCTCATTTTCTTTTCTCTCATCTGTGTGTGGGTTCCCCCCCATCCCCGTCTCTTCTTTGTCTGGGTAAAATTTATCTTAGGTATAGTCATTGGCAAATTACAAGGCAAGATGTTGCACAGAGAATAACTAACTTCGAGTTAAGTTTCTCTGGTTTTGTACTGCAGCTGGACAGAAGTTGTTCTTCCTGGTTGTTACTATCATCTATGGGAGCAAATATGAGCACTGGGGTTGCTGGAGTCAAATGTTTTAAGACCTGTGGTATCATCTAATCAGACAGTTACACTGACTGCGTATCTCAGCTTTACCTTTATTCCCCTAAGGTGTGTAAATTCAACTTTTTGGATATACAAAGAGCTGCTTAATAGAACAAGCGCGTTGTATTATTTACTTATCATATATTTGTCTTTTCCAATAAAAGCATTTGGCAGAACTGTCTCCTACTTAAGTTTCAGATTTACTGGACCCTGTGACCTGTTTAAAGTATCTAATAATGCAAAAAGGTTCAGTGGACAAGTCTGTCATCGAATTTTCTTGTTTTTAATCTTCTTTGGACTGGAAGACCCTTTAAGAGCTCTGGTAATCCATTGCCTGTGAGAACGGAGGGAGGGAAGAAAGAGGAAAACCTTATTTCTGCCAAGGCCAGCTGTCTAATTGTTTGATTCTATGGAACAAAGCTTTTGAGTTAAGGAAACTGAATCTAGCTGTTAAGTTTGAACCTGCCGAAGTGCTATGTATTCAAGTTGTGCTGCTGTTTCCCTGTTGTGTTGTGCTCATACCCAACCTGAAATTGAACACTGCATTGCCCATGGTGAGAGCGAAAGGGAAGGAACAGTGGGCTTTTCCACGAAACAGCAGGAATTGTTCCTGCTTAGAAGGCAGTTCTCTTCTTGCCCTTCCTGCTTATCCCTGTTAGCATTGAACAGTGGTAACAACTGACTAGTAACTACTTGTAATGGGAATGACCAAGCCATACCGACCAATGATGACCATTTTCCTTTAAGTCTTGTACCCCACACTCTGTCACCATGCATGAGGCCTGTGTGTTTGGTGCCTCCTGAGCTCTGTGGTAATATTCAGTTCCTGGTTTTGTTCCTTTAAAGGCTTCAAGTGTAGTGCTTACTTAAAGTATGCACCTAGATGAAATTACACCAATGTATGAGTTACTGTATGTCGTAATAGCTGAGGCAAATACATTTTCCTTTAAATTTCACTGACAATAGTTTACACTAACATACTAGTTTCAATTTTTTTGTGATGAAAGAAAAATGGAATATAAAGACATAAATAAGGTGAAAAAAATAAATGAAGAATCCAAGAAATTGTGAAAAGAGCTAAACCCACTTATTTCTTTACATTGTATATTTCTAAACTGACGGTCTTTGTCTGAAAATGTAATTGCTTCTCTTCTGCTTGACATTAAGGATGTTCTTTTTAGTGTTGTTCAGAAGGTTATTTCTTACAGTTACAGCTTTAACTTGTCATGACTCAATCCAAATCCCAACATTTTACTTATTTCAAGAGCTTTGAACAAGCTGATGTTTGAGACGAAAGCTTTTTTCCATTACTTAGATTACATATTTGTGTGGGATGAGAATCAGATGGCAGAGTTTTAGAAATCTAGTTCGCCACTTCAGTCTTTTGTGCCAGTTAACTGTCTGGTCAGGACTTTGACATAAAGGATTGGAAATTAGAGTTGGCATCTGTAGGCCTTTTTGTTTAAAGCTAAATTGAGTTAATGGGAATAACTAGAAGGAAGGACTGGAAAAAACCCCAAACTCTGAAGCTGAGACTCTCTCTCAGTTAGAAGGTAATGGCATGACACTTGGGCAGTAATACAGTTGCAAAGTTGCTGGAGGATGAATGGGCCTTACAGAAATCATGTAGAATGATTAAGCACTGTTAACTGCATCTGCTCTGTGGTGCTTGCTGATCTGGAATTTGGGAGGGGCAAAACTTTTTTTTTTAACCTCACACCTACCAGTTGATGTTGGAGTAACTGAGGATCTGGTTGATCTCTCTGTGCTGGAAGTTGTGGCACAAAAAAAACCCCAACCAAAATAGTTTTCAGGAAAGTACATTGACGTTAATGTAGTATTTGACTCTCGTATTTTTGCCATATAGTGCCTTACGGCTAGGCTCTGTGCCTGGGAAATAGTTGGTCCCTCCTCCAAAATTTGATCTCCAAATGAGAATTAATTTTTATTGTTAACCAGTTGGAGGGGGGGACAGGAATCAATGTGTCAGCTCTGGTTCTTTAGCTGATGTGCACCCTGTTAGAAGCAGTTTCACATTTCGTATTGACTTTTTGGCTCTGTTCATGCTTAGCATTGACGTGCGTTAAGATATGCATCAGAAGTATTCTGAGCTTTTCTATGAAGATAAAAATGTAATGTAACTGCATAGCAAATGGATGAGTGTCAGCTGAACTCTGTCTTGTTTTCTACCATTTTTCTGCTTTTGCTCATTAGAAATCCCAGGAGGTTATTTTTAACACAGAGTGTTCACATATTTCTATACTTAAAAACTACAACCAAGATTTTTAAGTTGTAAAATACACCTTTATTTTATAAAGTATAAAGTTCTACACAGAGCACTGCAGTCAGAAGACAAAGGTGTACTGGTTGGTAGGTATTAGAGGCACTATTAAGGATTTTGGTTTAAACATCTGAGCCTCACTTGATACTTTTTACAAAATAGTACGTAAATCAGACGTGTGAGAATTGGGACAGGTGAAGTAATTTAGATGCAATGTACTAGGTGGTAGAGCAGAGAAATGTTCCACAATTGTGTGTCCTTTCTTTTAAAAAGCATATTATAATTGGGATTTCCAATTTAAGCTTTGTCTGCTATGTAAATGTAAAACCGGGAAGTAAGCTTTTTCCTTCTTCTGGAGTACAAACCAGTCAGCTAGTACAGCTATTTTTGGCAGTTGAATATTGCTTTAGCTAGGGACCTATTGTACATTAGTCCTTTTAGAACATTTTAATAAATACGTAAATCACAATAATGGTTCTCGGCAAGACAGGTTGTTCTTTCAAGTTTCAGTTAGATCTGTTTTGCTTTACTCCATGTGAACAGATAGTAAAATAGTACATAGAAACAAAAATTACAAAGCCTCTTGATAATGAATTTACACTGATACAATGTGTAATACAAAAAGTATTAAAAACCACAGTAATCTGCACTAATAAATTGGTAATGTAGTACTTAAGTACCATAGAAATGGTAGTAGTGGCTATCAATAACATCAGCAATCAGTAAAATGCTACCTATTTAATTTCCCCTAGTATCAGTAACCTATATGTTTGGGGGTTTTTACTTATTCAAGTTGAAGTTAACTGGCTTCTATTGGTTGTTTCTTTATGTATTCCTGTAAGATATTTTTTCTCAGTAGAAAAACAAAACCAAAAATACCGCAAACAAACAAAACAAAAAAACCCCCAGTAACAAAGAGTTTTGGGTTTAGTTGTTAATATTTTCTGCCTTTCTCTCAAACATATTATGGTTTTGAATTTTTCTCCTCTAATTACAGGAAATATTTTTATTTCTTGTTGCAGCAATTTTATATGCAAAGTGCTGGAAAGGAGGCTTAGGTTCCAACACTTTATTTTCCTGGCTTCCGAAGTAACGGGCCAAAATGATGCCTTGGCGGAAGATGGCAAGGCTTCTGGGCTTATCTCCAAGCTTCCATTATGTGATCGCTTTGTTATATCTGGACAGCACCTGTTGGAGGAGGGGTAATAAATGAAACCTCACTTGAAGCAATGGCTGCTTACAGAAACTATCAGCTAAGGAAAACTCCTGCACTCAGGCAACCCTTATCTTTAGCAGCATCAAGAGATTACCCAAAAAATCAAGTAAAGAAAACTAGTAAAGTATGCCTGAAGTTTCTGGGGTGCCAGTCCCTTTGAAGCAGTCTGCTTAAGAAATGCTGATCACTGTGCACTTCTTGTGTATAGAAACTACCCTATTTTTCTAACATCCCATCAGTAGCAGAACTGTCTGACTTTGTCAGATCATGAGGCAGGGAAGCCTTCTGCTGAAACAGAGAGAAGAAGCTGTTGTGGTGGGAGGTGTAACTTGTAATGGAAATTTTTTTTCAGTTAGGTCAGAATTGTGGAAGGATTTTGCCCCTTCCTACTGTCCCTCGAGACAAAGCTGAGGAATAAGATTGCTAGTAATCAGAAGAGTATGAGAAACTGAAGGAGCATGGCCCAGGTGGGTTTAATAGAGGATGAACCAAAAGCATTGGAGGCTGTGAAGGGGGAATTCAAATTCTAACTGCTCAGCAGTGGGAATTTGTGACCAAGAAATGATCTGGCATGGAGTGAAAGAAGGTCCAACTGCAGAAGGGGCTAAACTGGCTGGAAGCAGGAATGCTGGAGACAGAGCAACTCCCTGTACAGAAATGAAGTTTCCCTTGCTGATGAGAGAAGAAACAGCCACAGCATTGTCTTGTAGTGATTGTGTAATGCCAGTGTTTGGGCAGCAGAGCTGATGCTGGGGGATGAACCCAACACTGGGCTGAGGTGTCCCATGCCGATGCTCGCAGGATAGGTGCTGGTGCAAGGGTATATACGGAATTGGCTCCTTACTCATTTTTGCAGACTCCTTGTAGAACTGCTTATGACAGTAGGACTGTCCAATGCATTGTTCATTACATATTTTTTTCTTTTGTATTTAAGGACAAATGTGTGTTTAATTCACCTCAAGGGGTGTCATAAAATTTCCTCAACACTTGGAAGATACAAAGTATGGGATAAAAGGAACTGGTTAGGCCATGCTGGGTTAAATGGGTGTGGATGGTGAGAAAGACCTTGGTGGCAGAAAACATATGGGAAGAAACAAGTGAGGGAAAACATTGGACTAGAGAGTGAAAAAGCAGGTATAGAAAGATGGTGGAAGATGCTAGAAAAAATTAGTGCAGATGCTAGGACTGTGAGAGTGAATTGGCTGTGATGTTACACAGAATGAGATTGAGACCAAAAATGTAAGTTGGAAGTGAGCAAGTTCTCACTTGGTGCCTGGAAAGGAATTAAATAGTAGATCTGAAACGGAAGTCTTGGATCTCTCAAAACTGCAAGGAAGAGATGGAGAAGAAGCTTGAAAAGTGGATAAGTGGAGAAATTAAGACAAAATCAGAGTGTTTCATGGTAGGGTGGATGAACACCACAGAGCTGTCATAAGCATTGATCCCAGAGGCTGGTATGCATGCAAAAAGCAAAGTCAGATGTGTGACCAAGATGGCATGTGGAGGAGCTGATGTGTATATAAAAGGCATATGGAAGAGATAGGTGAAAATGGAGGGGTTTGTGTCAAAATTCACTCACCAGTATGAGGTTTCAGTGGCTGTGCTGAGAGGTGGAACATTGCACACAGATCAGGAAAAGGCAGATGAAGTGGCGGAAGAGAGAGTGGCAAATAACACTAGTTCAAAGGGAAAATGAAGGAGGAGTGAGTTGGAGGAAGGGCAAAATAAAAAAGGGAAAAAGTGACTTTTAAACTGCTTTTGCAAATAGCATGTTCACTATGCAATAGTAGAAAAATGAGATGCCAACTCTAACTCCTTATGCATATAATATAATTGGGTAAGCGTAATAAAGTGAAAGATGAGATTGTACTTCCAGAGTAATTCCTCTGTCTCTGTTTGGCCTGATAGAATTAATCAATCAGCTGATAAGCTGATAAGCTGTTATAGAAAGTGAACAATGCTGTCCTTTGTTTTTAAGTTATGAAAAATATTGACAACTTGAGTGTTTGCTAGCTAATTCTTGCAGCTTGAAACCGAATTGTTACATAAATTGGAGCTATTTCAGTGCTTAAAAAGTGTTACATACACTGCATGTGCTTCAGACTTTTCTCTAAACGTGTGTTAATAATAATGATGCCTCCATGAAGCATTTCTGACATACCCTGGAATTTAATAATCAGATGGGGTTAATCGGCTCACTTGGTCAGCTATTAAGACTTTGAAAATGGGCTTAAGTATAACATTTCTAGCTAATGGTCATCCAGACTTGCATGTCATGGTAATGAAAGTGAAACTGCTTTTCTGGCTATCAAAATTATATAAACAGAAGCTGAAATTTTCTCTGAAGAACAAGGCTGCATGCAGATAGTGAAATGTAAACCTTATTACTGCAGCATATGGAAAGCTGTTCCTGCTAATGCCTCCTGTTATCAGAACAAGTATTGCCATTATTGTTGAAGACTCCTGTGGTCCTTCCTTTGCATCAAGAAGATGCTGCGAGTGTTGCTATATAAATAATGTGGAAATGTGTAAGGATTTGTCCTGAGTAAAAGCTGGAGGGTTTACTGCTGAGCTAGAAAGATTCTTTGAGCAGGAATGCTAGTTCATGTGCCACAGCAAAATATTAAGAAAGTGGGATTATTTTTCTTCCTGGTAATGATCCCCTAGAGTTATCTTGAGGGCTTAACTAATGAGCTAAGTGAAAAGTAATAATAAAAAAATTGACCTTAAGGTCAAAGTCAGAGCTTTCAGTCTTTTCTTACTGTTGTTTCTGCTGCTTAGAATAAGAACATATATTTAAACCAAACCTTTTACTGAAATTTTCATTTGACACCTCCACTTTTTTTTTGTGAGATCAAAGCTACTATTGAGGGCCTGCTTCTCTTGAGAATTTTCAGATTAATGATAATGCGGTTCAAAAAAGTGAACAGAAATGAGAAAAATAGGGAAACATTTTAAGAACTTATTCAATTCATTGTTATAGTAAAAATGATATAGGCCTTCAGTGCTCTGTGGCAGTTTCAGTTGTTGATGGAGGGAAAGAGAGCTTTTTTCTCTAAGATGATTTCATGGCTATAATTCACCTATTTTGAGCTTGAAAAACGTCATGATAATTTCTCGTATTTAAAGTTTTAGAAAAGGAGTATTTGTTTTGAGGAAATTACACCTGAAACTGAAAGTTGACCAAATGTTTCTAACCTGTGAAGCTAAACATCCTTAGAGGATGTGACCATTAATAATAGTAGTAGAAAGTGAGCTCATCAATTTCGATTAACAAGGACAGATTGGGCAGCCCTAAAGGTTAACAGTATAACTGTTTTGGTTTTGCAAACTCAATCCATGTTGATAGTGTTGAAACTGATGCCACTGTTTGTATTTATGTCATCATATGGATTGCTTGCACCTGTGAATTACAGGTTTTTAAGTTTTGACTAGAAAGCTGCAAATTATACTTACATGTGCTCTAGACACCTTTGTGACTTTACCTACCATGGAAAATGATACTAAACATAATGGAAGAAGGCTGTTTGGAGGCCAGAGGAGCAGATCTTTCAGAATATTCCATGTTTGAATCCCATTTGCTATGATTAAGGAGGTGCAGGCAATGATGCTTATGTTAGCAGCTGTCCATATAGAAACAAGATGATGGAAAGCCCTTGGAGGCAGAGGAAGATAAGGATCCCGAGAGGGTGAGAAGGAAGAGTCTTTCAGCTTCTTGCTTACCTCTCCAGTAAGGTTCCTTATGCTATCCGAGAGCTAGTGGCTGTTGTGCTTTCTTTGTCTTATATTTCTTTAGCAGACCTTTGACTTCCTCTGGTGCATTGATGCATGTTGTCTTCATGTTGACTTTTCTTTTTTCTGCACCTTGGAAAAGTGTTCTTCCAGCAGATACTCTTAGACAAGTACAATGGCTGGGACTGCTAATGGGAGCCTGAAAAGAGAGGAAGTAACTACAAGTTCAGGAATGATGTCTGGATAAACAAACAAAAACTCCCAACAGAAACAGCAACAAAAAAATGGCTGAAGTGTGTTTGACCAGTGCTTATTAGCACCAAAAGCAACCTCATAGGAGGCTAACAATGCTGCAAATGGTGTGCAATTAAGCAAATGTGTGGTGAAGAAATATATGGGCTAAAAAAAGTACTCAGTGTTGCCAAATGCAGCAAAGCTTTCACTGGAAGAGTGCTTCAGTTCGATTTTAGGACTGGCACTGCAGAAAATTCCCAGGAGAGCTTCATGTGCATATCCCTTGGATAACTGGTGAGTGCTGAAGAGTATTTGAGTAAACATTTTTTACAGTAAAGTGAAATAGTTTAGAGTGCTAAAGAAAAGAATATGTTCAGTTGAAAAAGACTGCAACAGTGGATTGGTATTTGAGAAAATAGGGCTTTTATGTGGAAACTCCTGACCGGAAGGGGTTTCCTTTAATATCTCATTGTGCCTTGGTGGGTGCAAGCTTTTCTATATCTACTAAGTGTCCAGTTACCTGGCATTTGTAGCAGAAATAGTCAAGTTTTCTTTAACATTGAAAAACTTTTGAAACTGGAGGTAATTATCCCTTAATAGGACAGTGAGTTGGCAATGGGGTTGTAAGAACTGGTTGTAATGATCTTTTCCCACCTCAAATTTTGGCTAGGGTACTGTACTCTTTCAGGTATTTTCTAAAAGGAGTGCTGGAGTCTTTTCAGAGTCTGCAGAGAGTCTGTAGTCCCATCAGTGAGGTTTCTAGATGTGTAAACCAGTAATGCATCAATATTACTCAATGTCAGTTTTGATCACTGCCACTTAAATAATACAGTATCATAAGGGTGCTTTTTAAAGAAACTTTATCCTCCTCATCCTATTTTCTTGGAGAGATCTGAATTATAACTACTGGGCTTTTTGATTCAGGGAACACATTTCATTATTTTTAATTCTCTGGCATCATTTACGAGGTTATTTGAATCCTGTGGTGCTCATTTGTATTTTTAATTCTTCCTCTATATTGGAATTACTATATTTTTCATGTTTGTAACATTATAGATTAATCTGAAATGAAAAATAGCCCAAACAATTAACCCCTGTTGCTGCTGAACAGCTCTTTGTAATTGTTGTGTGTGGATAATGTGAGAGGAAATTTAATACAGAACCCCTTTTCCAACAGGGACCACCTTCTGCAACCTCATGCTGTATGGTTTCTATTCCTGAATAGCTCTTCAATACTGTATTCAGCAAGTTATTGGAGTACTTGAAAGCGAGCATTTCTGGAAGAGGGCAGGTTGTACGTTAAAAGTGCAGCACAGGTAAACTTCTCCTTTCCAACAGCCTGGCAAAACTATCATGCTTGGTGTCCCTTTCAGTTGCGTAACCCATGTCATAGCTGCAACACTTGCAAGGTATGAATCATTACAAATGGTTCTGTTGTGTTCTATGCAGCCTGGTTCATGGTTTCAGAAAGGCAAAGTTATTTTCCTTTTCTGCTGCTTATGTTCACTTCAGATAAGCATTTCTGCAGTACAGCTGTACAACTTGCAGATGTGGAACTCTAGGCCTTAAGTGCACATTAAGCATTGTTTTGCATATGTAAGCTTTATATACCATAATAACAAAGTATATCTTATGTTTTAGCTATTTGAATGTTGGTCTCTTTCTCCCACTCACCTTCCAGCTGATGAGAGGAATAGGAGAATATACTTGGGATAAAGAGAATGTTTTGGTGTTAGTCATCTTTTACTGACTTCCTTTCAATTTTTGGATCCTTCCAAATAAAAAGGGTCATTGTTTGTTTTGTTTCCTTAGGATTTCCTAATTTACAAAAGCTGAAATTGTCATCATAAGGATTGAATGAATGTCAGTCCTTCCTCATGCGTGCTTCTAAAGAGCACAATAATGCGGCTTGGGTAACTATTTTTTTATCATGAGGTCTGTGCAGTGGTTGCAGACAGCAGTGATTGTTGTAGGCAGGTGTTCTCTGGTGTGGTGGCTTGACCTTTGCTAGCAGCCAGATGCCCACCCAGCCACTCTCTCACTCCTCAATAGCACAGGAGGCAAAAATAAGATGAAGTAGTTCGTGGATCAAGATAAAGACAGGGAGATCACTTACCAATTACCATCATGGGCAAAACAGTCATGAGCTGGGGAAAATGAATTCCTTGCCAATTAACAAAATACAGTTGGGTGGACTCCCTCCAAAATGGTTTCTTTCAATCTGGTGTAATAGTAAAATTAAACTACACAAATTTCAAGGTCTTTTAATATAAAATATGAGAAAAATCTATGTTATGTTGAGAGAAAATATTTTGTTTGTGGGTGTAACTTTTAGAATTCCACAAGATCATCGTTATCTGTCAAATTTAGTTGACTTTCCGGGAGACATTTTCTTCCTCTTTGTTTGCTTTTCCACACTGATTTCAGTAAAGATAATCTTGAATTATGTTGAATGGAAGAGAGCAGTTTTGGAGCCAGCAACTTGCATGAAGCTGGAAGTTTGATACTTTTAATACCTTCCGCTATATCCGGTTGTGTTTTGTATTTAATGCTAAGTGTTGTTTCCAGTTGCCATAGCATCACTTATGAGACTTCATGAATTAATTACTTAATGAGCAGGAGAAGCTTCATAATTTTATGAGAAGTTGAAAATCTCCATTTCTTTTAAAGCTATTCTAACTTCATAAAACCTGAGAAACTCAAATTGGCCCTTGGCTAAAATTGAAAATCCATATTCTGCATGACAGATTAGATTGGAGATTACAGAAACTGGACAAGAATACAGTCATGTGTGTGTGTTCCCCCCAGTACTTCACTGATTTTTTTATGGGCTTTTTAGTTAGCCTGAGCTTAGAGGAAAGGCAGTTTTAGCTAGTGCTTGCCTGTGGGGTTTTTTTCTTTTTGTATGTTTTAATAGAGAATCTTTCATGTAGTTCCAGGCTTGAAAAGCTTCTTGGAAGTTCTATAGACATAGGAAAATCAAACTTATGGGTGGTGTTTTTTTAAATCTTCATAGTGTGTTTTGGGCATAGAGCTCTACTTTATTATGGTGTTACAGATCAACAGATTGTAGAAAGAAACTTAATTTTGATTCAGTTCTGTTGAAGCAAATATTTGACAGACCTATATACATGAAAGTTGTTACTTTTGAGCTGTATGTAAATTGCTTTCATAGTTGCAAGTAAAGTGAATATTTTAATCAATAGGCACTGACCTAGGGCAGCTTAATGATTCTGATGATGTTTGTTCTTAAATTGGTGGGTTTTGTAAAGAAAAATCTTTCTGGTAGATACAGTACATTGTCATGTTGGGAAGAGATGAAACCCCAAACAACTACTTCTGCTTACGTGAGGTTTAAAATACAAACAAACAACAAAACAAAAAACAAAACAAAAACCCAACAAAAAAAAAAAACCCCAACAAACAAAAAAAACCACAAAAGAAAAAAATATTTGTTGCTATTAGGTGCTGAAATTCTCTGGGACACTTGAAATTATGGGCACAGTGATAGAGAGAAAATAAATATAACACTGTCTTCCTCTTTTTGTATTACCAAATGATCAGATTTAATGCATTTTCCTGTTTGACCTCCTACATACTCTCTCTGATCTAGTCTCTCTTGCCTCTCCGTTATCTGTGAACTTACTCCCATCCACATATCTTCTAATGATGGCGACTTAGTTGCCATCACAGAGACATGGTGGGACGACTCTTACAACTGGAGTGCTGCAGTGGATGGTTATAAGCTCTTCAGAAGGGATAGGCAAGGAAGGAGAGGCGGTGGGGTGGCTCTATATGTTAGGGAGTGTTTCGACTGCATAGAACTTAGCGATTTTGATGATACGGTTGAGTGCTTATGGGTAAGGATGAGGGGAAAGGCCAACAAGGCAGATGTCCTGCTGGGAGTCTGTTATAGACCACCCAACCAGGATGAAGAGGTAGATGAAGCGTTTTACAAGCAGCTGGTGGAAGTATCACAATCGGTTGCCCTTGTTCTGGTGGGGGACTTCAATGTACCAGATGTCTGCTGGAAATACAACACAGCAGAGAAGAAACAGTCTAGGAGGTTCCTGGAGTGTGTTGAAGATAACTGCCTGACGCAGCTGGTAAGTGAGCCTACCAGGGGAGGTGCCTCGCTTGACCTGCTGTTCACAAACACAGAAGGTCTGGTGGGAGACGTGGTGGTCGGAGGCTGTCTTGGGCTTAGTGACCACAATATGATTGAGTTCTCAATTCGTGGTGAAGAAAGAAGCGGGGTCAGCAGAACCACTACCATGGACTTCCAGAAGACAGACTTTAGCCTGTTCAGGGCACTGGCTGGGAGAGTCCCTTGGGAGGCAGTCCTGAAGGGCAAAGGGGTCCAGGAAGGCTGGGGCTTTCTTCAAGAGGGAAGTCTTAAAGGTGCAGGAGCAGGCTGTCCCCATGTGCCGCAAAATGAACCGGCAGGGAAGACGACCAGCCTGGCTGAACTGGAAGCTTTTGCTGGCACTCAGGAAAAAAAGAGAGTCTACCACTTTTGGAGGAAGGGGCAGGAATCTCAAGAATAGTACAGAGACCTCGTTAGGTCTTGCAGAGAGAAAATTAGACAAGCAAAAGCCCAGCTAGAACTCAACCTGGCAACTGTTGTAAGGGATAACAAAAAATGTTTTTACAAATACATTGACAACAAAAAGAGAACCAAAGAGAATCTCCATTCTCTATTGGACGCGGAAGGGAACACTACCAGCAGGATGAGGAGAAGGCTGAGGTACTTAATGCCTTCTTTGCCTCAGTCTTTAACCATCAGACCAGTTATCCCTGGGGGTATTCA
Source organism: Morus bassanus (assembly GCA_031468815.1). NCBI lineage: Eukaryota > Metazoa > Chordata > Aves > Suliformes > Sulidae > Morus > Morus bassanus. The sequence continues at coordinate 8,279,797 of CM062583.1, forward strand.
GTCCCCTGTGCTGGAAGGCAAGGATGGGGAGCAGAATAAAACACCCATAGTCCAGGAGGAAGCAGTTTATGACCTGCTGAGCTGCCTGGACACTCACAAGTCCATGGGGCCAGATGGGATCCACCTGAGAGTACTGAGGGAGATGGCGGAGGAGCTTGCCAAGCCACTCTCCATTATTTATCAGCAGTCCTGGTTAACAGGGGAGGTCCCAGATGACTGGAGGCTTGCTGATGTGATGCCCATGTACAAGAAGGGCCGGAAGGAGGATCTGGGGAACTACAGGCCTGTCAGCCTGACCTTGGTACCAGGGAAGATTATGGGGTGATACGTCTTGAGTGAGCTCACTGGGCAAGTGCAGGACAACCAGGGGATCAGGCCCAGCCAGCATGGGCTCATGAAAGGCAGGTCCTGCCTGACCAACCTGATCTCCTTCTATGACCAGGTGACCCACCTGGTGGATAAGGGAAAGGCTGTGGATGTTGTCTACCTGGACTTTAGCAAAGCCTTTGGCACAGTCTCCCACAGCCTCCTCCTAGAGAAGCTGGCGGCTCATGGCTTAGACAGGTGTGCTCTTCGCTGGGTAAAAATCTGGCTGGATGGCTGAGCCCAGAGAGTTGTGGTGAATGGAGCTAAATCCAGTTGGTGGCCGGTCACGAGCAGTGTTCCCCAGGGCTCAGTGTTGGGGCCAGTCTTGTTTAATATCTTTATCAATGACGTGGATGAGGGGATTGAGTGCACCCTCGCTAAGTTTGCAGACGACACCAAATTGGGCAGGAGTGTCAATCTGCTCGAGGCTAGGAAGGTTCTGCAGAGGGATCTGGACAGGCTGGATCGATGGGCCGAGGTTAACTGTATGAGTTTTAACAAGGCCGAGTGCCGGGTCTTGCACTTCGGTCACAACAACCCCATGCAACGCTGCAGGCTTGGGGAAGAGTGGCTGGAAAGCTGTCCAGTGGAGAAGGACCTGGGGGTGTTGGTCGACGGCTGGCTGAACATGAGCCAGCAGTGTGCCCAGGTGGCCAAGAAGGCCAACAGCATCCTGGCTTGTATCAGGAACAGTGTGGCCAGCAGGAGCAGGGCAGTGATTGTGCCCCTGTACTGGGCACTGGTGAGGCCGCACCTCGAATCCTGTGTTCAGTTTTGGGCCCCTCAGGACAAGAAGGACATTGAGGTGCTGCAGCGTGTCCAGAGAAGGGCAACGAAGCTGGTGAATTGTCCGGAGAGTAGGTCTTATGAGGAGAGGTTGAGGGAGCTGGGGTTGTTTAGCCTGGAGAAGAGGAGGCTGAGGGGAGAGAGACCTTATTGCTTTCTACAACTACCTGAAAGGAGGTTGTAGTGAGGTGGGTGTTGGTCATTTCTCCCAAGTTACTAGCAAGAGGATGTGAGGAAATGGCCTCAAGATGTGCCGGGGGAGGTTTAGATTGGATAGTAGGAAAAATTTCTCTCCTGAAAGAGTGGTCAGGCACTGGAACAGGCTGCCCAGAGAGGTGGTGGAGTCACTATCCCTAGAGGTTTTCAAAAAAACGCGTAGACGTGGCACCTGGGGACATGGTTTAGGAAGCCTGGGGGTGTTGGGTTGATGGTTGGACTTGATGATCCTAGAGGTCTTTTCCAACCTAAATGTTTCTATGATTCTATGAGAGAAATCTAATCATGGCCAGCATACAGCCTTGAATGTAAATAGGATATGGCTTATCATTTGGTGCTCTGTAAAATAATTATGGCCATCATTTCACCTATTTTTGTAAGTGTTGTAGCTGGGCAAAAAAATTGCTGTTTTCTTTGTTGGAGATTAAAAAAAAATCCAAACCAATAATTTGTTTACCATGAAAATAGCTGTATTTTTCAACACTTTCTCCTTCCTAAAACATGGAGCAGGAGAAAGGTATTGTATGAGAGAGGACTGGGAACAATCTCTCCCTTTTTTCCCCCCTGCTCCCAAATATTTTTTCTTGGTGATATTTTTGTGAGAATTGCTAGTGAACTGGAAAATGCCAAGGAAAATTTCCCCTCTGGAGGGGAAAAATTCTAATGTGATAGCTTATATAAACTGATTAACATCAGGACTATACTGTAGTATAGCTGTCTGTATGCAAATATAAACAGATTTATACTGATAATGCTACAGTAACTGTTAAAGTAGAGACTAGATCTCACCTGGGTATCAAATTTGGGGGCTTTCTTTAAAAAGCACTTGGGCAGATGACTGTTAAACGTCAGCTCCTGTACACGCTTAAGGCACTGTTGGGGCCTAGTCATGAGACTAGAAATAACTTTTGTTTTTATATTCCTCAGTGGAAACTTTAAATTTGAATGTTATGCATTTTTTCAGTTAGTGCTATGACTTAATGCTTTTCTTGCTGTTTTAAATTGGTGTTTACAGTAGGTATATATGATATCATGGTTGAAAATAAAAGGTATCAGGTGAAGAGATTGTCACCAAACCGAAATGTCATGAAGCACATTTTTCCCCAATTAGAGATAAAAGCTGCTAGATACTCTTACTGTGATATCACCAGTAAAATTCATATGAGCGTCTGGCTTAAAAAAACTTGCAGCCTGAGGCCTTAGAATCAAAGCTAAATTTGAGTTGTGCAGCACTTAATAGTTCAGTGAATTTGTAGGGCTGTGAATAATCTGTCATGAAAGCTTATACCATTTCCCTGGCTTGTGAAGCTAGCGTCCTTTTTTCTGTGATTGTCAAAATAGGCTTTATTCTGGGGAATAAAGAGGCTGCACGCGCACCTATGTACAGATTTGCTTCATCTGTCTCTTACCTTCCATTGTCCCACATACTTGTCTTAATGGGGTTGATGTTAGGCTGGATTTAATATACACAAACCACAGAGATGTGCTGTTTTGGGGCACTGTTGTCTGATAACCAAACTGGTGAACCCCTGTAATGACATAAGACCTGACCAGCTGGCCTGCTGGCTCACCATGAAGGAAGCACCATGGCAAGGTGACGCACACCTCACCCTGGCCATGGTGCTGCTACACAGTTTGGTGAAAACCAGCCCTGGGAGCAGCAGCTCCTTGGCTGGTTTGCGTCCTCTTGTATCCTAAATGTAAACATGGGAAGACACTGCATGTTGGGAAGCACCTTGTGCTGGCAGGCAAAATTCTAAATCCTGCCATGGTTTCTGATGTAAAGGGACTTTGAAATACATAGTCTGAAATATTGCTTTGTAGGGTGGGGCTTCTTTGCCCCACGCTCTGGTCCTGTGGAAGTTTGTCCAAAATGGGCTGCTCTTGTTCGCATCCTTTCTCTACAAGATTTTACTGACAGCAATATGAGAGCTTAGTATAAAACCTGCCATCTTAGTTTAGTAAAAAAGTCTGTTCTTTTCTAGATTTAAACTTAAAAGAACCCCTATAAAATAACAGGAGAAAAAAAAAAGTCTTGCAAAATGAAAGGAGTGAAATCAAACCCAGAATCTATCATGAAGTATTTCAGTAGGTAGAGAGAATTTATAGAGCTGAGATATAAAGTACGTCCTCTTTGTGCAATTATTTTCAAACACAGTTGGCAGAGAATTAAGTTTGTACTAGCTAATAAATTTTGTAGGATTTTTGTGGTATGTCTCTTTGTTCCATACCTAATTTTTCGGTTTGTATCCCCTTGTTAATGAACTGGAATTCTTACAAATTTCAGTTGCTGTGAGGGATTTTTCAAGGCAAGCTAATTTCCCCACTTAAATGAGTGAGGGAAGGAATTTAATCTCTTAGATTTCTCTCTCCCTCAGAGTAACTTCCTAGCCACTCTGGGCTTCACTCCCAGAGTCCCTTCACTTCCATCCTCAAGGGATATGTTTGTCCTTGAGGCTCCTAAACTCAGCTAGCTAACATGTGCTAAAGTAATTGTGAAGGCATGACAGCTTGGTTTTGATTTGTGTTAGCATCTCATGTTCAGCCCTGGTCTTCAATACAAAAATTAATTTTAATTTGTTAAGCTGAGTTAAAACCTGGGTTGCCTTGCCTTTGCTTCTATTTTATTCTCAGCCTTTCTAAGATCAGAATAAACATTTTTTTTTTCAATGTAGATAATTGTCCTCCTGAAGGAGTTGTAATAACTTCTTTCCTGATAGCACAGGAGAGTTTGCAGCTCTCTTTATTTAGGGTTTGATCAGAAGTCTCTTCTTATGGCTTTAGTTGGCTTCTGCTTCTACACTAGAATATTGTTCCAGGTCTGAGTTGATGATACACCTCCACTTAAAATGAGGAGGGAGATCAAGTGGGGCAATGCTAGCCTATAGAGAGTGATTTTAGCCCCCCCCCCCAAAAAAAAATCTTCAGGTTGGTAGTTGAGTCTATGGTGAACCATGCCAGTAACCAGTCATGGTTAGTAAGTGGTAGCCACCACTCTATTCTCATAATCTTAGCCTGAAGATAAGTGGGGTTTGGGTTGTTTTTATGTTGGCACGGGATAACGGACCTCTACACACATGCACCTTTGTAAACAAGAGCAGATTGGTAAATAGGCTGTGTTAGAAGCCTATTATAAGTTAATGAAGTCAGTAATGTAGTACTGGAATTGTATTTTTTTTAAACAGTATTTTGTTCAAATTATGGAAATTGGAAAGAAATTGAGACTGATCTCTGAACTATTTTTTTTCTTAGCTTTTAATCTCTTTACAAAATGCTTCCTTTCATATTTGACAGGAAAATATACATTGTACATAAGGGGTATGACTTTTGGTTGGTTTTAATTTTGTTAGAGGATTAGAATTAATTTGCCTTCCACCCCCAGCACAAATTCCATTCCTGTCTAGGTAATACTTGATTTAACCTTGAATTTTGGCTTATCATAGCACAGAATATTGCTTGAGGTGCAAGAGAAAGTACTAAGTGGTTCATCTGCAAAGTGATCTTACAGTAAACGTTGAATGCCACAAGCTTTTGTTAAACTAAGCTTCTGGATTTCTACACATATAAAGAGCAAGCTGGCTTTTTGTCTGCCCTGCTTTCTCCACACTACTAGTCCTTTATTCGGACTTTGAAGTTGTGCGGCTATTTAGATTTGGGTGTTGTTTTGGTAAAGCAAGTAACTCTGTCATAGCTGTTCTTTTTAAGACCTGCTGCACATAGTTACAGAACAGGTTACCAATAACAAGTTGCGTACCCCCTGCTTCTTGCCTGCAAGTCACTCTAATTTATAAATAGAACTGTACTGATAGACAGAACTTGGCCTATCCTCTTGTCCTCTTATGCGAGTTATTTTGATTTAAAAATAGAACTGTCCTAGAACTGATATGTATCAACGAGGTTGTGAAAGTTCACTTCTAGACGCTACTGTAATTAAGCAGTAACTTACGGGGAGCAGTGTCTGCGTTCTCATCAATAACCTAAATATTTTAAAGTACAGTAGTATTAATTTCAGTTTTTCAAGGAGCTATGCAGTTGCAAAGTATTACCCTTCTGCATGTTGTTCCTTTGCTGTAGCTTATCAAAACATACCCAAAATATACATGTGCACTTCCACGAAGAAATAACTGTTGTGAGCATTACAAAAAAACTTTTGCAAGCAAGGACTATCTAGACAGTAGATAGTAACTGTAATTTGTAATTTATCAAACTCCTCCCTTGATCATAGCAGTGTAGCAGTATGTTTAAGATTCTTTCTGAATGGCAATGTTTCCTTAGAATATTTTAAAGTAATTCTGCGTTGGTATTGGTCTGTCTTAATTTTGTTTGCTTCTTTGACTTGGAGCTCACTTCTAAAATTTTAAATCTTCCTTGATTTCTATTGTTTTCAAAAATATTTTTGATTTATGTTTTATGCTCGTGGCAGCACTTTAATAAGCATAAGAGTCTTTTCTTGGGTGTTTGAAAATCTTAATTTTTTTCACAGTCTTGTTAGATTTTTCTCCTTCCTCCTCAGTTACCTGAGCTATTTAATACACAGTTAGACTGAGTATGCTAAAAGCCTGGGGATGGAAGAAGGTTAATTTGAATAATTTCTTTACTATAATTTAGAGATGGACTGATGTCAGCAGTTACTTGATAGCAGTTTTACTATTAAAGATAATTTTTGTGGGTTTTGCAGAGGAATAAAGTTGAAAGGCATGATTTGAAGATATTTTTTTTTCTAAAAACCTTTCCTAAGACATCTCTTGTGTATTTCTGTTAAGTGCTCTTTGATCTAATATTTCAGCTGCTTCTCCTGTCATAGTGGCTTTATCTGGCAAATTTTTTGAGGTATGGAGGAAATGGGAAAAAACCTCATAAAAGGGTCTAAATGTTGGCATAGGAATGATTACTTCAAATGGCAGAAGATGGATTCATTACATTTCTTTTCAGCAGGGTTGCTATGGTTAGCTGAGCAATATGGGGGGAGAGGAGTGTGAGAGCTTTTCCTACCTCTCAGAGCATCTTGTGACTACAAAATTCTTCTATTGCTTATCTGAATTTTTTCTTCATGATCTAAATATACCAGTGCTTGGGAGATTACTCATTTTTGTGAAAATGAGAGAGAGAACAGGAAGAATTAAAGGGGTTCTGAAATAAGTAGCCACTGAAGGTATTGATGGTTCAGAAATAGGTGCTCCAAGTTAGGAATGGGACATGAGTCCTAAAACCTAATAAAGAGAGTTTCCACCTCATGGGCTGGACTCCGAGCTACACAGCTAAATAACTGAAGTTCAGTGGAAGCTGTGATGCTCCTCCATCTGCATACCTGAGCTCAGTGAACGGTTTTAATGTGTCAGCTGCTTGACAGCTAACAGGTTGCTCTGGAAAGAGGATTTTTTTTTTTTTTTCATTTTTATTCCTGAAGAAGCATGACTGGATCTTTATGACCTTTTCTTTTAAAAGGTAATACAAAATGACTTCATACACATAGTTAAGTACGCCACAAATTACAGAGGCTTTCTTTCGCCTAGCCAGTTTAATGTATCCAAGCTTTAACTCGTTTTTAGAAGAAGACACACTTGGATTGTACTTGAACTCTATCCATTTGGACTTATTTCAGAAAATAATGTGTCATCCAGGGGGATGCACACATAGTAAAAAATAGTCTTTAAAGGAGGTTTGCTTTGCATGTGCATTAGGATAGGATGGTATTTTGAGTGTTTAAGCATTGTTTTACCCACGGTTAACCAGCAGAGAGCACTTCAGTTTATAACATAACATCTATAAAAAAAGTGAAATTGGGAAAGGCTGGGGTTTTTTTCTTTCTCTGAGACAGCCATTAAAACCAAACCACCTCTGAAAATTAAACTCCCGGTTTTGTGGATTATTAACAGTGTTCATGTTTAGTACCAAAATACTGCTTTATAAGTATAAATTTTATTGTATGCCAATGACATAAGGGAAGATTCGAGGTAAATTTTATCAGTAGTCTTCTAATAGTGCGTATTTGAACTCTGCACCTTATAAGGTACAGTTCCTCAAAATATCAACCTTACCAGGCTGACGTGGAGAATTATCTCCCAAGTTTGGAGCCCCATGTTCAGATGGCACCAGTTTGGTTCTAGCACATGAAGATAGTGAGCACAAGGACTTGTTGCCAACGCACAGAAAACAGCTTCTGTGTGATGGTGCTGTTGCGGTTGCTCACTGAAATTCATTTTTAGAGAATGATACAAGGATAAAGCTTTGAGGCAAATAGCATTATGAAGCAGTGCATTAAATCTTTTCAGTCTGTGGTATGTGTGTTGGTTGTCATGAGTGAAATGCTACTGAAATGAGGGTAAAGGGTGGGAAGATGTGAAAAGATGGGAGGCAGGAGAATCCTGATATTGACCTCAACCTCCCCACCCCCCAAACAAACCATGTATTAATTGGAGGTTGCCTGTTAAAAAACCCCACACCCCAAACCCCCCAAAACACAACAAAACAAACCCCCTCATTGTCACTTGGCGCCTCTGTGACTGGAGTCCTCAGAAATGGGCAAATCAGTGTTTTGCTAACTCAGGCCTGCAGTATGAGTGCAGCGGATGGGGCTATCGCGTGATGCCTGATACCTGTTCTGCCCTCTCACCTCACTCTCCCCCAGCTAGCTTGGTGGGAGGGAGAGATCCTAAGGGGCAAGGTCATTACAGGAATCTGTGGATGTACCTAAGGAGAGGTGTATAGTCTTAAATGTAATGACATAATTCAGGCATGTCTTGAATGACTGCTGTCATGGCTGTTGGTAACGTGGGTTGTGTGTAATGTGTCTTGATGGGCACAGAGGGGAGAGAATTATTGCTATGAAGTCTCTGACGTCTCCTAACTTTTTTTTCCATGAGACTTGTAGGGAAGTAGCCAATGCATTCTGTGGAGTAGGTCAGCAGCATGTGGAAACGTGATCTGTAGCCTGCCAGTCATGCACATATGAGGCACATAACACTTCTGTGAGAGAGCTGCATTAGTAGCAAGACTGTACAAATCCTGTCATAGGAACAGGCATACAAGGGAGGAGCAAGCTCTCACAGGCAGGGATAGTTGTAAATATGTGTTTTGCTAAAATACTGTTGCTGCTTTTATGAGATGAATAATTAATATTATAAACCTTATTGTTCGGAGTGGCAATTTGCAGGTCCTTTGGATGGGGTTATGGAGCTGTTGGAAACCTGAACATGTCATCTAGCAATTTCTTCAGCAGCGTGTTGTGCCTTTTATTGTTTGAATCTGCCTGGGAGTGGCTTTAAGATCCAGTAACCTGATCTTTTATCACTCTTGGAGGCTTCCTTTTCTGGTATGCCCTGATGCATTCAACACATGTCGGTATTGTACGCGACTGGCAGTCAGAGCAATTCAGGCTCACTTTCTCCGTCTGCAAGAAACGGCAAATCATCCGCTGGTGAACGCTTCTCAGACTTGTCAGCCGTCTGCAGCTAATTTCTGCGTGGGTCATCAACCCTATTTAAGAGACTGTGGAAGTGCTGTGGATGACCAAGCTAGAAAACGTTGACAAGATCTTATCTCAGGAGTTAGTTAAGAATGGGAGAGGAAAACGGTTTTTCTTTTCTTTAGAGGAATCAGACTGATGTGAGAACACCCAGTTTCTCGCTGAGGAAAACAGAGCAAGGCTATGAGCAATTCAAGGCTGTGCAGGAGGAGCAGAGACTGCCTTTAAACAGCAGTTATTCCGTTACTTGTCTGAGAAACGTCAGCAGATGGACTTTGGTTTCAGTGCTGTGAACATTTGCAGTGGCTTTGCATGTTGGAATACAAGCAGTGATCTCATTTATTCCCCTTCCCCTGTATATTTACCTGCTGAAAAATGAGTGAGGAAGCAAAGGAGAAAAATGCTAAACCAGCTCACAGGAAAAAGAAAGGAAAAAAGGTAACTCCCTATACAGACAGTCTGCTGTAATGCCTTTTCTTAGTCATTTTGTGTTCTAGCAGTTTGCTTTGGGTGTGGAGTGGCTTTGGTTTGATAATTTGCTTAGAATAAGGATGATGGTAGAATTGGGATGGTTTTGTTTATGCTGGATGCTGATGGGTGTGTTCTGTGCTAGAATCACTAATACCATCACAACTCAGTTGTTTAGCATTATTTAAATATTCCAGTGTTTAATATATGATAGTAATAGAATTTCAATGTGGTTATAGTTTTCCTAGTGTATTCCAAACACAGGATTAACAAGTAAACAGGTACCTAAATGAAGCCTTTTTTAAAGGAGACATTGATAATCAACATGTGCTTTTGTAAATGAATATTATGGACATTGCTAAGAAAAACACTTTTTACAATAAGCTTCTTTTTTAAAAGCTATTTTTTTTTTTACTGTATGCCACTTTGATCAGTTTAATATATTTTCGGGGCTTGGAAATATTGTGGTTAAACTAAACTCTGGAATAAAATTCCAGTTTCAGTGGAACTAATTTATATTGTGGTGTAAGTCTTTTGCCTGAGACTGGACTTAGAAAGATGAATTTGATTATTACCTTCTATGTTGCAGTTTTTTGCTTTCCTGATATCCATGTAATTTCCCCCTCCCATTTTGAAATGGATGATTTTCATGTGTTTACACTCAAGAGCTAGATTATTAAATCTAGGAAGTTGACTTCTTCAGGCTTTTCTAACTCATATTTTAAATATTTAACTCAGTATATTAATTTATAATGTGAATTTCCTTGAGTACTGTAGAAAAATATGTCCAAAAGGTTTATCATTGTTGCAGAGAATATATTCAGACTCCCACCCTTTATTTTCTGAGTGTATGTTTGCCATTCTACCATATGAAAGTGTATGACAGCCTCATAGTTAATCCATTTCCTTGGTGAAGGATTCAGTAACAGTTGTTGAAAAAGCAAATTAAACCAGATTGGCTCCTCTATTCTCCCAGAATTGGAAAGAGCAGCTTTGGAAGGAAGCAGGGAAAAATATAATTGAAATCACTTTTAATGGTAAATTAGAACACCTTTCTGACATACAAAATGCTTCTGTCAGGTGTGATAGATTGCCTCAGGACTAGAAGGTATATCTACAACTAAAATTCTGGGGTGGGTTTTAAATTTTGAATATGTTAATATTTTTACAATGTTTTACAAATTATTTTTGTCATTAAACAATCTAGCTGTAGTTTTAAAGCACACACCAAGTTTTATGGCTTAAACTCATATAGATCCATGTCTTGTAGAGGACCAACCCAATAGCCAGCAAGGCAGAGCAGCCCAGGTGATTTAGGATTAAGCAAAGTTTGGAGTCTCATCTGTTATTCCAGCAATTGGTGGTGATAGTCTACCTGTATCTTCACCTTGTAAAGGTGATATTCTCTGTGGGCAGGAGGCTACAGCTGCCTTGTCCAAATCTACCCTCTATTCACTGGTACAGTGTGCCACTTGTCTCGGGGGAAGCGGGTGGGGGGAAACTGTCAGGCATGTTTACATTTGGGAGCTACTGCTGTGAGCATTGAAGGCCAACGGCACAATGCTCAGTTGATGCCTTGCAAGGTAATGGTAAAGCCTACCCTTATGTACCTCGAGCCTTTGCTGCATGAGCTGTAGCTGACACCAGGGCGTGACTACAAACCATTACATTTCAATATGGAGTTTTTTAAACCTGCAGAAAATGTTGTTTCACTGCTCTGTTTGATTTTTCTTCGTGCTGTTGGAATCGTTGAGACTGTTGCTGGGATATACTGCATCAGGCTGAGGTGTGTCCCTCGTGACTAGTGCACATCAAGGCTGCTTACATGTTGGTGTTAAACAACAGGCTTGGGCCAGAATGTGCCTGATGGAGAGGGAAGTACTCTTTTTAAACAAGAAGCAACCATTTCTTCTGGTCCTAGTAGAAATTTTCCCTGCTTTTCTACAGTTCATTTGGCGAAGGTTTTAAATGTATTGTTTTGATTCATAAGATGAATCTCTGAATTGCCAATGAAGACCAAATATGTTAACTTAGGAATGCTCTCCAAGAAGAGTCTGATAAACAAATGGTGTTTGGCTGTAAACTCCTGAGCCAGGTGAAAGCTCAACTGGGTCTGGGATTCCAGTGAGTTGCACCCACTGTCCCTCCTAAAAGTAGGTATCCTGAAATGGGCATTTCCATGGCTGCCTTCCTGTTCTCTTTAGATAGTTCCTTTCTTGGCAGCTGTGCTTTCTCCATATTTAGCCTTTCTCTCGCCTCCTGTCTCATTTATCCTCAGAGCTGAGTGGTGGCAAGTCTTCCTTCTGCTCTTTGACTGCTGAGGTACTCATTCATATCCCATTCCCTCTTCATCAACTCTTCATTTTCCTGTTCCTATGCAGTTCCTGAAATAAAGATACAGAAAGAGCAGGAGGACAGCAATGGAAAACTCACACAAGTTGCTATAGGGAAGCCGCAATCAGTAGTGTGTCTTCTGATTTTCTAGAGTGTTGTGATTAGGGTATACCACAAAAATAAGCCTTAACCTGGCAAACAATGTCTCACTTTTGAGTACAAAGACATGCAATAACTGGACAAAGCAGAAGATGCAAGTGTGCTGAAAATTTCAATCTAGATGGAGAGGATGAAGATAAGAAATAAATCAGGAGGTGTTGCTGAGATTTATTTTGAAGGCTGGACAATTCAGATGGAAGCAGAACAGTACTGTGTTTTAGCACTGTGATATTAAGTGGGGATACAACTTTCAAAGGATGATGAAGGTACTGCATCAATATTTATTGCTGAGGCTATGCTGAACAGGATTAGCTCTGATGGAATAGGAAGCCTAATTAGATTTTCTGTTCTATCCTTCAGGGTTCCTCTCTACAAGCAGCCTCTGCCTCTTGCACTTGAGCTTCAGTTGTCCTGCAATTTTCAGCCATGCTTTTACAGAGTCAGTGTTTTGAAACTGTCAGGTTGCACCCCTAGGCATTATGGAGTGGTTTTATCTTGTGTGTTTGTGTCATCATTTTTCAGTAAATTTTGGAATCTCAATTATAGAAGAGCATTGAACTTGGCTGTCACTAGAGATGTAAGATGTGATTTGATTTTTAACAAAAGAGAAGTATTCTTTCCTCTTCTGATTCAAACTACCAGAATGAAATAAGCCATGGAAAACACTGGTGGTCCTCTGAAGCTTTAAAAGATGATCAGGAGTGCATGAACAAGAAATAAATTAGACCAGCTCAAAACTTCTCTAGTAGAAGATACTTTTCAATTTAATTTTACAGTTATTTGCTGGACACCAGTCACTTCTGAGTAGTAGGAAATCTCACATTAAACTCATACCAGAAGCGTTGCTGGAAATGCATATTTTTTGTTTTGAGGAACCTTTCATTCCCTTTTTCCCCTGTGCCCTCCAAGATCTTCAGACAACCTGCACAACTAATGTTGCTGATGTGTGTCTCAGTATATGTATAGCATAAATCAGTAATGGAAACTCCTAACAGAAATGTGTAAAAAGAGTTTATTCTTAAATGTACCCAGGTGAGAGCTGATGCTGAACTCAATGTGATTCTAGAGTAATCGGTTTATTAATCCACTTCACTGCCTTATTTAGTTGATCACTGTAGTATGATTTCAACACTGTTCCATTGCTTTGTGTAAAATATGAATATGCTATGCAGGGAGGATTAAGATGCTTATGCAGCAGATCGAAAATGAGTGCTTGGGAGCAGAATGTTTAGGCTGGCCAACATAATGATTTTTGGACTGATAGGAGGTTTAGTTCAATCCACTTTTCTTGAGCCAGTAGCCTGGACTCACTACACTGGGAACATACTCTGCGATTTCTGCCAGGGGGTATTTGCTCTGGTGTAACCCCAAGGTTTGACTCAGCAGTATTAGTGGCTGTCTCCAGAGGGGATTCTTCTGTTGTTGCACATGGTTGAAAAATCTGGTCAACAGTGTGTATTTATTGGGATGAGAAACATCAAGGAGCATTTGTGTGGGGGTAGATGCTGAGAGGTCAGAAATTACCAGGTGTGATGAGCCTTTCCCCACTGTTGTAAAAATGCAGTATCAGTGGTGGTTTGGGAGAAGAGTTGTCACTGCTTCTGATGTAGCCGGATCAGGTCCTTTATAGGCAAAACCTGCCTCTACTGAAATAGCATCACTGATTTCAGTGGGGACAATATTTGGGGGCCTAAGGCCTTGGCATTTCATCTTTATATGGTCAAATGATTCATCCATGTATGTATGATTATAGTGGGACTTCTGGTGATCATAACTCAGCACCTGTGAAAATGAACTTTTGCCATGCCAAGATGAGAAATGGTGTTTTGTTTGAGATTCATGGTGGTATCGCACTACTTTCAAAGCTGTCTTTTACAACTAGCTTTACTGATTTGGTTGCTTTAATGAACTGTGTTTATCTACATTCAGTTCTCATACACATTATGGTTGTTGGGGGAGAATAATCACTGCTGTTTGCTCCCAGTGGAGAAGTAATCATTGCTAATGGCAAAGAATGTTCATGGTATAGTTTTCTATATTTTTTGTAGCTTCTAATTTATTAATAAAATTAATTTGTTATTTGGAGTGTGAACTGATTTCTAATTTGGTTTGTTCCCGACAAGCTGAGAAAGTAAAATCTGCTTAGATTTGTGAAATAAAATGCAAAAAGTCTCTACAAGGAAACTGTCTCTCTTGTCTTGGTAAATAAGGTTTACACTATGTTGTTAATTTCAAGTTTCTATGAATGAGAAATGGTTCTTATAGATTTAAATTTGACTCTATGGTGATGGTCTTGAACCTTAATATGTCAATGCATCCTGTGCTGAAAACTTAATTCAGTGGCATGATAAACAGATTTGTTTTGGCTTTGCTTGCCAATTTTGACTTGTTCAGATATATTAAAGAAAGAAACAAAGTACAAAAAGCCGCAGAACTTCTGGAAGGTACTCCCCATTTGCATGTCCAAATAGTAAAAGTCCAAGAACAGGAGAATAAAGGAGTTTTCAATCATTATGACTATTCTTAAAATATTTGTTCTGTTTTCTAAAACTTCAGGCTTTAAAATTGTGTTCCCCTGAATCAAACACATTTACATTTTCTTGCCGTCTATGATTTTCTGAATTGCCCCAGAAAATTAAAATGCATTAACTCCTGTCACCTTGACTGGAATCGCTTTGGTACATAGTAATATCATTCTTTTTCTTTTATCAGACTGGAATGAAATAAAGCATATGTAATGGCTTTCCCAGGAAACGCTGACATTACCTATGTTCAGTAGTATTAGTCAACAGCTCCTAGCCCCTAGGTAACATGGTGGAAAAAATTGTAAGTAGATGTTATTGTCATAGCCTATATTAAATGAAACAGCAAGGTGTGTTAAACTACAGAATTTTTAACATAATTCACTCTGTAGATGAGTGACAGAACTTGTAACCTGAGTGACAATCCTTCCATTTGCTGCTAAATTACCACTCTTGCTGAAAAAACAATTATTTTTTTTAACATGCATTTTTTTAACAGAGGAATCCTGCAGTTTGTGAAAGAACATGAAACTTGAGGGAGATTATCAGATCTTGTGACATACGTTCAACGTACAGTTTTGAGCTTTTTCCAGAAAATTCAGGTGTGAATAGTTCTTGTCTTTCTGAAGGATGGGTCTAGGAAGTAGAAGTACGACTGTGGATAAGTGCTTCAGCTGATTTTTTTCTCTTCTTTTTTCACCAAATTTTGCTTCCCTCATCATGGGGATTTTCCTCTTGCTTCAATGAGCCATGTTCCCAGCTGCTATAAGACCAGGTGTTTCCCAGTGTTGTCTTCTTTCTGAGGCCTGTGTTGCCTTTTCCTTCTTCCATTTCTTTTTCACCATTTCCTCAATGAGTTTCTGAGCTGTTCTATCCTTTGAATGACCTTGGCTGTTGCCTCATCGCCTCAGTCAGGAAGTTGATGGCCTTGAGTCTGTTTTTTGGGTTGAATCTTCTGTTCTCTCCAGACTTTCCTCATGTTAAATTGGACACTTAACCATGGGTTTCTATCTCTAGAATAGAGCCTGTACATTTTCACTCATATTATCACCCAAAGGACTGAGACCCCACACAGGGTCTGGTTCCTTGGTGGTCTCTCCTGGGGGCAGCGTAGCAGAGCATGAGTGTAATGGGCAGCGTTCCAGGATGGCTTGCATGTGGGTCGTTGCTGATGCCTGGTGCCTCAGCTGGAGGACTTCCAGTGCTGTCGCCTCCATAAGATGGGCACTTAAAGTCCAGGTCAGGTTGTCTCCTTTGCAGTAAATTGTTTTATGTACAATTAGGTTACTGTTAGATTGGATTACAGAAAAGGGGTTTGAGCCACAAGAGAGACAGTGGATCAGCTTCAGTTACATACTGCAGTTTTGCAGTCATCAGTGGGGCAGGAAATGATATAATGACTTTATTACAGAAACTTTTATATTAAGCCACTGCGTAAACTTCAGCTTGCTCCAACTTCAACTTACTTTTAATCACGTGGAGATCTTTTTTCAAGTTCCTTAGAACCCGAAGGGTCTGTATAGCATCTGGGATTTCATTTTTCCAAACCCTGTGACTGATGCAATTATAGAATTTGGTAAGTCTTCGTAATAGCACCTAGGTAGGTCTGGTAGGTGTTGAAATGTTTATTGCATTTATGCAATGGTTATGTCGTAAACCAAAAATACTTTGATCAACTGTCAGTTACAGATTGAGAAAACTAAATGTATCTGGGCATCCCCCTTTGACTTCCAAACAAAAGCCTGTATATCTGCATAATCCTGGGCATGGGCTTGTTCTTCAGTCTGTTTACCTCACTTCCACTTTGTAGAGGTGGTGGTAGAACCTTCAGCTTTCCTTCACATCTGGCTGACTCCAGGCAGGAGTAGGGGATGGTGCTGCAGTTTCAGGGCCTAGAGAGAGCCAACGCTCTGCTAGGAGGGAACTAGCTCCATCATATTTTTGTTGAAAGTACCAAGGTATCTTAGTAGGGAGGAGATGTTTACCAAAGTAGGCGGTTTAGGGTTTTAAGCTGAAAAAAATAGAGGACTTTCTTATGATTTTGAAGCTCGTTATTCATTGCAAACACTAGAGCCAGGGTACCATGCCTAGCTGTTGGATCTTTCACTTGCCAAAAAGGTTCAGCTTTAGGTTTTAAATCTTAATGCTACATAAAAACCATTAAATTGGTAAGTGTTAGGTCCTTATTTCAAGTCATGAAGCTTTTGGTATCTGATCAAACCAATAATGTAATGAATTCTCCTTGGTCACTCTTTTAAACACCTCTGATGTCAAGTGTACCTGCTCATGCAGGGGGGTTGGACAAGATGATCTCCGAAGGTCCCTTCCAACCCCTGCCATTCTGTGATTCTGTAATGTGAGCAATAGTTAAATACTTTATGGAAGTAATAGTTATCTCCACATTGTCTGCCAATTATTTTTTTTCTTCCAATTATTTTTTCCAGCTTGCAAATGGAGGTGCAGGTTGTTGCATTCTATTGACTGCCAGGTGCTGGGTCAGTCCATTGAAAGTATTTGCTGGTTAAACTGAAACAGGCATGAACTTTGCTATCCTTTTACTCCCAAAACAGCACAGGGTAAACCCTGCCTTTTTTTCCTTAGTGTTGAAGAAGAGAAATGAACTGGCTGGGTGAGGGAAAAACTACACATGGGATATTTTCTTTAATATTTCACTGATATGTGATACACACCATGTCTTAGTATGTCTAAATTAAATGCATAACCAAGTGTATTTAAGACACTTAAAGTGTTACCATCACAGACTTGTTTCAGGTTTGTGCTTACAGGAGACTTTGGTTGCTGAGAATTCTCTGTGGCACACTAGCAATTTGTGAATGTAAACAAGGATTGATTTGTCTGAATACTTTTTTTAAGGAGTCATTAGATTGTGAAAAGGAACAATATAAAGCAATGTGGTACTTCATGTTGTACACCACTAAGTCTGCTTCATAGTTTTGTTTAAAACTGCTGTTTAGGGGGGATAATAATTTTTGGGGGTAGTAACAGTTATATAACCTATGTGTTTTGCTGTTGTATGTGTGTGGCCTTTTTCTTTTAGTTTGATGCAAGCTTATCAATGTCAAAATGAACAGAACACTGCAAGCTGTGTTCCTCATTTTTCTCTTTTTGAATGTGTCATTCATGGAATAATCCATAGTGAACAATTTTATCAATTTTGTTTTTTTGTTAATGAAAAAATACGAAAAACAGAAGTTAAGAACAACACTAATAATTCTGCTGTACTACCTGGTATTAGTGGCATTTCCCCTAATGGCATTTTTAAGGAGATCCTCTTATTCAGTGGGTGGTTGATGCTTTTAATCAAGGTTGCATCACTTATTTCTGTTAGTTGGTATCTAAACTGGAAACTAAGAATCTTTCTGAAGAGATCCTGAACATACGTAGGATTCACAGTATTGATAAGAAATCTGAATTATTCTAGTGTGCTGGGAATTTGTAATTATCTTGGAATCTGTATTAGGGAGTGAATGGGAGAATCTGGGAAAAGAGGAAGTGGTGGAAGAAGTAGTATTTTCAGAAGATCTGTCCACCATGGTTGTGTTTCCCTGGACAGGAGCCAAGGACAGGGCATTCACCTTCTACCGGTTTCCAGCTTTATTTCTGCTGGGTACCTTTGGGTGGGGCTGTGCCTGGACTTGTTTGCATGTTAAAAGCATATTGATATAATGCTTTTGCAGGCTCTGAGAATAAATAATTTTTGCTAAAACATTCTAAAACAGGAGGTGCTATATGTGGTGAGGATGAAATTTATCCTGATGGAGGTGGCCATCTTCAGGCAAAATCTCAGCTGTGTGTGAAGAATGTAAATGCAGAATATACAAGCCTCAGGCAGAGAGCTGTAGGATTCACGTGTACGCTAGTCAGATGGGGCTAATGCTATGCAAGTGATGCAGAGGACTCTCTTCCCCTTTTCCCTGCTCCCCTAAACAGCCCAGTAATTTCATTTATTTAATTACTGTTGTGTGTGGTTGGGAGGCTGTATCATTACTAATTAGTAATTAATATTTGCAGTAGAATGCCAGTGTGGAGTTATCACAGGGGAAAGCCTTAGTGAATAGAGCAGTGTCACTTTGAATGGTTTTCCAGCTGAAAATTTATTATCAGAGATGGTCTGTGTAATTCTGGCGGCTGGTTCCAATCATACTTGATCAAGTCTGAAGGACATATCCCAGAGAGGGTCTTTATTTAAGTGTCCTTTTATTATACAAAAATCTAACTATGGGGATGCCAGCCCACCTTAAACCATGGTGGGATCCAGCTATTTCAGTCATCCAGGCACCAGCCTGTTTGATAGAGTGGTTTCTTATATCAATTTTTTGTCTAACATTCAGTTTTTCAAACAAGTTTAGTTTGGAACATTTCATGCTCTTCATATGTGGTCATTACATAATTCTTGTACAGCTCCTTCAGACTGATGAGTACAAGTGACAATGGAAGCAATTAACTTCTTTCCCTTCATTACTACTTATGCTACACTCTGTCCCTTCTTGTTACAGCCCCTTCCACACCAGTAAACATACAACTTCCTGGCATTTCCTTGCCACCTGGTAAGAAACCATTTTCTGTCATTAGGAACATAAGCTGAAATAGTTTTGGAAGGTAAAAATAGGAAGAAGTATTTCCTAGGCAGGTGAAATCAGTAATTTCTTTGCTTTTATAGCTGGGAGAGTCATTCTACAATGCATCTAAAATGTGCCTCATATGGAGAGGGACAGTCCCAGCTGAAAATAAAGATTTATTGTTTTACAATGTGTTCATGGAGCATATAAAGATATCATTGGCCTTTTATAAAATGAGGGTAGAAGTATTGTGAGCATGAGGATAGTGATAGTTTTAAGTAACAAAAACCAGACAGCTAAGGTGTATAACAAGGAAGGTATGGGTCTGAATCAAAATATAGTTTGAGTTAGCTAACCCAAACCTGCTTATTGTACTGATATTTTAACAGGAAGATAAAAGTTAGTGCAAGGGTGGTGCTTACTGTGGTAGTATTGTAACCACCTACTAGCAAAGTATTTGAGAGAAAAGGTTTCAAAGCAACTACAGCAAGTTGTGTTAAATAAGGTGTTCACAGTCTTGTTCCTAAAGCAGATTTCAGCAGCCAGCTTTTTTTTAGATATATATTGTGAGAAAATACTCTAAAAATGTGAAAATTGTGAGTTTTTAAAAATTTAAAGATTTTGTTATGGAACCTTATACTTAGTAATGCAATAAACCCAGCAACTTAGTAACTCATTAAACGAAAGTATTTGAAGATCAGCTGCTGACAATTATAATAAAATGAAACAGGATGTCTGTTCATCCACGTCTGTTCATCCACAGGTATTGATAAAACTACACAGAATAATGAA
Source organism: Morus bassanus (assembly GCA_031468815.1). Lineage (NCBI taxonomy): Eukaryota > Metazoa > Chordata > Aves > Suliformes > Sulidae > Morus > Morus bassanus. Next base: position 8,299,485 of record CM062583.1, read on the forward strand.
GTATTGTATTTGCAGTAAGGCCTGTAGGTGATTTGTCTGAAAGCTGAACTTTTGAAAGTGGAATCAATGGCCCGAAACGTTCTAATTTATGATGTTATTAAACAGAAATTGAAGAGAAAAATCCAAGGCTGACTGTTCAGGGTAACTCTTAAACAGGAGCATAACTTCTTTTATTGAATTTAGGAGTATAGTTAAACTCTAGAACTACAACCTTTTTGCTTTCACGCAGTTCTCAAATGTATCAATCAGTTTGACTAGCTATGGAAGTGCTAGACTAACCAGATTTATGCTGAGCCTGTTAGCATTGCTGTATTACTGGCAATTTACTATTTTGGAGGGGAGGGGGGGAATCATATGATCTGTCTGGAAACACTAAAAATTGTCTTTCAGGAGAGAGATTTGAAATTTTCTTTAAAAAGTTCCCAAGCCCTAGAAATAAGAGTCCATGTGTGCTGCGTGAACAATATTGTAAAACAACCCCAGAGTGGGCATCATGCAGGATGCAGATTCCTTCTGCATTGCCCCCTAGTGTTTTCTTGAAGAAAAGAGGGGGGGCGGGAACCAAACCCCAAAAAACCCCCCAAACCAAACCAGAACCCAAATAAAGCAACAAAAACTGAAGCTATTTGCTTCTACCTTAATTTTTTTCTCTTACTCTGCCAAACCTTTGTATGTATTCCAATGCTGTCTATGCCATTTCATGAATTTACCTACATGCTTCTGTTACTTGTTTTTCCTGTTAAATTCGCTATAAAGTAGGAGCCCATGACTACAAATATTCTATTTACCTCACCTTTTCCAGGCATCTTTCTTATATCCATAGCTTGATTTACTAATACAGGGATTTTCCCTCTCTCCATGTCTTCTCCTTTCCTTTGTATTACACAAACATATGTATTTAACAGAGAATGGTGTCCTTCCTATTCCTTCTCAAGTCTCAAGCTTTTCACTCACGTGAAAATCTGCAGTTGTGTTAAATGAAAAGATGTCTTTACAATGAAATGTTTCACTCTGAGCTGTACAGCCAGCCTTTCTGATTTCTATACTCACTCACAGTTCTGCTTTTAGGTGTTGGTTACAATCAGATCTTGAAAACAAAATTAAGATGTGGCTCATCACTCTGTTTTTTGCTTCTATACACGTATGTATGTATTTGTAAGGAAGTTCCATTGCAGCAGAACGGACCCTAATGTCAAATTAAATGCAAAGTGGGCAGGGTCAGTTCGGAGGGGCAGTCAGCAGCCCTTTGCGATGACCTTGACAGGAAGAACTTCTGTGGGCTGCAGCATCAAACTATTCCCTGTAGTGGAAGCTCTGAAAGTGAGAGGAAGGCAGTGCAGATTCTGCCTAATCTCTGGAGTGGGTGTTTTTATCAGCAGATTGCAAAGCATGGTATTTACAACACCTAATTGTAAACTGGGCTAAACATGGCTCATTTTCTGGATATTTTATTTAATGAGAGGGATCTATCTACATGATACTGGGAGATTACTTCCAGTGCATGCCAACAAATGTCGGTGGCAGTAAGAAAAAAGAGGCTAGTGATCTAGATAAGTTTGAGTATGAGGCAGGCAAGCTGGCTGCCTTTAAAAAGAGAGTCAGTCTAGCTCAAATCTTAACACTGAAGGAGATATGCCACTCCATGTTTTGGCAGGCCGTGCGGTGGTGGAAGAGTGGTGCTTTTCCGACATGCAAGGCTGCTGGCTGTGACTCTAGTTGCTGTCAAGGGCAGTGTGGAAAAGGAGGAATAGGCAGTAGCCAGCTACCCTAATCCTTGTGTCTTTAAGAGTCCATTGTTTATTAAAATTACCAAGAACTGTTCTAAAATGGTGGCATTTTCCTGCAGCAGGTGATTTCTGGGCGTGAGGAGAGGCAGGGAGTTGGGGGGTTAATTGGGGATGGGGTTTGGTAGTAGGATGGGGCAGATGGACAAGAGCCCTCTGTTCTCATAGTGCTTACCTCGCTGCTTTTGTTATTGCTTTTCCCTCTTGGGTCTTGCATATACTTTAAATTCTACCATTTGCTTTGTAGTATACTCCAAAATAGAAAGGGAAATCTGCTTGCAAAGGATGTGGGTAAAGAATGGTCAGCATATCCCTTACAGTCCTTTTTTCCTCAATCATATCTTAGACACCAATAGATCTGCTAGATCAGTTTGCTACATTATAGTATTCCCTGAAAAGTATAAAAAAAAATTGAAAGTATAAAAAAATATTCATGGTAATAATATGGTTTACAGCAAGTTCAGGAACAAATATTTGTATTGCAACGTAGGTCTTTGTCTCACCTTTTGAATTTACTGTGAGTGCACTGAGAAATCAAAATGACAAGGTTGCAATTGATCCCAATATTAGTGGTCCTGAAATAATGTCCTTTTCTCATCTTGTCCAAGTCTCTCTAGGGCAATCTGAAAGGACAGCAAGTTTCAGTAAAGAGCATACTACTTTGAAATACTAATGTCAGCTTTTCTCCTTTGTAGTCATTCAAGCTTTATGTGGGGTTGGTGTGCTTTGTTTTTTTAGTGTGGTGGTGGTTTTTTTTTTGCTTTTTGTTGTGCTACTGATTTTTATTGAGCAAAAGTTCATAAAAACAGGAGTTCATGCTCTTGTCTGAAACATGAATGACTACAGGTCATCTTTTCTGTTTGTTCATTTTTCAGAAGTCCTCCTGAGTTTGGAAATAAGAAAGGGAATTTAGGCACAGAAAATATTTTGGGGTGTTTGTACAGTCAGACTGATGAAAAGTGCTGGAAAGATGAGAAGAAACCCATGATACTTGAACTTGTGCATTTTCCTGTTGTCCAGAATATCATCTCTTTAATTGCAACTCAATCTAGACAATAAATACATAATAACACTTTGCTTGTGAGATTGTAAAATATAGTTTGAGGGCTTTATGTCAAATGCAGTTACTGTTTTGTCTTATGATGTCTGCTACTTGTGCTTGAAGCTATTTCATGGCTGGGAGGGACAGGACTCATTCTAAAATAGGCAACAAAATGTTAATCTATGAGGGGCTGGAGTTGTGGTGCAAAATGTCAAAAAAAAGACTATTAACTACAGGGTAGTAGGGTATACAATAATTTTTCCAAAGGTTACCTTACTATGATGTGGGGGAACATGGGCAGAATCCAGGTCTGTAACACAGGTTGTTGAAAGTGAGCACACAAATCTTTGCCCCTTACACCTGCCATCACGTTTAAAGTCAAAGCTCCAAAACTAGCACAAAGCTAGAATAGTCCAGACACCTACCAAAAATTGTGTGTGTTTATTTTACTTTTAGAAGGATTGAATAGACTTTTGTCTAAAGCCAAAATTTTCAGAAGGCAAACTAGGAGCAGAAATTATGGAGTGCTCTAGTTCTCAAGTGTTGAGCACTCGGCAGCTTCACTGACGAGTGGGAGTTGCTTGTCTGTTCAGCAGTTTTAAAATCAGGCTACTTGTTTAGCCCAACTTAGCCTGTGTGATATTTTTTTTTTTTAAATGCATTACAGCACACTTCTGTGAATGACTATTAACAATGCTATTATGTAATTCTTTGCCATTCATAATGATAGGCATACTGCAGAGTGCATGCAGAGATAAATCCAGTGAAACTAGGAATGGATTTATAATTAGAGCATGGGGGAAGGGAAGAGAGAAAGTAGCTGTTTGGAACATATTTTCACTTTATGTCTTTATTTCTGAAAATGTGTGATATGTCCATCTGGAGCTAAGCAGTATCTGTGCTCAGCCGGTTGGGAAGAGTATGATGGAATGTTCTGACAAGCCTTTTCTCACAGTGGCTTCCATCCCTGGAGTAACTCTCCCCTTACTCGGCTGTACCAGTCATCTGTCTCATAAACTGAATCAAGATCTCAGCTGTAGTTAAGAGATAGTCATGTACAGGATAGAAGAGGCTGAAAAAATCAGTCATAGTGTTGGCTTGATCTTCCTTTTCAGGAATTTTAGCAACTTTTTCCTTTTTGTAAGTGTTCCACCACTATTACATGTGGTTTTACTTTCATCCCATTACCTGGGTCTGTATTTCAGCAGAAAAGATAGTGTCTACTTAGGCATGTAAATCAAGTGTATGCATAAAAAAGAAAGCTACGCGAAGGATTGCATATCTGAACTGTTCCCACTTTGTAAGCATGGTGCTGAATGTATAATGAAATGAAACTGCAAAAAAAATCAATTGATTCTGTAGGTTAATTAGAGACTAAGGATATAAGTGGCCACTTCATTCAGGAGTGTACAGAAGAGAGTAGCCTTTTGCACTACTTTCTCATATTTCTTAAGAAAATAACTTCCTGATGCTGCATTAATGACAATAGTAAATGAGTCTGTAATTTGCACTGAGATCGATGAGGGTTGTTAGTGTTAGGTAGAGTGCAAGCTCAACCTTGGTTGCATTGTGGTCTTTTCCCTAGTGTTGGTATTTAAAATGATGCCACCTTGTGCAGTTACTTCCAACTGTAAAGATGATGCTATATCAAAATGTTTGAGGAGTATTTCCATTGCTTTTGATGAGACTGGGGTAATGGTAAGCTACTGGGAGTGTAGGAGGACTGGCTGAGTAGGGGAAACCAGGCCCCATGAAGACAAATGTGGGTCACGTGCTGGCTGTTGGCTGAACATGGGAGCTAATATCGCTCTACGTACAAGGATCCAAACAAGCCATGCTATGCTACTCATTTGGATCAAACCTTGAGGGGATCAGATGGAGAAATCCTGACTTCCTCCTGGTTAGAATTACCGTTTCCTTACAACCAATGTGCAGAATAGCCATATGAAGGATTAACAGGCACTCAGCTCTTGCGTCTAAATAAAAGTCATGAAGAGCTGAAAACAATTGTGTTGCAGGATTGAAACTGTCTTTAAATTTAATGTAGTCTGATTCATTTTATCCTTGGAACATGTATACCCTGGTGGGATTTTTAAATGACCTTTAGATATTTTCATTAAGTTAATGCATATTAATTTATAGCAGAATGAATCATATCTTGATTCATATTGTACACTGTTTGGATTTAGTCACTAATGCAAAAATTAAAGTGGTCCAAAAAATAAGCAAATGTCATCTTATTCACTCAATACTATTATTATACGTTTCTTCTAAGGTCAGGTTTTCATATAATGATAGTATGATGCAAACACACACATCACTCCTTTAATCCTTTAACACATAATTTAAAGTTAAAATGAGTTTTTATCCCCAACTGAGAACTCATGCCTAGAATATGTGAATACTACACCATCAAGAATAAAAGAAATGCAGAGCTATTATTCTAACTGTGAATCAATAGAGAGATAGGCAAGCTGTCCTTGTTTTGCTTCCTGAGGGGGGAACAAAAAAACAACAAGCATGGGATAGACTAGACACCTGGATTTCAGTTTGCTCAGAAGCATATTGTTCATGGGAATCAATGGACTGGGAGTAAAGTATGGAAGAACTGAGTCCTTATCTGCACCTGACTGCTTTGTTTCCCACAGTAAAGCATTACCAAATTCCAACCTCAGACAACTATCATATTTCCATTGCCAAAAAAGAAACGTGACTACCATTTCAGCAGGGAAGTGATTGTAATATCCACAGTTTATAGAATGAGTTTAAATTATTGTTGTCTACAACAGTTTTATATTTGTGCCACTGCGGTGAAAAAAATACGCTTTTGGTAATATATGTGACGTATAACCTGAGATGCAACATTTTGTATTCTCTCCTTCAGCTTCAGTGTTAGTATTTGAAGCCTTTGCAGTTTGTAGGTTTTCTGAGGTTTTGTGGGACGTTCACGCTTCACCTGAACTGCACAAACCTGTGAACAGGTTCCATTCTTGCAAAAAATCCAAGTTGAGAAGAATGCAATGATTTGGGGAGGGAGGGGAGAAAAAGGAGATTTGGGGCATCTGCCTTGAAAGTGGGTTATCACCTAAATCTGATGTGCCATTGCCTGCCTCTGTTTATATTTATTGCAGTGAAAAGTGGATACATGCTTCTTCCAAACCCAAATTTGCTGTTCATTTCCTTTGTATTTGTTCTGAACGGGTATAAACAGCTACCAAATCTACAAGGCACACAAGGGTTGGTACCTGAATACTAGCATTTGCTGCCCCAGTTGTGAGGGTATCCTGAAACAAGTAGTCATAAAAGCAGAGACAAGGTCCTGTGAGGGTACAGCCTTTCAAAGTAAGCTGTAGTTATTCCTAAAGTATAAATACCTGGAAATGAAGACGCGGGGCTTTTATATCCATTTAATAATCACTGTAATTATACTTTCATTTCCTGTTTATAGTTGTGTTCTTTTGAAATTAATAGGGTCAGTGAAATTCTTTTAAACTACTATGCTGCAATATTTATGTGCCTTCATATCTGAGCTGTTCATTAAAGTTAAAAGTGAGAATTCAACTGCTATGAATATAGGAACAGCCACTCACTGTATGAGAAATCTGTGGGTTTTCCCTTGCAGATTTTTGATTCTGTAAACACCCAGGCAATAAAGGCTTGCTTACAGCCAGGACCTCTTATGACTTGTAAACATGATACGAGGGTGTATAACAACAGTGAGTTTAAACTCAGCTGATAGCTCATCCGGTAAGGATTTACATTTTTGACTGATCTCCAACACTTCCGTTGCTTCACAGGGGCAAGGGTGTGCATCTGAGGCAATGCAGGCTGTAGTGAAAGGTGGTAACCATAGTGCAAACCTTAGTCACTCTTTCCAGGTGTTATATTTTTAGTATGTACCAATGGTTGTTGAATATCTAAATAGTGCTAAGTGAATTATTCTAGTTTTAGGGAATTATGTGATTTATGTACTTGCATATCTTTGTTTAGAATTGCTGTATATTTAGTCTTTCTCATAAGAGTTTATTTTGTAATCATTATTTTAAAACCATACCCCTTAGAACTTTTCTTAAATGATGAGTTAACTAAGACCCATGTGGCTTTTAATTTTAAATGTTTTGTAACCCTAAGAGGAATTTAAAGACAAGAATCCATTTTGGTTGACTATGACAACTCTGCTTTGATTTTTTGCTAGAAAATGTATGCATATCCCTGCTGAATAAATGATTGGCACTTCACTAATTTTAAGTAATTCAAATAATTACAGCAAGCAAATTTATTCAGTAGCACGATCCATTGCCAGGATAAGCATTAGCCCTAATGGCTATCTCAGCAAAATCTTCTGTGGCAGCACAAAATGGCAGTGCTGGCAGCCTATTTTGTGATGAATTATGTTGTGAAAAGTGATAAGGTCTGCATACTTATGGAGAATCAAGAAAGGTACATTCTATTTCAGTTGAAATTTAGGAACCAAACCCCATAAAATCACATCCAACTGCAAAACGTCTTAGCTGGACTATAGTAAACCTTTATGCAAATGTCCTATGTTTTAGTTGCATTCCTGTGTAGGGCCACACTGCTAGCTACGGTTCAGGCACGATGTGGCCAGAGGGGCTTGGCATTCTCCCTCCTCAGCATGACATTTCTAATGTGCAGATGTTCTCATCTGTTTTAACAGCCAGGAAGCCTGATGATGGTCCCTGGGATTTGTTCCTCTCTTCTGACACCAAGAGGGTGATCCTTCATGATCCTTTCTATGCTTTGTAGCACAAGATTGTTGTGCAGCTACTAGTGTACATCCTCACATTTGCTAGCTTTAGTACAAAGAAATTTTTAGAAAAAAAAGGCAGGGTTTTTTTTTTTAGGAATTCAAAGTATATTTGCAGAACATATTGTGTCAAAGGGACCAGGATTCCATCTGTAGTATCAGCAAAATAACCTGCACAAGCTGCCAGAAGGATGCAAGCTGGAGGGTGTGATTGAAGCCCAACCTTCCAGAATGAGCTTAAAAAGGAGTGTGTTCAACATTGATACCTGCTATGTTTGTACTCTTACCTATCTGCTCAACTTGGTCTACAATGAAAACTTACCATAAAACTAGAACAGAAGAGAAAAAAAAAAGTCAGAACTTATGTATTCATTGTAATTTATCTGTTTGTTTATTTTTGCTACTGGCTGATTATTTATGTACATTTCAAGTACAAGAACTTTGGGGAAATAGTGTTTCAGTATAATATCTAAATTTAGATGTAGTGTTTTTGCTGGTATTGATATCTACCAAAATAAATGATCTCATTACACATAGATACAGAAATATCTATGATCTGTGATGGAATGCAAGATATATTTTGTTCAGAGTAGCTATTTTATCTATTAAGATACTTCTGTAGCAAGAAGGCCTTAATATGTGAAGAAACCAGGTTACAGAACTCTATTTTTCTCTCCCTCTCCTTTGTATAAAAAAAGACATTTTCTTTAGGCTTTGATTATTATTTTTCTGCTTTAGAAGTCCTTTACCCAATTGCAAAATTATGTGTTACAGAAATGGAGGAAAATATTTTCAAATATAAATGCTATACCTAACAGATACAGCCATTTTGGCTATTCTGATTACTATGGTGAGGTCTGTGGAGAATGCCTGTAGCACATCAGTCTCTTTATGCTCTTCAAACAGGCTGTTTTTAATTTCCTAGGATCATTTACAAGCTGTAATGATATTAATCTATTTGTATCCTCTTTCCGCACTTCCTTTGCTTTGCAGTGTAAGCCCCTTAATATAGATTGACTGGAGAAGAACAGATTTGTCCTCCTTGCTGCCTGTCCGAAGTGCCCTGTGTGAGTAGAGAGCAGGGCTATCAGGGGAAGGATGACTTAACATACCGCAGGCAGGAAGCAGAGCTGATTAGTCTGCCTCAGAGAGATGCCATTACAGGGTGTGACTGGGGTAATACAAAACTGTGAAAGAAGGTTTTTTTTTCTTGTAGAAATGACCATAGAAACATGTATAGAAGGGAAAAAGAAAACCTCTGAGTACATATCAATAAGCAATCCAACACTGATGAATAAAAGCACATGATAATTCCCTCCACATAACATGATAGGGATCCTCCTTTCTATTCTGGTTTCCCTAAGTCAAATGACACTACTTTTTTTCCACATAGAAATGGTTTTTTGCAAAGCAGAGTAATCCTCACAGCAGACCTAACAACGCCCCCCCTCAGGATAGTGTGAAAATGCTGTGCTTAATCCATTATCTGCTGGTTCAGGACAGATTTGAACTGAGAGAATCTTTTGTCTGGTGGTTGGGAGATGTGGGTTCAAATCCCTTCTGGAGACGAAAATGGAGTACTTGTCTTAAATCCTCACGAGTAGGACTTGGAGCTAGAAGGCCAAAGGGAGACAAGGGAAGAAGAGCATGTCAGTATACCATTATGGCTATACCATGTCAGTATATTATTATGACTATTTTTCCAGCTGAATTACTTGACAAATTCGAACTGCATCTGTAATATGTCAGGCTGAAACAGTCTTTTCAAGAAAGTTTCTGTATATTGGATAAATAGTTGCATAAATTATTTCCGATGACGTGACATATATGGCATTATCACCTTTGTGGACATAAGCATATTTAATGTTACTGAGTTAATATTGCCAAAGTCTGATCATCTTTGAGTGCTTCCATGGCACTACTTCCTTCATTCTGAGAAATTTTACAAAAAACTCAGCATTTTATCTTGCCAAATGTAGTGATGATAGCAAAGTCCATTACAACCAAAGTGAAAATGAAGTATGACTTGTGTATTTGTGAAATGAGATTAATCTTCAACTATTATCTGAGCTTGAATGTCACAGTTTTGAACTCATTAGCTTGCCATCTTTAGTCTACTAGCACTAACCTGTGTTTGAAAGATTGGCCTTTCAGAGGTGAAAGAGCACAGAGAAATGGAAATGTAGCAGATCTAGAAGAGCAGAGGAAGGAAAAATGGCAGCAGAGCATAGCCTGAAGTAACAGGGAATAGGCAAATAGACATTAAGGGTCTGAGAATTAGGGGAATGGAGGAGTGACAAGAGGACTCTGATCAGGAAAAGGAAGTTTAGAGCTGATGTGGTAGCAATAAAAACAATCCAGTTTGCAATCAAAACAGAGAGGCAAAGTAGTGGACAGCACCAGTAAAAGTTAAAATGCTGAACAAATTTGCATCATATCTACACTAATATGAAATGGAGGACACTACCTGCTATCTTTTCAACTGAGTAGTACACATCATGCATAGGATTTAGTAATTTTCTACCATAGTGTTGTGAAGTTGCTGTTGATAAATGTCTCTGTACTGCTGTAATAAGATGCGCATTTCAATGTGTTTGACTTAACTTACACAATCTGACTGAGGCTTACATGGTAACTGATAACCAGGACACCTAAATTCTGGTTTTGCTATAGTTCTCAGTGCTCCACAATTTTGGGTACCTTGCTCGGTCTCTGTACTCTAGGTCTTGGGTAGAGTAGTTTAGAGTTGCTGTAGTACTACTTGTTTCCTTGCAAATCACAAATAAAGCTGGGAATAAACCCCAGAAAGATCAATTTGTAGTTTCATGCTGTACTTCTGAACCACTGTCACTCATATACAATATAACTAACCAGGAGAGATGCTCCATGACTGACAGCTTCAAAGGTAGTGCAGAACATTGTAGGTGATGTATTTGAGAGCTTGTAGTGAAGTTGTTTCCTGTATCTGAGATCTGCATCAAATGCCATTATATGCAGTTTACTGGCCTCAGAGTGGAAAGATAAGTATGTTTTATATTCTATCAGTCTAAAGTATTTAGTCTTTAATAGGGTTGCAAGAGTATACTCTGAAAATAGTTGATTGAGTATTTTTGTAGTCTAGCAAGAATGCAATTTTAACGGTAGCAAGCTCCTTGTAATTTAAATGTCACCATGTAGACAGGTACATTTGATCCTGTGATGTCTGCATTAAAGAGGCTGAGTTGGGTAAGTGAAAGGGTAACAGAGTTGAAAGAAAACTGGTCAGGGGGATTTCTGCCAGCCACAAAGACCTTTCAGGCACTGATGCGTTTCATAGCATGAGCTGTCAAAAACTGACACCATTTTAGGATTAACAGTTAAAAAAGCTGCTGCATGTGCTCAGGGCATGTTTAGTTACCTTGCTGTAACCCTGTTGTGGCAGGTTAAAACTTTAATTCATACTGCCTGGTTTTGCCCCTGTTGTCTTCTCTTGTAGGTACCACCATTTGTAAGACAATGGCACTCATGGGATTAAGTCTGGAGGCTAGTTGTCTCCCCTCATTGACATCTCAAAAATCAATCTGAAAAGGCTAGAGTATGGTCTCTTCAGAGGGGGGAAAAAAGTTAAATGAAAAATGTGGAACTCCTTGAATTGTTCAGTGTACTACTTCCCTTTGTATTTTCTCTTTTGCTTTCAGTGCAATTTTCAAGGAAAAAAAAAATGTATTTAAACTAACTTTAGGACAATATATGCCTACTTTTTAGAATACATGAGTTAATGAGCACATCTTCCTCAGGACCATGGTAGAACAATGTCTATTTTTGCAGCTGAAAAGTAGCAGCAGTGGGAAAAACTGGTTATTGAGGGAGTTACTCTTAGAACTCCTGTATTCATAGGTTTGAATTTATGCAAATGAGGACTTAGGACTGGAAGCTTCTGCATGAAATCATGGCTGAGAAGTCATCAGTGCTTTTTCTGTCTTTTTCAAGACTCTTCATCATGTGTCTGTCATTGAACTTTATACTGGAAATACAGGAGAAGCATAGCTGATGGTAAACGTGTTTATTTGATGAGCTAAATCAATAGCATCCACTTAAACTGGTACAGATATTCTAATAAGCATGGGTTGCTGCAGATTTTGCAGATTTTATGTACAGTTTTAAAGCTTTTTATGTGACTAATACATATGTATTTTTTATTTAAAAGAATCAGGTACATTAATGCTGGAAACATTTTGAAAATGACTGGCTTTGGGAATGTGTAAGTATGGAAATATGGGAGAGGAAGAAAAGTGTATTTTTGTTCTCTCTGACTGGTACATTGTCAGATGTAAAGGCTTCAAACAAGACCCTGATCTGATTGGAAACAAAATCTGCTGCTTTCTCTTCACAATGAAGAGCACTTAGTGTGAAAACTTTCACAATATGTTGTACTGTATGCCATGAACTTGATATAGGGAGAAACACACTTGATTAACACTTTGCAGTGTTTACATGTTCAGCAACAATTTGCCTCTCTTCTCACTTCTCTGCCTTGCTTCTTCCATTTGCTGCTCTTCAGTACTGCACACAATTTCAAGGCAGTCTTAATGTCATGTAACATCTCTTTCTTCAATGTAAAGGTAATTTTTTCAGTACAGTTCATGGAAGTGTTTTGAGAGCTTAAATAGCCACCTGGTCTCTTTCTTCATTTACATTTCTTAAAGCATGCTCTTTATCTGAAAGGCAGGCACTTTAGGTGCAGGAAGCTAATCTTAGCCTTCCCATTTAGGGAAAGTGGCTCCTCTCTAGAGCCACATGTGGCTTGTGAACAGTCCCCAAGTGGCTGATGTGCCAGAACCTATAAGCACATGATGCTGTAGGCATGATGGCTGCTGAGAAACTGGAATTACCAACTCTGAATTGCAGACCTCACCAGGTTTCTCTGGGACATTACTTCCTAACAGTGGAGTGGAAATCTTGGGAAGCATAATCTTTGCCTACGTAAAAACCTCGTCTAAAATTTCAGTTCCTCTTATTTCTATCAGATACACTGTGACTGATTTCTTAGCATTTTAATATGAGGTGCAAAGGGGTGGCATGGCAGCTAGTGCTGTTCCACTGTCAGCGTGGAGGAGTGACTGCCTGTCCTGGCTCCATGGACAAAGGTAGTTCCTGCTTATATATGCATTAGCTTTGGAGGGGCCCAGCTGGGCTGCAGCCTTTGCAACCACTTATTCCATGAATTTTATCTGGGCTGCACAGTCAGAATTTCAGGAATATTCTGTGTTCAGGGTATGTTTTCCCTCACACTCAATCCCACTGTGCCCCTGCATGGTCTCACTGGGTTTGGGGCTTCAGAACGAGAAGAAGGTAGGAGGACCTGAAGAATTCAGTCAAACTTATGTGGGTATTTTGCTGGTATTTCTGACATGGCTTTGAAAAATCTCAACCCAGTTCTGCAGAAATGTCTTATTGCGTCCATGGCAGGATAAGCTATAGAAATCACAGCAATACATAAGCAGGGGGCTGCTGCCCAGATCCTCTCCTTCTGTCAGTTCCACAAGCCAGTGGGATTTGGGAGTGGGTTTCTAGATCTCTGTTATGCAATAGAGTGAGGGGAGGTGAGGGATTGATGCTACCTCATAGGAGAAGAGGTGTGTTCCTGCCTGAGATGGAAACAGAAAGCGTTTTTGTCCCCACTTTCAGTACATTGGATTAACAGGCAAAGAGGGGATTCAGACTTCCAGCTAACATAGGCAAATGCTCCTAATAAAGTGGAGGAATGTTTCCATTTTGTGTTGCGGTTAATTTTCAGTCATGCCCAGGCAAAAGGAAGGAAACCCACAAGGGACCCAACAGTGAAAAAGCAACTGATGACAATCTAAGAAACTGAAAAATCCAATTCAGTTTTTGTCACCAGTTAAAGCTGAAACTGTTTAATTTGAAAAAGAAACAAAACATAGCTCTGGCTTATGACCCAAATAACTTTTGCATTACTTCCGCTGATTTTAAAGCCAAGTAAAAGGGGAAGGAGTGTGGGGGATGTTGTCTCTGTTTACTATATAGAAACCCTTAGTTCTTTTAATGTAGTTAAATAAGCAATTACTCTGCAGGGAATGAATATAATGGTTTAATGCAAGATGTCTTAGAGCTCCCTCAGTCTTTTTCTTTGTCTCTTGTAAGGAGACAAATTGCCGTTTTCTTCACTGGTGACATTCAGCCAGCCAAAAACTGCCAATTATTTGTTGTCATGGTTATCTTGTGCATACATGCCATTTGCTGGACAGCCATCATAAAATATTAAATGTCAATGCAGGATAGTTCAAGGATGTTTTTCAGAAGGAAAGGGTGGTGTGTTTATAGTCAGAAAGCAGTCAAGAAAGGGAAGGCAGTTTGAAAAATAACAGCTTTCAGTCTGGGTTGCTGTTTTGAGATGTGGAAGAGTCCTAAGGTGAGAAATTCCTGTTTAGTAAAGTATAATCATAAATTGTTTCTCAATAGTAGCACAGAAGCTACAATTATAATCAAAACCCTTTTATGCTGCAGTCTGCATGAGCTAATGACCCGGTCCTTGTCTTCAACCTTTTCACCATCTAAACAGTAAGAAATTGGGGAACAAAATATGTGATCAAGCAGAGCAGAATGACTCTGATGGTTCCATGTGTCTCAATTTTACCACTTAAGTATTTATCTTTTGCATAGAAGACACGAATTTGGCAGGCCTGTTAGGATGGAGGCAGTAGCAATTAGTAATAACAAGGATAAGTTGGAGAGCAAGTAGGAAGAAGACCTGTTTGTGGAATGACTAGGGGTCAGGAGGAGCAAATGGCCAACCAGCAGCTGGGAAGGGCTTAGGGTTCAGTGTAAAGTGACCACTATGGCACTGTTGCTATCTTGGTATTTTGGCAGGCTGAGGGCAGCTCTGTTTCCTTCGAAAGGCTGAGTGTTTCGTTAGGGCCTTTGAAAGGAGTCTGTAGGATGGAGGGGCTCACTAGATAGTTTCACTTCCGCGCCCCTCCCCCCGCCCCCCTTTTATGCAGCTTCTAGGCAAATGCCTGCTCCTGCTTACCCAGCAGACCTTGACCTGATCTCCAGAGCCCCTGGGGAAGCTCTGTCTTCTGTGTCACCAGAGAGGGTGGAAATGGTGGACAGAAGCTTTTCCCCATATTGTCATTGTTGTAGCTTTTCACATGAAATCTTATGTTACCCCTGCTTGAATTATATTCTGGCTATAAATTGAAAAGCAAGCTGTTTCACAAGCTGTGATCAGTGAACCGGTAGCTATTAGGAGAATGAAAGTAAGTTAGTTCTTAAAGCAATGACACTTTCTTCTTTACTCTAAGTAATGCAAGGCCTGGAACTGACTACTGTAATGGCTTCCTGGTGTTTGTATTTCCATGCAAGCCTTTGCCATGTCTCTCCAGCAGCAGTACAGACTGGGTTTCCTATATAGCACCACACTTCTTGAGCATGCTGTGGAATTTCCCAAAGAGTCTTTGCTACTTTCAGAAGAACAGTGTGACATGGGGAACTGAATCTGTGTGGCTTGATGATTTTTCTTAACCTTCACTATCTTCCCATTCTTCTACTCTCAAATAATTAATTTTCTAGAGCTTTATATGTGTGTCTGCACAGAGCGGGGCAGATGGCTGTATGTTCAGTCTGCACTGGCTGATGAAAACCAGTTGTAGTGTGGAAGTTCTGCAGCCACATTAGTACAGTGCTGCATCTGGAAGTCTGGTGTAACTTTTAAGTTAGCTTTCTGTTTTGGTATAATTTCTACCAGTGGCTTCAAACCATACTTTTGGCAAAATCTTTTTGTAAAGGTGCCTAGCAGGCTAAGGAGGTGTACTTTTTCTCCAGTTGGAGATCACTTGATCTGTGCAGAGCTCTTAACTGACTCACTCAAATAAAAAATATTTGCCAATAACACTGCACACTGAACAATGTGGCACCTTTTACTTACAGTGCCAATAGTTTGAATCTCACTTGCAGAACGCCTGTACTGCTGAACTTGAGTTGCTTGCTGCTATTGTACAAAAGTAAACATGAGTAACAGCCTAAATAACTTAGAGAAACAAACTAAATAGCAACCTAGCTGAAAATTGAGAGTTAGAAATGTGTAATTACCTATTAATCTACACAGGATAAATAACATAGAACTGATATATGAAGTACAGGAAATAATAAAAATTCCACAGCAGTTCTCATGCATGTGGGAATGAATGTTATGGTTGAAAATAGAAGACCTAGTCAAGTTGTTTTTTGTAGTGGGTTGCAAACGCTGTTTTATTTTTAAAGGACTTTTCCAGCAAAGTTATGATAAAGGTACTCCACGTGACAGAAATGAAAATCCTAGTAAATTGCACAGCTCTTCCAAAATAGCATTTTTGGTTGCTCTGTGTTCTGCTTCCGTTAATAAAAGGTCAGTTCTTTGAAAAACTCTTTAGCAGGTGGGTATGGTTTTTTTTTCACTAGGCTTCCCAAAGCAGCTTCCAGTGTCCTCATATAATACTGTTATTCAGTCTAGTTCATCAATACTGAATATTACTTTCCTAAGTTTCCTGCAGTGTCAAAATAAATATTTCCTTTCTCACTATTTATGAATCTAGGTAACCATGGCAAAATACAGTCAATAAATTATTAGTCCCACTTTTAGTACTCTGCATAATTGCTTTTGTGTATTTCACAATAGCACCAAAATGCATGTGCTGTATACTTCCTAACATTTCAGCAGGATTTTTGATGTGGATAAATGTTCTGAGCTGAATTCACCTTTGGGGAATGTTTAGCAGGAAAGTTGTTGTAAACTCAGACATAGAGATGCCAAAATCCAATTCTACAGGATCCTTAGACTGCCCACCTGAAATTAGCCCATTCTGATGCCTTTGTGATTGCAACTTCTGAGATGGGTACAGCACCTGCCTGAGCTCCAGTTGGCTTCAGGTATTACGGCTAATACCTGCAAGCATTTCAGTCTCTTCCAGGATCTGCAAATCATTGCTTAACTTATCTGAAATTCATAAATTCATAGCACATGGAGATAGGAAGAGTCATGGTGATTAAACTCTTCCACAGCATGAGGCAGAGAATTTCACTCTGATTTTTCTTTAACCAGCTCCATAACTTGTAGTTCAACAGAAGTGTATTTTTTAGAAAGGTGTCTGATTTTGCTTTAAAAATTCTCAAAGTATGTGTTGTACTTTTTAATCATTCTTTTCCACTAAATAATTTCCTTACGTGTCAATTGGGTGTGTGTTGCTGGTTTTGGGTTTTTTTCTTTTTTTTTCTTTTTTTTTTTTTATTCTGGCATTAGTGTAGTTCATTACGATGTGCTTGTGCATGCTGTTTAATAAGTTGACTTGGTATTTATTGAAATAATTGTGGGATATATAACACTTGTGCATGCCAGTTCTATGAGGTAAATTTTGGTACTTCTGGATTAAGTGCCAACTGTTGTCTTGATGCCAAATAAGGTATGGTACTTTATGGAAACCAATGCCTGTGTTGTGGCTGACAGGGTAAGTATTTCCTTTCATGAAATAAGTAGTGGATCAAAAGCAAACTCTTTGTTATTTTTTTAGCTGTGGAATTAACTGGCATTGTACCAAAAGCAATATAAATTATTTTACTGAAGAAATCATTAAAACTACTATAGAGCCACTGTTTTCCTGAAAAATTAGTGAGGGAAAGTGTAGGAGGGAAAACTGAATGTGCAAAACTTATTCTTTTTATCAAACATTGAACTGTGTTTTGTGTCAGCCTTCTCAGGTGAACCCTGCTGTCAGTATGCTCAACACATGACCTTGAGTTTTGGAGAATCCTTTATAACCCCCCACACTGTATTTTTCAGTCTTTACGTTTCCAAACTGTCCTTAAGAGAAGCCTAGTAAAAAGGCATCGGGTTTGCTCAGGAACCTTTTGGGATTCAGGCCATATATGCAGTGACCATGTGGAAAAAACAATCCTAGCAGCAGTTTTATCTTCAGTCTTTCTATTTCAGGCCAACCTTAGCAATTGCCTCCATCCCTACTTTTTTCACCTGAAAGTCCTGGTCTAAAGATACCCAGCCAAAGCAAAGCGAAGAGATAAACTGTGGGTGGGGGATATCTGTGACATGGTCAGATGATGAATTTCTGCGAAAATGCAAATAAGTGCTCAGTGCTTCAGGGATTTAATTGTGAAATACATTTTCTCGTGTTCTAATTTCTTATGGTTCCAGCTTGTTAAAATCTTGCATAAACTCAAGTTGGAGCCATCCGCAATCACTGAAAAACTAAACTCTAGGAGATAACCACTACATTCTGTTCTAGTTTGTACATCTGTTATTGCTATGTGCCTTCACAGGGTTTTTGGGCAGAAAAAGTATTTCACTTTAGCTAAAGAGTAAGGACAGTAATTTTTCTATCCTTGTTGCTCACGGTAAATAAGCAATGTAAATGTAAATAGTGTTTTCCTCTAGAAAAGCATTTGCTGACTTCTTTTTAACCCTGCCAAAGTAGGGGAGTGATTTTCTGTTTTCAGGAATTATTCTGGGTTTTCTTTGGTTGTGTTGGGGTTTTTTTTGTTGGGTTGTTTTGGTGGTTTGTTGTTGTTGGCTGTGTTTCTTTTGGTGGTGTGGGTTTTTTGTATGTTTGGTGTTTTGTTTGTTTGTGGGGCTTTTTGCCTTTAGACTGACTACAGCACTCATGAGCTACCAGCCTGTCTTCTAGGAGGATGAAATGTCATGTCAAGTGTTGTTAATGGAGCCCTTGTGTTTTTCCTTGGCTCTGCATGAACGTGTTCATGTATGATTAAAAAGAATGTATAGAGTGGATATATGTTTTAACTGCAGCCTATCTAAAGTGTTCAGTGGCATGAGACCAGTTAACTATGGATGAACAGTTTTTTAAAACAGCTGTCTCAGTCATTTTCAGTTTAGTAATTTTTATCTGATTGCAAACCAGCTGTTTAGAGATTTATTATTTTTTTCTTCCAACAGCTGTGGTCAGAGTGACTTACATGACCCCTGAGTTACTTTCATGAGTTGAATAGTATCATATTCTATAGATGATGCTCCTAAAAGTAAAGTAGATTTTTCTTTTCAAAAGAATGTAAGTCTTCCTCTACTGTTGAAAATCATTGCTTCAAAGAATGTCATGTGTCATTTCAAATGGTAAAGGTTTTTGGTTTTGCATCTTGCAATCTTCTAGACATCACTTATTTCTCAACAGTCCTTGTTTCTTAACAGTGAATTGCAGGACCTGGAAAACGATGCCTGAATGATGTAGCAGATCTTTTTTTTTAATTTTGAAATGTAAATGGAGCAAAGGGGCATTGTGTAATATTAGTGTTCTTCACTCTGCATAGAAAAAAAACTTCCCAGATTTACATTCCTTCACTGACTCCAGATAGTAAAAACTTGGAACCATACTGTGTGTTCTATCATAAAATCAGAAAGAGTGAACAGAAAGAAATTTAACTTATTTAGTAGAAATTGGAACCAAAATCCACTTAAAGAATCAACAGTTTTGTTCAGTTTTGTTAAAGCATGTGACAGATTTTATGTGAGAGTCAATGCTTCAAGGTCTAGTAGTTGGCTTCTTACAGTTTGCCCTACCAGAGTAAATCCCAGACCTCTGCTCAGCTTGTTAACTATAGGACAACAGGAGTTGATGCACAGGGACATGAATTCACCGATGGTTGGTTTTTGCAATGTTTTATGTCCTGGGACAGGTTAATCTTGTTCAGATGAAGGATCTATACTGCCTTTAGGGACTTCAAGTAGATCTGCATTCATCTGTCTCCTTTTCCAGTCTACTGGAGGAATGAGAGAAAAGTCCTTGGGAATTTGTGATCAGCTCCTGTAGGTGAAGGTGATTATCAGCACTTTCACCAGTTGTGAAACAAGAACCATTGCTGCTTAAAGATAGGCTTGAATAGTAAATAATCATGACTCTTCTGAGGTGCCTGGAGTCTCAGCTGAGGTACTGATGCAAGCCTCCATTGTCACCTGCTTCCTTGCAGATCAGAGAACCTCACATTCTTTTTCAGACTGTTTCGTTTAGACATAGTGTGTGGATTTATTGGTTTGCTGATGGCAGTATCTTACTGTGTTTAGTGTAATGATTTTTTTTTGTTTCCTGTTTATTGTATGCAAGAAAAATAATCTTTTGGTTTTAGTTTAACTTTTTAGCAGCAGAAGGTAACAGTATCATTTGGAGGACAGCACTTAAAACAACAGCTTAGAAGCTGAGTAGAGGTGACACAAAGTTTGACTGGGTATGTATGGAGTGGGGACTGATGATTCGTTTCCCTAAACTGTAGCTGTTTTTAATTTGCAGACTTTGATTTTTTTTTTTTGCTTGCTCCAGGGAGTATCACCTCTGTCTATGTCAGCATCTGTTTATCTTGCCGAAAACCCTGATTTTCAGAATCCTACACATTTTCAGAGAAGGTACCATGCCATTGGCATCGTTTTGACTTTTGGATGCAACACCTTTGGAGCTCAAAGTTGTGCCAGTCCTTCACTGAACATTGAGAGGACACTTTGTTACTTGACTAGACTTTTTCATGCTGCCTTTACATTGTATTCAAAACCTTGTTTGATTCCATCCTTCTCACCTCATACCCTACCCTAGTCTACAGAAATTGCTTACTCTAGTTTCAAACGCTGTTAAGTATTTTGGTTTTGTTCATACTTGTTCTCCTAGGTTTCTTTCTGTTCTGATGTGGTTTTTTTGCTTTCTATTCTGACTAGTACTTTTCTTCTTTCCAATCCTTAAATAACTGTGCTTTCCCTGTCCAGATGTAGCTTTTCTTGCCTTGCTAATACCACCACGTTATAAAGTAGTGGGTCCTTCTTAAATGGGGCGGGGGAAAAAAGTAATGTGTTTCTCTTTCATACTGATCCTCTGCTAACCTTGGCTGTGCTGTGAGAAGTCTTCCTTTTCCTTTCCGTCTTCTATCCTCTCTTGGCTTGGCTTTTTGTACTGCAGAGTTCTAAAATCTGTCATCTTCTCTTCACTTCTACTGATGTAAAGTTGGCTTATGCTATGGTTTTCTCCTGGCTAGGTTTGTTGTAAGCTCATCCCTCTCCTGTCAGCTCTGACTACCTCTTTTTTTCCCCCCAGACTTGCTGGGTGTTCGGCATGTGCTTTTGCCACCCTGCTCTTTTCATCTCTGTCTTTCTGCATGAAGTTAATATTCTGTATCCTGATTTCTAAGACTTTGCCCAGTTCAGTCACTGCCTCCATCCCATTCTCTGTCTTTTCAGCCAATGCAATATCTTTTATTCTGCTTTGTACACCTTCAGAGATCTTAGCAGAGGTCTCCTGCATATCTCTTAGTTGATTAGATTTTGCCTTTTTTTTCTCTTAATTGTGCCTGGCTGTGGTTCAGAACAGGGGCCAGCTCTGCTGGTTCTTTGTTCAACTCCTTTATAGAACATATTCAGGCAGGTGGAAGCCTATGACAAACTTGGTGTAATTTTTCACTGTCATCTTTCTGTGGAAAATTGGGCATTGGACAGCAAATAACAGTTCTTGGTTTGTCTCTTGTGGGAAGTGTGCTCATTTATCCAATGGTAACTTGTTTGCAGCTGAGAAAATAAACTTGAGCCCCTTGGCTTTTATAATTCCCTACCAGACTTGCAATGAAGTTTGTTCTCTGAAAATGCAGCCATTGCAAATAACTTAATTACTAGTCTCTTTAATGTAAAATGTAAAGTCTTTTCATAAATTTCTCCTTGAATTAATTAGTACATTCTTTTTCTGTCCTTCAGAATGTCTTTTGACAATGATCCATTTGACTGTGTTGGTGTTTTTCCTAAATAATGCTTCTGGTTTCCTCAGGTAGCAAAACTTCGATAGCAAAGAACAACTTCCCATTCATAAGTCTTTCTAGGAATGGTGCAGGCACTTGGTCTTAAACACTGAAGAAACATGCTGTAATTTGTCTAGGTAGCTGTTCTTCTCTCCAGTCTAATGACACATTGCAAAAATTGTCCATGCAAGGAAGAATCCTAATGCAGGTCTTGCTTCACATTTATTCTTTGTTACTCTCTGGGTAAAACCAATACTGAAGAGGGCCATTTGCCCTCATCTTCTAATAGCCTTATGTCCTTCAGCACAGCTGCTCCTGTTGTGTTTTTCTGTTTTGCACTTCAGCCTTCCTTGCTGTTATTGCCTCTCCAAAATGGTGTAGAGAATATACGTGCACCTTGTTCTTTTCTTGGCTATTGCTGTTGATTGTAAGGCCTTGGATCAGGTCTGTTAGTGTTTTGCAGAAATACCTACAAAATTGCTACCAGCCACCTTGTGTACCTGAGGCCAAGCTTTCAAAGCCCTTAGTCATTACTTTTGTCCAGCTGAGACCTTTTGTGGGATCTCTCCCAAGGCTGGGGTGGGTGATGGCTGCCCGCATTCCTCTCAACCTACCCAGATCCTTCGTGTGATCAGCAGCTGTGGAAGCTTTCAGATGAGCTCTTAAACAGAGATTAACTCTGTTTTGCCACTGGGACTCCAAACAGAAAGTAGTTTTCAAGAAAAGGGAGGAAATGACCTCATGAGATGCTGGTTGCCCCATCAGCTGAAGAGATGCCTTGTTCACTAACAGACTGCTGACTGATTTGCTCACATAAGGATGGGCCTCCTAATGCTAAATGCTTCCAACTGAAGAACAGTTAAAGATAGAGTACATGTACTCAGAATTGGATTCCTGGCTTGGCAACTAAGCATTATAAAGTGGTTTAATTCCAGGTATGCTGTGTATCTGGAGGCTACATACCCTGCATTGCTAGAGGTTGAATGAGATAATCTGACAGGTCACTTTGGCTGTGTCTGCCTGACACAATACAACATTATGCTGATGTATCACAGAAATCTCTGTGCAAGTTATCTCATAAGCAATGCAGCTGAAAAGTAGATGGTATTAAACTCAAGGTTTATGTGATGTACCTAGGCTGTTTCTGATACTTGGATTAACTTATGTACATCTTCATTTCTTATTTTCATCATGCAGTATGACCAGTGTATAATGAGTCCCTTTTCAACCAGATATATTTGTAGGTCTAATTGAAAACCTGTAAATAATATGTTCCAACTTACCGTAAAACTGTACTTAGCCTGAAAAGATGTTGTAAGACACTTTTTATATAGTGAAACCTTTACACACCTGCAAAACTGCTTCAAGTTTTAAAATTGAACTATACATTCATTCAAATAAAAACTGATAAAATTGTGAACACCTGTGACATTGTGTCTGTTTATAAAGGTGTCTATATGAGCAATTGGTTTATGTATTTCCATGGTGTTTTCTCTGTTAAGAGATTGTAGGAGTCTTTAAGATTAATTTTTACCTTATTAGTATGTCACTGACATTAGTTAGCAGAATAAGATAGTCTTATGTGTTGGTTATGTTTACTTTGGTGAATCTATGCTTGTTATCTAATATCTGCATTCTCTGGTTGAATAACTCAGGGAATACCTTTTTCGGAAAGCATCCAAATTTTATATTGAAATATATTTTAAAACTAGAATTAATTTGATTTGCTGAGAGAACTCCTAATTCTTTCCACAGTCTCTCCTGGAGAACGGTTAATTTTCTCTGTATAATATTATAATGTTATATAAATACAGAAGAAACTAAGATATAAATAAGCTCATTGTGTAGATACTCTATAATTTAATAATTTGACTTGTTTATAAAAGAAAATACCTGCTGTTTTTCAAATGAGTTACAAAGAAAATTGCTGAAGAAATTAAAAATTATATTTAATGAGCAAGTATGAATGATGAATTGTTATTCTTAGAGAGATGTAATTTAAATAATATATGAACTGGTTATTCAGAACAGCTGACAGCAGATTATTCTTTCTAGGTTTTCACTTGCTATTTACGGTCTTACTAAATAAAATGCATGAGTGACCTAAGTTTAATAAATTCATGCTTGTAGGCTAAACAGAAATAAGTAACCATATAAAGTCATTATAATAAATCTTTAAAATATATGAGAATACTTTCTCATTTTGTCTGGTGCCTGAGGAGACCAAATGAGTACCTCATATTACTAAGCAGTCTGTGTGAACACTGTACTGTTGCTAATTGAGATTTTTTTTGTAAAATCTATCAAATTGAAAACATTTTTTTAATAAGCTATTGTTATTTCTTGGAACTAACGCACAAATCTGATTCTTATTCCCAACATCTGTGGCTGTAGTATGTTAAGAAAGGGAATGCATGCTTTTCTGATCACCCATACCTTTGTAGGATGTATATTTTCTTGCATGGTGAATGTTAGAAGTGCAAACTGCTTTGAGACTGAAATCGGGTGTGGGGTTTACTGCTTCTATTTGTGGCTCCTTTGAGCAGCCAGTTGCCTAGGAGATCACTGGCAAAACCCCAGCAACTACTTGCATCACGTTAGCCTATAAAGTAAGCGCTGCAACAGATCTAGTGACAATCATTAGACACTTCCTGAGAAAACACCCTGGAGGTTTTAGAAGGGTTTATATTTCCACCACCTGTTTCATTGTCACATCTGCTCTTCAGCAAACAGAAAGGGAAATGTTTATGATCTCTTGATAAATATTATATTTGTTTCTTTCCCCAATAGAACCAATCAATGTCTATTAAAAAACACTTCTTTTCCTGCCTCATGTAATCCTTCTTTGTGTCAGAGATAATTAGCAGCCATCTAATAAGATTAGTTAACTTCTGTCATTAGTGAGCTCAAACTCTGTGCTTTTCCTTTTGCAGGTAAGTGAATGTGGCACTAAGCATCCCTATCTGCATTATTATCACTTTCTTTGGCTCTTATTTCTGATGCCAATTTATGGAATGAAAACAATAAAGGCAATAGGAGAATACTGACATGCAGGTGCTGTGGATGCCATTGGAGTATATATATTCTGAGGAAGATGGTAAGTGGTATGTTTTCCATCTTCGCGTACACCATGACAGCATTTTTACTAATTTGCTGCTGACATCTAGCAGCAGCCTGTTGTGCTCTTGGAAACCAGCTCTATGTGACACTGCTGAAAGGAGGATAAAAAGGGAGCTGCTTTGTTGAATTGGTGGATACTTGCTTTCTGCTGATTTTTTTTTTGTCCTGGATTGTAGGAGTTCTGGGCACGCGTCTCTCTGAAAGGTTATTAACATTTTTATTTGGATATTTCAGCTTGGAAACCAGATACCATTTGAAGAGATGTTCCAGGGTGATGTAATTAAACATTAACTGTCAAACTAGGAAGAGATGTTCCAGGATGGTGCAATTAACCATAGATTATCAAACCAGGAGAGAGATACAACCAGAAATGGATATTGCATACCCTGCTGAAAATGGGAGTTTTCAGCTAAGCATGTATCAAGAAAATATTCTAAGACCACTCAGAGGCTTTGTAATTAAATCTAATTTGAACAAGATAATTGCATTACATTTTATAAATTGGAAATTAGTCAGTCAGGTTTTACAGGTACTTAATTGTGCTCCAGGAGATGCACAATACAGAGGAGATGTTCTGTGGAATGGAAATATACCACTGTGAACTGATGTTTAAAGGAGAAATAAAAGAATGAGCTGGTTCATCTCAGTGTTAAGGCAGTTGGAGTTCCAAGTGAGCTCAGTATTATGTTGTATTTTCAGAGAAGGCAAAAATGTATTTTGCTTTCTACAGCAGCACATATTCATAGTTTGACATACAAATGCCTTGAGTAGGTCTGCTTAAATCATAGATCTTTATAAATCATAAATCCTTATAAACAAGGGCTGTTACTCAGATGGTGTTTTAAATGACATGTTTTACGTTAAATATCTCTAGAAGTGTTAACATTGAGTGAATGCCTTTAAAAGGTAATATCCCCTTTAGTCCCTGCCCTGCTTACAGGTATTCTAAGGTGTTTCAAAATACTTTTAAAGGGACAAATTACTCCTCCTCCTCTAGGGATACAAATTCCTAGCTCCTCGTTGCCTTTCACAATTGCGGAGGACCCAAAAGCTGATCTAGTCACTACTGCGATGCTTTCTTTGCAGTCTAGTGACAGTGGCAAATGAGGAGTTTTCCCGATATATTCAGAAAGTTATAAGAAACTCCTATAATGTTGATACAATACTTTTATGATGTTGCTTAGCCTTAACAGTCACAACTGCATATATCCATATTTCTATGAATTAAGTGAGAGGAGGTTTATCCCTAAAATGAGAATTTTGATGATGGGAAGAGTCAGTGATATTTGCTGCATGGAACTACTAGTTAATTCAGTGCAACGTGTTTTCTGATTAAACAGTTCATTCTGGGAGAGAGCCAAAATTATTTCCTACCCTTAAAGTATAAAACCCCATGAATTCTTGGGCTTTCTCTTTGTGAATGAATTTCATCGCTGCATGTAACATCTTCTGTCATCTTTAACATATGTCAAAATAGCTGAAAACCTGTTTACAACATTAGTTAAAACTACTTACATAACTATTTTCCAGAGTCTTTGTGGGAGATAAAATACCAGAAAATCAAATACAATAGATTATGAAGAAAAAAGTATAGGTACTAAAAAACTGGGTTCATTGTCCCTGAATGCCTTACTGCAATTCTCATGGGATAATTATTTATTCATAAACCTTTTGTTTTATAGAATGTTTTTTTTTATGCTGTCCATATACATATGTATATATGTGTGAATATATTCACATAATATAGGTTTCTTTCTGAACCAATGTGGGCTTTAAATCATCCTCTGGGATATAAATGAAATAATATTTATAGTTCCAGAATATTTAATCTTATAATCTGCATCTGTTGAATAGGTGAGTTACATTACATGGTAGGTTATGGTATTAGCTATTATGATCTCTCCTTGTTTAAAACTAGTATGATTCACAAAATGCTATAAGATGTCTAGGGTTTTGTTTTTAGTATTACTTACACACACAAGTAACTTCTGTGACAGGATTATGAGAACAGTAAAGATTGGAGACTGACTGTGGCTGACTGTAAAAATCATTTTTTTTCTTCACTTTTGTAAAGTTACCTCAATTTTTTTTTTCCTGAAGCTTGGATTGTTCTCAGTTATTAAATATTTTGTGGGGAAGTGAGTGGATGGAAGGAGAAAAGGAACAAGAGGCCCCAAATATAGCTAGGGACAATTACTGCCCTGCCCTCTTCCTTTGAGATATCAAAGAAAGCTATTTTGTTGTAATTTGATGTGTGTGTCATGCCAAGGGGAGGGTTTGTAATGAAACATGGGCTATGAGGCCATCAAGTGTGGTGGGACCAGCCAGCTGGAAACACCTGATGGAGTGAGACAATTTGAGAGTGAGTTTGGGATGAAAAGTAGCTGGCTTGATCAACAGAAACGAGACTGAGGTAGTACTGAAAGGGAGAGAAGCAACTGGAAAAGATGGTGGAGACTGTAGTGAGATCCAGACTGACAGAGCAGCTTTGTTACTCAGGTACCATCATCTGTGTCGGTCCACTCAAGGTGATATGGCTGTTTTACAAGCTGCAGGGAGTTGTACCTCAGGCTTATTTCAGTAACTTATATTGGTGAGCATTGCTAGTTCACCTGTCAAGATGTCACATTTGAAATCCAAGTTGTCATAGTGTCTTAAATGCACCCTGCTTTTCTTATTAGGATATTGCAAAGTGGTAAGTCACTTGAACAAAACTTTATGCTGGGCTGTCCGAACTTTCAGTGAATCTCCAGGGATGGATGAACTACTGGCTTTGTTCTCTAGAAGGAAACTTCTAACTCCCTCAAGAAACTTCCCTCTGTCTCCCCATCAGTGAGCACAATTAGTTGTGCTCATCAGAAACAACTAAATCAAGAACTTTCAGAGTAATGAAGATGGGAGAATTGTGTGAATGCCCTGGCTCTTCTAGGTTGCATTTCCTTCAGGCTGAATGGCTAAGTCATATACTCTCCTGCAGCTTTTACTGATGAGGACTTGATTTTTCTCTGTATTAATTTTGCAAAGCTCCTATAAACACTGGGGCTGAATTATTAAAAAATACTAGCAAATTCATGGTTTACTGGCATTCTTGTTGGATAACCTCCACAATGTACAGGTAGTTCTAAAACTGCAAGGAGATCCTAAAATGGTTTTATATCACTTAAGCATCACAGTTTTGCCTTGTCCTGTCTCCCATTCTGTAGTCAGGTGTCTTTGGGGAATCTGTAATTGTCAGGAGGTATGGGTTACATACAGGTCAATAAAACCCCAGTGTCCCAAAGTAGCTGAGTTATTAATATGGTTATATTAAAACCTCTTGTTTTGAACTGCAGTGCAACAGGTATGCTGTAACAAGTTAAAATTGATAAATATATTGAATATTTTCTTGACCTATTTATTGATTATCTCTAGAACAGTGCTAATGTTTCTTGGAAATAAAACTGATAATCTACTCTGATCGTGGTAACTTGGCATACAGCGTTGCCCTTATGACATAATATACATAAATGCACTTGAAATGTATATATTTAGTACTAAATATAAAATCAAACATACTATTTAGATCTGAAATGAGTCTATTTTTATCCTTTTCAGCTTATTTTATTCTTATGAAAAGTATTAACTTACTAGCTTTGCTTAAATTTTTACTAATTAACTTGCGCTTAGTAGAAGCTACTATTTGCATTAAGGGCTGTAAATGGACATTTATTTTTGAGACTCTATCTGTTCTTTATGTCCATGTTATATTCTTATGAGTGCAAAGTGCTATTTGCGAATGATAACTATATTAGATACTCATTAATTACTTTGCATCTGAACTTACCAATTTATTCAGAAGTCTATTTTTTAAGTATACTTATTTGGTAACATGCACAGACACACAGACTCTACAGTTGCTGGTAGAATGAAACCCTGAGAAGCTGTCATCACTAAAAATATAGAAAAGGGGTTAGTATTGTCCTGATTTGTGGTTGGGTGGGTTTGTTGGTTTGTTTCCCCCGCCCCCTGGAAAAAATCTAATTTGGCCATTTATATCCTATGCTCTATCAACTCTGTAGGCAACTTCCAGTGACAGTAGAAAGGTTTTTTGATGGTGGTATTCTTGCTGAATGTCAACACTGTCTGCCTCAGGAGTGGAAACTTCACTGAGGTCAGCTGTTTCCTACCTGAGATTTTTGGTGTTGTAACTTGTGAATTACTGTGGATGTGTGGTCCCTTAAGGCTAGGCTGAGCTTTATGTGATTCATTATTTTCCTCTTTTACTATTTTTAATTTGGAGTTCCAGAACAAAATTTGCAGACTGAGAACCAGACCCCACAGAGGCTGATCTTTCAAGGATAAGCAAACAAATCAGTAGTTAAATTTCATTTTAATGAAAAATAACACCCAACCCTCTCCAGGTGAAAATGGCTGGTTAGGTATCTTGCAAGTGTTCCATTTAGCTAAATTTCACTGTAATCTTATGTTTTAAAGTGGATCTGTAGTTAGTTACTTCATGGTTCTTTTTCACTATATTAATGTTTTTTCTTTATACAAAATTACTATGATTTATTATCAGATCATAGCTATTGTGTGTCCTTGCTATTTCATTAGAGGGATGCCCATACTAAAAATGCTATCAGGTTGTTTTCTGAAGGATAAAGGCAGGAGGTAGCCAATTCAGTATGTTTTCCAGTAAACTTCTAGCCTCCAATTAAAATACTGGCAAATCCTTGTTTGTGATCACATGGGTGTTTGCTAAAATTGTTGAGATAAGAAAATCTTAGCTATAAACTTATCATAATGATGATATGTCTTGTATATTCTCAGAAACTTGTGTGCATATATTCGTCTTATTTGAGTGCTCATTATAAAAATAGAAAAGTAGATGTAAAAAAAGTTTTTTTTTAGAGATAGGACTATCCTCATTCATTATGCTTCTTTGGTGGCAATTAGACAGAACAAAAGTTGCAAAACTGTTCCAGTCTTTCCCTTTAGCCCCATGAGACTGGGGAGTGGATAAGGCGAGTGCTGCACTGTGTAGGCTGGGGATCCAGGTGAACTTCAGGGCAAAGCTTGGAAAACGCATAACCTGATATTTGGCCACTGAGGCTCTGTCTTATTTGTGTTTTACCTCTCATTCCTGAGGCACAGTGCTAATGACTTACTTGGTGTAATGGCAAATGGGACCGAAAATGTGTTTCATGGCAGAAGAATTAATGCTTGAACTTTCCTTTTAGAAAGGAAGGCTGTGCATTATCTGCACTTCTGCTCCTTCATGCTGACTTGTTCTTGGCTAAAGCTCTGTCCCCAGATGCACACCCAGGAGGTTCTCTAGTAGATCCCCCACAGAGGAGAAATAACCACCAGGGTGGCATGGCAAGCGCACCCTTGCAGAGGTTTAGAAAATCCTTTCAATTCATATTGAATGTGTGAAGAGCATTCAGTTCCAGTACTGGAGACAGCTATGACTCTAAATCTTAGTTTTTGTGGAATTTTGCCTCACCTTTAGCTTTTTAATTAATGCAGTTCTTGTCTTGCTACCATATCACACCATCTTAATTTCTTTGCGATTTTTAAGTTGCTGTAAGACACTGGCAATAGATTGCTTTTAATTAGCACAACTACAGGCTGCAACTGGTTTTGTTTGTCTTTTCTTTTTGCTGTAGCATCTCAGTTATGTATTTCCATCGTTTCTGACTCTGAGAAGAATTTAGTTCTATAATAATGGCACAGCATTTTCTACTGTGTCAAAATAAAAGTATAGAGATTTTAAAATGAAACATGTATTTGCATTTAGCTACATGTTGGTAGAAAACGCCCTGTATGGCTAACACAATTTTATATTGATTATACACTGTGTTAATCTTGTTTGCATTTAAGCGGAGGAGGCATATCCATACAGATGTCTTACTCTTAGTATTACAGTGCTTTGTATATGTTATTGTTATCCCAGTAAGATGCTTTAGCTTAGCTGGAAAAATGTAAGTTCAAGAAATTGTTTCTGTAAGTTATTGTTTTTATGACAGCATCATTTCTTCATTGTTGCTAGAAAGCAAGTGTAACAAAACATGGGACTCAATAATCATGAAGAGCATTGCATAACTTTTACTACTCACATCTTACCAAGAGCAAGTACTTTGCAAGAAGGTGCTGGAAACACGCTTACTTAAGGCTCTTCTTTCAGGCTAGTAGAATTAAGCTCCTGGTCAGAAAATGGGGGAAAATTCTAGGGTAAGAAGCTTAGGGTGTTCAGACTAATGTGATGATGATGTTGTTACTACTGAAGCTGTAATGGGCAGGACATACAGTGAGGTTTGGAGGGATGTCATTCAGGACAGAAGGTTTGTACAAAGCTAGAAGGAACGTTGTGTTTTCTGAATCATTCGCCTTAGCTGTGGGCATGAGTTATAAATACTATAAACGGTTCATTCTCAATATCCACTGCAAATGCAGTGGATGTGAAAATAACCCTTACCTTTGCAGAGAAGGTATAGTGCAATGGATCTGAACTGAAAGGATCAATTTTTATGAATTCTGAGGCTTAAATCCTTCCCCCCAAAAAAAAAGAATACTGTTGGGTTTTCCAGGGTATTGAGAAGTTGGGTTTGTGCTTTTCATCACAAATAGCACAGCTTCCCTCTCATGGAGGGAAGGCCACTGTACTTTTAAACCTGACATGGAAAAATATCTAAGCTTATAAAACAGTTCGCAGCAGTTCACAGCAGAAAGTGAGAAGGAAGGCAATAGTAAAAGGACTATTAACATTATGAAATCTGCAGTTTGGCTCCTGGTGTTGGAAAATGGATGCAGTATTTCTACATATGATTGACTGGGTTTCTTAAGGCTAGTAAGGATCATTGTGTTCAACTTGTTTTGATTTTTCTGCAAAGCAGAACATAACAGCTGTACAAAATGCTGGTTAAATTGGAACAGAATTTTTATAAAGACTGTTAACCTTCATTTGAAGTTTCAAGTGACGGGGTGTTCACTATATGTTTTGGTAAACTATTTTGTTAATGAAATACCCTCACCGTTTTAATTTTGCCAACGTATGCTCTGAATTGAGACATTAACAAGGTGTATCATTAATCAAAATTACACAAAAGGTTTTGACTGTCTTCTGTGCCTTATTACTCTGGAAATAGAAGTAGTAGCATTTTGGAAAGGTTGCTCATGAGGGGGAAAAAAAAAAACCCAAGGTAAATCCAAATGTTCACCACCTCAAAGGTCATAATCTTAGTCAAATATCTGCTTTTGCTTTAAATACTCAGCTAATTGCTTCCTTGTTTTTTAACATGCTGAAGAAGGTATTTTTATTGTCAGTGGCTGGCTTTATTTGTTTAGGAAACGGGTTGTTCCCAGGGGCTCAGGTCCCCTAAGTATGAATCCACAAGGAGTTTTTCTCACCTCTTAAAAATAGGCCTCTATTTTAGTAAGCAAAATTCCACCCTCAGCGATTCCTGTGTGCTCCATTTGGCATTCAGAAATGTATTTGAAAATGTAAGATAGAAATGGTATATGTCGTGTCTCTTTGAAAAATGCGGATTCAAAATGGATAGAGACAGAAGTTCTTGTCATCTGTAATGACTCTCCTGATGGTACCTGACATGGCAGGGATGGGCAGACGACACTCGTGGATCCCCCTTTTCCCCACCTCAGCCTCCCTCCTTCGCTCCCAGCTCCTCTGCCTCTCCCTGCTCCTGCCGGTGTTTTCCCGCCTCTTGCCTCTGCTCCCCTGAGATGCCTCTCTGGGGGCTGAGGGGCTCCATGGGCCCAGCTGTGGGGCTTCCAGAACCTTCTGGAACCTTCCGGAACCGGCTGTGCCCCGCCCGGGGCAGCCCCCACCTCTCCTCACAGAGACCCCTCAGCCCTGCTGCCGCCCTGCGGTGCGGACGTAAAAGCCAGATCGCCTTTTACATGATCCGCCCAACTCTGACTTGAGTTAAGTTTATTAAATTTTTGATTCTGATCCTGTGAGTGATGCAGCATGGGCAAGAGCAGCACCTTGAGTGGGGCTGCATGGGCACAGCATGTCCATTTTGCAGTGGCTGCCTGCAGGATCAGAGCATGCAGTAGGTATAAGACAGAAATCTGATATCTTGTTTTTGCTGTATAACAGCAACGTGGTTGTACTCGGGTAGCTTCGTTTTGGGTCTGATCGGTGTAGCCAAGCATCATGTATCTGTGTATTCCAGGCCACTGTGCTTCTGTGTTATACGTGAGGAGTTACCTGAGTCATGCCACTGGTTGTGATTAGTTCCTTTGGTGGCATTTTCCACGGGTGTTATCACTACACTTTGCCTGAGAGCGAAAGGAGGAGATTTGGGGGATATTTGCGTTTAAAATCAGTGCAAGCTTCGTGAAGTCAGTGGATCAAAGATGACTTTACAGCAGCTGAGAATCTGGCACAAGATTTTATTCTTCTCTTTGATATTGCATGACAATACATTTTAAGCCCATTCAACTGCACTAGTCATGACTTTTTACTCTTGCTCATACTCTCGCAGTTTAGGCTGAAACGTATCTGCAGGAGAAAACTTTCCCTTTAAACCAGACTTCGGCAATACACAGCAGAGCTCTTTTGCACATGCACACACAGAGTAGGAAAACCCCAGAGTTGCTTTCATGCCAGTGAGTACTAATTTTCCTGTATATATTTTTCAGATGTTGACTTTGGGGTGTTGTGCGGAACACAATAAACTCTTTAGCTGCCTCCCTTTCTCTCATCTATCGTTGTGTAATAGAAGTCCACTGGGTATGATTAACCTGCTTGCTGGCAGAAGGGACAAGCTCATTTGCTGTGGAGCTGCAAAGATAAAATACAGCCGGGGCTTTGCCTGTTGTAATTTCTACCATTCAGGTGGCTGAGTGGGACATTCCCTTCATGACCTTAAGGGACATGGAAAATATATGGAGCTTTCTGCATTTCTTCTTAATCCTCACTGGTGAGGATGCCAACACGTGTTGCTTTGTGCAGCCTGGCTTTAAGCTATTCTTGTCTGCATCTCTCAGCAAAAACAATCGGTCTAACAGGACAAGTTAATAGGGTTGGGATGATCCACTCTTACAATTTCCTAGCAGATCAGAGGCAATGTCCTTTATTTAGCCTATAGAACATAACTCCGTGTAATTCCTGGGCCAAGTGTCTTAGAGAAAACACTTTAATTATTGCTGACAAATAAACTGGAAAAGAATCAACAATGCAATATTTGTTAGAGCAAGTGAATGTGGCTAGTCTGGCTTATTTAATCAAGGAAATGAAAAAAACATTTCAATGCTTGCTTCCCTTCGAAAGTAGGAAATTGTTTGGATATAACTTTAATGTAGCCAATTAGGTGCAAACATCTTAGACTATATATTAAAATCCAGTTTAGTTTACTCTTCCTTTTCCCCGCAGTGTCCTGGAGTTGTGAGATGGGATGAATCATATTCTTGATTTGTCAGGGCTTTTTAATAGAGAACTTGTCCCTTATCTGTAGTTTTATATGAATGCAGACGTTTCTGTATATACGTTTGATTTGTGCTCTGCTGTGGTCTGGTTTAGAGTTTTTTGCCTTCAGTGTACATTTCCCACCGCTCTCAATCAATTTTTGCAATTTATGAATGCCAAACTCGGATGTCTTTGTGCCAGCTGGAACTGTGTGACTCCAGTTCTTAGCCAGTGAGGTCAGTCTGAGTGGCTTCAAGGTGCTGCTCTTGATCTATAAAACCTTTGGGAACCTTTCCCTTTCTCTTTTTTCTGGTAGCCCCTTGTATTTCTGAGCCCTGAGGTGTTTAGTACCTTCTGATGCATTAGGAAAGCACTCTCTCATTCTTAGAATTAAAAAAATTGAGACTTTTATGTTTCTACTTGCTTCCTGTAAGTTTTTTGTGACAAGTTGTTTGTAATTGCTATGCTGTATTTCTAAAACTCATTAATTCTCTGCAAACTGTCCTATAGTTCATTCCTTGTGCATGATGTTGAGAGAGAGGGTGGTTTCTTAACACTTTATTTGTGGGTATCTAGTTCAAAAAGAAAAAAACTCTAGAAAAATATCAGGAAAGATCTATAAAACTGAATAATGTAATTATAGAATGATTCTTCTGTGATGAATAGAGGCAAGAAGACAATAGCTAAATCATTATCAAGCTGGTTTTCCGTGGTACTTCTTTGAAAATGGAATCATTATAACACCTCTTACCTGTATCATCCTTTGACTAGACGCTGTACATCCTGATTGCAAACTATATATAGTAGTGACTTCACTCACCACAAAAATATAACAACTGTTGTTACTCTATGTGGCACTGAACATGTTAATCGCAAACAAGGAGGGAAGAAGAATATTATACTGTAATAAAACCACAGTGAATATGTATAGAAATAAATTTAAATTTCCCAAACTGGAATTTATCTGGATTACTGAAACTGGCATTCAGGTATCATGGGATCTGTAGTGATCACAGACGGTCAGGACCTTGTCTTATATTTAATTTACAGCTGCAGCAGGATAGTTATGCTAACATCACACTGGAGAATTGGTTCAGCACTAACTTGCTCTGTTTTCTTGAGCATCCAGGTGTTCCTCCAAGCCCCATTAAAGAGCCAACCCAGCATAACCCTGGTCAGGGAGGCAGGATCACAACACACAGTAGTATGGTTTTAAGCTTATTTGATTAATCATTATTTATGGCTTTCAAATACTGCTCTGATTATAAATCTCTGGACATTTTATTCCCAATTCAGTCATTCTAGATGAGGATGATTTTGCTTTCCTGAACAAACAAATTATCCAGAATAACTTGTCATGGTAAAAAAAAGTCACCATATGACCTGTTGTAGAGTAGAAAAACTGAGGTCATTCTCTCTGACATTATCATGACTCATTCCTGCTTAACATTTGGATTCTACCGTGGCTATTGTATTTGCAGATTCTGACAAATAAAGCTTGACAAGCACTAAACCGTGATGTATAGCAGTGAGTCACAGTTGAAGCACCTGGTACTTTCAGTACACGTCTGAAACACCTTCAGGTAACTGCAGTCTTGGAAACGCTGATATAAAGAAACTTCTCTGATTGTATTTTTGATGGCCAGTCTTACATTATTATTGAATGTGTTGTGATAAAGTCCCCTGAAGTTATGTTTTCAGGGTTGTAATGTTGGCTAACGTGCTTTGTAGCAGGGACAGAATCTACTGGAATGGAGTATTTGCCTGTCAGTGCTGACTTTTACTTCGGACAGGTAAAAGGCCATGTTTATAAGAACATTGTAGGAACATATAGACATTAGTGGGAAAATGTACAAAAAAAAACCCCTGAAAATGTTGAGACAGCACAAAACTGTGAGGTTGAAAGCCTAAGTTGATTAGCGGTTCAGATGAATTGACATTAGTTATCAAGTAAAAGAAAAAACAAATAATTTTATTGTACTTTATTCCTGTTGGTCTTTAGAGAATGTGTTAAGTGGCATCTTCAAACTATTTTAGGAGTTACAGAGCTATTATGCTAACACTTTATACAGGACAAAACCTAAAGGAAATAAGCTTATTATAGTGGGACTTCAGAAGTTTTCTTTCCTCTTCCAGTCAGTAGAATTTGATTCTGGAGCAGGCAGTTCAGCTAGTATTTTTGCTGCTCTCCAGTTGCTGCAAACTAGTGCCTTATAGAAGTTGCTCATTCAGCTCACACAATGTATTTTTGGGGAGGATCATGTTCTAATATATGCATATTGTTATAGGTTTACAAATTTTACTCTGCAGTGTATTGTGCCAAAGCCCCTGCCAGCTATTTAGATCCTCCCTCGTTTGTGTGGTTGTGTGCGTGTACCCGCCCTTGAGACACAGGTAGCAGATTCTAATAGGAGTCAGTAAAGAGCCTTTTGTTCGCTAAAAAAACAGACTAGCTAATCATTTGACTCATCCCTTAGAGAACTATACCTGAAAGAAAAATAGTAGTTGTTCCATCCTTGTTTCACTTTAGATACCCTTTGCCAGAAATTCAGTAGCATAATGCAATCGTTATGTTGATAAATACCATTAGTCAGCTTTCAAGAAGTGCAAATGTTTTTGTTATCCCTCTGGCATCTTAGAGAGGTGCTTAGGCTGCTAAGAGCTCCAGTCTACCAACACCTCAATGCGCTGCTTCTTTTGTCTCCTACATAATTGCCAGTACAGACCTATTATAGCATTGTACAGATCAGCACAATAATATAAAAAATAATTTTCTTAAGTAACTGAAGTGTTAATCTATACAGGTAATATTTTAGGGAAAAAAAGTCATCTATCACTGGGGGAAAAAAAAATCTCACAAGGTGAATTATAAACATCTGACGTCCTTAAGTATACAGGACATCTTTGCAGACATCTAAAATAGGCATTGCCTGAACTGGAGTATGAATGGAGAGAGACTAAGGCAGTTGGTAGTGTGTGTGAGAAATGATTGTGCATGCTGTGTTCCACATTCTGACATTATCCTTAATGTCATGCTATTTTATATATTGATTACTATGTAAGTTGTTTCCTATCCTGAAGATTTCTTTTGTGCGGAAAAATGTATGAATAGCACAATTGAAGTAGGTGTGTTAACACTCATACTTAGCTATCCTATGTTTATCTGCATCTTCTGTATTGCTAGATATGAATGCATATAGGTCTGAGTCTAAGCTTAGACCTATAAATATCTTAATTTAAAAAAAAAATTTACAAAGCTTTGGCTATCACTACGGCCTGCTCAATTAATACAAATCCCATGGGCTGAGGGAGCCTCATTCTCAGAATTGTTGAGATGGAGAATGTATGTTGTGCAGGAAGTGTTATAGGTTGAATGGATTTCTCTTCCAGCAATGATTAATTTAAAACATAGAATCATGCACAGAATCGTATAGGCTGGAAAAGACCTTTAAGATCATGGTGTCCAACTATAAACCTAACACTGCCAGTTCACCACTAAACCATGTCCCGAAGCATCACATCCAAATGTCTGTTAAATACCTCTAGGGATGGTGGCTCAATACATAAGACCTAAATAAGTAGGTATCCCTAAAATACATGTTTTTTTCAGCACATCTAAAACACAGAAACTATTTCTTCTGTAATATTCTTATTTTGACTTATCAAAAAATTATTTTGCTTCGTAGGCCTAATAAAACAATATATACTTGAGCCTTAGTGTAGGAAGAATTCAGTCTTTTACAAAGAGAGGGCCTCACAAAAGAATGCAGAAAATAATATTTTGTGAAAATATCGCCACATCTAGGGGAGCAGCTTTGTACTACAGCCATCATTCCTTTCCTGAAGGCAAAATTCTGAGGTGAAATCCTACCCAAATCTATTCCCAAGCCAGCATTTCAGCCTTTGGCTTCCCAAACATCCAGAGCTTACATCTTCAGCCCTGCACAAGTGAGAACACCACCTTTTTCTCCTCTTGAAAGTATGACAGGAGGATCTCCTTAGAGCCCCTCTTGCATGCTAGCTTCCCAGAGGCATGTGATGCATCCCACTGATCTATTTTGCTGCGCATATGGGTCCATCCTAGCTCAGCTGGGCTATCTCCCTTTTTCTCTGGCAAATGATACTGACTGTAGGCTTTCTGTCTTCATTGTACACTGCCATCCTAGTGCAAGTCACGTGCTAGTTTATGTCCGTGTATCTCACTGAGACAGCTTTGTCTTGTGTTTTTTTTCTCTAAATCCCACCAATACTAATGATTATTCAGTCAAGTTTAGATAAGGTATAAAATTCAGTTGGTTTTTCACTCCTAATAATTCTCCATTCAGTCAGGGGCTTGCTTTGGTTCTCTGCTGCCCTTGGCTGATCTAGGATTGGGTATTGTGCATGTGATAAGGATCTCTTTGAAGCAGAATTGTTTGGATTTAAATTACCATGTCTTTCAAATAGCTTTAAATCCTTTAGCTGCACGGTACTGCACTGCTAAATATATTTTGTTCGTTGTCACCAAGGATCCTAAAACACTTCTAAAGTGGCCCGTACTCACCTGTGCTTAGCACATGGAGGTACAAAGGCCATCCAGAAATTGGGAGCAGGGGAAAAATTCTTCCTGCAATTGGCATAGTCTGTTCTGTGTGTTGTATCCATCACCATGGGCAGCTGCATATGTGTCCCTGTCATGTTGATGCACAAAGAGGTAGGACTGCTACTGTCTTTCAGATGGCCCAGTGAGTACTGGGCTGCCTCATTTTATTACGTTTTTTTTAAATCCTGGGAATCCTGTCTCCATGAAAGATTCTTAGAAGTGCTGGGAGCTAAATTTGAAGGTGATCCTCCCAGTTATTTAACTGCGGAGCTGGTTGGGGTGAGCTGGTAGCAGGTCTCCCTGGCAGGTGAGTTTTTTAAATGTTTCTTCAGTAGACAGTCTCTAATCTGTCTGTCTTTAGAGTGATAATTGCAGCTTGCCCATTTCTGCAAGATGTCTTTGCTTTTGATAAATTACAATTATTTTTTTTTAAGGGAAGAGCCGTACAGAGCAAATACATCATTTCCATGAATAGCATATGACCTGTGTCCCAGGTTTGCAAATGTCACTCATGATTAAGGCAGTACTGCATTTGACTTGATACTCACACTTTTTGTAAAATTTAGTAGTGAGCTAATCTGAGTTTAATCTCTCACAAATATTTTGTTTCCATTTTACCTGTATGGAGAGTTAGGCCATGAAACAACATGGAGTTTAACTAAGTAAGTTAAGCATGAAATAAAACAATATTTTTTTTAAGAATAAGTAAGTTAATGGCTTCTTTTAGCATTGTTGGTTTTATAATGTGAAGACAAACAAAAGCAGTATTGTGCCAGTTGGTACACTGACAATATAGCTTTTTCAGTAAATAAGTGTCAAATATTAAATGGAGCTGCCTTATTATGAGCATGGCCATTGTTTTAAAAGCTTTTCTGTAAGCTTTAGATTCTGATTTTCAGAATAGAGTTGCAATTAATTTGTGCTTTAGGGATAAC
The DNA here is from genome assembly GCA_031468815.1 of Morus bassanus. NCBI lineage: Eukaryota > Metazoa > Chordata > Aves > Suliformes > Sulidae > Morus > Morus bassanus. The sequence goes on from CM062583.1 coordinate 8,338,892, forward strand.
TGAAAACTGCTTTTTAGATTAAGCGGAGTAAAAAAGAACTCTTGAAATAACTAGAATCCTAGTATGTCAAAGGATATACACAGGCAGCAGAAAATAAATGTGCAGATGGGGAGGCCTGAAAAAAAATATCAAGCGCAGATCGTGAATTTATGCATATTTCTGACATTGTTGGATGAAAAATGCTGCTCTTATCTTCTATGGGTAACCATGGCTACCATGTGATAATTTTTTCAACACGAAATTATACACAAGTGCAGGAGAGTGGTCTTGTCTCAGCTTGCACCATATGTATTTGGGTGATAAGGATTATAGTCAATGAATGTGGTTATCAGTGTGACACATTTGCTTCTTTAAAAATAGGTTCAGATTTACATCTTCATGTCTCCATTAGTCTGCAGAGAGGAAATGGTACTGTATTTCACAAAGTACTGTTATATGAGATTTAGGCCATCTCATTTTGTGTTAAAATATGTCTGTGTTACCTCCTTGTGTTTGAGTCGAGACCAAATATAATTTGGGGAGGGGGGAGATTCGAAAGACAACACAAACTTAACTACAAAGCATTGTAGCTTAAATTTTGTGATCGTTCAGTGCCATATTCTTAGTTATCAAATACTTACTCTCTGAAGACTTATGTGCATTTTAGATTAATATACTTCCCTGCTTGGTCTGTTTCTGTTTTCATTCAGATTTTCAGCTTCCTCATGAAGTTTGGAAGCAGAGATGAGCCATGAATTCTTAACCGCTGAAATCTCTGTAACATTAGGAGGGTTTGTAGAGAAGCTCATAACTTATGCATGGAGCTAAGAACACATTTATGTTTATCTCAACAAGTGCATGAGTTGTACTCCAAGAATGGAGACTGTGAATCAAAAGCCCTTGCCTGGTATGGGGGTGAGGTAGCCTGCTGGATCCTTAATGCTGACCTTCTGGTTGCCAGTCACTGTTCTGAGCAATGTTCACTGGCATAGTAGCACATCAGTAATATTGTACCTACCAACAGAGTAGAAGTAGTTGTCATATGGAGAAACTAGCTAAAATTGTGATTTACGATGTTTAAACCTTTATAAATTGTTGGGTTACCAGCGGGAATTATGTTTGGTTAGAAACAATATCATTTGGATTATGGGTGCAAGTACTCAAACTTCTGGTAATGTTGCTTTTGGTGTGATTTGAAAACATTTGAATTTACACTTTTTCTCTTGCATTTGTTGCCACTTCAGGGGATTTTGTAACAAACAGTAGAATAAAGGTTTTAAGCAATATGTCAAGGAATGGATAGCGCCTAAATGTTTTACCTTTCTTGTAACAAACTTTTTGTGCTGTAGCAGAGCAAATATTCTTTTTAAGTGTGATTTAGCTCCCGAAAGAGGTTTGTGAAATTAAAAAAGGATAATTTTGCAAAACATGTCAATGAAATTAATACAGGCAGCATGTTGTAGGTCAGTTCCTGAGAGCAGAGTGAGCAATACAAACCACAAGGAGAACTATGAAATTTTGGTGGATTGGGAGAAGGAGAAGGAATAAGAGTAGTTGGTTAGCTGAGATAGATTAAAGTTGGTGCATGATTCACAAGCAGTAGGCTGAGAAAAGCTTTAAAAAATTCAAGACACTTTCTGCAAATGTCAATATTAGAAAGAGGAGATCATGTTCAAATAGTCTTATAGTAGAAAAATCGTGACAAAATGTATACATGTATATAAAAGTGTATATAAGAGGTATCTTTTGAACTGGTGTAATCCACAACTGAGTAATAGATCACTATATTGCCTGCTTTGGGCAGGATGGCTGTTTCAGGCAATTATATCTTCATGAAAGTTAAGCTAATTCATGGAAAATTGTAACAGGGATGAAAAATTCAGGAATATGACTGAGAAAGCAAACAAAAATCACCCTAAAGCTCCTGAGAAAGACAGACCCAGAGTAAAGCTATTGACTTAACCTATAGCCGAAAACAATGGGTACAGCAAGCAAAGTATGTATGGCAGACAGGAATTTCACAAGATACTGCAGGATGAGGATGAAGATGCTGCTGTATGATTTCTTCTTTTTCCTTGCAAAAGTGCAAGTACGGAGCAAAACAGGCCAAGAACATGCAGAAGTTGGAAACTGGGTCCAGCAGAGAAAGACACAGTAGTTCAAGATAGCCCTCAGGCTTGAAGAGTAGAGTAATTGTAGCAGAAGAAATCATTACACTGAGGAGTGCCTTATTTTTCAGGAGGCAAGTGGTGACTCACAAGGATGAGATAGCATATATGTGACATGAAAGCAGTTCAAAACAGTGAAAATAAATGACTTGTCAAGCTCAGATTAGCATCAGATGCAATGACAAGTGAGTGACATACAAGCAAATGGGAAATTGAATGCCAAAGATGCGGTAGGACATCAGTGACTGTGCTAGGCTACAAAGTCTTCCTCAGCAGCGGGCAAGAAAAGAAAGCAAAATTGCAAGCAAAACCAGGAAAATTAAAAATACATGATGACTTCCTTCTACCAAAGCAGTGGCTAGGAGCAGAGCTAGCAGTCCTAGCAGAGCAGTTGAACAAAGGCTCCTCTGAACTGAAGATAGTGTCTGTGCCTGAAAATCAAGAATAGAGTTTCTGCCAAATAAGAGGAGAAAATAGCTGATGTTGGAAGTCATTGTTCATACCCCTGAATGCTGAGGTAGCCGAATGATTGCCTGCGAGTTGTTCCGGGCTGTCCCTATAGAAGAGCTATGACTCACAGGGACTTCTGGGAAACATTGTCAGACAATGACACTGTGACCACAATAAATCAGGCAGACAAACAAATTGGCAGGCAGGCTGTTTCAGATAATGGACTCTAATTTTCTTACAGGGATCTTGTCTGTGACTAGGAATTTGTCCATGTTGCAACCAACATCAGCTTGCCATGACTAATCAAACATTTAAGTAACGATTAATATTATTTAATGGTCCTCCTCAAGAAAGTTTCAAAAAGCAGAGAAACTACATTGCAACCAATTCATCAAACACTCCCTTGAAAGTTCTTGTGAGTAACTGTGTAGGGAAAGCTTCATGTGAATAGAGAGATAAAATTCTGCCTCTGGCAACTGAAGATGATTGCCAAACAGAAGACAAATACCATAAGTTGGCTGCTGTCAGAAAACTATTATCTTTCCAAATGACACCTGAAAGACACTGTTTGGATCACGTTATTACTTCTAAGTGTGGTATAGAAGGAAGTCATATACATTGAACAGGTAAATTAAGTTAATTTTAGACAACTTTAGGTAGTTGCACTTACTAAATCTAGCTGTTACAGACAGAATAGTCATAGGTGAAATATGTGAAAGTGTAGTGAAATATTCTAGTTTAGTGAAAAGCTTGCTCTGCTGAATGTGGTTGTCAGAAAACCACAGAATATCTGGTGATAAGAAACTTATAGGAAGCAGTGAATGATTTAAAAAAAAAAAAGCAGCTTTGCATACCTATAACCACTAGCATGTAGCCATGTTCCTTTCACAAGAACACATTTGATTTTGAAGTAAGCCAAAATGCATACATGTTATTTTGTAAAATAGAAAGGTAGGACAAAGCAGGTCTCTCTGACTTAGAGGAAAAGATCCAGGTTCTCATTTTAGAATTTTTAACTTTTATTTTTGTATGTATAATGATGATTGATACTTTAAGATCGTGTAATAGAATATTAAATATGTAAGAAGATTATGCTTTTCATGATTAATTTGGCAAACTCAGTTAAATATGACTGAAGAGATAATAGATTCATAATGGAGGACACAGCCAGATATATATGGGGAGATTAATACCTAGAATCTTGGAAGATGTGAAGTGCTCAATGAGAAAAGGTTATACCCCTAAAGGAAGAAGTATTACCTGTTTGCAGAACTGTTTCTTGTCTCATGCTTAAACTCTGACCACTTGCCTTGCCTGTCTTCCTTTCAACCCAATTTATCTTATATTTTGGAAAATCATCCCATATTGCTTGCTCATGGTTCTGCTTTTTCCTGTCTGTGTCCTATAAAATCCAGGTCTATTTTGGAGGGCCTGGTGGCTTCCCCCCCCCCTTGCTTTCTGCTTCAAATTGAATTATCTTCTCTTCCTCACTGTGGTTTAAGTAAGCTCCACCCTGCTTTCTCTCTGTGTTTTGCAACAGCCTCAGGCTTCTCTCTTGTTCTCTCTTCTAGATGCAAATCCCTTAGCTCTTCTTTTTTTTTCTTATTTGCAGCATTTGTCTTTCCTCTTGTTCCCTTTCTTCATCAGGGTTTATTTCCCAGATGCCCAGTGTTCTACATCAGAGTTGTTTTCACAAATGCATGTCACATGTTTTGTGCCTTCTGTTTGCCCTTTTCTAGTTCCTTTTATCTGGGACTTTTGAGCTCCTGCTTATAATGTACAGACTTTCTCTTCTGCAGTGATTGAGCTGGAAAGGATCATTTTCAGGGGCTGGTAAATCTGTTTTTCCTTTTTGAAAATGACTTAGGGGCTTGGGGAACTTTGTGGACCTGCACTCTGTTGAAAGCCTGTGCAAATAAAATAGAAGAGTTTCCATCCTTCAACTTGTAGTATTAGAATGGGGTGGGTATTTGTTAAAATTTGGTGAGGGAAGGGAAAGAAGTCAGATTTAAATAATATGAAGATAGGTTGTCATATTGGAATGTTTATGGTGTTCTTAACACCAGCTAGCCCACCTTCACCTTCCTCATGATGATTCTGAGAGCTCATGAGAAGCCACATATTCCCTCTATCTGGCCCAGTCTAGTAGCTTTAAGGAAACAGGTTGCATTATAGCGAATATATATTTGGGAGAACTGACCTGTGCTAACAAGCAATTAGGACAGCCTGAATGATAAAGAATACCTGACTGTGTGTCAGGGAAGAGTTCTTTTCTGTTTTACCTAATATTTTGGCTATGGAGAAGGTCAGAGAATGAAGTTACACAGTTAATGATTAAACAATTCCCAGGTGTTTTGTCTGTTCAAGCTTACTTGGTAATAGGCTTAAAAACGTAGAGGAGCTGGTGTATGTAGGATATTGTGGGAGGTACTGTTTGACATCTGCCAAGGGAATATTATGCTTTTTCTCTAGGTTTTGTGAATGACATTTTGCTTATGGAGGCGGGACTGTGAGATATACTTTTAAGGATTGCCACTGATTTAACCTGAAGAATTAGTGAGTCCATAACTGATAGACACATCCTCATAAAGAGAGTTGTGTCCTATACTCAGTGTGATAGTGCATTGCTTCCTTGCAGCTATCCCAGATGCAGATCCTTCAGTCTTCCTGTGCCTTCAGATGTGCTCAGGTTGGAGTTTCACAGTCATTTTAACTAGATTTGGCTACTGTTGAAAAAAGCCGTTCTGCTCTTATTTTTCTTCCACTTTTCATCCACTCATTCCTGCCTTCCTTATGCTGTTACTACTGTTTGTGCATTCATTGTCTTGGGTGAAGGAACTGATCAGGTGAAAGATTTTTTTTTTTCTTCTGCTTAATTTTCAGTTGATGAATTTATTGCTCCAGCCTAGTGCATGCCTCAGGCTGGAAATAGAGGGCAGGAAGAAGGAGGACAAAGCCCCTTGTTGGCTTTTTTCTTTTTTGGAGGGGATGGGGGGAGCATGGAAGGGAACTCATTTTCAGGCAGATTTAAAATAATTGCAACATATCCTCATCATTCTTCCTTATTTCCTAATGGTGAAATTATGTGGGTTTCTTTTTTGGGGTTTTTCCTTTGGAGCTTCTTAAGTGACAGCTTAATACCGCAGACCGCTGCAGTTACTTGTGTTTGACACAGGTGCAATACATGCAGTGTACAACACCCAGAATTTCTGATTGCTTCAGAGAGCTTGTTAGAGGTGATTGCCAGTAGGATTTCTGGGCCTATGACAAGCAAAGTCAAAGGAGGAGCATAAGAATGATTCTTTCTTCTGGAAAATTATATCCTTGTCATGCCTAGCTGTTATCAGTGTCTCAAGTAATCAAGTAATACAGTAGCACCAAAACCAATATAAAATAGCATTAATAATGAAAATGTCTGAAGCTCTTAGATTAATTTTTTTCTATCCTTAGCAGTTATACATTTTGAATATAGAGATAAGCCACAATATTATTAAAGAACTACTGCAGGTCTGTAACTATTGAAGAAACATCAGCTATGATGCATTATATAGCATTATCTGTGAGTTAAGGTTAATAAATTTACTGTCTTATGCAATATGTGGGTTCCCTTATGTATCTGTTTAGTAAATGCCACCTGTCTCCAAGAGCTACTAGTATATGAAAAAGATGTAGTGACATACAATAACTGTAAAATTTTTTTTACACAATTTTTTTAATATGGATACAGATGAATGTAGCAAGATGAGTAAATAGAATGTATAATATTTAATGTCTATAAATATATAGTGAATCATGTTTAAATTCATATGCGGCCTCCTGCAACTTTTAAGTGGAACATCCTTCCCTACTCAACAGTTTCAAAACATCCTTCTGTTATTGACCTTAGTTTCTTTATTCCCACTCCTTATAGTGGCTCCTCTGCTTTCACAAAAATGGCTTTACAGAGCTTGCTCTCCCTATAGAAAGGACCCCATGAAACTGGTCCTGCAAATTACTGTTGATCCTGTGAAATGTTGGCACACATGAAATCTTTTGTTGTTCCTGCAGAGGAAGGTGATGTCTTCTTTTAGTGAGGCTGCTGAAAATGCGTTTTCTTCACTTCTAGTCCAGGGCAGTTAATTTATGCCTTTTCAAGTGTTGTTGCCTGTAACGTCACTTAATATATTGCACAGAAGCAGTATTTGTTAACTTACCTAGCCTAAGTCTGTTTAACCATATTTGAATCTTCTGTTTCAAAATGCATAATGTAGAAATTGTTTTCTAATTGTTCCTGAACTGTTTTTAGACTAGAAAAGGCTAAAGCAAAAATACACTAAATGATCTCAATTCTGCCATTTGAAGTAGCCGAGATATTCATTTGCAAACAGTTTTTGAGTATCACAGTTCAACCATGTTTTTTTAATAATGTTCACTTTCTGCTAACCTGTTGTATTCACAGCAAGGTTTCACCGCTGACATGGACATGCTGTGGAAATGATTTAAGGAAGTCATAGTTAAATAAGCAGGTTGGAGAAATGTAGACTTCTTGAAATCACATTGTTACTGGTGGTCCCCTCTATACACTGTTCAGCTGTTTGAGCCCAGCAGCAATGCTGTACCCCATCATGCTGTTGAGATAAATTCTCTGCACCACTTCTTCTATTACTGGTACATAGCACTGAAAGCTCATTCAAGTGGCAAAGCCAAATGCAGCTGCCTTTACCACTACAAATCTAGGTATTCTACCCTGTTCCTATTAATTTCTTCTGTGGACACGGCAGTGCCAGATGTCACTTGGAAAATGACGCTGGCAAAATTAATGCCTACTGGGAGAAGATTGATTGGAATTTGACCCTGCTCAGTCTTGCACATCTGGTATTTTCATCAAATCATAGAATGGCTTGGGTTGGAAGGATCATCTAGTTCCAACCCCTCTGCCATGGGCAGGGACACCTTCCACTAGACCCGGTTGCTCAAAGACCCATCCAACCTGGCTTTGAACACAGCCAGGGATGGGGCATCCACAGCTTCTCTGGGCAACCTGTTCCAGTGCCTCACCACCCTCCTAGTGAAGAATTTCTTCCTTATATCTCATCTAAATCTACCCTCTGACAGTTTAAAGCCACCACCCCTTGTCCTATCACTACATGCCCTTGTAAAAAGTCCCCTTCCAACTTTCTTGTAGGCCCCCTTCAGGTACTGGAAGGCTGCTATAAGGTCTCCCCGGAGCCTTCCCTTCTCCAGGCTGAACAACCCCAACTCTCTCAGCCTGTCTTCATAGGAGGAGTGCTCCAGCCCTCTGGTCATCTTCATGGCCCTCCTCTGGACTTGCTCCAACAGGTCCATGTCCTCCTTCTGTTCAGGGCCCCAGAGCAGGACCCCACTCCAGGTGGGGTCTTACAAGAGCAGAGTAGAGGGGCAGAATCACTTCCCTCAACCTGCTGGTCACACTTTTGATGCAGCCCAGGATATGGTTGGCTTTCTGGGCTGTGAGCGCACATTGCTGGGTCACGTTGAGCTTCTCACCAACTAATAGTCCTTCTCCTCAGGGCTGCTCTCAATCTATTCTCTGCCCAGCCTGTATTTGTGCTTGGGATTGCCCTGACCCGTGTGCAGGACCCTGCATTTGGCCTTGTTGAACTTCATGAGGTTCACACCTCTTGAGCCTGTCCAGGTCCCTCTGGATGACATCCCTTCCCTCCGGCGTGTCGACTGCACCACACAGCTTGGTGTCATTGGCAAACTTGCTGAGGGTGCACTCAATCCCACTGTCCATGTCACTGATAAAGATGTTAAATAGCGCTGGTCCCAATACCTACCCCCTGAGGAATGCCATTTGTCACCATTCTTCGCTTGGACATCGAGCCATTGACTGCAATGGTTTGAGTGCAACCATCCAGCCAATTCCTTATCCACTGAGTGGTCCATCCTTCAAACCCATGTCTCTCCAAGTTAGAGACAAGGATGTCATGCAGGACAGTGTCAGATGCTTTGCAGAAGTCCAGGTAGGTGATGTCAGTTGCTCTTCCCTTATCCACCAACACTGTAACCCGATCGCAGAAGGCCACCACATTTGTCAGGCACGATTTGTCCTTAGTGAAGCCATGCTAGCTGTCACCAATCACCTCTTTATTTTCCATGTGCCTTTAGCATAGTTTCCAGAAGGATCTGCTCCATGATCTTGCCAGGCACAGAGATCAGACTGACTGGCCTGTAGTTCCCCAGGTCTTCCTTCTTTCCCTTTTTAAAAATGGGGTTATGTTTCCCCTTTTGTAGTCAGTGGGAACTTCACTGGACTGTCATGACTTCTCAAATATGACGGATAGCGGCTTACCAACTCCATCCTTCAGTTCCCTCAGGACCTGCGGATGCATCTCACCAGGTCCCATGGACTTGTGCACCTTCAGGTTCCTTAGATGATCTCGAAACTGATCTTCTCCTACCCTCCTGGGCAGTTCTTCATTCTACCGGTCCCTGTCTTTGCCTTCTGTGACTTGGGCGGTGTGGCATAGGCACTTGCCGGTGAAGACTGAGGCAAAAAAGTTGAGTACCTCAGCATTCTCCATATCCCGGGTAACCAGGTCTCATGTTTCCTTCCATAGAGGGCCCACATTTTACCTAGTCTTCCTTTTATCACTGACGTACCTATAGAAGCTTTTCTTGTTGCCCTTGACGTCCCTGGCCAGATTTATTTCTGTCAGAGCTATAGCTTTCCTAACGTGATCTCTGGCTGCTCAGACATTTTCTCTGTTTTTTTCCCAGGCTACCTGTCTTTGCTTCCACCCTCTGTAGGCTTCCTTTTTACGTTTGCATTTGTCCAGGAGCTCCTTGTTCACCCATATAGGCCTCCTGGCGGTTTTGTGTGACTTCCTCTTTGTTGGGATGCATCACTCCTGAGCTTGGAGGAGGTGATCCTTGAATACTAACTAGCTTTCCTGGGCCCCTCTTCCTTCTAGGGCTTTATCCCATGGTGTTCTACTAAGCAGATCCGTGAGGAGGCCGAAGTGTGCTCTCCTGAAGTCCAGGGTAGTGAGCTTGCTGTGTGTGGTCCTCAGTGCCCTAAGGATCTTGAACTCCACCATTTCATGGTCACTGCAGCCAAGGCTGCCCTTGAGCTTCACATTCCCTACCAGTCCCTCCTTGTTAGTGAGAACAAGGTCCAGCATAGCACATGTCCTTGTTGGCTGCTCTATTGCTTGGAGAAGGAAGTTATTGTCAACACATTTCAGGAACCTCTCGGATTGCTCATGCCCTGCTGTGTTGTCCCTCCAACAGATTGGGTGGTTGTTCAATCGAGGGGGTGATTGAAGTCCCCTGTGAGGACCAGGGCTTGTGAATGTGAGGCTGCTCCTATCTGTCTGTAGAGGGCCTCATCCACTTAGTCTTCCTGGTTGTGTGGCCTGTAGCAGACCCCCACTATAATGTTATCTGTCCTTGCTGTCCCTTTAATCCTGACCCATAAGCTCTTGGTCCTCATCCATCCCCAGGTGCAGCTCCATGCACTCCAGCGGGTCATGATATAGAGGGTGACACCCCCTTGTTGTCTCCCCTGTCTGTCCTTCCTAAAGAGCCTGTATCCTTCCATTCCAACACTCCAGTCATAGGAGCCATCCCACCATGTCTCCGGTCTCCGTCATGCCAGTAAGATCATAGCCCTGCAGGCATGTGCATGTCTCTAACTCCTCTTGTTTATTCCCCGTGCTGTGTGCATTTGCATAGAGGTTTTTAAGTTGGGCCCCGATGAAGCTGACTTACTGGCTGGAGTGACTGGAATTCCCTTGTGCTGCTCTTCAGGTGCTCTCCTGCTGGCCTGTGATCCTTCTCCAGGCCCTAGACATCTATTGCTGGCACTGGCGTCAAACTAGTAGGAGTAGGATGGATTGTGGTTCCTCTCCCCTGATAACTTTAGTTTAAAGCCCTCTTCACCAGCTTGGCAAGCCTATGACTGAAGATGCTCTTCCCCTTCTCTGACAGATGGAGCCCATCAGCCCCCAGCAGACCAGGCTTCTCAAAGCAAGTACTATGGTCTAAGTAGCCAAACCCCTGGCTGTGGCACCAGTTCTGTAACTATTTGTTGATTCACGAGGTTCGACTGGCCCTTTCAAACCCCTTCCCTTTGACCGGGAGGACTGATGAAAAAACTACCTGCACTCCAGAGTCCCTTATCACTGTTTCCAGGGCTGTATAATCCTTCTTGATACTCTTCAGGCTGCTCCTGGCTGTATCGCTGGTGCCCATGTGAAACAACAGCAGCAGATAATAGTGTGCTATACGAGGCTTGGTAGTCTCTCAGTGACATCCCTGATACGAGCCCCTGGTAAAAGCAGCACACCTCTCAAGAGAGTGTGTCAGGCTGGCAAATGGATGTCTCCGTACCTCTCAGAAGAGAGTCGCCTACTACTGTCACCCGTTGCCTTTTCTTAGTTGCGCTGTTTGTTATATGGGGAGCAGATTGGGCTGCCTTACTGAGCTCCAGTGTCTCTCCTGGTATGACACATCCCACAGTACCTTTACACAAAGGAATTGCTGGGCACCAAGTTGGGTAGGAAAACGATGTGCCAGGGTATCATTGGATATCTGCAGAGTTTACAGGTGCGTAGACACTATTTCTGTGTTTTATTGTCTTAATCTAGTATGTCCAAGTTGTAAAATGTTCCCCAGTTTGGTATATTTCAACAGTTGCACAGAGACTGAACAAACAAACCCAATGTTCTGTACTGGCCTCAAGCATGATTTTTCCTCTCTGCCAGTGGCTTCTGATTAAAGAAAGAAATGTCGAGTCTTGGGTGAAAGACAATGTCATATCTTGTTTAGGAAAATATTGATGGATTTTATGGAAGGATAACAAAAAAATTATGCTGTTGGTAAGAGATGGAACAGGGTGCTGTTGTATTGGCTTGCAACTTGTGTTTGTAAGGCTCAGCTTTCTGGTGAGCCTCTGCCACACTGCCAAGTGCCCTTATTGGTACCACACAGGGTGCAAGCTTAGCGACTGCAGGGCTGGGTTTGGCTTCTGCACCGAGGAAACCTGTCATCTCTTCTGATTGTACTTTGCTTTCCAAGATTAAGGGATGTTTAGACAGGAAAAGAGATTGGCAGCTCTGTTCATTCTGAAACTGGTATTTGATTTGCAAAGGGCTAACTTTAACTGTGGATGTCAGGCACCATGCTTCTGTTTTCTCCTTCTTTCCTGGTATCTTTTTAAGGGGGCACTCTGTCCCGCTCAGGATGGCTGACTGGGAACACTTCTCGTGCTTGACTGCTTTGTTAGCTGCTCTCAGTACGTACAGCCAGCCTGCATCGGCTAAGGAATCAAAATGGCATCGAAGACTTTTCTCTGTATTTTGAGATATCATCCATTTTTTTCAGGTACTAAATTAGCAGGAGAGACCGAAAGTATTGGTAAAACTTCAGATGAGTTGCAACTCAAGAATTCTAACAACTCAGATGTGTTTTACTGATATCCAAGATAGATGAGAGAGCACCATTTGGAGAACAGGATTTGTCCAAACACTTTAATTAACATTATTTCGCTTCTGTTAACATCACAGCTACACAGTTTAGTTTGACTGTAGGATCCAGCTAATTGTGTAATGCTGTGGTGCAAAGTAAAAGTTAACAGCGTATTTGCTAGATAAAAAATAGAATTACAGAACAAGAGAAATTACTTTACTCTTATGGAATGGGGCAAAACTTCTCAAACTTGATTTGCTAAGGAGCAGAAATCAAAAAAGGCAAGTTGGCAAAGGCAGGCCGCTGACGTGCAGTCTGGTTTTGGGGTGCAGTAATGCCTTGGCTTACTTTATCAGAACAATGTTTAAAATGCTTCAGTCACAAGTTGTCCTAGAAGAAAAGTACATGTTGTCTGACTTTTTAAGAGAACCAAACCCTGAAGATAAGGTTTTTATGGCAATGGGGATTAGGCTAGTTGAAACAGAAGTATGAGGCAGAGAAAAATTCTGTATCTCTTTTTCCATGCAAGTGGTGTTCTATCAGAGGGATGAATTAGGTTCTTAATCTGTACCCTGTTTTGTCACTGAAAGCAAGTACCATGTAGAGAGAATATGCTTTCCTTTTTGCTTTTCTCTGCCCCTTTAAAAATAGTTCAGGCTTTGGGGCCACAAGCTGAAAAATGGTGCTATGTGCATACACAAAGTATTTTTCCCTTTCTGTTTTGAAAAAATGTAGAAGTCCAACCAGAGAAAACTTACACCTTAAAAACTTGCATTGAGGTATCCAGCAGATCAGCAACAGCAGAAGGAAATGAAATACTGTCTTGAATGAATGACATAATTTGCTTTAGTTCTCATAGTCATCATGTAGCTGTGAAATGCTTTGATTTTTAGATCCCCATTTGCCTGTGACTTGGTTGTCACCAGACTTCAGGTCTTATTTTGGGAGATCGCAAATGTGGTACAAAGCTGTGAACATCATGTATAGAGCTTCCATACTGTATTGTTTTGCTGTGCCTACTGGCTCTTCAGCTGGGCTGGACTTTTCTCAGACCTCTCATTCTTTTCTTTTCCTCTTGAACCTGTTACCTTTTTCTTTTCCTACTGTGAGAATGTACTGAGTGTGGGGTTGCAGGGAAGGGGGTGTCCTGGAGGGGAGCCCATACGGAGCATTTCTGCTGCTCTGGCACTCCAGTGCTGTGCCGTGCAGGTGCGTTAAATGTGGATACAGCAGTGGAAGAGGAGAAAGCCTGAGTGAGCAAGTCTGATGGCTGATGCCTGTGATTTGGCATATATGTTTCTTGGAAAACACACTTTATATTCCCTGTAGACTTGAATCCTATGAAGCCTTAAGGGTGTGTGGAAGTTCCACCGATTTCCAAGTGCAGAATCCACATGAAATGCTGCATGTGAGTAACACTCTACAGGCCTAGGTTTCACAGAACAGCTGCTACTGTTTTATGGCTTGGGTGCATTGAAGAGGTTTGATCTAGACTTGTAGGTTTAGTGCTTTTCTTTTTTTCAGTTGTCCTTCAAAATATCAGTATTTTTATGGGAATTGGAAGAACCTGCATGCTTAAGGTGAGCCTGTATTGGTCTTTCATCTTTGACGTCTCAATCACATTTGCTTTGAGCTTTACAACTGAAGTGCTATTATTCTGCTCGTGGTAAATCTTATAGCTGCTAAGCATTGTAATGGACAGTCAAAATGCTGTAGGATTCATTTCAGGTAAGTGCATTTTCTTCTGTATATAAAGAAATGTGCTGAAAATAGATATTGAGTAGTCCAGTAAAATTAGCAGTTATACATCATATAAAAATGATCTAGATGCAACTTGATTGGAGAAGTCACTATGAAGATCAAGCCTTTTTTTTCTTCAAGCAAATTCAGAGAAAAGATGCTGTGAACAAATATAATGGTTAGATAGTTCTCAGATCTTCAGGGAAAATGGCCACATGATTGTTATAGCCAATGTTTCCGTGAGTGTGCTTTTTTGCCTGAAGGCTTCTTTTTGCTAAACAGAAATGTCAGTGAAAATGATGTAAATTGACAAGATGCAGCAGTATACCCTGCAGTTTACTGGGATGATGATTAGGATAATACATCTTCATGTTTCATTGTGAGCAACAATACAGTAAAATATTACTGGCTGGATTAATGGTGACTGCAAATGTGTTTAAAACTCAGTCTTATGAAATACCTCAACTCTTGTTTGGCTTTTTAGTGTCACCGAAGAAGACTGTGCTATCAGCTGTTCTGGTTTGGAGACCTTTATAATGGGGATTCATGGGCTTGGCTGTGGCTAGTTTTGTCTTAAAGCCCTTGCTGCTGAATTCCTGGTAGTTCCACAAATATCCCAGGGAATGTAGATGTTGTCAACCCAGAAGGATTTGCTTGTCCAAAGGGTTGCCAAGGTTAGTCAGAGGTAGGGCTTTTGAGTTGTCAGCAGTCACTGATGGTATAGGTTGGCTCTATATGTGGATAACGACTCATGGCAGAACAGTAAATCAGCTGTTTTTCTGAGTTTGAATTTTGGTCTTTGTGCTCCAACTGCAGAGCAGTGTACCTAATTTTAGGGCTGTTGCTCAACTTTTGGGCTGGATACCAGTTTAGCACCTGGTGAAGTGGTCAAGCAGTTGGTGCCAACTTTTACAAATAATAAGGGTGTTGCATACTAAGGTCACTGTCTTGAGGGAGAGGAATATTCTCTTCCTTTTCTTCAGATTACTTTGTGCTGTAATTCTCAAAACAGTCATAAATAATGCACCCTTAGTATCATACTCTGTTAATACCCATTGATAAATAGGTCCTAGCTTGTAAACAAGTTCACCTTTGGCTATCTCATCTTCCTTTCCTGAAATAAAAAGTATGGTCCTGTAGGAAGAGATTGGAGGAGTTCTGCTACGTTCTTTGTCAGAAGTTGACTGTTTTTTTTTTTTCAGCTAGTGACTTTCAGTGCATCATTATTTTCATCTGTGAATAGGCAAGCTGCTATTTGTCTAATCAGGATTTTTGTGCTCTTCATTTAACTTTACAATACGTTTTATGCTTTGAGATCTTTGGAAAGCACCCTTTGTTAAAGCCCACAACAATGTGAACTGTTCACCTATTGTACCTAGCATTGTGTAAAGCAACGTGAGTTTCAGGTAGCAGTGTGCAATGAAAAACATGGATGGCTTGAAATTTAGCTTACTTTTGTTTTGGTTCTTTATCGTAGCATCAGCAGCAATTTTTTACTGATTTTTAAGGAATGCTTAGTAAATATATTCTTGAGAAGCTTCTTTCATTTCTGTAAGTGGAGAGTGGACAGAAACCCCAGCAGATCAGTCCTAACTCTGATAGCTAGGATACTAATCTTTTTATTTTCTGTGGAGCTATGCACATGTGATTAAACTTGGGTAGACTAATCTTTTAAAAAAAGAAAAAAAAAATAATGTCTGCTGGAAGCAGATACTCAGGGAGAAGTGTTCTTCACAGTCTTTAAACTCTGTAAATGTAATATGAAAGTTATTGAACTGGATCTTAGGATATATAGCAATATAAGCAAGTCCCATATATTTTTGCAAGCTCTGCCAAAAATGATGTATACGCTTAGATGTGTTGTAGTGTTGCTGGGTTATTAAACTATTAGTTCATGGAAGTTATAGAAACAGACAAAAAAGGAAGAAATAACATTGTGAGGAGTAAAGAAAAAGAGCACTCGAATTAGTTGAAGTGGCTTGACGAGAATATTATTATAATGTTATATGAAATATATAAAAGCCAAGGGTAATTTTGAAAATTGCACAATATATTCTTTTCATTAGAAAGAAGGAGATAAAATAGGGGGGAGAAAAGTTGCATACAATTACATACTTGTTTAAAAATATAAGGCTTTTTTGTTTCTATAGTGACCCATTTTTGCCCCCCTGTGGACAGAAAATGTATGGCATGATTTTTTTTTATTTCTTCAAAACCTGTGGGAGAGGCTGAAATTACGAAAATATAAGTTGTTTACGCAAATCCTGAACCATAGGCTCTGCAGCATTTTAAACATCGTTTAAACTTGCAGTTGGCTGTTTTTATTTTACGTTGCATTGGCAAAAATTTGAGATCAATTTTTTGCTGTTCTCGGTAACCACTTCAAAGCACCTCTTTTGTCAGTCCAATACTGAGTACGATTCCCTGCCGTGCTCTTTGCAAGCATGTGGTAGAACTGTCCTTGGACAGTTAAATGTACAGGTTAAATGTTGATAATTGCTATCTTTTCTCTCTTCTTGTTCCTCCTTCTCTGATCTCCCTTTCAAAAAAACCCCCACAACTATACAACACCACCCCCCCCCCAGCAAAAAAAAACCAAACCAGCCAACCAACCTCTCCTCCCTCCGAAACACCACAGCCTATAAAATGGAGTAGGAATTGTTGAGTATGGAGGGGTTTTTGCCATGCCTGGCTTACCCTGCCAACTGGGAACAAGATGTGAGCAGCATGTATCCTCCTGTGCTGGCTGTGTATTAACCAGAGGTTTCACTGACCAGAGGAAACAGTCAGGGTACCTGTTTGAAAAAGTTGTAGCAAATACTTTTCAATGAAAAGTAGTCTGGTGACAAATTAACTGTTAAGTGTTGTACAAGCGAGGACATTATTGTCAAGAGCTGGTGCTGACCACAGATGTGTGCAACAGCTTCTGCCATGCACTTCCTGCCTGCAACGTGGAGCTGGGAAGGCCAGTGGTCGGCTCCCTGGCTGTAATGCACACTACTTTTGCATGTCTTGATTACAGTCCCTGCCTTGTGCAGGTACGTTTTTCTGGGTTTGCTGCTTTGAATGGGCGCAGACTTCACCCTAGCTGCCCACAGTGCTCCTGTGCTGCAGTTCATCTTTTTTATAGCAACAGTATTTTTCCTCTTTCCCAGTTATGTGCATGTTTGCGCATGAAAAACAGACTTACTCTGAGGCAGTTTCATTTGTCTGTCTAGCTTTGTGGACATGATAAAAATATGAAGGGAGCAATTGGGCTTGAAGTTCAGAAATCTTAAAGCATTATGTATTGTACACACATTTCTGCACTGGCACTGGTAGCCTCATTGCTCGTAACCTTCTCCCCAGATCCCAGCCACAGCAACAACAAAAATTATCTGTACTCATTATACTGTCCATTCTGATCCAGTCATTGGATTGCCGTCCCTTTACAGAGTTGTTTCTCAAACTGACAAGGGAGTGTTGGTTGCAAATCCTGTCCTGACAGATGTCTCTGTTTTTTCTTAATCATCAGCAGACAGGATCCCAGTTTTGCATCTTGCCTGAAAGCAAAGGGACCTTGGATAACAAAGGGAAGATGCATTTTGCTTTTGTTAGTTTTTCTGAAGTGTGGAAGAAGTGCTACAAAAATCAGGGAGAGCGGAACAGTGGTTCTTTGGAAAATATTGCATTACTTATTCTGATACAATTCCCTTTTTTTTATTTATAAGCATGTTGAGAATACCGAAGTTTGGGTGGATACCGTTTGAGGTACATATTCTTTCAGCCCGATCTAAGTGATGAGAAAATAGTGCTGTCTATGATTGTTCTTGGTTTTAGACTATTTAGCTATATTGATCCACTTAAACTACTCAACTCCATCAGCAGGCTTGAAGGAAGAGCGCTGCTGATTACCAATAGGGTATCTCCGGTTAAAGCTATATCCAGCTCATCTCAGTTTGTTAAATTTAATGTTTGCCAGTGTTGATGATTATACCCATTCTTGTAGTTTTGGGTGGACATTTGATACTTCACCATAACTTTTGTGTGTATTTTCATGATAAACCAAAGATTGTTAAAGTTCTTTCCATGCACAGTTTAAACTTTGACCTCTACTATTGCTGTATTACAGCAACTGTATCGGCATCTCCTGAAATGTAAGTGCTGCTGGCCATTCTTTTTGGTTTTTGCTTTTTGCTTCCTTCTTGTGGATGATTTATTCACATGAAAACAGTATGGCAGAGGACTGAAACATGCTGTGTGATTGATGCCATTTGTCTTGGGACGATGACTTATGGTTAATAGGAAGAGAAAGAAAAACTGTAGCTCTGGGCTGATCTACAGATAAAAACTGAATGAAAATTAAGTGGAAAAATGTGTTGTGCAAAAGAATTGAACTGTAGGTGCCATCTGGCACATGTTTAATACATACAATACAAAGAGGGATGGTGGTAAGAATAATATTTTTGTCAAACTGTCCCAGCAAGAACTGTAGTAATGAATTCATAGTTACCAAATGCAGTTTCAGTTGTAGTCCTAGCTAGAACAAAAAAGTGTTGTAAGACACGTGCCCATTTTGCATAGGTTATTTAGATCAGCCAGGAGCACAAGATTTCTCTCTCACAAGCAATTTGGTAACTGGGAGGCTGAGGTGGGGATAAGAAATGCAACAGCAATTCCAAACCATAAAAGAACGGATCCAAGGGAAAGGTCTTCTCTAGTCCTCTGGAACCCTGGAGCTTAAGCCCTAGGCAGTTGGTCCCAGCTGGTGAAGCTGGCTTGCAAGCAGCTGGAGGAAGGTTAGCAAACTTCCAGGGTAAAAAACCCAACAAAAAAAACAGGTTTCAATATGTGTCTGGCAGGAAGTATTCCAGCTGGATCATGTCCCCTCCTCATAGGCAATCAGAAAAAAAGAAAGCAGAGGCACCAATGGTTGTGTACTTGAAATACTTGCAATTGTTTAATGACAAAGAACTCAAAGTATTGAATAGTATTCTCATGCAGTGTCTCGCACAAAACACTGCATAAACCAGTGTTCATGAAAGTCCAGAAGCAGAATGCTATGGTAATATACATACTACAGAATGGTATGAATGGTATTATGTATTACACCAAAGTAGATTTTGGTGTTCAAGCATCAGTATTTGGTATCGGTGGCATTTTGGTATCTAAAACTAAATGGCTGTTATCCAGCCTATTGGAAGGCTGGTTGTTAGGGTGCACACTGACATGGTCACAATATCCTTTGTGTTAAAACAGCCAGCTAATAAGCATGGACACTGTTCTCCTTCCAATGTCACATTATCCCATCATGACTGTCAGACTTACTTCGCTTGTCAAACTATTGTTCAGGCATATTTATATTGTGCTCTGTTCTTGTCCAGACATCAGCAAATCTGGGGGTCATTTCAGACCCTGCAGCTACTCTTCTCTGGTGAAGATATCAACAACAGAGATTTTTGCAGCATGCAGTCTGATGTCTGTGTTCTGTGTAACAGTCATATTATTTATCAAAAAGAAGGTTATTTTCTAATATTACTAAAGGAAAGTTTTGTGTGACTGTTATTACAGAAACAAAGACCATCAGCATGTAGAAACCTGTTAGCAATTGAAATATCTGACACTGGCCAGAGGTGAAGAGTGATAGCGTCATTTAAGAAAATCTGTGCCCAACAACTTTGTTCCCTTGCGCAGTCTTTATACATGCTCTGTAACAGTGAAGTGCCTTTAGGTGTTATGCCTGGCTACCTGTAGTTGAAGTTAATAAATAGTTCACAGGAACAAGTAAAAATACTGGTGTAGAAATGCTGAAGTTCTAAGTTATGGCAATCCAGTTCTTTAGCTGATCTTTTAGTCTGAATAGTTTATTTTGCAATTGATTGTCCTGTTATAAATATCAGAGTTGGTTTTTTTTCCTGAGGAAAGAGATATTGCTGAGGGAATAAATCTACTATTTTTGCAAGGATTTTTATTTTTCAAACATACTGAAGTTTATTGTCCAAAATAAAAACTTTTGCATGATCAGCATTCAGACTTGACTTGTGTATGATGACTTGTTAACTCGCAGTACATAAAATAGTCGTACAATGCTTTAGGTAACCAACATGCTTTTAAAAGTTCTATTCTTCTTTTTCAATGTTCCAGTCTCATGAAACCCAAGTAGAGCAAAGCAATAGGCTTAAAACATGCTTATTTTGTTTTGAGCTCCTTGCAGAGAAAGTGAGTCTCTTCAGAAATGGACACAAATTCTTAATTCATCTGTTTTGTGTCTTGCATTATTTCCACCGTTTTTCACCATTTTAATGCAATGAATTGTGACACAGCCCGCTTTGCAAACAGCGATGGGGGATAGAATCTAGATCTTCAGTTTTAAGTCCTAGAAGGAAAGTCAGAGCCCATGATTGCATTCAGTCATCCATTTTGTGGCTTTTTTCCTTTTCTCAGCTTAGCTTGTGACCTTTCTGTTTGGAAAGGAATGAACAAATTCAGCTGCATCTGTCTGCTGTTTATTAGTTGACCTTAGGTGCCACACACACTTCCCCCCTCCCCTTTCTTGTTAATAAGTTCAGAATAGATTTCTGTGTAAACTCTGACTGTTGGGTTTCACATGCTTAATCTATTAAGAATCTCTCATTAAGAATCTTCTGGTTGCTATTGTAAGCTTGTAATGCCTTTCTTGAGTCAGAGGTGTGAAATGACAGTTTTGTTTTAATCCTGCTCAATATAAAGTTGAACATATTTACGGATATAAATATCAAGAGACAACATTTGTGAAAATTCCCCAAAATGAACGTGAACACGGGTTATCAGCCTATTTCTATCATTTGCAGTTAAAGGTTCTAAAAATGTTGTGCAACTATTACATTGCTTGTGGTTGTAGAAATTATTTCCCTCCCCCTGGATTTTTGCAGCCTCTTCTGTGTCATTTCTCATGCTCTACAAGTTACCTTGTATTTAACGTTGGGGCTGATTTATCCATGTTTCCTTCTTGTTTTTCTGAGGTTTTCTACTTTCAGTGTTTGATTGTGCTTGCAGTGGCTTGCTTTGGGAACAACGCATCAAATACAGCTCTTTTGTTTTTAATCAAATGCTTTGTTTTATGTGAGGGGGACATTTTAATTATAAAGATATAACCTTAAGAAGTTTAAATGTTTTGTCTTTCAGTTATGCTTGTGGCTTAGATCCTTGTTCATCAATGTTGCTGCTTGGAAGGCAGATGAATAGACTTTGCTCTTGAATGAAGCTAGTGTTAATTCCTCTTGCCACCTGCCCCCTCAAACATTTGGCTCCAACACTACAGCAAAGCCCAGGAGGCCAGAAACCAGCCCTTATGGCTGTCCTCTGAAGGCAGAAACCATGTCACTAACATCTTGTGAACCTGATGACTGCGCTCAGTTTTCCTCTGACACTTTAACAAAAAAAGAAGGCTTTTGCTGCAGCGTAGCCAGCCTTTAGAAAGAAAATAAAGTGGTAGAAACTGACTTTCTCTGTTTTTTGTAGATGAACATGAATCATTCCTGTCTTGCTTCTTAACAACTCCTGTCAATATTTGTATTTAACTAACAATGTTTTCCATATTTTGCTGTACTGAGTTTCTTGTTTTCTCACTGTTTCTTTTAGCTGTGCTCACTCAAATGCTGATTATTCCTTATTGTTTTTTTATCTGCAATATTGATCAGCTGCGTTCATCTTTACTGCTTTGTAGGAAGAAATATTAAATGAAGTTGAACATGATAAAAATAGTCATTTTCATCTATGCCAGTTTCTAGAACTGGCTTCCAGATTTTTCTCAGTTCACTTTTCTCTCTTTCCTGCATGTGTATTTAAAAGGTGTTTTATAACTTTAAAAAAAAATTTCTGATAAGCTTTCCAGACAGTATAACCACTGATAGTGGGTTTTGTAGCTGCCCCTTTAATATTTTTTAAAAATTTCAGGTATAATTTGCAAGCCTAGATTACTGCATACATATAACATTCAAATACATATTCATATTCAGGACAAGTTAAAAAATAAAAAATAGATAAAACCTGTTAATTGGGTTCTCTTTTTACATTGCCAGGTGCTTTTGTCAATAGCTGTTTCATCAAAAGCCAATGACGCTTCTGCAAAAAAACACCCACACCTAATGGATATGCCTTAATAACCAGGTGTTTACGGGTTAGTGAGGCTTGTCATATAATCGCAGTGGATTGCCAGTTTCCTCAGTTATTAACCACCTTTTGTCTGAAGAATTTTATAGACTACATTAACTACTAAATGCTGCTGGAAAAAGACAGTTTGCTAAAATTGACAATGGTAATAATTCTAGATATAAATAATTTCCTCAGAGCTCTAAAAATGTTCTCACTTGACATATTGCCATTAATTGTTCTTTATGTATGCTGGTTTTTATATATATATATATATGAAAACAAAGTAGAGGTTATTTTTTCTTCCCTCATTTTTTCCTCTCAAAGTGTTAGTTGCTTTTTTAGCTAACTCTTGTTCTATATAGAAGTAATAGGGAAAGTTTATCTTTTTTTATGTAGTTCAAACCAAACACACTGAATATTGCTGTTTATTGTAGCTACCTGATACGGATCCTCTTAACCCTGCCTTCAGATAGGGCTTGGTACAAATGTAAGTATATCTAGAAACACTTAATAAATGGTGGAAAGTAACATGATTGAGTGCAGCAGTTTGGCGAGCTCACAAGGTGAAGTGTTAAAGCAAATGTTAACCAGGCTAAGGAAGAAACAAAAAAAATTACTTGCATTTTACCTGCCATCATAACAATGGATTGGATCTTCTATCAGAAAGAACCCCACTGCCAATACTTAGCTTTCAGATTTTGAGGAGTCTACTTTTATTTGAAATGATAGTTTATTCAGTTTTTTCTTCACCTTTCCTCCCCAAAAATAACTGAGCATCTTCCCTCTTCCTCCTTCATCCCTGCTCCGCAGGGCTGTGTTGCACCCTTTGGGTACTGCATCCATATAGATTGTGTTCTTAGGAGCTCTCTCATTTTTTCAGAAGTGTGTTATCATAGAACAGTTTGGGTTGGAAGGGACCTTTAAAGGTCATCTAGTCCAACCCCCCTGCGGTGAGCAGGGACATCTTCAACTAGATCAGGTTGCTCAGAGCCCCATCCAACCTGACCTTGAATGTTTCCAGGCATGGGGCATCCACCACCTCTCTGGGCAACCTGTGCCAGTGTTTTACCACTTTTGTCATAAAAAATTTCTTCCTTGTATCTAGTCTAAATCTATCTTCTTCTAGTTTAAAACCATTACCCCTGTCCTATCGCAACAAGTTGTATTAAAAGTGTGTCTGCATCTTTCTTATAAGCCCCTTTTAAGTATTGAAAGGCTACAGTAAGGTCTTATGGTTGGTTTTGTGTAAGTCCTGTTGAATACAGAGAAGATTCTGTGGATTAAAATTTTCAGAAATATTTATCCTCCATGGACTTTCACACTTCAGATCCCCACTGGTTTTGCAGTGTTTATGTTGGGGGATATACCGGAAGCCCCATATGCTAGTTTGCCTTTGCTGCTGAGTTTGCCAGGGCTTGTAGCTGGGAGTTGTCCTTCGTTTCTAGCCTTGGGGTGTTGTTCAGGCTGCTTGAGTACTCACCCTTCTTCCCAATGGTGTAAATGAGGTAGCTTAATTTCGGTTATATGTTTCAATAAACCACATGTCCATCCTAACAGCAGTACTGCACTGTCCACACTTAGCACAGAAGGGAAATGAGAAGGAAACAGTTATAAATTTCTGGTGGGGATGGACCTTGCTGTCCTCAAAGTAAAAGCTGCCTTGCCTCACCCTTGCCCTTGGTTGTCGGACACTGATTGCCCCAGGCTTGTGGAATAACATCAGTCACAGCCTACACTGATGTTTGGCTGCTCCTGAGCCCCTCTCACTTTACATGTCACATGTCTTGTTCTCAGAGGCCAAGCCCTAATGCTGACCCTAAACTGGTCTCGTCTTTCTCAGGGCAGTAGCCCCATGGCAGCAGTCATGGTTTACCTTGAGGATGTTGGTACGCAAGCCCTGTGCTCTTCCTTAGCCACGTGTTATGGTGCTGGCATGCACACCCCTATCTGTGTTCAATGTAAGTGGAAAATAATTTGGATGTTACTAAGCTGATCTGATGGAGATGGACCTAACTGTCTTTATTGGAAGGTCTGCCTGATTTCTGTTAATCTGCAGATCTCTATGGCAGAGATGAGGGGGGGAACCCCCCCCCCCCCCGTCTGTCAAATAGATGAACTCAGTTGTAGATTTAGATGGTCTAAGAGCTTCCCAGACATATTAATTGTAAATGGCTGCTGGGAATAGTTTCTCAGTTTTCAGAGAAGAGTTATGAATGTATTGGTGAGGAAAACGCGTGTATTTGGATGCAACAATTTTTACTTGACTCTTGTAGATGGCTTTACAAAAAGATTGAGAGATTTTCCACAAAATAATGGAGGAATAGCTGAATCGAAAACTATCAGCTGTAGTTTGGCAATGTATTCTGCTTATCTGTGCAGATAAAAATCTAGACCTTCCAAATTTATTTTTTTGGGGGTGGGGGAAGTGAGGTTTTGTTTTATAAAATATTGTGGCCAGTTTTACTCATGCTAGTTTGGCAACATTTCTCTAAAAGAAGAGTATTTCTAAAGCTGGGCATCTAAAGTGTTCACTTTTCATCTGTTATGTGGCAGCATTGTCTGCATGCTGTCATGGCTGGCTGGGATACAGAGGGCAAGGTGACAGCATGGAGGGTATGCCAAAACTGGAAGCCTGTGGCCTTCCCTTGGGGGCTGGATACCTGCTGTGGTGAGGGGTTTCAGGGTCTGGTTCTTGCTGAGCTGCAGGGTGAAATGTTAAATTTGGCACAATCTGTGATGTAGCCTGCATGATATTTCATAATTGCGCTGAACAAGGTTGCTCCTGTATTAATTCTGCCAATATAGCTCCACTGAATGGCTGATGAAAAAGTTTGTGCGTATGACCACTTTAACCTGGGTACAACCCCAGACGGGATGTATCTCTGCCTACCTGCTGTGTGACCTGGTGCGTCTCCCTGCCCTGGGGCTGCTCTTCCAGACATGTTCATCTGATGGAGATGTTAGCAGAAGTGTCCCTCCTCCTTTTCTTTTTGAAGAAGGATGTGGAGGCTCCTGCCTTCTTCTCTCAGCATTCAAGTTTGGGAGTGCTGTTCACAAACCCTGGAGCAAAGTTGCTGGGCAGTCCATGACCTCCCGCTGCCTGGGGAGCAACCTTCCCTTCTGTGTTCCTGCAGCCCTTGGGGTGTTAAGCTTGACTTCAGCACACAGCTGCTGCAACCACCCCAAACTTGTCAGTGGTTTGGTTCTCAAATCATTTGCAGTTCTGTCCTGATAAAGGACAGGCTGTGTGAACTCACCTGTTTGGTTTTCCAGGCAAATAAATGACAAGGTAAGCTGTTTATATCTAACTCTACGCAATTGTCCGTGTTTGCTATCCGCTCTGATGTTCACTTCAACAGAGGTGGTTTTCAGGTCTGGGGCCAAAGCCAGGCTATTGTTCAAGTGTCACGTCTTTTTGAAGAGAAAACAATGGAAATAATGAATAGAAAGAAACTACTGCTGTGAAAACAAGCATGCAAATAGCAACAACCTAGTGATTGAGCCTGGATAATTTGGTAAATCCTGCAGTGGGACTTTTGCTCTTGCAATTATTTAGGTGTTGCTCTATATGAAGTCAGAGTATTAAAATCAGCTTGAATCTAAACCAAGATAGTCTCCCTTGCTGTAGAGAATGTGTGCTGTCTCCCAGTGTAGTTATTTGGAGACCTTGAATGAAAATAATTCCTAATGTATGCTGTACATATGTAGCTCAAGAAAATCATTGAAAGAGCTTAGTCATTTTATTATTTGTAAATAATTTTGGTTTAAGAAACAGAACAACTGCACCCTCTAGTGACAGATAGTGCGTGTACCAGAGGATCAAGGCAGCTTTTGAGCTGTGGCGTGACATGAGAGAAATTGAGATTTCATCTTATAGAACAGGCAAGCTTTGATGGAAACAGAGCATTAGTTATTTTTTAAAATGTATTGATGAGATTCTTAGAGCATTGCCTTTGCTGTTAAGGACTTCTTAGCCTGTCACTGAGTGTCAGACACAGTGAATCGCTGTTTATGTTGAGCACTTTTGATTAGAAAGGAGCTGTCACATTACTTGTCAATGTGTCATGTCATGCTTTTGGTTACTGCTAAAAAGAACTTACTTCTTGTTAGGAATATCATTAATAAAACCTTGTATGTTTGAATGGTGTAATGTGACAGTGTGTCAGGTGTGCTATAAGCAACACCCATTTTTTCCTGTAGGGAAACAAGCCACATATGAGTTATTTGCATGCATTAGAAATGCACAGCTTCCTCTCTGAACTTATCCTATCTGCGAGCTCGCTGCTGCAGTGCTACCGTAATGATATTTTCACTGAAATGCTCATAAAAAGTCAGTAATGAATTAAATGTAATTGCTATTAGGGCTTACAGGTCAAGGTTGAAAATGCATCTCTTGATATACAACAATGTTGTTAAAAGACACAACCAAAAACCAAACCAAAAGCAGAATAAAACCTGGCTGGTGACTCCATTCAAAGCAGCTTTGATTCAGCCGGTATTTTAGCTTAGCTTAGAATGTAGTTTTTGCCAGGCTCTTCTCTCATAGCTCCTTAAATAATCTTGATCTTTCTTGGAAACACTAACTTCCTTGCAGCATGCTGACAGTGCCTTGATATTGCTTTGCTTGTCACCTGCTGATTCATCGGCATTGCTTCCTCTCGTCCCAACTCATCTTTCTGGTTTCCCTCTGGTGACCATTCATCTCCCTTAGCATCTGAGAGCTGATATTCCTTCAAATGGAGAGATGGTTTCATCACTGAGCAAGGCTGTGTGTTGTGTTGGCTGGAATAGTTGTCAGATGTCAGGATGTGCTTGCCATATGTACTTCCTGTGGAGATTTTCCTAATTATTAATTGCGTGAGTTTTGAAGTAGACATTTATCGGCAATGGAACATTTTGTGTTTTTCAACAGTGAGATAATATCTCATAAAAATAGTTTTAAAAGGCATTGAAATTTTCACATGAAAGTTACTTCCTTTATTGTTTTTTATTGTCTACTAACAAGCACATTTCTTTTTTGGGTATTATGTTACTGTTGCTTGAGCTAGCCAACAATTATTTTTTCCTCTCTAAAGACAGATATCACATTAAAATTATGGAAATGGGTTTTTACAGGATGTCTGTAATCAAATGTTGACACTGTGATATATTCATGATTAAAACCCTTAAAGGTCTAGGTATTAAAACCCTCAAAGGTATGTCTTAAAAATGTTTCTAAAAGGAAACCATTACAAATATGTATCAATTCTTTAAATGCAAACTTCAAATATTTTGTTTTCATGTTGGAACACCATAGGAGCTGCGCTATTTGAAAACTGTTAAATCCTCATATTGGTATTTGCCTGTGATGAACGATGAAAACTTTCTGTGCTCTGGAGCTCATAATACTGATACTCCCTGTCAAGTATAGATGCATGAATGATGCATGTGTGGCTTCTTGTACTTGAAAAATTTCATTGCTGTAAGTATCATTATCTAATGCTTAATGTAAACTCTAGGGCAGAAGACCTACTCCCAATTTAATATTTAAATATTTATTGTTTAAATTACAGTGAATTAAAAAAAATTAAAAATTTAATTCATCAACTAATATTTTGCAAAAGGCAGAAAGTTGCAGATGGCAAAGTTCAGCAGAGAGAGAAGGTACTTCTTCACTTAAACCACAAAAAAACAAAAATATTTTTCTTCAAAAATCAAATATTTTAACAAAAAGACTACTTTTTTCTTTTCTGAAACATCTTACTGTTAAGAAAATTCCAAGGTTGCCTGTATTATGTGCCATGTTACAGTAGCTATGTCAGTATGGAAGGGATTAGAGTAACTACTGAGGGGAATCTATTCCACTTTAGATAATTGTTTCTGTTATTCAAGGGCATTTCCATTAAGAGAGCTCAGGAGGACAGTGTGAAAATCTAAAATCAAATGAAGAGCCTGGTTCAAGTCCCAAACTAAAATTTATACGTAATTTTCTTGTTAGACATAAATTTAAATTCTGGTGACATTTCTGAACATACCTACAGCTGAACCACATTTAGTGACTGCATGCATGGGTGTCTACAGGCTGCTGAAATGAAAAAGGGCTTCTCATACATACTTGGACACTCACATTTGGCACTGCGTGTGACATGGTTTCTTACAAGACAAGCCATCACATTCATTGCAGTAGCTTTCATGTAATGGATGGTTCAGGGTGCCCCTAATCAGCCTTTGATTTTAGGAATTCAGAAACTGTTTCAGGAAAGCAGATGTGTTGTTAACTCTGCATTAATCACTGAGCTGTGAAAAACTGCTTTTAAAAGAGGGTATCTTTTAGCCACCCACATCTGTGATAGAAAGAAACCCCCATAAAACTTATTAAGTGCCATGAAGTATTCTCAGCTGGTAGTGCTATAAACATGGGCAAGAGCAAACCAGTGCTTTGAAATTGGCTTGTCCTGCTGCGTTGATTCACAAAACATGTCCAGGACATCCAGTAACAGTGGAAGCTCCCATGGGCTGCCCAGCATTTCTCTTCCACTACTAACATCCAGCTCTGTGTTCCACTTTGGATCAGGTCTAAATGTGCCAACAAGAACTGTAATTTCTTCTCATCTTAATCTGGATGAAAACCAGGCTGACTAGATTAGTCAGGTTGTTTTTGTTGTCTTCATGTCTGTGATTTTCAGTCTGGTGATCAGGTTATCTTTTCTGATCTTTATCTGTAAGTGCTGTAGACACTTGTTCATTAATAGGTGGATTTGAGCTTCTCCTCCCAGTTCAGTCTTGTTAGTCAACTGTTCGTGGATGTTGATTACCATTGTTTTTTCTGGCTTGGGTCAAGTTTAGGAGTTAGACTGTATTTTTCCCCTTATCGGTATCAATACCCCAAGTTTTCTTAAAAGTTTCCTCTTCCAAAAAATAAATAATTGATGCATTTTCCAACTTGCATCAGAATTGATTCTTATGATGATGGTTATTTTCAGCTGTTACTGTATTTTCCTGCAAATAGTGAAAATCAGTAAGGCTAAGTTTTGATCTGTGATTTCAGTCTGATCTTTTAACACCTATTACTGTTGAAGTAGAAAGCCACACTCGTGTGTTAGCATTTGTAGCAGTACCTTAATAACAAATGGTGACTCCTATAAATATCATGTATAGCAGTACCTTAGAGACAAGTGGTGACCCCTATAAATATTTGATCAGTTATAGGACTTGTCAGATGGCTTGTTACACATAATAATCCTAGAAGAATTTTTGCATGCTGTGGAAGGGCTGCCAGGTATATTTTTAATTCCTATGTTGGCATTGAGAAACATTTCTACAATGCAATCTAAATGTCATTTTTAGAACAATTGCATTTTACTCTGAAATAAAATTTTTAGTTGTGTTATTTTTGGTAATATGTAGAAGCTAATCACATTATGTTGATGCAATATCACAATATCATGTTCCTTTATGAAGGTTTTAACTTATTTTTTCTGCAAGCCTCAACTCTGTTTAAGTCATGCTAATTTCTTTCTTACTAAAACTATGCTATTTATAATTTTCTTTTTTAGAAAGTCTGAAAGGACGCAACTTTAGGAAAGATATGTGCATTTATACTAATTATAAAGGGTAGTGTTGCACCTCCCCCCACCCCTTTCTGTTCAGAGACTCTTAATTGGAATTTGTTCTGCCTGAAGTAATTCCTTGTGGATTAAGGCATCTGTCTGATAGCTAAGGAGACTGGTGCTACTGCAACAGGTGATGTGATTTTGAAGGAGAACGTTTTGGGGTTTTTTTGTGAGTCTACTGCATGTGCACCAATTTTGGGTGTACCTAGAGCTATAGCTTAAGATATCATGGTCACCAGCTTTATAAAATTTGCAACAAAAAGTCTGTTGTACTTTATTGATTAACATAAGTTATGTAGGTAGCCAGTTTGGAGGTTTTGCTCATTCTCAAGCTCAGTATCTTCCCTTCCCCTGAAATGGGGCTTGGAGGAAAGGGAGGGGTGGTAGTGGGTTTCAGGGGAATAACATGATCATGGATGAGGGAAGTTTAGCAATGGACTTTGTACAAATGATGCGAGAGGAAAACAAGAAGTATTTCTCAAAAATGGATGAGGGACTGAACAGTGATACATGGAATAGTAAGGAAGTTTTGTATTTGGGAATCATCATGGAAGGATAAAGGGTAAGGATATCACCTTGACACTAGGGAAAGAAATAGAGTTGCCTCTGCTATATCCCTGAATGTGAGACTGGTTGTTAAGGTTGGAGAATGAGGAGCAGGTTGTTGGTAGTGGCTGTGTCCAGTTTACATGCAAGACTGGGCCATGTCGAAGGAGTGAGTGAGGCAGCTGTGCAGGTGTGTGGCCTGCCCTCACACGCAAGGGCTGTGATCTCAGATTTATTCTTGGTCAGAAAGAGCCAACTGGTGGCATTCACCAAAATTCATCTAATCCTGCAATCATTTGTTTGTATCTTTATGTGAGATATCAGAAGTGAGCCTGAACGATGGCCTCGCAGGGCATGCTGGATGATTAGGGATGAACCACGAGGAAGCAAAATGTAACCTTCAGCAGAATGGGATGTAGCCAGTTTTTAAGAAAATAGTGTGAATGTGTTTGGCCTTTGTTTTATCTGTATTGATTAATCTGCTTCAGCCTTTGCCTTATGAGGTAGACTCAGTTAAATCAATGCCAAAAGGTAAGCTGTGCCTTCCTGTAGCAATGAGATCCTTGCAGCCTTCTCCCAGAGAGAGGCTCAACGGCTCTACTGAGGACTGGGCAGCAAAGGCCAAAGAGGAGCTGTGCTGAATCACTGCATACCTGAAGAGCTTTGGCAATTGTCCTCTTCTTAGTTGGCATTGCTGCTGTGAAATCTTTTGATTTTGTTGGTGATTAATCTTTCACAGCTAGAGAGTGAAATGTCTTGTTTAATTCTATATCCTTTCAAAGTACTTTTCAAGTACTACCAAGTAATTGTACATAGTAGTTGAATGAAAGTACAAGTAATTGTGTTCTTTATGCTGCTATATTTTTAACAATATTACTGATGTTATAGAAATACAACCAGACTTTGGCATGGTAATACATTTTTAAATATGCTGTCTATGTGCAAATCATGTCAATAATTGGGTATTTAATGTTCTTAGCACCTTTTAAAAGCATATTGTTATGTTCAGTATATCATCAAACATCACTATTAACAGGAAAACTTGAACATAACCAGGAAGTGGACTAAAAGTCTGATGTGGGTTTGTTCTTTTTACACTTGTTTCGTTACACTGAGTTCAATTCAAAGATCATGTCATTCTCCACAGTTTGAAATTTGTTAGCGTATTTCTGGATACTCACAAGAAATATCTTACAAGAAAGAGAGATACAGAAGAATGATTCATCGTGGAGGTTTAACTATACTGCAGAGAGACACCGGTAACACCTACAGTAATGAGTTGCAGAAGCGATAGAGGCAGTTCATCATATTTCAATTATATAGAGTTTATATGTGTGTATATACATGCACACATAAACAATGTCTTAAAATGTATTTTCACAAATATTACATGTATACATTCACATGTATGTACATGGAAATGTGTTGTAACAACATCACTAACTTAACCAACCTAAGCAAATCCCCAACAGTGGTGTCGAGTACCAAGCTATGGTTTTATCCTTCAGGCACAAGGTGCAGCTGCACCTACAGGGGAAACTCCCATGTGTGTGCAGGTGAAAGCCTGGAATTGTGCAGCAGTGGAGCTGGAGCCAGCACAGTGCTTCATGGATCTTTTGCAGCTGCTCTGTATAACCTTGCAGTTTGGTGAGAGCTTTCTCCCAGGAAAGGCTGGTGACATCACGCATTGGTGCTAAGCTGTCAAAAAGAGGTTTGATGCCATCTGCCAAGCCATAAGAAACCAATGAACCATTCCTAGTTCTATGTAATATTTATGTAGTGCAGTAGTAGGGCTCTTTTTACAGATAAGTATATACTCTGAATGTGAATTGGTTGTCTATATAAAATGCCATTTATTGTTTTTCCTAGATAGTCCACAAGATGGTAGTGCACCAAAATCATGACTCTGTACATTATGCTCTGTAATAACTTTTTTTTTTAAACCTCATTTCAATTTTCTGGCAATTCAACAAAAAAAAAGATTGTGGGTTCAGCTAGGTTAAGTAATATGTTTTGGAAGTAGATATGCTGGAATTTATCTGGGTAACTCCTATTAATGCTTGTCATGCAGTTAAATATATCATTTGAAAAGGCTCCGTGCATCTCTGAGATGGATTTCTACTCTATTCCTTTGGAAGAAAAGATTACAATTAAGAATTAAATGTCAGGCACCTGGTGGGACTTTGGATAGTTACTGTCTAGTTTCACTTTTTCCCCTATTACACACCATGTATGTCAGCACTTTGCTGATTAAATACTTATGTTGACAATCTATTTTTTTATTTGATTTCTTTTAATGTGCATCCCAAATATTAACTTTCAAAATATTTGTAAAATTCCCTGAAATCAAGATGGGTATGAAAGATTTTATAGGGAATCACTCTGGTAATTTCTATTGACTGCAGCTTCCACTTTTCAGGGAAACACTATTGATCATTCCATGTGCTTACAGCTTAGCTTCCCAGAAGCCATTGTTCTGGGATGTATGGATGGGTGTAAACCCCTCAGTTTTCTCCTCTTCTTCTAAACTTCCATTCTTGTGCTGCCTTCAGCTAATTCTGGCTTCCTCATGACTCCTGACTCCACTGGAGTCAATCAACATTTTGTCACTGGTGTTATGGTTGCACCCCATCCATGTTTTTAGCTGCTGTGAGTAATTGTGCTAAACTAGTTTACTTATATTTAGTGCAGCTCTCCTGACAGATCCATACATGTGTCACTGCCTGATGATTATGCTCCAGGTCATCATTAGAAGGAATGAGCCAAATTCTTTTCTTCTCAGTCTGCACCTCTTTGATCTTCAGGATAACAAGATGGATCCTTGCACCTCTTTTCATGTGGAAAAGGAGTCCCATGATACCAGGAATAGTGATATGGAGAAGAATTCCTGAATAATTAGAGGTGCAAGTACAGGTGCTCTCACACTTTTAAGCACCTGTGTCCCTTTCTGGGCCTCCTCTGGGTCTAAGTGGCATTGACTTCTGTCTAACCTGGAGGTGGAGAAAAGGAAACCCATCTTATTTATGAATGGAGTTGCCTTCTCCAGCTTTCTTTGATAGTGGGAAAAGCATGGGAGTGGGTGTTGTTGGTGTGAATGGACCCTGCTCTCAGCTCCCGGGCTGACAGCTTCCTTGCTGAGCTGTCAAATGAAGTTGTCCGAAAGCAGCATGTTCTACTGAGCCTTGCTCAGAAAGGGATCTGCGAGTGTCCCTCTCTAGGATGCTGCACAGGCATTGCCTCCCTCTCAACATCGTGCCATTTATCTCAATTTCTCCAAGCAGCTGAGCTTGCAGTTGTCCCCTGCAACAAGAAGGGGATTTGCATGGGTTGGACAGGGCTATACATGCTGTAGGGAAGGCTTTTCCACACCCTTTCTTACAGCTAGACAGAAGCAGTGGGAGGCTGGGTTCCACAGACGATTCAGTGGTCACAGGTTGGCACCTGTTTTTATGTCTTTAAAGTGCTTGGGCTGGCGTTGCACATCTGGGGAGCTGAACTGTCCTGGTGATCCCA
This sequence comes from Morus bassanus, assembly GCA_031468815.1. Classification (NCBI taxonomy): domain Eukaryota; kingdom Metazoa; phylum Chordata; class Aves; order Suliformes; family Sulidae; genus Morus; species Morus bassanus. The sequence continues at coordinate 8,372,424 of CM062583.1, forward strand.
AAGCCTGTGGACATGGTGTTCGAAGGATGTGATGGTTACACATACTATTACATGAACAAGAATGCTGATTTCTAGACCTGCCTGGATGTTTATCGTTTTAAAGAAAAACAGTGGGTTGCTGGTGGATAATGTACAAGTGAGACAGTAAAACTGGTTAATAAATACCAGTTTGTATCCCTCTAAATGGCTGATAGCTGGATTAAATGTAAACTTTGTGGATAGGTTTAGTATCAGATGTGGTTGTGAGCTTTTTTCCATTTTTCTTTTTTCTTTTTTTATTTGTTAGATGTTTTTCACTTTGACAAATCTATTAACCCACATGTTTGGCTACAACATTTGCCTGCCAAGTCTAGTTTTAAAGTAAAATCAGTTTTTTGAGCAGTTGAGGCGTAAAATAATCTTCAATGAAAATAGCAACAGACACTTAACTCTACCCATTCCAGCCATTTGTCATAATAACGTGAACCATCAAAGTTAAAAGTCACTTTTGATCAGTTATCTTGACATCTGTATTGATAGAAAGTAGTCAGTGTGATATGTAATTTTACTGTGTTCTTAGTACATCTTTTTGAATATTGTATGGTAAAAAGCTGTTTTATTTTTTTTATCAGATGCACTCATAAATTAGACTGAAATCCTTATTTTTTGGTTAATCTACAGTACCAGCTGGAAATATTTTGTTGATGTGGTTCTTCAGCAAGTATGCCCATAGGGCACATTCTGACATTCTTGAATCCCTTTGCTGCCTCCTCTCCCTTGGCCTTGACTATTCGCCTATGGCTTTATCTGTGCCAGGTATGACACAACCCCTTTACAGTTGCCAATGCGAACAGCATGTCCTAAAAACAGTGTGATTCAAAAGGGGAAGAAATGTTCTGCTTAGGGCCAGGTTTTGAGTGGCTATGTTGAAACCTAATCTCTGCTCTTGCAATGGCTTTGCATAAGCATTTGGTATATCCTTGAAAATTGAGGACTTGTCCTTTAGGGGAACTTAATCTCTTTTTTTTTTTATTTTATTTTATTTGATTTGATTTGAAGACCCCAGTGTTCACTTTCTGATCCTAGGAGCAGTAGTGTCATCACCATGACAAACAGGTGACCTGAAAAGTCAAATACTCCAGAGGAAGGGGTCAAGTGACCTTTTTCATTATCATATGCGTATAAGATAGTGGTAGTCACTAGGCTGTCTGCATTTATTAATGTCTCTGCTGCCTGGACTTGCACTTGTGCTAAAACTTTATTCCTTGCCAGAGAGAAGATAAGAAATGAGGCTTTAGGTTATTCACATCTTCCTTGAGAAAGATTTGAAATATCAGTAAAACATGACACCATTGCTCTTGCTAGTCCAGGTTGGGTAAGTTTGTTTTAATAATAATAAAACAAACAACCCAACCCAAAATATTGCCTTGAAATTTGAGCAAGAGAGAACTGTTTTTATGCACTCCTTAGTACAGTGCTCTTTTATGAGGGGAACTTGAAATCCCAGTGATGACAATAGCTTTATTTCTTGCTTTGACGAAGTGGATAAATTCTGAGTTGGATTTATTTGTTCCAAATATGGAGCTGAAGTTTGTGTCTTGTGATCCACGATGGCTAGAGTTAGGCTTGTTGAAGGTGTTCATACTGGAGAAGGCAGGAGGGAGGTACCTGGATTCAGACAGATTTGAGTGTAATTGCAAGGGATGACTTCTCTTTTGTACCTGAGAGAAGACCTAAGGTGGAAGCTTAGCAGTCATCAGGTAGACACATAAGTACAATCAAATCAGGAGGAGTGACTGCATAGAACTGTCACAAAATGAAAAAAAAAATAGTTGGTTTTGTAAAGGGTAAAACTCAGCCAAAACAGTAGTTATTTTGGGTTTGTCTCTTATGTTGATAAAGAGTCAGATGAATTTAAGCAATGCAGGTCCTACCCAGTTATACTGTGCTATGTTTTCTAATAATTAGTCTCAGCCCTCTTCTGTTTTCATCCTTTTTTTTTTTTTTTAACGGTATTGGCATCAGTTAGCTTTGGGTTTTGCAGTTAAGAAAAGACAGATCTCAAACCTTAAGAAAATAGCTGGTCAAGAATGCAGAATGTCATTAACATAAAACTTCAGCAACTTACCATATGTCTCTGGAAGCAACTCAGGATGATTTTATGCTCAGTCATCCAGAAGTCACATTATTGCAAAGCTAAAGATTGTTTGTAGAATAGAGGCCAAAGTTTATCACTTGACCTTTTGAAATGCTTAACCCCTGCTCTTTAGACAGGTTGTGCCCTGCCGCCTGTTTCAGCAGGTCATTGGTAAAAGCCTTTTAAACTTTAAGGTGACTTTCCAGCTGGGTGGTATTTAACTGATGATTTTAACAATACAAGAAAGTTTCAGCCACTTATTGGGATGCTGCCAAACCCCTGGATCAGAGAATATCTTGTTGCTCATGTCTCTGCCAAGATGTTACTAGCTTCTATTATTTCATTTCCAGAAACTCCAACTTAGTCTTGTCCTGAAATAAATGAGCATTCATTTGTCTGTTGCTCAGCCTTTCTTCTGTAATGCCATTTGCAGATGACTTTGTTCTCGACTTGGTGGCATTTCTGAGAATATCCTTTTAGGCTTGCTTTGCTTTACTTCATATCAGTTACTTAGATATTACTTCCTTGGCCTCAGTAGAATGACTCCTGATTTGTACACCCATATAAAGAGATCAGAATTGTATCCTTTATGCATAAAACTGTGTAAGGATTTCCAGCAATTTCATATCCTTTGTGAGTCTGAGTACTACTGGAAATTACATTGCAGTTTTGGGGAGGAAAATGAGATTCAGTCATTTAAATGACAACTGCATAAAGGTGGTGAAATGTAAACATAAAATTCTTCCTTTCTGGAGGGGGAACTGGGCAAGATTAATGGATGTCTTCCTTCATCTTGGACATTTCAATATTTGAACAGAGCCTTGGTGTTTTGGATTTCTTTACTTCGTTGTTTAGTACCAACAAAGTAGAACATGTTTTAATGTGTCTGCTTACAGTCCAATAGTATGACCAAAAAGGTAAATAACATTAGGAATAATTTGGAACAGAATAGAAAACAAAACAAAATTGGATTCCTTAATTTGCAATGTTCTTGCACTGAGAAGAGATTCTGTTGCTCCATCACCCCATATGTCCTCACCAAAAGAATGTAAAATGAGAATAGATGAAAAGAATGGCAAAAGAATCACTTCTTGTATGAGGGAAAATTAAATAGAGTAGGTCTCTACAGCTTGGAGAGGAGTGAATAAAGGGGTATATTATAAAGGTGAATAAAATCATGCCTGATGTGGAGAAGATGAGGAGGGAATTAATCATTGGTGTTTTTATACAATACAAAGGAAATCCCATTTCCACATGCAAGGCACAGTTAAATAGTGGTTCTTACTCCTGTACAGTTGTGAATGCAGAAAGTACCTGTGGTTTCAAGAACCCTTTCTGCATCCAGACTTAATTGCCTACTTAATTTCTTTATAGGTACATCTGTCACTTTGGATTCAACAAATGTCAATTCATGCAAATCTTCATAACCATAGGCCTTGTCAGACAGCTAAGCCACAGCTCTGCATCAACATGAGGCTTCCTTTCCATGGAAAGGGCTGGAGGTTGCCATCCCTTCTAGAGAAATGGACAATAAAAAAAGGAGTACCTGGTTTCTTATGCCCATGATAGTCCTCCTCAATTTTTCCTGCAAAATTCCCATGGGTTGCTAGAGAAGTTTGTCTTTATTATCTCTGGTCCTAATCTTAGAGCTGCCAGGTGGCAGCACGTATTCCCAGGTCATCTTTTCTGGTTTACTCCTCCTCCAACCCTGGTTGTGCATGATCTTCCCCAGTAAACAAACAAAAAAACCCCCCCCAATACCAACCAAACAAAAAAACCCATCCTCAAGCCCGAACTCTGTTTGACTTTAATGTAGCTTATACTCATCGCAAAGCTAGGTAGAAATGGACCAAAGGTCATTTTCAGAGGGGCAAAATCCTGTTTAAAGTCCCTGAGCGTAGTGTTGCCTCTTGGCCAGGCTTTTCTAAAGGCCAGGACACGTTAAGTACAGGCATGTAGATGAAATTTAAACCATTTGAACACGGCTGCTGTTTCCTTTCTTGGAAAGGAAATTTAGACAAAAGTGCTAGCTAATTATTCTTGTTCTCCCTTGATTTAAAGGTCTAGATTTTGCACAAAGCGATAGCACAAGTCTCAAAAATTGCTGCTCATAAAACCATCTGTTGTGAGTGAGCATGTTGTTTAGCCAAATCTTTTTTCTCTGTGATGTTGATAGTGGTAATTGTCCAAATTTCTAAATGGTTTTCCAAAACTGTAGTTCTTTTACTCACCAGATTTTTGCATAGGATTATCAAAAACTGTCCAGAGAAGCATGGTTTTATGATATATATTTTTCCCTAGTAAATTATTTTAAATGCTAACAAATATGAAAGAAGCAGAAGTATTTTACTACTTTGGAAATGAAAGTTCCAGAGAATTCTGGGTTTATGTTCCTGGATCAGTCTGCTGGGATAATAAGCTGTGTCTTCATCTAGTATTTTAAAAACAGCTATGTTCAATAACCTTATCAACATACTTGGGTGGCTACTCACCACATCTGGGTCTATCAGTTTGATGTTTTCCTTAGCAGTCTTGATAACACTTGATAACAAAGCAGCAGCACATCTTTGATTTGTGCTTGGAGCTTAAAAAACCCCTACTACTTATTAAACACCTCACTGGGCAGCTTTAAAGATTCTTTAAGAATTCCTGTAGGACACCTTTTGTGCAATGGCGTATCTTGTATGTGGTTTGGTTTTTTTTTCAAATACAAGTTTTAATCAGAACTTCTTAAAATTATTTTGACATGTTAAAAGATCACATAGAGAAACATCACAAGAAACAATGTAGGATGCTATCCTTATTTTCTTCCTCTAGGTCAGGGAGAGGTATCTTGCTAGTTCTGATTGATAAAATCTTCCTTTATTTGACTAAAATGCACTTTTTGCTGATGTACTTAAAGGCAGCGATCACCTGTGTTTCCACAACTTCCATTTGGAGAGCAGTAGAAAGGGTGCCTTTTGTAGGTAGGGGCTTTTTGTCAGGTTCTTCTTGTGATCTGATAATATTGATTGTATTGGTAGCTTAGTTTTTTCTTATATAAGAGAGCTTGCATTATTCTGATTCTCCACAGGTTTTGGCTTCAAAATCCCTTTTGGGCCTTTCCAGTTTTGGCCTCATGTAAGTTACTTCTCGTACTTGGGCTGGTAAAATGGGAAATAGAAGTTGCCCCACTGAGAGAATAAGGATCTGTCCAAAAATCTTCTAACTGAAGGAGAACGTTGAGGGCTGCAGCCTGACTCACTATGATCTTTTCTAGATGTCTTGAAGGTTACCCAAGCAAGAAATTGAAAATTCATCTTCCTGTTTAGGTATTACTGGGCTAATTAATTAAAAATAAAACAAAATTAAAAAATGCAGAGAGCCATTATTCCGCAAACTGGCCCTAATCTTCCTTTTATCGTGCTTAGGTGGTGGTGAAGTATTGAAGTACCCAGAAAAACTTGTTCTTTCTACTTTCTAAACAAAATATCTATGGTTTTCCATGATGCCTCTGCTTTTCAGTTTGTGTGTGTGTGTTTGGTTTAACTCTTGTTTCTCAAGTAAATGAAGGTTACACAATTGTAAAAACACATTCTGAGAGCCAAGGGGACTGGATGCTGCGGTGGTTTAGTGATGTGGGAAAGAAACTGGAGGCGTGATGAGGGCAGGCAAACTGGCAAGAAGGGAAGGGCTGGAAGGGACTGGCAGGGCACCTGTGGCAGTAGCCTAAAAGAAATGGTGGGGACCTGAAGTTGTTGTGTAGGAGTAATGTAGAAACATGTGATCCAAATGTGATGTGGAAAATCGGACCTAATCAGGTCTGCTTTTCAGGGAGCAAATTCTTTAAATTTGAAAAATGATGTGGGATTTTGGACAGTGTACCTGTAGTACACATGCAATGAACTAACATGCATATCCAACTGAATACATAATTCATATAGTAATGATTTTTTTTAAGGAAAAAAATGTGTCCTTTGGAATGGCTTCTATTTATATCTTTCACGTACTGGCAGGCCTGCCCATACTCCAGACAGCACTGCAACAAACTGCCAGAGAGCTGTTCTTTTTTTTTTTTTTTTTTTTTTTTTTTTTTGTAGACAGGCAGCAGTAGCCAGCCTTTGTCAGGGAGGTTAGGCTCCAGAGCCGGCTCCAGCAGCATTCCAAGAACTGGTGCACACTGATGCTGTAGCACCTATTCTCTTCTGCAATAAGACTGTGCCTTCTGACACTTCGCATACTGTAAAAACTAAAAAGAACATACACACTTTTGTAAAGTTTTGGAGGGCCACACTGAGCATCCAGTACTTAAAGGAGGTGGGAATGTGGCTGGAGGTGGCTGTAGGGTAGAAATCCAGCTGGCAGTAGTCCACGGCCTTCACTGACACCAGTTTGTACTGATGAAAAATCTTGTCTGGTGCTTTTAAGTTGCTGCCAATTAAAGTGCTTCTCCCTCCCTTGGCTTATCCTTGTGCGTGAACTCAGTCACTACACCACTAAATACACAAATATCTTACTAAGGCAAAAAAAGAGATTCTTCAATTAAGTGGGTATGCAGTTTGTAATACATTTATCATGTATGCAGACAGTAGTTTCTGCCCTATTTTAGAATAGACAAAGACAGACCACGTGTCAGTATGCAGTGTGAATACACTGCAGCATGGGTGCTCTTCGTGCAGATCCATCAGGATCAGAAAACTGTCGTCTGTCTTTCTTTTTTATACATTGGATTTTGCCTTGGATGTTATTGTTGGAACACTGATGAATGCTTGCTTCCTTTTTTCTGAGTTTACATGCTTAACCAGACCTATGGCTGGCATTAACTTTCACTGCTCTGTTAAACTAGAGAAAACCAACATAACTACACTTAAAAATAGATGGCTCCAAGCCTCCAGTAAGATAGGAGGGAGAGGGAAGTGGAGGCAAAAGGCACGTCCTATGCCCTGGTCCCAGTGCAGAATACACTGTAAATTGCTGCTTTTCTGAAGCAGAAAGTAGGTGGAAAAAATGAGCTGCAGAAAATGAAATTGCATCTCAATTTTTATTTTATTTATGAGGTGCACACTGCTAGTTTTTATTAGTGCTGATAACTTTGCTATTTGTTTTTAATTAATGGTGTAATGGGAAGCATCTTCATAACAACGGGAATTCCAGTCTATGCTTTTCTGTCTACAAAGAAAATCTAGAGGTTTTGTGCTTTAAAAGCAAAGGCATGGAAAATAACAAGGTTACACCCTGCCTGCATTAACAGCCAAGGGTTGAAGCTACAGTGTAGGGTTTTCTTCAAATGCAAAGACTAAGGATGCCTTGTTGTGGGTATAAGAGTACCGGCAGCATTTTGGATCTTTGAGTGCAATGGTGAGATCATGGTTTTCGTGAAGTCTATTATCATGATGAGACAATTATTCAGCTTATGCAGTGGAAGCCTGTGTGAACTAGCTGATTCTGATTAGTACTTATTTATTTTTCACTGACTAGTATGTAAATTGTTCATTTACTTTTCACAAACACACAGTTCTTGCGATGCAGTCCAAAACCTGGTTTTCATTATCACTGTATCTGTAGCCTCTGCCAAACTACACAGCTACTCTAACTGCATTTGTACTGGATTGTGGCCTCTGTAACTTGCATGTTGGTTAGCCTGTCTTCATGCAGCCTGCGAACACCCTTCAGAATATATACTATAACTCTAGAGAGCAGCTCTAAGGCTACAAATTAAACTTCAAATTTTTTTCTGCTTTTATATGTTTTGTATTATATATTTAGAGAGACATGTTATTAACTACTCTGATATCTCTAAACAGCTCTAACTTTATGTAGTGCTTTTGCAATTTAACACCAAAAATGTTGCAGTCTCTGTAAAGAGTCCATATAAAATTACAATTTTGTGTGTGCAGTAGAACAGAACATCTTGTTGTGTAAGAAAAAAATGGTGCCTAGGACTTCTACTCACAGAAGTAATCAAAATGTGGTGATAAAATAAGAGATGGAAAAAGCTTATTAGATCATCCTAGTCATTATCCTGACAATGTAGAATTGTTCTTTACAATTCTTTTCTGTATTTTCTAGCTCAGTTTTAAATGGACAAGTAATAGGATCCCACCATTTTCTTTGGAGTAGAATTCTGTAATGTGCCTGTAATTTAGAGCAGACTTCTGAGCATATTGTATATTTCTACATAGTTTATTGTGTTTTAATTCCTCTTAATTTTTAAACCCATGAACTAATTGTAGATTTTAATTTTTATTCTATTTTAGATACACTAAGTAATACATTTTTGAGACTTTCAAACTCATCAGAACAATTCAGACACATCACTATTCTCTTTTGATTTGGATCTTCATTTGGAGCTCTGGTATCTGCAGCAAATGCTTCTAATAATGTGAAGCATGCTAATGGTCATAGATTTTTATATTAGGAACTGAAAATATATTTCTAACTGTCCAATCTTATTAAAGCATACAACACTGAAATCAATAAAATAGTTTTGTGCTGTCACAGTAAGGTTGAATTAAGAACAACAGACTTTTGGAAGCTGGGATGTCTGTGGTCCTCTTGGTATGGTGGTCATAGGATGGTCATGAGTGTCACCAACATAAATATTGCCAAATGGACCTGAATAAGTTTTTTAGAAGGGAAAAGCTGTAAAGTTTCTCTTCTGGTCATAGTTAGAATTTTATATGGTAAAGACTTTGTCTGTGAATGGCCAGATAACTAGCCTTGTAAATATCTAGTATGTAGTTCCTTCAGATTTCTACTCTGGCAAGTGGGCAGGGAGACAGGAGTTTTCAGTTTCTTCAAACATTTATACATTTAATGTTGTTGATATTTTTATGTTTTAGGCAATTACTTACACATTAGTCTTCTAATGCTCACTTATGTATTAAGTTGCATTAGGTAGATCAAATGTTTATGTAGGACACAGGGATGTCTTGAATTTGGAGTGCTGTTTAGGGGGCTGTCTGAGCCACAAGACACAGACTCAGGGCTGCTTTCGTGGTTCTGTTTTTTTTCTTTTTCTTTTTTAAGTACAGGTGGTATTATTGATTTCCCAGTTCTGGAACCATTTTGACAGTGTTCAGCACTTGCCTTCTGTAAAGGAGCTATGCATGCATGTGTTCTTGCTTTTGCAGTGTCCTGCTGACTTTCATGAGTCTCTGTAGTAGTATGGGTTCTATATGTCTTTCCTAAAGGTCAGTGATGAAGTTGCCACGTTTCTCTTGCATTCTGTCATGGAGCTTCATTATTCTTACTCTTAAAAATTTTCATAGTATCTTACCCAAATCTGCGTTGCTGCAATTTAAGCTTCTTACTGCTATTACTGTCCATAGTAATAGTGGAGAACAGACTATTTCCTTCTGCGTTTTGGCAGGCTTTGATGGACTTGAGGACTGTTGCCATGTTCCATTAGACATCTTTTCTTTAAGCTAAATGAGGTTGTGTTTTCCAGACTTCTGATTGCTCTTGTTGTTTTCCAAATATTCATATATTCCTGGAAACAGAATAGCAGAAGTCAGTCACAGTCTACCTGCAGCTTTGCAAATGCTAAATAGAAGAGGAAGATTGTTTTATTGTGCAGGCTATACTTCTGCACCCTACTGTGCTGTTTGTCTTCTGTCCCGTGTTGAATGGCAATGTTTTATACCTTCCAGACCCTGCTGAAGAACAGTCTTAACTACTTGTTCCCTAGCCTGTGCAAATGGTCTTTTTCCCTCCTTATCATTCGCACTGAAATTCACCTGTTTTGTTTTGGTTGTTATTTTCCCTGAACAATTCCTCTGGTTTTATGTATCATTTTAATCTAAAGTTTCTCTCTTTAATATGCATACGCTTCTTGTGGTTTCCTGTTGTCTGCATTGGTAACAAACTTTCTTTTCTATTGCCCAAGCCATTAACGAAAACAGTGGAGAGAAGCAAAGCCAGGACAGACTCTTGCAGAACATCCATCTAGTTTGACAATGAATGTTAATATCTCATTCCTGAGTTCAGCTACTAGATCCCTCTTGGATTAATCTAACAATCTTTTCATCAACCTGTGTCCCTTACCTTGCTTCTGAGAATGTCAGATACAAGTATTGCTTTTCTCCTGTCTTCAACACCTGTCACCCTTTCATGAAACAAAATTAATTTTATACAGTTACCTCTTGACAAATCCAGATTGATTGCACTTCATCCCATTACCTTCTGGGTGATGACAAATTCTTTGATACAGGAGATTTCTAGGACTAGAAGTTAACTGGACCAGTGTACAATTTTTTTATCTCCTGTTCTTTCAAGTTTTCTTTCCTCACTCTGTTCTTTCAAGTTTAATACCAAGTTTGCCCTTCAACAGTCTTTTGTTATCTTGTCTTTTTTCCAGGCAGTCTCAAAAAAAAAAAACACCCAAACAACAAAAAACAACCCCCAAAATAAACCCAACACCAAACTAAAACAACCAAACTCCAAAACCCCCAAACCCCCTAAAACTATAGTGGCTGGAATTTTACCTTAAGCCTATGTAATTCAAGTGTCCTAGCATCAACTGCATGGAGTTCACCTTGTTGTTATGTACCTATTTTAGTACCCTTTAAGCTGTTCACTTCTGTTCTAGGGTGACAATTCTTGTATGTTTTCTTATCTTCTGCTCTTTGTAGTGTTTATTATTTAAAGTTCAGGTTCATTAAATGTTTTAGGTAGAATTTATGCTATCTTTAGAAGGGGAACCAATGCATTTACCTCTGAATAGAACTTCCATGCAATCTTCCTCCTTCTCAGCCCCTCCACAAACTACTTAAAATAAAACAAAACAGAAGAAAAGAAAGGAAAAAAAAAAAAAGTTAAAAAAGCACCTTCAGTTCCTCTGCAGGTTTGTGTCCAATCATATGGGTTTGCCTGTTTTGGGGGAAAAAGAAAGAAGTGGGGAGAGGAGGCAGGCAAATGAACAAGATTGCAGTGCTGACTGATATTTCTCTTTGCTAAGTATGTGTGTGAATATGCATGTCCAAAGCTATTTATTACTAACCACAGATTCAGAGAAGCATTCAGCATTGTTTTGTGAAGAAGAGTGATTTCAGAGTTAAAGCAATAAATTCTTCACATCTCCAGCTGACAACTTTTTCCTAGAAATTTAGTGCCTGAAATAGGACACAGTGTTCCAGCTGAGATCCAAGCAAAGCTGTGTAGGAGAGAGAGATTTCTTTCTTATGTCTTCAAGGCTGTTACTTCTGTTTTTACATCCCCGGTATGATATTTGCCTTCTGTTAACTTATGTTCAGTTTGCCATACAATACAAACAAACCAACTCCCCCTCCAACCTCATCATCTCCAATTCGCAGTTACCCCTCTCTATAGCAGGAGTAATATATTCCTCCTCACCCCCTGTATGCTGTGTATTTAGCTTACAGGCAGATCAGGGAAGGAACTGCCTCTTGCTATGTCATTCTGAATAGGATACTAATATTACCTGGGTTTTCAGGCACCACATCAATGCACCTGTTCTGTGATAACTGTAATTATTATACAGGTGTTTTTTTCATATGCTATCTTGCTCTTGCCAGGCCAAGAAAGAACTTGACCTCCTGTGGACATTAATAGCATTATGTAAAATTCATGCATAAACAACACTTCAGATTTTTTGTAGTGGCAGTGAATTTTTTTTGCTTTTGACCAGTCTCTGCTAGTTATCTTTCTTGCTCCAAGGGTTTGTTCCAGCAGGATTTTAGCACTGAAATTCTAATAGCTGGACTTCCTTTTTTTTTCCCCCCAATAAAATTTAAGTCTCTGTTTCTGAAATGACCCTGAAAGATCTTTATTGTTGGTTATTTTCAGAAGACTGAGAATTTTCACGTGCCATTGTTTTAAGTCTAAACTTCTAGCTTTTATGATTGGTATATGAATTTACTTATAGGAAAATGAGAAGAATGTCACCTGAAAAATATGCATTTGATAACCTTCTGCCTCTTGTTATTGATTGCTAATGATTCTGCTTTTTACATGTTTTTCCTGTAGAAGTCAAGTCACTGCTGCATAGAGCGTGCAGAACACTGAGAGTGTTGAAACCTTACTTGGGCAGCATGTTGAGATTTTAATGATTCCCTGACTTAATTATGGAGAGGATCCTTTGGGAATGAGACAAAGATGGTCATTTGAACATAGGAAAAAGAATAATGAATAATTAAGGAGTCTAATTAAATGAGTTTCTTATGCTGGAGTGGATTGGGGATTTTTTTTTTTTGCATTTGTATTTTCATTTTAAACGTTGCCTTAAAAGTTAATAAATTGTGTGTATATTGGTAGGAATTAGGGTCTTCACTGCAAATTCTCCACTTAATTTTGCTAAAATGGGAAGTCTGCAATTAAAGTCAGAGTTACTAAATATGTCCTCTGTACTTGTCAAGGGAGCCTAGGTCCAGCATGCAAGTGTGACACTGAACAGGGAACAAACTGAAACTGCAGCTACCTTTGTTGGCTCACATGTATCTGTTTTCCATGTCTTAGGAATATTGCATTTTAGTAGTAGGTTTCTTTGCATATGAAAGTAGTTCAGAGAAATTAAGAATGAAAAATACCTACCATACAAAACAAGTCAAGGAACCATTTTTCTTCCTTTCTTGTACTTTCTGTATTTTTGCACCACAGAAGTTCAACAAAAAATTATACAGTTGAAAGTCTCAGGGCAACCGGGAAATGCTGGAAACTTCAATGAAAGCCTTTCTTGTGACCTCTGCAGATGGGTCCTTTGTTACACTTATTCAGCAACTTTTTATTTCAAAATAAAACAACAAGTAAGCTGCTCTTGATGTGGAGAGCTTTGGCAACAGGAAAATATATGGGCACTGGGTCACTTAGTGCAGGTCCCTGCTGTCGGAGGCAGGTGGGGGAAATAACCCATTTCATTAGGTGATCAAGCGCTGCCTTTGCCCAAAGTTATACACATTTTTCCTTTTGTGGCTGTGCCATGGTAGGGAAGGAAAAATAATATTTTCATGGTCACAGTATCTTCCTAAGGCAAAGAGGGCTTGCTAGCCCTGGATACACATTGTGCAATGATTTACATGGAGGCTCACTTAGTCAAAATTTGTTTTAGCCTAAAGTGTATATTTGACCGAAACCTAACAAAAATCAAAGGACGCTAATTAAAGGGCACTAGAAAATGATCTATTAATTACAGGCAAAGGTTTCATCTATTTGTGACTGTTGATCCCATCCCACTCTTTGTTTGGCAGCTTCATTTCCTTAAGCAGATTCACTTATTGACACCTTTGCAGTTATCACAGTTCTGCAGTGGCATAGCTTTTTATGTAGCTTTTATTATTATGAGGCTGCTACTGCTCCAGAAAAGGGACAGCAGGCGGGGACTTGGTGCCAAGTAATTTGAAATACCACAAAGACATTTCCTGCTGCTGTTCTGGGTTAATTTTAAACCACTCTGAGACGGGGCATTTTCCATCTGAGATGAGCAGGGAATAACTCCCCTTGTATCTGCTTGGGGACTGGATGACCTGGCAGAGGTGCTTCTGAAAGCCACACAAGGACCTGCTTGATATCTGCTCTCGTTACGTTGAAGGAAACTCCTCCATGGGCTCAGTGTTTGCTGGATGTGTTAGCGAATTGCCTATTGCTTTCATGTGTTGGAGTGGAAGTTAACAGATGCAGTAGTGATTAATTGTCCACTCAGGGTGAAGTTTGTAGCTGAACCATAAAATTCCAATGAATGATTTTTTGCATTTCTTTTTTGACGCTCACCAGGAAGGGATAGATCCTCCCATCGTGTCACAGACAGTGTTCAAGTTATGTGTGTGGGAGTGCAAAACTGATACAGAGCTTACTTTTGCACTTAATCCTATATGGTGGGATAGCTTCTCCTGGCTGTGTTGGTGTAATTTGCAGAGGCATCTAACAACTCCCAGATCAAAACTCTCTGTTTGGTGCCATGTAGCACCATCCCACTGACCTCCTGGTCCCCCTGTTGTACTGGGGCTTGCACTGGCAAAAATGGGAGAGCATGGTGGACTAGGCAGAGACTAACTATGAAACTAGGATTTCTGGGGAATATTAATATACTGAATTTATGGTTTCAGAACATTATTGAGTAGTTCCAAACAAGGGTTGAAGAATGTCACTAATTGCGATCTGGTGTCAGTCCCAAATACAACTTCCACCCATTAATGTGTTTGAAACCAATTTACTACCATTTCATAGGGTGATCTTTGTCAGCATCCCTAAGATACTGATACCCTATATGTGAATTTCAGTTCTGGTTGTAGTCTGTTGTTTGAATTGCAGGGAAAAATGTAGGAAAACCTTCTCTAAAAGTGCATGCTTATATAATTTCAGTGGTTTCCAGTAAATGTAGGTTTTTAGCAGTATTATTCTTGGTGGAGGAAGAATAGGAAGAAAGTTTTTTGTGTGTTTGCTCAGCAGCAATTTAGAGATTACATATCTTACTCTTACTGTGTTCTTTGCATCAGATATGTTTCCTGGGCTCCTCAGCAATTCCAACCACAAGCCCACTCAAAATCTATCTTCCAATTAGTGTGCCTCTATAAATAGGATAGACCAGTATCTTTTTCTTAGTTATGAGTCAGAGATAAAACTCTTTACACCATCTTCGCAGAACAGTTAATATTAATTTGTCACTCTTAGCTCCCTTTCTCTGTATAGGCTTCAAAAAAATTATCCTGCTTTGAAAGTTGGGGATGATAATCTCTGGGTCCTGGGTACTCTGCAGTCTTCTGTAGTCACACTTTCTCCTCTGCTGGTGCATGAGTGCGTTGTTTTCCTCTCCCAGTTTGTTTGCAGGCGTATTTACCATGCCTGCGTGGTGGCCTGAGACAGTTGAAGATTTATTGTCCCATTTTCTCTGCCCCTGAGGCCATGGGTTGACTGAGCCTTGAGTCAGCTTTTGAACTGTCCCTATTTACAACGTAAGTCTTAAAAGCAAACCAAAATCGGTAGTTGTTTTTCTTTAGATGTCATGCCTCAAACTGGAAGTTAGTGATGAATTCACAGACATGTCAGCCAGCTTCATACTGGGAATATGCTGGACTGCAGGAGGTATAACTTCATCAGTTAAGCCAAACTGTGTCATCGCTGCATGGAGGAATAGTAATTTTGCACTTAATTCTGTGAGCTTGAATGTGACTGCTGCTTTGAGCTTGTTTGAGCTTGAAAGGCAGGTGATGTGTCTGGAGAGTGCTTAGTGAAAAGCATATTCCATGGCTCTTTTCTGTGTGGGTGTTTTATGGAGTTTTGAGGTTTGGTGGTTGGTGTTTTTTTTTTTTTTTTTTTTTTTTTTTTTAGGGTGGTGTGGTGGTTTGGGGTTGTTTTTTTTGGGGGGAGGGTTGCGTTGTGAGTGGTTTTTTGTTTTTTTTTTTTTTTACATTTACAGTTGTTACCATTTCTACTTAAATTTCCAGTGAGGGCAGCAGGGTCATTTAAGAAGTAGTAAGCCTCTTGGTAGGACAGTACAATTACCCTTAGCCTCAAATATCTGGCTATTATCACTGCATCCCTGAATTTGTATCATTTCCAAAGCTTTTTTTTTAAGCTGTTGTGCCCTAAAGTAGTCAAATAAGAAATAAAATGCAGTTCAATAAAATTCCAATTTTTATAGAATCACAGAATGTCCTGAGTTGGAAGGGACCTGCAAGGATCATCAAGTCCAACTCCTGTCCCTGCACAGGACAGCCCCAGAATTCACACCATGTCTCTGAGGGCATTGAGCAAATGCTTCATGAATATCGTCAGGCTTGGCGCCGTGACTGCCTCCCTGGGTAGCCTGTTCCAGTGCTCCACCACCCTCTGGGTGAAGAACCTTCTCCTAATATCCAACATAAACCTCCCCGGCACATCTTCCTGCTATTCCCTCGGGTCCTATCGTTGGTTGCCAGAGAGAAGAAATCAGCGCCTGCCCCTCCTCCTCCCCTTGTGAGGAAGCTGCAGACCACGATGAGGTCTGCCCTCTGCCTCCTCTTCTCCAGGCTGAACAAACCAAGTGACTTTAGCCGCTTCTTGTACAGTTTCCCCTCTTTCACCAACTTTGTGGCCCTCCTCTGGACACTCTCTAGTAGCTTTGTATCTCTAATACACTGTGGCACCCAAAACTACACACAGTGCTCGAGGTGAGACCACACCAGCGCAGAGCAGAGCGGGACAATCCCCTCCCTCGACTGGCTGCAATGCAGTGCTTGATGCACCCCAGGACATGGTTGGCCCTCCTGGCTGCCAGGGCACACTGTTCTCTCATGTTCAACTTGCGGTCGACCAGAACCCCCAGGTCCCTCTCTGCAGAGCTGCGCTCCAGCCTCTCGTTCCCCAGTCTGTATGTATATCCAGGATTGCCATGCCCCAGGTGCAAAATCCGGTACTTGCCCTTGTAAACTTCATATGGTTGGGGATTGCCCAGCTCTCTAATTTGCCTATCTGCCCTCAAGAGCGCCCACAGCTCCTCCCACTTTTATGTCATCAGCAAACTTAATTAGTATTCCTTCAAGAATTATACTGTAAATTCAAAGAAGTTAAGGAGTAAGCACTATAAAAGTGGTCTATAAAATACAATTTAGATATTTCCCCTTCTCTCTGTGTAATGTGAACATCCCTTTCTAACTCTGTCATGTTTCCTCAGAGTTTCTCTGGGATTGTTATTGCCAAAGTAGAATTCTGCTAGAAGAGGCAGGTGGCGGGGGAAACTCAATGCAACAAAACAGAAGGGCAAAACAAGCCTTAACTTTTCTTGTTTTCCATTCATTTGCTACTTAGTGACCTTGATTTTCTGCATGTTTGGAGCTGGGTCCATCCTGCCTTGACATCAGGTGTGTGAAAAAGAGATAAAAGTAAAACTAAATGCTAAATAAGCTTTTAATCTTGTTTTGGTTGGTTTGTTTTTGAGACATAAGGCCTGCTAGTCTGTCGCGTGAGCAGACAAATCTTATGAGACTCCTTTGAAGGGTTCTTTTATGAGTTAACTAAGTTTCACATAACATTTTTTTTTAAAAACAGAACTCTTATTTCTTCTGCTTAGCCTTCTCCCAAAGTGTTATTTTCCTGAATTGATAAATTGATATTGTCCTTATTTCTAGTATGTCTTGTTCTTCTTTCTTCTCTTTTTCTTCTCATTTCCACTGCTTTTCTCAACAAAATAACCCAGAGCAGGGCTATAGCGGCAGAATGATAGACTCCCTTTCCCCCTTTCATCATTTGTTATGTATCAGATAACTTCAAAATTATGTATTTAATAGTAACCTAACAAGGATTGGCTTTATTTTCCTTCATGTGTTTTCCTTTCCTTTTCTCTCTGCTCTTTCTAATCTACCTATAACACTTCTTTTCATCTTTGGGAAAATGTAAACACACTTTGTTTACCAGTAAGAGTTGTCATAGTGACCTTCTAGCACTGTGTGTCATTATAAGCATTTTTTAATCCATAGTGGTCTAAGTAGTGTAAATAATGGATGTTTCTATGGTGTTCCATCTTCCCTAAAAGAGCTTAGATTTTCACAGATCTATTTTTTTGACATATTCTTAGTAAACCGATATTTTCATGACTATGTCATACTTTTTTCCCGTGCTGCATGATTATTTAAAATAAATGTAAAAGTGATGGTACCGTCTTTGCTCTATAAGCTGCTGACTAACTGATAAATTAACTCCAATAATTAGATAGCAAACACTTTTTCCTCCCTATAACTTCTGTGGTTTTTCAAGATCTTTCTCAGTGTTGTGTGCTAATACCGCTTTGCAGTCTCTCTTGAACCTAGTTTTAACAGTGGGACTAGCAGCTTAAACTAAACCAAATGACACACTTCACTTTCAAGTTGCTAAAATCACTTCCCAGCCATTATAATGACTTTGTGAGTAGGTGAAGCTAAGTAGACATTATCCTTGCGCTAACAGAAAGTGTAAATTTCCCATTGTTCAAGTGAGATACAGTTTATCATTCTCCTTAACTTTATCAGGACCCTACGGATTGTGCTGAAACACTCACTGGCATTTCATTAACTTTGTAATTAAGGGTGAAATCAAATAGCTTAATTATTTTACTGAAGTCTGAAAAGAAGCACTTAATGAAGGTTTCCAGTACCTAATTCCCTTGAAGCGAGTTATGGCATATCTGGCGTGAAAACCTTCACACTTCGTCCAACTTTCATCTGGCAGTACCCTATCACCTTCCAGTGAACAGAGCCAGTTCACCATTTCCCCAAAAGCAAAAGTTGTGCATACACAGTCTCTTTTCCACAGGGGTCTGAATCTTTCACTCACATTTTTTTTGCAAACTCTTTTCTGTTTGAGACTGTTCCAGCCTGCAAGCTACACAAAATCTCCCTAATATTGCTCCAACTATGAAGGATTTCTTTTTTTGACTGCTGCTTTACTGGCTAAGACATAATTTCTCAAAATTCTAGTTTGAAAAGGCATTTCTTTCTTCCTGAAATGTAATTCAAGAGGAGTTTGGACTCTGCAGTTCAAGCAGGGATTATAATCCACATAATAAAAACATTTACATTTTTTGTCCAGTTGGTTAGTTAGCTAAAAAGGTACTTGGGATGAAGCAGGCTTGGCTGACAGATAAAATCTTTGTGCTTATGCATATCTCAAGGGATTGGGTGAGTTCACTTATTATCCTCATTTGTTAGAATTATTCTCATTAATAAAAGCTTGGGCTGCTTTCTACCTGCATAGAATAACGGCCTCTGTGCATAAGGTGGCATTAGGGCTTTTAAGCTGCGTATGTGCATATTATTCTCTCTGCCAACATTTTAAAAAGTATGCTTCAAGTATTTTAAGCATATAACACTTTATAATACATTATTTGTATTTCCATTTAATGAGGTTATTTAGGCATAAATTGCAGGCTAGTATGGTCAAAAGGTTTATGGAACGTCACAGGATTAGGTAGCAAGTGGTCCATGACAGCAGCATTCACTTCACTTGTGGCTTGAATAAGAAGTTGGTGTCCTAAGGCAAAGGCTCATGAGTCTTCTAAATCCGGATGGAAATGTGCTGGGAATAAGAGGGATCCACCTCTATTGAATTTTGTTGAATCCATTTTCAGTTCTGGTCCTGCTGTATTTTCTAAGCACTTCCGTGCTAATAACTGCTTTCTGTCAGAAAGGGGAACTAATGTCAACTTTATTTTACAGACAAAGAACTGAGCTTCAGATAGATAACTGCCAAGGTCATGCAGGCAGTTTGTGAGCTAGAAAGTGAAGCCTTAGGTGTTTTTTTTCTTTGCCTTTTTTTTTCTTAAATAGGTACAGGGCAGTCTCCTATTTCCTGCCAAAACTTGATAGCTTCTCCACCAGCCCCCTTGAGATACCTTCTCCAGCCCCCTTAAATCAGCAACTTTGCCCAGTTCTCCTCTCCAGTAGGGCTCCTGTGGAACAATAGACATCTTACTGCTGCCCTGTGCCTCACTGAAGAGCTGGGCCAAAATTCAGATACCTGCCTGAATGTGGCCTTTGACTGCTTGCAGTTATGCCTTACGGTTGAAAGCATGCTCTGAGGGTTCTTTGGGTATGGTCTTTGCATCTTTAAAAATAGAAATATGTTTATTCAAGCTTCTGTAGGACATGGAAAAGTGGGAATTTACTACTCCTGTTTCAAAACCAGGCATTGCCCAAGTGCAACATTCCTCTTTCCACAACTTTCCAAAGGCAGCATTATGTGAGTCTTCAGAAGTCTTTCAGATGTGTTGGAGGAGTAGGGCGAGGTTCATGGTGGTGTGTAGGTACAGGGAGTTTTGGATACAGACAGGAACCTGTGATTTTACTGCATCGGGAAGAAAGGTCCCTAAGGTCACATAACTGTGGTCTCCATCCTTCAGCATTTCTTAAAAGTCGTTCCAAAATAAACAACTTCTTAAACCTAGTTTGTTAGCCTGTAAAGAGTAGACAAGCAGTGCACTATGTACTGCCTTTTGGACAACAGACAGTGTGTTCAAAGTAGTTTCTGTTCTGAAGATTTAAAAGGTTATTTTACTTTTAGCCATGTTACGTGAAAACTAAAGCAATGGGTGTATGTCGCTTACTGGACCTCAACAAAACCTGGATTCAGAAAACACCTCTCAAGTTCAGGGGAAGGATATTTGCAACCTCATGAGACCTCTCTGGATTTATGCTACACTCTGAAAAGTCAATATGATTTGGCTAATTGCACTTTAAATTTAAATTTATTTTTATTTTTACTGCAAATTCTATTTTTTCCTCTGGAAAGAAATGCTAGTATCATGTAAAATACACCTGTTTCACTTGTGGAGACTTTTGGTTCTTATCTAAAAGAAATCAGACTGCCTTAAAATGCTAATCTTCATTACTGTGAAGTATGCTACTAGGAATACTGGGAAAGGTTAAAAACAGCAATCTGGAGGCAAGCTGCTGATGGTTCCTATTTGTGTAGAAAAAAAATATGGTTCCTTATTTACTAGATGGTTGCTCTGTGTTCATCCTAGTAAAAGATCCTCCTGCAGGCCTTAATACTGCTGCTATTTTACCTCCCTTAATGAATATTCAAAAGCTGCAGTCATTGAGGACTCAGGTGGCAAAAATAGTAAGATGATTGAAGCAAGCCTTGACATAAAAGCCTAAAAGTACATTTCCAACTACATGGAAATAGTACCGATTTCCCTTTCTGACCACGTAAAATAACGGTGCCGGGAAATCTCCCATGAATTAAATGCCTGTTTCACACACTAGTGTGATCGCATCTTTCTTTCTGTATGATGTGTTGTAATAAGTATGTTTTTTAAAAAAAAAAAAAGACAACAGGGCTTTCTGTAATCCTCTCACAAAATGTATTGGAATTGAAAAATGGGTATAAAGGACACACTGTTAAGATATGGCAATGCATGCATTGTTTTCTGCGTAATGAAGTCAGGGTCTCCATGGTAAAAAGAAATTTTTATTTTATTTTTTGTCACCATCAGCAGTTAACCTAAAGTAGGAGCTGCTCCATTTCATTATA
The DNA here is from genome assembly GCA_031468815.1 of Morus bassanus. Classification (NCBI taxonomy): domain Eukaryota; kingdom Metazoa; phylum Chordata; class Aves; order Suliformes; family Sulidae; genus Morus; species Morus bassanus. Next base: position 8,393,458 of record CM062583.1, read on the forward strand.
GGTTAAATGACTTACCATACAAAACTAGCTGAGAAATGTACATCATTAACACTGCATTTTTTAATAGGTTTTAAAAACATGCTTTAGGATTAGTGAAGAAAATACAATACAGCATATGTTATTGTTCTGGAATTTTTTTTAATAGAAAGCGCTCCTTCTCAGCATTCCCCCTTCAGTGGAGTCACTTAGACACTTCCAGCTGGTGGCAGGGGATACAGCCATAATACAGCTTTCTCTGTCCCAGCTGTCTTTTTCATTACGTTAAATGCATTATGATGGCTGCACTGTTTTATAAAGGTTCAGGTACAGAAAGGTATAGGAAGAAATCTGCAACTATGTATTTTTGTAGTGACTGCAAGCTTCTGTGAGATCTCTGGATCCTGAATGTGTTCCTGGCTCTGGTCACAGATTTCCTTCCAATCACTGGAACATTTGCTGTAAGGGCTGGCTAAAGGTGCCCGAGGAAATCACCTTTTACAAGGGAGCATTGTTGTAAAGGATTTTTAATGCATTATGGCTCATGCAGCATCACAGTTAAAGAAAACCAGGGATTTAGAAATTAATGCTGATGAAGAAACTGAGAAAAAAAGAAAACACAGGAAAAGATCCCGGGATCGGAAGAAAAAGGTATCTAGATCTGTGCCAAATTCTGACAGGGATTCTTTTGTTTTAATTTTCTTATCTTGCAATTGAAGTATCAAAGCTTGTTCTTGTGTGTAACTTTGTAGCTGTGGGAGTAATTTCTTAACGCTGTAAAATAGCATTGATAACCACGGCTGTGGGGTTTGCAAAGAAATTGAATGTTCAATTGGATATTAGTTGATTGCAGTGATGATGCAGAAGGTGTACATTCATTTCCCAGATAAATCACTTGTGTTACCATGATATGCAAACTGTCTGTGAGTTGAAAATAGTTTGTAACCATAATGTGAGGTTAAATGCTGAGCTTTCTCTTAGGTTTAACCGCATAATAGTTTAGCCTTACATACATGTACTTAAAAGGGATGTGTGTGGAGGCAGATTGTTTTTCTTTGTGTTGGGACTGTGTCACGTATTTGGCTTCTGAAACATCCATTTTTGGGATAATGGTACAGAAATAAGGTGTTTCAGTGTTTCTTTTTTTTCCTAAGGGTGAGCTGTTTTACAGAGTTAAGCTGTAACAATCTGTTATTAGCAACTTTCTTTTGTTAGGGAAATATAGGACTGAGATTGCAGAGCCTGCTTTTCCTCTGCTGTAGATTTGTCTTAGCTGCAGAAAACCCTCCAGCACACTAGGATACAAAAAATTCAGTAGGCACTGCATTGCTCAGTTCAGGAGCCTCTGTGTGATTCTAATCTTACTGTTTCTCTCTAAGGTATAAAGCAAAATAGTTATGGTTTGTGGCATAATGACAGATAAAGAGGCCAGCCACTTTGGTAGCTCTGTGGATATGTCCTTAAAAATGACACCTTGTACTCTGCTCCGTAGAAACAAGGCCCTGCCATGATTTCTTGTCTTTGGCTGTAATTTATTATAATTTTTCAAGAACATATCAAGAAGCCAGTTGTCTTAACGGAAACCTGGGAATGTAGTATTTCTGTGTGCCTTTGTGAAATCCCCCTAAGGGGGGATTGGATAATCTTCATATGCTCAGAGAAGCGGTGCATGTGCTTCCTAAATGACATGTAGATTTCCTCTAACATATGTGCATCTTTTGGTTGGGTGAGAGTCAGCATTTCCCTGCCCTTTTCTCTTTTTTTTTTTTTTTCCTTTTCTCTGCCATGGCGGTACTGCACATAATGAAAAGCACCAAGAAACCCACTGCCTTCTGTTCTAGTGAGCACATTAGGAGACTGTTTAGATGGCTGCAGTGAATATACTGCAGCATGTTAACTGTAGGTATTTTTTCTGTGTGAATGTATACATACCGATCTTCTGAAACATCTCCAATACAAAGGAAAGTGTGAAAATAAGAGTCTGTCTTTGGGGCAAATTTTGAAGTGCTGCTGTTTGAAACTGAATTAATAATATTTTTCTTGTCTGCTGTTTAGGTTATGTGCAGGTCTGTAATATAGCTATCAGGGTGGGTTTTTCCCCTCCAGCTGAAAATGACCACAGCGGTTAAAGGTTTTAGGAGCTGGCCTGTCAACCCATATTTACCTATGGCTTGTGAGCTAAAAATGCATAGTCTCTCAGCCAACCCTGCTCATGATGCAGGAAGCCCACGTTGTACTTAATGTGCTCAAGTTTAACAATGTAACAATAGCGTGCCCAACCGTATCCATATACTGTCTTTGTATGAGGGTGCTTTCTCACAGTTTGTAATTAGAACGATATAGAAGGGATGTGGCAGTGAGAGGCTCTTGATTCAGTGAGGTGAGACAATTGCTTTGTGGACAAAAATGCTTTATTGTTTATACAACACAGTGCTGTAGAAAGGAAATCTCTTAGCAACCAGAGTGGCACATGGATAAATATCAGCCTATTAATCTCAAATGTGTGGATTTTTCAGTGTTTTATTTCTGCATCTTAAGAATGAGATAGAATAGAGGGCTTTTGCTCCACCAAAGGCTTTTTTTGGGTCGTATCCCCCACCCCTTCGTGTCACACTGGAATTTGGTAGCTTATTCCAGTTTCTTTCTGGGTTTCCTTAGGACTTTACAGATTCAGGGCATGTAGAGGCTCTCTTTACTAGAAGAATGGAGCAAAAAGCAGCAATTGCTTCACTTAATGTTCTTACATTTGGGCATCAGTCTTCTCACAGCAAAGACATGGTTTTGCTACCCAGTACATAGGGCGTAGGAAGTCCAATAATTGTGGTTTGCCATTTTGTACTTTCCTGACTATTTAAAACATTTTCCCCCCAATTTTTCCACTATGAGTTGTGAGTCACTTCTTGTTCCTCTGCACCACCCACAAGCAAGCAGTACTCGGGGTTTTTTTTTGTTAATCACATGATGCTGCACAAAGCTAACACTTTGCTTAAGCAGTATACAGAAATATCCTTTAGGGTCTTCCAATCACATTGGCACAACAGAGAGTGCTAACGTTTCTGGATAATTTATACAGTAAGGAGACCAAGGCAGCCACTGGTTAGAAAGTAATGCTGGTGGGAGCACCAAGTGCAGACTTGATGATACCAGCAACAGTTATGCTGATTTATGTTCCTATTTAGTTTGAGTATTGCAGTCTGAGGGTAATAATTCACTGCTTTTGACTGGTTAAGCAATTTTCAGTGTAATAATGTTTCTGTTAAGGCTTGCCTCAAAACTTGTATGAGAGAAATGACCTTTTTAAAAATATACACAGAACAAAACCCTGTATTATGTCCAATCCCATTTAATTTCCAGGTGAAATATTTTCAAATTGTCACACTTAGCTCTGTAGAGATGCTGTGCCTCTGTGCCCTATGGGTGCACCACGCTCTTTCTCTTTGCCTGAATTCAAGATATTTCTGAAGGTTCAGAGCTTAAATAGTTTAACTCTTGTAAAAGAAAGGGATGGGGCCAGCAAGTGAAGTGAGTACAGTGAAGGGTCTGCATTATACAGGTTTCCCAGTTATTCTGATCAGGTTTATATTACAGCTTCAAGGAGTTCTGCCTCTGGCTGGTTGTGCAGTGTCCTACACTGCAAATAGTTTGAGTACACCCAAGGGCAGACCTGAGCCTTAAATGGAATCACAGAACAAACCAAGCCACCCTTAATAATAAGTGACTGATCGGATGGCCTCCTTGATTCCTTATAGTGTGGCTCTGTTTTGCATAGTTTGGTTTGTGAAAACTAGAAATTATTTATCCTATAATTATGTCTGGAAAGAAATTAGTTACTTAGTGCTGTTCCTAAAATACATGTGAAATCTCTGAATTTTTTTTTTGTGTTCTCTGTTCAGTACATAGTAGAAGAGAAGGGTGGGTCTTGGCACATACTCAATGATTTACGTTTTATACAATATTCAGCAGGACTGAAATGGTTTCCATTTGCGTGTAGTGCTCAGGAACTAGCATGCTCTTTGGGAACACAGAATAACTGGATCATAATGCAAAGCCTGGCTGCTGCCGTCTCTGAGATGTTAAAGGCTGTTGCTGTCACATCCTCTGCTGCTCCAAATTTGTGGGCAGCAGGGAAAGTAATGGATGCCAATGTTGCAAATCCTGGTAATTTCATCATAAGGCTCACAGTGTTTGAAGGTTTTACTTAACTTTCAGGTATGCTGGAAAAATTGCCCTGCAATTTCCCGATGGGTATAAATTGAAATGCTGTGTCAGGAATGATCAACCTGTAGGTGTGTGGCTGTTCACGTGGCTTCGAGGAGACCGTGCATCTTCTGGGCTGGGCTCTCCTCCCAGCTGCGAGGGCCTGTGGGAGACAGCTTGGACTGCCTAAGGTAGCAGAGCTGGAAACACCTCCCAGGGGCAGCGGGACCCCAGGACGGCATCATCATATCCTAGCTGGGAGACTCCTACTGTTCCCTTCCTCCTCAGCTCTCTCGGGGCTGTCAAATGTTCTATGGATCTCAGCTATGTCAAGGCTTCAGTATGAGTCTCATGAGGTTTAAAAAATTCACTATCTGCACCCACACAATTAACCTGAGCAAAGGGTTGAGTGCAGACCAGCTTCAGTGCAAGTAGCTTCTTCAGTTTGGTTCACAGTGATAATTAAGCAGGTTTAAGGAAAACAGGGATAATTCTTTCTCTGACAGGCACATGTTCCTGCAATGAATTGCCCTGTGGTTTTAAAACTAATTTGTGTTGGAATTGGTGCAGTTTTCACATGCAAACAAGTCTACCAGTTATCAGGTAAAGCTTGAAATGTGAGCTTCATGGCTTTTAACTCCGATAACAAGTACAAATCCCCATCTATTTTTAAAAATTTTTAATTTCAAGATTTTTAAACAGATCTCAGGATCAGAGAGGTATGTTTCATGGTTTCTGAACAGTTGAACTTGACAGTAGTAGAATCTACATAGGTAGGCACAAACGATTGTTCCTTAACTCATTTGTGTTAAGACACAAACCAGGCAGATGTTGCTCTAACATCTGGGAACATGGCCTATGGTAAATGAAAAGATCACGTAGATTTAGGGCCTGAAGGAAAAATTGTTAAGTCAGTGTATCTTTTCTAGAGGCAAGAAAAAATTCAGCCATATCCTTGATTTTGGACATGATGCTCTGTCAGAGGCAAATCTAATTAAATAATTGAAAGATATTTTTGATAGTTTAGGGGCGCTGGTGGATGGGATATCTACTAGCAGTGTTGAATTCTTATTAGCATGGGGTTTGGTGGTGAAAGAGTGTTCCTATTCAGCTGGAACAACAATTCCTTCTTTGAAGATGACCCCCAAAGGAATGAAAAGATTGCATTGTATTGTGTGGGTAGCACTACAGCATCATTTGAAGTGGGCACTGCTCAGTGTTGTTTTGTTTATAAACCCAGAAAAAAATTTTACACTGTTATACATTTACATTTTTATTTAGGCAGGTTTAGAACATTCATCTTTCCTCTTCACCTTCTTGATGCCTCAGGATTGTGTCATCACAACGGATGGCCATTAGTTATTATGTAGATGTCAGTTTGGGTTATAAACCACGTTACGCTTAATGTTACCAGCTCGGGGCGGGAGGTCTTTTATCCTTCTGGTTTTTCTACCCAGGCTGGGTTTTATCTGGGTTTTTTTTTTTTTTGGGAGAGCTGAGGGTGTGGGGGAAATGCCTCTTCTATGGGGAAATGGATGCTTTTAAAGCAAAAGTAAGTTCAAAGATGATGTTTGGTGAACAGTGATTAAAAAAAAACAAACAAACAAAAAAACCAAAAAAAAACCCACCAAAAAAACAAACAAACAAAAAAAACCCCAAAACACCACCAAAACTCTTTATGCAGTTATGAATATTCACCTCTGTGCCAAAAGTCAAAGCACTGCTAATTTCAAGCTCTTAACTTGCCTGAATTGATGGCTTCAGGATAAGTCATGCGTACTTTGATACAATTCCCCTTGGCCATTCACTAAATGTTTGTTACTGTGAGCCAAAATATTTGTTGACCAGTGGAACTGACTGAGCACCTGCTAAAATTGAGGGTTAGACTCAATCAGACCTAGTTTGACTGGAACAGGGGGTAAGAATGAGGGTCTTGGTGTACATGATGTGGGTAGAGGAAAGAAATAGAGAAGAAAAAACATCTGAGTTGTAAGTTGTATTTAAAAAAAAAATTTACTTTGTTCCCATACAAAGCCTGATGTATTCCCACATTGATTTGAATGGAAGTTTGTATAATAAAGGGCTGGATTTGCTGTTATTCAGTGATTTGTACAGCTGTTTGGCCGCTGGTAGAGTCATAACAGGGATTTTCTGACTGAGGCAGTAGGGCTAGTGCAGGACTGCGTTGTAAAATCATAGAGAACTAGGCCTTAAGGGTTTCATCAGCGTGCCTGTCAAGTTGGAAACCTCTTAAGCCTTTTAGCAACTCTACAAAATAATGCCTCGCTGTTAGACTGGGATGTGTGGGGGCCCTTTCAGGTAATGAGCTTAACTGAGAAGATACAGCTGCTCTACATTGTTCCTGACTTCAGTTAACTAACTTAGGCTGTAGCTCTATATATTAAATGGAAAAAGATAGGTGCCTTCAGAAGATAATTCAGTGCATGTATGTTAAAGCAACATCCTCATTTTCAAAGGTATCAAGTATCCTCCAGCCCTGCAGCTTCAGCTGTGAGCTTTGGGCATTCTGCAGGTCAGGCCCTGGTATCTCTGGTGGATGTCTGGGATTGTGTAACACTTTTAAAAATCTTTCTCGTATGTCTGTTGCCTGACCATGGTATTTGTGTGGAGCTCTGCTTTGTTGGCCCGTGCTCCATGAGGTGGCTAGTTACTGATGTCCACGGAAGCGGTCAGCTTTTGTTTTTATTTTTTAGGGATTGAAATCACGGTATGGTGACTTGGAAGGGAAATCCAACAGAATGTTTCTTTAGTATTTATTCAAGTAAGACTAATGTTGACAGGAGAACTAGATTGAAATAAGAAGATTGTTTTGCTAATTGAAAAGAAAATTCACTCTGGGATATATTTTTAAAAAAAAAAACAACATAATTTTGCCAATAAGCTGAAGTTCTCCATAATTTAGAAAGTTATGACTGTTTAGTAATGTGAATTTGTCCCACATGAGATTGTTAGTGCTCTGAGATGTACACAAACAGTTTAATGCCTTTGTATTATATATCAGAGCTAAAACTTTATTTTGCCTTTGTAGTTGCAGAAAGATATAGGACATACTGTACTGCGTAGTCACCTTCATCTGAGCATTTTTTTAGAAAACTATTTATGGTTTGTTTTAATGACCTGAGCGATGTATTTTGCCTAACTTTTTGGTTGTTCAGCTATGTTTTATTTGCAGTTCTGGATTTTAGTTTATTGGGCAGCTGAAGGGTCTAATGTATTATATGTTGCGTCATCATGGTTTACGTCCCAATTTTTTATCTCAGTTCAAGTGTTCATTTCAGTGTCTTCCTAATTCTTCATTGAAAATCATTCATAATTAAAGAGAAAAGTACAAGGTAGAAGGGTTTCACATATGTTTCTGATATCCTAGTTTGTGCAGAATATATCTTACTCCATATTTATCTAACTGGAATTAACAGGACTTTATAGAAGTAGCTACTTCTTGATAAAAGTGGTAGTATCTAAGGCCTCTATTAATACACCAATTGCTCATGAGCACAAGCAAGAAATGAGAGTCTGTACCTTAACAGGTATCCACTACCCCATCATGGCAAGTTATACAGAGACAATGTCTGCATTTATTTCATGGGTGTAACATGACATATATCATAGTGCCTAGTGGAGGCTACCTCAATAAAATCTCCATCACTAGCATTAAACTTGGTGTCTCTGGTGACCCCATCTCTTCCAGGAGCCAGGCAGGGTCCCAGGTGTTCCTGGTGCTTCACCCATGGGATTAATAATTTATAAATATAAAAAGGTCCTGTGATCTTGTCACTTGCTTCCCTTGTGAAGGAAGGGATGCATGCGTCACTTTGATACGTGATCCAGTGTCAGTGGAAATCACTGACTGCTTTCTGCAAAGAAGTCCGTGATGGCTTATAGAAAATTGTGGTTTGTAGATTCTGAGCAGGTTTCTGAACAGCTCTCAGTTTTGGTGCGTATCGAGGGAAAAACGTTGGTCACTAAATGAGCTTGAATTACATTCATGTATTCTACACTTACTTGTAATACCACTTTAAATATATATGCATAGATGAGATGAGGTTATAATATATCAGTTGTTTGTATTTTTGTAGAATATGGAAGGTATTTTTGAAAGCAGAGAAGTGTGTGTCCTTTTTTTGTGAAATCTTGTCAGCTCAGCTCTGAGCTACAGCCCTATCCTTAACCCTGCGGCCTCTGCCTTTTGAAATAAGATGTTATTAAGTATCCAGGCTCTGCTGGGTAAGAGGGTTGGGAGGGAAGTCAGAGGACAAGACAGGTAGTTGCTGAATTCTAAGTGCTGTGAAAGGATTTCCTGGAGCTGCTGAAGTGGCTGTTTTTCCATAATCATATTTTAAAAGTAAGCACCATGATTATGCAAATCTTTGAACTCTGATAGACTACAAGCAAGTAGTAACCCATCTGAATTCAAGTACTTGCATAGCTCACTAGTGAGGAACTAGTGAGGAGTAACCATGGGGTGTAACACAAATACTCTTCTCCATTAATGATGATGTGATCTGCCAAGCTGGGGGTGGTGCTCTTGTAAACAGCTGCTTGCATGGCATCTTTGTGCTCTGATTGCTGAAGAAGAGTTCAGCCTGAGTGCAAAAAAAAAAAAAAATCATACCCTCTACTAGTAAAGGATTTATACACAGCTAAACATATATGAAATGCATGTGATATATAAGTGGGTTTATACATGTGCAGGGCAAGAGCAGGAGGGGAGGTGGTGGTCAGGGATTCGGTTGTGACTCCCCACCTTTGTGCTTTGCACCAGTCCGTCCATTGCCCTGAGTCAGGCATCTCCAAAGTGTCCCTGCTTCCCACAGTGAGCCTCCATCTGGGTTAGGGAGCACTTACACTGGGAGAGGTTGCATGGTGCTGCAAGGGGTTTAATTTCAGAGGAAGCGTGTTCCCTTTGCAGCGTCTTCCTAGTGCAGCCGCTCCTGGAAAGCCAGGCTCAGCATATTGCCAGTGCTGTTGGCCAGTCTGGGTCCTTAGGGAGAAGCTGTCCACAAAGTTGTTAGCGGTGAAGAAGCGTACGCTGTGTGGGTGTATATAAATAATTTGTTTCTTCATTTATGTAATTTACAGTGTTATTCTGTTCCATTGCTGTCATTGATTCCTAAAGGAATTATAAATCCCTTTTTAATGAAAAGACAATTTGAAAGAACAAGTCATTAGATAGAACAGATCAAGAAGTTAAATGGCCCTTTTCAAACTTCTGCCACTTTTCTTTTGAAACTCTTGAAATGACAGCATCACCAGCAATTTCTGCTTCACGTTCTGAGTTCACAAAACTCGGAACAATTCACAAGTCAGTACAGTTGTTGATATCTACCTCTCAGTTAGAGAATGCTGATTTGCATATTCTAAAGAGCTTTCCTTGAAGGCAATATTAAAACGAGAAACCACAGTGATGTTCTCCTGCTGTATCCTCTAATAAACCATACTTTTACCTGCTGTATTTGGTGTTGGTAGAAGATAGAATTGTGGAATTCAAGTTCTGTTCAGCACATTGGTTCATTTTCTGGGGGATTACTTTTAAATGTCAGGACGTAGAATAACTCCATTGTTGACTTCCTTCAGTTAAGCAAGATTGTCACAGCTAGCTGGGCAGGTGTCCTTCCCAGTGACATGTCCTGTATGTTGTCCCCAAGCTTACCTACCTGGAGGGTGTTCTCCAGTGATCTCTGGGGACCTGTAGAAAAGCCGAGCTGGATAGATATTCCCTCCACTTCCCAACATGAGTTTACAGGGTATTTTACTAACAGAAGGCAAAGGTGGAACTGAGCCACTGACTGTAGCTAGCTATGTGTAACTTTCAGGTCATTTTTCCAGGGTTGTAATCAGAGTATCCTATAAATATAGGCATTCATAGCTTTAGATGAGATTCCTTCATAGGTTGAATAATTTTATTTTCTCCCACACAGCTTTTTTCTTTCTCCAATAACTGCATCACCACTCCTTCTAGACCCTACCATCGTATCTCAAATTGAAATAATTGCCCATCATTAATCACCAGCTTAATATTTAGCATTTGCAACCATCTCATCAGCTGAATTTACCATTGACCTGTGAGGAAATATCAGTGTCTGGGTGATCTGAGTCTGTAACCTGTCCTCCTGCCCCTTTTGGATTTGTATGAATCTAGCAATCATCTCTGGTGTTGAGGCTAATGTTTTCATGCTGACTGTAGGAAAATTAATGTAGATATTACTCAGAAATAGACTGCTGAGTGGACCTTGAAGCACAGGTGAATAAGCCTGGAGTGCTCCCCATGCCTGAGGGGAAAGATCCCCCAAGAGGAGAGATATATGTACTAAGCACCTCATGGTGCAGCAAGTTAAAAAAGAGCCTCAATCTATGTGTGAGTAAATGCAGCATTTTCCTGTAATGCTGAGGAAGCCCCTTTCAAAAAAGGCTTTTTCTGGCCAGGCAGTAGCAGACAGTGTATTCTGGAGGGTGGCTGTGGACGATTTCCTTTTTCTTACACAAGACACTGAAAAGTTAAAACATCCCATAGTGAAATATTGCTGAGAAGTGGGTGGGAAAGGCTTCCTTTATTACATTTTTACCACCTAAGCAAAGAAAACCTCTTCAAGGAGAATCAGTGAATGCATTGGATACCTGTGGTCCTAGTTTTTCCTACCACTTGATTTAATTTGAAACCACCAGCATTTTGAAGCTGTTAAACATCAAAATTCTGATAACTAGACTGCTGTTTTTCTAGCAGTCTGAAAAGATTAAAAAGATGTTGAGAGGAAAACATCTGTCATGACAGTGGGTGCACAATCAAAGTTTCTAAGTAGGGCAGCCTGAGGAACAGCCAATGCTTTTTAACAGTTATGGGCAAGTGTATGTTGTTTGATGTTCCTATCTGATATTTTCCTGTCTACCTTTTTTGTAATATCAGAATGTCTGGTTATGCTTAAAGAAGGTTTAATAAATGTTTTGCACACTCAGCACGCACTACCCACCTTAAAGATAAAAGTATGCAAACTTGCAAGTCATCCAAGCAACAAACAAAGGGTAGGGGTTTCTCCCACTGTCTCTTCCAGTTTGATCTTAAGCAGTTTATTTAATCTCTGGTTTTCCTCTCTGTAAAATATCTCCATATTTTTCTTCCTGTGCATTTTAAAGATCTCTTTTCAAATGGAAAGCACTGACTATTTTTCTATTCTTGATATAGAATGTATTTTACATGCCTTGCATAAGGACCGTTGCTACAAAATAAGGCCCATGAAGGGTTTATAGTTTTTTACTGACCTCAGAGCTGCTCAGTACTGCCCTGATGTGTGACCTTTTGGCTGTGTCCACAGCTCTTGGGAACACTTGCTGGTGTCTTGCCATGATTCTGGAGGAGAAATGTGGATTTTAAAGAAGTATATGCTTTTTGAAAAACTTTTGGTGGAGAAGTATGCATGAAAACAATTCTAATTATGGCCCTTAGTATTCATTACAAATATCCAAATTACTGTTATTTAGATAAATTTTCTTTTTATATAGTATACCAAGCCATCGGCTAAAGGCTGTTTGATAATGATTGATCGTACTAGTTAAGTTGCAGATAGAAACGTGTTGTTTACAAAAATTTTGTAAAGATCTTTCAGAATTGTTTCTGTTTATCCTACCCAATATACAGAAAAATTGTCAAAATCCTGGTTTTAGAAGTGCATAAATTTAATCCGAAATGGCTGAAGTGTATTTCATAACATTGTATGTATCTTCTTGTTGACCTATGTGCACCCATTATCCTTGAAGCTAATCTCACTGAATTGTGGTCAAGTCATAGGTCCAATTAGAAGAACCACTGAACATATGCAATAAATTCAGCTTGAAAGGCCACATGCACAATCTGCCTTGGGTTGGAAACCCAAGAGATGCTGTGACCAAACAAGAACCGCAGGGAAGCTGTTCAAAATTGTAGCTCTTTGTTCCCAACAGCAAAGCTGCCCCTTTCTCCTTGTTTACTACCAAATGCAAATGAGCAAACAAAGCTGGTGCACTTTTAAAACAAGTCAGTTTGAAGGAAGATGAGAAAAAAGGAATGCAAGCATTGGAAAGGGCCTTGATGTTGAAATGGGAGCAGCTATATGGGAGATACAGCAGGAGAGACTGGGGCAGCTGACCCAGTAGTTCGGTTTTATTTTGGCTGTCACCAGCTGTTGGGAGACGAACCCCTCGCTCTGAGGAGCTCCTTATTAACCCACAATGTTTTGCCCAGGCTGAGTCAGTAGATAAAACCTGGGAGGGGAGGGAGCAGAATTAGGACAAAGCCAGCAAAAATTCAGTCTCTGCTGGGGACTGGACTCCAAACCCTGCTGAGTTCAACGAGACGTGCGGTTCCTTTCAGTCTGGTGCAAATAGGATCTATGAGCAGTAAAGGTGATGTATGGCTGATAAGATGGCTAAGGGGATCGCTCTCTTCCCTGCGAGCACCAGCCCTGCTGCAAGTGAGCAAATACAGTGCTGCCTGCAGGGCTGCTGCTCTCTGATTGTATTGTTGCTGTGGGACTGCAGTTATCCTTGTGAACTCCTCCTCCCCAGGCAGAGATACTGGTTTGTGAGGGGGAGAAATTCAGGCATCGAAGTAGGCAAAAAGATAAAAACTCTCTAGCTTTATATAGCAGGGTGAGGAATTTAATTGGTTGGAGGACATACAAGAGATCGCATCTGATTAAGTCCTTGAAAAGATGAGATCTCTTATCCATTACCTGCTGCATGAATTTATACCATGCATATGTACCCTAGTGCTTTGTCAAGGTCTGCATACAAAGAGGTAACCACAAATTAATCAGGGCTTGTCAGTTTTGTGATATTTCTGGTACAAACTTGAGCAATTCATTTACACCTACAAAATAGCAATTGTTCCCTAAAATAGCAGTCTCCTAAGCAAGATGTATTTTTTTTACTTAAAGTTTAGGAGTGAAAACAAAATTCAGTTTCATGTCTTTCTGTGTGTTTCTTTTTCATTTGCAGTAAAATTTTTCTCACATTTTCTTCACAAGTCAGAATCTCTGTCCTAGTTTTTGCAAGACATGGTCTCTGCCTGCCTGTTTCCTAGAAAATAGTTGTCTGAAAGAGTTGCCTGAAAAAAGAGCAAAGGTGATATCTCAAAAGGAAAATGAAGTCACAGGTTATATTCATATTCAAACTAAACAATATCTTAAGGAAAGATTAGGGAAATATACAAAGAGGAAACAATAAAACTGGGGGGGAGCAGGGGCATATCTTGCAAAGCTGGCCAACAAAAGCCCCGCCAGAGCTTTTGGAGGCTCCTGACTGGACCTTTGCAATACATTGTGTCTTCCTGTGGGTTCAGTTTTCTCTGGTTTAGTTATTCAAAATAGCATTTTTATTATTTTTTTTTAGAAACATGCATGTTAACTAGAGGCAGTTGATTTTTGTTAATATCAGTTATTTTATGCATTTATTGTTCAGATGAATATTCAGTCCTTTGCCTCTTGGATAGTTTTGTTCATGCAAACATAAATTGAATATATGAAGTGTTATTAACATGAGGGTTGCCTGGAATTAGTTTTATTTCACGGGTAGCCAGTTATCGTGATTCAATAAATGCGATTGTCTATAGTTCTTATATTTGGCAGTTACAGATTAGAGCTGCATAGCTGTAGGGAGGATGTTGTAGCAATACTGTTTAGGTTTAGTATGTAGCAACCTTGTTTTGAATACATCCTGCTGTTTGATGAAGAGATGTTAATGGCTGCTCAGGGGAAGAGTGGTGGCAAGAGAGGACATGGTCAGAGGTAACTCAGAGGGAGTGTGTTAACCAACCTCAGAATGACAACATGCACTTTTTGCAAAAGCCAGAACCAGAATGTTTAATAGCAGAGCAGTGATAATAATGCTGGATTTCAGACTACCTTTTGTAATGAGAAAAGGGCAGTTATATTTTGTGGGAGACTCTGTTGATGGCTGTCCTCGCACTGCATAGTAACAGCCCAATGAAGTTGGGGGGAAAGCTGGTCCTTCAGCCTTGCATTGTTAACATACTGCTGGTATTTTAAAGAATATTTTTCTTCCATTCTGATGTCTTACAAACATTAAGATTTCACTTAAAAACATGCTGCATGTCTTTTAAGTCTAGTTACATTGTACTTGGAATGACTTTTAAAAACGTTTGCCCATGGGCCATGGCATTGTTGCCTTTCCTGAATGATGCTGCCAAATGCAATAGGAGTGCATGTGGGAGGGAGTCACACCACTTGGAGGGTAGCCCGCAAAATGAGGGGAACTCATTTATCAGAAAGAGGGAATTAAATAAATCTTTCCCTCCAGAGAACTAAGTTCCTTTGCATTAGATCAAGGAAAAGTTCTCTTTGCTTTGATTTTTAAAACCTCTAGCTGCAAAAGATATATTAGCTGTTGCAATTGAAATGTGTAGGGAAAAAAATGCTATGTGCCAGTCACAGATTTCAGTTTTCAGAAAGCAAAATATTTTGCAACTAGATAGGCTGATCAGCTTTGTGTTGAGCTGATGGGAAAGAAAAACTTTAGGCAGCTTCTGGTTTTGAAATATTTATTTAATTTTTACCTCTGCTTTCAGCCAGAAAGACAATAAAAAGGTGCAGCATTGTTTCTTAGAGCTCACAAATGACTAAGCAGACTGCACGATATCTTTGCTCCTGTTGTCATGGGTCTGGTTAGTCCAAAGTGCTAAATATTCTGGCACTAATTCAGCAAAGTACTTAAGTGTGCGCTTAAACTTAAGCCTATTTGTAAATCAGTTGAGTACAGAGGAGGCACTGTGTGCTTAAAGCTGAGTCCAGTCTTAAGTGAGGTGTTGAATGGGGGCCATGGTGCTTACCCCATCAGAAGAGGGTGAGGTTTTAGAAGACAAGGTCCATCCTGAAATGCTATCAGTTATCCCAGCTCTGTGCAAACAAGGTTGGGTGTGACCATCTGCGAGCTGCAGATGACATTATTTACCTTGAATAGTAGATTTGATATATTGGGGATTCCGATTAACTCCAAAATTTGGCATTTCAATGACATTATTTTCTTCATAGGTGCTTTTTTTTAAGCCTGTATTATCAATATTTGTACATAATGGTCAAACACTGACAGTGAGGAAAACATTGAAGATGAGAACAATGATAAATCCATTAAATAAGGCAAGGAAGGCCATGTAGCACTAAGTCACAGCTGATAATTGCACTCATATTATTGGTTTAATCATGCTTATTAAGCAGCTAATTAACTCATTATATGGCTGATGTTACAGAGGTATTAATCCAATATGTAAAGTGTAAGTATATAAATCCTCCTTTGGGCAGTTATTTGTATGCCACAAACAAAGATAAATTTGGAATATACTGGCCAAAGGCTAGCAACTAATTCAGGCCAATTTTTTCACATAAGAGTTTCTTAATTTGAAATATACAGTGTCACAAATTTAATTTAAGCTCAGCAAAGTATTTCAGTCAATAACAAGATGAACATATTCTGAAAAAAAAAAGCAAAACAAAAACAAATTAAACAATCCATAAAATGCTGATTTAAATTTTGAAAATGAAAAAAAATCAATCAAAAGTTTTGTTTTGGCATGTTGAACCAAAGGATTTTATTTTAAATTTTTTATTTGTTTTGCAATTTCTTTGCAAGTGTTTGGGAAAGCTGAAAATTCTGATTACAGTGTGTCATTTATATTCAGCAAGATATTCCTAAAATAATTTCTGTGTAATCTGGTGGGGTTTTCCCAGATATTTTTTTTTTGTTGCTGTGAGCAACGGGAGCCATTTCAATCACTAATACTGCTCTCTTTGTGACAGCCCTCCAAATACATCATGACCCTATAGCAGATTCAGTCTTCTGAAAACTATTAAGGATCAGCTTACCCTAAGACTTCAAGTGAAATGAAATATGAGCCCATGGTGACGGCAGTTAAGCATGTACTGTCATACTTAACACATCCGTGATTCTGGAGACTCAAATAAGCAGTAAAATAGTTAAGTATCTGTGTTATTAAGATGAGTGTGTTCTTTGTGACATTGCACAAGTGTGTCTCATCTTGTAAAGTGGAGTAAGTTAATTTACTAAAGTGTTTTCCTAAATCCAGGAGTGAAATGTGAACATCTCCATTATCATTAATACAGGCATTTCATGCAGTCTGCTCTTTTAGTGACTATTCCATTCAGCGTTTGCAATGGTATTAATACTAATTGCAAGTAACTAAAAGCTGGGCTGCCTGCTGAACTGGGGGCGAATTATGCACCTGGAGGTGTAAGGCCCTCCACCTTCCCATCCCCTGCAGGGGAAGGCCTTACACGGAGGTGGCTGTCAGGGGGAGGCCTAGTGCTAGTGAGAAACAGATCAATTCTGTAGGCATGTTGATTTACACATGTGTATTTCCTTTTTCGAGAGAACAGATGATGTTTTGATGTTTTGAAACCTTTTAAAAACTAGTTTAGGTCAATGGATTCAAACCTAAGATTGCTAAGAAGACTATTTAAAATCACAGCTATTATCTATTTTAATTTCCTCTGCTGGAGAGTACCCCAAAACATTCATTATGTGGAGGGTATAATCTCTGAACAAATGACATGGTGGAATTAATGAACAATTAACTATGATCATACGTTATAAACAGAGCTGATTAGAATCCACACATGCCTGGGTTTTAGAAAGACTCTCTTTAGACTCAGCTTTGTGTTGGTGAGGTAGGGCCATGCAGCTTTCATTTCTTATTCATTGTGTGAGCAGAACATCATTTCCTCTGAGGTAAGGCTACATCTCTTAGTTTTCATGGCAACAAGACAAAGAATTAGTCTATTCTTCAACTTCTGTGTGTGGGGAGTGTAGGGGTGAGGAAAATAAGAATTTTTCCTGGTAATATTATCCTTTTATTAGTTTAGCTAGTACGCTTACATTACAGACTTTCTCCCATATCCTGGAGACTATTCTCCGATATCCCATGTGGTGATTAAATCAGAGAGAATATTACTTCCAGAGTAAATCTGGAAGAAAGGGAATATCTGTCCCCAGTAGCTGTGGCTGCATGGTGGTGTATGCAGCGTGGAATGCAGTTACTGTGCTGTGCAATTTACTCTCTTCATTAAATCAGACAAGCGTCAGGTGAACTGTAGAAATTCCATCTGCATTCGCAGTGGGCTGCATGCATACTATTTACACTTTTTTCCTATCACTTTATTTAGCTTCCACAAGTATGTGTTTAATAAATGAATACCATTATAAATTATGATGATTCTTTCAAAACAATAACGTCAGATACTGTGATCAAGAATATTTTCAACCGTAAAGGGAAAATGCTTCTGTCATTTTAAAATAGAAGCAGGCCCTGAGCTCTCCTAATGTCATTGGGGACAGGCGAGGATTTGTTTCAGAAGCTGCAGTGCAGCACCAGGCAATGACTGGACATACAGCTTGATGATTTTGCATCACATAAAAGCACTAGCTTCCCTCTTATCGCCTCAATGCTCTGATCGTCCTGAAAAGTGAGACAAAAGAAATGGTCCACTGTATACTGACCTTCATTGTAACAGTAGAAACCTTTCATTATTTTATCACATTGCTTGATACCCTAAAGGGCAATGCATTTGAAACTAGGAAATTTCATTTGCAGAAAGAAAGCATGTAAAATTTCCGTTGCATAAGGAGAGGTATAGTTTTACACGCACACTCTGTGTGTGTATTTGTGCTTCTTAAAGTATGTATACTTAAGAGATGCTTAAGCAGTAACTTACAGACCAGCTCTTCAGTCAGAAACCATTATGTCTGAATAATTTGTTTTGAAATGATAAAAAGTTGTTCCTGAAGTAGGAACAATTCAATCAGATACAACACTGGAAGTGAGAAATGGTTTATTTGAATTACACAAAGATATATTCAAATGGTACTTTTATTATTCCTAGCATGCTATCAAGTGTCCTCTGCCAGTAGCATTCTATGCTGGTAGGGACTATGCACCCTAACTCTTAAATAATAAATAATTGGTTTGGAGGGGTTTTAGCAAAATCCTCAGAATTCCAAGGTTAATCATGTTCATGACATTAAATGTTGGTAAATAATTTTGTTTGTAGGATTATTATCTGATTCTCATGCATTCTTAACTTGCATTACTAACTACTTTGAGTTGTGCCCAAGTACAAATGGAAATAAATAAAAGTTAGGCAGATAAATCCACAGATTTTCTGCTAGGACCTGTTCAGTTCTCAGGTGTCTTTAGCTCTTAGTATGTTCCGTTTTAAGCCATGATTTATCCCATTACTGTGCCCTAGTACCGATAGCCTGAGAGACAAATTATGAAACTATGCTTGTCTTTAGATAAAAATGCTTTTAACTAAGAATCTGAAAGTGGTTTTTTGGATTATTAGGTACTAAAGGCTTCGGTCTTTCTCCTCTTTGCAAGGTGAATGTGGAGTCTGTGAAATCTGTCTGCACCTTGCATAGGTATTCAGCATTTATAGGACTGTAGATGCAGTGGCTTTGACCAAAGACTAGCAAGCAGGCCAAAGCACCCTGGGGGACCGCGTTCCTGTGTGAAGGTCATGGAGCACAGTCCCCAGCTGGACATCACGAAGGGAAGACTTCAGGAGCCTGGCTGGAGGTCATGATGCTCTGGCTGCAGAGAGCTAGCAGTGTTTTGTTCACTGTGTTGGAGCAGATGGGAGAAAATGTAATGGGTTTTGGGTGGAGGTGCAGGGGCAAGACTATACGTACAGTAGGTAGCAGGCTTTGCCCTTGTTTGTGCTTTCAGCTTTCCACGGACTGAGCCCTGAGGAGGCGAGCGGCTCCCTGGGTCTGGAATATCCCCTCCTGCCTGTTTCGTTTTAGAGCCACTTGGATCTGTTGGCTGCCCTGCCTTGAGCAGAGCTACAGTTTCTTATAGCCGTTGTAGATGTGACAACTTGCTATTAGAAATTATTTACTATCTTTGGTATAAAAGAAAGTGAGACTTTTGTTTTTCTGTCTCATAGGATCAGGGAGTTTTGAAAGCAGTAAGATCTGAAAGTTTAATGTTCAAGAAGGTAAGGCTTGTTCTAGTTGGTGGCTGGAGTCCATGTAAGCAAAGGCAAGGGTCCAACTCTGCAGGGAATTGAGTTGCTGTTTCAATGGGATTAAAATGGAAATCTTCATAGAGGAAGATTCCTTCTCCTTTAGAAATGTCTGTTACACACTGGTCACTAGGCAGAGACCCTTCTGCTGGCTTTTCACAAGGCAGCTCCAGAAACAGTGTAGTTTTATCAGACTATTGCTCCTTACGAGCTAGTTATAGCAGCTTTCCCATAACCCTGTATTGCTATAATTAGGACACTGCTGTCCTAATGCACATGTTCTGCTTCCAGGATCTAAACAACTCTCTCTTCAGGGCTTTTCATTGTTCACTGTGGACACACTAGACTGTTCAAAGCTGATGCTATTGTCCTTGATCCAGTTCTGCATGAAGCTGGGAATATGTTCTTTGACTTCTACCAGCCAAAGTAACATGCCAGGTTTTACAATTGAACTAAATCTCCTGAATCAGCTGAAGGAATATCTTCCTTCAGATGCAAATTTTTAATTCTAAGGGACAAACAACGTAGTCAGGAGTTGAAGTAAAATGCTTACAGAAGATATGTAATATTCTTTTCCAGGATAAAATTAATAAAAATCATGGCTTGATATGTTTTGGTTTTTTGCAAGAAGCCTTTCCAGATAGTGAATGTCTGGAGACCAAACCAAGAAAGCGTTGATCAATACAGCTGAAGAAAACCTGCAACATTAGTTCCTCAGCCAGCAATGCAATTGCTTAATAACTGGCATTGATTATTGAGGAACTGAATACTGTGTGCTAAGAAATGAGAATATAGATTCATTTACAACAAAGCAGCTCATCTGTCTTCTGGCTTTCAGAGAATATCTGTAACCATACTGTGAGCTACAACATGTTGATGACCCTGAAGAAGCAATAGGGCATTAAGATGGATGAAAAGAAATCTGAGACCTAGTTGTAGTCTCAGTGTGATCTTGGAGTGTGGCCCTATGTTTCTTGGACTACAGTCTGTTTAGACTCATTGAGCCCTTATCACTGAAGGCTGCAGGGCTTAATTCCTCTTTTTCCTCCATCTCACCACCCCCAGCATTTGCATATTAGTATTGCCGATGTTCAGCTCACCTTTGGAGGGACACCAGTGGTTTGGGGGCACAGCAGTGTGGCCCAGTGGGAATCAGAGGCGGGTGGGAGAGGCAAAGAAGAGTGCACGAGCACCCTTTTTAAGGCTCGCAGCTTAACTTTAAGATTAAAGTGCACCCTCAGCATTTTTATGGCTTGGTTCTTTCTGTTGAATAAAAGCAGAACCATCTTCCAGGCTCTAACACTTAGCTGGATTGCAGATTTTGCTGTAGCCCTTTGTAGTTCCAGCTGCAAAAGTAAGGTAAAAAGAATACGTTTTCAAAACACATTCTCAGTGGCTTTGTTTAGCCTACAGGTGTTGTGGGTTTTTTGTTACTAAGTTGTCATCTCTACAACATCTCCAGTTTCTCAATAACCTTACCCACTAAGGACAATATTTGCCAATTAAAAAATGGTGCCTGGCATGCACTCGGTTGTTTTACTGATGGTAACAGATAAAATCTTGGAAGAAAGAGCCATCTTTCTCTCCTATTCTAACTGTGTGTAAGAGTGATCAATGTGGCATCGGTTTGATTAGGAGCATGAGTGAAACCTCCATAGACTCAATTCGGGCTCTGCTTTCTCCCCATTGCCATCACAAACTCAGATTGCTACCTGCTCTGGTAAGAAACATCCAACTGCAAAAGCTCCTTTTGTTCCCAGCCTGTCACCTGGCTTGTCTTTTCCCGCAATTATAAGGAAACAGAGGGAAAACATTGCTGAGCCCAGTTCCCAGAACTATATGGTTTGGCAGTGATTTGCTTTTAGCTTTAGGGTTCACTGCTGTTCTCTTTTTTCTGTGCTGTGGTGGATTATGCAGGTGTCAGAACTTTGAAGCCCAGTTATCTTTGTTTCCACAAACTTGATTGCAATTTTGATCCCAGAAGTGATTGTGAAGAGCAAAACAGTATGAGTTTTGAAAATCTGACCCTAAAAGGTATGTTGCTGTTAAATCTCTGAGTTTTAACATTAAAATATTTTAATTTTCTCTTAAGAAACTGAAAAAAGCTGGTTGATAAGGCTTTCACAATGGTATGCTTTTGCTACACATGAAGCATGAGTCACAGCATCAGTAACATTAAAAGTGTTTGCTAAGGTACAAACGATATGCCGGGGAGGAAGCAAAGGCAGGTGTGATACGTGTGTTGACTGATTATATGGTGAATGCTTACTAATCAGAAGGTTTAAGCTCATGAGAAAGCTACAAACTCTGTAGATATAACTGTTCTCCCAGCATTACAGACAAATGCAATAGGGCTGAAGACAGTGATGTAGAAACTTTGGACTTGATCCTTTGTGGAAAACAAAGCAAATGCTACCTGGGACTGACTTTTACCAATACCAACTTTTACTTTCTGCTTTCGTCCATCACGCTGAACATATGTTGGTTTACTTTCTATGTAACATTTGGCCATATGTTGAACAAGTCCTCTAGGAATGGCTTGCCAAGTGCCAGAAAATGCTCTGCTGTGGCAAACTGACAGGTAGACTAATGCTGTTCTGTTTTAATAATATTTTAACATAAACAGAGATTTGAATGAGTCCAAAAATATATTCAGAAGGAGGGACTGAGGTTTCTTAACTGATATAAGAAAAGAAATAACCATGAGCAGTGGCTTAAAAATCCCCCCCTACTTCAAGTAATTTTTATTAAAGGAGAGGAGAGTTATGCACACAAAGTACCAATGAAAAGACACAGCCATAATAACGTAAAAAGATTATTAAATATTTTTCAACACTTGATTACATTCTCCAGCATTTCTTCTTCAGTGCTTTCTGCCCTGATAAAATGAATAGCTCATCAACACCTTAGTAAACATCAACTGCAGCCTGCAGCTTTATTTTTCCATCATGAAACAATAGACAATGTGCTCAGTATCCCAGCCCAGCTGATCATGAGATAAAGTGTGACTAAAAAGTAGATCATCTGGTGGATGCTCCAGTGTTTGATATGACACAAAGGGTTCCTTTCTGCTCTCTAGCGTGCCCGTGCAGCTCCTACTGCAATCAGTGCGAGCTGTGCGTGCCTATTTGAGGCACGTTGCTGTATCTGAAGTGCTTGCTCTGTTTCATCATTGAAATTAGCACAGCAATAGAGACATCCAAGCCAAGCACAGCCACCTCTTGTCTATTTGTATATTCAGCTGTTTGCAGCATTAGGTTTAGTGGCTGAGCTTCTCTCTTACGCTTTTGTGCCTTGCATACTGTCCTATATAGCTGACAGGGCGGTATTAGACATATCCTTTAACTCTACCTAGCATCTTCCTCGCGGAAGGATTTTCTTGTTTTCCTTTTTCTTTTATGATATGATCTAGTTTAGTAAAAATTGCTATCCTCTAGACAAACACCCTGCAAGTAAGGTTCACAACTGTTGAAGGTGCCACTTTGACATATTCATACCAAGACTATCCTGGAAGGGCAATGCCTCAAGGGACAGCAAGTACTACAGTTAACATGTCCAGGCAATGCTGAAGCCACTAGATGTGAGATGTAAAGAAGGAACCTGGTACTATTTCTGAACGCATGTGGGCATATGAGAAGGCAACTGAGCCCACCAGGTCTTTTCCATGCTTCTTTGAGATACAAAATTGGAGAGCTGAGATGAATTTGGACTAATGTCAGAAAGCTGAGACGCTTCCTTTGGAAGGCTCCTGCTGCTGAATGCTTCATTGCTTTTTCATGGCTGTAGTTGCTTTATAACATTAATTATTCAAGTCTTGTGTATTTTCCAAATGTGGCTTTTGACTGTGTTGTGCCACAAGCTGTAGAGATGGAAAGTGGTGTGTTACTGTGTTCATCTTTGCCTCCATGCTAAGGCAGGGCTGACCCCTGTTGGCCTCTCCAAGTTTAAATGTTTATCTTAGTGCCTGGAAGCTTAAGAGCTTTGCTTTTTCCTGGTACCTGACAAGGGACCAGAAACTTGTGGTTTATAGGCCAGATACAGCTGGAAGCTCTTAGGTATGTCATGTTGTGGGTGTCTGGGCTGCAAAAGACATTTGGAAATACTCAGCCCTCTGCAAAGAGTCAGCTCCTCACACACGCGTAGGAATTTGTTGCAGCTCCTTTCTTGGCCATCCCTTTAGTAAAAAAAAAAGTATGGGGACTGCATTTGCACAGTGTTTGTGCTGCTATCCTAGGATTGCTTGTATGCCCAGAACTTGAATGTATCCATGTAAAGCCTTCACCGAAGCTTTCTGGCTCTAGTATAGACTATGGGTATTTCTGCATGGCTTTTTATCTTTGCAGACTCTTGTGTTCCTGAGAACAATGGTGGAGTTAATGTGGACAGCTATGCTAGAAGCACAGCAGCATCTAAAAAGATGAGATGGCCTTCACAGCAGAGCTTATTCAGGTCCAACTAGTGGGAACAAAGGTGAAGATAGCACAAGTTGATTTGCAGAAGACCGCCTCTCCTGCAAATTGCCAGATTATTACAAGCATTGATATGAACTCAGTTTGGAAGTAGGAATCAGGGACAGAGTACTCAATTATGAAGCATTTAGATCTTTTTCTCTTAGTTGTCATTCTTTTTCATATGTACCTGCAGTATATTTTTCCCCCCTCTGTCCTGAATTTCTTGTTCAGCATTATCTTTCCAATACTTGATAGAAGTTCATCATAACTGGGAAAATCTTTTTCTTATTTACATGTGTGAGCTGCATACAAGTAGCTGTACCTTTACCATACCTGTGCATTCCTGGATCAGTTCAGGTATGAATCAGTCCCTATGGAAATCAGTGGGGGTTTTTGCACTAACCTCAGTGGATGGTTCTCAATAGGGTCGTTGTGGGCTATTGGAGCCTTAGCCTTCTGTCTGGAGCCACAAAAGGCAGCATGTGGTATTTGGCATGTACAACCTGGAAACTGCTCCTTTGTTATACAGCACAAGGAGGTAAAAAATCATTGACAAAGTGGAGTTAGGGTTTTCATAAGCTGAAGCCTAAAGTGTACCCACACAGGTACATCTCCACAGGGGTGTTGACGGCGAGAGGGCCAGCAGCAGTGTGTTTGGCTCAGAAAGCTTCATTTGCCAGGCAGACACCTCATTCAAAAATTGTAAATGGTCCTTTTCCACAAAAGCTAACATTTGTCACACACGCACGTGAATTCTAAATCAAACTGATTGATTCTCCTTGTAAGTGTAATTCTGGTATATTCTCTTTTCTTATAAAATAGCCTCTGATAGCACTGAAGTGAATAATTCTATATTTGGCAATTATTTATGAGCTGCAGATCTCATAAACACAGCAGATGCATTTCCTGGATGTCAGCCATTAGTGCATCTGGGGACTTATTTACTAGTTATTGAAAATATTGGACTGGAAGGGAAAAAGAAAAGATGCTGCCACCTCTTTCTAATTTTCACCTAATTTCTGAGGTGTTCTACAGCATTTCTTCGACAAGATTTGTCACATTAGAAACATCCTTTGACATCTCTCAAATATTTAGTCGTCTTCCAAAATAGTAGTCTTCGAGGACACATTGCAGGCCCTGCATCTCAGAGGTTTGTATCCAAAGCCATTTAGGACAGGACCCTCTTAATTTCTTTAAAGAAAAACAATAAATCCTTGCAAAAGGTTCTTAAAAGGATTTTCTTATTGTGCCATGCGTGACTAAATGTTAGAATGAATTTTTAGAGTAGTTGAAAAGTGAAATTGGATATCTCGGATGCCCAAAGATTTTCTGTGACCTACATAAGCGTACAACCTAGGACAACGAGGGGTGTCTTGTTCTCTGTGTGCGAAGGCCATTGAGAGGAGCAAAGCAGCAAACGGGTGTCAAGTCTCTCTGCTGTTTCCACCTTGGCTGCCTCAGTCGCAGCTGACTATAGCTGTGCCAAGCGCGGTGCTTTCCTGTGTGCCTTTAATACACCTTCTCTCAGGCTGGTGCAGGAGCTCCAGCTCATTTTACAGGCACCAACAAATTACAGCTGCAGGTGAAATTTGGGGGAGGAAAAAAAATTGATCTGGGACATAATGGAACCCTTGCTGCTTTTTGATATTTTGCAAATGCAAGTGTGCAAGTATGCCTGCTTTCAAAACTAAGTAGTAATATAATGGGGAGAAACTTGTTTTATGCTAATCTTGAGGATTTCATATCCATTATCTCAATGACAAGATAGGGTGTATGTTACACAGCTTGTCTAGTTTTCTTTGTTTTTTGTCCAAAACTTGTCTCAATGGTGTGGGGAATAGCCTTCCATTCTTCCATTTTTATTTCTTTAATTCAGGCCAAAGGGATGGCATTTGGATTTTTTTTTTTTTTTTTGTGGGGGGGGCATGTGGGGGGTTGTGTGTGGGTTTTTTTTTTCCTCTCTGTGCTTGAGGAGAGAGGAGGGATGATTTCAGGCCATTAAACATGCAACAAAGCATGCCTATCTATGGGCTTAATATTTCCTTTTGCTGAAATTTAGAGATTCACTTTTAATATGAACTTAGTCTAGGGAAGAGCATGTTCTTTATGATACAGAACATTTTGTTCAGTGCATGTTAGAATTTCAAGTGTGAATCTTTATGGCATTGGGATTGAATCGCTCTGACTCCCCTGGGAGGAAATGTCAGACAAGGTTTACAGTATCCACTTCTGGTCATGGAATATATTCTTCTTTAATGGAAAAGCAAATATCAAGGGTCATTTCTTTACCTGTACATGATCTTATTCCCTCAAAACACTAGCTGCATGTTATATTTTTATATATTAATAAAACACTTAAAGACATATAGTAAAAGATATGCCAAGTCAAATACTCATAGAAACACACTTCTCATAGTCTTATGAGAACATACCTATTTGAATGGTAGCCTTTCACTCTCGATACGTCATTGGCATTTTCCATATTGAAGTGAGACAAAAAGAAACAGTGCAGCAAGGGACTGAAAACTTACAAGCACAATTTGATAAAAGTATTCCACTTGTGTGCTGATTGATTCTTATCTTCATAATGGCTGGGAGCTTTAGTGTCACCACTACTTAAATATTTTTGAAGACACTTTTGGCATCATATTGTTTTTAAAACGTTACTTTTTAAAATTTCTGTAATTGCCCTGTAAACAACTTAATTACAAATATTTATTCTACTAGTCATGATAGAGTTTGTCATTTTGAATATGAATTCATTTCCAGTCTTCAAAAATGTCTTGGGGCATATTAATCTACAGTGTGGATGTGTCATTTTTCATAATTTTCCACTGCTGTATCTTTCCAAGAAGTATCTTAAAATTTCTAAAAGGCCATTAGACTTTGCAAGATAGCAGATAGAGCAGTAACATATAGCTGTTGGATACGTGGTTCTCTGTTATCTTTTGTGCAAGAAAACAGTGTTGAGACGCAACCTTTCAAAGTGAACCGTGTTCCTAAAAATAGGTCAATTGTTTTTCAGAAAAATGGTTGGACGTGGGGTAGGAAAAAAGACCCACTTTCTCTGCCAGCATGTCTCTATGCATTTCTGGTAACGCTGCTTATGTGTTGACTTCCACATGAGCCCTTAATCCTGAGGAAGGAAGTCAGAGAGGATACTGCAGAATACATTACTAGACATTTTAAATAGCATACTGTATATAGCGTGTGCACCTTAGGGCATTCTGTAAGGTAGCAGTCTGCTGTTAAGACATATCCTTGTGTGCTGGCTGTGCGTCTGTCAAAACCAGGCTTTTTTCTTGTCATATGAACTCTAGCCTTTCATGTCATCACAGTCTCAGAAGTTGAAGTCTCAAGTCCAGGTCTGCAAATACTCTGTAGTGGAAACTTCTACTGATGTCTTCCTGACATTACCCAGAATTCATACTGCGTCTGTAGATTAATGGCTCTCTCTCACTCATCTGTGAACCATTAGAGGTCCATGGAATAATTGCTGCTGAGGTGGTCTTTCCCTCTCGTTGCTGCTTTAAATGAAAATGAGTGGAAAATACCTGATTTCTGTAACTGCTGTAGAGTGTGCTGGGTCACCCATAGAGAGCTAAGGAGTATCTGTGCAATAAAAAGGATAAGAGTCAACAAGATTATTTCAAATGAGAGATTGCCATCATATGACCATGAGCTTGAAAGGGACAGATTGTGCAATCTGACTTCACCAACTGTGCAATCCTGGTGTGAGAAGACAGACTTCAGTGAAAACTGCCTTCAGCCCCAGGTGCCTCCATGGTCAGGATCCTGCTGAAACGCGTGGGCTCTGGAAATGCAGACCTGGCAGCACCAGTGGTTTCCTTGCAGAGCCTGGGGAAGCCGGGCTCCCAACCTACTGCATATGCTTAGTGCAGCAGACGGTATTGATCTTTTGCACCTGTGCTAGGGAGAGCAGGAGCTACAGGAGCACATGTTGGTCAGCATATTTACTGAAATCTCTTGCTCCATAATAGCTCTTTTGAAGTCACTTGATTCAGTTGATGCTGGGCTTGAGCAGTCTCCCTCAGGTCAGTAGGTCCTACCTACAAATGTGGGTCATTTGGCAGCTATTCCTTATTGCCAGTGTCACTAGGGATAATGCCACATTGGTGAAATGGCTGCTGTCAGCAGGACGCCTGCACTGTCACTTGTAATTAAAATCTTTGGCCCAAATAATTCCTTCCTGATTCAGACAACGAAGGGACTTTCCACATTTCCCCCTGTCTGCGCTGAAGAGAATGTCAGCCCCCAGAAAGACACAACTTCATCCCCCTGATCTGGCAAACGATTTTGGCTTGCAGCCCGCATAAACAGGGAGTAGCCTTGAGCCTGGAGAGAATCGGTTTAGACTAAGGCCTGTCAGGCCCTGGTGGGATAATCCTTGGACCCTTGGACAGTTTTTGTTTTTTTTAATCAGGGAACATATAGGGACTTTGGAGTGGGTCACCTTCCATCTGAATGAAAAATGAACCAGGTGGACACTGGGTACTCACCCAGTGATGCTGGTGGTGGTATCTGCATGATGCCTGTTTGCACTGGATGAAAATGTGAGGAGCAGTGAGAGAATTGTGTGTGAGCACTAGCGCACACTAGTAACCATCTCAACCTTGTATCTCTCCATTTCTGGGGACTAAGAAAGGGCAGCTTCCTTGTGCCAGCTAGGCTTGGTTTTAAGTTAGGGGTTTTTATGTGTGTTTTGGGTTTTTTGAATTTTTTTTGTTGTTGTTTGGTTTTGTTTTAGACTTCAGTAGAGAGAGCCTGGCCTTTAAAATACTCTGACTGGTTGAACTGAGTTTTCCAGAGGCACTTGAGTTGTGGTTACATCTTTAAATCACACACACAAAAAAAGAAATTAAGCACCTCTCACTTTTCTGCAGGCAAAAGATTCTCTCCGCTGCTTTGTGCTGTATTCAGGCAGGCTGTATCCTACCTAAACTCTGATTCTAGTGTTTGCTGCTAGCTGGCTGCCTTCACTATGTCTGGCTCCAGGCTGCCACATGAGACCCTAGGGACTTACTGGTGGTTCTGCCTTTTCTGTAGTCACCAAGAGGTGATCTCCTCAGGCCAAAGTAATGTTGCATTCATTCCTTACACTGTACAAAATGTAGCATAGGAAAAAAGGGTATTTTCCTCTGCTTTTGCCCAGTTCCTCACCAGTGAAAAGGGACCTCTTCAGCCAGTTGGTGCTAAAAGTGCCCTTTCCTGGAGGCAAGCAGCACAACGAAGCTCTGTCACAGAAAGCGGGGTCTGTGTCCCGGCAGTTCTCTGGTGTCTGTAGGTGGTGGCTCTGGCAGCTGCTGTGCTGTTCTCTAGAGAAGGGTCTCTAAATCTCAGTCTCCAGAGATATTTTGTGTCCGAATCTGATTTACTATGTTAGCTTAATTTTGAACAGCTCACTCCTTTTACCAAAGCAGTGAGAAGAAGAAAAGTACTTGCTGAAAAAATGTTTCATAATTGCATGTGATTTTATGTCTATTGATTGTGTCTTACATGGGTTTACTGAAAGATCTCTATCGATGCATTCCTATAAAAGTAAAGAAGCTAATATCTTACTGAAAAAAATTGCCACGTAAAGATAATCCAATTAGGCTGCTGCACATAGCTGAGTTTTTAAATTATTGATGTTGTCTTAAAAATTGGCTGCCTTATAATGCGGTAAAAGCTGCAATGTAGAAGATATATTTAGCTGTGGTCATGTTGTGGTATTACTATGCAGTATTTTTTAAAAAAAGAGACTTGTTTTGTTTTACAGAGCACAAATACGAAAGGATATGTTTATAAATTGAACATCCAGGAAGTAATAGTAGGACTTGGCTGAAGTGTGTCTGCACCTGGCTGTTGTTAAGCTTCAGGGACATGGCTTCTGTCTTTAAAGCTAAGCATGTGTGTGGTGTTATTTGCAAAACTCAGGCCAAAATCTAAATCTTCCCTACTGCAGTTGCCCAAATGAAAGTCCACTTGCAGCTCTTAACTTGCTGAAAGAAAGTATTTTTCTACTGTGGCTCTTAAAATAAACAAATAAACAAAATAAAACCCCACCAAAACCACAGAGCAATTGGGCAAGTCGAGTAGCAGTGGTTCACATACATGAGCTTTGTAGACGAGGGCGGCAGCTCTGGTCGCTCCCTGCGGCGCTATGGGATGGCTGCAGAAGTCTCTCTCAGGCAGCATGATCCAAAACTATTTAGAGCTTTAGTTTTTTAAACCAGTGCTTTCAAACTCAGCAAATAGGCAACAGCTGTGGCATAACAATGCTGTGTATTAAGATAAGGAATAACTTAAGAAGAGTGCTCTGCACTGATCCAATTGAGAGGTGATATTAAAGCCATGGATTATAGTAGCAGAGCTTGTATCCAAAAGCAAAGGGTTGAAATGTCCTCCACAGACAGATTAAAGATGATGTATTGATTATTGTCCCTGTTATCAAGCATCTGGGACACTAATTAGCATCTTAGTTGTGCATTTTAGTAACAAAGTAGAGCATGATTCAGTGCCTGGGAAGGCAGCAGGATTAAGTGGGAAGGAAAGAGAATCATTATTATATTTATTCAGCTGCTGTCAAAAATGGAATATTAAAACCCATCATGACTGATTTTTGTTTTCTAAAGGGACTATCTAAAGTATTACTCCAACAGAATATCCTATTTAAACATAACCTGGACAAGTTTACTATTTCCCATATGTTTTTGTTGAAAACAGCTTGCAAAGTCTCACATACTCTCTCAGTAAAGGCTTTGTGCCAAAGAGGGAATTAACCTATTATTCATTTAATAGTTAAAAGTGACTGTTAAATGAAATCTGTAAATCCCTATGAGATATATCAGTTCAGCACTTATGTGCTGCTGTTACGATGCCAGTAAAACATAAATGGAGAAAGCTGGGTACTTTCTCAGGTCAGATGTCCAGGCACAAAAAATGAGGAAAGGGACTGTTGTTCTGAATATCTTTGATGTTGGAAGTGAGGAGGTTAACCTAGGTTTCAGCTTTCACTAGGATGAGATTCATGGCACCTGAATTAGGACCCTATGCCCCTCAGTAATCCTTGGAAAGAGAGTGATGCCTCCAGAAGCTGACTTGGGCACCACCTTAGAGCAGTTCAGCCAACCTCTCTCCTGGCCTGTGGGCTGTTACTGACCTTCCTGAGGACCTCAGCTGAACACCTGAAGTCACCCAGGATAAACTTGGGTCTCTCCGCCTGTGCCAGACCTTGCTCTTTTGTGTGCATTGGTATTCGGCTTCCCAGTGTCCAAGCTGTGACAGCTCATACCCATGCAATCAAATCCTATCCTCCCAGGGGTATCTTATGGCTGTGCCAGCTTGAAAGGGAACTTATCAGAATATTGTGATTTATGTCTATGAGTTTGTTGTTCAGCATAACACCTGTGCAGGAGAGCTCTAAGTTCTGGTTGGCAAGGATGCTATTTAAACCACTGTCAGCTGACTGTATTTAAAAAAATTAAAAAAAAAAAAAAAAAAAAAAAAAAAGCTGGAAATTCCAGTTGGCACTTTCTGCAGAGTATGTGTGAGGAAACTGAATCTCCCTTGCTAAGTTGCATTTCATTCTGCAGTTCTTGAGACCTCATTAATAAAACTGTACTAAAAGCAGAAGGAATGCTATTTTTGCATTTAATCCTCACAGGTTTTCTATGTTCTCCCTTGGCTTCTATATATTACATAGCTTTAAAGGTGTCTTTCAAAAAATTTCAAGTACATCCTTCCCTATTGTTAGAAATCTAAGCCATTTAGGGTTAGTATCTAGTTATTGGCTAATTGTTATAACTGAAATTACACAGCCATAATTTCTGATCATACTGGATCAGAAGATCATACTGGTAGGCTGAGTGCCCTGAAAGTTGAACAGCAATGGAAAATGTGAGTCAAACATGCAAGGTTATTTGCATTAATTTTACAGGCAGACCTGAGATTATGCATGTACAGGGACGTTGATCTATTGCCATTATTTACATCTTTCCTTTATGATTTCTATCATTATCCATTATGTCACTGTATTTTTAATGAAAAAAGTGTTTATTTTCATTTGAATAATCCTGAAGGCCTTTGACAACTGAATGATATAATTCGTATTATGTTGTGTATATCCAATATTTTTCTGCGCATGAAAAGTAAAAGGAAAAAAATATGGTAAGAAACCTCTAATGTTGGCACTGAAAACGCCAAATGTTTAGCAGCAAACATAGCCAATAGTTGAGGTCAGCAGATAAAAAATACTACTATAGGTAATTGCCACTGCTTAGGGAATTGGGTTAGGCAGAACTTAAGTCCTTGAGCTGGAATTTGGCCATGGCATCCATTTACCTCTAAGTTTGCAAAAGGCAAGCTGGGATCTTTGAAGACTGTAAGGTGCTAAGGGGTATTGTGCTTTGTCCAAGCTCCTACTGGTAATAAATAAGTGAAATACAACAGCATAAAAACATGGGGGATCTTTCTGACGTAAATTTACACAGTTGTACAGATGTGTTTGCATATATAGAGAGAGGAATGTCCTGTATTCATGTCAGTGAGTTTTTAAGTGGTAATTGTACTTGCACAATCTTTTTGCAAATAAATGCCAACTTGACTCCCAAATCTTGCTGATACTCGGGGGCTATATGTATCATCCTAGTAGTCCCACCCTCTTTGTGTTTTACTCATTCTTTTACAGTCCAGTGATTTTCCTGATACCACAGTTAATACTCTCATACAGTATGGATTTACATGATGGGCTAAATTAAGCAGGACAGCACCAGGAGCAACACATCCACAGCACTATTGTCACAAGAGGCAAAGCAGGTGCCCACCTCTTTTGCTTCTTTTGTAAGCTTTTAGGGAGTGATTTTTCAGCTTTATATACATATGGTAAGATTAGATCAAAGTGTTAAAGAAGCTGATATCAAAAATACAGAATGCTAGTTATTTACATTCCACATGTACCTCTACTAAAATCCTAATAATAATGTCAAGAATAATGAATTTTCATGTGGGTCATACATATTGCTTTGATGTTAGACATGTGGATGGTGCTTATTTAAAAGAGCATTCTCTTGCCACTAATTCTAGGCAATATGATTCATGTTAGTAATGACATGGTTTTCCATCCTGGAGCAGTCTGTCAGAGCTCCCAGGAGGGTTCATTTTAGTTTAATATTCATAGATGAGCTAGCCCTTGTAGAAGAGCTTTTCTGCTATTTCTATTTACATTTCAAATAATTCCATGGAATTGTGTGGGAGCAAGAGAATTGTCTGCTGAATGCTGATGGATACAATGTTGTTAATAATAATATCATTAGCAGTGCTTAGGAAAAAAATAGATCACACAAGTTTGCATGTGCATTATTCTACAAAATCCTGTAGCTGTATATTTTTTCCTTCGTTTACAATAAGTTTATTGCTATTTTAGTCTGAAAAGAGGATGCCTTCCCATCCAGTCTGTTGAATGGCATCTTCCATAACCGAAGGTTAGCACTTTGCATCCACAATACAGGTTTATTTTGCCAGACTAACATTTTACTAAGTGCTTGAGCTGAGCTTTTGTGGTAAGTACCCTCTTCTAGGGAGAAAGACGTTTGCTCCGTAAATCAGAGATGACAGTTTATAATAGTACTGTGAGATAGGAAAGAGAAGAGGGGGAAATGGAGCTGAACTCTGCATTATGGAGGGACTGCAGTTTCTCATTACAGCCCCAGCAATCCTGATCTACAATTCTTTGCCAATGAATATATCAGCTCTGCTGCCCATAGGGCTTTGTGTGCAAGTAAGTAGAGACAAGATTGCCTTAATGCTTTGGGTAGGAGAGAAGCTTCTTTTCATTTTTATTGAGAGAAATAGTTTTAGTCTTGATTGTTCTTTCTTTTATGTCCAGGCAGCATTCCCAGTAAGTTTATGAGAAGAGCTTGTAAACCCCTGTTTTTTCTAATCTGCAGGCTTTGTAGTTCCACAAGATGGTGCTTACAACTCAAATCAAAATGGAAGTATTTTCCCTCCTCTTAAATTCCCTGCTGTTATATCTCAAATGAGATCCAGTGTTACTGTAGAGTACTTGCATGCTGCAAACTACATATTTGTTAGACAGCATGGAAAACCTGATTGAACTTAAAGCACAGGTACTAAAGTACTTTCGTAAAATACAGTTCCTGATGCATTCATTTTCTCTTTTGATGGTGTTTGTTGCTTTAATTTATACAGTCAAATAATTTATAATGCCTGGTAATTAAAAATTAAATTCCTTAATTAATTATGTGGGTGTTGTGTCAAATTTTGTGTTCAGGTTCACAAGTGCCTTGCTCTAACTTTGAGCAGGAATGGTATGTGTGCAAATCTAAGCAGTCTTTAATTATTAACGGGGAAAAAAGACCTCTTTTACTTAGTGTTTATACTACTTTGTGTCTTAGGAGTGTGTTACTTCTCTGCTCCTCTTTGCTGAAGCCAGTAAAACCCAGTTGATGAGCTCCATGGCTTCCTTTTGTTTTAGATTCAGGATCAACACTATTCTCTGCAATTTTCAGACCAGCAGCTGTCTGCGTGCTCAAATGTATTGGACTGGGAATATTTTTATAGATATGTAATAAACACGAACTCTGTGTTGCATGAGTGCACGCAGAGAATTTCTTGTCTAAACATGGAAATGAGTCTTTGAAAAGATCTGTTACTTTTCCTACCGTTGCAAAAAACATAGGTACGTTATTGGAGAGATGACTTTACCCAAAACAAAAATTGGGTTGCTGATACATTTATGATGTATTTTAGATGTCTTTTAAAAAACACGTTAAAGCCTTGGCTCATCTGAGATGTCCTCAATATGATTAGCGCTCATTAGCCACTGTCCTGGAGAGAATTGGGAAATGTAGAAAAACTATTGGACTCTGGGATTATTCACAGAAGATATAGATACAGGTTTGATATTTTGTCCTGGCAGTTCATGGGAGACAGTTACATTTTCAGTTAGTAAAATCCAGCATGATATTTGGATGCAATAATCATTTTGGAGAAAGCTCTGGGCTGCTATATACAATACTGCATACTAAAATTATGTTAAAAACCAATGCCTGCTGGGGGATAGAATTTAGAAAGTGCCACCTCTGTGTTATTTGTGAAGTTTTAATTGTTCATGTCTGCTCAGAAAATGAAAAAGTTTATGGAAAAATAGGAAGTTCTCGTCTGTGAAACTATAATGTACTTGCCAAAGGAAAATTTAATTGAGGTTGCTGGGACAACATCTTAAATGCTTGATTTTATCTTCTTGTAGCATTTTAATTTTTAAAATTCTAGGTGTTTTTTAATTCCAAGGAAAAAGATAAGGGTATTCTGTTTTATGTGATTTTAGCCATGTGTTATCAGCAAAACTTGAACTCCCAAAACCAGAGCACACGTTCCTGCTGATGAATGCAGCCAGGTTGCACATCCTATGGAGTTCCTGCCCTGATGTTGTTGGGACAGGGCTTGGGGAGGGTCCCTGGCTCTGCAGGCATTGCAGGCGGTGTGCGGGTGCCACCCTTTCCTGTGAGAGCTCCTCTTGAATCCCCAGCACAGTGAGCCAGTGATGCTGCTTCAGTGGGACCCCAGCTCCTTTGGGTGATTTTGTGTATGATTTTTATTTTACTAAGACAAATAGATAACTAAAGGAAAATGACAACTTTTTTAATGATTGGATTGTCAGTTAAAGTTAAAGAGGATTTCTGTTAATCAGAAAAGGCATATCTATATCAGTGAGTTTTGAGATCTGTAAAATAAATAGATTTATAATGGAAGAAGATATTCAGAACCCTAAATATAGCAGCTGCTGCCTACTTCATAATGCAGTGTGAACACTAGCTAGTTTGTCCTGCCAAGGGACTGCTTTTTCATGAAGCATCGTATAGGTAACACAGATATAAGAAATACTACTGCTATACAGTAATTTTAGAAGCCCTGTGAAAGCTACTTAATGTCAGATAAGAAATAACAGTTCACTGAGAGAAAAGAAATGCGAGAGATAGCTAGAATAGTAGCTACAGACTTTAAGGTTCTCCCAAGGAAAAGAAATGCAATGCTAACTAAGCAGGTTAGGGAAAAAAAAAAAAACAACCCAGAATATGGCCACGTGTGCTATTGTAATGACTGCATTATTCATGCAGTCATTCCAGGGTGTATGTGTGTATCTGCTCAAAATGTTTGGTGTGAAATCAGATATCAGAAGCTTCATGAACCTTTTTCACTCATGTAGCACAGATTAGAGCTATGCAAGCCAGGGCAAAACCCAGTCATAGTCTAACCTTATATAGGTTGAAATATGTTTTGATAAGTATACCATGACTACCAGATACAAAGTCTGATGCATATGAGTTAAGGTAGTGCAAAGAGAGGTGCAGAGCTCCTTCATAAAGACCTTTAATAGTTGTGACTCTTGTATTTTGCCTATAAAGATAGCAAAAGGCATCCCAAATTTTTTAACAAGTTTAGGAGAGCGCTTTACCATACAATAAAGGTTTTTTTGTTGTATCTTAAAATATCTGCAGTATAGCTGGAAAGTATTGCATTACAACCCAGTATAATCCACTATCAAATTGCTATACATTTGAAAGCTCAGCTCTGTCTTGAGGAATTATGCATCCTACACTTTCCTTCTGCTCTTCCATCCGTAATTCCTAGGGAGCCATATGAGCATTGATGCAGTCTCTGAAGCTGCCCTTTTCTCTTCCTTTGTAGTTGTAATGCAACATCAGAAAGCATCCATCTTAAACATGGCCAGCATCTCATGTGTGTAATGCACATAAAGGGACACAAAATCAGTAGCAGCACTTCAGGGACAGCGTTAATATTTAGCCAAGCTGCCAGCACTACAGTTAGAACTGATACATATTTTTGTACAACTGTGTGACAAATATAAGTCCTGTTTGGAATGCAGTTTGCACAGCTGTCCTCATCCCCCAGCAGCATGTCAGAAATGATCTTGACGAGATTATTTTTTATTCATTTTATTCATTTTCCTTCATTTTGGGGAAATTCCTGCATAACCCCAATACAAAAGAATGTTTACCCCTTCCTGGTGTAATATATCTTGAGGTTATTACATCTAACATCTGAATCCTCTCCATGTTCTTGGAAAGCACTATTGCAATAACAAAGTTGAGGCAATACGACTCTAGTTTTACTGCCCTACCTAAAATCTGAGGAGAAAAAGGTTGTGGTAGTTTCTTGTATTTGCTGCCCAGGCATTTCAATGTGGAGTTAAATCTGAGACACAGTTTTGTACCTGATCAGAGCACTGACCTTAAAGAAGCTGGAAATTCAGTGAATGATACATATTATTTTATCATTTGTCCACACCTTGATTTTATGCCATTGAATAGCTCAGAGTGAAAGTTAAGTAACAGAAATCGTTCGAGATTTTGCTGTGACTATGTTGAAAGGGAACAGTGTGAGCTTAAGACTGGGTAGCTCAAGATGCTTTCTCCTTTCTTTGAAATTTGAAAATAATAGTGCCTTATGAAAGGAAGTTGATAGGAACCTACTGAACAGAGCACTTACTGGAGGCTGAAGCTAGATTTTGGTGATTTTCCACAGCAAATACAGGTTAATATTTTAATTGGGAACAGCATCCTATAACTGTGAATGGTTACCATACAGCAATCGCTTGACAATTGCTGACTAGTTTGTGTGTGTCCTAACAATCAGGCTGTGTTAATACTGAGACTGGGGATCACTTTTGAGTGATGCTGAAATCAACCACAGTTACAGTCACTCATTTTTCTTTGATTGGGTTCATTGCACTGTAACATCTTATTTTTACATCGTTGTAATGATTACGAGAGACTTTAAATTTGCAATTTTCCTTGAAAGTCCTTCCAAAGTGTAATTTGAAGAAATTTTAGAGTACTTTGAAATGCTAGCTCTTCAAGGATGAAAGGTCCAGCAGTCCTGAGAGTGCCTTGGAGAACAGCAGGCTGTGGCCCCATGTTCTTCCATACAGTGTCTGTAGGCAGGGCTCAGATAGACTTTACGTGGCCAGGGGCTTGTGTGCAATGGCTTCTTGTTTTAACCTCCCACTGACTCTGATGCTGAGTGTGGTTTGCCTGCAGGGGAGCTCTATTGCTCCTACATCTCACAGAATCATTAGAAATAGGGTTGGATGTGATTTCAAGAGCTCCTTTTGCCCACCTTCATCCATAACCATCTTTGTTAATCTTTTCCTGCCAATTTCTTATTTTTATTCTATTTTTGTCCAGTGTTCTTAAACTCTGCACATGTTAGAAATCCCATCACTTCATAGGCAAGCTATTCGCATGTTAGTTTTTTCGTGAAAGTTTTACCTTGTGTCTGCGCACATTTTTACAGTGTAATACTTTGTCTGTAGTCTATACACTGGAGTAACAGGCTAACTGGTGTTTAGTAGCCTTGGTCATAAGACTGCTCCATCTAATTGTCTCCACTGCATGTGAGAACAGATTCAAAGGATTAATTATAATTAGTTCAGTGGTTCTGTTTTTCTTTTATTGGATAATGCCCTGCACCATCTCTAAACAAAGATTAGTAAGCCACTATATTTACAAGATAGCTGTATTAGGTTGCATTTATTTCACAGAGCATCGGACACCTCATATGCCCTACTTCCCATGGTGGGTGGATACACTTGCATATTGTTCTTGGTATTTAAGTTAAATCTACTTCTGTTTTCATTTGAATTTTTCTTTTAGGTGGTCTTGAGGAATGAGCAAAGTCAAGATGTAAAGTCAAACATTTTGTTCATAGTGAGGGGGTTTTTGGCTCAGGTCTTGCAGAGGCGGTTGTCAGGTATCCTGGACAACTACTGCTTTTGCAGTATTGGTCTTGGAATGTATTGCACGACAGAAATTTCTTCTGTACAGAAACCACATCTGAAATTTTGAAACCATCTGGCAGTTCTGTGGCCTCATATCACAGTTATGTTCAGAATAAGCCTAAAAGATAGACAACAGAGAGAGGGAGTGTTTGGAATGGCTTATTTGCCAGTAGTCATATTTCTGGTGCTTAACTCAGCTTTAGGATGAAGTATTTTGCTGTTGTCACCATGAATCTTAATGATTAATTCTTTGCTCCTGGCAATGCTGGAATATTGAATATTGCTAGAAATAGGATTCAGACTAAGAGAGCGCCAACTTTTGGTCACATGGATACCATATACAAATGGACAGTATACTTTATGTAACATTCCTCTGATACTTTCAACTAGTTTTTTGGTACATTCTTAAAAAACTGAAAAAGATATTCCTCAATATTCTTTATTTTCCTGTGCTGTGGTACAATAATGTTAGTATGTGACTTTTGTTTCCCTATATATGTTTACCTGTGGAGACCATCAACAGCCACTGATTTCACTAGCCTGCTAGTATTATTTTCTGTTAACAAATATAAGCTCCGTATTTAGTGAAAATGCTGAGCTCTACTGTTCAGATCCAAGGAATCCCTACTTTCTGGAATTCTCCGCTCCCGTGAAGTATGTCAAAGAAGGAGTAAGGCAGTTACTGCTTTCAATTTGTACAAAATCCCAATTTTCAGCATGAATTGGAACAAGATGCATGGCATGCAACAAGCCATCTGATTAATCAGCAAAGAATTTGCAAACATCAGCAATGCTTCAAGATGATATAGGAAGATCTGATATCATGTCTCCTTGTGCTTTCCATATATAGTTCTTTGCCCTTGCTCTTCCTCTCATCTCCATAAGAGTTCACGTGAGGTCTATGGTTTGACTAAACATAGAGCTGCCTGGAGTCTCTGGCTTTTGGTTTTTCCCTTCCTAATTGGCTTTTACTAGTTCTTTTTCAAGCATGATGGTGTTAAGTCAATTTGCTCAGGAGTCGATCATGTAATTTTCATCATGATGCTTATGTAAACCCTTCTTCCAGCTTGCAGCTTTATTAGCCCATTTTTTCCAAAGGCTTATTGAGGTGCTGTCCATAGCAAATCAATGACATGGGTGTCTTCTAGGTGATCAGTGGGAGTGAAGGAAATCTTAATAAAGCCAAGATCTTTTAGGTGGCTTAACTGAGGCTGCTTTTCTTGGTGCTTACAGAATGGTATAATGAAACTGCTGCTCTCTTTAGTTCTTCATCATTTGAAGAGTGTAGAGTGGTCTTGACAGCAAGAAATTGCCTTGATAAGTGTTATCTTAAGCTCCATTTTCACACAGCTGATTATGGGATTTCTGCGATATTGTGACAGTGGTTTTGCAAAATTACCTTTCTCTAGGATACAAGTGGAAGATGCACCTTTTGCCTTGTAGAGGCAACGTATTGTAGGAAGAGGAGAAATTGCTGAAGCCTCAGTGGTGGAAGCCTTGAGTGTTGTATGGTCCATTTTGGATGGGAAGTTTTGGTTAATCTAACAGTCTGTGTTCCACTTGGTTGCAGTTGTTTCTATTCCCAGGGGACAGGGTTATTCTGGGGGAGAGTTCGCTGATGTTTTGGCCCCAGGGTAGCTGGAAGTTAAAGTAGCCTTAGAAGTTGGGCATGAAAACCACAGCTAATGGATGAAAATGAAACAAAATTGCTCTTTTGGAAAACTTGAGATGATTAGCAGGGCGGCAGACTGGAAATATGTGATCAACTCTGATAACTTAAGTGAACAATACAGGGTTAAAAAAAGGAATTTTAAGTGGTTTTGTAGGTAGTGGTTCAGATGCTTCGGGCACACTGCTCATACCACATGTCACTTATTTTAGTCCGTAATCCCGAGAATCCCTTGCCTTGCTGTTGAAAGCAGCATATACCGGGGAGGCGAAGTGCTGATGGTGAGGTAACAGGAGCTGTTGCGGATCTTGACAGATTAAACACTGCAGCACTTTGGTGTGTGTCTTTCATGGACATTTTGAATATCTGTAACGTGCTGAATTTCACAGGTCACAGCAGGGCTGGCTTTGAGGCATGTAGTTTCAAAGTGTTTGGAGACCTCTGAAAAATTACTGCAGGCTGTCCTTTAAAAGCAGTTGCATTTCAGTCTTTGAGGTTTGATCCTAGCTACTGCTGAGGAAGAATAGGATGAGACCACGGGCTTCCTGTTCACTCTGTGGAAAGCCTTTGAAGAGAAATTTTTAGTATCTTGTGGCAGAAGTTACCGGATTTCCTTTTTTTAGTTCTGCAGAGCTTTAGATTATTTGGTGTGATGGCAGATGAATATCCTTGTCAAAGTTAAGAAGAAAAAAATAACTAAAGGATTTACAGATTTTGTAGATACTTTCTATTGAGGAACAATAGATTACACAGGAGCATAAAGCAAATTTTCTGGGGAAGAAAAGTGTGTGTATCTTCATCTTGCTCTGTGACCTCAACTTAATATTTGGAGGATTGTTTTCCTATCCTTATTTTATTAAGTATATTTAATTTTTTTTGTATTGTTGAAAGCGAATGTATGCTTCATGCTTCTGACTATAGATTTCTAATTCTGTGGATGTTTTAGCAGATGAGCTGAGCTGGCAGCATTTCAATGGTAGTATAACAAACACAGAATATTTTCATAATGAATGGTCTTTGAACAGGCAGATTAAAAAAAAAAAAGAACACAAATGATGCTGATCATCTTGG
The DNA here is from genome assembly GCA_031468815.1 of Morus bassanus. NCBI lineage: Eukaryota > Metazoa > Chordata > Aves > Suliformes > Sulidae > Morus > Morus bassanus. The sequence goes on from CM062583.1 coordinate 8,434,687, forward strand.
TATTTTATAACTAGGAAAGGATTTTTTCCTGTGGCTGTATATTCTCATTGTCCACAATTTTAGCAGTTAAAGTATAAATGAGTAAATGTGCATTTTCTCTTGGTAGTAGCTTTGCAAAAGCTTCATAGCTATCCATAGAGGTGAAGAGTGTAATGTGTTTGAGATGGGGTCTCTTAGACGGAAAGAAGAGTGAGTCTGTCCGATGAGCTTCACTATACCTCTCTTGCTGTATGCAATACGCATCTTTCCTGGCTTTGGATATGAACCTACGACTTGTGGGTCCCAGGGAACTGTCCTGTGCACATCGGGTTGCTGCTTGTAGCCTTTGCAATGTCTGTACGTGAACTGTTTTAAAGTCTCGGTTATGGCATGCGTTAGACATTATTTTAATTACTAGAACAGAATTTTAGATAATTATATTAAATATCTCAGATAATACCTCTGGTTTCTGTGCTAAGGGAAGTTTCTAAAACTGAGGACCCTTCGTAGGTGTAAGCTGCATAAGCACACATCTGTACTGATGCTATTTGTCAACCATTTGCTCTCTGAGAAGGGTGCCTGATATACCACAAAACTACAAATCCCCTGCTCTGGTGGGCTTCAACTGACACTTCAGCTTTCCAAACTGTCTGAAATGTCATCCACTGCAGTTTCAGGGGGGGAAAAATATTTCTATTTCTTCTTGCAAAATCTGAATCAGTAACTCCAGATTATGGTTGAAACTATTTCAGCTCATCTTTCCAATTCTTGGGAAGATATTTATATTGTTTGTATCTCATGTCACACCATGTTTTTCTTTCTGCTGAATTCTGCCATGTGTTGCTTTGTTTGCAAGTCACTTTCAAGCCAGTTATCATAAGCATTCCATCTGGTTGGGGAGCTGAGTAGTGATAATGTAAAAGGACATTTCCACTATTCCGTTTAAAAGAATCCTCCATCTGTACCAAATCTGCCATTTTAATGAGATTGTAAAGAGTTTTTGTTGTTTTTTTCTTTTTCAAAGTAGGGAGGAGATTGATTGTTGAGATTATTTTTTTTCCTTGCATATCTACTCATTACGAGATTGTATCCAAGACCCTTTCCCTTCCCCAAGCTGAGAATGACTATAGGAATTTGTAATTCATGTATTTCATGATGCAAAGTAACAAAAGGATCCTGAAAATTTTACCCAAAGTCTATATAACAAATTGATTTTGCCATTAGTGTTGAGCCATTCCTTTATTACCCTTTGTTAATAGCACGCACGTAAGAAATCATCCTGAATGCTGTAAAAATGATTCACAAGGTTAAAAAAAAATACAGTGTCACTATGGTTTATGACGTGAGCTTTCAGTGATCAGAGCTGAATTGATGGATGTGAATATGCTGAGATGACTTTTTGGTGCTGGCAGATTTTAATTTTTCTTTGTGCTTTTCTTTTGTCATTCTGATCGTTGCTCTTTTAAAATTAATGGAGAGAGAATCAGGCAGCTTCTCTTGTGGGAATGTCACAGCCTCAACCAGGACAGTTTTTTTGGAGGTTAATAGGCAATGGTCTGGGTCAATCATCCACTGGTCTCATCATACTAATGTGAACTTGAAAAGCCAAGAGCCAATGACCGGAAAAGGAAAGTAGCTCTGGCAGAATAAATGAGCAGGCCATGGGTAGGGGAGGGCAGTCTCAGAGGAGCTCCTGGAGGGAGCAGGCTGTCACCCTGACCCTGCTGGCACCATCCACGGGACCTGGGCTGCCTAGGGAATGAGTGGCACAGCCCACCAGTAAAACAGACACACGCAGAGACTGTGTTGAATCCTTTTCTCTAAAAGCTTTGTTCCTCCTTTCCAAACAAGCAGTAATTCAGCTTTAGGAGAGCTGTTGGATTGCCAGTTCTGCGTCACCAGTCACTACCCACCCCCGACAGGAGGCTGCATTTCAGTGGCATCTGGTGGCGTAGGGACACCCCCCCCCCCCCCCATGGGCTTGGTCTTCTGGATGGACTCTTGTGAGTTTTCATAAAACTGCCCAATTTAATCCTTTTATCTACAAAAAGAACTATTCTGCATGTTTTAAATTTCACGTGGTTCCCTTGAATCCCACTACAGAAACCATCATATTTCCTTTCTCCTTGTTCTCAAGCACCTTTTGAAAGGCAGAAGAAGGGTATTTAGGTACCTGGTACTTCTTCAGAGCCAACCCCTCTTCAGTTAGAAACAAAAATTGTGTCACTGGATAGTAACCCTGTGCTCTTGGGTTTCTGGGATGAAACAGATGTTTTCTTTTATTGTTGTGAAATGATAGCTCACAGTCCTGAAAACAAGTAGTAATGCTAAACCAAAATTGAGCTTTAGAAATTGAATATTTTGGGATACTACATTGTAGCAGCTTGCAATAACGACATTGCCGAGGTAACTGTGGTGCAGATGATTGAAATCTCTGCTACAGGGAGCTCTGCGCAGATATGTCAGTGAAGTAAATTAATTTAAACTGACTTGGTCATCATGTATTTAAATCGAGGTGGAAGGCTCTTCCACCCCTGTAGACAGCTGTTAGCTTCTCTGTATTTAGTCAGCGGCAGAAGTGGGTCTTAGTCATAGATACTGTAATGCCATAAGCAAAAATGTGCAGAAACAGAATTGTTAATAGAGTGTGTTGTCAGTGACATTAATGAAGTCATTTCAAGCTAGATCACCTGTGTGTGGCCTACAATATTTATTTAGTGATATATTGGGGCCTCAAATTTTGCCCCTTCTGAAAGATTTTACATAGATAATTAGCAACAAGTTCTGCATTATAACCCAAGAGTGCGGAACTACTACCTGGTGGCTGGGCTCTAGTTGATGCAAATGTGGAGAAATGTTCCTTGAAAATTTGAAATTATCCTTATAATATTTTATGTATATTTTATTTCCTTTCATAGACAATGAAACTTTGGGCATACCTTGTCTGACAAAAACATTAGACCTTGATTCCCCTCCACCCCTTACTCTTTGTTGTCCTTCTGTACCAGTGAATATCTGTGCACTGCTTGTGTGTGTGAGGTGAGAATTTTAACAGGCATGTGCAGTGCATGCGATGCAGGTGCTTGCGGTGAATTGAATTTCAACATTCCCTTTCTCAGAAGGTGAACGTTCTTTAAAGCCACTCCTAATGTAAGTAACTGTAGGGAAGTATGCAGAAAATTCCTGCTGCTGGCAATAGCTTCTATTGAAAAGGAAGAGATCTGCTTTACTGAAATCGTGATCCTCTCTCCCTGGCCTTCCTTCTGAAGCAAAATTATTTTGCTCTTGGTCCTGCTTTCAATCTCTCTAGTTTAGAAACTTGAAGTGTATAGAGAGCAGACTTTTAGTTCAGGAAAATAGCCTCTAGAACCAACGACACAAATCTATCATAATTAGTCATCAGAAAATCTGAATAAATATAAAATTACCATGCAGTAGGAGGCAGGCATATGTGGTATTCAAAACACACAGAGTGTAAAATGATGTTATTGTTGCCTTTAGAAATAGTTCAAAGTAGTCTGCATTAGAAAGAGCTGATAAGCAGAATGACAAAAGCTTGTTTCATGAGTGATTCCAAGCAGCGGTGGTTTTCTGATCAGCTGATGCTGCAGCTATTTTGGGTATTCCACAGATCATGATTACATACACGGGGAATGATTGGAGGCAGCAAATATGGTAAGTGAGCCAGGAATCCTGGGACATGCTTTGTTACTAACTTAATAGTCTTAGAATCACTTGTCCTTTGCCATTTAAATAGCCAAGGGAAGTCTAACAAGTGACTGTGCTTAGCACTTTTTAAAAACAAAAAAACAAAAAAACCAAAAAAAAAAAAAACAAACAAAAAACAAACCAAAAAAAACCAAACCAAAAACCAAACACTTCCTGAGGCTGCTATTTTTAGCAATGGTGCAGTGTCCAAAGTGTTAACTAATTGAGTCATCAGGTTTCATATCTGGCCACAGAAAATGGCAGTGGAAGAGGGAGAATGCTTTCCAGAACAAGTAAGCATTTATGGATTCTGAAATAAGAGTGAAGTCTGCATATTGAGTTTCTTGTATTAGTGTTTTAAGTCTTTGATTGTATGAGACAAAGCTGGATGTAGGAAGGGGTACGTTTTGGCTTGTTTGGTGTATTTTGTGTTCTGACGGTTAGATTATGGTATAGGCTGAGGGGGCAGTCAAATGGTATATGGAGTTATTTGTTCTCTCTCTCCTTACCAATGGCTACATTCTGTTCAGGACACTCTGTAGAAGACGCTGATTAAAATTACAGAAACATTTTGTAGCATCTAGTTCTGTGATCAGGGCCTTAAGTAACCTAGCTGTATGTAGCAATTTTGTTCACTGAAATGTTTTAGCATATCTTGCATATTTTGAAAAAAGTTAATGAAAATCTATGCTTTTGAAGTGTATTTTATCAAATATCATGCTGCTTTTACTGACAATCCATAGGTCAATTAAAATTAAAAAGGAGCCTGCCGCTACTATGCTAGTAGTGACATGTAAGGAGGCACCCGTATCACTCTTATTCTCAGGAATAGTCCCAGTGATCTCCAAGGTGTTCCCTGTGTGATTTAAAAATTCCTCAAGTGAGTAAGCTGCTGTGAAATGACATCCCTGTGCTCTGTGATCTAGGCTCTGAGGTTCCTCGTAGCTGGAGTTATTCACATCAGTTAAAAACCACAAAGTTAAAACAGTTGTTCTTCAGGTTGCTTTACTGCAGAATTAAAATACCAGGTTCCCAGGAAAAGTATGGTATCGTGTTATTAATGTTGATGAGTGCCAAGTTTTGTGGAAGCGTTAATTAACAGCAGTATTTTTTTTTAGTTAGAGATATTACTGATGGTAGCACCCAGCAGTTCACTAGCTGATTTCCATGTCAGCAATAGCTTTGTGCTCCGAAAAAATACTGCAGTGAGTGCTCTTAAATGTGTATGTTGTTGTTCACTTGCTGTCAACACAGGACTGGGTTGTTGTTCCCTGTTAAAAACCACCTTTGAAACTCTTGTTGTTTTCTGGTGATGCTATTCTTGTTCGTAATTTCATTTCCACCAGTAATTTCAAAACTGTGAAAACATTTATTTGGCAGATTTTCTTTGTGAAGCAATTTCTTGTAGGAGAAGGTTTTGTTAGATTCAGATGTTTTATGGTACTTGATTAAACTTCTCTGTTTTTTTCAGTCCTGAGAATACTGTTTGCTCTCTCCTGTTTTTTCAGCACAATAATATCCATTTTCAGGGTGATAAACGTCTTTGCTGATGCTTTATATAAGCCCCAGTAGTGCAGAACTTGTTGCAGTCCTGTTAGTTTCTGTGTGAAACAGTTTGGAGAGCAGAGTGAACTGAAAATCTTGCTGCTGTCGAGCCGTGGCGTTGGCAATGTGCTGGTCTGCAGTATGCTCTGCCCCTCTGTGTTGCAACGGAATGGTATTTACTCTTGCTTTACAGGGTTTTTTTAGAAGTTGCATAGAAACTAGTCTTTCTGTTAGTATATACATTGTTTATTGAAGGTGTAGTAGCTATTTGAAATGGAGTTGAGTGATGGAGAAGGGGTACAGTATATATTTGTTTTGCAATTTTTTTCTTGCTGATGATGTTTATGGTAAATTGTGATTCTCATTCCATAACTATCTAAGTCTCCTGTAGGGTGTAAGGGAGAAACAAGCTCTGCTTCACTCTATGTTTATCCAGTAGATTTGCTATTCAGAAGTGATACTTCATTTAACATTGTATAGTAATGGCTTCTTCTATCATCAGATGCTAGGGGTGATTACTGTATAGGGCTGGTAGGCAGTATTGGTGGCCATAACTTATTTCTGTAAGCATATAATAAACTGGTCTTCACTTTAATGGTTAAACTAAAAACTAATTCTACATCTGCGTTTATTAAAATAGTAAAGATAAAATCTTTTAGCCCAGTTTGAAAAACATTAATTCATTAGTGAAATATCATTATTTTCTTCAATTAAACAATGACGTGTTTTCTAAACATGTTTTATTCTGATGCTGGGAAACAGTGGTAGTTTTCAGATGAAAATAAACTATGAAGTTTGGTTAAGGTGAAGTAAAATGTTCAAATGGTTTTATTTTTGTCAAAAAATTGGAAGTCTCTCCCGTGATGTTCAGATCACCAGGGCTCTTCTACAGAATTCCAACTCTCTAGTGCACCGTGGCTTTGAAAGCCAGAAAAGTACTAGTTCAGTTCTGTAACTGCACAGTGATTGTGCGAAAATGACACCATCTACAGTGATTTATCTTTATATTTGGTAATTTCTTCTCCCTTTAAGAATAAAACTGAGCTGTTGTGTTTTCTTTGCCCCTCTGTTCATCTCAAAGACCTCATACAGCTAAGACTGTTCTCACTGTTAGTGTTTTCATCCTGTTTGTACCTGTAAATCCTGATCCTAGCCTTGCCCCATGGTGGTTTAGACTCCTCCTGTTTCGAAACAGAATTCTGTATTTAAAGTCAGTACTTGAGGCTAGTTGAAAACTCCTGATAACAATTGTAGGGATCTGGTTTGTAGGTTTTGCTCACAGATTTTGGTGCTTGGGCCGGGAAAAGCAATTTTTTCATTGGAATCTGAGCAAATCCTCAAATCTGGAATATGTGGAGGGAGGAACAAAACACTTTGTAAACTAATTTATATTTGCTGCATACACCATTGAATACATTTCATCTAGACAGCCTCAACAAATGCTGTCATAGAACTTTCCATGCCATTTCACAAATTTGTAACAGCGAATGTCAGTGTTTAATCACAGAGGAGGAGGAGAAAGGGAGCGCTGGGAAATGTGGAGGTTGTGCCCAGCCCCACTGCTCTGTGCAGGCCACACAGCGATGCTGCCCACGTCACATGGCATCGCATCCAGGAGAAAGATGACAAGTTTTCCTCAATGTTTCTAACAGTAACAAGCAGCAGTGTGCATGACACCTGCTCTGGTTTGCTCTGCCTTGCCTTTGTGGTTTGTAATAATGCAGTGAATTACAGAATGGATCTGGAGTTACTGGGTCATATACATGACAGCAGAATTCAGTGGAAAACAAGATACGTCAGGTTATGGTCGGCAGGGAGATTCAGCTCCTGTGGAAGAACATGACCAAGCCAACACAGCCCAGAGTATTCACTGATGGTATTCTCCAATAGGTTCTCACACATCTCTGGATCATGCTTGAAATTGTCTCCTGGCAGGTTGCTCAGCTCCTGCATTTGAGAGCTGTTAACTCTCCTGTGTGCAGTTGCCCGCATGAGTTTGGGAAGTGCTAGCTAGGTTTTTCTCCTCCTGAACAACCAAAACTACCTCAGCCAGTCTCTGGCTCTAGGGAGATATTTGAATCCTTTGGTTTATTGGTTCCATCGATTCTTTCTTATTGTACCAGGGCATATATATTTCACAGCATTTCTACAAAGAGGTGTCAGGACAGATTGTTCTGTAAATATTACAAGCTCTCCTAAGGTAAACTGTTATTGCAAAGCTCATGTGATGCCTCTAACCAGCCCTGCAGAACTGGCTGTTACCAGGTTTATGGCTGTGTTGCAAATCTTGCCCCAGGAGTCCTCTTCATACCTGGAAGCTCTTTAGATGATTTCCACTGACCCTTCAGATTCTGTATCTGCTATGTGAGCTACATGGGCTTTTCCAGCCGTAGACTCTCTTCAACAAGGTATTCAGGTGTGTAAATTGGAAGAGGTTCTTTGCTTCTGACAGAGGTCATAATCCCTGCTCGGAAACCTATGCTTTGGCATTTATAAACTGATAAAGGCTTGTAATTCCTGTGAGAATTCTGAACAATGTGTCAAAAAATTTAAAACTCTAGTAGATAGCTTTAAAACTAGCCGTTCAAATGCCTCTTAAGCCTACAAAAGTTTAAACTTTAATTACATCTGGGATTTGCAGTACTTGCAGTGTAAATTGGTGTGTTCCTGCATATATTTTTGCTACCTTAGAAATGGCTTGACTGGTTTACCTCAAGCAATCTTTCAATTTAATGATGTTCAAACTTCCAGGGCAGAATTATTTTGTTTTTGAATGAGAGATGCATTCAAAAGCAGGCATAAAGTGGAAAGGCAGAAAGAGAGTAGGAAACTTCTGACTGCACTGTACTGAAAGCTCTTAATATGTTGTCTAGCTACAGGGGAGGTTATGTAGCTCATTTCTAGTTCCTATAGCTTGTTTACTACAGTATTTTTAGGGAATATTTATGTCCATTATGTTTCCATTGACATGCATTTTGCTCCACTTTATTACCAGTAACTTCCACTTTACCACATCTGACTGAAGCATATTTACATATTTTTGTAGTGAGCTTGTTCTGAGCGAATAAAATCTCTTTCCCTGAAATCAGCAATATTATCTGAGTTAGGTTTACACTATTTTTTTCCCCATCTGAAATTATAGACAAATAATTATGCTTTAAAAATATTTTGAAGAGGATTGCTGAATTTTTTTCCTATCCTTTCTGCATCCTGATTCTAAAACCAGATGCACACAGAGAACAGGAGGTGGACCGACTGACATAATACATGCAGTGATCTGAAGAACGTGACTTTGGCATGGAAATGGCTTTAAATTTGAGCTGGAGATATGCTGAAATTATCTGCATGCTCATTGGGTAGCCAGTTTCTGAGGGAAAAATAACAGGGAGGAGATCAATGGCATCTCATCTAGCTTGACATATAAGAGAGTTGTTATCTTCAGGTGAATATAAACATAAGAAGAAACCCTTGAAGCACATCCAGCCCTTCTCTAGCTCTTTGTGACTGTGGCAGCAGTTATGAAAGCCAGTGATTTATTTTTCACTTGAAAGTGTATGATAGGAAAACTTTAGAGTGTGAGAGATGAGTCATTAGAGGCTCAGGAGTTTCTTCCCCGCATTTGAAATAAACTTCTAGAGGTTGAGGCTGTCATCCTGGAGGGTGAATCTTGAATTTTAGATGCTCAAAACTTTTGCCTTCAACTGTATTGGATCCTTTTCTTTGATTATACGTGTGAGCTGGTCACAAAGGGCCTGGTTCTTTGCCTGATCGCACACCTCTAATGGAGTACAGTGATTCACTGGTGAAACCAGTGACTTTACTGGTTTTAGGATCTTGAACAGAGTGTGTCCCAATTTACTTTGTCGTTCAAGTTTGACTTTTCACACAGTACAGTCTGATAGCTGAAAAGTCAGTGTAAAAGAATCTTATTTTCCTGTTAGAAGAAAATAATTCTTGTGATTTGTTGTTCATGCATGCTTAGAAAGATTGTGTATGTCATGCAGATGTACATTGTTTTTGTAGTCCTGGAAAATTAGGATGTTGCTTTTGGTGTTACTAATTTAACACATTCATACTAGTAATTGTTTTCGTAAATTCTTTAGGTGAAGCTGACACATCAAACTTGTGTTTCAAAATCGCAAAACCTCATCTGTGCAAACTGGCAAAGAATATTGGAAGTTGTGCAGACCCTCACCTCCTGTCTGAATATTGTTCCTGTGGGGCGGGTTTGATTTCAGTTCAGGTGTTTTCTGTTGGGTTGTCAGATGTTAATTTTGTTAAAATTGCAGGTAAATCATTCTGTATTTGTTGAATATCTGTGGTGACAAGTAAATAATATGGAGACGACAGCTTTAGGGGCATTTTCAACTATGTTCAATACATTGTATGTTACATGTGGATGTTAGGCAAGGGTTTCCCATCTAGTTCTGTATGTGTCTCTTGTGCGTCAGCAATCACAACCGCTTTTGCTCTTTGTAGAAAATCAGAAGAATAACAGCTACTTTTCATTTCTGTCTTGTGCTTGAACTTTCTTAGGAAGCAGTCATTCAGGCATTTAAAGACACCCAGGGCTGGGTTAGTTTCATCGTAAGTCACAGGATTGGCTAGATTTATAGTCTGCTGAAGAAACCTGCGTGTGTAAAGTCTAAGCAACTTATACAGTAAGAAAACTGCATCATAGCTTCACAGGAGATGTTTGTCTATTGTTGCAAGCAAACAACTCGCTCTAGACCTCTTGATGCTGTTAAAGGCAGTGATAAACACCTCTTGTACTGGAAGCTGTGAAATGTTCTTGTATGTACCAGCCTTAACATTTCAGGCTCCAGTTCCTTTTCAACCATCTTCCACTACAATGGAGGTGGGTGGTTCATCTTCAGTGGTAACAGGGAGCACAGATTCAGCATTTCGCCAAGACAGACTCTAAGAGGCAGAGTGGTGCAAGTGATCTTAAAAATGGTGTATACTAAACCTGCACATCAGAGACTTACCTTGTCATGTGGTCTAGCAAGGAGAGAGGCTTATTTCTTTGCTTGGATGTATTCGTGGTTCGGTCAAGGATTTCTAGAAAGGAGGAGCTGAATCTAAAATGCATTTCCCACTCTGATTTGAACTGCTTAAATGTGTGACTTTCAAGAAATATTTTATTTTCTCTACAAGCATGTTAAGGTTGACTACTGTACAGGGATAGAGACTCAGTTGTTGCAAATACAGTTGATTATAGACTTACATTCAATTTTTGCAGAAATATGAGGTGTTTTAGTCTCCACTGGTGTCACCAAGAAGAAGGGTTTCACACAGCCTGAAACCAGTGTAGTTTTTAACTTGTGGAAAGCAAATCGTAGTTACATAGTTGGAATAGGGCCAGTTATGGGGACGTTCCAAATATTATAATATTTTTGGTTACTTTATCATGCGCAATACAATAATATGATGAAAGTTGATGATTAAGTTGCATGATAGGGCAAACAATTAGAGGGATTTATTTGGTTTTCAACCAATAATTAAAGCATTTCTCATTCTGCAATTGTATTCAAAATAGCTGACCTTCCCTAGCCAAAAGATGTTTCCTGTGAATTGTCAGGCAGTAGGAATGGAGATTTTCCTGTTGCCCTGTGGTTGTATTTAGGGCTGTGATCCCAAAAGCATCTCTCTGAAGGATAATTAACAGCAGAACTGCACATAGCAGCTGGCCCCAGGCTGTCACATTCTTATCAGGAGAAAACACGTATGTTAGTATGGTATGTAAAGCACGAGTACAGCCGTAGTTGTTTGCATAAAGATCATAATCTCATCCGGTGCAACCAGCCCCCTTTCTAATAGCGAAGATACAAGTGAAATTTTTTAATACAGATTTAATTATGAGGTAGTAGGGAGATACAAAGGATACAGCCGCCTGGAGGATGGATGAAGAGGCTCCCCAAGAAAATGATTTGGCTGGTTTATTTCACATGGTTCAGACATTGCTGTTAACTGGCCAGTACAGTTTATTTGAAATAAAATTTCATCCCTTACCAAGTGAGTGTGACATACTTGCTTGGAGGAAAATTCTAAATTAATTTAGGAGCAAAATCTAAGAAATGCGAAGACCTCCAATTCCCAGTGTCATGCTTAGTGCCTGTCAGACTTGAACCTTACTGCAAAAAAATGCCATCAGTTGCAGTAAGCCCACCCTTATCAAAATAAGCAAAAATGTTATCGTCTGTTTCCTCAGATCATCTCATGCTGCTGCAAGAGTAGTTTTGTTGAGCACAGTTCCAAATGGAAGTAACATAAGTTCACCCCTTAAAATGAGGTCATTGCCTCCCCCCACAACAAATGTTAGGCATGGTTAGCATCTTTTTGTTGGGACTCAAGCCAGAATGCCTCCTGCTCCTGCACAATGGGAACCTGCTGGGGGTTTCCCTTCACAACAGCTACTGTTAAAGATGGAGTGAAAAACAAAACCCTGCTCCCAATGTGAAAAAAAGACTGGATTTTTAATCTGAAAAAGAAGCCACTGTAAGCAGAACACAAAGGAAAGAGAGATGAGCATAATAAAAATACCATCAGTACGGGAGGGGGCCTGTGCACGTTGAAAATAATGGCTTTGCACTTTTGAGGGTTCACTAAATAATACATATTATCCATTTTCTGAGAGGGCCCTCTCTAGTCCCATAGAACAGCCAGGCCAGACCCTGGGGTGACATCAGCGCAAATTTCCTAATAGTTTTTGTCTTTACTCATGTTAAATAGTCTCTTACTTCACTGGGAGCACTTGGGGAAAAAAGATAGTGAATATGTATTTGCTAGTGTGAGTCAGCATCAGCATATTCTGTTCTAAAATGGAGGCTTAAGATAATATCCAAGTGACTTAGGAGTTAGTCTTTCCTGTAATAGAAATGTTTTTAACTCCCGTAGCTTTTCCTCAAATGGGGAAATGGTTCTCAGGTCTTAGCCCTGCACATCACAGCTTCTGCCATCCATCATGTGGTGGATCTTAGGGTAAAGCAGGTTGGGAAACAGAGTGCTGCTACTAGCATGGTTTATCCAGCTTCAGCCCTTTCCAGAGATGCCTCTGGGATGAAGGCTGTTGAAATGAGCTCCAGACTGGAAAACCTGTTGTGGGCTGCAGGCAGCCTGCAGTCTGCAAGCTCATCAGCCTGCTTTACATTAGAGAATTGAATTTTTATAGCATAGTACATTAAAGGGGAATACACAAATTTAAAAGAAATACACATTGCATAAAAACTGCATTCATTAGCCAATCATCTGCATTTATGCATTTCTTAAAACTAGAAATAGTGCTTTTTTCTTCCAAGAAAGTATGGGGAGGAGGGGGGAGAAGTCATGCCATCTGTGAAGAAAAAGCTTGATATTATGCACACATCAGTACATAGTAGTTTCATAAATCCCCTGTTTATGAAATATTGCCTGAATAGCCATTCCAGAACTGCACAGGATCTGAAGACTGTCTCTCCAAGAATTAAAACACTTTTAAGAATCTTGATTTTTAATCTAGTCTGGATATAGAGATTGTAAAGTTAGCATCCCCAGGGAGCGCAGCAGGGAGAGGCTTCGGGGACACAGCCTGACAACAGGAATCCTGTGCAAACACACAGGAAGCACTGCAATCTTTGTGGCTGACTGCAAGAACATCTAAGATTCAGGGTGCATTGAAGTATGTCCCATGTCTGTTGTTCTCTTGATGTTTGTCAAGACGGTGGAGAATCAAAAGCCAATTTTCATCTTCATTTCACTTTGGGATTGATTACCAAAGGAAAAAAAAAAGGCGGGGTGGAGGAGGCGGAAGATCTGAATAGATTGCTAGCATGCAGAATGCCTCTCTCAGGAATATTGAGGTTTAATTAGGATTGGAGAAAAATTTTATTAGGTCTGTTAAAGGAATATCCTGTAGACATGCTGTCTGTGGGGTTTGCCTTTTGGAGGCTAGCTGGCATGGAAGGTGGAAGTGTGTGTATCAAGAATATTACCCACAGAGGGAGCACTTACCTGCACTGGTGTCCTGAGTGATGATTGGAAACCTAAAATCTTTTTTCCCCTACGGTGTTTTTTAATGCATTTAATATAACAGGTCCTTGATCCGTTTGTGACCTGGGCTTTGAGGCATGAAGGCAATCCAGATAAATAATTATTAACATTATTGTTATGCTTGTTTGATCTTTTAAATCCTTCAGTGATTTGAGCCTAGGCTCTGATGCTGCTCCTATCAGTGCAATATAGAGGCAATTGCAGTCTCTATCAGGGACTCCAAGGGGCTTTGTTTTAAACAAAATAGTGGCAATTGGAAATGACATTTTTCTACTCTATTGTGGTATTAAAAATTGAATTTAGGCTTAAAATAGGAATGTAAAGTTAAGAAAATTTTAGGTTCAGAAATGTGAAAATTTTGGTTTGATGTTTTTGATCAATTTTTACTGACCCTTACATTTAGCATTTGTAAAAGTTGGATAGAATTCATTGGTTATTCTGAGTTTTGGAAGTGGAATATCTTAAAAACAAGGCATTTTGCAAGATAGAAAAAGCTTGTTAAGAGTATTCTCTATCTGAGCAGGTCTGGCGTGTAATGCCTTAGTTATAGGGAAAGTGGAAGCTGGCAGTGCTATTTTTATAGAGGCTGGAATTGCTTTTGGTTTCCAAAGATGTTGGCTCTCCTTTCTGTCTAATGTTATGGCTTGTTTCTGCTTATGGCAGAGACCGTAATGGATGGAGAGAATCCCAAAAGCCCCGCTCAACTTTTTGCACAATTGTACAACCTCAGTCTGTTATCCCTCTGTGCAAATCTCAAAATTTCTGTGCACGGTGGCCCAGAAAGGATGAGTTAACCAACCTGAGGTGAGTTTACCCAGTCTGAGGGCTTGGGAGGTTTAGCCAAGGTCAGAAATAAAGGTTTTCCCCTTTCTCAGTGCACAGGGGTGTGTTACACCCTGGCTGCTAAGGCACCTCATGCAGTTTCACACGCTAGTTCACATCACATTCAAGTAACTGGAAACCAGTAAGGTGGAGACTGGAAGTGCCAAGTCAGATCAGCTGAAGTGTGGGAGAGCTTGTGTTATCCCCGGTGTGCTGTTAAATGGCAGCTTCTCTGGGTGCTTCCTCATTGTCACTGTGGTGCCTGCGTGTGTCGGCACTGCTTTTTCTGTACGGTGCCCCTCGTGCTGGGAGCCTGTCCCTGTCTGAGCAGCAAAAGTCCAGGCTGATGGGTGAGCAGGACATTGTGCCCAGCACCCCACCAGCCCCACCACTCAGGTGGCAACCTGGCTGCTGGTGTCAGTGATGTTTCTGGACAGTTTGAGCAAAAGGAGTGAGGTTTGAGTGGTGACTGGCAAAAGAGGGCATGCTGTTTCCTTGAGGGATTTCAGGAATAGATTTGTGCATCACTTAGCAGCACCTGAGCTGGCTTGATCTGAAACATTTTTATATGTCCCCAGATGGGAAGTGTGACCTAACCTTTGTTCTTCCTCCCGTTAGCGAGCAAGTGCTTCTAAAAGAAGTCCTTAAAAGACATAGGCGTTGCTCTCCCTCTACAGTGAAACAGCAGTTAGCTATTATTGTGAATATCAGCTATTTATCACTCCTTCTGCCTCCCCCCCCACCCCATTTTGTTTGATCAAATAGAAAGGTTTAAATGCTTCTGAGTATGAGAAGTGTTTCTTGTCTGGTGTGTATTAATGTGACTGGTTGGGAACTGATTTTCCACAGCAAGCTTCTCTGGTGCATCCCTTCCCCACCCAGAAGCAGCTGTAAACAGCTGATGTTAATTATTATCCACCTGCTGACTGTGCCAAACAGACATGCCATTACACTGTGACAAAAAGGGCTCCCGGTCTATTAAGTCCTCCCTCATACCTTTGGTAATGCTGATAAAATGCTGACCTGTTTTTTACCCCAGTGGCTGCTGTTGCTAAGCGCTTAGAAAATGACCTGTCTCCTGTAATAATCTGCATTGCACAGCTCAGATGATCTTCCAAATGAAAGTGTTTTACTGCACCTCTCAAGGCAGCTATTCTTCACCATATTCTTTACAGTTCTGACCATGTAGTTTGTGGCAGCACCTTGTTTTTGACAGAGCCTGATTAAACATTGGTATTTGGGGGCTGTTTTGTTGGAAGCACATCACAGAAGTTGATTTGTAATGATCAGCGTGGTGTGCTTGGAAAATAACGATTAAGAGCAGGGAAGGTTGTAAGCTGGTAACTTACCACCACAAAGTGGAATGCCATGTGTGCAAAACTCAGGAGAAAATGAAGAGTCCATAAGTAATGGTTCTCTCCTTGGAAGAGAGAGCTTGTTGTATTGAAACTACTAGTAAAATAGTCTTGTAGCATGTACTGGTACAAAGAAGAAAGCAGACTTTGTACTCACCATTTTGCTGTCATTATGCCCAAGGTTGCTTCATCCTGTGCATGAAGGTGACTTCAGATGGGCTTGAAGCAATGTTTGTACAGAACAACCAGTTTGCAGAGACTGCATTGACAGGAGAGGGGAGAAGCCTATAGCAAATCCAGAAAATGGGGAATGGAAAAAAAAAATTATCTGAGCACTGGATAAGTAACTGAGCTTTGGTGCCTGGATGTTTTATATTTCTCTTGGCAGTTACTGCCTTTAATTTTTTCTCTAAAGGCAATTGTTGCACTCTTTTAGAACCTTAAAGGATCATAAAGCACTTAAAGTTGGGATGATGTAAGCCTGTGGTGAAATGGTACTGAGGAAAAAAAAAAGACACTTCCTTATACTAATGGACAAGAGGGCACAAAAAATATGTTGACTGCCCAAGATGCCAGGGGAAGCCATGGCACAGATAAAATTAAAGATTATACGATTTGTCCCTCTTGAAAGCTAACCCAGTTCATTCCACTTGCTCCAAGGCAGGATCAGCATTATCTAAACTGTCCTTGGTGGATATTTGCATAACTTGTTGTTAAAACCCTCCGGGGATGGGAATTACTTTCAGTGATCTCTTTCACGACTTAACCATCCTTTCTGCCATCCTTACATGCAAGCTGAAGTCATCATAAAGCAAATTTGCACAGCTATCTTTAAAGCAAGAACTGAAAAAAAACCAAATGCAGTTTAGATAATGGCACTGTACCTAGGGATTTCTGGCTACTTCACTGAATGTGGACAGATATTGTAAATAAAATGTGCCATAAAATGAGGGATGATGGAGAACATAAACCAAAATGTAGTCAGACATAAGATTTTAAAATGCCTTAATTTGTAGAACCATGTTTTTTCATTCAGATAGTCCAGTCCTTCAATGTTGAGTGTTTTGGATTTTTTTAAATCTGTCATGTGAGGTCTCACAGTACTGGTCTGGTCTGTTCAGCTTGGACATTAAAGGTGGTGTGGCACTTTTGGAAAGAGCAGAGTGGCTTCTGCGGAGTCCTATCCTGAGCCTTACCATGTTTGTCTTCCATGCTGGGTACCAGACGCATCCCTGGCCCTACTAGCCTTGCATGTTAGATAGTGCTGCATAATTCACGTTTATGCATGAAGTCAAATCATGTGCTGCCTAGTCAGGTGGACAGCCTGCTTACACCAGAGGGAGATTACGTAAGCGAGGAGGGCAGGATTTGACCCATATTTGATAAGGCAGTTTGGGACCCTTTCATGTCTAGTTAAATGCATGTACAATATGTTGTATCATTAGTAACTTCTTTGTCAAGGGAAAAAATTTTAAACTGTGCTGTAATTTCTGATGTTTTTTTTCCTTTTTTCTTGTAGTCTGACACAAATGCAAGTTACTTGAGAGCTGCTCGAGCTGGCAACTTGGAAAAGGCTCTCGACTACTTAAAAAGTGGAGTGGACATCAACATTTCAAATCAGGTTGAAGAATATTTTGATCAAATTTGCTGGATAAACACCTTTCTCACTATTTCTCAAATCTGTCTTTATATTTGCACTTCATGTCAGTGTTAACTTACATATTTTTTGATGAGCCATGTTTACATATTTATCCAATTAAAACTTTTATTTTTACCCCTTACCAAGATATCATTTCACTTCCACTTGGAGAATGTTGTGCTGTTTAATCTTATCTTTCATTCCATTTGTACTACATCAGATCATGGGACAGCACACGGAACTTGAGACCCCAGAGCTCTTATACTCTGACTTAATTCATACTCTTTCCTTATAATCTAGTTCTTGTAAAGTTTACATAAGAATAGTTTTTGGAAGCAGTCCTCTCACTGGGATCTAATACTTTTTCTCCTGAAATGTTGTTTGCTATGCTGGAAGACGTTTGCCAATCTTCTCCATTGCTTTTCTTTTTTTTTCTTCTTTATTTTTAATCAGAATGGGTTGAACGCTCTCCATCTCGCTTCCAAAGAAGGGCATGTAGAAGTTGTCTCTGAACTGATACAGCGAGGTGCCAGTGTGGATGCAGCAACAAAGGTTAGTCAGGCCTATCTAATTGTGCTCTTGCTCACACCGGTGGCATGGGCACAGGGTGTCAGCCAACTTATTACAGACATTACTGCAGCAGTAATTGCCCACTTTCAGCTGGTGGAGTGGTCTCGATAATTGTTTAACAGAAACATTTTAGATTATAGTAAATGTCACAAGTTACTACGGATGAGATTTACTGAACAAATTGTAGATTCCTGTCTTGGTTTCTGTTCATGTCTTCTAGAATAACTTACCTATTAGAAGTATTCAGTAAGAGTACTTTATTGCAAGAAATACTGTATTTTAAAGTGGAACATGTTCTTGATAGTATTGTCATGTATTCAAGCTCAAGCTTTGTACTCTCTTCAAGTATCACTGTCTCTCATTTCAGAAAGGAAACACAGCATTGCACATAGCATCCCTTGCTGGGCAAGCAGAAGTAGTTAAAGTGTTGGTTACAAATCGGGCCAATGTCAACGCGCAGTCTCAGGTAAAGTCATATTTCTCCATTTGGTACTGTAAAAAACTTTGCTGACATTAAAATCATTCTGCCCTTATAAGCTATAATATTAGTAAGTATGTTTGGTAGATCCCGTTGTATTAATGCTGGCTCTTGAAAACAGGGTTTGATGGAGTCAGTAAGATGAATGTAGTCCTGCTAACAGAAAAAACCCATTCTTTTTGGCTGTTCCACACGCGTAGGAAACAGACAACAGGTGCAAGACGAAGTTTAAACACACAGCTGCCATTTTATTACTGAAGCAGGCATTTTAGTGAGTGTAGTGCTGAATTCATTCCCACCTTGTAACTCAACATATAATTAAAACTTTAAAAGTTTTCAGCTCTACCCCTCATCAGGTAGTCACAGTGTACTAAGGGGCATCCTGGACATATCAAGTCTTATCTTCCTCCATAGGCATGACAGTGCAGTGAAATCCCAGGTTGTGTTCAGGTCTTTTCCCACGTGAGATGTCAACCATCAGCTAGGATTAACTCAGAGTTGCCCACCTCATTCACCAACAGAGAAAGCATAGAAATAACATCTCTGTTTTAAGTTGTCCAGCCACACACCCCTGGAGATGAAGAAAGCGGAGGCACATCTGGGGTGTTTGCAGGACACTGGAAGTGGTTGTGTAACAGGCAGCACAGCAAAGCATTTACCCTTTAGCCTTACATCTGCCCTCCAGTGTTCTATGAGCTGCTAATAGTTACAGAGTCAGACGAAATACTGATAGAACAGGACAGTGGGAGAGAACTTGTTCGAATGAAAGGGATCCTGTTTCACATAATTCAGTGTCTCAGGCTTAATCGAGCTCATCCCCTTTCCTTGTACAAGGAATTACTGCAAGCATATGCATAGCTTTTAAGTTTGGTCAAGTCCTTTGAATGAATATTTAGGTCAATTATAGAAATTTGAAATAAGGGAAAACAGTGCTGGTGTTAAAAGCAAAGCAGCAAAATGAAAAAGAGAAAAACTCTGGCTCAAAAACTGCATACACCACAGATTGTTGAAAGCTGGGTGGCTGTGCCATAGGAGGTGTCCCTGCATGCCTGCCCTATTCCTGTCCTATTCCTGTCCTCCCTGCTCAGGGGCTGGCTGGCAGGCAGTGTCAGAGAAAGGGGATCAGATTAAGAGGCGGTCTTCTCATCTGGCCCAGTATTGCCATTCTGCTGTATTATAAAGATGTGGGCATAATAGAAAACGTCTGTTAAAAAGGGAAGTTGAAATAAATGTACATTTTAAAGAAACATGATTTTTTAAAATGCTCTCTCAAATAATATGAGCAAAATATTTAATAGAATCTATTTCAAGAATGTTATTTATTTGTGATCTATATTTCATGTGTTCTCCACCTGGACAAAGAAAATAGGCTACTTGGTTCTCCTTTCTTACTCTTTTGTACTAGATAGATACAGCAATATTTGGTTCCAGGCATCATATAATTTGAATTTAAAGAGAACAACAACAACAAAAAGTAGTTTTAAGTAAAATCTCCCATAACTGTGAAGAAGTAAAACAAAACAGAGATATTTCTAGTGGTTTTCCTGTTAAAGAAATTAAGATGGCTTTGAAAGGATCTTTTCTGCTTGTGTTTGATAACTTGTGTATTCAGCCCTGAAACTAAAAATAATCTGAGATTGTAAACATCTTATATAACTGCATTGTCCATACGCCCTAAGGTTTTGCCATGTTACCCTTATTTTGCTAACATATGAGAATTGAAGATTTATCATCCCCGACTCTGGCCCCTTATGGGTGTCTTTGATGTCTTTGCCTGAGAGATATGTATATCGGCCATTCCACACCAAGGCCTGGCAGTGAGATACCCCAGCTGGGATTAGTCTTTTTGGGAGGTCACTGGAGCTCCCTGTTGCCAAACTACCCCTGGACCAGCTTTGTCCGTGGTACTGAGCATCACTTGAGCCTTCTTAAACCTTAGAATAAAGTTCTGCTGAATTTGGCATACCCACAGAGAAACCACCCAAAGACTTTTTTGTTTTGTTTTTCTTTTTTATGCCGACCTTGTTTTCTGTGAGTTTGGCTTTATCTCCTCTTCCCTTGAAGGTAACAGCTCTACCCTGCTGACAGTGCCACTGTTAGGGATGTAAGGCCTTCTTTAACCAAATCTTCCTGCCCTTAAAAAAAATTAAAAAAAAAAAAAAAAAAAGGTGAATTTTTACTGAGTCTGAATTTTGTACCTCTTCTAAGGGCTCTTTAGTACTGTTGAAGACAAAATGCTTTCCTTAGGCTTGTGGCTCTCTGGCAATTTCAGCCCCCTCTTAATGAGAGAAGAAAAAGCAAAATACGGGTGGAAAGATGTTGAATACCATACAATAATTTAACATAGGAGAAAAGTTTCTGCTCTGCCTCCAAATGCTAATAATACTTGGTTCTGAGAATTTTCACCTATTAATTATTTTCTGAAACTAATATTTAGAAAGTGTTTCCTGCTTCCTTTCTAAATGCAAATGTTTGAAACTGAAAAAAAATTAATCTTTGTTTCCAGCTAAGTTAGTAAATAGATATTGAGTATGCCATGAAGTGATAGGGAAAAATGCCAGATTCTGCTGTTCTCTATAATAATAACCTGTAATGTGACATATTAGGTACCTTAGCAAGTGCTTTCTGCCTTCTTTGTTTTTCACTAAGCAGAATTCTAACTGTACGGTAACTAAACTATTAGGCTTTGGTTCTGGAGAGTGCATTAACACATTGCTAACTTCAGGCTTTGGCTCCGGTAGGATTTCAGCACCTGCTTTATGCTGGTAGTGATGCTTTCCTGAACAGAGACCAAATTATCAAAATACTGGAACAGCAACAGACCTTGCAGCCTGTGGAAGCCTTGTAAATATGTGGCTTCACAGCTGCTCAGTGTCTTGTTGATGGTAAAGTTCTCTTGGATCAAACATTCAGTTCACGCCATTTCCTCTCCAACTGTCTTTTCTTCTGACCTCCTATGTGTCTCTGCTGCCAGCGAAGCCTGCATGCTCGGCCTCAGGTCACCTGCGCTGTCCTGTGTGCTCTGTGTTGGATGTGTGCCATGCAGCTCTGCTCTGTTGCTGTGACAGTCAGATGTCTCTCAGGTTTTTTCACCGTGGCTACTATAACTCAGCCGAAATTCACTGCTATAGGTCTTAGGCTACAGTTTCACTTCATCTCTCCAGAGCCCAGAATGTTAATGTTTTTCCTTTGATGCAAATATATGGCCGAACTCTTCTCAGCTCATCTCTGTTTGGCTCCATTGGTTTCCTGCAAAATATAGGTCAGTGTCTTTTGTAACTGTTTTAGTCAAATTGCTTAGCTGCTCCCCCTGCACCTTCCACCCTGCTGAAATGTCCGCCCTGGCCACGCTGCAGACGGGAGAGTGCTGATACTCTCAGCCAAACCCACTCATATTGAAGCACTTCCTTAACTTTTCTGTTATTTAAGCCAGATGAAATCTCTCCTTTGTTTTACCTGTTATTTTTAACTAGCCCTTACCTCCTATTTTATTTTGTATTTCCTTTCATCCTTGTCCTCCCCAAGCTCTGGAGTAATCACCAGAAGTGATCTGTGGTAGAGTGAGAGGTCTGGGGGGACCTTAGCAGGGAGCAGTTGAAGAGGGAAGCTGCTGCCCCCATTGCAGCTGATTCTGTGTGAAGTTTACTTAAGAGAAGTCAGAGGTTCACAGAAATCCCAGTGGCACGAGAACTGGAAGATAGTGGGAAGAAAGACAGGGCCCTAACAGATCCCACTGAAACCTCAGTGACCTCCTGGCCAAAATGTTTAATGGCATCATCACCCATGCTGGTACCTTAAGGAAAGGGATCAGGCAAAATCTAGCAGTGATATGTCTGACAAAGAGTAATGCTGTACTACAAAGGGTAAAAACATGTATCATGACAGATCGGAAGAGAAAGGGATTGTTGTTCCTATTGCTGATGCTGGTTTGGTTGCTTCAGCAGTATCAAATTGCTCAGTCAGTAGTATATGGATGTTTTAAGTGGTTACTATAAAATATATTTACCACTAGTTCACGATTCTGTTGGACTGAGGGACATGCAGTGCTATGTGAAAGCCAAGCAATTTCAGGTGCAAATCAGCAACTTCTATAAATTCCTTTAGAGGTGTATTGAATCCAGGATAGGTTTCATGACTTCCTTTTGCTGTTTTGGTTTTGTGAGTGATGTCAAAGCTGTGAATTTCAGAAATGCATAGAACAATAGGGAAAAATACATTGTCTTAATTAGTACCCAAAAATTCAATTCCTGAAATGCTGTGACCTGTATACAGTTAAGGCAAAGACAAAAGCATGGACTGTAAGAGGAAAGCATCAGCCGAAGAATGAGTTAAGCTCTGCAGCTTCTAATACTTGTATTGCATTGATTGAAATCACTCACTTAAGCATAATTTGAGAAATGCTCTAATGCGGTCGGAAACACTGATAATCCCTGTCTCAAACAACTGAGAACCAACGATCCTGAGACCTCCTGGTGCCTGAAATATGAAGTAGCTCAGTGACCACAAGCAGGCTGTGCTCAGAAGGCAGCTCTTTGAGGAGACAAAAGGCATAAGTAGTCGGCACAAGTGAAAGAGAAGTCAAAGCTAATGAAGAGAAGAGAAAAAATTGGAAAGTATTCCGAAAAGCTATTGCCCTTGCTCTTGCTACGGACTTGTATTTGCCTGTCCCATTTTGCATTTCCATTGCTGTGGCTGCATTTTTCAGGAATCATAACTCATCTCTACCAAATGGTCTGTCCAGATTGGTTTTTACAACAGATGTAAAAGGAAGTATTGTCGCTTAGCTGTGGGAATTGTATCTGGTCAGCTGAAAGATTCCACTGTGTCCTTTTAAATAATATTACTCTTCTCCTATCTTTATTTAAACCAGGGGAGATCGTGCCATTAACTGGCATGTGAGCACACAGTTTATTTGGTTTCCTCCTAATCTACACAAGTTTGGCCGATCTGTGGTATGTATGAAATGTTTGTTGAGTGTTAACACTCTTGTTTTCCTATTTCAGAATGGTTTCACTCCACTGTACATGGCAGCCCAAGAAAACCACCTGGAGGTTGTTAAGTTTCTTCTTGACAATGGTGCCAGTCAAAGCCTTGCCACAGAGGTAAAAGTTTGAATTTCATACTTTATGAACAAACCAAAATGTGCTTCAGCAGAGATTCTTGCCAGCTTGTATCAAACTAGTCTTTTAAATACAGAATTAAAGACCAATAAAAATTTCTCTCTGCGAAGTGTGCTAATGAATACGGAGTTATTGGCTTTTCAGCAATTTAAACCATCTCTTGCCATTTCTAAAATAAAAAATGACTTTAACGAGAAACAGTTCTAAAAATAGATGTGTTCTTAGTCATAACTGGTAATCTTTCAGGTTAAGTGCTCAAACAGGAAAGCTGTGTGCATAATATAAAGGTTCTCTGTGTTTTCATTAAAAGTACTGAGTAATGCGGAGGGCAACCATAAAGCAAGAATAACTGTTTACCTATGCTTTGGAGCCAGCCCTGGGATATCAGGGAAAACTGAAGGTTACTTAGTGCTTGGAGTATTTTCTGAACTGCATTTTTTGTGGTGTTGGTACCCTCTCTGTAGCACCCAGTTATCTCATCTGGTCTTGCAGTGGTAATTTGAAGCTGAAAGAAAGATGCAGGACCCATCCTTGAAGGTGTTCTGCGATCTTTCTAGAAGAACACTTTTTATTCCATGCTCTAACAAGTAATTCAGACTCAAATAAGGCAACCTGGAAGGAAAAAGTATAGCAGACATTATTAATAGTCTTGAATGTACTGCATTGAGATATGTTTTTAATCCAATGAATTTTCAGTTGTCTTGATTCCAAGAGTTTGCTACCAAAAAAAAACCGCCGAAGTATTTCAGGATAAGCTCTCTTAATATTTATTACATTCTGATTGCTCTATCGGAACTGATTCCATGATGGAAATAATGCTTACCTGAAAAAGTCCTAATCTGTTCAAAATATGAAATGCAAAATTAGTTTATTGCATCACTATACCTTATAGTATCGCTGTATAATGATGTATGTATGGAATCTTTCTTCTGTTCTGAAGTCAGCGCTGTAAAAAATGAATCACTAATGGATCAAAATTATGTTTTCAAAATCACTAAAAATTAGTTATAACTAGAGGTGTGCATCAGAAACTGCTTTCTGGAAATGCTTAAAGCATTTTAAGAAGCCAAGAAATACCAAAATGAAATATTTTTAATCTGGAAAATTAATTGAAAAATTGTAGTTTTCAGAACACTAATTTCTCTTTCTTTGTAAAAACTGGGAAACAAAGAAGTCACAGGACCCCCAGAGATGTACAGTATCAGACTTTTGAAAATATCCTTGCCACTGTATGATTTTCTGAAAACAGAAATTTTTAAAATTGTGCATGAGTACTTGGTCCTTTTTATTTGGTATTGTTTTTCCCTGGAGCTTTATATGTCAGTTTAGGTTGAGCTTTTATCCAACTCAGCTTGGTGATAAGGTGCAATCTAATTTTATCCATGGAGAATTCCTTTGAAGATATCAGACTACAAAACAATGTTGCATTTATTACCTTACTTGTTTGTGACAGTTGCTTATGCTTGCTTTTTTATTTTCTCTTGGCCCAAGTTTTCATATAAATCTGATTTATCTTTATCTTCGTAAGTGCAAAAGCCTTTGTTATTAAACAATTGCCACTTAGCTAAATACTAATTAAAAATAAAAGTCTTTTACCAAAGGTGTTTTAATCTAAGTGAAAAAATAGAACCAACTATTTACTTTAAATTATTTTTAGGTTTTTTGGGTTTTGTTTTGTTTTTTTCTGGAGTGGGCTTTGCCTTGTTTTAAAGTGCAGTTGCTAATTATAGTACTGACATCACGATACTTACTTGCAGTTGCTTTTTGTGGGTAGGCATCTTCAGAAAGCATGTAGTGGAAACGCATTCTTGTCGGTGCTAATATTCTTGGTTGCAGTTTGCTTGGCTGTGGTACAGTGATCTCTGCACACGGTGAAATGATGGGCAACTCTGATGAGAGTTAGGAAGCTGGGGGTATAGGGGATGGCAGCTGTTCTGGGATTGAAATGAAGTGCTTCCTCCCATTTGTCCACTCCCTTTTCCCAAAGGAAAGGAAAAAATGTGTTCCTAGGATTTATTTTTTTTTTATATATTATTGTTACCAGAATTTTTAGCAGAAGAGAAAGCCTGATGAGAAAAGACATTGTAGATAGCTAAACCACTTTTCTTTGTGAAGCGGCTGACTGTGCCCCTGCCTTCGGCTGTATAAATAGACCAGGAAGCTAACGCCTCCAGGTCACTAAGGCGTGAGCTGTCGCACTCAAGGTTTCTCCAGACAGGAGCCTCCATTTCTGCAGGTACAGCATAGCTATATTGCCAGAGCCCTCTTGTGGGGATGCTCGTGTTGTTTTTTGGCCTTCAGAGCTACACAGCATTTTTCACACCCTGTGCTGCTCTCTGCCCGCAGTCTGAGGCTGCGTGGTTGTTTCACCCCAGGAACCGCTTGCGACCCAGGACCAGAGCCCAGAGCTCTGCCCTGCTGCTGGAGGACAGTGAGCGGAGGCAAAGCAGAAGGCTGTGGTTAAATGAGTTAAAAAAAAATTCATGAAGAAAAGAAAGCTTGTTAGGACCCAAGGAATTTCAGTGATTTATCTTCCCCCCCCCCCCCCCCCTCCAAAATATTGAAAAAAATGCTCTTTTTCAGAGCTCCTCCTGTTTCTCCTCCTAAATTGAGGCACTCTTTGTTTGGTAAGCCAGAAAGAGAAATACCTTTTTGAAAACATTACTTTTAGTTCCAAAAGTTAAAAAGTTAACGCTTGAACTCAGCACTTTTGACATAGTGTGAGAATCTACGTTCTTCTGTGTCATCGCTGCACTTCTATTTCACATTTATACAGTTTCACCATAACAGAAGTTGTTGAAAAGTGAAAGAAGGTGTTTACCTACTAAATTGTAATGAAGTTTTGTAATATAAGCTTTGGATATATTGATTGAGAGTCAAATGTAATAAATAAATATTCCAAGTTAGAGTAATTTGCATTTGTGATTTATAGGTATTATCTTGGGCAAAGCTGAATGTGTTCCTGGATTGGAATGCCACTTAAATGTTTGGGAAGGAGCAAAATCTAAATGACAACTCTTTCATTCTTTAGCTTCCTCAGAGTCCATAAAAAAAAAAAGGATTATAAAAACCTCTCAGATGGTACTTTTCACGTGTTTGAGGAATCTACTTTAAAATATGTTAAACAAAAATCTTCCATTTTTCAGGTTTCTTAATCTGCACTACTTTGGCTATTTGCTAGGCTGAAAGGAAATAATTTCTATTTGTAAGAGGATTGTCTGTTACATCTATATAAATTTTCACAAATGGAAGCTGTAGTAAAATAATTAGTATATTGTGAGAATACCACTATTCCTATTCAAATATTATTAGATTTTAAATCCGCATATAAAATATATCAGAGGATAGAACTGAAGTGTTGGGTTGGGGTTTTTTCTGGTTTTGGGGTTTTTTGTTTGTTTGTTTGTTCTTTCCTTAAAAAATGCAGATTGTAACCTGTAGCTGTGGGGGGAATGGATGATAAAAATGGAGACATCATTAACAATTGTGATTTTAATATTTCAGCTTTTTATACCTTTTTGTATAATTACACACTTTATTATACACGTACTTATTTATGTAACTGTTAATTTGTGAGTAATATCTCACTTTTTTCTCAAGTCTCAGTCATTTTTGTTTTCTTGTGTCTTATAATTTTATGTTTGTCTGGAGTGCCAGAAAGGGTTTTGAGCATTTGGGACCTAGTTCACCAACCCTTTTAGTCCAATTTCAGTGTCATTGCAGGGTACTTTTAATTTGCACCACGTTACACTTTATGTTTGAATTTGAGCGGGTACTCTTACTAATGCTGAGATTGATTCCCTTCCCCTTTCTGCCCCCTGGAAAGCCTGGAACGTGTGTTGAGAGTCCCCGTTGTATGTTGCAGGATGGTTTCACGCCTTTGGCAGTAGCTTTGCAGCAAGGTCACGACCAGGTGGTTTCACTGCTGCTTGAAAATGATACGAAGGGAAAAGTCCGTCTTCCTGCCCTTCACATTGCTGCTCGCAAGGATGATACGAAGGCAGCAGCTCTGCTCCTGCAGAACGACCACAATGCTGATGTGGAGTCAAAGGTCAGTTGTAAAAAGAAAAAAGGATTGATGCTATTAAACGCAATCACATGTATTTCATCCAGTGAAGATGTCCCGTAGTGTGAAGTATTTTGCTGCAGTTACACATAACTTTCTCCTAGAGTGTGTGATTAAGAATTATGTTTCGTTTGCTTTCTTTGCCTCTTTCTCCCCCATTCCCTTTTTGTTTAAATCAGGATTAATTTCTCCCGTAGAAACCTTGCAAATGGAAAATAATAAGCAGAATATTATTAGAATTATTCTCTTGGAAATGAAAGCCACTTCTGCAGTGGTGTGCTATAGGTATTGTACAATTAAGTAATTTGATTAGTTATTTGTGCAATTGCTACTTTAAGAATTTGGGTAAACATGTAACAATTAACATTCAAAATACTCGATCATTCAGCTTCCATTCAGTCAAGCCTCCTTGTGTGCCGATTGTGCTGTCATCCGAGCTGCCATGCCACGTAGCAATCATGAAGCTTTTTGCATCCATATCACCAGTGGTGAACTAACCGTTCATTTTTTCCCCCTCTTTGCTTCCAAATGTGTTAACCTAGATGATGGTGAATAGAACAACAGAGGTATATATAAATATATATATGCATCATCACTCCTCCATGACTTAGTGCTGCTGCATCATTTCTTCCTCCTCCCTTTTTGCATTGCCTTTTATAGGATAGATACCTGCTTTAGATGAAATGAAGTAGCATGTGCTAGAGGAGACTGTAGTTTAGATACCAGGGCTTTCTGCAGCTGAAACTAGGGTTTAAAAGCAAGAGTAAGCATTCTTGGGAACTAACTGCCATCATAAAAGAGCCTTATTATGTAAGATGGAGTTTTCAGGGATTCTCATGGAGCATATGTTTATCAGATGTGTTAAGAGCTGCAGACAACCCTGTCATGTTGTGCATCCAGGTCTGATTTTAGGCTTCTGCATGACACTTACCTTGATGGTGTCAGCAAATAGAATGATCTGAGAGTGGTTCTATATCTGCAAAATTCCCAAAGCAAGGCAGTGGCAGCTAGCATGGCTTGCTAACGATTTAGAAATGCATCTAGTTCCCATAAGGTTTCATACTTTGCAGGACTGATGGAATTGCTGCATGTTTTAACATTATTTTAAAAGGAAGTAAAACTACTTAGATATGAAAATAAGTTGCTGAAGTAATTTTATCAGTAAGGCATCTTCTAATTAGAGTGGTAACTCATGGTATCTGAACATAACCCAGTGTGATTGCCCACAGTGGGAGACTGATCTTTATGGTACTAACCCTTGGAAAAAAAATCCATATTAATAATTTAAAATTGTCTTTGATGTTGTTTTCATTTGCATCTACTTTGAATTTATAAAAAACAGTTAGCAAGTATCATTAAATGAATTGTATACAAACTTCTGCAAAGAATCTCTAAGAGATTTAGCTTGCAAGACTGACATAATACAACAACTAGATATTTTTAGTTAGAAATTAATTTCTTATAAAAGATAGATCATTGCTTTAATACTCAAATATTTTGCTGTTGTTTTTCTGGAATAACTGAAAGTTTTATCTTACTTCTGGTCTTCTAGAATATTTATGTTAATTTTTTTCCCTCCTGCATAGCAATATGATTTTTATTTAGACACTCTATAAATAAACATCAGTGAGTGAAAACTAGTACAGAATTGGAATGGTGACTTACGGCAGACGCCTATTACTAGCTTTTGTCAGTGATGTGATACAGATTTTGGAGTACCAATGAGATATAAAAAAATAAGTATGTGTTGGTTTTGTTATGTTTTGTTTTTCCAGAGTGGGTTCACTCCCCTCCACATAGCTGCTCACTATGGAAATATCAACGTAGCTACACTGCTGTTAAATCGGGGTGCTGCTGTGGACTTCACTGCAAGGGTAAGTGTGAAATCTTAGTTATGCTTAGTTTGCTTAATCATCACTTTGAAACACCTTTTCCACAAAGGTGTGGAAAGGTACATTGTTCTTGCCATCCGAGGGGCCTGGCCTGACTGCTCTTGTTCTGTTACCATACGGTGTTAAAGGGGGTTTCCCTGGGCTGCTGAGCTGAACCTGAGCTCTAGTCCTCACCTTTGAAAACTTCTGTTCTAATCAAAAAGAGCTGCTATTTTCATAGTTCCAGTGTTGCGAAAGGTAGGCTGGGATTCAGTGAGATGAATGCTTCCACCTGTAGCTTTAACATATGGCAGGAGTGCTGTCCCTGTTGAATTGTCCTCAATATGCAGTTGTTTCCAGCGAACATGAGGTGCAGGAGTACCTCTGAATAAAGCAGCTATGCCTTCACTGCATATGTGAGAGTCAAATGATATGTGAAGGAGATCTGAGAAACTGGAGAGGTAGAAAATGAAATGAGGTATAGAAATGGAGGGGAGTCGATAATGGGACCTGTACGGCAGAAGCTACAGTAGTGGGGGAACTAACCCTCCTGACCGTGTAAGTTGTGCACCAAAGTCACGACACAGCCCAGGGAGCAACAGGGTAGTTCCTCAGATGCATGAAAAAGGGTCAGGAGCCAGGAGGGAAATGTTATGGGCTTTCCCAGTGTCCCCTTGTTTCGCTCTGGGCTGGATGGGGAAAAGCTGACTGGTGGCTTTAGCTGCGCCTTCTTGCTTGGGGAGGGGGTTCATCCTCCCACAGGCAGCTGGACTGCTCTGCAAGCCTGGTGCCAGCAGGGCCTCATCTCACAGCCCGTGCCAAAGTTTGGCCATATCTGCTGTCAAGGGTTGGGACTGTTGGAAGACCGAAGAGAAATATTAGAGTGAAGGAGTGTGGTCAGGGTAGGGAGGATGTGGGAACAGCAGGATGTAAGCAGGAGAAGTGTAAAGGACAGAAAATTACATAGGGAAGTTATATATAGTTGGAAGAGCATGAAAATTAAGAAATGTATATGGACAGGTATACAGCAATATGAATGGCAAGGACAGAGATTGTGTCAGGCATGAGACCAGAGAAAAAAGGCAGGCAAATGCAGAGGTAACACAAAATTTAATGAGCCAGGATGGAGGGCTAGAGAATGGTTGGGTAGAGAGGACATGGGCAGAAAGCTGAATAGGTGCCATGGGAACATGCAAGGCTGAAAGAAGGGAAAAGCAGGGAGAGTGATTAGGGGCAGACAGATAAATAGAAAAAGGGATAACATTCAAAATATGTTAATATTGGAAAATGCTGGAGCTAGAACTTCCTACTGAAGTTCTTAGATTTTGTTTGCTCATTAGTTTCTTCAGTAATGGCATGGGCTGTATGAATAAGAGGATGCCTATGGAATTTCTGCTGACACACAGCCAGGAATGGTTTTCAGTACAGAGGGAGTACAACAGAACATGGAAATGTGTTGAAATTCATAGTGAAAAACAGATCAAACTCTTGGCTAAAGAATACATGTATTTCTCCTGTTGGTTTCTCCAACAATCTACCAATGAAGAAAGAGGAGGACCTGTCTCTATTAGTTGTTCACTGAGTGGTGTGTGTGATATGGTTTAAAAAGAAAAAAAAAAAAAAAATCCTCAAAAGCAAATGTGATTTCAGGTTATTCCAAGGTATTTCTGATATAGACCAAAAAAACCCCCCAACCAACGAATCAAAGAAACAAAAAAAACCCCCACCAAACCAAAACAAAACAAACTGAGGCTGTGCAAGAATTTGGCTCACCAAACCTTACCAAAACAAAGCCAGGGAGGAGATGTCGTCGTGGCCCCTAGGACAAGAGGGAGAGAAATCAAGGGAGCAAGAGACATTCAAACTGAAAGCAAATGCTGTCATAAGAGCAAATAGGTATAAACTGGCCATGAATAAATGTTGTCTATAAATTTAGATATTAAAGAAATTTAGAAATTAAGTATTAATAATAAATATTATTTAATTAATTAATATTAAATATAAGTAATGAGATTCTGGAGCAACCTTTCTATCAAAGTAGGAAAAACAAAAAACCCCAAGGTGTATTCAAGATGATATTTATGAGGGGAATTATGTGGCATGGATTCATGCCACAATTCAGCAGCTCCTTTTCAAAGATTTTGATCATGTGTTGTGTTTATTACTTTTACAAGAGGAAAAGTACTATACTACTGCTTAGGGCATTTGCCACATAGCAAAAAGCAAATGGTAGTATTTCCTTTTACTTTAGATAGTTTGTGTATCTAAAAACTTGAATGCTTCTGTAGTTAAGGAACATATTTACATGCAGCAAAGTTTTTATGATAAGCATTGCAAACCCATGAAAACAATAAAATAATATTGTTTATTTAGCATAGAAACTACTGTTTTACTTGTAGGACTTCTCACACTTAAAAACCTTCCAAAAAATCTGAACAGGTCTTTTTTAGAGATTGTCTGTGAATAATAAGGGGAGTTGGTGAGGGTGTGATAGAATGGGAATAGAAATTTTGAACAAAGACAGACTCAGAATGTTTTCCTTAAACTGTAAATAGGAGTACAGGTGAAAAATGTTGGTGCTGGTCACTATTCATTCAAAATAGCATCATTCAGTGATTCATTAATGAAGATAAATCCCCAAAGCTAAAAGAGACTGTTATAAGGCATGATCCAGTACCTACTAATGCTGGTGAGAAGAGTACTAGCAGATATTGGGTCAAGCTGGTAGTTGAGTATCAAAGGTAAGGATCAACTCTCATATATCCCCCACAAATGATGTTTTCCAAATCACATTAATCACTAAATGTATTTCATGTTGTTGGTGAGAGAGGGGTCCCAGGTTAGATCCACATGAAGTTCACAAGCTAAGAGTAGGTTTGGGGGTTAAAGGTTTCTGGGAAGCTTCTAACTATGCGTGCTTTGCTTTCACTGATAACATTGATCTCTTATTCCTAAGTCCATAAACTCACTAAATTGGAGCATTAAGGCATTTCAAATGGTCATAAGCTTTGGCATTCAGTATTTGATAGGCTCTAATCACTGGAGCAAGGAAGGTGAATGGGGTCTTGGGTCAACTCTTCCCCCAGAGGGTGGTGGAGCACTGGAACAGGCTCCCGAGGGAGGCAGTCACAGCGCCAAGCCTGACAATATTCAAGAAGCATTTGGACAATGCCCTCAGGGACATGGTGTGAATTTGGGGCTGTCCTGTGCAGGGACAGGAGTTGGACTCAATGATCCTTGCGGGTCCCTTCCAACTCAGGACATTCGGTGATAACTCTTTCCCACTCAGAAACGAGATTAGGGATTAGCAATGCTACCACATTAGCAATTAGCAGCATTTAGTACCAGTACCACTAAATATCATCTGCCTATGCTTGTTTTAATAAAATAATAAATCTTAGGCTTCAGCAGCTCTATTCTGGATTAGGGACACTGATGGAGAGCACATTGAAGGTAATAAGGCCATCCTCCCCTCCTCTTCAAGATCTGGAACTTCCAGGTTCTCCCTCCATTAGTTGTCATCGTCAGAGAGAGGCAGACCACTCAGGTAGCTGGGGAAGTGCAGATGCAATGACATCAGCCCGAAAGAGCAGTGGGCTGATGCTGTGACTCAGAGAACTGAACAGCTTGTTTGTGCTTGTGATAGCTGGGTGGGGACATCTGCAGAGCACATCTCTACTGTATGGTGGTTGCAAGTCTAGATAAAGTAGCTGTGACAGAAGGAATCGTAGCATAAATAACAGTGATATGGAGTTCAATTTTGTTCTTCAGTGCTTATCAGACTGTAGGTAATGAAAGCGCTTCACAGAAAGATGAGTTAGATTCTGGTAGAGCAGTAAATTTGTAGGCAAACAGAGCACCAGTATAAATTGAGTGTTAAGTACAATTATTGGCACCAAGTAACAGAGCCCTTGCTTGATCCTCGATTTCCCAAATTGCAAAACAGGTAGAGGTACTACTAGAACAGGTACTAAAAATGACCCACAGGTACAGCCTGCCCACTGCCACCTCATTGCCTCTTGTTGTTTTAATTTCTGTAAACAATATCGACAATATGCTGTCTCCCCTCTGGAGGAAGGGCCCTTATTTGAGTTGTTGACAATCTAAGACAAGCAACAGAGTAAAGATATGGAAGGTCTGTAACCCAACTAAAATCATACTGTGTGTATGTACTGTAGCTTTCAGAAGTAAAAAGAGCAAACTGTAGGATGGGGGTGTCAAATGCACTTTGTGCTTTTGTGAACCACCAACCATTTTTCCTTTGTTCTTGATAAATAAATATGAATCAACACTACTTGTCTGCTCTCAATTTATGTTTAACCTATTTAGGCAAGTATCAATTCTGTGGAGAGATTTGAACAAGAGCCAGAGGATTACGGTAACAGAAGATGCTTGTGTGGAGGGGGCAACATGAAGACAAATGTGTGGAGGGCAGGATAAATAGCCAGCTCCCACCATTGGTGTAGTGAAGGTGCGGAAGGGTGGAGAAAATGTGAATGGATGTGTAGGATGAAGGCAGAGCTCTGAGCCTTAAGGACAAGGGCAAGTGTGGTGAAAAAAGGAGCTGGTGAAAGGACGTAAGAAAAAGGAGGGCAGACTTGTGACAAAGGAGATCTCTTCAGCTACTGTGTTTTCAGCGTGTTTCCAAGAGGCCCAAGGGGAGAAAGAGGTTCCAGCAATGAAGGCAGGGAAAGACATGAGCTTGATGATGGCTCTCAGTGTGCAGGCAGGAGGTGAGCAGTAGTGCTCTACTGTAAGTAAATGATGTCCCCAGTGATATGCAGTAGCAGCTGCTCCCCTCACCCCTGCTGGTATACACCTGCCTGCCTTTCAGCTGTCATATACTCCCTTGTTCCCTTCTTTCACTGCATCTAAGAAAAACAGGCATAGCTCCAGGAGTTCTTACAGGTGGTACAGTGCCTGCCAGCCTGTGTACCTGCTGACTGTAGAGGCTGGGAGGGTTGGAAATGTACCTGCTTTTGGTTTGCACTCTTCCAGCCCAATGGCTGATTTCATGTCAGCTCTTCCATTGAACTGCATTAGCACTTCTGGGTCTGTGCTTTCTTCTCTAGCCTTGCTGCAAGTGCAGGGAAGATGGCACAACATGGAGAGTTCCCTGTGAGATGGATGGAGTTAATATTAGTAAATCAGCTTGTGATGCCCCTGATTCTACCTATTTACAGGGAGGCAGCTCCAAGAACCTTCATAACCTCAGTCCAAGTGAAACGGGATCTCCTTACTGGACTGGATGTTTGCCATTTTGTAATGAAGGAAAAATACTCATTCCAAATTTCTTGACTTCTTGGGCTCAAACTCAGCAATAAACCTGTCACAGTTACTGGCAGGGTATGCATTGTGGAAGTAACAGGCATTTTATGTCTATTCATCATCCTTTTTTCTGTAGTACATTTTCATGTGTGTGGCTATGCTTCTTTGAAACCCTTCAAAACTGAAGAAATCCATTCATTGCATCACCATATTTCCCTTTTGCTTAACTGGGAGGCAATCACATATGGGCTAAAGAAGTGGAGGAAGAGAATAAAGGGTAGCTGAGGATTAAGTCAGTCTCCTTTCTTAGCCAGATTAACACATAAGAGCAGTCACTACCTGGGCTTTGAAGGATTGCAACAATTCCAGACACCATTCTCTTAGCTGGCAATGGCACCTGACGTTGGAGACGTGTTTATAGATCCTAGTTACAAACTGAAAGGCCAAAGACCTTTAAGTCAATCTATTTATCAAATTTTTCAACAGGAAAAAGTCATTGCTGATATGATAGGAAAAATATTGTTAATCAGCCACTTGTGCCTTTGAATCAAACTGTATCTGGTGTGTTACCTAAAGTTTTAATAATTTTGATATCTACTTCCCATCTTCTGGAACTACCAACTTAGCGATTAGTGTGGAGAAGTGAAATCCACCAAACGGGCTCTCCTGTTCCAGACTTTCAGTTCAGGAGATCTGTTGTTGGCATACAGTGACCATATGCGTAGTGAAAACTGCTGTGCTCCCATCCCAGCTGCTCCTTTTGGAACTGGACGCAGTTGCAGGGGCTTCATGCCATGGGCTTGACTTTCTTTACCAGAATCAGGTCACCTTCAGCCTGAGGGTGGGTGGGGTGCTGGTGAAAAAGGGCAGGGTCCCAGAGGCATTTCTTCTTCTTTATCTCTATTGCTTCCTTCAAATTTGCACTAGACTGCCTTGCCCTCTGATGTCTAGGACTTGGAAAGGTGTACCCAGATACATGCTAAAGCAAGTAACATTTGTTGGAAGGAATGAGATACCAGTTTCCTTAGCAGTCTGATTATATCTGTGGTATCCTGTGCAAGAAAGCTCTTTTGCTATAAATCAGACCCCTGTAGAGTGCCCGTCCTTTCCCCTTCAGGCCTTGCTCTGGCATCCCCAGGAGCAGTGTGCAGAGAGGACAGGTAGTTTTTTCTGCTGCGGTTCCCAGCCAGCTGCAATGGACATGTGTGTCCAGACTGCCCTGTGCAAATCAGTGTTTCTCCAAGGCTGCTGTGCAGACCAGGGAGGTGGGGAAGGTGCTTCAAATAAATTGTATTTTCTGGGAATTATAGTTAGGAAGAAGTTATCTTTTGAGGATTCACAGAGTCTTCAGATGTCATTCTTCTGTCTGAGATTATCTTCCAGTGTAAAGATCTGTCTACCCATGTGAGGAAATGCCTCTGAAGCTCCACTCGGCTCTGAGGAGCACAGTGGTTAGAAAAGAAGAAA
The DNA here is from genome assembly GCA_031468815.1 of Morus bassanus. Taxonomy (NCBI): domain Eukaryota; kingdom Metazoa; phylum Chordata; class Aves; order Suliformes; family Sulidae; genus Morus; species Morus bassanus. The sequence continues at coordinate 8,470,603 of CM062583.1, forward strand.
GAAATTTTCTGCAGCATCCAGAGCAACAGCTGAAAGAAACCTCTGTAATCTCCACATCCATTCTGTATTTGAGCAAGTCAGAAGATTCAGGTAGCAAGGGAATCCTCTACGTGAAGATGACCTCTGCCCATATCTTTCTTGCCAAAGCAAACAAGAGGTAGTCACTGTCCCATAAAACTGCGTCCAACCCCGATACACAGCACTCGTTATTCTAGAGGAGATCTCAGCTCCACTGGGAGTGGGCTTTGCCTGCAGAAAGTTTGCTTACTGGAAGGTTGAGAAAGGATTTGGTAATTTTGAGAGGGTGGTGTGAGGACAACATGCATTAATGATGACCCTGAGGCTGAGGAGCAGAACACAATTAGCCCATCAAAAAGAGCAGGCAATATGTAAGTGACAGTAACATAAGAGAAAAACATCTTTTTATTTCCCTAGTGGTAGTTTGCCATAACAGCTCCTTGCTGTGCTCTTCCTTCTTTTCTTCCAGGATTCATTTTATACATCTCAAGCCTGAAGAAAGATAAGTATATAAGCATTCAAGAACTAAATTAGCACAATATAGGACTTTTATTAAGTAGAGAAGAAAAAACTGAGAAATTATGCACTGTTGTAAGGTTTCCTGGAAAGCATATGATTGTGTGTTTGTGTTTGTACCTATAATTTCTTTAATTTCTGAAAGTCCTATACAAGTCTCAGTGAACCCTGTAACTGCTACTAGAATAGAAGAGTTTTCTCTGCAGGGGTTCTGCTGTGTTGTAGCTCCAGTTCTGAATTGCACCTGAAAAATACAGAAGGAAAGAATACTGAGTGTTTTCCTATACAACATGTTGATATAGCTGCACAGTTGCATATGACAATCTTCCCATACCTTCAGGAACTGGTAATAGTGGTAATATTCATGAAGTGTTATTGATAACAGTTCCAGTATATGACAACCACCAACCAACATTATGCTTTTTCTTTAAGAACCCCTAATGATGGAGGGATTTTCCAGACTGTACAGGAATTTTCTTGCCTTAGCAGTCTAGCTATTTTCAGCTTCTGTTTTATTCACACGTTCTTTGTCAATATTAAGCTCTTCCCAGAGTCTGCTCTCACTTGAGAACTGAGAAGGACAATCTTACTAAATTCCAAATTAATCTGAACATTTTGGTAAGAAACTGTGGTGGGTTCTTTTTTTTTTTTTTTTTTTTTTTTAATCAAAGATAAAAAAATGACATTTTTGTGATTAAAACTACTCTCCACTGAGGGGCTGGGAGGAGAGCTCAGAGGTGGAGGTAAGCTCTCTCGTTGGCAGTGAGGAGAAATATCAAGTCCCCATGACGCTGGCAGTGGGTCTTCACAGTCCTGACATGATCTGCCAGCCAATCAGCATTTAAAACAATGCAGCACATGACTAGGAAAGGTTTACTCTTTTTTTTGTGTGCTTTTTTTAAAAGCTAAGTGCAAAGTGCAAACATTTACTTTTCTTGTTTATTATTACCATCTTTATGCTTGTAAACTCAGACTGTCTGATGGGAGAAAGAGGCAATCCCATAGGGCAGCATATCATACCAGAAACCAGGGGGAATTCTTCACTTTCTAAATGCATTAAAATAAAAATACAAGATGTACCATGTTTTCACTCTGTCAATTTTAAGACTTTCTCTTTTTCTTCTGACTTCCTAACCATTTGTGTTGATAATTTGTAGTAGTACAAAGTAATTCTGACTACTGTGAACTATGACGGATAGCGCCATGTGTCAGAGGGGAGCTGATCTCAGTTCAGATGGGAAATGTAGGTGGCTTATTGCTCAGCACAGCATAACTCAGTTTTTTGAATTTTCTTGTGAAGCTGTAGATAGAGAGATGCAGCTGAAAGGGCTTAGTGCTTCCTCTGATAAGGCACAAGCAAAAGGCACTGAATGGAAACGCAGGTCACTCTTCACCCATCGTATTTCTGGATGCTGTGAGACTCCGAAGGCAGGCACAGGCCCTGTGTGAGAGGGCGGTGGCTGTAGCAGGCAATGGATAGAGATAAAGGGAAAACAGCCATTCACGATGTTGTGAGGTATAGAAAAAGATTGCATGCATCTAATCTTCACAGTTTGAGCTATGTAGTTTCAGAGTACTTCAACTCATATACCCCAGGAAATCTGCCAAGGGGGAGAGGAAAGTCAGCTAGGTCATAATCCTATGAGCATTTATTGCATAGTTTTAGGTTGCTATTCTCACAAATTATGTTTCATATTCCCTGTAGAATTTGTTAACTCTCAAGTTGAATAGCAGGTTGGATCTCAGTGTCGAGGGGTCTACCTGAGACACTATCCAGCATTTGATATCTCAACAGCGAGAGCAAGAAGCACTCCAACAGACATTCTAGATATGAACCACATCCTTTAATGGCAACTTTTTGAAGGCATTTCAGCTTTATAACTGCAGGAAAACATCTTCAAAATTTTCCTGATTTACTATTCTATCTTAAGAACAAAGGGAGAAATTTATAGGAGATCAAACAGATAAAAATAGACTGAAAAGAGAGCAGATGCTGTTGATTTACTGAAGAATTCAGAACCTTACATTTGGTGGCTATATTGTTTGCTGATACAACAGTTTTAGTATTAAAAACCTACACCAAAGCTGCACATATTATGAAGCTTTTTTTATCTCTAGTTTCTTGTGACAAGTACAAACAACTCAATTTTGTGTTGCTTCCTTTATGTTTTGTCATCAGAAACATTAATGATGATGTCTGAGGTTTATTCACTTCTCAGTTCACTTTCTTAACTGTCAGATGAGAGATGGGAAGGGGCCATATGCATGATGCATCTAGGTATAATTCTTTAAGCCTTGACGCAACATAATATTGACCAAAGACAAGTTGCTTCCCCTAAACTTCAGTGTGCAATTATTCAAGCATTCACATAATGCACCTCTTCATCTCTTCAGGAGTCAGAACTCTCAGCCAGCAGTATTATTACTTCATATTGTTCCCTACCAGTAAAAGCTCAAATAGCTAAATGGCAAAATTAAATTCTGAGCAGAGACCTGCCCCCTCTCTTTTTTCCCCTTCATTTCCCCACAGTGTTTCCCTGAGCTGTTAGGGCTGAATAAGGATAAACATGTTTTTTCTTCTTTGTCTCTTAATTCTTTTTATGAACTGTCTGAATAGGTTAGTAGAGTATGACAAAAACTGCATCCTCCTTCCCAGAGAGTGAGTACTGCAGTGCTCTTTTCCCAGGAAAGAGGACCTGAGTTTGATCATCCATAAGGACAGATATTTCACTGGGCATGTAGGGCTTCATTTGCTTGATTCCTCCTGCTGAGTTTTTTATTTCAGGGTAGCTGTATGTAGTTGGTTTTCCTAACAGACTGTGTCTGAAGTGACCGCGTTCTTTATCCATCCATCTCTTCCTAATGTGAACTTGCTGCCTATTTTCAACCCAATGTAACTCAAGGTTTCAAGATCCTAGAGACATTAAATGTATATGTTTTTCATGAAGACATGATCAAATGGAGGAAAGAGGAACTGCTAGCTCTTCAGCTTGCAGAAGTGAGCTCAGTCCTTATTAGGTGCTGGAGAATATGCCCACGTTCCCAGCCAGTGCGGTTGCCTCTGTCAGAAGCTGAGAGACAACTGCACAGGGAGCAGGTCCTGATAAGTTTCAGTACTAATGAGAAATACGAAAGTCATGTGAACAGTACTCCTTTTTTGCCATGAAAACGGATTTTTTTTTTTTTTTTTTTTTTTTTTTTTTTTTTTTTTGCGCCTGTTGCAAGCAAGCAGTGTGACCTAAACCTTAACAACTAAGTGGAAGTCATATCTTTTGGAATTGAGGTGTGCATCTGCCAGTGCTCATTCATCCACTCTAGAATCAACTCTTCTTCATTTAAGGCAACAGGAGCTTTTGAACGATTGGACTGGCAAAGAATTAGATACAAAGTGTAGATTCTTATGTGATTATACCCTCCCTTGTGCTGCACTAGATTGATATAGACTGGTGTCAAGATAAATGAGAACCAGATTTCTAATAGGTATTTGTCCTACCTTTTGTGATGCTGTCCCTTCCTCCTCCATTTCTTCACTGATGCTTAGAAAAGGCATTTCTTCTAGTCTGTGTATGATATAGTAAATTATTAATAGTTATATATTAACAGGGCATTAAGGTCTATTAGACTGAGTTAACCTCTTTGCCCATCAACCTCAGCAAGTAGAAAAAGGTGATACTTCAGTCTAAATTACCTGCAGTACCCTTTACCTGAAGGCATGGAAGTTATGTCCTTCGCTGTTTTTTCTCAGGAGAGTAGAATTCATCTCCTTCTCTCCCTCTGACCTTGGTAACATCTTTCCTTCTGGGAAGAGAAGAAAAGAAGAAAGTATCTCCTCATAGTTGTGTTTTCCCTCTTTTTTTCTGTCCTCTTTGTGGCTGATATAGTAATATGCTGACCCCATATTATATCCCATGTCAACTCCCAGTCAAATAGAATTAATTCTTTTTTCAAAACCAACTCACAAATTGCAAGTTAAGCAATCCCACAGCTTTACACCCTGGGAAGACTAGGTATAGCACACTTTTTTGTTAAATGTGGTAAGCATAATATTTGTTTTACTTTGTTTTTTGAAGAAGTGAGAAGCCACCCTGGAATAGTAGTCACTTTGATGCTCTAATGATCATTAATATTGGAGAAAGAAGCTCTGTCATTTCATCTTGCTAAAATATATTTTACCTCTATGATAATATTAATTAGTACTTTCTAGTAGCTGCATGTTAGCTTTATAGTGAAATTGTGTATAAATGAAAATATAGCATACTGGATTAGGTACTCAGCATTATTATTAAGCTGTGAGTCAGCTTGTCACATCTGAGAGGGGAACTTTTTTCAGTGCTGGTTTTCTATCACTCCACTCACCTGCAGTTTTGAGGAAGCACTACTGAATGGTCTGTTGGCCAGGCAAGACAGTTGTACCGCTCTCCACCTATTGAAGGTGATGGATGCTTTTCTGATTCAGTCAGCCATAGGACATATGCTCACTAAAATTTGCCGCTTTCTGCTCAGTCACAGGGAAGCTGGTTTTACGCAGCCAGCTGTTTGTGCTGCCCCTGAATAGACAGAAACATGTTCTTTAAAATTCTATTTGTCTTCATAAAGTAACTGCATGCTCTATTTAAATCCTTTTATTTTTACTTAGCTCCATATGATCAAATATAGACAGGATGTGGCCTTCATACACCACAAGATAAAAGATTCATCAGAGCATGAAGAAACGTCCTAGCTACCTCTTGTTAAAAGAGTGTGTTTGTGTGCGCACGCATTGGTTATGTAACTGTCCTCGATGCGCAGCATTGCTGCATGCTGCTGGCCTGCGAGGCGCCGCTTCGGGAGGCATATATGCATATTTACAGTCTCACTTGAAGTACAGTATTACGTTGATTAGAGGAACAAATTCAGTAGATTAAATTAGCGATGTAATTGAAATGAAGGTGCTTACAAGGCTTTCAGAGTTTGCTGATAATGTTCAGAAATAAATAGCATTGGCATCTTGTTGTTTTTGAATTAAATCTATAGATGTAATGGTTTTATTTATTTTTCTATGGCTCCTACACGGCCAGTGAAGTTGTGAGGTATGAATCCTTATTGTTACATGCTCAGAAACAACCATAGCTGAATTTAATTGCTAGGGTTTATTCAGTAAAATTGCATAAATTTAACTCTTATACAAAAGCTGAGAACTGAGTCACAAACATATCTTCTTATAACTCCAACCACAACTCAAATGTTTGTCTTCATAATATATATGTTGAGGTATCAGGCCAGTAATTCACGTACGTGGATAAACACAGTTTCCCATTGCTTTCATGCTCCCAGGGAAACAAAGCTGTTATGCTTTAGCAAATTGGGCATAATTCATTCTGTGAGGAAACTGATCACAGAGTTCATGAAAGAAAGATATATGGATAATTACTTTCATGTTTTTTTTTCTTCCACAGAATGACATCACGCCATTACATGTTGCATCGAAGAGGGGAAATGCGAATATGGTCAAACTCCTACTTGATCGAGGAGCTAAAATTGATGCCAAAACGAGGGTAAGCTTAAACGTGAATGCTGGGAGTGACTGTGTGGAATTCTTTCCTCTGACCTGTTAGTTGCTGTACAGCTTAGCTTAAATCATTCATCTTACTGGCAGACTACCATAGCTGCACTGCATTTCTTTTTTATAAAATCGTTGCAGTAGGATGCTAACAATTTACATCTCTTAAGGCAACATGTGAAACACCACGTACGGCAAAGCTCAGAACCAACAATTTTCCATGTTCTCTGTAAAGCATTTAATTAGGAGCTGCTTCTAGCTACTTGGGGGTAGAGGTGAGTGTACAGGAAAATACTAAAAGACAAGAATTCAATTCAGATATTTCAGAATTTGAATGCTAAAAGAGTAACCTTGAACTGCAGTGGGTGTTTGCCTTTCATTATCTACAGGGCAGTGTCACAGAGCACGATGTTGCTATTGAGTCTCGTTCAGCTCCACCTCTGTCTGACTGGGTGCTTAGCTGCTGGCTTGGATTTGTCAGCAAATGTGCTGGGCGTAGTGACGGTTTCCATCAGGTCAACACCTGACTCGAGTTGCTGAGTGACTTAAAAACTCAGTGGGTATGGTTATATCTAAGTACTGTAGTTAAAACCCAGTCAAACCACTTTAGGGATATTTTGTTTACTTATACAGTGGCAAAAAGGGAAGAAAGTTCAAATGTTTGGAGGTAAACCTAGAACTAGTGCTGGTGTAGGCTGTCATGGCAGTCTTTGCAACATGCTCCTGTGCACGTGAGACAACCTTCAGGATTTGTGCCTTTAACGTTTTGACAATTGTCATTTTCTTGAAGTATTAGCTTGTCATCTATCCATCTTCCATTTTTAACTATTCTGTATAATTTCCACCAGAATAATTCTAAACAAAACAAAGGTATAACCTAAGAATCTTTTTTCTGCAGTTATTACTGTATCCACAGCTTTCTGATTGGTTTTCCAGTGTTTCAGCAGTCTCTGAGATTTCCTGCAGTGCTTGTTGAGGCACATTTGTATTTTTTATTTCTGTAGCAAATTCAGGAACTCGGTCAATTTATTTTCCCATCTCTTCACTTTCTCCACATGTTTTTCTTTAGTAGTTCTTCCATTTTACCTTTAGAAGTCACTCTATTTCTCTGTAAAATATTTCTGGTTTTTCTAATTGGGGAATATGGAAGAGACAACTTTTCATGGATAACATGAACAGTGGGTATAATTTCTGGACTAAAATACCAGCCTCCTACATGCTACGTGGGGGCTGCCAGGCTGAGGGGCGTGGGCCTACCATGTGTGTGTGGGGGGCACATTTTGGTGATGTGACAGATGTGCATTTGGTCAGAGCAGGGAGAAAGGGACATGGCAGGGGACTATTTGCTTCCTCTTTGGAAGCATTTATATGGCCCACTGCAGCCAAAATGTTGGGGACCACTACTTTAAATAGTTGGAGTCCAGCTTGTTCTTTTCTTTTAGTTATGAAAATTCATGATCTGCTTCATTTTCTGTATCACAGGCTCCAGGGTCAGACATTAGGATAACTTATGTAACTAAAAATACAGGCTGGGCTGGAAACAGGATCCAGGAAGAGGGCAGAAACATTAACAGCTCCTGAGTCTGGCAGAGCTTCCCAGTGAGGCAAAAGGCAGTGGATAAGTGTGGTTCACAAAGTTGTGGTTTGTTTTTTCTGGCTTCCCCTAGAGACTGCCTGTTTCCCCAAACACCCATCCTCTCCATAAATCAGAAGGGATTTGCATAACTCCTCCTGCTTGTGCTGTACGAGTGTCACTCATCGTTGCACTTCTCTGGCATTACCAGAGGCATCGTTTTCTGGCAGTTAGTGACTAAGTGGAAGTTTTGCTCCCGGCAGCACTGACTTATCCTGGCAAGGGTTTACCAGCCTGTGATCTGGGCGACATGTGCCTCTGCCGAGGAGACTCACTGAACTGAGTAGACAGCTGCATAATCGGGAAAAGGGAAGAGCATTGCTGGAGTAGATCAGGAAGGATTTACAAATCAATAGAAGCAATAGAGGGCTGAGAGTCATGTGGTGCTAGATAAAAAAAGGACATATTTTCAGGAGCGTCTGCTTAGTTCTAATAATCAATAGCAAATATTAATTGCTGTGAGCTGTTATAACACATGTTCCTGCTAAATATATCGTTATTCCTACCTGACCCAATGTGGTTTTCCAAGGCAGAACAACTGAGGTATGTAAACTTTGCAGTCGTTTCATTTTTTTTTTTTTAGTCACCATTCCTTTTTTAATGTCCCAGACATAGAATGGCCTTATGAAAACACAGGATGTCAAAAGCTTCAGTCATATCCTTTTACAACAGCACCACTACTACTGAATGTATTGAAAGGCAAAGAGCAGCCCAGGCTGTCCTTTCTGATACATGTACCGAGTTATGCCTATCAGCTGGGTGCCCAGTCAGAGCCCAGCCTTGTGGTGTTCTGCGAGGGGCAGGTGCGGGTGCTGAATGCACACATAACTTAATAAACAGATGGGATTTGCATGTGAAAATAAGTCAGGTGCCTACTACCGGATCTATAAATGTGAGAGTTCTCTTTTTTTTTTAAGAGGTTTTAGAGATATGAGCAGAATTTTATTTGTTTGATTAAAATAGTTTTTTGTCTTGGATATCATGATATTATTTAATGCAAATGTTGGTTATGGAACACAAAATACCTCCTTAAAGGTGAATGGCAAAGGTTCTGTACCCATATGAAAGGACAAAAATTCATGAAAATTGCTTGTTTCTTTTGCTCAGAGGAAGAAATTCCTAGGCCTTTTTTTCTCCTTTATCAGGTCTGTAATTCATCTTTAAATGACTATGCAGAAGATACTGTTTTGTGTTGTTGACCAAACACTAACAGGGCCAGGATTCCCTACGCTGACTCTTAGATGGGACAGATTTATCTATTCAGCTGTCGTTTTGTGATCTGTTCCCGCAATCCATTCTCTGTATGGAGTACTGGAAATATGATCCACGTAATGTCTATTTTTCACAAACGTACTCATTTTATAGATAAATTCACATAAAGCCTTTCCTGAGCATTAAATAAGTTGGAGTAATGATTTCTTTTCCTTAGTCATTTCCATGAGCATTTGTGTTTGCTGCTGGCAGATGGTCCTGGAAACTGCAGTGCTGAAGTACTGCACAAAAGGTTAATGTGAAGGGCCAAATCCTTATCCTGCTTAAATTATCATAAGAGTCATCCATGGGCTCCCAGTTTCTCTATATTTATTAGACTAGGGTTTGCTGAGCACCATAAATATTGTTGCACACCTGCAAACTGTAGTTAGGGGTTCAGATAACGTGAGCATACGAGGTTATTTCCAAAAATGATCTTACAACTTTTTTAAGGCTCAGCTATCTTTTCTTTTTTCCTTTTAGTTCATGCTTATGTTGCATCATTTATTTTAACCAGCTGTTTATCTTTCCTCTGTCCTTTTTCTGTGTGAGATGTCTAGCAGCTGGTACGTGGAGCTTTGTACTGAATTCTTAAGGGCGCTCCTCAAGAAATATGTGCTGCTTTTGTCCATCCAGGGCAGCTTTTATCATTCAGGTTTTTAACTAGCATTCGAAGTAAAGACCTATTAATGCCTCATGTAACGTGTTTACTGAATGTTGCTTTAATTTTTATTTAAAGTCTTACAGAAAAGACTTTACAAAAAAAAAAATTTAATTAGAGAGGTTGATTAAATTAGCTTGATTTGCTTTGGCTGTCTAATACTATATATGCCAAAGTGATTTTTTTGTCTGAAGCAGGCAGAAAGCATATTTTAGCCTGGATTAACAATAAGTGTTTGTAATCTTCATTCTACTGATTTTGCAGCTAAATAACAGACCAGCACTCTTTTCTGCATGAAAACATATGGGATATGCTCTTTTAAGATGCATCAGATCATGCATAAGCTGCTCCAGAAAAGCCACATGTGGTAAGATATAAAATAACTGCAAGGATAACACTGACTTGGCACTCTAAGTGGATTTTACATGTGTAGGAAGAGCAAACCTCATTTGTTGCCCTATTGCACAGAAGGGCAGTTTGCAGTAGTGCCAATGCAGTGAAAAATTCAGGAGACTTAGAGCATGGAGGGACCATGAGATACAGAGCCCTGCTAGGCTGAAGCACATACATGGAGACTCACTAAGCAGCAATGGGTGGAGGCAGCAGTAATTGCTCCTCTGGGGGAAGCATGCCTTCTACCTCTGGCTCAGGGGAGCGGAGTGCCTGACACACTCCTGCCAAGGCTCTGGAATTTGGCTCAAAGTCTGACAAGCTCTTGCTGAATATTTGCATCACAGTAAAGTTTTTACTGGGTGTTGTGCTTAATTTCATCACTCATAGACTGGGTTAGAAGCTGATGATCACTGATGTGAGAGTTGTGGTACTGAGGCTGCCACGGATTTGGGGTACACCAGAGGATCCTGTTGTGTGAGGGAAATCCTGGGTGGGCATTGACAAGGATGGGGTAGCTGGGGAGCACATGGAGGCTGGTTCGTGCTTACCCGTGCTGCTCAGGGGTCTCTCAGAGCCACATGTGGTGGCAGGGAAACACATTGCAACAGGGAGGCTCAACTGCCTTCATCTGCTAACCTCGAGCCAGTTGTGACCCCACTGTAACAAGATCAGGGAGCTACACAGGTATCTGAGTCTCAACAGGGACCAGAAACAGCACTTATATCTCATTTATTTGGGGTGTGTGTTTGAAGTAAAAGCTAAAGAAAGAGCAGTAGCCCCAGAGATGGGTGTGCAATGCTTGTGGGAAGCTTGTGCCTAAGCAGAACTCCTCCTGTTGTCCTCCTGGCTTTGCTGGAGCTGCTCTCAGGCTCTCTGGAGGGATAGATAATACAGATGATATGATTTATCATGTCAGCACATACTTAGAGAGTCCTTAATCTGCAGATTATTGTCATAATGGTTTGTAATAGTTTTTCTGAGCCATTGTAGACTATCATATTAAGGCAAGTTTGCTTCCTAATACACGTAGTATATTTTACGCTTCACATAGTTTAGTCTATATGAACAGTAAATAAGCAACTAGAAAATCTCCTGACAAAATCAGTGAAGTTTTGCTGAGTTCAGAGCAGTCTCTTTTAATCTCAGATTATCTTTTTGTTAAACAAAGTCTTTGTGATCTGTGTTTCAGATTGCCTCTGCGCATTTCTTTATGACTTTTAGTGCCATATTGCAATTAACCGAGCCAGGTGAATAGACGGTGCCTTTTCAGAACACAAAAAAAAAAAAAAAGATCTCTGCAGCTAAATGAGCTGTCTTTAAGTGTATTTGTTCTTTACAGTAGGAGTCGTGATATCATCTTAACAATAGCTACAGATCAGCTATCCCAACAAGCACCTACATTACATTGTGATGTTCTGTCACGTTGTGTGATGTATCTGGTGGTGGTGACTGCTGTGTGGACTAGAATGAGCTCTAGCTGGCCAAGCGTTACTGACTGCCACCTCCTGTGCCACAGGAACCTTGTCAGCCATGGGCACAAACTGGGCAGACCCGGGCAGCAACGGGGGCACTGTGCTCTGGGGAGCACTGAAGTAGTTTTTGAGGGCTTAGTCTAGCACATGAAGATGATCAAATCTGTCTCATTCTCTGTGAGCTTGGTATGTACATTGTAAAATGAGCTGGGGGACATAAAATCTGAAAAGTGCTCCCTAACTCACAGTTTTGTGCCTGATCTCCTTGAGTATCTTTCTTTGATGTGTCTGGAGAATATGATAATTGTAGGAAAATAAAAAGAATGAACAATCTAATGTACATGATCCTGCCTACAGGTCTCTAGTTACCTAGCCTTGCTGGTTCTTATTTTCTTTCCTGTACATGTGTGGTTTTTTTTGTGTGGGTGATATTTTTATGTTAGTTGTCTGCATTCTGCTCAGTACTTGGTATGCCCTTGCCTGTGGAAACTACTGGTATGGGAAATATGCATTATCTTTTTTAAACACTTGTGAAGGTACAGCAAAACATTTGCAACTCAGCTGATAAATGCACCTCATGGGTTTTGATACCTTTTCTCTTTGTCTTTACTTACATATTTTGAGCAATACATCTTTATTTTGTGTAGTATCATTTTTTACAAGATGCCCTTCCCTGTACTGCATGGGCTGAAATAATGGAAAGAAGCAGAAATGACAATAGCATCAGCTCCAGAGATGCCAGTAAGAACACACACAGTAGGCCAAACTGTGTTCATCTTGCATGAACAAATGGCTCCCTGAGTCCTGATCAAGTTAAGTCTGAATGAAAATTTTTCTTCATTTACATCAAAAACATATACCTTAGTTCAAGTGGAAGAACATGGACAATGAGAACCAGACAAGTTTTAAATGAGACTAGCAGAAAATGTTAATCACAACAATTTGTCTGCTATCTTTCATAGGCTTACTAGGAGAGGGCAAGAAAGTAGAAGCAGGAGAGTGTAAAGCTCTGAATCACTACCTCCCTCTCCCTGACTGCCCTCTACGATTTCCAGGCCTTAAGTTGATGTTCTCATAGAGTGTGATGGTTTAGGAATTATCAAGAAAGAATATTGTAATTATGCAGGGAAAATATGTCTAAGGAGGCATCTTAACAGTACTTGCTACCACACAGAGACAGACAGAGAAGGAGTGCATGTGCATGAAGTAGCAAGCACAGGATGTGTGAGATGGAATTTTAGATAATCCTTTTTATAAAAATGATGTGACATACAAATTTTAGACAATACAACATATGTATTTTTAAAAGTGCCAGAAGACACTGGAAAAAGGCCCCTTCCTTGATAACTTGTATTTGGAAAACTAATGAATATTTATATTTCTTCTTTATTAGTTTCAGCCTTTCTTATAAAGGCTCCTCTTATGACATATTTAGTGAAAATACAATATTGTTTTTGTGTGACAGTATCTCCTGCATATCTGTTTCGCTTGTAACAAATCAAATGTATGCTCTTACTCATTCTGAAAACATTAATTTTTCTTCCTTATTTTTCTTGAAACTGTGACGTTACTAATTGTAACAAGCACTGTCATACAGCATTGAAAAACTCCATGTGACTTTACTCACAGTTACTCAAGGCATATGTGCTATCTTTCATCATAGCACTCGTGTACAGCAGGCTACTTGAGCATTGTAAACAGGGTACAGGTCAAAATAATCAAATCAGTGTGGAATAACTGTTAATGTTAAAAAGAGCCTCTTATTTAAGGACTGTATTTTTAATATGATGATAACTATTTCTAAGCAAATTATTCTGAAAGAGGTATTGACAGTATGCCTTGACTCTAGACCAGCTAGAAGTCACACAAGTATGGTCTACATGACAAGACAGAAGTTAATCCAACATACTTTAATCACCTGGGATTAAGATGGTTTTCTCATCTGCTATACACCTATAATCAGTATAATAAAAAAGTCAAACTAAGTAGGAAAGTTTTTTTTTTTTCTTTCAGACAAAAGGACTATCCATTGAATTTGATGGATACTGACAAATGAAAGACCTAGTTTTCTCAAAGGCATGGAGGCAAAGAGTACCTGATGTGTAATCTTCTCTTTTTCTTGTATGTGCATTTACCACTTTATGGCATGTACATTGAGGGCCTGGAAGTAGCCTACTGCATGAGCACCAGTTTGATTTGACTACATGTTTAGAAAATCAGAGCCAAAATGTACTCTGTCCATTTGAATAAACAGGTTCAGCTGTTCAGTTGCAGAACAACAGCATCCTGGAGGAATTAATTAGTTTCTTAGGACATGGTAGGCCTTTATAAAAGTGTACAAGACTTTACCGTGTCTGAAACTAATTGTTTATAATGCTTGTGTCCCACAGGATGGGTTGACCCCCCTCCACTGTGGAGCAAGAAGTGGCCATGAACAAGTTGTAGAAATGCTGCTGGATCGTGGTGCCCCTATTCTTTCCAAAACCAAGGTAACTGGCACTGTTTTCTGCTGGGATAATCTTTGTACTTTTTTTTTTATGTAATTCTGCATGTCTCAATATATTTAAGGGTTTGACAATAACTTTCCTATATGAAAGCTATTTAAAGTAACTGTGTGGGAGATCTCCAAAGTGAATGCCGTATGTAGCACATGTCTGCATATGTAAAATGTGTTAAATCAAGATACACAAGAAAAGGTTTCTGTGTCAACCAGAGAGGCATGTATGGTAACCTTACCCCTCAGAATTTCAGTAATTGGAAATCTCTGTCTCTCTCCTGGAATAAATACATGGTGATTACAATATATTTTCAACTTGCACCAGATTACCCTAAGGTTAGAGTAGAGATAAGAGATAAAAATAGAGCAATGTCTCTTTGTAGAGACAGCTCATATTTCCTTAGGACTTAGCCTGATTACCAGTTTCTCCACTTTCTATCTTTCTACAGTTTATAATTCAAAATTATTCATGGGAATTCTAAATCACCTGCGCCAGGGTGTGCAGATTGCTTTAGAACCAAGGGTTGGCATTAAAGCACACACTTGCCAGAACTCTTCTGGTGGTGGTCTCTCATGGTGGTGGGCCGTTGCTGCTGGTTTTAAATCTCAGTGCAGCAGCCTGCTTTGTAGCATCACTACAATCCATGACTTTCCCATTCAGGGTTGACATTTGGGTTATGTAGTTTGTTGAGGTTCTTTCCCAAGATAACCTTCCACTACATTTTTTTCTCTCAGTCTGTAAGCAATATATTTCCAACAACATTTCTTGTTTCCTTCTGTTATTTCTTTTCTCTCTTCTGTCATCCTGTCCTATTCTGTCTCAGCACCCTTCTATATTCTGCTTTTCTCCTCCCTCTTCTTCCTTCCTTTTTTTTCCCTTACTGGAATATATTTAGCATTTGTTTGGGGAGGTTGGCACCAGCTTTCCTCTGCTCAGTGAGTCACTGGCAAGTGCTATCATGGGTAATCTGACAGACAGGATCCACCCATCCTTTGCTTGTGGAGTTTCCATGGACTCCCACAGCCCTGACTTGCAAACTTCATGAGCGGGGGAGACAGCAAGTGGCTGTCCAGGAGCCACCCAGGGCAGATCTCCATACTGCTGCCACTCTCAGAGCCTAGAGCTCATACTCCAGGGAGAAAGGCTCTTCCACACTCTCTGGTGGTAGCTCAGTTAATTACTTAAAAAAAAAAAAATGCAAACCCAATTGCCTTGATTTCCACCATCATAAATGAGAACCTCTCCTAAGGAACTACATTTCTTTGCTGCATGGATTTTGTATTGTCAGGTGTTATCGCTAAGCTTAACCTGCTGTTCAAGACCTGTGGGTTTTGAATTTGTTCCTCATCCTGAGGAGATTCACACAGCCTGGCCCAGAGTTCACTAGCCGAAATCAGGCAGATGAGAACATGGGTTAGTGGGTTTGAAAGAGCCCAAGGCTGAAAAACATACTTTGGACGTTGACCTGCATATGTAAACACCTGCAGCAAAATGGGACCTCCTCTCTGGAAGAGAAAAAACTATGTTACATATTAAAAAATGAACAGAAGAAAGTGCAGAGCTTCCTGAATTTCCCTCTGATGTGTTAATTCTGCTGTTTTCAGAAGTTAAGCTAAGAAGTAGCAGTACCTCTGAACGACATTAACGAATCCATTCATTTGGCACTAAACTACATAGTACTGTCCTCTACAAAAATAAGTGGCTCCATTCTCTTCAAATTAAGTCATATATTATTGGAAATAGGGCACATCTTTGAAAGAATTTGAACTTCACAAAGTTTTCTCAGGTTATATAAAACTCTTTCAGAAGAATAAACAAACTGCAGTCTGATAGCTATTTCCTGCTAGAGATTGTTTAGTGTTGTGCTGGCCCTTTTTCACACTGGAAAAACCTTAGATTTCTTTCAGGGGAGGCAATGACCTAGTGGATTATCTGGGGTTCTCTACAAGCAAAAGGAAACCTGAATTCTAGTCCTGAGTATGTCAATGATCTTCTGTGTGAGAAGTGATGCCTCTGTGTATCAATTTCCATCTTTATTTAATTAGTGTTTTTCTAGGCTTGTTTGGCTCTTTTCCTTTTTTTTTTTCCTTACAGCCCCTCCACCCCCCTCCCCCGCCCTGAGTTAATGCCACTTTCCCTGATTAAAGTCCTTTGACACAGCTACAAAATAAGCCATGTATCACTGGCAATTTTATGTTTGCCCAGTCAGGCATTTGATACTCTACTTCATCTCTGTGATCCTCTTCTGATTTTTCTTTTTTCTTAAGGTATCATGTGACTGTCAACATCTTTGATTAATCTTGAACAACTTCATGTTTTAATGTTTTCTTGGCAATCTTCAAAAAAACAGTAATATAACAGTGTTTATATAGTGGCTCCATCTTGAAGTACCAAATCCCTTCTTACAGTCATTGGTGGATTGTCTCTTACAACATGGATATGGGAGAGGAGAACATTGATATATGTAATATTTTTGTATTAAAAGTGGGAAGACAAAGGCATTGAATATTAAGTAACTTGCATAAGATTGCAGAGTATCTTCTACTGCAACAGAATTAAGAGCAAGTCTGGTTTAGGTTATAACAAAAGACAGTATTCCAGTGACATTTTGTCTTCATCAACTTCTTTATCATCCAGCCTTATCTCTTGCTCTTTTGTGTAAAGTCTGGCTAGTTGCTGCACTTTTCTCATCCATGACAGATTTTTGTCAAGCATATTGCTGATTTTCCCCAAATTGGTGTGTGGCTGCTCTGCTTCTTCCATTCTTTTCCATCAATGTCAGCCTCTTGTACAAGTCTCTCCTATGAGGGATTCCCATGTCATCTTCTCGATTTCTTAGTCCATAAATAAGTGTGGTTTATTTGCTGTTATTGTTAAGAATGACACTTTTCACCTGAAGGATCTTTCTGATAAAAACGGAACAAAACAGCGTGTGAAGTTTCATGATTTTTCTACTATCACCTAAAAAGCATCATCAGTTATATACTGTTATCAGGAGGGCTTGGTGACTGAGGCAAATTAATCTTTTTCTTTTTTATTCTACTGTTTAACTACCCTAGAAGGCAGTGAAAACATTTGAAATGCATTGCTAGTATCAAGCTTCCATGCAGATAATTGTTGTAGTCACCTTTGGGAATGGGAGAGAGGCTCATCCAAGCCAGCATAAATCACAAGTGAGATGCCCATGAGATAATCTTACTTGAAAGATCTAACTGTGTCCAAGAATGTCTGCTTCTCAGCACAGAATGAAAACTGCTTTCAAATTCTGGCAGTGTTAGCCTGCTTACTTTCACCATCCTTCTTCCATGTCACTTTTAAAAATTATTTCCTTATGTATTTCCACCTTTATTTTGAATGTTTGTCATTACTGTTATGATATGGCCGTGGGAAAGAAGAAAGAAATGTTTCAGAAAGCCTGAGATCTCAGCTGGTTCTGCGTTGCTACTTTGCCTTTGCTAACTGCAGTCACATGAGGGCACTACATCTGTGAGCAAGAGTTTCAGTTTCTTCGTGATGGCAAACACAGTGTACTGTCAGTCATTTATGGATTATATACTATTATGTGTTACAAGAATAGCTCCTGAACTTGAATCTAATTTTGGCATTAGAACGGCTAAGTTAGAAGGAAAAAAAAAAAAGGAATACAAATGGAATAAGGTGTGTTGAGGTTTATCTAAGGAGCTCATGAACCTCTGCTAACAAGACCTCTTTCCTTCTGGCATATCTTTTAATCTTTTGTCATGAAATAGGGTCAGTCCTTTAAAGTTCTGAGAATTAATTCTCTTGCGTTCTTACTCTGGAAATGTAACATATGTCGGCAGCTTGTTGATTAACTATTTTAAGCAGTGCAAGAAAAAAATTCTTGGTCCACGTTTTGTTCCTAAGCATGAATGTGTCTCAGGTGTTTCCCTGATGAAACAGCTTTACCACTGCCACTGATAGGTCACATCACGGTGGTCTTACTCAGATTTTTTTAGCCCAGTTGCACTTGAAACTTTTGCTGTTGTACCAATGTTGGCTTGGAAGAATGGTCTCCACAGGCATATATTGTGATGTAAAGCACGTGTACAACCAAAATTCAGGAAAAACACTAGCGGAGGGCTGAGGGAAGGTTGTAGTGATTACTGAGTGGTGCTCTGACCTGCTCTCTCATGTCTGGTATATGCAGGCTATGTTAGAGTGGTGAGTTTAATGCAGCTTTTGAAAACAGCAAATTTCCTGGCTAGGGTATTAAAAGTCACAAAGTGCTGTTCTTCACATAACTCATTTAACTCAGGCAACTTACCTGAGCTACGCTGGCTGAAATAAGCTACGTTTAGAGCATTGCTGGTATGGTATGACTGATTTTTTTTTTTTTAAGGTAGAGCTGCCTACAAACTCTAACCAAACAAGCTCCAAATCCCACATGGTTTTCACTGGAGTAAGAACCCTCGTTGTTAGACTGAACACGTTAAGTTTAATTTGGGTGCTCTCTGGGCTTGTAAAATGCTTCATACAACAAATGCTCTAAGAACAATGTGGAGGAGTTTCATTTCTCTGAGCATCCCATAACCCATCAGCGTTGGGTCTTCTTGTTCGCAGAATGGTTTGTCTCCGTTGCACATGGCAACACAAGGAGATCATCTAAACTGTGTTCAGCTTCTGATTCAGCATAACGTGCCTGTAGATGACGTCACTAATGACTATCTGACTGCGCTGCATGTTGCCGCCCACTGTGGCCACTACAAAGTTGCCAAGGTTCTCTTGGACAAGAAAGCTAATCCTAACGCCAAAGCACTGGTGAGTACACAGCGGGTTCCTATTCACAGCTAAACATTCTTCCAAAGTTGCAGTGAGACTTATTTGAGAGGTATTTCGTGCCTGCTGATGGTTGACAGTGAGGCTATGTTGTATTGCTGCAGCCCAAGAGAGGATGCCTAATGTTCAATGTGTTAATAATATATCATGCAATCAGAGTAGACCTTTGCTTATGGATGGTCGACAGTGATTTATGAATTTCTAGTGTAACTAGTGCACTTTTGCCTCCTGGTAGCTTGTTATGATTCTGAACAGATGAAGCAGCTGCAGACGTAATTGCTGTAGCTTTTGGTATGGAAAGAATTCTCATTTTCTAAATGTTTGTAAAGAGAAAATAATCAGCAATGCCTAAAACTGAGGGAATTTTTATTAGCTCTCAAAGATGTGAAACAGTAAAAAGTAGGAATGAGTTACATAACGAATATTTGTGGTATTTTATAATTATGTCAGTGGAGTCATATGCCTTTCTACTTTAAAAACAAATTCAGCAACAAAATCTGTTAGTGCAATTATACTGCATACAAATTTAATGTGTTAGTGCATTTTGTTCAAAATTATACTTGCAATCTGTTGTTTTTAAAATGTCTTTTTGATTTGTTCTTCAATAACTGTTCTAAACAAATTTACGTTCTGACATTAATTGGGTTGACTGTTGGTTTCACAGCCTGATGCTACAAGCCAGGTGGTATTGACTCTTGAAAACAGCACAGGCTCCATAGATTTCCTTCTCGCAGCCCCTCTGTTTTTTGTGTCAGATCAATCTGTCTTCAGGTGGTTTTGGTCAAGGTATTATGATATATGGGGTTTGTTCACTATAACCAGCAAGTGGGGAGGCTTGTAGGCCTGTAATATTTATTTTCGCCTTCTGAAATAAACAAATCATCATCAGGTTTAGCTTGTCAGAGTTGCTGGCAGTGGCCTGTCATCAGTCTGGTAGCCTTACCACAAATTCCCTTTTCCCCTAAACCTTTTAGTGTTTCCTTTTATTTCTGTCCTGATCCCCACTCAGGATGATTAAGTAGAAGGAGCCTGAGTACAGTATCTGGAGCTCGAGCTCACTCTTCCCTGAAACATATCCGAGCTTACCCTGGACATTGGCCACTGCTAAGGAGAGAGCTGAGAGCTGCTCACGCTTAACGGGAACAGACAATTGCACTGACCTCACGTAACAAAAGCATATGATATTCTTTACTGTATAGCAGGTAAAAAAGTTAATTTTGATCAGATCTGAGGGACCAGTTCTGTCAGCTGTTTTCAGAATTGTTCTGCAAAGGCTTTTTTGATGAATATACAGTGTGACAATAACATTCAGTGCATTAATGTTATCGTACCAGTTGTGGATGCTCTGGACAGCTTATTCTCCTGTTTTACTTGTTTTCTGTTGTATCCTCTCACACTAAATAAGATAGTTTTAAATGTTCGCTCTGCTGCACACAGAGTTTTTTTTTTAAAGGAGGGGCAAAATAATTGTAATTACAGTAAACTGGCAGGTAATGAATGAAAAAAAATAGTAGTTAAATTAGTTTCGAAGATCCAAATGTCAGGGCTTGTAAAGATAATGTGCTTTTTTTACCAGCAGTTCCGAAAAGTCAAAAGAAAAACAAACAACCCCCACACACCCTCTCCAAAAAAACTCCAGCAAAAAACCTCCCCCAGTTAACAGTGAATGTGCTTAAGCAAAAATGAAGTTTTTGATAGTTTTAGATGAACTGATGATTTTAAAAAATAAAGTATTTGAGTGGGCAATATATTTCATAATTGAAACTGGTTATATGAAATATGTCTTTTTCTCTTCAGAAGTTTTTTCTCTCTTTTACATGAACAAATTAGTGAAGCCAAAACAAATCTGGAAGGTGTTTTGTTAAAAGAGAGGAATGTCTTATGTGAATTCCATACCAAATCCTATGTTTTAATAACATATGCTATATCAAATAGTATGTTCTTTCTCGTTTACAGAATGGTTTCACACCTCTTCACATTGCCTGCAAGAAGAACAGAATAAAAGTAATGGAACTTCTTCTGAAGCACGGTGCATCAATTCAAGCTGTGACTGAGGTAAGAAGTGGTCTTTTCACATTTGTCTTTGGTTTTGCTACAAAATTCATTGTAACTATATTGATTAATATTTGAATATTTTTGAAAAAGCATGTACCGATCAAGTCAACATTTATTTTCAAATAGGTATTACCAAATAATAAAACTGAATAATAAAGTCAGTTGCCTTAATGGATCACAACACCCAAACTATTGATATACTTTTGGAATATGCTAGGGCTAACAAGTGAAACATAACAGATTAAAATTTTTAAAAAAGATGTCATTTCTGCCAATTTTTGCCTGTAATTTAATGCACTGAAGATGAAATTCACCCTGTTAAGGAGATCAAGGTGAAGACTGTGCTTCACTCAAGTCCTGTTTTGAATGGTGGTTTAATTCACAGACCTTGTTTTGGCTTTCCACACAGAAGTTATATTCACCCACCATCACAGGTCATCACAAATCAGCTAGACAGAAATCAATACGCCGTTAGTTTAATCAGCATGAGATGGTCTACACCCAGTTATTTGCACAATTTAGAGATTAATTAAATACCTATGGAAAATTTGGTTTGTCTATGTGTATGTATATTCCACTAAGTTAGGAGGAAAGGTCACATATATGAGTGTGTGACCACTGTAGAAGAAGCCAGGTTAGAAAATGATAAACAATTCCGTTGATTAAACAAGGTACAACTGGGAGCAGTTCATCTCCCCAAAATGGAGTTTCATCTGGTGCATGGGTTTTTGTTGTAATTCTTCAGTGGCAAACCATACAGCCCCCTTCCTGGCCTTCTTGAGAGAGAGCAGAGCCTGCCCTTGGTATAGCTCACATATCTCCAGACTAGTTTTTAAAAACCATAGGGCTTGTAGATGCAGCTTTCAGAGTCTAATTTGAAGTCATGTTAGCAAATGAGTGAGAGGCGCGAGGAGAACCTTAACAGAAGAGTTGCGATGCCTGTCCTCTATATTAATCAGTCAATGTGGAAGTACAAAAACTATCTCTTTGTATTTAAAAGGGATAAAATTTAATAGAATGAAAGCAACAGCAACGCTTAACTACACTGTCTTGTGTGAGTGAACCAGGCTAACAGTCGGATCTGTACCCTCTGAATTGCTTCTTCAAGTAAAAACTTTCCAAAAGCAAGAGCTCTTCCTTTATTTCCTGTTGCTGCCTCACCATGTTCTCACATGATCTCAAATCACATTTGACTGCATCTGTTGAAATTCATCATGGTCATTTACTGCAGGGCTCTACCTGCCTGCCTCTTTCACTGCCTGTCTATGTGGTAACAACCTTTCAAGGCAGAATTAGGAGTTGGTACTCGGCACCCACGTATAAGCTGCTATTTCTCTAGTCAGAAAGAAAGATTATATCTGGCCATCAAAACCAATTAGCCAGAAAGCTTCCGAGTATTCCTCCCCAAAGAAATCGGAGAGCAAACAAGTGCTGGCTGCGAGATGTCAATAAACAATGGAAATGCAACAAGAGGAAACAGTACCAAATTTCACAAATAGTCATTGTTGCATATAAGCTGTTTGTTAAAGGTAATGCCTATTACACTTTTCTATGGTAAATTCTGTTTTCCAGGTAGATTCCATCCTTCCATTTGTAGATACTGCACCTTTTTTTCAGCTGCAAGCTCAAATCTCTGCAGTATGAGTTAGTGTTTATGGTCAAATAGGACACACATACATTGTATTTCTTGCAGTCTGTTATTTTAAAAGCATTTACTAAATTATGTGAAACAGGGAAAAGAGAATAACTGGTTGAGTATGTTATTTGCCTTCATGCTCATGTTTGCCATTCTGCATGAGAAAGGAACAACAGTCTGTTTTCCTCACCTCTACCCTCCTGGGACTTGGATACATCTGTGGGGAAGCTGCCTAAACCAGGGGATTTCCAGAGATCTGCTGAGCTTTCTCCTTCTCTTGGTAGCAAAACTCCCTTCTGCAGCCTCTGGCTGACTGTTGCTACAGCTGCATAGAAGCAGCTGTGAAGAGGCTTTAGGGTAATTCTATTTGGAGAAATATTAACTATTGATTGGATTTCTAAAGCAAAATCCTTGAGGTCATGCCCTACTAAATGACTGCTCCCTTTTTCCCTTCCTTCTCCCTCCCTCTCTTTCTCTCCAGTTGGTCTTTTCTATCTTGTACAAGGGCAGTGGTGCAGATTTGTGATGGTGACGGTGCCACAAGGTCCTGAGGGAAGGGGGAATTCTCTTTTTAGCCCACATCATTTGTGTCTGTGCCTCTCTGGCTGGATGCCACAGTTTTGAATTCCTTTTCTCCTGGAGAAACAGTGGGGATGGAGCTCACCACTAAGTTCAATAGACCTTTTTGTTCATCCAAAAGCAACTGGATTTGGTGGGGACAATGGACACTGCATCTTTTTTGCCTTAGCTGAATATTCCAGAAAGTCTTATCTTTGTACGGAGAATGCTTCTCCTTTTTTTTTTTTTCCTGGTCCAAAATGATTTTTAGCAAAAAACTTAAGGGAGAAATCTGGCTTAGCTATAGTTGATTTTAGTTGATGAAGAATTACTGAATTCCTAGAATGTTTTCATGTTTGCTCATGAATCATACTCATAGGTGTTTCCAATTCTGTGTGCCCTTTAGTTTAAGCACATGTAGATGTTTTTGAGAAGATAAGATCCTCTCAGAAGGCCAAGCACTTGTGTTTACTTACTTTAGAATAACTTTTTTTTTCCCCACAATATTGTTGTAAAGGAGTGTGGAAGTAGGTATTTAAGTTTGATTTTGGTTTGGTTTTCAGTCGGGCCTAACTCCAATCCATGTTGCTGCCTTCATGGGACATGTAAATATTGTATCGCAGCTAATGCATCATGGAGCATCACCCAACACTACCAATGTGGTGAGTAACAAGTTTCCTTTCAGCGTGGCAGAACTGTGAATACATTATAATATCTGGGAGCAACACTGTTGTGAAGTGCCTAATTCTGGTGTTTGTCAACCACCTCCACAGCAGTCATGGCTCCTACTGGAGTCACGGGGAAAGTGCAGCCTGCTGACTCCTGCTTGGGAGATGCTTGACAGGTTGAGGAAACCTCAAAAGAGGCTGACCTTACGCAGACTCTATTCTCTTTATTTTCTGAAGTAAAGAATGAGAACATACTGTAGCTTCTCATATGTAATTTTTGAGATGTGTACTTGGCTGTTGAGCACTGTTTTCCCAGGACCCCAGGGGCCTACCATTTAAGGAAAGTTCTGCTGTTATCAACAGATTGCAGCAGATTGTCGGGACATATTGCATGTATCCATACAGCCATACAAGTGTGCTTTTCTACTGGATGTGCACTGTGTGCCCTAAGGCTCCCAGGGCATGTGTAAAAACTGAAGTCATTGTTAGATGGATATTTGAAAGCTGGGAAATGGGAAGAAAGTAGAAGCTTGTTGATTCTTTCTAACAGTTTGGCCTCAAAATTTCCCATTCAACTTCCATACACAGGTGCGGTTAGAAGACGTTATTTTTGTGAAGTCTTCATTTGCTAATTGTATTAGATTATATAAAAATGCAACACCATTTATAAATTAGCAGGTGTTTGTACCTAAAGACATATTGTTTTCCAAAAACATAGAAAGTGGTTTCCCTCCTGAATTTATTCTGGTTTCCTTGGATTTGTCCTTCATTAAGTCCATGAAGCCTTAGATTAATGTACTCACTAATGATTTTTTTTTTCCTCTTGTTCACTCTCGTCAGTGCTTGTCAGATAACAAATGATAGTAGGGGCATAAGGCATAGCAGGAGGAAAGTCAAATATATGTGTATCTGAATATACAAAATATAAAATAAATTTTTTGTTTGAATAAATTAGGCTCTATTTAAATGGATGTCATTTTTAACACTGTTAGTAAAATGCTAGTAAATACAAAAATTGCACTGTCTCTTTTCAGCAAAAGACTGGTGACAAAGGCACTATTGTGTTGGGAAACTGACCCTGAAATAAACTGCTTTGTAGCCTACAGCTAAGAGGTCAAATATTGACTTAATATCCCATCCTGCTAACAGACAACTACTAAAAAATATTCTAGTGGAGATTATTCTGAACTGGCTCACCAGTATTTTTGTTGGGGTTTGTTTTTCCTGCAATGTGTTTTTAATGGTAT
The DNA here is from genome assembly GCA_031468815.1 of Morus bassanus. Classification (NCBI taxonomy): domain Eukaryota; kingdom Metazoa; phylum Chordata; class Aves; order Suliformes; family Sulidae; genus Morus; species Morus bassanus. The sequence continues at coordinate 8,495,545 of CM062583.1, forward strand.
TTTGTTTTTGCTGCTGTGTGCTAGAGAGGAGAAACAGCACTGCACATGGCTGCCAGAGCTGGCCAAACAGAGGTCGTTCGATACCTGGTACAAAATGGAGCTCAGGTCGAGGCTAAAGCTAAGGTAAGGTGATAGTCCAGGTATAATAACTGTAGATTATCTATATTTAACAAAGCAAGGAATCACATTCGTCTTGCATGTGTCTTTTGGGAAAGGAAGGAGAGATGAAGCCAAGGGCCTTGGAGTAATGACCACTGATATTTTGTTCTGTACTCTCTTACTGTAGTCATGAGTGATCTATATGGGAGAGAGAGGGCAGGAGATGTCAAGTTGATACCATGCCCGTTTTTTTCACCAACTTTTAATATAAACTATTATGTGTTTGAAGAGTTTTGATTCGGGGTAGGAAGCAAGGAGGAATGCCTCAAATCTGCTTTTATTTCAGCAAAACTGTAAACCCTACGCTTCTGGTGTCTCCTGTCATGTCCCTAAAGCATCAGCCTGTATGCATTCAAAAATAGTTATACTTCTAAAGAATGCTTCCTAAAGTAAGGAGGCACAATAAGGGAATGTAGCATAGGCTGGAAAGAAGGAACAGACCCTATAGAAACAATTGCAATTGAGGAAGATAAGGAGGAAGGAAAAAGAAATGGTCAAGAGCCACTGAAGAAACATATAAAATTATGGAAATAAAAGAGTTCCCAGAAACAGACAGAGGAAGGAGATAAATGGGTGCAATAAATAGCAGTCTAAATAGGTAAAAACAGGAGAACTTTTTTTTTTCCCCAAATAGTGATTAAATGAATACAATTTCAAATAAATCTATTTTTCACTGTGAAATTATCATCTGCGAATTGGCTCACAAGTAAAGTTACTAGTAAGAATATCTACTTATAAGGAACTCTGAGTAAATATTTACAGCAGATGCATTTCATATCTGCAAGCAGTCTGACAATCGAAGTGAATCATGTGGTCTGTAAATCTCCAAAGACAGCCTTGAAAGTGAACAGCTCATGCTCAGAAACAGAGTCATGCAAATATTTTCTAAATAATTTCACACAATGAATTAATTTGTGCAAACTGTCAATGCCTGTGATAATTTGTTATCATAAATAACAACTAAATACAAGTAATAGATTATATACCAGTGCTAACATCGGCCATGACAAATTTGTGGGAAACAGGCATAAACTGGAAACATTTAATAACTATAAAGGCTCTCCACCAGTCAAGGGAGAATTTCCCTGCAGAGGAGCAGCACTTGCATCCTGACGCTCTCTCATCCTGAATCCCAAAGGAGTAAAATCACTGTTGTAGGATGGGCATGGGCAGAAGTCTCCCTAGCAGAGAACACCCCAGAACTACTCTGCTGCAGTGCAGGACGTGGGGTAGCAGTGTTCAAAAGGTAGGAGATTCAGCAGGGAAAAATGGGGAGAGAAAGGTGTTTGGATAGATTTCTGAGGAACAGGAAAAATAGTCACAGGCTTTGTTGGCCGTGCTGTTGCGATAGTGTGCTTAATCCAAAGATTGTACAACTGAGAACGGGGAGGACAAAAATACAAAACCAAATAATGAATAAGGAAGAAATTATCTATTGGGCACTCAGAACAAGGTCGCAAACAACCAGAATATTTTCACTGAAGGAAAATAAATAAACAACAAGAGTCAGGACAGGGCAACCCCTATACTTAGAACTATTAGGATTATTGTGTTCCAAACAAGCAGTGAGAGGACAACAGTGAATTTCAGCACCACACTTTATCTTCAAGTTACATCCACTGTAAGTTATCTGCAAAATACCAAACAAATCATTCACCAGTAAAAAAGCACAAAATATATTTAATGCAATTTACTAGGCAATAATATGCTAAGTACCTCAGATCACCCCAGACAACTGACTGAGTTGTTAAATGTTGCTGGGAATCATAAAAGAGATCAAGATGTGAGGAACAGAGCTATGCATTCACTGTGTTTTAAGAAAGGTCTCAAATTCAACAGGAAACTCAATGCATCTTAGTGGCAAAGTAAGGCAAATCCAGATTAAGAAAATTGATCACTTTATTTACTGTTATGAATTATGTACCTGTCTGGAATATTTTATGATGCATCAACAAAGCACAATATATCTTTATTATATGACAAAGAGAAAGCCAGCACGCAATATTAACTAGGTAAGACCTCAGTAGAATTAATGCTCATCTGCAACTTTGAAAAGTGATAGAATCTGAGCAAATATTTTCTGTCAAAATATGAACCTTAGTTTTCTTAGCTAGGATGGTGTTGTTTTCTTCATGTTTAGGATGACCAAACGCCGCTGCACATTTCTGCTCGACTGGGAAAAGCAGATATAGTACAGCAGCTGCTACAGCAAGGAGCATCTCCAAATGCAGCTACAACGTCTGGCTATACACCCCTGCATCTTTCTGCTCGAGAAGGACATGAAGATGTAGCTTCTGTTCTTCTGGATCATGGTGCATCTTTATCTATCATTACCAAGGTAAGGGAGTTGCAAAAGTCATAGCCTTGATAGTAAAATATACCTGTAGGAAGTGCTATTTGTGAATTAAATGCTGCAAGAGTCATATGCACATACAAATACTGTAAGAATGAGCTACATCTTGTTGAAAGAATACAAAGCTTCATGCTTTTACTTCAGAGCCTGAGGTAGGTATAACAGTGATCAGACAGACATGCATTTTCTTGGAATGAAAGGAATGCAGGGCAGAAATTCTTGATGGGAGTGGATAAGCTGTTACCCAGACTTGTCCTTGGGTCTTTGGTGGTGTGAAGAAAGGAACTGTCTCTTCCCTTTTTACAGTTGTTTTAATGTAGATAGGGCTTTGTCTTGCAAGGGAGGGCCTCTAGACCTGCCAGGGCAGTTGGGAAGCTGCAGATTTGCTGCCTGTACTCAGGACTATGTAAGGTGATGGATGGAAACAGCAGTATCCTTGTAGATCAGAGACAAACCTTACCCTGAAAAAGAGTGCGCTAGGCTGTTATATAACTGCTTTTTCTTACAGAAAGGATTTACTCCTCTACATGTGGCTGCAAAATATGGGAAAATTGAGGTAGCCAACCTCCTGCTTCAGAAGAATGCATCTCCTGATGCTTCTGGAAAGGTATGACAGAAGAAGCCACTGCCATTTGCACAGCAAATATCTAAATGCACAAAATATTCTAATAATATCTTTCTACCTACTTACCATCACACTAGTATCCACAGCCTGGGTTTAACGGCAATAGGTTTCATGTAATATTCCAGTCCCTGTTGGGACTGCCAAGAGACAGCAAACTCATGACAAAAGTGACTTTTATTGTCATTAATTGACTACAGAGAGGACATAATTTTGTTGTCATCCAGTGGAATGGAGACAAACCGTTCCCCTACCTTCCTGCCCAGACTATTTACAGTCCTTATCAGAGTATTCAGGCAGCTGGCTGTGCTCCCCCAGGTCCCATGACAGGGGGCAAAGCCTAGTAGGACCTCAATCTTTTTAAACCAACCCAGCTTGGATTTTTACAGATCCAAGGGACAGTTTACTTATCCACTGCAGTAAAAGAAAAACATTGCTGAGGGTATGACCTCAGGGTCAAAATTCCTTACCTGCTCTGTCCTGGGGGCAGCACAGATATGTGCTTCTCTGTTCATCTTCCCTGGGAAAAGTGAAAATGGCTTTCACAGCTCAGTAAAGATTTTCAAATCTCTGTTTTATTTTTTGATTCTAAAGTTATCAAAGACTCTGGATACATGAATGAATAACAAATGTGGTTTTTTTACCTTATCTGCTCCAATTTTCCAAACTCTTAAGTTTTCCCTGGAGAGGGTCTGTAACAACACTTGTTTGTTCTGCATGTGTTTTTAGAGCGGTTTAACACCACTACATGTAGCTGCACACTATGATAACCAGAAAGTGGCACTCCTACTGTTGGACCAGGGAGCTTCACCTCACGCATCTGCCAAGGTACAAGTACTGGCCACTCTGGGGGAACAATAGCTAGGCTTTTTGTGTCACTTTATTCCCTGTCTACCTCTGTTCTTTCTCGACCATATATTGTTGCAATTACAAGGGGCTCAGTGACCATGTTTATTAATGTCCCACAACCACATTAAGCTGTCAGAAAAATTCTGCAGTTGAATAAAATAGCAGTAAAAAAGCAAATATAGATGTAGAAACATTTAATATCTCTAGTTTCAATAAAGTTCAGTCTTGGCCAATACTGAGCCTTGCTTTCACTTGTCCGGTCTCCTTAGTGCCTTCTCCAAACCAGCCAACTTTATATCATTGCATCTTAACATCTGTGCAGGGCAAGCTTGGAGTCAGTGCCTTGCTAAACAGGAGTAGTCCTCCTGTATTGTGCCACAGGATGACTTTTGAGGTGTAATATATTTCTCAGTACAATGTATGTAATTATTAATGTGCTTCACAATACTTCTATCACAGTGTAAATGGACTGGTGAGAAAATAAAAAAACTATTCACAGCCCTGGTTTGATTGCAATTTACTGTAGGCAAGACAATACACAGTGTAAGATTTCAGGGGATGTGAAAGAAAAGATATTTAAATGTATTCTAGTTCTGAGTAGAAGAAAGAATTTCGAGAAGCTTAGAGTGTCTGTATCTTCTGTGGAACCCAGTTTTAAGTATGGATCAATAATTGATAGTTGGACAGCAGCAATAAGTAAAACAGGGTGGAAGCATATGTAGGTTCAAGTAGGGTAAGTGCAGTGTAAATACACCATCTGAAACAACGCAGATATGTTCCTAAAATCACTGTAAAAAAAACCACTGTGGAAAAGGGAGAGCTAGTGGAAAAATCAGTATCGTAGACAGACAGACAGCTCTCTTTGACTGCCTTCCTCTCACACGACTAAATACAGCCATAACACTAGAGGCCTTCTGCATGGCTAAAGAAGAAGATGGAGTCTGTCATACATGGTAGGTCCCAGAGCTTATAGTGCAAAAGAGAGGAAAGTTAAATAAACATGGATAGCCAGCAGCAACGGCACAGTCTCAAATCAATAATGTCAATAGTGGCAATCTGCCAGAGCAGTGCCTCAGGAGGTGAACTGGAGTGATCTCTGATCTTTTACTACTGCAACACAGCACTCTTAAATGCCACTGTGGGGACAAAAGGGCCTTCTGAAGGGGGTGAGAAGACACTGACCCAGTTTTCACTGGAAGAAACTGCCAGTGGAAGCTGTGCATCCTGTAGGGACAGGGATTGCAGCAACCACTGCCAAAGGCTTGGGAAGTCCAAACCAAGATGGAAGCACTATAGACTATGGTATAATATTACACAAACTCATGTGTCAGGTCACCTTAGCTTCCCCATCTGTAACGGAACAGTTTCAGTTTTGCAGCTGCCACATCAGACCTTCAAGTGCCAGCTGTAAATTTTCCTAAAAGAAAGCATTTGTTAGTATTCTGCAGCAAGTGAGCCACAGCAACACTGACTAGGGTGTCAATACTAAATAAAATTAACAGTAGCACGTTTGTTGCTTCAGGCACCCACTGTGCAGTCATCTGAAAGGTGATGTTGGTAACAGCAGATGATTTCCCATTTCTTTTGTAAATGTGGTCTAATAAATAAATGTGTTATGTCGTATCTCATCACTGTCTCCACAGCTAGTTTCATCAGCAGTTGCTTTTTCTGAGACATTCCTGTCTTTAGCCCTGATCTTAGGACTGGCTCATTAGCCTGGCATGGCAGCATTTGCCTTGAAGAGTGATCAGTGAAAGTGTACATGAAGTGGCCATGTCAGAGTACAGCGCTGTGATACAAACAGTTATTCTGATGAACAATTCTTCTTTTTTATAGGCCAAGAGTAGGCCTGTGCCTAATTTTAATTTGGTATCCACTTTACAATACTTCTCTTCCTCTCTCCCCACCTCCAAAGCCTCAGGTTTTTTCTGTTCCTTTATCTTTAACATTTTTCCCTTTTTACCTCTTTTCCCTGGCAGCCAGAGTAACCTAGTACCCTTCCTTCCAAACTTCTCCATTCCCTTCTACATCTATGCATAGTGACAGAGCACAGCCCTCATCATGAGAAGATGCAGACTGAGACTGAGCTGAATTTCAGCTTTTATTTTTCAGCTCTTTTTGCCTTCTGTTGGCAACCTGCTACTTTCTATTCCACTGAAAGCAATGTATGCCCATTTCTGAGGAAAAGGCTTGAACACTGCATTTGTTATTTTACAAAATATACGAGTTCTATTTAAAATACAGTTTTGCATATACACAGGATTTAGCACATATTTTTAGGATTTAGTAGGTACTTATGTGGCAATGGCTGTTTTACATGTCAGTCTGTGCAGGTAGTCTAAGAAAAAGGATTGTGTTTGTTTTTCCTGAAGCATTTTATCTTCAAAATGAAAATTCAGTGGCCGTATACTTCCCTTATTAATTGTGGCACTGTGTTTCCTGGGTGTCGTTTTGAACTATCTTAGTACAGAACTACAGGCCTGTCAGCCTGACCTCGGTACCAGGGAAGATTATGGAGTGGTTCATCCTGAGTGAGCTCACTGGGCAAGTGCAGGACAACCAGGGGATCAGGCCCAGCCAGCGTGGGCTCATGAAAGGCAGGTCCTGCCTGAGCAACCTGATCTCCTTCTATGACCGGGTGACCCGCCTGGTGGATAAGGGAAAGGCTGTGGATGTTGTCTACCTGGACTTTAGCAAAGCTTTTGGCAGTCTCCCACAGCCTCCTAGAGAAGCTGGTGGCTCCTGGCTTAGACAGGTGTGCTCTTCGCTGGGTAAAAATCTGGCTGGATGGCTGAGCCCAGAGAGTTGTGGTGAATGGAGCTAAATCCAGTTGGCGGCTGGTCACAAGCAGTGTTCCCCAGGGCTCAGTGTTGGGGCCAGTCTTGTTTAATATCTTTATCAATGACGTGGATGAGGGGATCGAGTGCACCCTCGCTAAGTTTGCAGACGACACCAAATTGGGCAGGAGTGTCAATCTGCTCGAGGGTAGGAAGGTTCTGCAGAGGGATCTGGACAGGCTGGATCGATGGGCCGAGGTTAATTGTATGAAGTTTAACAAGACCAAGGGCTGGGTCTTGCAGTTCAGTCACAACAACCCCAGGCAACGCTGCAGGCTTGGGGAAGAGTGGCTGGAAAGCTGTCCAGTGGAGAAGGACCTGGGGGTGTTGGTCGACGGCTGGCTGAACATGAGCCAGCAGTGTGCCCAGGTGGCCAAGAAGGCCAACAGCATCCTGGCTTGTATCAGGAATAGTGTGGCCAGCAGGAGCAGGGCAGTGATCGTGCCCCTGTACTGGGCACTGGTGAGGCTGCACCTTGAATACTGTGTTCAGTTTTGGGCCCCTCAGGACAAGAAGGACATTGAGGTGCTGCAGCGTGTCCAGAGAAGGGCAACGAAGCTGGAGAAGGGTCTGGAGAGTAGGTCTTATGAGGAGAGGTTGAGGGAGCTGGGGTTGTTTAGCCTGGAGAAGAGGAGGCTGAGGGGAGAGAGACCTTATTGCTCTCTACAACTACCTGAAAGGAGGTTGTAGTGAGGTGGGTATTGGTCTCTTCTCCCAAGTTACTAGCGATAGGATGCGAGGAAATGGCTTAAAGTTGCACCAGGGGAGGTTTAGATTGGATATTAGGAAAAATTTCTCTCCTGAAAGAGTGGTCAGGCACTGGAACAGGCTGCCCAGAGAGGTGGTGGAGTCACCATCCCTGGAGGAGTTCAAAAATCGCATAGACGTGGCACTTCAGGGCATGGTTTAGGGGGCATGGGGGTGTTGGGTTGGCGGTTGGACTTGATGATCCTAGAGGTCTTTTCCAACCTTAATGATTTTATGATAGTATCTAAGGTCTGAACTGATTCTGAATTGAATTTTGAAGGTTACAGAACCTTTTCCACATGGAGTTAGTGATGTGTGTATCTCTCACTTCCAGATTACTATTAAAGCTCTTTTGTAATGATTTCTATGCCCCTATGTATTTATTCTTTGCTCCTACCTGCATTGCTCTGCATCTGTTGTTACCTGCCTTCCTGTATAGTCCAGCCCTGCTGCCTCACAGGGCAAAGGGAGGAGCCAAGCTAGCTGATTGCTTTGTGCAAAAGTGATAGATTTTATTGGGCTGTGTAGTCCGAGATGCACATGGTACTTATGATACCATCTGAAATGCTTTATGCAGGTAGGGCTTCATCCCCCATGACCTTCTTCCTTATCACACGCATACGTGTGCACATTTGCCATTTGCTTTAAAATGTGGGCTAATATATTTCTGAAAGACAGAAAGTTCTTGATTAAACAGGCAGCCCAATCTGTACCAGAAGCTGGTCATACCTTAGTCAATGTTGTGATACTTCTGTGCTAATCAGTTATTCTTTATATCTATTTATCTATTCTCTGCCAAATCCATCCTTTTTTAGAATTATAAAATTTAATCATGCAATAGATAATGCATTTTTAATTTTAGTAGTGGGCTCACTAGGTACACATACTAGAAAGAATAAAAAAATAAAGAATGAAAGACTCTAAAGGTATATGCTTTAATTTTCCCTTGATATGAACGAAAAGAGCCTGTTAGTAAGGTTAGGGTAAATGCTGCAAGAAAGGCCATATTTCATGTACATAATGCTGTCATTCTGGGAAATGGGAAAAAAACCCCAAACAATAACAGCTGTTCTGCATTATGAACATACATCTTGCTTCTCTGTCTGTTAAAGATTTTATGTACATTTAAGGAAAGGTAGCAAATGTCTGTGAAATGAGACTCAAATTTCTATTGCTATAGGTTGTGCTCTTCTGAACAGATTTTTTTTTTTTCCCCAAATTTGAAAGTTTCTTTCAGAATCCTCCTGTTTGTAGTGGTACTTTCAGAAACAGATTGCTTAAAGCTCTGATACATTCATTTGTACAGCTGGTTAATATTGTATTTGACTATGTTTGACAGAATTTTTAGAACTAATGACTTTCATAGAATTGGGTAGGCACAGAAAGTGATTTATCACATTGTTTAATGAGCAGTTTGCAATGAAATGCTTTGTGTTGACAGAACGGCTATACGCCACTGCACATAGCTGCCAAGAAAAACCAGATGGACATAGCAACTACACTGCTGGAATATGGTGCTGATGCCAATGCTGTAACCAGACAGGGTATCGCCCCTGTACATCTTGCCTCTCAGGATGGCCACGTGGACATGGTGTCATTGCTTCTTACTAGAAATGCTAATGTAAATCTCAGCAACAAGGTAAGTGTTGCCCCTGGCTGGTGCTAAGGCAATAAACAAATATGGTGATGAGACGGATAGGGGCCTGCAAGTAAATTTTGTCCACTGTGATTCTGCAGGTTTTTGAAAACTAGTGCAGGTGTTTGAATACACAACATCATTTCTTCTAGCAAAGAGAGCAGCATGTCATGTCATACTGAATGGACTGTATTTTGTAGTACCCAAGTTTCAATGATAGCACATGCTGCAGAGGAACTTATTAACCAATCTCCCTTCCTTCCACATTATGCTAGTCTCCCAAAATATGCCCAGAAGGAAAATGTCTTCCTCCCCGCAGCAGTTAGTGGGGCTGGCGCGTGTCATTTATGAGCCTCTAGATATATGCCTGCCCATTAAGCAATGGTAACAACTAACTTGTTAAGGGAAGCTGATTTTTTTAATGGGATAATAACAGCAAGGTTGTCTGAGATTTTGTTCATTAATATAAGTGATTCTTCCTCCCTATGGGGTGTTCCTCAGAGCGCAGTGACTTTCGGTGTAATTTCTCCTGGGGGCAAGAAAGGGAAGTTGGTAGATTTTAGTTTCTACATGTATGAATTTATAGGCTATTAAGTCTGCTCCATAGTAATGTTTCTAGCAAATGTGCAGCCTTAATTCTTTAAATGCCCCACTAGACACCAGAGGTGTTATAAAGTGCAGTTTCAGTATGGATTTATGTGGCTAAAGTAGAAAGGCAAGCGACAAATTTTCCATGGAAAATATTTCTTATTCTCAGTAGGTAGAAAGGCTCAGTGTCCTCTGAGGCTGTGGGTGATGCTGCACAGGGCTGCTGTGTTTTCCTGTTTCTAACTTTACAGTTTGATTATTTTTGGGCCCTCCTTCAGGAAGCTTCTCTTGGAGATGTTGATTTTTTTTCCCCAGTCTCAATCAACAGTGTGGGCTGATGCAGTGCAGGATGTACTTTGTATCCCCACAGGGCAATTTGCCATGTACACATTCTGTATCACATTGGCTATCATGGCTTTGCTGCTAAGGCTAATACAGAGAGCATGATTGCAGCTGCTTGGCATTTTGATTCAGTCCCACCAGAGGTTAATTACCTGCAACAACTGAACAGTAACAGATTGAAGGATGTAATCTCTAGTTTCTCATTATACTGATAACACTACCTTTTGAAAATAGTTCCCCTGTACTCACTTAGGGAGGCATGTTTCCTCTGAGCTCAGCACCTATATTTGAAGCCAGATATTTAAAGCACACTAACTTCTGAGTTTTGCAATGGGAATAAAAAGAGCATTTGTTTTCTTCGGGATCCACAGAATAGTGGGGAGCTCAATACTCAGAGCCCCAGTGTGGGCACTGAGCACTTATTAAATCTTCTTAGAAGGTTTGGCCCATAATATCCAGGCTCCATTAGGTAATTTGCAGTTGGTTACTGTTATATATTTGTGTAATGTGACCCACCTAGGCTGCATTGTGATCAGGATTGCATGTTCGAGCACAGTACAATGGGACTCTCTCAGCAGTTACTGCCTTTGGTGAGTCCACCGTGGACATGAGTTTGGGTTCAAGGGTAGGAAACTTAGCAAGTGTTTCTGCCTGATGTGCCAACTGCTGCCACCCGCTCTTCTGAGTGAATGTTACTTCTAGAAAACTTGTAGAAGTGTAAACAATAATTCAATATTTCTTTTCAAATCGTACCCATTCTAAGGAAGTGAATTAGTCAGGAGGTAAAAAAAAAAAACACCAAACTATATGACTTTTTCTTAAAGTGTTCTAATTTGCTATCCCACATTGAATGCTGCATGAAGAAATGCTCCTTGTGTGAAAGAAACATTATCTTCCTGGCTTTTAAATTGTACTTTCTTGCAAATCAATGAATGTGATTAGGAAGCACATTACATAGTGAAAGAGAAATTTATAATTTCTTTAAATTCAGTAGGGTGTTTTGAGTCTTACGGATACCTGAATTTGCATGTTTGTATTCATGCGCCTCCTCTGAAGATTGTTACTTGTTGTTTCTAATTTACAGAGTGGACTGACACCACTCCACCTGGCTGCTCAAGAGGATAGAGTCAATGTAGCAGAGGTTCTTGTTAACCAAGGAGCTGCTGTTGATGCACAGACGAAGGTACAAACACCACTGTCAACATCTACTATTTCATTTCAGGGAGGCATGAGCCTGTAGACTGGACTAGTAATTGATTTCAGGGTGAAACTGAGATAACAGCAGAGAAACATTCCTTGTAATAAATTATTATAGAATATATTCTGAACACTGAAGATATATAAACTTGAATGTTTAGTGTTATGCTCAGTCTTTGAGCAGTAGGCTTATTTCTTGCCAAATATTTAGATCAATATAGATTTAGATTGTTCCCTACTATTGTGTTTCACTGAAGGTAAGTGGGATTGATCTATTCTTTATGTAAGGAAGCTTTCAGAAAAACTTGCGCTCTCTCTACAACAGAGTGTCATATAACCTTTCACCATATGTAAACTCTCATCTGCTTTTGGTATTTTTTACATGTTGCGCATATTTCCATTCAGCTGACAGTAGGAACAAAACGCAGGAGACAGCTTACAAAACACATGTAATTAAAACATCTGTATTTACAGCAAGAAAAACAATGTGAATGCAGTGTAGGCATTCTTGGCTATTAAGTGGTTAATACTTTTTTCCCATCGCTTAAGAAACTTTATGAAATGAGGTAGTCTGCTTTCCCTGAGCTGATGCTGAATAGCCATCTGTAGACATGATTCTGCAAGTAAAGCCAGTGTTTATTTGTCAAGATTAGCCCCTACTCCTACAGCTTCACTCATCCTTCATGACTGGATGCCTCTGAATTTCTAAGCCGCTTTGTTTTGCAAAGCATAGTGAGGTGAGCTATTTCATCATATGCGTACATTGTAGGGAACCAACTTTTCCTGGTGTCCCAAGTTCAGAATAGACCATTGTTCTCCTGATGGTAAACCTGTTAGGTTGTATGTAAATATTGCTCTGCTCTACCTTCAAAAGTAATATTAGATATGAAACATTTAACTCTTGAGGACAAATTTGAAATTCTTTATCGCTGTTTTCTAATATAAAATACATATATGTGATGGTGGTCCATTTCAAATTTACTTGCCTAAAAATAGTTTTGCCTAAAGTAAATATTTGGACTCCTAAATAAGAGACCTGACTTTTCAAGGTGCCTGGGGATGCTTTTGACACCCCAAACAATGATGCCTCCCACTTCACAGTATTGGTTTTAAAAGTGATGTCATGAGTAAATTCCAAGAGCCTGTGTACAAATGTAAACTAACAGTGTATATGGTGCTCAGAATTAAATGATAATGATGTTGATTGCACTTACATTCTTCATGCATTGTCTAGATCTTGGAGTCATTCCTTTAGCTGGATAAGGAATCAGTTTTGATCAAATACTTGGACTGTAGCTGATCGAATCAGCTAAATGAACCAAGTCTCACAATCTGACCTGCACCCTTTGTGCAAAGTAGCAGGTTTCACAACTCCCCGCTAGGTGTGTGCCACAAGTTAGGGGCTGTGCTTGCATCTCAGAACTGTCCAGGTGTGTCAGACTGTCCAGCAGTATTATCATTCTATCATCACACTGACATCTCAGAAAGGGCTGAATCCATCATCATCTCTGGCTGCAGCTCAGCTGATTATAATCTGTGGCAGAGGGAAAAGTCATTGTTATGTGATTTTTCTACTGTGTAATTCCAACTGTACCAGCTACTGATTTCAATGACATTATTCTGACATGAAACTGAAATATTTCTGCTGAAATCCCAGGCACTTCTCCAGCTTTATACTTTTGTAACATACCCTCAGCCTGTATTTTACAGATGAATCAGTCTGGGTTCTTATAATCTGCTAAATTAACCAGCAGCAGATAAGATCTGCCTTCGTGCATTCTTTGCACAATTTCTTCAGATGTATATAGTTGCCTTTCTGGAGATAGTTCCTACCTGGTTTTGGTTTCTGTAGCAAGATATTGCAGAACCTGCTCTTTAACGTGGTCAGAGCTGAATCGCCTCCTAGCCTGTACAACTTGTCTGTGAGTGTTTGCCTTTCTCCCACCCTTCTCTGTCCCACAAATAGTAAGTAGTCGAAGGAGACATTTACACTGACAGGTGCAGGCAGTCACGTGTCCCTTTGCCTGCTCTCCAATGTCCAAATAGGATCCAGTTCTGGACTAGTGGCCTTTGAGTCACATCAGCGTGGTGGAAACGTCTGAGGTACTGTCACAGCTGAGAGGCAGGGCATGTTTGTTGGGTGTCAGGGCCGACCTGGCACAGTTGCACAAGTTGCTCTGTACTGAACTTGAAGCCTGGCAGGGTGGCAATGTGGTGGAGCAGGCATGTGGCTCTGCAGAGACACACAAAAAAGGGGCTTCAGTTTCTCATTCAGAGATCTCCTCTGGGTGGAGCTGAATTTCTTAATTGCATCTCTGAAAACTGAACTAGTCAGTAGGTAAAACCATGCACAGGGGAAAAAAATTGCAGTCATATTTGACTATCTGCAGCATGAATCCTGACATCTGTAATAGTCATATAATTAAAAAAAAAAAACAAAACCAGTAAGTCCCTTGTTGTTCACCTTCATTCCTCAGTTATATATATAAGTAGTGCAAGTAAAGAATAGTTTCCCAGTACACATTTGCTTCCAAGGGACTGCCCCATAGTTGTCAGGAAGTTGGGCAGGGACTCATAGTTCAGGCAAAGTCATGGTGTATTTATGCAGAAACTACTTTTTGATGTAACACATCACCTGTATGGGGAAATGTGCATTATTAATCCTGTAGGTGTCTGTGGTGAAGAACACGCACAATGGCTTGTCCTCCTGCCTGCCATGCTAATTTGCTCTCTCTGCTGTAGGGGACCGTCTGCTCCTTAGGAAGACAGTGCCCACGTGCACTGAAGGGTTCTGTTAGAGTGGAGTGAGCTTGATGCTTATTCACTGGCTTTTGCAGAGTCCCATCTGCTGGGTTTGTGCAGTGGTGAGCCCTTCAGGCTCCGCACAGTCAGCCACATGGAGTGGTCCTGATTGTGAGATCTGAGAGAGTGAGAGTCTGCCAGATGTCCACTCACTACCGCCTGTGATATAAGAAAAGTGTCAAAGCAGTACCATGTATTTTAACATGGAATAGTTTCTAGATAAACTGATGATCATCTTGAGGTCCTAAGGAAAGAGCTGAGAAGCTCTGAACTTCTACAGTGAAGGAAAAATATTATGCTGTAAGAACTACCATACCTTGACCTCATGTTCTATGCTGGTGAAGTTTAGAAGATTTGCTTGTAAAATAGCAGCTCTGTAGTTACAAGCTCTCTTCTTTAGATGGATTAGCTGTTCTATGGGAATAAAAGGTCTGTGCATGCTGCCTTTAAAACCAGAGGCACTGGAGAGCAAGATACAGCAACAGCTGAGTCAGCTTCAGAAGCACTGTTGCTATGCTTGCATGTTTGTACGATACCGTCCAGCATGTCCAGTTCAGATTCATTACTTTGGGCATACAGTGGCAGAGATGTGGCCCCCTGTGCCTTAAAAGCCAGTGAAGCCATACAGCTTAGAGTGGCATTGTATCAGGGATATCTGCTACCAGCAGCGTCACCACTAACCTTCTGTTTTCTTCTCTCCATTTCACATCCATACACTTTTGTTACCTCAGTTATTGTGGTCTAGATGACTATTCAGTAGTCTTTATTTCTTTTTTTTTTCCCCTTTGTTTAGATTCTCTCCTATCGTATCCCTCATTTGCCCAGGTTAAGTAAGCATCGGTTATGTCACTCCAGCACAGTATCTGTCAATAGAGGTAGAACACTCTATATCTTAGCAGGTTATTCAACTTCTTGGATAGGGACGAATGAGCTATCATCTTCCACCTCTGATACATGTTCTTTAATCATCATTTATATATAACTTACGCTCCCTGTGAAAACATCTAGAGTTTGCAGTTCTGACACACGGCAGTTCCTACTGCTCTGGTTCTGAGGCCCACACAAAATTGGTGTTTTTCAGGTGATTAGAGGAGAAGACTGGGAAGAAACATACTTTGTATCTTGAAGCTATAGCAGGGAAGAAAAAAAATCTACAGAAAATCTCTTGTGCAGGACATTAGTCTGTATGATTAAGATCAATTCTGGCGCTAAAACCTATGAGCATTTGCAAAATTGCTCTCAGACCTGAACCATTACAACTGTGATTCTTTCTTGGGGTGGTTTCACTCCCAATAAATCTTTTTCCTGAACTTTGTAGAAAAAGGTATGAAAGGAAGAATAGCTGCTGGTTTTGAAGTCCATTTATTGATGGCATTACGGGATCCTTCTGATTCTGCTGCATCAGTTAACTAAATAGCCTGTAATCCCAGAGCTGCAGGAGTCTGTCTCAGTCAATGCTGAAAAGTAAACAACACGGGTTTAGTGTGCTTGAGAGGCCACAAGGCTGCTCCTGCCACTTGAAGATGGGATTTTGTTATGTGGTTTTAAGCCTAGCCATGTTAGACTGAACTCCAACTGATAAGCCACAGAAAACACCTTATCTTAATAAGCAAATAATAGAATGGCAGAAGAGTAGCAACACTAAAATGCACTTCAGGTGGTGAAGCTTCAGAGCTGCTTCAAAACCCTTTACATTTAGAAACCTTTAAAAACTGTGTTTAGTGTTCATAGAAGGCATGTTAGTGTCCCACTGCAAAGGCAGCAGTTTTTGTCTATTCTGCCATTATGTTTTTGTGTCTGAATTTAGGTGTACTAAAGAGGTTTTTATGCTGAATTTCTGTGTTATGCAATATCATGATTAACACAAGGAATGCTCTTCTTACACACAATATTGGGAGTTAAAAGTCAGTCTGAAGCCATGGCTGTGAGCAGAGATTCCTTCTCTGGTTGGCCATGTAGAGTGTGAAAAAGCTATAGTGGTACATGTGATGTTGCTTTTGTTGCAGGGCTTTTGTGCTGAGAGTTGGCATGAGTAAATATTATTTCATGGCTCAGCAGCTCTCCACATGTCATTTTTCAACTGTTTATCCCATTGGATAGTGTTATTGTAGGATACAGCATTACTGTGATGGACTGGCAAAGGAAGACTGACGAGAGAAGAATGCCAGTTCAGTCAAGGATGAAGAGCAGGATCTGGAGCTTTGATCTCAGTGCAGGTCATTTTAGTCAAACAGTTGCTACATAGCACTTGGTGTTGGGCCTCTGCTGGGGAACTGATGGTCTCACAGTCCCTGGTTGATGACTGTCTGGAAAATAAAGCCAGTATTAAACTGTCTTTTGTTTCTAAAACTGTAGTATTGGTAGGACATAATGGTGACTGAGAGGTCATGATGTTCTTTTGCAGGTTGAGTTGGGTCTTTTATTTCAGATTTTTTCAGGGAGATGTATTCAGGTCAGCCTGCCTTGTTCTGGCAGAAGCCCCATACCAGCCTGAGTGCTACAGTGGCTCATAACAGCAATCCAGTTTTTCCACTGGAATATCTAATTTTCAGATGCACAAAGAGATAGGAAGGAGGCAGGGAGGGTGGGAAGTGCTATCGAGAAGAATTGCTTTCACACAGAACGAACGCTCAAATGCCGGTATCTTCAGTATATCTTCATGGTATATTATCTCTTTCTCCTTGGCTGTTGGTACGTGCTCAGTTGTTGTCAAAATATTTGCGTGGAACTTTCCAGCCTAATAATGTGCAGTAGTGAACATTTGCAAGATACTGCAACATGTTAGGCCCTGGTTCAGCAAAGCAGTGAACTGTGTATGTGCACATAGGTTTGCCTATTTCATTTGATCAAGCCTTTGTGATCTTTGGATCTGGAGCATTTTCTATCCCTATCAATAATAATACTGTAGCTTCCTTGTCTGACATTTACAGCAGAAAAACAAAAACAGAGCAGCTTGAGAGTCAGCATGACTACAAAGATGCAGTAATTCAAGCTGTTAAGATTTATGGTTATTACCAGCGGAGGATATTAAAGTAATTCACTGACATGATATACAAGGTTTGTGATAATTTCCCTCAAAAAAATTGAATAAGGCAAGAGAATAAGGGATGCTTTGTGTTTGTGTGTTCCATTAGAATTGAAAAGCTCAGTACTTCTGGGTTTGGTTTTTTTTTTGGTGCTTATTCTTGTGCCTTTTGATAAGCCCTTCCCAGCTGCTAACTCCCATATTGCTGTTCATTCTTTAAAACAGCTAGAAGCAGCACGGCAGCTGACTGCCAGAAGGTGATGCGCATTAGAGCTGTATTAAACAAAAGCCCCAATTTTCTTGGAAGTAACTTTTTAATATTAAGATGCCTACTATGTCCCTTGGTGCTTTGCCAGTAAATATAACTCTGAATCTAAACTGCTGTGCAGAATGTGTGTAATTGTGGGGCTGGGTTGGTTTGGTTGTTGGGTTTTTGTTTTTATCTTTTTTAATTATTAATAGCTTTTTAAGCAAAATATTTTAGCCTCCTGGCCACATTTCTATACAGAATGAAAGTAGCAAGCTCAAGTAGCCATGAGAATTACTACTTTTATAGTTAATTTGGTTGTGTAATTGCAGAATCTGCCAGTCGGAGCATTTCACAAAAGTTAACAGAATATCTGTTTTCCATGAGGATGTTGGGATATAAATATAAATGTTATACTTTCCTGAGCTAGAAAGAGTTGAATGCAGGAATCTGTACTGTAGCTGAGAAGCAAAGGAAATCCCTTCCAGGTCTCAGGCATTGAAAGGGCATTTTGCTAATTAGTTTTATTTTGACCAAAGCCTTCACTACAGACATTGCTGACTATAAATATATGAAAGATGTCCTCTGGTGGCTGATGAGGTCTAACATGCCTAGTGAGATGTGACGCGCTGTGTCAGATCTCTGTCACTCTGCTGTCAGTGACTGTGTGCTCCATTAGGCACTGCCTCATCAAACATGACACGACGTGAGATGACCACAGGGTATGGCAAACTTAAAAGAAAGTTCCCGGGCTCCTCCAGGGAGTTCAGAGAGGAAACTGGTATTTAGCCACCAGGCTGGCAGGTGCCCACATCGCTACCCAGGATGTGTGTGATGCTTGTAGCAGAGAAGCTGCCTTTCAGCACATGTGCCTCCAGCTGCCACACTTGACCAGGCCAGCAGCACCACGAACTTCAGAGGGAGCCTCCTTCGGCTTCAGCTCTGGGACACCAAGAGCTGTAGCAGGGAGAATAGTGACCATGTCACCGTGGAAATGTCATGATTTTTACTATGCATTCGGAGGAGAAAGAAGAAAAGTTTTCACTTAGTCTCTGATTTAAACAGAAGGCTGGTCAGGAGTGACAAAGAGCATCAATAATTACTCCATTTATGAAGATGCCACATGTAAATCTTTGTATATACCATTTGCAGAAGGAAATTGCTGTTGTACTGCAGTAAATAACAGGGGTTTGATAGCTCCTTCTTCAATATTCATTGTTACAGGCTGGAGAGAGGAGCCTGTACAGATCACTTCAAAGGGAAAGTTGAGATCAGCTGGTCTTGGTTCTCTGCTACTCTCCAGATTTTAATGTTTTAGGGTTATTAGCAGGGAGTTCTCAGCAGGTGGCCCTTGACTTTGGATTTCATCTCCCCAGTTGGTTTTATGATGTCTGATTTTTGTTGACCTTGCAGGTCATGTTAAGAGGCCTCTATTTTGAAGGGAGTGGGGGGAATTAAGTTCTTCTATGAGGAGATTTCACAGCATTTTTTTAAACTAATGTTTTGATAGTTTGACCATGTTTTAATCTGAGTTTATCTCTGGATGCATAGGAGCAGGGGTCACAAGCTGCATTTGAGGTACATGGCTGTGAGTATGTTCAGCATTCTGCTGAAGACTCAAGACTCTGGCCAGCCTAGGGAGCCCTGTCAGATTCAGACTCTGGGCACTGCTAGGAAGCTATTAGGCCAACCCTAAACTAACAGTAACTGTAAGATGAGGTCCCAGTCTTCAGTTCGTGATGATTACATTTCAGATAGTGCTCAAGCTCTTACCACTGTGCGCAACTATTCTGTGGGAAAAGTTCCTTGTAGTTGTTTGGCATCTGATCCAATGTTCATATAAGTCAACGGAAAGTTTCATTCTGCTGATGCCAATGGAATTTGGATCCGGCGCTGTTTCTTGCAATGATTAACTCGTCCTGGTTGTCAAAGCTAGCAGTTTCTTTAGATGGCAAAGGGTATATAATTAACTGCAGAAAAAATACACACCCTAATTTAAAATAACTGGCACAGCTACCATCTCCTAGCGTGTGTTAATACAACTGAAATTAGGTAACCTTCTGTGAAGTAGTATATCAGAGGCAAAATGACATGAAGGAAATGGTGTGTCTAAACCCATGGACACTTGAAACTTCCCTCTAGTGGAAATAGTTCACATTTGAGGTTTTCTCTTTCTTTCTTCTGAGCAGCTTTGACCTCATGGTTTGAACATGTGGCATAGTGCTGGCTCCTGAACCCCAGGCTGACCTTGGACTTGCCTCCTCAGTGCTTTTGACCAAGTTGTCTAACCTGGCCACACCCCACTGACATGGATGTACAAATGAAGGATGACAGGCTGCAGCTCTTAACTCCCTCTGTGCCTCCACCTCTTGGGCACCAGGCTTTTCTTCTCAGAGCAGGGGAGCAAAGGCACTTTTTCACCTTTAAGCACTGATGAGAGCAGCAGGAGCCTGGTCAATACAAGACCAGCCCATCTTTCAGTGTTTCTACCCACAAGGTTGGCTTTTGGATTTAGTTCCAGATTGTTCAATTCCAAGTAGTGTATTTTCCTTCTGGCTGTATGGCTGCTTTGAACTCTACCAGCAGCCAAGGCGTGCACCATGGCCATGTTTCCCCATATACATTATAACTGACCTTTCTGCCACTGGAATTAATAATCTCAGACAGCCTCACCTCCTACCCTTTTTCCGAGGGCAGATTCTTGTAGATTAACAGCAGTGCACGTTTGCAGTGTGTTTTACCATGTGTTTAGTGCATTTGTGTTCCTCATATTGGATATGATTTTTACAGCCTAGCAATTGATTTTTCCATTAAAACCGGTAATGGAGCCAATGGGCCAATACCGCAGTGGAAGCCCCACAGAGTAGCAAAAGGACATGTTACACTGGCACTATAATTTCATCGTGCTTGCAAAATGGTGAAGCCCCATGTGAACACTGGCTAAGATGACCCTTCTGGCATCTCAGAGCCCGTCAAGTGGGCCCATGAAACCTGACCTTTGAAAGGGAAAGGAATCCCGATGACTCGCCTCAAGAGAGGGGGAAGCCTATTAATCCATCTCTGTAAGCCAAGCAAAGCATCTGCTGGAAAGCCATCAAGCTATTAGTGTGTGTGTGTGTATGCGGGCGGTTTGGGGAAAAGTGGCCTCTCTCCATGCCATGGAGGAAAATAGCAAGTGTCCCATTTAGAGGCAGCCATCTCCTGACTGAACTGTCCTTTGCACAGCTCTGGATTGACTATGTTTGTTAGGGAAGAAGAGACAGTGTTGTCTTGCAGGGAAGATAAGGCAGGAAAAGATAATTACTTCAAGAAAGACAATCTAATTTCTAATACATTAAGCATCTCAAGTAAGTCCAACTTTTTCGAAACTGCTAACAGTGTTCTCATGGACTAAGATTAGGAAAACAGCAGCAAGAGCAAGCTTTGTTCCTCTTTGTTTTGTTGCATTGTATGTTAAATATTAACTGTTGATTAAAGTGTTTATTACAATTAACAAGTTACAACATGCTGTTTGACTTATTTTAAATATGTGAGGTTTAAAGTGAGTGAGTTCAAAGTCAGCCTAGTGACTCCTGCTTTGCTACCAGGAGTAGTTTTTAAAAAACAGAAGTAGTTTTTAAAAATCTTGTCAGGTTTTTAAGTAATATTCTTCTTGTACTAACTGGTTTTAGAAAATTTTCCAAAATGTGTATACTTTACTATAAAAAGCCATTTAGTTGTGGTTAAAGCATTCAGTGGGGGAGTCCCAATGTTGACAAGCATTTTTAGTCTGTCCACAACTAATGAAAAATAAGTAACAGGAACAAAAAGGATACATTCAACTTTCTCATCTTTGCAGTTGCCAAGAAAGGGCAGTTTCTTCCAGTTTGCATAACACAAGGCCAGACACATGAAAAATCAGACCTTTCTGTCTTAGAGCTTCAATTTACCAGCTGGTGTTCCAGTTTCTATAGGACTACATTGTTCTGGCAGAGCTGGCAAAACAGTTGCATTGTTTTAGCTTTACGTTCTGGATATTTCAGTCAGAATGGATGGGCTGCAAATTCCGCCGTAGCTGAGGCAGCCCTCAGCACGCCTGGTTTCTAGAAAGTTGTTATTACTTACTTATTTACTTATTTGTTTATTGCCACCCTGCAGGAGCACTGAGCATGTGAACCTCACTGTGCAAGGCATTATACATGCATTTATTTAAAAAGGTGGGCTCTGCCCCAGAGACCTGATAGTCCGACCATTGGAGATGAAGGCAAATCTTTAATCAGCATTGCATGCGTTGAAGATTACAGAAATACAAGGCATTTAGAGAGCTTCACAAAGAACAGGACTTTGGTTGACATTCATGAGAAGTGTGGGGTTTTTTTTTTTCCAATGTTGGAGGATTTCTCACATAGACCAAAGAAATAAAGCTTAACAGGATTTTTGCTGTTTCATGTCTGTTGGTGTTTTTTTTTTTTTTTGTCAGGGGACGTGTGGGATATTCACATTTACTAATTGCTTGCATTCATTCTAGATGGGATACACTCCTTTGCATGTTGGCTGCCACTACGGAAACATAAAAATTGTTAACTTCCTTCTGCAACACTCTGCAAAAGTTAATGCCAAAACAAAGGTGAGTTTCCGCCTTTGCCTCGCTCGTTCTGCGGAGGTGGCTTGTGTGCTGTGCCCACTGCAGCCTTTCCTTTTCTCTGTGCCTGCAGAATGGGTATACGCCACTGCACCAGGCTGCACAGCAGGGGCACACCCACATCATCAACGTCCTGCTGCAGCATGGCGCGGCGCCCAACGAGCTCACTGTGGTAAGTGCAGGGGGTCTGCCGCAAGGCTGCCGCTTTCCCCCCGGGCTCGATTGTCTCACCCCACATAAAGCATTTGAGCAAGGGAAATGTGGGAAAAAGTGTGTGTGGTGGGAGAGAAAAAGAGCAGTTGAAGCCTATTCCCCATCGCTTCCACATCCTCTGTGCAATCATCTCTTCCAAAACTAGAACAGCAAACATCTGAAAATCTTTTCATTTTCATCCCATTTCTGTAAAGAGTTAAAAACTTATGGTTATTTACCTTACTACCCAAAATATATTTATTTCAATCACCAACATGCAAACATTTATTTGACCTGTATTGTTTATTTTTCTACAGTTAATTAGCAGTTTCTACACTCAGCCTTGCTAACATTCAACTTTTTTTTGTAAATGTGTCAATTGCTAGAATGGAAACACTGCCCTTGCCATTGCTAAGCGACTTGGCTACATTTCAGTCGTTGACACCTTGAAGGTGGTGACAGAAGAGACCATGACTACAATTGTAAGTACAGCTTAGTTCAGCAATGAATGGAAGAATTTTTCCTAAGCCAGTGTATTCAGCTTTGTTTAGTTATGTGTCTACTGAGATTCCAGTTTAATTTCCACCTATTTCCTTTTAGCAGGGTAAAGCGGATATTAAGTCAAACATGAGCAATATATTTTTAAGGTAGTAGACATTATTAGGATGTATGCAGAAAGAGTACCAACCAAGCAGAAAATGGACAGTGTAAATGACTGGTCATAGCTGCCATGGTTTTCTGTGCGTCTTGTTGTCTGGGCACAAACCCCACGAATACAGGCTGGTTTGTAGTTGAAAAGACGGTCCAACAGACTTGTGTAAATAGAAGCTGCTTCTGCCTTTTGAGACTGTTTTCTAAGGGACTGATGTATAATGGCTTGTATTTGGCCTAAGAGAACCTATTCCAGACTAAAAGGTGGTTGGAATTTACTTAAAAGCACCTCAGTGCGTAGTTTCTGGCGTCTTCTGAAAGATGGTGAAAGGCTGTCTTCTGCAAGCAGCCACAGTCAGCTCCTGCAACCCCACATATCCATTCACTAACGTAATCATGAACTCCAGTTTGTCTGTCTTGCCTCTCGGGAAGGCTTATTGCAGTGTAAGCCGGGGGAGATTAAAGGGACTAGCAATGGTCAAATATGACCTGCTATCAGAAAAATGGTGATTCACGGAATCCAAAATATTTCTCAGAAAGATTTTCTGAGAATGAATTTTGTTCATTAATATTTTGCCAAATTGCTCTATGAAGAAAACGGTTTTGTGAGGTGAGGAGCCTCCACGCACCACCATAGCAGTAAAGCCAAAATTGGGTCTTAAGAACACAAATTCAGAGCATTGGCTCCAAATTTCCTTTTTCCTTTCTGCAACCTTTTTTTCTGATTAAAAAGAAGAAAAGTGTGTGCACGTATGTATTTTTAGGCGTACCAGAGATGGAAAATAGTTACTGTGTGTTCCATGTTTTGTCATCACCCCTTTGTGTGGTCTAGCAGTACAAGCAGGTGGTTGCGATATGATGAGCATTTGGGATGACAGGCAGATTTTAGCTCTGCTACTGCATGTGCCTTTTCTTCCTGCGACTTTCCTGGCTGTGGTCTATAATTCAGTAGCTTACAGAAAATCCACCACACAAAAGACAAATTTCAGAACAATAAGATATAAAGGAATATGCCAGAAAATAATCACGATTTTTTTTCTTACAGCTTCTCTCTAGGTTTTCTCAGGAACAGGTTTCTCTCTAGAAAGATTCCAAAATAGTTTTCCACAACCTGAAAAAATTGATGGAGAAGATTATATGGGGTAGCATAAATTTGAATGATTGCCTACTATACAACCAGGTAGCTGCAGGGAAAGTAAAACCACATTTTTATGCTAAGAACTCCTCATATCACAAGGTCATTCTAGCTTGTAGAACCAAGAAGGTGGGGGAGTTCATGCTGCATAAGATGACTGATCATTTTTGTTATGTAGATGAAGAAGAGTAGAGAGATGGTGGGTCAGGCTGTGAATTGTGCTAGAAGAAACGTTAAATGCTGAAAGGCCTATACTACTACCCCAAATACCTACTTTCAAGGGAAGCCCAGAAATAATTTCCATTAAAATCAGAATATGCTGCTTATCAGTCACAAGTGTGTACTTGTCAGACTTTGGAAGTCTAGACATGAAATCTGATTTACAACTGAGGGTCTTAAAAACTCAGTTTGACTGCTGAGACTTATTTTTTGAGGCTTGTGGCTAAACAACTCCCGACGGTAAATTTAATGAAACAAGAGATGAACATAGCTAATTTTACTACAATTTATACTCAAACACCAGTAAAAAAATCCAGTAGTGCCTGAAAAAAAAAGTCCTGTGATTTTGCTAGTTTAACAGCAATGTGTTAAAAAGCTTTGCAAGCAATTCCCACAAAATGAAATAAGTGTGAGGCTTTTTGTAAGTTCTGTGATGTTTGAGCATGCAGGAGCTCTTCTGCCTCTATCAAGTGATGGCAGTAGCCCAAGAAACATGAACTGCCAAATGAGTATTCATGAGGCCAGAGAAAAACTGAAATAGTTTAAAATAAATGAAAGTGGAAAAGCTATTTTGTCCTCCTGAACTTGTTAATGTTTTCTTATTTGCATATGAAGGATGAGAAGTAATGGTGGTTAAAAATAATATAATATAAAACCACCATAAAGATGGGAGTGGTTTTTGGTGTGGGGTTTATTTTTTGGTTTGTGTGGTAATTGAATGGTAATTCTGCAGGGTCTCCTGCGTGACCTAAAACTTTAGCAGTGCTTGTTGTGTTGTACCCCATCTGGAGAGCAAAATGTGCATGTGTGTCATTCGTGGGATACACAGGTATTCTAGGAATGGATTTCAGGCATTCACAACAATTTTATTTTCTGCTTCTGTTTTTTTTCTTTTTATATTGGTCTTTGAGTCTGAATCAATATAAACATCAGGATGAAAATCAACCAACCACTTCTGAGTGTCTTTCATGCACAAATTCCTTAAGTGGTATCGTTTAGCCTGCATGTGGTTACAATTGTTCGCATTTGTGGGAAAAACACACAATTCATGCTGAGGCACCTCTGAAAAAATTCACATAGGTTAAGCCTGCTCCCAGATTGCAGCAGTTTTCTAATGACAGAGGAGAAATACTTCCCTCAGAAAGTTTAGTTTAAATAGAGATGACATATTCCTGCTCAAAATTTAGACTATTTAAAGAATTCTTATTAAAACCCCTGACATGAAACTCTTCTCACTGTGCTTGTTTCTTCTTTTGATACATCATCTTCTAGGCTTTCAGGTCATACTTTTTCTGCTGTGAAAATGTCACTATAATATTGCCTATTTTTTATTGTTTCACGTAGTCTTTTCAAATATGTAGTTCAAAGCATCTATAAAAAGGAAAGTGAATAAGAAGCAAAAAACCCACTAAATCTTGTTTTGCTAACTGCAGATCAAAATATGTCCTACCTTGCATTTAATTTTTAAAATAACTATAATTTTAAGAAAAATGATGCCTGCACTCTGAAATGATTTTTTTTCTTTGACAGACTGTTACAGAAAAGCACAAAATGAATGTACCCGAAACCATGAATGAAGTTCTTGATATGTCTGATGACGAAGGTATTAAAAAATAAAACAACCCTCACTTATTTTTCAGTCTTTTGTTGTTGTAAGAAATGTTTGAATCAAAAAAAGCAACAAGCAAACAGCATTAGTTGGATATGGTCTTTGCACATTTGTTATTGTTTTACATTGATTGTTTTGTTGACACATTGATAGTCTATGCTTTTTTTTAATTATTTTGTTTATTTAAATCATACAGTTCGTAAAGCCAATGCCCCTGAAATACTCAGTGATGCTGAATATTTGTCAGATGTTGAAGAAGGTATTTGTGCATTTTTGTATTGCGGTGATATTTAACTTAAGCCTGTTCCTTTTATTTCGTCTGTCTGAAAATTAATCCTTTAATTTTCTATTTATCCCACTAACAATAATTTCTGCTTTACAATTAAGAACGCTTTCAAAAATTCTTTGAGCTATTGCTGATAATCCTCTAACTTTTTCTGAATCTCTTACTCCCAATTTTTTAATCAAATTAACTCCAGTTTCCTGGAATAGTCCTTTTGCTGTTGCTTCTATAAAGTGGAGAATCGTTTTATTATTGTAACTGAAAAATTAAATATCAGACAAAAGGGTCAAATATCAAAACACTTTAGAAGAAATAACTGATAGTGAAAATGAACAGCAGAAGAAATGATTTTTTTTTTTTTAAATTCTGATGTGAAGTAAGCTCTGAAATTGTTTTACATTGATAGTGGACTCTTAGCCTGGAAAGAAGTATTTTCAGGGTGAGGTTTTTGGGGCGTTTGTTTGTTTGTTTAATATATGTTTCAGTCATGATATTCAGTAAAACCACATAAGACTACTTTTGTCCTGAATAAAGAGGATGCTGCATTGGACTCAACATGTTGGTGCTTGTTAGTATTAAGGAAGTACTTTGTAGCTGAGATTTCGTATCATCCTGCAAAGTGATGTGAAATCTGTGAGAGCAGCAATAAAGCCCTCTGTTTTCAGTGCCTCTAATAAGTCTCCTGAGCTATTTGCATTAGCAACCTGCCCATCCCAGCTCACTTCTCAGTGCTGGCCAGGCTTGATATGGCTTCAGTGGTCCCCGAATATTTAAACCTCCTTTGGCAACTGCTTCCCTCCCCTATACCAGCATTCCCTGTTAGGTCAGACCTCTCCTGGTTTGGATGTGCAGGAGCCCATGCGAGTTTCACCAGGAACTGCAGGTTTCCAGAGGCCAGGGTGGGATTAGGTTCCCAGGTGACGTTCGGAAACAGGAAGGTCCTGAGTGGATGAAGAGGATGACAGTGTCCTGAAGGCTTTTCTTGTGTGTCCCAATTCACTTGCATTAGAGCTGCTGGTTTTTTTTTCTCTAGTAGGAAAACAAGTGACTGGGTTCATTTTTTTTGTGCTTATTTAGTTCATCTCTCTTTCTTCCTCCCTAGTGATATAGTTACTTTTAATTTTTACAGCATTTAAGCAGTAAGGTGTAAAAGCTATTTAGCTAAGTTCATTGTGTGCAGCTCTTGTTTAATTCATGCATTCAGGCTTTTAGTTTGTTTTCAGTTTGTCATTGTGTTCCCATTGCTACAGTTCCAAATGGATAGTGTTCTTACCCTACACCTGTGTTTTACAAATAACTCTCTTAGGCTATTGTAGTGCTCAAAATACTGTATTATTTTAACGGACTGGAACACTGGTGCATAATAGTGCTAGTTAACAGAGCAGTAACTACTGCCGTATCCCACTGCACAGCAGTGCAGATTCATATGGAATCTGAATATTAGAACTAAAGATGTAAAATGTATCTTTTAATACACAGGATCATTTGTTAAGGCCAAATGCAATGCCTGCAGGGTTGTGTGAGACCTGTGGAAGGTCTTTTTAGTCACTAACTCTCAGTTTAACAAAAACCAAACCAAACCAAAAATTAAGAATGCAGGTAATATGCTCGATTCCTTGCCTAGAGACTGTTCCGCACCCGTGTTGTTACCAGGGGAGCTAAGAGACTGGTTTATATATAACAGGGTCATTTTCAAACCTACCACTGAAAGGGAGCTCTCAAATCAAATAAAAGGTATTTTATTTTAATCTCTGCTGAAGCATTCCAGTGTGCAAGGCATGCGATGAATTACTGGCTTTGAGGTAATAACCACTGGCCTGTCTCTCTTTCCTGACTTGCACATCTGTAAAGACAATATACCGATGCCTATCCCCATGACTCGTCAATGTTGGTAGGGTATTTACATATAATGCATCCACTTACACCAGTAGAAATAAATATGTTCGAGATGGTAATGCACTCTGACAAATCTCATAGCCAGGGAGTTGATTTCCAGGTGGGAGAAGGGCACAAATTTACCACCTAAATCTGAGCTCTCTCTCACTTGGCTAAGGTTCGTGTCATCAGCCAAAACTCTTCAGTGAGAGAAACTTGTTTAATGATTTCTCAATATGCCACAATCCTCAAGGGTTTTCTCATAAGAGAAATTAAAAGTTTGGAAAGTAGAGTCTCAGAGCTCAGAGAAAAATGTCAGGAAACTCTTCCCTTGCGTTTATGTCTTGCTGTGCCCACTAAGTAAGTATTTACATGGAAATTGTGTGATTTCTCTTCCCTGCCGAGGACAGTTTGGTTTGGAGTCAGACTGGTTGAGAGGAGAGACCTTTTCTTCCTTTTCCTAGACTACTCTGGCAATTCTGCCCAAATGAGGTCAAGTGCTGGGAAACTGCTCCACCGCAAAAAAGAAATGGTGTTTTTTTTGAAAGATGTGAACATGATTTTGTGGGGAAAAAATGAAGGCTCATCTTCATATGAGCAGAAAGTTTGTAGAAGAATACAGAGCAATTCCAATGCACACCGAACATGCTCTCTGCTTTTATTTTTAAAGAGATTGCAAATCTTATAAATGTGAAACCTGAGACTGCAAGAACTGGGTCTTTGCTCTTACTATCTCCAGATGTGAGCTCGCACCCCACACCCTGCACATCTGCTGGGAGCCCTAGTGGTGTGCTCTGCAGGGCTGGTGGGGAGCCAGGAATCAGCCATGCTAAAGCACAACCCGAGCCATCTGCAGGAGGCCTGGAGGGAACCCCCTCGCATGTGCAGCCTGGGAGCATCCCTCCGGGTGGGTGCAAGAGCTTCAGTCTGGTGGAGGAAGCTGAATCCCTGCTGCGACTGCCACAACCCTGCAATAAGCTCTGTCACAACATTCCCCCGCCCCCCTGCAAAGCTGCTGCTGCTGTCCCAGAGGCAAAGGGACAGCAAGCAATGGAAGCTGATACAAAGAAGGGCAAGACTATGTGAGCAGTGAAGGGGAAAAAAATCCAAACCAAAAAAACAGTTCAGGTGCTGAGAATTTAGACAGTCATTGTCAAGAAACACTTATTGCTGAGCTTTTAATGTTTTTATTTGGTCTTCAGTCGGTAACAAACTTTTGGGTGTAAATAAGGACACAGTTTTAAACCCATTTAATGGAGGTTCCTCTCTGTAGGAGTAAGTATCACGCTAATCAAACCCTGGCAGATTAGACAGATGTCCTAACAGAACATGATTATACACTGCCTGGTCCCTGAGTGGGTGCTGAGATGCAGCAGTTTAAGTGCATTTAAGACAGGTCAGGGCATCCCTTTGCATGAGAGTCTGTTATTGACCATTTTAGGAGAGGCTGATTTATTATGTTTTTATGCTCAGAGTTTTCTGAGTTTCTTTGTCTCCATAAAATTTTACAGATTCATAAAAGTTTCAGCGGTTTGATATTGGCTTTTTTTCCATACTTGTGTGAAACCAAAACCTTGGCTACAACTAGAAGCCTCCTGCTCTTCCTTGTGGCTGTACCTCTTCTGCCATCAGGCAGCTCTGGACAGGCTGTGGCGAGGGAGTGGCAAAATCTTTGGGGATCTTTAGCAAAGCCAATGACAAATGCCTATTTGGATCCCAGGCTATGATTAAATTCTGTTTGGGACTTTTCCCAAGCCACATGATGCCTTCTCTCCCACTGCCAGAGAGCCTGTATTTCTCACTGGTCTCTAAAAAAGCGCTCTTGCAATTCCCAGCTGTAGGAGACACACTAAGGGACCAGAAAAATGGGGAAAACATGGGAAAAGGTGACAAAGGTGATGAGAGGTATGGAAAAGCTTTTTGGGGAGAAAAGAGTAAATACAGTAGGACTGTCTATCTCAGGAAAAAAAAAAAAAAGCTGAGAGAGGGATAGGCTAGAATGTATAAAATAGTGGGTGGCAAAATGAGCAGTAATGCTTCCCGCCTCTCCAGAAGTCCAAGAATAGGGGGCATCAGTTAAACCAGCAAGAGGCAGATTCAGCTTAAATTAAAAGGGCTGCTCTTCCTGCAACAGGTAGTTGAACTGTGTGACTCCTTGGCACACGTCCTTGGTGTGGGGAATGCAAAAAGTTTACATGAGTTCAAAGTGTAATTGGAAGGATTTAAAAAGGGGGGGAAAAAAAACCCCAAACTCTTCATGACTATACAAACCTTCTGTGGCTTTAGAAAATGTGTGCTCAAATCACTGCCAGCTAGAAAAGTGTCCCGGAGGACTTCCACTGTTTCATGTTCTTATACCCTTCTGTGAAGTCTGGCTGCTGTCAGAGGCAGGGTATACTAGGACTGACAGGCCTGTGCTTTGACCTACTGCTGCTATTCTTTCCTGGATTTTGAAAGGCTTCCTATACTTGTGAAAGCTATGTTTGCCCACTGTTAACAGGGATGACATCTTTCTTCAACGCATAACGTATTACGAAGAGAAGGATGGCAACTGCAGCAAAGCAATGCAGTATTCTCTTGCTTTGGTGTTTTTTAATCTGGGCCTCGCTTCTTGGGCATTTCTCTTATCGTTTGCATTCAGAGATTAATTTTGTCTTCACTTTTCCATGGGACCTCTCTCTGCAGGAATACGGTGTGCTGGGAGCAAAATTACCTGAAACTCAGAGGATTAGGCTGTGGCACCTAATTAAACAGAGCAGGATTGCTGAAACGTGCACCACCCATTTTGCTCCAGCCTCCCACAATCGCAAAACAATGTCTGGAATTCTTTGAAATTACCACTCCTAGATGCAGCTTTTCCTTTGATGAGAGCATTTCATCAGAGTAATCCTGCTCTGGCTGGATTAGCTGCAGAGTGGGATAACATCTAATGTATTTTGCAGCTCAACTGGAATAGCTTTTTATCATTCTCCACCTTGCCTTTGACAAATGACACTCCTAAAGAAAATGCCTCGTCTGTTCCTTGCAGTGGCGCAGCGCTTGGCTTCAGGTGTTGTAAGGGCAGAAGTTTCCAGATGTTACTGGTCCAGTTAGCAGTTTCTTTAAGTTGCCCGTACCTCTGACCCTCTGCGGGGCCGCTCCATCACCTCCCAAGCTGCAGTCCTTTTTTTCTCAAGCACCTGAATTTGCTCTCTCAGCACCAGCACCCCACAGCTGGAGGGCGGAGAGGGAGTGGGGGGGCAGCACCCGGACCCCGCCGTTGGCACCCACCGAGCAGCGGCCGGGGCTCAACTCGCGGCTGTGGCCCCGGGGCACCTCTGGGTCCCCGGGTCTGAGCCCCCCGGTCCTGAGCCGCCGGGGGTCCCGGGCGGGCGGGGGGCGGCGGGCGGCCCCAGCCCCGGGCGGAGCCCAGCGCCCGGCCCCGCGCTCCCGGCTCAGCCCCGGTGTCAAGTTACAGAAAAACTACACCCTCGCAGCACCCCTATTTACATACAAATAACTGGAGTGCTTGTATTTATGTCACCATTCCAGAGGCTTGCCAAGGGAGGCTGTAATCCAATCAGCAGAAGCTTTAAAGGGATGTCTGCAGAGTGATTAAAAAGGGATTTTTTTTGTTTTTAAACTCCAGTCATTATTTTTCATTTTGTTTCATATTTGTAAAGAACTTTGATCTGAGTTGAGAGGACAAAGATGCACATGTCCTAAAACACATGCGAAGAGGTCGAGATGTTGAGAAGATCTCAGTTGTTGTGTGGAAAGCGAATATGACCCACAGGGATTAGTTTGCTTGTGCTGGTTTGGAGATTAACCCTAAATCACTGCTTAAGGACTAATAGGACTAATAGGAATTCTTGGAAACATCAGGGAAAAAATTCTTATAGACCAGACTGGTGAAAATGGCTTTCCAAAACAGTAAGACTTTTTAAAGTTTAACTTAATGTATAATGTTTCTGTTTCTGATTTTTGGTTTTTGGGCTTTTTTGTTTTGGTTTGGTTTGGTTTTGTTTTTAATGCTTTCTGGTATATTATGAACATTTTAGCTTTCAAACTGTTACTTAAAATACTGGTTGTTGCTGGGTTGGAGGAGAAATTTGGTCTGTTTGTTTGCCGTTTGCAAAGCAGTAGCTGAAGGGGTATTTTTAGAATTGATTGTTAGTTTAAAACCAGAGCTCGCCTGTGGTTTCCTGAGTTAAAGTGAATGGAAACTAGTCTAAACTCCTTGAATGAAAGCGGGAAACGCACCGCTGGGGTTGCGGAGCCACTCACCTTCCCGAACACGCTGTTCAACTTCTCTGTTGTGCAACTTTTACGCCCCTCAAACGCGTTCACAACAAAGGAGGAGAGCGTGAAGGCAGGCAAGTAACGAGCTTACGGGGAGCTCGCTCTGCTCTGTGGCGGTGAGGGAACGGGGCGGGGGGGGGAAACTCCTACAGCCGCAAAAGGCATATTTTGGACTTGCTCTGTCACTGCAGGAATGTAGGTTTGCATGATGTAATGTATGCAAATGCTGCTAGCGAGGGCGAGCTCCTCCGTTAACCCTTTGCGGCATCCGTCCTCCTCTCCGAAGATTTAACCTTCCTTCCTTCCTTCCATTTCTTCTAAAAAAAAAAAAAAAACAAACCCTAATCATCTACTTCTGGGCTTCGGGGCCGGGCTTTGTCCGGCTCCCGAGGGGCTGCGCCGGAGCCCAGCCCTCGCCCCCGCTAGCTGTGCCGTGAGGAGGCCTCGTTAACGGACGTCCCCGCAGAAAATCGGCCTGGGAGTGTGAAGTTGTTAATTAAAAAAAAAAAAAAAAATATATCCCCATTTCATTCAAACTTGCAAAAGTTACTGAGAAATACCTCCGGTGGAAGGCGGGCCTCTTTTACTCAGCGTCCATTCAAGCTTGCTGCACTTTCCAGTAAGGGTGGGCACCCAGGCTGTCTCTCACGGCCAAGTACTTTGTTGTTGTTGGTTTTGGTTGGTTGGTTACTTTGCATACAGAATAAACTAACTTTAGTCTGTCGGCTCGTGCTTTTTGGTAAGGAAAGCAAAAGCGAGTGCAACGGTGCAAAGTGCAGAAGAACCCTTTTTGCTCGCTTAAACGATTGGGCAAAAGCCATCCCTTGTACAATTTTATTGGATTTACGTCTAGGTGGAGTTTTGCTTCTTACGTTTGCCCCCAATAAAATTATTTTCTCAGGCCCATTCAGAGGGTGGATAATTGACACACTACATGGAAAGAGCCTTAGGGAAAGAGGGGGTGATGGAATTGATTCCTTGCTGGCGAGCAGAGAAGGGTGTTATGACTTACAAAGCACACAAACGTTTACAATACATGTAGCTTCTGATTTCAGCCTGGCTTTTGTACCGGCAGGTGAGGATGCAATGACAGGTGATACAGACAAATACCTCGGACCCCAGGACCTGAAAGAGTTGGGGGATGATTCTTTGCCTGCTGAAGGATACATGGGCTTTAGCCTGGGAGCCCGCTCGGCCAGGTATTGTATTTGCTGTTTCTCGTGTTTGTGTGTCACCACAGTTACAAGATTTTACAAACCAAGCGCATGCTTTCACACAAAGCTGGAGCCTATTTCAAAACAAAGTGGAGGGGGTGTACTTCCATGTTATGATAATGCTGTACCTTTAAAGCATATGCTCACTGCAGTTTTATTTCATATTCTTTATTCATGTTGGCTGCTTATGGCAACGATACAGAAAATTAAGTATTCACTTTTTCTGGTATCTGCTCATGCTCTGAACATCTCCAAGGCACCTCTTTGCTAGCAGTTTGCAACTGGTCTAGAAACTTACCTAGAACAGCCAGCAAAACCAGGTTTCTTTTCACTACTGCTGGTCAGGTTGATGCTCACATTAGAGTATTCCTTAATGGACTAATTTAGCTGAAGAATGTAAATGCCAGAAAAACTGAATGACAACCATTCTGCTATTTTGGTGCTTTTATTTCTTTAAAGGTGCTAGTGAATAATCCAACCAAGATAGCCAATATAAAAGAAAAATGATCCCAAAAATAAAAAAGCAGGTGTACCCTAAATTTGTTGTAGGGTTTCATTTGACAGGAAATGGATTACGTGTTACAGAAAACAGGCCAAAGTTTCTGTGAACCTGATAAAGCATTGTAAACTTAATATAATATCTGACTAATGTTGATGTCAAGTCAGGCGTTTCTAGATCAACGTTTTAGGTTTCATTTTTGAATCTTGCTAAAGCCTGCACTGTGCATTGCTCAAAACAGTTAAAGATCTATGAGCAGAGATTACTTCCATAGTTGTGGATTTGCAATGTATTTACTGACAGTTGAATCGTACTGAAGCTAATAATTAAACCTCATAAGCTGGAGCCCTGAGGACTTTTTCCTATGCTGTAGTTTAAAGATCTGTTTTAATAAGTGAGTTTATTGTCTAACAGTGAATGGCAACTCCCATAAGGTAAAGCTTCGATGTCTACCCTTCGGTCTTATTTGTTATGGCTGCATTAGAAATGCAAGCATGCAGTGCAAATTTGCTCTTTAGTAGTGCCCAGCCACGTTTTGCTTCACTTACAATTTTTAGGTAAGCTGATAAGTATTTATGTAATAATACATTCACAAGGAATACCAAAATGCGTTTAAATAGGCCATTAGCTAGAAAATCAGCAAAACAGATCTGAAGGGAGAATATTATGTCTTTGTAAACTTAATTTAAAAAGCTGATGTGCTGCTTTTAAACACGTGTTGGTGTGAGCAAGGTCATCATACAGCACTATCAGATGTGGTCAGGTCTGAAGTAATGCGGTGATGGTGGAGAGGGAGTGCACTTTTTGTACGGAGCTAGGCACTGATTTACAGGACACCTTTTACGCATTACAGCACTCTTTCCGCACACGTCTAGATTCTCACTGTGCAAGTGGGAGAGCAGAATTTCAGTCAAGATCTGTTAGGTAGATCTGAGGGTTCAACCTCATTTTATCTTTTCTTTGAGAGAAATCTAATATTCCCATGCTTCTGATTTTAGCAATGCCATTACTATTTGTTGCTGCGTAACTCATTTTTTACATTGCGCATGTTATGCTCAGAGGAGACAAATACATCGTTTTTCCTGTGAAGTATTTTATTTAGCAAAAAGTATTCTGTGGATGTATCTTACTACTGATTCTGAGTGTAACATTAAGAAATAAACACACTAAATATATAAGCCATCCAGCCATAACATCTTGCTTTTCCCGTCTGATTCTTTGCTTTCTATTTCTCCTGTTTCTTTTCCACTGTATATTGCTTTAGTCCAAAAGTCAGGTAAGAAGGCATGGCATCGTGTTACATCTTTCTGCTGCTGCCATCGCTCATCTTCATTTTATTCAGCATTGGAAAGTTACATGCTTTTAGATTTGGGTGGGTGGGTGGGCTCAGCCTTAGAGAATATCTGTCTGTTATAACAAATATAACTTGATTTCTCTATGCCCTTTATCGTGTAAAAGTCTGCTTTAACATATGCCTACAGTGTGTAATTAAGATCCCTGTTCTGCTTCCAGCACAAGGAGGAACCTGTGCTAAGGGACTAGAAAAGTTCAGTTAACAACTACAAAATGCATGAAACAAGTTGTAGAGTTTTGAGTCTGAAAAGTGTTGCTAGTCCAAAAGTATAATATGTTGTTGGATGTTGCTTTTTATTAATTCATGTTTTTTACTACTTTATTTTTTGTCACGTAGCAAGCATGTCTAGGCCTGCAGCATGTTTTTAGCACATACCATAATGTATCTTCCAGGGTTAAGTGTAACACACTCCTACGTTGATTTAATTGCAACATATTCAGAGTGTTCATAGTTATTTCTGAACAGTCTAACATGCACAAAATAATCCCCAAAGCACGGGAATCTGTATTTAATAATTAATAAGCAAATTTCTTTTCTTTCTTCTTCCATTTCAAAATTATTATCCTTTTTTCTAACTAAAGGAATAACTAGGGTGTTTATAACAAAGTCAAAAGTGGTTCAGCCACAGAGAGAATGACAACACATAAAAGTTGCTCTTAGTTAAACCTGCTTCAGCAACCTGAGCCATCTGGGCAGGCGCTGTAACCGACCCACGGCTCCCCTAGGACTTGCCCTCATGGGTCTCCTTTCAGGATTAGGGTATGAAGACATTTATCAAAGTTCATCTAAATACTCAAATACACTTTTCTGGATTTATTCTAAAGCCACGGCATTACTGCCAAATCAGTAAACCTCTGCTGTGATTTTGCTGATGTATATTGTAGGGAAGGGGATATTTAACTACAGTCAAATACTTACTATTCCATTTTTTCCCTTGTATTTATTTCACAGATTATGTATATTTTGCCATCTTATGCTATCCCTGGAAGTTGCATGTATTAATTTTTTAATTTTTATTTTTTCTTCATCTCATTGTCATCTGCACTTTCTATGATAAATGGTAAATACAACAGCCTCCGCTCCTTCAGTTCGGATAGGTCCTACACGCTGAACAGAAGTTCTTATGCCCGGGACAGCATGATGATTGAAGAACTACTGGTGCCAGCAAAGGATCAGGTACGTGCTGAGTCTCTGCCACCAGGTATTCATGCTTCGTATTTATAGGGGATGACAGTCTGCAGCATGCAGCCATGCTTACCCAGATTATTGCTGCTCTCTTAACTGTTGAAAAGGGAGAAGAAAGGAGCTGAGAGAAATCGTGGGTTTACTACATTGTGGTTTTGATCCTACAAGAGACAGGGTGATGGGGTCCCAAACCAAAAGAGTCTTTAAGGGACCAGTTATGTTTATGAGTATGAGGTGGTCCATTGAAGTCAACGGGAGCATCTGTGTGCTTAGTGTTACATGTATCCTTAGAGTGCTTTGATAAGCTGGGAGCAATGTGTTTTACACTAAGCAAACTTTGTCTGTACTGTATGGCCTGGGGATTACGTTTGCCTGTTCTGACCATGTGCAGGGGACTCCAACTGCTGTCCTTGTTTTTCCACCCTTGGGAAGAATTTGGTCTTGTAAAGATTAAGCTATTATGCACTAACCAGTTTATGTATCTTCCAAACATTTGTGCAATGACTAATACAACAAAAGCAGAATCTTTTGACCTGATTATAGCATGGGAAAGTCTTTCTAAAAGCTAACGCTGGAGATGATAGGGTACTGTATGCTTTGTTTGTGAGTTCCTCAGCATTTTGCTTGATAGACTTGCTTCACATTTTCAAATCTAACTGAATTACTCCAGAGTTTCTGGATACACAGAAGCCAGAGATCTGCTAGGAAGCTGAATAAAAATTCCTATAGAAATCTTTACTTGGGGATTAAAGAACTGTGGAGTGAAACTATTGTTTATGTCCTGGAAGAGCACAAGGTGGATTGTAATGAAACGGAGGTTTGCTGCTGCCATTTTCACAGAGGTAGTTCTCAGCAGCAGCAAGTATTCCTGCACAGGGGGTAATTGATCTCAGAGGATGCTTTCATGGGGAAAGGGTCCACAGAGCAGGACTCAAGCATTTTAAACCTCCATTGTATTAGCCTGTAAATTCCAGTATAGTATAAATTATCCAATTTTACTACAGCTTTTGCACACAACATTATGACAATGGCAGAAATTGGATTCTCTCTTTAGCAACTGAATGTTTATTATTATGTTGTTACCTTCAAGTGAAATGCTGTAAACGTCCAATAACCTTGATTTGCAACAGCCAGCTAGGGAGAGTTTCTGAACATTGCGTAACAGTAATTTTGTTGCTTTTGTTTGTTTTGAAGTCAGAAAAAATCTGCAACTATGGCACTGGGAACACGAAATGATATTTCAGGGCTGAGAGCCTAAAGTTACTCTGAGACTTCCTACTCCTAAGCCTTCATTATGTCATCTTGATATGACGGAAATTTCAGAGGAGTGGAAAGCTTTTCAGTCTAAGAACATATTACGTTGTTTGATGATTCTGGCCATTTTTGTGATTACCATCAAAGTAGATGGCATTGATTTAGCAGCTAGGGTGCATTTGATCAAATAACAAGACTTAAAACCGGCACTGTGCTGAA
This sequence comes from Morus bassanus, assembly GCA_031468815.1. NCBI lineage: Eukaryota > Metazoa > Chordata > Aves > Suliformes > Sulidae > Morus > Morus bassanus. Next base: position 8,533,540 of record CM062583.1, read on the forward strand.
TAACTCCTAAAGAACATTGTTCAAAGTGTGCACCATTAACCTGTCTTGTATTACAAAATTCCAATGGAAAAATAAGAATTACTGTCTGCATATGGAGGTGTTGCAGTGATGCCACATCATGTACAGGATCTCTACTTTAGAGCAAGCTTCATATTCTCTACAAGGGGCCATGGACCTCCCTGCTTTCTGGAGAATCTCTTACAGTGCTGGCTCTTGAGCTGAGAAGGCAACAAATATGAAAGCCTTCTAGTGCTGGTGCAGTAGTGTAGTCTGTTTTCATTGCATTTATAGTCTTCAGATTTTTGTGATTCCAGTTTTTGTCCAGCAATGATTGTGCAATTATCACAGTTCAGCACTGGTCCAAATTTGTCACGTAAAATGAAACCGGGCTGGAGGCCTGGCCGACAGTCTAGTTGTAAATGTTGTTATTCTAATTTTAATTCTCTACACAGACTTCAGGTTTCTCAAATCCAGGAGGGGGATCAGGAATGGTGAAGGTGGTAGTGGGAAAAAAAAGTCAGTCCTGTCTTGAGAGGTTAGCAAAACCATGAACCCCTGAAAAACAAACGACAGTAAAGCAACAAACTATCTCCATGAAAAAGGGAGCCCAGCTAAAATTTTCTGCTATGGCTTCTGCAAACCTTGAAGTCCTGACAAAAAATATCTCCATCCTTGGGAATTCCTGTGTTCTTCAGCCCAGCCCAAACCTATGGTCGTAAGATTTACAGCTCTTTGGCTGAAGCGGAAGGAGTACATTTGGGAGATGGAGAATACCCCCGCCTTTCTTCTTTCCATTCCTCCCTCTGTACATTACTGGGCTTCTAGATAATCTCTGCTATGGCAGTAGAAAGCAGGAGAAAAGAATGCCTTGTGTTCCAGCAATGGAATTCACAGGAACAAAGATCATTGTGGGTCAGAACTAACATCCTAAAAGTCCATCTGCAAACCGATAGGAGTTAAGGCTGTTTTGGGGTATCACAGTACTTTGAAGGAGTGAGCCATTGCCTATCTGCATGTTCCATTTCTGTTCTTTTGTAAAGTTCATACCTGTCTGGAGTTCCTGGCAACAGCAATGTCTCAGAGTAAAGAGAATTAATTTTATCACAAATATAAGTACATAAAAGAGTACGGGACATTTGTCAACTTCTTGATCAGGTTAAAATAGAAGATCCCACGTCCACCCCTCCCCAAGATCGCTGTGAGACTTGGGAGTCTAGAAAGAGTCAAACGAGGAAGATTTGAAACCAGTCTTTACTGAACCTGACCACCAGCATGACACTTTGGGCATTAGAGAAGAGTTTGTAGTAATTCCCTGAGAAGTCGAGATATTCTCCATTGTTTGCAGTCAATGGTTTATTGCTGACCCTGTTCAACGGGGAAGTCTGAGTCCAGGCCATATTGTGCCTCGTAACCTTGCTGGAGCAAAGTTAAAATTTCCGTGTCCTGGTGCGTTACCATGGATGCACCAACTTAGACCGAATCCGAACAACTTTCTCCATGGACTAATTTACATTAGCCTCTGAATTTAATCAGCCAAAGGCAGGATGAATCAGGCTGTCTGTTACATAGCAGCTTGCTGAATCTCTTCTGTTTGGATAAATTCATCTGGGAGGAAGCATAAATTCTTCTGTTTGCTGAACTCTGATATTACACAGCCTGGATATTCAGTTATGCAACCAGCAGGATCCTTGCCAGCAGAACCACTGGAGTTTTTATACATGCATGTGCATCTAATGGTGCCACGCCCTTTAGCAATGCATATTTTATCTCCCTCAGTCCAGGGAGGGAACACTGGGACCTGACCAAACACAGGAAGAATCCTGTGATTTGATGTCACTGATGATGTCCCATGTTCTGGACTGCTTATATTGCAACTTACACAGGAAGATTTTTTTTTGCCTGCCTGGAAAATCCAGCACCTCAACAGACTGACAAAATGGGAACAACAGATGTGTGCTGTGTGTAAGATGCATGTGTCCAGCTTCTCCTAATCTGTTTTTCTGCCAAAGTTATTGGCTGCAGGCTTTGTGCTTTTGCTGGCTGTAAATATGTCCAAAAGATCTGTTTGAGTGCACTTGATCAGAAAGGAATGCATCAAAAAATATACTCACCTGATATACAGATGGTATCTCAGGACAAAGGAACAGGCCAAGGAACCCTGTGTATGCATGTAAGCAAACCTACAGGGAGCATAGGAGCACCTCTGTCTAGCATAGATTATTTTAGAGTGGTGGTATTTCCTTGGAAATTATGTGGCCCTACGTTTAGTTTTCTGTATCACACTGCTGAAGGAAATTCAGCATTTTTCTTCTGTTATAGCAAACACAATCCCACATTTGTTTGTTGACGGATGTATCCTGGTGCATGCCTGGACCTCAGTGCAGTGACACTGTTAGGGCTTAGCAGGTGTTTGAGTGTCAAACACTAAAGTGTGTTGTTCTTTTTAATGCATTTCTTATGTTTCTTTGTTTTGTCCTATTTTTGAAGATAATGTTAATCACTGAGCAAAGGAATAAATTTATTTTTGTTTAACTAAATTTTTACAACTTCTGTGACCAACTGTCTGGATCTCACACTGTTTGGTATCAAAAATAATAACGTACTCAGTGTGAGCTCTTACGAAGTAAGATCACTCGGAATGGCAAAAATCCACAGCGATGGCTTTTCTACCTAAACTGCAGGCTCTTCAGGGAAATGTAGGAGAATCCCTAGTGTTCTATTGGAAAGAGTTAGAAAACTGTCTTCATTAAACTAAATTATGATACATTTTTCAAAATGGTGCTAATTAAAGCCGCTGCCGTTGCTTATTTGCCATTTTTTTTAATGGCATTAATTTTATCTTTTAAGTCTGACAGTGTATTTTGGTGTTTAACATATGCAGGTTTGCCCCTTGTTGTTGTTGTCTGTGCTTGAACCATCAGGCCTAACGTACATATCTCACAGCATAAAGTTTAATGAAAGATCCTAATAAAAGAGTTAAGGTAGCAAAAGAAGGAGGCATCAAGCCATGTGCCACAGATGACAGAGCAAAGTGTACCCTGTGGATGTTTCTATTGATTGGCAGTAAATTATAATGTTGACATTATTTGGAAAGAAACCTGGGATGCTCATCTGAAATAAAAAAAATCTCTAAAGAGAGAAGTTTTTTGGAAACCCCAGAGTGATAGGAGGGTTGCAAGTTCTGGCCAACAACAGAGTGCTATCTGCTTGCTTATCTTGTGGAAGCTTCTCAACAGAAATATTTTTGTGTGTTACTGCTAATGCTGATATTACCATTCAAAAGAATTCGTTTGCACTACCTCTATATGGAAGTACATTAAAAAAAAAAAAAAGGTGGAAAGAATAACACTTCCCTGTGTAGAAGTGTGTGCTTGGCTCAGGTTTGACTTGAACCCACAGAATTTTAATCTGAAAACAGGCTATAAGGTTTTAGTCTTCACCGACTCTGTTCTCTCTAGATGTATTTGCCTGTAAGCAGAAAACAACCTACTTAGAGGAAATACTGACATGTTTAACACCATCTTGGGTGAAGATTGTGTGTTTTGCATGACAGCTTCTTGACTTAGTTTTATTGATGTAACTTCTGACAGTGCTTCTTAAATTGTCTAGAAGCTTTCATATTGCCCTGGAAATACGGGCATACAGTATTGGAATATTTCATTTGTTTAACTTCCTAGGTAAAAAGAAACAAAGAAAATAGAATATTTTACTAGAATGCCTTTGCTACACAGATAAGAGGATTTATAGTGTGAGACTTTGTTGTGGGGCACAGGATGCATGAGTGTGCATGCGCATGTCCATGGGCAGCATCGAAAGAAACAAATTACACCTCAGTGTCTGTCAGATGGGGCAGTCAATTATAGCACCTGTGTGCCAGTGCTTCACAGGGTTAAAGCTATTTTTACAGAGATGAGTAGGGACAGTGGCACTCCAGAAAACAGTGTTCTTGTTGGTTGTACATGTATAAAGACACACTAAACCCTCCTCCCACTGGGAGCTTGGTCATGCATTCACAGCTTCAGTTAAACTCTCAGTGAAGTTATTCACACGTTCTGCTTGAATAAGGGTCTATCTAATAGCATTTGCTGTGGGGGAATATTATACTGCCTGTCTATATGGTGTATGATTGCAGTACAAATGGTAATATTTTTTCAATCTTTTTAACGTTGCACATGTAAGTAAAGACTGGGGAGAGGCATAGCTGTAACTGAAGGAAGTGGGAAAAGTGGGCAAAAAGAAAGTTTGAAGATATGTAAGATTAACTTGTCTGTGGATTTGATGTTTCTGTTATGGGATTTCCAGTAATTTAACACCTGGGATATCAGCACTGCTATGTGGAAAGGGTCCGGGTCTAAACGTAATAGAATTACATTAACAAGCTTGTATTTAAGACAAGTGTTTTTCACGTTAATCTTAGATTTCAATTTATCTTTTTTTATTATGTTTTTAAGCACCTGACATTTCAAAGGGAGTTTGATTCTGATTCTCTCAGACACTATAGCTGGGCTGCGGACACCTTGGACAATGTTAACCTTGTTTCAAGTCCCATCCATTCTGGGTAGGTCACTTAACAGATTTCCTTTATCTTTAAATGTGTAAATGTATTGTTAGCTCAAGAATACAGCCTGCTGTAATGGCTGATAACATGCCTATTCCTGCTCCAGTTGAAGCCAGTGGCAAAATTCACGCTGGCTTCAGTGAGGGTGCTTAATAACAGGAGTCAGTCTAAATTCTTGCATATCAAACCAAAAACTTGCTTCTGCACTTAATTTTCTAAATGCCAAAACACTGTAATCCCACAGGCTTCTCTTTAATAGTCCTGTTTGGCTTTTTCTGTTGCTTATGTTTGCTTTCAAGTGCCATAAGTTGATTTTGTTCGAATTGCATTAAATTATTTGGAATACAAAATCAGAGATATAATGTTAGCTTTCTGTTCTTTCATAGAGGAAAAAATGAGGGCTTGAATTTAAATTCTTATTTTATTTATACCTCCAAAATCCTGCTTATTCAGCAGTATCTGTAGTTTGACTTTAGTGGTACTGTTCATTTACTTATGAGTCATCGCTGTAGTTGTGATGCTTCTTGACAGTACCACATAGACTTGATTTAAATGCAATAGTAGTAATGTTTGAATGCATATTTTAAAAATGTACAAATAAATGTGTAACTGAAAGGAATCATTGCATGTGAGATTGTCTAGTACAAATAGTTGTTGTTTAATTTTCAAGATCAGGACATAAAATTTCATACCCTTTAATTTACTTCTCCATTTTGTGACTAATTAAATTCTTATAATGAAGATGAGTGTAGTGTATACCAAAAGATTTCAGTTCCAAAACAACAGCAAGTCCCGCAAATCTAAAGCTACAGTTCCACAGTACATGTAAGCACCTGCTTCTGCTGAACAAAGCTACACAACGGTGGATTTTTGGGTCCTGAGCTTATAAAACAGTGCATATGGTCAATGTTAGAGTTGAAATTTCAAGAATTGCAGTATGAAAAGCTGAAGTCTGCTGGTTAATGCGGAAAGGTATGTCAGCAAAGGACCTCAGAGAGCTGGTAGTCCATCCATTTGCGTTACAGCAGGATAAAATGTAGTCAAGCCACTCCTGAAATATGTTTAATTTCTTCATAGTCACTAAAAATAAGAGATTCTGTAGTACCCCAGCTTCATATTTCAGTATCCCTTGTTACAATATTTCTTTCCCTGATATTCAACTAAAAATTTCTTTCCTGTAGATTAAGCCTATTTCTTGTCATATCCATAGTAGTCCTGGAGAATAATATCTTACTAGTCTCTTAACAATGGTTTATATTTTGGAAGACGTGTAATCCTCTCTTTTATAGACTAAAATGTCCCAGATCCTCCTAGGTGGTGCTTTCCACATTTCAGTGCATTCTTCCTGCTATCCTCTGGCTCTCCTCTCTTCAACGCCAGCTTATTTCTAAGCCAGTTTGGGCTCCAAACTCCCAAAGACATGCCACCAGTACTGGCTCGGACAGCATTGCTACCTCTTTGGTCTCACATATGCCACACCTAATCTGAAGCAATTAGAACAATGAGAATTACCATTTTGGTAACTGCAGGTTCTGTTGACAGATGTTTGTGGTCTGCTAGAATTTCTTGGCTCTCTTCTGAAATTCTGCAGTCTGGTGGTTTTTCCTATGTTTTGTGCCTGTGTGTTTGTTTTCTTCCCTGTTTGCATTTGCCTTTCAGTTTGTTTGTTCCAGACCCTTTTTCCATCTTAGCAAGATAGTTTTTAATTCTGATCTTATTTTCCAAAGACTTTTCAGACCTTCTTTCTGTCCAGCATTCAAATCATGAGTGAAAACATTAGCTTAGTACCTGGCCCAGGACAGCACAGTGAAATCTCCACTTGAAGTTTCCTTTCAGTTTAACAGTAAAGCACTGATAGTATCTCTTTTGAGGTAACTTCTCAGATGACTGTGCGCTTACCTTATCTATACTATGTCTCAATTGCTTACTGTGAAATACCAAGACAGTACTTCCACACATCCACTGGGTGAGTTACCCTGTCAAAGAAGGAAGTTAAAGTCATTTGACATGAGTTACTCTTGCCACTTCCATTTTGGCTTGTTTTTATTTTGAGGACTGGTGGTAGGTGAGTTGTAATCTCTTGATTATCCTTTAGGTCCTTATAGATTGATTGTTGTATAATTTATTCCTGAATGTTTCTGGTAATTGGGGTGAGACTGATTGGTCTAAACTTTTCTGGCTTCTTTTAATCCTGATACAAAATAGGTCTGATGTTTGCATCCTGCCAGTCCTTTGGGGCAGTACTTACCTGCCCTTGGTTCTTCAGCATGCTCACTAATGGTTCCAACCCTCCAAAATACATATTCTGTGGACACAGGATCTTTCGCATCAACTGCTTCAGATCTGCTCCCTTTGTACACCAGTCCCTGCTAACACAGACATGGCCTTAGCTGCTGCCCAGAGGGGAAGGGCTGCAGACCTGCTGCAGTGGAGCAAACTGTGGGGTTGCAGGAGAGGGAGAGGATCTGAGCACCAAAATATTCTCCAAGCAGGTATAGCTTTTCTGACCTGTCACATTTCTCATTTGACAGATAAAGTACATCATAAATGATGCCGCGATGACTCGGTTCCTTTTCTCAGTTCCTTTCGTCAGAATAAAAACACCTCACTCCTTTATTTTCTTATCAATTGTGGCCCCATATTATAATATGCTACTGTTTGGTTTTCCCTGTTGTCTTCATCTTAGGAGCAATCAACAGATGTTCACTTCACATCTTCCAGTACCTCAGTGCATCTGATATGCAGAGGATCGTGACTTTTCACTTCTCTTCTGCCAGTCTTTTTCTGAAAAGCAACTCCTTTTGTGCTTGTTCACGGTGCTTCATCCCCTGGCTTTGTCCCCAGTTCTTTCTGTGGCCGTAGGCAGAGGTACGCTGGCTGGAGTTGCCTGCTGTCAGCAGCCCTTGTGGTCCAGGTCGCCCTGCGGCCAGGGCCTGACCCCACTGCTCTTTGCATTCCTTGTCCTCCCCCAAGTTCTGCAATGTGCCATGCTGGGGGAGCTCCTCTGCAGTCTGCTCCCTCGAGTTGCTCTTTTCCCCATTTACCTGCTGTCAGAAGAGACCATCAAAGTTTGTTCCCATTTCTTAACTGAGGCAGAAGGGGAATTTTGGAAGCAGGATGTGGAGAGCCAGCAATGTATCAGTGAAAGGGAAAGAAGGGATTGTTGGCAGGAATTTTGACTCTTCTGGTTTTTCCTTTTTTTAAGCCAAGATAATGTTTTATGTTTTTCTTTTTGAGTTCAGATAAGTTGTTTTGCCAGCATATATTTTGAACAGGGTCCATTGTAAGCAGCACATTGAAATGTGTCGTGAATCTTGAGGCCTCTGGAAGTGTAGAGACCCTTCACCAAAATGATCTTCGGCTTTCAGATGTGAGCTTACTTGTGCAACTTTCCCAAACTAAAATGTGGGTGTGCTTTCTTCATGTTGCCTCTTTTAACTCCTTGGTTTTCCTAGCTGAAATAAAGAAATTAATGTGTCACACTGCCTTCCATATTGAGAAACTCAGAAATACTGAATCGAGTCTTGCAAGGTGGAATACATCAGATTAATTATAGTTTACTCTAACCTCCTGTACACGCAGAAGAACTCATTTTTTGAAAGCAGTGTAACAAATGGCATGGACTGATGCACCTTTCAAGCATCCAGACATACGTATCTTTATACATTATACTTTGGAAAATAAACATCTGTAGACAAGTACAAGAACTGGTGTTCCATGGCACAGTGGAGCATGTTTTGGGAGTTAAATAAAGAAGTTGTGTTACAATAAATTCTCTGTTGACCTAAGCAAATTGCAAATGCTTTTCTCTTCTCCGTGTGCTTCTGCATTTCTCAGAGAAATTGTGGGCTTGTGCTGACTAAATAAAGGAATACTTCCTTTTGCATTTTTTTTCCATGTCTAGCACATTTTATATGAGAGAGGTCACGATATGCGAAGCAAAAGCTAAATAATTTCTAAAGTTGGCCTTTGAATGTTATTTTCTGATTGTTACTTTTCCTTTGCGCTTACTATTGATATTTTCTGTTGCTTGCCTCTAATTATCTTAAATTAATTTTTCCCATTTGCTTTCTAAATTATTTTGCAGCTATTCCTCTCCACTTCCCCAGTATGATTCAAGGTGATAACTCTGTGCTTTCTGTGAATCCTCATTTTATTTTCTTTTTTTAACTCTTTTCCCACAGAGTGTGTGTAGATGTTTGTAGTGCATCCGCCCACATCCTCATCCCTTCCATGTATTCAAGTAGAAATGCTCATTAGCATTTAGCCTTGTGTTTTAGAGATCATGTTGTAGTTTCCATTATTAGTGCAGCATTAATTTAGGTAAGCATCAGCTACTAATCTTTCTGATAGAAAGTGCATGAAATACTGTTTGGAATTATTGTTATTGTTTTACACAGTAAATTACTAATTTGAAAACTAAACAAGGAAATAATTAATACACTGTTGACAATGATTACCTTTATATGGGAGCAATATGCATAAAGGCTGATCTGCTAAAGGTTTTGTCTTCACTGAAGGCTGTAGTGTGGTGTAGACACCAAAGCTGGCTGTAATGGGCTAGTTCCTGTGGTCGTGTGTAGACTCCTGTCAAGGGTTAATCTACCCTTGCTGTGAGCAGTGTGCATTAACAGTGCTAAGCCCCAGGTTGCCAAGGCTGGGCTGGTATGGTGCCTGTCATCAAACCCAACTCAGCTATCTCTCCATGACCTTGAAATCTACAGCTAAATGTACCTGAGAACTTGGGGCCTGATTTTTATAGGTACTTAGTTTTAACTTCCATTGATTTTTGTATTATTTTAAGTCAGTTCATTTAGGTGCCTACATATTTTTGAAAATCCACATACTTGCATCATTTAAATAGTTTGGATGCAGAGAAAACATCTTATCTGAGTGCAAGCTTTGACATTTTTGCATTAGATAAAAACTCCTTTTTTTATCAATTACGAGCTGGCTTAACATGCCAGTAATTATGTACATGATAGGCTGCTCTCCAAAACATTGCCTTATACCGAGCCATCAGGCCAAGCCCAGCCTTGCCAAGCTCCCCGGGAGGCCCCTCTCTGTTGCTCCGTGGTGCACTGACCAGATGGCTCCCCAGAGCTGCTGCCACATCAACCTTGCATCAAGCCTGAAGGGATGCTCCCGCCAGCCACCCCTCTGCCCCACAGACTTCCATGTAGTCTGAAGTGGCTTCATCTTCTCTGCATTCAGAAACGATGTGTATTTTTAAAAGGCCACCAAAGCATCAGTTGTAACAGATTCCTATAAGTATTCTCCCTTTGGTGACCAAGGGCTGTGGGTCCCTGCTTAATATTTTACTTTGCGTCGTAGTAAATTTTAATAGATTGTCTTGAACTCTCTTCAGAACTAGTCATGAGCTGGCTCCTTGCCAGCTCTGAAGACCAACCATTGGCCAACCCTTCTACATGCTTGGTGGCATCTTCACCACCCACTGTATAGAGCAGTTTCAGGGAAAAAAAGCAACATGCTGACAGGCTAATAGTGCTCAGTGAGCAGAGGGGAAAGGGAACCAAAGGCCCAGGCTCTCTAGAGCTGATGTCTCTGCTTGTTGCAGCCTTTTGTTAGCAAACAGAAAAGTGTTCCAGTCAACAGAGTTTACACACATCTCAGATCTTGTGATCTGTTTAAGATTAACATAACTTATATACTCTATAATTTAAAGATTGAGCATATTGTTTTTGACATAGATCGAATGTAGAAAGCATTTGGTTAGCCATTCAGCAAAGGTTCTGTCCCACTGAAACAATTCCTCTTATGAGGAGTTGGGATACCCTAGTGGCAACATTTGGATTTGTTCTGTAGTGTACAGTGTGTTTATCTAGGAGAGAAATGTGGGTACAATTTATTTGTATGAAAACTTCTGTGAAATATCATGAATTTTTTTCCACGCTTCAGTATTTTAAAGTGTCTAGGGCACAGGAAACGACAAATTTGGGTTAGGGTCATCTCAGAGGGCTGTTTCACCTCCCCAACTTTACTGATGGATTTTAAATTTGGTTTGAAGAAAGGCAATGTAGCAATTTCTTTATGTGGAATTCAGTTGGACAACCTTTCTGTCCTGCTTCATATATTTACAGCTTGTGTGCCTACCCACCTGTCTCCTACAGACCACTAAATACAAAGTTTTGATTACGCTCCTGCTTTTGTGCAGATTTTTCCCACCCATGTTGCCCAGACTTCTGAATGCAGCTTATTTGCAGGCCTGGCCAATGAATGTCAGCTGTTATTTTTGATATCCGGCTGGTGTCAGAAGCAAATGTAACCATCTTACACAAATTCCCATTCATACTTAAGAGCACTTGGGGGCTTTTTAAAAGAACCTTCATGACCCCCCTGGATTATTGGCTCTTACCCTTACTTCGGTTTACAGAAGGGAACCAGGAAATTGAATGGATTCACCTGTTAATCATGTGAAGGTTTAGTCCTTAAGATCTGGAAGGTTAGGTAACAGCCTTGAAAATAGTGAAACCATACAGCAGATGTGCCAGCTATCTCAGCGTCTGCATATCATACAGAAGGAGCAAACAAAAAATGTATTGGCATCAAGACTGAGTTGGTGACTCATGTTCCTCTTGATACTGGCCTCTTATTGCATCTTCTGCCTGAAGCTATTCTCTCTCAGCAGCTTATGGTACAGAGGAAAAGGGGAAGGTATTTGGGATCACCAGAGGAGACCCCCCGTAACTGTTTAGCCCTGCAGGAAGCTGTATGTTTTGATCCCCATAAATTGGAAGGATTTTTGCTGCAGAATTTTGAAACAGGCTGAAGTCTGGTTTTGGTCCTGAGAGGAGACTCCACTTTCCTCTCACTGTTCTGTGAAAGACAGTAACACTTCATGTATGCAGCTTCTCAGCATTTCATAGATGAAATAAACCACGGCTGTTAACAATTATTCTTGTTAATATTCATTATTCCCTTGCTAATAAAAAGAATTTTATTTTAACATCTACCACTCAACACTCAAAAATATAATTGCTTGCCCTTCTATTATTAAATGGGAAATTATGCTTTGGAATGACACTGGCAAATGTGATTTTTCTTTAATGTCACTTTTTGCTAATGAATGTCATTTTCACAGAGGAGTTATGGCATGATTTCCTCTAGAGCACCATGCCAACAGCCTAAAAAAAGTCATGTACTTGATATTCTCACTCATTCCCCATCAGTGGAAGCCCTTAGTAGCCTGGACTGACTGTCACCCACGGTGCCAGCACTCATGCTGCCAGCCATCAGGAGTGTTTGCAAATGAGACTGGGAGGAGGTTTTGGAGACTGAGATTGCCCAAAAAATAGGCATTTTTGCTTCTCCTTTTTCTTTTTCTGGTTCCTTTCTGCATGTGAGGCTAATTATTCTTGTTTATGGACAGTAGAGCTAATAGTAACAGAAGGATGTTTTTAAATTCTAATAAACCACTACTAATACACTACTTGTGTACTTTTTTAATCCAAATTACTCAGTAGCACCTGCTTGTTTCACCATGATGTTGCTAGACCTTTAGCAATTCCTGCTTTTGATAACCAATAGTTAACATGTAAGTATAAGTTTTAGAAGAATCTTCATGTTCTTTTTAGTTTAGCTGGGATTGGGAGGACTTTTCTAATAATCTTTTAAAGACTGTGGCAGTTGACTTTTTGCTGATCTTCTGCTTGTTTTGTAACTATTTTCTTTGACGTGTTTCTTTTTCCTGCAGTTTCCTGGTCAGTTTTATGGTTGATGCACGTGGGGGTTCGATGAGGGGTAGTCGCCATCATGGAATGAGAATAATTATCCCACCACGCAAGTGTACAGCACCAACCCGCATCACTTGCCGCTTGGTAAAGAGGCATAAACTGGCCAGCCCACCACCGATGGTTGAAGGAGAAGGATTAGCAAGTAGACTTGTAGAAATGGGGCCAGCGGGGGCACAATTTTTAGGGTGAGTTGTTCTATGAATTTAATTGTTTACACTCATGTTGCATCTTTCATTTCCTTTATCCTGTGGATCTAAGTAGTTAAACATTGACTCTGCCTCATTTAAGCATGTAAGATAGGCTACTTGAAGTATTAAAAAATGCCAACCTGCCATTCCTTCCAGAAAGTACCCTTGTATTTTAAGGGGAGCTTTGCTTCTGTGATGACTGCAGGGTGGAATCGAAGGTAAGGTAACCCATGAAAAGGCCAGGTCCTGCCCCCATCTGCTCGTACAACCCGCCTTTGAAGTCAGGAGGAGTCACACGCCTGTAACCCAGAACAGGTTTTGACCCTCTTGCTCATAGAGTATCAGAGAAACATCACTGTTACAAAAAAGTGTCCTAAAGTCACCCTCAAGGACCCAAATATTGAACTCTGTTCTGTATGCCGCGGCACATGCACGGCTCCTGCCAGAGTTGCTGGGAGCTGCCTGTCTCTGTCCTGTGGAGTAAAGCCACTAAGAGCAATGGCAGAGCACTTACTGTAGAGCATCAAGTAGTACAAATGTGAGGAACTGATTTTTTTTTAAGCTTAAAATAGGGGAAACAATCCACTATGATGTGGCGCTTTTTTTTCCTAATTATAAATTTTGTTCATTACCATGAGTGGCACCCTGGTGTAAACTGCCGATTCTGTCGGGAATGACAGCTTGTTCCTAATTTCCCCTTCTCGTTTCTCTTCCTGCTGCATGGATGTTATTCAGTAAACTGCATCTTCCTAACACTCCTCCCCCTCTAAATGAGGGCGAGAGCATGGTTAGCCGAATCCTGCAGCTTGGTCCACAAGGAACAAAATTTATTGGGTAGGATATGTACGGAAAAGATACAGAATGTCTACAGTTTTTCTTTTGTTTCCAATTTTTTGTTACTCCCATTTTATTTTTTTTTAAGTTTTCTAAAGCTTTCAGTTGATTTATGTCACTGAAAGAAAATCATAGTGGCTTGATTTAATATAGCTCTGCTACTACCTTGTGCTTATAGGCATGTAAAATTCACTGCCAGCATTCTGCTTTCATAACTTCTGTGCTTTTGTAATTTTTTAAATTTGAAGTGTTTCAACTGCATCAAATACATTTTAATACACAGTGACAGTCCTTTAAGTTTAACCCTGTGGTAGAGAAGGTATTTACAGGCCTTGAGTTGAGTCTCTTTTGGGAAGAGCATTTGTAAAATATGATCGCATAAAGTCTATTATTTATGAAAGATTGTTTAGAAAAAATATCATTGAGTGAATGACTTCATTCAGCAAGGTTGGAGAAATACTAATCTTTTCAACCTGCAAGAGGCATCTTGTTACAATAAATTTATGAAGCCAAGTATGCTACCCAAAGGACCTGCAGTGTGTAGTCTAAAAATGTAAGAATGTTTCCATATATTTTTGACTGTTGTTTTCAAACCATATTGTGAAATTTATTGCATTAGGTTTTCAAAATATTGGTGAGTGTTTGGTGTTCCAAACCTGTTCAATACCTTCTCACTGAGTATTCTTGTTAAATGTCATGCACAAAATTGTGTGGTTTCTAAATATTTAGAGACAGTATCTGAAATATTAGCCTGCAAAGATTGTACTACAGTGTTAGTTTTCAGTTTGTACTCTTTCTGAATGAGAGAGTAAATATTTTAAGCAATGTATTTGAATTTTTGGTATTTACTTGCTGTGCACAATGGGAGACAGCAGCTACAATCCTATTTCTTTTTAAAGGACTTGAGATTAGAGTAACAGCCTGGCTGTTTTAAAAGCATTTAAAATACGTATTAATTAAACTGCCTTTTTCTATTTTCATGGGAAAAAATACTATCTAACTCTTCTCCCTTGGTATTTAATGTAAAAACTGGACTTCCAACTAGTTTATGTTTCTCCTCATGATGGCCATTGTGATTTCTGTGCTCAGGTAATTGATTGGTTAATACACCCAACACCTTGCAGGTGTACAGTACCACAGAAGTGCTGCATAATTCTCCCGTCATGTGATGCTACTTTTAACTGAGTTATTACAAAGCAGTGAAATCCTTTACAACCTCTGTAGGAAAATAATGATACTGTCTATTTAAATGTCTTAAAGCTGCATAATCCATAATTGTTCACTTACTGTATGATTTCAGTCGGTTTGTCTTAGCATACCTTAAAATGCATATCCTGCCTGTGGAGTGTTTGGCAAAAGTGTCTGTTTTGTTAAGGAATGGCACATGAAGTGAATGGTGGTTTCTGTCGGTTGTTCACAATAACTGTTCGGTAATGCACTTGCAGTCCTCTGTTGAAGGTACATTGTCTGGTGACATAGGTGTATTATTAACCACCTTCTCATTCCCTTCCCTTTGCCCCAAAATGTTTGACAGTAACTAATATAAATGTGGTCATGATGTTGCGTAACTCAGAGAAATCCATTCTGGAAGGATCTAAACGTTCCCCAGAGATGTTTACAGTGCACATGTTGCAGCTGTGATTTTGGGCATGAGAACCAGAAAGTGAAGCTAATGAGAAACAACCTCTTGTGTTTCACAGGGGCTGCATCAACAGAAAGCCAGGGAGAGCTTTGAAAAGTTTGAGACTTAGTTTGAAATTTAAAACCTACATGCATGCGCAGTTCCTGCTGCAGTCAATAGCTGTTGCATGCATTGGGATAGCTGGACTGTTTCTTAACTAACTTCGCCCCTTTAAATCCCTTGAGCCAAATCAAAATTTTGACTATGCTAATGCCTATTAAAAGTCAGCAGCGCTGTGTGTGCAGAAGGCAGGTTGGATCATCTACATCCTGAGATAAATGAGCAGGGAGAACTCTCCTTAGCAAAAGTCGTCACTATTTTTTGATGTAGGCAGCTGTTTCGGAAGATTCACATTAAAAATGAGCTACATAGTAATATGTAGTTATCTATTAATTATAGTTTAAATTATAAAGGATTGTGCAGCTTTAGCAATTTTAAAAACATTTTTACCATAACAGTGCTAACTATTTAAAATGACTGTAGTTTTCTTAAGGACTTAACACCCATAGGAAATTAAGGGCAGTGAGGAGATACAGGATTAAAAATAATATGATTCCTTTTTCTCTAGCCCTGTCATAGTGGAAATCCCCCATTTTGGATCAATGCGAGGAAAGGAAAGAGAACTAATTGTACTTCGAAGTGAAAATGGTGAAACGTGGAAGGAGCACCAGTATGACAGCAAACATGAAGACTTAACTGAAATACTCAATGGCATGGATGAAGGTAAACATTTTCTCAAAGCTTTAGCAAGCCTTACTTTTGTGCAGGCTTGCTAACATGAGCAGACGAAAGCAACCTAAAGTAAAACAGTGCAGGGGATATCTGACTTTGGGGAATACAGTGTGTGTTACATATTAAAATAATGGAAAGAGTGTAGTGGGAAATTGTTCAGCAGTGGCCTGGAGACATCCTGAAATGAGTGGTAAGTTTTGGTCTGAAGTCTTGCCAAGTTTAAGCAAAGTTGCACAGTTGCTTTACAGCATGAAGTTGAGACTAGCATCCCAGCTGGAGGTAAGCATGTTTCTGCTGCTCAGGCAGGGCCACGTGAAGGTCATTCCAAACCAATGGTGAAGCGTAAATATCAGTTATATTAGACTTTCCCACAGATGCAGACCTCAGCCCATAGACCATTCTTATCTGAAGCGGTATTGTTAGAAGTTGCCTCCCACAAATACACAACCTGCCTTCCTGATGCCCATCTGGGAAGTCTGGCTCCCTAGTCTTGTTTGGACGTTGCTGTTTATGTGAGAGTCACTTAAGATGAGAGGACTCAGCTGTACACAATTAATTAGAAGATGCTGTGACAGACCGTCCCTGCTGATACATCATGGGCAAAGCCAGGCTGGGGCTGCAGTAATACTTTGGCACAACTGCTTTCTTTTCCTAGCAAGTATTTTTAAATACTTGTGCTGATAAACCATTGCTTGAGCTCTTTGCATCTGAGTGTGAATGAAATAGCTTGTGGTTTGTACTTTGGTTTTCTATAAGGGTTTATCCACAGGATTTTCTCTGGATAACCTCCTACAGAAAGTCACAGTGTGGTGGGGTACAGCTGCATGAAAGTTCTTTCATTATCAGCAAAAGCATTTGAAACAAATGATCAGGCTGTGGATGGCAGCTATGAGAGGTATCTGTGAGCAGGCTCTGCCTTTGATCTTGGCTTTCCCTTCTTTGAAGAGGGCAGCCTCAGCAAAAGGCATGCTTTGAGAACATGGGAAAGAGAGTAGTGCTGTTGTGAGGGGCTCCCTGTACGTCTGAGATTTAGTGGTTTTACTGATTTCCTGGTCATCTGGGAATGGGAGCAACAGAATGGGCTTGTGTAGTATTTTCACTTCGAAGTACTTGAACTGCACATAAGCTTGTAAAAATACAGAGCAACAGCAAAGATCTGCTTGTTATATGATGACCTATTGTAGCTATTTATTTTGAAAGAAATATAATAGAACCAATCAAGCAGTAAGGCAGAAATGCTGCAAATGTTGGGTCAGTGGGTTTGGAAAAACACAATAAATCTCATCATGGAAAAGTACCTAAAAGCAGTGGAACCAGCATAAGAGTGAGCATGGCCCAGGACAGTATTGCTTGGGGAAGAATTCCTTCAGGATTGAAGGCAGTAAGTGCAGCCTTTCTGAAAGAAGAAATATCACCACCCCCCCCTCTTTCTCTGTGCACTAGCATGAGATAGGAAGTAAAGATTTAGCATTTGGGTGTAGTATCGGTGCCTTGTCAGTGGTGAGGTAGTCAGAACTGATCAACAGCTTGCTTATTTGCTTCACGTGCTTTCCAAACCGAGCTTAGTTCAATTTTGGGATAGGCAATCTGGGCACAAAACCACTGTTCTAAAGTGCTCAAACTTGCAACACTTACGAAAAAACTCTCCAGAGGTGCCATATGGATAAATGCACCTTTTACAGAGAAGAGAGTGCAATAACTAAAAACACTTTGAGAGAAGTGAGCATGAATCCCTCAGTCCTTAGAGCCTAAAATAATAAGCTTCACAATTTGGAGCCAGAGTACAACTTTCTGATCTGTTGAGGGTTTCAGGTGGCTCTTCCCTTCTGGGGAACTGCTGTTTGAGGTTAGTGGGTATATGTACAGCCAGTGAATCACAAAGAATGATGGACACCAAACTATTCCTTTAGAGTGAAAATATTTGGCATCTTAAAAGCCAAGCCGCAGAAATGCCTTTTACCAATACAGGCAATCATTTATGAGAGGGAAAGGAGGAAAAAATACTGCAGACACACCCAGAGCATTGTGTTGATTATTTGTTCGGTTCATTTTAGCTTAATCCTTCTCTAGTTAGGAAAACAAAACAAAACAAAAAAACACCAACCCTGCATTAAAATAATACAAGGGTCTTACAAAAGTCTGCTCCAGTTAAGCGATACCTTTTCCGTGTAAAAGGTCTTCCAAGCAATGACATAAAATTACAACTTTGTAGAATTAAAAGCAGGTTTGTTGTTTTTTTTTTTTTAACTGAACTTCTACTGGTTTGTTACAAAATACTGCAATTAGACTTGGCTCTGAAGCAATATCTTCCATATCAGAAGCCATTACTTTGGAAGGTATTTTATTCCAGGTATGAGCTCTGGAGGCAGAAGCAATCTTCAATTGAAATAAAAAGCAGCCACATAGTAATTTCCAGAAGTTTAGTGTGCCTTTGCAAGAAAATCTATCTGCGCAGTCATCCCTAAATACCATAATGTGCTGCAGGACTGCCTGTTTTTCTATTAAAAGCAGCTGGTCCGTTTTGTGTTAGACCTGCTGTGATTCACTCGTTCTTTCCTATCTGCGTAGTGAAGGAGGGCAATCAGACTTTTATTCCCAGCTCCTTAATACACTGAATTTTTAAATATCCAGTCTGCTTCTCTGTTTTGCTCTTCCTGTTTTGCTCTCCCACTTAGCTAGCGGGGAGGAGAACAAGGACATCTTTGCTCCTCACCCTCTGTGGAGACTGCTGAAAACCTGCCTGTTCTTTACTGGAAGCAGCACCATCTGCTGGAAAACCTCATCTCAGATTCAAAATAATCCAGAGCAGGAGGCAACACTTCAGCACACTAACTGCAGGATTAAGTAACAGCAGAACTTTGCTTTTATTATCATGAAAGAACAATGAACCATGATGTAAAGAGTCAGTTTTTCTTTGGTGCTGTCAGGTTTCTGCTTAAATAGTTTTTGTGCTAAAGATGGTGGTGTACTTAAGCAAATATAGGGCTGAGGGAATACAGGGAACTTGGCATTTTTAGGAAGAGGAGAAAATTGGTTCCAAACACAAGAGTAGCAATTCACAGCTCTCAGGTACGTTACGTTTATTTAAACTTGAATCAAGTAAAATATATATATATATATATGCACACACTTTTTTTTTTTTTTTTTGTTTTTTTTTTTTTTTTAGGAAGAAGCTCTCTGTCTTGTAATAGGTAAATAGGTTATGTTTTCAGGCAGGCTCCTTTTATATGTAACTTGTGTTTGCTTTTTTTACATTCCTGCACCCTTTACAGGTACCTGTAGACAAATTGTGGGCATAAATGCACACACTGGGGTAGCTAATCTTTTGACAGGCATTTACAAACTAGTGAGTGAGCCAAGAAATGCAAATATTTGTGGCTACAGTATGCTGGCTGCTGCACAGTGTGGTTTCAGATGGGAAGCAGGAGTTTTTATATAACTACTTCTTTGAGTCTACAGATCAAACCAGAGTGTGACCTTGTTTATGCTTGAAGTTTAAAATAGCACCATAAATCACTCTGCAGTGATTCTGCCACACTTCCAATAAAAGTTTTTAAACATATTAATGTTAAACTCTGTGAATGGCAAGATAAGAGACTTCACAAAAATAGACAAAAGAGCACATAAAGGACATTACCTTATTTGAGGATGAGACCTCCTTGTGGCACTGGGAGCATCTAGTTACATGTGTGAAATACTGAAGGTGGGAGGGAGGGTCTAGTTACCAGCATTTTTAAGACAAGTCTCACTGCCCTCAGCTTCTCCTTGCCCCTTTCCATGTGCTCTTTCTGCATCCATTCATCTCCTGTACTTTTCTCCATGTGAGCGCTGCCTCCTGGGTGCCCCGCTTTTAGTGCAACGATTTCTTAACGGGCACATCTCTGCATGGGGGAAACTGGTATCCTATGCTCGTCCCACCTTTCAGTCTCTGCACAGTGACAAGGCCAGCTCTGCTCTAGCCAGCACTGCAGGAGGGTTGTAAAACTCAGAGAGCTGTTCAGTCTAAGTACAGGTGAGATTTGCTGTTTCAGTGCTAGCAGAACTCCTTTAAGGCCCTGGTAAGGGAAATCAGATACCAGACCACACAAAGACAACCTGAAACTCATGAAACTGCCAGGTGTTCTGTGACTTCTCTTATTCTGTTTCCAGTCAGAAGACACTTGCTCTGCTTTACTTTATCTGAAAGTAAAAAAGAAAGGTATTAGACATGGGATGGATTTGACCCACAACTGCCTCTCACCTGACAAAACTGGTGTGACTGATTTCTTTGACCTGAGCCACCATATGTGACATCCCTCTCTGACCTTGGAGGATGTGGCTGGGTTTCTCTTCTCCTGTCCAGGAACCTTAACATAATGCTCATGTGGCAGCATGGATGAGAGGGTGGGGAGGAGTGATCTTCCTTTCCTCCCTCCTTTCCTTCTCTCCATCTCAGCTCTCCTCCATCACTCCCACCAGTCACCTCAGGATAAGTGTACAACACACTTGGGTGGCAGGGGAAGACATACATGCACAGACTATTCACAATACCTTTCTCTTGGTTTACTAAAACTTAATGGCCAGGTGTTCTCTGGGCAGTTAGCACAAATCTGGGAGACTGACATCGGGAAACTCTTCCCATTTCTGCCACTCATCTTTCTGCTTTACCGCTCTCTGCTTTGCCATCCCTATCTGTAAGATGAGGTGTATAACATACTTCTCTGTGGCTAAAAAACCCCCACACAAAACCCAGTCAACCAACCAAAAAATCCTTGGAGGTTTTTAATTGAAACACATTGCATAGGAATGAAGTGTCAGCAACTGAGGAAAACAGTAATGATGATAGCTCTTTCTGTAAAAAGCATGAGGTGTGTTCGGGAAACATGACCTCTCCCAGGACTAGTTTTCCCTGTTTCATTAATTCTGTCATGCTAATGCTGCATTTCTCATCACAGTCAGATAGGTGGTTTGATTGCTCATAATCTTTTTTTTTTTTTTTTTTGTTAGAGGGCAACTTCATACAGAAGCTTACATATGTATGATCCAAATATACCCTCCTTATATATAGTCCAACTCCTCTCCATGCCTGACTGTTGTTCTGCCACTCTAATCTTCATGTTTTCTTTGTTGTCTAAAGGAGAGCACCTGCCAGGCTCAAAGGATTTTGAAATGTTTTTATATAAAACACTGATTTTCTACCTGCCTGAGAGTTTAAGAATCCAGTTTGTCCCCTGCACAAGCCATTGCTTCCAGAGGCTGCAGGCAGAATACATAATTCATTAGAGGGCTTCAGATATCAATCTCTGAGTCAAAGTAAATGGAAGGTGACATTATGATAAGAAATTACCCTCTTCTGGTAGGTACATATGATCCACAGCAACACCGTGCAATTAATCCAAATTACCTGCTGAAAGTTTTAAAATGGAATACTGACATTTTACCAAATTTATATTTTAATTCTTTTGGAGCTCTAATTGAGCCTACATGTTCAGAAGAGGAAAGTATCTCAGTCGCATAAAGAAAAGAATTTTTCAAGTGTCTTTTCTCTTGGTACCCCTTCTGGTCCTCCTGCTTTCTCTTGCTGCATCTGATAGAAATGTCATCTTTCGACAAACCAACTTTCTTCTTTAGGAATGTGGTGCTCTTTTTAAGGAGGAAAATAAGAGGGGAAACTTGCAGAGTGCTGGAACGAAACCCATTTACAATAGCTAAAAAGGCTGAGTGCAAGAAATTACAGGAGAAATGCATGACAGTTGTGTAATTATGTCCATTTGTGAATAGTGTTTATATCACAGGGATTTCACTAGTGCATATGTATACACACACATATAGTTGCATAATTAGTTATATCTGTGACATATCACTGAGTTTTCCTCAGTGCATATATGTCTGTCATCTACTTAATGAATTAGTTAATATGGGTAGATACTCTGTGCACTTTCTGAGCCCTGGTGACCCTATGAGCTGGGAATGTGGCCAAGAGCACTAATTGTTGATGACCTGTTTCTGTTCCAGTTGTCTCTGAGGATGCATTAAGTTTCTGTAGGAACTGAGGAGCACAGTTGAATTATTTTGGGGCAGATACCCAGATGGCTGAAACCCTGATATGGGAAGGGGTTCTTGCTATGGTTTTACTGGTAGTGCTGGCATACAGAGCTCTGTCACATCCACAGTTTTCTGGAGAGTTCAGTGTCTGTTCGGGATTATACGGATGCCAGTCTGGGAGATAACTTTCTCAAGTGCCTTAGCTGGGCAAACTCTGGATTGCACACATGGCATGAAGTTAGGCAGTTCATGAACTGACTGTGATCATGAACTGACTGTGATTTCCTGTGTTTTTCTCCATGTCAGAGCTATGTGAGGGAAGACGCTGGAAATAAATGTCTTTTGAAGGTGTGCACAGAAAGATCCGTGCACTTGTGTGCTTCCAGGTATAGATGAGGGAGGGAAGAAGCTTGACCATCTCCTTCAGACCTCCTTGGATTCCCATACTGTGTGGCAAACCTGCCATCCTACGGCAGCTGCTGCTGCAGAGACTGTCACATCCCAGTGCTTAGGTGTCCTGGCAGATCCGTATGTCCAGTGTTGTTGGCCCTCATTGTCAAGATTTATGCAAAAGTTCACAGAGCAAACCAAAGCTTGATAATTAATAGTTCTG
The DNA here is from genome assembly GCA_031468815.1 of Morus bassanus. Taxonomy (NCBI): domain Eukaryota; kingdom Metazoa; phylum Chordata; class Aves; order Suliformes; family Sulidae; genus Morus; species Morus bassanus. The sequence continues at coordinate 8,555,924 of CM062583.1, forward strand.
AATATTCTTTCTTTTCCTACAGTAAGTAATAGAAAATACTTCTCAAGCATTTTAAGGCACATTCAAAACCTCACACTCACAGACATGTTTGGTATGAACCTGGCGATGTAATGCCTGAATGTTTTAACTGTCGTCTTCCACCAGAGCTGGACAGCGTTGAGGAGCTAGAGAAGAAGCGTATCTGCAGGATCATCACAAAGGATTTCCCTCAGTACTTTGCGGTGGTTTCACGAATCAAGCAGGAGAGTAATCAAATTGGCCCGGAAGGCGGGGTGCTGAGCAGCACGACAGTGCCACGCGTCCAGGCGTCCTTCCCCGAGGGTGCTCTAACCAAAAGAATCCGCGTGGGTCTTCAGGTAAAGGTGCCCTCATGTTCATATCCGCAGCGTCTACATCGTTGGTCTTAATGAGTGAGGCTTGCAGCTAAGGAGCCTGCTGCTCCTTAGTAGTGGGTTGCAGGGTGCGTAGTATTCACACCTGAGATCTGAATTGGTTTGTGTCTGCCGGGACATGTTCTTTGCCTCTCAGTGCGCCCCTGGTTCGGGTGATGCACAGTCCCTCCTCCCTGTGGCAAAATCCCAGCTCCCCCTTTCGTCATCACCTTGAGTATGGCTTAGCATCTGAAGAATGGAGAGAAAAGCAAAGGCCTGGAGTCACCACAGCCTCAGTGATAGTCTGCCATCTTCCTGTTGGCCACAGCTGCCAGCAGCTATGAGCTGCACAGCCGCTGTGCAGTCCCCATCTCCTGCGGCAAAGTAGCAGCTTGTGATTGCTGTCACTGGGCTGCCCTTTGCCATAGGAATGTGTTTGGTAAGGATTTCATGCAGCTGTTTGCCAGCTGTTACTGGGTCAAACACCTCCTGTATACATCTGTTGTAGCTTAGCACATTCACCATTGGTGTTCCTAGGATTGGGTGGAAACAGGGAAGAGCAAATAGCTTAAACTCTCCTTAAACAAACTACACAGAAAGTGGAGAAATATTTCATAGGAGGTATCTTTTTCTTTGGCTTCTGTTAATTATCACTTAAAATTACTTAATAATCTGAACAATTCTGATGAGTTCATGAAATAGGGATGCTGGTTTGGATTCCAGTGCTGGGACTGCACACTGGAACATTTCTGTTAATGGTATTTCACATCTAAAGATGATTAACCTTGAGAAAATGGAAGCTCTGCTATTAGGGTTATACAGCTGCCTTTCCAGAGCTCTCTAGTGTGAAGGAAGCACAGTGTTTCCATACGCAGAGTTGTGACTGCTGAGATTGCAATGTAGCTACATATCCTGTGCATATCAATACATTGTGCAGTTCAAATAATGCAGCAAGTCACAGGTCAGCCTCATTGAAACAGACTTGAAAGTTTTTTGGGTTTTTTTTTTTTGTTTGTTTTTTTTTGGTTTTGTTTTTTTTTTTTTTTTTTTAAAAAGGCAAACAGGCAAAACCCTGCTTCCCATACTTTTGAGTTCAGGTCTTATGTAAGAAAAACTACAAAAATTCTATAGCATTTCTTCCCATGTAAAGTTAGGAAACCTTTCAAGGCACAAAATGGAGGTAGAAAGTCTGAAATTTGCTTATAGCTTTTCTATAGCTTAATGCATTCTGTATGAATTTGACCCAAACAAGTATTTCTTTCCTAATAATCAATAGTGGAACAGCATAGGAAACACTGAGTACAGAGGCAAGTTGCAGTACACAGTGTTCCTCAGGAACATGGATTTGTGTTTGGCAGAGATGTGAGAATTGTTCAGTATCTCCAAGACAGTGTGTCTAGTCCTCACTGGACTGCAAAACAGGCCTCTTTTTACATTTTGAAATTGTATTTAATAACACCCATCACTGTAAATTAAAAACAAAACCAAACATGCTGTGAAAAACTCATAGCAAATACTGCAGGCAACCTTCTGAGATTTAGTTGCGCTCTACAAGTTAGCTATTAGAAAATCATAAGTGAGCTGTTGAGAAAAATACTAAGCATGAATTGTACTAATAATCACCCTCGAAAGCTATAGAGAAGGCTGCCTGGGGAAAAAAAAAGAAATAAAATTCTACAGAAAATAAAAGGAATATTGAATTATCTTTTGGGAAACAGTTCCGCATGTCTATAACTGATTTGTAGCTATAGTCTAAATACTTGCCCTGTGTTGACAGGCTCAACCAGTTCCAGAGGAGATTGTCAAAAAAATCCTTGGAAACAAAGCAACTTTCAGTCCCATCGTCACTGTGGAGCCAAGAAGAAGAAAATTTCATAAGCCAATAACCATGACAATTCCTGTGCCGCCTCCATCGGGAGAAGGTGTAACCAATGGGTACAAAGGAGACACGACGCCCAGCCTTCGACTTTTATGTAGCATTACAGGTTAGAGAAAATCATGCTCTTTGCAGAGGTTTCTGTGACAGCAATGCCTCTGCACTCACTCTCATAACTGTACAACTTGTGCTTTTCAGTAAGGGAACATTGGTGTGCTTGGTCCAGTAGAGTTCAGATCAGTTCTCCTGAGCAAAGCCAGCTGAGGTCATTTGAAAGGCTCCCACTGATTCCCTGGGCTTAGAGTCTGGTCTCATGCCATTGTAAAAGAACTCTGCCAACAGATATTAAATGTTATTTTATATTTAGCCAGTATGAAGAATTTCAGCCTTGGCTATTAAGCATGGTTGTCAGTAAAAGTAGTTTGCAGAAATAATTCTGTCATAGCTGATACCCAGGTGGGGTTTGCTGTTGGCTTATAGGTATGTACTTTGCTTACATCAGCATCGTTTTCTGGTGTGTAACATATGATGTAATATATTACATGTAGCTCAGCTGTTGGAGGACATTATTTTCTTGATTCTTTTCTTATGTGTGAAGCAAAATAAGATAAAGATATTCTTATGTAGTCTGTATATGTTTGGTGTTTGAAAGAAAATCTCCATGGTTTATATTTATGTAGGAGGTACTTCACCTGCGCAGTGGGAGGATATCACAGGCACCACTCCGCTGACGTTTTCAAATGACTGTGTCTCATTCACAACCAATGTTTCAGCCAGGTATGGTAACAGAGCTTGCAAAACACACCTAGGGAGCAGTTTCCCTTGATTAGCAAAGTGCATAGTTGTGGGGTTGTTTTTTGGCTTTCTGTAAGTCTTTTGCAAGACTGATGAAGCAGTAATAGACCAGATGCTTCCTTGTCACTATGTATTATCATCCCACATATCCAGGGTTACACATGAAGCTTTGTCCTGGCTTTTCTTCTGCAGTGATATGTCGGGCAATCACACATGGTGTTTCCCTGAAGGCTGCGGTGCCAGACAGGGGTTTGTTTTTCTGCAGACAGCAACAGAAAGGGAAAGTTTAAAATGCTTATTCAATAAAAAAATTAAGGGGATTCATAAAAACATATTTGTTTAAAAAGTTAAAGACATTCAGTTTCTGGCTGTGGGCTTTTTAGTTGAAAATTACGTAAAATTACTCTCACAAAAATATCACTTGATAAAAAATCATGGTTTGAAATGAATTTTGATGGAATTAGTGGACTTATATGCTGATTGGAGACATTCAACAGGATCTGTACAAATCCTAGTGGAGAAAATTCACAGTATGCCAGGTAAAGAGTTTATCGTTCAGTACATAATATTTGCAGCTATAAAAAGCTTTATAAAGAGAGAGAATTGCTGAAAGAACCAAATAGATCAGGGCTGAAATATTGTGGAAAAGACTTATACAAACTACAAATTAAAATATTTATAACGTATCAAAATTGTCATCAAACTATTAATCATACTGTGAGAAGATAACGGTATAATATCTATCTCTTTGCAAAACTTCACTGTGGGCGTATTTGGTTTCAACCTATATAGGAGATATGATTTTGCTGTACATGTGTGTTATAAATGAGGTTGTTTCAGCAAATCAAATGTGCAGTGAAGCATTGGTACATTACAATATACATGGTGTGTGGTCACAAGAAATACAATTTCTCCACTTTGGCTTCAAATGAGGCTGAAAATAGGCAACTTTATGAGATACCAGTGTGAGAAGGGTCAAATAAGTATATCAACATTTCATTGCCAGGTATTCCCATTTCTGGATGGTTAAAGCTCCTCTGAAAGTAGAAGGAAAATCACAGCTTTGGGAAGTCTGCAAGGACAGTACACATGCAAAATGGCTAAGGATCACAGGACATGGTTTCTCTTCAAAGGCTTGAGCTAAATGTTTGAGCATAATGAAAAGCTGATTTAGTCGTTTGCTTTTCCCCCCACAGATTTTGGCTCGCAGACTGCCATCAAGTACTAGAGACTGTTGGGCTGGCAACACAGCTTTATAGAGAATTAATATGCGTTCCTTATATGGCAAAGTTTGTGATATTTGCCAAAATGAATGACCCTGTGGAATCTAATTTGCGTTGCTTCTGCATGACTGATGACAAAGTGGACAAAACTTTGGAGCAACAAGAGAACTTTGAAGAGGTTGCAAGAAGCAAAGACATTGAGGTATACTTCTTACTCACAGCCAGCTTCCTCCTTGTAAATGGACAGTGTGTTTTCCAAGTGGCAACAGGTCCTGCAAAAGCCACTGTAAGCCCAGTTAAATAAAGGTTCACAGCAAGGCTGTGTCAAAAAATTTCTTGAAAGGAGGCAAAAAAAGGACAAAGCAGGGAGAGCATGAGGACCTGTCTCCAAATGGATGCCCCAGGACAGTCTGTAGTGGGCTTTGCATGCGCTGCTGTCAAGTAGTCCTGGTTGGGCTTTGCAGATGACTGACCTGGAATTCCTTCTCCTCGGCCCCACAGACACACAGTCATGAGTAGGGCTGGTTTGTGGTGAATACGTACATACTCACCAACACACTGTTTCTTGAAGGAAATCTACACGTTCTTACTCCAGAAAAGCCACTCATGTAGCTCATGGTTTCCCGAACTGCCTGCACTCATAATACCTTGCCATAATGCACAGTGATTTTCTAATTTGTTGCTGAATTTAATGTGAGTGGGGACTTGTGCTAAACTCAGGAACTATGATGGGGGAAATAATGATATACTTATGTGCATGAACCCACTATGAAAAGAAGGTTTATTGACTTTTATTTATTGCTTTGATAGGTTCTGGAAGGAAAACCTATTTACGTTGATTGCTATGGAAATCTGGCCCCTTTGACTAAAGGAGGACAGCAGCTTGTTTTTAATTTTTATGCTTTTAAAGAAAATAGACTGCCATTCTCTATCAAGGTAAAAGCAAAACAAGCCAAATAATTCTGCTGATATTTCCCCCGTCCCTGCGCCCCACCCCAGCGATAACACTTTTTTGGCCCAATAGGACTAACTTGCCCCAAGGATGTAAGTGTCATTGTTTAATATGTGAATAATATGGAGAGGGTGCTTTGCTTGAAGCCACAAAAGAGCTGCAGGCAGAGCTGGGACCAGAATACCCGTGATATGGATTTACAGCCTTTTATTAAAACCATATCTCAAGTTAGACCTCCAGAATATTACCGATAGATCACTATTTCCCAGGAACTAAACAAAGGAGATGCATTCAAGAGCACACTGTACAGCAGAACAGCCTCCTAAAAGTGTGCACAGAGAGTTCACCTCTAAATTACCATGAATGTATGCTCACTTTCCTTAGCCTTATCATAGCTGCCATGCAAAAGAAGTTTTAAGCATTTTGGTGAGCACAAGCACAAAACATGGCAGAAAAAAATGAAGGTGAGCAGCAGAAGTCTCTCAGTAATATCCCGGTATGAAACTGTCTGGTTGAACTCACTCAACATCTTGTCTTGCATGGATTTACCATCAGAGAGCTTCAGGCTGATCTAACTCTTTCATGGAAACCCCTTTTCTCCTTTGGCACCTCAGGCTGAGCTCCAGCTCAGTAACATTGGTCTTTACACATTAGATAGCTTCTTGTGGGAAGAAACTCTGAGAAACTCTCCAGAAATCTTCTCTAGGTATCTGAATTACTACATATTACTACACTGTACTAAAATTTCTTTTCTAGGTTAGAGACACCAGCCAGGAACCTTGTGGTCGATTATCGTTTTTGAAAGAACCAAAGACTACAAAAGGACTGCCACAAACAGCTGTTTGCAACTTGAATATCACTCTGCCAGCACACAAAAAGGTATTTGTTAGGAAAAGTAAACATTCTCCTCAGGGTTGGTTTGGTTTTATTTATTTTTGCTCCTTTAGTTTTTGTCTTTTTTTTTCCTGCTAGTGATAAAGAAACCCTGTGAAATGCCAGTAATGAGAATGCTTTGGAATATGATAAAGGCTTTTTAAATTTATGTTTTATTGGTTTCCTGTATGTAGAACGCTTTTAAAGTCTCTTGTTACTGTGGTGTCAAGTTCCTATAATTTTTATAATTCTGTTCACAGCTCATGCTTCAGCCTGCAAGTCATAGGTTTATGCTTTCAGTCATGTCACGTGTTGATTTGCATTGGATGTAAGATTTTTCTTTTTCTTTTGTGTTGACATTTTGGATTTGCTTTGGCTTATAAATCAGCTTGCATTTTGTGCTCCCAATTTGGTCCTTTTCATATCCTGATATTCTTTTCCCTGCTGTCCATTATAATATTCCTTGTCTCTGCAATGCATCTTGGGACCAAAAGGAAACAGAGTCAGATCAAGATGATGAGGTAATATAAACACTGTCTTCTGTTTTTATTTCCTTCAGATTTAGTGAAGAAAAGTAATGTTATAGAAAAAAAACAAACAACTATTTTTAACTATGGCATTGAAACAATCCTTGACATCTGATAGTCTGTTGCAAAACAGTAGAAGTGCACAAATGTGGAAAAAACATGATTATATATTATGAAATTAAACCAAGCATTGAATAATAGCAGTCTAAAATTTATCTTCTTTTCTTTTGAAAAAGGATATAATTATAAAATTCAGACCAAGTCCATTTTTGGCAAAATCAAGAAGAGTTTAGTGGATATGATTTTACCTCTTGGAGTAATACTGCCAATGCTTTGGTAACTTCTGTTTCTGAGAAGGAAAGAAGTATTGTTAAGGCCACAATAGTGGCCTATAGTATTTTACTCCTGAAAATAAACTGGATTCTTCTGAAAAAGCAACGTAGCCAAGAGCAATTTCTAAATATTGTGTACAAATCTATTTTCAAATAAACTTCAGATATTTGCAGCTCAAAAATCCACTGTTTGCTGGAAACTGAAACATTAGATTGTCAGGAAATGGGGTGGGCTTTACACATTAGAGATAGTAATAAATGAGATCACGTTATAAAAGAAACTACATAGATGTAGCCCATTTACCTAGCAGCAAAGTTTTCCTCTCTTCCTAGTGGCAAATAAATAGCAGTAGCCACCTGCTGATTAAAATAATAATAACAGTTAAAGAAAAAAACCCAACCCAAACACTCCTTACATGTTAAAAATTAGTAACAGCAACCACATCACTTAGTCTCCACAGGATTTGTTCCCAGTGAGCTATTACATAGCTATAACAGTAGTTTTCTTTCTAAACAAACCATATTTTTAGCCACATAATCAAGTGAGCTGATCTCTGAAGGACTTTTAATATTTACGACATTACACTAGCCACTGAATGCAGCGACTTAATGATGCAATTTATTAGTTAATAATAGTAGTCTGCTTTCTAATCTACATCTTTGCATTTTGTGCCTATTAAAAAAAAATCCTCTCCCATGCCTTTTTCGTCCTTAATGTATTCACTTTAAAGCCAGTGTACATTGTGGTGTATGTGCTTTCAGGACAAATTAATTTGGGGAGAAATATTTGATCAGTCTAAGTTGTACTCTTATAAATGTTTTATGTCTGTATCTGTAGTCTTTTGTGTTGATCTCCTGTTTCTAGCCAAAGGTGGTTTTTTTTACAGAGAATAAATAATATCATAGCATTTCCAGTAGTGTGAAGCAGTTTATTAAGTGATAATTTGATAATATAGTACTGAGATACTTTAAGGCAGGATCATGAGCTACATCTGCTATCTAAGCTCTTCTACCTCATAAGCAGAGATGACATGAGCAGGAATGAACCCATGGGATCATCTCTTAGGGTTGCAGTCCCTTCCCTGCTTGCTCCAGAAGGGTAGTCATTCCCAGCAGGTTTCTACCACCTCCAGTAGCCACACTCCCTGCTCCACAGTGCCTGACACTCATTACATGGCAGACAGGAATGGAGACTGGCTCTGTCCATTCCCTGCCTGCTTGCCCAAATTTGGCTTCAGCATGCCTTCCTGAAGCTGAACGGAAACATCCATTCTCCCTTGTAGGGATGTGTACCACAAAATGCGGCCCATTGATGATTGTTCTGTTCAAATGGGGGATAGCAATACTAAAGGCACTAAACAGTACTATGTTTTGTTGCAGATGGAGAAAGCTGACCGGCGCCAGAACTTTGTCTCCCTTGCTTTACGTAAGCGCTACAGCTATCTGACTGAGCCTGGAATGAGTGAGTTGCTCTTACCAAAGTACTAAACCATATATACATGATTTTTCATAAGAAGAGACATTTTTTCTATAAACGTTGTATTTGGTGTCACTCTGGAAAAAAAAAAAGAAAAAAAGAAAAAAACCACCTATCTAAAACAAAACTCTTGGATGGTCTGTGAACTCTTGTGTTGTGAGAGCTTGAAGAATCCTGACTGGCAAATAACATGTGTTAGTTAAGTAAAAGTATAATAATGTTTAAAAATGCCATGTAACTCCAGCATAGGAGGATTGCAGATTGCTTTCAGAAAGAGTCTGTTTCTCTTCCCTTTGAAAGATTAGAGAGAGCTGCTGTAGAAGGGAATGTTACGCAGAAGTTCAGCAAGGCCATTCAGATAAGCACTTAAATGTTTATATGCTTAGCCAAAATGGACTCTCTCATATTGTATATTTTCCCTCTTCTTTCTCCCCTCCTTCCCTTTTTCCTCTGTTCCCTGCAGATGCTTTTTATTCCCTGGCACCACACATTGCTTCCTCTTAAACTTATGTTCCCCTTGACCAGACCTGCGGCATTCATTTCCTTCCCTGTTAAAGAAAGTAATGTATTTGGCTTAGCTTTTCTTCCCTCACTTCTTCTGTCTGAGGTTGACTGCCATTGTTCCCCATTCCCAGGCTTTTTCTTGCCTTTTTTTTCTCTCGTGACTTCTCAGTTGCTACCCTGCCAACAGACCCTTTGATATAATTCCATAAAATCCATAGACAAACTTCATCGGGTCTTGGGAGTTCCCACTGGATGGCTGCTGTTTAATTATCCTATAAGATCTGTGGCTTCTTTGGATCAGATGTGCTCCAGAATATATTACACTTCTCAGGCCTGGAAGAAGACTTCAAGCATATAACATCTGAAGAAGCTATCAGATCTGCTGAGACATCTTGATGGACTGTTAAGGTATCGTCAAAAGCTTGATGGGAACTGAAAGAGAGGGAAAAGGAAGTTGCTTGAAAGAAGTTTGATGACTGTGTATGTTGCTTACAATTAGTTTTTCAGGCCTCGTTGGTGGGGAAAAAAAAAAGTAGTCTTATTTATTCACCAAAGGTCCATTAAGTCTCATTTGCAAAAAGTTGGAGGGGAAAAAAACTAAACCCACTTGAGCTGCACTCAAAAAAAAAAAAAAAGAAAAGATGGCTTAACACAGTAGAAGTTCCTGACCATTCTTTAACTATTCTATCTCTTTTGGCAATGGTTACTACTTAAGGCTGTGAGCTACCCAAAAAGGGTAGGCAAAACTGATTGTATTTGCCAGGAAAGATCATAGATAGGTTTGGCCATCAACCTGAGCACAACATCCTGTGCACACGTAGCATGTAGTCAGCAACTGCCGCTACCACCATGCTGGTGGCGCAAGGGGAGGATGTGATCTTGGAGGTGCAGCTCTTCCAGAGAGCACACACTACACAGAGACAGAGACTGCTGCTGTGGCTGCTTTACACCGCAGGGTGTTTGCTCCAGTGATTTGGATATGAGTGATGAACCTTTACCTATCTCCAGTGAATTTGATGGCACAGCTCCCATAGTTTTGGTAGCAGCAGGGATTCTTTTTACTCACACAAGCTCATGTGTGCATGCACATGCACACATACAGATTTTTTTCCTCTGCACCCCTGCCGGTGCAGAAGAGAGCGAGGCAGATGGGATATTCCCCTGCCTCCTTGTCCTTAACCCTGCTCAGGGAAAGGAATCAAAGGGCCCCTCGACTCTTCCCAGCAGTGAGGTCCCCACAGAAGAGGAGTGCTGCAGTGGGTTAAACCTGCTTGGTCCTGGCTGTTTGCTTGCAGCTAAAGAGGAGCAAGGCTGAGCGGGAGCCGCTTGTATGAGTTCACTCGGTGCTTTCAATTACCAGCTGCAAGCAAGGAAGTGTAGGTTTGTGCACAGAAGGTAGTAACTAACATCTGTTTTCTGATAAAATCTTGGATGTGGAGTGATGGAAACTGTTAAGGCCAAAAGTGTCCAGTAGCCAAAAAGGGCTGTTATAGAAAACCACCCTTTAGAATATTATCCCTTGTCTTGTATAGTTGCGGGGATTTCTTTTCTATTTCAAAATAGTCAAATTGCCCAGTTCCCTGCTGTTTGAGTTATGTCATAGCTGCACACACTGGTAAATTACTCAATTTTCTTTGTACCAGTTCTTCTTCTCAACTGCAATAAGGAGCACAGAAAAAGCATCTTAAACATGTCCGAAACTGTGATTTAACAGGAGGAAGAGCAGTTAAGAGGGGAGCCTGTTGGTTTGATTGCCTCACTAGCCAGTTGTGATACACTGGCTCATCACAGCGCAGTGGGGTCCCTGTAAAGACATTTCCAAACAGAAACTACTGAACAAGTTGTTTTGTTGTTGGTTCTTTTCAGAATGATTTGGGATTTGTTTCTTGGACTTGGGACTGTGTGAACTTTTGGTGAATGTTAGCAGCTGCTGCTAATTAATCTTCATAATAAAGTCTAGCTCATTTAATGAATGTTTTCTTCTTTGGGGGAAAAAAAGAAGTATGTTTGCACTTAAAAATAAAATTGCAAGGAAAAATGGATGTTTCTTGACATAGGGTATGCCAGTCAGGCCTAGTATTCAAGCTCTCTTCAACCTAAATGTTCTCATACTGCAATATGACCAGCCATCCACATCGCCTTCTGGGCTTTGATTGGCTTCTATAGGACCAACACATTTGTCCTTGCAGGATATGGACCTGTGGTATACTGAATATTCACTATTTTATAAGAGTGTGTGTGCTTTAAGTTAACAGTTTAGTATTAGCCTTGTTAAGCTTCTTCCACTGTAATTTACTGTCTGTCTATAAGACAGATCAAGCAGGTTTGACAAATTATTAGCGTAGCTTCAGAGAAAGGTATGTTGAATAAGTTGTTTGGATATTTTAGCTCCATTTCTAACTACAATTTTAAAAAAAACAAGCAAACAAACAAAACCCCTCCAAGTTACTTTCAATGTCAACTCTCTGAATGTTATTGCTATATCAGAGGATACGTATGCTGTAATGGGATTCCCAGAAATACTGTCTTCTGGCTTGAGTACCTCCTGTGATGCAAAATGTGGTTGATGATGATTTTGTTCGAAATGCCTATGAATAAGCTGAGTGTTCTGGGGGATGATAACAGTTAACAGGTTTGTCCTTGCCAGGAAGTTTTTGCATAATATATTGTTCTTTGACTGCTTTTCTCATGTTACCTTTTGAGAAATGTAAAGTTGAACAGGTCTGTCTTTGAGCTGATACAAGAAATCTCCTCAAAAGGTACCAAGACACTACATCTTGTAGAAAAAGTGTACTCTTCTTTTAATGGCCTCTTGTGAAATGATTTTGTAAGGTTGACATATTTGTGTTTAATACAGCATACAAAATGTATTAATCTCTGTGCTTGTTTTGACATGATATATTGTGCATGAATAAAAACTGATTCAGTTGCTTTGCTTGCTCACGTTTATCATATATCATACTTTCCATATTTCATGTATGACATTTGCTTCTTAAAATCATTTCATGTAAAGTTTTACTTTAGTTTTTACCAAACAAAAGGAATATCGCATGAGAAACAAATGCAAAAGTTCCTTTTATTTCTTTATTTTTATTATTTTTTTAAAATATTGACTCAGAAAAGCTCTTGCTCTTATTGGCTTTGTGAGTGTGAAGCATATCCGAATTGTGCATGGGAGATACAGATTTGAATTTATTCCAGTTGCTTCACAGTTTGCACATCAATTGCCTGTCACTTAAAGGAATTTTGGGTTCTGCATGAAATAGCTCTGAGTGGTTTAAAAAAAAAGATTTTAGCTATATAATGTCACCTTATGAAAGTTTATATTTTGTATAGGTTCAATATCTGAATAGAACAACAACAACAGAAATTATTAAAAGGATAATTCTAACAGTTGCACAAAGCAGAGACATACCTAAACAGGCAAAATAGAACTGATACAAATATTTCAGATGTAGCACATCAGAAAGTCAATAGGAAGTAAGAGAAGAAATTTTGATGTGGCTTTATTTTTACCTTATGGATTCCTTCTTTGTGTTTTCTGTTCTTCATTGTTTGCCAATTCAGTTGCTATGTGCTTTCTGTCTTTCATTCCATGTTGCTTTTTGGTTTTGACCAGTCATCAGTATATGGCTCATTCCTATTTTTTGTTCTTTCCTTTTTTAAATCCTCTTTTGCCTCCTTCATCCTAACTCATGCAAACAATTGTACTTGCTTTTTGTAATATTACAACGTTTACTGACCAATTTTCTTCTCTGGTCTCTCTGTTTTTTAATCATTTTTGTTGATTTTTATGTTTGATTTTAATTTAACAATTTAAGAAACAGTTGAACGGAGTGCAGGAGCAACAAGATCCCTACCTGCTACTTACTCATACAAGCCATTCTTTTCAACACGGCCATATCAGTCATGGACAACAGCTCCAATTACAGTGCCTGGGCAAACCAAATCAGGCTTTACTTCCTTATCAAGCTCTTCCTCTAACACTCCTACAGCTTCCCCATTAAAATCAATATGGTCTGTTTCTTCTGCTTCTCCAATCAAATCCACTTTAGGAGCTTCTACCACATCTTCAGTTAAATCTGTTAGTGATGTAGCATCTCCAATTAGATCATTTCGGACAATCTCTTCACCAATAAAAACTGTGGTATCGCAGCCTCCGTACAATATACAGGTTACTTCAGGCTCTTTCGTCAGAGCTCCTGCAGTCACAGAAGCTGCTAGTCTAAAAGGGCTGGCATCCACTACCACATTCCCCTCTCGGACATCTCCAGTGACTACAGCAGGATCTCTCTTGGAGAGATCATCCATAACCATGACGCCTCCAGCATCCCCCAAATCCAACATTAACATGTACTCTTCAAGTTTGCCACTTAAATCAGTCATCACATCAGCATCTTCACTTTTATCGTCCCCTCTAAAGTCAGTGGTGTCACCTGCTAAGTCAGCAGTTGATGCTGTTTCATCCTCTAAAGTCATGATGGCCTCGTCTCTCTCGTCGCCAGCAAAACATGTAGCTGGGCACACAGATGTACCATTGCTTAATGGATCTGTGTCACCTCTGAAATACCCATCTTCTGCCAACTTAATAAATGGATCCAAAGCTGCAGCTGTTTTTCAAGACAAGATTGCTGCAGCTGCACATTCTGCAAGTTGTGCTGCTAACGCAGTTGCTGACACGGCTGAGAGAGTGTTTTCAACAGCTACAACAATGTCATTTTCTCCACTCAGGTCATCTGTGTCCTCAGCACCATCAGCTTTCCAGTCAATGAGAACTCCTCCTGCAGGTGCTTTGTACACAGCCTTTGGGTCAATATCTGCAACTACCTCATCAGTAACTTCATCAACAATAACAGTGCCGGTATATTCTGTAGTCAATGTTTTGTCTGAACCAGCATTAAAGAAGCTCCCAGAATCGTCTTCACTTACAAAATCAGCTGCTGCGTTACTGTCACCTATTAAAACATTGACTACAGAGGCACACACACAGCCTCCCTTTAATCGAACTTCATCTCCAATAAAATCATCCTTGTTTTTAGCACCCTCTGCTCTCAGATTGTCCACACCATCTTCTTTATCCTCCAGTCAGGAGATACTGAAAGATGTTGCTGAAATGAAAGAGGATCTAATAAGAATGACTGCAATATTGCAGACAGATGTCACAGAGGACAAACCGTTCCAACCTGAGATACCAAAAGAGGGTAGAATTGATGATGAAGAGCCCTTTAAAATTGTCGAGAAAGTAAAAGAGGACTTAGTAAAAGTTAGTGAGATTCTGAAAAAAGATGTGTGTTTAGAAAGTAAAGGGTCGGCTAAAGTATCCAAAAGTGATCAAGGACACCTGTCTGAGGATGATTGGGTAGAGTTCAGTACAGAGGAGATTGATGAAGCGAGACAGCAAGCATTGACAAGCCCTCCTATATCTGTTCCAGAGAAGGTCCAAATTAAAACTAAAACCATGTCGGAAAAGGATTATAGCTTGTCAAAAGTTATTGATTACTTAGCAAATGATATCGGTAGCAGTTCATTAACAAACATAAAGTACAAGTTTGAAGAGGGGAAAAAAGAAGGTGAAGAGAGACAAAAACGCATTTTAAAACCAGCTATTGCTTTGCAGGAACATAAACTTAAAATGCCTCCAGCCTCCATGAGGCCTTCAACATCAGAAAAGGAGTTATGTAAAATTGCAGATTCCTTTTTTGGAACAGATACTATTTTAGAGTCTCCAGATGACTTTTCTCAACACGATCAAGATAAAAGTCCCTTATCTGACAGTGGCTTTGAAACGAGGAGTGAAAAGACACCTTCTGCCCCACAAAGTGCTGAAAGCACAGGGCCAAAACCACTTTTCCATGATGTACCCATCCCTCCCGTCATTACAGAAACAAGAACTGAAGTAGTTCATGTTATCCGCAGCTATGAACCATCGTCCGAGGAAGTTCCAGAGCAGAAAGCAGAGGAGCTACCAGCTTCGAAACCCTCCCCTACGTTTGTGGAGCTGGAGCAAAAACCTACTGGATCTATCAAAGAGAAGGTTAAAGCTTTTCAGATGAAAGCCAGCAGCAGCGAAGAAGATGACCATAAGTGTGTCCTTAGTAAAGGTGTCCGAGTAAAAGAAGAAACTCATATCACTACAACCACCAGGATGGTTTATCATAAGCCTCCATGCACTGAAAGCACATCTGAAAGAATTGAGGAAACAATGTCTGTTCATGACATAATGAAAGCCTTTCAGTCTGGACGTGACCCTTCCAAAGAACTGGCAGGTCTGTTTGAACATAAATCATCAGTAACATCCGATGTTAGCAAGTCTGCTGAAACTTCACCACAACATGCAGAGAAGGACAGCAAAATGAAACCCAAACTGGAGCGAATAATAGAGGTCCATATTGAAAAAGGTAATCAGGCTGAACCTACTGAAGTCATTATTAGAGAAACAAAAAAGCATCCAGAAAAAGAAATGTATGTATATCAGAAAGACTTACCTCGGGGAGATATTAACTTAAAAGAGTTGGAAAGACACGATGCTTTTCCTTGTTCAGACGAACAAGGTCAGCAAGAAGAAGAGGAGCTCACGGCTGAAGAGTCACTTCCTTCTTATCTGGAATCCTCTAGAGTTAACACTCCTGTGTCCCAGGAAGAAGACAGTCGCCCTAGTTCTGCTCAACTCATGTCTGATGACTCTTACAAAACACTGAAGCTTTTGAGTCAGCACTCAATAGAATACCATGATGATGAGTTGTCAGAACTAAGAGGGGAGTCTTATAGGTTTGCTGAGAAAATGCTTCTTTCAGAAAAGCTAGATGTGTCTCATTCTGATACTGAGGAGTCAGTTACTGACCATGCTCTACCCCCTAGTGCAGAGTTACAGGGGTCTGATAAACGATGCAGAGAAAAAGTAGCTACTGCCCCCAAAAAAGAGATTCTCTCCAAAATCTATAAAGATGTATCTGAAAATGGTATAGGTAAAATGTCTAAAGATGATCATTATGATAAAGTGACAGTGTTACACTACACTGGAGATGTTAGTAGTCCAAAACATGCGATGTGGATGCGCTTTACTGAGGACAGATTAGACAGAGGTAGAGAAAAGTTGATATACGAAGACAGGGTGGACAGGACTGTTAAAGAGGCAGAAGAAAAACTGACTGAAGTATCACAGTTTTTTCGGGATAAAACAGAGAAGTTGAATGATGAGCTACAGTCTCCGGAGAAAAAGCAGCATAAAAAAAATGGCAAAGAAATACATTCTAGCCAGAGCTCTGCCAGCAGCAGCCCTGAGAAAGTCCTGCTCTCTGAATTACCATCGTCCGGTGACGAATGGAGTAAGGTGAAGCAGTATGCACATGATGGGAAATACTTTCCCAAGGTGGATGAAAGAAAAGCGTCCAGTTTGCCCAGCAGTCCTGAAAAAAGGATATTTGTGCAACCTGCAGAGGACTCTAAACAAACTATGGAACACAAAGGAAGTGCTCAGCAGACTGGAGTACCTGAGGTTTCACAGACTGGATTTCAGCTGAAGCAATCAAAGCTTAGTTCCATTAGGCTTAAATTTGAACAAAGTATAAGTCCAAGGAGTAAGGACGTAACTCAAGAAGAAAAAAAGCTGGATGGTCAGTCCAAAATTCCAGTAAAGAAATTGCAAGAAAGTAAGTTACCAGTGTATCAGTTTTATTCCAGAGAGAAACATGCAAAGCAAGTAGAGGTCATTGATGGGAGCGCAGCTTTACAGAAAGAAGTGAAAATACAGGAAGATTTTGTTCCAGGTAAAGGGAAAGCTGTCGAAGACTTTTATGCTTCAGACACACAAAAACAAAGAACTGAGATGAGTAAAGGTGTGCCAGAATACTTTTCAGAACCGCAGGTAAAAGACCTGGTGTATGGCTCAGACTCAACAACGAAGGGACACTGGGACAAAAAAATCTATAGGACATGGGAAAGTCCTGGAACTTCTAATCATAAAACACAAAAAGAAAAGCTTTCACATGTGCTGGTTCCAGATACAGTAAAAGAAAACCATGTTGATCATGCTGAAGCTAAAACTGAGAAAAAAAGTGAATTTATCACTGTGACAGAGCACAAACTGGCAGCAAATGGAATTCATTCAGAAGAAGTGAAGGAATTGACTGTAAAATCTCCCTCAAAAAGGGTTTTATACAGAGAATTTGTTGTCAGGGAGGGGGAACATAATGGTGAAGTGGCTGATAAAATATCCAAAAGGAAAGAAGAAATTGCTGTGTCCCATATTCCAGTCAGAATTGTTGAGGAGAAGAGAACCACGCTTGATGGTGTCTATGAACTTTCAGCTAAAGTATCCCAATCAGCTGTGATTAAGGAGAAAGTTGAGAGGCAGATTGATTATGTGGAAGATGAAAAAATAAAGCATTCAGAAATCAGAAAAGTTACCAAGCAGCAGAGCTCGATAGGTCTAAGTCCTCCTGTTGAGGAAATGGAGATATCCCCTAGCAAATCACCAGATTCTTTAGAATGTAGTCCAGGACAGGAATTTCCTTCAAGTGAGTTAGTTGACCCCGGTGCCAGCGATTACTTGGATAAAGTTGCACCGCTAGTAAGCACTGAGGGAGTAAAAGAAATTAAGACCTTGCCTGTTTATGTCAGTTTTGTTCAAGTAGGAAAGCAATATGAGAAAGAGGTACAACAAGGAAATATTAAAAAAATTGTCAGTCAGGAGAGTAAGACAGTACAAGAGACAAGGGGGACATTTTACACAGCTAGACAGCAGAAACAACCTCCTTCTCCACAAGGTAGTCCAGAAGATGACACACTAGAACAAGTGTCCTTTATAGATAGCTCTGGTAAAAGCCCTTTAACACCAGAAACACCGAGTTCAGAGGAAGTGAGTTATGAGTTTACATCTAAAACACCTGACTCACTAATAGCTTATATACCAGGCAAGCCCAGTCCTATACCTGAGGTATCTGAGGAATCAGAGGAGGAAGCAGAGGCTAAGTCAACGTCTGTAAAACAGGCAGAGGTTGAGGAACCACAGATTGAAAAAGCGTTACCTAATCATATAAATAAGGACTCTAACAAAAGACCCAAAGGTAACAGAGTTGCCTACATTGAATTCCCTCCTCCTCCACCACTGGATGCAGATCAAGGCGAGTCAGAAAAGAAGCCTCATTATTCCACTGAGAGTGAAATGGAGATGACGGAAGTGAACTTGCAAGATGAACTTGACAAATGCCAACTGGCTGAACCTGTCATAAGAGTACAGCCGCCATCTCCTGTGCCACCAGGAGCAGATGTCAGTGACTCCAGTGATGATGAATCTCTCTATCAACCTGTTCCACTTAAAAAGTATACATTCAAACTGAAAGAACTGGAAGATGACCAGAAAGAAACCTCAAAACCCAGAGCCCCTGAAAAGATTGAGAAACAGAAAGAGTTAGGACATCCCGCTTCTGGGAAACCTAATGAGTTTGACATTGGGCTTGATTCACCTCAGAATGATGTAGTGCAAAATGGGAATAATAATGACCAGTCTGTCACAGAGTGTTCCATAGCAACCACTGCAGAATTCTCCCATGATACCGATGCAACAGAGATTGACTCTCTTGATGGTTATGATTTGCAAGATGAAGATGATGGTTTAACTGAGAGTGATTCTAAACTTGCAGGTCCGGCAGTTGAAACCAAAAAGGACGTATGGACTACAGAAGGCATTCTAAAGCAGACTGATCGCTGCTTTAGCCAGAGTAAGCTTGAAGTCATTGAGGAGGAAGGCAAGGTAGGCCCTGAAGAAGACAAGGCACCTTCGAAGGGTCCAGCTTCTGAAAAAGCTGGAGATAAGAGTGAACAGAAGTCAGGGGCACAGTTTTTCACTTTGGAAGGCAGACACCCTGACAGGACTGTATTTCCTGATTCATATTTCAGTTACAAAGTAGACGAAGAATTTGCAACACCTTTCAAAACGGTGGCCACCAAGAGTCTGGATTTTGATCCGTGGTCCAATAACCGAGGTGATGATGAAGTGTTTGAGACTAAATCAAGGGATGATGAGGCTAAGCCATTTGGTCTGGCAGTGGAAGACAGATCTCAAGCAACAACACCTGATACAACTCCAGCCAGAACTCCAACAGATGAAAGTACGCCAACTAGCGAGCCCAACCCCTTCCCATTTCATGAAGGGAAGATGTTTGAGATGACTCGCAGTGGTGCAATTGACATGAGCAAGAGGGATTTTGTTGAAGAAAGACTCCAATTTTTTCAGATTGGTGAGCATACTTCTGAAGGGAAGTCAGGGGACAAGGGGGAAGGGGATAAAAGTACAGTCACTGCCATCACACAGCCACAGGCAGGGGACAACACTGTAGAAACAAACTTAGAGAAACCAGTAGAAACAACAGCAGTTGAACATAAGCCCATCATCCAGGCCAGTGGCGATTGCATGGAACAAACACTTGGTAGTAACTCACTGGAAAAATCATCGGCAGCGGTAAACGCTTCTAAAGTTGATCCCAAATTGCGCACACCAATTAAAATGGGAATTTCTGCTTCCACCATGACTCTGAAGAAAGATGGCCCTGGCGAAGTGACAGATAAGATAGAAGCTGTGATGCCAAGTGGTCAGGGATTAGAAAATGAAACCGTAGCAGTGATTGCGAGTTCAGCTTCTAGCCAGACAAGCTGTAGGCAAACAGAAAACACTGATTTTCCAAAAGATAATTTTAATAACAACAACAATTTGGATTCATCTGCTGTCCCTACAGATGATATTACCTGTAATGTAGTGCTAAAAGAACATTTGGAACCGAAATGTTCCCTCCAGAAAGCTAATCAAGTGAAAAGCACTTCAGGAAAAGGTACAGGGACAACACAAGGACACAGAGTAAGAGATAAGCAAAAACCACATGGAGAGCAGCAAAAATCAACAGAGTTGGTAGGGACTAGAGGAAAATCAAAGCTTCCTGTAAAGGCCAGCTCAGTAAAAGAAGTCTTTTCACAAAATACTCTCCAAAGCAATGCAGGCAGTAAAGTGAGAGGGGCTAGTAAGCCTGACAAAGCAAAACAAAATAATTATTCTCCCTGTCTAGAAGCAAGGTCTAGGATTCCTGTAAAAAACACACATAGGAGTAACCTAGCTAGAAGAACTCCAGCCCTGCCAAAACAAGAGCAGGTAGAGAAAGAAAAACCAAAACAGCTTCCTTCTAAATTACCAGTAAAGGTAAGATCTACCTCCGTCACCATGACAACAGTTAAAGTAAGGAAAAATCAGCTTAGGGAGGTATGTAAACATTCTATTGAATATTTTAAGGGAATTAGTGGTGAGACATTAAAGCTTGTGGATCGTCTATCTGATGAAGAGAAAAAGATGCAGTCAGAGGTCTCTGATGATGAAGAAGACAGTACATCAAGGAACACATCCTTATCAGAAGCTACTCAAGTTTACCAGCCTTCCATTACATCGAAGTCTGCTAGAGACATGAGAACAGAGGCAGCATCTATAAAATCAAAGATTGAAAAGGCCGACAGTGAGAGGAGGAGGAGTAAGAGGACTGGTGAGAATGAAGGCAGTCAGGTTTCTGGAGCTCTCATGGCTCACCTCGTGGAGATCAAGCCTAGTTTGTAAAACTTTCAACTTGTTGATCCTAGTGCATGAACTGTTGTGATTGCCTGTGGAGTGACTTAACTGTAGTTTTCATTCTGTCATTGTCATCTGTATGTGCTGTCTTATTATACTCTTCTTTCTTACTTTAAACAAATCCTGTACTGTAGAAAGCTAGTGAAGCATGCCGAAGACATTCATGTAACTCAAAAATTGATGTAACTTAGAAATTGAAAGATTTCCTTTGTGACAGCAAATTTATTCTGTCAAAGTAGAGAAAATAGATGATAATCTGATCTTGGTGGTTTCCACCAGTAATTAAACACCTTGTGTACAGTCTAACAGCTAGATTGTCAGCATGTTTGGTTTCATTACACGACATCATGTAGTTTGACATTTGGCTTTACACAGGCAAAAAAATAAAAGCTGTGAAAAAATTTGCTTTCTAGGTTATTAGGACACACAACCATTCTAGTAAGCAATATAAGCACCAGCAACTTAGTCAAATTAAAGCTATTATTTATAATAAACTATTGTCCGGTATTGTGGTTTTCTGTGCAAAACCTTTTTAATCAAGAAATTGTAAATCACAGGTCCACAGAGTCCATGTGAACGGACAGATATAAGGATGGCAATTGTAGCTGATCACCTAGGACTTAGCTGGACAGGTAAGCTTTTCTGCTTTATTATTGGAATTAGTCTTCGCTATTACATTTTCAGGTAGTCTTTTACCAAAAGCTGCAGTCAAGGCTGTATCAGGCTCTCCTGAATTCACAGTGAGCCCAGCCTCCCAAAACATGCAACACATTGTTTGGCAAAGATGCCTAATAGGAAATAGCTGTGAAGAATTATGCCATGGTCTTGCAATAAATCAAACAGAAACTCATAGGGAAAGTAGCTAAAAATGGTTCTTCTTTCAAGATGTTCACCCAAGGAGTTGAGAGGATCTATCTACCCAGGCTCAGGGCTGCCTCTGTATCTGGACAACAGTTTCCCCAAAGCCCTGGAGCTTGCAGGGAGCCCAGCAGTGCCCCAGCAAGTCGGTGCCATGTGTGGGATTGCCTAACTGTATGCCCACCGTACCTCCATATGTTGATGGGCAGAGCTGGCCCTTCACGGGCTTACAGCTGCAGCAGCCAGCTCTCCCTGGGTGTGGGTGATGACAGCACCGGTGCTGAGCTGCACAGTGAGCTCACAAAGGAGTAACAGTGACCAGAAAAAACAGATTTTTATAAATTAGTGGTGATGAGGTAGTCTTCACAGAGCTTTTTTTCACCATGTTTAAGTGACTTACTGGGTATAAATATGATAATAGCTCACAGAGATGATGGAAATTCAAAATTATGTCTGTCTTAGGAAATTGAGGTATGAGTATATAATGCCATGTTCATCATTATCTGTAAAGTTTGTGTCAGGTAGTTTTGTTGACATCAGTGTGATCCAAGAAAAATAATATTTTTAAGCCTGAGAGGATGATTGAGGGATTTGTGCTTTGTTTGGTGGTTTTGTTGTTGTTTTCTTTTCTTGCTTGTCTTTTTTTGTCTTTGTAGAACTGGCAAGAGAACTGAATTTTTCTGTGGATGAAATAAATCAAATCCGAGTAGAAAATCCAAATTCTCTTATTGCTCAAAGCTTCATGTTATTAAAAAAATGGGTTACCAGAGATGGGAAAAACGCTACAAGTAAGTTCAAGTAGATACTTTTGCTGCTTATAAGTTATACCCCATTTTATCTGTTGCCTGCTCTAAATAGGTTCAATTGAAGAAAACATGAATGTCTTTTGCAAACTAATGATGGGGGGGGGAAAAAGTTTCAGTTATATTTTTACTAGACGTCAGAAATGTGTCATATTTATTCAGTATATATGCATAAGGAAATAATTTGTTGTCCACATTCATAATTGGTGGAACAAGTAATGAACTCAAATTCTGGTAAAGAAAACATTAGGGACAACTTTCCAATAGCAAGGAACGTGAAACATGGAAATAGGCTGCCTAGAAAAGTTAGGTAGTCTCGCAGCATTGCAAGTCATAAGAAAAGACTAAACCTCCTTCTGTGAGGAGGGATGGAGACACTGATTCTGCTGGTTTTATCTGTGCATTTCACTTGAATTGGTCAAATTGAAAGATAGGGTTTGATTTTTGTGTTAGGTCAATGGTGTTCATTACAGTTCTCTAATCCACACACTCCTACTTTGATCTCTTTCACTGTAAAAGTAATTTCCAGTATTACTGTGTTCTGCCAACAAGATTACTGTAAATGAGATTTCACAACGTACTGCATGAATAGCCATACATGCATTATTACCTACATGGCTACCTATTCTGTTGTTCCTCGAAACAGAATGGTAAAAGGATTTTTACACTGCTTTTATGCTCCAGTGAAAGGATATTTTGTTTCAGTAGTAAGTAAATACATTCTTTAAGAACTCTCTGACCTTATTCTTTGTGCCTTTTGTGTTGTAATATAAGTATACTTGGGAGGGAGGGAGGGAAGCCTCTTAATAGACGTATATCTTGAATAAATAGGCGGCAGAATGACTGCTTAGACAAATGATGGGGTTTGCTAGAACCAAAGGCATTGAGACAGAAACATATGCTGGCAATTAATGCAATGTGAATGTAACTGAGAAAGATGATCACACAGTTCTGCAATGCTGAACTTCCTTCTGATGTGTCTTCTTTGTTTTTCAGCTGATGCCTTAACTTCTGTATTGACAAAAATTAATCGAATAGATATCGTGACCCTGTTGGAAGGACCAATATTTGATTATGGAAATATTTCAGGCACCAGAAGTTTTGCAGATGAAAATAACGTTTTTCATGATCCCATTGATGGTAATTGAATTCCATGGCCATATTTAGTTCAGTGACATGTCCAATAGTACAATAATGTTGTATAAACTTGACTTTAAAAAAAAGACAGTAAGTTCTATAGGAATAATTGTTTTTAATGTGAAGGCTTTTCCTCTCCTAAAGCACGCTTATGGTATGATGTGTAGGTTGCAAATTAATGTCTCAAAGAATGAGCCCAGGATCCCACAAATATATGCCTGAGGAAGCTTGTTCCCACCAGCCTCAGTGTCAGTTGACAAGACCTGAGTATTTTCCTCCTGCAATAGTTGTGCTTTGAGGCTTGTGCATGTATATTTTTAATGTACTTGGTATTGTATGCTTTCCAAGTTACCTGGAAATACATATATTCTTTGGTTTCTTGTCTAGATAAGTAACAGTAAGAATTCTTTGAAGAAAAAGAAGAAGGAAGAACAAGGAAAAAAGTGCTTAGTAATTGCATAGAGTAAACTAATGTGAAATTTACTACCAAGCCTCTTTGAGACAAGTGAATATCAATTACTTTATGATTTTTCACTTGAACCATTTCTATAATGGCAGTAGAGAAACACAAAAATGTTTTATTAGTGCATGACAGAATATCTTTTTCAGTCTACTAATGGGTAAAATTGTGTAACAATTTTCACGTGGAAGCTGTACCAAATGAGAACAGAATTGTGCAGGTTAATTTTGAGCCAAATTAAAAGGATAAATGAAATTCTGCTTGTACAACAGAATTGCCATAGGTATACTTATTACTTATCAGTATGTTGAAGATGCTAAATGTTGTTTTCTCTTCTTTTAAATATTAGTTAACAGGCACTGGGTTGCTACAGTCTTTACTTTGATTTTTGTCACGTATATTATAAATAGCTCCTTAAATAAGATTTTTCTTTCGTAAGTAACATTTTCTTTGCTTTCTGTAATTTGTTCAAGTATGTATTGATCTTTTCCTGTATTTTAGTAGGATTTTTTTTTTTTTGCTTTAGAGCATATAAGCTCAGTGTACCTCCATTATTGAGCAGCATTGCTGGTCATTGAATCATTGCATTACAGAAAAAATTTTCTGTTGACATTTTAAGAAAATTGCTCTTGAAATGTTGTTTGCGCCTTTTAATAGAAGCATCAATGTTTTTATGAAAAAATACGCTTCTCTGCAGTTGCTTTCTGTCTCTCCTCTTCTCTGAACCTTCCTCAAGCTTCCTTTCCTCACCAAGACCAGACCACCTTTGCCTTTCTCTCAGCTGATTCAGGAAAGAAAAAAACCAAACCCTGCTAATGCACCTCCCTCTGCAGGCAGCACAATGTCAAGTTAACCCCACGGCATATATTTTTTCCTTTTGTAGGTTACCCAACGTATTATTTGCTGGAAAGCAAACTTCAGATTTTGTTGTCATTTTTATGTATATAATCAGTTTAATCCTTTTGTATGGTTTTCCCATGTTTTCATCTATTTTTCTTTTCTTTTCTCTCTTTATTTGATCAGTGTATCTGATTGTACCCATGTCACCAACACCGCCTCACTCTCCACGATCACCAAGATCTCCTTACTCAGCACAGTCCTCTCACCTGTATAACTTTACTGTACCTGAAATATTCATATAGTTCTCCCTTGTGTTTGTGTTCTCTTATCCCTTTGTTAACTTCCTTTTTTAGTTTTTTATCCTGCTGTGTATTTAGATCTGCTATTCTTTAGTATCCTTACTAGGATCCACTTCTGTTCCTCATTCTTTAACTATTCCATTCTTGTGGCTCTGTGGTTAAATTGGAGATATATATTAGTAGCATTGTATTGCTGGTATTGTATATTTTTATATAAAAGTATATTAAAAATGTGGACCTGTTTTAGAAATAATACCTACTGACAGAAAAGTGGTTGTCCTATGTTATGATCTACTTCTGTCTTTAAAATCTATTTATTAAAATTACAAATTTAAAAAAATAAAAACTGGGAAAGAAAGATTTACACAATATGGCTGCAAGACATTGTATTGAATATAAAGGGACAACCACCCTTGTCCACATTTGATTTATTGCATGCTCGTAAGACAATCTGTTTTAGCTTGAAAATGTTAAAATGGCTGCAAAAACAATTGCTGAAATCTTTACAGACTATATACAAAATAGTCAAAAATACTGGCTTCACTCTGCTGTTCGCTGGCAATACTCATTTTTTTGTTCTATCTATGTAGGACAAAGTAAAGAATTCTATCAGAACTGCATTTGTTCTTATACACCTGCACCTCCTCATGCGTTTCATACTTTAAGTAATTCATGAATCATTTGACATTTGCTTATTTGTTGCTCCATGCTTCATCCCAGTCAGTCCAAATGTGCTGTCTTCCTTAGGTTATCCCGCCATTCAAGTGGAACTGGAAACTCCCACTGGGTTGCGCTTCGTGCCGCCCACCCCTTTCCATCAGGATGATTTCTTTAGCGACACCTCTAGCCTAGAGTCACCCCTTAGAACTCCCAGTAGACTGAGTGACGTGTTAGTGACCTCCCAGGGACAAGTAGATGGTACAGCAGCAGCACCGCCAGTGGTGACTGAAGAAGACACTTCACTGGACGACAGCAAACTCGATTTCTCAGTGCCTAGAGAAGGAAAACCTAAAGATATTTCCATAGGCGAGAGCCAGTTGGAGGAAGTGGACCTTAAGGATTTTCCACGGTATCTTGGTAGTTATGGTGGGATATCAAAAGATGCTAAACAAAGGCAGAGTGAAGAGACTAGTAAAACAGGAGTAAGGACTGAACAGCCTGAGAGAGAAAAGTCTGGTACTGATGAGGAGATGACGGAAGAAAAGCATAAATTTCTGTTTGAGGACATTCATCTGGAAGAAGGAGCTGAGTCTGAGGAGATGACGGAAGAAAGAATATGGTCAATTCTTAAAGGTGTTCAACAAGCAGAACACGAAATGTCTTCAATTACAGGTTGGCAGCCTGACTCGTCAAGTGTCACCGAGCCACCGACGTCGGGACGCAGAATAGGTGGTAGCCTGCTAGATCGCTTGGATGATAGGTGAGGATCTTTGTATAAGAGTGTGTGTGTGTGTGTGTATGTGTGTGTAAGCAAGCCTTCCGATGCTGCTTTTACCTCCAGGAGCAGTGCTGAGGCTGCTGTTCTACTATTCTATGAGAATATGTATATATGCATATATATATATATATGTATTTAAAAGAAAAAGTAATAGTTGGCTCGATTTGGTCTCAGACATGTTGCTTTAAAAATGTATATTTATCAGGTTTCATTCTAAATATAGGTATTTCAGAATTAGTTTATATTATATTTAGTAGATAGTATTAATTTTTGTGTTCTTTATCTTGTGTATTTCCATTTTTAGTTAATCTTAGTGATGCAGAGATGTAATGAATTAGGAATATAAAAAGTACATTATCTGAGAAGAGGATACTACATTACTCTTATTTCTCAAGTACCTTTTTAGAAGTCATACTCTGCATTGCATCTCTTTGTCTTCCCTCAGATAGTTGCTACTTTTTCCATAAGCCAATTTTTAAATTGTCATTGTTATTATGACACTTACTTCAAGTGTTTTATGTCATGCTGATTTACTAGACTTTTAAAGAGATGAGTTACAAGGCATAAGAAGGTACAAATGGTGATACCAAATCCATCTAGTCCCATATATTGCCTCCCAGCAGTGACTGCAGAGCACGCTCAAGGAAGGAGGAGAGTGGACATACACGCTGTTTTCCCCCAGTATTTTCCCAGGCTCCACTTGCTTTCAGCATAATGATCTGCTGAGATGGATGCTTTCTACATATTTATCCTCAAAGCATTTCTCTTGCACAAGCTTTTCCAGCCTCCCCTTGGACCTACTTAAGCTTTCAACATTCACAATATGTGTTGGTGTGTTCAGCCTTACTGGTACCCACTGGGTGAAGAGCTCCTGCCTGCCTTTGTTTTGAACGTGGCTCCCATGATTACTAATTGAAGGAGCCAGGTCTGCATGAGCTGTAAATCAGTAGAGAATGATTATCTGGAGAGTGATCATTTGTCTGTCAGCAGTTTACAGCCTTTGCAGCTTTGACTCAGGATGTTTTAAGGTTCCAGGTAGCATTAGATACTCTCTTATTGAACCTAGTGGGAATTTGGCCATTGATTTCAGCAAACTGATTGTCTTTCACGACTGTAGAGCAGTTGATCTACTAGTGATGTGATTTCTGTTAAGCAAGCATTGTTATTCTGCATTTTATATTGTGTTAAATTAGTAAAATAGATAGCTTGTAGAAGTAAAAGGGTTTCCTTAAGAAGATAACATATCCATTTCTAACTAGATGAATTCAATTTGCTATCTTTTATGAGAATTTTGCCAGCAAATAGCTATAGTATTTTCATGTGTACAGTCATAGTGCTTATCTGAAAGCAAGCAAAAATGCAAAAGAGAAGAAAAGTGTGCATCAGAAGTGCAGGTTATACCTGTCTGTAGGTAATTTGAGGCAAAATTTTGGTCAGTTTTCTGTCTTGTAGTAACCTTCCTTGCCTTTAACTTTGTGTATTATTGAAACTCTGCACTGTCTAAGGATATATTTTCAGATACCAATATTTTTTGAAAGGCATGACTTATCTGGAGTACAGATATTGTAGTTTGGGGGAAAAATAACATTAATTATTCAGTCATTACTGGTAATTGCAGAGTAACAGATACTTTCATTACCTCCTTGGTTAGAGAGTAGGTTAAAGAATTAGTGCCTCGGGGATTTATCTCATGATTATACAAGGGAAATGGTAGGTTTTGTGTATTTTTCTTTCTGTTTTTCCTCCCCCCCGCCAAATGGAAGGGGATTAACATAAATCATTTGGCCTTGTTTCCAGTGTTCACCATATTCCTGATGCTTCTGAAAAGATACCATGATGAAGAAGACAAGGCTTTTAAATAGACTGATGTTTGGGAGCTGAATTTATAATTTTACTTTTTTCCATCTGAAACATATTTGCTAAGAATAGAGGGTCGGTGCTTTGCCCTTCTGCGTGTGATTTAAGCACTGAATGACTGTCTAATCTTTTTTTTCTTTTTCTTGTAGCTCGGACCAATGTAGGGATTCTGTTACCTCATACATCAAAGGAGAAGCAGGGAAGCCAGAAACAAATGGAAGCCTATCTGAATCCACAGCAGAGGCAAAAACTAAATCTTACATCCAGGAATCTTTAAATGATGTGGGAAAACAGAGTGACAAAGAAGCCCTGAAAACAAAGCCCCAGATTTCCGCTGGTACTGATGAGCAAACGTTATCATCAACAGCATATCAGAAATCTTTGGAAGAGACTAGCAAGCCAACAACAGAAGGCAACAAAACATCTGTGCCTGTCAGTGTGAAGAAGATGAGCTGGAGTACTTCTGAGGATGGCAAGCCAAGAACAAGCATCCAAGAGGAGGAGGGAGCAGTAATGTCTGAACAGAAGGTACAGTATGTCCCGTAATTATTAGCTGTGTAAGGAGTTCCTATTGCTTGACATATTGCTTGACATAATTTTTTATAAGACTTGTCATGTTTTTTGTGACAGGGTTGTTTGGGGTTTTTTGCTTTTTTTTTATCCTCCTTTATGCTTTTTCTATTTATTCCTAAATTAAGAAAAATAGAAGTTAGTGGAAATTTATATTCTGTGGTGTGAATAGAATGAGGTGGAGTTGGGGCAGGCAGAGATGCCAAACAGGGCTGCATAATCCTCTGCCTGACTGGCCCTGAGCCCTGGAAGAGGTTAGAGTGGCTTCTGGAATCACCGTCCTGCATCGCTGGGGAACAGGCCCCTTTCCTGCCCTGACATACCACCTGTGCAAACAGTGCCAAACAGCTCAGCTGTCCTCCATCTGTTTCCAGTTAAGGTGATGCCACCGGTTCCCCTCTTTTTGTGACATTGAAATGAGCAAAGAGGTATAGGGACTCTTCGGCCCCTATCCTGCTCCTTGTCCCCAGCGCCCGCTGCATTTTTTTTTACTCTGTTAATTTGCAGGAAAATAAATTTTGGGTAATATTTAAGCTCCTCTTTATATTTTTTCTTTCATGCATCGCTCATCCCAACTCCAAAGCCCATCCAGCCAAAAGGAATCAAAAGATTTCCAAATGTGGAAAGGACTTTTCCAGGTGGTGGTTCTTTCTTAAAATACTGTGGAGGGGGTCCCCTTTGTTATTACCTTGCCTGGCTTGCACATCTTAGTATACACAGATATATACTGAGCATACTACACAACATATATATATACAGTATACAATGGATACTTCAGAATAGCTTACTCAGTTGCTTATATTTATTTCCCAGAAGCTTAAAATTGAAAGAATGGCTTATAGCCCCATAGCTGCGTGCACCAACAGCCCAGCAGCAAGAAGGTTGCCACAGAATAGACCACAGGACTGGCAGGCTGAAAAAGGGAATGGCAGAGTTTCTTCTACATTCCTCTTTCTGCTGAGATTGTCTTTTCCTGGGAGTAATATAGGAGGAGATTATAACTTCTGGAAGGGAAGTATTTCAGTAGAATTGCTTCTACATGATATGGCTTTTTTTTTTATTGTAGCACGATAAAAATATTGGCTGTGGTCGGCTGCAGTAAATCATTCAGGTTTAAATTAGTTCATTTTAAACTATTCTTTTGATTATACAACCAAGAGTTCTTTTATTAGATGGTAACATAATCAGTCTCAACAGTTATGCAGCATATGATTGTTATTATCTTGTTATTAGTTCGTGACACAGTTGAAGCAGTGAGGATCTTCCCTAATGTTCACTAATAACTGGAATACTTAAAAAATATAAGTAAGAGCCTTCTGCAAAGGCAGTTAAAGGCAGATGGCAGAGTTCCTTTAGTGTTGGTAGGCTTTGGGGCAGACCTCAGGCTGTCATTACTATGCTTAGTTTATACACAGGAATAAGTGTAGATGCACACTGTAACGTTCTGAGGGTGTGCAACAGTGCTGCGCTTCCCCCTCTGGTTTCCCATCAGTAGAAGATAAGTTGTCATCCACTTTTGTGTTCTCTTTACTTTTGGATATCCCATCCGGACTGGGAAGAATAAGCACATGCTTTTCTCATGTGAGCTTTTTGCACTACTTCTGCTTTATTGGTAAAGGGTGATAATCTTATCTTCTAAATAACAATTCTTTTTATAGACATAATCTTTGAATAAACTGATATCAGAAAATAATGCGATTTCTAAATGTGGGTCTTTCACAAAGCCTGCATGGGTAACAAACTAGTGTTTGTTAGAATGGCAACAAGAATTGCTTCTAATATCTTGTCGATATTTCTTGAAGAATATAATCTAATCTAATTTGAAGTTGATAGTTTAATTACTAACACAGTCCAATTTGTGGTGAAGACACTAAATGTGCTGTCATGAAAACAGAGAATTTCAAATGCAGTCTTTCTGTAAGGTGTTTTTCAGAAATGCACCATAAAGAGAAAAGCATGGAAGAAACAGATCTATTTCTGTGGAAAGAAAGGGGGAACAAAATAAAATTACTTTCCTAAGTAAGAAATTTTTTTCTATGACCCATTGGGAAAGAGCTAAGAAGCAATAGTCATCTACCTGCAGGGTAAGGCCTGTGTCAGTGCTTTGGCACACACTTTGCAACGAGAGATACACTCAGATGATTGATACTGGGCTGCTGCCTGGTGATATGGATGAAACAAATTGTTGGCCTCATCCCAACTCCATGTAAATGCCCAAAAGCTTACAAAAGCAGTGCAGTGACAGTGTAGGCCATATAATTCTCTATGAATGCTCAAGCATCAGATTCCAGTGATCTTTTTAAATGAGAGGAGCACAGCACAGTTGGGCTATTATCCCAAAGAGGGTGGTGTCCAACACGTGGTCAAGGTGACTCCCAGTGTCAGAATTCCATCACAAATAAACCGCTTGAAGCTGTTTATTAATAATAACTTTTCCTCCAAAACCTTCATGCCCTCTGGGAATCTTCTGCTGCTTGTTACTTCTTCAGGATAGGGTTGGATTATAATTTTTTTGTATATATATTTGGCTAGTCTCAGAGGACAGCAGGAGACTTTACACACAGATGAATACTGTCATCCTGCCCTAAATGCTTTTTGTTATATAGTCTTTTTTCTCCTCCACCCACCTATGCCTACTCTTATTTTACACATCATTTCTGAGAAATGCTTCTTGTTTGGGATGTCTTGAGCTAGATTCAAAAAGAGAAGCAGAAATGCAGTTAGCAATCTCCACTAGTCATGACTTTAAAATCAGGTTTGGGCTGTCATTGAGTAATTATAGAGAAAAATTTCAAAAATCTCTATTCAGGAAAAGGTTGGTTTAGCCAAACATCATGTGAGAAGGGCCTCTGCCCTGTGTCCATCAGACACATAGGTATGAAGCCCTCCGCCAGGCATATGCACACAGAGGTACTCAGCCCCAAAGCCGAGGAGCTCTTCGGTTTTTGAGTGGAAAACATTAGGGCCGTCAAGAGGGCACCAGAACAGATTAGACACCTGCGTGCGGCTGTGGTACCTCCCGGCACCAAGCTGAGACCAGTGTCAGGCTGTTCCCCCTCACTGTGAGCTGAGGTCTACCAGTTCCCTTGTGCTTCACTGAATCATTCTGTGTAACTGTCATCTTTCTTTATAAGGGAATTCATTTCCCATACTTTGTGAATCAGTACAATTTGTTTGAAACATTAGTTTTTGAGGAGAAACAAGCAAGCAGTTATGACAAGGGTTTTTTTACACAAAATTTTTAACAACTCTGTAAGATATAGAAATTCCGCCAGTCAGATGCATTCCAAATACCATTTTGTAAGACTTAAGAGCTGCTTAGATATTCCATACCTGCTATACTTATCAAGCTACAGCATGCCAAAGAGTAAAAAGGCCTCCTCCCACCATACACTTTAAGAGCAAAACTGCGAATCATTATGTACATAATAGAGACAGGAAAAACACTGTCCGTGATAACCTCCGTTTTCTTCTCCTAGTCCTGATCAGCATGTTCTGACTTACAAATGTGCTGTTCAAATGTACTAAAACTGCATTTATTAGGAATGTAGTGACAGTGACAGTGAGATTGAGAGTGATTCGAGCTCAGATGAAGAGCAGAGAATTACTACAAGAGTTTATCGACGGCGGTTGATTCTGAAGGTATTTTGTGATTTGCATTCCTGAGGTGATATTGGCATGGACATGGGTTTGGACTGCTGTGTCAGAATGTCAGTTTGGCATGCGGGAGTCCCTCTGGTAGTGTGCTTTCCGTTGCCAGTATGTATTTATAACCAAGTGCTAGGTGGCCTTTCCTTGCTTAACCCAGAGGTTTATGGTTGTCTTCTGCTGGAAAACAACTGTGCTGCATGGCATGTTGTGTCCTTCACTGCCACTGACTTGCATAGCATCTTAAAGACTACAGCTAGATGCAGTGTGTTGGTCTCATGTAGAGCAAAATGAATTGCAGACAGATATGGGTGACAATGTTTTTCTTTTTCTTCTATTTTCTTAAAAAAAATCTACATTACAAGTTAAAAAATTGCAGGAATGTACGAGTGGGATATAGGAAAGTATGGGCCACGTACTCTGGTTGAAACTTGTGATCCTAAGTGCTTAGTGTGTTCTGGAAAATCTCAAAACAGCAGGTGATCCCAATTTAAAACCTACCAAAGGCAATAAGAGTCTTCGCATTGCCTTCCGTAGGCTGTATTTAGTATATTTATTTATAGATAGCCTTTATTTACAGCACAATATACTTTATATACTGATAACAATGGCATAGTCATATAAATAATTGCATTTGCCCTCATATTTTTTCTTGTATGGTCGTATAGTATGGCGTTATTTGCCTGCAGCATATAGCGTAAGAAAATAATTCTGCATCGGAAACCATTATGTTAATCCCTCAGTAACTTACAGGGTTTATTAGATTCTTATTAGAAAATTGTGTAGTCAAGCCATGAAAAAGACAGGCAGCCACCATAGTGCTATTACAGGACTAGCTGAGTTTGCCTAAGATGTAATTGTTATTTTAGGAATGATTTGTGAGACTCTTGGTTGCACATATCTATATTGCTGTTATTTGCATGCTTTGTGGAGAAGAGTATGCATACAGGCACTGCACCTTTTGTATAATGTGGATAGCAAATAGGCTGCTCTGCACAGCTATGGATCTTTCCAAGATACAGACACTTTGGAAAAGGCAGGATGACATTTCTGACTGTGTTCACCCTGAATTTCTTCAGTATACCAGTTGTGCCCCCGTTTGGGATAAAGCAGGAATGGCAAAAATTCCTCAGTAGAAGTGAATATTTTGTCTGATACTTCATCTTTGCAGGTGGAACCCGCTGCCTTCCATGACAGGCCCTGGGTCAGTCAGGGTATAACACTTCATCAGTAATTCCCTCTGCATATAAAACATGACTGGTCAGAAATAGGAATGTGGCTTCTGTTTACAAAAGGGGCAGGTGGCCTGTGGGCGATAACAGACCCTCAAATGCTGTAAGAGCGTTTCTGGTAAGACATAAAGTATCCTCATGCTGAAAGTTTTAAAGGCTGCCTAGCTGGCCTGTGGCTGAGTTTGCCCACCCAATTTCTGTCTGAACTGTTTTAGCATCCACTGGTTTGGAGTCAGGAAATGTCAGAGTAGAAAAGAGAAAGTAAGTATGTAAAAGATAGTCTTCACTTGCTCTCCAAGTACATCCGCTGTGTTTAGAGAAAGGCATCAAAAATTGTTTTTAAATGTGGTGGTATAATTTGGGGTTGACCTTTTAACAGAGCAATGGTAAAGCAGCGTATATAGTGTTGTAATCTGCAGCTAGTGCAGATGCAGTCAGGAGGGTGTGCATGGTGAGAGGAGGCAGCTGAACCTGCTCTGTTGGGAACGTGTCTGATCTGAACTGGATTAGAGCTGTACCTGTCTCTTGATTAGAAAATACATGTGATACTTATGTCATTTTCTGATGATTTATAACTTCTTTTTTATCCCCCACTCTGCATCTCAAGACAAGCTTAGAACAAGAAAAATTTTCAAAGCAGCAATCATCAGGCCTTTTAGAGAGAGTTTGATAGCAGAAACAACCATTTCAATAGGTGTATTTTGATCACGTGAAGTTAATGAAATGCTGGTATGAAATGGAAGAATTGAGCTTTTACATTGGTAGGGATCTGGACTTCAATTTCTGCATGTTCCTGGGAACAGAGGTTCAGTCTGGGAGAACTGAAATCAGTGCGAGAGCATGCACAAGCTGAGGAACAGCCCCTCGTT
This sequence comes from Morus bassanus, assembly GCA_031468815.1. NCBI lineage: Eukaryota > Metazoa > Chordata > Aves > Suliformes > Sulidae > Morus > Morus bassanus. Next base: position 8,590,470 of record CM062583.1, read on the forward strand.
CAGGGAAGAGGTCTCAGGATAAAGTGCTCAGAGGCATGGAGCAATGCCATCATCCTGCAGAGCAAAAATAACTCCTGTGTTTCAGCCGCAGAGCCCCAGGCAGTGGTCGGGAGCAGCAGTCGCTCGCCTGCCAGTGCCTGAGTGCCCTGCGAGTGGGTGCTGTGCCCGACCCCACAGCCCCAGTACCCCTCTCTGAGGCTCGCACTGGGAGGGGCTGGCATTGCTTCAACAGAGCGGTAGCGAGAGGGCAATCGGGCTCTCCTTCTACTCCTGTGTTTTCTGATGCTCCTGATTAGCCAAATAGTTAAGGGGCGATGCAGAGTAGGAGGCAGGGATGTTTTCCCTCCAGCTCTCCCGTCCCCCAGTCAGCAAGCCTGCCACATACTGAAAATGAAATGCCCCAGTTCTTTTCTGCAGTCACACCTGGACCATGGGAGTACTTATCCTATACTGTCTATGGTTACTTAGGAGCCAGCCATAGAAATCTTTGTTGAGATGGCATTCTCTGGAATAAAAACTCTTTTGAACATCTGAAAAAACTGGGCGCAGGCTTCGTAAATGGATGGCAACACTGTGCCCGTGCAGTCAGCCCACTCTACCAGCTTGTGCCAACAGCAGCAGCGGGGAGGGGACGAGGGGACGTTCGGAGGCCTCGCTGGGCAGAGCTGCACATGGGAGCTGCGTTGTTTTACTGTAGCATATATTCATTACCGCCTGTGTGTTCCATTAAAAGCAACAGGGGTACTCCCGTAGCCTGCAGGGATAAAGTTTGGCAATGCCAAAACCTTGAGGATAAATTGAGTCCTGTGGAAAAAAGGCTTTGCTATGTGCCTCTGCAGCTACTGTCAGGGCTGAATTGCTTCATTACCTTTGTTCTTCTTTCCCAACTTGTTTTTCCTTTCAGTGCCTTTCTGCATTATTGCTAACACTGTTATTTCCGTTTAACTGCTACCTTAGTTCTCTGTCCTGGCCCAAATATGGAGAAAGGCTTTTCTCTCCCCCGGAGGTATTTTCCCAGCAGTCCGAGGGCTGACTCCTGTCAAGTGTTCAGCACTCTGGAGCACATTCCCATGGGATTTAGCACTTCAGAGGGCTGAGCCCATAAAACCAGACAAGCAAGGACTGATGCCCATTTCCACATGTAATAGGATTGTATTCTAACCTCAAGGTAGTGCAGATGTTTTTGTTTTTGCTTCCTTTCCCCTCTTCTGTTCACATGGTGGATTGATGGGACAGGGCATTGCAAAAGAAACGGGTTTTTATGGTAGTGCAGGAATGTGAGCAATTAGCACACAAGGGAAAAATAAGAGTGCTGCCACAATGTGCACATTCAGAGCCTGATCCAAAGCTCCTTTTATTCAGTCATGACAGAAATCAGTATTTAATTTTTCATGCTTTTTCAGAGGTTGTTAAATCTTTCATGGGTACAAATTTTTGGCAAAAACTGTTTAGTAAGATTCTTGCCAAAAGGTTTATGGTAGAATTCTGTAATGGAAAACAAAATAGATTTCTAAGCAGGGGTTATTCAAATCTGATGTCATTTTGTATCTTGTACTTTTGTTATTTCGTGCCATTTTTTATGAATTTGTCTCTTCCCACACATTTTGCCCATGAAATGCCCCCCATTACTGATGCGGAGAGTTTGGTTCAGGCTGCACCGGAGGAGTGGCATGGGAGCCTGAGCAAGTCAGTCAAACCTAGAACCAGCAGCTTTCATGATCTTATTATTCAGAGGAGATTTATTTATGGAAAGCAAAAATGTGGCCGTCCTGTAGGTGAGAAGAATTAAGGGCCTGTGCCCCGTGTAAGGCATGTGGGAAGCCTTTCCATTTGTGTGTTCAGCTGGACGCAGCCTCTCCACTGCAGTCCCTGCCAGGCTAGGAGAGCTGCAGAATTGCTCTGCTCCGTAAGTGCCCTCACCCTGCCTCACCCTGGCAGGATCAGAGCTACCAGCCTTAGTAAGATAACACACAGGTAAATTAAAACACAGACTACAAGTGCTGTTATAAGGTCTGTTCATCATGTCCTCCATGCAACAAGCAACAGACCTCTGACCCAGCTCCCAGTGTTGGACTATACTCCACCTCTTTTGTGACACCATTTTCTCAGGTCTCCTTAGCTTGCCTCTTGGTTTGTTGGGGTTTCCCCCCCATGGCTTTAGCAATACATCTGCAAACAAGCAAGTACAGACTCAGCACAGGCGCAGGCGGAGAGTCATGGCATCTGATTAACAAGGTCTCCCTGAGTAGGCAGAACTCACTAATGAGAATGACCTTAATGAAAGATGTTTGTTTCTACTGCCACTGCCACAGAGGCTTGAGACCCCAAGGAGACCGAGGTGCAGCTGCTGTTTATGCATTACAAGAATGTGATCTCGAGACTGAAAGGATTATGTCTTGGTGGTGGCTTAGACCAGTAAGGGAAGAGGTCTGAGTGCTCTGTACAGCTCCTGTTCCCATTGCAGCATTGCCCCTGGTCTTTGGCAAAATTAAATATTTAGGATCTTTCCATCTTGCTTATTTCCATCTGCTTTTAAATTCCTTTTTATCTGTCTGGGTAGGAGACATCCAGCCACATCTTTTTTCTCCACTGTTACAACAACACTAGATGTATAGGAGGAATAAAAGGGACTATGATCCCTCTAGTAACAAAAGAAACAGGAAAGAAAACAGATCTCTGACAAATCTGCAGTGAGCTTTGGCACAATATTGTAGCACTGACTGTATAACTGCATTTATCTGGAGGTCCCTGGGAGCACCCATAATCTGCAAATAACTGTTAAGAAAACCAGTGGAGCTGGCAGAAGACTTTGAGGAAGCGGTGCTTTGCTTCCCCTGCCCTGGAGAGCAGCAGAGAGAGGATACCAGCTGATTTTGGCAGGACTACACTCCAGTGAGCAGGGTGACATTAAAGCACTTTGCTTCGCAAAGCTTCCTGGCATGTTCTGGGGCTGAGGCTTGCAGACTGCAGCCTTTGTACAGTTTAGTCCCAGGGATATAACCAAGCTTCCAGTAATCGCAGTATTAAGTTTTATCCCTGCCTTTCTAAATCTCTTGGTATTGTGACAGTGATTTCGACTGGTCAAGGGTAAAGTGAAGCCCACATAAGTATGATGCAGCAGAAAGAATTTTATTCTTTAGCTGTGACGCAGATGCACCCACTTTGTGTTTAAAAACAGCTTTTGTTGACAAGGTCATCTAATGTGCACTTCTAACGCAAAGCTGGTTTGAGATCTGACAAGTAATACTGTCAGTGGGTAAGGGGTTTTCTTCCTAGCAAACATCTGTCTTTATAACTGCATAGGATTAGAAACATCAGGAAATCAGATCTACCTCCTGCCAATTGTGAGCCCTCCTGCAATTTGTTTAACTACCCACCAGCAAGAGAATTGTGAAAGCTGGATTTCATGCATGCTGAGTGTTGAATATTTACAGCATTTATCCTTAAACTGTGCTTAAAGGAGCATGTAGCGAATTAAAAAGCAAGATCAACTATACCTTTAAAACTGTATTTTCTTCCAAGAGACATCTTTTAGTGCATTAATACATTTTTCATTTTAAAGCTGAACACAGTAATTCTCACTAGCTTGTTTTAAGGAATAACCTTGCTCATAGCGGCAGTAAGGAATCAAAGGACCAGTACACGCAAGCAATACTGGTGTGCCAGGTAGTCTGATGACCTTGCTGACGGCCATGTTGTTTTATTTCTGTTTTTCATGGGTTTCATTGTAGTAGCTTTGGAGATCCTATTCACGAGAGGGAACCTCTCCATACCTCTGTGCTCCATGGGGTGGGAGGGACATCTGGGCCATGGTCCCCTCCTGTCCCTTAGGGCACCATGCGGGAGCCCGCTGTGGGGGTCTCTGAGCCCACGGGTGGGAGGCCAGGAAAGAGAAACTGTGCAGCTAGTTCCCCATCTGCTATGCTTCTGATTAAGGTATTAAGTCTTCAGAATCAGTATTCCCCCCCATTTCATTGTGGCTAGGAAACCCCTCAGGTTTCAGTTCCCAAAACCTCTACCCAGCCATCACCCCCCTGCCACAGCAGCCCTTGTGCTGTTCTCGTTTCTGCTCTCTCCCTCATGAGAAAGGAAAGAGCAGACTGCCGTTGTTGGGGCCCCACTTATCCGGGTTGCCAGCCCCTTACTTCCCTCCTCCTGCGCATAGCCTGACGTCGGTGCTTAGGTAGGTACATAATTTCTCCTTCCCGTGACCCCTCAGCAGAGTCCTTTTGGGGAATGAATTGTATGGCCCCAGCCCAGGCCCCATCTGAAGGCTTCAGCAGCCGTTTTGTTCTGCCATGCTTCTTGTAGGGATGCCACCACTCCCAGACGTGGGGACCTCAGCTAGGTCCCTTCAGCCCCAGGTGTATCGCAGGTGCAGGACCTCATCCTTACATCCCTACACAGTGATGTCCACCTGGCTGGGGAGCCTGCCCTTCTCTCGGTCATGCTTCCTAAAGTGTCAAAGTTCAACAAGTTTTATGGTTTGGATATAGCCTGTGAAAGCAAAAAAGACATGTAAAATGTCTGAAACTGTTTAATGACTTAATTATCAAGCAGTGATTTCAATACAGCTTTCAATATGAAATAAACAAAAATTCTGCACTTCTGAATAATGAGAAATGTTGACCGGGGGCTGGGTTAGTGGCAGAGCTGAGCTTTGCTCTTCAGTACTCCCCTCTGGCTCCTGCCTCCTGCAGTCCCTCTAAAGCGAGGAAAATGGAAAAGCTTGGCTATAGAAAAGACCACAAATAGCTGGTAAACAAAAGGAAAGGTTTATTTGGTTTAGAGCTTAGAAATGGCATACAAACCTAATGTTATAACATACATACTGAAAAAGCTGTGTTTGTAGGGAAAACAGTCAAAAAAAGTAAACATGGTATCACTCATGGTATTTTTTCATTATAGAGCAGTGCCAGGAGCTTTATGTAGACAACTATGTAGTGTATAGACCACAGTAAACAGGAATTATATTTGCCCTGTGCTGCTTAGTACATGGAAGCATTATGAAAGCTTGATGTTAAGCTGTAATAATCTCATTTTGAATATTATTTTGTTGTTAATATTGATATAATATGTTTCATACAATGTTTCTTTCTGCTTCCTCTCTCTAGTTGCCATTTTTTCCATAGTGGGTTGAGAGTGAGGGGAGAAGAAAAGTTTGAAGGATTATTTTCTTTGTTTAAACGGTTATTCATTTACATGTGGAAATTTTTCATATGTAGCCCAGGTACATTATGATTATACTTGTTTTATTTATATGAAATAAATAAGCACAGACAATGGATATTTTTGAAGCATCAAATGCAGTGCTTGCTTCAGCACTCAGGTTTGGAAACGTGACTTTATCAGGTAAAATTGTCAAAGTTCTTCTGGAACATAAGTTCACGACTGCCAGCTAGCCTTAGACTGTAAAGTAACGTCATTTATTTAAAATTTGAACCATAATTCTTCTAGTGGTATTAAGTCACTAGCATAGCAGTTAGGAAACTGATTTTACATTTATTTACACTGGTTCTATAAACTGCTGGTACTACAAGAAGCAATGGCTGGAGTGCTGCTGATCTCAGTAAGTCGTGCACCAGGCTGCCGAGGCTCCTCGGCAGGTTGGCAGGCGTTACCGTGCCAGGAAAAGTGTCACGTAAGATACCTTTCTCCGTTTTGTAAATGCTGAGAAGTCTTGTCTTTTGTGCGTGTGTTTAAAGTCTTGTGTGTGGCAAGCTATAGGCAGAGCTGTCTTTTCAAATTCCAAATTTCCCCCACCTTATTTTGGTGTTAGACCATGTTTCTGTGTGTGCTGGGCACTGAGAAGCTGTGAAAAGCTAATGGATGACTGATTAGAGATTATATCGTCATGAATTTGTGCCTCCATCTCATAGGACTCAGACTGACTGCAGGATGATTTGTTGCCCAGAGAGCTTCATGTCATGAATTAGTTAATAAGATCAGTGTGCTAGAAGCTCACTACAGGCTTTAAGGACACATTCTGTAGAATAAATGCACAGGTATTGGCATGCTAAATGAGCAAGGCTTTCATACTATTTGTGTGACATAAAGCAAACTGTTACATAAAGTTGAAGCTAGCATGTGCTTGTTGCTTGGATTGGTGTGGAAATATGTGTGGGTTTGACAGAATATAGGCTATATTGCTAATCTTATAACACGTTCTTTAGGGTGAGGAAGCAAAAAACATTCCTGGGGAATCTGTAACAGAGGAACAGTTTACCGATGAAGAAGGCAACGTCATCACGAGAAAAGTAATCGTGAATTACATCACTGCTCTGAGTCTTTGCATTCAAGTAACTTCTTTTAACATACTTTCTCCCTTTAGAATCTAGGAAAAAAAAAAGTCAATACTTTTCATGTATCGCTTCCCACAGATCACCCGGAAGGTAGTAAGACGCATTGTTATCCCCCATGAGAGGAAAGTTGGTGAAATGGTAATGGAACGGGGACTGCCAGGAAATAACAGTAGATGTGGAGGGTTGTGTTGACTGCTAGAAAGCGCTGCTAAAGGGCTGGAGGTTTGCATTTAACAAGAAGCCTTGGCAAAGTGTGGTGCTTGCGGTTATTGACAAGTTGTGCGTGTGGGTAAGGGGGCAGGGGTCTCTGTGCTGTGTGCGGGCAAGGGCTGTGCCAAGGGGGCCTGGCTGAATTCTGTCAGCACAGAATCATTAAGGTCTGTTTCTGTATAACAGGCAGCAGGCTTAAACCATAGGTTTGGGGCCTGTTTTGTGCCATCAAGATGAGCCATGTCTGTGGGTTTTGTTAAGTACTTGCAGAATTTGTGCCTTACACCCATAGGTGTAGTGTGTTGCTTTTTCACCAGCCCAAAGGAGTGAGCCGCAGTCTGGTCCCCACCGGCCTCTCGCTCACCTGTGTAATACCCCTGTGCTAGTGACTGAGTGTTTGCAGGATTCAGGGGAACATGAACATACAAGCAATGGTATCCTTTACAAGCAAACACTAAGACAGGATTTTGTCCCTGGCAATTAAAAGTGGAACCTTTCTGCAGGGCTGGACTGTGCCCAGCTCCAGCACCCCCAAAAAGAAAGGAGGGCAGCAGGAAGGGCAGGCCTGTTGTGCCCCAGCCCCTCTTGCAGGGGGTCCCGGGGGTGTGGGCAGGCAGGGGCAGGCTGTGCCTCGAGCTGTCCTCTGTCCCAAGGAAGCCTCCGGGGAACAGACGGCACCTCTGGAGACAAATGTCTTCAGGGGAGCTCATGCTTTGTTCCCCAGCACATGGCCCTTGGAGGTCTGTGCTCCAGTACAGTTGTCATCGGGGTTAATGGAATTTTTGTCTGAGTGAAAACAGATTCAGAAACAAACAAAGATAACAAATGCTCTTTATCTGCTGGTAATAAAAAAAAAAAAAAAAAAAAAAAAAGGCGGGGGATGACACAGAAATAGGAGAGTTGAAACAAACATATTTCCATCCCCTCTTTCCGAGTCCTTTATCAGGGAAAAAATAAATCCTGCCCAGCAAAGGGGAAACATTTTCAATTTGCTACACCGGATTAGATTAGTTGGAAACTACAAATAGTTACATCAATGCCGATCACCCGAGGGGTAAATTCTGCCGATAACCACGCATAAACAGATGCCTTTCTATGATGTGAATGAGGCTTGTGATTACGGGAGTATTTATTTTTAGATTATTATTGAGCTACTTTTAATGAGCAAAGATGAACTTTATTTTGGGTTTGCTGTTTTAAAGACACTGAAACCTGCACTGCTTTGTCACTGTCATTGGTTTTACTTCTGCGCTGCTTCAGTAGTGGTTTTTGCTGGCTTTCTTCCTCCTCCCTTTATTCCATTACTAACCTGCTCACTTTAAAGCACAGACATTGTGAAACATCATAACAGCAGCCATGGCCTATGCTGTTGGACATGTCCACCGATCCCAGCTGACTCGGGAGGCCGGTTGGGAAAGGTGATTTTCCTTGATGGTGGTGCTGAAACCCACTGCAGTTGATGGCAGGGGCTCTGCCGAGGGCTGCCAGCCAGGCGCTGCAACCCAGGGGTTATGCTGAAATTGTAGACCTGTGTTTTCTACCCGAAGATGATATTTCAGGCCTGTGCTTTTGCAGCTCAGCAGAGTGGATAAATAGATTGTGTGTATCTTCAAAATGAAGTGTTAATGTCATTTAACTGCTTTTTACTTATCCTGTTACAGGAAAATATGGAGCCTGTTCTGGAAGGGGGATTACAATTACGAGCACTCTCAGCAGACTATGTTAATGTTTTATACTTTTCCTTTAAAGCAGGGAGAAGCTTATAAGGTTAAGACAAAGAAAGAAGTCAGACTTGTGGAGAAGAAAAGTTACTCGTGAAAGCCTACCACTGCACGGTCAGTGTGATCAGTTTTCTTCCATTGCTAAAGCTTTTTGCCAGCGCACCACTGTGCAGCACGGGGGCTAGCACCTGGGCTGCACAATGGCTTGCATTCTGCTACCTTGACGTTACTTTCAAGCTGCAAAGCTGAATAGATGGCCCTTGATCTTGTAAGCAGAAAATGACCTTGAATTCATGTAGAGAAACTGAGCTTTACTTCTTGGAACATAAAGCAAAGTGATACTGAGGCATGTGTAAGATTTTGGGGAGTTTTACAAAGTGTAGTGTCGTAATCCATGGCACTTTCTACTCCTAAAAGTCAATTTAAACACAAATAGTGAAGGATCTGCACACAAGTAAATCTACTGGGAGTGAAAGTCTTCTTTCACCATCGGGCTTGTGATCTGAGGGCAGTTATGCAAGTTAAAGTCCTTGTGAAAGCCAGTGAAGTGTCTCAATATTTGCCAACAAATAATCCTTACCAACTGTTTCTTGTGTATTTTATTGATCCAGCCTTAATGATTGTTACAAAGCAGCAGCTGACAGTATAAGGGCTTCCCAAACTAAAACCAAATGCACGGACCAAGACACCCTTGCAGGGGCTCTGTAACAGCGTGCCGGAGCACCATGAAGCCAGAGGCTGCTTTGTCTTGATCACATAGCTATAGTCACACAGCAAATGTGCCTGTAAACATGGGAGGAGCCAGTCTGCATCTGTCAGTGCTGGTCAGTCAGTCATGGCTTCAAGTGCATTTGTTTACCACGTTCATGTCTTTTTTTTCTACTTGGAACCCTTCTTAGCTTTGGTGGGTTTTAGGAATTGGGCAGAGGAAGAGTTTATGAAGTGCAAGTCTATATGCTATCCTTTTCCTATACATCTGGTATAGGATTGACTGTAGGATTTAAGAACAGGATAAACAGGACCTGGAAAACATGCTGGATAGTGATGTGGAGGTAAAGGACAGAAGCAGAGCCTCTCCTGAGTCACTAGTCCCTTCCAACTGCTGCAATATAAGGTAGCCCCTAAAGCCACCTGGCCATAGGGGCTTTCTGTGCATGTGAGTAGTGCCATTTGAGACCAGCAGCACTCGCTGTGTGGGATCTAGCTGAGGGCTTTATGGGATCAAGCCCTAAGGAGGGAGCTCTGCGAGGTGACTGGCGTGCTTTCAGCATCTGGTAAGCACCTACTGCGTCCACCTAGCACGACTGCTGAATTCCTGCTTTTATTGAGTGCCCTCCCATGTGTGCTAATAGAATAATACCGCTTCACGTGGCTTGCTGCTCACCATACTCATAAAATATTTAATGCTTTGCAAAGGGAGGTGCTTCTTTTGACACACCTTTCTCCTTCATGGAGCTCAAGGATATGGGAGGAAAGCAAGCCAAAGGGATGGCGCTGCTTGTATGAAATTGTGTCCCAAGTTGGCTCCTGTGCTTCTCCACTGTCAATCTGCAGGGGGAAACCAGTGAAAATTTGTGAATTCGAAAGCACTGAAGGCAAGATGTGGCATTGAACCCTATAAGGAGTGCAGATAAAGAGCCTGCTGGCATAGAAGCATGATGCAACACACATTGGGAATAAGGGAGAAGCATTTAATTTTAAAATGGCATTAATAAGGCAGTCCTTGCCTAATGTACAAAACATATTCTGACCTTCAGAAAGCTGGAATCTGAGTTCCTCAGAACCAGATTTGCTCCCATGACTGCTGATGCATTTCTCCTGTGATTTCCAGTAGGCAGCTCTTCTGTGCTAGAGCCCCTGAGGAACTTGGAGAGTCTTCCTTAGATAATAAACCTTTGCTTAGGGGGGAACTTGTCCCATAAGATGAATCTCTGTGATTCAAACTTCGATATGATAAGCATGACCAAATGTGCATTCAGTAATTGTGACCCCAGTCAAGAGCCTATTGAAAACATTTTATTTGAATGCAGAAGTGGATGTATTTGCACAGACAGGGGATTCAGATAGAAAACCAGTTTGTTTCTTGATCACAAAAGACAAAAAAAAACCTGTTTGGGAAGCAGAGGTGTTGCTTTTCCTTTGAAGGTTTGAAAAAAATCACAATGTTAGATAGATTTTGCTGTAAAAATGTCTTTGTCACCATTGCAAATAAACCTGTTGCTAAATATAGGTTGCAAGGAAAAGCCAAGAACAACTGCATGCAATTCTGCAGGACGGCGCTGTGGGAGCCGGCGTGACTGCTGCAACGTGAATAGGCACCTTTTAGCAGCAGGATAGATTTGACAACCATAGATGTGGGCAAGGACAGATTGTTTTAGCATAGAAGGAGAGTGCAAGCACTCCTGGGGAATGCACATGGACCTGTGATCTGATTAGTAAACAGGCATGTCCATGCCAGCCTGAATCCCGCAGGCACTGCGCAAGCCACACTCCCAAACAGGCTTCCCTGCACCCAGGGGCTGGGGAGCCCACAGGTCTTCCAGCTCCCATTTGCTGGTGTGTTTACATTTCTGCTTCCTGCCTCCTTGCTGCAAAACATTGCTGCTGTACAACATAACAAACTTGCTGTCCTTATATGTGTTGCTGCATGGCTGGTTTTGGATGGGCGAGAGAGCAGGAGTTGGACCCCCTGTCTCCTTGGTGCCTCTCAGGCGAGCCAGGCAGGAGATGGATGGGGCTGCTCCTCTTCCTCACTTTGTCCTTTGCCAAACCTCCTAAAGGCTGGACTCCACATTCCTGGCTCTCCCGGTCACATTCCCCGAGTGACTGGCAGAGGTGGATGTGCAAGGAGTGCAGGTTTTCCACCACTGTGGGGATGCTTGCAAACAATAAACAAAAGCGTGCTGTGAAAGCAGCGGCGCTCCCATTCTGGAGATGATGCTATTTCTTCCGCTATAGAGAGTACCTGTTCCTTGTCATCATCGGATCTGATGAGCTGGTACTTTGTCTGGGGTGATGAAATGCAGTGTGTTGCAAACGTATTTGTAGATCAGTTCATGAGCAATGTGGACATCTGCAGCTGCAGTTTCCCTTCATGCTGGGAGCTCAACTAATGTCATTACCTACCTAGAAAGTGTGTGTTTTATCCTATTGCAGAATTCCATAATGCCATTTAGAACCTTTCCATTTAGTCAGGGAAAGGGAAAAAATTGATTCTAACGAGATATTCTGAAATGATTTGTGCTGTCTTTTCTTTCCATAGGACTGTGTGCTTTTACTGCCAGTATTCTAGAGGGACACTCACGGAAGAAAAATCAACAGGAATTAAACATTCACCTATAAAAGTGTGTGTGTGTTTGCTGCTTCCACACATTAACCGCATGGTTTTTATGCAAAAGCAAAAACAAAACAAAACAAAACAAAAAAAAAAAAAACCCAAACAAAAAAATTAATTTAGCATGAGCCAATTTACAGAGCATGGAAATTCACGTTCATTCACAGGATTGGAGGGTGCGCAGTTACCAATGCCGTGTATATACAAGATGCCATGCTGTTAACAGCTTCTTTCAAGCAGTTTGATGTCATCTCAAAAGAAATAAATTCCTGTGGCCAGAGGGAATGTACGGAGACGAAATGGTTAAACCATGGAAAGACACTAAAATTACTAAAATCCACAACAGCTCGCCTTATTTTTCTTGGACCCAAACTGTCAGGGTATAAAACACTATTTGTTTCTTTTTTAAACATCAATAGTTTTGCTGTAAATAAATAACACTGTATAAATTCTAACAAAATAGAATAAATGTTGATAAGGCACTGCCTTTTCGATCACAAACAGAATATTGCAAATGCATTGAGCAGGCTAGGTGTCTCAAATGGCTGCACCTACAGGGATATTCTGGGTGTATCTTCACAGATTCTTGTATATTAGCAATTATAATGTTTGTATATGCAAAAACGCTAGCTTGATTTTAAAAAAATCTTTAAAATCTGCTGCAAATTTAAATGATTCCCAAAATGAGGAATTCTGTAGTTCTGTGAAAATTTTTCTTCAGAGTACTAATATTTTGATGCATGTGTTTCACCTTATTTTGATTAAATCTTTTCCAGTTTTGCAAACACTATACCGCAACATGAAAAATAAGATTTTATCTGTAAACACAAAGCCCTTCATCTAATATTTGTTGCTGTTGCCAATTTTTCAATGAAATGACCTGAAACCCATAACATATACAGTAGTTGCATTATGGGGAGGGGGGTGCTATCTGTTCTCGCTTTATAACGGGGGTAATGCCTGCAGCTTTAGAAGTGGGTTGGTGCTCTAAGGAGCACAAGTTTGGGATATTTTTAAATGAACTGAAGAGGAAATTATTAGCTAATAGACTGGCAGCACGCTGTAAAATTATTACTGTATTGTGTACTGGCTATAAGATGTAGAATCTTTCAGTAAGCCAATCATCTGTAATCATCCTAGCAGTGTAATATTAGGTTGTTAAGGCTGCTGTGTTTTAAAGGGCATTTTTATTTGGGTTTTGGTGAAATACTTTAATTTGTTGATTATATTCATATGGAAACAGCATTCATTGATAATAGCTCTAATTACATATGTATGAAAACAACAAACACTGGATGATCTAGTTGATTATTTAAGCATAAAATAAATTGTGTTAAAACTCTTGGATAACGTGTATTTGGCAGTGTTCTTGTACCCTACAGCCGTGCGGCTTCGCAAGGCCACACGTTAACCACCCTTGGATTTTCCTTCTTTTCCTCTCTGTTTCTTTTGTCTGATCCACCTTCTCATCTCCTCAGTGTGACAGGCCATCACTTGTCAGGCTGTCCCCAGGTGGGGGGAACAGGAGAAAAACACAGCAGCCAGCACATCCTCAGCACAGCTAAGGAGAACCCACCTCCCCAGGACTTAGGAGACCTCCTCGGGCGTGGGGAAAGGCCCTGTGCAGCAGGGGTATGCGCAGCCTCTTCTCCAACGCGTGTTAACTCTGGACCTCCTTTAATTTCTTTCCCCCCTTCGAGAACCAGGAAAAGCAGCATGTATCAGTCAGACCAATAGCCAGCTCACTGCAGATGATGTAAATAAAGTGTACATCTCCTCTATATATCATGCACTTCCTGTATATTACAGGTGATGGACCACTATATATATAAAATGTGGCCAAAACAAAGTTTTGTAGGCAGCATTGGTACACGCTCACTGCTCTGGACTACAGGCTTCTGCTCAGGTGCAATAAATAAATTTTATTACTCAGGGTTCAGTTTTACCTGGCTTTCAAGGCAACATGGAGATGATGTGTTTTACCCCAGTTTGGCACCTGAGGAGGCACTGCTGCTACGGATCCAAGTCAGTCTGCTGCTTGTTATCTGCTGACCCACGCAGGAACTGGTCCTCGCCTGGGGTCAGTCAGCAGAGCTCTCCTGACTGTGGTGAACAGCACTCAGCTCCAGAAGAGCGTAACAGGTTGGTTTGTCAGTGTTTTCGAGTTATTAGGGCTGCCGGCTTTTGAAGCAGTGGCAGTAAATGAAGTGGTTTTCATCGCTCTAGCAGCCAGTCTGTGTTGCAATGCACGTTTTATCTAGGTCAGGATGCCGCTGGTACAATGCCGATGGCTCAGGTCCTTACGCCAGAGTATGGAGGGCAAATGTCACTTAGGCTGCTGGAGAACAAACACATCTTATTGCAGGTCACAGTCTGACAGCAGCGTTCATACTCCTGGAGACCTCGCTGTCCAGATGCCTCCCTCCCGCTCGCCGATATCCCGATCAGCTGAATGAAAAAGAATGTTTTTAGTAAATGGTGTGTGGATATTTAATATTATATAACGATTTTGCAGTTGGAAGCAAAGGCTGTGGTGATCACCAGCAGGAAGGCGGAAGCAATGCTGTAGAAGAGCCTCACTTCATCTCTCTGTGACAGCATCCAAAAGGCAGCATTTCATTTGACTCATCTCTCTCCTCTGCCTGGTCCCCTGTTAGTGCCTGAGGCTGATGAGGAAGAAAGCTGGGATTGTACCTGGAATGGTTGTTCTGGCAGGCAGAAGCTCTCTTTGTGTAGACAGACAAGTGGGGTTGCCTGTGCAGGTGGCAGAGGTGTGTAGCGTTTTCCTGCCACTGGTGGTGATTTATGTGGCACCTTCAAGCTCAGGGAGTTGGTCTTGACCGTGACAGCAGCCGTGAGTAGCTGCTGGCTCACCTTGAGGCTCCCAAGGATGCTTTTGCAGCAAGGCCCAGCCACGCGTAGTGCTCAGCACCCGAGCAGGCTGTGACCGTGGCAGACGCCTCTTGGGCCATCCGGGCCAGCACCGTACGTGCCTGGGCAGGGCAGTCCCTCACTGCCAGCAGGTCCTGGTCCCCCAGCTCCTGCCATGCAGGCCGGCCGTGTCGCCGCTTGCTGCCTCCCGTGAAGCTTTGATACAATGGAGAGGGTGAAGGTTGGAACGGGAACTCTGTAGCTAAATTTGCAGAGTTTAAAATTTCACATTAAATGTTGCACAAACAGGATTTTCTGGGTGTTGGTGTGTTTTGCATTGAGTGTATTGATTCCAACAGTAGCTCAGGATATTTGGGAAAAACAAGGTTGAAGCACAAAATGTCATTTGAGAAGGAAAACAGAAATCTTGCCAGTACTAGCAAACAGTGCAGACAGCCCTGGAGTGGGTGAGGGCTCTACCTCTAATGTGTGCTTTTGTCTTTTTTTTCATATTTTCTCCAGTAAGAACATTCCCCTTAGAGGCAAAATTGTAAGTCATGGGACTTTTACTGCATCTGTTAAAATATACTTGATTGCTAAATACAGTGTTCTTTTCATCCTTTGATATTTGATTTAGCACTACCTAATAATAATGCTGTAGAGTATCCTACTGTACTTTTTCCATTTCTGAAAGAATATCAATTACATTTTAGTTGTGGCCGGTAATAGTTTTAATGTCAGAAATTCTAAAAGCTTCCATAGTGCAGAGCTGACATTAGTGGGATAAATGGCAGTCGCTTGCAGGATTGCAGCACCCTGCTAATTAATGCTAATTTCCTGGGGGGGTTGCTTAACACAGGCTTTGTCAGTAGTATGCACTGTGCAGGAAATCAAGACATGCTCTACGGGGGTTGCTGCAGCCTGGCACGAGGGGCGCGCTCCCCTAAGAACCTCTCCATGACCCCTACGGAAGAAGTTTATAACTGGGGTTTCTTTGGGCTCAATCAAGTCCATAAAATTTGATGAAACTCACTGAAGTCCATCAGTGGCAAATTTTTATCACGTAACCTATACAATGTCAGCAAACTCAGCATGAGCAGCTTGGCCTGGAGGAAAGCATGTGCCGCCGTGGCGGTGTGAGGCCCTGTGTGGTCAGAGGGCTCTGCAGGGGCAGCAACGACAGCATCGGGGCAGCTCCCTTGCCCCCCCGCAGCCCTCTGCCCAGGAAGGGGGTGCAAGTTGGAAGGCTGGGGGTTGCCTGGAGGAGCCTGGTGTGGGGATCCTGGGCAGGGTATCAGCAAGGCTCATTTTTTATGCATGACGTATGAAAATGCTATCACCGACCCATTGCACCCTTGGCCCTGGGGTTGTGCACTGGGATTGCCAAGGGGCAGTGGGAGGGGGCACATGTAAACTGGACCTCTATTTTCGAGGCAGATCCCACCAAGCCAGGGCTGGAGGAAGACGAGCTCCCAGCTCAGCTCCCTTCTAACCCAGAGCGAGCGAGGGAGGGAAAACACGGTGATAGTGAGGAGGAAGCTATTCTTACTTCATTGAAAGCACAGCAGTTTTCCAACAGAGACGCAGAACCTAGGGTAGGGAGGGGGAAGATGGGAAAGTTAGAACGAGCCTGCTACAAAGTGCTTGACATAAAAAATAGTCCATTACTGGGGGAGAAAAAGGTTAGTGAAGGACAGAAAAATGAGCTACTCAAGAAAAATCTATGTACGTGCCACGTTCTTCATAACTGCTGATGCTAAAAACAGTATGCTAACTGTGCACGGCTTTATTTATTTGACCCTAAGTCCTGGAGGAAGGCAAAGATTTATAATAAAAGTTTTATTGGTACTTTTCCCATCATGCTAACGTTCAATTATTGAGAGCCATTTGGGCTATAAAACAGCAATGCACAGCGAACCCCTGTTCACCAACCTCCTTGGAAAGTTCCCAGAGGCTGGATAACATTACGGCATGGCCAGACCAACAGAATTAACCTAGTATGAACTCTGAAAAAAAAAAAAAAAAAATCCCCAGGAGAACAAAGATGCAAAAGCAAAGCCCCAGAGCTGAAGATGCGTTAGCTTCTGGGTGGCTACCGCGTGGCACATTTTCATAGCCAGATGCTCCATCCTGCAGAGAGACTAGACAGGTTTCTGAATGAATAATTGTTGGTCAGAAAATCAAAGTGGCATGGCATTATTTTCATCTGAATAGCTTGTTAGAAAACATGTTTTATCCTGCATCAACAGACACCTTAATCCATATTACTAGCAAATTGGGTTTTTTTCTGCTCATACAAATGCCTTTCAAATCAAGGTTTCTCCCCTTCCACAACACTTCTACAATGGTAAAACTTCCACATATGCACTCAGTTTTCCCCCTTGAATATTCCCTTGTGTACAGGTCACAATTTTTTTTTAAGTCTGTTTCAGTTTATTTTCCTAGCAATATTTTCCATTAATTGCATTTTAATGCGACTTTGTCTTTCCTTTTTATTTTTTCCCCGTCTATTGCAGCTGGGTACTGAGTACGGTACAGAATTTTTCCTAGGGTTGACTAGCTTCAGTTGGTCTTTTTCTCTTCAGTCTATAACTACTGAATATTTTAATAAAATTGTGTTGTTACAAAAGGTCTTCCAGCTGAGTAATGGACCTCTGGAATTATATTAAGGATACACTAAATCTTTGAACATACCTGTTTTAACACCTCGTGCCTAGCAATGTATTTTATACAAATATTTCTGTTTGATGTTTTCTGTTGATGTGAGTTTATGAAATACTGTTTCTAATTGCCCATTACCTCCTGTAATTATAGTTTCTGTGAATAAATCCCTGCCTTTTTATTGCTTCTTGTTGATGTGAGTATCTGCTCTGCTATTATTACAGTGCTGGTGACATTTTGAGATTCTTTATTTGGTCCAACACCTCCTCTTGCTCCCTTAGAGTTTTGCATTTATTTTTTGTACAATAAAAAAATATTAGGGCAAGGAGGATGGGCCACTCATCCTGCCGGTGCTGTGGTAGTGACAGGCTGGTCGCAGTGGCTTCGTAACCCCCGCCTGCGGTGGGGGACAGGGCCCTGGCAGCAGCGCCCTGAGCAGCCTTGCACCCACGTGAAGCTGCGGTGTGGGGCAGCCTCTATAAGCCTTTAAAAGGGGGTTTTGCTAATTGTGCTTATACCACACACTTTTACTTTTTAATTGGTTTGGTTAACATCTTACAGATGTGCAAAGCATGTGAGGTTTTTTTTTTTTTGGGGTGCTAATTAGGATAAAATTTTCTCTCCCGGTTTAATCTATTAATTTGGAGTAGTTGGCTGTAATTGTAATTAAATATATGGGTGCTGTTTTTTAAATGACTGAAATGCTGTTATGACAAGAAGGATGCCATCTCAGATCTAAACATCAAGGGCCCCTGAGTTTTCCTCCCACTCCCCCACTGACTCAGTGTTTGTCATTGGGCAAGTACCTCAGCTTGCTACCTCCCTTTCTTGCCTTCCAGGACTATTGTGCGAATTAATTAGATAATGTTTCAGCATGGCTTTGAACTGGAGAGTGCTACAGAAGTGCCAAGTTATAATTTATTGTTATGAAACTGGCGTGCTGTCTGAGAGTGAGACCTCTGATGCAACCCCAGCAGAGAGGGACGGTGAGGTGGCTGAGGGAAAGCTCCCCTCTCATCTCAAGATCCTTCCTATCCACACCCGCTGTCTGCAGCACCTTCAGCCTGCTCTAGAAATGTTCTGCTGAAGGCAACACCAGCAGCTGGGTGGTGTGATCCTGGGGACGCAGCCCCTGCCTTAGCCGACCGATCCCGGCTGCTAGATTGTGAATGTCGCCTGCGCCTCCCAGTCTGTTTTCAGGCTACTTTTGACGTCCCAAGGAGCAGCGGCCACGTCGTCTGGAAAATTATAGCACTCCAAATCAGCAAAGCACTTAAGATTAACATTGATAGTACTGAAGAGTGGCTTAAGGTTAAGCACGCTGTGGGGCATGCTGGGTATGATTAGCCTGGAGCAGGTGCATGTTTTGCTGATGCAAGTTTTCAAAATACTTAGGCCTTGATTCAACAAGACACTCAAACGTGAGCAGTCCCACTGAAGGCAATGGAAATAACTGGCTGATCAAAGCTGGGCAGCCAGATGAGGAAAGAACATTAAGTTACAAACCTGTTTGTTTAGAAATGAGTTTGCTTTGAGGAGCACATGTGCGTGTGGACAGAGGCGACAGAGCAAATGGGCTTGCCTGCCATCACCAGCGCTGCGGAGTGTGTACATGAAGTAACACTTCCTCATGACCCGGCTGTGTTCAGCCGGTTTCCCAAATACCAGCAGACCTATTTAAAAGCAATTCTGTTGAATTGTAACGACCTGCCCAAAACAGTGCTCATTATTTCTCAAATCCTATTTTAATCCCTTGGTTTTTTTATCCCAAAGCTTGTGTTGGCGGAGCAGCTCAGCCTGGGTGCTGCTGTGGGGCAGAGGAGCTGGTGGCCACCCAGGTGGTGGGACTTGTCCGGCCCTACAGACCTGCAGGGATTGCTGCAGGGGCATTTTAGGATAGCACCGAAAAGCTCTCCTCACAAGACCTTATGGACATCATGGTCTGTGGAGACCTGTGCATCTATAGCAGCATCTCTTGATGCTGATGCTGTTATGGTTTGAAAGAATCCTGCCCTAATGAAGCCTAGGGATGGTAAATCCAGCTGTGGGGGCTACAACTGCTCCGGGTGGTGCTGAGAGTCACTGGTGCTGATGGCCTCATCACATTTTAATGGCATCAGGGCCAGGCGGGTGGTGCAGGACCTTTTCTAGCCTTAAAAGCCCCGAGCCAATGCACTCCGGCAGTGCCAAGGTGGGGCTGCACCAGTGCTAGATGGGGATCTCCCTTCCCCCCTGTACCTCCCCATTTTATGCTCTGTTTGCAAGGCAGTGTAATGTGCTCGGTCAGACACATGGACAGGCATTGCAGAAAATAGCACTCATGTCTGAAAATCACCAACGGCCCTTTTACTGCTTTTCTTGTGATTAAAAGACCAAAAATAAAATGACCCGCACTTATATTCCCAGGCAGGCAGAAAGAATAATTACTTTACAGAGATGGAATTCCTTCATATATTATAGCCATTAAAAAGAGTAAAATCTGAAATTTACTGTGGCATGGAACAAAAAGGTAGTGCAGTTAGAGATAATGAAATCCTTACTTGCCATTAACAGAAAAATTACTGTTGTTAGAAGACCCCTTCATAAATAATTGAGAAAGCAATTATACAGTCTTTGTAACTAATTTATCCAGGAGCAATACGGACAACGGTATGCCATATAACAAATGGCGCGTACGCTCTATCGCACTACAACTCGTGCCTTTATTCAGCCGCTCCAGAAAGAAATAATAAAAAAAAAGAGACTAATGCACATATTAGAAAATACATTATCTGAAATGAGAGATGGGTGTTAATATATCTTAATTTAAAGTGGTTTTAGAGCAGTATGGAGGCCTGAATTAGCATGATACTTCTCTGCACCGCAAAGGGGAGCGGGATGGGGGGGGAGGGCGACCTGTGTCTGTACATTCTTTTATAGAAATATTTTTTTTTTTTTTTTTTTTAAAAAAAAGGGTTTTCAGGTGTTTGAATTGTGGGTAAGTGAACCCCTGCAGCTCCAGCCTCGCGTTGCTGGGAGAGCCCCGGGTTTTCTGACACGGGGCGCGGGTTTGAGCAAGGCGCAGGTGTTTCTTCCCATACACTGAGGTAAAAAAATCCAAGGGTTGCGTGCACGCCGCTTGCCGCGGACAGTTTAACATTTAAACAAGGCTTTCCGCGCAAAGGCCCTGCCGCCGGGGAGGCCTGGCCGCCGCTACGGCCGCGCCAAGCGCCGCCCGCCCGCGCCGCCGGCACGCTGCCGCGGCGGGCCCCGGAGCCGCCGCCGCCGGCGGGGCGGTCCCGCTCCGGCAGGGGGCGCTGTAGGCGGGCGGCGGCGGCGGGCGGGCCCCTCTTGGCGCGCGGGGAGGCCGCGGCGCCGGCGCGCGGCGGGCCCCGCCCCCTGCTCGCCTGGCGGCGCGGCGCGGCGCGGCGCGGCGGGGCGGGCGGGAGCGGCGGCGGCGATGGCGGACAGCGCCAGCGAGAGCGACACGGACGGCGCCGGCGGCAGCGGCGGCGGCGGGGTCGGCGGCCCGGCGGGTCCGCTGACGGCGGGCGGCCCGTCGGCGGGGCCCGGCTCGGGGGTGGCGGTCGGCGGCTCGGGGGGGAAGGCGGGCGGGATCGTGATCTCGCCGTTCCGTCTGGAGGAGCTGACGAACCGCCTGGCCTCGCTGCAGCAGGAGAACAAGGTGCTGAAGATCGAGCTGGAGACCTACAAGCTCAAGTGCAAGGCGCTGCAGGAGGAGAACCGCGACCTGCGCAAGGCCAGCGTCACCATCGTGAGTGCGGGCGGCGCCGCGCCGGGCCCGGCGGGGCGGTGGGGGGGTGCCCCGCCGCCGGGGTGTCCGCGCAGGGCGGGCCCGGTGCCGCCGCCCGCCCGCCCTCTCCTCAGCCCCGCCGCGGCCCTTCCCGCCCCGCGGGGCACCCGCTTCCCCAGCCCCCCCCCCCCGCCCCGGGGGCGGCGGTTGGGGCGAGGTTACCTCAGGCGGGCCCGGCTGTCACCGTGGCCCGGCCCCGGGGGGTGGGACACGGGGACAGGTGGGGTCACCTCGCCCCCTTCGCGCCGTCCCTCAGCACGGACCTGCAGGACCGGGAGGGAAAACGGCGAGGAACCGAGGTGGTTCCCCCCCGCCGGCCCGGAGCCGCCTGTCCGGCCCGGAGCTCGGCGGGGAGGCGGCCCCGGGCGGCGGGGGCTCGGGAGGGGGCGGCTCGGCCGGGGTCTGAGCTGAGGGAGCAGTCAGGGCCCTGCAGGGGAAGGGCCATGTTCCCTGGATGTTCCCTGAAGTTTCTCAAAGTAGAGATTTTCTTCGAGTATAAGTAATCTGTGGAGATTACAGATTAACTCGTCAGGCGTCACCTCTTCAGCCACTCTGCAGAAACAGCGAGTTGCAGGAGAACGTCTTAGTCACGAAGAAATGTTTTATTTGTACTGTTTTGTTAGCTGTGGTATTTCAGGAGGTTGTTTAAAAACTCATTTAAGGCAAACCCCTTAAAATGAGTGCAAGTAACACACACCGCTCTGTCCTGGGAAGAGCTTAGCTACTGGTTTATGAGCATTGAGAGGATAACTTGGAGTTTATCATCGTTTTATACGATGCTGCTAGGCTTCAGTCCTCGGTAAAGTACATATGAAAATACAGTAAATATGAAATTGTTTTCTTCCCTAGGAGTGGGGAGTTTTGGAGTTGTAGATTAGGGGGGTTTTCTTTGCTAATTCAGTGGTTAGAGGGATCGTTCAGGTGTTGTAACGATCCTGGCCTGCACGCAAACAAAGTAGGTAACATGTTAAAGACTGATTAAAGGTAACCCCAATACTTGTATGCGCTGTCCTGTATATCCTTGCCGGTGCAGATAGAGATGCCTTGAGAGAGCCTGATCCCACCTGCATGTGCTCATCCTCTTCTCATCTGATTTTTCACAGGGGTTGCTTTATTACAAACGTAATGGCTATTTTATTGATAATCAGTTTTTTTGTTGCCGAAATGGAGCTCATCTAGGCAAACCTCTCATCTCTTCCCAGTAGTAAGCATTCAGCATCTAGCAGGATGTGGGCCGGAACAGTGCATGCAATACAGTACAGAAGTAATTTATTCAAGGATGACAAATATAGTGCTAGTTGGGGAAACGTGTGCTTTGTTAATACTTACGAGAAGAGAATGTGTCTGAATTAGGTAGCAGCGGAGTGCCTTCTAATGTTGAAAGGGGCTAAGACATCTTGTCAGTCAGACATTTTCTCTTTGCCTGTTAGAAAGGCACAGCATCTTTCTGTATCTCGGTAGGTATACTGTTTGTAAACAACCTGAAAAAAAATGTTTGTGTGAATTCAAGTTCTTTTGGTGCTGTCTCTAGTGACTGATTACATTATATTTTCATCAGATTTTAATTTACACAAAGGAAGTATTTTTTTAAATCTAAAACTTGGTCTGTATGTTTTTGACATCTTGGATTAAGAGAGAAAAGGCATTAGACTTTTATAGCAACTTGTAGGCTGTCTGGAAAACCAGCATCTTTAGCAGAGATTCTGTCTCTGGTATGCTAAACTGTGTGCACGACAGAGTAAACCACTTCTAATTCAGCAAGTGGTGAAATAATGAATGCAAAACATAAAGTCTCCGTGGTCTGAAAAAAAGTTGTGCTGTGGTTTACATAGTCCGTAAGGTAAACACATTTGCAGTCAAAATACTTTGTCGTGTTGCTCTAGTATACAAGTGACTGGAGATGAACTTTGTTGGAACCTTGAAATGTGTGCCATTTGCATGTAAATGTAATTAAGTAGAAAGTTTTCTGATTTTCTCCATTGTGATTATAAACCTTCCTCAATTTACTCTTCCACCAGCCAGCTCAAGCTCCTCGCCGTGTCGCTGCGCTGGCAGATGGGCGCTGCACACCAGTTTCCTGTTGTAGATGTTGTCATGTCACGAAATCAGCTTTGATTTTTATCAAGTGTTGAGGATGAGCTCTGAAGCATGAATGAAATAGCCAAAATAGCAGGTGAAAGGACTAAACCTGTATGCTGTAGGTGAAGGTGACTCCTCGAACCATGCGGCTCTTCATCTGCAAGCCATTCGCTGTCCTGCCGTTTGAGCTCCGTTGTGTGAGTGCTGCAGAGACTCTTCACTTTCTCTAGCTCCTGCCATTGTCTGTAATGGTTTTGCATATTTTCCCTTTAAAGATTACCAGGTAGAAAGCTGTCGTCTTCCTCCTTCCTCTTGTCTCCATTCTGGTGTAGGGGTTAATATGACATCATCTTCTTTGTTTCTGTGTTTGTGCATAGTGTTGTTGGTATCAGTGTGGATGTGCACAGTTTGGGAATTATTTAAATAGCTTGCTACATAGGATCCTATTAGTTCTATTTCGTAGTTAACCCTTGTGTCAGAGGGTTGAAAATAAGCGTTAATTAAGAGTAGGAGACCTATGTTAAGTAGTTGCACTTGGAAAACTGACCGAGAAAAGGTGTTGACTTGGCAGGCTTCTATGCTTCCTAACTTTGTATGAACTTTCATCTAAAACACGTAAAAACAGACGCTACTTTAATACTGAAATTGGTAAAAACTAGCTTGGACTAGGTGTACATCCAAAAAGATGTGTAAACTCTACTCCTTCCAGTAGCCTGAAATGCAAATGAAATTATGCTGTTGCTCATGTGCAAGACTGTGAAATTAAGTAAATATGTGATAACTTTCTCACCTGCTATTATTAGTAACAAACTGTGAGGGAGGGAGCCAAGCGGGGAGAAAGCTAAGTAAATTTGAAGTGTTATCTAGCAGTGCAAGAGCATTACATTACAAGATGAAAAGTTTCAGATCAAATATTAAGAAATAACTAAGAGCACTTGACCCATTTGCAGAGAGTTCATTTATAAGTATTTAGCAATCTTTAATTGTATGATCTCATGGTATGTTACTGCAAGGTCTTTTTTAGGAAATGGAACTGTTGGTGCCTAGCTTGGGAAAAATCACACACCTGGAGATCTGAGATGTGAAGTAGTGAGTTTTGGTTATAGTGCTGCATTACCAGAAGTGGATTTCCTGTGTGAACTTGCTTAAATTTTTTTGCGAAAAAAGCCTACCAAGAAGATGTTGTATTTAATGGACTAAGTCTGGGACAGCACAACTTCTCTCGTTAAATAAAAGTGCCTTCAAAACCGGGGGTGGTGGTGGTGGTGGGGTGACTGCTTTTCAAAAGATCGAATTATTGTGTGTGACAAAAGCTGAAATACTTCAGCCGGGTGTAGATATGTCTTGGTCAAGAGGTTTCTTTTGAAGTAAGTAGAACTTGGATTTCTAAGTTCTTTTTTTCTACTTTTCAGTGTTTGATGTAACAAAGTAATCCTATTTCAGTGAAAGCCATGTAACCTTTAACTGATACTGAAGCATTTTGGTTTTCTTTGTTGTTGTTTTGAACTGACAGCCCTCATACAAACAGTGCTTTTAATAAAAGAAAGAGTTTTAGTCCCCGATTGCTACAGGTACATACATCCTTACTCTTGGATGGCAGGTTCAGTAACTGACCTCGTGTAAATTGGCCTGCTATAGTCAGGCATCTTGTGTAGTGTTAGAATATTAAAGTGTAATAATTCTTACTCTGTTATTTATTTTTTAACTGAGATGAAGATAGTGTATTTGAGAAGCCTTTATTTTAAAATGTTCCTGCTCCAGAATGCTTGATGTAGCTGGTTTAATGCTTTGTTACATAGATTTTACAAGAACAGCTTCACAGGTTGTTTCCCTGCCCCTCCAGCCCTCCCCCCCCCCCCCCCCATTTGTTTTCTAGGGAGGGGAATTATCCTAGAAATCCCTATTTGTGGTGCTGTGTGGATCCCCAACAGGATCATCAATTCAGATGAGACAGTCTGATCCAAAACGCTAATGGCATCAGTAACACTTGGATGCTGGTTTTTGTGGGCTTGCCATGAGTTACTGCTGTCTGGTAGAGACTGCTACAGCGCTTGCTGGCAAGGGGCGTTGGGACTTGGGACTGCTGCACGCTGCTGTGGGTTGTGAGTGGCAGTATTTTACGGCAAGACCTCTGCTACCCTTGTCTCTGTAGCTAAACCTGCTCCTCTGCGCCTTGGCTCTCAGCTTGACTTTTTTTATTCCCCGAGCGCTAGCAGAGGGCAGTCGGATCTCCTGGCTTCTCAGTCTCCTCTGCATTTCTGCAGAGCAATGTGAACAGCCTCCCACCAGCTGGGAGAAACAATGGAAGAAAAAGCCTTACTCAGCTCCTATTTCCTTGCCCCTACTCGCAAATCCTGAAGAAATTTGTTGCTTTTGATAACAGCCATCTCCTGAAAACAAACAGGCTTTCTGGGACTGCAGGTTGGAAAAATCCTGTGTGGTATTGTAGACTTGTTACAGTTTTCTCAGTAAACAACCAGATTTAGATACTGGAAATAAATATGATTTCAGCTTTTTGTTCTCAAGGAAGTGTGCGGTGGGATTTGTGTGTGTATGCATGAGATTGGCGGTTGTGGGTCTTCATGGAAAATGTCAGCCTGGATAGATAGTTTGGGGAAGTGAATGGGTGTGCTATATTGTCAAAAAACCCTTGCAAAAATGATTTTTAACAGTTTTTTTCTTTCCTGGAGTTTGCACCAGAATTTCAAAGCAGAACACCTGTTTCAGTACAGAATATGTTTGTTAATAGTAGAATAAAGGGCAGGATAGGCTAACAAACAAAATATGAACCTTTAAAAGACGCTCACTTAAGGACAGGGGTATGAATGAAAGAAATCCATTAGTAGCAGCTAGAGGTAAAAAGTAAACTAAGAAAGCAGGGAGATTAATATTTTAAGTCTGTTAGTCTGTTATTTACTCTTTATTTTAAAGTAGGTCTTGCTTGTGTGGAAGAGGCTGGCTTGCTGTTTTGTGATGTCTTCTGTAGGTGTAAGAAACCTGGTTGGGGCTTTTGTATCCAGCTGCATCGCTTGTAACTAGTCTGTAGCCAGACTAAACTAAAAGTCTACCTCAATAATACCAACTTATTTTAGAAATGCATTGCTTACTTGCTTTTTTGAGTAAAAGACAACATTGTTGCTAAGATTAGCAAATTCATGCACAATGAAACCCCATCCAAAATTTTTCAGGAAGAGCAGGCACATAGGAAGTGAGTGTTTTGTATTTGAATTTTGCATTTGCCTCAGATTCTCAAGAAGTTTCTATTGAGCTTCTACAAAATGCCTGTAAAGGAAAAAGGAAGCTTAGTAATGCACTTTGGTGTTAACTGTTTTGGCCCTTAGGTTAACACGGTAAAAGCAATGCTACTTGCTGCGCAGCTGGCAAACTAATCGTAGAAGAGTATATTATTGTCTGCTTGCATTTGGTAGTTATGCACAGCCACTAGCATATTGAGTTCCCAGGGAAAAACACTGTCGATGCAGTGGTAACAGCACATTACCGTTTGTCAGTGTTGTAGCCCACCTTCAGTGCTGGGTAAAAAACAAACACAAAAAAAAGCCCAGAGGAAAACTGGTAATGTTTCTGGCCTGTGTAGAACTTGATTCATATAGTTAATAAAAGAGAACGCTTGAACACAGATGCTTGTACTTTCAGGGAGTTTGAATTTTCTGAAGGTTACTAAATCATCTGCTTTGATTTGGGTCACATCTTCATGTTTTTCTGAGTCGTTCCTGCATTGAATCTCGTAACTTACCTAGAAATGTGTCTTTGGGAAGGGTATCCAGTTTTAATTTGAAGACTCGGAGTGGTGAAGAACTGTTGTGCTTGGAAAGGCTCTGGTGTCCTGCCTCTGGTTCTTCCTGTCAGCTTCATCAAGGCTGAGCCATTGGTTCCCACTGTGCCTTTTGGCTAGGTTAACAAGTGTTCTGGATCCTCTGCTTTCTCCTTGTGAAGATACAGGTTGTGACAGGCATCTTCTGGTTTACTTTGACAAATTGAACTAAGCTCTCAGGCTCTGCGATGCTGGAAGTCTAATGTGCTGGATCCAAAATGCTGTGGGTATACAATGCACTGATCTAGTCTAAGCACACTTTCCTCCTTCCAATCTGCACATGTGTTTCTGATAACTTAATTTGGAACTGACAGGTTTTTTTTTTTGCCATCCAGTATCATCAGTTGTCTTCTGTGAGCTTACTGTTGTGTGCTCTGGCTGATTTGGTAGAAATGCAGTAGCACATGTGTGCCTCTTCCAGGTCTGATTTGTACTGCTGGGTTGTCCAGGAGCACTTGGTTTGGTGCTAATAACTGTGGAGCCATAGTCTCAAGAAGGGTATTTTCCCTTCCCCTGGGATTTTTTGAGGCTCTGTTCCGTAACCCCTCTGTTTTTCTTTACAAAGAGGTACCAACCCCTTAAGTTTCTTCCCCACCCCGTACCAGTTTCACCAATGCTATGTACAGCAGTGAAGGTGAGCTGTCTCTCTGTTGGACCTTGGGTAGCAGTCTGTGTTACAGCGTTGTGTGTGAAGCTAATATGGAGTTGCTGTTTGTTCCTTCTCTCCACGTCCGTTCTCTGAGAGACACCTTTGGTTTGTGGGGCTGGTCCTTTTTTTCAGAAGCGCAGCTTTAGTAGAACTCCGTTTGCTTCAAATGAAACAAAACGTGAAGGTGTCTGTTCTCTATTATTTTTTACAATCGTGCTAATCTCAGTCTCCCAGAGTTTATCAGAACTGACTTACTGAATAATAATGCACAGCGAATACGTTGAACAGCATCATGCTTAGTACCTGTTGGTGTGAAATTTCTAATGATGTTTGCCACTGACAAGTATTTTTGAGGTTAGTAAGCCACTTTGGAAATCCTGCTGTATACTTTGATTATTTTCTAACCATTTTTAAATAATGTATGGCATATATTACTAAGCCAAAAAGTCATATGGGTGCCATATACACATCCTACACCTTTGCAGTTATCTTTATTACAAATAGTCCGTGGCTGAAAGATGAATCTGTGCTTATCTGCCACAACTTGTTCTCTGTAAAACCATGCTGAGTGACCCTTTTAATATTTCTGTCCTTTATACAGTAAACGAATTTGTTTCCAGTATTACCATTGGGTTGATACCAAACTCTGATAACCATCTATGTCTTGCTTGCCTTTAAATATTACACAACAGCTCTACTTTTTTTATTCCTTACTTTATTGATGTTCCCATGTTTAATAATGGTGGAATGCCTTCAGTCAGTAGGAATACTGGCCTGTTAATTACCGTGGGGATGGAAGTGGAATAAGAACTGGGATTTTAGAGTACACTTGGGAATTTTTAATGATGCAAAGTTCTTGTTGTTTCTGTGGGCTTGCTCTTCTGCATAGAAAGTAATTTTGCTTTTCTCTTAAGTGAACTTTCTCATCGAGGTTGTATCTTGAATTGTGTGTCAGAACTGGTTTATCATCAGCTTTTATTTGAAGAACACTGTTTAATGTCAGGTTTGAACATTTACTGAGACTAATGGCTGTTGTTTCTTAGTGTATCTCCAGTGACTTTAGAATGTTTTGAAGGAGAGAGTTTTATTTTTTTCTGCCTTGTACACCTAACAGGTTTGCTTTGAAGAAAAAATATTTGTGTGCTACTGCTGTATGTCTGCTAGCATTTTTTAATGAAACTTTTTTTCACTAGTACAGTACAGGGCATTCGCCCAAATGGGTTTTCCCAATACTGAGAGTTTTGCATCATTCACAACTGCTGATTTAGATGGTAGAGTAAAACGTTAAGTATTTTTAGGGGTTCTAGCGCTGTTGCTAATCCCAGTATTGGAAAGCTAGTACAGACAAGACTTTGGAATAATTTTTAAATCCTGGAAGTTCTTACTTCATTTTAGTTGTGGTTTTGACTGTAATGGAGTTTGAAATTTATTGCTGATTTCAAAGGATGAAGGAAAGTGATTTTTTAATTTTTTTTCCAGAGTAGGTGCGTGGTCTGTGGTTTTCTTGCACTTGTTAATTCCATTTCCTTGGCCTCATTGCTTGTTTCCTCCTACTGCTGATACTAACTTCACTTAATATTGAAGTTGTTGTTTTCAAAGTCCTTAGTTTTAAGTGTTGGTATACACGGGGTGTATCTTCATCTATAGACTGTCAGTGCTAAAGCTCCTTGTAGTAAATGAGGAAATAGTAGTGGTGTGTGGCACATAGCTGTGGTGAGCAAGCTTACACATCTGCTAGAGACTTCGGCAAAAGTGTTTGTTTTCATCCTGCACCTTGAAAGGTGTGCTTGGGTGGGATTTCAGGTGAGGACTGGAAGAGCAGAAGGCACTTGGAAGGTTGACTTCACGGCAGCTGCAGACAAGGCTGTCAGGCAGCTGGATCTACGGGATGCAGCAGGAGGATGGAGTGCCAGTTTCCCGCAAACAGATCTTGAAATGTGATTGGAATGAAGAAACAAGATAGTGCTCCTCCAAAGGAGTGAAAATTGTCAGCAGTAGGCATCCAATGTATTTCAGCATAGCCTGGTAAAAGCAGTGAGGAAAAGAGTTGGTTTACTGCTCTTTTTTTGGGCTGGGGGGTAGGAAGAAGTTGCTGAATTTAGCAGCAGAGCAAGAGGTGAATCCTTTCTGTCTTTCTCTTAAAGAAAAAAAAAAGCTGAAGGAGGAGCATAATAGGGACAAAATGTACAAATTGAATTATGCACAGGATTTGGGGTCTAAACAGAATGAATGGAAAAGAGACAAGGACATATTCTAGGAGAGGGGCAAAAAATACAATATAAAGCAAGTTCCCATGGATCCATAACAGAAAACATTCCTGTGACACCTTGCTTCCAGCACAGTGGCCTGGGGATGTCCAGAAGGGAACATCTCAAGTAATGCTTCTTCAGTCAAGTCCTTCTGTCTGACTGAAGAGGTGACTCAGTTTTAATTAGGTGGACTGTTATTGGCCCATTTCAATGTATGGGATGAGAGAATGAAGTGAAAAAGGAAGGCAAGACATTTAAGGTGAACTATTCCACAGTAAAAAGGCAAGTGTCTGAGTAGGAAACTCCAAAGCACAAATTACAGATGTGCGGGTTTCACCTATCTCTGTGGGGTGCAAGGACTCATTGATGATAGCTAAAGCAAAAATGTGTACAGAAACATTGAAGCAATTTTTAATCCTGACACAATTTTTTCAACTTTCCAGTTAAAATACAAACCTTCTAGGCTAATTGTTGCCTATAGGGACAGTCCTTTCAGCTCCTGAGAGTCCTCTATCCCTTCATGTCTTCCATTGCGGCAGTTTTGTTCCTGGAAAAGAGGGTATGCCCTCAGCTCATTGACTGATAATGTAATCGATGGAGAAACTCTTAGGATAAGGCCCTTTCTTCCCCTCTCAACTCTGAATTTGACTTTCAAATTTCATCTTCTGTGCATTAATATTGCACGCAATCTGTTTTTCACTTTGGGGTGGGCTTAGTGAGGTAGATGAGATCTCTTCAGCTGTGCTGTAGATCAAAACAGCCTAGCAGTGTTTCAGCTATCTGTAAAGTTTCCTCAGATGATTTAATTCTTTAAATTGCCTAAAAATGTGATGTTTCTGCTTACTACTGCAAAGCTAAGGCCTTTTTAGTTCCTTTATTGTTGTTGATGCTAATCATATTTAGAACTCCTGCCACATATCTAAATAATTCCCACAATGATACACTTTGGTCCTGAATAAAAGTATAAATGTTTCTTAACAAATCAGACATGATAAAACCCAACAATGTTTAATGGGCTGTAGTATGAAGTTATGCTTCCTTCTGTGCCCTACAGTTTAATTTCTACTTTCAACAGAGGATGCTGGAAGGTTTTTTCAGGGTTTTTTTGTAGTGGTGGGATTTCCACTTTGTTTCCCTTCCTTTTCAAATAAACAGCAAAAGTGGTTACTCTGAATTTTGCAAAATGTAGGGGTTTTTTAATCACCATCTTTCCAAGAGCTTTAAACTGGATGTATTTTTCACATGTCTTAAAAATGAAGAGTAGAAATTTTGTCCTGGCTAGTATTGCCAGGAATTGATTCATTAGGTAAA
Organism: Morus bassanus; assembly: GCA_031468815.1. Lineage (NCBI taxonomy): Eukaryota > Metazoa > Chordata > Aves > Suliformes > Sulidae > Morus > Morus bassanus. The sequence goes on from CM062583.1 coordinate 8,621,482, forward strand.
AGCCCTGTCCTCACAGACCCTGAAATCCTGGTTGGGTCAAGAGGAAGGACACCTCCAGAGTCCTTTTCTGAGAGTAAATTTAACCTGAGATGTAGATCTGCAAAAAACTCCCTTTTCTCTGAAAATTGAGACATGTAACTGGAAGTTCTTGCTCTGTGGGTGAAAAGGTGGATGGGCGTTTCCTAAAACTTCCTCTGTGTTAGACCTACTACTCCAGTTCTGTATGCGGTGAATATTCAAGGATAATTGTATTCCCCACCACATCCTGCAAACCTCTGTAGAGATCGGAGACAGAGGGTACATAGCAAAGGAGGTGCTTTTTCATATTCCTCATCATATTTTCATACACTAAATTGCTAGACTTGTTTCTTGTCTTGAAAGCCCAAAAAGAGATTGCTTTTCACAATACTGTGGTATGTACTGTAAGATGTCCAAACTGTAGAGAAGGAAAAACCAAAATATTACTCCACTCACTGACTCCTAGGAAGGATAAGTAAAAACACTTATTTGCTGTGATGGAGTTAAGCTTATTAATGTCTCTTAACAGTGAGATGGACAGTGTGGTGTTTACTTCGTGAATGTGTTGGTTTGGAACAAGGTACGATTACAATCAATAACAGGCTTTGTCTCCAGCACTTGTGGATCACTGAGAAAGTGTTTCTCTAGAAAGCCAATGTGTGTAAGAGGAAATTACAGGAGATTTTAAAAGGAGTGCTCTTAAGAGGTTAGTTCTGTTGAGTGACTGGGGATACCTTGCTAGTGTGGGGAAAAATATTGCCGTCCCTAATGATTATCTAAGTTATATTTAAATTAGTCATTTAAAACAAACAAAAACCCAGATAAAAAAAAGAAGTTTTTAAGAAAGTGAATGAAGAAATTACATGGTGAGCATCTCATGCTATGGTTTGGAAACCCTGGAACTGGATTTTGCTATGGTAGTCCTCCTCCCTAGTTTTAATAAATTTTAAGGGAGACAGGTTGATTGATGTAGAAATACCACAGGTTATACACACCAGAAAGAAGGATCTAAAAGCACTGAAGGTCATTTGGTTCTAGAGAAGAAGGATGATGAGTACACTTGCTTTTTGAGCTCAGGACTCAGTCTAGAATTGAGGAAACTTGAAGTCTTCTGCCGGGGAACAGGGATGGTTGCCGATACCTGTGGCATGCTAGTGGCACTGCATGAGGGATGCCATGCAGCAGTGGTCTGACACCTTCTGCCTGGAAAAGCTGGCTATAACAGAATTATAATTTGAATTTTATTATATACTCTGATGAAGAAAAACAAGTGTTTCATATTTGCCTACTTGCAATGATTCACCTGAACTACATAAAGTGAAGTAGGATTTTCCTGAAGGTTATTTGGGGGGGGGGGGGGGGAGGGGGCTGACTATTAACTCTCTGCTCCCTGCTTTTGTTTGCGCTCTTTTGCCTTTGAATAGAGAAACAATTGTGACAGCAAAGCTACTTTTAACAATAGCCTGCTGTGGTTGCATTTTGAGCAGAAGTTTGTTATTTTAAAACACAGTTCAGTGCCTGTTAGCACTGACATATATACATCTGTGAAAAGCAGCTGTGTAGTATATTAGTCACCTAATAGTCTATTCTTCTGCTGAATCTTTTGCTTTTCCTGCTCTGAAACTTTGGGAGTATGCAATATTGAGTTTGCTAATTCATTAGTCCAGCAAAGTGTATTTTATACTTAATGTGTGGGTACACTGAAAGTAAATGATGATTTATCAGTGGGCGGGAAACAGGCAAAAAAGTACTTAAAATGTTAGCTTAAGAAGCGTTTATGCATTGGGCGTCTGATATTACAGCCTAATTTGGACTGATTTGCTGCAGTACTACGTTTATTGTAGGTTCTGTTACTGAGTGGAGGTGTTGCTGAGATTTAAGCTGTTTATTGGTTTCTAAGCAGCACGACACAACCAGATTACATGAAACTTGAGAATTTTAGATGCAAGTCAAACAAAAGCACAGCATTTTAAAAGGGTGGTGATTCTAATGATCATGCAGTGTATGGAAAATAAATTTAAAACAAAACAGTATATGCTACAACAGTAGCTATAAGCAATTTGATCTTTTTTCTATCTTTCATGTCCAGAAACCTGCATGTTAAAAAATTCAGGCAAACTAAACATAAAACTACAAATCTAGTTATATGTATATGTGCATCCCCATTACATTTTTCAGCAGCTTTTGTGTTGAAGCTGAACAAAAGCAAAACCTGTTCCATGTGCTTCTGTATTCTATTTGTTTTACACTTATTGATTAACTAGCAAACTATTTACAGTACAAAAAATTCAGCAGTAAAACAGCAGTGTCACTGGCAGTCAGTAAAGCAAAAATCTCTTTCAAGTAGTCATCAGTAAAGTATTAATACAGAGTGGTATTTCAAACTTTGGTTCAGCATTTGGTATGACAGTATCATTTTATTTTCTGTTTTGGCTGTCTTTGTCAAAGTAAAGCTTCAGTCAGTCCAGGTACAAACTCAAAAAGATGAGGAAGATCCTAGCAAAGCACATGTACCTTCTGCTGAAGCGCTGTTGCCTAACCTTTGTGCTGGGAACGGTCACTTGCCTCTGCTGGGCTGGGAGGGGAGCTGTGTAATATGGCCCCGTTCTTACTGCCTTCCCGGTCGTGTTTGCACATGTGGTCATTATGATCCTTCTGGGGGACATTTAATGTGTATTTTGAAGAAATATTTTGCTTGTATGCAGTGAACTTGAAGACTTAGGGGAGCTAGGCTCGTTGCTTTTATGCGTTATACTCATTTTACACATGCGTTGGAAATCCACTGCTACTGAAAGTACAAGAAGTGCAGGAAATGTATATTTTGTGCGTGTGTGCAGTGATGAGATGGAGAAATGGCTTCATGAAATAGAGCCATTCGGAAAGGTCTGTGGGGCAGATTTAATTTTCCTGCTAGGTCATTCCTGCCTTGGCCTGTAACTTCTGTTGGCTCAGGTTACAGCTCTTGTGGACTGGAAGCAGACTCCAGCCCTGATAACTATCTGGGAGCTTGCTCTACATGATGATGTTTAGGCGACTGAAAAATAAGTGCTATAAAGCATATGTCTAATGAATAGTCAGATTGTTAAGGTTGTAATGTTGAGAGCTCAAAATAAGAAATGTTTAAATATAATTTTGCCTGTACAACCTTTCCTTTGTGGTGTTTTATTACCATATATCTTTAATTACATTAAGACGTGCATAACAGTGTGTGGTCATGGTTAAACTGCGAAGTAAAAGTTATTTGAGGGTTGACACTTCTTTTTTTTAGACCTTGTCTTGACATTTTCTTTGTCACAATGGCTTTTTCATGTTCTGCGTTTTTATTAACTATTTAATGCCACTATTTTGATACAATAAAAACCCTTGAAGAGAGCACACTCATAATTTTTTATCTCTTTTGAAGAAAGGCATTTAAATTATTTTCAATTTCTTGAAATAAATTCAGGAATTGACTGGATTAATTATGAATTTCATATAGCTTGTTGTACCTTGTTTGTAATGAACCAAATGCATTAATTTTGTAAATACTTATGTTTGTGTAATGAGTCTGTTTTCTTAACTTGCTTATTTAATTTTCACCACTTGGATGTTTCAGTTGTGCAAGACTCTTGCAGGTCAACATCAAAATGCAGAGAGAGAAGCTATTTTAAGTGTTTACAAATCCAAAGTGGAATGGAATTGCATACCATCAAACAATTTACTTCATTGCTGCTGCTAAGAGATTATTTAGCATGTACAAATACTACTGAATTTTTGTGTTTAGGAAGCTGGTCAGTTCTGAGGGCTCTTTTAAAGTGCTGTTCCTTGTGTGGCTTTCCAAACCACAAGATGTATGCACCCATGTCTTGAAGGTAACTGAATTTTTGAGAGAAGGTCTCATAAGGCTGCATGACTGATGTCGAGCTGAAAACATCTGATCATGGTTAAAACTGACTCGGGAGAAAAATGTGTGTCTTATTGTTTGGCTCAGTGTATTTCTCTAGTTGGTCTGTGGCCATTGCGGATTCATATGGCACTTGGTAGGCATCAAGTGAAAAAGTTTCTGTGACTGGAGTTAGCAGTAGGAGTGTTGTGACAGAAGCATTTTGACATGTCCAGCCAAAACCTAACTGACCTTTTAAAAAGGTGGGGGTTGTGGGGATGAAGGGGAGAGAGAATTTCCAGCTATGGGTGGAGATTAAAAGGAACTGTATTTTAACACTTTAAATAATTGCTTATCTTATAGATATTCCTTTATTATTGTAATAAAAACCAGATACCTCTTTTCCCCCTCTTATAGCAGAACTCATTTACTGAATAGCTGAAATGTAATAGGATTTGTGTTTTGAAGCAGTTCTGCATGTGGCTTTGATGTTCTGCAATAGGTAACATTTAGAGTAGGTGAAGTTATCAGGCTGAGGTTCAATACTGTTTTGAGTGTGGGTTTTTTTTTTCTCTCTGTTAGTGTGTTTTGGAAATAACATCTGGTAAGCCTGTAAGTTGTTTTTATTTTTTTTTAAAACTGAACAAAAAACCTGCTTTCCTCCTCATCTACCAAGTTTGTGTTTAAACATAAAAAAAAAAAACCCAACTGCTTAGGGTTCTGAAGGAAACATACCAAGGTATTACTGCTTGTTTGTGTGTGTTTGTTTTCAAAAGTATAGGGCTTCTAAGAGATACTGTATACCCACAGATAAAAATGCACACTCCTGCTAATTCTGTAGCTCTGTTACTCCTGAAAATGCATCTTAAAGAAGGGGGGGGGGAAGTACTTTTATGTCAGAACTGAGGAAGTGACCCTGGGGGTTGCCATAGATTAAACAGGAAATCACACTACAAATTGAACCCAGAACTTGAATTCCAGCTCACCGCTTTAACCTCAAGACCATTCACTCTTTTCTCTGCTGACAGGCCACCCAGCTGAAAAAAGTACCTTTACTTGGGGGAAGAGCTGCGCCCACATCATACTGGGACTTCGGTGGAACTTCTTTGTCCTTCAGCTCTTACAGATAGAAGTGTGCTGCTGGGCGGTCGTGATAGTTGGCAGTAGTGTGAGCCATTAGTCTCGGAGTTACTGTTGACTTCTGTTTTTGTGGTGGTTCATGTTCCTCCTTGTCTAACATGCACATTGCATACAGTGTGCTCATTTCAGGTGCAGCTGGAAGGTTTGTAGGAAAAAATAGCTCCAGCCTGGGAGAGCTGCAGTATAAAAGTTCCTCCTGTAAGGGAACAGTATCAGCTCACTGGAATATTTATTGCATTTGGAGACCAGTAGTTTTCCGTACTGTTTTAAGCTGATGCCAGAAAGTACGGCCAGAGCAGTAACTTGAGTTGGTACTGCTAGAGGAGCGTGCACTTCAGGAGAATTGGGAAACTTAGGTTTTATTTTATGCAAGAACTGCATATTCTAAAATCATGCCATTGCGACTTTCTGCACTTCATGACCTTTTTACCTCATCATATTTTTTAGCAGGACTTTGGGAAAGGCTGCGTTCTGAAGTGACAGCTTTAGTTCAGTGTAACATGTGCAGCAACTGAGATCATCTCTTCCTGAACCTTTCAGTCTATATTCAGTAGCAAAGATTGAGTTTCTTGTGTACAGCAACCAGATTAAACTGCTCTTCAGCTCCATCTGCAGGCATATATTGTCCATAGGGTCCTGTCAACAGAAATTGCACTGTAAAAAGATGGATGGATTATAGAGAGGTCTCGGTGGCTCTTGCCTTAAAGATGAGGGACCTTCAAGAGTGGATTAGATTAAAACAGTGCTTGATAGGCTGTCTCCAACAAGATCCCCTGAAATCTAGTGTCACCTCTACTCTGGGTGCTACTGGAGGCAGGGAATGCTTTTTCAGCATGCAAGGAAGGCATGCTTGGCATCTGGCTTTCAGGTGGTTGAACGTAGGTGACTGGAGCAGTTTGTGAAACACTTGTTACTGAAATTGTCTTCTGCATCAGAAGTGAGAGATGAAATTAAAATGCAAGATCTTGTTCATGTTGGATCACTGGTAATGTTGTACTGGTATTGACTAAGGAGTAGGTATTGTATTCAGCTGTGACTGTTGAACCTGCTTACTTACTGTGCAGTATCAGTAAGGTTTGTGTAGCTTTTAAGAAGAAGTAACCGGGGGGAGAAGGGTGCATAGAGAGCTGTGATTTTTTTTTTTTTATTTGACTGTGTCCAAGCTGGTGCTTCATCAGAAATGCTGGATTTTGCTTCTTCATAAAATAATGGCCCTAGAGCAGTGTGGTTGGGCTGTGGTCTGGTGATACAGAAAGAGAGCATCCCACTGTAAGCAGAAGCTGCTGCATGTGCTGGGAGTAAGAGGGCAGAGGGAAATCTAGCAGTGTGAATTTGGTCTGCTAAAGGTACGCTTACAGGAATAAGAACTGAGAGCAGAAGATTTTAACACTAAACTTTTCACAGTTTATGCTAGTATACCCAGCCTGTAGAAAAATAACTTATGAGATTCGCTTCCTAATATGATACTCAGTTACTATGTAAAGTTTGAGAGAAATATGTTTCTTAATTCTTTTAAAATCAGCTCACTAGATTGTAAGCTCACAGGGACTGGTTTTTAAACACTTCATGCATCAGCTCCACTTGTGATCAGGATTTCACATGCTACTGCAATAGAAATAGAATTTTTCTTCCTATAAAATATAAGAGGTTTTGTGTGTTTTATGTGCATGAGGTGCACTTTTCCCCCTCTTCATTCTTGATTTCCTGCAAAGTAACATGATAGTCTTTGCCATTTGTGGGCTTGACCACAATAATTACAGATTTTCATTGGTGAGTGCGTCCATGAAATGCTCTGAGTTAGCTATACATGGAGTTTTGAGACACAGGAGGCAGGTGGGTGTGACTGTGGTTATGCAGAAAATCTGTGGTGGAAGTAGATTGCTTGTTTCAGGTTTCCAGAGATTGACTGATTGGGTGTTATCATTTTATCACTTATCAGTCAGTGCCTTAGCAATTTATTTTGTAATATGGTACACAGAACAGAGTGAATTGCTTGTTAGTCTTTTTCGATGTTGAATGTGATATGGACAATAGAGAAAAACCAAGAACTCTGTATCCTCATAGGAGACCCACAGAAGACTGCCTCTGATTTCCATGCTCTGTTTCTCATTTTTTTGCTGATCATATCAGAGCCTCTTTTCAAATGCAGATACTTAATAAAGAGGCAGATCATCCATATGGGAACACAATGTATGCGTGTCCAGAAAAATATTGAAGTGAAATATTGAAATATTGAAAAAAAATATTGAAGTGAAATATTGAAGAAAAATATTGAAGTCTGTGCAGTAGATAGTATTAAAATATTTGTTTCAGTTTTTTCAATGGCTGTGTTTAATGACTATGTTACCACATCAGTTTGATTATGGGCTAAATGAGTAAAACATTAAGATTTTAGGCAACATTAAGGTAAACCTGAATGATTTTGTTACTTAAGATATAACTGAACTATCTCCAAGTAATGAGTAACAAGATGAAGGGAAAGTTTCAGAATTAAAGTATAGGGATTTAGAAGAAATACGGTAATGCATCATGTGCTTTTATACCCAGTCTTAAGAACTGTATGATATTTTTTGACTAAAGTTTGTGTTGAACTTGCTGACTCTTGGGTAATCTAAGTGGATATTCATTGTATTAAATAAGATGTGTGGATATCTGGAACTTAGAGTTCATACCTAGATTTATAGGGTTCCTATTGTTTGTTCAGTTGAGAAATACATTCTTCATATAACGGAGGCAGATGTAATTGTATTCAGCTTTTCATTTGAGCCAGTTGAGTGCAAGCCGGTGTCCTACACGTTGTAGGCAGAGGGGTTTGTTGCAGAGCAGTGTAAACAGTTCTAAATTGTGGATGCTCATTCTTTGTTTCCATGTGCCAGCACTCTGCCTGTGTGGTACGCCAGTTTAAGAAGCGGATCCAGGAAAGAAAAATGGGAGGAGGAAGGGAAAGGGATTAGTTTTTGGGTGTCTCCTTCTGCCTGCACTGGCCTGCTGCCTGGCCGCATGAGCACCCATGCAAGCACAAAGAAGAGGCATTGCTATTTGTCTGGGAGTGGGGTGGGATCTTGACAGCCGTGTTTATGTTGGCCTAAGCACCCATCATTAATGTAACACCAGGATCTGGCTACGAAGTGTTGTGCAGGCTTGGTGCTGTAATAATGTGATTTTAGCGCTTTTGATTGGTGCAAAGCATGAGCAGAACAAATCTGTGCAAGTTAGAAATGAACAGAAATCAAAGCAGAAACACCCTGATTCTCTTCTTTTTTAGAACCAAGTGCTTTCTAATTTAATTTTAGGCAAGCTTGGTCTGTGTTACTGTCTCTTATTGTCTGAACCATTGAAAAGCAGATACCAGTGGAAATCCTGTATAGTGAAGGCAATGGAGGAGTTGATTTTGGAAAAGCATGCATGAATTTTAACGGTTTGAGGACAATGATCCCTTGCAATTTGACTTGTTTACTCTGTTCTGAAATGTCTCTGAAGATATAAGATTGTTAGTAGCTCTAAGTAAAGCCACACTGAGTGATAGATGATGTTATTGAGATCAGTTAGATTCCTTGAGTTTTAATCCTCTGAGATGTGAGCTGACAATTGAACATTTCTTCAGAGCTCTTGGACAACTTTACATTGTCTTGATCTGACAAGTGATAATACCAATGCTGAACATGCTGGAGTAGCAGTTCTCTGCCATTGAGATGCACAAACATTAGAGAGGAGGTGCTGTGCAGGACCTAAGCTCCTAAGCTAAGAAACTGTGCCAGACATTTCTTCTCTTTTTCTTTTTTTTTTTTTCTTCAGGTTGGGTTTGTGCCAGCTCTGCTGGTGACAGGGAGAAGGGAGCTGGTGGCAGATAGTGGGCAAGGGCCAAGACAAGAAAGCAATAGAGTTGGGAGAAGACACAAGATGGCAGAGGTAAAGATGTGAACAGAAGGACTTGATGGAAGGAGGACTCAACTGAGAAGTTTCCAAACTACTGCTTTAGATTTTATGATACTGGCGAGATCATGAGGAAAATTTACAATTGTCCTATTGTTCCACCAACTTTAAAGACATTTATGTTCTTTAAGTTACTTTTCTTGTAGGCATGGAAGGTGTCACTGTTTAAGTAATTGTCTCTTGGGACTACTAGGGAGTATATCATTCCAACTGAAAGATCACTGGCATAATGAAACCTTCTGAGCATTTTCCAGTGTACAATATATATATAAAGAGATGGTTATTTCAGCACATCTTGGGAAGAAGATTATCAAAGCTAAGCTTTCAGTAAAATTCTAGCTATGCTTCTGTTCAAATTCTGTTTTTTCTTTATCAAATATTACTGAAATAAAACTTACTGAATCTTTACTTATTGTAAGCTATAAGCTGGTATCATTTTATTAGAGTCAGGGCAAATCACAGATCTGCAATTCAACTGACATGGATTTTATTGCAGGGGATGAAAACACTCCTCAACACTAGGTTGTCTCATTTGTTAAAGGTGGTGGCTTGGGAATTCTGTATTTCTGTCATTCTGTTGTTCTGGGCTCTCTTTGGACTGTGGATTTAAGAGTTGGCTCTACCAATTTGTAGCTGTGATCTTTCATTTGCCCATATGAAATACCCTCTGTGGCCTTTTAGGGCAGAATTCCAAAAGATAACTTCTGTGTTCCATTTATCAAGTTTCTAATATGTACGTAAAAAAATATACAGACACTTGAACTGTAGGGAATGTGAGGGAGCGAGCTCACAGGCTGGCTTTGTGTTAAGCAGTGCTTAGGTGCTATAGGAGAGCTGAAATGGAAATTGTCTTCCCTAGTGTTTCTTCATGGGGAAGATTTCCAGAGTAGCTCTCCTCCTGTGAAATTTGGAAATTGTCAGGGTAAGGCTACCACATGGCATTTTTTAAAGTTGATGTACATAGTGAAGTAACAGTTCTGAGAAGTAATATAAGTATGTTTTCCTGGGCTGGTGGTTGAGTAAAAATCCTCATGAGATGAGCTGTGCTGCCTGTGGCTCAGAAGAAAGGCATATCTGGGTGAAAGAATAAACGTGTTATTTGACTCCTAGAAAGCAGGGCTGCAGTCTAAGGGATCTGGAAAGAAGGCACGGTACTGAATGCAGCAGTCTCAGAGCTGTGCATCAGCTTGCAATGGAGAATGTTTAGAGAGGAGTTTGTTTTAAGGAATGGAGTAGGTAAAAGTAGGTATCTGTGAATCAGTAATGCTTTTATGAAGTTTAAAAGGTTGGGGAGTTTGGGCGTTTGGTTGGGGGGAGGTCACTTTAAAGCACCAGTGTAGTTTTCCAAATTGAAAGATGGGGAACAAAAAAGGAAGAAAGGTGTTGTAATGTTGGAAAAGGGGATGGTAACAGCACTCAGATCCATCCTACTGTTCTTCAGGATGATGGGCAAGATTAAAAAATAGGTGGGAGGCATTTAAAGGGGAATGGAATAATTGCAGCTTTTAATGTGGAAACTTGCTCCCTTTTTGCTTAAAACTATGTCTTTACTTCACAGCAAGCAAGGGCAGAGCAGGAAGAGGAATTCATCAGTAATACTCTATTTAAGAAGATTCAAGCTCTGCAGAAAGAAAAAGAAACACTTGCAGTAAACTATGAAAAGGAAGAGGAATTTCTCACTAATGAACTCTCAAGAAAACTGATGCAGGTAATTGGTGCCTTTACTGATGTTTTTCCCAGGAACCTCAGGACCAACTGGTGGTTGAACTTTTTTATGTGACTGTGACTGCAGTCAGAGGGATGTGGTCAGGCTGTAGTTATTGTAAAGCTGCCACTTGATATAAGCAAAGTACAAGAAGTGTAGTGAGTAAGCATATTTTAATATGTTGCTTTAAAGTTTGCATCTGCAAACTCAGTGTTGAGAACCTGAAAGTTGGTATAGGGATGCAAAGAAATGAATGTATCTTAAAGTAAATGTTAACTGTCTTACAGAAGAGAGTTACTGATAGATTTAAAATGTTAGTGAAACAGATGCTTTTTTTGGAGTATTTGATATTTAACAGGAATCCTGAAATATTAAACTTTATATACAAGAATGTGCAGTGATGCTTGAAGGAGACTTTATCTGTAAGTTTATCCATACTTTTAACAAAACAGTTGCTTCTCTTGAATTAAAATGCTTACGTCAGTCAGGTGCTAAAAGTAAAAAGTTGAAGATGCTGGGACAATTTATGGCAGGGAAACTTCTTTTCATTACCCAAATTGCTAATTTTTGGAAAGTGGGTAAGTATTTGTTGGAAGTGTTGTATATGTTTGCCCTATTCTGATAGACTTGCCTAAATACCTGCTTTTGACCTCTGTAGGAGACAGGGTACTGTTAGGTAAATGTTCGGTGTGATCCACTGTGGCTTTTTTCATGCTATTACTTAAGTTTTGTCATGAAAAACTAGTCAATTTTGAAGAACGTAATTTGTATGTTGTAAGCATTTCTTATGTTGTGCAGCTGGAGACTTAAGGCATGTTTAGCTCTGTAGTTAGGAAATACGCTGTTTGGAAACAACATTAGAGCTAATCCCATCTGATATTTTTGTTACCAAAAACTGGGACTTCTATGACTTTGTCTGTTTGCCTATTATCACATAGTAAAGAATCAAGATAAAATATTCTTGATCTGGTATTACTACTTCCCCTTGCTGTTCTTGAGGACTGACAAGAATGTTTCTGAATAAGATGTACATTTGCTTTCAAAGTCATACATTTTAATGAAAAACAGAGAAAAGCAGATGGCAACAAAATAGGGCTATCAAGTGTTCTTTTCTAATTGAAGTAAGATGTAGATATCGCTACAGAAAAAGCCTTCCAGTAAAGGTATTTTGAGCAATGTTGTTTAATGGAAAGGGCTATGTAGAAATCGGTTACAGAACCAGGTTACCTGGGGCTGTACTGTACATTGTGTAGAGCAAAGTAAAACTTACTTTAAAAGTAAAAGCATGAATTAGAGTTGATTTGGCTGAAGGGTTTTGAACTCATGTAATGACCTTGCACACAAACTTGTACTGCACAAGTTCTGCAGCAACTGAATTGCTGTATCTAGTAATTGCTTAAAACGTGCTTAGCCTTTTTCTTAGAATTCAACTGAGATTGCTTTAAAGCTGTATCTTTAACAGTTCTTAAATTACTAATATTATGCAAAATAGGTTCACACATTACAAAGAGAAATATAAGCTTCTTGTCAACCTAAAACTACAATTTTTATTCTTCTTTGCTGTGGACTTTCAGAAGGTATCCTTTGACTGTTGCCCCAAATTAAGGAAAAAGGGAACAATCTGCTGTTCTCAAAATGCCTAAGGGGGTGCCTCGTTGTGATGTATGAAGTAATGCGAGAGCGTTATGCTGTTTATCCATTGGAAACCCTTAAAGGCTGTAACTTCATTCTCACTAGTGAGAGAAAGATTCAGAGAAGCACATATATCTGAAACAGAATGCAGGCATAAAACTGGTGAAGTTATTCTCACCTTTCATATGGAATCTGGAGAAAATCCTCGGTCTTGGATTCAACATCATCCCATAAATATTATCCAGCTTTCAGTAGGCAAGCTGCAAGTTGCTGCTGAAAGAAAGTAACTACATAGCCATAACTACAGTAATATGGAGGTAAAATTCTTACTACCACCTGCTTTTATTAAACAGTATCTCAGCCTACAGCTTTACACTTCATTTCATGTGGCCTTCCTCATTCAGCGTTTGATAAATGTGGTCATGTCAACCAGAAGATTTTAAAAGGTGACAATTCTTAAACGCACCTGTGTTCCAAATTTAGTCCTAGAACTCTAATTTTTCTCAGCATCATTACGTAGCAGTTTCTGGAAGTAAATTGTGAATGTGTCCTCTATCTAAATATTAACACAGCTTACTTGAAAAAGAACAGCTGTCAACATCCTGTTGATGTTGGTAGCAGTTGTGCCTGTGAAGGGTGAGTGGCATGGACTGTCTTGCTTACAGGTTCACCTGTTAACTGCAGTGCATACAGAAGATGGCAAGAGATATATTAAAGCTCTAGTGCAAAGCGTATTTTAAGCTGTGTCAGAGGAGTCCTGCCTGGTCAGCAGGTTTTGTAGACCATACACCTGGATGAATTTTCATACCTTTACAGTGGCTCAAGACTTGCAGTACAGGTGGAGGACTTGTTTGTTTGTTTTAAAGCAAACAGTTCAGTATTAAAACTATTATTCTGTTTGTGTGTATGCTGAATGCAGATCTCATTTCATGGCTTAATTATGTCTTTGATGTGATAAATTTGCTGTGAAATACAAAAAATATGTATTAATATATTCTCCTAAACACTAGTAACATGCTCAGCAGCTTATAAATTATACACAGGAAATAGTCCCTTCCCCTAAAGAGCTTACCTGTAGAATTAGGAAATATTTGAATATTACGGTATGTTTCCACAAAAATAATTTTGTCTCTCTGTAGGGATCGTGGATTTAGTAAGTTGATATTAGAATGTTGGTGAGTTGCAGGCAATTTTCTTAAGTAGCAAAGAACTGAAAATAATATTGACATTGATTTTTGTTTTATGAAAGCTTAGCTGTTTGGAAGTTTTGATTCTTCAATTATGAATCCTGGAAATTAAAGCCATGTAGACTGCCAGATAAAAAAATCTGAAAAGAGAAACTCCTGGTATTACAAATAAACTCGTTTTGTGGAAAAGAGGGCAATATTAGCACACATCACATGGTCAACTTAGTATTTATTACAATACCTTTTCTAGTTCAGGATACTCTTCACATTACACAGATGTAGTGCTAAATTCCTGGCTAATGTTTTTCAGACACAGAAAGCTAAGATAATTACCATTTACTTTTCTGAATTTCCTGAGAATTGTGAGTGCCAATACTTACCATTACCTACTAGAACGTAGTAATTCTGTCTTTATTAGAGGATGCAAGACTGATGAGGCAGTTATAAGGCTACTAATAAATTGATAAATGTATACTTCCATTTTTGGTGTCTTTCCTTTGGAGAGAATTCTAGCTAAATTAGATGCAGGCTTTGGATGATGACTTAACCAGAAGTGCAGTAGTCTCCAGTGGAAGTGTTGACAGTAATTGGTTGCTCCACTGTTCTGTGCTATTTGGGGTTAAACTCTTAATCTCTGTGTTTGTTTGCCAGGCAACATTGGTCTGACCTGGAAATAGACTTTCAAAATTCATGCTGTCATTGTGCATCAAATGGCTTCCTGCTTTTTGTATGACTAAGGGAAAAAAAAATGCATATGAATCTGTTTTGTCTAAGACTTTGCCTTTTGGAACAGTGGGAGAGGTGTACTTCTGGTATACTGCATATGATTTGTAGTCTCTTAATTTTTCAAGCATTTACTAGTCTGTGGCTGTGTCAGAATTACTGCCATATTATTCAGTTGAAAGCCATCTAGCAGAGGGACTTTTTTCATAGTGCCTGTGTGGTTTTTTGCTTTGTCAAACCTTTGTTTGTCACAATTGTAGGGGCTTATGCATCGCATTCACAGTAGCATCTAGAATGAGCTCCCAGAATGTTAAAACGTTTTAAATGTGAAAGCTGTCTGCCAGAGCAGGAGCCACACCGCTCCTCGCTAACAGCCTAACAAGAATTTCCCAGTTCAGCTTGATGTGCGTTACTATTACAAAACACAGAGTTACATCAGGTTTTCAATACTGTAAGAAATTAATTTTGAAACATTTTACAATATGCCAGCCTGATTCTAAACATACACAGTAGCACATAAAAGATGACGTTTTCACTGGAAAAATACTGTCTTCCACTAGGCTTTCTGGTGCCATACCATTGCTTGATAATACCTGTTTATAACTGCGTGGCATTAGCTTTTACTGCCTCTGCAAGCCTAATACATAGGTGTATGCTTTTACTAGTTAAATTTCCTTTGTTTAGCATAATTTTTAATTTTCTAGGCTGAATGCTGCAGAGATGGATCACATGCATCTCAACAGAGGTTTTGGAGTAAACAAAAGCTTTTAATCACATACGTTTCTGATAAAGTTCTCACAAGCCTTATATACATTCACTATATTTTCTCATGTACTTACTCTAATTGTATTTTTGTCTACCTGACTAAGTCTCTGGAAAGTTTGGAACTATTTTTATAGAATGCTCGATCCCTAGTCATTATACAATGGTAGTAATATTTTGCAGAGTGTCATTGGAAGTGTTTTGATGCAGGATCTGTTCTCGCAGCTGTGGACATGGACTTGTTGAGTTACTGTTTTGGAATTTAAAGTAGTAAGTCTTGGAAATTCATCTCTTGTGAAACAAGGCTGCTCAGAAGAGTAATTAATTTTTAATATTGTTTGAACTTAAAGTCAGTTATTCTTGAAATTGTGCAACAGTAGTTTTCAAAATCAAATACAGATTTTTTTCAGTACCCTTATGTTTTTGGAAGTGCAAGTTGGTCCAAGTATCTGTCCTTGAAACTAAGATGTTACAACATACCAAGATAATAGCATAATACGTAGTAAGGCAGATTAAGTAATCGGGAGGCTATACAGAACTGTTTCTCATGCAAGTCTGATTCTTGACAATTCTTTCAAAAATTATAAGTCTGTAAACATAAGCTATTGCCCTTCCTGCTCTCCAAAATATGATGCGTCAGCTCAAGGATGCAAATGTGATTGTACGGAATGAACAGTCAGCTCATTTATCATTTATTTGATGAACATCTGGACATAAAGAGGAGGCAAACTGCTGATACAAATTTTTTAATGAATAGGACTTTCAGGATGCAGCAAAGGAGAAATTGGACAACTTCTGAGGGCTGGAGTACTAAAAATACTGTTCAGTACAATGTACAAGGTCATAGTCTGGGAGAAAAATGAGGGTTGTTTTTTTAAGGGGGAACTTCATCCATTAGCTCCATTATTTCATAAAAACACTTTCCGCTGTCCTAGAATAAGCCAGTACAGTAAGGAAGTAAGGTAAATGTGGCCCTACATTGTATCAGGAAACTTATTTCTGTAGAGAGAGAAGGATATTACTGTAGTTGTATAGGACTTACTGAACTAACGCATGCACTCTTTCTGCTGCTAAGCTTTGTATTTGATGGCCCTGTTCTCACTTTAAAGTGTTAGTGTCTCCTGCACCAAACCCCAATCTGATCTTATGTAGCTGAAAATTCCCCCAGTATCTCTCCTACAGTTTTCATATGCAATTCAAGGTCTATAAGACATTGTTGTCAAAGTGACACGTTCTAACACATTTTTTTCCTCTTTAGCTGGCAGCCATAGGTGTATCTATAAACAGTTGTTACTATAATAGCATATGATTAAAAACAGATTGAAAATACTCTCTTACTTTACTAAGTAAAATAAACACTATCCACCAGTGTTTTACCACTGGATGTTTTGTCATTGTTAGCAATTCTGTTTTTCAGTGTTACGGTTTCAGCAATAACTGGATTTTGTTTGTTTTGGTGATCAAAGCCAATAAAAGGGAAAAATTATTTTACCCAATTGTGAGTGACAGACACCATTAATATATATTTTGGAGTGAGTTACTAGTATTTTTCTCCCACTTTGAATAATGAAGCTGAAGGGGTGAAGGGGAATAGCACAATAAAGTAGGTTCATCAGAATGTCTGAGATGGCTTTCATGTTATAATCCCTTCTAGCACTCAAGGGGAAGGTGATTGTGTGTTTATTCCCACTCACTTTGCTTTCTGGTATATTTATGTTAAAATCAGAACAGAAGATATTCCTGTAATAGATCTCTCCTGGCTTCACTTAGTAGCTTTCTGATCAGCTGGAACGGTCCTTTGGCTGCAGTAGGTTCGCACTCCCAAGGTAGGGTTTAGTAGATCCTACACAGCAGCTACCAATCTAAGGAGTAAGCCTCATCAGTTCCTGTGTGATAGAAATTCCAGCAAGCTTTAAAAGGAATGATTTGACAAGCAAGATTGCACTATTGCAGTTCAATTTGTTTTAAATAATATGGTAGTCGCATTTGCGTGAAGCACACAAGAGCAAGAAACAGAAAGGTGGTTTGAGGTGCCTTCATACAACTGAATGATCTGCCTGACTCACTGGACTGTCTGCAAAGGCTAGCAGTCCCCAGCCACATGCTTTCTGTTAGCAGCATCTGGCTTTAGGCTGAGTAAGAGGTTCTGGCTATGTGCCTTTTAGTACAGTTTAATTTGCTAACTAAATATAAGCTGATTACGGCAACTGGCTTTGGCCTCAGTTTTTAGTTAGGTGAAAAAAAAGCATCTAGCTCTTTTAATGAAGCAAAATGAAGATTGATGAAAGTGCAGCGAGTACCTTGAGCTAGGTGGTAATCTGCGTGCTGTCTGCTCCTTGGGCTCTTTGGCTGTCTTCAGTCTTAAACTGTAGCTGCTGTGTAGGGGTGGGGAAGGAAAGGAGAGGGGCTTATGGAGTTGTAAGGCTAAATAATGTCCTTTTCATATTAAACCTGTGGTTTCCCAACCAAGCTTAAGTCCAATACTGAAGTAAGAAACATCAAATTTTTGATTACCAAACACCACAAACAGTATTTTAAATTAAAAGTGTGAATATAGATTTTTCTTCTAATGAAAATCTCACTTAGCAGCCCTGCATATTCTCACACAAGAAATGAAATGGCTTTATTTCCAACTAGACAGTTTAATGAGATTTCCTGACCATTTGGTCAACAGCTGCCATGATATTCTCAGTGATTATTGTTTTGGAGTCTAGGTGGCTTCGTCAAATGCATGGGAATTTCCATGGGCATCAGGGGTTTTGGAAAATATACTATAATTTAGTAAGTGAAAGGAATAAATCTCATTTATTTTTAAATTACTATTCTGGTATTCATTTTAATTTTTTAAATATAGAATCTTGAAATTGATAAGGCCTGAAAACACAGTTAAACTGCAAACTTGTCCCATACGTATATTGCCAAGTAGTTACTGTCTGCCTAGTGCTCTCTCCACACAAGATTTTCTGCTCTGAACTCTGCCAGGCTGTACTTCACAGACCATTTTGTCTCTAAATCAGTTCATTTTTCTGCTCTTTAATGAACTAGCAATTTTAGCTTGTTTTAAAATTAAAGTATGTCTCTTCACTGTGGATATCCAGCAACCTCGACTTGTATCCATGACTGTGAGGCATGTCTCCATTTCCTCAGATTTTCCTCACACATTTAAACACTATGATCTTACGTATTGTTATCTGATAGCCAGAAAATAAGATAAGCCAGAAAATGGCTTAAGATAAGCCAGAAAATGGCCTCCAAAATAAGCAGCTGGAAAAAAGTGCCTGCTGTTTTCAGTGGATGGCCAGAGCATGCTGTAATTCCACCGTTGTCTTTTGCTGACATTTGCTTTTCCTTAAGTCAAATTCACGTGTTCGTACTGCGGTGCTAGTCACACTGTTTTATCCACAGAAAGACTTGGATCCCTGTCACAGAGGGATTCCATTGTGATTTTGACTTTAATGTTAGAAGTGACTCTCCTCCAAGCCATAATTTATATTGAAATATGGGGGTGTTTTTGTTTCCATCTGCTTGAGAGCTTTGAGAGTAAAGATTTTTTTCATTGGAGATATTAATTGAACAAAAATTTCCCTTGAGTGTTAAGAAAATTTGTAACACTGATTTGAAATAAGCAGTGTTTTTATGTCATCAGAATCTTTTGAATCTTGCTAGCATAGGAATAGAAATTAGATTTATTTTTTGTTATCTTGTTGTGCAACAATTTCAGTAGTATGACTTCAGTTATGATTTTAAACTTTCAGCTGCCTGGGAGAAGGAAGTGCTAAGGCCTGCATTTTTTGCTTTGGGTGCTCTTGAGATGATGCATTTAGATTAAAATTAATGCTTTTGTGAACATTCCGATAGATTTCTGAAATGTCTATAATTATTTTATATGCTATATATAATGTATCTATTTTGATTTGACTTTATTAAATATTTGGAAATGTAGTTTACTTCCATCTGCTTTGTAAATGGAACACAGCTTAAAATGTTGCTTTTTGAAGGGCTTTTGTGTGGGTTGTGCATTTTGAAGTCTTGAGAAGAATTATCAGAGAATTTAATGTGCACTAAGAATAAACGTGTAAATAAGTGTCTAAAAGGTACATAATGTTTCATACTTCTTTTGTGTGTTTAAAGTACTTCCATGTCTCCTAAATTTTTAGCTGCAGCATGAGAAGGCTGAACTGGAGCAGCATTTAGAGCAAGAACAGGAATTTCAAGTGAACAAACTGATGAAGAAGATTAAAAAACTGGAAAATGATACAATCTCGAAGCAGCTCACCCTGGAGCAGGTAACTCCATACTTTCAGAATTACATGACTGTAAAAGAAGGGATTCGGGGGTGGGGGGGGAAACAACCAAACCAAAACTTGTTTTGTGTTAGATTTGACTTAATTTTTTACATGTGTAAGGAACTGGGCAATATCAAGACTATAGAAAAGTCAGTTTGACTTTCAAAGCATTAACATAATTTATTATGAGAAACTTTGATTAATTTTTTTTCCATGGCCATTATAACTTCTAGTAGCCTTACTTCAGGCCTTCATGTCTGCTGGACAGCTGTGAGTTTTGGAAATGCAACTTTTCTGAGGAGTGCTTCTTCTTGCTGTTAGCAGCTTCCACTCTTGTGCTGCTGGTGAGAAAGACTGTCATTTCTGGCAGTGGTTAAGCACAACAGTAAGCGATATGTATGTGGTCTAGCTGTCCTCTAGGTCACCTTTCTGTAGCAGCCTGGGACTTGAACTGTGAGATGTCAGCTGTGTGTATACTTAAAAAGATCTGAGATTTGACTACATCCAAGTTCCTTTATCCCTAGATAGTTACGAAGATTGCAGAGATAAAACACCACTTGTTTTGGTCATGTTTCCACTGGAAGTTTAGACATTGGGACTACTCTTATCTAATTTTAGGCATGTGCATCAAAGCATCTCAGTGGTGTTAGCAGGAGTCCTTTTGACTTAAAAGGCAAACTGATGAAACATATAGGCTTGTTAAAGAACTTCAGTTTTTCTGGCTTGTGGAAGTCCAGTAATTTGGGTGGTGTAAATATAGTACATTATTTCTGTGAATTTTTTTGCTGTTCTCATCAGAGGTGGAACTTTTTTGTTGCTGATAATCTGGATTTCTACCAGTTTTGTATGACTCTATTTCTCTTGACATTGTGGATAAATTAATTAATGGCTACCTTAATGATGAAATGGGTTTTCTTGATTCTTATGCTAACATTCTGTATGGAGAGATCTATGGAACAAATGAAAAAATAGAAAGGTAGGAGGATGTAGTTGCCAGCAAATCCTTAACCAGCATGGAAATTAACATGAGGTTGAAATAATTCTCTTAGCCACAAGGTGGTGGTGGTGGCCACTTAATCAAAATGCAAAGTAAGCTTACATATTAAGCTGGTTTAGTCTTTGAAATGTTAGCGTGAGCCACAGCTGAAACCTTAATGGTATTTATTTTCGTACCATTGTTCTGGGCAGACAGACTTGTGAAATCATAAATTTTGAAACTTGTTGCTACATTTGAATATCAACAATAAATGGTTCAAAAAGCATGGATGCTCAAAGGTCTTTCAAATACCTGACTTTGAAAACTTACTTTGTTTATGAAGATGTTAAATTTGGCTGTCAGTCTTACTTAGAAATTCCATGCGTATTTATATGTAATGCAATGTATACCTTACTGTAAGAGAAAACAAAGGTATAGTAAATCTCGAGTTACTTTGAACCTCACATGCTTTCTTCTCTTACACAAATTAGAAAGCAAAAAAAAAAGCTTATTGTGGTAATTAACCAGCTGAAGTAACAGCCTTTGGGGCATGGGCTGTACCTAGCAGGAAGGAACGAAAATTTGTGAGCAGAGCAATGTTGCCTTTATGGTATACATAGGGAATCCAGGAAGAGGGATTGCCACAAAGCTTCAACATAACCTTTGCGAGACCTGTTAAACAGGGCTTGGAAAGAGCACTTTAGCAATGCTTTGAACATAATCTAGGGCTACGTTACTAGATCTATCACTGTAATCAGTGAGCAGATAGTTACATCTGTTCACTAAACTATTATTGTTAAAATATGGAACACGAATTATCTATGCTTTGTGTCCTTCCTCCTTTGCTTTCTGTCATCTGAGCTGCTTATGCCACAGGTGATCAGTAGGTAGCCAGTTTGTAGCAGTGATGGTTTTGTAAAATGTTATTCCTAAATAAAAAATTAAGCTGGATCTTAGGGTTCAAATGTGACCTGACTTAATTTTCTTAAGTCAGCTTGAAGTGGCAGAACATTCTTCTCTGAAGGCTAATGGTGAAGAAATTTGCAACATGTGACTATTTCATTAACTGAATGTCTCAGTTAAAATGAGAATAATGTTCTGTGTTATAGTTCAGTAGTTTGATAGGAAATAAATAGCTGTCAGTTCTGTCCTACAGAGGCCAAGTTTGGGTAGTCTTGCTGTTCGTTTTAATTGTTTTTCTATTTCACACAGTACAGTGAGGAACTAGAATTGATGCAGTTAGGAGATGAGAAATAAGAACTAAACTGCTAATAATCATCTCCTTTGCTGCTTTGAAAGGAGAAAAACATGAAATGTGTAAATTTCTGTAAAGATTTTCTTGGAGAGCAGCAAAGAATTAAAGCTACAAAGTGGGAGGGACAGATGAGAAGCAGAGAAGTGAAATTTGGGATAGTGGGCTTAGAGATCATATTCGATTTTCATTTATTTGGAAGATCTCCATTTCAACAGGGAACAGTTGTGCTTGTTGGTAAGTTGGCAAGAAGGCTGAAGAAGTGGTAATGCAGGAACACACAGACAATGGATATTTTAGCTGCATTTGAAGTGAAGTAAGTGTATGTGTGTGAGAGAGAGAGACAAGAAGAAACACAACTGAACAGTGAGGAAGGTTAAAAGGGATTTTTACCTTCCTCTGAAGGGAAGATTAAGGTCCAAAAAAGCAAGCAATACTTCCTCATTTTGCTGTTGTGATGGTAAAAATTATATGATGTTTGATTGGAATGTAACTTTGAACCCATATAGAATGACACTAGTATTGACAGAGCTGCTGGTTTGGTCTTGATATATAATCCCATTCTGCTTATTTTAGTTCAAAATATTATCACGTTACTAACAAATTCATTGACTGGAGTTAGACTACATTTCAAAGTACACCTGAAACTACCTAGTACAAAGCAAATATACCTGTTTTCTGAATTCACAGCTCTGGTCAGGATGCTGCAGTCCCTTCTCCTGTAGGTTCAATTCAAGGTGTTCATCCTCAAATCTTTAATATCCTGACACTGGGAGGAACTGGGACAACACTCAAGATCAGGAAAGGAAGACACTTGTTTCCAGTATGTTTTCATGTTGCTGGAAATGGGGAGTTTTAGATCTCTCTTTCACAACCTGTTTTTTTTGGTGTTTCATCAGGGCATGTCTGTCAGCCTTCAGGGCACAACACAAGGCTCATTCGTATATAGTTGCTGACTATTTGATTTTGCCATTGTGCATGCTCACCTACATACACATTTCTAATTAATGGACTCTGCTGCCTTGGTGATAGTTGCCGTAATACTAAATGTAATCTTAGATTTTTCAAATCCAAGATTATAAATAATTTACTCTGTCTTCAGTTCCAGTGTGCTCTCCATCCTACTGTTAAATGAAATACATTTATTTTCACCAGTATGTTTTTGTGGGTTTATTTGGTGCTAGATCAATAACATAGTTGTAAAAAGGCTATGTCAGAGCAGGTGAGTCTAAACCATGCTGCACTGAAGTGATGCAAAAACCATTGCTGCAGAAGTGATCGGCAGTCAAACCTTTGTCATCATGTGTTTATATAGATAGCTATGCAATGTAGTGAAGTTCTGTGTGGTGGTAGTGTAGAAGCACGGTGTGCAGATTCCCAGAACGTTCTGTGTACTTTCTTCCCTCTGAATGCTGTCAACCCCAAGCATTGGCCAAACTGGCTAATGAGCAGTGCCCTAAGGCAAAGTGCCCTCTATCGCCCAGGGCTGAGCCCTTTGCCTTCATACCACGCCAGCTCCTGCTGGTGTGGGGAGCAAAGTGTCAGTCAGGATCCAAATTCTCATCCCTCATGTGAGGCTGAAGCATGTTGCGCCTGACTTCTCCTTTATTGAAGTGGAAGTTCCCTCGTACATCTGGAAACTCAGACATGGAAAGATTTACTAAACAGTGTTTCTTTTTGTAATTATGTTCCCTATTCCTCATCAATAGATGTCTATTTTTACTTACAGTAACTAATTCCTCTAAGCTTTAAAGAAGAAACTTGTACGTTCATTAAACTTGCACTGTTACCTGAAGTGTGTAAGTTTTAAATTTTGTTTGGGAATCTCAATATTAATTTAGTGGTTAGCACAGAGCCTTTACAGATTTAGATGCTGTAATAGCACCTCACCCAGTGATGCAGTAAATATGCGAGGAAATCTCTTAATCTGTTTTCAGTCTTTCCGTTTTGTAATGTGGGATTATTTGCCCATCAGGGAAGTGGTGAGCGTTGACTAAGGCTTGGCTGGGAAAAATACCTCCATGCTATTTTCCACCTGTAAAGGTGTAGATCTATTCCCATATGTTTCACTCTTGTTAACTTCTGGAATTCAGCTGCCAGTGTTGTATTGTAGTGTATTCTTATTAATATTTGCATTGTATTAGTACTAAAATATTAATAATAGAAGTCTTCGTCTGTGGTTCTACATTTTATCTCCTTTCATTAGCTTATAGGAGAATCAAGAATGTTTGTTCGCACAGTACGTGAATGGGAATAATGTCAAGTTAAGTGTTTACTTTATAAAGCCTTTGCTAAGATAGAAATACATTTGTTTCTCCTAATAAGGGTTGATACAGTAAGACTTAAGGCGGTTCACATAACAGAAATAGTAAAGAAAAAATTATGTCGCTCCTTTAACACAAGGGAAATATGGCTTCTCTTTCATTTCTGGCTTTCTTAACTGTGATTCTTCTACTAAAAAAAGTCTAAAATTTTTCAAAAGCATAAATGCTGGTGTAGTGGACAGTAAATTTAATTTGAAGTTCAGAGATGCATGAAATAGGAGATGTCTTTGAATAGGCTTGTCATGTCATCAGTGACCGCATGTCCAGGTTTCAAGCTCCTCCTTATTGATGACAAGTTCTGTGAGAAAAATTCCTAAGGAGATGACAACTGTGCAACTCCTCCATCTCTTGATTTTTCAGTGGCTCTGTGACCAGTGTGTTGTGCCTGATTTTTGGCTCTTCTTTGCCTTCTCCTTGCTGTCGTAGAGCATCATGTAAAATAGTGGTGTTATAGCAACGATCTTTCCTAATGAGTTCCTTGCGAAAAATATATTCCCATCATTTTCATTGATTGTTTTTTCCCTCCAGCTAAGACGTGAGAAGATTGACCTTGAAAATACTTTGGAACAAGAACAAGAAGCACTAGTGAATCGTCTCTGGAAGAGGATGGATAAGCTTGAAGCAGAAAAACGGTTTGTCTTGTTACAGTGTGTTTGCTACTGTGGGAGAGATAACATTTAATATATAATGTTCTGGATTAAATACGTTCACCTCTGTCCCATGAGAGTTGTTTGATCTATGAAAACCTGGAAGTTAAAGCAGTTGTAAAGCTCCTTGTCTACATGATGCCACATCCTTGATTGCTTGAAGCAGATGAAACTAAATAGAGTAAGAAATGACCTGGGAAAGCTCAAAGGAATTTCCTGAATTTTTTGAACTCCTGATAGACTATTTTTAAAGCTTCTGGTTTGGTGTCAGCTTTATATTCGTGGCCCAGAGAAAATAATGTGGTATTATAGTGTATATGTTTAATGAGAAGCTCTTGTATTTTCCCTATCTGCTCGAAGAACACTTCAGCTTTTTCTTAGTGGTGTGCACTCATGTCATTGAGACTTCCCGCTGCTTCTTCAATAGAAGTTGAGACAGTGAGACCTCATATTCCTGGGAAAGCTAAGATTCAAAATATGTATTAAAGCAACCCTCTCTTTAATGCCATGTTTTAAGAACTCTGGTTTTGGGGGGAGTAGTTGGGGGGGAGTTGATTAATATCTTATTTTCTTCTACATGTTTAAGGACAGTTATGTTAGTGTGACTCTGTGAATCTTGACTGGGGCCTCAGAAGACGCCTGAGCCTAGGTGAACTGCAGGTTTTGTAGTTTTATTTTACAGAGCCCTGCTGTGGAGAAGGTGCTCTGAAGAGCTACATGTGATATTCAACAGTGGTAAATCCATAGCAGGAATGGGTCTTTGGCAGGATTTTTGTGCATCTTAAATTTAAAGCCTTCTTTAAGCCAAACCATTTCTGGTTTAATTTATCTCCGACTGTGTGCCTTCTTATGAGGAGCTATGGTGGAGTCAGGCCATGCTTTAGTACCACTTCATATGGTATGTGTGAATACTAGGCCTCGCAAAGAGTTGTGCTTGCATAGTGCTGTCCCTGCTCTTCAAGGCAGAGTTGGATGTGGCCAAAAAACATGTTTCTAGTGAAGCACAGTTTCATGCTTTCAGGCTGAAAAATACTTCATATGTTAATGCCAAAAATAATCTTTTAGAACATTTAATATCTACCATATGCTTATTTCACTAAGAGAAGCTCATCACTCCTAAATTTACAATGTTATTGGAGGTATTTGAAACCTTGACTATGTGGAACACCTTTCTGTTTGGAGATTTAAAAAAAAAAAAAAGGGCGGGGGGAGGCTATTTGACTATGCTTCAGAAAATGTCTGTGAAGTTTTCTTTTGACAATGGTGAAGCGCAGAAAAGTTTGTTTCACCATAGACATACTTTACTCATATTTTCATCTTGCATATGTGTTCTTCCTCTAAGAATATAAATGTAAAAACTCATAAGAGATCAAATTAATTTGCTTAGAAATGATTTTGTGGAATAAGTAATGTTTGAGTATAAAACTGAGGTAACTATGTATAGTGCAGAATTTGTTTTTCCTGAACTGTATGCAGAAATATTTGGTAGCGTCAATGTCTGAATATTTTAGAAAATCCCTCTGTGCTTGGACAACAAATTTTACCTTTTTTTTATTTTGTTTTAAAAAAGAAAGGCTATAAATTCTCTCCCAAAACCAGCAGTTAAAGTAAATCTTATACACCTGTCAGAATCCTTGCAGTGGCTTTCTGGGAGACTTAAGGGGTTTTCTTTTCATTAGAATTGAAGGTAAAGTTTGAACTATTTTTCATACAGAATTTTGCAGGAGAAATTAGACCAGCCAGTATCTGCTCCACCATCACCCAGAGACATATCCATGGAGATAGATTCTCCAGAAAATATGATGAGACATATCAGATTTTTAAAGAATGAAGTGGAGAGGTTAAAGAAACAACTGAGGGCTGCACAGTTACAGCGTGAGTAAACAACTTGTTTTAAATTTTTTTAAGTTTGTGTAATGTAATATTTCTGTATATACTTTCATGAATTTGAATTTAAGGTAGAAGTGGAAAAATAGGGCAGGTTTGTATTAAAACATTTTCATAATTGCAGTATTATCTCGTTGATGTATTTTACTGCAGTTTGGGTTTTTTTGAGCTTTACTAGAAGGGTGTCTGGAAGAATCAACAAATACTTCTTGAATATTTTGGGCCAGAAAAAATGTTTCTATCTTTTTTCTTTTTTTCAGAGACTTAGCAGGATTTCAACATATACATTTTTCAAAACATACTTATGGCCTATTTTGTAAGAGTCTTGTTACAAATTAAGAATTACTCACAAGAATTCACAGGTAGCAAAATATAGTTCAGTTGTGTATAAGAATTTCACTTGCTAATGATTGAAGCTACCTTTAAATACTTGTTTGTAGCTGTGTTAGAGTAATTGTTCAGGCAGCTATTTGACTTCACAATATAGCAGAACAAGTAATCTCGTTCTGTTCTTACCTGTGTAAGTTCGCTTTGAAGGTGGACAGAATAAATAGTTGTGTAGAAGTCTGTGTGTTTCTGTGGTGAAAAGTGTCGTGGACCCTTGACGAGAACTGGAAAGGCTGCTTTTTGCCCTGCCTTTCAAGAGAAGAGGCTACAGCTCTGAGCACATGGTCTCAGCCGGCAGGAAGGTTGCTTGCTTGCTCCTTCTTGTGATCTTTGCAATGCCAATCCTTCATTCCTTCATGCTAAATCGGAAATTTCAATCTGAAATCTAACTACTTTGAGTTTCATCAGTTCTGTCTAGTTCCTAGTCAGTAGCATTGTATTTCACTGGATAGGTAAGTAGATACCTAACCACATAGACAGAAAAATTTGAGCAAGTGGGAAACAAGCAATATTTTTCCCTTCTAGCAGGCTGGTCTTGACAGTCTCTGTTTAGAGAAATAGCTTGCCAGAGGCAGCAGCCTTCCTTAAAGGCAGAGATGATGGCAGAGTGCTCTTTTGCAGGGGCCTTGTGCACGTTTGTGGTATTAATAATTTGTGTCGGTTAAGGAAGATAAGGACTGCTGATCTTTGTACTTGCCAATTCCACACTGCAGCCTTCACTTACTGAAATTCAGAACGAGAGCAAGGCCTTAGATTTAAAGTACTCTTTGTACAAATCTAGCCTAATTAATTCCATTTCAAGTGTTCTTTATTACTTTAAGTGGTTTCTTTTTGAATTTATTGTGATTCAGAGTAAAAAAATTAAAAGCATTTCAACTCAAATTCTGGTTGAAAATAAGATCTAGGTTTAAAAGTACTCTTTCTCTTTGTGAATAGATTAAACAGAGCTGCAATATGAATAGCAATACTGATAGAAATGGTGAATGTGCTCACCTGGAAGCAGAAGATGAAACTGAAATACAGTTTTCAGTTTGGTGTTTGCAATATGCGGTCATTAGAGAACCTCTAGTGTTATTCATAAATACTTAATAAAACCTGCTTACCAAATTCTGATATTGGTATTACATTTTGTATTCCTGAAGCACTTACTTCTAGTCTAGGAACTGTTTTGGTATAATAATAGTTTTAAATAAGTGATACTGTTACATTTAGAAGTGATATTTCCACAGAAGAGACAGAAATCATGTATTGTTGGTAGTTTGGGAACAGTCTTCTAAAACAGGAATATTCTTTTGGTTGAAGGATGCCACATAAAGAAGTGATCACAAAGCATGATGAATCAGTATTTTTTTTAATATCAAGGAATAACTGTAAACTTGATCAAACATTAGAAGACCTCACAAAATACATTGTGTGTGTCATAAGTCTTCATAATGTGTTCCATTTTGTTTAAATAATCTGTTGAAATGCTTTGTTGCTGTCCATATTTTGATTTTATCACTTTAAATAGCCTGTGATACCAGATCGTTTAAGTGATGTTTGCTGCAATTGTGTAAAATTGCAAACTCAGATTGCCCTTTGATGTAAAGAGTAAATCACTTGTTGGCTTTTAATATTGGTACATGTTCTGCTGGCCAATCTCTATGATAAAATGTGTGATTGAAAGAATGCTGTAGAATACATATAAGGTAGCAATTTAATACCAGTTTGAGTGTTTTGGGTTTCAGAACTTGTTTTGTGCTTCCTCCTTCAAAATGGAAATAGACCTTTAAAATAACTTCTTCTGTGTGCTGCAGTAAAATCTTTGTAAATGTGGAACAGCAGTATTTTAATGGAGCAGGAATCATTGGATTGCTTCTTTATGGTTTTGGTTTTATTATTTTCATCATGACTTTTTTCCTTTCTTTTCAAATTCATTTAAGTAAATACTTAAAACTTTTTTCGCTTTTTACCTTTTATTTCCAAAATTGCTGTCAACCTGTAATTTATTTTAGTTGCTACTGTTCTGAATTAGGCTTTGAACGAAGGACTTATGAGAATTTTGAGCAATATATTCTGAGCATTTTCTGCTCCCTCATTCTTGAAGTACTGAAGTAAAATTAGGCACAACATATTTGCCTGTCTGTGAAATTGAATTTTAATAAAATATTAACAAAATTCTGAATTTCAGATTCTGAGAAGATGGCACAATATTTAGAAGAGGAGCGGCATATGAGAGAAGAAAACTTGAGACTTCAAAGAAAATTACAGAGGGAAATGGAACGTAGGGAAGCACTCTGCAGGCAACTGTCAGAAAGTGAATCCAGCTTAGAAATGGACGATGAGAGGTTTGTGTTTTCTAGCCATCCAGATATATTGGCATTGAACTTATTAATCAATACTCATACTTCTTTTTGAATATTATAGAATAAGTATTTATATAAATAACCTGTGTATGGGTTTAATATAAGTATCAAATTTCAGCATCGTCCAGGAATATCTTCAGTAGAATTGTATCAAATTAGTGTAGAAATTCCGTTAGTTTTAGCAGTGAGAAAGAAAATAATTTGTATCTGAAGATTGCTTAGGATTTTCATGATGCATATTGAAATACATATAGCTGTGGAGTTGACATTCAGGATAATGTGATCATAGTACCTTTGTCTTGGCCCTAACTTGGTAACCGCAAGGAATTCTGTGAGGTAGGAGCAACGTCTTTACTTGGGGCTAATTTGTCCTTTCCAGAAAGTAAAATGTGTTCAGCCAAATCCAAAGGGATACTGTGTAAAGCCTTAGAGAGAGGACGCATTTCCAGAACTGTTGGGTTGTTCTTGATGTCCAAACCATAACATCCTTGATATTTTTTTTCCTCTACTGCAATCTGCATTGCTTGCACTGACCTTACAGATAGTCTTGAATTCTTCATGGTTTTATATGATGCCTTTTGGTGTTTTCTCATGTCATAGTCACATGATGGTATAACGTCTTGAAAGAGGTTTTCAAGTACACTTTGAATAAAACATTCTTATTTCTTATCAAATGTTCATTATTTTGTTGTACTGTTTTACATTATTTTGGATTTATAGTGGTCCTTCAAAAAAAAAGTTACCGTGTGCTATGTATTCTTCTGATACTGAGCTATTTCTTCTTGGGTCAGCAGTAAATTTGTTATAAGCCATAATTTACCAGAAACAAAGAAGCACCCTTAAAGTTCAAGGTAGAGTTTCCATTTTAATGAAATACTAGGCAACTGACATACACACATCTGGTATTAAGGTGTAGTGAATGTTATATAAATTAAATTGTTAGAAACACAGGATTCTGGTGTTTGTTTGAATTTACTTTTATTAGCCTAATCTTTTCTGCCAATGTTTACATTGTAATGGAAATATACTCAAAGTCTAAATATATGTGAATAACCACATTAATCAAAAAATGTAGAGTATCCTAATAATTTTCTTGTCAGCCAGTTGTAGGTAGTGGTAATCAGTAAAATGGAGGAAAATTTGGTTAACTATTCTGTGCTTCTAAGAAATTTCATTGTCATGTTGATTTTCTTGGTACTACAGAGGCATGACAGATTCACTCCAAAACAGGTATTTGCAGTGTAAGTAATACAAAGTAAAGGGAAGGACGAAGCAACTGTTAGAGCAGTTAGTCTTAGGAGAACTGTGTAGACAAAAAAATTGTGGAACTACATGCAGTAATGATTTTTAAATGTAAATTTTTGTCAGCTTACATTGGCTTCCTAAAAATGATGGGGGTGTTGGATCAGATATCCAGTTTTTTCAGTTGCATTCTGTTAGCTGGTGATACTTATTTTTTGTGGATGGGGGTAGATGAAGATGCTTTACTGAATGCAAAATATATAGCTCTCCCAAAACTTCTTCCTCCTGACTAGCAATAGCTTTGTCTTCTCAATCCTCCATCCTATTCTACGGAGCAGTAGGGAAATATCTGAAACCAGAAAGCATACGAATGGTGGGCTGCTATTCCATATCACCTGATCCAGGTACTAGGATGATTTACATAAAATTGTCTTTATGTAGAATAAAATAAGATTAAATCAAAAAGACCACTGCCTTGCTGTAATACACATATGGTTGCGTTAAAAGTTACTGTGTGTTGCAGAGGTAGCCTAGTCAGTTCAATTTCGCTGACCTTGCCACTGGAAGCTCTTTAGAAAACTTGTATCTAATTAAACTTTAACTTGACAGTTTGTTAATTTTCTGTTCTCTATTGCAGCTACTTTTATTATCTCATCTACCCAAATTTATACCAACTTTGGTATCACTACAGTGTACTGCCTGTGTTAGGTGTTGTGGCTTGGTAACTCTGAATAACCTGGTTAAAAATCAGTTAAGATGCAGTATCAAAACATGTTTCAAATAGTTTATAAACTGGCTTACAGACCTCGAAGTAGCCATCATTGTGAGTTCCATCAAATAGGAATATTTTCAATGCTGCTCCATGTTGTGTTTATTTTCTTGTGATCTGGAAATAAATGTAGCTACTAAGAATTTCTGTGAACACAGTGGTAGAAGGGGAGACGAGTCAAAGGGCTGTTAGGTAGCTAATTTTGCCTACTGTTTTGCTATGTCTGGTAAAGAAACACAGCTAAATGTAATAATATAAACCCAGGTGCATGGATTTGCAACCATATGTACAGGAAAAGGTCAGCAGGGGAACCTCTAATCTAGACACTGACTGAAAAAATCAAGATGGAAAGTGCATAAGCAAGTCAACCTGAAAGCTGCCAGCCTAGTGCTGTGGGAAAAAAATGCATACAATTACTTTTGAGGTATAAGCAGTAAGTGGTAAGTAGGAGCAATTGGCATGATTTTTATCTCCTTTTATATAGCACTTGATGGCTGTGAAGAAGCTTTACTGTATTCAGTGAGCAAACTACAAATAAATACCTCTAAAATTATTACAGGTGGGGAAACATGCCTTGCCTGAGGTTCTAATCTGTTCAGTTTATCATAGTGAAGTGTGGGAGGTGTCTTGCAACACAACCTAGAAGTATTTTTAGTCGGAGAAAGTCCTGAGTTCAAAATGTTTTTCTGTTCCAGTGGCAAAAGACATGATGAGCAAATGGCTAAACGTTGAGCTCAGAAGGATTCAAGTAGGAAACAGGGCATGTTTTTAACTGTGAGGCTGGTCAGCTGTTGGAACAAATTATCAATACTTTAATGATTTCCTCCCTGCCTTTTTATGATTTCAGATTAGTGCTGAATGCCTTTCTGGAAGATACACTCCAGCCAGGCAAGCTATTGAGTTCAATGTAGAAATGATGCGTAAAGTGCAAGAATGTAGTATAGGTCAGATTTGATGACATGATATATACCTCTGGCCTTAATATGTACTATTCTAATTGTGTGCAACTTGTATGGTTTTAACTGCAAATGACTAAGATAAGTCCAGCTATTTCCACTGAAAGTTAAGCCAGTATCTGAGCCTTCAGCAATGACGAGAATTCCTGTCATGTCTTCCTAAAGGTGACTGGTCCTTCATTAATCTAATGTGATTCTTATGGGAATTGAAAAAAACACAGTGAAACATTTAAAACATGGCACATTTTAAAAGGTTTGATCTAATTATTCTTTACCTTTTTTTGTTAGATATTTTAATGAGATGTCTGCACAAGGATTAAGACCTCGCACTGTGTCCAGTCCTATCCCTTATACACCCTCACCAAGTTCTAGCAGACCTATATCACCTGGTAAATATTTAACCCAGTTTCTAAAATTGTTGTATGCATCACGTAGTAACGTGCCCTGTTAATATATTTAGGTCAGTAGCCTTTCAAAGCTAGTCTGGAGAAAAAAACTGCATCATAAATGTAAGAGTAGTGTTGCCTTAGATGTCTTCTAGTGCAGCATGTTCTCAGATGGTTCTGTTTTACACTGTGAACAGATATTAAGAGTGGGTTAAGTAGCTGTCACTTGAACTACTATTTCTTTTTTGCTCTCTCGTTTTCTCTCTTACTGTCTCTTCTTCCCCCCCATCCCTCCAAAGAAGTTGCCCAACAGGATGCATAGTTCAAACAGATTTCTAGAGTTGGTGATGAACTAGTAATGAGACTGTTATTGTGCTCTGAATTAAAACTTCTTATAGAAGTCTAATCTTGAACACGTTGGAAAAAAGTCAAGTTCCATTTCTCTTTAGTAGAGAAATGGCTTTTATACTTCTGTTTTCTGTTGTAAAACAGTAACTGTAAAATTAAGAATTCCTGTCTCTAGTACTTTGTATAACAAGGCAAATTAACCTTTTCTGACTTTTTAATTACTGAATATATTTTTTTAAGTCAAAGGAAATATGTTTGTGTTACTAGCACATTTATTGATTGAAATTTAAATTCCCTTAAAATTTCACTTGGCAATTGTTTATATGTTATATGGTGATCACAAACTCACTTGTACATAATGAAGTGAATCCTGCAAGCCCTACTTTCCCAAGTTCACCTTTAGAACCTGTCAGACAGAGCCCTACAGTAAGGGCAAATGAGATGTACTCTATTTCGACACATTCTGCAAGATGGGATTGAGTCATTTTATTAAACAGGTCTGCTAGAACATATAAAATGTCTTTAAACTCTTTAATTTTCATGATTGACTTTAGTTTTTCAGGAGGACTCAAAATAGTTTTCATCCTGGTGTTGCAAAATGAGTAAGCACATATGAAAACTAGCTTGGCCATAGGCCGTGTTACAGTGTTAGAGATGAGCATTATGGTAGAGTCTTTTCAAGAGGCTTTTGGGCTTCTGAAATGAGCCAAATCACTTGACTTCCAATGTTTTGCAAGGTATGTTACCAAGAAAACGATATATGTTTTCTTATCCTTTTCCTGTAACTGGGTGTACAGAAATGTAGTCATGCTAAACAACTCTTCTGGAGTAACTACTTTGGACATTACTGGTTATACATGTGCAGCCTTCATAATAACACAATATTCAACTGCACGTTGTATTTGCAGTCCACACAGTGGTTATAACTGAACGCATGTGTAGGGAAAATTATCTGGTAACTTACAGGCTTGCATGCTAGATTCCCTAGAAATTCACCCAGTTTAGATGCTGATGTATCAGTGCAGGAGTGCTCGGCCAGTTTGTTCCTACACTGGGACTGATGCACATTCCTTGTTGCCTGTGGACTTTACTTCCCATCAGTAGTTGGTAGAAGAGTGCTGTGTTCTAGTGAGAATTATATCCCACAGACAGGGGATGCTGAAACACAGTCTGAAGCAGAGTTAAAAATAGCACAGCTGAAATGATCGTTTCTAACAGAGTTCACAATTTTGGTAATGTTGGTACAGTAAATTTCCAGGCTAGCACTTCTGCACATGCAGCTACGTTACTCTCCTTCACATCTGATGAATTAATATCCACAGTTGGGAAGTTTCAGACTTCAGAAAAATAGAAGCAGCAGTTTGTTAGAGAGCTAATGAGGTCAATAGGGAATTCTCTACAGCTGTCTATTGTATATGAATGCAGTAATGGATGAAGACAAATAGGTTTTGAGAGTACTTAAAGTGGTACAGTAAGACACTGTCAAAAGCATCAGCACAGAATAATACAACAGTTTTATTTTGCATCAAGTAATTGTATGACTTGGCATGTTTTGTTTGGGAAATGATGTGCCTGAATTTGGAGAAACATAATTTGAAACCATAATGTTATAATTTCTTATGGACAGCTGGTCAGGTTTAATGGGTCAGATTCTGGCTCCTGCATCCCAGAGCCTTTTGTGCTTGCGTGGCTTGAGATGCTGCTTTTGAGGACTCTTTAAGCTGAGATGCTGCTGGGATTTCTAGTACAGTTCATGGAACTTTGAAGATTGTGGAAGTATTGTTACTCCTAGGGAGCTAGGGATTAGTTACTGTAATTACCAATTTAGTGTAGATAAACTGTTCTATGCTTTGCTTCTGCAGCTAGGCTAGATAAAGATTTTGGGCTGCAGAGATGAGCTACCTTGGGTGTACATGCAATACTCTTGTTATCGCTTCTTTGACTGCCATATAGACTTGCATTTCTAAAACTTTTGGCACTGGTTTGTCCCAAAGCAGTCCAAAATGATAATGTTGCAAAAGTGACTTAAAGCATATTTTTTGCCTTTTATTGTTCTGGGCTCTTGTCTCTGACTTGCAGCGCATTGTCACCTACCTGAACATTGACTTGTTTCTGTCCTTGTGCTTAACAAAAGCACTTAGTTAGAAAACGTGCTGTACAGACAGTTAGATTGTACAGACAGTTAGATTGTGTAGTCAAAAAGCAGATTAATTTCATTAATCTGCATTGTTTAACTAAAGTGACAGTGATTCCATTGGAGTTACTAATAATTTGCACGAGACATACACTGGGGATGTAGCAGAATCAAACTTAGAATTGAAGGCAGCAAGGGGAGTATGTTTTCTTATATGACTTTATTAGTGATTTGAGGTTTGGGGTGGTTTTTTTTTTTTTCCCTCCAAAGATCTTGTCTCATCAATTGAGGCATAAACACTGATACATGCAGTTAAGGACAAAGCTGGGTGTTGGTGCATACTGTAGCTGCAGTGGCACTGTTTTGCAATGATTTAAAGTTGAAGTCTAAAAACTGTTAAATCCAATGTGGTGTTACAAAATTTTAATAAACCTTTAGAAATTTTTTTGGTCCTAATTCTCCAAAGCAGTTGCTAGTGTCTAATACTAGACATCTGAGAAAAGTCTTGTCTCCAACCTTAGTGATATTTTTTCAGAAAGCAATAATGAGCTAAAGGTTTTGGAAAATGTGCTGTTTTGAGCAATACTCAAAATGTTCAGAACACTTCAAGGTCTGAACTTTAAGCACTTGGGAATTGCTGTTTCCGTTTTCCTTGGTTAGCTGTACAGGTGCTCTGCATTTTTATAAATTAGTTCTTACAGAAAGGAAATCTTTAGGTGGAAGAATTAGGTATTTGCACTTTTGAATATTGGGCTTTCCTTATGTGGATAAGACAGGTTGTAATTTTAAATGTTTGTTGCTAGCCTAGTCCTGCTAGCAACTAATCCCAGAATGTTTTATCTTCACAGCCCCAAAGAGGCGAAGTCCCTGCCTATAAACGCTGAGGCAAAACAGGAGGAAGCCTGGGTGTGGATCTGGTGTGCCTTGCAGGAGCCACCTACATCCAGTTTCTTTGTGGAAACTCATAGTGGCCCAATGCTAGATGGCTCGTCCAGGCACAACCTCTCTGCTTCTTCAGACTGTATTTTGTTGAGGGAGCCATTTCCTCCGAGGAGAAATGGAAGGCTGGATAGAAATACTTGTAGACTAAAACTAAGCTGCCAGGGGAGCCTTACACCATTTATGCTAAGTGAAATGTTGTGTTTAACAATGTAATGTATGTTTTGAAACATATGGTGATTACTACAAGAAAAGAAATTAATTTTACATCATGCTTTTCAGTACAGTGACTATTTTTAGGTGTCTAATCTGGCAGCAGTTACCATTTCTTAACCTATCATTGATTCAGAACTAAAGAATTTTTAAGAACTCACACTGTAGTTTGTCATATAAACCAGAATGTTGATGTTACCTTTTTTAACAATTTTTAGGTCTGTCATATGCAAGTCACACAGTTGGTTTCACACCACCAACTTCCCTGACTAGAGCTGGAATGTCTTACTACAATTCCCCAGGCCTTCATGTGCAACATATGGGACCATCCCATGGTATTACAGTAAGTATTTAAAACAGTAAATACTTGTTACCAATGTCAATTTGTTTTTTAAAAGTTGTGATTGCTTGTCCTTAAGCATTTTTACAGAACACTTTTGTAAATGTTTGTTTTTGTCTCCTTACTCCAAGATATCTATTGCTGCTTTCTTCAAACCTGATTTTCCTCTTCACCCCTCAGAAACTGATTCTTTTTGGAGAACCTTATTCTCTGCAAAAGAATAGGATGTATTTTCATCTTAAGGACAGTAATAGGTACCATCTTATGGATCAGGCAGGGTGTGGGAAGTGATGTTCTAAGCTACTAAGCCTATCCCAGAAAGTAAAAACATTGCTTTCATTTTTCTCCTAGTCTCCACCATCTGACGGATGAGTCATCTGAGGTTGCTCCAAGCTCAGGTTTTCTTCAGGATGACACACAATGCTACCACCATGTCACTGTAACAGGCAGTTAACTCTTATTTTCTATTCTCATTGGCAAAGAAGAAAGTTAATATAAACATTTGTTAGGACAATTTCTCATATCTTTCAACTGGATTTATTTCCTTTTTACCTCTGATGTTTGGTGCATTTCTACTTAATCGTGTTTCTTCTAAATTTTTGTGGAGTTTAATGAGCAAACAGACCCTAAATATTAACCATTTGGCAAAATACCTTATAGTTGTTGTATCAAGACCATTTTGATTTTTCTCAACAGGTATGGCAGTATATAAATATACTGCAAGATTTTTCATATACTTGTCATTCTCAGATGTGAAAACATGTTTCAGTAGAATTTTTAGTAGAATGCTAAAATATGGCTGCTTCTAAAATAGTTTAGGTGAGTGTGCAAAGGTAATTGTTAATTTCATTGAGCAAAGAGCGGTGGGAACCCTCTAATAGTGGGTAGGACAGGAGGGAAGCTGGAGCAGGAAGGTGGAATCCTGGTCTGGGTTCAGCCCACTGCTGTGTGTTGCATGAGTTAGTCACAGGAAGATCTTTATGCTTCTGGAAAACCTGGAACTTAGTTTAATTAAAGAGTTTTTCAAGGAACTTGTTCTGTTCAGTCTCTGTGAAATACTACTGTGTCTGAAACTGTAAATTAATCTGTGTCACACTGAGTCACTGTGAAAAAGATCATCTTCAGGACAAAATACTAATTGTTTTGAGAAAGGTATTGATAAGTAGCTCTTGGCTTTGTCTCAATACAGAAACCAGGTCCCTTCATATTATTAGATGTACGCAAATGCAATAAGTAATTTTAAGTGTTTCAGAGACATCTGTCAGCTGTCAAGAATCCTTGGTTTTTGCATAAAGTGTTAATCTATTGTACATAGTTGTGCAGAAAAATAGATGCAATATACATTATTTGACTAAACTGCAGTTTGATTCTTGACTCTTCATTTTTTTTTTATCTCCATTACAGAATAAATTGACTTTACCTGTAGTACATTTGGTGTAGCACTGTAATCATGCTTCTCCCCAGAGTTGATCACCTTTGGTTGATTATTAATTGTGGGTGGGTGGTTTGTCGTGCCATGAGGTTTTTGATTAATGCTAACTGGACGGGTAAGTACTGAGCATTTTGGTTTCAAAAGTGCAGAAGTTAGTGTTGTGCAGTGTAATTTATACTTTTACATTGCTAACATTAAAGAAGATTCCCCCACCTGCCCCCACTGGTTTGTAAAGAAAAAGTGGTTTTTAAATCTTTGTGTTTAAATGTTCAGGTTGTTGAAAATCTGGTTTCTGTTGAGGGGAGCTCTCTAACAACTGCTTCACTCCTGCAGCTCAGAGGGTTGTAGTCTTTTTTTGTTCCCCAGAGAACAACTTGCATTATGCTTTGGGCTTGCTCCAGTGTGCAGGCTGAGTCTTTCAGAAAGCTAGAGATTCTGGACAAGACTCTCTGGCATTCGAAATGTTCCCACCCACGCTCAGGTACCATGTAGTTGGACTTCATATGCCAGCAGTGTGAAGTTAAAGGTTCATCAGTACCTACTGGTTGGGCAAGCACAACTGGGAGGTGCTGTCTCTACAGCATCTCTCATTTCATTTTAGGTTTACCTATGATGACCAGCAACCTATCTTCAGGACATATATCTTGTGTGCATTTCCTGCAAGCTGACAGGAAGGAATGCCTGTTCTGTTTGATCTCAAAAGTACTTCCCCTTTCCTTTGCTACTCCATTTCAGAGTAACGTTTAATTTATGTAAAAGTTGTATTGTGATTCTTGCAATGTTTTCAAACGGATTCTTCCCACATAATTGTTTGGATTTTTTTGTGGGTGTGGTTTTTTTTTGTTCCTTTGCCAAGCTCAGTACATTGATTAGAGGACTTGCACCTAAAGTTGTTCAGGAGTGTGTTAAACGTA
This sequence comes from Morus bassanus, assembly GCA_031468815.1. Lineage (NCBI taxonomy): Eukaryota > Metazoa > Chordata > Aves > Suliformes > Sulidae > Morus > Morus bassanus. The sequence continues at coordinate 8,660,221 of CM062583.1, forward strand.
ATTTCAATATTTGTTCTGCAGAGGCCTTCACCACGAAGAAGTAACAGCCCCGACAAATTTAAACGTCCCACTCCTCCTCCTTCTCCAAACACGCAGACCCCAGTGCAGCCACCTCCGCCACCACCTCCACCACCTGTGCAACCTACGGTCCAATCCGCAGCATCGCAGTCAGCCACTTTTCAACATTCAGTGCATCCCTCCTCTCAGCCTTAGTGCATGTGCTCAGCAGTCTGTATGTCAGAAGTGGACTCATAACATGGAGCAGTTTACTAAAAGCCAAAGGCTTACTTGGCATATTTGGATTTGACTTATTTGCACTGAGGTTATATAGGCTTCACTGTTAATTGTGTTGTAAACGTTTGTATAAAATGCAGCCAGTGTTGTGGGTCTACAACACTAACTTAACAAAGTTTTCCATCAGTGTTTACTTGAACTACATGTATGTCCATTCTCTGGCTGGAACATTTGCTACTCTGTTTGGTAATACGGCATTATGTCGTTTTGCTTGGCTCCAAAGCTTCATTTTCCTGGCTTTTAGGTTTGTAAAACTAAAGGGATACCTTTTTATATTTTTTCATGACAATTTGCAGAAAATTAAAGGCATGATGGGCTATACGATGAATTCTGAAATAATACATTGTTTACCAAGCTTATGGAAAATCAGCACTATGTTTCAGTAATTTGAAATAACAGCTTCTAGTGCAAAAGTGAGTCAGACACCCTAATCAGTGCCCAAGACACATACTCTATTGTATTACGTGGTAAATAAGCTTAATTCAGCACACAGGACACATCCATACTTCTCCTGTTTAAAAGCACCTCAAACGTATGGTACAGTCTGAATTTTACAGTGAGGGAACTGGCTTGTTGGAGTCCGTGGAATGTACAATTCGTGGACCTTAAGATTTGATGATTTCACTTGACATTTATGTTAACCTGTAAGCTGCCCATACTGTGTGATCTGTCACAATTAACTTTGGTAAGTGTGGTCCTGCCCACAGGTTACTGATAACTGATTAGTGTGCTCTTTGATTTTTTTTTTTTTTTTTGCTGCAGGAGGCAATGTGATTGTAGAGAACAGCTGATGATAATTTTTTTCTTGTTAAAATATTTTAATTGCGATTCCCCTGAAGCAAAGTTTGAACAGGTATTCTAAATGTTCAAGTCTGTTAGAAAATAAGATATAAGATGAGCACATAGGAATATATTGGCGTAACAGCTAAAACGTTGTATTGCTTGGTAGAAACAGAGTACAAGGAAGTAGCACAACATGGCACTAATGAACGCTTATTTAGCAGACTAAGCCGGTACAATGTATAAAGAAATGTATTCTGAATACATTCTTTCCATTCATTTAGCACAAATAAATTGGTTTCACTTTGCAGTGGAACAAAGTGTCACTTCTTGATATTGACATCTTAGTTACATTTTTCCTGAGGTTCCTGTTGAGTACTGGGGTTTATATATTATTGATGATTTTAAGTGGTTTACCTCATATATGTGGATATGTGGGCCATGGAAAATGACAAGAGAATGTTTATTTTATGAGAATATGTATCTGGCTATAATCAGAGCAGAACGTGAGTAATTTATCTTTTGTTTACAAAAGTTTGTTTGACATGCCTAATGCTTTATTAAGGACATTTTTAAGAAGGAAGTACAGCATTCTGGTAGTATACTAACACTTGTACATATATTTTCATGTTTGCTGCTCACCTATTCAGTAAGAATTGCAAACTGAAAATCTTCATAAAATTAGTGCTCTAAATAAAAATAGTAAGTTAAAATAATGTTGTAAAAGGATCCGCTTAAGGCAAAACTAGAATTTCTTCACTGTAGCTATGTAGTTTCAGCTCTGAGAGAATTTAGAGAAATGCATATATAGTCTACTACACTTCTTAAACCAATATGGGATCAAGTGCATTATCAAAGTACATTAGTTATGGTAGTGACTCTCCAATCAAGTGATTCTCAAGATAGTGGCAGACTTAAAATTTGACCAGTGCTTCCGTCTGAAAATAACTAACTGTAGTAGATGCTCACCTTTCCATAGAGGACACTCAGCTGTGAGCATTGTAATTAAACAGAGCTCCTGAATCAGTGGTAGGATTGCATGTGAGAAAATTACAGGCAGTCAGAGGTGGGACTAAGGTTAAGATAGGATTGGTTTAGTTTGATGCTTGTCCTTTTGTAAACATAAGACGAAAAAAAAAATACATTCTTCTATAAATAGGATTCCAGCTCAAGTATACCACTATTTGAAATGATGCCCTCCTTTCTGAAGTGCTTTGAGATTCTTGGACTGGCTCTACAGAGTGGAAATTCATAGTGGTGGTAGTATAAATGCAGGGGGTGAGGGGGGAAAGCCTTTGACAGTGTTGTCTTGAGATCTTAAAATGGAAAATTGCCTAGAATAGTTTACATTTGAGGCATATTCCAAACCTGAATTTGTGTAACCCAAGTTCAGCTGCTGTTATCAAGTGTCTTAGTGAACTCTCCTTACTATACCAGTGGGACTGTTACCAGAGGAAAGTAAAGAACTGACAAATAAATGTATACTAAATCTTGAAAGTGTAACAAGGCGCTAAATTGGCCTTACCTAAGAACATTGAACATACATTTGCTTGCAATCAGAAGTGTTAAACTCTATTTGTAGACTTTTTGAATAAGATGAGAAATTGTGCACAACCATCTCCTAATAAATGTAAATGGATTTTCAGTTTTCTTTGTGAAATTACAGTAATGAATTACAATTCCACAGCTGTGATTTTATCAGTTCTCCTATAGACTGGAGAAACTCATTTGACAGTGAGGTCCAGCTTACTATGAGGGCTTAAGTGCTTAGCTTCTTTATCTCAGAAGCACCTGGGTGGGTTTCTGTTGTCCTTTTCATTACTAATGCCTGTCAGCTGCACACTGTATCATCACTAGTTGTGTCAGGCCACAGAAGCAATTTTTGGCTGTGATGAGCATTTTGTGAGTGTACCCCTTTTACAGCTAAAGGGTTTTTTTTTTTTAAAAAAAATCTTTTAGCTGTTTCAGCAGTGCTTTCCTCTCTGACAATCAAGCAGTTTTCTTTTTACTTATTCTCTCAAGGGATCTGGCTTGGACACTGGAATTCAGCTGATACTCTGTAGAGCATTAAGAGTTTATTTTATCCACGATTTGTTCCAGAGAAGTTCTTTGGAAGAAGAGGTGGGACTGTTCGGAGTTAGTCTTCCAGCTAACAGCCAGATAAGATTGTTTTAATTACGTGTACTCCTCTGAGAGTGTATTCCCAAGGGCAGAAAGGACTATCAGAGCTTTTCAAGAAAGTGTCAGTGTTATTCTGTTGGCAATCACTGTACAGGAGCTGAACAGAGCAGGATTCCTTTCCTGTTAAAATGTTCACATTCAGGAATCCATCTGCCTGCGTGGAATCCCTGTGCATTTCAGCTGAATGAAAATTGCAGTCTTGGAAGCAATGAAAATGAGAAAGCTTCCTGGGATCTGTGCGGGTTGCACTGCTGACAGGAGACAATACAGACTCCTTGTGTATTGTTAACTAAATGGAAACTGATCATGGAGACAAATAAGAGAGCCTTAAATACTTTGTCAATCAAAGAATGCAGTCTCTCATCCTCAGTATTGATTATTGCTGACTATGAGGATGCATCCAGGGAGCTTGTTTAAGTCTTGTAGTGCTTTTTCTAATCCTAGTGCTTAGTTTTACAAGCAGTATGAGTTCTAACACTGTTCAACTCTTTTTGATGTTTCCTTTTTGTTTCAGTCATGGCAGTCTATTTCTTTTTGATCCTTGGGAGCCTACAGAGCATGGACTATGCAGAGCATATTTCTCCAGTTCAAGCCATCTCATAAGAAACCAGAAGGTTTATGAGTGTAAGCTGTAAAATTATAATACATGCATATGTTACAACAACCTCCTTGAGGGGAAAGATCAGTCCTCTTGAAGAAAGAAAAGAGCCCCTAATTACCAAATGGACTGTATGCATAGAGACAATCTGGTTTCCTGAGTTCCCTGAGGAGCTGAATTCCTCTCCCAGCCCTTTTTGGATTCGGACTAGAGTTCTTAAACTTTTAATTTTTTTTTTTAATTCCACATCTCATTGTAATAAGCACTCGGGATATCCTTCATTTTCCTTTTGGGTAATAACCACTAGTCCCAGTGCAAACGGAGGTTAAGAGTTATTGCCATTTTGTGGACCAGAGGAAGTCACTGAATATGCCAGACCGTGGCCTTTACAATGCAGTCATAGTTCAAGTCAGAGTGTGTGCTCATATTGTGATTGTTTTTTTTAAGCAGCTGTTGCTGTTTTTGCATTAGTAGTATGCCCTGAAGAGGAGGTAAAACTATGGAGTTTGGCACTGCATTAACAAACAGCTGCTGCATTAGGGAGAATAGTGCTCATCCCTATTCAACTAGTTGGGCTCCAAAGAAAAGTACTACCTCATCTTTTTAGGTTGGGATGACATGGCCACAGGGTGAGGAGAAATGTCGTAGCTGTGCTAGGTTTTGTTCTGCATGTGTTACCTGGATAGGAGTCTTTCCTCACTGCAACTGGGCTCCAGAGTTTATAAAGCTTTTGTAGAGGAGGAGTGGAGGGTTAGGACAGATTGCTGAGATTGAGAAAACTATGTGTCCCTGTAGTAAATTGCTGCTCAGAGTACTCTTTGGCTAGACCTTGGAATTGCCTGTACTAAAATGACATTATTTTTTTTTTCCCCATGTGGTTTCCTTTCAAAAAGTGCTGTGTTGCAGTTCTTTAAGCTCCTGGCATTGACATCTAATCAAAAAACAAAAAAAGCAATTCCCCTTCCCACAGAAATATTGGAAGTAGTCTTCTATGTGCAAATGCGGGTTTTCTCATGACATAAATTAATACTGTATCTGTAAACAAAGGTGTTTTATTCTAGTGGTAAAACCTAAGCTGTCCAAGGCACTTTAGTTTGTGATTGCTGACTTTTGTTTTGGCAGGTGTTTCAGATGAAATCTAAGCCTCCTGTGGAGGAAGAAAAAAATCACCTGACAGCTGTAGACTGTTCCTTTCCTGCAGAAATACAGCAATTTCCTCAAATGCAAGTAAAAATGGAACAAGCATCCTTGAGCTTTTCTGAAGCTTATATTTAATTTCAGTACCTTGGTGATTGCTGTTGTGTATTTAGAGAATCTATGAAGCCTCATTGTAGGTTGGTTGGGTGTCTATCTGGTTATTCCTATGTTTTTCTGATCCTAGTGAAGGAAGCCTGTTCTAATTCAGATCAAATTTATAATCTACTGGTTAACAACAATGGTCAAAGTGCAAATTTGTTGAGCGTGAATCCAAGTGATGACTTTAAAAGCATTACACTGTGTTGGTGTGAATTGGAGCTTATCGTTGAAAGAACCTCAGACACAAAGAAGGGTTTTTTTGGCAGGTTATATTTTATTCCTGTATTAGCTGTATTATTGCTTTGCTGTATATCTCAAGGTGTTTACATATATTTGTAATTGTTACGATGTGTCTGTAATCAAGCTCATCTGTGCCTTCATGCAGACTTCCAATAAACACTTGATTTTTTTGTATTTACTTGTATGGAAGACTATGGGGTGGATGTACATTTCCTTCTGTCAGCTTGCATCACTGGGGAAAAGAGGAAGAAAATGAGAACTAGGAATCAGAAAGATATGTGCTTGTCTTTGTTTGCTCTCTGATTCTATTTGGGCCATTTCTGGTATTTTCACTTAAATGGCTGAGTGGGGAATCTGGGGATTATCCTATTTGCATGATAAAGTTTGCATAGGAGATGCTCCTCGCTTTGGATTAGGGGAATATTCAAAGTATATGCATGCTTGACTCCATCAATTTTGCTTCTCTTTTGGAAGAATGTAGCTGTATTTCTTGAGCTATCATTGTGGGAAAATTCCAGGGTATCTTTTTTCCCCATGAGTTAAACATACATGTTTAACCTTTTACAGCTGCCTTCCAGTGAGAGTTTGGGGGTTTTTTTGCCACAGCAAGCACTGCAGTATCTTTTGGTCTTAGTAGGCCTGCTTACCTTGAGGGTACTTTCTGATGATGGGGGAATAAGAGAAGAGTGTTTCATCTTTTTTGTGTTTTGTGTGTTTTTGTTTTTGTTTTTTTTTTTCTGAGCTCATGTGGACAGAGATGTGTGTTTGTACAAAGTTATAGGAAAACTTGTGTTTTGAGTCAAAAGCAGTATACAGCAGTACAGCTACTTTTATAATCTGATATTAAGTATGAAAGGAAGAGAAGGGAAAAAATGTTTCCTTGCCTGTGTTAAGGGATGTGCGGTATATTTTGTAGTTCAGAAAAGAGTGCTTTTGCTAATTCTTTGTACTAGTGAAGGTTATGGTATCTGGTGGTCTACTTCAGCTTTTCTTGATTTCCTTGTAATCAAACCTGATTACAGTTAAGTAGTTCTACTATTGATGGATTCAGTCATTTTCTAATGGAGATTTGTCTTAAGAATCCACTGATTTCTACTGTTTTGTCATCTTTGCTTATTAAAGCATCAGTTGTTATATTTAATAATATTAAAGCATTAACCAGTTTGAATTTATGGACATCTTTTGTAGTGAGTGCTTTCTTGATACTGGGACATCATATTAACTATTTTTGGATAGAAACAGAGAAAAGCAGGCATAGTGTACTATAACTGCAGTGTTACAGTTGAATTGTAAACTTTAGATGCCTAAAGACAATGGTACATGTGAAAATTCTCTGCGTACTTTGTGTCAGCCCTTGTGAAATCTCTGGTTTGTCATCTTTGTGTTGTATGTGTTCATTCATCAACTTAGCACAGAGCTCACCTGTGTGGCATACTCAGTAGCTTTTGTAAGTCTTATTTGCTGTATCTGGCTGTATTGCCAAGTTTCTGGGCTTAGATCTTAGTCTCAGTAGCGCTTACCTATGCTTATCCTGTATTCAGAGTCTGAGTCTTGCTAAACTTACTGGTTGAATCCACTTGTCTCTGTCTTGTTGTTCAGCTGCCACTCAGGCATATCTCTGTGACCGCACTTTCTGCTTGAGTCAGCACAGGCCTCTGCATGCAATATAAAGCATGCTATTCCATTTAATCTGGTGACAGTATGACCAGTAAAATCCTTGTGTTATGATGGATGCAAGTTCTTGGGTAGCAGGCCATGGAATTACTTCAGTGAATGCTAATCTAGCTGATCCATGTTATTCTCTGTTCCTAGAACGCACGCAGTATTTCTTAAAATGCCTTTATTCTCCTCTCTCCACTGCTGCCAGTGCTGAGCAATCAGTAGTTCTACTTGTCTCCTTGTGAGTACTATGCCTGATGCTGACACAGCCGGTGGGTCTGTGAACTGGATGAATGAGCTCTGTCGATGCTGTCTGTCTTCATGCATGTCATTTGTTTTCTCTCTGACATTTGTCTGAACAGAAATGAGTTGCTTGAATACTTTCAGAAGACCAGATGAAAAGGGAAAGATGATGTATGTGATTGGTATAATTTCAGGTTGCCTTGTCCAGGTGATTTCCACTTTAGACGGTTCTTTTGTATTTCTTCTGGTGCTTGTACCCCTTTGTAAAGGAAAGCAAATTTCCAGCATTGCAGGAGTTAACTTAGAAGTTCCGATAAACTGCTGAGAGCTGGAGAAAGAATGATGCATTGCAAAGCAAGCAGTTTTAATAAGCCTAATCTTCCTGTATGTAAAGATGCTGGCTTGGATATCAGTCGTCTTCATGCACTTTTGAGGCCATTCCATACCTTTCCAGGTATACGGTATATCCTTCAGCCCAGAAGCAAGAAGAGGTTGAAGTCAGTCCTGCATTTCCCAGATGGAGACTGAAGGTACATATAAAGACCATTAGTTCATTTGAATGCAGCAAACACTAAAGACAAGTATTGGGGCGACTGAGATGGGAACCTTGCTTTTGAGCCTCAGGGCTCTTCTTGAAAATCAGCTATGGCTTTTCTCTACTCCTGCCTCCTGCATGGGAAAAAGTCTCTTCATGCTAACCAGTGGTGGTGATGCCTGCTGTGACAAAACTTTTTTTCCTTTGGGTGATACGGAGCAAGAGTTGGAGTATTTACAATGAAGGATAAAAAGTGGAAACTAGATATGGCTTGCATTTACAGACTGGAACAAGATTAGTTCCAAATTCTTTATATTAACGAAAATGCTGTACAGTATGCCCCGTATTTTTTTCTCTAAGACTTGAACAAAACCTGGCATGTGAATTTAATGAAACCAGAACAGTGATCTGTGGGAGTCTCAGGTATCTGTTGTGTGACCATCTCCATCCTTCCTAACAAGGGGGGAAATACTCATGTCTAGTAGGACTGATTTAAACTTCACAGCACGAATGCTTTTCTTTGCTGTACTAGAGATGAGTTGGAGAAATTACAGGAACATCATAGAACATCTGGGTGTAGCCAGCTGTGTTCAGGGATCACAGTATGGTGGAGAACACTTTCATACCTTGAGATCCCCTTTATAATACATTACATGGAGTTTTATTTCAGCCAGTCACAGTGTGGAATGTATTTTTGGGGCTGAACTTCAGAACTATACCACTCATACCTCCTTTCTTCCTCAGTCCTTATAGTCACACTCTGGCTTTTCTCCTGTAACTGAAGGCCCCTTGGATCCAGGGTGAAAGAGCAGTATTGCAAACTGGGCTGTTGCTGTTCTGGATCTGAGTGCGTTTATGACAGTTACTGCGGAATGAAACAGGTTGTAACACCGCAGTGAATCTTGACACTCTCTTCGCTGTCAGCAACAAAACATAAATGGAGAAGAGGTCAATAATGAGTGCTTGTATCTTTCTGCCTGGAGATGGGAATTTAAAAATCTGCTGTGACCCATCTTTTTTCATGTTTCCTAAAAATCGTCCTAATTTTTCTCTGGCTTATCAACACAGGCTATCTTATTTTGCTTATTTTCTAGCAAGGGAAAGAAGGAATGTTAGTAATATGAAGTAATTTTACAGTTCAGCTGAGATTAGTACCTGACTTTCTTTGGAATATGCAGATCTGCTAATCTGCATCACCAAATAAGGCAGATTGTTTTGGATCACTTGTATGTGAATTTTTGCAGTCATTGTGATATGAAAAGGTTTGGATGGTTACTTTTTTTCAGTAACTGCCCTTTAGGTGGTGGTGTTCCCCTTTCTGTATACCTGCCTGCACTGGGACAGTTGCACCATGCTTAGTTACCCCAGGGTAGACTGATGTCCTCAGGACCTTCTGAGCCTTCAGGTGTCTCCTGCCCCATAGGGTGGATCCAAAGCTTTGGAGGCCATTGAGAGAGTGGTTAAGGGAGCCTTCCTCCACCCTTGTAGCTATGTGGAATAAGGCAGAAACTGGAGCATGCAGGAAGTACAAGCTGAGGTTGCTTTGCAGCTCTTGGCTCTGCAAACAAGTGTGCTGTTAGCCCACCAGGTTGGGTAATGTAAGGATTGGAGCCCCCCCACCCCTCCGGCTTTTGACAGCTTTCTGTCTCTTCAGAACCCAAAACAGCAGGAATTTGCAGATAAAAGGCCAGCTCAACAGCCTTTTACTGTGGGCTGGAGGTGCTGTGGTCTGCAGCTCTCTGCTACAGCAGAGTCTTGCGTGGTGATGCTAAAATCTAAACAAAACACAATGCCATGATGGCCAAAGAAAGCACTTGCTGATTTGAAAATGGCACTGGACACAATCCTATATCTAAGAGTGTGTCTAATACAGATGTGTGGCACCGATAAGCGATTGAAGGAGGATGTTAGAAGGTCGTGCTGCCATGATGAGCAGAAGGAAAATAGATGGACCTGGCTGAAAGAAAAGAATGGTATTTGAGGCTAATAAAAGGGCAGAGAGGAAATAGGACAGGTATTCAAATAATTTTTGACTAGCCCTTTCCTCTGCCTGGCTAAGACTCCAAAAAAAACTTTCTACTGGCTGTGAACAGCCCTAAGCTGAATAACAGTAACAGAGTTTGTTTCTCTTACGCAGCAGTGCTGGCACCAGAAAGTATCAAAGCAAACTCCAGTTAGATCAGAGAACCGAGAGCTGGATGAACTTTCAGAGAGACTTACTAGGAGCAGACAGGATAGGAGGGGGCAGTGCCAGGTGGAGAAGTGTAGAAGTACTTATAGTAGGGGAGGGGACCCTTGGCAATGGAGCACCCTTCTTTACCTGAAATAGGTTATAATTTATGTATCAGTGTATACTTAAGCAAATGGGGAACAAAAAGATTGGCAGTGAGTTTTGGGTTTATTCTCCTGCTGTTGCATGTCTTGTAGATCTAGACCTACCTCTTGAACTACTCTGTCAATTATCTAGGCCCAAATATAAGTAAAAATTACAGCACAGCCTTGGCAGTAGAGAAATTGAAGTTCCTAAATATGATCAAATCCAGAGGCTGCAGTGTTATATATTGGCAACATCTTAATTTTCACAGAAACTAGAAGCTAGAAATGGGTGATTAAAACAATTAAGGCGCTTAAACTTAATACACTCTTGTGTTGCTTTTGCTTGTCAGGACATATTTCTGTATAATTTTAAAATCATCTATTCACTTTTCCTGCACAGAGATTTTTGCAGCAGATTTAGTGAACTGTAACTGTCCTAAGTTTTATTTAAATTTATTTTCCTGGCTTTTTCTTTCCAAAACAAGTGCTAGCCAGGACAGCATACTAAGGAATTAAACCTGTTAAAACTTACTGCATTCCTCGTGCTATTAAGGAACTCTAGGATTAGTCTTGCTGTTGTCTTGGATGTTTAATTAAGGACAACTTTAATGCTGTTAGTTCCTGAAGATAATTAAGGGTTTTCAAGTTAACTGTTTCATATTGTGAAAAGTCATTCAGTTTCTTCAAACAACTTGTGTAGACTAAAGCATCTCCTACTATTAAGTGTACATATAATGACTCTGTGTAACTGAAATTAATATCTGAATTTAGAGGGGAACCTCTTTTTTTAACTGAAACACCCCAAGAGCTTCCCAGAGGTGCTCTGGGAATGCTGTACCCTTGTTCCAGCAGTCTCCCTGATTTAAGGGATGATGGATTGCAAAAACAATTTATGTGAGTCAACATTGCACGATAAAGCTTTGACTTTTTTTTACGGTATATTTTAGGAATCCACCTAACTGAAATGATGGCCCTCTGCACTAAAATTAATGTTAATTATAATTTCAGCCCAAATCTTACCTAGGTTCTTGGGAAAACATGGTCTCTTGACAGCAATAACCCTGCTAAGCTTGTCTGGAGCATAATGTTTGGGGGGTTTTTCCCCTAGAGAGAGATGTTACTAGGGAAACCTCAATGCATGTGCAAATGTTTAGAAATATCATTAATGTCCTGCCAGTTTTACTACCTATCTTAGGTCTACACATCTGCCGGATCTGTAGGAGAAAGACAAAAACCAAACCCATTTTGGATTGAATACTATAGCGCATTTCTAGCACTGCCAGCATGCAAGCTGGAGACCAGCGTGAAGACTACTCGCAATAGGCTCTCATTTCAGAGTTAAACTGGTTCAGGCTTGTTCCTATCTTTGTCTGCAAAGAGTCTGAGGGGAGAGACGTACAGAAGGAAAATGGAAAGGAAAACATGAAGGAAATAATCAGCTTCTGTGAACACCATCTCCCACATCTACCGAGAGCAAGAACCCCCAAAGGGTTTTTACATTTTGAACTTTTACCATTTAACATGGACGACTGTTTCTAGGGCAGGACTGTCCTGTGAAGGAAAGAAAGACTTTGTTTCTATTCTGGTGTTTAATAGCTTAACTTAACCACCCTTCATTTTACAGAATGTTGATTTGAATAGTGAAACAAATCATTATGAGCAGTACATGAAAACAGTTCAGATGCACCAGGGGAATAACAAGGGCGAAGAGGGCACAATGTGAACAGAATATTTGCCTTTGCATTGCCTAATAACTGAGTGAGAGGGAAATCTAGCTTGTTTTCTAACAGGAAATGGACCAGATTTCACTAGAGTTAAATAGCTTGTCTTTTCCAAATACTTTCTCTTTACTCAGTCTTTACAGAACTCAGTTCTTTTGAAATATTTGGAATATTCTGATTCTGAAACCTTTTCTCAGTTTCAGGTTTCTGTTGAAGGTAAGAAGGCGTCTCCATTTTCCTGGGTTACCTCTTTGAAGAAAACTATAGAAGTAAGCTAGTTTATTTCCCAAAGAGTCCTAATGTTTAGTTGATCAGAGTCAGGATGCCTCGTGAAAGTAATAAAATTTGCTCAAGATTTACTGAAGATTTACTAGGTCAGGCCATTAAATGCTGAATGAACTATACAATGTTAGAACTGATTGTGATTGAGATAGTCCTTCAGACTACAAAATTCACATATTGAATGGTTTATACTGGTACAAGCAGCCAAAATTGTAGCCTGGTATTTTTGTGTGTGTGGTATAATGAAAACATATTTCAACCTCTTGCCTTCATTGTTGGGTGTTTTGGGTTGTTGGTTTCGGTTTTTTTTTTTTTTTTTTTGGTTGTTTTGTTTGGTTTTTTTTGGTTTGGGGGTTTTTTCAGGGTGGTTTTTTCTTCTTTTTTGATAACATGCTGCCAGGTTTATTTGCCTGCTACTCGCTTCTATTGCAAGTCTTGCTCTTTGGTCCGTACTGCATTTTTTGCAATCTCCTATAGTTGCTGGGGCAGCTTTCCTTTACTGCTGCAGAACTATATTTTAGAGGTGTTTTTTTAATATGAGACAAATGTCCTGTAATTTACAGATGATAATGAACCTGTCAAGCTTAGCTGTCATGCTATAGTAATCTCATCTGCTACCGACAGTACAACTTCCATATTCTCACATGGTTTTCAGTTATTTCCTATATTGCAAATTCCTCTTTTTAAAACTGTTCTGGAAAGAAGAGTTTGTAACAGTTTTCTTTTTTTACAGCACTTCCACTTGCATTTATGAATTGCTACCTGCCTTATTTAAAATGTATTAATGCAGGGAATCTTTTAAGATATAATTCAGCAAACATCAATGAACCTTTGATCGGTTCCCCAAACTACTTGGATTTGTTGAGGGCTGAAATTGGCACTTACATAGATATTGGGGGTCAGCTGTTGTTCTTGTTCACAACGATGAAATAACTAAAGTGAGGTTATTTTGGACTTAGACAAGCAGAAATGACAACCGAGTTTGGTTGCAAATTCCAGATTGGATTGCATCCAATGGGCTTCAGAATTAGCTTTGACATCTTCTAGACCTTCCTGAAAATTTTAGTGGTTTCTAAACCGAATGCTTCCCCCAAGCCTCAGAGTTCAATGAAAGGCACAGCAACGTTATTCCTGCAGGGGCAAAAGGAGCCAGGTCACTGTTCTCTCGGCATTTATGCCCTGATACTAAAGTTGCCCACATGATGCTCAGGCCTCACTTTCTTCCTCCACAACAAATCCCCAAAAATAGAGCAGAGAATAAAAGCCTGATACTTGCTACAGCTTTCCCATCCAAGTTGGCCTAAGGCTGAGGTGGGGGAAGTCTCAGCAAAGACTTTTTTGTTTGTTTTCCCCTCCCAAGTACTCTGCTCAGAGGCTGGGTTCCTGGCTTTGCCTCTTCTGTTTCCAGAACAGTTACATAATTACTGCAGGACTTCAAAGATAGGTTAGCGGAAGCCATTAAGGATGTTTTCCATCTCTGGACTGGAGAAACTTAAGGTGGTGTGTCAGCCTACCCTAAAGCAGAAAACTTCCCTTTAAGGAAAATAATTATTTCCTGCAAATGCAGCTTTAATTCACTGTTGACCTATTCAAATTTAAAATTAATCTCTTTTTGCCTATTTACTTCAACTCTTTTAACTAGGGTAAATCTGTTCTAGGATTATTCTCCTTAGTGGTGGATATATAAAATAATATTTAAAAAAAAAATTCTGCAACTTGAAGCAATGGCATTTTCTATGAAGACCCTGGCTGTGTATTTAAGATGCTGTCTGGTTGTATACGAAGTCTGTGCCAATTGGCCTCTTGGGAAAATTATAGATACTTCTTTTAATGACAATATGGGGGGGTGGGGACGGAAAACAGCAATGAGGAAGAAAATGCAAGAGGAAATCCATGTGTCAGTTCACACACCTATTAACTGTATAGGAATGCTTTGTGTGTTAAAAGTGAATTCCAAGCCCGTGTAGAGATAGTTAAAACAAACTTTCTCCAATGTCTCAACCATTTCCAAAATACAAAAATAAGTATAATCAAATAAGGACAGCTTTTTTTTGTCAAATGAACACTTTTTTCTTTGTCTGACTCTCAAATCCTTTAAATATCCTTGCAGATACTATGCCTCTTTTGAGGGACTTCTCATTACCTAGAAGTAAGCCACATGAATCAATGGAGAAATAACCTTTCTCTGAGGCAAGGCTCACCCCTAACAGATGGATGTAGAGAAGAATCCAAAGAGCTCACTCCAAGCCCAGCCTACCGCTACCTAAACTGAACCCCAGTGCAGAACCTTGGCTTGGGCCTCAGTCTCATGTCATAGTCATGGGTCTGACTCGTGCAATCCCGCAGTTCAAGGTAGAACTGCTTCTTTCTTTCAGGAAGCGTTCTAGATTCCTGCTGAAAGTGGTCATTCTTTGTCTTTAATACATGAGTTTGCTTTGGGGGCGGGGGGAGAAAAAATCTTCTCCAAAGCCTTGTGAATTCAACGTAGGGGCTTCACTCTCTATCTTAGATGTGAGACACAGTCTAATTTCTAACTGTTCAGGCAAAAGCTTTTCAGGTTTTAGTAGCTATTTTAAGGGGCAAGAGGGTCAGAGCAAGCTCTAACCAGAAACTCTCCAAATGAATTTAGACTGGACGTGAACATGCTACAAGATTTCCAAGGCAGACCTATTTATGCCTACTAGAGTGTACTTCACTTCAGTGTTCTCCAGTGACATTGTCTGAATGCCATCTAAATCAATCACTTGTAGCTCTATTTATGTATGTAATAACATTGGGTTTTTTAAGATTGGGGTCAGTAATCTGGTGTTTAGCCTCTCCCTCCTCTTGCCACTGTCAAGGTGGGATTGCCTAGTCTGAGACACACTGGTAGAGAATTTGTCGTTTGCCTTGCTCATATACATGATGCATAGACTGTTTCATCCACTGTTTTTGAGCCCAGAAATTATGTAGATTAAAGGAAACCAACGCACAATAGATGCACTCTGTGTTTTATATCCTAGAGGGAGGCGTTCTCTTGTGCCTTGTTCATATGTGTCTTTATGGCCTGTCATGCCAGTAAGTCTTACAAGCATCCCTTGTGAAATAAGGATAACACCAACTGTCCAAAACTCAAGTGCTATAAAGAAACTTTTTCTGCCTTGATCAAAAGTGAATGAATGAACGTTTCTAAACATTGACAGCAGTGGTGGAGAGCTGATCATCTGAATGATTATGGCACTCACCCATGATTCTAGCTGCTGCTAACAGTAAGCATCTGATGCCTGATGTGTCATGGGCAGCAGGTGCTCTGTAACATTGTTAACATGCCCCAGCCTGGCCATGTTGTGTAAGGAGTGTTATTTGTGACAGGTGTCTGGAGTCTTCCTCAAGTGGGAAAAAGCCGCAGACAATGGCAGTGGAAAGTAAACAAAATCCTGATGCTCGCAAAATGGTGGAGTAGTACTGTAGGGCTTTGGACAGGACTTGCTATGTGATTATGTTGCATTGGAAGTGTCATTTGCAGCACTGAGAAGAAGAAACCTTCCTTAGCCTGTTTTCAGGACAGGGATGAGTATGTAATGTTGCATATATTCTACTGACCATTTGGTTTTCTAATTTTTCTGGTTGTTCCAGTACTTGCTGTAATGATTACTGGACAAGTTGTAATACTCCACCTCAAAGTAGATTGCAAAGGTTTCAGAGTTAGATCTTGTTACATAATTTAGTTGGTAGATGATGTACCTCAGAGTTGAAAGCCCCTCTAGGTTCAGCTGTTACACTGAGATTTGGAACAGTCCCAAATGCTGACCCTGCACAACTCTGGCTCCGGGTCAGCACAAGAGCACAGCACTGGCAGATCTTGGGCTGCTAGCCTACTGAAATACAGCATCCTGATCCTTTTATCTGGCGATCTTTGCCATATACTCTTTAAGCAGCAAAGCCCAAAAGCCAAATAAAGTTTAACACAGGCACAGTTATACCTTTATATCTGGTTTACATGGAAGTTGCAGAGGAGTCCCCGAGTTGTTTTAGTGAAGACATACTTTTTTGTATTTGTACTTTTTTGGTAAGGAAGCTGAAATGATCAGTAAACAGACAATGGTTTCCAATTCTTTTCACAGTCCCTGGGGAGATGATTCACATAAACTTGGAGAGAGTGTCACTTTGCAGTGGTAGAACACACCGGGTGTGTTTACACTGTAGTTGTCAGAGCAAGTACAGTTTAAGCTAATTTATTGATGGTAAATTGTCCAAGCTCTTTGCAGATGTGGTGAGACTGTCAGTACTTGAGATAGATGGTTTCAGTATAGCCCAGTATTTATGCTGTGGGATACAAGGATTGATGATTTGGAGGAAGAGCAAGGATTAACAAGTAGAGGACAGGAGTTAGCAGGAAACCATACTACAGATGCCAGGATTTCTGAGTGGCAGAACAAGGACCCACATGTGCCCAATGCAGGCTGTTTCCTGCCTTGTCATGTGCGAGCTGCTGCAGACGCTCATGGAATGTGTCTGCATGGTCCCTGCTTGCCTGTCCTTGGCAAACCATGGTGAGTTGAAGAGCTGGGCCTGAAAGCTCTAGCCCCCCTTGTTGAGCTTGCTTCTCATCTTGAGAGCGTTTACAGGGCTTCCCAAAACTTAGATGACAAAGGAATGATGCCAACAGGAGGAGGTAAGCTTTTCTTGGTTAATGTTTCTCTTTAGATGGAAAAACCTGCTTACAAACTATTTCTTCAGGAATCAGTTATGATTGAGAGTTACCATGGGCCTGGGTGTGAACGCAAAGCCTGCTTGTTACTGCTGAATAACTCTGTGTGTGTCTGCACTTAATGCAGACTAAGGGTGTTTGCAGTGGATGAATCTATATTTAGACAAGGCCTGGTGGCAGCTTAACATAGGCTTAAAATAAACCTCTTCCATTGTGGAATCTTCCTTTCCCTTTTGTCCCTCTACTAACTGAGTTTGTCTTGGTAGTACAAAATTAAAATGCATAGGCTTTTTGGGACACTTTACAGACATTTGGTGATAAATTGTGAACTGCTTTAGCATGTGCTGTATCACCAACAGATTGATGCATAAGGGTAACTACAAAAATGCGGCATAATTTGGAATTGCGGTCTCAGCCTGTGAAGACCCCAGACTAGGCTAAGGGCAATACTGGAAATAAGACTACATCTTAACTGGCAGAACTGTGTTATACAGAAAAAAATTGACATTTGCATTGAAATCAGATTGCACTGAGATGAGTTTAGGTCACTGGCTGTTTCATACTGCTATTAGCATCTCCATTTCATTGACAGAAAACAAATGCTTTCTTCAGTGTTTTAATGTAGTTAAATAAGTGAGGGAAAAGCTAACTCAACTCTATTACATGAACTTAATACTCGAGCAAGATGAAAAGCATATGCCTGTACTCTGCAGAGTCTCCCAGGAATGCATTATGCTACTTCCTGCCCTGATGAATGCATGCCATTAAACTTCAGTGTTCTCAACTGGTAAGAAGTAGATGAATTGTCAGCAGGGAATAAGCAAACACCACTTCTGAGGAGCCGTCTCCAGTATTCATGCTCTACCTGCTGACTACCTCAACAAAAAAACTTGCCTTTGATATGCTGAGATTGTCATCCTTTTGCTCCAAAGCTGAAGGCATCTACTTAGCCCATGTTTGCAAAGGCTATTTTACATAGTCTTTACAAAGATTAAAAGCTATGCACCAGAGGGTAACAGAGGATTTCTAAAGCATCCGACTGACGCAGTATTGTACAATCCGAGTCCCACTGGGAAATCAGCAGCCGTGTGATGAGGTTGGTACCAGCCCTTTCCATGTCATGTGCTAAACAGGCAGAAGCTGGAGATAGTTCTGTGTAATAAATGAGTCATTATTTTCTTAAAGGATGTTCTTTAATGCATTTTTGCCAGCTGATCATGTCCTCTGCCACAGCGCTGATTACTGCAGCCATCACCCAGGAGTTTGTAGCATGGGACTAGAAGGGACATTCTGGTACTTGCTTCGCTCACGCTGCTTTTCAGTAATACTAAGGAGCCAGTTCTTCTCTATTTTCTGTCCATCCACTGCTGAAAGTAAAAATGTGTTTACCCAATTTGCATCCTATTCTTTATTAAAGATTGTTGTGCTAGCCTTTTAAGGCATGAAGCTAATACAAAATAAAACTTAGGAAAGAGATCTGATATTCCTGAATAAAAACAAAAAAGCAGAGGTAGCATAAACCAGTCTGCCACCCTGCAAATACTTTGTGCCCTCTACAATAACTCAGGAAACGGTGCAACGTCTAGAAAGGGGAAAGATATTTTACTGAGTCAAGTTATATTCTGAAAAAGTGACTTGATTATTTATGTATTGTGATTTTTTTTAATATGCTGGTATTTTCACTGGCATCTGGTTCTCTCATGTAACCGTACATACTTGCATATACAATATTTGCTCCTATGTGAGATAGCTCTGACCCTTCCCTTTCTTCTGTAAGGACTCTTCTTCCAATCTGTAAAGAAAATTGAATCCTTTCCCTAAAACAATGAGTGCATCAGAATGCACTCATTGTTTTAGGGAGAGGAGCTATCCTAGTATAATATGCACCATCTTAACAGGGTTTTAGCTTTACTGTGAGGGACACTTAATGAGATCAGTGCCACGTGGGGTGATGGGGCTGGACAACATAAAATTCATATCTCAATAAAAATAGCACTTGTGTTCTGTACTGGCATTGATCTCGGTGAATTTATGGCAAATGTAGAGGTCATGAGAGACCTATGCCATAATAAAAATGTACTACTTCATATTCCCTGAAAGTGGATGCTCTAGAAAAATGGAACTGATCTATTTCTTTGCTTGGATATGCAGCACTAATTTTATTTCCATTTTTCACTCTTAGCAAATGTGCTTTATGCTGCCAGCACTTATTTGTCATTTTATGTGCACTATTGTATTTTAGTTGAAGTATACGTGTTTTTTAAAATAGCCTTAGATTATTGTGATTTTCCTAATACATAAAACATCATTAAATAATGAACCCAAATAGTTCCTTTATCAGTTTAGAGAATGAGAATATATGCTGCAGATTTAGAAGATTACATTAAGTAAAAACGGTCATAGTTCCCTAGTTTGTTACAACAAACTTTTACTAAGCAACTTTACTTCTGAAGTCTTCAAAAAACATTCCTTGCAACTACATCTGTTGATTGTGTTGCATAGCAAGAGTATTTAAGTGAGCGGCAAGATAAAATTACTTTTCTTAGACAACTTTTTCCTGTAATCTTTCCATGTCCTCATTACATATATGGGTAGTGTTAGAACAAAAAAACCCTTTCAGTCATGTAAAAGTAAAAAAAGAGATTATAGATTATAATTTTTCAACGTAAATGACTGCTACATTTCTTTTGTTACAGGTTTTGCGGAAGTTTGCATGTGACGTTTATTTTGCATGTATATATAGATGTGAAGACTAACTTAGAAAACTGATATACAAATCAGCATTTGGAAGTATGCAGCGGAACAGTTTCAGACGGTGGTTAGACTGGTGATACAGTTCATCTGAACACCTACCTCAGGTCTTGCCCAAGTTATGGGGCCTCTTCAGAAGACGGTGGTGTGGACGCATTGCATTGTGTGTTGGTAGTTCCAGACAGACTGGGTTGCGGGGAGGTGGTTCTGCAGCTAGATCTGCATCTCCCCAGACAACATGGGCTAAGGTCCCTGTCAGCATAGGCGTGACAGCGCTGTGGGGGGGTTGTAGTACTTTATTGGCATCTCAGGGGAAATCTGTATTCTTTGAGCTTAAGCAATCTTACTCTCTTTCACACAAATCTGAGAGAAGGTGACCATGCTTAATGTGGTCAAACAGCACTTGACAAGCTTTCTACCTTTCATATGAAGAGTTAAATTATAACTATCAAAGTATTGCCTTTTAAGGCAGCTGAAGACAAGTGAGTGTCCTTTAGACTCTGTAAGTGCACAGATATTTAGTACATCTTCTTAAATTAAACTCTAGTCAAACTACTGATTGCTTTCCTCACCTTTTTCCCCCTTCAATCATTAATGGACTTTTTCCACAAGCAAGTTAACAAAACACTTAAGAAGACAGTGAACTTTGGACACACTAGCTTGGCCCTTTCATTCCAGAGTCCTTCATCCTACGCAGATTGTGTAAAGACTGCAAACGTACAGAAGGATGCTTCTCAATCTGGACCACAGGTTGCACAACAGCAGTTGATCAAATATTTAGAATTGGTTTATGTTTTGAGATTTTCCTCTGTTGCAGATTATGTACCTTCTGTTTTTAAAAGCAAAACAAAAACCACCAAACCAAACCCAAAAAACCACCAAACATCCTCCCGCCTTTTAGCCAGGGTGATAATTCCTTTTTGGTCATTTTTGGGGTGTTTGGCACACCAGCTGCGTTCCTTGCTGGGAAGGGCCCCTTCCAGGATGGCTGTATGAATACCCTCTAAATTGCTCTCTGTAACCTCAGGAGCTACTGCTGCACTGTCTATGGAGTAGAGAACGTTTCTAGATCATCTGTACACCGATACAGCTGCTAGTGACCTAGAATTGCACATTTTGCAACCATGGCTCACCAAAAACAAGGTAACTTTTTAACTAGGTGCTTCTCTCATCCCTGGCCATGCTACGTAAGTACTTTTATCCTTTGGATTCTTAAACCCCAGAGGCTGGGGGAGGGATTGGGGAGGCATTACTCGGTGTTTCCCTTCCTTTTCTCTTTTAAAGTGAAGGTTTAAGAATTCTTCTGGTGATGCATAGGACAAAAACATGGCTATGGAAGGCACAGCTGTGGTACCATTATGATTCACTTGCCTTTGAAGGCCCTGTAGGAAGGGTTTCTGAAGGGAAGAAATGAGAAGATTAATCAGTGATTTGAAATCTAAGCCAAATGGCAGTTACCAAAATACTGTAGGCTGAGTGAGCAGAAACCTAGAGTTGGAGGGAGCTGCATTGCTTGTTATGAAACCAAGGACAAAGGAGACAGGGAGGAGGGACTCTTTCCTCTATCCTTTTGTTTCTGTGGCTTGTTTTCACAAGTCTGTCTTTTGCCAGCAAGGTTGCCCTCTCAAAATTATGGTATGTGCTTGACTGGCATGTTCATATGAAAAAGGGAGTTAATTAAAAGCAGAGGACTTGGCATCAGGAAGGCATCCAGAGAAGTTAAAGCAAAGCAATTAGGATCGATAATGTATACATTTGAAGTGAATTCTCAAGTGGGATTTCTCCTTCACGTCCAAAGCTGCCTGTGATCTGAAGGCGGTTTGCATCTTACTAGGACCACTTCCTCTGCAAAAAGATCCAGTGTATATTTCAGTGTATGCTGTAACTGATATGCCTTAACTCTTCTCAATGTTCCTGTAGAGATAAACCATTATGAACTCCAAGCTTGTTGTATGCAGTACTCTAATGACTACTTGTGAATACGTGAATAATCTTCTTCACTGTTTTTTCAGATGCTGATAACCAATTTTGCTAGAATGAAATGTCCTGTGCTTAATTTTAGCCCACAACACTGGTTTTTAAGCTTCTGTAGAATTCAAAATGCAAAACAGTTATATCGAGAACTGTAATGGGAAGTGGAGCTTTTTATGCACTTGTATGCAAAAAGATTTTTATTGTATTTATTAGTTTTGTACCGAAGTGTAGGAAACAGCACATCTTGAACGGTTGTTTCAGAATTGTTATTTTCCAGCCATCTCTTGTGAGAATACAGAAAGATTTCAGTTAGCTTTTCAATTTCAGCCTGTGTCCTTGGGCCTAAGAAATGATCAAAGTAAACAGAGGCTGTTTACTATCTGAGCAGCTGCCTTCAGTCATTTCTTGTGTCAGGAACCCAGTGCATGTGTGTTCCCAAAATGCCACGCTCTCCCAAAGAAATCTCTGCCAGTACCAAGCTAACATTTCTTTTCCTAATATCTAAAGCAATATCACTTGATGGAGTTTAAGGCCACTCACCCCTTTCAGTTGTCTAATGTGTATGCAAAACAATTCATTCCTTTCTCTTTGCAATAAATCCTTATACTTCTTGAAGAATATTGTTGTTTCCCCTCTGCCTTCTCTCTAGGTTAAATACCATTTATTTCAGTTCTCTTCCCAGTTTCCTAGAGCTCTGATAGTTCCTGTTTTCTTTCTTTTCTTCAGTTGGCTGCCCTTTTTGACATGAGATATCCAAAATTGAACCATACGCCAGCTGCGGCCTTCTTACTTCAGAGATGTCTTAGAAGTGAGTCTTGAGTTTGTATCATTCTTCTGTCAGTCCTTCCAGTAGCAAGTATTCATTTTAATATTTGCCTGATCACTGTGAGGTGGATCTAGGCACTTTAAAAGATACTTCAAGTTCATGAACCTTTGTAAATACTGCACAGAGGAGTAAATCTGGACTGCAGGTCTGAAAGGGGAGTTATGTCATACCTGTAGGACCTGCACGGGCTGTAAACATCTGAGATTGCTTCAGCATTTCAGCTCTAGGAATATTTCAGCTCTCTGAATTTCACTCAACTCTGGTGATGTTTGAATTTCCACCTGCAGCTTGTGTGGGTTCCTGAGGTGTGACCTGACTGGGTAGAGATAGCAGCAGGGCTGCCACACTGAACGCACAGCCAGGGGTAGAGCCTGATACTTGCGGAGTATTCAGTCAGCCTCTGCAACAGATTTTGCAGTCTGGAGGGTGAAAGTTGCAGGCATCTGAACTTGTGCGCGTTGACAGCTACCTTGCCATGTCTAACAGCGCAGTGCGTGCCATGCACACCCGTCTGTGCTAGGGCTCTTATGAGACTGCCTCTGCAGGCAGTGGCTACGCTGATCCAGCCGTGAGTTCTCTCTCACCTGAGCTAGCAGGCTGGGCTGGCAGTGCTGTACGTACACTGCCTGCATTGCTGTTTGCACTGCAAGTTTGCGGCCTTTGGGCAACGTTGGTGGCGGGGAGCTATGCAGCAGTTGCGCTGCCTTTGGTACCCGAGCAGCTTCAAAGCCGCTGCGGTCCTGCCGCCGCGGTCCTGCTCCTGCTTTCCGGGCTTCGGCCTGGCCGTGCCGATAACCGGAGCAGGGGAGGGAGGCGGGGGGGGGCTTTTGTTGTGCCTTGGAGCCAGGCCCTCACCCAGGGCGGCGGGACACCGCGGTGAGGGCCGCGGCCCCGGGACGGAGGGCGGCCCTCGGGGGTCCGCCTCTGCCCGGCGAGAGCGGGACGGAGGGAGGGGGCGAGGCCGGGGTCCGCCCGCCGAGCAGGAGCAGGAGGAGGAGGAGGAAGGCAGGGACCCGTGGTCGAGGTGAGGCCGAGGGGCGGGGGCCGGGCCGGGGCAGCCCCCCCCGCTCCGGGGCTGCGGGCGGAGGCGGTGGCGGCCCCCGGCGGCTCCTCCCCCCGCCCGAGTTACAACCGGTTCGTGCCGGCACCGGCCGCGCCCCGCCCCGCACCGCCGCGCCGCTTCGCTCCGCACCGCGCCGGGGATGCGGGGCTGCCCCGGCTCGCCCCGGGGCCGGCTCCTGCCCCCCGCCCCGCCGGCCGCCTGCTCCTGCCGGCGCGGGGCGCAGGTAACGGGGACGGGGCCGCCGAGGGGAGCCGGGGGGCCCGGCCCGGCCGGAGGGAGCCGCCACGCCGGGGCCGCACCGTCCCGTCCCGTCCCGTCCCTCCGGCGGGAGGCCTGGCGGGGCTGTCCCGGCCCCGGGGGGCGGCCGGGCCGGTGGCCCTGGGGGGGAGGGGGCCGCTCTGCGGGGGCCTCCCCAGCACCCGGCTTTGCGGGGGAAGGGGCTGGCCCAGGACCTGCCGCCGGCCCTGGGTGCCCGCCGGGCAGCCGGCGTCCCTCGCGGTGGCTACCGACTTCCACCCCGCGTTGCCCGCTGTAAGCAGCCCGTGGTGCTGGCTGCGGGTACCTCCTGGTGTCCCTTGTGGGTGGTGGCTGCTGCAGGCGCCCGGCGCGTCGCGTGTCCCCGCCGTGGGCGCACGGCACTGGGCGCCCGCCAGCATTGCTGCGGGGACCCGTCCCGGAGGCCGCGGCCGGCCGGGAGCGGGACAGCGTGGCGTGACCCCGGCTCGCCTCGTGCGGGGCATCGGCCCGGCGAGGGCCCTCCTCGGCCACCTCTCGGGGCGCGTTGCCGCGCAGATGAGCGATTCCCGTCAAAACCGGTCTGGAGGCGGAAAGCGTCAATGTGTAACGCGGTTCTCTGCGGGTGTGTGGGCTGGCCCCCGGGGGCGTGGGGAGAGGCGAGGCGAGCTGGGGGCTATAAGAGCCCCTCCATCCCCACGGAGGAGCTGGCCCAGGGGCACGGAGCAGGTGAGGGAGCGGACGCCGAGGGGAGCCCTCACAGGCTGCGATGCGTAAGGCGGCACACACCTTTGGCAGAGGTGTTCTCCGATGGTCCGTCCAGCTGGCTGGTGGTCCAGCAGGACCGGCTTACAGCTCTCTGTACGGATGCATGCTAGTGTTGGACAGGCAGTTGTACTTGTGGGCTGGAATAGTCTTGCGGGGGGGGGCGGTTTCCATCCCCTCTGGGGCAGCCAGGCTCTGCAAACAGGTAGGACGGGTTCTGCTGAGCTGACAGATTTGTACAAAGCTGGCGGGTTTATGTGTTGCCCTGGTTGATGCTTCTTTATGTGAACTTATTTTGCACGATGGAAAAACTTTGTTATGCCGCCGGTAAGTTTTGTTCTAGTATTTCGTTTTGTTTTAAACTCCACGCTTCTTCCTTGTCAGGCAGAAATGGAAGGAAATATTTATGTTGATGAGCCTTTTGCATAACTTACAAAAGAGAAAGTAGAGGAGCCTGAGAAATAGGTAGACCCGAATGCTGAGAACTGAGAGGGAAATATATATATTCAGTGTGAAAGAAATTGGACAAATATTTAAACGTGGGGAGCTACTGTAGTTAAAACATGAGTTAAAGTCTGATGTCATCAAAGTACAGGCGCATCTTTTTCAGTGCATTTAATACAATGCTTATACTGTCACGTCAGTACATATGCAGGTGTTTGGAAACGACGGCTACATTAAAAACAACTGTAATGTATCGCTGCCGCTCTAAGGCTCTAGGTGTTACTTGCAAGCTAAGGGTAGCAGAAACTTCAGATGATAATTGGAAGAACGTTGCCTGAAAAATAAATAGAAATTTACGTGAACTCTAATTCAACTTAAAATGAGGAATGTTAACATTATGGCTGGTACCGTCTTAATTTGTACCAGTGCCTTGCAAAACTGGAATAGCTGAGCGTTAATCACACAGTGATTCTGCTGACATAGGCTTTCTTTGCAGCCATGTGCTGCTCACAGAAAGCAGCATTCTTAACCAGACTCCAGTTGCAGAAATAAACTGGAAAGAATCATATTGCTACTGTCTTTCTCAAGATTCCCTTTGCCACAGATTAATACAAGTTTCTGTGCTGAGGGCTAACATTTCAGTCATACTCGTGTTCTTTAGACCAGTTCTTTTTTTTGTGCTCCTCTGTCATCTTTAAGACAAATTTTAAGATTTATAGAAAAAGAACTTGATATTGTAACAAAGCCACTTAGGTAAAAGAAAATAGTTGCAGCCAGACATGTCTCTCCACATTAAAACTGTTGTTGTTCAGTTTGTTCTCTAGGGTTTCTTTTTGTTGTTGTTAGTAAAGGCTTTCATCAAGCAGCTCTCTTCCTCTGATTCTTATTCGCAGTGAGTACAACTCACTGAAAAGCTTTTTCTCACCAAACTTCAAGTTACTGTTTAATTCTTTTATGCTTCATTTTTCCATATCAGTATTTTTGACGTGACTAGGTTTCCTGGAGTCTGAAACAACATCCTTAAGTTTTGTGAATAGTAAGGTTTGCGAAGTGGTTCCCACCTGAATCTTAAAACCTATGGTTGTTCGTCTCTTTCCAGGATCACACAAGTCTTCCTGGCTGGTTCCAAGAGAAGACAAAACTGTTCAATGCTTTTTTCTCTGTGTTTCTGCTTCTTTATTTTTGATGATCACGTGTATCTGTACAGTCTGTGTCCTTCCACACAGATAGAAAATAGCAAAAGGCACTTTAGATCCCTCCCAAGTCGATGCACAGATTTAATGCCATGCAGGAAGTTTTGGGAGTAGTGAAGGTTTAGTTCCTACTGTTGGCTTTTGTCTGTGCTACTAAGCTTTTATACTACAACTTGTCATTTTCAGGGAAGCATTAAATAATGTACCAATAAAAGGTGTATTAATAGCCATGGTCCAAGCAGCAGTTTGGTTGACTGGGACATCTTTAATAACGTATCAAAGCAGAGGGCTCTGGGGAACGGGCTCCTTGCACAGGGCTCTCAGCTGGCATGCTCCCTTCAGGAGGACTTCATGCCTTCAGCGGAGTTAGAATATACGCTTTATTATAGGTAGTAGGCACACAGCGGTGTGAGGTGAAGGAGCAACCTGAAAGAAAGGGAAGGAAAAGCCAGGTCATGTTGGCTCTTAAAAACAAGCTCTGGGGCTTCTTAGGTCTGTTTTCCCTTTGAGGACAATTTCTGGGGGGAAAAATGATGGTGGTTTTCACTTTTTGCTTGACAACTGTAGACTGTAAATAGCTTGAAGTGTTTAGAAAGTACAGATGTCTTTGCTACCTAAAATCCTGTTATTTAGCTAAAAGGTGCAAAAGAGATCTGTGGTGCAAAATAGGAAGCATCAGGAAGTAGGAGGTCAGCTCTTCTGCTGCCGTAAGTTGGGAGCAGTTGGTTAAAGTCAACAAAGCTGTGCAGACTTGCAGCAGATGAGGAACTGACCCAGAGGTGTTGTTTTTTTTTTTTTTTTAGTCTTTCTATTAGAAAAGACTGTGATCTAAGACTAAGAAAACTTTTTTCCTCTCCTGCCCTGCCCTCTCTTCTTCCGCATTGAATGTTCAGAATAGCAGAACTGAACTCAGAGTTGTCTCTGTGCCAAATTTTAGGGCATCAATATAGTGGAAACCAATATAAAGCTAAAATGTGTTTTCTAAAGATTGCTTTTTAAACAAATATGAGTTGGGATTATTTGCTGTCTATTTCCATTATTTTAGTAGGTTTCTGAAAGCTTCCTTGGTTTGCCTCAGTGGAAGTGTTTTTTCTGGAAGCTGTTACTTATTTCCACCATTTTTACTCCAGTCATGGACAAAACAAGCCAAGTGATGCTTATTCAATGCATAGAGGGGTGCATATGTCAGCTCTTTTGGTGACTGCATACATATAGTTTAAATATTTTGTGTAGAAATACAGGGATCCCCTTTTGTATAAAAGTTATTGTTGTAGGAAAGTATCTATAAGCACCTTTTTAATGCTTTGATACCTTACAGTACAGTATGATTTCTGTCTATCCTAGCTGTCACCCTTGCATCTGATGTAATCAAGGGACGCTTACCAGACATGCAGAGGAAATAAATCAGAGCTTACATTTATAATTGAAACATATAACTTTGTTACATTTGTAACTGGAAATACTGTATCCTGAAGGACTGTCAGTATGTTAAAGCTGTAAATCACTCCTGAAGGACCTAGAATGCCAAAGTTTATTTTACATTAGTAGACAATGTTGTTATTTTGGAGCTCAAGGCTGCTGTCAGCTGTTAATTAATTGAGGGGGGATCAGTATTTCTCCACTGAGATAACTTGATTACTTCTGAAGTTCCTCTGAGAAGATACTAAAAAGAAGAAATTTAATGTGAAAACACCAGTTTTTCAGAGTTGCGTTCACTGTTGCAGTGATACTTCAGCTGAAAACTTGCTTTGCTGCTCTTTTTCTGCAGGTGGAGTTGCCACGTGAAGGTACATTTGTAGGGAGCTGAAGGACTTTTGTGTTGTCATCTGTAAGTATCTGCCCTCAAAGTAACATTTAAGTGCGTCTGTAAACAAGAACTGGCCTTTTTCATGTCTCTATAGTAATTATTCCTCAAAATTTTATACTGCAGCTTTTTTGCAAGTTTTCAACACGAATTCTTAAAAATTGCTCAATCAATGAGTACAGGGAGCTTGAATGCAAGTTCTGTTGTTTTCTACTCGATTACACCATTGTTTCCATAAAGCAGTAACTTTTTTCCTTTCACTGAAAAGCTGAAGAACTCCATCTCCTCTGGGTTGTAAGCCAAACAGGCAGAGAGAAGTGTTTAGTTTTCTGCTTTGCCTCTTGGGGTCTCCAAGAGCAGAACTGTTACTGTAGCAGTCTTAATGCGTAAGCTGTAGTGTGAAGATGGTCCTTGAGAGTATTTCATGAAGAAAACAGGGTAAGATCTTATCTGTTTCTGTCTTGCAGGGCAAAGGAAATAAGACTGTTGAGAATCACACGTC
Organism: Morus bassanus; assembly: GCA_031468815.1. Classification (NCBI taxonomy): domain Eukaryota; kingdom Metazoa; phylum Chordata; class Aves; order Suliformes; family Sulidae; genus Morus; species Morus bassanus. Next base: position 8,688,612 of record CM062583.1, read on the forward strand.
TGGTTAGTGACAGAGCCAGGAAGAGAACATGGGTTTTGTGATCATCACTTCGGCAGATTGCTCCCGGTAGAGAGGGAGGGCAGGTTAGTTGTGTGCATAGGGGCTCACGTATCATTGCAGTAATCCAAACTCCAAAGCAGTTTAGCCTGGAAACTTCTAAATTCTTTGCTAGATGTTAAAGACCTCAGTTCCTACATTCAGAGACTAGTCTTGAGAAGGTGTGAGGGCAGTCAGTTATTCAAAGCCATAGGTGCATAGGTGATGGATCTTGCCATGCAAAGGAATATTTGTGGAGTCCAAGAAGTGAGTGCCAGTTTGGGGAAGGGTGATGTGTGCAAACTGTACAGAGTGCGGACACTGTAACAGGTTATAGGAGATTTTTGTGTGCATGTTTAATACTGTCACGTCTTGGCATATAAGCCAACACCTGCATACAGTTTTAGAACTCTCTTCACTTACTAATATGTACAAAGTGATTTTTGGATGCATCAGTCCTCTACACATCATGTTGTTGACAGAGCAGAGTACTGATCTGTTACTATTTCCAGAACGTCAGTCTTCCTCTCTGCCTGTCCCTCCCAGAGTATACCATCTGGTGGCAAACACCTTGCTAAACTGCAAGGTACTATGCTGAGATTACAACTAAGTAGAGATTTTATTTTTTTGTACCTTGAACTAACATTTTTATACTTGTGAATTTTTTTAAATCCTAAATTATATATTGGGATTATTTTATACTTGTGGCTTTTTTTGTCCTTCCAGCCTATATGCTTCACTCAGGATATCTGAGGGCTTAACAGCTGGTGGCCGTGTGGTTCTCTCATTGAACTGTGGCAGATATTAATACCTGAGGTCTTCATAAAGCCTATTTAACACTCAGAAAATGAAGTGTTCCCCCTTTCTGTAAGACAGTGCTTATGTATGCATGACTTATGCTTTGTGTGCTGTTCCTGTGTTATGCAGAAGAGGTAGAAGTACCAAAGAGTAACTACTTTTCATTGACTGTATGCTGTGTTGCATATATTTCTTGAAGGATGGTGGAAATAAGCCTCTGTTTGAATGTGCACTTCTCTGTACAGCTCACTTGTATTAGCAAACCTAGGTCAGCCACCTTTCTAATGCTCTGTTCTGTGTGTTTTTTGTTTGCACAGGTTCTGCCTGTACATCTGCACTCATCTGACAAGATGGTATTTCAGAAACCGCCAGATGGTGGCTGGGGCTGGGTGATTGTTGTTGTTTCCTTCTTTACTCAGTTCTTGTGTTACGGATCACCGCTGGCGGTGGGAGTCTTGTATTTAGAATGGCTGGATGCTTTTGGAGAAGGGAAAGGCAAGACTGCTTGGGTTGGATCACTAGCAAATGGAATCGGATTGCTTGCCAGTAAGTGTAGATGCAGTATCTATCTTAAATTGAAACGCTTCTTTCTAATAGATGCTGTCATCTGTGTGTGCTTTTGGAATTACATCAAAGACAGCTGCAAATGATAGAATGAGGATGCTGCATTTTTGTTTTAGGTCAAGGTGGGTAAGAAGATTACATTTGTAGTTCCACTACACAAAACTGAAACAATATTATGGTAAAAGAGCAATAAAAATATTACCCTTAGAAAATTCAAAATTATTGTATTTGAATAAACTAGAAAAACCAAACTCTGTCTGGGAAACTGAATGGCAACTTTTCTGATGGGATTTGTTTTTTTTTAATGAGGCTTTAAGACTAACATTTGCATTAGTATCTTCAAATCAGAGCAAACTGCTAGTCTGAAATGGTTCAAGTGCTTTAAGAAAAAAAAGTCAATTAATAAACCAGTTACTCATTTTACAGCTGTAGAAGTAAACCCACCAGCTAGAGTGGGGGAGGGCTTTTCCACTGTTTTTTTGAGAAAAAACTCCCTTTGAAGCCTGGTAAGTTATGGATAACAGCGGTATTAAACAAAACAACTTTACTGGAATCCTTTCTTTAGTAAGACATTGTCACTTGGAGAGTAACAGCAGGGTTGTAGGGACATAAAAGACCCCTTTGAAAGTCCATAGGTCCATTTTGTTGTTGTTTTAATATCAAGCATGGGTATTGTACTGGGTAATATCACTAACTGCCGCTTTTCAAAGACTTACCATGGGAACTATTATCTTTTTGCTGAGTCTGGAAAAAATTGCCTGCCAGCAGAGAAATTGCTATGGGCAAAAGCAATTATGTAGCTTAATGGACAAAATGCAGCTCAGGATTCTGAGGAAATCTCTCCTTAAAAGAAAGTTGACAGTCAAATAGTGATACAGACCTGAATGAAGACCACTGCTTTGTATGATGCTATAACTGGCCAAATACTGATGTCACACTTGTGTTAGCGTTTTGTACCACTAGGCTGAATAGAAATGGGCAGAGGCAGGTGTTTCATTAACCACAAGAAGGCTATATTCAGTCTCAGGGTGTAGGTGGACAAAGGACTGTAGACTGCTCTTCCATCATACTTTTTTATTTTCCTGTTTTAAGGGCATTAACTCCTATTATTAATAGATCAAGACCTAAATAAAATTGAGTGAGAGAATGAAGGGGGGGGGGGGGGGGAGGCAAAATAAGATAGTTACTGAAGAAAAACTAGCCAGAAGGGGATTGCAAGAGATGGGGCGAAGAAAAACCCTCTCCCTGGAGACCAGAAGTTTCTGGCTCACTCCTGACAAGAGCCTCATCCCCGTTTCTCGTATGCCAACACCATGCTAGTTTCCAGATTTCGTAGTGCCCTCTGTCTTGCCACTGTGAGCAATTGTCAGTAGTGTGCTTTATAGCAGATAGAAGCTTCTATGACTGAATAATACAAATAAAAGGTACTATTGTAATTGATTTTGGTATGGCATGATTACATTACTTTAAAATTTGGCAGGTTAGGAGGAATGTTGTGTGTCAGTGTACATATGTATTCTTTCAGTTTGGGATTTGGAAGCTTAATAATCATTCCTGTTTTTAATGACTTCAAAGAAAAGTACAGTGATGACCTTTTAATTGCATTGATGTTTTCAGAGTTGACTGAAAACAAAATATATATTCCCTGCTTTACCTGAAATGGAAGATCCCACTGTCTTATCAAGCTGGGATCTGACCTTAATGATAACTTTACTTAAAGTAAACTTGTTGGAGGGACACTGTAAGTATCATAACCTCTACCTAAAACTAGAATGCTTTTGACAAGCTACAATTTCTCATGCAGTTTTCATAGCAGGCCTTTTTTTCAGACCTCGTCACTAGTGTAAAGAACATGTGTGTTCAGCGCAAAACCATTGATATAACATGTTAGAAAGTTAGGTCCTTTTTCATGAATATAGGAGAAGAGAACTTGCTTCTGTTCTTATTTCTGCTATTGCAGGTTCCAGTATTATAGGCCAGGTGAGACCATTATGTGTTGTAGCCTATGTTAAGTAGATGATGGGGCTAATTGAATTTTTCTAAATTAGCATTATTTTCATGGATGTGAAAAGATATTATCTGTAACTTAATAACTTAACAGTCTCCCCAGGAAGCTGATTTCAGCAGCAATATTGCATGCGCAAATGCTAGTAAGAGGACAGCTTCACCCCAAAGTCTTTCGGTCGTCCCCTTGCCTTTTACTGTTCCTAACTTGACTCTTCTAGTATTTGTTGTTCTTTCCCTTCTCCTCCTTTATTTTGGTTTCCAGTCTCTGATCTAGTTGTCCAAAGACACATTTTCAAGTATTGATACTCTTAAAGCAATCCATGTTGCATGCAGAAAATACTGTAATTCTCATTTGATTTAGGACATGTTTGTTCAGTGCATTCTCTGTTTCTTACAACTTTACTCAGTATTTAATTCCCTCCTTAAATGTATGTAATCTTATAATACAAGTTGCTTAGTTTTAGTTTTAGCTGATGAATAATGTTATCTTTAAGTGGTATATTTTGAAGTGTCTCTGAATACGTGTGGTGTACGTCTAGAGACTGCAGTTAAATTACTTCTAAATTTTCTTTTAAGCTTGTAACTTGATAGTCTTTTTGCCATCGATACAAGAGGCTTCCGCTCTTTTAATTAAGGCTTTTCTGAAGAGCCATTAAGACTCTTCTGTGAGCCCTCTCCAACTTAACATCTGTAGATGCCAGATTGGAAAAAGAATGGCAGTTATGGTAGATTTGCAGCTGCATACAGGAAATAAGTTCGTGTCCATTTTCTTAAGGAAGACTTTCCTCATTGATAGCACTGGAAATCACATTAGCTAGCTTCTGTAAAAGAGGAAGGTAGTGACTTTGCTATATTACTACTGTAATTTCACCAAAAAAAATAATGTCTTTATATGTATGCCAGCTGGCATGGAAAAAGGTTTTGTGTGTCTTCTCTTCCCTCTGTACATGTAGTCCTAAACATTTTTAAAGTAGCTGATGCTGGTGAGTCCTTTCACATTTGCTGTATTGGTATCCCTTCTACAGTGTTTACTTCTGACTTGTGTGAGAGCTAAACTTAGACTTGAGACATAGAAACCCAGTACAACACCTTGTTTATTGAGATGAATTTCCTAGCTGTCTGGTGTTTGATTTCTGCCCTCTTGCTCACAGCACAGACAGCATCACTAAGGCCAGCGTTCAGCCCTGAGCTGGACTGTTCAGCTCATCAGCTGGAAAAGGGAATGGGACAGGGACCTGGTTGATCTCTTCCTTGCAGGATAACTTTGTGATGTGACCTTACAGTGTATTGGAAGAAATGTGCCTAAAAGTGAAAGAAAAACATCAGTGTTATTGTACAGGGCTGTGGCGAGACCTCCTCTACAGTATTAGGTGTCATAACGCTGGTCAGACTGTAGGGGATGAGGTGCATGGCTCCATGGATGATGTAGGGCTTATTGCATAGGAAAAAAGTGGAAGAGCTTAGTATGTTTCCCCTACTAAAACAGGCCAGAGGAGGCTATTTATTATGTTGAAGATCATGTGTTTCTCCTGCACCAAGTGTTATTAATTTTACATCCATTTTGAGCCTGAAATTAAATTTGATCCATGTTACACTTGTTAAAAGCAAAACAGACAAAGACCATGGCATGTGTAATTGGCTCCACAGCTGTTTATAGTGAGAGCTGACTTCACATTATTTGGCATAGCAGCAGGCCCCAGCAATGTCTCCCATTCCCACTCCCTTTTATTAATGGAAAAGGAACAAAGGGAGGATTCTCCCCCAAAAGGCATGTCTTGATAAATTACTAGGGTGTTTCTGCTGGTCTGAGGCATTGAGCATTCAATGTTTAAAAAGCTAATTTTGTGTTTTCAAGCAATATTTTTACATCTATAAAAAAAACCTTTGCAGCATCTACATATTTTTGAATAAAAACCTCGCACATAGATAGCCCCCACTGTAAACTGTGGAAGCTATACATAGTTTGTGGGGAGGGGAGAGGGCATACCAAAGATTCCTTGGAAGAGGAGCCCAGTTCATTTAATAACTTCATCAGAAAGGAGCAGTTCTTTCAACCAGTTGGGAGTGGGTTGCTGTCCAGTGTAAAAAGACTTTTTCTGATCTATATTCTTATCCAAAGTACAAACACTTGGAGAATGTTATGTTTATTATGACCAAGTTTTAGCAATGCATTTTATATGCAAAAAATATTCTTGTGTTCCATCCAGTGGATTTTACTTACAGTCCATAAGCATTGCTTCTACCCTACAGTTTCAACAGGCTCAGACAGATACCAACAAGTAGTGTCGGTCAGATTAATGCAGGTGATAAGAAAAAGAACTCAGTTGTCCAGTATTGTTTGTTTAGAAAAAGGTTTTGTGTATACATGAGGTGAAGGAGGGAGGACCCTTCAGGTGGGCGAGTGGAGGAAGGGAGTGGTAGTTCGCAGAATTTTTCTCTTCATGTGAGAATATTGAGGAAGAGAGTGTTAGTTCTTGATGTCCATTAAACAAAAGAACTTTGTACTTGTCAGGAGGTCAGAAGGTCACGGTACTTATAAAGTTCCTGTGTGAGCAGCAGATGGCTTGTTTTCACATCTCAGGAAGGACTCATTGTCACCTCCAGGTCTCACTCAGGGTGAAGTCTTTTATTCAAAAAAATCTTAATGAAAATATCAGTGTACAAATGATTCCTTCTAGGAGTTCTTCCTCTTTGGCCTCTCTGCATGAAGATCTACTGTGACAGCCTGTCTTCTTTCTGCTGCTTCTTCCCATTCTGTCTAGGGATCTTCTTGACTGCTCCCCTACAGAGCCTGATAATTGTATTTCTGGCTGCCAAGCCTTAACAGGTTGTGTGCAGAAGAGCAGTGGCTGTGCCTGTGCTGGCTTTGAAGTCTTTCAGAAAAATACAGTTTTCTTCCTAGAGGTAGCTGTCGTTCTTATAAACTGGGCTGATATCTTTTTTTAGTAGAGTTTCGTCTAGTTTTAAGATACACAATTTGGAAGAAAAAAAGCCCCAGGTATTCTATTTGTAAAAGAGGTAAATGTTTATCAATGTCTTCAAATATTTTTCTAATACCAGTGCTAACCCCTGGAGTTGCTTGGCAAACTGAACAAAATGCTGGCTTAAAAGCCATTTTCCATGCTTACTATTGAAGATTGCCACTGGGATTTTATTTTTATGTTGTTTATGTTACGGTGAGAAATACATTACCAGTGGAAGGATCTTTCTGAAAGAAAGTCAACTAAATGAAAACCCTCATACTGCCTGAAGAGCTGTTTCCTATACAGCTGTACATAGACCCTTACATTCTTTAGAATGTCCACTTTGAACAAAATTCACAGGGCAGGAGTTCACAGTGCAAGTCACAGTCCCGCTCTGGTAACGTTGGAAGTTTGACCAGAATTAACTGCCTTGAACCCATTGTGCTTGAATTACTTGTAGAGAATAACATGTTTGCGTACAGTGAACTCCTGTGCAAATACTGTGGTAATAACCAAAGGTACTGTGCCTGGTGGAAAAAAATGCCAGCTATTTGGGAAACAGAGAAAGAGAAGGAATGCAAGGAGGCAGGGAAAAGAACAAAGATGCTGACTGTCATGGGGGTTTTCTTTTGTGACTTTTATTTTCTAGCAGTACAATGAGGGGAGTGTGAAAGTAGAGCCTAGTGTGAAGGGGAAGATGGGGCTGTTTTTCTTCTCATCCTGGAGACCTATAATGACTATTTTAATACTTATACTGGCGCTTCTTCTTATAAACAGGGTCATTGCTGAGCTGCCAGATCTCTTGCTGTGTGAGATGACACATTAACACTGAGCTTATTGGAGCAGGTTCTTCAGTTTTGTGCAGGTTGTTTTCCATGTCAGAACAAAAAGATTTCTTTGTACTTTCTGTTCTCCTTTAGGAATATTTTTTTTAAGTGGAAGAAGCTGGAAGAGCATCTCCTTGGACCCTGTCAGAGATGCTTTTGATGGTGTTCCAGAGGACAGTGTCCTTGTCAGATTATGAAGACATGTTTTTCAGCTCTGTGTCTCCCTTGTTCTGGCTGGGGGTCAGAGGCTCCAGCTTCACCTTGGATCCTCTAGTAGCAATCAGTGCAGTCTGTACCAGTACCACCACCCCAGGATGGACAGAGACCTTCTGAAAGTAGCTGTATTGAAATACAGAGAGCAGGTGGAAGGGAAATACTGTTTGTTTTAGCAAGGTAGTGGGTGAGAAATAAAGAATAGAAAGAGTGCAAATTCCTCTGCTTAATTGAATTATGTTATCGCTACCTAATGTTCTTTTAGTGTAGAAGAATATTTTATGTAATACAGATTCAATCCTTTGTTTATTTTGAAATCCCGTGGTTTTAGGAAACATACCAATCCTAATTTGCCAGGTCTAGTAATTAATTCTAAGAATCAGCAATGATCTAACACTCTCAGCTTTTGTTCTTGGCAAGCTACTCTGCCCAAGTTATTCTGGCTGGCTTTCATTCCCACAGCATGCTGACTCTGGAGAAGCAGTAAGCACTTACATCTTCCTTTTTCATCATTTCCAAAATCCAAATAAACCCCACTTCCCCTGAAGATTTTTCTCGATTCTTCTTTAACTCTGACTCTTTGCCGGGATAAGACCCAATTCAGACTCTTCCCTTTACGTTCCCTGGGCAGATAGCTTTTACACAGGGCAAAAGTTCTGACCTGCCTTGCCTTTGAGAATTGCTTCACCTGCTAATGAGTCTGTGCTCCTGCCTGCCAGAACTGCCTGTCCCATGGCCGGTAACCACATGAAAATCTTGCCTGCATTCCCAGCTGCTAGCTCCTGTCTGCAAACCCAGGCAAGCACTGTCCTCAGCTCCAACTGTTGTTCACCTCATACCACCTCTCTAGGCTTACCTCCCATCTGATGGGAATCTGGGCTATGTGTGAGTCAGGGAGGACCAACCTTAAGAAATGGCAGACTCCAAAGTTACTGTTTTTCAGATTGTATTGACCATGGAGTGTCTTTGTATCGCTGCAAGTGGGATACAAAGGTGGTGAGGTTTGTTTTTTTTTTTTCCTGTTGGTTTTTAAATAATGTCATTCATCTGTGTATCTAACTGCTCATCTCAGAGTTGCTGAATTTAGGATGTTGGGGCTAATATATAAGTCTGTCTATGAATGTTTGGAACTGCAGGGTTTCAGATGAGAGATTGTCTTTGCAAGCTAAGTCCCTTGCTGTTTGCTTATTTATGCAAGGCACCAAGCTTGCACACTACTTCAGACTAAAAGGTGTATTCCGGGGCACACAGCTGAAAATAAGTCCTTGTTCTACAACTTCTGTGAGGGGAGAACTGGCTGAGTAGAGGCAGGGTATGAATGTTGCCTGCACTTTGCTCTTGTTTTGAGGAACTAACCAACAAAGAAATATTGCAGGGGTTAAAAAAAAGAGAGGGAGAAACCTCTTCCGAACTTCATGAACATTGCTCTGGACATTCTCAATAAATGCCTTTTAGTTTCCGTAGTTTTACTGTAGAAACCAAGATAGGTAGTAAACAGTTCTTTGGTAGAATACTAACTAGCAGGCATTTAATACCCTAGAAAATGAGGGAAGAGTACTGTTTGTCTTTATCTGGATATCAGCAGATATTTCCTCTGTGTAAGCACCAGGTGGCATTCTTACCATGATTATGATCAGAAATTACTATTTTCCATTTCAGTTTTATAAATCTCATCTCATATCAAGATGGATACAGATACTGTCTTTTCTGAAACACAGGTTTTGGGCTCTGTCAAAAAATACCCGCTTGGTTAAAGCCTGACTGATGGTCTAACTTCTTTTGGTACCTAAAGAGAAAGAGTCTTTTCAGAACCGTTATACAAGTCCTTACATGTGCAGTGACAGTGTTACAGTCTAGAATGTATGTATCATCCTGTGTGTAAAGAACGTTTTGCTCTTTCTCTCCCTCCCAACCTTGGTACCATTTCACGGTCTTGATGTCAGTTTCTCCTTGACCAAAAACCTTACAAGCCTGATCTTGTATGTTTTTGTAACTGACTCTTTTAAAGAATTCTGTAAAAATGAATACTCTCAACTGTTGTTTAATATAATTATATATTTAAATAATTATTGCAAGGAACATTTCCATAGACTGAGATTTTTTGGACGTTTTTACTGGTGCTGGTATTTACTAGGAATGTTTTTTCCTGCTTTTCCTCAAGGTCCTGTCTGCAGTATATGTGTGTCAACTTTTGGAGCAAGACCAGTAGCAATTTTCAGTGGCTTTATGGTGGCCGGGGGCCTCATGATGAGCAGTTTTGCACCTAACATATACTTTCTATATATTTCATATGGGATTGTTGTTGGTAAGAAAAACCTCTCCTTCATACAGAGACTTAATCTTTATTATTTTGAGTCTTGTTTTTAGTCTGAAATGGGAAACTGATTCACAGAGGCAGCGGGAGTCTGGGACTTGATTTATCAAGGAATACTTTACTTTGGGGTGGGGAGGGGTGTCACACAGGCAGACTGTTACCATGTAGTGAAAGATAAAGGCAATGCATATGTTCATCAGGGTTTGAAAACAGTTTGTCCTCTGTTAATGCGATTGTTAGAGGTGGAGAAGCTGAGGTTTTACCTAAGGGGTGGAATCAAGCAGGTCTTCTGCAGGCGTGAAGTGCCAGTCTTAAAGGAATAACATCTCTTCAGAAATTTTGTCATGTACTCATTATAATTTGATAAATTAGGGATCATTAGGGAGTAATGTTGTTCTCCACATAAATGGATTGCACCTAAAATGCTGTGCTAAAGGCATGAAAGTCCTGTTCTCCTGGCAGGTGGTGACCTGCCCCTCTGTGCTGCAGGGGGGTGCTGTGGGTAGTTTATCAAATTATCTGTGTCCGGAATCCAGGCACCTTGCTGGCCAGCAGGGACCCAGCAGCGTGCTGGCCTGGGCACAGTGCTGGCCTGGGCACAGCGCCATGTGGACGCAGCTCTGCTGTTTTCTGGGGCCAGCCCCCGGACTGAAAGCCGTGTAACACTTTCATGTAGCACAGAATCTGAGCCGGTGAACTCCTCAAATCCAGCTCGCCCCACCCGCGTTCTGTAGCCAGGGATGGTCCGGGGGGAGGGAGGTGGGACAGTGCAGGCAGCCTAAAGGGCCTGCCAGTATGAGGCTGGTGTGACTGGTGCTGAGCCAGAGTTAAAACGTACCTCTGTGCCCAGGGTATGCTATTGTATTATCTGGGGAATAAAAAGGGGCATTAATTTCCCAGAGCATGTTGCATGCTTCATTTCTAACTCTTTTTCTCAAGGGCTGGGATGTGGCCTTTTGTATACTGCAACAGTTACCATCACTTGCCACTATTTTGACAAACGCAGAGGCCTTGCACTTGGTCTGATTTCAACAGGTATGACTTTTAATTGTCGTTCTCTCTAACTTTTCAACTCTGATACAGCTACCATTACCCTGGCAATAAAAACCAGAGGATTATATTTTTCTCAGTACTTCCTGAAGTACTTCTTAAGTCAAAACATCGGTAGCAATGAAGAGATAAAATCAGGCTTCAGATAACATAGTAACTACAATTGCAGGTGTATGGTATGAGTTATCCATATAGATGAGAAAAAGATATTCACTAAAATGAAAGCAGACTTATGAGTAGCTTAGGCTTTATGCCATGGGTAATAAGAAGGAAAACTTTCCATAGAGCTCTTTTCTCCCTCTTCTTTCTTACACAAGATCAAAGGCGAGAAAGAGATGCAGGATATAAATGCTGGATCATCATAACCTCACATTGGCTGTATCATGAAAGGAGTAGTAGTTGGAGTTTGGGCTTACGTTTTTAATATTTTTTCATTTTCAATCTAAAAGGAGACTAAATTCTGAAATATTCCAAAAGCTTATCCCAGTTTTTTGTCCATGTATGTTAAATGGATCCTAGAAAAACAAACCTCTGATAATACAAGGAAAATTCTCAAGTAGCTGTTAGCGAGGAGAGGCCTGGTCAGTACAGTCAATGTTGTGAGATATTAATGCCAGATCCACACCAGTGGAATAAAGGGGAATTCTGCAGAAATGTTCCTTGGAATCATTTTCAGTGGATTTTGTTGGGATTCCAGGTAGTTTAACTCAACGCCTGATCTTATTGAACCCTGGTTAATTTTAGTACCTGGAAGACAAAACAAGTCACAATTTTATAATTATTTTTTAGTGTGTTTAGCACTGGAGTATATAAAAGGTTTTAATATAACCTAGAGACAGTCTTCAGCCAATCATTTTAATTTAAAGTTTGTCTTTAAATTGACTTGAAAAACCAATGCTCTGTATTTGTGAGTGGACATCCATTGATTACAATGGATCTATGCTCACTTCAGCTAAGAGCTTTTTATTTAAACTCAAGGGATTGCATAAAATGCTTGTGTTCATAGTAATTGCTTAGTCTTCAGGGTTTTCTTCTGAATAGCCAAATTTCTCAAATGCATGTTTGGTCCTGCAGAGCTTCAGACATGCCTTTGGAGTAAACTCACACCATGTAAGCACTCCTCCTTAAACATCAAGCAGTCAAGGACTGTTTCTAGGAGGGCTCTTGGTGAATCCCTGGTCTGTTCCTGCCTTAGAAGAGGAAGGTGGCAGTGAGGAGGAGAAAGAAGTTGGTGTGTGAAATTCTAACTGTGCTAACTCAAAATGGTACCAGAAGGGATACCTGTATGTAAGTGTATGGTAGAAGGATGGCTTAAGAGTTCTTTGATGTTTTTAATCAGATATAGTATTGATCCTACTTGTTTCTAAAGTGTCCACTAGTGTTAATCATCTTAAATTGTTCAGATATTTTGGAAGGCTTTTTATTTTGTGCATACTCAATAAGGAAACTGTAACTTCAAGAGACATAACTTACCAGTTCATTAGACTGGGAAGAGAGGAGAACTAATGACTTACCATTCCTGTGACAGTATATTTGTAGCTGCTGAAATGTAGAAGTTTGTTAGTGTTGAAGAATGTTCTCAGTTCTTCAGTTTAAACTGATCTTATTTTCCTTTTATAGGCTCAAGTGTTGGACTCTTTATATATGCAGCATTGCAAAGAGAGCTTATTGATCTATATGGACTGGATGGTTGTCTGCTAATAGTTGGTGCACTGTCTCTAAATATATTAGCATGTGGCAGTCTAATGAGGCCATTGGAGTCATCTGATTCCCCTCCACCAGAAAAAACATGTCTAGACAAAGTCCCAGATCAATATTTTGTTTACCATGAAAAAGAAAAGACTGTTGAGGAAAATATAAGCATCCTTGAAAAGGGCTACATTGATGAAAAATGTGCAAACAATATGCCTGATTACAAACAGGATAGCATTTTAAATAAGAATGTATTAAGCTCAATTAATGTAAATGAGAAAGACACTTATAAAAAGAAAGTTGTAGAACAGACAAACTTCTGCAAGCAACTCGCCAAAAGGAAGTGGCAGCTCTATGTGAACTACTGGGAAGAAACCATGGTTCTTTTTAAGAACAAAGTATTTTCAGCTCTTTTTGTTGCCATCTTGCTCTTTGATATTGGTGGATTTCCTCCTTCTCTGCTCATGGAAGATGTAGCAAGAAGCGCAAACATTAATGAAGATGACTATCACATGCCCCTTATTTCCATTATAGGCATTATGACCACTGTTGGCAAACTTACTTTAGGAATACTGGCAGATTTTAAGTGGGTTAACACTTTATATCTATATGTAACTACTTTACTAATGACAGGATTGGCCTTGTTTGCAATTCCATTTGCCAAAAGTTACCTTACATTAGCGATGCTTTCTGGGATTTTGGGTTTTCTGACTGGGAACTGGTCAATTTTTCCATATGTAACAACAAAGACTGTGGGAATTGAGAAACTGACTCACGCGTATGGGATACTGATGTTCTTTGCTGGACTTGGAAATAGCCTCGGACCACCAATTGTAGGTAAGGTTAAGGTAGATACTATAAAATAAACATGAGCTTGTCAGGATCAGACAGAATTAATTTGCATGCGAGTAGTTCCAGTTGGTCCTAATAACAATGGAAAGATGAAATCAAAATCTTCAACAAAAACTAAAGCCTGTTTCGCTTGAGCTGGCCAAGCTGATTGTATTCTGGTCTTGGCTTTGATGAAAAGCACATTTCATGGCTGAGTGGTCAAGCTGCATTTTAGATTTGGCCTTTTTTTTTTGTTTGTTTGGGTTTTTTTTCCCATGATGTTTCTCTAACTTAGAGTGCTATGTTACATTTAACTCCTCACTGACACGCTTCTCTCTTATTTTCACCCTCAGGTTGGTTTTACGACTGGACACAGGAGTATGACACTGCATTCTATTTCAGTGGCTTTTGTGTCTTACTGGGGGGATTTCTTCTGCTGTTGGCAGCATTACCCTGCTGGAATGCCTGTACTAGTCAGAGCTCAAAGATGCCTCCAAATACTTACTCCTACAAAGTTGCATCTAGTGCTTAGGTGACAACTGGAAAACACTTTGTTCTTTTTTATATTATATAGCAAAGTATTTTAGTAATTTTCCACTTATTTATGAAGCCCACAAATCCTCTTCCACTAGAAAAATTCCGTTGTTGCTTGTTGTTCAGTTCCTTTTTCTTCTTTTCTTTCTTTATTTTATTTTTAAGAACAGTCTTATTTTGTCTACTATGCACTGTGTTTTCAGCCTTTGCCTACTGTAATTTCCTTTCACCCTGTAAGGGGTATATTCTGCTGTATTATCAGCTGTACTTTTTTTTTTTTAAGGGGGGTGGTGCAGAGAGGTGAAAACTTTGAAGCAAAAATGAAGGCCTATTCCTTACGGGAGAAGGTTGGCATTTCTGTCACCTTTTATAGGTCTCCGAATTGCACAATCAGACTTTACAAAACAAAAATTTGCCTTATTAGAATGTAATACTGTGACAAGGTGCTTATAACATCATGCTTAGATTAACTTTTTGTCTTTTTAAAATTTTTCCAAGTAACAATGAAGTGCCAACTAGGGGAGGGAGAAGAGGGGGAACAAAACCAACCTTGTGTTGCATAACTGAAATGAACTTTATGATGAAAGTAAAGATTCTTACTACCACTGCAGCTAAGAACGATGTTTATAAATATTGCACATTTTGTGAAGTCTGTTTATAAAACTGTTGAACCAAAACCTTTTAAACCAAGGAATAAATATGATTGTTGAAACCATGAAATGAAATGCTGACTTGGTTATGCAAGTTCCTAATCTTTAGATCGGAGTTGGAGATGCGCTCACAGAAGCCCACAGGTGAGTGGCTGTGCTGGGGACATCTCTTGTTCCGCAACTACGGTTTCATAGGTTGAACCTGCAGCAGAGAGCTTAGTAGTAGAGCGTTCAACAAGGTAGACCTGATGAAAAAAGGAAAAATGTGATAGAAATGTCATCTTTGCTCTGTCATTTTTGGAATTGACATGGTAAGGAGAAAAGTTAGTAACAGGGAGCAAGAAAAAACATGGGGGAGGAATAACAGAAGAGGTACGGGGGAAGCTGAGGTGGAAAGAGTTGCAACACTTGAACACCGAACAGGCCAATGAAGAGAGAGGCCCTGACACCCACTGCTGGTATACTCTCTAACTGCAGGCTAACTCTGTATGTGTGTTGGCTTTTTCCTTTTTTTAACCCAAAGCTAGCATGACTGGGGGGAGCGCTGTGTGAGGTTGAAGTCTTTCCTGAGCTAGTATGGGGCTATGTTTTGGAGTTGTGCTGGAAACAGCATTGATAATACAGGGATGGTTTCGTTACTGCTGAGCAGTGCTGACACAGAGTCAAAGCCTTTCCTGCTCCTCACCCCCCGCCACCAGTGAGTGAGCTGGGGGGGCACAAGGGGTTGGGAGGGGACACAGCTGGGACAGCTGACCCCGACTGACCCAAGGGATGTCCCACACCATATGACGTCACGCTCAGCATATAGAGCTGGGGGAAGAAGATGGAAGGGGTGGACATTCGGAGTGATGGCGTTTGTCTTCCCAAGTAACCGTTACGCGTGATGGATCCCTGTTTTCCTGGAGGTGGCTGAACACCTGCCTGCCGGTGGGAAGCAGTGAATAAATTCCTTGTTTTGCTTTGCTTGTGTGTGCAGCTTTTGCTGTACCGATTAAACTGTCTTTATCTCAACCCACGAGTTTTCTCACTTTCTTTTGATTCTCTGCCCCATCTGACTGGGGGAGAGTGAGGGAGCAGCTGTGTGGTGCTTAGTTGCCAGCTGGGGTTAAAACACGACAGCCATGCATATGCTACAGCAAAGACAGGACGACCCAGCTTGCTCTGTACTGCCCTGCGTGCCCTGTGCAATAGCTTTTGCTTCCGTAGCTGCTCCTGTGCCAAAGATGTGTCAGGTTGCTCCTGCATAGTAGTCACAGAAATCTCCTATCCACCTATGGCACATGCTGCGTGCTTTGGCTTTTTGCTGTAGGTTTAAAATTTAGGGGAGCATGTTGGGATGCCTTGGGTGAGGTAGAAGCTCTTAGTCCTGAGTTACATCCAGTGTGGTTGCCTGCAAATGGCCAAGCAGTTCTCAGCAGTACTACGTGCCTCAAATGTCTGCTGTGATTCTGGCTCATAAATAAACCTTAGATTAAAAAACAGGCATGTAATGAGCAACCTTTATTGTCAGAGTGCTATGCGCAGAGTTGCTGTGTTTGCACACCTCATTAAGCAAGAGCGATGTAACCTCTAAGTGGGGCAGACATATGTGCAACTAATGTTCCCTCTTCTGGTCCAAGGTAGGAAAATCCAGCCTGGTTTCATACAGTTTTTGCTGACTTTATGGGATTCACTAATGTTTGTTTGTATTAGAACTTGACAAAAATAAAGATGCAGTTAGTTTGTGTCTCTATTTTTTTTTCCTTCGTCAGCTGGGTGTAACTACTGTTACCGGATTGCTTAGTCAATGCATGTGGCAGAAATAGAGGATTTGATATAGGCATAAATGCAACTCCAGTTCCAAATTGGAGCCCTGGGTATCTGATTTGGATTTGCACCTGTTTTATGTGCTGCGTGGCAGCTATAGTCGGATTTCACCACATGCATATAAAAGTAGTACCATGTTTTACACATCTTACAGAAACTGCAGTGATATACTGGATATAATCAGGGTATGTGTGCCTTCACATTAATATCTTTTAAAGTCTCTTACTTCCTGCCAACAGTACATTCTGAGTACTTTAAATATGAAACTGATGTTAAATTAGTTGTGAGTCTATTCGAAAAAATTCTTCTGAAATTAATGTTTATGATTGGGCAATATGTAGCATGCTTTTGCAATGGAAATGGAGTCTATTGTTAGGCAGCTTGATATGTTTTGAAATATGACTAGTGATCTGTGATAGTTTCCTGATGTAACCCTATGTATTAGTGAGGAAAGAGCCCTGGCTGTTGAAGAATTTTTATATTGCCACTGCAGGCGATATGTGTTAGGACTCCTAGCCCTAGCCAGTTAGTTGACCACTGTGACCATGCTAATCTTGACTTTAATTGATAAAAAAGACCTAAGATTTAATGTTTCATTTTTTGCTTTTTACTTCTCTAGTTTTGCAGGGTTCCTTTCCAAGAAGAGATTTCCAGAGATGCTACAACTCGAGTATTATCTGAAGCCTTTCCTTCCGTCTGGCACGCTTCGTTCAAATCGGCCCATAGGTCCAAATGTTTTTTGGAAGGTGGCAGGAGAGGTACAACTCTCATTGATTGTTTATTTGATTTAATTATCTGTGCCTCATTTGCTTGAAAAAATAGATCACCAGCGTTGACAGAGTGGTAGATGTAGGTAGGTACACAGTTCTGCCAAGTACCCGACAAACAGATCTGGAACAGATCTTAATAATTACTTAAATAATTACTGTTTATTGTAGAAGAAAAAGTTATTGTTTATTGCATAAAGTAATTGGTTACTGTGGAGTCAGTCACGAATAGAACATTTATTTTATTTGCAGGTCTTAAGAAAATGTATTGTAGTTACTAAAACACAAGACAAATGAAACTACTAAGTTTTATTAGATTTAAAGTCTATTCTGTGCCTTGCTCAATTGATGGTCCTTACGGTAAGATGCAAAAACGGATTACATTCCTTTGTAGGTGGTAATTTTTCTACATCATGCTGATCCTGGATTCCTGTGTCACGTACTGACATTGAACAATGTGCTGAGTAAGGACTACAGGTCATATGCTATAAAAATTGATTGAGATGTTTGTATAGCATTAAACTGACACTGAGGTATTTTTTATTGGAGAGATATTCCACTCAAGGCCTTTCAGAAGGGCCTTTCACATATGTATATGGTGAATATGTTGGGCTGAGCATGACACTGCTCAGATTAAAAACAGTAAATGATACAGAAATTGAACAGGTATGTCAAAGGAAGTGGCAAAAGTTGCTTTATTCTATGAAATAGAATTCCTCAGATTCAAAGGACTTATTTTGGTGATGTTTTGCTGTAGACTCAATTATGCTGAAGAGCCAAGTTAAAGAATTGTCAATCTTCTTACAAGAAATAGTCTTTAGAGACATGTCAGTCTCTTGTTTACCAAAATGCATGTTGATTTTTAAATTTTTTTTGGGAGAAATATATTTGTACTTTTAAATGATGGCTTTTAAACAAATGAAACAGTTCTCAGAAGCTGATACACACGTGCTCATCTTGTACCATGCTATATCATGTAATGATTTTGTTGCAGGAACTAAATTATAGAATCATAGAATGATTTGAGGTGGAAGGGACCTTTAAAGATCATCTAGTTTAACCTTGCTGCTGTGACATAGTGATTTCAAGTTTTTTAAATAGCTGGTCTGTTTCTGGTTTGTTGTCGCTTTCACAGCTCTGTGGGGAAGGCTTGACTCCTTTCTTTTATGTCGTCATTGTAAGGCCTTGCATTTTCTGCAATAGCTTCTTATGTTATTTTTCTTGAGTGTATCCATAGTTCTTTGCAACAACACTGTCGGTCAGCTTTAGCTATCTTTGTTCAATGTGTGGGGTATTTGCTTGGTTGGGTTTTTCTCATTAGTATTAAATAATTACATCAGTCCAAACTGACTTTATTAGCTCTAAAATCATTTCATGTTGCCAGAAACTAAAGGCCAAAATGTTTGAAATGAGCAACTTGCTGAAATTCTTGGCCAGAGCTATAGAAAGAGAGTAAAATATGACTGGTATGAATGCAGATCTCTCAACTTCTCTGCTTGCGGATGCTCAAGACTTCATTTAATGAGGAACTGGAGTCTTGTGCGTGTGTGATAAGGAAAAGTGAAGACAGGACAAATCTTTTGGCTCTGGGGTCTCACTGCTGTGCTTTCTTCTCTTTGGATCTGCTTTATCAGGTGCAGCTTTTGTGCTGTGTGCACTGCAGTTTTGTGAGCTAGTGTAAGGTGAGAGGTAGGAGAATCACATGGCTGGAGCATGAGAATTAACGCTTGGGTATCTCCAGTGTCCTCAGTTGGTGTGCAACAAGGAGTATCATGCAATGTTCAGTCATCAGATACGGACCTCCGGAGTCTTCAAGGCAGCATCCCCACACCTGTTCCTTGCCGAGCCCCAGTGCTGCTCCAGAGGGATTAAGTCCAGTGAGTTTTCCAGGCCATAGTTTCAAGTTGTGTTTTCTGCCAGTGGAAGTGCTTAAGGCATTCAACAGTGCATCATTGTGGGTGCTGTGTTGTAAACCCATGCAGGGAACCCCTGAAAATGCTTTCTTTTGTAAGTGAGATCAGCTTGTTGTTTTTACAGTGCAGGCTCACATGTAACTGCTAGCACAACATGCCGTGGTGTGCTACAGCGCACGGGTGGGAAGGAGATTGGAGCAATTCCCTTGTAGGTTCCCAGCTGCCTTTGGCTCCAAGCTTAATCTTACTTGGTCATAGTTAAACTTAAAAAAACTTTTTCTTTTAGTTCAAATTAATGTTGTGTTTTCCCCCCGTTTCTCTCATTTTAGGCTGAAAATCACCCAACTAGACTCTTTCCTCCTCTGGTGTCATAGCTCATGTTGAAAAGTAAACATGTTTTCAGTGATTAACAGCAATGACTAGGAGATGCTGCTGAGTAACAAGATGAGTACCTACCCACCTGTTATGTAAATGGCCAGTGTTCTGACCAACTCTGTTTACAGATCATATCTAAATAGTGTGGGTTTTTTGTGGTTATAACTTTAAAATTTGATACATGGCATGCATATCAAGTTGTATTAGGTCATGCTGTCTTCTGTTCAAATAAAATTACTTTGCTGTTTAATTAAAATGTCCCTGGATTAGAGTGGCTATCTCCCTGCTTTGCATACTTAAGGGACCATCTTTGCAAATCAGGGTAGCTGAAATTGTCTGGTGTGTCTTGAATTACAATAAATACTGTGTATGAGGTTATGCAAGGGTTCATAAAAATGCTTCAATTAATACTTGCTTCAAATAAAACAGGGTTATGTGGAGGTGTTGTCAGGGAATAAGGGATAAAAATTACATTTACGAGACTGGGCTTGGCAGTGTGGTATCTCCCTGGGCACCATCAATTATAGGTAACAATTAAGTTGTCACTGTTCTGGGTGTGTGGATGACCATTTTGGCTACTAAAAAGATTATTGGGTGAGAGAGATGGGGAAGAGGGAATTCCCACTGAGCACACCATGTACCTTGTTGCTTCAGAAATAGGAGACTTGAATTTGCATAAGACAGACTGAACTGCTGAAAACAGGGTCTCATCATCTTGCCTGGAACTGGAAAGCTTGATGGAGCTGCTGCTGCCACCTCAGTTTCTCTGTAGGGGAGATCTCCCTTTTGAGAGTCTTCCACTTTTTTTGCGTTTTCTCTAATTTTGCTCAAGAAGTAGTATCACAAGACTGCAGAAGGCAGAGTTAATTGAACATAATAGACAGGAGCAACTCATTTGAAACAATGTTGAATGAATAAGGACCAAAGATATTGAAATTCTATGCCATTGGAGAAATACAAATGAAAACCTGCCTCTGCCTTTTACATGGGTTAGGGCAGAGTCCATGGTGCAAGAGGATGACGAAGCGTCCACTCACCATATTCTTCCTTTTTCTTTTTTTTTAATCCCCACCGCAGGTGCTGTGTAAGCTAGAGGCAGAGAAGAGGCAGGGACTAACCATATTTTATTTCTTTACAGCTCTTCAAAGATTTCTTCAAAGAGGTAATATTGTGTTGGAACTGTATTATTTATGCAAAATGGCAGTGTATGGTGCCAGAGATAATTGCTTCAGCTAGAGATTCATAGGCCATGAGCTGTCTAGAGCTGAAGCTGGAAGTTAAATTTCCCATCAGCCATGGGAAACTGTCAGAAACCAGTGACCAACTTGTGGATGGAGCCTCATGGGAGATCTGTCTTCCTGGGAAGATGACTGGGGCTGCAGGAACTGGCCTGGTACTTGTTGCTTTTGCTAAAACTAGTCCAACAATTCAAATTCCCTATGAAAATGAGCAGATAGGGAAAAAACCATGATTACAAAAATTTTGTGTTTCTTTGTGTTTTGCTTTTCAGCGTCCTGCTTCTTGGAGAAATAAAACTGGGATCAGCCAAACTGAAAGAAATTTCTCCTTAGTTATTATTTCCTGAATACATTTAAATGCATGTTGAGTAATTGCCAGTCAAATACAAGTTTTCAGCCCAAACTGCTATTCCCATGGCTTCCTTTTTTTGTGCAAACTGTACCAAGAAGCAGATTGAATAGTTGCCTTTCTGGCAGGCATTATAAGACTCTGGGGAGGGAGGACAGTTTTTCTTCCCATGATGTATTTGTTTCTGTGTTTTCTCCAGTAAGCAATATGCACTGTATACACTGGCATGTGAATTCAAATAAGGAGCAGTGGTCAGAATGTCTAGTTACACAACAGCCCTTGTGCCTGTGCTTAGTTTCTACCAGACAGAGCCTTTACTGGGTACAGCCATACCTCCAGCTACTTTAGATATATTTTTCCTCTCAAATTTACCCTGTGTGTCAAAGTTTGGGATTTGCTTTCACTCAGTTAATTGCCTGAATAGAGAGTTCAGTTATCAGCCTTATTCATGTGTGGTTTGAACTTCATGATATAGACTGAAATGGGTTTTAAATAATTTGTAAGGCCTGAAAAAGAGCTTTACTTGCTTCATTACAATAGTTTTCAGCCCACAGCTATTTTTGCTGTTGTTCTGCTCTTTAGGTGCAACAGCAAGATAGCGCCTTTAGATAATGAAGCAATACTGAATTTTGAATGCTGACTTGTTTTTGCTGGAACAGCATCAAGAAAATTAAGAGGTTTAGGTGCCAGGTGGAGATTAAAGGAAGAAAATGAAATTCAAAACAGGAAGCAGAGAAAGGAAGGCTCCAATTCAACCCTCATGACATTTCCCTCCAAGAGGAGAAGAGTATTGACAGTTATTGACCTGTCACTTGCCAGTTACTTTCAGTTCTGCAAAACTGCCAAGGAAGTGTGCAGTTTTCTGCATGCTTTTCCAAAGCCTTTAAAAGAAAAGTGATGCTAGAGAGTTTAATAGGCTGGGAAAAAAAAAAAAAGGCAAGCAAGCAGTCTGAACATGTGCCTCCCACTGTTTCACTGGGCAGTTCTCCACATGCCTGTAATTCAGCTGCATGGAAATACTGTCTGCTGAGCCACCGCAGGACACCAACACATCCCTTGCCAGAGATGGGTGCAGATAAAGGGAAGCAACTCCAACCTTGCCAGGTGGGTCAATGTAATGCTGCATCTACAGGAATAAAGAGTCTTGCTGTGAATCAGGAGGTATTTGCTCAGGCACAGTACTGGACTAATGTGTGCCTGGCTGATGGAGAATAGGACAGTTTCTTTGTGCCTGCCTGGTACTGTCTGTGGAGATGAACCTGTCTTTGCCCCTGGGCATCCACATCCCAAGGAGACCACATGGTCAGCTGTGAACAGAAATAAAACAAAGTTAGAGGGGGCACTGCTGGCAGCTGACAAGAGCTTGACTGGCAGGAGGGATTGTGGCCTGTGCACCCTCTCCATAAGCACAGTGAAAAGCAATGCATGCAGCAGCAGGGGAGAGCTGCTTTCTTGTCAAGACAGCAACTCTTCCTTTCTGATAATTTAGCCTGATGAGTAGACATAGTTGGCAGTCAAAATGTTGTGATGAGGGATATGTGGCAACCATCCTATAAGTCTGTACTATGGCTGTTAGCAGCTAAGATGTGGGAAAATATATACTGATACAGTAGCGATTAAAATAGAAATACTATTTTTTTGTGCCTCATTTCTTGCCAATGATTACCTAATACTAGATGCATTTTTTCCCCTGTGTGTACTTCTGTCTTGGTTGTAGCTCATATTTCCATTTTTTGCCTTTTGTTTGAGACTCACTGTAGTTTCTCTACCACATACTTGAAAACGTGCAATGTTTCAGAATGTAGTAATTTTTCAGTTTAAAGTGGCTCATGATGAATTGGAATAAAATATACAAATGCTGTGTGCCTGGGGTGGCAATGAAAACCTGCCTTGAAAGCCAGTAAGACAGGTTTGTCTGATGGAAACTCATTGGCATGTATCTGGCCCTGACTGTTTTTCGTGACAATTCAGGGAACCTTTTATGGGATAAGTGCACAAGGGTTTTCAAGGCTGAGACGGTGCAACCGTTGCATCATAGTGCATTTAGCAAATCATCGTGCTGCTCCCAAAAGATTACATAGAGAAAGGAAAAAATACATTCCTGAACGGGACAGTTTTGAGCATTTAAGCCAAGGAGTAGACAATATAATTTTTCTATTTTCCTTCTCATCAGACAAATACTAGGGCTTTTTAGTGTTTCCAGTCTTGCTGAAGCTGTCAGCTCTGAAGTGTAAGAGGTCAGCAAACACTCACTTGGCATGGGTTTGTGGGCTTGTCATGGTCTTTTATCTTATTTTTAAAGAGTCACATAAACTGCAAAGTCAGAGCAATATTGTTCCTACTTATGCCAGTGACTTTTCTCTGAGGTCCCCACCCAAAACAAACTATGTTTTTCAAAACAGTTCTGAACAGTGTGTTGGAGTCCTATGTCCTTTGCTGACAGCATCAGCTGCTTACATGCTCTCATCTCACAGTGCCTTCTCCACCTCCCCCATCTCCCACAGGGTCTATCAGGCCCTTTTTACCCCACACTGTCCCCAGGCCCCAGCACTGGGGTGGGCAAGAGACGGTGTACTACGCTGTGGGTCTTGCAGTTGGGGGATGCTGACCGGGGGCCACGTGCTGATTTGCCTGGTGGCAAGCTGCAAAAAGCAACCCCATTAGCTGTGAGGTCCTGTGGGATCATACCCCTTGGCCTTTACCTCCACCGGGCTGGCATTTATTTTGATATATGGGGAGAAAAGGTTTTTAAAGCAGCTGAAATGATGTAAAGGTTGATTACCTGAACTTGTAATGTCCTGTGTTCTGGTTACAACACAGTCAATTCATAATCTTCCTGTATCAACAGCATAATTTAGCAGCTCCAGCAGACCAGTTGCAGAGGGTCTAGAGTGTTTACTACAGATGAGACAAATTTAGTGATGTTTTCATGAGCTGATTAATTTGTATTTACAGTGTTCTCTAACCTTCTGACACACTGGAAGCGTTTTTCTTCTCTGCAGTTATCTACTTGAAAAAACAAGAAAAAAGACCTAAATATTCTAAATACATCAAGGCATCAACACAATGAAAATCAAGGCATCACAAATTCTGGTTTAGGGTAACATTAGATAGCAGAAGACAAGCAGTGTAACTGAAACATAGCATTTATGGGTGGGCCATGTTTTAAGTGAAAAGCATAGTATTATTTTTTTTAATCAGTGTTGTATACCCACATATCCTTGAAAAGTTGCTTTTGAAGTTGTCGCTCGATAATGAGGCTCATATTGAGGGGTTGGCTAGCAGTTGCAATTGGATTGAATTTCTTTGCTTCAGGTCAAGCTTTATGTGTTTATTTATGAATGCCATGGTTCTACTCTAATCCTGAGCATCCAGTGCTCCAAGCCTGCAGTTTGCAAGCTACTCTTCAGCTGGGATCGGTGGGGCTACTTCCCCCAGTGTTTACTTCTAATCCAGAGCCACCTCAGCCTTTCCAGCTGGATCTAAGCCACAGCAGGGAAAGTGGCATGGCAGGACTGCGGCCTCCCTGTGGGGCACGTGCTCCGGCTGCTCGGCTCTTGCCCACCAAGAAGGGCTTTCTTTCTTATTTGGCTGGATGCTTGGAGACTCCTGAAGCTGAGACACAGATCACTAGTTTAGCAGAACGGGCTGCTTCCAGTTTTGAAGGAAAACTCTGAAATGAACCGTAAAGCCTTGGTTAATTATTTTTCTTGCTGTTATTTTTTTTTTACTGCTGTTGACAGTGGATTTACCTCTGCCCTCTCTCACAGAGATCCTGCTGTTTCTAATGCTTCTGTAAAAAACTTGTTTTCTAACGAAGAAAACGAAACTTTTCTGTTTTCCTTTCATGCTTATTTTTTCTCTATCTTTTTGTGACGTCAGCAAGCCTCAAAAGCAGCCCTTTCAGTAGCTGGAGGCTGTGCCCAGTGAAGAGAGTACTAAAGCAACACCTGACGGTCCCCCTGCCCCTCACACGGCCCAGGCCAGGGCACTGCCTTTCCTCACAAGCCTTCCCCTGGGTGGCACAGGATGTTGGGAGACCAAAAGTTTTGGTTTTAATTCAGATGCAGCCCTTGAAGTCAGGGTGGCTGCTCAAAGTACCACACATCCTATTCATATAGCTGAAGTCCTGCAGGGACTGACTTTGATCCAGAGGTTGTGAAAGAAGGGTTTGAATTGCAGCTACACAGTATGAGCAGTTATATGTTTAATTTGTGCTGCCTGGAGTCTTCTGCTCTTTGTACAACAGCAATGTGAGGAGAAATAATCCCTCTGAACAGTGTTACTTCATACAAAAGGAAAATTCTGTCCAGGGCTTGGGTCTCCACGCTGTGTTTGAAGTGAAGTTTGTAGGACCACCTCTCCAGCAAGCCTCGTGTGCCCTCTAGCTGTTGCAGACTTTCTGGGAAACTGAAATGTCTTCATTTTCTATATGCCTTGCTGAATTTCACTTTTGGGCCCAACAGGCCAGTCTTGAAAACAAATTCTTCAATAATTGCAGTTAGAGGAGCAGTAACCTAAGCAGAGACCAAGCAGCTGATTGCAGCTGCTGCTGCCTTGTTTGTCCTGTGATGATCCAATAGAAAAAAATCGTGCTTGCTGCTCAGGCCAGGAATTTGTTGCTTTAAAAGGTATTTGCCTAGAGTTTAGACATTTGGCTGAAGCGGGGACAAGTGACATGTTGGCAGGACGATTCCTATGACATATAGTAAGATGGAGGGTGGAAACGTGCTGTGGGGCAGGGAGCAAAGTTAGAGAGTTGATGTTTGGTTGTTTTTGGTTTGGGGTGTGGGTTTTTTTCTTTTTTTTTTTTTCTTGGTACAGGCCTTTTGTGAGATGTTTCTCTGCAGAGAGCAAATTGCTGCCTGCCAGCTCATGGGCACGGTTAGGCGGGGCACTGGTGGCCCTGAGTGCCTTGTACTTTTGTCTGTCCCAAAGAGACCCAGGGAAGTGAGGGGAGCTGCTCCTGCTGCAGCTGCCTTGCAAACACAGTGATAAAGTGTGTGAGGGCATGGAGGGTGGGAAAACACTGTTTATGGTGGCTGGAGTGCCGTGGGGGGCAGAGGATTTGAATGTAGCAGGGAGGGGATGTTGCACACCAAAATGCCCCCTGTATCCTTTCAGATATGAGTGCTGCTGTGACAGAGAAGGGCAGTCACACCATGGGGTATGGGAGGATGCATACACGTTCTTTATTTTAGCAGTCACTTTCATATGGAGCATTGTGGGGGGAACAGCATCATCAGCCTCGGCACTGCCTGTGGGCCCAACAGCCTTGACCAGGCTTAGCTGTGAAGTGGGTAATGTTGTAGGGTGGCAGTGCTGGAGGGGGCAGGGCAGGGCCAGGGCCCCTCAAACAGCTACAGCTGTGGTGATGGGCCCAGGTGGAGCACATCTGCAGTGATGAGGCCAGGATGTATCTGCCTGGAATGGTGGGGAGGGCTGCTGGGCAGGCACAAGTAAGTAGTTGTGGGGTGCTGGGGGGTCCCTCTCTCGCTGTCTTGGGGAGACTGGGCTGCTGGGCAAGGTGGCACCTGCCCCCAGTTCAGCCCATGGACAGAGCAGGCGAGGGGGCTGTAGGGAGCAGTGGTGTTGAGGAGATAGCTGAGCTTTGCATGCCACCAGCCAAAATGGACTTGAGGAGAGCCAGCTGTGCTGCAGGAATGGCCCATGTGCTGTGGACAAAGGGATTAAATGCCTTTTGGGCTGTCTAAGTCAGCCAGCCTTTTCTGGTGCACAGCAAGGTAAATGCATAATTTTCTGAGGACTGGAAAGCCAAGATCTGTAGCAAACAGAGGCAGCAGTGAGGAATTTTTGTCCAGATGTGAACCCTACTCTCTAGAGATTTAGCTATGTCCTGGCTGCACCTGGGTGGTGGGGGTTGTCATGTCCTAATGCAAAGGTAAGGCTGTCATCTCTGTGAGGTCTCTTCTCATGCCAGGTGGGCAGGAAAGCCTCAATTTGTACAGGAAGAAAGCCTTAAACCATAACATTTCCAGTCCTCATTGTGGGATCTTGTAGAGAGGTAAGTGGGCTGAAAATCTGCACTATTTTTTCAGCTTTGTTTTGTTTTTTCTTTTTTTTTTTTTTTTTTGGTCTTGTGTGTTTTGTTTTTGTTTTGCATGTACTTATCAAATTTGTATTAAGAATCTCCCCCAGTTAGATTTAACTGCAATGTTACTTGCTTTATTGTGGCTTATTTGCTAGGAGAGGCTTTGTATCTGAAAGAATGATAATACAAGATGTTGGGTTTAACAG
Organism: Morus bassanus; assembly: GCA_031468815.1. Taxonomy (NCBI): domain Eukaryota; kingdom Metazoa; phylum Chordata; class Aves; order Suliformes; family Sulidae; genus Morus; species Morus bassanus. The sequence goes on from CM062583.1 coordinate 8,715,797, forward strand.
CATCTACATCTTCCATATTTCAAAGGCTGGATGGATCCTTGCTTGTATGTTTACCAAAATAATTTTGCAGGTGTTATATAAACGTGTATCTATAATACGTATATACCGTGGGCCATGTCAAAATATTTTATTTACTGCTGCTAACAGGCAGAATGGACAGCAGGTAGTATGAATATCTGCAAACTTGCATTGAAAAAACCCACTCAAAATTAAATATCAAGCACACAATCAGTGTGCTTCAGGAAGCCGTGCCATGGAAACATCTCCTGATGGTAACACATCCGTCAACTTGTGCAATGTGGCTCCGGAGGCAAGCATTGGCTACAGGGAACCCACTTCTACTAGCAGTTAATTTCTACCTTCGGCAAAATCTGGAGTGAAACTACTGATTAAGGTGATGCCTAGCAATTATGCTACAATAAGTTAATTACAGAGGAACAGCCCAATGGCTGCAGTTAGCTTTGGCCGGACTGCATGGATTTGTGAGGGGAAGAAAGGTGATGGTGTCTTCTGAGCAGCACAGCTGAAATACTGACGCTCTCCTGCAGCCCAATATGGGAGCAAGCACCTCCCTTTCAATTTGTGTAAGTGAACTAAAATCTGGCTTCTTGATACCTTTCTTATTTCTGAGAAGGCTGCACTTCTTCCCCCAACCCAACTGCTGTATCTGAAGAGGGAAAGAGGCGGTATATAGAGAGCGTAGTACTAGTAGTAGAGTAATATATCATAGGTACTTTAGAGGCTTTTTTTTAACACCTTGCAGCTTGTATATAAAATTGCTGTAAAATACTTTTGGTATGTGCTGGTATTGGTTCTTTTTAGGCAATTATTAATGCTTTAGCATTAACTTCACATTCTAAGCTTGCTTATATACCAAAAGAGCAAAATGGGGTCTAGGTGTCTCGGTGTGTGTTTGTGTGTGTTCACCGTGGCAGCGCAGCTGGACACTGCCTTGTCGAGCTCCGGCTTGTGGCTTTACTGAAAGCATGAGCTTTATGAGCTGAAAAACACCTTTTCTATAGTGCGTCAGCTATAAATCTGTAGGAAAGCCTTTCCTTTTTCCCTCTGCAAATATAGTAATAAAAATATTCAAGAAAAGGCTGGTTTTAGAATGTGTTGGGATGATGCTACAAAAAATTAAAATTCCCCTTTAAAAAGAAATGCAGATACTGTTTAAATATTCCTGATGCAGAACTGGTAAATCCATGTGTTCCCAGTTTGGACTTCTGCTCTCATTGCATGGTGTAAAAGGTGCAACTTGGTAGAAATGGGTCCTCTCCTTCAGGACTGTGAGCGTAGCCTGCCTGATAGGAAAATAAGGACAAAATGTAGCACCATGGGTAATGTTACCTGCTTATAAGGCAAAGGAGGGGAGTGGAAAAGGAGGGAAAGAGGATAAGGGAGCAAAGGCTCCTCATGGCTGGTCAGCATTTCCCCCTTTCTTAAATGTGTCCCCCCGAGGGGTTTGGTGGGGCCCAGCTGTGGAACCTTCCAGAACTTTCTGGAACCAGCTGTGCCCTGGCCGAGGCAGCCCCCGCCTCTCCTCACAGAGACCCCTCAGCCCTGCTGTGCCCTGCGGTGCAGGCATGCTGTGCAATATCCCGCGTACTTTTCAGCCCATGTACTGGGCAGCCTCTCCCTCCTAGCAAGATGAAAAAGCAGCTCCCGAGTGCAAGTTGTTCATGATTTCTTACATATGTTTTTGTGTTGGTTGTCAGGGTAAGAAATTTGGAATAACCAGGTGAGCAGAAGGGAACCCTTTACTGGGCTTGTGCCATGGCTGCTGCTTAAATTTCCCTTCTGGCTCCTCCACGAATCTTGCGTTTTTTTATCTTTATGATTTGGGTAGAAATTCACAAATTTCACAAGTTTGGAAGGCTGCACACTAGCACTCGGTCAGCCTTGTTCCCTGAGTGTTGGGGCTCTTTTTGAGGAAGGAGTTTAGCAACCCCTCCCTGCTCTAAACAGGGCATCTGCCTTGACCCCATTTTCTCTGAATGTAGGTGTGAATGGGTTTTATTAGGACTTACTCTGTCACAGGTCGTGTCTTAGCTCTGCAGAAGAGTGATATTAGTATTTTAAGAACATGCAGTAGAAGTAAAATCTGTACTAAGATGCTATAATTAGGACAATAATTTTACTTAAGATGTAGACCCTTGGACCTTAAAGTAATAAAAATGAGTTTCTGCTTATCACTTGCCTGTTTTTATTCCCCAGAAATCATTATCTTCTGTTCAAGTCAGGCACACAACAAATAAAGTTTCACCAGATCTACAGTTCAGCAGAGAAAGAAGCACATTTGGTGTTCCTCTGGAAACCCTCATACAGGATACAAAGCATTGCAGAGTTCCTTTTCTTGTGACACAGATGGAGTACATAGAAGTGTTTGGTAAGTTCGTGTTTTCTCTGTTTGGTCTCTGAAAACTGTTATTCTTTGTTTAAGCTGTACTTTTCAGCTGTAACAGCTGAAAAGTCTATTTTTACAATTATTATGCTTTCTTAGAGGAGCTCTTGCTTTTCTCATCACACAGCTATTGTAATGCAACCATTGCTTACTGTTTCATATTTCTTCTTAAACTGGTCTGGAGCATGTCGGTATATTTCGAATCAGTGGCTCAGTAAATAAAATAAAGGAATTGAAGCAGAAATACAATCAAGGAGGAAAAAGTAGACCTTATTAATGATGGAGATGTTGATTCTGTGGCCAGTCTCCCAAAACTCTTTCTGAAAGAACTGCCAGTGGCTGCTTTTCCAGACAACATCTGTTTTGGCTTGCTAAAGACCTTTCGAGGTACAGAGCGGGCACCTTCCAAGCTTCTGTCCTTTCTCTGATAATGGCAGATAATGTGTTCATTACACCTTCCTATAAGCAAGGATTTAAGTTTCCTTAACCTGAGACTGATGTTTAATTGCTTTTGATGGGCCAGACTTCCATGAACTTGTCTATAGTCTTTTTTTGAATGCATTAAGTGTTTTGGACTTCCCAGCATCCTGTGGCAAGGCATTCTGCAATCCAATCCTGTATTGTTTGAGAAAGTACCTCTTCTGCAAGCTTTCTTTTTTAAATTGGATACCTTACTCGTTAGATAACATTTTTATTTTTAATCTAATCACTGTCATAATGCTGCTTGTGCCTTTATATAGCCACTGCCTCACTTCTCTCTTTTCCAAGCTGGAGCCTCTTTCTCTGTTTAACCTTCCCTTGTACAGGAGCCTTTTTGTACATCCCTGTTCCTATTGAGTACTTCTTACTAGTTTTGTTATAGTCGTCTTGGACAGCAGTGTGTGGAACAGCATGAAGCATTCAAAATATAAAGCCAAGTTGCGTACCTACTCAACTATACACTGTCTAGTTCCCCATTCATGTCTGTAACAGCTGAGCTAATGCATTCTGCCCAGGGATTTTGAGTGATAACTAATTCAGGTGTTTGCATACAAATAAGTGGGTTTTGTGGGTTAGATTGCAGGTTGCTTTTGTTCAAACTTCATCTGCTAAGTGTAGTGTTATCTATGTGGTTACCAAAAAAAAAAAGGGGGGGGTGGGAAGAGAAAGGAGTCATTAATTTTCATCAACTATGAAAGTCTATGCTGAAAGATCTACAGTTTTTTGCAAGCATCTGGTTTTGACTGCCCTGAACAGTCTTGCTGTTATTTTTTTTAATTATTTTTATTTTTTTTCCCTCTCCATCCCCTTTTCCGTATCTCTCATTAATAGGTTGAGCACCAAGGGTCTTGGCCTTGATGAAATGTATTTTTTAGGTCTAAAATTGCCCTTTAGGGCATGATTTGCTATTCACAATGTCAAAGTTACGCAGATGAGTCCTGCTGATCTATGGCAAATTTGAGCATCAGCTGCCAGTTATTGAGCAGTACTGTCATCTCAGTTCTAATAACCAGGAGACTTTATCATGCTAATTATGAATCGCTGATCAAATACAGTTGTTTCTGGACCCATTTTCTGCCTTGTAACTCTTCTTTGAAGAATGAGAGCCAAGAAAATGCTAAGTATCCCCAATTTAGATTTTTAAGCATCTCTTGTGTAATTACAGTTGTATATTTATAGAGCAAAAATGTTTTGAGACTGAGAGCTACCAATTAGGAAGTGAAGATGATGCAAGGCTGAAAGGGTACAATTTCTTATTCCTCTTAATGAGAATCATACAACATGTGTAAAATCTCTGGGGAGAGTCAAGGCTGACAATCTTGTATCATCTTTAAAGACAGTTTCAAGGATTCAGATACGTGACTACTGCCTGCAATTCCATCAAAAAAGCAGCAAGTGCTAGATGATTCTGTCATAACACAAAGAATAGCAGAAACAGTGTATATAAAACTCAATATCTGGAAAAATCCATGGTACTTAAATATTTAATATGTGAATATTATTGTCAAAATTTAGTGTACAAATTCTTTGTTTAGGATATATTTATTCTTTACTTTGCTCTAATGTATTTTATAACCTTCCTGCTTTCTCAGATCTGTAGTAATGCCTGTGATGAAATTGCGTTATTGTTAGGAATTATCTACATAATAACTTTTCTCCCCCCCCCCCCCAACAAAATCCACACAACAGAATGCATAGAGAACCTGAGGCAGTTGCTCAGCTGCCTGCCCAAAGCCCATCAAAACTTTCTTTGGTTCCTCTCTACTTTCCTGTTAAAGGTAGCAACATACAGTGCAGTGAATTTCATGACTCTGGAAAACCTAGCCATTGTGTATGGACCTGCTCTTTTCAGGTGAGTACTCTCTATTTAGCTACCTTAAATAGTACTACTAGATCACACTTTACAATGAGGCTTTCTGTTGTAACTGTACACCCAATAGGAAGTGCAGCATGTTGGAAGTTAAATGTGTATATAGTATATTATGCGACAGATTCTGAGCTAGCTGGCCACCTTTGTCCTGTTGGGCATGGACTGTACAGGGCCAGCCTCAGGCAAGAAACCTTCTGAAGAGAAGAGGCATGAGAGCCGTTTAATGAGAACCATCCCTCTTAGCTGAGCTAAGCACTGGCTGTGGAGGCTACTTAGTTGTTAGCCTTGATTCTGAAAAGCTAAGGCTGACTTTGACCTTGTAATAACATTTGCTATCAGAGAAAGGAATCTCTATCAAGAAAGAGAAGTAACTCATTCTGCCCTTGCCACTAAAATGCAAGTTGACATCTGAGCAGAGGCCAGCTGAGCTTGCTGGTGGGAGAGCATATGTCATGCAAGACAAGGTGGTGAGAGAGAACAGCCTAGAGTGATCTGATAATGGAGGATTTTCCAGTGAAGCTGGAACGATTTAGTTCTTTATCCTTTCTTTCATGTTGACGCTAGAGGACGTTAAAATGTTAATACTTGCCTTGCAGTTTGTAAACCTTTGTTTTAGTGGATCATAGCCACTCCAGCTTAATGTGAACTATAAGCCAATGCCACTTTGCAAAATATATGTTAACAACTAGTATTTTCTATGCAGTAAAAAAAGCCGTGTTATTTTTCCACTCTTTTTGTATGGCAAGCCAAGTAAGTTATTAAAAAGCATCTTCAGCAAAGTTGGTACTAAGCATATTAGAAATCAATGACAGGCTTTGTTTTGGGGAACTGTGCTCTTAAACCTTGCTGCTGTTTCCATAGGTCTCTGTTTGTGTCTGCTCACCTGCTCTATGGGCTTATCAGATGTACCAGCATATAACCTTTGCAGGTGATATAAGTAAAAACACCCTTACTTTAGCAAAAGTACAGCTAGGGAAAAGAATCTAACAACATTTAGTGTGGTAGGAGTTATGCCATTCACTCCTGTGAGAATAGGCTTCACCATGGAGGATATTCAGTAATGGAACAAAGCAGTTCTGCAATCATACCCCAAGTTCCATAATATCTGCAGGCTAAAATTAGTGAAGGAGTGTAGGCAGATGAGGTTTACTTCCCAGTGTCTGAATTAGTTGTGTGGTGATACTTATAACATAAACAGGTAAAAGGCTGATGCCAAAAGTCCTTCAGCAAAGAAGTATCCCTTAATCCTGACGCTAACTCAACAAGGATTGCACTGACTGTCACTCTTCTGCCATCAGGCCCCCTTCTCTATCACATGGGGCTTCTGTGCATGCACACACATGCAAGAATAATTTATTTTAATCCTTTATCTCCATTCCCAAAGTCTCTGAACGTGTGCCCACTGATTTCTGTATCTATACATAAGAATCGAGTAGGTTCCCTTATTGATTGATGAGCTGTTTCAGTTTTTAAGCATCCCACTCTGGTTTGGGAGATGGTTCAGCTACTTCTGAACATGCCCCTCCATCTGTTTTTCAAAGTACATTTAGGGCTAAACTAAATGCTTGTGGCAATGAGCTGTCCGAGAAGCTTTGAAGATGATCAGCATCAGGTTTCCCTGCCAGAGGGACTTGTCAAGACAACACAGCTACCATAAGTATATCTGCCCTATGAACATTAACTCCAGCTTTCTACAGTCATTCTGATCTCACTATGGGAGAGAAACCAGTAAACCTGGAGCTCATTTTTGTGTAAAGTGTATAACTAGTGCTGTCCTTTGAGAGTTACCTCCTAGGATGATGAAAAAATCACTTTTTCGGGAGTTGGGTGGAGAGGAGAGCTTTGCAACTGGCATTTTCTCTCAGTGAGACTGCTGTACCACTTCCTGCTGAGTGACCCGAGGCCTCGAATGATTCAGAATAAACTATTTGTATTGTCCTGTACATCAGCAAAATTCAAGGTAGTCTAATGTGACAAACCATATCTGTTGACACAGGGAATAAAGTCATAAATATCCTTCATGACTTTAAGAGCAAGAATTAGTGCAATTAGCCACCACATTATGAAACATTTGGCAGCCAGAGTGTAGATTCACTGAAAAGTGAGACATGTTGGGTAGCACTTGCTATAGTTCAGTTGGAATGTGAAGGTTATCGAAAAAACAACTCTAGATCTAATCTGCAGAAATGTATACCCCATGCAATTGTTGGAAATAACCTCCTGGATGTAATGTCAGCTCCACTTATGGCACTAATTCGTTGCAGGTGTTAAAACTGTTCTGCATATATTCTGGCAATCTGTGTTTTTGTGCAATTACTTCTTCCTTCTTTGACATTAAACAAGTAAACTGTTTAGTTAGGCTGTTTATAAGCCTTTTTACTTTAAATTTTTGATCTATTTATATTCAGGTGTAAATTTGGTCTATGATTATCACCTGTCTTTATTTGTGGAGACCTGTCATGCTTATAGTTTCACTGAAGTGACTGAGTTGGAATATTCAGTAGTTGGAACATGGACATTATACCTTGCAAGCCTGAACTGCATATACTACAGAATTAGTAACTGTGGTAATTGCAACACAAAAATATAAGCCTTAGCACAGGTGTTATATTGGAAGTTACAGGGTCACAGAAAACTCCCATTATCATGAATTTTAAATGCTAGGAAACTAATATCACTGTTTGTGTGAAAACTGAATGTTAAATAAGCCGTCTCTTCTCTATTTTTAATCTGTTGCAGCCCCTTACTTTAATGCTGCTTATATTGAATATGTGACTAAAATAATCTTCATATTGGAAGAATACTGTTATAGTATTAGTATATGTGCTTCCTGTCCCTGTTCAGGGTGGTGGGACCCAAAGTGGGAATAAGAAAAGAAGGTATGTTTCAGAAAAAGCATAACTGAGTAAAATGTTTTCATTTTATCTTCATCCCCTTTGCAAACCAGCTCCTTCTGTTTTCTTCTACTGGCCTTCCTCCCTCATGTTATTTTTTGCCCATGAGACTGAGTTAAGCTATCTTCACTGCCTTTAAATTGCTCTACCAGCACCTTTCACATTGCCTTTCTTTTAGATTTTTGACCCTGGCATTTGTTTCTTATCTTCTGAGAGTTCAATCTTAACGTCTGCATGATGCAGTTTTCGTATCCTCACCTTATAGGTAAGGGAACCAAAACCATAACTCGTAGGTCAAGTATTAGGCTGGCCACTCCCTAGACTTCCTTTTTGCTAAGCTCCACTTTTATATTGACTTCTACCATTGATTTCTTTCTGCTCATCCTCTGAACTATTTATTTCTGTTGCCATTCATCCTTCTTCCTGTGAGCATTTCACATCCTGCTAATCTCTGTAAATGCAAAGGAGAATGTGTTGCTTCACTTTTATAAGAGGTTTAATTGATGTTACTTAAATTTCTATGGGTACTTTGTTATGCCTCATCTTGGTAAAGAGTTTTCTGCTAGTAACCTCAGTAAGTAATTCTTGCATGAGTGCACAAGGATGCTAGCCAACCAGCTCATTGCTTCTACTCACTTTGACTCATTCTTTCTGTAAGTTTACAGCAAGCCTCTGCCGGCAGGAAACCTCAGCAGATCTCCTGAACAAAGCCAAGGCAAGGGACTGTATAGATTTTCTAGCTTACACTTTATGGCAGAGCAACTTTGAAAGGTTTAGACTCAAGGAAACCAGTAGCTGATTCCAGATGATCAAGTTTTAATTGTTTCTTATTTTTAGTAAGTGTTTTCCTGTGTTTGCTTTGCACTATAACTGATTACAGGGCTCTATGGTGAAGTGCAGAATATACTTCAGTAGCTGTGCTCTTCCTAGGAACATGTTCCTGGATTTAGCAGTGTGTGAACATGGCTCCCCTATTGAGAGCCTGATAATATAGTTTCTACTAGCAGCAGAAGTATGTGAAGAGGCAGGAAGTGATTATTTTACAAAATTAATTAAAAGTCATTGTGGAAGGTGGCTGCAGAGAAAACTAAAAATCTATCTTCTATATCTGTAATACATATCTGTTGCTACCCGTGAATATCTGAGGATGAGCAGATATTGATATTTGGAGTCAGTTGTAGGGTCGCAACCTGTACTATAGCTTAGATTTATTTTAAGTTGAAATGACAATTGGGCACTCAAAACACAGGCTGCTAGTAAGGGAAAGTGGGAACCAATAAGTAGGGCGATAGATGTTTGTCTTCATGAACAACTTGAGTGCTCCTTGCTAGTAAGGAGATAATAGCTGGTAGAGGTGGATTCGGGAACGTATGTTTAAGTTAAAGAAAGAAGCTGAAAAAGAAGGCAAGGGACTAAAAAGATTGCTTGTATGGCCTGTGAGTTGAGGGTGTTAATGTTTGAATAAGTGATGAATAATCTCTTAGGATTGTTGTATGCAGGAAAGGCTGTTGCTTGGTCAACCAGGTTTTACATGCAGACTTGCTTTTTGTGGAGAAACTGTCTGTCCTGAGAAAAATAGGAGTCCAAGAAGGAGAAATGTTAGCCAACCCTAAAGAAAAAAGTGATGACACAGTAGTTTATCCTGTAAATCTGTCTACGTTGTACCTGGCTATAACTCTGCTTAAACCACCTTCTTTCAAAGGGAGCCCAAACTCAAGTTCTTACAGAAACAACAGGAAGTTTACAAAAGAAGAATGTGAATGAAAGCAATTGGACTGTGCCCAGTGTGTATATTTGTACTTTAAAATCACAAATGAATAATGAATGTACTGATTTGGCAAACAGAAGACCGGGGTGTGTGTCTCCACATTAGTTTTCAGAGTTCATTGATTTCTTGTTTGAATATTAATATTGTGCTGGGTGGAACTGAGTTGGTGCAACATGCTTGGAGAAGCTGGATTAAGGGGACAGGTTTTTACATAAATGTCCTCCAAGCTTCATGGGGGGAAATGCACATTTCCTTCAGGGATTAAGACTGAAATCCCATCTAAAGAATCCCTTGACTTTAAATGATTCCAACTTAGTCTACTTTCATGGATAGTACAAGTTCAACTGCTATTTATTAAAAAAAAAAAAAAGAGGAAGAGAGAAAGAGGAAAAAACTGGCCAAAACCCAACTGGTTAATGGGAGCACCCAGAAGTTCCACTGCATGATGTGCTTGATGTCTGTGAATTCATAAATTATTACACTGAAACAGTTTCTTATCTATTTTTTTTTTCCAGGCAGTTCTGGTAATAAGACATTCTAACCATCAAAGTTCACCTTCATAAATTAAGCTAGAACAAAACAAGTCTCTTCCAGCCCCAATGCCAGTGAGTGATGGCAGATTTCTGGGGCTTTTTTTTGTCCTCTTCAGCCTTGATTTTATGAATTTCATGTCTGACTTACTGTCAGGTTCTGGCTATTTTGCTGTTCTGCCTCAAAGATTCATTGTGTTGTGAACCATTGTAGCAAACTGGGGCTCCATCACTGTGTGGCTCCCAGTGTTGTGAACCCACCAAATTAAGTCGGTCTCTGTCCTAACAATTTCTCATTGGAAATGAGGCTGGAACTCCATTTTATCCAGTCACCCAGCTGGCTTTGCTGAATTATCTTGGGTACTGGGGGACTCCCTGTGTGATTCATCATTAACCCCTGATCTGAGAGCTCCTAGAGTTAATTTATCTCCTCTTCCCTTAGGATCCCTGTCAGTGCCTTGGCTTGTGAAGAACAAAGGCTTTACGATGGCCTCCTGCTGTATTTGCTTCAACACCATGAGATGCTTTTTGTTGACCTGAACCCTTGTGTCTCATGGAGGCAAGCAGATGGCCTTCAGGTGAGAAAGATACATTAATTGATTCAGCAAGTAATCAGAAGTGCTTCATTAGGTTGGCACCCAATGCAAATATATTTGCTTATACATAGTGTAATTAATGACTAGAGCTAGTTGCCAGCAATGTAAATATTCATCATATGCCTAAGCTAGAGGGAAACATGAGTGTTTAAAATTCAGATTTTGAAAAAAATGCAGGTGCAAAAGTAAAAGGTCAAGAATAAAATCCCAAGTTGTCCCACTTTAAATATCTTAATGCCAAGCTTTGTTAGATCAAAGCCACTGGATTTTTCCTCAAGTGAAGAACTTTGTTTTGTGTGTGTGTGTTTGGCTGTATACTGGCGATGCAGGACAAGCAAAACCAGAAGGGTGAAACCCCCTCTCACCTTTCCAGAACTCACTGTGTATGTTTCAGCCTCTCCTTGGGCATATTCTTTTCTAAACATTGTTAGTACTTTGATTAATTTTTTGCGTGGTTTTTTTTTTTTTTTTATTAAAAACCTCCTGGTGGAAGAAGCATGATAGACAAATGCTGGTTTAGGGAGAAGGTCAATATAAGTCTTGTTTTCAGTTTGTGATGCGATCTATCATTGCTGCTTAACTTGAAATTGATTTTTAGAAAAAGACATGAAGGAAATGTTGTAGCAAAACCTACAGTTTAATACTGCATCATGCAGTTACAACACATCCTTATGGTTCATGACTAGATTGATAGCAGTGTGCCAGATCAGGTGAAGGATTATAAAAGAGATTTGGATTGCATGTAACTGTAGATCATGCTGTGCTCATGTTTGTGACTCCTTAATATCTTGGCTTCTTTCTCCAAGTATCTCTGTTAAGAAAAACCAGCAGACTCCTAATACAAAGTCAGATTCAGTATTTAGAGCATATTATATGTCTCAAACTGAATATTGAGACTCTAATGCTCCTTGGAACCTCTCAAAATTAATCCCATACAGTCATAGGTACAGCGGACAATATACTGATAGAAGGATGTTTCTGAAATATTCCTGCTATGTCACAGGACACGGCCCCAAATATAAAACTAGGATTGTTTCACGCAAAGATGGTCTTGGAGCCCACGCCTCCAGCTCCCCTTAATCTCTGAATATATCCCATGTCACTACCATCTTTGAGAATTCCTGCAACCTGTACTCAAAAGAGCATGCAAGATCAAAATTTTAGCTATCTTATTATATCTGCTTCTGCTTGCAAAACTGGAATATGCGTCAGCAGCTAAAGGAAATTGGAAAGGTGTTAGAGAAGCCAGGGAACCTGGTTTTCTATTGCAGTGCTTATGGTTTAAAAGCAACTTCACTCTGTCTAATTCTGCAAAATGTCACAGTCTGTCTGCGATTGTGGTGATGTGGGAAAGAATTCTGCTGAAAAGACCCTTTCAAGTTCTTTAATAAAACCTCAGACAAGGCATAGCCATGAGGCACTCTCCCTCTCTGAGGTAAGCTTATGAAAGAAATACCATCTGTGGGTGAGAAGGGAATTCAGTATTCTGTGGTTGATCTTGTTTTTGTAATTTCTAGCAGGAAACCCAGCACACTGGATATAGGTACCCTTCATCTTACATAATATAACAATTGCTCAAAGTCCACAAAACTGGGAACATCAAAGTTAGGTTTACAAACTAAACATATTAAAAGTGCGTGTTCTGATTCCAGCAAAGCAAGCAAAAAGTGAAATGGCAAACCTGGCTTGGATCCCTTGTTGCTTCCTGGAAATGAAACTTGCTTTTATTGGCTGTTTCTCATAAAATAACTTAAAGCAGATACACAGATAGTTGCATTCGGACTACTTAATTCCTGTGACTTTGTTGTTGTTCTTGTTGGGGTGCCTTTTTTTTTTTTTTCACTTCAACATTGTGTTACCCTAATTAACTGAGCTTAAACAAATTACAGCCATGCTAATCTGGCAGGCATGCCACACAGCTGACATGGGCTTAATCTTCAGTTGTGGTGTTTGTAGGCTGAGAGGGGCAAGACTGATTGATTGTTCCTGAGCAGAGCTCTTAGCATCTTTAAGTGCCAGGAGTCATCCCACTTACTCTACATCTGCAGACTGATTCAGACTGATAGACTGGGAGAAGAATTTGCAAGTTTTTGAAGGACACCAGTCTAATAGTTCAGAAATCTTACCCTGGTCTGGAAAGTGGAATATTCACAGCCACCTCTTCCATCTAAAGGTAGTGGTTTAAAAGATATCCAGGCTACTTTGTATTTTAGCTAATCCTTTTTCCTGGCCATATGTTGTACATTTTTTTTTTTCCTTAAAATAGAGTTGGAATGCTGTAAAATCCTGCCAGTTTTGTTGGGGTAGTTTGGGGTTTTTTTTGGTTGGGTGGTGGTTTTTGGCTGTGGTGTGGTGGCTTTTTTTTAGTTGGTTTTGGTTTGCGTTGGTTTTTGTTTTGGTTTGGTTTTTTTTTACCCCCACCCACCCCCTGCCCCAAGAATCCATTAGCATTTAAAGCTGTCCTATAATCTTCTGTCCTAGCTCACAAACTGCACTGGTACCAAACTGATTTTCCTGTTTGGCTTAAGTCATTCTTTAAAAAGAGGTTAGACTCTTTGGTGTTTGTTTTCATCTGAGGCCTCTCTAGATAACTCTGTTTAACCTGAAGCATATCACTATCTGTGTTAAAGGTATACAAGATTAGCTTAACTTCCACAGTGCAATTAAATTATGAACCCAACCTTGCCAATAGCAATTTGTCTTGCTGTTTGCCCTCACCATATCTGAATCTTAATGTCCTAGATAAAAGTTGACTATGGAATTTTTTTTGCATCTAGTCCAAGAGTGTGCTTTCTGTATCTCCTTTTTGTACAGAAGTCATAGATAAATCCTTCCTGAATTATGCACACTACCTTTGTCTTGCAAACAAACAGAAGCATGACTTTGTGGGTGTGTACAAGCTACTGCTTGTATCTCCATCAAAGCATGGGATTCATTAGAAGAAAGAGCCTATACCCAGAGGAAATGAGTCTCATTTCTTCTTTTCTTTTCTTCCTTTGTCCTTCTATGCATGCTTCACTATATACCAGTAAGGCTGCAGGGACTGCCTATTGATTGGATCCCACGTAGCTTCTCCCTACAATTGTGGAACCCAATTATAAAGGGATTGCAGAGATCCAGGGGGGTGGGGGAAGTGGAGTTGGATAGTATCCTGGACCTGCAGGTTGACCACAGACACCTCAGAGTGAATTTCTGAAACTGCCGTGTGGTTTGGAGTTGGTCGGAAGAGTGCAACTGAATATTTCATGAAGACTTTATCTGCTCAAATTATGGTTTTGTTGGGAAGATTTTTGTGGTCTGGAGAGTTTTGTCAATCTCAGGTTTTTAGCCTTGTTCAAAGGAAAGGTGGATGTTTTGGCATTAATCCTCTTTTGTGAAAAAAATATGATGCCTCACTCTCATCTGAAGTTGCTATAAAAAAGAATTGCGGTCTCCCAAATGGACTGTCCTCAATTTAGAGGACAGCAATAATTTAACTGATGTTTGCCTTTGCTAACCCAATGACAGTGCTTGTGGAATTAGTTGAAAACGTTCAGAACAAACAAACAGCTGTTATCCCATGATCTAGTAAACTGAAATTTCCAGGTTAGACTAAATTGTCTTGTCAAAATAATTTTTCTTGGGTAGGGGAACATAGTTCCAATTCCTCTTTGTGGTTCTTCACAATTTTTCCGAAGTTTAAACTGGTACAGGTCTTGATTATTTTCTTTCCTTTAAGTTCTTTGATTAACAACAATAAATTTTAGTTGTGTTTAGACGTAAACATAGCAAATTCTGCATGTACCATGGGAACTGCCAGGAGATTTATGAATGTTTCTGTAGGGATTGCTGTTACGTTATAGAAAGACTTCTTCATATTATTTCCCATTCTATAGAAAAAGTACTTTCCCTAACCTTTTGTAAATTTAGCAAAAGCATGGACTCACTAAACATTAAGTTTTAATTTTGTATTTGAGTACTGCCCAAACCAGAAGACTGGATAAAAAATGCAATACATTGAGGATCAAAGTAGGACCTGGATCTCCACAAAAATTGTGGCCAATAGATTGTAAGGATGTATTTTCTTTTGGAAAAAACATTGCAGAATATTTTACTGACTGTAGGCATAAGGGTTTGATAAAGACCACTGTAGCCTAGGCAAGTGTGACTTAAAACAACCGAAGTGGATGTGGCTGGAGTACTCATTACTCCTTCTGGATCTTCAGTGCCAGAGCCTTTCTGCCTATCGGTGGAGGGCACAGAGCATGGAGAGAGCGAGGTGCTATTTCTGTGCTGTGCCTGTGATCTGCAGCAGACTGTCCTTTGTACTGGAGATCTGTAACTTGGAAATGATAAGCATACCTGGTCTCCATTTTTAGCAAACTGCAGGGTGTGGAGGGGATGTCACTGATTTAATGTTTGCTCCACCATTGCTGGGGGTTTCTCTTGAATTGCTGTATGAGTGCTCTGGGACACTGCTGACACACTTCAACCCCTTTCTATGACTTAGTGGATTTTGCTGCTATCCATTTTTTCTCTCTTCCTCCTCCCCCCAATATATTGATTTTTGTAATTTAATTTTTGGCTGGGGAAGGCTGCACTAGGAGACAATATAGGCAGAAAAAGGTTTGCTGTGTGTGACATGAAGCACACCATTGGCTGTGCTTTACTGTAACAAGCAGCTTGAGCACAGAAGAGGGAAGCTGGTCAAAGTGAAATCCTGTGATTCTTTAATGCAATCAATGATACAAGAACAGAGCTAAGGCAATCACACTAGCTGATTACACTGATCACTGTCTGTCATTCAGTAATGATATAGTGTGAGAGGGGAAGGTCTTTCTAAAACTGGTCACTGATAGAGACCTTTCCTGGCTTGGAAAAAAAAATGTTTTGAAGGCAGTATGCTGTACAGAAACCAACTAAATGGAGACTCATCTTTGTTACTTCTCAGTCTGTGAATGCCCATTTTCAGTTTTGCTGTGAACAGAGCACCTCAAAAGCTTCTGCCATAGTCAGGCTCACAGAACTTATGTTGACTGCCGATTAAAGAGTTTTATCTCCAGTTTGTGAAGGGAGAGTAATACTTAATGTGTTTAGAGCAGCAGCTTTGCTTACTAAGATCAGCTACACTACAAGGAAGAGGATTATAATTAATCAGCTAGTGCACACATTAGGATAACAAAGATTTCTGCTTTCAGAGGGTCTGTGTGATCTTCCTCTGATGTTTTTAAAGTTTACCACAACACCTAAACCTAAGACTTGCAGCTCTGAGATTTTCAGACATCTCAGGGTTGCAATAGAGGATGAAGGTGGCAGCGTTTTCTTCCACTTGGTGTCAGCATTGTTCTCACTCATGCCAGAGCTGTTATTTGCTTTGAACATAACCCTTTAATATGTTCTGAGTACCTATCTTAAAATTAGGTATTACATTTCTATTTTTGTAACATATCAGAACATCAGCCTGTTCCTTCCTCAGATAATTACTGATATCAGAGAGGCATGAAGGAAGGGTATGAATTCACCTCCAAATCATTATGAAATGCAAGCCTTTTTTATTTTATGCTCATGTAATCTTCCTTACCTCAGCAAGACTACCAATAAAATCTCTTGCCACTTTTGTACTCATTTTCTTTGGTGTACACAAGCAATTTGATTTGTTTGCTGATGATCAGGGCTTTTTGAAAAAACCAGAATCAGAAGTGAAGTCTTTGATGGGAAAATAATCTCTTGGGAAATTAAAAGTATTTTTACTAAAAGGCTTGTGATATGTAAGCATCAAAATATTTCAGTCTTTTTACTTGTCATTGGCTGTAATATTAGGGGGGAAAAAGACATTCCTTTAAACCCTTTAGTGGCTTTTCGTTTCATGCAATGCTAGGGATGGGAGTGGGAAATCATTTCAGAAGAGCAGGCAAGGAATGTAGAATAAAATACAAACCTGAAAAAATATTCCACTGTCAGAAAAAAATCAAAATAAGAAAATCTCATTTTTCATTTAACTGTAGTTAATTGTAGTTCATTTAATTATAGTTAGTTGCAGAGCCGTGCAGCAATGAATTTAATAGGCATATTCTGAAGCACAGATTTCCCTCAAGCTGCCTCCCCACCTCGGCAATTCCTAAACTGCTTTTTTCCTCTTTAATTGGTTTATTTCACCTATTCTAGCAAAGATACAAACGTGCTGAAGTACTTAAACAACATGAATTGAGGGAAGAATAGGGCTAACACTTATCTTAGTTGCATGCAGAAAGGCTTGGCTGAATCTTGAAAGCATATTAGCATGTTAGAGTGTAAAGTGGTTTCTCCTGCTCTCCCAGTTTATTTGGGGATTTGCTGTAGAGTGTGGTCTGCAGTATTTAATTTCTTTGCTTCAAATAAAAAGGAAATACATGTTCATGAGTCAGCATTTCTGCCAAATAGTTTCCAGAACTATGAAACTAAGTATTGTGTACCTTTTTATTTTGCTATGGAAAAGGAAAGGGATGAAATATGCTCGTAATAAAAATACAAATGTAATTGAGCCAAAACCATGAGAAACAAAAGGAAATGTATGGTGAAGTTGCATGCTGCATGTGTTCCCCAGGGCTCGTGGTTAGAAAAGTTTAGTCCAAGTTGTCCTGACTTACTGATACATTTTTTTCCTTAAAAAAAAAAAAAAAAAAAGATTGATTTGTGGAAAAACCCTGTAAGAGTATTATGGAGAACGATGATACTTCAGAAAGTTTTAATAAGACAAAATAAACACAACACCTCCATATGTGCTTTTTTTCCAAATGCATTTCTAGTCAGTTCAAAGACCATTTTTAATTTAAACAAACATTACTGCAGTTTGGCTTTGCATGCACAGGTTGGCTTGTGTGGCTGGTACTTTAGATAGACCAGCTGAAGTTCCGTCAACAACCTTAATTCTGACCCTTGAATTTTCACTGACCATCTGCTTTAATTAGATGTTGCCCTATTTCCAGAGGACTGAAGATGTGCATACAAGGATTTTGGCTAGTAAAGAAATAATACTGTGAGCCTTAGGCTACTCTGCCAAGTGGTGAGGTAGTCAGCTGTGCCTGGAGATGATCATGTTAAAGGATGCTGATCAGGGCTGAATTCTTCTGTAAGCTGTTAGGAGGACAAGGAAATATTTGAGGGGCTGCTGCTGTTTGATCCAACATTGCTTCCAATAAGTGACTGGAGCTTTGCCTAGGAGTTGCTGGTGCCACTGGGCTGCGTGCAAGAGCAGCCATAGGAGCTCAGCTTTTGATTACTTTGGGAGACTCATCATACCAGCATCCATGCATGGGGAGCTGGGCAGAGCCATTTGCCAAATCCACAGGTTAAAACCAACCTCTCCCCTCTATCTTGCCCATGGAGTGGCCAAAAGATGCAGAGGTTTCCCAAGGAGAGGGCTGCTGGGATCTCTGCCTGGCATAGGCAGGAGAGGGGCCTGGATGCTGGGTCAGGGAAAGGCTGATCTCTGTGTAAACCCTGCAGGCAGAGGAGCCATAAAGCTACACAAGAGAACTATGTGGATGTAAGCAGAGAAGGTCAGGATATGGCAGGGAGTCCTTTATAGGGCCTACATTCTGTAGCTTTAGGATTTTTGTGTGTTTTTATTTATATTCTTTTTTCCACCCACCCAAAACATTAAGCTAGATGTGACTACATTGGAAGAAAAAATATTACTTTGAGGGAAAAAAAAAAAAAAGAAACTTTCTGACCTACTAGAGTGTCCACATGATGGCCTTAGTATTTTTGTGGAGATCAAGTGAAGAAATTATGATTTAGAATTCTTTATCTGATATTATTTTAGTTCTTTACTTTCTAATTTTATTTTCAAACTCTTTGGGAATCACATGGACAGCTTTGAGCTTCAGAATCTTTTTCATGAGTCAGTATAGGAGGACCATGAAGCAATAATAAACAGTGAGTTGAATTTGGATATATAAAGCACACTGTAACTCAAAACCATACAGTACCTCTAAAAGTCCGTTTGTCTTTTGCATATTTTCACTAGGAAAGTATAGTAAGCAATCTACTGCTAAATTGCAAGGAATGATGGATGAACGGAATGTTTCCTTGATTAAATATCTGATCTGCTGCTTTACTTCTAACTCTTGCTTTAATGTCCTTAATGTTTAGTCTGACCAAATTCCTAGATATTTTGCTAACCATTTATATTCTGTAATGCTTTCCATGCTTAACCAAAATGCGGCTGGAGTGGGGAGTGGGAGAAGAGGAAGATAAGCTGTGTCAGAAATTAATATTAGAACAGTAGGCTGTAGAACAGTACAGAAGAGCTGTATCTATTTGATTACCCTTTGTGGACCAATAAGCACAGTTCATGTAAGAAGCTTAAGCAACTTGTGAAAACTGCTGTTGACAGGCCAGCAAGCTGCTGTATTCTAGATAATCAATGAACTGTGCACACCTTTCTTGTCACCTGCCCTTAGTAATTTGTGTGTTACAAAGAAAATAGTCTCTTTTTCTTTCAAGTTGTAGAATAAAGATGCTTATAGGAACTTTCTTTTTGCAGGCAAATTTGTCAACTAAAACAAAATCTCCTTCTGGATCTGCCTGGAGCATGAGTTATTTATTAGCAGAAGCAAGCAGTGTTGACTTCTTTTCCAGTGTTCCTTATCCCCTGTATTGACATGGTAACAAAGTCATTGCGCTTTCTGACCAGAGAGACCATATATAGATGGTATCTAAATCTAGATCCATGTAAATATCATTCCTTATAAAAAGTCTATTTGGTTTGAATATCTACGGAAAATCCAGATCCACGTAACTGTAATTCTTTATGAAGTCTGTTTGTTTCTAAAGTCTATAGCAAAACAAAGAAAAGATTAATTCATTTGTATGCTTAAAATTCACGGATATTCTGTTTCTGAAAAGTGTGCTTAGGGGTATCCTAAAACATGGTTAAAAAACCAAAAAAACCCAAAAAACTTTGCGAAGCTTTGCTTTGATTTCTGTTTTTAAACCCTTTGCTAATACCTGAGATACATATTTCTAAATGTGGTTGCTGCATTTTCCCCCAGTGAAGCCTACTTTATCTCTTTAAAGGAGAGAAGTTCATATCGAGTCAAAATCAAAGAAAAAAATGTAAAAACCTTTATGTGCAGAAGGTGAGGGAAGCATTTTTTATATTCTTATTAAGCTGTCTCTCTTGAGACCTTGGCATTGCCACAGATACTCTAGAAAAGGAAAAGAAATTCTTCAAAGTGGGCTATGGTAACTTCAATTAAAAGACAGGTCAGCTCCTAAGAATACTGAGAGGAATGATGGATGTCTTCAGCTTCTTCCCACTGAATAGTTTCTACAATATGTAATGTTCCCTTCTTTGAAATTTTTATATAGCACGGGATTTCTTTTTTTAATCAAAATTAACTTCAGAGTTGAAGGGCTGCTGCTGTCCCTATATGGTCTTCTATTGTGGCTATTCAATTAGTTGAAAGGGAGAAAAAAATTAGTAGTGGGAAGTAGAAGAATAAATTAATTCTTTAGTATCAACTTCTTCATTGAAGTGATTTGTGAGAGTGGTGTCCTCATCTCACCCTGTTGCAGCTCTTCCACTCAGAACAAAATATTAATTCTGGAAACTGCTACAAGGTCTTTAGGTGTATCCTTTTTCCTTTTCCCTCTACTGACATTTTTTTCTTGAAAGTGACAAAGTGTTATATACTTATTTGAAACTGTTGCTGTTGCAAAGTCAAACAAACACTTGGCATTAAAGAGATTCTCTATTTTTATTTCTTCTTCCTTGTTAAATTGAAACAAAGGAGGAAATTTTCAGTATTCCAACCCATTTCACACTTGTTAAACTATTAGCTCTGCTTCTGGTATGACGCTAAAGCAAAGAGAAGTCATCCATCTTTAAATTGGGTATTGTACTAATGGAAGTGATGTAAATTGCTCCTTGTAGAGAGGGATGGCAAGGTTTCTCCCCTACCTCAATGCATCTCAGCCTCATTCTGCAGCTCTTGTTGCAGCGGGTTTTTTTTCCTAGGAGAGGAAAATGTTGGAGAAAATCCTAGTGTATGTCATGATCTTCATTGGCTGTCAGTTGCTTTGGGTAGAGATTGAAGGCCTTAGTCCAAATGTTAGAAGACCTCAATGGATCAGTGCCCAGCTATGCCGCTAAAATGGTTATTCCTGTATCAATTGTACTCTGATTTGTGTAGCTGCTGGTGGTGGAGCTCCCTGGGTCCATTTTTGACTCAGGAATGATCTTGTGGAGAACGGGGTACTTTCAAGGCATTTTACAAGATGAAATATTTCACTTATGGCAGAAAATGTAGTATGCTCTTGACAAAAAATATCAGCTTATTGTTTTCTTGTGCTCTGCGCATACAACAGGCAACCCCCAACATAGCAGAAGCAGAGAACCTGTTCCATTGTGAATGATGCTATGCCAGTCTTATTACTCTAGGTGGTGCTTAGATATTATCATAGACAGGTTGGAATATCTTCAGTGAGGTGGAACAAACATTTTGAGTTACATAACAGCAACGTCTTGAAATTTTCACAGGGTATCTGCATTGTTTCCTCAAATAAGGAGGAAGTCAACAAATTCCAACCAAAAAAGCTCTCCATGCAAGTAAAACCACATGAGGGTTTGAAGGCACAATTGGGTCAGCCTGAAAGATTTGTGTTATCTGAGGCAGGTATTCCATGGTAATCCTTGGAACATATCGTGAATCAACCACGTGCTTTGTTAATTCACCAATTAGTAGTGAGGTAGGGGAGTGCTATTTTTCTTTCTTTAGTCTGATGCTGACTGATACTCTGCAGAACAACCCAGCACTGTGCGGAGGCGCTAGTGCTAGCTCTACATTACTCAGCAGGCTGGATAGTGTAGATTAGTTTGGACTAGCTATTTAGCTAATGTAACTGCTTTCAGTACCTGTGGTAGTGTTGTCACTATGTGTTTGTTTCCTGGATACATATATGTTCCTGAACGTCTTATGCATGTATCAGTTTTTTTTAAATGATGAAGTAAAACAAGTTCAGAACAACTGGCTGCACTAGGGATGTAACCAGGGAATCTCTTTCATGTACTTTTTTTTTTTTTATTTGTACATAAGGTGGACAGGAGCTCAAAAGGGTGGCTGCAGTCTCAACTGAACTTTTGAATAAAAGCTCTTAAATGCCTGGAAAAATATTGGACAAGGTTTCCTCAATATTGTCTTTCTTAGTGAAGAGAGTACTAAAAAAAAAAAAAGACAGAAAAACAGTCTGTGGTGCTTACAAAAGTTCTTCTTTTTCTTGCCCTCGCTGTTTTGAAGACTTAAAATCTGATCTGAAGTGTAATCCAGAAAAATACATCAAGAGGATTTGTTCATAAGCATACAGTGCATTGACATCAGCAAACTCATTATGACTGTCATATTCCCTATCTTGAAGCCACATTCTAATCTTCTGGCAGCATTCAAGTTCAGTGCTGTCCATTCTGATTGAATTAATTAGTGAAGTTTGGAAGATTCCCCAATTCTGAAATTGTTAGATTTTTTTTTTTTAACAGGATCTTTTTAAAGGATATTTTTGCCCTAGTTAATAACAAGTAAGACATCCGACTGCATTTCTGTATTATTTAAGCTGAAAATACATTGCCCATTTGGAAGCAGAGAAAATGGTAAATGAGAGCTATATTTATGTACTTATCTTGCCTTTAAGTTAATCTCCTGTTACTAGTCTTGAGCCTTTCAAGTTGCTATAGAAACTGCCACAGCCTCCAACTGTGCTTCCTCCAAGACTTAATTGCATTCTGAGTTTCATACGCTCTCTATTAACCGCAGCATTGGCAGACACAAGCACATTGCAGAATGAGTTGAATTAATGGTTCAATATAATGTATGCATTTTTTAATATTATGTTTCCATACCCCTTTTCAAATTTTCCTTTACTAGCTGGTTAAACTCTTCTGTAACATGTAGTGATACCACAGGGATGGTTCCTCTCTGTTTGCTGCCACTATATTTGATGTTTTCCGGTCTTTGATGCCATCAGAGTAGCTGCAAGAGTTGTTAGCCTTAGGGACTTTTTTTTTTCCTAAGAGAAGTCAAATTATTCATGAACTACCTTAGCTCTGCTGAAGTTTTTCTGAGACTTCTCCTTCACCTCTGTGAAGGCAGATAGGGAAGTGCATACCTGCTATCTCAATAGTGCTGGTAAGCTTGTGCTGACTCAGTGCTCTCTACCACATGATTTTTGCTTGACCAGCACGGGTCAAAGATAGGCAGTTTTTCAGCCAGGCCTGCTTTTAGGTGGGAAATATCAATTCATCAAAGTAGAAATTGAGTATAGCTGTATACAAGGTTCAATAAGGCTTTTCTGGGAAGAATTTATTTTATCTTTGATGGAATTTCTCATCAAAACTGGACTGAGAACCTGTCTCATTCACAACCAAATCTCAGAGATTTGCTTTCCCACTCATTTCTCAGCATGATGACACTGTCAGTGCAAATACACTGTTCTTACTGATGCCGTTCTGCTCTCAGTGGGGATGAACATTGGGAACCAACAGTTAACATCACTTGCCTCTGTGTTCAATGGATGTAAGTTCAGGACTTCATAATAAAAAAATCAATCCCCACTGTTCTCTCCTTGCACAAAAAGAGGAGAGAAAATGTATCACGACAGAAGAAAGAGAGCAAGCAGTGTATGTATTTCCATCTCCTGTTAAGCCCTCTGTCTCAGCTCTGTTTTGCTTGTGCTTAGTGGGTAAGAGGTGGGGAACAGCACAGACACCTTTTGTGCACTGTTGCTCTCAGACCTGGGATGTTTCCGTACTTGCGTTAATGCTGGCCCAAAGGTCTATTTCTATCCTCATTCAAAGCATTAGAGACACTCCACTACTGGTGAATGGACAAAGTTAGACTGACACCGAGAAACACGGCAAAGTGAGAATTTCACCAATATGTCACTTTAAAATGTTCGTGCACATTAAATCATGCTTTTAGATACTGAAAATCTGAAGACAGCTTAAATATACCCATTAAAACTTTTAAACTTTTCAAATATCCTTTAAAATCTGATGCTTTGTGCTAATGTTTTTCACGTGGTTCACAATTTTTTTCACTTTTTGTCATTCTCCGTATGTGCTACGTTGCTTGAATTATGTATTGATGGTCCCTTATAAAAATCTTTGTCAAGTATGCCAAGGTAGCTTTTCTGGCCTCAGCCTTACTGCTAATACCTCTCTGTGAATTTGTGTGGAAATTTTTGTTCTTTTTAGCTCTTTCAACAAAAAAGATCAATTAGGAAAGGAAGAAATTATGACAATATTGTCAGGATTAATCTGAAAGAATGTAGACTCTTTTACAGCACTCATTTTCACTCTTTCTTTTTTTCCTCATATTCTTTTTCGTTAGCTATCTATTTTACACTTCTTACCACAATGCAGTGCCCTTCCTATCTCAGAACTTAAAGCTGAGATGTTGTGGAAGAGATTTACTTTTTAGCTGCTCTGTAAACTTGCATGTTAGAGCTGGATTTCCCTGCCAGCTCTGGCTCAGGTTACATTTCGTGGATTGCCCTGCAAAATGTCAACATATATTCTAAAAATCTGTGTCTGCTGGAGAACTTCCTCAAATGTTCTAAAAACACTTACTTTGGGATGGGATTCATTTGGATTTGAATGTAAAGTAAGTATTATTTGTTGGCTGCTTGTCATTCTTGAGAAGCTAGATAGTTGCCATGTTTTCAAGTTGTCTGTCTGCATGAACTGTTTTCCAAGCAGTAACAGCACTTCAGTTACAGAAAGCAGTGCTTGCAATGACTCTGTAGGCATTCAGAACAAAGACCTTGCCTATCAACTGGACAGCCCAATGTGTGAGCATGTGGAGGCCTTGACACCTGTTATATACAGTTGCTAGCAATCTTAGTAAAGAGAAAAGACTCATTAAAAGTCTGAGAAGTGCCAACAGCAGCTTGTTTTACTCTACTGTAGAATGTATTGCAAAAGCTTTTTTTCACAAGCTATAATTCCTTATGATTTTTGTAGTTTATAGTATTTTTAAGCTGTTCCTATAGTTGAAGGTATGCTGACGGTAGGCTGTTCCTAAAGACGCATGGCATCTTTAGAGTATAGGCGGCTGGATGTTTAGGGTATCCCTGGGGTACACATTAGCTCATGCAGTTCTGGTTAGGGCATACAGCACTTTGTTGCAGAGAGGCACTTACCATTGTACTTTGCTTCTCATGCCTTGCCAAAACCTGTCTTCAAGTACCTATTGTTCATCCTTCCTTCCCTTCCCCATCCTGTGGGAGAAAACTGACAACCAGCTCTTGTAGCCTATCCAGAGGTGGGCAAAAAGTAGGCATGCTTCTACTTTACAGCCTTTGTGATCTCCCTTGTTTGTCCGACCAGATGTAATGCTACTCCGGGATGTTTGTGATGGAAACCTTGCTATTTCTGGGATCAGGGAAGATAAACCAGGCAAACTGCTGGCAGAAGTCAGGGAGAGAGATTTGAGCCAGGTTGCTTAGTGGATAGTGGAAAAATCAAACCTTGTAATTGACCTTAAGCTTTGATTTCTTCTCCTTCCCTTGTTTCTCAGTATAAGCAAAGAAAAGGTGGGGTGAAACTTGACCATAAAAAGAGTTTTGGATAAGCAGGGGTACTGCTGAAATGGTTCATACATATCTCAGGCAAATATCCCCATTGAAATAAGGAGAAGCACTGAGAACAGGGTGCACAGGTAGAGATAGGCCTTTCAGCAGATCTGCTCTTGGGTTCTGTGTCACTTTTTTTGTTTGGTGCACTAAATACAGCTTTCCTGTAGCACACACTGAGCAAGCTGGAAGATAACATTGATAAAGTGTTGGTGGAATGTAGGCTCTGTAGGGCTAAACTTTTAAATTCTTGAAATACAGACCTAGGAATTAGTTTTAATGTGATTTCTGTCTCTTTAATCTCCTCTTGTACCTCCAAAGTCAATCCCCAGTGAAATTTCTTTTTTCTATCTTAACTTTGCTCACCTCAGCAGCCACTTAACACATGGGTGAGACCCTTCTGCTAACTAAATCGGTCATTTTGTATGTCCTTGCATGGCACGCAACTGAAATGAGCATGGACTCTATTAATATCTGTTCTTTTACATAAACGGAATCCATTTTATTCAGTTCTGCAGCTAATGAAACACTGTGGGAACAAGACAGTCAGAAGCTTGAGAATTACTCTACAAGGAAGAATCTCAGTGGGTCTTGGCAAAAGCTACTTTATGCTCCAGGCTTGCTTAGTAAGAGCTAACAGTAACAAGGTCTTTTTCTGGACAGGAGTTTAAATAAACAGACACTGAATGTTTCTGCCTGTCTTTGAAAGATGACACACAGAAATCCCGAAGTTTATTTCAAAGAAGGCTTAATTTTTATCTAGTTACAGCCAGATACTTAATTTGGGGGGGGGGTGGGGGTGGTGTCTAATGAAAGAAAAGAAGAGTTTGAGTCCCAAATGGGGACTTATGGAAAATTCTCTTTTCTTTATTTACTTCCAAATATTGACAGAATAGCATTTTTTTTTTCCTCAATTTCAGTCTGTCAATGTTCTTAAAACAAAAAGACAAAACCAAAAGGCATAAGGTGACTGAGGTGACTTACTTGGCAATATTTGGTTTTCTAGCATCAGTTGCCATCAAATTTTTATAAAAGTAGGCATTGGAGCAGCTGAATTGTTGTATATGGTCATATATAGACTGCCTTTTTTTGGGGGGGGTTGGAGAAGACTGTAATGGAGGCATTAGATGGCATTAAATTTACAAAATCATAACTTTTATAATGCCCTTTAAAATTTTTCTTGCATGCCAATATTGAAAGAGTGTATTAAATGAGAACTTGTGGCTGGAAGGTCAATATCGCCAATACTGTGTCACGTGCAGTTGAGCCCACACCCTCATGCATCCATCTATCTAGTACTTCCCTGATGTACGCTGATGGAGGAAAGTGGTGAGCTCTCTTCCCCAACAACTTCTTAGCTGGACTGAACACTGATAGCTCTGTGAATGGGATATTAGCACCTTAGTTTCTGTCTGTTAAACTGAAACCAGCATATATGCCATTTGATGCTGTTGCTTTGTCTCAGGAGGTGCTACTTCAAAAATCTCTTCAGTTTCTTAAGACTGCCTCTGGCTGAATGTTATTTCAGTACAAAGATAACATCATCAGAGATAAACATAAGGAAAAGATGAATGATTCTGTTTATTCTTGGGTTATTGTTGTTTGTTTTTCCTAGACTGGAAGACAGAGTTAAGAAGAATTTCAGAATGTAATCTTGCATACTAAAAGCTGCTGCAGATCTGGCAGGAACTAATGCAAGAGAGGGCAGGGCGCTCTGCCTTAAATCATTCTCCTTTGTGCATTATTCTTTTCCCTTCATGAAATCCTATCTTCAGCCCTCTCTGTCTTTCTGTTTTAATAAAATTATGAACTATGTATTTCAAACTCATGAGAAAAATGTGACCCAATGTGTCTGCAGCACAGATGAAGCAGGAGCCTCTTTCTCTTGACCTATGTTTTCTAATTGCCAGTTCACAATATGTTTGTTATATTATCGGAAGAAATGTTAATAGGAAACCAAGGAATAACTACCTAATGCATTGACCTACGTGATTAGTCTTGTGGAAGAACAGTCAGGATAGCTGCTCAATCTTTTGTATTCAGTATACATTGTAACAGTTGATGTACAACAAGGTCATCTGCTAAGACCTATATACAAATGCAACAGTAAGAGAGATATCAATCTCCAGAACAAAACTGAAGGAAATTAGTACCACATGTGCAGCACCGGTGACAAAAACAAGCCATTTATTCGCAGGTCCAAAAGTAAATTTATAACTCTATATGAACTGGTTTTCCTGGATCCAAACATAATAAAATGCAACCTATATTTTGTTAGCTGCTCAGAGTTGCACCTGGCCACATGAAAGACATTTCTGAGGTCTTGGAAAAGCCTATAGGAATCTGAAAAGGGCCAAAGAAGCACAAAAAATATTTCAATAATAAAGCAATTAAAAAGAAATAAATTTTAAAAATAATTGAGGAAGTATTTAAATTAAGAAATAGTCTTGACTCCAATTTCTTAGGAATGTGCACTGCACAAGGAAATAGAAGGTAATTATTCTAAGAACACCTGTGGTAAAATCTTTAATTATAATCATTCAGATAGAAGTTAATTAAAAGCACATCTTTAATGTAGCGGTATGGTTTTCCCTACATGCCACCATCTGGGACTGACTCTCTTCTGCCCTCTCTGTTATTTAACTTAAATAGTAACAAATAGCTGTGAATGTAGTTCTAATTTTTTCTTATCTGCTGAACAATGGTATGTGTTCCAAGAGGGCATTGTGCGGAAAGGTGTAGTCTCTCTCTCTCTTCATTGCTATTGAAAGAAGTTACAACAGTAACTCCAAAATTTGAATTTACGTGCTTCTTGGGAGCTAACTTTGGCCATGCTCCATTTTTGCTCCTGTTTTCCACCACCTGAGAAGTATTAATGTCCCTGTTGATTGTCAATCTGCTGGTCTGGCACTGCGCTCACAACAGCTACCACGTTGCCCGAGTGCTGTGGGATGTGATGTTTGACCATGGAAATAATGTAAGGAAATAAAAGGTGGGGAGGGAGATGTAAATGCAGCTGTGCAGTTGAAGTCTAGTGATGAAGGTGGTGTTTAAAATGCTCAGCACGTTAAAACTGCTTTTCTTTAAAGAATGAACTTTGGTAGCATTGCCGGTCTGCATGGAGAACACTGACAGACTCCCATGGCATTTTGGTAATTAACTGTGGCATATGAAGGACAGTAGAGAGGACTTTTCTTGGATTTTTTACCAGAAGTAGTTTAAGAGTTTCTCAAGAGGGGAAAAGTTGACGGACATTGCAATGCCTTGCAAAATCTGTGGGGTTGGAGCATGGTCCTATCCCAGACTCTTTTCTGTCCACTCCCAAATACTGGTTAGGGTTTTTTTTTGTTTTTGGTGGGGATTTTTTGTTTGTTTGCTTGTGTGTTGTTTGTTTTTTGTTTTGTTTTGTTTTGTTTGGGTTTTTTGTTTTGTTTGGGTTTTTTTGTTTTGTTTGGGTTTTTTTGTTTTGTTTGGGTTTTTTTGTTTTGTTTGTTTTGGTTTGTTTGTTTGGTTTTTTGTTTGGTTTTTTTGTTTTGTTTGTTTTTGAAAGCAATTAAATTGTTTCCAAAGCATTTCTTTGTCTTTTTCCCAAACTAGACTACACTACATTATTGTTAACAGGCATAATGTTTCATTTAGTTACAAGCTTCCCAAATTAGAATTTTTTTATGGTGTTCAAAAACAAATCAGCCCCCACCCTATTGCAGTTGCCCTTGTTTCTGGTTCACAAAAACCAGACTAGTGATGAAATACATCCTCTTCCCGCTCCTTGCCCCCAAAAAGTCAGTTACATTGTGCGAATGAGCACAATAAGACAAATCAATTCTGAAGCTTATAGGTGAGATATTAGCAAGAACTTTTTAAAAGAGGCTAAAAGGGAAGTGTTAGAACTCCTGCGTCTTCAAAATATTTGTCTATCTTGCATGCAGTGTGCCAAAACAATTGTGCCCTGTGAGGCAATGTGTCAGCTGAAAATTTAAGGTTAACTAGTAAGCTGACTTCCAGGCTAGCTTGAACAGTAACTGAACAGGACAAAGACTTCCTCCCTGTACCGATTTTATTACAAAGCTATTGTGCAGCAGGCGTTTGAAAACTTCTCATTACAAGTCTATGAGGAGCTAGAGGTGCTAGTATGATACAATCAATGAATGTTATTGGGGAAAGTAAACCCTCAAAAGATGCTTTCTGAGCACTACAGTGAAGTGGCATTGCAGTGTCTCATATTGCAGGTCTGAGTTTGGGCAGGGAGGAAGGAACCAGGCCAGAGTAGTAAGGTAACATACATCTAAACTGAGGTTTTAATATGCATCAAACAGAACAAGAAAAAAATTGGAGAAATTATTATAGACATGTTTAATCAGGATAATTATAAAGCCTTTCTTAGGAGTTTAGCATATATCATCCTGCTCACATGCATCAGCGTGGAGAAATGCTGAATTCACAGTTAGATCGGTTAGCAGAGTTACTTGATAACACGGTGGATGATGCCTGGTTTTTACCCACACTCTCAGTGAGGTTTTTAAATTTGAAAAAGACCGTTTCTGTTAAATCGACAAACATTTTAAAATTTTGGCATGTGTGTTTTCACAAGGGTTCCACCTAATTAAAAATAACAATATGCTATTAAATTTTTATCAACTGAGATGATAAACTCAGGCTGCAGCAAATTGGTATTCTATTATAATTCCAGAAAAGCTAGACTTACCTGCTGTGGTCTTAGAATGAGAGAGAAAATACAGTAAAGCCCTAAAATATCTGCCCCTACTAATTTCTAGTATTCTGTACAGAAGATCCATTAATAAATTTTGAGATTAAAGTTGAAGGCTTAACTGATTTTGATAGTGAATACTTAAATATCTTGCATTTCAAGAGAGATTTATACTAATCTGCTTCTTTCATAGTTTTATTTTTGTAAAATTCTATAGATGAAATATGTTTCCTAGAGGAAAAATCATGGATATCTCTGCTCAAAATCTCCTAGGTTCTGTTAAAATAGTGAATTCTCAATAGCAAATGACACACTAATATTGCATCCTGATTAAAATGCAGAGAGAATATTGCAGTAGTAAAGTATGCAGGTTACAGTTGTAAGATACACTTCGCTTTCTTTCCTACTAAAATAATTCGGTTCAAAAAATCTTGTTGGTGAAGCAGGTATTATTACCGTAGCTGATTTATTTAGTACATCCTTGAGGTTATATGACCTCAGATTATTAAATGACTATCAAACACAATAATGAAATAGTTTTGAAAGAAAGTACTAAAACTAAATATCTGTAACAGTGTTACTGGACATTACAGTATAATTTCAATAAAAGAAAAAGGAATCTGAAGTTGATAGTGATTCTTTTATATTACATACTTGGAGAAGATACATATATTTAAAAATTATGTAAATGAATATTGTTGAGTTC
This sequence comes from Morus bassanus, assembly GCA_031468815.1. Lineage (NCBI taxonomy): Eukaryota > Metazoa > Chordata > Aves > Suliformes > Sulidae > Morus > Morus bassanus. The sequence goes on from CM062583.1 coordinate 8,746,342, forward strand.
TGTTTATATTTTGAATGCAAATTCTATATACTTGTTCTTGGAAGTGTCAAGATAGGTGGAGAGCAACTGAACCAAGGAATGCCAGATATTGACTCAGGTTTACTGTACCTATAAGAAGCTCATATTGTTTTCTCCCTGTAGCAGGTGATCTCTCAAAAGTTACGTTTTAGTAAAGTGTCACATGGGTTTGCTCCCAGCAGCTCATTCTGCTGTGAATTTTGAGATGCTGTATTCAGTGGCATCTGCAACCTTTCTTTGAGATTTTGCATTATATCTTCTCTGCCAACAGTGCTCTTATGATTACTTTCTTTTAATAGGAAGCCAGAAAAATGTTTGCCATAGCAAACTTTAGCAGAACAAATTCAAGGTGTTATGTCCTTACCATAGGGAAGATGATGGGTTATAAGGGTATGCAGTTTTGAGAAGTATTGCCTTATCTTTAAATATTCCTGCCACTGGAGAGGATGAGTTTGGAACTACCTTTTGGGTTTTTTGTATTAGTAGATTCTGGAGAAATGTGTCCTCAATGGCAACATTCAAAGGAGTAGCATGTTCTCCGCTGGCCTGCTGCTGCACTGTCAGAAAAGGGAGCTGCTTCTTGGGGAAAGGTGCATGGATGAAGAACACATAGGGCCAGTGGTGGAAAACATGCAGAACAGCTGAAGAGAGATTCTTTAATTTACAGTAGACCCCCCTGAACTTCTCCAAATTAAAACTCCTGACATGTTTTAATATTTCTTTCTTTGTGATTGGACAGGGGTAGGTAAAGTCACTACTATACAACTGTCAGATGAATAATTACCCTGTAGTACTTATTTAGTGACTTACATTTTCAAAGGAGCTTGGAAATTTCACTTGTATTAGAAAACTTGTGGTTATAGAAAATGTGAAATTTTATTATGTATTGCCTCAGTGTACTGATTGAAATTAACCCTTTGCATTGCGGTTTTTTACTTAAAATAGCCTAAGGTACTGTCAAACAAATGGCTTCTCTTTGGCATGTTTTACCTTCCACTCAAATAGCAACTTGGTCAAACGCAATAGCTTTGTGAACCATCATGCAGTGGTTTAGCTATTAGTGGACAAAGTCCAAAAGTCTAGAGCCAAAGCCTAACTTTATAATGGAAAAAAAAAAAATTATCAATGTGTTTGTGTGCCTTTGTCAGATACACAATGTTATTTATTTTGTGGACCTGTTTTCCTTTTCTGTGGCTCCAGACTCCTTGGCTGCAAGGGATGCATTTTTAAATTGTTGAAAGAGTTGTTAATTAGAGCAATTTCTTACACTAACTAACTGTAAAGATCCCTGGAGAAATCCTTGTTCTTACGCAGAAATCCATGTGCAATTAGAAAACAGTTATGTATGTTTAAGGTATAGTGAAGTAGGCAACGAAGCTGTGTGTGCTATGTATAGTTCATTGCTGTGCTGCTTCTGAAAAGAGTTTGTTTTCTTTGCTCATATTGTAAAGTTCAGGAAGAAAACACTTAATACTCCTTGTTGAAAAGGTTCCAGTGAAGACCAAGCAATAATTAAAAGTTGAATATCCTAGAGGGAGTTTGGACAAAAATAATGCTGACTCCTTAACCTAGGGGAACTGTAGTCACTGCAGGGGAAGAGGGAGGCTGGGTTCAGTCCCCAAATGTTTAACAAAATATTGGAGCAAGGCCAGAATAAAATAAGGCAGCTGCATCGGGTGGGATGAAATGCATATACCCACTGGAGTTTGCAGTGCTTAGGGTATGTTCCTGGGGAGACAAGGGAGTTGAACCTAGCTTTCCCATCCTGAGCAATTACTGCAGCCACAGAGTTATGGGAACTGACTGATTTAGGATTGTAGAATAACTCAGGATAGAATAGATCTCAGGAGGTCCTAACCATCTGCACAGCAGTAGTTTCCCTTGTCCCAGAGTGTCTGCAATGTTCACACAGGTAGATTGGTTGGTAAATACAGCACACTGCAGTGCTGAAAAGTGAGAACCAGTACTTTTGGGGATCAGCATTAAAAAAACTGCAAATCCTTATTTATAGTCAGGGAAATTTAGAGTGAAACTGGAAACTATATGCATGTATTAGGGGATGAGAGCAAAGAAAGAACATGAAAATGCTTAGGGTTCCAGGTTGACATTCTCACATACTGAAGAGCTGTATCTAAGAGCTGTTGAACTCATCACCTTCCTTTTCCCCTAAGCATTATTAGTATTAATAATGTAAATGAATGGAAATTGTGTAGTTCAGTGCTATGCATGAAATTCCTCTTGGCAAGTACTGACTGCTCTGTGAGTGTGTGTGTGCATGCGCATGTGTGTGTGTGTAAGATTTAGGTCTTGCTTTATTTAACAAGGCAGTTCAGTGCTTGCCAACCTACTTAGCAAGTGCTTAGCATATTTAATTTCTTAAAGTTAAGCACATGCATACGTATTTGCCTGACTTGGGACCTAAATCAGAAGTTTTCCATTTTTATGATAATGATTGTAAGGTTGCTTGAGGCTTGAGTTTTAACAGAAGGTCACTTGATCACTTTTTGTGCATGACAAGTTCTTCCTGGGTAGCTCTGATTAGGTATGTAGTGGCAGTTTCTTTACTATGCACATGATAACTACATGACAGATGTAATTACAGTAACAAATTTCTGTCTATACTATAAAATGGTGAATATTTGTCATGTCCTAATTTTCTAGATTAGGGTATAGCACTGAGGCAAGAAAAATCATAAGGGATGAAAGGACAAAAAGTGAAAAGGGTGGCAAAATCAGAACAGTTTTTCCAGTTTCTAATTACATCGCTAACTCTCTGGGGTCCAGATAACACAAGATCCAATTCAAAACCCTGTTATCTCTTAAAATAAATTAAAATAGTACCACTGAGGTCTTTTGAAGCTGAAACTCAGTTCAGTCTTAAATGGCAAAAGTCCTGGCTGGTTTGGGGAGAGTCTTAAAAATCCTTTCCACTTGTTTACTTTGGTGTTCCTTATAGATGCCTCCTATATTCAACTACGAGCTTATTGTTTCAAATTTATATCTTCTATTTGCCACAATATTTACCAATTATAGGGTTATCACAGCTCTTAAATTGCGTAAAATTGCAGGTACCCTGAGCAGAAGGGAATTTAGCACATGGAATGCGTGACATCAATGTGAAAAGCTGCAGAGCCAAGTTTTCTTGGGGAGGAGAGATGACTGCACTCAGGCTACGGCAATGTCAGAAAGTTTGGGCTTGGGAAAGTATTTTGAATCCAAGCTGAGGTGTCTCTGTTAGTTTTGATTTATTACCATTGTATAATAGTAAACAGAAAATAAAACCCAACATCTTTTATCGCCCAAACAGGCTTCCCTCCCACTTTTTTCTTTCCTTCCCCCTCCCTTATTTGTTTTTCCTCCTTTCAAAAGAGGTGCTCTGTACAGGTATGCTTTATGGTCTGTGTATTTTTTTAGTACACACTTTTCTTTTATTTGTGTTTCTACTGAGTTACCGCTTTATCATATCTAGAAAGGTGCCACCAATTTAGTGGCCATTAAAAATCATATTTTAACATTTTTAAAATGACTTTTTTTTTTTGCAGCTCTTTTTATTATGATTGCATTTACGAGTTTCCCGCTCCCCCACATGGCTGCAAGCTAGCAAAATGGTAGGGTGTGATCTTGACTACGACAAGAGAATTGCAAACACCTATATGAACAAGAAGTGTTTATCCTTCTGAAAATAGACAAGAACAGCACTACTGAACAGGGTACCAAGCTGGTCTTGAATTGAAATCCAGCCTTGTACATTTTGTTTCTTTTCTCTACGTAGGAGAACAACACAGAAGATAAAGAGAGAAACAGACTCACGTTATTAAGGTAGGATGAAAGCACCTGTTATTTAACTTTTGGTATCTCACTACCAATCCGTATAATACACTTCTATAATGTGATGATAGTTGGTTTGTTGGAGGAACAAGTTAAAAAGTGAAACGTCTCAAAGTTGTAATGCTGATGTATATCAGCTGTAGACAGATAAATGGAGGCCTAGAAGGCCAATGTTACCAGCTGACTCCCAAATAAATGTATTCTTGATTCTTGGGTAGGTTTGTTGTTGGGGTTTTTTTCAGTATTCCTCTAATTTTTTATTCTGCTTATACATACCTATATCATGGGTCACATGCTGGTATTTCCTAAGCCGCAAGGATGAACTGCCTAGTTTCAGGAAGTGTTTCATGGGTTTACACTGGTGTGGTATTGCACCAGTAGGCTGAGATACAATCAGAGTAAATATATCAATAACTGTGTGTGCTTACTCCTGGGAAGGGGAGCGAATTGGCAGTGAAGTCAGCATCTTGAAAGCTTCTTTTTGGAGAGGGTTGGGGTGTGCAATGACTGTGCTTTTATGCAGATTGCTAAATTTTCTGGAGAGAGAAAAACTAATGTGTAAACAAAGCTGAAATCCTTTGCTGTGTTTCTGTCAGAAAGATTTGGCTTTTATGAGACTTGCATTTATGTAAGCAAACAGTATTATGTTATGCCCTAAGGCTAGATTTCCTTGCATCATTTCACCAGCATTTTACTTGTCTGACCACAGGACCATAGCTTAGCCAAAAAATTTCTTAAGGGAATATATTTATCCATAAGGCTTAAAAATACAGTAATGTGCTCCCACCCCTATTTGCATTTTGAAGTAGAAATACATGGACTAAGCTAATAGCCACTGGAAAATCATGTTACGTGTTCCAATCTTTTAGATTTTCTGGATTTTGTTCTGAGATTCCACTGAAAACACCATAATGGAGGCCAAGTTTACCATGCTCTGCAGTGAAAAAGATGAGGAAAAGTTGATATGGTTCAGAGCAACTTCAAGTATTTCCCAGTTATTTTGTAATGCCAGATACTGCTGAAGTATCCCACTTAATATTCTGCTTGCTTTGCCAGAAATGCAGTGGATTAATAAACCACATTAGTTAGGAAATAGCTTTCTGAGAGAACTAGGAAAGATAATTTAAGGTTTTAGACAAACCTATTGAAGGAGAGACAAGCTGGCATTTCCCAAAAGCTAGTCAAATACTAGTAGAGCAATATGGGAATGTAATACATCATTTGAGAGACAAAAGTCAAGGGAGAAGTCTTCAAATGATACTATTTCTATTTGCCAGCAGATAGTACCTCCCAGTGTTGAGCCGTTATCACCATAGCAATTACCAAGCACTGTCCAAATAATCGTCTGTTTTGTGAGGGGGTATCTTCTAAATCATACTGATTGTTTAGGTCTGGTGGGGGACTTGCATGTAGTCCTAACTAATTTCTGGATGTGAGATAATCCAGTACCGGGATCAGTAGATAATAGGAATTCTGGGCATTTTTTCTACATTTTTGATCATAATGGAACAACTGGCAATTGTTTTTTTCTGATCACAGCGAATTTTAAGTCTTACACAATTGGTAAGTAATGGTTTGGATGTTCATCTGGGTTATAAACCAGCTGAATTTCAGTATCTGCAATTAAAAAAAAAAGTGTGTGTATATGAATGTATTTTATCAACACGAGCGTATTAAAAGGGAAACTGGAAAAGCTCAGCTTCAACCCTACCGGAATTAGGGCATTCTTCTCAGGGATTTAAGTTCAAATCCCTCTGGGAACAGAGTGGAATTAAAACCAGGTTTTCTATCTTGAGTTTGTGCCATACATTTTGGATTTAGAAAAAAAAAAGTCATCTCATGTTCAGATATTTTTTTCTGAATCCGTCTGCCATGATTTTGTCTTGCTGACTGAAATTCCTGCAGAAAATTCAAACCTAATTTATGTATCCTTGGGACAGATGGATTTGCATTTCTTAGAGAACTTAGCATTCACTGATGTTCAGTCTTTTACAGACAAAGTCTGGTGAATATCAGCAAAAGGCAATTTTTTTCAGGAAATGAATTTGAATATGCGTGTCTTGGAAGCTGTGCTTTATTATTGAATAAGAATTAGCAAGTGGACCAATTGCTGATACTACCTTCCTCAATTGTTTGTTTCCATTTAAACAAAACTAAGCAAATGCTGTTGGTAAATATTCACTTTGCAAACCCTCAGGCCAGTCAAAGGTACCAGTTACGAAGCCGTAATCCCAGCTGTTTGTTACTGCCACTCTGTTGGAGTGAAAATGCATAGTAATTTGTTTCTGGCAAAATAGGATGAACTAACCATTTAATAACCATTTAGTTTGATTTAGCATGGCACATTCTTGTCGGAGCAGAGAATGGAGCATCTGAATTAAGTGACCTGACTTCCAGCAAACGGGGGGACTACTTGCATTGAGCAACAGTTGTGTTTTAAAAATATTGTCCGATGCCACGAGAAGGTCGCTTCTGAAACCAGCTCTTAGTCTGCCACCCAAAAGATGTGTACTGCACAAAGACAAATACTCATGAAATAAGTATGTAGAAGAGAGCCGTAACCTCAGTGTGCTGTGATGGGAATAGGTATTGTAATTAAGAAACCCGCTGGAGGTACTGTGAAGCTTACTGATTCAGAACCAAAGTGTTGGTATTTGGTTACCATAAAATCACCTTTCTGTTAAGTCTAAGCACAATTAAGTGCTGCCCAGTTTCTTGGTAAATGCGTCAGTAAAGAAAGGCATGATCAAGGGTATATGACTGGGAAAGGACAGTAAATCTGCTATAGCTTTCCAGAATTCATGGCTAGCTCTGAACTGAGAGCAAGACTGCCCCTGTGTTCATATAGCTGATGTTAAATTTGTTATTTGTTATTTAGTATGCCTATATGGTGTTGCTAGTTTCTTTTATGATATAAGCATTCTCAGATAAAACAGGATGATGGTTCCTTTTTTTAGTTACTTACTGCCTTTTTTCTATCCTGTGCTCTTATATTCTGGAACTAAAACTTGTCCTGACAATTTAACTTTTATTAAATTCCTTTTATCATGGAAAATTGAGGATGACTCACTTTTGACTAACAAGCTACAGACTTCTGTTACTTTAATTTTCTGTAACAGGAGTTGTCTTTCATTTAGCTGGTTTAGTGTTATGCCCTTTTAAAGTAAATCAGTATGCTACCACAGGATACCTATTAACTGATTTTCTGTTTTGTTTCATAGAGGCTTCACTTGATTGCATACGCAAATCTGTCAGCTTGGGAATCTGATATACAGAACTGTGTTTAATAGGTGTCTATCAGTATGCTTAGCCAGGCAATTTTAATCCCTTTAAATTAAGTTTGTTATTAAGGGCAAATAAAAGCGACTGTCTTGGAGACAGACTACTAGCATATATAGGATTCTAGAAATGCCGCAGGATATTTTTCTTTTGGGTACAATTAATTATGGCAGATTCATCCTATTGGGCTTTGTTTGTTGTTACTTCTTTTCATGTAAAACCTAGTTGTTAAATATAATAAGATTTACCAACTCTGCTGGCTAAATTCAAGGATAACTGCAGCTATCCTTGAACCCCATGGCACCGCACTGTACCCAGGGTAGTGTCACTAGTCTGAATGTACCTGATGCTAAATACTGTTGAATCTAGTAGGCACAAATAGAACTGTAATTGTTATGGGAAACTGGTCTTTTGTTCTGCCTAACTCCATTATACACCTCCCAATGCCAATATAATCCTGTTGCCTTTTTTGAAAAAAATGTGCAAAGTAACCAGAGAGCTTAGAGTATAAAATATTAGCAATATAATACTGACATACCTTGTCCCACCCATTAAGAATGTTTTGTTAGAAACTGTCTAGGGATTAACAGACTAACAAGTCGACACAGAAAAGTTTGAAATGGATGAAATGTGTTTTGAAGGAAGGGATCACAAGGCTGATGTTTCACTTCCCTCCTTCACTCTCCTAATATGCTTTTCATAAAACATGCAAATGTAATGGCAATTCATACTGAAGATCAAAGACAGCAAAGTCGGTGAGCAAAGGCAAGTGTGTAATAAAACTTTCCAGAGTATTTTTTTCCCTGATCAGATTTTTTTCTGAGCATACTTTATATTTTAAACTGAATTTTTTGTCTTTGTTCAGAAAAAATGACAAAGCTTTGGAAATCTGTGGCTATGCAGTAAGCTTGAGATATCAGTGCCTCTTGCAGTACACTGGAATTACTTTTTGGTCATTTTTTTCTCATATACAAAATACAGGAAATGAAAATTTGGTTTTGATATTTTCTTGGTAGTGAGGTCAATGATGAAGACATATTAATCAGCAAATGCTCTTGGCTTTGATTTAGTCTCCCAGACACCCTTTTTACACCCTCTAGGTGAGAGTTTTAAAGAAATCCCCTGTTTTTTACTGTCCACATGCAGACTCATGCACACAGGCTTTCTTTGGTGTTAGCTAAAGTAATGTAAAATTCTGTGATGCTTTTTTCCTTTGGTTTTGAGAGTAGGTCTAGTTTTTCTTAGACTTTTCTCTGCTTGATATGAATTTTAAACCAAAATAAACCTGGTTAAGGACAATGCATCCACATGGCCTTTTGTACTAGCTTAACTAAATCAGCTTAATATTACTTCCTCATTGTGTGCATGTGCACCCTTACTGCAGAGTAATGTGTAATGTGGTATGCTACCACAGCTTCAGCTCCCTCACACCCATTTAGAAAGACCTATTTTCATTGCTGTTACTGCTACTCCACTGTTTACACTAATCTTTTTTACTTTTTTTTTTCTTTTACAGTAATACCATTACCACTAATTCTTTCTGTTTACACAATCAAGTTGGTCAAAAGAAAGCAAGTCCAGTCGTTTTGGGCCTTGCCTGTAGGCACCTAGGGATAGATCCGGCCTAAGCAGATGCATGCACATCTTCTCTAATAGATCATCATGAATGATTATAGCTAATGTGACCCACTTTGCAGAGTCAGCTCAGTTCTGCTCTATGCCTCCGTGTGTGTGCACTTTTGAGTCTTGTATATTGATATAGGGTATGCAGCAGGGAATATTTCAAGTGGTTTTGATGAGGAAGCAGACAAATTATGGAACTACTCTTTCTAAGTAGGTATTGTGTTAAATGTCAAGATTTCATTTTTAACTGTTTTAAAAAAAAAAAAAAAAGGAAGGAATTTTTGGGTGTTTTCCAAATGAAAGAGACTAGTTCTTATCCAGTCTCTAGTAAAATTAAATCCAGTAACAACTGACAACTGTGCAAAGACCTTGGGAAGTGTTGTTGGCAATCATTGTAAATTGTAGTTCAGTGGGTTAATTTTCAGCTTTGGGGGTTTAACAGTAGAAATCTACAGAAGTTTTGGGTTACCATATTCTAATCTGCAAGTATAATTCTCTGAATTTCCCTCATTTCCCCTTAAGAGCAGTCATTAAAATTTGCTAACATTTCACCTTTTCTTCAGGGAGCATGACAGACTGAAGAAGGAGCAGTTTTCCAGAATTTATGCCCAAGCAAAATTTTACCTTTATTGCTGTCAAGTAGATTATTTTTCTCACAGCTATGAAGCAGGTGTCTGTATCTCAGTATAACTAGTGCTACAGTAAGTTGAATGAGGCAAGTCCAAATATCCCTGAAAGCTGAAACAACTTTGAGGATCATGAGTCATATAAGCCTCGTGGGTGGAGCTGAAGAAATAGAATTACATGAACTGTTTTCCCTATTGATTTCTTATGAAAATAGAATTTATTTAAGAGCTTTGGGTAGTCTCTGTAAAAAAAGAAGTCAGTCCCATTTATGTTAGGGACAGTATTGAGCTACAAAATTCAGAATTCCTCCCAACTCTGAGGTTGGGCTTGCCTTACTTCCAACCTATACAATCCATCTCTCATATCAAACAGCAACGTTTCAATGTCAGATACCTGGGCACCTTTCTAAACTGCTCTGGAATAACAGGGCTGCATTTCTGATCCAGCTGGTGATGTGTCTTGACTGGAAACTAAATAAGATCACCTTGGGCAGTAGGTACTTTAAGAGTGAAAGGTGTATAAACCACCACAGGGAACCATTTTTTATTATAAAACCAGGTTTTTTTCCTAACTTGAGGTAATTGGTAACTGTCTCTGATTTGAGTGTTATCTATACTAGTATAACTGCTGATTCTATTTCTATTCAGAAATGTTTTATGATGGTGTGTAACTTGCTAAGCTAAAGTTGCATTGCTCTTAGATCTTGACAGTTCTTACAGGATAAAGTTCTTTTCCAGAGAAACTATAAGCCAGTTATGTCAGAGAGAAAAAATGCTGGAGAACTGAGTCAAGAAGCGTGTTCTGAAGTCAGAGCCCTTGTTGAGAAGAACAGATTTCAAACATATGTTAACTATACTTTAAATTACAGACTTAGATTCCTCTGTCTGTAACTTCAAATATGTTTAAGCCTTCTTTTCTTCTAAATTTTTCTCTCTTCAGCTGTTGCTGAATCAAACAAAATCTGACCATGGTGTGAGAATTGCTAATTGGGCTTTCTAATTACCATAAAATTTGTCAGTGCTTTATAAAGCATGTTGCTGTTGTGTGCGGTAGTGATAGTGTGATTAAAGCATATGCAAAATATATAAATAGCCAGCTCTATCTGCATGTACTATTCCTATCTGTGGACCAGCTCTTGGCTTCAGGGATAGGGTCATTCTGGTGCTAATGGGCAGTACAAAGGCATGAGAAGCAGCGGGGAGGGAAAGCTGAATTCTTAGTTCTTTATGCACCATTCCTGCCAGTGTAAGCAGCTATGGTAATGCAGCCTGCTACTGGGCTCTGCTTTTGAAGCAGGTCTTAGCTTTAGAGGGAGTTAATGAGTAAATCTTTCTTCACACAGGAAGGATATGAAAGAAAATGTCTCAGAGCTGATTTTATTTGCTGCTGAAACAAAGTTAAAGAGCAGAACTCTGCAACTAATTGAATTTATCTTCGCTTCCTACACTAGCTTCAACATCTTACATTTTTCATGACTCAGATTGCATGGGAAAGGTGGCATGCAAAGATTTTTTCATAAAATGAGTACTGTCAGTATGGAATATTTCAGGTTTTGTTTTTATTTTTATGGTTAAATATGTTTTGCGCTTTATGTGGACTGTTATTTTGAGAAATATTGAAGACCTGTATTGTCCATTGACTTTGTTAATGTCCTGCATATCATACTGTCCTCACAGATCTTTGACAATGGCTGAGCCTAGAAAATAGCAGATTATGAATTTTATGAACTCCTTTCTCAGAAAAGGCACTTAAGATCTGTGGTTTCCTTCTAGTGTGATATTAATGCTTTTTGTGGCACAGCAGGACTGTCAAGAGAATTTGAAAATTAGAGGATATGAATCATCATAAAAACAGTGGTGGTGTTATTTTCTATGACTACTGGTCTGTGATGTAACTCTGGATCAGATCTTGCTTTATTACTGAGAACAGAAATTCGGTGGGTTGGGAAAGAAGTTCCCTGATGCTCCTTGATGCTTTCTTTGATACTGCAAGCCATTCAGCTGTTTAATTCTATTTAATTATTTTGGAGTAGTTTAGTAATTGAGAGTAATAGCACAAAACGATGAAAAAAACACTTTGCACAGGAGAGTAGGAATGCCAGTTATTTGTTGCAGTATATTGCAAAACATTTCCAGAGAGGATGGACATGGCCAGAAAAGATGTTCCTGTTCATTTCTCTCAGATTGCTGAAGAAGGGGTCATTAGGCCCGCTAATTGTCAGGTTTAATGAAATATTCTGAACCTAGAGTTTGAAGACACTTCTAAACCACTAGCAATATACAAAGCCTCTGATTTTGCCTTATATTTCATTAAACAATTATTAATTTGCTCTACTATTTCAACTTTCCTGCATCCCTAGTGTATTGGATTGAAATGCTATCTGTTTTCCTTTGACTTTCTTGTGATCTGAAGATTGAATTATGGTTAACTTCAATGAAGTAACTAAATTAAGTTTTTGGCTGTTTATGAAGTTGTGAAATAATTTTGGCGGCTAACAAAAATATTATTTAGCGCTGCTTTTCACTTAACAGTCCTGAACATTTGTGATAAAATATTTCTTGGGGTAATTAAAAAGATGACATCTATAATGTTTTGATATGACCAATGGGGAATGCTGTGGAGGCTCTTTCTAACTAATGGGACAACTTTTTTCTTTTACCACTTAGATGGTTTGAAGGCAGTGTTTTTATTCTGCAGAGAAGACTCAGAGAACTTTGTTGCTAAGTAAATGTCCCAATATCCTCTTGTCACATGCCACAGGCTTTTGCCTGGCGGAATAAGTGAAAGCATTAGTAAAAGTCCAGACTCCCAGTGTGAGGGAAAGGGACTTCTGGCATTATGCATTGTGTGCAATGTACGATACGTGCTGTAAGACTTCTGTGGAGATGGCACAGCTGTGGGCAATGGAAGAGGACTTGGGCTGTGAGATGCATTTAAATCTTCTTTTGCTGTTGAGTAGAGTATTAATGCCCTGGCACCACTAAGTGTAGCACCCATGCTTGACCCTTGGGTCTCCTCTCCCCACACCAGGTCCTTGGGTGTGTGGGGGCTTCCAGTTTTGGTCCCTTTAGGTTGTCTGTAATTCACCTGGACTTCCAATATTCTTCCTTGGTACCCTGGGACGTTGATTCTCTGCACCCTGGATCAGTGCTGCACCTCCAACATTTCCAAGTGCCCTAGGGAAACTCCGATATGTGTTCATTGCTCAAGAATGTGTGATGTCTGAAGGAAACAGCTGAAGAAGGTTGTAAAGCTTTCTTAAAGAATCATTTTTTTTTTTCTTTTAGGCAGCATTAGTGGTAATAAACTTCCTCTATGTCCTATCCCAGTTCTGTGATCATAGAACCATAGAATATCTCAAGTTGGAAGGGACGCATAAGGATCATAGATTCCAACTCCCTGCTCCTTGCGGGACTACCTAAAACTAAATCATACGACTAAGAGCATCATGCAGATGCTTCTTGAACTCTGACAGGGAAAAAGAGCTTAAGATTGTTCCTTTCATCCTTTTTTTCAAAGACACAGCTTCTTATCTGGACTAGAGACTTTTCCATCTGACCTTTGCAGTCAGCTTCCTTCAGCATGACTACCAGGTCTAGCAGGCAGCAGTGCTCAGCAAATGATGCTTCTTTCTTTTCCTCCTCCCTTTCTGCTCTCTGATTTGAGCTCTGCTTCTGTGATTAGGCTTTAAATTTGAAAAATATAACTATTTCTTCCTCTGTTGGGTTTCAATATTCCTTCTCAAGACAGAAATAGTTTCACTGCCTTTGTGGTTAATTCTTAGTTCTCCAAGAGCTTGGCTTATTCGTGAAAGACTGTTTTGTACTCTGTCTCACAGCAGTTTTTTTTATTTTCAGATCTCTCTTGGTCATTCTCTTGCCACATTATACCAGAGTTCTTAATCCAAAAAGATGTATTGATAACAATTTGTCTTAAGAACCATATCTCTCTGCAAAGTATTCCCTTTCTGATGGTATGGGATGTTTTGGTGACACTTCATTGAGTTTAGAATGAAAAAGCTTCTAGCCAGCTCTTTGCTAGAGGACAAGTTTTGCAAGTACTACAGCTGATGTTTTAAGTGGCTGTGAATCTTTTCTTCTGTATGGGCAATGTCAGAAATTCATTAGTAATTGTATAGTCAAATACCATCTGAGTCATGCCTGTGTTACTCAAGTTAGAGCTTGTTATTATATCAAGTTACACCAGCATAGACCTGCAGTGATGGACTAATATACTCTTAGATAACCTCTCCAGTATGAGGCTATTTGCAACAGGAAAAAGATTTGGTTTTGTTTTAGAAGTACAATTTTGTGCACTGCTTGGATTCTGAAAATGTTTGTACTCATTGGTCTTTTCTTAAGCCACATTGCTACTGAGAAAGGAAAGCCTGATCCTGGTTTGTATGCAGTCTTTTAGGGGAAACCCCCACTGCTGGGGAAAGAAAGGAAAATAAAATATATCTTCCCTAGTTTTTGGTGCAGTGTTTGTTACTCTTTTATGGAAGGAATGGAAACTCTGGATGTTTCGGTTTTCCACTTTCATGGACTGCAGACCTCAAAACCGGCACGTGCACTTTTTCTTGTTGAGCAAGGTCAGACAAATCTTATGCAATCTAGCTGTGGCTTATGAAAATACTGGATGTGTGGATAGTGTATTCAGGCCCCTGGATCTGAAACAAGTTCAGGCCTCATGGTCACGGCAGGAGATGCACCAAGCTCATGGCCATGCCCTGGCTCGTGCTGGAAGTGTGCTGTGTTGGGTAGCACTGTGGTGGTCAGCACCAAAAGCCATCAGTGTTCAGGGACACCACCTTGGGATTTCAAACACTTTCCCTAATGTCTGGAGCTGGGGTTTGGTTTAATGCCTTACATTGTTTTGGGACCTGTGTTTGGTCTCCTAAGCTTCCTGCTGATTTCTGCCCTGCATGCCCCTGTGCCCATGGGCAGTAGTACTGCACAGGCAGGGCAACTGCGGAAGTACGGTGTGAGTTTTATTAAGGCTCTTTGCAAACTGAAGTAGAGTTTTGACTTTACACTAATGCATATGTTGGCTATTTTGTTCTCATCCTTTTAAAGATAACTGTGTTTAATTTCTTTCTCAGACCATGTGCAATGTGTCAATAGTGAACGCCACTTTCATCCTTTTTTCCAGGTGTTACACTGACTAAGTACAGGACTGCTAATGTTGTGTTAATACTGCGATCCAATGCAGTGGGCAGTATAATTCATCCAGTTGTTACACTTGGCTCAGACAGGTTTCTGCATGAACGTGTGGATAATATATCTTGGTCAATCTGCAGTTTTGTAGATAAGGTTGTTATTTTTTTCAGTGTCTGCTTATTATTTTCACTGATATTGATGATTTTTTATGAAACGGACACTCATGTGCCACCTAATTTTCCTAAGTATTTTCCATTTTCATTCAGGGCTTGCCAAACTTTGGCATTTTTTTGCATCATATATGTTACATGGAAAAATTTTCCAAGTAATACAGGGATATAGTGAAATTTGAGTATCTTTCAAAAACAATGATTGTTTGTTTTCCATGCCCTATAGCCATGGCCTCAAAAGGAATAACCTGTTTAAAAAAAAAAAAATAAATAATGGTATTCTTCCTACTACTTCACACTATAACCTTCATAAAAGCAAACTTTCTGAATTTCTGTTTTGGTTTTGTTGTAACATGTTGAAATGGATATGGCAGCAGCAGCATTTTTCTTCCTAGATTTGAAGTTCAGTAGTTTTCCATACAAGTAGCATATTCTCAGTTAATGGAAAATTTATGCTGAGCTACTTCATATTGTCTAGCTTTGCATGTCACCTCTGATGTTTCTGCTGGCTGGCAAAAATGGCTGGTATTTTCTATTTATCAGTTCTTTTGACTCTTTCTCTGCAAAGCACTAAAGCTAATAGCCTGCAGGTGGGAGACTTCAAATATTAAAAGGAAAAGATGGCTAATTACATTGAAAGCAGGCAAGCCTCCAATCACACTGCTGAATTGTTGTTTTTAAATCAATTGTGATATCTAATTTGTTTGACTCGTTTAATGATTTTGAGATATACTTTTCTAACTTTGAGAAGGCTGATACATGGTTCATTTGCTCTTTTAATGTGAGCACAAAGGAATAAATGTGTTAGATATTTTTTAATCTTGACAGTTCTATGAAGCCAAAAATACATGATGCAGTCTTGTTGGGTTTTAGATCAGCATGAAAAAAGCTAGCTGTCTTTCAGAGAAAGCTCTGAGAAGTCTGCTGCCTACATTCCCAACTTGTTTGCTCCAAAGACTATATAAAACTGATAACAGGGAAGACATATCCTGACTGAAATTCAGACCATAGGTTTATTTTTGCTGTCTTATGACTATGTATTCTTCCTTCACCAAAAATAATCTAAGAAAAAATTTAAGCTACGCCCTTACAATTGTCAGTTTTCATCCTTTACCATTTGCAGATTAAAAATGTAATTTAGTGACACAGATACAGAATCTCATTAAAGCTGCATGCTACAGATGTTTTCTCATGGATAAATATCTTTCCAGCAAAATCCTCAATGTGCCAAATTACTGCATTTTTTTTCCATGCTCCCCCCTTAAGAAAATCAAATCAATGACTCCTTTGCCATCTGCCCTGAAAAGAGCAAATCAATAGAGGTTTTCAGGGCAGTAGCCATAATGCCCTTCTCTCCCTGAGTTGTGTTTTGAATTCTGTATATTGTGTTCCTTCTTAATTCTTTGATGCAGAAAGTTTCTCTTTTTTTTTTCCAAATCAAAATTTTGTATAAAAAGTACTTCCATTTTCTCATCTGTTCAAACAACTATATCCCTTCGTAGTCCATGGATTCCTGTAGGAATGGGTTGTATCATGGATTCTTGTTTTTCTTGTGTGTTTTTTTTTTTTAAGTGATTTGTTCAGAAGAGCAAGGACTGTCCTGAAAGTTGGCAACAGGGTTTTAAGTAAGCTGTACATAATTAAAATGGTAAACTGGAAAATTTTCTGGAATGTTGTTTTTTGAGAATATTTTAAGACCTCAGTCTGGTCATATCTGAGCACCTAGAGAGACCATAGAAGGTTTTACAAGGCTTGTAAAAGTGTAATATGGCTGTGCTGGGAAAGCAGATGGTGCAAGTACAGTGTGGGTGGACTCCTGGATAATATCCATCTAAAGCATACAGTCTCAGGTGTCATGAAACACTAGAGAATTTACAGTGTAATTTTGCAGTGATGCTGATGCATATCTTTGGGCTGCCAGGTAGGAGGTAAAGTTACACCTTGCTCCTGCCACGGCTGTGATGTAGTCAAGGAAGGGTTGCATAAGCCAGAGGTGCGGCAAGTGTACGGATTCTCTGAGCATATAAGCTTCAGGATGGAAGAAGGTGTCCTTGTCCTGCAATTTAATATGTGATGGACAGCTTGTTTATTCTCCCTTCAGTGGAGCTGAAAGGTGTGAGGGAGGTTAATGAAAATATTATGAAGTGGTCACCAAGAAAATACGGGTTTCTTACAAATGTTACATCAACATCTCACTTCATTCTCTCTCTTTGAAATAACTTGTCTGTCCATTTCAGTCTTTTTTTTTTTTGAATGCATTTGCTCAGATTGATGCCAAAAAAAGCTTCATTTTGAAATACACTTTAAAAGCAGCAAAACATTTATTTTATTATATATTTACAGAGTGCATCAGTGACTTGATTTACATGGGATTTTTGTTCTAAAGACTTCTGTTATATGTCTATATAAGATATATATAAGATATATAAGATATATGTCTACTTCTCTACTGCAGTCTGGTAGCTGAAATTGCTATATAATGTAGGCAAAAGGACAGTTTTGCATTAGCTAACTCAAGGTAGCTGAACTAACATTAGTGTGGCTGTAGAGACCCATGTAAGTTATAAAAATCAAGTCAGGAGCTGATTAAATACAGAGAGAGAGGAGACCATGCTGAGCTCTGGCCTCACAATGGCAAAGAAAGAAGTGCCTGCAGCTGAGCTAATTAGTTTAAAATTAACGTGGCTTTATCTACATGCTGTATCACAGCTGCAGCAGTGAAAAAAACAGATATGGTTGCATGTTACCAGGAAAGTTATCCTAGAAATACTTGAAGATAACTAAATTATAAACTTTTATGTTTAGTTTTTGTACTTTTCTGTATAAATTGACTTGTTGTGTCAGACCACAAATATTTTCATATAGAGTGAAAAGCCAAACATACACCAGTAACATAATTTACTCTGCTTCACAAAGGTAATATTAAATTTAAAACAGCACCCTGACAACACTTGAGAATGTGGCAAAGTTTCTTTTGAAGAAAGTTAACTACTTTTATGTGGTTTATTTTATTAGCAGAAATCTCTCCCAGTTGAATTTGAAATTGGGAAAATTATTATTAGCTCCTTTATTGCCTGTTCAACAGACTGAGATATTCATGCTTATCTTAAACTGAATACTTCTAACTACACAATATCCACAGCTATATGAAAAAAAAATTATGAGAAGGCTGCCATTTTTGCTTAATTTTAGGATAGATATTTGAGAACACATTCGGTGCCTATGCTGTTTTCTGTCATCTAGAGTGCTGCTGGAATACCCCTTATGTCCAGCTTACCTACATGGTTAGCGCAGGCACCTGAGCTGGCCGCTGAGTGTTGCTTGGGGCTCTTCTCTCTCTCTGCTTCAAATAAGGATGTTCAGGAGAACTTTAATTTCTCATGAGGAGGTGGCGCTTTTTGTTACTCAATAACCAGATGATCCAAAAATCAGCTAAAGCTTTCTTTTTGATTGTGGGAGAGCTTTGGGCTCCTTCTACAGTCTCCCTTTCACATTGTGACATAGAGCATAAGGATAGATGTATCCATCTATGTCTATCTTGGGCTTCTTGTTTTGTGTGGTCTTTATGTTGTTAAATCTTGCTAACTACGACAAAAACGTTTTGGCAGAGAGATTCTTTCACACGTTCCTGCTGACAAGGAAGGAATGTTTCATTACAGGGTGAGGTGGTTCCATTGTCTTTTTTGCATAATTTTAGAGATGACATTTCTGAACATGGATCTGTTCTGGCATTCATTATGCTGTTGCTCCTTATGGTAAATTTCAGTATTTAGACATATATCGATACCTTCAATATATTTCCAGCTTTTTATTCTGTATGTTAAGGTGGAGATAATGTTTCAACATTCAGTGAAGCCTTAAATACTTGTTTATTGTTGTTGTTGTTTAGCCCCGGTCAGCAACTAAGCACCACACAGCCGCTCACTCACTCTCCCCACCCCTGTGGGATGGGGAGAGAATCGGAAGGGCCAAAGTAAGAAAACTCGTGGGTTGAGATAAGAACAGTTTAATAATTAAGATAAAACAGCAATTATAATAATAATAATAAAATGAAAAATAATGAGCGAGAGAGAGATGAAACCTTGGAAGAAGGAAAAAAAAAAAAAAACCAAAACCAAACCACAAGTGCTGCAACTGCTCCCCACCCGCCGACCGACGCTGCCGGTCCCCGAGCCGCGATCTCTGCCTCCCCCGGCCAACTCCCCCCAGTTAATATACTGGGCATGACGTCACATGATATGGAATACCCTCTGGCCAATTCGGATCAGCTCTCCTGGTTGTACCCCCTCCCCTCCCGGCTTCTTGTGCACCTGGCAGAGCATGGGAAGCTAGAAAGTCCTTGACTAGTGTAAGCACTACCCAGCAACAACTAAAACCTTAGTGTGTTATCAACATTATTTTCATACTAAGTCTAAAACACAGCACTATACTAGCTACAGTGAAGAAAATCAACTATCCCAGCTAAAACCATGACAATTGTTCAAACCATATTTTACTGTAACTTCTTTTCTAATGCTGTTAACTTTATTGTGGTTAGCTGAAGTTCAAATTCCATTAAGAACAACTGCAAGGTCACACCTCAGGCACTGTTTTAACCCCTCAGGAGGTCAGTGTATCAGTTTACACTGTAAGCATGATCTGGACAGCCAGAAGCTGTGCAACCTTCTCTTTTTTTTCCCCATTATCTTCAGAGACTACAGAAAATGGTGCAGAATGAGACCCTTAGGGGGATAATTGTCCTGATGAAATGCATGCATAAATGCCATTAATACTAGTGGACCACAGAAGCAGCTATTAAGAGGCAAACAGTGTATGTTTTACTACTGGGATCAATGTCTTATTCTGCCTGACCATTGCCTATCAGGGAGGATCAAGGTAGGGGTGTGGGGGGAAGGATGGTTTACTTCTTAGATTGGTTGTATTTTGAACCATTTGGAAAATGCAGGAAATAGAAATTTAGGGACAAGGCTTTGAAGGGTTATGTTTCCTGGTTCCCAGAGACTGACGTCCATTTGGTGCATGTTTCTGCTGGGACACAGTCACTAGTAAGAGAAACATAAAGGGCAAAAGGAAAAAATTCTGAATATGCCTATTTTTAGGCAATTTCCTATCCAGATTGATGTAATATTTTGTCTAGTTTTCTCAAGAACTAAAAATAATCTCACCATGACATGCTTCTCTCCCAGCAAAGAGTCTTTCTTTCTGACCTGTTCCAAGCCCAAGGAGTTATAACCTGCTGAAAGTTTCTGATGTGATATCTAAAACTAAGGCAATGAAACAGGTTCTTATTAAAAAAATAGACGTGTAATATCACAGTTGGGCGAGAATGTCTGATATAGGTGTCTCCAGACATACTGCTGTCAATTGTAGGCTGTTAAATCACACTTGATACCAAAAGATGCCACATATATCTCCCCAAAGTCACTGATTTAATGAGAATCATCTCAGTATCTGACCACACAGTCAGAAAATAAGTGCCTCTCACTGAGACAAGCTGATAAGTGGTGATGATTTACCCATGCACAGTATTCTCTGAATTTCTGCCAATGCAATTTCAAGAAATGTGTAGTATTTGCTATCAATTATTGTATTTCTGTCTTGCTTAGAAAGGAAATATAGGTGCAATCTTAATTTGGCTTATGGATTGCCCAAGACAATCAATGAAAATTATATCCTAGCTTGTAACTAAATAAAAAAAATAACAGGAGGCTGATGCCACTGAGGGTGTCCACAATTTCAGATAAGCCTGCATAAAGGGATCCATAAACCCACAGTTAGTTATGGGTTGCTTTGCAGATGTGTTGAGATACCACAGCTACAGTGGTTGGGTTAAGAGCTGCCAGTGCTCCATGACTCCAAACATCTGCCCAACCGGGTTAAGTGCCATCATGTACATCTCCTTCCCTGAGTCAGGACCCCTGGAACAGAGTGATTTTAGCCCTGTGGCCTGCCTGGCTTTAAAAGTTTAGTTCTTAGTGTATTCAGCACAATGAATCTTTTCCAAAATGGAAAGAGAGTTGAGGAGAAAAAAAAGTTACTTTAGAAGAGCAGTCAGAAATAAAGAGAACCAATTTAGAGAGAACATTCATCTAATGCTCTTTTATAAAGAATGTCGAGTGCTTTAGTGAGTTTTGGACTGTTGTTTGAGGGAGGATAACATATGCTAACACTTGTAGTTCTCCAGTGGCAAGTAAGACATGACAGAAGATCTTCACCCAATTTCCAAAAGGTAGTATTAAACAGTTGGCAGAAATTTGTTTAGCTCAAACCCATTATGTTCCTAAGATTAATGAATTAAAGGAGAGGACTAGAAAAAAGGATTGCTGCCTCAGAAATCTGATATCTGGGCAAAACAAAATGGCAGTTTGCACTGATTATTTCTTTTAACATAGTTTTTCCATTTTGTTCTTCATTGCCCTTTCACTTGGAAACTGAATTTTGTTGGAGATTATACCTTTATTTATGTGACAGGCACAGTGTTCTTAAAAACTTGCAGCCCTCAGCTCCTTTGAACAAACTATGAGAAATAGTTTGATAACAAACTATTGAAAATTTCAAGCTTTTCACAGAAATATAAAATGCTGCATACTTATCGTTAGATATTCCACAAAAACGACATGGAAAATCTGTGGGATTCCTTTCTTTAAAGATTACTGACTTAAACATTACCATATGAAGGTATTTTTTTATTTATTTTTTCCATAATATTAAATATAGTAATAACTAAAAAGACTCTCAAAAGAAACAAGCATGAGAAGGTAACTTTGTGTACTTTTCAAAAAGCAAAAATCAGAATGCATTAAAATATTGTAGTATATTTCAATATTTTGTATGGAATATAGTAAGCAGATTAATAGCAAAGCATTAAGCTAAAATAAATTAACAGCTGTAGGTAAAATAAATAAATAAATAAAAAGCCCCCAAACTTACAGATTTGAATTCTCTCATGCCCAGAATTGCCAAAAAATCTGTTACCATATTTTTGCTTCAGCCAGCTTCAGGTGTACATCAACTGAAAAACCAGTGCTAAGCAAAGATAGTAGCCACCTGCTATAATCGACAACAATGTGCGTCAACACTGGATCCCAGAAAGAATTCTGTAATTCATTAGTTCATCTTTCAACTTTGGGTAACAAGCTGGACACCAGCTGAGACCGTAAAGAATTTTTTTTCTCAAGTTCTCTAGGGAGAACCTTTGTTTTTGAAACAGCTGGCCTTTCAGGAAGCAGGCCAATAGTTACTGTTGGCAAGCCCTTTGCACAGAGGTTCTTATAGTAAGCAAGGTCAGATTCGACTTTTTCAAAGAAAGTCCAGATAAAAGTGTTTGCCAAATCATTGAGATGGGAAAAAAAAATCCTTGAGATAGTATTGTCTAGTAACTTCAGTACAGAATTTTTTGTGTATGCATTAACTTTTTTAGTAGTTGCTCCTCTTCAATTATTTTCTTGATCTGATAACAAGGCAAATAGAATTACAGGGTCATGACATATCCCTTTCCTGTTCACCTTTCCTCGACCTGTTTCTCAGTACTGCCTTGGGTTATTGGTGGGTTTTTTTTATATGCGAGGTGACTGTAAATCTCACTCTTTCTTAAGCTGAGATAGAAATAAGTTGGCTGAATCACAATTAACAAGCCATTAAATTAACGAGCAATAAATTGCTTCTTTAATATTTGGGATGCAATTTATCTGCATTTATCCACAATTTATCTGAGGACTTTAAAATATATATGTAATAAATATAAAATAAGGAATAACATATACCTGTACATGTGTTGTCCTGGCTTGTCCTTAGACAATACATAATTTCTAGTTTTGGTAAAACTCATTTCTAAAATAACATCAAGGCATGGGTGGATGATACTGAGAAGCACAAGTACTGGAACTGAACAATAAATAATTCACTTTGGGATAGTTTCCTTTGTCATTTTGTGATCCTTTTCTATTGCTTTTTGAACACTTCAGTGTCTTGCTAGGTGTATTTCTCACTTAAATACAGAAGTCTCTGCAGGGAACTAATGGCAAAATCAAGAGTGACGGTGATGTGATGGGAGAGTCTTTTCCATAGAGTCAGTGGGACCTAACTGCTGTAGGAAGTTGTATCCCTAGGTGGTACTTTTGCACAAAGAACACATGGAAAACAAACTGTTTACCAAAAAATGCTTCTGTAGTTGGTATAAACATATTGCATGTGTTCACCAACATGTCTGTGTTTACATAAAAATGAAATCTATTAAGGCTCAGAATGTGTATATGTAAAGGTCAACTTCAGAAAATGACAATTTCCAGAAACTGCAAGGAAGAAAAAAATTCTCAAGTAGTTTATCAAGGTTAGGTTTGCTTAGCAGAGAGATTTGTTTTAAAGTGTGTTTATTGTTTTGCCTCTTGGTAGAATTTCAGTGAGTCAGTAATTGTATGACAGTCACCATTCTGGCTTCCACTTAAAGCATTAAAAATGTACTTTCTTCAAGGTACTGTTAATGGAGAATGACACACTTTTTGAAATGTTTTCACATTTGAAATACAGTACTGATTTTTCTTCTCTACAAAAGAAAGTGATTTATTTCTAGTATTACTTTTCATGATCTCTGGTACAAATATGACCATTAACAAGCTCTTACATCAGGGTTATGTGCAAGATTATCACCAGGTATCAGAGAAAAATAAGTAAAGGTTGATTGTATTAGGTCAGCCAGAAAGATTAATGACTCCAGGACAACTGCGAAGGTCTCAAGATGTCAATACTTGTTCTCTTTTTAAACAATGAGAATAGGAAAAAAAGCCAACAAACAACACCAAAATATAAAAGACAATACTGCTGCAGTTCAAATGATTTTGTCTGTCTGTTTATAAGGAAAGGCAATGCGATAATACTTGAAAATGTGGAAAACAATGATCTGCGTAATTCTGGATGTAGATTTAGACATCTGTGATACTGTGGGAGTTCCAGTATTAGTTTTCTTTTGTTATGAAGGTTGGCATAAACCTTAGCATCTGAGCTGTGTGACAACAGGATATCCTTCATCACTTGCTATGTATCCCTATTATTTAGAAAATCTGAGATTTGTTTGCCACACATCATGGCTGTTGATGTATCATAGAGATGTCCCTGCTGTTCCCCCATATATATGGTTTATATCTGCTGATCAGCAGCACAATGTTTTTGCAGATGTTATCAAATGCAGCTAGATAGAAAAATGTTGCCTTGTGCCTGCAGAGATTTCCAAGCTCTGATGTACCAAAAAGGCATCAGTGACCTCTTGAGATCTTTTTTTCTTCAGTGTGCACAAAGTCCATTAGACTGATCCTTTTTTATTGAGAACATGATGGCCTACCAGATGTTGTCAATTGTGAGGTATGTTTCCTTTGTGTTACTACATTTTTGTTTCTAAAAGCTGATTAGTCCCAAATGATGAAAGAAGAAGAGAACAGTACAGGCTGCATTAAGGAAAGTTTTGGCATGCTTCAGAGTGTGCAGTGAAGTGCTTTGAACACTTCCAGAGGTGAGCTGGGCAGTATGATGGGCTGGGCAGTGATACCACTGATACACCAAGCCCCTGAACTTTCTAGTGGGGATACTGGTGGTGCTGCCATTTAGTCTGCAATACAGGCATTTGGTGCTGGTGATGTGGGTGTTTGCCTGCTCTCAGGATGAGTTAGGGCTCTGGTGTGCATGGTGACAGATTCTAGAAGGTGGTTTCTTTCAACATTTTCCAATGCGTTACTGTAAAAAGTGACATAAAGAGGTGTTTAGGAGCCAAAATCTCAATGATAGATCAATAGATCTGAACATCTAACTCACTTACGAGCTACTAAAATTTTATACCAAGCGGCTGTGAAACCCTTTGATCCTAAAGGTACTCATCACTTGCATCATTTTCTATCCTGAAGTCACTTATATGCTCCAGTGATGCAAAACTCAGTAAGAAATGGGTTTTATTTCAATTGCAGTGATGTAGCACAGGTCCTACTGGTGATCATGATAGCTTTTAATGAAAAGTTAGGGAATAACTAAGCAGAGCAGAACTCTGAAGTTCTGCTTCATCATTGGGTTTAAAAATAGAAACATCAAAAAGGAGGGAGAATATATATAAGAAACACACAAATGTATCTCTGTGTATGTGTGGGTGCATATATATATATATATATATAAAGGAACCTTTTTTTTTCTTTTTTCCATTCAATAGAGTGCCAAAGATACTGTGACGAAGTTCCAGAATAGTAAAGTAATTTTAGTGGTTTTCTTGCAGATTCTTAGAACTTACATTCTGTTTTTCATTTGGCATTCTGTTTTTAGTTATTTTATTTCATGTTATTAAAAGGCTTGCTTTATATTAGTGTCTGTTTGAATGTCATGTTTGTTCCTTTTCAAAAGTGTATATTCTACTTTGTACATATTTTCTCGCTATTGCTGAAAACCAAACTGTGCACTGTCAACAACAACAAAATATTCCTGAGAGTTTACCAGATTTTGGAAAAATAGTAGGTTTTTTTGACCTTGTTCATAAATTAGTAAAGATTTTAGTTCAGAGGACTTCATAGTAATAAAATTTTGATTGTAAAAAAGGCAAAAAATACCCCCAAAACCATTTTTGTCTTTTATTACATTTATAGTAATAATGACTGCCCAGATGTGATACTGATCACAGATCACAGGGACTTCAATCTTGCAACCAAATTTACTGCCAAAAAAAAATCTTTTTTTTTTTTTCTCAAGAAATTTTAGAAAGCTTTGAATTTCTTGGGAGTCAATTGACCTAAATATTGAATGTGTGTATACTAATGAAACATTTATAATATTCATGTTCATGAAACACAAATTTCACAGTAGATTTTGTGTCTGTTACTTTGACAAAGCAGCTGCTGCTTCAACCTCCATTGCCCACTCTGAAGCATGGCAGAACTTTCCTTAATGCAGCATGTGCGCTTCTCTTCTTCCTTCAACATTTGGGACTAATCAGCTCTTGCAAACAGAAACAAAAATCTAATAATGTAGAGGAAATACACGCTCCTGTTCTGACAGTTCCTAATGTTTCAGCCAGGTGCTTACTTTAAAGCCAAAAGAACAAAATGCAAGTACAATCTTGTTTTCTTCTCTCTGAATTGCTCCCTGTTTACTTCTCTCAATATGGCAGGCTATTTTTCTGTTACATCAGCTGTCATTTACTTTGAGGTGTATGGTGAAAGAAGAAAAACTGAACTCTGGAAATACTTTCTCTTGTGGTTTGCCTATTACATTTCAAGCTGTACTTTAGGTATAATTGAATGAAAAGTTTCAGGGTAAGAAATAGTTATTTTAGTTTAAAACGTAACCTTTCTTTTTGCTCAAGGATTACAGTATCGGTTTCTGTCTGCCTGCTCCACAAAGACACTGTATCTCAGGATTTCTTGCTTGCACAGAACTGTGTGTTACTGAAACAGGTCTGCTGTGGATGCGGAAAAAGAAATTGAAAACCTGTTTCTGACCTGGAGATGTTGGGCAGCGAGGAGGTGATAAAAATGGACCCCTGGCTTTCATGCTGTTATTACCATCCTTTAGCTCCTACTAAGGAAACTTTAAAATGGAAAGCATTATTTTAGTTTGTAGTAGCTGTTTTGAATGGTGACAGCCTTTTGAGAAGAACAGAAGTATAAGTGCACTAAAGCAGAAGAGAACAGAAAAAATGTTTAATATATTGAATGGATAAAGCTCTCCTTCCTGCAGGTTTTTGCACAGATGGTCTTGGGTCGGTGCCAGGAACCTACAGGTGCAAAAGGCCTCCCCTTAGTCCTCGTTCCCTTCAAGCGGCTCTCAAACTCACAACTCCTTGAACCCTGGAAGTACATTGCTTTTTGCTTCTCACTGGATGATTTATAAAGGTTTTGCCAGACAACTAGAAAGCCTGTTGCTTGAAATCTTTTAAAACACTTTGTCTTATCTGATAAGATACAGTCAACTGAAGAAAAAAATGCATGTTACAGCAAGTCTCAGAACTGCTACTGATTATTATTGTTTTGCCCTGTAGAAGAAGGTGAAGTAGCTCTGTGATGTTGCTATATTAGCTGCAGTTCTTCTTGCTTGTTATCCTGAGAGTTACAAGGGCCATGAAGGCTACTCTGAAGACAGACAGTGTTTAATGCTACTTTATTCGTAGACTCAGAGATCTGCAAGAAACCTCAGGAGGTCATCTAATCCATACTTTTGCCTGGACGCAAGGTAAACTCCACTTAAAACATTCCTTACAGACATTTGTCTAACCTGATCTCTCCACCGGAGATGGAGATTGAGCAACATCCCTGGATGATTTACTCCAGCACTTAACTAATTTGTCTCTCTCTTCTTTATCTTCAGCTACAGAGTGCTTTTTGTCATCTGTCATACTTCCTCGGTTTTTGTGATATGCTTATTTGTGAGGCTTGAACTGAAGGAAAAGTAGGGTGCTTCAGACCTCCTAGATTGATTTAAAATATGAAAGTGAAGACCAAAGGAAAAGATACATTCCTTTTGCTTAAAGTTAACCAAATGAGCACTGCTTGACTGGGGAATGGGTTAAATGGAACTACTTGGCTTCCAGCTACATTTCACCTAAAGAAATACGAGCAAATTCTGCTTCTGAAGCACATCACGCTGAATAATTTAGGGACTCTGGGACTGTTTATTGTACATAAAGGTATTGTAGAGGATAATATATCATTAGTTTCACAGAGGCTTTATGTAATTTGGAAATGCGTATATACTGTATCCTAGCAGAAAATAACGTATGCTTGATGAAAATCATCTGTCCAAGCATTAGTGGCTTTGTCAAAATAACAGATCAAAAATTTAATGTGAAATTTCTGTTTTAATAAAATTAATGGAGCCCATCACTGGGACTTGAGAAAGTAGTTTATGATGCTCTGACAGTGTAGTGGCCATAAATTAGCTGGATCAATTTCCTGGAGAACATCTAGACAGGCAAAACAAGTCTGCATTGCAGCATCTGGTAGCCTGGAGTATGCTAGGCAAGTTAGAGCCAAGGGGTGTGGCAGTGGTTTTTCTTTAGTTATATGGGATGCAACTGTTGGGTGCCAAGACCTGTATAGCTTTGGGTACCTGAACACAGTGTCAGTTGGCCTGCAGGTGATTCGAGGCCATGCAGGACTCAGCAACAGGTCATATCACCCTTGTCACATCCCACCAGGGTGGTGTGTCAAGCACAGTTTGCTGTAACATTAAGTGGCTTCAGAGCCATGTTGCTTCTGGTTTTGACTTTTTAATCAAATACTCAGTTAAAAATATTCATAACTGGTGCTTGTTGCTTATAAGAATGTTATGCTAACATTTTTAGTAGTGGCTCAGAAGATGAGTCAAGTCTTTCCATGAGGAAAGATCAAGATGCTTGCGATTCACCCATCTCGTGAAATATTAAGTGAAAATGCCTACAGTACATCAGACTGGAAGAACATCTCATTCATTTAATTCACTGGGAATAATTCATTAACCAACAGTTCTGATTTGTATTGGTCAAAACTAAACTATGTTGAGTTGGTTCTTTATGGCCCTTCTATTTAATTCATGAATTTATGCTGGATTTGACCTTAAAACAGTTTTATGCACATTGTTCTTTTTGATTCAACTGAGCACCATTAGTATTTTATTGAATACTATTACTTGTAAAATGACATTGGTCCTGAAAGTTATAGCAAGTGGTAAGAATATTAAACTCAGTGCCACTGAAATATCTGATTTCTGGTGCCAATTTTAAATCTTTGATGCCTTTAATGGTGACTATTAGAAGCTATAATACTGGATGCATCTATATACGTACTTATTTTTGTGACAGTCCTTTCTTTGCCCATGCAATGAACTGACTGGAAGCAATGCAATTGCACTGTTGTACTGGGCTTATTAGTTCTTTCAATGTCACACTACTCTAAATAAAAGACTTTTAGTTAGCTCAGATGACAAATTACAATCTAGGATTTCTCTGCAAAATACTGTATAAGTGTCTGTTTAGTAGCTTGCTGAGGAGGGGCATTGGCTGCTTTGTATTATCTCTGTTGGCATGGGCTTTTCACTTTGTCTGACAAAGTTGCTGTGGGAAAAGATTGGCACATCTTTGCCTCATCCTCCAGAAGAGTATCTACTTGTTTCACTGGTGTGGTAAGACTAGGACAGGAGGTAAGGGTGTGACAACCCTCCCCTCAAGTGATGAACAGATTTATTGAACGTGGTCATATGTGAGGATGCATTCAGAAAGCAGGAACCGCACCTGAACTCCTGAACTACTCTTTCCTGTTGGCTGGCATTATGTCTCAAATGAGACATAATTAGTGCTAGGATGTTTAAATCAATTCCAGGTCATCTCCAGCCAGAGGTTGACTTGGCTGTGTTTCTGTTTGGCAACGTATATTTTAGTCAGAGCTTTACTGTGCCTTGTAAATAGAATAATATACTGACTGAGAATTGCAGTTTTATGCAGATTGCATTTGGTGAAAAGTTTAGTCCCTAACCTCCCAAGTAATTTTTCTTTTCTAAGTTCATTGAAATATTTCCATAATGTTTAAGTCTGGGGAATGGGATTCATGTGGGCAATCTGGGTGTAACTAAACTAAGAGATGCATGCAGAGTCCTAATCCTCCCTTGTGTTGAGTTATGGTACAAACTGGAACAGTTTAACACAAGAGGTCAGGAGAGATTAATTCTCTGTAGCTCACAGGTTGGGGCAAACTGTTTGGAGATGAACAGCCAAAGTTTGTATTCACGCTCCAGGACAGACAGATTGAGCTGTGATTCCTGGTACCATTTGTGCATGAATTATGGGAACAGTAGGAGGTTGAGAGACCGAGAAAAGAAGGATAGGGAGAGGGTAAGCATCTCTTTTCTTACTTTTTCTTTGTAAGTTACTCTATGAGACTATTTCATATTTTTTTTCCTTTAAAAAAAATCTGCAAATATAAATGTTTTATTTTGGATAAAAATAGGTACTGTGTCAGTACTTTTCACTTCTTTTTTTTCATCAGTTTGTCACTGATGACTAACTGATGGAGTTCTGAACAAGTGTGGTTTTAGTTTAGTTCTAGAAACCCATACAAGGGTTGCTCTTATGCACTGTATAAATTAGCTGGGCACATTCTGATTTCATGCATTAACAATTTACAAAAATCAAACATTTTTAAAGAAAAAAATTCAATCCATTAAGAGGAGTTACTGAAATATTTTAATCCAGCTGGACAGAAGTATTCTAACTAGAGAAAATGACTTATTTATGCTGCACTGTTGAAAACATACTAGCTTGCAAATAAATTGGTACTCAGGTAACATCAAGTCCTAATTTATTTCTGTCCCCCAATCTCATCTGCCTATCTGTCCTATCTGTTTAGCCTCCATCATTGCAGATATGAATGTCTTCCAAATGTTGAATGCGCCAGAATTTCTGCTTCTGTTTTAGAGTGAAAGCCTATGTGCACAACATCTGCAAATTAGAGCTGTCAACAGGAGAGAATGAATTAAAATGTAAATCTGACTGTGGCTGATACAAATATAAATTGAAGTATAAATTGTATACTCAGCCAAGATAGTTGTATAGGAAAAAAGGTTCATACAATTCTGTTAATAAATGAAAACCTTTTTGTTAAAGTCAAACTAGCTTTTATCACATCTAGAAAGGAAAATGGGTACAAAAATATGTCTTTTAAATTTTATGGTAATTCTAATTTTAATTTTAATCCAAGTTCTTTTCAGTTGGTTCTGTAATTATTTCTAATTGTTCCAAACTCACAGAGTTTAAGTTATAAACTGTACTACACAGAATATTCTTGAACCAAGAGTATTAGCAAACTGCCGGAAGATCAAAATAGGCACATATGAAAAAAGTCTATTTCCCAAATAATTTGCGTTAGTTTTATCATGACTTACTGCAGATAAGTATTGCACGCATACTTATGCAACCAACTGATCATTTGCACATGCAGAAATCCAGTTTAATGAATACATAAACAAAGGAGAAAGGCAGATTTTGTTTTCCTCTTTGCATATGTTACTGTCTGTGTATCTATTTAATAAACATTGAATCCTAACTATCCGGGGTGCTAAGGTTAAAGAGCAGTCAGTGGGCTCGGTTCCATGGCTAGAATTACCAGATGGCTTTTTATGATCATGCATATTTCTATGCATTAATTCAATGAAAAAATAGTGTAACATCTACAATTTTTTTTTAATGAAATGCAAAATAAAGCAAGCATAGCTGCTAACCCAAACCTTTGCCCTGGATTAATTAGATTTGCAAATTTTCAGAGATACTACAGCCTATTTTTGGATACAGCTGGAAATAATGTCAAGCATGACAGTGCCTTTACAATGCACAGTAAGAATAGGTCACTCACAAGATAGGTCATCTGACCAGTTTGGTTTGCAGAGTCTTTATTACAGGTTGTATGTCTCTATAAATACAGGAAAGATAAATTACCTTGGCTCTTATCAGTGCTTTTCTTCTAGTCTAATATTTCTGTTATCAGAATTATTTCTTTTTATGCTTACGGGAAACTTATCAAGATTCAGTCTTTTCAATACTTTGTCTTCTCTTTTTCAAGTTCAGCGTGAGACCTGTTCCCCCCTTCTCCATTTTCTTTCAGTGCATCTCCCCACCCCACTTGAACAATTCAGGTTTTGTCAGCCTTTTTGACAACCATGAACTGAGATACTTCTACCCTTTTCAATCTTTTAACAGGTTTTATTCCTTCTCACCCCCAACAGTTCATTAACTTTAAAATTTTTTCAGGTGTAAGAGCAGTGCCATTTCTCCCTTTTCTTTACCTTGCCCTGAATCTGGTTTGGATCCCACAAGTCAAAAGGCTTTTTTACATACATGGTAGTTGGAACTAGGGGCTTTAGCGCATTACTGGCTCAGTGTCAGTAAACCTGAGAGCATCAGCACATCCCTGCCAGGCACTAACTATTCTGTCCCCTTCAGTTCTCTTAGAATGATTTTTAAGGAAGCAGCAACACTTTTTTCATCTCTTTGTTTATGGCTCCAGGCCTTTTCAGTTTTGATTTTACTTTGAATAGCATTTGGAAAAGAATATTCAAGCTCATATTCAATGTCTAGGGATTTAGCACAGTCATGCTAAAAACAGTTCGAAGTAAATAATATGAAGCTTCATTCAAATAGTGCTGATATATTTCTAATTCGTGTTTGTGCGAGTGATAGTAGGAATGTACTTTGTTATGTAGACGTTGCCTGTGTCTGAAATGGATTTACAAGAATGTTTTACTAGATTAATGACAGGTTTTCAGATTCTCAAAATTGTGTAGTTGTTTTTAATCTTACAATTGGATGACTTCTTCCTGCTAAGGAATATGTCTTGTTGACCTAAGCAATAGCAAAAATTATATTCTGAAAACTGTGCACTGTGGAAAACTGTATAGAAACACGGATGGCTGGATGAGGGTTTGAGTTGTGGGAACTATGTGATTCTTAAGATTCTTAGGATGTTTCATGGCTTAGATGGCTGCTCTGCACCGAGAAATGGATTGTGCTGTCTAGTTCAATGCTATAATGACAGTTTAAAAGGATGGCAATGGTCCCAAGTTGGAAGTAGACTTTCTGCTTGCGTCCTTATGACTTATGAAGAACCAGGTGGTTTTGAGGTTATTTCCTTAAAATCTTTAATTGCTGAAGAGACACATTAAGTAACAACTTCTAAGATTTGTCCACCTGAGAGTCTGAGGAGGCCAGCACCTTTGCAAGTGGGAGATGAAGTAGGTGAAGAGGATACAATGAAAATGTAAGAGATAGCAAGGTAATTTTAGGGTATCTGTACAGCAAAGCAGAACTTTCTGTTGCATGAGGCTAATCTAGCTGCTAAACTCCTATGGAGTCTCCCAGCTAACATAATAACAACTTGGCAACTTTCCAGGAAAATACATATGTGAGGTTGGAGATGACGGTTTCCATATGCTTTGGCTATTATGTGCATACCTCAGGCCTGTGCTTCTGGAGCAGGGGAACTGCGCTGTTATTGATGAAGTCCTATGTAACTCGGTATATATGAGAGATTGAGAATTAAACTCAAGGGTAGCTGCTGTGACTTTTCATTTGCCGGTTTTGCAGACAGTTACAATACAGCCAGGTAAAAAAAAGCCTGTCCAGGTAGCTGACTGAGATCTGTTGGAATTCCTCAATCTCTCTCTGAAATTCTTACTAATTCTTTTGTATGTGTATAATGTTTTGTATGTAATTTCACTGCCATGGGAGGGATTATGTCCCAACATTACTCTAGTTGTGTATTTTATATTGCAGTGTAAACAGATTGCTACTGATAATAAATATTTCATTTTATTAAGACTACTTTTAAACAATATGGGAAAACATCACTATTTTTCGAGACTAAATCTGAGACGTGTGTTTCCAGTTTTACTGTTTCTCAAAGTTTTCCTGTTAAAGCAAAAAGTTATTTTTTGAACACATCAGAGGACATTATGAAAAAAGTTGATGATTATTCATTTTCAGTGGCTGCAGTTCTGTGACTTATGGGCATGATTCCCTACGTTCATAATGGATTTTGAAAATTGGAACAGGCTTCTGCCAACAAACAAAATAGTAATGAAAGGTAGGGTTGCATAATATACTTTTTGCATAATGTAATTTTTCCCAGAAAATGAAATGACCACCTCCTAAAAATAAACTGAGGAAATGTTTTATAGTCTTATTTTGCTGTGAGCCAAAAAGTATTTGTGCATTGGAATATTTATCATTTACAGAGCCTCTGCAGCTTTGTTGCATAAGATGAAACTCCTGAAGGTGTAGTATATGGTTTATCACAATGACTGCTGCATTAATTGTAATCAGTTTATCATACTTTTGAGTATGAAACAGTTTCAGATTTGTTGAAAAGTGTACAGTGTGCAAGCAAGGAAATGAGGGTGCTGAGGATAGTGGAAACTCAGGAGTTCATCAGTACACATAAGTAAATATTTTCTGACAAATTACCTGGAAATTTTCTTCCAGAGAGCGGAGAGAGATGTTTGACTGGTCTACAGCAGTTGTTAATCAATCAATCAAATGGGCCCTACAGTATGGATTAAATTTAGCATGTCCTGCGTGATCCCCCAAGTGACAGCACAAACCTTTTGTTCCCTTTCCCAGTTTCTCCCACCTCAGGCTGTAAGTAGGGATTCAGATCAAGGCTTTAGCAACAACTTGGGGAGAGCAACTGGATTTTCTACAGTCAAGGGGAGGGTAATAAATAATAAAGCCCATTAATCCTCTTTTCCATTAGTGGCAATGTCAGATAAACCTGCTTAGAGACTCTTGAGAAATGTTACATGGATGATTTATTGTATGTGTAGTTTTAGGTGTAAGTGTAATTTTGAAATGTGGTACCTCTAGAGACTCACCAAATGATAGAGTAGAATAGCAGATGAATTACAGCACCATATAATGGGCAATTTCAGTATATCTCTTCACCTGATTTCACAGCCTTTTCAGTTAGTGCTGGCTGCATTGGGTGGATATAAACATCATTTGCTGCAAAGGGTGACAGGACGCATTGTGGTAAGAGTTGGAATTAAAAAACTTTCTTTGGAGATACACTTGGAGAATAGGTTTCATTCAGTTCCTTTTCTCCTGCCTGCTTGCTGTTTGACTTTGCATATGACTATTTGTAAAAATGAACTACTAATAAATTCATTTGCTTCCTCTACATCACAGATACAAAGAGTAGTTATGGTTTTATAAACGTTCTTAAATAGTGGGGATTCATTTTAACAGTGTATAAGAAGGAATGCTTACCCTATTGTTGTGGTTTAGCCCCGGTCAGCAACTAAGCACCACACAGCCGCTCGCTCACTCCCCCACCCCTGTGGGACAGGGGAGAGAATCGGAAGGGCCAAAGTAAGAAAACTCGTGGGTTGAGATAAGAACAGTTTAATAATTAGAATAAAACAGCAATAATACTAATATAATGAAAAGGAAAATAATGAGCGAGAGAGAGATGAAACACTGGAAGAAGAGGGAAAAAAAAACAAAAAAACCCCAAAACTAAATAACAAGTGCTGCAACCGCTCACCACCTGCCGACCGACGCTGCCGGTCCCCGAGCCGCGATCGCTGCCTCCCCCGGCCAATTTCCCCCAGTTAATATACTGGGCATGACGTCACATGATATGGAATACCCTCTGGCCAATTCAAATCAGCTCTCCTGGTTGTATCCCCTCCCCTCCCGGCTTCTTGTGCACCTGGCAGAGCATGGGAAGCTAGAAAGTCCTTGACTAGTGTAAACACTACCCAGCAACAACTAAAACACCAGGGTGTTATCAACATTATTTACATACCAAGTCTAAAACACAGCACTATGCTAGCTACAGTGAAGAAAATCAACTATCCCAGCTAAAACCATGACACCTATATTGAAAAGTGGGCTAATAATGAATGAACTCTAAATTTCCTCTCTTTTATAGATTTAATATACCTATTGACATAAAAATGTAAAATGCTTTTTGCCAGAAGATGACTGTTCCTCAAGCTCTCTTTAAAAGCGTTGCTGTTCTTGACTTCAACTGCATTTTCTTCCAAGAGGGGACTCAGCTACCTTTTTTTATTCTGCTTGAAATTCACTGTGCAAAACTATAATGAAATTGAGCAATGAGCTGTGGAGCACCTGCAGGCAGGGTACAGGCACCTGATAGCAGGATGACTCAACCCTCCATCCCTCCAGTCTAGCATTCAGTTGTATTCGCCTTATGTTTGAGTAAGAAATAATTTGCTAGATTCTCGACAAATACACTTTGCTAACACTTACTTACTATATGTTTTATTAAAACTTTAACATACATTTATATATCGATGTGATTTGCTTAGATCTCCATTATGATTGTGCTTTGGTAAAAATTTTAAAATTACAGAATACACGGCAATTGAGAAAGGACACGCAGAAATTATTTAAAGACTAACTTTTTAAAAAGAAACCTATTAAACGGGTTAGTCACAACCATATTCACTTGAATTGAGTCATGCTTACTTTTTGGTAGCTACAGGTTACCTAGTTTTCCTCTTTCTACACACAACTATGATTAATGGTGTATTAAGAATTATTAGAGCTTTGCAGAATGGCTTTTCCCTACTCTGCGTGATGCCCTGCCTGAATATGTTTTTGAATTGGGCAGTTTACAGTATCATTATTTGGCCTATAGTTTTTACAGGACTCCTGAGAGTCTGGTTGCAAAGAAATATGTTCCAAGTGTTGAGCTGAGGAGAGAGACAAGTAAGTAATGGACCTCACTACCAATCCACGATTTGCACTATTTCTGTGGGGGTTAGTAGGAGACAGTAATAGTTACCCTCTGTAAACTAACTAGCCCCCTAAACCCCAAACGGTCTCTCCCTCTCTCCGCCTCATTTTTGCCCGACACCAGCTCCAAAATTGAAAACGTCCAGGGATTGCTCCCACACAAAGGATGCCAGCACTAAAAGCTATTGCTGGTCCTCACCCTCCCATGGCAACGCATTCACAGCCACACCAAGATTGGGACTACGCACTTAGCTAGCCTCCCAAAACCCGCAACGTTCTCTCCCTCTCTCTGCCTCATTTTTGCCCGACACCAGCTCCAAAATTGTCAACGTCCAGGGATTGCTCCCACACAGAGCATGCCAGCCCCAAAAACTATTCCTGCTCCGCAGTGTCCCATGGCAACCCTTTCACAGCCACACCAACATTGGGCCCTCTGCCGTTTATGTTGTCCTTTTTTGCCACCTACTCTGTCTGAGTCAGTAGCTTTGGGGTAGTTATAGAGAATGTAGTTGATCTGTGAGGAAGAGAAGAATCAATTGCCATGGAATGGGCACAAATATGTCCTAAGATGGTAACTGGGCTGATGACTTAATAAATGTTGAAGCTGTGTTTGGATGTGTTGGGATTTTTTCCTTCTATATTTGAAGTGAGCATGCATCAACACAGCTGTAGTGTTAGGCATAATCCCAGAGCTTTTACAACCACCATTCTAGATACCAAATTAGCATAATGTGTGTTGGCCAAATGTTTTCAGCTTCGTGGCTACCTAAAATTAGTCTGAAACCATGTAGGTTCTTAAATGTGGGTTTGGGGGCCTGGATTTGTGTTGGAAAATGTAGGCTGTAGTTCTTCAAGTATCAGCAAAGAGAGTGAAGTTACTGTAGGTCTGTATATGCCTACATTTAGACTGCAATATACATTGCTCTTTTTTAATAAGTACTGTCAACATTTTTGTTAATATAAAGGCATGACATTGTTTCCCTGTAATATTTACAGAAAAGAAAAAAAAAGATATTATAGTCATGGTTTCAAGAATTATTTATTATTTTTCACTGGCTCTACTTCTAAGAATTTTTCTAAAGACTCTTATTCTTTCAAAAAATGGATAGCTCATCTAGAAATGAGGCTTTCTTCCATGACTGGTATCTTGCTGATGGGTACTGCATGACTGCTAGATGAAAAATATTATTAAAATTAGAATGAAAACGTCTCTCTTATTTTTACTTCTCTGCTGAATAAATTAAAACCCAAAACATTTTCTCTAGTTTATCAAAGAGGTCAGGGGACATATAATTTTGAGTTAGAAAATATGATGATGTCATGAAGAGCACTCAATGTTCTTTACAACAAAGTATGTAAATGCTTCAAAACAGAAAATAGTCATTTTCACTGCCCTTTTGTAACAAAACTGTTGCAATAGATAGCAAAATGGTAAAGCTGCTTCCTGCATAAATGTCTTTCCCATATGCTTCTGCTTCCTTTCAGCAGATCTATAGAGGAAATACTTGAGTCACAAATAGTTCTCATTGGGACCAA
The DNA here is from genome assembly GCA_031468815.1 of Morus bassanus. Lineage (NCBI taxonomy): Eukaryota > Metazoa > Chordata > Aves > Suliformes > Sulidae > Morus > Morus bassanus. The sequence goes on from CM062583.1 coordinate 8,783,829, forward strand.
ATTTATGTGAGAAAGGGTCATTTGTTCAGTGTCATCAGTTGTTGTAAAGCCTCACAAGGTCATCCCAGAGAAAATTCTTGCTTTCAAATTCTTTTTGATCCTTAAAAGCTGTTGCTAACCTCAGATGAGTACATATTAAAACAAATAACCAACTGAAAAAGAGACAGTGGAATGAATTCTATAACTGAAGGACTGACTGTTGTCCCCTGTGTGTGCTACAGCAGTTTACCGAACTAATTCTGGAGACTTCCATGAGACATTTTAAGTCAGAACGAAAAGACAGCTCTTTTGCAGAGTCTCATTAAGTGACATTTGTCTTGGTCCTTGGAAGAGGGCCTCCCCTTAGGAGTTGGAAAGAGCTGCAAATCTTAACCCCATAAAAATCATGGGCTGTTGTAAGGACCTTTCTGTGATGCCATGGGTGGTAGAACACCTGTGATTTAGCTGTGTCAGAACTCAAGTCTTGGTATTTGGGGCAAGAAATTCCTTTACCTATAAGAAATGGAGATGGCCCAGTGGCACTGGTACAGGGCATGTTTGCAGACATGCTTGAGCTTGGTGCTATCTCAGGATATTTCTTGCACAGGAAAGGAACCAAGCCAGCTCACAAGATAAAAGCGCACACACTCAAGCAGTACACGGTGCAGCAGGAGAACAAAAAGCCAAGAGTACAGATGGTGTGTGGCTATGTGGATATTTCCTCAGCTTTGTAAAGAAATCAGGTCCTGTATTTCAATGCCTGCCGCAGGTTTATATCTTCCCCAAACAACCATTATACAAAAGAAAATGTTTTTAAGTAATGAGAAAGTAGATTCAAACATGTATACAAGACATCTCTATGCCATTTACTTGTATTTTCTGTAGGGTTCTGGTTTTATGCCACAAAGCTGAATATTATATAACAGAATTATATTATTTAATTTCTGTAGAGTGCTGTGTCCTGTCTTGGCTGTTTTACTGTTTTGAAAGACATAATCTGCTGAGAATGTACATTTGGGTGAAACAGAATTTCCTCTGTCTTTCCCTCAATCTAAAAGAAAAAACATTTTGCTTACTGGGAAAAACAGAACAAAACATGTTGACAGTTACACATTTTCTCAGACTTCGGAAGGACAAACTCTTATCTGTGCTGAGGAGCGATGCATTGTCCTTCTGGTAAGTTAAAATAGTAGGTGGTAGGACACTAGCACAGATCATAGGCCTGGATAGAAATAGAAGCCAAATAGAGGAGGACTACTTGCTATAAGAAATTAAAACAGCAAGGTAGAAGCTGAGCAGGAGTTGACCACTGACTGTGGCTGCTAATATTGAGTGGCTTATTCATGGCATTTCAGTGAAATACAATTGCAGGAGAATATATCATAACTGATGACATTTTTCTCCTGTCAATGGATCATGATATTGGAAAAGTTTATGGTCTGAATCGGTGGTTTTCAAATGTCATTGACTATACATTATAGTGAATAGAAATTCAGAAAAGCAACTTGGTAAAAAGGTGGTGGGATTCATTACCATGCATTTTTCATGGTGGAAATGAGAATGAACAACTGGAGCTTCACAAACCCCGACAAAAATATATGAGCTAATGCCCAGAAGTAAAGCGACCTCCCCCAGCTGCCCATCACAACGGTATTTTACATTGTGATTGTTTAATTATGTTGTTTGTTGTATTTATTCTGGATTTCATTCATGCCTTCCTATTATGTCCTCCAATATCAGTTTCATTCCTTTTGCCCACCACATTCTTTTCTGTCTTTTCTCCCTGTCCAGAATTGTTTGCCATGGAGACAGCTTTTACTCTGAGAGGTTAGATGTCTGGGAATAAATATTGTGCTGAATTGACAGCCAGAAATAAGTTGACTAAATGCAGTTCTTTGTAGGACTTTACCATGGCTCAGAGTGGATTCCAGAGAGGCCTGTGAGAAGTTGAATCTGTCTTGGTATTATATTTATGTGACACATGCTGTAAGTTCAGAAAAGGACAGGTAAATAAACATATTACTTCAATTCTGATTTAATAACATCAACTTCTCTTCTGACTCTACTACAGTTGTATCTTGTGTGTGCAAATGGAGATTCCTTGTTTTTTTTTCAGATGTAAGAAGCAATCTTTATCTTTAGTTTTTTCAGAGATTTCAAACATGTAGAGTAGTGCAGTGTAAAGCTAAATTAACTCCTAAACATTCATGTGTTACTGCCCATATTTCCTTTTGTTTCCAAATGAGAAGTAGTCTGGTTATTTATTATGCTACAAGAGTCTTAAGTTACAGTTCTTACTTTTGTAACTGCATTTATTACTATTCTCTTTCTGAATTTTAGTAATCACTCTTGGTGTCACACAAACAGTAGGGGTTTTTCAGAATTCTTGGAATATGATCTAAATTCCTAAATAGAAAGTAGTTTGTATTGAAGTTAAGTGGCATATAATGGCATAGTTTTACATTTCATATCTCTGATTAGTTTATACATTAATACTTCATAATCTGTCTGTACCAGTTAGATTTTCCTGCAGTGCAACAAAAATAGAAAGTAGGAAGCAAGCTATGAAAAAGAAATATTCAAGGCCTTGAAGTGTCTGTCTGGCTTCATATGCAAAGATATTCAGGCACATCAGATCAAAGGGAATCAGCCCTGCTGGGCTAGAAATATTGTGGGCAATGTCCTTGGGTGGTGTAAACTAGCACAGCTTTGCATGAACCCCTGGTACGACTGCCCAGCCCTCTGAGAGCTGCCTGTTGGTGTTTTCTGCTTGTAGTCAGAGCGTAGAAATACACACACATACACACACACACACACATGCATTTTGTAAACTAGAAAGAGGCTTAGAGGGGATCCAGCGTGAATCTGTTCTTAAGGTTACCTGACCTGTCCCTCAGACAATAGGACTAATCGGTGGTGGCCAGGTGCCCTTTGAAAACACATAATTGCTGGTAATGGAGCTCTTTGATAATGCTAATTAAAGAGGTGTTGCCTATATGTCACTGAGAATAAGCTCTGACTTTAGGCAGCGGTTGCTGTAAGTTGGTTTTGTTATGTGACTGCTGCATTAGTATAGATTTTGTTTGATATCACTCTGGCTTCTGTGCTGCCGGGAAGATAAAGCCACAGGTGAACCAGGGTAGTACGTACTACTGTGCTAGTTACATGGAGGATAGTGAGTGAGATGTGCAAAGTACCTCATAAGTAAGCATACTACTACAGACAGATGTGGAAAAAGGCAAATACTGAAGTCTTTCAGGTTTATGGTTCTGTGAATAGATGTTTGGAAGAAACATATACATGTTTATACATGCATGCGTGTGTGTATGTGCACACAGGTTACACAATTGGATTCCCAGGTGGTGAGGAAGAGCTCTGCAAAGGGCAATCTGAGAAAAAAACATGTGTTTTCTTGTTCAGTTTTTGTTTTCAGAAACAAGTAGATTACCCAGCATAATCAGCATTGCTCTAGATGGCAACTGTCATCTCCCCAAGAAACAGCCACGAATCATGAAGGTACCTTCATATATATCTTGCACATATCTTCCTCGTGTCTGGGCTTAACAAGAACCAAATTGTGTGGCTCCACTCATCACAGACCCAACAAAAAAATGTATTAATGTTTTCTGAATGTATGAGCAGCTCTTTGCTTGGTTTTGCCTTTACTTTCAGATATTCAGCTTTTTGAGAATGTGGTTTAGCTCAAGTTCACCTTTCTGTTTCATTTTTTTTTTTCATTGGAAAATGCTGGGAAAGCTATAAGTTTAATCCTTAATTTGGCATTCTTGCTTATAAATTACAGTCTGGCCTCTACCTGTATGATCATATTCAAATTGTTTAGCAAGATCTGCACTCTTAGAAAGAAAAGGAAATTCTTGAATATTTGAGAGCGAAATCTATTCCTGGCTGAGCTGTCCAGTTCTCTGCAGTTGTCTTCAGATGAAGAAACACAAAGTATGGAACTTCCTAATTCTGGCTTTCCTTAATTTTGATGTTCACAAGATGCTAATTCCTCTTAATAATTTACTGTATGTAATATTAATACTGGTAATGTTGTCTGTTATTTTTAGTAGGCCTCTAAAATAATCAGACAGGGAATGTAAAGGAGGAACGAGACCCGCACTATTAGATAGCTCAGACAAAAAAAAAAAAGGGAACACTGTTTTTAAAAAGCCACCACCACCAAAACAAACCCACCAAAACAAAACAAAAAAAAAAAAAACCCATTGCTGCCATTATCTAAACACGTTCTCCACACAAGCTCTGCTCTAGGGAAGAATTTTTTACATCTTTGCCTTTATTTGCCTCTCTTCTCTTCCTACTACCACAAGTAAAAGGAACATGGCGAGCTTGCAGACACATCAGGCAGATAAATTAATTCAGAGAAGTCATTCTTGCAACTCTGATGTTTTCTTAAGTAAATAGTGGTAAAGATCAAGGCTTCTTAAATAAGAATGTTTACTTTTAGGTGTAGTGATCTGTTGAAGCATTCTGGGCACCTCAGTAGAATTAGAGGGGTGTGTGTGTATTTTTCCCCATCTTGCAGTGCTCAGAGGAAAAACTGGTTTTGAATTAGTGCTGTGTTGAGTCTAGCCTGACTTTGGCGTAAACCTGCTGGAAATAGTTTTGTCATCTGTGGCAGTATTAAATTATTTGCAGTGGATGACTGCAGTCAAGCAAGTTTTAGTGCCTATAATGGCTCAGTCACTAGCACCAGTTTGACTGGTGCAGTAGGGTTTATCAGGCAGCCAAGTGCATGCTGGATAATGATTCTTGGGCATCACTACAGAGATTTTCAGCAGAGCTGATAGGACTCCATAAAGCAGCTTGCTCTTTAATAACAAAATTAGAGACACAGTTCTGTATTTCCAGCTTAGCACACTTACTGAAGTCAGCAGACCTATATGAAGTAGGTTTATGCAATCAACCAGGGCACCAGTAATGGTGGAGCCTTCAGCAGGGAGCTTAGTGTGGGCTCCCCGCCCCAGTGATTACCTGTGTTCTTGGGAGGTTTCCCTGTTGGTAGGGTTAGTGCTTGCTCAGGTGTATGTACCTCAGCTGCAGAAATGTAAACCAAGTGATGAGTCTGAAGTGGTTCAGAAATCAGAATTTCCAGTCTGCCCAAAATTGTGCATTTCCATGATATTTTTCCCTTTAAAAGAGCAGGGATCTAACTGATGTATGGCTGTGCCTTCTGAGCTACAGGGTTAAATGTACCTCCCCCAGTGCAAACTTGGGTGTACTATGGGAGTGTGTAGGGGATTACAAGGCCCACTGCTTAGAAGGCTTGAGTAAGGATTTATGTGCAGTTTGATTGCTCACTATTTTCAGAAAATATAACCCTGAAGGTCTGTGCAGTTGCACAAAGCTTCATCCAACCCAACGTATATCCACCTTATAGAATTGTCCTGGATTGGATTATGACAACTGTGTCTGCACCTACTCTCAGCTTGAGTCTCTTCCTGCATGAACTTGTCTGTGCATTTGAAGACATACAGCAAGATCAGCTGGATGCTTTTTCACCCCAGGTCCATTCACTCAGAGGATGTGTTAATTAGGTCACTGAGAAAATCAAAGATACAGAAACTGGACTGAGTGCTCACCAACCAGCTTCTACATGTAATTGCTCTATTTTAGTTTAATTTGTCTTAAGATGTCTTCTGATGTCTCTGAGAATGTTACCCATAAAAAGGCAGACTGCACATCAAGAAAGAAAGCCAGTGAACACATGGATATTTTGAGCCACAGAGTATAGCATTCAGTACAGGAAAGAGGCATGTGACTCCTCTCTCACATGGCAGCTCCTTGGTTTATGCCTTACTGATTTGTAAATAGCAAAAGTATCCTGCAGGATCACTTTTGAAGAAAGGGCAAGGCACTGGAATGATCCATAGTGCTAACATTTTGCTGCAGAACTATCCTGCTCTTATCCCATAAGAAAGTCCTGTGTGTTGGAAGAGAAGGGACTTGCTGAAGGCAGAGATAAGTTACTGCAGAGTCCCTCAGTTTGTTTTCTGCTTAAATAAAAATGTTCTGTCATAAGTGTGACCTCAGAAGTAAGTGTGACCTGACAAGCAAGTATATTTAATCTGCTCCTTGGCAGAGTTGAATGTATTTTGTCCATGGAAGTATATGCTGTGTATGCATACAGGTAGAAGTGAGTGCAGCTCCATGTTGGTACAATTTGAGAGGGAGATGAAGGACTGTTGGAGCACTTCAGGGTATTGCTACTTGGCAGGACCACACGTACTCCAAGGCAAACAAATTTGCTCAATATTTTTATAAGTCTCTGAGCTCATCTGGTTTGGCAGGGATGACTTGACTTCATCCAGAGAGGCAGTAGCGGGGAGATCATTCCAACTTTCCCTTTATTTAGGTAGTGGAACATGAGTAACTTCTTCCCAGAACTGTAGGGAGTTGCCTTGGGCTCATGGTCACGCACAGTGTGTCATACCGTGTATCTCGAATCCCTCCATAGGGTCTAGCGCAGCTCCCTTGTATGGCCTAACCATAGTGCAATATGTAATTGCCTCTGATGCAGCAATTTCAGTACAAGCACTTTGGACTCTGTGGAATAACAAATAAAAATAAAGAAAATAGACTTGTAATAAATGCTAATCACACCCTATAGGATTGCACTGAATTTGTCATTAGATGGTAGATACTAAATGCAGAAATACTACCTTTCCCAGAACTTTAGAGAGTTTAGAGTTCTTTGTAAATATGTAATTCTCCCTCTAAACATACATTTTATTTCCCAATAAAAATTCTTCATTAATCTGTGGTTAAGGCTGAAAGGCCTCATCATTCACCTGAGTCAAAAATGCCCTTAAGAGAACACAGTCATTTACTGAGATGGGCAAATTCTGGAAATTGAGGCAAAGGTTCTGTTCTGCAGGTGAAACCAAGCTGCCACAAAGTCTGCAGGGGGTGATGTGTGTGAGTTTGTGACCATTTAGACAACTGTAGCTTGGCAAGCTTCACTATTCCTCCTTTATTTCTGGCCTTTTGAGCTTGACTGTTGAGCTGTCTTCTGTTCTCCTGAAGCCAGAACTACTTTTGCCCACTTTTGTCGCACTACCTCTCTTTTCTTTTGCAGCCTTCTGCAACTAGACCATACTGTCTTTGTAAAGCATTCACTCCCTGATACATATTTATAGTGCCAACTAATGCTGCTCTGAGCTTATGAACGTACCATCTATATTGAGCTTGTGTTTCTATGACATGCAAAACTGAGCTGGAGGCGAAACAATTCCTGTTTCAATTTTCCTCCTGACCTAGCAGTAATTCTCTTGATGATACAAACCAAATAAAGAATGGAATTTCTATGCCAATCTATTTGTCAGCCATAAATAGGCAATATTTTAGTCAAATTTTCAGAAGTGAACAGCACCATATTTCTGAATCTTGGTATCTCCAAAATATATGTAGATGTTTGCTTTGGAGTTCGACATTTCTGTTTGACATCAGCTGAAAGCTGGCATGTGATATTTATGTTGGCTTGATCAACATTTGGCAAAAGAGGGTAAGAACAAAACTGGGTATAAAATGGGAAGCTTTTTAACAGAGAAAGTTTCCTTCCATTGATGTGTTATTGCAAAAATATGACTCACTTAAGCTGTTCAGCATAAATAAGAAGAAACTAATTTAAAAGACTTTATTTTCAGAATTTCAGAAAGGTGTATTTTAATGACTTAAAAATATAAAGTCTTTAAAAGTATATCTGCTACTCAGTGGTGAAGTCTAAAACTTACTTCACATACAGGTGTAGCACTATTTTCATCACCAGTTCAGGATGATGAGAGACCTGACACGTTGTCTGAATGTGGTAATGAAATATATCTGGCACTGAGAATTTCAGTATTTTGAAGAGTGATGTTTTATAGTGTTACAGGCCTAATTGGCTTTAACGTCTGTATTGAAAATGAGGAGGTAACAGCAGTGTTGTCTTTTTCCTGCGCCTGGGACTTAGAGGGAAAGAGAGATGCAGGTTTAACCATGTTTGGCTCTCCCTTGTAAGGTGGGGTAAGACCAGGGGCTCTTTGCCTGCTCTAGTCTCATCAGAAGCACGTGGATAGGAAGCAGGTGAAAGGAAGTGGGATCAGCCATTAGGCCCAAGCCATCATTGTTGGTGAAATAAGCTTTTGCCCGTAAAGAGAAACTACTTCCTTCTGTGAGGAAAAGAAGTTATTGTGATTCTACTGTAGTTCCTCCCTCAGGTTCCCCCAGGAACAGGATGGCTTCATTTATGTGATTGGGAGATTAGGTCTGAAACAGGATCATGGGTTTAGCTGGCCTTTACTTCCATGTATTTATTAATACTATTCTGTTTTACATGAAATTTGTTTTTCATTGAATGATTTCACAACCTTGCAAGAAGAGACTATCCAATAATGCTGGTCAAGCACCATCTTTAAAACAAATGGAAGTTTGTGAGTGGTCTGAAATAAATGTAAAGTGCTTGCTTAGAAGAGATTTAGCAACAGCTATATAGCACTGAAGTTCAGACAAACAATGGAAAAGTGATGACATTTTAAACTCGGTCTCACTCTAAAGCATCCCTGTTGTACAAACTGACCTTCAATCATATTCTGTTACCAGTAACAGCAACAAAACCCTGCAGTATGTTTGCACAGGGCACGAATTAGCAGAGAACTTGACCTTACCTTTTGCACGTAGAAACAGAGAAGTTATGTTTACAAAAGCATTCTGTGTTCGCTCCGCTCCTTGTGTGGGTGTATGCAGGGGAGTGGGGATAAATACCCAGTCTCTCTTTAAGCTCTGCTCTAACGAAGCTGTGATGCCTATCAGTGTGACTTTGTGATAAAAAGTTGTGATTCTTCCATTACATACTTGAAATGCCAGCTGTAAACCTAGCCTAACCATTAAAAATCAAAAGCTAAGCACTTAAGCATTCTGAAAGATATTTATTAAAAATATCAGATTTTTTAAATGGACCTCTATTTTTGAGCATGTAAATTTAGTTTTTGATTGCCACAACAGCTAGAAGCATACCTTTTGTTCAGATACTCTCCTGCAAATAGAAATACAATAAAGAAAATTATATTTGTATGGTCAGCCACAAGATACTGGAAACAGGAGGAGAAAAAAAAATATAAATTTCAGGTCTAAGGCAAGATTTAAATGCTAACCATTAAAATTTAGATTTTCTGTTCACCCTTCTCTCACAAAATCTGTTACTCCGTAGGGCAGAAGTCCCTATAGACTGGCTGTGATATTCTGACCCCCAGGTAATTTGTGCCATTATATAAATTGACAGATATATATATAACCATGGGAAAGAAAAGAGCAAAATAGTGTGTGCAAGCAGGTAGGAAGGCTAGGAAGAGGTGAAAATAAGATACATTGTTAGCACTGTTGGTGAGAGAAGGGAAATTGTCACGTCTGTGGCTCCTGGCTGCTGCTGCTGCCTAGGAAATGTGTGTCAACGCCACGCAGCGACACAAGCTGCTGCGGGGAAGAGGACGCCACACCTCTCTGTATCCGGGCTCCGCTTGGTGCTGTTGTCTGCGAGGTGCCATTGTCACAAACAGGAGTGCTCATAAGATGCTGTTGTCATTGCCTTCTGCTTCCCCACCCAAACAAACAAACAAAAAAATCCCAGCTTTGGTATGTAGCAGTGAGGTTTGTTGTTTTTTGGTTTTTTTTTTTTTGTTTTTTTTTTTTTCCCCCTGCTGCTCTAAGATTTCAGGATGATCCAACAGCGTATTTACTGGATTTGAGAGGTGTTATTCAAGGGGGAATTCCACCTCTGCCTCAAAACCAGCTGTTTACAGTATCCTCAGCTGACCCCTACTGAATGTATTACATCAGGTCTGAAACATTTTCTTGCAGGAGCACAGCAGCTTATTCCTTTCATAGGAATGGTTTCATCTATTGCTTGCTGTTAGCTTAATAACCTTTTGCTACTTGAACTGTTCTTTCTGCCAGATTATTTTTTCATAGGTTCCCCTGGGGTTTGGCCATGAGCTGAGTGTGTAAGAGATGACTAAACAAGAAGAAAAAATCTCCAGAGATCTTAGCTGAGCAACCCTATTTAAGTAATAAAAACAACTGTGTTTGATGAGCCAATTACATAGAGTAAACGTTTAAAGGTCAGATAGCCAAATACTCGTTTGTAAACCTAAGCCTTTATTAGCAGCACTGTTACAGTTATAAAAGAATATGATCCATTTCTGAGCCTTGCAGACTACCTGCATCCTTGTATTAATTCAAAGCGCTGCTGGATGGGCTTTGTGAGGGCTGTAGGACTAATCCCTATGGTTCCTTGATTACGAGCATGTGCAGAGCAGCCTAAGGTACAGTCGTGCATGTAGAGCTAACACACAGAGACTTGCCTTGCAATGCCATGTTTGTGCATGCGTTCCTACAACTGAGAAGGATACAGGGAGCCTGCCTGCCTTGCTGACTTATCTGATGTTTTCTTGTTTCTGTTTCAGCATTCAGGATAATTCCTTCAACATGACAGCTTTAGCAGAGTAAGTGAACACTTTAAAGATGTTCTTGTTTTTAAATAAGAATGATGAGTTTAGTTACTGTAGAGAAAAATTGTTAAGTAGTATGTGAGAAGTCCCAAGATATCTGTCATATATTTTCATACAGTTTTCTGTAATTGAAGTATATTATTGACTGTATGGAAAGGATTGCATGAAACAGCTGCCTTTACATGCTCTGTGACCATTTATCAGTGAAATGCCTTTCTGGGAGAATGTATGTTTGATGCACATCATACATGTTTAAATGCATGATTTTCAGTGTAGGATAAATCTCTGGTGAAGATATTGCTCATTTCTGGTACTGATGATCTTGACAAACACAAGTATGTCAGTCTTCTAAGAACACATGGTCTATACTTCCTGCAAGCATTATTAGAAAATAAAATTCTTTGCAGATATTTTGAAAAAAATAACTATACATTATTTAGACAGGCCAAGTATCAAATATGTCATTTATTTGTAATCAATTCCATAAACTTGTTAGAAGGCCTTCCGTATGTATCATGATCATATGGGTATATAAGTTGATTTTTTTGTTGTTTTTGTTTTACAGAGGCAACAGAGCAGGACAAGGGAGAACATTAGAAAGTTAGAAAGGCAAAGGCTTTAGGAACTATTACAAATGAAATGGTCTTTTTTTTATTTCAGCTTAAAACACTTCAATTTTGGTGTTCTCTACATGATTATTTTGCATGCTTTTGATTGTTTCAAAAGCTTTTAGGGGAGATTCTTCAGCAGTTATGTGCCAAGCAATTTCTCAGGAAGGAAAAGATTTATAGATTTGTTTGTGTATTAGGTGAGTTTTACACTGCTAAAATGCTCATAATTTAAAAAACCCTAGCTGGACAGTGAGCTGTTTGCCTAAGTGCTGTGGGGGCAGGATACATTCTGAAAGCAGGCCAAGTTGTAATCCTCTGAGCTATCCCTAAGTGTTGTCAAAATCACTACAGGAGAAGTAGTATTTCATAGGGATCCAAATAATTTCTCTCTCTTACATTGCTTTTCTTTATTTGCTTACACTGCCTTGCTTTATTTAGTACTTTAACTTAGTCATGCTTTTTGTGTGATTGTGGCAGATATGGAAAGATTTAACAGAAGCTAATAAATCATTAAGTCATTTTGTATTATTTTCCTGTGTCCCTATTAGTTAAGTAATGAATTGTGGTGTGTAAAATTCTGGGATGATCCCCCTTCACAGAAGAATGACCAGCTTACAGATAGTACATTTTTCATATTTTTTCTCCTTCCCTTTCCTCTGTCCCTAAGCACATCCATTGTTTCCTGTAGAGATTCCCCTGGAGTGGCCCTTGTGCCTGCCTCAACCTCGAGGTTTCTGGGCCCTGAAGGTGATGGCTTTTCTCTGTGACGCTTCATGTCACCATTAAGGCAAGGGCCGGGAGGGCATCAAGGCTGACTGGGTAGTGCCAGCACTGCCCCTGGGGAGAGGGAAGAGGGGTGCGGGCAGTGCTGTGCCCTGCGGAGCTGAGAACTAGCAGCATGGCTGAGCTGGGGCTGGGCCAGGCATTGCCTGAAGGGTGAATCTCCCTCAGTTAACCTGTTGTTGGTTTTGTTTCAGGGGCTTTAATTTTTGATCTTGTCTTCCCAAACATGAAAGTAGAAACATACTTTTAGAAAACAAAACAAGCAAACAATGACATCTGAAAGGCATTGTCCAAATGAACAAACTTGGTTTCCAGAGTTGATTTCCCTAAATCCTGTTTAGAGCCTCCCTCCAAAGCCTGTTTTTGAGAACTGCTGAGGATACACAATTCTTACTGATTTCAGCACTAGTTGTTTTTGCTGGCCATATAAAAAAAAACGTTATTTTTATCTAGCAGAATAAAGAGAGAGCTTGCCATGCAAGTTTAGACATGCCCATTTGACAATTTCTGTCTTTACTTGTGGCAAAGGCAAAATCAGGCTTCCTGAATGATATAAAATCAGTGATACAATACTTTCAGGAACATTTCTCCAGACAAGTCAAGTGCCTGGGGCTGCTAAGCTTCCAGCAAGCCATGCATGCAGCCTGGTTTAGAAGTTGTTCATGTGAACATCTTAAAGGTCAAGTCAGCAAAAGGGAGCAGTTTTCAAGTTGTACTGAAATGGCTCCTATGGAAAGTGAAAATGGAAGAAAGTTAAGAAAGCTAATCCCATTAAAACAGAGATCCTTGGAAAAAACATACAGAGGAAGTACTATAAACAGTCAGAGCAGCAGTCCATCTAGACTGAGATCCCATCTCTGCCCTGACTCTGGCCAGTGCCATAAGATCAGTAATGGATGTACTTACTTTTGAGAGACAATCTCAAATCTACATTTGAGATTGGGCACTGAAGGAAAAGGATTCACATCACTGGTTTTGTCAAAAGACATACTTCCTGCCCAATGTAAGCTTCAACCCATATGGATTTATGACTTGAAGCTACTCTGGTGTATTCTCTGATGTTTCAGGAATGAGTGAGATGCTGCTCCAGTTTTTGTGTTGGTGGGAACTCTCCCTACTATGTGGCCACAAGCTTTTGCAACACTTAGAAACTCTTGAATATCCCTCTGTCTGCTAAATATAGCTAAAGTTGGACAACGAGGTTTACAAGTTACTGGTGAGAGGAGAGGAGTGTGTGCACGTCTGAGTTGATATGTGCAGACAAGTGGCATGAACACATAAGGTGTGTTTCTTAAAGAAGCCAAGGAAAAAACCCTCTGTGCTTTAACGATGGGTATTTGCATTATATCATGGATTCATCTTTTTAAAGGTCCTGCTATGGTCTTAGCCTCAAGCACTCTCTTGTGTGAGTGAGCTTCTTGGTTAACATTTATTCTTACGTGGAGAAAAATTTCTATTAACAATTTCAGAGTGTGTTGCTTCTGAACTTCCTCACAGTCTTTTTATTACATGCTGGACATGGTCTTCTCTGATTCATTATTGCTTATCTTTCCTATCTACTGCTATCAAGTTATTCAAATACATTTTGTCATGCTCACTTATGTTGTTTATAAGTTCTGTCTTGTTTTATGACCTTTATCAGTTGCTGGATGCTAAGTTAGGATCTCTACTTCTCAAGATCACCTTATTACAGCTAGCTTAGGGAAAGCAACCCGCAGGGCTCTTCCCCAAGTTAGGGTGTATGCACACAAGTATGCACACATAGTCTTGGCTGATGGACTTGTGCTCAGTCATCCATCGTCCCTCCAGAGAGTGTTCCCAGTTGTCAAAATGGTTTTTCAGGACTGAAGGCGAACAAGCGTGGCGACTAGTGAGAGGAGGGGGTGAGTGAAGCCGGTAGCAGAGCTGCTTCCTCCCACCTCCTCTTCCTGTGGCACATGCAGGAGGGAGAGTTTGTGCCTTTAGAGGGTCCCTGGGCTTTGTTGACTGTGGCTTGGCCCATGGTGCCCAGCATGTCTGGTGGCATTGCCACTGAAATCGAGAATAAAACTCCTTAACACCAATGTAGTATTAAGAAGCAGGCATTCTTTATTACAGTGCTGGACGCACAGGGGATAATTCCTCCTAGCATGCATACCCACTGGAGTTCATTTTTGACAGTTATACATGAAAGTTAACACAGTATGCCTATCTAATACATAATCATTGATCTGACTAAGCATCCTCTTCTTCCATTGGTCTGTATGTTCTTTGCTTAAATTTAAAGCTACAGTGTGATTTTAATTCACTGTGCATGCTCAAAAGGAATAGTAGGGGTAGTCCTTTCGTCCCTCAGTTGAGTCGGTGGTTGCAATCTCCCCCTGCTGGAATTACTTTTCCCCCAGTTTCTGTGGTTCAGCACCTTCTGGGCCAAGATGTTCCCTTTTATCACTGCTGACTGATTTGTGGCCTTCCCTTATCTTCACACCCTTCTTTGTCGCAGGATGTTTCCACTGTCAGTCCTTGAAGTTCTACTAATTTGTATTCTTTCAGGAGGTTCTTGTTAATGAGGCATTCATTGCTAATACCCTCCTATCTGGACCAAGCATTATTTATTATCTTGTTAAAATTATCAGGTGTTAGTTTCCACTCCTAACTGTGATCCTTTTTTAATTACTAATAACTCCTGTGCTATTCTGTTTCATCCAAGAAGAATATATATATAAGTTTGAGGTAACAGCATCATACCCTACTCTTGTGCCTGTCCTCCCAGCTCTGACCTTGGCACTGTCTCCTCACAGTGTATTTCATTTCTATGTTTTTCTCCCTCTGAAATTTTCCGTTGTGTTTTCCAGCCAGGTTCCTGGTGCTTTTGTACTGGGCTTCCTTCTTCATAGCCCCAGTATGTCCTATCCTCACGCCTTGCTGGTGTCAGAGACCCATAAGGTAGTTAGTGACAGACCAGAAGAGAAGAGAAGACTGGCACCTGGAGGAAAAGGCAACTAGATTTCTACAGTGAATTTATCCATTTTGTACATCAACCCCTGTCTTCCATCTGTCATCCCACTTTGCCTTGTGGGGAGAGCTGCACCCGCTGCAGTAATATTGTGTGATTAGGGGGCATCTGCAACTGTAGTTGTATGTTCCAGTTGCAAGCAGCAAATGCTTTCATCCATGTGCTGATGTATTCAGGAAGTGTAAACACTTGAGTGTCCTTTTAAATATTTTCTGCTGCAGTCTGTCTTTTGATAAAGATACTAGCAGAAGACTGGAGGGAAAGAGGAATATATTAAAAACCTTGCCATCAAATTGCAATGCAGAGTTATGAATTTATCACTTAATGTGCTCTGTCCTAAGCAGGGCAGCTCTTCTCAAAATTTAACAAAACAGCGGAAGTACAGGCTGCTTCCCCCATAATGAAGAGATTCCTCTGCCAGCAAACTTCAAGTGATCCAGGCCTGCTTAGTGTCTGTGCCCTGTAAGTATGAACAGAGGGTGAGAGGGCCCCGGCTTTTCCCCAGAAATAATACCTCGAAAGGGTGTACACATATTTGTTAGGAGTGTATGCATATATATGTATGTTTATTTGAAGAAAGACTGCTCATAGGTTTTGCAGTTACATCATTCTGCAAAGTTCAGCCATGTTGCACGATACAATGTTCAACACTGAGTGGTTAGGCAGCCTTATGACAATTCTGTTGTTTGTAACTTAAGGGGATGTAATTGATTATGATTCTTCAGGCTTCTTAAAAAATTCTGTTAGTTCACTTTCTAAGACTAACGATCGCTTTTATTTGGGGATCCTTTTTCTGCACAAAGAATGACTGCTCTGTTATAGTTAATATTCTTGTGAGTCTAGGAGGAAAACACTCTTAGCTAATTGTTTACAATTCTTTTTTTTTAATGTGAAGTATACTATAAGCAATTAAAATGCAGAATTTCTTGTAATTTTTATGGTAACATCTGAATTCTTTGTCATCATTATTTCCATCTGGCTGAAAATGATATATCAAACTGTGTACACTTAGTGTCTCAAATCCTCTTCCTCTGAAATTTAGACTATCATGGAGCAGCTATGGCATCAAATGACCCCAGCAAAGGTGCGAGAAGGAAAAATGTGTTTATACTCTGAGTTGCACTGTTATGTTATTAAAAGCTGAATTTCTGCAGCTGATAGAAAATCAGCAATTATTTTGTATCCATTTTCAAGGTGTGACGGGGATTCGGACTCTGTACATGAAGATCAAGCAGCCAGTTCCAGCCCCAGGTATTCTACTGCAAATTTTTTCTGAAATCTGTTGGCAACAAATAAAGCTGTCAGAGTGCTTCTGTTAAACCCTTAGAAGGAAACATTTATTCTCAAGGAAATGCAGAATTTCTGGGGTATTACTTGCTAAGGCTATTAGTAGTTCTGGGAAACGCATATTGTCTTGTATACTTAGGTGTATACAATATTAAGATTAATTACTGTTGTTATTATATAAGTAAATATATTATGGTCTGTGTTCTTAACTTCACACCATATTACTTTCATGCAGATGCAGCTGTGATGCTAGTACATTGAATTTTATTGTACAGCAGCTGGTACAAGGTAGTAGTAAGTGGAGTTTTGCAACTGTGCAAGGATATGCTCATTGATGAGTGTCTCTGTGAAAAAAAAAATCCTTCAAATTGTAATTTAACTGAAGTATTCTTGAGGCATGTCTCCCTCATGGCTATGTTACTATATGTTGATTGCTAGAGAATGCAACTTAACCTTTCAGAAAGATTTTAAAATCAGATGATACCTTAAAATTAGCAACACTTCTGCACATTCTTGAAATGCCCGTAGGATATAAAGCACCCTACCCTGTAACTGTAACAACTGCCTTGGAGCATACTTGCAGTAGGCATGGGTAGCGATGGTGTTTAACTCCATAGGCACCCTGTGAGCATCCATCTGGATGTTGATGGGCCACAGATGGAAAGTGAGTTTGGCAGCTCAGAATCCTTAGGAGAAAACACTGAATTAGCAAGTTATGCTTTCTAAAAAAATCTCTGGGGGGGTTTAATTTAGTACTCCTTCACTCCCTCGGTTGTGAAAGTTTCATAGCAGGAGAGAGGTCATCTCTTAGCTAACCATTAAGATTTTACCAGCTGAAGCTAACATCTGAAATTCCACCTGCAAACTAAGCAACAGCCAGGGATTTCAGAACCATAATGCTGATCTGCTCATCCTGGCAACTAAGCAGGTGGCCTCGCATTCTGCATTGCGGTAGCTTAATGGTGCCAGGGAGATGCTCCCAGTGGAAGGCATTAGACCAGTCCAAGGCTGGATTGATTGGGTGTGGATAATCCTAGCAAGGTCTTCTTAGGACAGGTTGCACTCTGTAGTCTAGGTGGAGACTGAAAATATCTGTCCCAAATTCAGTGGTTAACCGAGCATTCGTGAGCAACAAGTGTCTGTTTAAACCACCAGATGTGCTGTTATACGGGAGGATGTTTTCTCCAAACTGGGAGCACAATCCACTTATCCCTTCCACCCAAATGCACCTCTGGCTGTTCAAACCCTACTTTGTATGCCTACCTCCCTCACTTTGTCCAAAAGCACTCAGAAACAGAGACTGTCAGAAGGGAAGTGTGCCTGTAGGGAGGAAGTATTGTATGTGACAACATTTTTGTGAGATTATAACCTGGTGTAAATCACTGGATGAGGCAAGATCTTCTGCCTGAAAAAGGCAGTTTCAGATTTTTTTGGGGGAATATGAACTATAGGGCTGAAGCCGAAGAGTGCCTCTAAACTAATCATTTAAATGGCTCCACAGCTGAATGTGTAATAATACTAACAGTAGCTTAGCTTGTGATTTGACAATAAACAATGGCCTCTCATCTTCATTGTACTAACATATGCAGTGTTTGGGGTGTAGACTACTAAACTTGATAAAATTAAAATACCATTAATAGCTAAGAAATTTTGCTGTTCTTCCTTCATAATGTTTTGACAGGTGTCTGAAGTCCTGCCTGATGCATTTCAATTTTATTTTCTTACAGAGATGATGATAACAAAGAAAATTATCCGGACAATGCTGCTGTCTTAGAGGAAAGGCAACCGCCTTTGCAAGATACTCAGCAGCACAAGCATCAGGCTGTAATTGACTACGCTCTAAAGCCTGAAATGGGCAACCTAAAGCTAAGAAAACCTAAGCCCATTGCAAAGCTAGAAAATGGAAAAAGCCATGAGGAAAGTCAGGTAAAAAACTAAACTTACCAAAGGTAGAATTTATGGGATGGTGTCTGAGCAAACATAGCTTTCAAAATGCAAAGTGGGACTCTGGTAATCCATGATGTGACTGAGGCTCCACAATAACCTACCACAATTTTAAGGGACCTGGAATCCTGGAACCCTCCTGTAACAACAGACAATTTCTTTCAGCCAGAGAACTGCAGAGAGGGGTGTGTTGATTGCTGTTACAACTGCTATCAGAAGTGACCAGAGAGCATGCCTGAAGATGTGCAAATATCTTTAGATTTTCTGTGACTGCTTGCACCAAATATAAAAATCTTGGTAGTTGCAGCACTTGATTAGAATTCTTCTGTTTTGTTTATTTGACCGCGGATCTCTTGCACTGGTGTTTTGGCTACCAATGGAGAGATTTCCTACTTTCCCTTTATCTTACTTTCTGTTTTTTCTCATCTTTAAATAATAAATCTATTCCAGTGCAGATTCTGGTACCAGTGCTCTTGCCCACAGGCTTCCCCGGGTTGAGCTGAGGGGAGCAGCACTGTAACTTTTTAAAAGGCTATAAAAGAAGACTAGAAATGAAGAAAGACTAGAAATGAACAGCACTTCTGCTGCTGTCTGTGGAGGTACATCACTATGTAGACTCCAGAGTTACCACCTCCAGGCAGCTGCTGGAAGTACCTCTGTTCTCCCTCAGTGCTTCCCAAGTTGTGTTTCATGTGCAGTGTAAGGGATAGAGCTCTGGTCCAGGTTTAACCCCACAGCTAGAAATATTCTCGTAACCAAGATAGTTGATGTTGACATTCATAGATTGTTGGCCTGTAGTGGGCACAAGGCCTAAGAGATGTCTGTGTTTACATCTCTTCTTTGATGTATAATGTATTTGGTTATTTTTGGTCTCTCCTCTCTTCTTGTTTGTGGATAGATATTTGCAGAGTGCTTTCTGAAGTGCTTTGAACCCATTATAGACCAGGAATGATTTTGGTTCATTTTTTGAAGATTAGAATTGGAATTCATCATTTGGGTTGGCACGTCATTCCTCTTAAGTGAGGAATATTCTTTTGAATCCCAGAAGAAAAAGTAAAAGCAAATGGCATCCCAATGGTATTATCATAGTCTCTTTCAGAATATCGGTGTCAACTCTTGCCCTAATCTTCTTGCATGGTTTCTTGCTGGAGTTCATCCCTGAGATGAGGTAATAACTGCTGATTTTTTTATAACTGTATTGCATTACTAGGAAAAGTTATTTAGGCTGCAGGGTGATGAGGTGTGCATGTTTATCAGCAGATAAGAAAAATTATAGGAAATTTTGCCCTATGGAGAGCAAGCGGAGGTGTATCAGGAAGAGGAGTCATGAAGTCATAAACAGGACAAGATCTGTCTCATAGGCCATCTCTTGCTTTTTCAGCTACTTCCGAGTCTCCTGTCTGCCTGCTCCCTGTGTATGCCATGACTGTCTCTCTCACCCAATGAAAGCGAAACACAGCACAGATTTGCTGCTCTATGGTATTTTACATGGCCTGAAGTGGTTAACTAAAAATGTTGATATTCTTTCATGGGAAACTTTTCAAGTATATAATTAGACAGCCATAAAATACCAGTACAACTTAGATATGCA
This sequence comes from Morus bassanus, assembly GCA_031468815.1. Lineage (NCBI taxonomy): Eukaryota > Metazoa > Chordata > Aves > Suliformes > Sulidae > Morus > Morus bassanus. The sequence goes on from CM062583.1 coordinate 8,803,524, forward strand.
GCCTCTGGAAGGAAAAACGGTGTCCGGCAGATAATTGTTACATGACTCAAGGGCTTGAATTAGGAAAGACAAAAGTGGTCCTGGGCCCTCACACTACACATTGCTCCCATCTCTGGCATACTGGAAGAGGTAAGATGTGTAGGCACCATTTTATCTCACCTTCGATTTGATGGGAGTACTCGAGGGACGAGAGCTAGTGTTCAGCTTTGAGTGTAACATAAAATACAAACACAAAGCAAATATCCCTCCATAACAGGAACTCCACTCATTCATAGAGGCAATTGTATCCTAGTACTGCGAAAGTCTTTTCAATGGGTATCCTATATCTACACTGAGTTCAGTGGTGCTTGCTCTAGAGGAAAGAGTTTGCCTCTTGGAAAGGTTTGCAGAAGGAAGCTGTTTTGGAGAAGGCATCTACCAAGCCCTTCATTTCGCATAGCCTTCATTCTCAGTAGTAAGGACATGTGTGCTCGTTGACCCTGAGTGCTTGCCTTGCTGCATCTTCAGCTACCTCAGGGACTTTTGTTCTTAAAGAAGCAAGTATCTAGCTCCTGGCTTTGTTAAAGGTGCCTATGAAAAACAAGGCTCTGCTTGCAGAAAAGCTCTGCGAAGAGTTTGTTGCTGTGTGTGAGTTCTCATTGGGGTCCTTGCTGTATTATGACCTCCCAAACCTTATTGCAGCTGTCTAGCAGCTCTGGTTGGGAACTGGTAGCAACAGCTTCTCTCCGTTTTGAAGCTGAAAGCAAAGTGCTGCTGTGTTGTTTGTAGTGGCTGTTGTTTATATGTGTATGGCAGGTTGTTATTATCTGGAAAATTGGGCCAGACTGGTGCTTTGAAACACTGTGCAACTGCATATACCTTACTTTTGTGAAACACCTTGCCACAAAGCCACTCAATGAGATAAATGATGTACTTACAAGCAGCTGATGTTGAGCAATATCTGAGTACATGCATTTATGAAATAAAAGCATGTTGATTAAACTGTTCATCTTCATTTTCCTGAGTTTATTGATAGAGTGCTTTTTCAACAGTATCCTCACTTCCCCAACCTGACTTCTCTGTGGCATCAGAAGGAAACAGTGACAATACTGCAGTGACAGTATCTCTTAAAGGTGTTGCTCTGATAAGCCAAGGAAATGTTTGCTACTCACTCTTATGTGTTATAAGCCCATGAGTTGCTTTTTTAGAAAATTGTCCTTTTAAAATCAGAATAGGCTATTGGGAGATAAATAAGTTTGCTGCATGTGTTGGAAGGATTAAAGTCTGTTTGGATGGAAACCAATTTTGTGTGCCTTTCTACTAGTGAGAATCCAGTGGATTTCCATTGTAGAAAGGTCACTGAGAGGGAACAGACGTCTGAGTTCAAGCAGAGGAAAGATGTCCAACTTGGGGATTTTGAGCTTCACAAGGCTGTCAGTCTGCTGAAGTGTGATTCCTGTGCCTCTGATTTTTTTTGAAACAAGTGTAGTACTGTAGTCATGTACCCTAAGTCTTCATGAAGAAAAGGTTATTAAATTTACAGTGATGATTATCAGGACCAAGCCTAATAAAAGTGCACTACCAAGTGACTTCACTTGACAACCTATCAGCTGATAAAATGTCACTAGAGTAAAGCTGTACCTTGGATATTGCATGCAGTTATTCCTTTGGGGACAGGAGCTGGGTATGGGGGCAGCTGTAACCTTTCCAAAATATGGGAAGAGAGATGGGCTGCTGGAATGTGATTACACCACTGTACTCCAGCTACTTGGTTTCATCTTTCCTATGGTTTCATGAGCATCTTTAGCAATTCTGCAATGTTAATCTATAGAAAATCAAATTAATTAGGATTTATTTGACTTCAAGAGGTGAGGAAGCATATACTCAGAACATACTCTGGGAAGTCAGCGTGCGAACAGACAGTGAGGAATGGAAAGTCTGCTTTCCTTGCCTAGTCCTTTCTTCTGTCACTCACCTTTAATGCACAGTCACGAATACAGATTTTTAGATGGGTCATCCTCAAATTCCTTATTGATACTGAGACATATTTATAAAATGACACTAAACATGCTAGCCAATAGGTAGAGACAGTAGTGTTAAATTCATATTATCAAGGTAAACGACTATAAAAATGAAATGGTGGCTTGAAAATCAATGCCTAGAAATGGGAATACTGAAAACTGCTGTGTGAAATTTTGTATTTTGAGTATAAATTAAGCGAGAAAATTGCATGGATTTCAAAGAACTTTCAGTAATTTGACATTAAAATTGAAGTTTTAAATGCACTGGAATCAAAAAACCAGAGCCAATGTTAACTCATTAGCTATACAAACACATGAACGTGTCAGGCAGTCTTCAAGTTCCACTTCAGTTTTCAGGTATACTCTGTTCGTGTTTAAACCATACCTCCCATTATGGATTAAATCACTGTCCATTAAATGTACCTGCTTATTTTCTTGTATGGACTGGCATTTTCAGGAGGGGTAGGAAACACTTCTGCTCAGGACTTCAGTCCTGGTCATTTTCTATACTGACACAGCACTGTGAGTTATGCCAGGGCTGTGATCCCAAATGCTGGTACAATATTTACATGGTGCTTGCATTTGAAGAGAGACAGAAGTGTTTGTGTGTTGGATAAAACATATGAAGGATGCAGGGCATTTTCTGGAGTTCAAGAGCAGATTAAACTGCTGCGTAAACACAGCAAAGGTTTGTATGCCTGTACTGTAATTCAGATGCTCTGACAGATATGGGTTATGACACCCTGTGATTTTTTTTAAGGAAAATAGATTTAAAAAAATTTAGCTTGTGAAACAGAAGCTGATTTATCTCAACATGTGTATCCATGATGGTAATTTTTGGCTGCTTCCAATCCCACATATTATTTTCTGTACAAAGCAAATATCATGGTAGTGATTATGCAGCACTAAGTCTTCTCAGCAATGCCTGGAGATTTCCCTCTTCACAGACTGGTTGCCAGATGCAGGCTCATTATAGCAGCTTCACTTTCCATGGTGAAGAAGAAACAAAAATACAATAGAAGACAGTACTGTACTGTTGGATGCCTTTGACACATCAGGAATGGATTTCCTTGCTCTTAAGAAACAGAGGTTCCATCAAGGGTGTTTCCCTAGAGTTGCTCTTTAATAGCCTAATGACATAATTTATGAACAACAGCAACAAAGAAAAAAAAAGAAAAAAAAAGAAAAAACAATCAAAAACCACCCAAGTCCTCAAACATTACACCTGCAAGTGAGCGCTTATTACCAGCATATATTCTTGTCCTCAGCTTTCCCTTTCATTTAGCAGAAGATGTCTTGAATTGCCATGTTATTTTGCTCATATTGGAGAGGGGTATTTGTCTTCTTTTTACCTGTAGTAACAGCTTTTGCAGTCAGCTTCTGAAGTTAAGCACATCTAAGTGTAAATGTTGAGGTTGTTGCAAGAGCTCTAGACAAGGTCTTCAACTGGTATAAGTCAATGGCTTTTGCCTCTTTTGGTATTTTATTGTATCCTGAAACTCCATATTGTCATATGATGGCATAAAAAGCTGGGATTCAAGTGCTGCCTAGAAGTCTCCCCTAATGATGCTACTACAGACATAGGAAAGCCTTCTCCTGAACTCCAGTGTCCTGACCTCTTCCCTCTATGTCCCCAGTCTACATCCCTCAGATTTACAAATAATACAAATTCCCGGCTTCAGTTCCAGAGGTTTTTCTGAGATTTGATTTGTAGTCTTCCTGTGTGTCTCTTTGAGAAAGAATATTTTCAGTATGCATCACAGTGATGATGCAGAATCCTTTCTTCCAGCTTTGTTGTTGCCAGTATAGAAGTTACACTTTTTAGAGATTATAGTGTTATTCTTTCTGCTTTCTGTCATGTCCAACACCTAGCAAAAGGTAATCCAGTCCCTACAAGAGATTCTAAACATGAATGAGGAAAATGCCTGTTCTACCTGGAGACCATCAAACCACTGAAGATTTCTTAGCAAATAAAATAAGCTGAATTGGTTCAATCCACTTCTACCTTGAACTTCAGTGAAAGCTGTTGTGTTGACCTGTTTAGTCCCCAAGAGCATATGATCATTTTTATGTAACTAGGGGGAAATAATGTTAAGGGTAGTAATGGAAAAATTAGAACAACTGCAGAAAACTACTGTCCATTTGTAACCTGAATTGTTATTACCATTTTTGGATAAAATATCCTTCATTCAATGCTAAAGTGTATTAGATAGACGTGGGGAGAGGGGGAGATGTTTGCCCTAGACAGCTCTGAAGGAGACAAAGGGTAGCAAAAGCAAGAGTAACGCTACTCAGTTGAATGAAGCTTTCATTCCTTTTGCCCTGACATCACCAGAGCTTCATAACATCTAGTCTGACAAAAAGACAGCCTCTGTTTTGGAGGTCTGTTTTGGAAATTTGCCCCTTGTGGGTAGCAAGTATAGATGGAAAGCTCGATTAACCTCTGCTGGGTCAGTTTTACTGCAGTAGCTGATACTGAAGCAAACTAATTTAATGATAGCACATGTCTCTTCAGCTGGCAAGGAAGGTACTTTCAGCCCCAGGGCAGGTCCACACTTCATAAATGCAGTGCAGACATACCCCATGGACGGATGTTTGTGTTAGAATTAGTGCATGGCTGCTTCCTCCTGAGAACCTTACATCACAATGGTGACAGCTGATTCTTTCTAGAGATAGATTTCAACACTTTCTTTATACTCATCTCATAGACTAAGTAGGAGGAATTAATGTTCACTTATCCAACAAATATCCTATAGTTAAAATGTCATTAGGGAGGGGAAGTAAAATGCCAGTGATCAGATTTTTTATTTATTTTTACTAGGTGTTTTTTTTCTTTTTTTTTTTTTTTTTTCAAGATCCCTTAGTCCTTCATCATTAATTTTGAGAGGTGGGCACTGAATATTTCTCCTGAGAGGAGACTATTTGCACAACTTTCTTAAACTTAAAAATTTTATAAAGTTGACAATTTTATAAAAGTGTAATTTAGTTTTGTTTAAATACAGTTTTAGTTTTGTTTAAGCTTGTCTAAACAAGCTTAATTCATAATCTGTAAAGATGGAACAGACTAAGAAAGAAGTAAAAGCAGCCACTGTTTTTGTAAATGCAGAATGATGTCAGTCCTCCGATTTCCCATCCGAACAGTCCTATCCAAACTTCCAACTCCCACACTTCCAACTAAGATTTGAAACTGGAGCAAAATCAGATACATTGCTTTGCCAGGGGAGGTTAGCACTATTGTTTTTCAAAGCACATTGTATTTTAATTGTGTAAACTATTAGAATAAAATGTTGGATCATAAAATCTAATAAAGAAGTAAGAATAAGCCTCACTTTGATTATCACATTTTCAAAGAACTTCATTAGCTTACCCTTTGCAATGCAAGGGAGATATTATAACCCATTTTATAGGTAAGGAAGTTAGGATGTGCTGAACCCATCTTGTCACAGCCCTACAACTGGTTTTTGAAAGCTTGGAGTAAAATGCATACCTTTCTAATTCCTATTCCCTTCCTCAATTTGTTGGACTAAATTGGCTTTTTTATTTTCTGTGTGGCACGTTGGCTGATGTGACTTTTTTTCCTCACTGCTTTTCACTCCTCCTGCAATAATACTCTGTTCATAAAGCTATGCGTATGCTAGGGAAGGGAAAGAGCAAAAGGAAAAAGGAAGCTGGTTAAACCTTACAAATCTTATTTAAGTGAACTGCATTTGCTTTTGTCAGCCAAAATTTTTCTGATGATGCCCAAATAATAAAATATTACTGACATGAGAATAAATAATTTCAAATGAAATGTGAATGTATATATAAGCAAAAAAAATTGAACTCTGTGTAAAGCACATCTTAGCTCAGAAGCTGACATCTGTTATCTAACTAATAAACAGAAAATAAGTTACTGTCTACTTTGGTTTCAAAAGATGTTTTACTGTAAAAGAAGATACTACTTTGTTTAGAACCTTTTCTATTCTATGTTTTCCAGTTATTTCTAGATTATTACCAAAAAATAATAAAGAACCACAATCAGCATCCGGTCTCATGGAGCTCTTTTCTTCTTAAAGCAAAATATTCAGCTAATCCTGATTGGTACTGATGGGGCATTCAACATTGGGTTTTTTTTTGCTTTGTGCAGGAGCTGGAAAGCACGTTGCCAGGCCCCTCAGAGTGGCAGGGGAAGGCTGGATGCTCAGGTGATGACTATGCACAGAATGTGGTTTTCAGATGCCAGGAAACAGTCATGAGATTTCAACCAAGGTAAGCCTTGGGATAAGACAGTGCATTTCACTTCTGATTAACTGTAGGAAAGGCTAATTCATTTGCTGCCTTTTGTATAAAATATTCAGACTCCTGGCTCCTATTGGCAGTTGTATTCTGTATTTATAAGCCTAGAACTATTTGGAGAAAGTGAAAGGGATGAAGATAAGAATGCCGATTTCATAATTCTTTAAGCCCCTTATATTTCAAGCAGGAAGAACATCCTTAGTTCAGAAACTTCAATTCCTCTGTGCCAAGTGTCAAAAATACCTTGGCACTCCTTTTCTTTTTCTCCCAGTGCTGACTTGCCTCAATCTTTCTCAGAGTTGTATTCTCTCTGAGAAATGGGAATGGGAAGCCGCACATGTAATTTTAGCATGGGTATGGATTTACGGACAGTTTGGACCCAAGATGCTGTGTAACTGTGCTTGTTCCAATGTTGTGAACAGTACAGGGTGTTCAGGTCAGGCATTAGCTGAGTCTTGATGGCAGGTAACTCCTGTTACTCACGGAGTAACTCAGCTCTGGTATCTATTGCAAGACACAGTTCCTCCTCTGATCCTTCATGGCTGCACAAAAGGCTAGATATAGGGTTTCAACTTGCCCAGCTGACCTGATCTACCAGTAAGGGTGTGTCCTAAGAATAAGATTTACCTCTTACTGACAGGCTTGGACTGTGTAAATAAGATAACGGTCTTCACCCCCATCAGTTTTTGGGGGCACTACTTTACAAATTTCTCATGCTCAGGTGCTGGTCTGGCCCTGCTTTGCTGTGCATATAGAGTTTCAGGCAGGTGAGGCAGGTCTCTGCTCTCTGTTCTGTGCCTCAAGGTGCATGACAGCCTTGGTGCTGTGTGGTAGAGGTTCTGGCTCTCTTTGGAAGGACTGGAGCAGCAGCTATACATCCCTGGGATGCTCAGTGGGTCAGAGAACAGGTAGTTGACATACAGAGCTCATTGCCTCCAAGGTCTGTTTAAAGTCAGGACTAGGTTAGTAGTGACAGTTGCCATCCAGTGGCAGTTTGGTGCTTTAAGGGAAATGAACTTCTTGCCTTCACCACAGCTTTTAGTAGGCAACATTGTAAATGATATTAATTTGTGCTCTCAAAGGAAGCTTTAGCAGAATGACCAAGCATTTAATTAGCTTTCACAAAGAACTGCTTTCACCCTCCAATGCTTGTATCTGCAATTGAGACACTGCAAAGTCCTGCATCTCAGAAAGTGTTTCTAATTAGACCCAGCCTAGGAAGCCTGCCTTCTCTTTTTCTGGCATTCTTTATACTAGGAAAAGATCACAGGGATTTCTTGTAAAGAAGAGCATAGTGAGTTTGGTATCAGAGAGTTAGATCTACCTAGTGGCTCTGCTGGTAAGAGGTCTGAGTATGAGCAGATAATGAAATAACATTGGTTAATTTTGATTGATGGAAGAAACAAGGACTTTAAAGATAAGAACCAGAGTAGTGTGTGCATGAATAAAACAGTAACCACAGCAAAGTTTCCCTGTCCACTTCAACAGTTTGGCCTATTTAGTTTGCCTGGTATTAAACCATTGTTCACTATGCTATTTGTTCCTGTTTAACATCAGAGTAGCTCCTTAGGAAGCCTGCTATCTACAAATGCTAAATCTGTTAAATAATGGTACCTGGATTTACCACGTCAAGAGCTGTGAAAGCATAGTGATCAAATCTCAACTCTGGCCATGTCTTGGTTTGATTATATTACAACGAAACACAGTTGACTTTACTCTTAAATAAGGAATTTCAAACATTGAATAAACAAGCATTAATGCATGGTCCCTAGCCTCACACACATACTTTATTTAACTGTCTTAACTCTCCTTGGAAAAAACATTCCCACCACCCAGAAGGGGGGGGGGGACTTTGAATTACATATGCTAAAGTTACCACCTTCAGTTTGAGGGTCACTGTGTCCGTTGACTCCTCTTAAGGGTCACCAGCAGCTTGCCCCATCCCTCTGCCATCAGTCAGCCCTGATAAGGCCAGAGTAATTACAGCCTCATGACTCAGCTCATGCAGGTCACTAGCTGCTGCATCAGGATCACAGAACTGGCTCGTGCAACAGGCGGTGAAAAATAGCTGCCATGGTATGACATCTTGCCTTGTTTTCTGTCTTCTCTGCTCTGGGACATGGCAAAGGTTAAGTATTCAGTCTCGGCAGCAGGCCATAATCACAGCTAGATTTGACAGAATACATCTGCTAGCTTCATAAAACTTGAGTTTCACTGTCTTCCACCCTGTTTTTGCTAGGTTACACTAAAATTAGCAATGCTTTGGAACACTATATCTGTCTAGGATCCCTAACTCGTAGACCAAAAGCTTTCTGGTCTTTTGGAGGAGATGGTCACACTGCTGCAGGGGTGTCACTGGGCAGGCTCTTCTGTCTATCAGATGTGTGTGGGGAGGATAGGAGAAGAAGGATTTATTTCTGTCTCACACTAAGAAGCAAGGTCGATTGTTTCTAGTGCAGGTCTTGTACCTTCTGCTTTAATTTAGTTTCTGCAGGCTTCTATAGCTCTGTCATTAAGCTCATTGAGTTTAAAGGTCTAAATGCCTCTGAGCTGTGCAGAGTTTTTTAAAAAATCTGTTCTAATGAGTGTGGGGCAGCTAAAACCAAGATAGTTTTAATCTGTCTAAATATGGATTAAAAAATACTGAGATATGAAAAACTTTTCAGTACAGTCCCTGTTAAGCAGAACAACCTAAATTCAGGGTAACCTAACAGGGGATGTTCATGAACAGTTACATGACAGAGAAGAACAGAACAGGCAACAAAAGAGGAACAATCTATGGAAACAGGACTTATAAGTATATGCGTTGATTGGTTGGGGGGGGGTACTTTCATTTTATGATAACCACTGCAACAGTGATGGAAAAGTTTTAGTGGGATTTGAGGGAAATGGGACAATAGACTTGGTGTAGAGGTTTACAGTCAGAAGAATGAGCAAATACTGTCTTGTTCTTGGCTAAGCTGCATCTGACCTGTGAATCAAGGATTTTAATTTCAGGAGCTATTTATTATGCATGGTTTATAAACTTCAGCATCAGTTTAGCATATGAAATGCCATCTGCATGGAAGGAAACCTTTACATTTTTATTAGAAGACCATGAATTTCTAATACTATTGCTAGTGATTACATTGAATACTGCTCTAGTCATTGTGTGTAGTTGGGTTGGGATAAGAGTGTAATATAATCTGCACCTTTGGGAGATAAAAGTTATATGCACGTCCCAGGAACAAGTGTTACAATAAAGGGAATTGCCTTTTTTTAACAGAGAATAGGAAAGTCAGTATGGAACAATATATATGATTACACAAAGCTGCTCCCACCGATTGCCTTCTCAAAGGCAATCAGCAAAAGTTATGCGGATTGCAGAGCTGAGTACGCTGTTACCTGAGTAGAGTATGGTGTTGTCTTCAGATGCCTGTTATACAGAGAGGGAGCTGAAATGTGGGACTCCTGGGTGGTGGGAATGTCAGTGTTACAGAGAAGGTTGCATTCCAAGTCAGTGTGGAAACTGCCCTTTGGGTTTTTTTAAGTTTTCTGCCAAAGAAAAAATCCTGAAAGTTACCCATCTTCCCCATTCCCCAAATAAAATGAGAGTGGAGTGGTTTCATTTAGTAGGACTCAACTGGTCCTGGGTTTCAGAGGCTGTAGGGTGGCATTTGCTGTCAGACCTATGACTGTTCTCCAGGAAAACTGGAGATACTGGGAGTCCTGGGGTGCCCTGGATCTTGGGCTCAGCCAGAGTCTCCCAGGGTTTCTGTGCTTGCCATGAGGGAGACCAAGATCTACTGAGGCTTCCAGTACTTAAATATTCAAGGCAAGTAGCTTTTGATAATGCGGTTCAGGTGGGGACTCTTGTAGTTTCAATGTTTTCTGCTGAACAGCTACTACTCAGGGATGTGTGGGAGAGAGCAGGGAAGCTGCAGAAATGCTGATGTCCCTGCACCATATGGTGGACCCATGCGGGTGAGGCAGAGCTTGTACGGCTGCATTCCCACACAGGCGGCCAGGCGAGCAGGGAGAAAACATGGCCAGGTTCCCTCTGAATCCTGCCTCAGACCTGACAAAAATTCATCACGACCAGTATGTGTCTGCAAATAGCTCTCTGTCAGCAAATCAAGATTTGCTGATGAAACGTTGCTTTGCTGGGAAATCATTGACCAGTTCCTAAGAACAGTTTCTTTAGGAATCTTGGTATTAAAATATTGGTCTTTGGTACCAGTGATACCTCTTGTATCAAGGTATGGAAAGTCCCTGAGCAAGGTCTTGGGGTGCAATACATTTGAAGAAAGAAAAAAAAAAAAAAAAAAGAAAGAAAAAGGCAAGGTGGGGAAAGAACAGAGGGGCAAAAGAAAAAAAGAAAGAAAAGCATCTTACTGTAGCCCAAGTAAGGACTGTGCCTGGAGAGAGTACAAGAGGGGCTCATAATAAGAAAAACAAGTGTGGTTGTCCACAGTCAGCCTTTACTTAACTGCTGTGATTGATGAGACAGACACTGCTACACTGGCTTTCTGTCTGGCTGCTTATTCCAGCATTCAGGGACTGCCCAAGGAGTAGCATAGGATGTATCCAAACAGCCTTGGGCCCTTAATAGTGTTGTTTCTTTCACTGCAAGTGTGCACTTTTTGTTCATCCAAAAGCCTGTTGCAGTTCTGTATTGCTTTGTAAGGATTCATAGGCATGCTTTTGAAACATTCACCTGCAGCCCTGTATTAAGGTGGTGACTATGTTTGAGTTTCATAATGCTTTTTGCCATTTGTGGAGGTTTCAGAAAGGACTTTTTTGTTTTCCTGGCACTTAGGTGTGTTGCTTGTGGGGTCTGCCTTTCTGTGAACTTGGGTGATGTAATCTCTGGATAGGCTAAATCATTCCTCTGATACTGTACTGAGACTGCCCTTCCTGAGCTGTTTACCTGGGACGCCATCCTCACAGTGGCAAGGGTAAAACTGATTGCTAGACTGGAGACAGGGAAGGAGTATTGGGCCAGGATAGACGGAAAGTGAATCTGGAAAAGGGGTTTCATCCCACAGCACAGTGTGTGGTTTGCTTGCCAGGATTTATCCTGGCAGCACAGATGCATTTGTTGGCCCAGGACACTGAGTGCATGTGGCACTGTGGTGCATAAACACATCAGTCTCCTGAGGATGGGGTTAGTGTAATCCAGGGTTGGACTGGACTGAGACTTGCAAATGACAGAATGTAATGCTCCTTTCTGGGTTTAGTCTGTGAAATAAGAAGTGATTCTGCGTAGGTTATCTTTAAATATTTTTCCTAGTTTTTAAAATGATGTGATTTTATTTGAATTTTATGCAAGTTTAGAAGTAATATCATGCATAATTCAATGATTCACACGTTCTGGTCTGTGTTTTAAACAGCTCGCTACTCATGCAAATTGATCTTTCCTTGAAGTCTGATAGAAGCTCTGTTATGAAAATTAGTATTTGGATTTTTTTTTGTTGTGTCCACAAGCCTCAAATGTACATGTTACTGGGTTGCATCTTTGTAATTTGTTCCATGCAGAACAAGATAATTCTGCCAAAACCAGAGTTACCAGTCTATAGGGAGGGTGAGAAATCAGGCCTTTCATATTTTATAAAGAATGATACAACGTATATTTGAGTAGTAGCCACAGAGAGAATTCCATTTTCATTATTTTATATTATGTAAAATAAGGGTTGCCTGCAATTATTCAAAATTTCAGCTAAGGCTTAAAATAATTTTAATGTACTCAGCACAGATGGAAAATGAGGGCTTGTTCCTGCTGCTTTTGAATTTAATGGATATTTTGTGATTGACTTTTAATGACAGTAGGATCCAACCCATAGTTATTAAATTGTAAGCCTTTTGTTGCCCGATGACAATCAGATAACTTGCATTTGCCCAGCAGAGCAGTTAGTCTTGGTGAAAACAGAAAAGCACACCCCAAAACTCTCTATATAGAGGAAGATCAACTCAGCATATATCTATGACTGTTAATGTAAATGGTCTTCACATAAAAATGGTCACTCACCTTAATGATTTCAATATCTCCAGAATCCAAAGAATGCAAAACTAAGAGCATCATACTCCAGTATTTTTAGTGAAAAACAAACAGTAAAATGCAAGACTTCTGCATCCCTGAAACAGCAGACAAGAGGATCATCCTGAATGAGAGAGAGGTGGTACTTCAGGGGTGCTGTAAATGTTTTACTCTCCAGAGTGCGAGACTCATGAGTAATACAGCTGTGAATTACGTAGAACTTTGTATAGCACCTGTAAGAACTGCTGCTAGCATTTAGGTTTTTGTTTTCTTTTTTTAAGGAGAGTTGACATTTGCTGTGTGTCATGCACCCTGAAAGGAGTCATCCAAATGAATACTGGAAGTGTACAAATCTGACACATGTCCTTTTCTTCCTTTCCTTTACATTTATCGCTAGTTCAATGCGATAAATCACTCTAAATATTTTTTTCTTCATTAGTGAATTAATTCTTCAGCTGTTTGTAGCCTCACAGGACCTTCCTGACATGTTATTAAACCAAACTATAAATATTTCACTCTTTCCTATTAAATTAGTGCTTTTGCTCTCCCCATGCTTTTTCTCAGTTTTCTTTAACTCTCTTCTGCTGCCTCATACTGTCCTCTCTGCTGCCTAAAAGCTAGAGATTAGTTGTTAGGCATTAACATTTTTGCTTCTGTAATTCCATTTTCCTTCTGTTCTCTTCACATTATGGAGACATTTGCTATTCATTTTCAGGCAAGATGGCGGAAAGGATATATATATATATATATATGGAGAGCTACAAAGAGATGTAGTTAGGTGCTTATACAGCAGTCAGCCAAGACACCTTGCTGCTTAAGTATCTCCAGAAATGGCTCCTGATCACGTACCTGTGTATCTGGAGGGAGGTGCAGGCTGGATGGCCTGTGAGGCCTCCCATTCTGGTGCTTGGTGTACCACTACCAAAATGACTAATTTTTATTCCTACATGAGTTGCACACTTTGGATCCTGTTTGGAGACAAGTGGTTTTTCACCCTGGTGTAGCTATCTAATATGTCTATTTTGGTAAGGAAAGTGGCATATCCATCATTTCAGTCTTTAAATGCTTCATAAATCTATGAAGAACTACAACAAAGGCCCATGCATCTGTCTGTACTGCTTTTGAGGTCTCTAGAGGCTTTTAAAACTATTTGGTTTTGCTGGGATGACTGAACACAATAGGTTGAAAAATATGAATTATTTTGTCTGAAGGGATCTGGGTTTTGTGTTAGTTTTGGTCACGCCTGTAAGTGAGTCTCACAGGGGCCAGCAAATATTGCCACCTTTTCAGAAACAAGAAATCTCATTCTCTGAGACAGCAATAGTTTCCTTGCTTCAGCTGAGTTGCAAGTGAGCTTGTGATACACCCATGTCAGGCTTTGAAGTTGAGTGTGGAAAGCCTCTGTTTGCTTTGGGGAAGGACAGAGCTGTGGTATGAGGCTATTCAGGTTGCTCACCTAATCCATGGGAAGTTTTTTTTTTAGGCTTCAGTTTCATTCCTTGGTAGAGGGAATTTGTAACTAATCCTGAAGCTGGTAGATGTGTGGAGCCTTAGGCCATGACCACATCTGCCTGGATGGGGCGCAGTTGTCTCATTAGCCATAGTAAGAGGGAGGAGGTTTTCCCCTTGCTGGTCCAGGACCTTCCTTTCCTATTTCCATGTGGAGAAACAGTGATACCTGAGGGAAAACCAAAGCTATGGACACCTCTGATGTCTGCAAAGTGACATTAGAAAATGTGGACATCTCTCTTGCTCAAAGGATTTCCAGCTACTCATGAGAGTCCCTTGGGTCTTCGTGAAATTTGCAAAACAGAACTTAAGCAGAAAGTTGAAGTTTGGGAGCCTGAAATACCATCAAATTTAAATATGGGAAGATTTATTCTTTATGGCTCTGGTACAGGAAAATTCTTGTTCCTGACTTAAAGCATGTGAGACAAATCATGCTTAGATTTAAACATATGCTTGAGCTTTTTCTTGGCTTTAACCAAGATCACCAAGATACTGAGAGATGATCATGCTTCTGTAGAACTTTTTCTCTGTGACAGAGTAAGCCTGGATTTTAATGTCAGAGATTCCAGGACCTCATTTACAGTTCAAATATATTATTTAGGACTCCAGTAAAATCACTGTTGTTTTGAATGAGGTGTAAAATACAGATGTAACTTCCACAGAAGTGTTATTTTTTTAATAAAACAACTTCATCCCATAACTTGTAATTTATGTACAGACACAATGAAACGTTTGAAATATTTGTAGCACAGATAAACAATCTATTGGGTGAAAATTCTTGTTTTGTTTTGTAGAATAGATCAGAACACGTGCATTTCACCAAAAGAAGAAACTGAGCAATTTAACAGCTTAAATGAGGTAAGCTTAACCGAAAGTTTAAATATGATGTTGCAAATTTTGAATTTGATGTTTGGTTTTTGTTAATTCTGAGGTCTTGGAATCATGTAATCTCTTGAGAATCTTAGGTTAGCTTTTTAATGAATCATTCTAGTCATGTTTTTGGAGAAAAGCTTAAAAATGTGGTACGTGAGTGCTATAATAGTTTAAAAGCCAGAAGCAAGAGATTTTAAAAATATTTTAAGTCAACTTTATGCTGCTTTCTGTTTGTGTTCATTTCTGTTCATAAAATAATTAAACATTCAATACTGACTGAGTGAAATGTCATCTTTAAAGAACATTTGATTTTTTCCTCATATTACAGCTCAAATGTGTTCAGTTACCAGTCATGTTTTGTTTAAAAATAAGGAGTTCTCAAGGTTGCTACATCCTGCATAAACTATGAACAGTACAGTGTAGTCTAAAAGGTACTCTTGTTGTAAGATGGGAGGAGGGGAGGATTGAAGAGATGAAGCAAGGAAAGCCAAATAACGCCTGTGACACTTGAAACAAGAGCTCTTTATGCAGGGATTATGCCAGGAGGATGATGTGAGAGTACAGCACAAAGAAGCTGTTTGTGTGGTCATGTCAAACAATGGATGAGCCTGGGCTAGATTCTCACAATCAGCAATATACTGGAGGCCAAAAACAAGCTTTGCAATTATTCGAAGTGGGAAACCTTACAGAGCACCTCCTACAAACAAGGGTATCTGCATGCTAGCATAGAGTATGCTTACATACTGCAAGGGCAGTGAACAATATTAGGCTTAAACAAGGAGCAGACAATATTTTTAAGTGTAGATCAAGACAACAGAACAACAGAAGAAGAGGGGAAAAAAGAGTTGGGGGAAGGGAAGCCTATTCCTGCCAAACCATGGAAAAAGCAGCTTTGTTTCCATAATGAGCCAGAGAACATCTATGTCTATTAATAGATGCCTGACTTTCATTAGGAGAAAACCACAACGTGTCCTTTTAAAGGAATTCAGACTTAAGCTTCTCCTTATAATGAATTATTTCCTGTGCATTTGTGTCATTGCTGTGCAGCTCACTGTTGAAAAATCTCAACGCTGAGTAGTAAGGCACATTCCATGACCAATGTAAGGGAGTATACTCAGCCTCTGCCTAGCCAATTTAAACCCTGGGAGAAATCATTAAGTTATTGTTTCTTTTGAAAAGCCCTGTTGCAAATAATCACCAAAGCTTCCACTTAAAAAACTTCCATTTAAAATTCTGGCAAAGAATTTCTTAAAGATTAAGATAAAATATTATAATAAATCCATGTAAGATATTAAAACAGATAATTAGATCAGAAAATAAAATAAATTGCTAATACTTTATGGGGAATGAGCAAGGGTTACATTCTGGTGCTTTCTTTTGCAAAATCTTGGCTTGTATTTTATCTCAGGCCCACTACAAACACAAATGGACATGTGTCATAAGGAAATAAATTCCCTTCTTGGATTAAAGAAAGTGGTGTCTCTCCTCACTGCTCACCCCTGGCATTATACAGACCCAGAACATATCTTGTTCTATCTTCTTGTTGCTTGTTTGTTCCCCATAAAGGAACTTCTGAATTGAAAATGGCATACGCCTCAAGACACAAATATTGCCATAACAGATACCGCAGAAGTTTATTTACGTTCACATAAAATATGCCTATCTTATTTTAACCTGAACTTTCAGATTAAAAAGCAAGAGAGATGCTTTTATACATCACCGTTCTAATGCAACATATAAAAGCATTAAACTCCTTAGAGTGAAAAAATTGAACAGGTTGATATTTGCTCAGTTTCTTTTCTATATGAATCACCTCAAAGCCAACTAAATAATGAAAGCTTGGATTATTCTCTTTCTCTGCCCCAGCTGATTTCATAAATCCAGTAAATCTATCAATAAACTGGATATAATAGACAAGCTGCCTTCCTGTCCTGGAGGGGCAGGAGCAGGCCCTGGGGCAGGGTGCAGCCTTCCTTAATATTCAGAAACACCATGTGTAGGGCAGGGTGGTTTCAGTGCATGCAGAAAGCACCAAGTCTGAGCTTTGCTTCTCCTCCCTCACCCTGTTAGTCTCCAGGCTGAGACTAGGCAGGGGCCATGAGTGGGGCAGACCTATTCCCTTTCCCTCAGTTCTTAAATTTACCAGACCTGAGGATGTCCACAAGAATGAAACAAAGGATGCTGATAATAGCAATGCTTCTTCAGGGAAAGAAATTATTTCTAACAGCAGTGGCTCTCTTTGGCCATTGTTAGCTATCTGCTCTCTCTGTGGTAATGCAGTGAGCACTGGTGGATTAGCAGGTTTGGCAATGTTGTAGCTCTTGGTGCAATAAGGGAGAGTGCAGGGCTGTGAGGCTCCATTTGGGACATCATCTCCCATCAGGCTCTGCCCCCTGGACATGCTGACCAACACATCACATGGTGCTGATCCTGCAGGGGCCCCATGCAGGGACCTCCAGCTGGAGAGGTAGTTGCTGATGGCACCTACCAAGAAAAAGTTTATAGACTATTTCAGGAGACTCCTACTCATTGCCGGTGTCCCATTCTCTGGAGGATTTAGTGGTGTGAGTGTAGGTGTGTGGCATTTATCTCTAGAAGTAAGAGGTTACCTATCATCTCAATAATTCCTTGCCCTATGGCCTCAATTCTTGATTTTCAATAATCATTGGATGGAAAGAGAGATGGTCAGTGGGGTACAGTCTACAGGCTTACTTGTTTGTACAGGTGGTCTCTTTACTACAGGCTGAGCTTCCCCTGCAAATGGCAATCCTTTTGTACTGAGTTTTCTCCAGCAGGCAACAGTATGATACTTTAATTACTTCATTTTCTTAAAGCATTAGCAAAAATTACAAATACAAGAGAAATACCACACTGTCTCTCTTTCTGTTTTCCTCAGACTTCCTGTAAATGTCTTTATTTGTCCATTATCTTTGATCTGGAATAATGCAGGATGTTTTTTCTTCTTCTGGTGGAATTGGCATAGCTCAAGTTCCTTGAATTGTCCGTTACTTTAAGAGGACATAAGAAGACATAGGCCTTTGTCCAGGACAATTATTATTGCTTCCTTTTCAAACTTGCAAAATACTATTCTTAAGAGGCAACAATATGGGTATTTTTCCAAAGAAACTTAAGGATCCATTTTAAATATTAATATGTCCTTTCATTTGCATTAGCATGGATCAGGAATTACTGTATCAGAAACACTGGTGTTAGGCACCAGAGTAAAGCTGGAATGAGCATCAGATCTGAAGCATTTGAACTGAGATCATTACTTGATATAATAGGCCATAGGTTAAATTGCTTCAGTGATATCAGTTTCCCATATAAGAGCTTACTAAAATTTATGATGGTACCCACCATGACCTAACATTGACCTTTCTATGTATTTTAGCTATTTGTATTTGCTTCTAACATGTTTTGCAACTTCTTTTAAATGGCCAAGAGCAGAGACGGCCCAGGTCTGTACCATGAGAGATTTTTAAGTAGCATGCGCACAGACTGGTTCATCTCCACATTAGATGTTTTGCTGTGTGTGTGGTGCAGAAGAGTACACATCCCCATCACTGGGGCAGGATGCCTGCAGTCACATCAGGGCTGCACAGGTACTGGAAAGTATGGGAGAATTAGAAGGAATTTGGAAGTGGTCAGGAAGATTTGGAGGGTTTGAGAAGATGAAGACAGGGCTCAGACTTTAATTTCTCTTCTTGCCTTCCTTTTGTTGGCAGTTGGTAGCATGTTGGCCTGCCTCTAGCGAGCCCAAGGATAGAGGACCCGCTGTCAGTTGCTGATATACGGTTGTGTCCCATCCCAGAGCACCTTGCTGCTCTGTTTGGGCTGCAGTTGCAGAAACAGGGGGCTGCACTGCTCCTGCCACAGTCCAGGAGGTCTGAGGCTGGCAGGATCCAGCCTGGCTGCTCTGGCATTCCTGGCACTTCAAGCAGTCCCCTGAGAAGGGTGGGACAGGACACGCGGCAGAGCAGGCAGCAAGCTCTTCCCTACCATTTACTAGGACGCTCCTGTTGCCTATGAGTTGGTGACCCTGGGCAGCTTTGTGCTTGGCCTTTGCTGAAAGCTATGTCTCCTTCCATGTGTTCCCATAAATACATGGTGGCTTTTCATGTATAGTGCGCTGTGGCAGTACCACAGTACTCAGCTGTGTTTTAGGAATAAGATGAGATTGATGGCATACTCCAGATTCATCATCTGCCTGGTAACAACAAAATGATGAAAGCTACTTACTCTTTTTCTCCCGACATCAAATCCCTGTCAAGGGCACATTCATGAAATCATATAAGGTATTTCTATTATTATTATTATATGAATTTTTCTAGTATTTGGCAGTGACTGGAAATTTGCCATCCATCCACCTTCCACAGATGGGTGAAAAAATATCATTTAGAGCAACTGAATATAAACAAGCTGGTGAATTACAGCATAAGCTTTGCTGAAATACAATGTTTAACAATGTAGTCTGTGTGGATGCTTTTATACTGAACTTACCATAAATACTAATGTATTATAAGAAATAATGATGCAAAGTGAATGTATTTTCTTAATATGGGAATTTTTTTGTCAAATGCGTGAAGTAACAGTCTGTGAAGGTTAGGTATATTTGTCAGTTATTTGCCCATGTTCACCTTGTTGGTATGTTCTTCTGGTACGTTTGCCTATGTTTTCCCTACTTGCCATCAGCAGTTCTTTTGATTAGGTCCGAGCTGGGACCAGGGTCCTCACTGGCCTGTAACTGGTATAACCTTCTTTTGCTAGATGACATTAATGACTGTAAAATGTTGCCTGTCTGTTGTGATAATCCCACAGCCAGTTCATTTGGGACTAGCTAGGGTGAGAGACAGTGGAGAATGAGGCCTGTCATGTCATGAAAACTCTTCCCAAAACAGTGCTATGGGTACAATTCAATTCAGCATCCTTCCCTTGACAAGGAAAATTCACTGCCACTTGAAAGCTGTTGAAGGTGAGATGGTTTCCATCATGCTGTCTCTAATTCAAGAAAGTCCTGTAGAGGATTAAACAAGACTTCGGAAGTGCCTCATAAAATATACTCAAATTGATGGTAAGAAAACTACTAAATACATCAAAAGCAGGAAGCCAGGTAGGGTATCACTGGGACTGCTGGCTGACATGTAAAATGGGCACTGTGGTGGTACAGCTGTAAACAGAGAGGTTGAGTGAATTTGTTATATTGGTCTTCACTGATAAAGTCCATGTTGGGGACGTTTGCACACCTGGTATACTCTTTCCAGCAGACGGGTCAAAGCAGACAGAAGTGTGAAGTAATATATGTAAAATATTGGACCAAACAGTGTCAGTAAGTGACAAGGAAAAGGTGCCAGTCATTCAAGAGTCCTGAAGGAACTGAGGTGTGAAGATGAGGTGCTGCTGGTCAAGATGGGTAAATCATCCTTACAAATGGCAGCTGGGCCAGAGGATGGTAGGTTGTTAATGCAACCTGAGCCTGGGAAGAGTAAAAGTATCTTCTGCCTCAGGTCATAGAAACCAGCTTTATATCATGCCATATTTTTAAAGAATAGTATTATCTTTAGGCATCTCGTTATGAATCAGTGTTTGATCTTGCAGTCACTTCATTCCTGGTATTATAGGATGAGATATCAAAATGTACCTTGACAACAGATGAGAGGAACTTAATTCTAAAATAAATGTATAACACAAGCCATTTCTTTCCTCATGCGTCTCTAATATCAAGCTGCTTCTAACAGGAATGGCCAGAGCTCGTGTATGCTCTGGGACCAGGAGAAGGAAGGTGTTCCTGGATTTCCTTTTTGACCTAAGCTGAGGCCAAAATACAAGTGTTTGATTGTAACATAATCTGTTTTGTGGAACGTGATATGGATTTTGAAGCACTCCTGACAGAACATAGAGGGTTGCAGGATCTATTTACGGTGATCTTGTGCTTTTTTGAAACTTCCCATTTTGAGGTGTCGCCTAGGAAAAGCTACTTTCTGTTCCCTTTTCACTGACTGAATTCTATAAAAAGAATGCAAGGATTAAGGCTGAAATCTTCCCTGCAGTTCTCAGCCAAAATACTCTCCTTTTTAAATTTTTATTTATTTAAATATTTATTAACCTAAAACCACTGGCAACCTTGGGTTTACAAAAGGGCTGTATTACAATAAAAATAATGCAAAGACATATTAAACTATTCACTACATAGGTGACATTGTTACACAAAGGAAATTATTCCAGTAAATAAATTCATTATTTCATTAAATGAATCAATAAATTGGTTTCAGATCTTTGACAGAGTGAGGAAAGGAGCTTTTCAGGGAACTAAGGGGTTTTTTTTTTTGGTTTTTTTTTTTTTTTTTTTTTTTTTTTTTTCAGAAATTGCTCTTCACAAATATGTACCATCGGAGTGACTTAACATTTTATGTATAATTCTCTGTGTGTCAGCTGTGTGATTATTAAGACAGCCTTGAGTGATTTTGTTTTATGTTACAAGCTGTATTTCCCTTGAGAGAGGGGAACTGAATGCAAGGGATATCAGTAGTGACTCATTTTGCCCCGTCAGATCGTGATTAGGGCTTTCACAGCATTTACATTACAGCAAGATGCTTCTGTCCGATTGTACAGCTGAATATTGCATGCAGCATTAAAGATTAAAATGAGAAATGGACCAAGCATGACACAGTAGCTGGAAGTGATGTTATAGATAACTAGCCTTGTCCTCATTGATCTATCTGCAGCAAGTGACAATGATCTGTTAATTTTACCTTTGCAGCAGATAGGAAATTATTTGTTTGCCCTGTAGAAGCAGCAGCAGCCTACATAAAAGCTATGTCTGCATAAAGGACTATCTCTAAAAAAGCCAATTAAAAAAAATCTCTTCCAAGAATCCCATGAGGGAGCGTGTTCTCAGTAACTCTTTGTTCACTGCTGTGTACTGCACAATAGGCTAGAGAGGGAGATTTGGTTTTTTATGAATGGTAAATGGGGAGGGACATAATGTCATCAGATCGTGATGTCAGCCCAATGAATGAAATACTTGCTTAGCGTATTGCTTCAAGACCAAGAAAAGGGACACCATCTCAATTTGGCTTCCTAGAATAAATCCTCTTTTGCTGACGAAGTCATCTTCACCATGTGTCGTGCATAATCCATGTAAATTGGGACTTAAATAACCAGAAGTGAAGAAACTCATGGCATAGTGCACATTTGTGCTCTTGCACATCCTCTTAGAGCTGCTAGTGGAACACCCCTTTGCAGGCGCTGCTAATGGGCTCAGTGAGTTGAAGAGCTATCGCTGTATTCAGTTGTTCTTTATCTAGCCCAATGTTCTGCTTTTGTCTGCAGAATTCTTTGTTGAAGCTACAAGCCCTTGAAACCGATCTGTGCTCTGCGTTTCTGCCAACCCAGGAAGAATCTCATCAGTTGCCGGCACCCAAGGATCCAGCCCCTTCATCAGTCCAAACCAGTGTGCAAGCTGATGGGGCCAGTTGTGGAGGTAAGCAATCATGTCATGATGTGTTCTCATTTGCAATTATAAAAAAAACCTTGTGACTTGCAGTTTAATATCAGATTTGCAGTCCTCTAGGAAACAGTGCAGAGCCAATGCAAAGCACCATTTCCTGATACAAATTCTTTGTAATATAGAAAAGGGTGATACCTGTTAAAAGAACAGAAATAAATAACTGTAACATTCTCTTTTTCTGAGAGGGAGTCTTGCTTTTCAGACAGGTTTTAAGAATCCTGATTCTTTCATTTTCAGTTTTAATCTGTTTGTTTGGCTTCTTTTTTCAAGTAAATTTACACTCTTTACTTCCTATGTCTGTATTCTGTGAGATCACCTGCCATATCACATAATTCTATTTCTGTCATTCTTTTTGTCAGAGAAATATCACTTCATTTCTCCTATTATTGATTTTAATTTAATGCATCAGCAGAGAGATAACGAAGGTGAGTTTTACGGCATGTGGATTTTAATCATTCATGAACATGTAATATTACCCATCTAGGCAAACTGTGGTGTGTTATCTCTCCGTTTTTCCTTGATATGGAAACAAGTCCTTGCAAATAAATAGCCCTAAGGGTCGGCACTATTTTTGTCAATTCATAGCTTGCAGTCTCAGGGCTGGCAGAGTCGTGATGCTCAGCAGAAGAGGAATCACTGTTCGTGAAAAATAGGTCAAAGGCAATATGACTAATACATCTCACAGACAAGTGACATGAATACACAAATACATTGTTCACCATGTATGGTCCAAATTAAGACAGACAGGTCAGTAACCCCTTTGCAATTGATGTTTTGCGTCAGAATAAAGGCCGGGTACAGAAGAGCTTATTTCAGAAGCTGTTTGCTTAGAATTTTCAGCAAGAAATAACAGTAAGTTATTTACTGAAACAAATCACAAATTGTAGTGTTCTGCTTAAGAAATTCTAAAGTCTAAGGTTTGCATTGCACAATTAAGGGAAATGGTTTGTAGAATCCAAATTATTATAAAGAGGAAGGAATATAAAAATACTAAATATCCTGGGGTTTAGATTAAAAAAAAAAAAAAAAAAGATACTTTAGCCCAGCTAGGCAAATACCTTAATAGCTCTTGGATACAGGTATGGAACTTGCAGTGGTGCTAGTCCCTTGGCGTGGATCCGAGGCAGAGTCAGATCTCATATTTGCGCTGCACAGGCCGAGATATTTTGCAGCCCATCCAAAATCTGCACTGACTCTTTTCCTTTATGGCAGGGTGGGGTTTTCCTCCTTTTCCAGTATTTTAATGAATTATTTTGTTCTGGTAGTCTCATAATTCATTGTTAGGATGGTTCATAATTGTTTCCTTTGCTTATTTTTGCTGTTTCGATTGGATTTTGTTTCAATTTGTACTGTTCGTGACCCCTACTTCTGATACCCTCTCTAGCTCCTATTTGCCTATCTCCAGAAGATATTGGATGATGTAGCATTTCTTTCACACATTTCAGAGCATGCTCTGTCACTCTAGCAGTTCAAACTTGTGCTTTAATTAACACTTACCTATTTAATGGATTTTAATGTATTCTCATTCCTGCTAACATCTGCTTTGGGGTTTGTGGGTTTTTTTTAATAACTTGCCATTTTGCCTGGTTAGAGCTAGTCGTAATTCTGCCTCTGAAATTACTACTGAAATCTTCTGATACATTCAGTTTAGGTACAGTTTTCACATGGGACTATTGGCTATTTCAGCTTGAACTTGGATAGAAGTCCAGAGATTTGTACCAGACTAGGAACAGAGTTTTTAGAAGATGTGCCATATATACTACATCTCTAGTTATTAGCCTTTGCTCAGTGAATCGGGCAATAAAAATTTTAATATTTATGATGTACAAATGTATTATTTTTAAAATAAACATGATAATATAGTCTATTTAATTTATTTTGTTTCACATCCCCGTCAACAATAATTAAAAAAAAATACATTATATGTATAGTGAGTGAAGGTAGAACAGTCTAGTAAAATGACAGCATGCAAATTATAAGGGGTGAACAGTATTTCTTACCTCTGAGCAAAGTCAGCAATTGCCAGTTTACTTTTTAATATGAAAAAACTTGAATTAGAGCTGGCAAAATGAGACCATAAGGAATTGCAAGAGGATATTAAGTTAGTGTTTTTAAGGGAAAAAAAGAAAAGCAGAGTATGAGTTATTTTTATAGCTTTTGGATGTGAGTATACATGAAATATGTGACGAGCAGTGAGCAGCTGAACTTAACTACAAGATGTTCTAAATGTCTTTTAAATTAAAAATTATGACACTGGCATTCATGGACCTAATATGTTGAGGGATGAATACATTACATCTGCATATTCTTTTTTCTATACAACAGACTTCAGTGTACTATTGTTTTACTTAAAGAATATCACATGCAGGAATACAGACTTGTACCATATGACTTGTCATATGATTGAAGAACACATTATGAAGCATACTGCATATTATTAGATACTAGATCTTGGCTTTAAGTCCTGTCTTAGCTCTTGTCAGTGCTAAACTGGACTGAGTAGATGAGATGGAGGAGATGCAGGCTAAGAGGCAACTTACTGGCTTAGCTAGAGGTGGCTTTAGTTCCCAGTTTTGGCAAAAACAGGTTAAAATAAGATCAGACACATGAACACAAGTAGATGTTTAGTCAGTTCATGGTCTACTCGCAGGATAACACTTAGTGTCTTGTTTAGGTCCTAAGTTGTAATTAAAAATGGGGTTGGTTATAATTTGTCATCATCCTGAGATGCTCTGCTATTATAGTAACTGGGCCACATAAACAAACCAGTTTGAATGACTTGCTGACCACTTCTGGACAGTCGGTGGTAATTTAATGCATCTGTGGTAGGGTTGGGTCTAAAACCTTTCTTGGGGCCCTTACAAAGTTGCACCAGTCTGTGAGCTTTAGTGGAGCAATGCTGTCAGGAAGCCCTGGTGCCACGGAAACAGAAGAGCCCGGGGCTTTGGGAAATACTCCCAAACTCACCTGCCATGCAGGTTGTCTCCCTTCGATTTGCTGGCTGAATAAAAAGACCTCCTTGAACTCTCTGCAGCTCTGTGTGTGGTTTTACACTGGGGCTGCTCCAGCCACTACTTGTCCTTTGCATTTATCTTCCAGGAGTGTATACTCTTGAGTGTGTACTTTTCTTCCATTTAGAAGAATGAAAAGAACCCAGATTGGGTTGGGCCTAGTAAAATTACCTAGTTGTAAATGTGAAAAGGAGCAAATGTCTGTGACCATATAGTTTATCAGCAGTACAGACTGCCCCCTGCAAAAGAGTACTTCTAGGTCCACAGAAAATCAGAGTTAAAATGTTGGAAACTTTTTTCCTGCACCTATCATACACACACTGGCTGATTTTTTTATAACATCTTTTTCCTTTCACAGTGAAGAGGCTGCTACTTAGTATGACTATAAAAATGTATTCCTTTTAATAACAGAGCATGAGAAATAGAGAAACTATTCTTAGTCAACCTACTTCACAGTGATTATATGTTTCTTGAAGTTCAAAGATGGTGAAATAAAAGGAAGGAAGCCAGTTTCTTCTCATTGAGAATATTGTTTTTCAGAAGTTAAAAAAATAACAACTCACAAGACAAAAACCAAACAAAAACAGTAATTGTTTTTTTTTTTAAAGTCTTACAGGGTAAGGAAAGATTACTTGCCAGAAAATGACACTTTTTTTGCAGAACATTTATTCCAGCCTTTATCACTGTATGTTGTCTGTGTACATAATTTCCCATAAGTGGTACAATGCTCTACTCTTGCTTCTCCCAGATGCCTTTCTGGATCTCTTTATGGGAGGATTTGAATCTCACACACAATTTAGAAGTTTTGGGTGTTGCTCTGGTATCTTGGAGAGTTGAATTTGACCTACAGAGTATGAAGTACTCAGAGAAAAGATGCTAGGTTAGAATTAATAATCAACTACATTGTCTCATTGTGAAAATGCTTAACATAATTATAACTGATGGTGGTGTTAGAGTAGATGAACTTACAAAAGTCACATGTAACTTTTGCACGACAGACTAAACTGTCATTATACAATATACAGTTGGATGTTTTGTTGTCTGTAAAGCAAAACTAGTTGGATAGTGCCTGATAAAATTATATTATAGGCCATTGTAACTATTATTTTTTAAATCAGTAGTTGCTTTCTATGAAGGATGCGTTCAGAGCTGGTTTGTCCCTGCTGTCCCAGTGCAGCAATTGATATTTGTAGCTTCAGTATCTGTTGGACAGAGGTCAAATAAAATGCATTACAAAGGTTCCATTAAAATCCTGAAGGAAATACCCGCTCACCATGGGAATGTCATGTCCCATGTACAAAGGAGAAAATGGGAAGAAAGTGAAGGTGAAAGAACTTTTCTAAATCTGCCTGCTCTTTTGTGAGTAAATCCATGTACAGTTGTTTTTCTGTGCAGTTCTAAGCTTTCACTGAATAAAAAGTTTCTGTGAAATTTATTAGAATGCATGCTATATTGCAAATATAATACTGACTAGGAATAACATGCATGCTGCTTGGAAATATAAAATAATTGATATGAATTCAAAGGCTATATATATACATGGCTTTAGAGGAAAAAAATAATGTAGCTGGTGCAAAATATTATGTACTATGGAAACTGATGTAGGGGAACCAGAGACAGAGCACATTCTTTGCTTTAGCATATATTAACTGTTTTTTTTTTATGAGAGCATGGAGTTTTTCTCTAAAAATATAATCTGCTTTAAAGCACAATCATCTGATAGCAAAAATATTGACTAGGCTAGATCATCCTCACCCATTTCACCCACTGAGGGTGAGGAAGAAGATACAATGGTTCTTCGCATTAATGTACCCAGGTACAGCAAAGGGAAGGTGAACTCTTGGTATTCGCTGGAGGTAGGCTCTGTAATGTGCCCATTATTTTCCATGTTACCCATAAACAGAGTCAGTGTGATGAGGTTCACCAACTCCTACTTTTTCAGTCCAGAATAAATCATTCTGATTTCTAGCTTGACCATCTCTATAAAACAAATTTTACCTTTTGAGGCACCTGAGGTGAAGTTTCCATTTATAGTCAAGGCCAATATTAACATAATATCATAAGCATGACTCCTCCAAGTAGCAGTCACTGCACACTACCTTGAATAACTACCTTGAATGTTATTGGTCGTGGTTGTTATTTTTGTATTTTGTGTTCTTTAGAGCCATGCATATGTTACTTCAAACCTCAACGAAATTCTGCAAGCAACCCTGGAGGTTCTTAGCATCAGGACATACTATATTTTGATCTGCCTTTCTTTTGACCAAAGGACTAAATGCTAAATCACAGAATTAAACTTGTTTTGTACATTTGTTGTCATCTTCAGGAATGTGGCTTTCAAAAGCAAACATCTATGAAATTATAATTAATGCTACTATTCTGGGAAACTCCCCATCTTTATATTCTACTTTATCATTTACAATCACACCCACCCACCTTCTCCTGTGGAACTCAAAAATGCTTTATGCTAAGCCAGTACCTGTCCTTTCTATTTTTCCATCCTCAGTATTATGTTCATCCTGCGTGTGATACTTTGCTGAACTATTTGCTGTTTACTTTGAATACTTATGCTTTGAATACTTCTGTAAGTATAGATTTGCATTTATCTAGGTAGCTAAATATCTTGTGAGTGACCCTCAGTCCATATTGTTTTATGCTTTCTTTCTAGAGCCTGTGCCAGCCCACAGAGACTGGCAGAATGACATGGACAGCAGCCTGCAAGAACATCACTCCCAAGGGACCAGTCAACTGCTGTATCACATCACAGATGGAGACAATCCTCTCTTGTCACCACGCTGCTCTATCTTTAGCCAAAGCCAGAGATTTAATCTAGACACAGAGTCTGCCCCTTCTCCACCAAGTGCTCAACCTTTCATGATGTAAGGAAATATATTTTAATTCTTAGATATGTTAAATAATTTTTGTACAAGCCATCATCTTTGTCTCTTCATGTTTTTCAGTTACTGTTATGTCATAAACAAGAAATTTTCATATTGTAGCATATTTTGACATGGTTAATTTGCAATAGTGTTTTTTCAGTAATAACACAGTACAATATTTGAAGTCTTTGTTAGTTATATTTAGCAGGGACAGTTTTAAATGTTAGTTAGTAATTAGTCTGAGGAGTGAACATAAGGCAGAGAGGGCTATCAGGGTATAATACTAAAAATTTCAGATGTAATAGAACTTGAGTCATCTCCAAGATATGAAAGTGTCACAGAACACACAAACAGTCCATATATGTGATCTCCAAAAACCAAGTTGTGAGTTTCAGACAGAAACCAAACTTTCTTCAAAGCTTATATACATAGCTGTCAGCTGCATATGAAAAATAATCAGATTTATTGATTTGCAATTGTAAAAAATCAGAAACTAAACTGCCTTCAAAATGATAATGTTTATTCCCAGTAATAAAATACTCCCTGAGCTTACTTTTACAAATCATGTCGTTACAGTCTCCTGTTACAGTTGGAAGATTTGTGAAGTAAGGTGCCGGTGTTAAATGTAAATACTGGACCAGATTGCGACCTACCAGATTAAACTTTTGAAAAATACCCAGAAATCCCACAATTAATTTAAAAAAAAAAAAAAAGAGAGTGTGAAAGACAGATGGTGAACTCATTAGTATACCCTAGGGGTACCTTCAAGCAAAAGCAATTATTTTATGCTTACTTTGTAAAACTAAACTAGTTCTATCCTGTAAAAGAACCTAGCTGCAAATTTTGAAGTGCCTGAAACAAGGCATGGTCCATTATAGCCTGTTTTTTGATCCGGCTACTATGCTTTTGGCTTTTGCAGGGCAAGAAGTTCTTCTAGATGTAACTGTGAAGAGTGCAAAGAACCACAAACAGTAGCACAACTTACCAAGCATCTTCAGAGTCTCAAGAGAAAAATTAGGAAGTATGAAGAAAGGTTTGAGCAAGAAAAAAAATACCTGGTAAGGTAATAATTGAAAAGATAAAGGGAAATGCTACAAGAGGCAAGGAAGAATCCCAGTGTATTTCAACTTATGCAAAACAATAGGAAAAAGGGTATGTTTGGTGAAATGAAATAGGAAAATCATCAATGATGGAATATGTTTTTATCATCTTTCAGTGTATGCAGTAGTTCTGAGACTCTACTTTGCATTTTCTCTGGATTACCTTTGTTGCAAAATATCCATCTTCTAGATGTGTGAGAAGTGTGAATCAGTGAAATATAGCTGACAGGCTTGTGAACCAAAACGATTCAAAAGACGAAAAGCTACTTATTTACTTTGTAGAAGTAATTTGCTTGGAAACTGTTGCTCTGCTGTGCAGATTCCTTCATTCAGGAAGACTCCTGTAAACCTCCAAAACATAGGGCTCGATAGAAGCTGATGGCAGGACCTGAGGTCAATGGTGTGCTCTGTGCAGTGTATGCAAGATCATAGTTTGTATGATGTGAATTGTGCAATATAAACATATCAAAATACCCATGATGCTAGGGGTGTGTACAATACGAAACAGGAAAGTTTGTGATATTTCATGACTACATTAAAATGAAAATTCCGCAAATTTTGTATTACCTTGTAGTCTCATCAGTGACTGCAAACTTAAATGTACATTTTTGAATTGTACTGCCCTACGGTCATCATATACTCTTAGGAGTAAATTTTCATAAACAGTCATCACACTGTGACTAGAAAAGAATTTATTTCAGAGGTTTAATTTTGCAAAACTCTTTTGCCATTTTAAATATCTGAGTTTTGAAGATCCAGAGTAAATTAATTTTAATTTGGAGGCAATTTCTATATGTAAAGAAGGAACTGATGTACAAAGATTTTGTTGTTTGTTGCTTTTGAAATCATTCTGTTGCACAGAATTTTTTCATTTGATTAGTTAAGCAGTTCAGTTGAAATGCTTAAAGTGCTGTTTCCCAAGAGAATCCCTGTCTTAAAGCAGTAAGGGCTTATCCTTGCAAGGAACAGAGTGCTTCCGTTACCATCCTGGAAATCACTTAGGAACTTCACTAACATTGGATATTTGATCAGTCCTTTTGAAGTCACTGAGATTACTTATCCAATTAGTCAAAGACTTAAATTTTTTTTTAGGCTCAGAGCCAAAATACTCAGATCCATGTAGCACTGTGCCACAATGGGAAGAGATAAGGCATGATAGATTGGTACCATGATCAAGCCAAATGCTCTGCATGACACTATGATATAGTACAGTTGGAACTACAGGCATTTTTTAGCACACTGTGTGTGGATGGCTTTTTATCTGTTTGATCGTATAACCATCAATTCTTTCTTTTTTATTCTTCTTTTTTTCTTTACATTCAGCCTTCACATGGTGACAAGACTTCCAATCCT
Source organism: Morus bassanus (assembly GCA_031468815.1). NCBI lineage: Eukaryota > Metazoa > Chordata > Aves > Suliformes > Sulidae > Morus > Morus bassanus. The sequence continues at coordinate 8,834,047 of CM062583.1, forward strand.
GAAGTTCTGAAATGGATGAATGATTTGGCCAAAGGTCGTAAGCAGCTCAAAGGTACATAATAGCATGTCATTTCGCTTTGCTCTTAAAGCTTTTGAAAGTATGAGTGTACCTGGAATATTTTAGAGTTAGTTTTCTAACCTCAGTGCTCTGCTTATTTTTCACTAATGCGTGGCAATAAGTCTCCCAATGACAACAAAGACATTAGGTGATATGACTTGCCTTGATTTCTGAAAGCAGGGATTAAAGTAGGCCCTCGTAACAAGGCTAAAAAGGGGAAGGGAAAAAAGACATCATTTCTCCCTCATATCTATCAACATTCATGCGAAAGGCAATGGTAGTCTGAATATTTTTTATGAGAGTCTGAAATACAGAACTACAAAGTTAAAAGTGTCCTTCTAATAGTACCAATGTAGGTGCAAAATGTTTCTTTAGGATTGAGGTTAAACAACTCTAAAGCTTTTATTTTTTTGATCATAAAAACAGATCTGTCCCAGATATTAGATTTGGTCTTGAGGGTCAAGTTTTGCCCTTGACTGTCTGCATACCAGTCCATTAACTTGTGTGGGTGTATCATATGCTTGCCCTCAGGGAGAATGTAGCCAGGACAGATTGATTTTTTTTTTCTTTTTGAAGGCTATTTATAATTCATCTAAATCTTTTTTTCCCCATCATAAATGGATTCTTACTACTAATTAAGTTGTAGTACTATGTTTGATCTCTTGTTTTAGAGATAGTTAAGAATGTAGATATAGAGGGTGTGAGTGTGGTAAATAAAGAACTAGAAACTCATCTTTCAGTAAATTTCTTCTGGAAACCTCTCCCTTAAATACGAGGCTACGTAACTGCTAGATTTATTTTTTTTCCCCTTGAACTTTGTACTACAAATCCAGGATGGGCAAATGAGAGGAAATGGTCAAACTACATAGTTAACTTTCTGAAAATTATCTCTCTGACTCAAACATTGCTTCAGCTAGCCAGGGAGTCTAGCTTTCACGGATCAGGCTCACCTTCACACCCAAAATGCCTTGATCCTGTGAACACCCTTGATTTTATTACTTTGAATAATGACACTACTTTTAAGTGAAGAAAGGTTCATGAGGTTCGTGGGACAGGTGCAGCTGAAATCCAAAAGCTCTCAGGTGCTTGTATGTCCTTCTTTCCTTCTTCAAGTTCATAAGGCCTGTCCATCCTTCCCAACTCTGAGTTTAATAAAAATTACTATTTTTCCCTACAAACCTGGCCTGTAATCCCAGACTGTCACAGCTAAAAATTATGTTACTCTTTCTGCACAGATTTCAATAAATTTGACACATTTGGAGCCATCATCCTGCCTTGCCCAAGGTCCCTCGCCAGCCAGGCATACTCTAGGAACAAAGCCTGGTTTTATGGGAGCTAATTCAGACCTTAATTCAATTTCCTTGTTGCTCTGTGCAGGTCCCTAGAGCTCCAGTGTCTTTGGCTTGGTGTCAAGCTAATATACTTACATACTTTATTGCATCCAGGCAGGTTGCTGACTGCGAAGCTAGGACACACTGTAACCTATATGCCTTCTGCTCAGGTGCTCTTCTGCCAAGGGAAGTCATTTAAGCAAAGTGGCTGATTGTCCTTGCGACGACCAGCTCAGTACCCTGGCTGGGATGGCAATGCTGCCTCTGGAAGGGAGGGCTGTGGTTTAAACTGCACTAGAGAAGAGGCATGTTGGTTATGCAGACCTGGAGTATGTGGCCCCCGTAGCCTGGCAGCTGGCATGGCGGGCTGCGCAGCACAGCTTAGCCTCCCCAGCCCTTCTTAGGCCTTCGCTCTCCTCCTCATTTGCGCAGCAGCACAGGAGGGTAGGCAAGCACAGCTGGGGTGAGAGTGGGGCAGATGGCTGCGGAGACACTGCTCTTGTCCAGAAAGGTATCTGTGAAGGACCGCATCCTTAGACAACAATCTCCACAGCAGGCTTGGACATGTTCTTACTTATCCAGACATCAGATCACTTGAAAGTGCATCGGTTTAGTGAGGAGAAGGGGGAACAAGAGAGCTTTGCTTCCATATCCCAACCACACCAAACCTCCCACAAATATACTCTCTAGTGCTGTTTGTCCTTTTAAGCCCCTTTCCTAACCTCACTCCTACTGAAATTCTGCACTGATTCCTACCCAGACCCCAGTCCTTAACCCAGTGCCTCTTCAGTCCTCACCCATGCTAACACCTTTTATGTCAAAGATGGACCTGGAGGAAAAAGAGAAGTACATATGTGCTATAAGTTTCATTGGCCTGGACACATCGCATCCCTTGACCATTGGATTTTGCTTTAACCAGGTAAAAGGTGTTACATGTTGAAGTGAAGCAAAGTTACTTTCCTACACAACTGCAGTATGATAATAATTGTATGCAAGCAGTAGGGATGTTTTTTGTTCTTGTAGTGTCAGAGGAGACTTCTTTGCAAATATTTCTAATCTATTTACTTGCCAAGTAATTTGCCTTTCAGAGCTCAAACTCAGAATGTCGGAAGAACAAAACTGTACCTCTAGAGCACCCCAAAGAAATGATCATAGTGAAAGAACTGGGACCTCTAAAGAGGCTGGGACACAGGAGGTCACAAGCATGGAACCAGCTCCCTCAGTAGAAGAAACGATGGATAGTGTATTGAGACGATTAAAGGAGAGAAGGCAACACTTTAACCTTCCTGAGACCATTAAGGTATTTAACAAGTATGGCTGTTTCTTTCAGAACTTTATCATCTGAGGCAGATATTAATTAGCATGTAGCTGTCTCAGGGTATGCTGGTGGGTGTGCATCCTGTGTCTTCTGGCACTGCAGTGCATTTTCTCTCTAACAAGATGGGAACTCTAGTGCAGTTTTCTGAAGTGACTTTTCTGTGAAGACTTGCACAGAAAAAGAGTTGCAGAAGGTTTTTTTTCAAATAGTGCTAAGCACTTTTTGCTCAGAGATGCATATATAAAACTGCCAGGCACTGCTGAAACCTTCCTACTTGAGGTTGTGTGTGCAGGAAGCACATATTCCAGCGTATTGAAGATGGTGACAGCAAAAGCAATCCTATGTTGAGTCCACAGAAACTGTGTGACTAAAAATGTTCCTGAAGTTTTTTGACTATAAAGGAACCCTTTCACCTGAGAAATGCTGAAAGCCTCTGCCCAGTTGACAGCACTGCGCTAAGATCACATGGATAGCACAACCATCCAGACTGCTTTGCCCTTCTGATCTTGTACGTTTACTTGTGCTCATACTGCCTCTGCTCTTCCACATTCTCAATTACTCTTCTAAATTTAGGAGCAATATTCCATGAAACAGGCTTGCTTGGCTCGGTAACTTATTTTTGTTTTTCAACTAGTACATATTTTAAATTTCTGCTGTACCTTCACACTACTGGCACATTATAGGGTCTGTCTGAAGCTGTTGTTCTGCAATACATATTTTCCATAAAAATACATTTTTCGGGGGGCTTTTTTTTGCTGTTAAGTGATGTTGCTATTCCTGATGCTATAGAGCCAAGCAAGACCATAAAGTCTGTCCTCAAAGGAACCTAAATTCTAAATGTTGACAGTAACATTTAGACTCTGGCTGATGAACAAAAAAGGAGAAGAGGTGAGGGGGACAAGGAGGAGTGAAGAAGAACTAAATGCTAAACTACACAAGAACTAAGAAATTATTCTGGGTGGATTTCAGTAGCAGAAAGTACAGCAGAGATAATTTTTAATTTTTTGTTCTGTTTTGTTCCTATTCTTGGTGCTTAAACAACTAGTTACTGTATAAAAACTAGAACTGTGCATAATGATGCTGTGCTTCTGAGGTCTTAAGCTCTGCATACATGACCGACTTCTTAATTGTTTCTTTTTATAAACTACTTTTTTTAAAACCTGACATGGAAAAAGTGTTCCATAACCAGAACTCCTTTGTAAGAAAACAAAAGATGACAACAGAACCATGATATAGTATATAGTCCTAAAATCCCAACAGCACACACTGTGTGATAATATTTTCAGTTGTTAAATATTTTTTTATTATGCAAGGAGATCAGATGACACCAAAACAGATGTCAGTGAGGAAATCTTGTCCAGAAAAACTCTCTTAAAAGAGTAAGCTGGGTGTGGGTCTCCGTCCCACTCATTTTTTGATTAATTGGACTTCTCACTTTCCAAAAGAGAACCTCCTAAATCTGTGCAATGGCATTGCTGGCCTGAAATATTCTCACAGAGAACTCTGTAATGTAAATTAAATGTTTGCACAAGTTAATATTTTCAAATATTTTTTCAAAGATCTTAGTTTTTTTTCTTCTTGTATTATTGTAGAGGCAACTTGTGTTAAAAGAACTATCTGTTTGTTAGCAAAGGTGTTTGATAATAGTTATATGAAACTGCTACGGAACAGAGGCTTGAAAAGGAATAATATGAAGTCAAACTGATCTATTTCAAAATTATATATTTTAGATCCCTAAGTATAGTAGATTCCTGAGTATAACATTAAAAATGATTGGTTTTTTGATTATGAGTCATTCTGGACTTTTGGGGGAGACCGAGGTTCTCATTTCAGACTGATGGTGTGAAACGAATCAAGGATGTCTGCTGGTTACAGCAAAGATCAAAGGCTTCATTTCAGCTATATGCAACTTTGGTGTCACTGTAGATATTTATGTACAACATTTTATTTTGTATATAACATTTAGATCCTGTACCAGAATCTGAGCTAGATTAATAGTAAATTAATAGTGGCTGAATGTTTCTTTTTTCAAGATTTAGATATTTTGGGCAAGGAGAGTGTTTCCATAAAAGCCTGCCAAGTTCTCCCCTGAAGTTCAACTGTGGAAAGCTTCTAAGGCCCTACTGAAATATAAATGAGAGAATAGGTGTCCTTAAGAGAAGTGCAGAGTAAAACCCGAACCACCCAGTATGTCTAAAGATCTGAGGATGAAATAGCAAAATGTGGGTTTTGGAACAAAACACCCCTCCCACAAAAAAGCCTGTGAGTAAAGTTATTGAATGAGAAGACAGAGAAAATTGGGATTGGCCTGTGAATGATTCAGTAACCCAAAGAGGGATGGCCACCTGTTACCATTTGTGTCACTAGCTCCTTGTGCTGGGAGCTGGTGATTTATTTAACAGTTGACATCAATTTTAGGTACAAGTTTTCAGAAAAAAAAGATTAAAAGTCCATGAATATAGGGGTTAAGGAGCCAAAAGGCAAATAGATTTAATTTGAATCGTATTATTCAAACACCCACCAAATCCCCAAAACCCAAACCCAAATCCCAGCTCCTGACTTTTAAACCGATCCAAATGTTTAAAGGCTGGGGATGTAATTGCTGCCTCAGTCCCAGCAAGGAGGGGCAGCAGCCCTGCAGTGCTCAGCTGTGGTTCACCAGCAAATGCAGCCTTTTACAGTGGGGCTGCCATCAGGCTTGTGTTAAACTGGCATCGTTCTGTGGATGTGTCATGTCACTTGTTGCCTTCCTTTAACATTTTTCTTACTATTTTGGTGTTACATGCTGCTTTGTTGATGAGCTACCGCACATCCCTGGGTGGCAGACGCGGTAGGCCCTGGGCACCCGGACTCATGGCCTGCATGGAAACAAAGTGCTGCCTCTGGGAGTGAGAGCCTCAGCCGGGCCCAGACCTCGCTGTCATACTGTCTGTCCTCAGAGTGTGTATGCTGTCTCTGGAAAAGAACAGCGAGCTTAAAAGGCATAAGCATTCAGGGAACTTACTAGTGAGGAAGACAAAGACACCCGTATACAATCTTTTATGTGCCTTTGTCCCAAGTTATGAAAACCAAATTACTACCTTAGCTTTACAGGAAGTCTCCTTTTTCTTTCTTTATGTGCAAAAAAACAACTTTTGCCTTATATTTAGTCTAAAGATTTGCAGTCTGTCCCCCAGGGCTTTTCTCAGACTGGTTACCTTTATGCATCCGTCCTCTCATTATTGACCCAATTCAGTTCATCTTTTCCTTGGCTATGAAGCAGTGTTTTTTATTTAATTAGCATTGAATTTCATGCTGCTGTATGCAGCCTACAGTCCTAATGTCTCAGACAGTTCTGTAGTTTGTGATTCCACCTGCCTTCTCTGATTTTGAAATTATCAGCCGTTTCAAACATAGCTGAACACAAACCTATCTTGAGATTGCTAATAAAACGAGCTAATGAAATAGGCCCAAATGCTAAACCCTCTTGAGATTGTTTCTCATGTGTAAAATCAATATTAATGATCACTCCCTGTTTCCTCCTAACCATTCAGCAGCTCCAGGCTTAATAGTTTTTGAAAGAATTAACCTTGTATTAATTGCAAAACTAGCAATAAGAAAACCAATTAGCTACTTTATAATACTCCTACATTCTAGTTAGCAGCTCTTCTTTTAATGTGAATGACAGATAATTTTGGAGTGATTAATTCATGCAGACCTTTAAGGCAAAATGCAATTAGTGGTTCTGCGCTGTTTTTGCATTTGGGCAGCAAACAAAAAAGGTTTTGCTCCTGCTGAAGTTAATAGCAAGGCAGTCCTTTGATATTAGAAGGGCATTACTTCTTCAGGGCTTGATATATTTTCAAAAAGTAAAGGCTAATTATTAAAAATACTTCCCCAAGTTGTCAATAAAAAAACCTAGTCTTTGTCTTTCCGCAGAAAGCACCCTGCCCGTCTCCCCCCACCCCCAAACTTCCATCATTCTTCACATTACTTTATTGTGCGCTTCGCCAAACCTCCGAACCCTTGGCCCTAATTCATACAGATCTGTCACGATCTGGCAGAGACTGTGGAAAATTACATTAGCTTTGTGTGTGCCTTGCTGTTCTGACCCAGATGAAAATATGCAAGTGTCAGGAGCAGATCTTCTTGGAAAGAGGGGGAAAAGGAGAGGAGGAGAGAAATACCAGTTGAACACTGTGCTCCCTGCAGCAGACACCTATACATATATTGGTATATCACCGACACTGACAAATCGCATTGTTGAAAAATCAACATTCATCTTTCCGGTACCAGTGATTCATATTGTGATTTTTGAACAGAAATAAACTGCTAGTGTTAGGCGTTCAGCCCAGCAGAGAAAGAACTGTGACTGAGGAAGAAAGCCCGTCTCTGCTCCCATTGTTAGTAAAAAGGACTGCACTTTCTGCAGCTTCCCTGTAGCAATTCTACAGATGCATACTGTCCAGCTGTAATTTCCTGCTGGCTGATCAGATTATTCTTTCATTTCATTTCAGAGAGAGCACCTTTTTCTAGTATGCTCAGCATTATATGGGGTGTTAACCACGGTATCACAATGATTGGATATTTAGGGATTTCATTGTGAAACTATCATTCCACTCCATAAATGTGTTCTGTTTGCACAGCTGAAGCTTTCTGCTCTTCATCCCTTACGAGCCAAGGCAAATCTATTTTTCTTGATGAATAATTAAAAAGTTGAGGAATGTCCTCTCTGCATTTTTGCAAGTTTCTGAGTATTTTGTCTAAAACAGTGGTTATTTTAATTTGTTATAACTAAATCATATTTAATACATAATGGGGAATGCTATCTATGATTTATGAACTGATCTGGCAAATAGAAGTTAATAACATACAGATCTCGTTAATTGATTTCTCCCTAGAATGGATGAGAAAAATATTTCTTTAGTTTTTCAGTTACAATGACTATTCATAAATATTACCTAAACATTGGAAGATGTTCTAGGAAAGTACTGCACTAATGTCTGTGGGACCTCAATGCCAACACCTTTTACTCAGATGCTGCAGTTGTCTTTTGAAAGCCTGCCTTTCCAAAACCCAAGCCATGAGATACACCCATGTCCATGCAATTTGGCTGAGATATTCAAGCAAAAACCTCTGCCTGTTTAGACTTTCTGTCAACTGGTATTCAAAGAAAAAATTTTTAGATGCAGGCTCTGATCAGCAACACATGAAGATTCTTGCCTTCCTAACTAAGACCATAGTTTGTATCCTTGGAAACTTTCCAGGCAAGGTTGCAGTGTGCTGTCAATAGTCTAATACTGCTTACTGACTTTAAGCTTGTTAAATTGCTTTCATAGAATAGTGATTTTGAAAGAAATTGTGGCAATCAAGTCTTAGATCTTTATATAATAACATTAAGAGAAATAAGCTTCCAGCCTTTCAGTACATTTTCATTCAGGTATCTTCAGAAGAAAGAGCATAAGTTCAGGCCACAAAGACTCCGCTTTGGCCAGACAAAGTAAATACAGTGTATTTTCCACTGGTAAAAGCCTATCCTATCATCTACTCTAATCAGCAGAAGTATCGCCTAGCTCTCATCGGCTTTGCATTAGGCCTTGAGAGGGTGACACGTACAGTGAGTCATTTAAAACTTCAGTCATGTAAATTTGGACTCTGTTCTTGCTAAGTCAATGCTGAGTCCCCATTGACCTCAGCATGGACAGAAACAGATTTCATTATTAATGTTTACCTGGGGAGAATAGATCATTAAATAGATACCTACCTGTACCCTTGTTGTGAAATCCTGAGTCATAATCTTATAAATAACTTTTTTAAATAGAATATGACAAAAAAGCAAATGGCTTTGGAAAAAATCAGTCTTCAGAAATATCTACTATATTTTGAGAGTATTCATGGACGACCTGTAAGTATACCATGGAAAGATAGGTAAATTATCTAACTTCTCTAACAAATGTTTTCAGAGTCATATATTAAGTATATTTAGATGAATTTTAATGATTAACATAATTTTAGTTTTCTCAGACTAATCTTCAGGTATAAGTGTTATTGCCTGATACTGATGAATTTGGTTTATATTTTTAAAAATAAAAAGGCAACTTTCTAGTGGCCTGCACCTCTCATTGATTGAAAGTTGAAGGTTTTGATGATAAAGGTGGAGGGTTATATACCCACAGCAGTCTTGGATCATGCATACTGAAGCTATGCTATGACATATGAAAGGTTAGAATGCATCTGCTCTCTCTGCACCTTGGATAAAATAGTTTTGTCCACCTTCTTTGGGCCTGAAATGAGAACTGAGGGATGGAGAGAATGTATAGGAAGGGTATGAAGAAATTATATTGCCTAAGAAGGAGAACAAAAAAGACATTGAGTTGTTAGTCCTATATAGAGGTAAAAGAGACTCGAAGATTCAAAGATAGGAAAGAGAATAATAAGGCATTCTTTGTAGCACGGGGTTCAGAGAGGGTGTTTCTTCTCAAGGTTGAAGAGGCTCTATAACCAGCTAAGAAAGAGTATGCTAACTGCAAAAGGAAAGAGGTGATCAGTGATACTAAGCAGGCATGAGGGAATCCTAGGTCTGCCAAACAGCTCTGACTTTGGGTCACAGAAAGCTCAGGGACAATCAAGAACTTAAAGCTGTGAAATGGAAGTTAGGCAACCTTTTTACATCGGGGGTTTTTTTTTTTTGTTTTGTTTTGTTTTGTTGTTTGGTTTTTTTTTTTTTGGTAGTTGAAGATAAAGAAGCAATCTGGAGATGCTCCACACAGTTACAGTTGCATACTTAAATAATCATGTATCTTAGAGAAGCAAATTTTAATCTTTGTATCTATATCAGTGTATTTTCCTGAGGGAAAGGGCTGAAGAGTCTGTATGCATCCTGGGCACCAAGAACAGCTGGAGAGCGAGGCCGGCAAGGCCCAGGCTCAGTGGCAAGCACAGGCCCTGTGCCCAGTTCAGAGCTGGAGGGGCCCAGGAAAGAGAGAGCTGCTGGTAAGCTCACACAGTTTGGAAAAGCTGGGAGGTGATGACATGGAAAAGGCAAATTGGTGACTGCCCAGGCAGAGGCACTCTGGTGACATTAGCCAACCAAGCAGGTGTCCCAGTGCAGGAGATGCATTTTCACAGTACTTGAATGTTGATTGCTGAAGTCTCAAGAGTCCCTACTTTAGATGTTTGAACTAGGAACCCATGACATGCTTTGTCATTTAACATATATCACACCATAGCATTATCAAAAGGTTAGTTTGAATGGAGTGTACTGGGAGTCCAAGAAAATCATCAGAAATTTAGACTATTATATAAACACTTTGGTGGTTTGTTGTTGGGTCTTTTTTTTTTTTTTTTTTTGTGGTTTCTTTTTTTTTTTAAGCAAATAGCAAAATTCAGGCCTAGACAATGTCGCAATTATTGTAGAAACCTCCTTTGGGAGTACAAAGAGAGAACCCATCAATAAAAAATATCAAGTTGCTGCTTATTCAGAGTATTATGAATACAGCAACTTTGAAACACAGCTCTGACTTCGGGACAGACGATTAATCCCAATTGTGGATGGCAGTTCCAGGGAGGGATGCACAGAGCAATTCTTCATGAAGCCAGCTCACTCACTGAGGCTCCCACTGGGTGCAGAGTATATTGGCCCAGGCAGACTGTCACGTTACTGTAGCTAGCCTGTTGCCATTATTACACTTAAGTAAGTGCGACATCAATGCAATGCACAATAGAAGCGTATCTTAACTCTTAGAACTCTATTAGCATCTTCAGGAAGAGACAGAGAATAATTTACCCTCTGCCTGGGCGGTGTGGCTCAGGGAAAGGATTAATCTGCATCAGGTATTTTTCCATTAAAAAAATAGATTGCCATTTTCCTTTTTAGAAATTGTATGTATTAAACTACAGTTCCCATGGTATACCTACGGAAGCAAAATTCACATCAGGTCATACTCTTCTAAGACTTCTCTCAGCTTTACAGGACCAAATGAGAAATTTATTTATTTACTTTTGATTTAGGATGAGTATATTTTGTTATGATTTCTCTCTAGGTAACTAAGCAAGAAAAGAGTCTCATGAAACCTCTTTACGAAAGATACAGAATTATCAAGAAACTTCTCGCAACTCCATCGTTGATCACAACAATTGTAAGTTGGAAAGAACTCATATCCATTGTCAAGAAAACATACTAAATTCTGTGTTTGATTTGAACCTGTATGTCAGTTTGGCAGCAATAGAACTACCACTACTTGAAGAATCTGCTCATTGGTTAATACAGGGTGTTGATATTTTAAATAGAGAAAATGCTCTGTAAAATTTAACTTCTAAGCATGCCAGAGGTTGTAATGTATGGCAGCAGTATCTGAGGCAATCCCTTCAAGTGACTGGTTAGATCAAAGGCTGGCATTAGTTTTCTGTTGTGGCTAACATGCAACACGGAAAGAAACCTACCTCTTTCCATGAAGCACTACACTGTCACTATAGCTAAATTCTATATTTTGTTGATAACGCTTTATCAATCATGTAGCACATAAGTATCGTTTATAGTACTTTAATTAATAATATATCAATGTAATCTAACAGTACTGGTCTTACTGTGAGTAGAGATAGTGGAATCTGGCTATTCGGAAGTTAATTAGCATGTGTCTATCAAAAATACTAATCTAATAGTAATTGGGGCTGGGTTGTCTTTAAAGATTATGAATTATTGTCTTGTTAGATGACAGTGGAGCTTCAGATTTATTTGAAAAAAATTTCAGGGTAAATTTTTGTACATATGCACACAGATATTTTATTGAAAAATTTAACTGAAGTTCCCTTGTGTTACTTCTTAGGAGCTTTGCTCTGTGGAGTTTTTATGTTTAAGCCTTAGTTTCAAGAGCTCAACTTTTCTTCTGAGGATGAAGGAACACGAGGAAGACAGTGACGTCACTCTATTTTGGTAGTTAACATTTGTAGCTGTAAAACTGTGGAGTCTCTATCTCTAACTCTTGTTACAGTCAGAATTTCTGGACATAATACAAACAATAGACAGTATATAAGGGGAGTGCAAGTTCCAGCAAGACTGCACTGCTTACATAAATACAGAACAGTCTTGAAATCTTTGCTACTTACGAAGGCTTCTGAGTAAACAGAAATAAATTGCTGGCTGGAGGTACTCAGAAGCAGGGCCATCTTCTGTCCTCTTCAGTCATGGTGGCCAATACACAGTAACTCAGTGGGCTTCACGAGACTTCTCATGACCAATCTCGGCTAGACCTGGGTAAAGCTTTCAATATGTGTAATCTAAATCTCTTTCAATGAATATATCCAGGAAATTAGATCCTAATTCTTTACATTGTCATCCTATTAATTGTTAGTACTGTAACATAAACAACTAATTTAATAATGCTTTATATTTTACAAGCAGGAGGAGGAAGACTCAGATGAAGACCATTCTCAAAGCAGCCATGAGTTATCATCCAGTCCAATATCTTGCCTCCCTGTCAATGAGCACCTGTGTTACTCTCAGGAGGAGAGTGAGCCTGCATATGTTTCACCTCTGGATGAAAAGAAAGTTTTCAGGCAAACAGCATTGTCTATGTCCAATTTACATGAAGCAACAATGTAAGTTCTGGGTTGTGGGGGTTTTTTTCTGAACGTTTTGAAATATTTCATGTAGGCTTTGTAAATGAAACATGATCCGTACTTATTGCATGGGAATATTCTATACCAAAGAAGAAATTCAATGTTTTCTTATGGGAGAAAAGAGCATGTTGGTTGGGCAGCATACCTGTGGTTTGAGCTATTTATTCAGACAACTTTGTGTCAAGGCCATGAAGAGAAAGGTGAAGGAACGTAAGAAGATAGGAGAAATACATACACAGATATGGCATAATAGCATAGGTAAGATATGCAGACCTATGTGTAAATGCTGCAAAATTTTTAGCTATCTAACTAATGCTTTTACAAAGCAGTCATAAAACAAAGTCAAGCAGGAGAGTCTGGTCCTGTGTGTGTACTGGGATTGACTGTGTGAGTGATGTAAAAATGCCAGAAACATGAGGCATAAAACAGCAACAGGTGAGCTGAGTGAAGGCTCATGCAATATGTGGTCACATGGGAGGTCAAGGAATGTGTGTAAAAGTAATTTCTTCCTTGCATAAGAATAGTTCTTAGTGTCTGGATGTCCAGAAACTTAACACCACCCTCCTGCCCTCCATTATAGAACTAAAATAAAGCTGTCCTTCTGATCTGTAGTTAGGAATTTCAGGGTGCATGAGGCAACAAAGCTCAAGATGCACATGGGCTACTATCACTCAGCCCTGAAACTTGTTGAAGAATATGCCCTCCAGGAACAGCTGTGTTCTCATAGTTTATGCGATTTTTTTTCTTGTGTTTTGATTGGGATCCCTCAGCTGCATAAATGAAGTTGACTAGGCTCTACCAAAAATGAGAATAAATAAAAATGTCTTGGTTTTTTTTTCTATGTAACTCAACTATGTATGTAATTGTTTGCTCACAAATGCTGTGAAGCTATTTCTGTGCATTCTGTTATTGCCAAGGAGAAAAAAAAAAATACCAGCTGCATATGTCAAAATGAAAAAAAAATCTTTCTCTGCTTAAAAAAACCTTATTCTCCAAATACCAGCTAAAGCATAGCCTCCAAAAAAGATGATTCTGGGTACCACTAGCATTTCCACTGCAACGTTTGGTAACAACTGCTTTTAGGAGTAGGCCTTGGATGTTGACTTTATTAATTCAGTTACAGAGATGCTGAGCCCTGCCAACTCCATTTATTCCACACAAAATTAAGACCACTAGCAACACTCAATCCTGAAAGCTTTTCCTTCCATGTTGTCCACAGAGTCTCTGCCTTCATTCTTATTAGAAGGGTGAGAATACTTGTAAAAGGGAAGGAGCAGAACTGGCTTTTGCATGTGATGGTACAGCCAGTTATACCCATAGTTGGAGGGAGGTGGTGGAATGTCTCAGGCACTGAGATCAGTGCCTGCCATGGCCCATTGCAGCAGGCTGCTTATTACCCAAAGCCACAGTTTTTACAATACTTCCAGGCACATGGAGGTTTCATGTTCTTGTCTCTGGTTTACAGGCCTGTTCTGCTTGAACATCTCAGAGAAACAAGAGCAGATAAGAAAAGGCTTCGCAAAGCTCTGAGAGAGTTTGAGGAACAATTCTATAAACAGACAGGAAGGTAGGTAAATGACCAGCTCAATAGAAACCCTCGCCTTCTCCCTTTTGGGCTTCTATGCGAATGTGTTCATTTCTGCTAGGGTGGGTACTCTTAGGTAAGCAGGGCAAAGGATCTGCAGCTAGGGACTGGAAAAATACCATGGAGGTGTCTGGTCTCTGTGGAGACGTCCATTTCCCTGCTTAGTTCCTCTGGGATGTGGGCATCCCTGAGGATGGTCTGGATCTGGGGATCTTCCAGGACATGCCTGCAATGGGTATATACCCTGACTCAGCACAGGATCTTTCGTGAGCTGAAGGGAGGCTGCTAAAGAGTCTTTCTGAGGGTGTAAATTTGCAGGGCTTGCACTTGGTAAGAGCGGTAACAAATGGCAGTTGGGCCATTTTTTTTAAAAGGCCACATTTAAAAAGAGAAGCCACTGTTTCTTTTACCCATAGGTAAATACTGGCTACTTCTCACTCTTTGCTTATCCTCCTCCCTTCATTCAGCAAACTTGTTTGCTGAAGAGCATGGAGGATATGGGCATGTAGTATTCTGATAACAGTTTTCAAAGTACTATGTAATAACTTCTCTGCATATTTGCAGAAGAATGAAGCAGTTATGCTTACATAGCTGACAAGAAAGAAAATCATCTGGTTATATGAAAATTCAGTATTTTAAATACGATTATTTCATTTCTATTAGAGCTTTTTGGACCTGTCAAATTATCTCTAGCCACCTACAGTTAGGAAAAAAATAATCCAACCCAATCCTCATTAGTTGTTGCAGAATTAATTTTAAACACTGTTTCTCCTCTTACTCATAGAAGTGATTGCACTTTTATTTGCTTCTCATAGGAGTCCTCAGAAAGAAGATCGGGTGCCAATGGCCGAGGAATACTCTGAATACAAGCACACAAAAGCCAAAATCAGGCTCTTGGAGGTTCTCATCAGTAAGCATGATATTTCCAAAACGATTTGAAGTGAATGAAATGCCGTAATATTGTTCTCTAGCAAAAAACAAGCAAACAAACAAGTACTGAAAAAAGGGAAGTAATTTTACAGGTCTTGGTCTGCCACACAATTATTTGACACACTGAGATTTTTGATGCACTTTACCAATTATACTAGGTAGGATGAGAGAGGACAGCAATATGCAAGAATATTAAGCATGGGTGAGTGGACTATAGTATATATTTTTTCCTTTTGAAAAAGCCTTGAAGTGCACTGTGAGAATGTTAGAAATTAAAAGGACACTGAAGTATTGCAGGTCCTCAGTTTGACCTGCTCTCAGTTTTAAAAAGTGTGAGGAAATGCTCTCCAGGGTTTTAGTACAGCTTAGTACGTGATAATGTACCACACATTCTTTCCAGAATTAACATGCACTATAATTAACTATTAATATCAGTTCCTAATGTGCTGATTCACTGGATTAAAAGAAACATGAGCTTAAAAGAGATGAAGGCAAAAAAACCCTCATGAATATTCTGTCTTTCAAGACAGAGTTGCCATTCAATTCCAGTAGCTTTGAAGAAAGGTGCATACAAAGAGTCAGTGCCAGGATTTGGTCTAAAATTCTGGGAGTAGAGCAAAGTGATGCTGCCTATGCAAAAAAAGAATGGAACATGACTGCCAAGTGGAACTATTGGTTTTTTTAAAAATAAGAGAAAGTATTTGGCAAACTGAAATAGATACAGGTTACTGGGAAAAGATAAAACAAATTTACTGGCTGCTGTCCTTTTCACTATGGTTCACAGGACCTGGCTCGTGTTACTTAAAATTCAATAAATAGCTCAACTACATGCTAATTCTTATTTCTGTGTTAAACTTTGCACTTTATTTTGCCTGACGCTATAACATTTGCTTTTCTACCAAAGTTCATTTAGACGCATGCACTTTGTAAAATGTCAAAGTATTTCTTGTGTTATAAATTGCAACATATATATATATTAAAACAAGACTAGATTATTGCATTATGCTAAGATATTTTGGATAGACAAAGTACATGGTATATAATTGTCACAGTTATCTGATGAGGAATGCTAGGCTAGTAGTTTACTAAAAATAAGATTATAAAACAGATATTTTTCCATTGGAATTATGCATCTTTCTTAACTTTCAGAGCACCACACTTTGTAATATTAAGGAGATTTTTTTCACTATTTGTGATAGACCATTTGTGTGAAAAGTGGACTATTAACAAAAGGATTATCAGCAGGTTTTGTACTAGAAATGAAAAGCAGGGATTCTTGGAAATACCTAGCCCAGACATAAAGGAAGGAAGAATAAAATTTAAAAATAAAAAAAAAAAAAAAAAAAGGGACCTGAATAAGTTGAATCATGTTTAGTGTTTTGCTTTAACTGTCATTTTTGTATTGAGCACGTAGTATAAGCAACCTGTTTTTTATCTTGGCAAGAGGATTTTCATTTTATAAAGCTTATTGTGTACCAACCATGTTTGTATTTATATCATATGTAATGGCTCGGCATGATTTTGAAGACGTACACATTTTCAAGTAGTTCAGAGGAAAAAGTATGAACACTAAAAAAGGAATTTTTTTATTTCTCAGAGGTTTGTTGTTTCAGTGTACTGACTTGATAATTTATAACTTTTATGAATCAGAAATGGTCTCCTTCATATATCTGTTTTAATTAAAGTCATCTAGAGCAACAGGAACAGATACAGAGCTATTTGAAGTTTACAAACTACATCTTTGATAAGGGAAAATGATTTCATGACATATGTATACAATTGATATTAAAATGTAATCTATATATTCTATATGATTGTATAATATTTTATACAACAGTACAAATAAAATATTTTTCTATTATATTTATTATGTCGAGACACAATTTCTGTTTTCAGTTAGCTAATATAAATAACATAAATAACACTGTCAAACAACACGTTGGAAGTGCTGACATTTCTAGGCTCTGAAATTTAAATCATGCTGCAATTACAACCTTTCATGCTGTTTGGAGTTATCCCAGTATTTGTTCAGTAGTTAAAATGAATGCATATTTAAACACCATTTATAAGCCATTATTTTTATTTTGCTAAAGCAGTTTATATAGGATTTTGTTATGTTTGGCAAGAAACAGAAAACAATATTTGCAGCATCTAGGTATAAATGGTTGCCAGAAAGAAATCCAGGACTTCTAATCGTTTAAAGCATCGGGGGAACAGAAGGGAAAGAGGGAGAGAAGAAATGCTAAAGACGCTATTGGAGACTTTGAAGACTCGTGTTTGCTTTTGGTGACAGCAGCATGTGCATGCTTCTGACAAAAATGTTGGACTATGGAAATGGGCAACAGAGGTTTGAAGGCTCCTAAGGAATGAGGGAAGTTTTAACGTCCAACACTGATATTGCAGGTCTTGCAGCTGGGATCTTTCTTTGCATTTGCAGTAGACAAGCTCATTAGTTGGTGACCAGTAATTTCCGCAACAGTGCCGAGGGAGAGATCCACAGGATCAGTGTAAATTACTTCCAGAATAACATCCTGGGCATGATGGTAAACCATGACACCGTCTTCTTCATCGCAGGTCAGAAATTTATTATCTTTTATATTTAGTTGAGGAAGGCGCTGCTTACAGAATTCGTCTCCTGGCGATCCAACAGGGGCGATAACAAGAATGACGTAGTGGTAGGCCGTGTACATGCAGTAGAAGTCTCCAAAGTACAAGTTAGTATTTGGGTTGAAGAGTTTTTCAGCTGCGATCTCAAACCTGTATCTTCCATAAGGTGAATCTTGTGGAGGCTTCCCAGTGTTAAACTCAGTGTTGCAGCTAAAGAAGATGCCTTCCAACTTCCCACTGATTGGAGAGCCATGGCTGCCACTGTTATCCTTAACAGAGGGCTGCATAGCATTCCCATGATGCTCTCTACAAATGAATGACTGATATTGTTTATTTTGTAGCACATGTTAAAGAAAAAGTGGAAAGTTAGGACAGCATGCTGTTTGGTAACACTACTGAAGGGACACAAAGGAAAACCATTAAACTGAAAACTCTGGTTAGTGTCATGATCTTAGGACCAAGAAAACCAAGTGACGCCAGACTCGGAAAGAGCTAGAAAAACTCCTGTTCAAGGGGAAAATCTGCTTTTCCAGTCTGGCTTCTCTGTCAGCTGTGTGGGTAATATATGCAGGCAAAGAATAGCACAAACAAAAAAGCCCCCAAACCACCAATATCTTTAATTAGCTGATTTGTTCAGCCTTCCACTACAATTCTAACAATAAACACATTTTAGTTTAATCACATGTTGAAAATTGCAAGTGAGTCTCAATATGCTGAATATACTGTTTGTTAATGCATATTTTTAGCATAGGCAGTATATATTTCATGTAGAAAACTGTCAGTGAAAGTTATTTCTGAACGATGTTTTTCAGAGAGCTTATAGGAAGAAATGTACTGTCTGCCATAGGTTTTTTCCCCCAAATGATAATTTCAGGTCTAATTTGTCTACTGCTGACTTCAATCAGAGCAGAGCTGGGCACAGAGTATTAGGCAATTTGGTTAGTTTCCACTTTGGTTGGTATCCAGCTTCTGCAATCACTAGTCCTAAGGGGGAAAAAATGTACAAGACAAGCTTTTTTTTTTTTTTTTGCAAGCTGAGCTCAGTTTGGTTCCAGTGAAAAGAAACATTCAATGTAACAAGCGAATTTTTAAAACCCTAAATCCCAAATTGCACTCAGCAGCATTAGGCTGCTAAATTTAGGAG
Source organism: Morus bassanus (assembly GCA_031468815.1). Lineage (NCBI taxonomy): Eukaryota > Metazoa > Chordata > Aves > Suliformes > Sulidae > Morus > Morus bassanus. The sequence goes on from CM062583.1 coordinate 8,852,617, forward strand.
CACAGTCCAAAATACCCCATCTAATCCTCCTTAGCACCTGAGATTTTATGTATAGCTGAACATTCCCCAGAACTTGTGCCCCATACCTCTCTGGAAGTGCCATAGTGGCAGCTTTGGCTCTCTCTGCACCTACAACCATGTGATACCAGAAAGGGAACCATTCCCTTCGGTAAGTAAGTCCTGCAAAACACTAGATTCAGCAGGCACACTTAGGAAATGCCTTTATACACATTGACAGGTTCAAAAGGTATGGGGCTGTGGGGCTGGAGAGTCTTACATCCCTCTCTTGCTTTACTTTTACTCTTTTTTCTTTTTTTCCTTCTTCTCTCTCTTTTTTTTTTTTTTTTTTTTTTGAGGAGAGGGGAAACTAGCCAAGAGAAACTGTTCTCTCTCTCTTAACTTGCAAGAGCTCCAGGTAAAATGGTGCTGTGTGGGAGAAGGTTTTACTTGGTTAAAGCGGGAGGTAGCAGTCAAAGCAAACAAATTCAGTGTATACATATACAACAGCTCTAAATCAACTCGGTAATATCTCCAACTGTGATTTTTTCATTATTTCTAATCTCCTCAGCAGCATATCTTAATTTGATGCCAAGATAATTTTCAAAAGTTTTCTGCACCATTCAAATACTACATAGTTATTGTCTTAAGTCCTATTTCACAAGACATTGATTGGGATGGGGGGGGTACAATTGGTATTTTATGACTGAAGTGATTACTAGGGAGAAAAAAAATCAGCTTGATAACAATCGTCTCTGTAACCTGAAAAGCCAGGCTTCTTGCAGGTCCATTTCCGTGGCAAGATACTGACATCCAGTGGCCAATTAGGCTAATTATAGGTCACTCATTCCCGGGATCTGAGCTGCTTTGTGGTGCTCCCAGCCAAGGTAAGCAGCAGAGTGACATGAATTCTACTTAGAAGCTCACACTTCAAACCCTACATTTAGGGGTTGCTGCTTTAGCACTGTGACAGTTGCTTGTTCGCCAATGCTACTAGAGCTTTTCCAAGCTTGTTTACTAGTTATGACACCACGGAGGCCATCGGCAGGCGTGGTATGACATGGAATTTTTCCTAAAAGAAAGCATGTGGTTAGGGTTTTTAACATAACATTCAGAAGGGTGCATTGTGGAAGGACTAGCCCTTGTGACCCTATTAGTACATTTCTGATCAGAAAAGGCGACCGTCAGACAGTTACAGGTATTCTAGCTTCGTACTGACCTGGTAAAACACAGCTTTTTGTCTCTAACTCACTAACAGAAGGGAAAACAAACTACCTGTCTATTTGTATCGAACCAAGAAAGAACATAACAGGAGGGAGGGGAAAAGATACAGTGCGATCAATCAGAGTCACATTTGGCAGAACAAGGCCAAAACCACAGCTATAAATGCACCTTAGTGGCAATTTTCAAAGCTCTATGAACACAAAGGCAGGTGCGCTATGATTACATAGCTGAAAACAAAGCTATGTGAGAATCAGAACCACCACAGGCATAACCCTTCTGTGGTTTCTAGTCCAGGATGGCAGCAGAGATTTACGAGGTCCTCAAAAAGCCTCAACAACAGCAATTCATTCTCTACCTCCATTGAGTTCTGCAGCTTTGTCGCTACATGCAATAAAATAGTTCTTCCAAAACACAGAAGGGAAAGAGCAAACCCTATGCCCTGGAGTATACAAGACACTCCTGGAATCCAGCACTCATACCTACAAAGTGGGAATGTTTCCAAGGGTGGTCGAGCCTGCTCTTTGGAGTTGGGTTCCCTTGAGTATTTTTTTTCTTCACCGGTTTTAAAAAACTTTCAGTTCTAGACAGGTAGTAGTAGTGTGACATCCACATAAAACTGGAATTATGTGGCACAGCAGCAGCAGCCGCCCCCATCTCTCAATGCATATTAAAGAAGCATAGTCAGTGCTGCCACCCTTCTGACACAGTGCTGAAACAGATGTCACACTGCTTACCTCTCGTCCATGTTCTTCTAATGGTGGAAGGTTACCTCTGCATGGAGGCCACTCCTGCTCAGTCAGCACATGAGCGTTGACTCCTTCTATTGAAAAGTCTTCTTTGCTATTGTAATGTTGCTTCCAGTTGTGTGTGGGTCTCCAACAGGAATAAGGAACCTACCTCCAGCTACCCCATTTATTCATTCCAGCTGAAGCACTCTGTTGTAAAATTGTCTGAACATCACCCCCCAATCTGTAAATTAACATTTGGTTTGGAGAGCCCCAGTTACTACCTTTGGGCATAGAAATGGGGTGGTTGTATGTGGAGAGCAAATATTTGAAGTGGACCTCTTATATGCAGGCAAATACCTACACAAACATAGACACTCTAATCAGGCTGGAGACCCTGTGAGTACTTCAGTTTCTGCTTCAAAACACAAACGTTTATTGCCTAATGGAAGTGCTGAGTTAAGCAAGGTGAAAGAAATGAGTTATATTTTATTTTTTTCCTTTCTGAACTGGCAATAAATCGTACAGACATTCTGCTCTAGCTTTAGCATAGCTGCCTCCATTGACTTATTTTCATTACTCCCTTAATTTACCAATTTTGCATATGTTTACTTTCTTACCTGATATAATCAAAGTATTCTTTGTGCTGATTCCGATAAAAAACAGACAGTTTAAGCATACGGCCTGCAATCACTTCAGCTTTTTCCAATAGCTGTGTTAGGTGAACTTTTGAATAATCTGGAAAGAAAAGTCAATCTGCTAGTATGGAGGGCAGGAAAAACCACAATACTCTGTAAAAGCTACACAGATGCACAGACTTAAAATTGGGAATAGAGTCTCAGTAACATACCTCACATCATGCAGCAGCTCTACAGAAACTATATAGCCCAGCACCAGTTTCCAACAGTGGCAACAGCCAAATGGCAGGAACATGCGTGTTTGATTCTCCCCACTCCCTTCCCCAATGAATACTCTGCAAGCCTACAGCAAATTTCAGCTCAGGATTTCCTGTGTTGGAGCTGTTTTCCTTGTATTTGGGACTGCAGAGGAGCTGAGAGCTGCTCTCTCTGGCTTATGTCATTTGATAAACTGGTTGCTACAATGTACCCAGTTGTGAGCGGATAACAATTCACATAACTGAAAAAGCTTGCTTTTTAGGACCCAGCCTACGCGGCATCTCAACCAACGTGGGATTTCTAGAGAGCTCACTTCAGCACTCAGCGTTCACCCAGGCAAACACATTGGCACTATGTGATGAACCTCCAAAGGAAGAGACTTATAAATCAATGACAAGCTAAACTGATCCTTGAGACAGGGTGTTGGTGCTGCTCAGGCTTTGCAGCATACAGAGAAGGGAGAGCAGCAGAATGTCTTAAGCAAGCTGTCTGTTAGGGAGCTGCCACTCTGCCTTTTCCCCACAGGTGCTAGTAGCCAGCAACAGGCACACAACTGGCCACGCTCCACTTCAGTTCACCAGTCTCCTTTCCTAGGCTGGGACAAGCAGTGGTGCCAGGCACAGTGCTTTGGGGCAGCTAAGCTGTTGCGGAACAAAGGGGCACTCCAGCTGCCTCTCATTAACGTGCCAAACCTGAGCACGTACAAAGCCTAAGGTTAGAATTCCAGTTTCCAGGTGTGACTATTATAACTCTACCAGCCTAGCTGGCACTGGTAGATGGCTAACCCACTCAGGCAGCAAAGCTAGCGTTAATTCCATATGGCCTGTGGTGCATGTTCCCTCAGCAGTATTACCTGCTGTGCAGAACTCGATGATTTCACTCCACTCGGAAACAACGTAATCACCATCAACTTGCTTTGATGCTGTCTGTACTGCTACTGTGTACTCTGTTCTTGGGCTCAAGAACCAGTGCCCACGGACCGTCATAGGCAAAGGAACAGCTTTGGCCACCAATTTAGTGGGTACGTCCTGATGGAAACAAAAAGACAAAACAACACACAAATCAGCAGTGCAACCAAACCAATCCACCATCCCTTCCTTTGTTGTTTTTCCCACGTAATCCCCAAGCCCTGGCTCTTCTCTGTAAATCTTAGTTACTTCTCGCAGTCCATTGGTGCAGCAAAGCTAACAGGGTGGCCAAGGACAATGGTCTAAGGTCTGCTTTAAGAGCTACAGTGATAACTTGCATGTATGAGCTTATTATTGGTTCCAAGTGACTATACACTGATAATATTATACATATGGCCCAAATACATAATTCAGAGTAGGGCCATTGGTGCTTAAGTATACAGAGAAAGACACACTACTGAGCACAAGGATACCTTAAATTAAGAGCTGCTTGTGCTTTCGTTGCCATTGTTTTCTTTCAGTCAGTGTAACCAAACAAAATTCCTCCTGCCATCAATCAGTCCACCTGTATTGCTGTTGATATGTTCCAAACCAAACTTCAGCAGAAAAAATTAGATGTGTTGCAGAGTAACTTTGTGTGTGTTCCATGCATCAAAATACCCTATGTACAGGAAGGGCCAGAACAAGCCAAACATACAGCTAGATGGTTTGTGCCTGTCATTGCACCTCTTGCTTCCCACCCCACCACCATTTCAGGTACTCTGTTTTGCTCTTCCAGTGTATCACACCATGGTGCAACAAAGAATAGCTGCTTGTTGGTGTTGAAATACCCAGTTTCTACAGTACCAAAGACTGCAGCACAGACCACCAAGGGGAAGAAAAAAAAATTGAAGAACTGGACAGTTTACGCTAGAACTGTGGGTGAAAGGACTCTGGTAGAGTTGAACGATTCTCTACACAGTGTACCCAAGGAGCTGTGACTGAGTGAGAGGTGTATTTACTCTTGAATATTTATCAGTAATCACAGAACAGTAAGATGGCTGCCATGTGAAAAGTGGGCATTTCAGATAATATCTGTAGCTGTCTATGTTTGCATATATATTTATATATATAAAATAAATACTAGTCCACAGTCATCCACCTATAAATACTAGGACAGTAGTCCCTTAAGAAAAAAAAGAAATAGAAAAGAGACATTTTCTGTTCATGATCTGTAAGCAAGAACTGAAAGATTTTTTTTTTTTTTGCTTGCCTTCTATTATGGAAAAATATCTTTCTTTTATTGTTTTTCTGTCAGCAAAAAATATTCTTTGGTTTCTGTAAACCAAACTGTAAAATTAGCAGCTTGTGATATTACAAGAACTGAAGTGTGATTAACTGATAATCAAGGGTAAGATTTTGTTGCCATGATTTCTTTTCTGCTAATTCTCATTTAAATCAAATAACAGTTGGGAGAAAAAAAGGATTCAGCTGTGCACTCTGAAATATATTATATATAAAAGATAGAGAAACATTAGAAGGAAAAATAAAAGAAACCCAGCTGACATTTAAAGGTACCACCCTGGAACTGTATTGCAGAGGCATCCCACTGGACTGAATTTGCTACCACTAATGCAGTCAGCAGCTGCTACAGTTACAATCATTAATCTTCCTGTCATCTTTTCTTTGGCTGCAGTAAAAACTGCCTCCGCTTAGGTCAGGTGTCTGTGCCCACAGCCTGGTGGTGGTTTTTGCCCCCATTAATTTTGTCAGTTTTCATGTAACATTAAAAGCCTCATTGCCCCCATGTGTCAAAGCCTTACCTTCCAGCTGTGTATCAGGAAACTTCTAACTGTACCAAAAAAGGGGCAGACTACCTAAAACCACATTAAATAAGGGGTTTCTCTCTCACACAGCTTTTTATAAGCAAACACTGGGGTTTTTTTCTTCTTCTTTTTTTTTTTTTTTTTTTTTTTTTTTTTTAAGGTCACTACACTAACCTCAGGAAAAAATGTTCAAATGCTCACATTGAAATTTCTCTGGGAATTCTCCATTTCTTCCTTTCATCTCTTTTCTGCTCAGCTCTCATTCCTGGCTGAACGCCCAAAGAAGTGCAAAGGAGGTTATATGCCAACTCAAGGTGTCCTGGTTTCAGCTGGGCTAGAGTTAATTTTCTTCATAGTAGCTAGTGTGGGGCTGTGCTTTGGATTTGTACTAAAAAATAGTGTTGATAATGCGGAGATGTTTTAGTTGTTGCTAAGTAGCGCTTACACTAGTCAAGGACTTTTTGAGCTCCCCGTGCTCTGCCGGGTGCACAAGAAGACGGGAGGGGACACAGCCAGGACAGCTGACCCAAACTGACCCCAGGGATGTCCCACACCATATGACGTCACGCTCAGCATATAAAGCTGGGGGAAGAAGGAGGAAGGGGGGGACATTTGGTGGTGCTTGTCTTCCCAAGTAACCATTCCATGTGATGGAGCCCTGCTTTCCTGGAGATGGCTGAACACCTGCCTACCCGTGGGAAGGTGTTGAATGAATTCCTTGTTTTGATTTGCTTGTGCATGCAGCTTTTGCTTTACCTGTTCAACTGTCTTTATCTCAACCCACAGATTTTCTCACTTTTACCCTTCTGATTCTCTCCCCCATCCCACTGGAGGGGAGTAAACAAGCAGCTCTGAGGGGCTGAGTTGCAGGCTGGGGCTAAACCACAACAAAGGACAGCAGGGATTCTGGAGTGGCAGATGGCTGCTCCACCACCAGCACCCACCAGACAACTCTAAAGGCACCTAGATGGCAATAATTTCCAAGAACACCCTGGAAGCACTGAATAACTAAGCAGCAAGGTAGACAAGCTACACTACCTCTCTCCTTTTTGGGAAGAGATCCCTGCTTTGCAGTCCCTTTTTGTTTGCAAAGAAGCAGCTTTCAATTTTCAGCTTCCTCCCGTTTCATCTTATCCTTCCCTTTGCCAGGTCTGCTTGAAGGACATGTTGTGGGAACTCAGCACACCCACGTTCTAGTCCTAGCTTTCCTCAATATCTGAACCTCATTTCCTATTACACGGGAATAATCATACTTCCACGTCTTAAAAAAAAAAAAAAAAAGGAAGGTATGAAAATTGCATTGAAAAAAAGACCAAGTCTTACTAGAATTTGTCTTTATGTACTACTACCAATACAAACCTCCTCCTTCACAGATATGATGACAATAGTAATAAATGATAAAATTATATGCACCCTAAAGATGCTGAATATGCTTTATATATTTGCCAACAGAAAAAGTATTGAAAGGATGAATCATACATGTATGCTCTCCCAGGTACACAAGGAAACAAACAGCCCCCTTTCCTGAGGTACAGCATCTATCAGGTTAAGTCTATATCCCAAGTCACTTGCTCACAGCCATGTGAGCAAACTGAGACTTAACACTAGCTCTCTACAAGTTCGAAAATAGTTTAAGGTGGTCACCTGGGCTTATCACCTGTGAGAGACAGGCACTTGCAGACAATGATTCGCCCTACCTGTAAGCTAAGTAAGGATAATTCTTTTCCCCTGAAGATGCCCGTCTCCTTCCACAGCCTGACTGCTGGATGACTCCTGAGAGTAAGTCCCAATGGTCTTTTTTATAGCTAAGTGGCAGAGCTCACTCTTTTCTTTCTAAAAAGCTCTGCTAGGAGAAGGGGTAGTGATATCCTCCACCTTTATACAACAGCTTTGTTATGAAGGCAATGGATGGGTGGGGGCTGATTCAGTTCCCTCTGGATTCTAGGAGGATTCAGTCCCTCATGCTGCAGCTGCCAAGTTATCAGCTCCCTATCCAGCAGTCTGCCATTAATCTTCAGGTGTGAAATTCGTATAATTAACATTATAAGGAGGAAGGATGCTTGTCTCTAACCATACTAGGGTTAGGGCAAATTTTGAATTTGAGCAATTTTTAATTTCTCAGCAAAAGCTCATTCTAGAAAGTGTGTTAAAAATCACTTAGTACTAAAGATGCATGAAAGCAAACACATATGTGCTCTGGCACAGATAGCTGTTAGAGTATTCAGTCTGTGCAATTCTCTTGCCCACCCTGTCTGCTGTCTGGATTTCCATCGTTCTGGCTGAGGGAAAAAAAAAACCAAAAAAGCTTTACCAAGTCACTAACACAATTAGTACCAAGAAATTTTAAGTAAATTCTGACAAGACATCCAACTTATTAATCATTTTAATTGATAGACTTCAGTCTCCTGTTCTTACAAAACCAATTACCTCTCTCCTTTCATTAAACACTTCATCACAGTAAAAAGCTAGGGAATTGCTGAAAAAAAACAAAATAAATCTAATGGCTCACCTTTATTACACTACCACTTTCCTTCCCCCCCCCCCCCCCCCCCCCCCATTTTAACACTAGTCTCATCACTGTGATATAGATTTTGAAGTGTATATAATGTTTGATCTGTTAGGGTGGCTCTACCTTTTACAAAAACAAATTTTACAACTTTACACCAGTTTGCACATAAATGAAAAAACATATAGATTAATAAAATGAAAGAAATTAAAAGAATCCATCCCAGTAGTCATTTATATTAGAAGGTTATATTATTCTGCAATATAAAAATGGGAATTCAAATTCAAAGGCTGTCAGTCCAAAAGTAATAACAGTAAGAAAAAAAAAAAAACAAAAATATATCCTACTTTATTTGCTATTACAATTAAAATTGGGTCATAATAAATGCCTATTATAACATTAAATTCAGTAGCACTTTGTAATCTAGTTCCTAGCAACTGCAACATCATGGCCAATCGTGTAAAATTCTTGATTTCAAGCAGTAGTAAGTGATTTTTCATTACACTTAATGCATATGTTACTTCCAACCACATTAAAAAAAAAGTCAAATAAGGAAATGTGAAAATTACACACCTGTTATTACCAGAAGTAACAGGAAAAATACTCTCCCAATAAAAAGACTCAGAGAAATTGGTGGAAATATTTCCTCATTATCCTACTGGCTTATAAACCAATAGTAATTTAGGTGTTGATAGAATTAGAGCTCTCATATTTGTCTGGATGGTTATTCGTGCCTTGGCAGACCTTACCTTTTAGAGAAATCACCAATATGATTTTTAAATTTGCAGATGATTGTGTTGTTTATTCTTCTATCTCATCCATGTTTCTCTAGACATCTCAGTATTTCAACTATTCTGAGGTCAAAGCAAATTTTGCTGCATTTGATAAGTACAGATTCTGCAATGCATTCAATATGTCCCTGCATCAGTGGCTTGAGGAAAGAGGCCAGCTGAATATTCAGGTCACAGTGCTGAACATTGAAAACTAAAATTGCTGGAAGCCTTCCTAGAAGTACATTAGAATTTGTGACTCTTCTGTTGAAATGACATGTGTTGCTCTCATGAGTCTGTCACTGAACAAGGACAGGCACAGAATACATAAATTGTTTAAATAATTATTAAGAACTAGTCAGGAATAAAAATGCCTGTCTTGCAATACATTGTACAGGCTCCAAACTGTTTTCAAGTGAAATAGAAAAGGTAATGTTCTCTATGAAGCAAATGTATTCATGTGTACAATCACATAGGCTAGAGATGGAGAAGGTATTCTGAGTTAAAAAAAAAAAAGTCAGAGTAATCAAAACCCACCTTTGCTGGGTGTCCAATACCTGTTTCCCGTGGTCTGGCTTTGAAGGGTTAATAGAACACAAAGATTCATCTATTTAAAATCAAGTATTTCTACCTTGATTTCTAAATGAAAATTACCTTATGTTTAAACTTGTTGGAATTCTTGTTTTCTTTCTTGTTGAGATCGATGAAGTAATGAGTAATGCGGTCCTTGGATTTAGAATCCATGTCCCAAGAAATCTTGAAGGAATCACATGTGATGTTACTTATTTTGATGTTGTGTGGGACTGGAAGTTCTTCCATCTCTACAATCCCACTATCTTGCGATTTATTCCCTGCATAAAAACCAAGCATGATTCGTTCAGTTAAAGACCTATTAGGTATCTGTTTTCCATGCTCCAGTACAATCACATCTCTGAACAGCCTTCCACAAAGTCTCGTAGGTGGTACTCAGAAGCAACTATGAGGTACAATTATGCAAGTCTCAATGTCAGTGATGGGAAATATTGGAAAGGGATGAAATTCCTCACATGAATAAACACTAATAACATAAACAGGCTGCATAGACTGGCTGGTATCACAACTCTGTGCAGTTGCAGTTTGAGAATAAAAAACATCTGAAGCTATCTGGTGCTACAAAGTTTAGTTAAGATGCCACCAACGTCCACGGTTAACATAATGGCCCTATCTATACCTGTCAGTGAAACAAATACAAATAGAAATCACATTCATCCTAAACCTGTTTTTCAAGCACAAAGTAAAACCAATGATGGTCTATGTATGTACACATATGTATACACATATATAAAATACGGTCTCCTTTGCAACGAAACAATTAATGGTGATCACTTTGTTGAGCCACAGTAAAAGGGACATACACACCAATTTCATTTTCTGGTCTTTATTCTCTCTATTCTATTTGCCTAGTTGAGACCCTGCAGTTTTCTTGGGAAGTTTTTTCTAATTTCTCTATGTGCATATGGTAGATGAACAAATTACTATTGACCCCAAATGCATCACAACTTCTAAAATTCAGTCTTCCCTTGGCTCCCAAGGCAACCTTGTAGTAGAGTATTCCATGAACATTAAAACTCAGAAACATTAGGTGATCCTTCACTACGTAAGACACAAGTCAAAAGTAAACAAACAATTAGAAAAAAGCCAAAAAGGGAGAAAAATGAGTGAGTAAAAAGGAAAAAAATAGAGAAGAAAATGTAAGAAAATGTAAGAGAAGAAGTGAAAAAACAGAGCATAAAAAAATAAAAATCAAACATAGATAAGAATAGAAAGAAACAAAGGAGAAAAACAAGGCTAAAGTCTGTATAAGAAAGAGAGGAAAGCTCCCAAAGTCTGTCCAGATGAGGAAGATAGGAAGCCCATGCAGAGATGTGAGGCAATATTTTGTCAGAATTATTTTTAGTATCATCTAATTATAGAAAAAGGTAGTATTTATACTTCTATCATAACTGATAAAAAACTGGGTACAGAAGGTGAGTCTAGTCAGTAATAATAAGAAAAATTTGACTTGAAAAACATTAGGGACATTTCAACCTCTCAACTTACACTATCAAAGTATTATACCAACACCTCAATGCAAGAACATTAAGGTTGGCCTGATTTTTCAAGATTCTCCTCATGGATATGTGAAATTCAATCACAGAGTCTGCAAAATCCATAGGTTTCCAGCTAGTATTCTGAATAAGTAATTTTCCTGATGATTTCAAGAACCAATAATAACACTTTTCTATTTTTGTTCCATTTTATGCATTTACATCCAACAGGTTGTCTATTCTTCAAACATCCTATTGCTTTCCCCCCCTCCCCTTTTCAACTGTGTCATGGTTTTAGCTGGGATAGAGTAAATTTTCTTCACTGTAGCTGGTATAGTGCTGCATTTTGGACTTAGTATGAAAATAATGTTGATAACACACTAAGGTTTTAGTTGTTGCTGGGTAGTGCTTACACTAGTCAAGGACTTTTCCAGCCTCCCATGCTCTGCCAGGTGCACAAGAAGCCAGGAGGGGAGGGGGCACAGCCAAGAGAGCTGATCCGAATTGGCCAAAGGGATATTCCATATCATATGACATCATGCCCGCTATATTAACTGGGGGGAGTTGGCTGGGAGAAGCAGCGATCGTGGCTCGGGGACTGGCAGCATCGGTTGGCAGGTGGTGAGCAGTTGCATTACTTGTGGGTTTTTTTCCCCCCTCTTCCCCTGGGTTTCATTTCTCTCTCCCGTTATTTTCCTTTTTATATTATTATTATCATAATCAATATTATCATTACCATTACTAATATCACTATTTTATTTTAATTATTAAACTGCTCTTATCTCAACCCACAAGTTTTCTCGCTTTTCCTCTTCCAATTCTCTCCCCCATCCCACCGGGGTGGAGGGAGCGAGTGAGCAGCTGTGCAGTGCTTAGCTGCTGACTGGAGCCAAACCACGACAAACTAATATCAAAGTCAGATGGCGCATGGTCTTGCTCAAAATCCTACCCTATTTGTGCCATCCACAATGACATTTTCAGCAGCTGCACTGGCTGCAATAGACTCAGAAATACCAGTCATTACCAAAAGCTTTCTCTTCATCTGAAATACATGGTAAGTGCTTTTCCCAATGTGAGATTTCAGAAAGCCAGCAGGGAGAAAATGGCATTGCTTTCTTTTGTAAGCATTTTGTATTTGAAAAGAGACTGAAATGTCTACCAGGTACACTGAAAAGGCTACATGTGATCGCTCTTCCAGGAGTGAGGCTCTGTGTTTAAGCAGAAGATGGAGTGATGCTACTGAGGTTCTCAGACCTCCTGGAGAGCTGGACAGACTTGGATCCCAGCACACTGAATAACTGAATGAAGACCTGAATAGACATGCAGTCAAGAAATCCAAGCCATATATATCCACAATACAATAATGTGCGACTTCTTTGCTTCAGAAGTGAGCTTCTATACTCCATAACTGTGGGCCCTAGCCATGTTACAAGCAGCCAAAGTAGTTTAAGCTTCAGGAGACACATACAAAGCAGTAATGACCACTGACAGAAAGTAACAGATGAAAAAAGGTTTCGGAGCACACCGATGACAGTCAAAGAGCAAAAATGCTTCTGTAAATGGGTATTGTTTTCCATACAATTCTTGGAAATAATGTCTGGCATACATCTTTAGACGTCTGTGCTCCTGATCCATTTACTTTCTTTGCTTAAGAAGTGAATAAATAGTTCAAGTAAATGTCTAGCAGAAAATCTCCAGATAATTTTTAGCAACATTTTTAATATGTCAGAAAAAGAAACCACTTGCGTTACTAAGTGCTCAGCTATCTTTTTTCTGTGATGGCACAAAATCCAAAATAAATACTTTTCTGAAATCTTTAAAGCTCTTTGAAAGTGAGAAAAAAATCTTTTAACAGATTTTGAAATACAAATAGAATATGAAATAAGAAAGTACACCACCACACAATCATCACCAGCAAGCAATACTCCAGTTTCCCTTCTATTTAGAATATGAAGTATCTGTGATATTTGTAATGCATACTTATATTTTTATACATATTTGCATAGTCCTGAATGTCAAAATCCATTGAGTTGACAGGCAGTAATAGGAGCCTGATAATGATACATTGTATTAATAAGGAGGATGATGGTTCAATGAGTATTGGTAAATGGTGACTTTTGAATAGCAATTGGTGTACCATTGCATGGGAACAAGGAAAAGAAGGACAGAGCATGAAAAGCATGCTCATGCTTTCTAAAACTAGACTGATCCTAGAAACCAAACATGCAGGTATTAAACCAGCTTTGCCCACACAACAGACACCCTAGTGTGCAGACCACCAAAAAATTTTGAAGAAGAATTCTCTTGTAAAGCATAAGCTTTAACTCAGAATCTCGGTCCTGCAAGAACTAGTGCTTTTCAATGTTAGGAACAGCATTCTTTCCTGAGATGTACTGGAATATGACATAAAAAATGTGATATACAGTGCTTGACATCACTGCACTGTAACTAAGTCGAAAGAAATGAAGGTGACAGGATAGCACAGAAAGAGAGTCAGAATATCCTATCCAGTCTGCTAATGTATGTACCTCACTTGTAACAACTACATAACATGGAATATTTCCATTAGAGTTTATCAACATTATAAAAGCAATACAACTAGTATAATACACAGTTCTATACTTATAAAACAAAATAGTAAGGATGGGCAGAATTTTCAATAGCAGAAGGGTAACTTTGAACTAAACTTGGAAGTCAGGTGTTTAAGAAAATAATACTACCTGCTTTTAAAGTGGGGGTTCAACTAGGGTCTGATAATATTGTCAACCAAACCGCTTAAAAATGCTGGCTGCTACAAAAGACTGCTTAGTGGCCTACCCGCTAGCTAAAACCGGAGACTTCATGTGTGTGGTAAGTGAAATATAGGTGTCATGGAGACAAAAACCTGACAGATATAACTAACTAAAAAGGTAACATGTTTGTACCTTGCCTTTTTTCCATTTGTGCTTTGTGAATATTTTGAATTGGTTTTCATGCTGGAAAGCATGTCCACTTCAAGCCACTTCTTTATACCAGGATCAATTTAAAGAATAGAGCAACATCAGGAAATAGGATGTCTACCAAAAGAAGAAATAGCAGCTGAACTTACTCAAAACCAGCGTATAGTTGCCATAAAGCACACCAAAACTCCAACTGAAAGGAAATTACTACTGTTATGGATGTGAAAAGAGGTGAAAAAGGCCTTAGAACTGGCAGTTTTCACGTTTGTGGCTAAGTTGATCTTTCTTTGATGAAGCATCACAATACAGACAAAAACTGAAAATGAAAGCAGCATAGGAAATGTTGCTCTAAACAGCTTCATATCAAATTAAAATAGATCAGCTTCCAATTAAAATGGCTACTTCATTCTGCACATTCATGTTGCTTCAACGTTGGAAGCCGCTGTGGGCCTGGGTAGAAATACTGCCTGGATAGAAACACAGAAACTTATAAAAGAGTTGGTAGTCAAAAAAACCTGCTCTCCCCTGCTAAAACAACCAAGGCATGTCATCCCTGTGTGCTGCAGAAACACCTCTGTTTTAACAAAAACAAGTTCAATTTTAGGACAAGCAAAAGGGCCCAGTGATTCTTGACCCATATAATAAGTCAAAGACCATTCATGTATGTATAGGTCACACTGGAAGTGTAAGACTAAATTTCTTCAAAGCCCAAGAATAAATACAACACGCCAGCTTTACTGAGATCAGCTGGAGAACTGCAAGATTAATGTTTTATGCTCCTATTCACAGGCTTATCCCTCTCTGCCATATCCAGAGTTAAATTTCAAGTTAAATTGTCTAATCAATTTTAAAGCGGTTATGATACTCACTGCTGCAGCTGAGCCAACATGCTGGCAAATGGGTAACAATCCGATTTTATTTATATACACATAGACACACTTAATTTAGTATCCTCATTATATCTTCTACTTACATAAATTATCTCTGAATGGGAAAAAAAAAAGGCAGAAAATTCCTTTTGAACATTCATGGCTTCCTCTGTCACTATTGGAGACAAATAATAAGACTTGGAAATTGATAAGCTCACATTGAAAAGATTTGGAAAAGGATGGGGTTTTTTTTCACTTGCCTTGTCTCAAAAAAACTGAAGCATTACATCTGCAGCAGTGGAAGGGTGGTGGAGAAGAACCTTAACACAGCCTCTGCTTGGTAGTTACTAGGCATTCACAGTCACTGAATTTTAATAATTCTAGAATACTTGATCATTCTTTATCCTTAGTTCTAAAAATGCAGAACTTCATAGCAGGGCAAGGGAGTATGTACCTACTGATTTTTCATTTCACAGACCAACATTTTATGTTATCCACAAAAGAAATCCTGAAAGGGCTAATTTATAATCCACTCTCTAAGTGTACTTACAGCTCACAGAAGTGAGTTTTATGAAACTAGGCCAATAAAATAATACATTTCTGGGTTCCTATGACCTCGCTTATACATGTTTTGACTCTGATATTATCTCGGCAAGTATATTCCTGCTATTAAGCATTAACAATGGAAAAAATTAATCGAAGCAGTATGATACACATTTAATGAAGATATAGAATCCCTACACATACATCTGTATTTCCCACAGTTTGAATGTAACTCATCATTTGGAAACATTAAAAAGATGGGTTCATGCTCAAAGGTTGTATACCAGACACACTGGAGTAGGACCTCTAAGGATTCAGAACTCATGCGATTTGTATTCAGCAATCAAATCACACCCTCTTTCCTGTAACTCCATCCATAACACTAATATGTTACCTTTCACAGCATTAACTATGTAGCTTGCCTATGCAGGCATGAAAAATTATCCAGCAGTCAAGAAACAAATTCACAGAAAACAGAAACTGCAAATGGCTGAATACAATGACATAATAGCCATCCATCAACAGGGGAAAAATTACAAATATTACAGGCATAATGAGTGAGATTGCTTGTACTCAGTGTGAAGTAAACTTGTGAAATATTCATTCAACTGCAATGATGTCCATTAAATTTGGAGAAATTAAAAGAAGGCAGGACCAGGTGGAATCCTTTTCTCTGCTGAAGCTGTGAAAATATCCCTTCAGTAATCATGGATGACAAGATATAGCTGTAAAACATTACTATCTATCTGCAATTTAGACTTCGATACTAGGGGGACCATCAAAGTAATATAAGAATGCTTTTCACATTGCTATTTCCCTTTCATGGGACTTAGATTCAACCAATTCATATATTTGTCCAATATCTGGACAAAAATTATTTATTAATTTTATATGTGGGAAAAATGTAAATATCTAAACAGATTTTGGAATAAAGGGGGGCCTGTTTGAACCATCACTCAACCAAATTCAGAGCTGTCCTAAGTAGTGGTGGAAAGTTACATATCCCTGAAGTGATGTAAATACACTTTATATCACAGAGCCCAAACATGCCAGGAGAACAACCAACAGAAAAGAGAAGAAAGTGATAAAATGGCTTTTCCTTGCATTACTTTAAGATCTCTTGTTGACTGTGTTTCCTGCTAAGGCTTTGTCCTTCTGTCCCTCAAGATGCAAATTACACCAGCTTAATGAAGTGTAACATATTTTCATTTAAACCCATTATGAGCCCCCCTCAACATGTATAAATAAGTTTGCCTGTTTTGGCGTCACACTGGAAAATCTCCAGTTGTATGGACAAAGACAAATCCGGTTCTAAGTTTCTTTGTACTCAGGGATAAATGTCCAGTGTCTTTAGAGTCACGTTGTGGGAAACATGGACTTCTGATGCTTTTGGAGCCGAGATTTCAAAAATCACTATTATGCCTCTTCTAAGCTGCCAACACCATTGCCATGGATGTTTGAAAACATGTTCCCAAAGGATTCGTAAAAAACATTAAGGCATTTTGGGCTATCAATTTGTACTTTGTGCACCTCATGCTCATCCTTGCATCTGAAATGGTTGCTATTAAGAAGTCTCTTTATCTGAGGATGAAACTCTTCGCGTTTAATATGGTCTAGATTTAAAACAAAACACAACACAACACGAACAATGGAGTGCCTGTTAGTGATGGCTATTTCCAGTCACAACCCTGTCTTTTCCAGCTCTAAATTACACTGAAACATCCTAAGAGCTCACTAGTCTATCTACCACATTCTCAGCTGAGGAGGTGACTTGGGAACAGCAGCTTCTTAAACTTTGTTTTCACAATGATTTGCAGAAAACATCGGTTTGAAACCTCAGCTTAATTTTCCAGAAGACATGCAAATAAACATGGTGTTAAAAGTCATGGAATCTAATAATTCCCAAAGTATTTAATTGAAAAAATGAAAATGCCACTACTTCTTAAAGTCAAAGCACTCATTTAAGGCTCAATTAAAACTTGATAGAGGAACAGCAAAGTAAATAACAGGTCCTACTCAAATTCCATCTGAAGATTGGCTGTCTTTTGAATTTACCTGTAGCAGCAACAAAGAGGAAAACAGTTCAAGACTCTTTCCAAAAATGAGATCTTTTGACATTTATATGATGAAAAATGGCTTTCTGATGGGGGGGGGGGGGGGGGGGGGGGGAAGATGATGTAAAACTAAGTGATACAAAACACGTATTTTAGGGGGACTATACAGACAATAAAGAAAACAAAGCCTACGTAACATTCCAAGCTACCGAAGAACTTCCACTTCTAACACTGACCTGTGGCCCAGGATTGAAAGTTTGCTGCAAAAAAAGAAAGCCTAGATTCAGTGGCAATTGCTCCATTCATCCAAACAGTGGTTGACTGTGCTAAAGCAACTCAAAGCAGCCTCTAGGTTACTGTAATTTTTTATGGCAGGTGAGACACCTGGAAGCTACTGAACCAGCTGGGAATGCCAAAAGCACAAGGAAGCCCTGGTTATATCCCAAAATGAGCAACTGGGAGGAAAGCCAGTGGGTTAGTCATCATGCCACTCCTATGCCACCACAATATTCTCCTACACTGATGTAATTTCACTCATCTGGTACACATAGTTTGGGGTTTATCTGGGCTGCTGTCATGCAGAAGACAGTGCACTAAGTGCTGCACTGTACTGTCTTTAGAAAGACACACAAGATATTAACCCCTGCAGTTACTTCTGTGAAGTGTCAACTCCATGAAAACCTAGGAATTTGATACGGGAAATGTGACTAAAGTTTGTGAGCCAGAAAATAAGCACAGTGAGACTGCACCCACATAGCACAAAATTAAAAGCTAACACTGGATCCTTAACATATTCTGGGAAGATACCTGAAAATCAAAAAATACGTAGATGAGGATGAGAGGCATAGAGGAACAAACTATAAGGTAAAGCAGTTTTTGAGACCCCAAAAGATCAGGTTTACATTATACACATATACCAACAGCACAAGTAATAAACACACCAAAAGCCAAACAAAAGCTTACAATACAAATCACATTTTTTTAAAATGTCACTTTTCTCAGATCTTAAAATATATCCATTGGGGAAAACGGAAAGTGTTTTTCTCAAGTTAACATTTTCAATACAATGAGAGATATTAGCTACGACCTTCTGAAGTAGAAATGTTTGATGAGAGGGGATCAACTTCATAAGGAGCACCTAGGTACCGTGGCATAAGAATTCCTCTTTTTAGATACTGATACTAACAACTGAAAACAACTCATTTAGGAACAGTAACTCTGATAAAATGAACAGAGGCATCTTTACACCTCTGGAACAGAAGAATTTCTACCTTTCATTGTCTTGCTAATTCAGCTGATTGGTTATATATCAGCTCTATAAAAGTAAAATATTAAGTTTGTAATTCTAGAAAACTGATATAGACTGACAATATTTGAGTGCTATAATTCAGACTGAATTCTCCAACTTAGTGTGGAGGTATTTTTGTCCTAAAAAATTCAATAGGAGGGAGAATTATTCTTTCTGTATAACCATACAAAATGACAGGAAAGTGCCAGGAAATTATATACCAGCTGCATACTTTAAATTTAACTAAGCAAAAATACAATATCATGTTTTTCTCCTGAGCTCTGGAATGAATGGGTCCCTGTCCAACCGCTAGCTCTATAAAATTGTTTTGCAGGACCAGGATAATATGTCCTTACTGAGCAAATAATTAACCCGAATATGAAGAATTTCAATGTTCACTGCAACACCTTGTTCAAGAGAGACAGTGAAATCACACAGAGAAAATACAAATACAACAACATTTATAAAATTATCAAATCAAGGCTGTTGTTTGTCCAGCCATGTAAGTGGCACTTCTCCAGGATAGCTATTCTATTTCAAAGTTCAGCTTGCTATCCATGACCACGTAAGTAACATTTATGCTTTATTTGTGCTTCTTTTCATGTACAAAAAATGGGTGAATAGTCTCAGACTTTTACATGTCTCTCTCTCCTCTCCCCAGAATCCTGGTAAACTAACTCCCAATACAGATTTCTGTATTTATATAAGCATATTTAAGAATATTTTCTAAATAAGTATCCTTGTAAAACCAATTCCTACATTAGACAAAGAGAGAATGCCTGGCCCTATAAATCCCGTTAGAGGGATAAACCCCTCTAAATCTTCTCCTCATTTCTTCCCCATGTCTGATACTACTGTTGTGCATTTTCTAGTAAGATAATGTGCACTCTGTTGAGAATTTAAAAAAATATTTTTTTAAATAAAGCATTATTTTCTTATAACATGTATATCTATTTACTGAATGATTTGAAATGTTCATATACATTCAGATTCTCTTGTTACTTGGTTTTAACTCAAGGCTTAATTTAGCTGTTTCCTACTAATCTACACCATTGACTTCAGCAGGAATATTCCACATTACAAAACAAAGAGAACAAAACTAGACTCTGGGAGCAAAATTGTACCTTTAGTAGAGCCATCTTCTTCAGCAGAGAGGGTGCGCAAAAACTGTGCCTACATAAAGCACTGAGCAACCTCCAGATTGTCTAGTTTCTGTATTAAAGAATTTCTCTCAGCCTTTTACAAAGGACTCAATTCTTCCTCCATCTCACATGGAGAACAAATGTACTCTACAAGTGGTCCCATGATTCAAATCAGGAGCAGACCAATATCTCAGTCCTGCCACTGACAGCAACAAATGTGCAGGCTCTTAATTCCCACTGAGCAGCGCCCTGCTCTCTCCCAAGCCTCGTTTCTCACTGCCTGCTGTCAACTACCGGATTGAAATCTTGTTCTGCAAGCAGCCTCTCGTTTCACGAAGACATCTCTCTCACAAAGAGAGTTGCTACCTGACAGGAGGTGTAGTTCAGCAACGGAAGGACAGTGTATAATGTAAGGAAAGCATTCAGCACAGTCTTGAAGGTTTGCCATTCGTTTGAATACTAACTCAAATGAGATCATTATTTGCCCTTAGCAAAAGCACTTGACTGTCATTTATTTTGAGATCTTGTGCAGATGGGACTTCAGGGGCTTAGTTTCCTCAGATGTGTATATGTTTTCCACTACCATCAATGGGAATACACAATGCAAGTGTGGCAAACCTGACAGCTAGTAGTAGCAAATAGTTACACTGGTATACTTTGGAATACGATTATGCTATCAGAACTGTAGGTCTTTGTTTTACAGCTCAGGCATTCTCTCAGTGGACATTGAATGTAACATTAGGTTAAACAGGAAATTAAGTTTATCTGTACAGAGAAGGTTACTGTAATTAGGAAGCAGAAATGGAATAGTCCCATTATAACATTTCTGTGGAATATAAATTTTGGCTCAGATACAAAAGTGGATTTGTTGGGCCATCCTTCAAAGTTGAGGATAATAAAACCCAAACATTTTTTTGCTTCTTAAAAATGACAGTAGACAGAGTAACAAGGAAAAAGCAGGGACAACATTCACTTCTGCCATAAGACCATGGATGTCTGTGGAACTACACCTGGACTAAATTTTATACAGAAGATGCATCCTCTAATTCAAAAGCAAAGGCTACTGTTCAACAGATTTTATACATATGACTTGCAATGATGTTCACGTGCAGTATCGATATGATGTACTACTGTGGAAACCACTGATAGTCTTACTATGCTGAGAAAGAAGAAAATACTAACAAAGACCAACATCAGCCTTGGGCGCTTAGTGTCCCCAGGCTCACCTTCCATTCAGTGAAGAAAGGCAGTTTCCCAAATCGGATAATCTGTATACCTACAGTCAGCTCTCACATTTACCTTTGCCCTGGAGGAGTCTAATTCTTTTCAGATACTAGAGAGGGAGGTCACAGAAGTTAAGAGCTAGCTGAAGTTACCTTTTGCAATTATTTCCTAAATTACATTCATCAATTCTCATGGTGCAACAGCAACCTCTGATAATTTGCAAGGTTCCCACTAAAGAGAAACATGAAAAAGAACATGAGGAAAAAAAGCAAGTATTACACTGCGGCCAATTTCTGAATTCCCATAGCAAAGAAATCTACATCTCACTGACTCAGAAATATCCTCTGGACTGATTATCTTTTTAAAAGATAAACTTTTCCAGAATAATTTATCTGAATTTTTGTGTCAAATACCTCAGAGTTTTTCACTTATCCCCACAAGATTTTTTCTGAAAGTATTAATAGGATCAAATATCTCTGGACCATTTAAGCTTGAATGTGGATGAATTTATATCTTGCTAACTGCAATTATAACTAAATTATTTAATAACTGTAATTTAATTAATTTTAATTAAAAATAAATAATGCATTCAGTTGCATCATTAAACTAATTTCTCAAAATAATTGTTTCCTCTTTTGTTATTACCGTAAAGAAAATTCAGATATATTGCTGTGAGTTGTCCTCTGTTGTTATCGGCCAATTCTTCCAACTGAGTGCCAATTCTTCCTTTGATTTGTGACACATCCTTACCTGAAGCAAAAATTTAAGTAACATTTGGTAAAATTTTCAGAAATACCTGAATGATTTAGAATAGTCTTACTGAAATCAACAGGATTTAAGCTGAGTTACTTGAGGGCTTCTGAAAACTTGGCTGCAAATATCTAACAGTTCATACCTATGGCTGAAAGTGAATTGTGGAGGCACACATGAGTTTCACAAACCCAAAGCATGAGACAAAACCTGACTGAAAATCTGATCAGCAAAACTTTGTGCAATGGCTAATATGGCAAGGCTGACCTTATTCTTTCACTAAGATTAAATTCTTATTGGGTATCCTGATGTCTTGAATGTATTTAGTATTTATACTTTCCTCATTCAAAACTAAATCACATTTTCCGAATGTCAATAGCAGACAAAAACCTAGACTTTCTGATAGACTGAGTACTAAAATGAAAATAGATGCAAGTCTCTTTTGATACAATTATATGTTTTTAGAGTTTCCCTTACTCCTTACAGATGTTTTTTGGAAGAAAATTTTTATGAAAACTGGATGCCTGGTATTCCACAAGGCTGGGCCACTATTAGCCAATTTTTCCTCTTTCCTTTTTGCATTTTTATTACACATAAGTTTAGGAGTGTTAACTCAGTAAAATATTAAGCTAAACACACATATGTGCACACAAAATTTAATTTTCACTGTGTCAAAATATATGGGGAAATTATGAAAAATGAGGAACTTCATTATCAGATAAAAATATGCAACTGGAAGGTTGTGAATAATCATGTGGTACATGTTTCTTCACTAAAGACCAGGAAAACTGTAAGACACTAAAAAAACCACCTAGCCCAGAAGATTAAATTGACATGCCATCATGCCTACTTTTCCCCTTATCTAAGATATGCAGATCCACTGATCCTTACATGTTCTAAGGACCAAATCTTTGTGGTAGAGAGCTGAGAAGTGGTGGGCTCTCCTTTTATGTTCCATGAATATCAAAAGCAATAAACTGAATTAGCTAGATAAGCTGACACTGAGTACAAATAATAACACCAAACATCAGCATCTTGCTCCTCATCCTGTCTGCCGAGTGACTCATATATGCAAAAAGATTTATACCAATATACTGTTCTCATTAAAGTTCTCTTAAACGGCTTATACTAAAGACATGGTTTTATTTTTTACTGTACCTTGTCATGTTGAAGCTAAACAAGCTTCTCTGGAACTTTCTATGGAATGAGAATTGCAGTGTGGCAAAAATAGCTACAGCTGCACTACAACTCCTACTGACACACCATTGGTTTTCATGCCCCTGACCATCAGACCTAGGCTAGAGCAATTCTGCCTTCTTGAAATCAAACAGGATGTTACAGTAGACCATAAACACTAAGCCACCACACTATTTACTACTAATTAAAGTAATGCTCCCATTTTGTTCAGCACAGCAAGCTTGCAGTACATAGGTGGTAAGTGGCTCTTCTCAGCATGTATTGACTGCAAGACGCATTTTAAAAACAAATTTTAA
Organism: Morus bassanus; assembly: GCA_031468815.1. Taxonomy (NCBI): domain Eukaryota; kingdom Metazoa; phylum Chordata; class Aves; order Suliformes; family Sulidae; genus Morus; species Morus bassanus. The sequence goes on from CM062583.1 coordinate 8,875,816, forward strand.
TTAAAACAAGTGTTTCTCAGCTGCTGAAAGGGAAAGAAGGTAATAAGGGATGTAAAAGGCTCTAAACCATCTTCTAGCTTAATTTAAATGCCATTTAAAAATTAAAATGAACTTTACAGCCACTTACATATACTAGAATTTGCATATAATGCATACCTTCAGTTATACACAATTACAGATTTTGAAAGTAACTACAGCAGATAAACTGATCTGCTTTTATAGTAGTTTATCACAGGTATCTTATTCATTTAGCAGGAGAAGCCTGCATTGTCAGGTATCTATGCATCCTTATGACATTCTGACCATACTTCAGACTGCACTCAGACCCATTTTGTGGTGTAATTTCAGAAGGATGCTATCTCAGTACTGTTTTGCTGGAAGACAGGGAGTGACATTTTTCAGCAGACTCCCACCCTGTTGACCACTAATGGGGCAGATTTTGGAGCAGGAGGGGGTCTGGAGCACCAGACCTATCGCACCATTTTTCTCTTCTGATGAACAAACAAGTACAGCTGCCTCTGAGACTGTGGAACTGCCTATGTCACCATGACTAACAAAAGAAAACAGATCTCATAGATGAAGGAACTGACTGTATGACCCTGGACAAGTTGCTTGGGGCCAGATTCCAATCCAAGTTACACTGCTCTGGGTCACTGGCCTAATTGCTCCAATGCTTTTCATCTAACACAGTGTAACTGAGGGCAAAGCATTGGCCTTAATCTTCTCCTGCTTTTAATATTAACTGTATATTAGAGAAGTGAGTGGCCTTTCATGATTTGTGCTTTCGCGTGTCACTAAGCAAAAGAGAGAGACAAACAAACACTTTCATTTTAGTTTATAACTCTGAACCTCACGCTCTTACTTGTTTACCTCATTCTTATTTAGCTGGCAACAACTTGTTCCATTTATTGCAGCTGTGTCTTAATCAAACCAAAAAATATGTTCTCTACTTCAAGTTAAGTCATGTGGGTTCAAATCTAGCAAGGAAAGGCAGCCTTGTATTCACATGAGCTTTAATTTGACCTGCCAGCTTGTCTGAAAACTGCAACTGCTTTGATCCCACAAGGATTTTCATTTAAGACCCACTTTTTTTAAGCAAAGGGAAGCCCAGACAGAAAAGCAGAACTCATCATCTGAAGGGCAGCAGAGAGAACTCAAGACTGGGGAACACAATTTTACTAAGCATTTTTCTTGAGAAAGTAGGGTGCTCAGCATGAGTGGGCTTTTGTAACTCACTGGCTACCCTGGCAGCCTGCAGTGTGAATGAGCATTTCTTTACTGCAGCACACTGGTAATTACTGTCTTTTCACACAGCTCTCTTGTAAGGATAGGATTTACTCTGTTTTATACCAGTTTGTGCTTTTTAACTATGATTTGAAATGTATTACATATTCACAATAGTTCAGGAAATTGTACTCTGTAACTTGAATTTTTTTTTTAATTTAATTTTTATGCAGGTTTCAGACTTTCTCTCAGGTCCTGACAAATAAAGGATATAGGGGTTTTGAGAGCCTTTTTTTTTGCAGGAGCTGGAGTTGTTCTGTTTTGTTTCATTTTTAGCTGGTTTTCCAGGGCAACCAAACATAGTCAAGGTCTTTGGATGTGGGTCTGCCACTGGTTGACTGTTACTAACTTTTGAATCTCCAACAAGAGTAGAGAGCTCATAGATAATTTAGGTTGCTGCCAGTTCCATTGAGGTAGGCAAGCATGCAGAAATGACAGAGGACCCTGTTAAATACTCCATATCAAGGGGAAGGCTACAATGAGTTCAAGCTATTCACAGATACCAGAATATCAAAATGACACAGCTATGAATACTGCAGTCAAAAGAAATCTTTAAGTAGAGTTTTCACCATGTTAGAATTCACCCCTCACTCAGACATGGTATAACATATAGGCTGTGTGAGTTTATTAAAAGTCTTGGCTCCAGCTTATCATTTTCCTGTCCTGACAGCATTTGTAACAGATCTCTCACATAGATTCTCTAATGAAGATTGTCTGATGAAGAGGAGAAAACTCAAACTGAAGTTTTGATGTAATTAAGTTAAAAGAAACCTCTAACAATTCTGAACCCTCAGATTCAAATCCATCGGAATGCTATGGTCCTGAATAGTTCCAGAATTATTTTTTCTAAAAAGCACAGCTCAGTTGGATACTTTAAAGAGTTTCCATTACAAAGTCTTCTATAGCCTTATCATTTAGGCTATCACAGAGTCATTGGATCGTAACAAGTGATCAGTCATGATCATGTTAAGACAAAATTGAACTATTACCTATACAGGAATAGCTGCACAACCTACTACAAATTCATTATGCCAACCAAGTCCCTTTGGGTATGTTACTTAAAAAGAATTCGTATTTAGATTCACTTTTCATTTTTTGGATTTACAGTATTTAAAAGCATCCCAAGTAATGCTTTCCAACTCACACTCCCTACTGTATGAGCTAAATATAACAAGCATACTAAGATATACTGAAGAATTTAGTTTCACTGTATGGCTTCCATCTCAAGCACTGCATGCTTGGATTAGGGCTGACAGCCTCACCAGACAGCCTAGGTGGTTTGCTGATGGTTTGCTCAAGGAAGCAACCCAGAAACCAGCTGAGCATTACAGAAAATACAAAAATAGAAGGAGGAGAATCAGTATTTTATTTTTCACATACGGGTCTTCATTCTGTCTTCCCTGCATTTGTACAGTTATTAGAAAACACAGAGTACCAGACATGTTCCTACTACACAGGCTATGCTGGGGCACCTGGCTACCTGATGTGTCACAAAACTTGAAATTAAACTTTCATGCTCTAGAAAAGCTGCTATACTCAGATGCCTCTAAATCAAATATGATTTAAGAACTCCATACTACCTAAACAGAATGACAAAGTGAAGCACAGAAGCAACATATTCAATGGGTCGAGTTTCCAAAGCATGGTACAAAGCACTTCACAGACAGAGGAAACAAAGAAATGTACCTGGGGTTTCAGGTGCCTCTATCTAGGGGGGAAAGAAAGTAACCTCTACACATGGGCAGAGGTGGGACAACCCCAATAAACTGTGTAGTGAAGTCTTACTGCTCAAACCTGTCCTTTCATGAAGGGTAAGGTGCTAGCTGTGTCATCAGAGCACAGGTAACACTGGCTAAAATTCCAGTACGTTCCACACAAGAAGGACAGAACTTCTCTGTGATGTAGTGGATTCAGTGAGCAGATAGGCTTGGGGATTTTCATTTCCTATGGTTAGAGATATGCCTTGAAATTACACTGAAAGTGTAAAGGCTAGAAATTCATCAGAAACATTAGTGATCTGAAAGCCACATGTTTACTACTGAGCATTTATATTAAATTACCAGCATAAATTCCATCATAAAAGTGTAAGTGAACAATATTTACTTTATGTGATCAGACGCACCTTAGTAGCATTAAAATACAATCTGCTGCACACTCTGTTCTTAATTTTATCACTTAGTTTACAGAAACTCATGTATAATTTCCCTTTACGTAAATTGGATTAAAAGGACCAACGACACAGCATGAATCACTCCACTGATACTTGTATACTAGTACTTATGGCTGGCCAAGATTAAAAGACCCTTTTAACATCTTTTTATCCTGCTGATTTTGAAGTCCATATGCCTTCAACTATTAGTACACATAGAAGTGAACTGCAAAAAACCCAGAATAATCTTTTTAAAACGTTATTTCTAGCCCAAAACTACAGATAGATGAAATCCAGACAAACTGCAACCTCAGGAGAGAAATTCCAAATTAGATCCCTATCTCTATGAAATAAGGTAGAATACACATGACAGAAGTTAGGAAAATACAGTAGTTGTAAGATCTTAATCGTGCTGCATTACAAATGCAAATTTGTTTTTACACAAAGTCTTACTGAAGCCAATGGAACAGCTCAGGGAATAAACTTATAGGATGCCTCTGACAATTGCAAACTGCAGAATTCTCCTAATGAGAGGGCATTGATATACAAAGCTTAACATGGGAATTCCTCAAACTATGCTTCTCCTAGAGCTGCCAGCTGTGTCTGACTTTAAAAGTAGTGGAGAAATAAACTCCAGGTGACACACCATACTTGGAACTAAGAAAGACTGCAACACTGGTAATACTCTCTGTCATTCTGCAGGAATGAAAGAGTAACACCCACCTAGTTTTAAGGTTTCTCCTTTTTGGCAGCAGCTAGAACTGTCAAGGCTCAGAGGAACCGTTGTTAGGTCATAAAAACAGTATAGCTAATCATTGTGTTTGAAAACATCCATGCAAAACAGCTTATTCATTCAAGCATAAATAAAACAAGAACACTCTGTGAAAACAATAAAATAAAATTGATTAATGATTCAACTACAAACACCACTGTGAAAATTGATCCAGCTACAAACACTACAATGAATTCTAACCAAACCTTCTGTGCTGAAGGAAACATTTTCAAGGTCAGATAAAGGATGCTCCACTGTATAGCAAAACCTAGTGTGGAAACCACAGGAAGTGATCCTGGAGCAGAGCTTTCTTTAGTTCCAACATCATAAACATTGCATTTGTTCATACTGTCCTATAGCAGTGACATATTTTATACATGTACCATTATTGACAATGCTAGTACTATTTTTTCAGACATGTCTATAAGTTTTTGAAGAAGGTAGTCTACAAGTAAAATGCTTAAAACTTCTACCAAAAGAGAAAAGAAAACATAGGGGATGACTCTGGGCTGTGTTCAGCCAGAATTAAATATAGCCTTCCAGGTCACATAAAGCACAAAAGGCTGTGCATGCTGGCAGCATGGCAGACCTCCCTGCTGTAGCAAGTGGACTAAGAAAAACTAACGCAGACTGTAAGGATTTTTAAAGATTACCTCCTCAGTTGTGGTTAAATATGCTGGCACTACTTCAGCAACACAAAGGGAACTGAAAACTACCTTATTCAGAAAAGCTGGGGCCTCCAAACCTGCTACATAGAGGCCATGAATAATAAAAGGTGGAGGAAATTACAAGGAATGGGTAAGGAGAAGATCCTTCTAGATTTTGGAAGGAAAAAAAAATATTAAATTAATGAGGCAGAGAAGTCCCAGAAGGAAAACCCAAGGTCAGGAAGATAAGCTTCAGCAAGCCTTTGGAGACAACTGAACACAACGATGCCTGACTGGAACCCATTCAAAAATGAATGACGAAATACTAGAGAACTCTGAATAAGAATGTGATATAGTCTCTCTTCACCCCACCTTACACACCAAAAGCAATATTCTGCTTGTTCTAGAAGCTATGGCTCTGGGACCAGGGACCTCACTGGAAAGTTTCTCTAAAAGCTGAAGTGGCCGATAGGGCAGACTGATCTAGGTTATACAAGCATAACGGCAGGGTAAATCACGAATTCGGAGAATCAAGATCAGAACACAGCTCACCAAAGGTGGTACAGCCATCAAATTAGTAGGCTGAGAAGAAAATTGCTACATCTCATTTGAGATGGAAGATGAAACAGATGAAAAGGATACTAATGGCTTACCTCTTACTCAGGAAAAACAGGCTTTGTCTTTGAGATTTACAGAAGATATATGAAATTTTAAGTAAGGGGTTGGCTTGGCATTCCTGCTTCTCAGGTACTGGAAGGAGTAGAATTTCTCTTCCCTAAATGATTACTTCTGCCATTGTACTTATTAAGAACTACTGATCTGCAGGGCTGAACATTGGCTGGCAGAGATGAGACTGATAAATGGCAAAACAGCTAAGGAGTTGAGGTGTCACCTGGGCTACCACAAAGCCTGTGGCTAGTATGTCACTAGTACATAGACAAACTGTGCAGCCTGTATGCTAGACTACATAGTTTGTCCATGTACTAGTGGCTACTAGTCTAGCATACAGGCTAAATAAGCATCTTTATGAATGATCTGGAAAGAGAGACCACGTTTCTGTATTACAAGCAACATTAAAATAGAAGGAGCTGCAAGCACAAGATGGCTTAGAAACACAGGCATAAAATGATAAAATGGATTCTGTTACAGAATAAATAAAAGAACGTGTCTGGGAACTATAATCTGAAACAAACACAAAGAAGAAGGGACATACATGGGAGACACTAATGCTTAAAAAGCCTTAATTATAACAATAAATAGAGAAATTAACTACAAAACCCACATTACATATTTGAGTTTCAACCTAGCAATATCAGCACATAGCACTGGGAGAGAACAGTACCTCTGTATGTGAATCTGGCGTATTTACCCATGAAGCATTTCAGTTGCTTTATAAAGAATCTAGAAAAGTTTCAGTGAAGAATAATTGAATCAATAGGGGCACAAATGGAATACTAGGCAAGATTTAAATAGCTAAGAATATATAACTTGGTCACTGCCAGTTAAAATAGTTAATAATCAATTACACAGATTTGAGTGGTTTTCAGTGACTTAAAACTCTAAAAAGAGCTGAGGAGGGAGGAAGGAGGAAGAAAAATAACTCTAAAAATTAAATAATGTAAGGGAATAATGGGGATGACTACATTTCTTGACACAGGGATGTTGAATAGCCAGTTTCTAGTAAAGCCCTGTTGGTTATTAGTGGCATCATTGCTTATGATATAAAACAAGACAGGATAAAGTACTTGGCAATGGTGAGTTGAAGTGAAACACATAAGCAAATCATTAGTTTTTCTTCTCTTCCACAATTCTAAAGGTCATTTATGGAAACTTGAAAATAGTTGCTTGGCTTTGTTTAGTATTTTTCTGGAGCAAGGAATATTACATGTGAAAATCAGTCCCTGGCAAGAATGTAGAGCTAAAACCATAATATGTATTTTTCTTTGCAACAAGAGAGCTTCTGAAGCTACATATGAGATTTTAGCTACTACCTGAAGCAGCATTATTGCTTGCCACAAGAAAAAAAAAAAAAAAAAAAAATCATCACTATTTTTAAGTTCAGCCAGGTTAGACAAAATTTTATATTTTATGGAAGAAATACATTTCTTAGTTGGCCATTCCATCATTCAAATCCTAGAAAAGTGATACAGTTTGCATTTTGAGAGACCAAATTTAAATCTCCAAACTTGCAGCTGGGGAGAGGAACAAAAACAACAATAAACATGCCTCTGAATTTTGTGTCCCATCAAAATATCATAATTACGAGCACCTCTATTATGCTGGATGCAAAAATATGAATTGTTTATTCCTGTGCTCCGAACTGTCATAGCTTAACCGAACAACTGTGCAAGTCCAACCATTCAGGACACTAAGAAATACTGCGAAATTTGGATCTCTCAGTTGTCTTTCATGTGGGAGTCTACCTAGAAATTCAATTTTTCCTCATCTCGGAGACTTACAGGATAACATTTCAGAAACAGCAGTCATACTGCTCCATAATGCCAAAAAAGGGATTTGAAGAATGCATCCAGAGACTGGATGATGCCACTTTATCCTTTCTGTTTGAAAGGCAAACGTGTACATGATATGGTCATGAAAACTCCCATTTACAAACTCCAGAACTATCTTTCAGTGTAATAATAAACTTCTGAAATAAATAAGAGAACATGAGACATGCTCAAATAACATGGAAAGCCAAAGATGCAAGTTACTTACATAAGACAGAAATGACATCTTAGCTTGTATGATGTAATGCTTTTATACAAGCTTGTTAGACTAAACAAATTTGATGGGGTCAAGTGCTTGGAAGGTGATGAAATTGATTTATGTAACTGAAACTGGCCAAGACACCAGTTCTGCTTCTGAGTCTGATATCCAAATACTACCTTCAAATATATGAAGTGAACACAGAAAAAAACTTTAAAAGTGCTTTAGTGAGATTGCATAGCTTGAGCCATCAATAGTTAGAAAACATCAGAATGAAACATATTTGAATAACCTTAAATTGGCCCCTTTGTTTGTTCAGATTATGATATAGTCTTTAACTACATGATTACATACTATTTTTTCCACATAAATTCTGACTCATTCAGCATACAGAATGAATAGTGCATACATAATGAGCTATTTTTCTTGTAACAGCTATTCACTGTTGTTCAGTGTGTAGTCCCAGGACTTTTTTGCTACACATTATTCATATTCTGCTCTAAAGACAAAATTATGAATTTCATCATGGGTTTTTACATGCACCTCATGGGTCTTCCAGGCTACTACAGTGCCTGGCTGCTTAACAAACATTCATTAGTTTATTTTGAAAACATCTCTGTGGGGGAGGCAATAATACTTCTTCCATTTTATACAGGGAAAACTGAGGCACAGAGAAGTTAAAAGATGGGTACTCGCTTTCAGTGTCTATTTGAGGTAGTTAACATCTCTTTTCTCAAAGCATTTAGCACTGTGCTTTGTTTGTTCAAAGTCCTGCTCTCACTGAAGTCAGCTGCAGCTCCTGACTCTCAGTACCCCTGAAGTCCTGACACCATCGTACCAAGATCAAGCACCCAGAGAAGGAGAAGCACAACAAGTAACAAACCTCTTTGAAAAGTAGGTAGGTCTTGCTCAGTTCCATGAAGAAAGTCTGGAATAGACACCAGGTTAGAACTAAATTGCTCTCTCCATTCTTTCTTCCCCTGCCTTGTTTACAATGTGCCATTCAACATCCCCAGTATTCACTGCACAACATTAAACATCCCAACACCATGCTGTTTCTGCACAGAGGACCAAAATTTCATCATTTCCTAGCTTTGAGTGCTCAACTCGGTAACTTTAATAACCTATTATATGTCTGCAATTTTAGTTGTTATTTTGTAAAACCTAAGCAAACAAGATTAAAATTCTACTTGTGGAACATTTAGGGGCACAGCAACAGGCACAGATGCTACCATTTGAGCTAATGGGCCAACCATCGCTGGCTGCTGGTTGCAGCACCAGACTGCCATCCTTCACGCAGATAAGCACTGAAAACAGATGTCGCACTTTGCCACTGGGTTTTAGACCTCTTTGATGGCAAATGAACAATGAGAATTTGGTACCCTGGGGTTGTGTGTGGCTTTGGAAGATGGCACGTGCTGACACATACTGACCTTTCTCTGGCTGTCACACCAAAACATGGCCACTTCTGCCCTGGTCCTTGAACTTGTTCCTGTCCCACCCCTTCTTCTACTCCCCAGTCATGCTTCAAAAGTCCTGTTCTTTATTCCTAAGAAGTCCTTTCAGTCCCAGTCTCTTTGCTCAGCAAGTCCAAGTTCCATTCCCTTAACTCCTAACCTCTGTGGTCCAAACTGTCTAGGTCCTCCCTCCACATTCTTGTACTTTCTGTCTCTTCTTTGCAGACGGTCTCCAGGTTTAGTCTTCACATGTTTCCAATTCTCATTCATCCAAATGATCTAATTGGGGTGAACACCCCCTCATCTTTTTTCCCAATTTTACTTCCCTGTGTACCCTGCCCAAACTTGGATTACCTCCCTTGCTCCTTCATCTTCTTTTCCTATTCTCACTCAGGGTCATTCTGCCCACTGCTACCCTCCCATGTAATCTAATCCTCAAAAATATCCCCAGCTTCTAATTCTTTCCTGTTCTTCCCTTGACCAGCCACTGCCCCAGTCTCTATTAACACCAAGCCCATGTGCCTCCTGGGCCACTCTTCTTGCCCCTGTTCCCAGTCCATGTCTCTGAGGCTCCAACATCCTCGTTGAAGGTTTGTTGCTCTGCTTTTCTCCTTTCTGCATTCTGATAGGTGTCTTCCACTTTCCAGCAGTCTATGTCAACCGTAGGAGCACAGAAAGCAGACGACAGAGTCACTGCTCTCAATCTGGCAGGATATCGGCAGCCAAAGTCCAGTATCTGTAGGGGGAGCACCACACAACTACAGCGTGGAGCTTTGGGAAATTCAGCTGCTAAAATCTAAGACTGTTCTACCAAGCCTGTGAAAAGCACAGTTTTTTCAAAGGCTTATGATTTTCTGAAGCAGATATATTTTCATAGAATTAGCCTGCTCATGACACAAAGGTCATCTACTAAAGGTTTAATCCCTAAGTAGGGCTAGTACAAATTTTATAAAAGGTCACCAGAATTTTTACCACAGATTAAATAGTCTTTCTTGGCCTAAGTTTACAGAAATATGGCTGCAACATTCAAGTACGGTAAAGGAAAATAACAAATGATTCACTTTTTCCTATACACAAAGTGAGTTCAGCAGTGTTCTAAGGAACTACTGTTAGACTGTGCAATAGACTAATACTAAGCTGTGCTAGTAAACCCACCCAAAATAATGAGAAATTTACAAATGTATCTTGCATTGTTTTAACAGAGAATGCTGAAAATAAGAGCTGATAATTGTCTTTATAATGTTGCATTCACTTTAAACCAAATCTTACCAGGTGTTTTTATTTAAAAAAAAAAAACAAACAAACCAAAATCTCCAAAATGCAGACATTTGTTTTCTTTTATTTGACATTTGTAAATTCTCTAAATGGTCTTGATTCATTAAGGGAGATGAAAATGCTTGCAAAAAACCACTGAAAAAAACCCAGAAAAAAAATCTAAAAATATATAAATTGTTGTGATATTATTAACTGCTCTCTCTAATTCCTGGATTTCTGGCTGCTGCATATACCTCCATAGGAGGTACAACTCAGTTTTCTGAAAACAAAATGTTTCAATATTAATTCTCTCATCTTAGAAAACAGGAAGAATATTTTGTTGTATGCATATATATTCTATTACAGCTTGTGTTTATACTGCAGCATTGCCTGCAATTCCAAACTAAGTGTGCTGCAGAATTTATCATAGTTGGATATGTAATGTTATCATTTCATTGGTTGCCTTTACAATTACTACAGCTTAGAGATGAAGAACAGTTTCAAAACATTAAAATCTAGCATACTTTTAATTCACTATGGGAAATATATTGACATTTATCACAAAACTTTTATTAACCTCCATGATGCCAAAATATCACCTTAAGAACTACATCTTTTACAACAAAGATACCCTAAAGTAAATTGTAAGTATTTATAATATAAATGCACCAATTAAACCCATGTACACAATTAGGGATCTAAACATGTTGCATATACATTTGCATGCTTACCTAGCAAGTTTAATGCCCTAACCTTTCCTTGCTTGTTTTTATGTTCCCATTAAAACAAGCTTTTTGATACATAAGTGCCACCTGTAGGAAATACTGAAATATGCTCAAGTGCAGTCTTGTGCCAAATTAGGCACCAAGTTGCATATTTTACATGCCCAATATAGGCGCCTCCTTCAGAAATTCAACAATGTGTCGTAGGAAGCAATGACCCTGTATGATAGTGGCTTACTTAATGAAGATTAGTTAGTAAAGCCAGATCTCCAGGAAAGTTGTTGTTTTCCAGTAAAGCCTATTCAAAAGGGAATTAAAATTAAAAATACTACATTTTTCCATTTGCTTCTCTGTTTGACACTATTCCATAGAAATTGAGCAGTCCTTAACTACAGTATGTTGAGCCAAATAGAGTCTGCAATGATTAACATGGAGTACTTCACTACATTTATTTGGCGTAGACAAATATGAAGGAATGCATAATTTATCCATTTTCATTTCTCTCTAGTATTAATAAAAAGAAATATACATGAAAAAGTGTTTTAATCAAGGAACGGTCTAGCCTCCACTACTAAACATAGTTCAGTTTCTCTAGGCAGTGAGTTAGGCATGAGTGGATGGAAGTGCATATTAGGTCTTAATTCAAACATAAAAAAATTCAAGTCATTTCCAGTGCAGCTATAAAAATAATTACTGAAAAGGCTTTTCAATGCCTTGTCAATTTCTTAAATATTTCAAGAAAAATAAAGACCTTACAAAAATCCAGCATTTAAAATATTCAGTCTGTCTAGGTCAAAAAAGTGAAGTATTTCATCACAACTAATTTGTAAAAAAATAACTGAGAAAGCTGGACTGCCTCTTTCTATAACCATCACCTATAACAGTTATGCTCCACAACTACACTCACAACAAGGAAATAGTTTCATTAATTCAACAGTACCATTCACCGACACGGTATCTCCATTCCTTGGTATATTTACCAGGTAACGCATATTCCACACCCAAAGCACATTTTGCATCAAAAAAATGAGAAGTTAATTTTGACAATTCAACACTACGTGAGAAGATGAGAATATTCTGGTATAGGAACACAAGTTACATACCACTCTATGAGAAAATATTTTTTCATTATTCAACTATTGTTTTCTCTGTTCAGTTTTCTCGTAGTTGTGCACAGCATAGTTGTGCATAATCTCTTCTAGCACAGTCAGGCACACAAATTTGTTTTGGCTGTCCCTCTTCACCACCTTACGTTTATTTATCCGGTTGCTTCGACCCGGTTAACCTTTAATACCGGCGCCTGCAACTCTAAACCCAAACTTGGCCTGTCGGATGGCCTGGTCCGGCGGTGGTGGGCGGGGGCCGGGGCCGGGGTCGGGGTCGGAGCAGGGGCCGGGGCAGGGGCGGGGGTCGGAGCAGGGGCCGGGGCAGGGGCGGGGGCCGGGGTCGGGGCCGGGGCCGGAGCGGGGGCCGGGGCAGGGGTCGGGGCCAGGGGCAGGGGTCGGGGCCAGGGGCAGGGGTCGGAGCAGGGGCCGGGGCAGGGGTCGGGGCCAGGGGCAGGGGCCGGGGCCAGGGGCAGGGGCCGGGGCCAGGGGCAGGGGTCGGGGCCAGGGGCAGGGGCCGGGGCCAGGGCCGAGCCGCCCCCCGCGCCCCGGGGCCCGCCGCTGGCGCGGCGCTGTCTGCGGTGCTGAACCGCCGGCCCCGCCGCCCCCGCACAAGCCACCCGCAACAAGTTTCGCCGCCAGCCCACGCGTTCCTCCGCGTATTTTAAGCACAGGAACTGACACGAAGGAGTTTGGAGATGCCGGGTAACAAAAAAGCCACCAGGGCCGCTACCCCGTCTCTAGAGCCGGACCCTCCGCAGCGCCTACTCTAGTTCTCCCTATTGCCTCTCCCAGAATAAAGCCCGGCGTCCATTCCTGGCAGGGGCAGGGCTGTGCAGCAGGCTCGCCCAGAGCTAAACGCACTGCAACGCAAGGGACGGCTTAGCGAGCGGCGGGCTTCCCTCCCCTCCCTCCAGCAAGGTGCAACCTTCTCTTTTTTCTTTTGTTCTCAATGGCAGGAGGGTGGCGGCGGCGGCGGGAGGGGTGGGGAACACTTGCACCTACAAATACATGGGGGATAACAAAGGACCATACGCCGCAGGGATTAATTTGCATTAGCATCCATGAGGGCAGCAGCATCTTGGGACTGCGGGGATTAGCCGCGTCGAGCCCGGACTTACCGTCCCTATCGCAGAGCTGAATCGCCTCCAGGCTCAGGTTCTTGATCACCTCCTCGCAGGGGCTAGTGGGGCTGCTCATGGTGTGCGCCAGGCGCGGAGCCTCCATCGCGCCCCTCGCCGCTCCCTGCAGTCGCTCCGCCGGGGGCCGGGGCTGGGCTGGGCTGGGCTGGGCTGGGCCGGGCTGGGCTGGGCTGGGCCGGGCTGGGCTGGGCCGGGCTGGGCCGGGCTGGCCGGCTCCGCGGCGGGCGGGCGGGCGGTGCGGAGCCGCGGGGCAGCGCTTCCCGGCGCCGCCCGGCTCGGCTGGGCTCGGCGGAGGCGGGCGGGGAGCGGATTTGTCACCGCAGAGAGGCGGGGAGGGGGCGGCAGAGAGGCGCAGGCTGATGGCACCCCGGCCTCCGCCTTTAAAGGGGCCGCCGCAGCCACAAAACGGCGGCTGGGCCCGCTCCGCTCCCCGCACCCACCCCTCCTTGTGTAACAACGGCCCGCCGAGCTCCCCCTGCCCGTCCGTCCGTCCGTCCGTCCGTCCTTCCGCCGGCCCTTCCCTGCGCGGGAGGCACCGGCGGGCCCGGGGGGGTGGGGTGGGGTGTGAAAACCGCCGGTTTAGGCGCCGCCGGGTACCGTCCCTGCGGGCAGGCGGTCTGGGCTCTGCCCGGCCGCCCCCGGGCACGGCTACCCGCACCTGTCCTGCTCGGAGCCCTCTTGCCTTTTATCGCCAGGTTACTCCATAACCCAAGGAGAGTCAGAGAATCACAGAATCATAGAATCATTAAGGTTGGAAAAGACCTCTAGGATCATCAAGTCCAACTGCCAACCCAACACCCCCATGCCCCCTAAACCATGCCCTGAAGTGCCACGTCTACACGTTTTTTGAACTCCTCCAGGGATGGTGACTCCACCACCTCTCTGGGCAGCCTGTTCCAGTGCCTGACCACTCTTTCAGGAAAGAAATTTTTCCTAATATCCAATCTAAACCTCCCCTGGTTCACCTTTAAGCCATTTCCTCGCATCCTATCGCTAGTAACTTGGGAGAAGAGATCAACCCCCACCTCACTACAACCTCCTTTCAGGTAGTTGTAGAGAGTGATAAGGTCTCCCCTCAGCCTCCTCTTCTCCAGGCTAAACACCCCCAGCTCCCTCAGCCGCTCCTCATAAGACTTGTTCTCCAGACCCTTCACCAGCTTCGTTGCCCAGTTGCCCAAGTCGCATCCATGCAAAAACCCCAACAACCCACGGTTATTGATCTCCCTTCCTTCATTCCTTCACAAATCACACTAAACTGCCAGGGCTGCGTGTGTTCACTTTGATCCTCCAGTTATGCAAGAATTTGAAGAAAGAAATATTATCCACTGTTAAATTGATAAGAAAACCTGGCAGAAGGTTATACATGGCAGGACAGGGTACAGGAATGAGTTGTTCCTGGCTATCTGCCCTGCACATTTCCCTCCCGCTCTTTTTGTGGCAAGGATAAATAACCTGCAGTGTATTGGTGCTATTTCTACCAAGCTTTTGTGAAAAGTAAGATTTTTTAAAATTTTATCAGGGAGAAACAATTCCATCTTGGTTAACGGTTTCAGAAACAAGAACAGGGCCAGAAAAGGAGAAAATTTAAATAAAGAGCAGTAGGAGAATAAATTAAACCTTGTGTAGCACGGCACCAGCTGCGGGTGTGACAGCTCGGCTCCCTCCTCACCACAAGGCCGCAGCAGGGTGGACGAAGGAGCAGCCTCTGGGCCTCGGGGGCTGCGGCAGCGCAGCACGTTCTCCAGTTTACAGATTGACTTTGGGATCAAGCTTCTGGTGCTCAGATGGGATCACTGGTCCACAGATAAAGTGATTTCATCCCATTTCCTACCGCGCATCACAATAAGCATTGCTGGCACCTCTTTTTTGTTTCACTAAACCAAAATTGGCAGCATTTGGCCGTCCATTTTGAGACACCAGCACCAGCTGCTTTGAAAAACATCAGTTCATCGCACACAGGACCCTGACAAGCTTGAGGCAGTGATGTATCTTGGTCAGCATTGCGTGCCAGCAAACCTGGAATACTCCTAAAGCTCCCATTTCCCATCTTGGCAGTCCCAACAGCCACCCAGTCTCCTACTGTGTCCTCACTGGTCTGGTGAGGAAGCAAGCTCCACACACAGCCAGATGTTTGTCACTCAGGGGTGGCTGCCTGCTGGACTTTGGGATTATTCTATTCTTTATTATGGTTTCTAGGGACTCTAATCTGAGGAATGAGCTCTGGCGTTACCTTTCACAAAGCCACTGCCAAGTGCTGCTGCCTGGGAGAAAGGAACAGGTTTTAGGAGCCCTGACTCCTACAACACCTTCAAAGATCTCTAGTGCAGCAAGGGGAGAAAGTGCAGCGCTGAGCACCCTTCCTGCACCATCTCCTCCTCTTCGCCCCTTCCCTTCCTCACTCGGCTTCTGTTTTTTCTTCCTCTTTGTTTCTCTGCTGTTTTTTCACCATGAAGGAACATGTGTGCAGAGGGGTCAGGCAGAGGAGAAATGGAACGAGTGGGAAGGAAACCTAAAGGAAAAGAAAATTAAAAGGAAGCAATAACAAACAGGGAGAGAGAGTGTGAGTCAATGGGGAGGTGGGAAGGGAGAGGGAATATATGAATGAATGCACAGACAGAATGAGGACAAATGTAGAATCTGAGAGGGAAGAAATGAAAGTGGGTGAGACTGCATTCATCAGGTTTTAATTTTGGCTCTGACAAGCATTCATTTCTTGCACAGAAGCAAAACCTTTATCCTTGATATTGCAACCGTTCTTAGCACACAGTCATCTCCTACGTAAGGCTGGAAAATGTCTTTCTCTGAAGAGGGTGTATTTAGTCTCTCAGCCTTATGTTCCACATTCATTCCAATCCACAATGTGGCAGACGTTTCAGCAGCTCACACAATCTTGTTACTTCTTTGCTAAAACATTACATAAAGTCCATCTGAAGCAGACCCTGTTCTTGAATACTGAGAGTATTCCCATTTTATTCTCTCTGCCTCTATTTTATACACCTTTCTCTTCCCTACTTTTTATTCTATGCAACCAAAATCAGGTTTTTAAGAACAGATGGATTTTGCATAGCTCTTTGAAAGCAGACAGCTTTGGGGGTGGTTCCCATTCCTCCAAGGCCTCTCATTTCTCAGCTGCCTTTTAGTAATAACCCCTGGCTGAGCTATACCTATTTGTCTCCCCACACCATTACACTTTTCTTTTTTTGAAGAAAAGACTGGATAGTCTACAAATACTGGCAGACTTTAGTGGAAGAGCAGAGCAGGGAAACCTTTCCCACAGCTCTTCTTTTCTGAAGCATGAAACAAGCTGGACCTGCCTGAGACAGCATTTTGCAGAGTCACACTTCAGACTTCATGCTTCCTTCAGCCAGTTGCTACTCCCATCACCTGGGCTGGGTCTCTATATTTTTAAAGCTCAAATTACTCCCAGATGTGATTCTGTCATGCAATCATTCTGCAGTGAATTTAGTCCTAGGTATTTCAGTCTCAAAACACACAATACTCTCTTGGTGCTTTTCTTACCTGTAAGAACTGTGCTCTGCTTGCCTTAATAAGGAATAGCATTGTCTGAGGCACAAGTTACATTTGTGCTAAAGGGTGACAGAGTCTCAGTGTATGATCAGAAAGTTTATTCTGTGACGGATTATCCCTGACAGCATTCAGCCAAAAATGTCACATATCACAAATATGGGTCAACATTATGTAATGGGAAGTCTGCCAATGGCAGCACAACGTTAGAGACAGCAGCGTCATGTGTTTAGAACTGCAAAAGCTTGCAAAGAATTTGCCACAACAGCAACCTTTAGCACTTTCAACATTAAACAGAGTATTACCAATTTCTGTAGTTCAACAAGAGCGGATCTGTTATTATTGCAACCTTACATAAGGAGAGAGAAGCAGCATTTTCTAGCACGATACACATACCAGGAAACATGAGTTGTGACACACTCCTCTTGCCTGGCTAGGGTTAACAGTGCCTTAGCCTGGCATTCACAGACACCCCCCCCAGTAGATCACCAAGATCTTTCTGCAGGGCTACCACTCTACAGCAGACAGGCAGAGAGGCAGCCAGCCAGCCAGCGAGGTGTGTGGCTTCTTTCCTAAAAGCCACAACCTCACTGAAGCTATAAAAGCAAGAGGAAAAGGTGCTGTGTGCTCCCCTCCTCCCCACAAACAAACCCACACACCATTACAAAGTTCTGTCCTGCCTGTGCTGCACTCCATTTTGGGGAAACTGTTCTGCAGCAGCAGCAGAGTACAGCACAGGACTGCAACGCAACCCTGTTCTTCCTATTTGAAAACACTTTTGTATTTCACACTAGCAGGTTCTTATTTGCAAGTTATAAAAGAAATCTCCTTTCTCAGACTTCAGCAAGACTCAGAGTTCCAGCTATCCCTTCCCACTTGGGAATAAAAAAGACTTGTGTTATTGCTCAGTTGGCTGTGCAAGGAGAAGGCAGAAAGACTACAGACATAGTTTTCAGGAAAGAAAAACAAGGGAGGAAATAAAGGCAGCCTTTTTTTTGTTATTAATATGTCACTTTTGAGGGGAAAAGCAAAATTTTAAAGGGCAGATAAATGCAAGGGTCAAAACCAGTATCCAGCATTTTGGGTCAGTCCTAAAAGGAGCATTGATTAAGCTTAGCAATTAACTCCTGAAGATTCCTGGAAAAAAATGCTTTGCAATTTCAGTCATTCTTTGTCTTTAGTGGACATGTCAGTGTTTCAAGCGTGCAAAGGCACATACTCACAAAGGATTGTGTACAAGATATTCTTGAAATACCATAGGACTGAAGTTAAACTTCACACACTGGTGACAGAAAGACAAAAAAAAGATTTAAGACCCTAAGTGAAAGCCGTGACTATGTACAGCTTATGTGCAGTGAGACACAGCTTCCTTTTCTACATGGAGACATACATTGATGTATGACAATTCAGAGCACTAGGCACGGTATCTCAGTAGGAACCTCTTTGTTTTTTCTCAGATACCAAAACAAGAGCCTCCTCAAATGCTCAAACAAGGGGGTTGATGGCACAGGTCCCCCTCTTTCCTCTAGGAAAATCCAAGGCAGAGCAGCAGTTCTTAGTCTTAGCTCTGGAGTGAGTCTCTCTCCCTCTTTCTTCCACTCTCTGCAAACCTAACAACCACAGCCAGGCACCCTGACACTAAGTCCAGCAGTGAGGCTGCAGCTCTCTTGGAGAGGGGTCTGGGTGCTGTTTTCCGCTTTGATGTTGCTCATGATGCTAGGAAGTCCTCCCTGTTTCTGGGAACTCTCCAGTGAGATGTATGCAGTAGTTCATACATCTCAAAATGTCTCTCCTTCCCTGTCAGGAAGACTTCATTTCAGCAACTGCATTCAGTTCATGCATTCAGGCTTTTCTTGCAAAGCCATAAAGCATACTTTAATATGTCACAGGTACAATTCTGAGATAAGCTTGTGACTTCTAGTGCCAGGGGACTTACTCACAAATCTGTAGTTTTTTGTATAGTATGATGTGAAAACAAGCTTCTGTATGGGGAAAAGCCAGTCTACTACTCAGATAAAAAGACAGTCAGTATGTGACAAAGGCAACCAAGGAGATATGTGATGGAGATTCACTAAAGTACAAGTAGCACAAACAGGGTAGCCAAATTCTGACTGTTTGCCAAGTCTCCCAGTGCAAGAGTTAGAGGGTGTTAATAGCAACCAGCTTAAAACAAGCAGAAGGAGGTGGTACTTCATGCAATTGGTGTGAGACTTGTAAGGCCAAAGGATAGCATCAATGCTAAAATTTTGCATTGGTTCAAGAACAGGCTGGAAAAGTTCACAGAAAATAAATCCTTTAGAGTTACTAAACCCACAAGTGATTCAGCGTCCCTAATCTGAAAATTATTAGAGTCTGGGGAAGAGTTACTGAAGACTGTTACATGTGCTTGTCCTGCTCTTCATCTTCTGTAAACATCCATTTTCAGCCACTTCTAAAGAGACTATACTGGGCTCGGTAGGTCTTTGGTCTGACCCAGCACCATCAAGGAAATGCCCTGGTATCTAAGCCTTCATTCCTTACCACCACCCACCACCACCACTACGCCATCCTCATTCGTAATGAGCACTGCAGAGTATGGAGCCCTCCAACTATATCATCTGGGTGTGCAACTCCCAACCTACTCTGAGCAATGTAAACAATTAAAAGGAAATGTTCCTCTCAGATAAACAGAAAGATATCAAGCAAATGATCATTTTATTAATGCTCTTTATGCTGCTGCTTTATGAGTTTCAGTTTTCTGATCATTTTATAAAGCCTGAATAAGCATTTAAGAAAGACAAATTCTTTCATAGACAAAAATAATGTATTTGTAGCTTCATAAAATTTATTTGTTGCCTAATGGGCACAAAGTACTGTTAATGCTTAGCATTATCATTTATTAATTTGCTTTTCTTTTAAGTTTAGCCTCACTTTATTAGATCCATAGCATCCTTAGAGAGCAACTAGAACCTTCTGTATTTCCTCTCTCCCCTGTGCTGTTAATCATTCTTCCTACTTTAGTATCATTTTCACATTTAATTAGTAATTTATCCTCCAGATATTGGACCATATCTTGACCTTTAAAGGATACTACTAGCCACTTATCCTTGTCAATGCTGACTGCTATTCAGATTTACTTTCTGTCTACAGTTAAGTGGCCAGCCTGTGATACCTTTCAGTGAATGTTAGCCCAAGCTGACTTGTTTCGGTAATTCTCTTTGCCTTTCGGTAACTCTCAAATGACTTTTAAATGTCTTGATGCTATTTGGTTCTCTACTAATCTTCTGGCTTCATCTTAAAAAGAAGTGGGGGGATAAACATTCTAATTTGGCTGGCTTAGTTTACTGTAGTACACCTGTGTCATATCTCTATCTTGTTATACTATTCACCTCCATATGAATATATTTTCCCCTTCTACTTTAATATTTATAGTCTTTATTTCATTCTGGAGCCATGCCCATAAGACAATAGTTTCCATAGTTACTCTTAATTCAATTTTTAAAGACTTGTGACATGTTAACACTTTATTGGTCTCCTGATACTTCCTCAGTTCTCTGTGGGATTTTTAGCAACTAGTTGTTCCTGTTCCATCAGTTCTATAAATACCTAAAGGGACACCTCAGATGCATTTGTTCAAGTGATGATATTTCATTATGTATTTCTTAGTTACTTTTTCCCAGCAGTTCACAATTACATCAATGATTTCTTAACCAAGCCATTATTCAAAGTTTAATCCCCTTCCCAATAAACTTCATGGCAAAAGTCCGATTAGTTTTAGTGGGAATAAGAACTGGTCTCAAAATTTATCTCCTTATTACAAATTAATTACAATTAATATTTTCTTGGTCAAGTCACTTTGTGTTATTGTGCCTTCAGGACTTATAACACAGTCTCTTCATATTATCTTTAACCTCTTGGCAACTGTTTCAGGGTGTCCTCATGCTGTCCCTGGTTTTCTCATGTGCACTAAACTTGGAATATAAAAGCCTGTTTTGGTGGTCCTCCAGTTTTCTGTTTCCAGTGCAGTTCATATTTTACTTTTACTTGCTTAATTAGCCCACAGTGACCTGTTCTCTCTTCAGTGTTTCCCTTTTCATTGGAACAAGACACATTTCTGCTGGCTTTCCATTACAGTATCTTCTTGAGTCTTTCCTACTGCCCTTCCCCATTCCACAAAGACTTTGCTTAAACTCTCTCAACTGATCCTATGAATTAGATTTTCCTCATAATACTACATCCTTTCATTAGATGACATCAAAACTCTTCAAAAACAGCCAAGAAGGAGGTATGGTTCAGTAAGATATAAAGTTAATAAAGAAAGTCTAAGTGGCTAGTTCCTCAATGTCATCTACTAATCTAGTTTTCTTATAACTATAGACCTTTAAGCTTTTTGTCTAAGCACAGAAGGTGGTCATTCTAGATTAATGTTGCTGCCTGCCAGCTTTTGTACCACCAAGATCTGCTATGACTGAGATGACATGGCAAGACAGGAGAGACACCATTGTCTTATCCCCCACTGCTACCATGAGCATAGCTAATTAACTGCTAAGGAAACAGAAGGAAAATTATGTTAAATGAATGAGAGAACGAGCACCCAGACATTCCCTGTCCTTGGCTCAGAGCCTGGATGCGTAGTGAGACTAGTCTTAAATTTCACTCATTTGATTCATAGTAACTTATTACAAGTTCTTATACTGTCTTTCATATCTATGATTATTTAAATATGTGATCCACAATTAGAATTTCACAGGGAAATATATTAGAAACAGCAATTAAGAGCTGTGTTTGATATGTTTTTGCTCTGGGTAGGAACGTATGCCCACTTAGCACCCATATACAGGCAGATTAGACAGAGAGAGTACACAAACAGACAATAAAGTGACCGTTAGTTTATAGCATGGTTTTGTTAATAACATCCGTAAGCATTTTAATTAAACTGTGTTCTGTTGTGAAGGATGTTCTATCACCGCTACTTGTGTTATGAATATATCGCAGCCCTGCGGTATGTTATTTATTGATATTATAGCAATCCTTACAGATTTCCAGTTGCTGTACATACGCAGTGCCCCAAAGTGCTTAAAGTCAGTAGAGGAATTGTGGCATTCTCTGAGCCTTGAAAATCATAGAACTGACTCAAAAATCTGTTAGTGACTGATTCACTGCTCTTGGTTCTGAAATCAGGCTGCAGAGGAGGATAGTTTCAAAGACCACCTTTAGCCTAAGGAGCTTATTTGCCTTAGGATCTTTCCACAGCCAGAGGGGAGTGGAAAAATCCTCAGCAGAGAGTCTCAATGGGAGCTCATTGTAGGTGCTCTGAGTTGCCCCAGGGGAAATGCTTTCTCTTGATTCTCCAGGAAGCTGGGGGAGGAAAGCATCCTGAGGCTAAATATAGTCTTTGTGAATGGCCCCTAAGTTATTTTTATATGCGTTTGCAACAGCCGTCTCTGATAATCTGGAATATAATCTGGAATGAGAAATGAGACCAGCAAACAAATAGAGCCAAACTCTCTCTCCTGGACTAACACTAGCCCCTCACCCGCTTGTCCAAAGTTCAGGGGGCTTAATCTACACTACATGCTCACAGGGACAGTGCTGGCTGCAAAGCAGAACAAGTAGTCATTTATCTGGGCACAGCTGTTGCCTAATGACAGAGGTCTGACAGTGGCTTCTTCGTGACGGAAAGCGGGTCTGTTTTCAGACTTGTCTAATCACTGCTTATCTGTGACCTGCTGAACTCACATCAAAAGCCCATCATCCATAAACTCTTTTTCTCTCATTTCCTCTTTTTCTTCCATGCTAACCGCTAGTCCGATATCTTACATAAGCTTTTTTTTGGCCAAATTTACTAGAGTTATTTCTATATGTTTTCCTTTTAATACCAATATTTTTCTTCTTCCTAATTCTCTCTGTTCCTATTTTTCTGCATTTTTAGTCTAACCTCATCTACTCCCATCTGTTTCAATGCCAGCTTCTGATTAATATATCTCCACATAAATTCAGTTTAGCCACTGACAATACTTTTTTAGGTTTGACTACACGACATCCACCTGATCATTTCTAGGGTGGGGAGGGGAAGTCATAGAATCATTAAGGTTGGAAAAGACCTCTAGGATCATCAAGTCCAACCGCCAACCCAACACCCCCATGCCTCCTAAACCATGCCCTGAAGTGCCACGTCTACGCGTTTTTTGAACTCCTCCAGGGATGGTGACTCCACCACCTCTCTGGGCAGCCTGTTCCAGTGCCTGACCACTCTTTCAGGAAAGAAATTTTTCCTAATATCCAATCTAAATGGAGGTAGAGAGTAGCAAAAAAGCAATAAATTGCTTTCTGTGTTGAAGCGGTTGGTTTTATTCAGTGAAATCAAATTTTCTGGTGTCTTGTCCTTAGCAAAACTATTTACAGTAGCTGCTACTAGACAAGAAAACTGTCTTCATGGGTTTTGTGAGTCTCATGACATATTCCTTGTCATGCTGTGGAAATATGAATTTGTGCATATAAGTGACAGAAAAGTTTTACAATAGCAGATCCAGCAGAGCAACAAAAATAATGGTGTAAGGTGCAGCTATAGAGAGTTTTGTACTTTAAATGCTAGTCATCTAGATTAGTCCTGCTATTTTGCATGGGCAATAGCTACACTGCTACCATTTATTTCCTTAAATTATTTGAACAGTCACTACCCTTTTAAACATATTTTACAGCTGTAGCTCCATCAAATTAATTTAGAGGTTGCACCCGCCTAATTATACACACATTTACAGTGAAATAGCTAATGTCATACAAAAACCGAGCACAAAACCCTCTTAATTTCTGTCTACCACTAAACAGCTCCTGCCAGGAATGAATTGTCCCTGGTATTAAGACAGTACTGAAACCTGTGTGTATTTTTGGAGCAGAGCCAAGTGTTCATTTATAGTAAAAACTCTAGAAACTTATTACTACATGTGTTTACATTCATAAAATTTGTTCAAGCAAAGTTATTCAGAAAAGGCAGATATGGCACAGAGTGAGCCTAAAGAGAGATGGAAAACTGAAATTCTTTAGCACTGACCAAGGACTACTCGCATTTGCCTAATAGTGCAATAGAAATGAGTGCCAGTGGCACTAAATTACATCCAAATCCTCCATTCTCTGCAGAGAGTCTGAGGCCTGAGCAAAAATGCTCCATAACCATTTTTTTATCATCTACCCTGTGGTTTTGTTCTTTTTTGAAGCTGAGTAACATATCACTATAAACTAGGAGGAGCAAATGAAGTATAAATCAAGCTAAATCCAGGGGTTAATGAGATTAGCAGCTATCAGATCCATAGGCTATCTATAGCCTGAACACTAAGTCTTATGTCCTCAGGAGTTAATAACAGGGCTATCACAAACACCAAAAATGCACGTGACTGGCCTCTACCTGAATTGCAAGCAAACCTTCCTGCTTCCAGCACAGGAGCAGTGATGTCTGATAAAAACACGACAGCAAATAATTCAGGGAGAAAACACAGGAAAGTGCTCCCGGACGTTTTCAGAGCTTCTCCCATGCTTAGGAGGGATAAGGGATGCTTACTGAGAAATGAGACACACATTGTGAAGCCCAGCTGTGAAAGCAGAGGTTGGTCCCCGCACTTCTCTCGCCAGGTAGTTCAAAACTACCTTCTTAATTAAAACTTGCAAAAGATCATCTAAAAAAAATATGTGGTGAACATGACGGCTAATCTGGGAAAAACCAAGCACTCTGGGTCTTGGTTTTACTTTGGTGCACAGTCCTTCAGAATTTGAAACTGTGCCATCTAGAACTTATGAGAACAGTTGTTATCAGCAAACATTATTAAATAGCAGGCAGTTTGGACAAAGATGCTCACTCCCAATGTGTGGCTGTTTGGTTGCAGAAGGCAAATGCCTGGGAGGTGCCAGGAGTGTCAATACAGATACAGGAGCAAGCAGTGGGATTAGACTACAGTTGATTTGGGGTTTTCAGCACTCATTAAAATGACTGCCTGACAGCACTGTCTAAATGGAAATATTATGCAAGCTTTATACAAACTGTGAATTCATCTTGGAGTAAAACCTCCTTCCCGTATCTTGCTGGCAAAAACACATTACGAACAAATATATTCAGATTGAAAGAGATCATGCAACCAGTTTTAGAGAGAACGTATGGTCTTATGCCTCATTTTGGATTTCTCCACCCTCTCTAGGGATGGTGGTCTGAACTCCTTATACTGTCAAACTCTCACGGACCTCAACAGGAAACTGCTCATCTCAAAGCGCAGCTGAGCAGAGCAGCTAGCTGCCTCTCCTTCAGCCAGTTGTTCCAAAACTGAGGTTGCAATCCCACATGCAGCTGCAAAGCAGACAAGTGAGAGGGGGGTCAGTTCTCCAATCTATTATGTGGTTGTTCCACAGGCTGTGGGAGCAAAGGCTTTGCTACAACAATGATCGTGGGTATCTTCTTTCATTGCTTTTAAATTGTTTTCTCCTCTTACTCCCCCTCAACTACCCATGGAGTCTTATTACTGCTTGATCCATCTGAACCCTAAGGCAAAGTTTTCAGCACTGGGCACACTCCTGCTGAGAGAGTTTTGTATGAATTATAAAGTCAGGGCATTCAAATAGTACATCAATTCCCTTCCCACAGGCTGTCTTCATGAACGCTTATTCATCTTGAAATGATGGTACACTAAGAAGTCACTTAAGCTCTTAAGCTTCCCTGATCTCATGTCACAACTTCAAGAACAACCAAAAGGGAGAAGGAGAATGCTTAGAAAAACATGAAAACAAAAACTATAGCCAGAAACATTTCTGTTGCTGCAACTGCTGTTAAATAAAGAGATCACTCCCTGCACAGATAAAGCATAACACTACGTTCTGCTATATAGCTCATACAAACTTTGATTCAGTCCAACATTTTTGTCACCAAAAGATTATTGCTATGGTGTCCTCCTTGTTTTGGGAAAGTAGACAAACAGATAGAAAACCCCTCTGCATGCACCTTTCCAGAAATCGTAAAGGAGGAGAAGCAAATAGCAGAGATATCCATTGCTCTTCTCTTGTGGGAAGACTGTTGGCTATTTCTGAAAAAGAGAATGTTGTTCTGACAGAGACATATCTTAAAAATTCTTTTTTCCTGTCATTACATTTAGCAGTATTGGTAGTCTTTACAAAGCACTCTTGTATTTCAAAGATAACATCACCACATGAACACTAGCAGTGCACTTCCAAAAAGGCTAAGCAACACATTTCTTACAGCCTTAAATTATGTCTTCCAGGCCTGCTGGAGATCAGAGGGGTTTGCACAGGGGAGCAACTAAGTGCAAGTCACTTGTAATGTTCTACCTGCTAACTAAAGAGCAGACAAACACTGACAGGCTGGGCTGGAGCTGCAGGCACACAACGCTTGCTATGCTTCATTTCAGAAGCATAGCATGGCTTCCCTTTCTCTTATGCCCTTTGCCACACGCCAGCAAGCAAACAGGAGCATGGGAGCAGCTGACCGCTTCTGATGCCAAGGCACTGTATGCGGTGGACTGTAACAGCCTGTGCTCGCCAGCACTTCTCAAAGGAAAGGAGGAGGCAGTGTTCCTCTCAAGCTTTGTGTGAGGCTGGGAAGGAAGGGGAAAGGAATCCACTCTCTGTACTCTTTATCCTCTTGTGGGAGCTAAGCAGAGGAAGCCAGATTTGGGAAAACATATGAATATGAGACCATGGCAGGTTGTCCCCTTCCACACAACACAGTAATTGCAGGAGTGCTGTCAAAGCCACGATGCCAGTTCTTGATGCCGAGTTCACACGGTTTGGGAAGGTGGGCAAGGTGGAGGCATAGGAGCCCCTCTGCACTCCGATAGTGTTTCTTCCCTCCCCAGGGCACAGTGCAGTGGCTTGGACAGCCAAAGAAGTGCGCACATGGCAGAGGTGCTCTCAAAACCTCTTTGCCCTTCTTCTCCCCAAAGTGCTTTCTCCTGCTTGTTCTCTTTGCTTGCCAGTGGTTTCTGGGGAAAAAGAGAATAAGGAAGAACAACAAGGGGCAAATATAACTTGCCATTTCCAGAGTTGACATAGCACTTCTGCAGGGATCAGCAGGCACATGCTGGTCATTTTCCTTTCCATGAGGAGAGATCAGGGACACACAGAGAAACCATAGCTCTTAGGGTTGAAGAGACTTCAGCTTGACATGTACATCCTGACTGAGTACCTGACATGTACCCCGTCCCCACGCTGCCCTAGCTCTGGGTCTGCAGGATCTCTGAGCAGCAGGAGGCTGGTGTAGAGAATGGACTCCACATATTTCCGTTGTTCAGAGGCAGTTTATCAATTGTTTGAGGACCTGTCCAGGTCAAGTTTGATTCTATTTTCAGAGCTGCATAATGACTGTTGATGACATCTGCCCATGATTGGCAGCAAGCATTGCTGAGTACTGTAAACAACCCATTTCCAAATGTATAGCCATGTGTCTCCTTTCTGCTCCAGGCGGCTAATAAAGATCCATTGACGGCAGTTGCTGTTTAATATGGTAAATGATTTTGGATATTACAGTCTTCTCTTACGTAATCTCCTTACATAAGGACTGAGAAAGAAAACATGTAAAGAGCAGAATTTGAACAGTAAAACAGCAGGGGATCTGAAGCTCAACACAGGTATTGCCATCTTGAAAATCTTCTCTGAATATCCAAAGCTAGTAAAAAGCCAACAGAAATAAAATTCACCCTCTTTTAAATATACACAAGAGTTGCACCTCCCCACAGAATCCTGTGTGATAATCCACTACCTGGTATTTAGCTAACCAGACATTCTGGGAATGAAATAGGAGGCTACTAATCAAGTAAGTTTTAATCCTAAGTAAAACCAAAACAAAACTGAACAAAAAGCTCCAAAAACTGGAGCCTGGAGATTGCAAATGGGTTGTACCTGGGCTAGGTTCAGGTTGGAGAAAAACAAATTGACCTTCCTAACTAGCTATCACGTGGTGACACACGATGTCTGACATTTTTTGCATGCTGATTTATGAAACCGTGCCGTGCTACTCCATCCAGTCTCCCCATGTGCTGTGTCAGCACAAGCATGTTGCTTGTTGCTCCTAAGGAAGAGTGCATTCATTCATTATTGCTCGTTCCTCATAACTCATGCTTGTAGTAGAGAAGGACAGGGATTGACTTCAAATATTTAAAATCTTGATGGCAGAGAGAGGAGAATGTAAAACAGAAGATAAGGAGAAGGGAAAAGAAGCAAGAGTAGCAGAAGGGACGGAAACTGCGGAGAGGCTCTTTTGCCTGTTTCATTCATATTTATTACTGTGCTCTGTTCCTTTCTTTATCTTCTTTTGCTATATCACATGTCATACTCCAAACTTTAAGAATATTGTGCTCAGATAAAATAGCAAAAAGCCAACACATGCAAGACCTGAACATACCAGAGAGATTAACAATGTTCATGGGTGGAGGCTGTTTGTAGTAACATGAGAATACCTCAACAAGTTTCATACTTACAGAAAAAAGGTCAGAATCAGGAGAAGGTCTTTACTTCTGAGCATGAGGCACAGAAAGCTCACAGATTTACAACACTCAGTAAACGATGGGGGGTTTTCACTGCTTTTAGATGAGATTTGAATTTGTTCTTAAGAGAGCTGAGAAAATACTGGAAAAAAATCCACCAGCATTTGCTCAAACTTTTTTATAAATTCAGTTCAGCTGTGTTCAGTTTCTTCTATGTTTGCCCTTCATATATATTCTAATGAATGAATTTGCTGGTGATGAGACTCACAGAAACTGAAATCATTATGCAAATTATTCAGTGAAGGATTTGGAATAATGCATTGGTAAAGACTGGATTCTTAAAGACAGAAGCACCTCTGCCCTGTCGCTATGTTAGTTATAAACAAAAGGGCTCATATCTGTTTTTTTTCCTTCTATTCAGAAAGCTGTAATTCTGAAATTAGTCAACATTAAAATGTTTTTCATGCTGGACTTTATCAGCCTCTCAAATGGAAAACACAGCCTAAACATGCATATTTTATCAAAAGCTTGAAAATTTTTTTCTGTTTGCATTTTTTCCTTAAAATGCAAAACACTGGTTGATGTGCATTTCCTTGGCAGTAAGAACAAGGCCAAACTCAAGGAAAAAAAGGTCAAAGCTCCTAACACTGGCTCCATTTACAATGAAATATCACAGGCAGAAGAAATCCTAACACTGTACTTGCACCTGTCTTCTCTTAAGCCCTGTAGAATAGCTCTGATATTTGAGAGGTATTCAGAGGTAGGGTAGATATTTCAGAGACAGGGTAGAGAGAACATCCAAAAAGAGGGAAACTAAGGAGAAAAAACCCCACCAAAACTAGGGGAAGATATACTGCATGTTCTTGCTTCATAGGGGAAAAACAGTAATGACATTGACCATCTGACTAGATTCAGTCAATTAAGAAAATGAGACTTTCACATGTTTATTACTGAATTACTAAATGCGAGTAGATGTGTTACCACAGCGGCTGATGATGTTAGCCCTACCGAGCTCTCTGACTCTGTTGCTCAGTGCTGTTGCTGTGCACACCAGTGCTGCAAGTCTCCTGCTTTGTTGTCCTATGCCCAGCAAGTGAATCTGTTTGTCTGTCTCGCTGGTGCTATATGCGTAACCGAGTTCATTATACTTTAGACAGACTCCTTAAGACTGTTCGGGAGAGCTGGTAACCCACAGTGTGCAGATACACGCTTGACGGAAATTTCTAAAACAATGTTCTTTGTGGGGCAGACTGACAGAAAAAAAAATCAATGTTTTTAAAGCATTTTGCTATTGTCACACTGAGAAACAGAGACATGGGGAATTTCAAGAAGCTAACTTTCTGCTCAAAGATATCTTTTCTATTGACAATTTTCTTTATCTCTGCAATTTTTATAATATTCTTAGAGTGTTGCTCCTCCTCCATTCACTTGCTGTGTTGTTTTCCATCATAAGCAGGAAGTTGGCTATCTGGATCTCTTCATTCACTGTGACATTAGGTACTTAAGTCTAAGGTGCCAAAGTCTTTCGAAAGGTTGCACAGGGTGGCAATGCTTTGGTTCTGAATATGAAATGCATCCAGGCACTGAATTCTGAATTTCAATTATTTCTTGACCTATGCTGACAATTTGCACTACTCTTTTTCCCACTCCTAGGAGGGAGACATTCAGTTATCCAAATATTTCTTTTGGACACAAATATAGCTTAGTTGCAAAAATAACTGAATGTATATGAATGGCAGACTTTATTTATAACTGCTCTGTTCCGTATGTGATTGATTGCCTCCAGTAAGGATACTTAAATGTAGCTGAGCTATTTGTGTTGGAGGCAGTGGCTGCAGAGCACTATTGTTTGGCAGTCACCAAATAGCTGAGCTTTCTTAGTGCTCCTCTGTACGTGCCCCAGCAGACATTATTATTTTAAAAGTCACTAATACTTCTTATTAGAATTCTGAAGTTAACAGTTTTTCTCTGCTTCTGCAAACTTTTTGCTTTTCCTTCTGCACTGAAGTCATGGTTTTCATCCTCCCCCTCTCAACCCTGTTTTGCAAAGTTGCCTTCTTAATTCATTCACCCAATAACATAACATATGCAATATAAATATTTTTTGTATTTATATATAAACACTTATATATTTGCCAAGTAGGGAATAGAGGGTAAGGAAAAGTGTAAGGATAAAATACCTCTTACAAAGTCCACTAAGACAGAGATTATGTTCTTTCTTCCCAGAGTGATAGCAAGAAGGAAGTTCACTGACTTCGATTACACGATTACCCTCAGTGGAACAGCACAGAAGGATTTTCACAGGAAGACATTCTAAAACGACACCTGGAACTTGACAGCACTGTATTTCAACGTTGATCAGAATAATTAATTTATACCTGTTATGATGCTATCTCAAGTAATTTAAACATAATATGCCCTGAAACTATAAAATGATTTGGCAACGATCTGGAGGAATCCTTTATGTGCAGCAACAACCCCTGAATGAAGTAAAGGAATGAAGTTATCAGACAGTCTGAGCAGCAGAAACCCTGCTGCTTTAAGAGATGTACATGTAGATGTCTATTTCTAGACTTTGCTTCTAAACTATCAAACATGTCCCTAAAATAACATTACACCAAAACACAGACTAGGTCAGAAGGGAATGCTGGCAAGCATCATTGCAATGTAGAGACCCTCAGGGTTTCTACTTAAGAGTAAATAGTTCCACTCAGCCGTGAATACACAACTAGAACTACTGAAAGGATTAATTATGGCCTACTCATGTGTCACCTCTCCAGCACATGTCCTACTGAGAATAATAAAATACTGGATAGCAATGGATTATAACATCAAGGGTTCTGAAAACATTGAAACAGTGACACTCCAAAAGAACCCCTTTTGACTTAGTACACAAACTCCAGACAAGAACAGTACTGCTGGTATTTTGGAAAACTGTTGGAATGTCATTTAGATATATTTTGATATTCCATATTTCTATTTCAAACTATTGAAGTGGACGAGTCCTGAAAGGATGCACATCAAAAGTTGCAGGTTTTTTCCTCACATTTTGATGATCACCACCACCACCACAGTACGATCTTACATGCCTCTTGTTCATCACAGGTCTATAGAGTATAAAATCCCTCCTGATAATCAAAATAAAGCTTAAAGGACAGAGAAAAGTGATTACACAACCATAGAAATGGCATGCACCAAATTAAATTGATTTTTTTTATTTTTTAAATATGAGAAATATAACTCCATTAGAAAATCATATAAACATACTTAAAAATAAAAAGGGACACAAATTCAAGACTTGAATCTGCCCTTGCAGCATATTTTGGAGGTCAGCAGGCAGACACTACCTTAGATCCGAGATAAACACTTCTAGAGATGAAAAGTTATCAGAAATGATCATCACCTCCACTTCTGTACACCCAAGAAAGGAATGCAGCTCCCGTGCTTTGGCTTGGTAGTAAACATAGCATCATGGGCTGGAGGAGCACAGTCTATGAGCAGGAGGGCAAAAACCATGTGTGCAGTTTAGATACAAATGCTGATTATGGAAGATATTTTATCCAGTTACAGAGAAGCACCATGCCATGGGGAGTCTTCTGTAGTTGCATGTTTCTATACTGACCTACACAAAGCGTCCTCCAGCAACTACTGCAGAAGCCCACTCCTTGGGTAGGATGAGCGGTAGGACCTGTGCAACTGCAGGAAGACTTCTGCTCCATTACAACTGTAAGAATGTTTGCCTGCCATACGTACTGCATACAAGTGCTCATTTTAATTAAGGTTTAATCTCCTCACACTCTGCACTAATCCTTGCTTCTCTTTCATAATATTCCCACAGACCACCCCAGGGTATTTTCTGGCATTGAAAAAGTCTTAACTTTGCTGGGTTTGGTCTGGTTTGACAGGCTCCTGTGTATCCATCTTCACCTTTTATTTTCTGACAGAAGTCTGCTAATATGTGAGGCAGAAAAAACCCACCAGTGTTTCAGCATTAATTGGATGAGAATGGCAATTTGTGGATTCGAGGAACAGCAAAGGTGCCACTAGAGTGTGTAAGTGGGCAGCTGGCACAGTAGCTTTTGCCAACATTTGTGTCAATGTGGGAGTACAGCAATATGGTAGCTGTTAACATTGTACTCAATAAATATCTCATAATATGTGAAGACATGACTAGCCTTTTGGAGGAAGAAGCTGAGTATTCTCTGCATCTGCGGCAGGATTTTATATGTAATCCCAACAAATGTCAGCAGGCCTTCATGGGTGCTTAAATACTGTATGCTTAAAATTGCTTTCTTGAAATCTACTGTATAGGGAAACAGTGAAATAATAGTGAAATAATTCACACACTGAATTATCCAGAGAAAAATGGTATAATGCTCAACATGGCACTTTTTCTCAGCTGACTCAAGCCTTAAGAAAAAACACACAGGCCTGCTGTTGTCAAGTGCATGTGACAATTTTTGTTACTATAAGACTTGGTTTCTATGTGCTATATATATGTGTGTCTATAAAAGGGAAGCACTTATTTCCAACATTTCTTTTTGTTGCTGTTAGAAATAAGAAGGATGTTAAAATTATTGTTTTAGGGCTAAGGAAATTGTTTCTGTTTTGCATGAATTTGATACATTTCATAACTATTGCAGTTAAACAACAAAGACAATATTGAAGATAAAAATGGCACTAGACCCCAATGGGGTAGAGCCAAAACCACAGAGTTTTTCAAGAAATTCTGTCTGTGAAGCTTCAGAAATGTTGATTTACAGACACAGATAGCAACAAACATGGAACTGGAGCAAACTCAAAACATATACTATAACACTTGGCTTGATCTTTTAGTCCATTTCATTGAAAATGAACACACTAGATTTAGTAAGGTGATATAAAATCATTGTTTTCAGGACCTATGAAAATAACCTAAGTTAATCAATTCCTCATTTTTATTTCTTTCTACATTGTCCATTAGTATCTTGATGCTAACATGTACATGAACCACAGAGTAAGCATGCTTTGTAACAGGGAGAAATTCTGAAACAAATGCAACAAAATATCCTAACAAGCCACTAGTAAAACTAGCTGGCTACTCAGGGTAAGAAAATTTTCCATTCAGTAGTAATGGAGATTATCCACTCTCCAAACCAGCTTCCAAAATGAGGTGTCTACCCAAAGAACATCACCCATGTTTTTATTTCTACATTCACAAAATCATACACTTGTTTTTTATGAAAGAATTTGGGAACGTAAGGTGGTGAAGGAAAAAATGACAGTGCTAAATGACAGTGCTATTTCGAACTAAAAAGACTTATTAAAGTGCTTTGGCTACTATGACGGACAAAAATGCTCTTATATGCATAGGAAATTAAGTTTTATAGTTTCACATGCCAATATAAGAAGGGCCATTTACTCTTTCTTACTGAAAAATTAATGACTTGCACATTCCCTAATAAAATACTTTCAATAAGCCTCATTAATGTAGCTATTTACATTTACAGTTATTGTCATACGCATGAAAGAGGAAGATACTTTCTCCACCACATCCCTTAAGCCTAAAAGCTTGAAATTTGTATCTGTAGAGAAATATCAAACTGCAACATTCCCTCACACCAAGAACCAAAACACAACATTGCACCTTCTGAGTGAAAATGAAGATCCTGAAATGTTGCTTCGGAAAGTGAGATATCAGCGGACTGATTTTAGCAGCAGGCAGCCAAGACAGACCATGGCAGGGGTGGGTATAATTTTTTACTGCCAGTGTGCAGTCAGCCCACTGCCTGAGAGGAGTGAAGAGCTCATGGGGACGGGCCAGCCCCAGGCAGGACAGAGGAGTCGGAGAGACCTACCACCCAGCAAAGTCACCATTTCTCTTCCAGCTGGAGACTAAGGCTATATTTTAAGCTGCCTCATTTGTATTTACCAAAGAGGTAAAAGAAGAGCCTAATGCAGCCACCACCAGTCTGGCTGGACAGCAAAGAAGTTGTACAACTTGTTCTCTCCCAGGATGTTTCCAGTGTCCCAGGGACATGGGAGAGCCCCATCAGCCTGAATGCATAGACTTACACGTTGCTCAGAGATTGCTGAGATGCATCACTGTACCTGCTGTTCCCAGCTCTGATTTCTCTTTTTGAGCAGATACTACCTAGTGAGTTAAGTCTGGCTTGTAGCCACTTCATGGATAGAGAGATCCAATCCTGTATATGGTGTTGTATGTTTTGTGCATTTCATAATGACAGGATAAGGCTTAAGCTGTGGCTGTACTGTCCAGCTGTCTCCAGCATGCCTTCCAAGTACCAAACAAGTTTTAGGAGAAATGTCAATAGGGAAATACTGTAAAATAATGTTTTATATAGAAAGTACTCTGCCATAACATACACAATGTTATTTTCGACAAGTTTTCTTAATCAAGCAGTAAAAAAATCTTGTATCAAAATAAGGACATCTGGAACTTAATATCCTACATAAATGGCTTTCCAATAAGAATTTAAATGAAGAAAAAAAAAATCAGTAAAACCAAGCATGCTGACCCATGTGAGATTCACGAAAATGGAAGGCTATATGCATGAATTTGACACGGAGTGTGGAAAGATTTGAGAAATTTATAAACCCAAGTACTAACCACTCTTAGTTTTGCAGTGAACCACTACTCTGGTGGGTTTTACAATCCTAAGGGCAAAAACACTTCAGCTGCACAGTAAAAGCACCTATTTCTCAAATGAGGTGCCAAAATAAGTAGTCTGACATCCCACTCAGTAGAACAGATCATTCTGCACATATATAAATAAATAAAACTCCACTCAGAAAACAAGCAACAAACAAACAAGAAAACCTTTATTCTTGAGCATCTGGGATCCAAAGGCATTAAAGTCCAAGAGAACAAATCATATTTGAGCTTGCTAAATCACATGCTAAAGAGCAGGTCTAACCATCCCTTCAGGAGAGGACACCATCTCTTACATCTTATTCCCAAATCATGTACTCCTCTCCCTCAAAAATAAATAAATAAAAAAACGTATGTATTAATTTTATGGAAGCAACCATAACCTTTTGAACAAATGGGAAACCTGATGGACTGAGATGCAGTGAATCTCTTACTTGCTGATTTCAGGAAGGGAAACTTGTTTGTGAAAGTTGTTTTTAGATATTTTTCCAACTTCATGGCTCAGGACATCAGCAATGTAGAAGAATACAGTTTTATATTATTAAACTCTGGAGACATGTGGGAACCAGACAAAAGTCCTTAATGTCAGCAGAGTAAAAATTTAAAGAAAAATGCATATCAGATTTGCCTGTATAATGTGGGTATTCCCACTCAAATCCCTCAGTCATTGTATATTCAAGATTGCATCAAACCATTAATTCTACAATAAATTATCCTTCTGCTCCCCACAGCATCACTATTCCCTACTTTCTGCGTATCAGAGCTTCTCATTGAATCTCATTTTCCCTGCAGGCAGTGGGTCATGTTCTTCCAAGCCCCTCAGTCCTGGTTTTTCTGCTCTCTTCATCACCTTCCTCTCCTGTTGTTCAGCTCTTTTCTAGTTCCCTTTCCTCCCTCTTTCCAGTCTCCCTCTGCCCCAAGACTGCCATACCTTGTGCACAGGGTGACCGGCTAGGATCCTTGCTTGAAGAGCCACCCTCGCTCACGCTGGAGATGGGAATTTCTCCGTGGGCCCTTCCCTTCCCAGATTGCTCCACACTGCCTTCCTGGTGCTCCTCCCCCAGCTCCCACCAGTCCCCTCATTCCAGCACAGAGAAGAGAGGTTTTGTCAAAAATTGTGTTGGGGCCTCATGAGGAGAGCAGTCCTGCCCACTCTGGCCACTAGCCAAACGCCAAAGACACCCAAAGTGAAGGGTCAATAAGGGACCTGGGATGCTACTAGTCCTATCCCAAAGTCATGTGGGTGTGAGCTTTGAGCCCTGAAGGCAGCATGCCTCCCCAGATCCCTTTGCAGTCAGTGCTCCTGGTGACCTCCCTCTCAGTAGATATACTCTCCTGGTACCAGAACTGGGGAGGGTGAACAGGGGAGAGGAGGAGGCGGCTGCAAAACCAGGCTTCCTCTGCCACCACTGTCATCGTATTTGCATTGCAGGGAGGTGATCTGGCTGCCTTTGTGGGGCCCTTTGGCAGGAGCCCAGCAGCCTTTCTGTGCCATTGCTCACATTGTACTGAAGGAGTATAAACATGGGCTTGTCCACAGCTCTGGAGGAAATCCATGATTGCCCAGTGACAAATAGGCCAGAGAAGCTGGGCTACTTTCTGTACACCAGCTACTGTCCATATCCTAATTCCCTATCTCTTGTAGGAATATGGAATTTTGCTGGTATCAGAAAAATAGGTCAAGGGAATGTGATGGGACTGTGATAAATATTCTCACTCAGAGTTTCATGCTACAAAATTGTCTTTAATGCTCCACTGTTTCTAAAGGCACAGACTGGACAGTGTTTAACGTTTCTCAGGACCATGCCAAGGTGCCACAGAGATAAATAAATGAGGCAGAAAATACATAATGTTTGAGAAGAACCAAAGAGAGTTACTAGTGTGAGGAGAAAAATTATTTTAAAACCAGAAAAGAGGATCTCAACCAATCCTCTCTCTACCCTACACATATTCTAAAGCATAAAAGATATTATCAACACTCTATTCCATCCTGTCTAATCTCTCAAGGAGGATAATCCTGGAAAACATAAAGACAAGATCTTTCATCTACCTAGAAGTCTTAATACCCTACTGCTAGGCACTATATATGAGCTACCAGAGCACTATGCTGACTTTGCACAGATTTGAGTGACTGCACACACTTCAAGGCCTGAGAACACAAGAAACAGATCAGAAAGAAAAATCAGTAAGATTGGCCCTCTCCAACTTTTGAGATCTCTGTGCTGGAAAAATTTCCCCTGTACTTCCTGAACTTAATGCATGGACTTGAAACCCTCTGGCCTTCCTTGTTGAGCACTCTGCCTCCTACAGCTGTAACACAGGTACTGGTCTAGCCTTCTACAAATACCAGATGTCAAACTTCCCTTGGGCCCCACCATGTACAGACTAAGAGCTAATGTTGCTCCTACAGCATACTCTGGGGAAATTCCAGTAGATTTAACAGAATCTGGTGTATGTGTTATAGCCCCAAATTATGTTTTTTTTCATTTCCTCTGTTATCACTTAGGCAGAGTTGCTTTGCCTACAAGCAAAGCCCTTCCTGAACGTAGAACCTGAGATCTAGGAAAGCACAGGTGTGCAAGCAGGACCTCCATCTGCCCTCCTTTGCCCATCCGACAATGGAGCCGGCAGAGAGGTGAAGCACACATGCTAACATACTGCATGATAGTGCTTTAGTTGTCTGTAAAACAGACCATGGCGTTTCATGAATAACCTCTTTCCACAAAGAAAAAAGGCAGGATTCTCCTGCTGACTTCCCCACTGTTGCAGTGATCAGCTGATCAAACTCTTTGGAAGCTGATGTAAATTATCTTTATGCCACTGCCTTCAATGAAGCTCGACAAATTTATACCCACTGAGGCACTAATCCTTACATATTACTGTAGTAGTGTACTACTGTACAAAGGAATACAGTTACAAAATTGCAATGCAAATATGGAGGTAAAAAGAACAAGAATCTTTCTCTTTCCTAAAAGCTGTTACCCCATCAGGTTTCTACAGGACCATAATAGCACAGGCTACAGACTTTTTTCTCTCTACCTTTCCTCTGGAATTAACACTGTTTTAAACAAATACAACCTTTATAATTTTTTTCCTATCCCAAATCAGTTACTATTTCCTGTTCCGCATTTAATTTTTAATAAGGAATTAAATATGTACTCTGACCAAAAAATCAATTTCCTTTCGAATTACCCAAATGTTAAAACCACAGTTCTGTGGCAAAGAGATGGCGCTCTGAAGAACAGAGCCATCTACAGAAATCTTTTTGATAATGGTGTCCTTCTTTCAAATCCAAACATTTCCTTGATGTAGAATACAAATTGAGCTCTAGTGTACAAGTCAGCTAGGATTTCAAAGTTGGCCTTTATACTTTGCCATTAATTAATTCCGTCCAAGAAATTCAAACAAAGATACAAACAAAAAAGTTCTCTAAATACGTTACATAAGGCATTCAGAATATTCCAATTCATTCCCCTCCAGGAACACAGCAGAGTCAAAGAATAGTGTACGCAGCATGTTTAGACTGTATAAAAAGCACTAGAAACTGTAAGAACAGTTTAAAACCCATTTATTTAAAGCTCTCCATTATAAGAGCTATTGTAGGGTATTTGCTAATCAATCTACACTTCTGAGTTCTAAACAATTGCAGGCTTAATGAAGTGTACTTTTCTTCACTTTCAGACGCAGGAACAAAGAGTTTCCTATTAAAAGGGAGGAAATGAAAGCAGACGGCAGAAGACCTCTTCCAAAAATTCCTGGAGCTTCTGAGCGATTTAAATATTGGATAGAAAGTCAGAAACTCTTATTTGGGATCTCTTTTTTAGGAGGAAAAAGATCTGAGACAGAGACTTTCCCAATACGCCCCATGTACAGCTTTAAGTCAGGTAGATGTGTATTATTCTCTCTGATATAATGAGGAAAGCCTCCCAAAATCTGGCAGGGAAACCTCATACAACTTACTCCAAATTTTTTTTAGTCTCATTTTGTTGCAACTATCACAACATCACTAAAACAGAAGTTGAGAACCGGGGCCAATGGTCAGTCAGTATAGAGAGATCTTTCAAGCTGAGTAATCAAAAATGGTTTTTGCTGGGGTGTAAGCAACACACAGCATGGAGTAAGAGCACAGCAGATATGTCTATTCAGCCTCAAAGTAAATTAAGAGTTTTCTTTTTCTCAAGATTTACTTAGGCCAACTTGTATAGAAACACAAGGGAAACTTATCCCCTAACATCTTTGGCATATAACTTAGCAGTATTCACTCACCTGAAAAACAGATCTGGTAGACAGGGGAAGAGGCAGAGTCAGACCAAAAACCAAAGTGAAAAGTAGACTTTGTTGTGTTCTCCACTAAGCCACAATGCACAGATGCCATCTCCCTCCCTGTCCCTCCTGTGACACTGTGACAATCTTTTATAAGAGGCCACAGAACAAAGTTGATACCACACAGTGCTACAAGCACCAATAATTTCTGTGAGATTTCCCAAGCCCATTATCTCCTACTCTTAGCTCTTTATTCTTTGTAGCCCGATTCACAGAGAACTAATTTCTGGCAGCTCCTTGTTTGTGCTAGGATCTTATATGATCACTGTTTTTGTGTAGCCCATCTGATCATTTTCTTGTTATTTTATTTACTGTGCAGGAAGACCTAGGAAAGTCCTACACCAAACTATAATTTATATGACTCAATTTCTAACACCTGATTGCAAACATGCAGCATGAGAAAGAAGATATTTGACATTCTCTTGGCTTTTTATTTGAGGTAGACCTATAATAATGGACAATCTTAATAAGGTTTTAGGTTAGAATGACTTGTAGATACAGAAGATAAAATTCCTGTAAGGGGAACAGAGATTAACTCCAGTGCCTATATGGGCATAGAGGAGCATATATCTTTCTGTTTTTCTTTTATCATGTTTATGATAACTAATCCTTATGAATCACTATATTTCCATCATGCAAATTTTGAGGTTTTTGGGGTTTGTTTTCAACATATATTCTGGTTAGTGCAATCTGTTTAAATATTCATTGATGCCCTTTAGGCACTGAACCACCTGCACTGAAACGCATAGAAAAAATTTCACTTACATACTGTCAGAATCAGCTACTGGGAACAATCTAAACCCAAACCAAGAAAAAAATCAATGATTTCCCTCTTTCCTCCCTGTAATAAATTCCAAATGCCCTGATTCAACCTTGCTATTCCACCTGAAAACTGAAGATGCAACTAAAACCATACTGTGACACATGCCTGAACATATTGTCCCCTTCACTTAAATATATCAAATCCAAAGGAAGCTGACACTTGCATTCTCATAGCTTATCTATCTGAATATCTTTGTGGTCTCTCATTCAAGAATTTGGATTTTCTTTCAGGCATGTGGCTTGGAAATGAATCTGACACAATATAAACCCTTTTGTTTTGTAATTGCAAAACTTCATCTCATCTTTCATGCAAATACAAAACCTCTCTGCTACTTCTGCCTGTTACACTCAGTCTAAATATCACTGTCATGTTAAATCTTTGCAATGGGTTAATCTGCCTATATTTTGTACTTGATAAAGACAAGAAATTGTTGCTTGAATTATTGTCTGGAAATTTGGTACAGTGTCTCTTTGTATTTATTGTCTGGAAAAAGACAAATGACTCCAGGAAATATAACTAATAACCACAAGGATTTTGTGAAGGATAAACAAAAACACCTGTGAGTAGCAATGAAATGTTGATTTTGATGAGACTTGATCAAGTAGGAGTTGTACCCCAAGTCAGCAGCAAGCTAAAAAGTGTTCATGAAACCATAGTAGCTTTTGATATTAACATGAGTTTCTGAGGAAAGAGGAAATTCCAGTTTTCTTAAGGAAACAAAGCCCATCTGATCCCACATAGCTTTGCAATGTGTCGTCAGATATTCAGGCATGAAAAGCAGACTGCACCATTTGTCCATGAAAAACAGTATCATGCAAGGAAAATCTGTATTTTTATTGTGACTACAATTTATAGACTACATAGTCTGGTGTGGTGGCAGATGAACACTTCCGCAGCATAGTGTGGGATGATTGTCAGTTATGCTAAGGGCTCTGTAAGGAAGGTTTCCATGACAGCATTCTGTGTACCACTGGTATTTTGGAAATAACATTCAGTTTTGATCTCTGACTTCTACAGATTTTGCTGTTCCCATGAAACACTATATTCCAACGGAAAAAAGCCAGGGCTAGCATACATATTTTACATACAGCCAGGAATGCCTGGAAGTTATATTCTTGTGATAAACTGTACAACTATGTGATAAACCACAGAGTTATTTGATACATGCACCTATTAAACACCTTTAATTACCTTCTCTTCTCTCTGGCCAACAACCATCCTGTCTCGGGAATTATTCTGAAGTTTTATACTATTGAACAGGTTCAGACAGCTGGCTTTTCCAGTCTGCTGTCTACATTAAAATATAGACCTTTTCTTGAAAACTGACTCTGTCTCAAAACCCAAGAGAAGTTAATTTCAATCCTGGGCCAAAGAAAAAAAAAAGCTTTTCTGTACATTAAAATGTGATAGCTTTTAAAGCACAGCATCTTTCTCCACAGAGCTGAGGATGCATTTGGCACTGAACAAGAGGGGAGAGTTAGGACAAGAAGGGCCTTAAAAATACTTCACATTCAGATGTTCATAAAAGTTGTTCCAAGTAAGTTTTTAATCTGTTTTGCAGCTGTCTTTTTCCTCCAAGTTTGGACAAGGACTTTCCAAGGGGTCTCAAAGAGCTAGCTGCCCAGTTCCTATTGAATTTCAGTAGCATTCCACCTCTTAACTCCGACGTGCTGCTCTGAAGGCTATTAGACATGAAACATAGTCTCCATACATGAGTTTAAACTAATGCTGAGTATCTGTGATTTTTCAAGGACAAGGCGAAAATAGAGACCTTATCTGCAGTGGAGGGAGAGGTCCTTTCTGCTAGTTTGGAACTGTGGATTTTTCTAAATCCACCTATGACTCTGATAAAGCAAACTACACTGTCACATTATGCATATCTGTCTGTAAGTACATATGTACAATTTACATACAATAAAATATCTAACTAATTGCAATCTCCTTACGGAGCTTTTCTCTTAATCCATTTGAATTTCAAAGCGTAGCTAAAATTGCAGGAGGATTTTAGTTGCATACAAGATTTGAGCTTGGATAAGTGATCCGTATGGATTCTTAATCTTTTGTGGGCAGCCAGTACTTCTTAATCGGTGTAAAAAAAAATTCAATAATAAACACAAAGAATAGGCGACATTAAAAAAGCAAGGATTTTCTAGTACATTTGGAGGTATGGCATACAAAATTCCCTCTGATAAGGGAAAGAAGATGTACTGCTTCCAAAGTGCAACTTTTATTGACTGATTTACCCACATTTCTTAGAGGATTATGAGAAAAATCTGAAGATGTGGTGAATGAACAGTACAGCATTCCTCAGCTACTCTCAGGAACAGAGAAGAGATCAACCCACACACTCCATTCCTAGAGCAAATCCCAAAGTGTGTTTCTGTATAAATGCCAGTCAGGAGCATTAGCCACTGGTGTCCCACTTTCATGCATGCTCTTCCATTTCAAGCTCCAAATAACCCTATAAAATATACCAATGTATGTTTCCGTCCTTATCAATGCTTATCAATAGTCCTGCACTCTGTCAGGAAAGCAGTTTTGCTGGGGCATGGCATGGAAACAGGCCTTTTGCTCTTGTTTTGAATAACGTACAGATTTAACTTGTAAAAATCTTGTGCGTAAAGGATGACCTGATATCCTTTGGCAACATGTAACATGAAATTAGAGCTGCCGCTGAAAACAGCAAGAGCAAGATGCACTGGTGGGCACCACAGATAACGCAAAGCAGCACGCACTTTGTGCTGAGTTATGGTGCTACCTAATAGTTAACACAGTAAGAATTTATCTGACAGACAAGGGCTAAGACTGAGTCTAAGGCCCCTGGCACAGCCCTAGCCATGAGGGTACTACCACTGGTAGTGATTTGTCTGTCTCTCTAAATTTACAGCAAGAGAAGGGGTGAGAGAAAGTCCTGAGGAAAAACACACAGGTGAAATAGGGAGAGGCTAAGTTTATTGTAGCAACTTTTTTCTATGCTAGAGGAAAGCAACACTTAATCTTCTTCAGGGTCGGGTAGTATGCTCAAGAGAGGTGCTTGGTTCTGGTAGTTTTTGTCTTCTAAAGGAAAAGGTGTGGCGGTTTCTGAACTTGTAGCCACATCTACTTTGCTATTCGCCTGATTTATACCCACAAGTCTCATCTTACAGCCTTCTTCCATGTTCTTTACATAAGGTCTTAAAAGAAATTTGGAGAAGTTTCATCGGGGGAAGAGGCATGATCTTCCATTTTTGAGGAATGCTTGTTTTCACAAGAACAGGCAATGGTAAAATAGTTGATGGGATACCCCTGGAATCTATGTTATGGTCTTGCATGTAATGCTGTACCTTGCTACCTCAGGATATTTATAAAGTGCAGAGCAGCACTCACTTCCATACCTAAGGTTTGTTACTTTACAGGAAAAAGCAAATACAGAGGTAGAAGAATGCTGCTTAACCAGTGTCTTCCCCCTTTTTCTCACCAGGCTTTTGTTTATTCTTTGAAAGTGGTCCTTATCCTTCTCCTAAATACAAGATAGCCATTTTGAAGAGAAGTGTATGTAGGCATTTGCAGACTCTTTGGGATATTGCAAACTGCAGAATTTCACTAGTAAGCATGCATTCTGAGTCACAGAGAGGGCTTACACTTTGGCCTGCATCCCTGCCTCCAGAGACCCTTCTCACACAGGGGGTATGTTACG
This sequence comes from Morus bassanus, assembly GCA_031468815.1. Taxonomy (NCBI): domain Eukaryota; kingdom Metazoa; phylum Chordata; class Aves; order Suliformes; family Sulidae; genus Morus; species Morus bassanus. The sequence goes on from CM062583.1 coordinate 8,919,507, forward strand.
TGCCCTGCAAGTCTGACAACTGGCTTCTCTCTGTTCCGCAGTCCTCTTTGTAACATCAGTTTAGAAAACACCACCTTGCTAAAGCCCTGGGAAGACAATCAAATACAAACCTACAGTCAAGGGCAAAATAACACTGTGCCAATAGCAAGTTTTGATGATAAAGTGTTCCTAAACCAGACAATCTGGATATATGTCCTGTTGAAGCCAAAGTCACAAATAAAAATGAAGTGTGAATTAACAAGCTGAGAAGGATGCCAAAGAGGATTTTGGACTTTCTGCTTTTCTGAATACCCTGGCACTTGACAAGCTTTTGAGCTGGAGGAGGCTGCCTCATGTACACTGGCTCTCCTGCCCAGGGAAGGCTGAAGGAAGGAAGGTACACTTAGCATCCATGGGTGAAAAGAGCAGCATGTTTCAGCAAATTAGTGCATGCAAGTGTGCAAAGCATTTAGATACCTTATTTTAAAAATTAAGTGTCACAGGGAAGTGAAGATAGATGTTATCTTGGGAAGAGTTTTACTTCTCATAATATGTTGGCACCATAGGCCCTATTACTGCGTACTTAGCAAGTTTCCCTAAAATCAAAACCTTAAATAAACTGCAAAGTATGCCAATATTTCTTCAGCTTTTTTTTAAATTTTTCTTACCAGTGAAAAGTGCAATGAACACTTGAACTGTAGAAAATACATTGTAAAATCCCAGCTTTCAAACAGGCACCATTTTATAGAAGCTGGTAAAGTCTTACGGCTCCCTACTTGTTTTGGCTCCTCTGCCTGACTGCAATGGGAGGTAGCTGTGTAATATGTGATGCCTACAATTCACTTATCAGCAGCTATTCTGCTCTTTTTCAAAAGAGAATACCATGCAACTCTAATGAGAGTTGATGTAGATCAATATGAGCCTTTACTTTCATTGTATTTAAAGGGACACATGATTTATTGATTTGTGTATCAAATTTTAGCACATATATTTTCTGTTTTGTCTGAAGTCAATATGCTATAACACACAGTGGATCTGTCGATCCAAACGTCATTCAGTACAGAATAATTCCAGGAAGATTATTAAGCAGCTATATTAGCATAAGACACATCTATCTTATGTTGTCTTCAAGTTTGTAGTATGTAGAGATCTCTACTTGAACACAATGAAATAAGTTAGTGCCCTGCAAAAATCATTAAATCTGAAAGTCCTTGCTTTAAAGGGCTTTATAACATGGTTGCTTACTGGACCTAAACAGGATCTGCTATTTCTAGATATTTAAAAATAAGTTAAAATTGAAAACTAATTTATTTTATGCTGTTGATAATTAATTGAAACCAACAAAGAGCTGGTTAAAAAACATACTGTGCTGTGATATATCCTTTGCTTGTTAGAGGATTCAGCTTACTGGCCATATATAGACATGTATACATTATAGATTTAGTCTATCAACTATCTAGGCTCCCTCTACAGTCAATGCAGTAGGACAGGCACCTCATTCTACCCCACCCTCACCTTGGGATCCTCTCCAATGACCAGCTCCGCCGAGATGGCTGACCTTGGCTACATACCTGAAATTTATACAACCAAATACAGAAGATATGAATCCCAGTTGCAATGAAAGCTGTTGATTTTACTTAAAATCAACTTTGCTTAATTTTACAGATTCAACCCAGCCCCAATACCTCGCTTCAGCAATGCGTTACAGCTAATTTCCGTGAGATTAGTGCATTCTTACAGTCAGGCAAATGCAAAAGGGACTTGCTGAATCATGCCTTCAGTCAAAAAAATAGAACTATGTTTGCTTGTTAAAGCTTGCATAAATCATATGTCATCCTTAACAGGTTTAATTAACACAGCATTAAGAATAAAGAAAAAATCTACAGCTGTACTGCTTCTAACATATGAGAGGGGCTTTTAGCACCTTTGACCTTTCCTACTCCCAGTTGAAGTGCAGATATATCAATCAGATTTATTTTCACTTGGAAACAAGGAAAAGGAACATGAAAATAAGTTAATACTAATGAATGACAGAATGACTGTCCACTATGGAGGTGTCATCACCTGCTAATAACTCATTTTTTCCACAGCATAAAGCACATCCATTATATTTGTCCTGCATGTTAGCAGTGCTGGAGCTGGGGGCAGAGAACACCAGTTTTACTTTTGCTATGTGAATAAAAACATGATCTTATGTGAATGACTCACTGCTGTTGTGTAACCTTGTAAGCATCTTTGCGTGAAAGATAAAGGTATTTTAGATGAACCCACTTCTACCAGTGCTGTCCTTTCAAGCTTGAGGACACTCCCATGAAGACAAAAAACTTGAAATGCAACAAGATTTGAGCTAATGTGTTACTGGAAAAGAAATCCACCAAAGATCAGCTAAGTAGTATTCTTTACTCCAATACAGAATTCAGCTGGCCATGGAAATGGATCTAGTTAGGATTTCATTCTGAACTTTGACTCCAGGGACGCAGCGTTCCTGAGGGTAGGTGTGGTCATTCTAAACTCATTTTAGGGAAGTGGTAGGTCTGAAACATACACCAACAGGCAGTATCATAGCAATATTTTTAAGAAGTTATTTCAACAACAGATGAATCCATTTCTTCAATTATTATTTCCAGGCTTAAAGAGAAACCTTTTTTTTATCCTGCCTCCATTTTTCATTGAACTCAACCTGTCAGGACTAAAGTGTGCTCATATGAATCCCCCCTCAACACCTCTGCCCCACATTGCTGCTAGAGTTGCTGTCGGCAGCTGGGTGCGCTGCCACTGCTCTGGTCCTCCTCTGCTCAGCTGCGTCCGCTGCTTGGGCTGCTGGGGGAGGAGGGGAGCTGCTCTGGGAGCCCACAGATGCCCTGCATGCCAGGTCCTTTGCTCCAAGATCCCCCTCTGCTCTCTGTGGCTACTGGTCATGCCCCCCGCCATATAGCCTGATGCATCTAGAGGAGCTGCTTGGCTCGCAGGGCGGCACACATGCTTTGCCATGGGTGTGTAGGGAGCCTGGGAAATGAAGAGGACTAAAGGAGTCCCATTTGAAAGAACTGGTATGTTCCCTTGTCGCAAGACTGAAAGTACGTATGGCCTTTATAAACTTAGGGCTATTATTTCTGGCACTGGTTCCCACTCTTTCACCAAGCCTAGAAACCACATTAGCAGGTACTGCACGGATTTCAGCAACCACAGTCAAACAGGAAAAATCTTGCAAAAATTTATCACATTACATATGCAGTCATGCCTAAGAGACAGCACAAGAAAGACACAAGAAACTTGAGACGCAAGGTTCGTTTAACAGGCCCTTATTCTTTAGTGATCCAGGACAATGTGTTTCTCTGTTGGCTTTGCTTCCCTGGGCAACTCCATTGAAGCTGGAACACTTCCTTCATGCAGCCCAAATGCCGGTTTCCATTTTGTAGAGCTACATGGTTCGATTTGCTTCGGTGGTTCAAAAGTTCAATGGGGAAGAGCTCCCGTGGAGAGGAGAGCATGAGCAGCTTGCGCTAACAAATGGGTGCTTGCCTTGGAAAACAGCACATGTCTGTTCGCATGCATCCAAACTGCAGGCTGCTAAAGCATCCCACCGAGAGTAAGCCTGGCAGGGGAAGCGACTTTACAGACCTTTGAGTCACCAGGAGTAACTCAAACAGGAGCCAGAAAAAACGTTTTGCTATTTAAAAGGGAATCGTTATATAGCGCTTGATAAAGTTTATTGTATCAATTCATGGAATCAGGAGGGAAAACAGTACCCAGTTGTTTGAGGAAAGCATTCAGATGTAAAATCTGACCTCAGCTCTGTGTTGTTGTTGTGACAGCACAGAGACAAAAGGGTACACAAAACCCACAGCTAAGAAAGGGGGAAGAAAATCTCGTAGCTGAAAAAATCCCAGCTGCTGCTCACAGTGTGTGAGTCCGAAGGGAATCACCCATGTCCATGTCTACGTCAAAAATTAGTACAAAGGTGACAGTACTTGGGAGGTTTCAATTATTGTACCTTGCTAAGGTCAAGCAGAAGTGTTTTCAGATCAAATGAATAAAGGTAAAACATGCTATTCTTTTTCACAAAAACAGCAGGTCAAAGCAATGTTATTCCACAAGCATTACACATCGCAAAGCAATACCTTCTTCATAAATAAAGTATCCTGCCCTGCTCCTACTGGAGTTAGAGACGTCCCTGGCACTAAGGGAGAAGAACTAGACCCATCCAGTAAGCACAGATGATAAATTTCCCACACCAGTCTGCTACATTTACATGGCATGTCTTATCCTGAAGAGTTTGGAACATACTTAACATGCTCAGCAGTATTAATAAGACCATTCAGCTACCAATACATACAAGCTTTGCTATCATACCACATCAACAGCCAACCCCTCTGCCTGGAAATGCTTCTCTGTGGTGGGATAGGAGAGCTCACAGCACACAGGCACACCACTCCGGCAGGTGAAGAGCCTTGCAGCGAGTCCTCCCAGCATGCACACTGCCAGCTCTGCCCCAGCACGCGTATTGGCTTCTCAGAGAGCACCCTAGCAACCTCGCCATCTTAAATTTTACTTGCCAGGGTATTTTGCATATAAACTCTCAACACTTTCCCCTGCACACACCTTACTGCTTGGGGAAAAAACATGTGTGTGGCAGATGTTAGCCCCACTGCTCTGCAGCTTCTGGAGGCACTCAGGAAGGGAGGAGAGGAGAGCAGCGTGCAAATCTGCATTGCCTGGCAGGCAATGATGTCCTTGGTGTAATATAGTCCATCTGCCCACTCAAAGGTATACTGAAGCCCAGCTAACTGTAAGAATTTTCTGAAGCACCTCTCCCTGTACATGGTTTATAGAAGAACTGCATGGAATGGTACACCCTGGAGCACCACATTGTGCATAAGCTACCAAAGAAGCTGCACGACCTGCTGAGCTTGAGCAGACCCAAAGAACTGATTTAGAGCTGAAGTTACCTGTAGGGCTCTCCCAGCCTTTTGAGCCCTGTGCTTAAAATGTCTGTTTATGATCTCTTTTTTTTCTTTCCCCCAACATAATATGAGATAATTTGAATGATGAAGCCAGATGCTGGTAGAGAATACTGTGAGGTCAAAATGTTTTATACGTTGTGGTTGGGGAAAGAAAAAAAAAAAAAAAAGCAGTTACTAAACACTGTGGTTTACATAAAGTGCTCTTAGTGTTATTTTTTAAAGGCACACCAGCCCTAGAAATATTCAAGTTGGGTGGTCAGTATTTTTATTTCAGTCTTAAGCAACTGGTAGAAAATAGGAACAGACAAGCCATGAAAGCTTAAGCCTACTTTTGGCTGCTTGTCTGGCAAGAAATCACTGCTCAGCCTGAAAATGCTGCCATAGTCTACAAGAAGAAAACTGTGGCAGAAAAGGTATCTCAGAGTATGTGTCAGTTTTAGTGTATGAGGCCATTATCATGAGGCAGAACTAAGAAAACAGTCCAAAACCACTGAGGGCATTGTGGCGTTTTTTTTCCCAGACAGTAACAAAACTCCTGCATGTTGCTATTTGTGGTTTACTATGTGCCTGTGCATCAGGAGCATGTGAATTTTGATTTGTAATGGTTCAGACACAGGACAGGAAACCTGAGCCAAGGATAGGCTTTATTTCTGCTCTGAAACTGCCTTTTTTGCTGGTCTGAGATTGTCAAGGAATGACCCTCAAATCCTGGAATGGTACTCTTATATTAGACAAACTGCAAATAAACTAAGAGGAAAATTATGTCAGAAGCCACCTTTAGCCACTTTACTCACTTCCAACCTTCTCCCCCACCAGTTTACAAATGAAAAAATAAAAATGTTTCTAACGGTAAGGACAGCAAAGCCCTTGAGAAATTACCCAGGAAAGAAATGCTGCAGTGTTTAAAGAGAATCTTAAACAAACACATATCAGAAATGTGTTTAAAGCTGTGGAAGCTCAGCTGGAGCTGCTACGTTCAGCTGGGGAGACAGGGGACAGCTGTAAGGGCTGTCAGGGTGGCACTGGAAGGTAAAGGAGCCCAACATCTCCTCTTGCACCTTCACCAAGGCAGGAGCTTTGGCTTATGTGCTGGGGGAAGTCCCAGAACTGACAGCTCCTAACCAGCCTAACCTGAAAACTTAGCTCTACAAAGAGGTATTTTGCTTATTATAACAATAAAACCTAAGGGAGATTATAAGGAGAAGAATCACCACTCAGCATAAGTCATGGGCTGTTCAAAAAGCTTTATGGGTTCAGTCAGGTTCAAACCAATGTTTATCTACTTTGCTGACAAAATTGGTTTTCCTGCTTTCTTGTTTTGAGTATTCATACTTCTTCAGTTGCACCTCAATTACTTGTCTGAATAGCATGCCGACTCCCTCCATGGTTGTGTTCCAGGAAAAAGAAAGATTGTGCATGGGAAGAGCTAAAGAACTCTACCTCGTCCTCAAAATCTTTCATCTAAAGACCTGATGGCATGCAAGAGGTGTCTAATGCACACAGGCAGCCATTTTCTGCACTCACAAACACAGCTATAGCTGTTAAGTTTCTATAGTTCAGCTGTGGTTGATTCATTGTAAATACTGCTGAGTTCCTTCCTCTGCCTGCAAAGGGACAGTTCTGTGTCCTCATTTTCACTGTTAGGATATTTTTGAAAAACTCCTCATTATTTAGTACTTTGAAAGCATGCTGTGTCTTCAGGCATAAAATGCTGGCACTGATATACCCTGTGGGTTTTTATACAGTAAATTGATCAGATTATTTTGTTTAAAACTATTGTTCTAAACACAATCAGAGATTTCTGGCTCTTGGATTGTGTTCATTTTGGCCTCATCACAGCTAAAATTCTGACTTGAAGCCCATATAAATATTTGCCCTTTTAGCTTTATTTTGATTCTAATCACATTCATAGAGGTTGTTTGATTGCTTTTTTAAAGAAGAAAAGTGCTCGTAAATCAGATTAAAGAGATCACTTTGCTGCACAGTTTTGCCATGAATCTCTGTTCTGCAGAGCAATATATTATTGCCAGATTTTTCCTGCAACCTCTGTAAACATTTACTTTTCAGTCCTATAATTGCTTTAACATGTATTTTCGTGCACAAGTTAACTAGTCTCCATTAATTTTATTAGCAGAAAGATTTTCTGTAATGTTCAAACTCCATAAAGTTGTACACTCATTCTCGTTTATTTAAATACCCCAATCAGTCTTAGCAAATTCAGTACTGTGCTTCATGAACAGGCTAACCTCCATCTATCAAAGTGAGCCTTGCAATGAAACACTAACAATGTTTTAGGAGCGCACCCCAAACCTATTCAGAAAAGATCCATTTCAGCCTTTAAGCCCATGAATCTCTGACACTAATTTATCCAGGAACAGTGTTTGCATGTTCACATCTGGAGGCAGATTTTTGCTTCAAATTTGGATGAGATGAATGGTTGGCAAGTTAATATATGTCTGGTTTACAAAAAGGGAGGTCATGTTTTTCTGAACAAAACCAAAATTCATTTGTGGATCAACTTCAGCTTGTGAACTCTCTCTCCACATTCACATGTGTGCTTTGGCAAATGCATTTTGTAGTGAACTAACTCAGGACAATAATATGGAGCCTTTTAACTCAGTGTCGCTGGTTCAGATGAATAACTTTTCATAGTGTTCGTAGTAGCAGGCATTCTCTTTTCACAGCATACGTAGAAAAATTTAGCATTTACTGTGATGTGGAGCCTACACACTGCAGCGCTGTAATGTTTCTGAGAAATAGCAAAGGCAAGGGAAGGGAAGGGACAGCAAACACCAGTAGAGAGCTCTCAGCCTGCGGCAAGGTATAGCTCCCAATCTGTATGCACCATGTGTGGTTTATGTAAGGTGTAGCACATTGTTTCAGACCACTTATTTGAAAATATTGACACAGAAATTTATCACGATTATCATGAATTATTGCCTGCCTTGCCAGTTTCTGCAGTCATCAGTGAATGGTTCTGGAACTAACAAATAGTCTCAGTGCAATGGATGGTTTATTATGGTCAGGACTGAAACACAGGAAAACCTACAGTGTTGCTAATTCAGTGCAGCTGTTCTGCAAAAGCACACATGACTTTGGTAACCTGGTTTTGGGGTCGAAAACTAAGGGCCTTTTGGAAGACACAAATCCAAAAATTGAAATGTGAGAACTAATATACCGCAAGTATCTTTTGCCATATGGCACATGTGTATCAGGAGCTATCTGAGATTCTCCAATGCATCACTCAAAATCCTCGTCAGTGTCTTTGGTTTGAAAATACTTTTTTTAAAAATGTCATCATACGTTGTCAGAAGACACCCCATTTTTACCAGAGCTTTGAGGAAAGGAAGAAGGAATTTATCAAAAGCATATTTAAATGAAGCTTCAGATTTTTTTCTAACTTTACAACTTTTTTGCTTTTCCAGAAAATAAAATAATGTTTTAGCCAGTTCAACTTATTATACAATAGCAGAATGTGCTGGAGTTCATCATTATACCCAAATAGTGAAGTTTCTAGTGTTCTTTACTCAATATACAAGTGCATCTATTCTAGAAAGATATTAATGGAGGGCCAGAAGGGAAACAAGCAGATCTTGTAGCCAGACCTGCTTATTAAAGACTCGAGAACTGAACCCAGTGACTTTTTGTCAGACTAAAGCACGTTATGCTGAATGGCAGTTAGTAAGGAGCTGGATACTTCAGCAAAATAGATCGCTTTCTTTGATATCTTGTTCCAATTGTAAATGACTGTTACTGTTAAACATTCTTGTCTTACTATTTGCACTCATCTGGGTACAGCTTCCAGCTGATGATCCTCCTCATGCCTTTCTCCACTACATTCAAGAGCCCGTTAGAACCCACTGAAGAGCCCGTTAGAACCCACTGAAGTATTTATATATTGTAATCAAGTCACCCCTCAAGCCTCTTCCTGATAAACTAAATAGATTGATCTCCTTAAGCCTCTCCATGGAAGGCATTATCTGTAGCCCTCAAATCAGTTTGGGAATTCTTACCACACTCTGCAGTTTCCCAGCTGCTGCTTTTTTTTTTTTCTTTTCTCCTTTTTTTTAACCAAGATCAGATCATCTTCCCCAATACCAATTTACCAAAGGTATACAAAGCAGTGTAATTCAATTTTTCCTATTTATTATTCTTCCTTTATCCATCTGTGGATTTTCTTTCCAGTGCTGAATACATATTGGGAGTTACACATAGATTATTGTCTTGGTTGCCCATCGTATTCTGCAATAAGTGCAGCACCCCTTTCCATGCACGTAGCTGGCAATCCTTGTTCCTAAAGGTGTATTCTTCCAATGAAGCAGCTAATCAGTTTAGCAAGTGGCTTGGATATCTCTGATACCCCGCTCATCCTGTTATTTAATATTCTACCAATCACTGTGTTATCCAATTTTTAATGCTTACTCTCAGATTGTTGAGAAACTGTGCCTACCATTTAGCCTGTTTGTCATTTACTGAAGTGCAATTTACAAGTTCGATGTTGCCATGCTAAGTGATAAAAATATACACCTCAGTCAAAAAGTAAATTTACCTCAGAGGCTGAAACCAGGTTTGTCTGAGCACATTAATTACACTCTTATTCTTCAGTTCTCTCTGTCAGAAGTTTTTTTCCTAAGATTTTTCTTGCCTTTCTCTACAAAATGAAAACTAGTCAATTTTTTTGAAATGTCACTAAGCAAATTCCCTGCTCTTGCAGAATGATGGTGATATTCTTGATCTTTTCTGCTGCTCTTTTGCATTTCAAAACTTTTAAAGTAAGCTGTGTGATTTTCCCAACTTTTTATATTTCATATTTCTAACTCCTTACTTTGTGTTCTTCTGAAGTAGAATATGCTTTTAGCCAAAACAGTATGTTCACATTGCCAAGGAATATTGGCTTTTTGGCCATCTAGAAAAATCTTAGAGATCTTTGACATTTCTTTGACGTTTTTCTGTGTGTGTGTACACATATACACACATGTTATATTTGTCCTTATTTTTCTTCAGCTCTGATAAAGCAGACCTTGGGAATCAGCCACTATAGACAACAGTGGTTGGGACTGGTCCTCTTTCTGTCTATTATTGATGTAATCAGGCCACGATCACCAGCTTCTGTGTAAGCACTGATTTCTGGTCCACCAGTTAACTCCTTTCCTCCTTAAAAATTAGGCTCAAAAATCAGCTACTGTGTGTAAAGAGCAAGAAATTTTGAAACAGAAAATTCGGCTTTACAATTAAGAACTTTAATAATGCTCCACTTTGGGTGCCTAAGAACTTCGACATAACGAGCTTAAGGCTCAAATTGACCTTCTCCCATAAGCCCTGATTTTTTTTCACCACATTTTGGAGAGGGATTTAGAAAATTGTGTGTCATGTTCTCCCATTTTATTTATGACCCACAAAAGGTTCCCCACCAGTATCTTCTGATGGGCTTTGCAGCAGTAATGCAGTTGAATCAGAACTAATCTATTCTCATTTGCCAATTTAATTAATGCAAGCAAAGGTCTCTATAATATTCCAGTTAACAGACACATGCATCATCGGAAAAGTAATTCAGATCTATCCCCTTCCAGGATGCTAATTTTCTCTAAATATTATGTGAATTCTGTGCAGACCAAAGGCTTCTGATAAACTCGGCCAATTAAATGGTTCCAGTTACCTCAGTACAGATTTGCTCTATTCTTTATGGCTTAAAATCTCATCTGTAAAATCTGTATGACTTAGAAACACTGTCATAGAAGAAAAAGAATAAGCTGCTTATGACAGTTTGAAAGTCATATTAGATTACAGTAGAATTTAACTGTTTTTCTGGAGGAAATCCACGTGTGTGTCAATTGTAGCAGCTAGAATTGGGTCTCCTGGTTATTTATGTAGTTGGGGTAAAGACAAAATTCACTGCACAAGCTGAAGCTGGGATGGTAGCTGCCACGTCCCCCAGCACAGCTCTCCCTGGCCAGCACTGCAGTCCACTGTGCTTCTGCTGCTCTCCCACCTGCCTGCATCAGTGCTTTTTTCACAAGGGAAGTGCAACTGGAAGACTGCAAAGCCAGAACCCTCCAGTTCAGGGAATTTTTTCTCCTAATATGCCATCCCTAGGTGCAAAGCTGTGTAGTTTGTTTTATGAATGACTAACACATTGTGTGAGTATTTCTATTTTTATTCCTTGTTTCAACTGACAAGATTGTAAGTGTGTTGCTACAGCTTTACGTACAACACAAGAAAACTGAGTTTTCAAGAAGGTTAATCTGGAGGCTCAGCAAAGAAAACAGTGACAGCAGAGAAAAGCTAACGTGAAGAGGAGGAGGCGGCTCAGATCACTGCATAGAGGTAAGATCAGGAGACAACATGCTTTATTATCTATTGGCTATGTAATTTTTGCCTGCAATTCCTTCTTTCATTCTCAGTACCAAGTGATACTAAGCATATGGAGGGGCTTGATAAACATGAGATTGAAGAGAGAAGGGAATACAAGATTTACCTAAGTGCCAAGATCCTGACAAACAAACCAGTCCTATTAAGAACAATAGCTTCGGCAATCCCCGTTGATTGCTAAAATCGACATCTTCCCAATACTTTTCCTGATACCGTGCTGGCAGTTGCCACGGCCTCACCGCTAACACGAGGGAAGAGTATTTTGATCACCACATAATGGTGTGGTAATGCACAGCTCCGAAACTCTGCTTTGAGCACCAGCTTCTCCCCTGTTCTCCCAAGGTCAACACTGGAGAATGGAAACCATTTCACAGCTTGGAGAAAGCAGTTTGGCATTTATAAGGTATTGCACTCGCAACTTCTTTACACTGTCAGCTGCCAGCATAAAATGACTAGTTAATTATTGTCAAAAGTCCAGCTTTCCTGCAAATGCACCCCAGCCCAATAACTCAGTAATGCACTGAACACAAGAGAAGAAGGATGTTTAGCGAAAATTGGTGCGTGCTTTGGTACACTGCTGCCTGGTGAGTACAGTGAAGCACTGGGGGTGCTTTTCTGTTTGAAAGCAGCTTTGTGCGTAAGAGCAAAAATATGCACTGAAAATGACCTCCTTTTCAGGTGAGACGGCTCACACAAACCACACCATGCATTGCTTGTTTTTCCTGAGACTGCATCAACTGGGAAATTATTTCAGAACATCTGATATAATCAGAGAGCTCCCATCAGGCTTTCAGACATTAGGCCAAGCCATGGGATCATTGCCAGTGGTTAAATTGACAGCGTATAAAGGAAAAAGAGATTAAGAAAGGGTGGAACACCCATAATAAAAACACTACAGCAGACAGATAATACAGAAATTTTATTGTAAGTAATGATGAACAGGAACCAGCATCTGCACTGAAGCAGAAAAAGCAGTGAGCGAACACAAGACCAGTGACTGTGAATGCAGACTTGCTGAACTCATTAAAAGCCATGACAAGAAAGGTATAGGCACCTTATGCAAGATTTATGATGCTGCCCGCAGGAGAAGGTTTGAAGCAAACACTGCCAAAGGAAGCAAGCAAGAATTAAAATGTTATTACATAAAACGTGTGTAAACAAAGTACATTGGCAAAGAAAGAAGCCATGGGAATACCATAGGAAGTATCCTAGACATTGGGTCAGAAAACACTGTATTAGCACTTTGTCCTACACCAGGAATCATGAGGAAAGGACAAACAACTCCATGCCTGGTCAAGTAAATCACGTTTTCTACTTGTGTATGTCACAGAAAGCTGCAGCGAAGAGGCTCTTGTGTGTTTTTCACTCTGATGTGCTGTCTGTATTTTAGCTGGGAAACCAAATTTCAGAACAGAAAGGTAGAATAAAAATGTGAAGCACTCGTGCCAAAATAACAAATCGGAAGGTCTGAGAAATAGGGTTCAGCAAAATACGTGTGCTGGAGCAGACAGACAACTGATCCATTTTTTTAAACCCCCAGTTTCCCAAACCTTATTTATGTATTAGCCAGAGAGAAGACATGAGGTGAAATACATGTTATTTTTTTCTTTTAATATATGCTCTGATCAAAAACTGAGATGAAATTTCTGTGCTGTAATTGGCACTACTCAAAGCGTATTTCCTTTTCAAAGTCAGTGACTAGTTGAAATATCACTCTTCTCTATGGCCTACAGTCACTCTCTGAAACAACAAGCTACATGGGTTATTTTCAAGGCCCGTTGTTACTTTTGGCTGTTGCAGAAATTTTTCACCCTTGGTTTTAAAAACCAATTGAACTGGACACTTTCAACTGACATGACAAACTTTAGGCAGGGTGTTTTGAATCCCCACCTCCTCCAGCCCTCATGCTGTCTGAAGAATTACCATGACCAGAAAAGGCTGATTTCCTTTCACAAGCTGCAGGCATGACAAGCCAGCACTGACTGCAAGGAACAGGAACAAACTCCTGCTTGCAGGCTAGTTCCTGATGGACAGCAAAACGCAACTTTCTGCAAAGGCCTCCTATTACACTAGAGTAAAAAAAAAGCTGTGCAAGTAACACAAATAAATTTGTACTGCACCCACAAGGGAAAGAAAACAGTTTTTGCACATCTTTTGACAATATTTTGGTAAACGCCTTGCCCCCAACGTCACTGCTCTTCTGTCCTCTTATATCCACTTTTAGCAGTCCTCTGCAGTGTGCTGGTGGTACCCCCCTGCTCTGTTTTGTTAACTCTCTCCGAGAATCACAACTTGTTTTAGTGGGGTGTAACCAGCCAGTCATCTGGCAAGCACTCGCAAAGACTCCAATCCAAAAAGCCGATCTGGTCTTAGCTCCAAATCTGCAAGGCTTTAATGAGGTCTTGTGGAGAAGCAGCAGATATCAAAGATTCATTAATGATGAGGACATCCTTGCACAGCTACTAATTGCTCTAACTCACTAGCTTGTGTTGTTTGTGAAAACTGGAGCCTGGCAAGCAATGCTCTCAATTTAAATTGTTGCAGTGCTTTGTGCCTGCTTTGGAACTTTCCCACTCTGCCCATGAATCAAAGCACAATTCAGATTTTTTTGTTTTTTATCATGACAGAAGAGACTTATTCTGCTGGAGTCTGTGCATACCCTTGTCTAGATAAATATTCAACCACTGAAAGCTATGCTATTGCAAACTTTCTGAGGAATAATTATAAAGGTATCATCAATAGTATGTTCCCATGTAGTGTTTAACTGGTGGACTACACCATTTCTAAACATCAACGTGGCAAATATTTTGCTGCTGCAGGTCTGATTAAAATTATAGTAAAAGCCTAACCTTTTATGAAGAGATGTGACAAATCACTACCTGATGAAAATGTATTTCCTCAGTGAAGTCAGAAAGCCTCTGGCATATACTGGTTTTAGATCTTAGTAAAAAAATAACACAACCTTTTTGATTCATCTGCTTATGCTTTTTATGCATGCAATAGCTGCCAGTTTACCCAAACATTCCTTAATTCTACCTTGCAAACTCATTAAAATATGGCACTTGTTATTCATAATCTATGTATCAAAATTCATGTCTGAGGGTGTTTAAATGAAGGACTAGATATATCAGAACTCTTAATACCATGCAGTTTGCTTAGAAGTATGTTAGAATCAAGCTAGTAGGTTTTGTCTCAAGTGTTGGAAAACTCTCTCAAGCTGCATTTCTACAGACAGATAAGAACCTGAGAAACGGAAGCTTAAGTAATCCCATTAGAAGCATTTGGGGGTAACATTAACAGAGAATTTTGTAAATTAAACACAGCAAGAGATTTTAGATCTCAGAGGGACATTTTCAGACCAGGCAAACAGCAAGAGATGTCCACCTGCATCTGCCAGCTAAGCACGGGCGACACTGTACCTGTGAAAATTTACCTCCAGCCCTGTCTTCTCCTCACCTGACCTGCTCACTAGGGCAGCAGATGGGACATGCACCTGACAGGCACAGTACTGATTGTTCTCGCTTGTTTCTTGGGTTGGGTTTTTTTCACGGGAATATTTTGCCAATATAAATTGACATCCCAACCAACTTTTTGTAATTGCAGTCTTATTGTAAGAGCAGACTTGAAGGAGCAGCAGATCCCTGACAAAGAAGATGTGAAGGAGAAGAAGGGATCTGCTCCAGAGCATGGATTTTCCTTGAAGTGTCCCGCAGGGCCATCTGTGGTCTCTGCTCTAAAGCTGAAGGTGCTTTTGAAATAGCAGCTATGCAGGTGCCCTGCTCTGATGCTGAGGGTCTGTGCTGGTTTAACTCTGTTCCTAGAGAAATAGCTCAATGCTCATCTTGGTTGAAAGACTGTCTAACCTCCTTGAGAGAATGATCACAGTTAGTAGCTTTGCACTACAGAAGGGTCAAACTTTGACCAAAAGGATAAAATTTACCTGATTAAAAAAGTTTGTTGTATGGTGCATGGCTAGTCCTCTTTTCCCATGCAGCAGGGATCAGAAACCTCATGCCCTACTTGCAAAAATGTGAGACCAACACCTATGTGGCTTTAAAAAAAGCAGAAAAGCAAAACAATATTTCTGCAAGATGCTTATAAAATTTTAAACTACAGTTTATAAAGGTCAGACTGTCCAGGTATTCAGCAGAAAGCCCAGGAGACTTGCACATGCTGCCATGGTGGCACTGGCTGAGCATTTCACTTTGGCCACTCACCAAACTACTGTGAAGTGCTGGGTTGCTGCATCCCCAGGCAGCTGTGTCCCAGCTGAGACTCAGACTCCCAGTATGCTTTAATACCCTCTTCCCACTGGAGGATGATTTCGGTTTCCAGCTAAGTCTGCAGAAAATTCGTAATAGCTGTGAACTAAAATACTTTTCATGACATTTTGAATATGCCACGGCTTTTACCAAAGGAGTAAAGTGACAGGTCATCACAGAAACAACAGTCTTCAGAAAAGCAATGGTTACCACTGACTCTCCTTTCCTTTCTTAGCCCCTGAGAGTCTGACAGTCTTTAAGGAAAGCAGGATTTCCTTTGCATCTCTGGGTTTCTCACTAAGCTGCTGGAAATAGCCTGAGAGAGCAAAATCCACAGTTGCTTTTGCAAAAACCCATTGCTGCTCTGCAAGAGCTCCCTGATGAGCTCTCATCAGCCATCCTCAGCAGGCACCTGCAAGCAGCGTTGCCAGGGTGACCTCCTCCCCAGTAGCCTGTCGTCTGCCGGGAGAGCCACAGTTTAGCTCTCGCTGGTAACAGCAATTAGATTTTGACAGTATAGCACTTAGCCAACAGCTCCATACCTTAGCAAGCTCCCACAGAAACGGGAGGCAAAGAACAGCCTCACAGTCAAAATGGAGTTTTCAGTCCCATGGGAAGGTAGACATTGCTCCCAGGTTCAGAGTCGTGCTGTAAACCACACAAGGACACAACCTAGGGTGGCATCCCACATCTGAGATGCAGGAGCACCTAAAGGTGAATGAGCGGCATGTAGTTCCTCAGAAACCTGCTGGGAAAAGCTGCTTGCTCAAGGCATTCATTCAAAAACTGAACAAATGCATTTGCAAAATCAATGTACAACTTCCAAAGCAGGAAAAGGAACAGTATTTCCCTAAGTGTACTGCATGATGTGGGGTGTTTTCTCAGCAATTCTTACTAAATAACTTCAAACAACATTGTTTTACATGGTCTTCCATTCTATTTGGAATGGCATCATCCCTTATAAATATTCAGCAAGACACAGGTCTTCCTTCTGCATCCTAGAAAGGATCACACAGTCCCTCTAGACACAGGGTTGGGCTCAGGGCTTCAGTGTAGGCTTTAATCAAGGGGCAGTTTTACTGTATAAAAGTAGGTGACAAGCAAGCAAATACATCTGCTTCCAGAAATTATAAGGTGCAATACAGCAAAACCAAAAATCACTGTATTTGCAAGAGGGTCCATAAAGTAAAAACAAAACAGAAAACCTCTGTGCTGTAAGAGAGGAATACCACACAAGCAAGAGTAAGCATAGGGCTGTTTCTGGAAAGTATTTTAACACAGCAGTCATGATGTAAAACTTATTCAAACCAGTGCTGAGAGGATCAAAACAGAATTTAGTCAAAGAGGAGAAATGTGGTGGGGTGAGTTAAGGAAATTTACATAGCTAATAAGAAGTATGCAGAATAAATTAGCTATGATAGCTAATTTATCGTCAATAAACACATTTTTATATATATGCTTGCATGAATGAATGGGACAAGCAGATTTTAACTCTGCAGGAAAATATTCTCCAATTTGCAATCACACTGGTTCTTGTGCTGCTATATCTACATTAAGTTCTAAAGAAGATGACAAGTCCTTTTCCTCAGCAACACTGCAGAAGGAAAGGAGGTTTGTCCAGTCACCAGAGATAGTCACAAGCTGTGTTACTCAGGGCAAGTTGCTCAGCTTCACTGTGCCACTACTTGCATCTGTGCATGAGAGGCAGGAGCTCTCAGCCCCCAGAGAAAATGAGTACCACTGCACTACACACTGGAGGCAGGAGGTGCGAAAGCCCTTAAGACGGACACAAGCATCTGAAAAACTCTAAGGATAGGCATGAGGAAGCAGGAAGTGAATTTTCCTCCTTGTTTCATTCCTTAAAGATTTTGTGACCACTGATATTTCATAATCTTCCCCTACTAAGGAACAAAAGCACAGGTTTAGGTGCTGCAGCAGGGAGAGTTTCCTTCTCGAACTAGGCTCCAGGTGCCTTAGAACATGGCGCAGGAACCACAACAATCATCACAAACACCTCAAAACACTTATGTATAAAACAAAGGAGAATCCATTTTGATGACAACAAGCCCTTCCAGCCCTCCAAAGAGAGTCTGATGTTCAAAAGGAATATTCTGCCGTTATAGTGGATGAGAACTTGAGTCCACTTACTTCAGTATTCAAGATACCAACTGCTATCTTTGCTGGTATTTTTCTCTTTTTTTCCCCTTTAAAAAAAGAGGAATTCTGGTTAACAAAATCTCACATTATATCAGTGTCTATGGCAGACTATACCGTGTACACAGTGTGCTGTACACGAGCTGCAGGGTGCAATACCACCTCAAAACAACCCTTGAGGGCACCATGTCCTGCAGCCATCACTCAGCAGCACATATACCACCTTGCAGAGAGATGATTAAGTCTCTGCCCACTAGAGGCAGGGTCTGGCCCCAGATGACAACAAATTAAAATGGCAGAGCACTGTCTAGAGACACCATAATGACTTAGATACCTCCTGTAGATTTGCAGCAAGAATAACTTGTTTATCGGACAGACGTGAAGGTGTTGCACATTTCAAAGGGCTAACCTATGCATGCTCTCCAGAAGACAGCTCTGTTTCACAGCTGAAAAGCATACGGGGGCTGCCAGTGATCACCAGCTTAGCATGGAAACCAGGCTAAATAAATGGTTCATGAACATCACATCATGCTCATGTGAATTCAGTGTAGCTACATGGTTTATCTGCTGTACCATTTAGTATCATCCTCCCTGCACCGTAAATAATTTACTGTTCTCTTTTCAAAGAGGACTTCCTATAGTACAGAACATGTGGAAAATCATCATGACTGACAAAAATCTAGCTTGTGGAAGAGTTCTTGCACTTCTTGACTATGAATAAGTTATGTCCTGTTCACAGGAACTTAGTGTAACTACAATATTTAGCTGCCGTAGTATTCAGTATCACCTTGTCTGCACAGTAAATAATTTATCTGTTTATTTCTGCAGGGGACATCATATGAGTAAACTTGAATGGCAGTTGATTACATGCATAGTTTGTATAGCCCAAGAAGGGATTTGCAACAGCCATGTGATAGAAGTCCCCGGTTACTGCTGCTGCTGCAGAACAGCTGAGAAGCGAGCACACTGTCTATTGATAAGCTTTCTTTAGGGGAGCATCCAAAAAAAGATGTGTGCTGTGATAGCACACCAGCTAGCTTCAGCAGCTCACCAGCTCACTGGCTCTTCTAAGTGTTTCAGATGAACCTGTTAGGAAGGACTAACGAGTCCTCAGTAAGGGTAAAGTTTGGTCATACTGTATTCATCTTTCAAAGTCACCTTAAAGCTCCTCAAGGGAACATTAAAAAATCATTCAGATGTCTCTATAGCATTAGAAATTTTATTTTACTAATCTAAAAAAAAAAAAAAAGAAATTATCAGTTAAGTAAGCTTTTCCACCTTAGTAATTTTCATGCATAATAATTCTTTATGGTATTTCTATCTTAACAGGACTCCTTGAGTTAGAAAACTGAACTGCAAGGCAAAATTTCTCATAATCGCCAAGAATCAAATACCTGTGAGGATTAACGGCTATTTTACCAGGAATATCCTCAAGCCTTTCAAGTTCTTGGGGTTTCCAGCTCCTAGTCCCCACTTTGCCACTAACAATCCTAAACAAGCAGCAACTGTCTCTGACATGATTATATTTCCTGACTCCTCAAGGAGGCTGCGAGTCTGAACTAGTATTTTTAAAGCACTTTGAATGAAAAATTATAGCTGCAGCTTACAGATTTGCCTGCTGCTTCTTTCCCCTTTGACTGATAATACATTTTTGTGCATCATTTTTGCTGTGTGTCTGGTACCGTGCTGCGTTGGCTTTCACCGAGAAGTGTGTTACTCCAAGAAGTCTCCCTGCAAGCAATGGACTGTTCCATATCCAAATCTGGCTCACCCAAAGGATCAGGTCCCAGCTGCATGCTTTATTCCTTAAGCACTCCTGAAAGAAGCCCTTGCAACAGTGCATAGGCTAACATGCTTCTCAGAAGAATTAAGGGAACTGGCTTCTGTTGCTAGATCACAAAATGAGCAAATTCATCTAATTTCTAAACTTTATACATCTCTATTGCTTATGGAACATCACACAAAAACACACAGTTGAATTAGCAGGTTATTAATGTGCACAAAATGAGGATTTGTCACCAATGTAATGCAACTTTTGAACTTCTGCAGGAATTCACAACATTTAGCACTTTGCATAGCTTCTGAGTGTACTGGTTTTGTTTTTAAAACCTTCATTTGGACTGTGAATTCAATGAGATCTACTCTCTTCTCACAGGAATTATTCAATTCAACTGAATTCAATCAAGCTACAATGGTTTATGCCAGTGTAATGGGAGGATAATCTAGCCTGATAAGATACAACATGACTAAGATGTAATGCTCAGGCTGCACTGTAAAATATGAGGTTCAGGTAGCATTGCTTTCCCAGTCTGCCAGTCTTCCCAACTCTGAACAAACAGCCAAGAAAAAAAAATATGATTGTTTGAAGACTTCAGAATTCCTTATTGACCATAATCAGCAAAACTGGATTTTATACTGGAATGGAAATTAATGGGCCTGCCAGGTTTATTTTTTTGACATCTTACACTTTTACACAATACGTGGGTCCCCACTGGCTTGGAAAATTCTGGTGGCTTTTTATTGGAAGTACGCTCAGTTTATATTAAATCTACAAAGACATATGGCACTGCATCCACTTGGGAGGACATTTTGTTAAATATATTATTAGTTTCAGAACCATATCCTGAAACTTTTGCCTTACAAGGACATGAATTACACTCAGGATAACTAAAACTGTACAGTTTGCAAACAGCATGGATTTCTCTTGTTGCTTGAGCCATAAATTTTTCCTGGAACCTGGGCACAAGTTTGCCCAGAGGTGCTAATCAAAATGGATACTGTGCAAAAGTTATGCCAGAGTGCCACAGGAAGAACATTTTACTTCTAGAAGACGCTAACATAGAAGAATAAGAAGTAGAACAGAGTGAAGATTTTTCTTTCAGTTTTGATGTTTGCCTGGTCAGGTAATTTGAAATGTTTTGTTCCATCTGACATGGAACATTAAGCTTTCATTCCTGATCAGATCTTTCCTTGCCTTTCATTTAAACGCTTCCCTAACAGAATGATAAAAATTCATTTTATTTGTATAGTCTCAGTCCCTACCCCTACTAACATGGTTTCCCAAAGAATCTGCTCATCAAATTCAAAATAAACATGGAGACATCTTTGGTTATGTGCAAATAGGGTTTTTTTTCTGACCCTAATTTTAAAGGAAGTCACTGTATAGGGGAAAAAAGTTTCATCTGCTATGAATCCTTTTATATACTTGTGTGTATTATAATGATGACCAGGTATTAGTTGCAGCACCAATTTGTCACATCATAGACAGATGAGCAGAGGAAGGCACTTATTATTGGGCAGTAGGATTATTTTGTTAAATCCCAAACAGGCAAAAAGGGAGTCTCCATCACAAAAACTTTACAGTCTGATAAACGCAGTGGACACAAGGAAAAAGGATTATTTTATAGAGGGAACTGATCTCAGTGAACTTGCACATCACAGAGGGCAAGATCCACAGTGCAGCCAGAAAATTCCCGAGATCCATCTTAGTATTTCAGCCAAGTCTCTCTCACTGGTATGGTCTACAGACCAACTTTGTGTGTGAGTTTAGATCATACAATTTATATTTTTTTGCTGGTTGTAAACCATTTTCTCATAGATTTGCCTCTGAAAGAAAAATTAAAAAAACTTATCCTTGGAATTCCTCCTTTCCAATATAATGTTAAAAAGAGATATCGACATTGATACCAAGGTTTAGCCCAGTCTCCTTAATATTTTGATAAGCTTTTCCTGTGAGACTCTCAATTCTTCCTGCTTTGCCCTCTCCCTGGAGAAATTCTTCAAATATCTTGGGGCAGAAAAGGAAAAAAAACCCCAAACTGTTAAATGCTGCTTCACAAACTAGCTGTTTGTTATAACTGTGTAGCTCTGAAAAAACACTCCAATACCTGCTTATAGTTACCTTAGAAAGCAGAGTTTAGAAATAGGCAAGCTCTTCTCCAACACATTTCCCATTCAAAGCATTTCACAAGTATTAGCTAAACAACCCTTGTAACGTGCCCACAAGACAATCAATAAATGGTCTTTACAGACAGAGGTAGGGGGCAGGATCTATCTAACTTGCTAGGGGCCACTAGGAAAACAAGCTGCAAAACCCAACAGAAATTCTGAATTTCCCATTTCCATTCACCAGGAGCCCATTTAGTCATCTATTTAGACTCACAAAAAAGATTTGTGTCTCCTCCGTGGGTTAGCAGGAGTTAAGGTATGACAATCAATACACAGAGACCATCTCTCACCCGTCTTTTGGTAACACAATTCTCTCTAGGACATCCTTGTCCTGGCCCATGCAGGGTGGTTGCATCCCCACTCAGCTTGCCGAAACCGGCCAGCCTGGCCCAGGCACACACACACATGCAAACCTGGGTGAGATGTCACCTGATGGCTCAGTGCAGTTTTATGATATACTGTAGCTGTAGCATTAACACAGTGCAGAGGGACATGCGAATCCAACCATTTTTTTTGTGTGTGTGTTTATCTTAGCCCTGAATTATGCAAAACTTGCATCACAGCCTAGATGCCTTTGGGAGTCAGCGGTCAGGTTAAGAGGCTGAACTTGCAGGCGAATCGTGCTAGTCTTCAGAGAAGCAATTATTCTGCATTGAGAGACACAAATTTTAAATTATGGGGGTTGAAATTATTCCACAATCCCTTTGTGTTTATGGCAGTTCCATACTGTCTCATTGAGAAATTTAAATTTATAGAGAAGACAGAAATAAAAGGTGACAAAGACTGCACTTTTTCCTCAAAATATAAATTATTCAGTAACACTAAAAACACATGAGCAGCAGTCAGGGTTCCCACAATTCTGTGGTGTTCTGGTCTTTGGCAGTTTCTATGGAATTCAATTACAAGAGACTAAGAAGTCTTCTTGCCAGTCTGCTTTTTTTTTTCTTTTTTGTTGTGAGATGGTTGTTGCTTTAATAAAAAACATGTAACAAATAAAAGTCAAGCAAATGTGAAAAGCTAACAGCAAAAATAGCAGGCATCGGCGCAGAACACTTAAAGAATGAAAAAAAATCAATTTTTTTGTCTTACAATAGTGTGTCTTGGGAACACTAATAATAGGTGTCTTTTTTCTCTCTGAGAATGACTTTTTCCCTTCATCACACATGACCTGATGCAGGACTCGTCTAACTGTGATATCTAGATGCAAAGCAAGTGAGGAGAGGAACCTTTGTCTGCTATTTTAAAAGCAGGAATTCTGACTGGAGAAGGGATGATTAAAATGCTCTTTGTGGCAACGGTAGGCAAGAGACTGTCTCCCTGACAACAACGATAATGCTTATATGAATAAAATCCTGTGTTTACATAAAAGTCTGGAGGTTCAGGCCCTAGAAATGTCAGTAGCAGCTGAGCCTGGCATATCATATAGTATTGTTATTGATTTCTTAATTATCAGGCATGAAACACGTTGATATTCAGTTTATTGTATTTATAGTTGAGTTTTCTCTTTTTCTGTTGCTGTCTCAGAGAAGTATAACATTTTCAGAACTGTGGCTATAACAGCATCATTTTTTCCAGTGCATGGTGTTAAATTCAACGTCTGATCCATTTATTGCTTTACAATTTCTTAACTGATTCATTACATTAAGGAAGAACATTATTTGGTTTTCTTTATTGCCACAAGGCATATTTATATCAATTAATTGCATTAGATGTTCACATAATTTCCCCTCATTTCTGGAAAAAAACATACAAAGTTAATGTTGTGTAACTTTGGGGAAATGATGCCATTAGGCCCTTTTGAAGAACTCAGACGGGAATGGTTCTTCATTTCTGTGAAAATATGGGTTTAGGCTTCAGAGCCAATTGTTTTTTTCAAACCTTAAATCAAATGGCATGCATCCGTAGCTTCATTACGGCAAAGAAAGTATGTGCTTGTAAGCTGTAATCAATAGATAAGCACCAGTTCCCTGAACTAAAATATATTTATTTCAGATGAACTGCAATCCAGAGGCTTCCCAGGCTGCATAGCCTCAGCCTCTCACATCTGCTGTGCATGCTCTGAGGACCATGAGATTACCTGGTATTTTGGGGTGAGCGCAGAGTATGCCCCATTGCAGTGGGCAGTTATTCAGCAGAGAGAGTGTGTGGGGCTGGGCAGCTGCAGCCAGGCTCCTGCTAGGCCCTGGATGTCAAGATGTCCTGCTAAGCTAAGATGTCAAGCAGCAGCTGGAGCAAGGTCTCCCACTGCTTCCTAGACTAGCCTAACCACTGGGGAGAGGCAGGCTCCCTTTACAGCTTGACCCTTATTTCCCAGTAGTTTTTGTACAAATCAGGAACATAACAATGCACAAAACAATTTTCCCTAGGTTTTCCCAAATGCTGCACTCACTATTACAAGATGTAAGTCAAACACTGTTCTGAGATTCCACCAGGACCAAGCACAGACAGGGGGACTTAATCCCACCACTTTGATGGTTCCTGCTCCCACCTGCACCTCTGTCAGACTAATTGTGGTGGCAAGAAGCATGATACCTGACTTACATAGTGAAATGAGAGGAAGATCTTACTGTACTGTAGAGTTACAATTGCATTTTCACCAGCCTAGCTTTTAGGAGCATGCCCATGGTAAGACAAGGAGCTGCTAGGCTGGTGTAGCTGCACTTGCACCAGGCAGAGTGCTGCTGGCACAGCACGCAGCTGCAAGGCTGCTCCAAGCACTGGCGAGACCCTGGGATTTCTGAGAGCTCAGCGTGGGGCCACGAGACAGAGCAGCCCTCGGGACACTGCACGAGCATGGGATGGCATTGAGACATGCAGAGCTGCACAGGAAAACGTCTTCACCTTTGTCTAGGCAAGGCAGATTTAAACTAGGCTTACTTAACATGATTTACACCAAGCTACCCTGATCTTTTTTCTTGCTTTTACAAATCAGATGTCAGCAAACTGTTCCCAGAGGCCAGCATCCTCCTCATGAAATCACGCATAGTTTTCTTCCATCCACAACGATGTTTGTTATACACACACAAACATGGAAGCCGAGGCAGAAGCAGGCTGACCCAGGATCATATTCAGAAGTACCTCCCATACAGGCACTCATACCACCAAAACACCTGAGACAGAAAATCAGCTAAGGAGGCAGGTTGGCCCTTGCTAGCTGCAAGGGCTGGCTGCACAGCAGTGCTGGAGCCTGCACGGCAGCCACTGCTGGATGTGTGCTGAGCCCAAACCTGTTCTCCAAGCCGTGCATCCAGGCAAGCTCACTGGGGGAGGTGCCTTTATAAAGAAGTTCCTGCATCACCAGTCCTGCAGTGACTGGCAACAAATGAGAAGGAAATTATTCATACGTCGTCGACTGTCATTTTAATGGGCTATTTATCACACCATTGCTACTCATGTCTGTTATAGTAGTGCTCAGGTGCATAATTGTTCTGAGCACTGTACTAACACAGGGAAAGGTGATTCCCTGCTTGCTAATTGTCTTTCACGAATTATGGTGTATTTTCCTTTAGTTATAGGGAGGGTGTGGGGGGGGAAATCTGTAAACGCACCGCTCAATTTTCAGATACAGCTTTGATAGCTACAGAAAAGTAATTAGCAGTGTGGTCCCTGGCAACCTGACAATAATAATTTGAGAGGTTTACTTTGAATACTTACTTCCAGAGTATCTATTCAGAATACACTAGTTTAATTTCTAGGGGATGACTAGAAGATAGCAAGCCAAATAATTTTCCTTCCTTTGTTATGGAAAGGCGCTCCAATTAAATAAGAACTTGAAGAAAGAATAATAAAATCATACTTAAAATTAAAGTAAATGAAGTTCAGTTTTGAAATATTTGCTAGAAACAAGTTATATATATTAATTGAATGAAATGAAGTTAAAACTTACAGTAGCATGAAAGACAACAACAAAAGATAACTATAGCATATACTTGATGTGTAGCTGATTTTTCAGTTGATTTTAGCATAACTACTACTGCTTTTCAATCTGTGCATAACTGGGCTTTACACTGAGGCTTTGGCAATGCTTTTGACATATGGCTCTTCTACCTTTGGGCTATAAATTGCAGCATCACTTCCTAGTCCTCCGGCCTTCCTAACCAGGAAGCAGAGAGGGGGCTCATCTCATTGGGACGAACAGTCAAGACAAAGTCAAAGCAAATGTTTCAGACTGGAATTTCTTGGTATAAAAGCATTTATGAAGTAATTCTGAGGGCTGAATTAATTCATTATAACCATCTGTTCACAGATAATTCACAATAAACAGGGAAAAGAAAGCCTAATGGATTGTTTACTGTGAATTGTTTGCTAGGTTGTGGGCTCAGTCGCAGCAGTCCTTGCATGTTTGCCTGCCCCGTGTGCTTTGTGAAACGCAGTCAGGGCTGCAAAATCGACAGGGATGCATACTCTATTGCCTAATTCACAGCAAAGGGCTACTGTAAGTACAGCCAGTGGAAGTTTTCCCACGTATTTCAAAGAGTGGCAGGGTTGTTATTCAGTGTGAACCGTGACACAACCAAAGGCTATACCACCGCAGACTTATTAATATTAAGTAGATTGGTCCCTTGAGCATAAAAGGTTCTTCAATAAGCAATGAATGTTTTTCAAACACACAAGAACTGCTGCACCTACATTCTTTAAAAAAAAAAATAAATAAAGAAGCCTTCAAGTTTTCCTAAACAAAGATTAGTCCTTGAGTTTTGTCCCATTATGCCTCTTGTTCCACAGCTGATAAACACTTCATTTAAAAGGTATTATCTGCCCAACCTTTTTTTTTTTTTGTGAAGGTTAGAAATTGTGATTTTATTTCCATTTTAGATTTGTTACTACTTTATACCTAGTTTTCCTCATGACAGCTTTTTATTCGAACTAAAATAGTTTTCCACAGTGTTTCTTTCTCTGATTCATCTAATTGAAAGTGATCACAGATCCTCTTGCCTTTTCCTAGATCGATCAAATAAAGCCCTTCTGGTCTTCTCCCATATGTTACTTTCCAAATCTCAGTCATTCCCTCATACCTCATCCAGTTTCACGTCCTCTCTCATGTGCATGAGCGATGAGGGCACCATATGTTTTTCCAGGATAACTCTTGTTATTTGTATAAGGGCATTCTTAGAGCCATGGCTTTGAAAATACCTTAAATAATGCTTTTCAGTGTTTCTGTCTGTGGAACGGGTGTGGAGTGGGCGTGCAGTGGAGCACAAGCTGCAGTTCTCAGGATTTACTCTTAAAGTGAGTCATGTGGCATCTGTGAGGAACGCACCCAACCGTGCCAGTCAAGGCTGGGGGGGAGTGTTTTAAAAGCATTAAACCTCACCACTACCTTCCTAAGGCTTACTTTTCCCAGTATGTCTCCTAATTATATATCATTGTGTGGAAAGTACAGGGATAAAACTATGGAAAAAATAAAAACAAGGTTTGTAGAAGTGGGGAAAAGATTTTCATGGTAAGACAGTAAAGATTTTCTTTAAGGCTAACATTGCATAGGCTATTATTGCACTGCATATCCATCACAGCTATATTTTGTAAAATTGAACTATTTTTACACCTACCTTTTACAATTCATACTGGATGTTTTGTATCTAGTCATACTAGCAGTTAGTGAGACCTATCAGGCAAACATCCCCCTTTATTTTGGTGCATTCAGCTGAAGTTTTACTGTGAGACCAAAAGTGGTGTTTTAAAGATGTTTTATTCCGGGAGGTATTTGCTCAGTCTATTTGTCTTAAATGCAAAATGCAGGTTTTAAACATTACTAAAAGACCATCTTTTTTTCGAGCAAAAGTTATTTCAGGGAATTAAACATCTCTGTTAGAGGCTATGAAGACACCATAACCCAAAATTTGCCCTGGATCTACATTTCTTTAAATTCCTTTGCATTTCTCATGAGCAGCATATTTAGCTACTGTCCCTCTTTCTAGATGACAAGGATGACAGTTAAAGATAAGACAGTGGAAGATCAGCCTCACATCACCACTAACATTCAATTTCCAAACATTCTTGGTTAAAACTGCTCTTTTCAAATCAGGTTTTTGCAGAGTGACAAAGAATTGCTTTATTTTCTCTGCTCCAGTGAAGAACAGGCCTGTGTTAATTTATCTGGAATAAACATACATACAGCCCACATTGTCCTCTGATAACGTTGTTTACAGTTGTTGGCCCTGTCCAGTGCGTTGTAGATGTCGAATGTTACAGATGTATGGACTGTTAGAAAGGACTATCTTTGCCAGCAGCATGAAGTAGCTATTGCTCTTTGTCTCCCTGCTATTTTCATTAGGTCTTATTCATGTGCCCCTGAGAGTGAGAGTCAAAGTCATCTGCCCACTGGTTATTATGCTATTACACAAAGGGGTTCCTCAGCCTAGAACAGGAGACTGAAAACAAGTCTGTTGATAAATTATTATGACCCATCCTATTCCTATTTAGAATCACTGCAGCTGTCTGAAGCTGAAGTTAACACCCCTATCTGCACATACTCAGGGTGTTTTTACACCCATAAACAGAACAAAAGCTCCATGCATGGAGATCATATATCAAGAAATTCATGCAAGTCCTAAGCTATCTCACATAGCTTCTTCAAGTATTGAAAATTTCTTTTAACCACATTTAAAGTAGTATTACATGTTGGGCGCAATTTCTCTCCCCAGGTTGGTATCGCAAAGCTGAACACATCACTGGGCTCAAATTTTTATGTTAATGGAAGATTATGTCAGAACAGCTACAGAAAACTGCTTTGGCTAATTGTAGTCAATGAGAAGACACCGCTAATCAGCATATATCCTGTCTCATGGCCTTTTCCTGTATGCCACAAAACCCAAAATTACTGTACCAATAAATGTACAAAATTTCCTGTGGTCTGGAATATAAATATATTCACCTTTAGATGTGTACTGGGGTCAACAGGAAATCAGTAGCTTCCTGGTTAACTGAAAATTAGTATCTACTGCAGTTATTAATATTTGTTAGAAAGAAAATACATAACACCTACCAAATGGAAATGAAATCTCTCCACTGTTATTGGAGCAGCTATCACAGAGTAACTGACTGTACATTAGAAACTACATTGACTTTCAAAGCCATATTTGCTCCTGATATATATCTTTCCTGTCTGACATGATTCAAAATGTTTTATCACATGCAAATCCCTACACTGAGGAAGGCAAAATCAAATATGCAGTATGTCAGTGGTAACTAGTCAGGCAGCAATATGCAGAAAAGCATTAGGAGTCATCTTGAACTGAACAGGAGTTTGCAAAGCAATGCTGATGAACAGAAGGCAGATTTCATGGGTTGCAATAATAAGGCAATTATTCCTTTCTCTTCAAAGTTGGTAAGGCCTCAGTTGGAGTAATCAGTACGGTCTGGGGCCTGACACTCAACTTTTTTCCTTGGAGGTTGGAGGAATCTTTGCAGAAGGCTTTAAGAAGAAAT
This sequence comes from Morus bassanus, assembly GCA_031468815.1. Classification (NCBI taxonomy): domain Eukaryota; kingdom Metazoa; phylum Chordata; class Aves; order Suliformes; family Sulidae; genus Morus; species Morus bassanus. The sequence goes on from CM062583.1 coordinate 8,948,611, forward strand.
TACACAAATATTTCTCAGAGGCGAAGTACATGAACTTGGTCTTGCCTTAGAGTTGGACTGAAGACTCTCCAGAGGTCCCTCCCAGTCCTATGTAACACTACTTACACCTGTGAATATCAGAGTTAGTGCTCCTGGTTGAAAAATAAAACAAAAATCATTTTAAGAGACAATGCCAAAATTGAACGAGAAAGCTACTGCTGCACTAATGGATTTTTGTGCATTGACTTAATGCTGGTGTTAACGGCTGCTGCATTAAGCCTTTTTCCCAAAGATTTGTATTTTACAACAATTTTATAAGTGGCCCAAACATGCTTAAATGTTCTTAGATTTTAAGACCAAAAAAACGCTGTCTCCTCACTACAACCTCCATCTAATGATGCAGATAGTTTTCTAGAACTGAATTATGAGATGACAGCCGCATCCTTCCTGAAAAGAAAGGACTTTCAGAGGAAAAGAGCAAACATCTTGCCCATCGCACTGGTGTTTTATCCGTGCACTAAGGGCCCTTCTCTTTAGAGCTAATTGCAAAGAAAGGGTTTTGGCAGAAATGGATGCTCTCTCTACCCTGGGAAAGAACAATTTCTACAGGAGTTAATGCGCTAGCCCAGAGCAAGTCTGCCAGCAAAACCAGAAATGGGGGCTGACAGCTCTGCGTCCCAGGGAGTGCATGACCTCCTGCAAGCAGGTCTGCTGACGGCTTTTCTGGGTCCTAGGAGACCCCACAGCCACCCCCAGCTTGCCCCGGCTCTGATTACTCTGCAGTGCTGAGAAGAAACCAGGCTGAAAGCGCCTCTGCTAAACAGACGCCAACAGTGGAGCAGCTGCAAGTGGTGAAGATGATTCATCACTTGCCTTCGGGTTTTTACAGACACTGCTCCAGCTTGCAGCCAGGGCAGTACAGACACAAACCAAGCCCTGATGTTGTCTAAACGCACCCTCCCTGCAAGCACCTCAGCCTGATTCAATTAACAGGTATAGGACACATTAAGTCTAATTCCCTCCTGCAGGTCTATCATCCAGCTCCTCATAAACAAACCCCCCTTTGAAGTGATGTTAAGTCAGCGCACACATAGTTAGACCTGGGATTATAGCCCACGAGCACTGGTGAGTAATTTATTTTCCACATTTACCTACATGTGGGTTTTGGGCTATCAGGTACCAAACCCAAAGCAGCATAAGGACTATGCAGTTATTCAAACCTGTTAATAGGAAATAATCTCAGTGAGCAGTTTACTAATTACCTACAGAGGGAGAGAGTAGTCTAAGAAATTTTACAGCCTAAGTACCCTGCCTTTGGGAACTCTTCAACTACCTTTACCTGTCAGCTTTTCCCAATGCAACGTCACCTTCAACAGAAAATTAAAAACACAGAACGGAGAAAAGCACATCTGGATTGAGGCTGCCGTTTACTCCTGGAGAGCCAGTGTGCCTTCCTGGGACACAGCTTCTTGGCTGTCCCTCCTGCTGCAGGAAGGACCCCTGGCTGGCAAGAGCAGGAGGACAACAGATTTCCTTGTAGGAGCAAAGTGGTATCAGCCATAGGACAGAGGAATGAATCCTACAAGGCAATGTAAGTCACAACCTGTGAACACCCGGCCTAAACCAAATACAAAGCATGCCCAGCAGCTGGGCAGCTGAGGACAGACACTGGGCTGGTTTGGAGGAAATCATCCAGATCATGGATCTCCTCCGAGATCCCTTCTGCCTCCTGTGTCCTTCAAACAAACCACAGAGATTCACCTGCTCGCGTTGGCTGCCCTGCTTTCCAGGGCTGTGGCCAGGCTGCTCATTTCACAGGGGAACTTGCACAGAGGTTTAAGATCTCCAGCTATGAAATTATTCATATTAAAATTCTACAGGAAGAAAAAAGTTGAGTGGGAGGATGGCTATCCCAGATTTATCAGAGGAGAGGTTTGAATTAAATAAAAGGAAGCTTCTGGATGAAGCAAAAGATGTAACTGGCTCCTAGGAGGTCAGAGCATACAGTATGCAGTGGCTGGGTGGAAAGGGCTCCACTGATTCTGTTGCATTTACTGCTCAGCTTCTGAAATCCTAAAATAGCTTCAGCAGAGCTTTCCTCTAACTGATGACCACCCTGCCTAAGCAGATTTCACCTTCTTTACCCGCACCCAATGCCCATTTGCCAGGGGAAAGCTTCTGTTTACTGTATTTCCCCTGCGAAGAGCTGTGGCAGTGCTGGGTGGGACCTGCCCCCACCACAATGCCCTGGAGTGGTCCCCCTTCATCTGAAACACAAACACAGAGAATGTGAGACCTGGCAGATGAAGCCTGCAGGAGGAAAAAGGCTCGGGGACATGAGGGGTCCTACAGCACAGTTTGTACCTAGAAAAGTTTACACCCTAGAAATACTGCTGGATTTTCTTTCCACCAGCCCTCAGGGGAATGCTGGCCAGGGCAGCTCAGCTGCAGATGTCAAAGGATGAGGTTTATCACCCCTCAGTCCCTCCTCTGGAGAAGTCGAGGATGTTTCATAGACGTGCTCAATACAGATAGCATTGCCAACTACTGCTCTGAATAACTGCCCATCCTGAAAATCAAATCAAACTTTCATTATCTACCAGGAAAGACAAAATCCAGCAAGGCTTTTCAAACATTATGCCAAAGTAGATGGGAGGTTTTTGTTAAAATGCAGTGCACATTACCACAGCCCTCCGAGTGCCCACTAAGCAGAAGTAGCCTGAGATATTCTAGATTCCTCCCCCCAGCCCCCAAATCCTGCTGTGCTCAGCATGAGAGATTTCTGTTTACAAAGAACCCCAAATCCAACATTTCCTGTATAAAAGCAATGAAGAGCACAAATTCCAATTCTTTATACCATTTTTTCTGGACCTGCGGCTGCTTTGACACTGTTGCTGGAAGGTGTAATGCACAGTCATCCCAGACCAAAAAAAACGAGCCCAAACCTCACAAATCAATACTGCTGCCATGACGCTTTGCACCTTTCTAGGTGTTTCACAAAGATCCCTAGGTCATACAGCAAAAAGGGGAAACCTACATTTAATACATCCCCTGTGAAGTGTGGTCCAGGCTACAGCTTTGAGGAGTTGTGATGATTGTTTGCAGCAATCGAGCTCAGCAGAGGCTTTTGTGTTCAGCACACTGCATCATCTCCAGGGAGCTTCCTTTACAACACTTATAAATGAGAAAACAAGTTAACTTTAGACCACACAGCTGCAGGGTGCAGGAGGAAAGTGATAAAATAACATTGAGTTAATTAATTCATTCAAAGGCCACTGAATTGTAATGCATGGATTCAATGTGGTTGGACTCTAAATAGCTAACAAGTTAAAAAAAAAAAGTAAAAAATGTTCTTACCCCTTCATACCCTGCACCTAGCCTGCTCTGCTCTTCTCCCAGGAACAGTTGCAGGCAAGGCTTCCCACCTTATATAGGTTAGCGCCTACTCTAAAATTAATCTTTTTTAGTGAAAATAGAGGGCAGGCACTGGAGACATGCTCCCTGACCACAGCTCTTCTGAGCCATGTAGTTGGAGATTGTTTTGTTTTTTCCTGGTGCTCTGCATTTTCTCCCTCACAAGGCTGGAGCGCAGCTGCCCCACGCAGGTCAGGCTAATGCTCATCCTCAAAGCCGGGCACGGGCTTACAGCCACGCTGCAATGCTTTATGACTGTTGGGATGAACTAGGAACTCACAGCTTAGACATATGCACTACTAAATTTTTTATAATTAAACGTTATAACTTGAATCAGTAAAATACAGTGTACTACTCTTTTTACATAAGACACTGATGTACAGTACAGTTTTCAGTTACTGGGAGAACACTGAACAAGTCAATTTTCAGGCAGTAACATGCCATTACTGCCACAAACTCTGGGATGCAGGCTGTGGTGAGCATTGCCCCTGGCCAGGCACAGAGCAGCCCCTGGGGACCTGCAGAGCCAGAGCCACCTCAGATCCAGCCATGCCACCCCACCCGCAGGCATGCTCCTGCCCACCTGCCTGGGCACAAAACAGCTGTTCCCACAAAAAACCCATGTGCTCTCCCTCCCTGAGGAAGGGGAGGACCATCATGGGTGACAAATAAGAGATATGGCATTTAGAGCCTGAGGTACTCATATTTTAGGCTGGTCAACCTGGAATAAGAACCTAATCAAGGACAGAAGTGGCAGAAGAAACTTGATTTCTTTGCACAAAATATTTGGTAATGCCATGCTTCAAATCACAGACGTGTCACAGGAACACTAAGGCTACTGCATCAGGATGGATGTGCAGCAGTTGCACAGGGTGGAGACAGAGGCTCTTCATCATATCTCTCTGTTGCTGAGTCATAGCCAGAGCCCACGATTCACCACGACGCACTCGTGCAGTGCTGGCACCGGCTGCTCTTGAGCAACAAAGCTCCTGGAGCATTTTCTGCAGGGGCAGCTATAGCAACATAGTGTTCTGGACAGATTTCTGAGTAATTGAAATTCCCCTAGCTTTTCAAATAGATCATTTAGTCTTCATTATTGTCTTGTACAGGCTTAAAGGTAGCTGATTTCAGCTTAAGCACAGTGACTTTCACACAAATAGAAGTACCTCTAATCTGCTGACATGAAAAGTGTTTTATATAAAACAGAAGATTCCATGCATACAGTGCATTTGTTTAGATAAAAATTGGTATTCTGTGTATTTTGGTACGATAATTTCCTCTACTGACAGTATGATTCTCTCCATGGCAGGAAGAATTTGCAGTGAGAAAAGAGTGCACCACAGAGTGGTCCGTTCCAGCCTGCTGACCCCCAGTCAAATTTAGGGAATGGCAGTGGTCCTGAATTTTGTAAACTCCTGCAAGCTGAGCATTGCTTATAAAACCTCCAGCGCCACGTTGACATACACCTACATGCTCGGTACAGCCCTCTGCCCCACACCAAACCTGTGAAAGGGCTTGGGGGAACAGACACCCCCGCCCAGGGCAGCTCTCCAGCTGCCTCACACATCACCCTCACCAGAGGAGCCTCCTAGGCTCAGTGCTTGTGCTTCTGGAAATTTATAATGCTGCCAAAGTCTCCCACTACAGCCTCTGCCATGGGTCAGGTACTCACAGGGTTTTGGCATGAAGAAGCGAGTCCTTAGGTTAGGCTGGATTTCAAACACCAGGTAATATCTCAGAATAGAAAGTGCTTCACACACACACAGAACAACTTGCTCCAAACTTTGTCACTGCCTGGAGCAAAATGCTGCCTGATCAGGAAGCACAGACCATCTCAGGGAAGCAAATCTCACGTTGTTCATCCCAGATGCATATCTTTCCAATAATTTGTCACTTGTATAATCTAGTGCCCTAAGAAGAATTATTTATAATCCCTGGAGACATTTTGTGAACTCCCAGGGAGCAGGCAAGGACACAGAATATCCCACAGATTGGGGAAAACAGAAGTGTGGACAGGCTATGAGTGACCCAAGATATCCATAGCCCCTTGTGACAACATAAAATCCTAAAAAGACATTGAAGGGATCCAGTAAAAATAACCAGATCAATAGAAACTGCATAGAATATTTCCTCCATCAACTGAACAAAGCTGAATAAGTTTGCAAAGCCTAGAGCTGAAGGTAACTCAGATCTGTGTTTTGAAAATCACAAGTTCCTCATTTTCATATATTTAGTCCTAGTTCAGCTGGCTGGGGTATTTCTGGCAGCATAGTTTGAGTGTACCAGGCTTTCAGTCCATGCACCCAAGATATCTTTACAATCTTAGCTGCATCTTAGCACAGCATGTTGCCTAAGTGCTGTGCTGGCAGCAGAAACAACCTGTACAGTAATGACAGTTCCCCTCTGGTTTCTAAGTACAGTTCAACTCTCCTGGAGACTTAAGACATTTTTGGATCTTTCTTACAGAGGTTAACACTGCTTCAGTGCAGACTGCTTTAAAATATACATACATACACACACAGAGGCGAACACACTCAGTGTGGGTGTGTCTCTGACTCCATTAGAAAGATGTGCCCACTGGGCTGTGAAGAGCAAAATTCATTCTGCATGAAAAGGCTCTTATTTTTGTGTTTTTCATGACAAACCCTCTCAGATAGATGGGAAAGGTGTTATTAGCACCGTGCTATTCCAACACCATCACACCAATATCTCAAATAACCTTTCTTTTTACTCACCCCATAGCATTCTCCCATCCCAGGAGGTGCAGTTGCTGCCATGGATGCAGCTTTACAAATCCTGAAAGCCAACCTCACAAACCCGGGGTTTATCCAGATGAAAGAAAGCAGAAAACTCCTTTAAAATCCATTGCACAACATGTCCGTGGTACAGAGAGCACAGACCCAGGAGTGATACAGGGAAACTAAACGGAGCATGCTGAATGCGACTACCCTCTGCGTGTGGCTGATGGGGCTGTGGAGAGGCCCAAGGAGCTCCTCCTGCTGTGGCCAACCCAGTAAACTCAGCTGTGCCCAGGGACATTGCTGGGTGCCATACCTCTGCCATCAACCCATCAACACCTCTAAATCATCAGGAGGTTTGGGTTTTTTTGGTTTGTTTTTTTTTTTTTTTTTTTTTTTCTCTCCAAACACCCCCCCCCCCCCCCAACAATAAAACTATTAAGAGTTTAGGTTCTCCGTGACTGGGAATTACCATGGTTTATGTTCACAGGCTACTGGGTATGGTTTGGCAAGACCTGTGAAACATAGAAAAAGGAAATCGGTTAACTCAACTAACACTCACTTCCAGTGTGTGGTTATTAACAACAAGCAATATAGCTGCTGGGGGGTGCCTGTGTTTGTTTTTAAATGAAGCATCATTTATACTTCCTAGCAGCAGGCAGGATTTCTGCTAAAAACTATATTCACATCAAAATTAGAACAATTTTCTTGAGAGCACACACAGGTTTATCTCAAATCTACATCTCTTCTGTGTTCTGTTCAGAAGGTGCATATTTATCCCAGTACTTCTGCATAAATCTATTTGATTAAATGAGCCATTTCCAAGAAAGTTTCATTTTGATACTGTCTGCAGGCTAATCAAAATGACAGAAATACCAGTCTTACTAAGGAAAGAAAGAGACGAGAGATGGAGAGAACAGTTAAACACACTTCACTTACAGAAAACAAAGATAGACTTGTTTTGTACATTGGTTAGTGCTATCTTCATCTTGAACAATTCAATCTCTTCTCTTCCCAGTGCTTCCTCCTCTTTAGTATCTCCTCACAGCTATTTTCATCTATAGACAGAGAAACCCAGACTGAGACACAAGCAACTTCTAGCCTCCAGGTAATGCAACCAGCCATTGTACATTGCCTGACAGAGCAGCGAAGGCTTCTTTGTCCTGAAGGCGTTTGGTTTTGTTTTTAAAATGTCTCAAATGATAATGACAGATTAAAGGAATAACCACAGGCTTGTCAGCATGCAGTCATGTAATCCATTACTGAATGACTGTGTTGCTCAGGGGAACACACTGTTTTCCTCAGTGGTGAAATTTTCAGGAGTTTCCTGAATTCTCCATTTCTAGAGACCCTTTGGGCTCATCGCTCTGTGCAGTAGAGGAACTGGTAGGTTCTCTCTCAAGATGATGGGAGGAGATTATCAAGCTGCTCCTTGGCAGCAGCAGAGCACCACATCCAGCATCTTGTGGCTCTGCAAAGGGGAACCAGCTCTGCTGTCCCTAATCAGCAGGGCAGAGAAGCTGCTTTTTATAGCAAGACTGTTTCTTCCTTTGTACTTCTGCCCAAGCGGCTGCCAGGGGATATTGGCAGGGATTTCAATAGCTGTTTTGAATCAGTGCCTGGCAAAGGCACAGGCAGGTTGAGCCTGAACATCCTCTATGGAGCTGCACTAAGGTTTTGGCATATTCCTGCTCCAGCCAGGCCCACAGCCAGAGCTGCACTTTCCCATGCATGAGAGATAAGGGAACCTGAAGAATATGTAAGCAGTATGTGTATTCCCTGCCCATTGCTGTCCCCCCAGGGACCTCCTTGTGCCCCTTCCACTGTTGCCACCATCATGTCCAGAGTTGTCCATGTTTGCTTCTGCTCTGCATCACGCTGTCCTGCAGCTGTGCAATATTCACTGGAAAACAAGACTGAAATACAAACCAACAGCTTGTGTTTCCCCTTTCAGACTGGGACTCTAGTTTTCTCAGACCTGGAGGAGAGGGACTGCTTTGCAGCAGATTGCTCTATCTTAGAGGAACCAAGGCCAGGTTAATAACATCATTGTTGCAGTTGAGAAGTGTCACTGGCAGCTAGAAAAAGTGAGAAATTTCACACCCTGAACATGGAGTTTTCTCCTGAGGAAGTCCCTGTGGTTTGCTGCCCTCTTACAAAAGGAAATGTACCTTGAAATTTTGCTGGCCATGGGAGGAAGAGGTGGGGAGGTGGCAGCATCTCAGTCCCAGCTCCTTCCCATCCCAGAGGAAAATAACCTCAGTTGCTTCTTCTCCCCACTGACACATACCACGGAGAGAGGGGTGCAGGTGCGAAGAAGGTGAAAAATCCTTTTACACTGTTTCATGTGTCAGCACTGGGCTTTGTTGTGCTTTGACCACACAAGTACCACATCCAGGATTGCAGGGCAGCCCCAGCACCCATTTCCCATGAGAGGGTGAAAGCATGCAATGCAGCTCCATTTTCCTATGCTGCCACAGGGCTGCCCATATCCCCATCAGACATAGTCCTTTGTGGCCACTTGCAATGGTTTCAATTGAAACAGCAATTGCAACATATCCAGAGTCAGGGCAAGACTTGTGACAGCAACAATAGCATAAGTCAGTGACAAAAGAGCGGTCAGTTCTTCCTGGCAGCAGCTGCTGGGGCTGCACATGAGCTGGGAGGAGATGAGAGGCTCCCTGCCCGAGTGCAAAACAGGAAAAAAGAAAAGGCAGGAGGAAAGAAACCAAAATGGAAGATTGGAAAAAGATTAAAAAAAAAGGAGCAGCAGACTACAAAACCAAATCGGTGTCTGTCTGCATCCGTGGGAATTTGTTATTCCCTAAAGCATTTAGGGAATGCTTTCCCTAAAGCAGAACATCAAGGGGTTGGATCAGAGCCACGTGGAGCCAAACCCCAGGCAAGCAGCAGCCCACCCAGCCCAGGCATGCAGCTCTCCACCCCGCAGTGGGACAGGCCCAGGCTGTGTCGCTGGAGAGCCCATGGCTCCCTTCAGAAAAGGGCACCCAGCGGCACGGGCAGACGTGCACAGCCACCCTAGCTGCTGTGTGACACTGCCTTTTTAAAAGCAGTGAGACCGACTCTTTGGGAGCACTGGCATTACCTAAAATGTCATGGGACTTCTGACCCTCCAAAATCCCATTTTCCTTCCCTACCTGTACCATTTGTTTTTCATGCGAGGTATAATCACAAACGATGGTTTAAAGCCTCAGTTTCTCAAACCATGGGTACAGTAATCTAAAAGAGCAATCATTATTAGCTGCTATGCATCCCCAGTGCTTAATAAGCCAGGTAAACACAAGACGGGACGCCAAGTGCCACAGCTTCCTTAGCCAGTCACCTAATGCAGACCTGCCTCTTTTCCCCTAAATGAAGGGCAAAATTAATTACTCACTTCCCCAGACCTCCCCAGCCAGCAACGTCCTCATCCTGTTCCTCCAGCCCATGTTGAGAGCCAACCTGAGAGATCAGTGCCGGTGGTTCAGACCTCTCAAATTCTTGTAAGCCAAAGCAAAATATTTTCCTTCATGTTGTCTTTTATATTTGGAATAAGTGGCTTTTGTGGTTATTAAATGCTCCCATGATGTGCTGACATTTAACCATCCCTACAAGCTGTTTAGTTTACATTCCAGACTGTACGCTTTTTAGAATGACATTATCCCCTAATTCTTTTAATGAATTGTGTGTTTTTTGTAGTAAACTGGGCAGTAAATCATACAGGCTCTTTACAATTGGTTTTACAAAATAGGCTTTAAGGACAGCACTGGGAGAAGACTGCATTATTAAAAAAATAGACAAGCAGTTCAGTTACTGCCTGCAATTTTGAGCTGAGCTCCTACCGTCTATTTTCTTCTCTTTCTCTTTGACTTTCACACCTTGTCAGGGGCTTACGTGCTTGGAGGCTGCAGCCCACAAGCATGCCTGGCGAGCACCCCCAGCCCTCCCTCCGTCCTGCCGCCCATCACCTGTGCAAGCACACGGTTTCTCTGCCTTCTTGTTTCCTAAAATGTGCATGGCAGGTATTTCTCATGTAGTTGGAGGATGCACAATCAACTTGAGCCTAGGCTCAGCTGGACAGGACAAACATGGTTGCGGGAGACACAGCCAGTGACCGCAGCATTGTGGAAACCTGTACACAGTCTAGGAAATGCTGGGCCCAGCCCAGCACACCTGGAGAAATTTCAGCTCTTTCGAAGCACAGCTCAGTAAAATTACCCAGAGGATGCAGTGCAAATTAATTGAGCAGCTCAGGTACTTTGATGATGCTGTAATACTTGGTAGAGGTAATTAATACCCTTCTCTGTGCAGAGAAACTGCTGAAGCTTTGTGTTCCTACTGCAAGAATCAAGTGGAGAAAGTTCTCCGTTTGCAAACCACCTTACATTGAATCCACAAGAAACTTTCTGAGTTTAACAGCAGGGTTAGGACGCAGCCAGCATGCTTAGCTGCCTGTGCAAGCTGCCCTGCACTGACACCCCACAACCTGAGGTGTGCAGTGGGGGAACCAGGTGTGAAAAGGATAAGCATTTTAATCACAAAAGCAAAGAAATCACAGGATGCAGAAAAACCTGTCAGAAAATCCCAGGAGCAGCCAATCTGCAGGAGTTTAGGTTACCTGTGATGCCCAGCACGCAGACAGGGAAAGAAACTGGAAATGCAGAGACCCTCTGGAATATCTGGAGCGGAAGGCCATATTCCCTCCCAAGAGCACCAGCCCACACCCTTGGGCACTTGGCAGGTGGAGAGTCATGAGGAGGTGACAGATTTTGGGACACATGAAAATCTGACTGCTTCTCTGGGCTGTGCCATGCAATACCACTGTCGTATCAGCCAGATTATAGAGCATCCCTGTTCAGCCTGCAGCTGTGTGTATTACTGATGTAATTGAAAGCCAAGCTAGAAAGAATATTAAAAAGAAGAAAACACAGAGAGAGAGAGAAAAAAAACAACACATTTTAGTTTTGGCCTATGACACTTGGGACATTTTATATCAGAACAAGTGGGCATTTGTCTGGGGTAGGTCTGCAAAGACACACCAGCAGAGATGCATCTATTATTTATCCAAGCTCTGGGCCTAGATGAAGCAAAAGGCTTACGTAAACCCCCAGTTGGGATTTCTAGATCTTCACTTAGACATTTGCTCTACCAGCTTCACGTGGAGACAGCCTACTAAATTAGGGAGAGAAAGAAAAAGGATTCCTTCATAGGAGAGTGGGTACCATTAAGTGCACAACTTTGAGCTGCTCTTGTGTAGCTGAACTGTAATTTTCCCTGAAGTGGGGAGGGGAAAGAGCCCTAACTACCTACTGCTGAAAGGAAATGGCAGGTGTTACCTCTGCCAGTACAAAGCTGTCCAAGGCCAAGCAGCTCAGCTCTCTGCTCTTAGCAGGAGGGAAGGAAAAGGGATGCCTCTGCCCACCCAGGGCAGCTGTCCTAGCAAGAAGGGAGGACAGAAGGGCTGCCCCAAGTAAGTAGGGGCATCCTTTTCCCTTCCCTCACACTGAGAGGGGACAGTCACAAATCCTGCATCTGAAATTAAGAGTGAAATTAAGTCATCTCAACCTGTTTATACTAGGGTCCCTTGCTCTTATTTTGGGCACACTCATTCTGTAGGACTGCTTGGTATTGGATCGATAACACCATGTAGTGATGCACCCCAGGCAACTCCCACAGCCTAAATATTGACGTTTTCTTGATAGTTACCCCGACAAGGCAGAGGTTGGTGAGATAAAGATACTGTGCATAGGGCAACCAACCTGTAAGGTTTTGAAAGCAGTGGTTTTCAGAGCTTAGGAACAGTCATGTGCAGCACCACAATATTTTCTCACTTAGATTTATAAATGTTGACTCACAGGAATTCAACCGTATCAACATTTAAAAAGCTTTTGCTAATAACGTTGGCTATGAAAGCTTAGGTGGCCATATGAAGCTCACATTGTGTATCAAAGGTCAAAGAAGCAAATCATTTTTAATTGAATAGGCAAATTGTACAAACTGTCTAGATGTCAGGAAGTTTGAAAGCAGAGATATGAGTTTGGTAAGTCATTCCAGAAATCAAATGAGATACAATTAATTAATTAAAGGATAGATGTAATTACGGGGCTCTCAAAAACAACAGGGGGACCATTCTCAACTGCATTGGGAATTGCAACTTAACCAACAGGGAGATGGCAAGAAACTATAAATTTACACTTGTAGTCTGAAGATAATTTGAGCTTTGAAGGCACATTGCTGTTTACAAGTCTAGCCATTTTCAGTGTTCAGACAGCTTCAGGCACTGCACTTCTGCATTCCAGCTATTTATTTTGTGATTTTACAGTCTTTATGGTTTCCTCCATTATCGCTCACCACACGTGTAAAACCCCACAAAACCAAAATCTGACAGACTGTGCAGGGGAACAGTAAAACTGACTATACACAATGTGTTATGAAATGCAATGAACTAAACAAATAGAAAAGCAGGTGGTATATTTTCTTAATTTGTTTCATCTACATTGGGTGTTGCTTGGAACAGCATTAGGTAGGCATTTGTTAACAACTGTGTGTGTTTGCAGCAGATGGTCCTCCGTTAAAAATGAGGTCTCAGATGGAGAGCTCTGGGAAGCCCTTGAGGGACTGAAGAAACTGTCAGTCATGTATTTATGCCTCTCCCCAGAATTCAGTCTATAAAGCCAGGCCGTGTGAGCCATACGCCCAAATGAGAAGGATAAGCAATTCTGTCCTGCCTTTATCCTGCTGGGGTACTGATCCTGTATATGGAGTATGTAGTCTGCAGCTTTTTTCTTTAACCAATGATTGCAAAAGGACAGTGAGAAGCAGAGGAAGGCTCAGTGGGACCAAAGCGTGGCCATAAATAAATCAAGATGATATACAAACAGGTTCTTGATAAAGAGCATAAAATACAAACTAAGACTGTAAAAATGACATTTCTATTACATTTCAATGCCCAGGGAAAGCTGGACTGTGATTATGTCTCACCTCCTAGATTTCCCTATGCTAGCTCACAGATGAATTTTTAAAACCTAATTTTGATGCAGTATCTTTGAACCTCAGCTCCATCAGACATAGTGGGGAGCCGACAGACGTCACCTAACTCTGCACAAAAGAGCTCTTTATCGTTTAGGGTGCAGAGTAAACTTAGCTTGTCTGAGAAAATAAGAGTGCAGAAAGCACCTTGTGCACATCATCAAGTGTGAAAGCTGGTTTGAAGGCAAGGAAGCGTTTTGCAGTGCCATCACTGTGGTGTGACTGGAAACTCAGTCTGGCTTGCTGGGATGCCAAAGCAGCCCTCAGTTTTGCACCCTGCTGCATAAGCCTTTGAGATTCAGCCCTGTGCTGCAGCCCCCTCCCACACTTGCCTCCAGCACCAGCACCTTCACTCACACCACAGTCACCCCTCCAGCATAACAGAAGGAAACCCAAAACACTACCCTAAGAGATCAAAGCAGGGGATACTGATGTTCAACTAGCTTTCAGCCAAAGCACTGCTTGTTTTAAGGGACTTAGAGGTGCAACTTGCCATGCCATACTATTGCATGTCAGGAGATGAAGATTCAATACACCGTGGAAGATTTTCCAATCATAAAATCAGGGCAGATACCCTGGAGACGCAAACCTCTTCCTCCTGTCACTGAAGTGCCCTGGGAATATGCATTTATTCCATTTGAAGTTGACTCACAGGTTGGGGTGGGGAGAGAGACACTCTGCTCCTGCGTGCTTGCACACACACTCTTGTCTCCTCATATTTAAGATGGACATAATCCTATGTATATCCTGTATGAATCTTTAAGATCTGTGGAAAAAAGCGAAAAGCAGATGACTTCATGAAATAGAAAGATTACCTCTATTCCATGGCACAGAAAAATTTGCTGCTATCCAAGCACCTTGGCTCCCCTGAGCACACACTGCATTGCTGCTCCCATACTAGGACTTTCTGAATTCATGAGGAGCCTTGCCCTAAGGTTCCCCTTATGGAAACATTTCTATAAATCAAAAGGAGAAAAATTCCACAAATCTTCCATCTTCAAGCACACTGGTGCATGACAGAGACTTCTAGCCAGAGGCACAGAAGTAAAGGACCCTCTGCAATTTCCTCAATTAATCAAGTGTGGAGTCCTAGTGGCAAATCTGGTTAAACACAAGCTGTCTTCCTTAACAGCTAACTGAAATCACCCAAAGGATGATTGTAACTGTTGCTCGCAGGCATCTTCTTTCCTTAATACCTCTGACTTCCAGGCTCCAACCCAAAGACATTATTTCTCTATTAAAGCACATGCAGAAAAAGCACACAACCGCTGCAAAAACATTTGGCTCTCTAGTTGCTTGGTGGTGATATTTGAAAGGATATAAACACTCATCCATATTTTTGGTGAAGCTATTTACAGTAGCTCCAAGTGCCAAAAATATGCAGGTGTGTTTGTTTAAATACATTCTGTGGCTTCTTTCTGAGCTGACATTGATTTGGGGTAACTGAGCTTTCTCAAAATCATCCATCAGCTCTGACAAGACTCATCAGGGTGAGTGTGGTGGTGGTACAGTGAGGAGGAAGCCCAGGCCCCCTGCACCCCACAGAGACTGGCAGGGAGATGTGGGAACAGAGATCTGCATGGGCTCGCTCATGGGAGTGTGAAGGTAACTTCTCATGGTACGGTTCGTTTCCCTGCCTGCACAGGTAGAGGTGTGCGTTTTTATAGTTGCTATTGCACTGCGATGGTTGCACAACTTTAAATATCCTTCCCAAAATAGTACAGCGATACCTTTAGAGAAATAAAGCTGCTTTCCAAAGTTATGTTATCTATAGAAAGTCTGAAAAACTTCACACACCATAGCAGAAGGCACATCTGCTCCGTAAGTAGCACTGCATAGAGAAAGTTGCTATTGAATTACTGTAACATTGAGTCAGAAGAACTGCATGAGGCTGCAGTCCCATCATTCACACCCTGCAGCAAGGACAATCATCCCTGTGACCTGTACCCTGCCTTTTTTTCCTTTTTGTTTTTTGTTTGTTTGGTTGGTTGGTTGGTTTAGTTTTTTTAGCTGCATCCTTAGGTAGCATTATCAAGTCACCAATCACCTTGTGGACTTACAGCTTCAGGTAAGCTAAAATAGAGAATTGATACTCACTATGTTTGGGGCAAAGATCTTTAATACTCAGCTTCGAAATATTCTTGTGCCTACCAAATCTTCTCAAGCTCGTCCTATGAATTACTCTGCCCCATAACCACTGGTCTCCTACCTGCAGGCCTGTCAGACCCAGTGTCACCATACAGCTGTCACTTCTGCCACTCTGTGCAGAAATACTTTCATCATAAAAAAGCCAATGGCTTAGCAGCAGCAAAATACTGAAAGCAAGAGAAGGCCCTGAGCACACGTTGCCTTGTGTTTCTGCCTTGAACCTGACATGAGCTCTCTGATGCCCAGATGGTTTCCTGGCCTTGGGAGCTCCCTGTTCAGAAATTTGTTGAAATATTTATACCCTCTCCCCATTTCCTGTGTGAAGCTGTGGGTACATGCAGGGGCTGGCAGTGGGGCAGGCATCCACTGGCCCCAAGGAGCAACCCCTCCGCTGCCCTACACCACACAAACTTTTCAAAGGAGGGGACATTGGTAAAGGTCAATTTTGCAGAGTATCTCCCCAAAAGCACATCAGGCCCCAGCGTAGGTCTCAGCAGAGCCTGGCCTCTTGCAGAGGAGCTGCGGTGTCATTGCTGAGGTGGGGGGCAAAGCCTGAGTCATTGCTACGCACTTCTTGCAGATAACAGGCTTGATACGCTTCATTATTATCAAGAGCTCCAGCTCAGCTGCCAGGATCCATTTTGCAACCCAAAAATGTAAATACAATTTCCCCATCTAGTGGTCCAGTAGAGTAAAAATGCCACTTTTTCTCCTGCAGCTGATGGGGAAGTCACATCTAGCAGGGACATCTCCCAACTGAGTGCTCATCCATCCACAGCTCTGCCCGTCCCAGCAGTGGGCAAAAGCAGGGGAAGAACAGAGATAACCCTCTGGCAGGCTGCACACCTGCTCAAAAAACACTTTAAAAAAGCAGACGAAGTAAACAAGCAAGGCTGCTTTGCATGTTCCAAAGAAAAGGGTGTACAAAAAAGTGTATTCCTTAAGCTGATGCAGGACTAAGCCCAGTGAATTTTGAAACAATCAAGAGACCGTTCTCCTGAAATATCAAAATTACCTTGGAAACTCTCACAAGCCATTAGCTGTGACAGCAACAAAACAGCTTCCTAGAGCTCAAATCCTCATTCACTGAATACAGTCCTGACAGCCAGTATTATTGGAGCAACACACAGAAATAATAAACTAAATCCCTTTGGTGAGGCAGCTTTCAGCTGCAGTGAATTACATGTTTCCGTGGGCCATTCATTGCCATGATTCTCCTCCTTGCCGTGATGTGATTAAAGCAATGCAGGGTGATGGGGCAGCAGTGCCTGACCTTTCTCTCCTCCTCTGCTGCCAGCTAGATTTCTCAGAGGTTTTTCAAGGAGCAAAGGATGGGACAAGAGCAAAAGCAGCCCCCATCCAAGGTGGCATGGGGGCAGCAATGCCCAGACACCTCCCTTACTCCCTACCCACCATGAAGGTACGGGATGGTAGCGGCCACCCTTGCTGTGCTTCCCAACACATTCTCTTCGCAGCAAGGTGAGAAGGTGAGAAGCTGACTTTTGGCACCACTGAGAGAAATACTCCCGTCACAGCACAGCCCCAAGCAGCAAGACCCCAGCCCAGGCTCCTGCTTGCCTCCAGCCACTCTCCGTTTCACGTTGCCTGGTCCTCACAGCACTGAAACTAAACCCCACACCCGAGACGTGCCATCCCTTTCCAGTCTAACACCAAACCACGCTCCGTTCCATTTGTTTTCCACTTTGAGTAATTGCCCAAACATGGTTTGAAATGGATACTCTGACATTCATCATTAAAAGTACTTATGGCCAAGAGAATTTAATACCACAAGTAATACAACCAAACTTCCTTGATGAAAAACTGGACCGAGTAGCCCAAACTGATCCCATTGGTATGCAGGATTTCCGACTTGTTCAGTTTTCTTTTGGAAAGACCAGTCATGGAGGTATTTTTGCTTGACCCATTATAATTCAGAAACTGGCTCCTCTCTGTCATTTTACAACAGCAGCAGAGAAATGGTTTCTTATTTCCCGTTTTGTTTTATGGATTTTCCATAGAGAGTATCCAGAGCATGAAAGAATGGGATACACCCACTTCTGTTATATATAAAAAAAAAAAAAAGAGGCACTTTTAAACATATTTCAGCTTATCTTTTCCACGTGGTTTATATGTAGTATTTGGTCTGTTCATGAAAAAAAAAAATCATAGCTTTATAGAGAACAGGATATTCCCATAAATATCAGATTTGATTTTAAGAGAGATAGTCTAGTTAAACTCACAAGAGAAAAGAAAATGAAAGAAATTGGCCAACTGGATCCTGTCTATTCAGAGCTTTTATTTAGGGCTTTTCTTGACCACTCACATTAATGTAACAGACAGCATTTCTTCATAACAGCCTTTGGGTTCAAACTGGCCATAGCTGGGAAATAGTTTGATACCTCAACTTAAGCCATGCAAAATATTTTGCTGGCGACTTTAACAAGGGAAAATCCCCTTGGGGTGATCTGGTCTGTGTAGCCGGGGGAGAGAAGCTGCTTCTGGCCTGTGATTTCAGATGAGTCAGGTCTTGAAGAATGTGAAAAGTACATGAGACATCAGAGGTGGGGAGCAATGGGCATCAAAGGGGAAAAATTTCCCTGGGCAGCACATGCTCCCCTGAGCTGATCCTTATCCCCATGATCAGCTGTGCTCATTCCTCACAGGGAGGACTTGGAGAGAGAAAAAGGAAGCACTGCCAGATATCTGAGGGGAAAAGCACAGCTAAATCTACATCCATTTTGTTGTAGCTGTAAAGAGGACAAAAACAAGCCTTTTCAGGTTTTATTATTATTATTGGAAGCAGCAGAGGTTGGGGACTTGGGGATTGCAAGGATGTGGTGGTGAGCTTCAAGTACAGGAAGCTAATGATGTTTTTTTTCTGGTTTGGGTTTTTTTTTTTTGTTGTTGTTTTGGTTTGGTTTTTTTTTTAAAGGGGGGAGGGATTTGAAATTTAATTGTATAAATACCACAGAATAGAAATTAGAAGGAATTCATTTACATCCAGGGGAAAACAGCACAGCAGGCTCAGCTGTGGAAAGCCCAGGACCAGCTGAAGCAGCACCCAGCTGAGCATGCACACAAGCTCAGGGTGTTGGGAGCCCCATCGTTCTCCAGTCTGGAAAGTGCCTTGAGAAAAGGGAGTTTCCATTCCACTCAGCTTTCAGGGACTCCCAGATTTTTTCTCTGTATATTTCCCAGCATCCTCAATATTCATTGTCCATCTCACCAGCAGGAGGTGAAACACCTGGGAAGAGATGTCCCCTTGGTCACTGGTCTGACAGCCTGGATCCAGGATCACACTGGGTGGTTTGCACATTTTAAGTACAAGGCAGCTCTGAGTTCCTCCCAGTGTTTTCCTGTTTTAGTGCTAACTGTCAGATGAAGTTTTGTATGATGCTTTTCTGGAAAGCACTGTCAAAGGGCCATCACCTTACACCTCTGAAACCACCAGGATCTCATTGCTTTCCCCTTGAAGAGGAGCCTTTCTTTCCTCCTTCCCCTAAACAGAAGAATAATTCTTTCTCGAACATGCAGTTGGATTCAGGAGACCCAAAACACTCGCTCCACACAACATAAACAACTTAGAGAGCAGCCTGAAAACTTTCCCACACTGAGGTTGTCACCTTCTCCCCTCCCTTTAGGAGGATCACTCTGAAACCAGGACAGTAATTAATTTTTTTGGCTCTCTCCCTTTTCAGTCCTTCATTCAGTGTTAACAAAACACGACTGTGTGCCAAACACAGTGCAATGTCTGTGGCGATGAGATGCATCTGGGATGGACGAAAGCAGGAGCTGCAGCTCATTTCCCACAGGCCACCTCAGAGGGCAATGCTCCCCCTGAGCTACCAAGCCTGGCCAAACCACTGCTGCAGGCACAGGGCAAAGCATCCCAGCAGTCGGGTTGTGCAGGCAATGCCATGAAAACTTCAGGTGACCTACAAATATTTACACCAACCACCAGCAAGCAAACAGAGGGGAAAAAAGACTCTCCACAGCAAGACTAACATGCAGGATGAAGCCTTGCCCATAACACTGTGGGTCACCCGCCACAGACTGATGGGGCTTACATCTGGCAGCATCACCGAGCCCAAAATCAGGCACCTGCCCCTCCTGGCCTCCATCCTTGCTTTTCAGTTTGTCCTCCAAGAAGCTTAGCAGTCACTCAGTGCTAAGGGTCACAGAGATAACTTTCTCTCAAGAGCAAAAACATCAAAAAGAGAGACACAAGAAAGCCTGGGCTGGAGCCTTTCGCAACAGGAAGGAGATTGTTAGAGCAGTAATTTACTGTGGTAGGTTTTGCAGCGTGATTGCAACATATCATTACACCAGTTTTATCCTTTTCCATTTGGCAGACGCAGATTCCTTCCCCCTGTTTCTTACGGAGCACAAGCCAACGTGGCTGCATTTCAAATGGTTTCAAATTCTGCCAATGGCAATAAAAAAAAAGTAACTGAAAAGTTCTCACAATTGCATTAGCTTACCCAAAACTAATACATACTTACATATGCACATATAAGAAAAAAATATACACGGTTCAGCCAACTTGAAAGGGTGGCGCCAGAAAAATGGTGGGGTTGGTCTCCTCTTCGGGTAGGTAAAACAAACAAAAGATAGGTTAAGTAGGAGCCTGACATGAGACAGGCTGTGCAGGTCTCCAGAGAGATAAAGTCTTACTTGATAGCCACTGCCTCAAATGCATTAGGTACTTTCCAGGCACAAAGAGAGACCATGTGCCTTCTCTGCAAGACTTCTGTGCACTATAGAACACAGAGCCAAAAGTCACAGACCACAGGGACAGCAGAGGATCAATGTTATATCAGTACCAGGGGGAGAGAGCATTGAGGAAATAAAATATTTTCTTGTGATGTTTCAGCCCCTGCCCCCAGGTTCATCTTTGCTCTTCCTGCAGATCAATAGAACCCAGAGGTAGGAAGTATATAGCAGTTCATTATAAGCCTTTCTTTGGGAGGCTAAAATGAGCATTTTTGTTGCTGAGCCCTTTATTTACACCAATGGAAATAAGAAATAGCTCCTATTAAGTCACCAAAGTTTGGGTAGGGCAGAGTGGAGGAGAAAAGGGAGCTCTCAGCCTCTAGGGAGTTCCACAGCTCTACTGCAATGGAACCGAAAACCTCTGTGCAAGAACCTGAAGCCACGGACAGAGAAAGAGAGCTGGGAGGGAAACAGGGCTGTCACTGCCTCCACGAGCAGTGTGATGAGCGTAGGATTTGTTATATACAACTGCAATTCAGGACCTGGCAGCACACAGCACAGAGACGAAAAAGGTGAGAAACACAGGCCAAGGTGGGGAAGCATGTCCCTCCCCTGGGCTTGACAAAACAGGGGTCTTCACAATGGGGCTACAGACCCACCACCTACAAAAAAGCCTCTGTTTTTTGTACAACAAATGTGCGGAGAAAGGCATTTACTTTCCTTGCTATGTTTTCTGGAACCAGCAGGCAATGGGGGCAATATTTGGGCATAATCCAGATGGAGGAAGGGGAACTGAATGGCATGAAAGTCTAAATTCTCCTATTTAATCCTATTTAAGATCGTATTAATTGATTCCTACTTGAAAGCAAGACATGACATTAACCTTCCCATCTAAGTGATGGGGAAGGAGAAAGTGGGTATCAGATCAGAGTAGCTCTGACTTGACAGAAGATAATCCTGAGATATTTTCAGAGGATGATATAATAGGACATTATATTACTTACTTAATTAAGGGAAAATAAATTGCTGCAGGGTACCGAGCTTATCTTTCTGAGGAGTTGTCTGGAATTCAATGGAAGTAATGTGATTCTCAGAAATATTTTACATTCTAAGAGATTTCATTTTAAAAGATATTTAATATTTGTGATAGTTGCAATCGTTCTTCAGCTTAGGTCTGAGTAATTAGCAATTAACAAATAGTGATAATTCTGTATTTGCATTCTGGATTTCAAACTTTGGTTGACCTCCAATGCAACTAAGAAACACTTGTTTCTAAAATATATTATTTACAATTTGCATTCATAGTTGTACCAGGCTTGGAGGGGATGGGGGAAAGAAGAGAGGAACAGAGAAGCAGCCACTAATCTTTCTTCTGTTTAAATTCTTGTTTATGATTTCAGTGGTGTGGCAAAAGTAACCACGAGCAATGAAGTAATTTATATTTTCTCATTTAAGAATGTGAAGCTTAGAAAAGATATTTTCATTAAAAAATGGCCTTCAATATCTTGTCAGAACAATAAACCTCTTCTTTTAAAGGTCAGCTATTACACTTTCCATGAAAAAAAGAATAATCTTATTAATCCTAAGTGACTTCTTCAAACGAAACTATAAATGACTTATTTCTTTCCATCTTCCTGCATATATTACCAGCAAAACATTAGTGAAGAGCGACTCCAGTGAAAAACCCTCTGAGGGTTTCTGTTTTTTTAACGTGGATCAGCTCAGTACAGAACAGCAAATGCATCTGTGTGAGCAATGGAGTGAACAAATTTGCAGGAAACAAATCTGCTGAATGAGTATCTCAGCAGTAAAGAAGGAAAAGCTTGTGTGTTGTATAATATTTCTGTATGAAATACATTTGAATATGAATACTTCTATATGCAGATAGGCCCTTCATTCAATCATGAAAAACTGTTTTACAGTTAATTTTGCTGCTTAAGTTTCACAAAGCAAACAATCTACTCCCTCATGCTCTCTGCACTGTGGTGGGCCCCACTTCTCAGGCACCTGGAAGGTTGCTCTTGGGCACAAATCCCAAAAGCAGTTCCTTGAGGAGATAAATTTCACCTGCCCAGCAGTTTGGGTTAGCAAAAGTGAGCTTGAATGTGGAGGTAGTGAATTTCGCTCTGTGTGTAATGATCCAGAAACAGGAAGATAGAGATTTACCATGTTTTGATTTATTTTCCTATACAATTCTCAAGTCAGTGAATGCAAGAGACTTTTCTGCAATAGCTTCTGCTCTGGTCAGCAATCTGAACACAATTTAAATATTCATGTCCATGTTATAATGCTGCAAAAAAGAATTTTTTTTTTAATTAAATAAATAGTGAAAGTCACAAGGGAGATTTCAAGAGGTTTTTCTACCAGAAGGTTCTTTTCCGATTATTTAAGAGAACTTTATTTTAAACTCTATGCAGTCAGCCTCTGAAAGCTCGTAAAGACCTAATCCTTCAGAAATTAAACTTTTATGAAATCTGTTTACTGTTCTTATTAAATAACTGTTTCTGGTGTAACTCTCAAACTGCATCCAAGCCTACTAATATCAAGAGAAAACTGAGCAAACAGAAGAAACTGTGAATATCTACTATAGGTAACTAGTGCCTATAAAACAAAAAGAAAAATTCTTTCAAGGAAATCTACAAATACCACCAAGTTTGCAAACTATAGATCACCTCAATTGTATAAAATCCTAACCAGTTCTAGATCTCCACTGAATTAAGAAAATCCCTGATGTACAGGAAACAAAGGTTTCTAACACTAAGAAAATTGTATACAAACTGATGAAAAGAAAATACTGACAGAAAGCTTTTGAGAAAATTCAGAGCAAAAATTTTACACTAGAAACTAGGCTGGACCTGAAACAAGATAACGTGTTTTAAAATAGGAATGCACGCACACACTCCCAAATACCAGAGGATTAAATTGGGAAGTGAAAGGGAGAGATAATGCCCTTCATTTACTTAACATGATAGCAAGAAGAGGATCCTTTTCTTGAAACAAGGGACATCTTAGAAGGAAAACCCTACCTGTTGGTCATCAGAGAGGAAAACTTCATTAGATATATTCATTAGTGGCACCGAGCAAACATTTTCAGACAAGTTTCCATAACGACCTTACCAACTCTTTCCTAAAGAGGCAGTAACTCATTTGGAGCCCATCCCTGGGATAGCACCGCTGGAGCGGTTTCCTACTGCTATTGAACTTAAAATTCAGTTTCCATTGATACAAAGTCCCTGCCATTTTCTCATCTAGCTGCTCAGGATTTTTAGAACCACATCCCCACCACCCTGAATAATACTGAGTAACATCTGCTTGAACCATCCTAAATGATGTGACATCTTCAGCAAACTTTGTCACTCACAAGTCACCTGTTTTCCCACATTGCTATGAGTTCATTGAACAGTGGATTGCTCTGGATTCTTAATAGAGACCTTCCTCACATGTGAAGACTGGCTGTTTGTTCTTCCATTTTTTCCATTTCATCTATTTATGTTTGTTAATCCATGAAAAAACCCCTTCTTATCCTACAACAGCTTAGTATCTATAGAATATGTGCTGAATCACTTACAATAACTTTTCTATGCATCCAAAGACACTACATGAAGTAGGTTATTTTGTTCTTGATGACACCTTAAAAAAACTGATAGATTGGCAAGTGTGACTTTTCATGGTGGGAGCTGTCACACCTGTATGATTTGTTTTGTTTTATTACAGCATTCCACTTCTTCTACCAAGATTTTGGCATATCTTTTATATCTATATTCTGATTTAAACAGGCCATTTCTTTCCACGCACCATAGTGGTTTTTTTGTTTGCTTAGATCTGCAACATTTGCATATAAAAAGCTTCTACATTTGTTTCTTGCCTGTTTTTATGTACTGTGATTATCAGGGGCTATTTACTTCTAATATTCTTTGTTATTCCTTCACAAATTTTTTTTTACACTATCATGTTTATCCCTGGATTACAGGATTTTCATTATTTCATCTGCTTGTGATGTGTCACACAGATTTGTGCAGTATTCCATGCACAATGGCTTTTCCAGTTTGGAAAAAAAAAAAATGCATATAAGCCTTGGTGATGTATAATGCCACCGAAATAACTACAATCAACCAGGCCTGGCTCAGGTGAAGCCCATCTTTCTTATGTACACTTATTCCAAAAACTGTCCTACTTCCTAAGAAGCCTAAACTCTGCATCCTAGCACTACCTTTTCAAGTAGGTATCCTCCTTTACTTTTTAGCCTTGACGTTGCAGTTGGTTGCGTCCCACATGCCTCTGCAGGAGTGCCCTCGGTGTGACTGATATCACAGCCATCAATACAACACGCACATCCAGCCCTTCCCTCTCCCCTCCCCTGCACTCTTGAGGAAATCTCCCCTCCACCTCAGCAGCACAATTTTTACAGATTGCAATGGAAACACAATCAAACTCTTAGATGTTTTCATAACTGTGAGATTAAAAAAAAAAAATATATTAAGCCTCCCTGATCTAGGAAACTGCTGGCATAGCAACAGCAGAGAGGAAAATGAGAATAGAATATTTTTCAGCAGTAGATCATTATTTTTAAGGGGCCTAAGAGTAACTCTTCTCTGCTGAGTAGGCGTCCTTGACAGAGGGCTGTCTGTGCGGAAGGAGAAAAAATGGTTATTTGGCAATTTGGAATTAAAATTTCCAAAGTCTCATGTGAAAAGTGGATTTTCAACAGATGATGTGGCATCTTCTTCATTACTGAGCATGAAATGCTAATTGAAAACAAGGTCAAGGTGACTCACGTCTTGACAATCAAACAACATATGTTCATTAAAGGAAAATATTGCCAAACAAGCTTGATTGCATTTTTTTTTTTTTTAAAGAAACTGAGAAAGTTAAAGATGAAAGAAATGAGTTTGACACAATCTAATGTTTATGGATTTCAAGTAAGAAATCTAACATACTGCTGTTTGATATCCTGAGGGAAGCCATTAATTAAGTTGGCTTGTTCTGTAATGCAGTTAAATTGATACAAAGCAGGCCACGGAGCTTCAGAAAAAAGTGTAATTGTAAACTAGAGTACTCCTAGTGTCTATCAGAGCTTAGACAGAGAAAGGTTAGGTCCTTCTGACTCAGCATAAGGGACCTGAAAAGACAAGCTGGGAGAAGATTCTGTTTTCGAGTAGAGATGGTGCTAAATAGGGAACCACAGAAAACAAGAGAGACCTCGAGATGGCAGAGCTAATGAAGCAAGGTTTGTGTGGGACATTGCCTACACTAATGTGTCTGGGAAACAGGGAATCTAACTGGTACTCTGTCAATCTTCAAGAACAGTGACAGCAAAGACAGTCTGGCTGTGACAGCAGAGAGCAAATTACATCCCAGCGCACAGGGTGACTCTATAGCCAAGTAACTCAGAAACTGGGGAGTTACTGTTGTCTTATTTTAATGATTTGTGTATCCAAGGTTGCCAGCTAATGTTGCTGGATTTTACTGATTTGTATATCCAAGGTCTAACACTTTCTCTAGTACATACGTGCATATCTCTGAAAAATCGATTTATGAGTTTGAGCCTGTGCGGCTGTCATCAACCTTGCAGTCAGCAGTCAGATTGCCAATACTCAGCTGTCTGTCAAAGAACATTCTCTGCAGCCCAAGCAGCCATATAATTGGAGAACAAATGGGTGAACTCAGCTATTAGTACCAGCCCCAAACATCTGGAGACTGGTTTATTGTTGAACTAAAGCCGAGTGAGTGCCTGAGCTGGATAGAGATTGACAATTCCATGAGAACAGGTTTCCTATCAGGGTCGCAGAGCTTCTGTTTTGGGCTTGCAGCAGAAACAGGAGATGGAGAAAAATAATTTTTGGCATTTGGGGACTTTATTTGCTAGCTCAAAGAAAATTGGGAAATACAGAAACAGATAAATGGGAAATGAATGCTACGGTTTTTTCCCCGCTAACTTTAAAATGTATTTCCTATGGTTATGATAAAGGCTTGTGCTGGCTTACACTCCATTTGCGCTTTAAGGGCTTAACATGCATTTAACACAAAGATTTTTCCCAAGTGAATGGAGTCACACAATTCTGCTCTCAATGACCAGTTCTGTGTTCTTGACCTATGCACCAAAGCCTTTGACATCCAATTCACAGCGCATTGGCAGCACAATAGGAATTTACAGCCCCTTCAGCATAAAAATGCACACGGCAAACACCCTCTCCCCATCCCCAGACCTCATCCAGTCACCCAGAGGACTTCTCCTCCCCACCCAAATGAATCCCTGGCTGGAAACTATCACTTTGGATGACTGCAGCCCTTCATCTCCCAAACAGACCAGTGCTGTGCCATACCCACAGAGCCCAAAGCCATAGGGGACTTTGGACTAGATTCCATATTTCAGGGAGTGGACCTTTCTGTAAGGGGCAGCACTTCTGCTCTGCACAAGCATTATAGTGGGGATTTTTCACTTTGCAGTTGAAGAAGAAACTGACTGGGCTGCAAAACTGCCCAGATCCCTACAGCTGCCTGAGGGGAGGATCACAAAAGCCAAGTTCACCCTCTAGTTCCCCACTAGCTCTGGCCAGTGAGGAGGAGGAAGGCAAAGGAGCTCCTCTGGGCAGGCACAGCCTGCCTGGCCCCGTCCATGGGGGGTATGGCAGCCACCAAGGCTGTGGCCATCAGTTCCCTCTACTGAGGCAATTGTACCTTGGTGACCTTGGCTTTGACTACAAGATTAATTTCACTTACTTCTCACACTAAGGCTTTAAATGCTGTACATAAACCAGAACACTTTAAAGTGTTCAAAACTTTTTTTTTTTAAACATACTTCTAATGGGCTTTCATCAGAACAGAAGAGCAACTGCTATTAAGACATCTGTAAATAGCTTATTCCTTATCCTAGGGATCTCATTTCTTCATAGCGCATGCAGGAATGTGGCTTCAGGTCCATGAAATCTTCCCAAAATAAGGGGAAAACTAGATAAAACCCAAATGGGCCAGAAACTTCTTTTGTGTGTGTAAAAGAGAGATTGTACAATATTCACATTTAGTTTTTATTTGCAAAGTTGTTTTTTTTTCCCCTTTTTACAAAAAAGACCTGTGCAATTTCAGTTGTGCAGAGTATTTCAAAGGAAGGGAAATGCACTATAGAAACTTATACCAAAGTCCTAATGAAATACATTTAGCACTGCTAGCTATATTATGAATGACAATAAAACTGTCCTGGCTGATAACATAGGAATTTGTTCCATCCTTGACATAATTTCTGGAAGTGCAGCAAGTTTCCTGTGAAGACTAACATGTTTTCATTGTTAACAGTAAATGTTTTTAGAAGCTGTGAGATTAATGCATTACTGCAGTATACAATTCACAAAAATCTCAAGCAAGAAGAGATCGCAAACCTCAGAGTTGCTCTGAGGCTTCACAAACACCACCACTGTTGCTCTCAGCAACGGGCCGACAGATGCCAGCAGCACTCGGTCCTGCACCATGGCTTACACTGACTCAGGCCCAGTGATAGATTACGGTGATACCACCTTGGGTGCAGGTCCTCCAAAGCATGTTTTTTTTAATAAACAAGGAACTTTAGCGGCTAGTAAATGCCTCTCCGCTCAGGAGCTGCTGCTGCTTGGGGCTGGGGCAGACAGCACAGCCACACCAGCAGCAAGTGCAATTCCAACAAAATGCACCACTGAGGTCTGTGTAACCAGATTTAAGTTCCTCACATCCTTACTCTATAGGTCAAAAAACCCTTTCAGAACCTGCTCTGTCTTTACAGGCCCTAGCGTCTTCACAATGGTCATGCAAGGAACAAGTAGTCTCAGTTAATCAAGCTGCTATTTATCCAAGTGCCTCAGATTGAAAGGCAAATGCAAATATTTCGATGACATTGCTCCTCAGGCAAAAATCTGCCTAGTAAGAGCCCATTCCCAGCTCGTATGTAAACAGAAACTAGTGAAGAGACATTTGGTAGAGATTTTAAGCAGTGAAAAGCTTCTATGTGTTCCAGTTCCCAAGTTTTGTTTCATTTTTATTTCAAAACAATATGTAAAGTTTGCATGCATGCTAATTTGAAAAGCCTCCATTAAAAAAAAACAAAACACAAATCACTAGTCACAGTTCTGCAGTGTCTATTGGTTCAAAATCATTTTGTAAACAGCAGTAACATACAGGGTTGCTGAAACTTCGTATCAATGGTTTAGTCAAGCTGTCGTTCTCCAAACGTGCTGACCAAACTGTTTTGGGACTGGACACAAGGAAGCTCAGACTGAGCTGAAGGGAGAAAAAAAATTCAAGCCACTCTTGGACATACTGGGAGTGGCTTGTTCTGGGTTTTGTTTGTTTATTTTTTTAAAATGTAGAGGCTTTTGGTAGCTTATTAAATGCATCAATTTATTACATTAAATTTTATTCTGTTGCCTCTTAGGTTGTTTTACAAAAAGGATGATACAGCGATGAAAACGCCCACTTGGATGAGAAAATCCTTTTATCTTATAGCACTAACATCTTAAAAAGTGAGTTCATTACTGTGGAGACAAATCCCTCTTTTTACTTGGAATTAACTGCCTACGTGGTTTGAAAGCTGTCTGGCAAGTTTCACACCTAAGCAGAGGAACTGAGAATAGATTTTTTTTTTTTTTTTTCCTGTTTTACAGGGAAAAAACTCCATCCTTGCAGCCATTAGTCACACAGTTTGTCTCATTTATTTTCAGGCAAGTTTGCCTTTTAAGAATGCCGCCAGAAAGGTAGGGAAAACAGTGGTGTAAGTGGCATATAAGATATATTAAAAAAAATGAGATGGTTTTAGTTTTTTTTTTTAATATATTGGTGTTCCCTGGGACTCGAACTAATTTGCCTTTTATTTTGTAGGGGGAGCCTGAATTGTTGTAATAGGGACGTAAGAAGGAAGGAAGCACACATTTGACTTTTGCTGGAAAGCCTTGAATAAATGCTTTAATAAGTCCCAGTTTTTAATCTTTCTTCAAGCTGTAAATGCTGGAAGGGGACCCACTGCACCACGGGATATAAAGAGCACTGGAGGATTTGCCCCGCTCCCCGATGAACAGCACCTGTGTGGTCCCTGGCAGCCTCTGTGCCTTAACCAAGTACCCAGGCCCTGTAACAAAAACTCTGCCCTGCACTTCTACAGAATACCAGCTTTGACAGCAAATGGGAAGGGCACAAGGAAAGAAGGGAGAGGAGAGCAGCAGGGAAAGTCTTTTTACCTTAGCTTTACCCCAACATCATCCTAGGACCAAAACTTTGTATTTGGTGGGGACACAAAAGCCACTGGCAAGCTCTTGCCTGCACATCTGTTACTTGCTGTAAGCTAAAAAGCCCACAGGTTATGGCCCTTGCTGCTGCATTACCTGTAAGTCACAACTTCCAGCCCTGGGATGCAACCGGAGTTGAAAACATTTTGGAGAGCTCACAGGTCTGAACTCCCAGATTCTCTCAACTCTGAGTCAGTTAAAATCCTGCATCAATGTTGTGCTCTTTGTATTCTGATAGGCTGCAAAAACTCTCAAATGCTGGATTTCATGTCGAGATCTAAATCAAATGCTTTGCAAAGCTGTAGTTATCTCAAATTCAACTGTGGACAGTAGGAGCACATAGCACTGCAGTCTGACCATCAGTCCTAGTTACAGAAGTCCTAGGCCTATTAGAAATTATTCAGGCAGACAAATACTAAAAGTGTGACTGCAGTTTTAGCTAGATGGGATATAACAGTCAAAGGGGAACAGATTTGCATAACCCAAACAATTTGGGGTCAAATTCTTTGGAAACAATGTGCTTTATGATGTACAGAACAATTCACTTCTGCTTTGTCTTTATTTAGGTGCTGAACAAACCCAGCCCCTACGGTATACTGGGAGCAGCAGAGTATTTCTCTTGGAACAGATTGAGAAATTGTGTAGGTTCTCTCAGATTCTGAAAACTCCAAGTTTCTGCAGTCAGAGCCCACCACAGCCCCACTGATAAACCCAGGTGTGTGTTTCTGTCAGCCACTTGACAGGTGCTGCCCTTCCCCTCTCACATCAGCCCTCTCCCCATGTGCTTTCCTTTGGGAGTGGGGGACACTGATGTGCAGCTCTGCAGCAGGAGCGCTCAGCTCTCCTCCACAGGTGGGCTGGCCCTGCAAATGCAACACCCCACACACCCTTTGTGTTGCTGTCAGAAATCAATACCAAACAAAGCTGCGCCTGCAGCCTTGCAATGGAAAATTAATTAAAAAAATAAAAGTCAATAGTCTAACAGACCCTGGCCAGTCCTGGTTTGCTGGAGAATAGGGGTGAAGAGGAGAGCTTGAGCACAGGGGAGCCACAATGCAAAATTAGCATTTTTGCAATAAGCAGAACAGCAGGCTGGCTCAGTGAGGAGCCCTACTTTGAGAAAGGTGAAATATCTGCAAATCTTCTCAGCACCCACCACCAGGGAAGCTGTCCCAGACCAGCACCACTGAGGAGGAGCATGATGGAGTGTTTTCCCAAGGCAGGAGCAGTCCTGACAAGCTTGTGGGAACACACTCAAGATCCTGCACCTCTCAGCTGGGTGCAGTAATGTCTACTATACTGTCAGGACTTTAGAGAGGCACCTAAGACAAATATTTAAGATACAAAAGTAACTAATAAATCATTAGAGCTTAAATTGAATTGGGACTGTATTTTGGCTCCTTAACAAGAGCCGACGCATGCCAGGACTGGTTTCATTGGTGAGGAAAGGTTAACACCCTAACTATTAAAATTTTTCCCATGCTGATATTTTCCATTTGTTCCTTAACAGTGGAAATAACTGTAGTGATGTTATAGTAATTTTTTCTTCTAGAGCAAAGGAGCGAGAGGCCACGTGCTGTCCTTCCTCAGAGGTATCGTGATGCTTTTGTCTGGAAAGGCAAGTGCCCCCCAGCAGCTGAACAGACTGGATGGGCAGTAGCTCGGACCCCAGAGGCTCCTCTCTTGCCCTGCCAGCAAACTAATACCAGAAAACAGTTTCTCTTTACAGCCCCCATTTAAAGATGGGGTAAAGCTTTGCTCTTCCTGTGGTGAGAGAGCACAGCTCTGCTAGTGGCAGCGGTCAGTCTTCTTGAGGAGCTGTTGTATTTTCTCCCGTGTCCAAAGTCATCTATTTATTTTGAAAGAGTGACAAAGTCTCTGCTGCTTTCCAGACAACGCCGTTGCCGTGTCAGTACAAAACATACCACCACCCCGCCTCTGCCTCTGTCTGGCCACCCCTCCCTGCATCTGCCTGCCTGCCTGCAACGGGTGGGAGGAGAGCGATTTCCTTTCGCTAAATTATCCCTCCAAAACCTTACCTCAGTTGTTTCTGGACAAGCCTAAAATTGCATACCTCTTCTAGCCACATCCCTCTGCTGTTTTCTGAGCTGTGGCTTCATTTTCTGGTCTGTGAGCATAACCCCAAAGCACAACACGCTACCCACACCGCCCCAGCTGCTCAACATCAACCAGTTTTTTGGGCTGGCAAGAGCTTCTCCAGCCATTCCCCCAGTGTGCACAAAAAGGGCTGTTCTGAAGGTGAAGGTCAATGAAATGATATGCTACGTGAATATTTTTTCCTTATGTTCCTAAAATCACTCCATATACCAGGAAAAAAAAGAAAACCTTACACGAGAGCAGCTTCAGTCCATTACATTTCCAATGCTGAATTTGTGGGTGTTTTACCAAGACAGAGATCAATGCCCGAGAGAAGGTAGGCTGGCAGAGCTGCCAAGCCCTGTAAGAAACTGCAAATGAGCAAACAAGGCGACTGTTACATTTTTGAAATGTCACAGAACTGGCAAATAGAGTATTTAAATATCTTAGAAAAAGGTAATGTAATGGAGTTTTCTACCTGAGCAAAGCCAATGTGAAAAATCCTCCTTAAGAGTCAGGGTGTATTGTTTGCAGTCTCTTTTGGATATTATATCACGGGACACACATTGTTCTATTCTTTATCACATTTCATACCCTTATTTAAATTATAAAAGTGAACCAAAGCTAAGGCTCAAGCAAAAACCATCATAGCAGTTGTACATATTTATTGGCCAGCAGGATGCGCAAACTGAGCCCTTCCAGAGCAAAACACATGAACTGGCCCAGAGCACAGGGACCGCGTATCAGGCCGCGGTGGGCAACAACACGTCCCAAAGGCACGTACTGCTGACGTGGGATTTACATACATCACTTACACACCACTCCCTAAATCACCCTCACTGGAAGGAGACAGCACTACTGTTACCTGAACTCTGGGCAGTAAATGGCAAAACACTTCACATGCATCTCAATGGACGTATTTTTCATAGCAAATATTTTTCATCTATTTCATCATAGCAAAAGAATGACTTCAAGGTTTTTTTTGGGATGGGTTTGCTTTCATATGCCAGGGTCCTGACCGCTGTCCTGTGCTGACAAACTAAGGTGCTGGATTTGCGTGCAGACCTCTTCTCCTCTTCTCTGTGGTTGGCCTCGGTTTGTCCCACAGCTCTGCCCTCACGGGAACCCCACCACTGCTGTCAGGCTCATTGTGGAAAGCTGTGCAAGGATCCTTGTCCTCAAGGGAGAGGAGGTCAGCCATAGGAGGGGAATTTTTCTCCACACCTGCAGGCTTATAGCCGTTGTTAGCAAAAAGCTTTGCAGCCTCTCATTTGCACAGAAATCACCATAAGAAACACCTGTGCGCCCTTTAGCAGATGGTCTTTCACCTCCCCTTCATCATCCTCTCCCCACAACACTTTCACAAGGACTGTTCAAAATGCAATTTCCACATTGCAAGCGTTTCTCCCAGTTGCACACGGGTACCCAGGGACAATGGCATGCCACACTCTCGAGGGCGCGCAGCCCTGGAGAAAACACAGGGAGTCGGGGCTGGACTTCAGCTGCCTTCCCCAGAGCGGCGCAGCCCATCCTCCCCTCAGCAACAGAAGAGAGAAATTCAACACCGAGAAATGCTAAACCCCAGCCAAAACCAAAAGCCAACAGAACAGGCAGCCAGCAGGGTCGTGTAAGTATGCGATACGTGGCAGCATGCTGCATTTTATTAAACAGCAAGCACCTCGCAGCAGAAGAACAGCCTCCAAAACGTTAATTTTCCTGCAGTTGATTAACTGTCCAGCATCCAGACTCACATTACCTCTGAGACTGAGCACATGTGGGAGGGAAACTGGCAGCCACTGTGGGGAGCGAGCGCCAGTGTATGATCCTGAAGTGCTCTCACACCATGTTTGGGTTTATTGCATTCCTCAGGGAGATGCCAAATACTCCCACCCCCCAGTTTTTTACTTCTTTTTTGGTGGATGGGGATTAGGATGAGGGGAATTTGGTGCCTGTTTGTTTTTCAAACATCCAAGTTTGGACACTCCTACCCTGATTCTTTCAGGCAAGGTGACAGATACAGACATACCGCCTAACCCCTAAATGCTTGTGTGCAAGGGTCTCAGGAGCCTCCTAGCTACAAACACCTCTTTTTAATGAAAGTGATGCCTCTTCAAAGCTGTCTTGCCATGTATTTTAACACAAAAAGGCCCCTCTCACACAACAGATTTTTTTATTTTGTTGTTGTTACTCATTTGACTCTGCAAACAGGAAAGGGACTGAGCTGTCCCTGTCTCCCAGAGCATGTGGCTGCCACACACAAATGTTAGCCCATTTCCAAAAGCCGGCATGGAGCAACAGGAACTATCTTGTTCCCGTAAGTCAACAAACAATATTTAGAAAGGTCTGTGCTGTGGGAGGATTTCCTAACGTAATACAAGTCATCAGACTTAAAACACATGCCTACTCTGGTGAAATTAATAAAGCAACAAGGCTGTGTAGGAAAACAGATACAGGAAAACAAGAACTTTCTCCTGATGACTTCATCCCACAACTGCAAATCAAGGGGTCAACAGCAAATCAAGGGCAGTGTTGCTTGGGAAGGGGAAGCTCTGGAGATTTCTTGGAGAACTTGAAAGGAAACTTGTAGAGTTTAATAACAAAAACAACATTTGTCTTAAAAAAAAAAGAAAAAACAACGAACATAATTTTCCCAGCATTGTACCACAAGAGCATCACTCATGGGGAGAGTGTTGCAACCTGTATAACCAAGGAATGAGCCTGACCTGAGCCACTGAAAAGTTTGTTTCATCCCTTTTTTACTGTGTGGACAACATCGGACCATGTGGGCAACATTGCCTCCCCACCACCACATTCATCCATGTATTTTACTCAGGCAATGTTAGGGTAGATCAAGAAATGAGGTTAATGCTTTTAAACATGGGGGGGGGGGGGGGGGGGGGGAACACAAAACCCCCCAAAAAACCAAAATCCCAACCCCAAACCCCAAAATCGCAAGAAGTCACAAGTTTGAAGGGACTAGGTTAATGTCGCAGCAGCAATGGAAATTTGCCCCTACCTGCAAAGCAGGCAGAGAGGGATGGACCAACACTCCAGAAAGGGTTGGGTGGCCCCAGGCAGGCACCCAATCTGTGTTCTCCTCACACACTCTTAAGAAAAAAAAGACATTTAGAAAAATTGAAATGGTGGACCTTTTTTCCATGTTCTCAACATAACTATCAAAATGAAAGCTGATCCTTTTGTGTGGAAGCCTCTGAGTAATCTGCTGGAGCCCAAGAGGAAATCCTAGTCAATGTTTACAGCTCTTTGCAGTGCAGTCCTGGACTGGACGGACCTTGACCCACCGCAGTGCAGCCGTTCCCAGGTATGCCATTGTCTGCTTTGACCAAGCAGGGCTTTACAAAGTTGCTTTTTTCAGTACGCGCAGCTGAAGTACTTGTGCAGCACACTGCAGTTATAAAAGCTTTACATCTCCTCTTTCCGTTGCTTGGGGAGCACAAATATGTTTCTCATTTATTACCAGGACGATCTTCCTATCTGCAAACTTCAGGACCTCTAAAGATGAACCATCAGCTAATCTCCCAATTTGAAAAAAGGCAAAAAGTAGCATGTTGTAAAAACCTGCATTAAAATCCCACATTCAC
This sequence comes from Morus bassanus, assembly GCA_031468815.1. NCBI lineage: Eukaryota > Metazoa > Chordata > Aves > Suliformes > Sulidae > Morus > Morus bassanus. Next base: position 8,983,576 of record CM062583.1, read on the forward strand.
AGATGCATGCAAAAAATACCTTTCTATGGTTAAAAAAAAAAAAAAACCCACCCACACACGCTTATCTTAACTCCCACAATCACGTTTTGCCAAAACACTTAATTTACCTGAAGCTTTTGTGCAAACAACAGGAGATGCACTAAATCTCCCATTTCCAGTACTATGTTTGATTTGATATTAACCACTGAAAACAGTAGGGATAAATATACTTAGAAGAACACCATCACCACCAACTCCCTGTGACTTTTCAAAAAACAGCTTCTCAAAAGCTAAAGTTATTTAGAATACAATACAACATTCACAGAAATAAAACATTAGTCATTGGCTCCCTAACCTCATCTCAAGTCTTCTACCTGCCTTCCTGAAGTTACATAAATCATATGCTCAAATTTAAAAAAAAAATAAGCAGAAGTTACTGCAATTCCACAAACCATATAAAATACTGAGTTTAGTATTGAAACATCTAAACTACAAAAATATTTATTTTCTTCTCTTCAGTTAAAAAGAGTAATAGCTGAAGAACATCAGTGCTGTTAACTACAGAATTCAGAGGATGGAAGAAATTTTAATAAGCACTAGGTAATCTTCCCCAGACTTCACTAGTTATAAAAGCTGTAAGCATGGGATGTTTTTATGTAATTTTGTAAAAGTATGTTTTAAATTCTTTAGCATGTGTAGCTATAGTGACGTAATGAAGTTTATCATTTCAGCTAGAACGACGTTGTTTTGTGAGGCTCTTACCCAGCAAGTTTCCGGACTCTTATGAAATACAGCTGCTTCACAATTCCTGATGAGTCCAGACGGTGCCTCCGGGCACCTCAAAGCTCAGTGCAGATTTTAAAATACAATTCACAGGTCACTGTGCCCAGACAAAACTTCAGCTAGATAGAAGCATATCGTGCTAACAACCCACCCAGTGCAATTTTAACCTACTGTAACTTGACATGCAAAGGAAGAGAAATCTTTCACTTTAATGATTAATTAATGACAATCACAGGGAGATTTCCTTTACTACTTCTGACCTAAATTTGAGGTGCAACTGTCCTTGTGCTCCTTTCTGACACCTGAAACTCTTTAACCTCCCATATACCAGTCTAACAGTGCAGCGGATGTGCGCTTCTTCTCGTTGCACTACACCAGAGCAACTGTGAAGTCCCAGCACACTTCACAGCTGCGCTAGGAGTTTCACATCTATTCAACATGCCAGCCCCGTAGCTACCTGAAGAAACAATTTTTTATTTCCAAAAGCTGATAGCAAAGCCTGAGAAGCAGAGAAGAAAACATTGTAAATCATTTCTCTTTAAACATATTCACTATTCAGCAATACAATCAATCAACAACTTTTTAAAACCCTCATTTTTTTAAACTAATTTATTTGGAAGTCTTTTAATTTGTGGTGCTTGGTTGTTAAGCATATAGTAGAATGGTTTGGGTTGGAAGGGACCTTTAAAGGTCATCTAGTCCAAATCCACTGCAACAAGCAAGGGCATCTTCAACTATGAGGATATCATTTTAAAGCCCCTAAAAATAATAACCTAGTCAACACAAGCCCAAAACCTAAAGATTTTCACATAGTAATCTAGCCACTAGAACTGCAGTTCCAAATAGCAGTTCTACAAAGATTCCTTAAAAAGAGATGGTGAAGTTTCATTATTTTGGATGGGTTAGGTGAAAATAATTTGCAAGAAAACATAATGGAGTAGATAATACATAACGTAAAATAAGAACTAACCTAGAAGCTTTCATAAACTTCATTTTCTACCAGCTCTGAATAATTGAAGTTGTAGCAGAAGAAAGGTGGGTTCATTTTCTAGCATAATTAAACATAATTTTAAAGAGTTCTGATAGCAAGTGCAGATAGCAGCAATTATCTGAATGATGTGCTCAGATATTTAAGTTCCACTTGTCCCAGGAACAACAGAAAAGTTTTGCAGTTTCCAAATGTTTTGCAGAGGTTTACATAATGCTGAAATGCCTTTCTCTGCATGTGTGTGCATGCACGCGCACAGGTTGATGGAAAGCTGCAATTCTGATATTTTGCCTTGAAAAAAGCTATAAAGTGTCAAAAGCAAAGAAAACCTCAAAACGCCATTAGGAGTTTTGCTACATTTTTGCGGTGCCTTTGGCATCCCCTTTCTTAACATTTATTACTCTTCCCTCAGTCCTGGCTGCCGCAGCACACTCAGCTCTGCCAACCCTGGCTCACCCGGCAAAGCCCGTCTTTCGAAGCACTGTGCACTATAAAAGTAACGTCCTCCCTCCTTGCCAATCTCTCCATCTGCTACCACAGCAGGATTGTTGGGAAAGATCTGCTTAGATGTCACGCTGCCTGTTACTGGAAACTTTTGCCATCTACTATTGCCTTTACTCCCATACTTCACAAAAATATTGGTGACTCTAAACGGAAAACAATTCCTTTATCAGATGTTTAAAAATAGTTAATTTGAATCACAACCGCTTTTAGATTGCTTTTATATTCACACAAATATTACAAATCAGCACAGATTAAGGAATAAAGGTGCAAGGTCAGATTTGTATAGATATTAAATAACATATTCAACAGTCCACACCAAACTTATTTCTTACAAAACCGTTTTATTGTTTTTTTCCCTGTGATGTGGATAACTTTTGACCTATGTGGATAACACATGCTTCTCTCCCAAAGCCAAGACCTAAATTCATCACACAACTTATCACACTGGAATTCAATTTAAAACCATGCAGTGTCATACACAGAAACACACTGTCTCTGCCCATACAGCACCCAGAACTGGAGACTGAGCATGCAACACTGGAAGAGACCTTCCTCAGGGTAATACTATTTCTTTTAATGTAAGTATTTACACCCACACCTGACAAACAAGGCCCCAGATAAGACCAGATACACAATTCGAAAGATGCCTGACTCAAAATACATTTCAGAACAAGGAAAAACAAGCATTTGGAGACTAAAGCATTCTCTACAATCTTTCCGCGCTCCGAATGCAGGCCTTGATACTCAGCCACGCAGCCAGACACTAAAGACTTCCAGCATGGCCCAGCACGTGGACAACTTATTGCCTACAGGGATAGCGGACCCAAACCTCTGCTATGAAGCACCCCATCACACAGGTTACAGTAAAGAGAGGGAACACGCTGCCTGGACACAGCTATGACACAGGCAGCTTTGCAATTGACTTGTTTCTTCTGTGGAATTTTAAGAAAGGTCTTACCTTACTGCTCCTGGTGCACCACCCCTCCTGCCTTGCCTCACCTCTCTGCTCGCCAGCGCTAGCGTTCCTCATTTCACGGTAACTCAGGCAGAAGCTTGCAGCAACAAAGGCATCTGCTTCACACGCTGCTCACAACCCCCAACCACAGCCCTGAGGAACCCCATCCTACCCGGATCTGGCCAGTGCCAGGGAAGGAAGGGCTCTGGGGGCAGCTCGTCACCAGCAATGGCTCCCACCTGGACCTGGGGCCCCTCCAGGTGCACCTCATTGTGCACCAAACCATCACTCCCAAATAGCTCCCCGCAGCTGGGACATCCTTACCTTTGTGTGTTACACCAGCATAACCAAGCTCAGCTCCCTGGCCTGCAGGTGCTGAGGGGAGGGAGAGGGGTGCCTGCAGGCACCACGTCTCTTCAGCTGAAGCAGTGGCAGTGTCCCTCATGTCAGAGCTGGCCAGGGCTGCTGCCAAACCCACCCTGGGGAGGGGGAGCTCCGATGGGCCAAGGAGGGAGTTGGGGCAGCACGGGGTGCCCGCACCCCAGGGCAGCAGGGCTGAGGGGTCTCTGTGAGGAGATGCCAGTTCTGGCAGACCCTCCGAGCCCCTCAGCCCCACGGGCCGCACCTCAGGGGGGGATGGAGGTGACAGGTGGGAAAACACCACCAGGGGCAGGGAGAGGCAGCGGCGTCGGGAGGGAAGCATGGCGGGGGTGCGAGATGGGGAAAAGCGGTGCTGGCAGCTTAACTTGTCTTTGTTTCTCCCCATCCAAATCTATTTTAATTTTCAAGAAATGAAATTAACTTTCCTCAAGTTGAGACTGTTTCACCTGTGGCAGTAATCAATAAGGGACGTCCCTGTTCTTATCTCCACCCATGAGCTTTTTCACCTTATTTTCTCCCCACCCTGCTGAGGTGGGAGGGTGAGAGAGCAGCTGGGTGGGCACCTGACATCTGGCCACAGTTGACCAGCCACAGGGGCTCAGGGTGCATCTTCGTACCAATTAAAGTGATAAAAACCTGCACATAGCAGTGTCCTGTGAGACACACAGCTTGGGACCGTGACCTGGACAGAGTATTTGGAAGCAACGAAAACAGCAAGCAGTGAGAGGGGAGATAAATCAGCCGACCAGGAGCTGATTGGAGAAAAAAAAGCCGGGAGATGATATTTCAGTTTTTAGTCAAGCTCAATGCTCAGAATAGTTGGAGTACACTAAATCTGGGATCAAGTATCCCTGTACCACGATCAAGCTAGAGTATGGCCATTGTCTTAGGTACTGCCCGTGCTGCTGCAGTAGCAATGTATCTGTGTCTAGCGGTCCCATTTCAGGGGATGCCGAAAAATGAAATGGCAGCATGTGGAAAGGATAGAGAATGGGGGAGTTACAGAAATCCAAAAACCTTTGGTAAGAGATATGTGGAACTCCATGTAGCCAACGCACAGGGCAAAAAAGTTCAAAGCATTACTTTATTGCAACCTACATATCTGCTTGTGGAAATTTGAGGTATAATTTCTTTTAATTTATATGACAAATATTAAGAAATGGCTGGAAAGAGATTCTGACTTTACCTAGATTTAAAGGAAGGTTAGACTTCTTGCTTAGAATGGAAACCTACTAAAGATTGGCAAATCGTAGAAAGTGAAGAGTGTGGGTGTTTTTTGTTGTTGTCATTAACTGAAAACTTACAGACACTTCTGAGTAGAGGTATGAACACACATTTATCAAAAAGAGGCTCAATACTTAATGATGAGATATTGCAAACATTCATGAATGATTACCTCTCTCTCCAGAGCAGTGATTCTGTGATGTTTCTTAAAACACATCACAAAAGGGAACATCCAAGCAGATGCTCCCTTTGCCTATTTTCACCTGAGATAAAGCTTCTGAAAATGCACAGTGCACCACACAGTTGGTTTGCCTCCTCCAATCATTAATCATTACCACTCCAGCTAATAAGCAATGGCAAAGCAAAGTTTTGCAATATTTTCTGTTCCTTCAAGACCTGTTGCAGCAACTCTTCCCAAAGTCAAGTATGGACACTTTCATCCACAGTTTTCCTAATAGCTGTTCATGTTAATCTTTGACCATCCAACTCCTCACTTTGTTTATAACATGGCAGTATTATACCTTACAAATAAGAAGAGAATTGTGCTGGAAGAGTTCTTCATTAGGATGTTACATAATGAAAGTTGTGAATGCTGCAAAAGGAAAATAAACCATTAAGCAAGCATTTGCCACTGTTGTTTTCAGTTATGGCTCCCCACGGAGTACAACTCACTTTTATGCAGACTTGAGTAGCTGCTAGGAGGTAGACCATAACATTTGTTTCAAGAAATAACTACCTAACAGGGGCAGTCCAGTTCATTTAACAGGCGTTGAGAGAACTCTACTTTCACAGAAGCAGTTTAGCAAGAGACAGCTTTTATGGGAAAAGGAAGACCTGAAAATTTATACTATCATGAAACATGGGCATAAATTGGTTCCTTGGGTACACAAATTCAGAGCCTGTTCATCATGGAGCACAAGCTTCTCATCTCTGAGTAGGTGAACAAGTGGCAGCTAGACATTTCTTACAACATATTACCAGGTCAAGAAGTCTGGAGAACTTGTTTTCAAAAAATGTAGGCAAGATCACAGCATGCACAGAGGAAGGAAGTATTGCTCTATCCTGGTTTTCTCTTCGGTGCTTAAACACAGAAGAACTTCCCTAGATTCAAGCAAAAGGAAAAGCTGACCTGGTAAAGAGTTAGAGGTCAAGCAAGAAAGCTTTCAACATCTTTTTGATATTTCCGCACACCTCCCATGTTGAATAGCACATGAAAACATGCCAGAATGTTTATCAGAAAATTATTTGCCTTCAGGATCCATAAAGAGTTTCCTTTGTCTCCTGCCAAATTTTGTGAGCTTGGAAAATCTTAATTAGGAAAAAAAGTGCTTTAAGATGAAGCATGGAACTGTTACCTGTTTTTGGGAAGGGAGGTGGAACGGACAGAGTCTCATTGATTCTTTGTCATAACATTCTGGGGTTTTTTGTATACACACAAATTCTGAAGTGTCCATAAAATTTCACCTAAACTCCAAATAGATCAAGGGTACAAAGCCCCTCCAATATCCAAGTTCTCATACAGCCTTGAAAAGACAATGCATTTTCATACAGTATTTGATTTAATGCCCATTTTATCCCAGATAGTATAATCACAAAAAACTGAACACTTGAAAGTGACTTGACAAACAGAACCAGATGTAAAACATCGTGAAGCTTACGAATTCATCACATAACAATTAAGCAGAAAGAGGACTTGAAAACACTGGATTTCAAAGTTTTCAGCAGACCAACACATCTGTTCAGTCCAGAATTCTCTTGTTCCTCCTGACGTGTTTACACAGCGACAAGATGCACTAGGAACTAGATCATAAGCAATTCTGTTTTCAGGGTTTCATTGTCTTGCAGCAGCTCCAGGGCAAAGAATAACTACATATTAATATGCAACTGATGAACATGGGTGCATTGGCCACTGGCCTCAGCAGAAATATTACAGACAGATGGGAAGCAAGGAAGAAATGTGCTGTTATACTCTAATAACTAATGTTAAATAGGAAATGGGCAGACATTAAAGAATCCTTCTATGAATAATTACATATTTATTACTGGTTATAAGAAGTGCCCTGTGAAGTTACTTTGCATAATAATTTTTAAACTGTAATAAGAACACCATACAAAAAGACAGATGCTCCTTTCTATGAATGCATAAAAAAATGAACCAAACAAGTAAATGTTTCCCTCACTTACTCTTCATGAACAACCGCCCATCTGAAGAAATTATGCCTGTATCTAAACTGGCCTTGTAATCACAATGTACTGTTTATGTTGTGCTTACAAATTTCATTCATCACACTGGCCAATGACAACCATTAGCATCCATATCTTCACTGCCATAGATTTTAAGTCCTACATAAAAAGCAAAGGAAGCACAAGTCTGCCTGAAAATTTAAAATGCTTCAGAACTTCCCAATAGTATTTGTTTGAAACTTGACTGCTCACCAGAAGACAGTAGAAACTAGAGCCAAGTATGGGAGAGCCAAGATTTAGGAGAGGTGAGCAGACACCACCAGTAGCCAAGAAAGGCAGCAGTGCCAGAAGTGTTACTTCCAGTCCCCAGTCATGACTTCAAAAAAATTCTTCAAAGCTCTCATCCACACTAGCGGTTCTGGATGCTCTCCACATTAATCACTCCTAGGAAAAGAAGTGAACGTTGTGCTTGTGCAAGCAAAAAGCTCATGAAACTGCACGTAAAATTTAAAAACTAGCCCCTTCTAGCATTTGGAGTCCAAAAGCATAATGGAAAGAGAGCACTGAGTCAACCCTGGAGCATCTGCAACCACTTTCAGTAAAGCTGGAAGATAAATCAGTGCTTGAGGCATACTCAGAAGGAGCCTTCCTATGTGACAGATGCCTTCAGCATTCCAGCTTGCTAGCTATTGTCACCGTTCAGTACAAGGAGAAACACTGCTGGGACAGATAATTTTAATATAGCTGCACAAAAATATTGGCCCATAGGGATTAGTTAGCTAGTTGTCTCCCATCCAGTTTCTAAGCAAGATTCAAATCTGTCAGCAATTTAACCTCACTTACCATGTTAGCTTTGTTTGTACTGATTTCTAGATGCTGGACTACGTAAAAAAATATCTTCCAGTACCAAAAGGACCAGCATTTTTTGTACTGAACTGTCATTGCTAAGCATCCAGTGCTGCATTTAACCTATTTCAGGGTAAGGACCTTTTTGGTACCATGCAATAGCGACTTCATACTGAGGTGAGCTTAGGCATGAAAATAGAGGCTTACCCTTGTGAAACCAAAAACTGTTCTGCTGCATGGTGGAAAGACTCCCGTTAGAGGAAAAGATTGTGAATGTTTTGTTGTATCTGAACTTTAGTTTTCTTTAGCTTTAAAACGGATTAATTCTTGGGTTCCATCTTTCTTTTCCCTTAGTACATTCACATGTCACATATGACAAGATTTACTGTCTATTGAAGGTCCCTTATGTTTCTCTTCCCCCTAAAAAAAATCTTATATCTTTTCCACTTCTCTTCCATATTGTCCATATACAGCATGAGATTGCATTTTCCATGGATGGTTTTAATTTTGGGAACCATAACCTAGTGCCATGTGCATTTCAGGCCTCTTCAAATCTTCTGTCCTTTGTAGATGACAAACTGATTTTTATTATAGCTAAAGAGTAACAACATCTATATCAATTCATGGTCCAGGGTTATTACGTTAGTGGCAACATTATTTCTTAAATTCTTAATTTCTTAAAACATTCATCACCCATTGTTAGAAGTGACAAATTTTTACTTCATTATGTAATTGGTTCTTTTTCTCATATTATGTTTTGCTTTTTCCATCTGTTAGTTTCCATGAAGTTGCAACACAGTTTTGGCACAAACTAGGTAATTTCCATCACAATGTATTCATCTTCATATTTTCGTCAAACATCTGGAATCATTCTGCATTTCTCAGCAGAGCAAATATTGCCCAAATCTTACTCCTTAAAAGAATGGAGAAACTTGACACTAGATGATGCTTTGACTAACACGTAAGTTTCTGCATCTTCATAACCAAGTATCTTCATTTCCCAACATAATTCATATCTACTCTGATTCAATTCAATGTCAAAAGAAATTCACAGAACACTTCTTGTAATTATAGCTCAAGATATTCTAAAGAATACTAGGAATAACAAAACAATACACAGTAAATATACTTACATGTTATTCCAAGAATTTCAGAGTATTTTCTGGACTACTTATTAAAAAACCCAACCAACAACTTGAGTTTGTACACCATTTTTTTCCTTCAAGTCTGAAAACTTGCTTTGTGATGAGAAGTTATGAGTTAATTGTTTCTGCTTTTCCTTATGGTTGTTTTGCTATTAAATCTTATTACAGTAACTAGTTTGTTAACATTTGAGTCTATTCTTTAATAGTATACTTTCTTCAAAGTGAGAGGAAAAAATAGTCTAACAACTACTAGCTTCTGCTAATAATTGTGTCAGTATTAAAAAATGGCAAATATAACTGTTCTATGACTTTAATTTATAGAATTGACTATTTCAGTTGGAAGGAACCTACAATGATCACCTAGTCCAACTACCTGGCCACTTCAGGGCTGACCAAAAGTTAAAGCATGTTATTAAGGGCATTGTCCAAATGCCTCTAAAACATTGACAGACTTGGGTTACCAACCACCTCTCTAGAAAGCCTGTTCCCATGTTTGACCAGCCTCTTCGTAAAGAAATGCTTCTGATGTCCAGTGTAAACCTCCCCTGGCACAGCTTTGAACCGTTCCCATGCATCCTATCCTGGATCCCAGGGAGAGGAGCTCAGCACCTCCCTCTCCACATCCCCTCCTCAGGAAGCTGCAGAGAGCAACGAGGTCGCCCCTCAGCCTCCTCTCCAAACTAGACAAGCCCAAAGTCTTCAGCTGCTCCTCACAGGACGTTCCCTGCAGCCCTGTCACCAGCTTTGTTGTCCACCTCTGGATGCATTCAAGGACCTTCACATCCTTTTCAAATGGTTGGGCCCAGACCCGCACACACAGTACTCGAGGTGAGGCCGCACCAGCACTAAATACGGTGGGATAATCACCTCTTTTGACCAGCTGGTTATGCTGTGTCTGATGCACCCCAGGATGCGATTTGCTCTTTTGGCTGCCAGGGCACACTGCTGACTCCTGTTGAGCCTGCATAATTTATAAAATTTATATGATTTATAAAATTTATAAAATTTGTTTCGTTGATTCATGAAATCATGTAAAACATTAAAATCAGGAACACTATGAACAGAAACTTCTGCATGTCTGTAGCACAGGAAACAAAAATAAACCCCAAATTTTCTTTAATACAATGGCAAATCATAATCTGCAAAAAGCCTCTTGTAATTTCTGGATTTAATTTTCAAATATAGAAATGCCCCAGATAGTATCTTAAGCCAAAGGAAAAATAAAGGAAATTTATACCAAAAGCATGAGTTTATTGTGTGGTGCTTTTCAAGTTTTCCTCACTCACAACTACCGCTAGTTCAAACTAAGAGCTCATTTATCTTTTACCCATTTCAGGCATTCTGTAAACACTTCCCGTAGCTGCCTGCATGCCTTTACAGTTCTCCACTTTCAGAGAAGCTGTCGAAAATATTGCAGACACCAATGATGCATATTGCAAAAATTTCTAGAAGCCCATTTGCTTTTCCATCCTCTGAAATCCTCAAAAACTTTGCAGCAACTCCAAATAAAAGCCAAACCTTTCTTTTGCTCAGATGTCTGTGACAAAGCAAGCCGGTTCTTCAAGTACAAAAGGTAGCTCCAGCACTGTCCAGACTTATCTGGAATCAAATACTTCTTTGCTTGCTTCACAGTACAAGCACAAATTTCTGAATATCCTTGCCTACCACGCCTTTCCTGACCAGCCTGCGACAGTACTCATACACCTTTCGTAACCATGTTTTCCAGGGCTTTGGAAAAATAAGTCTCCTCCACCAAGTGTTTGATTGGAGTGGGGTCACACAGTAATGACAGATATCTCACTGTTAACCTTTACACAGCTTGGAGAATCCATCTCTTGTGTAGTGGCAACAACTCTTAGTAGACATCTTCCTCTTCAGACTGGAAATCACCAGTTTTGCTCTTCTGACTGGTACCAGAAAGAGGCAATGAGCATCTGGACGGTGAAGCCTCTTTGTTCAGGGAGCAATCCTGTTCATGCCAGTCCACGCCGGCTGCTGAGAACACTGCTCGCACCACAAGGAGAGCAGCCATCTAGCTCTGATACTCCATCACCGTTCCTCCTCTTTCCCACACCATCTTTACCATTCTGCTGCCTGAAGCCACATGGTGGTCCATTAGAAGCAATATTCCCAAATAAATGGTCCACAAAGGAAACTACCTTGTTTCAGACCTCTGTATAGTTCACTACTGCTCGGGCATCAGAAACGCTGTGCAATTTGCAAGTCCATCTGCCTTTATGATTTCCACATAGTTTATGCCAACACCTTGTGAGTTGGTGCTCAGCACCATACCCTGCAGTTGTCCGCAACAGAAGAGTTTGTTGATCTGTCCCCTTGTTCCCACATCTGCTATTCCCAGTAGGTATTCAGAAAAATAACTCAGATTTTTAAAAGGTCAGTGAGCCAGGAATACTGTAATTTAAGCAGAGACCTGTGCATATAAAATAGTTAAAAAAACCCCACATTAGGCTGGAATATTGAAAAGCCTGAATGCACTGACGTAAGTAATATTAAACTTGTATCACTACATGTCAAGTAAACAGACAAGACTGGTGTAACAGTATGTACATATTACCTCAGTGTGAAAGCTATGTCTCTTGCTAGATTCTGACTGGTCACATGGCCAGCATCCCAAATTAAGAACCTCTTGTTTTTTTCCACTTCTACACTGGAAGTGATACTGTAATGACCAGCATGAAAGAGTACATACAATTCTGCTAACCACACCAAAACATATACATTTGTTAAAATGAGAAGACCAAAGAAAGAATAAAACTCATGTGATCCAAACCATTAAAACCTGCTATGAATTGAACGTGAGATAATTTAACTCCCTTCATATTCATTTTTAAGGAGAGGTATCTAAAATAAAAAGCATTCTCATTTACAAGCCAGACAAACACAAAGTATGTGATATAAAAATAGTAAAACACATGGAGCATTAGCAGGTGAAAGAAATATGTTGCAATTATGTCAAATACTGCTTTTTATATTTTATTAACAAGCAAGCATCCCTGGAACCGGGTCTATATAAAAAATACTTCATTAACCAATCAGAATACAAGGGAGTTATATAAATTTATTTTATGCAATGTTGATTAGTTTTGAAAATTCCCATGTTTTAATTTCATCTTTTATTTTAAAAAAATCACTAAAAGGACACAACCCACAAAAATACAATCTGTATCTGCTCTATATTTACAGATAACTGGTCACTATTAAGGCACAGATTTAAAACTAACATTTTTACGTAGCAAGTCAAATATTTGTGCATAATATAACACTAACAATACCGTACACTGTACTGTCATATTCCCTTTGTGGAATCAAAATAAGTGAGAAATTTTTTTCTTCCAGTGTGTTCTTTTCTTCGTGTGAAGCCCTATTAAAAAATAATGTTGTTAATGGGAAATTCTTCACTTTGGTGTAGATGATATAAGCACTGCTCAGCAAAAGACCACATCAACTTAATACTGTAATAAAAATCAGTTTCTGAGTATAGTACTGTCTAGATACATAGTATGTACTTACGAAAGACTAAAAATCTAGGAGTGTAAAGTTTTTTTGATGCTTTTAAGTTTAGGCAAAATAAGCAAGAAGGGGTTGCAGAAAATTCTGTACAAAAGTGTTGCTGAATATTTATTTCATTAAAAATATTTTATAAAATGAACACAACTGAATACAATTTGAGTTGCAAACACCAGTCTTGCAAATGCAAACATTTAAATGACAGCTTATCTGTAAGCACGTAAGTAGTCCATGTGAATGAAACTATTTACATGCTTAGAAGTAAGGACAAGTGTAAATAGTTCTAGAATTAGAAGTTGTGGCTTCCGCGAGGGTTTCCATGAAGTTGCTCTTGCCCGTGTAACACACATACACACAAGTATCTCATAGATATGTGGAAATTGACTTTTGGCATTTGAGCGCAGTAACTTTGATGTGAACAACTGCGTGCGTACAAGATGCAGTTTTATCCATTCAGATCTCTAGTACAATTTTAAAACCAGAGGAAGCTAACTGCTTCTTGATCTACAGGGGAAGTCACCCAGCTATACACCATTAAGTAGATATGGCTGAAATGAGTACTGAGCAGTTATTGTTTTGCTAACCGCAACAAGACTTCATATTATTGCTTGATCATCTATGCCCTCAAGTAATAGTTTCTTTAAATTCCCTTTGTGTGTGCAAATTTTTCTATACATAATTTTGTATTCTCACCTTAAAAGAAAGAATTATCCACGGAAAGTGTCAAAACTATTTCTCACCCATCTTTGCATAAAAACCAACTACTGTAAATGTTATTCTAATGCCTTCTGTTAAGAGCACTTGACAGTGGTTTATGTCCATCTCAAAAGGCTTGTACACTGAACATAAATAATACATTACAGTAGAGGTAATTCACAATATTTCTTATGGGAATGCTTTTCAACAAATTAATGCTTGGAAACTTCATATTGCATTGCAGAAAGAGGCACTTTATGAATTCCTTCATTATATCAGAACCCTTCATTAACCCATAACAAGACATCTGTAAAGACAGAGGAATAATATAGCCAAATTACTTGGACTTTCACAGTATAAGAATGCGATAGTTAGCTCTAGCCACTTATAATATGGACTTTTTCTGTTGAACATAACTTGTTTCAGAAATAGTTCATCTCCAGAGTTTTAAACACTTCTGCAGCTGACAATTACAAATCTAGATTGAACAAAACAGATGCTATTACACCTATTTTATGTAGGTCACCTAATTGCTGCATGCATAGTCGTGTAAGTAATACGCGTCATTTATTAAATGGCAACAGTGCTGTCTTGTCAAATTAGATTAGTTGTCTGTTTAATCAAACTGACAGCCCAGTGGTCTAGTTTGATGAATGCCTTTCATTCTCTACCATAAATCTGCAGTAGATCAGTTTAATCTATTATGTATTGTAGGTGTACAGAACCTAAAAATAAAAGTCTGATATAAATAAGTGTCCTTTAGTGGCAGGGTACTAAAAATAGCCCTTTGCTTTGAGACAACCATTAAAAACAGTTTTAGCATAACAGGCAGCAGTTAAATATGACTGCAAAGGATTAATATTGCAAGGTCCATTTTGGTCTTTCATTGCATCTGTTACGGTGAGTGAGTATTACTGCAAGCAGCATTAGACTGCTTTATAAGAGCGTAATAGGACTGGTCCACTACCAAGTGGCTTGATTTTGGAAAAATTTCTTCAGATAACTACTGGGGAGACAGAGAGAGGGAAAAATCTGCAGAAGAACCAGTTTCTAGTACCATTATAGTGAGATGTGACTTAATGCAGGAACACCTGAAAATAATTTGATTAGTGCCAATATAAAAATTGATATGGAAATGAAAGAGAAATAAATTTCCACAGGACAAGAAATCAGAACATGTAAAGTGCAGAAAGACCTCAATAATTATTTTAAGCAGTACCAGAAAAATCCATCTTGATAAAACCAAAATCTATGCTCTCTGGCATCCCAGCTCTTCATTCTTCCTTCATTCAACAAAGTAAAAATTCAGTGCATACATTATAGTTATAGGTAATAAAATACTAAACAAAGAACCCTATATTATTATTATTGCAAATTCTGTCCAATCTACACGAGTAAAACGTAACCCACATTTGGTGTTTTGAAAGACAACAGACAAAATGTGTTTTCTCTTTTTTTTTTTTTTTTGGCACAGTATTGTGCAGACAAAATGCTTTGGTCCTTGACACCCAAACTCCCAAAGTGCAGAGGGTGGTGTGCAGTGAAGGCTGTCCACAGGATTGCCATGTCCATCTTTAGAGCCGACTTTGAGCCACAACTTACTGCTACCAGCGACCACTGACACTAGCAATGTCCGAATGATACTGACGCGGCAGTCTTCCACTAGCTCCACCTTCCAGGAATGAGGCACGTATGTTTGATGGGTCAAAGAGCTTTCTTCGGTTTTTATTCAGTTCTATAAAGGTCATAAAAAATATCTGTCATCAGAAATTAATTTTAATATTTTGATCTACACCAAAAGCAAAGCTTCTATTTAAGCAAAGTATTTTAGACATAACGGTATTAACTGAAAATGTCTGTAAGGTACTTGTTCAATTTAACGGTTCAACAGGGTAGGAAGAGTACCAGGTTAAGACTCAGAGGCTGCAGGCATCTATTTGGTGCAATTCTTAATTGGCATGGATACAGTGTGGAGTAGATAATGCTTTGCAATATTGATTTAGATCAAATTGACAAAGCTGAAACACTGTAAAAACGTTCCATTATAATACTCAAAGGCTGCAGTCTTCCTGAAGGTACAAGCACACAGAACGTATGGCTGCAGCACAACCATCCAATGTAAACCAAGATGACAGAAAAGCTTATTAGCAACCTGGTCATTTCTCAGTGCGCTATTCTTTATTTTAAACACAACACTGAAGCATTACTTTAATAAGGACTTTTAGAAAAAACATGCTCTCATTCAAACATGCACCCTAAGCTTGTATTAGCAAATGCTCATCCAAAATGTTTTTCCTTTCCCCACTTTTCTATTCTTGTAAACAAACTCCATGATAGATACAAATCACTGAAGGATTACATAGATTTTCATGACTGCTATTGAACTAAAGTACATTGTGTTTTTACCCTCTTTTTAAATTCATAGAAAACGTTCACTAGTGGCATCAGTAGGAGAGACGCAATCAGGAGAAAAATGATCTAGTGTTACAATGAAGCATCTGAAGAAAAAACTCTTCCTCTGATACAGATTCACTGCCTAAACAATATAATATGAAATCCCATGCTATTTATTACATTCAGAAAAAATCTAGTTAGGCATTATATACTACAACACGTGGTAAGAAATTATACTTGGCCTTCACCTTTGTGCATGTAGGGTACAAGACAACTTTTTAATTCAAGTGGGTTGGAAAAATTCCAAATAAGAGTTACATGTTTTTCAAACCTATACATTTTGCAGAAACAACTGGCCTTTTGGGGTGGGGAAAAAAACACAAAACAAAAAACCCAACCCAAACAAAAAACCAAATCAAACCCAAAGCCCCCCACAAAACCAGGCAGTTTTTCCCTGTTGGATGATTGTTCTGCTAATCAATGAAGTGGAGGACAAGGAACCAAAAGCCTGAAAGTGCCAGTTCCGAGAGGTATGTAGTGTCATTCAGACTCCGCAGAGTCTGTAATCCCAGAGCTTATAGGACCCACAGTTTTGGGGTGTAAAACAAAGTTCACAATCTGCTGTGAAAGAAACTTTCCACCGAGGTCCAATTTTACAAGGGGACACAGGACTATGCAACTGAAATCTTATTTGGTAATGTGAAAGCTCTATAAAGCCTGGTATTGAGTGCCTTCTGATGAGGGGCAAGCCAATACGACCTCTGTGGACTAGATTCTTACTTTTCAGTCTTTCCAAGATCCTTTGTCAATTATAAACACACAACTCAAGTGAGAAGAATACAAACAATACTTAAAATCAACAAATGATAGTCTGCGCTATTTACCTGAGATTGCAAGCAGCATTTTTCTTCTGGCACCAAAAGTGGTAATTCCTAACTCTTTCAAATCTTGATCAGTAAGAGTAAGGAATGTCTGCAGATCAATCTAGAGTAAAAAGAAATAGGAAAACTAGGCAAAACAAGCCTCTCCCCAAAAGTATTAAGTAATAAATGTGGTTCAGAATAGCTTCACAATTTTTGTTTCCCTACTGCATTTTACAGTTACTCTGCCAACCTATTCTTTGCATGTAAACAGCAATCATGGCTTTCCAACGGCTTCTTCACACAGTTGCTCAATTTGCTACTCTGCATTTCTGACAAATAAAGAGAAACTAAGAAGCAAGCAGTTTCAGAAAAGCACAGAAGATCAATCTTATTTGTGACTTGAGATTTTGAGTATTTACCACAATTGCTACAATGTACCTGGGAACAGCTAGGTATTTCTGTCTGTAGATACGGTAGGTGCTTCAGTCTGTAGTATGTTAGCAGAAGATGATTGCCCAACTGCTGGTGACGTATCTGAGCTAACACAAGGAGTATTTCATAGCATTCCAAAGTGTGTGCAACAGTATGTGCCTGTGGGTTTTTTGCTGCCAATACAATTCAAAGAATCGTAATGGAAAACTCTTCAATTCTCTCTCTGGACAATTCTACTTGGCTCATCTCACACCTAATCAGTGCCTTGAGGTAAGAAAAACTAAAACAAAAACCCACCTGTCAAGCAAAAGCCATCCTTAGTGTTAGAAACCAACACAGCCATCTCTCCTTTTTAGAAGAATGACTAAGATAACAGGAAAGGCTTAATGACTAGGTAACATGGGTATTATGGAACATGCAGGGGAGTACAAAGGAGATAAACCTGAGGAACTGTAAACAGAATTGAGGCACAGCTGGATTTATTCATTCAGACTGAGGACTAACCTTGCCACTTTCAGACTGGTTGCAGGCAAACCCATGCTGGTGTCTACCCCACACCTGCCAGTGCTTTGCAATCCAAGAAGAGTTCACTAGCTCAGGTGCAGCCAGTTCCTAAGCACTTTTGTGCAGTACTGCCCAGGAATAAAATTCCCCACAGCTCTTAAGCAGCATGATTAGAGAAACACAAGAAATGCTGGCAGAAAACACACCAGATCCAGCTGGCCCAGGCTGAGACAGCAGCAATACACTTCAGTGGACTCAGGACGATTCTGTGAGCGCACATACATGAGTGAGTTAGTGCACAGGAGAAAGTACAAATTTGCCTCCTGTCTACCCTTGGAATAGTGTAGTTTGCACTTCAACGTGCCCCTGGTGTGCACAGTTTTCCTCTCATGGAAGCAAATCCAAAGCTAAATACTGGCACACTAGAGCAAGTTGTGCAACATGAATGGAAGGTCCTCTTGGAATTTGTTCTTCATGAACATGTGCACAGTTCTCTTAACACTGCAATCTGCAAAAACCGACTTTGTGTGGTCTACTAGGAGAAAACATGCAGGTGCAAATCCGAGACCAGCAACTGGTGCAGACCTCACTGTTTATAAAGATGCGAAACTAACAGATAGGCCCAGAACACAGGAAGATCCAAATCTAACTGTGGTCCTTCCCCTGTACCACATGAGGTACTGACACAATCCACACAGACATCTATTTTGCTCCATAGTACCCCCAATTCCAGCAGTGTGACACACAGAACTTCCCACATACAACTACAGTGCTTTCAGGACAAGCTCAGGGGCACTATGTCTAAGTCTAAGTCTTGCAGCTGGGATCACTGTACTTTTGTGACACAGTTAAATCTGTCACCAGAATAAACTACCTGCAGATAACTAAGTTGACTCTACCTATATAGTATGCCACGGATATGAAATACTACCATGTGAACTAAACTGAGATTAGTTGGTGTGGAGGTGGAAAGCTCACAGAGGTGACTGACCATATCTCCCTGTTGGGAGTGGATCAAAGGAAGTCAACTAACATAAAGGGAAAGAGGCAAGGGATGAATATATGTGACCTCAGCATCAGCCGAGACAAGACGTCACTACTGAATGCAGACTGGATTTCTATAACCTATACATGAAGCTGACCAAAAGTTATTCAATTCTAGTTTGCATCCTAGTTTACAAGGAGGAGCCAAGGTCTAAACTTCCTTGAATGGAAAAAAAAACACCCACAAACCCAAAAAAAAAAAACCAACCTAGTTTAATTCTGTAAGCATAAATCAAAGGTGCAAGACAAAATAGTACTCCTGTCCAGGCTGGCTATGTGGAAATTGAAAGATATATGATACAGCTTTGAAACAACAGCTCATGAAAATCCTGTCACATAATGAGACTTCTTAGTGGCTTTGGTCAAGAGAGAACAACTACTGCTGGAAAACATGCTACAAACACAAAGGTGTCTTTCAAAGAAATACGAACCTCTTGCTGTTGGAATACGTCTGTGTATTTGCCCAAACCAAGTTTGCTGAACAGCTCAGGCAGATCAGATCCCTTGAACAAACTGTTCAGGTTACAGCCATTGCTTCCTGTCAGCGAGGAAATGCAGTCCATGTAATTACTGCTACTGAGATAGTGTTCAGCTGAAAGGGGAGAAGTGCGCTTTTTAGTCATGTCACAGAAGTGCACAATTTTCTGTCATATCAACTTTGTATTCAGTTAGATAATTAAATTAACAAGCTATTTAAATCTTTATTATTCAGCAAAAAAAAAAAAAGCCTTTCAGTGTTCCAAGACAATGAACAGCAAAAAGCAGATTTTTTTGTTAATTAAGTTCCAGTGTTTGTTTTCTATAGGAAGAATAAAATCACATTATTTGACCTGTCAACATGGATACAAGTCAGGAACTTATACAGGGAAAGAGCTGCAAGACCCTGTTGCTTTTTTTCCTCTTAAGCCCTCTCCTCTTTTCTCCAGTGAATATTTTGGAAAACACCATTGCACACAAATGCAACCAGCCATTTTTGGTCTGGGTGGGGAGAAAGCCATGCTGGAGCAATTCCTGATAAAGGAACTATCTAGTAGCCACACGATTTGTCTATTATTTCAGTACAATACAGAGAAAAAAATAAATGCAGTAGTTTTGTAAAAGACCAAATCTGGAAATACAACTCCTAGGAATGTAATTTAAAATTGTATAGGGAGTGTATCTTTAAAAAAAGTTTCCAGGGTGAGGTTCTTAAAAAACCCAAGAAAACTGATTTAGCAGTGCAATCCCTTTCCTCTCTGTGTGTGTACTGATAGTATGTAATCATATAGTTCATAATTATTTTTCCTCATGCTGTGTAAGAAAAGGATAGCTCCTAGGGAGTGCATCAGGCATTTGTGTAAATGGGGCCATTGTGAGTGCTCCCTGCCTTGGTAGAGACACAGGAAAGAAAAAAACAGCAAATGCATGAGGCTTGCAGGACATAAAGGATACTTTCCCAGGTGAGTAAAATTAAGATTGCCCCAGAGACTTATGCTATGGCCTCCACTACAGAATGCCAATAGGATGTGAAAACCACCGTTTTTCACAACTGGCTACACTACATTTCTTATTTTCTGGGCACAGACTAGTTAGAAGCATTTGGGATTGGATTTACAGAGTTTGGAGAACTATCAACCTCAGCTCCATTTTGGAAAAGAGTTTTAAAATACAGTAAACCATTCAATGTTGAAAATGTGAACATTAGTTATTGCTTTGTTGGTCAAACTTAAGTTTATTTTTTAGACTTTATTGAAGAAATCAAGGCACCACCTTATAAAGTCTACGATAACAGTAAAAATACCCAAACAGAAAGTCATGATCCTACACTTGGGGCAGATGATGCAAGGTCACGTATTGAAAACTGAATATTAAGAAATACTTCTTACCGGTACAGTCAGGAAGCATTGTCTTAAAAACAAAGAGGAAATCCAACACTACTATGCAATTGCGTCAATGAAGACTTATATTTTAGCACTCTGGCACCTATACATTAAGGTAAATACATTTATCCAGCAAACTCATAACTATTTCTTTCGTCCCTCCTCCACACACTTCATTCTCTGGGAAAGCTACAGCTGCTATAGAACAGTTTCCCCACCGCCAAAGTACTCATGTTTCTAATTTTCTTCGAATGCACATGTAAATACATTTTTAATCCTCATTTATTTTGATTAACCTAGAGCTTCCATTTTTGTCAAATTAATCTGGAAACATCAATGGCTTAATTTCAAAGACAAACTTTTCATCTCTTTTGCTCTGTGAGTACTTAGAACATGGTATTCAGCCATTCACAGCTGAACATGTGCTTTTTAAAATCATAAATAATTACAACTATACCAACCACAAATATTTTCTCTAATTGAAGCTCTCTTTTCTTAGAATGTCCAACTTATATTATCTGGGTACTTTGCTGTTAATCTGTGATTTAGGTTTTATTCACCTTTATAAGAAATAGGCAACAAAAAAGTAAGAACAGCCATAGTAGTTATTTCCCCATAATGCAGTTAAGTTAGTACGGACCAGTATTCTCTACCTCCATTTTCCCTCTTTCAGAAAGGCATATATTAAGTTATTTAAAAAATGAAATTAAGTTTCAAAGAGTTCAACTGAAGTAAAATTTCAATTTGTAAGTTTTAAACATTGTTTAAAAAGTAATTACAAAATTTACAGCTTGTATCCACAGAAACCAGTGTTTAAGACCATGTGCTAGGCCATGCCAAACATATGGACAGTCTTATCACCATAAAGAGAATCATGCTTTAAAATTCAATATCAGCACAGATTATGACTTCTCCACCAGCAAGCAAATAGCCCAATAAAGACCTGGCTGTTGTTGTTGCATAGATAATAGAGCAGAACGACAGTAGTCTAGAAATAAGCTTTTATATAAGTCTGTTTTCAGTACACCTTGAAAAAACCCTTCCAAGACAGCAAAGCGCTTTCAGCAAGAATGTCTTTCATTTAAAAAATTTCCTTAAGAGTTTTCCTTTTGGACCATTATTTGTATATCATGTTACACAATCTTGCATATGCTTTTACTTTTCAATTTGTAAAATAAATTTACTTTACAGGTGCCAGTAATTTAAATCCCTAGTGATGTTAGGACACATTTATATTAAAATAAATATTCATTGATATCAATATGATTTTTTTAAAAAATCAGATCTTAAGAAATTATTAACCTGATTTATTTTGTTTCCGTTTGGGGCTGCCAATTGAGGAGACAAATTCATTATGAGCTGTGGGTCCAAGCCCATTACGGTCTCTCCAGTTATCAGATTCACTGCCACTTCCCAGGTGCTCCCGACTGTTGGACCGTGAGAGAGACATCGATGAACCCTGCAAATCAAAAAAAGAAAATTTGGGCAGAAAACAGAAGTTTCATTGTGACTCAGATGTTTTCTTTGAAGCAGCTCAGTTAAAAAAAGCAGCTTTTAATGCTTGCAAACATTCTTTTGGCAGTTGATCAATACTCAAATTATTGCAAACCAGACACAAAAACAGCAGGTGTGCTTAAAACATATGCAGTTTACAGATTTTAAGCAGAAGTTATTTAAAGACCGTGCTTCAAAATAAATTGCTCAGTATTTCCAAGTTTGTTTCCAAGATGTTCCATGGTATCAAATTCCCACACAAATTCTAGACAAAACAGTCTACTGACTATACCCCTTCATGGGGAAGAGAACATAACAGAACATCTCTCTGAAGATAAGAGGATCAAGTACACAATACTTGACAACAATATGGTATACAACAACAATTCTGCAATGGTTTGTGAATTTGCAGATTTTTTTTTTAAATGGAGTTTCATATTCCTGTAAAGTACTAATTATCAACTCTCATCACTGTGGGTCAGAATGTTCCAAAATAAGGTAGCAGTATTCCCTGAAAGCAGCAGTTAACTATGGAATTGGGTGGGGAGGTACCCAAAAAAAGATGGGCATTATTGATACCACAGACTTACATGAACTAAAATTGTGGAACCAAATGAACGATTTAATTCTATACAGGTGCATCAAATTCCAATTGAAAAGCATAACCTGGGGGGCAGAATCTTTTTTACTAGTCAGGAAAATTGATACCACTGAAAAGAGGCAAAAGCTCCTTATCATTGGCAAAATCAGGAAGGTGAGAGCTATGGTTAGTATGACTCAAAAAAGTGAAGAAAGGCAGGAACTGACTTCAAGTCTTACAGAAAAGCAAGAGACAGGGCCTCTACATTATGTTAGATCATAGTGATGACTAAGAGTCATGAAGTAGAAAAGATGTCACCCAATGTTTCTGGAAAACTGAATGCATAGTAGAATATCACAGTGAAGATGAAATATGTTTGGTGAGCTTATTTCACAAATTAACGTCCCAGACATTAGACTATAGTACCACTACTACGTCTGTTCAGAGACCTCAGCACATCACTCTCAAACATGCATGTGTACGGAGGATACTGCTTCTAATACCAATGATGTTGAAGACTGCTAAATAGAAGAAGGAAACAAGGAATCCAAGTTTTTTAGCTCCTCCAGATGTTTCCACAATAGCTTATACTAAACAATGGAAACGGGAGTCCTAACACGCTATCATTTCACTGGAAAGAGCCAGGCCTGTGGCTTGCACATGGGCAGACTCTGAGTGACTAAGATACAGTGTTCTCGGTTAGAATGACACGCCTGCTTAGAGACTTTTAGCAGTGCATCATGTTTTGGGGGGAAACCCCACCCCAGCTCAATCAGTATAGAAAAGTATGTAAAAATAAATTCACAGATTTTGGCTGTAGCTTCTTCTCTCCCCTAGTTACTACTGCAAGCTCATTGCATCTATCCAAACCTATTAAAGGTAGTTGAATGACACAAAAGTTCACATGTCAAGTGGGGAACACCAAGGCACATTTTTACCATGGCTGAATATTTTTTTTGCATTAAAAGACAGGTATATCCTAGAGAAAAGCTGTATGAAGTCCCAGTCCTGACAAAACATACCGTTTACATCTTTCATATAAAAGTAGCACAGAAATAAAGAAAAAGGTGTCACTGTGGAAGTTGGGAAAGATTACAGCAAGGAAACACATTAAAAAGCAACTTCAGAATGCCTTTGAAAAGGAAGGAACATAAATTCCCTGCAAGATTCCCATGGTGGGACTCCAAAGAGACTTGCTGGACCCTGTGGCTGCCTTCTCCCTAGGAAATCTCTGGGCCCAGTGAATAGTGCAAACAAGCAAGCTCTTCCAGTTCTACAGCTTTGTCAACAGAAGGTAAGAGCAGCTGCAGCCATTTCTTGTTCTAACATTCTGCTCCACCATGCAGTAATTCACATTATATAGTTTCTGTTATATACACATTGTTTTAATTATGTTACAAAATTTCTACCACTCCTCTACAACTATTGAGACATTTGGTCCCATAAGTTAAGTTTCTTTAAAGAAATATCTTTTCAGGAGCAGACTTCTATAAAGCTAGAGTAAGATTTATAAAGCGGATATAATTTCGTGTGTTGGGCTGAATGTATTCCATATGCCTTAATATTTACATAAGAAACATTTTTCAAAATAAAAAAATATTTAGAACCCTAAGAAGAAAGCTAAAACTCTCATCTGCAAGACTTTTTACAAAAGTTAGACATTTCTCAAGAGAAACAATTGTATCATTCACTAGAAATAAAATTTCCACTACAGTGTATTTTTTTTTTATACCTCATATGTAGTTGTCATAGATGGCTTGTACGATACATGATTCGCTCTTCTTAGTTCCTTGATAGTTTCTGCAGGCATAGATTTAGAAAACCCCAAACCACTCCACGTATTTGTTGGAGTTCTAACTTCTGTTACAACTGGCTTCTTTAACATAGCTGAAAAAATACAGAGACAAATTAGTCCATCTCAACCTTAAAGGTACTAATATGATAACCCCGAAGTCATGTATGCTAATAGACTTAAGCCCACCAAACGGTAAATTCTAAACACCTCCACTTGCTACACAGCTGGAATCCTACCCTTCCTTAAGGCATTTTACTCTGTCAGAAGATAGTTAAACCCCATAGGGTTGTAAGGAAGCCGAGTCATATCTGTTTCAAAGAGAAGGTTTCTGATTTTCTTTTGGTTTAGGAGTATTTGGTTTATTTTTAAACAGGGCCAAAGATATGGTTAAGTCCCTTATCAGTTTTGTAACTTAATTTATCCCTGAAATAAGGAGCAACTTGGCCAACGACAAACACCTTAAAATTTAGTTTGCATCCACATAAAATCAAGTATTACAGCCATGAGGTCTCTGAAAACAACATGGATTATTTGCATATGGATATACTCACACAGATAATATCCCATCTGCAATTTGTTTATACTGTATTTTATACTATGTTGGTATTAAGTTTTTGGAACGTGAAAACTGATATACAAATGTTTCACTATCAGCTTTAAATTTGATTAAAAATCAAATTACAAAACTAAAGCTTCAGATAATTTTCAGCTGTGACCTAAAAAATTTTTCAGAAGTCACTGTTTATCCACATACCTTTGGTTGCTAGTAGCTTCTTCTGTTCGTAGTCAAATGCCTAAAAATGAAACATGCAGAAGATAGCTTAATTGCCATTCTAACTAAATGTCATTCCAGTACTCAGCTCTTTGTCAAAACAAAGGTTCTGAAAGCGGCCAGCGAATACATCTAGGAGAAACCTGAAGTATGGCACAATAATTTGACAAGTAGTCCAGTTAAAGCCTTGTTTATTTAAAGTGTTGACTCAAACATAGGTAACAAAGGTTTTAAATAACTATCTGATATCCATTTGAGTGAGACTGCAGTAGTATTTACAAACTGTTTAGGCAGAATTTTTAATTTTCTTTTTAAAACAGGACTTTTTTCAAGCATTGTTTCTCTTTCTTAATCATCTGCTCTTAGCATTTAAAACATTCCTGAACAGTACAAAACAGATAATATATCTCTTAGACAGCAAATATAGGCACCACAGTTATTTTTAATAATCTTCTTTCAAGTTTAGTTCTTCTGAAAGGAAAAGAACCTGAGTGCATGGAGAAGATGAGTTTTGAGAGAATGAAAAAAACCCAACAACTTGTATTTGCACTACCTATGACAATGGAAGATTTGAAGTTCAAATATCCCTGGTTAAATAAGTTATACTTTTTTGAATTACAGATGAGCAAATCTAAACATACACATAAAACTACAAAATTGCAGTATTTAGCTTGAAGCATTAAATTCACTACTTGGAAAAACTAGAGCTCTGATAAGGCGAAGGGCTGCAAAACACTAACGTTAATGTTGTTCCACTGATCCATGCAATCTAGTTATGCCCACACTGGTAGATCCATACTGAAAACTACTCTGTTATTACAGCTTGACAAACAGTCAAAAGGAGCTTTGCAGTAACATGGAAGTAGTTTATAGTATAGTAGTAGGCTGTAGCTAACGAAGTAGCAACAGTACAAGAAAAAAAGGAGTGTATGTACAGATCCGTATCTGTAAAGCAAAACCAGTGTAGTCACGCCAGTAAATCCCCCTGTATACAAACCTGAAGCTACAGAAAAAACTGTGTTGCCACTGCTTATGAAAAGTTATAAAATATCTTGTATATGTAATTCCCTCCTCTCAAAGCAATGATGTAAGTTGTTTGGGTTTTTTTTTTTTAAACACACAAGTGATGCTTGTGTAGACTAATATAGCCATAAAATTTATTCTGTACTTAAGTTTTTCTTATTCAACAAAAGCATAGGGATTTTTTTTGTCTTCAAGACTTAGTTGGCAACCCACTCTTTAGTTGAAAGAGTTAACGACTTTACTGGGAAATGCTTTTACTGAAATGGTAGTGGCAAATCAGTCTGCTGGTCAACAGTCACCTTTGCATTCTGTGCTAATTTCACTTTGCAATTATCAAGTTTTGCACTAGATTTGGGTTTATTCAGGGAAACATACCTGCATATTTACATACGATGGCTGCGGAGCTAGACGTGCTCTTTCAGAGTTCTGCTGGGCAGCTGCTGCTCGCTCTGCTGCCCGTTCACTTCCAGGAGCCTTTTTATCAGCCATGGGACTTTCAGAAGCACTTAACTCTGCATCTGAGAGCAGCCTCTCTGCAGTACTGCAGGAGGAAAGTCAGTATTAACTCCAGTCTTCTTTTTCACAAGCAGTGAACTTTCAATGCGATTTTGGTAACTCATCTTTACCCTGAGAAGTGTGGCAGCAAAATTCAAGAAATAACGGTACACAAACATCTCCCTGCACTTAACAATATTTCCAAAGTCTTAGCTTTCCTTTACCCGTTTCTCTGCCAGTGAAACAAAGCATCTATTGCTGCTTCCTATATTACCAAGTATGAGGCACAGTTTACAGATCCAGATTTGAGCATTCTGGTATCTGGAATTATCACATGCAATCCCTACAATGTGACTTCATACCGTTTAGCCTTGCTAAGGCCAGCAGCTCAGCAGTTCTAACAGATTGATAGTAGTAGGATAGAGAGAGAAACATAACAGGGACTAAGGAAATTCACATGGGTCCAACTTGCTGCTTTTAAAGCTTCAATTATGGCAGACCTACATGCCAAAGTGCCTCTTAACGTAGTATTTTCTTTTAAAAAAATCAGCCTCATTTTATGCCTACTCTAGAAGAGTATAAACTTTTACTTCAAAGCAAAGTGATGTTGTTTTAGATGCTGTAGACTACCCAGAAAAATGCCTTAAGGAAACTGTGAGCACTACATGCTCAACGAAAAGAACAAGACATACAAACAACTGAGGCTGGTTAGCAGGAATCCTTGGATTTCTAAACTCTGAGAGCAGAATTAATGAAATAGCTTTAACAGTGTAAATACATCAGGTAAGAAGAAGATATGCATCTCAAGAGTGATGAACAGTTCCCAAAAGAATAGTTAAAATGCTACTAAAAGTAGATTGGACAAAACTTTGTGTTAGGTGCAAAATTTGTGTTGCCAAGACACATAATGACTCAAAAAAGGCCTTTCCCAGTGCTGGCTCATTAAAAAAACAAGCAAAAAAATAGAGACAAGTGTTTGAGAACATGCTGTTATGCCCTGAATATAGCTTTTCCAAGAAGAAAACAGCCTCAAGCACACATGAAAGAAAAAAGGCTGTCAGTTAGGAATTGTTCTCAAAGCAATCAATAAAAAAAGAAGGAAAGTGCAAAAATGTATCCTTTAGAAATAGGTAATGAAAGTTATTCTGAAAAATAACCCCACACTTCTGCGGAAGAGGAAAGGCATTTATTTTTTCAAACCAAAGAAAAATACTTAGGATGTGCAAAAAGCATTCAAAGTTTGCAATTATCAGGCAAACAGGGAGGTATATTAATGCCCAACGTGATTAAAAATTAAGCCAAATTTAAATCAGCTCTTTGAGTATCTTACAACTGAACCACCCTTCTACCTACAAAAACATGTTAAGTATTTTTGTATGGCAAAAGTTCCATGAATCTGTATTTGCATGTTTAACTTACTGTAAATGAGAGTTTTTGGTGCCTTGCAGTAATTCAACCGTTTGTCTCTTAGAACAGGCCTGCTTGGAAGAGCTCATCATCTGCTTCAGGTCACTGGTATTTGCTGAATGGGATGGACTTCTTGGCATGCCCACTTCTACAAAAGCATCATTGCAACCTACAAGACCAACAAAGAGAACAGTTAAACAAAAACTTTCCTATGTTCTGGTGAACTTACTGAAGGAATGACAACTATAGAACAAAACCTGCTCTTCCTCCTTAAAGAATTATTCTAGTCTTCAGGGATAACAACTTGGTCAAGGTTAAGAAGTCAGAAACATAAGTTCAAATGCACAAAAAAGGCGTAGTATCCACATATAGTAGACACACTAAGTATTTTCTTCTTTAAAAAATTTATTTTAAGTAATATTATTTAGTATTAAATCTGAAGACTGACAATCAGAAGTGACTAAGTATTTAAAAAAATTTGGTTTTATATCCAGTTTTAATAAACCTTGCCAGGTGCTCAGATAACTTTTGCTGGAATAAAAGCTCCCCACTTAATGTTCAAACAGACTGTGTTTTTACAAATATTTATCACTTTAATTTGGCAATGCATCTTTTATTCAAATCAGCATTTCAAATGACCACAACCCTTAATAAAAGAGCATCTCCTTTTGATCAGTATTTGCAAGGGAAACAAGGACTTTACACATATTTGCCCAAGTTTGAAGAGGAACTTCCCTCCCTCCAAGAATGATGGGCACAGTTTATTAGTTCCTTTAGCTCTCAAAAGGCAGCATAACCGAAATTGTTATAAAACACGCAAATAAATTCTGTTTGCCAGGGTCATCTAGGTTTGACCTACACATAATTTACTGCAATAACCTTCTCAAAGGTGTTAATTCTTTCTTTTCATCACAAAGCAAAAATACAACATCATTTAAACCAGCAGAGATTGTTTTAAGCAATGAAGTTAAGCTGCTGTAAAACATACTAGAATTTTCATAGGTTATTTCCATCTGCTCTTAAGGAATAAATAAAATGTTACAAGCCCATTTATATGTTGACTTAAGGTGTTTCTATCAACAGTACAGCTCAGATACTAAAAAACTTCTATTTACTTTCTTTGACAACAAATCTGGGAGATCCAGGGGTATTTTCTGTCAACATGGCTGTAAAACCAATGCACAGGCAATATGTTTACATTCTGGTTTCATGAACTGTACATAGACTGCACAAACACTACCAGACAAAAGAACAAAATACAAAAATTTTACCTTCTGCACTATTTGACTTGGCAGCTACTTGTTCTGAGGCACCATGAGAACTTGTTTGTCTTACCGGATCACTGTGGTTTGTGCTCAACACACTTTCTCCTAGCGATGTGGCAGACAGTGCAGCATACTTGATATTTGAGGTCTGAAATGATTGTCAAAAAATCATTAAAGTGACTGTTATGCTTAAGGAAATATCAAAAGAATTTCTTTTTCTCCTGCACAGATAGAAAAGGGAAAATAATTCCTGATATAGGAGAACAATATGCTTGACTTCTCCATTTTTCAGTCTTTAAGTCATATTTTGAAAACACCACTGTTCTATTTCTAAGCTTAGTAGCCTTAAGCATCTACTAATGCAGCTAGTTTTCTGTTTCAGCTCTTCTTAGTAGAAGTTTATTACAAACAGATCTGGTTCTGCAGAGATAACATCACTTACCTTTACATGACCATTTAAAGAAGGTGAGCCTTTTTTACTCTCTGATTGTATGCCGTTGACATGGACTTCAACAGGAGTCAAGCCTGGTGGTGGAGATGGAGTGTTCTGACTATAACTAGGTACTCCAGACAACAGAATACTAGTTAAAGTTGCTTGGGCAGTAGATGGTATCATTAGGTGCGGAATAGCAGAAAAACCTGTAACAAAATTCAGTCATGTTCCTACCAAGTTTCTCATTTAACTTTCTCAGGTAATATAGTGCTTTATATAAATCTCTATGTGGCTTCAATACATCACTAAAATTTCTGTAGAATCACTTGCCAAAACCATAATGCTTTATCTAAGCATTACTTTGTAGGTTAACATAGTTTCCTGTATAAAACAGATCAAAACATTGCATGTGACAGCACGTCATAAGTTTATATTAAACTATAACCTTAAATTTGGATATTTATTAATCTGTGTTAAGATAAACTTCAGAATTATTAAGGCTCCGAAGAATTCATTATTCTGGACTCTTCAATTGTCATTCTAACAGATTACTGTTGCACAATTCATTTAATTTACTTTTAACTTGTACCAACCTGTGGCATTCGTGTTCGCAAGAGATGTTGCCCATAACGTGGGACTAGGCGTGCCTGAACTTGGACTCTGTAAGGGACTTACAGAGCTATTAAGGGCATTCAGGAGAGAGTTTGGAGCAGTTGAGGTGTTGACTGACAGGGCTGTTGGACCTAAAAGGCCTGCAAAAAATTGTGGAAGTGAATATTTAGCCAAGACATACAGAAATACATTTTTACAAAAGTACCAATTAAAAACAAACAAACAAAACCCCACTAAACTGCACCAGCATGTATTTTACAAATTTTGACATTAAACCTGCTGTTAATTTCATGCAGAGAACACATTAAGGACAAGCGTTCTTAAACTGGGAATCATATATCCAAGAGGAATTGTAGCATCTCTTAAGTCCTTCTACTGGACTCTGTTGTCAGAACAAAGAGCCTGCACTGGCTGCTTCTCAGCCCCACCATTCCTTTGTACCCCTTTCATTGCTTCTGTTAGGTTATTTCAAAGAAGCATCACTTAGAGAACAAGAAAGCAACTGCACTTCACAACCTTACTTTCATTTCAGACAAGAACCTTTTTCTCAGAAGCTCATATGAATGAACCACTACTTCCACACTAAGAACTATTCCTTTTTGCATCTACAGTACTGACTGCAAATCATCCCCAAAATGCACTGCTTATTACCAAAGCATTCCCTCAAACCAGCTTGCCATGTAAGAGCATTCACAAGGCAGTTCAGCACTACGTTCTAAAGAGGTAAACACATAACCCCAGAGTGCAGGCATGACAAGAACAGTAACAAAAGCAGCATTAAAAACTACAGTCAAATGGCACAAACACTTGCCCCCATGTGGCCCCCAGGAAAGCATCTGACATGGAACTATGCAGCACTCCTGGATGGCAGGCCACAAGGGAACGCGGTGGTTACATGAGAACTCTGAATTTCAAGAACCAGTGTCAAGATTTGTCACTAAATTCTTCTGGGACTGCTTGGTTTTCTGTACATTTCTGATAATAGGGTATCTACAGAGCTTGAAAATAAAATAGTAATTCCAGTCTGGACTATGCACTTCTATAAAATTACATTAAGATAGAAAGCTTACACATTTCTGTCCTAAATTTCATACCGATAAGTAGGGTCTAAACTAGTAGCATGTTCATCCCTCAGTTACAGTGGGATACAGCCAGAACAAAAGTGTGGTGTTAACTATGTTAACTTTCATGGTACTGTTGACAGTCTTAAGAGTACCTATCCAAATTCAGGCCTGAGACATCACAATATTGCCATAGCAGAAATTTCATTTGAAAGAGATTCTTCTGAAAGTTGTAAAAGCAACATCCTACTTCACTTGTATTTCCCTCCCTTTCACTTTTAGCTGAGTGGTTTGCGAGCTTCTGGAGGATGTTCTACAGAGATGAGTCACATGGCTGATTATGAAAGCCTTGGAAGTTTTACAACAACAAGTCCTTGAAAGGCCAGATGCTTTCAGAAATTTCTAATGCTTTAACAGGATTTCTTATGCATAACACCCATCTGGTCCTTTTCTTCTAATACAAGTGAATTAGGTTTCAAATAAATATACATCTATAAAAAAATTAGGATATATAAAGAATAGAATGCATACCAAGCCCAGTGAGTCCTAGTCCTGCCGAGGACAAGATATCCAAACCAGGACAAGACAGACCAACAGGGCACGAGACAGCAGAGGGATTTGATGCTATGGTAACTCCACTACTTTCAAGTCCTAAGAGACATTTCCGTGCCTCATACATATTTAAAGCATTTCGTTCAACGCTTTTTACAATCACAGACTGTAGGGAAATAAAACAAAAACACAACGAAAAAGGAAAACCAATGAGTAACAACTATATAATACAGATCTGCAACACACAACTCTTCTGAATACTCCCTCATGCCTAGCAGTAACACAGCAGTGTGAGACAGCATGAGATAACATCCATTAGCAACTACTCCAATTCAGTGGCCTTGACGGTAATTTTTGGGATTTTGTATGCACTTCACAAAGAATGACAAAAGTCCTTTCTGTCTAAGAAAGCCAATTATTATTGTACCTTGGTGCTATTTGGTGTATCAAATCTTAAGGGCTCCAAGATCTAGAGAAGTGAACCAATAATGAAAATCTTATCTTCTCTTTTATCATAGGACTATACCTCGAAGTGGAGAAAGAAGTTGTTCATATTAAATTCAGCTATTAAATTCATAGCTGTTTGAGAATAAAAATGCCTGGAAAATTAAATAACGAAAAACATTATTTGTTTCTTGTACATTCTCTACACAATGTTTCTTTGTATTGATTTCATATATCCCTACACAGAGAAGCTTACTTACCAACACAATGGAATGGTCATTTAATATTTTGACATTTTTGTCTGTTACAGCATTCTATACAGCAATGCAGATAACAGAGTCTCCTCTCCATACTCGCCTGAATATTTTACAATGAACATCTCCCATTAGAGGTATTTTGTAATTGTGTTTCCTGTGGTTCTTTTCAACATCTTGTGTACAACACAGTCAGACTTTTCTCATAGTCATATTATTTGGTTTTTTGGGTTGTTTTTTTGTTTAATTCTGATTGCTAGAGAACACTGCAGTTAAGTGGGGCAGCTGCAATTTAAGACTAATTTCTTCAAAAACAAATCAAGAGTAGTTGTAGTCAGATACAACTTATCTCCTCATAGTTTCTTTCTTTTATCAGGATCTTCCATACAAAAACTATTCTTTGTATTGTCAAATATTTAATGAAAAAGTCAAATTACCATAAAGGAGAGCTGTTGTAATCTTTAAATTGTTATTTCAAACATAAAATATACATGCCTTTTGTAAGTTTATGATCCATTAAGTTAGGGAGGAGGAGCAGACATGGCAACTCATCAGCTCTGAAAAGTTGTCATGAAAGCATAAAAAGAATATATTAGCTTTTCACCAACCTTGCTTGGTTGCTTTGGCTTCGGCTTAATGCTTATGAAGACATCTAACTGCTCCATTAGCTGTGTTATAAACTGTGGTTCTACTTCAATTTCTTCCTTCATATCAAACATGAGCACAAGAGGAAGGCAACCCTGAAAAAAGACACAAAATTCATAAAACTTATAACCTACCCTTTTCCCAAGAAAATTTTAGCAGTAAAATGAAAGAGGTTGTAACACACATACATCATGATACAGCAAGTTCAGAAAAAATAGCAGGGATGAGATTTTAAGTAAAGCCATTTCCTTGTATGCAAGAATACAGGTATATCTTTCTACCCTGGGATTCTGAACAAACAGTTTGGTGGTATAAGGGTGAAATGATTGGTTGAGTATTTGACTTTCCAATCAGCACATACGCACCCAGCATTAGCTATTTATACAGATTTAGAGGTGTCTGGAGGATTCAAATTCAGAAGCCACTATTACCTATTAAATCAGAACAAAATATTGTCAGGAACTGATAGCAGGACTCTCACATACCCGAATGGTTCACTTTAAACTATGTTTGAGATAAGGAAACAATTCTGAAAAAAAATTCTCTGTAAGTCACCATTGCCTAAGTCTTAACTTTTACCTTTCTCTTCCCCTGTCCTAGATCAGTTAGGTAAGTATTTTCCAGTGATATGGACAACATCTCTAAAACACCTGAAATACTAAAACTTTAAGTAAAAAAAAAAAGCACCCCTAAAAATAAGCCCAAACCCCTAAAATAAACAACCTCAGTCACAGGATATCTAGGAATTACTAGATTGCTACTTAAAAAGTAACAAAAATAGAGGGTACAGAGTCACTGAAAAGCAAATCCTACTTTTTGTGAATGTAGATTCACAATAAAGTAAACATAGTATCTTGCAGATCAGGAAAAAGCCACACTTAAGAAAAAAAACAGCAAATTGGTATATTTATTCTTCACATTACTAGTTCAATATCATTTTATATTTACATAGCACTTCAACAGTACTACTTATAGCTACACAGTACTTCCCAAACTTAAAGTAATTTTAACTTAAGGAAAACTAAAGCAAGGCATCTTAACTATTTTGACTTCAGGAAGACTGACAAACACAGCTTAACTCCACAAAGTGAACTTGTCTGAAAAGAACAATTATGCATAAAGTCTACCTGAAAACACTGAAATCAACAATCAAGGATTTTACAGTAACAGAACTGCTGAGAGCATTTCATATTTGGATGTTCCAAATGTTTTTGTAACAAAGTTACAGAAAGTAATATCAGAAGGTCTCACTGAAAGCCTGCTGAATGAAAATGCAACTAAAGGTTAACAGGAAAACCAGAAACTTCAAAGTTGAAATGTCAGGTTTTATAAGCATATTGAAAGGCTTATTTTTTACACTACTGTTTTGTTATTGTATGTTTAGAGCACCTACATGATGATGATAAGAGGAACAGGACCAAATAATGTTCTTTGACAGGAAGTGAGTGAACAAAACTGAAGTTGTCAATATGTCTTCTGTAATTAAATATAGTACAGTACTCATTATTATGTGCAAAACCAACAAAAAGTATGTCCCAGTATTTTTTAGTGATGATCAAAATACAGACGAAACCAAAGGGTTTGGAATGAGGGGAAGACATAGAACAGTAACATTTTAAAACAAGACTCCCTCTCACTTACACAAATATTTAATTTTAAATCACTAGGTATCCTTTCACAATTTGCCCTCACCACTACTATGAGTATTGTCTTAACCACCATGTTGAATATATTCCTGCAAGCAACATGCTGATGATTAGAAACTGAGACTTGCAACGTTTGTCAGAGATAAGAGATATTCACAATTTGTATACCACAGAATTCAGAGCCTTCTCAATGAAGTTAGTTACTATGTGATATTAAAGTTTCCATTTAGACATACTGCTAAGCAATTTTTGAAGATAGCACCAATACATATATCCTACTGTAAAGTATCTATGGACTGCATTGCATTTTCTGTTGCTATTGTAAACTCTGCCTCAAATTTAGTCTGTTATGAGACTTACAGATCACAACAGTTTAGTAGTTCAGAAAAGTGTTACAGTATTTCTTTTCTTGGTATTGATGTTCAGATGCTTCTAGATAGTTATTCCTAGGAGCTCTGCAGAGATCAAATCACTATTTTTAAAATCACCTCTCCAATTCCACAGGACACTTGTGCTGCCTAGCTGTAAAACAGTATCAGCTGTTATTCTGACTGAATCAGAGGAACTGGCAGGAGGCAATAACAACAGTGACCATGGCGAGAAGGCCAGCATGCAGTCTCATCTTGCAGGAAATCACTCCACAACACAGAAATCTCATTCCACTGAACAATGCCCAAGAAGAAAACAAGTCAAGTGAAATTTACTTCAAAAGAAGCCGAGAATGCCTATAGCTATCTATCTGTTTGTAGGTATTGGCATGGCTGGCATATTTAAATATTTTATCTGAAGCTGAAAAAAACTGGTTTTACTAGGCTAGGAATTGGAGGTAAGTTACTGGTTAGTTACTTCCCTCAGCTTTCCATATTTTTGTTGTTTAAAAAGATATATTCTTTTTGCAAAATTTATTACTAAAACTTGTTTTACCTACAAAATTGGTAACAACAGTTTCAGAACGTATAATGCCCGTGAACTGAAACAGACCAAGCCTCCTGGTCAGCAAAGTCCTTAATGGATGATACAGTGGATGTGATCTGGGATACTAAGTGATACTGATATTGGGAATTAAATCAAACATCATTATTTAAAAAAAAAAAAAATTACCCTCGCTTAATTCTAAGTTTTGAGAGTAAAGGTGTACTTTGATGTTCGTATGATAGCTTGTTTGCATTTCCTTCTACTTCATAAACCTCCAGAGAAGTACTACTAAAATCTCACCAAGGAAATACAAAGAATAAGGCTCTCTTAGTATTTACAGACAACAATAGTCTAGAATATAGTAACCATGAATATAACTGTATAAACAGAAAGGCACCATGTTTTTGTTTTCCACGATACAGCAAGGCACAGTGCAGTGTAAGAGAGATGTTGACTTCTGGAATTTAATGGTATAATGGTTTATCCTGATACCAGCTTTGAATTGTATTTGGATCCAATCCTTCCATATGTTGTTCATAAATATCCATATATATGTCTATATATAAAAAAATCTGTGTACAGTTTGTATAGCCTAAAGGCTCCTGTGAAGCTTAAGGACCAATATAACCTGTACAAATAATAATAATATTCATCACCAGAGCTATTTTTATAAAAGGCCTTATAGTACTGAGGCTATGGTACTAGAAAGAATGCAAGACCGCAAAATGAGTAAGTACTTCCTATGATTCCCCAGTTTCCTTGAAAACTCGCCGACACAGGAACTAAGAAATTCCACTTCCTCCCAAAAGAGACCTACTTACCTGACTAACATGGAAAAGGCAGGTTGGCAAAACAAAACAAACAACCCACCACCCAACAACAACAAAACCCTCCAAACGTCTGACTTCTAAGTAGAAGCATATTGTTAACATAAATTTAAATTGCTTATGTTGCATTTATATTGCCACGGTCATTTTTCAAATAACGATACGAGAGATTACAAATTTTAGATAACTAAAGACTCACAAAACACTGACAAAATCAGAGCACTCAACTGAATCAGCTTTTTGCAACTGAGTAGTAATCCTTCCTCTCTAAGGCTAATTTACATTTGACCAATAAACACATGCAGAATGAGCATATATTCTATAATCTGGCTTTTTTTTTTTTTCCCAAGCAAGTTTCGCCTGAAGTATTTACCATGAGATATTGCCTGGCAAGACAGACAGACTCAATTGTGCCCTGGAGGTAGACAGTGGATTTCTTCTGTGGGTTACTAGGGTCAGGGAAGTGGATCTGAGCACCAGTCCTCTGCATGATATGTTTGATGTTACTGCCATTTCGACCCATCATAAAGAGATGATGCTGCGCTGCAATGTCTAGTTGTGTGCTCACAGGGATTGCAGAGGCCAGGCTCCCAGCTAGGTGTTCTAAAAGCATGGCTGTTCCTTCCTGCAGAAGAAATGCAAGAAACCAGTGAAACAGTGCTCACAGGCATAGAAAAAAACATTTCCTTACCTGTCACGCATTCCACATTCAAGATAAAGAAAATTGTTTTTTTTTTTTTTTGTTTTTTTTTTAAAAACCTGATTGATTTGTTAAAAGGTAATAGATGGACTAAACTCTACCTACTATTCCCATTTTATGACCAAAGGCAGCGTTTGCCATTGTAAAAGGCAGTAAGACTATGCCGAATGGTTAGACGATAGACCTTTGTGCCCATGTATAGCAATTAAGACAGACTGATTTGGGTAGGTATATTTGCAAAATTTGTCCTTCAATTTTTGCCTAAGATGTTCTTACTGGCTTGAGATACACCCATCTGAGACCATATCAATCTGTCTCACTGCCAGTTGTTAAGATAGGCTCACAGCAGTTCCTTGACTGTCAAATTCACATCTCCCACATCTGGTTTTGCAAGACCAGTTTTGCTGACTGTTAGGGCAACTTTCAAGGTTATATGTTTCAGTGCATGTTGAGAGATCAAAGCATGAAGAAATCATGTGGGTGGGGTTTTTTTTGGTGCTTGGGGTTCTTTTTGTTGTTTTTGGTTGGGTTTGGTTTTTTTTTTTTAGTGGGTTCTTTTGATTGTTTGTTTGTTTGGGTTTTTAATTAAAAGATGGGTATGATTAGCACATATTCCAGAATTACTGGAAACCTGAACAGGTGTGCAAGAAATGAAAAACAGATTAAAAGCTTAGCACAAACAATGCTAAATCCTAAACTTAAAACTATTTTCTATGCATTTTTACACCTCACCTATACTAGTTAAGTTTAAAAAAGACCCCAAACCCTCAGGCTTCAGAAATGATTATACAATAACAGCATGTACTGATGAGGCATGATATAACGTTAATATAGCTCTGAAGTATCTAAATTATGATTATATTTATGACATGCAGAAACCTACTTAAGAAGACACATTACCTTCACAGCACTAGTGTTATTTTGTGACCCTCTGACAATGACTGTAGCACCATACATTCGAGAGCGTTGTTTAAAGGAAACTGTAATATTATACGTCTGAGATATATGCTGAATTGTGGGAGAATTAGGATCTGGGATTGGTTGGAGAATTCCAGCAATAGGCAATTCAAACATGAGTACCAATGGTAGCAGCTCCTACAACAACATTGAAGAGCAAATATTGAAAACTGAAATCATACTCACTAAAACTACAACAATTTTATCACTGAATCATGGTCAGTGTTGATTAAAGTGACATATACACATCAAATACATCTTCTGCCCAGGTTCACTGATAAAAATAGTGTTATATCTTGAATTGGAAAAATGCACCGATTTTTCCAGGGACACAAAAGTTTTTTGCTTTCTGGGGGCTTTTTGTTTGTGTGGGGTTTCTCCCCCAGCAAAATAGCAGGATCTTTTGCAACTATGTAGCAACAATAAAGCCACATAATTACCCAGACTTATCCATGCAGACGTACAAACAGGTCAATATTTGTAAAACTTCCTAGAGAAGTCTCTTTTCTGTCATGGATTAATTGGAGCTCTAAAGTCAGCTACAAAGCTGCCAAAACATCAGCTTCTTTCATGACTGCCAAGACCAAGGTTGTATAAGTGACATACCTGACTACAACAATTGCGAAAAAGTCTTCATAATTTATCAGATTATTATCCATGCCAAAATACACATACAAATCAAAACAAGATAGAAAAGTACGAGTGGAGAATAGAACTGAATTCCACCAAATTATTTACACAAATCGTACATGAGAATGGTTAAAACGAAAAAGGCAGCAGTTGCCTTTCCTAAGTCATAGATTCACACAAGAGGCCTGAGCTTCTACAGGTCATCTGTGGAGGGTAAGTTAAGACATAATTTTAGACACAGTATGGGATACTTGACATATCGCTTATACTGTAGACTTCGTGTTCAAGATCCACCTTGGGCTTGTTAAAAATTTGGCCAGAATGTGAATCACTGTTTTTATAATACCCTTTGCATTTTATTCATATGGATACTAACATCGTTCCTGTATTTCTGCTGTCATAAGACAGAGCCAGACAACCCTAGGGTTCTCAAATCTATAATTTTCCCCTTTCAGGTGTTTTCAAGGGAACACTATACTGAAATAGACCATTACCCGAATTCTAACTCTTGCGGACTCCACTCCAGCTGGCTGTCCTGCAATAGACACCTGGAAGAACAAGAATATACAAAACATAGCATCACATTTTCAAATAAGGCATTCGAAAAGTTATTCAGATACCTGTGTTCTCTTAAAAAAAAAAAGAATCTATACTTATTCACACCTGGCGACATCCTAAGCGTTCTCTAAACAGTAGCTGAAAACTAAAACCAGTTTAAAAAAACCTGAATATTATAGCATCTTAGGTTACATAGGCTTAAGCAACTAGAAAAATATTGATACATCAAACAATTCAGCTGTTTGAATCAAATAATGGAATCACTACTGTACACATGTGCTCAGTGCTAATACACAACAACAGTAAGTTTTCTTGAACATTTTGGAATTACTGCATTTTGCACAGCAGCCACTAGGATGCACGAGAGGGAATTCTAAATACAGTGATGAAAGACTTTCAAGTAAACATTCCAGTAATATTAGCATCACAGAAGATGTACAATTCAGGTTCAATGACCTATTCTAATAAAGCTGAACTCTTTCAATAGGACATTCATTTTTGCTAGATATCCACTAAGTTTAGTTTTCAACTAAATTACACCATAAGCCAGAAGCACCAAGAAATTAATCAATATGCTAAATAAGTGAGGTGTTGAACAGGAAAAATTTATAAAAGCAGTGCTTTTCATACTGCTTCTCTATCATTCACACTAAGCTGTTGACTTCTGTATGCTCAAAATAATTTTAGTTTAAAAAAAATAAAATTATTCACGAGCCATCACAAATTGTTTCCATCTGTTTCTAAAGATTTGTTCACTTAGGAAGTCCCATGCTTTCCACAGAGCGTAAATACCAAAAAATTATTTCCCTGAACATGAACTCACCCGTCCCCAAAAAACCCAAACTGATGAAAGAAGTTTAAAAATGTTTTATAGTCTCAGGAATTACAGTATAAATGAGTTGAAATATTAAACAACACTTACTTGGTTGCTTTTCTCTGCTTGATTATTCCTATTTGAGTCTGGAAAATGGATATGACAACCTGTTTCCTCCATCACCTTTTTAATATTATTGCCACCTTTACCTATCACATGAGAATGTTCTGTGTGTGAAACATCCATCTTCAAGGTTACCCGATTGCTCTGGAAATCAAGCACCCATGATTAGATTTGTTCACAGCAGAACCTGAGTATTTGACAGTAATGTAACCTCAAGAATGACATTCAACTGTATTTCCAGAGTATTTTTGCAGATGCTTAACTTCTACTTGAGTAAGATGTTTTTAAGGTGGATCACAGTCAGACCCTAAAACATTCACATTTTCTTTCCAATGAGGAAATAACATGAAAATAAATACCCCAAAGCTACATCTTCAAAAAATGTCTAAGGCTTTTAAAACGTACCCTAGCTTTGATCAACTGTGACTTAAATGTCCTTTTGCAAGCCATTCTAATTTATTTTAATTTTGTGTTCTTTCAATTGCAGTCACACACCCCTGTCTGACCTGAAAGAATCATATGAAGACGACTTTGGCAAATCACAAAGCCATGGGACCTAAAAAAAAATAACAGGATTTTTTTCCTCCTTCAACAAACGTACCAAATTTTTCTGATACCAACAAGGCCTACAGCTGTTCTTAAAAGCTATAGTGTTAACAGTCTGTAATAATGTTGTTAATAGGTATTAAAAAAATTGTGCCTGTCACTGGAGTGTTCCTTTTGGTAATCTGTTTAGAGAATCAAAAAGTTGGTGTACAACTATGCAGCAGCCATATATACTACCCCGAAAGACTTGGTATTGGATGAAAAGAAAATCTGATGAACATACGAGGCTCCTGGCCAAAAGCTAGACTTTTAGAAATTCTGGTCCTCCTGTTTCAGAGTATAAGAATGCAGTAACAGTTAAAAACAGAACTGCGTAAGTGCTCCTAAAATTGATTTTCAAACAAAAACAAAATTTTAGGTTCGCTGAAGTGGCTGCATAATCTGTTTGCAATGAAGCTGTATTTCAGATTTTAAAATAAAAAACCCAATCCAATGAACAAACTATGTATGCTTTTAGCCATATGGCTCGAAATATTATTTCTATATAGTTCAGATCTGGAAAAAGTGCTTTAAGCAAGTATTTTCTTGTTGCATGTTTAAATATATGTGTATACCCCAAATATCAACACCCAGGAGATACATATTGGAGGCTTTGCTTCAGAGCATCCATAAAGACCTCCTGTTTAAATGAACCCTTTTAAAGAGAACAATGTCACCACAAAATTAGGGGTTAAGGTATCATTCTAATTAAGTTGTTTCTTACTTTTGTGTCCAAGACAGACATGATTTTCTCTTTCGCTTCTTTAACATTTTCCTTTTTTCCAGAGACTTTAATATGGGGATCTATAAAAAAAATAAAGACTTGTAAGAAAAAAACAGTAAAATATCTATATAAAATTTCCTCAGTGCTTAAACAAATTTGAATCCATTATTTATAGTTCAGCAACAAAAACTGTACCATCAACCTTTGGCATTCAGCTAAAAACCAAATGTATCACTCTGTCCCTTCAACCCCACAGTTAGGATTACCAGATGAGTTTATTAAGCATGATAGCTAACTTAAAACAAACAGAAATCAAATGCCAAATGTACATCACAGTATTAAAAACATTGTCTGCAATACAGTTACATAGCTAAGACATAATGTCTTCATTCAAAAAAATATTAAGAGGACATCGAAAAGTTTTTTTGATGGCCTTACTCAAGCTTAACACAGACATTGCCAAAAAAACCCACCCCACAAAAAAACCCCACACGACCCACCAAACTCAAACCCACCCTCATCATCACTTCATTTTATTTATTTAGTCTCTAGAACTATCCTTCGCAGTTTTAACCTGTCAATAAAGGTGCCTCCACCTGAAGTTTTCTGATTGAAGTTATCAAATCAAATTTATATGACACTTAAATAATCAAATCTTTGAAGTATACAGATTAAGATTTGCTACTAAGCTATATACCCGGGAGGAAAACCAGCTGATGGCAGTTTTTGCCCAGTGAGATCTAAACTATTGATTCTGCAACACACTTCAGTTTACTTTATAATTTTCAGACTATTTTTGTTAAAAAGCAGAAGGTGTTGTGCTGAGCTATCAGGTACAGTTCTGCATCCTGGACATGCACCTGGTCAGAAAGTACAGAACTGACTTGGGAACTGAATCAAGTATCAATTACCTAAAAATGTGTGAAAATTACACATTAGGTAGTTTAGCAGCACCATCTGGTGTCCAGAAACATAAAGTGCCACAATGCAAAATTACTGTCAAAACATTCAGTGTAGGTTCAATTAAAACAAACAAAAAAATCCCCAACTACCACCCAAATTTGTAAGTATTAATAACAAGGATATGATTTTGCAGGTGATGCCTATTTCTCTTTCCTCAGTTCTTGAGTCCTCTGCCCTTTTGCAGTGTTAACAGTGCTGCTTCTCCTGTGATGGGATGAATTGTTCTCAAAAAAAATTCTAAACCCTCTTCTGGCTAATGAATTAATCTAATTCATTCTGCTAGACAGATACATACATCTTAAAAGTAAATATATTCTCAATGGCAGAAGAAAACATAGCCATAACACAACATATCTGCCTTTCCCATCATCTCAATGATTGAAATCACTTCACTATTAAGAAATGCGAAATAATACAACTTCAGATTGTAAACCTGTTGTATGCAATTGAAAATTGAAACTGTTTAAGCCATGCCTGGATACTCTTTTCTTTCCAACATTAAAAAACCTCTGGTCTTTACCACTGGGAAGTTCTGAGCACATTCAGCTGGGGATACAGAAACGCTGAAGGAACACAGGAGTCACTGCCAAGTTTCATGAAAGTCAAGGAAAATGCAGCATTTTGAGTTCTGAGAAACGGATATATTTCATTTTTAAAAATGGAAAAACTGGAGTCACAAAACATGATATGTGCATAGATCTACAGAAGCTCCAAAAATCTGCTGCTTCAGCCTTTTCACAATGGAACAAAGTAAAAAAAAAAAACACACACACCACCAACACAAAAACCAATAAAATAGTCTTAAGGGCAATTTTTCTTTTCTTTTTTTTTTTTTTTAAGTTGACAGTAAGCCATGTGGTTCTAATGTGTTTAAGCTGTGAATGATATTTGAAGTGGATGTTACAGGCAGAAATCCTCAGAAGCAGATTCTAGCACACTATGTAGGCTCCAAGTACTCTTTAGAGGCAACCAGGAAAAACACAAAACCAGACCACCACCACTTTGGGGTTGATTTTCACATATTTGTAAACATTTTAATGCATATTTGGTCACAAGTACGAAAAATATCTGAAATAAACCTGACATCCTATTAGTACCAAAGAAAATTACTACCATTCCATGATACAATTTGTTTAGTCATGGGTGAAAATACATTTTAGAATACCTATATTTTTCCATTTCTCACCTCAGTTGGACTCTTCTTTTTTGCTAATACTGACAGCTTCAGCAAAAAAATCCCATACTTCTACATTTATCCTTTCTTTGTTCTTTTTGGAGGAAAAAAGCTGAATTACTCACTTGAAAAACAAAAGCAAAGAAGAATCCACAAGGCAAAAAAGCATCCAGACACCAGTGATA
This sequence comes from Morus bassanus, assembly GCA_031468815.1. Classification (NCBI taxonomy): domain Eukaryota; kingdom Metazoa; phylum Chordata; class Aves; order Suliformes; family Sulidae; genus Morus; species Morus bassanus. Next base: position 9,027,518 of record CM062583.1, read on the forward strand.
ATTCTAAAATATGCTATGAAATCTTTCAAAATTGGTCTTAAGTACCCTCTCCTTACTTGACTTCTTCTCAATGACACAGTGGTTGGTAATGGATATGAAGCAACTTGTTTTTAAGTTAACAGAATTCTTCCTCTGAGACTCACTCTTTCCTTCAAGGAAACACAATTTAGATATGACATCCACATCAAAATTGTGCATGAGAAGAGTTATTTGCAACTAATAGAGTTTGAACTCTTTGAACTGGCTTTGCAGGAGTTGAAAGTACATTGAAATTATGTGTAATCTGCAGGAAAAAAATCAACAGGTACCCAAATAATAATGAATCAACAAACAAAAAGATCACTTCAGGAATTGGTTAAAAATTCAGAGGTGCAATGAGATCATATAATCTGATCTTCTGCATATTACAGACTCTAAAGTTTCTTACATACACCCCTCTATGGAACCAATTAGCTTGTTTGCATTGCAGTTCCTCTGGAAAATGTGGAAAAGTGGAAAATTGTCTGCTCTAATGGTACATTAGTTTCAGCCTCCCAGATTTGTGACATGGTTTGCACTTAGGCTCACTGGTTCTTATACTACCTTCCCCCCACCCCTCACCCCCGAGATTAAAGAACCCTTAATGTTCAATAGTGTTTTCCAGGGAAGGTCCATTTATGCTAAGCGAATCACCTACCGTTATACCAACCCTTTTTCTGAGCCCAACCCTAAATACTCTAATTTGACCAATCAATAAAAAATGAGCTAGAGAAGCTACCTGTTTCTTTCCTGGCTAGATTACTTATTTTCAAACTAAAGGTCTTTCTGTTTCTGATTTTAATCACTATACCACAGGAAAAAAAAATCAAAACACTAGGTTCTCCCAAACTTCTTGGAAGCCCAGTGCAGATCAGGCTGTGTTTGACTTAAAATGACTGCCTGCTAAATAGAGAAAACCTGTCACTAATGGAATCAGCATTTACCTTCAGTTTCAGCTTTCTGGTCAATCTGAACCATTTTGTGGAAAATACCGAAACCAAGCAGTATCTGAAAATTGTCTTCACGATTTCTATCTGAGTAGGAATGAAATTACTATGTAAGTAAGGTCTTTGCGCATCAATACAAGGGAGTAATTAAAACAGTTGACTTAAGCATTCAAAATGTTTTCTAAAGCTCTTGCCACCAATAAGGAGCCAAATACATTAAAAATGGTTCCAGACTATTTGTTACTTCTTGGCACCACAATCTCAGGGTGTTCAGTACTTGTGTATGACGACTGATGTCTGTTTGCTATTGTATTTACTTTAGATTAGTCTGAACTTTGCCCTGCCACCTATTTTCTAGGTGCAACTATTTATTCCACGGATTTACAGTTACATTTTCTTAATTTAGAAAAATTTACTACCTTGCCTTAGTACTAAGACAAAAATATTTATTGGATAAAGCTCTACTTTTAATATTTGAAATACCTACAGGGTGCGACTGTAGCAATGCATTTTCAGCAAAGTCCAAACCAAGATAATTAGCACTCTTAAAAGTCTGAAGAGGATTGTCAGGCATGAAGGTATAGCAGGTGTAACGCATGTATAGTACTGTCAGTACAGATAAGCATAAAATCACTCTCCAGGCCGTATCTAGACTGACCCAATTGACCACAGCACCTGCACAGTCTTAACTGGAATGAGCCCACCCATTGAACAAGACCAACTAATTGCCACAGTTATGCCTCTTGGTGAGACTAGGGCTATAACAATGCCATTTTTGTCCAGATGACAGCTGGATCAGATCACCAAGACGTTACGCCATTCTTTGTCCCTGAGGAACACTGGGTTTGGTACCTGTTTTTACTGGAAAAAAAATCCCATTCCCCCTTTTTTTTTTTTTTAAAAGTTTTTGAACTCAGCTGGAAGCACACTTTAAATAAAACTAGAGTTACAGCAAAGAACAGAAGCCTACCATGAATGAAGAAATGAGACAAAGCTTTACAAGTTATTTGCAAACACAGAACAACGGCTTCAGAAGACTGTGTGCTAAAAACATATAAGGCTCTAATGCTCTAAATACAAGTCTAGTATCAGAAACTGGAAAAGAGTTTGACTCATAAGAAACAACATTACTAGTGTCTTGCAAAATATAAAAAATTTAATTGTATAGTAATCTATCTTTTAATCCATTTTGATGTGCAGTATCTTTTTCCCCAAGAATGGAAAAGATTTATTTAATTTTAACAGATTCCCCCCACACTTCTCAAGAATAGAGGACTATTTACACTAAATAGAAAGCTAAAGAAAATGCTGGAAATTTTTCTGTCTTCATTTTGCCAGACTCTTGCCTTTAAGTGGCCTTTTATTGCTCTTATCCTCAAATTCCTCACTCCACACTTTGGCAGAGTTTCCACCTCCTCGGTCTTTGTCCACAGCTATACCAGCAAGCCTCCAGCTTTTTTGCTACTATTGTGTGCAACATATCAGTAAAAAAAAATAAAATTCCTCTAAGCAAAAATACATTTGTGCCAGTACAAATGCATCTACACTGACTTTTGCCAGGCAAAAACTGTTTCAAATAATTAAGACATTTAACTGTGTAGGTGTCTCCTGCAAATCAGACATTACATTTAATGTCTGGGCAAGCTCTTCAGACCACAGCTATGCATCTAGCTTGTTTACAGGATGACCAGACCTTACTTAAGTTACAGAAATGCCACTACTCTAAAAATAGCTAGACAACTAGGCAACACCAGGGCAGATGACAGTCATTCTTAATAAGTAGATGATTAAGATCTGAATAGCCCATGAGTATTACAGAACTTGAGCCATTCAAAGGAAAACAAAGAGAAAAGAGACACAGCAATTTTAAGGACAAGCTATGAAAATATCTGCCCCAAAATTACTAGCAAAAACACACTAAGCAATATGAGAAGTTAAAATAGTCAAATGAACACATGTAAACTGGTATGTTATCAACTGAAAGAGCACGCACATTATTCACGCTACAACAAGGTGAAACATAGGTCTATAAAACAAGTGAATTCATCAAAAAGGTCAAGTAGGGCTTCCAAATTAACATGGAAAAAGGGATAATTGAATTGAAACAATTTATTTAATGCTGTTAAATAAATTAGGAAATATGGTGTGTACAGTTGTTAGAGTGGATATTTACTGACCAAACTAGATGGATGCCAAGATAGACTTGAAATAGGCTCAATCTATTCCCATGGAGAAGAAACATTAAGGCTAAAAGCATGCAGCAAATGCTCATGATGAAGGGCATATGCAAAGTAACACGACTGAATAAGAAAGGAAATTTGTCACTTGGGCACTTCTTGCTGTTGGCTTATCACTTTAAAAGAATTCTCAACGTCTCTCCAATGCACCTCAGTGCACTTAGTTCACCTCTCCCAGCAACTAAACCGCAGAAGACAAAGCCACTCGTATTAAGGCAGCACGCAATGGGCCATTTCCTACTGCAGACTCACGGTATCCTCAGACATATCACTCAACAACATGGGGTTTTTTGGTTTGGGTTTGGGGTTTTTTTTGTAGTTTAAAATAGACTGCAGCATCATCATCTCTGAACGAGATTTCAACTAGCTAACTTGGGCATGGTCAAAAGCCTACCCAAAGCATCACAAAATTCAACACGGGCTGCAAGCAATTAATCGTGTCTTCAGAGCAGACATATCCTGAAGCTCTGGGCATTCTAGGGGATCTGTTTGTTGTGGACAAACAGCTGATTATGAAACATCCTTGGGAAGAGCTAGAGCCACTGCCTATATGCGCACACCCATTTGAAAGACTGTCTTCTCAGACCTTTTTGACTCAACTTTCTTCCCCCTTACTGACATTTAACCCCAAACCATCTTTAGAAAAATTTCTGTTCTACTGAGAATATGTTACACTGCTTCTGCCACATCTCCAGGGAAAGCAGTTTACACACAACCCTTTGCTCTTTTTACAGTTTGGTTGCTGTTATGTAGTCACCTGAGGAGCACTGAATATCAGAGCATTGCTTTTCAGTCCTGCACTCTAACAACTGTATGATGGTGAAGCCTTCAGAAGAGGATCCTCCTCCCTTCTCTCCACTATTTATAAAACTACATGTATATACACATTATACGTACACAGACACACATATAGGTAGATATTCATGAAGCAGAGACTGGGTAAAACACCACCAACCTTACACACAAACCCAAACAAATGCTGTGCAACATCTGGTAGAACACAGAAAAGAATCTTGTTTCTCAAGGATTGCCTAGTGTAGTTCAAAAGAGAACTTTAAAGCCTGTAACAGCCTACTTTAAATAAAATGGCTACTTAAAGTAAAATAGCTGTTTGATATAGCCTCACAAATGAAGAATAAATAATGAGGTGCACTTCTACACCAAATCATAGCTGAATCCCACATTCATGTCTCCTAGCAGTCTTCAAACATCCCAGCAGAACACCGAAAATTAATGTTCAGAATGCCCAGAATTAAGTGAAAATTAGCCAGAGACATCAGATAAGCTTTAAAAATAGATTACCTGTACAACTTATTATTTTTGGAGAAATAAACTACTGGATTTCGGACCCAGTGACAGAGGAAATGAAGTTGAAAAGACTTCTCAAAGCATAATCTAAAAGGTAAGAAAAGGAAGAGGTAACTGAACGTATGGCAATTTAAACAGAAAAGTGACCGGATTTGAAGGGAGAAGGGGAAGGCCAAGGTGGAGAAGAAGAAAACCTGAAAAGAAGAAATGAGAATGAATTAATTGTAATCACCCAGAGACTCCATTTCAGTTACACAATTTTAGTTTTGTACCACCTTGATTGGCTTAAATTCCTTACTTTTTCTAAAAAGGTCATTAGGGACATTTTATAAATGCATTCAGACACTAAAAGGCACATGCCATGCTACAATTCTGCTACTTCTTGGGCAGTTGTTCTTCAGCCTTTAGCCTAAGCAGCCACCCAAAGCAAGGCAATTTCTCAGCAGGACACAAAGTCTGTTATGTCTTATTTTTTCAGCATGGAACCAATGAATTCAGTTGATTACTTAAAAGTCTGGTGCCATTGTATCTCAAAGCACAGACACAGAATCCCAATGATCAGGAGATGAAGGTTCACTTTGCAGAAGACCACTGAACTACTTAAAAGCTTTTGCTTTTCTTTTCAGGGAGGAGTTCATAGCAAGTAAACAACACACTACCCACATTGTTCCTCTGTAAGAGTAATTTCTTTGTGATATGCTTAAAACACACCTGAAAGATGCCAAGTGTTGCCTTTTAAACCAGGAAATCATCCCTGAGCTGTTCTCCAATGAATTTTCTCTGCATCTCTTCTGTCCATCTGTCCCTCTCCAGTATTAGACCAATAGCAAAACTCACCTCCAGAGAATTAATTCCCTGTTGAGCATCTGTGTGATGCAAATTTCAGTCTTTCTCGTAACTTGCTTTCTGCGTGTCCCAAAATTGAGTTTAAATAGAAAGATGGGGATCACAGAGTGGAAGGCTATGTGAGACTCTAGTTTACACATAAACACAGTATGGAGCGCATTGCAAGGTTATCTGCTAATGGCTAGAAGATCTTAAAAATCCAAAACCAATATGTCAGCTAATTCGAGTTTTCGCTGAAAGACTGTGAACAAATTTGTATTCCCAAGTAATCTAATTACTATGATAAGAGTTTATATTACTACATTCCAGGACTTGAAATTTCAGTTTTTACTACAGTTACTGCCAAGCACTCTCACTGGATGTCAAGCCCCTTGATAATTCCCTTCATATTACAACTGTGTTTGTGTTCTGGCTCTCCCTTATCTGCCTAAGTATAAGCAAATTGCCATTCTTTACAGCAAGTACAGCAAGCCCTAATCAAAAATAGAAAAGCCCAAAACTTTGTTCCTACTCTGCTTACAGGAATGAACACAGTTCAAATCACTCTGCTGTAAATTTACTTAAAAGTACCATGCCCACCTGCTGACTCCTTTGCTACTTAGAATTTGTTTCCTTAAATCATTCACAAACGTGGCCATAAATGTATTGTATCTTTCTCTGAGCTGATAAGAGATTCATGACTTTACATTTCTGTGTAGAAGCAGCATCTGTTGCTGTAGGCACACACACACTGAGCACAGAATAATCAACAAGCTAAACGCAAACAAGATAAAAGGCTCAAGCAAATGTGACTTTCTTTAAAAGCTTCCTCACTTGTCACCTACACTGCACGCAAAGGGGGAGAATTAATTGATCTGGCTCATTTCTGAAGTGGTAGCTATCTGGAGGCTTGTTTAAATAACTCCAGTAAAAGAAGTATTTGCTGCCAGCTGCTGGCACAAGGGATGCTGTGGATTTGTGCGTGTCTAAGCTCAGATCGAAAAGAATCAACATGAACTCCTGCAGCCAAGTTTCAAACGGCTTGGGACAGTCTTCTGTTCATTTATTTATTGCAAAACAGGGAGGAGTCATCTATGCTTGGGTCAGCTCCTCCAGAAACAAAAGAAAAACGATCTTGTGATCTAAATGCAACAGCTCTTTAATTTTTAAAGTACACAATTATAGGGTTTGGGGAATTTTTCTTCAGAATATGAGAAACACTATGCACTGACAGCTTCTCATTTACAGAGAAAGTTAACAAAAAGCAGATGTAGCTCGTAATACAGCGACTGCAATACATGCTGTAATTAATCTGGCATTCCAAACAATAAACACAATGTCAGCAAGAGACTTGCTTTAAATCTTTAAGTCAATTATGTATGATTGCCTTAACAACACATTACTGAAAATATTAATCATTTACAAAGTTGGGTTAAGATAAGCAATAGTTAAAAAACTGCAACAGATAGCCTGTAGGTTAATTAGGAAGCTTAGCAGTGAGTACCTAAGGTGAATACTTGAAGAACTATTAAAACTACAAAGTTTCTTTTCCTCAACATATTCACAAGCCAAACACCATAAACACAGAAGACAGCTGAACTTTTCCTCCTTTATATCTCAGCCTGAGGAGAGCAGCAACTCAAAGGCGAGACTGCTTATTTTGTGCGCGTGCACGCATATCAGGTTGACAATTTGCATATTTTGCAATCTTAGCAATTGTAGGAAAACTAGACTAGAAGATAATGAGGTATAGAAAATTTGGGTCTTCAGGTACAGAATATGTCCACTTAAAAAGTGTGGCAGTGGTTGTATCTGATATGCTGAGAAACTAAAAAGTTGTCTTTGTTTCAAGTTCTATACTCACAGTTTAAAGTAAAAAAATTTCCAGTGTTAGTTTTCCACTAATTGTTTCTCTATAGCAAAAAAAAAGTTACCCTTTCTAGTATCTCATACAAATCCATCATGTCCCATCAGTTTAACCAGGAAAACACAGAGCAACAGCTGTGGACAAACAACGTAAGAAGGCTGAAAGTTGTCCCACAATTTACGTGTCTATTTGTGGGACAAGAAGAGTTTTCCATTAAGTGTAGAACATCAAAGTCAAATTCTAGCTCACAAGTATAGCAAAAAGAAAAAAGGTAAAAACTGATGCTTCAGTCAATAATAAATTTACGCCATATTCAAGAAGTTGCCTTCAGATGATTTTACTCTGACAAATTTCAACCAGAATTAAACAAAGATTTTTTGCGAATAATTGTTTCTGTTCACTGTTACTACCAGGTGTAAGAATCACTCCAAAAATTACCTGCAAATGCAAGACTTGCTAAACAATGACACTGCTTGAGAGAGACTCAAAAATATAACCTAGCACTCCCCGTACACTACCATGCCAATTTAAATCCTGAATGTCAATGCTGGGCATGGGATTACATCAGTATTTTAATTAGCAGCTATGGCCTTACATATCTCATTGTCCAGACAAACTTTAACCTGACCATGCCAAAAAAAAAAAAGCTGTATGATTAGGGTGACTAAGCCAGTGGCAACTAAAGAAGGTCAGCAAGCAAGGGGGAAAAGTCCGTTTTAATAGCAAGAAGGAATGATCTGCAACATTTTCAGAACAAAACTCTTCAGTGGCACAAATACAAACACCGTCTCCCAAAGTCCCGATTTACTCATCCAACCCTCTGGAGTTCCACCTTCCTTTGGAGAGGCACAGGAGCTTGAAAAAGCAAACCCTCCATCCTCTCACAGCAATTTCATAAGCTGCCCTTTCAGCTCAGCACAAGTCTCACAGCTGCTTGTCCTACCCCTTCCTTCCCCTCTGCTTCAGCAGGCAGTGAATTCAGCGTGGACATGCAGAGCTGTCCTATGGCTCTTTATAACCACTCACTGACCTACTCCAAACATTTGCTCTGTACCTGACCAGCTTTTCTCCACCTAATAGGCAGTGAAAGGCCAGGGGAGGCACAGCTGAGCTGCTGCACTTAACAGCCCTGGTTCAAAACCACAACAGATGTGGGTCCTCTGCCATCCACTAGCAAAACCAGCTGGGACAGCATAATATTCACCACTTGGCTTTAAATACCTAGGCACTGCTAATGGCAGAACACCAGTTGTGAAATAATACAACTACACATGGCTGGGGCTGTGGCAGGAAAAGTGATGGGAACTTAAAAAAAGGCAAAATATTCTGCAGAGTCTCATCTGTGAGGAATGCCCCCCTGCCCAGCACCGACTCTCAGCTCAGCTCTGTGCTCACATCTTTTTGCTGCCAGCAGATGAGGGCAGAACAGCAAAGGACACGGCTTGCAAATACAGATTTAGGAACCTAAATTTAGGTACTCAAATATAAGTTACCAGACATTCGTCTTCAGCTGCTGCTGGAGTCAGGAACGACTGTGGTTCAAGTTTTATTTACTAAAATGACAAAAAGAGGAAGAAGCAAAAAAATATCCCTGTCTGTCATTGTATATGGGACAGGGGGAAGAAAAAGTTAATTGTCAAGAGTTTCCTCTGTACAATTTCTTCCTTTGGGCTGATGTGCTATTTATGCTGCTAAGTAGTATTTTTTAATATAATGAGTCAGCTGATTAAAAGCATAATCCATTTTGTCATAAGCTCATAGACTTTATTACCTCTTTTGTCCTGCATTTTGCCAATAATTCATGCTACAAATGGCCTTCTCTATAGTAATTTTTTTTTGTTTATTTTTCTTCTAACCCCTTCACTCTGGGATGAACCCCATCTTTACTTACAGAATTCAAAAGTCTGCTCCCCTCCCTAGAGCACTGCTGTGCACTGTCATGGCTGTCCTACATGGGTTCCTTCTTGCAGCACCCTTCAGTAACCAACTAAATTGGGATCAGTTCTTTTTAAAAGTCTCAGAAGTGAAAGACTGAACTATTACAGGTGGTCATTTAAGCCACCTTTGTGGCAGGATCTAGTATACTAGAGCACTGTTGGTAGTTATTTAATCTGTCCTGAAAAGTCTCCACTAGTGGGGACCCCAAAGCCTAGGCAACTTATTAGAATAGCTAGCTGTCCTTGTCCTCCTAAAATCCAAGGGAAATTTCTATGACAGAAATGTTTGCTTTTAATCCAGATTAGACACTGATAGCAATCACCTTTTTCCTATTCCCACGGAGCCTTCATTGAATCATAGAATCATAGAATGTCCTGAGTTGGAAGGGACCCACAAGGATCATCAAGTCCAACTCCTGTCCCTGCACCATTGTTGTTTTTAATTATATATAAACATTGAATTTCTTTAAACTCCTCCCAATTCTTGTTTTCAAATTATCTCCTTTGCTTTTCCCTGGATTTTCTCCAAATTGCCCGAACTCTGAAGAGCGGCACTGGTCACTGGTATGATTTCACAGGTGAAACCTCAGCAGTACTAAGTTGCACAAAATAAATATTTCTTTTATTTACAAACAATGAGCCCAAATACACTTACCAGTTTGCTTTATTCTGGGATACAGCATCACGCTCCAGTGCCTATCTAATCTGGGATACACAATGATGTTTAAACCTCTTTAGTACTGTGCACCTGATCTTTCTTCTCCAAGCAGCCTGTGTTGAATTACCATTACTGAGTTTTTACTGATTTTTGCATTGTTTTTCCAATTTTTTTGAGTGTAAATTGTGTTCTGTCAACTTGATGCCAGTTGCAAATTTTATAAATACATACTATCCCATCAATTAATGGTCAATGAAAACACTGCCCAGTACAGGACAGTGCATCAGAATATCTAACAGACAGAAAGATGATACATTTCAATCATTTTAAGGATGGGACGTCACCAGACCTCCTTAGGTTGCAGGACAATTTCTTGCAAGCAGAAAAGGAAACAACAAATACTGCACCCAGTCACGTTTGGTGGTTTTCTCCCCTCCCAGAAAGCGTATGCTCATTCTGAAACTTTGGATTTCTTTCAACTGACCAAATGTATATCTATAAGCAAGTCAATTCATGTTTGTAATTCTCCACATCACAGTACCCACAGGCAGGAAAGGTAAAGTGAGCTTAACTTCTCACTGCCCTCCACTACAACAGAAACGGGCGATGAGAAATATACACAGGAGTATTTTGCACATGTATGGCTTAGTATATTTATTGCTAAAAATCTGCTTGGCATCACAATATTTTGAGCAAGTTCCACAAAACAGCTTGCATTTTCTTGAAGCCCAATATTTTCTCAGCTTACTTTCTTGGCTATTATTCTCCTCCAGTGTTGCAAAACCAAGCAGTTTACATTATTTGACATTGCACTGGATACAAGTTTAATAAGCTGGATGACAGTTGCACTCAAATTTAATCCTTTTTATTGCCTTCTTGTTTTACTTGGGCACATTCTAATTCTGTTTTGTGATTTTTAGCAGAAAGTGCCAATATCCTCAACTCCCATGGACTAGAAATTAATGTTTTGCATTCCGAGTATTTTAAATCATACATATGTTTTGTTGTGAGACATCTGTTAAATGTTGAACAAATTGAAATGGCAGTCATCTAAATTGCATCTTTATGGAAGTAGCACAAAGATATTCAAGATGAGAATAGTGACATGTTAGATAGTTAATCACTGGTCGAGGACAATAATGAACGTATGCATCAATACAGTAGTGTTTACCACCTTTTCCCCAGGATATTAATCAAGTAGAAACTTCAGAATTTTGTCCGATCTCATTTCCAAGACTAGGATATGTATTGGAAGTCCATGCCAGACACCTATGAACACTGGACTGTAATCCTCCTCTCCACTTCCTGGTATATACATTTGTACCCAGTCCTTTCCCCATATCTTCCTCTTTCCACCACCCATCTGTTTTCCCATTATCTTTATACTATCTTCATTTACTCTTCATTACTGTGCTCTTTCAAAAGCCTGGTTTACGACTCCCACTCTAACCTCATGTTTCCTGCCATTCATTTGCTGAATCATCTACCTCTTCCCAACTGCCTACAGTCTCTTCATCAGTCTCATTTCCTCTCCAAGTTTCTCACTTCCCCCATTCCACCTCATTCCCAACTTCTTCCTTTCCCCACAGCTTTCCTCCCATTAACAAGAGATCATTTGCCTTTCCCTTTCACAGGAGTTAATACAGGGAGTATATGTTGCCAACAGCCCTCCCTCAGTGACTAGCCTTGGTTGATTACCTAACTGATACCATCTGGCAATGTTAAACTATACCAATTCAGCTGCCTCAATTGCTGCCACACAGCCAAAACTACAGGCTACTAGAGTTCTCAACAAGCATTTACCATAAAGTAACAATTATTTTGTAACTGCTAGAAGTCTGAAAAAAAAAAATAATCACTATTTATGCCCTGGATTGTGTTTTCTTTAGATCGAACTTGCTTTACAGGAAATGTTAGTCTTGTCAAATAATCAAGGAATAAAATGACTAGCACAGCTTATACAAAGTTAAGTTTGTACAGATGAAAAGCTTAAAATTCTGAAAACCGTATTATCGTTATTTTGCAGATATTCCCTCCTACTGCTATTCCAGAAAAGTTATGATTCAAATTATAGTTTCCAGAGGAAGTAATTAAAGAGACTTTCTATCACTGATGGTTTTGTATGTTTTCACTTGGTCTTTGGCACAGACTCAGTCTATATTTAGAATGCACAGTATAAAGAATTATTGAAACCAAAGCAGTTCAGGAAAGAAAAGTCAGAATTTCATTTATAATACAAAGAGATTTGCAGGGACAGGATGATACTCACATTATAATTCTGGACAGTTTGTAAGAGTTTGAGGTCTGAAGAGGGCAATGCAGTAGCCAGCCCTACCTGCAAGTGCTACCATCAGCAGAAAAGCCGGGAGCATCCGGTGAGGCACTGGCCTTCGTGGAAGATTGGTCTTTGGATGGCAGTTACAGAAATACAGTATTTAGAAACTGGAAAGACTAAATCCTTTTTTCAGCTACAGAATATCACACAGTAGGTATTATTCCTTCAGAGTACACAAATGTAGTGTTCTCCCCAGTAATACTGATGGGCATATGATTTTTTTTTTTTTTAAACCGTGGCAAGATCCTTACATGGATTTCTGCTATGCATGCTAGTTACTCCATGCTTTTGAAAGATGTTTTGGGGTCCTGGCCTCCTCCACTCAAGCCATTTTTGTTCCAAATCGAAACAAGAACTTGAATCACATTTACTAACTTAACACATCATTACCATTCACTGACCAATGCTTAACGCATACCTGATGTGTTCAGATTAGCATCTTCAACTAAGCTTGCCATAAGTTTTTCATATTAGTGTCAAACATTAGCATACAATAACACGTTAGATTGGCATAAAGAACTTCTCAACATCACTTGAAACCTTCTGAACCATTACAATTTAAACAATGGAAGCAGGAGTGAGTTATATTTAAGAGAAGATAAAGCATGACACTTCCTCTTTCTCAGTGCCCTTCCAATAAAACCCAGGAAAAAGTACATGCTGAAAAACAACACAAAACCACACTATGGGCTTCAACTGACATTTGACACCAAGAGTTCTATCTTCTCTTATGAAAAATCCTAGAGTATGAATAATCCCTTCTCAAAAGGAAAAAACCCACTGTTAACGAGTGGTAATAGTTAACAAGCAGATGCCATATAACATTACAAGCTGATGACCGCAACCTCCCTAAAAGCTGCATTCTAAAGCCTGACAGGCTAAAATACATAACTGATTGATAGGAATTATCTGATTATCATTCTCTATTCTGATGATTATCACTGATGATGCAGGCTATTAATGCATTTTTGTAGTATTTTTTCTTTTGAAAATGCCTGTTTGATTTAGTTTAGAGCAAGATCAAATCAGATAAACTGATTTTAAGCAATTCAGAGGACAGTAGTTACAATCCAGAATAATTAGAGAAAGGCACAGAATAATTGAGCATGTAGTTCTCCATCTTATAAAGAACTTCCAAAACGAAGCTATCCTGCATTTCAGATTATGTGACTGTTCAATTTCATCTAAGTTGCATGATTTTAAGAAAGCAGCATAAGATGCCCCATTGACCAAGTTAATCCATTTTTACCTATGAGGAAATGCAAAATAGCATCAGTTTTCTTGTAGAAAGGTCAAGCACAAAAATAAGCTTAATGCCATTGTAAGGAACAGAAAAAACCTGCACTTTCCCAGATCACGTACCACATCAGACTGAAATTTTATTTTATGAAGCAACTGCAGATAAGAAATTATTTTTCCCCCGCCTCAAAACCTGTTAGCACTTCCAAGAAGCATTACAGAGCAGCCTTTATTTCCTGACATGACTACCTTCAATATGCAGAAACACACTGTTGTGAAATTCATGTGCTTCTAAGATATGAGCATAATTTTTAAAAAATCCACTTATACAGTTATCAGCTGGACAATTGCATAACAGGGTGAATCTTTTTTCTTTCAACTAAAAGCTGCAAAGGAATTTTGCTCCACACAAAGAGCTGACACTGAATGCCCAAACCAACAGTTCTGTTGTCATGAGCACCAACAAGGAAAAAAAAATCTAAAAGCCAAGATATTTAAGAAAACCTTTACTGAACTAGTATAAGCTCAGACCTACAACTTTATACCTCGGGAACCAAAACTAAAAAGCTTTAACAAAAATTCTGGTAACAAAAGAGCACAGGCCTCAATAAACCAGCAGCCCTGAATGCCCTCTCTGTCAGTGGGTTTGACACCAGGGCATGCCAGGCTGGAGGGCTAAGCTGCCTAGCAGGTAGCTATGGAGGCCCAGGGGAAGACCTTAAGCATGCAGTAAGGCAGGAGAGAAGACCACAACTGCGCTCTTTAGCAGCTGTGAAAACAGCTCTGTCTCCCCCAATCTAATTTCTAGCAAAAGTAGTTACTAGTCTTCCCCTTAGGAGTACTTGGAAAATGCACAACCAAGCGCAGCTTCTTCATTATTTGCAACATACAGAATAAAGTTGTCCTAGAGGTATGGCAGTCAAAAGCTACTGTGCCTAGTATTATTGTATGAAGTTGTCTCAAATTGATGCACTAGGATCCCATTTCCACTTACAGATGGGAGAGACACATGCAGTAACTTCAAAAGCTCATCTTATAGCATCTTTTTGCTGACCTATGTGTAACCAGGTGGAGAGCTCCTCTCCTGAGGGAATAGGTGCCTGCAGCACAGAGCCACCAAATCATCACCTCCACCCACCTTACCTGATCTGTTATTGACAGGGCACTGTTTCCCTTGCCCTGTAAAGGTGGTGATCCACACGAATAAGGGAAGGTACCCAACAGCACTGCGAGAGCCTAAAACAATCCTTGGATCGGCAGCAGGGATAGAGCTGCTGGCAGAGTTCCCGCTGGAATACAGTATGGTATTTTCTTTGTAAGCAGCAGCATGATGCTGGGCAATTCAAACCTGTTTTTCCATTCATCTGCACTGAAATCGATGCTGAGACAACAGAAATTAAAACTTGATCATGAACCAATACAAAAGTCACCTTTGTTTTTAAGCACCTAAGCACTTCAGAGGCTTTACATCCCTAGTTAAAGGTGACAGAACAGGCTGTGGTTGTTCAGAAGTGGCCATCACTCCATACATTTTCATTTCCTATCAGGAGTTACGGTACAGCATTGCAGGACAATTGGCACAATCTTCAGAAACATTTTAGCGTATTACAAGCTAAAGTTTGTCAAAAAGCTCCATATGCAGGTCTCCAAGGGCCTGATTAACCTCCCCCCACACTTTTTTTTTAATTTAAGTTTAAAGCTCTAAGCCAATTGAACAGCTATTTATAGCACTGAATTTAAGGTAGGAAAATTAGTTGATTATATCCCATGTTCACCCTCTTCCACTCTATTTGTTTTGGGTTTTTTTTTGTGAGAACAGCAGAAGCTACAACTATTGTAATTAGAAACAGCACACAGAGCTGAAAGTAGGTCAAGAACAAAAAGTTGACCAAAGCTATGAGAAGTTACTGTTATCATACTTGTTTCAGTAACAAGTCTTAAGTATTTGGTAGTCCTGTGACACCATGTGACCTTCTCAGATGGGGCTGGCTTAGCATTTAAGACTGACATGCAAAATAAAACTCAAAACATTATTGCATTTACAGAAACACAAACTATGAACTCCTTTTACAGTAATTTACAGTAAAAAGTATTTTTCTTACACTTAAAGACTGATAAATTAACTACACAGATATGTACTGGCACGCATACAAGCAATTCCAGCACATTAAGCTCTGCTTTCCATTATTCACCACATGATTTTTACGCAGTTTCAGAGGTTATATATGGTTACGAATGAAGAGACTGTTATTTTAGAAGTGAATGAAATTATAGGAGGACTTATAGAATTTCTGCACATGAAGACTTAACACAATTTACAAGGGCATATTCTTCAGAAAAGTAGCAGGATTCACTTTTATATTCAAAGAATTAAGATCAAATTAAGTGTAATTAAGACATTTAGCCTTTGTAAGAAAGTTTTCAATGCAACTTAAACCATATCTGAAATATACAGCCTTTAATTTCTTTTTTGGGGGAAAAAACCACCCCCAACAAAACCACCATGAACTGATGTGGTCGCTCAAGTTTATATGCAGATGTAAATTCCCCTTCCTCCTGCCCTAAGATTTAAGTTTCAATTTGCCAAGCGGAGTGTATATAATAAATACCAATTTATTTGAAACATTTCTGTGTTCAGGTTGCTGCCATAAACTGTCTAAACCTATATAAAGAAGTCTGAGAATATTCTTAACCTCAGCGTCCATATTCACAGAAGAGTTGCTTTTTTTCCTCCATTGTATATATAAATATATGCACACCTTCACATATACCTTTATTTTAGCTTTCCAGACTATACTCATCTTCTCCATGAAGAATTCAGTAATTCAGATATAAAAAAGCTGGTATTATACTCCCTCACTACATTGTACAAACAGCAAAGAGGTTCATACACAACCAGGCTGATCGACTTGAGTTTAAGAGAGTACCAAAACAGGTTAGATATATTTATCTGGTCATTTTTTGAAATGCCAGTTTTACATACACAGACGAATTTAAAAAAAATATCAAGCAATTCCTCTTTGCCATTCACTTCTAGGAACACTTCTAGAAGTGGTCTTACGATATTGTACAGAAAGCAACCATCATTGAAAGCAACACACAGGGACAGAGTTTATTATAAAAGAGCTCTCAATGTTTAAGTCTCACCCCATATTGGAGTTTTGATGGTGAGGAGGTTGTGAGGTTAGTTTGCTTTTTTGGTGGTTGGTTTTTGGTTTCTTGGGGCAGTTTTTTTTAAATCCAAAAAAAGCTAAACAAGAAACACTACCTCCACACCCACAATCAAAGTGAGAAGGTAAACATCTCCGAGCTCAACAGGGGTAATTAATAGATGCTGTGTTGCCAACAACTGCAGTTTTTCCACAATACAGCTAGTTCCAAATTACTTTTTCACAAAATTAAATCAAGATTAAGAGTCAGCATAATATATACGCATTGTGAAAAAGGAAGAGAGAAATTAATCTCTCTTCAGCCCAGAAAAATGAAGTCATTTCAGAAAAACACAGAATTAAAAAGCTGTGTTATGGCTGCAGCTATATTAAGGAGGGATAACGTGTACATGCAAAGCCTAAGAAAAGGAAAACACCAAAGACTTTAAAAATAAAGCAGTCCTAACATTCACTGTTCTATATGCACATACACACGTATACTGCATAGCATTATATATTTAAACTGCAAAGTCTTCAGCCTCGTAGATGTCAAACTGCTGGAGACAGAGTCTACAGTTTTCAACTTAAAGAGTTATATAAGACAAAGTAGTAAATAGCCTAAACTATTACATAATTTTTAGTTACTTTTATGCTTGTTTGACTAAACTCAGACTTGGCCAATTTCTTGGGGAAAATTTCAGACTGTATAACTGCACTTTGCAAACATGCCAGCCTCTGAAGTACACCAAGCCACCACGCACCAGGTATTTAGAAAAATACTAAGTATGTAACTTAAAGCTTAGTAGCGTACACTGAAATCCTTTTAGTATTCCAGTGGTAATTGAAAGCAGAGAAATCTATTCATTTTTCTAAACTTTGCATTTATTACAAAATATCATCAATGCAATGAGACAGAATCTCCTGAAGAGAGGGTCCAAGACCACTTTATGCCACACACTTTTCACTGTGCTCAAATTTTCTTAACTGCTGCCTCATTAGGTTCATTGCTTTGCTTCGGGGTGTTTTGGTTTGGTGGGTTTTCTGGGGTTCTGATTTTTGGTTGGTTTTTTTTTTGGGGGGGGGGTGGGGGGGGTGGGGGGGTGGGGAGGGAGAGAGAATCCAGAGACCTCCAGACACACTAGAAAATGTCATGATTCTGTTTGAAGCTGACAACTCCTACAGAACAATGCTACACAGGTTTATTAACTCTTCCATTTTCACTGACATTCCTTCATAACATATTGGTTTGAACATGACCATTAACAATGTCTTACTTGCATCCATTAATACATGGCAACAAACACTTTGAGGTGTTATCCATAGTTTTTTTGCCATGCATTTCACTAAAATTTCTACTTGGGAAAAGCAGTCTTCTCCTTTGTACAAATGTGAGATTCAGCTCAGTTCCAATACTGAAAGCAATATTGCATAACAGCCAGGGATGCATTTATGTTTTAAGAAATGATGTAATCTCTCCATGGAACATGTGTGTAAATTATCAAGTGTCTGCACATGGGACACTAAAAACTGGCAAGTACAATGCTCAACTGCTCTTATGTTAACCACTTCTCCATGTAGGATATCTTACCATAAGAGATTTAGCATTGAAAGCAGTTTTCACTCTTCTTAAAGATTGTTGACAAACATAATTGAGAAAATTAAGTATTTCTAAAGCATAAAATCCAGTTGGAGATTTATCAGAAAAACCTATGCCAAAGAAGTAAATAGCCCACCATTGTATTTGCACACATTCACAAGGCTACATAGCCTGACACCACATCTTCTCTTTTCTCCCTCTCACAATGTAAACTTCAGCTTTTATTACTACATTGGGAAACAACTGAAAGTTGACTTAAAGGTCTGAAGCAACAAACAGACTACATTTTAGCTTACTCTTGATATCTAAGGCAGTAACTTGCATGCAAGTTTGGCCCCAAGTTCACCATGTAGCGACATCTCTGTTTTAACAGAAAAGTAAGTCTTATGCTTTTATCATAATGCCTCCTCGAATGTGCAAAGCTCTTCCCTTGTGTCTAAATAACATTCAAATAAATGATAGCAATATTTTACTAATTTGACATCTCAGTACAGTTATTTGCCTCAAATATAGTATTACAGTTGCTAACTTTATTTTGCATATTTTCTCAGCAGCTTAAGACACAAAAAAGGCAATAGTGGACTCTGCTTGCAAGAGAGCCTGCAAAAGGCAAAGTTTAAGGAAAAAGTGTAAAACCAAATTGTCAGGCAATGAATGCCAGCAGTGCCCACTGCTAGTTATTGCTGCCTTCCTTCTCATGTCTTCAGTGCCACTATGTTTCCTCCCTTCCTGCCATTCTCCTTAGATACGAATTTGACATGTTATGTACTTGACTTGCCTCTGAGATATGCTCACGAAAAATAGCATGTAGTAAATGTTTTGATAATAGAAACTAGCTTAAATTCAAAAAAAGTTAATGAAGCTTGATTTTTGAAACAGAAGATGAAAGAATAAGTGAAAAGAAAAATCAGGTGAGGAAAAAACACACAAACAGAACATGGACCCTTTTTTTCTTCTTAACCAACTTAAAATGCATCAGTAATAAGAGGGGAAAAACAGAAAAAAACAAACAAAAGCAACAAAGACCCAAACAACCCCAAAACCAGAAACAGTAAATAAAAGAACAGGTGAAATTAAATAAGAGCAGCTCAAGAAAGGAAGAAAATAAATGAGTGGATAACTTCAACAGATGACACAGAAAAAGAAGAGCTGGAGATTGTAATCTAGAGAGACTGTAAGAGGAATGAAAATATGGGAAGAACAGGAAAAAAGAAAAAAAGAGCAACTGAAGTTCAGTAGAAGCAGCCCTTTTTTAAAGTGAACAGTGAAAGAGATCCCAGAGTTATCCCTGCTCTGTAGGCTCCATTTAGTTTGCATTTCCCCTTACCACCTTTTTTAACCGCCCAAAAGTTTCCCTGCTCCAACTCTCTGAACAAATTCCTGCCTAGAGCCACCAAGTTTCCAGGAGCTGAAGTTACTCTTATACTGGTTGTTATCCAAATGTTATTTCAAGGCTGTCTGCTTTCTGAGCGCAAGCATATCCCCATAACTTCTTTATGGCTGTTGAAATACAAAGGCACATACCTGTATAGAGCGGGCGGGAGTTAAAAGAAGGAACAATAAAGAGCAATATGGGCAAAATCTAAACTCATATACCCATTTCCTAAAGTTTCTAAAGAGCACCTTAAATTACATCAACAAGCACTGCTGCTGAATAACACGGTGTTCACCTGCTCCCAATGCATTAAGCATTACAGATTCACAGAACCATATGGTGAAGCAGACTGAGGATACAATTTGGGTTAAACCAGCTAGGGTTAAAACAGCTACCAAATGCACAACACTCCAACGCCCTCCAACAGTTAAAATTATCCATGGTTAGTTTTAAGCCAGTGGGGTCCCCTGTGTGACAATGTAAGCACCAGTGACAGCACAGCAGAAAGGGCTGGACAACAAGAACAGGAGAGCAGGACAGGTCAGTATTTTGGGAAGGGAGAGGGAAAAAAACGTTAGCTTTCGCCTGCTTTCGAAGTGTTTGTGGAATTATAGCATCTGACCATTTAGAATTTGGCAGTCTATTCTGAACTTTTATACCACTGAATAAATCTTTAGAAGACAATTAATAGTGTTCCTAAGGAACAGTAACCATAACAGAGTGAAAAAGTATGTTGAGAGCAAAAAGGAAATGGATAGAAAAGTTACCATCTCTCAGTTTGATCTTTAATTCATTGGACCACAAGATCTGAAACCTCCAGAACATGAGGTTTTGGTATGCCCTGAACTCTTCAGCACCCACGCAAAGCAAAGCAGACCATGCCAGTGCTGATTGTTTCATTATTGCTGGACAAGAATCAGTCATTAGAGAAGTGATTTAAATTGTTTCCCTTCCCTCTCTGAAGCCTTCATGTTACGGGATCTCTTTGTCAACCTGAACAAATGACTTGCTTAAAAAGACACTACTGGAAGATTTATATCTGTTCGTGTGTTTTCTAAGCATGTATTTCAAAATACTTTAAACCCTCATCACTAGAGCAAGACTGCAGCATTTGGTGCTCATTAAAGCCAGGAAATTCCTGTTTTGGCCTTCATGAAACTGTTGAGAGTTGGTAATTGACTTTTGAATTCTAGCCTTTGCAAAGAGCTATTTTAGCAATTTCATAGTAAACAAGAAATTTTACTTAGCAAATTGTTTAAATTCTGCATGATGCTAAATCCAGGCATTAGCATTTTGCAATTAAAAGTTTTCAGAAGCCATTTATCAAGTTTGAGTTAATGAATCACCATTATGATACTCAATATACAGTATTTTTCAATCATCAATTTAAAAGCTGTAATCAGCATAACACAGAAAAGAAACAATTTAGGAACTTGTAGGTCATCTACTAGTAGTGCTTCAGCTTCACCACAGTAATTTTTTTTCCACAAGATCAGAAAAAGATTCTGGGTCTTGTACAGAACTTCATGTTAAAACCTTGCTGAACCTTATTATGCACACTTTGCAAGTTTCAATACCTATGTGTTGTAATTAGAAAGAAAATATGTACTCTGTCCTTATTGATTTGGTATTAATGCCCTCAAATTAAAAAATGACAACAGCAGTGAGACCACCACATTAAGCCCTAAAGGTTTCATGATAGACTAAACAACGTGACAGGAGCAACACCACAGCTAGAGACATCTTCCTAATGATTGTTCTTCCCCTCATATTTTGGGAGGAAAGCTGTAAATGACCAAAGGCCACAACATACATCCACAGAATGTGATACTACTGAAACTGCAGACAAATTATACTGGAACATTATGTGAAAAGTTTGGTATCACTTATTTTTGATAGGGTACAGTGTATGGCTGCAGTAAAAGACTGTCCACCCATAACTGCTTCTCCCTCACTGAATGACTGCTTTTCAGGCACTCAGTTCCCAGCCAAGGAGACAGGGAAAGATAGCACGTTTTGAGTTCAAGTCCCCAGAGAGCCAGCCAGTTATTTGTTGCAGACTCTCCTCTCAATCACAAAATGTCATTAAGTGAAGCTAGAGTATGTTAAACACTTAGAATATTTTCCCTATATAAACAGCTGCTGTAGCTGCAAATGGAAAGTTACAGAATTGCAAACAATTGATACCAAGTGTAAACAGAATATATAAACTACACTGTCACAGGAAATAGGAACCTCTAGGTTAAGGGGTTCTTTGTACACATATTGTAATTTACTATTTTAGGTGTATATATACACACAACTTCCCAGAGCAAAGCTAGCCAGAGAGTAAAAGTCTTAACTCTAGAGCCACCCTGCAGTCCACACACATTTGAAACTTTTTAATAGTATAGCATATTGCTAAAATGCCTATTGCTAAAATGCCTACTTTGCAGCCCATCACTATCTAAAGTTTCTTTTGGCATAAGGACTTTCCAGGATAATCATTCCCACTGCAGATGCACTCAGTATGTTCAGCTGTATTATGCATTCCCTTCCCTCAATTTTCAGTTTTATTATCAGCCTATAACTTTTAGCTGTTTTATTTCCCCTGGTATTTGAATTCATTCCATATACTGATAGAGCTTCACCACAAATCTAACGTTATCCTCTCTCTGAGATCACTAATAAAGAGGTTAAATTAATCTACATATAAAGCTGCATGTCTAAGTACCAATCCAGAATCCCAGCCAGCCACTTCTCTTACCCCTCTTTTCATGGCCTTTCATCCATGCTTTTCGTCTTAGGAACTAGGATCATTTCATTTTGAAAGACAACAGGTGCAGGTACTGCTTGATTTTTTCGTTTCTCTCCTCAAAAAGAAAACCAAACTCTCCTGCCTCAGTTTCCTGAGGAGCTTGAGCTGAGTATTAATTCATTGCACCTCAGGCAGAAAGTACGCAGAACACAGGGAGAGCACATGTTTGCACAGAGACCTTGTCACTCTTGCATTACTATAAACATTAGTTCCACATATGAATATATACATACACATGACAACTGCATTTCTTGCAGTATGAATTCCTTTCCCATTTTTCCCCACGCAAGTGAGATTTTTTTCGCTGGAAGTGTGTGTGGGGGGGAATTAAACCAATTTGTACTTCAATATCATGTGGGAAAGTACCTCAGAGACTGAATCTGACTTTATACCATAAAAGTGTTACTAATCCTGCATCTTTCTAAAGAGATTCTTTTTCTTCCCATGAGACCTTCTTCATTTACAGAGGTTAGCTCACATCTCCACCTATAAATCCTAAATATAGCGTACAGGGAATTATTTAAACTCAACTTTCTTGGTTTTTAATATGTATCAGCCTGAACAGAAATACATGCAATGTTAAAAATCACTCTCAGTTTCACTTCTCCTGCAGAAGAGGAGTTAAGTTTTACTTTCATTCAGTCACAGCTACAATCCTTTAAGAACAGAGGCAGAAGGCTTATTTCAAAAAAAGAGATGTTCCAGATCATATACTTGGTTCGCATTAATAGACTGTACTTCCAAAAGCAGCATAATTTGAAAAACACATAATGCTGGCCATTCCTAAGAAACAGCTCTACTTAGGTTTCTTTAAGAAACCAAAAAAAGCATGCAGACTGTCTCTGTCAGGGACATAATGAGTATGTGTTGTTCTAACTGGGCTTGACCAACATACATCTTTGTACTCTATAAAAACAAACAAAAAACCCCACAGAACACCTACTAATCTACAGTGTTACCAGAAAGACTAACTGGCTTTGGCTGCTGTAAAATAAAGAAACTGTTCAGATTAGATGTAGAATTATACAGAAGAAAGCACACATGCTAAACACAGGAAGTACGAGAGTATTGATAACAAAGAACTTGCAGAAGTAAAAGCTACTTAAAATGGGTTTGTATGTCAAATACCTACATAAAGCTGAGAAAACTTCAACAAGAAGTTCTTACAAAACAGTGGACTGAAATGAAAATATTTCAGGTGTCCAGTACTGATATGGTGACTCTAAAGTCAGAATTGTTTATTCTGAGGTTTTATTACTGTAATACCTAATTCTACCCCATGAAAAGAACAAAACAAAATACCTTTTTTTGATTTTGCTCCAATCTTCAACTTTGATGGCCAAGCAATCTGTGTATTTGTTTCTTCCATAATCTGTTAAAAAAAGCATTTATGAAAAAATAAGTTTTTTTTTTCTCTTACAAAGTCAAAAGTTCTTTTTTGGAAAAGATGATGTTTACTGTTTTTAAATCTGTTGACTATTATTACTTACAATTAGAACAAGTCATTAACTACTTTTCCAGGTTTTTTGAGAAGAATTTTTGTCTGGTGACAGATGAAGCTGAGTTCTGATAATTCAAAAGAAAATCAAAAGAGCAAACCAAGATGCTCAACAGTTTCCATGAAGTTCAAGTGACCACAACTAGCTAGAGTGTGCTCTAGGTCCATCTCAGAGGGAAGGTCAAAGGTTTAAAATTCAATAAAAATATTCCTTTAGTTATCTTAAGCCAGTTTCTAAGCAAAGCCTATCAAATCTAAATCAAGTCCTTTTGAGTCTCCATAAGTCAAGATATATTAGTTTGCCTTCACAGGTTTGGGGTTTCCCCCACCACCACCACCTTTACCCGAAAGCAACTTTTCATAGCAAGTCTATCCAGACTTCAAAATGCACACACTCTCACTTCCACTTTGAAATCCACGTAGTCATTTGACTCCATGTAGACTCTCATTCTGTTGCTGCCTTTGTTTTAGTGAATAAGTCCACTATTGAATATGAATATGCCACCATTAGCATATTATACTGAAATTTAATACTGGCACAGAGTTACAGTGCATCACTAACATTGAGCAGTAATACATGAATAGGGACTGAATGAGAAGACAGACTTCATATATATGAATTGAAATTCAGTTCTAAAACTCTGGGCGTGTCTACTGAGACTAAGGAATTATGTTTTTGTTGAGTTCTCATCAGTAAATATGATGAGACCATACCTCTCATCACACTTGAGAGATGAGAGTATCAGATCATCATGAGTAAGAAGAGAGTATCTCATCATTCTGAGGACCTGAAGAAATGAGAAAGATCTGCCCGTATTAGTCCACAACAAGATGGTTTTAGGATGCCAAGAAAACACATCTATTAAATATCACGCGAGGCTGCACCAGAGAAGGCTTTTTTTTTTTTTGATAGACATGTTGATTATAGAAACCCCTAATGAATTTTCACCTGGAACAAACTGTCCGGTTCTGCTCACACATGGACAAGATTTTGTACAGCAACAAGGAACAAGTCCTCACTCCTCTGAAAATTTCAGTAGCTTATTATTAAGGAGATTAGGAGTGATCAGTTTGCTCAGCTTGACTCATGTTAATTAGAAGGGGTCCTAGAACCACAGAACAAGTTTGGAAGAAAGGGACCTCTGGAAGACATTTAGTAAGTCCAACCTCATGCTCAGAGTGGGGCCAACTGCAAAGTTCGGTCAGGTCACTGTCAGGGCCTTGCCCATCAAGCTCTCATTACCTCCAAGGAAGGAGATTCCACAGCCTCTCTGCACACGTATTCCAGCGTGTGGCTGCTTTTACTAAGAAATTATTTTCTCATAGCTGGTTGATTTTTCCTTTGCTCAACCTTTGGCTGTTGTTACCTGTGCACTTCCAGGAGGAGCCCGACTCAGTATACCTTCTAACCACCCATAGGGCACCTGAAGACTGCTATTAGATCCCTCTTTTACCTCACCTCCATGCTGAACAAACCCTGCTCTCAGCTTCTCTTTGTACATCAACTGCTCCAGGCCCTTGATCAACCTGGTGATGATCCACTGGAGTCACTCTCACTTGTCAGGATCATTCTTGGGCTGAGAAAGATGTAACTGCTCAAAATACTCCACACGCAGCCTCAGAGTAACTGAGCAGACAGGAATAACCACTTCCCTTGATCTGCTGGGTCATACTATTTTAGTTAGTGAGCCCATGTAACAACACTTCTGCTAAAAGGGGGGGGTAATAAGAATTATGGGGATTATTTATTTAATACATATAATGGTAACAAGTAAGCAAGTGCTCACTGTAAGCTTAGGCTGTAAACTACAAAAAACTTTAAGTCACAAGAACTGAAAGAATACTTGATTGCTGTCAGTAGGAAAGAGGTAGAAAAGAAAAAGGAGAGAGCTTTTCAGATGGCAACTCTCAGGGTCTGGTTCCCCCTGTATAAAGAATATTTGTTCAATTTCCACAGAAGGACTAAAAAAACAACATTGTGCTCTTTTGATTGCTGATACAAATGAGAGTTACGATACACAAAAAGTGGACACTATCCAAAAAAGTCAACTCACCAAAACTGGTGGGGGTGGGGGAAGAATTAAGCAAAGCAGTACATTTTAATACTTCTAGTCATCTGCAACAAGCATAAGCAATCATAAAAAAATTCAAATTCCAAGATAATTAACAAAGCCACTTCCAAGAAGAGAATGAATGCATTAAGAAAACAGCTACAATATAAATAAATTTTCCATAATAGTATACCTTAGAACTAAGGCAGACTTCTCTAACAATTCTAAATTTTTATCTTCTACATCCAAATCCCTAGGACACCACAACAACTTCCAGATTAGTACACCATGTGGAAAAAAAAAATGAAAGTGTCAGCCAGACTTCATTATACTATATTCTTGGTTTCAGCAACTATTGGATAATAAGTTACAGCTGAAATAAGACATTTCTAGGAGGGTGAAATTCTATCAGCAACATAAACATACTTCTCACAATTTTCCAAGCCAGATGTGAAAAAAGCTATTTCAAAGAATTCAGTTGTGTCTGATAGAGGGCTTTGGGCCAGGGTTATTCTTAATTGTGCAATAGGAGATGAAATACACAGAAAATAGGAAAGCATTAGCTAAAAGGAGAGGGGAGGTACTAAAACAAAGAATGGTGCGGGCCTGAGTTATAGAAGATCCAACATAAAAGGAACCACAAGAGGAGACAGAAGAGTGAAAGAATGTCATTCAAGACAAGTGTAACATCCCATCAGTCCTTCACCCTCCCAATAAAGTTTGGAGACTCTTGTCTTAAAGAAATTAAATCCTCCCCATTTCTCATGCTAAACCAAAAAAAAAATGAAAGCCCACAACTTCAGAGATGCACACATTCTGGGGACATAGGAGAAAGATGCATGTGAGATCTTCAAAGGAAAAGAATTCTGACTGCCAGCCACTGAGATGAGGCCACCTAATATCCTTAAGCTCTTTGGAGAATGCAGTGCTAAAAATAACCACATTAGACCAAAAAGACAACTCAGTTTGGTCACTACAAAGACAGAGTTTATCTCCTGTCTTAGGCAGTTAGAGAAAAGAAAAAATAAGTCTGGATGCATTAAAATTTAGTGCATTTATTGAAGTATAAAAATGCTCAGAGTAGTTGCTGGCTTTCAACTCCAAGCAGTAAAATTATAAATTCCAAGCTGATAGAAATAATCATCATCTCCACAATTTAGAAAACCACATATTACATAGGAAAAAAAATAAAATCATTTTTGCTGCAGCACTTATTTTCTCACCAGTGAAAATTTTTTATCTTGCCTGTAAAACAACTTTAGAATTTTAACAGCCTAAAAAGGTATGCAATGGAAAGTAACTTCTGGTTTTATTTTTGAGAAATCAGGGCTTTCATAAGAACCCTTAAAAAGAGTTTAAACTATATTGCTTGGTCTTTTATTTATTTTATTAGTTATGTATTGTATTTTTTCACAACAGCAGGAGTGTCAAAGCTCTATAAAACAAGAAACTGAGTTTTTACTATAGCTATTAAACTTAAAGGTAAACATGATGTTGAAAATTGTGCACCAGTAAAACTCTGGATACCGTAGATCACTGCATCAACTTTTAGTTCTGTTTTACCATTCTAACCCAGGCAGTTTTAAGTGCCAGGATTTAATTTTTTTTCCTGAAACAAATTTGGAATCATTTCATAAAACCCTCAACTGCATGTTACAATGGAATAGTTGTATTAGTGAAAACTCAGTGTTATGCCACATACCCTGAAAATAGCAGTACTGCTCTCAAATGGAGAGAACAGAAGAAAACGGAACTCACTTTACAAGTGAAGTAGATACATACATGTATTTTAATTGTATAAATACTTTAGTTACAAAACATTTAGACGAAATTCAGCCTAGGGATGAGTGAATCAGAGTTCATGGTCACCTAGACTGCAGAACAGCACCTCTGCTTAGGCTTCCCTTCCTTTCACACAACAAAGTGATTAGTTTATACTAATCAGTACTCTCCTCACCTTGAAGGATCAACTGACCAAAAGAAGGAGCAGGCACATTTGGCAGCAAGATTTAATCACATAGTAAATCTCAAGCTGATGCTTCTCAAAATGCAAGATACCCTAAGAAACAATTTATCTACATCTTCCCTTCCTCTCCTTTCCCCAAGAGAAACTGTGGTGTTTACATAGCCAAAATATGTAAGCTATTCTCAGCAGAGAGCATAAAGACGACGACACAGGACACTGGAAAATACCAACAAAACAAATTGTTTTGACCCTGAAAAAAGTGGCTCTAGCTGCAAATCACTGGGCTTTCATGAAAAAAAATAAATAAAAACCAAACAAAACAAACCTCTAGCTGTAAGGCAGCTGGAGAAAAAGCTTTTGGCTTCCTTGTATTTCAGCTTGAAAAAATGTATAGTTTAAGCACTTTGGGGAGTTCTTACATTAAGATAGAAGTTATTTTTCCTTAAGTTGTAATTTTTGTTTAGCTGATTTTGGATGGAAACTGGAATGTCCTGAAGGCAAAAAAAACCAACCAAAACTCCTCAAAAGCCCACAGCCATTTCAGAATTCAAAGGAAGTATTTTACAGGCAGTAGATGAAAAACAACCACCTATCAAAAAGACCTTTCTTTCTTTAAAACACGCACATTAAATGACAGTTAGTGTTGTTACTAAGTTATCTATTTCTGATCTTCCCGCCTTAGGGATTCCTGCATCTTGGCCATTTTGGCCTCAGTTCTTATGCACAGGAAGAGGAAAAAAGAGTAAGAAAGGAACCTGCATCTGCCAGTGGGTTTCTCCAATTGGTTTTCTCAACTTTAGCTCAACGAGCTCATTCCAACTGAAATGACAAAAGTAACTCTCAAAACTGCAAGCGTAACTGTCGAAAAAGCCAGTTTGTTATTTCATGAATAGAAAAACCTTTTTCAGTGTGAGGAATTAGCTTCCTCAGTTTAACCTTGCTTAATACAACAGAATACATACACACCATTTTAACATGTAGAGTACTTCGACAATCAGTAAGCATAGATGTTACAAACCTTGTAAACACATTGAAATATTTTTAGAACAGCTACACATTTACCTTAATCTATATTTAAAAAAAACTTTAAAAAATACACAATACTAGGTTTTGTAAATACCCTGAATTTTTTGTGTTATTAAACACCCTAGAAAGCAATGAAATTATATGCTCACTGATGTTTTGATTCATCCGTCCATATCATGTTTTGGAACAGCTGAGTTTGTGTGCAAAGAGCTTGCCTAGGTTTTCCTCTGTGCAGGTAAAAAACCAAACAAACACCTAGGTTTAGCTCAACATCATCAACGGCACTAGACATTTAAACATCTCAAGTATTGCAATGGTACCTTATTTTCAACTATCAAACAATGCAAATCCTCAGAGAGCTCTTAACTTCTTTGCTGCTTGGAATATTTCAGAGACTATGCTCCATTCCTTGCAAGCAGACTGCAAATCACATCCGAGCACCTGGTGACAAACGCTCAAAGCTGAACATCCTGCATTAAGTATTTCAGCTTAAAAAACCCCACAACATTCCAATAAAATCCAGAACACATTTTAAGGAAGGACCTAAAATTTCAATAAGTGGAGATAATGCAAGCAACTAATCTCCATTTTAATTTGGCACCAAGAAATAAGTTTCAAAAACCCTTCCCCTAAAAAGGGAACTACCTCTAGCATTCTCAAGGCTGGAGACAAAATTACTTCTTACAAGAGTTGACTGTAAAAATGGCTGGAGCTGACTGGTTGGGTAAATTATACAAAAGGAAATTAGGCTAAATAGTTACAGGTGATCATATCCATGAAAATAAAAATCATTTTCTCTGAGGGAGAATAAAACACCAAGGTGGATGAGAAGCAGGGGAAGGAATGAAGCAGTGATTCTTCTAACTTAATTAACCCTTCTAAAAGTGATTCAACTCCCTCTGGGTATTGGAGGCACATCTTTCTTTCGGCACGTTAAGTGAAAAAGCAAAAAAGGACACTACGGGGGAAAAAAATGATATCTTTCCAGGTGTTTGTTTTTACTCAGAAACTGCCTCTGTGTGCTGACAAAAAAATTACCACAAAGCATACAGTCAAGACAGGGTCCAAATTATATTCTGAATTATCTGTAGAGTCACTCTTCATGTCATTCTCAACTCTGCGTTTACACATCTCACAGAAAGCTCATATCTTTGTATAAAATAATCTTCCAGCAAGACAAAAAGGTATGATCAAGTAAGATGCAATTTTTCCAAGCAGTATGAAGTTTAGCATTGAAAAAAGTTTGATGGAATGCTAATGTAACAAGTCAAGGGAAAAAACAAATGGAGAGGGGGTAACTACTGTGAATTAGAGACAGAACAAAACACACTGAAGTATGAGACAAAATATAGATGGCTGAGCTGCATCAGTAGCCCTCCCCACCCCCCAGAAAAAAAGAATTGCAAGAATCAAGTTCATCAAACAGATATTGGGGAGGGACTGGAAATGCAGGATAGACTCTGTCCATTTATATTCCGAGCACACCACGGAGCAGCAAGTATAAGGGCACCTCTAGAGAATTATTACTGGCAACACAACCATCTGGAACTTCAGAGCCAATTGCACTTGCAAGTTCGAGAGGGCTCCTAATCTCCATTTTAACAAAGCTTCAATAAATATCCCTTTCCCTACTGACATAAGGTAAGAACTATAAAGTGCTTGGAGCCAGAAGCAACCCCCAACACATATTACTAAGAAGCGCTTCCTAGTGTAGATGTGTACAGTTAAAAATTGCTGCAGAGGATAAATCCCATGTGTGAGGGTAGGACAAGGGCAGGGAAGGACAGAGAGGATTACAACAAGTATTATTTACATAGAGGTCATGATAACAGAAATTCTCTAAGTAGGTACTTGGTAATCTTGTCTTGAATCTCCATCAGGTTAAAGAAAACACAGCGATTCTTTATGGATTACCAGAGATGGTTAAGTTTATGGAGGATAACTCGTACCCAGGAAATATTTCGTACACAGCTGCTAAAGGAAAGGTGGCCAATTCCTTTGTTACATCACTCTATGCATCCCCATTTTTAATGGGACTGTTTTCTGAGAACCATTTTTGCCCAATCCCCAAGAAAATTTGCTTCATCAATTTCACAGAAGACAAAAATAAGACTTACTGTGCAAGACAGCAGAGAAAAAAGAAGAAATCCAGGAACATCAATAATAAAAGTAGTACCATGGTAATGGCCTTTCAAAACTTGACAAATATGTTTCTCCATAGACATGGAACATTAATAGGAAGATAGTTTTACTGTCATAAAAACTAACACTATTTTTGCAGATCCAAAACAGTCAAGCAGATGCTGTTGTGGGTGCAGAAGCCAAACCAAGCCTTATACTGATATTCTATTAAGCTCTGCAGGTAGAAAGAAATATTCCTGCCATCAACACCCACCCCAACTTCTCCCAGCAACACTGATTCCTGAACCCTACTGCATATCTTTTTGCTTTTCTACAGGTACAGTTTAGTTGCTTACTTATTCACAGGGAGCACATGGTTTAAAGGATAAAATGGAAAATACTTAAGCAGTGAGGTTAACTGACAATGGTCATGATCACAAATACCCTTAAGATGAAATAAGGCCGAAACCTTTTAAGTATGGTTTTGAATGATAAAGGGAGCTTTAAAAAGAAAGGCTGTTACAAGTCAGATTTTTTTTTTTAAAGCATCAAAACCACTCCAAAGCCAGGTTTCTTAAAAAAAGGAGACCAAAATATGATGGAACTTTACTAACTGTCATCCATCATCTAACACAGATTTTTAAGCATTTGTTTTACAAAATACTACCTAAAATATTCTTCAGGATAAAAAAATTAATATGGTAGTTAATTGAAAATACTATGAGAGATAGAGTGGTCTGATCACATTTATTTTACCACAAGATAAACTTCATCCTCATTCTGTGCCTATTAATTTTCCCTTACACCAAGAACAATCTTAATTAAGTAGTGAAATCGGTTAATGTAAAACTGACATGTAGTACTGTCTTAATCTCAGCAACATATGTCAAAAGGCTTGTTAGACACAAATACTCACTTGAAGACAGATACAGGTCCTTACCCACCATCATTTACAAAGGCACAGAAGCTGCATTTGATACTAACATTTACTGCTAAAATGTCCAGTTTTCATAAATTAAGTGCTCCAACTGCTTCAACTCAACAAAAAAAGCCACACAAAGTGAACAGGCAACTGAACAAGTACTTCTAAATGAAACTGAACATGAAAAGCATAAGCCTGCATTCTGAGTACAGCTTTAAGAACCATAATGAAAGCTGGGGCTCTGCACAGAATTATTTAGAAGTTCCAGTTGAGCAGCAATTTTAACTTTGACAACAAAAACATTTTTCTTTCTAAGAAAACACATAGACAAACTAAGTTCAACATAAACACAGTCACAGTTTTGATGCAAAATCTGCTTGTAATTAACAAGGCAAGAGTACCAGGGCAAAGGGATTAGTTATCAAATTTACTAACTCTCACAAAAAAAGCCAAAATTCAGTATTGCAGATTCCACTTGTTAAAAGTTTTTAACATTCAAATGAGCATTTCATTTTCAAAAATGAAACCATTACCTGTACAATCTAATTCAGTATTAACCAAATGGTAACTTGACAGTTTTAAAATATCAGACCTCAGGATGCCTAGTGAAAACACACACACACAAATTTTGTCAGTCTCTGAATATTTTGTTTCACAGTCGTAAGTGTTCATCTTGCATCTTCTGCTTTCAGAGAAGTTGTATTAAAGTAAGAGTAGCATGGCTCCCTCAGTATGTACATATTTAGAGCAGTATAAACAAGCTTACTCATAGTTCATTCAAAATATGAAATGTCATTTGCATAAAAATTAAAAAATATTTCTGTATAAACAGAAGACCTGAGCTGAATAGTCACAGTAGACAAGTAAAATTCTACATGGGCTGATACCTATTTCTTCTTCTAATGGCAAAGTGGTGAAGCAGCAGTATCCGAGGATGACTAATCCCTGAACATGAGTTTTGGCAGTAAGAACAGAGCAATGGGTGTAGCTGGAACCAGGAGGAGTATTACATTTAATGGTTTGTTGTGTTTTTGGGTTGGGGGGGAGGAGAAAGCAAGGGAAGAACAAGGATGGGAAGGAAGAACAAGACACAAAAAAGAAATGTATAAAGTTACTCAGGAACTGACAGTGTGAATTCACCCTCTAAAACTGGTGAGCCCAGAGTAAGCGCTTGAGATGCCAGAGCCAGAACACATCAGTGGTATGCTGTCAAGGACTACTGGGTTTGGTGACAAAATACGGGGTATGTAAGAACTTAAGGAGGAGATGACAAAACTTAGCGCAAAGCTTGGTGCAAGTCGCTCTTCTGCAAGTCTGGCCTACATTTGGCACACAGCAATGGATTCCCATCCCAAGCCCTGTTGTGGGTTGTTTTCCCCTAACATGGTCTACATATGAAATTCAAAACCAGAATTCACTATTTATATTACAACTACTACTCTAAAAAGAAGGCAGTACAGTGTGTCTGACTCCAGAGCATTAATGCTACCTTTCTTGCAGGTAAGGGAGAAGGGCTATTTCTGAGCAGGAGCAGATAGCCCAGAGGCACCCACGCATTCTAAACTAAAACACCATTTGGAGTTTGCAGTTTGTGCTCCTGCGTGGCAGAAAAAAATCATCTCCTATGCAGAGTGGCAGCATAGTGAGAATTAAAACTATAAAGCTTAGGAAACACTTCAGTAAGTTTGTGCTTAATTTAGATTGCTGATACTAATAGTTTACATGTAAGTGTAAACTATTTAAAAAACACACAACAAAATGATGCATAATAAGGACAGGGATTGAGCCCTGTTGTCTAAGTTTCTGTACAGGAAGGAGCAGTATGAAAAACATGCCTTCCCAAGTGCAAGAACATAGCGCATGTGTCTCTTGTAGGATAGGGGTACCTGATTTTCCTATTTTGTAGTCCAACTATCAGACACCCCAAACACATTTTTAGAAAAGTATCTGTATGTGACTACTTGACTAGTCCTCCCCCCCTAACTTTACCTGTCTTTGAAAAGGGTAATATTTAAATTACTTTAGAGACTATCTTACAGGATAACCTGTATGGCTAAGGTTCAATACCACCATACATGGTTTTTTTCATGCTGCCACTGCAAGTCATTTGTTTCAATACTGCAGGAATTCCACCTTCACATACTAATTTGTTCATCTTTGTTAAACTGATTTTTGTTTTAAAATAAAATAACTTTATCAAAAAAATTAAAGTTATTTAATCAAGTGTCTGAATTTTCGAACTAGTCTTAGATTCAGGTATAAAAAGGCAACAGAAGGAAAACACGCCTGTTTCCCATTCACATACTTCTATGCAGCTTCATGTCAAACTAAGCAAAATACTTAACATGCTTTCTTCCAACTTCTCATGACCAATAATTTTGTGGTCTGCATGTACAGACTTTGAGACTTCTACAAAGAAGCAAGCATGCTGTTTGTTGTCAAGGTCTATATCCTAGCCCAGATTAACTCTAAACAAACCTACCATTTTCACTAGGTATTCACAGCTATTCCTAATGACTTCATTAAGAATTAAGGCAAGCGTATGCAGGATGAAGAGGTACTGAAGCTAAAGTTAGAGGACAAGATTAACATCACAGGCAATGTATTCATTTATTCGTAGTTTTCATCAATGGGTAACAGCTGATAATACTTAAACTCATTAACAGATTATATGTAAAGACAATAAAGGCATCAGTGTAAACCCCACCAGCTTTAGAGCTCAAACTTTCAGGCTGTAAATAAAAGCTCTAAATCTAATAAGGAGATAATTGGGGAAGCTACCTATGCGGATATGGCTTTGGAATTTCTACTTTTTCCTTTTCCATTAAGGCATTTTTAGCTTAGAAGGGAAGAGAACACATGCATGCACACACACACACACACACTCACTGCATCTTTTTTTAACCTTCACTTTACCTGAAATGAACTGAGAAAGATCGTTCTTAAAACAAGGGTCTTGTTTAATCAAGCAGTTAGTGCAGTATTGTTGCTGCATCTAAAAACTGCACTAAGTGAACCTTCTGCAACAACAACATTTACAGAACTTTGTACTTAATTTACAAATACAGCAAATAACGTTAAATAAGAAAATTTGATCAAATGCACTTGCCTACAGACAAACATTAAATTCCTTCCTCTACTTGACTTGAATGTTTCATTCACTCTCAATGGAAATATTTATTAAAGGTCACAGGTAAGTCAGTGATTTATTTAAAATAAAAGTAAGTATAGTCAAAAATGTAAAGGGATTATCTAAGCATGCAAAAAGAAACCTTTATTTATATCTGTGTGTACAGCATTAATGAATTCTACACAAGTAATAGAAAAAAGTGGAAATTTATTTAAGAATAATATTAGTTAACGAAGCCCCCACAGCACATCTTTAGAAAGACCAATATGCAGCCAACTTATCTCTCTGAAAGCAGAAGCCACAAGTCTCCTCCCTACAAATCAGGAGCCCAGTGTGTATTATTAATTTCTATCTTTCTCATACTCATCTCCTCTTTCTTAATTTATTTTTAGAGGGAAAGGAAAGAGTACAAGCATTTCTGTGGACTGAAATCCCTCCTCTTAAAATAGAGAGGATTTAACTTTCAGAGTGAAAAGGATTAAGCATCTCAATCGAGACTGGTGACAAATTGCTCCTTCTCTCTTGCTTTACAACACAAGAGATCTTGCACAAAATGTTTCTCAGCAATAAGGTGTCATAAAATGAGACTTCATCATGAACTAAAACTCTGATTCACTTGGAACTCAGACCAAGCTCCAAGCAGTGATGTAGAGAGTCACTCAGAATAACACTATGGAATCAAAATCCCCACTGTTTCTGGCCAGGGGAATTATTCACAAGCAACTCGGCGAGGACAGTTGCTGTTTCAAGACTTCTACCTGTAGTGGACACTTCAAAGATTAGGCCCAGATTGCATTCTCATGTTACAGGTAAACTCTTGAGATTGTCCCCATTATATCAGAAGCAACACAGAAGAAACTAAAAGATGAAATAAATAGAAGTGAAAACACTTGTAAATTACTCCATTCCCTTCACAGAATGATTGCTACACTAGAGGCATGACCAATGCAGTTTTCCACAAGAATGAAGACTTCCCACCACTTCGCTCTGCCTGAACTAAGCAAAAAGTTAAGTAAGCATTCTTGATTTACCTTTTTAAAGAAACCAATCCAACCTAAACAGTCTCCTTCTTCCCACTGGGTGTGGTTTTGCCAAAAGGGAGACAAACCTCTCAATCCAAAGATTTCCTGCAAATGCTGACTGCCACTGACATTCTTTCAACTCTAATCCATAACACTCTCTCTGAGCGGTCGCTTCCTCTTCCTGGGAAGCTAAACGAGAGGAAGCTCAATGTAAATTAGAATCACATGCCAGCGTTCCCATCGCAGCCTAGCACAGCCGGGCGTTT
Organism: Morus bassanus; assembly: GCA_031468815.1. Lineage (NCBI taxonomy): Eukaryota > Metazoa > Chordata > Aves > Suliformes > Sulidae > Morus > Morus bassanus. The sequence continues at coordinate 9,063,809 of CM062583.1, forward strand.
CAAGCACATTCTGGAAACGTATGGCCTTAATATATCCTTGTCACATGCTATGAGCCAAACTCTACATCAAGGGGTTATTTTAATGCTAATGCAGATACTGATTTCTACTCAGAAAAAGTGGAAGGTGTGGAACCAGTTTCTGCAGTTCAAAACTGCTGCTGTGGTTGAGAGAGAGACAAAACCCATGCTAATGTATAAATAACCATGAACTCACTACATCTCACTAGCAAGATAAATAGCGCTGGAAGAAACCGATAGCTGAGTGGTTGCCATCAGAAATGGGAGTATAGCCTTCGGGGAAACTATGATTACAAATAAGCAGTTCAAGAGAAGTCATGGATGAAGACGCATGGGAAGCCCTTCAGAAGTTACTGCTGAACATGGATAATAATCAGCCTGAGACATCTTAGTCTCAGGTCAATGATTAATATCTTTTATGCCTGAAAACGCCCTAAGCCATTCACATTTGAAGCTCTACCCATACATATCAAGTTCAGAGGTTAAAAAGGAAGACCGACCAACTTTCAGCCTGACCTACTGCAGACAGAAAAATAAGGTTTTTTAGTTAAAGTTATTTGTATTAGTATATACTATCTATACTTAAAAAGCATTCATGTATATATAAACACATGTATACATAAATACATTCACACATACGAATTTTGCAAAAGTTACAACGTTTGTCCCAGATCAACCTAACAAGCATTTTTCAAAGATATAAATGAAAATACAGGATGTTGCAAAACAAGCTCTTGTACTGTCTTAGGGAAACAAAGAGGGCTTGAGGCAGCTTCCTTATCGCCTTTGCTGCCAGAGCCTCCTAAACAAGTCCAAGGTAACGTACGTTCATTAATAACTACTGCATACAGAAGAGGAATTTAGCAGGAAAGGTGATTAAAGATGCAATTAGATATACCTATTTTTCATGTCTTCAAATAATTGCAATTTTTGGGGGGGTTGGTTTGGGGGTTTTTGGGGGGGTTCTTAGGAGAGGTGTGGTTTTTTGTTTGTTTTGTTTTTCATCTTGTACTGCTACTTTATCTGATATCTATACTGGAAGAACAACTCATTTTAAAGATTGTTTCACCAAATATTACTTCCAAAATGGCCTCAGTATCTTTTAAGGTGCTACTCATTTAACAAAATAAGAAGCTACCGATGAAACAAGTTACATGTAAGGACAGGAAGGAAAATGAAAAAAAAAAAAAAAAAAAAAAACAACCAAAACCAACCAAACCCTAGTCTTCCTTTACACTCCTAAGCTCCTAATAATTAACAGAAGAGATTTTGGTAGTCACATTTAACATTTGCCCATTTGCTTCTAACACTTCCAAGCATGATTACTTCTCCTTCGTGGAAGAACAGAGTCCTCAGTCAAGAGAAGCACAAGCATTTAAACACACATTTTGCCTAAATCCAGTGATACCTTAAAAACACCTAAGTATCTTCAACTGTGCAAATAAATATATTCCTACAACCACCATTTCTCTTTGATCAAAGAGAAAAAAACTAAAACCCACAAAACCTAAATAATATCAAACACTTAGAAACAATAAAACCTACAAGTTACAGCTGGCTGGTAGCATATTGTGCTTTCCACAAGACCAAATTCTGCAAGCGAACTCTTGAAAGCCAGGAAAGGAAGAGCTGAGAAGCCCCTTCAGAAATACTGAATACACTGAATTATGCTGAAACGAGCAGCTTACATCTGACCTAGAGTCCGGCACTTGGGCAGAGCACCACATGCACATCATTTCCAGTCACTACCTTCTCCACATGCAGTCCCACATTAGCCCAAAACTCCATCCAACTTATACTAAACCCACAACCCTCACCTATCGCCCACCATACTGTTGACAGTCCCATGATAAGGCTAGATGTACACTCTCGCCCTGAGAAATTTCAGAATGAAAGGTTAGCATCAGCACTAAGATTTTCAAGTGTTCAAGAAAAAAAAGACTCCATGAGGCAAGAACTAAAAGCAAAAGAGAAATAATGCATTAAATTCCCCTCTGTCCACACAGCTGACCCTCATCTGGTTTGGATTATGAACTCTTCAGGGCAGAGACCCACCACCTTCTTACATTTTATATAAGAGTGTCATGCATATCTATAGTGCTACATAAATTATATGTTCCTTGGAACAATGTCCTGGCTTTGTCTAGGAAGGGTCTTGCTTGCCTATGAGGCGTGAACCAGATGTTATGGAACTCAGTGGAAAAATTCCACCATTGACTAAAATGGGCTTTGGATCAAGAACAAGTAATAACTTCATATCATGATGGAATAAATTAGGACAACAATATATAGAGCAAGGTCCACAAGGATCTTTTACGTAGATAGGATGTAACACAACAGCAAGCCAATCCGTGTTTATTTAAGATTACCTGTCACTCAACTGCAGATCGGAGAGCTCTAGAGAGAAAACTACCACGTTATTTACTTATTGCTTGCTACATTATTAGCAGCTCTCAGTGGTTTTGAAAAATCCACATTAGACTATGTTAGGTTTTCCCCACCTTTGAAGAAGTACTAAAACTTGGAAGTATTAGAACTAAGTATGCTAAGGTCTTCAGAATTTTTAAAGTGACACTACCAAAAACCACTTATCTACTTTTCACTTTAATTCAGGAGCAGAGGAAGGGGCACTTCACTTGATCTTCCCCACCATGACAGGGCAGAATTATTAGCTTAATTTGCCCCTTGCAGCCAAGAACTGGGGCTTATTCTGTAACTCCACCAGCAACTGCAGAACATGAGCTTGTTTAGCTAAGATGCTCGGTGAAATAATGCCTTTTGACATTTGAATTGTTATTATTAAACGTCCTAAGTTAAAAGTTGATAGGACCAGTTCACATCCACTGAGCATCTGTTTGATTATGAAAAACCAAGAAAGTAGTAGTGCTTGGTCACATGTCTGAAGACCAGTAAAAGACTACTTAGCACCAAAACCTTGTATTAACTTAACTTTCTTGAAAAGCATGACAGATTCATTACAGCATACAACATGTAGCTTAATAATCCAGGCTGAGTCCCTGACTTTGAGCCCAGCTCGGAGAGCATATGAGCAAGTTCTGTTCCTCCTGAGAGGAAGCTAATAAAGAACTGAGTGCTGTCTCCCATTGACCAGCCACCAAGCAAGACCCAGCAGCCCCTTAGAGCCATCTGCAAGAAGTCAGCATTGTCTCACTCCCTCCAATAATGGCCTCCTCTCTCCTCCCTCTTGGTCTGCATGTCTTGACACACAGAATCACCTCCTTGAATCTTTGCCTCGTTACTTCTGCCATTTCAGCACTCATGAAAACTTTCACTTCACATACCCCTTTCACCCAACAATAACTGCAGCACATTGAGGGTAGAGTTTGTCAGAAAATACTATACATGGCATTATTTATGCAAATTACACCCTTGGTTCTTAATGTGCCACGTAAATGATGCCCTTCCCCTCCCTGTTCCACTCAAAAGCCTCCCAATAACACCCTGAAGAAGGTCTCATTTTCAAAACTAAAACCAAATGCATTTACTGTAGCTTCCAGTTCATATTAAGTTTCTGAAAGTATCTTGCCGCCTTAGTTTGCAATGTGTTTTTAATGCTACAAATCACTTTCTTCCTCGCTACACAACCTGAAACACATGAAGAGTCTTCATTTAACCTCCAGAAACTCTGCCTTATTCCTTTCACATGAGAAAGGAAAAAGCTTAACCCTGATTAAAGGAAATTGCACAGACAGAGACTGTGAGTAAGCTATGAGCCACTGTCCAAAGTTTTGGTTTTTTTTAACAAAAGAAAACTCGCAAAGAAGATAGTTTCCATCTGTTTTTATTAGCTGTAGTATCGTGTGTATGTACTTAAAAACTTCAGTAATGTAGACCATAGAGTTGATGAGACTAAGAAAAATGCCAGTCAAAATTAAGCAGCTTTAGGCTATCACAGCATCCACACTGTGCCTGTATAATAATTAATGCCAAAATAGCCGCTATATCTGTTATCAATATGGATAATGTTCTCTTATTCACATACCTGAATTTCTAACACATTTCAATTTCCTATTAAATCCAAAACAGTATTTTTTGCTATTACACTAATAACTACATAATTGTAAGGTGCATCACATCTACAGTAATAATCAAGTGTCCAAATACACATCAAATATATAAGCCGCTCAATCCCACACAAAGGAAATATTTTGTCTACAGCTTCAAGAATTATGGGCAGATTTCTATAAAACTGTGAGAAAACACTTTGCCGTAAAATGAATCATCTGTAGAACAAAGTATACACTACCGTGGTGTACTGGTTTTGGCCGGGATAGAGTTAGTTTTCTTCACAGTAGCTAGTATGGGGCTATGTTTTGGATTTGTGCTGGAAACAGTGTTGGTAACACAGGGATGGTTTCGTGCCTGCTGAGCAGGGCTTACAGAGAGCCAAGGCCTTTGCTGCCCCTCACCCCACCCCACCAACAAGTGGGCTGGGGGGGCACAAGGGGTTGGGAGGGGACACAGCCAGGACAGCTGACCCAAACTGACCCACGGGGTGTCCCACACCATATGGCATCATGCTCAGCACATAATGCTGGGGGGAGAAAGGAAGGGGGCGATGTTTGGAGTGATGGCGTTTGTCTTCCCAAGTCACCGTTACGTGTGATGGAGCCCTGCTTTCCTGGGGATGGCTGAACACCTGCCTGCCCATGGGAAGGAGTGAGTGAATCCCTTTTTTTGCTTTGCTTGCATGTGTGGCTTTTGCTTTACCTATGCAACTGTCTTTACCTCAACCCATGAGTTTTCTTACTTTTATCTTCTGATTCTCTTTCCCATCCCACCAGGGGGGAGTGAGCAAGCAGCTGAGTGGGGCTTAGTTGCCAGCTGGGGTTAAACCAGGACCTATGGCTTGGCTTTGCTGCAGCAAGTAAAAAAAGCACCATGCATTTTGATAAAATCCTAAGGAAGAATTATTGACACACTCTCCTCTGTGCACACTAATATTAGACAGTTAAGCACAAGCACCGCAATCAGAAACTTAACTCTCAGTGTCAGTCAAGAGCAACATAATCTGAAGACTCCTATAAAAATTTTGGCAGTATATATACTCCTCCCCATCAGCCTTCATCAATGCATCTGACAACCACACAGAGGATGAAGTTTTCTTTCACATCTAAAAAGAGATCTTTTAAAAGTGCCGCTTATAAATATGAAGAAAACATGGAAAATATGGCAAACTACTTGTTTAACGGAAAACCAGTCAAAAAGGAGTCTCAAGGCATTTCAGTATACAGCATGGAAATTTACACTGTCTTCTCTTAGTACAGAAAGACAAAACAGCTCATTTTCATTAGCATACAGATCTTCATTAACATAACTCATAAATAATATTTTACACACTACTCTTGAAAAAAACATGTTGCTTTGCAAAAGTAATTTCAAAGTCATTACTCTTGACCATGTTTCTCTTTGTAGTTTAGTTGCTGCAGGACTATTTTTTCCAGTCCTTCCGTGCCTCTGTCTAACCACGAACTTTATTGAATCACTCTGTGGATTGTGCATTTCTTTCTTAAAAGGCTTTTGCATTTCTCAACCAAATATTTATGCTTTCAGTGATATCACAATAAGTTTCATGTTAGTGGTTCAATAACAGGATGTAGCATTTATCCATAGACATAAAAACCTTCAGACCACCTCACAACATCTTTTGGATGAACCCCCTGCTACTAAGCAAAATAAGCTTTCATAATGCACATTTTCACTTGAAGAATAACTAAGTTGTTCTGCACGAATGACAGTAGCATACACTAAAGAACATATTTCTCACCACATTCAATGCACAGCTGATGGTTAGTAGACACATTAAGTGACAAAAACATTTTTAAAAGATTTGATCAATGCAGTGGAAACTGTACATTAAGTTTAATTAGTTCATCTCATGAAAGAACAATGGACATAATTTTTCCTCTAGTCAATTTATGTTATAGAATTAAAACATCTTTCTTACCTTCTGGAAAAAGTCTTCCCCACTTTTCCCTTTGCCCTCTGCAGCAGCTGTAAAACAAAAGCAGGATCTGGTTACTAAATACATCAGAGAAAATTTACAGGTTTACATAGAGAAATAATCAATGAGTACATGCCACTGTGAAATAACAACCCAGGTAATTTTTTCTTATGCAATAAACATTAGTCAACAACTGATTAATACTCAGAACAACCTTTTGCAAGTCACTTGCTAGGGATGGAGTCCAAGCAGATGTTTTTATTTGCATACTAGAGCGATAATATACTATATATATTTTAGTTACAAAGTGAATGTGATCATGCAAGTCTAATGATTTATTGACACTGCATAATTTGCCATGTAATTCTAGCAATAGGAGGATCAAAAGAAAGCTAGGAAGGCACAAGATTTGCTATATCAAGATTTGATTCTACATTCTAAACAACAGTAAGCATTATGGTAAGCCAGAATCATGTTTAAAGTATTTTTCCTCTATTCTGCTATTTTTTATATTGAAGCGAAATATAGAGCTACTGCTATGTGCTTTATTGAGCCTGAAGAAGTGCCACAAAAATCTAAACACTTACTAGTGCTGTTAAATATTCCTTTCTCAATTGCTTGTTATTCACTGAAATTTTGTAACGTCTACTTTCCACCAGCCAATGTTTATGAGCTACTACATTCAGAGCAGCTGAAAAATGAAAGGCAACTCTAAATACTTCCACTACAAGAGGTGCCATTGTACAAACCACAGGCATGAGCACATCTGAACATCTGAAAATGATGTTCAAGAAAGATATTCAAAGCTAAAAGTGCCACTGAACATGGCTACTGGTAGGGCTTGGCAACTGTGGGCAAGGAAGCACTTGTTAAGCAGGGAAAAACTAAGAGATCTTGCCCCTCTTAGCCTAGGAAATCAAAGTCTGGAAGGTGAAAGTCTTGACTTTATGAAGAGAAACACCATCAGAAAACACTCTTCACACCAATCCTCTTTGGAGGAGAAGGGACAACAGAGAACACCACCCTCCTCCTCACATCCACCACACACCTCTTGCAGGGCCAACTGACCCAGTGCCAGGGGCTAAGCATGGGCGGGGAGGGGGGCAGGACCTCAGCTTCAGAGAGGATGAGCAGGGGAAACTGGCATCGCCAGAAGAACACGTGCCAGCACACGTGCCAGCACACTGAAGTGTTCCCTGTACTCTAGGGCTGCCTGATCACACTGGGACATTTGTATTTACATAAAAGGAAACACTGACAGAAGGGAGAGTGAATAATAACTAAATACACGTAGGCTGTGAATGAAGTAGAACGCATTCAGAGTACTTCTCAAAAACAGTGCGGACAACACCACAATGGCAGAACAAAACAACATTATAGAACACAGCTTAGAAGCTTACAAGCAGCAATCAAATAATTCTGTGATTTCAAGAGCAAAACCTGGATTATCTCCCACATGTAAACCCGTTATTGTATATTTAGTTAATGTCTGTGATTGCACTTAAAATGATACAGCTGCATATAGCTTATGTTGTAGCTTATCTGTGTGGCAACCTGAGACCTAGCAACCAATGCACAACGCAGTAGGTCAAGCTAATTATAAGGAGGATAACTTTCTTTTCCCTGGAGAAAGGGATGCCTCCAAATGGAACTCCAAGTGCAAAAGAAGTTTCCTGAATGGTACTGCATTGCTCAACAAACTCATCATCATTGTGATTTTTCTGTATTTCTCACGTACAAAACAAACCTCTAGTTCACCCCATCACCCTGACCTCAACACTCTGTTTCAGGTACTTAGTTCTCCCCACTCTTCCAATTACACAAGCAATCCCAAAGTCTTAAGTCAACATTAATTCAGCTAATGCAACGTAAGAGCAAATGCAACTGAGCAGATACAGGCTAGACACAACTTTTTCTACCCCAGAGAAAGCAATGCCACTACATTTGAAATACACTTCTCAAAATATCAATAACAACACTTAAATACCACGGAAAAAGTGTACACTATGAAGTTTTATCTAATACAGTTCAGAAGTTCACGTTATTTAACTCAAGTGTAGTCAGAGCACAGGCAGCGAGTGAAGCCTGTCAAGCAGTCACCTTGCTGCAGAGCAATTCCAGACTCCACAATTCCACAAGTCTGAGAAGAATACAAAGCCCTCATCACCATCAAAACCCACAAGTGCCTCTAAGAGAAGATAAACTGGTGCAAGTTTCATCAGAACAAGGTTTTCTGGAAGTAGAGGAAATCACTGGGGAAGACTTTCATTTTTCAGATTTACAAGCTACAGACACTCGCAGAAAAACACAACTTTCTTTTGACAGCAGCCACTTCATAGATGCATGTTGTTTTACAAGTTTTCCATTAACTCAGGAACAGCTATGAAACACTTTTGGGAAATGAGTACCACCACACTATTTCAAGTGAAAGATGGGACCAACGTGCTTTTAATCAGTGGGTTCAGGAGACAAATCGGAGATGAGAACTTGACAGATGTGAGGCTGAAATTGCAGTTTTGAGAACAGACAGATTTTGTTCCAGCTGCAAATACATGATTTCTAAACTGAATACAAACAAGAGATGGCTTAGATAATAACAATGATGATCTGCAGGGCATTTAAGCAGAATGCTGACAAAGCAAATACCAAGCTTTTTATTGTAGGTTGATTTTTAAGCTGAATCATTCTGATGACCTGATTTATAGCTTGGCCCCACCAACAACTATGGGGCACAACAGATGGACTCCAACATGCACGGATGAAGTAAGGAAGAGGGAATGAGAACATCCTAAACTGGATTCACAGAAAAAACAGTACAGAGAAAAGTGAAGTTGGAGCAAATGGCACTTTAGAAACATCTTTATTTAATAAGCAGTGGCTTTCATTGTTACACCATACTACAAAGATATGGTCTTTCATTATAGCTTTTCAGCACGTAAGGTATGTTTTATGATAACCCATTGGTCAGGTCTCATAATATCTACAAAAAGGCAGGGAAGACTGCATGGTGCTTTTTTGGAAAAGACACTGAAGTTTAAGGTCTCTATACCTTGAAGCAGTTCTTCACATGATTAAAAACATACTGCAATATATTAGTATTTTGTCACTTCATGTCCATGATGCAGCACTATTTAATCCATGAAAAGGTATGCCTCTGATTATCTTTCATATAAAATAGTTTTTGTATATTATGCTGATCTAGTAATTACCATCTCCATTACACACCGAGTTAAAAAAAAGATGCTCAGAATTGCGGCTTCAACTACTGAGTTACACCTAGGATGTTATCTTTCACTATAAAAGAAAAAAGCCTAAAAATTTGAAGATAAACTACGAGAAGCAGTATACTGTTTTCTTTTAGGCTAGCTATTCTCTGGCTATTTCCTCTTTTTGCCCTCCCTCTTAATATAACTCTTTCTGCCAATTATATTAGTTTAGTCTTATTTTACTTAGGTTCCTAAAGTTGGCTTTCTTATTTCTATGAGAAATTACAGTTAAGAAAAATTAAATTTCATCAATAGTTTATGATTTTAGGGATGCTACCCACAATTTAAATACACTTTAATCTATGGTTACCTGCAAACTAAGCACCTGTATTTAAGCAAGTTTACAACATGTGTGCAAAACATTTACTATTCACATGAAATTATCTTGAAGCCTTTCTTCCTCTCCACAGCAGGCAAAGACAGTTTGAGCACTTCTGAAAACAGTAAGAGTAGACAAACACAAGGGGTAATTTATCTGTTTCTTTCATAATTGAAAAGCTAAACAGATTTTCTTCAAACAACAAGACAAACCCAACATCTTTTGCAGGGAAATGAGCAACAGAAACATTCCAGAGCTATGAAATTTATGCACAAGTCATTAAAAGTGGCAACCATTTATAGTGCTCACTACAACAAGCTGCAATTTATTAAGTCATTGAGGCTTTACCTCAAATCAGATAAAACAGATAAAAGCAAGCATTAATTTGTGTTTAGGAAAAAAGTCTGCTAGGTCACTGCATCCTAAGCACAAGTTCTTGCTAAACCAATCTTGAGAGTATTAACCCCCACTCTCAAAATAAACCTCATCTTTGAAATATATTGAGAAGCTCTCAAAATTTACATCTGACAGATGTACCCATGCAGATTATTTTAGTAATCTTACTAATATTAATAAAAATTTTAATATTAAACCAAACTTCCTTCAAAAAGCAGTAACTTGCCAAGTTCTCAAACACCCAAGCCTTTTGTGGGAGGTGGAAGGGGCTGGCAGTGCCATACCGGTGCTGCATGGGAGGCACAACATAGCCCATCTGCTCATTAAATTTGAAATAAGCTTTCAGATTTTAATAGACAAAGTTTTGGATTTTCTGACTTTACAAACAGAATTAGTGACTTCAAAACACCATACTAGTAACAAACAACATTAAGAAGTGACTTTAAAGCATACATTTATCAAGTTACCATCACTATTCCCAATTTAGGAAACATTATGTCAATGAATGCAGTTAAGTTATTTAATGCCTTGCTAAATTCCACTTCAAACAAATATTAAAAAACACTTTTAGAGCTTGCTTCCTACAGATGAGCCCTACTACCCTCAGTTGCTGTGAGCATATTTTTAAAAGACAAGTCCAAGTAGTTACTTGCGGAAAACAGATTTGTTTTATAAGAATGCTTTCAGCCACCAAAAGAAAAAGCCTTTGCTGTTCGCTTCCACCTAATGTGGCTCTCCTTTGTTTGATGGCAGGGGACAAGGTCTAGCTTTATACTTGGTAGAAAAAGTAGCATTTACTAGAACAGCCCCCCGGTCTTAGCTGGGAAGGGCAAAGGGAAGGAGATATTTGGGGCTCACTTAGCTGGCAGCTCTGGCATACGCCAGCTGAAGGTGTTCAGGCAACCACAGCTTCAAGAAGCAGTAGCAGACAAAATTATCTGTTTGTAAGTCTTCTCCAGAACCACAGCCTCCTCCGCCAGGAGGACCAGGCACCACAAATATGACCCAAGTAGGAGAAGAGCAGTTAACTTCCTAGCAGCACATTTTACAGCAAAAGTGCTACTAAGTCAATAAAAGTACTTCTTGAACGCAACTAAACATGTACAATGACAACTGCTTAACGGTGTCTCTATCAAGACATAGGAAACATCAGTGCTTTGACTAGATCTCCAGATGAGCTGTGGAAGGCCATGCCTGGTTACCTGCCTTAGGAGACCACTCCACCCTTCTTTGGCTTTGAGAGAAGCCACAAACCAAAAGGTAATTAATACAGCATTCTAACTTCTGACCGACAAGTGATTCATTTCTGCCAACCCCTGCTACTCAGGAAATACTGTTTTCTTAGAAACAGTATTTATTTTATGGTATTGAATAATCACTTAACTGACTTTCACAAAAACTAGGATTATTTTTACGCGAAATGGTAACACTGGTTTCAGAAATACAGACGAAAGGCTATGTAAATGTGCATAATAAGCATTTTATATTTTAATCTGTACTCTGTTTATTATAATTTCTTCCATACTGTGAAATATTTTATATTTGGTTTTTGCTTTTCAAGATATATTGGATTGCCAAGGTCCCATCCAATACAAATAGAAAACAGTTGAAACAGGTGTTAACTATTACGGTACCCGTGAAGTACACCACTTGTCTACTTAATCACCAAATCATAAAAAAGTCCAATTGTAATTTCTTCTAAGTTCACATGGAAAAATGAATTTGAACTTTTACTTCAAATGTTATTTTAATTATGAAAAAACTTGTTACTATACAGGCCATATTTTACAGGAACTGAACCCAATATAAACAAGACAATCAGTGTAAATGAATTATTGTAACTTTGTGTTGATCTCACACACACCAACTTTGTGTCTTATTTTCTAAACTCTTGAAACTTATTGAAAACACAATGTAATATGTGTTTGAATTTGCCTTTACGTTGATTAGTATCAAAACTTCTTCCTCTATCTGCATTGAAAGATTACATTTACAAGAACATAAAAGCATGTTCTACTCTTCAGTTTCAGCTATGATGAAACAAAATTTTTCCTTGCATGAAAACACTCTTTAACAGGAGAGATAACTAGATATATTTTAATTTTACCAAGACAAATCAACAGGATTTCAAGAAACTCTAGAATAACATACCTGAAGATAAGTAATCAATTATCCTCTACCTCTCCTATCCACTGAATGAGAAAGAATTCATAACACTTACGTTGAGATTGTCCTCATGTTAATTAGGTATGATTTCTTCCTGAAACTACCATAGAAACATGCTAGCTACGTAGCCGAGTTGGTTTTTATTTATTACTATATTTTAAATTAAATGGACATTTATTCATATTGAAAGCCTGAGCTATTTCTCAGAAGTTACCAAGCTGGTTATCATACACAAAAACACCAACCAAAAACTTGTTTCATTGAACCAGAAACCACCTGACAAAAAGATTATGTTTTTCTGTGCAAAGTCAGACACTAACCCATACATGCACTGAAAGCTTGGTTATATCAAGCCAAGATAAAGCATTCCACTCCAACGGCCACAGAGTTAAGCCAAATTGCTGAAAATATGCCTTTAGGAACAAAAAGATAGAGCACACATTGTTAAAGAAAAAAATCTGACCTTAAATTGAATTTGTTGAAATCCAAACAAAACAATTTTCCATTTTTCTTGTAATTACAAAGCTAGTCTCACTTCCAGTTTTCAGCTTAGAAATTAAGCAGTTAGATAGAAACTCAGCTAAAATTAAAGGGTCTGGCAAGAAATACAACAAGGCTCAAACAAACAAGAACTCTGCATAACAAACAATCTTGAGTACTATTTTTCAACTGGCTTTTCAATAACATTATAATAAATAATAAAGTGAGAGGAAAATGTAAACAATTTCATGAAGTAACCTCTAACATATCATGAATCTCAGTATTTTAGGGTCATATTTATGAAGCCATTTGAGACCAAGTTTTCCAGAGTCAATGAATGAAAATCAGGCATTTAAACTTTCTTGAATTCATATTTGAAGCAACTGTTGGGTTTTGAGGGTGCTCACCATAGACAGGTCAGAGTAAAGCCATAAAGTCAACTGGAGGTATCAGAAAAAGAAGGTGGGCAAAGGGAGACAAACCCCAAAATACTCAAGAAGTTACTGGCACACAACAACCAAGAAAACTAGCAAAAACATACCTGTCCATATACCATGCTGACAAGTTTGTCAAGTAAGGACCTACAAGATACCTGAAATATTACAAAAATTGCCCAATGACTATAAATTCTGTGACAAAAGGACTCTTGGACAGAAGGTGAAAATAAGTGTTACCTTTTATTAAGAAGTTAGGGGAAAAAAATTAAAAACAATACAGACAAAAAAAGATAGCTATTATACAAACTGAAAATGTTTATATGGGAGCATTCTTCCTCTGGTAGAGCCGCCAAAGAAGAATTGGAAGAATTTCAGCATGCTCAGTAAATGACAATAAATACTGTTAAATATCTGGACATTTTTGGGCAGGTTCCACTGTATCTCCTTCTGTTAGAAGGAACTTGATACACAAGCTACTAAGCTATCCATAAAGAGGCCAGATGTGCTATAACTTGACAGACATAACTAATTCTGGGGAAAAAAGCAGACTGAGTACAGGATACTTCTACCCTGCTGTTGAAATACAGCATCTATGAGCCTCTTGTAAGTCCAGCATCTATGGCCTCTTTTTGGACTACTTGCTAGCTGTATGAGGATTCTTGGATCAAGACCTATGTCATCTGAATGCTCATGTAAACAGACAGGTTAGATGTTCATATTCTTCATTCTCCCCTTAAGCCCACATTTACTCTCAGATACAGAATCATGAGGACTGTATCAGCATATTCAATTATTAAATATTTTCTTTTTAATAAAATTTTAATTTTAATATGGTATGCAGGGGAAAGATTGTTGGTAAATAGCTAAAACAATCCTACAACCAAAATTCAGTTTCATCCATCCATCATTTGCAATGAATAAAGAGAACAACAACGCAGAGGAAAAGGGAAAGCTTAAAATAAACTATGCTTACTTCCACTACCTCTGCATACATTGCCAAGAGAGAATGCAAGAAAAAAACCCAAACATAAACACTCTAAAGACCAAAAAGACATTGATTTTGAACAAATATTCCTAGAGATTTGCTTCTAGTTTCCATAAGAACTCCATGGATTTGGTGACTAATAGCATCACAGAAAAAAAATAATAAAGAAAAAAAGAATTGAGTTACACTGAAGGCTACTTGCCGTGTCAATTTTTCCCCCTACCTCAGTATTTTTAGAGTTGCATAATTATAAAAGTCTATCCAGAACCAATAATCTAATACATAACAACTGTAAATTTTAGATCTATAACAGATTTTTCTAATTTTGCAGAACAAATTTGTCTCTAGGGAAAAAGCTGTCTGCCAAATCTCTGCATAGAGAAAGTCTGTTTATTTATTTATTTTTATAGCCAAGTCACAGCTTGAAAGCAGGCTGTGAAGTTGGGGTTGCTTTGGGACGCCCTTTTTTCTTGTTAGAAATCTCTCCTTTGAAAGGCACACATGGGTCTAGCTCATTCGTACAACCACAGAAGGTTTCCTTATGTGACATGGAGCACAGTCAAGTGTATGGCACAAGATTTCAGATTTTAATGAAGATAATGAAGTGAATGCATAGCTTCCTGCCAGCTACTCTTAAGAACAAAGCCAGGAAAACTGACTATCTGTCACCACTGTATTACCTGATTAAAACTACTCTATTATCTGCCTCAGATTGACACTTGATCGCTATTAAAGCCCCAAACACCCTGTCGTCTCTATAACTTTGCTTCTCTTTCCTTTCATGTGGAAATCCCAGTAAGAAAACTTTCCCCTTCACAGCTTGATTAGGATTGCCATGGTAGAACTGCAACCATAGATCAGGAAGAGAACAAAAAGGAAAAAAGACTACTGGCAGTCTATCCCAACGCTGCAGAAGTCTGTTCTTCTACTCTGTGCTTTAACATCTTGGGTAAAGTATTCCTGAAGTCACCCCTCAGATGCACTTAAAGACTTTTGCTCTTTCCTATAGTAGATATGCCAGCTGATGTTTCTAGATTAAGTTTTCAGCTTCCTCTTTCTTCATCCAAACTTCTACCAACTTCTTTAGTTTGATACTAGCATTTCTAGGGCCTGCACTCACCTTTGTATTTCTCACCATCAAAATCTAGGTTGAAACCAAAGCCTCTTTTCCCTTGGGATACTCAGTTGCTCAATAATAACCTGATAGACCAAAGAATAAAGAGTCTCTTAGGAAGTCACTATATATCCTACTCTTATTTTCCTAAAACCCTTCTGAATTCTTGATTTCAATGACTGACAGATATTACATCAGAGGCCCTGCTACTTGGAGCAGCAGAGGGCTTGTTGGAAATTCCTTAGCTAATAAAAAAAATCAACTTAAGTCTAAAAAAAACCAAACCAAAAAACTTAAGATTTTCCTTAAAGCATAAGGAGTCTTAAGCTAATGCAAAGATTTCACTTCAAGTTTGTAAGCACTTTAATTGTATTGTACAAGTTAAAATTATAGAAGAATATCCAATGCAGAAAGTGTAGCCAGCTGCCAGGGCGTAGGAAAGGAGATGAGAATTCAAAGGAAGGAAGAATTCAAGACAGGGCATCCCAGCCAGAGGGCTACTGGTCATAAAAGATACTGGAGATTTTTCTGAAAAAAGACAACAGTTAGCACATTACTGTAAGCATCCAAAAATTAAATTTTAACACAAATAATGAAAATTACAAGTTTTATCACCAGGACTTAAATAACACTGTTAAAGTTCCAGATATACTATACGAAGTCAGAGAACATACTTGATGTGGGCAAACTGGGGTCATCTTTGCTTTGTGAAGAGGTTTCTTTTCAAGAACAGAGACCTAACTTTTGATAATTTTTCCACCAAGAGATTCCCAGATGACCATCATCAGATTTTTTAATGACAACCAATATTTCTCTTCCATTTTCATCAATAGATGAAGACAGCTTTTCGGCGTCTAACTATTGTAATAGCCGAGTTTAACAACTGATTTGTATTTTCTCTTCGGACAAAAAGAATTTTAGTCTGTGCTACTGATAATCACTTTTTAGAACATGAAACTATCAAAAACTGCCTCTTAAAACGAGACATTATTAAGATCCATGGATATTAGCATAAGTGAAACATCATTAAACCATTCGTGCACTGTAGCTCACTCCAGTATTTCCCCCCACTTTTGAGAAAAACATTTTTTGAGAATGTATTGGATACAGTACTGAAAAGGGAAAAGAATGATTCATTCTAAAGTACATAAAACATTTTTTGCTACCAAAATATTAAGAATAGAGCACATGTGATCTCAGTCTTCCTACACTGCTTGGCCAAGCTGCCCTCCAGAAGATGCAAAGTGGAGCCACATCTGAAGAAATGTCACCTCTACTGAGATGTGGAGATTTAGCTTTAGGTTTTATATTTGAGGAGTTAATTGTCTCCCTTCCTTCAAAACGGGCCTTTCTGCATTTCAATTTTTCAGTAAATTTGGGAACCTGTGGTCAAAATGATTGTTTCTGGCCAGAAACAATTTTCACATTGTATTAATTGGTTCCAAATCCTTTGTAGGCGCACAACTGACATAAGCAGTGAGCAGCCAGCCATGAAGTCAGCAAGTGCGCTCTCCCACACTGAACGCAGTCTAGAGATGATATCAACTCCCCTGACCCATGATCCAAAGAGAGGTAGTTTTGGAGGAGACAGCTGGAGAAGGTCTGCTGTGGTAGCTGTAGGAAAAATCTCACTAATATCCCATAGGATCCACTGCCGTTATAAATACTTCATCACAACAATGAAAAGCTATTCATGCCAGCAAACGAATTGTCCATTACTATATGCTTACTCCCTGTCACAAGGGAAGAGATCAAAACACTGCAGTAGGGTTAAGCCATTCCAGCCATGCTCTCACCTTGCCTACCTCAAACGACTTCCTTGTTGTTACTAGTGTATGAGCTGACATGTGCCCAACTCATGCTGAATTTGGGGACCTGTTCACCTAGGAAGATATGTAGTGAGAGGAAAAGATGGAAGACAAGGACCCATCTTTCAGGCTCTAGCATTTTTCCTCTTCCCTGCAGCCTAGCCACCACAAACACTCCAAAAGGAGCAGGACAGCTGATTGAGCTACCCTGTGCTGTCACACATCTCGAAAGGAGTCAAAACATTCATGTAAGAGTAAAGAGAAGTAAGTGTAAAGCTTGGCATTTTTCTAAAAAGCTCTGCAGCAGGGCTGGTTTCTTGAGTCACCGGATACTCTGAGTCAAAAAAAAAAAAAGCCCTTGAGTGCCTCAGGAGGCAAAACCTCTCCTGCTGCCAGCGCCCAGCAGATCCAACTCTGCCCCCAAAGCCAGAGTATCCATTTGAGAGAACTTGCTGTTTACAGGTGGAAAGAAAATCATAATATCACAAGTGCCCCAAGGGCTCACAGAGGATAACTGCACAATACAAGAGCTCTGCTCTCAGCAGATTGATGGCTGGGGAAAATCTTTCTATTTGTTTACTGTTCAACTTTCTCTCAATGCACAACCACTCTTCTTGTTGGGTATGCGTACAGATACTGTATGATTCATTACATGGGAGGGAAGAATGTAGCAAGGCTGTAAAAAAATTAGAAACAAACCCCCTACAGATTTGGATAAAAATGCACACAATATTTTTCTGATGGCCTTGCTTGTTATGAGTCATTCACAGATGTGGAGTTACAGGAGAGAAGCCAAGATTAAGTCAAAGACAAAGCTTTATACAGGAAACCATTTTAAGTCTGTTGCAATGCAGGTTACATACTGAACTACAAGGAAAAAAAGCCTTTTCTAACAGTAACGAGACACTGCACATATCTGGAACCATTACGCTGAACACAATTCTGCAAATACATATGGACAAAGACAAAAACCATTATTTGGAATTAAGAGGTCTCTTCTCTAAAAACCAACTAACCCCACACTCTCCAGTTTCCTGGATGCAAGTGGAATATTTGGAGAACAAAACACAAACCGTTCCATTTTTTGTCCAAAAACCATTTTCTTTTCATTTCTGTCTCTATCGGAATAAAAAACGAACAGCCTCAGTTTTTAAACGATACATATCATGAAACCTTTTCTAGGCATCTGAGCTCCTGTTTCCGCACATCTACACGGCTGCTAACACCTCATATGAAAAAGACCACACTCACAAATCCACACACCCAGGCTGCTTGACATCATTTTTTCCCTTAACCTGAGCATTCTGAAAGTCTGCCTTTTTCTGTTTTGTGTTGATCAGTTTGAAAACAGATGGATCATCTCAGATGTAAATTCTCTCCCAGATACCATTCACAGATCCTTTGATTCTTTTTTAAGGAGACTGGGGATGTGAAGCAAAATATTTAGTACTCAGGTCAAGCGTTCAGTACCTGTTGTACTACATGTAATTAGCATCATGAAAGTAAGTTCTATTAATTATCGAATATAGGTAGGTATTACAAGGTTATAACATTCCATTTCATACAGAGGCATAAAATGCCTTAAATCTATATTTCAAGTATTAATCAAATCCAATTCAGACTTATTTTTAGTATTTTCTAATTCTAGGATGTAAGGCATGTGACTATATAGGAATTACAGAGGAATTCTAGAAGACGGCTGTTAAATTTAGAATAACTGATTGCCAGTTCAGGGTAAGATTGAGTTTAACACATTATAAATTTAGTCTTGAAGAGTGACACTACTGACACCTCTACTGAAGCAGTGACCATTCATTGTTGCTTTGAATATTCGGTAAATCAGATCCTTTTTCTATCTTTTACTCCTCCTGAATGAAAAAACAGAAGTTTACGTGCAGAAAAACGTAAACCCCTTAGATACTTCATGAAAAGCGTAACTGGGCTATAAACTACTATAAAGTAGCAAAGGACAAAAAAGCCAAGAAGAAAAGCTTAAGATATTAACAGATTAAAATAAGTACGTCCATAAGCACTGGGCAAGGCATTGAATTATTTAGTTAATTAAAAAATGGAGAAAATAAAGCCTCATACTTTAACACAGAAGGTAAAAATCACATTTTAACGTGTAACCCAAGTTAGAGCAATGCATTTTATGTCTCAATTCATACTGTTCACAGCTTTAAAGACAGAAAAGAAGTCCCATTTTGGCTATTCTTAGATATCATCATAATCTAGGTAACATTTGAATAAAACAAGTTCATCTCTTTCACTCAAGAATAAATACAATTAGTTCTGTGCACTGCAAAATATTGAGCAAATAACATCACTGTGGAAGTTGCAAAGTAGTTGTGTAAAGGAGGAGAGTGGGATGGATCTCCCCAAAGGGAGGAGATAGAAGAAATGAGAAACTTAGCTCTAAATCTGATGTGTGGCTATGTATCACCAAAGTGTGCACTAATCTGTCACCCATTTTCCCATACATTAGCTAGGCAAGGAATCCAAACTATGTATCAGCACAAAAACATGGCAATATAAGTTATTTTGCCAAACTAAAGTTTACTCACAACATCAAGATCTTTCTGCTTTTAAGAAACTACGGAAATGAAGTAATTGTTTAGGTAAGAAGATCAAAGCACAACAGAAGTCTAGATCCTTCTGGTAAAGGTGAAAAAGTTCTATTTTCACAGCTGTTTTTATGTCCACATTTTCAACATCTACATGATTTTTTCTTATGAACAGTTCCCATATTAAAAAACAACTGCTGTATACAGCTGCCAAAGCATTAAATGATTACATTTATGCATATGCATATTAATAAAAACATAAACATACACAGAGTGCAGAAAGAATGTCATGTTGAATAATTCGGATTTCTAGATACAGTTTACAGTAAGATAAGAGCCTGTATTGGCTTACATTGCAGTAGTAAAATTTAGCCGGGAGCCTAGCATCCATACCAGCTCAAATCATGCAATGTTGGAAGATGTAGACTGCATTAGCTGCTAAGCATAATTTATTAGCTATTACTTTAGTGTTGTGGACTGTTTAGCAGAGAAGAGGACAGCTAGCTTAAGACAAGCAAAAGCATTCAAATTTTAGAGAGAGTTAGACAAAAAAAATTAAAACAAAGACATTAGCTTTATCTCCCAGGTTAAACTACTCCATTTGGGAAATCCTACCTGCTTCTCCACTGAGGCAACACTATGAACATGAATAGTACTGGCTGAGACATAGCACACACGTATATTCCGAAAACAATTGCTCTAAACCAGCACCAGGAGAAAGCCGCCTTCTGGACAAAGAGGCAGCTCCGTAAGAAATTCTGTACTTACGCTGGTGGAGTATCTTTTTATTACCAACACATTTTTCTGAGTAAATCATCTCCTATAAAATGTTTGCAGAGTGGTGGCAAATCCTTGTCAACTTCAGTAGAATGATAATTATGTTCTTCCACCAACTATTTCTAGTCAATTTTTCATCAATGACTACAGAAAAACTACAACATATTATTTTCTCTACAATTAATGGAGAGCTGAAAGACAGGAGGATAAATAGTTTTCATTGAGGAAAAAACCTAACCAGTTGTACACTGCATTCAGCTTACTAAATATGATTTCAGAAGACCTAAGTATTCTTGCCAAGCTGACTGTAAGGGTGGCATATAAAAGCAGAATTTCAAGTTATACAAGCAAGCAGTAAAGCAACATATTCATTACCATTTCATTGAGAATTGCTCAGTTTAATGCTTTACAGTCCTAGGTGCTATAAATCCACAAGCTTCTCCAGATTGCCTTGGAACCAAGCATCTCCCAAGAATGTGTGACAGTTCAAGTATTATGAAGTTGAGCTAAAATTGTGTACTACAGAGAGTCAAATGAAAGAGATCATAAGTCAGCCACCCAAAGGTTAAAAAAAACCCCAAACAAAATCTTATTTGGCAGAACATACAATGACATATATTCAAATAGCTCAATGCTATTGAGACTTGTCCCTCAGAAAGATCCCAAAGCTCTTTTTTAAGTTAAATACAGACATGCTGGAAGGATGCATCATTAAGACTATGTATGGATGCTAGAAAAATGATGAGAAGTTTTAACTGTCCCATTCACTTTAAAGCACTCATCTAGGCTGTTAGCCATCTTCACATGGGGACTCCTCCCAAATTTAGGCTGATCAAGATGACAAAAATTAGTCAAGGATGCAAATTTTGCAGTACTTGAGGAAAAAAATATATGGACATGCTATAGGAATAAGGATTATCACCAACTTCATAGCTCAACCATCAAGTCCCACATGTATTTTTGTGCCATGCTTTCACACACACAAACATACTCAAGTCAATTTTTCTTAGCTTCCAAATGACGTATTCTGGCTACATGGGAGATGTATAGAAATATAAAGCTCCCCCAACGCCAACCCTCTTAACAGATGGGACTTTAGAAAGACAGATCTATTAACCGTAAGATTCCTCGTGATTTCCACCCCACTAGAGGCAAGGTCCTGCCATAGGGTAAGTGAAATGCTCCCAAGAGACTGCAAAGTCCTGGCAACACCTTTGAACTGCTACACTTGCAAGATGTGACAAAATCTTCATTTGCACTTTTCAGCATTCAGGAAGCAATACTGCAGGTAACTGAAACCTCTAATAGGTTTGGGCAGTCAAAGCAAATATCTCAAAACTGCTATGGGCATCAGACTAATTCTAAATAAACATCACTTAGGAGTTTGCATAACAAGGTTTGAAAGCCAGCCTTTGTGGACTGATGAACCTTTTATTCAAACATTATTAAACTGAGCAAGGCATTTAAGAAACAGTCAGGAAGTGGAGAGTTGTGTTGAAGTTACATTGCCTATACAAACAGGCCCAAAACACGTTACTCAAATCATAAAACTCCTCTTCTTACACGCAAGCAAATCATTGCCTACAGCATACAATCTTGAAGACTAGTATCTAGCCCCCTGCTAGCTAATTTGTATTTTTATGGACACAAATCTGTTTCTAAAACTGTTGTTTACAAGAAATATATAAGCCAGAGAAATTCTACAAAACTCCATTTGCACAAGCCTGTGATACAGCACAGGAAATGCTTAAGCTAAATTAATGACTACAAGTAAACAAGAAAGCATTGTTTTGTGGTCAGACAACTGTAATTGAGTTACGCAACTCATTTTTCTACTAACCTTGAGTATTTCTGAAATTGAAGTTCCTCTTTTCCACTTTTAAGACTCAAGAAAGTCCTGCTTAGAAGAGTTGATACAATACCAAAACCCTTTAAGTTCATGCAAAATAAACTGGAAAGAAACTCGTAAACTTACAGGGTATAAAATGTCAAGTGTGGGTAACTGAAAAATCAAAACAAAGAATGTGCGATTTCTGCCAAAATCTAGAAAAACAAACGATAAAGAGTAAGGAACTTATTTGGCCTACTTCTGCCTCCAGTTCCTGTGTGGGAGCTTTAGCTCAAGAAATACTGTGTTTTCACAAACAAAAACAGTATTAAGTAGCAAGATGTTAGTGCAGCTGATTTAATGGAACAATATTTTCAGGAATAATTTTTTACCATTTCTCCTCAGTATTATTCAACTCAGATCCTTTCAGTAAAAGTTCACAGGAATGTTTTCTGTGTTATGTCAAGTATCAACTCCTTTTTCAGTGTTTACACAGTAATAAAGTAACTTGTACACAGGAAAAATAAGGAAGTTATCAAAACCTAATCTGTAACAGAAAGTTTTAATACATCATAATGCACATTTATAAAGACCTCGAACACAACTTAGTATTTCAGATTGCCATTTTTAAGCATCTGCTGATCAGCACAAGACACATCTCACAATTAATGATGAAACAACAGTAAGCATCATAGCAAGCATTTAGCATATCCCAACATGACATTTACCAGCATAAACAGTGCCCTTAAAGTCTATGTTTACATTTTCTTTTGTATGCATATTCAGTACTAAAGCAAAAAGCTTACAGAGCCTCAGGTATGGTGGTGCCCCTCTACTCAGGCGGCATACCACCCTACCCCTCTAAAAATACTCAAAGACAGCCTACAATACACTGCACAATAACTGATAACGCTTATAGCTCTTCAAATTAGAGCAAATTTTAAGTAATGGGGTGACAAAAACAAAAATCACAATTCTTTATCACTAAACGCAGAACGACATTATCACCTATCAGTATAAAGCACTATGGACTAAACTGTAACATCTCTCAACATGTACTTGCAAAATGTCTCAGTTTTTATAAATATTGTCCATGTGTTTCGTGCCTGCATAAAGCTTTTGCCAAAACACACGCTTTCTAAGTGACATAGAAATCTCACTAATTTGCAAGGCAAGTGAACCAATGAGAAGAATCAAGTCTACTTTAAAACCTTGTTATTTGCCCTGTTGCCTGCCAATTTGTGTTCTTTAGAGTAGTCATAATGAACTGAAATACTTAACACATATCCAGATCTAACTGTTGAAGCTAGGCTGACTGAGTACAAAAGCCTTATTTTTTTTCAGATATATTTTATAATCAAGGAACATAACGCACTCTGAGGACTTGATATTGACTAAAACCAAAACCACAGCCAGTTGTTGGACAAAAAATATTAACAAAGTGTTATCCAAGCACATGTAAAGATTAGATTGCTATGGCAGCAGATATAGACTGTTAACTACAGGAAAGCATGCTTTTATTTAACAGGTACGTAAGTATTGATAAAATTATTTTAAAATAGGCCAAGAAATACCTAGCCTAAAACATCAACTTAAATATCAATTAAGTCCGACAAAAGGAAAGATATTATCCAAAAGTCTTTTTAAAAGACTTGTTACTTGAGAGTAATTCTAGCTAGGAGTGATAAAGGTATGTAATATGAGAAAAAGGACTCCTTTATTTATCGAGCCACGTTTGCTCCTAAGTACCACCTAACTGCATTTGATTTACACAATCTAAAACACAAGTGAGCATATACGTATAAATTATTTTTAATTCAATTATATAGATAAAATTCTTTTCAATTTACAATCATCATATCTGTAGTTAATATGTGGGAAAACAAGAACACTGTATGAATGCATAATGTCTCATTCAACAACAGTTTTGTTTCAAACAGGCAAGGATCTTTGAACTGCAAACCTTCCTAAAGAAATACGGTCCACTTGAGAGCAGGGTAAAGTAGCTCAAAGTCAGCATTCCCAGACACAAGTATGTACCGGGGTCAAGCTTCTGTGAAGGAGACAAGTTACCCATCAATAAAAGAAATGACTACATGCTTGTTTGCAATAGCCATCAGTAGTATCTTCAGCCAAAAAGGAATGATATCAGCATTTCATGCTCAACAGAATTAATGATAAGCCAAACCTCAAGTACTCAGTTTTGCTGGAGAGTAAAGATACAATGGCACCTTTGCCACCTGACAGCCAAGGGGATCTCAGTTTTGTATTTCTGTGAAAAACAGCCATGGCCGCCACCACCCTGGAGTACAGATTGGTCAATACTCCTTATGTGCTCGTATTTGGCTACTGTCTCCCTAAACACCAGTTAGTAGTTGATTAAAAAAAGGCAACAATGCCTTGCTCTAGTTCCTAATCAGATCCAATTAATAAATAACAGAAAAAATTGCTTTAGGTTTTCACTCTCCAAAGTCTGTATTGAGAGTAATACAAGAAAATGAGAGACAGTGAATAGCAGGAATACAAAAACCCCATTAGAAAGTATACATTTTACCTAAAAGGTAGACACACTAACTCAGTCTCACTTTCTTTCTGATTACTATTTTACGCCACAGAATTTTTCAACAGCAACTTGCCTGTATGCATTGCAATTATCAAAATCACAGAAAAACCCAGAATTTTTGAAGTCCTTCATTACTGCCTCTAGGCTTTATCAAGCCCTCACAAAAGTAGTCTTTCACATGTTGGGTGACGTTTACACTTCTGGGAAGTTCTGCAAGTTAACTTTACCCTCTAATGCTTCTTCCTCTTATAATTTAAGAAAAAACTCCACTGACCACCCTCTTAAATTACGTGTTCTCCTCAATATATTGAGCCCTTCGCCTCTATTTCAGCCTTCTTATTCATGCACAGCAACTCAGGACAGAGAAAGTCAGGTCAGTATTCTCACAGATTTGCAAGAACTATGCAAAGCCCAGAGTAATGCTGAATAATGCCACCAAGTCATCCAGGAGAGGAAAAAAAAAAGTAGGGATCTGCCACCAGCTGAAAAAGGGGAAATTTAAGGATATGTATCTTAATAAAAACTGTAGGGTTGGCAATTTTAGGTTTGGTTGTTTATTGGTTTTGGGGGTTTGTTGTTGTCATTTTGTTTCTTTTCTTTTTTCCTTTCTTTTTCCTAAGACAGAAAAGAAGACAGATCACTGTGCCCTTGCATCAGAAAATGCCTACTACTAAGGAACAGAAAAATGAAACAAGCAATTACAGTCTTTGCTCTGCGCCATCCAAAGCAAGGATACAGAAAGCTCTATGGCAAAACATAAATTGTCCACAAAAGATTCCTAACATTCCTCTTCCATTAAAATAATACAGACTTCAAGATGTTCCACAACATGAACTATAGCTTTGTGCAGTGCAAACCAGCTAACAGAAAACGTACGTTCTTTGTGTGGTTAAAATGAATTAGCTTTAAAACTAAGCAGAAAGGGAAAATTGAGGACTTGCTGCTCTAGTTCCTCTATTGAATGTTTGGAAAGTTCATGTTTCATGAGTCTTTAGGCAGAGTAAACAGTATCTCAAGGCTGCAGAAGACTGCACTTGAAGAGGAAGAAGGTTAATAATACTGTAAGTTATACTAGTAGAGCTTTCTTGCGAATGTATCATAGTGGAAACTTCCACTTCCAAACATGAGGTACTTGCATAAGAACTAGCTCTTGAAATCTTAAAGGAACCCTCATTCAGTAATCTCAAATCACAAAGGCATTGAGAATGGATAAGGGCAAGTCACCACAGGGAGAACTCCAGCAGCAGAGCAGATGCTCAGCTCTGCTGTCACACTGCAGATGCAATGACACCAGAGAACATGAGCATTTTAATTTCATAAAAATCCTCCCTAAAATGGAAGCATCCACTTAGAATAAGAAGCATACAACTGCATTATGCCTACTCCAGAAAAAAGACAAACACAGCCCTACCCACACATGATAAGTATCAAGCAAATCCGGCTACTATTGACTTTATTTAACTGGGTCTTCCTAGAGTTGCAATTAATCCATAAGAATTTTACCCAGTTTCTCAGTTAGCAGAGCTTCCAAGTGATTTTATATCAAGCCTATTTTTACAGCTGAAAAAAAACTTAAGTCCACATACTCAGAAATGCAAACAGAAGATTCAGAATACCATCTCCTAATACTGAAATCCAGGTATTCTAACAAAAAAATTACAAGCCACATACGCACTTTATTTGGCCACATTCTAAAGGCAATACTTACCATCAGTACTACTTATTCTTGAGCTCAAGATATTAGAAAAAGGTAACTATCAACTGCATGCAATAGCACAAGTATGACAAAACACATGCGGCTCCAATCTTGACACTTCATACAGTTCCATTATCTGAGAAAAATAATTTCTTTTACCGCCTGTTCTTGAGATAAACATGACAGTACTGTGTTTTCTACTGTGCAAAAAAAATTACTTTATCACTTAATTTATGCTTTTAAGCTTCTTCCTTCATGCTGTTTTTACCAGTGCTACTTCAACTATTTCAGCTGTTCCTTTAAACCAGCATTCGGCTATGGGTTGCTTTTTTTGGCACATTACTAAAAACAATGAGGCAGTGCATATAATTAGGATGAATTAAGTTGTATGGAGACTAGTAGAATGTTCTGCAAAGACAAGCATGTAAGTTTATAAATTATTCTTTTTCCACAGACAAAGCTCCCAGAGCTGTGTTGACATAGAAGAAATATTGCAATGGCCAGAAGAAAAGTTAAAAAAGCTCATGAGATTCTGAAAGTCTCTGCAAATCCAAATTGTACATAATAACAAAAAAAAATCTAGAATTAACAGAGGTGAAAGTTTGGATGGTCTACTCCATTTCTAGAGTTCATAAGCAATTATTATTAAAACTGCCAAAAAAACCAACATTCCCTGTTTGCATTTTTTTTCTTGTATTTTGATTTTGGTTGAATTCAGGTTTCCTGTTACAGCTCAGCTGGCTTTAACCATAAAATACTTTTCAGCTCTGTAAGTTGCTACCCTGAAATCATGAGACAGCTTGGCTGCTATGAACCCACAACCTTGGCAAAACCAATTTGCAGAAACTAATACAAATCTTTTCTGTAACTTGCTGAAAAATAATCACCAAATTTAAGGTGTGAGAAGAAACATTTTGCTTTAGAAAAAGAGCATCAGGGAGCTAGCTCAAGCACCAATCCCTAATGTTTTCAGTGTGGATGCTCAGTCAGCTGCCAAACTCTACTTTGCAGGAACTAACTAGTTCCTGCCAGAAAGCCACAGAAGAGTCTGTATTTGAGCAACAGAAGCTGGTAACATTCTTGTTTGGACCTATGGTCCATTTGGGGCAGTTACTGCCATTTACAGGAGAAAGTACTAGAGTCATTATGGCACATTAAAAAAAACTGAATTGAAAGTTACATAATAACATGCCCCAAAAGGCGTCTTCCTCTTAAAAAAGCCTCTTAATCTCTTCTTATGTCCTCAAAAAAATGTTGGAATACTAGCCCTTTGAATTCAATAAAGTTTAACTCATGACCTACTTGAAAAGATAAATTGCCTCTGCACTTCTGAACCTGAACTAAAGAGATACAGCCCAGGAGCAGAATGTTTGAGAAAACTACGTCATTTGGGAATTCCAAGAGACCACAATGAAAGATTTTTTTCTATCCTGTAATTAGAAGAGACTATACTGTTAACTTCTGCTGATGCTAAACTCCTTTGCAGGATATAGAATTACTTATAAATTGTTAAGAATGCATTCTTATTCCTTTGATTATTAAAATTATGTAAGAAGGATAAATTACAACGTAATACTAAATACTAAGGACTTTAAAGTCTTTCAGAAGAAGCAACTCTAAGTTTACCATTACCATCACACTACCAGGTAATTTACCTTAGAAATATACATATTTTCTAAATTATTTTTAGATAATTTGCAAGGTATTAAGACAATCAGTAAAACAGCACAATACCAATACCGTGCAAAGGGAATACTCAGCTGTACTAAAAGCTATAATCTTAAAATTTCTAGCGTTGTCTAGAACATTACAAAGTTAATTTTATGGTTGTTGCTTTTCTTTAGAATAGAATGATGCAAAACAATGATGACTGACACACAACCAGCAGCTCTACATCATGGTCCTCCAGTTTAAACCTTTAATATGGACATCAATACGAACTGAGGCACCTGTATCTGCTTTGCCACTGCAAATAGGAAATGCACTAGTCCCAAATGTCTTACCACTGCCTCCATCCCAGTAAAACAGATCTGATCAACTGGAGTAGCTCTCTTCTGACATACACACTAGATTTCCCTACTCAACACATCACACAGGGAGAAGGCAAGCCTAAGTAGATAAGTAGGAAAGTATTTACACCAAAGCCTACACTAAAATATCCCTCTGAAAGGGCACGTTAGGAAAGGAGGGAAGAAAGCTGAATGTTCATCAGGCCCCTACGGGTTCCCAGCTCCCCGGACTTGCCCTTAGCCTGCTCTCACTCACACGAAGCAGCAACAGCCCCGAGTCTGTGTACCAGCTGCAAGAATGCTGAATGTGCTCCAGTTGATCTCGATTCATCACACTGCCGGAAGGAGGCAGAACAGAGCTGGCGAGTCGTTTCTCCTCCCCTCCTCTCATAGAACAGTACAACCAGAAAGAAAGCAGAAGAGAAGCTGAACAGAAGTGCCGAGAGTTATCTCCTCAAGATTGGTGCATCCCTGTGAGGAAGAAGTCAAGCAGAGAAACCAGGAGAACCGCATGGATGAGCAAAGAGCTTCTAGAAAAACTCAAATGGAAGGAGGAGGTTTACAGTATGTGGAAAAAGGGACTGGCCACTTGGGAGGAATATAGGAACGTTGTCAGGGTATGCAGAGATGCAACAAGGAAGGTCAAGGCCCACTTGGAACTAAATCTGACAAGGGATGTCAAGGATAACAAGAAGGGTTTCTTCAAATACATCAGTAGTAAAAGAAAGGCTGGGGAAACTGTAGGCCCACTGCTGAACAAGATGGGTGCCCTGGTGATGCAGGATGCAGAGAAGGCAAAGTTGCTGAATACCTTCTTTGCTTCAGTCTTTTTGCTAAGGCTGGTCCTCAGGCATCCCAGCCCCCAGAGAACAGAGAGAAAATCTGGAGAAAGGTAGACTTCCCCTTGTTTGAGGAGGATTGGGTCAGAGATTATTTAGGCAAACTGGATCCTCACAAATCCATGGGCCCTGATGGGATGCACCCACAAGTGCTAAGGAAGCTGGTGGGTGCTGTCACTAAGCCATTCTCCATCTTTGAAAGGTCATGGAGGACAGAAGAGGTGCCCGAGGACTGGAGGGTAACCAATGGTCACTCTGGTCCTCAAAAAGAACAAGAAGGAGGACCTGGGAAACTACAGGCCAGTCAGCCGCACCTCCATCCCCAAAAAGGTGATGAAGCAGTTCATCCTGGAGGTCATCTCTAGGCATGTAGAGGAAAAGAAGGTTATCAAAAGTAGTCAACACAGATTCACGAAAGGGAGATCATGCTTGACTAACCTGATAGTGTTCTATGATGGCATGACTGGCTGAGTAGATGGGAGAGCAATGGGTGTTGTTTACCTCGACTTCAGCAAGGCTTTTTACTCTGTCCCCCATAACATCCTCATAAGTAAGCTTAGGAAGCATTGGTTAGATAAGACAGTGAGGTGGATAGAGAACTGGCTGAACAGCAGAGCTCAAAGGGTTGTGATCAATGGGGCAGAGTCTGTTTGGAGGCCTGTAACTAGCAGTGTTCCCCAGGGGTCTGTACTGGGTCCAGTCCTGTTCAACATATCAACATCAATGACCCGGAAGAAGGGACAGAGCGTACCCTCAGCAAGTTTGCTGATGATACAAAATTGGGAGGACTGGTTGATGCACCAGAAGGCTGTGCTGCCATTCAGCAAGCCCTGGACAGGCAGAGAGCTGGGCTGAGGGGAACCTCATGAAATTCAACAAAAGCAAGTGTAAGGTCCTGCACCTGGGGAGGAACAACCCCACGCACCAGTACAGGTTGGGGGTTGACCTGCTGGAAAGCAGCTCTGCTGAGAAGGACCTGGGAGTGCTGGTGGACAGCAGGCTGACCGTGAGCCAGCAACGTGCCCTTGTGGGCAAGAAAGCCAACGGTGTCCTGGGGTGCATTAAAAGGAGTGTGGCCAGCAGGTCGAGGGAGGTTATCCTTCCCCTCTACTCCACCCTAGCAAGGCCACATCTGGAGTCCTGCGTCCAGTTCTGGGCTCTCCAGTTCAAGAAGGACAGGGAACTACTGGAGAGAGTCCAGGGGAGAGCTACCAAGATGCTCAGGGGAATGGAGCATCTCTCTTACAAGGAAAGGCTGAGACACCTGGGTTTGTTTAGCCTGGAGAAGAGAAGACTGAGGGGGAATCTTATAAATGCTAATAAATATCTAAAGGGTGGGTGTCAAGATCATGGGTCCAGACTCTTCTCAGTGGTGCCCAATGACAGGACAAGGGGCAATGGGCACAAAATGTAACACAGGAAGTTCCACCTAAACATGCGAAAAAAACTCTTTACTTTGAGGGTGACAGAGCAGTGGAACAGGCTGCCCAGGGAGGTTGTGGAGTCTCCTTCTCTGGAAATGTTCAAAACCTGCCTGGATGTGGTCCTGTGCACCCTGCTCTAGGTGCACCTGCTCAAGCAGGGGCATTGGACAATATGATCTCCAGAGGTCCCTTCCAACCCCTGCCATTCTGTGATTCCTCTCCCAACAGCATGTCTGGCTGCCATGTGACATATGAGGAGATCTTTCCTGTGCGTGTTCAAAGCTACTGGGCTTTTACAATCCTCTTAGTCACGTCTCCGTTTGCCTCTCAGGTCCCAAGATTTCCTACTTTACAAGTATTTCCTACCCATCTGAAAAACTTGGCCTTTACACCCTTCTACTAAAACTCTGGTCTGGCTAACCTGGGCAGGCAGCTATGTAAATCTTTCGTTTAACTCAGCCACTCGCTTCTCCCACTCCTTACTCGGTCCAGCAGCACGCTCCTGCTAGACCCAAGCCACTACTCCGCTTGTGCAATGTAAAAAGAAGGTAGCAAGGAAGAGGGACACCAAAAGCATCCTAAGTCAGCAGGGAGCCGCAGCAGGAAGCT
The DNA here is from genome assembly GCA_031468815.1 of Morus bassanus. NCBI lineage: Eukaryota > Metazoa > Chordata > Aves > Suliformes > Sulidae > Morus > Morus bassanus. The sequence continues at coordinate 9,095,072 of CM062583.1, forward strand.
GACAGGATATAACCCTTTAACACAAATTAAACCAGCCTCAAACTTTCTGCTGGCTATTCAAGCCACAGTGGAAGAGAGTGCCAACACCAGCTCTGCAGCAATACAGAAGACCCACCCAATTAAAAGATTCTTGTAAATATGCATTTGATATATGCTTTTTTCCTTATGGGATATTTAATATTTCACATTTTAGTTGGTTTGAATTATATTCTCAACTCAAAACACCACTAACAATGCTCAGGTCTACATACAAATACAGAAATTATACTTCCAACTAGATATATACCAATTTAAAAATACTTAATTCAGATATAATTCATCTGTAATCAAAAGTTTGCGACTTTCAGGTGGTAAGTCACCTAAAACTATACTTGACATCCAACAAAATACTCTTCCAGCACTCACTTCTCCCAAACATTAACAAGAACACAATATAAAGCTCTGTAAACGTTGAAATATAAACAAACCTTCACAATAAGCCAATCCTACTTTTTCACAGCTTAAATAATTCTTCACGTTTCAAAGACTGGAATGACTTTTTTATTTCTGCCAAATCTCTAAACAATCTAAAGATGTCACTGAAGGCCACTTAAAGTAAAAAACCTGACTGCTGCTAAGCAACCCAGAAAACATCCTTACATGTTCAATTGTTTAGTGCATTAAAAAATTTCACACATATTGAGAAGCCATGTATTCTGGCCTCTAATGACCATAATGTCTTCCACACAGAGGGAAAAAAAGAAAATTCTGCAGGATATGTTTGTATTTCAAAAAGGAATTGCTTATAAAGGACTAAAGATTTGATCAAATTTATTCACTGTTTCTGCACATGGAATAGATTAGAAACAGATTCTCTCTTATCCGTTACTTTACACACACTCCAGAAGCAAATTTACTAAGGAAAAATAGCACTTATGTTTGTTTTACTAGGGAAAAAAACTGTATCAAGATTCTTTTCCACTATATATAACAATTTTTTAAAAATGTATTCCATATCCAGACTCTTTAAATCAGTGCTATTTTAACTGCTCTAACTGCATATAAACAAAGGCCATTTAATGTAATTTAATATTTCACTGTTCTATAGCACTCCTCACCCATGGATGCACTTACATGTTGGGTGAAAGTGAGACCAAGTCTTATATTCTTTGAAGTAGATACCGATGAAACAAAGTGTTTCCATGTCACAGTAAGGATGACATGTATATGTATCCTTCATTTGAATTACATACAAATACATATGTACATTTTAAGAACAAATATGTAAATTACACACACAGATACAATTTTCAACACAGATTTTTTCATCAAGTGATTAACTTTTCATTCATCACAGCCTTTGTAGCACAGTGTAGTGTTCCGCACAGAAACTACCTTACAACATAGCTTCTGGTTTAATTACACTGCAAACAGTTCACTGAATTCCGGTATATATTCCCTCAAGCAATTCAATTATCTTACTATAAAGAGCATGGGGAGTATCTTGAGAAGACATCCATCTGCTAGAGCTTTCCGTAACATAAAAATGCTTCACTGCATCACTTAATTGACCTAATATTTATTTTGGAATTACAGATTTCATTTTTTTACATTTCTCAAGATGCTTAATCTTAAGTTACCTATCTCGTATATGCAACTGCTATAAATTTATTGCAAGCACAGTCTGTACAGAACAGAGCCAATAAAAATAGATAAAATCAAAGCCCTCCACTCACACAAAATTATTGGCAATAGAGAAAAAGGCAAATTTAAAGGTTAGTTTAAACCACTAATTCAGAGTGGCAACACAGATTCCTAAAACCAGACTTTGCTTAAAATGGAAAAAAAAGTATCATCACCTGTAAGTAGAATTTAAAAATATTTTATAAACAAAAAAAGTGGTGAAAATATATTTCAAACTCTGGAATATCTGGTAACCTCACCATGAAACTTTAGAATATTGATACAATTAAAAATTTTAAAACTTTACATAGCAAGATACTAATAGCACAGGTAGATCATACAATAGATTGCGTATACATGTATTACATTAAAAAAGTCACATGTATATCATATGTTCAAAAGGACTGAAATGACACTTTTTTAAAACCAGGATAAATCACTACTATTACCAATTTCTACCTCCAATTATCTATTAACATTGTTTCTTTCGGGACAGATTTATTTGGCTTAATGCTGATTTTCAGACATGTTATACTACGAACTGTTTAGCTGAACTTCATTACAACAGTGTTGCACGTTTTCCTCCCAAGGAAATAACATAATTCCATTTCAAGGGTGAAGTTCAATCAGACGAAGCCCATGATATGACCTGTTCCACAAGCAGCAGAAAGGCACTTGAGTTTTTTTCTGCTAGTCATCTCATTGGTAGTATGGGCAATGAATCTAGCTTTTACAGATACTTTGTACCACGTAAGTGACAAATAACACAGCCCATTCCTTTTTTTATATCCATATTCAAATTACATACTTATTTCACTTGAATGAGGTTTCATTTTTTTCGTTCCTTGGCACCCATTTTTATTTATAATTTTTGCTTTCAAAAGCTCTGTAATATTCTAGCATCTAGAGCAAAAACATCCTGTGGCATTGTAACTCTTACAAACAGAAGTTATCATTGCAAGTTAAAAAGCTTTAGAGAAGGACTGAAAGACCTAAAAAAATGACCACCCCATAGCTTCTGAAATAAAATGTTGGGCAGATCCACAGAAAAAAAAAAATCAGAAAAACCTTTCTGTGGGATGGTAGGGGGAAGTACCTGTAAAAGCCACAGTATTACAAAGAAATTCTTCAGCATCTACATACTGCAAGCCTCACAATAACAATACAAGCACAAAGATTGCTGCTTATTTTTCCTCGAAAACAATTCTTACAGACCTGATTCATGTCACAGTATTAGCAGAAAATGGAACCAAGATTCTGCAAAGCCTCCCAGGCCTGGCCTGCACAGAAGTTTAGCAAATGGAAAATGGACGGCTCATGCTTCACTTGAATCTACACATGTTCCCAACAGGCAAAAAGCCAAAAGAGGAAAGGGAACTCAGTATTTTCTTAGATTAATATTTGAGAGAAAGCTTCTGCATACAAGTTGATCAAGTTTTCTAGACAAGGAGTATTTTTCACAAGGTTGATTGCAACCCTTGCACACCAGATGAGTACTGGAATTGCACGGAAAACAGGGAATTTGAGGCTGCATTGCTGCTAGCACCACACTGACTAGCTTCCTACCTCTGGGAATAGGCTCAGTCAGATCAGGCTGGGGAAAGAAAAGCAATTTAATCAAGGTCTCAAGGCAAATCAATGGAGGATATTGCTCCTAGTCCAGTAGCATTTCTATCAGGTTGCATATGTACCTCTCCAGAAATGGTGTAACAGCTGAAATGTTTAATTACATACAGGCATATCCCTTATCAGGTGCTAACTACATCTTCAGAAAATCTTCAGCTGATCACAGATTGTGTGTGTGCTGGCAAGCTGCCTCCCAAGTGACCACAGTGTGCTCCAATAGTCCTTAGCCTCTAATAAAATGGGTCAAAACCTGATCTTTAAAGTTCTAGGGGATATCAACCTAGGCAACTTGAAAAAAAATCCTAAGCATTAAAAATAGTAGCTTTATTCCACAGCATTTATAGAACTGTTGATCTCAAGATGCCAAATTCAAAAGACGCAGCTGCTGGCAGCTGGCCATTTGGGAGGCAGTCAGAATGACTGGAAATCTCGTGCCTTTTAATGCAACGTCTATTATTGTCTTTCTCATCACAAGTGAAACATTTTTAAAAAAACCCTTCACCGTTGAAAGAAACAAAACCTAAAGAACAAGTTGTCTGTTTGTCCTCACTCACATGTGCAAGGAAGAGACTTCCAGGAAGGGTACATTGTGCAACAAGTTTTTCTGTGGTTTACCCAACAGAATCCAAGCGATAGAGGTAAGTGCTCCGATATAAGCTGCGTTAGGAAGTCCTGTTTTCACAACTTGCTAACACGCCATCAGTAAGAACATAAAGCTCAGTAGGACATAGCGTAAGCCATAGCACGGAGTCCATGACCTACACCACTTGAATCAGCGAGGCCACTCCAGCCCACAGCCAGCTCCCACTGCTTGGCCACTGAACCTCCAGTTAGTTTATCCAGTTCCTGTAAGTGAACCCAGATGCCTCAGTTTAAGCTCAAGCAGCTAAGCACCACACACAAACTAACTGGAGTTAGATATATCATCTGATGATGATTTTAAAAGCTGTTTGAAGGTAGCAAAGCAGCAGTGCTCAATGCGTTGCCACAGGAGACCTGTGTCCCAACTCGCCCAGTCAGGCTGCAGGTCCCCTTCCTGCCAGGGACCCTCCAGTCACACTCCCAGGGGCCAGAGCACCCCTGGCAAGACTGCGATCTGCAGCCAAACACAGCACTCATGCACCTTTTGTGTGGACAAGAACAGGCTAAGAGAAGGTGCCTACCAAGACGTGCCCTGGCAGCAGCCTCCTGTCCTGGCTGCCACCTTCGCGGGGGCTGTGGGAACTTGGGCACCAGTACCCTCCCCAGGCACGGGCTGGAGCCGAGCCCACGTTAGCTGGACCCAGCCCTTGCACAAAACAGACCTAGGGTACGTACTCAACTACCGTGTGCACGCACGCTGCTGCCAGCCACGCAGCCGGGTCACCACACGCTATCTCACATACCGAACCCGTGACTGCATCATTTAGGTTGGTGCAAGCAAATGGGACATGAAATGTGCTGGGCACTGTCACTTGTTCTCGGTTCCACTTATTTAAAACCCTGGCTACATCAACACTTAACACAGACTATCCAAAATATTTCCTTATTTCCTTATTTTTTTGTCAATATATAAACATTTAAGGAACTAAGAAAGGATACAGCCTTGGCACAAGAGATAAAAGGGTCAAAAGAAAAATAAGAAGTGGGTATAAGGAGACAGAGGTCAGCTACCCCAACATTTTGATCTTCACTGTTCATTGTGAAACAACAGTTACAAGGCAAGAGGCCAGTGGCCAGCAACTGGCCTGTGAAACAGCATCATACACATCTATTTTTGGTAAATGCTATGAAATGGTAAACACTGACTTGCAAAATTATAATTAGCCTATATTTAGGAGCTACCATAAATTATGAAGTGGAGTCTAAATAACAGCAGTAACCACAATAAAGAAATAGAACAAGAATAAAAATTTTAAAAATATTAGTAATTTTCTACCTGTTCAAGAGAGCCACAGCTTAAAAATGCAAAGGCAACCTAAATAACTTTTGACTGCTCCACCAGTATTTTAAGTTTCACTCATATGATACTAAAAAGCATCAATAATCAGGTGTAAGACATTTGAAGTTTAAGAAAAAAAATCTAAATCCCACCAGGACTTTTAAAGGTGGGATGTACAGACCTTTTTTTCCCAGCAGATGTTTCTCACTGTCTGGGGAAGGCAAATTGACCCCTATACTCAGTCACAAATTTCATCAACCCTGGAGTACAGTTCAGGCTGCAAAGTGCCATTTTTAATACTGGCATCTGATCAAGCATTTACCTAAAAATGTGTATTTATAGCCTTATTCAATAAATAACATTAATGAACATTATGGTCTAATATTACAGTCCAAGATGAGATTTAGTATTTCAACTCAACAATTGAAAATATAAAATTAACGTTAAGCTTTTCTTAACTCACTTCACTCACCAAGAGACACATTAGCAATCTCACTTCAGCACTGAACACTGCAAACTGACAGGTCTCCAGATTTTATGGATTGTTTCCTTTTCAGAAAAAGGAGAAAAGTCGCAAAATGAAATTTTGCCTCTTGTCCTGTCATTAGACACTACTGAGAAGAGTCTGCCTCCACCTGCTTATACCCCTTGACACACATACACAAGATTAATAAGGTCATCCCTGTGCCTTCTCTTTTCAAGATTAAAGCTAAACTGTCCCAGATGTCTCAGCCTCTCCTCTTATGTCAGATGCTCTAGTCCCTCAATAGCTTTGTGGCCCTTTGCTGGACTTATTCCAGTATGCCCATGTCTCTTTTGTACTGGGGAATACAGGTCTGGTCACAGCACTCCTGATGTGTCTCACCAGGGCTGAGCAGCAAGCAAGGATTACCACACTCAACCTGCTGGCAACGCTATTTCTCACCCAGCCCAGAATGCTGTTGGGCTTCTTTGTCACAATGCCACACTGCAGGCCTGCTCATGATCAGATTGAGCATCAGGACCCCCAGGTCCATTTCTGGGACACTGCCTTCCAACCTGTCAGGCCCAAGCCTGTGATGGTATATGGGGTAACTCCCCCTGTGGTGCAGAACTTCACGTTTCCTTTTGTTGAACTTCGTGACATTCCTGTTGGCCCATTTTTCCAGCCTGCCAAGCTCCCTCTGAATGGCTGCCCTCCATCTTCACATTCCTGACCAGTTTCTCCTTGCTTGCTAGTACAAAGCTCAGCAGAGCACCTCCTGTTGTCACCTCCTTGATCACCTGTGTTTGGAAGTTGTAAAGAACGCACTCCAGAAGCCTACTACATTGCTTGTGCCCTGCTGTGCTGTTCCTCCAGCAGGCAGCAGGGTGGTTAAAGTCCTCCACAGGGACCAAGGCTTGCAAACATGAGGCTTCTTCCAGTTATTTGAAGAAGGCCTCACCTGCTGCTTCTTCCCAATTATGTGGTCTGTAGCAGACACCCATGACACCTCCCAGATTGGTCTACCCAACAATCCTGAGCCACGCACTCTCAACGGGCTCATTGGCTGCCCCAAGGCAGAGCTCCGGGCAACCCCACTGCTCTCACTCACATTAAAGGGCAACACCTCCTCCTCAGCATCCCAGCCTGTCCATCCTAAAGAGCCTGTATCCAGTCACTGAAGCACTCCAGTCCCAAGAGCTATCCCACCACACCTCTCCAACCTCAGCGAGATTATAGCCCTACAACTGCATGTAGACCTCCAGTTCCACCTGTCTGATATCCAGGCTGCCTGCATTAGCATCAGGCACTTCAGGGTGGTACCCACTCATGATTTCCCAGAAAAGGTACAAGAGCTTCTCCTGTAACTGCCCTGCAGGCACATGCCTATTACATGCCTTCCTGATTCCTGTGCCCTGGTTTCTGTTACGCTAGAGCTACATGGCCAGAATAATGACTAGGACAGACCAATGTTGCTACATGCCCACCAACCTCTCTTCATGAAATCCGGTTTGCAGCAGAAAAATTAAACATAGTTATGCTATTAAGCAAGTGACTTACCCATTCAGACACCTCACATTATCTCTGTTCTGTATTTGCTTTCAACGTCCTATCCATCACACCCGTCTTTTCCTGCACAGACATCAAGAGTTTTTCCCCCCAGTATCCAAAACTTTTACTTTTTATATATAAAGAACTTGAATACCCAGATTCCTTAGACTCTATTAGCTAGAGAGATGACAGCAGAAAGGATACAGCCCTGTGTTTTCTATGATGATTACAGTTATTCCAATAACTCCACACATACAGCGACGTGGCAGAGGGTTGCTATCACTCATGAGCGTTCCCTCACAACAGTGAACCTTTAACAGGAAAGAATTTTTGAAAATTATGTATTCCTGTATTCCTATCGCAGTGAACAGGAGATCACTGTAGACAGCTGTACATAAATCGGCTATAAAAGTCACTGAAACATGAAGAGTTACACTGCCCCATGCAATACAGTCATACCGGTCTGAACCAGAGACAAGAAAGCCTTGTCATTAAGCAAAAATAGATCATGAACAAAAGTTGCAGATATGTTCAAGGAATGTTTTTAGTTGCTTAGATCAAAATTATTTTAAAAGCTACCACTGATTAACAGGCAGCATCTTAAAGAAGAAATGCTTATATCAAGTATTCATTCCTTCAGCTACAAAAAGTACCCACAATTAATAAGCTACCTGAACTCCAACTCACATGCAGTCTTATTAGTTTTTATGCTCAAAGTTCATGAAAGTCACTACTGAGTCTTCACAGTAAGGGGTATTACTATAAAAAAATTAAATTAAAAAAGCTATTAGTTCTTCAGAGAGGTCTGAAATTAAAGAAAACTAGCATGTTTCATTGTTTGACAGGCATAAAGCCAAGAGCCCGAAATAAGTACTCAAAATAGGACATATTTTCCAATGGAGGTAAAGATTACAATATAACCAACAGGAATGTGCAAGCCAGCAATACTTTACTTAGCAGTTCATGCCAAACCATGATAGTCCGTTGTACTACTTAAAAAACACTGAAACTTGAGAAAGTGGTATTATTACAATTGTTAACAATGGAATGCAAGAACATTTTTAAACTACAAGTCACAAAATTCATTTCATATTTATTTTTGTAGAAATAGACTATTCAGCACTTTAGGGATTTGAAAACCTGACAAAGAACTTGACTTTTTTTTTCTGCTACATACAAGTTAAACACCAAATGTAAATGCTATTAGAAAGGTTCCAGTTTCCCCACAACTATGTCCTTGTCCGGTTTATGCTGATACATTGAAGGAACAACCACCAAAAAGAACCCACCAACAGAAATCTCACGATTTAGTACAAAAAACATTTTCTTCCTCTAGGAAAAGAAACTGTGTTTAGGGCCTACTAATAATAAAGGGTTTGAGAAGATATTTCAGTAAGAATCTGGTCAAAGAAAAGACTTCACGTCTCTTAAAGCTCCAACAGGGACACACGGGAACTTTAAACAGGAGTATAAATCAACAGCACTGAGTATTTTTAACTTCAGTTGCAAGTAAGGCACACTAATTATTTGAAGGATCACAGTACATTTAGTTTTATTATACAAGTTTCTGCCACCATCACAAACAAAAAAAAAATCCAGAAGAGAAGTAGTAATTCCTGCTTAGCCATTTAAACATAAAAAACCAACATAAATTCAACATGGAGCTTGCCATCACCACACAGAAACCATCAGTCAGGACCATTCTATTCAAGTTTCTATTTAAGTCATGATTGCCTATTAAGCAGCTAACTCACTCAAAATCTATTAATTCATGTATTCAGTGTCTAGCCTCTAGTAAAACTATTGTTTGTAGCAAAGTCTCAGCAGAGGCCCAGGTTTCCTAAAACATCTCCATCTTCTTTAGTACATTCAAATACAAGTGTTTTTCTCCCCCCCCACCTTGCCCCCCAAACTTTGCTTGTCACACTTATCAATTTATCTTTCTCTGTAGTTGAAACAAACTAGTAGAGAAGTCTAAGAAAAGTACACTTTCCCACATAGTTATGCATTAAGTAGGGAAAATATACTTGTTTAAATACAGCAAGTTTCACCTGATGGATCAGCAAACAAAATCAATTGATTATCATCCAAGCATGAGAACTAGGCATTGCTTAAGTACAGTCTTTGGATGAAGCAACAGCCTCAAGGGTGACCTTTAGGCAAAGGAATTAACAATTGATTTTCAGTAGATCTACAGTAAGTAAGTTTCACCTAGATAGATTAAATTGTGCAAAAAAGTTAAGTATTTACGTCACTTCCCTCTAAGAAAATTAGGGCTTCTTTTGGTGAAAAATTACTAGTTGAGCGTTTTTCTAACTCCCCATGACAGGCAAAGAGCACCAAAACTGAGGGAGCAGGACGGGGAGTGCTCACCCAGCTCTGCAAAGGCAGGAGGGAGAGCTATGCAAAGGTACTGAAAGGAACTGCTGGTACTGACTGTTCATACTGAATTTGAGTTTATCCTTACTGCCTGAAAAATAATTAATGATCCTTTATTATTTTTAGAAATCAAGTCTACATTACGTAAATTAAGACTGACATGATTCCTATACTTCTGACCAACTCCACTTAACATATGAAGGCACTGATGACAGTCAGTACTAAATCAGCACAGGGCATTGCTATTTTCCAAGACTGCCACTCGGTATCAACACAACCTGCTCTGTATCTGCTCAAGAGCAAATAGGGTGCTGGTGGTGCTAAGTACTCTTCAGAGCTTTCTGAGTATGTAGGTCTGTGCTTTTCTTCATGTGTTTGTTTATCAATAGTCAAGTAAATGCTTAATTATCTCATGAGGGAAAAACCAAACCAAAACAGAACCCCACACACCACCCGTAAAGTTTCAGATACCATAATAAAAATTACCCCAAAGAGTCCTCAGACTGAAGGATGATGCATAAAGAAACCAAAACAGAACAGAAAAAAAAAACCAGAATTCTAACAGGCACACAGGTTTTTTTCCAAAGAAAGAGCCACATATAATGGCACGCACGGCACTGCTAGAGTTAGGCTCGTATTAAAAAACAGCGTGGATTTGTTTTTTTACCCAAATACTGTTGTTTGACAGTACATTATAAAGTATTTAAGCATGTGCTGTACAGACATCCCATCAAAACCCCCACGTCTGTTGACGAACACAACACAGAGAAAGGATTATTTGAAATGCAAGACTGGCATAACACTTTGTAGCCAAAAATAAGTCACACCATCCAAGAGAAAAAGGTACTGCTTTTTTTGTTTGGTTGTTTTGTTTTGTTTTTTTAAGGTTCATGGCCAACTTTCTATTGACTGCTGCGACATTAGCTGTTAGAAAAGCTGTCCAAAAAGTATAATCTAAGTTTAGTGTTTTGCATTTTTGTAGCAATACTCAGCTGCTATGGTAACAGGCACTCAAACACGCACTAAGTAAATCATTCTACAGTATTAAGTCACCTGAGCATTCACCAGAATTCAGTGCAGAGCAGCTATAATTAATAGGACTATTATGAAGCATCATCATCTGTTGCTGCTGAAAAGAATAGTTGATCCATTTTACTCAAATATAATTCCTGGGGGAAAAAAAGAGTTTATTCTAAAGAGATCTGTCCACCAATAAACTCTGATGAAGACATGCAGCATAAAATCGCTTATACCCCACTCTAAAGACTGACATTTGTTTATGGAACATTACTGAGTCAAAGTCATACAAAGCAGTTGGACACAACAAGAAAAAAATTATTATGTTCAAGGTTTTTACCACAGCTTTTGCATTTTCTGATATTCCAAACAGGAAAAGCAAAGCTCTTGGAGAGCTCTACTTTTCATTTAACATATTTATCTGAAGGCTATTCAGAACCAAACTTCAAAACACCTAAAATAATAAAATAATTATTTCAAAATAGAAAAAAAAAGTACCAGAAGCACCCTCAAATCTATCAAGATTTTCTGACACCTCAATTCAGATTTGGTTTCTGCTTCAGATCTATCTGGTAGCAAACTAGCCACATCAACTCTTTTTTGAAAGAGAGCTACCCAATGTCTTGCTACAGCACTTACTCCCATTGTGGACTCTATCCGACAGGAAGGTACCCCAGTCCCCCCATGAGCTATACACTCTGCTACACCCAGCTGAGTCTCACTGAAAATGAAAATAACCATGGTAGTAACACATACAAAATTCAGCAACACAATCACAAAATGTAACAGAAGCACATAGCCGAACACTGAGCTTCTTCATATTCTTTCTACTCCTGATTGTTTTATTTACACTTCATCATTAGTACAGTAAACAACAGATGTTGACCAGCAAAGAAATAAGGGATCCCCAAGCAAGAATGAGAACATTTCCTGACAGGTTTCTTCAACAGATGCTGTTTCAAACTTGGCTTTAAAGACAACTGAACTAAAGATGACGTATTCTCACTTTCCCATAATATAAGAAAGCTATGGTGAACACTAGAAGAAATCGTAAGTTTTTTAAATCATTTAAAGAGTAACTTTCACAAGTGTAAACATGCTCTCTAGCAGGTAGTAAAAGCAAAAGAAGAGCCTTTAAGCATCTAATATGAACAAGAAGCTCAAATTAAAAAAATAAAAAAAAAAGGCAGAAAAAAATTGGGTAACTTTTGGAAATCAGAAATCTGGTCATCACCACTTAGACCACAGAGATGTTTCCCTTCCACAATGCAATTTTTTAAGAACTTCCAGTGCAGGATCTGGTATTAGAAACCATAGGAAACACAACCCTATGAATTGTCTAACAGAAGTCAGATTCTGTAGATGGCACACTGCTTTTCCACCCTTCTTTTCCTACTGGGGGAGTCAAAGTTTCCACTCCCAAAAGATGGCCACAAAAAAACCCCAAAAGATGGTGGGGGGTGGGGGGAGAAATTAAAAAAACAAAATCAGCTTTTGCTTGGAATCAGCAGTATAACTGAGTCTGAATTTCTTGGTACAAGTTACAGATCTGGCTTCATGATGCTCTTTGTGACACTCTGGTAGAGCTACTCTGTGCTTGAGGTATTCTACAAGAAAAGGATAAATAAAACTTATCTTGTAGGAAGTCAAGAGATGAGATAAAAACATGTAAAGTACAGAGAGGAAACTGAATGAAAGTGATAATGTGTAACAAACAGTTCACAGTTTTCTGACAGAAAGAACTATTGTTTGCCTCGTGTCCTAATAAGCAGTTTTTCATTACCAATAAGCCAGAAAGTTTAGGTTTTCACACTAAATCACTTATTACCAAGCCCAACACATGCTTTTCTTCACAAAAAAGCTAACTATCTGATGCAAAAACTCCTCAAACCATTACCTGCACCATGTATAGTCTAGAGTGGACATACAGCAACCTCTCATCAAAAAGCAGGCAGGGTTCTGTTTGCACTCACTCACTGAGTACTCACTGTACTCTATCATGCACACGCTTTTTACCTGACTCTTACGAGGATAAGAAAAAAAATTTAAAGAAAGGAACAAACAAAAAATCTCACATTTTGACACTGATTACTACTGGACAATACAACCTGTACAGTATTTGGATTCTGCTTCGGAGGTTTGTTTACCCTCGCATGCTTACTATCTCAGGCTGTAGAAGGGAAGACTGTGTGTGGGATGAGATAATGGAAATACATTGTGCTGCTAGAGGAAAATGTTCAGGCAACCTTCAATCCTCTTACACCACTTTAACTTTTGACCCTTTTCCCTACCACTTCGTGCACAGAAATACTTCTTCTTCTCAATATCCGTGTGTTTTTGGGTTTAAGACACTTTTGATGAATACATCTTTATAAATAGCTATTGCTGATTACGAGACTTCTGTTTCTCTGAATTCCTTCCTCTTTACTGCATTACATAATGAGATTTTTCTACTACCACCAAAGTATTAACTCATTAAAGATTAACTCACCCCCAGGAGAGAGAATCTCAATTTCAAAAATTCCAATCATTGTAGTCACCAAGTCAAACTGGAGCTCTTCAGCGGCCAACCCAACTCACCCGCTCCTGTTCCCCCGTGCGTGCCCGCAGCCTCCCGTGGCCGGGGGAGCCAGGTGCTCAAGCAGGGGACGGGGAGCCAGCACCTATGGTTTCCGGTACGTGAACAAAACGCCTTCCATGCGACACGCCACATGAGTAATGGCGAAATATTTGTCAGGGGGTTATTTGTTTTGAAAAGGTAGGTAAATACTTGAGTTACCAGCTGAAGTGTAACGCTAAATGTTTATAAAGCGGTGGTTCCAGAGGAAAGAGCAGGCTTCTCGAAGCCATCATCGTCCTTCCCTGTTGATCCGCACACGCCCTAAGATTTGACAACGTAAGACCTGAAGCTCACGGCCATTCCCACGGGCTCTTCAGAGCAGACAGCGGGGGAAGGCCCCAGGGCAACCACCCCGCCCAGCAACATCCTCGGCGGGCTTACATCTGTTTACCTGCTCTTCACCAACAAAACCAGCAACCGCTACTCCTACACTATTGTGTCAAAAACCGCATAGGTAACTTCCACTGGGAGATAATTCACAACATACTGGGACAAAATACGTACTCTTAAGGGGAAAAAAAATTTACGAAGGAGGCCGGCCTCGGAGGCTCCCTGCCCGCCGGCCTCGGCCGTTCCTCGAAAGCCGAGAGCTTGAACCACCCTGCCGGCGCGGGGACACCAGTTCTTTTCCAGGGGGATTTCTGAGCGAAGCTGCCGCCCCCCGGCGCGCCGGCGGGGCGAGCCCCGGCGGGGCCGGGCACCCGGGGCCACCCGCGGGGCCGGCCCGGCCCCAAGCGGCATCCGGCCACTCGGGGTGTCCCCGCCACCCGGCGCCGGCGCCGCGACGCTCGGCTCGGCCCCAGGGGGAGACACGGAGCCTCCCGCCCCGCGCCGCCCGGGCCGGGGAGGCCACGACGGCGCCCGGGACCGGCCGCGGGGCTCCCGCCGCCCCGGGGCCGCCTCCGGCGCCCGGCCGGCCAGCGGCCGCCCCTCCGCGGCGCCGGAGGGGCTGACAGGAGGATCCCCGCCGCGCCCCCGCCTCCCCCTTCCCGGCCGGGCCGGGGACGCGGCCCCCCGCCCGGGCCGCCGCCGCCCCGCGCCCCCCGGGGCCGCCGCCGCCCCTCCCCGCCCTCACCTTGGAGCATGGCCTCCAGTTTCTTCCTGTCCACCCGGAATCGCTCCTCGCCCCACTCGGGGCTGTGCAGGGGCCGCGGCGGGCCGGCCGAGTCCTCCTCGGAGCCGGGCACGGGGGAGTCGGTGCTGCGCTCGCTGTTGGAGCCCGGGTCGGAGAGCGGCGGCTGCTGCAGGTACCCGCTCAGCGGGTCGCACTGAGCCGCCATGGCGCTGCCGGGCGGACCCCGCCGCCGCTCCGAGCCCCACTCGGCCGCCTCCCCGCGGGACGCTATCTGCCCCCACAGCCGCCCCCCCGGCTCATCCCAGCAGCCGCCGCCTGCCAGAGTCCCGGCGCCGCCGCCTGCGCCCGCCCCTGCCTCCGGCTCCCCGCCGAGTGTGCGCGTCCCCGGGACGGCGGCGGCGTCCGCGGCTCGGCGGCGCCCCCAGCCCGCCCGCAGCCCGCACAGCATCTCCGCCTCCATTGGGCCGCCGCCGCCCGCCGGGGAGGGGCCGGGGATATCCCCGGCCGCCGGCCCGGGAGGAGGGGGCAGCGGCGCGGCGCGGCGGGAGGGGAGAGGGCGGGGACGCGCCGCCCCCGCCGGCACCGGCGCCGCCCCCGCCGCGGGGTCGCCGTCCGCGGGCCGCCGGGGCCGCCGCCCTGCCCGCCCCGGGGGGCGCCTCCCGCCCGGCGCCGGCCCCGCCGCGAGGTGAGGGGCGCGCGGGGCGGGGGGTGGCGGGCCGCCCGCCGCCGCCTCAGCCCGCCCGCCGCCGCCGGAGGGACGGTCGGCGGCGATCGTGCGGCAGCGGGTGAAGCGCACGACGGGCGGGGTGGCGGCCCCCGAAAACGGGCCCTAAATAACCATGAAATACCCCCCCCCCCCCCGCTCAGAAACGGCCCCCCCCGAAACGTGCCGGTGCGTGCGGGAGGAAGGGGCAAACCGGCGTTTTGCCGGCGTGTCCTGGAAGCGCCGTCGGCTCGGCGTGGCCGGCAAAGCCCCTCACGGCGATGAGGGCCCTGGCTTCCCGCCCGGCGCTTCCTCTGTGAGGAGCCTCGGAAAGGCGAAGGGCCTTGCGCCGCACCGCTTTGAGAAACCGGGCTGCGCATCCCCCGGCTTCGAGGTGTGACTGCGGTAACGCACGCCCGGCGCCCCAGTGCCAGGCCCTACCGTGGGCGCGGTTCGTATCGCTTCTCAAACGCTGTAAGCCCAAAAGCACGCGCTAGCGTAGAGGGAGCGTCGGCATGAGCAGTCACGCTGGCCCGGTTGCAGCGGTGACATTTCTCTGCTCGCTGGCCCGGTTGCAGCGGTGACATTTCTCTGCTCCCGCAGCCGGACGTGCTGCCCGGGAGGCTGATCCCTGCCCAAAGTCTGGCTGCCCAAGTCAGGTAGGCGAGGGTGAGGCACGCACACCCCTCTCTCTTTGGGTCTCTGGGGTGCCAGCCAGCTCGTTTCTCCTGAATGTCAGAAATCGTTTCTGACAAAGAAGTTATGCTGCACATCACGCATTCCCACAGAAGCTTTCTGTTTTGATGAATCACTGTTTTCCAGTGAAAAAGCAATCTGCTACGAGATGCTCTGGCAGTGCCGTGTCTGGAGTCCCACGAGGTACCCCACTCTGAGAGCATCACACCTCACCTGCAGTACTGCAGGCGCCTGTCGTCTGTCTTCTCCAGTACTGGAGCATCTGCACATTTATGATGGCCAAACCAGCTTGCCGTACGCACGCTGGAAAGCAATACAAAAATCACAGCTGACTTAGGTGATGGTTACTCACCTCGTAGTTAACATCAGCTTGAAGGACCATGTTAAAATTCGTCAGGAGCTGCACTGATACTCCAAGTAGAAGGGAACTGCGCTGTGTCCAGTTGCAATACGCAGTCATTTTTACAGAGGTTCAGATTTTGGCTTACTGAGTCTTTACGTATTTCCCGCTTGGCGCCATGACAGTGTGAATTCTACAACACCCGTGGTTTCATTTCTACTGAACGTTACGTGCACAGAGGGAGGCACTCTTAGTGGAAATATCTAGTACTCAATTGTAGTATTAATTCTCTCGGTGGTCTCACAGCCTCTGTGGATGCTAGCCAGTGGCTTGCAGGCAACATACTGCTCACTCCTCTGATACTACTCATGACCATGGGAAATAAAACAGCTAATGTCAAAACCAACAGAACAAAATATGAATGTAAGTCATGAAAACAGCATGATCTCCATTTCTCTCAATAGTTTGCTTGTAGCGTGATAATACTTCAGGTGTGCAGGGCAGTCTGAGGGAAGACTGAAAGTCTTTTTCTTCCCAGTTCAGAAGTTTACAGTTATCAACTGCCTTTTTTTTTTTTCTTTTTTTTTGCAGATGAGAAAGTGAACATTGTCCATATCAAAACAACCTGAAACTCAGCAAAGTTTGCTCCCTCACCCGAGATCAGCACCAGCTGGAGTTGTCTGTCTTCTCGATGCCAGGACCAGTGAGTTACACAATCCAAATGTTCCGAAGTTATGAGTGTTGACAGCGCCAATTACAGTCCACAGCAGCTACAGGTGCTTAGCACCTCTGAGCAAAACAATTATTTGGGTATTTTCCACTCATAAACTAGTGAGATTTACAGTCGGAGATTCTCAGTGTAGGAGGTCCCTTTCCTTGCATTTTATCAGTTCCTGCAATATAGCCGCAGAAACCTTCGTTCTCATCGATTAGCTACGGTTAAACTTAGCAGTATTTTTTTTTTTCAGCAGCCATGTAAACAATAAAATAAATCAAAGATCTCTTAAAAAATAACGATGTACACAGTTCAGTTTTTATTCGTTGAAAATAACCCCTTCATGGTGTGGTTTTAGAGTAAAAATAAGAAGTAAACTCTTTGATTTCCTACTTAAATCCATATAAATGGCAAAAAAGGAAACAGTTTTAGTGATTAGGAGTTATTATTGGTGGTATATGTTCACTAGAGTATCACTTCTGTTGCATAAATGGCATTTTATTTCCCCAGTACACTGCAGTGGGAGAATAAAATGTCTGTTACTCAGAAAACTTGAACTAAGCAGAAAACCACATATTTAATGGCTAAAATAATATTAAATGTGGATACAATTGGGGAAAATGGGTGGAAGTTGACAGGTAAAAGATCAAATGGCTAGAAAGAACATCAGCTGAAGTTGACTTTGGCATATACAATTTATGTTGGCCATTTTTCTGTGGCCAGTAGCTTGATCAAAGAAAAGAATAACAGGATCTTTCTCATTTTGGCATATCGTGACTATTTTGCTACATTCTGTCCCTTTTTTTTTTCATCCTGGTCTCTTTTCCTCACCTTACACACACACAATATCTGCAAATCTCAGAAAAAGCGTAACTGAAAAGTGTTTTATTCTCACACTCAACCTATAATGCAAAGTGTATTGTGTAATATTCGTTGGTGGGGAATAGATCCTAGGAATTTAAAGGAGATTCATGAATCAGTTGATCTACTGAATAAGTCACATCTCTTTGGGACTGCATAGAACCCCCGGATTTAGAGTGGTATAGGATCTCTCCTGTGAAGAATGCGGGTCTGCCTTTGGGCCTGTGGTCAAGAAGTGACAGTCACCATGGGGAGAGCACCATTAGATGGCTTCGGGTCTGCCTTAGGGCTGCTGCAAAAGCACAAAGCTGATGGCTGGCTATCTCTACACTCCCTGAGTGCAAGATGTAGAGGTTACCTATAAATGGAAGAGTGATGCAATATAACTTATCAATCATACAGCACAGTCTGTATTTCAGATCTTGAATTTATTCTTCTCAAAATTACTTACTTCACAAAACCGTTATGAATCAAAGTGCCGTTATATGTATTTTCCTGAGGTGGGAGCTGTGTGCAAAAAGACCAGCTCAGAAAGCTATGAAGTGAGGGTGGGGAAAGAGGAGGAGGCAAACAGAATCTTAAAAAGTGATCTGTGGCATCTAGAAATGGTTTTCTAGGGAGAATGCTAAATTTGGTTTTAGTTGTTTAAGAGATGTTTATTTATTACTGGTGAAAATTAATGCTGAGGGTATTTTGAAAGGCATTATTTATTGCATTCATTTATTTTGCAGAAAAGCCCATAATATTTTTACTTTCGTGATGTTGTGCCATATTCCCCAAGTAGGCCCCATTAACTCCAGTTTCTCAGAATAATATAATGTACTCTGTACTAAAGTACTGTGCACTTAAGGCATACCAGCAAATAAATAAAAGGTCCTCCACAGCTGTTATAAAAACATTTCCACCCCTAGAAATTCCCAAGATAAATTCTTTTTCCACCCATAAGAGCAGAGAGATTCTGAAACATCTTCTTAGTTATACTGAATCATGAGACCATAAAATTGAAAGAGATCTCAAAAAGGTCACCTAGTTCATCTCCTAACTATGCTGAGTTCATTCCTGACAGATATTTTTTTATCCACCCCTTTACAATTTCTAATTATGAGGTCTCCATGACCTCTGCAGGAAATTCCTGTGCTTCACTTACCATCAAGATGTATTTTTTCCCCTTAATAAGTAACTTGGATTATTCTTGCTGCAACTTCAAGCCATTAGTTCTTGTCCTGTCCACCATGGACGTGGTAAATGGATTATTTCTTCTTTATATCAAACTTCCATGCTTGTGAAGACTTTTATCAAGCAGTGATCATTCTTTAAGTGTCCTCGTTATTTAGCTAGTCACACCTAAGACTTTCAGCCCACTCTCAGAGGTTTCTTGTTGCTTTCCAACAAACTCTTTCTGCAGTGGTCTACATCCTTCTTGAAATACAAAGCACAAAACTGGAGAGAGCTGAGGCCTTACCAGCGCTGAACGTAACTTCATGATCTTATCAGGTGTCTCACAAACTGCACTCCAGCTTGTTTATCTCTGTGTCATGCTTATCCTATCTCTGTGGCATGACATTACTGGCTTGTATTGGTGTATTGAAACAATCATAACAATCCTGTGTGGAGATGCTTATTCACCCATTTTTATGTCATCGACTGACAATTTTTACTATACTGTATGGGAATGCTACAGGAAATAGGGTTTAAGCTCTGCTCAAGTCCTAAGTATGGCCTGAAGTAGTAGCGCGTGAGTCTGATAAGATTTATTCTTGTCAGATCTATACTGGCTGTGTATAGATCTTCTTATTAAGTTACCTGTTCCAGTTTGTGTGATACTTTTTTTCCCCAGAATATTTCTGGGAGCAGAAGTTAAACTGACTAGGCTAAAATTTCTTGGTTCCTTTCCTGCCTTTTTTAAAGACAGTCACTATATTTGACCCTTTCCAGTTTTCTGGTACCTCACCCGTCACCCAGGAATTTTAGAGAAAGCCATTAATGGTTGTGAGAACGAGCAGGGGAATAAATACAGCCTTGGTGAACCTGACAGAAAACCAGAGGATCTAAAAAAGTCTAGGCTTAAAGCCTGACTGATCACACACGAGGTGTTAACATTTGGTAACATTCAATGTGCTGTATAACCTTCTATATACACTGTTATTTATTACAGCCATGCAGTGTTAAACATCTTAATCTCTGGAAGACTTCAACAGATGGACTTTGTGAACCTTGTCTTTGCTGAAACGTTAGGAGAATTAGAAACAAATGTACGAGACTCAGAAATCCAGGAATTTTCACTCTTGAAAATTGCAGTGACAATTTCTGGCAAGAGTGCAACCTGTCTCTTTTGGCTCTCAGAAGCAAAGTAATAAATTCACATTCTAAATCTGATTAGAAATCAACTATAAAGAGAGATTTAAATATTACCAATTAGAGGAAATATATTGGTATTGCCTAATTTTTAAGGAGAGTGATTAATAAATAATATTGAGATATATTGAGAAATAATAGAGATGGCACTATAAAGAATCAAAAGGACTGAGAACATGAACACTGTACTGGAATCAGCTTGTCGTGTCAGGTAATACCCCGCATTGCTGTCAAAGGCACTGCATTATTTGTCTGTAAATTAGGAGAAGTTGTTTTCTAATGTTTTCAGTAAATCAGAATCTAAGTACTAAATCCTGGATTTTATAACCCTATTATTTTCTTCCTTAAGAGGAAGAGAGACTCTCTCTCTCTCTTCTTTAGAAGCCAATGGAAAAAAGTCCTCCTGGATTAAGAAAGATTATTCCTGTTCTGAAATTCCCCTCTTGCCACTGTACTCTTCACAGGTGATTTTTAGGTATTTCACATTCCTTTTATTCCACTCAAATAGGCATAAAGTGGCAGGCAGAAAAGAGTGTCTTTATTAAAAGAGGGAGAGGGTATCTAAAATAATTTCTGATACAACTTTACCACTGAGGGGAGTTAATCCTTCACTCAAAGTCAAATATATAATTAAAGTTTTCCTCTATATTTCTAAATTAATAGAAATAAAATTATAGATATGTTAAAGTGTTTTCTGGAGTCAGGTTCCAAATGGATGGACCTTCTCTATTGATAATATTCTGATAATTTTTGTTTTGCTATTATTTGTACATGTAGTGTACATTCTTAGCATCCTCCATAGCTAAAATGCTGCATTCAACAATGACATTGTTAAAATCTATTTTTCCATTTGTATCAGCAAATAAGATTTACTAAATTATTATAATAGTCCCTCAATGAAGAAAAATTCTCCTTTACACTGCATAGGCACCCTTGGTCACTTAAGGCTTTCATATTGTATAAAATGGCTGGTATAATTCATGCATTTCCACTTTAGTACTAAAGGCTAACAACTGCTAAGATCAGCCTTTGGTTATCTACCAGAAATCAAACAGAAAAATGTGATTTGAGGATTTCTTTTGTTTTCTCATACAAGTCTAATACTTGATTTCACTACTAAAAAATTGCTTGCACTCTGTGGATCACTAGCCTGTAAAAGAACACCTACATAGTTTTAGTGATTAAAACATGTTTGCTATTGATCCACACAACTACTTACCTGTCAGTCCTCAATAGCTACACTCTTGCACTGTCAGAGCTCTGAGTGCACTAATAGGCTTTCATTTCCCTGACCAGCCTCACCTGGGGCCCCACCTACGCTCTCTACCTATGCGCCCAGAGCTCCATTTAAGCTTGGCTCTGAGCATATGCTCCTGGTTTGAGCTGTACTGGTGCTCAGTTTCTTGTTCTGTCTCTGTCTTGGTTGGGCATTGGGCCTGTGTTGCAGGTAGGTGGTTTTCTGTCCTGTCTCTTGATGTTCCTGCATGGACTTCCTGGATGGGTCTTGGTGATTCATCACTGATCTATGTCTGAGATTCTTGATAGGACTTGTTATCAGCTCCCTGTTTGACCTGATCTGTTGAGATAGTGTGGAATTGCATCTGGATTGGTGAGGCACTGTTTTCCTATGCTCCTGATATGCCTTGCTTTGTGGAGCAGCCCTGCCCTTACTGCTCCCTGGTAGGAACTTTTCCCCTTGTTATAGGGATGCCCATTGTCAGCTGGCTGTCCTTGATTTCTGAAAACGAACCCAACTCCCAAGTGACTAAGTGTTAATACTGCAAACTTAAATTGTCTATTTGTGACTGAAATGGTAGAGGTGATGCTAGTGGAGCTCTACTGAGGTTTTTAGATCAGGCTTTTCAGTAACACATAGTGATATGGACATGGCATCAGAAGAAAGAAAGAGAACCTCATGAAGTGCAATCTGAACTCCAGGTAAATGTTTCCCCAATACCCTTCTCTCTGTGTAGTCACTTATTTCTCCATTATCGAATGCTACTACTTCAGAATTTCCAATAATGTATTGCCAAAGTAACACTGATGTCTACTTTTTGCAGGTATAAGTAGCTGGACAAAATAGAGGGAGTGAAAAGTCATATCAAAACTTAAAAAAATAGGGATTTTTACTTTCCTTTCCCTTTGGAAATTGAAGAACTTGTTTAATTTGTTTTATCTAAAATAATTTGTTGACTTGGGCAGACCTGGTATTTCATTGGATCATAGAACTGTAGGGGAAAACTATTCTTGACAAGATCTTCCCTTAGTTTTTATTCAGTTCTATTCCCCTCCTAATACTTTTAGTAGCTTTGATGTCTTTGGTTTTGCATGATTCATGAAGAATGTTTTGTTCTGTTTTCAAAGACAAAATAAACATACAACCTCTGGTAAAGGAAGGAAGACAAAAGGTCCATGAACTTTAACACGGAACTGACTGTAAGAGCAAAAACCTTCTTGTCCTTATGAGAACACATGCAAGTACTCAGTCTCCCTGCCTCATCATAAGCACAAGGATGCTGATAGTTGAAATAATCTTTCTCTTGTGTGATTTTTTTTTTTCTGCACTGCACTACAGAAGCTTAGCTTTGCTATAGTAATTCCGAACAGGCAGAATTTTTAGGAGACTATGTTCCTCAGTACTTTCTATTTCCCATTTGTATGGCTATTACCTTAAATTCAGCATAAACCTTCTCTGAATGGTAAATATAGCTATGTGTAAAGCAGTAGCCAAGCTGTATAAATTGCATTGTAAGGGTGTGCAAGAACAGTCCTGTTTTCTTTCAGATCTCACACTTTATTATAAGGCTGTGTAATTTGATCATTTTAATATCTAATTTAGGTGTGAGAGGGGGGAAGATTTCTTCCCTTTTGGGGTGTTGGGTCTACCAAGGGCAAGGAGCTATTCTGTGATGAAATTTTTGGTAAAACTAGTTTATTTTAATGCACATATTAAACATGGGCCATGACTGGGAGGACAGTAGCCTTAGCTTTTCCAATGTCTTTCTGTCTGAGGCAAATGCAGCCATGATCTAAATGGGGTGGCTAGGTAAGGAGGAGGAGGAGCAGCACCCTGGCTCTGCAACTACACCTGGCTCCTGTGATGCTAGAACTGTGCATAATTCCTGTTGGTGCTAGTGGGAAGGTTACTAGAGGCCACAGTACCCTGTTTGTCAGTATATTTGCCTTATACAGAGGTAGTTTCAGCAGTCATCCTTTTTTTTTCTTCCTTATCTCTGTAACACTTTGGTGAAGCAGACACTGTGGAATGCCATTTAGTATCTTATGCTTTTGAGTCTTTTAAAGTCTGCTACCAATAAAAACCATTTCAGTGGTAAGAGTCTTGATCTCACGTGGTTTAAAGATGATGCAAACCACCTTTACCTGGTCTCTTCTGGACTTATCATCTTGAGCTGTATCTTTCAGGAAACATGTATTCTCCATCTGGATTTATTTATTAAGAATTGACTTGAGTTCTGTGTGTGATCCAGTAAGGAAACAGATGAATAAAACATTGTTCACACTCAGGAGGTCAAAAATTTCATGTATTGATATTATTGTTCGGGTTTTTTGGTGTGTTTTCCTCTGCCCGAGGCTTAGGAATATATAGGGGACTACCTGAGCCATCAAAATCCATCAGAAGACTTTATATACTTAGGCATAAAGATTTCTTTCCATTTATTCCTTCAGTCTAAACCGAGGGATGAAAGAATGGAGTCGTACAGCCATGTTTCTAAACCCATGGGAAACAGCCAGTCATCTGCACGGGCTTTATCAGAATGGTAGTAGACCATAGGGCTTGGATCCTCAGCAAATGTGAACTTGTATGGCTTCAAAGAAGCTATGC
Organism: Morus bassanus; assembly: GCA_031468815.1. Lineage (NCBI taxonomy): Eukaryota > Metazoa > Chordata > Aves > Suliformes > Sulidae > Morus > Morus bassanus. The sequence continues at coordinate 9,118,900 of CM062583.1, forward strand.
TGACAGCTGAGCTTGAATGATTTCCACCAGGTGAAAATCTAATTATTTCAAGAAAGATACCTTAGATGAAACCAATGTAATAGAGAAATGGTTCTAGCACACAGTGGAATTAAAATCAGAAGTGGAAGAGGAACATTGGCAGTTCCTGCTATCCTAAAGACTGCAGCCAAACCAGCAAAGATTTAAGGAAATGACTCACAGTACTCAGAAGAAAGAAAAACATCATAGTAATGGCAAGAAAAGCTAGGTTAATGTAACCAAACTGTTGAAGTCAAGTTTACTAGCCCACAGAGGCAGAGACAGGAAGCACTGAAATGACTGAATTACATTCCTAAAACGAGTCTGTAATAGTGTTTTATCAGGTTAGTGACGGTAAATGGCCAAGAACTTCAGTGGACATGAAGGAATACATTTTACTCTTGGACATTTTTACACAGACATGTTAGAGTAAATGAATTTGCACATGTAAAAGATAAAGGTTTGATCCAGAGATCTTAGCGTAACAAATACTCTTTAGCAATACAGTGAAACATGTTCTTTAGTTTGCCTAATAAATAGCTGACTCTCAATTTGCTAATATGCTAATCTTTAAAATGTTACTGTCAAAACTCCTGTGTTTCGGTGACTTCTGCACAAATGCTTGTATTGCTCTTTTAAAAAAAAAAACAACAAAAACCAAAACCTCTAAACACAATTATTAGCAAGACTAATTATGTAGGAATGCTTGCTATCTTACTGCATGAATGGGCTGCAAAGAGTAAAGCCAAACCTGGGCTTCCACTGTAATTACTAAGATTGTATGTCGACATAGAATTTATCTGAAAAATAGTTTAAGCCGTAACTTAGTATTTGTTTCCAAACTTGAACAATTAATTTAACAGTATTTTTCTGGAACAACTGATGTTGCCCTCAGCACAGTCTCCAGTGTTACTGTGGCTACAGATAGCAGAGTTGCCTGATTGATAGCCATTCTTTTTTCTTTTTTTAAAAGAGCAGTCATCTGATGACGGGATGGAGGTAGTGGACGCAGGTTAGCACACAAAGTCCTGAACAGATTTTATTTAGACCATCATCACTTTAAGGGTGGTCAGATATTGCAACAGGTTGTGCAGGGAGAGTGTGTGATTTCCATCATTGGAGATACCAGAACTTGACTGGACAAGGTTGTGAGCAACCTGATCTAATTGGCCCTGCTTTGACATGGGACTGTGTTTGATGACCTTCCACCTTAATTCACTGTATGATTCTATTTTCTTATGTGAAATATACTGAGGGTTTTTTTTGAATTTACATTTCAAAGCTTGGTATGTTCTTATTCTAGAAACTTAGTCCAGACCACAATTTTGTAGTTTAAGGATGATATGTGGAACTTTTTTAAAAGTTTATCTTACTATTATTATACACTACATCTGCTCCTTGAAGCCATGATATACTCTTGACAAATCTGGCCATTCTTCATGTCCTAATTGTTCAAAAATTACTTAAGTAATTTGTTCTAGTACCATCTTTGATTATCTTTCCAGTCTCCTACTTTTTTTCTGGTTTTGGATTTGGAGCTGCACTCTTGTATTTCCTTTGTATGTCATTTTTTTCCGGAGGACTGTGGTGCATGGTTTTCTCTTTTTTTTTTTTTTTTTAAAAGATGGTCCCTGATGTATCACCTGCATGGAGTGAGAACGGCCTTTGGGAAATACAGCACCTCTGCTGTGATAACTGGAGCTGCTGCTTTTCTTTTGTTCTGCATAATGTTTTGATTCTTATAGATGGGGGGCGTGGGGAAAGAGTTAGGTTTGGTATGAAAGCACTGTTTATTGTCCAATGGAGGCAGCAACTAGTCTCTCCCTTGGAACTACATGTTACAGTCGGCTGGTATCAAGTAAAGAGTCATCTTTTGTAAGGTTGACCACACTAACATTGTTTTTCTGCTGAGCAATTTTCTGGCAGCAGCAGAGACAGATCTAATTTCCAAAATGCTAAACTGGAGACTGCTGGGATTATTGTCTTTCTGGATTTAGTTGGTGTAGGTGAGTATATTTAAAAAAAAAAAAATTCTCAGAAAACCAGTGGAATTAGGCAGTCAATTTAGGTTCACTTACAATAGGAATGAGGCACCTAATATTTTTGTGTCCACTGGAAATGTCTTTTCCACTTGCTGCCTTCTCCTATGGTTTAGTCTTTCTGCCAAACTGTGAACAATATTGGGATTAAAGCAAATTTGCTTTTCAAGCATTGTTTGGAGTAGTGACTGGCTAGGACTACCAGTCACAAGTCACCATGGACCACACAGGAGGTAGAAAGTACAAGTAACTTAGCAAATATATTTTTACATGTACAAGTCCGCCTGTATTCTGAGTGAATGCCATAGTGTTTGAACTGGTGCAGTCACCAGAGTAGTTTCAGATATGCAGGTATGTCTTCTACAGCAATCAGAGGGGCACTGAGAGGCTTGGATGGCTTCAAGGTATGTGGCTTGCTGCAGCCTGTCACAACTACCAAAGCATGTAGCAATATTTTATCTCTCTGGATGCATATTGCACTTCTGTGTGCAGTTATAATATGGATTTATGCATGGATGAGATGCAAAATTATTAATCAGTCTTCCATTCCTTTGTCCTAGTTTGTGCACTTTTAAATGAGATGAATCACTAACTAGACTTGGTTAACCCTAGGGGAAGGCCTTTTAATTATTAACTTAAATAGTTGTGGGAGTTTTGCACATTTTGCTCTAAAAATGTTACGTATTTTACACTAAAATGGGCTGAGTGTGTCTTATCTGACTCTGTCAGGATATTTAAAATAAACAAAACTTTTAATATCCAGTACAAAACCACTGGCCTAGAGCATAGAACCAAATTTATCTTAAGAGGTACAGCAGTAATTCCAACTAACGAGAGCAGTGCCCTTCCATATGGCCATCACGCACAATAAAGAGCTGGTGGAGTTAGAACACCAGCTGGTGGAGCAGTACAATTTCAGAGAGCGATATAAGAAAGCAGGGAGATAGGGACTCATTTATGAGATGTAATATTGCAATACAAGGCCTTCTGCATAAATGCTATGTGCTAAATGAAGCTCACTTAACTAATCTGTACCCTTCCTGAACTCATTTTGTATAACAAACTGAGTAGTGCTGGGGTGGCAAAGGGCATGTAGGTCTTGAGGTGAGAGCAGGTGAAAGATGCACAATCACTTATATGAGAAATTCTGTGTTATAGAAACAGTCCAGAAATATGGTAGAACAGACAAATAATCCACCGGTGGATGTATAGTTACTGCAATGACTCTGAACATTGATGTAGAGGAACAGACTTCTTGAATCCCCTTTGAGGGTTTAGTAGTCAAAAGACTCACCTGTAATATCCTGTCCCTCAGGAGGGAAGGTGAACAGGATTCAGATCCCTGGGTAGGCGCTCTGTGATACCATAATATCAATGTTGAGCTAATACCATAAAGATGGACACAACTATTCTGAGATGGCTAAAGCTGATTGCACATACATTTCTTGACATTAAGATAGCTAGATGGTTCTAGACAATATATAAGACCATAAAGGCTATCGTTCACTGTGGTACTTAAGCCTGGCTTTATGCATGCAAGTAAGTTCACCAAAATCAATAGGCTTACTTATGTGATTGAATTCATGTGTCTGCTTAAGTGTGGTGCTGGAATGGAGTTCACCTACTTTAAGCTACAGCATGTGAAACAAAGCGTTCTGGGGAGAAAGTACAATCCCCAACAAAATTAATAGCATGAAAAGGAGGAGATAAAAATATCTATTTGGCTGTTGCTATGTGCAAGTCTGAGAGAGCCCAAGTTTGACAAGTGGGGCATATTGTGCAGTGGAGACTGGTGTTTTGGCAGGTGGAGTGTTGCTGACTTAGAAGGAGGTATTTTGATTCATGGCACAGCCTTCTGAATACTTATTCCACATTTTAGTAGGAAAAAAGATGTATAAGGACACTTAGGAAAACCTATTGACTACTAATATTTATTCTGGTGGTGAGGAAGTATTGCCAGATACCATTAACATTCTGGTGAAAACTCGTCTCTTTGCATCATGGAGCTGATAAAACAATAGCTAATCATTGAAAAACCTCCATGTGCTCATACCAGATTAAGTTTCACAAGCAACATTCCTGCGTCTTACAAATGAGCTGCCATGGCACTGTGATTCCTGAGCTATGAGAAAATGTTTTCTTTGGTTTACAGGTGGGTTAATATTGGAAATTCCTATGAACAGTGCCAGATATTATTTGCTCTGATAAGGAACAACAGTTTAGTTTTTATCTTGTGTTTGGGAGAAATACATCAGTCACCTACACTCAGATAGCACAGAGGTAGCAAATTTTAGAATGATCTTCAGTTTTTTGAATCTCTCTACTGTAGCTAAAAATAACTTTAGGCAGGTACAAATTGTGATATTTTTTCACCTCTATTTTTTCCTTCCTCATGACACATTAATTAGACCAGAGTTGTATTTTTAAAACAATGTGTCTGTTTTTTTACACTAATAGCTTGGGTACTACTTTTAAAGTCAATACAATAAATGAGGTATTAATTGTATTATTGATCTTCAGTTGCATGAAAGTGAAAACTGAGCCATTATGAAAAGATTGCATTCATAGTCTCTTAAACATCTTTTGTACATGCAGTTATTTTAATGTTTAGTCTGTTCTAAGTATTTGGGGATCATTTTCCATTAGTTTTGTTTACTTTGGTTGGATTGGACCAGTCTCCTTCATGATCAACTTGTCTGGCTGGAAATCTTAGGAAGATGAGGAGGTTCTCAGGCTTTGTGGGGCTTTTTCCTCTCACTTCACCAGTGGCATGATTTTCTTCAGGCTTTTTTGTCAGCAAGTGGCCTGTTAGGGATGTTCCCACAGCCTTTAATCAGCCTCTAGTCCCACTAGAGCAAAGACAGAGGTCTGTAGTGTAGTAAGTGAATTCTGCTCTGCTAGGGATTGCACAACTTGACCCAAGGGGACCTACAATTAAAAAGTGACTGCAGGGCTGTGACTTATCAAAAGGCAAGCATCTCAGTAATTGGCTTGCCTATGGATAATTGTCACTTAGTATATTTTGCTACCATCCATGGCTTAAACTTTAGAACAGTTGCAGTAGTTGGAAGCTAAATATAAAGGACCTAAGCAGTGGCTTTCAACATGCTGAATTCAAATATAAATGCAGCATGAAGTGACCTGTGGACCTTTACCTTCCTTGCAAGATGAATGTGTGATTAAAACAAAAATTAACACAGAAAATTACTTAGTGAGGAATATGCTGTCATTGACCTGGAACGGCACACTGACATAGTACAGTGCGAATAATCCTTGACAATTTAAATAGCTCATAAGATAATGTAATAAATTTTACAGTATGAATATGAAATATTGTTCAGTTTACAAATGCATTCCTTATGTTTTTTCCTCAGCGGTTCTACGAATTCTGGTTCATTGTTGTGAATATATCATTATTTTTCCATCTTGCTGTCAAGTAGAATGCTTAGAGATTCTTTGGTTAAGGCATGGTATGAAAACATGTTGTGTCTACAGAGTCTGGGTCTAAATACTTCTGTGAGTAAGAACATGGGACCAGACTCAGTTGCTTAGTCAGATGTATCAGTAATGTGCATAATGTACCAGTGTTCTGACTGTTAATTGTAGCCTCATGTTTATTCAGCACTACAAGGATGTTGTCTTAAAAAGCAATCTGCAATTAATAATTAAAAAATAATGAAAATCATTTGGTACATTTTTGTTATCTTATGTAAGAAACATGTATTTTTCTTCCATTATGTTGACAAATGAAATAAATAAGCTGTTGCAGGAGTTTTCTGTAATGCTGGAAAGTAAACGTACCTCTAATAGTTTATGATGGCTTGAAATCAGCATTGGTAGAATGCCTAAATTCCTGCTTCCTGTTGAAAGCACATTCAGCACACTGGGACACATTTGTCTGGATGTGATATGTAGAAGGTCTACTTTTTTATTTACACTAAATTTTCAGTGATTCCTGTTATTTCAAACCACATACACCCACACAGCTATGGTTACTTGGAATCTGTCTTGACTGGAATATATCAGGAGTAATTGGGTTGGTATGCCATCTTTTGTTGATAATTGGAAACTCTTGGATCTGACACAAGAAGTTAACAAATTCCCTGTACTTAGCCATATGTTTTAGAAGTTCTTGCAACAGCAATTTTCAGGTCATTTGTCTAGCTGGAATTCGAGAAGAAACATATGGCTACTGCTTATGTCCTGCCTTACTACCCTTAAGAGTATTATTTCATAAATAGAAAAGAGCTCATTAGCTGGTAAATTATTCATAGACCTAGCTGGAATTGTACCAGATCTGCACAGGGACTCCTGAAAGGGTCTTTTTTAATAGCCTACATTTTGGAATTGTCTGGGCAGAGATATAATTCTTTTCAGTAAGACAAATAGTACACTACAAAGCCATTCATCTCAGTTAAATCAAACTGTATGGCAATTTCACATTAAATACTTCTCATGTGTGATTAAGAATAGAAAAAACGTTGCTAATAAAGAAATCCTGGATTTAGCTGTAACTTGCATTCTGATGAGCTGTGTAAAGCTATCACTTATAGTGAAGTAATTAAAGTGCATAGCAAAGATGACTTTTTTAATTTAGTGTCTACATCTGCTTTAAGACTATTCCAGATTACAGTTCCAGTGGTCCTTCATATTAATGTTAAAATATTCTCTGGTGCCACCTGATGGTAAAATTATTCAGTTACTTTAATGTGAGAATAAACAATGACTACCCACCACATTTATTATTGCATTTAGGTCCATCAGGATCAGTGCTGTGGCCTGAATATGTATATAAAATAAAAAATGGCTCCTGAATGAAATTGCTTCCAGTCAAAACATTTCACTGTTAAAGGAAAAAGTACAGTAAACCCTATACTACTTCCTCTAGCTGTTTTAACTGAATTGTTTTTAAAGGTTTTGGATACAAGCCTGAACCAAACTAACCAGAACTTAAATCAAAGTTGCATTCTGAAAAGAACCCATAATTTTGTAAAAGGCCAAATGAAAAACTCAATATGCTGTTCACCCTTATTCTGCTGGGAATAGAAAATTCAGATAGGGATCGTAGGTTTTTGTCTAGATTCTTCTTTTCCGTATTCTTGCCACAGTGTTGCAATCTGCTGGTCCTGCATGATTTCCAGGAAGCAGAAAGATGTCTCTCTGAATGTGGGAAATACAGTATGGATGCCCAGCAATAATGGCACTTATTTTGCACCATCTTCATAGCCTCTGGGAGTTCCAGAGCAGTTGTGCTATCTGCATAGTTGCTAGCTCTACAGTGAATGCACTGGGCAGACAGTGTGCTGGAGGATGTGCGAAGGGACCCCCCTGCAGCAGGTGAGGGTCGGTACAAGGCAAAAGAGGCTGCGAGCCAAAACAGATCCAGGAACTCTACAAAGTCTGAGACACTCAGAGGAGGTCAGGTTCTTGTAGATGAATTATAGTCTGGAAGCCTGTCTCTTTACCTGCCCAAAGTAACCCTTGAGACATGGATCTGCTCCTTCCTGTGTGAAGGCTGTAGGTAATGCTTTCTAGTTTCTTTCTCATACACTTAAGATTTGGTCTTTTCATTATTTTTTTAATTGCATTTGCTTACCTTTAAATACACTTTAGCAATGGGACATGAGCGTGCTTACAGTTTTACCATTGGATGTTGTGCCTTGCTGTGACCATTTACATATTTTTCTTGGGGAGTCAGTGGGGAACTGTTCTACTGTGGGGGGAAAAAAAATGTAACTTCCTGCTCTAAATGAAGTAAAAGTGTATGTGAATATTTTGCTAAAATCTGTAAAGAAAGAAACTGTAGTGGGACAATAATAGATGTAATTCTTTATCCTTATAAGAAGCTAGTGGGAGGGACAGTGTAGCCAAAGGATGTTGCAAAAGAACTACTTTAATGAATTATTTCTCAATTCTCTGGAAAAGAATGTTCAGTATGTTTTGACTGATCAGTTCTGCTATTACACACTTTCTGAATACCTGGTTAAGATAGAATTAATAGAGTTGAGGCAAATAAACAGCAATACCCTAGAGACAAGGAACGGTTTTATCCAAATAGCTGAAATATTAGTCTTGCTGCCAATTTCTGAGACTCAAAAGGCTATTAAATAACGTAATTGTCAGTTACTCTAGTCAGAACTGACTGTGCTGAACACTATGTGAGCTGTGGATTTCCACTCTGTCCTGTTTTTTTGCATGTTCTGAAACACCTTTCAATTCCATCTTTGAGTCCTTTCTTCAAGAATAACTACCCTTGCAAAAAAAAAAAAAAACGAAGTCTATTTGCATGAATAGGAGTTCTGATATCACTTCTAGAGAAGTTTTGTTTCAAAGTGAAACCACCTGCTTTTTAGCTATAGAATAGTTGTATTTTGGTTAGAAGTGACTTTTTTCTTTGTATCTAATTAAATTCTATTCTGCGACAAAAAACCCACCTTGCTTTTTTGTCTCAGGTATTCTAGAAAGCTGAGCATCAGTACATGTGAATCACTTGGATAAAGTAGTTGCTCTAAAAGTAGCATTTTTTCCTTCGCATGAGCATGACTAGGGAGGAAAATATTATGGGCCAAATTGTTTGCAGATGTAACTCTTGTGGTTTCATTGAGTTACAGACAGATTTTAAAAGATTTTGTCCCAATAGGAGATATGTGCAAAGCACTTCTGATGGTCTAGCCAATTTGTGGGTTCTCAGTCTGAGCTGAGAAACTGGCACTATATGCTTTTGGAAATCTGGCTTTGCGGACTGTGCCACATTACAAAAGCAGAGCTTTTGGCCCACTTATGAAACTAACTGCCTGAACACAAATCCACACTGGTACTTTCTATCTTTAAATTGGATGTTTTTCTCAGTGGTACCACCTTAGCTGTGTTCTGTAGTACCACTTTGAGTGTTGCCAGGCTGGCTTTGACCTATGCTTCCCAGCAGAAAGTGAAAGGCAGAAGAGCTAGACATTGACTATTTGCTTCAAGTTCCTGTTTTGGTTTTGTGGGGGCTTTTATGTAGCTGATCTGTTAGATGTGAAATCCAGGTCTTTACAGAACATTACATTAACAGTGTGCTGTGTGTGGTTATTTTCAGAGGCCTCTAAAGGAGACTCAGTATTTCCTTAGAGTCATGGTCTTGGTGCAGACAACACACTGCATGCTGAGTTCTTCGATTTGTGTGAGTCATGAGCTACAGGAATATTAGGGGCTTAGTGGGTTTATATGCTGGAACAGAATCTTGGAGGCAGAAATGAATCAGTAGTGAAGCTCAATCAAGCACAATCTTCCTTCTGCTGGAAAGAGAATGAAAAAGTGATTGGTATTGCAGTTACCAGTGTGGTGCTGGTGCCTGGAAAATGTTGCAGGAAGGGCAAGGACTGATGTATCCCACTGGCAGCCTTTATCAGGGCTCCTGCAGAGCCCTGCTGAATATGCATGTCATTGTGGAGAAATCCCTGTCCAGGCAAAAACGCTTTGAGTAGTAGGCAACTTAAAAATTATGGGAGCTGGATGCAAAATGTGGTTCCAGGCTGGGCCCTTCCTTTCCTTAGTTGCTTCTAACAAACTCAAGTTTTGCCTTATTACCTTGAGATTCTTCATGCTTTTCTTCTGCTCCCACCTTGGCCTCTGAAGGTCTCCTTTCCTACTGGGTTCTGCTTTCAGAGCAAATTACCACAGCAGTCTGAAACAACCCTTTTCAAACTGAGCTCCCAGGTCACCTTCTCAGAGCCTCTCCTGTGTCACTGATACCAATACCTGCAAAAAGAAACAGCACTCTCTGGTTCTTACCTCCTCAGTCTACTTTGCTGTCAGTCAGGGGAAGGCTATCCTTGTTCAAATGCTTTCTTAAGCTTGAGGTAGAGGAGCAGCATTGCAGAGAACCTCCCTCAGAGCAAAAGCAGTATAGGACAGGGTATGCAGTTTTACTGGGATGGCTTTTAGTCCCTGTAGGCAAATCCTCAGTCTCTTGTGGAGGCCACAAGATCGGTGACCAAATTCCCCAAAGAACAAACCGCTGACAAACTGGGGTCTGTTGCCCATGTCCCAGAGTATTGGTGGGACATCCAGCTCTGGTGGGAGGTAAGTTGCTGCTAAGCGTTGTCAGTGAGACACGGAAGTAATGTTCCAGAGAACCTCCCTCAGGGCAAGGGAACTAGAGGAGAAGTTATGGAGTTGTCAGGGGGATGCCTGGGATCACAACTTGCTGGTCAGATCATGCCTGAACTAACATTCCCCACTTTAACCTCATGAAATCTGTGACTGCTTGGCACCATTGTATTTCTCTAAGAGCTTTGGCCCCATCAGTGATGGCTGTCTTGAACTTCTCAGAGGCAGTGGGAACACTGGTGTTAGTCCTTTCAGCAAGTGCCTATCTTTTTTTTTTGTTCCTTGGCTGTCACTTTTTATGCATTTTAATTTTAAACAACCCTCCTGCCCAAACTTGGAACACTTGAAAGACTAAAAAAAAATAAAATGTAAGCTCCTTGGATTTTTCTTCTATCTGTTCTGCCTTAATCATCTTATTAGCAAGATCCTTGGCTTGTTAAATTTGCTGAAATATTTGCTCCTGATAAGCCTTATCAAGTAAGCTCTTTATGCTTCTCATACAGCATGACACTGCCCTCTCGTGCTCGCGGGCCTGGCGGCAGTGAGGCATTTCATGTGCTGCCTGGGATGCTCAACCATCTCCTGGCAGCACTGGCCACTGGAGCGACAGCAGCCCATGCCAGCAGCTGTTGTTAGCCCAGTATCCTCTGGGCTCATCCTTGAGTTATATCGTGTTTCTCTGCAGAAGAAAGCAATGCAGAAGTGTGACATACTTATCATTTGTCTCTTCTAGTAAATTTAGCTGCTCTTTACAATGCTATTAATATTCCTTGACAGACTTGCCCAGGAAATACCTGTTTTACAAGAGGAGCACATTCACCTCTGTGCTTTGTTATACTGATTTCTCAATCCAGCATGTGCAGAATAGGTAATACTGATGAGTAGCCATGCATCTTTATTCACCTTCATTCCCAAAAATACAAACATCTATTTTGTTTTGCCTGGGTTTGTTATTTTGCTGAATGAGTGCTCAGCTGCCAAGACATCCATTTTTCTCTAAATATCAGAGAGCTTTAGTTGCTTTAACAGCACCTGAAAGCCTTTGGCATTTTGGGGTCACTGGTTTGGACTTGCTGTTAGTGCTAATGTTACTCAACTTCCAAAATTAGATTTTAAGCCTTGTGCAAAGCTACCTGTGGCCAGGATGTTTAACTGCAATGTCCATGGCTCATAAACTCCACCCACCAAACCCCAACAACCAAGAGTAATGAAGCCCAAAATGGGGGTGATGTGTATATATGTAAACAAACACATCAGTTCTGTCTTTCAAAGCAATTAGTGAGCAGGATTTCAGTCCAGCACCTGGGGCCAAAATGGCAAAACTATTTTTAACATGTTGCTTAAGCTAGAAGCAAGTCTTCTGGGTGGGAAGGCATTAGCCAGAAAAAACATGCAAAGACACAAAGATGAAATGAAAAAAAAATTTTGCTCAAAGCTATGAATGCATCCCTGAATGTGTTTGTGGGCAGATAGGGAACAATGTCTAAAAGATTACCAGATCCACTTTAAAGGGTATTTACATTTGTTAGGAAACTCAAAGTAATAGGGAATGAATAAATGGGCTGTTAAATACAGGAGGAAAAAGGAATGACAAAACTGATTCTCAATGTTAGTTAAATATTAACTCATAAATGTCATCAATCCTTGAACCTGGTGTCAGAAACCTCTACACCAGTTTTAGGTAGCAGTATCTTTCAAAGTGTGTAACTTGAACAGTTATTACTGTCTTAAGTTACATTCCAAAGTTTCCAGCAACAGCAGTTGTATGAAATACTGGAAAGCAATGATGAAGAGACCCTTGCTGTAATGGTTTGTGGCTTATGGGCATAGACAATCACAAACTTAGAAGCCCATGCTTTATTATTTCACTGTTTCAGATACCTGCACCTCATTTCCAGATTGCAAGTGGTGATTTGTGAGGCTGAGCCCACAGGGGAAGGGGATGTGAAATCTGTTTTTTCTTATTACTTGCCCTCTCTGGTTTTGGTATCCCTGACCCCCACTTACCACAGGGAGGGATGGCTTAGCAATGGGAGCAATTCTGTAAAAATGCTGGCAAGAGATGCGTGGCCTCAGGCTTTGATCTCAGCTGTGACAGGACTTGAGATACAATAGCTGCAAGCACACAAAAGCTGGGACCCAGGACTGAACACTAGGGAAAATACTTTGGCCTGATAATGATGCTGAGGACTTAATTTAAATGATCCACAAAAGCAACACATTGCTCTTAAAAGGTTCTCCATGGAGATATGTCTGCAATTCCGATGTGACTCAGATTCGGCGGGGATGGGGAGCAGATGGGAAGAGTTGATGACGACTTAGGACAGGCTGGACTGAAGGAACTGAGCTTCCCTAGAAATTCAGCAAGAAAGACGGCGGAAAGCATAAAGAAAAGAAAGGAAGTAAACATGGCTTGGGAATGTTTATGGTCAGACTGAAGTAGGCAAGCACTAGTCAAATGGGAGGGAGAGAAGATGGAAAGATGCCAAACAGCTTTGAAGGAGAAGGGCTTCCGCGTGTTGAAGACAGGGAGCTGCGCACATGAGCAGTTGGTATGGGTAGGAAGAGCACCAATGGTGTAATGCAGCACCTTTGGTTTTGTGGTGGATAAATCTCTGAAACTTCACTCGCAGGACAGCAGTCAGCAAAGTGACACCCAGTTTAAACCACTGTATCCAAGGGCTACCTCATAAGCAGACTATGGGCATGAGTGAATTGAAACAGGTTTGCAGTCTGGCACACACAGGCAGAAACACAGTGGAAAGATCAATGGAGAGGAATATTCCCTACTGCTCCTGGGTCTGTATCACAGACCGTGTCTGGCTGCATGCATAAGCGAAGTGGGCTGCTACCTGGAGGGCAGGTTGCTTGCTCTGCTTGTATTAGAGGCAATGGGTTTTGTTAGAACAGCATGTTCCTCTCTATAGCCAAGATCTGCCTCCCATGTGCTGATGGAGGGACTGCTATGTGTGGGAGGCAGTGCTTCCTGTGAACGAGGGACTAGCATCAGCCCTCCCAGCAGCCACAGTAGTCACTGCTCTGCTTGTGTCAGCCTGGACAGGAGCTCCTGTCCTGCAGGAGCTGTAAGTTGTGGTCTTCCGGGCTTCCCCCTGGTCTCTGCCTCAGCCAGTCCTCTGCATGTGGCAGTTGTCAGGGAGAGGTGGAGTGAAGAGGAGCTGTTGAAGCTGGGAGGAGGAGAATCTCTTGCTGCTTCTCTATGTCCCCCGAAATATCTGCTGACCTCCAAGCCTGCACTTCCTTCCCTCCAGATTTGGATTAACTGTCAGTCAACCTGGTGCTACACCAAGCCTTTGCTTATGTACCACTTCTGACTGCTCAGCTTTCTTTCTGCCCTCTCCTAGACTGTCCTTCTATCCCTTCCTCAGACCTCTTGGCTACAGCCCTAAACCAAGGTTTTGCTGAGAAGTCTAAAGCCAGTTCTGTTGTTAGAGATATTCTTCAGTAGAGGCACTGATATCAGGCAGGATGCCAATATATCTTCCTCTTCCAAGTGACATTTTTGTGGCATTTGTGTACAGAGGGCAAAAGCAAGGGTTAATGCTCTGACAGGCTGAGGGCAGTGGATTAAGAATAAATTCTATCTGCAGTTAAACAGATCTTCCAGTTCCTCCTCTATTATTATTATGGTTGTTATTACAGTCATTTGTAGGGCATCTAAGTGAAGTTCATCCAGAATATAAATGCCTGAAATTGAGGAGGAAGGCAGAAGAAAACATTAAGATTTCCAAGTGGAGATGACCTCTGCTGTTTGAGCTCACACTATTTTTGGCAGGAGCAAAATGAAGAGAAGGCTTGCCTTGGAAAGGCAGTAGTGCAGCTGCCAGACCCTGTAATTAGCCAAAAGGCCCCCAGAATGTGGGGAGGAGGTCACAGAGCACATGGCTCCTGCCGTGGCACTGCTCAATGCAGAGTAGCGCCTGCAGGAATGTAAAGCCTAGCCAAAGCCCAGATATCACAGCTGATCCCATGAGAAGGCCAGAACTCTTCTTATGGGACTAATGAGTCTGCTAATGTATAGTGTGCACCATACAGGGTGCACAATGCTATAAAGCCTTTGGAGCAGGAAACACATAATCCTCTGTGTGCACAAAGGGGTGAATCAGTCCTTACCAAGTGCCTCTAAGTGTGCTTGGAGGTAATAATTATTCAGAGTAAACTAGGACTTGATGACTTTGAATTGCAAGCAAACTTCTGAAATATACAATAATGGAATTAATCATTTATGTCTTTGCTTAGTGTAATTAATTGTAGAGGAAAATTAATTACAGCATGCAAGATTTCACTGGCAACCTCTGGGTCAGTGAATCTATTGTATCTCTTCATATGTAAATTCCAGACCTGCCAAGAGCCTATGTGCAAAATATTTTCTGCTCATAATTGCAATTGAGCGTAAGGGGTTTTTTTACAAAGATGTAGGTTTTTTCCAAAATTTTTTATACTATGTCTCTTGTCATCTAAGGAAGGTAATCAAGGAAACAAGACAACAAGACAAAAAAGTGTTTGTTAGGATTTTTACTACAAATATTTTTCCTCCATGATATTTAATAGGAAAACCACGTTTAATTTTTCCTAAAGCGACACATTCATTGATATAGGCTGGGTTAAGGATGTAAAGAGCGTATTACACTCAGGAGTCACACAGTGATAGACATGGGCTTGATATCAGAGACTATATATAAAAGCCTCCTTTCCACGGCAAGAATCCTTACTTGCTGCTTTCCTCAATGGGCAGCAGTACAGCAGTATATTTGTATAGTCCCCAGAAAGGCTGGATCCAGAGCCAGTTCCTGGCCTGAATTTTGTCTGTTTCTAACCAAGTGCAGTTTCTCTATGGAAATGAAAGCCAAGCAAACATGCAGGTAATAGGGGAAGATGTATTTCAGCCTGCTTTACTCAAGGTGTGGAGCTTTACGCTAGTTCCATTGCTCTTTTAATTTCTTTTTGTTTCCATCCCTGTTCAAGCAGCAGGGAAATCCAGTTTCTCAAAGGCAGCTTGACTTGTGGGGGGTCTCAGTTCCTTGTTACCTGATGGAGTTACACAAAGTGGAAAACTCTCTGGGACTTTAAAATAACGATGTGTGCTTTTTGAGAGGCATTTCCCATCACTTCTGTACTGGATTTCAGAAGCATTTTAGGTAACAAAACTTTTTCTCATGGGTGCTGTTGTGGGTATTTTATTTCCATGTGCATGGAATTGTTTCACAGGTCTGTTTTTGATGTCTGAATGAGACAGCTGAGGGGGGAAAAAAAACTTATACAGGAGAGAAGATGCAAAAGTAAGTATAATGATCTAGACAACTAAGATGTTTCCTCTATAGAATCTCATGGCTTTACATTTTTTGAGAGTCAGCATATTTTAAACTGCATGAGCTACTGCATGGATTGGCATAGATTTTGATAATAGTCTTCATTCACTCACTTCAAAACATTTTTTTAAAAAGTTCAACATTTTTTTCTGGTCTTCACAACTTTGCTGTGATATCTGATGGGGATGCCAGATGGCCCAAAGAGATAAACATCAAACAAGTAAAGAGTCCCTGCATCCAGCTCTCTGATGGTCTCTGTGGTGACGGCTCGCTGGAGATTGATATCATAGAAATACTTGCACAGCACTTTCTCTGACTTGTGCCGAGATTCAGGTCCAGAGCACATGTCCGCACTCCGCAGTTCCATCCAGACCTGATCTTCTTCAATCCTTTTCTTGTACACACAGTACTTGCTCTCTTCTTGTGTTCCTAGCCAGGCAATGGTGACAGAGTTGCAGGTCCTCAGTTTACTGAAGGACTTGATTTTTAAGCTCTCTGGAAGAAGTGGGAATAAGGGCTTGTGGAAATGGGGGGACACCTGTACTTTCACAGAAGAATTAGATTCCTCCATGGATCTCAGCTGCACCAAATATGTGTCCAGCAGTTTTCCCTTCAGTGAGAAACACCTCAGCCCTGAGATGTTCTCCAGTGCCACTGTTTTACCATTCTTTGTTATGTGAACCTGTACTTGGCCATGACACAACTGAAAGGTGAATTGTATTTTCTTGTGCCTCGCCTGGTACTGCAGGCTGTAGAATTTCTGTTTTTTCCCATCCAGGACAACCTGAATCACTTTCCCATCTTTCAGCTCTGTCACCTTAGGTTCAGGTTCATCCAGGGTTCTTGCAAACGTCCCGGTGTAAGCAGCGCTGGCATTTGTGAGGAGATTGACAACAAAAACATCAAAGTAATACTGAGTGCTGGGACTGAGATTGGGCACTGTGTAAGTATTCTTGGTACCCATGCATATCTGCCTGACTTCCCCACTGCTTGCTTTGTTGATGAAGCTCAATTCACTGTTGGACAATATCATTACCTGCTGTGGTTCAAGAAGGTATGGAGACAGAGACAAAGCTAACGTAGGTGGCAGTTTCATTCCGGAGGATCTGATTGCTGTCTCAGCAGCACATAAGCTCTTATAGTTGTGCTTTTCATTAACTAGAAGACAATACTGGATGTTTTCTCTATGTTGCAAGACAGGGGGACTGTGTTTCCAGGTCAGAGTCACTGTTGTATGCCCAATGCCGATAACATCTATGCGTGGATCCATTGGAAGCTCTGGATAGAGGTGCCCAGAAGTTGTGTCAGTTGTTAAGTACACGGTAATGTGTGTGTCTCGCTCAGTAGATAAGAACTCTAGCAGGTAAAGGGCAGAATGAGAAGACATACCCATGTAAGTCTCTACAGAATTTCCCTTATAGTTAAAAATGGTGGATACCATGCTTGGAGCCTTCTGAGATTTTGAGACCTCTTGTGTATCATGATCACCTGCAGGCAAAAAGACTACTTGTAACTTTTGTTTTAACAGATGTGAAATAAAGCACATAGATTTTATTGTTTGTATGTCAGGGAACATCCTATTTTCTTCCAGAAAACAATATAACTAAAAATGCTTTGTTACTGGCAATTTATTAAAATAAAATTTGAGTAGCTTTTATTTTAGCACTGCAGTTGTAGAATTACGTTTTCAAAAAGAATGTAATTATAAAACCACAACTTGCAACAGCTTGACTTATATCATGCATGATGTCCCTACAATTTGCTTCTTCCAATGGCTGTCTCTCTGGGTACTTTACTTCAGGGAGACATACTTCCTGTGAAAGGAGTTTTCTGTGGTTTAGCTTTGTGCCACTGACTGTCTCCTATGAAGAGAGAAAATTTATTACTTCAAAGCAATGTTATTTCAACTCTTCAGTCAGGTCTACCTGCTTGACAGGTAAGAACTTGTTAATGGTAGCTTTCAGATTTTAGTTTGAAAAATTAATTCAAAAAACCATGAAAGAGAATCGAATTTCCTCTGGGCCTAAGGGCAGCATAATGCCCACTGCCATGATAGATGATATTCCTAGGAAAATAAAGGGTTAAATCTTTTGCACATCACTGTGGGGAGCAAAATGACTGGTTCACCTGGCTTAAGCCTCAGAAAAAATGCTGAGACAGCAGCGGGAAGTTTGGGCCAGTACAAACAGCTTGTGAAGCTGATCTCTGTTTGTGGAGCTCCACACACCCAGTATTGTTCCCAAATATTACCCTGTGATATTGACTTTCAGAGGGAATCCTTAATTTACTTGAGTTGATGGCAAAATCCCATGGGCTCCCACATTTTACCCATGGAGATGGGGATGTCCTTTTCAGCCCATGGCATTTTACAGGAGAGGGAAGCATGAGATATTTAAGCTTGTAGGGAATTTCCTGTAACACAACTCCTTATGAGTAACTTCTGCTTTCCCTGTCTTTGCTCAGGCAGACTGAGGGTCTTACCTCGTGCTGCTTTTCCAAGGAAACTTGCTGAAGCCTTGTGCACAAGTATGCTCCATTCGATGGGAACATCACAGGGGGTCACTGTTATTGTGAAAGGTGCAAGGGCTCTGCTTTCCTCCAAAACAAAGTAGTACCTGTAAATATGGATTAAAAACAGGGAACATGTCAGGAAATTCAGGTGTGCCTGGGACTCCTTCTAGTCAGCCACTCTGATGTGGGTCACTCCACTGTCGGTAGAAATGACTGCTCCCCTTTGAGGTGCATCAACACAAGGGGATGGTGAATGACTGAAATCTTCAGCTGCAGGAAGAATACATGCTCTGTTTTTTTCTAATACAAGTATTTGCTGGAAGCTTTATCCACTTAACATAGGCAATATTTTTCCCACTGAACTTTAACATACTTCAGGTGAATATCATATCTCAGTACTTACCTGGTTATTTTGGATGATGGATGTGAAAAACTGACTGCCTTCTAGATAACCACCCATTGGCTAACTCTGAGGAATTTGGTATGCTTTTTCCCAGGATTTCCTGACTGGCATTCAGTAAAAGCTTTTACAGTGTATACTCTTTCATACGTGCTTGGATATCTAGGTCTTCCTGGGTGTCAGATGAAGTGGATATAATAAAATAGTTTTAGCCAATCCTGAAGACTATCAGATGTCAATGGCAGTTTCATCCAGGCCAGTTCTAACTTACTTGCCTTCATAAGAGAGGCTGCTGTGCATGAGCAGTACAAAGCTACCTCAGTCTACTTGGTCAGGTTTTGATTCCTGCTTATTTACAGTAAAGCCCAGCCTCCTGTCTCACTCTGTTGGTCTTCTGTTTATTTCTGTTGTTTTAGTATATATGGACTGTATACAGCCACAGAAATGTTCGGATTTGGGTCGGTCACTCTGCAGTTAAATGAAGGTAATTTGAGGTTCTTTTCCTCATTGGTGAGACAAGCCTAGTCATTATGGATAGATCATGTCAGCCTAGAGGTCTGGCTTACTTTCAGGATATGGCTACTGGGCCAGAGGTAAGCTTCACTGGAAATACCTCCACATTGTTGAGTCTTACTTTAAGCCAAAATTGCAATCCCTCGGTTTCCTGTTTGGATGACTCTGGGGTTCATAAGGTCCTTACCTGATCATCTAAACTGAAGGGGTTTTTGCTTCCTAATTGCATCTCAATGTTACGCCACAAGAGTTTAGCAAAATTCGCTTTCCTCTGAGGTTTCAATACCCATTTGCCTATAACAAGGAGAGCTCCTAGTTTTGCTCCTGAGTATTGTCACATTATATAATGTGTCATGCTCCAGTTTCTTTCTGTGCAGTGCATATAAAGACTGAACCATCTGGCGCTCTCTGCCCTCTGACCACTCTGCTCGTGTATATGTCAAAATCTGTAGATGTTGGTCATTGTCCAAAGTGGAGTCTGATTAAACCACTTGAAGTGTGACTCTTCCCAAACAAGCAGATCAGTCTTTGCTACCCAAGATGCAGTGCTAGTTGTAATATCTAGATCACCTACGTATCTAGACATGGCAGAAAACCTTGCAGATATTTTGGGGAAGTGAAGAATTCGTGGAATTTCTGCATGCAAAGCACTTTTGATCTTAGCAAGCTTTAGTGGTATTCAACAAAAACACTTCCATCATGCAGGACATGGGCAGAAGTTTTTTCTGATAAGTTTCTGCAAATATTATGGTGATTTTGGGGATAGTTAATTTGCTAGGTAAAATTCTTGTATTTTACAGTGAATGTAGGATGGCTGATGTGTCTCTGCAGTTCTGAAGCTGGCTGTTCATGTGACACAACTGTTTGCTGTTGGAGCCCACCTGTTCTGTATCAGCTCTGCTGCTGCTCTGATGAACACCACAGAAAGCTGCCTGAAATGTGTATGTGAATCTAAATTTTGTCTCAGAGGGTTGTTTCAGATTCTGGGCAAAGTAATGCCACTTGAGCTTGACAGCAATGGGGCATTTCTCTGGAAATTCAGCGGACACTGAGAGAGCTCTGCAGGTCCCTAGCAATTCTTGGCTTGTACTGGTAGTGTGCAGCTACCAGTGTCATAGGAAGTATCTGAGAATAGGAGTGACTGATTTGCTCTTACCTTTTAGGTATATCCTTCAGCAGGTGAATTGTAGTTTCCTTACCATCAGCAAGTATCAAGGAGTGGTACAAATTGAAGAGATCAGTCTTGAAGCTCTGTTGGGAACTGGTGGTGGGTGCTTTTATGGAATGACACAAGCAAGCCACCATGAGAAGATGGAGAGGCAGATAAAACCAGAACGAGGACATCTTCAGTACTGCAAAGTGAGATGACAAAAGTGAATGGAAACTGCTGTCTTGGGGGAGAAAATAACCAGTGACCCTCTTTTTCTGCGCCTTTCCTGGTATTTATCATAAGCACAGCAAGCCAGGCATTCAAACAGTGCCGGTATCCATTTTGCTAAATTGCTTGAAGTTCACAAAGAAATATTTCTCAGAGAATCTCTCTGCAAAGATTTAGTGGCAGAAGCTGCTATGAAGTCTTTTATTATAGAAAAATATTGTTCATGTAGCACAAGTACAATACCACAAGACCGTTAAAAAAAACCTTTCACTGCTGACAAAATGAGTGGGGAATTACATTTAAAATATTTTTCCTAGTTTATAGTGTTCATCTGATAAATTTCAAGGCTGCGTTATTTGTAATGAAACTGTCACTTACAAACTCACAGGAGGTCACTATATCCCAAACACTGCTTCTGCTGTTCTATCAGCGATCATTTAAGTTTTATTTCATACATCGTAACCGTAGGTATGTGTAGGGAAGAGGATCAGAATACCTTACTCAGAGCTGTGTAAGATACTGTTTCATGAGAAGTGGAGCATCCTGGATAAGAATCCCTAAACGGAGAATTAAGAGATCTTAAGCTCTACATGTATCTCATTTGGAGGAAGACTTTATTACTGTAGGGTAGCTGGATAAATCATTCTGAGATTTTTGTGTTGCCCATTCCTTTCACACCTGCATCACTTCCAGCCCATCTCAGCATTTGCTGCTCCCTGGAACTGTAGCAGCTCTATTGTATTCACTCTGAGAAGAGATTTTAAAAAAACATGTATGCCCCTTTTGCCAGGAGGCTTTATCAGCTTTGAATCCATGGAAGAAATGTACACAAAGAGTCCCAAAAATCACCTCTGCAAAAGCTGACATTATTTAAACTGTGCTGTGTACATTGCACAGAGCTGCAGAGATAGGATACTCCAGTTATGACAAGAAATTACAGCAGTATACTACTATGTGAGGTTATAGATTATCCTTACCACTTTTCTATCACATCCAGTTTCAGAAAGAGGAAAGTGCAAAAGTGGAAAGGGCATAAAGGGAGAAGAAGGAAGGGCATAAACCTTTAATACAGGTGCCAGCTGTAGCTCGGGGCTTTGGAAAGCAGAGGGAGCTCTGTGAGCAAGATCCCTGTTCTGAGGAAAAAGTAGCTTCTTGACTCCTTGCTGCTTGTAAGATGCAAGATCCTGGTTAAATCTGATTATTGGCTAATGATAGAAGAGAACATAAAAGACAAAGGCTCTATCCTTTGTTTTTACTCATTTCTGAGATCAGCCCTTTCCTCACGGTGCATGCAAATGCGCTGATGATCTTAGGCACTCAAAATATCTACAATTCAGCAGAGCTGCTGTCCATTTACAAAAGGACCAGTTCCTTTATAAACCCATTTCAAACATGCATATTTAAACCTGGTATTGAATACATCTGTAGATTTTGATGTACAAAATTTACTTTCATCTGTGATTCCCAAAGTAACGCACATCTTCAGTATCAGCGAGATGATTATTGAAAGTATTACTACTAGGTCATCTGAATGTCCTACTTAAGATCCTAATAAAGTTAGGATATTCTCTTTCTCTTTGTAATATTTTTAGCAGCTGGCTGAATGCAAGACTAAACAATCATCTGAACAAGCTGAAAGAATAGTTAAGATTATTACATCAATTCCATTTTTACTGTTATAACAGAGCTTTCCTATGACTGAGTCACTTCTTTGCCACTTTGTTATTCTTGTAGTCTAACTATAGCTTACAGATTTAAAATATAAACCCAAATATTTTGTTTTACCTTTGATAGTGGAATCTGAGTTGCTCTGTGCTTCGGAGAGGATTAAGGGGGGGGGGTGGGGGATGGGGAAGACTTTCTGCTGCTTAAATGACAGGATCTTGCAAACCACACTGATACCACAGCAGCTCAGCTTTTCTTGTCCAGGAAAACAAACAAACCAAGCAACCAACCAACCTATAATCAGCTTATCCCAAAGAGAACATCATCCTAAAGGCTGTTTTCACTCAATTACACAAACAGTATACTCTCAGACTCCTGGAAATATGTTACACAAAAAATACTCTGCTTACCTATTGTGTTCCTGGCCAGATGATCCCCAGACCATTCGCTTTCTTTGCTGAAAAAGCATAAAATGAAACAACATAGACTTTTCAGATCTCTGTAGACAGATGAAAACCAAAACTGTGCAACCAGTTTAACAGGACAGAACTGATTTTTCCATATGGCTCCTGAACAGACATAGTAACTAAAATGCTTGCAGTCTTTCAAGAAAAGAAAAAAAACAAAAACAAAAACCAACCAGAGTTTTCTTATTTTCTTAAGTTGGGTATTTCCAAAGGTTGTTTTAAACTTGCATAATTTTGAAATCTTCTAAGTTCCAATTGTTGCTCTTTCAGTTCTAGAGTTCCTTCTGGAGGGCTGCAAAGCACATTCAAGTGTGCAGCCTCCAGACAGCAGGACTTTATTCCTGCACAGAGTGTCAGCCAGACTGTTAGAGCAGCCTAATCCCAGGGTGGCTGGCAGGAGAGCAGGTCTTTCACAGAAATGCACAGTGAGGAGGAGGGGGTGAGATGAAGAGAGCAAACACTGTTAACCCTTGTTAGCCCTTAATACGAGACAGCCAGGGGCACACCGATCTCCTCCAGAAAACTAGTTTTGCATTAGTAGCTTGATGACCCTCCCATGGAGCATATGATCTCCTTGCCCACAGCACTGCAGAAGTTTCAGATAGTTTTAGGTGTACCATATTTCTGGTGTGTTTTTTATGGACCAGCAGGTGCTGACTGGCTCACAGAAGGGAAGGCAGAAAAGCTGTAAGGAAGGGAACACTCTGCATTTTTTAAGCACACTGGAATTAGCAATCCTTTGAAGACTGTCAGGAACCTGCTGAATAGAGCTGAGCAGATTTCTTGGCTTGTGGAGGCTGTGTAAGAAAGAAAATCCTAAAGTGTATGGGCTGGGGGAGTATTTCTGGTGTGAAAGTATTGTGGTCAAGGGAGCAGGCAGGAAAAGGGTGCATGGGAAATGGCTCACAGCAAGTGCAAACAATTACTTCTGCAGTTGGGGCTACAAAGCAGTTGTAGCAAAGCCATGGGCCTGCTCCTGCTGAGTGAGAGCAGTGTATGGCCAGGATTTGTATGCTGCTTGTACTTGTTGGCCTCTTGGCCTGAGATATCAGGAAAGAAGCCCTGGGATTGTCTCTGTGGGGATGTGTACCCAGCTTCAAGTCTGCTCAGAAAGGCAAACTCCAGAAACCTGCATGAGCTTCTAGGCAGGCACTTTGCAAGGAGCAAAGACAGTATAGTAGGGAGGCTAGGCCTTTTATTTGTTCATTTTAAAATAAAGTGTCTTTTTCAGTGTTTGAAGAGTGACTCACAGTCACACTTCCCCATTGACCCCTGGATTTGAAGTTGCATTATTTAAGTCTTCCCAAGATTAAAAGTTTGTTAAGAAGAGGGACAGGTGAGAGAGAAGTAGAAAAAGGCTTCAACAGATTCAGTGTAGCAGATCCTTATGAAAATGTAAATTTATTGATCAATTGATGTAATAGAAATATTTACAGTGTGTTTACTCTCACTGCAGAAGATGGCAAAAGTAATTGATGTTCATCACAGGTTTGCTAAAAACTTACTTGTGGAAAAATTTTCCTGAGCAACTGGGCTTTTAAAAAAGGGACTGTGTGTGGGAACATTGATACAGGCACTGTATGATCAGGGTATTGGCACTGTCAAGCTAGGAAAGGACATTGCTAGTTGTCTAGCTCACTTCTTGGAAAAGTGGGGTAAATAGCAAATAGAATCTTTCAGACAAATTGTCATTCTGGTGTGAAATCCAGAACAGGTAATGTCTGGGTAACAGACATGGGAACTAATGAAAATATAAGCACCTAGCCAGAAGAAAAATGTTCCTCTAATGAAAGAGAAGTATGAAAAAAAGGTGCTGCAAAGTCCAGTAAGTTCCCAGAGCAGGCCTGGAAGATGGAAATGTAGGTCAGATGAGGTGCATCAAAAAATGTGCACTGAAAACAAGCCATGAGAGAAAAGATATTAGCCAAAATATAATTATAGGTACTACAGTGTGATTTTGCTGAGATTTGGAGGGACTCTTGGGCAGAAGTAAGCAGGGAGAATTGGAAGGAAGTAACCATTGTTGTTAAGTAGGAAGATCTTTGGGCAGGGCTCAGGAGCAGACATCCCTCATGTCTGGTAAAATCCCTAGTTAATATGGACACAGTGGACATGTTTGTTATAGAAGGGATGGACTCACTGTCTCATCCTCTCCGAACCTCCCAACTGCCATCAAGACAAGCCATTACCCGGGGCACAATTCAGCTTCCAGGGAAGTCAATGGGAATCTTTCCATTGGCTATCATTTCAGCTGTGTTAAGCCAAATGCTCCGTCTCCTGCTGAATAATATGAGTGTTGTGGTTTAGCCCCGGTCAGCAACTAAGCACCACACAGCCGCTCGCTCACTCCCCCACCCTTGTGGGATGGGGGAGAGAATCGGAAGGGCCAAAGCAAGAAAACTCGTGGGTTGAGATAAGAACAGTTTAATAATTAGAATAAAACAGCAATAATACTAATATAATGAAAAGGAAAATAATGAGCAAGAGAGAGATGAAACACTGGAATAAGAGGGGAAAAAAAAAAACCAAAAAAAAAAACCCCAAAACTAAACAACAAGTGCTGCAACCGCTCACCACCCGCCGACCGACGCTGCCGGTCCCTGAGCCGCGATCGCTGCCTCCCCCAGCGAATTTCCCCCAGTTAATATACTGGGCATGACGTCACATGATATGGAATACCCTTTGGCCAATTCGAATCAGCTCTCCTGGTTGTATCCCCTCCCCTCCCGGCTTCTTGTGCACCTGGCAGAGCATGGGAAGCTAGAAAGTCCTTGACTAGTGTAAACACTACCCAGCAACAACTAAAACACCAGGGTGTTATCAACATTATTTACATACCAAGTCTAAAACGCAGCACTATGCTAGCTACAGTGAAGAAAAATCAACTATCCCAGCTAAAACCATGACAATGAGCAAGAATGTCAGGTGAAAGAGGCTGACAAGATGGTTTAGGTATGGAAGTAGTCCAGTTCTCTCACAACCATTTCTCGCATACTTCCCACATGTGTGTGCTTACATGCTTTGCTAGAGTAGGATGTATGTTTATAGATTTAGAGGTTCACTGAAGCAGTATCAAAGGGAAAAATAGTATTCTCTATGGAGAAAGTTAAGAGCTAAATTCATGATTCACATAGCTTGACTGAACTCAGTGGAGTTAGAACAGGGATAAATCAAACCCTTGATTTGGCATAAAATTGATATAACACTTCTTGCTGGAAGAATGTAGTCTGTAATGAGCAGGCTCTGATGCACCTCAGAGCTGAGTCAGTGACTTCAGGTGGGCTGTTCACAAAATCACAGAATGGCAGGGGTCGGAAGGGACCTCTGGAGATCATATTGTCCAACGCCCCTGCTTGAGCAGGTGCACCTAGAGCAGGGTGCACAGGACCACATCCAGGCAGGTTTTGAACATTTCCAGAGAAGGAGACTCCACAACCTCCCTGGGCAGCCTGTTCCACTGCTCTGTCACCCTCAAAGTAAAGAGTTTTTTTCTCATGTTTAGGTGGAACTTCCTGTGTTACATTTTGTGCCCATTGCCCCTTGTCCTGTCATTGGGCACCACTGAGAAGAGTCTGGACCCATGGTCTTGACACCCACCCTTTAGATATTTATTAGCATTGATAAGATTCCCCCTCAGTCTTCTCTTCTCCAGGCTAAACAAACCCAGGTGTCTCAGCCTTTCCTTGTAAGAGAGATGCTCCATTCCCCTGAGCATCTTGGTAGCTCTCCCCTGGACTCTCTCCAGTAGTTCCCTGTCCTTCTTGAACTGGAGAGCCCAGAACTGGACGCAGGACTCCAGATGTGGCCTTGCTAGGGTGGAGTAGAGGGGAAGGATAACCTCCCTCGACCTGCTGGCCACACTCCTTTTAATGCACCCCAGGACACCGTTGGCTTTCTTGCCCACAAGGGCACGTTGCTGGCTCACGGTCAGCCTGCTGTCCACCAGCACTCCCAGGTCCTTCTCAGCAGAGCTACTTTCCAGCAGGTCAACCCCCAACCTGTACTGGTGCGTGGGGTTGTTCCTCCCCAGGTGCAGGACCTTACACTTGCTTTTGTTGAATTTCATGAGGTTCCCCTCAGCCCAGCTCTCTGCCTGTCCAGGGCTTGCTGAATGGCAGCACAGCCTTCTGGTGCATCAACCAGTCCTCCCAATTTTGTATCATCAGCAAACTTGCTGAGGGTACACTTGCTTGAGAGATCCTACTTTTGTCCCAACCCTGCTGGCCATCAACACCTTTTGCAAGTGCAAGAGATGACCACCTTTGACACCAGAGACTTGATTTATACTCCATTATGTAGCAGCTCTGCTAAAAGATCAGTAACACTAAAAACAAAAGAGCTCTGTTGAAACTGGAGTGGAGTCAGACTGTCAGGAATCTTGCTTGAAGCTCTCAAAGATGCTTCAGATATGTATTTTCTGGAACTGCAGTCCCAGTTTCCATATTCAGATAAGGGATCCTGCAAGCCGGAGGAGCGTCCCACAGCCCTGACAGCCCTACTGCCAGCACACTGTCCCACAGCGATCCCTGCCCGCAGCATTTTGTAGGTTTTTTGCAGTATCCCTTTCAAAAGGGTGCTCAGAGAGCTGCACAGTATGCCCTAGCGCACCCCATGCAGCACGTCTCTGATAACCTTGCAGCACTGCTTTGTACTTGATGGGGGAATGCAAAAAAATTGACCACATTTATTTCTGATGAGACAATTCCCCTGCCCTGGCAACCTACCTTTGAGGTGGTCAGGTCACCTTGATCAGGAAATGGTATCTGTGTGAAAGACCGAGAGAGCTCTAGTCTTCCCCCTATTAGTATGATGCATGGGAGAGCGGTAACAGGGCTGCATGCTCTTCCCACCCGCTGCCCAGCTGGATCAGGCTGGTTATTATTATTGCTCAAAAAATATCTTCTTAGATACACAGCTGGGCTCCAGAAAGAATCACACTTTTCTTTGAAGCTGTGAAAGACGAGCCTGAGCAAAAGTCTGGCACTTAATACCTATCAAGGGTACCATAGTAGGGCAGCCGCTTCTGTTTCTTCCAGGTTTTGTCAAATCCTGGCAATGCACAAGCACTCAAAGGACTGTCTGATAAGAAAAGCCCTAGTCTGTTCCTGTTCAGAAGGATTAATAAGCAGGAGAGACAGGGAATTGCTTGTAAGTCAAAAGCAGATTTGGAATTTTCCTGAAGCATGTACCCAGGTGAGAGTATAGGAATAGGTTTTTTTGGAAGCTGGTGGGTTGTCCTGGCAGTACATATTGCTTTTGTAGGATAAAAATCCAGTGGCCTTCTACATTTTGGATCCATAGCCCCCATTATGGCATGTTTATGTTGAGAAATTCTCTAGGGAATTGTATAGTGATAATTGCTGTATCTACTAAAATTACATGAGTTTTTTGCTTAGCAGTCCCTTTCTAGGATAAAGGTGCTGGCACCTTTACACTTGAAAATGAACTTTTGCTGATGCTGTTGAAACTAAAGATAGCCTTGAAGAGTCTTTTAGTAAGCAACAATCTAAAGATTATGGACTTGATTCCCCCTCACTATTTTCATATTCCATATCTTCAAGAATGATTGTAATTAGTCAGAGAAGTCTGTTGAGAAATAATAGATGTGATGTAGGGGAGATGGCCTGTGCAAAGCTCTGATCTTGCAGTATGTGAGAGATTGTTTCTGAGGTTACTATATCCAACTTAATGGGAAAATACCGTATTTTTATGACAGAATCTGTTCCTCCACAAGTGTAAATTCAGTGCAACAGAAAAATCTTCAAGTCCGTAGCCAGGAGTCAGTATTACACTATCAGCTTCTTTATGAATTAAAAAGGAAAACATATTGAAGGTCCTGAGCTGCTATTTTCGTTTCCTTGTCCTTTTACCATATCCCTAGGCTCTCAGGATTTTAGGTTAAGTCCTGTTAAATAATGCCTTAGAAAACAGCTACAAAATTCCATTTGAGCCATCAAAGCAGTGTAACAGTTTGGGCAGGTATGGAATAATAAGGTGAGGTTTTCAGCTTAGCTAAAAGCTGCTGGTTATCTCAGTTAAGAAAGTCACAGGAAGGAAAGAAGTAGCACCGTCTGTAATCAGTGCGCCATTTTAATAGGTTAATCCTATATTTTGCTTTTAGCTACAGTGTTGCTTGTTTATATGCCAAAGGATTAAACTCGTATAAATAGAACTAATCCTCTCTGGTGGACAAGGAGCATCCAAGTGTTTCCTATGGCGGAGGTTTTCAAGTGGCAGTTTAACTCCTTTCAAGGAGGAGTTGGAGAGGGACAGGGAATGCTGAGCAGCCAATCTCTTGCTCTTAAATCAACCATAGGTCTGCCGAATTTCACTCCTCTGGAGGGAGGCTCTTTGATTCTATGCTACTCCGTAGGCTTTCTAAAAACGCCTTCGATCTGACTAAGAGGCTTTTCATCCTCTAGGTGCTGGTTTCATTTACAGCATTTCACTTCCCCCTTGGGGCTTCTGGGAGCCCTCCTTCCTTCACATACCAAGGGAAATTTGCAAGCAACTGAAATTTCCACCTAAAGCACTGAACAATTTTTCAGAAGTATGTGATTATTGGCCCTTGCTTGCTTTGTCCCCACGGGCTGCAGCAGTTTGCTCCCAGGAGCTTTAAACTATAAAGTGCCTTTTACAGTATTGGAAAGCAGCCTGCAATAATTTTTCTGTCTGGACCTCCTCCATGGTGGCTGGCAGAGAAGGAGTTAACCACTGTCCTCTTTTCTGTCTTTGCTGGCTGGAGTCACTGGCATCCCATCTGGTCCAGGCTGTCCGTAGCATTTCCCAGTGTTCTCTGGGGAAGGCACTACAATACCCAGGAATTTTAACAATCCGAAACAGATTGGGAGCCACATATGGAGCAAAATGATTAGATTATAAGAAATCCAATCACATTTGCTGCCCCAGCCTTATATTTTTAAGCATTTGGGATCAGGCTTTCTGCTCAATTACAAATATTTTACATGTAACAGAGAGAAAGGGTTTTTTTTGTGTCTCTGTCTTGTACCCAGAGGAATAGTATCCATTTTAATGTTTGATTGTAGGAATTTAATGAATAAGTTAACATTACATCTAATAAAATCTGCTACTTTTGTCATAAATGATCACGGTGGCCTACTGTTTGTGATAGTCAGAGTTAAGACTGTATGGAAGAAGGAATACAGAACATACTCATACATATGTATACAGAAGGGGAAAGGTGATCTCTGTGCTTTGTTTACTCTGCCTTGTTTATTCTAATGTGGTTTTTTTCTGTTCAGTTAAAAAAAGCTGAGTATTTCATGAGAGAGCTTAACAATAAGAGTTTATTTCTGTGAAACAACTTTTTAGCCAAAATTCTTTATTGAACAAATCCCTCCAAATGTTAAGCATAAGTATAAAATTGAAGAGAAAATCATGGAGCTCAACCAATAGCCATCTGATCCCGCATCTCTTGATATCACCCTCCCTTGTGATACAGAACATCCCCTGCTGTGATGCTGTAGCAGCCATAAAATCCTGTCTCCTATTCCAGCATCCCTGGCCGAGCGCAGACCAGGAAGCAGCAATGCATTTTGATACAGAGTTCTTGTGTAGGGACGTCTTTGGTTTTGAATAGGCTTCATGGGCATTTGTTTGGGTTTTGAGCAAAGTCCCCAGAGATGGTAGAAGAGAATTGGAGGTAGGTGGGGGCATGTCTTCAACCGCATGGAAAGCCGCCTCTGCACCCGTGTGGGTACCTCTGGACCAGTCTGTTGCCTGTTATCTGCACTCCTCTGTTGTGGTCCTTCATGACTCTGACAGCCAGACTGTTGTGCCTTTCCCGTCTGTTCCTCAGCCCACCTGTCTCCTCATCCCCTCTGATTGTCTTCTACCCCTCTCTGATCTTTACATGGGGTTGGTAAATATGTACACCCCAATGGTCAGGATTACAGGTCCTTGCTAAGTTGCAGAGGGCCTTGCAAATTGACTGATGCAGCTTTTTTTTCAGAGGCAAGCCCAAAAGGTCACAAACTAGTGAAAGAGTCCCTTAGGGAATTCTCTTAGCAGAAATACTGAGCTAGCTGATCTGGTTCTGCTCATTTTCCTTCCCACAGACCAAAAGTTTTGCCTGGGGTGAATTTTCCACTTAGAAAATTTGATTATAAAAATTGTCTTGCTAATTCTTCTCCTGATGTCTTGGATAAGATGTTAAGTCCTCAAGCACCCCCTGAAGGAAGCAGTCTGCTAAGCTGCTGAAAGCAGGGATTTCTGTACTAGGACAGCCTAATAACTAGAGTGCTTTATCTTGTCTCTGGCACTGGTCTGCAGCAGGAATCTTAGCAGGAGGTGGAAAACCTTTGCTGTAGCATAGTAGCACACCTAAGACCAGTGATTAACAGCAGTGGCTGCAGCCAGCTAATGCTTCAGGGTCTCTAGGAAAATTGCACTGTTGATTTTTTAAAAAAACATGACTGCTCTAAATTTACAAGCTATTTTATAGACTCATTAATTTTTCACAGGGGAAGGATAAATGAGTGGCTGGAGAGGAGCTCAGAATATGGGCTATTTACACTTAATTTATAAATTATGAACTTGAAAGCTGACACTTTATGGTGCTTGGTATCATTTCATAATAAAATGGAATGAACCTCTCTGCTTCTACACCAGATCTAGCACAACATTAACATCTACGCTTCCAGGCAGTTTCTAACAGCAGGGACAGAGCACTGCTCAGCCCTTGGGCAGAAGAGAGGTTTCCTTTGCAATACTCTCAGCTCATTTTCCTTGTGCTCCCTCTTTCCTGTGGCAGATGTTTGGCCCCCACGTTCTGCAGATCGCAAGTTACCCATTGGAGTCCCAGCATGGTCTGGGTAGAAACTGACTGTGTCCTAACTCCAGAACCATGTGGCTTCATCTCCATCCCCAAGGAAGTGTGAGTCAGGCTCACTGATCCTATGGTGACTCCACCAAATCGTCCCATGAGGCTTCTGAAGCACAAGGGGGAAACTAGGGAAAACTAAGGCAGCTCCAATGGCACATTCATTCTGGAGGATTACATGAGCTATCTGGGGCAGGGATAAGAGATATTGCCTCTGCTGTAAAGTGACCCCTAGTCTCCATGGCCAAGTTCCTGGGCTTGTGGATGGGCCTCTGGAGAGTCCTATGACAAGAGAAGAAATGGTGATGGCACTACAAAGGCAGGCGTACAGAGGATTTGGGGAAATTCTACCCTTTACGTGATGCTTTCTGGGACTGCGTTTGCACTAAGTCAGAGGCAAATGTATGCAAAGAAAGCGCAGCCACAAGCTCATGTGGGACTAATTTCAGTATTCTCCCTTTACTGATGCAGCTACTTATGTGTCAGACTCGATCTGTGTTAAAATACTGTTTCTGACATTAGATTAGCTCTGGTGTTGTCCAGCTTTTCAGATTTATTCCTGATACTGGCCTCATTTATTTCACCACTTGGTCAGTAGCTGTTTCTTACTGAGTCTTGTTGTTAGATTTCAGTGTGAAATGAAATTTTGCCACCTTGTTAGCACTCCCTTTCCGGGAAGCTGCTCAGAGTAGGACTGCTTCAGCATGAAGTGGTCCGAGAAGCCTGCCCCATAAGTGATGGCCCACACTGCCAGCCCCACTCATTGGTAGCCCCTCGGCTTCTTGCTCCCATGTCCAATTTTCTTCTGGGGGTTCTGGTAATGTAATGCCAAACCATTTCAGGCTGAAGTTTCTTCAAAGGTCTGAAGAACAAGTTGTCAAAGAGGAGTGCTCATCAGAAATCCTTGAGCTTTCCTTCTCTATTTGTGAGCTTTTGTGAACTTAATTTAATGCCTTGTTCTTTCCCTACATGGAATTGTTCTTGGCTTGGGTCAGACTTGAATCTCATTTATGTCTGTCTAATTTAGGACTAATACTAAGAATAAGTTACCTAACATTGTGATATTGCCAGAGCCTTGGCATCTGTAAGTTCATCTGGACTGCGTGTGAATTTACCTTTTTTCATACTTAATGATTAGAAAGCGATGATTAGAAATTGCTTGTTTTGGGATTTCACTAGCCATAAAACAGGTGATCTATCAGCATGGCCTACCTTGTACAATAGGAAGCAAAACCATTAGATTTTGACATTCCCTGCCCTGAACTCTTCATATGGAGGGCTGTTCATGTTTGGGTGCTGTCTGTCCCCCAGGCTGCTGAGAACTCATTTTTCTGGCTGTTGTTTTACACACAACTCGGAGAGTGAGAGGGGAGCTGGGGGCCGTGTCTGACCCTTCCACATAGGAAAAACCCCACATTTCATTGCTCTGAAGACACGGAATTGGGACTGGGCCAAGGGTGGGACATTTCTGTCATGGAAGGGGTCACCCTAGAAGGAAGCTACAGTGAAGCTGGCTGTAGGAGAAAGGCATCAATTAATGATATGGTGGGCCATAGGGTAAATAGCACGGAACTGTTGAACTTGTGGAAGCAAAAAGGAGCAGAGCTTCAGGAGATGTTTAATTGTCCCAGCAGACGCCGCGTTTGGAGGAGTCATAAGGCAAGGTCAGGAAATGTCTCTCCCTGAGACAACTCCCTGCTTCTCTTCAAATTCAATTAGGCGCAGAGCAATAGAGATGCTGCTCCAGATGGCAGGGGCAGTATGGGAGCGGTATCTACTCCCTGAGACACAGAGAGGAGCAGTGGGGAAGAGAGAGGATCTGCTGTCTGCGGAGCAAAGGGAATGAGTTGGTGAATAGAGAGCCAGGAGGTCAGGCAGAGGAGGGAGCGGGAACAGCCACACCGTTTTAGCTCCAGGTCATTGCCTCTAAACGCTGGGCGCTGGTGGGTGGGGGGAGCTGCTCTTCTATTTCCATTTTTACAATGCAGGTTTATCAGATTTTCTTGGCTGGAGCAACATGCATGAATGTGTGATCTGTTTTATTAATTTCCACAACATGGCACTACATAGGCCAAAGAATAAAAACATGTCCCCCCTCACCTGGCTCCTGGGGTGAGTTTGTCTGACATATGGTATCCCAGATTTATATTTTTGATTTATGCTAATAAATTCCCTTTTCACAGGGGAATAGGGGAAGAATCAGAGAAGTGGAACTTTTAACAAAGAACAAGCAACTGCTGGGAAACCAAATGTTGATAAATGTCTACTCTGGGAGAATACCTTTCTAAGCAAAACTGCTCCCAGCACTGTTGTCAGGGAAGCTACAGTCAACTCCTAAAGGAATTAATTTCTTCATAATTGCCTCTGATGAGCATCTTTATCATACTAGCTGAGTGATTGCACTGCTGTCAGCAGGGGACCTCTGCTAATTGATTAAAAATATTTTTTCACTGCAGTATACATCTGACTTATTTATCTGATGGAGGGAAAGAATCTGATAAAGCATCTTGGCTCAGAGGAAGATGCTAAAAGAGAGTTGGGGGAGAAATGTGGGGAAAGAAAGTAGATTTTCCTCAAAGGATCTATTCAGAAATACAAAGCAGGTTGTCAGAGAAATGCATTCAAAGGAATAATGTCTCTTTGCCATCATATTTCAACTACAAGACTGCAAGAAAATGAAATTCACCTTCATATTCCAACATGCCAATCCGATCCAGCCATAGAAGGAACCTAAACTAAAGTATGCACATTGCAGTCATATGAAGACGTGAAATCTAACAAGCAGCTAAGGAAAGTCAGCGGTCTGAGTGGTCAAGACAAATGAGACATTGTTTGGGCCAAGTTGGCTTTATTCCTGGGTTTCAGAAGCCCACACATGAGCTCTCTGAACTTTAGAACAGATGATTAAGTTAGCTTCATTGTGCTCTTATGAACAAGCCAACAGTCTTTTCAAAGTTTTGTTGATGTTTTTTTTTTTAATATAAATGCCGCAACTTTACAGAGCGAACTGTTTTTTCCTTTCTTCACAACAGTAAAAGTGCTTCAGGGCCTCAATATGTAAGCACTACTCATGAATTATTAACAAGGCTTCTCCTCCCAGTGAAGTTATGCACAGGCGTGAGCAGTTATGAAGCTGAGCCTTTGGGCCAGAGAACCCATTCTGGTTTAGAAAGGTGCTAAGAATGTGCTTGTAATTGCACAGTTAAAAAAGCCAATTAAAAAATGATTAATGCCACAAACAGCACAGCTTAACCAGAGGTGGGCCCTCCATCTTTTGAGAGAGAAACCTCCCACAATTTCGTCATCTCTATATAGCTGCTTAATGCACAAAAGAGGCTGACAAATCTGGCAGTCTGACCACATATTTTCCACTTATTAAAATGAAATGTGTGTGACCATTTCTCCAAGCTGCTTCGAGAGTATCTACCTATTAACTTTCCACATAAGAGACTTCCCTGAGATTTTCCACTTCTCAGAAATCCCTATTCCATGTTGGCAGCTCCTGCAGGAGGATCTGAGATGCAGCTACCTTCATTATTTGGAAAGCCTGAGGGACGTAAGTCCACACTGCGTACCACAGTGCAGTGGAGAAGTGCCAGGCCCTTAAGCTGGGTGATCACCAGCAAACCACTCACAGCATCGTGCTGCTCCGGGTGGCCCCACGCCAGAGGAGCAGGCTGAGCGTTTTCACAGAGGCTGAGCTTGACTCTAGGGAGCGGCTTTGTTTTTGGCCAGAAGTGCCTAAAAGCTATGCAGAGAGAGCACAGGTGCAGATTATATTAATGCTCAGAGAAAGAGATTGCTATGATACCCTGGTGAAAAAACGGCTCCCTCTGAGCTCCCCCACTGTAAACCATACTGCAAAGTGGGTTTTGGTGGCAAAGACTGGCTCAGTAGTCTTAACTTATCGTCCCAGACTGCCCCTGTTAGCTAATGGCCTGCACTCTGCTGACACTCCTTCCAGCTCATTAGGGAGGAAAAAGAGTAGAAGCTGGTAGGAAATAGTGTCGTAAGCTGCTCTTTCCTTGTAGGATAGGTTGAATGTCAAATGTGGTTTGTAAGACATGCCAAGAGCCTTCTCCGAAAGTAGAGGATAAAACTCTTCCTCCTGGAGGTACTCTGTAAAGTCACCAACCCTGACCAAGCTGCTGCGGATCCAGAGCTCAGTTGTTGTCAGGGTATTTTAGCTGATGTAGCCAAGCACTTGTGAGGGAAGTGCCCTCATTTTATTACAGAAGCAACTATATATATCAGCATTTAAATATGCAGATGCAAAGACTTCAAACTACACATGCTTTTAAGGTCCTCTTATAGAGGTCCTCTGTCTAACTAAAATCTGTTTTGGCTTTTGTTGCGGATCATGTTTTATTTGTTAAAAAGAGAAAAAGCCTACTTGCTCCTAGATGTCCTCCCCCGACTTCTCCTTCCATGGGCAACTGGATATGAAAAATGGGATGGCGTAATATTAGCTGGTCAAAATGGAGGAAGACAAGTCAAATCTGGTACTTTGTTGGTTACATTTCCTTTGAGCCCTTATCTTACTCTTCCAATTTCCTCTTCTCTCTACATGTTTCCACCCCAATTAATTTCATTTCACACCCATCAATGGGAGACTTTTCACTGAGCTGAGTGTGCTTTGCGAGGGCCCTATGCTTGGCACACACACAGCCTCGGTCAGTCCTGACCGTGGTTCCCTGCAATGCCCTTTGTGAAGATGACACTTCCCCATGAAGAACATTTAGTACAGTACTGGGGTTTCCAGTATTCTCCCTGTTTCTAATTTTGTTTCCACTATTAACTCAGTCTATCATTCTGGGCAGGTGTGTGTCTTTGGTCTGCCCTTTCTGTTCAGTGGGAAATACATTACTTTTGCCTTCTTACTAAACCCAGCATCAGGAAAATTAAAGAAAGTTTGAGAAATGTTTGCAAACCCTGGCAAAAACACAAACTGTTATAGGTGCCAAAAATGAAAATAACTAAATAACCATCTGGAAATAATAGCAATAGTTTCACAGCAACACAAAAGCATTACTTATAATAATCATAGCATGGTTGAAGCTGCTTATATCTTCCCTATATTAAAATACCAATTTCTGAACCATATGTAGAGAAGTTAGGCTGCAATTTGACAGGTTGTGCTGCCCCTGAAAATTTTGCCATCAAACATATCTTAAAAAGCCGATTGATGACTCCTGTGTGGAGACATTGCCTCTATTTCTGTCCATCAGTAACAGACAGCAGGCACCTCTGAGAGATGGTATATCAGCTTCTTAATTGCATTGTGATGTATATAGTTTCTTGCAGCACAGATTAGGCCTCTCTCTTTGACCTCCAGAGTCCTGAGATGGCATGTTTCCCTACTAGTTTTGGCAGGAGGTGTTACAATCAGACTTGGCTTTAACTCCTTACATCAGCCCCTAATGGGACTTTAAGACAGTCAGGCAATGATGAGGGCTTGACTGACAAGCCTTGGAATGTTTTTTCAGGGAGAAAGCCCAAGCTCTGGGTGCTCTCTACAGTAAGCCCACAAATACAATCCTCTGGATTTTACTGTGGAGACTGTCTTTGTATTTAACATGCACTTGAAGAACTGTAAGCATAAGTAAAGACTGTGATCAGATCTATTCACTATGTCAGCTTGAACGACTTTTTTTACTTTAGAAGCAAAATCACTCTGCAACACGCACATTTCTTCAGTGACAACCTTTTTGCTTCTCCCATGCCAATGGACAGAGCCATTCCCAGCCCTGTGGTGGGAAACCTTCCAGTGGGGTTATTTGCACCTGGGCCCTTCTCTTAGCTCCCAGCCCAGCTCTACAAGCATTTTCTGTTGGAGGAGTGGGACATACAGTGTAGTGGTGGGAACACGGGTGGTGGGGAACTATGTCAGATGTGAAACTTATCTCAAGCCAGTATTGCATCAGATGTGGGGAGAAGTTCCTGTGAGACACAGATTGGTCGCCAGAGGAAAATGCTTTCTATGTAGGAAATCTCTTTAAAGTCTTTAAACTAAAGCAGCTCTTTAAAATAGAAGAGCATATAGGCTTTTTGGTCACTAGCAGTACTACTTGGTGACAAATTTGGTACTTGCTCCTCTAGCCTGTCATTCAAAAGATTTTAGCCTACATTCTTGCCTCACCTGCTGAGTCTTTGTATTTTAGGAAGAAGATTCCCTCTTTGCAGAGCTGCCACTAACCAAAGGACAAAATAGCAGACAGCATGACTCTTGTGCCTCTCTGTCACAGGTATGAGGAAAGAGGGAACCTTTATTAATGGAAATTTAATTTGTATTATGTGATCTACCCGTCCAGTGCTCTTGCAGATTGAAGAACAGGTGTATTTATAACGCTGGAAAGGAGCCATGCTAGGGATGATAGATATATTATCATAATTAGAAACAAGAATAAATTTAGTAGAGTGAAATAATAATACTTCCAGATTAAACAGGGATATCAGCTCCATCCAGGCATCCCTGAGAAAATACCCAGTATGCAACATGTAATTCTGCACTAAGGAGTTCAGGGAGGAATTCCTCAGACTTGTGTCTCCAACCCTGGAACCTTTGGGAAGCATGCTCTTTTCTTCACTGAGGGAAAAAAAATCATGTCTTTAGACAGGAATGGAAACTTGCACACTTAGTGGTGGCATTTGTTTCATGGAGTGGACACAAATGAGAGCACAGGTTGCCTGTCACCCTCATGAATTAGTCTTGAGATTTCAAGTATGTGAGTATGCAGCTCCTCCTACATCTAAGTAAACGTTTTCTGTTTGCAGATCATGATCCTCTTGTCCTTTTGCATTGCTAAATGGAGCAGGGTGGGGTGAGACCCTAGCTGGGACCCAGAGTACTGTGAACAGTGCACTTTTGTCGGGAGTCACAAGTGGGAAAAGTTCAGTCACTGATCTAATTTTCAGAAAAGAGCAGATTAAGTAGGAGGCAAAACTGTTTCCATAAGACTGACATTTACAAGTAGGTGGATGCATTCTGAAATGAATGATAATCAGTAAATCTACTCCTACCTATGGTTTCTCTCAGGGCACTTACCAATGTTATCTGAGATGCAGTGTTATCTGAGATGGACTGGTGGACTGATTTGTATGGCACAGCTTGATGTTGAGAGTCCATTTAGGTTTTCATCATTTATTCTCTTTATTGATTCATTGTTACACCACACTGCTACCATTCAAAAGCCGGATGGTGCCAAAAAAAAAAAAAAAATAGTTCATCAATTTTCTGACCTCTACTGAAGTCCTAAATTTCTTTTCTGTCTGTTTCCAAACATGTCCTCAGCTCTTAGGTCTTTTTTCTGACCTCAGATAAGCAACCTGATCACAAGTAAGATCCCTGTTTTGGGCATGCTTGAGTGCACATTGCACTGTAAACCTTAAATTCAGGCCTTAGGTTCCCAATACTTCATTCTTCCCTCTGAATCTGAAGTGAGCTGGAGAGGAATGGTTGCGTGTTTCCTAGGGTTCATAGAGCTCCTGGTAAGGAGCTGAAAGACATTCATTTGGCTCAGGACAAGTTGATGGGCCTCTGGGCAATTTTGATAATAGATGGAGATGCAGACAGTCAGATGGGTACTTGTCCTCAGTAGTAACAGCTAACAATAATGGCTGGGGTTTTTTTAACACTATTCCACTTATTTTTTATAATACCATGAAGAACTATGACAAAATAATCTCTCTAAAAGAATGCAAATTAATAAAAGTATAAATCCACAAGTGGAAGCATAGATCTACAAGGTGAATTCCAGTATCATTAAAAAATCAATATGTATTTGAAACTGCAAAATGCCAGCAGTTTAGCATCACTCCGAAGAGTTAATAGCACTTTTCAAAGTATTCAAATAGGAGACAAAATGTCACTGTGTGAGGGGTTAAATTACAGGGCATCTCACTTTCCTGATCTCTGGAAGTGGAATATGGAGCTTTTCAAGTCTAGGTAACTGTGGGATCTACTAATGTGATTGGGAGTTTTGACTGTCCTCTGTGAAAAGGTGTAAGTCCTATTCTCCAGGTGAGAGATGTCTCTCTCTGTCTCTCCCTTCCTCCCCCAATATACCTCTCATTATAATCAGATTTGGTACTTTTGATCAGGAGAGTATACAAATGCCTCACCAGCACAGAGGCTGTGCAGAACCTGCTGCCACACGAGGCATGGGAAAGGACACAAGGAGGTTATACAAACTGGATGGAAATCTTTCTTACCCTGAGAGGAAGGATCACCTTGCATAAACAATTTAAATAGTTTTGAAAGCGCCTTTTAAATACTAAGGCTATGCACTCTTATTGCATTGAGTGACTAAAACCTAAACAAGCGCAATGCTTACACTCTGTGTGGAGATGAAAGCACTCTACGGAGTAGTTTCTTCCTGACAGCATGGGAGAAGAATTGCCACTGTCTTGCTACATCTGTTGACATTATATTTGTCATGTCTTTATTTGCAGCAGCTGCTCTGTGGATAGACACAAGATTATTTATCTGCAGAGCTGCCAATCAATGACTTTCATCAATATTCACTTACTTTTTAGAGAACAATCACACTGCACCAGGAGATAAGGACAAGTCAGTGTGTTAGATAGCTTGGTGTGTTTTGCTATTATCTCTCTATCAGTGCTGTTCTGAGGCACCCCAACGGGCTCAAGCCAGTACTATCTATATTATAGGAAGACACACAAAGTTTTTGGATAGTTCATTTTTTCTGCTGGATACCAAACTGCCACCTTTTGTGGAGAAACTAGTCCCTACTTGTCCCACTAATAGGCCTTAATGGCCCTGAACAGCCTCACCTGGGGCTGCACCCACAGCCCCTGCCCATGGGCCCAGAAGCTCTATTTAAGCTCAGCCCTGGGCCTGCACCTCTGGCTAGAGCTGTGTTGCAGAAGTGCTGGTCTCTAGATCAGTTGTGCTTGTGGCCTGGCTGTGGACCCTGCTGCTCTAGACTCGTGGGTTGGCTTAATTGAGGATCTTCCTCGTCACCATGATGTTGTCTGATCTAGGCTGCTATCTCCAGCTTGCCTTGCTCAGCTACTGTGGGATGGGGTCCTGGCTGGTAATGCACCTGTCCTGCCAGCCCTTACTGTGCCTGCCTCCCTCCCTGTCCCTTGGGGAGCAGCTGGACCTTGCTGTTTCCTGATCCTAGCTGAAGTGCTAAAGGGCCATCTGGGGCAATCTCTAGTGCTGAGAGTTAAATTTTTACAAATGAAAGCTCTGGGAAGATATTTATCTCTATTAATGAAGTATAAATATGAGGATGGCATTAAGTATTCAGACGATTCCCTCCTGCTCCCAAACCATTGCAAGCTGAGGATGCATGTAGCTGTTGGAGCAAGATGGTTTCTGTCACTCAAGCACTAATTGCCCTGTGACCTATTAACTACTGTAAGTGCCTCATGCATTGGTTGTTGATTGTGTTGGCTTATGGGTGCTCTTTCCCCCAGGAAGCTGCCTGGAGTGGAGATCCCCAATGCCACATCTGGATTCTAAGGCTGCCATATGCTGTTTGGGTTTCTCCACTCTGCAGGGTGGATTTTGCACTGACTTATCTTAGTGCCTCCAGGAAGACTTGTAGAGTGGAACCAGGTTTACAGTTGCAGCATCCTTTGCACTTGCAATCAACCAGGCACTGTCTGGGAGCACTGCATGTGACTTTGGAGAGCTGTTGATGTGGAGCAGGGAAAGATGAGGCTCTGTAGCATATTCTGTGGCTAGGAGCTGTGACCCGTGTGTCTC
This sequence comes from Morus bassanus, assembly GCA_031468815.1. Classification (NCBI taxonomy): domain Eukaryota; kingdom Metazoa; phylum Chordata; class Aves; order Suliformes; family Sulidae; genus Morus; species Morus bassanus. The sequence goes on from CM062583.1 coordinate 9,159,887, forward strand.
AGCAGTTGTGATCAACTTTTGGTCTGGCTTCTCTTAATGGTGAAGAGGATTGTGTTTCTGTGGATTCACAGTTTCTTGTTGCTGGCTGCCTTTTATCCTGCAGATTGCTGGATCCCAGTTTGACAGCTGAGGAAAAATAGAGGAATTTAACAATTCTTTAGGTAAAGCAAGAAAACAAAAATCAAATATGTAGTTCAATCATCACCACTACAGCTGTGCTGGGCTCTTTTCCAGCTCAGGCATGGTTACCTGCGAGTGTGTGGAAGTAGCTAGAGGCACTCATTTTGAATCTACGTTTACAGCTAATTCTTGAAAGTGTTTCTGGTCAGCAGCACCCCTGCATATGCTTCCTGAGCCAGTCCAGCAGGTGAGTGAATGCTGCTTGTTCCCTCTATTACCTACACCTTGGCACACACACACAGCGAGCAGTGCAGTGAGAACTAATCTGGAGTCTGTTGCTTGGCCTTTGTGTGTTACTGTTTTTTGTCAGGGTGGCAGGGGACATAAATAACAGGCAGAAGGGATGCAGACAGGGGCAATGACCTACCTTGGCAGGCTGTTTTCCCAAAAGGCCTGGAGCTAGCCTCTGCTCTCAGACACTCACCATTTCCAGTGGGATCAACAGTGAAAACTAACAGTAAGGAAGAGTTCCACATAGCAGATGCACTGCCTTAGTCAGAGCAAAATAGCAGTTAAACTTGATATTCAACTTCCCAAATTACCTCAGCTGAAAGTAATTTTACAGCAACTGTGCACAAATGCAGCAAGCAGTGGTCCTGCAGGTGAATTTGAATTACTTGATAAGTGCTCAACAAGTCTCTATCTGTTTTTTATTTTTTGGGAATCTTATTCCTAAATTGCCTTACTCAGTCGGTTGTGTGCTTCTTATTTTGGGTGTGTACTTTGTAATTGGGAGTGAAGGGCCAGAGTCCTGGCTCTTAACTGAAGACAGATGCCCTTTTGGTTGTTGCCTTTGAAATTTTCTTGAAGTGGGATAATGTTTCTGTATGGAGCTATTCAGTGTTGTTTGAAAGGGAGGAAAATACTGCCACATATCAGCTGTTAGTGTAATAACACCACAGAATAGGGACTAGACTCTGAAGTTAATTTCTCCTCCCTTTTTCATTTCAGGCTTGTTCAGACTGCTCCAGGATTGCTCCTATAAACTTATAGTTCTTTCTAGAAAAGCCTTTTTGAACAAGTGAATGTCATAGTTGCACATGAATATTTGCAGTTCAAATGCCATGGGATGGATATTTTCATAAGAAGTGTTTATGCATTCATCCCTCATGAGAACTAACATCATGTGGCTTATTTGAATTGTCCCAAACAATCAAATTGGCTTAATCAGTAAAAATTGCATAATTATTCAGTGTGGTTTACAATTAAAGGATAAATGTTTGAAAGAAGCTCCCACGAAGCCTGCTGTGAGGACTGTTGCAGAGTAAGGGCAATACAGGGTGGATGAGCTGGGTCTCCTCCGCTGGGTGGAGAGCACGGCCTCCCTGGCACAGCCTGAGCTGCTGAGCGGAGGTGGGAGCATGCCCCAAAATCAGAAATGTTTTATTTACTGTGCCATTGGGTGCATCAGACTTAGAATTCTGCTTCTTTTTAACTGCCTTATGCATTAAGTCACACATGCTGTAAATGATTAATTACCTTCAACTGTTATCACTTGGACTGGGTTTGTCCTGGATGGCTCAGGCTGGATCTGTATGTATAGCTATGCCATGGTGCTTCCTGAGGGAGCTTTCATTTCAAAACTAAGTACAGGCAGGATGCATAAAGGTGCCAAAAGAAGTATAACTCAGGATGAAATGATAAATTTCATCAGGTGGGTTTTAGATAATTATGCCAAAAACCAGCCATGCTGCAGCCTTCCAACCCAGATGAGCTTGAAATGTGGATGTGCAGTCAGGCTGCCCTGACAGCAGCCCTTCCCCTTCAGCCCTCCTGCCTGTGCAGGAGGGAAACATGTTGGGGAAGCTTAGAAACCAAAGTTGAAAGAGGCTCTATGCTTTCTTTCACTCTCTCTCCCCCCCCCCCCCCCCCCCCGCCCTTTTTAAAAAAAAAAAAAAAAAAGTGAGTCCTCTTCTCAGCAAAGGGTGAGCAGAGAGGCTGGCAGAGCAGTTCAGTTTGTATAAGCCTATCCACAACACATCGTTCATTATCTGTTTTGGTGCTTCTGTGTCTCTTCTGGTACATCTTGTCCTTCTGGCAACCTCCCCTTCACTTAGTGTTTGACTGCACTGGCCGCTAATTTTTCTAGAACCAGCCTTTTGGAAGAGTGAAGAGGAATAAAAGGAAAGACTTGTAGTTCTCTTCCTTTGGAGCCTGGCAGCCACCTGGCTTATTGCTACCACAAGCAATGAAATTGTGCACTAAGTCCGTGCTTAGCTCAGAGCACTAATTCCCTTTCCCCACTGACAACATTACGCTCATTTACTAAAATCTTCTTAGGGCCAAGTGGCACCAGAGTGCCCAGAAGGGTGCCTGCTCTCTGCCAGCCCCCCCTGGTCTTACACAGGCAGTTATGCAGCCGGGGCTAATGCCAGGTGGTTAAACAGCAGTGTGGTGCTGATACAGGGAACCAGAGTCTGGGCTTGCTTTTATTACTGAGGCTGTATGGGTGGGGATCGCTGGAATGCACTTCAGACTGGGAAGGCTGCTCTCAAACATGGCGACGGGGGATTTTGGGAGGGGGCAGGGAGAGAACCATTTTGCTGGGTCAGTCCTGTGTTACCCCTTCATGTAGGATGGACAGCAAAGCATTTACAAGTGTTTCCCCCTGTGCCCTCCCAGGGTGGCAGCGCAGCTACCTCGGGAAATGGGATACCCAAAGACTGCCCAACAGCGCACAGAAATGAGTATCGGCATGTCCTGCTTCACTGGAGTCTTGAGTCCCATTTGTGTGAAGCTCCCACTTAACTCTATTTGGATGATGAGGACTGAGACATTGCAGGCACAGATAACGGGCAGAAATTACGGTCAATGATCACAGGAAAACAGCAAAGAACTCCCTTGGATGTTCCACTGGTAATATCCTGTTTCGCTACCAAACACAAAGCTTTCCTAAGCCCTGGTGTCCCCGTTTTTTTTCTTTATCAGCTTGGCTGCAGGCAGGGTAAAGAGGGAACAGTTTGGACCTTTTTGAATTCTTTAGTCTTTCTAGTTAGAGACTCACTGAATAAATTTGTACCCAGAGCCATTGGAATTGTCTTTTGCCTGCTATTCCACCCTCCCTTCACTGGCAACTTACCACACAGACTGATTCCTGTTGGGCCTCTTCCTTCCTGTTTGGGGCTCATTGCAGCCCAAGGGCTGTTCCCATCTATCTGCCCTGAGCAGGTCTCCCGGGTGGTTTTGGCTCCACCAATACATTTATGAATAGACAAGCCAAAGTGCAAGTGAGAGGTGGGAGATGGGTTTCCTCCTCCACCATATACTGCAACCTATTTGCTGAACTTCTCTCTCATGTGGGCCAGGCAAGGATCAGTGCCCTCTGCAGTGCTGTGTCCCCAAGTCCATGTGCTCTACCTGCCAGACCTGTGCTCCTTGTTCTGTGTTCACAAATGAGTCGGAGAGAAATACAGTACATTCATGGCCAATCTGTGAGCTCAAAGGGATGTGCTGTGTCAGATGATCCCTGATGAATTATTTGCCTGGCACTAATGGTAACATAGCAGCCATAAACAGATAAATATGCCCTCTCCAGGAAAAATTTGGTTCCTTAATGGAGATGCAAAGGAAGTCATCCATCCTTCTTAACGTTTAAAATAAAAATTGCCTGCTTGTTAGCTGTGATTTATTGTTTTTGCTTGGGTCCTACAAATGGAATGGATTCAGAAGGTTAAGCCCAGATGAGCTCATGCTGTTCAGCTGGATGATATTAGGAGTTAATCCCTTTGCATAGTTCCATGTTCCGTAATACTGCTCAAGCCTGATGATTGCAGCTGTATTTTAAAAGATTTTTTTTTTTAAGATAATCTGCTGGAAATGTAAAGCTGGTAGAAATAAAAAATATTCTCTTCTTTCCATAGAAAAAAATACAGTATTTGCTTCCATATTCAAAGTTTTCTTTGAACTGGCTTGCAAAAGAAGATCAGGATTGATTACAGCCTTCCAGTGATGACTTGTAAATTCGAATGTATTATAGAGATTTAACTGGTAATGTTTCCCATAACTGCTGCAAGTAATTAAAGGTCTCCTTCACAATTTTAATAACCTGCTTGTTTCCTGGCTACTAAATAAGTCTTTTGTTCCATGTGGTTTTTCTTTGCTTTGTGCTGCTGGCACTTAAAAAGGCTGGTTTTTGGGAGCCCATGGACTGCTACCTGTTTTAATTGTAGTTTATCAACCAGGTAGTTTTATAGCCTTCTGGCTATGAGATAATTAAATATATGTTTAACAAATCTACCCTGTAGACTGAAGCTCCAAATGTGTGCTTGGGTGACCTAGGGGTCCCAGCAGGGGTTATTTATTTCATTCCTATGCTAACAGAATGTTTTAGGGATTTGCTACTTACATGAAATCCCCATACCAGGTTTCTGAGCCATCTACCAAACAGCTGATCCACTCATCCAGGTTAACCTTCTTGTTTCCATCTGTGTTGCAGGACTCAGAGGATGGAAAGTGGATTGCAAATAACAGACTTGCTCTCTTTGAAGAACTGTGAGAACCTGCAGTGCCCCAAGTGTTTGCAACATGCCTCTGAGCAAAATATCAATTACAGTAAGCTTACTTTTGAAAGAAAGCCAGAGTATTGCTAACTCTGGCTTTCTTTTTAAGTCTCATGAGTTTTATTTACAGCTTCTGTGTAACAAAGAAAGAAGCTCATATGATGGCAGAGAAACATGATCTGAGCAAATCCTAATAACTTGAAAATTAGAAAGCAGAGTAAAGAGCTTAGTGTAGGTAAGCATGCTTGTCCTTTTAAGGTCTGAGTTTAAATGCAAAACTCTCTAGAACATTGTGGTTTAGATAGCTGGCCTCAGTCTGGTCCATCAGGGCCAAGGAGAGCTAGTAAGAAGCTCTTTCTCTTCTCTAGTAGTAGTTAGCGTATCAGCTGTTACTCTAAGCTCCTTGTGGGCATATGCTCTGTGTCAAGAAATGAACTCTGCAGGCACAGTGCAGGGGGGCTATTTTCAAGATCTGTGTGATCTGTAAGTCAATCAAGTAATTCTGAGGGCCAGACTTTTGATTTAGGAATACTTAGGCTTGCCAGTGCCAGGAACACAGCAGAAAGCTACAGAATTGGTGTTTGGAAGGCAACTAAGTGATGGAGGAGAAATAGATGGGAGGAGGAAAAAGCGCGGTATTCTTATGCCATTTGTACTTTTCAATCGGTATTTCTTTTTCATGTGTTTCCTTGATTCCTTTCCCACTCCTTCCTCTGCTCTCCTTTTCTGCTTCTCACCTGCTTAGTTTCAAATAATACATAGGGCTAGAAAACATTGGTACAGCTCTTTATCTGTAGAAATGTGTAGAAGAGCTTAGAGTTTAAGGGACCTCAGTTCTAAGCTGGATTTTGTGCGGCTGAAATAGATTAACAGTACACAGGTTTGGCCAAGAATATAATATTGTCTCTTCCACTGTTAGAGAAAACTTGGTGTTAAAGTTCATTAGTCTGGCTCAACAAGGCCAAAAGGGAGGTCATCTGTGCTAAACATGATACTTTGCCTTATTGTTTGATTGGAATAGTTCTCAAGGTTTAATCTTTCAGTTTGTGCTCTCTGGTGTAGGCTAAAAAGCTTCCTAGTAGAGGCTGAACTAAGACTTGAAAAATATTTTAGTTCTTCACTGTCGCTCTGAATGACCTCGGGCAAATCTGATCTCAATGCATCTGTTCAACAGAAACAATACGCCTCTCCCAGGAGTGGGAGAAGTAAGTCATTAATGTTTACAGTGTCTGCACGTTTCAGAGAAATGAGGAGCATACAAATACCTACAGAGATAGGCAAACTTCCAGAGCTGTAAATTGGAAATACCATTCTTATTTAGGGTATGATGGCTAATAACTTGTGAATTGCTTTAAATGAGCATGGCTAAAGTCTGCTTAGTTTTCATATAAAGCAATAGTAATATGAGCTGTGAGTCTAAATTAGGCTGTGTCAAATGTTTGCCAGTAATGGTATCCATGCTAGTACTAGCCAGGTTTTTTTAGCAGGCTCTTCCGTGGAGCACCTGCATGTCACCACCCTAACAAGCAACTCGCTAGCTTATTCTTCATATCTCATACTATAGCTTATGTTGCCCCAAAGCTACTGTAAAAATCGGCCCAGTGAGATGAGAATCCAATCCATAAACTTTAAGTTTATGGGCAACGGGACTCTAGTTCACCAGCACTGTGCACCTAATTATGAAATGTGTAGCTGAAGGGTCCCTGCTGTGTGTTTTTAGTTAAACTTGAAGCTCCAGGAGGTACTGCTGCCCACTGAGCACTCAACACATCAGCTCTTTATTTCAGGCTTTGCCCATACTTAGAGAAGGATGAGGGAGTTCTCCAGAGATGCAACCTTCAGGAGGTACCTTCCCATCCCCTGGGCCTCAGGTAATGCACCTGGAAATGAAGTGCATTGCATCTAAGAGGAGTAAAAACAGAGAAGCACATCTGGAAAAGGAAGCAGAACTTTCTGCCTGCCCAATTTCTAGAAATGACATGTTGTTATTCAACAGGAGGGGATTTTCAATTTAAGATTTAGTGAAAAATTCTTCAGCACACTGTGCCAAGGGAAGGTGTAGATAATGAAGCTTTTTTCAGCTCTTGCTGGCCACATTTATGGTTTTTGTTATAAACTGAGATGTGGACTCTCCACTGCAACATTCCCAAAAGGGAAGGAAGGAATAAACTTAGACAATCAAAGCATTTTTGTAATCCTGGAAGTTTAGCTATATTCTAAGTATTTTTGAAAATGTGAGAAAGCAAGAGTGATACAAAGGTTCAGAGCTGTGAGTCTTACTTCAACCATCATGCATTTTGGCTGCAGTAGTATTTAAAGAGTTTTTAAAAAGTCCTTCTATAAGGTTGGTTGGATAATGGCTTCTTCAAAGGAAATCGTGTATCTCTAATTTGCTGAACTTCAAGTACACCAGCAAAATAGTGGACAAAGGCATACTTTGCTTGTGATCTCAAAAAAAGAAAAAAAATCTGTTCTTAACACCATGCTTAAGAACTTACTAAAATACTAAGCTGTTATGGATTAAAGCAATGTCCTGATTTACACACAGCTTAAAAGACAAAGTGATGAAAAGCTTTTTAGTTAAATTTAAGCACAAAGATGGGTTTATTATGATGTACCTCAAGATTTTAAGACCCAGGTTAAATTATACAATATGCAAGGAACAGTGTTTGTGAGGTTAAGCAAGATGGAGATAGGAACTCCAAGGAGTGTTCAGATTTCAGTTCTTTACAAATTAAATACAAATTAAATACAGAATTGATAAATGCTATATAATGCCAATGGGAAGAATGAATTAATTTAAACCATGCAAGTGTACTGAAGAACTGTTAACGGATTAACTAATGACTCAGGAAAAGGCTTGGATGTCGCTATGCATTGCTTGGCAAACTTTGTGTGACAGGTTAGAAAAAAAAAGACAGGTGACTAGCATATACAGGACAGAAAACAGGATTGAACATGTGCCAGAGCATGTGAGTGCTCTTACCTGCTGCCATGATTGGTCCTCAACAACCTAGGAAGTACCGTAGAAAGCTGGGACTGCATAAGCTGGAAAGGTACCCCAGAAGCTCTCACAAGGAACCTGTTACTGAACCAGGCTTTTTCAAGCAGATGAACTATAGTTAGGATGAATCTTCTTCTACCCCTCTCCTGTTTTTACTTCATCTGGTTTCTTGCCTGAATACACTGGAGTACAGCACAGATGCAACCTGGAGCTGGCAATTGTCCTGGGAACTTCAGGTGGCTGTGTTGCTATTAAATAGAGATCAAGCGGTCTGGAGAAGGATCATCACAGCTTCCCTGTCTGAGCTTCGTTGTATCTTGGCCGGGCTCATGCAGACCTGGCCTACAGTGCTCGGCTGTCCCCCTGCCCAGTCCCCTTCACCTGCCTGGGGCTGCCCTTGAAGGCATGAGGAGAGCTGGTGCGTTGCCTTTCCTGAGCCAGGCTCGGTCAGGAGGTGCTCACCTCCTGGTGTACACAGCAGGAGCAGAAAGATGGGGAACTGCATTGTGACCAGCAGGAACCAGGGTGCTCTCGTGAGTTTGTCTGGGGTGACACTTCTTGAGCTACCTTAACCTTATTCCTGCTGGCAGTCTTTCTAGGCAGTTCTAGGTAGGTGATGCCCAGTACCTGCTTTCCATTTTTCCTTCTTTCCCTGCCACCCTTCAAGATGAGAAATATGAAAGATGAGGCACTTTTACTTAGGGAGCCTTACCCTTCCAAATTCTGGCAGAGGCATGCTAGGTGGGAAAACAAAAGCCTTCTGGTGGAGGATCACATGAAGTCTGGAAAGCTAAGTTACCTGTGGTGGTCAGGCAGCTTTCTATTGTCTGGGGATAAGGGGGTAAAAAAAAGAATAAATCTCCGTAGCTGGTAAAGGCTGTGACAACACCTTTACCTTGCTGCTTGCTGGAGCTTCTCCTCTGCTGACAGAGACTTGTTTCAGGCATGTTGCTGGCTTGGGCAGCCTGGCAGAGCAGCTCAGGGGTCCCTGTGGATCATGGCAAAGGCATCTCCTTCTCAAGGTGCCACCTAAGAGCCCAGTTCAGCCAGTAGCTGCTTTGGATTTCAGCAATTGCTACGGTCATGACTTTGTTACAAAACACCAGTCCCATGACTGTTTACTGCATGGTTCACAAGATTATACGTGGAACCAAAGCCAGATCTTTGGGGTTTTACCCTAATCATGAGGACATAGTTAAAAACCACTGTCTGACAGGGCTAGGCCATGGTGTAACATGTTTGGCAGTAAAGTGCTTCCCTGATGTGGTTATGAAGAAGTAGTAAGCAAGGCTGATCTTTTTTGTCTTAAATCTCCCTATGACACTTTCCTCCTCTTCTTTCCCTGTCTCTGTGCTGATGGTTAACTCTTGGTGAAGTGTTTTGGCTTTGCTTTTATAAGCTGTAGATAAAAAGGAATTGCACGTCATACTACTGAGCAGGCAGAGCTTTTTGGTGTCGCTGCACAGTGACAAGTTTCCCGGGGGTGTTTGGATTCCACGCGCATCCTGACCCGGGGCAGGCCTGTGAATGCACACATACACTTCAGACTTCTGCTTGGCTTTCATTATTTGACATGAGTGTCCAACAGCTTTGCTGCTTTTTGTGAGCCTGCAGAGCTTTTTCCTGAAACAGGAAAGAAAATGTAAGAGGAGAGCTCTGCCTTTACCTTTCCCCTTTATGCCGGGGATGGTAATTTCAAGAGGAAAGCAGACACTTTTGCAGTATCAGCTGCCAGGGCCAGCAGTGAGGTTGCACTGGAGCACTGGATCATGAGCTGAACCTGATAAACGTGTTGCTCTGCTTGTTGATGGCAGGCTGTTGGCTCTAATGAGTCAAGCCAGTCATCTTAGCAGTTTGTAGGCAGAGGTAAAGCGTAGGATAGACAAATTAATACAAGGTGCAGGAAGTCTTTTTCCTGGGCTTGAAAAGCAGCAGTGAACTTTGAGCAGAGTGCAGGCTGAGAACAATTGCTCAGAGTTTACCTTGATCATACTTTTGTGATACATTAAAGCCTGCTAGGTTAGGGATAACTATTTGCTATGCATAGAGATGACTGTTCCTGTCACCTGATGGTAAAACCTGGAGCAGGCGTACCCTGTTGAATCACCCCACATGCCAGCCAGGTGTGTCCTGAACCTGAGTGTAGCCACAGTACAGCCCCCTTACCAGGGAAGGCGAAGCCCTGTGCCTCCAAGAGAGCAGCCTGGGCTGCAAGTCGCTGCGCAAAGCAGGGCAGTGCTCAAAGATGGCTGGTGCCTAAGAGCTTGCTCAAAGGAAAGCACTTCATGGGTTGCAGGGCGAGCCTGCAGGAGTGGTGAGGTGCTCCCTGCATGCCTGCTCAGTGATTGTCTGTGTCTCCAGCTGTAGACAGTACAGTTCATGGCAGGAAATCTTCATACATAATAGCTACTGAAAAATTTCTCGCTTAAAAGTTTCGCTTTAGAAAGGGAGAAGGGAAGATCAGGTTGTGATGTGATTCACATACGTTGCTCCTTGAGTAGGAGGAGGAAGAAGCAGACAAATACCTAAGGCTTTCACCATGCCTTCCAGGTGACTAAGCAGCAATTTTATTTTTAACAAAAGCTAATGCTAGGAAAGTGAATAGAGCTGATGATACATCTGAGAGCGCTTGTGTCACTTCCTGCACTGTGAAAATCTGCTTAGGCTTTGAAAGATGCATTGCATTGCATTGTATTGATTTTTCTACTTTGGGTTGAGTGTACTTGTTAGCTTTCTCCCCTGTGACAGATTAGGTCATCTCTGCTGAAGGTCACTGATGGTTTTTCAGCATCTTTTTCATTATTGGAGGTAGGGGTTTTGGCTTCCCTGTCTGTGCTTGTTTTGGCCAGCAGAGGGTACTAAATGAAAGGTTAATATTGAAAAAAGTTTTCTTTTGTTGTCAGGCTGAGCTCAAATTTGAGGATAAAAGCTGCACTTCTGATAACTGAGAGGCCTATAACAGCCAAAAAACAATTAGAAATGCTTATATCCTTAAATTGCCTCTATGCAAATTTCCTTTGGTATATGATTAAAACATTTTAATTTAAAACTTGCCAGTCATGTAAATGATTGTCATCTTTATTCAGTATTCAGTTAGCAATGCATGTTGTTTTGCATCTTTTGTAGAAATGAATAAATGCTAATAATTAGTAAAAACAAAGCCGTAAGAGAAGTCATGAAGTGATTTCATTATTAAAAAAAGAATTGACTTTAAAGAATGTATATCTAAAGCTAGTGCTTGAAAGCATCAATATAAAGTGTTTATCCTCTAAGATTAACATGGCATTTTCACCCACTATTTTTATCCTCTTGCCACTTCACGTTCTCCTCTGTCACAGCTAGTGTAATCCATCTTTCATTGCCAGATGTTGTCTGTCCTGCACTGGGAGGCGTGCTGGACCCCTTTACTCCACCTCTTTTCAGACAGGATTTTTGCACAGGCTTGGACAAAGATCATGCTCTGCATTTGCTAGCTTATTGCTGCTTATTTCTGTAAGCCCTAGGCATGGCCTCACCGCGTTAGTCACTGTTTGAACACATAAATGCTTCAGAGGTCCCTGTCTGGATACGCAGACTACTGAACTGCTGAACTCCTGGAGCTGCAGAGCGGCTCTCCCTGCTCACGTTACATGGAGCGTATAGCACGTTTGGGTCACTTGCTGGAGCAGGTCCTTGCCAGCTTCTTGTGGCAGGGAAATCCCCCCCACACACACTCTGCTGTCCCAGATCTGAGGATAGAAGTATTGGCCAGTTGATGTGATATTTATGAAGTTTGTTACAGCAGTTATGCACAGTGTCGTTACCAGTGACCTTGTGCAGCTCCTGAGTTGTTATCAGAGTCCACGGGCTGCCCCTGAGAAGGGCTGCTGTGCTTCTGTGCCACGGGTACTGTGTCCCCTCTGAGCACCCTCACTGTGCACGGCCGTTGCAGCAAGCGGCTTGGATGGAGTCTGGAGCACTGTGGCACTGGGGGCTGAACACAAGGCTGCAGGCAACAAATCTGCCCATTTTGGCTCACTCGTGACATCCCCATGGATTTTAGTTTTTCCCTCTCTGCAAAACAAGGTTAATACTTTAGTATTTCACTGCAAAGTTGTGACCTGCATTCATATTTTCAAGAAAATGTTATTGTTATTTTGTTAACTTCTCTGGCCAAACATTGTGTTCCCGTTTGGGAGGAATTACATGTGGAAAAGTGAAACAAAACTGATACCAGGAAAAAAATAGGACTTCCAGAATACGTTGTTAGAAAAAGCAGGTTAGGAAGAAATAATGTTATTTTTCAGCTTGAATTCTAAAACAACTTTACGTTTCATCTGGGAAATACTTTCTTCCCTCTAGTATTAGAACGATATTTTGTAGATATATTTCATATGTAAATGTATTTATACTTTTATCTTCATGTTTTGTATACATAATGCTAATATGAATAGTAAAACCGATAACCAAGCGTTATCAGGAAATGCAATTAGGATTGAAATCGAATGTGCTAAGATGCAGAATTGAGGTTCAAAGCCTAGATGGACCCTGTCACTTCTTGTATGACTTGCAACACCACCTCTCTATTGCATGCTATTTGTCAAACAATATACTATCAATAGTGTATGGAGCATGTTAAGTAATGAATGTGTGTATGCACCTGCAGAAATGTAGTACCGGAAGGACACCACAAGCATTACATGCATTTGCTGAACCTCAGTACTCTGCACCTTTCACTCTCTAAGTTGCAAACAAATGTGGAAAATTACAATCCTTAAAGAATTTGTTTTAGAAAGTGATGAGGGAGTGAAAGAAGGGTTATAATGCAAGTTGGAACTCAACCTTGACAATGTGAAACGTGTGTCTGCTAGCTGGTAACGTAAAATGTGAAAGTATGTTCTTTAGAAACGTCCCCGTGATCTCCAACTGCTTCTCCGATTTCTGCCTGCTTTCCCCTTTAATGCTGTGATGTGACTGCTGTCTGTCCTTGCTGTCTGGAGTCCCTTTCCTCCCAGCCTGGCCCTGGAGTTCTGTTTTTTCTCTAGTAATCCTCCCCATGCTGCTAAAGCCTCTCAGACCCCACAGAGCTCCTATCAAGCACACCCTCTTCATCCTTCTGGGCCAGTCAGCTGCCTTCCACATCCCTCCCTATGCTCTTCCTCCCAAAACCTGTCCTTTGCTTTCTCTGATGCTGTCATTGTCTAGCCCTTTGTCTGCCCTTCACCAATGTCTGCTGGAAGATCTTTCTCTAATGGCCTGAGAGGCTGCTGGAAAGATCACAAGAGTTTTGATCCCATTTTCTTCCTCCTCTACAGCTTGGCTGCAGGAAATCTTGCCTGCAAAGCCCCAGGTAACCACTGTCTTTACAGTGTACAATTCAGCATCCTTCTCCTTCTGTTAACCCCTCCCTCCCAATGAACGCCTTGGCCAGTCCTGCTGGCACGATGTCAGTGTCCCACCTTAGCACAGCTTTTAAGCTTTTTCTTTCTGACTACTGCAGGTATCACCACTGTCCTGCTGTGACTCAGGGTGATATCCACTGTGTGGATATCATCTAGACATCTGCAAATATCCTTATGTCCAAAAGGGGTCTATATTTCACAAGCTACCCTGAATGAAAGCTGTAAGGGATACACTCCTTCCTTTCCATCCACACTAAAGCTCTAAAGCACTAAAGAGTAATGGACAAAATGAATGCCACTATTGTTTATAAAAAGGGGATCTAAACAAGAATAGCAGTGTTTACCATAAAAATGCCTATATGACTCTATAGCCATAACTGCCTTTGCTCGTTTGCAGCGTAACCTCCCTGGAGATACTACTTCAGGGTATGAATTGGGAAGATTATCTATGCTGCATTGTGTCACTGCCTGGGATAGAACAGCCTCGTGTTTGAAAGGTGGGTTAACAAAGCGAAAAGTAAAAATGGAGTGCTTGCTTTAAACAGTACCATTATGCCATGTTCTGACTCAGGAAATGGAGATGCTTAGCTTGTGTATAAACCCACTTGCAGAGTTGGGGCCTTGAGTCACTGGGTGATGTTTAGATATTAGTTAATAGTATCGCTGTATTATGTATTAAGTTGTGACATACCTCCTTAAGGACTTGTACTGTTTTCTAGAATAATTCTTGAATTTCCTAGTTTTATTTGCCTCTTTCAGAGGTTTCTCTGGAGATCTCTATGCAACTCAAATCTTTAAGTGCATATTAGGAGCTTCAATAATTTTAAAACCTGATTTCCCACAGTTATTTGTGCTCAGTGTTCACAATTGCTCTTGAATATTCAGCATGCTGAGCAGGTCAGATGGATTCTTCTAATTCCTAGATTTTTCAAAGCCTTACATAGCATTTAAGCCACATGATTCTCTCTAAAATCAGTACGAGTTGTATGACTGCTGTTCTGTGTAATGCCCTGAAAGTGTAGCGGTAGCTGTCATTTAATACTTCAACAATATTTTTCTGCCTTTGATTCTTGGGAGCAGATGCAGTTTAATTAAACTATAAACTGAGCTTGCAGTAGCTGATTATAATCATTATTTATCTGGGATTAATAAGGCTAGTGAAAATGACCCCTTTCTATATTGCGAGAGAAATTGCGTGTGTATCCATACATTCAGGAAGCAGCAACATAAACCCATACATACAGTCTGCCATGAATCTTAACAGCTGTGCCATTTATTCTCACGTGCACTGCAATACGGCTATATACAAAATAAAGATTCATTGTAAAGCACTCCGAGGGCCATGGTGTATGCCTGGTATGTCAGCGAAGTTCAGCTTGCAACACTAGAAGCTTTCATGTGCCAGGAGCGCAGGGCGAGAAGAGAGTAATGGTATCTAGTCTAGTGCCACGTAATCAGAGACAGCTCTGTAATTGACACTGCCACTCCAGTCTTGTTTTTTTCAGTTTGGACTAGACTTTACAGCTAGTCTGCTGTCTGAGGAGGTGGAGCTGAAACATGAAGCAGTCCTGTCCTGCTCCCATTAGAATCATTCCAAATGGTAGCAAAGACAGCAACTGGTGAGTTTTGCCTCACCAAAAGGTATTTCAAATTCTGAGCTAATGTGAAAAAAGCAAATGGAGCCGTTTAGTGTGGCAAAGTCCACAGAGCACCTATTCCGTGCACTGCAAAACACTTTTCAATATCTTAAAGGGCTTTGCACTGGTAATTAGAGATCATAACTGCATCAAGGAAGAACGCCTGCTCTAAGCAGGTGCTCACGCCTGCAGTAATGCCTGGAGTCTGAAGGAGAGACTTCACCCATTAAAACTGGTTTGAGAATACAAACCCATTTAGCCAGCTGCCAAGGTCTCTAGTTACTTTCATTTCCCATCTGGACAGGATTTGAACCAGTGACATAAGGGTGAAAAGCCTGCTTTCCTGTTACAAATCCCCTGAAACTTCTGTTTCGCCAGCTTTCCTTAATGGTAAAGCTTTCTCTTTAACAGCTACCTCTTGCATCCTATCTGGATGGGGAGGTCTTACAGCTCTGGCCTTAAAATTCATGCAGTTTTACAAATAAGTTACATTTCCAGACTATCCGTAACGTTTCTAAAAATGCCTGGCTGTCTTGAACATCCAGGCAGGGATTAGCCTAGAGGCATCTTTTAGTCTAATTGGATAATTGGCCAATACTGTAAAGGCAGAGAAGAATGCACTCCCCTCCTTTTTCATATTATTTGCATGTATTTGGGTAACATAATTAGCACAATGCACTAAGTAGCTGTTGATGCTAATTACAAGGCTGCATCTGGAAATACTTGTAACATCTATTTTTGCTATGATTTTTCAATTCGAAAAACAATCAGTTTTTAGAGCAATAGAAAAATCATAATTTTTCAGCTCTGAGAAGGGATTTTTCTATTAAAAGAAGCTTTCATAGTTCATGCCTCAACTTTTGATTGCAAGGCATTATTAAATACTCTGAAATATAATTAATTCATCAGAGAGTGGAAAGAAAACCACCCCCAAACCCATAATTTCATTTTTCTCATGTAAAATAGCTTATCTTGGAATATATCTTTTGTATAATTAGGGTAACTTATTCCTATATTGAAGATGTGGTGTCAGGTGTACTGCAGACTCTGTCCTCTTAAAATACTACTTAACATCCCTGTTCATACATGCAATCAAATTTATTACAGTGCATGCTGTTAAACAGCTCCCTTCATTAGGAAGAAATGGCAATTTCTCCACAATAATAATTTCTACACTTTATGTCTATTCTTTCCTCTACACCTCACTAGGAAGCTCTCAAAAACAATTCATACAAATTTGGGTATCCAATAAACTTATGAGTTTTATTTAACAAAAACTGAAAAGCAATTTATGAGACACATAGGAGATGACAGTGTAAATTATATTTAGAAAATGTTTTTCTTATGTCTAAAAGATTTTATTTAATAAAAATGAAAGGCACGCAAGCAATTCTAGACAATATTTGTTGTGCAGCTGGAATATTTTGCTTATTACTTTGAATAAGCAAATGTTAGAAGTAATGTTTTGCTTTTTACTTTGTTAGTGCAGTGCTAAAGACTCTGCAAAACAATTTATGCTGGAATTTTAGTTGCTTCTGAAATATCAAGTCAAGGTCCCTTTCTGTCAAACCCTAAATCTGGCACTAACTGTTTGTATGAGGCAGCAGCTGGGGGGAAACTTGGCTTCTGCAGAGAAAGCACCACTTTCTCTTGCAGTGATTCTTCAACCTGTGGTCCACAGTTCCTTGCCTAGGAATCGTGCACTACTTAAACGTATATTGAATACTGTCTTTAGCAAGACTCAGGCAGTGGGTTGCTGACCTGCACTGTGTGTTTTGTGATGTAGTCCTTCAATGGTTAGCAACATAAACTGGGTTTTGTTCGGTGCTTGGTATAACGGGGCTTTATGCTAGGGAAGGTTGTACCTGCTGTGCTATTATACTACAAACTTAGGGGTGGGAGGGAGCTGGCTATGCTTCCCCTCTGGTGAGCCACATGGCTGTGAAGCTGTTATGTTGGCCTTGTTGCATTGGGAGACATTGGAATTGCATATTTTGCCAAAGTCAGAAGTTTCACAAACTGCAGAAACGTGCCAGACCACTGTGGTGTCCGAGTGGCTAATGGACTAGAAGCGTGCCTCAGAGTGTGTATGGGAGACTTGGATATGCTCTTAAAACAACAAGAAAGTGTAAATATGGGAAAGTCTTGACTGTAATAGTGTCTCGTTGAAATATTTTTGTGGTTTAGGAAATGCGCTAAGTGTTCAGTTAAACTGTAATTTTTTTAAATTTTTCATAGCCTGGACAATGTCCATACTGGGATAAGTAAGCAGGTCAGATCCCCTTAGTTCAGACCCCACGGAGACCTCAGGGACTCTCACTATGTACAGAAGAGGAACCTATAGCAGGTCTCCTGGTGATTTAACTTGTTGTTTACGTGGTTAGAGGCATTTCAATTAGGAAACAATTGCTTTCCCCTGAAGGAGCAGTACAGGATTTTACAGGGGTTGAAGCCCAAAGGCCTGTATTTAGCTGAGAGATAAGAGTGAGCAGCTTCTATTTATGCCATGCAGCTGTTGAAATGAGCACATTGCTGGCTGGAGGCATCAGCACAGCTGCTTTAAGCAGCTTATTGAATCTGAAGCTTTGCTGTTTACTGCTGCCCTTTTATTCCTTCTCAAAACGCAGACAGAAAAATCATGTTTGTTCTCATAGAATAAATATCTGTTCCAACCTTTCTCTGGGAAAAAATTTGCTTGCTTCTGAAAAGCAATGCAGGAAGTCAAACAATAAGCATGTAGACTTATCCCAGTTTTCCAGAGCCTGGACAAAGCAACCACCATATGTGCAGGGAGAGATCAAGCCCTATTCTCAGCCTTCAGGGTAGGGAGTCAGTACTTAGACACCATATCGTTTTATACATTTTATACCCCACACCACACTATATTTCTTCCCTAACACCAGCCAGAATGCCTCAAAGAAGAGCCCTAGGCTCTGAGGGCCCCCAGCGAGAGCCAGCACCGAGAGCAGACAGACTGAGATGGTGCTGCAGCTGAGGTCAGCCGTCGCAACACCCAGCCAGTGCCCGTTAGAAATGGGTCCTTTTTTTCCCCTAAGGGACAGCTAACTTTCTTGCTGCTAAGCAGTCCATACATTAGGGTAGGGTTGTTGCTTTTTCTTTTTATGGCTCCCTCTTGTTGATCTAGCAGTGGATAGAGGATTTGGACATAGCACAGAAACCATCCTATGGGGGGGCCATCCTGGAGCTGCAACTAAGGCACTGGGTGTCTCTGAGGAGGACAGGACGGAGGGTGGAGGTCAGTACATTGAACTACTGCTGCTCCTCACCCCCTCAGTGGATATAAGGAGCAGAGCAGATGCTGAGATGCCCCAAGCTGGTTCCAGTTTGTACTGGCTGTGCAGAATCTGGATTACAACCAGATTTGTAAAAACAACTTCAAAGCACAAAGGTTTTACATGGCAGCCTCTTCTCCCTGCTCCCTTCCTCATGTGGAGCCTGGAGAACTGGGATCTCACATGCTGCTTTCCTACAGCCTTTGATACACGTACATAAAATGCTGTAGCACTGGTTAGTGCCTCACAGGCATGTAAGAAAAAGGGAACAAAAGAGATTTCAATTCTATATAAAACTCAACAGAATAATTAAATCTCATGCTGCTGAGGCAATGTATAAATAAAAAATGTAGGCTGTCACCTGTACTTTATTTTAAAATGTGAAATTATTAAGTAGAGCATATCAGTTTGTTAAATTATTTTAGTATAGACACCTATGTACAATTTGAATTCAAATCAAAACAACTGGCTACTAAGGAGCCAGAAACAATGCAGTTCCTGTATGAGCTTGTGAAAAAAGTTAGCCTTCTTTTTAATTTTAGATATGGGCCTGGAAACATTATAAAACTTCAGTAGAATAGTATATAATGAGTAATTTCAATCACACTGTAACTTTATCTAAAATTGAGGAACTGTTTAAATATCTTTCCAGAGAAGAAAACCCCATTCTTTTGTGAAAATAGGGCTTCAACAATAGCAATACTTTAATGAAAGCCCTTATTGAGAATTGAAATTAATTACTCAACTACATAAAAGGACTTATGATGAAATTAATACAGTAGAAAATTTGTAATGTTAATTCAAATCTAAATTGACTATGGAAAAAAAAAAACTTCAAAGGAACTACTCCAATGGGAATCTTCTGCTGACTTCAGGAGGCATGGGTAGGGCTTGTAATTATAGCAAAGCTGTAAGAAATGACTGAAAAAAGACAAGCAATAAGGGAGTGCATCAGTGTGTATGACTCTGAGTAGGTTTCCCGAAAGTAATGTGGGAATGGGCTCCAGATGCTGTTCTCTTTGTGCAGTGGCTGCATGGCCACCTTTACAAGTTTAGTCTCCCAGCACAAGGGCTGTGTGATGTGTTTGGCTCTCCACTGGGCCCCACAGCAGCTTCTAGCACGAGGAAGTGCTGCTAGTCATCCAGGGTCGGAGGAAGATTGACTGGAAGTCTGTAGACCAGCAGGTAGAGCTCCTATAAATTACAGGCCTTAATAATGTTGGGATAGTGTCAGATTAACCAGGGACCTGGGAAGTGCTAAGCTGTTACTGGCCACCTTGGCCTGACCCCAGGGCTTCCCCAGCTCCTGCAGGGCAAAATTATCCACACACCCAGCAGCGAGTCCCGTGTGACCATAGTGTGTCTGCAAAATATATCCCAGGTTCTGTCCCTGCTGTTGCAGGTGCAGTCTCTGTCTCAGGATATGCAGATTGTAAGACTGCTTTGGCACTCTAATGTCATCTGTGTGCCAAGGATTTATACATCCTAGCATCACTCTGCAGGTGAAGCCCATGACAGTGCCAGGTTATTGATGCAGCTTTGCTGTTTTTACTCAAGGCAAAAACCCCAGTCACTGAGGTGCTTGTAGCTGGAATAGAAAGATGTGACATCTAGAAATCTCCAAAATGTGACACATCCCATTGGTACCCCAGTAAATATACTAGAAAACCAACAGGAGTAGAGCACTTCTTCCACAGCTCTGCAGTATTCCTGCGTTTGTAAGGCAGTCCATAAAAATGCCCTAAATCGGCTCCTTGCTGCTTGAGATCCAGATGGTCATTCAAGACTACACTGAAGACTGCCTGTGTGCCGGGGAAACGGCTTGGATGCAGTGGGGAGTGTTAATCTCCCACCTCTAGGTACTGCCATGAGTAGGCTTATGAGCTGGGAAGAAGCAGAGCTGGGCTGGGTAGATGCACATACGAACAGCAGTCTATGGCATGGGGTACTTGAAAACTTTTTTATTCACCTAATTAAAAATGGTTATGCTGTTCATCTAGTGTGTCTGGGCTAGACCTTACATGGTCTACTTCAGGCTATTATACAGCTTGAGAGAGTTATAAAAGGAAGAAAATGGCTATTCTGAATAGGAAAAGCTCCTAAACTCTAATTACAGCATCACCATTTAGATATGGCAATTTAGCTACAACTGTCATTGCAATCACTCAAGAGCAGATGCACAGCATACTCCATTCAATGTGCTAACTGCTGAAACTTGTTTTTCCTTTTCTCCTAGAATTTTTTCTCCCCTTTTACATAGGCTGGATTTGGGTTTTGGGTATTTACAAACAACTCCCATAAATTGTCATACATCTGAGCAGAATTAACCCTGAAATGTATTCACCATACTGCATCTAGCCGGGCTTAAACTAATAAACAGTACTGTGAAAAAATAGGTTAGCTGCAGCATTAATCTGCTTTGTAGCCTAGGTTGAAGCAATGCTAATGCTCTGTTCTCCACTAGCCCTTGAGAGTTGCACGGTGCCCTTGGGAAGTGATGTTCAAGAGGCCGAGTACCTTCACAGGGAACAGTATATTCAATGTATGCCCAGCTGGTGGGGCTACTCGGCAGCCCTCGTCGCTCTTTCTTTATATGGCCAGGAGGAAACTTCGACATTGATGCTGTGCTCTCCCTGAACATGATACCTCAGAAAGTGTGATGAAGAAAGTAATATGTATAACATACTGAAGTGGTCAGGATTAGGCTCCTAGCATGAGAAGCCTGTTTCTATGCTGGCTTGGAAGCTGCCTGACTGATAAAAAACAACTAAGACAAAAAAATAAATGACCCTTGCTGTTTGGCTGTGACATGCACATTCAGTACAGCTGGCCAGGTCCCTGGAGGATGGCCGTGTCCTTGCCCTTCCACAGCCTGCCTTGTAAGTACTCTCATTTGAGGCCAAGGAGATTTTTAGATGCCACAGGATACAGGCTTTGAAGAAATTACTGTTATTACTGTTCTAATTGTTCTTATTACTGTCATAATTAGGATGATGGTAAGAGCTGAAAGCCTGAAAGATTAACTCATTGATACAAGTTTAAGTAGTTTCTTGAATTTTCAAACTATTTATATACAGCAGGCAAAAGTCAGGGTAAAAGAGAGAAGCTGGTTTATGAATCCGATAGGGCAGGAGTTGAGCTGAATGCATTCCAGCCTGCAGCTGGGAAAGCTGTCACAGACTGAAGTGGCGGGCGGGGGGGAGGTTTGATTAATTTTCCAACAAGGTCCCATAACTGTCGTCCCTTGTATTAAACATAAGGGAAATTCTGTAGAGTCTGCAGGTTAAACTTGTATCTCACTTGTGTGGTAAGCATTTTGTTTATTGCTGCAGAATTTGCTGGATGCCCTTACACAGATCCATTTCAGTCTCATGAGCACATTAAAATTTATTTTAGACACCTGTCTATGGTGGTCAGATACCAGGAAAATTCCTCTTGGGTACCTCAAGGTACGACTCCTCATTTTGCAGTGTCATCCTGCGATGCATCATTCTGCTGTATCTCTGCAGACAAATCAATTCCCTGGCCCATTCAGTTAACCCACAGGGCTCTGCTACCTGCCTGCTCTTTACCACATGGAGAGTTTTTTCCTCTCTATGAAGGTACGAGAGGAGTTTTCTGCTAGGGGAAAGATGTAATGATGGTGAACAACAAGACGGCAACACCGCAGAGTTGGATGGTGGGACTTGGCACGTGGGATCAATCCTTCCACTAGCACGTATGTAAATGCTGTTGTCTCATGAGAGTAAAAAGTACATCGCTTCAGAAATGGTGTCAATGGGAGGTTGGCTGCTGCATCACCCGTGGTGACACCATGTAACCCCGCTGCTAGGTGAGTAACAAGTACTAGGAGTATTCTAATAACTAGGATAAGAGAGAGCAGGTCCTGGCCCAGTGTCTCTTGGTGAGCACTTCGTATAAATTTCTCACTGCTTGTCATCTTTTCACCCACACTTCCCTGGCTCTGAGGGTGGGACAACGCTTTTGAACGCAGGCTTTCCGCAAAGAAAGGGTCTGCCCATCGGAGGTGTGTTTACGCGGGAGAGCGCCACGTTTCATACCAGCTGAGAATTTGGCCTTGTATACTTAAACTCTGTTTTTGCATGCATAAGCAAATTCTACTGTAAAGAATAGTTTAGACCTTCAGCAAACATTAATTGCTGTGGCCTAGAAAGAAAAGTTTGTGCTCTGTTTGCACTTACTATGCAGCTATGTTAACTGAAAAGTGTGAAAAGAAAGAGTCTTACTGGGGTTGACATTGTGAGAAAAGTCAGAAATATTCCTGAAGCTGATGGGAGGGAGAAGCCTTTGCAGAAGGGTGCTCCTGGGTTTGCTTGCAAAATGTTTGTCTATGCTTATACTAGAAGTAATTGCTACCACTTGCAGCTCCATAGTATGATAACAGTGCTTCCTTTTTAAGGCTATATATCAAACTCCCTGGAACTTTAATGGGAGAGAAACTGGGATGGGATTTCTTACTTTCACAGGAGGTTTTTCCTGATCTCATTTGTTATCTAAACCTTTGGTTTTGCAAGCAATTTCAGGACGTGTTCACAGGGCTATTCTACGATGTTTTAGTTTCAGAGGCTCCTTTGACACTGTAGCTCAGTGACTATGTTTTAGATAAAACATTAGAGCAACTCCTGTTATCGCCATTCTAATGCCATGAGGACATACCCGCTATTTCCGTTCTGCTTTGGCAGCTTGAAACAGTATATCATGCAAATCCCTACCTCAAGACTGAATTGTAATCAGCCTGTTCAGTTACTGGTGCCAGAATATTTGTCAAAAGCAACCTGAAGCTTTTTCTCAAGAGTAACTAACTGAAATGGATTTACTCCGTGCTATATGGCATTGCTGTCAAGCATCCCATTGACTGAAAAGTGTTTAGTGCTTATAAGCTCCAAGCCAGTAAAAGAATGCAAAGAATTTAATTAAATTATTACAGACATCTACATGTCTGTCAAAATGAAGCCAAAATATAACATAAGCATAGGTGCATTACCATTGATAAACAAGAGTAAATAACGTGTAATAATTACTACAACAATTAAGGTGAAATAACTCATGAATATTTTTTCAAAATAAAATCTAGAGAAACCACTCATTGCTGCAAAGCATTTATTTTAATTCTTGTTAATGAAAAATTATTCAGGACTTAACATATTTTGCTCAGTCCCAGGGAAAAAGAAAAAAAAAAAATTAGAAGAAAATCTATGAAGCTTGACCTTGATTTTTTTTTTAGATGGTACAGATACCATGTGGTAATTCACTGCTTGAATTTGTCCTAATTAAGATATCAAATAGCCAATATGAAAAAGATTTCTGCCCTACACAAAGGGTTGATTTTATGCAGAAATATGAGAAGTATAAATACATTGATTTACAAGGACTATGAGATTTCTATTATATGATTAACTGAGTATAGGTCAAATTTTATTTCAAATTGTATGATAATTATTCTATGAACATGAATGCACTTCCTTAAGATGCACTTAATAGAACTGGCTTTTAATGTAGTTAATAGTTAAGCACAGATTCTGTGATACGAGAGCATGAGGCTAGAACTGATCTTTTCGGCCATTCTCCCTCCTTCCTTGGCACTGGAGTCAACCATGTCGTATAATCCTTCTCCTGAACCGATAAAGCTCCACAGATACACAGCATGTAATCTTGCCTTTCTGTCCAAGCTGGCAGTTGCCATCTCTTCTTTGTGCTAATTGCAGACTAGAAAGAAAATAGTCTATCAAGCTGTTAGAAAGCAACCTGTTATTTTGATAATTAATACTGATGGGAGACTCTGATGTTCCTGGGGCCATTTGGCTTGGGGGACCCAGGAGACCCTCTAGGCCAGCTGACAGTGGGTAGCTGGACAATACTGATCTAACATTCCTCCCTGTAGAAATTCACCCCTGGTGCATCTCTTCTGGGAGAACTTGGTGTGGAGTCTGTCATTACAGATTTTCAGTTGTTCTGCGTCAGTTTTATGCTGACAGAATCTCTGGGGTTTGTTGCTGTGTATGTATTTTATTGGCAGATCACTGGCAGTGGAGAAATCCAGAAACATGTCTTTTGTTCTTCATGCTTCAGAAGCAAATATCTGAATCTGGACTTTAAATTTGAGTTTCTTGGCAAAATCTACCAATAAAAATTTGATCGGAAGATGTCTTGCATGTCAGGCCAAATTTACCTAAAACTTTCCTTTGGGAAACAATAGAGATACCTAGGATTAATCATGCTGGACTTGAAAAGCTGGAAACTGGAAACATCTCTTTCCACTTTTAAGCTGTACATAATTGGCACAAATATGTTTTAGCCAAAAGAATGTAACAACTTAATCAGTCCTCCCTTTCAGCCACTGGTATAATTGCAGGCCAACTCAGAGCAGCCAGTCTTGAGAAACCAAGTCTTTCTGCCACCATCACTCAGCTGTGTGTCCTCGCAAGGAAAGAAGAATATTCCCACAAAAGTCTTGCAGGGCTGATCAAAGCAGGCTTTTTTTCTGCCGCTGTTGATATGCACAACTAAGCAACTTCTGTGCAGCTCTGGTACTCTGTTGTAACTCATCCAGATGCCTGGGATCTGTTTTGAGTTAATGGGTAAGGATTAGTATTTTCCAGCCTAAATATTCCCAGTCTATGAATCCTTTACCCAGCTTAAGTTGCTTCTCTGCTGAACTATGGCTGCTGTACAGTTTAACAGTAAAATGCTACTTACCGGCATAAATTTAAAAGCATCTGTTTGAAGGATGCATATGCTTCCTTTGCCATCCCTTAGGCAGGCAAATGCAGGGCCAGTGGCTTGGGTAGAAGAAACATGGCCGTGGTCTCCATATTTCCTAAAACCCTGTCATTGCTGGCTGCTGATAATGCTCTAGTTCAAAATAAGAGGCAAGCAGACCTCCTCTGTATGGGGAGCCTGATGTCCCAGGTGAATTCAGCCTCTTGCATTGTAGTCAGTTTGTGTATCACTTACAATTGTTTCTAGCGCTTTTGAATCGATTTCTGTCAGTTCCTGAGCTTTTTCCCATGCCTTGTCTTACTAAAGTAACAGTCAGTTGGGCATGAAAGCAAGAAGAAAAGCATGAAGAGAAAAAATGTAAGGCAATAAAATATATTGAATGTGCACAATTATGGGGGGAAAAATAGTGAATCTATTCTCCCCCAAACTGTAGACCTGTGAAAACTGTTTTTAAACCTGATGTGATGTTAGTAATCTAACTGCTGTTATCCTCTTTTCTGCAAAACATTCCTGTCTATGGCAGAATGAACTGGAATCATTAGTTAAATCCTCTTTAAATAAGCAGCAGTTTCTAAATTGTTTTTGAGCTTAACACATGGCACGTGGGCCTTCCATGGCTCTCCTGCCTGGAAGGCATCTTTGGTAGGATAAAATGAACTATTTCACCAGCATTCCGGGACATCAACAGATCTGTGAAGGCTCCAAATGCTGCTTTGTAGTAGCTGCCAGGATCACATCTGTTACCTGTTGGGGTGATGCTCAAATGCCTCTGATCTAAACCAGGTGTCAAAGTCAGCAGAATTCCATCTATAATGTATGAACTCCTACTGGAGCTTAAAATTTGGTGTTTAGATGGAATGCATCTGTTCAGTGCCCTTTATCTCTGTCCTTCACAAAAGACCATCAATTCTCAGCTGAAGAAGTGTGTCCATGCTTTTGTATTTTGTGTTTGGCTCTGCAGGCTGTCAAGGGTTCTCATGGGAATGACCTTACAAACTCTTCAGTAATAAAATTGTGCAGAAAATCACAGTGCAACCTGGAATAACAGCTCAATTTACATTGCAATAGATGGAGCAGCACCTCTGATTCCTAGTTTGTGTGCCATGGTGAATTCTTTTGATTCTGAGCAGTGAAGTGGCTGAGTATAGGCACAGCGAGGCAGATGGGATTGATTCATTAGAGTTCAGTAGGTTATCATTATGTAGGAATAGGTAATGCAATATATCCTAATTAGAAAAAATACTCAGTGGTTAGGGTGAATTAAAGGCTAAAGCTGATTTGACCCCGATCAGTACAAATGAGGATACAGTGCTTCATCATGCAGACAGCGCCAATAGCATCAGGGTTCAAAAGCCATCTGTCCCTTCCAGCCTCTAAAAGAAATGTGTTCAAGGGTGTTTCTAGGACTATTGTGTATCAAACTTTGGTCTTTTCATGCAAATGGGAGTGAGTTGGGCTTCTTGAGGGCGATCACTTTAATTATTAAGTCATTGTAATGTTTGGGAAAATTTTAGCATGCTGGCAGAATTGGTGTCAAGACAATGCCTACCTAGTGCCAGTGTCTGGCCTGAGAGTCGTAGGCTATACATTAAAATATGAATTTTGTCTTGGTCAGCCTTACTTTAAGGACATCCCTGGGTTTGCAAATCATAGTATGAAGAGCTAACAAGCGATTGGGTTACTGGCTGCTGTTGTTTTTACCATTTCTAAGATTCTTACACAGCTCAAATGAAACTAAAATTGAATTTATCTCATTGAATGAAACATTAATAATAAAAGGTATCCAAGCATATTTTCCAGCACTATAATGGAATTCATGTTGTCATCTAGCAATTGCTACCTGTGAGCTACATATTTTTATACTAAAACCACTCAAACATAGGAATTATCTGAGTAGGACACAGCATTTTGGATATCTGCAAACATGAGGCAAGAAGCTCAGAGTTGTCATAAATGTGTTAGCTGGAAACTTTAGCTAAGCATTATTTTATATTCACTTGCAAGTAATAGAACTAACAGTTCATTCAGATGAATGCAGCAGTTTTCATTTCTCAAACTAATTGATTGTTTTGGGTGGTCTCAGGCTTGAACAGGTATCAACATATTAGCTTCCCCTTTGATCTTGTGTTTCTGGTCATTTTTGCAAGTCTAGGGACCAGAAAAGTGTGTTTAAGCCATTTAAAAGGAGATGCGTAGGCTTTGGAGCATAATTTCAAGGCAATGGAAAAGCAAATGGAGGCTTTTCACATCAACTACAGCAGATGCAGAAAGGGGGAAAGCATGCCTAAAACAGCTGGATAAATAAGGAAAAGGGTTCACAACAGACTGGAGAAAACAGGGTATTTAAAGTTTTACTCATCTCCATATTTAGCCCCTTCACAGCTTTCAGGGGATAGTGTACTATTGTCACTCTGGTTCTACTAATCTTTTAGCAAAGAATAAAGCAGCCTGGGGATTTCCATGTTTAGCTGTGAGAGGACATAAGATCAGGTACCTGATGATGAACTGTCACTAGGTATTCACAGCGTGAGTCCCATGGGGTCCTGAAAAAATGAAAGCGAGTATTAAAGTGCTTTGCAGTCTTGCAGTACCTTTAGCAAGTCGAGTTTAGAGTATTTAATTTTCTTTTTATTAAAATGTGCAATTAGCAGTCAAGGTCTTAGAGATAATCATAGCCTTTGTGTTTAAAATATTTTACTTAGAGATGAAGTCCTTAATTTCTAATGGAAGTTATTTCAGGAAGAATATATATACAAAAGCCTGACTTAAACTTACTGTAAATTATTTGATAAAAAAGCTTTCATATAAGCTGAAATACGGGGTTTTGAGGAATTTATATCCTAGTTTGGAGTATCAGGAAGCTCAAAAAAAAAAAATCAATCCTGCACCTACTTAGCTCAAAAAATGATGTTAATTCAATTAGTAAAAATATAATTTTACCCAAGTAAATATAGCAGCCTAATTACCATCTATCCTGGGGGAAAAAAACCCACTAATTATTTTAGTTCTTGTCATTCTTTCAGAGGCTTGGCATTCCAAGTAGCAGACGACAAATCCCTTGTGACAAACTGCAGGAACTTTATTCACAGAGCAGTCTTCTTGCATAAACATATCTTTCCCCATGTGACCTGACCCACAGAGGAAGCGAGACACACCTAAGGAAAGCTGCGTTGGTGCAGGAGGTTTGCCAGAATGTATGTTGCTTTGACAGAGAGCTCTACCAGCGTGCGATTCTTAGCTTCTTACAGTGGTTGAACTATGTAACTTTTAATTTATAAATTCAGATCTTCTTGCTTTCAGTATGGGTTTGGATTTCTGGATATCATGTTTGCATTGCAGTTGTGCGGTGAGGGCTTATGCAAAATATAAGCACTGTATTCCAAATAAAATTAAAATTTCTAGTTATCTCTTTTCTGAAAACTGATTTAAAAAGAGGTATATGATGTTATCTATATCCCACTTGTGTTAGAATGGAAAAAATAAATCTGATACGGAAGACTGTCATAAAGTCTAAATGTGGAAGAGAATTTCTCAGGTAATATATCATATGACTTACCAGAATATTAAATATTACTAATAGACTTACTGGTATTATTAATAGAATATTATTAATTAGACTTTATATATTAGTAAAAGAATATAATAGTTAAATTTGTTAAATATGACTACTTTGTAATTTCTGCTTTTTTTATAGTCCAAGAAACCCAACAGAAAAACAAGTAAGTAAAAATACAACCAATACTCCATTAAAGAAATGACAAGGTCCAAAATGCAAACTGAACAATATTTGCTTATTCAGTGCAAGAGGAACCTCTCACTGGTACAACACCTGTGTGGCTTTGATTCCAAAAACAGGGAAATAACCTTGGAATAAGCTTTCCATATTAAAGCAGCTTTCTTTAGTTGATAAATATTCGCAAAAAAGTCTTATGACAACCAGAGTTCTAAAATATAATAATATAAAACAAAGCATAATGTATCCAACTTAAAAGTACATTGTAAACACATTTAGAAAAGACAGAGAATTCCCTTTTCTTGTTTTTGGGTTTTTTTTCTTATTTAATTCTGTACTGTGCAACAATTTACTCCTAAGAAGATTAGCTAAAATGGAGTTTAGATTCCTTACCACTTAGTTTAGTTCTTTAAATTTATGGATTGCTGATGCCTACCTCTCTTTGGTAGAGGTCTTTCTTCCTCAGCCAACTATTTTTCACACCCTTGGCCCCTACCCTGCCTGGACAGCTGTACAGAAACTGGATCCCTTCCAGTGAGGGGGAAAAAAAAATCATTAAATTGAACTGGTTCTGTTTACTACAGCTGTACCCAGGGTCAAAATGTTCAAGAGAAGGGATGTTTCAGTCACAGCCGCAGTTTAAAAAAAGATTAGAAATAAATAATACAATCTTCTGTTTGGTAACTGTTTAAATTCCATTGGCTTACAATGATGTGGAGGACTCAAGTTTGATGGGGCAGGTTTCCCCTTGGCTTGTTTACTTCACTCCTTCACTTCTGACTTCTAATGTGTTGAGTGTTCAATAAAATAAAATTAAAAAGTCACTGCCTGCTACTTTTGACATTTTAACTTCAAATGTTAAAATAAAAATGTCACAGTTCTGTATCGTTTTGCCTTGTCTGTAAGCAACTCAGACAATGCACTACTAATATGTGTCTAATATTCGGTAACAATAGAAGATAGGAGTCAGGATTTTAGTAGTTTATGGTTTACATCTCATTTTGCTTTTTATTCATTGACACCTCAGTGATGCTAACAAATAGGACCTAAACACTGCAGAATTAATGTATCATCCATGAAACCTCTGTGAAATGGGACATAAGGTCTGTATTTCCAAGAGAGACTTCAACACTAATTGCTTCCACTTCTGGGCGAGCACCCTGGTAGACCTTGGTCTAGGGCTTCTTGGGTGCAAACTACTCGCGTGTTCCAGCCACTTCCATTACTGCTATGGGTGTACCAGATGCTTCTGCAAGAAAAATTCAGTGTCTAAAGTTGATTACCTAGAAATGTAGAATGCTTTTGAAGATTTGACTTTGTGGCTTACTCAAGTTCATACAGCCATTTTAGAGCAGAACCAGGATGCAAAATTCAGGACCTCAGCTCCGCAACTTTAACTTCAGTGCACCACAGAAGTGTGGGCCATTAATTTTAATGTGAAAATAATCTTTTTCCATAGTGAGAAGGAAGAATTGCAGCTGAACAGCGGTGCTCTGTGTACTGCTTGACCATATCTTGTTAATGGAGTATTATGTTGCCACAACACCTTTTATCCAGGATAGTAATCACCATATTGTGTCAACTGAGCGATGCAGTGCATTGAATTCTGAATTCTTCTGTCTCTGCTCTGAGCTGAAGAATCAGACTTTTAGACTTACTTTAAGCTTGTCTTGAACTGCTTGGATTAGGGGCTTGGCAGGAGCCCGTTGGCCTTTCTGCTCTGCTCTTGGGAACACTGAGCTCGCACATGAAAGGGAATCACAGATTAATTAATGAGGGTAATCTTTAGTGTACTCTTTTCTGCTAGTCCTCTTTAAAGGCTACTGTGAGAGCACATAAGCATTAATTTACTAAGTTTTGGGATCATTTTACACAGAGCCTTTTGTAGTGGTTGCTTTTTGATCATCAACTCCTTCTTGGTATTCTACTGATGGATTCGAATGCATAGGGAATAGCTTCATTGGCAGTTAAACATGTGCTCATGCAATTTCCACGTATTAAAATTGGAAGGGAGGGCAGGAGCAAGGCAGAGACAAAATTTCTGTTGCTTTAAGAAATGAAGAGTGATTTAACAGCTTGTCAGATGAATAGAACAACAAAAGAGCACAGTCTCGGAGGTTTTCTGATGAGATTAAAGGGTTTCTGTGGTAGTAGGGAACTTTACAAATAGAATTGAATATTAGAAACTCTGTGGAAGACGTGTTCACTTAGAGGGAATAACTGTTAAGTTACAACTAATTAATTAAATAGGTCTTCAACAGCAGATGTCACTGAAGCCTTAAAATTTAAGAGAGGATTTCAGAAGGCAGAGGAACTGGAATAAGTGAGCCTTGCTGTTACTTTAACCTTGAACATACTTAGTATGTAATTACTTTTATTACTCTGAGAGTCTCATCTCTAGAAGATGCAACAAACTGATATTCTTTATTGCATTGATATTCATTATTGTTGTCACTATTATATTTGGCTCCAGCTTCACTAATTTATGCCTGTGTTTCAGGTTTTTTCCTTAAAATTGCCTTTCTTATTAATAGCTCAACTTTATCAGCAATAATATGTGTAGGAGGTATTAGGATAAAGATTAGTCATATTAGCCCTCAGTCTTCAGCCCCTGATTAGACTTAGCCTATTCCATACAACCCTCAGAGAAGAATCTGTTGTTGTAGCCTTTTTAATATATTCACCTAACTACCGGTAGTGGTATTTTTCTTTTCAGAGATCCGAGTGACAAATGATGCTTAAAATGCTCTCAAAAGGGTTGAGGATCAGTGAGAAATTCTGTTTGTTTGTGGGCCTTGGGGCATCTGTATTGATGGCTGGCTCAGCTGTGAGTCTGTCTGGGTCTCCTCCCTCCCCCAATGTGGGTCAGCCAGGGGCTGTGATTTTGTCAGCTATGGGAGGCTCAAACGCCTGTGGTTTGCAGTCCTGTGATTATATCACTGGGGCTGGCTGCCCCAGTGACCTCAATCACTCTGGGACCTAGATCTTTTCTTGCTGAGACAGGGCCGAGGGAAAGGGATTTGGCACAGAACCCAGAGAGGGAGCGTCCTGAATAAAGATACTAGAGATTAGTCTCCACACTGTGTTTGGGTTGATATTAAGCTGCTAAGTTGTCCCACTTTTCAGGTTTCTCTAACAATGCTGCTTAAAATGGAAGGAAGCTTAACATCTGTACTTGTATCAGCCCTGATTGATACAGCCTGAGACAAGGAAGGCATGCGTAAGCAATCAGATTGAAATTTTTTTTTCTGTGCCAGATTTTAACCTTTCCTTATATTCAGCCTGTTTCTTCATCCTGTATTAGCATAATGCAAATGCATTTTAGTTTTCTAATGAGAAGTTGACCCAGCCTCTCTGACTGCTCTAAAATAAAGTGAGTGGACAGTCGCAATCAATTATGGCCAGTATGGATAAGCCCAAAAAATCCATATGGATGCAGTTCTATCTGGTTATGTATCTTAGAGGCTTGCATTTTTAAACACCTTTTGATCAGGATGTCAGACATAGGGTTATCCAAGCTGAAATTTTCATGGAGGAAGCTTAGAACGAATTTCATACCCTGTTGAGATGATTTGTGTAAGAGACTTTAGATGATGGTACAAATGTCACATGCTTTCCTGTTAATACGTGTAATGTGAAAAAGGCTAAATTTCTTCCATTGATTTCATCTGCTTGTATTAAACTGCTGAAAAGAAATCAGTAATGTTTCCCAAGCTCTTCTGTATAGTTTGCTAATCCAAAATGTCTGAAAGCAGCATGATTCATAACAGTAATTCATTCCTGGTGTCTAAAAATAATCTGGAGCGAGGTCAGACAAATACCTTACACTAAAGTCCCAACCTTAAAGTGTAAGAATCGCAGTCTGTCCAATGAGATAGCAATTACAGTCTGAACCAACAGGTAAATATCCTGGATTTAGGTGGTGTGAAGAGGAAAAAAAAAAAAATCAAACAAGGGAGACACACACCTCCCCTCTCCCATGGGAGCACAGCTGGATGTGGCACAAAAACTCCCACGTCCTGTGATGTCTTTGCCATCATGTGGTTAAGTAGATCTCCCCTTCTCTCTCCCTGTTCTCATCACTTTGCATTCACGTGGCAAGGTTGGCTCTGTCTTTGCTGATAATTGCAGAAACGTCGCTTTCTTGCCCAATGTAACATAGGGAAGGCTGAGCTGTGCTCCACTAATATGGATGAATAATGAATACCGTGCTGAAGATGTTTAGGCTCAATCCCTATAAATGTTCTGAATCATTGAAAGAGTTAGTAATGTTCCTGCTTTATAATAAAAATACACAAAAGGACATTCCTTATGATTCACCTTAGAAATTTCAGAGCTGCTCTGCTCTGAGAGCGGAAATCTCGCTGCGTTGAGCTGAGAAGATTTCCTGGTGCACACACAGGCTGTATTTCATACCTTTGGTTTTGACTAAATGATTCCGAATAATTAAATCTGTAGCTCTGATTGCCTGTTGCTTGTGAACAGCCGCAGGTCGAGAAGACTTCTCCTGATTCTTAGCTGTGCTCTCCAGGGACCGCTGGGAATACTCCTAGATGGACTCCATATATACAAACAAGCAAAAAAACATCCAGGATTATACTGTAATATGAACAGGTCCTACAAGACATTGTTGAAGAGTCTCACTGTCTCAATTTGTAGCTGTTTGCTTTTAATTGCTTCAGCTCTAAATTGCTCCAAAGGAAGGAGTACTTTCAGGCACAGAAATAAATGGGATGGTATACAGATGCTGACAAGCTATTTAAATGCATCTGTGGAGTAAAATACAACTTATGTAAAGAAGTCAGAGTCAATAAAGAGGCAGCGGGTCACAGTGACAATAGAATTACTGAGGGTAATAAAGACACATCACAGGCTATACTGTAGTCATTGTATAGGACAGTAATAAAAAACATCATGATGCTAATTGAGTAACAGTACATGATGATAAGTAAGTAAAGATTGGAGCACAACGTAGGTACCCAGAGGAAGGGATATACAACCATGTGTTTGGAGTTCCCTGAACAATGATTGCTCAGCCATTTAACTAGAAAATTTCTCAAAACCATTTTTGTATGCAATATATGTTAACTGGTGATAACGGTGGCAGCTACTGAGGAAGGAGCATCTGAATATATTCTTTTGCCTTGCTGCTGTTATTCTGCATCTGTTTCAGGCAAAAGGCAATTTCAAGAAATTGTTGATGCTTTCCAAATAAACAAAATAGAGTATCAAATAAAATGCATACCTTAAAATATGTATTGATTACTGACAAAGTACATTTTGGTGGTGTCATGTCCAGCTGCGACAGTTGTGCTATAAAGAAGGGTTATACCAAATTGCTAACTGGACAAGAAGAGAAGCTGCGGCAGCCAGGACAGCCAACAGGGTCTTTTATGTTTGTTTTGAGACTCAACACAGTTCCCACCACTGCAGAACACTTCTCTAAAGCAAGGATGCTTTGCCTGTCCTAAATTTAATCTAGTGGAAAAAATCTTTTAGATTATTGCTGTGTCCTTTACTGCCCCTCAGCTCTTACCAGTAGGTCTTTGTGCCAATATCTTAATTTTTCATTTTATGCTGCTTGCTTTAACAATGTGTTCTTTGGCAGTCAGCCATGGCTACAGCACTCTGCTATTAAAATGTCTGCTCTCTACTGCAGCTGTCCATTTACTTTATGAACTGATCACCCGGTAGAATATAATTTAAGGGAATAGGAATAAGTCATAGTTGAGGGCACAAAGTATCAGCTGATTTGCTGTATGAAGGTCTGTCCTTCAGAGATTTTTGAACTCAACTTGTCATACTACATGTTTATTTTTTAATTAGTGCGTAATGTGAAAAGCATGACTTGACATGCTGCACATAGTGGTTGAATAAAACCAATACTGTCCTTGTGGAAATACTCTCGGTACCAGGAGCACTCAGGAGTGGCACATTTGTCAAACTGAACACAGCACATAATACTTTTCCTACTTAAAAGCTATTGCAGGTCTAGAGAGCAGGAAAATTTGAATTTGTAATGGCATTAGTGTTAACATCTAAATAGAGCAAAGATGATCAATTCTTGGGAGACACTCGAACACTAGATTTTCTCTTGTAATCGCTGAGGTCGTATTGGGCTGAACCAAACTGTAAGCTGAATTTTTAAGTGAGAGACATTTCATGAAATGTTCTATTTGCCTATAATAGTGTTTGTTGAGAGAGATGGTGGAGAGGGTGGCTTACTGGACTGATGAAAACAAAAACATCTACTGATAAAACCCAAGGACTGGGTTGACATCATGTCTGGTAAACAAGGGAGGAATGGAACCAGAAATTAATGGATCATAATTGATGCACTGGCAATTAAAACTAACTAGCAGGCAGGGTAATGGGAGGATGACTCTGCTCCTTATGTTTTTCGAAGTCATTAAAAGTGTGGGAAGTGGCTGTAGAGAAAGGCTGGGAAGATGGAAGGAATTTTACTGTCATCTTTGCCATCTTTAGTATCCCTGGGATTTGCAGAAGTCCACCTGCTTCCCCCCCACCCTCCTCAAGACTGCATCATTACTGGGCCTGGTCCAGGGATACGCATTGATTAGATAAGCCAGAGATAAGGAATATTAAGATTGAGGTCTCATTTCCACCAGCAAACAAAAGCTGGGAAGACCTCTTTTTCCCCTCTCTGCCTTATGTTTCTTCTCTCATCTTTTACTTTAAAAAAAATGGCATTAGCAAGACATGACTTACTCTGTCTCAGTATTTCCGTAAGCTGATGGCCTATAAAGCAGTTAAAAGCAATGACTGAAATGGCTCAGCGATGGTGTGTATTTGCCAAGTCTCTGAATAGCCAATGGGACTGAGTGCTTGAATTCATTCCTCTAAGAAAAAGCTGGCAAGGTATATATGTAAATATAAATGTTATATATTTATGTATGTAAAAATAGATGTAAAAAATCAAGGCAGGCAAATGAATGATAAAAATAAGCATAAAACCAAAATATGGATCTAGTTCATATTCTTAAAGTTAAATGCAAACAAGAAGGCACTGGACCTGTAATAATGATAATTTTTTTCCCCTCAGTAAGAAAAGAAACATCTTTGTAGACAGAAGATCTCCAGTATATTCCTTCCTTCTCATTCTTCCTCCCAGTTCATTTGTAAGCTAACCAATACAGAATTTACTATCAAAATATGGTTTTCTGCTGTTGACTGCATTTTGACATGGAAATTTATTCTGACTTATATATATTCTTTTACAGAACTCAGTGTTGAAGAGTAAATGTAAAATCCACTCTCACTAACCTGTTTTTCTTCTTTCTGTTTACTGTACACATTGATGAACTTTTAGTGTTTACTTCAATCCCTCTTGGCAGTGACTGAAGACCTTCTAATATAGAGCTTTAAACATACTATTGCCTTTGAATGAGTAAATTTTGTAAGAAATTACATGCTCTGCAAAGACAGAGGTAATGGATAGTAGGGTCTTTATCTCCAAGGAGAGGTAAAGGGAATATAGTGAGATTCAATTTGCAGCCACCAACTGGGTCACATCTCAATGAAGATGATGTATTATTTCTGACAGACAATATGATCTGATGGCTACTAAAAGCACCACAGAGCAAGTTTGTTAGTCCTAGTCTAGTTCTCAGTGATCAAACTTCCAGTGAAAATTGGTATTCCCAGTGGTTATCAATATTTCTGTCTTGTGACTGTGTGCTTTTTATTCTATAAAGTCAAAGGTTATGTAAGTAGTTTTGGCAAAAAGGCCATAGACTAATTAGACATGGATCTTGAACTGTCTTTTCCTCTGAAGAGGATTTCTTCACTTAGAGGAGAGATATGTTGGCAGTGCAATATATTCCTTAAAGCTGTTTCTAAGTCATGTATAAGTATAGGATTTTGTTTTTCAGGTTTCTTACTATGGTACCTTTCTCATCATAGCTTTCTAAATGTG
Source organism: Morus bassanus (assembly GCA_031468815.1). Taxonomy (NCBI): domain Eukaryota; kingdom Metazoa; phylum Chordata; class Aves; order Suliformes; family Sulidae; genus Morus; species Morus bassanus. The sequence continues at coordinate 9,196,291 of CM062583.1, forward strand.
TAAGAGGTGCAAATCATCTTCTGCTGAATTATTAATCATGGAAAGATCTATCGATACTTTTGTGCATTGTTTTTCTTCCTGATTAACTTTTACTGTTGTGGTTTGCCATCAGCTGTAGACCCCTTTGTAAACTGGTCTCAACATACTTTTGTGCAACCACTTGGTGAAGAAAGCAGGCAGCTGAGTCATTTTTATGATCTCTAACAGTAGTAAGAGATTAGGTGCATTTTTTTTTAATAAAGACCTGTTGGGGCTGCAGGAAAAACCATAATGTCTTCCAATATGTCCTTAACCAAAATCCTAATGTTTAAAATTTATTTATGGGACCACATTAATTTAAGCAACAGTTCTGTAGATTGATTGTGCTTAAGCCAAAAGCTTACAAGGGTGGTAAATGTTTGCATATCCATCATGAACCTACAGAAAATAAGTGGATAGAATTCATTCCTTTGAACTATATTACCCAAGCTGATATTGAATCTACAATGTGCACCAGGAGGAGCAGGATAGAACTCTAAGTGTCACAGGACTGCAGATCCTTCCTTAAGCTTTTTTAAAAGAGCCAGTAACCTTGGGTACTAAGGTATTAAAATGGTCAGGTAAGCATTTCTGCATTTAAAATGACAACAGACTTCCATGACTCATGAAATGACATCTATTCATTCAGTGACTAAAAAACTAAGAGAGATTCACATATAGCTATAAACACTGACACAGTAAACAGACCTAAGGACCGTTATGTGTCTATCTGATACATACATTTTAATTCATTCACTGAATATGCAAACTATATATTTAGCTAAGTACTTAAAATTGGCCTCAGGTGTAAAATTTTAGAGATCATAACTGCATCTCCCCAGCGATACTCTTGTGTATCTATCTAGCTAGGGGATGCCCCCGTGTTAGCATCAGGAATTCAAAGCGGCATGAAGCAAGTGCAAAGCAGGAGCTTCCACCACTCCAGGGGAAAATGGCAGGCCTATTTTTTTTACTTCTCTCTTCAATATTTCATGAGACCTGATCGCCTCCTGCTATCAGGGCTGCCTTCTCCTTCTGATTTGGAAAACCTTTTTCTGTCTCATTTGGTATTTTTCTGCCTCCCCTTCTTTCTAATCTCTTATTCCCCTCTGGTTTTGCCCATCTTTGACACTCCAGGTCATCTGTATCTAGAGAAATAATGCTTAATTTTCTTATCTGCAGCTGCTTCTATGCTTTTCACAAGCAAAAGACTTCCAGGATGCTGGGACTATAAGAGAAGCACAACTCCAGGGAAAACTAAGGCTCATTTCTCTTAGCTGGAGTCTGCAATACTGCTCATGATTTAGATGCCTCAGCAGCACATGCTACTATTTTCTTAATATTGAAATACATCCCTTTAAATGCATGCTATCACACTACCTCTGCCAGGATGATTACAGTTATTTATATAGGTGATTATACCCGTAAAGAATTCTGTCCTTAAGAAAATTAAACATAAAAACTGTTTTCCATCTAATTTCTCTCTTGTGAAGTATTTTGGAATCAATATGAGAATTTAAGTGGCTGAATTGTCACATTAATGAGGGTTGTCATTTTTGAAGATTTTCACAGGACTAATAAGGTATCTCTTTTATAATGAAAATGCCTCCAACCCCCTTTTCCCTCTGAATACCACAGTGTGCCTTGAGCTAATTATGATTAGAAATTCTGACTCCAAAAGGAGAACTTCTTTTCCTTAAGTGCTTTCTGATGAACACAAAGAAGATTATGTTCCATGCAAACGTGTGTAACATTGTATGTCACTTACACAGCAGCGGAATCTGGAGTCTTAGTAGGAATTAAACACTATAAACATACTCCAACACATGTCACTGCATGCGTTGGAAAAGCCATAGTTCAGGTAGTGCCATTCCCACCTGAGTAAGTGAATTATTCAGAAGAACATTCCCCTTTCACCAAGATCCTCATTTACCTGTAGATACTGTATTCAAACTCAGCAGCTGTCATTGTACGACTGGTCGAATTCTCTAAAATATTTGTTCTCACTTTTGCTTGCAACCTAGAGAGTCATGTTGCCAGAGCACCATACTCTTCTTAAAAAAGGATTGCAGTGGATTAAAAAATGTAGCAAAAAAACCCCAAACAGATACCTAAAAATGTTTTAACCACCAACATTTAGGTGAATATCCACAAATATGTCTTAATTTACTCGCAGTTATTACTGTTAAAGCTTTCTTACACTCAGTGTATTGAATTTTATGTTCTTTCTCTATAGCAGTTTGGCACGGGATAGTTTCATACAGGGTATTGCAGGGTTCAGTCCTACACATAGAGACCTGACAATGAGGAGTGGTGGACTCCAGCTTTGTCTCTGCCATTAGCTTGCCAGTTTGATCCTGGCACCTTTCTGTACCTCAGTTTATTTAAAATGACTTAGAAGTAGCCTTAACTCTATTAAAACATATTCTGAGGATACACTGATGTTTGCAGAGCACCAGGAGTTCCTTGATTTCAAAGGATCTAGAGCAAAAAATATTCTTTATAGCTATCTTTAGAGTGAGACTGAAAGAGCAACAGTTTTACTCACTTATAATTTTGCATATAACTTTTTGTGTGCCAGCATTTTCTATTTCACCATGTAGATTGACAACATATTTTCAGCCATTAAAATGCCAGTCATGCTGTTTAGAATTTGTCCTTGAGCCTTGTGACAACCATCTAAAGCACACCCATTATTATTTATTGCATGCATTTCTAAAATAGTTCAGTCTCTTTCGAACTTGCTGCTATCTACAGCTACTAATTATTAACTCAGGAAAAAACACCTTCAACATCTCCTGGTTTAAAAGTACAGCGGAACCTTGCTAAGTGCCTTACTAGATAGAGCAGTGATTGAATCGCTGGCACCAGTATTTCAGGAAACTGTCAGAATCTCGTGGGATAATGTCTTCAGAAGTCCATGAATCAGGGGCAGGCACCAGCATACAGGAATAAAATTTCTATTTTGTCGTTGTGAGAATTCAGCCTTCTTACTTGACAGGAAAGCAAGTACTTAACACGTTGCAACTGAACAATGTTTGACTTTGAAAACAGTTCCAGCAAGATTCAGTGTTGAGGAAGGACCTTGGAGACACAGTGCCAGCTTATCCTCCGGCCTCTGTTGAGGTGGGCTAGCCAGCCCTACTCGGAGGAGCAATCACTAGCAACCTGTACACGTTTTATCTCCAGCAGCCCAGGATTGCTATTTAGGAATCATCTAATTATCCACTTACGTTCTCTAGATGATTTCCAATGCCTAGAACAACTTTATTTATACACATACACGCACACATTTGCACACATGTATATCAGGGTATATGTAAATGTTACACTTTATATATATACGTTTTCATTTATATGTACATGCATATATGAGCATAGCTGTCCTGAGTAACTAGAGCTAAAAAAAGAAATGGGGGGAGGGAGTAAGTATAAAAGAGAAAAAAATCCTTCTATGACATGAAACATTTCCTGATAAAATATTTCATGATTTTCCCAAGTGACTATGATTTTGAGCATACAGTATTACTGTCCTTGATGCTCCTGTGGAGCTCTGAAACATTTGGTTAATTGTCGAGCTATACGGGTTACACTGGTCACATCCATAATTTTGGATAAGGTCAACTCTTAGTGCACATGTTACTGCCACGTGGACAAAAAGAGGAAAAGCAATTGCATCTTTTAATCTGCATCTTTGAGCTCTTTGTTTTTCATTACCATTTAATAATGGAAATGTAATCTAATCACCAGAAAATGGTATTTCAGCTTTCATTTTTTATCTTCTGATGCTTTCATATGTTCAGACAAGAAAGATTAGGGTCAAATATATACATGGAGTAAAACTACTTTTCAAGACCGGAACTGTATTTTGAAAATCCTGTTTGCTGCTGGAGCAGTCTGCTTCTAGTTTTCTTTAAGTCTCTAAGTTAATTGAAACTAATTATTTGCATATAAAAACCAATGTGATTGAAGTAGTATTCATGGAAACAATATCCCTGTATTTGAGTTAATTCCTTTCGGAAGTCTGCTTCAGCTACAAACCAAGACTGAGAAAATGTACGATTCCTCTTAAAAGGATCCTCTCTGGGATGAGATAAATGAGGATGAATTAACATTTCATCTGAGTGAGTGGGAAGCATCCCCTGTGCTGGCTTCCAGTAAGCTGGAATCCTGCACAACATGCAGCTGTTCAGCCAAGGGCTATCCTGCGGTGACAGCCAGCAGGGACGTCTGAGGGAGCTGAGAGACGAACCATGCTCAGGGAGGTAGAATCTGGTCTGCACCTACCAGGAGAGAGTCTGAGCTGCTCCTCCACAACTCCAGGAGCATTTGTAGCCTCGCCTTTTGAAGTTGCTGTGGCCAAAATCTCTGTCAAGTTCAGCTACAGCGCAGGACCTCTTTGTGTTCTTTTCTGTGATCTCTGTTATCCATCTGCACTGCTAAGCAGATAATTAAATTGATCAGAGGACGTATTTTAATCATTAATGCCTTCTCATAGCGTGCATAAGCATCTCTTTTAATACTTTCAGTTATTATATACTTTTTCATGTAATTCCCTAGTTAATGTGAATTTTCCCTAAGAAAGAAGGTGGGATTAATCTATAATTCTGTCTATCTTAGGTTTCTTAGATAGTCTGTCACCAAATTACAGAGCATCTGTCATTGGTAAAAACAGTATCTAAAGAAACAAAATTATTAGCTCAAAAGGTAATTTTGTACACTCCTTAAACCCTCTAAAGCAAAATAACAAATGATACAATGAAAAGGTGAGGAGGTAATACACGACTTTTATTTTAGAAGAGTTTTGATGGAACACCATATAATCAAACCATTGTTGGGACTGGTGAAATTATTGGCAATCCTAGTAGAGAGGGTAACACTGAGTTTGCCTGGAATCAAACTGGTGTGTCTCAGCTGTCTCGTCAGTTCAAGGTACAGGCTCATCAGTGGGGGCATAAATGAACAACTGTGCTCTGTCTATCACATTTATTTGCGTGCTAACAGCATGCGGCAATCTTTGGTCACCGCAGCATCCAGGTGTCTTTTGTCATTTCTAATTATTTTTTGAACAAGGCTCAAAAGGACCATGTTTAGTTCTCTGCTTCCAGCTGCTGAGGGATGCCGAGAGTCTTCCCCGTGGATGAACGTTAATATGAACGCTGTACTTTGTGCAGTCAAATGAAAACAAACACATAAATGTGTTGCTCTTGCTGCATTTATTCTTTCCCTATATGCTTTCTTTTCTTTTACATTTTATTTCTTAATATGTATAGCTCTTTTGCCGCATTATCCACTGCCTCGTATGCTGATTTTACATAGATTATTACTTCTGCAAATCTCAGGATTAAAAACTATAATGTTATTGTAAAATGGAGGATGCTAGCTATACAAACAAAAAAGGTTTCATTTCATCTTTGTTAATTTTTTTAAGTATTTTAGTATTTGAAATGTTATTAAATAACAAAACCAGCAAAAATACAAATTGTCTACATCAATCAGTTTAGCTCAGCTTCATTGTAATTCAGGAGGTGGGAAACATCAAGTTCAGATTTTGTAAAGAGAGTGGAACTCTGTTACGTGGACAAATTTGAACAGACCTTTTGTTTTCCACTAGAGTTAGGGAAATACATGCATTTCCAGTTTGCAAACATACATGAAATGGAAACCAATCCAAAGTTAAAAGAATGAAGAGGGTTTCCCTTCAAGCGGGTCTATGACACAGATACTGACTGGAAAATATTCTTATTTACAATAACCAACAAGTTTCATACTGTATGGCTGGCTGTTTACACCTATCTCATTATCATTAACCATCAGCAAGTCAGCTGAGATTAAGGAAGGTAGCAAGGTTACAGCTGGATACTCTCAAAATACCTGTTCAACTATTATTACCAGGAAAACTGGGCCCCCCTAACGCTCCCTGTGCTGAACCTGCTCATACTTCACCCAATTCAGGGCAGAGCATGTCCTTGGCTCATGAAGTCCCTGGCCTGCAAATTGCTGAGGGCTGGGAGGATATTTGGGTGAATATCTGCTCATCCTGCTCTTACGCTCTTCTCTGGGTGGTCGGTGTTACCCATTGCTGTGTCTCTGGTTTTTGGAGGCAGCACAATGCCAGGTCAGTGAGTGAAATGGATAAAACAAGCTTCTAGTACATCTCCCAATGTAATATAACATCAATTTAAAGCAATTTAGTATAAAATCAATGGAATGGAAAGTCCTTGAGCTGAAGACATATAAAATATTAAACTGATCAGAGAAGATACTGCACTTGATCCTAGCTAGATCTTAGTCTGTAGTCTGTCAGTAGGATTGTATAAGACTATCTTTTGAGTTAAGTAGTCAGAAGCCGAAGTTGTGTATGTAATGCTTCCCTTTTTTGAAGTTATTTTTCAAAAACTGTGAATTCTGCTTAAAGACTGGATCTTAGTCTTGAGGCTATACAAGCATTGTGGAAATCTGTTAAAGAGCTAAACAGATACAGGAGGCTCTCAAATCTGTCCTAAAATATCTCTAGGTTGTTTTCTTCTTTTATAGATGTACTTTTCTTTCCAAGTTTTGTTTCATAATCATTTTCAGATAATAAAAGTATGAGCTGGAGTTAAAAAAACGTGGTTATGCCACCACTTCCAGGTCAGTACACATAGCTTATGTGCCCCCTTTGTGTTGGTTACAAGCATTCCAGGTCCTCTGAAATAGCTGAAAAGTACGACGACAGGGAACCATTTCTTCCTTGATCTCGTTCTCTCTGCATTTGGGCACCTGCCTAGGAGATCCACCATGGAAACTCCATGGATGCTTTGTGTTGGCATTGAAGAAATACCTGCCAGTGCCTGCAGAAAGGCAGTGGGAAATTTAAGACTCACCCAGTGAGTCTGTAATATAATTTCTTTTACTTTTGGAAAGGAAATGGAGAAGAAAGTTAGTTGGAGGAAATTTCAGTAGGAACAGTGAAGTCGTTCTGATGAACAAGGTAGGGAAAAATCAAATCTATGCTAACGCAGCTGATGTTTACATTAATGCTCAGAAGCTGAGAATGACTGAAAGAATGCATGACTGACTGTGTGGTTAAAGCAATGATGCCTGACTCAGGAAATCTGAGTTCATTTCCTGGCTTTCCTATCTCTTTAGCTTTGCACAAGAGATCTAATCTCTCTCTGCTTGCTTTTTTTTTTCCTTCCTGTACCACAAGGGAGTAATTACGCTTCAGATTGTTCTAAGAATAAATGCATTAATGTAGCCAGTACATTTAAGTTCAGGCAAAAAGACATATAAAAGCTTCAGTTGTTGTTCTTTATTTTTAAAAAAAAAAGGCCTTTCTGCTATCTATAGGGCAAATGTACTGGAGTCTTCATGCCCTGCGTCTAGAAAGGTGAGGAGGGGCTTGCAGTGCCTGGGCTGACATCTGTAAGCAGGTCTTACACCCTGGCAGCGTGCCCACCTTCTAGTCAAGAGGCTGCGGCAAATGACGCTTATCAATTACAGAGTGTTGTTCTTCCTACATGAACATAGCTTGAAGGTACCACGCGGCTTTCTTCCTCTGGGAGGCCTGGTAAAGCAGGCAGGCAAAAAAAATTTAGAAGCATCGGCGGTCAAAACTTTTGAGAAAAAATAAACTTTGAAAATCGGAAGTTGAAGCACAGCACTACAGATGCTGAGATGGTAAGACAACACGTACTTGAAGAAGAAACGGTGGGAGATGCAGAAATACAGGCCCCAAACAAGCGTGCAGGCAGCTAGGGAAAGCACTGGGGTAAAAATACTGAGGCAGTGACATGATCCTGAACCATCTCACATAACCACAGGCAAATTCCTGCACCTTGCAGAAGTTCTTGGTATTGTCAGTGCCTTCCGATTCCTGGCACAGGCAGAGAATTTGAGGGAAGTCCCAAGTACTTCCGCGAGCACCAGCATGGAGAAAGCCTGGTCTCCCGTGGATTTGCATCGTGCTATTGACTGCAAGAGTCCCTCTAGGCTTTTGACGTAGCTGAGACATTTGTGAGGCCTCTTTCCCCAGCGAGTAGCAAGGTGGGTGCTGGTCTCTCCTCCCAAGTAACAAGTGACAGGACGAGGGGAAATGGCCTCAAGCTGCGCCAGGGGAGGTTTAGATTGGGTATTAGGAAAAATGTCTTTCCTGAAAGAGTGGTCAGGCACTGGCACAGGCTGCCCAGAGAGGTGGTGGAGTCACCGTCCCTGGAGGAGTCCAAAAACCGCGTAGACGCGGCACTTCAGGGCATGGTTTAGGGGGCATGGGGGTGTTGGGTTGGCGGTTGGACTCGATGATCCCGGAGGTCTTTTCCAACCTTAATGATTCCACGCGTACCCCCCACGCCCCTGAGGCAGGACGCGCGCAGGCCTATCTCCCTACCACTGCAACAACTCGGGTTTCCCTCGCAGGACCCAGCGGGCTCGCCCACCGCTGGGGCGGGCCGCAAGCCGTGCCCAGCGGGCCTGCGGGCGCCGCGCCCCGGGAGCCCGCCCCGCCCCGCCCCGGGAGCCCGCCCCGCCCCGCCCCGCCCCGCCCCGGGAGCCCGCCCCGCCCCGCCCCGGGAGCCCGGCCCGCCCCGCCCCGCCCCGCCCCGCCCCGGGAGCCCGCCCCGGGAGCCCAGCCCGCCCCGCCCCGCCCCGCCCCGCCCCGGGAGCCCGCCCCGCCCCGCCCCGCCCCGCCCCGCCCCGGGAGCCCAGCCCGCCCCGCCCCGGGAGCCCGCCCCGCCCCGCCCCGGGAGCCCAGCCCGCCCCGCCCCGCCCCGCCCCGCCCCGGGAGCCCGCCCCGGGAGCCCGCCCCGCCCCGCCCCGGGAGCCCAGCCCGCCCCGCCCCGCCCCGGGAGCCCAGCCCGCCCCGCCCCGCCCCGCCCCGCCCCGGGAGCCCGCCCCGCCCCGCCCCGGGAGCCCGCCCCGCCCCGCCCCGCCCCGCCCCGCCCCGCCCCGCCCCGCCGGCGGAGCCTCCCTCCGCCCGGCGGCCCCGCCCGCACGGCGCGCGCGGCCCTGCACCACAGCCGGCGGAGGGCGGGGGCGGAGGGAGCGCGGCGCATGCGCGGCGGGGCCGGGCCGGGCCGGGCGGGGCGGGGCGGCACCTGAGGGCGCAGAGCGGCGGGGCCCGGCCCGCCGAGGGGAGCGCGCCGGCCTCGCGGACAGCGGCCCCACGGACGCCGGCCCGGCCCGGCCCGCCGGTGAGTGCGGCGGCCCCTCGCTCCCCCCCGCGGCGGGCCGCGCTCCCGGGCTCCCCTTCCCGGCGGCGAGGGGGCCCGGCCCGGCCCTGCCCTGCCCTTCCCCGCCCTCCCGGCGGGGCCGTTCCGCGGCCTCGGGCGGGGGATGCGGCGGGGCCCGGCGGGAGGGGCGGCCTCCCGCGCGTCCCGCTCGGCCGCAGCCCTCAGCCTTGGGCGGCCCGGGCGGCGGCTGCGGCTCCCGCAGGGCCGCTGGCTGCGGGCCCGGCCGCAGGTGCGGCCTCCCCCGGCGGCGGGGCTTGGGGCCGGCGGCGGGGCCGGCCGGGCTGCGCCGGGGCTGGGCGGCGGGCTGGGGCGGCGGGCCTGGCGCCGGCTGCCGCCCTCCGGTCCCGCTTTGCGGTGGTTCCTCCGTCCTCTGATTCTCTGCTTGCTGGGACGTACCTGCGGGTACGGGGGGAAGCGGCTGCCGAAGGCCCCCGTCGCAGAGCTCGCTTTGTAGCTCCAAAAGGGGGAAGAAGCAGAAGCACCTGGTCTGTGGTTGTTCAGAGACAGCAGTTTATAACAAAATACGGGTGGAATATCTACTTTAGCTGTGATCTCTTTAGCTTTCGCTTTTAACAACAAGGGAACGTTATGTGCGTTATGATTTTGCTTTAATGACACTAAGACTTTGCTTTCGTCATCCAGAGCCCCTTGTAACACCGTGTTCTGTCACATGTACTTTGACACACAATGAAACGTAGGCACCTTCAGCCTTTAACTTCGCGTTGGAGGAAGTTGAGCTGTTTATCTTCAGTTAGAGAAAGGAAAAGTGAGTGGGAGCTTTATGCTGTAGTGGAGCATTAGTGCCCAGGCCAGACAACAAATTCAGGTAAGGACTGTAGATCTGGCAGTCCGTCCGGTACCTCATATAAAGATGTTTGCCAGTTTTCAAGGAAATTGGTTCAACTTGCAGGATTGGTGCTTCGTATTAGTAGCAGGTTTGTTCCTGGTGTTTGTGGGATTTGAGCCCTGATTTGTTACAGAATAGATTTTTTTGTTATGAAGGTACTAAAAGCGAAATGAAGTTGCATCTAAGGTCTCGTCATGCTCTTATAACTGAGAACTGCTCTAAGTGTTCTCCGAAAGGTCAAGAATATCTCTTTTGGAATAGTCAAAAATACAAAACTCTTCATCATATTAGTGTGAGGCAGTAAATACTTCATGTTTTGTGGTGATACTGAATGAAATCTGGCAGATATTTTTTCATGTGTATAATGATCACATAACTCTCAATTCTGTGGGCTCATTTTGAATTTAGCGCTTCCAAGCTGAAGAGGTAAATGCTGAACAATTGGAACATCAGCAATAACCAACTGCCTAAATGTTAACCAAGGATCTACGTGAACATACGCTTTACAGAAGAAAAAATGTTTTTAAGTCAAAGTTTAATCTCTGCTCACAGTTAGTACTTTTCATTATAGAAATGTCCATGTTTGGGCTCCAAAAGCTGCTGAGTGTCGTCTTTGAATTTTAAAGTTACTTAAAGAGTAGAAATGTTTCTGGCTTAGAAGACTTCTATATTTGATTTTTTTTGACCACTGTAACATCTTGTGTTTTTGAACATAGAAAAAATGAATAGTCATGACCTCAATTAACATAATTATCTCATTTAATGTATTGTTATACTAATGTGTAATCCTGTTTAATGGAACTGTTCATGTAAAAGCTCGCTGGAGTAAAACCTATTACTTTTGGACCTGATCATCCTTTAAGAGGGATTGGTTATTTGGAATAAACCAGTTACAAAGAAGTGTTGGCACTGGTTCTCTAGATAAAAAGCCATCATGCCATCAGTCTTCAGAAGAACGTTGTTTGCCTAAAATTGTTACAAAGTGTGGATCTCTGAAGATGGAAGAGATGAAGAAATAAAAGGTAGCCAGTTGCGGCTGTGGTTGTGGTGTTCTTTTTTAGCCACTATTTGGAAGTGTAAACAGCAGCACTGTCTTCTTAATTAGAAGCTTTCAGGCAGGGTTAAATTCCTTGCCAACAGGGATACTAAGAAGATCAAAATACTAATGGTGCTTTCGATAATTAGGTTTAAAATCCTGTATTGTGTTTCAATTGGAGCAATAAAAAAGCTTATGTGAATCTCTGGATACCTGAATACATGTATGTTACAATAAAATCCCAACAGCATTAAAATAATTATTCCGAAGATGAAGTTTAGCTAGTCAGTTTAGCTAGTCTCCTGGGTCTTTGCATTTCTTTGTACCTCTGGGACACGTATTCCAGTTCAACTCTTAAACTTCTATCAAATAGGTGCATTCTGGAATACATTCTGAGAACATTGCTCCTCCTTGATCAAAAGTAGCTTGATTTGTAGAGATCTGGACTTTGCTTGCTAGCTATTCTCTTGTCTATTTTAAAGGGAGGATTCAGCGGGAGTGGTTCTGCTGATAATACCCTACAATAAGTGAAGCAAGAAAGTCTTCTCAGGGTGGGGGATGCTTATCCCTGGTCACATGGGGAGCTGGTGTCACAAGTTCTCAGTAAAATGCCTTTTTCACTGCAGATTGCTGGTATTTTCATGAGCACTTAGTCCGTGATGAGTTGAGGTAGTCTTCTGCAGAGTGCATTTTAATGGCTTTGATAGAAGCAGAAGTATGGTTAATGTTGGCAAGGTTCTCACTGCAAGGAGTCTTGGCTTCTTAGCCAGAGGAAAATAGCTGATAAGGTTTTACTTTTATGGTTGAACAAGTTATAGGTCTGGAATAACCCTTAAATTGCACACAATTTCTGAATTTATTCCCTGAAGCAACTCCTATGCTTTTAGCCTAATTAGCCCAGATGGCTTGTGACACGCACAGCACGAGTTAAGCGGCACGTCATGAGAGAACTGAATATCCTGGGTTCTTTTGGCTCGGTGGTATCAAGTGTACTTTGGGATGGAGATTTGAGAGTCTCTTCTAGAGAGATGTAGAGATTCTTGCTCTGATGTGAGTTTGTATGATACTTCAACTCACATCCCTTTTGTGAGTCATATTAAAGGTAGGTTTTACTTACATGCATTTTTCTGGTCTTATACAATGAAATTATTACATAAACTTGTTGATCAGTATTTTTGATGACTTGGGGGAAGCTATGGCTTTTAACTAACCTTCATCTCAGTAAGGCACGGCTGTATAGGTGGAAACCTGACAAGGCCAAAGCTGCTGCTGTTAGTAGCAGGAGACTTAAAAAAAGGAGCAGAATCTTTCATCCTGCATAGCATTGTCCATCAGTAAGCAGACTTAAAAAAAACCAACCAAACAAAAAAACCAAAAACTTAATCTCTCTGTGTGTAAATCTTTCAGTCATGAAAGCTCTCTGAACTGATAGTTTATAAAAATAACACTTTACCATGACTAAATTTGAAATCTCCATTAAACAAAACAAATGATACCTATCAGCTTCCTTTAAATTCAAGTAAAATGTAAGCATAGATGACTGTGTCTGTGTAACTCTGTGAGCTAATGTGGGAGAAACTGATCCTGTGGACAAACTGTCACTAGTGACTGAAGTTACATATGTCAGTTTCTTTGAGAGTACTTTTTTTTTAATTGCAAATGTATAAGAACATAACAACTGTCTGTCTTCTAGACTGTGGAAGACTGATAGGTACTTTCAGATATAGCTATTTATGTATCATAAAATCAGTAAGAAAATATAAAGCACACTTTAAAATACTTAGAGAAGACTGCCAGTCTGCGGTTAAAAACGTTTATCTGTTTTGTTGTGGCAAACTTGCAAAGTTGTTTGGTACTGGAATATTTTTAGAGAGTTTGGATTTCAGATTGGGAACTGATGATAGCCATCGAATCATGGACAGAAGCTGTAAGTGTCCAGCACTAGTGAAATGAAATTCAGTAGCAGGAAAGTGGTACTTTGAACATGTGGTTCAAAAATAAGCAAGTTTCAACTGAAAGTTGTAATATGCCAGAATATGGCTGCAGTATTTTTGGTTAAGGGTGGATGTTGAAGAGGAGTCAAACTTCACTTCAAAGAATACAAGTAATCCAGTATCTTCTTGAAAGCACACAGATGCAAAACAAACAGTTTGACATACCAGGCATGTTTGGTAGCAAGGAGAGCAGAAATCGGTGCTTGTAATGTAGGGAGTTTACAAGTAGTTTTTTGCAGGAATCTGTGCAAGGCAATGAAATAATCTTTAAAAGAATTATTAGCAGGGCTCTGGAACTCCTTGCTTAAGGTAGTTGTGGATGGCAAAAGTTTGGGGGCTCAAAGACAGGTTGGACAAGATAGTGGAGGAGAGATCTGTGGAGGGTTCCTAAACTACTTCAAATTCAAGAAATCCTATGAACTGAAAGTAGTTGAAGGTTGAGGAAGTCACAATCTATGCTTGCCCTGTTTATCCTCTTCCTGCTGCAGTTTTTTAAAGCTACCACAGGAGACAATGTAACTTTTTATTCATTGCCTTTAAAATAGGATTGACTGCTGGAACTGTATGGCTGAGCTGGAGAATTGAATCTGGAGAGTTGAATTGCCATCATCCAAACCCAGAGAAATATTATGATTTATATAATATTGCAAGCTTATCCAAGGTTCACTTGCTCTCTTTCATAAGAGAATTTTTAAAGATTTTCCTTGTCAGTCCTTTTTCTAGTCTCTTTTTTTTTAATCCAGCAGTGGCTGGCTTAACAATATGTTGTTTTTTTTTTTAAATCAATAGCAGTGGTTTGACATGTTCTTGTCTCAAGGTCGTGATCTTCTGACAGAAACTAAACTATGTTAAAATAGCATTGGCAAGATGTAGAAAAGAAATTCCCAGAACTATTTTCTTCTGTCTTCCTACTGCTTCATCTTGTCTAGTCATGCTCAGTTATCACCAGTGAACATCATCAGGCTACTGAGGATATCTCAGTACTGGCGAGTCTATGAATTACATGCAGTCTCCTTCAGTCATCTCTGCTTGTCATTCAGCCTGACCTATAACTACAATCCTTATTCAGGCGGCAGTAGAAAGAATGAGTATGTGTGACTGGAGGAGGGGAAGAAAATCTTATGTATTGGTGGTAGGCATAGCCTCATTGCAGATTTAAACTAATGGGAATTGTTAATCTTAAGATACCTACACAGATAAACTGTTCAGCAGCGGTTTGGATGGGTAGTATTGTTTCTGTCATTAGTCATTATATAATCAATACAAAAATATATTGAACGTTACCTGTTTGTACCACCATAAGCAGGTTTTACCTCAAGACACTCAGTGTTCTTACATGGAGAAGATGCATCGAATGAATAAACAAACTAGAGGGGTAGGATAGACAAGGTGGCAGTCTAAAAAGGGATATTTCCATTTATAATCAGTTGTACTCAAAGTTCCACTTGGTTTCCAACCTGCCTGTTCTTATCAGCAAGAAAATCCTGCTCCAGGTCGCATGCATTACTGAAGTAGCAGAAAACGGTAACTGGAAGCTGACTCTTTAGTTTGTTACTGAAGCAATGGTGAAGTATATGTCTCCTAGCAGAGTTAGAGACAGGAGTGGGATGTTGGAATCATTTGGTGACAGTGGATAGTTCTGAGGGAAAAGGGAGGCTCCTCTTTTTTTAAGTGAAACATTTGCCAGACAATAGCAGGTAATTCCTACTGGTTTGCAGAATGACATTGCTTTTGTGTCTGAACTCAGAGACAGATTAATCTGTCTTGTAAGAATAAATTCAGAAAAATTGAAATGGCAACAGGAAATGCTGTTTGAAGGAATACCATCAGCAAAAGCAGTGCCCTGTTTCTGCTGTCAGTTGCTTTGATGCAGACATAATCACAAAATCTTCGAAAGGAGAGATTGAGATCCACCATTTCACTTCTAGAAAGCTTGGATTCTAGACTGTGATTGGTGTTAGGGGTTATTCAGTCAATCTTAACTACAGCATAAACTTTAATTTGCCTTTGTGATATAAACAGTGATGTCAGCTTTAAAACTTTTCTGAAAGGCAGCTGTCTACATCAAATGGGGAAGATCAGAGTTGTTCCAGTATGTATGTACATGCACATATACATATACACAAATTATGGATTATCTTCCAGGAGAGAAATCTTGCCAAATACAAGCAAGTGTTAAGACAGCACAAGAGAGTGACCTAGATATAGATGTGCCGTATAATTGTGGTACTTTTGTGTGTGTGTGTGAAATAATGCTCAAGTAATAAAATAGTTTAGTTTTTTTCTTCTCTGTAGCTGTATGACTTTGTCTTTAGTTTGCAGAGCATTAGATCTGTAAGGCAGACAGTGTACATTTCTTCCTAGTTTGGTTTTCCCCTATCTGTTTATTATCTTTGCAAATTTGGTAACAATTTAAACTGAATAATATCATCAAAGAATTGAAGCAAATAAAGACTCTTTGTATCTTTTCACCAACAGATTTTGAGAAAAATACATCTTTTTACAGCTTAAGAGCTGTTAAGCTACCCTGCTGAAGAAGCTTGGTCTACATGACTCGCTCACTAAGGTTGAATCTGTTCAATTTGTTCTGGTCACAGAAGGCTGCTCCTCGTGCAACATAAATGAAGTAATCCACATAATTTAATTCCTTCTAGAGGAGTATTAATGCATTGGAGCTAGGTGTATCAGCCATGATTATGTCAATTGTTTCTGCTTCTAATTTATTACAGTGTATCCCATGTGCCTCTTAGAATGCTTTGACAGCTGTTCTTGGGGTCAGCACACTTAACGTAGTGGTTTTTATCAGCTGCACCTTGTGTTCTCTGGATTTCCAGTGAAAGCCTTGCTATGTTCTGGATCTTGTGTTTGGAAGAGTTGGTTATGCAGGGCAGTGCACAGTGTTTATATCTGCAGGTACAGAGTTGGCATTGCTAGTTCGGGTTTAACAAGTTATGACTGCTACATTTGGATGAGTGATTGGAAGAGTGCACAAAAGCAAACTTAAGAAAAACCCAGTGTCCATTGGTGTCTGAGCTGCCTTTAGTTCTTACTAAAGGCATTTTCCAGAATTTTGACAAAGTCAGAATAGGTCTATGTTGTATCTCTGCTGTGGCAAGAAGAGTAGATCTTTTGAAGAAGGAAATTGATTACTTCCTCCAAGAGGATGCATCAGATGACTGGCAGATTCAGAGAGGAGTTGTGCCTCTGCAACGCTTTATTCAGCTTGCTTGCTGACCTCTGTCCCTGAGAACAGTTAGGCTGTCAGCACTAATGCAGGAAAGTGTCATTACATTTCACGTCTCATTTATGAATGAACTATGATAACCTGTATTAATATTTAAGAGGAATGTGAAAGTGCACTATTTCAAGTCTATTTCTTCCTTTTTGCAGGCCCTGATACTCTCTTTTATTGGGAGTAATATATCCTTACCCCCAAGTATCTTCTTCCATCTTATTTTCTTTGTCCTGAAGCTGCTCCCTTGCTGCAGCTGGCTAAGTGTCTGGACTTTGACTGCCCTCTGCCTTATTAGCCATGTTGTAAGAATGCAAAAAATCAGGGCAAATTTACCTATTTGAGAAACCTTAGCAAAGGTCTTATTTTTAGTTAAATTTGCATTGTCTTCCTCCCCCACCCCCAAAAATCGTAAGGGTTTTATGATAACTCAAATCCTGTTTTGTTTCAACCTTATGGCAAGGTTTGTAAAAATTTGGGGTTTAAAATGCATAGCCTCTATTTTGCTAATATGCAAAGCACAAGCGGGCAAACTCTTACAAAGTATAAATTTCTGGGCAGATAGCACTTAGCCTTTTTTTTTTTCCCTCCTTGAGGTGCCTGATATTTAATGTAAATAGCATTAATGGCAGAATGAATTGAGAGTGTAGCCCTAAGGGATGTGAATGGAGTTTTTGGTTCTGAAAGTGTTCTGGTAGCTTTCCTCTACAAAATAGAGCTGCATTTCCCTGTTTCTTTTTCTCCAGTAAGTCCTTGGGTCGTCTAGCCTTACAAAGCATTAAGAAGCTGTATTCTGCTGGATAACTACAATGCTTTTAAAGATTGCAAGGAATGTCATATCTTTTTGCTGTACTGACTAAAGATACCCTTCAATCTTAGAAATACAGAAGCCCTAATCTCCTCAGGATGTCTCCCTTGTTCTCTACTCCCTTTATCTCTATTCATTATCATGCTCTGCTTATATTCCTTGACGTAGCGTGTTCTGATGGACAGTAAATAAAATTAAGTACAACAGCAGCTTTGATAACTGTTTTGCTTGGTGTTTGATAGACCAAACTTTACAAGTGGATAGAACATCAGCATACCTAAGTGTGAGGGAGGAAGAATGGAAAAGGACTTCTCTCTAAGCTTTCTGAGATCTGGGAACAGAATCTGACAACCTCAAACACAGAATAACAAAATTATTTCAGAGAAACAGAACAATAAGCATTAAGCGTCTTGGAATTTCTTACCATTCTTTAAGACTATGGTACCTTCAAAAGGCAGACTGTCAGGGATGCTAGTATTAATCGCTGTGCAGTTTGGACATAGTAAAGGGAGAGGCACTAGAATTCATGGATGCCTTCATGAAGCACTGGGACTTGATTCAAGAACAGAGGTGTTTTGGAGACACTGAAGACAGGAGAAGGAAGACAGGCTTGGAGGATTTCACTGCAGAGCTCATAAATCTTATTGGATCTCGGTGTTGAGAGAAGGCTTTTTTGGTTGAGCTGGAGCCAGTCTGTGCAGGGTAAAAACCACAAAAGGATATTAGACAGTTGTAAATACTCAGAAGTTCAGTCTCAGAGCCATCAGAATTTCTAGTTGTATTCTGACTAAATTTGATTCATACAACATGCATGATTTCCTCAGCATTCATCATCTTTAATTCCTCAGAGCTTGTCCTGCTCAGAGCAGGTGTTTGCTAGCTACATCTCCTGCCAGTCTCTCACTTTCTGTTAAGCTCCCATGGTTGTCTTAAAGCTGAAAAGTGACTTGCAGCCATGCTCCCCATCCTGCAGGGTTCCTGAGTACTTGCTAAAGAAGCCTTTTGCTGCATCTGTTGCAGGGGCCTCCCTGATTTTTTGCTTATATCATTCAGTACCTCCCTACACTGGTGGAAATAAGGTATTTTCATGTAACTGCTCTAATGCATTTTTAATGTAATTTTTAAGAAAAATAGTTCTTAAGTTATGCTTAAGTTTCACCATGTATCAGTGGTGAAAAGATCTGTATTGTGTGTGTCCTGAATAGAAAAATAAATAGAAGCTGTGGTGTTAAAACCCAGTGGTGCACAGAGGTTGTTTTTATGAGCCACACGCAGAGGACAGAGTTGAAATATATGTGCAGTTAAATTCACAAAGGCCATGTAGTATATCTAGATTCAGCAGATTATAATTAAACTACAATCTTTTTCAAACTGGCAAGTTTGTCTCTTTTGTGTGTATGTGGAGGGTGTCTTTAGTTATCATGAAAATCAGTGGGAAGTCAGGATCTGCCATCTTGAAGCATATCCAATGCACCCTGAAGAGCTCGTCTTGTGTCTCAGATTTCAGCAGGGCTCTCCTGTTAGAAGTGTGGTGCAGAAAACAGGATATAGTTGTTAGTTAAGGTAGTAGATTGTGCCTGCCTTGAGCCACCCACTCACGCCTGCCATTTGCTCTTCAGTTCCCAAGGGTACGCTTCTCATTTTCAGCACTGCTTTGGCAGTAGTGAACAGTTGTTTTCTCTGCCCTAATGTAATGCTGTGGCCAGGTAAGCTTTTCACTAGAGGAGATAATTTAGATTACCAGAGGAGGGTTGTTCTCACCTGCCTGTCCCTGCTGCTTGTGTACTAGAAATGTGCTTTTGTTCTCTAGGAGAAAGAATGAAGGTCCCTGGAAACTCTAGCACCATAGAGTTGGCAAGATAAATATGCATGAATATTGGTAAACTGCTGCTTCAGATCACCTGTCACTGAGCCAAACAAGTAGAATTAGATAGTATCTTAATTCTTAGGCCTTCTGCGGAAGGCAAATTATAAGAGTATAAGGTATGGCTTGGCAAACATTGTCATTAAACTTGATTGGCTTCAGTAACATCCAGCACATGATGGCAGAAATCATTCATTCACAGAGCTTTGTAGCAGTTTTTGTGTCAGTCTGTCCAAACCAAATGCCAAAAAAATTGACTGATAACTGGTGTTTGATATGTGAACACTGATGGACATAATGTTTCTAGGTAGGTAAGGAAGCTTGTGTGCCGCTGTAGCTGCCAGCTTCTTACACACCTTCAGGAAAGTACCATTTTTGTTATCCAGAAGCAGCGAGGAGGTGTTGACTATCTTGGTTTTCCAGCACAATCCTGTTAAACAAACTTAGGTTTATCTCTGCCTCAAGAAAAAAATTCTTCACACTGGGAAGGAAGTTGCTCTAAGAAAAGCATCTTAAGTTAGCTACTCAGTATTTCTGTTTCTTATTTAGGTGGTCTTAAAATCGAGAAGAATAATGAAACATACATCTGAAACTGTTGGCATAGCAATAGCTCTGCAGAATTGCTCTCGTCTGTCACCAGTCTGTCAGATACGTTTCATCTGGCAGCTGTTTATTCATACATGCTATGAGTGTAGGAGGGGACTTTGGTCCCACTCAAAGTAATCTGTTTGGAACTTGAAAATGCTATTAGCTCTCTGATAGCATGGATCATAGGGATTGCAATATTTTAAAGGTGCCTGAGCATTGAAATGCATGAACCTTAAGCTGTTTTTTGCTGTAATAATAATTCAACAATGTGTAGGGCGGAGTCTTAGATGCAAAGCCAAACTTTGCTGAGAAGCATATATGTATATAGGCAACTGTCTTCCTGGTGTTATTGAAACAGCCTGGGAATGAAGTAAAAGTGAATGTTGTGTCTGCTAGTTGAAAGTAACATCAGAGGATCTTGTCGAGGTGTAAATAATCCTGTACAGAAAGCACAAAGGAGAGTGAGAATGAATATCCTTTTGCTTATCACCAGGATCTTGAATATCCTTGAAGGTAAGGATGTAGCAGCTTTTCAGTTAATTCAGATTATACTTCAGAGAGGTAAGTTTTAATTCCTTTTCCCTGGATCATTATATAAGACTAGGCTCTTTATAATTAGTTTAATCCCCGATTAGGCTTGTTTGCACTAGATACATGCTTTGCCTTGGGAAATACATTAAAGCTAGTTTGCCCAAATGTCTGTTTTAAAAAAAATCCATAGATTACAGAAGTCTAAAAATACTTTGAATTTCTATATGATACAGCAGAATATGACTTAAATTGTATTGAACCTGAGTTTCACAGGATGCAGAAGTCATACTATAACTTGCAGGTACTATGCTTCTTGATAAGGGAATTTCGTTTTTAGGGTAATGCAATTTCTAGTAGTAAATATATGTCAAGATTGAGGGTGTTTAAGAGAACTTCATGAGAAGGTTTTCCATTTTCTGGAACAAGTAACATCAGCCAAACATGACACTGAGTATTTTTTGGTTTGGTTTTTTTTTGACGGCATTTTGTTTCGGCCAAACAAATGCAACCGAAGATTGAAAAGCTAACACAGTAGTTACAGTTCTGTAGCTAGCAAAACGCAGGCAAATATTGCTTGTACGCAGTCTTCTAATTTAATTATCTGAAGTGTTTTAAGCAGTCAGTACACTTTTCGTAAAGATAATATTTTGTTTTTCCCTAATTAAGGATAAATGAGCAAGCACCCTCCCTAGAGAACTGAAAGGTCTTTTCCAGTTTAATTTGCAGCACTTGGTGGAGGATTAAAGTAATCTCATTAAATGGCCTCATTTAAATTTTGCAGTCACCTAAGAGATGGTAGACAGATGTGAAAAGGGAATTGTCCATAAAGCATGCAAGTTAAATTAGCAGCTTTCTAATTTAACTTTTTGAATTTGGAAGATTTCTTTGAGACTTGAGCCTTTTTGTTAGAGTTGGGATATCTTTTGATGGATCTTCAGTATGATGCTTGCTGTCAATGAATGCATCATGATGTTAAAGGCCTTTTTTTATGCATGGAGTTATTGAAAAAAAAAAGTGTACTTTTTTGCCTTTACGGTATATATTTGACATGAAGTAAGTATCTAAGGTTGACATTTGACCTTAAAGCATAATGATTTTTTTCATTTGTGAGGTATACAGGTACACTGTAGGCAGGTTTCTTTTTTATGGGTACAGATACAGTAATGAGATGCTGTGAATGCTTTTCTTAGTGTTTTTGAGATAAGTCTGACATTTACACACCTAAATCCACATACAGACACGTATTATGCATAAAGAGTTAAATGTTTTGCTCTTGCCGTGAGGAAATACTTGTGTGCGTCTCTGTATGCCTAGGTGTGAGGGTTATGTGTCTGGTGTGCAAGGATTCACTTACTGTTTGAAAACTCTGGAATAGTGTGTTTCTAAACAGAAATGCGCTCTACCAGTTGTAGGATGTGGATTCTGATACTTTCACTAGGTTAGGAGCCCCTAAAAAGCCATATCTCTGAGTATGTTTCTCTTTGTATCTTTTTAATGTAGATCTAATTCCAGAAGTACAGCTCTGGGGCATCCTATTCATTTACAAAATCCTAAGGGTACTTAAGTTTGCATGATTAAAGCCGCTTTGATTTGATCTTAAGTGTTTCTTAGTGAGCTCTTGCAACTTGGGGAGTGACTCGCTGTACGGTAATGCTTGCTGCGATTACACAAGATATTTCCTGTACCTTGAATAAGTATAATGCTACTTGCTGTGTGTTGATTCTCATCATGATTGCCATGGTTTAAAAAATTTCATGGTTTTTTTTCAGTCCTGTCAGCTGTGTGTAGATCTGAAAAGAGAAACATGGATAATAGTTTCAGGGAATAACAAATGAATGACTGAAATTCTGTGTCTTGACACCATTGTAAGACCAGTGGGTGGAACTGACAAAAACATAAAATCCAGACTAGCAAAAGCAAGATATCCTTTTACAATTGTCTTGGAAAAAACAGAAACCTGGTCTTGCAAATACAGCATTTAACACTAGAGTAAACCTTGTCTTGAGATGCGACATTGAAACTTGGAGACTTCTGAAGGCCTCATCGTCTGAACTGCAAGGCTTTAATAATAGCATTTACACACATTGTTCATATTGTAGAGCCGGGAAAAACAACAGACTAAATGCTGTACAAAAGGGTGATACAGACATAGTTAGTTGTCCAAATAGTAGGATGGGTGTGTGGAAGCAACAAAAAGCAGTATATCAAAGCAAGGAGATTGGAATTCTCAAGGCAAAAATTTTTGAGGCAAAGATATGTCTGTAAAGTAGATATGGTTTTATAAAATAAGTGTAATATCAAGTAGACCAAAATGACATGACTGTAAGTTGAGATACAACAAATCTTTATGAAAGACTCCAGTGGAGTCCCCTGTATTGCAAATCAGGTGGATCGGACTGAAATTCAAGAAATAAGGGAATGGACAAATGCCATAATTATCTTTCTATCTTGTACTTTTGTAGCTAGGATTAGGAGTTCACGTATCAATGCAGAGGAGTAAAAGTTTGAATTCACTTACTAACACTGACCTTATGCAACTGTTGCCCTGTACCTCAAGTCTTGTACATGAATAAGACGGTGAACAAAATAGACTACAGTTGCCATACAAAGAGGAAAAAAATGGCTAGGAATTTTCATCTTGGATTGGGGTTATCAATAAGATCTGGAAAAAAAAATGCTGTGGTGAAGGTGGATGATGAGTGATTATTTTGTATGTCATAAGATAGTCATTGGGGAAACAGGAAAAAAATTCAAAAACAGCTTTTAGTCAGGTTCTACATTATAGTTTTTACAGTTTTACATTTGTTCACCACAGGTTTGTGCTATGTTCAATTTGTGGGATTTTTTAAGTATAAAGTCTTAAGTATGTAACTTAATTGTAATGCAGTTGAAAAATTCAGTTTGCTGCTGAAAAATAGATAAATGGAAAAAAAAAACCCCAACAATCCTCTTTTAAGCTTATTTTATAGAATTCAAAAGGAAGGGAGGGGAAAAAAAGGCAGTTTATCTAGAGAATGAAAGCGGAGGGAGGTGTGACCTGAATAACTTATTACTGCCAAATAACTGCTGGTGACAGATATTTCTCTGGAGTTTGCAAAATTTGTGTGAGTTACTTGATCATCACGGTATAGTTAGGCACAGGAATGTAATAAACATAGATGCAAATGTATGTTAAAATTATATTGATTAATGTGCGGTTGATTCAGATCTGATATATTCTTTCTTTTCCTTAGATTCAAGCACCCTATAAAGACCAATGTACCCAATAGCTCATGGAAGAAAAAAATCAAATCAGGACATCCTTGGTTTCCAGGTTACCGAAATATGGAACAAAAACTTTAGGAAGTGTCTTGCAGCCTATGCCAAACGGGACGGCTGTTAGTTTAGCAGGGAATAATGGAGGCAAAAATTTCGGCAAGCACAATGGCGCTGTTCGCATGTCTTCCTTCTCTTTCAACTGGAAAAAATCAAATAAATATCAACTTCATGATCAAAATGGGAGAGACACCAACTCTGAACATAACTGTAACGAAAAATTAATTGATTCTGAGAAGTATTCTCAATCTCGAGGAGCATTGGGTAATGACGTGCTCAGGGTGGGTTTGAACAGCTCTGCTTCGGCTGCATCAAAAGCAGCAAAGCAAACCAATATGTTTGTATCTTCTACTGAGGAACTAAACCCAAAGTCTTTGCCTGGACTCTCTAGTTCAGCAAAATTCGCCAAAGGTACCCTGTCAGGAAGGACCTCATATTCTGGACTCAGTGCTCCAAAATCACATTTAAATGGATTTTACGGAAGTAGGCCGGCGGTAGGTTTGCAGAGACCTAGAGCTAATTCCAGCTCCACAAGGACAAGTTCAGGAGAAAGCCTGGCACAATCTACAGACAGTAGCAAGGTTTTTTCCTGTGAAAAAATGGTAAGATCACAAAGTTTTTCACATTCCATTCAGAATTCCTTCCTTCCCACTGCATCTTTAACCAGGTCACATTCCTTTAATAAAGCTGTGGATCTTACAAGGCCTTATCATAGTCAAAATCTAGCTGCCAGGACGTCTCAGAGATCGACTTTGTTGTCAAGAAATGCACGTCAGTTGGATGTACCCAATGGAAATGAACCTACAAAGTATGGTTTTACCAGGCCCTACTCTGGTATGTCGGCTCCTTGTTCAAAGAAGCCCCCGCTGTCAAATGGATCTGGGTCAGCACCTTCTTTTGGATACAGATTAAGTCGGCCTTCTCTGCTGAAGCCTACGAGGCAGAGATTTGCTGGAAATATTGTGGATGGCAGCAAAAATACAACTCCTGACACATGCATCATGGAGAACTCTGAAATTTCAACAAATATTAATAGAGCAATTGAGAAAAACAGTATTATAGAGAGCAATGCTCAAAGAACAGAATCTGATGAGGGCCGGCATGAAAATGTGGGAAAACATGGGTCAAAAGTCATGTGTATGAGCGATGACGGAGATGAAATATCTATCTCTTCTTTGTCATCCTCTGAAAAAAATGATTTGAGTGAAGACTTCAGTGATGATTTCATAGATATAGAAGACCCAAACAGAACTATACCAGTACAGCAAAAGGATAGCTGCCTTCAGGAGTTACAGCACAAGAGCATAACATCCATCAAGCTGTTCACTTCTCTGAAGGAAAGTGGAGGATCTTGCTGTAATGCTGATGACTGGCTTGATATAAACGTGTCTGGTAAGAACTTTGTTCTGTTTGAAATTTTAGGTACTAAATCAAGATTCTGTAACTGTAATTAAGTTGGTTTATATAATTACCCATTGCTTGTGAATTGCTTCAGAATGAAACTTGGCTCTATGCTGGCCCATTTATTTTCTTACAGTGCTTTTTCTGCATTATATTTATCGTTCCCAGGCATGACACTGAAGAGCTCTTTTTCTTCAGGTTAAGAATGAGTCATACCTCCTTTAACCATGCTTGTGGTAGGGTTATGGGATTCCTCATATCCTTGCTTTGCCATTTGTTTCTCTGGACTGGTGGTCTTTTAAGGAAATCTCTTTCACCGTGTTGCCGCCCTGCCTCTGTAGGCAGAGAACAGTTGTAGCCACTCCTAAGTAGTGGGAATAAATGTAGGGTGTCCAATTAAACCAGTTAAATTATAAATATGAATGTCACTGCGTTTTTTTGGTTTTTTGTTTTTCCAGAGGCATGCTATACTAATACTTCAAAAATCAGTGGGAGAGACAGAGGATGTTTTTAAAAGCCACGTTTTCAAGACTGAGGGGCTTCTCATAGTACACGCTTGTTTTGAGAGAAGTTACAGTTGAAAGATTTGGATCCAAAGGATCTAATTTTGGACCCACCTTCTAATATGTTAAAAAGATGTAGAATTCTAGAAAGTAGCTTTCATGGTGAGTGAATTAATGCAGTGTAAAAGGCTAGCGAAGACGTAGGTTGGAAGGATACTTAGTTGTAGCTACCAAACCAGCTTGAGCTTTTTTCCCTGTCCAGGATGAGTGAACAATACTGTAGAATGCTTTCAGATATTTCTGTTACAGTACAGTTTCAGAAAAGTTAATGCACCAGTAATACACAACTTAATTTTTAGTTTTGGCATGTTGGATTGTTTTTGGAGTCTTGACTATTCCTGTTTTCTTTAAGCAGTGGATGACAACAGCGAAAGCCCAAAGCATACTGCCGAGAATGTGATTTCTCCAGAGATGGAAAGGGCTGGGTCCTCTTTTGAGCTTTCTCCATCTGACAGCTCTGATGGCACGTATATGTGGGATGAAGAAGGGTTGGAACCTATTGGAAGTGTCCATCCGTGTGGAAGTTATGAATCTTCAGAAATGAACAGCATAGTATGTATTTATATGCTTAACTTACATAATTATAGTGTTTTGAGTTTATTGCTTATTAAGTGTATATTAAAAATAGATCTAATGTATTTTTTACTTGATAATTGTTTCCTCTTTCCTCTAGTTGATAGCTTTTTGAAACTTCTTTTTAGGAACTCCTGTTTCTGGACAGGCGAACTTGATTAGGCTGTTCATGTACACTTTTGTTTTCTTTTCCCCTTAGTCTCAAGTTAGGACAGAACAGGTCCTTCCTTATGCAGTCTCCTGGTAGTGCTCACAAAGAATTAAGGAATTAATTTCTGCAAATGATAGGCTAAGTATCTCCTACCAATCTCTAAACCTAGGAGTGAAAAAGCAGGAAAATACCTATCGCCTCTCTGACTTCTTCTGTTGTCTTGTTTCTCTAGTGTATATGTATAGGACCCTTTTGAACCGAAGTTTATTTTGGTTTCTCAGTTTGTGCAAGCATAGAATCTTTAAGGCAGATGCCTGACTGTAGCTCACTGTAGCAGGACTCTTTGTATGTCTCAAATGTGATACACAAGATGCGTAACAACCTTTTTATTAAGGCTAAACTTAAAACTGATCTGCAAGAAACATCGTTCAATCTAAAGAATGGATGGAGAGTTGTTGCAGTGCTGTAACCCTCCAGCTGAGGTCAGGGAGCCAACCCTGGGGTTCCGGTGGGCGTGGGGAAAATCATGTCTGTCTGTCCTTCATGCCTTTTCGTTTCATATTCATTTATCGAACAGTCTTTTGAATTAAGCAACTCAAATTTTATTAACATAATACTAACAAGCAGAACTTCTAACAAAAAGAATTTGGTCTAATCAGTGTGTCATGCTTAATGTGTTTCAGGCGTGTTAGATACTGTGTCACCACTGCCAGTTTGGTAATGTCGATACCACTTTCAGACTTGGACAGGGTTTGTGGCATCTACTCAGACTTTGATTTGTAATTTCATTAGGATTGTCTGCTCTAGCCCAAGAGCAGAACAACAGCAGAGATTTCTCCTGAAAATTGGGCGTAGCTATATAATTATATTTTTGTATGTAACTACATACAAATTCCTGATATATTTTCAGCTGCTTGTGGTATTGTTTGCATTCTGTCTTAAATTACGATGTTGGGATGATGTGCTTAGAAATGACTACTAACTTTTTGTGGTAATTGTGGCCAGCTTGGAAAAGCAGTTTGAGACTTTACCAGTATGAGCTTTGTAGTTTTATTGATGTTTGTAGGGGACAAAAAAGTTTCATGTAGGCCACTGCAAAAACAAACATCCTTTTCCCCAGACACATGCATGCACATGCCAGGAAAAAAAGGAAGTTTTTGAACTTTGTCCTTCATAAATTTTAAATATAGATATATTTGATACATAGTGTAATTTATCAAACGAATGGAAGACGCTACTTTCCCACGTTTTTGGACTATACGTCTAGGTTTTTGATACAGGTGATCTCTATGCATTAATTTGTGCTTGTGTATGAATTGATAATCAGTGTTCTGATTGACAGAAACTGTTGTAAGCCTTGTGGAGCAGAGGTACGTTAGAAGCTTTTGATATCTTTGTCCACTACTTTGGTTTATTTCTTCCTTTATTGAAAGTAAATAGCTTTTAGAGAGAACTTAAAAATGGAAGAATGAACTTACTAGGTTTTGAAGAAGTGGAGAAAGGAGGAGGTCGGAGGTAAGGCTCACTGTTGAAATCTAAAAAGTCACGTGTGTGCTCCACCCATTTTGGTGTTTATCCTGTTAGTGCTGTTCCAGAATTACAATGCTTACTGTACTATGAAATTTTATCTTAAATGAGAGAAATGTCAATAATACATCTTTTATTTTTACAAGGCAGAAATGTGTTTTCAGTGAGCTTGATTTTTGAGGGGAGATTGTAGCTCTGAAGTATTTGTTGAATTGCCTTTTAGTGGTGTTTGTTTGTTTGTTTCCCCTGTGCTTGTTTTTGGTAGAAAGCATGATGTATTTGATTTCTTTAGCCTAAAGATTAAACACTGATCGTTTTTAATCTGAAGATGCAAACCAATTTCTGATAAGTTCTCCATTATTTCTGTAGAATTATGTTCTCAGGTAGTTTAATATAAGTTTTTGTTCCATGTTTTTCCTTTTCTCTGCAGGCAATGAGAATAAAGACAGGTTAAATAAAATGTAGCTGAAGGTGTTGAGAACAATTATTGTGGTTAGTCAGCACATCACATGTTTTGATTGCTGGGAGATATGTGATCAAATACGCAGTTTCTATCCTCTACTGTGGTGTGGGTAAAAGCAGTTCATATTTGTGTGTTGAAGTCCAATTGGTAAGAGTCAGATTTAAGAATTTTGAGTGCTTGAGGTAATTCCAGCCTGACTGCCCCTTGGAACTGATATTACCAGAGAAATCTCCAAAGCAGATAACTGGTTCTGGAGTTTCTCTGGCATCAGACTGGGGTGAGTAGAAGCAATGTAGCTGAATAACAATTCAGGTAATTACATGGTGAGTAATTGGTAGTGTTTAGTGCAAAATTCACCTTTTTTTCTTATTTCATCCTGCTGTTATATTGTTAGTCTTTTAAGCTGTATCATCCTTAGTATCAATAAATATTAAATGCTTTTCCTAAACTTTTCTATAGATGGCAGTGCAGCTCTTATTGGCTAATCTTAGATTAGAAGTGTTTTGACCATCTTTGAAAAGTCAACTTTTGTGGCGGAGATTTTAACTAGGCTTCTCGAATGGCAACTAGAATAGGAAGCCTATGGAAGGAGCTTGCTGGCTACGCAATCTTTGTGTTCCTTTTTTGGGGAGAAGAAAAGCAGGTGACTGCTAGTTTCAGTAGAGCTTGGTTTTAAGGACGTAGCGGGAGGGGGGATGAATAAAATAAATTTGGCCTCCTTTAGGACAACCTGTCTGTTCCTCACTAACTGAGCCAACAGCTATGGAGAAAATGTGCAATCCAGTGTTGGAGGTTTAAAAGTTACACAACTCTAAATAACCTCTCATAAAACAATGCCTGGGGGCTTCCAGCTAAGCAGGACATGCATTTTTTTGAGGTCTTGTCAGGATGAAGATGTTTTTTATTCTCTAATTGTGTAATTCACTATCCCTGCTTTTTTTCATATCCAGTTTTGAAGGCAACAAATCAATTGGTTAACATTCTAAGCATTGAACTCATTTCATTGGTATGAATTTCATTCATTTCATTGGTATTCCTTATGCTCCTTTCAAGAGTTGGTCTTTGCTGCTAAGCACCAAATCACTGGTGCTATTTGTGCTCAGTTCTGTGTGAGGAGACTGCTGCTTAGCAGAGCAGTTGTGATGGCTCTGTAAATGAGCAACATAGGCAATATTTGTCAATATGTGTCCTCATTTAACGTTCAGCTGCACTGTTTGCTCCTGTCATATGTTTCAGCTACGTACTTTAACACCTTTCTGCCACAGAACAGTAAAGCAGCTAGCTGCTCAATGATGTCAGGTACAACTTGTGCTGTGTTTTGTTTGTGGGTTTTTGTTTGGTTTGTGTTTTGTTTTGTTTTTTTAGTACAGGCTTGCATCGATTCTGTTGCTAGCTAGCTTTAGGTCAGGGACCAAGTTAAGGGTCACAATTAAAATGTCTCTTCATTTCACTGCCACTGAGTGAGTAGTTATAAATGATTCTTAAGTTACAATTATTTAAAATCAAAAAAGCCTTGCAAACAAAATGAGGAGTTAGATTACAAAAAGAAAAGAGAAAAAACCCACCCCCAAAACCAAATAACGAACTTTAATGACACATTTGCTGTGTCTCTAGTTTTGAATTGTGCTCACGATTGTAATTTAACTGTCTTCATTAAACAAAAAGGCTTTGCAATTCACAGAGCCAAGCTGAAACCAAGATGTTAGAGTTCTTAGTTCCTGTAGATGAGTCCTGTTTCATTGGAGAGGGAGATTGTATTAGTGTTTTCCTTACTTGTGCCTCCTTGGTTAGCAGCTGAGAGGGTTAGCATTCTCTCAGTAGAAGTCTGGGAGTTATATATCTGAAGGACTGAATATCTGACTTCTACAATGATCTTTGAAATAGCTGCTTAGGACTGAGCTCATCTTACTTCAGAATGCAGAAAACGTAAATGTGGGGCTTTTTTTTCCTATTTCTTGGAATGAGAACTTGGACTATAGTCTAGTATATCAGCCTTGCCACACCTTTGCTTTCATTAATTTTTGTCTGGAAATACTGTTTAGCATACGTATAAGTAATGTAGCCTAAAACATGCATCCTAACTGGAGTCTCATCACTCCTTTGCTTAAGCGATAATGAAGCACACTTTTGCTGTAGCAAAGTTTAAGCTGTTTTTTTCTCCTGTCCATTGTATTAAGTAGACACATGAGAAACATAAGCTTTAATATATGTGTTTGTTCAGAGTGAAGCTTTGAATGTTTTTGGAAAGTCAAAGTTGTTATTTACATTAAAAATAGGATAGATAATACAGTTGTTATTTGTTCAGAGGTATGTGCTTTTTTTAAAGCTACATTTACTTACTACATTTAAAGTTACATTTACATTACTACAGTAGTCTAGTCTGCAAGAAGTAAAAATTCAAACTGAAAATATTCCCCTGGCTTTAGCTTCTCTCTTTAATATTCTCTAGAGACCAAGTTGTGGTGGTGTTTTTTTTCTTTTAGAGCAATTTTATTTGGGCAAATAGGTTTACACAGGAAACTTTTATGAGTGTTCTCTGTATTATTAGGCTATATCAAGACCCTATCTTAGAAGAAGGCAAGAGAGATCGAGTCCTCTGATCCCTTTTTACTGTAGGCTCTAGTAACAATACGAGTGTTTGTGCTATGTTAATTTTTACTGAAATAAAGCCAGTGTTTTGGGTATATACAGAGTGATCATCAGTGTAATTATAAGGATATAGGATTATGGAATAATAACTGAAATTGGGCCTGAAGAGAGAGATGGGCTTTAGCTGCTTTGCAGAGAATTTAATTGTTCTTGGAATGAAATCTGGATCTCATTGGAATGAATCTGTTTTGTCACTTATTGACGTGTGGCCAGAATTTTAGCTGGAGTGTGAAATAGTTGCATTTTTCTCCTTCCTAGGTAATTTTTGAAATCTCATAAGATTTCTTTTTTGCTTTCTTATATTTCTTTTTTTCCTCTTTGTGATTGAAACTTGGGAAAGGGTGATCCTGAATTAGTTTTTGAGACTGGGCAGAATGCTTTCTCGTTCGAGAGGCACAGGTATTCATAGTGAAATATGCTGAGATATGCTCCACTTCTTAGAGAACATAACCTTGCAAAAATAGCATTGTTTAGTTCAATCACTAATTTCTTACAGTAATTTAGTTATTTACAAGTAATTTAGTGTTAATTACCTTGATTTTTTTAATAATTCACTTCTCAAAATGATTTTATAGTAGGCTTTAAATTGCCAGTTTGATTTCTCAAATGAGTTAGTTATGTGAATTCAGACTTCTAATGTGTGTATTTCTATTACATTTGCTCCTGTCGACTGAAGTGTTCTAGGTATTGTTGTCTTCTACCCATCTTCCTTTATTTAGTTGTACATTCTTCAGGAGGCTAATGCCAATGCCATAGTTCTTGTTCTATGAGAAGGTGGCCTTTTCAAATTTTGGACTGTCTTGTTACAGCTGTAATAAATACAGGTGCAAGTAAGCTTAAGGTAATGTAAGAGTATGGAATAAAACGGCTATTCAGATCTATAACATTTATTTTTCAAGTAGTATTTGGGAGACTTTTATGAAGTGTGAATCCCGTAGAGGTTGCCATTTAAGACAAGATATCTCTTGACCAGTGTGGGGTTTTTTTGATGGAACTGTGTAATACTATGATAGAAGTGCTGAAATAATTTTGGAAACAGTACAATGATAATTCTAAACAGGTAAATATTGAGTCTCCATACTGTGCTAGCAGCACCATATAACAGCCATTGGAAGCATTTTCAGCACAAAATCTTTCTGAATTAAAAGCCACATTTACAGACTTAAACACAATTTAAGTAGCGTACCTAAAATGAGTTGCATTCTTATGAAGTTTTTCATAAGAAGCAGTGGTTGATTTATTGAGGCCTTCAGTACAGAGCATTCAGAAGGTCTTGTGCTTTGTTTTCATCCACTTAACAGGGTGTAGTGAAGCTAGGTATGTATCTTTTCTCGACACATGCATTTCTCTTTTTGCTTTAACTTTCTAAAAAGAGCAGCCTTGAAATGAGCCCTTTAGGTACAAGCTAGTTACAAGAAGCACACATGAAAAACAGTTTCTGTCGAATGAGCTAGTTGATAATTGATTCTTTTTCCTGCTTTTCATGTTACAAGTGAAGTGTCTTAAGATTTGAAGATGCTGAGGGTAAATTGAAAAGTTAAAAAAATAACTGCTTTGATGTAAAATATGCATTTTTGTATGAAAGAATATATATACATATAATTTTATTATTGAAACAAAGACCCTTAAATTTATTTATATATTTATGGTATCTTTACGTAAGCCATTACTGAAACCCCTAGATGTTCAACATCTAAGCCTTTTTTCTCCCCATTCTTGTATTTGCTTTTCTGTCTGCAAGTTGATACTAAAATCCTCCATTAGCGAAAATGTTCCAGTCAGGAGAGACTTGAATGCCATTCAGCTCCTTTTTCCCCCCGCAATAAGAGACAGAATCAACCAGATTTTGTTCACCAATAGACTGAGTGTACTTGCGGTTAGTATAGAAAGTAGTTCAATGATCTGTGAGTGAAGATATCCTGACTGCTGATCTGCAACACTTTGTGACCTTGAGTGAGTCTTCTGGAGTCTGTCTTGTCTATTTTAAGAATGATAGATGAATTAAAAAAGAATAGTAATACTTGGTGTTACCATCAGTATGTATTACATTACTGATATATTTGTTTTTCAGCAAAGCAGCAAGATCTTTCTCAAAGCAGAGGACAGCATTAAAAAGATACTTGTCTTTTTTTTGACAGTCTGTACTCAGATGAGCAGTGACTAATTGCATTTCCTCCTTTGATGAATACATGTCTCTTGGCTAACAAAAGGTTAAGCTAATACAGAGAATTAATTGCATTGTGTGCTCCTATGGTGCTTCCTTAAAGTAGTTTGTGTACTTCAGTTGGGCACTTCCTTAAGAAGGGTCTGAATTTGTTCTGTGCCTGAAACCAAAGGATGGTTTCACCTCAGTCAGTACCATTCTGACTTGAATTCATTATGACATTAATAAATACGCACTGTTAATTTTGTTTGTGGTTAGATTTTTTTTAATTTATTTCTTTGTTAGAGAGTTTGGTACAGTGATGCCTAATTACATGACTAGATGCCCAGTACTTCAGTGAGGGAATGAGTTTGAAAGGAAGGAGAAGGCATTATTCTTGTGGTATAACAATATTTAATTAAGTATAATGGCTCTAGTCTTGGGGAATCTTGTCATACCTATATTAGAGTAATATGGATTTTGAAGTAGCTGGTCCTTTTTCGGCACCTGAAGATGCTGCCTCCCAAGGCTGTGAGACCCCAGGCATTTTAGTCTTTCTTGCTGCTGCCAAGTTTATCTGGCACTGTTGTGACATAACTGGACCACAGAGGAGGAAACCGGGCAATCTCTCCCTGTAGGTATGTGAATTGATATTAGAATTCATTAGTATGTCAGAGTAATGAGACTGTTCATGAGGAAGTAGTACCAGTGTAGGGGGAGGTAATTTTATCTACTTATTACCTAGAAAGTATTCAAATGAACCAATGATAAAGATACTTCAGAAATCATCTGATGCAGATGTGTAGATCTGCATGGGCAATAACTGAAATTCTCAGTGGCATATCTGTCTGATCAGTTGTGGACATGCTGTAGAAAACAAAAAAGTATCTGTGAACCTCCTGGGAAGTAATAAGAGCAAACCCAGAGGGTGTCAGATACTTTGCAATTTGTATTGTACTTCCTTCTACACTTCCCTCTGTGCCGAGCATACTGGAGACCATTTTTATGGACAGAGCTGTATAGCACATAGCATAACTGATGTGGAATGGCAGCGTGGACTTCTATATTTTCTGCTTCTGCTCAGACAATTTAATTCTTTGCATTCATCACCAAAGAAATCCTGTCCTGCAGGACAGATTGAATAATTCCTTGGTCCTTCACACTCCTTTACCTGAAAGCCTGACTTCTGGGTTTGTAGGCCAATATTTTTCTTGGAAAGAGGCATTGGAGTAGCCCAGGAAGTCGTCTTTGAGATTTTAGCTGTTACTGATACATGTATTCTAGAAAGTGGCAAACACCATGTCTGAATTTTACTTGTAATTATGAAAGGATTTTTTTTGAAATAGATTATCTTGGTAAGCTGCCATTTCTGCTTAGGATGTCTGTGTGAAAGAGCTTTGTCTTACTCTGTTTTCTAAAATTTATAAAGTGGGTCAAACATCCTGCTTAGAAATACAGTGATTCTGGGATTGGAATCTAATACAGATGTCAGCCTTGAAAGGTGTTTTTCATTGGCGTGCATCTGTGTGCCACTTATCTGAAGCTGGTGTTGCTGGTAACCTCTGTTTAAGCTCGTAAGGTCATGTCAAAGTTCCATGCTCTCTTGTCCTGACATCTTCAATGCCATGTTCCAGAATCTGACAAAAATGACACCGACTCACTTGAATTGTACTGTTCTAACTTCATGGTTTTCGTTAGGTCAATATAATTGCCTTCATTTTTCCAATATTACAATTATAGAAACCTCTGGCATTGTTTTTCATATCCTCAGTTTCTAAAAAACTTCTAGGTATGCCTAAAAATTTATATTTGGAAAACCATTAGACTCCTTGTTCCTGATTGCAAAGCCTCAAAAGTCAGTGTCACCTTTTTCCATTTAGTCTCCATTATGAACAGATAATATTTGTGGACACACTAAAATAGTGGGAGAGCGTCCTTGATTAACATGTCCACAGTTAAGCTTTTATAGAAAACTGTGCAACTGCTATGTAAAACTCAGTCTGTATTATTACTTGTCTTAATACAGAACTAAGAGTACAAACTTGTTTCGGTATGTTCTGTTAGCCGGGTTCCTCAACCATTTTTTTGGCAGAGTTTGCTGGCAGATGGTTTTCTGCTCATGGCAGAGAAAGGAAATGTCCTGGAAGTAGAGACTGTGATATCCGAGGTACTGCCTTCAGAGTGAAAACAGCCGCTGTCTGCCCTTCCTCCACTGCTCTAGTCTTCAGCTTGGGAGCTTAACTATTATAGCAGTGGGAGGTAGTGAGAAACTGGATTACTTAATGAGATGGCGATTCTGTCTGTCTTGTGTGATATGTGTGTCCCTGCTGTCAAATACTATTAAGAGGTTATATGACTACATTTCAGTGCACAAACCTCTTGTTACATTGGTTTGAGAGGCATGGCATCTTGT
This sequence comes from Morus bassanus, assembly GCA_031468815.1. Taxonomy (NCBI): domain Eukaryota; kingdom Metazoa; phylum Chordata; class Aves; order Suliformes; family Sulidae; genus Morus; species Morus bassanus. The sequence goes on from CM062583.1 coordinate 9,231,616, forward strand.
GAACAAGCTTTTATGGCAAATTACCTGTTTTCCTTTGGGATGGGAAAGCATATATGCCTTTGAGAGCTGCTTGATTCAGAGCTGACACAGTAAATCTTCTCATGCTGTTTTGTCTGGTAAAATCAAGTAAGGCAACTTCACTTGTACTCCTGCGTTTCATTTGTGGTAGCCATTAACGACAGCTTTGAAATTGTGTGGTAGAGAGAAGGAGAGAGAGCAGCAGCTGATGCCGTGCTGTGTGAAATGTGAGAATAAATACTGGTAGAAATTAGCACTTGTATCTCCTAAGCTTGTAAGTGACGTTTCCTGTATGAGTTGGTAACTGCATATCCAGTGTTACATTTTAATGTGAGTTTATAGCTATTCCCCTCTCATTTTTTTTCTGTATTCTACCAAGTACCATCACTTTTCAATAACAGAAGGACTTCAGAATTACTCTAGTGTACTTCATCTACCTACATTGTTGAATTTTTAAGTCTCACACATTGTTTTTCTTACTCCTAGGAAATCTTCAAACTATAGTAAGCAGGTAAATATATGCCCAAAGAGAGCAGTAATCTTGGAGTATTGTCAAGTTATCAGCATAAACAAGAAAAACATTTTTAAAAAAATATTTAAAACAAATTGAGACATACATCTAACCTATCTAACTGGATCTCTGAACATTTTCAGATAACTTGATTAAAAACACCTAGATCGGCACACAGTTTCCTTTTAACCTAAAATTGTGTCCTGATAAACTATAGGAACATTGGTGTTGAATCTTTTTCCGAATTATTTTCTGTTGCAAAGCATCAGAAATTTAGTGGGGGGCAGTGTCTTATACATGTTGGGGTCAATTGTTTTTGTAGTACACACAGCTTTGGTCCCTCTGGGTGAAGTGCGTATACCCAACTGCAGTTTTACTGTCCCCACGGTTCTAAATATGGGACGCACTTGAACTTCTTTTCAAGAACACTTAACATTGCATTCAGGCCATATGGATACCACCTGCACTCTGTATCACCTTATAACTCTAATTGTCATCCTCTTTGAGACTGGAAGTTTAACAGAGTGCCATTGTTCCACATATGAGGTGGTTCTGAGTACACAGTATTTCAGTGTGTTTGTGTTCTTCGTTCACACTGTTGAAATGTATCAGGGTAATGTAGTGAGAATATACTTTTGCAACAGTGCAAGGAAGTGACAGGACGCTTCCTGTGTTGTTAGCAGTTCATTCAGAGATTGCGCAAAATAGAATTACTTGAAAGTAGTTAGGAGGTATTTAAGGATTATTTTGTTTTTAATCAGAAACAAGTGTATTAAGCTGACTGTATAAGAATAGAACACATTAATGCTGTGTAACAAGTCATATTCAGATTGCCCCAAAAAATCTTAAGTAGGGTATAATTAAAGCTTATTACACAGGGGATGCTTAATCAATCTCTTGGTAGCAGCCCTGCCCATAGTGTTCCTCTGAATTTCGAGGTTATGGTTTGGATCCTTTCTCAGCTGGGAGTTATTTGAAGCCTCCCAATTTTGCTTTAAGCTGAACCTCACACTATTAATACAAGTGCAAGTCAGTGCAGTGAGAATCATTCACAATTATTTGTGCTAGTTAAGAGTATCTGTAGCAATTACATATTGCTTAACAGTATAAAATGCTTCATTATTTATAGGTAAACTGTAAAAGTAACGCTGAACTTCAGATATCAGCAGAGTTTTTCTGAAAGCAGACTGGATGCAACAAGTAGAAAGGACTGCTTTTCCTCAGCTCCTGCTACTTCTATGTTACTATTTATGTTTACTGTTGATGGCTTTCTATTATTGTGATCGATAGTGAAATGGTAACTTTTTACTTAAAAGCATCTGTCTATTAAAAAATAGAGAATGTTATTAAATTTTGCTGGAATTAGATAGTCAAAATGCTTCCCCCCGTTCAGTTTCTTTTTTGTAGTTTCATTACCGGAGGCTAGATGGCAGTCAAGGAATGCTTTTTTGTGGCTGTGGGATTTAACTTGTGCTGCGTGTTTGGAAAGTGCTGTTTATGAATTGGTGAAGTCTCAACGGAATGGTTAATATTTCTGGTTTTCTTCTTTCTGTCCCTTCACCATGCTGTTGAATTTCAGATTTCTTACACAATCTGACATCTGATTTTAGAATAAAAAAAAATTAAAAAATAAATCAGCAAGCATAGCTGCTTCTTGAGCTATAGTGGGTAATAACCTAATAATTATTTCCTATCTGCTTTCAGTAAACCTAGGCAGAACAAACAATGCCTCTATAAAAATGTTTTCAAGAACATTAAATCTTTATTTAAGACTGTTATATCTAATAGTTAAACAGGAAATGTCTTGGATTTTCAGAAGAAAGTTTTTGTTGCGTATGTTGTCATGGCAACCTTCCATTACAGAGCATGAACAAAATGACGAAATACGTGTTTGGATGTTGGGCTTAATAATCTTTTATGTGACTTGCAATGTACAGCATTTAAAATAACTTCCCATCGTATTTTTGGTATCCTGCAGAGTGTTCTATCCTTTCTCTTCCCTGTGTGATTTCCTCTTTTCCTATGACTTTGTTTACTGTGGGTTTTTCTCTTCAGCCCTAGAGTAAGTTGTGTGCCTTCCTGTGTCTTTTGTTTCTTTTCTGCCTTCACTTTACAGTTCTGTTCAGTTCTTATTTAACATTGACTTTTTGGAGACTTGTATTGAATTCCTATTGCTTTATTCATCTCTTCTATCACTGCCTGGGGTGTTGTCAAATGCTGAAAATAGTATTGAATAAGATCCTGGTAGTCTCCCTTTTCTCGGCTGTCAGCCTTGAATCGTATTTGACTTTTGCAGTTATCCTTTATGTGCCCTAGAGATGACTTGTTTACGCAGTCTGTTTAGTGTTTGTTTTTAAAAGCTACTTCCTTTTTTCATTCTTCAAATACCTGAAATGCTACTTTGTTATTTCTGTGCAACTTCTAAACTCTTGGCTTCCCTTGAGTTTTTTGGACAGATTCTTCTGTAATTCTCTCCCTTTACTCATGCTCATCTTCTGCTTGTTGAACTTTTTTCTGTGGTCTTTTTTCATCCTTTTTTTTCTCCTCAATATCTTTTTATGGAAAATCCAAAATCTTTAATTATTAGCATCTCACCAGAAGAGACGCAGCATGTGCAACTGCATAGAAACAAGTGTGAAAATGCCTGTGGAATTTCATGCATTTAAAGCTGCTGGTTTTTCTAAGCATAAAGCACATCTAGGTTTTATTGGCAAAAGAATGTTTGAAGTAAGGATTGGTGCCCTTTTTTTAGGATAGCATAAGACTTGTAATACACTTTGCCACTATGGAGACATGAATCATTTTCAGATGCAAAATAGTACAATTTCTTCTCATCGCAAATGGTAAAGCACAGAGAATCATATAAACACAGTATATTTTTGTTGTTCTTCCAAAATTATGCCAACTTACCACAATGATCCCTGCTTTGTCAGGTGAATGAAGTCTTGTAGACTATAAAAGGTATTTTGTTTTGAAAGTACAACCACATGTTGATTGTAGTATTCAAATATCACACCAGAAACATCCAGCTGGGAGATCTTAACAACTGCAGAGACATGACTACTAATGAAAAAGTAGTAATATGTTTCATCTGGGATATTCTGGTGCCTTAATACTCTTTTTCATGTCAGTTGCAGATCATACAAAGAGAATCAATATGAATAACTAATATAAAGGTTTAAAATAGTGTTATTTATGTTCATGTAAGATTTTCTTTGTGTGAGTGTTTTGGCCATAGTGGCAGGTTTATTGATGGAGATTTTTTTAAGAATAAAAATATTTAGATACACTGTTGTATGTAATGAAAATGTAATCTAAGAAAAGCCTTTGTATTGTAACTAAAAGAAAAGTCTAGTGTATATTTTTATGTATGTGGAAAAGAATTTCTCATGTTTTCCAGTGATGCTTTTTGTCAACAAGAATTCAAACTGTGAAGGAATGATTGCAAAGGCTTTATAGTTTTCTTCTCAGATTTTTTAAGTACTTGCCCTTCTGATGCATCGCAGCTAAAGCCTTAGTTTAGACCAAAGTGTACAAAGCAGGTTAAGTTTGAGAGTAGGTATTTTTTCACGTTCCAAGCAGACATACCCAGGTTTCTCTTCACAAAACTAGTTTAAAAGCTGCCCGTTACTTTGTGGTGTTTTTCTTTTTTCCAGAACTAGCATCCTATGAATCAATTTCTATTTGAAGTTTTTGTAATTTTCATGTTCTTTTTAATACTTTTTCCCAGTAAATCCTGGAAGCTGGGTATCTTGTAGCTGGCCTCCTATTCAGCTCCGTCTCTGCCACTTCATATAGTGATAGGACTTTACTCTGCTGTTGGGCTGCTGTGATGTGTATCAAGGCTGTATTGTGATGTTTTTCTTAACTTCATAGATAATAAAGTAGAAGAAGCTTTGCTTACTCTGTGGTTCTTAAGACTGTTGGACTTTAGGAAATTTTTGGCAAAGAGTACAAAGTCTGTTCAGCTACCTTATCAACATTTTTGTGAATAACATGGTCTCAAAGAGCTTTGCCTTTTTATTGCTAAGTGATAGGATGGGGAATTTCTGAAACCGAGTTTGTTGCAAAAAAAATACGAGTGGTACAATGCACTACCATAGTCCTGTTCTAAAGGGTCCTCTTGTGCATTAGAAGGGGGTGGTGAATTGTCACTCCGTGCAGGGATTGTTCTGCCCTTTTGATGCTCCAAGTGTTGAAGATGCCCACTGTTGGGTGAATCAACTGAATAACTGGCTTGAAACTGTCAGGTGCTTCTTACAGCCTTAACCATTGGACTTCAAATTGAGCTTTCTATCCCAGTATCAACACCTACATGCTCTGTTTTTTCAAGAGGCTTGCTTTTTTTTTCTCCATAGGAGGACTTACTTTATTACTCTTATTTCATGTGTGGTATCAGGCGAGATCAATATTGCTAAAATTGTAGTAATATATTCATTGCCATAGCATCAGACTCATGTTAAACACAGTATTATGGCTTCATTGTCATGCTGACATAGACACCAAACATTCTCTTCAAATAGGGTCTCTTTGGTGGTAGAAAAAGAATGATGGTGACATCTGAGCAGGATGTTTGACTTTTTTCTTTTTTTTGATGGAATGTCACAAAGACTTTTGTCTGCTTTAGATGATTTAGTGACTTTGACAACTGCTTTTTTAAGTTTACAGAGAAGTATGTTGTAATACAGAGATGCTAGTTCTTCTAAGACTTGGCTTTTTTCATGTAAAATTGTATTTTTAAAATGTTTTTCATGTAGTAATTATCCAAAAGACCTACAAAAGTAATTCTGGTATTTTGGAGATTCTGATAGAATTCTATTCAGAGGGCTTTTTATTTATGCACTTTTTTCTTTTTAGGATGATTTAAATATCATTCTTTAAGCTATTGCTTAAATTGCTCTGATATGTGAATTAGTTTTCCAGTAGCTTCTAAGATTGTTATCCGTGCCCAAATTTAGCCCAAACTGAGATCTCAATTTTGCTTCATCTTTCAACAGTTTCTGAGATACTGTTTGCTCTCTCGCTGAAAACCATAAGTCAACTTGATATAGGCATAGAAAAATTGAGCCTAAAATTTGGCCATAAAGACTAACAATGTTCAAAATAAGTGAAGCACCTTTAACTAATGGAAATCATAAAATAACCTTGCCTTCATAGTGGTTGTCACTGATACTTGCTATAATACATTTTCATCAAAAGGAATACAGCATAGTACTGTAAGAATAACTAAGTACACGTCTGAAGTCTGATTCTAACCTAGTGATGATTTTTTTGTACAAAAAGACTAAAGTATAACTAAATAAATGGAATGTGCTATAATGTGCTGTCATTCAACAAAGTGACCTGTAATTACTGCTGTGTTCTTAGAGTAAACAACTTTGAAAATCCATACTGGAAATAGCCTAGCATGTTTACCTTTTGTAATATCCAAACAGATTTAACAGTGAAGTTTTAATGAATTAGATTACCTTAAAGTCAGATAAAGCTTCTATAAATGCATTATCAGTAACCTGGGCATGTGTTATGGTAGTACTAACATCAAAACTAGACATGCCAGAAAAGTATTTATATACCCATGCTGTAGGGGATGCATGATCTTTTGCTGCCAAATTTTGAGCTTGTAGATGTGCTTTCTATGATATCATTTTTCTCCCCAAAGTGGTGATAGCTATCCTTTAATATTTTTGTTGATTGAAGTTTTTAAGGAGTTGTAACCTTCTGTATTAAACAATCTATGTGCATTGATCATATTGTCTTTTTTGAGGAAGAAAGTAAGAGATCAAAGAAATTGTGCATATAGGCTTAAATAAAATCAGGATGCAGAGCAAATCAAACTGAAGAAATCTGTATGTATTCAATTTAAGTGATCACTATGGAATACTTAAATTGCATGTGAGCTTTTACTTCCATTTTCCACTGACTCCAGAAGTGCATGATTGTTATTGGAAGCAAGACCTAACTCACTAAATCAGTAACAAAAATAATTAGTTACTTTCCTTTGACAGCCTACTTTCTAAAGGTAGAACAAGTGAATGAGGTCTGAGATCTTGAATTGTGGAAAAAGGTAAAACATTGTTCCTAATATCCACCAACAGTTCATGACTACCTCCGTGCAATTGCTTTTCAGGCAAGATAGCATATCTTGGCATGAGAAGGGTACTGAATTGGTATTTTGTGCTCAGGCTCTTCTCAATTCTGTAAACACTCTTTGAAATTATTTGTTTGAGGGTTGCTTATCTGGAATTGCTTTGTATTTCTGCACTAACCCCGATGCCAGAATAGTTCCTTTCTTTCTTAATTCCAGGCAATATACATTGTGTCATAAGCTTTCACTGGTCCACATCTTTTATGTTTAATAGAAGCAAACATAGACATCTGTCCTTCTAATTTGGGCACACTGTAATTTATTTTTAGTTGCATTATACACTTAGCTCACGAAATGGGAAAGCTGAGAATCAGGCCTCTTGCCTAGGTTTAACTGTTAAGCTAAATGGAACTTAAGTTGGTGGACTGAAAAATACTGCTCTTCAGCGGAAGAGAGAGCTTATGATGGATGAATTTTTAGAAACAAGTTTTTAAAAAGAATATTTTGCTACTGCAGTTCATTTATGATGGACGTGAATTTATATTGAACTTTAAACTTCAGATTCAGCAAAAGTTGCTGCTCTATGGTACCCCAATCTTCAAAGCATTGGTCTTGAGCTTAATATTGTTATGCCTCTTGAGAGAGAGATTCTGAACTCCATACATCCAGCAAATTAGGCAAAAACCCCAAGCTCTTGTAGGTGAGCTGTTGTTGTGTGCTTGATTAACCTTTGGTAAGATGTAGCACCTGAGGGCAATCACTACAGAAAGAATTTGCAGAACATTCAAGTGAACTTGCTAAATGTGGTGTAAGTGTTTGCCAGCCTTGCCCTTGTCTCTCTAGTCTTTTCCCATTTCCTTATGCAACAGAAGTGTTCTCTCATCTTGGGGCTCTCAGCTTACTCACTTCTTACAGCAGTAGTCGTAGATCATCTGTTTCTCACCTAATGCTTTTCCTGTTCTATTCCAGTAAGAGAACAAAGCACTACTGACTGTGTTCAGCTGAAAACCTTTCTGGAGGGAGAGCTTGGGGACAGCATTGTAGTTTGACTTGGGAGTTCGCAGTCCCAAACTTTCTCTCTTTCTAGGTTGTGCCATCTTGAAAATCTACTGCTAAATCAGCCTTGTGAGGTTACATGCCCCTTTTAATATGCATTATTCTTTTCAACTATACAAATAAAATAGGATTCTTCTCTTACTGTAATTTTTAATAATTGCTGAAACGTGTAGTGTTCTGTAGGGTTGGAGCTGATGCACATCTGAAGAATTTTATTTCCTCTTCTGTTTGAGCTCGTTGCCCAGAATCCCTTCATGATGATAATCGCTGTTAAGCGCACATTATTAACACTGTTACTGCCATGTAGTTAACTTAAGTTCATTATACAGTAGTAAGAATAACAATGGAAGTCTGTAAATATAGGTTTTATATGTACAAATGTGTTGATGAAACCTGCATTTTCTTATAGCTATTTCAAGATGATGTTCCTGACATCTTTGATATTATGTTTCCCAAGCAGACAGCATTGGGAAATGCCCAAAGCCAAGTCACATATGGCCCAGCTATTACGAAGACTTCATATCCACAGTTGGGTTTTCTAGCATGGAGCTGCCTCAGTATGGTGCAGGAATGTGTAATTAGGGAAGCGGAATGAAATGTGCTGTTGACAGAAAAGTATGTTTGGCATCTCCAGTGCTGACCTTAGATTTCTGAAGTTCTGATACAAAGACAGTAAAGTGGCTTGTTTCGGTTTATTAGTTAACACTCTGACATATTACATTTTTATATTGTGCTTTTTAAAATGCTTTTGCACAGCAATGGCAAATGTTTTCAACTTTCTTACATGTTTGTGGCCGCTGTTTGTTATCTATTTGTCATGCTCGTTAAGGTTCCTGCAGTAGAAGAAAATAATGCTTGTTCATACTAATTTGGAAGATCAAAGCATGGCATAGAAACAATTTATCAACTAACAAACCAAAGCTGCCTCTCAAACGCACCTACATTTTTCAGAATTGCTTAAAAAATGCATGTTAGTAAAAATCTTCTAGTTCCTGGAAAAATGTAAAATAATGGAAACAAAGAAGTAAATGTGTACAGGCAGTTTGTTCTCCCAAATGTTAAATCCACATTTCCTTTAAATGGCTTCCATTTCTCTGTGAAGCTTTTTCATAGTTGGTTTTATTATTATTCACAATGCCCTGATATGTGTAGTTTTTTCCTATTTTTTTCCTGTAGATACTTAGAATACTACATGTAAACAAAATAATTCAGGTAGGACTTTGAAATATAACAAAACCAGGCGGTTCTGTCTCAAATATTCCATCTTTCCTTTATATTGCTCGTGTTTTACAAAGTGCATACTAACTATTTTCGTCTCGTACTCTCCCTGGTAAGTAAATAAGTAACTTCCCCTGCAGAAATGTGGAATGTTTAATGTTCTGTGTCACAAAAAAAAAAATCCTAAAATATACTTAGCTCTTTCCACCATTTGTAATAAAATACAGTAGTCCTTTGTGAACACTATAGGAAGACTGCTGAAAAAGAGTGCAACAGTTTAGACGAATGCCTATTAATGTTCTTCCTTTTCATCTGTACATCTCTGACAGAGTGTAATAAATGGTAGCCAGCAAAGAGAGCTTTCAAAGTGAATATTGTTTTTGCAGTGTATTGATAGTCTGTATGCAAGTATTCCATTAAGTATTTAATGATGACTGTATTATCCAGTGAGAAGTTATTAGAAAAACACTTATTTTACTTAATATTTGGTAATTTTTTCAATCTTGGTCCCATGAATCGTCTTTAAGTGTAGCTGTTAAACCTAAGAAAACTCTGCATTTCTGCTCTTAGAAAAGAGGCAGATGTGAAGTGCCTGAATCTGATCTTGGGCCTTAAAGCTATGGCTTTTATTTGTAGGATAAGGGAAAACAGAGCTCAAGAGTTAGAGCTGCATAACCATTAATGGTTTCCTTAGACCTACTTTGTGTTATAATCACTTGGTATTAATAAGTTTAGCTTTCTTTGAATAATGAAGTTAAACAGAGTGTGGGTTCTCCGAGTACGACGCTTTGTTGCCTGATGCGGCTTTTCAGGAGCATGGTGCTATCGGCATCTGACTGCTCCATGAACTGAATGTTCTACAGCCTTAACCTCCTGAGTTTTTCCTACTGCTGGTATTCTTAAAGGAAGAGGGATCAGTTTCTGTGTTTTTAACACTGGCTTGACTTGTCCATGCTACAGTCCTTTTTCTTTAAATACCTGACTGTATAGAATATGTATAATTCCATTTAGTACTAACACTTTATTGTATTTTTCTTGCACTATTAGCATACCCATGCAACATGACAGTCCCTTTAGAAACAGCTTTACATGAACCACAATCTTAAAGACAAAAGGCAGCAGAGCTTAGTGTGGATAATAGTGTATTTTAAGTTTTGTTGGCCCAAAAAGTCAAAATCACTTATGTTTTCCCCCCTCTTCCTTTCAAAGATATTACAATAGTATGCTATGAGAGCTGAAATAAGGTGATGTAACACCTTCCCTTCACAAAGCTGTCTTTGAATTCTAAGTGAGCAAAGTAATTTAGTTTTAAAATGCTTCCAACTGGGGAGAAGGCAGGATATTATTGAATAGAAAAATATTTCAAGTATTCCATAGGCATCTGAAAAATGTTTTGATCCATCTTTGTTTCATCTAGTGCTGTTACTGTATCATATGATAGAGGTGTGATGATTGTTGTTTGTATAAATGGTCTCAAGTAAGGTTGATCTTGGCCTCAAAAGACAGGAGGCTGCTGATAACACTGGATATGTGTATAATACAAATGTAACAAAGCTTTGAAATAAACTTTTCATGACACTAGGGTAAACGAAATCATGAAAGCATATTAAATGTAAGCATTTTCTTTCTTGCAGGATATCTTGAATAATCTTGATTCATGTGATCTTGAAGATGATGATCTCATGCTTGATGTGGACCTGCCTGAGGATCCACCTCATGACAAAGGTTAGTAAACTCGCCAAGCAATCTTCTTGTGAAACTGCATTATGGGCTTAAGAGATTTGAGTTGCATTATTCTGACTTGTGCTTTAATAAGCCAATGCACTCTTCGAATTTGTTTTTTCTTTAAGTAACAGCTTTCTTTTCAGAAATGTAGGAAATGTGATATATCTGTTCCCCCAAATACAACTCTTGCATTTTAAGAATTCCAAAGGCAGAAATTTACTGGCTTTTATGAAACTCGAACTTGTTGCACACTATTTGTTTCTTTAAATTATTTTAGTAGAATAAAGTTTAAACTTTTAAGTTAGTCCTTCAGTCTCGTGCTTCAGCTATATTTGAAAATGTTGGAACAGCATTTTTTTCAGCTTTGGTGAATGACGATGTAATTCTTTTTGAGAACTATTTGTTTTCTTCTACAAAATGACAATATCTCCTAGTATATTTTACATAATTCAGGTTAACAGAAGCCTTAAGGTTTAAGATGTATTTGTTCAAGATGTCTTTTTATGCACGCTTGTTGTCAGTGAGGATGCTGGCAAACTTTTCACAGGGAGGATAGTGGTACCTAGATGCTACTAAAATAATATAAATTCAGACTAGAATGAACTAGATAAGGCAAATTATTGCCCCACTTTCTCAGGTCCTGGCCTGGAGAGGTGTGAGGCATTTGCTTTTGGTCATTCCTGACCTACTCATAAGAATTGTTAGTCACGTGAGTATGGGTATTAGCTTTACCTGCAAGTTCAGTGGAGGCTCATATATCTTTAAATCAACAGAATCATCAAATGTGGAGCATGGTAATGCCCTACCCTCTACAGACAGGCAGTGAAAGAAAAAAGGCTTTCCTTATTTTGTCTTCTGTTCAGCTGCCTGCTAAAGTTTGGGGTAGTTCAGTTTTTTTTGAGAATACCTTTGAGTTCTTTGGGTAAAAACTTCTGTGTGTATGCTAGATTTGAAGCCAAATTAACAGTAAATAAATACATAGTCTTCCTTCTACCGCAGTGGTGGCACATCATGTTTTAATGGTGTGCACATAGGAAGCACAGTACTTAATCTTTTACATTTCAGAATAAATTTTCCAAAGTACTTGTGTGAAAGGAGCTTATTGGCAACAGTGCTAGTATGCAACTTTTCAGCCCAGATAGGTGTGCAATTCTTATCCATTCTGGAAAAATAAAAAAGTAAAAAATAACAACCCAAGCCTAGGGGATAGTCTTTCAATAAGGCTAATTCTAATTCTGTTGGGGAAAAAACTCAAACAATTTTAAAGGGTAGATCAATTTCTCATAAGTTTCCTTGTTTATAAAACATGCACTGCATCTGCATCAGTAATTCCATTTCAAATTATTAATTTAAAGATTGTTAAAAATACATGCATTTTAAAGGTGAATGTTTTACCACAAAAATGTAAAAAGTTAATGTTTGCCATTTAATCTAGACACAAAGGAAATATGCTTTTTAATTCATTGTTTTCGTAATTGCATCAATACAATTAACTTAAATCTACTCCCACTTCTACAGTTATCAATAATGTTTGTGTGGCTGGAACATGTTTTCTGACTATGACAATCTGCCGTGTAAGCTGCTGATTCAGGAGGAGAAACTTGCTGTTTCAGATCAATATTAGCTAATTACTATTATTTTCAGCATTTTTTTAAAAGTTGATTTTCTGTATAAAATTCACATGGCATAAACTGGGTATCTCTTCTATAATTGCTTCTTATCTTGAAATCACTTAGTTTTTTGCAAAGAGGACCTGGAAAGAAGAATTCAAAAGCCACCTCCAGGCTTTCCCTTAAGTAAACATGACAGCAAAATTTTTTTTTTAATATCCATTTGTCTTTACTCAGTGTCTCAGTTTCATTTTCCAAAGCTGAAAATCATCGTAATAAAATTACTTATAAACTTATTGAGGACTTCTTTTGAATAGACCCACTTGAATTTTTGTGTATATATGTAGAAGGATGCTTCTAAAGGAAGATAAATCTGTTACTTTAGGTGAACAAGTTTATTTTCTTACCTAATTTTTTGGTTATTGCACTAGGTGATAAAAACTGAATTGTAGATATGAGTATTTGATAATATTTAACAGTGCTTTTTGCCAACACTTTTTTTGTAATTACACGTGACTTCACTGATGTCAGCCTCCTAAGACTTTCCAGGTCTACAGAAACTCTCCTTGTTTCACTTTGGAGTCTGGGATGCCGCTTGGACACTATTTATAGAAACAGTTCTAGCTCAACAAGTATGCAGTGAGTGAGGATGGCAGTTTTAAATCACAGGGTAAAACTGGGCTCACTTCCCAACAACACGCAGGCTGGGAACTAAGGAGGAAGGAAGGCCTGTTTATGAGTGTCTTATGCGCAACTATGTCTGAGTAGGCAGCCGAATAAAACAATGTTCTCTTGTGTAGAGTTATTCTTCTAGCAAAGGACTGGCAATGTGAGGAAAAAATCCTTGGGTAAGTGAAGGAGAAAGTGCGATGGCAGAGGAGTAGTTTATGACTTTTTTTTGCTGTGTCTGACTGCATGGATAGCAGTTGTTTTTGCTTTGTTTCTAGTGGTTTACAAGCTGTTGCCAAATATAGCTTTTGTTTCCTTAAGAAGTTTGCAGAATCTGCTTTGCTTCACAGAAGTTAGTGTTTTAAAGAGATTTTGTTTGCTTGTTTTAAATCATGTCTGTTGTCCAGGTAAATAAAGATTAAATGTCTCAAGTTGAAAAACAAACAAGATGAATAGAATGAGAGATATATCTGTTAAGTAATGAAACTGTTCTCTTTTGGAACCAAGTGCTGGCCTTTTCCTAAAATGTCGTCATTCTGTGTTTGTGTGTTTGAACTTTTTAAAGGCCTGAAGATCCTGTCAGTAAAACGTTTCCTGACAAGAAAATGTTACTTATGGCTCTTTTTTTTTTACCCATAGCCCCACCTTCTTCAAATGATTTTCTACTTAAACCCCAAAAACTGTTAAGACTGAATTCTGTAGTTTCTGCTACAGGTTACTCTTATTCTTGTAACAAGTGTTACATGCTGGTAAAAATGTGACATTATTACAGTATTCTGCTTGATGGTCCTAAAATGCATACTTTTTTGTATCAGTTTAAAAAAATAAAACCCCACAGATTTTACACTGCATCTGTTACTGGTACATAGTAAATATTTTATTTACAAGGTCTTAGGAACAAATTTTATAATTTTTTTTTTTACTTTATACTCTGTAGATGAATGTGAAAATATGAGCCGTTATGATAGACAAGACAGAAGTGCTAGGCAACCTCAGGAAGGATTCTGGAAGAGAGCACCACAACAGAGATGGAATACACAGGATCACTATCATCTTGGCCATACTGATCACTATATCCATGGTAAAAATGATTTGAACAGGTAAAGGACTTGTCTTTTTTCACCCAAACAATTAAAACAGCATGATGAGAAATCTCTTTTGGCATTAAAGGGTCGCAAGTGATACTGAGTACAAGACATTTTCAGAATAGTTGTATGCCTATAAATAGCATCTCTGAGTGGGAGCGTCACTGATATTTATAATGATTTAATTTCAAACTTTTGTTTCTGTCATGATTTTTAATCCAAAGATTTGTTACTTGTGTTTGATACTATTAATGCTTGATTAAATTACATATGTATTCCATGGATAAACATTACACTGTCTTATTACTTGCATTTTGTAAGCTTGGACAGCTTTTTACTGAATTTGTTTTTAAATTAAATTTAATCTATAGTTCTTATGGCTAGCTTGAATGACAGTTTACAGAAATCCTGATGAGCCAACTAGTTTTAGGGTACTGTAGTTGTTGCTCTGAGAGAGATTTATACAAGTGGGAAGGAAAGTCCAGTGTTTAAGTGAAATAGGATTGACATTTTCTGATTTATTTTCTGCTGCATGCCACAGTATGTGAATATAGCCGATGTTACGTAACACTTTCTTTTTACTAAATGCTTTCTAGCTCTAGTTTGTCATCACTGTGTTTTTTATTTTTATATATATAAATTTTTTTTAGGGGATCAAACTACCTAGAATCTCCTATTGGTCACTTTGAAAGCTATGGAGCACCAAATTTTTACCGGGCTCCTAGACAGCTGGTGGGCTTACCGGAAAATACTGTGATGCTTGATGAAATGACACTTCGGCACATGGTCCAAGACTGCACAGCTGTAAAAACGCAGTTATTGAAACTAAAGAGATTACTGCACCAGGTGAGCTGTTTAAATGGAACAAAAGCAGGAAAGTGTATTGGAGAGTGAGCCTAGATGGGCTAATGTTCTGTTTGGCCTTATTAGGTTATTGTCCTTTCCTTTATACATTGAATTACAGTGTTCAAGAGTGTGCACTTTTTATTGCTATTTAAAATAGTACTGTTTCTGCTTTTTCAGCACTTAATACAAAAAATATTGAATATTGTTATTCTGCTTCTCTGAGGAAATAATGCTAAATTAAAAAAATCAGCAGATGTGAAGACAAGCTTTATTAAATAAGATCCTAAAAAGCTGAGAGTAAAATAAATAAAAAAAAAAATGAAAATTGATCCCATTGATCAATTCAGCAAGTCAATGGTAATAGCTTTTTCTTAAGGCTTTGTTTTCCTCATTCTTTTCACCTTTTCTGTGTGTTTTGACAAGAAGCCTTGCAAATCCGACTGGGCCATTTGTATTGGAAGTGCTCAAACTTAACCTTTTTAGTGTATGAAATCACTGAATTGTCATAAGCTTTTAAGGAGCTTTTTCATTTCACCTCAAAACTTGATAAATTGTGAGAGTTGGTAAACTGCTGGATGACTCAGCAGAACTATGGCATTTCAGCTACAAAAATTCCTTTGCCACCTTAAAAAGGAAAAGTCCATGAGACTTTCTTTGGAGGCGTGTACAGATAAGCATTGAAAAGTATCTGTATGATGTTTTCTTTAATACTAGATTTACTGCTCTTCTTTTCCAACAGGGCAATGTAATGGAATTAAGTTTGTGCCCTGAAAGTAAAACACTAAAACAAAACACAGCAAAACAGAAAGCAAATCAACCTTGAGGATGATGCAAGGGTATGACTCTGCCTTTTAGAAATGTGACCATTTGCTTCCAATGGTAACCGAGAATACTAGAGATGTTTTTCCACTGACAAAATCAGAAACACAATTGTAACAAAAATAATGTAGTGTCAGAAAGGGAAGATGTGTTCCTTAGAGCCTAATGCCCGAGTAGCGGACTGCATAAACTGTGCCTCCCATCAGCCTGAAGCGTGCAGTTAGTACATGAGATAGCAGGGAAATTTTTATCCAGAGCTTTTAATGCCTTTAACACAAGGACAAGTAAACAACTTAGGTGATCCGTGTATATGTAGTTCATTGTGTAAAGGCATGCATGTTATAGCCAACGAGTGTGTGGCCCTGCAGAATATTGTATTTTAAATCTTGATCTGGTTTATAATAGCCAGACTTCCCTGAAAGGGTACAGAACACAAATCTTGCCTCAAGTAGCTCAGAGTAATTGTTTTAAAAAAAATCTTAAAGTCACAGAAGAAACAGTTACTCCTAATACGTGCATTCCTCAAAGTTTGCTGCTTCTCTTGCCCAAAGCTTGGTCTTCTCCCCCTCCCCCCTGTAACAGCAAGTTGTGCAGTAACAAGTATTATTCTTCCCTTCAAACTTTGTCAAGCCTAATTCTCTGTATTTTCCTGACCTAACCGCCCCCTCTTTTAACTCGCTGCTTCCAAAACTCATCACTGGACTTCTGAATGTTTATTCTACTCTCACGTATATTATCCAGCCTTTTAATCAAACAATATGAATAGTAATGTAAGGTAAATTAACCTGCTACAGAAGGGAAAACTTTAGACCTTTACTACCTTTATTTAATAAACAATTAGAGTAAAACTTGTATGAAATTTTTCACTATTTTTAAGTGTTAAACCTTTCCTGAAAATATTGAGCTTTATACTAACAGAAATGAGTAAAAATATTGCAAATCTCTTTAAAATCCTTACTGTAAAGAACAGAAATATAAAAAACAATTACATGAACTTTAGTAGTCTGAACACTGAACTAGGACTTGATCTCAGTCCAGGTGATACGACAGGCCTCTTCTTACAAAGTGTAACAAAGCAAGCTACAAAGTCAGCTTCTTTGAGACACTGGCTTTAATAAAGAAAGCAGAAGTTCTTATCTTTGCTTCACCTATATTATACATTTAGATGTGTGTTACCTTTTTCTAGTTATGAGTTTTAGCAGTATTATTTAATTTGGATAGGTATAAATAGAGCTGTAGTCAGGTCTTAGGCATGAGGTCTCACAGGAACAGTTGTGGTAAGATAGTAAGATATAGTAATTAAATTCAATTTTATACAATTATCTAATCAACTGTAGTGTGACTTACATTCATTACGTGCTATGCTACAGTATACCTAGCAGATTCCTAGGGAAACTTGATGTGCTATACTGGATTCATTGCTGTGACTGTAGCTCACATAACCCTATATAAATTATCTTGTTTATTACTAGAACCATAGCTGCAACAGCATTGGTTTGGTGTTGTGTTCCCAGTTCTGCTTGGAAAAATACATAGTTATTTGAGTCGTCTAGGCTTTTCTGAACTCCGTGTGACCAGGTTAACAATGCCAGCAGTACACACACTGTCTGCTTGCTCCTCACATACTGACGTCTTTCTGTATCTTCAAACAGTGAAATCAGGAATAGCAGTCTATCTCATGCAGAGTTGTTTTTAAAGTTTTCACTGTAGTAAATACAAGCTTCTCTGATTTGCAGTAATGTTATACTAGCTGACATGGAGTGAAAAACGTACCGCCTTCTTGCACTAAATGCAGTTGTAGTTATTTATAGGGAGATACTGAACTACTGGTATATGTTCTCACTTAATGCTTAACTGGAGCATTAACTTGGTATTGTAAGAAGAAAATGCTTTGGAAGTCTATCTCTAATAATGGACACCTAAATGTTAATGCCTCTTAAACATTGACTAAGGTAATTCATTTGCATGCTTAACAGTAAGTAGTTTTCTGATGTTAAAAATTTCTTCTTTCTTCCTCATTCTCCTCCTCAATTTCTTAAACTTGCGGCTCTAGGTTGGGGCTACAGAGCTAATGTGTTAGAACACCCTTATTTAAATAAGAATTATACTATTTCTGATCTAGGGAAGGATTGCCCATCTTCTGTAGTAACTTCCTCTCAAGAGTGGCAGCAATGATTCGCAACCACCCTGTCTTATCTCACATAAGAACTTACTGATATTTTAAGGAGAACTGAAACATGAAGCAGTTCACAGAACTGAGATCTGTGAAGCCCTTTTTTCTGGGGGAGGCAAGCTTTATAAAAAAAAGTTTCTTTTCAACTTACCTTTCATGCATGGAAAAGAAATTCTATCTTTCAAGCACAAATCTTATTGTAACTTATCAGATATGACTCGTCCATTTGTCTGAAGAGGTATGAATGAAAAAAATGAAGTCTGGAGTACAAAACTGTTAAAGGCACCAATGTATTTTTGCTGAGGCTTTAGATTAGTAAGTCACTTGAGTACCTGTAAAGTATGTATTCATTGTATTCTTTTCGCATCTGGTGAGAACTGTCAGAGATATTTCTTTGTTATAAGAAGCCTGAAGACAAGGAACAAACAGATTTAATTAATGAGATGCAAAGGTTTCTTTGTGTTATGTATTAAGTTGTATAAACTGCACCTACAATTGTTACTTTTTTCTAGCCACAAAATAGTTCACCTCAGTGACTTAACTGTGCCTGAAAGAAAGAGAACCAAAGAAATCAACGAACAATAGCAAACAAAACTGGCAAACTTTAAGTTGAAACAGTTGGTTAGCTGTTGGACTATCATTATAACAGCGTTTGACAGTGAGCAATGGAAACCATATGACACTCGTTTGTAGCAATATTTGAATGAAACTGCACTCAAAATGCCAAGTAGTCAGCAGGTGAACAGCACCCTCTACCTGATGGACACCTAATGAATTTTCTGTTTGCATCTTCATAAAAATACTGTTAGCAAAGGAGGCTATTCAAATGAGTAATTTGTACTGATGAAAACTTTGAATTGGGAATCAAAGGCTAGATCTTGATAAAACTTAAATAAACCTTGATAAACTTTAGAAATGTTTGTTTAGCATTTTTTCAACTTCTTCCTGAACTGTGGTCGCTGGAATGTTGAAAGAACTCTCAAGATGAAATCATTACTATACTATTAGTAGTATATTCTTTTAAAATCCTGCATGTTAAAAGGCAGCTTATGTTGTTAGGGAATCATAAGGTAATTGCTGAAAATACATTCACTTCTATGGCTTGATTTTTGTAATAGAAGGATTTACAATATGTTAGTTTAATGAAAGCAGCTATTGCCTTTAAGCTTTGAGCTTTGTATCTTCCTCTGAGGCCATACGGGAGATTTCTTCTGAGAGAGAATTCTTTTTGAAATAGAGACACATAAAATGAGAACATGTAACTGCTGAGAGGATAGGAGAGAATACAAGAAAATGTGGCATTTTTGAGCTGCCAAACTGTTTGTCAGCAGAAACACTGCAGTGCTCAAAGCCCAATAATCTGTAATAGGGAAACTGCTGCTGTGTATTATCAGCACAGTAGGTTAGAAAGGTGGTGAGGTTTTTTTATGAGGCTGCTCTTGACTAAATACTTGTATCTGATACACTTCTACATAAATAATAATCTGTCACTAAATAAAAATTAATGTTTAGTATTCTGTTTACCAGAAGCAGTAAGTCAGTTCTTTGGGAATTTGTAAGGTGAAGCAAACACAGGGATGTGTGTTGTTCATACTAAAGATTTCATGGTTGTAAAATATTGGCATGAGAGCGTGTTAGGTACAGCCACTCAAAAATATGGGTTTCAATTTGTGGCTCTTTGTATTTGGGTGAGTTCTGGTGTACCTGTGACAGCCATGATGGAGGGTTATTCCTATAACCTTTAGCTCATTTTCTTGAGATGGATTAAAAAAGACAGATGCAGACTTGAGAATATAATCAAGTGCTTCAGTTAGGCTGTAACATTTGGGAGTGGATATGTAAAAATGTTTGACAGGTGGAAAATTAATTGCCCAGAGAAATAATGTGCACAACAGTGTTAACATTTGGAAGAAAGGATTGTTATGTATTTTACCTACGTGTACACTTAAAAATTGTATCTGTAACTCTCACTGAGTTTGTCCTAAAACAATAAAATCAACTGGTTTGTCAAAAACTAAGATGGTATTAATTTTCCCAGCACATAACCTTTGCAAAGGAATATAAAGCTGAAATAATATTCAGCATGAAATGAGGCTACTTTGATAGTCATGGTTGTAAAGGTTTAGCCATTCCTCTGGATTTGTTGTATAGGCACTATGTTAAATACTAAAATGTTGTTAGAGAGGTGGTGAATTATATCTGTTCGCACTTGTCTTCAAAAAGTTAGCATAAAGATTTTTTTAAGAGCAGCCTTTTAGTCTTTGAGTATTCCAGGTGTTCAAAGGTAAGTTAGTAAATTTAGGATGATGTTCTAATAACTACATAAATGTATCAGGTGGTTGTGGTGGGAAAAAATAAATCCACAACTAAGTCTTACTGGGGTATTTTGTAATGGATTCTGACTCCAAGTTTGCTGTAATTTTATAAGGACTTTACAATGTATCTTGAGGCATGCGATTACCTCAGTTTATTACATAGGGACTGCCCAAAACTGGCCAGAAGCTGAAGTGTGTGCTGTTGACTTTAGGCCAGCAAAAACTTTCCAGTAAATGTGATTGAGTTGAAAATCACCGTGGGCAGGTAGCGATTCAAATCAGTTGCTCATACTCATAGCAACAAGAAAAGGACTGTGAAATGATCAATCACTGCCATATTATTTGACTGTTTCTTAAATGAGCATATTCTTGATTAAACTTTGGATGCAAATATATATTTATGAATTTATATCAGGTTAAAATAATCTATAACTGAAGACTATCCCTACATAAGTAATTAAATAGGAATGTCTGCAACATTAGTCCTGTCAGTTTACATACCGCAGAGTATTTTCATACCTAAACTGCCACAAATATTTAAAAATAACTGTACCAGGATTGCCAGAATGTATGAGGTTTGAGTTGTTTGTTGCAGTGTTTTAAATTTAGGAAAAAGTGACAAATATTAACAACTCTTTTATCCTTATAATGCTGCTGTTTTTTCAAAAGCAGTCTTGTGTAAGGAAATTAGATTGAAATGTTTTGTTGCTGCTTATGTTTATAAGTAGAACTTACTTTTTGATAGATCTGGTTAGCATTTGTTTTTGATATGGCTGACAAACTATCCTGAGTTCTTGTTTTTGCAAGCATCTTCTACACTTGGCACAAATGAGGCTAGTGCAACTGCTCTGAAGATGTGATTGTACTAAATAAATAATGTATTCTACTGTTGTGAAAATCTTAGGTAAAAACCAAGAGGTAGCAGCTTGTTATATTGCCTATTGCAATACGATGATAACTTTATAAAAAGTTTATGGTAATTTTACCTAAAGGTTAAAAGTATATGTTCTCTTGAAGTTTCTGAAACTTGATGATATCTTAGCATATAATTTCTAGGCTAGCAAAAATAGCATGTGCATATAACCAGTTGCATTTATTTTGATAATTCTATTGTCTTTTTGCTAATTCTAATATTTTTTTTGTACGTGGATAGCCTTATTCTGCTGATTTCCTGTTCCCCAGCCTCATTTTAGCAACATGATGAGCAAGAAAGAAAAAGCAAAACAAGACAAGTTTCATAGATCTATGCTAGCTTATGTTCACAATGGGATGCCTAAGTTCCCGCTGATAGTATTCGAACTGAATTTTTTTTCAGTTGCCCTGTGTTCGTTATATGTATTAAGGTAATTGAGACAGTGGCAAGGGAATTGATGCAAATGAACTTAGTTCTTGCTTTGCTAGTGGATATTAGCCAGGTATAGCATAAGGCTAGAGTTGATTTAAATCACCGGAGGATATGTGACATACTTTCTTTGCAATTAGGTATTAATCTGCTGTTGTAGAATGTTTTATTGCTCCACTTATATGCATTTTAATGGGAATAAAAGGTACACCAGAGGGATCAGTGACAGAGCTTTTAAAAGCTGTGCAAGATACTTTTGCTTGAAATAGTTTTTCCTTTTGTTTTCCATTCGCATGATTATTCCTTCACAGTTATAGCTGTGACTCCCTGATGTAGCTTTTCTTCTGAGTGCATGTATTTGTTTGAACAGTTACTTAAAATAAAAATTATGGATGAAAGCTGTTAATTGTAGAATATAAGATAAATATAAAATATAAAATACATAAAATATCCTCTGTTAATCTGTAAATGATTCTAATTGCTGCTCACTTCCTCTGGCATTTTAGAAATGTTTTGGATTAAATAATGTTTGCTTCTTTATGATATTATTGTGCAAATTATTTCAAAACACTGTTAGAACTTGTTCATAACATAGACTGTAATCTGCTGCTTCAATAGCCTGTCACTTGCTGGTGATCTGCCCAGAAGGGACAAGCAGCTACCTTTAAATTGAATACAACTGTGTGGTGGACAGTGTAAGCTCAAGTATTTGCTATGTTAAGGAGTCAGAAGGCTTGAAATTTGAGTGCTTTCACAATTAATAGTATTTTTTAAAAAAGCCCATGAATTTTAAACGCCCCCCCCCCAAAACACACAAAAACCAAACCCCCCCCCAAAAAAAACAAAAACAAAAAACCAAACAAAAACCAAAAAAACCCCAAACGACAAAACACCACCATAAAATTACATCTAAGTGATAGAAATTAAATTTACCTGCCTGTAGTACAGAAAAAGCATTTTGGAGTTGTATGACAGTTCTTAGTATTTTTATCTTTTGTCTGGTGATGGTTTTGCGTATTTTGGCTGCAAGTAATTGGCTAGTATAGGAAAAAGTAAAAATTTAGTTAAAAGTTCATTAATTTCAATTTTTTGCTTTTTTGCCTCTGGACAATCTTGTTGATGTGTTTTTGCAGTTTAGTTAAAAACTTCTAAGAAATATTTCTTATGGATTAAAAAGCAAAAAAGATGGCTCACAGGCATAAAGAACATAAATAGGTCTATTTTGGGTTTTACCCATAACTGATTTTTAGCATTTGAGCTGCAGTTTTACTCTTGTGGTTTTGGGGAGTTGCTGGCTCAGCCTCAGAGTGGTTTCGGTCAGGTTTTGGGACATGCTGCTCTTAGATTCTACAAATGCAATCTCAGGCAGTGATGTCACTGCGCAGAGAAACCCCCTTTAAGAACCCTGAAAAATAAAGGAGAATACTGTAAGGTAGAAGATCGATTTATTTTGTCTTTAAGTAGGTAGCAGATGGAGGAGATGAACAGAAAGGGGGGTGGGGGGACTAAATCCTTTTACACCAAGGAAAGGGTGGTTATGATCTTCCATGACTATAAAATAACTGTACTGTAATTGTACTGTAGTTTTATGCCACACTAAGATTCATGAGAACACATGGTCAGTTGTTCAGTCTGTGACTTGACTCTGGAACCAAACTGAACCTTTTCAGGGTTGAGCACCACAGGCTTAGAGTACTGCACATAACGGCTGCCTGTGTTTCTGTCATGAGTGTAAGTGCTTCGGGACATACCCAGGCAATCATCTTTTGGCATCCCTGATGGTTATTTCTATTTCTACTTGCTGTGCTTAATTTCAGAATTCATGGCTGTCATGGCAGGGGAAAGAATACTTTTTTGTGGTTCCAGTTTTTCTAATTGGTATTTAGTTTTGATGGCTGTGCATTAATTTTCTATTAGTCTGCCAAGTAGCCAATGTTGCTTTTTTAGTTAAGAATTCCTAGCTGAAATATTGTGGCTATAGATTTTGATATTGCTCAGACATATTATTTGAATGGATACTGAAGGAAATGAAGCTTTTAAAATCGCATAACATCACCATTCCTTCCTGATATAACACATTTAAATGCAGTGGCCGGTATTTAACCAAATTGTTGTGCAAAATCAACACACTTTGACATAGCTGCAGCTGTTCCTTCAGCTTTGTGAGGAGAGGGAGGCTGTTCATGGCCCTCATTTGGGCACTGTACACATGCTACAGCAAGGGACGCTTTCCTATCAGGGGAAAAAGGAAAATTCATGGTGAGAGAGATCAGACTTTGTAACAGGTTCCGCAGAGTCGTGATGTGTCTCTGTCCTTGAAAGCAAGTTTGCAAGGGAGTTGTTTCAGCAGGTAGTTTGAGCTGTTGTTCTTGTTTTTGTTCTGATAGAATGACGAAAATGTGTCACTCCAGGACATCGCACTCTCAGTTCCATCAAGTCCAGAACCACAAGAGCCTGAGTCAACTTATAAGGTAAATGATGCTGTTTTACTCTACAGAATAAGAGATACAAGCCTGTTTGTGTTTAAAAAACATGAAGACAGACTTCTGTGTCACTGTGAAGTAGTGCTTCTTTCATCTATTTAAATGCAAAGCTAGCAAATATTTATATACTTCATCTTTTCAGTTTTTTTAAAATGGAAGCGTTTATTTGACCTTTAGAAATACATACTTAAAAATGCTAGCACAATTTAAATAATTGAAATAACTTTGCCTTTTCTATTTGTAGCAGTCATGTGGGAATTAACAGCTGTAGAGTAACCCCTTTCAAAAATTTTGCTGCCCGCTTGATAAGTTAGAATTTGAAAAGACAATTTTTGTTCTGAAGTGTAATCATACCATATTTGTTCAGTTACTTGCTCTTTCATTACATTTATTGTTGACTTCAGTAAGTTTTCCCTGAGATAATGCTGGTATTGCAGACGTAACTTAACAACGTGAACTCCACAAAGTCAAAAATATGTTTATTGTTTTAGAATGGGTATTAATGGAAGAAGCAATCACAATGGATGTTCCAAAAAGAATCATCTTTTGTGGTCACAGACTTGTGATGTTGTGCTTTCTACAGTGCTAAGGTTTTATAGCATTGCTTGAGGCTCTTATTGTAAAAGCAATACAGAAAGATCACTAATCCTGCGCTTAGAGTAGGGGAAAAAATGCTTGCTGAAGACACAATGAAATTATAAATAGTTCTTGAAAGGGAAGAACACTTACAGTCTTATTCCTGTTTGAAGGTCACCTGTCCAAATCCTGATTTCAGGGTTTAAGAGGTTTGCCAAAGCTGTAGATCCATATGCATCATTCTTCAGCAGCTCTGGTTTCTACACTGTTAACATTTAGACCTTCTTTTTGCTTTAATTGCTGTCTGATGTATTTGTTGTGGTTGTCCCACAATCACCTCCCTCAAAATCTAAGTCTTAATTCCTAGAGGAAAAAGTATTGCTTTTTAACTTCATAACAAAAAAAAGATAGGTTTAACTGACATTTTGAATTGTCTCTTTACCTGATACTGTTATGTGGTTTGAAAAATTGCACAACAAATCTGTCTGGGTGTTGTCCTAAAGCAGTAACTAGTAACATCTTCAGTGAAACTGAAATAGATGTATGCTACTAAATGGAAGTATGCCCCTTAATTTATGGCCTAACTATAGTGGCACAGTTATACGTTAAAATTACTTTGTGATGAAAAATTATTTTTAAAAAGACTCCTTGTATATTTACCGATTTTTTTTTTAGTCTTTGAACTTCGCATAATTATTTCAAGTCTTCAGTCTTATTAGAATGTATTCAGATCAGTTGTGCTGTTTGCATTCAGTAAATACCGTTATGCTTATGTTTCTAAATGATTTTTTCTTGTTTCTATCATTTTGTTAGTGTTGTGTTCACTTAGCCCTTAAGCTTCAGTACTTCTTGTTGTATAAAGAGGAGTATAGGTAGTATTTGTGGCTAGGGATGTTCATATCCATGATGCCAGTCGCTTGTACAGCAGATAAATTACTGCATCAAAAATACAGCTGATTTACTTACATAGCCTGAAAATTTAGTGGGTCAGCTCAATGCTGTCTTTTAAAGACACTTTTAGTCATGTTTCTTCGCTCTTTAGGTTATATGTCTACAGCCCATCTCACCATGTGAATAAGAGGAGGAAAGCACGTGCTAATGTTACTGCTGGTCTTCCATGAACATCTGATATAATATGTCCTGTAGAGGTGTTGGTTTAGATTGTGTAGCCCTTACAGAAAACCTCGTATTGCCCACTGTTCTATTGCAGATGGACGATCTGCTGAATGAGATCAGGCAGCTTAAAGATGAATTGAAGAAAAAGGATGAAATAATCAACCAATTAGAGAATCAACTTGTAAGTATAATGCTAAACATTTAACAGTATCTGAAGCATGCGTTGCAGAGTGTAACTTCAATGCGTAATTCTTATGAAGGCTTTAAGAGGGCTAGATGACTAATTTTTTTCCTACACTTCCATTATAACAAAGGTAGATTTGAGTTTGTGTAGACCCACCTGACTCATGGGTCTGTAACGGTTCAGTTAGACCGATTCTACATGTTCTAGTGTGTTTGCAACTGTACACCTGAGCTCTTTAATTCTGTAGGCCAGTCGTGATTTGTGTGTGTGGCACTAAGTTTATACAATTGTTAAATATATTTCATTTCCAAAACAAACACTTTGAACATAAAAATCTAGAAGCTGTTCAGAAATAACCATGAGCAAAGATAAGGTACTTTATGCTTAAAGTATTTTAAAAATTAACGAGTATCAGGCCTATCGTTCTGCTTGAAGGTTTTTTTGCTCGGTTTTTTTTTCTCCCTTTCCTTTCCTCTACTATCCGTTAGTTTAATAAAGAATTCCACCATAGAATTTAAAACTGAGCAGGTAGTGTTCAAAGTTGATTCTTTTTTAAAACAAAACAAAGCATGTTGAATAGTAAGATCAAATTGGCCAAATAAGTATAAATTATGGGGGCACTTTTATCATAAATCAGGTTCAGGCAGACACACAGTCCTCAAGCAAAAGTAATGTATGCCTTTTCCCTCTTGTTCTGGGTTAACTTGGGATTTTGCCGTGTCCGTCTCTGCGTTTTGGTTCTGGTAAACTCACCTGGTGTGACAATTCTTGTAAAACAGCCCCATGTTTTCAAGGCATTTCAAGCCATGGCAAGATCTTTAAAGTAGGGTAGATGAGATGCCAAGAGGTGCACACCATAGTTATTTATCATGGCTGGAGACGGTCTTCTGTGACTATAATCTCTAATGAACCATTTAGCATGTGCTTATACATATGTGCACTGATACTGACCTGTGGTCTTCATACTCTCCCTGTCTCGCATGTGATCATTCCCTCTAAAACAAAAGTGAAAGATTAGGATTTGGCTTTCTGTTCTGCTTAAACAACAGAACTCCAGGTCACAGGATACCAAAACAAATTGTCTTGTCTATTAGTATTTAGCATTAAGTGTTGATTTTTTTCAGTATGCTTAGTCTCACTCTTACCATCAGCCTTCAAAGATTTCTTCAAGGAAGTCTCTCCTTCCTGGTAGGCCGTATACCTAATTACTGTAGGGACTGAAAACCTTGTTGCAGCTAAGGAACTCTGCTGTAAAGATGGGTAGAACTTACATTCGTAATTATTGAAAGGTGACTTAAAGAATGTAGTGCTTCAGAAATTTAAGTGAATCCAAAAACACTTTCCAAAAGTCAGCATTTATTCTAAATCATTTCTAAACATGCTTTGGGAGAAGAAGCAGTTGTGTGGCACTGTAAATACTAGTGTCTACAGTTTAATTGTATTGTGCTATACTGCCAAGTCATGCATGATGTTTGAACACTGGGCCTTGACTGTGCTTTTCAAGCATCTTAGTTATTTTCTAACAAATTCTCCTTTCTCCTTCTCTTTTTGGGGGTAATTTAAGGCCACTAGATGTAACTGCCAGAAAGACAGTCAAAAACCTACAGGGGCAACGAGCGTGTATGCTGACAAATTTACGCAAACCTCCTGGAGGAGGAGTTCTGTGAGTAGAACGTGTCATTCCTTCTTGGGTATGACTTTCTGCACTCTATTCCCCAATTCTATGACATTTGCTGTCGTTCAGGTTGTCATTGTTTATGAGATTCTGTGCTGTATGCGAGAGTGGTATCCTTCCTGCTGTGCATCCCTTGCATTCTTTTGCAACCCTCTTATTTAAACATTTATTGCAAACATCTTTTAAAATAAGTAATTACACTTTAGAATTCTCTTCTTAAAATAATCACCTTCTGTACTATTTAAGTTACAGTCAGCCCAAGCTGTATATCTAATCATACGTAAGGTATTTTCCTATATCCTGACTTTAAAGTCATAGGTGTCTGTATTTGTTTTCCCTGGTTAAAGTTTCATTGTTGCTGTGCTCACATTTGTTGAGGAAAAACAACAGTGCATTCTAAGTTTCAGTCCATAAGTGTAAAAACAAAAGGTATTTTTTTATTAATCATTTGAAGAACTTGACTCATTCAAAAAACTATTGGGTGAAAATCACTTTGACAAAGGACATCTTCATTTCCATATGTTGTCGCATGGATCACATTTGCTTCCATTATATAAAACTTATATTCTTCATGGAACACTAATAGAACACTTAAGATGGGGGAGGGACGAGATATTTGATATTATATAATAATAAGGAATTATCTTTGAATGATGAACAAGGCTTTTCTCAGTCATCGGCAAATAGTCTTTGGATCTTGAAGTTGCTGCTCTAGTTAGAAAATCCGAAGAGATTTCTTTAAAAGGTTAAAAATGGGTTAGATTTTTTGTTTCTTTGTTTTTACCCTGCCTTGAGTTACTTGATGTAAGGTTGAAGTAAAGATAAATCAGCCCTGCTATCCTTCTAAAATTACTCTTCTGAATATATAGTGCTAGGATAGAAATACCATCACACTGTTATGTTCACCAGTTGCTAGCAAACAGCTTTATCCTACTGAGACCATGCTTTCCAACAGTCTTCTGACTGGTAAGAACCTTAGGTAGCTTTTAGTGTGCTCAGACACCTCTGTTCCAGAAAGTGTGTGTAATGACTTTGTTTATCCCATTTGTTTCTCTCTTCCTGTTACTTTGTAGCTTTTGAGCTCTTGTATTGTTTCTGTTTCCCAAGTTTTAATTTCCTGTCTGTGATGTTCATTTTGATGTTTTTCTGTGTTGATACTATTCTCAGGTTAGTGGCTATTGTTTCCGTGTACCTTTTTTTCCTATCATTTTCCACATAAATTCAGAAACAGATTAGTAACTATTGAAAGTTAGTTGCTAACTACAGAAGCTTTAGTTTGAGCAACCTGTGGTATTTATTAATTGGTAAGACAAAGATATGGGAGAAGATGGGGAATATTAAGTTGATGTCTCAGGTAAAAGTAGTCATTTAGCCCATTTGTCTGTTTTGGTCAGGTTGAAGTATTTTTCTTCTAAGTTATTCAGTAGTTTTCTTTAAAAAGACACTTTTTTTTGTCATGAGGAAATTCAAGTTAAGGGAGAATATAATTTTTTAAAAAAAAAGACCTCTGCTCTCTTCATGGTTGGGTGTGTGTATGTGTGTGGATATATGTATACATGTACATACGTATATGATACACATACATATGTGTGTCAGCATTTGCTCATTAGATGTGCGTTATAAACATCTCAGTATTTTTATCTTCATGTGTAAAGTTTCTCATGAAAATCGCTAAAGGAATTAGGAAAAATCATGAAGTATTG
Source organism: Morus bassanus (assembly GCA_031468815.1). Taxonomy (NCBI): domain Eukaryota; kingdom Metazoa; phylum Chordata; class Aves; order Suliformes; family Sulidae; genus Morus; species Morus bassanus. Next base: position 9,260,825 of record CM062583.1, read on the forward strand.
ACAAATTCTCAAAATACACTGCTTTTCAGACACTTTTATTTGTAAATGATAGCTGAAAAGTTTTTGCAGAATGGTTTATTTGAATGTCTTCTCCTTTGCATATTTGTAAGTTATATGGAGGCTTTCTGTAAGCAAACAGAAATTGATATGAGCTCCTTAATGTGGGATTTCTTAAAGGGGCATGATAGTCTTGCTGTTGTAGCCAAGTTCCAGTTCTAATAATCAGACCTCAGCTTTCTGGTTTAATAGTTCCCCTGCTAACATGCATTTGTATGCTTCCTTGCATGGCTTAATTAATGTAATAATGTATTAATGTAGAAAGAGCCTTGGCATGAAATGATTGTTGATCTGGAACCCAATGACATAAAATGTCACTTGCAATAGAGACAACTGGCTCTGTTTTCTTGAGGCAGGAGCACAATAAATGGAAATAGGGGACACCCAAGTAAAATGTATTCTCACTAAAAAAAAGTCTTAAAGAAAATAGTTTTGCTTTGTTAACATTCCTGTTCAGTTTAATAAATGGTCTTGAATTGAGAGTGCAGGCTGTGAGAAATCAGGTTTATTGGTCCTAAATATGGTATGAATCATGAAATGTAGTTAATGTTTATGAAATGATGAAGTTTTTATATAGACTATGTTTTTCTGAAACCAAATTATAATTGAAATCTGGGCAATGAGGGTACAACTCCTTTGAGACATACAAGGTTTTTTTTGCTTCTTTAAGCTTGTTAATAGTTATCAAAGTAGATGAATATTTAACTATTTCATTTTTTCCCTGTAAGTGTTGACCTGTCAGTCTCTTTAAATGATGATGAATATCAGGAGGTTACTTTAGTTAGATTATCATAACTTTCAAGAATATTCTGACAGCTTACAAATTCTAGCAGAACTGATACTATGTGTTGATTCCCAAAGCATAAATAGCAGTCTGGGAATGCACAGTAAGTTACTGTTTCAACAAATACTTTAAATGCTTCCAGAAATGTGCTTAATTAACATTGTTAATGTAGTGTTTTGTGTTTTGTAAAGAATAGATGCCAGAATAAACTAGGAAATAGTGAGAGTGGAAATTGGCTATTAAAAGATTTCAGTTAGGAATTTAAGACCATAGAACTGCAGTAAGTTACTGCAATTCATACGGTCGGTTTGAAATAGCTAGCATTTCTGATCACTTCATCATTCTCCCAGTAAATTGGCAAGTGAATATCACTAAACATATTCTTTTTAGAAAGTCATGTTCTTATCTGCACTCTCTTTATTACCAGATATTTCTAGAAAATGTCACATCCTGATGTGATTATAAACTTTTCTGGGGTTTTTCTCTTTAGGGACCACATAGTTTTTGAAAGTACTTCTAGGGTTTTTTCCTATTTCAGGGTACATATGTACATAAATGGAAGCTATGTAACTTTAGGTTAATCCTTGGAACTTAGTACTCCACGTAATAAAACCTAGTGGCTGAAAATACATGTTCTGAAAATTGGGCAAATTAAGAATTAACCTGTCACCTAGCCACTGTGTCTGCTATGTGGTGCGGCTTGTAGGCAGTGCCCTGACAGCATGCTCAAAACTACATGATTTAATTTCTGACTGTTTGTATAGACAATGATGACTTACAGGGAAATACTATTTTTGGTCAGCTGTACAAGAATTCACTGACAGGGTAGACTGTGACATTTCTAGAAGGATTTCTCATTCAAGTTTTATACTGAATTCCCTTCCAGTTAATTCATGCCAACCATTTAACTATTGTGGAAAAAAACAACAAAATCAAAACCTGGAAGAAGGTATTGAACATAAAATTACCTGAAGAAATTAATGTTGATGGACAAAGCTTACAAAGAAGAAAAAAGCAAGCATCCATTGCCACAACTGTCTCACAGGCTTTGCAGCGTTGTTTCTGTGATACTAAATACTAACTTTTTTTAAAAGATCTTGAGGGTAGAGGGGTTAGATGTCAAGTTTATGTTGGCAAATTATTTGGCTTCTTGAACTGGTGTTGGCAAATTATTTGGCTTCTCGGACTGGAAAGGTTGTTTGTAGATGCTGAGAAGTAAAAGACAAGCAAGCAAACTACAAAGCCTGAATACGGATGAAGATACCTGTAAAGGAGTCTGGTCCCTGAGGTCCAGCTCCTTAGCATAACACAACTCTTCCTAGTTCATGGATGCTCCTCCATGCCCTGCAACAGTAGACAGCGTACAGTAAAAGCTGATTTTTCTCCTTGGTCTTGGAATAGTACAACACAGTGATGAGAATACGTTTTGCTTCCTAAACGCGTGTACAAATTCATTCTTGTCTCTGATAAAATGGCAACAATACATTCAGTTTGCCTGGGAGCATGCATATTCTTCTTTGCTACATCTCTTCTCTCCTTCTGTGCTGAGATATATTCTTTGCCTTCCATTTGAGTGTTGTTCCAGTCTGTCATTCCAAAGCCTTTCACAATTGTTTTGATGAACCCTTGTAATACTTTGGCTGGTTTTGTGTACGTTGTCTTTTGAATATGTCCTTCCACCCTACCCTTAAAGATTCTATATGCTTTGACTCTGCAAGTACGAATTTAAACTTCCAAGTTCTGAAGCCTAGTTGCTGGATTAGTGTTTATCTTTGCATTCAGCCCAGGTTTCTCTTGTCGTCCAGTACACTCTGCTGTTCCCTTGCTGCTCCATTATCATGTACATTCTTGGTGAGAAAGTACCACAGCTGGACTAGATAGTTGTGTTGTGCATGTTTCTTGCTCTGTTACAGTAACAGTGCATAATGTGTAGGCACATGCACAGAAGAGATGTCCATTAAACCTTTCACAGGAAATTCTTGTTGGTTTAGGGTAAAGCAGCACATAAGACTGGGGTTTGGAGTTTGTTGGTTTGTGGGTTTGGGTTTTTTTGACATGAATACTTTAAAAATATTATTGCATGTCAGAACTGCTCATTCATAATCTCTTTCTGGGTGCTAGGCTAGCGAGAGGAGACTGCTGCAAAAGCATTTTGTTTGCATTGATACTTGAAGTATGTCATTCTAGGTTTGCTAACGATGTGGAGCTCTGAGTTTGTGTGAGGGTGTAGGTGAGACACAGCAAAAATCACCTCTTCTTGGAAGTGCTCAAACACTCCAACTGTATGGAGAAATATGGATCTTTCCTGTACTTGTGTTTCTGCAGCAGAAAAGACTTTTTAAAGCAGTAGCAGTTTTGGGTATTGGTGTATCCTTGGGAAAAGATCTGGAATGTTTGGCTGTTGGCCAAACATTACTATGCAGCAACAGCTTAAAAATATTTCTCTTGTCCTTTTCTGGCAGAAGCAATTGCTTTTGTTCATGTGATCGTTTGTTCTAAGATTGAGGTCTCTTCAGAGCAATGGAAAACTCTGGCCTTAAAATCCTCATAGTGGCCTCTTTTTTAAAAATAAAAAAATCCCCACCAATGGGTTTTCCGGTGTAGTTAGGGTCAGAACTTCATAAAGCATTTAGCAGCAATTTTACAATTAATTAGGCTCTCCGAAGAGCATTCATCATTTTGTTCTGGTTTGTAGGCTGCATTATTTCAGGTGCTCTTATTTTTCCGCTTCCGAGTACTCCTGTTTTGCCTTGTATTTAAAATTCTGAAGCACTTCTCTTTTGGGATGCTTTTGCTATTTCACAATTCCAGTATCTGGGAAAAGAGGGGAATGGGATTTAAGTTGAGTGGCTGAATGCACATAACAGCTCGGGAGGGGAACTGTTTTGACTGTTGTCTAACGTTAAAGTGCAAGTGGAAAGACTTGCATCAGACTAGGCTTCAGAACCCAGAAGAATCCCATCAATATTTTTTTTTATAGATGCTAAGGTAAGTCATGTTCTCATCTTTAAATTCTAGCATTGCTTGCTTAAGAGTTTTATAGACTTCTTAATAATCAAACATAAAATAAATTGTGCTTCAGGTTTTTGTTCTTCCCTACATCTAGTGGGAAACTGCTACATTTTCTATATATTTTGAATATGTACCATAATCTGAGGGAGATGTGCTTATTAGCATTGTTTCTTTTTTCCTGTTCTTTGGATGTCTTGGGTACCTCAGCACACGCTTGACTAATTAGAAGGGGATGGATGTGAATTGTTGTTAAAGGAGAAAGCTTTGTCAATTCGCTTGAGTTTTATAAATAGTATTAAAAGTCATCTTTTCAAAAGCCAGGCTTATTTGCAGATACTTATCTCTTAATGTGCTATATCTACAGGATACCTTTATCATTTGTAAAATCAGTGTAATTTATAACACCCATCTTAATAAACTTCCAGTGCTGTATTTCCTGGTCCTTACTTGGTTCAATTGATGTTAATTTTAATTACCTTATTTGTTGTACAGCCAAACAATGCTGCTTATGATTTTTTTATAAAAAAGAAATCTGACACTTATTTGACATTTGCCTGTGTGGAGCAGTGTAAACTCTCAAGACTGCCAGAAGAAGAGCTAGTTCTTCTGCTTCTCAGATTATAGAATGTTCTCCAGCGTTTGGGAGAAGGGGGCTGAACCGTTCCTGGAGAGCAGTTCAGTTTAGCAGGCAAAACACTGAAGGAAGTTACTTGCACTTCATTTGTTTCCCCAGTCAGAGTAATGATTAAATACCACGAAGAATTATTGAGAAGACTGTACTTAGTGCTGTGCTTTGAAGTGTTAATATGGATGCTTAAAATTCCATTGATAAATGGAATGTATCGAGACATCTAAATATTTCTTTGCTTATACAATAGTATAACTGTTATGTAGCTCTGCTGGCTCGTACTTGTCTTAATCTCTCTTTTTAGAGGGAGGAAGGGAGAAGATATAAAACCTTCACTTCCCTTCTTAATCTAATACATTAAAAATTTCAGATAAGTCTGGAAGAAGCCCATTGCCAGCTCAAACAAGTGTCTACAAGATGAGACCTATGCCTGATGATACTGCGCTTTTTACTCTCTGGAGATTCACTTATGTTTAGAAAATGGAAAGAGTTTTTTGTTGTCGTTATTCTACCACCCTGACACAATTTAGGATGAAATTTGAACAAGCCTGAAAATGAAGTGTTCTTTTGTACAGTGCTGCGAAAATACAAAGCTTTTGTTAATGTCTCATGAATCATTGATTGATTAATCTTGTTCCCAGGAATATTTCTCTATTTAACACCTACTCAGTGATGCAACATATTATATTATTTTGTTGTATTGCTTTACTCAAGCTAGTACTGTTCTTTGATGCAGCAGTCTACAAATTGTGTTGACTTTAATGGCTACTGATGGAGGACTGTAAGAACATGTTAGGTAATCTATATCTCCATCTAGAGATAATCAGATTAATCAACTTTCATTTTTTCCTTGGATTTTGCTCCAATAATTGTTTTATCTCAGCTTCTGAAGAAGAATAAAGAAGTCTTGTCAGATTTTTTCTTTATTTCCTATTCTACTTTATAAACATTCTGGCTAGCAGATTCTAAGACTTGACTAAATGCATGTGTCACTAAGTTACATCTTAGCAATACTGAAACTTGGAATAGTGGTGGATAAAATCTAACCTAGGATAACTGGAAGGTCAGGGAAGGGTTTAAAATTCTGCTAGGATAAATAAAAGCAGAATATTTCTTTATAGAAATAATGTGATGCTTAACATTCTTGTAAAAGAAGCATGGAAATAAAATCCTTCTTTATTGTTTGTCCAGCCCTGGCAGTATGATCTGTAGCAGATATGCCAGCAGAGAAACTGGAGAGGAGGGGCAAACTGTGTTCCTGTTTTCTTTGATAGAGATGTTCGTTCAGATGTCTTAGGCCTGCTGTCTGAAAGAGTAGCTACAACTGCTTGCTGTTGATATCTGCTGATTACTTGGTAGCCAGGAGGCAGTGGCAGACGTTACTGCTAGCACTAATATTCCAGAAGTCATAAAAGCAGAAGTTTTCAGCTGCTAAATGATGAAGGGGTTGTAAAGACTTAAACCTGTCTTGCGGAAATAGGAAATCAAGATTATGTGATTTACGAGGGAAGTTCCAGCTTGGATAGATTTCTTTGAAAGGTAAGGGTATGGAGAAAATGACAGACTGCATAAAATGACTTTCTTGTTTTGAGAATGCAGCAACCACAATGTGCACTTCTCTGGTGATCTGAAACATCTGACAGGCAAACCCTGCATGGCACTGAGGTGCACAGTTCTCTGGTCTTGTAAGGGAAGGCTCAAGCTTCAAGAGCAAAGTGCAAGGAAAACAGTTACATGTCGCCTCTCCTCTTTGACATTTAATAATACTACCAAAATATGAGTAAAGTGGACTCTACAGTACCAGGATTTGCTAGAAAATCTGTTTCTATGCATTAGAAATGCTTTGTTGCAAACTAAAGCTGACTGGTTTTCCAGTAGATTAGTATTAAGCAACTTACTACTTCGTGAGGCATTTTTAAAACACTTCTGAAAGCTGTAAAAAATACAATTTTTAGCATGTATTTTTAACATGAAAAGCTCAGCTCCCATACTTTTCCCTTAAAAACATCTTTAACAGAAATGTGTGCATATATATTGAATGAAAAAGGAGGTATTTTATAAGATTTCTGATTAGGGCATCATAATGTCACTTTTCCTCTGGGCTTTAGTGGCATGTAGCGTTTGGTTTTACAAAGTAGAACAACTGGGAAATAGAATGATACCTTTCTGGGGGAAAAAGAAAAAGAATGGTGTGGCTTTTTGGTGTCTTGTTTTTTCCCTGTTCTCTTTTTTATTATACTTCTCCCCCTCTCTCTTTCTGCACAGGGTGGGTATTCTGCTCCCTCCTTCTCTCCCTGGCAGGGCTCATTCCAGGGCATCCCTCGGACTGTTCCACCGCACCGCAGACAGAGTGAGTCTGTACCTCTCACTCATCTCCCTCACCGTGTTCCAGTAGAAGCTTCCCCTTTGCACGCACTGTTCATCTCGTAGTATCCTCCTTTCTCAGGCAGATTTACAGGCACACACAATAGTCTGTGGCTAACCAAAATGTTTCCTTCAGCTGGTGTATAAAGCAGCTACAACTCATAGCTTTATAACAGTTAAACGCTGATTTACTTCAGCAGTTCTTCAGGCAACCCTGAGTAGGCCCTTGTTTCCAGTCTTGTCTTAACATAAATCTTGCCTGCTGCATTTTCCTTTTCTTTTTCATGGCTGTAATATGCTATCCTGTTTGTGTATGTGTTCTGTTTGCTCCTAAGTCTGCATGCATGCATACATGGATGTATTTACATAAGTACGTTGTGGATGTACATAAAAATATTGGTGAGAAAGTGTCGTTTTCATTGCCTCTCATGAGAAGTTTTCGTAACTTTTCAGAATGGCTTCCCTGAAACTAATTTTATCCCCCCCACTCCCTGCGCACCCCCTTGGTATTTGTTGTAAAAAGGCTTCTAATACATTGAAGTGGCTGTTGCAAAACTTGCATGACTTATTAACATTCCTTATGTGCTAGCTACAATATGGGCTGATATAAGATGCGTTTGTTCTCTTGGTTTGGATCTGCAAAACAAAAGACAATTGCTGGTTTTAAAACTGTATGCTTACGTAGACATAGAGAAATGGTAAGTCTTTATTTTGTGCTTTGGTATTGCATTACAAACAGATAATTGTTCAAAGAAATATAACTAGTTCATAAAGCTAAAGTTATATTTTTAAAATGTACTGTAATTTGAGAATTACAGTGTGTTCGACTGCCTAGCAAAGCCCAAGAGTGTATTTGGACAAGAAATCAAAGAAAAAATAAAATTATGGAAACCAATTAAGATTTCCAGGGCCAATGGAGACCTGAAGGATAAGCTGCACCTTGGAAAACTAAGTTTACATAATTCAGATTGCAATAATCCTAATTTATCTCAATTACAAGAAAAAAGAATCGTGTCAAATATTTTGTAAATTGTGTTTCAAATACTCTCTTGACATTTCTGTGAAAATGTTCATTTAAACCACTCATGAGGAATGCACAGCCTGTTTCATAGGCTTTTCTCTATGCGATGGAGGGATGTGCTTCATTTTCCTGTGGTGTTTGATGTGTGTGTGTGTAACAAACGGAGAATCCCTAAAGCTGATCATCACATCCTCTGTTTCTGGGTAGAGAGAGGGCCAGCAGTAGCACAGCCTGGCTATTTTGATGTCCTGTCAGTAGAGAGTCTGAGTTTCAAAATCAGTTTTAGACCTGAGGAGCATATAAATGTCATGGTTTTGGGGCTTACTGATTGGAGAGCCAGAATGGGAGGATGGTGTCTGAGCTGCCAGATGTGCGCCTCTGGTGTCACATCATTCACATTGACTGCTTCGCTGAAGAAGACATTGCTAATCTCCTACCAGTTCTCTGAGCCCCCGCCTCATTCCTCCACTAACAGCAGCAGCTTCTCATTCAGGGATTCCCTGGTGAACTTCCATTAGTAAAGCAGGTTTGGATTTTTTAAGTATCCATCTTATACATTGAATTCTATGAATTACTAGTAAAGAAAATAAAGTAGATGACAATTGGCCATTGACTAGTTACCCTAAACTATAATTAACCTATTGCTTAGGAAAATAAATGTTTCCTATAACTGATTGTTCCTAGCCTTTTTCTTTCAGTCTTAGGTTTGATCAAAAGGTAAATACTGACAATAAAAATACAGTATAGATTAGGAGGTTTCTTGGATGTTTTTACTGTCCCTCTTGCAAAACCAATGATTTATCGCTGTCTGAAGAGTCCCATAAAGTAGAACATCACCAGAATTATCACTAGCATCCTTCTTTCCCCATATTATCTCTTCCCTTGGTTCAGTGGTTTTAGGTCTGCTGGTTTTTGAGCTGGTACGGAATGCTAAATGTGGGGGTTTGAGGCAAGTGGTGAGCTGGGTATCACCACCAAGAATAGGAAAACAGCCTTAAAGTCAATGTTAGTGTTGTTTTGCAATAATAAAGAGAAGGTGATGGGAACTTGAAATAGTCTCAGGTTTTGTTTGGCTGTTTTCTGTCTGGAGATCTTGGAATTCAAGCATTTCTTCTCCAACTTCTGGATCATGAACCTAAAATATCATCTGCGTTTTTGAATACTGGAGGTTTCTTCACTATGTTTTTAATAGCTGATGGACACATAGATCACTTAGAAGCACTGTAGATTATGAGTGTAAATCTGTAAACTGTTCATATTTAGATATTTATGTACTGTAATATAATTTTACTGCTGCTCTACAGGATAGGTAATACATCCCTCCTACGTAATATTACAATACTATCATATGCTTACAGTTCTTCTCTATTAGCACCAGTTGCAGTGTTAGTATACCTACTGCTTCACTCGCCCTATGAACATATCGCTGCACTTCGTTAACACACTTTAGAATTGGATGTATGTTTTGTACTTTTAATGAGAATTAATTTTTAATACTTTAACATTTATTAACTTCATGTTGTTTCAACAGTCTTGGAAACAATTCAGCATTTTGTATTTCATAAATGCTTTCATAATAGTACATTGATTTTTGACATTTTTGTGAACAAAATGGTATGGTTTTATTCCTAGAACTCCCATATGTGTCTTGAACTCAACTCTTACGTACTGGTCCTTTATTTTTCTCTTGGTTATATGGTATAACTTGATGACATAGCAAACTTTCTTCAATACAATTTAAAACTTTTGCCTTTGTATTCTGGAGCTTTAACGATGCAGCTCTAGAAACGCAGGATTTAGAATGCACACTGTCAATGAACCAGTTATCAACTCTCCTTGTAATACAAGAATATTATGCCACTTTCTCTAGGCCTCTAGCCCCAAGTGCTTCTCCATACAGAAACACAGGTGAAAACTGTTTTGTTACTCAAGCATTGCAGTTGTTCACATCTCTGCTTACTGTGCGCTTCATGGAAAAAGTATTTAGACTTTTTGTGCATAAGCATTATAGTTAAAGGTAATGTAGGCAATTCGAGCAGGTGATATATAGCTTTTTATCACCAGCAAGAAAGCTAGTGTATGCACAGTGACTATATATAAAGTCGAGGCTTTGGTTTTTCATGGGTTTTTGGGTTGGTTTTTTTTTTAACAAGGATGTGTTGCTTAACACTGAAATGTTTCCAAACCTTTATTGACCGATTCAGGTTCTTTGTAGGGTGTACAAAGTGTTGGTGTTAGCAGAACAAAAATTGCTTCAGAATATTATCTTGGAGGTTCTGTCTCTCATGTTAAGAGAGTGACAAATTATTAAAAAAAGTCCTGGAATCATTACATTACAGTTCTTTATATGTATTTATTTTTGCTCTGAGATGAGTGTTCAGCTGTGTGAAGAAACATCTTTTAAGAAAAACTGTCTTCTCCCAAGTTGGGTAGTTGTAGATTGGACTACAAGATAAATGTCTCTTGTACCTAACTAAGTATGTATTTGCAAACAAAACTTAATTTTACTTGTGGTCCTATTTGTCTGTTTGCACATATATCTTTATTTCTGGATGAAATGCCTGCCTTGATGTAGCTATGCATCACTTTAGGTAATTTTTCTTTGAGAAAGACAGTATTTTTCTTTAAGTTGGGGTTTTTATACAGACTATGCAGAAAAAGAGAATCCTATGCCATGTTACCGCTTATTTTACTACCCCCAGGCTGTGGGGAATGGTGGTTTAAAAAGAAAAAAATTAGGGTTGTTTTGTGTCATTATTTGAAGTTGTACTCCATACTGTGGAATCCTATTTTACAGTGTTGAAATATGGGTATAATATAGCTAGCTAAAAGGGAGGGGGAAAAAATCTAAAATGAAGGTATTGGGAAATGCTACAGATTTAAAGCCCCATCCCCACCCCAGAAAGGAAAAAAAAAAAAAAAAACATGGTAGTTTGGAGTCTCTTCAAGCTCATGAGTGAGTTGCTAGGAAGATGGGTTATTAAAACAGTATGGGCAACATGGTCAAAATATGTAATACAGTGTATTTTACGATGATCGTTGTTAGATATCTAACGTGTATGTGCATGGATGCAAATATTTTTGATGTATACAGTTTTAATCATACACACAATCTAGTTACAGCTCTAAATAGTATTTGAAGCGTAAGACATTAACTGTGTTAAGATTTCAAGTTAAAAGAGCAAAGCTGTTCCGTGCAGGTCTTGCTATAAATACTATTTATACTGCATTACTTAAACACTATTGCTGCCTTTGTTTCTGGAAGGTGGATTGAAAACCAATGGGGGACATGGTAATTGCAATTTAAATGGTGAAAAGTTGCAGTTCTGTCATGGCAATTGCTCATTGTTTTGTCTTGGTCCTCTGACATCACTGTCCTTGTCTTTTTCTTGTCTCTGCTTTCCCATTATGCCATTGGCAAGGAGTTGAGAAGTTAGTCCATTACTTCTGTGATAAAGCGTGGTACAGTACAACTTCAGATTTCTTCCCATCTCTTCACGCATTTTCGCTGTTGGTTATTTTTGCCCTATGCATGATGCATGTCTATCAGAGATGTGCATGCAGTTTTCAGATTTCTCATTGCTTCACTTCCCTCGTTCCTCAAAATACTGCAGGGCTACAATGCCTTTATTTCATTCTACAGAGGTATTGTATAGGCAATCGAGATGCGGGTTGAGGTAAGGAGATACAGAATAACCAAAGGAAAACTGAAGGGAATTTTAAAGTAGCGATACTGCAATGAATATCATTGTCATGACCACATTGATTTAACTTCTTTATCAGTATAACATACTTGTCTCAGTCTTCTAATACAAAGGTGATAGTCTCAGTGGTTCAATAACTGTGTAGTAATGGTAATCCTCTTCGTGGATATGTTGTCATTTTTCTCTGGATAATGTAACAGCCAGTTTTACTTGAGAGAAATAAGAGAAAGATCTCTTAAGTTAATGTGGCAGGGACTGTGATTTAGTCATTTTGACTGGTGCATCAACACATGCAAGTCTGAAGTTTTTGCTGGTACAGAAAAGTCTGTTTCTTTGTGCAAAAAGGAGCATGTGCACAAAGCGTTTCGTCTAATGTACTTTCAATTTGGGGAGAACTTATTTTCTTCAGTTACATTGTGCCTGAAATGTTTTAGAGTCCGACTTTACATTTTAGGAGCATTGCAAAGCAATGCGGGTGTTTGTCCACCTGAATATTTTCTTTATGGGACAAAAATAGAAGTCTGGCTAGGGTGACAGACTATACCAAGTCATGGTCTGTCCCACCCCGAAATATTATCAAAAGTGCACTCAAAGCAATGCAGATTACTAACTTGTTTTCAGACTTCCATGAAATAAAATACTATGCCTAGAAGGTGGAATGCTTCTTTATCTTTCTATTCCCCCTCCATCTTGTGATGGAATTTACCAAGTACTAGTCCTTCTGCTGGCTGTTTTTTTGACTAATAACATGGTCATAATTTATTAAGACTTCCCTAATAAAAGAAAAACTTGTGCATAAGGCAAAGATGTAAGCTGTGGCTGAAGATAATGCAGCTTTCAGTGTTAGATACCTTGTGAACTGTTACTTGCATATTTTGGAAGTGGTGTTTTTCTGCTTCCAGTGTCATCTTGAATGTTAATGCATGTAGCAATTTGAAGAGATTAAAATCTGTAATCATGTTAATGGGACAGACTTTGACTAAGTAGAAATACAAAATTAGAAAACAGTACAGTATTTAAAACAACTTAGCAAAGATGATACCATAGCATTAGTGTCCTTACAATTCTGAGCATGTTTTCTATGAGTTTTCTACCTTTGAATTGCTAAATTTCTGGATATTAAGCTGCTTAGACCTTTTTGGGTTATGAAGGATAATGCGGAAAATAGGTATTTGGCTATTTTTATATTTAAAAATGCAAAACTGTCCAAATGGAAAAGCTCAAATAATACCTAGTTGTTGTCAGAATAACCTGAAATAGCATTATCGAAAGTTTGCTGCTTTTCTGCATTTCAGATGGTTTTGTGTTTAACTCAACTTCCCATACAGATTTTGTTTCTTCTGTAACTTACAAATTTTTCATTTTGCTGATTAGTATAACTGGGATTATTTGATATAAAGTTAGATTTGTAATGCTCAGATTAGATATTTATCTGCAGTTTTGAAGACTGGCATTTAGAAACCCTTTCTAGGTGAAGGGAAAATGTTTTCTGACAGTTGTGTTTACATATTAGAATTTGACACAATATTGTTCGCTATAAATGTTATAATCTTTGACCTCAAGTAGGATTAGAAAATTTGAATTATTTGTTGAAGTATTTGTATGGGAATAATGGTATATAGTGCTTTGGTTTCTGCACTCATTTTAGCAGTTTTGTTTTTGCAGGTGAGGTCTCAAATCAATAAATCATTTTGGCTAACATCGGTCTGTCAGCTCCTAAGCTGGAGGGATAATGACTTTTGTAACCTATTATGTAATCACTGAAAAATGACAAAAATATCTGGAGGATTCATTTTTTTTAAGCTATAACTCCCTTAATGTTTTGAAATATTAATTGTGTTTAGTACTACTTTCCTGTAGGATTGCTTGGTTAGGAAGGTTTCACAAAGTTAAGCTAGTTTTGGTCACATAAGGAATAATGTTTTGATACTCACTTGACACCATTTTGGAGGCTGCTTTTTTTCTTATTCTCCTCCTCCCTCTTTCCAAAAGAGTCGTATTCAGACTGCTCAACATATTTGCACTTACCTGCCTATCACTTGCTGATGTCACTGGTCCAGCTTAGATGTTGCCTTTGCTTACAGGAAGAACTGGTATATTCTAAATGGAAAAACTGCTAGTAAATCAAAATTAGATTGAGAAACCTTGATATCTCTGTCATTACCATTAAATCTTTTTCTTATGAGGAATTTTGAGGATTCAGTTTTCAGTAGTAATCCTGCCAGGGAAAAGATGAAAAGCTTAAAGAATCCCAAGATGTGCTATTGTCCTAGAAATGTAACAGGACTTTGGCATGCACAGCTATCATTACATTCTTCCTGCTGATTCTAAGAGCTAAAAAGACCAGACAAATAATTGGCTTTCTCATTTAGAAGTTGTGAAGAATTCAAGAGTCACTGAAGGGACATTTTTAGTAAAATCTCTTTAAAGACAAACATTGCTCCTTTTTTTAGTGATGATATTTCACTAGTAAACAAATATTATAAGCCTGTTTATTACGTACCATGGAATCTATCAACTGATAAGAATTCAAGTAGTTTAGGGATAAGACTAGCTTGTAGTAGTTCAGTTCCCCTCCTTTATAAAGAAAATGAGAAAACCATCCAAACCTGAAACTTGCTAAAACGGTAGTTTAAGTTTTAATAGGTTTTGGCTTTTGCCACGAATTGCGGAATTTATTAAAAATTCTTCCAAGATCTGCATACAAGTTGCAGGTCTAGGATGTGTTTGTGAGGCTAGAGCACACATTAATCTTTAAAGTCTTTTTACAGGGAAGAGAAAATAGAAATGACCCAGAAGAGGTACCAGCAATTCTCGTCTGATACATGTCTGATCAGATTATATCTTCTGATAAAATGTAAAATCTTCATGAAGTTATCTTTATCTCTTATCAGTGCAGTAGTGTATGATCTCTAGCTTCACATGTACTCTGTTGTACTGCTTTGTTGAAGATGGTTTCTTTATCAGCCCATTTGAAATCCATTCAAGATAAAACAGTTACCTAAGTCTAGTCAGTAGCCTAAATGCAAGCTACCTGTAGCAAATTTTCTAACCTCATTAAGGCAAGGAAAACAGACTGTAAATTCATGTGGTCCATTAAACTCCTTTCCTGCCTGTACAGTATAGAACATTGATAAAACGTTTGGCACAGTTAACTTGAGTGTGCAGTGAAGAGAAATTAAAAGATGGATATAGTCTGATAGCCACTGCCTTCATGTATTAAGCATTTGAATCAGATTTGATCAGTACTCATGTGCCATTCTTACGCTGTCCTGCAGATTTAGGTGAAACCATCAACCATGCCTTTTTGATGTTTCTTTAAGCTAATCAATTTCTTTTTTGTCTTTATGTTGTTTATTTCAATGCTAGTATAACTTTTTCCACTTAAGTTACAAGCCACATTTGTACATGTCCCATGAACCATCCTGTTTTGCCAAAGTCAAAGTTTTGATTTAAAAAACCCAGATGTACAGCCCTTCTCAAGCATCCAGTCAGCGCACGTTGGATTCAGAATGTTATCTGGTGTTTTCTTTGCCTAATATATTATTGTATTCTTGTCTCTTTAACAGCCTCAAGTACTACAGCCTTCCAGCAGCCTTCCCAGTTCCACAGACCTCGCCCAGGGAAAACTAATAAAAATGCCACATATCGAGGCCCACAGTGAATATCCTAAACATGGTCTGCATGAAAATAGCAATCATCAGAATCAAAATGCTGCAAATGTCTCTCTCACAAATAGCCTGAATGATGTAAACACTTTAATGAGCATACAGTTAAACATAAAAGATGAGAATGCATCGTATTTGGAAAATTTGAAAAACAAAAATACTGAAGACCCTGGAGAGGTGGCTAGTAATAAAGAAGGTACATTACCGTCTCGTTCCTGTTTTCAGACCTCTACACGAGCTGATGCTAGAGGGGTGCAGACTGAATTAGCTCTGCAAGGTCAACCCTCATTCACAAACCAGGCTTCTCGGCCAAAGACTTTAAGAATCGCAAAGCCCCCAAATGCTTTAGTGCCTCCTACAATGGCCGTTCTCGCACGATCTGCAAATCATTCCGCTGCTTCCGAGGAATCTGAGCTTCTACCATCAAGTAGTTTGACTCAGCTACAGCCAACATCTGGTCAGGATAACCTAAAGGGTAAACAGAGTCAGAAAGTGTCTAAACTTCGCCCACCAACTATGTCCTTTGTTAAATCTAAGCAAATGAGCAGTCAGAAATCCACACCACTATCTGCAGAGCCTCAAAACACCTGTTTGAAGACTAACATCCCAAAGCCACCGGTACAGAGAAAGGAAAACGTGCAGACACACAATACTGGTTTGCATGCTGGGGATGGTTTGCCCTCTAATCGGCATTCCCGCCTCCCTAAACCAAAGACGCATTGAGAACATACCTACATCTCATTGAATGATGCCATACGTTAAACCTATTTCCTATGTATTGACTGCCTTTGGGGCTGCTTTATCTACAGCCTGCAAATCCAGAGTGAATATTAACAATAGCTTCTTTCTTTAGTGTTTGCATACTCCATCCTGTTATGTTCCGAGGCTCATGTTATGAGCTGTGCAGCTTCCCTTGAGAGTGTTTTCTTATATCGTAGGTCTGTATTAAAGATTGTATTGCCCAGTGATCTTGGTAATTAAGCAAATACTGAAGTCTGTAGTGACCACAAATACCAGAGTGCTGCACTATGTATTTCAGGATGGCAGAAATAATTTCTTACCTCTATTGATTTGAGTTATCAGACAATGAAATTACTATTCAGTTTAACTTGGTTCTGAGTACTCGTTAGGTTAGAGTGGTGGAAAATTAGACTTCCTAGCAGATGTTTTATTGGCCATAATTCTGACTCTGTATTCCAGAGGCCTATGCAAAAATCCTTGTATTTATCATTATCTCAAGACTGACATATTTAATGTTATTTAATCTGATGGGTTGGGTGGGTTGTGTTGTTTTTGTTTTGCTGTAATCTGAAGTTGCTCTTTTTTATTTATCTCATTTTCACTGTTCACAGACAAAAAGCAGATTTCACAGGGTGAAATGAATCTTCTCTCTTAAACATCATCATTTGTTAAAAGATTGTGGTATGTTTTTATTGTGTTGAATAGACACATTACTGGGTAGATTCTTGAAAAGCAGTGCTAAGGATACTTGTGCAAAACCTTCCAGTACAGGCTCTTATGAATTGGTAAGTAGGGAGCCTCTGGGAATGAGGGGTCCATAACACCTATGTCGAGGTTGCACAACATGCATTTTAATTAATATTTTTTAACTTTATTATACTACTTGTATTTATTGATTTCTGTTTAATATTGAAAGACTCTAAAGTACCTGACTTGAAATTTTGCACAAACTTTGCCATATATGTAAGGATTTGAAACTATTTTACAGAATAAAACTTGTATTAAGAAAGCAACTATTTAAAAAAAAAATTTAATTAACCCCACTTATTTGCTTTGAGCAATCCTGTTATGTCCTAATCCAGAGCTGGTACTCTTAAGAGTTTTTCAGAGATGTGTATTTTGTTTTTGGGTTTTTTGTAAATTTTTTTTTTGTAATTTCTAAAGTGCATGATAACTGGGAAGGAGCTTTTTGGGGAAATAAAGGAAAAAAAAAAAAAACCAAAACATTTTTCTGCTCTCTAGGAGAAGTATTTTTTCTGGAAGTGGTCTGGAAATATATGCCTATCATGGTGCAACTATGGGACCATGACACGTGCTGTGAGTTCAATATATGCATATCCAGTGAAGCTTTCCAGAAACTTAATATTATGTCCCATCTCCAATTCTTCCTTTCTTTCCCATCACTCTCTTGGATGTTACCAACTGAGCTGGGTTTTTTTTCCCCTGTTCTTGAATCGGTTTTAAAACCGGCAGCAGAAGGCTTACAGTAACTTCGCTCAAAATCTGTTTTGAACGGCGTATAATGTCAGTAAAATGAAACAGTTAATAATTTGTTCTAAGCTTTGGCTATAGGACGTTGACATATTATGGTATTTTCTTTGAGAGAATTATAGTGAATAGGTATAGACATTTCATAAATAAGTTCAATAATTAACTTATGTAATATAAGCCATTTAACTAGGGGTATCCTGATGGATACCTTACTTGGATGGGAGAAGGAAAAAAATATAATCGTCTCACCTGAATTTCTCAGTACACAATATCCAAGAAGGCTTGTCGATTTGTCACACTGTAAATTCTTTTAACTGACAATGAAGTAGAAAAATGAGAAGCTTGGGGGGAAAATGGGTAGGGGGGGAGGTTCTATTTCAGAACAGCTTATATCAATCTGAAATGAGAGACCTGCAGGACTTCCTCTTAACTAGGGCAAAGACAATGTAAGCAAGAAGTAACAAGGGTAATGTTAATTGTTACAGTTGATGTAGGATCAAATTAACTACTATTCAAGATTGCTGTAACAATTATTCTCCAGGAAAAAATCTTCATTTCCTTGAAAAGCATTGAATTAGATGGCCTTCAGTGTATGTATTTACTTTTGACAAAAAAGTAGAGCTGATGTTTTATATTCCCCAAAACTAGCTCCCGGCAGCTAACTGTGTTTCTCAGGAGTTTAAAAACTGCTGAGGGAATGATCAGATTCCTGGTGTGTTTTCCGGTCCATATAGATTTCCGTGGAAGGTGGTTTTTTTAAGTTTACTTTCCTTGAAGAGAAGCTGATTTTATTTTTAGTTGTATATGATTTTGTGTAAAAAGATCATTTCCACTTAATGCTATTGCCAGAGATATTTCACCATGAGTTCTTTTGCTTCTTATTCTGGAGGTATCACCAGCCTGATTTAGTGATGTTAAAATTTTTATGTTTACATTTAAAAGTACAGATATCTACCTATCTGCACCTTTACTGAAAATTAAGGAACGAAGCAAAAAGATGATCAGGGTTTTCGTGGGGGGAAAAAAAGGTAGTTCTTAATTTTTTTCCCAGAAGAACAAAAATATATTTATTCTGAGGGGTTTTTGTTTCTGTGGTAAAGGAGCATAAATAGATTATATTCTTTGTTACAGCATTTCCCCATTTTGTTCTGAGAGATTAGTGAGACATTGAGCTGGAGACAGCAGGATTTAATCATGGATGAGACAGATGCTAACCTGAATTGTATTCAGCTGCTAACCTGAATTGTATTCAGCTGCTAACCTCGCATCCCTCTAAAGACAACTACATATTTTGGCTCTTCAGACTTTAGCAGGGAAGGCTCTGTTGCATGTATAGTAAGTCCAGAGTATGAGCAAAGCCTGTCAGCAGACGGGCAACTGGAAGAGAAGTAGTGAAGTGAAGTTTGAAGCTTCACTTCAGTGAAGGACGGAGGTTGTGGGGGAGAGAGATAAGAGGGCGCTGTGTAGAGCTTGTCGAATGGGATTAAGTATTTTCAGGTAACGTATCTACCGTATGGAAGGTGCAGATATATCATCAGTACTGGTGCAGATTATCCTAAATGCGTAAACTAAAGGATTTGATATCTTCAGGGTTTGTTTTTAGGTTTCTAAAACTGGTTTATTGCCATTTTTCTTGTTCTTGATTTCTTATTCTTTTGTGCAATATTCACAAAAGTATTAAACTACTGTTCAGTATATGTGTACAGAGGCAATTATGCATTTTAACAAGTGAATAAACACAAAAGAAAAAACAGAATTGCACTTTAAATGAGCTTTATTGCTTGGAGTTGTGCCTAAAATAATCTAGATGCCTCCTGCTGTGTGTGGCTTTTGTTTGAAACTAACTTCCCTGCTAGTGTTGCTGTTTCCAAGGTATCTTCACATCACTTTCACAGAATTGATATGCACTCTAGCATGTTTAAAAATATTCATATAGTGTACTGAGTTTTTGTTGTGCAATGACTTTAACTGTGGAATTTTAACGCTGATGATGCAGCCAGATTATTACCTTCCCCTTTCCTGAAGCCAGTATTTCGTACTGCCAGTCAAGGCTGATGGCAAAGCTTCCCTAGGACTAGCATAGTCCTTAAAGACTGATGTTCCCAGCATATGTTTTTGAGAAAAGAAGTGCAATATTATCTCTTAGACTTTCTCAAAATAATCACAAAGGCCCTCAAAATCCAAAATTGCCCTGAATTTTTCATAAAGTTCCAAAATAAGTGGGTTCCTCAACTTAAATCTCATAGCAGTGAGACTAGATATAGCAACTAGACTGCATCATAGGTCAGTAAAATTCATTTCATCCTTGATATAAATGCTGATTTGCTGTAATGATGCTAGAAAACTGAATATCATTTGCGTGATTTACTTTGTTTGCATGTCACAACCATATGCACATTCTAAAGTGTCATACTTGGGTAGGTTGCATGTTGGGGGGGAAGTATTTCTGTTCTTGCATAACACATAATCCTCTTAATATGGACATTTTTCTTGCCATACAGATGGAAATCCGTTCTTGAATTGAGCTTCCATAGCTATTCCTTATCTCGTTCTAGTGGCTTTTTCTGAGCAGAGTGGATTTAATACATGATCCTGGTGGTAGGTCTCAGTATAGTAATATTACAACTATGCTACGAAGGAAATTCAGTCACTGTTGTGGTAAAGCTGCTCACTGCCTACTTAAATGTAAAAGCACCACTATAAATACAATATAATTCCTGTGTCAGTGAAATCTTAAATTCAGTACTAGCTAAAACAAGAGGTACCCTTACTATCTGCTTTGGTTTTGTTTTTTTTAACCCAGGCCAGAGTAAATACTGTATATTGGAATTTGCTTGTAAAATTGATTTAAAAACTTGTATGTAAAAATTCTTTCCTCAATGTTGCTCTAGTGAATAAAAATAAAAGTAATAATTCTAATAAGTATCTACTTCTCCTGACTGTTCACTTCATGTGTGCATTTTTTAAGTCCTTGACTGCAGAATTATAGGACTGTAGACAGGAGATGTTGGGGGAGAGGGAGATTATGCTTATGCTAATGATGTTTTCTCATGGAACTGTCTTTCTCCAACAGACTTGCAGACTTTTAGCATGGGACTTTTTTACTAAAGAAAAAAGAAAAGGAGAAAAATAAAGACACGTATAAAAGCTAAACACTTTAATGTATTGTTTCCAGATGAAAAAGGACTGATGTGGCTAGCTTTTAAAGGTATGTTATTTCACCTCTAATGCACAGTTGAGGAGAGAAGAGTATTTCATAGAGTTTTCTTAGGAAATTAACTAGTTAAAATTATTATCATAAGAGATTACTTGGAGAAAGTTATTTCCCCACGGGAGTGTCCAAATCAATGCAATGTATGCATACATGTAAGCATTCATAAAAAGCTCCTAATTGTGTATCAGTATTTATTGTTATTGAGAAAAAAGGAAATCTGTTCCACTAACTTGATCTGACCTGTGTCAGTAGGTGGAAGTTCAGGTTTGAAATTCCCATCAAAATGTGGGGATTTGCAAAGGGAGAATCCTGTAATTTGAAGTAAGAACATTTAAAAAACACTGCAAACAGACACTTGTAATCCTTAACCTAAGGTTTTATTTTGAGCTTCAAGATGGTCTTTGAAGACTTCAGAGGTTTTGGGGTTGGGGGGAGCTGCTGCATAGGGCTTCCTAGTTCAAAAACATGTTTTAGGTACCTTCCTCAACTGAGGTCCAGAAAGGTAGTTACATACTGTGGATCCTTCTGCCTTGTAGTTCTGCTGGATAAGTGTGCTCCGCGTTACTTGGTGGACCAGACTGGGTTACAGTCCAGTCTAATCCTATCGGTGTGATCATCAGATGTTAAACAGCTGATGCAATGACTATGTAACTAGTGTTCCTAAAAGCTGTAATTCACAGCTTCCCTGTCTTCTCTGCCCTCTCCCATCCAGAGGCAAAGGCCTTGTGGCAGTGATGAGCCGTGTTCTGCTGACTGGACTGACAGCAAGGGTCTCCTGACAGTGGAGGAGATCTGCTTCACTGTCATCGGGCAGAATATCACGTGAGGAGAAAGTGTTAGGTGATGAGAAAATTCTGACATTTCCTTTCTTTTGCAACCCAGAATCAACACCCTTGGCACCTTTCCTTATACAGGAATGGTTTATTTTTATGAGCATGACTGGATGCAGCTGAGCTAGTTAGACCAGTTAATACTGAAGCATGCATAACATCAGCCAGATTCACAGGGCTGCTGCTTTCCCTGGGTTCTGAGTATTAGCTGCTGTTTCAAATGAAAATTGGCTTCTAGCAGAAGACATTTAACATAAATGCCACAGCTCTAAAAATGAGTTATTCAAGTGTTTAATGTTAATCACTCAGTCTGAAAGGTAAGAGGGGGATTTTCTGTTAGGCGTTCTAGTTGTTTTCTGTGAAACCGCAGGCAGTAAGAGTTCTCAGGTCTAGTACAATACACAGGGTGGTTCTGCGTGCTTGTGCAAAGTCCTCACTGAATATTGTAGGAGTCCTACTATGAAGCTAAAGGCAGAAGTAATTGCCTTAGATAAGAGACCAGAAACTGTTTTAAGAATGATTTTGAATTTGGTTATTCCAAAGCAGAGCAAAATCTGAAAATTTTAAAGCTGGTGAAGTAAATGTCTGATAGGAGTCTTCAGAAGCCTGAGCTATATACAAACCTCAGTTTTAAAATAAATGTAAAAAAATTCTTACAGTAATTCCTTGCAAGGCAAGTTTTGTAGAACTTATTGGAACTGTTTCATCACTACCACCTCCAGCAAGTTTTCATCTTATTAGGTTTCCACAGCAGTTATTTGTAGGAATTCCTTAAGCATAAATGAGAGGGAGTAGCTTCTCTGAGTTACATGCAGCACAGTGGACAAGATCTCTGAAGCCCGGTAAGGAAGTTCTCATGGGAATGTGTGTCCCAAACAGTACTCTGACAGTATCATGGGGTAGTAGGAACCCATGCCCCCATCTTGCTGGAGGATCCCAAAGGTGTACATTATGTTTATACAAGAAGTTGAGTTTGTGGGATACTTGTTTTTTTTAATTCCACTTACCTTTGGCAGAGTGATTTGAGCAACCAGCTTTGAGGTTATTCAGACTACTACAGGCAACTCTGAGTCCAGTCCTGGTTTATAAATCCTCTCAAGTTCTGCTCTGTAACTTCTGTGGGTTGTTGCTGTGTGGTTTTTTTTTGTACTACGGTAGCAATGTAGAAGCCCCAAATCACAGGTGAGAGCCCTTTGTGGGAGATGTTGTATCAAACAGTAGTAGCGAAGCAGTTATTGCTGCAAGATACACAGCAGAAGGTTGTCAAGCTGAGTTGATCCTGCCAGGATCTGAACTTATGTTTCTAGGAAGTCTATGATGTTCAAATCGTATGCTTATAAACTGTTACAGATTTGGTTATTACTATGCAGGGAAGCTTAATGATACACAAGCTCTCTGCTAATAATAATCCTGTACATTTTATGCTGGTATTCAATTTCTTGTTTCAAAAGAGTTAGTTAAGGTCTATGTGTGTGTGTCACATTAGTGGCTGTTGAAAACTCTGTGTGTAGCATTTCTGGGACATGTAGGGCACTGAAAAAATACTATATATTTGTAGTTTGTGTTTATACATGCAAAATACGTATTTCCTTCTAAAGACACATATTTTTGAGCTGCCTTGAGGATGTTAATTTTCTCAAGGGATTACCTTCGACAGTTATTATTCTGTTATATTGTCTGATTTCATACAAATGTATCTCTTTTAAAGGAGAAAAAGGGTCATGGAGGTTATTTTCACACTGCAGTATTATATCTCTTATACTGCTGACACAGAACACTGCATCACCTGTATTTTGTATGTTTTCTAGAGTCTTATCCTGGAATGCAACTAGTGTAGGTACAAACTAAACTAAAAAATTTGAGGAGGGGTGTTAGAAATACACTAATGGTCACAGGATGTTATAGAAGAGCTTTTCAGCTGTTACTGTAAGTAAGAGCGTGGGTCTTTACATTGTGCTAACTGCTCTAAACTGAGTACCAATTGCACAGGCCTTAGCAAACGTGTTTTAGTCTGTGTCTGCAGGGTAAATAACAAGGTCTAACAGTATACACTTTTTTTGGTAAAGCACTTGGAGCTCTACTGAGAGAAAAGGACAAGAATTAAGTGTTGTTATTTCAATTGTAAATGCATAGAAAGCAGGTGGATAACAGCAAGCAAGATGACATGCTTTGTCTGGGAAAAATCCCATGGAAAAATATTTCCATCTACCCCTTTTCCCTCTTCCGATCAGCTTAAAAGAGAACTCATATTTTTATCTGTTTCGAGAGCAAAAACTTCTGTTCTTGCCCTTCCTCCACTCCATTTTAATGCAGAGAGAAGGCTGGACTTTTGCTCCTGTGAACAGCAGAGGGCAGCGCAATGCAAGCAGCTGAAAGACTGCACGATTATAACCATGTCACTTCTCTATATGTAATTCTCTGTACGTCAGAACACCTTCCTAGGCATAGGTGGGGCTGTGTCTTTTTGACCAGGATACAGACAATTCGTCTCCTCACCCTGTCCCGTTTGCTTTGGGCCAGCCACAAACTAAGCAATACTGATATATTTTCAGTGAGCAGGAACAACATTGCTCAGCTGAAAGAAGCAATCAGCTGTTTGGAGGTGGAGGAAGTACAACAGACATTGATAACCTCAGCTGAAGCATCTGCATAACTTGAACTGGAATAATTTCACTGTTTTCCCTGCTCGCTCTCTGTGACAGGTTTGTCTTGTTTCAGCCAGCTGTATTTATCATTCAGCTCACTGACTGCTCAGGTTGGAAATCCATGACAGATATGGAAGATAAAGACTAAATGTGCAAATGTGTTTGCAACTCCAAGCCCTTGTAGAAATCTTTAGCTACTCTTTCAGTGTACGAACATAACCTGCAGAGAAAATCCCTCCTGCCTGGGAAGAGGTGTTCTCTTCAGTTTGCTGTGCTGGTGGTCGCTTTTGGAAAACTACTAATGGAGAACGTATATGTGTTTTCTTCTCTAATTGTGCATAATCTTTAGTGTATTTAGTGTAGATTTAGTGCAGATTAAATAAGCAGAAATCACCTTTGAGTCCTCAGTTTTCAGTGCTCTTTGAATAAGCCTGATTTCTTGAGCATACTAAAAAAAAAATTACTCACTCCTAAGGTTCCTTGAATTTAGTATCCAGTAGGTAGTGCTTCCTTGTCAGACCTTCAGCAATGGAAGCTGTCACTTGTCTTGCATGCTTATACTACCATGTTTCATTTCCCAGCACTCTTAGTTGCCTGTTGATTTGTTAGGATTTGCACTTTGATATGCGGAGGTTATAGCAGTGAGCAGCCCCGCTGCAGTAAGCCTTCCGTGCTGCAGAGGAGGAGGAATTTTTTACATATGAACATGTTTGAGAACTTGGGTTTAATTTGCTTACCACAGGGAATGCACTGAAATCCTGTGGGAATATTTAATGTCGAACAAACTTAGGGACAAAACTTAATTATGTGGATTTTATTTTTATGAAACATGAGGCCTGTTGTTATATTAATTGAAAGATAACATTTCCACAAGTAGTGAGAGTATGAATTAAGGTTAGAAGAATCTATTAATTACATGTTACTGCCCTAAACTAGAACTGATACAAGAAAGCAATTTTTCAGGGAATTAAATTAGGGATGTATTGGACCTGGGGCTTTACATTGTGACTCACTTGTTTTTTTGATTTGTAGCTCAGGGAAGACTTGGACTCAAATTATTTGTTTACTAGCAGTTCTGTCCCAGTGCACAAGTAAAAGATTCTCAAAGACTCCTAAAATGCAACTTGTTTGAAAATTTCCCTTTGAACCCTGAAGTAAATTGAGTTCATGTTAGCCTGTCACCACATTCTCACACAACTCATGCTTTTTAGTGCTTATTCAGTAATTTTTTCCTGGTCTCTCTTCTCTGAAAAACTGGTATTCTTACTTTGCCTGATAGCAAACAAATCACTTTTAAATGACAATGTGTGTTAATTTTGATAGTATGCTTTATGCCTTGACTGTAGGCTCTGTAGAAATATGACACGGTACTTGGCAAACATGGTTTCTATTGCTAGATCTGCGATACCTTTTCAGGGTAGTAGTGCTTTGCACCATCACTGAAGAATGATTATTTTTTCAGACTGAATCCAGCAGAGGGAGTGTTTTGGTATTTCTTTAAAAGTAATGATGGCTTTTTCTCCTATGTTCCATGGGTGCTGTAACATGAGTTATTGTTGGTACATAGCACATAAGCATAAAGAACAGGAAGGTAGTGCTGACTTATGCCATGATAAAAGCTTTGCAAGTAGCTGTTGCAGGCTGGAAAGAAGCTGCATTACTGAAGCTGTATGAGAAAGCTGTAACATCAAATGTTGTAAAATCTCCTGGAGGAAGGACTGGCCATACAATCAGCATGTTTTCTGTGCAGCAGAATACAGCGCACACTTGCCTGAGACGGCAGTAGTTTTGAGACCAGAAGCAGAACAACTATGTTAATAACTTTCCCTGTCCCATCTAAATAAAAATGCATGGTAGCTTAAAAAAAAGGATCAGCTCAGTTTGGTGCTAATTTAGGCACCTGTTAACCACACCATGTTGCAGCATATATGTGCCTCTTGCAAATAAATGTTTCTCTCTATTTCCCTTTTTGCACTTGCAAAATGAATCACAGACAACAGGGCAGAGCTCTCAAGAGCAGTTCTTTTTGAACTTGTAAAGGAAGCACACAGCTGCAAACTGTGCATAGGCAAGCTGGAACATTGCTGTATGTATGTGTATATATTTCTAACAAAAAAGAAAATGGGGTGGTGGAAAATTCATTTTAATATTTTCTGTCTTGTCAGCTCTATCATACTCAAAGTGCTACTGGTGCAGAGTCTGGAAGAAAAGATTCTGTTCTATCTCCTGAAGTATTTTGACCCCACTTCCTGAAGGTTGTCGCTTCTGCTTTGATGTCTCCGCTTGCGCTGTGGACCCGATCTGCCCTGTCCAAGTTGGGAGAATAGATGAGTGAAACAGCTGGGATCCTGCAGCTCTGCAGACATGACCATGCCATTTTTATCCTTTGTCTTTTTTTCCCCTAGGTTGTTTTTCATCCATGTACACAGGCTCTCTCCTGCCATGCGTCTCCACAGTCCCCCTAGCTGTTTGCAGATGTGGATTCCTTTTATTTGTAACTATATATAAGCATATCAGCCCAGTAACTTAAAGCATTCTGAATCATTTCCCTTCCTTTCTTACTTAAAGCTATCCACAGACAACTTACTTAGCCCAACTTTTGATCTCCACATCATTTTACATGCTTTTCCTGTCAGTCCTAGATTATATCTGGTCTTGGCACTTATTTATTTGATTATTGGTAACTACTTCCTTTTTCTCCTCTTCCGTAATGATCCATGGGCATTACTGAGTTTGTCTTTTCATCATGTAACTACAGACACAAGCCTTTCAACAGCAGAATGCTGACTGACAATGAATTAACCTCTTACTAGTGGAACCAAGGAAATCACTTTTCAGTCCCAAGTCTGCTCCCCAGAGATGTTTCCTTGCTGTCTAAAGCCATATTGTCAGCCTCTGTGCCATCAAAGGTATGGGAATAACTAATCCTCCTCAGCTTTGGGGCTTGGGTTGTTTTGTGGAGAAAAGAAATAAACACTGTCTGAATTAATTTTAAATCAGCTATTTATAAGTCTCTTTAAAGCTGCAGCTTTGGTAAGAATTCCACCTCTGCTTTCTTCCTTTAATTTGCTCCATTAAAACACACATGATCTCTCATCACACATTCAGCATTTGCCTGTGTTCGGACTAGCTACAGCTGAGCCTGCTGCCGTGGTGGGGAACCTGAGTGAGCTCTGCTCTTCAGCAGTTGTTCAGTTTAGGTTGGATGCACACTAGTGCTTTGGCTTTCTGTTGCTTGCGATGACCACCTGTCACCACTGACCTGATGAATCTTGTGATGCTGAATGTGACCCAGAGTACCAAGGCCAGGGATTACAGGAAACTCACTCCCACAACCCAGGGGTCTTAATTTTATGCTTCTGTGATGCTTTTTTGTGGGCTGATGCTTTGCAGAGGCTGTGGCTTTGCCTAAGGCAATCCTGAGCCTTCTGTGATCCCTAGGAGCATGTCATGCCTTGTTAGACCAGGAGGGAACTGTGCATCAGAGTGAGGTCAAGGCAGCGCCATTCCGGTGCAAATTTCCACATCTCTGGAGATTTCTGGAAGGGGAATTTTCATCGGTTGGCATTGTGCTGGTGGGCGCTGGGCCCCAACTACCTCCCCCTCGGCGCAGAGCCAGCCGCGCTCCGGCTGGGGGTTTTACCTTCTGGGCTGCCTGTGCAGGGCTGGCAGGATGGCTGCTCCTGGGTAAGCGGTGCTTGTGCTCCTCCCGCTGGGCCGGGCCAGGCGGCTGGGAGCAGGAAGAGCCAGGTTCTGCCACGGGTCGGGACGGCCGCCACTCCTGTGGCCAATTTTGCGTGTGTGCCATCAGCCATTTGAGAGCACTGGGCGGTACGCTGGGGCGCTTCTGAGGGCGAGTCGGATGTCTCGGAGCTCTCAGGAGAAGGTTGGGGGGGAACCCACCTGCACTGGGGAAAGGGCTGTACGGAAACTGCTGCTGGTGGTCCTGGGAATTCCTGCAAGAGCTGCTGCAGCCCTATGGTCTTGAGGTGTGCAGTGTGTTGTGCAGAGGTTTTTAAGCTAAATCGTACAGCTGAAGCACCTGGTGTTGAACCAGGCCAGGACAACCAGGTTCTTGGAAAGGATTAGCAGTGTATGTTGCTGTATGTGGGTGTGACTCGTGGGGTTTGAAAGGTACAAAAGGTTTCTTGGCACTTTTAAATGGCTTTTACTTTTCCCCTCTAAATAATGGGAATGAAAAAAAGGTTGCTCAGTTCTGAAAAATAAAACAGTTTTTATTTTCTTGTCCTGGTGCTTCAGGTGCTCCATGGAAGCCAGTTTAGTTTCCTTTTAACAACATTGATTGTTCAGATGACATTTGTATTTATTTCACTACCTGCTAAACAGGACCTTGTGGACCCTTGAGGAGCTTACCAACATGAGTGCCCTGATCAAAAGATGCTGCTTTTCCCTGTTTGGGTGCCAGCATTTTGTTTGAGCCGAGCAGACTGCTGAATGTCAACCTTGGTGGCAGACTTGGAGATTTTGCTGGTGTATCTGGGGATGGAGCTGGAGACAAAATTCTGACCCAGCATCAGCCACCTGTGCTTTAGTGAATTTAATTCTGCAAACAAATGATCTGGTGTATGCAATATAGCTGATGCTGGGTGTCCTAAACCAGAAGGCAGAATTATTCCTGCCTAATGTGAGCCTTCAATGGACTTTCACTCTGTATTTGTGTGTAAATGTTTTTGCGTCATGTTATTTGTTCATGCAATGGCCTCATTTTTTTCCTCCTTTCCACAAGCTTCTGCCACAGGAAATCAAATGCATTTTATTTCTCAGCTACAGTGAACTTACGCGCTACTGTCTGATAGCTTATTACCAAGTTGTGGCTGTTAAACTTATGTATGTAATCGCTTTCAGGTAGTTTCAATGGCTGTGGTACCAAACACTTTGCTAAAACCCAGGAAGGTGTTATTTTTTACAGTGCTGGTGATACTATGGATGAACATCAAAGATGATTAATGCACCTTTTGTAAGCACTATCTCTTACTAATCTCTTTGTGCTTCTGCTTCTGGCTGAAGAAAAGTTGCCCACTGAGATTCCTGCTTCAGCTGCTGCTGCTTTGGGGTCTCGTAAGTGTGAGGCTCCTAAGCTAGTGCTCATTATTATTAATTAAGGAGCAGCTCTGTTCTTGGCAACCTGAGACACAGCTTCATGAATCAAATGCTAACTGTGCTGAGATGATCAATGAGGAGAGGGGTTTGTTGCTTTGTAAAACCAGAATGAATTGTTTATAATAAAGTGATTTTCGGGTTCTTTTATTTGTAAGTTAAATGCTATATGACCATCCATAAAAGGTCATCCAGGAAGATCTACTTTCTCTTGACAACTTTTGCATTATGATTGTCCTTCACTTCTCATTTGAATGACTGGGAGACAGATGCATGGTTTTTAATTGGTTTTGAATTCTCCTCAGTTCTGGGAGGTGGTGACCGAACAGATCTCCAATTTATTTATTGATGTCTGTTCACAGCTCCAAATTATTCTTTTAGCAGCCTTTATTGCTGGTTCTTCTCCTTTCTTATGCAGGAGGCTAATGTGGTTTTTTGGTGTGGTTTTTTTAAAAGATTTAATAGAAAACATTAAGTAAAACAGCAACCGAGAGTTTTGAGCTGGTGCTCAGCTGAGTTCCTTTCTGTCTTTTCCAAATGCCATACTTAGGAGTAAGCACAGCTTGTTTGAAGAAGCCAAGGGCTAGTCACTTCTGGAGCAGAGAACTGAAGGATCAGATTGTAATTCAGGCTGACTAAGTGTGTGCTGAAGTTCCGCTACCAGAAGGTCTTAATATCCTTCCTGATAGACTGTAGTGGCTTCTATACATGCTGTTTATCGTGTTGCAATTTGAGACCCATAAAGCTGCTACCTGAAGCTCATTTTGAACATTTACAGAGCAGTATTTTCTCAAGAGAACTGCAGTTGGACTGGATGCACTGTTCAGAGGGGCTGAGCAGTGCTAGCTTGCTTTTTCAATCCATATTATTCCCTGCCTTTTGTTTGGGGTTGTTACTGCTGGCTTGTCTTGCGGAGCACAGGGTGTGCAAGAGCATGCTGTAAAGATGAAAATGAAATTATTTCCATTGTTTCTGGTTTCTGGATGCATTGATATGTTTGACATGGACTGAGTTGGTCCCGATCTTCCACTACTTAGCAGTTTTATAGGCTGTGTGTTGAGTCAGGGCAGCTGGAACCACCAAGCCTACTAATTCTACTTCAGGGCTCTAGGCGTGATCACCTATATGGCTGCTGGCCTGGAGATGGCACGGGTTCCTGTGTGCCACCCTCCCAGGTATAACTGGTTTTAGGGTGCTGAGCTGCCATCAGTGTCTCTGTTCTTGCCCAAGTCCACTTTAGACGCCAGCCATGGTTGTATTTTTCAGGCAGGAAAAAGCATGCTGTTGGAAGTCAGGCTTGTACGTGAGTCATGTGAGAGTCTTTTGAACATTGTACCCTGCCTTTTGGGGGAGTTATAAGGAGAGAATCTGAGAAGCTGGGGAGAGACAATTAATATGGACGTTGCCCATCCAGAAGGTTGCAAAGATTTTCCTTGCCGTCAACAGCGTTCTAGTTGTGTGGGTGACCAGCTGTGCCTACCTCTTGCTTGAACGGGAAGAGGAAAAGGCAGATGGGAGGTCTTCTCCCCACTTGCACCAGTAATTGATTTCCTGGGTTGAGCGCAGCAGGAAGACGCTGCTGTGTCGGAGACTGGCTCTGGTAGTGAACAGCGTTTTGTGAGAGCGAGCAGCTCCTGCTGCGCTGGGCCAAGCTGGGTCACTGTTGGCGTGAGCTTGGTAATTAAATCTCTGAGGAGCAGCTAAGCTGTTTCCACCTCTCGTGTGCATGTAGTAATTAAAAGACCTTGTAATTAATGGAGACTGGGGAGGGAAATCAACTGGAACCTGTCAGTTTGAGCTCTGTTTTGATGGCGAAGATTTACACAGCAAAGTAGCTAGTTTCCTTTTACAGCTTCCATAGGTCAGAGCTTTACATGACCTTATGAATAGCCAGTGAGACTTTGCAGCTGTGTTAAATATACTCTCCTTGTCTAACCAGGGGGGGAAAAAACCTGGACTAATTAAGTATGTTGAACGATCCTAGATCTTTCATTTTACCTGTAAGTATCTGAGATTGGCACTCTAGTGATATAAGAACCTATGCATTTGTGGAGGGGAGGGAATCCTTGATTTCAATTCATATATCTATTTCCTTGGCAATGAGAAAAGCCTACTAAAATAATAATTAAAATAAATCCAGTAACTTCTTCCCCTCATTAAGATTGCAATGCTGAGCACTCAGAATTAGGAAGCTGCCGCAGTTGGATGCCTATGTAGTCTGAGTGATCTCACACATTTTTTTTAATCTGGTGTGGAGATACTGCATGGTTAGTCTCAACGAACAAAATTCAGCACTTCTTTAATACTGAGAGTTCAGGTCTCTCTTAGCTCACACTTTTCAACCCCTGTGCAGAATATGAAATTACTGGCTGCCTCCTGGAGCTCATTGCCAGGGTCTCATCTTGGCACATATTTGGGGAGCTTCAGAATGGGGTATAAGGGGGTTGCAGAATCAGTGCTATAGTTATTTTTCTGTATAGTATGGCCAATGCCAATAGCGGTATTATGTTATGCTTCCTCTTCTACCAATTGTGTTAAGTGTATCTGCTCGGAGAGAGCTACATCTGAAGCAGAGCCAAAGTCCCCCTTTCCCCTGTGAGATTGTAGTGAGTGAGTAAATTGGAAGGAGTTCAGAGAACAGAAACAAAGTTGACCAGGCCTTGAAGGACAGAGCCATAACAGAGGCTGAGGACGAGGATCCTGCAAACACTTCTGGGAAGCTACTTTATATCTGTGTGAGAACATACAGATTAAACAGATTAAAGGGGACAGGAGCCTGAAGTGTGTGCAAGTGTATGCATGTGCGCATTCTCAAAGGGATAGATACGTATGTGACACCAAAAGGAGCCAAGGGTAAACTTGTACAAATATGTGGATGGTGTTGTTATGAAAGAAAAAAGGTTTTTTGAAGTGGCATAAGGATGTTGAAATTAAGAAAAACTAGCAGGAACATCAAGCAAGCTATTGATCTGACTGTGAATTGGAATAATGTACAAAGTGAAATTCTCTTAGGAATATCTAATTCTCTTAGGACTTGAGTGACTACCCCTTATACACCACAATTTTGTAGTTCATTCAGAGTGTATTGATTGCCTCTGAGCTGAGTGGATTTTTTTCCCTTTCTCATTTTCAGGTTTGTATTTATTATTGCAGTAACAAAGATTGTGAGAATAGCTTATACATGTCACTCCAACAGAGGGAAGCCAGAAGGGATCTTTGTTACTCTGTTTTTTTACATGTTGGTGTGGCAGGGAGACTGTTTCAAGCAGGGCATATCCACGTCTGTGTATTTTCTCACTTAATGTTTAGTGCAGTTACTAATTCAGAAGTTGCAGCGGTTTTCCGGTGTAAGGTAGGCAGTGTATTATTGTAGCTCTTTAGCTAGTGATTAGAGCTGAGGCTGTCTGTCGAGCTGTCACGAGGACAGCACAGTGCAAGGGCTTGCCTACATGTGCAATGGAAAAGAGTCACATTAGAGGCAAGACTGTGGTGGAATGGCAGTTACACCCTAAAGATGGAAGTGGCAATGCGGGTTGTTTCATTTACGGTCAGTTTTGCTATGAACTCAACCCAGAAGCACAGTGTTTTTCCATAAGAAGCGAAGGCTCTGTTATCTGAAAGCTGGAGTGTCTTAAGAAAAATTTTGAGATTAAAAGCTATGAGATATGCTCAGCAAAGAGTGAGCAAAGCCTGACAGAGATCCTGCTCTGTTCATGGATTCAGTATTCCTAAGAGGTAAACTACTATCTGCCCACAGTTTCCAACAAGCTGGTTGATGGTTGGAGCGGGAGAGGCTGAGAGAGCTGAGGTTTTCCAGCCTGGAGAAGAGAAGGCTATGAGAAGCTAGTATTGCAATGTAATGGGATGGAGAGTCTACAAAGGACAGAACCAACGTCTTCCTGGAGGCATTTAATGACTGGATGAAAGGCATCTAAGATAAATTGCAACAAGGTAAATTCTCATTAGATATTAGGAAAGAAAAAATTGATCACAAGGGTGGTGAAATATCAGAACAGGTTATCCTGAGAGGAAGCTCAGCTAACTAACCTGACCTTAGAGGACCTTGCTTTGAGTGGGAGATTGCACTAGAGGAGCTCTAGATTCCTCCCAAACTAACTTTTTCTATATTTTTTGCTTCTAGTTTTCCCATGATTGTGCTTTATAACCTAACCACACATTGGTAGTTCCTGTGCCTTTTGGAGAAAAGCCCAGTTGATGAAAACCTCCCGATACCTTTAATGAAGCCTGCTTATGCCTTCTGAGCAATCCTGAGGAAACAGCTATTGCAGAGAGGGAGGTCTGGTGTGAGCAGGCTCCAACTGTTCATTGTGTAAGTACTTTAGCGGTGGTGCAAAGATTGCTGATATAAATCAAAGTGCTCCTTGAAACCCATCAAATAACAATTCCCACCATACTTTTAGCCCCTACCAGCAACAGGCCCCAACGGAGTTAAATACATCCCTGCGGCAGGTCCCACAGCACTAAACACAGACCTGTGTTGCCTGTGCCTCAATCTCATTTCACACTGTAAGTCCAGAAGGAGGGTGGTTTTTCTGATATTTGCAGATACCCAGTAAAATGTCGGGACCGTGACAGAAACCATGCGAAAAGGAAATTGTGGCATAGAAACAATCTCTCTCGCACCCTTTCTGGATATGCTAAAACTAACTTTAAATGAGCTGAGCTGGGTATGACAAGCAGTGCAGAATGGTGTGGGTTAGTTCACCATGCTTTTCCATAGCACTGCCTTGAGGGTTCCGATTTGCAAGTTGGTTTCATACGACTATTTCCTTTGCTTCTGCAGATAAGGTAACATGGAAACTGTCCATCTGACCAAAGTTCCTCTGTAGCAGATGATATTTACACTTATGGGGCTGGAAGGAGCTGTGCTGGATCTGTGTCAGAAAGCAGCAGGAGGAGGCAAGGTAAGATTACCAAATCTAACAGAAAAATGTGAAAACAAAACAAGCAGGGGGGGAAAAGTGAAAACCAGTAATTCCAAACCAAAGCCTAAATCGTAGAAAACAAAGGGCATATTAGTTGTGGATGAATTCTGATCTGCTGGATTTCTTGTTGGACATGCTGGTATGGGTGGGGCAATGGATCATAAGGCAGAAACCATAATTTAGTACATTTTCTGTGTTGCTGATTCCAAATCACACAGCACTTAACAGTTGTCAGCTATAGAGGACTGCTGACTTCCAGTCCATTAACAAAATGATACAATGTCCCAGACCGGAAATAAAATATCCTTTGGAACTTGTCAGGTTGGGTTAAACAGCTGAGGCTGGAGGATCCTGAAGGCTCCCTGCAGTTGTGCAGCAGCTGGGACTGGACCCAGTGTCCCCAGCTTCTAAATCAGCCATGCAGCAAGGGAGCTGGAGGAATGGCCCTGTCAGCTGCGTGCCTGGCGGGGACTGCCTACCTCTGATTGCACAGAGGACTGACAGCAGGGTCAGAGCAGCCAAAAGCAGTGTTTCCTGGGCTGTCATTCTTGTTTGCAGGCAAACACAGACTGGCCATAACAATCTTTTCCTAAATGCTGCCCCTCCAATGTTTTTCAGGATGCTTGTTTACTGATTTTGGCCTACATTGCATAAGAAACAGTATTGTCTTCCTGAGAGAAATGCATCACAGAAGGCTCTGTTGGCTGGTAGATCAGAAGCCTTTCTTTACCATTTGCTTTAAATATGTGATTTTTTTTTTAATTTACTGGCATCATTAGGAAGTGTTATTTGGAAATAATTTGTGTTGTGGTTTAACCCCAGCTGGCAACTAAGCCCCACACAGCTGCTCGCTTACTTCCCCCCTGACGGGATGGGGGAGAGAATCAGAAGGGCAAAAGTGAGAAAACTCGTGGGCTGAGATAAAGACAGTTTCATAGGTAAAGCAGAACAGTAATAGTAATAATATAATGAAAAGGAAAAGCAAAATCCCCATGCACAAGCAAAGCAAAACAAGGAATTCACTCACCCCTTCCCATGGGCAGGCAGGTGTTCAGCCATCCCCAGGAAAGCAGGGCTCCATCACGCGTAACGGTGACTTGGGAAGACAAACGCCATCACTCCGAACGTCCACCCCTTCCTTCTTCTTTCCCCAGCTTTATATGCTAGGCATGTGTGGAATATCCCTTTGGCCAGTTTGGATGAGCTGTCCTGGCTGTGCCCCCTCCACTCCTGGCTTCTTGTGCCCCTGGCAGAGCATGGGAAGCTGGAAAAGTCCTTGACTAGTGTAGGCACTGCTTAGCAACACTTAGCCACTACTTAACAACAACTAAAACATCAGTGTGCCATCAGCATTATTCTCATACCAAATCCCAAACACACTATACCAGCTCCAGTGAGGGAAAGTAACTCTATCCCAGCCAAATCCAGGACAATTTGGTACTTTGAAAATGGAATGAGATAAGTCCTGTGTGGTTAGGAGTTGTTTTAAAGACTTCCTGGGCTCTGCTGCTCTAATGTAACTTTCCTTGTTTAGTAGTGCTCTTTTTCCCTGTGACATATCTTTGAAATGCATAGGCAATACTAGTGGTACTGTGTATTGGTATTGTGCTGGGATGTGCAAACACACTCTGGCTGTTAGATATCCTGAAAATACCCTTACCTGTGACTTGGACTAGAGTTGTTACTAAAAGGAACAGGTGAAAATCTTTCACTTCTGCATATTTATTCAGATTTTTGTGGAGGGGAAACACACTGTAATAGCCTTTGCTTCATGTTGTCCCTAAGCTTTTCTTGTCCAAATTATGTGGATGACAATTTGTATTTTAGATTTTATCAAACTATAATTTTTTTATTTGCTGTGGGAGGTGGAATGAGAACCAAACATAATTTTAAACTTTACTTGATACACTTTAACCACACTTGCAGTTTATCGTCGGGCAATGGCAAATAAATGAAACATTACCTCTGAATGGTGCAGCAGGGGTGGGTGTGTAGCGCAGTATTTTTAATCTGTTTTTCAGGCTTCTCAGCACTCAGTCACATGCAGTGTTTTGGAATGCTGCTCACTATTGTTGCTTGGGTTTTTTTCCCATCTTTTTCATGACACCTAACATTTTTTGACAACATATTAATCTTCAGGCATTCTGCTTTTGTCCCATCATTGTGCTGATAGGCTCTACCCATGTTTAAGTCCCCTTTGCTAATATTAATGACAGGTTTCAGTTTTGTGGAACTGCTCTGGATGCTGGAATTAATGAGGGTGGAAAATGGCAAAACTGATGTTCCCAACTATGTTTTGCTGATAGGTGCTCAAATTGCTTCTGTAGCCCTCAGAACCAGGACTAAGTAGAAGAGAAAAAGAGGAAAAAGGCATGTGCACACGTGTAGGTATGAGGGCGGGCCAGAATCTGAGAAAACCTGGAGTTAAGAAACTTTTTATTTGCAGAGTGAGTATGGTCAGACTTTGCTTCTAGATGTACCGATTTGGCACCTTTTTTGGCCTTTGCCTCAGAAAGTGATAGAAAATTGAATTCTTTTTATTTGAGAGGGTTTATTTTAGTCTTAATTTTATCACTTAACATGAGAATAACATACAGCTAGAGACAGCATATGTGATACAGCCTACCTGTGAATGAATAAATAATTAGCAGAAGTATGTGGTCTGTGCTCATTTGCATTTCAGACCAGGACAGGAGCAAGTTCACAATTGTTCTTGCACCATAGCTGTCTTGTTAGACATTAGACCCTCTTGAAGGGTCTGGAGAACAAGTGTGATGAGGAGCAGCTGAGGGAGCTGGGGTTGTTTAGCCTGGAGAAGAGGAGGCTGAGGGGAGACCTTATCACTCTCTACAACTACCTGAAAGGAGGTTGTAGTGAGGTGGGTGTTGGTCTCTTCTCCCAAGTTACTAGCAATAAGATGAGATGAAATGGCCTCAAGCTGCATCAGGGGAGGTTTAGACTGGAGATTAGGAAAAATCTTTTTACTGAAAGAGTGGAACAGGCTGCCCAGAGAGGTGGTGGAGTCACCATCCCTGGAGGTGTTCAAAAAACCTGCAGATGTGGCACTTGGGGACATGGTTTAGGAGGCATGGCGGTGTTGGGTTGGCGGTTGGACTTGATGGTCTTAGAGGTCTTTTCCAACCTTCATGATTCTGATTGTCTCCCTGTCAGCAAAATTCCTCTGTCTTATTTTGGTCCTTCCTCTGTTGTGTCTCTGCAAATGTTCCTCTGCTCAAAAGAGAAACCTTGGACTTGTGTTTATGTTAAAGGTTTTGTGTTACATTTACATTGGCCTTTCTGTATGGAATTCTTTACTCCCTCTGCTCTAAAATGCCAGCATTTCCCTTTCCTTGAAATTGTCTCTTCTGAAGAGCATTTTGCATGTTACACATAAGAATGTTACATTAAATGGTATTGTATTGTCTCCATCTATTGTTTGTCTTGCAGCTCAGGCCAGGTTATATTCTGACTAGGAACAAGGCAATTACATGAGAATCTAGTACTGACTGTACAGTGTTATTTTTTGTTATAGGCAGAATAATAGGCTCAACCTTCTGCCAAATGCCCTTTCTTTACCACACCCTTCTTACCTTCTGTTTGTGTAAGATTAGTGAAGTATAGAGAATGTTTAATTAAGTTTAATTGCATGACAGCTTAAAAGTGGGAAGGTAATTACTCATTTAATTATTGTACCGCTTTGTGCTTAAAGTGTGTGTATAATTGCTCTTTTTATAAGGACACTCAGCTTTGCAAGCTTGCATGAAATTATAACAGCCTCATACCTTTTGCTCCTGTTTAAAATGAAACTAAGCAAGTAGCATCTGTAAAACAAGAGAAGTGCATTCTGTTACCCCAGGCATTCTCCGTTCTCTGTTCAGTTTTGGTGGTGTCATCTTCCCTTCATGACATTTCTGTACTGGGAAGGACTGTAACATTAATCATATTTAAACACGTAACCCATTGTCTTTTGTGTATTTTTCATTAACAGTTGTAGAACACATTGAGAACTTGATGGCAGACATGCCAGTGTAAATTATTTCCTACACTGTCTTCCTTAATTATTTCTACAGTGGCAACCAAATAAATCATGCAATTTGATTGTGTGAAACAGTCAAAGTTTAAGTGACTCCTAGTTATGAGTGCTGATAGAGACTTTTCCAGCGTGCATAAGGGCTCTCAAAGGTACCTAAACAACTACCCTTTGCAGCAGCCCATTTCTCTCTCTTCTGCTTTTACTAGTACTAGCAGTAAGCCTAAGATCCTGAGTTTTTGACAATCCAATAACTCCTGGAGCGGCTAACTGTGATGTCCAAAAGATGATTTCCCTGTGGAAGTTACCAGAGTGGAGAGAAGCAGAGCAGTGAAGGAGAAAGCCAGCTATTCAAACACAATCACTTTTGTAATTGCAAGGGGACTTAGGCTGAGGTAGTTGCAGGCTCTGTAAGATTCTTTTTTGTTTAAATAGCAAACAGTTAAATTATGTGAAATCCCAGTGTAGAAAGTCTCTTTGTAGTCATTAGGCAAGCAAAAGAATTTCCCTAACTCTCTCAAGGTTACTGTCAAATTAATTTCGTATCGATGAGTTCTCTTACCTTTCCCAAGTGAGAGGGAATAGGGGTGTGTGTGTTGCAGGGAATTGTTACTGTAAGTTAGTGCTTTTCTTTGGTAACCCTGATGTGACGCGTTTGAACTAAGCCAATGCCAGTACTGTGTGATACCTCCCTGCCAGAGAACTAAAGGGCTCGAGCTGCACAGGCCCGAAGGACCGTGCATGTCTGGATTGGGGCCGCTCTCCAGGCTGCAGCTATCCTGGTTACTGCCTGTGTGCCTCCAGACACTTTTCCCCCTTTTGAGGGTAAGGAGATCCAGAGTAATTCAGGCCTGTCCTCTTGGGGTAGCCCAGAGCCCCTGTGGGATCTCTTTCCCGTGCAAGGGAGACTATTCCTTGTCACTGTGAGCAGCTTTCAGCCTTCCTTTCGTCTCGGTGTCTATATCCCTGTTACCTCTGCGCATGTCCTCCCGGCCTTGGATACTCCCAGAGCTTCTCCACCTTTTCAGCATTCCTCCTGCAGTTCAGGCTTTTATTTCCAAGCCAATACCTGAAGGAGATGATTTGGCCTTTCAGTAACCCTTTAGGAACTGTTGTCATTCAGAGCATATGCTTCCCATTGTGTATCCTATGGCTGTTACAGAAACTCTTGTCAGCAAGGTAAGGTTTAGAGATAAGGCAGTAAGCACCTTTGCGGCTAGACCTCCAGAGTAAGACAGTTTTAATTAAAATACGTGACATTATTTCTTGCCTAGTCTTTTTACTATCGTCAGTCGGGAAAAATGCATGCTGTTTCCACACAGGAAAACAAAAGAGCCAAACTTCAAGTTTGGATATTTCAGCTTTTGTCAGATACTTGTAAGACCCGTGGTTACCTAGTGCCCAGCGATAAATAATTCTTACTAGTGAGTCTGCCGAGGAGGTGGAGAGGTAGGATTTAGAGGGTGGTGACCTGAGAAATCAAGTTTCTTTGCATCGTCTGGAAAAGAGAGTGGGAAGTTGGTGTTAAAAATAGGGTGGGGGAAGAGGAGGGTTCCAAACTCAGCAGGACTCCTGATGGGTTTGTTCAGACAAGGATACTACTGCTTTGCACAGGGCCATGCCAGCCTCTGATGAGCTTCTGGAAGAAGCATTCTTGATAAGGCAGCTCCGTTTAAGCACTGACTCCTGGTGCCCCATGATACAGCCAGTTCTCTGCCCCCTGCAAGTCAGCATCTCCCAGCTCACGATGGGGTTCTAGAGAGCTTTGTGGAGAGAGCTGCTTTGTGCAATGAAGAAAGCACCCTGTCTTTTATAAGGCAGTATTCTTCTGAGCCAGCAGAGACTGAGCATAAAGGTAGGGCCTAGCAGAGCATACTGTTTACAGCGTAGTGCTGCTGTTTAATCCATGTTACACTTCTACTAAGAGAAACTGCAAGAAGGAATAGATGAGCTGGACAGAGACTCACTGTGGGAAAAATGAATTTTTTACTTTATTTTTAATCACCTGGAAGAAAGCGTAGCCACAAGTCATGCAGATGTGTGGGAGCAAGGAAAGTTGTGCTTAGCTGATGTTGAGGTAATGATGTCTATCAGGCAGAATTGACCAAAATGAGTGAAATATGAATGTGTTGATATTAATGCTGAATTAACCCGATACGAAGACTGTTTTGGGAATAATGGAGTCTTCATTTGATGAGTGCCACGTGAGCCTGATTTTCTTGTACTAGCTGCCAGCTGAACTTCCTCTGCTGATTTGGTTGTTGATTTGGAAAAGCAGATAATGAAGTGCTGATCTCATTAGCTGT
Source organism: Morus bassanus (assembly GCA_031468815.1). Taxonomy (NCBI): domain Eukaryota; kingdom Metazoa; phylum Chordata; class Aves; order Suliformes; family Sulidae; genus Morus; species Morus bassanus. The sequence goes on from CM062583.1 coordinate 9,301,384, forward strand.
GTGACCTGGGGATTCATAGTTTCTGGGAAGTTCTGCTGACCATCTAGAGGCTGTAGTTCTCTGAATCTGGGTGTTTTATTCGTACTTAAGTGCTCTCTGCTCTATTTAAAAGGAGCTTCTTTCTCAGGGTACAGCCATTTATCTAAAAAGTAACTATGGGAAATAGACATTGCTTGATATGGGCTGATACAGCATTACTGCAAAAACAATTATAGGTAAAAAGCAGTAGCTGGAAATGTGGTTGAATGCTTTGCTAAATAAAGACTCAAATCCTCAATTTGACTTGTTTGAACAAATGGATTTTATTTTTTTACAGAGGAAAAATAATTAAAATCTTAACTGGTGTTTTGCAGATGATAATGTCACAGTGTCAATAAAGCTAATAAGGGTGTTATACTCCTGAGACTTTTTTTATCAGTGTTGGCAATTGTGTTTTTTGATAAAATGTGCTAATCTTATAGGCTTTTTCTTCCCATTCAGTTTTTTTTGTGTTTAGTGTGAAGAACAAATGCTCACCTCAGTCTAAGCAGCAACAGGGCAACAATGTTTTTATTTCTTTTTCCCCGGAAATTAAAATCTTCTCTTATACTCCATGTTGAGTGTACAAAGAAGTTGATAAATCCAATGCCAATGATTTTCTTCCTTGGAAATGTCACACAGACTTACTAAAAATCTCAAGTTGAAATAGCTATAGAAATAGGTATTAATAGATGTTTTTATCATGATTATACATGTTTTCTTCAAAAATGTAGAAATGGTGTGTTGGAAAAGGAGAGGTCAAGGGAAAATGGTTCCATGTAAATTTGGCCTTGGAAAGCATGAAACATAACTGAAACTTCTAGCACTCTCCTGGAGTTGGTATCTCTGGGGCCAGTTACCTGTGGGTCTGAAAAAGCATAAGAGATGGGATGTATGTGATGACAGGCTTACTTTCCTGGAGAAAAGGTTTTAATCTTGCACAATTAACCAAGGCTGTTATTTCTGAGAAGTGAATTAGCTTTATCATTTCTGTTCTTATTTTACTTAAAGATTTCAGGGGCACCTGATGCTCTGAAATTTTCTGTTGAACTCCTCTCTTATAGTTTGTGTGATTTTTTTTCATACATAAGAAGCTGGAAACAGATCAGTTTATCCTAAAACTTATTTGATACAATAGGTTGGCAAAGTTGAATGCGAAGAGGTATTAGCCATCTCAGATGTTGCTAGCCTAAAGAATAAACGTTGTTCCAGTGTGGTCACTGGTGCTTGCCATCTGATTAAGTGTAGGTTTATTAAAGTGAGGTGGTGCTAACTTTGCTTTTATCTAGGAATGAAGTAGCTCTAGATCTCCTGAAGTGGCTTGTGTGCTTCTAGGCTGGTCCGCATGTTGTTTTGATCTCAGCAGCTCTTTGGGCACTTTACTTTGTCTTTAATGACAGTTATATGCTTCTGCTAGGCAAATTCCTGTTGTTTTTCCAGACACTAGGGCGTGTCCCTGACTGCCCTGGCCTCCCAGGGCTCTCGTTTGTCAGGGTAAAGCTGATATCCCCAACACTGGTGTGGAACCCCAGGAAGGAAAAACTGCGAAGGTGGGAGAGGGGTTAGGAAGGAGAGCTCCCCAGCTGTCTTTGTAGGGGCCTAGTCAGGGAAAGGCTGGCAGAAACTGCTGTGCAGTATGAGCAGAGGAGGTGATTTGTTGAGAAAAAGATGAGGGAAAGCAAGGTTTTCAAAGGGTATGTACTTACAAGGATTAAATGTTACAGAGCTTGATCTGCAGCTGGTAAACAGGAAAATGCCAGGGTGGTATTTCTGATGTGAATGTCTGTGCAGATTAACAGTAATTAAAGCTGGGCTTAGTCTGCTTGGGGCTTTTTTTCCCTCAGTGTCCACATGCTTACCCATTAGTGTTAAGACTCAAGTATATTAATACTGGTTTTAAATGTCTATTTTTTTCATATAAAAGCTCCAGTACATTATGGATAAAGTCCGTACTGTGTAACCCAAATTGCTCCAGAGTGACTCGGTGTGTTCCTCTGTATGCTATGGTATTTCTTTTTAACTGCATCTCTCACTTACAATCACATATATTTATGATGTATCATGTTTAAACTTCCTCTCACAAACCACTCCAAAGTCACTAACATCAGTTGGAGTGGTAACATGAGTCACAGACAAGTTGTGTATCTGTTGACAAAATTCTCTTTTGCTTTAGACCTGCTTTGAAACAGATTTCTTTCTGTTTTGTTTTATTGTTTGTTTGGGTTTTTCCCCTTCTCCTGCTTCCTCCTCTTTTTTCTTCTTCCAAGAATATTGCATTGAGAAAGAACACAACAGTGTCTGGAAGATGCTCTTTCTATGCAGGATGGCTTGCACTTGGGAATACAGAATTTATACAGTTGCATGCTTACTTTATGTGTGTATAGAAGTGTGACCTGCACGCTCTCACTGAGTAGCATACGGGTCAGTTCATCTCCTTGACCTGGGCCCCAGTATGATTACAGCTGGGTCTTTCTGTGTACTTTCCCCTGTCCCTGCCCCAGAGTATGAGGAAACAGGACTCTGCTATCCTGGACACAGCTTTCTGGCTTACATACAACAATCAATCACAAGGTGATTGCATCAGAAGACTACATCTAGGGACAAGGATTGTAGCCTAAACCACTGTATTAGCATAGTATTGCATATGTATATATTCTAGCACCATCTAGCAGTTTTCCAAGGTAACTTCTATAATAATAAAACGTGATTTTTGTATAACAAGAGGTAAAGCAATGAGTGAGAAGGAAGAAGAGGAGAAAAGAGAAATACAGAAGGGAGAAAATTGACCTGGTGATAGCCTGACTTTACTCAGAAGAGTAAACCATTTTGGAATGGTTTCCTGAAGTGGCAGCCATTCAGTGATTCATGAGAGCAGGGAGAAAGCCAAACTCTATAAAACATTATCTAGTGCTTTCATTGTGCAAATGGCTTTAAGAAATATTTTATGATGACACCCTCAGTCACTGGTGCTTTGTCTGCTAATACATTAGCAACATTGACTCGATTCATGGCTCCTTGTGTTAACCATTTCCCAGTTTGCTCTTACAGAAGCTTGGATTTAAGATTTTTGTTTGCTTAACCAAAGTTCATATGCAGTTTAGAAAGAAAACCCTACTGAGTTATCTCTCATGCCAAGCCTTATGTGCAAATGTCATCTTACAAGACAGTTAGATCCCATTTATTTCCCAATCCTGCTAGTAAAAGTGGCATTTGGAATCAGGCAGTTGCAGTCTGTCTGTTCAATTCTACTGATAAGCAAGGCTATACCACCAAAGTATTCGTACTTTTCAGAGCATCTCTTTGGCTGCTTTGCTGTCTTCCCTGTGATGACTGACACATCAAACAGAAGGAAGGTGGCATTCTGAGCTGCAACAGTGCAAAAAAGCTGAAGTTTCAGTGACGAGGTACCTTCAGGAGGTGCAGTGGAGTCTGCCCAAAACCTTGTGTCTTGTATTGGGTTTGCATGGCAAGGTTTTGGTAGCAGGGGGGTACGGGGATGACTTCTGTAAGAAGCTGCTAGAAGCTTCCCCCATGTCCAGTAGAGCCAATGCCAGCCTGCTCCAAGATGGACCCACCACTGGCCAAGGGCAAGCCCATCAGCAATGGTGGTGGCACCTTGGGTTAACGTATTTAAGAAGGGTGGAAAAAAATGTGTCCAATGGCAACTTCAGCTGGAGAGAGGAGTGAGAATATGTGAGAAGAACAGCCCTTCAGGCACCAAGGTCAGTGAAGGAGGAGGGGAGGAGGTGCTCCAGGTGCCACAGCAGAGATTCCCCTGCAGCCCATGGTGAAGACCATGGTGAGGCAGGCTGTCCCCCTGCAGCCCATGGAGGTTATTGCTGGAGCAGATGTCCCCCTGCAGCCTATGGAGGTTAGTGGTGGAGCAGATATCCACCTGCAGCCCATGGAGGACCCCACGCCAGAGCAGGTGGATGTGCCTGAAGGAGGCTGTGACCTCATGGGAAGTCCACGCTGGAGCAGGCTCCTGGCAGGACTTGTGGCCCTGTGGGGGACCCACTCTAGAGAAGTCTGTTTCTGAAGGACTGCACTCTGTGGGAGGGACCCACGCTGGAGCAGTTTATGAAGAACTGCAGCCCATCGGAAGGACTCACGTTGGAGATGTTCATGGAGAACTGTCTCCTGTGGGAGGGACCACACGCTGGAGCAGGGGAAGAGTGGGGAGTCCTCCCCCTGAGGAGGAAGGAGCGGCAGCAACAAGGTGTGATGGACTGACCACAACTCCGATTCCCCGTCCCCCTGCACTGCTGATGGGGAGGAGGTAGAGAAAATGGGGAGAGAAGTTGAGCCTGGGAAGAAGGGAGGGGTGGGGAGAACGTGTTTTAAGATTTGGTTTTATTTCTCATTATCCTACTATGATTTGATTGGTAATAAATTAAACTGTTTTCCCCAAGTGGATGGTTTTGCCCATGACGGTAACTGCTGAGCGATCTCTCCCTGTCCTTATCTCGACCCATGAGCCTTTCATTATATTTTCTCTCCCCTGTCCAGTTGAGGACAGAAAGTAATAGAGTGGCTTTGGTGGGCACCTGGCATCGAGACAGGGTCAACCCGCCATGTCTCTAGCAAAGCTGTTTTGAGAGATGTAAATTGATGACACAGTTGGTCTAATGAATAGCTACCTGCTTCTTCCCCCCTTCTCCCGGGTGATATCCTGTCCTACATGTGCAGTGGTGCTTGGTTCCAAGAGCTAAACTGGCAGAAAACTAACCTCAAGGAAACCATTTTTCCCTGTGAAGAACATCAATGTACTCAGCAGATATGCTCTGTGTATCAGACCCATTAGACTATAATGATCTGGTGGTGGGGAGGAACGTCAGTGGATTGACTTTAGGCAGTTTTGAGTCAAAAAATAAGAAATGCACAAATCGTTGCATGTGACATGAGATGTGACGTAAGACCCATGACAAATAAAAAAGCTGTGATTTTTATTTTTTTTTTACTGAGCATATAATATCTCTGGGATCCACCCTGTTCTCACTGCATGTAATACAGTCAAGTAAAGGGTAGAGAGATAGCTCAACAGTTGATGGTATAAAAGGTTAGGGTATAAATGCTATAAACATCAGGTTGCAAGCCAAGGCTGTGTAAAGTATAAGGTATGGCTGTTGTTTTGGACGCAAGAGATAAACACAATCAAAGAAATTAACAAACAAAAAACCATAGTGACATAGTATCAGATTTTTTTAAAAAAAAGTTAGTTTATCATATCTAATAAAACTAAATTCCTACTAGCTTTAAAAAAATAAATAAAACAAACCCAACAACAACAAAAAAAAACCCAACCCAAAATAGCAAACCACCAAAACAAAAAGACAAACCCCAAACACACAAGTTCTGGGTTCTCTGTAAATCACAGCTTTCTAAACTTATTTCCAAACAGGCAATTCAAGACCTCAGTGGTTGTCCTTCTGATGAGCATTTAAATCTCTAAGCCCTTATCAGTGCAGAGTAGAATAACTTTCTTTCAGCAGATTTATCCTGCCATTTCATTTGAATTCAGCAAAACCCATCAGCACAATGTCACTTTCCCCAGAGTTAGTGCAGCTGTTGTATATTCTCCCTCTCTCTTCTTGGGGTGGGAAAGGCTTCCCTCTGGGGCAGTCCTCCATAAAACTTAACCTAATTGTTTCCCAGTGGACTGTAGCCTATCACTTAGTTGTGCTGTTGGCCAGGGGCCAGAGTGCCTAGCACTCTGCTTTTAATGATCTTGTCTGTAATGTTGCCCTCACTCTTACAGGCTTATCCAAGAAGGTACGTGATATAGCTACTGTGCTCTGATTTTGGTTGTCTATTGGCTATTTTACATGAGTGTTAATAGGATTTTTGGTTTTGAAGGAAGCTATTAGGTGTTTTTCTGTATTCTCCCAAGTCAGTGTTTTGGATGATGCTGCAAGCTCAGAAAAAATATGGCAATGTGTGTTTTGACAAAAGGTGGATGTTAGATAGAGGGCATTAGGTTTTACTTATCTACATACCTATGTTCCTTGGTGGTTTGGGGCGTCTTGTCATTATCATCCGTAGTGACTTCTGTTGTTTCTGTGAGCAAACACAGTGTCCTGGTTTCAGCTGGGAAAGAGTTAATTTATTTTTTCATAGTAGCTAGTGTGTGGCTATGTTTTGGATTTATGCTGAAAACAGTGCTGATAATGTGGAGATGTTTTAGTTGTTGCTAAGTAGTGCTTACAGTAGTCGGGGACTTTTTCAGCTTCCCGTGCTCTGCTGGGTGCACAAGAAGCTGGGAGGGAACACAGCTGGGACAGCTGACCCCAACTGACCAAAGGGATATTCCATACCATGTGACATCACGCTCAGTATATAAAGCTGGGGGAAGAAGAAGGAAGGGGGACATGTTCAGAGTTATGGCATTTTTCTTCCCAAGTAACTGTTACGCGTGATGGAGCCCTGCTTTCCTGGGGATGGCTGAACACCTGCCTGCCCATGGGAAGGAGTGAATGAATTCCTTCTTTTGCTTTGCTTGTGTGTGTGGCTTTTGCTTTGCCTATGAAATGGTCTTTATCTCAACCCAGGAGTTTCCTCAGTTTTACTCTTCTGATTCTCTCCCCCATCCCACCAGCAGGGAGTGAGTGAGCGGCTGTGTGGTGCTTGGTTGCTGACTGAGGTTAAACCACGACACACAGATAGGACTTGTTCTTTTCTTGCTAGGTGCTATAGATGGTGGCAGCAGACAAAGGAACTGCATTGGACTGCTTTGTCTTTTGGGCCAGGGTAGGAGCACCTGAGTGATGTCTCTGAACTTTTTCTCAGGCTGAATTGTGGTAACTTTTGGGACATGGACTTTAGAACCTTGAGCCTATCTCAAAGAAAGGACTGTGAACCCATTCATCACTCCAGAAAGGGAGAGAATTTCTCACACTTGACCTGATTATGCTACTCTCTGTGTCCCTCTAGTCCCTATGGGTATTAAGAGTTGCCTCTTCTTACGCGTTGTCTGTCATAAAGCAGTATCTTACCAACAGTGGGGAATGAAAGTCAAAACCTTCAGCTTCAAAAACATGATCATTGCTTGTGCTTGCTTCCAGACTCTCATGTCTGACCAAAGTAAAAAAATCTCCTTACCAACTGCATTTTCCAAAATTGCTCAAACATGCTAGATGTTATCTTGCTGTTGCTTCTCTTAGTGCAAATGAAAATGTGGCAAACTTCCAATTCCTAAATTCAAATGGGTATGAGAAAGACTTTTTTTCCCTGTGGCATCTTACTCTACATGGGGAAATGAAAAATGGATGTGTTAAATCTGAACAGGAATTAGAAACAGATTGTCATCTTAAGGTGTTTTTGCCTTTGAGACTAGCTGGTTTTGTCATACCTGTGCTTAAATTCTGACATCAGGTATAATTGGTTGGTTGGACCTTGCAAGATTACAAAAGGAGTAAAATGCAATTCTTCGCATAAATTGTGAAATGACATCATGATGCCTTTCTAGATATTCTTGACTGGAAAGGGAGTAGACTCAAAGGTCTTCTGGTATCCAGGAGAACCAAAGTGGCTTGGCCAATAAACCTGCACCCAGGCATCGGGTTACTCCAGGGTCTACAATCAGCTCTAAATTTTCATCTGCTATTTTAGTCTGAGGAAAACAAATGCAATTTACTTGGCACATTCTGATTCACTGTACACATTTGTGCTCTCTCTTGTGGAAAGGATTTATTAGGTTAAGGGAATTTATCTGAGTCTGCCTTGTTTATATAGTCTTGAGTTCTGTTCCAGGTGACTTCCAAAAACCTAATGATGTTCCTGATACATGAATTGCAGTGACTTGCTGTAAGTCACATGCCAAAGCTTGTTGTGAGGTAAAAGGAGTCCTGTGCTGTGGGGCACTGAATTGGGGCCCCCAGAAATCTGGAATCAGTTTCCACATCTCTGGTCAACTCTGTGTGATGTGATGGTGATATATTACATCTCTTCGCCTGGCCTTTATTGCTATACTGAGGATAACTTTTTTTTTTAGTCTTGACTACTTAATTTATCAAAAAGTTTGGAGCATGAAAGAAGGATTGAGGTAAGTTACCCCAACATTAAGCAATTTCATGCCTGTGAACAGCTACTAGTTATATAGAGTGACAAAATGCGCTCACAGCCCAGAAAGCCAACTGTATCCTGGGCTGCATAAGAAGCAGCATGACCAGCAGGTCAAGGGAGGTGATTCTGCCCCTCTACTCTGCTCTGGTGAGACCCCCCTGCAGTCCTGCATCCAGCTCTGGGGTCCTCAGCACGGGACAGACATGGGCCTATTGGAGCGGGTCCAGAGGAGGGCCACAAAAATGGTCAGAGAGATGGAACACCTCTCCTATGAGGACAGGCTGAGAGAGTTGGGGTTGTTCAGCCTGGAGAAGAGAAGGCTTCGGGCAGACCTTATTGTGGCCTTTCAGTACTTAACAGGGGCTTATAAGAAAGATGGGACAAACTTCTTAGCAGGGCCTGTTGCGATAGGACAAGGGGTAATGGTTTTAAACTAAAAGAAGGTAGGTTTGCACTAGATATAAGGAAGAAATATTTTACAATGAGGGTGGTGAAGCACTGGCACAGGTTGCCCAGAGAGGTGGAGGATTCCCCATCCCTGGAAACATTCAAGGTCAGGCTGGACGGGGCTCTGAGCAACCTGATCTAGTTGGGGATGCACCTGCTCACTGCAGGGGGGTTGGACTAGATGACCTTTAAAGGTCCCTTCCAACCCAAAGCATTCTATGATTCTATATGGCCTGAGCAGTTAAAGGTGACCAGATATGAATGACAGCTATTTTGCTCCCTTGCATACGACCTGGCTTGAGTAGCTGGCATACTTTAACCTCTCTGATCAAGTGAACCATTCCTGCTGAGGTGTATCATGCTTGACTGGCACATATTTCTAGGTATTTTTGCATTATTGAGCAAAAATAGGCTCTGCTTTTAGCTGGGACCTTTAGCCCTGATAAGAAATAAGCTTTGAGTATTAATTAAACAGGTCATCTGAACAGAAAGTGAGGATCAGTGGAGCATACTGTAAGTTCTGGTGCTCCTTTTGCAACTCTGGTTATGTGGTTATCAAAAATGGATTCTTGTATGGATTTTTAGCCTTTCACTGTTACAGGTTATTAGTATCCAGAGGGAAAAGAGAATAGTGAGGGTCTGGAAAAGTGTTTAGAACTGCGTTGCTGAGGAAGAATGCTATTTATTTCTCCTCCTGGTGTGACTTCTTGTATCCACAGGAGAGCAGAGAGGTTTAAGACTAGTGTTTGGAGATTTTTGTTATAAATTTGTTTTTGTAATGGTGTTCTATTTTTACCTCCTGTCGTCTTTGTTGAGCTTTTGAGTGCAGGACAGTCCTGTGTCTATCTTCAGTGAAAGTCAAGGTATTGCTTGATTTTTGTCAGAAAACTCTGGGAATCATCTACAGAGGGAATTCCTTGTAATCCTTTGAAAGAAAGACTCCTGAGATGGTCAAGAGGAAAAAAAAGCTCTAATGCTCTGCCTCAGCTTTCTTCATCCCCCTCTGGCAGGGGAGTGCAGGAAGGCCTGTCTAAACAGGTTGGTTGCAAAAAGAGATGTTTCTTCAGCTGGCTGGATGGGTTGTTCTTATCTAGAACAGGTGGTTGCCATTAACCTGTTCACAGATGAGTGCTAGGCAGTAGCTGGAATTCTTCGTGGCTGCCAGTGCTCAGTCTGAGCTCTTACCTTATGCATCTACCTTTCAGTCTGTGCACTGCCATATGGTCGTTACTCTCTGCATTGAAAATTACCTCTGTGTGGAGCCATGACTTTGGCTGTTTCTAAGCTCCATGAGGTGTTGGTGAACATCATGTAAATTAGGTAAATGCTCCCTGGAGTTTTTCCACATGCCACTGAACTCTACAAACTTGCTATTCCTCATGCCCCTGTAGCCCAATTCTTTTATTTCCACTGCCCAACTCCTGCAAAACACTCCTCTACTCCCTTTCTAGATAAAGAAGGAAGTCTGAAACTAGACATAGCATCCTTTTGCTGGTGCTTAAACTGCAAATTTCTAGTGTTCAGGGAGATAACCTGTTTATCTCTAGTGGCACAAACAATGTACTGCTTTCTCATCTTCTACTCCACAATTAAAAGGAAAACCAAAGAAGCAGAGCAAACTGAGGCTTACTGTAAGTAGGAACAGTAAGTGGAGTGAAAATGAATGAATAAAATATTTCATAAAATGGAGTTTCACTGTGCAGTGAATCACCTGCTTGTGATGATGTGAACTGCTTTGCCAGCCTTTCCAGCTCTTCTTGCTCTTCATAGTTTCTGATTTAGTTGCTGCCTGGTTTACCTTTGCTCCCCTCCAGCCTTAGCAGTCTCTAGGGTGAGTTTATAATAATCAGCTCAGTGAGGGGGAGGAATAGGAGAGCCACTGACCTGTGTCACTGGAGTAACTTTGACAGGCTGGAAATTGGCATCATTACACTTGCATTAACCACTTAGATACACAATTACATGCAATAGAAAGATAAGTATGTACATGAGAATAAAATTATTCAGGCAATATCAGAACAGAACAGAGATGTTGGCTAGTCAAACAGTGACTTCCTTTGAAAGCTTTCTTTTTTTTCCAGAGAGCACATTACAAGGTCAGCTTTGGAAGTTGGGAGAGACAGAGAGAAGGAGGGAAGAGGAGGTGGCAGGGAACAGTACAGGCATTTTCCATTGCAGACAGAAAATTCACTCTTAAAATAAGCATAGTGGCCTGTGGCCTGAAGATTCCTTGGAGGTTTATGAATGACCCTGTAGTAGCTTAGTGTCAGGAGTGCCTAGAAGGAACCACACAGCAAATGCCATGGCAGCTAACAGATGAGTGAGCTGATCCATTGCAAAGGGTAGATTTTATTAATTGTCACTCTAAAATGAAATTCTGAATTTATTCTAAAATAAAAATGAAAGTAATGCATTTAGTGTCCAATACGTCTGGGCCACAGCTTGGGGTAAAATGCTCTCTTATCACCTACTGAGCAGAAATGAAAAGTCATCAGTGTTGCATTTTGAAGGCATTTAGACAAACAGTTGCTGTGAGACTGCACAGATGGTTTCACAGTATACTAGTGTTACAGCTGCAACATCAGCCTGTGCCTTCAGACACTCAGGCTCCAGGGGAGTCCGAGGGCTGTCAGTGTAAAATGAGAACTGATCCAGTCAGAGCGGCAGATGATTAAAAGCTTAGGAAGTTGGGCTGATTGGACACATGGGCAACTGGAATATCCATTAGAGTACTACCACGTACCACAGGACTGTTAAAAACAGTGTCTTCCAGTAGGGTTTGGACAGGTTGATTTCTCTTCCATTAAAAAACCTGATGTTCAGGATTTAGAATTTTTTCTGGGTTCATACTCCTCATTCAGTAGATATATTTTAGAGGTATGAATATTTTATGAACTTAGCTCTCCAGCTTTGCAAACGCAAAACCAAAAGGAGCTGAAGACATTTTGGTACTTCTAATTTAATGTTGCAGAAAACGTACATGCTTGCTTCCTCTGGTTTCTAACAGATTTTATTAATGGAAGAGTTTAAGGAAGGCTATATCCTTACTGGACAGCAGGTGTCATAAGTTTGGCTGGTTATTGAAATTTAAATTTGTGATTAAAACAACTGCTTTCCAGCGATTTCCTGGAGATTTGAGGCTGGAAGGGGAGGCCCCAAGAGTCTGATCAGACTGCCTCACAGCACGGACCAAAGGATATCTCCTAGTAATCTCTGCGTGAACCCATAACGTCTGTTTTGACTAGAGCATTTGTCTTAAAAGGGCAGGTTTTTGAGTATGCTGGTAATAATACAAGATGTGAATAGTGTTCCCTAGAATGGTACACTTAAATACACAGCTATCTTACTCTATTTTCTTTGAATACTAATGTAGAAGTTCCTGTTGCCAAGGGGAGGAGAAAGGTATGCAAAATAAGCACAAGGCCTAATTTCATTTAGAGGTGAACACCTTTAAGCACATAGGTGGGGTTATTGGAGCTGATGGAATTATTTGTGTTTCTAAACCATGTATTCTTAAACGTCCAGCTGAGCGGGGGATAGGGCGGTTAATTTATAAACAGCTGCTTCATGTGGGGAGGACAAAAGCAAGAGGAAATAATCTGAATTACCTTCTGGAGTGGAATAGTTGCTTCACATTAATGCTTTTGTGGAGACTCTCACACATAATTAACTGAATTTTAATTCACTTTGTCTGAATTCACTTCCAAAGCCAGTTAAGCTAAGCTGGAGACATACTTTTACTAATGACTGTAGCTCAGATATATGTTTGTTTAGCAAATGCCTGTGTTGTGCTGTTGCCAAAGGCTACCATTCCTATCCTGGTACAGACGAGATAAGTGCCTTGCAGCCGTATCAGTCCAGCAGCCTAAGCTGTAAGATGGGGTGATTTAACTAACCTGGTAAGGTATGCCGAAACCCCAGCCTAAACTCCAAGCTATTGAGATAAGACCATTATCAGTGGCTCACTTGCTCTCCAGCATCTATTTTATGAAGACTCTTCTGCAACAGTTTATATGAATCTTTCAGTTGGTGCTATTAAAAAGATGAGTGATGCAGTTTAAACATTGAGGGAATTATTCAGAAGTGGGAAAAGAGTGAGAGAGACAACATTTAGAGGACATTGGAAAACTCTTCTAGGACTTCAGATGTTTTCTCTGATATTTGGGGGAAAGAAGAACAATCAATTTTTCGAAAAGTTCCTTATCTGGCTGCTGTTGTACCCTAGGAAAAAACTAAAAAACATATATTTTGTCTGGGACTGTCTAATTATCTGAATTTTGATATGCAGGCATGAATATTTTCAGTTATGTATTGAGTTAAAAATCTAAGCAGTAAATAAACGGAGACACAAACAATCTGTTCAGTGCATTCTCTGTTGCATCTTTATTCCCCTTTTATGTAATCTTTAACTGGGCTTGTATTGCTTGGGGCATATAATAAGGTGCATCATCCTTAACCATTAAATAATTTAAAACTAATGGCAAAATAAATAAAATTAACTACTTACACACTTCCACTTCCATGCCACTACAATAGTTGAGAAGAATAACCTCTTTGAACAGCTGTTCATCAAAGAGTTGTGAGCAAGTACTAGCAAACTGAGGCTACTTAATCATGTCATAAAATTATAGACAGAATTTCTAGACGTGTTTGAGAAACACGCATTTGCAGATAAATGCATAGTTTTGACTCTGCTTATTAAAGTATCAATCTTGGAAGAATAAATTTCTCCAATCTCTTGTTCCTGTGAAATTGTCCAGCATGATGGTCATTGTCAGATATTTTGCAAATATTGATTGTTGATAGCATACCATACATTTGAGTGAGATATTACTTGTAAGTATTATTATTGTTGACTCAGTTTCTATGTCATCACCACTACTACAGGGAAGCCAGCTGGATCTGTTAAATACTCTGCTATTCTGTGCCTTCGTCTGTTAGTTAAGATCAAAGACTTGTCACGACTAATTAATGTGTAGTACACAAGTGGAGCTGGGTTTAAGCTACAGTGAAAAGAGAAAACATTATTGATTACCTTTTTTTTTCTCCTTCCTTATATCTCATTTGGAAGACTGTCATTTTGCTGTTTCTTTTTTCCCTTTAAGCGCTTGCAGTGCTTTCTCTTCTCTGGTTTTGTGGGTCTTTAATTGGGGTCTCATGAGCAAACTGAACCTGTATCAGTGCACATCAACCATTGACCCTGTGACCAGGAGAAGCACTGAAAAGGCTCTAAAGGAGATCACTCTGCAGAAACTAGTTCAAAAGTAGAAAGAATTAAAATAATTTTTGTGAAGGCAAGTTATGTCTCACAAATGTGTCATTTTTTTTTTGGAGTAGCCAAAAAGCAAGTGGATAAGGGCAATCCCAATGATGTGGATTGCCTTAATATTGAAAAGGTGCTTGACAGTTACCCTTCACTAAAGGGGCTTCAAGGAATGAAGGTGCCCACTGAGTTGCCATAAGTTGCATATCCTTGTCCTTGCATGGATAAATAATTGGTTAAAAAATAGAAAGAACAGCAATGGATGATCAGTTTTCAAAGTGGAGAAGTATTGCTGTTGTTAGAGAGAAGTTTGTATCTGAGTCAGTGCTGATCAACATATAATCTTGAAAATGATCATGGTCAAAATAACCTTGTAAATGGAGTGAATAGACAAGTGACAGTTTATTGACAGCCCTAAGAATGTCAAGATATTAATGACAAAGGCCAACTGCAAAGAATTGCAGAGAAAACTTATGAGCTGAAGTCACTGAGTGAAAGAAATGGCAGATGAAACTGGGTAGATAAATGTAAAGCGATGCACATAAGAGAAAAAATAATCCTATCTGTACATATAAAATGATGGCTTCTGAGCTGTCTGTTTCCAACTAGGAATCAGATTTTAGCATCCTGATGGATAGTGTGGTGAAAATATTAGCTCATTTCTCAGTATTATCCTAAAAAGCAAATAATATTCTAGGCATATTATGGAAGAAATACCCATCCAGAATACTGCGCCTATTCCTGGTTCTCTCTCCTCAACACTGAAATAGGCTTCTGGGTATAACTGGAAAAGATACATAGGAGGGTGTTAAGGAGGTCCCGAAACTTCTGCGCAATCCATGATACAGAGAAAGATTCTTCAGGTTAGAAAAGAGGTGGCTGAGGGAGAATATAATGGAGATGCAGAAACAGGGAACAGTTTGTTCACTTTTGTTCTCCTCCAATACAAGCATTAAGGGATATCAAATGAAATCAGTAGGTGGTCTGTTCAGCGCTGATAAAAAGCAGTAGTTGATCATACAATATGCAGAATATTCTGAATGCTGAAAGTTTACATGAGTTCAGAAAAACAATGGGACAAATCCACTAAGGACTTGTAAATAATCAAGACAATGCCTCTGGCTCCAGAAATCTTTGAACTCCAGTTTACGGGGGACTGAAAGGGTATTTTGGGTAAATAATGCTATATTTGTCCTGCCTGTGCAGTTGTTCAGCCTGGGTTGGGCTACTCGTCATTGTAGGTCTTTGGTCTGATTGATGGTGTTATCTGGCTGTATGTATACAAAAAGAAAAAAAGAAAAGAAACAAAATGCTCTGACTTCTTTGTCCATTCCCCTTGTGAAAAGTCCCTATATACTGAAGAATAAGAAAAAAGCAAAATCTGTGGCTGATTTAAGGAGAGCAGATTGTACAGTTTCTTATGCCAATTCCTTTTTGGAGTGTTGCCAAATGGAGAACTATGTGAACAATGGAAAAGGCTGACTCCAATGGTTTTTCTCCTTTAAAAAAATACACTTCTGAAAGCTCATAAGCATTCCTGCTTTGCTGGCTCTACTGGCAAATGCTATCTTTAATGGAGCATGGATTAGTGTTTCATAAATTCAAGTTTAAAATTAAAACCTGAAAAGGTAATTTCTCCTATCTAACCCACAAGGGAATGGTGTTCTGGTCAGCATGCTGGAGCGGTCTTTTTGTGAAAGCATAGCTAATCTGAAATACAATAAGCTGTATTATTTCCCATTCCCTCTGCTAACCATTTTGTTAGGTTGTCCATCCTTTTGAATTAGCATGCTAAAAAAAAACCACAACTTTAGTTATACAAGGGAGATAATTTACACACAAGTGCTTCCCCCAAGAAAGGAAATTATTTCTATTCTTACTGGCGTTCACTTCTTTAAGCCCGTTTCTCCTTTGTATAAAAAGTCTAGTGTATGTGTCGGATTTGAATTTACCAGTGACTTCAGAGGTAACGGTCTGCTTGACCATTGACCTTTTATATGAGCAAAGCATATTTGACCCTCACTGCCATCTGATCCTGTTGGGACCAAGGAGCTATTTCTTATTGCATATCATTATTAAGCAAGGTGCTTTTTGCTAACGTGGCAGAACATTTGTTCTTCATCCTCAGCAAAGAAGGTCATCTGAGGTAAAACTGGGGAAAATACTCATCAGAGAGAGGCATTGGTTCAACAGAAGATTTGCAGTGGTATGAGAAGCCTAGTTTTCCATTAAATTTCAGTAATACAGATCAAGTTCTCTCTGCTGAGCTCATAGCTCTGTGCGGTTGGCATTTCTATGGGAGACAACTATATTCTCTATCTCCTTGGTTTATATTTTGTGATTTGGCTGGAGGAATCACTGCAAATGAATTAATGAAGAGCGAAACATTTGTTTTCTCCAGTATTTCTAAGTTTGCACAGCAAAAAAATAAAACCTGGGAATGATTATTATTTATTACTATTATTATTACCATTGCTTTCTAGACTGTGCAAACATTTGTCCTATGACAGGGCAGCCTGTCCACGTCTTCTCTGAACTCCTTACTGGGATTTGTGAATTTCCTTAGAATTAATCCCACATTTAGGGGGTTTCTTGTTTCTGTGAACAAGCAGGAATGCTTTCTAAGCTATCCAGCAATGAATGGTTTTATAGAAAGTGCTGTGTAGAGGCTTGTTTCAGAAGATTTCACTCTTTACATTTTGCTCTATTTTCTCTGTTTTTCTAGCTTCCTTTTGTGTTTTTCTTTACCTGTCTCTGACTCACAGAATATATGGAGAGGTAGCTTTTAAAATGCTGGTATGTACTTATAAGGCCTTGCCTTTTCACAGAAATTTTGGCTATATTTTACCAAAGAATGAATAAAATGAAAAAAAGAGAGGGAGCGAGAGAAAGGATTATCAAGTTTTGTGGCTAATATTGGCTATACCTTAAATCTGGGGAATTTGTTGCAGTCTAAGTAGGCTGAAATGGATACTTTTCTCTCTAGTTGTTTTTTTCATTGTGTGCACATCATTGATTCCAACAACTGTAAGGGTGATTATTTCTTTGTTTGCCAGGAACATTAAAATTGCTATGGTTTCTAAAGAAAATGTGCTTAGACTTCTTGAAAGTAAGTACGCAGCTGCCTTTTCTACTGAATTATTTTAAGTAGTAGTGGTACACGGTAATTAACCCTTTGTGCTTGAGGATGCACATCATAATCTCAATCAATGGGCACTTAAAGAATAAAGGGACAGGGAATGAGCAGTTTCAAGATTCATTTCTGAAAAGTGTCTAGTTGAACTGTGGGGATCTTCAATAATAGTCATCTTTCAATAGCATATTGGATTTCTCAGACCATTATCTCATATATTACGTCAATAAAATACTTGGTTTTACTCACTTTGAAAAATGTGTGGGTGAAGTTATAACTTGGAAGACTGAGAGACCACATCTGCTGCTGGAGACAACTCTGTTATAAGGGGCAGGTGCCGTGTAGACTTTTCTGACTTACAGCCTTGCCTGAAAAATCAGAGGCCTCCACGTAACCGTGCTAACATCGCCCCCTCTTAATTTGCTGCACAGATAATTTCCTATTTTTGTTCCCCTGAGCAAAGGCAACCACTTGTGCAAATACCTTTCCATTATTATGAAAAACATGAGACCAAGATATTTCAATCTGAAGCTGAGAACGGTTTTGAAAATTTCCAAGTGAGTCTATTAGCTTGCTTCAGCAGTCCTGAATTGGAAAGCATGCAAAACCGATGCTGAAATGCTCATCTTCAGGGCTTCAAGACAGGCAGAGTATCCTGTGATCTACACAGAAATGCATCTAACATTGTTTAAGTTTTAAAGCCCAAGTTAACTAAAGGCAATGGAGAGACTTCCGTGACTGGTTTCATGGAGATGTATGCAATATTTTCTCTGTTTCTGGTACTGGTAAATAAGCAATTACTTGAAAGGCAACACAGACTTCTGGAAAATTCACCCGTCTTTAGTGCAGGAGTATGGGATCCTAATTTAAAAATAAAAAGGTATTTAGAAAGATGCTTTCCATTACATTTTAATCAAATTCCCAAACGCAAGTACTTTTCTGTGGATTTTTTTATCATTTTATGATGCAAGAGCCTGTAAGCAGACCTCCCTGTGATTGCACCTGATCTGTTAGGAGCACAATGCATTTCTTCTTATGTGGTTAAGTCTGCTGGATGCAAATGTGGAGAGAACCTCTAATTTTTGCTATTTATTGTAAATCACTACTGCTGCTGGTAGTTGGATGTCCTTATTTACACTTCAATTTTCTAGAGCACATTTTTACAGAGAAAGAATGAGTAAAGAAATATAAAGCCTGGTGGCTTGGCTGAGGTTTCTTAATGCATTCTGTACACACGTTTAATATATTGACAATACACATTCTCATGTCTGGCAGCTGTAGACTTTAGGACTATGTTTGCAGTGACAGAATTTCTATTTTGATAAAATGAGAGTAAAGCTTAATAAATAGAGGGGAACAATGGACAGGAAACGCAGTTCCTTTTGACAAGCATTTATCTTTTTAAGCTGAGTATATTTTCCTCTGTGCATCTCAGTGCTTCATAAAGCTCTTCAGTGAATTCTGGCACTGCTTTGAATGGCAAAGGAGAGAATGGGAACCATACATTCATGATGATTACTTTTATAGGGCCTGTCAAAATTAAGCTATTAAATTACTTGACTGAATTTAGTGCAATGAAAAAACTCTTTGAAAAGTCTTCTGTGCTTTTAAGAGGCACAGAAATGGTTAGAATGCTATACATTAAGTATTCCTGCCTCTTTGAATCTAAGTAATCATTGGAAAATGTTTACTTGGGATCCAAGATTCTTCTGCATTGGGATTTAAATTGTGAGACTCTTCCTACTGATGCTGTTTTCTTAAAGACTTGAAATCCTGCGGGATAAACAAATTCCTTTTACAGATCAGATGCATCTTGTACCTGAGTGCATCAGTGGTCCAGAAATTGACTTTGATAGGGGATTTTGTGTTTTAATGTAATTTGCAGTTGGGGATTCTTTTCCCTTCATTGGGTCATTTACACTGTGTAGTTATGGTAAATAATAAAATGTTGATTATCTGTCAGACAGGGTCTTAGGTGATGCTGATTAGAGTGGGTGAGGAGGGCTTCCGTAAGAATGCATTGGGTTTTAGGGCCCTTTGAGTGGGTTTCTTGTGTTTGGTATAGTTTGTGAGACAGCGTGTGCTTGTGTCGGGGGGGGGAAAGATCAGAAAGAACAGTCAGGACTCCTGTGGTCAGGGCTTTTGCCTGGACAGTAAGAAATCCAAAAGGTCAAAAGTCTGTAGTAAAGACTCGAGAGACTTGATCCTGGATCCTAAATAAAACTGTCTATTCTTACTAACTCTTCTAGAGTGCATATCCTCCTCTAATTACGGAACTCTACAAAAGGTCTTGATTTTACATGGAAAATTCAGTTTGCACAGAAAAGCTTTGAAAATATTAAACCTTTCCTGCCAGATCTAATATTCAGCACTGAAAATTGACTTGAATTTTAAACAGTAATAACAACCTCAAGGCAAATCCTGAATATGTGCTGGGGGCTGAGCAGCTGGAAATCTGCTTGGCAGAAAAGGCCCTGAGGATCCTGGTGGACTAAGCTGAACATGAACCAGGAATGTGCCCTCGTGGCAAAGGCAGCTAATGGTATCCTGGGCTGCATTAGGAGGGGTGTTGTCAGCAGGTGGAGGGAGGTAATCCTTCCCCTCTGCTCTGCACTGGTGAGGCCACACCTGGAGTACTGTGTCCAGTTCTGGGCTCCCCAGTGCGAGAGAGACATGGACCTGTTGGAGAGAGTGCCAGCAAAGGGTGACGAAGATGGCAAAGGGACTGGAGCACCTCTCCTGTGAGGAAAGGCTGAAAAAGCTGGGACTGTTCAGCCTGGAGAAGAGAAGGCTCGGGGGATCTCATAAATGTATGCAAATACCTGAAGGCAGGCTGCGAAGAAGATGAAGCCAGGTTGTTTGTGCCTGGAAAGATGAAGACCAGGGCTATCTGAAAGAGAAAAGTGCTCAAGAAGCTCCAGGTCCTGCCTATCACTGTAGCTGTTCCTGCTCTGGAGATTAGTACTTGGCAATCACTGTGGGAACCATCAGCGTCCACAGCAGTGCAGGCACATATATCATAAAGACAGAAAGAGAGCAGGCAAATGCTGAAGTACATATGCAGGTCCTGTAGCTGTGTACCACATACATCTCTGCAAAGAAGGAAAAAAAAAAAAAAAAAAGGCCAGGATCTCATTGAGATAATTTATTACAGTAAGAATTTTGAGAAAGGGGATCAGAAGAAATGTTCCTGATAAAGCAGGCCTTAGAACACTCTGCCTCACCTTTTCTCACCTGCACATGAAAAACTAAGTATGAGAGGGGTTTGTGGGGAGGCTGTGGTTTATTACGTTAAATAAATATTCTTCCCCCCTCAGAGATTTTGGTAGGCAGAAGCCTTGTTGTTGCTAATGTGTGATAGTTTTGCAACTGCTCTGACACCGCACTTGAATCAAAGCCAGAATAAATTTGAAATTAAGATTTGAATGTGAATGTTGTGAAAAGTCCCCCAAAGGCTCATATTTCACTGATAAAATATTCCAACAGGATCATTTCTTTGTAGCAGGTTTCTACCTGGGGTGCAGCAGATTAAAATATAATGTATTGGTGAAATATACAGGTAGGGTAGTTCATGAGCTTGATGAGCAAGAGCTATATCACTCAGCTTATGCTACGTAACGTAGTATATGTTTTACAAGACAGTCAGTACTTTGCAATGTATTCACCTTCATTTCTCCATTTTTCCTCATTTGCATTTCCTCTTAATTTACTGATGATAAAAATGAACCCTTTCTGAAAATTTTACTAACCCTAAGTTGCCCATCTCTTTGCCTACTTTCCTTTGCTGTATTCTTCTTTTCCTTCCTCTTTAGAGTGTTTTCTAGTTTAGCTATTAGATTTCTAATTTATCTTCTAATTTCTGTTTCTAGTTCTCCTATTAGATACTCTCTAGTTTTCTCTGTTTTGCCTTTTACTCTTCTCATATTACCTTTTCACTTTAGACCCCTTCCTTTCTTTTGAAAGCAACCTTAAAACCTATTCTATGTAATAGGGAGCATCTCAAAATACAGCACCATTCACTCGGTGCTCTCAAATTTGTGGTTGCTCTTCTCAAAGGCAAAAGGCTACTCTAAGCAGCACTTGTAAATGTTCGTGGATGTTTCCACCCCCACTCCCCCCCCTTCCCCCCCCCCCCCAACTCTTATCAGGGGTTTGGATCTTACTGGCCATCATTGTCAGATGGGAGAAAAACAACTATAATAGTGCAACTGAACATTGCCATTTCCAGAAAAGTTAATGTCCTGAGAATTACTGTCATACAGCAGTAACATAACAACTAAAACAAGCTCATGAGACCTGAATATTCTGAACCAGCTCTGTGAACACTATGTTGTGGGTCATAGATGTTGTGAAGCCCTAGGACAAGGTAAACAATTAAGCATTCTGAAGCTAACGCAACCACTACCACTCTGCCAATTTGGTTAAGGGCACTCTCTCTATGCTGCTTCTCCCTCATATCTTCAGATTATCAAGGCTACAACACCATCAGCTAGATTCTTCAAAGCCTAATGACAGAGATTATTCCAATTCTCACACTGGCAAGTGTCAGTCCCAGACAGAGTGGTAGTGGTCATCTTAGCTGTGTCTAAGGCTGCTGTTTGGTTATTTCAGTAGGAGTTTAGAGTGTGTTGCATAGTGTTTGGATATGGGTTTGGGCCTTGTCATGGTATTTTACTTTAGTTCTTTAAGTAGATTAAGCACAGGGATTCTCAGCTTTTCTGAAATTCACCTACAACACTGTGTAGTGTCCTTGAAGTTTTGAGAGATAGTCAAAGGGTTAGAGATGCCAATTATCCTGGGAACTATGGTGTTTCATGTGTACAGAGTAGATGTTGCTTTTCAGTTTGGCCTTTTTTTCTTATTTTTATATTATGCAATTTCTAAACAATAAATTTAGATTATATTTTCTGTAAAAATAGCTATGGTGGGCAATGGATAAAATTAAGGCAAATTTGTAGGGAAAGTTATGTGTACATGTATCTGCCTACATATGTGTATATCTGCCTACATATGTGTGTATACATGTATATATTTTAAGACTGTCTGGCAATGGGTCTATATGTCTTTTCTGGGATGTCTTCTGATATTTGGAAAAATTAGGTGACTTACAGAAATGTTGAAAAAAATAGCAGTTTAAAATCTGTAGTTATCTCCATGATTGCTTTTTGAGACTGTATACCACTGGCATGTTTTTATCTCTCCTTCTTATTCATCATCTCTGCACTTGTCAGCAAAGTCCATTGTTCATTGTACTATAGAGATGAGGGAGGTAGAGTGAGTCTTATTTTACCCCCCACAAGGCATTTGGGTATATGAAACCCATCTATCCAGATAGCCTGACAAGCGTACAGTTTGTTCCCACAGTATGAAGAGAGGCGCTAGGTCTTGCTGTTATGGAGCAATGGTGGATACTGATGATACGGAGCTTTTATGCAAGTGAAGTTATGTTGGGAAGCCTGTGGGAGGACAGTAAACCAGCCAGAGAGTACTTGGGTGGCTACAAAAATAGAGCATCTGAAACTACCTGTGTTTGGATTTTAATGGTAGCAAATTAGTGCAGAGTTCAGAAGAAACAATGACTTTCAGGACCTTCAGGTTATAACAGAAATACAGTTGCATTTTCATAGTGATATTGTGGCCATGGAGTGAGTCCTTTTAATACTATCTGACTCTGTGATTTTAAGTGAGGTGAGGGCTGAGAATACCCTGTCACTGCACTCTTCAGAACTGTTGAGAAGATAGTGTTTGTACATGCTTAAAAGCATAATCATGGAGAAACTCCCCTCCACCCCCCGAAAAAATAGTGGTTAGCTTTGAATAGTTTTTCTTGCCAGTTTGGAAGAGAGAAAAATCAGAACACTATGCAAGAAGTGATGATAAAAGTCACGTAGCCAAGTCACAGTCTCTGTAGTTGACAGCACTACTCTTTTAAGGAGCTCCCTCAAGTACATATCCCTGTGGTGGAAGCAAGTCTTCTGGATCATGATTTTTTTCCTGTATCTGGTTTTCACAGCTTTGTGGTAGTTAATACTTACCGTGCTATAATTTTGCCCTCTTTCCTTCTATAAGCTTTGATTCAGCAGGAGGCACTTTGTTTTAATTACTTCTGCTGTGCTTGTCTTTGTACTAACTAATCTCTCCCTATTTTTGCTGGTTAATGAAGAAAAGGCACCAAACTTCACAGCCCAGTGAATTTGGTTATACAACAACAATCATACACAGTCCTGTAAACCTTCCTAATGTTTGTGTGTCTGTCTTGCAGGGATATATTGCATAATAAAAAGCAGTATAGAGCAACTGCACTAGACAAGCTTTGAATTAAAAAAAAGAAAAGCAGTGCTTTGATCCCTTGAATCAGCACTGTCATTTCAAGAGCAGCCTTGCATGCAATGAGCAGTGAATGAGCATAACCAGCAAAACCAGACAAGCCACTAATGGTTGCATTTCATCTTTGATTCTGCAAATATGGCTCTAGTTAATGGCAATGGAAACTGTTTATATATGCAAAAAAAACAGATTGCATGCCTAATTAGAGACTGACGGCTGCAGTAAGTCACCAAAGAAAGTGAGAACATTCACTAGAAAGACACCCAGAAAAGACAGACTAAACTTTGTGATTTGTTTAGAGATGGAGAAACAAACTTAAACAAGGTTTTAAAACAAACAGACCTCCCCAACAACCACCCAAACAAAACAACAGCAACAACAATTAAAAAAAAAAAAGCCCAACAACAAACACCACACCAAAAAACCCAACAAAATAAGGAAACAAACAACCCGCCCTGTGCCTAAAATGCATAGAAATTGACCCTCCATTACTTCTGAACTTTGCAAAAGTTCAGTTTCTCATTCATTGTTTAATTAGCTGTCTGCCCAGAATGGAATAGAAGCGATGAAACACAGTAACCCACTTGAGAGAAGGAAATAGTTGTACTTGTGTTTGAGAGCTGGAAAGCAAAGGGCTTTTCTGACAAATGAAATTCAGTAAAGTATCTGAAGGTATTGGAAGACCAGATAGATACCCCAATAACGTCATCTTAATGCTGCTGCTCATCAGAGACCTATTTTGTTACTGTGATTGATGTCTTTTGCTAGGAGAATCATTGCATTTAGATACCTACCTTTCTGTGCATGGCTTTTTACTCTATGAAGCCGCCACTTAACTGTGTTAGGGAGAAAGGCTAGCTAGCTAGAAATAAGTCTCTTTAAATGAACTGCTCTGTGCCTGAGGTATACAAGTAACTCACAGCACAGCACAAGTAGATGCATTCACTTTGTAGATAGTTTGAAACTACTTACAGTCTGGCAGGAAGGCTAACTTTCATTTCCCCTCTCTACGAATTAATCTGTGTGAAGATTCACCAGCTTCTACACACAATTTTTTAGGGATCCTGAACTTCCTACGCAAAGTGCTATACTTGTATTTTATTAAATAATAAGTTATCACCTTGAAACCAACATATGCAGAAAAAAGCAGCTCAAATTTATGTTTTGAGTTGACAAGGTAGCTGATCGTTTAATCTCCCAAGAGTCCATGTGCTATTATAGAACTTGTGTTTTGCTGTTCTTCTTTCAATTACAGAAATAATTCTTTCTCTCAGGCACAGAGTTTAAATCTTTTCCAAAGGTTTTAAATTACTTTTGAACACCCTGACAGAAATTATGGACCATTTTAAAGGTTCTTTCCAAAGCCAAGTGGATCTTTTAGGAGCCTATGATAATTTTTATGGCCATGCTATATTGCCTCTTAATTGAAAAAGACCATGGAAATGGAAGATGTAGCAAAGGAAGATGTAGGTAGCAAAGGAGACATAATTTGTCCTATTTCCCTTGATTCTTGAAGGGGTTTTATACTTTGGTACTTGGAAGATGATGAAACTGTGGGGAAGCAGATCAGGACAAAACCTACTGCAGCAGCCTGACTGTAAGTGGATATAATACTGTTCTTTCCTTACTTGCTAGGTGTTCTTGCTTTCTATATTTATATTGACATGTAAGCTGGAACTTTGTGCTTACAGAATGTATTTTGATAACACATAGCTTCCTAGTCTTTTTGGAGGAACTTGGTGGCTTTTTTGGCTCCATCTCTGTGTGGAGGTTTTACAACAAGAGAGAGTTCATACGTTTAAGTCCTGATCATTATGAAACACCAAGGAAATATGACATAAAGTAGTAATGTAAGGTGGAGCCTCTGTCCTGTTCCAGAGGAAGTCAGGATTGTATCAAGTAAAGTAGGCCTAGTCTCTTGAGATTTGATGGTGTGTGCTTTCTTTGGTATCTCAAACTAATGGACTTGTCAGCACTCAGCCTCATTCTTAGCTAGTTGATCTATCTTGATGTCAGCAAACAGTGGGGGCTTCAGATGTCACCACACTCTTGTGACTTTGCTACTGCCTTTCTTCCAGAGGTCCCGGTTCCTATAGCCAGTTTGGCTAGGATGGGACTTGCACTTGTACCTTTTCCGGCCCGCTTCACTGTCTGGGCATTGAATGGAAAGCTGTCCTTCTTGGCGATTTCACGTGACAGTTTGGACTTCAAGTGGAGCAGCCGGGGCTGGTGCTGATGTTTCCCACACAGGAGCATCTCTGGGGTCACACTACAATCCCAGCACAGGGTGTGAGGATGGGTACAGTTAGCGAGATGAGGGACTGGCTTAAACCACTGCAACAACATTTGCCAGAGCTCATCTTCCAGAGGATTTAACGCAGTAGATGAACAATTACTAGAAAAATAGTTCCTTTTCAGTAATGGAGAAATTTAACCCTTTCTAACAGAGTGGTGCTACAGAGAAGCTCTCAATCTCTCTGTGACTACAGGCCCTTCAGCCTGATGGGACTGATGTTTAGAAAGTGTCATCACTACTAGCCTAGGTGGCATTTTTGTACCTCCAGAGCTATCTGCAGAAGGGAGTGGAATTTTTTTTTTGTATCTTGAACATTTGTGTGCCTTGTAAAATTTTACAATCTCACTGAAATGTAGGGAGAAATAACTTTGGGTGGTAATCTGCTGAATGATATTTAAATACATAGGTACTTTATTGATAGGGAAATTTATTCCATAAAACATTGTTCTGGATGGATTTTTTACTGATGATCTGAGTGGCAGGATACCGAGTGCTTAATTTGATTTTGTTACTAGCATTTAAGTTTTATTCTGAGATACCAAGGAATTTTACCTCTAAAGTGTAAAATTCTAAATACAGTGTTTGCAATATGGAGATATTTTTCATGACTGATTCTTTGTGTGCTCAAGAAAATGCTGGAAACAAAAAATCTTGCTGTGAGATAGAAGTATCAATGGCTGTTTATATGCTTACAAAATAATTGTTTTTTCTTTTTGTTTTGCCTACTTAACTTTAAGGGATGAAGTATTTTTTTCAGTTTTTATACTGGGGAATTATACCAACCCTTTAGATATCCAGCTACCCAAAGTTGGGGGCGGGGGGAAGTCTGAGCTGTAACAGTTAAAAAGTTTTTCCAGAGGAATGGCTTTTTTTTGGTACCTCAGTGAATATCAGTGTTTTGCTTTTCCTTTATCATCTCCGTGATGCTTAGAATAATAAATAATAATGGTACTTTGTTTTTACACAATGCTTTTGCCCATAGGTCTCAGAGAGGGTTATAAGAAAGAGGTCAGTGTTATTACCCTGTTTCAAGCTGGAGAAACAAGTAGGTGAATTGAGTTGCTGAAGGTTATCCAATGTGAGAGCTGGCAGAGAAATTTCTGTCAGTGTCATTTTTCATCAGAGAAAGCCAATTCACTGAAACTGAAACCTTCCATGGAAATTCATTAGTGTCCAGGAAATTACACAGATCCAGAAGCAAATGAAAATGACAGATGCTGTAGCAAAAGAGTAGCTAGAAGCCTGGTGGCAAGGGTACCTGGTGTGGACAGAGAAGACCTAGGTTTCACTTCTAGGACTGAAGTGAAAAGGAATTTGAAGCTGTCTCTCAAGAGAATATGCCTGTCTGTAGACGTAGTATGCGTGCTTGACATACCCACCTGTCAGATATAGTATGGCCTTTCTTAGACAGATAGCTCAATCAACAGTGAGTCTAGTGAAGTGTTTTAGTCTTCTAAAGTTGGATCCCGTGGTCAATCCTTGGTGAGGATTGGATTTTGTGTGTTAAGGGGTGAGTGGATTCTATAGCTTGCATACCTTTAGTATATAGGGAAGAAAAAAATTTATTGGGGTCTAAGACTTTACAGCTAAGAAGACTGTCTTCTATGTGGCTGCCTTTTTTATACAAGTTTTTGGAACTGCTTCTATTTCAAACTTGTTAATGTATCAAAAATAAACTTTGAGGAAAGGAAGGAACGAGAGCAGAAGGGTAGATGGACACAAACATACTGTAAAGTCATGTATAATATATTTCCTCAAGAACCCCAGGTAGAGTCACCAGAGGGTTTTGGTTTTACCATGACCCATATAGGAAACCTTGGAGACAACAACCAACCAAGTGTTCCGCTTTTCAGTCCAACATCTCCAGTTGATGACTTTGGACAAGGGATCACGTTTACATGGAGAGAGGGTGGTGGCTTTTTGCGAAAGAAAAGCTGAAAATAAAAATCCAGACCAAACCCCTGTGGTTGAGTGTTTCATATGGCAAACTCATTCAGACTTGAAAATATGAAGTGCAGAATAAATGTGAAGTTTCTGTTACACTTCATGTATATAAGCATGAAGACAAGAAAATCTGCTTTGTTTAAAGTAGGCTGGAGCATATGTTGAGCTTTGGGATAGACAGCTGGAGGCAGCTTGACTCAGCAGAGAACAACAAGATAAATAAAAAATAGCAACTTATTTTCAATAATTCAGACAGAAACTCTGAAGAAGGGCTTTATTTTTTTGCAAGTCCTTTGAAGATGTGTTGGCAGTCTCACATAAAAGAGAGCTGAGAGATTGTTCAAGGAATCAGTCAAGGAGGCAGCCTTTGTACACCTTTTTATGCTGAGCCCAAGTCAGACAGACAAAAGAAAAAGGGAGAAAAGAACTTCAGCAGGGAGGGAAAGCAACCAGAATCCTGATCGCATTGTGAGTGGTAGCATGACTGCAGTGGGTAGGGCAGTTGTTTTCCTCCCACTTTGCCATTGGAAGAGCAGCAGTAGGACAAAATGGGATGTGAATATATGGCTCATAAAGACATGGTTTGCATGCAGTGCCCTGAGGGCTGATGTGAAGTTTGGTTTAGAGCGAGCTGTGGCTATTTTTAAGACCTGTTTTCACTATCAGAAAAAAGGGACCTCTGATCTTACAGGACCCTAGCATTTGCTGGGATGGGAGAGAAAAAGATGGGAGAAAAGAAGCATGGCAGTACACCAGAGGGGAGAGGGATTAAGGATGCATCAGGTGAATAACAGGTTGCGAGCCTGAGGCATTCTGTGCCTGCTGGTTTTCCACTGTCTTAGCTCCCACAAGAGATCTGCCCTACCTGTTACCATTTCTCATAGTCCAGTTGATAAAAAAATTGCTGCATGTGGTTTGCCACAAGTGAAGTGCTTCTCCTGTCCTTTAACCATTTTTAACCACAGGCCCCCATCGCGGGAAAGTGCTGCTGACCCCTTTCTGCCTTTTAAAAGAGCCCTGCTGTTACCTTAATAATAAACTGTCCAAGATTCACAGCCAGTATAACAGCCTCCCTGACTGTGACTGTGAACCTCATTATATCTCTTTTTCCCATACTGAAAGTCCACCTATTCTTAATCTTTGTCTTATATTTATAAATCAATTCCTGTCATGGGAGAGTATTATACAAATTTTGAAAAAAATAGTTGTGCAGCTGCATTAATCAAAGGAATACTGTGCTGAAGGAAATGTCAGGCCTAATAGCTTGTCGGTGATCACTGGCAGAAAAGCTGCTTTCAGCTAGTTTGCGTGGTTTCTTTGACACTAATTAACAGACTCAGTACCTTTTAAAATCTGATAAAAGAGGGAGGAAGGGAAAGCCCCAAGACTCGTGCTGCTGCAGCAGGAGTGGAACAACAGGTCTAGCACATGTGAGGAGCTTTAACTCTAAGCACCCTTTTCTTTAAGGTGGCTGCCCTGTGTCTTTTTTGTTAGCAGTATGTGTGATTCCTAGTAACTCAGAATCCTAAGCTAGTTATCAGAAAGTTGTCACTTTTCTTTCAAAGAGGAGTTTTCAGTTGCCTGGACAGATAGGGAAGGCAGCAAGGGTCATGAACTTGCTATGCCCACCTGCAAGATCAAGCCACCACGGTAGCATCTGACTGTGACACTCTGGACCTGATTTATGACTCATTAGAATCTACACAAGTCTGATTCTGAGTTTTCTGTTATAAATATAATATCTGAATAAAGACAAAGTTGTCCTTTGTTTCAGACTGCTGGTGGTGCTGACCCTGTTCGCTGCTGTCACCAGGTTACAGACAGCAACGTTGGCTGCCCAGATGCACCAGGGAGGGAGGTACGTGTTTTACAAGGACGTAGATGTTGTTACTATGCCATCAAAGTGGACATTGTGCTATAGGCCTGAGCTCAGCTCTGTCCAAGCAGCAGCCAAAAGAATGATCTTTGATTCTTTCAGTTCTCACCAAACCTTACTGCCTGGGTGAGTGATCTGTTCAGTGCATAAAAAATGCAGACTGCAATCATCTCATACAACCCAGACTAGAAACCTTTCTGTAATCCTGGGTATTCTCTACGCTTGCTATTATCAGAAAACTCCTATGAGAGAAATGTCAATTTACCACCCTTTGACAACCCCCCCAGTGGTTCATTCTCAAAGCAACTGAAAGAATTATGCATGGTTTTCTGAGCTCTGTGAGGAAAAAAAATCATGAGCTGTTTGGGTTTAGTGTTATTAGGGAAGCTAGTCCACTAAGCACCTCATCCATCATGGGGATCTTCCCTCATCTATTATTTAAATAAGATGTCCACACACTCTGTCCCCAGTTATTCATCCAGTAATTCTATCACAGAAAAGCAAAAGAGATGCATGATGTTTATCTTTGCTGTGGTATGAGAAGAGGCAGTGGTTGTACCAAACCACAGCGGAACAGGATAATGTGCAACAAAACAACTGTTTCTCTGAAGAGTTGATATATGAGGAAAAGCCAAAGGTGTCAGTGCATGGACTTTAATGACCTAGAATCCGAATTAGGAATGTACTTGAGAAAGATAATTGCAAAATACTTTTCTTAGCACTAATTTTGTTGTCATTCAGAGGTCTCTTGTAATCCATGCTTCACTTTCCAGAAACTCTGGGGTTTTCAACATGTAAGCGAATGGGTTCCAGGATGAAAGCAAGGCATTTTTCGTCCTCTTTCACATAGATACATACACATGCACTTCACTTAAACTAATAGTTCAAAGATTAGGCAAATAATTTCAACAGTGAGAAATTCACAATGAAATTCTTCCTTTGCCTCATTTAGGACATTCAGTTATAGAAATATTCTTTCAGAATGAGGAGTAACATTTTGCTTCATGATTATTGCTTACTTTTTAGATGTAGTGGATTCCAGTGGGATTACTTAAAGGTAAGCAGGTATTTAGTTGCTTTTGCTGGATGAAGATATTCTCAAGTCTGAAACTGCACATGACCTATTGTTAACTACATAATGGCTGTTACATTTTCCCATTAAGTTACTGTATTTATTCTTCACTCTGACAATCCAAAAACCAACCATGAGTTACAAAAAGTTTCTTCCATAAGTTCCTTGTTTTTCTGATACATTTCAGGGTGGTAATAGTCAGAAGTTACATTACGTACCTTGTGGTCTCTGTGAAGCTAATTGCCAGTTAAAATTCTATGGGAAATGAATCCATTTTTTTTTCTAGTTCCTAATAAAGGTCAGTCCATGCTGATACATATTTACACCTACCTTACCATTTTTAGCAGAGATGGTACAATTTCAGAGAGTATTGAAATTAATCCTTCCCTCCCATCACTTTAGGTGGTCTTTACATGCCAGGCATGTATGAAGTGTACTGAAAGTGTTGACTGTCATGCTTCTGCTCATGAGAACTCTGTACTGCTCATCAAAAATGCTTCACCTCCAGGGCTGGCAATTTGGCACTTCTAGCTAGTTATTTTCAAATGGGCTTTTTATGCAAATAGATTGGTTTTGATTGAATTCAAGGATAAAAAGTCAGGAAAAGCTTCAAAACCCAAAATGTTCTATTTCTGCTGTAAGAAGATACTGAAACTGCCTAATTTAAGGGACATAATTTAAGAAGTTAGCCTTTCTACTCTCCCTGATTACTCAGTGGGGAGAAAGAGCTTTGTCAGAAGTGGTACTCGGAGGGCCTAGTTACAGGTCCTGCCCTGAACTACCCTCCAGGAGAACTTATTTCTTTCCTTTTTCTGCATAGTAATTAATCTCTTCACAAAGGCTACCTCTTGGCCTCCTAAAACTGAGGCAGCAGGAATACCTCCCAAGGGTGGTGAACAAAGTTAGGCAGATAGGCCTGCTTGCCTGAAAATGAAGAGAAAATGAATGTCCAGGTCTGCTTCTGACTTGTACCTGGGCTTAAGAGGATGCCATGTGAAAGTAATCAGCGGTGTTATGGTTAGTTCATTTTGGTAGCCTTCTCTAAAATTGAGCAGATTGTTACTGATGTGTGTGTGTGTGTGTGCGAATTCTGTTCTGGGTACCAAAATGAAAAAATAAAGCTGACCTACCTTATTTGGTCTCTATCTTATTTATCTCTCAAAAGTAATGTATTTTTCCAAGTTTAATGGCTACTACAGTTTTAATTTCCACTCAGCAGCACACTTCTCCAGTGGCTATCTCTAAACTGTGAAGGGAAGGTTGTCTTCTAGCAGCAGCATGGGACAAAGGTAGATAAGTGATATCATGGAAAAGATACTCCTGTGACTTTTGATGTGTAGATAGAAAATGGCTGTAATTTAGAGATGTTTTATTCCGGACAATGGCAGCTACCGTTGTCCAGCGAGTGCTGAGTCCCCAGGGATTGCTAGCAGTATTTGGGAGTGCAATCCAATCAATGCTGCATTTCAACTTTGCAGTTTTGCCCAAGTCCTCTTAGGGCCAGTTTTGTGATGGCCAAAGCATTGACTCTCAATGGTAGAAAAGCAGATTTCACAACTACTACTTCTGCTCCTGTCTCAGTAGGAGATTAACTCTTCACTCAGTGCCCTGTTCCTGTAGCTCTGTTTTCTCAGCTGGAAGAATGCTGATTCTTGGTAATCTTTTGTGAGCCTGCTGGGAATGCAGGATAATCTTTTGCTCTCAAGGGAATTTAAGATTTTCCCAAGTACGTGGGAGCCAATTGCATTGGCCATGACTGAAGCCAACTGTTAGGTATCATATTGGACTCCATTAAAATAAAACCAACTGGCCTCACATCCCACGGAGGATTTCTTGAGTTGCTGCCCATGCTAACATATATCTCCTATAATGGGTGCTGTTTCAGGAAAAAGGCAGAGAAAACCTTTGGTTTATTGCTGTATGAAATTAAGCTGCAGATAAGTCACTTTCTTGCAGAGCAGCTCTGAATTATCTGTGTATTGTGAATTATGCCCGATCGTTTTGGTGACAAAAATAAACTTCTTCTGCTTTTTATTTGTCAGCCTTGCAGATTCAGCACAGCTGTGGATGAGTGAGCTGGAGTCTGTTCTGCTTGCAGGTAGCTCCCAGAGTCATTAACTATTTGCTATCTTCATTGAGAAACATTAACTATTTCCCTATCTTTATTGTTGTTGCTGATGAACAAGCCTGAAAGACTCAGTTGGAGTCTCAGAAAACTGTTTGAGTTTTCAGGGCTGGCAATTAGGAAAACCATCTTTTCTTTACTTCTAAATCAAGCAAGGTTGATTTGGAAGGCAGAGAAAGTAAACACATTACTGCTGTTTCACAAGGTGACCTTAGACAGTCTAATCGTCTTTTAATTTGGAGCGGTGCCTTTGGAGGGCAGCAGGCAGCACTTTATAGTACAGTAAAGGGTGATACCCTTTCATCAGTGGTTTTAACTTTAAAAATTCAATGAACTGATGCTTTTGTGAAGTCAAGAAATGAAATAAAAGTAAACAGTATAAATTCTCCATAGTAATAATCCATATTCCTTTCCCGTTCAGGGTAAGGAAGAATGCCTGTAAAAGTAGCATTTACTCTCACTCACAGGTGTTGTGTTGCTGAATGAAATGACAGTAGTTTTTTGAAAGTCCATGTTTTGTTCCAGAGGGCTTGACTGCTTGGCAAAGGATAAATCAATGACAAGTTCTCGTATACAACTTGCATAAATGTATCCAGCACCTAAGCAGTTTGTCTGCAATTCTAATGGGTTGCATTACTGATGAATTACTCCACCTTAAAGCTTGGCCTCTGCCAAGATTTCAGTGGTGACTTTGGCTCTCTGAGTACCAAGGAGACCAGTGGAAGTAGGAAATCAAATTCAGATATAGTCTGTTATTGAAAATACTGCAAAGCAGAAGAGGAACGAGGAACAGATGTACACTAGCATTCCTAACTATTACAAATAGTATTTTCTAGAGAACTCCTACTAGTTAGACATATATAGGAATATGCATAGGTCTCATGAAATGGCATGTCTCCTTCAGATAAAGCATGGGATAAGCAGTTGATTTTTAAGATCTTAAAATGCTTAAGGGTTGTAAAGAAGGTAAGAGATTTGCTGATACACCTCAGCTTTGTCCTGCAGACTGTGTGGTTTTTTACTTTTTTAGGCTAAAGCACATCAGTTTTAGTTTTCAGAGCAGACTAATAATTTGAGTGTCCTTTAGCTCAGAGTGCCAGTTCTGAGTGCTGTCATAGATCCTGTACTTTAAGACATTCTAAACATGTTTCCCTTTTAAGGCATATAGCCTTTCCAAATTGCCTTATTTCCCATTTCTAGTAATAAGGAAAATAAACTCTCTATGCTTCTCAGTCCTCATCCCCAAGTTCTCAGCAGATCTGTGAGGCAGGTGGTGATTTTGTATCATCTTTTTGCTTACACTGGAAAACTGTTTTCATGAAGTTTTCTTGAAGTCTTAACGCAAGAGAAGCAGCAGAAATTCAGCTGCTCTTGTTCTTTTTAATGACAGTAGCCATATTACTTGGGATAGCTTTTTTGATGATCTCCAGGTAGGGTTGGCCACCCGGTGTGCTTATCTTAGTGAGCCTGAACCATCCATCCATCATAACAAGCAACCCACAATTCACAGCGAGTGCTGACTGACGTACTAGGAAAGACTCTTGTCAACTACCATGTGTGTACACAGACTGGAGCACTTTATTGCTGTGCAGCTGAGAACAGAAATCTGTACATCACCACTAGCAAAATCTCTGTTAGATTGCTGTCACATGTGCACATGATTCTCTGTGTCCCCAGACAAGGTTTTTCTCCTCTGTTGTATGTTGCCAAGCTCATGCTCTCATCGGTCTGTCTCTTCTGGCAGTGAAAAGATTTCAGAAGGCTTTTCATCTCCAACTTCTTACAAAATAGAGAAGTGCAAATCAGAGTATTGTATGTGTGGAAATCCATATGAACATCTGGGGCCATTGAAGGAAACTAGCACTTGTGAAATTAGGAGTCTTTGGGAAAGACAGCAATTGGCTTACAGTGTAGTATTGCAAAGAAATGTGTTTCTCAGTAAATTTAAGGACTACTACTGTGTTGCAGAGCATTTCCATCTGCTCCAAATTGTACCAATGCTGCCCTATTCCTCTGTGCTTGTCATTTGGGCATACTACTGAACCTGTTCTGACATTTTGCTTATCGTCAGGGAACGCTGGGAGTTTTGTTTCAAAAATGGATGGGAGTTGTAGGTCTTCACAGCAAAGCATTTTGACTCAGAGGTAGTAAAGGTAATTCCTCTCTACTGGGGGTACAAGATTTCCTTTTTTTGTTTTCATTTGTGGTTTTTCTTGGTTTTGTCATTTTGATAAGTAGGGACAGTTAGCAAATAACATTAAAAACTGTTAAAACATATATTGAGTTTTAATATATTTGCCTTCCCTGCCAAATATGTTACACAGTCGAAGAGAAGGGCCAACTGTGTAAAGAAAAGAAATGGCTAGAGTTAAACCTTAGCATCACAATTTTGAACAAGTTTTGACTGATTTTGAAAATCAATCAGTCCTTTCAGGTCTTTGCAGACATTTCCTATGGTGGACATCCTCAGTGAGTGTATTCTTTCTGAAGTTATCAAGCATCCTAGTGGTCAGATGTCTGTCTTGAAATACCTAGTAAGTATTTCTGAAAATCCATGGGTTTTTTAACAGTGTCCTAGACCTTGAATGCCTTTTGTTATGTAAAGTAACCTGAAGCACTGATCCTGAAGGAACAATCTATATAGATTAATGAATTTCCTGAGTACCTACATAGTATTCAATTATAGATTAGCATTAGTTGATGGACACATTGAAGTGTTATGTTATGATTTTGGCAGTTTTGCATGGTTCTGTATTTTTCCCCATCAAAAAAAAAAAAAAAAATGCCAATAACAGTAATTTAAAAAAGAAAGTGCATTTTTTTGCTAGAGAGCACATAAACATTTCTGTAGGTAATAAGGTCCCCCAACATAAAATAAGTATTAATTTAGCAACCTGTCACCTATATGAGTGCAGTCTTTGATGATGATATAATCTATTCATTTCTTGGCTCACAATTTGAGTCACTTAAAGTATCATTGATGGAGTTTCTGCTAGAACTTCTGCCTTTTGCCCTTCATCCTGTTTGCTCTGAGCTCCTATCTGGGATGACACCTTCAGAGATGTTCCCTTGGTGCAGGTGCAAAGGTTTTTCAAGAATGCTTTCAATCACCAAGTTTTTATCTTGTTCCTTTACACTGCAGTAATTTTATTTTCACTATAGGAGAATACTACAGGCTTCCAAGCACACTGGTAGGTGCAGCTAGTACTGCATGATCCTTTGTTTGCCCCATTATCAGAATATAGCCCTGGTCCTGCTAAATTGTAGTGTTCTTGTCCCTTAGATACACTGGAAAATCCCAGTGATATAAAAGCACTTTTCCTCTGATCTCTAATTTGATAAATTCCTGGAAGTCTTTGAATTTTGTTTGATTGATCTTTTCATTAGACCTAATTCTCTTTCCATTATGTTGGTCAAGAGAATCGATCTTCATTCAAGAAACGTCTCCATAATATTGTTGCTTTGTATGAATATGCAGCAGTGCATGTTCATGGAGTGCTATACAGTTTCTGCATTCTATATATGGATTATAAATAATTGTACTGTTGTTCTGTGTACTCACAGAGGTTTAAATGGCTAGAATTGTGAGTTGCATATTTTTAAAATGTATATTTAAAAAAATACTCGGTAAAGGAAACTTTAATGTGTAGCTGCAGGAAAATCTACCTTTTGTCCATTATTTTTTAAAGGACAGTAGGGTCATATTATAAAGCACATGTAACACCCAATGACGACTTCTTCTGCAGATGCTCAGCACTTTGTAGTAATCAGCCCTGCATCTCCTGATAATTATGCCCTTGAGGCTTTCTCATCTCAATTTTTCCATAACTAATATAATCCAAACTATATTATACTATTAGGAGACATTTTTTCCTCCAGTAGCAGCATGCAACTGTCTGCTTACCATGAAGAAAGCAGTGACTGTTCTTCCTCTGTTGTTTCAGTGTTAAAGGAGTTAATTCAGGCTGTAAGTAGGGAAGATTGAGCTTGTTGAGTTAAAATGAGCACATTAATTCTTGAATGGAGCCCTACTTTACGCTTTTGTTCCTTCATTATTCATTTTATGCATCTTGGCTATCTCTGTACTGGATGGGGAGAGAGGCTGCTTCAGAGTACAATTTAGAGCACCTGTCTCAGGTTCCTGTTTGGAATAAATGCGTTGTTTCTTTTCACCAGCTAGGGGATGCAGCCCTGGCACTCAATAGTGTGCACATCTCCACTTAGGCACGTCAGCTAGTTGGTGTGTTCAGGGTAGAGAGGAAAGATAACATTAAAGAGGAACTGCTATGATTTAAAAAGTGCTTCTACATTATAATAAGTAATGAATTACCAGTCAGGCATAATGCCAGGTTTGAGCTGATGGGAACTCTCATCACAGGTAGCTAAAAGGCAGCTGTGTTGTCAAAACTTTGAGCTCTTGCACAGTCTTTTGAACAAGGAGGACAGTGTTACAACAAAGCATTTCTTTCTCCCTCCTTTCCCACCTCCAAGATTAAGTTCCTTCTGTTTCTTCAGAGCCAGGCAGCTTGAAGCATTCTGTGCTATTTCCATCTACATTATACCAAGTTAAACTTGCAAAGAGAAGTGATGCTTGGGAAGTCAGGATTCAGCTAATTGAAAAATTTGAAAGGCAAAAGTGTTATTTTTAGCTGTAGAAGTTCTCTAACATGATGTGCAGCACAGAGCAAACGGTGTTCAGGTTTTCACAGAAGGACTGTGAAAACAGGTCTTTTGCAGGTGTCTGAAGAGCCCAAGAAGCCATTGGAAGTATTTCCTGCTCCTCAGATGAACCTTCTTTATTTCTTTTTTTCTTCTTAAATATCAGTCTCTGTTTATGGAGCTGAAGCTTTTGGCATATTTTTGTGTTCCACCCACAAAATGACATGTGCATGCTGTTTGTGTGTTATGTTCACAGAGGCATTCAGTATTCTGAAAGGAGACTGTCATTTGGGGGAAGATGGCTCAGCCTTCAAACTCAAACTTTCCCCTTCCCTTCTTTTATTATCCCTTTTCCACCTTCCTTGTTTAAGCTTAATAGAAATTCAGGTTGATAGACAGGAAGCAAAGGCGAGTATAATAATCATGAATGTCTTTGGAAAACATTATTGCTATGAATCCATGGTAGATGGCAGATATCTCTGAGTAGAGGATGGTTCATATTTATTTACTCTGCCTGGTATTGTTCAGTGCAAGGGAAAACACATTACAGCTGAGGTCCCCTGTGTTCCTGTCTATCACCATGACAGTGATGGCCGCCAACTCATGATAAACTACCTCTTACATAATGAAACATCTATGGTGAATGTCCCTTCATTATAGCTTTGCCTAGACTCACAGCTTTCCAAAATTATTCCCCTGTTCAACTACCCCTGGTGCAGTAGCGCAGATGTGAATGCTGAAAGTTACTATGAAAGTGCTTCTACTTTATCTCCTACTCTCACCATCTGTGCTAATGCAGCTTTAGCTGGAGCAACTGCATAACTCTAGATGAAGAGGGAAGCCACTGTGCCGGTTTAAAGAAGGAGAGCACTTGGTGGTAGTAGCCTTTTGGTGATGAAACATATCACAAGCTACATGATCGCTGCCACACAGTCTCTGCTGTGAAGGGAAGGAGCCAGCGAGTGGTTTGAAAGTACATGCTAAAAGTCTAAATACTTTGGGTTTGTTTAATGGAGAACTAAACCCAAACTTCCTCCTGCTTTCATTTAGATCCAGCAGCTGATGTGCAGTTTTTGTGTTACCCTTCAGCAAGCATCCCAGTGGCAGGCTGACAGATGACTCTTGCCAAGTAACAGCATCATTCAATTAACTCCTATATTGTTTGTGTTTCTTCCTCATCTTTTATGTGAAATAGTTAAGCAATCCTGATCTTTGCGCTTAGGAAGTTTCTGTAAAACAGGGAGTGGCACATGCTGCTCAGATAACCCCATGACTGAGAGACTGAGACATCCCTACTGAAAACTGTCTGCCTGCACTGGCCATCTGCTCTCTATCTCTGTGTATGGAGGTATGTGCTGGTTTTGGCTCTGGTAGAGTTAATTTTTTCCATAGTACTTTGTATGGAGCTATGTTTTGGATTTGTGCTGAGAGCAGTGTTGATAACACAGGGATGTTTTCGTTCCTGCTGAGCAGGGCTTACACAGAGTCAAGGCCTTTCCTGCTTCTCACCCCACCCCACCAGAGAGCAGGCTGGGGGGGCACAAGGGGTTGGGAGGGGACACGGCCGGGACAGCTGACCCAAACTGACCCACGGGGTGTCCCACACCATATGGCATCATGCTCAGCACATAGAGCTGGGGGGAGAAAGGAAGGGGGGAACTTTCGGAGTGATGAAGTTCGTCTTCCCAAGTAACTGTTACGCGTGAAGGATCCCTGCTTTCCTTGGGATGGCTGAACACCTGCCTGCCCCTGGGAAGGGGTGAGTGAATTCCTTGTTTTGCTTTGCTTGCATGTGTGGCTTTTGCTTTACCTGTTAAACTGCCTCTATCTCAACTCATAAGTTTTCTCACTTTTACCCTTCTGATTCGATGCCCCATCCCACCACGGGGGAGTGAGCGAAGTGAGCGGCTGTGTGGTGCTTGGTTGCTGGCTGGGGTTAAACCATGACAAGGCATGAAAACTTAATGTATAGATAAGGCTGGTGCCTGCAATATTTTCAAATATTTCAGCCTCCACAAGCAGGACTCAGACTTCACAGAACACAAATACCGTTTTTCCTGCTTACTGAGGTGCTAAAGTCACAACCGAGCCATTACCTTGTGAATTTGGCACCTGGTGTTGAGGATTAACACCTGAAAATCTGTTTCTCTGCACCATCCTAAGAAGTGGTCTTGAATTCTCTTTTTTAATTTCTCACAGGTCAGTGTCCCAACCCTGTAGAAAGCTACCTTGGATTTTGCCTGTTGGCCAAGTCTGTTGCCTAGACTTGATTTTACAAACCAGAGTTGTGTGTGTCTGCAATATCTTTCATGTGATGTTCCAGGTGAGTGTACCTTTGGGTTTGAGAACAGTTGTGAGTCATCAAATGAAAGTTCAGACAAACAAATTCCAAGTGAATGAGTTGGTTTTGCAGTTTGTTGTTGTTATTTTTTGATAAACTTCATCTGGCTCAAATTTACCTCTACATAGTGTCTAGCAAAAGCATGTGCATCACTGAAAGTTTCAAGCTAAGGCTAATGAGAGCCTCATAAAAACTTCTGCATCAGGTGCTGAACAGGAAATTTCACCTTCAGAATCCAGGATCAAAAGTGCCATAGAAATCATTGTTCTGATGTCTCTGTTGAAAAGACAGTATCATTAGTACATTTTTCTAAGTGCTATTTCTCTCTGGTGTGCGTTACCAAACTTCCAGTACTAAAATCTAGATTACTTTCCTTTTGAAATGAGGTTTCTTTCAGCGCCTTCCCTGGTTGCTTGGACTATGAATGGTTGGCTCTGCATGAAGCACTTTGTAACCTTTCTCGTGGAGGAAGCTATGTAAAAATAAATGTTACCATCAGGTATATTTTGCATACTGTAGCTGTGTGTAATTACAGAGCCTGGGATTCACCATTCTGCTGACCCTGACTTCCCCAATGTGCTTTGGGCAGGTTTTGTGACAATTTAGACAAATGTAGTTTCAAAGGATTATGGAGATTGCAGTTGTTGTTTCTGTTATGCAAGATAGAAGAATAGGCAACTAGTATATAATATATCCAATGTTATTAAAGTATGTCCTTCTTTGAAGGGCAATCACTTAAGGGTCTGTCCTTACAAGGTTATTAACTCATCGTTTTCAGATTATGCCCTATGGATCCCTGGAGGTCTATTAGCTGCTTCTGAGAGATCTGAGAAAGGTCATTAAGAAAGGCAAGGATATTACTAGTATGCTGACGCTGGAGAATCCAAAAGGAAATGCTTAAGCATCTGCAAATCAGCAGAGAGAAAAAAAAGCTGAAAGCCACTGAATGAGACTTTCTAGGGAATACATGGGCATACCCTGTATTTTGCAGGTGATTCTAATAGGAAGTGTTTAATCTGCCCCAACAGACTTCAAATTTTGTAATCCCATTGTAGTTTGTAGGCATCTTAAGGGTAGCTGCTGTAAAAGGTGTTGTATTAACTTGTATATTCTTTGCAGAGAATAACACTAGATAACTGAAAGACTAGCCTAGTAACTTATATAGGCTTCTGTGAATAATAGAGACTGCTTTTTTAGTAATGGCCTTTATAACTGTTATGCAAAACACAAGTTTCTCAAAAAGGTGCTTGGTGTGTCTGTGGTAAAGATGCATAAGGGGAAGAAAGAAACGGTGTCATATGCTCATCTGACATAAAATTTACTTAGCTTTAATGGAGCTTTTTAGTGAAGTATGCAGATATACACTAGCAAGATTTTAACCTCGAGAACTTAAACAGCAGGTGGAAATTTTTGATTTCTGGTTGTGTCTTGGGAATGCCTGGAAAGGACAGGCCTTACAGAAACTTTGGTTACTTCTGTGTACTGGAGTAGGAAACAGGAAAGTATTGTAACACTGCTGACCTTGGCTATGATCCATGGTGTTGCCTGGGCTCAAAGCAGTTTTCACTGTGAAGGTGTATAACACTGGCAGTGTGATTCCTAGTGATTCCTGAGAATGATCCTGATATTTCTATAGATCATTTATAAGCATCTGCATTCAGTGTGTTATGTGTGCATTCCCTGTGTACAGAGGTGAAAACAGCACGGCTGTGGTTGCTCTCCTGTTCAGCAATGTTCATGTTAATGAATGGCAGAAATGGTCTGGACTTCTCCAAAACAGCATCTGTCTAGGCTTCTTTGTGGCCTTGGGAAAATCGTAAATGAAAGTACAGTACACATAGGAGCCATCTGTTCCCAGATTTAAAAAAGACTCCCTCCCCCCTAAATTTAAACTTCTTGTTCAAGTGAGGCTGAGGAGTTTGTGTAGCCCAGAGTGTGCTTTACTGTTGCAGCTGAACACTTCTCAGCTTTGTCCTCCTTGTATTTGCTGTTCTGCATAGGACAAATTTACCAAGAAGCTCAGCTGACACTAAGAGTAGCTCCTCTGACTTGGAAAATGCCCCTGAATAAATTATCCGCTGTGAAAGAATTATACATATTCTACCTAAAAGCCAGAAAAGTGAAACAATAAAGGATGTTCTTAGAATAGTTCCTAAGAACCTGGGCTCCCTGGAGGAAAATGAGGCTTCTGGAGGGTGATAGAGAGAACCCGTTTTAGGAACTTGCTTCTCTTCAGTAACTGTATA
Source organism: Morus bassanus (assembly GCA_031468815.1). Taxonomy (NCBI): domain Eukaryota; kingdom Metazoa; phylum Chordata; class Aves; order Suliformes; family Sulidae; genus Morus; species Morus bassanus. The sequence continues at coordinate 9,343,192 of CM062583.1, forward strand.
TAGAGGTGAGATACCAAACTGGGAATGCCTGAAGTTAAACTGTGGGAATGCCCCTCAGTCAGCTGCTTTCAGGGTGTTGAGCAGCACAGGTACAGCATGGCAGTTGTGGCTGAGCGGGTGGCTGCACCGAGGCTGCAGCCAGGAGTTGCATTGGGGCAGAGAGGAACTGGACACGCAGATGTTGCTGCATGCAAATCTGGACAGGAGCTAGTGTTTCCCATTGTAGGCTTTCTAGCCACCAATTAAATGGATAGTTATTTACATTCTTTAATCTTTAATAGTTTTTGGATGGTTTTAATCTCTTCTCATTCCCTGTCTTTTGCTGTACAATTCCTGAGAACAAGAACACTCCCATAAACTCAGTACTTTTTCCACTGCATGAGCAATGTGAAAGGGCTATGATATCTCATTCATTTCCCTCTGTTGTTGTTACAACATACAGGTAGCTGGATTCAAACTTGTTTCTATGCTGAATATGTGTTTGTGTTTCTATTCAGAAATCAAGAAATGTTCTGAGGAACACAAGCACTTGTGGATACTTGGTGAAATTCATAGCATTTTTATACAGGAAACAAGATTAGATGTTCACAGGAGCGTCTTTAGGCCCTGCAGCCCACAGATTCATAGGATTCTCAACATGTCCCTGTAAACGAAGAGTTAATTTTTGGAGACAAAACAAAATGCATTGCTACTGCAAACCGTAAATTAAGATCCTGAAAACAAGGTCTTTATTTTGGGCTGGTTAGAAGCCTGCCTCACAGAAAGCTGGCTATTGCCAAATGTCATGGGAATGATGGACTTAAACACATCACTGAAATATGTACTGCAAGTTCCTTCATGATGAAGTCTCAGATAAATAGGAAACACCTCAAACTTACATCTTGGGAAAGCCAAACAAATTTCAGATGGAAATGAATGGAAATTAATTCAGAGCATAGATTTAAACCCAGCCTCTAGGGACACAGTAATTGTGCCTTTTAAAAAATGGTCTCCTGCTCTTTGCATTTTAACTGTCTGTAATTACTTTTGTGGTTTGTTGGTTGTTGAGGAGCTTGACAAGCTGGGAATTGGCAGATTCGGTGTTGCCTTTATTTACAGTGTTTTTGCCAAGTCATTAAGTCAGCAATAGGAGGCTTTCTTCTGACAAAACTAATCCCTCACTGTGGCCAGACACCACATTTTTCTTTTAACTTTGTGCTACCATTTAAAACTATTTCAGCCAAGATTTAGGTTGGCATGAATTGTCAGAACACCACCAAATTCAGTATAGATAAGCCAAGCTTTTTTCCCTCCATCCCTGTCGCGTTTTGTTTTTTCTCACAATGAGCTGTGCAAAGCTGATTATGGCTAGAGCACTCTGTAGACCTAGCTGACTTCTGTTGCTCCAGCGAGGGTATTCTTGTACTGCCAAAGGGACAGGGGATAGGAAGTTGTTCCTGCTGGAGGCATGGAGAATGCCAGATAGTCTCAGGAGCTTTCAGAGGCTGTTGGATTTGCTTGCTTCATAAATGCAACAATATGGCTTGCTGCTCACTTAGTCTTACTTGCTTGGCTCTGCCAGTGCTGTCCGGCTCTGTCAGTAGCTGCCTTTGAACAAGGATGAAGGGCTGGTGCATGATGCAGTTGTGCTGCTAACCTCAAGTATTGTTGAATAACTATCATGGGGCAGAGTCCAGAGATGTGCTTTGTAAGTACGCAGAGATACTTTGACACGAAGTGTGATACAAATGCTCATGGTTGTTATTCTTTCTTAAGAAATCAGGGCATGTTTTTATCATTATATTCTGCAGGTCGCAGTGTCCTTGTACAATTAGGCCCTGACCTCATCAGAATAACATTTGAATTGGAAACGAGCAAATATGTAACATCTTTACACCAAAATTTCCTCAGTTCTATTAACCCTGGATGTGTTAAAAACTGATGTTAATGGTGACTCTGTCACCAGCAGAGTCTTAAAGTGCTTTATACTTTCTGCAAAGTGATTTGTAAACTCTCAGATAACACTGGCTGCTGCAACTCTGCCTCTTGTCCTTTCTGCCATAGATCATAGAATCACTTAGGTTGCAAAAGACCCTTAAGATTGAGTCCAAGATGAGTTAGGGAGAGGAGGAACTTGCTGAAGAACTTTCCTGTCTTCAGGAATAAGGAATGATCTCTGGTACTTACTTCAGGGCCCCTGAAAACAAGCTCAAACTGGTACTTAGCAACATTGACTGAGATCTTTTGTGTATATAGCACTGTTAGCCCCATCTGTTCATGCTCACTGTTAGCAGGAGAACTCTGCTTTGTGGCTGGTGCCATGGTGGGGAGGTGGAGATGCTTACTCCTCTGTCAGTGTACTAACAGAATACTTGTCGGTGTTTTAGTATTCAGCTGAAACTGAAGAGGAGCATTGTAGACAGAATCAAAGGAAGGTGTTTAAGAAGCTGCAAGAACGTTAGAGGATGCGAATTGCTAAGACCTGGGCACAACAGATCATTTGAAAGTAAATGCTTCCAACCTTCTGTAGTAGCCAAAGGGAGGAGGCTTGTATCCTCAGATACATCTTGATTATTTCCCTTATTGTTTGGATTTTCTCTTGGATTCTCTTTCAGATATATGGTTCTGAGGCATTAGCAGCCTTTTATTTCTGTTTTCCTTTTTTGGCCTAGGAGGACCCTCTCAGAGATTTAGATGTCTTTCTACTTTGGACATCTCAGATGGTCCTGTTCAGTAGGAACCTTTTGCCTGCACAATGACTGGAGTATTGCTTAGAATCTCTGACATTCGCTATTGTTGCTGAAAGGACAGGATTCTTGTTGAAGGAAGCAGAACACAAATGAATAGGAAAAGGCACAATTTTAGTAGAAAGCATGTAGCAAAAAAGTTGTTCTGTTAAACTTAATGTTGTAAAATCAGTCAATTTATAAGTTACCACAGAGTACAAATTGTTCAGACTTTACTATTTCACAGAGAAAATTAACAATTGATAAACGTAATTTCAGGCTGAAGTCTTCCAAAGTGAGTTGAATTCTTTGTTGAACGTGTTTGACTCGGATTGTCATGACTGTTGTTGATCTTCAGTCATTTTTTCACTCTAGAAATAAGAATCAAGTTTAATCTAGAGTTGTCACACAGGGAAAGGTAAATGCTATGAGGGAAAGTCTGAAGTTCAAATAGCATGCTTTCATGGGGTAGAAGGGAAGCTTTTTAAAAAATTGAGGACAAGGGTAAATGATCGGGTCCTTAAACAGAGCATTAACTGATCTGCAAGCTGCCTTTTACCAAAGCAACATTGTGACATCTAAGATGCAACATTGTATAACACTGTGAAGAAAATAACCCTGATTAGAAAATTAAAAGTTCAGAGCTGGTACTGTTGGTAATAAAGGTGTTTTATAATTTTAAAGAACTTTAAGTTCTAACTTTGTAACTAACTTTGAAGAAAACTGCTCCAATTTCCTTCTCACCTGCAAGATTTGCTGCTTTTATTTCTATGAATTATTTCATTGAATAAGAAAAAGTGACAGTTGTTTGAAGTAAAAACAAACAATCTTAATCTGGATAACAAAAAAACTTATTTGTAATTTGTCTTTTGCACGCATATGGCATTACTTCTGCAAGATTCTAGTAAATTAATCTCTAATTGCAAGATTATGTTGTTAATACTGTCAGGACTCAGTTTCCTGACGTTTAATTTTTCTTTAGGAAAATAGGAATTATTGTAAATGGAAAGTTTTTTGTCTTATTCCTATTAAGCATAGTGCAAAAGGGTAACTAAGGTGACAGAGCTACCTGCAATATTAGTGGGAAAAAGAAAAGGTGGGACTTGCCTGAGACAACAAATGGCAACAAATGGATAGGATAAGCTGCCGGTTTGCTGGGGATCCAGGCCAAAATGGTTCAGAGTAGTGGATAGGACTGGGCTGGAAACAAAATACAGTCTCAGAATCAGTATGTGAGAACAGAAACCAGGGCACAAACCAAAGGCCTAGAGCTGGGCATGGAGCAGAATTCAATCATCAGTGTTCTGTAAAGTAATTACATAAAACCACCATCACATGGTGCGGCCATAGCTGGCGTCACCAGGGCCCAGCTGAAGGGACTGTCCATCCAGCATATGCTAGCAGGACTCAGCTGGTCAAAACTGGGAGCCAGACTGATCAATATTGATGCACTGAATTTTGAGGGGGGAGAATCGGTGGTATGTGAATGAGGAGATGTACTAAATATGATGGGATCTAGAAATATCTGGAAGGTGTGTTTAATAGTGTGGTGCAAGGTAAAAATGACCAGCTTAATACTTCTGACTTTACTGTAGCTGTTTTTCGCCTATTCCAGGGGCAGAATGAGAGCAGATGATGCAGGTTATAAGAGGCGTGGCTTCTGACGAACCCTCAAATGAAGAAACATGCAGAAAAAATGGAAGTCCAAGGGGGTAAGTGGAAGATAAGGATAAACTAGCTGATTCCTTGTAAATAAAATATGTCTGCTGGCATGTCAGGTGACCAGAAAGAAAGTTGTTATATATGCATTTAAAGACAGGCGGGTACACACTCTTACCACACATCATGGTTTTGCATGCATCAGACATTAGGTTGTTTGTTGCTAAACAATGGAGATTTTGACTGCACTCTGTGTGAATCGGTTAAGAAGCAAATTTATCTCATTGGGCTATGAAAAATTAGTATATCTTGATTTCTTTTACTTGAAAACCAACTGAATGGTAAAAAATTGATGGGATTTGAAATTCACCTTCAGTGAGTAGATGTTCTTTTATTATTGCTATTGTATTATATAAATCAAATGCTCCCTGTACTGATTTTAAATCAACAGAAAGATTTCCATGTTCTGTGGAAAACAAGTGTTTAAGAACAAATTTAATTTGATTGGTATTTAAATAACCCGCAATTTCATCTGTGACTCAGGGATCTTACACTGTAGGGTGGATTACTTCTGTGAATATTTGATCTACATTTTCTCAGTGAAAGAAAGCTTTGTCCATGCAGCTATGAAGCATTATTAGGTTGTAATCACACACAGAGTGGTCTTCATTATAGAGCACTGTTAATTACAAATGCTGTGCAATTTGCAGGCCATCTATTCTGACTGATTATGATGTCACTTACACACCTGTGTTTGAGAGTATTTTTCTCCCTAACTAGGGCATATTCTTTTGACTCAGCAAGGAGCTTCTCTTGATGGTCGAAATAGCTCATTTGTTGTCTCCATGGTTGTAGAATAAGACAGAAGGGAGTGAAAACTTGGGAAACAGCCAGCAATTGAAGCAGGCAGTAAGCCCTAGGTGACTGTGTGGGCCTACACAACAGAGGGAGCATGTCTTGAATGTAATATGATTAAAAAATAGGCTTAAAACAGGCCTGTTTGCTGGTGTGCTTTTTGCTCAGTGCAATACATATTAATTAGAGCTTTAGCACAGCTTCTCAGCAAACACCATTTTCCCTAAAAGAAAGAGAAACAAGGAGAGGGAGAGTTCTGATGCTGAGAATAAGGTAATATGAATAAGAATCAGCAACAATGGATTTAGTTTAGGCTGGACTGAAAATTGTTGCAGCTTTATTTTATGTTTTTATAAAAGAAACCTGTGTGTCAGCTTCTAGTAGTGACAGAGATGCTGAGAATTGGCATGTGAGGATAATGCGATAATATAGAGACACCAGGGAGTATGTGTACACAAAAATGCATCTCAGTCAGCCAGAAGGCCATGCTGTGATTTCACTGAAAAGCTGCAACAGAAAATCAATAGCTGTGAGAAGGGCCCATGGTAAGGCAACAGCATTATCTGCACTTTCTTCATTCTGCTTCTCCCTTTCCCCCCCTTCCCTCCCTTCATAAAGACAGAGAGCTGCATGATCTCGTATTTGAGTTTGTTAACTCTGTGCCTCTGAGTAGCTCAAGCAGCGAGGCAATTCAGGGAATACAAAGTATCTTCAAACCAGACATTAGGGATAGAGAATAGGGATGAGTCATGCAGGGTGTTGGGTTTATTGACAGGCTCTGATTACCTTGTAGGCAGTCTCTGTAGACTGCAGTCTTCTACACAGTGCTTCCATCGCAACTGTGTTCTGATCTTTAGAAAAACTCCTCAATGTATCTTAGTGCAGCCTTCACTCAGCTGTGTATTTTCTGATGTGTGGATCAACAGTAAGTCCCTCTTCCAGGCTTCTACATAAGGCAGGATGTTCTGGCAGGATGATCTAGCCATGCAGTCCCAGATTATGAAGTTTACATGAGGCACTGACTTTGCAGAGCTTCAAAGACCTAAAGTGAGGTTTTCCAGGATGCCTTTTTTTCTTCTCCAACTTCTTTTTGTCTAAAAAGATAGAATAGGAATTGTTAATAAAAGGTAGAGCAAAGGGTGGACTGCTTAGCATAGTTTATAATCATGTTACTGTCTTTCAATTTGTGATATTACCCCTGTATTTTGTACATAGACAGGCAGCAGAATCAGAAGTGATGTTGCTTATGCACGTTTATACATTTTACTGTTATCTGATATTTGAATTATTAATCATTCTGTGTTAATATGAATGTCAGCTTACAGACTGAAACACGGTGAGGGACAAAGACTGTAAGACTATTCCTTGAATGCCCTATCCTGTTAAGGAGGATATAGGGTCAATGAGGTCCCTGCGAAGCTGCATTACATTTCACGAAACACTTTCATTGCACACTGGGCAGTGAAATGGGGAAAAGGGAGGACTGCAGACAGGTAGAAATCCTCCTCCTCCTTCATTAATCCATACTTTGTGTCCATATGCAGTCTTGGGTACATGTATGTATATGGCTTTGGTTCTATGAAAAAAAAGTTAGGTGCATTGGAAAGTAATACAGTTTTAGGTCAGACATACACTTTAGGCAAAAAAAAAGTCCACCATTAACATTCAAGGGGACACTTTTATTTAGATATATGGAAGACAGAAGATTATATAAGGAGAGTCTGCAGGAGATGAGAGGGTGAGTGAGAGGGGCAAGTCTATCATCTGGTTGGTGAACAGGTTATTATTGGGATTCTTCCCTTTTTTGTTGATGATGATATGATATCTTACTTGTAGATGATGTTATAAAGCCAAGAACTCTCTAGGGCTTCATTGTTCTTAAATATAGCTATGTACTTGGGTGTATAAGCATTTTGGAATTGGGAGACCTTTTCCATGTTGACATAGAGAGGTAATGTCAGCAATCCAGTGGTGTTAAATAATAATCCACTTGGTTTCTTTTGCTAACTGATAGCATTGAGAAATGTATGATTTTCTAGCTTAGAATTAGACTGACACAGCAGCTAGGAGAAAGTCTGTTCTTTTTGCTGATGCTTCTGATTCCTTCTCACCCTTATCTGGGAACTTGGTTCTTTCTCTATGGAAAACTACAAGAAACAGCCATAGACTCAGCTCATTAAAGAGAGACGATTCTAATTTGATTTTTTCCACAAAGTCTTCCTTTTGTCAGAGCTCAATATACACCAGTGCATAAAAGATTATTCAAAAGTTATTCAGTGAAAAACTCAGAGGAAGGAGAAGGCATTCTCCAGCATCTAGGAAAATCTTCCATAAACAAATACAATTTAATGACTGCTTTTTCTAGGCTGCAGACATTTAAGTTCAGACAGGCATTGGTTAGCTGGAAAACATGCCTATTAGGGAAAGTCTGTCAGGGTTTTGTCTTTAGTGGCAGCTGAGCTGCATAAAATACATGAAGTACATAGATGTAAGAATATACTATCTGTCTAATCATTAGACTTTCAGGAGTGCTGGGGCTAGCTGGTATGTTAATTGCCCTCCAGTCATGCCCACACCATACCGTGGGTCACAAATAACTGGAGAATTGTTTGAAATACAGAAGCACTTTGACGACAGCAAAGTTGTTTGTTCATCTTTACAGTACCTATAGGGTAGGGCTGGGCCCAGGTGACTATAAATTAGTGATCAACACCACATTCAAGTTTGCTTGTGCTGTAACGGACCAACTATTCCAGCCTTCCAAATGCACCGAAGTGCCACAGCACCTTAGGTGGAAGACTGGAACCTGCTACATCAACTGGTCATTTCCTTCCTTAGCTTCTAAGCATCATAACTCACTGCTCTTGAGCTCTAGTGACATGAGGAAAATTAAAACTTGGGAATTACTGTAGCAGGGGAGAACCACTATGTGAAAAGTTTTCCTCAGAGATCATCACCATCATCATCACCAGGTGAATCACAGCTCAGGACAATTCTAGCCATAGCAGCCATGAGACTGTCATGGTTTTAGCTGGGATAGTTGATTTTCTTCACTGTAGCTAGCATAGTGCTGTGTTTTAGACTTGGTATGTAAATAATGTTGATAACACCCTGGTGTTTTAGTTGTTGCTGGGTAGTGTTTACACTAGTCAAGGACTTTACAGCTTCCCATGCTCTGCCAGGTGCACAAGAAGCCGGGAGGGGAGGGGATACAACCAGGAGAGCTGATTCGAATTGGCCAAAGCGTATTCCATATCATGTGACGTCATGCCCAGTATATTAACTGGGGGGAATTGGCTGGGGGAGGCAGCGATCGCGGCTCGGGGACCGGCAGCGTCGGTCGGCGGGTGGTGAGCGGTTGCAGCACTTGTTGTTCAGTTTTGGTTTTGTTTTTTTTTTCTTTCTCTCTCCTTCTAGTGTTTCATCTCTCTCTCGCTCATTATTTTCCTTTTCATTATATTAGTATTATTGTTGTTTTATTCTAATTATTAAACTGTTCTTATCTCAACCCACGAGTTTTCTTGCTTTGGCCCTTCCGATTCTCTCCCCCATCCCACAAGGGTGGGGGAGTGAGCGAGCGGCTGTGTGGTGCTTAGTTGCTGACCGGGGCTAAACCACAACAGAGACCTTCCTTTGGGAAATACAGAGCTGAGAATTAAATGCATAGAGAAGCAGCATAGAAATCTTTGACTTAACTGGCATGAAAGCCTGAGGGCATTGTACCATAGTGTGCCAGGCAGGATTTTGAGATCAGGAGATACTGTGATGGAACATTGCTCCCTGAGGATGCCCACAGTCTCCTTGAAGATCTCTTGAGTTTGTTTCCCTTGCACATACACACTGTTGAAAATATTTGAAAAGCATTTCTTCATCTTAAAGAGAAACACTTATCATGTTCAAAAGTGGGAATGTTTCATCCTTTCATCCAAGTATCTCTAATCTTGTCTGTGCTTGTTTATTCATGTTAATGGATGAAAGCAGAGACTACTTATACTGCTTGCAATCAATCATATTTTCTGTAAGCTGTCCTAAAACTTAATCTTTTCATTCTCTTCTTATTTCTCCTTTTTCTGGATTACTAAAAATCCTGCAATTCTTATAATTGTCCCTGGTACCTTGCTTCTCCAGGCTTAAAGTATCCTGCTGTTGATAAATGATGTATGTGTATACTTGGGTTATGTTACACTGTTGTTCACTTAAATAATATCTTCTTGTACATTGCGAGGCAAATAATTTCAGAACAAGGAATGTCAAGCTGAAATCTGAGTCTGGTGCTTTAAGAAAAACACGAAAACATTAGGAGTCAGTGGCAGTTCTGAAACACTTGTTATTTTTTTCAGAATAGAAAATGTATCCAAGTGGATTATGCCCTTGGGGGAAAATTACTTTTGGCAATTTGTTTTTTGCCAGCTCACCAGAAAGCTCTCAAAAATATATCATGTATTTTAAAAGAAGAAAGCTTGAGAGACAGAAATCAGGGGCATCAGTGAACACTTCCTAGACCAGTGCTAAACAGTATTGGTAGGGATTGCAAAATCTTGTACTAATTGACTTGCCAATGCCCCAGCTCACTCAGTGGAGAAAACTTACTTTCATTAGGTGGGCATAGCACTTCATTAATACCTAAAAGGAAAGTGGGTCTGTTCATACACTGCAGGTTGGAACAGAAAGGCTGTCATTTCTGTAGCTGCAGAAACCATGAAACCATCTGTGCATTATGAGGTAATGTACACACTGGCTGAATACCAATATTGTCTAAGCTGCCAATGTCCTTCATTGTAATGGTTACGTTGATGAAGGATCCGTTAAAATTCACAATAGTTTGTATTTTTTTAAACTGTATTGTGAATGTGGAGGCAGAGCCACCACACTGCCATCCTTGCTGATTGCTGAGGTTTAAAAATAGAAGTCAAGAGGTGCGTGGGCATTTTTAGCACCTTCTCTTGACATGCCACCCTATTTGACTCAACAGCAAGAGCAGGCCAAACACAACTGGATGGATCTGCCCCACCATTGCCCCATGTCAGTTATGTAGCTGTCAGAAAGAGTCGTGCATTGTAATCACTCTTGTTTTATTACAGACATGGATGTTTCTTAGGAGGTGAAATCTTTGGGCCACTTATGCCAAGTTCATAACTTGCTTAAGTTAACTGCTGAGCTGAGATTTGCTAGAACTGTACCATCTTTGCCCCTCTGCCTCTTAGAGGAGACAGATTTCCTGTCAAAATCAGTATTATATATTCAGCAGAACTCAGCTTTCTTCTGGATGATTCACAAATTCTTCTGTATAAAACAATCTCTTCAAGCACATCATCATTTTATTCTATGTTTTGGATGACATATGTTTTAGGGGGAAAAAAAAAATTACAGGCTGTCCCATGCTTTACCAGCTTGAAGAAGTGGAGGGTCCCAACCAGAAATATACAGCCAACAGAAAATGGGTCTATGTTGTTTGCCAGTATGCCTAAGAATTTTTGATTGTACTTAGAGTCACTATCTGATCTCAGACATACTGATGTGCTGTTCAAGTGGAGGACTTTTAGCCATAGCAAAAATGATTAAGTAAAAGTCCTGTAATTGAATACATCCTGAAATGTTCAGCTTGACATGGAATTTACATTATGACAGTGAAAACTGTTGCTTAGAAATTTACAATGCAAAGGCAAATCTTTTAACTCTATGCAATTTACCAAGGGCCATTTCAGTGTCTGACTGCAGGAAATACCAGCCACTTCCTCACAAACAAGAGTAGACTTATTAAAGCATATAAATCCAGTGGTCCAAGTTAAATCTCTCTCCCTCAGAGTTCAGTGATGCAGGTTTTCATCCATGCTTTGCAAAAGTTGTTAGTTTTAATTGCAATATAATCTGCTTGTAACAAGCTTTATTTTGAGTCAAGCAGTCAAAAAATAATAAGTAGTGTAGTTTATATTAGAAAAATCCTGTTGAGTTAAAAAGACCTCTCAGAAGCTGGCTGCTTTCAAAGAAATTGAATTTTTCAAACAAAGTATTTGGAATACTGACTGAACTAACTATGGCTTTGTCATTTCTGTGATTTCTTCCTTTTTTGTTCTGGAATATTTCATTTTGATTCATTATATTGTACCATCAATTGAAAATTGGGATGGTAGATTTTCATATACAGTGTGTTTTAAATTATGAAGAGCAGGAATAAGCAGAATTAAGTACTTCAAGAAGTTTATGCTGATATTTCTGGCTCATGGAATTTTTATTCTCAGGTATTTTTGAGACCTGGAAGTTGAAGACAGATTTTAAAATCCTAGAATTTCTCCCAAATAAAACTTCTGTTTTTCACACTGGTTTGATCACAAGCTTTTGCTACAGCATGGAAATATTGGAAAGACTTCCTGCTTTAGTAGCATAGGGAGATCAGTTTTAGTCAAATCATTTCCCATATATACTGTGTTCAGCTCTGCATGCAGTAACTGAAGGCAGATTTACCAGCATCAGCCAAGACCACTGGGGGTTATAGCCCCATCTGTTTGTCTTTTCTAGTAGGCTACATAGAATGTAACGGAGGAAATTATACCCAACCACAGCCCATCTTCCCTGACCTCACCATCACTGCAGCTTCATCCAGTCTGAATATAATAACCCCACCTGGATGAAGCACGTACCTTTTTTACAGTGGTTGCTACTTTTGTCTAGGACTTTAAGATCTCCTGAACCAATATAAAGAAGAGTGGCAATATGAATGGCAAATCCAGTCATGATTCAGTGAAGCAAAAATTTCAAACATTTCCTTTCCATTTCAGTGGACTTCTGAGAACTGTTGTGGGGCTTATAGGTATATATATTTTTAATTAATTTTTGGAGTAGCATATTCGTGCTCTAATCAAGAGTAAGGGCTGTACACATTAGATCCTTTGCGCAATGAAATTTTCTCTATATCCTTCCTAGTCCCATCAGATGAGTATGCTTGTGTGTTGCTTTTTTATACCATGATTTCAGTCGGTCTGTCTTTAAGTTCTGTTGTTACCTATGTGTTATGGTCCCTGTTTCCTTCCACTTCTCCCTAAGTAGCAAAGATCATCTTATTTGTTTATGTATTTAAAAATTCGGAACTTAGCCTGAGGGTTTTAGATGAAAATACTGTGTTTCTAATAGGAGCATCCTAAATAAATTTTAGTTCCTGTCCATGCTGCCATAAACCAATGCACAAATACCTAGAATTGCTCACTGACAATATTAAGGACTTTGGTGTAGTTTGCATTGGTTGTGTGTTGGTTGGATTGTATATTGGTTGGTTGGTTGTTGTATGTTGGTTGGTTGTATATTGGTTGGAATGTGTGGAAGATAACTTCCTGACACAGCTGGTAAGTGAGCCTACCAGGGGAGGTGTGTTGCTTGACCTGCTGTTCATAAACAGAGAAGATCTGGTGAGAGACGTGGTGGTCGGAGGCTGTCTTGGGCTTAGCAACCACGATATGATTGAATTCTCAATTCATGGTGAAGTAAGAAGGGGGGGTCAGCAGAACCACTACCATGGACTTCCGGAAGGCAGATTTTGGCCTGTTCAGGGCACTGGTTGGGAGAGTCCCTTGGGAGGCAGTCCTGAAGGGCAAAGGGGTCCAGGAAGGCTGGGGCTTTCTTCAAGCGGGAAGTCTTAAAGGTGCAGGAGCAGGCTGTTCCCATGTGTCGCAAGACGAACCAGCGGGGAAGATGACTGGCCTGGCTCAACTGGGAGCTTTTGCTGGCACTCAGGAAAAAAAGGAGAGTCTACCACTTTTGGAGGAAGGGACAGGCATGTCAAGAAGAGCACAGAGATCTTGTTAGGTCATGCAGAGAGAAAATTAGACAAGCAAAAGCCCAGCTAGAACTCAACCTGGGTACTGTTGTAAGGGATAACAAAAAATGTTTTTGCAAATACATTAACAACAAAAAGAGAACCAAAGAGAATGTCCATCCTTTATTGGATGCAGAGGGAAACATTGCCACCGCGGATGAGGAGAAGGCTGAGGTCCTTAATGACTTCTTTGCCTCAGTCTTTAACCATCAGACCAGTTATCCCTGGGGGTATTCAGCCTCCTGAGCTGGAAGGCAAGGACAGGGAGTGGAACAAACCCCCCATAGTCCAGGAGGAAGCAGTTTACGACCTGCTGAGCTGCCTGGACACTCACAAGTCCATGGGGCCGGATGGGATCCACCCGAGAGTACTGAGGGAGAGGGTGGAGGAGCTTGTCAAGCCACTCTCCATCATTTATCAGCAGTCCTGGTTAACAAGGGAGGTCCCAGATGACTGGAGGCTTGCTGATGTGACATCCATCTACAACAAGGGCCGGAAGGGGAATCCAGGCAACTACAGACCTGTCAGCCTGACCCCAGTACCAGGGAAGATAATGGAGCAATACACCTTGAGTGAGCTCACTGGGCAAGTGCAGGACAACCAGGGGATCAGGCCCAGCCAGCATGGCTTCATGAAAGGCAGGTCCTGCCTGACCAATCTGATCTCCTTCTATGACCAGGTGACCCACCTGCTGGATGAAGGAAAGGCTGTGGATGTTGTCCACCTGGAATTTAGCAAGGCCTCTGACACAGTCTCCCACAGCATCTTCCTAGAGAAGCTGGCGGCTCATGGCTTAGACAGGTGTACTCTTTGCTGGATAAAATCTGGCTGGATGGCTGAGCCCAGAGAGTTGTGGTGAATGGAGCTAAATCCAGTTGGCGGCTGGTCATGAGCGGTGTTCCCTAGGGCTCAGTGTTGGGGCCAGTCTTGTTTAATATCTTTATCAATGACCTGGATGAGGGGATCGAGTGCACCCTCAGTAAGTTTGCAGACGACACCAAATTGGGCAAGAGTGTCAGTCTGCTCGAGGGTAGGAAAGCACTGCAGAGGGATCTGGACAGGCTGGATGGATGGACTGAGGTTAATTGTATGAGGTTTAACAAGGCCAAGTGCCAGGTCTTGCAGTTCAGTCACAACAACCCCATGCAACGCTACAGGCTTGCGGAAGAGTGGCTGGAAAGCTGTCCAGTGGAGAAGGACATGGGGGTGCAGATGGACAGCTGGCTGAACATGAGCCAGCAGTGTGCCCAGGTGGCCAAGGAGGCCAACAGCATCCTGGCTTGTATCAGCAATAGTGTGGCCAGCAGGAGCAGGGCAGGGATGGTGCCCCTGTGCTCGGCACTGGTGAGGCCGCACCTTGAATCCTGTGTTCAGTTTTGGGCCCCTCAGTACAAGAAGGACATTGAGGTGCTGGAGCATGTCCAGAGAAGGGCAACGGAGCTGGTGAAGGGTCTGGAGAGCAGGTCTTATGAGGAACGACTGAGGGAGCAGGGGTTGTTTAGCCTGGAGAAGAGGAGGCTGAGGGGAGACCTTATTGCTCTCTACAACTACCTGAAAGGAGGTTGTAGTGAGGTGGGTGTTGGTCTCTTCTCCCAAGTTACTAGCAAAACGACGCAAGGAAATGGCTTAAAGCTGCACCATGGGAGGTGTGGATTGGATATTAGGAAAAATGTCTTTCCTGAAAGAGTGGTCAGGCACTGGAACAGGCTGCCCAGAGAGGTGGTGGAGTCACCATCCCTGGAGGAGTTCAAAAAAACGCGTAGACGTGGCACTTTGGGACATGGTTTAAGAGACATGGTAGTGTTGGGTTGATGGTTGGACTTGATGATCCTAGAGGTCTTTTCCAACATTAATGATTCTATGATTCTGTGATTCTCTGTGTGATGGATAGTGACTTTTTGATTTGTTTGCTCTGTAATTGCACTGAGTTACATCCCTTTGAAAAGGAAGTAACCAGGCAGCAGAGAAAATATATGCCTGTTTCCCTTGTTCAGCTGCTGCATTTTCAACTCACTGGGGCCTCTGAAAGGAAGAGATTGTTCTTCCCTCAAGAACAGCTTTTGGTGGCTGGTGGGAGAAGATTGTAGAGTATGGGGCAGGTCAGGGAGGCTCAGCCAGCAGCCTGCCAGAGACTGAGATAGTGGTATGAAAAGCAGAAAGCAAAGCCATCCTTGCAAGAAATGGAAAAAGGATGACTTCTCCTTGGGAACTCATGATGAAGTGTTAATTGTTGCCCAACTAAAGGCTGGGCTGGATCAAGCCTGACTGCAAGGGCACAATGGACAGGGAAGAGATTTATTTCCACACCCCTTTTATTTCTTGCTTTGACTTATTCTGGGTTCTGCCTTTTAAAATGCCTGTAGTTATTCCTAACTCCTCTGGAGTTTTATAAGCTCTTTTGGAGTTTCAGGGAGTGCTTGTTGTTAAGGAGAGATGTGTGGGTAGATCCATTTAAGAGCTCTTATCTACTTCTGCCATTGTGCTGTCTTTTAGTGGCTGGATTGCAGTAGTATCTGGTGTGAAAGAAGGGCCAAAACATCATTAAAAGTATCCACCCACTAGTTTGTGCTGAGGGGCTTGCATGGTATGAGACAACGTCAGCCCGGAGAGGACACCCTCTCCAAACCCAACATACTTGTCGAACCTGTCCCCTTTGGCTAACCCAGCTTTTTTTCTGACTGAAACAAGAACTGCCTTTCCACGCAGCTCTGCCAGAAAAGTGAGGCCTTCCCAATTTAGTAACAGCTGTCAGAGAGATGGTGGCAAACAGCTGAGTGCTGAGAACCCTAGATGAAATATTGTCTCTCATGATAGCTGAAGCTGGAAGAGGATTGTAGCTAGGAAGCCTAACACACCATAAAGCATGTCTATTCAGGGTAGAAGCCACCTGGTATTTATAAAATACCTACAAATAAAATAACAGTACGAAACAAAAACATGTCTGGATTGCAGAGTTGTCACGTATTTTGATTCTTCCTGTGTAGATGATGACCAGAACTAGTGTGAGTGTGAATCAATTGTAGGTGGGTAGTGTGTGTGTGTAGGTGGGTGTGAGTGTGAATCAATTGTAGCCTCAATTGAGGCTCAGAAGAAGAGACAGCCTGCCATGATTTTGCGAGTTTGGTTTGAAGCAAAATGCTGTGCTTTTGCACTATGAGTGACTCCTTTCTTTATTGTCAGGCCTTGCATTTCCACGCACAATCAAGTAACTCAAACTTAAATAAAATATTAAAATGAGTGGTTAATAAGTCATTCAGAACCTTTTAACTTGCCCATTTTAACAAACTGTCATACTGGTGTTCCTGGGTTTGACACCCTGATGACAAGTAATTCCGGAAGATAGATGTGAGTCCAGGGACCTTGGAGCACTTAAGTTTCTGCTGGTGTGTTACAAATATGGACATTCCCAGTACTAAATAGCTCTAATGTGGACTACTGCAGAAGTGAATTCACCCCAACACAAACAACTCTAGTTCATTGACATCAGGGGATCTGCATGAATGTAGCTGCAGGGCAAGCTTTAGACATAGTCAAAGTCTAGAGTTGCCCATGGCAGTGGACTGCCTTCCCAATGTTAGCTGAGGCATGGAGGATAGCTGTGAGAGCAGCGTGCAGGGAAGAGCCGCTCATCCCTGCCCACCACTGCTCAGGGAGGGCTTGGCGTGCATGGCCTAGGTCATGCCTGCAGTACCAATTCCTCCTCCCCTTGCACACAGCTGGCAATGGCAGAGTCATCTTTTCCCCTCATGCGGTGGGAGACGAAGACTGTGTTAACTGGGGGTGGGGGGAAGGAGTCAATATCTGGAAGGGGCCAGGGAAGGAAAAAGGGATCTGCAGGAGAAGCTGGGCTGTGGGAAACCAAAAAGATTCCTTTGTCCTGTTTGCACCCATAGATCTTTTGAAAACTTTATCCTTCTGTGAGAGTTTACAGAGTTCAGTCTGTTCAGAGTATCAAAGAGGCAATAACACGGTTTCTTTCAACAAGCACGTATGCAGTGTGGAGGGAAAACTGCTGAAAATTAAAGAGCTTTTATATTTATTAGAGAAAGTTGTTTCTGCACCACAGAATGAAGGTATGATGGCAGCATGTGTTGGGACTGCTGGACTAGAGTTAACCTAGCCAGGACAGGCAATGGTTATGATTAAAGATGCGTTGGCATGAGTTGTGACACATGCTAACAACTACAACACAAACCTTCCAGATACCAGCCGCTAGCATAAATTGGAGCACAAGTAATGCTTGTGCCTTCTTTTCTATGGTGTAGATGTATCAGGCAGTGTACCAGAAAGGTTGCCTCCAGTTTCTCTCAATTTGTCTAGAAAAAAATTACTGCCAGACCTTACAAACCTTGCCTGGATGTATTGTAAGATAAAACATAATCTGCTATCTAGAAGTTGGATGCCAAAGAAAACTGAACATAAGGGACAAATCTTAATTAACTGCTACAGTTATTTGTTGAGGAAAGTGATTTGTTGATCACTACTTCCAGTCTTTAAATAAGAATTTGTTTTCTAAGAGGTGCTTTTAATTCAGCTGCATTTTATTTCTTTCAGTATAGAAATTGCTGGGGAGCATTCCATGTCCTGTATGCCTTTGAATTTCCTGCTTTTGCTTGGGATAAGAATTGTTAACACCTCCTGCTCATGTATTTCTGGCTAAAATTAAAAGATGAAGGATGGCGTGTGTAATGAGGTACCTTATTTCATTTTAAGTCTTTTTATTCACTCTCTGTTGGAGAGGCAAGTAAGGCATCTCCTAGTTTAAGTAAGGAGTTGAGCTTCTCAGTTAAAACTAGAACTTTTTGATCTTTCTGCATCAGAAATAAAAACTGGTAGGGCCAGTTTTTACATCTCTGACCTCTTCTGTTCCCCAACATCGAACTTGCATTTCCAAAATATCTTTCTAATGCAACTAGAGTAGCTGATGATGTCATCTAGCCTTACCCAGAGTAACCGCTGGTGTTCATGTTGTTAAAACAATTGAGATGATTTCACTAGTATTTTTTTTTCTTGTTCTGTCTCCTGTGGAGTGATGCCAGGTTAAGTGGCTGGTAGAGGTGACATATTAACAGGTTATTGAACACAGATTGCTGTTGCTCAGACCATTTATTTCATATGCACTGCTTCAGTTGTGTTATCACTGTAAGCTTTCTTACTGATTAGCTTAGCAGTAGTAATTTCCCAACAGATTATAGAAGCCAGTACGTAATGAATGTTTCTGACATTAAGAAAAACCTTATTCATAAAAAGTATCCGTGTTAGGTATGATCTAGAATAAAATAGAGGTATCATATATTACATATATATCTGTTGGTCAGTTTGTAATAAATAATAAAAATAATTTTATCACATTCTGTCACTCTTATCTGCATAAGTTTGCTTAAAATCACATAAAAGTTTGTCTCCATATGCTCTAAACAGACTTGACTTGTTTGAGGTGAACTATATTTTGCTGAGCCAAGACAAAATAAGAAAGATTTCTTCAATTTATTCTTATGAGAAATAGGGATTCAAATTACTTTTATATTATTCTGTGAAAAAGATCTGGATTTGGATGGACTTGAGCAAAGAGGAGCCTGCTGTATATTAGTTAAACTCTATGCAAGATGGTGGTGCTATTGCATATGGATTTTGCTAATAGGTAGGTTTGATTTTTTTGGGTTGCATGGCTTGCCTTTTCATGAATTTGTTTTGAATTTTTGGGTTCAGTGAACCTGCAGAGGTTTTCAAATCTGTGACTGAAAGCTTTTCCAAACAGTTTTCTTCTCAGCTGGAGAAAATTGTCCGACATTATTACAAAGTCTTACTGGCGAGGCATTTTGGTCAGTACAGCATGAGTTTCTTATACTTTTAAACATCATTTTTCACCAGATGAGAGCGTACTTGTCATTTGAATCATTCTAGCTCTTTTTGAAATTCCAAGGCAGCTAATATACAAACTCAGGGATGCACAGCTTACGTGAATTTGGTTAGCTATTACAGACTTCCATTTTTATCCTTCTCCCACCTGTCTCTATCAGGATCTCCAGGTTATCTCTGTATGTGCTTAGGGGGCATGTCCAAGCTGTTTGACTGCCTGTGTGCCTTGCACAAGCAGGTGGCCTCTGAAGCAGTTTGGCTGCCTGGACATGTACAGTAGGTGAAGGCTAATGTGCAGCGGATCGTGACCTGAAGTAGTGAATGCATCTAACAAAGTGAAAACAGATTATGATGGAAATGTAATTTAATAGCCGTTGCCTTGTATGAGCAATGGATGCTGCTACATCTCCATTGCATGACTAGAGCCCAAAATATTGGGAAGTGTCACGTCCATTGCAGTTTTGCACTGCTAAGTTCTGAATAGTGAGTGTATTTGGCATCAGAAGGTAGAACAGAGCTGCTATGCGCATCACATGCAGCTGTATTATGGAACAATTACACATTGTGTTGGAGGCTGCACTGGTATCAGCAGCGGCTGTGGTTTAGCAACTATATCTACTGTTGCCATCCTTGTTCAGCTATCAGTTTGCTCTCTGTCCCCACACAACTCCCTAGATAGGCACTATAGCATAACCCTCTGGATCCCTTCAGTGTGGTCATTTACACAGTTGCTTGAAGCAGAGGTTTGAGGGAAATTTTGGAGAGGATTTCTGAGACAGGATAGAAAGTGCAGATCCTTTAATTTACCTGTGAAGCACAACTGTTTTGCTATGTAGTTTCAAAGTGAAGGTGAGGCTGAACGGGTTGGCATTATATTTAGTACATTGACAGCTTTCACTTGAAAGCTTGAAAATTCACTCTGCCACACATCTCATATTTCTCAGTCTCTCTCATCTCCCTTACTGCTTATTAACTATTTTTTTAGTGCAGTACCAGACAAATAGGGTTCAGGGTACCGTGATCTTAACCATGTGAGGAAACTGGTTTTAGTTTTTTTATGTATCAAAAATATCTCAATGGATTTTCTTATAATAGTCACCATTTAGAAGAGACAAGAATTAGAAGTTGTCATCTCAAAAAAAATCTGCTTTCTCCCTGAATCATTTGGAATAATTCAGTCTAGCAGAAACTACTTTACAGTTATAGTTTCACAAACAAAAAAGACCATATTTATAATCTAATAGTTCCTGGTGTAGGCTTGCATATATTTTCATAAAAACAAGGGTTGACAACTAAGCAGGAAGTCCTGTTTTGATAATGTGGATGGGTGGTTATAGTTAACCATCTCAGTCTGACTTTGCAAGTTGGTTTTTGTATACTACCTGCTTTACGAGTCTGTTAATGAGCCAAGATAGCTTCAGATACAGCAACATAAAAGTTTTACATATATTTACATGCTACATATTTTTTTACAGTTATAGCTGTGACTCTATGTAGCTGCCACTTTATATAGTAAATGCCAAATGTGGTCTCAGTTTATCGAGTGTTACAGGTATGTGTATGTCAAGTATTGCATAAGCTTTGTAGTCAGCTAGAGGATGTGTAGTCTGTTAGTATGCTTTGGACTCTGCTAGAGAGAGAATCTGTGATTTGTTGTTTGGCCGCTGAATTGCCAGTGTTGTAGTACTTTGCTGCTGACCTCTTTCTGGTACTACGCTGTATTAGTTACAGTGGTCTAGAGATGTCACTGGCTTGGGAGAGGCAGGGGCTGGAGGAAATGCCAATACTTAGAAAGCAGCCAATACTGTTAGGGAGAAATTAGGGTAAAAATGTCAAGTCAAAAGGGAGTTTGGATTATGGCAGTGAACATATATGTGGGACCTAGACCACATATCGATTCCCTGAGGCAGAATTGCTGCTCCATGCCAGTATGCACTTTCTGGCACCTGTCTTGAAAGAGAGAGGCTACTTTCTGTGTTATGGCATCCAAATGTTGTTACCAGAGGCATAGAATATACTTCTATGTAATCACTGCAAGTTGAAGGTCTGTATTTATGGATTATGCTTCCTAAAGTGAATGTGTTAAAGTGTGCTTTGCTTGAGTTTGCACTGTCTGTGTAAAATACTAGGGTGTGCAAAAGTAAACATGAACTTAAGGAAATGCGTTTTTATATCTTGGCATTCTAGTGGCTTGCATATTAAGCACAAGCAACTCATAAATGCAATTATGATCTTCCTAGCTGTTGACTGGTAAATGTGTGGTATCTGTGTAAACGTACAGTATCTGAGAAGCAAGATGTGTTAATTTAGACCTGTCGAGAGTTGTAAAGGCTGTGCAGGCCAAAATCTGCTTTCATCTATTTGTGAGCAAGATGCTTGCAGAAAATGCATTTGCTAAAATCGTAACTGAGATCAGAGTTTGGCCTTGCCGTGAGAGTCACTTAACAACGCTGTCCCGCTGTAAGTGTTAGCAGCGGCACAATCTCTTTTCATTGCTGTGTTGACTTTGCGAGCAAATAAAAGTATTCTTACTGCTGTTTTTAAAGGTACAAAGTAATTTGTTTTGCTGTCACAATGAAAGATTGGAGAAGTTTCTACTGAAAAAGGAGTAATCATTTTAAGTTTAGGGGTATTTTGTTTGTTTGTTTGGGTTTTTTAGGTAAGGTAGACATAAAACAGGTGAAATGTTTCCCATGGTTTTTTTTGCACGGTATTGTCATCTCTTTGGTCTTTAACACTGTAAATATGTACTGGCTGGTTAGATTAAAAGATAATATGGAAGAGAGATAGTTAGTGATCTTGGTTATCCTAAAGGGCATTTCTGCATCTATTGCACACTGACACTTAGGTGTGTATAAGTAGGTAGCCTCTACAATATGAGAGGGAAGAACTAGAATAATGGGATATGATGCTCTCTCATCCTAAAAGTCAGTGAGACTGGATCTTTCCCTTCATTCCCTCCTCACTGTGAAGAAGGGTGTCTCCACTCCCACTGCCTTTGTCCTGTGGTTCCCTTTCCCTAAAGTGGCCTGGATGAACTTTACCTAAAACTTCATGCATTCACACAGTAAACCCAAACTATTGAAATACAGAGGGAAAGGTGTGAAACTAAACCATGCCTCTGCAGCAACCCATCCAGACTGATCCTAAGCAAAAGCTGAGGTGTTTGATGCCCTCTGAGATTCTGTAACCCCCTGTTATAAATCACTTAGTTGCATAGAAGTCCACCTGTATTGAAAGAGGGGACCAGAGCACAGACCTGATACTTTCCTGTTTACAGGTCACTCTCCTTATCTTTTTAGCAAGTTTTTTGAGCTTTTGTCTTGGTCTTTTTTTTTTTTTTATCAGATCTTGACAAATGATTGTTCTCCTCTATGATATCCAAGCATTTCACCTAAGTTTGGAGAATGGTGGTTTAGGTGAGGGCAGCAGTATTCTGTGGTAATGGAAACTGGGGAAGGTGCTGTTTTTCCTTAATTTCATCTGACTGATGTATCTGACTAGAGACATCACTAACTCCTCCTAGCAATGGTGAATGATGTATAGAATAGAAACTGGGTCTCATGTCCTTTTACAAAGGCATAGGGATTTGTAAATACCCCATTTTGCCAGACGTGGTTAAGAGTGGACTTGTTGCTGTGCTTTGTGAACACTGACTCTCATTACATACTTCATAATCTTCACACCTAGTTCATGGGGTCCATGTTCTCCCTGCATTAGAAAGATGGGAGAGTTTGCTGGAGTCATGGGTTAATTACAAAACAACCCTTAAAACAATAAATCTGACATCAGCCAAGAATAAGTAATCTCTTTGGGCTGCTTGCTTAAGGATTGTGTGCTACTTCAGGCATACTTGTATCTGCTAAAATCGTTGTGTCACAGCTGTCAGTGGTTACAGCAGTACCCACAACCTGGAAATTTTCATTCTTGTGACAAGATGTTGAATCTAATTAGAGGAGCTTTTGTTTTGTTTATATTTATCTATTGCAAAAGCAGATAGAGGAGTGAAAAGCAGCGTGAATCTTTGTGGTCCTGGAATGGCAAACAGGAACTCTTCTCCTCTGGACATTCCAGTGGCTTTATTTTGACCTTGGGAGAGCAGTCTTGTGGAACAGGTAGGGACTGGCAAAGCTGTCTCCTGTGTTAGTCAAAGTCCAATTTTGTCATAAGTCCAAAGTCCAGCTGGTTGTTATAAGTAGCTGCAATATAAAGTTCCCAAAAATTGTCTTTTAGCAATTTCAGACTTTGTGTTTAGTGTAAAATAGAAGCTGGCAGCAGGGAGGGTTGGTGTTTATTCATAGAGAGTTTTTGCTGGTTTTCTACCACTAAGCATGCTTGAGGCTTAAACTGAGCAAATCTGCATGCAGTCCCACACCATAACACCGACAAAATTATTTAGGCTGTTCTGTTAATACAGTTCAACCATCACCACTTTTCTTGACAATGTTCAAACAGCCTATTCACATGTGGGACCTTCAGCTGGGAAAACAACAACAATAAAGTAGGTTAAAAAATGTTTGTTCATTTTTAGTTAGGAAGAAGGTGGAAAGGATGAGAGAGGTTGAAGTATTATGGGTTGGCAGAAAATCATCAGGAACCTCTGGAAGGAATAGAGGAGGATTGAAGAAACTGGAGCCCTGAGAGCAATCCTCTAAAAATATATTAGAACAGCTCTGTCAGTAACATTATTCTCAAGACATGCAAGTCCCACACTCATAATTGAAAAGTGCCAGGGGTAAGGTGCTCACCTTGAAACTCATTATCTACTTAAAATAATTTCTTTCATTTGCTACTGCTAAGGACTTGTTTTAAACCGAAGTAAGAGTTAGAGCCTGAAATACCACTTTCTTGTTGTTCTGAGAGAGGGTTCTCTCAAAGGGAATGGTAGAGTCCAGCTAATAAGGCCTGATTTATTTAGGATATGTGTTTATGATTTACCAATTATTTAGTGCCTCTGAGTTTGATAGTATTCCTCCTCTCATCCCAAAATATTGCAATATGGGAGGTTTAGTCATAAGTCTAGTTTGAAATACTTATGTATGTATGTATGTATTTATCATTACATGTACCCTTGGGCTCTACTGTGGTTCAGGGGGCTGCTTTAGAGACCTTGTCCTGAAGTGGTTGTGGTCTAACTAAATGAAAGAAGCAGAAAGAAGAGAGAACTATTATTTCTCAGAACAGACTGGGATCAGAAGCATAAAAAATTCAGTGTCTTATGTAAAGTCATGTGCAGAATCTTATACACACACAAAGTTTATTGAATATGACTATTGATTATTACATTTTTTTTCCTGATTATTATGAGAGAAGAATTTGTGTTATGATTAGGAGTCGGATGTCCTGTCCTTAAAGTTCAGTGCAAATTGTTGAAACATTAGAAAAAAGAAACAGGACAATTTACTAACAGGACAGAAATAAGCTTTTCTCTGTCAGTTGAAGGCTGAACCCCAGGGGAGGTGGTGATTATTCCTGAGTAATTCATATCAATATTTTGCAGAGGGGGAGAGAAAGAGAAATTGAAGACTGGGAGGGGCAGTAGGGTGTTACATCTTTAAGGGCTATTTTACTTATCTCCAGGGCTCACATTTAATCCAGAGTTCAGTTCAGCAGCTTGCAAAATCAATGTCTCTGTTCCCGATTCACCTTCAGACGCTTAGGCGTATCTTCATTAATCCTGTGATTCAGGAATAAGGCAGCCATGTGTGTTTGGAGAAACCCACCCATAGCACAAATGGAGTATTGCTCTAATTTCTTCTGGGATCTGTTTGCATTGTTATCTCAGTCACACAAAACAGGAGCTGAGCGAGCAATGAGCTGAGTGACCCCTCTCCGGCTCTGCAGCGTCCTTACACTGCTTAGGAGTAGCAGCACTCACCTAACAGGTTGCTATTGAGGGTGGCAAAGTAATTGGCTCGCTCAAACCGATAAATACTTCATGCTTCCTGAGCTGTGTAGTAGCAACAGGAATTAGCCATGCCTTTTCTTGCCTTCCCTTCAGACTTGCCAGAATGCAGAAAGGTAACTGCCCCAGTGAAAGCGGTGGATGGTGATGCAGGCTGCTCTGTGCTTGGTGGGGGGACCAAAACCTGACAGCATCCAGCCACGAGCTCAGCAAGGATGAGTGCTGTGGCAAACAGTGAACACTGAGCATCTTTGATGGGGTTTCTTTTACGCCCCTATTGCTTATGCAGGGAGATTAACAGCAATGCTCTAAAGTTGAAACAAATGGAGTGGCTTGCTGTTCCCTCTAGCTTTTCCCATGTTTCATTTCAGTATTCAAGCTGCAAATCCAAAGTATGATTTGTTGTTTATTTTTTCCTGCTTCTCTTTTTCTTGGTGGTGTTGAGTGGCGTGGCAGTGTTTGACTATGCAAAACAAACAAACAAAAAAATCCTGACTTATTCTGGGAGTAAGGTGGATGACGGCTGCTTGATTTCCCCCATGGGAGCTCCACTCCAGACTTCATCAATCCTTAGTCCTGTTAGCCTGAGACAGAAGGGACCACGCAGCTCTTTTAGGAACATGAAAGTCATGTAATCCATCATCTGAAGACCAGGCATTGGGCTGCTGAAAAGGGCTGATTATTGGTCCAGAACTTACTAAATTCAATGGCAGTGTTTCTTTCACCTCAGCAATCCTTGGGTCATGGTCCTCACTGTATCAGCACTTTTAGGAACAAATCTTGTCCCTGACACTGAATTGCAGGTCTCAGTTCAATACATTTCAGGAATTCTAAGGTTCATTTCTCCCCAACTCACTGCACTTCTCCATTGTCCTTGTGACTTGTTCATTGCAGGATAAAGTTATTCTTTAAGGCCACTTTCATGAGCAACTTCAAGCTACGCTCACTAAAAGTTACCATTCATGTCTGTGTTCTGTGGCTGTTTTATACTTCAAAATCAGTCCTCAGTGTGTCCTTTGAAATCTGTTCTTATGCAGAAATTTCTAATATCCTTGAAAGCTGGCAGGTAGCCCTGGAAAGACCTGATTTCTGTGGGATGTAAAGTTTTATCAGGTAAGTGCTGCAGAAAGTTTCAGGCACTTCCTCTATTCCTCCTTGGTACAAGTGCTCATGATAGTTTGGCTCTTCTATATTCAGGTTACATGTTTCTTTAGCTTGTATTCTTGTTGTATTCTTTGTGTAGTTAATGTAGTTTTTCTGAAAAACAAAATAATCTAATTTACTTGAAATATTTAAATAAGCTTCTACATGCTTGTTTCCAAGGGCTTGCAGGTAAATAACTCTTGGCAGCACTTTCTAAAGCATTGCCTATTCAGCAAAGGGTGCCTGTAGCAAGGACTGTCTTTGGTGCTTGCTGGGCTGCGCAGAGAGCCAGGGCTTGCCCATAGGGTGTGACGGGCCTTAGCATGAAGACTAACGTACACAGTGGTATGTTAGTGTGGCACAGCAGAGTACTGCCCGGGGAGAAGAAACCCAGTCCAAAATGAGCTGCAGACAAGCTACATCCATGCCACTTCTTAGCTAGTAAGCTTTATCTTTTAGGTTATGCTACACATGTAAGGGATGTGCCAGCAGTCAGGTATGTAACAGGGCTAAACACTGAGTAATGGATATGTCTATGTGGTTGGGTGCAGACACAAACGTCTTTTGCCCATGCTTAAAACTGGCTGCATGCTGGTGTGGAGGCCTGGCAGCTGCGGTAGTGTGGTGTTGTACCTGAGATGATAGATCTGCCTCTCAGCAAGGCTTATTACTGCTGGTACAATGCCATAGCAATGCAGCCACGCGGCCCCTGGAGCATGTAGAGAGGGAGACTGCATGTGTCTGCACTGGACTGCATATGCACACCCTCTAATTTCCCAAGTTGTGCCGTGTGTATTCATCAGAGAGTGCTATTCTTTGGTCTGCTGTGCCGTCCCTCTGGCTCTGGTGTGGGACACGCTGCTCTTCAGTTCGCTTGGGGGTGCCCATACTAGGAAATGCATTTCCATCCTGTTGCCAAAACTCCGCAGGAGCACTTAGCTTGATATGCTTAGACATTGCTGTGAAGATATATAAAAAGTTGCCTGAATTAAATCTCCATCTAGTGTTTTTTTTTTTTTTTTTTTTTTTTTAAATAAGAAACAAAAAAAGACAAAAAAGATCAGCTTAGTTTTAGGAGTGTGAAGAAAGCAAGAACAGTGCTATGTCCTGTGTCATTGCTACTTTAAACAAGCTAACTGCAGTCATTACACAGTGAAAATAAAAATGACGGAATCAGCAATTTACATTTCTAATTAGAGTCATGGTTTTCTTCTTTTGTTAAAGAGAAAGGTTAAAAAGTCTGACCAGAGATATTTATAGGGAACCTCACACATCTTTAGTGGAGAAATAAGAAAGTGACTGACATAATTTTCAAATTATATAGTTTACCTTGTGGCAAACAGTGTGAGAAAGGAAGCAGCAGAGAACTGGCATAGTGAAAACTTATTGATGCTTGTCTTCTGTGATGAAGAACAAATGTTCATTTAGTCCTACACATTGTTAATTGCTCATCCCAGGTTGTGGGGGCTGGTGGGCTGGGGTGCATCCTATTTGCAGCCTCACGATAAGCAGCTGTTTCCTTGGCGAATTCATTTCTGAAAGTGAGATAATCCGATTTGAATGGAGCTGCAGACACCCACTCATTCTGCCAAGCAAGGAAAAAAAGGGGCGGCGGGGGGGGGGGTGGAACAGATTTTTCTCTGCTTCTTCCTTTGCACTCTGCCATTATTCAAGGACAGATAAAAATCTCAGCCTTGTTTCTCTCCTTCTTGTTTGTGGCCCTTGATAACTTTGTAAGCTTGGTTATTTTTGCTGGAAATTACAAACTCACTTCATTCTCCTTGGCGTAATTCTTGAATCTGTAAAACTGCAGCTGTGCCAACACACAGGACTTTGATTCTGATTAAGCAAGGAATGTAAGCAAGTGCTTGATTTAAAACATATTTTAAGCCCACCTGTATTCAGCAGAGCTCTCAAGCTATCTGTATTGAGGACTTACAGTGTCCAAGAGTACAGAAAAGTCCTTATAATATTGAGGATGTATGGGCATCTGGCGCTGTACACCTCCAGGAGTCCATCTCTTATTTATCAGATGCCACAGTTGTTCAGCAATTTCACAGTAATTTTTTGAAAGTTTTTCACCTTCACTTTAGAAGATAAAATGCTTTTGTATTTCACTGTGACTTTCCTCCTAACCCCCTTCTCTATTTTTACATTTTCTCAAATTGTCACAATATGCTAGAACTTGGATGAATCTTTCTCTGGGCACAGATGTCTCCTTCGAACTGCCTGAACAGTATGGAGTGCAAACCACATTGCTCTTTCATCAGCTACCCTCAGGCCCTGATCCATCAGAGGCTAATTGGCAGTCACTGAGTTGTCATGTTTACTCTGCACTTCCACGCAGTGCTGTGCATGAACGTACATCGAGGTATGAGTGAGTCTAAGCCTTGCACAGTGTGAATTTGGAAATACCCGGATACCAAGTGAGGTGAGGAACAAGGACGGACATGGCGCTAAAGAATGGGCCAGAGGCAGCGGTGCTTTCTGGAAGGCAGACAGAAGAAATGTCTTTTTTTTTTTTTTTTTAATGATTTTCTGAGGGCCAGCATGTATCTGATGGCTCAGAAAGTTGTTTGGCTTCCCAGGCAGGCTACATAGGGGTGGCAGCTGGCCA
Source organism: Morus bassanus (assembly GCA_031468815.1). Classification (NCBI taxonomy): domain Eukaryota; kingdom Metazoa; phylum Chordata; class Aves; order Suliformes; family Sulidae; genus Morus; species Morus bassanus. The sequence continues at coordinate 9,371,742 of CM062583.1, forward strand.
CCCTCAGCTGCATTACACTGAGAACAGAAGCAGCACAGGATCAAGGAGCACTGACAAAATACCGAGGCCCAGTCTGGGGAATGCACATCCTGATAAAGAAAAGTGTTTGAAAAAGTACATGTGCAAATACCTGGTTCACTGTGTGATGACTTGCTGAAGAGGGACAGTAACCGCAGCAAGACCCATCTGAGATGGGCTCTGCTGAGTGACCTGCAGAGATTTGCTCCTCTAGAGACCCATGTTGCGGGGGGATAGTCTAGGTCATCATGAGGGCAATGTGCTTACGGTGCTTCCTCTCTGTGCTGGTAGCCTTGTCACAGCTTTTGTGGCTGTCATTCCTGAGTAATGTTTATCTCTCTGATTTTAATGTTATGAGCTCTATTCTGTCATAGACACTTTTTTTTTAGATTAAGGAAAGTAACACTTCACCCTCCATGCAGCTGTGTGCAGTATATTTACCATTAGATAACAACATCCTTAAGGCAGGATTCACCCAAGCCTGTATGTCTGTAAAATTATATCCCAGCCTTCCCAGAACATGTCTCCACTCTGAAAAAGAAGTTACCTCAGTAATATGAACCCATGTCAGGAGCAGTGAGTGTCTCTACAATAGAAAAATACATGCATACTGCCTGCTTAGATGAGGAGCTGTCTGCCTTAGAAAGAGTATCGTTTCCATATTTAGAACTGTGCTTATTCTTTGTATCTGTGAAGTATTTATTGGCTGTAATTGATGAATCCTCTGTCTGGGGACTCTTTCTGGCACTGCGAGTGGGCCACACTTCATGGTAGTGGAATAGGTCTCTCCCAAACCTAACTTCTGTCATTTAAAGGCTGCTTTTGTAAGCTGTGTAGCAGTGGCAGTCCAAAGGTTAAATGGCTGCCTTTCAGCTTCTGCACAGCAGTTATATGGGATTAGGTTTGCTCAGTGGGTCTCTAGGTACTCATAAATCAGAAAGCTCCCTTGCTATGATTTCTTCCTTTTTCTGTAATCTTTCCAAGGAAGCAAATGACCTCTTCTCACTGGGATAGTGCAGATGATGATATTTTTCCCTGTAGCAAGCCACAAAACTTTTTTGTTCTGTGCTTAGAAGGTTATTGTTGTTGGGGGGCGGAAATCCAAATGCCATCTCATGAGAGAGAAAAGTGATAACTCACTACTAATAGATTTATGATAAGATCTTTGTTGCTCTCCATGTTCTGGTGGTCCACACGTCCCTTTGATGCATCTAGCTGAACCCCTCATACCAGCATGGTTTCTTCATTTACTTCCTGAATTTCCTTCTGGAAATACCAGAGTTTCTTTTTGCGTAATAAAAAAGATTTGGGAGTTTATGTGTGTAATGAAAGGAGCATGGCAAAAGGGCGCTGAATAAAATGTCTGCCTTTAGCCAGCAGTTGGTGTGACTCTGTTGCGTGCTGGGTGGTCTGGCTGTACTTCATTTATTACACTCCCATGTAAATATTGGCAGACTTAGTAGTTCATAGTTATGCTTCTTACATGACATTTCTCAGTATCTGTCAGTGGGTGGTATTAAGGTGTAATACACTAGACTGAGTCTAGCCAGTTTACAAGTGATTTTCTTTATGTTCAACCCATCCCTTCCTCTCAGAGCATTAATAATCTGGTAATGGTGATGTCTATGATACTAGAAGGAGATTCTGAAAGTGAATATTTCTTCCTTGCCAGATATGTCTATAAGCCAGAACAAAGAGCAGAACTGGATTGGAATTAAGGTTGCAGACTTAAGTTTGAGCCTGAGAAAAGTCTTTAAGGCTCTAGGCTGAATGGCTCCTAAGGTAATGGAAGATGTAACATTTAAAATTCAGAGGCTGAGGGAAAGAGGATTGCAGCCTGAGAGCTAACCATGGAGGTGGCAGGGGAATACAGGTGGTTCCATGACTGGGATATGCATACTTACTGCAGTAGTGTCTGCTTATATTTGACAGTTAAGGCCTGCCTGGAAGTGCAGTTTGGCATGGCCCAGGATTGTCCCAGGTTCTGCAAGCTGGAAATTCTCTGATGAAATGGATTTTTCTTGGGAAAAAGTATATTTGTCAAGTCTGACATGTTTCACAGAAATTTGCCAGTTTTGAGGAGCTTCTGACAAAACACGTACAGGAATTACTGGAAATGAACCTGGTTTGCTGCCATTAAAACCAGTGCATTCGTCTAGAGTGGGGGCTTCTGGAGTCCCTAGCAGCAGTGCTGACTGCTATTTCAGTGCCAGGGGTGTGAAGGTGGCTCCCACTATTTTGATTGCTCTGGAGCTTTCAGGATCTAGAGGTATCCATCTAGGGAATCTGCTCCAGGAATTCCATGTCCTTGTTCCAGCACAAGGTGGCCCTTGCATTACAGCTGGGAGACCTCTCAGAGGTCCCAGATGTTTGCTCTGCTAAAGGCAGATGAAACTGCACAAATTTAGATAGGCTTTGGAAATCTGGTGAGCAAGCTGTTGGTCAAGGGGCTGTCATTTTGCATTCAGTGGCTGAAAGTTTACAGATTTGGGTGCTGGGAGCAAAGTATAAACTAGAGGAGCCTATGATACCAAGTTGCAGGAAGGGTGATGGGAAAGCTGTCATGGGTCAGCAGGTTCCTGCCAAAACACAAGATGGGTGCAACCCACCCTGAAGTCACCAAGACTGGAAAGGTAGGGACATGAACCAGTGTTTACCACTTGGTGGAGGAATTGCAAGGCACCTTGGCATAACATCCAAAGGCAATACATGTTGCCTGGGAGTACTTCCTCCTTTAAAAGGAGAGGAAATAATGGGCATGATGGTAAATCATGCCATGTCTCTCCTGATTTGAGGCAGCACTAGATCAGTTAACTGAAATCATTGTCAAATATCAAAAATAGTACATGACAAGTAATAGATTGCAGAATTAACAATATTTGCTGAAAAATTCGTAGAGACTGATTCTTCTAAGATTTATTTATGCTACTTTTGCAGCTTGAGGAAAGAACCAAATAATGCTTTTCCGAGAAATAAAAATAGTTATTATTTAAGGGACAAAAATTTGCAAAAACTGATCCTTTAGTGTAACAGCAGCTTTAAAAAGAGGTCACAGCCCTCAGTCTTAAGAATTTAGCAGCTCTCAAGCTGAAAGCTCTGTTAATCCAGAAAATAAGAGAAAGCAGATCAGCTTGCTTGAGCTTTAATATAGCAAACTGCTGCCAGGCAAATAAATTGATCCCAGATAGGAAGGAACAACAGAATTTGGAAGTGCAATAAAAAATAAGATGTGATCATAAAACACAACATAAACCCATATGTTTAATGTTGGTTTTTTTTTTTTTATTTTCCATTTAGTGTTGTGATTATGCTATAGCTAACAGCAGCCGTTAAACAAATCAGCGCAGACAGGCTGAAATACTGTTTCAATTACCCTGCTCACAGCAGCTCAGCCCAGCCCAGCTATAAATAACTAGCAGATCCTCCATTGCTCCATGGATTAAGATTAAAGATATGCAGATAATTTAAAACCTCAACATACACTCCTCCACTGCAGAATGTATTTTGGAGCCAATTGCTTGTGTCCCCCAAAACAGAGTATACAGCTGGGAGGCTACCATCAAATGAAGCATTAGGCTAATAGTATTTTATGACAAGGTAATGATAGACTAAGCCAAAGCACTTCATCTCTCTCTATATATGTTGCTTTGTGTTAGATAATTAGGAAATGCGTTTTCCCGTCCTCTAACCTCTTCAGGCTCCTGGAGAATTTAGGCAGTCTGTGCCTGTGTGTGATATGCTGCCTTCACAGAAGGGAGCTACGTTCCACCAGCTAGGCTGGAGGGGAGCATGTTCCTCAAAATTCTAGTATGTTTAATCTGTTTCAGTTAAGGTGATAACTAATACAAACACTTACAAATATAACTCCTCCATGCTCTCTCTCTTTCTCTCCCTCTATTTCTGGACAGTTGGTGCTGTACACCTAGGACATCCAAATGACACAAGAAGATAAATTATGCATGGAACAGTATCCCCCAGAAGTTTTCTTCTTGTCTGAATATCTCTGGGCTTAAAATAAGCTGGATTCTGAGTTGTCCAAGACATTAAGGTAGCTGAGTCAAATGTAAGAGCAAGCCAGTTAAGCTGTGTGCTATGAATGAATTGCTTAGAGAAAGTGCTGGCTAATTGACTGAGAGAATATAATTGTCTTTTGAGCTACCTACAGAAAAGTGGGCAATTCAATGCAGAATATTGCAGTGGCTACTTTGACCAGACCAAGTCCTTTTCAGGTTGTTGTCCTTAGCTCTAAAGTTAATTTGGGATTTATATTGATGAATGTCCTTTTAGAAACAGGCACTTAAACAGCTCTTTCTCACTAGACAAGTGAAAGAGGAAGAACACTATTTTCTTCCTACTCTTCAGATTTTACTGAATCCATCAGTGTTAAGAGCTCATGTCCAGGATGTGTGAGATGTGATTTTACTGCCCTTAACTTGACAGGATCACAGTCTGCATGCTGTATGGTCTAGTAGAGTGCCTCAGCCGTCAGAGTCTGCCGAGTTTTTTGATTTTCAGCGAACAGCAAAATGTTGACTGAGACCAAATGCGAGTGAGAAGTAACATGGTAGCTAACTCCTTTCTTAAACTTCAAAGTCTTGGATTTCAGGCTTATTTATCTCACCATAAATGCCCTTGGATTTAGCTTCTTTTTCTCCTCTCCCAGATGGAAGTCGCAGTCAGCACACTCTGCAGTAATTAATTTTCTTTCTTTTGTTTTCTGTGATTCAGGGAGCATTTTACAACTCTAACAGGGAGGTTAGATAATACATTTTGGTTTAAACATTAGGGAGCTGAACTGGGATTTTGTTTATAGTCCCTGCAGAAAGGGAAGGACATTGACTCTGAATCTGCCATGTTTTAGATAAATTTTTAGTCACTGCGCTATGAGGTAAGAGTGGGAAATTGGAAGAGCACCAAGCTGGGGTATAAAAAGCAGTACATTACTGAGTTTGTGAGCTCTGCTATACGCATGACCTGGACACTCAGGATGTTGTGGATACAGAGAGACAGACATATAGAACACTTGAAGAACTTAGATAACTAGGAAAATCCAGTTCCTAGGTTAGATGGCTTAACTCTGACTCTCTGGGTACGTTCATTTTGTTCATTCCCATCCCTCTCTGTGCCACTTTGATATAATCTGTTGCTGGCAGTTCTGAACATCTAAATGCTTTATATATCCTAAAGGGGTTTGAGATGTCTAAGCCATTTATTGATGCACTGATTAATTAGTTCCACATTTTAATGAAGGTAATTTGCTCAAACTTCTCAGCACACACATGCTGTGTATGTGAATACCTTTATTCCTTCTCCTTTTAAGTGAAGTTGTGCTGATTTATACTGTGTGAAGCTGTGACCAGATAAGTGTGTGTGTACACAAGGGGGAAATACAGTGAGTGAAGGAAGAAGAAAAATAGCATCACAGGAACGGTTTGGACTCTGATTAATTCCAGTGAATAAAGGACCCCCCTCAGATATAGTACTGCCTCACGGGGGTATGAAATGGTCAAACAGACATAATCTGCTAGAGGACATCTGTCACATTTTATTCCTTTCTTGTCAGCATGCTTGCCAGAACAACAGATGAGATATTTACAGAGAAGCAGAGAAGCCTGTTCTCTTTTGTTGGTGGTGTCATGTTTTGGCAGTATGACTTCTTCCCCTGTTTTGTGTTGCAACGTTGAGACATCACAGTACATACACCACCACTATTAGCGGGAAGATGAAAGTACAGTGTGCAGTAAATACTTCAGGAGTGAGAGGAAGTATCTGTAACCATGACAAGGAGTATGTCTATGAGGAAAAGAACCAGCAATCTTAGACAGTCTCGAGAGATTTGGGGACCTCACACTGCTGGAGCTCCTGAAGAAGACAGTTATGGACAACTTCATAATAGCATAGGTGTGTTGGGTGTCCCCTGAACTGAAAAAAAGTCCCCAAGCTTGATGTTTGTTTAGAAGACACACATATTTCTTTGGTTATCATCTGTGAAAGTGTCATATACACCCACATTAGTCTAAGACTCCAGTCCATTGCCTTGTGATGAGGTAATGTGCTGTAAAGCATAACTCTAACTCCTGTACTTAAGACATGAGTATTAACAGTCTTCCAAATGAGGTCAAAAAGTCCTTTTCTAGGCTGCAGCAGGTTTTGTACTTTAAAAATACTGCTGTGAAACAACTACTTTACTTTTGCTCCAAATGTGACTTTAAAATGAAAGGGAATTTGTTTCAAAAATAATGGCAAGAGGGTTTTTGCCATAAATGCAGCCCTGAAGCTTTTGTTGTTGTAGGACCCAACAGAGTCCAATCTGAAAATATGCTGATCAAATTCCCAGGGGTATAGTGGTGAGTACTAAAAAGTCTGAGCCATTTTGGAAACTCAGTACCCTTGTTGGCAGGCTGAGAATTAACCCTGCTCCTATGGAAAGAAAAGACCACAGCTGCCTACCCCAGCTTCCTCTCCATGAGGGAAGTGAAGCTTTCCCCTGGCTGAAGTAAATCATTGCAGTTCCCAGGCAAAGCACTGTAACAGAGTTGCACCTGTGTTGCTCTGCATTTCATGTGCATTAGGTATAGGTGGGAAGGAGTCACGCTAGCTGCAGTGTAAGGCAGAGAGAGAAGTAGTAGATCTTGCTAAGAGTTCTCTAAATAGCTTAAGATTTTAGATGCTTTTAGGAAAAACTTGGTATCACCTCTGAGTATAGTGAGGGAATAATTTCTGTGGCGGGAAAGCTTAGGTGCCAGAGGGGTGTTTCAAAGGAACTGGTTGAATTGCCTTAAACAAAGACAGGCAAGCTAAGTTCCCTCTCTTCCAGCTCCTGCATTGCATTAATCTCTTGTGACAATGCAGTTAAGTGAGGGAAGTCTCTTTAGTCACTGAGAACAGCAGCAAAGACAGTTACCATGGTGGAAATTGCAGAGACTCAAGAAGCCTAAGGGGGACTGACAAAGCTTTGCCAAGCACATTTGTTTTCCTGAGTTTTGTGGGGTTGAGAGTTATGAAGTCTCTTGGTTTCTTTTCTAGCTGGATTTTAAAATTGTGTGAAGCAGAGACAATTGATGAAGTTTGCCATTAAAAAAATGAAGATATGGCATCTACAATGAATCTGGTTTCATTTCAAAACAGCAGCAAACCGAAGAGGCTGGATACAAAGTGCTGCTTGCTTGTCTATTTATTGAACATATATAAATATATACATGCATATATACATGCTCCTTGTAGGACTTCTTAGCAACCGCTTTCTAAGTGCTCTCTTCCACTCCTAATGGCCACTAATGCCATTACAGATTGCTCTGTACCAGATGTAGACAGGCCATTTGAAAACAAGTCATCTTACTGACAGATGTCTCTTTTCATCATTTCCTTAAATCAGCTCAGATTTTTGCATCTTTTTTATTTCAGGGAATAAAGTAAGGTGTGGTCTGTACCCATCTGAGGGGACGTTTTGAAAGACAAAAAGTGAACAGAGAAGCCACAGCATGTGCCTATCTCTGCTTGGATGAACAGAGCCTGCTATCACCGGCAATTCTGACTCGAATGCAAATTCTTAAAATGCATGCCACTGCCTGGTACCGATATCCAGACATTTTGCTTCCAGTTGTACCTGGCAGGACGTAAGCAGTGACTATTAGATTGTAAATTGAGGACCTAAGCGCCCCTTCTATGTAATTAGTACCATTACCTTGTTACTGTTATTTCCTAAACACTTAGTTTTGAACTGAAAACCCTGCTCTCTTTTCTTGTTTTTCTTACAAGAAACCTGTTATTCTCCTCCCTCCCCCTGCCCCCCTCAATACTGTAAGTAAAAAAAAAACCCTGCATTTTTATTTTACAGTGAATTGTTTGGCAGGTTCCCTTGTGCTCTAATGAATTACAGAGTGGTTCCAAGGTCGCCTCTCTTTGGTATTGTTAGACTTTGGCAGAGCAAGGCCACCTGGTTTAGCTGGTTTTTTAGCCTGTCTCTCAGCTGACACTTTTCTCTCTAATTCAACAAACAGACTCTTCTGCCATTGCCTGACTTGTCTTTCTTTCACCTTTGTCAGCTGAAGTACCATATGTCAATTCTGCTGTGATACCTTATTTCCATAGTGATGCTTTCCTTGTGGTCAGTGGAAGTTCTTTAACCAGTACACAGATTGAAACCTCACTTTTGATCTGGTCACATCCACTGAAGAAGTTCTCTCAGATCAAAGATTGGTCAGCAACAGAGGAGTTATGCTGCTGATCATCTCCTGTGGCAATTGGTGTGGGGATGGGATGGGATCAGGCAATAGCACTGAAGTCCAAGTTCTGATGAGAACATGTTGCTGCTGGTGAATGCTGACCCAACCAACAAAACCTATTGGATGGAATAGGCAAATGGTTTACTTTATGAATACCCTTTCTCACTTGGAACAAGTGCTTTTCAATCTGAAGTTACTGCACAGCACAGCGATTAATATGTTTTCATTATCTGCAACTGTTTAGAATGAACTGAAGGAAATTCAAATAGACATCAAGTTGTCAAAAGGCAACTGTAAGTAGGGCTGGGGCCTGTGCTAGTTATATTGCTGCTCTCACTGTGCACGTGACATCATTCACAGCATCTAGAGAAGACAGAGATCCCTAAACTGTTCTTTTTCAGCTTACACGCCAAGATGTGATGAAGTGGTTAATTCCATTCCAGAAGCACAGACATGCCATGGATAATATTTCCAGAAAATGAGATTGAAGTCTGTCTATATTCGTGATAGTTTATCTGAAACAAAACCATGCATGCATTTGCCGGTTGATCTGCAACTGGATAGCTGAAAAGCATTTGAAGAACAAGTGCCTGTAATCATACTTTTAATTGCGGATAATGCATTCTCTGTTATGGCAGAGAGTTACAAAGTGTGGTGCTTCTCTGGAAATTCCTCTGTCAAACAGTGTCAGGATGAACAAGAAGCAACACACTCCAAGGGCTACAGCAGCTGTGGCCATCTGTGGAGAAATCATTGGACTAAAGCAGTGGGCTGTTTCAGAAACAGCTTCAGTAAGTTGCAGAAGCTTCATTTCCACAACATCCCTTCCCAGAAAGTTTCGCTGAATCTCAGGTGGCTGTGATGTTGCTCCAAAGCAATGAGCGTTGTGAAGAGACTCAGCAGGAACAGCTGCTGCCTGGCGGAAGAGGCTACATGGGGTGGAGGATCTACAGTGATTGCCACATCGTCACATGTTTTGCGATGTGGTAGCATGTGCAGTTGTGGTTGTAGCTCGTGGGCAGGGTGGGGGGGCTAAAGAGCTCCTTTTCTGTCATGATAATAGGTACCTGATTCTTAAAACCTCTTATAGCTCTGAGTTTTGATGCAAATATTAATTTAATCAAATGAATTTGAGTTGGGTGCCCATAAGCAGATCTGGATTTAGACCTCTGTTTGCCTGGCCTTCCTGCCACGCTGAATTCCTTTGTGAACACTGACTGCTTTATCAAAGCATACGCTCTCCATCTGACTTGGGGTAACTCTCAGATTTTTCACAGCATTAGGATCCATTCCTTTGCAAGAAGACGTCTGTGGATTTATTGTGTTCCATCAGGAAGTTCAGATTTCAGGATTTTCTCATTTGCAAGCAGCATCAGGATGTCACCATTGCATATACAGGTTGTTGCAAGCCCTTCATACCAATTAAGATACCCGTACAAGGGCAAAGCAGGCATCTTGAGGAGACTCCACTATTTGTTCAGGCCAGAGGTGTAGTCTTTGTGCTAATAGCAAACACACCTCTGAGTCGAAAGTGTTAGTCTCTGTCATGCCAGGCACCTCACACCAATACTTTCCTGCCAAAAGCAGCACAGGCGGGTGATATCTAATAACAACTGCAACAGTAGCGATGAAAAGGTGCCTTCTGCCTTGTGTTCAGTACACTGAAGAAAGCCTGAGCAAGTGTGCTTTTGGGAGACAGAAATGAATCAATAACCTGATGAGGACTGTCAAGTAATGCTGTTGTCTGCAGTGCCTTTAATGGTTTAGATCAATAAACTGCAATTCTTTTACAAAAATGTGTTGCGTTCACTTCTAAATCTATCTCCCTGCTTCCTATATTAATTTTTAAAAATGAGAAATATCCTAAGTGTTTGCATTGTATGAAATCTGTATATAAAATCAATTGGTGTATAACAAAGGGCCTTCCTTTGCTTATTCAGAAAGCACACATATAAAGTGCCATGTCTGCTGTAGTACATTTTTCCCTATTTTTTTAATACAAAGGTCATAATAAATCATCATTTGCAAATTTTCAGAGACACTTTAAAAATATATATTTCTTTCTGTCTTATTTTCTTTGGAAGTTGGAATTTGTCCAAGTATCACAATATATTTCGCTTCACAAAATTTAAAAGAAGAAAGTAATCTCCAGATACCTCTACTACGTGAACTTCTCTGTCTAAATAATTTTTATTTCTGCTGTGCTGTAAACTTTAATATATACCCCTTCATTTCAGATTAATAATACAACAATATAAAGATTCTTTTTACTATACTTCACATTTAGTTGCCCAAGGGGAATTTGCTTTTCCCTTTAAATATTAAAAAGAAGCAACGGGAGGTGGAAGAAAAGGAGGCTGTTAGATTATTTAACATAGAAACTAAGCTCAGCACGGGAGGTAGGGTTTTGCCATCTATTCTCCAAAGCAAATCAACACAATAGCTTTCAAATATTTAAAGGTGTGTTACTTACTTAAATGTGCCGGTATATGTAAAATATAGTGAGAATGATCTTAGCCTTAGATGGTAATCTTCCCCTTGGTCCTCCCATAGGATCAGCCAGAGCAAAGAAAAGCAAAAGAATATTGACAAAGAGGTAGTTAGAACATTTTCAAAGATGCAGAACGGTGCTAGGGGGTGTTTCAAAGTACCTGGGTGTCCACCTTCTTTGACAGTTGGAATATTTCTCCTGTTCTATTTACCATTAGTTAAGTGAGTAGTGGACACATGCCCCTGACCTTAATGAAAGAAAATATTCCGATAATTGCCATTGAAACCTTTTGCTAAAAGAATTTTCTTCTGCAAAACTTTTTGATTTCCTAAAGCAGTGGAAGCAAGACCTCCTTGAATATTATTGGTATTTTAGCTTTGAAGATCTGTTAAAATCTGGTCTCATCTGCCTAAGTGGGTTCATCAGATAAAGGTAGGAGCAGGGAGGAAATGGAGAACCTTGCAACACACAGAAGCATTGAAGTCCTAATGGAAAACAAGAGGTGTTGGCCCCATCTGGCATTCACCCTCTCCCAGCCAGCTCCTTTTTGTAGGAATTGGTATCTATGCAGACAGCCCTCCTTGGGGTTTTGACGTTTAGGGTCAATCCAACTGACACAGAGACTGCTGACTCTGTGTATGCTGGCAATAATGCATGGGACTCAAAAAGGCACAGTATGCTCCTAAGCTGCAAAGAGTTTATGTTAGAGAAGGGTGACTGTGTAAATCTTATCACTTAGAACAAAATGGTTCCCACCGGCAGAGTCCCCATTTCAGTAAAATTCCCAAGGCTGATGTGTATCTTTGTTGACTGACGTGTTTAAGCCACAGTACACTTACCTTTCTGCTTTAATAGCTTATTAATGTAATTTTAAGTTAACAATATTAATTTTAAGTAACCTCTGTGTTTCACACACACTGGTCACGCTGCTGCAGGAACACAATATGTAAGGATTTGCTGAGGTAAATAGGAATAGGTTTGAGATTAGCTACTGTGTATGTTATAGCTATTATATAGTTTTATGTAACATGGAAAAGTAACATGATATCACTATATAAGGTTTTATTCTGTTAGCAAAAACAGTCTTAAATGCTTTGTGGAATATTTTTAACACGGACCTTTTGCATCCTTTGCTGGAAAAAAAATAGCTGCCTACTTACAATCCTAAATGTATGGTGCAGCTTTGAGAAATTCTGACAGTGTTCAGAGTGCATGCCTGACTCTCACATGCTCATTTGAATGTTTTTCCCTATTCAGTTTCATTCCAAACATCTGCCAATAGTGATATGAATTCTGCAGTTCTTTGATCCTGCATCCTTTTATGAAGCCGCAGCTTCAGGTACAGAAGCGGTAGGAGCACCTAGAGGCATGACTGGTGGTGATGAAATGGTAATGTATTTCTGGGATTGTGTTGCTGGAATTAAGAAGGATAGCACGTATGGAAAGGCGTTTGCAGGTCTGCTGTTGGAGTATACTAGTGTGTGGACTGATGGGGTGGAACCTGGAAACACAGCATCAAATTGCATCTTGTGATAGTTAAGGGTGGAAAATTGACTGTCCAGAGACACAAGGGCAAAAAGGACATTAGACCAAATCCTCTCTATTTCCAGAATGCATTATCTGTTTATGAATCAGTAGGATATGGCTGTTACTATTTTAAAATAGAAGCTTAGAATTTTGAAGGCCTTTCTATTTTTTCCTTATAGCCTGCTAATCATGTTTTCAAGATTTGTATTAGCCATTTGAGAGGCACAATTAGAGAGCCTTTTTTAAACAGAAGGAAATTTTTCATCATATTTAACACTTGTTTAATTGTGTCTTCATGTGTTTATTATGAGGTATTTTAAAGTATAGCTAGATAGGTCCTGGTGGTTTACCAAGACCATGCTCTGAGGGAAGGGAGGGCAGGATATTGCTGTTCTCTTTGCGGTCAGTGGGAGTTTTGTTAGACCAGAAGCTTTCTTGGAACAAATTAAAACTATTGAATTTTTGCTGCAGCTTTTAAAACAATTAGTAAGATTTTGTTGTTGCTTCAGGGTGTTCAAAAGGTTCAATGGCTGCAGTACCAGACTTGTAAGCTTTTCAAAGGTAGCAAATAGATTCATAGAAGAGCTGTGCTATTGGAGAGCACAGGGCCCAGTGACTGCATTCCCTAGGGCTCAGGCTGCACTTTAGTATTTAGTATGTCCTAGGAATTTTCATGACTTATTCATTCTTGTACACCTAGGCTCTGTAAAAGACAATGGGATAATATTTTTCCCTTTTTAAAAGCTAGATAGAGAGGCGATGATGCTTTCATGCTGCCACGTCTCTGCATTGACAGGGTACACCATTGGAAAAGGCTTGAAAATGGTAAAAAGGGACACACCAGAATAGGCTGGACCTTTTCTGAAAGCATTTTGTCAATGACAATCCTATTAGGCCACTTTCGAAACTGGAGGAAGTTCTTTCAAGGTTTTCCAGGCAAGATTCACAGATGCCCTTGGTATTCACTGGGTACAAATAAAAGACTGAAGAGGGACTTATGGCTCCCTGATTTGAGACTGACTTTGTTCTGGCCTTGGCATAGACTAGAACAGCTTGAATGCTACCCCTTAGGTATGGGCCACCAGAGGCCGGCTATGACATGCTGTGACCATGCCTGAATGTGCGCTATGTACAATCTCTTTCTTTCATAACAGAAGAAATTTTTTCACATGGAAAGGAATAATACTATCTCTTTTTACTGAGGAGTATTTTACATACGTATATACATGCATGTATATTTACATTACATGTATTTGAGTTGCCCTTTCTGTGCGATACACAGGCCAGCTCTATCAGTTACTCTCTCGAGACCTTTTTTATTCACCTCAGTAACTCAACTGGCAATGTGGTGCCTGTTTCTCCACAGACGATCCAGGGGCACAAAAAAGGAGCAAATGCAAATGCAGTGGCTTCCCCATCACAACAGAAATGTGGAAAGGAAAAATAAAAAATAATCTATGTTGCCAAGTGAGCAGAATCGATAAGGAAAGCAAAGTTAGCATCAGGCTGCTTGGAGAACATTACCAGCAATGTGAAGTTTCTTATACCCCACAGAACAGCCACAATAAGGTGAGTTAAAAATTTGCTAACGAGTCTGGAGAGCCTGTAAAGTAGAGGCAGTGTATTGAATTCAGATTGGCATGGGTTTCAGCAGACTTTACAAGCCCCTGGATGATTTTTAAAGGAAAGACAATGTTTTGGCTCTGTACACTATTTGCAGCTCAGAAATAATCACAACGACAAAGTACAGCTTGCCATGAATAAGTGCCTTAATGTCTGTGCCTTGCAAAGGTGCAGGCAGAAACTGATAAGCCTAATCATATTGGTAGGTGTGTTCATACGTTATTTTCATGCTGTGCAAAGTATATAATTTGTAAGAGCCGACCTGAAAATTCAACTCTTTATTGAATACAATAGGGAAGCAATAACCCCTCTGGCTTGTGAGCAGAGGCCTGCAAGGAGGGAAGAGGGTGAGTGACCAGGAGTAGCACTCAAATGCAAGCATTGTGGTCTGCTTTCACAGGTTTCTGATGGGAATTCTTTGCTGTAATTGCAAGGTTTTCATCATAGCAAAATAGGCTGTATGCTCCCTCCCTGTCTGCCTGCCTAAGGAAAAAATGACAGCCTTAGTAGCAAAAAAGAGGCACGATATTCTAGAAAACATGGCTGGTTTTATTCAGAGGAGAGAAGGTGGCTAAAATTAAGTAAATGCTTTCTGCCTTACCAGTTTTCTCCTTTTAAGTAAAAATTGATGAACTGCTGACAATTGTTATGCAAAACCAGAATCAATAGCGCATATTAGGGCTGAAATTTCTAAGACTGCCAGCTTGATTCAATTTTAAGTAATGTATTTGTGCTGATTCAAGGTCATAATTTGTAGATTGTATGCAGCATACAGTGAGTACCTTTAAATTGTTTCTAATGTTTTGTGTCTTGCCTAAGCCCACTAATAGGACACAATTTGTTACTAGAAGCACTCCTTGTTTTATTTCCATCTGCTCATTCAGATGACAAGTGTAGGATCAAAACAACACCACAACTGGTGGGTGCTGAGGCAATCTCACCAAACCACTTTGTAGATTAATGACATTTAAGTCCATCAAAGCACTAAACTGTGGACAACAAAAGAACGTGAGCAGCTATAACGGTGATAGTGACTTGTGCACACAAAACTATACATGGGCTTAAATTTTTTTTTTTTTTTTTTGAGAATTCTTCATGCCCGGTGAATGGTCAGTTCAAGAGAAAGGAACGTTCTCCTGGAGAAAGATGACCTTGGGAAGGTTTCTCTTTTGGACTCAGATGCATTCATAGCTTAGAATTTAAACTTCAATATTATGTTTTTATACCACTTTCTTGGTGGCGTAATAGCTCCTCTTCTCTAGCTGAATAGACCCTTGTAGATGTTGCAATAGGCAGCCTGAAATGTGAGAGCAAAACATGTAGAATAGCTGCGTATTGTATTTATCATGCCCTGCTCTCAATTTAAACCTAACAATGTGAGCATCTGGTTCCAATATATGAACATATGGATAAGCTGTGCTTGACCATTTAGCTCCATAAACAATGTTATCTGAAAGTATTCATTTGGGTTTGAATCCCATGTTATAAAGGCTGCTTCTGACCACAGACACCTTTGACATAACTTCAAGTATAATGAAATAAGACAAAAAGCAGAAACTGCTTTCATTGTCAGGCTGAGAATTAGTTTGAGCGGTGTTAGGTGAAAGCAGAGTCAGGAATGTCAGTAGCTCCTGTTCCCCAAAAACACGGACAGAGTGCTACATCTGGAGATCAAACACATTGGTGTTATTTTGGATTAACGTAAGGACCAAACGCCAAATCAAAACTTTGGTCATGGAAATTTTTTATTAGCCAGTCAATGTCTGTTCACACTGCAGAGGCATCGGTTTGGCTCTCCGCAAGTGCAGAAGCTTTGTTTTGTGGCATAGAAATTGCAAGTGTCTGAAAGCTTTAAACAAATAGAACTGCATAGGCTGCTGACCACATGAAAGAGAGGCTGCTTGCCATCTTGCACCTCACTGTATTGAACTTTCATTTTCTTGCACAGTTTATTTTGATTGTGTTCTGCACAGTGGAAGCACTTAGGAGGAAAAATCCTGTTGTAGAACTGTGTTTGCATTTCTGGTGCATGGTGATACTTAACCAAGAATCCGTTATGAAATAGTCCCTGCAGAGCAAGAAGGGGAACTCATATGCTAGCCTGTCTTACTGGAGGGCACTGTCTGTCATTCCTGCACAGCCCTGAATCTGCATATTTCAGTCTTTCTGCATGGGGAGTTCCTGTGGCTTTTCTCTGGTTCTACCCGTGCCCACTTGCCTGCTCTGAGTCGATACATGTTTTGTTACTTTCCAACAGCTACTGCTATATATGGGACTCGAGTCAGGCTTACCTGTCCTCCCTCTGTTAGAAGGCGTGGGGGGGAGATGTTGCAAACGTTGCAACTTTTAATTTGTGTCCGTAACTGAAGTGGCCCTCTGCCAACTGCTTTGATGGCTCTAATTCAACTACATGTTCCCAAGTTTCCCTGCAATTTCATGGCATTTGCAAAGGCGAAATGCTAGCTTTGCTTTAGGCACAACGTATCCTTGAAAATTTTGAAAATAAGTTTTCTCTGCCTTTGTGTCTTCACTGTTATATTCCTCTCTGTGGAAAGCTCTGCCTTTCTTAAGCAATCCTGAGCCGTAATTGATACACTTTTCTTTTTCCAAATTTGCTCTGTAGGGATCAGAATATATCAGCTCTGAAAGTTGTCAGAAATCTTTTCCATTATTATGGGAACTTGTCAAATTCTTAGTCCATGTGTAATGCAGATGCAGCAGAAACATCCACTGTCATGTTGATGGCAGTACATTCCAATTATCCTGGCTCTGGTGCAGGGGAGGGTGTTTCTGGTCCTCAGGAAGCACAGTGACGTGACACCACATGTTGCAAGAACAGGCTTCCTTCCTGATTTCAGATGTCAGTGAGGGGTTAAGTAAAAAAAGAAATCTCAGCCTGAAGGAGTCCAGGAGTGCGTGGTGAAAGGAGACTGATGGAATTACAATAGCGTATGGAGATAGAATTAGAAGACTGAATTACAATTTCAGTTACACCTTTTTAGCCACTCAGGAGTCAGTCAGCCATTTTTCATAAGCTATGTCTCCGTATGGATTGATTTGTTATTGTTGCAAACCCTTTTGCGCTGGACTCAAAACCTTTTAACAGTCTGTCTTCTGTGGGGTTTGGAACAGATCATCTCCCAGTCCTGAAAGCTGCTCTTGTAGCAGAGTATTGTCAGGGATGATAACTCTCAACTGGTCTTTTCATCATTAGAAGGCAGAACCATTGCACTCTCCACTGCAATTACATGCCCCACATAGGAGAAGGTATATTCTTAAGAAAGAGTCAAGCTCCTAGAGAGCATTTTTGGAAGACTGTGAAATTATGGTCAGTTTTTGGAATTCACCAGATTCCATAATGCATTCACTGGACGTTTTGCCTCCCAGTCATTCCAACTCTTTTTTTTTTTTTTTTTCCCCACTAAGGCAATGCAATTTACAATCTGTAAGAGAGACATTCAGGACTGCATTGCACCTGTCTGTTAATCACAGATCAGATCTCACTGAAATACTTACATTTGAGTGCCAAAAGCCGGAGATTTTTGAAATCACTACTGCATTCTGACAACTGAGTACCCCAAATTTGCAGTAAGTGAGGAGGCAATCAGGTATTTTTACTATAGTATTTGAATTTTTTGATTAATTTAAAATGATAGAGGCAAATAAGTTTAGCTGTGAAATGTCTGTGCTGACAGACCTGCAAAGGAATAATGTCAGGAATACACGTAACTAGAGGAAAACTTTTCTAAGCCCAGATTTGTCAACAGCAAACCAAAAGGCAGAAACAATGTGAAAATGTCATTTCCCAGTGGAACCAATACCTAATTGACACTTGTAGTCTGCAATGCCTGTTTCTCATTTAACAGCTTTCGTAGCAGAGGTACTTAAACTTTACTCCAGGTTTTCTTGTTTAGTCTCAATTTCTTACTTTGACAAACAGCAGAATCCTAAGGGGAAATGAAACTACAACCTAGCTGCTTGTAAGCTGATGAAACCTTTCTGGGAGAATCAATCCAGAAGAGAACTTTGTATGATAGATGGCAACTGGCTCTATGCAAGGTTTACAAAGCAGTGCTTTAAAACACACTGATTTTTTTTTTTTTTTTTTTCCTAGGGGAAAAAAAAAAAAGCTCTTAGTAGAGCATCCAGTTCATTTCCAGACAGTAATTTTTAAATCTGGCCAAGCAGATTCTCGCATGGTTTCAAAAGACATTACTGTTTCCCTCTCTCCCCATTCATCCACCATTTTAAAAGCTTCAGATGTTAGATGAGCTTTTTTCTTTCAGCATATGGGACTGTTTAGTCAACTGAGTCTGTCCCTTCAGGTTGAGTGTCTTATTTGAGGTGAAGGGCTGAGCAGACTAAACTGCCCATATTGTGTCAAAGGCTAAGGATCCAGGGCATGCTGGTGGGTGACGCTGGCCAGCGAGAGTCCCTCAGCCCTGCACCTCAGGGTAAGGGTAGCCTCTGTAAAGTAGTCGCTTAAAGGATGGGGTACACAGCTGTGAGCCCATAAAGCAGAGACGGTAAACTACACTTTCACTATATTTTCTGTGAGTGCTTTAAACAGATACTGAAGATGAGGATAGTGAGGCTTTTTGAAAGAAAGGAAGGAGAGGTTTTTACTTGGCTTTCAAGAAAGTTGAAGGAAGTGGTTTTGAGGAGAGGGAACAGGGGCAAGACTCCTCAAATCAGGTATATTCCTTTAGCTTTAATTTCTGGAAAAGACGTGATTTCAAATTTGTCCGCAGGATTCCCTGCTTGCTCAGAAAGGTGCCTCTCTGCTTGGCTGGCTGCCTTTGGACAGCTCCCAGTTTATTAGCTGGCTTCTGTGGTTCAATTCCAAGATTATGGCAGTCAGGGGAAGAGCCTGGAGGCAACTATTCAGGGACAATTACATGCAGACACCTGTCCTGATAGGAAACAACCTCACCTTAGACTTATGATGACATTTCTCAGGTCAGAGCAGAGCAGATTCCTTCTTGAAGGGGACTTCTCAGACAGTCATATTTTTTCCTAGGCTATATAGGTTTTTTCTGGGATATCATATATTTAGTTCTCGTTGTATGCAGCATGCACATCCTAGGTAGCTGACTCACGGCTCCTCTGTACTACTTGCTCAGTGAGAAGATAGCCACTGTGCCTGCTCATTACTGTGACACCCAAAGGTGTGTGCAAATCTGGGCCTTTGATTTCCAGGTCCAGATTCAGAAAACAAGTGCATGATTTAATGTATGAATCAGGTCCTCAGGGACCCATTCTTCATGATAAATATAATTATTTTCTCTTCTTCTACTCTGTCTCTCTTAGCTCCATGGACTGCAAGTGCTCAGCACAGAGACGGCCGGTGCTGCAGTGTCCTGCACCTCGGGTGAACTGCAGAGATAATGGATTCTGCGGGATCCCAATAGCAGGTAAATTCAACCTTTCTTCCCCAAGAACATTCGGCAACCTGAATTTCATAGGAGTTGTAGGCCCAACACCACTGTGTCCTTTGACCATCTGGGCTCTGGCTCCAGATCACTGGAGAAACAGTCGCAGTAATTTATCTTATTACAGTGTCCCAAATTTACCTGCATTGCTCAGAGAACAGCGGGGCATCTTAGAAGAGCTCTGATGCTAAGTTGAGATGGCCCGACAGAAGTGTCTGCTTCTGCATCCTGCTTGGGGCGTGGGGACCACTGGCAGAGTGAGGAGGCAGCCAGTGAGGCCCCTGGGTGTCACATAATGCACAAAATAGATTTCTGGCACTTGTCAGTGATTGTTAGAGTGGGAGGTGCAGGGCACTGATTTACCCTGTTTTCTTTTATTATTATTTTATTTAGTTATTTATTGATTTATTTAATTAATTAATTTATTTATTTTCTTTTTTTTGCCCTGTTACCACCAAACAACAAATCAAAACCAGTGTCTTCCATACGTATTGATCAGCTGGTAGTTCCTGTACTGATTTCTTCAAATGTGAGTGAAATGGAATATAGTCTTGGTCAAAACTCAGAGTGATTATTTCATGCGGATGGAAATAGCGGTGACTTCCGGTTCTGCTGTATTGCGAGGATCTCTGGTTGCAGGATTCACTGTGCTGGGTGCCTACAGCTTATCTCTGTCTGTACCCAGAAGTACATCCCTCAGCAGGAAGCTGCCTGGGGAAAGTGGTAGGTTTTTTTCCTTAAAAAATAAGGCCACATATGCTATTGCTGCGTGAAAGGCACAAAGCAGAGATGATATTGCAAAGCACGGGGAAGTATGCAGAGGTGATAGGAAAAGGAAAGATGAAGAAATTTGGCATTTGAACTCCAATGTTAGAAAAAAATCAGATTTTTTTTTTTTAATGAGAGCATCTAAAATGCCTTCCACCTTGCTGAGCAAACCTGTTCCTGAAAATATGGCCAACTTTACCTTTCTTCACCTAGGCACTCGAGGGTTTCAAATGATTGATATTTATGATCATTGTTTCTCCTCTTTTCTCCTTTTTCCTTCATCCTGCTACTTTCTCCCTTTGGTTGCATGTGCTATACAGGGTTATGTAGCTTTTATACTGCCATTCAGTACTCTGCTGGCTCATATGTTGATTTGTTTGTCATTACGCTATTCATGTGTTTCATCTCCGCTGTTTCTCTGCACCTTTCAACTCCTGTTTTTTCAAATAAACAAGACAGTAAAGTCAATGCTAGTTTTTTCCTGCTTATTGATTCAAAGAGTGAGGATTCAGTTGGTCACCTAAAATGCAAAATTACTTGCGGGTCTTTTCATGTAACATGTCATAGAAGATTTTAAAGAGGCTTTTTTCCTAACAATATAAAGATATAGGTAGTGCCATTAGCTTTAGATGAAAACCAGATCAAACTAGGAAAAAAATCCCCAAACTCATCTTCCACACTGAAGTAATTTTGTATGTGATAGCTTTGTTTTTTCTGTTTATCAAAATATCTTTAATCTCTTTATTCCTTTCACCAAAAGACATCTTCACTTGTTTGAAGGTCCTTGATCACCACATTCAAACTGGATGGCAGTGACAGCTCACGTGCAGAGTACTCTTGTCATACCCTTGTGTGCTTTCTTTGAGGCTCACCTAATTTAAGGAGCTGGTGAGCAGAAGAGTTTTGGGCTGCCTCCTGCACTACATTTGCCTGTAAACTGCCAGAGCTTGCATTGTGTGCATTGCCGGAAGCTAGAAGGCAAGAATGGACAGGCTGCATGTAGGCTGAGGGGGTTTGGGCCCAATCTAAATCACTCGACTCCCAAAAGGAGAAGTCTCACCTTTTCCTGTTGGCTTCTAGCCCACATTTCCAATTCTCCCAGCTGTCAGTGCCTGCCCTTACACATCTGGCTGAAAGATAATCTGTTTCTTTGAAGTAGCTTAATCCAGTATTAATTTAGGTTACATTATCTGACCTAAATTTTCATGGTGATTTGGATGTTCCCTTTTATGGACTGAGCTAAAATGCTGAAGTGACACGTGCAGCAGAGGCAGACTTGTATTTCAGTGAGGCCTCAGTCCTAGAAGAGTTGAGGTATGTGTATAACCGCCCCTGACTTTGGTAGGACTCACAAGATTTAGGCAGAAGGGCATAACATGCAGCATCAGTGCCTAAAATTTTACTCAGAGTTGTCAGAGTGTTTAGCTCAGCTGTCTCATATTCCACAAATTTTCAAAAATACCAGTGTTTCTTTCTGCTTTGGTAAGAGAAAAAAAGACCCTGCACCCCCACCCTATATATGGGAACATCCCCAATTCTTTTAAAATTGTAGCTACATTTAGGAAGACTCCCTGTACTGCAGGGAGTCCCAGCAGCAGGCAGACCTTTTAGAAAATGTATTTTTTGTATATTTGAAAGGAGCATACAAGTAATTAACTTTCCTCTTATCAGCTCTTTTTTTTGTTTTGTCTTGTTTCCCTTGTAAAGTTACAGCAAGTTTTAATCCCTACATCTTACAGTTAGTTATTGACTTAGTTATTTCTCTTCACAGCTCCCCTTTTTTCTCATTTCCCTTTTTTCCACTTTCAAATAGGGACTCTTGATTTTGCATGAAATCTGATCTGTAGGTGGCCACAATTGAAGCTGTTAAGAATTTATTTTAAAAACAAGAAGATCCCTCCTGCTGCGAAGACAATCTGTTAAAATAATATGCACAATTGAACATGGCTTAGTCTCCTTTTAGGCAGTCAAAGTTTCTAAAAGGAAGGGAAACTGGCCTCTCTTATCCTGAAACAAGCGAATTTTCCAAGGTTAGCTTCTCTCTGTAGTGTGAAATGTCTTAGCTTTCTCTGAAACACAGTCAATTTCAGGAGGAATTCCTTTATACTTCAGTTTGACAACTATTGAGGGAAAGGGCTTGAGGCTAAATCTGAGTCCTGTATCTTGTGTATTTTAGATGTAAAAGCTCAGTGGATTCTCTTGAGGGAATTTATCCATGTCTGAGTAACATGTGAGCAATTAAAAAATGAAATGTTTGGCTTACACTTGGTTTGCTTGGGACTGTAAAAAGGGAATAGACTTCTTGCAAGCAAATGTGATGACTTAAATTGCCACACATCTTTTAGAAATATTTCCCTGTATTTGCCAGCTGTTCCCCATTCTTAAAAAAGACACATGATGGCTGTTGCAGAAGTCATTGGAAAAAGTAAAGAAATAATACTGAAATTTAAAACACCCCTTCTCCCAATCTTCAGTACAGATATAACTGGAAACAAGACTTTGATTTGTTGACAGAAATAAATACTACACTTCTAAACTGGAGAAATACTTAATGCTTTTTTTTTTTTTTTGTTCCAGAATAAGGCATAGAGGTGGTCTTCCATGAAACCACTGTTCCCATTCCCAGTATTTTTTCTGATCAATAGCTGCAGATGTATCTTTAGGGATGAAGAGATTGGCTCAAGCCACATGATGTATGCCAACACTCATAGCAGCAGTGCCTGACTGCACACCAGGCCCTCGAGGCCAGGTACC
The DNA here is from genome assembly GCA_031468815.1 of Morus bassanus. Taxonomy (NCBI): domain Eukaryota; kingdom Metazoa; phylum Chordata; class Aves; order Suliformes; family Sulidae; genus Morus; species Morus bassanus. The sequence goes on from CM062583.1 coordinate 9,394,580, forward strand.
TTGCCCTGGCCATATTCATGGTAGTGGGGCCCTAAGGGCTCTTGTGGAGCTGTGTCCAGCTGTTGTACAGGGGCAGGAGTTGAGCGAGGAGAGTTTGCTCCCCAAGGGAAGTCACTAGTAGACACTAAGTGTAGCCGGCACACATACTCGGAGGCAGGCAGCGAGGGGTGCTCTGGCTGGAGAGGGCACACACACTTGGTGGGGTTCATCACTTCTGACTTTTGATGTCCGCAGTGTAGAAGTCCACATCTAAATTAGATGCCAAAGAGGCCATTATAGTAAATGGCGATCTATTTGTTGTAACTGGTAGTAGCTACAGAGATTTTCATCTGGGTGCCTGCAATATGTGGTGGGCTGTTCTCCAGACTCGGATATCACACAGGTCAGTGCAAGGTTGCTCAAAGCTGGCCTGTTGCTGAGACCCACCCTTCTTGTGGGAAGTGCCAGTGCTTTTGCTGCCCTGAGCACTGCTTGGTATAAAGTACCCTTGTCTCCTGTGTAGGAGGTCAGGGGTGTTTCTCACAGGTAACCCCCCACTACAGTCAGGTGCAACGTGCAGGTCATAACATACACTGAAACATTAGGATAGCAACTGACTATCTGAAACATCCAAGAAAGACCTATAACATGTTCTTCCTGCAACCACAAGTTCAAATCGCAGCCGTGTTAACCTTAGAAGTCTAAAGTAAACTTAGGAAACTTTCTGTTCTTTATGGATATGGCCATAATACACAGGGGATGAGTGTGATTTGGTTGTACTTTATTCCCACTTCCCATGGGCATAAATAAAAAGTTAAAAAGGACATTTTTTCCTGCACTACTTTATATTTTTTTTAGCTATGTATTTCATAACAAGGTGAAAAGACAATTCTGAATTTAGTGCCTGTTTGTGCCTTGCAGTTATTAAACACAATGCACTTTGAAGAGGGAAGCATACTGACCATGTTTGAAAGGACAAGTAGTATTCACATTTAAAGACAAAGCAATTGCTGAAATTTCCTGGCCTAGATTCGTCATTGCATTTCAGAGAGGTAAAGTGACTTACAGCCAAGGCAGCGTCAGCTAGGCCAAGGCTGATCAGTCTGCCTCTCTGTCTTTCTTTACAGAAATCTGAATGTTGCTGGATTTATCATGTTATCTGTCATAATTTTTTACTGGATTGTTGTGATAGGGAAATATTTTTCTCCTAACATATAATCATTTTGACTTGAGCAAAAAGTTGCTCATTTAATTATTGAAACAACTGACCAACCAAGCAATGCCTTACCCCAGGTATGCTGTGAAGGGAGGTTTACATCCTGTATTTTTTCAGATCTCCTAAGTTATATAATGCTGCTGGAAAAATGGAGCCAAGAGTGTTCACACTGTGTATGTAAACCAGTGATTTGCATGTGATTTGCCAGGTTCTAATTTACTGATTAGCAAATGCTATTTAAGTATGTCTAAACCACAATTTTAAATTAGTATGCATGGTAAAATAAACAAGCTAATTGAAAACAGGAAAATTAAAGTTCATATGAAACCATATCTATTGATAAAAAGCTGTTCTTTCAGTCATATAGTCTCTTGCGGTTTGTCCGAATACAGTGTCATTTCTTGAAGGGGTCACAATGCTGCTGCTGGTCACAAAGCTCAGACTCCTGCTGCGGTTGGGGTTTTCTGGACCTTAGTATTAATACAAAATGCACCAGTACAGTTGTGTAATACGGTATTAGTATCTTGGCTACAACAAACCAGTCTTTGCCTTTAAAGTATGCTCGGAAACACTTTCAGTCATTTTCATTCATTGAATGCTTAGAGAGTATTAATAACATGCTTATGTTTTCGTTCCTCAGATTATTAAATGAAGTGTTCAAGTTAATTAGCAAAATGTCATGAATTTTCTGCTTTATCTCATCGGGGAGAAGCATCGAGTATCAAAGAATATATCAACCTTTATTTTCATGCCCAAGTGTGGTTACGGAGATACTGAGATGCACCTTAGAATTCTCATTTTGCTTTCCCAGTTTAGAGTATTTCTCTTTTATGTCAAGTTTTCAACAATAACAGTAAACACACCAGTCTGGTTTGTATATTATATTTTGCAAATTGCCTGTTAAAAGAATACTACAAATATATAAGACTAAAATTTAAAGAGTCATTTTGGTCAAATGTCAAAGACCCAACCCAAAACTGTCTTACAAAAATAATAAGCAAAGTAGGACAGTTCAGTTTGGTATGAAATCTCAGTTAACATTCAAAGAGATTTTTTGAGGAAAAATTTGGCAAAATATGTCTATTTTGAGAAACCTTGAAGCCCTGTGATCATCAAGTTCAGGGGAAATTACAGCCCCTCAGTATATGTAATAGCAAGTCTTCTCCTTGGGAGCTGATACTGCTAGTAAAATAACTGATGGAGGTGCTGCTCCAACAAAAAGAGCATGGCAGCTGACATTGTGTCTCTAGCCAAACCCAGGAAAATATATGCCTGCCTTCTTCAGGAAACAGAGGAAACTCTCAGTAGAGTAATCACCCTCCCGGCTTGCTCTCAAGAGTTCACAGTTTGTGTTATTCACCCTTGCAAGAGAACAAAGAACCAAAAGAAACATCTAGCAGCACCAAGAAGAAACAGTTATTTAAGGTTTTCTTTCCTCAGGCTTGTGGCAAAGAGGTAGTTTAGGGCAAGAACTGCCTAAGACTGCGGCTCATTTTTTAACTCTGATAGGGATTGCCATTGCAGCTTGAATGCTTCCCAGGTTAATTGTGGGATGCCGTATTTCTGGGAAGAGAGGACCAAGCTAGCATTGGTAAACAGAAATAGAGGGATTTGAGTTTGATTGATAGATTTAATTCTCATAATGTTCATGTTCCTCTCATGACACCATACACAGCACTTTTTGGGGATAAGGAGAGGCTTTCTTTGGGTCTGGAGGGTTTTGTTGGTCTCACTCACCTTTGTCCCCTCCGAGACAGTGACACTAGCTGGGCCTTGCTGTAGAGGATCCAGGGAGATGATCCAGCTGAAGATTGTTATTTTGTTGTCATGTTGTAGCATTAGTTTTCAGCTAGCACGTGACAACTGCTGCAAGCATCAGGATCTGGGAGATGGGGCAGAACTTGCCCTTAAACGCAGGTTTGGGTTTAAACCATCATCTTACTTTATTGACAGAATGCATCATCAAACATATTCCAACTTTACAAAGTGTACAAATTATTCATCTTCCACAGTTCTGCAAAAAGGCAACTTTGCTCTTTTGTCATGTTTCTTGCAAGGAAAAAGTTAAGAACTTATGATTAAAAAATCATCTTGTTTTTAACTCATAAGGACAAATGTGTTCGTCACAGGTTTGTTTGAGTCCCTGTAGCAGCAGAAGATCCAAAACCAAGGATATCTAAAGCAGTCTCAGTTGAGCACTGGACCTATTTCCTCTTTGCAAGTCCTAAGTTCTAAACCTGCAAAATTGAAAAGCTTTGTGGAGTTGATACATGGGGAAACTTTGTGCTTTCCACATTTCTTTTTTTTTCCAAAACTTAATATTTTCATCCTAGGGAAAGTAAGAAAACTTTGTCATTTGCATAACAAAACTAGTGGTTTTTTTCCTACCCATGGAAATTGCATTTTAGTCTTGGAGAAAGTATGAAGTAAGACAAAATGTTTGGTTAATGTTGGAAGTTAATTATGAATGGTTGGACCCCTGTATTTGTTCATAATTGTTTGGAATATGTGGCTCCCAACTAGTTTAGAAGTTTTGTTTCCCTCAGAGGCTTAGAACTTCTGTGCCAAATTGCAATTTTTTTTTCCACTGTAGGCTTCACATAGCTTCCCTCAATTATTTCTACCTTCACAGTGGACTGAGAATCCAAAAGGACTGATACAGGCAAACAAATGAGAGGTTTTTACACCAGACCCCCATGTTTTATCGATTCTTGCATTACCTCAAGCAAAAAGTAATTGTACTAAGAACTTTTATGAAGCCTGGGTGTTATTTCCATCCACTATTGCGTATGTCCGGGGATAAGTCAGAGTAGCTCTACAATTACCCTCTTGCGAAAGTGAACTACCATGAAGAGAGACGCATATCATGAATTTCAATGAAAAAGTGGCAGGGTCTTTGCCCCTGAGACTGTACCAGAGAAACCAATGAAAAATATGTTCTCAGGACCTACTAATACAACCAAGTGAAAATTAAAAGCACCAGAGTCCTAGTATTGTGGGACCCCAAGAGAAGAAACTTACGGTGCTTCATACAATGTGATGCCAGAATAGGTTTCCAAAATAAATTTATTCCTTCTCTTTCCCAGCTGTGTCTTTGAAGCTTCAGTTTGATTTTTGTAGCTTGTGCTCTAGCTTCACTCTTGTTTTCTTTTTTTGGTTTTGCTTGTTTAGTTGCTGCTGACTGTGGCCCTGATTAAAAGAGCAGATGCTCTTATACCTCTTGGAGGACCCCAACAAGGTCCTGTAATCCGGGCTGTATGACTTCTTATTACCCCCAGCAGAAGCCTATTTTAGAAGAGGCATTGAATGAAGTGTACAGTCAAGACACTGCCTTAGGAAATCAGCCAGAAGGTAAGTCATGAGACCTGCTGCAAATGGAGTCAGGGGTCAGAAAAATACTTGCTGCCTGCAAAACCCCAGAAAACATGTCTTTGAACTTTCCAATTCTTCTGATGACATCAGGATTTCCATAGATTCGACACAGGGACTTTAATATATTAATCTCATACACAATTTACAGAAATAATTTTGTGTTGCATCAAGGGGTAGTATGACTAGGAACTCACGTTTAAGACTTCTTCAGAGTTTGGGGCCATTAGCTCTTGATTTGCAGAAGTGTTCTGATTCAGGCCACTGTTGAACAAATTTCTAAACATGATTTTCTTTCCTGGAATTTGTGGTCCTTAGAAGGATCACAGCCTGGGAAGTTAAATTGCCAATTGTTTTCCAGTCACAGCCTTTGCCTGTCAACAAGATTAATCTTTCTGCAAGTGAATTTAGATGTCCTCAGAAGGTGAGAAAGCCTTTGGCACAACCTTGCACTGACTGTCTGGCAGGGCTCTGTTGACTTGTATGGAGGATGGTCTAATCTGTTCAGTGTTTGATCTCAAAACCTGTCAGATCTGTGATTCTTCCGAAGCGTACCTAAAAACAGCAGTGACTTGCAGATCTCTTAGCAACAAGCCATTTTAAGCCATAGAGAAGAAAGACTTGTGGACTTCAGTCTGGACTGCTGTCTGAAGGTCTGTCACACAATGTACATATTTCTGCATTGAGTAGTGAATTGTGTATACCCATTCCACAGATACTCTCCAGCAGGTTAGGAGTACTTTAACACTCTTATCTTGCTTGTAGCCATGTCCACTTTCCCTTTGATTAGTCCACTTCTTTCAATTGAAAGATGAGTCTCGGTCTGTATCTTCTTCAGATGCCTCTAAGAAGTAATCTGGAGCTGCAAGAAGCCATAATGTTGCTCATTAAACGGCACCATTAAATGGCACCATTCATTTTGTCTGTGGTTGCTGCTAGAGTGACGATGGATCATCTGCACCGTAGGAGTTCTGGGTAGAATATGTCCATTTTCTTATTTTTATGTAGGTGCTAGGAAGAGAAATGGAAACTTGCTGAATACTTTTAACACCTACAGGAACTGCATTCTGCATCTGGAAAGTGTTTCTCACCAGGTATAATTTAGTAAACATGCTGTAACAGCTCTTTCACAAGGAAGAGTATTCCTTGTGTAAGTAGCTTTCAGCACCAAATCAATCACCAGCTGGCATGCACTGGCATAATGAAAAAGGAGTGGTATTTAGCACCAAGATACCATGAAGCACAGATATAAGGATGTGTAAAGGCAAACCAACAACCTTGATTCCTGTATATAGATTTAATTGCAGTGCCAGTATAATTCTTTACATCTGTTATTCCCCCTCATTTACCTCCCTCCCAAGGGCAATTATGTCAGGGCTTTTATTAATTCAAAAGAAGTAGAAAGAAATGTGCTCAGAGCTTTCTGTCCATAAACAGAGAGACATAAATTGTTCCTCATTGATCCGGGCTTAGTTTTGTCCTGGTCATGGAAAGGAGCCCAGGTACCTTGTCATTCTCTCCACTAAGTCAGGGAGCGTTACATCTCTGGTGGGTGGATGGGGATTTGAGCTCCCCCACATGAACATGATTTCTCAGTATGGAAACCTGAGTTGTCTTGTCTTATTTCAAAAAGTTGCTGCTGGAGTTAGTAGCAGGAGGGGAGCCTATCTGTTTGGATGAGTAACAGTCCTCAAGGGGCTGGGAGGTGGGGGATAAGAGCTGGAGTGAGTTACAGCCTCTGGAAAAGTCTCCACCAGCAGTAGAAATAACATTGTTGCCTGAAGAAAGATCCTGGGGAGGTGTCTGTCTCCTGGATAGCTTTTTTGTGAGGAAATACATTCAAGATTAGGTCTGAGTGTAATACATCCCATACCCTGGCTTAGCTCATGCTGTATTTCTGAGATGGGTCAGGAACAATGTGATAGCCCTTATCACTGAGAAACTGGTGGAGGAACAAAAACCTTTCTTAGATGTAGTACTGGCCTGGAGCTTTTTAAAGCAACCTTTTTCTATTAACTAGGAAATGGTAGGATTTGGAGTGGTTTTTTTGAACTTGTAACTTTTTGAAGAGACCTTTTATTTTGCCCAGGTTGGGGGGTTTCTTTCTTACATTTCTGATAAAATTGTATACAAATCATAGATTGGATATTTTCTAAACCAAACATTTCTGGGTTTCAGATCTGAAGTTTCCCTTCATTTTGAGATGCCAGCCAATTATAGTTAAAAAACAAAGACAAAGCTTGTCAAAAATAGGAAAGAAACACACAAACGTAAGGATTCCAAAATACTTTGATTGACCCAGAAACATATTTTCTTATCTTTGTATATTGAGTTCAAATAATTTTTGAGATACTCATGTTTCAGTATGTTTCAGGATTGTACAACTTTTCAAAACTTTAACCTTTATGCAAGATGGAAAACGTATTTTCCACCCAAATTTAATTGCCTAGTATTTCAGAATAGTCTGTGAATTGAATTGCTGTAGTTTGACAGGGAGAAAGCCTAGCTATGTAGCAGAGATGTGTTTCTTGGTGGTGAAAGCATATCTCTAAGCTTTTTTATTTATCGTTTTGCCTAGTACCTGAGGAGGGGAGAACCATTCCTTACACTGTTCAGAGGCACTACCAAAATCTGAGCATTTCCTTATAGAGAAATGTTACTCAGGGAATTGCATAAACATCAGGTATGGTTCCTCATTTGTGCATGGGTGGAGGAGAGTATGATACAGCAGGAAATATGGAAATACTGCTTATGAGAACTGAATTTCAGAAAGCAAAAGTGAACTATGTGTTGAAATAAACAGCATCCCAGAATCTGGAGTTTTTTTCTGTTGTGCCAAGTGAAATATTTGACTTTTATTAATCAGTTTATTTTAATTGGCAAACTGTGATACAATGGTTAATAAACCTTGCAGCAGAGAAATAAGGAATAATGATTGAGCCATGTGGAATAAATTAGCTGTCAGAGGAGCTGCTCGTCTATCAGCAGGTTTCTGTAACATTATCACATCCTTATTATCTAGGTTCCGCTTCTCACAGCTGCAAACAGTACAAGATAGAATGATAAAGATCCTTCGGCTGTGTTTCAGGCTTGGAAAACAGTAGTGCTGTTGCAAAGAGGCTTTTGTTCCTCATGTTTACTGGACAAAACGTATTATATTTCATATTATTTTTTGCAGGATAATACAGTTGGGTTTTTTCAGGTAGCAGGGAAGTTATCAAAAGGAAATGGTGCTGACTGATGTAGACTGCATAATGAAACCTGGGGGTTCTTTTAATGGCAAACATATTTTCAAGATGTTTCTTGCTGTTCCTGTGATCTTCTTTGAATAACCTTGCAAGATATTGGAGGGAAAGGCTATTTCGTTCTTCCATCTCCACCCCCTTTCCTTACACACACAAACTATGAACTGTGATATTGAAGTGCTGGAAACTTTTTAGGTTACGTAGAGGAGAGAAGAGAGTCCAGATTTCCTCTATAAATAGAGGCCCTGGAAAGCAAGAGCAAAAGCAAGTTCATAATCCAAGTCAACTCACTGTCTGTCTTTTTAGCAAGGAGCAACAGCGTGATCTGGCAGTGGGGAGTCTCACTGCTCTCCAGGAGAGTTCTGTATCAGCACCACCTAAGTGATTTAACCTGTCTCACCAGAGAGGCAACGAAACCGTGTCTATTCTGTTTCAGGAGTAATGAATTGAATCTGTAGCCTGAAGTGAACTGTAGTCCACTGCCCTGCACATTCTGGGTGAATGCAAAAAGGTGCTGTAGCTGGTGGCCACAAAAACCTATGCAGTTTTCTCTCCTTCTTTCACAAGTTCTTTTGTCTGCTATTTGCTGTTTTAGATCTTTTTACATTTGAGCTATAAACTCCAACTCACATTTGTGCTTTTTCTTTAACTTAGGACTGATGGGTGATGTTTCACCACGTATCCTGCCTGTGTTCATTCCTCTGAGACCTTACAGAGATTATTCAGCAAGAAATAAGGACAGAGTAGTTCTGAGCACCCCCTAACAGATCCATGGGAAGAGTGTCAAGGCACAAAGGGATGTGTTCTTCACTGTAATTCATTTCCTTTTGCACACTTCTTCAGCTGCAATTGCCAATTGTTTTGCAGCATGTTTGGAAAGATTTTATACAAAATATGGCCCCAGCCCTGAAATCAGAAATATGTGGGTGATCTTTCTGTCTGTGTGAGGATTCTTTTTATTTCAGTGGCACTCTGCAATGGTGTTGGGGTCCTTTCTCACATGTCAGACTGCCATAGGTCAAATAGCGAACTTGAGAACATGGGACATTTAGTCTTGTCTTGCCTAGATTATTTTGGGAATGTTTCCAAACAAAATTCATAACAAGGAGTTGAGAAAAGTAGGCTATTCCACCCTGAAAACTCTAAGCTATTATTGCTAAAACTAGGGATTGCCAGCCTTGTTGAGGCTACCAAACAGGCACAAATGAAATTCACTGTTCTTGTGCCTCTTTTTCCTTTGTGCGGTGGGTCATGTGAAGCAGTGAAAAGATGTTCTTCCATCTGTCTTGGGGAATTTTTTAGAGGAGAGGAAGGAAGGGGTTTGCTGCAAAAAGAAAATTGCAATCCAAAATTCTTTGATTACTTTGACAGTAGAATTCTGGTGCTGGAGACACAGTCAGGGGTTGATCTAGGCTGCAGCTTGACTTGATCTGCCTGAAAATCTGCCAGTGGAAAGACCAATTCCTTAGCTGAAGTTTAAAGAAAGTAGGGAGAAAGGCTTCTTATGAGGAATATAAACAAATTTAAATGAAGAATAAATCCATATGAAAGAAAGAATCCTCTGCTTTCTTTCCTCCACTTCTCTACTGTTCCTGTGATGAGGGACACAATTGTTCTTTGTACGGCTTTTATCGTTTCCCTCATTGCCCTCTTCTTTTCCCCCTTCACATCTCCATTCTCCAAAGGGCTTGTTGCTGCAGAATTACAAGGAGTTTCTATAAATCTCACACCTGCCATTTATCTGGGCTCTGCTGGTCTCACAAATTGCTGTGATTTAGATACGTTATCTATCAGAGGGTGTCCTGCGTGGCTGGGTCAGCATTCTGCCAAACTGTACTTCCCTCCACCACTGCTGCCCTCCCCCTGCTGAACCCTGGAATTGGCATGCTGTGCTGGGACAACGCTCAGCAGCGCTCTGCACAGGAGAGGGACTCCAGGGAGAAGGACTTTTATGTATACACCTAGGACATTAAATAGAGCATCACCCTACTGATCTTGTCAGGCTTGGTAATCCTCGAGTGGATTTCGAAGGCTGTTGGGGGCCAGTGTTTGCTGCATGCAAGCCCAGTAAAAGACTTGTGGTGCTTTGGGTATAGAATGTGCACAATTTGTCACACAGAATGAAGAACATAAAAAAAAAAAAACAACACCTTTTTAGAAACCCAGCTGCATCCTTCTTTGAATTTACTCTTGGGGGATGCTACATTCCCATCACATTATGGGTTGTGTATCTTGTGTCCAAATACCCTCTGTTTTCTGAAAGGAAATTCAGAAGTATTAAGCAGACTGCATTAGAGAATCAGCTGGTCTAAATTAGCCCAAACTCATTGATCAGACTGATTGCAAAGGCTTCTGACTAACATATATGTAAAAGGACCTGTTCCTTTGAAACAAGCATTGTTTTGTTTTCTCTAAGTAGTGAAATCCTGTCTGTCAGAAAGGGAAGAAGGGTAAATCAGGCTGCAGTGATATGTGTTGTGTAAGCAGCAGGTGAGTTAGGTCTCCCTAGCCTGAGATGGCAATAGATACTTCCCCCTCAGAGCTACTAGCCTAACAGCCTGTTGTTGCTGCCCAAACAGATCCTGTTAATATTAAGAGATTTAGGGTAAGAAACCATTGAACAGTAGATAGGTAAATAGATAGGCAGGTAGATTTGATATTTGGCCAGGACTATACTGACTGACATCGGGTTAGGGACAAAAGCTGATGTGTGGTTGTATCACCAGTTGTGAGACGACAGCAAGCTTCAGTGGGAAAGGGGGAGAATACAGTGCTAAGTAGCTCTGGGCATCTTCAGAAATTCTCCGAAGAGCACATCCACTCATACTCTGAGATACCAACTGAACAGATCAAAAAGCCAAACCTCTTCTGTCTGTCACATCAGAAACCTACATGTGAAACCTTAGTTTATTGAAAGGTTTCACTAAGCAGCTTATCTCACAATAGAGAGTACTTCTTTTTATCTACACACCTTTACTGGATGCTTGAGAGGTATAGATCTGTTTGGGTCTGAGAAAGGAGTAGACTTGGAAATAATGCAAATAAATACCTGTTTTCTTGTAGCAGCATGAGATAATGTCGCGCCAGAGAATAGATGATACAAAGATAATAGGCAGGCTGTTCTTTATCTCGTTCGGAAGTTACAAGGGCAGTTAAACTTTCTAGAGATTTTCTTCTAAAACCTAGAAAATGCCACTAATCTAATAATAAATCACATAAAGGTAATGTAGAAAGAAGTCTTCTGCAAAACAAATTAAACTCAAACTAGCACACAGGACCTTGTATTTAGATTGAATTTGGAGTAATTCAATACTGAAGATTAAAGGCCAAACTCTCTGCTGGTAAAATTAGATCTAAAATGCAATATTAAGTCCAGCAGACTCATTTGAAAGATGTAAATTCATTCAGCTTTTCAATGCTGGGGGCGAAGGGAAGAACTTTTCAAAACATGAACACTTTGTTGCAGATATCTAAAACTGACTCAGTGTGTATAACATTCCTTTGGATAATGACTTACAACATTTGAAACAAGGCCTTAAGCAACAAGAGTGAAATTCATTACAAGGAGAGATGTGCTAGGATACAACAGTGTGTGACTTCTTTTTGAAAGATGCTACTGCATTGTCGTAATGGTCACTCATGAGAAGATTATTTAGAGCTGTTACCTTGTGCTGAGACTTGGCCTTTGTAACTGACCTGATGACTAGAAACTCTGAATCAAAGAGAGTGAAATGTTGATATGCTCTGTACTCTTTAATGGGCTCCTCTGTAGAATGAGAGTGTGAAGTAGCTGTAATTTATATCAGAAAAGGTTTTACCTTCCTAGTACTTAAACAAATGCTCTGGGACTTTTCAGTTGTCAAAAGATACAAGCAAACATCAGTCAGTCAATCAAACACTTAACTTTGCCAATCAACAGTGCAAAATTCACCTCTAAAATACCGTGAATACTTGAGTGAATATGTAATGTCAGCTATTTTTGCTATTTGTATGTTATCACTCTTCCATTTCATTTAGTCCATTGTTCCTTGGAATTCCCTTTACCTTACCATGAAAGCTGGCAGTGCTAAGTAGCTTTATTAATCATTTCACCCTGGCTTTCCCAGTAGTTTAGTCAGATGTTTACTAGAAAACAAGCAGTTTGAAAGCTCCTTAATATGTATGGTACACTTCCCTATCTCTGTCAGAAACACAAAACCTAACAGGTAAAAGCAAAGCCTGTGATTCTTTACACAATGTAAGAGATCTATCCTGTTGAAGCTCCAGGTCATATTTTTGAGACCAGTTTTCTCCTTGTGCAGTGAAGGAATTCAAGTGCTCATTTCAGACCAAATGACTGGCAGCCCTCCCTTCTCTTCCTTTGCTTATGCCGACATCCTAGTAGGCCATCAAGTGCCTTGACTTACATACTCCAAGGAATACAAACAGGCAGGAGATAAATTACTTCTCATAAATCCCCTGATTTCTACAACTAGAACCTAAGGGTACAATTTTGAAGGTTACAGGGGGCATAACAGGAATAGAAAACCAGTAAACATGAAGAACATCTGTTTGGATAACTTATACTAAACAGCTGCAGAATGCGTGTGACCCATGAGAAAAGCTGCAGCAGAGGATCAGAGCTGTAGAAGCTCTCTCTGGTACTGGAAGGGTTGCCAAATAACTGTGTGCAAAATAAGCTATACTGACCTCTGATAACAGAGGTGTATAAAGAATGATCCTCACAGGCACACGTCTGTATAATTCTCTCACATACTTGCACATAGATATGTCTTTATACTTACTGGATGTCATCTAGCTGCTCTCAGGTTCAGCTGTGTTCAGATATTATCTACAAAGAGATGTGAAAATAACCGTAACAAACCTAAACATGCACATTTACACAAAAATTCTCTTGCACGCAGGCATATGTAGCATCATGTTTCCAGGAATTCAGCAGTGAAATACAGTAATGACATATGCTGCCTGTCTTGAATAAATGAGTTGTTCCAAACTCATCTTTTATAAAGGTTAATTACAAAACCCTTTTGAACATCTCAGATTCTATTTCCAAAACTCTGTGTTCTTGGATCTGGAACTTGGCAGGTGACGTTTATGAGTTTTTGACTTGTGTTCATTATATAAATGACAGGCTTCAGCAGTGCAAACAGGCAGAAATGCTTTTAATATGTGAATAGGCAAGTCATGTCTGGGACATACACTGCTTTTCATGTGGCTTTGAGAATCTTCAAATTGTTGTTCATAAAATTGCTAGGCAAGGCTACAGGCTTTCCAGGGTATGGCAGCCACCATTTTACTGATTGGTTGCAGTTCTCAGTTCTCTGCAAGGGTTTTGTGACAGAGCCAAAATATATGAGCACGGTGAAAAAAAGAAAGGTAATAGAAACTGATATTGACAGCAGTGATTAAAAAAAAAATCATAAGAATGTTCATGCTCATCTCCACACTGGTTATGCATGATTTCTGAAAAAATTAAAAGAAAGCACAGGAGAAACACAAAAATAACTCATCTCCAAAATCACATTTGTTTTCTGTTATGCATGTTTCATCATATGTTTCAGCTTCCCCATTTGTCATGTCGAGGAAGAAATGAAGCGGGGTGACTGGTACAGATGGGATATGGACTCAGATGCACATTGTGTATGAGGGATGAGTCAGGTATTTTGCATTGTTGTTATGGCAAGAAGGTCATCTTAAACTGAGAGGGTCTTAGCACAGAGATGAGTGTAGTAGCAAAAGTTGGAAAAAATTTTCAGTTATTTCAAAGTTTTTCTTACAGTTACAGTTATGAACTGAAAGGTGTTTGGGTTTGATTGTTCGCGTAGCAATTATTGTTTGGGCAGGAACTTCCCTTATACAGCTTTCCTATTTCTAAAGCACAATAATTCCAGCGTGCAACGTCCTCAGTTTTTCTAATGATGCACACACTCATGTGGGCACAAATACTCATGTGCGCACACTCGGCCAATGCATCACATTTCTTGGCACCTCTAGCTGTTTAAATTCTACACCTGCACACAACTCTTCAAAGACAGCTCAGTTGCACAGTGGAGGTGAAGCATTTCTATGTGCTAAGACTGTCAGTCAGGCCAGATTGCATTGTGACCGTGAGATCTTGATAAAAATTAGTTTACAGTTTGAATAAGAGTCTCAGAAAGGGAAAAGCATCATGCAGTTTTATTGTATGTTTCCTGAATGGGTTTTAATTCTGTATAAAAAGTGTCCATGTGATTTCTGTTGCCCCTGGTTTGCTCTAGAAAATGCACATGACCAGTTCTGTAATCTGTTCTAATGGTCCAGAGTCATTCAGGCACAACCTCTATAGTTTGCTAACAATGCAGCCTCTCAAAGGGCAGGAATGATTGTTACAGAAGTAGAGCATGAAAATGTCATCTGCCATTTCTACAGCATCTTGTAGCCATGGCTTCAAGATCCCCCTATGAATCAAGCATTCATCTTCCAGATGTTCAGTCTCAATTGGCTGCTAGGAACATTGCCTTTAAGCAATTAGTTGACACATTTGGAGAATCAAGGTTTAATGTGTTCCCAGAAGCTTGCATACTGTCCTGCAGGATATTTGTACAATATTACTATGCAAAGAGAACAAGTAAATAAGTACCTCTGTCTCTTTCCTTTTTTTTTTTTTTTTTTTTGAAGATGGTTTCTTCCTATTGGTTTTCCTGATACGTTTCTATTCTTTCCCTTTTGGAAGGGCAGCATTATATAATCTAGCTCAGCCTCAGTTAGCTTTGATTGTGAAATGTAACATTTTGAAAGCAAAAAATAAAGGATCTTTCTTATATTTCTCAACTTATGTTCAAATATGAGTTAAAGATTACAAATAAATTCTGAGCTTGATCTGTGCATGTTTACAAGTTTCTGCCAGTGAGACAACCTTTTGAAAGTGGGTGAACAGGAGTTGTAAGAACATTCACAGGACTTACAACATTAAAATACGTAGCCTTATTTTCCTGCTCTACATCAAAGTTAAAAACCTCTATCTAGACTTGGTCAGTTTATTCATCACTGGTACTGACTCCTGTACCAAGTTGCTTTGACAGGTGCCCTGAAAGCTTAAAAACTCCCATAACTGCCCTTTGCTTCATGCACACGTCATATTGCATCTGCTTAAATTGTAGGGCTCTATATTTAGCCACAGCTGTAGTAGTGTAGTTGTTAAAAAGAGCTGATTCTAATTACAGCACAGCAACAGAACAACCTCACGCTGTACTAAATCCATACTTTTGCCAGTCTGACCTTAACAAGTCAGTCCTTGGTTGCTTCTCTTGCATTCATTCCCTCCCAATCTCTGTCCCATTTAAGTTTCAGTCCCCCTCTCTTTGTTTCTTCAGTTCATTGCTTCTCCTCCCTCTTTCCCACATTTGCCCAGATGACTGAATACTAAAATTTTTTGTGCACTAAACTCATGTTCAACACTCGCAAGTTTATGTCTCCTTTTTAATGCAATCATTACAATTTTTCCTGGTTCCTTTGTTCTTATATTTCCACTTAAACTCTCTTCTATATCGCCTCCCTTAGTTCATCTTCTCAAGTATCTCTTGAAGTGAAGTCCTTTGATTTCTTGGCATAGCAAATCAACATGTCTCCCTGTTCTGATCTGAGACCTGCACCCAAAAAGACTTCTCTAGCTTGTCCTGTTGAGTCTGGAAAGTACAATCAGAGATGGGTGAAGAGATAAAATGGTGCAATCTATTTGCTTATCTGTAATGGATTTACAGGGATCTTTACAGAGGAATCTGGGATCATTTTGTTTTGCACATACATTACCAGTGAGGGAATACCCGCAGCCATACAGAGATGACCTTCTTAGTTCCTAAGTCTGGGTTAAGGTGATTGCAAGCACATCTTGTCCAGAATTGCCACGCCTTTCTTAGCTTTAATTTTCCTTTCAGTAGTGGGTAGTAATCAATATTCTTTCACTGCATATGGTGTTCTTCTGAAGTTTAAGTGCTAATGGTGCCATTTGGCAAGGTGAGCTGCATTAGATTATACAGTATAACTGTAAATTGGAAATTGTTTAATCTTTCAAATTTGGTTTATGTCATTAGATTTTCTCATGATTCGTTTATCATTCTAATTGGATTTTAACATGTACTGTGTGTTTCAAAACTTGAAATTATGGAGAATTGCATAACAAAGAGCCTTTAGGAACAGGCAGCCCCCCAAGCTGTGTTTAATTTATAAGAGATCAGCAAACAAGGAAGGTGAAGAGTCATGAAAATACTGAGAAACAAAGTGATGCTGCCTTAGAAATCCAATGATTAATTGCAACGATAATAAGCAGAGTGATTAAGTTGATTTATTTAAATCGTACTGCAGCATTGGAATAGCTCAGTTAAGCAGGATACTAAGGATCACTTTTACTCTTGCTCTTCCACCCTTTATCTCAGTCTTTCATCTACTCTTGGCTTACTTGACCTTGCACAGGATTGCCTGGTGAGTTAATTGAAAAGTCTTTCTGCTAGAAATAGAGCAGAACAATAAATAATTGATTCCCCTTCTGAACAACAGCAGAAGGCCTGTAAGTCCATGTGAGAAGGGTCTTCTCATCCCTTCTTTGGAACACTCAGGTGTGTTTTCTGACTGCAGGAGAAGTCTGGATGGTCATCTTAACATAAGGCAAAGTTCTGTAGAGAATCCCAGGCTTTTCCTGGGCAGAGTTTAAAGTAGGAGCCTGAGCTGGTTCCCAGACATGGGTGGTATCTTCAAGTACCCTGGCAGACTTCAGACTTCACAGTCTTTATGCCTCTTTTTTAATACAATCATTACAATTGCATAATAATCATTAAAACTCAAAGTGGGTTTTTTTCTTTGCTTTGAGACATTAAAACACAAATCATTTACACAATAGCACTTCATGCTATGTTTTGAAAACAGGTAATTGAATCATAAACTACATCTTACCTAGCAGCTAGGAAGTGGGCACGTTTTTCACTAGTCTCCTGCTGTAATAGAATGTTTTAGGGTAGTAAATGGGTGTGGATTGAGTTTGTTTCTGCAGCGCAGGATGTTATGCCAGTGACCTCAAGAGCATCTGTTCATTCTCTCCCATTCTTTTCTTCTGAGGATTAGAAGTAAGATCTTAGATACCAATGTTTTGCTACAGTTCTCTGACATTTGAAGGTACAGCAGTGAAAAGAGCAAGGGACATAGCACTAGATCGGGATAGAAAAAAAATGCATATTTAGCATCATCACTAACTGGGATTTGTTGGTCTATATCTGAGATGTAGACTACTTCTGCAGTATTTCATTTCTTCCTTTGCTCTATGACTCAGCTATCTTTTGGAACAACAGGGAATAAAGTTTTCCTCCATCAGAAAAGAGCAGGAGGAGCTCAGCTTAGACAGTTGTAAAGAAAGCTATCATTGAGATAGGCGAAGTGTTTAGATAAGCTCTTTGTCCATTGTTTGATGTTTTCCGTTTCTTTTCTCTGTCCAGCATACCCATCTTTGTGTGAAAACTCTTTCAGTGAAGACTCCAGAAAATGCATATTCAGGAAAGTCAGAGGTACATCAGTTTGCAGACGTGAAAAAAAATTCCCCTTAATATCCATTACTTATTTTTACAAGGAATATTTAGCACTTCAAGCTTCAATACATACAAATTTACACAGGTGCTGTATATTTTTAGACCAGATGGGCTTTTTAGACAAGAGACAAGAACATATTGGATACAGCAAAACAAATCTACATTTTTTAAGGTTCTTTTTTTTGCAGTGTGTTAGTTCTCATGAATACATCAACAGAGTTGTGCTTCTCTCTCTAAAACAAGTGTAAGACAGACAGCAGATGTGCCAATATCCCCACATTGCTCTGCCAAACCAGTCCACACCAAGCCATATGGATGGATTAATATTTCCAAGCTTTCAGAGGTATTCAGGCCTTTTCCTGCCAGGTGTCATATGACAGAAGAGCAACTGTTTATGGTGGTGATTTCAATAATTGTTCCCCAGGAGTTGAAACGTGACTGTCAAGAAGCTACCAGTTAACAGTAACTCCTTACCTGGGCTAGTTTCAAATCACTAACTTCAAAGTGAAGTGTACTCTGCAGTAGGTGATTGGAAGGAGCCGAGTTATTTAAAAACAGAAGTTCTGGGTTATATTATTCACAATCAGTATTGTAATAATTTCCGGATGAATGATCATCATTGTGCAATATCCCATAGACACAGTCTATCTTCCACTTTGGAAGATGGGTTTCTGTCTGGATCACTCATTCCCAGGAACTCAGGATTTCTCAGGATCCTAAAATGTTCCCCTGCATTCATAATATTCCCTCCCTTATACCCTGCTTAAAAGACCTTATTATAGGAAGGAACAATTTCTTTCTTTTCCAGGAGTACATCAGGTCTGCTTTTCCTATTACTGCAGGTCCCTGATCAGACAGCCAGTTTGCTACAGGTGTGTGTGATGAGGGATTTTTTTCCAAGAAAAACATAAACTAGGCCAGAACATTTTTTATGTTCGTTTGACTTACAAATTGTCAGCTTCTCATCAGAAAATGTGAAGAGCTTCATCTAAAAAGAATTTAATTGAACAGATTTTTATGAACGTTCTATATAGACCATGAGAAAGACACATTTCTTGAAATGTTCTGTTTTGTCAGAAACTCATTTTTTCCCAACAACTGGATTTCGGAGGAAATTGTCCAGAAGGTCCTGCTCATTGGTCTGTGTGACTGGAAAAAAATGAGAAGCCTGAACCAACAGAAATAGAGACCCAAAAAATTTTGTCAAAGAAGTTAATATCTGATGGCAACTGGCAAGGGACATAGCTAAGTCAGATACAGGAAGAAAACTTTGGAGTCCCTAAATCTGTTTTTTTCCCAAAGGAAGCTTACACAGGCACTTACTGCTCTACAATATTCATGTCTGGTTTTAGGCACTGCTGTAGTCCACTACATCTCTAGAGCTTGTTTTAACATCTCGCTTCTAATTTTAACTGGAGTAGCAACATTTAGGAACTTAACTTTGACTTCTAAAAAGCATAAATCATAGTCAGGTGTTAAACTGGATAATTCTTGACCTGTTAAGGCAAATCATTTAACCTGTTCAAAAAACAAAAACAAAACCAAAAACAACCCCAAAAACAAAAACAAGCAAACAAAACCCACAAAAAAAACCACAAAAAAAAACTTCTGCAAACTCTTTAGACCAATTTTCGGCTCCTAAGTGAAGGGAGGTATACCTTGAAATTATACATGGGCTTTTAAGCACACATCACACACATAGGGCTCTTAAAAGCATCTGCTTTTTAAGCCCTTTCATCCTGCATATCTGCTGCCCACTTTATCCGTCTATTTTGCAACAGGATACCTGCCATTTGTTTCCATCATGGGAGACTTGCAGCAGGCTGTGCTGCTGATAACTAGGCTCCAGCCTGTTAACCTCTTTGATTCAATGAATCTAAAAGGAACTAGAGACACTCTTGATATATGCATGCATTTGATCATAGATTTGCAGAATGCTCTTCGTATCTGTTTGATCACATATGGGTTCTTTATACACTATTAAAAGGTAAAAGCAACAGTAGCTAACTGAAAGGGGAACCCCATAATGGCTCAGACTTAATGAGATCTTATTTGCTTGTATAATGAAATCATCCCACTGTAATAGCAGTCCTTTAATTTTCCCAAGAGAACTTGGGAGGGTTGTAATATAAGTGGTTGTTCCCCATTGCCATGAAACACAGTTATTTGCAAAGCATATACCTCTCTTGAAGAAGTGAATTTTTTTTTTTTTTATATGGATGGGATGAAGCATGCTTCTGCATGTCTCAGAAAGGGGTGAGTGAGTGTGTGTGTGTGTGTGTGTGTAGGAGGCTGCCTCAGTCATGTCAAATTCATATTAGGCAGCACTTCAAGAAATGACTGGGAAGTAGAGCTGTTGTTGATGTAAAAGGTCACAGACATTAATAGCCTGCAGAACAATTCTAAGGTGCAGAATTATTCACAGCTGCCGAAACACAAAGGAAAAGAATAAAAAAAAGAATGCAGGAAGTAAAATGTTTGAAACAATGGTGTATCTCTGTTGTTATTGCTATTATACTTGGGGTTTTTTTAAAACACTCATCTTGCAGGGGAGCTGGAGGGTTAATTTTGAGCTGTTCTCTGCTTTCATCTTTTAAATGGCATCAGGAAACATGTATCTTTTGACTCTGCTTTTATTGCATTTTGTGTCCTGTTCATTTAGAATTTTTTGTGGAAATATGAACTGCAGTAAATATTGATGAAATACATGCTCTTCTGACTGAGAATCTTCTGACGGCTTTTAAAGGGAGTCCAGTCTGTTTTTTCAATGGCTCCAGACCAAAACAGAACAGGTGGAGGGTCAGAAAATGGAAAGGCCTGAAGGAGGAGTGGAGAAAAGCAGTAAAAAAGAAGGGAGGATGTAGGCGGTTCAGAGAAGAAAATGGACTGTTCTTTTGGACGGAAAATATTCTGCTGCTTAAAGAAAATCAGATTCCTCTCTTTTTAAGGCTGGTCGTGTACTAGCTTGTGGCAGAGGCACAGAAGGGAAATGCTTATCTCTTGAAAGCCATTACAAAAATGGAATTAAAAGCACCAGCAATATCAAGTGGTAAGGTCATGTCTGTGCTGGTCTATCTCCCTTCCTCTCACCAAGACACACAGCCCCTCTCATTTTCCTCACAATCCTTTGCAGGCAGCCAGGGGTTCCGAGCAGGGGACAGAGAATAATAAAAATGTCCATATTTATAGTTATTGGTAGCTGGTATGATTTGAGGTAGCCAATGATAAGAAAAATCCTCATCTGTATACACTAGCATTTATTATACCAACAAAGTCACAGATCAATCATTTTCATCTCTGCTGCTGACAGATCAGATGTAGACTTAGAGCAAGTGAGGAATTGGGCAGATTAGAAGCTAAGTCTATTATTCTGATGATAAATCACTAAGTCTTTGATTTGCTGAGTAGAATAGGAACAGCCATTTTTTTTTCTTCCTGACTAAAAAACAGAATTAGTGTTTTATTTTTAGCCACCCTTTCCTTTCCCACCAGCATTCCCCTCCCCTTCAATACAGACCAATACTTCTGTCCTTTCCAACAGATATATTCAAAACTCCACCCATCTGCATGCTCTCACCCCGGAAAAAGAGAAAGCCCTGGTCCTTATCTGCATCCTCTCAATCTGAAAACTACAGTCCTTACCTGTTTCTATCTGTGTTTCATCCATTGTTCCTCCTACAAAGAAATCTTTGCAGGGATGGCTCAAGAGATTGCCAGTGGTCTGTAACATCTTTCCCTCCTAAAGTTGCTTCCAGTAGTGATTATTGTCTTATGTCATTCTGGGGAAGTAAGTACTCTTCATGTTCCTGGCAGATAAGTGTCTAAAGAATAGGATTCGTGGCATTCATTTAGTCTTAGTCTCACCAAGGAAGAAAATAACTGAAGTGATAAGCTTAGAAATGTAGTGATGGTGGTCTTGGCCAGCAAGAGCTGAAGGGCAATAGGTGATGTGATGCCACTGCGATTTCTGTTTTCTGGAAATATAGAAAAGGAGTCAGTCTGCTGCTCTGTCAGCCTAGTGTGAAGTTTACTTCAAAAACTGGAGAATATTTTACTTGAAGCAATGATTTTCTTAAGTGAATGAAATGACAAGAGATGTTAGAGTCCAAGAAAGATGTGGAGAGATGGACAGCTCCAACATTTTCCATTTTAGCCATATTTCTGGCAGGAGGACAGAACATGTCATGGTCTTCACTTGGGTGAAAGACACATAGTCCTGCTTCCCCATCTGGTATCTCTCGAAGGAGAGCTTATAACAGGCGCATATGGAGAAGAACTCCAGGCTGCTGTGACAGTCAGTGTTTGGGTAAGGAGAGCTGGGGATCGTGTGGTCATGCAAAAATACAAGAAAATGGATGGCAGTTACTGGAAGTAGTGGGGACAGCTGTAGTGTAATATGTAGAACTGGAGCTGATATTAGCTGTCTAATCCTTTGAGATATGTATGGACCAAGTGCCACTTGCAGGAGGTATTTGAGGTTGGATAAAATTAGCTAATGGAAAATTATTGTATTTGCTTTTATAATTTTTTTTTTGTCTACTCATACACTAGAGCTGCAGTGTTTGAGCTGTCTGTGAATTGGCAGAGAGCTTGGTGTGTTGTTAATAATCTCAGCAGATATGGAAGCCTGAAATAGCCACTAATGAGTATAACAGGGTCTTCCCAGATTTGGGCAGAGACTGAAAGATCTAGTGTATGGATTCTAAATCGAGAACTTTTCCTGGGGACTTGCAATCAGATGCCTATAAAAACAAAATCAAGCAACCCCCCTAAGCTAAAATAGCCAAAATAAACTTTACTACTAAGGACATAAAGAAAATGGGATAGTTTGCAATAGTTTAGGCAGTGAGTCTCTACCTATGCTTTTCTTGAGGAGATGTTCCTGCCATATATATATAGCCCTACCGGTATACATTAATGGCCCTAGCAGTATACATTAATTTATCCAAACTGTTGACATGCCACACAGAATCAAATAACAGTCACTCTGAAGGAAAAGGGAAAGGAGATGAAAATCCGACCCAGCAAATCCTTTTTCTTTTAAGGGAGAGAAAGAAAGAATCTGTATTTCTGTTATGTGACTGCCACTGATGGACAACCCACCCATCCTGCCCTTTCCTTTCCCCTGGTCACTGGTAATCAAAACAGCCAGGGAATTTGAGAGGCTTGATCAGGAATTAGATCACATGTAAATGTTGGCAGTGCAGGCTTTTATGGTAACAGAGGAATACTATCGATGAAAAGCAAAGGAGCTCTCTTTATTTTGCAGAGGTGCCATTACATGTGCTCGCCTTATTCTGTGTATCAATTTATACCTTGCAAGGTAATGAAATCAGCACACCATCTTCTACAGATGCCACATACTGGGAGGAAAGAAAGAAGCAAGCTAATGCCTTTTTGTGACTATATATTTTTGTCAGGAAAATGCTGGAGTAAACAACTAGGGCCAGATGATTTGTCTAATTCTGAGCAGCTAGATAAAGCTTCAGTTTGAAAACTGAGACAAACAAGATTGGTATGTTATTCCTTTTGACAGCCTTTGGGGAAATCAGAAGTATGGAGAGGGAAAGGAGAATGGAGATGGAGACAGGGATTTTTTTTTTCCCGTGTACCTGTTGAAGAAGGTTGGAGAAATTTGTTAATTCAATTTCACTCCTATTAAAGTGGTGCTGTTTGCTTGAGCACTGGTGTTTCAGAAGACTTTCTTCCTTGGATGGTGTTGGTAACTATGGCAAAACTGATCTCCTGACACTAACACTGTTTGTCTTTGCCAGCTGATCCTTCCAGAAATAAGGTTGAAAAAGTACACTTGCTCATGTCTGTGACCATGGCCCTGGTTGTAGGGTGTGTGTGTGGGTGGGTGGGTGTGTGGGTGTGTGTGGGACATGTAAAGAGCGGGGGATGAAAATGTTTATCATCTAAGGAGCTGAGGAATATCCAGGGATGATAGTCAACCCTACCATATAACTTATGTGAATTAGGACAAGGAGAGTTCAACAAATCCTTGAAGATCTGTTCTCTGCATCAAGCCTCCACTAAACTTGATGTGGGGTATGTGGATAAAGTTACCGAGGATCAAGCAATAAATACCATCACTGGAGAAGTGCAGATTTCACCACTGCTGGCAACTAAATCTTGGGTGGTTATTTATGCAAAAAGTTATATAAATGTTACCCATAATTCAAGTGCCTCTAAAAGAGTTCTAAAAAACATCCTATAAAATGAAGCAAAATTAAGCCACTGTCACAAACTTTGTTATTGCTGCCTCTGTTGTATATCTGGTTTCTGTAGTGACTGAGAGCTGATTCTAGGGGACAGATCCTGTAGCAAATAGGCCGACGTATCCCTGCACAAGTGTCAGTGATCCAAGTGCTGCACTTGGTGTTATGTGAAGTGAATGTAAGGACAGACATAGCAGAGTGCAGCAGACGCTTCTTGCAGGGCGGGAACCTCAGGCATTTAAAATGGTTCTGCTTTAGCTACTGCACTAGCTCTTTTAACTTTTTATTTCATATTTCTCTGTCATCATGTTAGAAATAATCTCATAACAGTCCTGCTGTCACCACTCCAAGCTCCAGATTCAGCAGTCCCAAAATTCTGATGTGTTATTTGCCTGATCTCAGAGACAGTGGATAAAGAAGCCCTGAAGATGGGTAGGCAGCACTCACCAGGATTGATGGGGATTGCGGGTGCTTCTCCCACAGCAGGATTTCCTCCTTAGCATTTAAGCAAGGGCAAGCAAACTGATGAGGTTCAAATGTACAGTTCATCTGGGCAAACTTTCCTGGCAATGTTAGTACTTGCATTGCTCAGTCCAACAAGCAAAGTCAGATTCCTTAAAAAAGTCTTTAAGAAATTTCTGGTGGTTCACCTCACTGGTCTCTCTCTTTGTCCCCAAATCTGTGGAGGTTTGCAACATCTGATCTAGTTGTTGAAAGTACATTTCAGCATTTAAGTGCCATAGGCTCTGCTTGAAATGGCCTTGGCTCATACTGAAGATTCACTTCACTTGCAGGGAGGGTTCATTCTGCTGTAACTGAGTATAGCTGCACATATCCCTTGGAAGGCATCAGTCACCCTCTACAAGACAGATGTCACATGCTGCATGCCCGCTGCTTTAATGTATCCCCATACATCTACATCTGAACAGCAACAGAAATACTACCACTGACCTTTTCAAGCTAGAGGCCCATGAAGTTCACAGGAAGAAAGACCTGTATGTGACAGGAAAGGCTGTTACTTACTTTTGCATGTGTTATTGCATCCTGTCTTTCCTTGTTTGGCAGAAACCATGAACATCAACAAAACTCAGAAAAGGCAGAGTCTGACTGATTACATGCACCCATCTGAAGCTCTGCTGCTGCCTGTCCTGTTCCACTCTTTTCTTTCCTGCTTTAGATTGTCATGCAAGTCTTTTGTGATAGTGCTTATGAAAGACATAAGGAGGGACAAGTCTTAGGTAATGTTTTTTATATTTAAGTTTCATTGAAGTTTCAGCTTACTTGATTTTGAAATTCATGCTAAAGACAATCTGATAAAAGACAAAGGCATCCATTGCTTACTGTCAGTATTTCATACTAGTTAAAATTATTGCAGGACAGGGTTTGAAACTCAGCTGACATCTTCCTGAAGTGTTGAAACTGTTTGATAGTTCCTCACTTCTGTGAGATCAATAGAGGGGGAATAATAACAGTATGTTTTTCTTTTTCCTCTGGCACTTTGATACAGCGTTTCTGTTTTGGAACCATGTAGCAGCAGGCTGAGCCACTGGGAGATGTGGTACAAGTATTTTGAGAGCAACAGCTCTCCGTGAGAGAGGCTTTGCAAAATAGCCTCATTTGGAAATAGCTCTGTCTATAACATACCATCTGAGGCATTGTAGCGTTTGCATAATATGAAGGGCATTTTGGTTCACATGACAAACAGCCTCCTTTTGCCGCTACCATGCCCTGGCTGATTTTCAGGAGCTGCATAGCGAAAGGGCTCTGAGAGAGCACCCTGCAAGACTGACCCAGTCAGTGGCTATCCCATTCATGCTCTTTTCTTGGTGCACAAACCTGCGTGGCCTCACTCACCCCTTACCCTGGCAGAGCCAGGAGCCAATGCACAGGTGTTTCGATGCGTCCTTCTCTGCCGTGCAGAAAGCAGGGTTGGCAGATGTGAAATATCTTTTTGAGACTGTCTTTCTGTGCAGGCGCTCTCTGAGATGGGCGACCTCAGGGAGAGTCTGAAGACAGTAAAAGGCAGAAATCTTTCCACTGGTGCCATTTAATAATGAAAACACATTTCAGCTCCTCGTTTGCAGCCATATGGATGGGCTGCCTTTTTTCCCTTGAAAAAAAAATATCTTCCAGAGAGAGAGAATTAACTTGGTTTTGAAAGAAGAGTTTTGCCACATCAGCTGTTCCAAACTGACAGCACTATAGAGCTATTTACAGATCTGTAGTTCCAGACCAGGACCCTCGATGAAAGCTGATAGTAGATTTATTACATTAATTTGAGTTACCTTATGTAAATACATTGTTCCTCTGGGAAGCCTGGGTCTTTTTTTCCGTTGTCTAGCAGTTCATCTAAGCAATACTTCAACACTTGAATTATTTCTCCAAAGCAATGGAAATGTGGAAGGAGGGGTGTGTCCTTGATGCTCGTATTGGCACTAGATGGGAAGTGACTCTCTGATAAACTAAGGGTGAAGAAAATGTCTTTGGAGTGCTTTTGGCTTCAATAGCATTTACAGATTCTCTTTGGCTCTACCTCTTTCCACATGAAGATACTCAACTGCTGACACTCTAGTTACAAACACCTCACAACCCTCCCTGAGGTCCATAAACATTTCTATGGTATGTTTTGGGAATAGAAGCAGTAAGAAGTTTCACTGATTTCCCCCTCTTTTTACCCCTCCCTCTCTGGCAGGGATGAGAGTAAGCCCATCTTCCTACTTTCAGTGCTTTAGTTTGATCACTAGACAGTGTCCAGCTGATTGAGCTGCTGAAATGTGCCTCATTAAAAACCTGGATCCCTCTTGATCCTGAAATGAGGCATATTATACTCTCTTTGCTCCTTTCACAGAGGTCAGTTCTTCCTTATTGACAGACCTGGAGAAAACTGTGCAACTGGCAGCTGCACACGTCTGTTGGCATGGACCATGACTGTGTAGGCATCCCTCCTGCTCTGCCACCAAGATGCTGCATGTCAGCATGAAGACAAGATGCTTCTGCTGAAACTGCCAGTCACTGTGTGTGTGCCTCCTGCATTTGACACAGCATATGTGTAAAGGCCATAGGATTTGCAGGTTGTGCATTTTGCGTGTAAGGTTTTGCCCACAGTTATAGATATAGTGTTAATTCTTTCAGCATGAGAGTTCTGTGACTGGGAAAGTTGTAAAAAGGTTATCTTAAATGTCTAAACATTTAGGCAATCTACTAAAATTGAGATACATTTGATAGAGTGGCCCACAGCTTTGTCACACCAAGTAATTGGTTTTGCATAAAGTGTTCACAGCGTTTACCTGACGTGTGTACACAAGCAAAGGCCTGGTCTTTTGGAGGCTTGCTGGAAGGGCAATTTGGATGTTTTATTGTTGCTAAAACCCTCCTGACTGAGGTTATGCAAGTATGTACCAGCCATTCAGAAAGATACCTTCTGCCAGGAAGAAACATTTGCCACTTGGAGCAGAAGAAAAAAATCAGTCGAAAACATGATAAAGTTTGAATTGTAGAATGTCACAGAAAGATTTGTTTTGTCCATTCAAATCAAAGATTTGTACCTGGCTTTGTGTATAGGTCTGTTCTTTTTTCAGGTATCTCAAATTTTCTTTTTTAAAAATATGTATCTGTGGATACAATGGAGGTTTAGCTACTTGCAACAGAATAACTATATGAATAAACAGTTATGTGTGGCTGCCCTAGTACATCCTGTGAGAAAGATGATAGGGCAGACTCCTGGGTGAGCATGTATAATGCTCTTTGATAAATGACCTGAATTTGTGGGTAGCCAACAATAAAAACTGGCAGATTTACATTCCTTTGAGCACTCAAGAAGTCACCAGGGAATATGTCCAGCTTAAACCATTTCAAAATTCATGAGCCAGACCCAAAATCATTGTGGAGCTTGTGTAAAGTAATGATTAGAAGAAAAGTTTTGATCCCTTGCTTTCTGATATCTTAAACTGTATATAGACACATTTTATTTTTATTTTTTGTTTTTCCACAGGAGCTGACCACCTGCAATGTCATGAGGCCCATGTCTCCTGCATTAATACCTGATTCCAGCAGCAGAGGATTTAAAAATGCGAGTGCTTATGGTGAAACTCATTAAAAAGTATCGCTATTTGGTCCTCTCTAAAAATTTGGGGAAGAGATTAACTGCTGTTTTGAAGAAATAAACTCTAGAGTCAACCCCCAGTTTTAGCAGTTTGGCTTGCTCTAGTCAGGGAGACATTCATGCTTTTCACTTTTGCCTAAAGCTTGCTGTATAATCTTTAGCTCCCTTCTGACTACCAGCCAGTGGCAGGGGACATCACAGTAGCATTTGACCTAGACAGGTGCAAATCTTTCTGTACTAATCTCATCACTGGCTTTTCAGCTGAAATTTCCCAGAAGATCTAAGTCCATAACTATCCTGACTAAAAAAAATGAGATGAATTTCTGTTGTGTCCCAGTTTGCACTACATGATCTGACTTTATGCAATAATAAAGGAGACTGGATCAAAGGCAAAAGCCCTGCTGGAAATCTTGTGGGCTGTTACCCTGCCTTTGGTGGCAGGTTAGTGAAAGGCTTTGCTTTAACTGGTATGATATTGCTTTGGGGCTCTTCCAGGAGCCTGCACATTTCAAAGGTATTTTGGTGTTACATTCCCTACTCCACATCGGTCCCTATGTGACAGTCCCTGCACTCATTCGCTGATGTCTCTTCTAGCACCTACCTCCCTCAGCGTGAGAGCACGCCTGCCTGCGACGGTGTTTCCCACACGCATTACCACGAACACACACTTGGGGGCCACAGATCTTAAGTTTAGCAGCTCCTGC
Organism: Morus bassanus; assembly: GCA_031468815.1. NCBI lineage: Eukaryota > Metazoa > Chordata > Aves > Suliformes > Sulidae > Morus > Morus bassanus. The sequence continues at coordinate 9,422,967 of CM062583.1, forward strand.
CTTTATCAGATGTATTCACCTGGAGGGGGAGCAGGATTGCTCTCTGTGCCTCTGTAGCATTAATTTTCAAACTCAGGGCAGTGTGATCAATAATCTACTCTGCTGGCAGTTTTATTTAGTTCATTCCTGTTTCAGGTATTAGTTTCCTCAGCAATTTTATCATCTGCAGGTTTGATGTTATCTATTCAGTCTGGCATGACTGTATGTCTGTCCCTGACCCTAGTGTGGCACACCAGAGTCTCCATGTGGCCCTAAGCCACAGCGTAGCTTGGCATGGGAGGTAAGGTTAAATAATTCTGAGTTGCATGCAATTGGTCATCCCTGAACTAAGGAATTACCTGTGATCCATCCCAAAGGGTTGAAAAAATACAGGTATTTCCATCTACATGTACAGCTGAAATTAAGCTAAGGAGCTGCAGAATGCAAAACAAGCAGTAGGGAAGCAGCCTACACCCTGTGTGGCACTGCATTATAGGCAGGGAGGTGCAGGAGAAGGATCTGCTTTTCCTATAACCCAATCACTGAGTAATTTGTAGTTAACATGGGAACCAAGCACTGATGCTTTGATAGTCAGTACCTGCTCTGGAGACAAGAAGCTCAGGTCCGCTTGCTACATGCTGCACTGTGACACGTTACTCATTTACTGGAAGAACTGCAAGGTCAGGTTTTGAGGCACTCGTTTAGAAAGGTTACATAAAAGGTGTCTCCCTAGTAAGAACACAGGTTTGGTTTTTGTTTTATCACAAAAAGGAATATTGTCAAAGGAAAAGCACCTGAAATTAATGAAAGTAAGGCCTTAGGGTCATGAGTTTAGCAATTTTCCTGAGTTAGACCAAACTCAGCAAAAGTTGCTAAAGCCAAACAGACCAAGAACATTTTCTCTGCAACCATCTAAAATAGGGGCTGTGCCTAGCAAAGGAACTGCATGTAAATCTGCCTTACCAGCTCTGACCAGGGATGCTGTCTGTCCCTAGTGATAAGTCTGTCACATAGTACTGTTTTAAACCATGTAACAGAATGTAACATTGTGCTGTTAAGAACCAGCAGATAGATAACAAAAGAAAAGAAATGACTGCCATTCCCTGTTAGAACAATCACATTTTTGTGGCAGATATTTTCTGTATTTCTTTTTCTCTCTTGTTTTTCAGAGTACTTGTGTACATGGAGGAAGATCTCTGTTTCCAGAGAGATCATCTGTTCCTGCTGCTTATACCCAATTTGATGTCATGATCTTGGTTGCTGTGGAAATGATTAAGCTGTCATCAACAGGATTCAGATGGGAAATAAGCTCTGGGAGAAGATGATACAACATTCCTTCTTTTATGCAAATGTGTGCAGTTAAGAATGGCAAACAAACAAACAAGCAAAATATAGAGGCAAACACCCTTTGCCCTCCCAAATCACTATTCAGACTGAGCAGACTGTTTTAAAATAATCACATTTTTTCCAGGGGGTGTCAGATGGTGTCTAGAAAATGTCACCCACTGTTGTGAAAGTGGCAGAAGGGAGCGTGGGGTCAGTGAACATGTCCTTGTCCCTTTGGTTCGAAAGGGTATTCAAAGTAGAGGTCAAACTGCCTTTTGTCCTGTGCTTTGAGCAGGTGGTGGCAGGTGCAATATGTTGCAAAAATAAGTAAGAGTAGCACAGTTTTCTGTGACTACAAATGGAAATGCAACATGCAGAGCACCAGAGAACAATGTCCTTTGCCCTTAAGTAGCTGCCCAGGGTTGTATTAAGCACAGCAAATCACAGTGGGAGAAGTAATGCTGCCAGGCATTAGACAAGACAATGTTGACTCAGGAAAATGAAATGCCTCCCAGAAGTACCTTTGGATTTAATTAATATGTGTTTAGAGTCGATGGCAATTCTCCAAAGTGGACTTGTGTTAACCACCAGCTGATTGCATGTGGAATTGTATGGGGGATCTTTCAGTATTTGGTGAATATACATGGGAAGCAGGTCATCTAGGTGGTATATTTGTAGTTGTAATTAGAAAGACAAACTGTATGGGAAGACAAAGTCAACAATGGTCTTGATAATTAGTTTAATACTGCTATGCACATCTGCTGTGTTTTTTGAAGTCTGCAATGCTGCTGTCTCAGTGGTGGGTGTAAATGCCTTATAGTAAGTCAAACCCAGTTACTGTTACTTTCCAGAGTCTTGGCAGCACTAATGTCTCATATATACATAGTCTGTAACATAGTCTATATTCAGGAAATGGGAAAATGCTCAAGTGGAAAGAAACTAGGGTTGTTTTCTTATTAGAGAACTCTCGTAAAAATGTGGTTTTTCTGCAGAATCTGCTGGTACTGTTGATCTGAAGTTCTAAGTAGTCTGCTCTTTACCTGCAGCTAAAATTATACACACAGCATAATAAGCAGTTGATATGTGACTAAGCTGCTCTCTTATTCAGACATTGATAGGATGTATTAACGCATCGGGAAAGATTAAGGATGATAACAGGAAAATCTTTCTGGAACTTTTTTAATTACCACTGACGCTTCTTGGAATATGTTGAAAGCATTTTCACTCAAGAAATATGTTCTGCTTTTTTTTTTTTTTTGTTCTTTTTGATGACAGCTTCTCAGAGAGGGCACAACCTGGGCCATGTTTTGGATCAGGGGCTTCATGGTCTTTGGATGATGCTGTAAACTGGCACAGAGCATTAATTTTGTGTGTCATTTTGGTACCTGGTTTCTGATGTCATTTGGTGCCATTATGGGCATGGTCCCAGGTTTTAAATAGCCACCTACCTCTTACTTTGTTCCCCCACTGAATACTTTTTTGAGATATTTCTACACCAACTTCTTTAAGCACCAGAACATTGTATTGTATGGTAGAAATAAGCTCATGCACAAAGAAGAGCAGATGAAGCTAAACATCATACCAGATTATTCCTTGCATTTCTAAACAATAGCATGCAACGTTGTAATATCTAAATTACTGCCTCCCTCCAGAGTTAAAGGGGACGAATTGTATCAGTGTGTTGTAGAATATTGTAACCTGTCCATCATCTCTCCTCACACACATTTGCATGCAAACATGCACAAGAGCAGAGAAAGACAGATGAATGCAAACATACAGACTCAGAAGGGATCTCAATCCCCTAACCCAGTACAGCACCTTGGTTTCTGGTGTCAGAGTATTTTTCTTGGCAAAGCTCCACTGCAGAGCCACGTAGTGGTGAAGTCCTGTTCATTTGTATGAATATGCAGTTCATATGCACACAACATACAAACGTGGTAATAACCAGTTACCAGGTGCGTCTGACTGCAGACGTAAAAATATGTTGTCATTCAACAGCAAGATAAAGCAAACTTTCCTCTTCTTTGCTTTTGACAGAGTCTGAAAACAGATTTAATCTCAGACTTAGTCAAAAGTGCAAGGCACTATCTGCCTTCTTGTTATACACTATAAAATCTCTTCTCTTGCAATTTTTATAGCTATATAATTCCACTGACTTCAGGGGAATTCTTTCTTATTTACAGCAAGTGTAAGAAAGGCAGCAAGGTCATTTGCCGTGATACCTGGAAAAGCCAAAAAAAGTATGAGGTAGGCTTCTCCTCAGGAACTAGTAATGTTTTTCCATTAGAAATATCACAGGGATTTCTTACACCGCCTCATTGTTCTCATTGCCTTTTAAATGCCACACTGCAGTTTTCTTGGTTTAGTAATGAGACATGCAACTTTTCCTCTGACATCCTGGAGAGCAAAGAGTTGTCACTGGCATGCCAATTACAGTTAACAAGGAGAAGCTTGGTCTTTGGCAAGGCTACAGAGTGCCTTATGTTTTAATGACAATGGCTGTCAAACACTGCACAGATATGCCTCAGAATTAATATATTAGTAGTTAACACAAGAGGTCCTTGTCCATGACTAGGAGATGCAGTTACAGAAATAACGCAAATATTGATAGCAATTAATCACGGGGATCTCAATGCAGTTTTCCCTTTACCTTGTGTCTTTTTTTTTTCTGGAGGATTTTCTTTCACAATGTCATTTCTTAAAAAGATCAGTGGCTTCCATGATAAGTTTTTGCACCTGGAAATTTTATCTTCGTCATACTTTTGTCCAGTCTTTTAGACCTTGGGGATATCACGGCTGCCTTATACACACAAGCTTCATGTGCTTTAGAAACTTTTTAGTAGATGAGTTCAGAAGCATAAGTTGACAAATTGGCAGGGAGAAGGGTCACAACTATGTTGTCATCCAAGAGACTGAAGGACGCATAGGTCAGTTTTGATCAAGTAACTTAGGCAAAGTGGGGTGCTTTGGGGGGCTGTAGACCCCTCGTGTTCTCCTCCTATATTAATCCTGGCTAATGTAGGAGCAAGTTTGCTACAAGAGACAAGCTCTGCTGCCACCTCCTTCAATGGACAGTCTAAGGCCATTCCTCATTTAATCATGTGTCAGTACCCTGCCAAATGGCAAGGGGAAGTATTGTTTTTCACCTGTGAGAGAGCTGTGACTCAACAAATGCTCATCTTATCTCAGAGGCTGCATGTTCCCAAGGAGGAAAAATTAGCAGTGTCAAATCCTCTGCACCTATTACTGGCTAAGTGCCCAGGCCTGCGTATGCATGTTTCTGGCCAGCTGACACATTTTCACTGCCTCACCATCCCTGTTCTCACTTGGATTCCCATTACCTTGCACCAGAGGCAGAGCCTGACAGCAAATGTGCATGGGAGAGGTCATGTCCCACCTCTGGTAGAGCCCTGTGGGCAAGGAGCCGGCAATGCTCCACTGTTTCTCTCTTTTTCTCTCTCTCCGCACCCCTCCCTTGCAGGAAAAGTACCCATTGGAACCCATATCTGGCAAAGAGTTGGTGTTACCTCTGGACTACCAAGACATAAGACAAGGGAGATGAATTGCTAAAATACAGCCTGAAGGCAGACAGGGGCTTTGACAAGCTGTAAAATTGTTCAACATCTTGGTTGGGGCTGAGAGACCTTTAGCAACACAGCACTGGGGACTGACAGAACTCAACAAATGCTGCTGTGTGCCACCCTGTTTTTACCATTCTTGCCAGGTAAGGAAAGAAATGTCTTGAGTGAAGGACGGGGATCTTAGTGGTTTACAAGGCAAGCAGAGAAATCTAAAAGCAAAGTCCTTTCTGTTGCACTCAGAGATCAGCAATCATCCTCCAGATTTCTTGGGCAGGTCCTACTACTCCAGACTTCGAAAGTGTTCTTTTTTGTTTGTTTGCTTGTTTGTTTTTTCATTTGAAGAGAATCTTAAAAGACATAATATTTATCATTCTGTCTCTGTCTCCATTTTAAGCAACAGCAGAGATGGGTCAATTACATCAATCCCCTCGAAGTGTGGAGCTTACAAGACAGGTAAAGAATTATATAAGGATTTTTTAATCAGAACAAAGTAAATTCCCTCCCTTCAATTTTTTTCATTCAAGCAACTTTTTTTCTTTCCTGTGTGACTCAGGTTTACCCTGTGCTGACGTACTATTTATCTGGATATCATCTCCATGGGGTTACCTTGCTGTTCTGTTAGTATGTCTTGCAAGGGAAAATTTGTCCTGAGATTCAATATTTTGAAGACTGAATCATCAAACCATATCTTCCAAGTGTTCAGTGTAGCATCCTAGCCCCATCAGTGTTATGAATGCTTCATTCCAGGCAGAAGCTCAAACTGAAAATAAATTATTCAGACTGAAAGTCAAAGAAGAGTAAGTTTCAAAAGTTGTCAGAATTTGATTGCTTGTTGATACTTTTATAGAGGCAGTGTTCTGGGGGACAAAGTTTTTACGCAAATACTCTCTCCTTCAGAGTGCTGGAGGCTTTGATAGCCCACCTTCTTCCAGGTGAAAATCAATACATTTGGTTTCTGTTTTTCTGGTTTCTGTAGGTAGTAAGGATAAGTAAATAGAAAGACTGATACAAAAGAGAAATGAGTGAAAAAACACAGAGGTTCTCAGCACACGGAAAATTTATGAATTTTAAAATTAAGCTCCAGGTGTGTGTTTGTTGATTGAGTGAGTAGTGAATACCTCAAGAGAATCAGGAATTCATTGGTTATGTGCAGATCTAGAAAGCCTTTTGAAGTTAAAAAGAAAAAAAAAATGAAAAAAAGACATTAAAACATACCTTTTCCTTACAGTCTTTTTCCTGGCTATTTCCACCTATGCTTCATTTTAGGCTGACTTTCCACAACTTAAAAGGCTGAGATGAAAATCAGATTGGTTAGCAAACACCTTGCACCAGGTTCAGCTAAGGTCAGTGGATTTGGTGTTCTTATGCTCTGTTTTGTTGTCAACATCTGAATCTGATGCTGAATTTTTTGGCTGTGAGTAATCTACAAAAATCTGCTGCATGAGCAGTGTGAAGGGGGATGTATAGGTATGCAGGCTGGTGAACATACACAACAGTTTTATTCTGCTAAGGGGATATTCATGTGGCTGCAATGAAACAGCTCGTAAACGGCTCCCAGCTGATTCCACACTCCTGTCCCCCAGGTGCCTGCAGGAAGCAATGCAATTCTGGAGTCCAATGGAAAAATTGTGGTGGCTTCTCTTGTTTCATCTCATTGATGTTGCTACTTTAAACATTTCTTCAGGCACCAGAGAGATCCCTGATGAGCAGGGGGAAACAGAGAACCTCCAGAGGTCCTTAAAGAAATCATTCACATCTGTACACTGTGCTGGAGTTCATTCTGGATTTGGCTTCCCTGTCTGAATCCCCTAGGCATGATCATAGTTTCCTCTGGTGCATTCATCTTCAAATGACTGTCTTGATACAAATAAAAGAACCCTATATAACCTATCAAATAATCTAATGGAGCAGAACATGAGCATTGTCTGTGGCATGCTTAGCTTTAACAGACTGTGCTGAGCCTTTGTATGTTAATATACAGATAATGTTGTCAGTCAAGTTCTGTGCATTTTCCTTAACTGTGTGAAGCCAACACCAAGATTAGGTGGTACTACAAAGCCTCAAAAACCAGGCTGAGGTTTTTGCAAGATTTATGCATCTAACTCATATTGAATTTTAGTTGGCTACAGGGACCTAAGTTCCTTAACGGTCTCAGTGCTAAAGGATTACCCTTCCTCTTCTTTGTGTTTTACTCCAGGCAGAACAGATACAGGCTTTTTACAAAGAAATAGTTGTTTTTAATTTTAAGCAAATCAAATCCTAAGATATGAATAAGCTTATTTTGGAAGGGCTTGAAAAATCATACAGAAATGCTGTCAGGATAAATTCCTTCTGTATTGGAGACAAGCTGTAATGTTTTGTGCTATTTTAGTGACTTTTCCTTGAAAATTGCCTACTTGTATCTTTTTATTTTAAATAATTTCTAGGATTCAGATTGGTTAATGTACCATTAAAGGAATTTATTTGTACAGAAATCAGTAAATGTACTTTTTATTTCTTTGGAGTCATTTGGGCATGTACTTGATTCAAATGGATTGTTTACCTAGTTACTGATTTTCAGTGGTGTGGGGAAAACTTTTATCAGCTTTGGTACCTTATTCCCAACAAGATGATTTTGAATGTCAGAGCAGTTTTCCAGCTGTTTACCTTTCACTATTGTTACTAGAGACCCATTCCTTTTCTTAGGTACCTGTTTGCTAAACAATGTAGATGGTAATTATCACCTTTACAGTAAGCCTAAATATATGGTATGTTGAAATGTGCTTCACACATTTTGATTTGTGAATGACTGCAAAAAATGCTAAAATGCGCTCTCCCCTGAGTCCTATACACTGGTCTCCTTTCAGAAGGCGATCTGGGGGCTTGCCATTACAATTCAGTTATTTGCAGTTGTAGTCAAGGCCTCAGTTATATTTTATCCCAGTTAGAGTTTTCTCTAGAAGCAGACTTCTACATATTTTCAGTTCTGCCTGATGTATGAGCAGTGATAAGTCACAGATACCTCTCTAGGATCCAGTTTATGCAGGCAAAATCTGAGATAATAATGCTGTCCTACTCCAGAAGGCAATTTGAGAAAAAAACCCCAAACAACCAAACCAAAGCATTATAATTATAATAAACAGATATTAGTTATTATTCATTGATTTACCATTCCTTCTTCCCAATTTTTCATTGGACACTTTATCATACACCCATATATTAATTTAAAGTTATCTACTTGTCTGCTAATTTCTTCGCAAAAATCTTTGCAAGAATAAGCATAATGTTATTATAGATGCTGACTAGCAGCATAATATCTTATAATGAGCAGTTTTGTCCTTTCGACCTAATTTATCTTCTGACTCAAGGCTATAGGTAGCTACAGTTGAGAAAGTGAAAAGGAAACTAGATTCCACTGATTGTTTTAATGTGACTGCTAAAATATACAGCTAGAGATCAAGGGTAAAGCTTTAATTTTCTTCAGGGATACGGAAATCAGGTAGGAAGAATGAAAAGGTACTTTTCAGCTTTAAATGTGCTTTTTTTGTTCTGATGTGTCACTTGACATATGTCAAAATAATGTAACTGCAGTGGAATTTAAAATCCAGGAGCCACTGAGTGGTTTAGTACAGTATAATTGTTTCCTTTTCAAGCTCTTATGGATAATTATCATGAATGACAGCAGTAACTTTTAGCTGAGCTACCAATTGCCAGAAAAGCTATATCATGATCGTCATTTGGGATGTTGTTGGATCAGTGAGGTTCCTTTCAAAACAATACAGTGTAATTACTGTTTACCCCCGTGGGTATGCAGGACAGCAAAATGCTGAATGAAATGCTGAAGAGAAAAGGGGTTTTCTGAACTCACCTTCTGTTTAACAGAAAGATTGCTTAGAACAAGAATGCAACAAACCACAAACTCCTGGATCAAGCCCAGTGCTGAACAAAATAAAAACTCAATTGAAATCAGAGATGCAGTTCTCAACCATAGGCTGATCATTGCCCTTTAAAACCAGATCCACTGAAGAAGTCCTTAGGTGGAGCTACTCATTCTTGGGACTGAGAACTGGCTGCATCTGAGTGCTGTGGGGCCCTGAGGTTAGCGTATCTACTAGCTTCTCACTGCTGAGCTCTAAGAAAGGCTTGCATTCTGCCAAGCATGCCCAGGAAAGCATTGCCTAAAGAAGTGCCCCAAAACAATTTCTCAAGAGGCCTAAAAGTCAGGACCTGTCAGATATGGGGAAAGAGAAATCTGGGGCAACATGCTTAAGGCCTTTGACAGCCCACAAAGTAGATACACATGAAGGAACAAACTTGCATTAACAGTGCTTTAAGAAATTCATTGGAATACAGGATTAAGAGTGGCAATAAACACATCCTGTCCCAGACTGACTGAGTAAACAGATGAAGTGATCTGTAGAACAGAAAGTGGAGAGGGGAAAAAACCTTGCTACACTTCAGGATTTTTCCTAATCAATGGAGATTCATTATAGCTGGCTCCAAACAGGACTGAGTTTACCCAAGTGATTTTCTTACTCTGTTCCTGAGGAAACCTGCAATTTGGGCCTAGGGCAATATATTGGGTTTATTAGTGTATTTTTAAGAAAGATGTCTTCTACCACCCTGCATGATTGGCTATAAGCACAAATATTAAAGTAGCACTGAGGAGGGTGAAGCATTAATGCAACAGGTGCAATCAGTCTTCTCCCATTTTATTTAAGCTGTTTATGAACCTGCTGATACAATTTGGGCTGGCTCTTTTAGGTCAAATAGGGAATGGGGGGAGGGGGTGGAAGGGAAACAGCTGCTATTTGGTGAAGTAACCATTAGGTGGTGATTAGGGGAGGAGATAAAAGGCCAGTAGAGTACCTCCCTGAGAGCTAGGAGGTGGCAGTGGAGGTGTGAGTATTCTTTTGAGAGGTGTTTTGGGGGTTTTTTTGGTGTGTGTTTTTGTTTGTTTGCTTTTATAATATAATGTCTAAGTAAAAGACTGGGGATATTTACCAAGTATGAAGTATCATTAGGAGGGGGCTGGTGGTTTAGGGCCTATCTTCCTTTCCTCTGAAGAGAACACTGTCTGCTTAAAGAGTAAGATGGACAAAATGCTAATGCTGAGTGCTGCTGGGTTGGCTTGCTAGAATCTGTAAGAAGGGAGTCTGTATGCTTTCAAGAAAGTCTGGGAGCCTCTGTTTTGTGAAGATGCAGATTAGTTTTCTGTCTGTGGCTTCTCTGTGTTAAGAAGTTGTGGTCACTCCCTCCTCTTACATGGTAGCTGTTCTTTTCTCGCTGGAGTTATTCCTAACAGCAGTGCAATTACAGAACAGAGACTATATCAGGCCTCTCAGCCACAAACCACTGCCATTTCCAGGGCTACTGGGATGAGGGAAAACAGATATGGCAGTAGTTATGGTCCTGTGAGCTGTTTTTTCTTTGGTTTCTTAGAACTCTTTAAACTTTTACTTATGTTTGAAAACGTCTTTGGGAAGACTCCTGTGGTGAGCATGGGCTGCTTCAGTAGATGGAAGATACAGACTGTTTTGAGCTCTGCATTACAGCCTCCCTATGCAGACTGGGACTGGTGTTCCTCAAGTGCCTCCCATAATAGCTGCTTCTGATGTAGGCAAGGACAGCTGGAGACCTAGATGCTAGCACACTAACTGCTTATATCATATTGGAGTAGGTTTTCTATGTGGAGATTTGGGATGTATATTGTGGCAGGTAATAGGAGTGGTTAAGAAACAAGATACAAGGAAATTGTATTTCCTCTAATAGAAATAAAAGTCTTCAGATTAAACTGGAGAGCTACAGATTGTCACTAATTTATTATCCTCAGAGAGGGAAACAAGCTCCCAAATTTTGTATAGTGTAGTAGTTGGCTTGCTAAACATTTTCTGTAAAGACTAATTTGTAATATTCTCCCAGTGTAAGAAGGGGAGGGCGGAATGATGTTCCTAACTAAAGATGGTCCTTTCTTTCCTGCATTGGCAATTGAATTCTAAGTCATAATTTGCAGATGAAGTACTTGAATATTCTGGCAGCTTTGTGATAAAAGGGGAAAATTTAATGCTGTTGTGAAAATAACCTTGAAGGTAAATGAGAACATACATCTGTCCAGGTGCAGATCTATTAAATGTTCCCTTGGTACACATCACAATAGAAAAATTTGAGCAGGCAGTGTAGCAAAAATTGAAAGAAATATCAGGTTTCTGAAGTCACTGTATTACCTCGCTACTTGTACGACTATTTTTGTGTCATGAAGTTTGATTTTCTTTTTTTAGTTGCTCTCCTGGTAGTGAAGCAGTTGTCTTGTACTGGGGTCAGGTAGAGAAAATACAGTGAACAGCTTCAGAGACATGGGGCTTTTTGTATGCGAGTATATGAAAATCTAATGGAGCAAGGACTTTTAGCAGTGGGAGAGGGAGAAACAAGAACCTAATAATGTGAAACTCAATTAGAGGTGGAGTTTTGGATGTGGACCCTTTCTGTGACTGTCAGAGTGGTGATATTTATATGGGTGTAGTGCCTAACAGCCCTTAGGCAGCTACTGTGTGAAATGGTCTAACCCAGGCAGGTAATAGCTGAATCTAGTGGTGTTAGATTAAGAAACTTGGAGCCTGAAGGCAGGGAATGCAAAATCATTGCAGGTTTCTGGCTCAGTCCTGGGAAGGTGGCCTGTCCCTAATGCAGAAGGCAGGCTACTTGCACAGTAATTCTCCCATCCTGAGAACTGAGCTGTGGAGAAAACCTGGAGGGGTGCCTGGTTTGAAACAGGAGACTGTACTGTGTTTAAAGACAGAGCCCCATGAACCAGACAGGCTATCCATGTCTCAAGGTCTGAGAGCCTGTGTCAGCAGCCTGAGGGCTCCCAGAGCTGTGGGGGCAATCATGGGGCCTTCAAGGATGGAGGTATGGGGGGAGGCACAGCTGCTTTCCTGCTCTCTGAACACTGAGGGGAATCACTGCCAGATCAGCATCGATTGTGGGTTTGTTGAGGGAGAAGGGATGATGAATTATCAGCTTGACGCACCATCCTGGTCCTGTTTTAGCTGCTTCTTTAAGGTGATGTGGATGTGAATTAAGGAAGGCAAGAGGACAGGAAATGGTCATTGAAAGAGCAGGTGCAATCTGTTACCTTTTATCCCACAGCAGAGTCTCCAGGGGGAACATTATCTGTGTTACTATGTGTGTTATTCCTAAGCTAAGCTTTCAAAAGCCTATGAACAGATGCTTAGGGGCAAACATTTGGGAAGGTGAAAGCATTCGGAAGAAGAGCATGGGACAAAGCGTGTGGTCTTGGCAGGCAGTGGGAATAACTTTTCTAACTGCTGTTTTTTTCCTCCTTAAAAAAACAGCCCACCTCCTTTCCCATAACTCTCCAATATGTGTGCTTTAAGGTTGCTACCAACCCAACAGAAGTTGAAGTCAGATCTACCTTCCCGGAATAAGGCTAGGTAATGCAATTGAAGCAATACAAAGAAAGATTTTAAATGCCGGTAGTTAAGTAATGGCACAAATCACTACGAAGTTTAAAAGAAGCAAAAATTATGACGGTTGCACAAAGGTGTCACTTTAAGGTTGGATAATGATGAAGTGAATGACTTTTGTGTGTGTAGTGGTAACAATACAATATTAGTCATGATTCCGTGGCAGAGTCAAGACACTTTGTTATATTTTTACTGGAAATATCAAGGCGTCTTCTACGCAGCTAAAATGAATAGAGGGAATTACTAAACAAAACTGATAATATATACATCAGAAGGTTCAAGATGCTCTTACGTCAATGTCTCTTCTCCCACAGACAGTGAAGGGGTCTTACTGCAAAGAACTATGAATAAATATGAAAATTTCTTTTTGTTTTGCTTCTGCAAAGATCTTGGAGAATGAAAAGTGAAAATATTCTTCATCATAGGTTCCTCAGTTCTGTGCAAACAGCAGCACCAAGCAGTACCTGAGATAGACTCAAGGTTGCCTTAGGCAGAGCTTAAACCACAGGCTTGTCACTTCTTTTGTCTGCACACTGGTTTCTGCAGCTGCCTAAATTAATGCTTCTATCCCTAATTGGCTACAAATTGTCTACCGTACTTGCCTGTAAAACCAAATATTACTACTAATGTTCAATTTCAGCAGCTTTGTGTTTCCTGGTGTCACAGCTCCTGATGTGTGTAATGTGTGTGAAAGGCTTTATAAATGTAACTTAACAAGTTACAAGTCCTCTGTCCTTCTGTAACTAGTTCACATAAAATGTCAACGGGTCTGCTGCTGTCAATGAAGGCATTTAATTAGCTCAAGAGGTGTATTTAGGTGACCAATGCTCTGAGATTTTAAATTTCCCACAGATTTAAGCTACCTGAAAGCATGTAATGGGAAGTGGCATCTCAAGACAAAGATGAGTTGTTACCAACCTGCAAGGAAAGAATTGGGAAGTGTAGAAATGGGAATTGCACATGTTTTTGCTGTGTGATCCAATGACATTTTGTGAGAGTGTTCAGAAGGCTTCTTTAACAGGTATTACAAGGAAGGATTTAATCGTCAGCATATGGTAAAGTGATAAAGTTTTGTTTTCTTTTTTTGAGAAGTTTCTTGTGCTATTAAAGCTACCTGATACCTTTTTATTCCTATGTAATTAGTGGAGGATGCTGATGCTTCACAAAAACCTAAGGAAGAACATTTTCTTTCTTTGAAACATTTCTTTTACTGTAGAGGATATGAAAGCAATTCTGAGGTATTTCATTTGTATTTGAAGGTTCACTTTTTACCTTCTCTCTGATATTTGAAATAGAATGACACAGCTAGAATTGTCTGTCTTGTTTGAAAGGTTAAATATGGCTTCTTGGTTACCAATTTTGTAGTTTTACATTCTGGTGGTGAATGAAATGGGTTGGGTACTGTTGGTAAATAAGACTTTGCTAGAAAAAGATTTTGCTGTAATTTATCAAGGCCCTTAAATCTATCAGTTCAGGAACAGGAAAAGATAAACAATTGCATATTTATAAAATTATAAAAAAGCAATGTTTTTAGTTTATGGTTCAAATGGGAATTGTTACCTCACAATATTAAGTATTTTAATAGTTAAAAACTGTAGTCTGGGCTCTTTGTTTAGAGGTGATTTATTTGCAGCAGGCTATTAACAATAGGAGGCTTCAAGAATTTCATCTAGAATCTGTGCTGCAGAGAGGGTAGGTGATGGTGAGATGCTTGGTGAAATGGGACATGGCTTCAGTCCTAGCATATACTCTTCTCCTTTGTTGTAAAGCATCTCCAAAAAACTATGCAAACGCTTTGTTGATCAGGCCCATCTTTTCCATCAAATTTTGTGTTACTGCAGAGATGATGTTAAGCATCCATTTGACAGAAGTCAGGGAAAGAGTTTCCAGGATAATTTTGTCTTGGGTCTTGTATTATAAATGGAGATAACTGGAAGTCAGTTGGTTCTTTGTAGGTTAATATGGTCCATTCAGAGCTTCTGAAGCAGGTCTAAGGGCTCAAGATGGCTTGTTCAGAGCTTAAGTGTTCCTGTGTGCCTATATATTTCTGTAAGTGGACATGGTCTTAATATCGGAAGATGTGGTCCAAGTAACAGAGGTGAACGCTAGCAGTAAAAGTTCATTTTGTCAGCATTCAATTCTTATGTCTTGTTGATAATATTTCACTGATGATAAATTCCCTAATAAGAACAATGATGAGATTTAGTATGTCCCAGCAGCCAACACTTTGTGGACGTCATTAAAGTGGCCTTGTTAACAATAATGCTAGGAAATGTTCAAAAGAAAAATGCAGTGAAGGGTGAAATTCTTGTCTAGAGAAAGTGCTCTGGAAATCATGCAGATGTCTTAGGACTGTTTTCAGTTCTTTGGTGTTAGGATATTTGGGCTAAAGTGATTCCTAGTAGCTTATGATGCGTTCTGGGTGGTCATGCTGTCAGGATCTCTGTTACTATCTTGCCAGACTCTCACATAATGGAGCACACTTCTAGTTTCAGTGACCTTGGACTTCTGTGTGTGTGGACAGGGATATATACTTGGTCAAACTTAAACACTTAAGCTATGATATTTCTAGGTAAAAGCCCAAGATGTTGAAGCCTAGTCGTAGTACTCAGGGTGCAATTTTCATGAAGATCTTATTTTAAAATAATGTCAAACTCTCCTTTTTCTTAGAAAGCAATGCATAGCATTTATTGCCTGTTCTCTGTGCTTCCTTTTATCAAGCGCTTTGTGCACGCTATTTTCTGTGGAATTTAGACGGTAGACACTTACTTTACTTTTTTCCTGTACTATTCTCAAAAAAAATTAAGATTTGTGATTTAAGCTCAGGCTTAGAGCATGATTTTCCTTAAGAAAGAAAAATGACATTGGATGCAGCCAAGACTTGATTTCCAGGGAGTCCACTTTAAAAGTATAAAGATACTTAAGAAGAGTAGATACCTGAAATCTGCATTTAAATAGACTCATGATGTGTGGCAGCTTGTATCCATTTTCCTCTGTGAAAGGTTTGATGTTAGTTTGGGTTTATCATAGTTTAAATCATTTAGTTTTGTGACTGAGTGTTAGCAGGTAGCTGCAGGAATGCTGATTTGGATGATTTGCTTGGTTATGTACAGGCTTTTTACATTGCTAAAGGAGAGTGAGAGGACCGAGAAAGCTGGACTGTGCTAAAGCCCTGAAATTAAATCGAAAGCAGCTCTATAGTCCTCTTTTAGTCGGGAAGCTCATAAGCAAAGGAGATTGAAGGTTGTTTTAATCAGACCACATAAACACAGAGCTCCATAGCTGAATTATGTGGCATTTGGAGTTTGTTTTTTTATCACTGCCTGTATATATTTGATTTGTATAATTAGGATTCAAGCGGGCATACTTTCTGACTACTGTCAGAAACTCCAAACAGCATTACTGTTTTGGGACCCTGATAAAAATGAACTGTGGGGAATTTTTTTAAAACTTTCTATTTGGATTTCCTGTCAGGGGAATGAGGGAGAGGCAGATACCTCTGGCAGGTCAGCACCCTGCGGGCCTAGAAATAGCTAAAAGAAAAACAAATCGTTTGCATTGCATTTTACAGTCTCTGGCTTGGGTAAGGTGAGCCGAATCCACCGCTCTGGCTGGTTCACGGCCGCGGCCGCCTCCTTACTGTGTCCGTCGCTGCGTGGCCGCAGGCTCCTTGCGGGGCGGCTGCCAGGGCCGTGCTGGGCAGAAGGGCCGCCATCTCCTGCCTCGGTGGGCGCGGGTGGTGGCGGTGGGGTGCGGCGGTGCCTCGGGGAGGGCAGTGGCTGCTCCCGACCGTTCTGGCTGGTTCAAGCCGGTTCTGGCCAGCCGGTGCCTCGCTGAGGGGACCATGAGGGACGGGGAGAACCTGTGGGTGAGGGAGACAAGCAGAACCTGGGCAAGAGGGAGGAGAGGTGTGCTTGTAAGTGCGTGTTTGTTTTCTTTTCTGTCAGTAGCTGACAGGGTGATCCAAGGCGTGAGCTAGCTGGCAATAAATTACACAAAATGAAGGTTCTCCTGGTGGAGATGGTTGTGCCTGCGGCAGTGGAGGGTGCAGGGGATGCCCGGGCCTGGCATGGCTGTGGCAGGGGTAGCTGCTGTCATGGTGGGGCTCCAGGAGGAGCTGCGTGGGGTTTGTGGCACTGGAAGCAGCGGTATGCCGGCTCTCTGCAGGGTCACTTCGAGGGAGCAGGTGACAGGCAAGGGCCCCGAGCCAGGGCCATCCCTGCCTGCAGGGTCCAGGAGTGCTGTCCCCAGAGCGGTGGCAGCAGCCACCAAGCCCCGGGGAGCAAGGAGAGGTGGCAGGGTGCTGCCGGGAGAGCAGGGCTCTGCGGAGCTGGGCTGGGGACCAGCCGCTGAGTGCAGCAGCTTTGGAGCCTGAGCTGACTCAAGCAGTTCTTTTTATTATTTACCTTAGTTAACATTTACTTACAGGCTTCCTCAGACACTGCTGAGGACATCAGTCATGATTAACTGCTACAAGACATAGAAACACTACTAAATATCAGGAAATACCAATTTCTGTGACAGAAGAGGGACAAATCACTGAAAATATAAAAGGGAAGGGTGGCTTTGGTTCAGGTGCAAAGAAGGCATCTGAATTCTTAAAGGGGCATCAAGTGTCAGCATTAATACTCATCTGAGCTTTACAGCCTCAGAAACTCCTCTTTTGTAATTCAAGCTGTTTAGGATCATAAACAGTTATTCTCAGTACTGCTGAGACGAGTGTCACACTTGTATCACAATTTTGATGTTTGACGTCTGTCATGCATCAGAAGGCAAACACAATTACATGCATATCAAGAATACCTCAGAGCTGTTTAAAATCAAGGTTAGTCACAGGATGCTTTTGATGTTCCTCTTCTCCCTCATGACTGTAGAGCTTTCCATTAAGTTTAAGTGAAGGTGTTCTAGTTAAGGATTAAGAGATGGTTGTTGAAGAAACAGGACAGACACTTCAACTCACAACTCGAACTAATGACACAGTTGGTGACCTCTGGCCAAACCATGGGAAGATGATCAGTAGTGCTGTGGGCTCTGGGAATCTAAGGTGAAAAGGTAAAATTTCATTTTGGAAAAAGTGGTTTTTTAAAATGAGCCTTATGCTGTTTAGGTCATGTTTCTCTGTTACCATTCATCAAAACACACTGGTCTGGATTTTGTCCCAGTGATACAGCAAGAGATGCCTTGCCTCAGTAATTTTGTTTTGTGGCTCAAAGGAAAGTGTCTCCTGCAGTGTTAAAACTTCTTCTGTACAAGCTACCCTACATGCACTGATAAAAGGTAGGACCTAAACTGCCCTTTCATCTTCATTTGCTCAGCTTGAACAGTGAGAGTGTGTGCACCACAGGTGCCCCATGTTGTACTCAGTCTAATGTTTTAAAATTCATTGGGAAGCAAGGACAGCAATAAGTCTGTTTTGCTGGTTGATTATCAAGCCACAGTTGTTCCAAAGGGGCACAAGCCTTTTGAGAACCTGAACGTGTCGAAAAATCATACAAAAGTCTGGGGCAGTCCTTTGCAGATTTTTCCCCTGCCTCTCTTCTCCACCCCCCTCAAAACAAAGTCCTACATCTTAGTGTTAAGATCATCAGGGATATAGTGGTGTTGCTATTATTGATGCTGTGTTATTCTGTGAGATGATGTTTCATCAGTGTGTAAAATAAGGCTGCTGTCTTGCAAATGTTTTCAGCTCCTTATTTTGTACGCTGGAGTCCCTTCAGAGACAACAGAATAGCTTGGCAAGTGTAGTCCGGCACATGTATAAGCACTTACAGAATGAGTACTTAAGTCAGATTAATATGCAAGATGGAAAAACAGATCGCAAAGGTGAAAGCTCAGTGTGGAAAGATCAATGCAAGAAGAAATACACTTATGCTAAGAAACATTTCGTGCATAGGAAGCAATGTTGCATGAAAAAGGCCGAGACACTAAGTGAGAACTCAAAAGTGAAATTACCAGATATTTGGTGGAAACCACTAATCGTTAACAATTCTATAAAGGCAAGAAAATTTCATTAGCAGTGTTGTGTTTTCAAACTGTAGTGTGATAGATCATTTAAGGTGCAAGTCTGGCAAACTACTTTTATTTGTGAGCAAGCTGAAATTGGAAGTGTTCATCTGGATCTTTTTGTCTTTGGTTTAGTACTATATAGAGATGAAAGAAAGAACAATGAACCAGGTGCTAAAAATTTAACACTGAGGATGACTTTTTTTGGGAATGTTGAAACAAAGAGCCAACTGGTTTATTCGGCTAAAAGTAAAAGATCTAACTATGAAAAAGCTGTGTGGCCAGCCTGCCAGAGGAGTTCATTGAGAGAAGGAAAAGGAGGATGCATTGCAGTTGGAATACTAGGTTTTGAACATGGGATACAATCAAAGGTTCCTGATTTAGTTTTGATAGGTTATTTCTCATACCTGTAGATGTGATTCCTTCCTTGTTGTTACTCCTTTTATTTTTATTTGCTTTTTAATGTGTAAGTCTTCCTTTTGAAATAGCGGTCCAAAGACTGGACAATACCTTTGTCAGGGAACTATGGAATTCACTTTGGTCTTTATATTTTTCCCTAAAAAGGTTGTAGTAGCTGTAATATTTTAAAAATAGATTTAATAATAAAAAGTGTCGGTGTATCATGATGCTCTTCTGAGAAGGAAATAATAACTAATAATGCTTTCTGTTGGAAACCTGGAAATGTCAGGATGCTGACATAGCATGTAGACTTACTTTGACTGTTGTATTACTTGTGTACGTAGCAATAAAAAAAGCTATTTTCCTTGGTGTAAATTGCATGTTTACAAGCACAATACAATAATGCAGATGACTGATGGTTTGGACATAGCTTTTGTTAGCTGTTGTTAAAAAAAAGCCAAACAAACAAAACTAAGCCCAGTCTGATTCAGATGCTTACTCTCGTGGCTGACAGGCTATGAACTCTTTAAGCTGCCATTCAGCAAGCTTTCTAGTCAACCACAAAGAGTTGAATCTACTATGGCCAGGCTCCCTCACGACTGATAAAAATCAGAGGTTTTTTACCCAACAGTAGGTTATAAGTTGGGCAGCTACAAGCTTGTCTGTTCCACCAAACATGAACAGAGGTGTTGTGAAATGGGGCAAGGGAGCTTCCTTCTGTTCCCTACTTGATCCCACAACTGTTAATGACCATGAAAATAGAGGCTGACTACAAAACAAACCCTGTTAAAATTAGAAATTCTACCTCACCAACATGACACTTTTTTGTTGAAGCAGGGAGCAGAAAATAAATACAGAAAAAGATTTAATTTCAAGGAGGTATTTTTGTCTGGAATGATATATGAAATATAGGAGATAAATATGAGAGGGTTAGTGTGCTGCAGACACAGCTGATAAAGTAGCTCTACAATCAGCAGAACTAATTAAGCCAGATTTTCATATGGAGTATGTATTGTGCTTCAAATTTTCTAGTAACAGCTAAAGCTTTGCTGTTTGGAGTATCAGTAACAGCTCTACTTTGCATGGACTCTAGGATCTGCCTATCATGAACTGCACTCACATTATAGCCTTTCAGGAGGTAATTGGTAGGAATTACCTCCTTTGCTGGCCCGTAGTTCCATGAAATGTATAAGTATTTAACCTTTGACTTATCTCATGTTGTCAGATTTAACTGAAATTGGCCATTGGACTCAATTACTAAAAAGCACTGACTGAGAGCTGTACTTCAATGCACAGTGCGAGTTCATTTGCCTTGATCCCATAGAATACCAAGCTCCAAAGAGTTCCCAAACTGCAGAGCGTCTGAGCTGCCTCGGGGAGAGGCTGCACAGAGTGGCAGGGCCTGGTGTGCTCCCAGGCTGTGCCTAGGGGCAAGGCTCCCCTGTGCATTGCACCCTGGCATGAGCGAGTGGGGTGCTGCCTGCTGTCTCAGGGCAGCAGCCTGCCCCTTGATCTTACTCTGGAGTGGCTGAAAGCACTTGATTTGTCTTTTTTTTAATGACTAGGCAAATGGCTATAGTATTCATAGCAATATCCTGCAGCAGGTAACTTATGGAGCCTGTTATTTTTGACACCTTTGTAACCAGAATTATCAGTACCCATGAGCAAACCCTGCATATTGAGGGGAATGCATAATAGGATGTAAGTTATTGTTCCCAACAAAATCCCTACATGCTGTATAATTCTGGTGCAATTTGACAATTTCCAATTTTGTCTGCTGGAAGAGCTTGTTGAGATAATTTCTGTTTTTGTGAAGATCCCGGAGAATGGCAGCTGAACAATGTCACTTGTCATACTTAAGTATAATGAGATGTTGGCTGGAGTGCTGCCGTGACAAGGACAGAGCAGCCAGCTGCCTTGTGTCTGCTCCTGTCTGGAAAGGCTGTTCCAGTCTGCAACCTGCTTCTTCCATAAAAGTGGAAACTACTATTGTAAAAGCAGCCAAGTTCTTTCAAAGTGCAACCTGGTTCTCTTCTGGTGGGGTTCACATCATCTGTCCTACAAAGATGGCTGCTGCTGATGTGTCATGGCGGGTGGGGAGGAAAGAAAAAGTTGGGATTGTTTTTGTTTTACAGTAACAAAACCACAAACACCAAACCCTCAAAAACCAAAACCCAACAACAAGCCCCCATAACCTTCAGCTCTTTCCAGGACCATTTTGTTCTGGCAGTTCCACACAACACATAGTATTGTGAGAAGTGAGCGGACACATTGGATGAAATTAATGAGCTGGACAAAATCCATGCATACTGCTCAGCTGAATGTAGACACAAACCTGCTTTTGCACTGCAGAGGACTGTTGTGTTGAGCCACAGCAATTTGTCCAGTCCTGACTCTGAAGAGCGCAGAGAACCACAGAGACTTCTGCCCTTTGTGTGCTCTACCTCATGGGATTGTATGTTTTATGCCACCAGATGGTGACTTTCTGTTGTGAATGAGTGTGAGTAGGGGAAAATGTAATTCTACACAAGCACCTTCAAAACTATGTAAATGAAAAACGTGTATGCCAAGGAAGGATGAGGGACTGAGAGGTAAAGTCTTTACAAAGCCAGGGGAGATGTGCGATAGCAGTACAACTTGAGACCTAGGTCCTGATCTGGTAAACAAATATTTGCTTAATATTAATTCTCTCTTGGGATATTTTTGCTGGTGAAAGATATGCTGAAGTGTTTGGATGGACCAGGGAACTGGATAAGTAGTAATGTACTCAGTGCCTAACTTGGCATTGAGGTTCTTCCTGCCATCTGATGGGGCTCAGCAGTTGTCAGTACAGCTTGCGAAAAAGGGAAGAAAACAAGCCCTATATATTTTTAGAGTAAGGTAGATGTGTATGAAACCTCTAATGCTAGATTCAGGCATTTCATAACCATGTTTAAGCCACCTCCAGGGCCACATGAAACAAGTCACCAGTACTTTTAGTAAACAAAGGGAATGACAAGAGCTCAGCTATCCTGATTACAGATGCAGTAGATGGTAAGACTTGAATCTATGATGACTGCTTGCTTTTAAAAACAGAGCTGTGTTTTCATAACCTAGACGTTTCCTATTAACCCTGCAAAGCTGGTTGAAGCAAAAAAAAAAAACCTTGTTATAAATGACTTATCTTTTATTTCAATCTAGCATATGAAAAATTAATTTTGAATCACTTCTATTGTTTCAGACAAATCACACAGCAGGTTTAAGTAGGAGAGTCAGAAATTAATTAACTTGATTAACAGGGAAATATGCATAGACACTTTTAAAGTACTTAGGTTTTGGCCTCCAGCAAAATCTTTCAGTCTTTTTGTTTGAGAAATGTTTTGCCTTAGGGTCTAGATGACTCATAGACTGACAGTGAAATGCATGAGCATTTCACCTTAAGTCACTGGTTCAAATATGATTCAGGTCAGTAGTAAGTGAAAGTTGTATTTTTGAATGTATGCTCAGTGATCTGAAATATGATTCTCAGGGCCAGAGCCAGCAAATGACTGAGGTGTCCAGAAACTAATGATTTGCAGGTTTAGACTTCAAGGACTTGGCCTTCAGAGGAGCAGTCAGTTGCCGTGTTATCTGTGGCTCCCAGAACAGGGCATAGGTAGAACTGGATGCCTCAACACATGGTTCTGTGGGCCAAGGTAGAGACACAAGCGTGCACAAACTCACTGAGAAATAAGAACCTACCACTAATAAGTAGGATGTGTTGGTGGGGAGGGTGTTACTGAGATTTTGTCCCATTCCAGGGGTCTGGTGCCTGGCTGCAACATCAGCTTAACTATTTGCTGATAATAATGAAAATGGATCACCTCCTTTCGGACCTGAGTGCTCTAAGTACTTTTTTGCAAATCTGGAGTCTTCTGTCATGTAGATTACCAAATTCTTTCCTGGAATCGCTTCAGCAGGAAGTGCATCTGCCCGCTCTTCTGCCTGACTAACACACGTCCTGGGATTAACACTAGCCTGCTGTGAGATGTGGGTTTGCAGTCCCTCAGCCAGGGTAGAGAACTGAACCAGGGCCTCCTTTTTCCAAATGGAGTGCTCTAGCAGCTGAGAAGACTAGACTATAGATAGAGGGGATATAGTTCATGCTTGCCTTCTTGCCCTCCACCTGGGCTGTTACCATAAAATACTAATGCCGCATCTAGATTTTTAGAATTAGTCAAGAATTTCTGTAGCAAAGTTAAACTATTAAGGGGCAATCACAGCATTGCAGTTTGAATTTCCAGCTTCTTCTGGAAAGCAGTTTTGAAACTGGAATATTCCTGGCACCTTAGGTTAAGACTTGCTTTCCACCAGATTTTGTGCTAAATAAACTTCAGTATGCAGGTTTGCTGCAAGTGAGCACATGTTCACTAATCATATTTGTAGCAACCATATGCCAAAATGCATTCAGTCAAAAATATTTTTGCATGACTTTCCAAGCAAAAACTCTTCACAGCTATCAGAGATGTTTCAGTCCCTTTTAAGGGATAGTATTGAGTTTTATGTCATAGCAGGAAGCTGAAAAAGACAATTGCACTTTGTCCGTCAGTGTTTTTCCTGGATACTATTTTTTTTGTCATCCCTGAAAACACCATTTGGGGCTTTAGATGGCTTCAGGCCAGTTTTGATTGGTGAGGGAACTGCTCACTGCTCAACAGTTTCAGGTCACTCATGGAGTCATTTATCAAGGTGTTCAAGGGCTGTGGTGCTCACTGCTTTCCTCCTGAGCCTCCCAAAGACTCTGAGTTCCTTTCTCAAAACTCCAGCCTGGAGAATAAATACTGGCTACTGACTTCATGGCTCTAGTAATTTTGCGATTGAGGAAATTGGTGGCTGGCTGGGGAGATGATAAATCAACAGTTTGTCCTCCTGCCTTTCAAGTAAAGGGTCTATTGATCACCTATGAATAGTCTTGTTGGACTAAGTCAAAGATCCGAAATGTAGCACTCTACTAAAATGGCAATTCATCATGCAGCTACTCAGGTGCTATTAATGACCAAAATGGGAAAGGGATATGAACAAACAGATTTTTTTTAAAACAAAACAGAAAGAGAATGCATCCTTTAGAAAGCAGTTTTGTCTTAACAAGTTTTCTTCTCCATACCAAACCTCAGATACAGGATTACTCAGCCCTGCAAGAAGATGTAAAAATGCATTCTTTGAACATGCATCTACTTCACTTTTTTCCAAGGCAAAATGGTGAGCGTGATTTTAGTCCAAAGCTGTTCTGATTTTGTTCCCTTTTCCTTTTCAGTCTAAGGGCTTTTTTGATTGTGTATTTTTCAAACCATTTCAGTTATGAGGCAAGAGAGGTTACTCTGAGTTGCTGTTTGGACAGTATGTCTCGAAGCTGCAGGAAGCCTCCTTTAAAGCTGAGAGTTGCTAAACATTTCCTGTCTTAGAAAACTTCTGTTCATCTGAACAGGCCCTTTCAAAAGATGCAGCAGGCACTAGAAGGCAGGCTTTCCTGTCTGGAGGAAAGGGGCTTACAGAAAGGCCACATTTTAGACTTAAATGTAGGGCAAGGATCAACAACCACACCTCTAAGATATTTTCAGTGCAGATATTCACAGACCTGTTCTTAACCATGTGATTTGACTTGCCATTAAATTAGATCAATACTTGGCTTCTTTCCTGATGTACTATCACACTCTGCTGAAAAGATCTTTTTTGTGATCCGTAATTAGCCTTGCTGCTATTCCAGTACTAATTACTGCTGAATATCAGTCAGGTAACGGATAAAGCGGGAAGCTGGATAAACTGAGTTGGGAGCAGTCTGGGCCTGAAGAGTTTGCCCCAAGTTCTTAAAACTTTTCTTTGTATCTCATATTCAAGATTAGAGCTGTGTGGTGGGGAAGGAATTATTGGTGTTTGTTTAGAAAAAAAAAAATCATGTTCAGTAGCTTCATTTTCACTTCATTTTGAGGTAGATGCAAAATGGTACATGCTGAAAAATGAGGGTGGAGGAAGGAGATATTTTGAAAGAATAGTAAATAGCTTTACAGGTAAGGAATTTTGCTCGGCGGGGAGGGGGAGAGGCAGCGCTCCCTTACAGTGCTTGTGCAGATTGTTCCTCTTGATATTGCTGGGAACTGCAAAGTAGCTCTTTTTCCTCCCTGTATCTTACCTTTTTTTTCTCCCTTCATAACAAATTTCTTCCCTTAATTTCTTCATTTTTTTTATACTGAAAGCAGATGCTGTAGACTTGCAGAGTTTTTGTCTTTTTTTATATATGCAACAGGTTTTGTTTTTTTTTTTTTTTTTTGCAACTACTTCCAGGCATAAGAGCTACTGACCCTTCTCTTATTCAGGAAGAAAACTGTCAGTCAAAGCCAATCATTGTGTATATTTCATGCAAGCTTCCTTCTCTTAAGCATAAATTACAAGCTTTTAAAACAAACTCATCTTGTTTGTTATTTGTAACAATCATTTCATAAATGTTTTGCTTAGATGTATTAAGGCAGTTATTAGTAATTAAATATTGATGTCTAACAGGATACTGAGCTTCTGCAAGTATAAAGGAGCTAGATATGGTCTGCAGGGTGTTATCTCAAATATTACTGAAATGTTGAACACAATTACCATCTTATTAGGGTAATAACATTGAAAGAACTGTTTAGACATTTAATTGGTATCAAACAACATGTGATCCTGTGTTGATTAGATATTAGTTACAACAAAGTATGAACTGACATTTGATAAGCATGGTAACTGATAGCTTGCTTTTGTTATGCCAATTAAATGGCTAAATAGCTCCTGGAAGGAATTATAAATCATCAGCAAATCACTAACAGGTTTGGCAGCTTGTCAAATTATCTGGAAACATGGGGGCTTCTGGCTGTGTTTGGGGAACTTGGGCGTTTTCTCACAAATTGGGTCTGCCTTCAGCATAGAAACTTTGAATAACCAAATACTTAACTTGGAGAGTTATGCTTTTCCTCACTAGCAAATTAATTTGATGAAATGGAGGTATAAATATTTACTGATTTGAGTGAAACACAGTAAAGCCAGATAATTCACTAGGTCGTCTTACCCGATTTTGCTAGCAGACAGCCTATCTGAGAGATGTTCCTGGTCAGGGTTTAATCTATGTACCTCCATATACATATCTGCCAACACAATGTTTTACATTTCTCCATGTAAATTAAGATTTCCAGCTTTGTTAAATTGACTGGTGCCTTAAGACAGAGTGCAACTGAAAGACTTGGATGAGGGCAAGAATGTCATTTTCTTTTGCAGTGCAGGCAGGATGTTATTTTCCCACAGGCTCTGTAGAACAAGGATTTTGTTTCAACCTTGAAACTGCTCAGTGGACATTGTAACTGTGGTGAGAGTTTAATATAAAAAGCAAATTAATGAGCATTGGGAAAGAGAACTTCTGAGGGAAGGAGAGAGATCTATGTGTGTGTACCTTGATAAGGCTTCTCATCAACTTGTATAAATGAAAAAGTTTCAGGAGTTTTTATGTTTCAGCCCAAGGCTTAATTGGGCCAGTTACTCTTTAGGCTGTAGCACAGAAAGCTAAGTGATGTGTACTCCTGGAAAACTTAACGGAAGAGTCCTGTGACTGACACAGGACTGTGACTGTGGCAGCCTTTTCTCTGTGTCCAGCCAGGACAAAAGGAAGTGCCAGTGCTCCTCAGGGAAATGTTTCCCCTTTCCTCCTTTCTGTCTGGAGCTCATTCTTACTGCCTTGGGTTTCTCAAGACAGCTGATTGCTGATTTGGGATGTCTTTTCCCCTTTCATGTTTGCTAGCCCACAATGGTTCTGGCTTTTTGGCTTCTGCATGTGCAATAAAGAATATACATGGCTTATAATAATATTTCTGAGATAACTCACAAGGAACAAAGGAAGCATTTCTGTCAAATGACAGACGATGGTGAAATTTGTCTGAAATCAGTTTCCCTGTATGTGCAGCTCTGCAGAGCCATCTTTCAAAATGCCTCTGCTTATTAACTTCTCAGTGTCCTGAGGGTTGTGTCCTATGGCATATTTGCTCAGACAGCCAATTCATCTTGCATATACCAGCGAGAATAGCTGTGTGTTTAGCATTTTGGGTTTTTTTTTAATAAAATGAGATTATATTTATTGCTTAAAAAAAGATAAATTCATCACAATGCAAGAAGGCTTGTCACTGAAATACTGTAAATCTCATCAGATGTTGTTATCATGATGTAATGTCAAAATCAACTTAAAATAGCTCTATTACATGCAAATGAAATATTTCGTTGGGAAATGTTCCATTCTGTGTCAACCTCTTTACCTAAACTGCCTTTGATTACCTTGATGTGTAACATCTCTTTGTAATTCAAATACCTTAAATGAGTACTATATAATCATTGCTATACTTTCAGCAGAGGGAAGATAAATGATTATGTGCTGCAACCTGTGCAACCTATCACGTATTCTCAGCTATTTTTTGTGTAGCTGGGTTATTGCCATTTGTTTAAAACAGTCTTGCTAGAGGAGTAGTCCCATAGCTGGGAGGATGGTTAGAACTGCAGCTTTGAATAAGTTGTCACTAAAAGAATTGCTGATCACTTTGTATAAACTATTCCAAGCTCTACTGAAGCCAATAGCAATCTTGCTCTTAGTTATAACATTGAACAGAAAGGTGGTTCTTGTGTTTCAGATGCTAAATATGTAATCTTCCAGCTCTTCTGTGCAGAAGGTTGCTTCCTGGTGAGAGAAACTTACCAGATGGAACATCAAAAGCTGTTGTGTTTGGTGGTTTATTTTATTTTTTAAAGGGGTAAAAGAAATGCAGTCAGGCAGGAATCCTTTGACTTGCTTTTTCATCAGAGAAACTTGCATGGAGTCCAGGCTCAGCCTGTGCTGCTCTGTCTACAGTGAAATGCTCTGTGAAATCATGTTGATTCACTGGTATATCACTTTAGAAGGGAAGAAATAAAAACAATCAGATGTTGCAACATTCTATGTTAATGTTTCCCAAATGGTGTTTTGTTTTCTTTTGGCTGTGATTTGAATGTTTTGTCTTTAGATATATTGATACAGACTGGAGAAGTAAAAAAATCAAAATAAGTCTTTCTAGTTCTGCTGCAAAAATGTTTTGATCAGTCAAAAATGAATAAAAATAATCCCTCCTTGCCTTCCCACCTTCAATTTGTCTTCAAAATGTTTAAGCTTTTGGTTTTTTTCCTATATGACATGAAGCAAGAGATTTGAGATAGAGAAAACTTCTGTTGCCTAACTGCTGCTTTCTGCTTTGCTTCTGCTGTGCTCTTCTGAAGTGTGCCTTTTTGCATTGGGTACTTTGTGTTACACACACACATATTTAAAATAAATATATAATTACTGTTAAACTTACAACTAAATACAGTATATGGTGTAAGAAAGTCACAGAAGTGTGTTGCTTCTGTCAGCTTACCTCATTGCAGTGGGTAAGAAGTTCTGTAGTCCTTCATTTCTCCCCCCAGACCTCTTGCAGACCGGATTTTCACACCCTTGTCTCTCATGGTGAGTTTACAGAGTGCTTGAAAGATTCTTGTGAGCAAGGAGTCATCCAAAATGGAGTAAAGATGTCACAGCCTCTCACTAACTCTTCACTATCCTAGGGAAAAATCTTCCCCTCGGAAAACTTGAGAAGCACTTCTGCTTGCAGCAAACATAATTTCTTCAGTTAATTAGCTTATGTTCCTTGATATTATTAAGCTTTGAGCAATCAATCACGTGCTTGCATTGTTGGTGTAACTGCTGTGTTCATCGGAGAATTGCAAGTTCTGCATGTGGCTCCATGGGAATTGTTGGGGAGGGGAGAAGTCCCATTCTGAGCTGCTGGAGGTAATCAAAAGGCTGACAAGGGTAATAACTCTCCAACTGGAGACTATAGGTGGTGTGAATGGTGAAATTCTGGGCCCATTCAAATCACACTTTGTGCAAGACTCTGCCATAACCATAGCCCTATGAAAACTGAAGGTGAGGTGACAGAAGCAAGTGCCATTTCAAATAGCCTTGCTGCCTACCAGATGAGACAGCCATACAGTGCAGTGCTCTGTTAATGCGCTTTTCCTTTCTGTTTTGGATAAAGATGATGAGAACAAACAGAGGGACTTGAGAGCTTTCCAGTTTGTTATTCTTCCTAACCTGTCACATCCTGCTCCACCTTACATTTTTCCATTACATTAACAGAGATTAATGGAGCTGGATGCTGTTGGGATCTTGGCTTACCTGTTGTTTCAGTTTTTCTGCAGTGCGCTCTTTCCATGGG
The DNA here is from genome assembly GCA_031468815.1 of Morus bassanus. NCBI lineage: Eukaryota > Metazoa > Chordata > Aves > Suliformes > Sulidae > Morus > Morus bassanus. The sequence goes on from CM062583.1 coordinate 9,451,965, forward strand.
AACTTGTACAGAAATGCAATTTGCCAGTGAGGTTTTTGTTTTCAGTTAGCTCTTTTCCTTCTAGCACATGACATATGCCAATGAAATAGCAATGTGGTTATCGGAATCAGTAAAACTGAGCTCTTTTGGGGTGGGGAAAGAGCAATATGTCTTTTCTTAAGTAGCTCATCTGCTGACCATTTTGCTTTACCAGAAATCACTTTTTGACATCATATCCTGCCAGAAGTGTTATCATCTGGATGTATGTGTTCTGCTCTAGCTGCACCATAAATTGGCTGCATAGGACATACTGCTTTAAAAGAACACCGTTATCCCACTTACTGATGTAAAACATGGAGTGGGGATGATGAGATGGCATTAAGAATTCCTAGTTTCTCAGTTTGTACTTTGAGGAACATGTTAAGCTTGTGTTCCTGCTCTCAGTATGGCAGACCTGACCCTCTTGCCACAACAGATGACTTATTCACAACCTAAATGCCCTTTCTTCCTGGCAGAGGTTTCAACCATACCCTCTCCCTGACCAGTTCACACGAAGGAGGCTGCTGGTGCACTGCAAGGGGGAAATGAAGAGCTGCGAACAGTGAGAAAAGCAAAGCTGCAACTTTCAAAGTGTGTGTTGGACTATGGGGTCTGTTATTAACTTCTGTGGCTCTTAGATCACAGGTGCAACTCTGTATTCACGTTCTTTTAGTTCAGTAGTAGCAGCAATATCTTAACAATAATAGAGGGGAAATGTAGGTAATAAAAGATGTGGTGATGCTATGTCAGGGCAGATTGTCTATTTGAATGATCTGTTGTAACAAAGAATGCTTGTTAGAAAATTCAAATTAAATGTAGTATGTTGAGGTGCTGAAATCTGCCTACCAGGAAAAATCTTTCCTTTTACACAAGCTTCTTAAACTGAGAGAAGGGCAGAGAGTGGGGAACAAGAAGTCAGCTAGGCCCATTAGTCTTATTTGGATGGTAAAAATAAAGATGAAACTACCATTTACTTCCCTGGGATTTGTTTGAATGGTATGGAGTAACACTAAAACACACGAGGCAGATCTGTCAAAAGGGAAGATAAAAACGCTTTGGTAAGAGCTGCACAGGATTTTTACCTGACAACCGGACTCTTCTTTTTTTTTTTCCCTCCAGAAACAGCTGCCCAAAGAGCAAAGTTCAGAGAAACTGCTCATCAGGTTGGGGCAGCTCTGTGTCATCTTAGAACAGAGCAAGCAAAACTGTACTTCTAAAATTGCCACATTTCTTGCTGCCTTAATTTTACTGAAGTTGAGTGGAATTAGCTAGTTAAGATCTGTTTAACACAGAATTACATTCTGACAAGTATGCAAGAAGTATCTCTACTTCAACAGAATCTAATTCTGTTGTCTTTTCCAACAGCAAAATAGCCCAGGTCTCATATCTCCTTGTCCTGCATGCTCTGCAGCATTTATTCTAGCACAGGAATAAATGGCTGTACAAAACTAGAGGAAAGGATCGAAAGGCTTGCCATCTGAAAAGTGGATTTGAATAATGAATGATCCTTTTTTTTAATCAGTTGTCTCAAACCCAGTAAGCAGCAGTCTTTCTAAATGTTTGCCCTTGAGCTGAGAGTAAGGATGATGAATTGCATAAAGCATATCTTTTCAGTTTTAAGTATTTGAAGATACACTTTTGTAAAAAAACTAATGAAGAGTAAATCCCTGAAAACAAACCACCAAAAAATAGACAGTCTTTCATAACAACAAACAAAGCTCTAGGACAGAAGATCAGCTCGCTGTTGTTCTCCATGCTGTGTTCTAGTTCACTGGTTATGGATTTGTGTACGAAGCCTGTCATCTGAGAGACTTCGAACCATAAGCACCCTGTTCTACTGTTCGCGTTTCCTCACCTTTTCCCTGGGAAGTGAAGTGCGTGCGTTGCAGTTTTTTATAAATATAAATGAGGATTGCTTAAAGAAACTAAAACCTCAGATTACAAAAAACACCTACAGAAATCGCCCTCCAGAAACATCCACAAAAACTGGATGACCACAACCTTTCTCCTCTTAGTAGTACCACTGGACCAGATTAATAAAGTCTTACTTTTTCTGGTGAACAAGGAGTCATCTAATTTTGTTGTTTTTAATTGATTTGACAGTGCATGTTGTAGCATGGGGACCCAGTTGAAACACCTTGTGACTTCCATCTGGCCCCACTGCTGGATGTCTGTTTGGGTTCTAGGGTATGGGGTTTGGTGGGGAAGGAGGAAGCTGGTGTGCGTTCAGGTCTTTGCCTTTATATGGAATATAGTCATACCTGAGGAAGAAGTTGTATGAAAAAAGTTTAGTTATAACCCTTGAGGTAAAGCTGCCTTAAAGGTTGAATCTGAACTTGGATGTGTGGTGTCTGGGGTGTACTTCTACTGACTGCATATTAATGTCTTCAGCTCTGTTATGAAAATGCGTCTTTCAGTGTAGTCCTATTAGGCACCATCATTCCATTGATACCTTGTTGAAGCTAATAGCAAAACACCTAATTTTATTGGGTCATGATCTATAGCCAGCTAATTCTGCGTTTTACTGACACTAGATGGCATTTAAGACTTATACTAGCTGGAAATTTGTCCAATGTCTAGCAATTCTTCTCTGTAGTGGCCTCATTTCAGGGGAAGTGTGGTCCCCTTTTCCATGGCTTTTTTGTTAATAGAAATTGAATTCCACATGCCAGATGGTTATTCACTGGATTTAGCACTACTTGCTGGAATCCAGATGCGTTTTCTCTGCTTCATTCCTCTTCATCATCCTATATGTCATGGAAATATTTAACCTGCCATGTCCTTTGCTGTGTACAGACAGTCCTCTGTTCTTTCAGCAGCTCTTACAAGACAGTTGTTATCCCTTGTTAGAGTTACAAGTGTGGTTTTTTTTTCCTCCTTGAGTCCAACATAGTGTCCATTGCGGAACTGGGGTTTTATATGGACAATTCTCACATCTGTTAAAGAATAAAGTGGTATTATTGAGGCTGCAGGGATTGGCAGGAAATGGAGCTTATGTGTAAATTTATTAAGCCTGTATTTATTATTTCCAGGCCTTGGCTTTTAATTTGAGATGCTACTACTTCCTCTGTTGTGCTTGGGAAGCTGTCCTCCATTCACCTGATACTGTCTCTTCCCTTGACCGTCTGCCTCCAATTCAGTCTGCTGTGAAAAATGCACTTGGGCTGCAAAACTTCTGTTGAAACTTGATCTTTTTTACTAGGAAAAGTTCCAAGACATGTATTATTAATATTCCTTCAAGATTAGTCATGATGAAGTGGAAGTCCAGAGAAAGATGAAGGCGCTCTGCAGATTTACATCTTCTAATAATCCTCAGCGCAACATGAGTAGTTTGCAAATGCAGCTCTCCCACACAAATGTTTCCGAGTCAAGTTACAGGTACCTCCTCAAAGCCAATACAACTGTTAAGCTTGTGTTCTGACAGCCTCCCTGTCCGAATTCCCAAGTTCCTTGTGACTGTGATAGCTATTTGTACAAGCAGATATTTTTAATAATACAAGACAAATAATGGAACAGTGTAGAACTAGAAATCAGGGGAAACAACTACTTTCATTTTTCTAGTCTCATGTTCTTTGGTTTGAACTTTGGTTCAATGAGGTTAATATTTCCCTGCGCTGTGCTGCAGGTTGAAGGTATCTGGGAAGAATACCCAATGTTTCTGCAGTACTGAGACCTCTTTGTGGAGACTGCCCCTTTGTTTTCCAAAACATGAGATAGTTTCTCACAAAGCTTTCTGTGTCTTGGACTACAATTTTACCATTGCCCTGAAAGTGAGTATCTATTACTCTGCTTTCGGTTCTGAGATCCTAAGAGAAGGGCTTGTTGCTCACTGTGTCATGTAATCACCTCCTCTTGTTGCAGCCTGACATTTGAGCCACCCCCACAGGCTTGAATTTAATTCATAAAAAAAGCTTCTGAGATGTGCTGGCTCCATTTAATATAAAAAAAAAGTCAAAGGCCAAAGGTTCAGCCTTCTCCAAGGCCACAGTCAAGGCTGTAATTCAGCTAAGGGCCTGTGCTGTCTGCTGACCTAAGCTCTGTCCCAGACCCATGTCTTGTCTCTGATTCCAGCCAGAATGTTTTCTACCCAGTTAGGATGTGTGAGCTTTCTGGCAGCCTCCGGTTCCTCCACGTACTTGCTTAGCTGTTTTCCTTTTATATGTTCAGGTCATTTAAATATCTTCACAGGGGGTCTCTGAAAGCACTCAAATGCTGAGACACCTCTGAAGTCGAGAGTGGCATAGACTCTCAAGCATGTCAGGCAGTGGTATACCAGACTATAGTTAATTCCTAAATGTCATAAAAATGGAGTGTGCTTCTGAGTGGTTTATAAATGCAAGAAGCCAAAGGTTGAATTACAGCCTAGAACTTCAATCTTCCATCAGTGTTTGTGCTTAAATATATTTAAGTAGCTTACATAACTATTTATCAATACAATGAAGGCTGCTGCAACTTATTCTTAAATTAGACTTGACATTTACAGATAGATGTTCACTTCTGACATAGCGAGGAGATTACAGTGTTTGTGTGACATGGGAAGAAAATGATTACAGTAATCTTTTCTTGTTTTACAGCCTTATGTAGGAGGAGAAAGATTGTGGTATGCTGCCGTAGGAACATGGAAATGATGGGGAAATTATCTGTAACATTCTGAATAATGACCTGGTATACATTATAATATTGTCGCACTGCTGCTTTTGCGGTGGAACCAAGTCCATCGTGAGCCAGTGGGTAGGCACAGTTCTTAAAAGGAAGGAGAATTATCACTTCTTTGTGTGTGTGTGTATAGACAGTAGTGGTTTGAGTAAAATCAAGCATTCTAGTGGCATGAAGGAAAAGGCCTGGCTGTTTAATAGAAATGCACATTTTGAATGAACTGACAAAGGCATCCTATTACTTGAATGTGTACATTCCTTGTTTTTTTCTCTTAAAGAAGTCAGTCAGGAAATAGGGACACATTAGCATTAGAAACAGTATTGGCAAGGAAAAAAAAGGGCCAGAATTATTTATGTTTAACTTTTTATTTAATGAAAAGCTGTAGATACTTTTTTTTCTTTTCTTGATATTTAGTGGTGTTTTACTGGGGGCTTCAAATGAAGAGTGCAAGGTCTGTGATAAATGAATCAGAAAAGGGTGTCTGGTTTCAGAGAAGGAAGCATCTGGTTTGTTTTGTTTTTCGTTGTTTTTTTTTTTTTTTTTTTTTTTTTTTTTTTTTTTTCTTGGGAAGCTCCTTTGTGAGCTCTGATAGCAGGGCTTGTCAGGGGATCACCCAGAATTTCTGTTGCAGTTGCATTAACAAACCCACTACTAAGCTGAGAGTTTCCTCAAAACCTGCAGGATTGTTGCCTCACAAGTGTCTGAGATTACTTCTCTGAACAAAAACTCCCATCCCTTCTTTGCTCTGACTCAAAAGCAAGGCAGGGATACCCTGAGCCAGAGGGTGGCAGGCAAAGCCCTTCTGTCCTGCACACCTAACAGGGAACTGGTCATTTTAAACATGACTGTTTGCTAAAGACAAAGCATAGATTTTCTCTACATTAGGTCTAGAGGGTTTGGGTGTGTTTTCTTTCTTCTTTCCCAGCTGGAAAAATCCTTATAAACTTCTTATGTAAAATTCAACGAAGTGGCAGGAGTCCCAGTCAGTGAATCCCAGAAGTGGTGAGCTGACTGACTTGGAAGTTGCCTGGAGATTTTGGAGATAGCTTGGTCTTGAGCTCACCTGGTGCTGTTCCAGCAGACTTTTGTTTGTCTTGGGGCAGGGAGGGATTTTGTTTGGTTGCAGTCACCTGTGAGACTTGTTTTTGGGAGTCTGGAGGACAACAGTGTGTTATTGCAACATGTTTACTGGGGTCTGGTTACTTCAGTGATTGAGCAATGTGGATATTGCTACCTCTGCTTTTGGAGCTGGACAGAGACTACCTTATGAAAAAACACTCTAGGGTAAAGGTCTGGCATTCTTGTATTAACACTATAAAACATCAGGGACTTCTGCTAGGTGGATGATGTAACTTTTCTTGCAGTTTTCTTCTGTTTGATATCTATAAAAAAAGAATTACTTGGTACAGGAGAGAAGGTGGAAATAGGAATGTTAGTGAGAAGGCCAAGAGACTGACAGCAGGAATGAAAAACAGACTAAAAACTGGTGGAAACGAATGGTGAATATTAAAGAATCTTGTTACCTTGGTAATTTAGTAACAGTGAACTCTAGTGCAGAGATGGGAATAAAAGTAGCTTGTCCATATGAACAGGTCAAGTCAAATCTGAAGCAAGGGAAACCTGTCCATAAATGTGGCGTACCCCAGGGGAGCCTTACAACCTCCATTAAGAAAACAGTTAATAAAAATCCTAGGCAGCACAACTCCAGGACTGACATGATACATGATAAGTGTCCCTCCTGTAGCTACAATGCCATCTCTGCTGCAGAAGAACTTAAATGTGTTAAGTGCCTGGTGCTGCTGGGTGGGTACATGATGCCTAATGTTGGCCCATAGTAGGTTTCCCTTTTATGTCAATCTGAGGAACAAGGACCTTTAAATCTCCAGGTGTCACAGGTGTCAGGGTTGCTCTTGGATTCCTTTCATAGATATTTATTAGGTCTTTTGCATTACAGAATATAGATAGAATTCTTCCTTTTCTTTCCTTTCTTAATTTTCCTTGTTAATTCTTTAATTCTCATCCCTCCTAACTGTCTTGCAGCTTGCTTTCTAGTGAAGATCTAGTTAGTTCAGACACTTAAGGGAGTAAGAGCCTTGAAATTCTCCTGGAACTGAAGTCTTCCATTGAAAAATCGTTCATGACTCAGAAAATTGCATGTCAATTGTATTCAGTAAATTAGACTGCTTTACAGTGATTCTTACCTGGCAAAAATACCACTAGCAGACAATCCAATCAGAGGTGTTTTGTTTTCACTATTCTGCCTTTGCTGTCATGTCGTGTTCTGCTTTGATCAGGAATAAATGAAATCTGTGACTGAGCCTTTCAAGCAGCAGAAGTAGAAGATTCTCACTAGAATTAAGGACGTTTTGTGGAAGCTTCACTAAGGAATGTAGATTTGACTTTCTCCTTGAAGGATGTTTGTCTGCAGATATTTAAGTTTCTGAGACTATCTCTTGCTTCCAGTTCTTATAACCTGTTTCAGGACAAAAACCAGACACCTTTGAACTGCAGGAGATTCTGGGCTACCGAATTGTTCCTAGGTATCACTGCAGTGGCACAGCAAACATCAGGACAGGCACCAGTGAGACTAGCTGCTGCTTCTCTTGTGTATTTCCCAAGCCAGACATCTCAGAAACTTTCCTTGGAGTGTAGCGGAAAGAAATTATTTTCCTTTCATTTATTTGAAAGAGGAGGCTATTTTACACCCTAAAAATATGCCCTGAAAGATATTTCTTCTACTCCACAGACCTTTCTGTGATGGAAATGTGTTTTAATCAAGTCCCTGTAGAAAGAATATTTTCTCTACTGAAGAGGATGGGAAGGTCAATGTTCTATTTCCATTCTTACAGCCAAAAGATGCTGAGTTGATTAAAGTTGCCTTGTATACTCTGCTAAAGCTAAAGAAAAACAGTATCTCCTTTTACTTTGGAGATGCCAGAGGCTATATCATCTGTGATGGACAAGGAATCATCTTGGAAGATCTGATTGCAAAATATGCATCATTGCATTTATGTTTCCTTTTGCCCCTCAAAATCCCAGGAAGAACAAGAAAAAAGATGCCCTGAAGACACTAGTTGAGTCATAAAACATCATCTAAAATTTAAGTTGTTAATAGGAATCTCCATTATGCTGTAATTATTTATTGATTTTTATACAGTATGACCATCATGCACAACACTCACTGAACTGATGTGGTAGTCAGCAAATTTAAAAATCCACTTATCTGACCTATTTTCATCAGTGGAAGCCAATTGTATAATAACAATATGTTTCTAAATTGTCATAAATGAAAATAAAAGAAAGAGGGAAGAGTGGGCAGAAATAATTGGTAGAATGTGTTGTTTTTCCCCTGCACTCTGAAAAAGCATGTGTGAGCCAAGCCCTACCAAAAAAGACTCCATAATATTTCTATTTCTTTACAATTGCTCCAATTTCCCAATAGCCCATCTAATCTTATATCCTATTGCACAGAATGGCCATTACACAGATGCATCAGAGGACAATTCAAAATCAGCGTAATGGAGATAACCAGTTTGTAGGAGCTTTTCTTCTTGTTCAAAGGCAGCTATCACTGAGAGGCAGCAGTTTTTCAGTCCCATAGGCTGAATGTGAAGTATAGCCTGGAAAGGGAGAAGAGCTGATTTATGTTCTAGTTTGTGGGGTACATAGGTTACCATTGGCTGAGTACCTCTTACTCAACATTTGAGATTGACTCAAGGTTTTCACTCATTCTTGCTTCATATCCAATTTCTGCCATGACATCTACCATGCTGTCAAAAAAAAAAAATTAAAAAAACCAACCAACCAAACCAAAACAAAAAAAAACCAAAACAAAACAAAACCTTGGAGGGATATTTGAAGAGATGGCACTTTTAAAAATTGTTCTATTTCTCATTATTTATTTTTAAGGTTTTTTTTTTAAGTTTGGGGAGGTTAGCACAACCATTTTTCTCCACTGGGCAGGAAATCCTGCAGTATTTCATGTATGTATGCACACAAATGTGCAGAAGAATTTTATGGATTGTTGAATCAAAGTAAGCCTCGGTTCACTTTTGGAAATCTTAGGTTAATAAGAAAATGTGGGTTTGGTACCTAAATGATATTGGGGAAACTATGAAATAGGATTGAATGGTTATGCAAAATAAAATCCGTTAATAAAGTTGACAAATTCCCATCACCATAACTTGGGGTGGGGCAATCATCCTTTGTGACATTTCAGTAGCCCTTGCTCATTGCTCCCACAAGACTCTCGACGGATCACGTGGTTTTATAGAAACAAAGTTTGCTCTGCCTTGTCTCTCTCATTCAATGATCTTTAATCAAATGAAAGGGCTTGAGGAACTTACAAGTCTTAGACTGGCGGGCTTGTTTTGCTTTCTGTTTAGGGTAATAGTGCTGTGACTAAAGCTACCCTATTGCACTTTGAGGAGACTGCACAGTAAGTACAGCCTGAGACTGGTGGCTGTGTGACTTCTAATGTAACTGTCATACATGCTGACTTTTGGTGCATATCTCTTGTAAAAATTGTGGACAGGTCCTCTGGGGATCTAAGACACCTCAAAATAGAAACAGAGAAGTAAAGTGTTGTCAGGGCAGTGGTCAAAGCCCCTGCTCTTTCTTTCTACCATGTATCTAGGGCAAATATATGTTCCTTTACATTCTATGAAAACACAAATTCTCTTGTATGCAAATGCTACAGCAATATCCTTGTGGGCTTTTACCTTCAGAAGCTGTCATTGAAGACAAATCTACAGGAAGAGAGCACAGGATCAGCCATCCAGTGTCCTTGGGGAATGACAAATATATTTGGGGGAGGGGGAGAGGGACGAGGAGGACAGGGATTGCCAGAAAGCACATTTTTATGGTAACTGAAATAATGAATTCAAATGAAAGGAATAAAATAGAGGTTTAGAGTAGAAGTGCCATTTCAGTTTTAACTACAGTGTTGCTACTGCAAAGCTATAAATTATAACTGGGTAGTTAGGTAGGAAGAAATAAAGCAAGAAAGGCAGAGTCCTTGGTAATAGGAAATTCAGAGGAACCCAACCTCTAATAATTGAAGTACATCCCACACTGGAGTTGTCTTGCTTCTGCTCTTGGCTGGTCATTAACAGGGTTGGCAGAAACATGTGAGGAGCAACTTGCACAGGAGGGGGTGCACTCTCCTAGCTCAGCAGGAAACTTATTTTTGCTAGTGTTTAAATGTCTGGTTCTCCAATCTTGGACTGGAAATTTGTAGCTGATTCCTGTGGCATGTTTTTAGGAAAGTGATACTTAGAGAAGTCCATAGGTCACCATGCAGTCTTCTTTCCAGTAAACATTTCTCATGTGTTTTTCCTATTTTTTTTTTTTACCTTCAGCTACTCCAGGCCTCTTTACCCATCCTGGTGACCCAAAGTTGTTGAGACACTGAAATTCTACCATCTTGCTCTGCCCAGGCAGTGAGAAGTCTGTGGAATTTATTGGCCTCATCAATCTCATAATATCACCTATTTTTTTCCCCTTCTGTTTTATTTTCTTGTGGATAGAGACTCCTTTTCAAGAATTCATGGAAGACTGGAGGATGCTAGACTGAAAGATGAGACAAAACACAAACTGTTCTTAAAAAAAAAAAGACTCAAAGAGAAAAATGAATATGGGTCAATTGGTATTTTACTAATGGCTTACAGGCAAAGGATAAATGATGGGCAAATCCCACTGAACAGTGAAAGAATCAATTTCTTGTGATTTAATGCTGCAGTAGATTGAACTGCAAGAGATTCAAATAAAATCTCACTGACTTCTTGCTGCTCTGTAGTTCATTACCATGGCTTCATTGCTAGTGCTCAGAAGTGCCCAGTCTGGCCAAGAGGGTACCTATAAACATTAAAAAGAAGCTGAGTTAAGGAGCTGTCAAATCCCAGGAAATAATGCACATCATTAGTTTAGAGCTTGGTCTGCTCTGGTATGTAACAAAATGCTATATTTTCTCTACAAACAGCCTTTCCTTTCAAAGCATCCTCATGTATTTCAATTGCTTTGGAGGCTATAGCCAGATTTCCAGCTTGCGTGCGTTCATGTACGTCTCTCAAATGAGAGCGCTATGGCTATTTACACTTGGTGAGAATGTGTTCATGTATATAAAGTACCAGCTATATATTGTCTTACAACTGGCTCATGGCTAATACACAATGAATGAAAGAATGAAAGTGGAACAAAGTGCTGTAGTCAGTATTATCTGAATATCTGTAATGCTGTAGGTAAAATTAAATGAGCTGAACTTGGTCAATTTTTGGCTGTTTTGTTGGGTAGCTCAAAACATGATGCATATAAGGATGAATGTCTGTCAGACCTGCTTCCTTCCTGTGGTGAAAGAGAAATACTTCTATAGTTCTAATGTCACAAATAAAACATGTGCTGCTCAAGGTCAAGTCATTCTTGTCACAGAAAACTGCTAAGTGTCTTGTAAGTGGATGCAATTGTAGAATTGATTTCAAATAACTTCCTACAACTGCTTTCATTGTGAAAAATGCTAAGTCACTTTGCAGGCAGAGGTCTAAGCTTTTTGAAGGAACAATGAGGGGACTTCAGTGAGTTTCTGGCTAGAATTTGTTATTTGCTGCTGCTGACTGATTCTGGCAGGATGTCTCTGAATGACTTGTCACCTCATGATACAGCACTTATTTTCTTGCATGGGAAGGGTTACAACCCTGCTCCAAATCAGATAACCATGCATCAGTTCTCAACACAGCTTGATCTCTACTAACTTTTCAAGTAACTAAATGGAGCGTCACAAAATAAGCATTTGTAGTTTGTTAGTCTTCTTTTCCCCTTTCCTCACCCCAACCTGGTGTAATGCCTCTGCCTAGTAATTCTGTCCAAATATGGCCTGAGATTTATGAACCCGATTCATAATAGCTATTCAGCTTTATTCTGTAACACGTCATGATAGAGCAATAAACAAGAAACATTTCTTGTATTGAAAGGGACATTTTTTGAGGCAGAACTTCTGCTCTAAAACTTGAGTAGCATGGATAGTTCTTTCCCAAAAAGTGCTTAGAGATTATAGATATTAATGACTTTCATGTCTCTTTGCAAAGATGGTATCTACTCCATGGCAACATCTTCCACTTATTTACTCAGGATAGGGCCCAAGACACATATGTCTATTGTGTTATCCCCATACATTTGCCTGCAGTAGAGAGATTTCTTAGAAGCCCCACATGCAGCGGGGCCTCACTGTCCTTCATTTGTGAGAGCTAACGGGATCACAGCCTGGGATCAAAAGGCTACAGTAAATCAATAGTCACAACCTGCACTCATAAATCTCTGTGTGGAGAAGAGCTACATAGGGGCCTCTGTGTAATGTCTTACAGAAAGGTCTCATTCATAAAAGATTTTGACTTCTTATTGTGGTAGAGATATTATTTACTTTGACAGAATATCAATGCTATAGTGAGCAGCCTTTATCAAGCTGTTTGTGCTGAGCTTTCTGGAGATAAGATGTGCACCTGCCCATCTTATCGCCACAACTTCTCCCCCCATCAGCTCCATTCAATTAAGTCTTTATATTGGTTCTCATACAGTAAAACAAAAGGAGGGAAAACCCCCATCTATCATCGCAGTGGAAGGAATTGCTGAGAAAAGTGAGAATAGTTTCTTTTGCCTGGTCTCCTTGAAGAATTCAGATAGCAATGTATATCTCTTTTCAAGGGATAAAGATTTAATATGTGAATGCTTTTTTTCTGTGGAACCTCATCTTTTATGGCAGAAGGAGCAGACTGACAAGAACAACTCACGCATGAATTAGGTTCACTCTTAGAAGTAAGCAAATATCTTGTGTTCAAATCTTAGGTGCCTCTTCATATCTCTCCTGGTCCTCTGAACTCTTCTTGTAGAGCTATTTCCATTTAATTGAGACTACTTTTGAATTATTTGCCTCGAATCTTCCCCAAATTATTCTCAGCTGCAAGAAAGCAAGCAGACAGTGTTCCTCCCATGCTTGCTCTATCTCTGGTCAAAAGCTTTTCTCATTGGGTTGCAATGCTGGATTTATTTCAGCGGGGAGTCTTGGTTGGTCCTGTTCTCTGCACAGCAGATGGGCAGAAACAGCAGGTGTACTTCCTACGCTATGTGTCAGAGTGCCTCCTGTATTCGAGGCATGGTTTTTGCAGAGACGTAGCTCATCTCAGAGGGCAGTGATAACAAACTTGGTGTGACCAAGTACAGGTCAGTGCTACTTGGGGCACTGCTGTAACAGCTTGCTGGAGCACATTGCAATAGATCATCCTTTCTTATCTGCTCTGTTTTTCTTGAGGAGATAAATCACTACGTTGTAGGTGAGAAGCCATGTGGCTTTGACATATACTCACTTGTCTCTTCTTCTTAAAGGGAAAAGGACTGTGCTTATGAAGAAATGGGACAATGCTGTGCCCTTGATTTGCTATTGAATGTGGAAATGATTTAAAGTAGGCTAAAAGATGCATTTATGAAGTGTGCAAACTACAATGCTTAAGCTAATGTGTTTTAAAACTGGAATACATGTAGGGAAAGTTGTACTTCAGTACATGTTACTCTGTGATCATGAGCCTTTGACTCAGGTCCCTTTACGATTCAGTTACCAGAGAACATGCACGAAAAATACACTTTTTTTTACCTAAGACTTTTTGCCCAGGAGACAAAATCCAGTAAGTCACAGCAAATGGAACTTCATTTTGGTTTCTCTGGAAATTTTTTGCGTGAGTGTAACCCTTGAAGTTCTAGAAGTTTATCTCCCACTATGATTTACCTGCTTAGTTCCTGACCTGGATCTCTCCAGGTCTCTCGGGCTGAGACTATCTGGGAACCTCAGGTCCAATATTTGGTGAGCGCTAGATGACAAAACCCAAAGCATCTAAAATACTCTGGCACTGTAGTCACTGATAAGCTAATGTACAGAAAAAGGAAAGGGAAAGAGAAACTAATTGATTATCACTGGTGTTACCTAGGTTCCTGAAAAATGTAGGGTTTCTTTATAATCTGAAATGTAATGTCTCTAGTCTCAAGCAGGTTTTCTTTTTTCTACTGAAAGTACTTTTACAGCATGGTGAGGGTATCCATTTACTCCAAATTACCTGAGTCTGACCAGCCTCTTGGCCAGCCTTTCATTACTTATACAGATTTGCCATGTGTTTTCAGTATATTCAATTCAGAGTTGGGTTTCCTTTTCAAATCAAGCACTGCACTCGGAAGTTATGTTAGAGAATCATAGAATGATTAAGGTTGGAAAAGACCTCTAGGATCATCAAGTCCAACCATCAAACCAACACCACCACATCCCCTAAACCATGCCCTGAAGTGCCGCGTCTACGCATTTTTTGAACTCCTCCAGGGATGGTGACTCCACCACCTCTCTGGGCAGCCTGTTCCAGTGCCTGACCACTCTTTCAGGAAAGACATTTTTCCTAATATCCTATCCACACCTCCCATGGTGCAGCTTTAAGCCATTTCCTTGCGTCGTTTTGCTAGTAACTTGGGAGAAGAGACCAACACCCACCTCACTACAACCTCCTTTCAGGTAGTTGTAGAGGGTGATAGGGTCTCCCCTCAGCCTCCTCTTCTCCAGACTAAACAACCCCTGCTCCCTCAGCCGTTCCTCATAAGACCTGCTCTCCAGACCCTTCACCAGCTCCGTTGCCCTTCTCTGGACACGCTCCAGCACCTGAATGTCCTTCTTGTACTGAGGGGCCCAAAACTGAACACAGGATTCAAGGTGCGGCCTCACCAGTGCCGAGCACAGGGGCACCATCCCTGCCCTGCTCCTGCTGGCCACACTATTGCTGATACAAGCCAGGATGCTGTTGGCCTCCTTGGCCACCTGGGCACACTGCTGACTCATGTTCAGCCAGCTGTCCATCTGCACCCCCATGTCCTTCTCCACTGGACAGCTTTCCAGCCACTCTTCTGCAAGCCTGTAGCGTTGCATGGGGTTGTTGTGACCGAAGTGCAAGACCTGGCACTTGGCTTTGTTAAACCTCATACAATTAACCATTGATCCAGCCTGTCCAGATCCCTCTGCAGTGCTTTCCTACCCTCAAGCAGACTGACACTCTTGCCCAATTTGGTGTCATCTGCAAACTTACTGAGGGTGCACTCGATCCCCTCATCCAGGTCATTGATAAAGATATTAAACAAGACTGGCCCCAACACTGAGCCCTGGGGAACACCGCTCGTGACCGGCCGCCAACTGGATTTAGCTCCATTCACCACAACTCTCTGGGCTCAGCCATCCAGCCAGTTTTTCCTGTCTAAGCCATAAGCCGCCAGCTTCTCTAGGAAGATGCTGTGGGAGACTGTGTCAGAGGCCTTGCTAAATTCCAGGTGGACAACATCCACAGCCTTTCCTTCATCCAGCAGGTGGGCCACCTGGTCATAGAAGGAGATCAGATTGGTCAGGCAGGACCTGCCTTTCATGAAGCCATGCTGGCTGGGCCTGATCCCCTGGTTGTCCTGCACTTGCCCAGTGAGCTCACTCAAGGTGTATTGCTCCATTATCTTCCCTGGTACTGGGGTCAGGCTGACAGGTCTGTAGTTCCCCAGATTCTCCTTCTGGCCCTTGTTGTAGATGGATGTCACATCAGCAAGCCTCCAGTCATCTGGGACCTCCCTTGTTAACCAGGACTGCTGATAAATGATGGAGAGTGGCTTGACAAGCTCCTCCACCCTCTCCCTCAGTACCTTCAGGTGGATCCCACCTGGCCCCATGGACTTGTGAGTGTCCAGGCAGCTCAGCAGGTTGAAAACTGCTTCCTCCTGGACTATGGGGGGTTCATTCCACTCCCCATCCTTGCCTTAATGATGCCTATAATACATCATAAACATCAGGCTTCTAGGATTCATTTTTTGATTTTGGTTTTATATTTTTTCCCCCAAAGTCTTACAGGGATTGTATTCTTATTCCACAATAAATCAAGTGATCCCCACCTGAACAGGATCCTCGTTACCTAAATGCTGCTTACATATGGTTTTGTTTCTTGAGTTAGTGTAGCTTCTCTTTGATATTTTTTCTTTTGTCAGTTTAAATAATGTAATTTGCAACTACAGAAATCACTTTTTTTAGATTAGAAGGCTGTTTGCAACAGAACTCTGGTCACCTGTTAACTCTGGTTTTTACCTCTTAAAATGATATTAAAGTTTTTCTCTCCACATGTGCCTTTTGGCACATGAAAGGTCTGCCTTCAGTGGCTTTAGAGCAGCTGGAGGTCTTGTCCTATGAAATGTCTGATTACTCTGTCTAGATTAATCATGACCTCATGGTAACCAAGACAAATAACTAAAACAGTGAAGGGGGATTAAGGGTGTGAATGAAAGATGCTTAGCACTGCAGTGACTAATGCTGAGTGGCTTGACTCCCCTGCTAAACCAACAATCTTGATCTCAGTATGCAAGTTCCCTGGAGGTGAATTAGAGCATGCCTATGCAGTCAGGTGCAGAGTCATGTTTCAGAAGCAAGGACAAGCTGTGCCCTTGCTCATACTTGGTGGAGCATGAATCAACATGGGCCCCAAAGCTTTATCACTGTTTTATTGGTAAAACCTTGTGTTAAGCCTACCTGAGTGGTAGGGCTCACTAGTAGAGCAGTCACACTGGTCTGGGATGTTGGTTCAAATCCCATGTTTGGAATTGGTCCTAAACCTCTGTGTGAATCTAACCCCTGTGATATTGTAAAAATCTGGTTTTGTGCCTACTGGTTCTACCACGTATCTTTTCTTTTAACAGATCTTTGGTCTTTTTCTTGTAATTGCTTTTCAGTATTAGTCAGAAGAGGAAAGTAATAATTACAGCTTGCTGAGAACTTGCTGAAAATCTACTGTAATTAGTTTTTTTTTTTAAAGGGAAAATTATTAAACTTTAAGTGCTCTTCTAATAATGT
The DNA here is from genome assembly GCA_031468815.1 of Morus bassanus. Classification (NCBI taxonomy): domain Eukaryota; kingdom Metazoa; phylum Chordata; class Aves; order Suliformes; family Sulidae; genus Morus; species Morus bassanus. Next base: position 9,468,529 of record CM062583.1, read on the forward strand.
TGCTTGTGTCATTTTTACAAATTAGAAAATTTGAAAAGTCAAAGTAGTAAAATTATAACAAGTAGCTGTTTCCTGTAATTGCGTTATTACAACATTGGGACATAGTTTACAAACCCAGCTGTTGCATGGTTTAGCTTTGCTGACCCTAAAGGGCAGAGGCAGGCTGCTTCAAAGCATCTGCTGGATGTAAGCAAATCGGGTGATGATGAGAGCTTTTCAGGAGTGGCATTTGTGCCAATTAACTGGGTAAAAATAGCGCTTTTTTTCAATGTGTAAAGATCAGTTGATGTGATTTAACTTTTTCTTTTTTTTTTTTTTATGGACTCTTCTCGGAAAAACCAGGTGAACTCTATGTTGCTTTAACTGAAAACCTAACAGACTTATGTAGCAGTTCTAGTTTCAAATTTGCTTTCCTGTTTAACTAAATTTTATCTGTGAGATTTTACTACACTATGGCGTAGGCTGGGAAGTTTAATTACTTTACCTCTGTATTTATCGCCATGTCAGTGTGTCACCGATTCCGAGTCTGCACTAACTTGTGGGATTACTGTTTCTGATAGCTAACAAGTCTTCTCCATTCCCCTTTTCAGCTGTCATGTTTGTAACACGTGAATAAAAAGCAGGAAGTGTGAAATAGTTAAAATAAGCTTCTTCAAGAAGTACAGCAGGGGGATGGTGGGAGAAAAAGCTGCTCGTATTCAGATGCTTGAGGCAGTGTTTTATGTTGGTGTATCTGCATAGATGCAATATTTGAACTACTGCTCTGTGTTTATCTTGGATCCTTCTTATGTAATTTACAATGTGAGGAAAACTCTTGTATATATCTATTTCTGTCTTTGCGTTTAGGAATAAGTTAGGTTTTACTGTTCTTTGTTACTTCATAGAGTTAACAGGATTAATGTGTATTTTAAAGGACTAAAGAGCCAAGACATTTCACCAGGCAGGCAAATATTATTATTAAAGAGATACTAGTCAATAAGTAAATTAATGTCTTTGCAAGAATTAATTTATTAATGGACAGACCTATGAAGTCAGTCTAAGTGCTAGCGACAGATGTCCCATTTTATACACTCACTCTGGGTTGGCTGACTTATGCTTGAAAATGTTGAAGCTTCACTTGGGTCAGTGTTTGTAGTCAAGAACATCTTACAGTGAAATATTTTTTTTTAAAGTTCCTCCTGCATTAATTAGTCGGCAAAATAGTTGATTTATGATTGTCTGGTACTGAGAGTGTCTTTGTACAGCCAAAGGCTGGTCTACCCTTTTTTTTGAGTTATCCTGTAGCTGTCATAAATGTGTGCAGCTCTTTTTAATCCTCTTTTGCAAACTGCTTGGTCTGTTTTTTTTATCCTTTTCATTGTTTTCCTCTGAAATCCTTCTGATTCGTAGCTATCTAGTTAGACTCCTAAAAATTAATTCACTAATAAGCATTTAGCTTTACTGCTGGAGCCTGGAAATTTAACTCAGAGTTCAGACACAAACTGGGACCTTTGACATAAACTCATGGGTGAAGTTTATTCTGTATTATGGAGCTGACTGCACTACATAGTTTTCCTTCAATCTTAAAGGCAAACTAAAATTTATATGACATTTTCTTTAAAGAACAAAATCAGTTTTGAGAAATTTCCAAATGCTTTCTTGAAAATGTCCATGTTTTCCTATCAGCTGTAGTCAATTAGAGAATTCCTGCCTATATCTGGTCCCAAAATATCTATACAAATAGCAAGTACATATATGTCTCTATATAGGAATACATACATATATTGCTTTATTACATTATCAAGTACCAGTTTTCCCTACTACTGAAAATGTGTAGGCCAGCTATTTGGATTATTTTGTTCCAGATGTCTTAGCCTGTGACTTTCCAAATTGCATTTTGCTGGTAATTTCTCTCATGTTTCTAATCCCTCTAATCTGGAGATTTCAGTACCATGATGTTTACTGTCTTCCTGATCATTATTAGAAGTATTAAATAGGACTAGCAATGATGCTTCCAAACCTCATATGATTGTCATTTAATATTATCTTTTGTTTGTACTTCTTAAGCCATCTTTTATTCTGTAGGGTAGACCTCATCTCCTGCCTGATAAGAATTAATTGAGAGTAAATTTATGCAACACAATTTTAAATCTCTAAAAGCCACATATTTTAAGTCTACTAAGGGCCTCCATCTACTAGTTTTGTTTTGTCAATAAAAATAGTAATGCCATCAACTCAGTCTCAGAATCTGCCTGTTACAAGCTCATTCTCTTTTCTTCTATATTTGAGTGTTGTGGGTTCTGCTGGTTCATAGACAATTTGTATCTGTTTGTGGCAGTCTGCTCAAATTAAAAACGTGAAGCTGTGTCTCAATTCTCTAATAACAGAATTCTGATCTTAGAAAAATGTGTTATGTGTTCTAAAGCTAAACTACAGTTATTAGCTGTGCCTGTGCATAAAATGGCATGTTGGTGGGTCTCTGGACTTGTCAGGAGAGTTACGGGGGGAGGATAGAAACCTCCACAAGGAATACAGGAATCTGTCCTCATTTCTGGTGAAACAGGAGAAGCCTGGTCTCTGAGAGTATTCTTTCTAAAGCAGCAGATTAATTTCAGCAATAGTTGCAAGTTGACAAGAACAATGTGAAATGCTTGGAAACTGTTATGAAGAGATCACAGGGAAAATTTTATTCCTGCTTGTGGGGATTGACACCCCCTCTCCCAGTTGTGTTTGCCAGAACTATCTTATGCCACTGGCTGTTACTGGTTGAAGATCGACTTACAGAAGGCTGGTGTTTATTTTTGAGGCCACTTGTTGATGGTCTGAGGGGTTATTCTCTGCTCATGCAGTGGATGGCTTGCATCTCTCTTGGCTCCTATTCTTGATAAAATATGAAAAAGCATCTAAATTCTGGCTTTACTTTCCACTGAGAAGCATTTGGATTGCTATAGACCACATTTCTCAGGATAAGTTTTACATCAGCAATATACATCATAAGGCAAAAGAAAATGTTCTTTTTGGGTCTTGGTTCTCTAACCAGGTTATACTGAGTTAGTGGGGATTTTTGTCTCTTTTTCCAAATCTGGATGTCTTCAGTTGTGTTGGACCAGTCAGAGACCTAGAAGCAGCCAGTCAGGACAAGACAAAATTACTGTTTTCTTTGTCAGGGTCACTCTATTCCAGTCACACACTTCTGAGACCAATTCATCTTCTCACAGTCACAGGCATCCATTGCTAAACCAGAAGGGGAGTCTGGATGTTTTGTAGTAGCATACACATCTTTCACACTGAACAGCCATGGAAGTGGTAAGACATCTGTAATTGGTTCATAAGACTGATCAGATGTAACCTTCCATAGCATTCGACCAAAATAGATGTGGAAGAAGTCGTCCAGAACTTTCCATAATGCAGTTTCAGGCCTTTTCTTCTAGATTAACTGGTTGTTAAGAAAGGCTAGAGACAAAATACAGAAAGGAAGGAAAACACTAATCTAGCCTATTGCCTCTCTTTGCAAACTACAGCTTAAATCTCATCAGGGTCACAATTAATCTTAAACATTTTTTTTCCTCCTCTGTTTTTGACTGACTGTGTTTGTTTAGACATTTCATTTGTATAGAGTCTCTAGCTTCTGTTATTTTCATTTGTAAATTTGGGGAAGAGGTGAGCTGTTTGAATAATCAGTGTGTTACCCCACTGTAAAATTAAGATGATAAAGAGGTGCCTTTTGTTCGTATCTTTGTAAACTGCTTTAACTAGAGTAGAGCTTATTAGTGCTAATTAGAGAGAGAAAAACTGGTTTCATCAAGGGAAGTAGTGATAATAATATGCAGTTAGTTATTGAGGTTTTGGGATAGCAGTAATTTCAGAAGAGAATAGATTAATTTTTAAAGAGCTTCTGATACCCTGCAGTACACAGTTTTATTTTAGACTCTGCATCTGCTTGGATTTGCTCCTGCTTTTGTTAACACAATTAAAATATTATACTCAAATAAGAAATTCTGGTTCTTTAACTGATATTGTAGCATATCCCTATCCTTAAATTCTTCTGGACAGGAAGGGAATGGCAATGCATGGCTGCTTTGTTTTAGAAGCACTGTGCAAGGCTTTTTAAACTTTCCCTTTCATGAAATTACTCACCAGATAACTTTTTCCAATTAATTTATTTGCATTTGGAAAAAAAAATAGTATGGTTCCTAACATTAGCTAAGCATACTTCTTACAGTCCTCAGGGGAAATGTTTTAAAAGAATTGTCTTTTTTTCAGTTTCTGTGGGAAGAAAGCAGTGTATGAAAGAGTCAACCAGAGACTGACTGACTTCAGCTCAAACAAGGTACTACTTTGTGACTTACATGAGTTAACGCCATAGGAGAAGGCAATGTTTTAAGATAAAACACTTTGTTACAGTTTTTGATATGTTACTGATTTTGTATGTTTGAAAAAAGTTTATGTATTTTCCTCATGTTATCTTTTGCTGTTCCAAGTGAATTCAGTGAGACTTCTGTTTATTTTTAAATATTTGTATTACAAAGATGTCTGACTTAAAGGTAAACATTCTACTAATGAACACAAAAATGCAGATTGCAAATATTTCCAAAATGCACAGGATTCAAACTGTTCCTACAGATATCAACATTCTACCATGTGTGAGATAATAGATAAAATACCGTTTTGTCATGTTCCAACAGTCACATCAAAATGCCCCAGAATCACCATCATCCAAAGGAACTTGAGTCACAGAGTGTCTCTCTCAGAATTATAACAGTGTTACATTTCATTAATTTATCTTCAGTCACACTTAGAAGCCTTACACATAAATGCTAATATGACCAGAATAATTTGTTATAGTGTCTGTTTTTTGAGTCCTACTTTATCTTGTGAAGTTGAACAGTACCAATAGGAGGCAGAGCACCACGGAGGTGGCGGCAAAAAACACAATGCTGATGGTTTAGTAAAAACACAAGACAGTCTTTGAAATATGCTAACCAGGTTCATGGATTCCCTTTTCCTGGCTTTGTCTGTATTCATCCTCAGAGCTTTAGCTAGCTGTATAGTTTTTAAGCATGGAATTACTCTTAGTTTTTGTGCTCCAAATACTCCTACTGTCTTAATTCAGCCTTCCCAAACTTTAAAATTAACTTACTTTTCAATACTTTCAAACCCTAAAATGACTAATTAAATAGGTTTTGTCAGTTTGGTTTTTTTTTTCACCTGTTTTTGGACAGTACTGACTTGGAGTGGATGTTAGTCTCTATAGACCAAGAAGTTATGGTACTGCATGAAGACAAGGGAAAGACTGCAGTTCAGTGTGAGTGGATATTGAGCCAAGATTAATTTCATTCTCTCTGCAAATCTGTAGATGCAGTCTACAGTAGCAATTGGTGGATATATTTCTTTAATCCATTATTCATCTGTTTCAGAAGATTATTTATTTATTTGTTAACAACAAAGCCCTGTAAGTCTTCACTACAAAATAGGATGTTAAGATGAACTCCTTTACATGTCTCAAAACATTTTGGAAAGCTGTGTATCTTAATTATTTTGGCCTTTTTATTTTTTTAAACAGGTAAATGAAAAATGGCCTTTACAAAACATTAGTATGCCCCTTTTTTGATTTTAGCCTTTGTGGTGGGTTGACCCTTGCTGGATGCCAGGTGCCCACCAAGGCTGCTCTATCACTCCCCTCCTCAACTGGACAGGGGAGAGAAAATATAATGAAAGGCTCATGGGTCGAGATAAGGACAGGGAGAGATCGCTCGGCAATTACCGTCACAGGCAAAACAGACTCGACTTGGGGAAAATTAATTTATTGCCAATCAAATCAGAGTAGGATAACGAGAAATAAAAACTGAATCTGAAAACACCTTCCTCCCACCCCTCTCTTCTTCCTGGGCTTAACTTTACTCCTGAATTCTTGCCCTCCTCCCCCGAAGCGATGCAGGGGATCGGGGAATGGGGGTTGTGGTCAGTTCATCACATGTTGTCTCTGCCACTCCTTCCTCCTCAGGAGGAGGACTCCTCACACTCTTCCACTGCTCCAGCATGGGGTCCGTTCCACGGGGGAGAGTTCCCCATGAACATCTCCAACGTGAGTCCTTCCCATGGGCTGCAGTTCTTCACAAACTGCTCCAGCATGGGTCCCTCCCATGGGGTGCAGTTCTTCAGGAACAGACTGCTCCAGCATGGATCCCCCACGGGGTCACAAATCCTGCCAGCAAACCTGCTCCAGCCTGGGCTCCTCTCTCCATGAGTCCACAGGTCCTGCCAGCAGCCTGTTCCAGCATGGACTTCCCATGGGGTCTCAGTCTCCTTCGGGGCATCCACCTCCTCTGGCATGGGGTCCTCCACCAGCTGCAGGTGGACATCTGCTCCACCATTAACCTCCATGGGCTGCAGGGGGACAGCCTGCCTCACCATGGTCTTCACCATGGGCTGCAGGGGAATCTCTGCTCTGGTGCCTGGAGCACCTCCTCCCCCTCCTCCTTCACTGACCTTGGTGTCTGCAGGGCTGTTCCTCTCACACAACCTCACTCCTCTCTCCAGCTGAAGTTGCCATTGTGCAGGTGTTTTCCCCCTTCTTAAGTATGTTATCCCACAGGTGTTACCACTGTCACTGATGGGCTTGCCCTTGCCTAGCGGTGGGTCTGTCTTGGAGCAGGCTGGCATTGGCTCTACTGGAAATGGGGGAAGCTCCTAGCATCTTCTCACAGAAGCCATCCCAGTAGCTCTCCTGCTACCAAAACCTTGCCATGCAAACCCAATACAGCCTTGTTTACTTTTGTCTTGATAATACGCTTCTTCCTCATAGTTATATACATGTATATATTTTAGTGGGTCTTGATATGGTCCCTATGATATTACCCAAGTAAATGAAAAAATAGCTTATAAGAAACATGAAAAAAATTGTCCAGCTGCAGAAAATGTTTGCAAAAGCTAGGAAGGATAGAGCAGTAATACTGTAAGATATTTCTATGCCCATATATATCAGCTCATCAAGATATTTAAGCATAAGAACAGAAGAATGTATGGAGTCAAACTAAAGGTCCAGCCAGCTTAGTATCCTTTTTCTCAAAGGAAAACCAATATCACCAATTTCAAATGGGTGTAAGAACAGAGTAAATCCATAATAGTGGTATCCAAGGATGGTCACCGAGACTGCAATGACTTGCAAAATAGTGATTTGGGATTCAGAAGGTCTCAGTAGATTTTTCTCCCATGAGTTTCTACCTGGCTGTCTACAATATGTAATTTAAAATGAATAAAGGCTTATGAGATTTATGTTAGAGTGTATGCACACTTGAAAGTGATAGGAGTAATTCACTGCAGTGGATACATACTTACCATGGTCTTTCCCAAATTTCTTTTTATAAGTAGTTAATCCCTGCATTTATGCTTTAGGAATGACAAATAGGCAGATGATGATGCATGAAACCATTTAATTCTCCAGGTCAGAATTATGCTATAGTTTTCCTAGACTTGTTGTTTTCTTCATATCTTACACCTATTTTCAGACCATGAAGGTCACACATGGATTTTTTTTGTGTGGACCATGTTCTGTGGCGCTAATTAGAATGAGCACATACAACTAGCAGGGTAATTTAGCTTGTATGTACAGTTTGAAAGCAGATTTTTAAGCAAATGACTGCATTTTTTTTGGCATGGAAAGCATAGGAACATATGGCCATGTGACTGAATGTAAAAGAGCTCATTTAGTCTGTAACTTTTCTGACCTTGTCTTAGAATTAAGGTGAAAAATAAGTTATAGATTTGTATATATTAAGGCCATAAATGACTACTGTGATTATCGAGTCTGACCCTTCATGTTAACATGAGCCACTGAAATCCCCTGCATGCTGGCTTTAAATCCAACACCTCTGCTTGAATTAGAGTAGGTATTGTCTTTAAACCTATCTGATCATGATTTTAAAGTGCAGTGATGGACAATCCTGGGTAAGCTATTAATGCCTCTTACCATAACAAATGTATCTCTTTTCTTATCTGAATATGCCTAGCTTCAGTTTCAATTATTACAGCCTGTTCTGTCTTTACTTACCACATTGAAGAGCTTTCTTTTCCATCAAATTCTGCTTTCTCTGTAGGTCCCTATACACCATGGTGAAATCATCACTTAGCTACACGTCTAGGATAAGTAATTGTTTAAAATTTTTAAATCAAAATCTTAAGTAAATTTTTTTATTCCTTTCCGAATCTTTTAGATTTTTCCACATTCTTATGAAAAGCTGGGCAGCAGAATTGTGTAGCATTCCAGCAAGACTTTGTCTGTAGACAAGTACAAAATTGAAATACCCTTTACATCTTAGTATTTCTCTGCTTTAGAGCATGTAGCTCTTTCAAGCTGTCACAGTGACTCAGCACTCAATCTCACATTTTTCAATGTCTGATACATGCAAATGGGTCTGAAACTTCTGCTCTTAGCTGCAGCTTCACTGCTAAAGAAAGACAGGCATAGTTCATTGCCTTGATCAGAATCTTCAAGACATGGGAAAACTCTGTACCAACATCTGAGGTGTTTAAAGATTTGCTGTATCTGGGGTTTTGGTCGCAGGTCTACAACAGTACTGAGAAAAATACAATCTTACCAGACTCTCTTGAAAGAAGGCAAAAAGGGAATTAAAATAAAGAGAAGTAGATGTGAAAAAAGTTGGTAGTAGGGATGTGAGTTTCATATAGTGATTAGATTAAAGGTTGGCAAAATATGGTGGAGATGGTAATACCATCTGCTCTCTTTGTCTCCATTTGGTTACATCCTCTTAGGATCAGTGAAAGCTTGATATCCTGGTAGACTTTTGGACAGCACTAGACGGTAGATTAGTGGCTTTGGTAAATCTTGTTGCTTTCAATGCTGTTCTTTTCATTTTTAGTGTCAGATTAAGGATCGCAAAGCAGGGATAAGGGATGAAAAAGCCCGTTTTCTCCATATTTTGTTCACACGTTAAACTTCATCTCTGCCCTCCTAGTGTTTCTGTATTGACTTGTATCCCTCTCCTCTGTCATTCACTGTTCAGAGTCTGACTGACTGGAGTCCTGGTCTGAAGCCAGCTGTCAGGGGACAGGGCTGGTTCAAACTCTGTCTTAGGGCTTGCTGTGTTTGAAAACCATGCTATATAACAGACAAGAGTGGTCTTTTAGCATGTTGAGTCATGTGGAACAGGGGCTCTGCATGGCAGGCCATGTGGTTGCTCTGATAGTTTTTTTTCTGACTCACCTTGAGCCCAAGAGCTGCCCTTTCACAGCTAGTTTTCTATTCAGTCTGTCCCGTAGCGTTTCATTTGTTACCTTAGCTATATTTCACCATGTATTGTCCTAACTTCTGCTCTGATTCCTCCCTCTGTGACATTTCATCATTTACTCCTTCATGTTTTTTGTCACCTATAGTCTTCATGGTAACAACTTTATGGATGGCATTTTATCAAGTTATTGACAAAATTTTAAAATAATAGGTGTTTATAAAGCAATCTCTTTGCCATTCACACCTGAAGCTCAGTCTCTTGACAATTCAACAGTTAAAATTTTATTTTGAGACTATTATAATCGTATGGATTCTAATTAATTTATTGCCAGTCACATACTCGTTGATATAATGCTGGTTTCTGGCTGTATTCAGCCACCATTACAGGCTAGAGTAAGCTTATATTGGATACAGCAGAAGGAAAGTAGGCTTATGGCAAGGACTTCTGAAAACCCTCCATCATAAAGAAAGTGTAAGTGATTACAACTGTTGTTTCATTTAAATGGCAAACACAAGAAACTGTAATAAATACAGATTACCCAAATAAATCAGTCAGGATTCTTCTGTTGAAGTGCAAATCTGCTGTCATAAAAATGCCTATAAAATTATCTAATTTCCACAAGCAGGTTTTCTATTGGATAATGATTTATTTATCTAATGTTTCTCCAGAGATCTTAGCTAGCTGCAAGAGCAGATCTCTTGAATAAAAATAAAAACCTTATTGTTTTTAGTTTCTACAGAAAAGGGTGATATTGTTCTCCAAAGTTGTTATGAGAATAAATGTTTTCTTTCTATTATACTTTTGTTTTGGAAAAAACTGAAATGTTAGAGGCAGGTTCACCATCCTATTTAATAAAACTGTGTCAGTTTACTCTGCAAACCAGATGATTTCTTCCACGCACAGTCTGCAGTGGCTAAGCCAGGCTTCTGGAATGTCATCAAGCAGTTACACAAGTCTTGAACTCTTGGTCTTGGCTGTCATCTTTAAAAAATGGATGGCTTACTGTTATTGGGCAGATATTTTCATTTTGGAGGCAAGGCTTTCCCAGCTGCTGCCATCTCCCAGAGCCTCCTGGCCATCCGCTCCCTCCCATCTGCATCCTCCCTGCTGTATAAAGTCCACTTTTCAGTAATGAGAGGGGCTGCTGGACACCCTCAAATCCATAATGCGTTCATGTGCTTTTGAACTCAGTCTGTTTGGCTGCGTGGGCCACGAGTTGTTAGCTGTCATATATTCATTTATGTAATTGTTTCATCTCTCCAGGGTGTGAGAGGGGGACCTTTTAGATGTTCTATAAAATGTCCAGTTGTTGTTATGTTCCTGAAAACCATCAGACTGAATAAGACTGCTCTTTTCTTTTGATCTACAGTTTTTCACTCCTGCAAAGAAGAATATTGTATAAAATAAGGAGCAGGTAATTGTTTGGGTTTGCTACTTGAAACTGGTTTTAGCTGTGCAAGTTCACATCGTTCTTACTGAGTGACAGAGGGAAGGAGAGAAAAGTATGCTGAAATGAAACCACTGAAAGTGCAACTAATAGTTGTGCTTAGGAAAAAAGCGTGGTTGTAAGCTTGAGCTGTCTCTGCTATTGCCTGCAGTAAAAATCAAAAAGGACAGTTTTTCTTAATTCTGTTTGCATTTGATTTTTTTCGTCTCTCTATTCTCTATTATTCTCCTGGTGTTGACACTGTATACTGTAATCCTTTTAGTAGAATTCTAACTAAATCCTTAATTAAGGTTTTTACAGTGGAGATGAGAATGAGTTAATCAGGATATTTCATCTCTCAGCAAAGCAGTAGGTGTGCTTCAAAATGATTATCAGGAATATTGGTAACATGTTAAGTTTTCGTGCTTTTGAAAAGAGGGAAGATTCTAATGAAAGCACTAAATACTCTGCCAGGTGACATCCTGCCATTTTATTCAACAAGCTGCAAATAACCCCTTAAAGGCTGAGGCTAGCTGGGATGTTATTCAGATCTGTTTGCAGGCAGAATATCATTCCAGTATTTCCAGGTGCCTGAAAAAAAGCAGAAGCATATCCATAGGTCCACTTCTTCAGGATGAGATAATGCACTTTCTTGTTCCTAAAGCCACAAGTTGTTTTTTCAGAGGACTGTTCTGGAAAGCAGCATACTGTTAGGACAGATGATAGAACTAAGTAACTGCCTTTGCTATTATAGCACAGCAATATGTGGAGGATGATATGTGTATATGAGGTCGCTGAATTGTGCAATGTAACCTGCACAAGAGCTGAGGTAACCACGTCAGTGAGCAGCATAACTGCTTATAAAAAATTCCAAGTTGCTGCAGATAATGTTATGACCATGCTACAAATATGGCAGAACATCAATAGTAGTTGCTGAAACAAGACTTCAAATAACATGAGCCTGAGGCTATACGTACTCATTGTTATGGTCATCTTTCAAATTTGGCACTTCAGAAAGTTATTGCAAGTGTTTTCTTAAGCGAGCCCCTTGGCTAGCTGGCGTCAGGCAGTGCAGCACTCCTCCAACACAATCCAGCTCATTAATTATCACAAGAATGCTTCAGACTGCTGTGTTTTAACTCAAGTAACTAATCTCTCTTCTGGAATGTCATGTCCAGAAAATGTTTCATGGTGATATACTTCATTTCCATAGAATGTTTGGATATTTTGTCAAAGTAGCAGTCTTGCTACTGTGAGCAATGAAGCTCCAATTACCTAATAGATGCAGCTTTTTATTCTAGGTGTGGGCAGAGAAGCCATCTGAAAGCTTAAGTCAGTCATTTGGAGATTTGTTTGTGACAATCGACCTCTCCCTCTGAAATCTAGGCACAGTGAGAAACACTTTTACACTCTGTACTCATAGTGATAAAAGTTTTTTTTTCCTTTTTATGCTTTTTTTTAAATGTTGCAGCTTCAAAATTTTTGTCACAGATTTTTAGACACTTTTGAAAGGTAAGTATGGGATGTTTAATGTAATTGCTTATTGTTTCAAAGGTAATATCCAGCTCTGTGTGGAAAGGCTTATTGACTACTTGCATTCTAGTTATCCAATGGAAATAGAGTCTAAGTGACGCACTAAGTGAAAAAGCAATTGCTTGAGCACTGGCATATATAAAAAAAACACGGCAGATTATTTTCTTCTTGCAGTAAGGTTCAGAGGCACCTGGATCTTACAATAGGAAGATATTGAGCTGGATAGCTTGTGCTAAGGAGCATTAGACTGTTAGGTCATAAATGTATTCTTTTTTGATTACTTCTTTAAAAAAAAGTGCTTTGTTGTATAAATCATTGAAAAGAAAAGAAATGGAGTATGATCAGGCTTCATGGTTTGAATGCTGTGAAAAAAAATCCCAAGTGATATTTACAGAGTCGCACTCAGAATGTGGGATTTTTGTGTGTGTTTGGTGCTCAATGGATACAGTAGGAAGTGTCTGACATTATATAGATTTAATATGTAGACAATATTGAAGTGAAGGAAAAAGCTGTTTCCCACTGTATTTTCCTATTAATTGAATAAGGGCACTGTTGTGTTGTGGCATTATAGAAAATGGAAAATATTATTTAAATGGTGTGCTTCCTATTGTAAAAATAAAAACATTAATGCTACCTATATGACCCTCCTTCTAATAAAAATTTTTAGAGACAGGATTGGCACAATTTCTCAGTATCTTTCATGGTATTATTAAAAAAAAGTTTATACAAAAATATTATTTATTTTATCCATATGATATTCTGGGTTTTTGCATCTCTTAAAACCTATATAGTCATAGTAGTTGTATCTGGCTCAGTAATACTGTTTCTGTCTTTTATGATCTACATCCCCTTGCTGGCTTGTTAGTGCATTAGCTAACTGGAAGTTTGGTGATTTTGCTGTGCCCAAATGGAGGCAAATGCTTTTTATGTTCATTTTCAGCCAAGCAATGTCAACTCTGAGCTGTGGGCTAAGCAATTTGTATGAGTGGAGATGTGTGTGCTTACACTGAGGGTGACTGCCGCAAGGTGGATTCCAGCTCATAGCGTAGGCTATGACTAACAGTGATCTCTTGGAATGAACTTGAAACAGATGCAAGTATTGTGGACATTTGGAAATTTTTTGAAATTGTTGTATACCCCAAATTGGATCAGTTTTTTGTGGTTGGATAGTATTCTGGTTGGCTGTAGTCACCGTTCTGTTCCTAAAGCTTCAGTCTGTTTCCATGAAGAGGAATAATGACCCAAATTTGCCAAGAAGTTTGGGTACAAGAGAGGAAGCCCTTATTTACTCAGTAGTTGTTAGAATACAGTTTTTAGAACAGGACTTATGCCATACATCTGACTGTGTGTGTGCAGTACATAGCTAAATGGTTCTCTCTAATGTGTTAGCAGCATTATGCAAAAAAAAAAAAAAAAAAAAAAAAAAAAAATTACTTCTAGTGATAGTAATAAATTCTCTCGAGTCATACAAAATGGAAACAGCTCTAAGGTTGTGACGTTTAAAATGTAGCTTTGCTCTAACCAGTTTTGCAAGTCAGTTTTACATCAACACCTTCTTTTATTGAAATGGGTGGATGTCAGGTATGCCTGTTGCATAAATCCCTTCAGAATAATAAGCATTCTTTCTGCTAATTTTAAATAGTCTTTGAATTGGTCTGTGTCTCTGGTGAATTTGCCTGTGAGGAAAAGGAGATATTCTGCTCTCCAGCTGCTGTGTGCGGTGGCTGGATCAAAGATAGGTAGCTGCAGGCTATGTGCATGGGGCGGGTAGCAGAAGGTGACCAAGCCGTAGCACTCTGGGCATGTGGCAGAGGGGCTGCTGGGCACACCAGCCTGTGACACAGCCCACTAAAGGGCAAAGATCGCGTCTCTTAGGCACAGCTGGGCATCCGTGCCACATGAGGGTCACCACTGTCCCATGGAAACATGTGCAGGGAGTCTAAAAGGACTGCAAGGGGTAAAGAGCACTGATGTAGTGCAAGGAGGCTAAATACTCCTTTCCAGTTGCTGAACAGGGAAGTAAGGAATGCAATTTTATCTGTTCTTAAACAAAAATGACATTTCTTTATTCAGCCATATTTCTTTTCACTGTACTACTAGTTTTGAGGAGGAAATATGCTGGAATTGGTGCTGATTTCTAACAGGCTGAAAATGCCAGAAAGGGATTGGATTAGCCATGTCAAGTTGGTGCCTGAAGAGGAGGTTTGGTCCTTGTTCTTGCTTTCTTCTTAAAAAATAAAAAAGACTATCTGCTTAGCTTGCCTTTTTTTTTTTTTTTTTTGTTGAAAAGTCGTGAAACTGTGGATGTAATAGAATTTAGCAAAAATTATCCTCTGTAGAGCTAGATAACCTAGATATAATGAAATATAAATCTATTATCTTTACACCACATGGGATAATCACATACAGAACTGATCCTCTGTGTGTAATAGTAAATAAAATGAGCAGTATATATTGGCTGCTAGGGAGGAAAAAAAAAAGCATGGAAAGGGAAAGTTTGAGATGTTGATTTTAATCATGTGGTATACTTTGTTTTTCTTAAAAGGTATTGACCATCTCCATTTCTGGTTATATGTTATCTTAAAGATAGGATCCATCTAGTTAATAAGCTTTAACTTTTCACCCCACATTTCAGGTCTTAAGATTGTTTCCCTCTAATTTTTTTTTAACCCCTTATATAGTTTTCAAAAAATATATAGAATGTTGTTTAATTCACTGCAGTGCTTACACAGTTTACGTCTTCTGCTTAAATGATTTTACTGTTCTGATTAAACCTACTTCTGAAATCTACTGTATTAGTACAGGCCACACAAAAATTAGAACCTCTGAATTGCACTTCTTTCCTATCTTATATCTTTTGTTTTTGATAAATGAAGGCTCGGACCAAGGCATGACTATGGATAACTCAGAGGCAGGTAATGTGACAATGAGTCAGTCACCTCTCTGCTTTGCTTCACCTGCCTTCCAGGTCAGTGGTGAACAAATCCACAACAATTTCCCTGCTGGCTTGAGGAGAACTGGTGTACTCCTATTACCATGGTCATACATGAGCTGCCATAACACATGGATTCCTTGGTGAATCTCTGTTTTCTGTCAAATTGTTCCCAGAACTGCCAAGCTGTAACAATGATGGGGCAGTCTGAGAAAAACATCATTGTTTTGATGCTAAATTCTTATCTTTTTGTGTGCCTTTTAAAACTAGAGGGTGAACGTTATGGAAACCGCTATTTTGGATGACACATTGAATATGTAGTCTGGTGACTTGGCAAGCAAGAGAGCATCTGGTACTAGGTGGTACTGAGAAAGACACAAAATCAACTGTACTAGGCAACCATGAAAGAATCAAGCCTAAGAGAAAATGCAGAGTCCCAATGGGAAGTATTGAACTTTAGCCTTGAAGCATCAAGGCTGCTTTCTCTTCCTGTGATCATTTCCTGTGATCTCCATTCCTGGTTTATGGTGTCTTAAAGATAGGAGCCATCCAGCTAATAAGCTTTAACTTTTCAGTTAAAGTTAAACTTTTTAACTTTAACTAAGCTAAACCACAATGCTTTAGCTCTTGTGGTTCAGATAAGTAACACCACACACTGTTGCAAACTTTGCTGTATTCTAATTGTCATCAAAAGTTTGCAGTAATGAGTTGGTTAACTGTAAATGGTACCTGAGCATTACAGAAAGCAAAAACAACAGGAGGGGAGAGCTGTTTGCTCCTGCTTCACTCAAAGCATTGATGAAGACAGTGTCTATATTAGTGAAGGAGCAGCACTGGTCAGAAGGGGAAAAAAAATAGATACACTTGTTACAACCTGTTTGGAACTGATGAGATAACAGATAGGAAAATGCATTATTAAATACCATTTTCAATAACCACCTACCTTTTGGGGCTATGTTTACTGCTAGAAAGTTGGCTTGTATATTGTAAACAGTCCTTCGCTATAATCTGGAATTAATCATCTGCTCCTTGGAGCTATTGCACTAAGTACAAAAATGAATACACAAAAACAGATAAAGGAATGTTGGCATTCATAAGTAACATATCGTGCCGTTCTTATACAGCACCAATGGTAAAATTCCAGCAACAAAAGCTTTGGTGCCTCTGAGCTTCCTTTTGTCTCTGAGGGAAATTAATTGTGGTTATTCAGTGCAGGAGACATACTTAAAGACTGCAATAGCTATAAGGACTGTGTGAAGTATGTGGGAGTAGGAAGCATGTATCTACTAAGTGTATAGATTATTACTCATGGCATGCACATAAGATGATCTTTAGACTATCAGGCTCACGTTTTCTATTAAAAGTTTTGATTGCTCATTGGGCATGTGTCAGTAGGAATGTGATTCACATCCTCTAATTCATGCTTCCCATCAGAAGCGCAGACTGATGGTGCTCTACAGGAGCCTGTGCCTTTATCTCCCTGCAGAAATACCGTTATGCTCCAACCGCCCCTTAAATCCTCAGGTTTGTGCTATTTAGAGTTGTGGTTTTCCTTGGCTGCTGTTTCAAGGCCAGTAGAGCGCCTTAGTTGTCTGTCACCTTTTGGCAGTACTGCAGAAATGCACCATGCATGTTTGGAAACATGCACCCCTCTTCCCTTCCCTACTCCCTCCTCCTCCTCCTCCAAAAAAAAAAAAAAAGAAAGAAAAAAAAAAAAGATGAAGGAAATAACTAGTCTTTGAAGACTCTAGTTCTAGGAAGACCTGGACACATCCTTCCCTAACTGGCTTACCCTACCAGCAATGGTTACATGGCTTGTAAAAGAAGGCATGAGCTCCAAAACAATAACCTTTTACAGCAGTCACTACAGGAAACCTACATTGCTGTTAAGTAAGCAGACACCTGAGCTAAGCCAGGACACCATTCTTGTCTGCAAAACAATGTTGAGCTCATGGGTTTCAAAGCATTTAGGGGACGTGCTCATTTGCATCCAGCACTGACAGCTTTTTTCAGCCGTTATGTACTAACCAGACAGGTGAGCAGGGGCCAGGGGAGTCTGGAGAGGCAGTCTAATCTCCTTTGTGTGCACAAGCAGAACAAACTACTGAATAATGATGAGTCCTAGTAATGCTGGAAGAACTTGGCGAAGTGAAGATGACTGCATTTCTCTCTTATTTTTAGAATAGGTCTATATCTGGTAGCGGTAAGACAAGTTTGTTTAATAGACTTCTACACAGAGCTGGAGGAGTCTTGTCTGTGGTGATAGCACAATTAATTTAGTGCCAGCCATCTCTGGTGGGACTGTCACTTGGACAGCTGGATTTGGCATTTGTAATGGGATCCCTTCCTATGTCACAGAAGGTCCATAAGTGGAAGGGCTTTTCCTGTCACTGCTGATCTGGGGGAAGTCTGAACTCAGGTGGCAGGTCTAAGAGGTTCCTCTGGGGATTTGCGGTCCCTTTTCAGGGTATCTTTTTCAGTCAAGAGTGGAAGAAAGTGTCAAAAGAAAGGAGAAATAGTGCCAGTCCAGTGAATTGAATTGTTGGCTCAGATTGACTGAAGTGATGCATGCATGATGAATCTATAAATTAAAGCAATTAGTAGAGGGAGGAACATATATATATATTTTAAGACTGTAGAAATGTCAGCAAATGTTCTGGGAAAAACAAACTGATTTAAAAAAAAGAAGCAATGAGGTTTTTTCTTGTTTATCTTTTGGGAAATTTATTTTCTTTTTACTCATTACTTTTCCCCCTCACTTCAGCAAGTTTTTGAAGGGTACGGTCTCAAAACAAATTTCTCCTGCTGTTGCTGGCTATCACTGAAGTGCACCATAATCTTGAGAGGAATAAAGAGAAAATAAAGGAGATTCAGTCCTCTTTATCATTCACATATAAGAGAGGGTCTTTTCAAAATTTCTGTCCATGACATTCTGCAACCTACAAATTGTTATATATGTGCATTGTAATTACAATCAGAGTCTCATTTAAATGATAAAAACAAGAATCCACATACTAGAAAGTTCCCATGTTGAGTGTATATGTAGTTAAGAAAATATTGAGTGGGAAATGCTGATTGATCAAGCCCAGCATCAATTTCAAAACACTTTTTAATTAATGTAATTAATTAATTCATGCAGGGAACACTGAATCAAAACAAGGAAGGATGATGACTGAAGGACATCAGGAGAAGTCTGTAGGAGTACTATTAAGTGCTCTCCTGCAGAATTAAAAGAAGGGGCATGCTGAATGGAATAGCTAGCTAGATTGATCTGTTGGCTTTTTCGTGGAGTCGGTTGTTTTTCCCCCCCCCGATTGATCTGCCTCAGCTTTATTGGAAAAGCTGAAAAAATTCTGCTTAAAACAAACAGTAGAGAGAACAACAAACGCTGCAAATTCTTCCTTTTCTGCCTTCTTGGCTCTGTTCATGGAATAAAAACTAGGCAGATTCCAATGACTCTTAAGACCCTCTTTCCTCTTCTATCTCAGACTGTTTTGCCTTTCTAAGAGCTTTGGAAGGACCCTGACCTTCAGAGATTCAGAGATTTGGTGAATTAAAGCTATGCTTGTGCATAGCACAATATATGGGCAGATGCAGTTCATGGAGTACTCTTTGCCCTGCTCCCCCGATCATCTTCACTAAAGGCCTTCTGAAGCATGGTCCTACTCTGTCTTTGCTCGCATGTCCAAGTTTTCCAATGGAAAGTAGTTGTCCTGGGCAGCAGGTAACTACTTTTTGACAGGTCATTAAGACCCCAAAGTTGGGAAGTACTCCTGAGTCCTTCGCTGTTTGCAATAGTATAAGAGTTTCTATCTTTTTCTTCCAAAAACATCTCTCTTGCAATACACATTATTAATTTTGGAGCACAGAAGAAATAGTAAACAACTTGGTAAGTATGGATATAGAGATCAAAACAAATTAGTCGGGCATCTTGCCAGGATGGGAAGTTAAATAGATTATGGATATTGCATTATTAATTAGTATCAAATCTGCTTTAGTTCTTTGTGCCATACAGTTCATGGTACTTTTTCCCTTTGCCTCTCCTTTTTGTCATTATCTCTCAGTTTCCTTTTCCTTTTCTAACATTTGCAAATTATTGTGCTCCTCTGAAAACATTAAAAATGGCTTAATAATATTGAAGGAAAATACTATGAATCCTCTTCACTTTAATAGCAGTGAAATCTAAGTATAAGAAATTGCTTTAATTGGCAGGTAAAAATTGTTTGGGTCAAATAATCTTTATCTGATGGAGGAAAGATCAGTGAAGTCCTAACTAATTCTATGGATGGTTCATTTCATCAGATCAGCAAAGTAGTGCTTTACTTATATCTTAATTAACGTTTTATGTTCTGCAGAAACATGCAGAAATATGCTTGAATACCTCATTTTAATTTTTTTTTAAACAATATCCCACAGAAAAATACAGAAATGTAGTGGAGGATTTCAGAGTAAGGCAATCTGAATCTGTTAAAACAATAAAACTTGTGGTTTGGCTTTGGAGAAACTTGCTTATTCATCTGTGTCCCTGTTCTTCAGTCTGTGCAACTGTTTAATTGGACAGTGTGGTAGCAATTGAGCTTAATACTACAAAATTTTATGTATAAATAGATTCCACCTATTCAAGGACAAAACCAAAAAACCCCAAATAAAACTTTGTTTTCTAGATTGAAGGAGCAAAATTTTGATGAAATTGCCAAAACTTTAGGATTTTGAAGAATATGCACAGAAAGAGGCATCCTTTACTCTCCAGTATGAGTTTTCGTATTGGAACTTGACAGCATCCTTGAGTTTTACTGTTTGATGGATAATCCTCTTACAATTGCTCTTCCATGGAAGGCTAGAGATCAAGCACCCATCTTTACCCCTTTTCACAATCATTTTTAACTTCCATAACAGACAGGAGGTTTTCCGGTGTAAAGATAAAAATCTGGAACAATGTAAAATGAACCACAATCAAGTTATCACAGAGTGGTAGACATGCAGCTGTTTCTTGTTGCAAAATATATTTTTATCATAGCTGTAAAACAAATATATAGATGCAGTTCTGTAGGACAAGGGAAGAAGAAGAAAGACAGAAAATGTGGAATTGCAGGATTTTTATATATATACACAGACATATAAGGTCTCATTATACTAAAATATTACACTGAAATGTACACTACTAATAACTTTTGTCTGTTTCTGTGCACAGTCTGTGCACTCATGGTGAAAATTAGAAGACTGGGATTTGATTTTTATGAACACTCCTTCAAGTAGTGGAAGACCAGAAATTACATGGAGAAAAGTGCATGCTGAAACACAAAAAATTACGCTCTTTGTTCCAAGTTAAATGTCATACCTGCCCAAATCCTGTAATGCTCAGGGGAGCAGCTGCTTCTGTGAGCGATATGTAAGATAAGTAGCAAGGCAGTTAAACAATTAGAAAGAACAGTGACTGTTCTTGAAGGGATGAGAGTGCTGCATGGAAATAGAGAACCGAGAGATATAAAGTCATGATATTTGGGAAAACTGTGCAGCACAGATTGGGTTTTGGAATGATGCCAGAGGGTCTTCCCAAACCATTAAGAGCTTACTTGCATTAACCATGTGACACAGCAGCACACCACAGACGAAGGAAACCAGAGGAAGTTAGGACCATAGGGGACGTTATGCCCCTGATCACCTTACATACTGTTTTGAATTCTGTTGCGGCGTTTGAGGCTTGGAATTTAGAAACTGTAGAACCCAGGACTATCGTATCTTTGTACATTTTCTATATGAATATGGTTTATATTTTTTAATCAAATCAATATGTTGCTGATGGCAAGTGCAGGTTAGAGTGCTCAGGTGGGCTTTTGAAATTTGTCATATTGGTAAAAAAAATATATATATAAAAACAATATTCAGGTAGGGGATGCAAAGAACTTATAAACCGCCTTCTCTTTGTGTTATTTTTAAGCATGGTTTAGTTTTATCTGCACATGTAGAATATCATCTTACTTCACACTGAAGCACTATCTTTTTTCATTAATTTAACAGACTTTAAAACTGGATTTATTTTCATAAATAGACCAGCACATCAATAGCATTAGAAGTACTTATTGATCTGGAAAGATCAATCATTCTGGAGACTGAACATTTATCTATGCTTCAAGAATCTTTTCCTGCCCATTACTTCATTCATTGGAACTTTGGAACATTATAGCTTGAATAAATATCCAAATTCTTGTTCCATGTTAGAATATTTTTCTTTCTCTCCTCCCACAAATTTTGATAGGAGATGGTAAGATGACACAAAGGTTTCTCATGCTTTGTCTTGTTTAGCTTAATCAAAAGCCTTGGGCCACTGCTGGGGTGGGAGTCATGTACTGGCACTCGGTTGCTCCTTCACATCTGATCTCGATCATATGAAAGCCTGCATCATTCTCCAAATTTCCATGGCTTGCCCTAAAAATACACAAGAGATATGTGTTATGTAATGCCTGTCTTATCTCAAGCAAAGTAAATGTTAATTAAAAGCAGGAAAGAACACCTTAAGTTAATAGAAGATAAAAGCTTTTAAGACTTCTGTTTTGTGGTTTAATTTTAAAAACCAGAAAGGAAACATGGGAATTGCATGTCCAAGGTAAATGTAAGGAAAATAATTATATCACACATTTCTTTCTACTTCAGTACACTTCAGTCCATCAGAAATGCTTTTAGTGTAAGTGAATGTATGTAATTACTGCTCTGCTGTTCCGATTACTCGTTACACCACAGACTGTTACAAGGAGAAGAGATCATTTGGCTGTCAAGATTTAGTCACAGTCATTAGTACATCACCTTTATCTTGATACAGAATATGATGTTTTACTCTAAGCTGCTAGCGGTACGTTATATGCACTACTGCATTTCCTAAACACGGAATCAATTATAACTGCCGTTATCTTGTACCCTTTCCTGGTGTAAGTGAATGCTAACTTTACTCCACTGAGTAATATTTTTTACTATTCGTTTTTTCTGTCACACCTAGATATGCATAAGCACAACCTAACGGAAAGGTCACAAGTACTATGTCAGAGTAAGAACTGAGATATGAGGTAAAGCACTGATGTTCACTTCTGATTAATTTTGGTAACATAATTTCATACTAACTACCCAGTGCCAGAATTATACTGGAAAGAATTCAAACTGTATGTAATAAAACTATATAGAAGAAGGGTAGATTTTTTTTTAAATTATCTTTGCTGATATGTAAATACGTCTCTAGTTCTTACCAAGTGTTTTGTTTCTGGTTTTAGTTCCTCTTCAGTGTAAAGGCCCCATAGAGATACATGAGTAACATTGTTCACATTTCTGTGATTTCTTTTGAATGGAAATAACTGTCCTGCACTTGAGTGCTCTTCCAGATCTCATTGACACCAGCTGGTGTGATATCAGCTATGCTCAAACACACTTGATCTGTAAATTCTGAATAGATTTTGGTTGGTATAAACTAATACAGTTCTGGTGGTTTAAAATTTTGATTGTCTGAAGCATTCAAATTAAACAACTGTATGTGTCAACATTAGGAAATTTAATTCTCAAGTACCCTTAGAAATTTCAAATGAGTGAAGTCCACTGTGTTAATTTTAGGTCAGCCCTGTGACTATGGCATGTTCATTCTTTTTCCCATTCCTGCCTTGGGAGAGCTAAAATGATTACATCAGGAACATGTTCCTTCCTCCTCATATGTGTTCATTTCTTCCTTTTTGTGTTGACATCAGTACCAAAAGTGCCAGCAATAGTGCTTTATTTATTCAGGGTTTTTTTAGGATAGCCTGACCCATAGAGACAGTTCTTCATGAAAGAACAGTCTTAGTGGAAGAAAGACGTCTAGTCTGAGAGAAAGGATATGTGATCATGCTGGGCTGTGCTTATGAAAAACAGGATAGAAAATGTAAATACATTTGGAAATAATCATCTAGTACTGTGCTACACCGAACTAAAACCTGCCGTTGAATCCATGTCTCCAGAATGTGCTATTCACTTTATCCAGTGAGGTGGCCTCTCAGGACTGCTCAGTAAACTGTGGTGCATTATGTGTGGGCTAGTTTTGTCTCTTGGTACTGGAATGAAGAGAAGAATGAGATTAGCTAATCGTATTTGACACTCATATACACATGGGAAATCCAGCCCTTATTACTGAGGCTGTTGTGGTGATCAAGGACCTGGCTGGGAGGGAGTTGTGCAGGAGGATGCCTGATGGTGTGACAGGAGTAAACCCTCTCCCAGAGTCTGCTGCACTGCTGGGTACCTGTGTGGGGTAGTGATGGAACTAAAATGGTGACAGGAGGGCAGGGAGCGTTGGTTTTCTGTCTTCAGGGCTTTGGAGTGATGCAGGTCCTTGTTATATGGGTATGTATGGGTCTTCATGCAGTTTCAGAGGTATTTTAATTCTTCCGTGTAGTGTACTTTCTGCTCAGTGTGAATCTGGCCAAGATGTGTTTTCCTTCAAGGCTCCTTATAGTTTCATCTGAGGTAGAGTTAAGGCTTTTCTTTAAATTTTTAATTTCAGGAGTGAGCTGGGACAAGGGAATCTACACAGCCTATAGTAGTGGGTGACTTCTTCAATCAAATATTATCAGCCATTCATTGGCATAATACCAGGAGATTCAATTCGGCTTTGTTCGTGGTTTTTTCCACTCAGTATGCAGGAACAGAAATATGTACTTTCCAAGTGTGAAAGAATGCTTACAGCAACTGAAAGTCTCTAAAAAAAGTGTGAGAATAGGTGCTTGTGAGAATGCCTGGGGAAGGCATAAAATGGCTGCAGTTGTGCTCTCCTTCCGTTTAGAGAACTACAGCCAGCCAGTTAGGAAGCAGAAGCAATAGCACAGCTCAGGTGATCAGTCTGAAAAATGGGTTACAAACAGCACGAATAGCAGTTGTTTGACCTATTAGTTGCAGTGGATTGGTTCTGCAAATTTTTATGTCTGCATTGAGCATTAGCAGAATAACTCTGGGTATCAAATCCGTTAAGAACATTGTTTGCTCATGATTAATTTGTGAACAGAAAAATGAGCTACATTAGTTATGTAAATGGTGAATACTTCTGGCAGAGGCATTTTGTCAAATCACCTCAGCATTTTTCAGGTATTAGTCAAAGCAGTATCTGATTGGAGTATCTGTGTAACTCCTTATGGCAGTAAGGGAACTGATGCCTTCTTGTTCCGTAGGCCATCTGAAAAGACAGCTAGATCTGCATAAGGATTCAGCATCCTTAGTCATGTCTAACATTTTTATGGTTGCCTTATTAATCTTTAATAGAAGTTTTTTCAAGGTTATTTTCATTTTCATTTTGAAATAATACTCAGATTGAGGTTAAATAAGGGTCAGTTAGCACTTAAAATCTGTACTAAATTTGTTTCTGATCAATCATAGTAAAACTATTACAGGAAGCCACAACGTGCCTGCTGCAGGAAGGGTGAGCATCCTTTATTGCTAAAACCAGAACAGCTGTTCTTCTTGTTAAGCCGAATGTGGCCTGGTAGGACCAGGGTAGTACAGTGTCTAGAAACATCCCCCCAGTGAAAGCTCCCAGGAGCTGTTCTCTTTTGCATGTGTGCTATACTTTCATTTATGTGCTTTGCATGTCCCTTGCTGCTGCAGTTAACACTGTAGGATACCCAGTTCTTATTTGCCACACTAATGGTATCATGCCTTTGTTGCTTCCTACCCCCACATGTGACTGCTAAGAGCAGACTGGATAGCCTAATGGGGAGAGTTACATGATTGATTGAGCTTTTAGGATAATACCTTCTTGAACCTGATTCACAGACTGCCAGAGACAAATCTCCAGGCAAAACAGAACAGAGTTTCTGAAAATTTCAGTCTGTATGTGCTGAACTCAGTTGTGTGTTTTTCTTGTGTTTAAAGCAAGAAGCTCTCTAATCAGAGCAAGAGTTACACACATGCACAAGTGGAAAGTAGGACTCCTTAAACAGGAGAGCAGTAGTTTACCAAAATGCCCTAGCACTGGGCAAAAATTCCAATAGGTGTTATTCTCACAGCAACTGGTGAGCATTAAGAGCGTGGATGATTTTCTGTAACTGTTCCTTTCCATTTCTCTACCACTTCTAAAGCTGCCAGCGCATAACTGAACAATTCTTTCCAGCTATTCGCATTGGATAAGTGGACAAATCTTATTATGCACACTTAACTTGTGGTTTGTGATTAAGCCAGAAAGCACTCTTTTTTTCTTCTCTAAAACATTTGCTATCAAATGAGATTTAAAATGCAATCCATGTAAAGCAATTCACATAGTCCAGGAGATTATCCTGGGAAATTTCATCTGAAGCTGGAACCTTTTAGGCTTCATAACAGCAGCAGTACTAGCATCTCAACATGTCATTTACAATTTTTAGTAACAGCATACCTACATTAAGCAAAATGGAAACAGTGGCCTGAACAGAAAAAAAACTAGATCCAAGTAGCTGTGCTGTAAAGTGTAATTAATCCAGGAATATTGCACACCTCCTGTGGTAAAATGACATTCTTGATATTTTCTGAGGAATGTTTTCTCAAAGCAATGTTTAAGGCATTTAACACTCGCAAACAGATACAGTTGGTAGCGTAATTTGATTGTTTATTAGTTATAGTTTCTGTTTCTGCTTACATTTCCCATGCTCCAAATCCTCCAAATCACTATGCTAACGGTTTAAAAATCAATTTTGGACTGACACACAAGTATTATTAGGAGAAAGGGTTTATTTTGTTCTCTGAATTCTACAGGAGAGATTAGTGGTGTGCTGTGACAAGTTCTCCAGGTGATGAGTGTCTCAAAGCAACGGACCTTGATTTTGTGTTGTG
Organism: Morus bassanus; assembly: GCA_031468815.1. Classification (NCBI taxonomy): domain Eukaryota; kingdom Metazoa; phylum Chordata; class Aves; order Suliformes; family Sulidae; genus Morus; species Morus bassanus. The sequence continues at coordinate 9,494,456 of CM062583.1, forward strand.
TTGTAGTATCTGCACACTCTGTTTGATAAACAATAACTGGCCCGTTGTATGCATATCCTCTGGGTTTTCATTTTTTTGTCAGATTCAGAGTGGAATAAACAAGGGTCGCAGTTCCTTAGCAGTCTGAATTTGTGAGTCTTATTGAAATGTAAACCAGCATGGGGAAAGAAGCTGAGAGTGCTGAAAAGTATGCCCCACTGAACTGTGACTTTTTCCTCATCTTGCTTATAGAATAACCATCCTGAAAAAAAATAGTATTCTCAAGAAAGATTTAAAGAGCTTTACAGATTGCTCTGGATCAAACAGGACATAATACAGGAATTCTTGGAGAGCATCCTGTGACATATATAAAAGGTAGGACAATGTTTGCTCAGATAAGAGAAAGCATTGACAGTGTGTCAGCATATGAGCATAGAGACATTTCAAAAACAGTAAGTGAAACAACAATGTGTAACTAAGGCTGCTATAATAAAGAGTCTAAATTTGGAGGGGAGGAAGATTTTGGAAAAAGAAAGGATCAAAATCTGTTTCATCTGACCAAGCAAAAAGAGACTTCATAAGTATTAGAAGAAAATGAAGGGATGTGTTGGTCTGTTTAATAGAGTAGGGGGGTAAATGATGGTCTCAGAAGAGAATTCAGAAGAGTTATACTTCTAATAGATCTTGGTCCTTCTTTTAAAGAAGAGTGGGAATGTAACCTGGGTCAGCACAGTCTTAGACACCAAGGCTCAATAGGATCAAACCCCATATACTGCCAGTTCTTTCTTCCCATAGGCACAGCAGCTGAGGCTTCATTTTTCAACACGTTGGTTTCCAGTCCTGACAAAGTAGTAGCTCTGTCGGTGCAATAGTGCTAATCTGTCTGACAGCTCTCATGCAGGACAGTTGGCATATCTGAATTTTGCATCAGCATGACCTGGAATGAAACACCAAAAATGGGCAAATGTCTGATAGAATGGAATTAATTGAGACTGAGTTTTGCAATCTGTTTTCCTTGGGGAAAAAAAAAAAGTTTTTTACCACTGTAAATAGTAAAGTATGATTTTTCTTTTTAAACACATAACTAATGAACTCCCATATGGTATCCCTGTAAAACTTTTCTATTATGGGGATCATTGTTAATACCGAAGCAGGTCATGCATCTCCTGTCAGCCTCACAGCAATTGAGGAGATGCTTTCTTAGCCTCTCCATGCACTTTTAAAAGCAGGTTTACTACTTTGTTCTGTTTAAAATGAAAGTTCTCAGGTCCTCACAGTAAGATTTGGAGTCAACACTTCAGAAGGATGAGCATGATATAAAGTGGAAAAAGTAATGAAGTGTCAGAAAAGTAGCGCACAAGAGGGTCCCCGGCTTCTTTCCCTGTCCCAGTCGTATTTCCACACTTCCATTTTAAACCCAAAGTAATACCCTTTCCATCTTTCATGCTGATATTATATTTTTTCTGATGTTTAAAGTATACTGTTTGTACTGAAAAAAAGGAATAAGAATTATCTAAGTGTTCATTTAAAAAAAAAAAAAAAGTGAAAAATCTTTCCAGTGCAAAGAGGAGACTAATGTAAGAGATGACTGTGACTGTGCCAGATACTTTTCGGAGGAAATATTGACATGGTCATATGCTCTTGGTATGTCAGTTTTCCGCTCATGCTCTGAACTAGGAAAGAGTAAGTCATCTCCAACCTGGAAATCAAGCTATTCTGTTATCTGGTGTGAAATGTGTGTGTCAAACTAATACTAATGCTGGCTTGTGTTCAGTCTGCCTGGGGTGCAGGGGGGAGAACCAGAGTAGGCAGTCAGCGCATGCATATGGCCGTGGAGATGTGCCCTAAACATGAAAGTTGGGTTGGAGTCATGCAACAGTGAAAGCAGGAATGCATAACTAAGAGTACTCAGGAGTAGCAAAAGCTGGCAGGGAGAAAGTCAGAAAGGCCAAGACTAAAGAGAATTTAAAAAAAAAACCCCAACCAAACAAGCAAACAAAAAAAACCCAACCAACCCAAAAAAAACCCACCCCATCCCTAAAGAGATTCTATAAATATACTTAAAGTAAGAAGGAAAACAAAGGCAAATATAAGCCCAAGTATGTACTATAAAAAGAACTAGTGACAAAAAGACTGAAACAGTCAATGCTGTTTTCATGTAAGTCATCACCATGTATTAGCTATATATTTAATGAGGAGATAGAACTGCAGGTCAATATGCAGGTCAATACATGAAATAGTAAAGAATGGTGACATTTAAGTCAGCAGGAACAGGACCAAGAAGCTCACCCTAAGGCACTTAAGAATGGGCCATCCTCTAAATTTTTAGGGATTATTTTTGAGAATTCTTATGTAAATTTGCAGCTGCTAGTTTAACTCTGATCCCCAGGAATGTTCTGTACCAAATCATTACCTGGTTGGTTGTTATGTAGCTTCAGGATAGTAATGCAGTAAAATTAAACTCAGACAAGGTGAATTTATGAACATCAGATCACATGAAGTTAATTTATTCCCCCCCACCTTTTTTTCCCCTTTATTACTAGTCTTATAGTCTTGTCACTAAAAAAAAAAAAAAAAAAAATTATAAAAAGACAGAGAAAAAAAGACAATGATAAATGGTCATTTTAGCGAAGTGGTAAAGTTACTAGAAGGGTCCCATGAGAATATGTTCTGGGAATTATGTTGTCCAGTGCATTTAGAACTGAGCTAAAAATGAGGTGTAAAGTAAAAATATTTACAATTGAAAAAGAGTCAGGATAGTCCAATGTAAAGCTGCATAGGAAGAGTTGCAGAACTGTTCGTCAATACTGAATGACTAGGTGACAAAATGGTAGATGAAATCCATTGTTGGTAAATGCAAAATAATGATCCCAGGAAAAACAGCTTCTAATGCATATACCATGAGAAGTTCTACATTAGCTATTGCCATTCAGAACGGAGATCTTTAAGGTCACTGAGAGTGGTTCACTGCAAATATCATCTGTGTGCTCAGCTACACTGAAAAGGCAAACAGACTCACAAAAAAAGGGGGAAAAAAAGGAGAACAAAATAGAAAACATCTTTATGCTCTCTATAAATCTAGGCTTTGCTTGCACGTTGAATACAATGTACAGTTCTGGTCAGTCACTCCTTGAAAAAGGCCATAAGGGAAGCAAATACAGAGAAGGGCGGCAAAAGTGATAAGAGGTAGGGAATGACTTCTATGTACAGGTCTAATTAGGCACACCTTTATGACCTGAAGAGGGAATACAACTGAGATATATGGAACGCAGAGGACACATAGAGAATTTCTTTTCACTAATTCTCACGGTAGTCAGTGGTACTGAGCACTGCTGTATTCAGTTCTCTTTCCTTCAGTTGGAATTGAATACAGATATATTGTCTATGAACGTAAATGGCTTCATTCACAGAAATTTCACTCATTGAAACATCATTATACTTGGATAGGATTATCATTTTGAAGAAATATCTGTTATGGTAGTTATTGAACATCTTTATTGAAAGTGAGCTCTGCACTATGTGAAGTTAGATACTTTAATAGTGCTCTTAGTGTTCCTCAGCAATGACTCACAACTCTCTAAATGAATCTCAATGTTGTGGTCAATGTTACGGTTTTGTAGTATGACCACGTTGTCCCTCGAAAGAGGACTGAGTCCAAGAAGAAAGAGAGATATTAGCTAATTTGAGATTTCTATTCTGTCAAATGTCTCTTTATCCTGTTTGTTTTTTTTTTTTTTTAATGTGAGATTTTCTTTTTTTCCAATAAAACTGAAATTGCATTATTTTTGGTATCAGGGACCATAGTGATTAGAACAGGAAAGACTGATGTACTACAGGAGTAAGAGAAAATATTTCTCATGGGTTAAATAATTAGCTGAATTAGCAAAGGAGATTTAATAATCTAAATACATTTTACAAGGGATAAGGATAATTGTTTTTGCTTCATCATTGAGCCATATCATTGGGATAATAGTTACTGACTGCAGTTCTGTGGCTTACAGTTTAGTCTGCTATAACAATGCTGTTAATAAAATATTTTTACTCACAGCCTTGCCTTGCAAAACCTTCTGCCTTCCCCACTGATTCCCCAACTTTGCTCACTGAATATAGCAGTCATCTGAGAACTGCACATCTCACAGATCTGTGCATGATCCTGTTTCAGTGTCTATTATACCACACCAGAAAGGTGTCAGGCTCCACCATTAATGCAAATAAGGCACTGAATACTTCAAGCTTCTCTGCCTCGTTGTAGTTATTCAGCCTCTTTTCCTCTTAAATAAAGTTTGTGCTAAACTTCTGTGAACTTAATTTTGAAGAAAATAGGTCCATGCTCTGTTCCTTGAATAATTGTGGTGGTTTTTCTCAGGTTAAAAAGCAAAATATGACAGTAGTTTTTTACATTTTAGTGCTTGGCCTAGAGTTTTGGCAGAATCATTGTGTCAGAGACATACCTTTTTTAGCAATAAATAAGGCCTGCATGCACACACTGGAAGCTGAATAATTGCCCATTTAGTGCTCTGAAGAGGGATGGGATCTTTCAGAAAATAAACAACACAGTTTGGACCATATGATTTAATTTCACTTCAGGCCGAAATGGTGAACATGAGGGTGAACCAGAACTTTCTACTTTGAGAACTCAGCTTTACCTCACTATTTCAGAGGATTTGATTAGGCTTAACTTGTCTGATTTTAGCATAATACAAATTTACATTAAATGACAGGAAACAGGGGAAATGGGTACAACAAACCTCTCACAGCTGATTCATTGCCTTTCACCTTTTCAACAATAGAAGTATAAACTGCGTTGGCATCTCTATTCTTTCCTGTTTAGTTTTGTTTCTGTGACATTTAGGTTAATTACTCTTAATCAGCCAGTATGTGTGCAAAATGCTTTGATTCACACATTTTTCCATTTAGCAGAGCAACAAGCAAAGTCCTATGCAAAGCCAGGTGAAAGAGACAAGGGAATTAGTTTCTCAATAAAACCCCACAGATTCCGACAGAATTTGAGCTCACAGCCTCCAATGGCAAAGTCAGGCAGTGAGTCTCTTGGGACTGAGCCATCTCTAAGGCAGGCAGCTGCAATATAGAATTGTTGGAATTAGTCACAAGAAGTTGTCCTTGTGCCTCACGTGTCACGGGAGCCTACTGACACTGGAGACCTGGATGACAGATTTTAGAACAGGCATAATCCCAGTTCACAAACGGCCGTGTCCAGTCATGAAAAATTTGTCAGAAAAAATTAGGCTTTGTCCCAGACACTGCTTTTAATCAGCTTAATCAGCGGTATGTGATTATGTGGTACTTCATTTATTTTAAACCCAAATTAACCTTTGTTACAGAGCCTCTGCTTAGTTTACGTAAATTAACAATGGGATATAAGTTTTTGCGGCTGAGGTTACATTAAAAAAGTACACGTGCAAAAAATAATAGCCAAGGAAATGGGAAGCTTGTTATGCTTCTCTTGCAGTTATGTTCCTTATTGCTTATTTTAAAGAATAAACAGTGCTTCGTATTTTCTGTTACCCTTGGTTGAAGCAATTGCCACATTGTGTATTGCTGTGTATTTTTTTATACGTTTCACTCTCCTTCCCCTACTGCTTCTTCCTCCCAAGCCCCCCCACAAAAAAAGCAAACGCTGGAAACACATAGCAGGAGGACACCATTGTCCCCTTTCCGCAGTGACTGGGAGGAGCAGGTGAAGTCAAAGCCAGGATCTTGCAGAGTTGGGAATATTTCTTCAGTACTGTTCCTTCCCACTGCTGGTGTGCTGTTTGCTCCAAGTCTCCCCCTGCCTCTTATTTGTCTCACTTTGGCTCCAAATGTTGCCTTCTCTCATTTTCTCCCTCAACTTACCTCCCTACCACTTTCCCTTGAGTGTTCCCTCTTCCCATCACTTTTCAGTTAGCTAATCCCCTTCTAATTTAACTGCCATTTGCAGACCTCTGTTGACCTGTGCTTTCCATCCCTCAAATGCTGCCTTTTGTCTGGTTAAGTTGGTGGGTATCCTGACCCTGTAGAGCAAGTGCAGCAAGATTAGTTCAGGGGCAGATGGTCATCTGGCAAAAGGAAGTGCTGCAGTTCACAGGGAGGTCCTAAACCTAGCTCTGACCTCTGTGGTTGTGGGGTTTGGGCATGGCTTATGTGAGACGGTGTATGGGAATAGACAATGTTCTGTTCTTCTACCATCTGTGTCTCTGAAATGCACTGTGGTTGTTTCTTGCTATAATGGTTTTTTCTAGTGCTGACTTCAGTTTTGAAATGGCTGTTTCAGTTGTGACCAATTCTTGTCACCCTACTGCGTACAGAGCTGTTTCTGCTTCCCCAGCTTTCAGTTCAGCACACAGGCTGCTCTTAGAATTGATCCATCTGTTATTTGTTCCCTGGATACCAAAAGAAAGAGGCCTAGTATAGGAATGGACAAATAAAAGTCTTGTACTGTTGCTGTTTGGAGTAAACTGAGGTAGATGTTGGCAATACATGTTAAGGGTCTTTACTTTGACCTTGTGAAGTAAGTAGGGGAAAATGCATTTGAAAGTTAGAAAGCAGACTAGGAGAGAACAGAATATAAATAGATTTATGGAAGTGTTACTGAGTGAAGATGGGAGACAAAGTCCTGTTACAACTGCTGTTCTCAGGATGAAACCTATCAGGCAGTGCGAGTACTGTTCTGGCCATCGCAGCAAGGCGATGCTGTCAGAACAGAGTTGGTAGCAACACCAGCTTGTAATTTGAAACCCAGAAGCATTCAAAAAGATAATTTACCTATCCTTGTGTGCACTTCAGAGCTGGTTAAGCATACAGGTGGGTAAATGAATCTTTATGTTGGTATTAAGACTTAATGAATCCAACTGTTTCTATTTAATCAGTTATAATGGGGCTTTCTAAATATGCCTGTATTGTAACTGGTTTCCAGCTTTGCCTCGTGGATCTGTGGCTCCACGGTGAAACACAAACTAGTTTACAGCACAGCAGTCACTCCTGAACTATCCCTTGAAGTCACATTGTGAGAGTGCAGAACTCCCTCAGCTGTAATTCCAAAGAACTTTCGTAGCTATATAACGGATGGTATCATTACCAGTGAATAGCAGTCTTGAATGTAAAAAGCCCCAAAACTTTGGTTTCATTTCATTAGGAAATCTTTCAGGACTGAACTACTTACCAGTTTAAACCATCTGTTTTCTATGGTCATATCTGTAAATAGACGAAATCCTGAATCTGCTGCTGATCCCTGGAATTTAGCAGCATCTGAATTTTAGGTAAATATCTCAGGGGTAGCTCTTCAGCTTGTGCGAAAGGTCAGAGTATTAAAGGCAGCTTCCCTTAGCTGCAGGTCTCTCAAGACTCCCTTCAAGCTCTAGCTGTGAAAAATAAAAAAAAAAAGCTGTGGGGAAAGGAAATATGGGCTGGCTACTATCGCTTCCCACCTTTGAGGGAGATTTATATGTACCACTAGTGACATGAGGTAGCAAATACATTTAGATTTCGCTGTGTATTATAATCCCCTTGCACTGATGTAAACAACTGCGCAGGGACGGTAGGGTGCCAAGAACCTGTGTGTTAAGCTTTGTCACTGTTCATGTAAGATTTTTCAACTCTGCTCTTTCCTTGAGCCACAGGTCTCTCCTGCTTACCATCTAGAGAACCTGTCCAGCAAGATTATGCAGAGACTCCTAGGCCCATCTCCAGAAACACAGGAGAGAGGTCTTCAGGAACAGCGGAGGTTGTAGGGCTGCAGTGGTGCTGTGAGGCCTTTTCACAGGAGGCAGATTTTAGCTAGGAGAAGACTCAAAAGAAAGCTAGCAATGGGGAATATTTGTCCCTGTTGTTGCAGGAGAAAGTAGGAAAGGAAGGAATGGAGACAAGGTAGCTTTGCAACTGCCCTTTCCAATGAGATTTCTTTAATTATTCAAGACTCGTCTCTCTGCTGAACCGACAGAATGGGATTAAACACAAGGTGGGTGGAAAGGGAGGAGGAAAGCATACTGAGTAGATTTTAACCAGGCCAGCTTCAAAGTTTGGGACAGCAAGCAGCTATAAGTACATGTATGCAAGCATTAAGTATTTTATTTATATTATTGATGGATTGCGTTTTTCTTCTGCCGAGTCTTGCTACTGAAGTAAGAAATGACATTTAAGTCATTTAATAGCATGTCAGTGATAGCACATATTATAATATCTGAGTCTTGATGTCATGTATACGACTGAAGGCTGAGAGTCATTAAGCCCTCTGAGAAAATATTTTTAACTGGAGAGCTGAACACCAGTGAGGTAGCGTCTGTGCTTTTGATGTTATAAACTGTTAGTATTTATCATCTCTGCCTGTTTTAAAATCCTTTATATCATAAAATAGGCAGGGGAGGGACATAATTCTGTATTAGAATAATTCCAGTAAAACATTTTAAGTACTTTAAAAGTATTCTTTTAATTACTTTCCTCAGCTGAGAGTGAGATCCCATTAAGCCAACAGAATTAAACAGTTGTTTCCAAGACTGAACTCAGGTTTGTTTGGTAGTGAATAAAAATTAATGTGATTGTCTTGATCTAGTACTTTTTTGTAGCTATTAAAGGACCATTTTTTATTGGCTATAAACTCCAAGGGAAATATACAGAGTATATTCAGAGTAGAAAGATGTGTTGTAAGGATACTTGAGTAATACTTCCTTATCACTTTCTTTATATTGACTGAAATAATAAGGAGTGCTGACAGTCTGTTAAGGTTGAATTAGAGTCAAAGGGAAGTATGCTTGGAAAGTTAACATGCTTACTGTATTTTTAAATGATGGATAAAACAGTCAAGAATGAAAAATCCCTCTCTGTATTCTTTCTCTCTAGGAAAGAAAATGGAAGAAAAGTGCTAAACTTATATGGAGAGGTTATAAGTAGAAACTGGGGAAAATGAATTATGAAAGAATTTTTTTTTCTAAACTTTTTTTAAAGATGTTTTCTATTTAGTCTGTAAAAATTCTATGAATACAGATGTTTTTTAGATTCTTCAAAATACTTTGACAACCTTTTTAATTGCTGCATAGTTTACAAACACTTTAAATATATCCTTGAATTTTTTTTTTTATTTTTTTAAAATCATCAGTGCAAAGGCAGATATTTTTTTCTGGAAGGTAAGAAAGAGGAGAACAATTTCCATCAAAGGCACAGCCTATTTGAATAAGGCAGAGAGAGAAAACATCTGCAAGTATCTCACTTTTTAAAAACATTCAGAAAGACAGGACCGAGAATTTAAGGCCAAGGATAAACATCGGGAGAAACTTCAGCAGAGTAAAACTATAAACACCTGATTGGGGTTAGTGTATGAACAATTCAGTAGCAAAATTTTCCATCACATTCTCTGAATGGAGGCTATGCCTTAATTTTTTTTGGATGTGCCTAAAACGTGTATCTTCTATGTTTGTAGGTGATCTGGATCTTTAGTCTCCTATGAAAGAAAGTCAAGCCATTTACTTCCTGACAGAGAGATTCCTGAAACTTTATTAACTAGGCTACATAAACTGTCTCTTCCAGTGCAGATCACTGCCATACAAGGGAAGATGAAATTCTAAGTGTTCTGTCCAGTGCACACTGTGATTGAATAGATCAGATGTGGTTCAGGGAATCATGAGCTTTAACTTGATTTTGCTTCTGTGATATGACAGGCAACTTGGCAAGTCTGTTAATTTGGTTTTAGTTTTTTTCCTCACCAGAAAAGTAGGATTAATGCTCCTGCTACTATCTGCATCCTAGAGAAATAACTCAGCTTGTAGATTGGTATCTGTGGCAGGTTTGGATTATATGATCAGCCCACAGGCATGTATTTTGTATGGCCCATCCCTGAGGTTGTCCTGATGTATTTGGGCTAGTTATATGCAAAGCGGCCTTCCTTTGAGGACTATTTTATACATATATTCCCTTCACAGTATACAGTATTGTAGTATACTAGTATACTACAATATACTAGAATACTATATTAGTAACTAGTTCACTAGTTACTACCGTAACTAGTATAAGATATGGTAATTGCCTCTATCCTTGCCAACTTTGCTAGTTGTTTTCCAGCAGACAAGTATTAGAAAAGGACTCTGAAGCAGTGGCCTAGCTTTTTTTTATGAGCTAGTGGTTGAATCTACTAACTTCATAAAAAGCAAGTTAAATGCTCAAAATGTTCAAAAAAGCATGTCAGGTCAAATCAAAGGGAGACCCTTCTGGTTTAAATCATGGGGGAACTCTACAGTCTGCCAGGAAGAATGTATGATGAATACAGTGTGAGTCTGATGCCTTTCAGGTGGTGTGATGTTATCCTGTCTAATATTATCCTATTAGGTGCATGATGTGAAATGGCATAATGTTGCATATGATAAAACCATGTTAAATTAAAAGCTGGAACAGTAATGACAAAGCTAAACAGGCTAACAATAGCTTCCTTGTAAGCCAACAAATAAAACCCCCCAATTTTCTAAACTAAGTATGGACCTTTCCATTGGGCTGAAGTTAATATAATTTCAAGCAGGCTTAGCTTTTTACCATTACACATACCTTCACACCCACGCAGTTTATTTCTGGTTCTGCCTATGAATTCTTAATGTTTAAGGTTTAGTAGGAAATGCATTCACTGAGTCAATTAGTGCTGCAGCTACTACTTGTTTTAGCCCCACTATAACTATTATAAAGGGAAAAAAAAAATTGTCATAACCTTCACAGCTGTCTCCTATCTCAGTCTGCTATATCTGATGTAAAAGCATGAATAAAACAGAAGTGCAGGTTCAGCTGGTTTGCCAACCCTCCAATGTCTTTAACAAAACACACTTGAGTTTGAAATTACTTCTGTAAAAAAAAAACAAAAACCAACCATACAAAAAAAAAAAAAAAAAAAAACAACAACCAAATTCTTTTGCCATCCAGCCCTTCTTTGGGCCATTGTAGCAATCAGCATGTCTGGACCCTGCTGCAGTCCATCATCACTAACGAAGCAGTTCCATGAGCTAGGCTTGTATGAAATTATTGCTGGCATTAGGAGAAGCGGAAGCTTGGCCTGGGGTTCTGGAGTACAGGTGAATGTCTCAAGTACTTTTCTGTATGTAATCTGACAAGTTCCAGCTATTTGCAGCTTTCAGGATGAAGTGCTTAGGTACTGATCATTTATCTGTTAATGGCACAGACAGAGAACATTTTTTGTACTCTGTGTGTGTTTTACTGAGCTGTTTCTCAGGGTATCATTTGCAGGTGTCATGTAATTAAAGTTTACTCTAGCCTAAGGGTTTTTTTTTTTAATAGTACTTTTCCCATTCAGACTATCTCAGGGTACTTAGATGGTGGAGTGATTATAAAGGCAATTAAATTAGTCATTACGCACTCAGCAATAGTTCACACACAGCTCTGTACATTACAACCTGATTTTTATAGAAGAATCTAATGTTAGTCTTGATACCAGGGTCACTCATTCCTCTTTTAGAAGAAGCCTTGTGGGACCTTTAAACTTCTACTGAGAGGCCAGCAAAGGGTCTAGCTTTATGATCGCCATTAACAGAGAACAGCAACTGGACCTTCCTAAGCATTACATGCTGCAGTGTCAGCAGATGGTTATAAAAACATGTCATGATCCCCTTTAAATCCCATGACCTTCTTCCCCAAAAAGGAAGACAGACAATCAGTGAGCGGGGCTGAGACAATTATTTTAGTTTGTAATTGTCTTGGAACTGTGCAGTTGGCTCTTTTGGATAGCATATAGCTCCAGATGTCCAGAAAGTCCTTTGTCATTCTTCGATGAGGTGTATTCATTTGTGATGCTGTGATTTTGAGGCCCAACGTTTTGGCCAACAGATTATGCCCATCAGTCACACATGGTAGATAATGAAGCATTCCCATAAGAAGCCTACTATAAGAGGAACTCTCACAGAAAGAGAGTTTGAGTTATGAACTTCTGAGGAGCTTGTTTGTGTCTTTGCCTTTCTGGTTTAAAAATGGCATAGCCGTGAAAGGTGCTTTCAGTCCTAAGAGTCCAGAGTAAGGCAATGCGCCAGATCATACTTACTTTGAGTAGAATGCTGATGTCCTGATTGACAGAATGTGCAACTTAGCCTCTTACTGTAAGAACAGGACTGCATTGTGGCCACATCAGCTTATGGCACTTTACTTGGTATAAGATAGATCATAATGAAGTCTATACACAAGGATGACCCTGGACAAACCTCACTGAGGGCAGTAGCTTCTAGTCCAGCACCGTCAGTAGGAGATTAGGCCCACTCAAAACTAACAAGACACTGCCACATGTCAGAAATGTCCTCGCTCGTCTTTTCTGTGACTGAGAATGGAGCACCAGGAGAAGGACAAAATAAGTCTTTTCTCAAGAGGAGGATGTACCTGGAAGGAATACAGGTTCCTGCTCATTGGTGAGGAGGGCATAAAGAAACTAATTGTTAAAGATGTTTCAGGAGCAAACAACTCCAGACCAGGAAAAAAAGGTCAAAACCAAAAAAAGCGGATGTCTGCCTAAGAAAGAGTAAGCTTCAGTTTCTTCTTTTGTTATTTAAGATCTGCTAATTTACTGTTATAAATTATAAGGACAGAAGACTTATGAAACATGAACACAAACTTGGATTTTGTGAACTGAAAATCCGAAAGCAACGTTTAATAACAGTGTAAATACTGATAAAAAAAGGCTTGAGAATGACTGAGAAACAGATATAAATAATAGTAGAAAATGCACTGGATTAAAACCTCTTAAAAGGAAGATCATATCCAGAAATCTAGTGGAGTTTTCTAGTAGCAATAGGACAAAGCATAAAATGGGTTGAAAAGAATGAATGGGAATTTACCTACAGCTCTAAAAGTTTCTGTTATAGAAGGAAGCATAATTTCACAGTTACCAAGTTTCTAACCTAGAAACTGAAACATCTGAATAGTAAAATTGCTACAGTAGGAACAGTGAGGACTGGAAGCAACTAGAGATGAAGAACAACAACAAACTAGAGATGAAGAACTACAAACGGAGCATCTTCTCAGCAGTGGACAACTTCCTTCATTTTTTAGGGAAGGAATGTAAAAGTCATCATAGCTGTGTATGTTAAAAGGGAATTTACAGCTGTTGTAAACACCCACTGGGCCCAGCTAAGATGATTTTCCTACTGCATGCTTATAAGCAGTTTGAAGACTTTATAGTATTTCTGGCTGTGGGAAGCCAGAGGCAGACTGCTTTGCAGCAGCAGGAGCCACAGGGTAAAATATATCTGCTGTTATTTGTGGCTTGTCAAAAAAATTTTTATTTCCCTACAGTTCATTTACAATTTTGTTGCATTCATTCATACTTTGTGCTTTGTGGCACCCCATCTGCTTTGTGACTCCTCTCAGATATAGGTAGGGATTTTTTTATTTTCCATTCCTGTGTAAATGCTGAAAGACTGGGCCAGTTCTTCAAAACACAGCTCATTGAAATGATCATCTTGGCTAAGGGCAGGCCCTTCGAAACAGAGTCCGTCAGTTGAAAGTAAATTGGACTCGTCAGTTGAAAGGTGATTGCTTTGACAGGCTTTGTGATCCTGCTATAAATGGTAAACCCATTGGAAGTGTCTGATGAAAACCAGTTGGTTTAGAAGAGCTGGCATGTGAGAAATGCTTTCATAACACAGGATTTTTTGACAGCAACATTAGGCAGCAAGATTCCTTTAAATGCATGGATCTAATACTTGTCTAAGACATACTAGTGTGGCAGCTCTTAGTAAACCTGCCTTTGTCACACCAGGTGCACAAACACATGTGTACTGCACGGAATGTTATTAAACATCAATGAAACCTCAAAAGGGGAGAAAACCAACCCACATCCCTCTGGCTTACAGTTCGTATTCTCACACCTGAAAGTGGATTTGTTTTAAGATATTGTCTGAAGTGAGGTTACAGCTGTCATATGCCCAGCTAGCACCAGATGATTTAACTTTCGGGAATTTTTTGGTACTATTTCAGGCCCTCTCCTATGTTAAAAAATTCTGTCAGGGATTTCTCTTGCATCATGGTTTTTAAAGTGATGTTTTCCCCATGTTTGTTTTTAGTAATCATTTGGCAGCTGACAGCACATACCTGTTTTCTTATATATTTTCTTCTATTCCGTATGCAGCATGGTTTGTTTATTTTGTTGCTATTTATAGTAGGGTCTTCCACAAGGCTGTGGGCACTGGTAATGATTTTTTAAGAGCAGAAATATCCTTGCAGCAATTTCATAAATGGAAAGTGACACAGAGAATAAACAGATGCAACGAGAGAACTAATGCATATTATAAATTGGCTCTTCATACCCTCATCACTCAGAGGAATCTGTCAGTCCATGAGGCTAAGCTGAACTATTATGGATCTGTCTCAAGGCATATATGCTCATATCTTCCAAATATGATGATTTCCACTGTCAAAAGAAAATGGCACTTCATCTACATTTCTTAGGAAATCAAGGAGTTTTAATATGGAGAACGTGGTAATTGCTGTAATTTACATGCAACCATTATTCTTTTGAATGCTTTCAATAAAAGACTCCATCATCTATAATACTTTAAAAGAAAGTAGAGGATGAATTCAGATGTTTGCTGAGATGGGATGAAACCAGTCATAAAGACTTTTTTTTTTTTTTTTTAATATTATAGCCATTGTATGTGAAACCTGGTTATAGTCATTACAGAGAAGTATTACACTGAAATGTTGCTGTGATTCTGGATTAATAATAGTTTAGTGCTTAGGCTGTCCTAAAATACTGGTAGTAGTTAAATTCAAGACCAAATGCTCACCTGGCCCCCAATGACAGAAGTCAACTGTCTTCAGTTATGCTGGCGGCGTGCTGGAAGGTTTAGCAAAGAAAATGCCTTCATTGTTGAGGCTCAGCTCCAAAACTTTTGTTAGGTACCTCTCCCTAAAGACTGTGGATCTCTGAAGAACCTTAAGGCGAGGCTTCTGGACAAACAAGCAGGCAAAGAGCTTCAATGACCTCTCAGTCCTTCCTGACTTTCTCCTGTTTATAGGGATCCCAAAGCCAGAAGTGCTGGGGCATGCTTTTATACCTGGAACATGTTTTTTTATACTGTCTTCTTAGAACACAACCAAGCCCTGTGTAGCTCTTAAATTCTTAATCTGCAAGGCTTGTATTTGTAGGACTAGGCAATATGTTTGCAGTGTGAATGAAGAAGAGAAGTACTGACCAGACATCTGTTTTAATTTTAATATTTAATAATTGCTTACATTTCCAAATATGTTGGTTCTAAAGTATTCTGTCTGTACCTAAATCTCAAACCAGGCATTCACAAACCTAATTTTAGTGTAAAGCAAAACATTCAGATTAGGAACAGATGCCTCATATTAGGCACCTAATTTTGAACATGCTTCTTTTCTTGTTTTAAAAGGGCAGCTGAGCTGTGTGAGTTGTATTCTTCAGGTTTTGAGACATTATCTCTGGACAGACCCTACTTTCTTTCTTTCCAAGCTAAAGAAATTGCATGGCATGAAATGCAGGATCACAGCAGGCTTCTCCTTTTTTCTTAGAATGAGTATACCTACAAACAGCTGACTAGCAGTGGTAAATGATTGAGGACCTGGAGTTTAGGGTTTGATTCAGTATTCTGGTACCTGACTTAACAGTGAAGTGGTTTGCTGTTCTCTTGCTCTTCTATTGCATTTTGTTACTTAACTTCCCTCCCATTTTACTTTCAAATCAATGTCACTTCAGCATCTACATTAAGTTCACTAGTGAAACTGATGAGAAAAACTAAATGCACTAAAAAAATATTGGCTTTACTCTGTGGTACAGGCACTGAAGGGCTTTTCACGTCTCTAACATAGTCATCAGTTAGTTTGAGCCGCAGGAAAAACTTGTAATAGGATATAAAATAACTCTGAAATATCGGTGCCAAAGGGCCACTTCAAAATGATTTTGTGCTTGTGCTTAGCTGTATTAACCTGACTACCGTCCCATATTAAAATCAGATGCTAATGGCAACTAACTGGTAATAATGGGCCAGTATAGCCTTGGGTTAGGTCTTTGCCATCATAAAGCTTTAGGCTTACAACTCTTCTATGTTAAAGATAGCTCAAGGACACAGGATGGAATCTTTCATCTGGAATGAATAGAAGTTTGTCCAAATGAATTCACAAGTGTGATACTTAACAGCTTCCTCAGTTCTTTAGCACCTTTCTTTTCCATCCTGTCAGTATTCAAATAGAGAGACAAAATTATTTTAGCTGCTGGTTGCATCTCCATTTAGCTCTATGCATTAGACAGTTGTTTTTTTTAAGTTACTGCTAAAACTGTGAATTTGCCCAAGCTATTATATAAGCATGAAAACTTGGACTGATGCTTGCAAACAGTTTCAGTACTTTAGGTAGCCTTATGTTTATGCTGGGATAAAGCTTGGGCAATATGCTGTCTCTTCCCAAGGGATAATAAGGTGGCTTTTTTTTTTTGTTCCAGCCATAGGAACCAGCATGAAGTAAAGCACGACTTTTGTACATTAGATTAATTTTTTCTATTTTCTCATTGATGCTGACTAAGATCAATTGTTGTGACATCGGTGGGAACACTTTTTGGATAAGAGGCACATAGTTTTCACTACCAATACCTGTTAGAAAACTCCTGATCAAAACTTAGTAGGAATTATAATTGGGCATATATCTGTGGATATAGATATATGCACTGGGTGAACTACCAAATGCAGTTAATACAACAATAGACTCCAGAAGTTCTTGTCGCAGAGGAGCACCTAACTAGAGGAAAACAATCAACGCTCCCTCCCCTCAAAGAGATTTCTGTTGTTTCTGACTTTTACCATGTGCATTCCAATAATAAATCTTTCTTTTACATGTGAAACACAATTTTAACTTCAAGAGAGACAGCATTTCCCTGGCCATGTATCAGAGATCAATCCAAAAGGCACTTCACTGTATTATATGCATCCACATTTTACTAGACAGAATGATTACAGCCTGAAATCTGCAGCTTTCCTAGAACTGAGAATGTAATTAAAACTTGTTAATTAAAACAGAAGGTTAATATAATTGCTAATTTAAAACTTATTAGTATGTTCTGTTATGTTGGTTGTGTGCTCAGTATATGCGCTCCATAATGGCAGTCAAAAGAGAGTAACAAATGTTTTGCTGGTAAAAACTGGTGAAGCTCCACTGAAGTCAATGGAAGTGTGCCCACTTGCGTGACTTTTTCATTTCTTTGGTCTCACAAAAGGAAACTTCTCCCCTGTGTATACTTATAGCCAGAATGTTCAAAAAACCCTAAAGAAGATGGGCAACAGATTCAATTCAACACAGTAAGGAATGAGGGGCAATTTCTTAAAAAGAAATATTTGCTCTGGTCCATACAGCAAGGAGGATCCCAAATTGTCTTTGTGTTCCTGGCTCTCCTAAGCTTGTTAGAAAATCCTGTTGTGTTTGTATGGTGATACAGCTCTGATGTTGCCAATGCTGCAGAGTCTGGTGATGGATGGACCCTGTCATATTACCTAGCAGTTTTTGGAGCGGTATTTTGGAGCTGAATCTTGTAGGTATAACTTTAAAAGGATTATTTAGGATTCAAGGTGACATTCTGCTTTGATGGTGTCTTTTCCCTGCTTCTAATTAGTTTAACTGGTTGGGAGTGTTAGGGGCAAGGCATAGAACTAATTGAGCCTGCTGTCTGTCTCTCATTCATCTGAGAAAGCAGTGGCTTTCTGGAGCTTTCTCTTTCCCTTTTGCCTGGATTCACCACCTTGAGTGAACTTTAAGCATTTGGTTTCATGTGACCCCACCATAGTAAAGCCCAGGAACTTTGCCCTGTTGCATACTTGCACGTCATGTAGAAAGTGATAACATCCATGCATGTTTATGGAGTTCATGCTGCAAACAGATCACACATTCTGGAAAACCATGGCTAGATGTGGTTATTTTGAAGTAGCTCTTTCAAATTACTCCTCAGTTTGTTTCTCTTCCATCTTTTTCCTTAGAGGCTGTTTCCGCCAAGTGTAGCAGTGAGAATGAAGTTTTTCAGCCACATGCAGGGAGCCTGAACAGTAGTATCGGCTTATTAGAGCCTACTTATTTTGTGTCAGAGGCTTCGAATTTGGCTGTGGGCTCTAGCCAGGTTGGCACAGAGTTAATGCACTCTTTCAAAGTCTGCTGAAGGTCTTGATGTAAACACAATTTTGTCAGTAATAAAACATGTTCTCTCAGGATCCAGGGCTTGCTGTGTGTATTGACTTTTTTTTTTCACTTTGAAAGTCGTCTAATCAAAAGATGAACCAGATTCGACTTTTGTGCTTATTTCTTTCTACCATCCTCCCAGTGCCATACATACAGTCTCCTTCCACATAATATCATTAACTTGAATAGTGCAGTTCAATTTATGAAGATACTTTCTGGCAACTCAGAGATGCCTATTATCACACACAAACATAAAAAAAGAAAGCCCTCTCCAGCACAGTTAAGGTTTATGTATCAGCCATGTTGTTAGTTTTATTGTGGATATTTGACCCATGGAGATCTCTGACAAACTGAAGAGGTTCTTTAGCTGGTTAGAGAACCCAGGAAGCCTGGAGCAGGGTGAAATGTGAACACAATACATTGAAATTTTTGAGGGCTTAAAGAAAACCTTGTTTCTTTATCCAAAATGCTTAGACAATTTTTATTCTCTTCTTAATAAGCACTATGGGTTATTTCTGTGGGATCCAAATGGCTTCTTCAGTGTCTTGGAACACCTCAGGTCTCTTTTGTTGATCTGGACTGATTTGGCAAAATACAAGGCGGGGCTTGACACATATTTTGTTCCTTTGGGGTTCATTCATGTCAGGGAACTGCAACTATTGAAAAGCTGTGTAGCTAGAGAAAAGGGTAGGTGGGACAAATCATCTTCTCTTGCAAATACCTCTAGGGTGGCTGTATGGTAGACCTCCCATCCTAATGCTTTCTAGGAAATTCCTGGTGTTTTCTAAGTAATTTTAAAGTGCTTTCTTGGAGTTCCTCCACACTAGGTACCCTAGAGAAAGGCACATACTCCTTTATGCTGTTTTTATCTGGGAAGTCCTGTCATTAATGATGGACCTAAGACTTAGCTCTGCTTCTCTTGGAGCCTTACAAGCCTTTCACACTCCCTCAATGCTTCTTATATTCAGAGATATTGATAGCCGAAAACTGGTTAATTCTTATGAATCACTTGTTTACAATGAAGGTTTCACCAGCACATTTTTTATGAAGGACTTAATAAATGATTAAAAGGCTCTTTAAGAAGTGATTAGTCAGCTGTTATAGGTTTTCCAATGCATCAATACCATGATTCACAGCAGGAGTCTCGCTAAGTGTTCTGCATTGCTCCTGGAGGAATCAGTCTCTCTCTCCTGTTGGCTGTAGCACCATGCTAAGAGCAGCCTTCTAGCTCAGGGGGCTAAGGCAGATGCTGAGAGATTTGTAGCTGACCCAGGACTCAGCTAGGGCTTCCCCCTGTCCTGTCCCCCACTCCTGGGCCTTCAGAATAAACTGTTTTGAAGCAAAACATTTCTGTGATCCTAACTGAAAAATGAGTGGATTTTTCTTTTATGTTGTAATATAACAAAAAAAGCTGAATTTCTGGCAGTGTTTTTACATTATTGAAGCTGGACAGCTTAACAGATCCAAACAAAATAATTTGGAAATTGTATATAACAGTTTGTTTGTGTTTTTTTCATTCTGTTTTGAAACCCAAACACATTTTGATATGTTAGAGTTTTCTGGGGAACTGAAGGTCTGAATTCTGATGAGTTCTAATGCAGAGACCAGAGAGCATCTGTGGCTCTGTATTCTGCAGGTGCTGCATGATTATTTCTAGAGACAACTCTGTACAACAGTTGTAACATTTATAGCTCTGGTCAGCACTCAGGCAGCTTCTGTCTTGGGTTTCCAGGCAAAAGCAGCCAGTCTGTTTTCAGCTGGTCTAATCACATACAGCAGTTCATCATCATTTTTAATAAAGGGGATGGAAGCTTGACAGCTAAAAAATGATTCATTTACAGTTTCCCTCAAGAAGCTTCCCCGTATCATTAGCAAAGGAGATAGATGGGAAAATACTTCACTTATTTTTGATGGGATTACAGCTTCTCCTGAGCATCTGGGGTTAAATTCACAAAAAGAAACACCACAAGGAACTTAAATCATGAATTCCTCTTTTTTTATTGTTTCCAGAGAAAAATCCTCTTGCAATATTCTGTGTTTTGTACTCTAGTCTGTGTGTGAAAAATCAGCAAACTGGCAGTAAGCAATCCAAAACTGACATAAGATCTAGCTGGTCTCTTGGCCCTCATGCTGTAGTGTTCCTTTTGCCCCCTGGGGTGGGCAGGCTGCGTGATGTGAGTGGCTCACTGACACAGGTAGTGTGGGACGTGAAGGAGGAGAGGTGCAGTAGTAAACTCTGCAAATGGAAGCCAAACATCTTGGAATCTGATGTGTCATTTATCCCTGTCCTGACGTGGTGGATTGCACATTGTAGCGTTTCTCATGTATGGTCCAGTGTTGAATTGCTGATGTAATCTGTTGCTTTTCTCAGAATCACTTCTGTTTAGTCTGGAAAACTGTGTGATTTGTCACCATGGAGGGGGTGCTGGCCTGCTACAAATGAGCCTTTCTTCTTTGCTGTGTTAGAAGACACTAGTTAAAGAATTAATCATTTAGTACAAGAGATAGGCTTCCCCACCATGGCCTCTCAAGGGCCCTGCTTGTGTTTACAGTGCTAAATGTTAACAGATCCAAAGATATCAGGCATTTACCTTACTACTTGTTTCTTTGTACTGAGAGAAGGGAAGGTCAGTTGAGTCAGACCTGTTCAATGCATTGTGAGAAGGCCTGTGATGAAAGGATTATGAGCAGGACAGGAAACCTTCTGGTGAATTTTTAACTGTAAGAGTAAGGTGGTTGTATCTGCAGTCCACATGTCTACAAGTGCTCTCCACAATGACAGTTTATTTCTGGTGTTTTGCCCAAGGTTTTGATGTGGTATACTGAAGGGTTAAAAATGGGCAGCAGAAAACAAGTTGGAAAAGTCCATTCTTTAAGATTCTATAGTAACTTATTTCTTGTACAAATAAGTTAATCAAACCCAGACTACAAACAACCCAGTGAGTTTAAGAAAATAGGGAGATATAACCACTGTCAGATGTTATGGGTCATAAGGACAACAATCTTCATTCTTTACATCAGCCTGACACTGTTCCTGGAGATTTTGAAGAATAGCCAGGTTCTCAGTCTCATGTGGTCTTACATATTTCTGTATATAAAAACTAAGTTTTCTTAATAATTTTATGAACTTTTGAAAACTTCTCAGTAATGCACCCCAGCCCAAAATGAGGAACAAAGCTATTATGCCTCGTAAAAAGCTGGCCTTTGTGCAGAAATCATAGCTGTTTTCTTGGGCAAGCATCAAGGGAAAA
The DNA here is from genome assembly GCA_031468815.1 of Morus bassanus. Lineage (NCBI taxonomy): Eukaryota > Metazoa > Chordata > Aves > Suliformes > Sulidae > Morus > Morus bassanus. The sequence goes on from CM062583.1 coordinate 9,515,833, forward strand.
GGTGGTTCAGTCAGGATTTGCTCTGGGTTTTCTTAGGATGCCAGTTGTCTGGCAACCTTAGGCCCTCTTGAGGACAGAATGCTTCAAACAGTGCTAGACCTGGCTTCCTTGAAGAGGCTTTGCTTCACTCTAAAGGGAGGCCACTTAGCCAGCCACTAGCGGCTTCGAGTGTTGCCGTCTTTCTACGCCCTGCTTTCTGATAGTGTGGACAGCCAAGTTTGCTTCTTTTGTGCCCTCCAAGGCGGAGGAAATGAGCGGTATAAAATGGGCCACACTTCTTACTACAGTTCAGCCACAAAAAGGCAGCAACATACATTAGTTGTAAAGGGTGTAGAGGCCACTGCTACTGAACTGTTGCAGCCAGTCCTCTTAATATTATTATTCCTAAGCATCCCAGAAATAAGTGACATGCTCCTTTTGGGAGGAGGAGAGGTCCAGAGTATTACAATCATCAAAAAAAGATCGGGAAAAATAACAATGTGTTACTGTTCTGTGTCTAAAATTTAAGCAGTAAGCAGACCCTGGTAGCAGTGACCCATGAGACTGAATAAACCAGCCCATTAAAAAGCTCTACGCTATGTCATGAATTGAAAACATGCTCAGCTGCCTGTTCTCTCCAGATCCTGACTGGCTTGCTTATAATACCAGAATCATAACCCTGTTTTGTTTGATTATGTAGAGGGTGGAAAAGGAGAGACGACAGGAGGAGGCAGGGAGCTGTTTGTTATTTATGACCATATGTCATTGTACTAGCTATGCAGAAACCAGAACAGTGACTTTAGAAGGAAACTCACTGAAAAATTTTTAAATGGATTTAATTAATTCCTCCCTCCCTCTCTTTTATCTCCATCTGGAGAGAGCTGGCCTGTGTGGCTTTTGTATGGTTTTCTGCAGGATCAGGTGCCAAAACGTAGTAATTAAAATGGGGAATGAGGAGGAGGCGGTAAGACAAAAAGCCATTTTTCTTGGCATGCACCTCTGGTACAGTGTTACAAAAATAATTTGCTCACAATGTTTTCCAATTACTCAAAGCTTCAAAATCCCCTTAAAACCAGCTCCTCACAGAGGGGAAAAATAAAGATGACAAAATTTCAAATATTAGTTACCTTCTTCGAACTTGCACATCACTTCAGAGCCTATTCTCATTATATCCAGTTTTAAGATGCCATGGCTTCAGGGATACGTACATCTAGCGTTTCTGAACAGGGATTGTTGTAACTATGATTTGTTCATATTTGTAAATGGCACACCCCTGCTGTGCAAGGGTGTTCTAGAGATACAGAGAAAATTGTTGCAGAAAAGGTAATCTCAAGAAGTATTTCAGACAGATACTAATCAATATGAAATAAGTGAGGAGAATTTGTATGACTATGTCAAGTAATTTGGAAGACACCAAGATTTGTTTCTGGAAGAGAAATTCAGGCTGAACTGATATCGAATAAATCAAACAAGTGTACTCCACAATTTCTTTTAAAATGACTGTAACATGTTGTATTGTTGATAGGATATATGGAGACTGTGAACAATGGTCACCATCATTGATCTTGAAGGGAGAAGGAGGAAAAGCCTAGATATATAAAACATTAATGGTATACAAATATATCCTTTTCCACTCAGTCCCAACATAGCCAGTTTTGCTATGTTTTTTCTGTGGGAACCACTCTGAACTCTTAGTGTCAGTCTGACTTAAATCCCTTCACTACACAATACAGCTAAAGAAAGCCAGATCAAGCCATTCTAGTAAGAATTTCTTATCCTAGTAAGTAACAGCCAGCTGAGTATATGAAAGGGTAGAAACAGTGGTTCAGTCTCCCAGCCCACTAACTTACAGTCCGCCATGCAGGAATTGTAATGTAGGCAGGGTATTTGTCCTCCAGACATAGGGTGGTTGCTATTTGTACGGTCTATGCAAAAACTCAAATTTATTTAAGGAAGGAAGGATATTTTGGTTACAGAGTGAGAGTAAGACTAGACATGGCATCTTTGAGGTGAAAGCATCATCACTAGTAACTTAAGCATCCCCAAATATTTTTTCCACACTGTATGTTCTTTCCTAAAAGATAGAGTTTACGAGAATGGTTCTTCAGGTGCTAAATAGATTGTAATACTTAAATTCACATTCATAGGAAATTTGTCATAGCTAAGACACCATAATGAGCTATTCGGAAAGCACAATCAAGTCATGTTTACAGTGCTTTTATTAGCACTCTGCTGTGAGTTACAAGATGCTTACAGACAGCTTTTCTCTCCTCCAAGTTGTGTACTTTTTTCTAATTTAATAAACACTGATTTGTGTCTCCAGCCAACAGAGCTTAGTGTACTGTCGCAGCTACTGTGACAGCATCATTTTGCTTTATCTTGACGAGAAAGTGTCCTTTGCAGCCAATACCAGCAACGTTCACAAAGACAGATGAGATGCAAAGGGAGCAGAGGTGGAGGGCAGAACTCCTGAGTGCTGAATCCATTGCTGGTGCTGATTCACTCTAGGACTATGGGCACGCTTCATTGCTCATGAAGGGCAAGTGCTATTATTCAATGTATTAAGTATATAAGTGGCTTTGCAGGCTTAAGGAAGTTATTTAGGCAAGTAGCAGGAAAGCCAGAATGTCACCTTGCCTTCCTCCTGGAGATGAAGGTGTATCTGTAGAAGCTGTTGTTGGAAGGATGTTGAGGTCTTCACTGAGATGGTATGGGTGGAGTTTATTCCAATTAGACTCTACAGAAACAGCAAATATGTGTGGAGGCTACTGTAAATGACCCTTCTTGATGTCTGACAAAAATTTAGACAGGAAGATGAAAGCTCCAAGGAGATTTAGACGGGAATAAGGTTGTGACAGAGGTGTGAAAATGTCCTCAGAGGCAAAAACCTGCATATATATTTCATAGTTTTTGTCAACTGAACTCACTGCATGTACCAGCAGCTCCCCACCACCCCATCATAACAGGCATCTCAGGATTTTGACCTGTTCTGGTCAGAAGGTCAGAGATGAGGGAAAAATAGCAAAGGATCTGAAAAAGGGGTGTTTCCAGAAGAAGAGATTTGCAATGAAGTTGTCCCTATTTTTTCTTATTTATCATAGAATCATGGAATGGTTTGGGTTGGAAGGGACCTTAAAGATCATCTAGTTCCAACCTGCCTGCCGTGGGCAGGGACACCTTCCACTAGACCAGGATGCTCAAAGACCCATCCAACCTGGCTTTGAACACTGCCAGGGATGGGGCATCCACAGCTTCTCTGGGCAACCTGTTCCAGTGCCTCACCACCCTCATAGTGAAGAATTTCTTCCTTATATCTCATCTAAATCTACCCTCTGACAGTTTAAAGCCACCACCCCTTGTCCTATCCCTATATGCACTTGTAAAAAGTCCCTCTCCAGCTTTCTTGTAGGCCCCCTTCAGGTACTGGAAGGCTGCTAGAAGGTCTCCCCGGAGCCTTCCCTTCTCCAGGCTGAACAACCCCAACTCTCTCAGCCTGTTTTCATAGGAGGGGTGCTCCAGCCCTCTGGTCATCTTTATGGCCCTCCTCTGGACTCGATCCAACAGTTCCATGTCCTTCTTATGTTGGGGGCTCCAGAGGTGGACGCAGTACTCCAGGTGGGGTCTCACAAGAGCAGAGTAGAGGGGGAGAATCACCTCCCTTGACCTGCTGGTCACACTTCTGTTGATGCAGCCCAGGATATGGTTGGCTTTCTGGGCTGCAAGCACACATTGCTGGCTCATGTTGAGCTTCTAATCCACCAGTAACCCCAAGTCCTTCTCCTCAGGGCTGCTCTAAATCCATTCTCCACCGAGCCTGTATTTGTGCTTGGGATTGCCCCGACCCAGGTGCAGGGCCTTGCACTTGGCCTTGTTGAACTTCATGAGGTTCACACAGGCCCACCTCTTGAGCCTGTCCAGGTCCCTCTGGATGGCATCCCTTCCCTCCAGCATGTCGACTGCACCACACAGCTCAGTGTCATTGGCAAGCTTGCTGAGGGTGTGCTTAATCCTATGGTCCATGTCACTGACAAAGATGTTAAACGGTGCCAGACTCAATACTGACCCCTGAGGAAAGCCACTTGTCACTGGTCTCCATTTGGACATCGAGTCATTGACTGCACAAACTCTTTGAGTGCAACCATCCAGCCAATTCCTTATCTACCAAGTGGTCCATCCATCAAACCCATGTCTCTCCAATTTAGAGACAAGGATGTCATGTGGGACAGTGTCAAATGCTTTGCACAAGTCCAGTTAGATGACTTCTGTTGCTTTTCTCTTATCTGCCAATGCTGCAACCCTGTCATAGAAGGCCACCAGACTTGTCAGGCACAATTTGTCCTTAGTGAAGCTACATTGGCTGTCATCAATCACTTGCTTTTTTTCCATATGCCTTAGTATAGTTTCCAGGAGGATCTGCTCCATGATCTTGCCAGGCAGAGAGGTGAGACTGACTGGTCTGTAGTTCCCCAGGTCTTCTTTTTTTCCCTTTTTAAACATGGGGGTTATGTTTCCCCTTTTCCAGTCAGTGGGAACTTCACCGGACTGCCATGGCTTCTCAAATATGATGGATAGTGGCTTAGCAACTTTATCCGCCAGTTCCCTCAGGACCCGCGGATGCATCTCATCAGGTCCCATGGACTTGTGCACCCTCAGGTTCCTTAGATGCTCTCGAATCTGGTCTTCTACAATGGACCGTTATTCATTCTCCCAGTCATAGCCTTTGCCTTCTGTGACTTGAGTGGTGTGGCTTGAGCACTTGCCGGTGAAGACCGAGGCAAAAAAGTTGTTGAGAGCCTCAGCCTTCTCCATATCCCAGGTAACCGGGTCTCCCATTTCCTTCTGGAGAGGTTTTATAGCACTCCTTGGCTTCTTTAAAGGGATGGTTTAGTTTTGTAACCAGGAATCTATAAGTACCTTTTCATCTGATGTCTCACTACATCTGTATGTCTTAAAGATGTAGACTCACTCGGACTGCTGCCTAAAATGAATCATATGTAACATGACAAAGTCACAGGAACTGTGGTCAGTATGTTGGTCACATGCAGGTATGAGTCTCCTGGAAAGACAGGTAACCTTTTTATAACGTAGATTGTTGCTGGGGCAGGCCTAAGGCTGCTACCAATGTTCATCTATTTTTCACTGCTCAAGCAGAGAGTAAGAATGGTGGAGCAGCATAGAGCTTGATGAGTCAAAGAGCCTAGATATGTACCTATGTAAGAAGGGATCCTCAAATCAAGGTGTAAAAATAAAAACACACTCAGAAACCTTAGGCCATTAAGCATAGTAGGAGATCAGTTCACTTAGGAACGGTTCATTGAGCAAATGCATGCACTGTGTGAATTTGGCAGTAAATGAGAGAGAAATTGCTTCCCCTCATGCTATACCCCTCCACCTTACTTTTTGAAGCACAGCACCTGCTAGGAATGCAATTGGTTTAGCAAGAAATAGTTCTGATCCACAGCAAATAAAAAACTCAGCACATTCCCCATTATGTGAGGTAGAGATGGATGGAAGACCATGGATGATACACTCTAGCTTTCTCTGTCTCCTAAATCTACAAAGCTGAGCATTCATTCTGAGATAAGCCAGTGATTTGTACAGAAGCCTAAACACATGGGAATGCACTGTCCTGCTGAGTGACAGGCAGCTGATGAAATCCCCAGAACATGCCTTTGCAGAGAGTGGTTACTTGGTGCAATCTGACAATTTCATCAAATAGCAATTTGACATATGACTAGAAGAGATGTTGTCCTTTGCCTCCTCTACATTGGCAAAAAAATGCTTTACTTGCTTTCTACATAGTGTCGTCTTGCCAGTTGTAAGTGGGAAATTTCCAAAGTCTGTAATTCCCTGTCTTAAAAGCACTCTCTCTGCTTTGTGTTGTCGCCTCTGTCTAGAGAGGTGCGACCTGCTAGAAACAGCTGACTATCAAATGGTGGTCAAAAGACTTGCGAGTGTGAAATAGCTTTAAAATGACTCAGACGAGGCTAAGACTGTTAGATTCAGTCTTGAGTTGTCATTAGTTGATGTACCCTACACGATTACTGTGTCTTTCACCTGTAGTTACAAAACTCATAAGCTTAAGAAGAAGGGTTTTTTTCTATTTATTGAGAATTCTTTTCATAGAAGTTTCTGAATATACAGTATTAGTTTTTTGAAATTTTCTTCTTTTCAAAGAAACCTTCTGCTCCCCAGGCTTTACTGGATTTTCTTCTAAGCTTAGCTGAAAAGAAAGACACTTCTTTCTTGAAGGTTACAGATGCCAACATGTATTTGACTGTAAGGCAACTGAAACAGTTTCGACTCTGAGCTATCTGCTCTGATGGATGTTACTGCCACTGCAGAAAGCACAGCTGAATGGGACATGTATCTGCTCTTGACACAGCAGAGTTTATGAACATAAATGGCTGCAGCATTTGGGGTTGCGTTGATACACCAGGACCTAATGTGCAGTGGCCCCTGTTGCATTCAGCAGAGAGGGACAACTGCAAAGAGAACAACTGCTGCTGCCACCTAGTCAAATGTGCTGGTAGGCATTAAACAACAAAGTTTCCATCTTGCCCAGCAGCTCAATTCTCCATTGTCCAGCTAGCAGACAATCAAATATGCTACAAGTCTTCCTATAGTACCACACCATGTAGTGTAGTGATCAACACGCAAGGAATGTTATTTATTATCTGAATCTACAGCTTGTAGTTAGGTGGCTTTGTGCTAGACACTGCAAGCAAGTTTTAAAGGAGGTAAGAGACACAGGGGCCTCACACAGTTTGTGAAATCCAGCTATAATTCAAAGTTACAATATAGTTGATTCCCACTCATCCAGGTCCACAGGCTTTTACTCTTCTTTCTTCTTGTTCACAGGGGTGCAGAGCTGTACATATGAGAAATAATTTGAACCTGATTTTGGGGGAGACTTTCAGAGATAGAAGTAAGCATGTTATCGTCCTGTAGTGCTACCTTCCCAGATTTTTTTTCCTTATTCTGTTTTGTAGTAGTTCTTTTAGGGTGGCAATGACTTACCTACCTGGCTCTCCAGGGTAAATATAAATTAAAAGCATAAGCTTTTCAGGTATGCATATGCATTTATAATATCGTATTAGGCCAGAAAGAAATAGAGGTACTGGGGACCATAGCATTTAGGCTGAAGTTTATCCTGGAAGTCAACAGCTAGCTGCAGCAACTGATTGTAAATGATATTTCCTTTTTGTGCAAGGAAATGGTTACTGTTTTCAAAATGTCAAGGAACAGAACAGAAATTTGCTGAAAACAATGTTTAGGTCCGATAAATTCAAGTTATGTTCCTTTGTATACAAAGGGGATTTGCACTGAAGTCACAGTACCCAATTATTCCACACCATTGAGGCCAAACGCATGACTAGGTTAAAATATTGCTGATGAAACCTCTGCTAATAGATGGTGTATTTGGATGGGTTAGGAGAGCAATGAATGGGTGAAAAGGCTTCAGCAGACTGGAGACTCTCTCTCTCATCAAACAGCAGAAAAATCATCATGTTTGGGGTTTTCACTCCTACTTGTCATCAGCTGGAGAACTGGTATCAGCCAAGTCTCTGAAACTCTGCAAATATGTTTAAAAACATAGCTAGCTGGACAGAGAGATTAATAAGAAAGGAAAGTAGCTGAGCTGTGCTGATCTATACTTCAAAGTGAAGAGATGCTTACACCAGAAAAAATAAAGCCGAAGAGTGAGGAGTCCTGGAGCCTACTCCAAAGATACTAAAAATATTACTATTACTAGATTTAGATTTGATATTAGGAATAAATTCTTTACTGTGAGGGTGGTGAGGCACTGGAACAGGTTGCCCAGAGAAGCTGTGGATGCCCCATCCCTGGCAGTGTTCAAAGCCAGGTTGGATGGGTCTTTGAGCATCCTGGTCTAGTGGAAGGTGTCCCTGCCCATGGCAGGCAGGTTGGAACTAGATGATCTTTAAGGTCCCTTCCAACCCAAACCATTCTATGATTCTACTAATGGCTTATGGTATTATAAACAGCACTTTGCTTGATTAATAATAAAAATAGCAAAGATTTGTGGAGATCACCAACCTTTCCCCTGTTTAGTGTGAGAAGAAAAGTCTCTCAAAGAGACAGCAGGTATTTTTGAAAGCAAAATATATCCTTAAGCATAAAGCTTAGCCTTCTTTTCAGAAATACCTGATTCACTTTAGCTAATATTAAAAGCAACCACAATAACGAACTAAAACAGCAAATCCAGCCAAGACAGATGCTAGACACAGAAAATATCATTCTAGATAGTAAATTTCTAGCTAAGCCGAAATGCAGAGAACCAAAAAGGGGCTCTGGTACTAGAATACCATGGGGTAATTTTACTAATTGACAACATGACTGTAATTGGTCATCAGAGGACCAGCAGTGTCATAGCAATAATATTATTCCTGGTTCAGGAGCGAGGCTTCCAAGAGACTGTCTGTAGCCTGCAACGACAGGAACTGCTAGGTGAGAATTTGTTCCTGCACCTGTAGGGTGGGATTGGTTACCCAAGACTCTTGCCGAAGAGGGCAGGGATGCAAAAGGAAAAGGAACAGGTCTTTTCTGTGTTCCTAAGTAGTGAGGAATACTTCACCACAAAGGAAGCAGAACCGATTTCTTTTAGTAAAGGAAGGTGAAACTGGTATTGTCCTACGAATGACAATGGCATCTGTAGTGCTCAGAAAAGGCATACTTTTTTTCATAATTTTGACAGCTCCCTTTCCTCTCTCCTACACCCCTATTTCTGCTTTCATCAGACTCATCCTAACTGCAGATTCACAAACCAGTGAGTTTCATGGGTCAAGAGATCTTTAGCCTCTTTGGGATAACATAGTATTAATAATCCACTTTGTTGTTCCAGTCCAGTGAAGAAGTGACCTTGTGAAAGAAAGAAATGTTTCCACAAATAAAATCATTAGACTCTTTAGTACATTTGTGATATTTTTTAGCATTTAAATCCATTAAGCATAGCGAGGTAAAATACTTGCTAGTAAATTGTCTGGCTTTTGACCCTTAAAATTCAGATTGTTAAAAGGATAGACATAGATTTAAAACAGGATCTCAATTTAAAGAAACCTGTCAAGATACTTTCCTTCGTCTGTAAGATATCTCTCCCTTCAGACTGTTCTTTGTATAAAAAGACCCTAAGGAGCTTGAAATTAAAATCTGTTTTGGCTTTGCTTGTCTTTTTTATTTTTTTAAACAGTTACTTGTCTTTGTTAAATGCAGACAATTTGTTTATTGTAGAGTAGCACAGCAAACGTCATTGATGTTTGAACATGAAACTCTTGTTTCAATGTGAGATATGATGAGGGAAAACTGAAGAATATGTTTGAAAGGAGAAACTGGAGAAATAAAGAATGTGAAATCCTGTTTAAGAGTGTTTGCTGGAAAATAGGAAAAATGACAGTTTTACATAATATAAATTCTGAATTCTTTGAGTGTGCAAACACATAAGTGAATTCATCAAAATATTTCTTTCTGGTAATGCTGAAATTAATTATACATACACTTCCAGTATGCATTTTATGTGCCTGTACTGTTTGTGTGCTTGTGCTCACATAAAGTATTCTAAATAATAGAACCTGAGAAAGCTGGAACAAAAAGCCCTCTTCAGTCTTTGAAAATTCTCTGTTAGCTTCACTGAAATTGGCAGGCTCCCTCCCAAACTCCTTCACTGCAGTCAGACCACATTACCTGTTCGGGGGGGGGGGGGGGGGGGAATCAAGCTGACTAATTTTGAATGTAGTTTTAAGGATGCTATATGAAAAAGCTTTCTCAATTCAGACATCGTTAACATTGCTTAGAAAGGTATGATATTATTTCCAGAAAAACTTTTGGTCTATGTTTTTGTGTATGCTTAGTTATCATAATTTTAGAAATAAAGATATTAATTTGAAAACTTGCCCAGTGCATATGGATATTGATAGCTGAAATGGTGGAAGAGCTTTAATTTGGTTGATAGCAAAGAAGAAAGGAAGTTCAGGCTGGATCATGGCAAGCTTACATGTCTGTCAGGCAAAGGATGCAGGAGCCTTGAGGTCCATTGTATTGACTTATTTGACTGAAAGATAGAAAACAGAAGGAGTATAAGCCTTAAAATCACCTGTTAGGAGCATTTGTAAGCATTGTAAGGCAGTATTTCCATCTTACAGTGAATCATGAAATGACTAGGGACAAATAAATTTTAATATATAAGTGACAGCAACTGCCTTTGATGTGTGCAGTGATTTATTCAGTTTCTCAAATCAGTTTATCACTTCACTATTTAAAATATTGAACGCCAATTAGGTGTGGTGGACTCTTCCCAGTGGGCATCAATATTTAGCCTAAACATCAGCAAAACTGGTGAACACTGGTTCGTGGTGGGCCTTACAATTTTGATCTTAAACAGAGGCAGCAAGGACTGTCTCCTGCATGAATAGAGTGGGGGTGGTGGGAGCTCTGGCTTGTCTGATTTTGTCAAAGGGGAATCCCAGGAAGGAATTCAGTTTTGTCATTTGCTCAGCAGCTTGTTGCACAACACCACTTTGAAACACTGCCTTGATTTTAGTAAGTCTCCCGCAAAGCCCACTGAATGTGAAATCTACTATCAGCTGTAGCAGTCTTTGGGTAGGCATTTTTTATGTGCAAATGGAAATGGGAATTATGATAACTGCACTTTTTCAACACCCATGAAAAGGAACCATGTCCTTCATTTGCTTACATTAGAAGTATCTTGCTAGCTCAACTATTTTATTTCAGCAACAAGGAGGGGGGTTGAGTTATTTCTGCATTTTTATTGGTGTCTATAATTATTTTTCGCTCCTCTTCACCAATGGCCACAGCATGCGCATTGTTGCCTGCAGGTCAGGTTCCAAATGAGACAGCTGGATATGGACACAGGGTGGATGGCATCTCCCTGGCAACTGGAGCTGCACAAAAGCTGCCTGCATGGTTCTGACTAATAATTTTGTTTCTTCCCTCATTTTGGTAGCCATGACTGCTGGGGGAATGGACACTGCAAGACTAGGTAGGATATAATGCACAGATACCCAAGGCATGGAACCTCAGCAATGACGTATGTCATGGTTTTAGCTGGGATAGTTGATTTTCTTCACTGTAGCTAGCATAGTGCTGTGTTTTAGACTTGGTATGTAAATAATGTTGATAACACCCTGGTGGTTTAGTTGTTGCTGGGTAGTGTTTACACTAGTCAAGGACTTTCTAGCTTCCCATGCTCTGCCAGGTGCACAAGAAGCCGGGAGGGGAGGGGATACAACCAGGAGAGCTGATTCGAATTGGCCAAAGGGTATTCCATATCATGTGACGTCATGCCCAGTATATTAACTGGGGGAAATTGGCTGGGGGAGGCAGCGATCGCGGCTCGGGGACCGGCAGCGTCGGTCGGCGGGTGGTGAGCGGTTGCAGCACTTGTTGTTCAGTTTTGGTTTTGTTTTTTTTTTTTCCCCTCTTCTTCCAGTGTTTCATCTCTCTCTCGCTCATTATTTTCCTTTTCATTATATTAGTATTATTGCTGTTTTATTCTAATTATTAAACTGTTCTTGTCTCAAACCACGAGTTTTCTTACTTTGGCCCTTCCGATTCTCTCCCCCATCCCACAAGGGTGGGGAGAGTGAGTGAGTGGCTGCGTGGTGCTTAGTTGCTGACCGGGGCTAAACCACAACACGTATGTTTTAACTTCCTGCACAATGGGATCCTGATATCCTTGCAAAATTCCTTTTATGTTTAAAATCTATTCTTGTGTGCTCAGACACATACACATATGGCTAGGTTTCATTGTGTATGTGAAAATATTCTCCAGGCACATGCCATCAGTGTAGGGTTTGCTTTAGTTACCTACAGCGTTGAAGCCAGCATAGAGAGCAGAAGGACATAAACTGCCTTGTTGAATAAGAGACCTTTATGCACATTGACTATCACTTGTTTTTTATATTTCTCTGTTAGAGAAAATCAGCAGTTGTTTTCGTTGGCAAAGAACACTTCTGAATTATTGGAGACATCACTTTGTTCCTGACATCAGCATCTCACCTGATGCCAGCTCCTTCACTCACCAGAAACAGAAATCTAGATGGGTTTCAGAAGTCCCTTGATCTATAACATCAAGGCTGTTGAATCAGTGACACCTTGATATTTTTAAACATTCTTGTCCTTACTGTATGGATACTGTCCAGACTATATAAACCAGAAAATATGAAGTCAAGTGTGAGCTTAGTGTATAGTCTAGAGGTATCAACAACCCCTTGTGTTTGGGAAAATGTCCTAGAGAGCTGACTCTCCATTTGCTGCCAGTGAAGGTACACATATAGGTTACAGGTATTGGTGAATCTGCTCCACTCTGTCTCTATATTTGGCCCTGGAAATTCCCAGCCTCACCTTGCTCTTGCTCTTTGACTTCAGTGGGAGCTCTTGGCTTCTCCTGTTTTGAGGGGTCCCTCACTGTACTGTAAAATTCTGTTTTATACTACTTGGAAATGCAGGGAAAGCCCGATCTCCATGGTTTTCATATTGTCTCCCTCCCTATTGAGAGAAAATGGGAAGGGGGAAATGGTGTAACTCAGAAAAAGTAACTGAGCCCTTTAGCAAGGTGAAGGATTCAATTAACAGAGCTGGGCTGTCTCCCTTTATGACTATGTAGACAACTTTATTTCACGGACTTGCAACTACCACTGCTACTTCAGTCACCTTGCTGCCCGTGGCTCTGAAAAGCACGCACCTTAGCTCAGAGTGGCAGCTGTCCCTCTCGCCTGTGACCCAACCCAAAACCTCCAGAGCGGAATGACAGGAGCTCTACCGATCCACCCACCTGCATGGGGGCTGCTCCCCTTCCTGATGTGCTCCAGCACCCACCTGCCTGTGAGTGCAGGGCAGAGGGATGTCGGTGGATGAAAAGTGCAAGTGCTGGATGGGAAGGACAAATGAGGATGCAAGACCTGGATACAAAAAAAGATGTAAAACTAGAGAGAAAGTATGTAAAAGTTACCGTGGCTGTTATCAAAAACCTATTGTGGCTGTTCCCACAATTAATGCCTTTCATCCTGTCAGTTCAATTCTCTCTCCTCATGGAGATTTGCCTCTTATACATCCTTGAAAGCATTTTAGTTACTTTTTTTCGTTAGCCTGTATACACTAGATGGGTTGCCTGGCTTTGGGCATAATTGCTGCCAGATGCCTAGTTAACTTAGGAGTGAAACATACACTCAGTGAAAAACAACCTGCCAAGAATACTTACCTAATGACCCAGCCTCTGCTAATTACTTGCTTGTGCAAACAAGACTTCCATTTGCCAGATATAGTGCTGAGCGGTGCAAAAACTGAAACAAAACCATGTACATGCAAAAAGATGTTTTGTGGGGGGCATGGACTACAGCAAATGGCATGTCTGAGAGCACTGCCAAGGACCTTCAGCCTTCTTGCTTGAGGGTGTGATTACTTCCTTCTAGTGCAACTGGGTGGCTGGGGAAAGCAGGGTCTTGTAGCTTTGCTGCTTGAGAAGGAATCTTTGCTAGGGACAAACGGGTTTTCTGTCAGGAAGAAGGAAGAATATAGATTTCCCTAAAGTCATGAGGTCTCTGGCAAGCCAGAAGGCATTTTCCCGCTTTATTAGAGAAGGGGAATAGAAAAGCAGCATGAGATAGATATTACTAATAACAATGGGAGGCCTCAGGCCTGTGGTTTTTTTTTTTTTTTTTTTTTTTTTTGTAGTTTGACTCTCTCTGTGAAGGTTAACTATGGAAAAACCTCTTCTCCACCAGAAAGCTTTCCAGACTAAGATATTGCAGCTGTGCCTTCTGGCTCCTTGGTCTCTGAAGGCTGCAGAGCTGACGGTTCAGTTGAACAGCTTTGTGGAAAACAGAGGCAACTCTCCTTCTCTTCCTAGAATTTAGGACTTAAATAGCTTTAAAGCCACTTCCATTCAGGAAAGTAGCACACATGTAGGCTATTCACCTGTTTTATTTCAATGTAAAGATAAGACTTATTTTTCTACCTCTCCTGTAATTCCTTACTGTGTTGTAAGCCTTAAATGAAAAGGCTGGGAAGAAGTGAACGATCTAGTATAGGATCTTGGAAACCAACGGTTAATGGAATTGCAATGTTTGGGCCAGAAATCTGGTGAGAGACTTGGAAAATCTAGCTGGGAACACAGCTGCCTTCTGTCTATGGAAGCTTTGCAAAGCATCAGCACAAGAGTAGCAAAAGAAGTTGATGTCTGTGGCAGGTGGGCTACCTCTGCCTGTCTATACAAGCATGTAACAGGCTAGTTGGTGTATTTAGAACTTTTTAGGGGGACATGAATTAAATTCTGTGGATGCTGCTAGCTTCCCAGCTGTACAGGAGAATGGGTCAGGTGGTTGCTGGTTGGCACTTACCTATGAAAAAGGCTCTTTATTTCCAAGGGCAAAGGAAACACAAGCTTCCTCAAACTGGCTTGCTAATATGCTCCTTTCTGCTCACTGTGTGCTGAAAATGAAAGACTAATTCTCTCTGCATGCCTACTTAGTATTTAATCTCTCTCGCAGAAGTTTTAGGGACGTTTTTGTGAGTTGGTGTCAATATTTTTGTGCTAGCCGCTGTTCAGAGCGAGAGCTCCTGGGAGCAGGGCTTGTTAAAGTGCAGTCCTGGCTTTTGCAGATAGGCTGCCTGATAGAGTGCTATTTCTTGGTGATTTCTCATTCCTCTGAGGTAGCAAAACAAACAATGGAAATAATTTATGCTTGACTCTGATCCACAGCTTTTCTCAGACCTTCGCACAGATCCATTAGAAAGCAAGTTGTCCTGGCTGAATTCCCTAGTGAAAAGGAGCTGAGTACTTAATTTTATTTCCCATCAGTCTATATCACAAAACTAGTCTTGCATTAATTGCACAGCATCATTGTTGCAGCAAAGCATCTCTGACTGCAGTGATGGGGGAGAGGGTTGTGTCAGAAAGCAAGCCTGAGGTGCCTAGAGTTTCATCCAAAGCCTAATTAGGTTTGGGGGACCCTTCCATTTGGGTCAGGCTTTGGATCTGACTCAAGAAGAGCAGCCTAAGGCAAGGATGGTCAAGAAACATAGGTTCAGAGAGCTGGAGGAAAACAGCCCAGCTCTTGACTGAGATCATTGTTAGAAATCCCAGATTGCATGAACATTAAAGACTGTCAAACTCTACACTGAGTTTAATATGTAATGTCTAGAGAAATATTTTTCCACTGCAACCTTTAAGAGGAGAAACAAGCCAGAAAGTTATTCATGGGAATGCATGAATGCTATAATATCCCATAGGAAAATCTCTGTGTTTCTGCATGCCTGTTCCTTTTTTAAGGAACTTTTTCCCTCCTTCCTGACAAATAGGAGAAGCAGGGAGAAGGACTTTGAAAGAGGATCAGAGTTCTCAAACTTTAATAGTTCTCAAAGCAGAAGTTTCAGAAGGTCCCAAGGGGATTATTTTAATAGGGAAAATTTGTTCTCTGTATATACAAAATGGTTTATTAAGACTCTAGCAATTCCCTTGCTCCATGCAAGAGGAAATCTCGTCTCAGTCAGTCTCCAAAAATCTGATTCAACAGCAGCACTCTCATTTTTGCAGTTTCCGATTGATTTACTTCCTGGTGCATGTCATAAGTCACATAATCCTAGTTACGTGCTCCATATTCCCACGTTCCAGGGCTCTCAGTATTTCCCTTGAGTCTTTTTTTCTTCCTTTTCAACCTTGTGTACATGTTCTGATCAGTGAAACCAAAATTCATCTACTTTTCCTCTGGCTTCCCTGTTTCAGACCTTAGTTCCCTGTCTTCTGTGTTTTTCCTTCCCTCAGAAGTCCAGAGGGTTGTAAAAGTATTGCTCTACAATGTGCATACTTTCTCCTGCTTATTTACATTTTCCTGAAATCCACGTGATTTCTTTTGCTAAGAAGTTAAAATATCCACAAAGAAAGCAGCAATCCTAAAACTTGATCTTTTGAAAATTAGGAAAAAGCAGAAAAAAGCAATCAACCAATGCTTTACAGTTTCTTTAATAGCCTCTGGTCTGTTGGGTTTTTTTGTAAGCTTTCTTTATGGATACATATCCAGCTATGATAATTCATCACTAAGTCTTAGGAGGAAAGCTAATCAAGACAAATGGTGTAACACAGCATTCAGTCTCATTTCTGGAGAGTAACAACTTTGCAGTCCCTGGACCTGAAACATCAAATTCTGGGTCTTTTTTACTGATCAGAGCAAATATCTACTTAGTTTTTAATGAATTCACCAGTTAAGAAGTGTGCTGTGATCACTGAATGGAAGGCACCTGACTGTCTCCAGGCCAGTAATATGTAAGAGTGTAAACAAAGACAAAAGGGCTAAACTCCATTAATGTTACTATAATCGGGTATCTGCAACAGCTGTAAAATTACCTTGAAATGTTGCTTTGTGTGTATGGTTGTGGAAAAACTTACCTGTTTAAAGAGAAACAAACAAATAAAAAACAGTGGGGGATTCTGGAAGAAAAAGCAACAAACAACATTAGTCATAGAGAATGACAATCCTTTCTATTTGCTTTTAATCCATCTTCTAGAATTCTTTACCAGAAATACAAGCTTACATAAAAGTAATGATTCTCCATTGAATTTTAGAAGGGTATTTTCCCCCCATAAAACTAGCTGCAAACAAATCTATTCTGCAGCACCTGTTAGTGAGGACAAGAACTGTACTCGACTCCCAAGTTTTTCTCAGTTACTGTGTCATACTTATAGATACGTATGGCTGTTGTATCGTACGTGACCTTATTCAATATGCTTTCTGAATATTTAATTCTGTGGAGATTTTAGCCTCTTGCAAAACTCTTGGTAGCTCCCAAGTCATTTTTCCCTCCCTTTTGCCATTTCAGTGTACTGTTGCACATGACATTCCTCAGCTGTGAGGGCAGGATAAAAGGCTCTAGCCCCTTTTGCAGGGAAACCTCATTCAGTCTATGGCCTGTTCGACAGAGTGGATAACGCAGTTTGTAGGACCATGCTGTATGCCAGTTTGGCAAACTGATGCAGGCTGGTTGCTTTCCCCAGAAATCGGGGTTAGACTGTGGCCATACAAACCCATTGACAGCGCTGCAGAGGTGGAGGAAGATTATGGTGATGTCTGGGGCGGATCAGGGAAGGGTGGGAAACCCTAAACTACATTTTGCTGTGAGAAAGGCCCTAACTTGCAAATATCTTGGAAGCTCTCAGGTGTACAGGCTCTAGTTTCCTCCTCTTTTCTGTCAGAATTCTTTTGCATAGCTTATATTATTATTTTTAGGCAAAATAAGAACTTGCAAAGTTTCTCTGAGGGAGGCGTTTACAGTTTTGTTTTAAAAATGCAGCAAGGATGCAATCTTTAAGGACATGCAAATGGCACCTCAAATTCTCTGGGGATATTTTGACCCAAGGAGCAAACCTATTTTCCCCTCAGTTGGCTTGGTAATGAAAGGATGGAATCCTGGAAACATTTATTAGCTGCTAGGTGAACTGCAGAGAGACAAGTACTTTGGTGTGGTCTCAAGTCTTTATCTATTAGTAAATGCAGATGTCAGAGAGGCACCAAATGTTATGAATCCTGTACCTGCAGCAGTGCAGTTCATGTTGCCTGCCTGGCATTCTGCAACTTAAACGAATTCTCTGCATTTTAACTTGGCAAGAAGTAATATTTTAAAAAGCCATTACTGTTAAATCGATGCTATTGAAAGAAGATTGGTCTTCTCAAAAGTGTTACTAACTCATCAACGTGCATTACAAGATGGCTGGTTTAAGAGGTATTTGAATGTGAAATTAAAGTTTGATTCCACTGGTATAATACAATGTTTGTGCTTGTCACAGATGAATTGCAAACAACATTTTGCTTGCTTACAGTGTTGCTTACAGCAGTTTCAAATCAGCATGCTCAGACAGGCAAGGTGCATGAGAAGATATATTTGCAAATCTTACAGCCTGGTCAAGTGGTGTGGCTCTGCCTTTTGTATTTTTTCGTGTTTTGTGAAGTGTCAGTCAGAAAGCATAACAGTTTTCCACACTCTCAATCTTCTTAGGGTGTTGGGCCATCCCAGAAGCTGAATGCGGGCACCAGCACAAATCATTTCTGCTGTGTTTCCTTCATTTTCTGCAGCAGTGCTGACAGGTTCTGTCAGAAAATATATATGAATAATGGTGAAAGACAGCATGTCTCCAAATCCAAACTGAAATCATGAGTAGGACCTTGTCATTATTTTGTTAAATATTTTCCTTCCACTTGAATTTGAGGTACCCACTGCCCTTCTGTGACCTTACAAGATATGTGTCTTGGAAGATTTCCAGCAAAATTTTCACAGCTGAATGTTGTTTCTGCAGTTGGGGAATCTGACTTTTTCAGTAAGCTTGCTATAAAGAACTATTCATTACTCAACTCTTTCATACACACATCTTGCTTTACATGTTTACTTCACTGTATGCCTTTCCATTCTGTGGCTGCTGGGGTAGCATGCCTGGATCAGGAGCCTGCAGGACTGCTGGCTCCCCTTGCAGAAACAACTCGCGTTTCACCAGGTGCACAGTCCCTTAGAGCAATTCTGTGTCAGCCTGAGCAGGTTTCTGGCCACCACACACCCAGTGGGCATGCTATTCACATCCATTTGTTTATTCATCTTTCTACCAGGGTAATCCTGAGATTAGGGTACATGAGAACATATGTTTAGCACTACTGTATAGAAACTGGATATACTGACGGGATGCTGTTACCTCAGCCAAATACCAAAGCAAGACCATTCATCTTTCATTTCGGATGCAAACCCTGGATCTAGGCGTTCTTTTCTTTTGCCTGGAAGAGAGAGATGCAAAACACTGATGCCAGAGATTAGTGCACACTGTGTCCTATGTTCCTATTTTCTTCCCTGTGGTTTCCCAGCCTGGTATTCACCGCAGAGTAAGTGAATATAGAGATAAATGCACTATCATTCTCAGCCTGTTGAACATCACATCTGTAGTTCATTAGGATCCAAATGCCTTTAAGCTGATTGTCCCCTTGGTCACACTGCTCCAGAGCTTACAGGATGAAAGTACCAAAAGTTCGGAAATAATGGGTTGCATTGCTCCTGAAAGGAATCTCTGATTAGTGGAGGTTTGCACATGTACCCTATTGAGAAAATAAAAAATGCAAAGGACTTTTCTCTTTATTATTCAAGTATATTCACATTTAAATATAATAATAATTAGACAAACATTGCTGGAGAACATGAAGCAGTTTATTCATAGTCGTCTTATGTTTTGCAGAGCTTTTTTTATATGTAGGTAAGAAAGAGGTTATGGTCTCTAATAATTGCCAGGCTGGTCACTTTAAGGAGTTCGTTTGAATTGGAGTGAGATAAGGGAAAGGATTCTTCCTAAACTTTTCTCTCTCAGATTCTCAGCTATGGCAAGCTAGGGTTGAAATGGGGAGGGATTCTCAAAGAAGAAAACAGCATGACTGTGTGTTGGTTAGCAGATGTATCAATCTGTCAATTGAAGCATAACTGAAGCATAATGTTTTTTATTGGGAGAGGTGCTCTACTTGTTCAGTAATGGACTACAAGGAGATACTGCAGTGTGAGAGTGAAGTGCTTAATGGGAATGCCGGAGCCTAGGATAGCTGGGGTGCTGTGCCTTGGCAAGGAAGTGTATTAGCAGATCCATACGAGGGTATTTTTTATGCCTGTTTATGGTGGTGGTAGCATCACTAGAGATTCACTCAGTGATAAAAAAATATCATAACCAAATGGTGCATAGAGATAAAAGCTGCTATCTGCTCAAAATAAAAAGATCACTAGGGTCACGAAAAAACCTCTGCTGGAGCTATTTGCATTGTCAGATGTTCTCATGAAAATCCCTGACTGCAAAACTTGGAGGCAACCCAGCCTGGCACCTCTGGGATTTACCTTCACAAGGGAGGGTAAGCCTGGCAAAAATCAAGCTGTTAAAGTGTCTGGATCACTTGCCCCATGGAAAATGAGATTCTCAATCTCCTGCAATAGAAGAGCTGAGGAAACATCTGACCTATCTGAGGTGGTGGGTGGGAAGCAACACCCACCAGTGGCTCAACTGGGGGCCACAACCTGCCACATTCACTGTGGCAACTGGGTGCACACAGGTATGGTTGAAGGCTCTCTGTTTCACCTTCTGGTTTGCTGACTTGGGTGCTTGCAGCTCAGCCAGCTTAATCTGCAACAGGAATATAACTAGGACCTGCCAGCTTTGACTGTAAAGGGAGCGCAGCATGGACTCTCCATCTTGCTCAGCTGAATGGTTTCTGCTTTGCCTGGTTGCACTGCTGGGGCACACTGTCATTTTTCAGCTTGCTGAATGCAGATATAAGTAATGTATGCATTTCAGGCCTGCCACCACCCAAGGTTATTTATGAATTAACATTTTCCTTTATCATTAGGTAAAAGTAGTTGAAGTGAATGCATATTGAATGCATAAATCTGCCAGTCCCACTCAAATAGGGGACAGCAGTTGGAAAATAGCATGCCAATTTAGGCAAATTTCAGAGAAAATGTTTTTTATATCCTCATGGCCCAGGGTGAACATGATTTGAAGGCTCATTTCTGATGCAGTAGTACAGTGGCAGAGCCTCTTCTTTTAACAAAATAAACCTTTGGATATCAAAGCCAGCTGAGGGTATCAGAGAGTCAGTGGTGCAGGAGAGTTGATATACTACCTGTGGAGGCCTGGGTTGCAGTCTAGCCATTTGCTCCGAGGTAACAGCGGGAAATGAGTTAGCCACCTCATTTTCGGATGTGCTCAGCATCCTCAGTTCATCTGAAGTCAAAGAACGCTGTGGGTTTCTAGCACCTTGTGATGAATCTCTCTTGCTGCAAGAAGGCATTTGTTTTAGAGCAACAAACAGTTTAATTAGTGTCCTAGCCTGCAAGGCCTCAGGCTTCAAAACCAGAAGAGTCAAGATGCTGAAAGTCAGGACTGTGGGACATTACACCTGGAGAAAAGAGGGATGCTGGGCTGAAGTTCCTAATGAGGCTTTTATGGAACCACAGTCTCCCTGGGGCTGCTGTCAGCCCACGCTCATAGTTGTATGGCCTGTGCTGTGTATGGCAGCAAGCCCCACCTCCGAAGGGATAAGCCTTCACCCAGCAGTTTGGACTGTGATTATACTTGTTATCAAGGCTCAGCTGCATTTTAAAGCTAAATCACCTTGAGGGTTGTTGGCTGGGAGTCTGCTGCTGCCTCTAGTCATGGGGTAACATTCAGAGTGGGGCCATCCTGCAGTCTCCAGTTCTGCTTGAAAGAATATCAGTATTGTACAAAACCTGCTGCCCTTGGTAAGGAGGCTCGAGACCTGGCTGGCAGCACCCTCTCTGGAAACTGCTTAGGCTATGTCCAGGCTTGGGCTTTCTCCTGCCCCGCATGACTCGTAACCCCCTCAGGCTAGCCCCATCCTGGCCAGCTGGCTGTTGGCTCTAGGGCCTCTGTTATGGCTCCTGGCCTATTCTGCTTCTCTTCACCAGCACAGCGGAGGCTGGAGGGGCATATCTGGCTTGGCAGCTATTGCATTTACCAGCCTGAACATTTCTGCTTGTCACTTCATGGTGGAAAGCTTGTCCTCACCTTTCCAGCCTGCAGGAAGGGATGGCTCCATGACAGAAGGAAGAGCTTTTCATAATGACTTTGTAACATGCTTGGAAAAGGGCTCCAGTGAACTCCAGTCTGGAGAGTGATCCTCGTGCTAACAGAAAGCTTTCCTTAGTTACCTGGTTATAGATACTGGTCTCTTCAGGGAGGGGCTGAAATATTCTGAATGAGAAATTGCATTTCCGAAGGCTCTCTGTAGCCTTTAAAAAAATATATCAAATTTTAATTTGATAGAAGGTACTCACTCTCTCCTGCCTGCTCTGCTGTCTTAAGATGCTCTGTGCCAACCCAAGCTATATCCAACTGACACACTTATTTCTGCTTCTAGATGAAGGAATCTGAAGGGCCTGCAGTCCAGCTGGCCATTTACAACAAACACCCATTTTGATGAGACAGTTCTTTTTCTTCCTAAAGCACTTACAAATTTTGTAGGCAAGAGAGAGAGAAAGGCAAAGATAGTGTTGTAATTTATTATCCCCATTCTACGGATAGGGAACAGAAACCCAGGCTGTATATTTATGCCCTCTTTTGAGAGGCACACCTACTGCAACCTGCAAATCCAGATTTACTGTCTGTCTAGACAACTGGAAATGAGTCTCCTATGCTGACTAAAGGCTGCTTTCCAGTGAATGCAGTATATGTACCCAAAAGCGCCTGGCAGCCTGGCTCAGTACACCAGAAGCACACAACTAATATGCCATTTGCAGAACTTCGGATGTAACCAGACTTCTGCAGCCTGCATGAAAGACTTTCTACGATGTGCTGGCCGCCTCCGTAGTATCTCCAGGAAGAGAAGGTGGCTGGATGTGGTGGTACACTGTCCCCGAGCCATGCTGTCTGTAGCACAAACCTTGTCACAGAGATTACGTAGTTTGTTTAAACTGGATTTAAGATCCTCTGTCCTCAGAATGTAATTTCATTGCTTTAGCAAAAGGCTTTTATTTTGTTTTCATAATCTCAGCTACGTCCCTTTAGCAGCTGCCTTTTACATAGATGTACCTTAACACCTCAACAGGCCAGACGTTCCGATGTTATTAAGGCAGGCAGGTAAATTGAGTGCGTCTCCTTCACGGCACAGTTACCTCCCCAGCATGTGGCAGTGATTACTCCGAGCCATAATGCTGTAAAGGCTTTGAGACCATCTGTTTGAAAAGTGTCTGTTTTACCTTGCTGGGCATGTCTGATGGAAGCCATCACAACAGAGCAAGGCATTTTCAACCCATTTATCTCAGCGAACGCTGCCATTATTCCCCCTTTTTCTTTTTCTCTTTCATTCTGTCTCACTCTTTCTTTTGTGAAATATCAAGAAACAATATCAACAGATTGCACTAATCAAACAAGCATCTGTAGCACCTGCTTTAGCTTTTGCACCCGGCATGAATGGATGCAAAATGTGACAGGTTTGACAGATGTAACTATCTTGGAATGAAAGCAGGACTTGCACTCTGGGGCAAGCATAGGGAAGAAAAATAGGAAGAAAAAAGTGAGAGAAAGGGACATCATTTGTATCACACTGGCAATTTACATCCAGTGCTTTCTGCTTTCCCTATTCTTAGCATGTGGCAAAGAGGAGGGTTTCACTCAGGCAATGAGTTGGGGAAAGCTAGGGAGCAGTCAGAAGGATGCACTACATCTTATGGTCTGTGTTTGGGAGGAGTGCAGGAATGCTCGGCTCTCCTTCTCAGCCCACCTGTGCTTCTGCTTTCTCCTGCAGGGAAGCCATAAACAGAAAAGCGAGGGTTTGCAGAATCTGTTTTGTGCCACAGAAGTGACAGCAATGTTATAAACAGCGCAGCAAGACTTCACCAAACTAGCGGACAACAGAAGCGCGAAAAAGAGAAAGTTTTGTGTATATATCTATATACATATATATAACTTTTTTTTTACTAACAACCCCAACTCAGTCAGTTAGATTGGGTAATTACCGGGGGTGGCCAGTGAAATGCCAGAAATAGGTGACCAGTTGTGTTTCCCTGATAGGCACGTGGTCTCACTCAGTATGAAAGCAATGAAGGAGATATTCTGACATGTTCATCTATCACAGAATATGTGTTATTCTGACATATACAGAATGGGCTATGCTTACCCAAATTATCTATAACCCTGCAAAAATATGCCTTCATTCTGTAAATATCTAAGTATGATTATGAATTATGAGGGTTATATTAGGGCACTGTTGTTAGAAACATTTTTAACTACTCCCAACTCTCTGAAAGCAAATCTGTATCCACAGACTGGATTATGTTTATATTTAAAGGCAAGAACAAGCACAATACTGGTATAACCAAGTAACATCACACTGCATGTCAACAGGAGGACTTACTGTTATCAAAGGTACTTTATTTGATCAATTAAGGCATTTTGAAAGCAGGCTTTTGTCTCTTAAGTTCACATGTCTCTGTCTTTCTTTCCTCAACTTTAATTCATTTTATTGAAATGCAAAAATCCAGAATACTAAGGTACTGTGGACCCAGTTCAACCAGGCACTTTAAAATGTTTTTACCTTTATGCACTAAGGAAATCAATAGATGTATTGAATCTCAGTCTACAAAGCAGGTGGGAACTACTAGGAGGACAAAGTGACTGGGAAAGAATGAATTAGAGAAATGACAGTTCTGGCTCCCATCAATTTTCTCAAGAAGTGAATCGTTTATCATGGAAGCCAATCCAGAAAGCAGCTGCGTACACAGAGCATGTCATACATCTGAGATGATACAATCTCTCTTTCCCTAATGTCAGATATATACACAAGCTGTAAAATGGCCTTTGGAGGCCAGCAAGTTTGGTCTTTTTTGAGCTACTTCAACACATTATTCATGTGTTAGACACTGTCTAGATGGCTGTGATTGCTGTCAGACTCGGGAATTTTTTCAAATTTTTTATAGGCAAACATGAGTAATAGCAAGAGGGTCCAGCCTTTTGTTCCCCTCTCCTTTCTGTTGTTTCCTCTATCCTTCAAGCTGTGTAACTTTTTAAGCATGATGTGATGAGTGAAATACAGAACATGGTACATGAGGAATCCCAAAAGGCAGGCAGAGCATGGTACCTCACTTTCATCTCCTGTTCACCTGCAGCAACAATTTTGATGCCTTAAAAATGGTTTCCATTCTGTCAACTGGATATGGAAGGGGGAGACAGTGTGAGGGGGGAGGCAAAAAGGAAGGTTGAGTAATACAGCAGCTCAAAAACATGGTACTGCTAGAAAGCCCCCTTGAGGTGCTTGTGATTTTTGAAGGAAGTTGTTTACAAGGAGCAAAAAGAATTTTCAAACTGAAAAAAAAATCAATTCCTGCTTTTAGGTTATATATTTTTCAGAACTTGCAGGTAGTTATTATTAATTGCTGCAGCACTTATGTTGCATATGACTTCAGTGTTGCAGGGTCCAGGCCACTGAGTTGAAAGAAAATTGAGGGTGCCATGCACTTTGAAAGCTCACAGTTCTAGCCTTAGTGGAGATGCAACATGGGGGCTATCACAGCATGACAGTCCAGTTTCTGTGCCAGCACAATCTTGTATGCGACCTTCACCGAATCACTTAACCAATCCATTTTGTTAGCTTCTATTCTGTAAACTAGGGATATACTTCAGTGGTTAAAGATAAAACCTTTTATGGACTATAAGTTACCATACCTGCTTGCCACACAATCTATTTATATAAGAGATAGCATTATCTTTAATATGAGCAAAGTGTATAGGAGTAAGCAAGCATATTTGTTGCAGGGTAGAGATGCCTGATGAACAAAGTCCCAAAAGAAAGCGATAACTATGCCAACTGGGAGAAGTGTTTTATAAGTAACTAACAACCATTAATGGGCTTTAAATGTGTAAGTCTTCCACTTACATCTGGACTTCTGTTTCTGAAGACCTGAGACACTTCTAAAATATTTGCCTTGCAAAGACTTTGGGATTTATGTAGTTAGGGTTTTGTTGTTTGTTTGTTTTTATTCCCTCAAGAGTGTGGAGTAGTTGGGGGAGTGTGAAAAGAACAGTTAATGCTGCTGGTAAGTAAAATGCCTACTATGGATGGACGATGGCTTTCACTTCAAACCTGCAAGAGTAGTTGCTTAGATTGACGCAAGCAGAGCAGTTATCCCTGCTTCAGGGGGTGACTGTTACACTTCCCTGCCCTTTGCATATCTCATCTCTACCCAGTAGATAGCTCATTTAAGCCTTCCTCCTTGCTTTGTTTTCAGACTTCTTGTTTGTTTTGCTCTCTGAACAGGACTTTATTTGTTGCTGCAACTCAGGTTCCAAAGGTCGGCACAACTCTGGTCTTGTTTTGTCTGTAGATTGCAGAACATGGACTCACACCTGACTAATGGTTGCAGAAGGAAATCCTATGCTGTCCTGCTAATGTCCTTCCTATCAGACTTGGAAGAAATGGCTACAGTCTGTTCTTTCTGCTTATTTGAACAAGATCAATCACAAATACCTGGAAGGTTATGGGGCCTGGCGGGACTACCAAACACTGTTAATTCAGGACCTGGTTTTGGTCACAGTCAGGCAAGGGAGGAATCGCTTGCTGTTTATCTAGCTGTTGACTTTTAGCATTATCGCACCATGTACGTCCAGAACCGGTTTGAATCTCTAGGTGGGCAGAGCTTGTGCTTTTGTTTCATTTAGTTCTGAGTAACATGTTTGAGGATATTCAGATTTGATTATGGGTACTGGTTTTGGCATTGTAGAGGGCAGGCTGAGCAGGGGATCTCGGTGGATGACACCACTACCAGACCGGCTGCTCTGAACATCAGGAAATGACGATGAGCTGCTCTGTCAACCATGCAATCAGAAAGTTAACATT
Organism: Morus bassanus; assembly: GCA_031468815.1. Classification (NCBI taxonomy): domain Eukaryota; kingdom Metazoa; phylum Chordata; class Aves; order Suliformes; family Sulidae; genus Morus; species Morus bassanus. The sequence goes on from CM062583.1 coordinate 9,542,205, forward strand.
TTAAGATTTAAATGCATCAGTTCTCTCTCTTAATGTTATGACCCAGTATCTTATAACTTAGGAGAGAGATCAGGGTAGCTGCATGGTTCTGATGCCTAAAACCAAAAACGGGATAAAGCTTTCACTGCTTCAGCCAACATCATGCAGCATATTTTATAAAACAGTTTATGCCACAGGTCACATCTACTATAATTTCTTTTGCTCATTTAGCTTTTAAAAGGTTGGGAAGAAAGCAATTTTAATGGAGTGCCTAGGAAAGCAGATGTGTTGCCTGTCATGTTTGCAAATAATCACAAGCAATACAAACTACTTCACATTATCATGCCAAGAACTTTGAGGAATTCTGGATTTTCAGAAGTAGGGGTCTTTGTCCATCTGTTAAGAATTAACCTGATGTAACAGATCCAATCAGGAAATAGCTTGAACTCTGAGAAGCATTGGCCTTTTCCCTCCCCAAAACAAACTGAAAGTGTTATCATGAATTTTTATAAACCAAAGCTCTGAAAAGATTTAAAAAAAAAAAAAAGTTATTTGGAGATGGCAGGTTGATTGGGAGATTGAAGTGCTCAGTCAGATACTGTATTTGATTTCAGCTTTCAATACAGAAGCAGTGATCAATAATTTAAGCTTCATATCAAAATAAAGAACACAATGAGCGCCTTTCTGACTGAATCAGGTGTTGCCAGTTTGAAGATTTTTCAGAAATCTCCATTTCATTGCTTTGCCTGGTCCAGTGGTGTTACCAGCCACATAGTGGAGACCCATTTTGCTGAGCAGGGTGTGCAAGGCTCAGGTCTCACAGAGCATATACTGCCAAAGCCAAGGAGAAACATTCAGGTACTGCAAGAAGCATTTCATGCTGCAAAAGCATTGTTAAGGCAAATTTTCATCATTTGACTTAAACAGATTTTACACAAAAGTAAACATGTTTACCCAAAGAAGCTTAATCAGTCAGAGGATTGGGTTACAAGTGGGATATCTCAGAGCTAGTTAAGTGTTCATTCTGAAAACTCCTCAGAATGCTTAATTCAGTTGTTTTTTCTTACCTCCCTCTTTCACTACTGCTCTGTGGAAGGAAGATAATTTACTACAGAGAAATGTTTAAAGTAGTTTAAAATTTATCCAGAGCATGTAAATCCTTTTACTTCCATTTTTTTACTACCAAAGGTTTCTGTGAGCTGCCTTCAGACTGGAATGCACTTAAGCTGTATATTTGTAAAAATAAACAAATGGCCTTCTTTTTGCATATCATCAATTATTCTTGTTTTCCCCAATTAAAAGGTACTGAAGAAACATTATATAGAAGATGGACACAGACAGGTGAACCTGAAAGAGAACAGAATTTGTTATGAGTGTTTGCTGGACCTAGGAAACATAATTGAAAATATATATTTATTTTTCTTCATCATCTTAAATGTTTTCCTTTCTCAAATTGCTGATAAATTGGTATATAACCAAGACCATCTTCATTTCAAAATCTGCTTAGGAAGCCATCTAAATTGCATGGCAGACTTTCAGGGCAGCTCAGTCACAGCAGGACTTAAGAGACTGTCAGTTCAGACAGCTGAGAGTGTTGGTGAACAGGCAGACTTTGCTGTTGTTGTTGAGGATAGTTAAAAAAAGTAGAAAAAAAATCCATGGTAGCTTTTTTGTGTAAAGGAACTGGCACAAAGCAGAAAAGGGTGCCTTAAATCTTAGCCCAGAAAAAGATTTGGGAAACGTAAAATGAGTAAACCAAAGGCAGCAGTGACAGAATATCCAGGGTGTTTGGGAAGCTTTGCAGTTTACAATTGCATTTGTATTTCTGAGCTTATACGATGAGTCCCTTCTCTAGGGAACTGTGTTGACATCAGTTGGTGGTTGCAATGATGCTTTGGCAGGAGGTAGACAAAGTGGCTTGCTTTAACTTTCAGACATGGCCACTGACGTCCCTGAGTATCTTTGGTTTATACCCTTGTGAAAGTAATTCTGCTTTGAATCTTGCCTCAATGAATGCAGAAATTGGGCTTACTAATGAGGAAGCCAGGATCCTTTTAGCAGGTCCCTGGGGGAGTGCTGGGAGTTTCAGACCCTTTCCACCTCGACTATTCCAATTTGTATGAATCCCATAAACCAAATGAGTGTTTTAACCTTTTTAGCTAGGGTTTACAGCAGGAGTTTAAACCTGAACGTATTAAATCACATCTTGCCAAGACAAAGCATTTCACCGTCGACAAGGAACATTTGTTGATGCGGTGTGTGTACCCTGGCAGGATTCTGCCTCAGGCCTGGTGGCAGACCTTTTTCTGGTGTGGCTGGAACTGCTGTGTTCCTCCAAAGAGAGAACTTGGTCAAATACCTTTGTGCCACTTTGTGCAGTTTCCAGATATGAGATTAGTTTCAGGGCGCCTCCTGCTACCCTGGCTCACAGTGATGCAGGAAGACCATTCAGGTGGCTGCAGAGAGCAAGAGGAATGGTAGAAGAATTTCCTCTGAGCAATGCCATTTACCCATCAACTGCACAATGTGGTCTCAGCATTTGGACTTACAGGAGGTTGAAAAAACTAGCAGGAAAATAGTGGATTCTCAAAAACCTAGAGGAGACACCCAGCACGGCTGACACATTCTCCATTTTCACATTTCTGTTTTCAATTAAGCAACTGAAGTAGCTTGATGAAAATGCAAGTGTTTGATTGCATACATGGAAATTATTTTTAAGTGGTTTTGGAGCTAACATGTAGATATATAGGTAGGAAAAGTACAAATTCTGTCTTGTCTTTTGCTCAACGTGTCATTATGGGAAAAATCCTTTTTTTTTCCTCATCTCTTGTGACCTTATTTGAAATATTTCTGAACTGCCACCTGTAAAAAACATTGGATAGCAAACAAGGAACCAAGCTGCAGAGTTAGGGAGAGCGCCTGAGCATTTAACTGAGTGTTACCTACACTTGGCTTGGGATATCTTATAGCTGATCCATATAATGTCCACTAAATGTCATGAATATATTTTAAAAAATTGAGATATTTTTATTGGTAGAATTATACTGACTTTGGAAATGAGATGTCATTTTGAACCTGAAAGACATTATCTTGCACTTCAAAAGTTTTGAAAAGAAACAGAGAATTTGGAATACTTTTCAAAACATTATTTCTATTTAGAAATGCATTTTGGCTAAAAGTTTAAGAAGTTAGTAACTTTAAAATAAAAATACTTTATTAAAATTGTCAGTACTGGTTACAATATAAATTAGTTTGTCAGCCACCTTATATAGCAAGTTTTCTTATTAAAAAAGAAAAGGAAACAGGAAAACCCTTTCTCCACAGAGATTTCTTCTTGTCTAACCCTAAGCCTCGTCAAAAGCTATCAGCTAAGGATAATTGCGGAGCAGCAGGTCAGACAGGAGAGCTCAACATCCATATTGCATAGTTGCTTCTTTTCCGGATCTGCTCTAGGATACCCGGAGCATCATCACAATGAGTAAATCTCGCTTCAAAATTACAATATACTATTTTTCATTAAGATCAGAGAACTGCTGTGATAGGGACTTACATAAAACCAAACCAAACCAAAAAAAAAACAAACAAACAAACAAACCCCAAGCAAACAAAACCCCCACACAACAAAACAAAGAGCTTGTTTATTGAGAAAAATGGAACTTTTTTGTTGGGATATTTTCAAAAGGATGGTGACTGATTTGAGTTTTCATAAGGTAAGTAAATGTTTGAGGTATATATTCCTATAAGGCAGAATTTCCTTCTTGTCACACTCGTGCCACCTGCTTTACCTGTATTTATACACATGTGCCATATTTATATATTTTTCTAGACAGTTCTCATTATTACCACCGAACAGGGATGGGAGAAGGAAAGTGCAGATGATGAAATAAATTGGAGTGGAGGATGAAAATTCTGCCTTTTCATAGGAAAGCTGTCAGATGGATTAATGGCTGGGCTGAGCCAAATAGCTCCATTATCAGATCAGATAGACACCTCTCCCCTCTCTTGCTAAAATAAATGAGAAAGGGGGCTCTGATATGGATTTTGTGAAAGATTAACCCCTTGAGAGTAAATTAAAGACAGGATAATAGAGTTCCTTACTACGCATGTGTAACTACTACTCTGATAAATCGGGAAGAATGTAATCTTACATATGCCAGTGACATCCAAGTCTTTCAAAAATCTTGATATAGCTGTATCTATCGATACAGATGTATTTTATTTTCTTGCAGGACTAGGAGCGAACCCACAAAGCATATGAATGAAACGGAAAATCACTGCAGCAGTGGGTATGCCATACCAACACAGACAGAAAACTCCATTTTCTTCCACTCAACCAAAAATAATGCCTTCGTTCAGAAAAAGTGTGTGGGGGGGAAAGTGCAATACCATCTCTGAAGCTAGCAAAAGGAACATAGGAAAGAAAGCAAAACAATGAAGAGAATGAGTTTAGTGTCCTGTCCTGGGCCAACGTCCACACACCAGGGGAGCAGCTAGGAGCGTGCTTGCCCTGAACCCACATCAGAGAGCAGTGTGTGGGAGGAAGTCAGGCTCTGAGGTGACATGAAAAGTAACCTGAATATGTCCACAGGTGCCCTGTGTGAAGAGCTGCTGAATGCCATAATGCACCATTCAGATTCTCGTTGAAGCAGCTGCATTGCACAGGCCGTGTTCCTGCAGTTTGCGTGTGACCAAGTGAAACAACTCCTCGCCGGTCCCATGTTGATTGCACAATATGGAGGGAGGGAGGCTGCTAATCTGCACTTACCTCACAAGGGTGTGTTGGAAAATTAATAAAACAAAGTGGAAGGAGAGGTCAGAGAAACCAATTGACAAGATGAACAAGACAAATGATAAGGGGGCTGGAAGAACCAACTTGGTGTGTGTGGAAAGGCTGCAAATGAGATAGGGATGCTCCAAGCAATGATTGCAAGGTGACTTGACAATGTTCTGCAAATATTTGAGGGAATAAACAGCACTGGGAAGAGAAATTAGTATGACAAGATTTATCATAGAGAGCAGGAAGATGATCTGCCAGAAAAACTTTTTGAAAGACATAATAGGTGGTGAAATAAGCCTTCCAGTGGCAAGAGGAGATGTTGCATTGGGTCAGATTTTTAAAATTAAATTGGAAATCAGCAACAGAGAGCAGTCCTGCTTTGGGTGAAAGAATGAATGTGTGACATACTAGTGTAGGCATCTTCTAGGTTTTGATTCTCTCATACACCTTTACTTCGCACATGGGTTTGTACCTGAGGGATGTAGCATTCTAGGGAAGTTATAATAAATTTGAAAAGCAAGTTGGACATAAAGCAGCAAACCTTTGACAGCACGAGAATGAGTGTATAATCATGCTCAGCTGTGCTCAGAAGCCCAGAATAACAACTTGCAGTTTTCTCTGCAGGGGTTTTGACCCTTATTCACAGCCAGCAGAGCCCTGTGTCTCAGTGGTTTACCCCATGGTACTGGGCCAACTGCTGTCCTCCCTAGGACCTTGGCTGGAGGGTGCTGTGGTTCCCCTCACCCTGTGCGTCTTGCTTTTCTTCCCCGGGAATCAGAGGTGTGGGAATGGGAGAAAGAGGCCACTGTGTGCCTGAGGCTCAGACCCCTCCATTGTGGATTTCAGCCAGGGTGCTCACATGGTGCAGGAGTTCAGAACCGTCTTTGGGCTTGAATGGTCACTCCGGCCCATATCAGGCAGCTCCCAGCCCTAGTGTTCTATTTTGTGGCAACTTAGTTTCTTTTAAAATTTTTGGTGAGCAACCTTGTTAGAGACTTTAGAAATTGTAGGTGTATAAAATCACTGGAATTTCTTCATGCACACTGATTCTCCAAAAACGAACTGTGTAACACCATTTGTCCTTAGAAATGCTGTACTAATTCCCCTTCACTACTTCAGGTTTATTTGTATCTGCTGATTTTGTTATTTATTATAGCTTCTAACAATTTATACTATACTATACTGTACTATGAATATAGTTGTCTTAACCCCCTCCTCATCTCAGTGCACCTGTGGGGGATTGTTCTCAGCAGAATTGGGTTTAAACCAGAATCTCTGTCAGATTAATGGGTGATGAGCAATGCATGGAGGCAGAAGTTTGGTCTCTGAGCTCTGTGATTTTTGCCTTCTCTGCCCAGCGATGCTCCTGATGGGTGGGGGAACTGGCTCTTTGTTTCTGCTCGCCAGGTGGAACAGCAGGTGAACGTGTATCTGAGCATCTCTGCTGGGTGGACTTAAACTACTTCTTTTTCAGAAGTGCATGACTTGTCACAAGACTATTATTTATATTAAGATCTGAACATTGATTTTTTTTTTTTTTTCCCCTTCATCCACACTTGTGTTTTTTTCTGCTGTTTTTCTTCCCTGGATATATTTTATGTCACCCCTTTCAACACAATATGTCTTCCTTTTTCATCTGTTGAAACTCTCTTTAGGTGTTCAATTTGCCTCCAGAAACCTGTGGTGCAAAAATGATTTTTCAGGGAGTGCTGTTAAGGAGGGATCTGACTACCTTTAATGAGGTGTGTCTTCTATAGTCCACACTTTTCATCACTGCTTTGGCTTACCTTCTTGTCCATTGTTCCTGAGTCATAGTAACAATTCAGAGATCTCACTGAAGACATGAGAACCTAGTGCTTGTCTTTACTGTATCGTCTCTTTCCAAGCAAATGTGCGATACCCCAAAGTGTCTTCTCTCTATTTTACCCTGCTATCTATACTTTAACGTAAATTAGTTACGTGGCCTTGGTAAGAAATGCTGAGCAGAAGTCTGCTGTCTCTTTGCAAATACAGAAGGATTTCCTCATCATCCTACCCTACCTTTATTTTATTCCCATTTGAAAGCCAGAATTATTGACAGATGGGTATGAGTTTGTCACAGCATGTTACAAAGCTCCATCAGAATGTCTAGCAATCATTTTGTATAGTAGGGGTATTTCCACTTTTCAGCCTATCTGTATTTGAACCTCCTGGCCCCTGTTGACTGCAGTGTTGTGCTCCTCTTGCTTGTTTGCAGAAGAATGCTTGAAACACGGTGAAGTGCTATAACCTGTTCTAAAAAAGTCTCAGAGAGGACAAATTGCAGATGCTGATTTGCCTTTACATGTTGAGAAGCCAAGCAGAATAGGTTAATATGCTTCCTGGTTACGCAGTTTTGAATCTCAGCAGGTTTAACTTGTTCTTACTCCTTCAGAGGAATTAACTGCATATAAATTTGATTCTGTGTCATATATACCCTTTGACTGTTTTAAGATCTTTTCATGGTGATGCTGTGGTTCTACATAAAACATGAAATTTTTTACATGACCAGACTACCAAAGATCTTTTTTCATATATTCCAGTGTGAGTAATAAAAATATGAGACCTGAAATTTGTCTAAGTCATCTCCAAATTTATAATTTCCATGCTATTTAAAATTTATTTGAATTATTTAAAATGTGATCTAATCCATCCTTCTCTCTGAGAAAGTGACCTGTGTAAAAATTAGATGCTTATTACTTCTTAATTCTTTATTGAATGGATTTGGACGTCGGACATTTGCTTGTTTCCTATTTCCCATCCAGAGGTCTGCTGTGAATATTAGAGTCTGACGCTGTTTTGTTAACTTGCTTTTCAAGTTCGCACTTTCAGAATATTAAAATATATGTATATAACTTTTTCCTCTGCATTATCTAGAAGGAAATGGAAGGAGGGAGAAATGATGGGAAAAGCCTGTGGGAAAGCAAAGCAGCGATCTTACACCCCTTGCTTCATCTCATATTTCTCTTTGCTCTGGCTACAGGACCTTTTTTTTCTGAACATCTTTCAGTTGTGTTCCCTCTAGGCCATCTGAGATACACACGTCTATTCTGCCTGCTTCCTACAGGAGAGGCACTGACTCTTCCCCACGGATTGTATGTCAGTGTCACAAAACACGTCCTCTTTGTTTGTTATCAAGATGGACAGCACTAGCAGGCTGCTCAGATATGCCAACTTTAATATGAATTTTACTTTCAAGAAGAGTACACAGATTTTGTGCGCGTATCTTAAAAGCGCCTCTTGCCTTTTGAACTCTGACCGTTACGCATCAAACCATGGGAAGGCTTCTACTGTCATGGTTACCAGTCCTTGCTTTCACCCTGTCCTGGGAGGAACCTGAACAAAAACAAATGACAAGAGACAATCTTGCATGCCTTTAGCTGGCTGACAGTAGGAAATAATGCAATTTCCCATAAAAAAATAAAAAAACACTGGGAATACATTGCTTTCTTTGTTTTCTCCAAAGAAAATTGACCCTTTGGTTCTTGAAGTTAACCATTACAGAGGGTGTCTCAGAAGCGCTCCTGCTCCAGCTACAAAACAGATATTACAAAATGTCTCAGCCTGCCTTAGTTTTAAACTTGCATGACCTGTAGCTAAAGACTCATCACTATGCACAGTAATGTGAAAGCAACTGGCTACTAATTTCTTTCTGGATGATGAACTACCTTGTATGTAATCTTGCTTAATAAATGAGTATATAATAGATATATACATTAGTCACCATTTTGGCAGACTAAACTGGATGAAAATATAATGATGTTTACTCTGTAGACTCATAACACTGTTATAGCAGTATAAAGGAAATCTGAGAACTGGGTCACAGAAAAATATATTGTCTGAGGTATGCATCTATTGTAGCATATTCAAATAGTTCATATATACTTAGTACAACACAGGTCCAGGCATCAGATAATAACGTACTTTAGATTCAAGAAGCTTGACAGCAGTATTGACTTTGAACTCTTATTGTTTTGGGCTAATATTACTGCAATATTTAACTCAGATGGTTGAATCTTTGTATGTAATACTTAAGAAAGATGGCTGGAAATTGATCTGCTTACTCAGAGTTTATTTTTTAGAGACTTATACAAAGAGGTTTTGTATGGTGAGCTGACCAAAGAGTTCAAGGTCAGCCCAAGAGCTTGCCAGGTCTGTGCTCTGTCACCCATGTTATTCGATTATCTTGCTGACTGGATATGGAGATGAGCCCTTGGTCATTGCAAAGGGGAAAACAAAGTTAGGGGGTTTTATTAGTATGTTGACAGTTCTTAGACTTTTCTTCTGACCTTGGGTGTAATCAAACACAGAATTTTTACAGAAAACACTGCTTTAAAGGGAAAATATAAGTTATCCTAAAATATGGCACTAACGATTTTATGGTCAGTGACCAGGAGAATTTTTTTGATGCCTTCAAAATTGTAGGAGTAAGGAATGCTGGAGATCAAGTCAATCAAGTGGCTTTCTTTCAAACTAACTATACTAAATCTATTGCTATTTTCTTGGGTTCTTACCAGATTACTGCTGGTATAATTCCACTAATTTTCTATAACATCACAGAAGAAGGAATTGTTCCTCACTTAGGAGATACTAAATAAAGCTGAAGAAGGTGGTTTGCATCTACCCGAGCTGCCTACAAACACTATTCTTAGCCTTGGAAGGTGATGGCTGCACTCCACCTGTAAGAAAAACAGAGATAAGTGCATTGATTCTTTCAAACGTTTATGCACATACTTAAATTTTCCCCTGGCGCTCAAGCTGGTCACTCAAAAGAAAGTTGTTTGTTGTTACCCTTTTTTCTCTAAAGAAGCATAAGGTAATGTGCCACAGGCCATGTTGATTCTAGAAAACAAAGCACAGGTCACATGCTCAGAGCTGAAGAGCCACAGCCCTAAATTTGCTCTGCATCAGTTCATTGACTTAAAGTTGCAACAAGAGAAGGATGTCAAGAGTGCAAGTTTATTGCACTTTTAATTGGTAGGGTTACAGTGAGGTAAGGTGTAATTCTTACTTGAATAATTTATTTTTTGTGTCATAACTCATTAATGAGATCAAAAGAAAAAAAAATTAATTGTTATAGGTTGATTTTCTTTATAGGTCTTCCAGGAACAGGTCTAAGTTAAAATCTATAAAGGTCTTGAATCTAACTTTTAAAACAAGGTTTCTTCCCTCCCCGCTTTTTTTGGAAACAACTTAGTTCTCTGGTTAAGACTTTCTGAGCCAAAGAAACTACTTCTAGAAGAAGCAAGCTACCCACTTTATACATACTCCACTGCAGAATATTGACATCATGTGAAAGCAGTGGTGATTAATCCTAAAATACTCTAGGGTAAGTCACTGAATAGTTAGTGCAAGGGAAATTAATTTTAGCTTTGAAACACTATACTTACTCTGGATTGGAAAACAGGGGGAAGTACGATGGGAGATTCAGGCAATATTGAAGCTTCTGTTGAAGCTAAATATTATCTTCTCATCCACAACAGTCATTTTGAAACTAGGAGTTGTCTTTTAGTCTTAAGATCCCCTCTGGCATTCCCCGAGTCCTCTTCCTTCACCGCAGTCCATGCTTTTGATTAGCACCATAGGGGCAGCATTTAGGTGACCAAACACAGACATCAATGTCTGACTTAAGAGTCACCAGAAAGAAATAAGCACTTCCAGGGCATGAGTTCTCTCTCTTAAAGTATTTGTATAAAAGTCAGATGAATTCTGTTCTAAAATATCTCTTTCCTTCTACTAACTCCCAGGGAGTTTCTGGTCATTAGCACAGATTTAGGTATCTATACAACAGCCGTTTGAACCTTGTGAGCTGACTCCTTGTCACTGTGTCTGAGCCAACGTCTAGCACGATCATTAGAAGGTTTCTTAGGCTGAAGGGAGTCTGACTACGTGAAAAAGAAATATGTGGGAAACATCTAAAGAACAAAATGGAAATGTTTGTATTTTAATGAAAAAGTGGTAAAGTTTTCTGTTTTGATTTGGATTTCCTCCATAAACAAGCTGCTTGGTACTTTTGCCTGGTTGAAACACTTTAAGGATATTGATGCTAAATCTGGTCTTTGAAAAATAATAACAAAATTAACTGCTCTTACTATAGATTAAGGAATATCCTCCAAAAGATGGGAGCGAGCCATTTAAGGTGCTCAGGATATCTCCTAGCTTATTTGCTGATTAAAAAATGGCTGTAGCAGAAATCAATATTACTTGATCTAATAAATCCTTCACTGCCTCTGTGATGACATAGATTCTCTACTCAGTTTTCTTCTCCTGGTTAAACTTCTCCTAGAATGAAGATTAAAAATTAACTCAGTATGGGTCAGTCTGGAGCCCTCCCTTTGCTCAGTTACAGGCAGAATGGCTGAAGTAATAATTTTCAGTAGCAGAGTTACCACAGTGGGGTGGAATTTGGGAAAAAAAAAAAAAAAAAAAAAAAAAAAGAAGAGAAACCAGTGCAGTATTCTCAGTGCACTAAAGGTAGATTGCAAGCATGAGAATCAAACACATCTACAGAAAGTTGAATCAGGTGAATGATGGACTGAGTGAAGAGTTGTATAGTCTTATTTTAGCTAGTCCTAATTTATTCTGGAGAGCCAGAAGCTGCTAGACTGCCAGCTGCAGGGGTATTAGTTGAGTATACACGGCAGAGACAGCATACACAGTGGTAGGGCCTGTCTTATTTATGCTACCCTGCTCACAAGCCTACAGCCAGCCCAGAGGCAGATCCAGCTTCTAGCGATAAGGGGAGAAGTATTTTCTCTTCCAGCTCAGCCAGTCTTTAGATCTTTATGGGAACCAGGGAGCAATTAGAACCAGTTGGAAAAATGGTGGGAATATTAATAGGAAAAATAATAATTAATCTGTATTATATGAAGAAAAATGAGATTTTTAGACATTTTATAGCTTTGTGACAGTAAAGAATAGTGGCTTGTCTGGGTATGCCCAGCATGCAACTGTTCTATATTCCAGACGATAAAAGAGCAGCAGCCAAAAGGCACGGAGTTAGCCTTGTCCAGCTTGTGTTAGAAATAAGTGGAAGAAAAAGAAAAGGCATGATCATCTTGACCAGCTGTGGTTTTTTTGCACCGCTTGGTAGGAAAGGGGAGCACGCTGGTGTGCAGTGGTGCCTGTACAACAGGAGTGGAGTGGGTTGTTCCAAACAACTCTCGTGGTTGGAGCAGAGCATTCAGAAGAAACCTCTCAAGGCTTTCTCTATGTAAAATAAAATGCATACAAGTTTTTCTCTGAAGGAATATAGCTGTGATCTCTTGAACACCATTCAGCCTGCTGCTTTACAGCATATTTCCCAGAGCACAGTGCATGTTGTAACGTTGGCTGGGAGTTCCCCAGGATATAGTGCTGGCAGACAGCATTCCTCTGTTATGTCATCTTGAAAATAGTTACTTGCTGTGGCTACTGCTGATGTTGTTGGGAGGTGACTGTGCCAGCCTAAATATCACTTAAAATTTCTGAAAGTTGGAAATGCTACTGCTTACCAGTCTAGAACCAGCTTTCTGATATCCTGATGCTTCAAAGTAGAAAGAGAAGACTGATACTCCCTTTCAGTCTGAGCCTCCATTTTATCTCAGAATTCAGATTTCTGGTATTTAAAATTACTGTTTTGCTATAAAGCTATAATAGTATAAATAAGATTAGACTAGAAGATGGTTCACGTCCTGCAAGGATGTAGTTATACCTTGCAAAACAATATGCAGCAGGAATGATACAGATGCATTACCAAAAATTTTCCTGGAAGTTTGCATCCATTAAATCAAAAAAGCAACACGAATACAGAAAAAAAAAAAAAAACAAACAAAACCAACCAAAAAAACCCCAACCCAAAACGAACCACAAACAAAAAACCCCCACCAAACAAAAAACCTCTGTAAGAGAAAAGTGTATAGGGAAAATTTATAAAGAAAAGGTTTTTAAAGTAGACTTCTGAAGAAATTATATTTTAGGTTCTAGTTGTGTTGTTAAGACATAGTGTAAGAGTTCATATGGCCTGATCCAGGGACTGTACTACAGAATATTGTGCTGAGCAGCATAAAATAACTCACAGCTATATCTTTTTTCCTGGAAATGCTAAGGCTTTTTTTGCAGGGGGGAAGCCATGCAGATGGCTTCTCAGAAGCATCCTACTGCAGTCACAAGAGCAATTTGGAATAATTTGTTTCTCTGTGTGTTGAATTGATTCTGAACAGGCACAGTGCTAATCAAAATAGTTTTCATTCCCTCTAAATAATAGAGAGATACATTTAAATCTATATAACAAATGAGATCATTCCATGATGTTTTTGTTCATTATTCATAACAGGCCACTGAGTGTAAGTTCACAAGCAGTCGCAGTTCTGATAGTGCCAGCATCTCTGTGACTTGAAATATTCACATGCTGTGGCTCTTCTTCTAGTCTGCCTTTTGGCAACCACAAAGCTGCAAAGCCTCCAGGCCCGGGAATCTGATTTCACCTCATCTACTTCTGACTGTGGCCCACGTTGAGAGTTAGTCCCTCCTAATGAAGTGCGTGTCTTCACCTGTGCAATTCTAATGGCTTCAGCTCTACTGTGTTTTTCCTTGGGAGCCTGGGATTCGCTATTTGGCCTTTTTTTGGTGTCTCTCTTTTTAAATCTTCCTTTAACACAGTGGGGACAGATGAGATGACGTTTTCTCTTTGCCAGTATCTGGGCTCAGGGACAAGTACTCACATTTTCAGAGGGCCTCCCATTGCCACTGGCTGCCCAGGAGGCATCTCAGGGGGATGCCAAGGGCTGGCTGAGCGGGAAGCAGAGCTGCCTGCTGTTTGCATTGCTCACCTCTGCTGGGTCAGGCTGTGGCAGGAGGGCAGGATGGAGTAAATGGAGCGGGCTTTGCTACTGATTATGCTGTGTTGACTCGGTGGGTGTCAGATAGCAGCATCTCTACATATGTCAGTCTAGCAGCTTTTCAAAGAACAGAATTACTATTAAATCCCTATACAGATAACAGAAGATTTGAAGATCAAGCCAAATTATTTTCTTTCTGTAACATTTGCCACCAATCCTTTTGTCACCTGTTACAACCTCTTTAATTAGTCTAGTACTGGGGCCATTTTTATGCACTCTGCACCAGATTTGCTGGTCTGCTTTTTTCTGGGGCGCAAAAGAGAAATGGATGGCTCCAACACAGTGAGATCTGCTTCTCAGATTCTTTGTTTTCTTTATAGCTCCCGTCTAACAAGAACAGGGCTTGTTCTAACTCTTACCCACTGATTGCAGCTTTTCAAGGGCTTCCAGCCTGGAATAAGTAGTGGGTTTACACCCTCCTAGTGCATCCCCTATGGCTGAATGTCATCGGAGAGGGCAGCTTCAGACTGCTGTGAACCTGCTTGAAACTTCTCTCTCTGTTAAGGTTATATCCAGCAGAACAGTTCGCCAGAGCTTGCTGAGTAGTATAAAAGGAGCAGAGTGTGACAGTGTGACAGTGAATTTGTCAGTGTATCTGAAGTCTTATTCTGGTTGCCAACTTCATCGCATGCTCAGTTGCTTAATAAATTCATTTCTATTTTAGCTCCCCAAAAGACTGCTGACCTTATGGAACAAGTGAGGGAAAAGAAGCAAGACAAAGTCATTTTCCTAGTGCTGCCAGTGTGGAAGTGATTCTAATTCCACCTGTGAAGGTATTGTAATCTACAAACATTTATTTTCTTTCCCTTATTTCTGACTGCTGATCATAGGTGGAAAAGGTGGAAAGTCTATGCTGGATCAAACACTGACTTCATATGCCTGCCATTGAAAGATTTCTCCTACAAGTCACTCTTTAATTATAATTAACCTTTAACTGACTTGTTTAAAAAAAAAAAAATCAGATGAAACTTTTGTCATTTCTGTTACAAAACATACACAACTATTAATAACTTTGTCAGGAAGCCCTTGGCACTCCTCCTTCTGATATGATGCATGGCAATTTATCGCTACCTGTATTTCTGATCTCGTAACCAGTTTTCAATCCATAAGGTAGCATTAGTACATCATCTTTTTCTGTTTTATACTCTCTGGGCTATTTGACTCAAACTCAAACACTTTCACCGAGCATGTTCTCACTAATTTTGTAATTGCAATATCCCAGTCACTCGGGGCGATATGCTCTCTTTGCCTAAGTTGCTTTTGCTGGTGATAGCATTGCTCGTAAGGAAGAAGCCGTGCCCTGGTGTGTGCAGCGTCTCCAGCAACAGGAAGTCTTTTGTGACTGCTGCGGTGAGAGATGTTTGTATCACTTACTGTGACAAAGAGGGTGTCTGCTGTAATAGGCTTTTGTACCTGTAAGAGGAAAAGGTCTGTGCACAATAACTAAAGAACATGCTGAGTAAACGGATTTAAAAGGCATTTCTACACACTGAATTATCCTGGGGTCTGGAATAATAATATCAGGATGAAATAGAGCAGTAAAAACATGCAATAGTTGGTTTAAAGGAAAGGAGGCCCTCTGGGCAGCCCTTAAAAAGGGTGAGTGATGCCTTAGCCTGTGTTGGGACAAGTGTTGCCGGTGGAGATAGCGAGGTGTTACAGTCACTGTGTAAAGCAGTCACCAGAGATCATCTGGGATCCTGTCTGCAACTCTGGTCACCCACGTGGAAAAAAGAGGAGTTTGAACTACCACAGACACGGTCACTGCCAGTGCAATTAGAAGGGCTTTGTCTGTTCCCTTGAGCCTAATGAAGGGTGAAAGACAATATGGAAACTGTCTATAAATACCTCAGGAAAGACAAAAGCTGCGTGGGTGAAAGGAGCATGTTGGTACAAAAGCCAAGAGCAGGTATAGTGGCTATGAATAAATGTAGACTGTAACAGAGAAGCAAGTTTGATCCTTAAAGAATGGAAGTCTGACATGGTAGAGACAAAACAGAACTTTTAAGGAGGAACATGACAGGTTATGAGAGACTTTATTTGATAGGTTGTCTACAATAGCAAGGTGACCAGGCTAGACAAGCTAATCTTCTGTCTCTACCCTGGACTTGCTCTGAATTTGAGCCCACCGGCCAAGCCAGTCCTCTCTCCCTTTAGCTTCTCCTCCTCCTTTCCCACTCTGTGGGGTCTCTGCTGTACCTTTGCAGGGATGCGCATCCTCCTACAGCCAGTGACATCTGTGGGAGGAGAAGCTGTCCCCTTGCAATGTCCCCTTTGCTGGTGATAGCATCAGACCCAATGCTGCATGTTTATTTTGGTTTCTTCCAGTATTTTTCGAAGAAAAGAAGTTGGATCCCTTAGGCTCGGTTTTCCAGTGAGATCTTCCTTTACTTTCCATATAGAGAAGCCCTTTTAGCGCCTATGATTCTTAGTGTGTCTCCCACATTGCTTCTGTGATAATGTAAGTGTCAGTGGTATACACTGATAATTTACTAGACAAGAAAAGGAACTTTAATTGGCATAGTAATAGGAATAAGAAATTAGATTGATTAAATTGGATTTAGCTGTTTGACTATGCATGTAAGTCTCTCTCCTCTCCCTTCCCCTCAGTTCAGTATCCCATTTATTTTAGCTGTGATACTTTGCTTATAATTAAGGCATAGGGCCTTAATTTTAGATGCTTCTCTGAAATATTTTAGCTTGTAGCTTTTAATCTAACCAGTTAGACAATGCAGTAATAACTGAAGAGAAAGATGCTGCCAAAGCTCAATGCATCCAAGGAAAAATTTCAGTCATTCTGCAGAGGGGTCTGTTTCTGCACTGACCTACACAGCAAGCTTCAGAGATCCTATTTTAGCTGAGGTTGCTAAGTGCTTACAGGAGTGAATCTGGATTGAAGTGTGGTCTCTCATCTTTTCTAATACTAAAATCCCTTTTATTTCCTATAGCATCCATACTGCTTTTCGTCTCCAGGCCTTCTCATACTTCAGTTTGTAACTACAGTAAAACTTATTTAGGGTTAAGGAGTTATGCCCATCACTATGGCATCTGGTTTTGCTTCTCCACTCTTCATTAGGATGAAGGTGCCAGGGAAAGTCTCTTTCATTTGTGTATATTGTGCCAGTGTGACAGACCTGTCTTTTCATGGGCTTGTGATTTCATCTTATACATCTTTAACCTATGGTTACCACTACTGGCATTGTTTCCAAAGAGGTTTTCTTGCTTCTCTTCTTACTAGTGATAATTAATTGTGGTGGTTAAATAGTACCGTTACCCACATTCTTTTTTCTCGTCTTGGGAATATTCTTGACTAACAGCTGAAGTAATGTGTAGATACTGTCACAGCAATTTAAAACCTCAACTTCATAAAATAAGTGCAAAGCCTGCTAATGAAATATGAGAGCAATGGGTGTCTGTAGTCTCTGCTTTCTCCTCAGACTGAGAAGTAGCTTACATCTGCACAAGGAGTTCACCTGCTGCGATTCTGGTTTATCTTCACAATCTGGTCATGACTAGTTTTGACTTGATTATTGTTTAATTGTAGATATTTAACATGGAAGTTTGTTACCAAAATGGGGCACATGAAGCATTGGAACATGAATTTAAACAGATAGGAAGTAAGAGGAAAATCAGTGCTGCTTTCCAAACTGAATTTTACTGCATCCTTGCTTAAACATTTAGAAATCTGTTGCCCTTGTTTACCATCTCACCGGGGTTAAGGGCCACAAGATGTCAGTGTAGCACCAAACATGAAGAAATGGCAAGCAGGTTTTCTGCAACCACTTAAATTGTCACGCTGGTAAAAGCCTGTTGACTCCAACTACAAAGCGAAGCGCAGTGGTCATGAAATGGTCCCTGTGATGAGTAGTCACTTCTGAGTCTGGAGCATGGGGAAGCAGCAGGGGAGGGCAGGCAGGAGCATGCACTTAGTATGGACTGTGTATGGAGGTAAAAGGCTGAGCATGCCTGCAGAGAAACGGGCAGTGCAGCTCCCATTTTCCAGTAAAGCACACAAGTCTGGCCGTGCCCAGCCCCATTAGTTCCCACTCAACCTGTTGATTGTTACTAACTGGCAGTTAAGAAGAGGAGTGTGTGTCATGTATCCTAACACTGAAAAGCATTCTTGATAATGTGCCAGAAAATTGTTGTATAGTGGTGAGAAAAAGCAAGTGACGGAAATACAGGTCCTTGCATTGCCTTCTGAGTGACTGCTAAAGAAAATCTGATTCAGGAGTTCTGAGGCTGATAATAGCTAAAGAGACATCTCCAAGAGCTCGGGTTTGTTGTTAATATTTTTGCAGTTTTCTACCCCTTTGAGAAACTATGGTATGACGAGTCTGACACTGAACAACCAAACTGTATTTGGAAAATGTCTCTTAGCACACTGGAACTGTGTTTTTCCAGGAGTGACTGTTTCTGCATGCAAAGGAAACACTTGCTGTTTGCCTCTGTGTATCTATACCCCCAAGTGTGATAACAAAGGAACCCAGAGAAAATGACAGTTGAATAGTCCAGAGATGACTGGGTCTGATTCTACAAATTAAGCCAGCTGGTACAAATCAGTCCATTAGCTCACTTGTGTGTTTTGTCCTCTACTTGCACTTTGCCTCAGAGGTGACTCTCTCTTTTGGATTTGGCTTAGTTTTCCTTATGCACTGTGTAACTCAGTAACTTTGGCAGCTGCATAGTGAGGGGGTCAATCCACGCTTTCCCCTTCCAGTTCAGATGTATTCAGGCATGATTACAGAAAAGAGAGAGAAATTGCAAATCATGAACTTATTGTTGGGTATCAGATTTTTAAAAATAATTAGAAGCCGCCAGATATTTTATTATCTGTCAGATTAATAATTTTAGAGCATATTTTATTAAGGAAGATGAAGTGTGGTGCTAATCTCCCTGGGAAAGTCTCCCTTCATTAATACAAATCTGTTAGCACAGTTGTGGCCTGGAGCTAAAGCTGGGACTGAGTGCCACTCTGAGACTCAGACATCTGCGTTTGGGACCTACTTGGCACACACGTTTCCAAAATGCTCCCCATCTCTTTTATGGACTGAAGCTAAATCCAGTGCCACAGATCTGAAGAACTGAGGAGCACTTAAAATCCAGAGCTTGGCCACCATTTTAAGTTTGTGCCTCTTTAAGTCTTGTTTTTTTTTTTAACTACCACTTTCCAGGCTGTTGTCCATGAAGATGGGATAGGGCATGTCACTGGGAATTGGTAAATGGGAACCACGGTTGGGAAATGAAGACCCCAGTGGGAACTGCTAGCCCACAGTGCCAGGGCAGAGACAGCTCATCTGTAATGACTGGACGTAATGACATGTATTTCTTTAATTCACACTTTCTCCCAAAATTTGAAGTCTGTTTAAACAAGTGGTTTTTGAAACTGCCTGGAAAATCTGAACTGAGAGTAACAGAACCCACTGTGTTTCTGTGCCTTTAAGCAAAGTTTGAAGCAATACTTTACACAGAGCTACCAGTCTCATCCAAGGCAAAGTACACCCAAGAAACTGAAAGGACATAAATGTTTTCTGAACATCACTAAAATTTTACTTTTGTGGTATCTCACATAAGTGGAGTTTCATTTTATTGATGAAAATTGGAAATAAGATCAAAACCGGTAATAGTGACACATTTATTGGCCTAAGACCAGACTTGTTCAAGCACTTTTATCTATGGCACCATGCAAGCCAGCAGTTACTGAATGTTGCAGGATAAGTGCCTAGCTCTCTGCTCTCATATTTCTGGAAAAAACACTGGTTCAGTGACAAACTGATGGCATGATAGAACTTGTTTTATTGCTGTATTATTTGCTCCTTTTTCTATTAGATCTGTGCTATGATAAGATATAGCCATCAGCATAACCAGGCAATTTTGTTTTGAATGCTAAAACCTAATCAGGCATTAACTAAACACTTTCTTACCACTGCAAGTGACAGCAACATTTGATCCTCCTTCTGCCAAATTCGATACATGAAAACTCACAAAGATAATACATTAAATGAACTAGGGCACTGATAATTTCTCTTCTTTCTCTCATTTTATGAACACAAAATGTTCCTCTTTACATTGTGGGCTTTTAGAGCACTTAGATATGTTTAGATTTTTTTTGTGGTGAGAATACGAAGTGCTAAGCCTTCATAATGTAGGAGCCCCTATAACAGATGCATATGGGTATATACTGTGATTTTTATTACAGCTTGGTAAAATATTACCAGCCTACTCAGCCAAAATATCACGCTTTAGGTAGAGGAATTAAGTAGCATTAGTTTGCTTTGTTATCTTCATTGTGATAGTGGAGATGGATGAATAGATTTTGTGCCTGAGCTGGCAAAAATTCTTGACAATATTTTAAGGCTGTTTCTATTTACATGCTGGTTAAGGACAACCTAGTGTTGGAGAAGCATCATATGGCAATGTGAGCTAGGAGAAAAGAAAAAGAAAAATCAAACAGCTTGATTTGAGGTAATGTTGTTCCTTCCAGTCTTGCCAGACATGTATGCTATATCCAGTTTAAAAGCTGCTCTTTGACTTCACGTAAATGCAGTAATTATATATTGCTGTCACCCCAAAGAAAAATGCAAGGAATCTTCTAAGCATATGGAAGATAAGAAAAAATGGGTTACCTTAGAAGGCCTCATCTGGGAATGCTAAACTGAAGTATGTGTCCTGTGCTTAGTCATTAGTATCTATCTATAAATCCAGGCATGAAAAACTGAGAAGTGCTAATGCACCCACAAGAATACATCCAAATTATATAAAGATAGCTTTATGCAATGCATTATCTGACAGAGAGATGAATGGATCTCTGTTTCTCTTCCTTCTGTATTAATGTACTTTGGCTCACTATCCTATCTAGCCACCTTTCAGTGTGAATGGATGTAATTACTTCATTGATGTTCTAATTACCATCAGATTGTATTGTTGTTCAAGGACAGATGATCACAAAAGACTCTGTATTTAACAACAGACTTAAAAAACTCATTCTGCTTCATGCTGGTCTCATATACACCATACCTAGCAGGAGATGCACAAAATCTGCTGTCATCTTTTGCGCTTTTGGGACGGTGCAGTTTGCAGGAAGGCTGTGTTTCAGAGTAAATATTTGTCACGTAGGCTTGTGTCATTGCTTTATCCCTCAGTTTCCTGTTCCTCTTCACACCCATTTCCCAGAAACTCCAGAAACAGAAAAAAAAACAAAATCAGCTTTGACCAAATACTTATTTTTTTTCCCAAGCTGCAGCTCCTGGGGTAATACAGTTTAAGGCTCTAAAAGGATGTCTCAGTCCTGAATGGGAGCAATCTCCCTTTGCTGAGTGGAACCAGGTTATAAAAATACATACACGCTCCCTTCATGGCTAGCTTTGCCATCCTGGACTATATATGATGTCAGCAACTGCTTGTCCTTCCATATCTAAGTCTGATCTAAAGAAATGTAGCTGTGGGCTTCTGCCTGATTGGCACCACGTTTGTCCTGACAGGGGATACAGTAGTTCTGAGATCAGTATTAATGAGTGTGGGAACAGGGCCATAGCTACATGATGCTATCAGCAGGTTGTGCTTCCCTTGACCATGGATGACAAATTATCCATGTTGTGTATCCTCACTGATTTACATGCCTGCATGCATATGTTTTTTTCCAGCAAAGATATGTTTCAGGTTTGCAGTATTCTAACACAACAAAGAATGGAGGCGTAATGCCATGCAGCCAAAAAGAACGGCCACTTCTCTTTTTTTGGCAACAGAATTTTGCAATATTAATGTACTTATAAATGCGCTGTTTAAAATGGGACACTGAAAACTAATTCCTGTTAAAATATAAAGGTTAATAATGCCCAGAGAGAGATTATGAAAGAATCAAAGTACTGTGTTCAAGAGCTCTCCGCTGTAATTGCCCAGATAACCTAGGGCCAGATCATATCAACAATATCAACATTGCTCATGCCAGTGAACCCCTACCTCATTGCATAGTCCCACTGAAACCAGCAGCGCTGCTGGGACTGGTCAGCCTAAGGCTGTCAGAATTGCCCCCCTATGAAGATCTTGGGAAACTTTTAAATGTCATTAAAGCTCTGTTAATCTCAGGGTCACCTTACCAGCAATGCCTATGGGAGATTTGTCTGAATACAGCCATTATAAACCTGACTTCAGGTACAGTTTATAAGTGAAATTGGATTAATAAAAGTATTTCTGCTATGTAAATTGCTCATGACCATGCATCTGTAATTTTTATTTCTTTTTCCACTAAGGCTAGGCCAAAATCATACAGGTTTTTCAGGTTCTGTGGCAGATTTCAAATCACTCAAATTCACCCAGGGAAAAAGAGAATCTTGGGTAAATCAGTTTAGGCCAATATTCAGGTCAGTAGCACGAAGAAGCAACTACAGTGATTGAGCTAAATTTCAGTGAGGATTTAGGCTTGGGTGGATCTGAAACTTACTGAAACTTGGAGAAAGAAGTATGAATTCTTGGGTAGAATTGCAGTGGCCTGTGTGAATATCTGTGGCCTGATCTACTACCTACACCTGGTGTTCTGAGCAGAGGTGTGTCGGAGTATATCTGTAGTTTAATGAACACAGAGGGAAAGGCTGAGAAGTGAAATTAAAGTAAACTGATATGAGGCTTGTTCCACCTAGAAGTTTTCAGGAAACCAACAGCACATTTTTTAATAACCCACCTAGTCACTGATTTGCACTTAGATTCAAATAGAAGTACTGTATTTACTTTATCACTATATGAAATGCTTTTCTCCCCTTCTTTTTAAAGGGAAGCTTCAAAGTTGTCAGACCTAAAATGACAATAACGCTGTTTAGAAAAATTCTTTGTGGCATGAAGTTTCACAGCAAATGCTACTAAGTTAATAAAATGATCCTGAAAAATAGCACTTGCAGCATAAAAGGCCACCTCAGCATGTTTGAGTGATTCACGCAAGATGTAGTCAAGATTCATTTGGTTCGAGTTTTTCCTATAAGCATAAAAATTCTTAATATCTACAACACAAATTATTCCAGTAATGTCTCTGGGATGCCATCTTCTTGCTGAGAAACTTCCCGGAGATCATTTAGGTTTTATTTTACCACTGGTAACCTGGCTGGGTACATTGCTACCTCATTCCTCATCTTTCCAGGAAACAGGAGGAAGGCAGTCTGCCTTGTTATTTACCCCAGAAGAGAGGCTGTGTGGAAAGCAAAATGACGCTGTGGTGTGAATGTAGGTACTCCTGAACCATAACCAGATACATGTTTAATTTCAGGCTTAACAGCCCCAGCAATCCCTTTCAATGGACTTCCTCCAAATATGAATGGAAATAAGCTAACTAATTTTAGACTGCATTTTTACCATGGAGAGTTTTCTGTGTTTCTGGCCCTTTCTTTCTTGGAGATTCACTTTCTTTTCAACAGATCAGCAGTACCCAAAAAAAATCCGTCCCCTGCTTTTTTACTTTCTTTTCTTTACATCTTCTTGTATAAAGTGAATTAGGTCTCTGAATTAGGAGCTAGCTTTTCTGGGTTTGGGGCTTTTCTTTAACAGCAGCCTGGAGGAAGAGGTTTGAACACCTGCGGTCTCTTGATGGATTGTCACAATTTGACTTTCTAAAGTTCTGACATTCTTTGCCTTTTCTCTTTCGTCTTTTGGTGTCAGGCTAATATTTGTACCTTTTGATACGCAGACCTCCAAAGGGACTTCTGGGCCTTAACCCCGGCATTCTCAGGCCTTGTTAGTTTTGATAAAACCAGACGGTTTTGCAATCGCTAAATGCTTTAAAGAAAAATTAAGTCATTCTTGCTTTCCCCTTTTCCCTTTTTTGGGATTTCAGGCCCCTTAACACTTCTCCAGGAGAAAGAAGAAATAAAAAAAAAAAAAAAAAAGGGAACAAATTGCTGCTTCCTTGGAGCCCCAAATGTAGCAGAGCAGGGAGCACAGAATACTTATGTGCCTGATAAATGTCTCTCTTGCTGAAAGCTAAAATTCTGAAGTGGCAAGACGAGGCATGGAGGTCTTATCTTGTATAAAGGATGATGATGTACACTTGTTTTAGTGAAATCAGATTGTTAGGCTGACTTCAGGCTTTGACTTACCCGGGACTTGATTAATATGACCAATTACATATAAAATAGTTCACGTGATAAAAAACAGGAATAGTTCTCTGTGAAAAAAACAAAAGCAATTGATAGTCCCCTTACCAGCCCATGAGAAAGGTTTACTGAGATGAACCCTTTTCCACATAAATCCAGTGATGTGGGACTAAGGGAAACCCTTTTACCGGCCTGTAAAGAGGCCAGAACCCCATTGGAGCAATGAAGCTTCCCTGGGGATTTTGATTCTGGGGAAATTTTTTGTCAGCTCCTCGTCAACTTACATTTGGATAACACTGCCCAGCCAGAAAAAGTGGTTGATGGGAATCTGGGAAGAGGTTTTACAAACTCTGCACCTCGATTTATGCCACGTTGAGCCACTGTTTTGTTTGTCTACAGAATAGCACATGTTATTTTCCCCTCCGTAACTTTTAAGTATTGCTTTTAATTTGAGACAATGAAGAGTAGGGATGCAGTAGAACACGCATGAAATAGCATTGAGACTGGAAATGTGAGATGTGAGAGATGGAGCAAGGCCATAGCTTGAATCAAATAATGGAAATGTGAGTTACACTAGAACACAGCAAGAAAGGGCCAGAAACTGGGAGACGTACAAATCCTGGTCATGAGCAGGGACCCAGAAAACTCCTGGAAATGGTCTGTCAGAAGCAAAAAGAACATAAAAAATGAGAAACCAGCAAGAAAATAAAAAGTTTGAAAAAGAGGAGGTTAGGTTTTCATGGTGTTTCCTCCACAGGATGGGGATTATGGGTAATGGGGCAGAAAAAGCGTGGAATGAGCGGTTCATTTTGAAGTGGATCAAAGCCACTGATTTTGGACAGAGTAAGATTTGTCAGGGTTGTGACAGGGTTAGAATATGGGCCCTGAACTACTTTAAGGCATGCTCAAAGCTCTGCAAAGTGTGAGAAACTAACCTGCTGCTACAGCTTGCCTAAGAAAAACCGCTGTGTGACAACTCTTCAGGAATTTAGGCCAAATTGAGCAGGCAAAAGCAAAGGTGTCTTTAAAATTTAGTTTGCCATTTTCAAAGCATAACATTGTATTCCAGAAGTACTGGAACTTCTCATTTCTATATTTTTACACAGAACTTATTGGCTCCCAATTACAATAAGGCATTTTAATTGTGGTTGAAATCTGGTCTAATTAAAAAAAACAAAACACAAAACCAAAGAAAAACCAAAACCAAACCAAAAACCGTCAGAAAATTGAATAGCACCAAAACCATAATATATTGAGAGGTTTCTGTCTTTTTAAATTAAAACTCCCAACAAACTAAAATGAATAATGTGGTTTGGATTTGATCTAACCTTTTTTTATTTAGGTTCATCCACCAAAGTAAAAAAAAAAAAAAAAAATCTATTATTCCCCCAGATCTAATTAGTTCTGGAAAGAGGTACAGATTTTCTGCCCTTTTTCATTTTAGTTTCACCATTCACCCACACAGTATCTCTTCATCTGTCAATTTTTCTGAGCCTTAACTTAAGGAAGATACAGTTACTGTTGAAAAGTCTATTGTAAAGAAAAAGATTGATCTAATACCAACAGAGGTATTAAACCTCAAGGAAATGAAAGACACCCGTTGATATAAAATAGAGGAAACATTTTCTGTGCTGATAAACTGTAAAAAGGAGAGTTCTATTTACTGCATCTGGCCAGCAGTCTCCTAACATCAAGGTGTACGCTTCAATGCTGCATCCAAGCAGGCTTCAATGCTACTGAGAAAAGCTTGGAACTTTAGACTTTAGCCAAGCGAGCAGTATGTCATTAAAGTGACATCTCTGATACTTGAGACAGTCAGCTGTACAGGTTACATAAATTTTCTTCTAGAAGAGCTAATAAAACTACCCAGGGCAGTACCTAAGAGTTTTCCCTGCCTGATGTCATGGAGTTAGACTGGCTTTCTGCTTTACAGAACATCACAGTTTTCTCTTTAGCTGCTGTCTCCCAGCTGAGCCCTAACTACCGGCGGCAAAGATGCTCTCATTTGCTTTCTGCCTCAGTGAATGCATAAGCAGAACCAGCTCCAGCAGAGAGAGTAGGGAACTGTGTCCTGGGTCAGGATGTAATTTGCTGTTCTTAGTGGAGAATGAGGATTTGTCTACATGCAAAAGCTACCTTTACGTAGTGGTGCTCTGCATCCATATGCACTTACTTCCTCCTTTCAGTGGCAATATACCACTGCAAGAGTATTATTTAGTGTGAAAGAGCTTAGAAAGTCCAGTCATACGGTAGGATTCTAGCTGTTCATAGCAAATAACAATTACAGATCAGTGCACTTTCAGATGTTAAATGATTGCCAATCTGAGCAAATCTGTGAAAAGGCAAAAGGTAAATGTGTTCTGCAAAACTTCCCCTCCTCCCCCAAATGAAAACCCTGTCTTTTCTCTTTCTCTTGATGTTATAATCTGTCATACACGTGGGGCTGAGACTAGGGCCAGGGACTTGAATGCTCTGCTAAATCTGGCTGAAGCAGCTTAATACACTACCGACCCCTGTGTTCTCCCTGCCCTTTGGCAAGAAGTTGCCATGTCTATCGCTGGATTAGTAGAAAGGAGCAGATGCAGCATCTCGGCTATGACTACAGCAGCTTCTGGATAATTGCAAGCATGTTGTCATTGACTGTTCAGGCTAATTAGGCCAGAGAGGTGAGACCACACTGGTAAAAGAGCCTGTAAGTGGGACTGGCTGAGATGTTTGCACACATTTGCTTCTACTGCTTTTCCTCAGGCGTGTGGGAGGTCAGCAAAGGAGCAGGGAGGTCAGCAGGGTACGGGAACATCTTTAAACACTTCAGCTAGTTTCTTTAGAGCTCAAGAGTCAAGCCCTAGGCTTTATCCTGTGGGCTTGATCAAATTGCCTATCGTTTTAAGCTCTTTCTTGAAGATATTTTTTTCCTGAAGGGGTACTTTTTAAAGAAAAGTAAGAACATTAAAAATTAGAATTAAAAAATACAGTCACACCACAGGAAATTTGCAGATCATTTTAAACCCTTCTCTACTAAACCTTGCATAAAGCAAACAACAAACACAATCAGTGAAAAAGTCTTCTTCCCCCTCGCCCCCCAAAAAATACTTTTCTCTGACTTTTTTCCTTTTTTTTTTTTTTGTTGTCCTTTAGCAGAATAAATCTTCTTCGCTCATTTTGCTTTGTTTAAAAAAGAATGTTAGTAAAACACACCAGTGAAAAATTTTCAGCTCCATGCAATGCTTCTCTATTCCCAACTTTGTCTCGAGGAATGTCCTATCTCCTCATGTCTGCTCCATTGACTGATCTGGTAATGTTAGGACAACAGTAATCTGTGACCAG
This sequence comes from Morus bassanus, assembly GCA_031468815.1. Classification (NCBI taxonomy): domain Eukaryota; kingdom Metazoa; phylum Chordata; class Aves; order Suliformes; family Sulidae; genus Morus; species Morus bassanus. Next base: position 9,569,261 of record CM062583.1, read on the forward strand.
GGATTTATGGTTTGGATTACAGTGAAGGATGGGCATCTATGTCCAACCTTTTAGACTTGGTTCTCTCTTTCAGAGGGAAAAAGTAACCAGAGGAAGGAGGCTATCACTTTCCCTCTAGTTTTCTGTCCCTAAGAATGCTTGGGTAAAGGTCATGTATTTGTTATTGCCACCATGTTTCAAAGACACATCGTGCCAGGCAGAATTTGAAGAAAAAATAAAAAAAAGAGCTGGTTTCTTCCTTTTAAGTAGCAGGCTTGGCCGTGGAGAGGGGACATCCTGTTAGAGCATCCCCCGCTAACCCTGATGTTGCTTGTCCGAGAGCAGATGTGATTTTTTTGAGAGGGATGAGTATGACGGGTGACAAGCTGCTAGGTTGGTGTGGAAATCTGGTTATGGGCTGTAGGAACAGCTTTTAATGTTCAGAAGATTTACAGAAAATCGGCTGCAACTTTCTGTACTGCCACTAGCTGCACAAAGCAGCTCCATGGGGAAGTTCTTACCCCTGGGATGAACTGTAGATCGCAAGGATAGCTCCTCCCCTGTCTTGGCCAGGAGCAGCAAAACCAGGGTCTGAGCCGGCAGAGCTGCAGGCTCAAATGTCTGTGCATTTAAGATATTTCACAGAGATTTTTTGTCCTGGTCTAGTAAAACTACAGCTTTTGGAACTGTGGAAATACCCCTTCCCTTCTGCATTCATCGTGGAGCGATGAGACAGCTTTGCCTTTTCCTTTCTGATGCCATTTCTCTGATCCAACAAAAAAATGGAAAGGAGTCTGTAGGGATAATCCTTTGGGAGCACAGTTTTTAGCACTTATTTGGCAGGTGATATTTACCCTGTTTTAAGAGGATTAGATGCAGTCACAGTCCAGAGTACTGGGCAGGGTGTCTCCAACATCAGCGATGGACGCTTTCTTGCACAGTCTTTCCCTTTTAACCATCTCTTTTGTAACACTGGGGGCCACTCCTAGTTCATCCTCTGTGCCAGGCCCAAGGTTTTTCAAAAGGCTGGAGTGGAAGAGAGGGAAACTCTGAAAAGAAGCCACATCAGTGCAGTTGTATTGAAATTGCTATCAAGGCATTTATTGGTATGCCAATTGCGCTTCAGCTTTCCAACTGTATAGCTCTCTTGTTTTTCAAACCTGCTCTTGCTTCTAACGTTTAAAAATACACCATGGACAAACCGTTTAAAGACAACAGTGCAAAATACCAGCAGAAAAATAAATGGGGAAGTAGGAGAAACGGAGAGGTTTGTCAATTCTGGGTTGGTTTTTATTTATTTATTTAAAATTTAATTTGTATTTGGAGTGGAAAGTGTGTGTAATCATGTGGAAAGTAAATTAAGACAGCTCTCTTGTAGGTGTTAGAGAGAAACACCTCATTTTCCTGAAAGAGGTGGCTGTTGAGAGATGATAAGGTAAAGCACATTTCCCAGCCGAACTCCACTCCAGAACCTCTCTGCAGCCTCTTACAGGGGCGTGAGGGCAGAGCCCCCTCCAGACCCAGCAGTGGCCGTGGGGGCAGACGAAGAGCCTGGCTCTGCTTCATCCCGGGAGGCAGGTCTGCCACGAAGCACAGAGGTGAGAGAGAGCCTTCTTCCCTTTCTGTTTTCTTTCTTTGCTTCCCGCTAAGTCTTCTGCACTCACTTCTCCTTTCCCCTCCAGCTCTGCTGCCGCTGTGCTTAACTTGCTGCCCAGGTAATGCTCAGCTGGCAGCTGTGCCAGGCAAAACCCTGAGCAGGAGGAGTGTCTAAGACTGCATCTGTAGGAATGGCCCTTGTGGCTTTTATCTACTTTATAGAAAGGGAAACTAGTATTATTCAGTTATCCGAACTCATGAATGGGTAATGAGTGTAACACTGCAGCTCTTGCGTTAATGTTCATTTCAGAAGTCAGACCTGCTACCGTAAATGCACCAAAGGACAGAGTGTTTAACACTTGAGTAGCAGATTCTCTTAAAGCCTTCGCAGAAAGGAAAAGGCAAACCTTTTCTCACTATGTTTTTTCTCAAAAGCATGAAAAAGGAAGCTGATTGAAAAAGGAGACTTGAGTTTAGCAAACAAACAGGTGAGGGATTGAGCCCAGGGCAAGCGAAAAAGCAATTTACACTGACTGTATTTCTTGGTCTAGGTCAATCCTTTTAAGCGAATACGTCAGATGTTTGCGGCAGCGCACACCTCCTATATCATATATGGAAACTGGGATTTGAAGCCAACTTTGATTTGAAAGGCTTGTACATTAGTACATGTTTGAAACTGTGCTAGTGTGAAATGATGGCTACAATAAATGGCAATACTGCCTTTCATGCATGTTTTGCTATTCCAGCTGCTTGAGTAAACATTGTGTTCCATCAAATTTCAGCCTGGGGATTGAACCTGAACTCAGATTACATTTTATTTTGCCTTCCTTATCCCTTAGCTTCATCCTAACGGTGGAACTGGCACCTTGAGGCCAGGTCCACTCAGTTATTTATTGTGGCACATAGTAATTAGGTGTCTGGCTTAGCACCCTCAAGCCTGCACAAAGGTATCTCCATTTGATATATGGAGCATGAGAAGTTAGTTGTCTCAGAACGGGGAAAAAAGGCAGAGGATATACTGAGCAGGGAATTTCAGGCCGATTTCATTAGGCATCAGCCTGAGCAATAAAGATCCTGGAAAGGTTTTAGTACTCATCAGGGAAGCTATGCACATTTTCTCAAAACTAAAAAGATACAATGGGAAAGACTAAGAACTTAACGTCTAATTCAGCCTTGGCCTTTCTCTGGCTTTCATTAGGTCACTTCATCCATCCTGGGGAATATTTCCCACCCACATAACCTGCCCACCTATTCTCAAGCCCACTTCTGGTTTAAATTTCATGTGCTGAGTTCTGCAGGTACATCTGCTTTAATTCTTTTCTTGAATTGTCCAAATACAAAACAATGGAATGAAAATTTCTTGCATCAGCTAAAACATATAATTTATATTAAATTTAAATATTTTCAACTTTTCTTGGTGTCATAAATATATTTCTGTTGAAAAATCACACTGAAGGAAATGCTTCATTCAAAAAAAGATATTAAGTTACTTTACCTGGCTTTTTAAATAAAATGCTAAGAAAGCCAACATTTTGAAATGCTGTAATTGTAACAAATAGATTTTTTTTTTTTTCCTTTTTTTTTTTTTTTTGGTAAGGCAACTGCTTTGGTGAGAACTTCCGGGTAGTCATAACTTCATTATGAATTCATAATAATAAAATAATTTTTTCTCATAATTCTTTTAAATTACATGAAACATTTTGTGAAAAAGCTATTAAAATAATAATGGTGATTATATAAGCAAATAGTAAATTTAAAAAGTATTCAGTGGCCATTTTTATTGCTTCTGGCTTTGTGGGTCCTTTTTTGCACTGGTCAGAATTGCGGACAGTGAGAATAAGTGTGTGTATAAAACGAAATATAGGGTTGTGTGCGCAGCGAAGGCTACAGTTGAGTGAGTAGAATTTAAACTGTGCTAAGTGTGTTGTAGGTTTCCAAAGAAAATCTTTCAGCTCTGATACTAGCCAAGCTCATAGGATGAATTAACTATGGGGATGTTGGAGGGGGTGGTGTTGTTGCGGGGGGGTCTTTAGGGGAATGTGAACCTTTATCCTATTTGCCAAATAGCAAATGAGTTGACCAGGTGATTTTGGCTCTCTGAGTCAGTGAAAATGCCACATGTACTCATTTCTCAAAAGATACTTTTGTGCCTGAACCTGAAACACTGCTGAGTTCAGTGGGAGAACTAATGTATATAAATGTATATTTCAGGTCCCCGCAGTGACTCCGAAGCGGGGCTGCTGTGAGTCGAAACCAGGGGCCCCTGTGCATGTGTGCTCAGGCTGTCGTATATCATTATCTACCAGCATAAGCGTGGGGATTGAGTGAGGAACACTGGTGTTGTGGTCTTGCTTTTGACACTGATTTGCTACGTGGCCGGTCTAATTAATCTCTTTGGATCTCATGTTCTTGGGCTCTAAAATGGGGATAGTAATCATTATTTACCTGAAATGGGAGCTGTGCAGCTTAATGAGGCAATGTTCGTGAGGTTTTCAACTACAGAAGATGCTATAAAACTCAGAATAGTCATTGAAAAGAAGATTTGAGGTGCCAAGTTAGCGACACAAGGTACATGATGCGTAGCCAGTATAACACTGGGTGACGATCTGTCAGTGCCGCAGAAGAAAAGGTGCTATCGTTAGCAAAAGTCTCACATCATCATTAATTTATATTGGGTATTATATCTTCTAAACTGGGGGTGGTATCTCTGCAGATGCACCCTCCCCTGGACATCGGAGGGAATTAGATGTGCACCCTGTGGTTACCCTGGCCTGGGCAGGCAGCTCCTGTGGTGCTGAGCTCTGCTCGGGGCAGCTGAGGAGCTGCAGCTTGGCAAAGTTATTCCCATGCTTTAAACAAGAGCTGCGTTTAAGTATTTTGCTGGATTTGAGCTTTCAGAATAAGACTGTTCAATGCTATGCCCCACTGCTGATCCACAGCCAGTGATGCTGGAGCTTGGCTGGCAGCATCCTTTCACTGCCAAAATGCATGAAGGAGCACCAGGAGGGCCCTGGCTCTGCCTTATGTGTTTCCTTTCTGGCTAGTACCAATGTCACAGTAACATTAACCAGAACACAGAATTGAAATGAGCCCTGAAAATGTTAGTGGTATACCAACTTTACTGATATGAAATTTTCTTCAATTTAAATAGAATTTTTAATGTAAAAGCTGTAGAGACCAAAAGAATTTAGCTGGCTGTTCCATCATGCCAGGCAGCCGGCTTCTTGTATTCAGTATATGTTTCTTGCTGTTTTGCAGTCAAATAGAAAAGCCAATATTCTTTATCATTTTTTATGAGTCTGCCTGGGGAAAACCAAAAGGATCCTGTACCAATAGTGCCTTTACAGCAACAGCATCTGGCTCTGTGGTTTCTTGTGAATTTTAATATGCCAGTGCTGTGCTCACTGCTACTGTTCTTTTCCTTTACCTACTTTCTACCTGGTGCACGAAGAGGAAGATTCACACACACCCCACACACCTCCCCCTTAATACAGTGCCAAGCTGATATATGTTTTGAACACAGCAGCTTCAGTTCAAATTGGAAGTACTGCAAGGGCAGGGCAAACTCTGATGAATTTTAAATGCTGTTTTTGTAAAGATGTGTCCAGTGCACTGCGGGTCATTTGAACACTTGGAGTCCACTGCAGCTTCTCACAAAAAGAGGAGGAGGACGGAAGGAGGAGGCATCTGCAGCAAAAATATATGACAGTGCTTGTGTTGCACAGCGTAATTGCCACAGCCAGATCTAACGTTAAGCTAAGGACTGCTGTGGGAATCACTTCACCTAGTGTTAGAAAGCTGGTCGTCTGCTTCTGTGCGGGTAGCCCAAATTTCCCTTCAGAGACAATTCATTTGACCTACTTCAGTGACAGCCACAAAATGAGATGAATTAAGACCTAGGAAGAATCTTTGGTCAATATAGACAAGCAGGACTGGACTAAGGAGAGCCTGGCTGTGCCCTGGTCATGTCAAGTGATTTCCACCTGGGTCCTGCACTGGGGACACAACGAAGCAGGGGATTTTTGCACCATTTTAGAAACACATTAGCTATTACAGGGAGTGATAGTCCTCTGGGTCAAGGGACATGGACTTCCTCAGAAACCCCCAGGTCAGGAGGGTAACTCCCACATGGGGAATGTATACGGATGCCACGTAAAGCACAAGTTGAAAAGAGTTGCTATACAATCAACTCTTGTAGCCCACCTTGCTGAAGAGGGAGAAGCCAGGGATTTCACCCATCCTGCACCTCCATTCCTTATGTACACCGAGAACGGTTCTTCTCTTTTTCACAGTGCATAGCACTGTATTTTCCAGTTTAAGACCCTGATCTGAAGCCAACTCAAATAAATAGGAACCTTTTAGATAGTAGTATAGTTTGAATTAAATTTTTACTGTGTTTGCTTCTCAAGTTGCTCCAAAATTCCTTCCATAACAAATTCTTAAAGCTGGAGTTTGATTTCTTGTTAAAATCCTATAGGAAAAAAAGGGATTTTCCTAATCCAAAGTCAAGAAACATGTAATTTCTTTCTAGTTAGGAATCTTGTTCAATTTTTTTCCTTCTTTAGTATCTTCATGATTTAAGATACACACACCAGAATTAGGCTTTTTGTTTTTATTGTGCATTTACAATGTCCATTCATTCATAGGATAAATTTATCTAATTTGATCTAAAAGCAACCTCTTTCATTATACAAATAACTACAGAGACTTTTCATGCAAGTAGGTGCATAAATACTATCTAAAAATTCTGTTGTCATTCCTGATTAGGAAATACAGCTACAGTCAGGCCAAAAGCTGACAAAATAGCCAGCTTCAAAGAAGCTGAGTCTTTCTGCTTTGGGTTTGGTTTTTTTTCTTAATCAAAACCTAGTGAAGAATCAGTGGCCTTTCTGCTCTGTGTGTGTGCCACAAGCTTTCTTGCTTCCCCTTTGTAACCTTTATAATCTAACAGAATTTTTTCATGCTTTTGTATGCCGAATATCCAGGATGTGTCATTAGCACCAAGCAGGGAGAGTTTTAAGATTGAATAGCAGAGTTCCAAATTCTGGCTTAATTTATATTACTTGGCAAAGCATCTGGCAGAGGATGGACATAATTATAACCCTCCTCTTCTTGTTTAATCCCTTTTTTCCTTCCCTCTGTTCCCTTCTCAGCTCTCACCAGAGCACCAGCCATCTGGTTAGGAACTGGAATGTGTCTCCCAAATGGAGACCTCCTGGGTTTGTAAAGACAGAACTAACTGTAAGATTTTTTTCTTTTCCTTTGCTGCATGCTGATGAGTACAACATGGATTTGAAAATATGATTTTCTTCCTGCTGATAGACTGCAGGTCTGATCTGGAAACAAAAAAGAATTTATGGAGGTTGGGTGTTAGTTGTTGCTTTTCATAACTGCCTTGAGGTATCAAGGAACTGTGGGACTATCTGTTTAGGGTTTTGTTTTGCCACCCATCACTCCAGTATCTGTACATGTACCATGTAAAACAGACTAGGAGAACAAAGACGATAGCAGACCTCATGAGTGTTTGACTCATGGGCTTTTTTTCTGTTTACGGAAAGTTTGGCCTTGATGAAAAATATTGTTGCTAAGTACCAGGAAAATCTTTCAATCCTGCTGGTGTACTTTGAAATTTTAACATTATTAGAGAGTAAGGAATTAAGAAGCATCTTTTTTTAAATACACATTTAGACATCCAGGTATTACTTTATTTACAAAGGTGTCAGGGAAGAGACCTTTCATGAGTCAGCAATTAGATTTGTTTCCTGAGCAGCTTTCACTGCAGTAACAGACTGTGAGATGTTGAGATCAAAATTCAAAGTTTGGTCCAAACCACAAGAAAGAACAAGAGGGAGAAATACATTGTTTCTTTCCCAAAATTTCTTTTTGTGAAGTCTTTGTGTTATTCATGATTTGTTGTCTAGTTCTGTGCTCAGGAAATAATTCACCTCTCATGATTTTTCAGATGTACATACTGTATGACTACTGGATTTTATTTATTTATTTATTTCCATTCTAGAATCTTTAAAAGAAGCTTATGTTCTTTTCTCTCATTGATCACCACCAGCAATAAATATTATGCTGGCCAAATTAGAAAGACAAGTATCAAATTTGACATAGAAAGAAAACAAAAAAAAATTTGAACTTTAGAAATTCTCTCATATTTTGTTCTTTAAACATGCTTACTACCTTCACTTCAAGCAGAAGTCAGTGCACTCTGGGACTTCCCAAAACATGTCATTTAGAAGGGGAGACATGGAACGAAGAGAATGTTTTAATCAAGTCAGGTTTACTTGCAAACCAGTAGGCTCAGCTGGGCTCAACTCAGACTGCTGAAGGACAAAGGAAAGGATCAGAGTGAGTGATTTTTGTATCACAGGTCCTCTTTGAGCTGCCCAGTATTGCATCCCAATGGAGGTCTAGCTCTGCCAGCTGACTTGCTTTGGTTGGGTAAGTCAAGTTTGCCGAAACAGTAGGGTTTTGTAAACATGGCTCATTTTCATTGAAATTACTGAGAGGATGATTACACTGGCAGCTTAGCAGCCAGCTACAAGGGGGCAGTGACTTTTAGAAGGCATTTTTCCAAGTCCTTTTGTGTACAAAGCTATTTAACTGGGTGATTTTTTTTTTTTTTTTTTTGGTATAAGTAATGCCCTAAATTGGATGTAGCCATTTTGTACAGCTTTTCTGGCTGTTTCTGTGACTGATGTATTAGAAAGAGCAATCATTCTAATTGGAGGTCCAGCTGGAAAAGAGAAAAAGTCCATGTGATCTCAGCATCTCATTGGGGAGGACAGCAATGATGCTATCAGGTCTCTGAGAAAAGAAGCTACAAGCATGAGACTGGAGGAGGAAGGGAGAATGATGTAAGTGCAGATAACCTGTCCAACATATGAAAAAGATAGTGCTTAATAGTACCAAAGCCTGTGCTGTGATTATCCAGCAAGTGAAAATAGGACAACAAATCTGCACAAGATGATGATATTGAAAGCAAAGATTTTGAGGGAGAAAGTGGGAGAGGAGGTTTTGTTGAGAATAATGACCAGATGCTGAAGTAAAGACTTTTGGGTTTTAATTCAGAGCCTAGTGCTTGTTCTTTTCTTTAATATTGAAAATTTTGCTCATCTCCTTGGCTAATCAAAGTAGCAGCGCATCAGGGGTACAATAAAGACAATTGTACAAAACTTTTTTTTTCCTGTGGAAGCTGTTTTGTTGAAGCTGGCATGTTCTTGCCCATTATTACTAAAAATATTAAGGAAATAAATAAATAAACCTGAGATGTGCAAAAGCCAAAGGCTGGCTGTGTGCAGCACATGGTTCACCTGCTGGCCAGGGTCTGTGCTTCTGGGCTATGTTTACTTTGCTTCCAGGAGCAGTCTACAGAGAGGTCTTTTTCCAAAGTGGAAGTCAAATCCTCAAAGTTGGAGATGTGCAGTGAATTGGAATTGCTGTTTTCTGGCCAGCCATCATTGCTTGCCTATTAGGAGGTACACAGAAATACAACAGCAGAGGAATTACTTTCTTTGGCATCCCGTGAACCAGTAACATCTGTATTCCAACTTCATCTCTCTGTATTGCTTGCTGCCTATGTAATTTTTTTTCTTCTGGTGGGGTCACTGCCATTGCTATTGTTTTAATTGCAGCTGATGAGTCATGGGCTTTTCAAATCATTAGTGGTTCCAATGAGCTCTAGAAACAGAATAACACCATTTCTGCCTTACTGTTCTTAGTCTCCCGTGAAAGTGAAATCTATACAGAACTTAATTACATTTTATATCTTATGTGTTGTTTTAACTGAACTAATATTTACAAATGGATTTAACGAATATCATTGCATTTAAAGGAAGGACCCCCTCTGTGTTGTCTTTTCAAGTTACTGAAAAGAAATCAGAAAGAATGAGTTCTTTAGGAAACTTTAATTACTAGCTGATTTCATTGACCCGCTAGGCTGGTAGCATCTGCCTCCAGTCTTTTTCAAATCATTCCTCTTTCATTTGGGTGTTTAGGGATACATTAGTATGTGGCCATAATAATTACAAATTATAATGATTAAAAATTAGGGGTTTCTGCTATAAAGTGTTTTTCTCATTCCAGCCAAAGGCAAAATACAACCTCAAATTTCTGTTCTCTTCTTTGTACTAAGGGGATAAGATTTGCAGACAAGTGTGGGAGGAAGGAAGCAGCTGATGGCAAGCTTAAGGAGGAAAGGAGGCATTTTGTGGAGTCTTTTTGAAAGCCCTGACTCACATCCTTCTGTTAGGGGACACTGGTTTCTTGTTTCAGGCCACAGCCTGAAGCAGCTCTTGAACAGTAAAGGTTGTAGTTGTTGTACTTTATGATCTCAGTTCTCTGACTTAGCCTTGTCCGTTCATTTTATGTTTCGCCTTTGAATTCCTAAACTTTTAAACACTGTAAATGAAGTGACTGCAGGCATTTAACTAACAAATACTAACAAGTTCATCTGATGTCTTCTGCTTCTATTTAAATAGCTGTTTATGGGAAAAAGACGACAACTGTGTTTTGGTGAAAGCTAACTGTGCATTTTCGTAACTGAATACATCTGTCAATTTAAGCCATCCTTGAGGTGCTCCCTGAACCCTCTCTGACCAGTCTTCTGACCCCCTCATCTGCTGTCAGACTTCTAGTTTGAGAAATTAATTTTTTGCACTTTTCTCCATTCTAAATCTTCAGAATATCCAAAGGTATTACCCATCTTACAAACATTTTATACTGGAGAGGGGGACCATCAGAAATTAGACAAATGACATGAAGACGACCATCCCATTCCTCTTCTAAATGGGATAGAAAGATTAGCAAATTCAACAAGTTCTAATAGGCAGTTGGGTTATGGAAAAAATATAAGCCCCTATCTCTCCTCCAGCCCTAGATACTTCATATACAAGCCCAAGAGAGGAGGAGGGGTAGATGCTCTGAATTATTTCTCATCCTTTTGCTGTCAAAGGTGAAGAGGTTGTTTTAGTCTAGGCAGCCAGCACTGCCATGACTTCATATTTTGTAATAAAACTTCTGACTGTTGTAGTCCACCTGTAATGAATTCTTCAGCAAATATAGGAGTCCACGACACATCAAACATCCCTTGCTTGCCCTGGCATTCCCTACTGCAGAGCCCCATGTTCACATGTAATACTCGAAAGGCCCTGCTTGTAAATATTGGACTATGACTTGCAATTTTATTTTTAGTACTTGCTTGTCACTCTTATTTTAATAGTAACAGCTAAGTAATAGTTTATTTTCTGTACTTTTTAGGAAACGTAATGATCAAACTTATTTGTAACCTGGCTGCCCCCTTCTCTGTCCAAGTTTTATCTTCATACATTTGTTGCTTTCTTCCTTTCTTTTGTCACCTTTGTAGGCAGCTGGAAGTAGACATTTTACTTTAAAAATCCAGTCTCTTAGACCTTACATTAGGCTAAATCAGGAAGGAAAAAAAAAACCCCAACCCAACCTGAAAACAATTCTTGCTTGATAAATGAATTCATATCTTTTCCAGGAGAAGAGAGAGCAAACCAAACCACAATTAATTTAACAAATTTTCCATCTTCATGTTTCAGGGAAGATTGATGCTATTTACATAACAAGGGAACTTGCCTACCTTTGTTCCAACACAGCTGCTGTTAGTTAGCCAGATGTGACCCAAGAGATGCCCTGAGTGCCTCTTTGTTTAATTGGGCACCGTATCTGTTTTGGGGCATGTGTAAGGTGTGACTGACAAACATCTGCCATAAACACAACTGTCTCTACATTAGAAACATGCAAATAGATTTGCCCTGCTTCAACAGCTACTGGTATCTTCTGGAAACTTTTCCAATATATTAGTGAGTATTTAGAAATGTTTCAGCCTTGAATATTCTATTTCCTCTTATTTTCTTCTCTCAGCATCCTTTATTAGCACAGTCATTTACGTAAAAATTGAGATGCTGCGGGGGTTTTTCAGTTCGTTTTGCTTTTGCTGATGCTGTAATTGGTGCTTTTTTTTTTTTAAATATCACTCACCTTTACTACTTAACTAAAATTTACAGTACCCTGGCTGCGACATCTACTTCATCACTGCTGCAATGTATGAATTTTTCCAAGAGTTCACTTTTCTTCTCTTTAAACAAAGCTATATTGACGTATGTGGTGAGAGCTATAGGTAAGGTAACCTAAGAGATTCCATTATAATGGTGATTATTGTATAATTTTCTTTAGTTATGGTGGAGTGCTGGTTTCTAATGACATTACCATGTTTCCCTTTGACTTCCATGGGAGTAGGATGCAGGTGTAGCTCTTTGAGGAGGAAGGAGTAGAGATGAAGGAACGTAGATTTCTGTGTGCTGTTAAGTAAATAGTTCCATGTGAGCAGGTTTTTCAATTTTGTCACAGTTTATTTTATTTGTATTATTCATTTCCTGCTTTTAGAAGAAATGACGAAAAGGAAGCTCTCACAAAACATCAACAGTAACAAAACAAAACCGTGGCAGTCAAAAAGTCAGAATTTTCCCAGTTTTTCCACCTGTTTTTTTTATCTCCTGGTTAAAGGGACAGCACTGCATTATTATTCTCAGTAAGGAAATACCAGTGTTTTTTCTGAAGGCACATGCCTGGCAGTGTCCCATTCAGACGGGGGATGGGGACTGTGATTGCCGGGGTGCAGGTACAGCAGGCAGGGACACTCCCTTGGCCCAGCTCCTGTCGGTGTCAGTTGTGAACCGTGGGAATGGCATGCAGGAGGCTGCAAAAGTGAGGGGGCAGCTGCAGAGGGTGAGATGGCGCTGAATATACTGAAAAATGATGGTAGAAGTCTACTGAACAGCTCCTTCCTTCATTGTGGGCTCCTAAATCAGTCTTGGAATCCCATGGAAGAATGAATAATAGCAATCGTATTAATTAAAGACCAAATTGTAATACACCTCCGAAAAGGGCAGTGTTAACTTTGTGCAAATGTAGCTCTAATATTTCTCAGTTCTGTGAGCTTTGTTTTGCAGCTGACTGGATACTTATTTATGAAAGGTTTAAACGTCACAGATTTTGATCCCAAAGTGATTCTCACACTATGGGAAACAGAGATAAGCATTTCCAGGGGCTTGAGAAATACCCCCCACAATTTGCAGAGACAGCGCTTTGCCCAGCTGCTTCTGAAGTCTGCCATTTAGCAGGCCCTGATACCACTAACCAATCTGCTTCTAGTTTGAAGGCTGCGACACTAAACTGATGAATGAATTTTGAAAAGCAGAGTTGAATGAACTAAATTAAATTTGGCTTGGACCAAATTTGGGAATTCTTTTGTTTTGTTTTGCAGACTGATTTGGAATAGTTACTAATGACAAGGCAAACATGATGCAAAGCAATTTGAGAAATGGTGTACCTTACTAAATAGAGCATTTAAAAGAAACAAGCTACTGTAGTAGTATGCTTTCATTTTTTAATTTGATAATTTGATTTTAAATCAAACAAATCCAACATTCAGGGTGTAGTTTTCTGTATGTCGGGTCACGTTCACTGTACTGTCTGTGTTCACTTAAATCCCTATCTTGTAACATTACAGTTTACAGCAAGCTGGAGTTTTCTGAATTAAATTTTCAGGATTGCAGAGAGAAAGAGGCAAATTCAGCAATCCCTACTGCATCAACACAATTGCTACAAAAATACATTTTATCGATCCCCACTAAGTAGCTACATAAAATATTTTGTTTTTATAACTAATCCCTGTAGAAAAAGCTAAGATATCTTTCTAAATAAAAATGTTACCTGAAAGAGATGTGTATAGTTTGATTCTAAAATATTTTCCTTCTGCAATACTTATAAAACACCACTAACATAAAGCCCAGGGTAATTGGCCACAAAGCAACAAGCTGGTTTATGAAATACTTGCTCTCGTGTAGATAGATAACCCCTGGATCCTGAATGGAATTGTCTTCCCCACCAAAGAATCCAAGTTCACTTGCATTTCCTTCCAGATGACTCCTCTTGATGGTAGGAAGCAGCCTGTGGCTGGCTTCCACGCTATCCTAACACTGTGCCAAATGAAAGCTGCTTCACGCCTTTTTGTTGTCACTTGCAGGACATTCTGTGGTATAAATCAAACGTTCCTGCTTCATAGATAAAACTTGGAGGGAATTAAAACAGGTCTGTCTTTGCTGGGGAAGTGTAAGATGGAAACTGTTTCTTGTACCAAATACTTGTCAAGTAACAACAGTTATGACAGTCTGGAATTGATTTGTGTTGTGGCAGAGAATCTGTCCTTGTCAGGCATTTATAAGTTTTGCCATGGCCACGGTAAGGAGTTTATCTATCCAATTTGCACTCACGGATATGAGGTCTTCAGGGAAGAAAGTATTTCATTGTGGCTGAAACAGGTCTGGCACAGAAGCCTTCCTGCACCGTGAACTCATAGTTACCGTCAGAGCTGAACTACAATTTTGTTGGTTGAGAAGCTGCATAATGCACTAAAATAGGAGCTGGGAAAGGCTGAGGGAACTCTGGGCTATTTCTGTCAGAAGGGCAAAAAGGCAATTCCATGTATACTTGTTTGAAACTCTGGAAAGTGCTGATATGGTAAAATGTTATTGTATACTAATAATCACCAGTGCTTTACTGCTATTTTTTTCAGAGGGTATAGACTCTTGGTAATACCTGCATCATTTAAAAAAAAAAAAAAATTCAGTTGATATACCAAATGTATTCCCTTTTATATTAAAATGTCTTTCGGGATACCATCCTAGGACCAAAACAGATTCTCTACTATGTAAATGAATTTCATTCAGCTTACTTGGATATACACAAAATGAAGATGAAATATCTCTAACCTTTCACAGGTTTTTCCGGTTGTTAGACTGGAAAAAGACAATTTTTTTTTCATCCCCACAGACAGTATTATTTTCTTGAATAAACCAGGAAGCTCTCCCATATTTTTACCAACTAATTAAACCACTGATGAATTTCAAACTGATAGCAAACATTTCTGCACTTCTGTGTGTTTGCCCATCCTCAGTTTATCTTTGAAAAATAATTTAGATTAAAAATTTCTAATCTGGCCTAAGTGCTGTCAAAGTAATAGATCTATCACCTTTGGAACATCTCTTTGAAACCCATATTCCAAAAGGCTGTTGCTTACTTTTCCACTGATCTGTGCATTTCTGCAAATAACTGGGATTAGCAACAAAATCTGGAATTGTGAGAAAATAACGGTTCAGGTTGCTTTGGTAGGTGAAACACTATGCACTCATGCAAAAGGGATCCTTACTCCATCTTCTTTACTTTGTGATTGAATCAAGTAGCAATTTCCAGTAACATGAAGAAAGAGGGGTGTCAGTAGGTCACCTGCATCAGCTAAAAGGACACAGACCTGGAAAAGTGAAAGAATTTATAAAGAAACACTGATTTGGTAAAGCTTACTTCTCTTCTATTTTTCTTTTGTTAGTTCTGTGTGTGGCCCCCAAAGGAAGGAACTGTCTGCACAACATACATATCCAAAAATCTCAAAATCAGCGAAAGGTAAAGCTTATGATTTTTTTTTTTGTATCCACTGATTATCTCTAAATATAGTAGTAATAGCACAGACAAACTTTTTCAGCTGTAGTCTCTGCAGACTTTTCAGAACGTATATTTACTGTTTCAGCTTTTCTTTCAACTTTAATGGGAACATAGAAATCTCACCAAGAAATTGAAAAATTATGGGGAATTTCCTTAGCAGTTTTTGTTTAAGCTCATAACGCTACATAATTTTTGTGGCTGTGTTTTATAGCTCTCCTCAATCCACAGAGACGCCCATTCCCTAGAAAATGGTCATCATTTTTTGTGCACAATTGATTTGATCGTAATTTGAGCTGCAAATCATCGGGCTCTCCATTTCTGTTACACAGGCTGCATGCCTCTTGGATTTTGGCCTCTGTGTCTATCTCATGTTACTCAGGCTTCAGGGTAGACACGTAACAGCTTCTATTTCTGAGACAAGTTAGAAATAAAATATAATACTTGCATATATTTTGTGGTGGAAGAGATAGCAGGAAGGAAAGGAAATTAAGTCATCTCTGTCAAAAAGCACAAAAGAAAAAGGTTGCACACAGCAGTTTGTCTCTTTCAGGTATCTTATTAAATTTTCCTGAATCTAGAAGAAAAGTTATAAAGAAAATCTACCCTCCTTAAACACTTCTACCACTTCAAGGACTGTGCAAGTGTGATATAGTGTGGGCACAATTAACATCAGCTGTGGCAGTGGCTGTAAAATGTATGTTTAAAATGAGTCACAAAAATAATGTAACATGTAGTTTTACTTACTGCCAAGAATGTACTTTATTATAAAAAATAATAGACCTAATTTATTCTAATTAAAACAGTCACCTGTTTTAGAGAGAAGGAGCATGTAAAATAGTGACAAAGCACTGTTGATTTTTTTAATCATATATTACTTGTATTATCACCTGAACCCCTTGTTTAACCTAGTGAGTACAGCAGTCAGGATAGGTGATGTACAAGCTAAGTCAGTTGGGCCTGAATCCCCAATGCATTCCAGCTTTTTTCAATACACAAGAATAGCAAAATCTGGTAAATGAAAAAAATGCAGAAATAAAGGATAAGATGGTAGACAGCAAGGAAAAATGAGGTAACAAAACTTGTAAGAACAGTAGCAGCATAAGTGATTCAGCTAACGAAAATGTGGCATGACATATTTAAAAGAAAATAGATGTGGTCAGTGAGCAAGCACTGCGATGCCATTGCTTGTTAATGAAAGGAACATGGGCAAAAGTGGAGAAAAGGGAGCTTCTGAGGCAGAACCTGAAGGTGGATATCTAGGATGACAAAAACATGCGGGAATAAAGGTTTTAATTGGGACATCAATACTGAAGGACCTGTGCAAATCAGGAGAAGCAGAAAATGGTGTTTGAAAAACCACTTTATGCTTATAAGGGGATGGAAGCAAGATGTCAAAGTACAGCTGAAATAGACACTTCTGGAATCAAAGTGCTTAGGGAGAGGGTGGTAAAGTAGTTCTCCTATACAAGTCACACCAAACGTGTTATGAAATATACAATTTAATTATGCAGAATTAAATGGAAGGGTAAAAATAGGTCTGTAACTAAGTATGATTGAATTGGAAGTCCTGCACTGGGGATTTCCACTGAGAAAAAGTCCTTGAAGGGGAGCTGCCAAACAGGAGGTACCTTGTTTTCCCCCACCCAAGAAAGCATGTAAACAGGGATGGCTGGGAGCATGGAGAGCCTGTATGGGAGAGGGGGAAGCGGTGAGCTGGCTGCTCAGAGGCAGGAGCAAAATATTTTAGGACAAGAGGAAAGTATTTTAGGGGCCATTGCAAGAGCTGACTGGGAAGAGGGAGGACTGAGGAGAAAACAGGCTGGGAGGGGAGATGAGTTGGGAAGGCAGCATGGAAATGGCAGAGAAACTTTCAAGAAGCTGAGTGGAGAATTGCAGGTTACAGAAACATCTCTCTGTGCAGTGGAGGGTGTGTCTGGACAGAGCCAAGCACCTCCCTTAGTCATGGGTTAAGAACAACAAATTAAGAGGACTAAGAAGGATGTTTGAGGACTCTTGGTGATTTCTCTGTAATTATGGGGCTAAGTAGCTGGGGCTCTGGAGCATCACTGTTAGGGAGCAGGGGAATGATTAAAAGACCTAGGGAAGAGCCTGTTGTATTAAGGCTCTTGAGTTCAAAAAGGCTTTGAAAAAATGTCAGCTACTCTAAAACATTTCAATACTAGCAGTGTCCTCAGGTTACAGGTAGAAAAGCCATCTGGAGTTTATTTTAGGAACAACAGAAAAAGCCTTCAAGGCAAAGGGCTGTGTGTTCAAAAAGGTTACGAAATCACTGAAATAGAAATCAGGAGTTATGAGTTAAAGTAATGAAGAAGAATCTGACCAGGAAATTAAGCTGCATCCCAGAAAGTCAGGATAAGGTGATAATTACTTCATCATATTGAACTGGATTTCAACATGGCAAAAGAACAGCAAAAAGCTTGTCAGTGATATATCTGAAAAAAAGGAGGGGGCTGCAGGTGTTACTCATGGCCTCAAATTAAAATGCACATTTTCAGCAAGGGAGAGGTTATTAAACCTGAGAACAAAGATGGGATAGCTGATGAGGTGGAGACATGTTCAAGGTAGAAGCGAATCTGGAACAATTTGCAAGAGAGAAGGCAGGGAATGACTGCAGTATCTTGGTCCTGTGTTAGAACAAGCTCTGAAGGAGAGCACTGAGCTCAGATGTGCAGCTGAGTTACAGCATGTCAGCTGGGGTATCTCAGGAGGCTGGGTGTGTATCTGTAGGCTGCTCTAGTTTGAAGTAAAAGCTGTTGTCTCAAAGCACAGTGAAATCTCAACCCTCAGAGCAGAAGGATGCCGTTTCCCACTGGAGCAGTGGGAACAAAACCAAAAACAATAAGCTTGCTGCTGGATAGTTCAGTCAGCCTAAAAGGCAGGTATGATACAATTGCCTAATACAACAGGGATCTCAGCTCAGCGAGTTCTTTGCAGGACTATTTTTCTGTTGTAGCCATTAATGATATTCAGTGCAGGTGTAAAATGTTACTGCTCTGACTTTATTATTCAGTGTTTTAAATGCTCTGACCTAAGTTTCTTGATCCTGTGCTGTCTAAAGAGAAATCTCTACCCAGAAAACACCTTGAAGCAGCACTTCAGAGCTCTGTGACAATGGATGAGCTTTATCAGGTCAATGAATTAAAGCTGTAGCAGAACTTGTTAGCCAGATCCAGGCAATCAGTAATACGATGTAAAGTCACTTTCAGGAAATTTTCCATGCTTCTGCAAGACACCTGCAGTCTATAAAGTTATGCCAGTTTCTCCCAATTTTTTACAGACAAGGTAGCAGAAGAGGACTGGAAGAATTTCTCATACGTCTCTCTTAGAACACTTACGGTTAATGCAGTAGCAGCCATTTGCAAAGTCATAAAACTACATACGTTGTTGAAAATGTTTATTGAATATGAGAAAACAAAACTATATAATTTGTCTTGGAACCTAAGCAGCATAGCAGTGGGTTAAATTGAATACAGGTCTCTATACTAACCTATTTCTCTGAATATGTCCCACCTCTGTCTGCCACCTGTGATGGGAGGGAATCCTCAAAGACAGAGTGTTTTGGACAAAGAACGGCTGTTGAGTACGTCAGGCAAAAATAGTGCTTGTACTGTAGGCCAGCCAGTATGTGAGATTTGGGGTGGGATAGTTTTTTTTTTGTAGTATCTCCAGCGTGTTTTATTATTTCAGAAAAGTGTCTATCCCCCGGTAAGCTTTGGCTTTTATTTATTTATTTATTCATGCATTTATTTTTAGAAATTGTTAATTTTTATATGCTTATCTATTAAAGCTAGTCTGTCTCAGCTATGGACCATACTCTACTAGCGTTGAAAACTTCTGCCTAAATTCTGTACTCAGAAGTAGGACCACAATAGGATAGTGTAGATGGCTATGCTAAAGGTTTTTGCATTTTCTTAGGAACCAGAAGAATTAGCTACAGTCCTGTTAATGCATAGCTCTCTTAGCACTTCTCTTGCTTCTAAATGGAAGTTTGCCCAGCATGCATCGATCCGAAGCTAAGAATTGCCTGCCTTCCTCTTGTAGGCAGATTCAGATCTACCAACTGTTTCTCCAAAGCTGGTTCAGGAGAACTGGTTCTCCAAGGAACAGAAAATACTGTAATCCTTTTTGTTCTGAAAGCTTTTGTAAGACAACAGTTTCAGCAGAAATGAAAACTAATTAAGCTTAATTACAAAGTGCTGTAAATGAGCTAATAAATGACCAACTGAGTATTGTCTAGGCATTCATTTGATTATATAACGCTGTTGATCTCTGGAAAAGTCACACCTTTGCATGAGATCAAATGCTTAAGGTTACATCAGTAGAGATAATATGTTAGCATCTGAGAAGTGTCAAGAAGCAATACTGCTTCATAGTGATATTAAAGGTTAAGTGCCCTGGCCACTGAGTGTCACAGGAATGTAGATCTTTCCAAAGGACATTTTGAATCAGAGAGACAAGTGTAGGCAAATGTAGTATTCATAGACAGTTTAATTACCCATCTGTAAAATCTCACAAGCTACTGCTGTTGATTATTGCTTTAACTCTCACCCTTACTTGCTGAGGTCCATGGGGCTGATAAGTACATATTGCTTTGCTTCATCTGTTTCAGAGAAATGGAAGCAAAATGGATGGACTAGAAAAACAGAATAAAGATCCTTTAGACAATTCTTTTTCTACATACCAGAAGGGAGCTGAGAGCTAATGGATCCTGACCCAGATCAGCAGGGTGTTAAAACACAAAAACAATATATTGTGTTTTGAATGGGACTTGTGTTGTCTAAGTCAAATTAGAATTCTACACTGGGTCACTACATTTTAAACCCCTTAATTTACATTTGTAAGGTGATCCAGCCAGAGAGGCATTTGACAGCAAAAAAAACCCCTTTCAGAACTCATACTTCCTGTTAGCTGCTTAATAGACTTTTTCTTTTCACCCTTGAGGTAGCTGAAATAACTAAAAGATGGGAAAAAAATCAATATGCAAACAGGTGGAGAAATTTATTGGCTGAGAGTGTGGGCAGAACTAATTTAGATAAGGCTAAATTTCTGGAGTAATCCAATGTTTCAAAATAACCTCCTTTGCAAATGCTTGACCTTATGAATAATACACAGTTGATGAAGGTGTACCAGAAAAGTTTGCTTCACTTCTGGTAGTTATTGCTTAAGTAAAAGCATAGGTATTATTATTTTTTGTATTAATCAAGTGTTCTTGCTTTTTTTATTTTTTTTAAATTCTCATTGGAATATTGTAATTGCTCAATTCTGGCACGGCTTTTCTTGTCTGCCTTTCTCACTGTCTTCTGTCTCCCTTCTCTCTCTGACACCCAAGAGCACTTCATGTATGGTTTTTATAGACTTCTTAAAGTTAGTTGAGTTCTTTGTCCTAGAGTTTCTCAATAACATACTCAGTGAATGCAGCATCTTGAGGACTAGAGCAGAGGGTAATACCAGTGCCTAGCAGCTTAGTGAACGTACCTTCTACTTTCTGGCCTCAGGGAGACCTTTGAGAAGAGCGGGATTTGTTTTTCCAGGTGCTCACCAGAAATCCCCATTGGAAACCATTTAATCTGATCTCCTCTGGATTCCTGAGAAGCCTGAGACACCGGGATGCACTATTCTCCTGTGCCAGTTGTTAGCCTAAACATTCTTCCTGAAACAAGAGAAAAGTTCTTTGGCCAGTATCCCATTTAGAAGTCATTTGTGATGAGGTAGAAGAAAGCATATTTATCCCTATGGTTTCAACTTTATGAAAGTTGAGTAGTGAGTGTCTTTTTGAGATAAACATGTCATTAAAAAAAATAGATGTGGTCCTTTATAAACATATTTTCCATTTGAAGCATGTAACTTTAGGTGTGGTTCTACTTCAGCCAAAGGCAGGCTTGATAAAGCCTTCATAGTGGGACCTAAACAAGATATCTGCTAGAACCATGTGCTGTTGACCTGCTTGGCCTCAGTGGGCTCTGTATGGGCTCTTAGTCTCTAATTCTTTATGTCAGTCCAGCCTGTGTGGTTCCCAACTGAAACCTGGGCAGATCTGATTTTCCCCACTGACAACTCTGCAATACAATAAACACAACATTTCTCAGAGGTCCTGTCAGGGACAAGCAATAATGGAAGTAAATACAGATATTAGTTTTGGGATAGCTCCAAAAAGCACTGTAGCTAACAGGACCAGCTGGACTTCTTTCCTACCTAGTTTATTCAACAAACTATGAATCACAAAGTCTGTCTCTGATCCTGTAGTTATGGTATTTATGTCTTGCCTGCACTCCCAAAAAGCTAGGAGGTGACCATTACTTTTTACTCCTTCCAGGTAACTTTATCAGCTGCATTTCTGATCAGCCTTGACAAGTGGTCAGTATTCTGCAGATCACTTTTTTCCTAAGTTGTGTCCTTCTTGGAGTTCACACTAGAAGAAACAACTGCGAGGAGATCCATGTTTTTATACCCAGACACTGTATTTGAATGGGAAGTTATTACTTTCTGGGTCATCTCTGATTATTTAGTCCTGAGACAAGTACCAGGATGTTTTCACTACCTTTTGCACCAAGATGGAGGCACCAGGCAATGGAAGGTGAACAAATGCATATTCACATCTCACTTGGAAAGAGAGATGCACAGAATCCCTCATACCAGAGTGTACAAACTCCCTGAATTGTCATAGCAAACTTTCACAAACATCTGTTAAAAATATGTTCTAGCCATGCTCCTAAGCCTTTCAACTCACACGGAATAAAGAAATTGTTCTTGTGGAGCTGATAAAGGAACTTGTATGAATGCAAGCTGGTGGTTTGGAGGCTGTCAACAGCACACCAAGGCCACTCCACTTCCTTCTGCTTCCAGGAGAGGTCAGGGAGTTAAGCTACATGGAAGGCATCCTAATTGCTGCTCCTTCTCATGAAGCAATTGTATCTGACAATCTACCTGTTAAAATCTTACCAGTTTTGGATAAACAACAAAAAAATCAATCCTGATTCCACCAAAATCGTTACAGCTTACAAGATTCATTATAGACCCAGGATATCAGGCTTTCAGTGTCCCACTCATAAAGATACTCAACTTTGCAAAAAAGATAAGGACAAATAAGGCAAAACAGTTATTTTGGTAGGACTTGCTCAGTAGACCAGGATCTCTAGGATTTTATTACATATTTGTATGAGTGGGTGCACAAACTTTA
Source organism: Morus bassanus (assembly GCA_031468815.1). Lineage (NCBI taxonomy): Eukaryota > Metazoa > Chordata > Aves > Suliformes > Sulidae > Morus > Morus bassanus. The sequence continues at coordinate 9,591,564 of CM062583.1, forward strand.
TGAAACTTTAGCATTTCAATCTCAAATAAGTACAAATGAGTAATATTTAATTGGTTCCTTTTGCCATACCATGCTGGGTCTGCCACCACTGTTCTTAAATGACTAGAGTAGCAAAAGTCTTATATTTTCTCACATCCTTTGCCTCCTTATTATAAAGAGATTTCAAACATGAATACCATCATTATTTTTGTTTCAAGTCCTCTTACTTCCTCGGATAGTAACAGATACTGGAGGCGGGGAGGGTTCTTGGAGTGAACATGTCAGCCAGATGCGGGAGAACATGAATCTTGAGTTACCAACAGTGTTGTCAAATCTCTCAAAACTTAAGTTCTTGCTTGGGTGATATACACATATTTCAGACCACTGAATAGTAGTATATTATCAGAACAGAAGAGGAGCTTGAGATCTGTTTCCTTCACACATTGGCAATAAAAAAGAAAAAATCACTGCTTTCTTATGTTCTTTCACACTGCTTGAAACAAAAATTCTTTCACAGGTGCTTTGTTCAGAGCTCAGCTCAATGGGAAAAGGCATGTGTGGTGAATACATGATTCAGTACCTTCACCGTGGTCTAGCATCTTCATAGTACAGACTTGTTTACAGGCAAATGCTGTGGCAAGTCTTGATCAGGAGGCAAGGATCTTTACCACCAAATAGTTGCAAAAGTGTGATTCTATATCATTCAATATTTTTCCCTAGTTCCAGTCCTAGGAATTTCTTTTTACTCTTGTATGTCTCCCGAGTTATGAGAGACACTCCAGCAGGAAACGCACTATCCTCTGAAGCACCACTGAATGGCAAGGGTTCAATGAATTCAGTCCTCAGGTTGGATCATTGGTTTCCCTCCTAGACACTTGTCACTGACAGGGTGGCTGGCTGCTGGTAGGGAGTATAAGGAGCACACTAATCCACTGCTTCCTTTATAGCTGGGCATTTATAGTTCCTCTCTTCCATAGCTGTCATCCAAAAATGAATAATTTCCTAGAGCTGTGCTGTCAGTGTCAGTAACAGGAATGAAATTATTTCCTGCAGGAATGGTAAGAGCTCATTTCGGCATTGCAAACCCTATCTCAAAGGTTCCTCAGCAGTAGAACATTGCCACAGGCATCACTGAATATGGGACCTCAGGAAAGTTCCCACAAATCCTTTTAGGATTAGAAGTTTTGTAAAGGTCATCAATCCTAATCTGGGATAGTTGTGAGGATGGCAATTCCAGGTATTTAAGTGAATACTTCAGCTATGGTTAGGAAGGGAAAGGTTGCTGTTGGATTTAAGGGCCATTCTGTGACTGGACCCATGGAGATGGTTAAGTCTTTCTGAAGGGAGAGTAGACTGCCACACAACTTGATTCACCATTGGGCATTGACCCGACTGACTTTTTGTCACAGGGAATGTTTGGGCTCTTGTACCAAAGTTGTAAAATATCAATTTTGCAAAAGCATCCCTGCATATTACCCTACTAACGTCAAATACATATTGTTTGTGCTAGCTTAGAAAGTTGATGTCACTGGTATAGAGCAGTGCTGTGGAGCTTGTACACTGTTTTTCTTCTACCTTTTAGAGAACGATGGGCCACCTTTATGTTGGAGTCTGGAACACTCCAGACTCCAGATATCAGCAACTCTACAGAGGTCCCATCACCCTGACCTCACTGGGCTTCTATTCCCTTCATTAAATTCCACTATCAATATTCACTTTCCATCATGGGGTGTTGGAAAAAAATTTTAACATTAAAAAATGTGAATAACTGAATTTGCATAGACAGAGCTATTAATCCCATTGCACTATTTGTCTGCCCTTTCATAGCTCCAATCCTGAGTCAGTGTCTTTGTATTTCTGAACTGATTGCATTCCAAAGAGGAACACAATTCTGAAGTATCACTTAAATAATACACTCTGCTTAAGTGTCACTCACTGTTCTGGCAAATCTTTTAAGTACATATCTGAAACACATTCTATTTTAGAAACATTACTCCAAAATGTTCCCTTGCCTTTTCCATCTCACCTCTGAGTTTTCTTCCTTAAGCAGACTCACAGTTTCCCCTTTGAGAACCTTGAGAAAATCCTTGATTTCCCATTTCTCATTTTATTTGACTTCCACTAAAGTATTTTCAGACTGATGTAAAAGCAGAATTTTTACACTGGCACTTAGTAAAACTGGAGACATTTATTTGACTTTATTGATATTATCTCAGTCTTTTACTTCTGGGTTCCAAGGCACTAGGAATTTGTTCTTTGTTTCCTTTGCTTGAAAAGATAATTACTAACTTCATAATCCCTCATTTTCAAATTCACCAATTTCCTGTTGCTAGACTCATTTTTACCATCAGTGGCTGGCCAGTTCAATCAGTTGTTCCCTGTACGATATTTTTCTGCTTTTCTGTGTTTTTTGTTAGAGAGGAAAAAACACACATAAAATAATCTATCAGAAATCTCAGGCATCTGAAAAAAATCCACATTTCTCTTACTCTTTTTTTTTTTTTTTTTAAGAAATAAAAGACCAGAATAGAGCCTTTTCTCCTCTCAGACTCAGTACAATTTATTTAACGGGGAACTGTATACCAAATAATTTAAATACATTGAAAATAAAAATTAGATTTATACAAACAAGGCAGCTTGAGTAACCTGAAGGGAAGTAAACTGAAATAACCTTATCATAGACAGAATTTAGACTTTGTTTTGGTTTACTTTAGAAGACATATTTTTAAGATAGACTATGTTCTGAATTTATTTGCACATCATTTAACCTTAAAATAGAAAATAAAGGAGCAAGGTGATGTTCTATTTAAACATTCATGACTGGTTGACACTGTGTGTGTGTATACTTTCAGATATATGCTATATTTCTAAGGAGATGAAAAATAATTTATTGTTAGTGCATATTCTTATGATCTAAACATTACCCCAGAGCAGTAAGTTTTGGCAACATATTGCTTGCACAGTCTTGCTTGCACACTATGCTATGGTCCAGGCTGGCAGGAAGAGAGGAATTGCCAGGAGATATTTACTTGGTCTACATTATTGTCCATAACCTGATGAAAGGTAGGGTGACCACTTTAAAAGATTCAATAAGTCTCCAGGAGTCCAGAATATGTTTTCTGGTGATCTCCATGTGTTCTAAAGGAAGTATATCAACTAAATCAGAAGAAATTGGGCTGTCTCTTTACCCCATTTCTGAAATGAAAATGGCAGCCCATATGCTGCTTTAAAGAACAGCTGAAAATAATTATTATAGTGTATCATATTTGTGAAAACAGAAAATAGCTGCTCCTGGATTGTTGTTTATTTTGTTTTGGTTTTTTGAGACCCAGTAGCAAAACAACTCTTGTCTCAAGGAGTATTTCATATTTCAGAAGATGAAAAACTAAGGGCTGAGAAGTATCTTATTTCTTCCCTTCAGAGTGAAGAAACCTATAAGAAGAACTTGGAAAATTACAACATATTCAATGTTTGATCCATCCTGTTCTCAGCCTTAAAAAGAAATGATTAAACATTCACTCTGAAGTATAGCTTTGCCTGTATTCTGTAGATACAAACCTGGTTGACAGAGTGGGTTCAGATTTGTAGACATCTTTGTACGTGTAAGAGTAAATAAACAAGAAGACTAAGAATAGATGAGAAAGTGCAAAACAGTTTGTTGGATTTTGCTGACAAACTCTCAGTAATGACATGTAATACATCGGACCAGATGCAAATTTATCATGGGGAGGTGGTTTTAAATATTTAATGTGATGGTATGGGGCATTTTTTCTCATTAGGGATTAATACAGATGAACTAGTTTACTTTGCCTGTATAGCTTCTTTTGGTAAGTTACTTCTGAATTTTATTGCTTCAAATACTCATAAAATGAAACCTAGAAATAAGCTGTACCGTCTGGTAGCTGGAAACCTAACTAGTGATACATTCTTGTATTTTTATGTGCTATGAGCAGTGGTCCTTGTGAAAATTGAAATGCCTGGATCAATCTTTTTTAGCAGAAAATTGGAGATGGAGGCTTGGTCACTCCTGAAAGCATATTGTCAGGGAAGGAATTACAGTCAGACACAGAATTCCTGCCCCTTTGGAAGCATATTCACTGCAAAGTGAGGCTAGTCTGATATTGATGCAATTCTGAGGAACTACTGCAATTCAGAGGACTGATGCAAAACTGGGTTTAAGGACTTTAAGTTCTTAATTCATGGAAAAATGCCATAATTAGCAGACTTAGCAGGAGAAAAGCAATACTAAATTGAGAATGCTTTCAAGCGGCCCATTTATTTATTGCTCTTAAAAGACATCATTAAACTCCTTCATAAAGTAAGGAAATGGCTGATGTACCCCATCAGAAGCTTAATATTATTCTATTACAAGACAAATTTTAGCCATAGTATTTTCACCTCCCTCTTTCTTACTGTGATTTTCCATCTCTGTAACTGTGAGGATTAGTTGAAAGGGCAGAGGCTCCTCATTCACATGAATATGATGTAAAGTCAATGTCAGTTGAAACCCAACAAAAAATGACTCAGGGTTGAGTCAACAGAGAATTGCCGGTCCCATCTGGTGATGATGCATAGCTGACACTTATTCCCTAAGTGAAGGCTTAGCTGACTGTTCTTGATTTTATTTGGGATGTTCCTTCTGTGATTGATACAAAAGTGATAGGATAGAAATGATGACATCATCCTACCCTCCTTACTGCTCTCTAAATTTCAGCCACTTTTCTTCGTCACTTTTTTCTTTTCTCCCTATTCCTAAGTTCAGATTTGGGTGTAGCTAAGAACTGCAGGAGGAATTCCTCCTCTGTTAGGGTGAGAACTGAATCACTGAAGTAGTCCAGAGTGCAGGTGGGAAACTGCAGTATGGGACTTCACCTGGCACACAACACTTCAACCCTTTACTTGTAGGATCTTTGTGAGACAGTAGCCCCGTATTCTTTATTTTCCCTTCTTTAGCAGGCTGATGGGCTTGACTGTTTCAGATAGCAGAAATTAGGGTGCGAGAGTGGCCTGTGGCCTCACCAGAGAGAATGCTGGTGAGCTTCATGTGGTGCTGTGCATGAGAAGATGGAGAGCTGGAGGATGCTTTTGCTGGAATATCAGCTGAGCATTGCTTCAAGAGGCAAAGACAATAAGTGAGGGGGAAGAAAAATTAAAATTAAGTCTTATACACGCCTAGGCTTTAAGATTTGTTTTGGAATCAGAAAAGATGACTCAGCTCGAAGAGCCCTATCCCTGGACAACAATAATGGAATGCTAAGCAAGCAAAAAACTACTCATAAAATGCAGTGAATTCTAATGGACAAGTATTTCTGCTACATCGGATTCTGGTTTTGTTGTCAAAGTAGCTTGGTATCTGCAATACTTACTGTTGTTCCATGTTGTGGTTTCAGTTTTCTGGAGCAGAAGTTCTAGGGAAAAAATGCCAAGATAGTAGAAGTTTCAACATATAAAGGATAGATGAACAGATGGGGGGGAGGAAGGAGGCAGGGACACAGGGTTATTTAACATATGCTCACAGAACTAATATGGCATGTGAAATCCATATTTCAGTACCTGTCCTGAAGCCTCTAGTTGCCATCAAATACATACTAAGACCTAATTTTTTTCTAGAGAAGCAGGGAAGACCAGTAGCTGTGATTCCCCTAACAGTTCTTGCTACCATAGTGCTCCACTGCATTATTCATACTGGGCAGAACTCCAAATCCCTAACCTGTGTTTTCCTGACACATGAAACATTTGGTGTCAAATAAAGAACATCTTTCAATTTAAAGAAAAATCTAATATTTAGAATGGGAGGGAGGGAGAGAGAAAGACAAGTAAAGGGTGCCAGGTTTTGTGCAGTGCTTTCATTAATTTTATAGATGTAACTGGCAGTATGACTAGGGACTCTTAAGTCCTTACAGAAATAAAACCAAAGCAGATAACTTTTTGCTTCCTTGTTTGCTATCTCTGCCTTGATGTTTGGCTTCTGAAGATGTCACTGAAGAACTAAGGATGTCCTTGAATGTCCATTCTTCACTATTAGGCTAAAATTCCTCTAGATGGGGATATTTTCAGTACTATTGCTAGAGCTAGGGTTAACACAAAATACCTCTATGGTGCTGAACTCATAGGAAATATCATTTGTTTTTGTAGTATCACATCAAAACCACCTGGATTCCATAGAGAGTGACACTGTCTCTTTGGCTCCCAGTATCATCCTGACAGCTCTCGTTTGTGCCACATTTCTGGTGTTCTCTAGCTTATTGCCTTCACACAACACTGGCACATTCCTAATTTTCTTTTCTTTTCTTCCTGATAAACCTTGCCACTTCCCTTTTTCTGGAGGTTTTCAAAATCTAAGGCTGCACATTGTAGTCTTTATGTTACCTCTGCATGCGTGCCCCAACAACTGTGCTCTTGAGTTATATTTATCATTAATTTGGCCATTTGGCACTTCCCTACTAGTCAGCTATCAAATAAAAATTCTGTCTTTACCGTGCGTGTCTTTAAGGTGAACACACTGAGCTGATGCAGGTATTTGAGCATTATCATGAAATGCTTTAGTTGTCTTTTCAGAGTGGATTGATTTTATCATCTGTGACTTTTTTTCTCCTCCTAATTTTTTTGGGGAAAAATGCCAGGCTGGGAGCAAGTGAGACCGAAATCTTCTAGCGCCCCACAGAACACCACATAAAACATTGAGTAGTGATAGTGAAAGTGTCCTCACATCAGTTCAGCATTTCTGCTCATCCTATATCTGAAGAAATCACTTTGAAAGACAAGACATTAAACTCTCTTCTGTGCTTTCTCAGTCCTTAGTCTCTGGTGAGATTGTAGATAGAAGTGAGAATTTCTGTCAGCTGTGATTGTGTTTTGGAAACTACAGACACTCCTTCTTTAGGAAATTCCATAATTTCTCTACGGCTTTCTTTTAGTAGTAGTTCTCTTTCTCGACTCCATCTTACTGGCTTGTGTGAAAACTAATTAATGGTACATTCTGTTTAATTAAAGCTTTTTCCTGACAAAAAATGAGACTTTTCAGTAATAGGACGATCTTCAGAAAGTAAAAAAAATCATCAAAAGTAAATACTGGTGCTCTGAACTGTTCTGCTAAAAGTCTGAATTGTCACCAGAGAAAATAAGAGGAAGGTATCCGTGTTTTAGTCATGAAAATTGTTCATTTTTCTGAATCAAAACTGGACTGTGATTTTTTTTTTTTTTTTTAATACAACCCTCCCCCACCCCCTTCAGCATCCCCTGTTGATTTACTGTCAAAGTACTTGGTACTCCTCCAGAATATTGGGTGTGCTTGTTGCTAACAAGAAAAAGAAAGAGAAATATCTTTCTTCTCTTTCTTCCTCTCCTCTTCTACTTCTCCTCTCTTTTTCTTTTCAGCTGCATTTGCTTTGATTTTTCTTTTTTATCTTCATTTTATTCCAGGGCTTAATTTTGCCAGTGAGCCCCAGAAAAACAGGGTAAGGCTCAGTCTATGACCAATATTCTGAAGAGAGGTCTATGCTGTAGTAACAGCGAGAACTGTATTCTTTGGTCACAGTAACTAGTTTGTGGTACTTAAGTGTTTTTAAAATCACAGGAAAGACAGCAGAGCTTGCAACTTGCAGTAGTGGTGTAAGAGTTTAGCCGTTGTTGAATTCAAGTGGTTAAATCAAGTAAATATCACAAATAATCTGTTTTATCTGCTATTTCATTTGACTTAGCTAACCCAGGTTGTCATACCTGTTCTGTGGTGTGCAGATATGCCACAGCAGATCCTGTCCATATAGACAGTGCTATTATTAGGGCACTGGTTTCAGGAAGTGATAATATTTAACATGGTACCACTTGGGAAGCGGTACCGGTACTCTGTCCACTTTGGAAGTATGGGCTGTACCTGACTCATGATTCAAACTTGCATTTAAAGGATTCTATCAAAAAAATTGAACTATTATCTGTGGTTTTTGCTCCTAGATATTAAGCTGGTTTTCCCACAATGAAATGTTAATCTCAAACACAAAGAGAAAACCTGAGTACATCTCCGTGTTGCTCCATTACACAGGAGCAGAAAATGTAAGCAATAGGCCTTCTAGGAGTGGACAGCAACTGCTCAGTCATTTTTCACAGGCTACCAAAACCCCAGCAGTGAAAACAGTTTACATTCTTTTCCCATCTGGGCTGGTCCTAAAGGAGATCCCATTAAACTCTGCTGAGGCATTCTGCTCCAACCTGGTACCTCATGCTCACTTTGAGTAACTGACTTTGCAGGAAAAAAAGCAAATGGCCTCATGCATGCGTGGACAAGGAAAGAGAAGAAGCGAAACAAGATGCAAGGGATTTTTGTGTGTCTCTTCTGTTGGCATTATGGTTGGAAGCTTCCTCTTAATATTCTTGGAAGAACAGAAAGCTTCCATCTCCAAAATTGAGGTTGCCTGGCACTTTGCACAAGACTATACCTTATTTTAAAGAGGAAAAACTCTATAATTCAGAATGTGCAATATACTAACTGAACTAATTAATTTAATATACAATTTTGAAGAAATATAAAATGTGGTAGTGAAGGTAGTTCAATTTATCATTTGATATGAGTCTGGGCAGTTGAGGCTTTCCTAGTCTCTTAGCTTTCCTTCTATCTGCAAATTCTCCAGTTCTATTCTGGATGTTAATTTTTCTTTTTGAGCTGGTCTGTGTAGACTGCTTGTGAATTGAACTGTTTAACAATCTCAGAACAGGACTTCCAACATCTGCAATTGTAGCTGAAGGACAAATCAGCTCTTACTGGAGACTGGAGGGAGCAGGGACCACCGTGCTGAGCAGAAACATGAAATGCAGGAACATCTTTAAAACAGCAATTGTCTTTGTGAGCAACTTCCTGAATTCCCATTTCTGCTTTTACAGCTCTCTGTGTCATATTAAGAGCCTTTCTCCTTCATCGCTTCATCACCATGAGAATAAATGAGCTGTCACACACTGAGTACTCTGGGCTAAATCCTGCCTTCAGATGTCTGAAGTTTCCTTTGCGTCAGTGGAAATTTTATACACATGCACGTCCATGTATTTTTGTGCCTATGAGGTGGCATTTGCTTAACATTATAGATTCAGTGGAGGGAGGATGGGAGGAGCTCTAATTTTTAAGGGAAAGTCACTAGTTACTCTTCTGCAAACTGGTTATAATTTCTACTTCTTATTTTTTATGTCACCAGTTGAATTAAAGAAAAAAAACCCACAACAAATTTATGGAACTCTCTATGTAAATGGATGGTCTTTACAGCGGTAAATTAGATCAGATTTATTTTGTACTGTATATGCTTTTTAAAAAGAATATGATGTTGCAGCTTTTGTATAGACGATGGGTAACTTGCAGCAAGATGTATTAAGTGCAGTAGCCAAGCCGGGGAGGTGGCTAGGTGCTTTAGAGTAGGATCTTGACCTTATTGAAGCCAATGCAAATGTTTTCATTGACTTCATTAGAGATGAATTTTCTAAGAGCTATGACAACCCCCCTCCTGTTTTTTTCGGTTGAAATAATTGACACAGAAGTAAACAACTCTTGCTATTTCACTATCATATTTTATGCTTCATTGTAACACTGAAAACCAAAGGATCTATACCTACTTTCTAGAGTTATTCTTTGAGAGAATGTGGAATTCTTTACAACCATTAACTCTATAAAAATTTATTGTCTTTGCAGCAAAGTAAAATCCCACCATCTAAACCACAAGTTTAGAGTAAATATCCACTATTATGGCACTGTAAAAAACACATCAACTTTTCTATGGCTAATGGAGTTCCTGATATGAAAGTATTATATCTGAGAAATAATACAGAAAAAGAATTACTGGTAAAGTGTTCTTAATAAATGTATTTTAAATGGAAGGATGTTCATAATAATAAAATATTTGTGTAAGTGTACATAGAAAATTACTTGACATGTGTAACTGGGACTGTAACAAAAATATGTTTTGTCTCCTTAATACAAATTAAATAGAAAATGAAAAACATTTGAAGCTAGAAAAGCAAAGTGTAACTCTGCCTGCAATAGAATTTTCCATTATTTTTATTATTGTTAGTTAATATGGCTTGATGATAAAGATTTTTTTTTTCCCTAGTAAATCATTTTTAGCAGAAGTAGCACTCAAAGATAAAGGGGACTGGGGGAGATTGTAGTGAAAAAGAGCTGTTGTGACAATGCTGTAATAAGACGTTTTCATTGGTACCGCAATTCTTCCTCCCCCTTGCAGCCTGAGCATGGTGGTTTTGTCTTTTTTTTTTTTTTTTTAAATGAAAACAAAACTAAACACGATGGATAAAAACTCAGAGAAGATATTTTTATTTACTTTTTTTTTTTTTTTTAGGGTGTTTGGCTGAAAATGTCATCTGTTCCACTCTGAGAAAGCTAACTCCCCTGCAACAAATCCTGGCAGCAGGCTTGTTGTGTCAAGGATGTTGGATGTACTACACCAACACTAAGATGATCTATAATACAAAGGTCAAAGTAAACTTTACAGGGTGAGTAGGAAGGATGACAATTGCAGCTATTTCAGAAATTTTTGGAGTGACCCAAAGCCTACTGACTAAAATCAGTGGGAGCCAGGACTAGGACATCAAAGAAACGTGAAAGAAAAGTTTGTTTCTAAAGAGATTCTTTTGCGTGTCATGCTATTCCTTTTTTTTTTTTTTTTCTCCCTGCTTTGTTCTTTTAATGATAGGACTTTGGGGGTTTTTTGTTAAGTTCTTTTGCTCTTATTCCTTAGTTCTCCTCTTAAATGTTTGAGAACTTAATTGCTTCCATCCCATTGGTTAGGAAGAAAAAAGTAACTGGTGACCCTATACCTTGAGATAAAATATGTTAGTATCATTACCATTTTAAACCCAAAAACTTATAATAAGCTGTGTGCAGAAAACTGTAAAAAGAAAATATTAGCAATCCTCCTGAATAACAAGCAAGTTCCCCAAAATCCTTTTTTTCGTAGAAAAGTCTAAATTAATCGAATAAATTAATTGACAACTTTAGTTACAGTGATAGATTAGGGATAAACTGCCAAGGAAAAATTAATTAAGAAACAAACAGCCCAATATTTACACAGCTATCCTTAGTATTAAAACTAAAAGGACAAAACCACAGAAAATGCGTGCTAAATAATAGTTATTTCTAAATGGAATTGTCATTTTAAGTTCCCTATGTCACATTGAAATAGCTTTTTAAGATGTGAAGTGACAGGGAAGACTGGGAGGCCAGTCTCTTCCGGTGAGTGCATGTCTGTATCTTACATGCTTTGTAGAGGTAGCAGTAGTTTCATCTGGGAAGCCCTTTCATAAACAGCCCTGGACTTTTTAGAGCTGGATTTGCTTCAATCTATGATTTTGAAATTTTGGAGAAAATAGAGGTCAGAGAGGGTAAGACATCCAACTGGAAGCTCAAAATGAAGAGCAATGTGTCTGATATTAGTGAAAAGAAGAATTTTCCACCTCTCTTGGCCAATATTCCAAGTATTGGAATATACTTGAAGGGCTTGGCAGTATTTTGGATATATATTAGCACGCGTGCCTTTTGGTATTATCACTACAAGGGTTCAGACTAAATGACCTTTTAAAATTAAGGAATATATTCAGCTTACCACTACAGAAGCTGATACCAGGACCGCAGTGTGAGCACCTAAATTAGCCCTCCACTTGATGGTGGGCTCTCTGACAGTGGCCTTGGAAACACCCGTCTATAGTCTTTAAAAAGTGCATTGCAGCTGAGCTGTGGAAGACAGCACAGGATGGCTGAACACACTTGTTTCTCCATATAGTGATGCAAGTAGCTCTTTCCATGTCTCCTTTGTCACTTTCTGCTCCCTTTCACTTAACAAATGAGGAAAGAGGAGAAAGAGGAGCTCTGAATTATACATTGCTGGCCTGAAGACTGTCGGGTTTGCACACTGAACCTAATGTATCTAGTATGGTGGCCATACAACATCCTTTATCAGTATGGTTCTTAACTTCAGGGCTCAAACTTCATCTTTTATACTGTGCAGGACACTGAGTCACAGGAGCCAGTCATATAATATTGCTGGGAATTAATGGTGACCTTTTGTAATGTAGCCATTGATAGTAGCCCCAGAATAGATGCTTATTCAGAGGAGAATCTATGGGACGTTCTTTCTACTTCCAGAGAGCGAGACATGCAGGTATATGGATTTTTTTCCATCATTGTTATTTGTCCCTATCAGACTGTATTTTCTGAACCAACACTTACTTTTCAAGATCTTTTCTATTCCTTTAGCCATACTTTTTAACCTTATGATTCACTTGAGTGGTAGCCAAAGATATTCCTATGTTCATTTCCAAAGTGCTTGGAAAAGTATCAGGTGATTTCCATTATATGACCTACCCTATTCTGCATCAGAGAACAGGCATTGAGTAATAGTTCGTAGAGGCTAAGAGGTCTCAAACTGCAGATATGAGTTTCAGATTTTGGAGTTCAGGTTTGCCTCCTTTCTTGGAACTTTCTGACATCCACAGGTATTAATTTGGAGTCTGCAAAATGTCATGAGCTGGAACATCTTTCTCATTCATTTTATGTCTCTGTCTCTGAAATGAGGATAGGGTATCCGGGGCTGCACACATGCACAGGATGTATGCCTCACTCAGTATGTAGTCAAGGTTTTAGTTGTAGTTGTAATTTTTCATCCATAGGCAAAAGGCTAAGGTAACTTTCCTAAAGAACTTGCAACACATTTGAATGACATGTCACTGCTATTTTTCTTCCATGTATTCAGGAACTCTGAATTGCCATAGCTTGTTCTAACATCAGCAAACCTTCAAATTCTTTCCTCTGTGACATAATTTCTAACGCCTTAATCACTCTTCTCTTAAAGGTATCCTAGGGAAAAAGAACATGTTTTCATTTTGTTTGCTCTTTTTTGATATATGTCAAAAGTGTGAAATGGCTTGGGCTTGTGTTTATTTTTTTTCAAGGAAAGAAGCTTTTTAGCTTTCCTTCTTTTCTCTTATAGAGGTATCAGCAATGTCAAGTAAGGTCTTCTCTTTTTATGCTGATGTAGGTCCCTCATGATAAAAACAAGATATAACTCACACATATGTTACTGCAGAAACCTCTTCTCTACACAAATAGGCTGAGGTAAAAGCACTCACTGGAAGCTTCTTATATATTTGTATGATCCAGTGTGTAGCCTGAATGAAAAACTAGCCAAGGAAAAGGGAAGGAGGCAGAGAAATGGAGGTTTTTGACAGGCTTCTCACTCTAGTGTTCATCAGACATTTTAGCAGACTTATTTGAACAAAGCTAAAGTTGCCTCTAAAGGTAAATGTTAAGAGACTAACAATATTCCTACTCTATATCTCTTACTACAACAGTTTCTTAGAACTGTTGTGGTATCATATGTAAAAAGAAAGGCATAGGACTAGATGGATGAACTGTCATTACTTCTTAAACATATTTGGATGAAAGGGCATTACAAAAGAGACTCAGACTTCCTCTGGGAAGTTACATCTAAAGAAAAACATTTGGAGTATAGGGCTGGATTTGATTAATGGACCTTAGTTCTCTTTCTCTCATTGCAGCTGTGCACCATGAGTGCCAACAGCACCAAGCTAAGCAAGCAGGATGCTAAAGGCTATGAGAGATGCTGAGGGGATTAGGGACTCAAGCCTGTCCTGGTGGCTACATGATACCTACCCTGAAATGGGGTGCAAAAGGAAGCACTGCTCACTCCTCTTTCACATCCTGGTTGTGTTTATCCACTGTAAGGGAGAGCAAAATAAGATGATGAACAAATTTTGCCTGCAGTTCTTGATGTTGGTGCAAGTCAGAACCTGGTATTACACACAGACAACCACACTGAAACCTTTAGTGCTGATTGCTTGTCTTGCTGAGTGCCAGGTAGTAGGGTCAACAGAGAGGCTGTTTACCTAGTCCCACAGTCACCAAAATTGATAGAAACTTAGTGTAATTTTCACATGCACAGATTTATGCTGGCTATGTGTGTAGAAGGGTGTCATTTGGAACAGGCTGTTGCGTATGACAGAGATGTTGCACCGAGATAAACAGGTGAGATGAAGGCACTCAATGAAGTGCTCTTTTGTCAGGCTCCTGCACAGAAGCACCCTCTGGCCCTGAGCCCAGCTGTGCAGAATGACCAGTCCTCCCTATTAAACTCAGCCTCCAGACAGTGGTGGGTGCATGCATGCTGCCACTGAGAATGGTTTCCAGCTCATATTAGTTCAAAAAATTGTTCCTGGGAATTTTTTGGAGACTGACACAATTTGGCTCTGATCAGAAATTAGTGCAGTGCTTTGACAGTAAGGACAGTAAAGTTCCAGTGCCTGGGAATCAGTTTAAACATGATTTTTGTTTGAGTGTTCTCACAATGAGATGCAGCAGCAGGAATAACACAAATTAAGAAGAAACCCTAAATGAAAGCATGGAATTGTCCTACCAAAGGCAAAAACTTCCAGAAATGCTGAAAACATCTTCTAATACTCACTCAGTGATATATGATGTGGCATAGCGTAGAAGGTAGCAGGGCTAGCTGTCCTCAGAGACAGGCTAGTTTTAGTATTCATTCAGATTTACTGCAGAAGGCTTTAAGCTGCAGTGTATCTACATGCAACAGGTGTTAGGAAGGAGGTAAACTTATTTCTGACAGAATCGCTAAAACACATTTTCTGTTTCTAGCTGGAGGATGCTGTATTACACTAATTTCTGGAGCTTTGCTCATTATGTAAAAATGAAACATTTATGTAGTATGGCTTTAAAATAAAGTTTACAAAAGGAAGGAAAAAGAACAGGAGCACTAGTGAATTGTTAAGACTGAAGAGAAAATCTAGGCTGAAGAGCAATTTTATGAGGCTAGCCTGAGTCCCTAATTGACTACATCAGAACTGCGGCCTGGAGTAAAACAGTCCTATCAGATGGCACTGAAAGGCCCAGACTTAATATTTGATGACTCAATTTGAGGCCTTCCCGCACAGTAAATGCAGTGGATTAGGGTGGCTGAGTGCCAGAATATGGCACAGCCAGAGTAGTTGACTTAGCACCAGATGATGACAGTGGAAGTGATGTATCAGGAGGACAAAGACTGGGGGGAAGGTTTATCTTCCAGAGTGAGAGTCAGCTGGAGCCGGTTGTTATAGCATCAGGCAGAAGCTCTGGTTGCTCCGGCTGCTGTGTTAATTCTGACAGTGAATGAGGCAGCCTTTGCTCAGGCTTTGGCTTAGAGCTTTTTCTGAATAGTAAAGGCTGGGGACACCATGGAGATCTAAAATGCAACTTATGCTTGCTTTCAGCATTACCAGCATGGTTGTGTTTTTCACTGCTGCTCTATGCCAAGCACTAAAACACAGTGGTTGTCCTCCAGTGTGCCATGCTAAAGGAATAACTCTAGCCAGTGGTTCCCAATCCTTATTGCCCTCATGTGATGGGAACCACTTCTGCAGTCAAAGGGTAAGAGCAAAGGTGTGCCACGGTGAGGGCTGTGTGAGGACAGAGGAAGTTTGTGGAGTCACAAGAGACATGCTGTTTTGCATGCCAAGGCGTGAGTGGGCCAGGTACGGAGATTTAACTAAGGCCTATTTCTTCTAGTGAAGCTCTTGCACTGATTGTAGTACAGTGCCGCTCTGGGATCCACGCCATGTACGTATGATAGAAGATCCTGCCCTAAACAGCTACATCTGACACAAAGGGTCTCACAGCGAAAGAGTAAGCAAAGGTGTGACATAAATGTGCCCAAACAGAGGAGCTGGAGGGAGCTGGAAAGGGAGCAAGGTTTGGGAGCACTGCAGTAGCTAGGCAACTCTGTGCAGCCATTTCAGACTGCTGACAAGAGGGAACCACAAGAGCTCAAAAAAAGTTGACTAATGCCAATTTGACAGGTAGCACATTAATTTTTACAGACCATTTTGGTGGTTTTCTTCCTCCTGAGCCTCTTGCTCTTTTAGTAGCCTAAAATAGCTTAGTGCTTTTACTTTTCCCTGCAGCAAGCATGGGACCAGGAAATCAATGCTGACTTCCAGAACAGTAATTCAGCATCAGGAGCATCCCTGACAAACTCTGTCTATAAGAAGATGGTTAGCCCCAACTTTGGACTTGTTCCATATCATTTTACCATGATACAGTGATTAGAAATGTGTCATAAAATACAGTCCTTCAGGCTACTAATACTAAAAATGGCTAAACAGTAATCATATCATTTTGCTTTAAGTGCGTACCTAATGCGAGTAGATTACGAGTAATTATTGTACAACGGGAAAAAACATCTGTTGTGAATATGATATAGGAAAGATAAGTAGTTGTACTGTCTAGTCGAGAGTGTTTCTAAGAACAATAAATGTACTACATGTATTCAAGCTTGAAATGTGTTGCTATGGTAGATACATTAATTACTAAAATAGCAGCACATGAGTGGAAAAAAAGGCTTAAAATATTTTCTGATTTTGTGGGGGGGAAGTGGTGGGAAGAGGGGTTCTGTCTTTTTAAAGTAAATATGTACCTGAACGCTTTTTCGTGGCACAAACACATTTCCAGATTCTCTGGGCTATTTACAGCCCCCTCTTTCTCTCTGATGCCACAGGGAGCAGGAAGCAGGAAAGCAGGGACAATATCTTCATACATGCCCATACCCTAGTCAGTCTGTTCCCTTTGTTTACCCTCCTCCTGGTCAACAGCGTGTCTCACATACAGCAATGAGCAAACGTTGTGCTCCCAAGAAAGCACCCATTCTCCCATTTGACAGCAAGTGGGGCTCTTCTCCGTCGCTGACTTCTGCTGTATCTGGATGTTGAAGAGAGTTTTAAGGATGTTTTTGAACCTCACAGTAACCATCTTTGAAAAAGAAATCTACCGCCTATCTGTATAAGCAGACAAGTTACCTGACCCCAGAGACTTTGCAAACTATTATTCATTGTTTAGTATACTGCTTTTTAAGGAAACTAGAGGGGGGAAAAGTAATCTGTCAGCATCTAGTTCCCTGGAAACCTCACGGGCAGGTTGGGTGTTTAGAGAGAACAGCTGTAACAGAAAACTGTTAGATGCTTAAATGGTCATTAGAAATAACTCAGACACCCCCTGCAGAGCTCATAAGCCTTTGCACAGATGTTCTGAACTGTGGACTTGGTGCCAGAGGTACAGTTTTTCCCCAAATTAAAATCAGTATCAGACCTCATCTTAAACGTCCATATTAGAAGAAAAGGTCAGTAAGATCTAGCTCATCTGTTTTTTCAGAGTTAAAAGGCAGTTTGAGCTGGACAGTAGAAACCTCTTTGGGGAAGCAGCAGAGCATTTCCTCAGTTGCTCACCTATCCAACACATGCAGTTTAAATTTCTTGTTTTGAATGAAGCCAAGATGTAAAAAGGCCCAAATACCACAAAAAATGCTGGGTTTATGTAATTCTGAGATCAGTGGAAGGAAAGAAATGTCAGGGAAAATCCATGAGGAAAGGGCATTTTTAGTCACAGAATTCAAGCATTGATCTAGAACAACATTCCAGAAACTGGAGGTTTATTAAAAATCTTTATATAGAAAGATGTTTCTTTTATGTAAAAAACATACACACGCACACACATATGGTGTGTCTGATGCTGAATATGGTAGTGGTGCCCAGCTTTTATGGATGCAGAGATGGTCTCCAAAATGTGAAATGAACATTCAATGAGATAAATTTTGGAAAGGCAGAAAGAATGGCCACACTTCAGCTCTGGCTCTGAAACGCAATTATGACTGTGTAATTGTCAATTAATAATTTGAATTTTCATATTTTTTCATTGCTGGATTCATCTACAGATCCAAGATGGCCTAATGTGGGCTGCTTTTATTGTTTCATTCTCTTTCTTCCCCCAAGAGTTCACTTCATAACAATACTGTTACCCACAGTGGGAAAGCCTCAGTGTGCTTCCTGAAATCCTGGACACTCACTCTACCTCTTTATCAATCACCAAAAAATGTCAAAATTCTTCTAACAACCAATTAAAATTTCCATAATATCTGAAAAATGGAAATTTATGTGTAAAATAAATTGAGGAAAAACAACCAAAGTTTTTATGGAATCGGGTACCAGAATTAATCAAATGCTGAAATAGAGGAGAAGAGAAAAGAGAAAAAAGAGAGCAAAGAAGAAAGAGAAGAGCAAATAATTTTTTTCTGTCAATCTTTCTTGACGCTTAGGTTGTCATTTCAGCATATGATAGAATCCAGTCCTCCTTAGCCGCATGTCTCGGGCATTTTGGCATGAAGTAGAAGTCTAGTGAAGATTATATAATGCTCAATATCTCTTCAATGATTATTCCTCTTCTAAATACTATCGTGTTTTTTGCAAACGTTCCTTCCATCCAAGTGATTTATGAATAGAATACAATATTCTTATTAAAGGAAAGAGCTGCTAGCAGACCTCTGAAGAGACCTTATTCATGCACAGTGCAAGAGAAGGAACAGAAAGTCAATTAGTTAGCTGTAAAATTCTCAGGAAAAGAATTTTAGGGTGATAAATCCAGAATTGAAAGACTGGAGAGGAAGTGTACTGGGACTGGGTGATTAAATTTTCTCATGTAGCCCAGAGACTAGCAGTTAGGTACCACGAACATACACCATCATCTCGCTAATCCACTCGGCACTAATAACTACAACTATAGAAGGACTGTTAATTAAGGGCTGGTTAAACTAGATTGAAGGAGTTAGGCCATACCCCAAACAGACTTGGTGCAACATTGTTTTGATCAAAGTTTCTGATAGCTTTCTAGGCAAGCAGATAGCGCAGCTGAATGTTTTAGTAATTGGTTTTGGTGACTGTGTTACCCTTCATGCTTCACTTGAGGTGCAGCTTCACTGGTACAAAACCAGCTGTGATGGATGTTTAGCTGGTGAAAAAGCATTGATATTTCAAACTTTAGAGAAAGAATAAATAGTCAGTCCTTCTTTCTTTCTTTCCTTGTGAAAGGTAATGCTGTATCATTCCTCCTGCTAAAGGAGGTGAGGATATTAGAAGCATGCAGATGAAAAATGGCCACTCTTAATTTGCTGTAGTAGATTACACTGGATTTTTTTTCTTCAGGTTTTTTTTGGGGAAAGGCATCTGACACTTGCATTTTCACTTACTCTGCTGTTGACCTCAGTCATATTTACATGTTGGTTGGTTATTTTGTTCGCCTTAAGATATATTTCTTTTTTCCTCTTTAGTGTCTTGATGTATTTTTCCAAACAAGCGGCTGTCTGAATGAGCTAATATTGAGAGTCACAGATGGACAGGCTGCACTTTAGGCTTGGCAGGCAGGGACCTGAGACAGGAAGATAAATCTCTTTCAGACTGCTGGGTTACTAGGGAGAGTTGATTAGGGGGTCTCTGAAGTAAACACACACTGCGACATATCCGAGGTACTAAGAGATCAAATGATACTTTTAGTTAAATTGAGAGTTGTACTCGGCTGCCTGACTCACTCATGTGGACCAGTGGGCTGTGCGTGATGGCACCGTGAGTAGGTCAGCCCAAGGGAGCAAAGCTGCTACGGTCACATCACTGGAAAAGCAAGCCATAGCCAGTATCCAAAAGCAGCAGGGAAGAGAGTTAGGGACTTAAGGACTTAGGAGACTTAGGCATCCTGTTCTCAGGCACACTGTTGATTCCTGCCTATCCACATTTGTTTTCTTCCATCTTGTTAGGAAGGAAAAGACACTGTAAACAGAGAGAATGGCATTTAAATGCCACTGCTTGCTGTCATTTTGACTTCAGAGGAATACAAGAAAAAGGATTAGTTATAGCAGTGCTAGAGGTGGGGAGTCCTTTGCGTTTCGTTTACTCCCCAGTGCCAACGGTTGCAGCCCAGTGAGAATTGTGGCTCGGGGTGAGATATGTCTGTTCCACAAATACGCTGACACATCTGTAGACGTGGTCCTTAGCGAAACTAACCTCACAGGAGAGCACACAGGTAGGAAGGAGACCAATATACTTTGTTACAAGTTAGGACAGCTGCAAAGGCTGCTTCTGTCGAGCACAGCAGTCCTGCAAGGAGTGAAGAAACCTTCAGAGTCTGGTTCTTTTAATCCTGCTTCCCACCAAAGCCCAGTAGCAGGGCTCACTAAATGTTATTTTACAACAGCTGAGGATGTTGCACTTATTACTGAACAGGCAAGAATTGATACAGGAAAAAAAATATTTTTAAGAACATTACGACCAAGCTTTGCAGAAGTGAACCAATGTGCAAAACATTGTATTTTCGGAGCATATGAGGATTTGTCTCTGTTCTGTAAGTGTTTTATATGCCTCTTACAACCGGCCACTTTCAGGAGCGTCATGTGTGTTCCTTGGTACCTGTTGTAATCAAGCAATTTTGTAACCTTTTAGACAGATAGAAAAGTAGGAATCAATTGTACAGATGTTTAGTGGGAAATTCAATTGTACAGATATTATGTACGGATATCAATTGTACAGATATTATGGTGTTATTATGATATTATGTACTACCATCATCACCTGCTTAACACAGGTGTCTTCCAAAGATGGGGAAAACTCTGGTAATCTCACAAGTTGCTTTTTTTTTTTAAAGCTGATGGTGACCTCCCATAAGTGCCCATTGGTGTATGAGCCTGGCTATAAAACAAGGACAGTTATCTAGAAAGGTCAGGTTACTGTAGAAAAAAAATTAAAGTTTATTTTTGATGTGTACTTATGCCATATTTCTTAAAAAAAACCAATATATTTGTATTTTAATAGTAATAGACTTTTCATTCTCAATAATGCAAACATTTAATGTCCTATCAAACTTTAACTATAACTTCCTTTTTAATAGCATAAACTACATAATATGTATAGTATAAGGGAAAACCATTTTTTTTCCTGTGAGGAATGACCCTCATCTATTCAGAGACACACTTGCAAATGTTTTCTAGTACACTTTTTGGGGAAAAATGAATTTCACAGAATATAAATTTCCTTGATGGCTACTCAGAACTTGGCTGAACAGTTAAAGGGATGGGAAGGTGTATAGAGAAAATGCTGCGGTTTGTACCGAACCTTAAATCAGACATAAAGTGTTTGCACAGTACTATACTGGCTTTCATGAACCTGAAACCCTATTTAAAATTCCAGCTTTTTTAGGATGGTCCTAATGCTAGATTGCACCATACTTAAAAGAAGGAAATAAATTTCTAACAGGCAGTATCTGGATAGGCAGCGAGAGCAAAACAGTTTCCTATTCACTTAAATGAGGGCTGGGTCCCAGATTGGGGCTGGAAAGAATACCACGTAGTGTTTTCTGACAGTGGTAAAAAACCTGAGCAGAGATCTTTCTAATCACTCTTACCTGAACTTAATGCAGCAGGGGGTTGTCATTCATTCTCGTAAGCTTTGTGAACTAGTGACATGTGCCATTTTCGTCATCAGAAAACAACCATAAGTCACACAAATGATTTTTTTGTTTGCTTTTTTTGTTATTTTAGACATTATTTACATGATTTGTTGCATGCTCTACAAACATGCTATACTGTTTGAGATACCAGTATGTCAGGGGGCAATATACTAAGAAATGTAGAAAGCTTAAACGTGCGCATTTAGTTCCCAGTGCTTTTTCTTAGACCCAGTGACCACAAAAGGTTGCAAATACACTTCTTTAGTGTTGGCAAAATACAGTCAAATAGTTGCACTAGAAACCTAACTTAAGACCTTTTCCTTTTTATATGTGTTCAGGATTTCTACTGATGCCAAGAAAGATTATACCTATCCCACATCTAAAGTAAAGCAGACTGCAAAGTCTAACAAATAATCATACTTTTTAAAAAGGAAGACAAATTGCTGAAAAACCTGCTTTTTTCCCTTTAATTTCCTTCTATATCTTTTTGTAAAATGCACTTGATTCTTCATGAAACAAATGTTCCTTTCTTCATTAGTGCTCATGCTTGACTAGAAAAGCCATCTCTGCCAGGTGTGCCGAGCCTGGGTTGTGTGATGATTAGTGTGATGGTAACGAATCAGCCTAGGCTATACATCTCTGGGGTAAACGATGGGCTCCAGTTAAACATAAATAGATAGTGTGTCATTCTTCTGTTTTATAGAAATCTACCCAAAACCTGATTTTAAGGCACGAAAAGGTTAGAAAACTAAAATCTCCAAAAAGTAGGGATGGGAAAACTTAATGTTCTTTTGCTTTCAACAAAAATCTGAAAAATGTTTTTACCCGACGCAGTTTTGTAAAACCCTTTCTTAGTTCATGATCTTTTTCACTTGTAAATATGAACACTATGTAGAGCTTTCTTAATATGCTGAAAAAGCATTTACTCATTCTCCTAGGCTTCCTAAGGGAATAGTGTAAAAACAAACCCCAAACAAACCTTTATAATTTCATAAAAGCTAGCTGAATTAAAGCTTCAAAAGTTTCAAGTTCTGCTCAGAAATTCTGATTTTTGTTTACATTGCCTCTTTATCACCTTGGTAATACTACTCTAATTATGCAAAATAATACAGTAGAAATGCGGATCCCAATTCCAGTTCTTAAACTCCTCCTTTGCAAAATGGCTCCTAGAACTTGCAAGGGTAGAAGAAAACTTTACCTATGAGAGCTTCAGTCTTTTTCTCCAACTGCGGTTTTTACTACGTTTATTGTTAACAAAGGGGAAAAAAAATGGCCTTGAAATGTACATGTATACCTTACTCTGCAGCAACCTTTTAAGTGATGTGGACTTGTGGCACTGTAATGTAACAAACACTTTCTCCAAGAGGCAACATGTATGAGCAATATAGGCAGTTGTTACTGATCCTGGAGTAACCGGAGTATTAGGTCTTTCCCGAGACACTGATGTAAGAGAATATGGAGAGACACAAATTTCTGCAAAGCAATAGTTTAGCTCAGAATTTTAATGTAGAGAACACCAAGGCAGTATCTTGTTATCTGAATTTTAATGCCAGTGTCTTTTTTATCCTGACAATTAATTGTTGGGAGGATGTGAGAGGTCTCATGAAACATTAAGGGAACTAACTGCACTCCTTTCCTTTTCCTTTTTTCTTTCTCTTTGTTCTCCTGATGTGACGTAAAATATAAATTTGTGCCGTGGAACTGCTTTCTGCACAGTTGTATATTGCTTGCTTGACCTTGCAGCAGCGGCTGTGGTTCCTACTTGGGTCGAGAGCTTCCATGCAGGCTGCCTGGGGAGAAGGAAAGGGGTGGGTGTGGGTGGAGAGGAAGCTTTTGCCGATGACAAATCATCAGCAATTTTAAATATGGTACGTATTTCAGGGATTTTTAAGTAAAGGGCCAGCTGGATGTCCTCCATTAACCTCAGTCTTATTTGTAGATTCCCTCTGATTGCTGGCTTATTCAAGGATGAATCGTTAAAAAGACATAAAGCCACAGGGGTGGCAGATCCTCTCCCCTCCTCAACCCCCAAGAAACAGGACTGCGAAAGGGGTAGAGAGGGACTAAATCTGAATCATTTTGAAGGCTCACTGGGTGCAAGGGCACACCTAAGGAAGTGGAGATTACTGTACGTGCCAGGCACTACAAGGGAACTGCTGGGCAAAGTCCTGAATGATAACGAATTCCTCCAACAGCCAGTTTCTCAAATCTAAAAAGTGTGCAAGGATTTGTTGGTATTTGACTGAATGCTCTCATTTTATAACTTTCCAGGGGAGCTTTGTGGGAAAATATGTAGTTCCCAAGCCAAATGAAGAAACCTTGAGGTGGATAAGCATAGTTTAACACAGGCACAGAGGCCAAGCATATTGAAAATCCAGTATGTGAGGTGCTGTAAAAAAAACCAAATTCAGGACTCTCTGATCCAAAAGACGCATAATAGTTGTTCTTCAGCAAAAGTTCCTATTTATTCAGAGGAAGCCTGCTGCAAACTTAAATATGCATTGTATGATGCCATAATATAGTGACTGTAATGTATCAACAACAGATTTAAACACTGACGTGTTTATCTTCATCCAAAGACAGTATGACACCTACATTTTTAATGAGAAGACAGTAACCACACCATTGTGACACGTATATGCTATACTATCTGCGATTCATTGGAATCCCTTCTCACTGAGACTCAAATATTTCAGTAGCAAATGTTCTGCCTTCCAAGAATATCATCCTGTGAAACAAACAGACAAGGCTTTGGGGAGCAAACATACAGACAGTGGCTGTCAGGCTTAGTGTGCTCCAGTCCTCCATTACCTCCCCATTCCTTTAGGCAGCTCCACGAGTTGTGACTAGCCTGACCTCCAAAAGTTTCCATTTTGTTGTCTCTGGAAATAGATTTCTTATTCCACTAGAATGGCAAAAGTATGATTTACTCTTCCAAGAGCTGGAGAGCGGTTGTCTTCACCCAGTGTGCTGGAATTTGTGTCTGTCTGGAGGCTGTGGGTGATCTGGGGATAGGGGGATGTAGTCAGGGGTACGCTATGTGAAGCTGATGCCTGCTACCTTAAGTACGTTTTACTTAAAGCAGAGGTTTATATAGAAAGGTGGACAGATTGCTGAAACTTTAGCTGTTCTGTTTTGCTTTTCAATAAGTATTCTTTCGGTTTTCTGTGATTTCTGCTCTGGGAGCTGTGATGAAGGCTGGAAAGGTGCACTGGGTATGTGATGGCCTGTAAGAAGGAGCTTGGGATTTCGGGTCTGCGTTGGTACAGTAACAATTAGTAACAACACTGGTTTTTCAGGACTGAGTTTGGTAAGCATGGGCGCACTGAACAGCTGGAGAAACAAATGGTCTGGCAATGCTTAGGTGTGCTGTTCAGCCATGGTTGAATGAAGTCTGCTGCTGTCCATAGAGCCAAACTGCTGAATGTATGTGCTAACAGGTCTGATGCATATTTAGATTTTGTCCATTAGAATGATCTATTTTGGAATAAGCTGGTAAATGAATAATCAAGTTGTTATGTTCTCTCTGCAACAGACTTGACTGCTAGTATGCTGCATAGCTTTGATAAAAGGAACTACAGAATAAATAAGACCCAAAGAAAGTCAATGTGAAATAAAAGTTATTTTAAGCTAGCCAGGCTAATTAAGTGAACTTACACATTTCACCATGATGAAGATGAGACGCAGTGGTAGAGCTCAATATATGTGGGAGTTCATTTAGATGTCTGTAGTTCTACCTTTTTATTTAACAAGTGCTTCTTGATTTAAATGGAAACCTCTAATTGTAAAATGATCTCTGATGCAGTATGTCACAACAAATACACACATTCTGATCCAAAAAGAAAACATTGTCTGTTTATATTATTTTCACTCTTGACTCAGGTTTTCTCAACTCTTTCCCTCTCCTTCACTCAGCATGAAGTTTACCGTATTTCTGCCTGAAACCAGAATAAGGCAAGGATGCCTATTACAGGTGAGTCAGTGGTGTTTACAAATGGCATTTAAACAAGTCTGCTACAGTAACGGTGGATGGTTGTTTGAAATCTGAGTTTTCTTACTAGTACAACCAGGACATTTTTTGATGGAAAACAACTGCAGAGAAGGGTGACGTTTTGTGCTAGGCTACATGAATGCATTTCTCTGGACTTTAGAGAGATTCTCTATTGCAGAACCAGAGGCAATATTAGTAGATTAAGCTTTTATATGACAGGTAGTTAACAGAAGGATGTTTGTGAGAGGAAGGGCAGGTTGTTCTAGGGTTAAAAAAATAGAGGGAGAATATAAAATGAAGGAAAGGAAGGGTAAAACAGGAAAACCCAGAAAAAAAGGAAGAGGAAAATCCTCAGAAGTGGTGTGGGCCAGTCTGCGGACTTCCATCCACTCTGCCATTTTCAGGAGGAGAATGGATTTACATGCAGTACAACGAAGAGTAGAGGCATCCTGAGCCTGACTTGGTCTGTCCCTCCAGCGTAGTGGGAGAAATGTTTGCCTTTAATATTAATCTGGATGCATTGAGAGCAATACATGCAGGGGAAATGCCTCTGTTGCTGTAATATTCTTTGGGAAAACAGGAAGCACTTGTAATCGAAAATGTGCAATATGAGTGATAAAAAGGGTCACCGAGGTTCAGTCCTGCAGCAAATACAGCCTTCATTTGTTTTCTAAGCATGAAACAGTTATGGAAAGAGATAATGTTTTCACTGTGCCAAAGCTGATTATTCTAGAACTAATGAGAAAAACCCAAAGTTTGGGAAACAGGTTAAAAGAGAAGATATAACAGCCAAAGAAAAGGAGGTAGACTAGGGCAAAACTTCCTGCACCATTTATTTAATGGTATTTATTGTTTCAACTAAGAATATACATGCAATGTCTGATCATATATAGAAAAACACAGTACACTAACAAAATGGATTTCTGATTCTATTTAGAACTTTACTAATAACTGGCAGCTTTATCACAATATACATTAATTACATGTAGAGCTACATTTGCATAACATCACAGCTGCCATTTAAAGCAAATACGTACTCAGATGTTTGGAAGAGCTCAGCGTTTTGGTTAGATTTCAGAAAATGTGGCTGCTAGAAGAGTTGTTAAGTAAAGCATGAAATAAGACAATCTCTCTGCTGTTTTTTTCTGTCTAATTTATTCAGCATAGATAATGAGGAGATACCAAATATTGAAGTAGGTATGTTCTTAATTCCCGATGGTCACAGGCAAGCCTTTTCTCTGTGTTTGGCAATAAATTCCTTCCAAAGGTACCACTGAATGTGGTACATTCAGAGTGTACAACAGAATTAGGGAATTTGGGGTGGGGGGAGGGGTTTGCCAAATATCAAATCCTCAAACAGGAAAATAAAGATCTGGTAAAATTAATCTTTCCCAGTGATGGTCTTTGTCATTACCATCAAAACCTGTGGATTATAGTCCTGCTAGATGTGTAATAATAAATAACAACTGTCTATGAATGCAAGGTTAAGGCAACCAGGAAAGCCGTATTGAAAGCAGTGTTGTTGGCCTAGTAATGTAATGAAGAGTTTTAGTGTAAGAGGTGTAATTAGTATGTTAGAAACTGGTTAGAAACTGGTTAGAAACTTGATGGGAATCTTTTGTAGACTTGAGTAGCTACATGTGCAGCATACTTTTCTGGTGTACTGTCATATGTTAATGGCATGGACAAATTGTCAGACCAGAGAGCACAGGGGAAGACTGCTGTAGCACCTCTCAGCAGGCAGAGGAGCAGGGCAGGGAGTGGGTGGAACTGCTCCACTGCACCCAGGGTACCATGGATATTCTCCCTGGGTGGCTGTGTTGGTATCAGGACAATGTCTGCTCCAGAGAGATGGTTTTTACAACTTCTGCTTCCCCCTCCACACCACAACTGACAGGTTGTCAGCTATGAACAAAGAATTGGATGTTTTTTTACTACAGGTGTAGGCATGGCTAAGATCTCACTTTATTGCATTCACCTTTCTTTCAGCAGTTGATGTGGAAGGAATAACTTAACTAAATTATGCCATTTCACTGCTGACTCTCTGGGTACTAAGCATCTCCACAAATGCTTTTAAGAAGAAAAAAAAAACAAGCAAATGTTCAGTGAATAAATTGGGACTGGGACATAGTGTGTTATGATTTATGGCATAGCTGCCTGATTACTGATGCCATGATCTTCAACTATGTAGTGACACGATCTTTTCTCATTGGATACATGCATAGCGCTTTTCACCGCGGGGAGCATTTGGATGCCTGAGGCTTTTGAACTGGTACATGGTTAAGATAGCGGCTGGTCACACAGGACAAATACACACAAAATTTATATTTATCTTCACGTGTCGTTACTACGTCAAATACATTTTGCTTTTGCTGAAATATTGACATTTTTGCTGGAGAAAGACTATCATCCACTCTGTTCTCATGTGTTTGAGCTGCTGCCTTTGATTAATCATGAGATGAGTTTGTCCTCTGTAAATTAAGTCTTGGGGTGGTTTTTTTGTTGTTGTTTTGGTTTGGTTTTGGTTTGGTTTTTTGTTTTAAAAAGTCCTGATTTCCCATCTCCGTCAATGCTTGAGTGTTCTGGAGAAGCTGAGTTTGCTGTAGGGAGATCACTGAGCATCTGAGGGTTGCTGGGACAGAGGCAGCAAGTGTCATTTGCCTCAGGATGGACAGGCAAGCAATGCAGAGCTGCAGGACTGCCATGCTGGTCAGCTTCATTTACAGCTGGGGCAGTAGTAGTCAGTCCTGGCTGAAACTTTCTATAAGGGGGTCCCCAGTGTATTTTAAGAATCCAGATGACAAGGCACAAGACTCGTTGTGTCACTGCAGACTAGTTGTATCTTGGATCAAGATTTAGCAATGGCCTTTGATGCTGTAGGTTCAGGCAAGAGTTCTTGTTAGTAGGGCACTAGTGACTGTTGTGATTACCACCATAAAGGGCTTGGGTGTGAATAGAAACCACTATGAACCCTTCCTAAACTCATTTTAGATGCTGAGTGGTGGCACATGCTGCATCTGTTACAGTTCTTTGCAAAACTGCCTATGAAGTCTGCACCTGAGAAATGTCTTGTTTCCTGGATCATCGCCATTGCTTATGTCTGTCTGGTGGAGCTCCTACTTCTGCCTCAATCAGAGTGCTGAAATATTGCCTTTTCAGAAATTCCTGACACGTGAGTAACTGTAAAAGAAACAGAAAATTGTTGAACACATTGGTTACTTCCAACTCCATCAATGAGTATGCAGTGATGTTCTTTCTGACATACTGCTGGCTTGCATAATATTTTTTTTTTCTTTTCTCTGAAAATGAATTATCATGCTTATGGGTCTGTGTGTAATTGCAGCCTCATTCACCGCTGCACAGAGCACACTTCCCAGAGACACTGAGCTGATAGTGTAGTACCTAGAGTATTAGGTTTTCAGACAGGTTTTGTGTATGTTTGGAGATCTATCACCTTTACGGAGCTACTGTTCTCTGTAACAAATTCTTGTTAAGTACTTGCCCTTAGGTGTTTTCATTGCTGGAGATCCAATTTCCAGAAAGTCAGCTGTCCATTAAATGCTAGTTGCACAGTTTTTGAGGTAAATTTTGATGTCATATCCCTAGTTTAATTTCCATTGACACAACTGACTTCAGCTGAGTTGTTCCAGGTACAAATCAGTGTGACAGGAGGCAGAATTTGTCTGTTTTCATCCAAAGATGTGTGCTTTCAATGTCTGGAAAACTATAATCTTCCCTCTTTCTGACTCGTTCGATGCATACCAGAATCCCCTGAAAACTATGAGAGAGATTAAATAATCCACTTTACTTGCTGCCTCAGTGATGTAATCCCACATCCTTACATGCTTGCACTGGTTTCCAGTCTGCTTTGTATTTCAACATTTTACTCTTTGTATACACCTTCTGAAAGTGAAATACTTGTATGACTGATGTTTAAAAAAATACATATAGCTGCTCTCCTCAAAGATTGCACACAGTTTTGCTTCTGTTTGTCTCTTGCCTTTCATTTTTGCTTTCCTAGCAATGTACTTTTCTCTCCAACCTTTCCACATTACTCATCCGTCTCTCTCACCTAATTACCAAGGCCTTCTCCTGAGCTTGGAATTTTCCCTTGGACCAGAATTGTGTGCCACGACTTTCCCCTGTAAGGCCCTCAGGTTCAGTATCTTCGATCATATTTCCACTGCTGACCAATAGTTCGAAGCTTTTTGTCCAACATAACTATCTCATATTAATCTAAAAATTTAACTATCAAATGTTAACTTCCTTTTGAGTCAGCTGGTAGAAACTGATCTAATAAGCTAGAACTGGGGAAGTACAATGCCTTGCGATCTGGGCACATGCATTGTATTCCTTTGTACTAATCCGAATGGAAAGCAATGAATACAGAGCTTCTGAAAGTGAGATCTGATTCAGGTCCCAAGTAAAACATGCTCTGGGTGTATTCCATGTCAGATTGCAGAATATTCCACACTCCACACCTGGGGCTGTGTGACACACTAAACAGTCAGTAGTTGTACATCTGAATTTATGCCAAAAGTAGGTTAACTGCAAGGAGAGACAAGATCAGCCTGAGTTAATCCCTGTTTCTGAAATGGTAGCTCTTACTTTCTTGAAGCAAGAATTAGCTGTGTGTAAGAAGACATAATCTCTGTGTTAAAGATAGTACCTATCTTTAATACAAATCATAATAAGCCTCCTGAATGTATGGCAGAGTGTCAGGATGTCACAAGCTTGTTCTTGCTCTAGGAATCACGAGGGCTGGCATAGCTCAATGGGGGACAGATATTTACTCTGTCGTGGGCACAAGAGCCATCTAATATTGTACCAGGTACTCTCATTTACTAATACCTATCCTAGCAACAAATGGAAATTACTTTCCCTTTACCACCAAGTAAACAAGTATGCAAACAGGTCTCCAAACAAAGCAAGCAAACAAAGCCGTGAAGGAATCCGTGTAATGATGCAGCATGGTCTATTAATGAAACTGCATGGATTTCCCTGTTTGCCTAATACTAACCCAGCTTTCACGGATGTTTAGAGCAGGAAAATTTCACTGATCTGAGTTCACATCAGGGTTTAGGTTCCCCCACTCCATGAATGTCCTCATTCATAGAGAATCAGTAATCTTTCCATAGGAGAAGATCAGATGATTTTAAATTCCTTTATTACTAAAGCTTTTGGGGTGCAGAAACATGATCTTTAACCACTGTTATTATTTCTGTCATTTAAGCAGCTATTCTTTAGTTCAAGCAAACAAAGTTTTACTGTTTTTCATAGTTGCATAATTATTCTGTAAGAACTTTGACATTTCAAAGAATGTGGTATTCCTTGCCTTTGCTAGTATCTGCATATTTCTCTTTAGATTTCTGGCTTGATATTTACACTTAATGAATGAACATGAACCCAGACTCTTGAGGTCTGATCAGTTTTCTTGCAATTGACTAAGCCACAGAGGATAAACTTTTAAGTGTTGTTTCCTTTATTAAAATCTAGTCTGTTCCAAGCTGCAGAGCTGAAGAATTTGCTAGATCCATTAGAAGCTGTGAACAGTTCAGGATCTGGGTCTCTTGGCTGTAATAGTGAGCAGGAAAATTTGCCATTCTAGTATTATCTGACATGCCTCAAAGTTGTGTAAATCATTCTGGGCTAATTTTTTACAACATATAACAGTGTGGCTTTGTGAGCAGCGTGGGTGAAAGAACAGCGAGCCAAAGCTGAGCATTTCTAGGCCCACACAGTGAATGAAATCACAGTTAGGCCATTGGTTGTATATCTCACAACACATCGTTTAGTTGAGAGATGATTGAGAACTTGAGAGATTTAGTTTTGGTGTCCTTCTCTTGTTTTTTCATGGTAGTATGAAGACATGTCCTTCTAGCCCAAGGCACGTTGTACAAAAATAAGCACATTCCCTCAATCTGTTGAAAGTGCAAAGAAAAATCAGCATACCGTATTCTTTCTGTTTTTTGAAATATCCTGATATGCTAAAGGGAATGGTCTTGAAGAGCAGTTATTCAAGAACAGTATTTGGTACCTGGAGCCCACTGGAAAATTGCAAGGAGCTGCCCTTTGCACCGTGAATTTCAATCCTCAGGTACCTATTGGGAAAGAAGGTACCGCATAAGTTAGGGTAAGGATCCAATGAGGTATTACCCAGACTACAAAAGCCTGGGCAGTAATTGTGTGACATGAGATACTGCACTGAGGTCTTAGTGGTTAAACTTAGGTTCGACATGTGTAGCTGAAGGTAAATTACCTCAGAATTTATTGATCTATTTTTTCAGGCAAGAATATCTCCCCTATACATCACCTCCTGTGGATCTCTGTTATGATACTGTTCCACTTGGACTAAAAATGATAACCTCCTCGCAGTTGTTCCCATAACTGTGGGTCTGATGAGAGGTACAGAGGCAGTTCAGTGGTCTTTGGATCTAACACAGGAAGAGCTGCAGGAAATCACCTGAATGCAAGGCTTTGAAATGTTGGGTCGTATTGATTGGTGATGGGCTAACGATGAGGCAGAGACTGTACTTGTTATTAGAAACATTTTCTTCATGGCAGAAAAATTCTCTTTGAAGGACTTCACAAATCAACCCTTAGAAGACTTCATTGCATCTGCAAGTACTATTTACTTGCATCTCAACTACCTGTAGGCTCTGCTCTGTCCTGCTGCATTTGAAACAGGTTTCTGTGAGACTGACACCAACTCAGCAGTTGGCATAAGCGGAAGGGAGCCGCTAAGCAGCAGCTGGGAAGGGCATTTCAGCAGCCCAGATCTAACCCATTATCAGATGCTGAGCCCATTTATCCTGAAAATGTTGTCATTTCAAGGTTAAATGCACAATCTGGAGATGTTATGTGGGAGGGCCATCCCTGTGTTCATATAGTGTGTACCTAATATGTATTCAGATTTACAGTTATACTTAGATACATACAACTTTTCCTGAGTAAGTAATGCTGTATAGATTGAGTGTTGAAAATGTTATTTATTGAAAAGAAGCAACTGATAAGTATTTGAGAACAAGCCTTTGTGTGTGTGTGTGTGCAGATGCTGGTGTTGAATTATCAGTGAAAACAGTCCTTTAATAAATATGTAAGGGTAGTTCATTGATATCACATATAATTTCATACTCTGGTGGCTCCACAAAATGCAATGGAATGGTCTATAACACTAGGATAAAATCACAAAATTAAACTTAATCTACCCAGAAGATTAGGGAAAAATACTAATTTGTTCTCTTTGGTCTCTGTATGTGAAAATCTTCTGTCTTATCCTGTAAAGATATACAGATGTACTCTTCTATGACAGAAGAACTAGAATCAAAAGTGGGAAGAAACTATTGTTGAACAAAAAACTGCATAGGCTGCATTTCTGAATGTATCTTAGTCTTTGATTATGTGGGCAACTATCAAGAGAGGTTCAGTTTTGGGCTTGTCAGTCTTCTGGGAAGAAACTACCACCACCTGCAAAAGCAGCAGAAAGTCTGATAGAATATTTATAAGAACAGGTTTTTATTTTACTACATAACTCTCACCAAATAATTTTTCTAACAGCATATAGAAGAATTTATAGGCAGGAGGTTACATCACAAGATGTTTTCATGAGAATTAGGTAAAGTTATTTGGTAGAATCAGCAATTCATTCGTCAGTATAACAGAGAATAATTCACTTTTTACCATTCAACCAAAGATCTGAATTTTTCTTTTTTCTTTTTTTTTTTGGGGGGGGGGGTGAGGGTGGGGAATGGATCTAATCTCACATCTGGATATTTTCAAAACTTCATTAGATCTGCTGTCTTTTGATTTTTCCTTGTATCATCTTAGAATATGCTTAGATTGTGCTGACAGCACAGGCTAATCATGAACATGATGCACAAATAGGGATAAATTCTGTCAAAAAGGGTTATCAGCTGGTCACTGTTAAATTCTGATTGCACTAAAATGGAAATTCTTCAAGTATATGATAATTTTTTTGTTCTCCATGAAGCAATGAAGTAGCACCGTGTCCAGCACAAAAGCTTAGCCTTACCCCTGTGTAACTGAGCTAAGACTTCTGAAGGAGGGAAAACTCCTCTGCTGTGACAGTAACATCTTTTACACATACTGAGAAACAGCTCTCATATGATTATTGTTAAATCTGCTACAATATCTGCAAGACAAATGTTCATTTTTGTAGTCTTTTAGACAGGTTGTAAGATGTAAACTAAGAACCGTCACGATGGATGATATTCTTCACTTTCTGTCTTAATGTAATAATTTTTTCTCTCATCAACAGACTGTAATTTTGTTATGGATGAAGAAATTTCTGTATGAACGTGCATAATTCTCTAATAGCATAATAGATCTGTAATACATTTAGTTTATCTTCTGTTGTTACAGTGTCTCTGAGCTGGTGCTCATTAATTATAGTGAAACAGCATAGGATTATATGTCTAGCATTAAACTACTGTTACTGAGGTCTGGCCTCATGTGGAAGCTGCCCCAGTGTCAGGTGAAGTTAACTCAAAGCTCACATTAATGTCACTGCATAGAATCTGTGCCAAAAAGATGCTGTTAACGTAGGGGCTTTAGAAGGTTTGGACGGTCTGTGTACTGTCTTATGCAGACAGAGAATAACGATCAGTCAGATCCCTGCCCCGAACAATGTACACTGTAAAGAGTGAGAGAAAATGGGTAGAAGCAGGAGGGGAGGATCAGTTTTGTGAGAGCAATTAGATTTCCTGTAAACATTGCCAATATTTCAGACTATCTTTCAAAGTTTGAAAGAAGGATTACATTTGACTTAAAAGATACTACTAAAAATAATCAAGAAATAAGGAAATATTTGATTTCTTAGCATTTCAGGTTTAAGCAAGTAATAAAAAATCTTAGTATCCTAAATTGGGAGGGGTAGAGTTATGGTTTGTGGAAATATTTCCAGCCCACTTTGTTTTAAATCCCCCTGAGCTTCTGCTCAGTCTCAAGTATCAGCATTGTGGTGTTTTAATACCCTGTTTGCCTTTCTGGATAAGATTCTTCAGACAAGTTGCACATATAAGTTCCACTTGGCATTTTCTACAGGACTTTTTAAAAATACTCTGAGCTCACTTTAAAATAACATTTGCAATGAAATTTTACGCTGCCTACAATTATTTTCAAAAAGTATTTGTCATATACAATTAGGTTATTAAATTATTGCCCATATCATAGAATGGAAGAGAACAAAATTGACGTTATATTAAAAAATAACACAATTTTTGTAGTCATTAAAGAACAGGATTGTAAAAATGGGATCTTCATATGACACATCACTGTTTTAATTTCTACAAAAAAGAACCTACTGCACATTTTGGTTATCACTGCTTTGTATACTTGTGAAGGTTTGGAATTCTTCAGACTGGCCTTGTCTTCAGAAATGCAGGAGTTATGATCACCGAAATGAAGATGGGGAGAAGTGTGTGGGAAGCAAGTGGATGTAAAGAAAAGATACACTCTAACACCCCTCAGCATAAATAGATCATTGGAAAGAGTAAGTTAGTTTGCTCTCTCTTATCAGTTTCCTCTCCCTTATTTTTTTTCCTCTGTCACCCTCCCTGCATCCCCCCAACCCCCTCAGTTGCAAGGCAGTTACATCCTACTCCTAAATAAAAGCTTTTACATTTCCTATATGACCTTCCCAAGCAGGGTCACAATAAACTTGTAGAAGTGGCTCTGATGCAAAGTTTGTGACATATGCCAGAATAATACGCCAGAGTTTAACTTAACACTTTTGCTAAGTGATGCTTCTGAGGTGCTACTGCCTTGGAGTAGATGAGGCTGGGGGTTTCTGAGCAGCTGCTAGAAGCCTCCCAGAGGCAGAATATGATGCTAATGGGATTCTGGGGTTAATTAACCCCAGGTAATGAGGTTAATTAACTGGGTAGCAGTTAGAAATAGAATATGACAGAGTACTGATGGCTTACCACGTTCTTGTATTGTGTCAGAGACAACTCTTCATATCAGGAGCATGGATTCCAGACTAGTAACTCATTTAGGCTTCACTCTCATCAGTAGAAAGTAACGGTCTGATTAGTTTCAGTGGTGAAATATCATTTGGGTGACAGTGATTACAAAATGAGTTTGTGAGAAAGGAAGGAATGAGAACAGCAGAATAAATGTAAAGGACCTCACAAAAAAAAAAAAAAAAGAAAAAAAAAATGGTTAGTAAGTTGGCTTTTCCAAGGTCATTTTGGGGATTGAAGTGTACAAAAAGCCAAACCAAACCACACCAAAAAAATCCCAGCAGTTACTGTGAGGGATTAGATTGGAAGAAAAACAGTAACTGCTCTGATGCAAGGGAAGGAGAAACAGAACAGTACTAGGAAGTAGTATGGCTCCATCAGGAGTTTTGAAAGGACTGGAACAACCAAGCAAAAGCATAAACAAGGTAAAAATTAATCAAGTATAAATAAGAGACGGGTTAGGGATGATGGCATGGACATACTGAAATGAAACTGGGAAAGCCAAGGCCCAAAATTATTACTAGAACGTAAAAGCTGAGAAGAGGGCTGGCATCCTCACGGCGTAGATCTCAGTGCAGAAAAGCAGCCAGCCCAGGGCAGGGAAGGGCTGAGACAGAGAACCCCAGGTTTGATGTGGCAGGGTGTGAAGGTTTTCATCAGACTGTGAGGAAAGACCTTGTCAAAGGAAATCTGGCTGTAATGATCTGGGAGACCTCTCTGGAAATTCATAGAGGATGTGTGTCTTCTGCTTGACTTCTTTCCCTTACTGTGGTACCTCTGTCTCCTTCTTGCCCCTTTATCTACTGAAACATCCCCACAGAAAAGAGAGCAAGCATGTGCTCCAGCTAGCCTGGAGATTTAGTTTGGCTAACTGGTTACTACTGAGCAGGACATGTGTAGCAGCCAAGTTCTCCCTGCCTTGGTCCCTCTCCTCTAGCCAAACACCATTTTTCACAAAAACAGTGGCATGTCTGAGAGTTCTGCTTTTCTTTCAAACATGATTTAAATTGTTTTCGAGGCTTGGGAGCTGTACATCTGCCAGCTGATTTGCACAAGCATTGTCTCTTTAGGAAGCCAGGATAAAAAAGAATTGGGAAAATTATAGATCTTACTTGAAAAAAATACAAGAACAAATAATTTAGTAAATGTCTGCACACCAGAGGAATAACATGTTGAGAAGCCTGCACATACATCAAAACAATACCTAGATCATCTAGGATCCATTTTTCAGATAGCGTCAACTGAACTGTGGGAAAATATTCAATGACCCCTATTTGTGATTTAAACTGACAGCCAAGAGACTTGCCCAGCAAAAAATGGGTTAAGAAAAAATACAGATATGCAAACCAACTCTCAGGCTGAATAGGTTACAGCCCTCCCAGTCAGATCAACATGATTTCTAAAACATGCAGGCAAACTGCAATTCCTTGTTCGTGTCAGACAGAGGTTTTATACAGTGTTAGATAAGTTATTAGGAAACCTTAAGTAATATTGTCCTGCATGCCTGAGAAAGTGAAGCCAGATGTGTCTTCATGGAGAGGTTTCAGCTCAGGCTCACTTCTGTAAGGAGACAATTGCTGCTTCCCAGCTGCTGCTGATAGCCATGTCTGATCTGATATAGACCCAGAGCTGCTAATGATGAGTGGGGCCAATAATATCAGGCTTTTTTCCTTGCTAGTAAACCCAGTTATTTTCACAATAAGATGCAGTGCTTGCCAGAAGAGAAAAAAATGACGATTTTTACCTTAACAGGAGTAATTTGGGAAACTGGAGTCATTTTAGGAACACACTCCAACACAGCTGGAAATGTATTAAAGGTGTTGGTGTTTGGCTTTATTGAAAATGAGGAGAGCTAGCAATAACCAAGTTGAAAGCTAGCATTGTATTAAAGAGCTCAAGCACCAGCACCAGCAAATGTTCAAAGGAGTCAGAACAGTTGCTGCAGAGATGGAAAGCTCAGCAGTAGGATGTGCAGTTTGAGTAAGGAGACTTTAGGGTAGTGTTGCATTTGTCTTCCCTAAAAATTAACTTTAAATAAATATGACTTCAGAGATTCATTTATGTCAACTCATATATGTATCTTTGCCATTTCCATCCAGCTCTGCCATTCCATGTTTAAGTAAATAATGATTGCAGTGATGCTCCTGTAACGACTCTGGTGGTCAATGGCAGCAAAATGCTGAGAGTGGGTAGATATTATTCGGTATTGGAGTAATATCTGGCAGAAAATCACGCTTTAATGGTTGCAGTGTTGTTCCCTTCTTTATTAAGTGTTCTTTCCTACTGAAAAGAACACTGCCTGCCTCTGATGAAATCCTTCCAGCATGCTACGGTACCAGCAGCTCTAGGAGCTGAGAAGGTGAGCCGGCATCTTAGAGATATTGCTGAGTCCTTTGGTGGTGCATTGTACAGTATTAACACACTTTTACTACACAGAGGCTGTCTAGTCCCAAACCAGTTTTAGCAATAGCAAAAGGAGCTCGAATGACAGCTCTGGAACCTGCTGCTTGTCTCTCTTGTCTTGGAGACTCTTTGTCTCCAGCGCAGGCACTTCCTAGACAGCAGCTTCAAGTCTGTTTTTACTCTCCTTGTCGTGAAATAGAAGCCTCCTTTTTCTGACTTTTGCTTACTTGCTGCCGTGGCTGGTGGCACTCCATATAACCCTCCCTGTCCCATACTTCACTGCGCCAAGATCTCCAGCAGGTGCGTGGTTGTAGGGGGATGATTTCAGCCTCATTATCTGTACAGATATGCCCAGCTATACTTTGCTATTACATTGCGATTATGAATAATTAAAACAACACATCATCTTTAAAGTACATAAACAGTACATTTTAGAATCCATTAGCCCTTTAAAAATAATTGGGTATCTTCTCCTCTTTGTTAATTTGCAGCATTCAATAATTCACACTGGGTTATCCAGTCATTAATGCAAATTATGTTTAAGATCTAAAACTTAAATATATACCATTCTACAAAATGCTTCCAAGGATGGTAGGAAAATGATTGTGCTGCCAGTTACTTGATTTGTGTGGTAGTATACTAAATAAACCCTGGTAGACTTTAATTTGCTAGGTTATATTATGCTCAAAGAGGTAAAATTTTATAATAACTGAAACAGTAAACCAAGTATTTCTTAAATATTGTCAGAAAAGAGATTTACTTATTTTCCTTTTCTCCTCCAATATCTGTTGGGAAGGAGAAACCATTTCTCACTGATTTTGTCAGAGTGGAATAATAAACATGCAGGCAGACTTTCAATACTATTTTTAAAGACCGTAGAACTGTTGTCTTGAAGAACTCTGCAATTGCTACAGTAAAAAAATTCTTGCAGCCCTGGTGCCAGTATAATTTTTTTTAGCATACAAATAAACAGGTTTTCAGCAAAAAAGTACAAGCAATGACGGTGTTGTGAGATCAAAAAAGAGAGGTTCACATCAATTCCATCTGAAAATATAAATGTATGTTTTTCAGATGGATACGATCAGAAGAAAAAAATGCTTCTGTTGCTTTAAAAGCAAAGGCTACTAATGGGGAGAAAGGAAACTGAAGTTACAAAATAAGTTGAAGGAAAATAAAATATCAGAAAGTGTTCTTATAGACATAGGGCTGAAGTAAGGACAAAAAGGCATCCACAGCTCTTTACTTTTATGTGTGAACCATTTAATACAGGATCTCGATAAGATTAGTGATAGTGATAATAAAAGGAAAATTCATAACATACTTCTCCCTCAAAGTAGTAGTCAGAAAGAGAGAAATAAAGCAGCACTGCTATTTCCAAATATGTTGTATGTTGGTGGTTTGGCACGTCCAGGTCTGAGTTGCAGTGCAGGAAGGGAGGCTACAAATTAAACCTGCAGGGCTTAGGATACAAATCTCTATTCTGTGCTCTGAAGAGTAAAAGGATAATTTTCCTAAGTAATGGAACTGACACAGTGGTGCCAATTCCTTCTCTCTTCCTGTGTCGTTATTTTATTTATCAGAGAAATTAACGGCTGTATTTACAGCTTCTGAAATACTCAGCTAAGGAGGAATCCTTAGAGACTGCAGAAAGACTCCTGAAGGATGGTGCCTCATACACCACTTAACTTTTAATTCAAAGGAAATAAGACAGGAAACAAGCAGATTATGGGCACAACATCAGCATGGCAGCTTCTGCAAAGGTATCTGCTTCTGTCATTGGCTTGTAAGACCCAGCACGTTCAAACAGCTCTGGCACAATTGGCAAATGCACCAGTTCCCATGTGCTGCTGCGAGCATCCCCAATTGTCATATTTCGCTGTTCTTTATGTTTTAAGACAAAAGTTTTTTCACAGCCTTCTGCAAATGTAGGTATATCTAGCTAGCAGTATGGAGAATGTAAGATGGGCAGTTAAGTATTTGTCATTTATATATAATGGGTAAATAATTATTAATATTTCTATGGTTGTGTTTAAGGACCAACCAAAATGGACAGAAAATTGCTCCTATTGGAGTGGTGCTGCCATCTGAACACAGGTTGGTCAGAGGGCTGCTGCACAGAGCAGTTCGCAGCTGGAAGGAAGAAGAGAGCTACAGGAGAGGAAACAGTAGATCACAGGGTTGACCAGGGGAGGGAGAAAACTGGTGATAGCAGATGTCAGGTTATTTCCACATTGTGGAGGTGAGGGGGTAGAAGAAATAGGCTAACTTACTAGGAGACCCACTATGAAAGAAGAAATTGGAGGAAAAGCAGAGGAAATACGTGCAAGAAATATGAAACAAAGTGAAACTATAGTTAATGAACTGACACCTGATCTGTGCTTTACTGGGTTTCTGGGGAGTACCTGAGCACACATGGGTGTGTGATAGAACGTCTTCCAAACTTCCTAGAGCACATGATTCATGTTCATTTACCAGCAAGTGAGAATCAACTGCAGTCTGCATGGGGTTTTCTGGAGGTCCAGTAGTTCTCCTTTTGCTGTTCTTCTTCCTGTCTGGCATTCCCACCTGTCTCGAGTCCTTCATGGATGTCTTCTGAAGCCAGGTGCAAATGAAACAGTCCATAGACATAGTATGACCTCATTCACTAGTCTTGAGTTCCTGTCTTTCTGGGAGAACAATCTTATCTGATTACTTCAATTGGTGCAGTGTAGAGCCTGAGGCTGCCCCTCATCATTGTCCCAGCTAAGAATTCATACCAGCAGGTGCTTGCATTTCCTTTCAGACCTGGTAAGAGGCAGGTATTGGGGCTTCCCAGCTTGAATCTGTAAGATGAATTGGCTTCCAGGATTCTTCCAGGATACTTCAAGGATTTTCACAGGGTCACCTGATATTTTTTACCTTCATCAGATTCATCCATCAAAAGCCAGAGAAAGGATACTGTGGACATAGCACGTGCTCTCCATCATTACAGTCAATCCAAATCTCAGGTTGAAGTGAGAATACTGAGATTTGCTCTCTGCCATGAATCCTACAAATAGCTGGACACCATAGCTAACGTTCTCTCCTGCACTCGTTTGACCATTTTGGTTGCTGCATTATTGAGTTACCATAAAGGTTTGTCCATAAAAGAAGAGGAAAGCAATCCTGTTTTTTAGTAGCAATGGTCAATTGGCAGACTAAATCTATAGTAGCTATGGGAAGCTGGGCCTTTATAGCCCCTTTTACCTGTTCCAGAGGAACCCCTATGCTGGCACAAGGGTGGTTGTTCTGAAAGTGTTACAATCAAGTGTCTCTATAAAGTGGGCAAGAAGGTCAGTTAACAACTGGGAATTCTCAAAGGGACTTTATAAATTTTGTACGGGCCTCCCCTGAAGAGTGACCTTCAGGGAGAGATTAAGGTTTGTCATATATCCCCATAAAAAAAGATGAAATTGCTAAGTCTACTATTGCTGCTTTTACAGGGGAAAACCCCTGGTCTACTGGACAAAATAATACAGATTTATTCATACAGACATGGAGGGGAGCAAACCCTAGCAGCTTATTTATCATTAACAAGTATTTGACTATGTCTGTTCAAATAGTTGTATTAGAAGATTGTAGAGTTCAGCAGCTGATTGTTCGTACTAAATCTGCTTTTGCTAGCTGTAATAGGCCTGACATAGTTACGTCTGACAACAAGCTGCCATTTCATGAGCATTAACTGGTTGATGGAACACAAAATAATAAAATGTCCACTAAAAAGGTGATGGGGATCAGACTCTGATCCGTATTTAACATTGTTATGTTATAGAATGACATCAGTGGAGTATGGGTTGTCATCTGCTGACGTCTTTTTCAACAGAAAACTGAAAACAGGGTTGTCTGGGCTTCTAGATGCAGATGTCAGAGTCAGTGGGTACTTGTAGACATGCAGAGTGACAGGTAAGACAAAACAAAAATATTCAGTATGATTTGAGGTCCCAGAAGCTGCAACAGCTTCATGAAAATGAAGCTGTGCACATCTGTGATGGGAAGCCATGGCTGCAAACAGCACAGATGTCAGAACGTGTAGCCTTGTATAACTGTGTGTCACATCACTCAGGTGCGTACTGTGGAGAACTAGATGACTCTTTTCCAATCCCAGCAGGCAGGAGATACAGGGCAGTGAATTGGTGCCACAGAGGAAAAAACTCCAAGGGACTGCAATGAACAGGCTGTGGGGCAGAACACAACCAGAAAAATTGAATTTAACAGAGAAAAAACAGAATCACGCTGGTCTTTCAGCACTGGGGGTCAATGCAGCTTCAGTCCAAAAGGGATGAGTGTGCAGTCGTGTGTCTACACTCCTCTGGAAATGGCTACA
Source organism: Morus bassanus (assembly GCA_031468815.1). Classification (NCBI taxonomy): domain Eukaryota; kingdom Metazoa; phylum Chordata; class Aves; order Suliformes; family Sulidae; genus Morus; species Morus bassanus. Next base: position 9,633,578 of record CM062583.1, read on the forward strand.
TGACATGCCAAGACAGTCATGCCCAGCTCCCATCAGGTGCATCCTCCATCTGCCTTTACAAGTTACCCCATCATTACTGGGTGATGCAGTTTCTTACCTTCATGGGGGTTCTTAATTGTAATGGCTGTTTCAGCTCTCAGGAAATGGCATTTTCCTCTCTTTCTGTGTAGTCTTTCTTGTGCAATGGGGATTCAAAAAATGAATTTAATTGTAACGTATTTTCTGTTGGATACAGTGGCTAGCCTGGTCTTTTTAACTATAGCACTGCTTCCTTCTCTGCTCCTCCATCCTCCCCTTAAAACGGAGAGGAGGTTCTCAGGCCTGGCATGGAGTATGAATTGTCCACTTGTGAACTCCATCAGGTTAGCTTATTCTTTGGGCTAAGTTTTTCTCCATAGCCTTGTGCTTTGGAATAATGTGCTGTATAAAATTTAGGGACAGAACTGAATCTTTAGGAAACCTAAAAAAAAAAAAAAAAAATCTCTTTAAGTAGATTTTTCACTCCTTTCTCAAAGGCAAGGGCTTCAGGATCTTGCTTGGGGCTTTTTGTTCTTTGTTTCTTTTTTTCTGAGCATATGTTTATTCTCAGTACCTGGAGACACACAGAAACAAAAAAGAGAAGAGGGGAAAGAAAGGAAATGGATGAGAAAGATCTTGAGCTCACAAGCATGCAGACCATGAGGTTAATGGATGCACCAGCATTCTGCATATCTGTGCTAGATCACTAACACTATCTCAATGGTGCTATTTGAGAGTTGTTCCAGGACATCAGCTTTCTTTAAGAAATATCCCACCTCACCACTGACCTTATTTTTTGAACATAACATTAGACCTAGCGGATAGAAGGTAATGGATGGGAACTAATTTAATCTGAGCAGTTGTGAGTGTTGGATGAAGCTGTTCTGACTGCATCTTGACTTTCTAGGTAGTGTCAAGGTACGAAGTTTTGTTCCATTTTCAAAACTGCCATCAGTTCAAATTGCTGTGACAACACATCGAGTCAAGCGAGGATGTTCCAAGCCTCCTCCTTAGCCATCCTGACAAAGCTGCTATGTAGCATCCCCAGTGCTGGTGTTCGTTTCTTGGTAAAATAACTCTGAGTTTCAAATGTGACAGAAATGTTGTGCAGGAATTGAGACTACTAATATTTTTTTGCTGCTGTTGTTTTTTCTATTTCCCCTTCAAATTATGACTGCAGAGAAAACCTCTTTAAAAATGTAACTGGATTCTACTCTCATGCCGTACTAGCGTAACTTCATTACTTTGATGTGGTTCCTCCTTACATCTGTGTTAATATTAAAAGAATAAGGCTTAATACTTTTGGAACACGGAAACCATTCTGAATAGGCCATACTTTGCCTCCAGCATATGCTCACAACTCAAACTAAACATGTTTTGATATCTAAAAGAGTAATTAAGAAAAGGTTCCTTTTTCATATGTCTCCATTTTGTTGGCCTTTGAAAATGCTAATGCTGAAATATACCATAAGAGAGTAATTTCATTGTGCTTGTAGTCCAATAGAACATAGATAATAAAAGATCTCTCTGCAAAATTTAGTAGCTTGTTAAAATATCCATGTATTTACCAGAGATCACCGAGTGATTTAGTAGCTATTGTGGGAGAGTGCTGAGGGTTTCTTGCTTAAATAATCAGCTTACTACTAATGATGATTTCTGCTCTTAGTAGGGAGAAGTAGCATTAGAGAAAAATATCTTTTTGGGCTTTTATGTATCATTTTCTGAAGTTTATAAATTGCTTTATAGCTAATAGTTATATGTGATAGTGATTAAAATATTAGGCTACAAAGAAGACAGATTATTTTTAAAAATAACACTTTCTGGGGTAGAGACATATGTAAGCATATTGCACAATATCTGGAAAAAGGTGAAGACTTGTGAAAATATAGATCTTAATTACTTGAATAATGTATTTTCACATGTCTATGATCTGAAGTGCAAACTCCTTGAAAAACCTCTTGTCACATATATGATCCCATATGTAATATAATTGGTTCCAGCTATAGAATACCCATTCAGGGAATTAATGTGCTCGCTGCTCTTTTGGAAGAGGCACCACATTGCAGAGATGATGGTTCTGATCCAACAACGCGATTGTATGTGCTCATACCTTCCAGCCCACAAGTGATCCCCTTGACCTCAGCACTCCTAGTCACAAGTGTAATGCACATCAAATACTTCTCTGATTTCTTGGTTTAGGGCCTATTCCAAAAATATCTTCCAGCAACTACTAGGTTGGGTCTCTCTCTTTAACCCAGTCCCTAATTAATAAGCTTCTGCAAGTAGTTTTGGTTGTTTACTTGTTTTATCTTTGAGATGTCCCCTTGCTTTCCGAGATATTGGCAGGGAAAAAAGAGATACACACTGGCAGGTTGTGCGGTCTTCCGAGCATCACTTTCCCCTAAGCAGTCCTAAGAGGTCCTTAGTGCTCAAATCCAGTGTGGCATACATTTAGGTCCACCAAAGTGTTTTTCAATCTCTTCTTCTCCTCGAAGATATTAAAGTCTGCCATTCCTCTCCACCCTCCGGACTTACAGTCTGCATCTCACTTTTTTACTGTGTTCCTCAGCCCACTTTTAAGGAGCTAAGTTTGCCAGGGACCTTGGGTTTTTCAAGTTACCTTTCATTTGTTGCTGGATTGCATCCTATAGCCCACCTTCACTAGGAGGTGACATTAGACGTGATACATGGTGATGTGGATGTGGAAAATACGCTCACAGGGCATAGGGGGGAGTGAGAAAGACAGAGCACTGCTTAGTCCTGAAGTGGGATCCTTTAGAGATGACAGAGAGCGAAAAAGGTTTTAACCTGAAGAAACTTAAATAGTGTAGCTTGGGAGATGGGAGAAGGCTCCAGGGTACAGAGGGGAAAAACTGTCAAGCTGGAAATAATGGGGTTACAAGGATAAGAAAAGGTAAGTTTGATGCTGCTGACAGAGAAGGCTTCGATATACATCTCAGCTTTGGGTGCTTCGACAAGCAGAAATTTCTAATAGCTTTTGGCTACTTCCATTAGTAGGTTTGGAACACAGCACTGAAAATAAGTGGTTAAACCAGCAGTGCAGTAAGTATTTTTCAGTCCGTATATGACAATTCTCATCTTTCCAGGACAGAGAGGCTCCTGCACTGAGTCAAGCAGGAGTGGAACTGTGGGGTCTAAAAATAACAAGTGCTTTGTTCTCTGCAGTTTTTGGAGAGAGCCAACATGGAAAAGCTCTTTTACTTTGGCTAAAAACAGGTAACAGGTGTCACAATAGTCTAGGGAAAGGAGAAGTGAGAGAAAAGAATATGGCATTTGCATTTTAACAACAGACACGGGAAACAGATGTTGGCAGAGTTGGGTATTCAGAAGTACTGGGGCTGCTCAGGCAAAGCTGCTGTGGTTTTCCTTCTTTTTCAGAGGGGAAGGGAGGGCTTTTTGTTTTGTTTGTATGTTTACTCGGAAGGGACTGCATTGTGGAGGTTGTAGAGAGGAGGCTTTGAAAGGAACATGAAACATGCTCTGGGGTTTGTTCTACCTCCTCACCGGCAAAAATACATGCTTGGCTCAGGCTTTCCAGGCTTTGTTTCCAAATACTTTCAGCAAGCTGAAAGCAGCCTTGAGGGGCGTGAAGTGGGGAGGAGGGACTGCCACACAGAAACCAGCGTTTGATTAGTTTGGATACCCTGAAACCCGCTGACTGGGAACAGAGACATTGAAGTAAATTAAGAACTCTTCTCTGTTTAACTCTCCTCATGTCCATTTAACTCTTCAAACCCATAGCTCTTCCTTTCCACCCTTTCATTGGGAATAAACCAGCACGTTGTTCTTTAAAACATCACTCTAATCAGCCCGATTATTTCCCCCTCTGTCCCCTGCCCCTGTTTCTGGCTAGCATATGACCAGTGAAACACCATGGTACAGCAAAAGAGCTGCCAGGTACATAGCAAATTTCTCTCAGACATACTTAGGATAAACAGAAATACATTTTTAAAAGAGTGGAAGAAGGGAAAGGCGGACACAATACAATGTGTAAATTCCAGAGATTAAAAATTTCTTCTTGTACAGTTAGGAAGTGGCAAAGAACTATCAATGATACAATGAGAAGAATATTCATAGTACTACTACTAATTAATGTGTGAAATATTCTGAAAAACCTTTTGAATTATGTATGATAGCTCATTGCTTAACTGGAGACAAAAAAACTTGGCTTCTAATTCTGGCAAAGTCCTTTATTATGCAGGCTTTTGGTAAATCACTCTCTTTCAGCTTACCCTTTAGTGTCAATGGGGAGCACCCAAGACAGAATTCAGATTGAGACAACATCCCAACACAGATCTCTCTCCCAGATAGAAGAGTCACTTCCAAGTCACACTTGGTTTTAGTGGTAAGAGAAAGCGCAGGCCTCTGCACGCTGTGCACACAGACACAGCGTGGATGTGTATATGCATGGGCAACACCTCTCCTGTGTTGTATAAAGGAATCTCAGTGACATGCTGAGTCCTGAACCATCATGCTTGTACTCTAAGTCACTGCCTTCACTTGGAAGGGAAGCTCGCAAGTACTTAGCAGACAGGAGCAGCTGAAAGCACTTAGGGGATAAGGCTGGGTGGCATTTTGTCCATTATGCAAATCTCACGTTTCCTTCTCCAGCAGAATGTGCCTACTGCAAATCAGGATGTTGCGCGCACGACTTTGGAGCAGATTTATTAATTCCTCCAGGCCTGCATCTGCTTATTATCGCATTTGTGCCTCACACCAGACATGACTGGATCTAGAACTTATAATAATACTCTGCGAGAGAGGAATCAGCTGCTAGCTACGCCAAAGTGTGTTTGCATGTGCCTGCATGTGTGTGTGTGTGGCAGGGGCAGCAATAAATCTGTTCTGTTCTTTCTGTCGAAATACAAAGAAATATACTTTGCTGGTCTTATCTGGCATTTTTAAATGGTGAAGGGTTGCAAGACTGTGAGACATACGTACACAGGCATTAATGAATAATGTATTCCATGGTGTTGTATTTAAAACCCAGACAAAATTTTGTCAATGCTTTGGTTTTCTTTTCAACCCTATTTTTATTTATATCGTTTCTTAACTCCAGTGCTTCTGGGATCCTGTTGGAACAGAAGGTGTGTTCATCGCGCTGGCATTGGTCACCATAGTTACCGGCTGCGGCTGTTGGGAGGGATGCTGCTCTTATCTCTGCAACTTTGGGAAGTGAAATTAGACATAACCTGAAAGTAACATATTAAAGGGAAACAATTGAGGCTGTGTTGTGCTGGTTTTCAGTGGTGTGTTTTGAATTACAACCATCTTCTGGGTGATTCATGCAGCAGACCATTACTGGAAAACAAGGCATTGGTGATTAACATTCATCACGAGTAACAAAAGGCAGAAGTGAGTGTGTATGCTGGCTGGAACAAGATGAGCTCAATGCGGAGTCAGATTCCCGAGCCCACACAGCACAGGGATGGTGTGTACAATGCAATCCACTTAACTAGCCCATCTTAAATGAAATTTCCTCATCCGGATTAACCCCATACAGTACTTCGGGGAGTGGTTTATGAGCCACAGGAAGACAGAGCAGGAGGACGGGCAGGCAGAACAGTGGGGGCAGGCTGGGGCGAGAAAAGAGTGTGGTGCTGTGGGCTATCCAGAGATGCTGTCAAGTGCAGATCATCTTCTGGTCTCCCTGCTGACGTGGGTGCTGCTGGCTGTCTTGGCAAATATGGAAATACTTGCAACCCCTGACATTCGGGCTGTTCTTCTCGCAGTGTCTTCCACTTCTTCCTCTGGAGATGCGCGCTCTCAGCAAGGCTGGTGTCCAGTCTCGCACAGAGGACAAGCACAGAGCTTTCATGTGCAGGTCAAACACAGTGTCAGCAAAGCCCTTTCCACTACCTACCGCTTTAATAATCCCTCCTTGCTGCTCCCTGCTTTCTGGCCTAAACTCTGGCTGTTGCCTGCAGGGCTAATCATTGCCTGAGTTGTTCTGCAGAAAAGCAAGTAGCTGTCTGGTCAGAGGGCTCTGCGACCCATCGGCAGCCAGGTGTACCACGAGGGGAATGACTCCACCTCTGTGCAGTTGGTTGATGGTCGCCTGGGCCCTCGTCCAGGCATACTGCTTCATATTTGGGGTCTTCCAACAGATCCGTGGGCAGGCGTCCTTTCTGATGTTAGTGCTGAAGCTGAAATACTTTGCACCTTTTGTCTTCCCTAGTGATGTTTTGATCAAACAATGTTATCTTTGGTTATTTTTTTGTTTCGTTTTGGGAAAAATCCTGTAACTTCCACTCCTCATACTCTGTCACTACTGTTTTACCAGTGTTGTAACCAGGTAGAGGCATCTGAGCAGCCACAACCTGCTTCAGGCTGCAGGGTAGGCAAGAAAAAGCAAACATGGTTGAGCTGATTTTCTTTTTAATTTGAACTGCATGTTTGAGTGGCAGGAAAAAAAAATCTAAGTAGAATTAAAACTTAGCAAGGATTGCCCATCTTCTGTGGATTTGGGGATACAGTAACTGTATTTTGGCCTGGTGGGGAAAGTGGTGACCATTTTGTTTAGTTAACTTGAGCTAAAAGATATTCTTATGCAGAATTTCCATGTCGTTTGAAAATAACAGTATACCCTGAAGTCTTATCTGGTAACATCTAGCAAAACTAGTTCATTCTTGCTGCCGGGATAAAGGAATTTTTTATGCTGTACAAATACTGAAACTTGCATGAGACCACCATAACGAACTGCTCCACACTACCAGGCTCCCCTCTTGGTATTCCCCAAAGTGTCTTCCTGAGTATGGGTCTGCTTCACTCCTATTGACAGACCATCTCCACTGAGCAACCCATTTCTGTCAGTCCCCTGAGCAGCAGTTTAAGAGGTTTCACTGCGCTGTACCAGTTGAATTTTAAATATGTATCACCAAAGCTTTTTGGAATTATTTTCAGCTGAAATTACACACAAACTGATGACCTCTTATATTCCTAAATTCAAACAGTTTGAAAGCTAAGGTAAATATTTCTGGAAGAAAAGAAGAATGATGAAACCTCCAGGGACACTGACACTAAGATTAATGGCTGAAAAAAAGAAACTGCCTTGCACCAGATGGTGCAGGACACTGACTTTTGCTTTGATTGTCTTCATTACTCTGCTGAGGGGAGTGGAAGTAACCAAAATTTCTCTTCTCTTACTTGTTTTCTTTTTCCACAACTAAAAAGACTTTTTGGGAAAACAAAAATATATTTAGCAATATGATCAATTTCTACAATTTGTCAAAGGTGGTTTATTAGGAAATTCCTAAACTTGAAATCTCATTTTGTCCCCCTTTCAGCTTCCAGCCTCTCCCTTGGAAGTTTTGACTTTAATCAAGGTCAAATACACATAAATGAGAGAGAATAAGCAAAAGTTCAAACTTGAAAAATTGAAAGTATATAAAAAAGCTAAGCACAAAATGAATGCAACTTCATTTTTATTAAGATATTTTTCGAAAGCAGACCACAGTTCTCAGTTAGCTCTAAAGATAGTGCTGCATTAAGATGAAAGTGTCAGTAGCACCGGTCCTAGTGGTGCTTCTGAGAGCGTAGGCATCTGTTCTGCTCACAGAGGAGCCCAAAGTAGATGTGACCAGCCAGAGGTATCAGGCCTTGGCATTGGCCTAATGTGAGCCAGGGAAGAAAGTATTTAAATGCACTCCTTGTTAAAACTGCAGGGCTGTATCTTCAACAGAAACGGCTTATGTTTTGGTTTTGGGGATGGCGGTGAAGATTATTTTCTGTACATACATCTTTCTCCTCTTTTTCTTTTTGGCATAAACAAGCAAACAGTACTTGTTTGTTTGCTGCTAAGCTATTGTAATTTGTTTCTAAAAATTGGAAAGTTACCAGAAATTTGTGTGCAAAACTGATTCTTGTTTCCCCCAAGACCTAAGCAATTATAGGCTCACAATTTTATTGCCAATTGTCCCAAAATTATTCCTGTGCAAAGTTCAAAACCAGCTCTGAAACCATTTAAACAGTCATAATGTAATATCCCCACTACAGTTTGGAACCTGAGAAAATCACAGCACTATAGCAGCTCCGTCTTTAGCACACAATGACTGGGAGGCCTTCTGCTGCTCCCACAGTTCCGTCAAACATATTTGATCAATCTTTGTAACTTAATGATATCAGCTTGACAGTGTTTAATGAGGATATTTAATGTTGTCTAATGGCTTTTCAGTAATATTTTCTCCAAAATGTCTATATCAACGATAACAATAGACTTTTAGAAAGCATTTTGTTGCCAAGAGGGATTTTGTGGCTCACCTGTAAGCCCTGATGGTTTCCTTTTAGGAGAATTACCTGTTTGTGCTCTATGCTACAGCATAAGATGAAACTGCAGGAAAACTCCAAACCTCTCAGCTTCAGGAATGAAATTGCTAAACTAGAGCTACTTTTTATTATTATTATTATTATTCACACCTTTGGGGTGCATTAGTGAACAGGAAAATTATACACATGGCAAAAGAGAGGGCAATTCAGCCATGTGATTTGTCAGTATCTAGTTTTGGTGTAGAATTGGTGTTCATTATTTTAATCAGTGAATGATATTGCTACAAACAGCAATATCCTGAATATGACATTTGTTCTTCTGCAGTTTTTGTATATATTTTGGCAAGTGTCTTCAAGCTTGTTTCTGTCCCCAGTCCGTAGGTCAACTGCTACCTTGCAGGATCCTGTGCAGCTCAGTGTCTTCTCTTCTGCTGCTCCTTCTGCTCCTGCTGTCTTTCTCCTTCCTCTCCTCATTGTCTTGTCCCTTTAGTTTTCCACTTTTCTAGTCCTTTCCCACCAGAAGTTCATGCCTTCACCCACCTCAAATCAAACATGAAATTAAGAAAATAATAAAACTATTCCTATGACACGGAGAAAACCTTTAGCAGGACTGCTGTGTTCTCACTCCATTTGTGTGCTTGCTTTCTGCAGTAGCTTTTGTCTTGACTATTTGGCTGCAAGCTTTTCAGAATGCAGACCAACTCTTACTTTGTGTTTCACAGTGATTTTTGCATAGCAGGGCCCTAGACTCATCGTGTCCCTGGGCATGACTGTAATAAATATAATAAACAAAATAACTTAGCCACTTTCTTCCACTTGACTGAGCTCTCCTTTTCGCTGTCACTTCTCCCCTCAGAATGCACGAAGATAGGTCTGAGTGAAGAATGTGTTCTTTGCTACATTTAAATTCTTCTCTGTAAAAAAAATCCAGATGGGATATTCCAAATGTACACAATAAATGACGTTCCAAGGAGGCTTCACTGGGACTATTTCAAATCAGTGGTAGTACAGCCCTTAATTCAGGGCTGCAAATTAGCTCTCCTTACCTTCTCAGTACAAGTGACTGAAAGGATAAGTCTGTTGACCAGGTCTCCTGTTTTTAAATTTCTTCAAATTTTTACCCTTAATATGATATAGTTACAACTTTCATGGATAAACATGTATTCCTTCACTTCCTTAGTGTGAGAAACACCAGCAATACAACCCCATTGTAGTATAAATACAAAGTTTGTATATTGGAAAAAGAGGCATCTATACTACAGTGCTGTATTCTTAGACTAAGGTCTAAGTACCTGCCATAAGAAAGCAGCAGTCTTTCAAATTTATATCAGTGGGCCTGAAAATATCCCAGAGGTACTTTTCATTTTTGGTTTGTATCTCTCCCCTTTCTGTCAGCTGTGTTGGCCACGGTTATTTACACATCTTTAGGGAGAAACAGATGTTGGCAATAAAGGCAATAATAGAACTGATTCAGTTTTTAGCTATTAGCCACAATCTGCAAACAGATATCTTGATGATACTCTGCATTTGCCATGATAAATGGGAAAACATTTAACCTGGAAAGCCTTCAAGACAATGCAGTTATTTCCAGAGGGACTAATAGTACCTGGACTATAAACACATTCAAAACCGTCTTGTTTTTCCTTTGGCAAAGGTCCATCTTCATCTTTTGAACAACAAATGCTATTGCCTAAGGACTGCACATGTCCAGGGATCCTCCCTTGGAAGTGGCATCAGTGTGACTTCCAACATCTTATTTCTCTCTCTTTTTTTTTTTTTTAATTTTTATGAGGGATGGAATTGTAGTGAGAAAAATTGGTCATACATACTCTGAATAAGTAATTTTCATACTGTGTACGTACCAGTGCTGTGTTGTATGCGTTAAACACCACAGGAGATGGTGATCAGTACATGGAAATAAATTACTGGAAATAAATTCAACTTCTCTAGTGTAAGTTATTATTCTCCTCTTGGGGCTCAAGTGTTCTGTGAAATGAGGTCTCTGTGAGCCAGCCACAGCAGCCACCCAAGGCACTTACTACTTCGTTAAGCAGTAAGTTGGGACAAGTGTGAGGCAGCTTGCTGGCTGCTGCTGGCCTTGAGATGGAGGCTGCAGAGCCAAAGCAAGCCTCAGCTCTGCTGGCTGCCTGGGAAGGAGCTGCTGAGGGCTAAGCCCAGGGCAAGCAGGAAGGGTAAGTCAGACTTTTCACTACTTGCTATTGTTTTTAATATGAGAGGTGTTGCTGCAGATCCCTGCGAGGCAGTAATCACATGCACTCCCAACACGAAGCAGGGCAATCAACTGACAAAGTGATACCATATGAGAAACCATTAGCTTTCTAATGGCTCTTGGAGGTCTCATTAAAATTGGTCACTTACTGATTGTTCACATTACTGGAAATTTGAGTAAAACTTCGTGGGCTTTTTCCATGGCTGAAAGTTAGGATACTTTTTTTCTGTATTCTACAAACAAAATTAAAAATAAAGAATAATGGATTTTTCTCAAGAGGCTTTAAGAGCTCTATTTGCAATCGCTGCCCTTGTTATTATCATAGTAATTTCAGTACCAATGTTAACTTTTCTCCCTCAGTACCTCCTTTCCAAAAAAGCCCCCACAAACCCAACCTTTTTTAAGTGTGAGGTTTATTACCTGCACTTCTCTTGGCCAAGGAACTTGACAGTTCCCTGAGCTTTTAGAGCATGCTTCCTGATCAGAGTGTCTCCTGTTAATTAGTTTTGCTACCTCATCATTGCTAGACAGTTTTGCTCCCTGCTATAGACTCCCTTCATGGATGGCAAATAATAGGGGAACTAAGTGAGAGAGTGCTCATTCTGTGTAACAGGGTACTGTATAGACTCCAGCAAGAAGAGGGAAAATGGTTAATGCAATACAGAGTTTATGAATTTTGTATTTTCCTCAGAATTTAGGTAGGCTCAACTCATCTCTGGATTAGACCTAGCTCCCTGATGACTAACTTATGATAAACTTATTTGCAAACATTATTTCTGCCTCTCTAGTTCTCACGGCTGCACCTTTTAAGTGCTCAAAACCTCAGTTCCCAGCATGGCACAGGAAGGTCCCTCGCATTGCAAACTAGGACAGCTCTCCCTAGAGCAGAATGGTCCCAGTGGGGCGTGAGGTGGACTGTCAAAGGCATCTACTTTGAGATATGGTGGTTAGATAAGCAAACTGATGTAGGTATTCCTGGGTACCTGAAAAAACCTCTCAGTTTAATGCTCTGTTGCATTACCTATCAATGCATCAATAGCCAACTTAACAGATGCATTTGTAATATTCATACAAATAATACAGACATGTTCTTCAATTTTCACAATCATGTTTTTTGTTTGTTTAATAATGGAGTGGAAAAATCTTTGTGAGCCTGGAAAATACACTGTAATTCGCTAGAAATGAAGTCAATTTCTTCTATCCTTTTGTACTGTACAACACTGCGTGATGGTGTCCAGTTGACTTCTCCAGCTGTTAGATGAAATTTCAGTTTGTACTGGCTTATCTGCATTATCTGGCCCCAAGCAGTTCTGTGGTTTGTTTTTGATAGTGTCCATCAAACTAAATCCATACTCTCAGGCAGCAAATGAAGCTTGATTGGTCCCAAATACATTGTGCATTTACAGGTAGTGAGTGGGCTGTCAATGCATGTTAATAATAGGGAATTGGTTGTTAGGGAGTAGGAATTTAATAATGCCTAGAAACTATCTGCTAGCAATAATGCTGGAAATAAACAACCACCTGAACTGTCTCTCCAGCCGAGAGCTATCTGGCATGGATTACTAGAACTTTGTTACTGAGACTGTAGAAATTGAAGTATCTTGCGTTTTGTGATATATACAAGCTGTCCGTCTATCTTACATCTGGTAGGGGCAGTGAACTATAATTCTTTCAATGAATGTAATACTGAGAACTGGTGCATAACTATCTGCTCTTGTGAATAAATACCGTAGAATATGGGACACAAACACCACCAACGTGCCTCATCTGTAGCCTGGCTCGTGGGCCAGGTTACACTACCATCTCAATGCTACTCTAAGACTAAACTGTGCTTCCTCTATTCACTCCAAAGAACACCTCAGTTTGCCGAATAGTTCTTTGTCAGACTGTGCCACTACAGCCTATGCTGAGTGGTATCTCTTTGCCCACATGCATTCATTCCAGCAAGCTTATCCAAGGAGAAAAGCACTATAGAGCGAATGTTTTGTTAACACAATCTGGACCTTTAGACAGTCTGGAAGCTTTACATTAAAGCAGTCTTTTTTTACCATAATAATGAAGTGTAGTCACTGACTATTTTTACCTGTATGTGTATTGTCAAATTTAATAAAAATGCAATGATTTCAGACAGGCAGCTTCCCCAGAAATCTGATTCAATATTCAAATAATCATATCCTGTCACGTTTTATTGTCAAGTCACAATTGAAATCCACGGTCCTCACTCCTAAACCACAGGAAGATATACACTGGATTTGGGATTCCAGATAGCCAGGGAAGCACAGGTGATGCCCTTGTTATGACAGACTTGCTGCTGTAACAACCTCTTCAAAATAATTCCAAATAACTTTTGAGGATGTGTCTCCACAAAAGCCACTGGGGAAAATACTAGGCACCAGAGAGGGAGTTAGAGGGATTCTGGTCGAGAGTTTTGTTGTGTATCTGGAATAAGGATTTCTTTCTATCGTTTGGTTTTATTTTCAAGGTACCCTGAGTATTACATGAAAAAGAAATAAAGGCTTTCACTGATACACTGCAACTGAATAATGTTTTCTTAATCAGTGTACTGCTTCAGCTACCTTTATTACTAAAAATATGCTATGTCTAAGCATGGGTAGCAAGTGCCTGCATATGTATTGCTATTTGATGCTGCAGCTTCAGTTAACAGGTTGAGAAAAAACATGCAGAAAATGTTGTGATATAAAGGTGGCTCTTGGACCTGAGCTCCTTTACACCTTAAGCAAGTCCAGAGCCTTGACCAATGGAGGATTTTGATTGCTGATAAGTTTAATGCTAAGCTCCTTATGCCAAAACCCAGCCTTTTTAGTAAAATTTGAGATCCTACAGTAATTTCTACTACTGGAGTTTGAGTAAGAACTTTCCTTTTAAATGCATTCATTTAGTAGCCCACTAACAGTTTCTAAAACACTTTATCTGAATTCTATTACTTTTTCTTCAAACAAAAGGTCTTGTTTTAGTTTTGTCCTTTTTGCTGCATTTTGTGAAATTCTGTTTGTCCAGTTTTCATTGATCCAAAGCATAAAATTCCTCTTTTTATTTCTTTTAAGAAGTTTTTCCCATTCTTTTAAAAAAAACTTCAGGGGTTATGTATGTACTCAGATAACTCGGAAATAGATTCTCTTAGAACGTCTGTCTTGCCATAAGCTTGCTCCTCAGTAGAGGAAAAGTGGCTTTGACTCACTTGAAAAAAATTTGTCTCAGATGTTGCAAAGTTAGAGAATTTCACGCTGTGCATGTGCAACAGATGACTTTCCACAAAATTAGCAACAGGCTTTTGCAGAGCCCCTGATGTGGATGGACACCATATCCAACTGGTATGAGATAAACTGTTCTTGGGGGCTTTTATCTGATGTACACATAATCAATTCTGAAATATAACTGACACTTTTGGCCAAAATGTTCTGCGGTTTGGTTATTTTTCCTTTGCATGTATCTAACTCATTGTGAATCTTAGTTTCTTAGCTTCTTCCCTTAGTACCTCTTATAACCCACTACTGAAGCTAGGACAACAGACCTGAGGGACCTTTTCTCTACCCTTCTTCAGTCACTTGTTTTTATGTTGGCTGACTTCCTTCCTCATCCTAAACAGTTGAAGTAACAGGACAATAAGGAAGTCATTCTACTGTGGAGTTTGTGGTAGGTGGCACATTCAAAATACAGATAGTAAAAGCTGGAGAAAGGAGGAAAGTAGAAGAGCATCAGTAACTGAATTTTGAACCTCAACTCCAGTTTAATTTAGTTCAGGGTTCTAGTTGAAGGCTTTGGCTTTATTTTGCATTATTGAAGTTGATATTTTGTCTCGTTCTCACATGCATCAATGTCATTTTACCTTTTAAAACATTTTAAAGGTATTCAGGTGTTTTTAGTAAGTAGAACAGCACAACCAAGGAACAACACCAGCGTACATTACATTTCATAGTTTCATTTTCCCTGGGAATTTAAGCTAATGCAAGGTCTAATACCTGTTTCTTTATGTGCTGTGCATGCTATGGCCTTGACTTTCAAAAGCCATTTCGAGGGCTTCTTTTCAGCAGCAGTTTTGAGGGCTGAGAGCATCTATCAGTCAGGCATACAAAGACTGTTTCTTGTCCTGATTGTTTCCGAGTGCACCAACCTTGGCTATATGAGTCTGCAACTTGCCCTTCAAACATGACCTTTTTATGTAACAATCAAAAAGATACATTCATCTGGAAGCAAATAACAAGTTTTATTTTAGTGTGTATACAGTGGGGAGGTAAGAAGAGGAATTGCAGCTTGTTGATGCTGTCAGAGATTCCGAACAGAAACAGTGTGAAGCACACTGGGAGAGCTTTACATGAGCCTGTGGCAGGCAGCAGGTTCTATGGCCAGTCCGATACACCATTTCACTTCCATTTGATATGAACTCATGGTATAACAAATGCAGCAAGTATGTTCACCGTGTAGTTTCCATGTGCTACAGCTCATCTACATTGCTTTGAAGAAAGCCAATAATGCAGCACCAGGAATAATGATGCACTGCATGTCCCACACCCACCCACAGACTACTCTGAATGAAATCAGCCTGGTTGGTACAGATGTCTCTACCAGTGAAGACCAAGTACTGGTTCAACACACTTCTGTTGGGTTCCTCATCCAGAACTCTCTCCTCTCCATCCCTGTGAGGAAACTTGGGGAGATAAAGCTGTAAGACTTTATCTGTAAGACTTTAACTATAAGCTATCTTATGATCATAATGCCAAAGTGCCTGCCCCATGCACATACACTATCTTGTGGTTCTACCTGGAAATGCTTCTGTTCTGAACGGTGGGTCCAGCCCTGACAGTTAACTCTGATATGTTTACTTCCTGCTGAAGTGCTGCCAGCCACTCAGCAACACTTCA
The DNA here is from genome assembly GCA_031468815.1 of Morus bassanus. Classification (NCBI taxonomy): domain Eukaryota; kingdom Metazoa; phylum Chordata; class Aves; order Suliformes; family Sulidae; genus Morus; species Morus bassanus. The sequence goes on from CM062583.1 coordinate 9,648,992, forward strand.
AAGTGGAACTTGCCAATGGAATGTATTGTTAGTTTGGTTGCTCAGTGCCAAGGCTGGTTGGCATCCCTCCAATATAAATGTGCTAGAACTATGGATTGTGCTATTGTATTTTTACACAGTTCCTGCAAACTGTAGAATTTGACATTTCTAATCAAGTACTGATGGTACAGAGAAGAGATATTTTCAAAAGTGATGCCTGAGTTGTTTGATGAAAATACCTTTCTTTGGCTTGATGATGTTGAAAAGGATTTGAGAGCAATTGGAGATTAATAATGAATAATATCTGTCCAGTCTTGCCTTTTTAGTGATGATGCTTCCAGATGCAAGTACACCCTGTCCAGTGGACTCAACACAGTGAATACCTCAGCTCTGGTCCCTAGATAGATTATGATTATATGTTATACAAAAATGTTTCTTTTGAAGCTCTTTATGTGTCGTCAACCAATAAAAATAGACATAGAATTGTATTTTATTTCCAAGGAAAACAACAAGGATGAATGAATTAATATGAAAAAAATATGAGACTCTTTTTAATTCAAATTTAAACTTCTGCAAAAAGAGGTGGTCCATAAAAACTTAAAGTGTCTGAGTTTGCTGGGTACAATAAATTCAGGTAGAGGAACACATATAAATTACTGGTCGTCAGAGTTAGAAGCCCTGCTCTGCAACTGGCTAGAGAATATCACGATCAAAGGAATATTAACAGTTGATCAATTCTCAGCTTTTTCATGAGACCACCAAACAAATCAGTGATGAAAGACAACAAATAAAGCTAGTCAAAACAAATTTTGGAAGTGACATCCAAACCAGTCTTCTGCATAATAGTGATGAATTGGGGAATTTGATAGACTGAGTCTGGAAGAGGTATTTAGAGCAAAAAGTATCAACATAGAGGTGTTTGTATAACAACAAGTGAAGAACATGAAAATGTGGGACATGATGCCTGTGAGTATCTGAACAAGGATTGCCTCTGTCCATTGATATCTTCTCTATGTTTCTTAGGGAGCCTGTTAAGAAAGGCCTGATTAAAAAGTTGCAATTAGAAACACAAAAAGAGGAAAGGCAGAGGTTGGCTGATGAGAAGGAAATTCCAAGTGATTAATTATAGCGGTTTTACCAACAGAAATGAGAACACAAAAGCAAATTTAAAAAGCCTTATACCTTTGAAGGAACAACAAATACAGATTGATTCTTTTTTTGACAGAATACCTGGAAAGTGGTGAAGTTTATGAAGGAAAAGACAAAAACATATTTACCAGAGCTCAGCTTGGTTTGTCTCATAGACATTCTTTAGTTGATCTGGATGGTGACTTGTTGATTAATATATTTAATGGCTAGTAAAAGAGCAACTTCTGTAAAAAAATAAAATAAAATAAAGGTATATTTTAATTACTGTCGATAAACTACATGGCATTGGAAACTAAACACCTACTAATATGAAGTTGAACTTTATGGCATTTATTTTAATTATTTTTATAGCCAGATTTGCAAAAGTCTGTCTTCTTGACATGAGGTGATGAGGTCTAATCAAAGCACCAGGATGCTCAGGAAATTTAAAGTTTCTACAGATGGTAAATAGGAAGGCAAGAAAGGACAAGCAATACAAAGGCCTTTGATTCCATTTCCAACTTCTATAAGCATAAGAGCAAAGGGCCTTGAAATGTGTATTATTAATCTTATGGGAAAGTTATATGAACTTGTGCCTTGAACTAAAAAAAATAATCTGGATTTATTTCAAACAGGGACAACATATGCTTTTTTTCTTTCTTACCTTCATATTTGTTTTCTTTATTTCTAAACTAGAATAAAGATGAGAATGGAGTAATGCTGGTCCAGTTAAGATCACTGCATTTGCATTTGCTTCTGATCTAGTTGATTTGAACAACTTCAGGTTATGAAGAAAAATATTGTTGTTTTATAAATCAAGCAATGTGAGGAATTAAGTAAAAAATGTGCCATAAAATTTGTATTAGTCAAAGTCAGGATGCAAGTAAGAACAGTGAAGTGTGGTTAGCTGAGTCTGAGAATCTAGCTATGATTTTTTGGGGTGAAAGAAATAAATATCTAGTTATTACAAGTCTATACATGTATGGGAGTAGTCAAGACTGATCTTTTTGTGAACTTAAAATTCTGGAAGCACCTCCTCCCCTTTGTTAAAATTAGATATACCAAACATATTTGCAATATCAAGGTTTAAGTAAAATATCAATAACACTGCTGCTAGGCAAACCTGCTTTCTCTTTTTGATTCTAAAACAGGAAAAGCTGTCAAGAAGTGGCCACAATTTGCATAAATAGTTTGTTTAATTCTAGTCCTAGAAATGGATTAATTAACTGTACTGTAGATTTCTACTGCTAGAGGTGAGGCATGTATTGATTAACCTAGTAAAATGTTATTCATTGTACCATTTGAGATGAAGATATAGATCCAGAATGTATAAAACTATGGATCTGGGCTAGTGAAAAGGAAAAGGAAAGTCAAATATTTTCAAACCTTTTGACAGCTGCATTTGCATCGGTCATTTGGGAAGCTTTACATGAAGAGCTAAACGAAGAGGAACAATTCCACTGAAAAACAATATATTCTAGGCAGACAAACTGCAGAAATAATTACTTGTACAGAAAAAGCACAAGGATTGAATACTTTTTTAATGATTGAATTGGTATAAAGGCATAAGTAATGACAGACCTATTTTAAAAAGTTCCTCTAAAACAAAGTGATGTACGCTTTCCCAGGGAATTTTTATCATGGGGCCAGAAAACAAGAAAAGAGGCCTTAGAGTTCCTGTGGCAGAAGTAAAGTTGTTTATATGCAAGGGGCTCTTGTGGCTATTCTGAGGCCAAAATTAGAAGACATGGTAACTTATGTTCTTTTGTCTTAAAAGAGTCAGAAAGAAGATAATAACTAGTCTATTATGAGGATCGTATTATAGACATTAATAAACATGAGAGGCCAGATTTGACTTTTGTTAAAGGTGGCCTACCAGTTGTTGTGAAACTCAGTGTGAAAAAAGATCAATCTCTCAAACACAGTCCTAGAGAAAGCTCCTTAAGTCTGTTCTTTGACAAAATCTCTCTTAATCTGGTCCTTTCTGTGTAGCAGAAGTTGTTGCACTTACAGCCAGATTCTGTCACTTTGCTGCTGCTCCAGGGTGAGGTACCTTATGCTTCACGTGCAGAAGATGGCACGTGGCTCCTGGCTCCTAAATCTGTCTTTGCTGCTCTGTGGTGCTGTGGATCTTTGAGCAGCAACCTATTGCATGCTCCTCCTTTGCTGCTCTGGGCCTGGGGCCCATGAACCTCTGCCCACACGGAGGCAAGAGGGTGATTGGCAGGTCTTTGTCTTTTTGAGAGACAGCAGCTCATCCCTCCTGCTGCCATTCTCTAGCCATACTTAGCTTCTACTTTGGAAAATAAAAATGCAGTCCGGCTCCCTTCCCATGAAAGCTTAAGAAATCCTGTGAAAATAAATAGGTAGGGTTATAGAGTTGAGGTATTTGGTCTGAATAAAAGTGGCAGACCTGTACTGCCCACTGAGCCTGGGACAGCAGTGCTCTGTCTGTCAGGACCTTCTGAATTTCCTTGGCGTACTGAAGTGCAGCCCATAGGTATGGCATTGACCCTGGTGCTGTAGACTGCACCATGATGGTTTCTGTGCAATCTATATATTATTAATGAGTCATCACGGTAAACTCTGCTGCGCGCAAAGCAGTCCTCCCTGCACCAAAGCTGGGCATGTGTAGGTGGGGGCACCAAGGGCTCCTGAATGCATTGCTCTCAAGTCCCTAATTTATCTATGTGAGCAACACATTAACACAGTCAGCAGGGGAATCCTTTTGCTTAGTGACTTGCAGGATGGTCAGTACAAGTACACAGTCTGACGCTTACTGCAGGTGAAGCCTGTTCAGGAGCTAGTAGCTTCAAAACTCAAATATGCTTCCATACCAACCTCACACAGCACAAGCATCCATCTTTTTACATGGATATCCAAATCCTCTTTTTTCCTCTGCATATAGGAAATTATTATGTAAACAAGCTCCTGAGTGAGGAACCATTTCTCTCCCTGCAAACATCTGCATCTGTATCTAGTGGTTTCCTTGGAGGACGGCAGAACTAGGTTTTTTTTTTTTTACCTACTGTTCAGTAAAGAAAGCCAGTGTTATCACCCTCTTGATTGTACTGTATCCATTTACACTCTTTACACTTAAAAGAGGTTTGTCTTTATGAAGTTTTTCAGCATTAACCCTGATATATAAAAAGCTTGAGTAACCGGTCTGTGAGGCAAAACATATTAGAGCATTGCAATAAAAGCACCCCCTGTCTTCAGGGAAAACCTCCAAACAATAAAAAAACCCCTTAAATTCAACAAAACCCGAAGAAAGAGTCTGGCAGGGATGTGAGCACGGTGGGATTTGCCTGTTATAGACTGGAAACCCTGTCTGGAGACAGAAGAACAGCTGGTGATTGTTTGGCATGGGCTCCAGTCAGCCAGCAGTGTCTGTAGAAAAATGGTTCATGATGAAGAGGTTTCCCTACGAGGAAGGGACAGTCACGTATAACTAACAAGTAAAAGCTTCCAGTTTTGAAAGAAGATTATTTTCTCCTCAGATCGACCTCTTACAGGTGGGAAACATTTCTGTTGCTGAAGGCCAAAGGTGTGTTTTGCATTTATTTGGCAGAACATAGAGCAATATTTACCTTAATGTTACCCTACAGTAACATGAAGGATAATAAAGCCAGAGACGAGAAATTTGTGAAATGAAGTCTCTGGCTGTAGGTAGATTGGTCCATAGATTTCCAAGTCCCTCCTGGAGTCTTTATCTGGCAGTAGGGGTTTGTTTATTCTTTGAGTGGACTGCATAAGAGAGTGGACAAAGAAACAGTGGCAATGGTGTGGCTGTGTGATAGAGATGACATTTCTTAGCTTGACTCCAGGGAAGTAGTTCTGGCTGGATTTTTCAGTCTCTGGAAAATAGGTGACTGATGTCTTACCGCAATTAACTTGGAATAGCATGTCCAGCTCTCTCAGGATTGTTTGAAAGTCCTAGCCTGAAATGAGCTCTCTGTCTCAGCTCAGTATGTGTAACATACGGCGACCAAGCTTCCCCCCTCTTCTTTCTGGCCAAAGAGATAATCCTTTGGGAAGGGCCTAGCTATGTGTGTGGAAATTACTTAGCAAAGTGGGATGCTGTCTTCAGTTATATTGCCTGAATAAATCGACTTAATCCTTAACAATATCAACTATACAAGTTCCTACCAACCAGTGTGATCATAGGCATATTGGCAGGAGTATCTTGTCCTGTCGAAGGCTCGGTGAGAGAATAGGGGCTGGCTGTCCTGAGTGCTGGTGGGAGCAGAAGGCTATTTCCACACCTGCCTTAGAATAGCAAGGATGGAACTGCTCACACTAGCACAACTGCTCTGCTTTCACAGAAGAGATGCAATTAATGGTTTTTAATGGAAATGAAATTCTATAGCAGCTGGTGATCCAAAATGCTGACCAAAAAAATGGACTCTAATGAACTGTGCAATCCTCTTAATTTAGTTAGTTTACATAATTACATTTCTACCTCCTACTCAGCTCAATAATTGCACGGATGCCCTATCTTGAAAACCCATCTTTGCACCTTAATGGAAAGGTTTAAATTATGCTGACCCACTATGCTAATAATAGTGATCAATAGCAGTACTTCATCTCTGTTTATTTTTAAAGAACTATCCATGTTGTGTTATTGTCAGTGTAATTGGGATCTACAATTAGAATCAGCTCTTCCAGGTGTTGCAGAGATGGGGAGGATTGTTTCTGTTCTGACTGCTTGGGACAGTTAGAATTTTGTTTTCTTCCCTTTTTCTTTTGCTTCATCAGTGTTTGAGAAATCAATGAGCAACCCCCTGTTGTTCTATAAATGATTCCTTGGTAAGCAGCTTAAGTTTACAAAATAGTGTCTTGAGGCCAGCCAACTGGTGAGAGCAGCTCTTCTCATGCCACATGGTGACACATGAAGTCAGTGGAAGGTCACTGATCTATACCAGCTGAGTGTCTGGCCTTATAAATCTGCTGATGCATCTGTCTACCTGGGGTCTGTCTTCTGGTGTCAGGCCTATGAGCAACATCAATGCACAAACACAGACAATAGTTTTGCCTTTGAGAAGGGCAAGGTCACAAAATCATCCCTCCTGTTTAAGAAAAAAACTTTCTACTCTTGACCTTGGACATGTGTTTGTTTTTTTTTTTTTTTTTTTTTCAGGCTGTTTCAAGACCAGTGATTAAAATATGGAATCTAAAAGGCACTTCTGAACCTGCAGACCTAATGTGCTCTGCAGGAAATGTTTATAATTGCATGTCATCTTGAACCACTCTGCTTATATTATGGTATTTTATGCATATATTATATATTGCCTTTAAAAACGCCACCACTCTATTCAAGCAACAGACACTCAGCAATGGTAAGCTCTCAGACTGGGTTCATACAGGCTGCAATAACTTTATCTATTTATTTAATTTATAAATAGATTTTATTGTTTTTACTGTTCCAAGGCTTTGAAAAACTAGACATATAATAATTGAGTTACGAAAAAGAAGCTGTTGAGTTTAAACCCCAGAAGGGTTTTTTTTCCTTGGTGTTGTTTTTCTTTGTTATCCCTGCTCATCCTGCAATGTTATTGGAGTTATCACTCTAAAGGAAGCCAGGAAAAACCCCTGCTAATGTTGAATCGGTATGCTATAACTCCTGACAAATCCCCTTCATATTAATGATACCTGTTTCGCTGCCACTGAAGTTTTGTTTTGCTACTGTTGTCCCTCTGTCATTCAGGGGTCATTTCAAGCATTTTGACTTCTTCACCCAGAGCTGAGCTGAGGTTCTCACTATGCATGGTGATCCACACAAAAGTATCTGCCAGAAATTGTGTCAACTTTTTTCTCGGATATATCTGTAGTCACCTGGGCAGACCGGACTACGGTTTATGTTCATGCTCACTGCTCATGAAAGTAGATGTATCAGTAACACACAGAAATCTCACCAACTTAAAACATGGCTTTGTGGGATACTGTGAAATACTCTGGGGAAATGCTTGCTGCCACAGTAAAGCTGTTGAGATCTAGGGTTGGAGTCCTCTGATAGCTTTTTTTATGAAAGTTTTCCTTTATTGGAACAAATCCATTGGTCCCCACAGGATGGTAGTGATGCTACAGTTCCTTGGGTGACCATGACCGTCCATCAGCAGACAGCTCAAATATTTTTTGAAGCATGAATCTGGGATATCAAACCTAATTGCAAATGGAGGCCTTCCAGTTTCAAAAAAAAAAAAAGAGATTTTGAGCAAGCTCTGGAACAGTCCAGCATAGCTGCAGACAATGGCAAATCAGTTTTCTAGGAGAGGAAAAACACAATATTATTTAAAGACATGAGGAACAGGCATGGCTCCTGATTTGAAAAACAATTCTCTCAAGACATCACAGGAAAACCAACAGCTTTTTTCTTGGTATTCCAATGGTTGGAATACTCTGTCTGTAGAATTTCTCTGTCGTTATGCAGTGTGACCACGCAGTGTGCATGAGATGCTTACTTCTATACAAATGGTAACTCCTCAGCTTTGAAGTATTAAGTATTTGGCCAAAACACAGCAAAGGCAGAATATCTCAGGGGCTCACCTTACTGGTGCAGATGCCTGGAACCAGGCTCAGCAAAACTTCTGTGAACACTGTGAAACAAAGCGGCTACAAAATCAGCCCCAGCTATATCAGATCATCAGAAATATGCAAAACATCTGGTTTCAAGGGAGAAGAATATGTATACATATATATATATATTCCTCGTTAGTAAGTGTAGCCCCAGTGATATAAGGAGGCTTGTGTTGACTTATTTTATAGATGGATTTGGCCTTGCATATGCATGCTTGGATGCTAAAAAAAAGCATGAGGTTTCTCCACAGAGTGCATAATTTTTGCAAGTCTTATACTTATTTCAGGCTAATGATCTCTTGATTATACTGTGTCCTTTTACTGCAGAAGTTGTTGATCTTTGCAGAAAAAAAAAAAAAAGACTGAAATGGAGAAACTGTAGTGCTGTTATTTTGTGGTGACAGGAAAGATGCACCAGCATGCAGGTTTATTCTTATGTGACACATAATTGCTCAGAAACTATTTTTAAAACCAGGCTGAAAGAAGTCACAAGGATGACACAGAGAAGCTGTAGTTTGACAAACCTGCTTGGGTTGCGTGCAGGGAAAGTTGAGGGGTGTAGGGACCATGCTGCAGCTACTGAGGCAGGAGGAGAGAAGGGAGCAGAGCATCAGCTACCCAGTCCCCTCAGCTCGCCTTTGTGACTAAACCACCCTGCCTGCAATGTCCATTGTTTCCCCACTGCAGCATGTAATGAGCTCACACCCCCAGAGAATTTCTGGCTGAGGAATAGCTTTCTGGATGTTCTGTAGACCCGTCTCATTGCTTCTTACTGCTGTTTGCTGACACTATAGGCATTTATAAACCTCTATAATGCCAGACGTTGTCTCTACTTATAAACCTTCTGACACTAATGTTCTTAGACCATCATGACTACAGCAACATTATCCCCACTATATAATTTGTGCTTGCAGTGCTTTGTGCCAAGTCGCTTGTGCTGCTGGCAGTCTAAACCAGGAGGTTTAGACTAATGGCCTTTTAAAAACCAGGCGCAGAAATGTCCCCGTGTCTGTCTTTATTCTGGGCTTTCCAGGCACTCTGTATAGTGATCCTGTCCCACTGCTGCACTGAACTGACAGTAACCTCCAGAAGTAAAGACAGCAAGTCTGGGAGACGAGCCTCTCTCATATAGTGACTCCTGATATATTGTCCTCCAGAGGGGAAAGTGCACGAGGCCACTTGCTTGTAGTGGTTCCCTCCACCAGATGAGCTGGTATCACTGCTTTATTAGCTGTCTGTGTTTGTGGAGCACAAGGCTACGGGCTCTGCCACTGATTCTGCATGTGTATGGTTAGGCAATGTGCGCATTACAGTATCCCTCCACCGAAGTCCCCCGGACCCAGATTTCTTTGTTTATCCTCTACTATGCCCAGCTCTCAGAGAAGTGAAGCATACTCTTTCTTTTATGCTTAAGAAACACTTTTCAGCTTTTCCTCTGAATCAAGCATCTGTTACATTGTGTTCCCCACTTCCTACACAAACAGTTGATGTGCAGCTCCAGGTATGCAAGATTCAAAGGCACCTACTTTATTTCTCACACTCTGGATATTACAGCTGGGATGAAAGAGTGAGAGGTCTGTCAGCCTGTCCTTCAGTGAGAATTGATAATACCTGAGTGAGATTATTTCTTTGTCCTGTGTTCTGTGGGTGTCTGACATGACAGCCAAATGTCCTTCCTGCAAAGCCTTTAGTACTCATCAGAGTAAAATATGTTCCCTCACCAAGTGACCATTGCAGCTGTATGTTCAGGCCTATGTCTGCTCTGGATGAAAGTGAAGAGCTTCAACTCCAAGAATCACCCAGCACGTTAACAAGGAGCTCCCCATTCCAACCCTCACTTTACTGAGGCTCTCCTAGAATGTGCTGGTGAGAAAGGAAGGATTTTGAATAACTCTATTGATATGATACTTAAGGAGAAAAGATTTTGGTTTGCATTATGATTTGCATTGGTTTTGCTTTAACTCCACCCTCATACTCAAAGTCCCTTTAAGGAATCCTAGATTGCTTTAGGGCATGTACAAAGTACGCAGAGAGCACTGCTGCTGGTGCACCATTTGCGTAGTGATCCTTTCCTTTTCACCCAGAGGAGCAAAAATGCAGTTTAGAGTGAGAGCTGCAGTTCTCAAACTGCAATTATGATACAAAGGACAGTACCTTTGCCAGAGATCTGACACTCACAGGAGAAGCTTATTTCATGGGCCACATTGGTAACCATGCTGATTTCACAGAGGTAGAACAAATAACATGTCATTTTTCTTAATGATAAGTTATATTAAAATATGATTAGCCTTTATAAGAAGTAAAAATGCCATCAGAAGGTTACCTTTTAAGCATATGCACAGGTCTCCTATGTTCAGTCAACCATGATAAACTATCATCTTGGAGTTCATCTGGCAGCAAGCAAGCTGAACAAATATGTTTTTACGTAAGGCACAAAAATTCTGTGATGCAACTAAAAAAACTGAATTATTACTTTTAGCCCGGAAGGTTGACTGTTGTTTAAAATTTCAAGTTATTGAGTTTTATACACTTCACAATACAATTTATTCACTTATTCACTTTGTACATTTTCAAATACAAGTATCGGAACATGTTCAGAGATACTACGGAAACATGGAAACAGACTGATTCAATCGAAAGGGCAAGCAACTAATCCTCATAGAGCTGTGCTTCTATAATTATGTACTTACAGTTTTAGAAAATCACAAGTAAACCTGGGGAAAAATGCTCAGTTAATGTGAATTACTCTAATTTATCATTGATATTAGGACAGTTCCTAGAAACTCTGAATGATAGGTGATAACTTAGTGTGCAATGCAGTGTGCTACAGCAAATAACAAGAGAATGTCCATCCAAAATAGCTTGTCATCTACATAGCCAAGACTCAGAGAAAGATGAATGAAAAAGCACTATCTTGCCCACTTTCAAATACGTTGCTGAGACAGAGCAATGAAGTGACTTGACTGGACACATTAAGAAAATCTGAGCAGGAACTCGCAACTGAGCTGAAGAAGTGTCCTCAGAAATTTTCTACTGGAACTGCCTGGTACTGGAAAATTTGGGTTTCTATGTATGTTTTTTTTTCCTCATAACAAGGATCTCCTTTCCACATTTTTTTTCTATGAAATAAAAATGGAAAAAGCTGACATCATTCATTTTTCAGACAAAATATCGCAGTTTACAGGCGCCCTTGGAAAATGTCTGGAAAAAATTATAAAAGCTTATTTTATGTAGTCAGCATACTTTACTAAAAATTCCTATTCTTCAATTAGCTCTAGGGGTGAGGCCCTATCATGTCAGTCATCACCAGGCCATCTGTATGCTCCCTTAAAAGTTGCCACAATTGCTTCAACAACAGCATCCATCTAAAAGCAAGAACAGCTCAAACTTACTTCCTGCCCCATGAAATTTATGAAATGACAGTGAATATTCATGGAGTTACTTCTGTGCACTCTAGGAGAAATAATATGCCTGCAAGGTTATATTTCTATGTATTTTTTAATCTAGGTTGAACATATGATTGTGGAATATGTAATCCACTAGGGGAGAGGAAAAAAAAAACACCTTTACCTTATAATTAGCAACAATTGACTACAGTGGCCTAGGGAAAAAAACCTCTGTGCCAAGCTTTTATGCCAGGAGAGTTCCTGGCACAGGGACAGTTCCCTGAGAGAAGACAACATGAATAAAAGAAAAAAAAAAATCTAGACCAAGCTTTTTCTCCTCATAAAAGTTAGACTACCTCGAAGACTGCAGTAACCCAATTTTTGGCATGCAGATGAGCTATTCTGAAGAGAGCAGACAAGTGACATTACAGCAGAGCTGTGCATCTCCTAAGGCTCTGCACCACTGAAGACAGGGCGATGAACAGCTATGTTGGCTTTGTGCTGCTCAGCATTTGACCCATTGCTGAAGGATTTCTGCAGAAGATGGCTTTATAGCCTCTTTGCACAAGAGAAATGGCACAACAGGGGCTGTATTGCAACTGAGAACTGGGCCAACAGTGTCCTGGAGCACTTTAAGACAGAAACTGTCTGGGTTTATGCTTATATACATCTGTTTCTTGTAGCTCTGGGAGTTATAAAATGTGCTCTGCTTTTGCTGTCAAAGACCCTAATTTAAAACCATATTCTTTAGGAACTCTAGAGGCTGTAAAAAATAAAAAACAAACCCAAAACAAGCAAACAAATAAAACCCTAACAAAACAACAAAAAAAAACAGACTAGGAGAAAGTAATTTGTGTCCACTTGCTGCTCTCATTGAGTTAATAACTCATTCTTGTAGTTCAAAATGACACGGCATCTCAGAGATCATAGTAAATAAGGATTTAAATTACTAGCTACAAGATAGAGGGCTACACCTTGTAATGCAATCATTCACCTTTAATAGGGTATAGAAGAAAAGTTCTTTGGATTTGTAGGACTTTTCTACATTCCTGAAATGGCATGGGCAATGCCTCTCTTTAAAACTAATATGAAAGAAAAGCAGGTTTGTGCTTCTTTGAGAAAAGCATTTTGCATGTACAAAATGATTATGAAGCAATCTTGTTCTTTTAATGAACTCATGCTTTTTGTAAAAATGTAGCCTGCCTTTGTGCTAATCATCTAGGAACTGGTGACGCAGTGAAATGCTAATGCAAAAAGTCAGGAGGGCAAGAACTCCAGTTTATATAAATTCCCCTACTGCTAACATACGTGAGGGGCAGTTCTTTACCAGGAAAAGATGAGGGTTTAAGCAGAATTGAAACTTTTACCTCAAGACTGCCTAAAACCCCAGTTCCATGTATATCCTGACAGGAATGAGCAGTTCCATTTTCTTCCAGCTTCCTTGGTGCTGCCGCCTGTGTGACTGGCATCTCTCTGTCAGCTAAAATAGTGGTACAGGGCTCTCCATGGGAAACCAATCTGTCACTGTGTCCTTACTCTGCATCTGTTTCAGTACTGACAGCTCCTCAAAGCTATGGACATGGGGGTTTTCAACCACCTCACTGGTCAAAATTTGCTCACTTGTTGGAGAGTGCTGCTTAGCTTTTATGCATTTCAAGGTACCCTAGTAGAGGATTCTTTTTATTTTGTCACTCTCAGCAGAATTAGGTAGCTCTCCTCCAGGTTTTTGGCTCTTTTTTGTGATGCATGACAGAGGAATCTAGGGAACTTTTTTTTTTTTATAATATTGTTTCCATCCTCAGGCCCAGATGCCTAAAAATTGGTCTGATCCACCAGATGTAATTATGAGACAAATCTGGAATATCTTTCAACAGCATTTTAAGTCCCATAAACAAAATTGAATGCTGGAGAGGAAAGTAGTCCTTAGTAAGCCTGCTGAGTTTCTTAATGCTGGGAAAGATTGCAATATTTTTGTTAATGCCTGTTTAACTTAAAATGACTAATGGCAAAACCAGTTTGGACCAAAGAAAATGCTGATAAAGATTCAAATACTTCATATACCATGCTGGGTCTTGTCGTGAACACTGCTAATGCCATTCTGAGCTTAGAAACAGAAACCAAAGCTATGTTTGGTGTATCTGTTATTCCTGTGAACCACAAGCTGTGACAAGTAAACAAAAACACCAGTAACATTTTCATTTCTTTAAATATGAAAGGACAGGAGACACAATTTCAGTAGTTTAACATAGCTTATCCAAGTCAGCTTTAAATATCTCAGAAGCTGCTGTAACTTAGGTGTTTGTGTTTTCATTGCTTACCTCAGTCCACACAGTGATTGGCTGTAGAAAGCACTACAGCTGGCACGGCTTTGAGGAACATATGTTAAGAAAACATCAGTTTGCCTGGAAGCTGGTTTTAATGGGGTAGTTTGTGGCTGATAGCAAAATGGGGAAAAGATTCGGAGCTTTCTTCTTCAGGCTATTTTTTGAATTGCAAACCAAATTTCCTTTTCTTGCTTTCTGAAAGGTAGATAGAAACCTCTGATACTGCAGAGGAAAATGCAATTTAATAAGATTACTTAGTGTTCTCTGTTAAAGTAAGGGAAAGGTTGTAGTGTTTCTATTCTCTGTCAGGACTGTAAGGAAATACTTAAGAAGAGAGGATGAGAGACGTGAGAGGAAAACCAAAAAGACCAGACAACTATATAGGTAATATGCCTACCTACAAATAAAGAGAAGGCATTGCTTGTTCTCAGTAAAAGGGAAAGGGTGACAACTGAAGCCTTAGATGTGACAGACTGAAGCCACTTCAGTAAAGTATTTGGAGAAAACGTTATTTGTACAGAGGTGAAAGAAATGGGAATGTCATTTATCAGCAATTTGTGGAATAGGCGGGTCATCTTTGCTGTAGCCTAACCCGTGATCAGGTCTTTCTGAGAAAGAGTAGGTTGAATCTGTTGTGGCAGAGAGGCAGAGGAGGTACCAGCCCTTACCAGGAGGTGTGTTTCTGACTCAGGAATGTGGAAGAGAGTGACTTTTCCGAGTCTTTGTTTCTACTCTTCCCCCCCACCCCCAGCCCCCAGCCCCTTGTTTTCAATGATTTGTCCTTAAAAACATCCCCTGGCTGAAAACCACTAACCTCAGGTGTGGGCTTTGACCTTTCTGATGGCAGAGTGTAGACTGTGAGCACATACCTGTTCTGAAACAAAAATGTGCTTAGTCCTTCTAAAGTAGCCTTAGCATTGCTGCTCCAGGATTGCTGTTGGATAGGATAGACGAGATAGCTGCCTCACTGTCTTCACTAGCCTGCTTGATTCTGCGGTTGCAAAAACCTGGTACTCTGGTTTAACAAAAGATACTCGATCAATTACTAGTTGTCACCAAGTACTTGTGCTACAACGGGTGCCAGAACTGGGGACCCAACTAGTTGTTATAAAAATTACTGTCCTCTAGTTTTAATTCCAGAGCCTTGAGTTTAGTTTTTAGCCATATATGAAGCCTTCTTTCAGCTTGGAGAATGATCCAAAAAGTACCTGCCTGACCAAAAGTGATTCAAGGATATAAAACTTTTCCAAATACATCAGGCATTTGGAGATTACCATTCAGTGTGGAAGATAAGCAGAGTGCGTGTGAGCAGCTCTGCTTTGCAGTCACCTGTGCAGTGTAAGAGAGGGAATACTGTGCTCCTGTGCTTCATTTAGTTTCTAGAAGGAACCTGGGTTTTGGGAAGTGTTTGCTGATCCTACTGGCAGTGCAAACAGAAATAGACAGTGACTGATTCAATTAAATGATAAAAATCTATTACCACCGTGCCAAAAAATCTACTCAAGGTAAATAGCACACTGAGAAAGAGGCAGATGGATAGCTGTCGTTTCTGTCTTTGACAGGTGCCCCCGGATTCTCTCTGGGGCTGATGTAAAGTGGTACCAAGGGGTGGCAACATAGAGGGGGAAAGTAATTTATTCTTCTTAAAAACCTGAAGTGCCAAAATTTCAAAAGCCCAAAGTGTGATTTCTGCACAATTTCTCAGCCTGCATCAAAAGATCTAATGTAATCTCCAGTCTGCATGGCTTCCTTTGAAAAACTTTTTGTATGTGAAAACTGACACTTATAGGGTCAATGAATTGATGGAGCTCACCAACATGGGGCTGGAAAGATACCGCCTTTCTTCCTACATGGTGTGGAGTCCATAGGCTGGTGCTGTGTTCTAGTACACTTCAGAGGTAATAACAGATTGCTCTTTTCAGACAGGAGAAAGAAAAATAATCCTGATAAATCTAGGATAAGCCTAAGATTGTAGTTAGGCAAAATAAAACACCGAAAATATACAGGTCCAAACTTCAGACAAGCAAGAAAAAAGGGCGAGTCCCAAAGTTGATGAGTCTAAATGAAATAGCCTTTGTTAATCTGTAAGATGTTTCTAATCCTGGTAGGATGTGAGGTGGTGGGTAGAGGCTGAGCTTCTCCGTTGCTGATGTGAGGACATTATTGCTCAGGCAACGGGGTCCATTTACCACGGTAATCACACAGACAAAACAGAAAAAAAAAAAAAGTAGCAAAGCAGCAGAACTTCTCAACACCTCATAAAGGTTGTCAATTAGATGAACATACTTAAAAATTTTAATGAAAACTGGCACTTGTCACTTTCTGTCTGCAATGTAGTATTACCTCTTTAAAATATTTTTGTGGGTCAGTGTTGCAGTTAACTTTAGCTGTTTATTTTAACTTCTCCTGAATGAATTTGACAGTGCACATTTTTTTTTTTTTGTTTTAGAAGTAGAATAACTTGTTCTCTGAAGAAGAGAAAAAAATGTAATTACTGCAGTAAAATTCTATTAACAGGAAAGGTGTATGTTGACAAAAGACTGTATGGAGATTTGGGCATGCATTTGTCAATAGGACTTGAATAGCCTAATCCCCTTCCATCCCACTGCTTTTAGAACTTCCTTATTAATGTAACCTCAGATTGATTAGATATGCATATAACAACATGTGTATATAAATATATATATATATGTGCATATAGGTAGCCCAGAAACCTGGAGCATCTGTTGGAATTAATTTTCCAAAGGCCCCTCTAAGGCTGCTTGTGGGTTTTATTTTAGCTGCAAAGTGGTTAAGAAAGGTTGAACTACAAAGAAATTAATAAGTAGAGTAAATCAGTGGGAGATTTTTACATCAGCTGAAGTGAAATATGACCCTTTGGGAGAGTTCAGGAGAGCCAGAGAGGCATCTTTTCATTCAGGCTGTTTGTGGAGAAACAACAGCGATCAGCTCCAGCTGTCTCTCTCACTAAAGGCAATTACAGGTGTACTTCTCCACACTTGACATCTCATTTTCTAAGTCTGTAAAGTTAGGATAACATTTAGTTCATTATCTCCCAGTGGCATTGTATGTATCATTTTTTAGGTTCTAATGAAAGGTAACCATAAAGCCGTAACACATGCTGAACCTCTCCAGTGCAAGGAAACAGGAATTGTTTTTGACAGTTCTCATAGCTGCTGTATTTTGATATACTGGGATAAACAGGACTGTAGCCTATATGCGTGCTAAGGGGAAAAAAAAAGTTGGTATCCATGTGAGGAAGTATAGGATAATGTGGCTTTATAAGTTTATTGCAGTCATTCATGAAGGAACCTGTTGGGATTGGTGTCTTGTTGTGCTAGACACAGTATACAAAGAACATCAAGAAGGAGGGATGTCTTGATGAGAAGTGATCCTCCTGTCTAAGTCATATTGGAAAGAGAGAGGAGGCAAAGGAAGAATTCCCTTGGTACATGCTATTCAGTCTTCCCTTTTTTTCCCCTTTATTAAGTCTCCTCTTCCCTGTCACACAGTGTTTTTCCCCAAAGAATAACACAAATCTGACATACTCACACACTCATTCTTTTCCTGAAAACGGTGTGATATTATTATTCATGATTTCTGGAAAAAAATCTGAAGGTTGTTATTTTCTTCTTTTCTTTTATGTCCCCATCCTGGCTTTTTGTTTCTTCTGCAACTCAGAAAACATGAATAAAGGCGTAATTTTAGAATACCTTTGTAAAAAGCTCACCTAGTCCCAGAAGAAGACCTGGAAAAAGGGACATGTAGGAAGAGAAGCAGACATGTAGGCTAAAAATTAGAATAAAGAAAAGAAACTTAAACACAGTTGGGACCTTCTTGAAACTTCCCTTAAACAGAAACTTTTCACAAGATTACGAAAAAGTTCAGATCAGTTTGGTAAGAATTTTAAAGCTTCTTTTCTGGTTCTGGAGATACAGAGATACAGAAAAAGTATCTTTCTATTCTGACAGGTGGAGTTTCTACCCAAACTTAAGGGGACAAGATCACGAAGTGTCATGGGAAAACTTCTGTGTACAAGACTCCCAATATACTTAGGTGGAGCCAAGAGGATTTCCAGTGGCTTCATTGTAAAATGTGACAGTGACATTTGAAACTCTGACATATAAATGATTTTATGCGGATAGGTATCTATAGCTAGCAACAAAGCATGGACATATGAAAAGCTTGACGTGGTGTTATGAATAAGCAGAGTTGAGAACTTCAATGTCATTTCACTGGTGCAGGAGTGAGTACTTAGGGTGAAACCTTTGATTAGTAAGCTTCTCCTAAGAGCGCTAAGTTTCATTACCTGCCCTGTGATGTGCTCAATCTCTAGCACACATGGAATTTCTTTTTTTTTCCATTGAAAACAGTAAAAGCTGGTGTAAACTCTGGATACCAAATGTTCATCTATACCCAACCTGTTCAAACCTCCAGCTTTCCCTGACAACTTCTGCAATGCAAATTTGATTTACAAGTACAAGAATACAATAAAAGGAGAGGAGGAAAGAAATTCAACAGAATATCTAAACAACTCCTTTATATGCTGAGGAGTTCCTGCCCTGGCTGCACTGTTCGTGCACACACAGCTTTCAGTAAAATGCATCATTTTTAATGTTGACATGAATTTGTCAGCACATTTGTAGTCTCTCATGCCAGCCTGCTGTACACCTCAGGGACTCCATTGTAACTGAGACCCTGCCTCATATGGACTGCACTGACAGCATAGGAACCAGGAGATACTGCTGCTTCTCTATATTACTCTGAATTACAGAGGATTTTTGCTCATGGATTGTTGAATTTCCACCAGAATCTTCTCTGGGCCTTCTGCTGCTGGTTCAATGCTTCTTGGGAGCAACTCCTTGATTACGGTTCCAGTCTTAAATAGAGAGATACTCAGATGCTTCTCTTTGAAAGAGTTTTATATCATGTTCACTTTAGATCTATGTCATCTTACTGCTTTTGAATAATGCACTGTTTTTACTGTTACTTGCATAACCTTTTCTGTGCTTCTGGAATGCGTGTGCCATTTCTGTACGTAATGTAGACAAGAGGTTGAGATTGGGGTTTTGACAATCAAGTGTGGGTGGAGCCACCTCTGAGGGTATGGGATCTTCTAACCTGTTCTGGAATACCCAGCAGCTTCTTCTGTGGCAAGTAAAGGAAGCGTGATCAGGACAAAGACATCAAGGCTTTCTGTGTCAAGTGATTTGTGGATGTCAAGATTTCCACTCAGTCTGAGGAATTGCAAACATGTTAATCGCTCTAATTTAATCTGACACAGTTTAAATTGCCTCCAAAATTAGTAGTTAATTCTCATATACGTTAAATATTCTCTGTATCATAATGAACTTTTTATCAACCAGAAATGTTAAATTGCAAAAACTGTGGGAATCAGAATATGATAACAGAGCTGAGACTGAGGAAACACATCTTTCAACTGGTTTATTCATGCATGTGCTGCTTTTGTACTGATATGCTATTGATTGAAAAATGTTCTTTCCTGGAGGTTATTCTACACCTCAGTGAAGTTGTTCATGAGTCATAGGTTAAAACCTTAAAGAATGGAAGAGCCACAAAGTTCACACCACTGTTGATGTATAGATCAGTCGCTAGGAATAGAGTTTGGTCTATGTCAATAGCACCACTTTAAGTAATGTGAAAATTGCATATTATCTCAGTAGGTATAGGTGAAACAAACATCATCAATAAACATGCAGCTTTTTTTTTTTTTTTTTTTTGGCTAAAGACCTTGAAAGAGATTACAGAGAAATAGATGTATCGTCCTCCTGGAAATTTAGCAACACTGTCTCCTGGTTGGCTGGCTCTAGTTTTATTGTATCAGAAAATGTTTTTAGTGCAGGCAGTAAAACAATATTGTTGAATACTAGATACTGGGCTTTTCTCAGTTTATATATGCTCTCTGTTGACATGGATGTCAGGCATGAAAATCAGAAAATCACAACAAAAAAACCACAGCATAGGATGTCTGTGACCATCTTGGTCATGCCACAAAGGCCAGGTAAACCCTAAAGAGGGAATGGTTTCTGCACAGAGCCATTTGGCACTGAGCAGCACACCAAGTCTTGAAATGGCAGCTACCTTTCCTTAGATCTTCATGCCTTTTCAAGTGCTTAGCATTGAATTGTCCCATCTTAGTTTTTCTCCTCAGATCATGCTTCTAGTGTTCACATGGGCTGTACCTCACCTCTCAGCTACCTTTTCTGTTAGCATCTCTTTCTCAGTCACTCCTCTGCAGTAACCACTGCTCTCATCCCCTCCCTCCACCTTTGCCTTTGAACTGGGCAGAGTCTTTGATCTGTGTGGTGGGTAGAAGGAAAGACCTAACACTTTAACAGGGCATTTTCTCCACATAACCAAGAAAAGCATGCATTATTCCTACAGGTATAGAAGTGATTCCAGCCTCCTGTGAGCCTGATTTCATATTAGAACTTCTCCAGATATGTGAGGAACAGCAGTTTTCCAGGCATTTAGAGATTTTATTTTCCTGTGTGTAGATCTTACTGTGCTGCATGCCATAGTATCTGCTGAAGTTCACACAGCAACTGTCTGAACATCCTTAAAATTTTGTTTTATCTACATCTGAGAATTTGATTGTATCAGTTTTTGGTTTTCATCTCTAGAACTTGACAGAAGGTCTGGATATACCTGCTAAATTAAGATAGCTCAAACTCTTGTGTTGGCAGAGTTCTGCATGAAAGGCAGCAAGCGGTGTTCAGTGATATGTTCCTGGCTGGCCAGCAGGTGGTAACCAGCAACTGCTATTCCCACAGGAGACATTGCTATCTTGAAGGGGATATAATTGGAAGCACTGATATTCAATGGGAAGGAGGAGCATGGAAATCAGTAATACTGAAAAGAAGAGCTAGAAATAGTCAGCAGTAAATTAGATCTGATTTTGTAGGATGATATGTTGAGGAAAAAAGCCCAGTAGGATTTTATGCTTCAAATGGAGGCTTCATCACACACAGCTGTGACATACATATTCCTCTTTCTTTAGCTCTAGGGGTGACAGTACCTAGAGTAATTCACTGTGCTCCCATAATGGAATATGCATGCACCCCCAAAGGAAAAAAACAACAACCCTAAAGAGATCAGACAAGAAGGAGCGTATTGCTAAGACATTCTGCAAATGAAAGGCTAGCAAAAGTCCATGTATTTGTAGTAGAATTACATGTGGACATAAAAAGGCTAAGGTATGAAGACCTTAATTTATGTCAGAAAGGTGTGAACACACTAAGGAGGGAGGTATATGGATGTGTAGGAAAAATTGGTAGAATAAAGTGGTTAGTCAAACTGAACATCAGGGAAGATCTTCTGAAAGCAAGAAGTCAGCGGTTCCCCTGTGGATTTATTAGAAGTCTCCAATGCATTTAAAGGTTGGAAAAACCTTTAATGTAAAGAAATAAAGAGCTGGACAAGCTACCAGAAACATAGCTAAAGAAGAAGTAAGGGTATGATGTCCAGTTCCTCTGTTTGCCTTTGCCTGGAAAAGCAACAAGCTGCAGTGATGCTTTGTTTTTCAAACATGTTCTGAGAGTGTTATGTTATGAAGCAGTACGGTAGCTAAGTTGTCTCTGCCCAAGTTCACAATCAACTGTGCTTGACTCCTGAAATTTGCCAAGTAAGCTAATTTTCTCCTAAACCATCGAAGTCTTGGTAGCTGAGACTTACTACTCCAGGAACTGCCACTAAAATGAGAACTCTGAGAAGATCTACTTGGAGTTTAATCATCCAGCTAACCAGTGCAAAGGTGATATTGCCCTCTCTGTACACAGACATAGTTCTCCTCTACTGTGGAGGTTTCAATTCCCAAGTTAAAGAGGATGACTGTTAAATGTCAGCAAATGGAACAATTCAGTGGATGACAGAATCATAGAATAATTCAGATTGAAAAGGATTTCAGGAGGTCATCTGGTCTGATCTCTTGCTCAAGCCAGGGTCGACACTAAATTCAGACCATACCAGTTTGTTTACAAATGCTTAAGTATAAAGTCTCCAGACTGTTAAGTACAAGTACTTTTGTAAACAACTGAGCAACAGGTCTTTCTAAAAGAGACTGAGAAATCTGATCTTAGTAAAAACTTCCTCCTAAACTCTTAATAACTTGATCTTAAATAGAAAGAGAAAGCATTTCTGAAAACTGTTAGCACTCACCTCCATCTTCTGCTGAAAGTGCATCTTTTCCTAAACCAGCACTGTTAGGTATCATGGCTAGGTAAGAAGTTACTTCAACATCCCTTGTGTTCAGGCATGCCTTTTTTTGAGATGGGAGAATTCTGACCCCAGTTAAACATGACGAGGGCTATTCCTGATGCCATAAGAAGAGTGTGTAAAACCACAGTTGAAGTTGCCATGCAGGAGCTTACTAATCTCAGAGTTCGTAGAAGCCAGCCAGTCTTACAGAGTCCAGTGAATTTGTGGTTTGCCTGGTGTCTCTGCACCAATAACCTACACTTTAATATGTTCCCACTATAATGCTTTAAGACCTCCTTTTGTGTCCCCAGCTGCACTCTTTTTGGTTGTTGTATTGTTTGTCTTTTCTGCACCATTTCTCTTCTTTCACTTCTTTTCTTGTCTTCTTCCCCCTTTTTCTCCCTAAAGGCAGCGTAGTGTTGCAGCTGCTAGCAGTGCCTGATCTAAGGCTACCATAGTACAGTGAACTGTTTAATTATCCTAGACATTTCCCTATGGCAGCTATCCATAAAGAATTATTTTGATGAGGGCAATTCATGCCATCTAATAAAGAATTGCAACAGGAAATCATATTTAATGTAAGAACGCTGTGCACTTCCCATATCATAAGCAGGATGCTATAATTCATTTTGACTGTCACGGATTTTTAGTTCTTCTCTGAGATTATTTCTCCTGCTTGGCCCTTATTTGACCAGATATAAATTCTCATATTCTCCCACCAATGAAGTGAGGTAGTCTGTTAAAGAAATCTGTGATCCTCCTGAGCTGCTCAACAGCAATGTTCCTCTCCTCCTAGAACTAGGCCCATCAAAAGAACAGTTTGGACAAAACCCTCTGAGACAACTGTCTCAGTAAGAGACAGCAGAGTAAGTTTGCGTTAGTAGTGTGAATAGATCTTAGAAAACTTCCAGAATAAGGAAATCTAGCGTTAATGAATTTGCAAGGCCAGTGGAATAAGCCTCGGTTTACAACTGATCAGGCTGCAGGAAAACTGTTCTCAATTTCCCTGCCTGAACATTAACTTTTTGTTGTATTTTTGTTTGTATTTGTTTCTCTCTGGAATATTCAACAGTTCCCAGGGGTATTGTCTGCAGGAAGCTAGGGCCACTATGTTGTTATTCATCACCATAACTCCAGATATCTACTGCATATCTCAGCTACCCATCTAGACTTTTATTTATAGCTATTGAAAATAAATATTTCCAAGGTATAATGTAGCCCATCTTAAACAGATAGCTTTGACATCTGCTCTTACGGGACAGCCTTTGCTCAGGAGTAGGAGTCTTACCTCAGGACCATGCCACCTTTATGCATGTGTACCTACATTGAACCTACCCTGTGTAACTTCAGGCTTCAGATTAACTTCAGCTTTAGGGTAGGAAAAAACAGGCTATGAATTATTTTAAAAATTTGTTTCTGTTTCACCTCCTGAGTCCCATGATAAGTGCTAACATGATGTCATATTGAACGTCACACATGTCAATGCACATCAGGGGCTTTGTGAACAACTGCTTGGTTCATGCAGTTAAGGAATCATGGCATTGGATAGATTGTTCTTTTCAGTTTGTTTTTCACAAAAGTTAACTTTGGGGAAGCTGAAATACCATAGGAATAAATGCTATAATGTTTATTGCATTATGAATTCATCTTCTGTATAAGCCAATATACTTTTATATGGAAAGATCACAGGCATTTTTCTTCTTTTGGGTAAGGGGAACGAAAATGTAAAACAGTTTCTTTTCTTCTGTCCAGAGAATAATCCTGAAACAAATCTGATGTCATAGAAAATATAGTTGTCCCTCAAACATGTTATAATAACCTCAGAGTCTCAGATTTTTACAGAGACTCAGACGAGGAAGCCAGGAATGAATGATTCTACCCCTTCAGTCTATAGATAAAATATATCCCAGTTGTCACAGTTTTCCTTGCTTACAACCTAAGCTTTTGAAATGAGGTAATTATCAGGAACACTCTGGGTCTGTTTGTTTTTATTTAAACACCCCCCCCCATATATTCTTTCAGCTTTTGCAATTGTAAAGAAAGGCTTGAAAATGTGAACCAGGCATGTAAACCAGCTGCCTGAGCCTGAAGATGACTGAAATGCAGCTTTGAGATGTGCAGCAGGTTTCCCAGGCAAGACAACTGATACAGGAGGCTTCTCCAATACTCTGTTGTTGGTGCAACTTAAAAAAAGACATGTGACGTGAAATTGTAAGACAAACAGGTGGAAAGAATGGAACGGGTTAGTAATGCCATGAAAGTGGAAATGAAAGTTGATAATGAGGGCCTGAGACTCTCATTTGGAGCTGAGCGCCCAACATTTTACTCTTTGCTTATAGATGGGTTATTGCAGTAATATCTTGCTGCTATGCAATATTGAAATATATTTAAAAACATTGCATTTTCCTTCTTTAGCTTTGATAATTTCTTTGTTTTGGAAAGCACAAATCTCATCTTCAGCTTTCTCAGCTGAACGTGCACTTGGGCAAAATGACTTTGACAAAACATTTACAAGCAATATTTTGTAACATCACTTAAACCTTTTCCCATCTTTGCCATACTAGAAGGTCATCCGTTTCATGTGCCAGAACCTTAAACAGACTTCAGACACTAATTGCAGCACAGTCCATGATAACTGTAAAATGAGGTCTCATCTCTCCTCCAGTTCAGAGCTTCTAGATTCTTCCTTGGCAAGAAATATGGCTACAATGCACCATTTTTCTTCAGTGATTCTGGTCTAGCTGGTAATGTATCAGTCCTGTCTTGTCCACCCTCAGTTTCCCACTGTACCTCATGAACAGAAGTGGCTGGAAATCTGGCAGAGGAAAAAATAGGTCTTTGACAAACTCAAGAAGCCAAATTCTAAATAATCTAACAAAAGCAAAACACACAGACCTGCTCTGTTTCTTGTGATCTGGGTTTCTTAATTTTTGGTTACCTATGCAACAACAGTCATTTCACCCCTAGGGTTTTCCGGAACATTAACGTACTCTTTCCAGATCTAAGAGATGCTGCTTCTGCTGTCTCTTCACTCCACCAGGATTTTGTTTGAGCACAAAAATACCAACCCCCGCAGATTACTCTTGTTTTCTGCCAAGAAAGACACAAGCCCCATGAGGCTTGGCCTTAAATGTACATGATCATACTAAAGTATATGAATACAATGCTGAAGGAATCCAAGGTTTTCCATAATGAACACCGCTTTTTTTTTTCTGGCCTGTTCCTTAAAATCAACTGGCTTAGCTAGTCACATTGCTGTTTCCAAAACAGATATGGCCTTAGCGCAATATAGCAAATCTTGAATCACAGGGTTTAAACATGTCCAAAAAATGGTGATTGATTGGGCATCTCTGAAATGTTGAAATATTAGTTAAACTTTTCTGTCTACCAGCTCAAATGACCTTTTCAGAATTCCCTGACCTGTGCATCAGCAAACACAGTGCATCTGCCCCAAGCATATGTTTTCTAGGCAGAGACAAACAGACCCATCATTAGGACGATCTCCTCACTGCTCAGATATTCCATTTATTACAGATATTTCAATGCACTGAATTAGAACAACAATCTGTTTTCAACTTCCAAATCTCAAAATACTATTTTGTTTCTGGTTTATATTACTGAAGAACATAGACTTGTTCCTATAAGAGAGCCCACATCATTAAAGTTCTCCATCTGTGCAAGGTTGGGGGCATAAATGACTTGGGATAAAATGCAACCAGTTTCCTTGATGGGTCATTGTTTTTAATGGTCTGTTTCAGCTTGACTCAGGAATCTCATTACAAGGCAAATGAGAGCAGTCTGATGGTCAAAAACAGACTCTGTTTAAATGCTAAAACTTGTCAGATTATAATTTCTTTCACAATGACGTACAATATTAATGCCTTACACTTAATGATATGTAGGCAAATATACAAAAAATGTATAAACGTCATCAATTTTGGAAAAATACTCAAATATCATAGAAAGTATCCACTTCTTGAGAAATACGTTTTACATAACCAATCCTCAAAAAGCTTTGTTAAAACTTTTCCAGGAGAGCAAAAGCACATATTTAATGACACAATAAGAAACTGAGGCAATATTGCATTAAAAAATTAAATTCCCCTTTTCTCCTGTACATTTCCTCACCTGCAAGTCGTCAACATGTCTTCTCAGGAAAGATCTGAAAGCACTACACAGTCAAACTGCTGAGCTACTGCATATACAACTCAATAAATAGGCCTTGATAGTCTCCACTCATGCTTTATAGAATATGTACATGAATTCTTAGAAAATCTAGCATTATTTGAACAGAGAATAATTTTAAATAATTTTATGCAATTCTAAAGGACAAGTAAAATATTAATATATTGGTTTGTATCTATGACACAATAAATCTGTTGGTGGCCCTTGTAATTCTTCTCCCTCATTCTGCCTTGATTTTTATCTAATTTAAATTTAAATGTAACAACATAACACTTACACATCAATACTTCAAACATAAGTGTGTATAAACGTTGTCCTTGATCTTTTTTCATGAAGGATTTCTTGGTCTCTGGGGTATGATTACACGCTGTAGTGTATGTCAGTTAAATATGTTGAATCTTGAGAACAATGGCAACATCTCTATTCATGTCTCATTGCAAGTCCTGGGCGGAAATCAACAGTTCCCATAGCTTAGCTCCCAGGAATAAGAGATCTACCCTGCCATGTATTAGTTGTTACAGCAAAGTCGTATTTTATAGCTTCAGAAACAGTGACTGCGCACATTGAGGGCACTGTTGCTGTCTATTGCGGGGGGCACTGCCTGACTGTAGGAATCAAGCAGAGCAAACAGAAAGCACCCCAACTCATGGTTTGGGCACTAACCACTGCAGGATCCTGATGATGAAACCAGAGAAAAGAAATAGCCCCTCCAAAGAGCAATTCAGAGACTGTGCTCTGAACTTAGGCTCCTCCAGGGCGCATTTCCAAGCAGCTCTGTCTCTTCATTGGCAGCAGACAAAGCCTACAGCGAATAGCTCCCCGGCACTACTGCTGAACCACAGAGCACCTCCCTCCATAAACAAAACAGACCTCTCTCGCCTACAATTTGCTTCTCTGCTTTTCTTTTGGCCAAGGTCAAATACAGTAATTTGATGAGCATAGGATATGCTGTTGGCTTTCTTCTGACACAGATGATGGCAACCATTTAACTAGATGGCCACTGACTTAGATCAGGATGGCAATTGTTATAATCCCATACTTTTTAAGTCCACTGCTAATGAAAGGTTTACAAAGACCTCCATCTTTCTAACAAAATTTCTGCCTCCAGGCTGGTAAAAATGTTGACAGTCTGCCAAAAAATTCAGTTCTCTGCATTTTCATTATTCTCTGCTGTTGGTTTTAAGACATTCAAAGAGCTCAAATCTTTAATGGGAGTGCTTCTTTTTATTTTTACTTTTTGTGTTTTGTTTTGGTTGAAAGGATTAATAACTTTAGGGCAGATGTCTTCAGTATTTTGTGATTAAAAATGTGACCTTAGTGAATAGCCTGTGCTATTCTTTTCCCCACTTCACTCAGTTACTGCAAAGATCATGTACTGCACCTAAAGAAAAGGTTATCTTCCTTAGACATATCACCTATTAACTCATGACAGTACTGAGACTTCACTATGAAACAATTTCTGCTACAGATCCCAAATGAAACTTAGTTTGTCCAGGGTCTGAGAGTGTGTCTGGTTAATGGGTATACTATTTTTTGAAAAGAGTTAATAATTTTCTTGTCGTGTGTGGTCTTTAATTCAAACTGGGACTGGAAACAGAACTACTCTGAGGCACAGAATGACATTTAAATCTTGCAGTTTCAGGGTATAACAGGTAGTCATGCTTAGCACTTGGAGCATTCACCATGAGGTATGGTACTTTTGTATTGAGTCTCTTCTTGGCCTGCAGAGTTTGGTGATCTGCTGGAACAGGCCACCTGGGGTGGGAAGCCTCCTTCTGACCTATTGTACAAGCAAGTCTGCAAATGGAAGGCTATGCTAATCTTGTTCCTCATAGCTGGGAATGATCTTTTAAAAGGAGCCAAATCTCTGCAGAAGAACATTTCTTTGTTTTCTGTGAAATAATTGCTGGAAAAGAAATAGGAGCAGAGGACAAACTCCCTAGCTGTTCAAACCACCTCTATCTTCTGTCTGAGATGCTGCTTTTTACAGTTGTGTTTGGTCGTCAAGGTATGTTCAGCCACATAGTAAGTGCAAACTAAATTTCTTCAAGTGCCTGTCCACTTTCTGGGAGTCTGGAAGCTAGATGTGTAGCTCTTCTGGCCAGGGCTAAGCAGCTCAGAGGAAGCTCAGAAACCCAACTCCTACTGCCTGGAGAGCTCTGAGGTCAGAAGGAAAGTGCTTGGTGAGTTTTGTACTTACAGAGCTGAGTAGCATGAGGTAGATGTTTTGGGGGCTCTTAGGTTGTGCATTGAAAGTCCACAACTGTTTTTTATTTGTGAATCAACATTCCTTTTTGAATCTGCCCCTGAGTCACATTTGGGAACTTTGACAGAAACAGCACTGCCTGTATTAAATACTTGGCAGTAAGTTAGCACTTTCTATGCAAGAATATTCTAGTGCTTTGCAAATATTAATTACATTTTACAGCCCCTCTGGGGAAAGACAGAAAGCTAACTCTGGTTTTGGAAGACATGCTGCTTTTGTTGATTGGTTCTACGCTGAAAGAAATGTAAAATCAACCTTTATGTTGCGCAAATATATAACCAATGTAAAGTTAAAAGAAAAAGCAGCAAGATTCCAAAGCCTGCTGCTTTAATGCCAGAGAGAAGGAAATGAAAATCAGTTTGTGACTAGAAAGGAGTGCTTTGATGACTGGGAATCTCACCTTACATGCTACCTGATGGGTCTCTTTTTGTCAGTGTATATGATATTGTTTTGTCTAATTAGCGCTGACATTTCTTTTGAGCTTTATTTTTGTTTTATATATACATATTGGAGAAGAAAGCTCTGCCAGTCCCTGGCAATCATGCTTAAATCAGAATAACTATTAGCCCTTTGATGAATAGAAAGCATATTTAAAACATAGGTACAGAGCAGCAAATAAAATTAGGAGGCAAAAAAAGGAATACAATTAATATGCTTAGCATATCGGGTATATATCTGTGTCCTCATGTTCAATAACAGTCTGAGAGAAGACATACTGTACTGGGATATTGGCCAGCATGAAGAAAAAGGGGAAGCTCATAGGAATCCCTCAGGGAAGTTTGAGAACTCAGAAGACCTTGTCCAAAACCATCCTCATAGCCATCTTCCTTTCAGACCATGGAGGTAGGTACAGTGGCCCTCCCATACTTCTCTGTAAGCCTGCACCTGACACAGCTCATTCCTTGCTGATTGTCATGATCCCCATTACCAACCTGTCCAAGTGAGAGATACTTTGATCTTTAGTTTCTAAACACAGCAGAAGAATTGACAGATGTTATTAAGGCAGAAACATCTTTTAAATTATGTGTCTGTTAATTCATTCTTTTACTGTGGTCCCTTTTGCAACACATTGTTCTATTATTACAGTTTATACATTTCTTCTAATGATAATTGAATTCTTTTGGGTTTTCAACGTCTATGCGAGGGATGTGGTTACTAATTTGGAATAAGAGTCAAGCTGCTGGAAAACATCTCACTTGAGGTTAGATCCATGTTGTGCTTTAACAGAAAAAAAAAGCCTTTTGTACTTTTATAGTTTTTTACTTAAAAAAAAAGAGAAAAAGGATATTACAGAGATAATGTACTATGCTTTTACTCAGCTAATTAGAGACAGAATAATGCATTGGACCAACTAAAATCAGTTGATGCTGAATCAGTAAATCAGCTACTTCAGATGGTCCAAGCACCAGTGTAACACAACAGGTGATCAATCTGAATGATGAGTCTGACAAACAAAAAAGATGTTTGAGTTAGTTGTGGGATGAGGAGGATATAAGGAAAATGGTATTTTTGCTCAGTTTGTGACCATGTTTGTTTGGTGCAAAGGGTGATTAAGCTCTGGTCACACCAAAAAATATATGTGTGGCATTGGGCAACAATTTGTGGAAGCGCTTCCTTTGTACTGTGAAACATTACAGTGGCCATAGCTGAATGATGTACTCATGTTGGTCTGATTCCTGCTAATTTAGTGCATGGCACTCAGATAGACTTTGGCATTAATAGCCTAAGCAAGAACTAACACTAAATAAATTGAAACAAGCCATTCTGTGTGAAATATAAGGTGTGTCTAATAATATAAGGTAAATTATAGTATTCTCTCCCTTGGGAACTTAGCAATTTCTAAACTGTTAAATTGCAATGAGTTTCTGTTTCTATGTTTGTCAACGCAGCCTGAAGTCATGATTTCCTGACCCTTCAAACTGGACTTGTGAACTGCTCATCACCTACCAGCACAGGCCTGATCCAGGTCGAGCCTCCTGCAGAGTTTATTGTGCCTTTATGCAGGTCCCAGGACAGGGGAAACCTCTTCCCACATTAAGGTTAAAGTAGTGACACGTATGGTACTAGAGATGATGTAAAGCCTACTGGTACACCATAAACCCAGCGAAACCTTGTATTGTTTTAGAAGCAGCAGAACGAGTTCATGCAGTATCAGAATGTGACTCTGTGCAGCCTTGAGTTTTTTGCTGTTGGCTTAGATGTCCTATCAGCAGCTTTTGTGAATCCTCATACCATGGCCTCCGCTTATATTGCTGCCAACAGGACTTTGAGTTCTTGATACCTTCTAAAGTAAGAACTCTGCTTGAATTCAGTGGAGAGTTTTGAGCATTTTTGAGTCACAGAATGCGGTTATTATGAGGCTGAAAGTGTAAACCAGGGGTTTTACCTGCTGCAGTCTCTATTATTGGAGCACAGAACTTAGCCATGGTATTCCCAAAGTCAAAGCAGAGGGAGGATAGCTACATGATCTACAGAACAGCAGCCTCTCCCAACTTATTTGTAAGGCTAGAGATGATAATTAATGAAGAGAGCAATACTGACTTTTAATTGGGCTGTAATTATAACACAGCAATTTATATTGTGAGACTTTCAAGACTGTTCAGCCCCTACAGCATTTTGTTCCTCAGCTAAATTTAACTCTAAAAGTTAGAGGGAGAGAAATAATTGGTTCTGAAACATACTTACCATAAACGGGTCGTGTGTGTGGCACCATTTATCATAATTTACCTAGGGGAAGCACCTCTGTGTCAGATCTGATAGACAAGACCAGGCAAATTAGGGCATTTGCTAATAAGCAAAGCAGAGCTGATGCCGGAGCAGTACCGGATTTATCAGAAGGCAGGAGATGTACCAGCGGGATTCAGTCCATGCTCTGAGACACATGGAGAATCCAAATATGACCCCCAAAATTGCTAAGAATATGAGTAGGATAGGTGCAGGGATTTCCTTCCCTGAAATGTTACAGACTCCATCTAAAGGAAACTTCAGTCCACATAAACTCAGATTAGCCAAGAGAGAAAGCAAGGAAGCTGATGTGGTTCTGTAGAAAGTGGTCTTCTTAATCAGGCTTTAGATGTCAAGAAATAGTAGATTGAGTCTTTTCCCTTTGTTTGGATCATTGTGTTCTCAGCATGCATGGTGATGGATTTTTGCTTCTGCAAAAAGGTGCCTGAACTTATGGATGGGAAAAATCTCAAAAATGTCCACTGCTGGGCTGGCTCAACAGATAATACGCTTATTTCAAATATCTAACTGTTTGAAGATCTTGATCTCAACTTCTGTTATGAGATCTCTGATTTTTCTTGCTTCCAACTGAGCTAGAAATGTCAGAAGGGCAGATTTTCCTGTGGTATGGAAGAAAGATGTAAAAATTGTGCTACTGCTCACTTCTGTCATTATTTATAAAATTCCATCTGCAAATGCTGCTTTACCTCAAATAAAGGCAATCAAAAGATGGCCAGCTGGTCACAGTAGGGGTCAGCATTAAGGATTCCTGCAGGAGGAAGGTACAAACAATTACCTGTCCTCAAGTAAAATAAAATTCCCAAGAAAAATAATAATAGCAAAGTCCATAATCCAAGTTGAATTATGAAATGAGTCAGGTCCAGAAGGCTGCTTTCAGCCAGCTCATTATCAGGCCTCCTGTCTCCCACAGGAAATTTCTCATTTGCTGAGGTTTCAACCCTGATATTACAAATAACGGAGAAAAGTAAATATTTAAATATGTTGAGCAGGGCTTTTAAAACTTAGCTTGTAAAAGCATGTTGAGGAGGTGGAATTCCATCACTGAAGATCTTTTGGAGCACGTTAGAAAAAAAATGTTAGGAATGGATCTCCCATTGGAAAAAGGGAGGCTAAACTAGGTAACTTATGAAGGACGTTCCCAGCCCTACTTTCCTACATTTTGTGTCAAATGCCACTTCATAGGCTATATTTTAGATGTAACCATTATTTTCCACCAGCAATTGATAATGAAGGGATTTCTGGCTGAGTTTTTCTGGAAAGTATTGTGGTCTAATCTGGGGAAGTTCTCAAAAGGAGTGGGGAAGAAAAAGGAAATATCTACAAATGCCTCAAGATTAATAAAAAAAATTGTTGTTTAAATTTCTTGCCCTGCTAGAAATGGAAGAAACCTTCATGAAAGGCCTCCCTCTCTCTTCATTCACACACACAAACTTCCACCACTAATTCTGCATTAGCCATTTCTGCTTCACACAGAGAAATACCCCATTAGGAGTCTTTGCATATCCAGGGGCTGAAGCTCTGGGTACCTGGAAAGCAATATAGGTGGCTATTGCAGCTGTTATTTTGAACAATTGGATTTTCTTGTTATTCTCACAGAAGCTACTCATCTCAGTATAACGTGGAAGTCAAAGGCATCTTTTTTGGGCAAGAATTGAGAATATCTGAAGTGACTAACATTTGATGGAAAGAAAAAAGAACAGAACAGGAATCTCTCAGAGCTGAAGCTTTTAACTCAAAAAAGTAAAGAGCTTCTAGGAAAGAAAAACATGTTTCTTTTGCGATGCTTGATTATGATTTCCTTTATTGTAAGGTGGCAGAGGGGGGTTGATGTATATTGTTTTGTCTGGGAAGGGGTTCTGCCTTTTCTGTATCTGCAACAACAAAATTGAAAATTATCTCAATTTACCATGGAGAACTTAATGAATTCAAACCGCATGAACATGCCATTTCCAACAAAGACTTCTATTTGTTTGTTTTGTTCATGGTGTCATGAAGCTATCTCTATTCTGGAAACTATCAAGGCTGTGCAATTTGGCTGCTGATGGAAGAATTTTCTTTCGTTATGTTTCTTTTCTCTCATGTAGAAGCATTTAAGTTATTGAAATTAGTAAGAATGCTTTAGTTTCTTTCTTCAGATGTACCAGTTAGCAACTGCCAGTCATGTTTAACGAAGCAAGTGAGCAAGCAAGCCAGGAAAACAAGATTGTGGTTGCATGTGCTGACTGGTTAAGATATACAGCTAGAAGAAACAGCTCATAATCAGAAAAGAGATTTGCTTTACCAGACCATGCTACATGATCCGTTCCTGTTTGTGTTCTTGTTGCAATTGCTATTCTTACCACTTCTATAGGAATTCATCAGGCATTGACACTCTGATACCTAGATGGTTTTTCCATCAAAAGAAAAAGCTTAATTAGACTGCAAGTACGAACAGCATGTATTCCACAGTGCTCCACAGCAGGTGACACAGTATCTTGAACAGCTCTGAGGCTCTGGATGAAAATTAGGAAAAATTTGAGCTCACACTATCTTTCATTATGACAATAGGAACGTAACAGCTACGCACTGTATAGCCAAGTTTACCACATTCTCTCTTAATAGGACTTTCAGTAACCATATCCAAGAATTGGACTAGGTTGGGTAGTCTGAACTCAGATAGTCCTGGGAAAAGCATCAACTCACTGAAACAGAGATTAAAGTGCTCTAGGACAGGCCATATGGCTAAATGGAGCTAGATTCAGGGATGCACTGTGAGCCAATAGCCCCTGGAGTCTGTACCTGGGGAGACTAAAGCCTTGATTTGCATGATAAAACAAAGTAATAGGGTTGCCAGAGGATATTATTAATGAATCCAAAAGTACTGCTTGCAGGTGGTATAAAATCAAGTCTTAAAAAAATATTTGACTGCTGGGTTGAGTTAGACTGATGAGAATAAAGATCCTTTATAGGGAGGGAAAGCTAGGATGGGAAAGGCAAGTATGATTTGGAGTTGAATAGATGTCTGAAGTCATACCACTGCTAGCATGGCCTTGAACTTTAATCTCTCCTCGGCTCCCTGCCTTTAATCATCTCTATCATAAAAAGGCTGAAATGCTACACTATTAAAGTCTGCAGTGGTTATAAACATGGGAATAGTGCTACTTGTAAGCAATAATAATTTTGGTTATTACAGAATAATACTGAACACTTTTCAAAATGAATATACACATAACTATAGTATGTATATGCATGTATGATCCAGTTACTGATCAGGTTTGATTGTCAAGGTTTGTGGTTTTAGGATGTTTCTTAATGTTGCTTATTATTCTTTAAAATTCTGTAACAATTTGTTGGAAAATTGCCGACATCTTTGGCTAGTTTAATGAACATAGCACATATGGAGAATCTAATATGCTGCACTTTCATGCAGGAAAAGAAAGCTAACAGTAAAACCCAATACCATGGCAACTTTCTAGCAACAGAATATCAGCAAACGTTTTCCAGGATTTTTCTAGAGCTCTGAAATGGTTAGTTAAGGAAAAATCTCCTCATGACAGTGAGAAATTTTCTGCTTATTTCCTGTAGATATAATTTCTTACTGAAATATTGGTCTTGTCTGAAAGGGTTTTTTTGACAACATGGCTATGAGAAATTGATAGTCTACCTATTCTTACAAAAATAATGTAATGGAATATTGGATTTGTTTCAGTGTGCAAACTTAAATGAAGCGAGATTAATCTCTTGAATTTCAGTGACAATATTTAAGATGTCTTTCTTTTTACTATTACATTCCCTAGAAAACATTGTAGTGTCAACTTTATTGAGGGCTTTCTTGCAGGAATGCAAGTAAGGAAGACTTAGGCATAGGAAGTTGTTTTATAAGAGATTATGTGTTAATAAACTGAAGCTGGTCTATAACTCAGAAGATTATAATGACTCTGTTAGTTTAGAAATGAAAAATGTTTGTTAAAAATTTTTTTTGAGTTGTTCAGATTGCTATCATGCGGTTTTTAGCTTTTTGGTTTGGGTTTTATTTTTAATTTCTTTTGGGTTTGTAATGAAGTGCAAGATTAATTTGCAGTAATTACTCTACAGTAGTAATAAGTGCTGATATTGGTTTACTGTAGATGTGAAGAGATGATGTGTGTTGCCAGAATTGGAAACTCTAATATGCGAATCACATACAAGTTTGGAAGTGCTTAAGAACAGAAATAATAATGTAAAACTAGAGATATAAAAAAGAAAATACAAAGACATGCATGAGGTAAACAAATTTTAAAGCTTTCCTCAGGGCAATGTTTTTGTCAGAAGACTTTCTTGCTGTGCTAGCTCGTGCTAAAAGTAAAGAAGAATTTATCTCAAAACCATGATGGAAAACTGCTTTGATTTTAATAATAAAAGAATATTAGCTTTGTCTTGCTCTTTTGCTGAACTAGGTCCGTAATAATCTGTAATAATTTGAGGGACAGGTCAGAATCAAGGTTAGTAAAGGATCAAATATCATCTGAATCACTTCTCATCTCTCAGTCCAAGCTCACAGTCTGTAAGGCAGTTACATATTTCCCAGATCTGACTGTGGGGCTGTGTATTACTGGAAGGTAGGGAGCTGATGCCTCCTGGATGAAGGAAAAGGGAGTTTACTACATTATATTACTGTTTCATTGGGCTGGCCTATACAGACTGCAAATTAATTAAGTAAGGGTATAACCAGTTTGGCAGTGAATTATGTGTCCTCACAGGAACATAGTCAGCTTCCGAACAGATTGTTTCTGCCCCCAGAAGCTGTGTTTCCAGGTACAGCATAGAAATCAGCATATTTGCTTAGGAAATTATTTTATTTTTGAGTAGTAGTCACATTGAGCTTGCTATAAAATTCTGCTGTGAGTTAATATTCTTGGAATTTAGTTTAAGATGCTGGTCTTGGCAGAAACTGTTGCTATGCAATTAATATCCTCCAGATATGAAGCATATTATGGAAATTAGTAAAGAATGCATCTCTGTGAGTGTAGCTAGAACATACAAAATGATCTATGCCATGTCTTTTTATAATAAGAACCAAAAAATAGAAATAAAAATTGTGACAAAAAGTCATGGAGCTCTCACAAAGCTTTGACCCTGCCCTAATTTTGAACAGGGATGTTTCATGATACTGTTCCTGTAATAAGTTCCCAGTACAACAATGTAAATTACTGAGGGATGGATTCACCTATAGAATGCATGTGCTTATACTAAGTGGGCATGAGGAGAAGTGAGTAAAGAGACACTTGTACACTCAAGTGCTCTTAATGTATCAGTGGCTTGGTATTTGCCCACAGTGAGTCAGAGAGGAGTGAAAGCCCTAAGTCTAGGAAATATGAGTGAGATCTTCTATATTTCAAGATCAATTTTATATAATTTGGAAACTGAAAAATGAAACTCTACTTATTTGTTTGTACTGAAAGAGCAATACATTCTTCAGTGACAGGTTGTGTGTTGAAATAAAGAGAAGACCCTGAAAATATATACAGAATAGCAATCAACTTTGACATCTTCAGAGCTGCTATTGCAACATCTGAAACACTTGATCTCTTTTTGCAGCAATTACTGTACTTTGGGAAAACAAACAAGAGCCCTATACTGTAACGGGGTTGAGCCTCAATCATGGTTCAGGAACTTGTGGTGCAATGCACCCTGTACTATGCAACGAAGCCCCACGTCAAGCCAGGATGCAGTTGTTGGGCAACAGGGATAAATGTTGGTAGAGGCTGTCAGGATACAGCAGAAGTGAAATGAAGAGCGTTCAGTAAAAAATACCCAGTGACAGCTCACAACTCGCTTAACAAATACAAGCCACATTGTTGCAGCTCACAGAGTGACCCAGCAAAGAAGGAGGATCATTATCACCTTGCAGCCTAAGGTCTGTAGGTGGTGACTGAGAAATCTTTTTAAGAAGGCTGATTAGATGAGGAAGTCAAAAAAATCCACCCTCAAAACTGCTCAGCAGCAATATTTAGATATTTTAGAAAGTTTTGCCAGGTCCTTCAATGGACCTGCAGTTAAACACAAGAGCTCATGATGTACTTTATACAAAATGCTAGATTCTGACCAAAGATGCTCATAAGCCATGACCTGGAACATACTCTTGTCTTCTACCTTAAGAGGGTTTTGTTCCTCTTCACATCATAAATGTAAGTTTTTCCATTTGTTTCAACCTGCTTTTTTCTTTTTTTTTTTCTTTAGAACCAAATGGAAAGTTCAGTTGTTGCAACTCAGTAAACATATTTTTTATGCGAGGCTTTTATATCTACCCTAGAAAGCTCTCATTTGTTTCTTTCTTCTGTAGGCATGAAAGATTGTTTATTAAATATAATAATAATAATAAAGTAGAGATAAGCTTTCTTAGCTGGCATTACTTCAGATTCCAACGTATTTTTCCCCAGCCTCACTTCATTATAGCTCTATTTGGTAGTGCATAACCAGCATGTGTCACACTGAATGAAGGCTGGCTTCAGAATAACATGTCAGTAAGATGATTGCTCTTGGAACACACAGTGCCCTTACTCTATAATTAAATGCAAAACCTGTGTGGAAAAAATTGATGTTAAAAGCCTTAGCTTATGCTCACCAGAGACTAGTAGTGCAGAGACAAATGCCGTCATACTAACCTTAATTGCTTCCTGTGTCTAGTTGCGGGAGTTTTGGCACCACAGTACTCCTGCTGGGGATTACTAAGCCATGGGCTGAAGTGGATGTGGGGGTGAGATGGTGCAGCCAGGGCTCAGCCTGCCAGGGAAGTGGTGCCAGCATCAGCCCTGGCTGCCCAGAGGACAGGGGCGGGGAGGAAAGGACAACTACACCACTTGTAGAGGGGCAAATCTGACTCTTGAGGATCCCTGTTGCTTCCCCTTCATCTCCCTGGCTCGCTCTGCTCTGCCTTCCCCGAGGAGGAGTGCTCAGCCTCCATCCAGCCTTCTCTCCTTGGAGCAGTGACGCTCACTTCTGCTTGCCTGGCTAAGGGAGGGGGAGCCACCCCAGCGTACGCATGGGAATGGCACCAGGCCGGGGTGTGCTGACAGGTTTGAGTGCTTTGAAGGGCATGGAAATTTAATCTTTTTTTTTTTCATCCAACTTTTAGGATGGTCAAAATTTCAAAATGAAAAAATGAGAAAAAGGTAATAAAAATGTCATCCTCCATTTTCTATTTGGCAGTAATGAAACACCTACTTGTTCAACTGAATTTTTAATGGACAAATCTTTAAGGGACAAAACTTTAATAATTTCATTATCTTTAAGGTTACCAAAACCTCAGATTCCTAGAACAGCGTTTATAGACAAGTGCATTGGGTTGTTCCAAGACAGTTTTTCGGAGATAGGAAGGAAAAAGGAGGGGACCATGCCAGGTTTGCTGGCTGACAGTGCTGTCCATCTTGCACTTTTTTATAATTCATTTCAAGTATGCTGAAAGATACCCTAACAGAAGCAGTCCACTTTCAAGCTGAATGCAGATTATATTGTAATATTCTCCAGAATTAAAATATGTTTTAGGAAAGCTTAGATTTTTCTGAGTTTCGTTAGATTTACTTGAAGAAATCTGAAAAGAGGTAAATAATTTTAAATAGTGGTTTCTAACTTGACTCTTACAATCAGTATATCATGAACATTTAGATAATCTACAAGGTGAGCAGAATGAATTTCTTTTTTTTTAATTTAAAAATGTATCACTTTTTTTTCAGGTTTCCCTTGGCTGTCCCCTGACCTTCTTACTAGAAGTGAACAAAGTTTGTGTTCTCCAGGACAGCTTATAGACTTTCAGACCAGAAGTTTCTATCTTTCTTTCCCTGTAATGATTCATTTTTCTCTTGTAAAGTTACCTTCATCCCTACCAGCCCTTCCATTTATTCAGTTCTCATAAGTCGTAGCCACATCATATTTCACATTAGTCCAGCATTTCAAGACAGTAAGGTGCAAGTTCCTTAGACAGCCGACAGTACCTGTTTGTCTGATATACTATGTGTCCTCTCTTGAACTGGCTCCACCATTTCCAGAGCCGTATTTTTTCCTGTCTCCTGAGACAAGACATTCACTTCTGATCTTGTCCCTGTCTTTTCTTCACACACGACTTTTGGTTTTCAGAAAGGCCATCTCAGTCATCTGTCGTTTGGAGGAGGCCACCTGATTTCCTTCTTGACTTAGCTTTAGAGTTACACAGTAATAAATCAAACAGCAAAAGTAGTTACCTCAGTCACCACCTCAATCAAGACCGAGACCCTCTGATATGTTCAGTTAGAGTTTTCTTCTCACACTACTTCTTAAAATCTTTAATTTCTGCTTTTTGACTATTTTAAGTTGAAGAAGTCTAGTTTTGTACCAGTTTCAGCTCATAAAAGAATCATCTACACTGCTGAAGCATGCAGTCAGTAGGAAATGAGTAGCTTTTATCAACTGTTTTTTTTTTTTTTGGCTGATGAAAATAACAATGAAAAAAGAAGCGTGAATTTTGGCTGTGCTTCACTGCTATCAGTGTTCATTTCAGTTTTGACTTTAAAATACTCTAAATGTCCCAAGAAAATGTTCTGGTAGACACCAAGCAAATGTTCTGAAGATTTCTGTGATGTTGCCAGCTCCTTTTATTCTATTCCCTCATATCTTTGCAGAAATCTGAAGTCGTGTGAAAGGATGAGCTCTGACAGTCTTCTGGGGCAGGTTAGGTAAACCTTAAGGGTCAGATTTTGACTGGACCTTAAACTATTTTTCACCAGTAGGAAATACTGCAACTGATGGTCTTTTAAAACTGTAGCAAATTTTTTTTTTTTTTTTTTTTCCCCTGCCACTCCAGGCTATCAGTCAAGGGCCTTCATTGTCCTCTGTATGGGAGGTTAGCTGCATAGAGGAGATCACTATGATGTAGAGTAACTGCCTGGGTTATATGTTGTTACCCTACCTTGCTCTGTAATGGTTTTATCCCATTTCCATTGAATCCTGAGGTACTGCAAAGCCTAACTGGTTAGACCATGTTCTAAAAGGCTTTCAACTAGGTTTATCAGCAAGGGCTCTTAAAAACTTTTATGGAAACCAAGGTGCCATAGAATAAAAGGGAGAGTACTTTATGGATTAAAAAAATGTCTAAAAGTTGGGGAAAATTGTAATGAGTAAATGGTTGGTGAGGGAACCTCATGGTCATTAGGTGAGTCTTGGAGGTGTCTGCTGGGATCTGTACTGCTCAACACACTTATAAATGATTTATAAATGGAGTGACTTGTAAGGTGGCAAAATGTGCTGTTGCTGGTAAGTTGTGGAGGGTGAAAAGATGAGGCCTGGCTGTGAAGAACTTCATGAGGCCCTTACAAGAATGGTTATTAAATTAGCAAGTAAAATTCAGTGTAAATAATTGTGAAGTTATGCATCTCGGGAAAAAAAGTCTTATCTTTGCTTATAAAATAAGGCCTGAGCTGACAACTGTTGATTGTGAACAGGACCTTGTAGTAATGGTAGTTCTATGAAAAAGTCAATTCAATGCTCCGTAACAGTCAAAAAAAAAAAAAAAAAAAAAAAACCCAAAAAAACCAGTGTTAGGAATTATAAGGATTTAATTAGGAAGCAAAGTAGAGAACACCACTATGCCCCTGAATACTACCCAGATAAGGTTGTGTCTTGAATACTGCCTGCAAGTATGCAGTCTCTGTTTCAAAAAGGATAGTGTGAAAGTGGAAAAGAGATGGATTATCTCCATACATTTTCCTATGGCTGTCAGACTGTGAGGAAAGTTATTCAGATTAGTTAACAAGTGTTCAAACTGAGAACCATCTTTAACTATTATCCATGCCTCAGAATATGATTTTTTTCCCCTCCCTTTTATAGTCAGGAACAGGTCTGTGAGCTTCTAGGCCTCTCTGTGGGCAACCACTATTGTCAGACTTCATCTGGACCTTTGAGAGCGCACACTGCTATTCATTTAGCATTTTGGCTCAGAGGTCAGAATGTGGCTGGGGTTGTGGAAGAAAAAGAGGAAAAGTACTTGTGTTTTACACCTTGCACCTTTCATCACCTGCACATCTCTTAACAAGTTTGTGTGAAAGCCACATACATACATCAGAGGGACAAGTCCTTTATTGATTTCCAGGAGCGTAATATTTAGGTAACTCTGAGGTTAAGAAATCACTAGGAAACTCTGTGGGGACTGGAGGGAACAAACTTACAGACAGCAATATTTAACAGAATGGGGATCTACACTACTTCTTCGGTTTCCTTCAAAGGTTTTTTCCACTCAGAAATAATTTCTGGAATGTTAAAATAATGATGCCAAAGGCTTTAGATGGCAGACATAGTGTTCAGATAAATTATACATTTGTACCTGGGGAGCAGAGATTGAAACTCTACTGTATTTATTACAGAATTGCAAACCTTTTCCATGTGGGCAAAAAGAGGTTTCCTTTCACTAATATCAATAATACAGTTCATTTCTATTTCACAGTGAGTATTATCCTTACTGCTGTAATGCCATACCATCTCCTGTTAGATTGCTAGCCGCTGGAAAGACGTACAAAGACTGCATCACCTAAATTTTTCACCCTTGATCTCTGTTTAGTCTTTGTAATAAAGGAGCTGGATATCCAGCAACTCTCTTGAAAGTCAGCTGGATGCTGCTGCGTGATCAGTCCTCTTAGGAATTAATTTGTCAACATACAGATAGATTCAGGATTTGATAGACCACATGAAGGCTTCTTTGATTAAACTTTGCCTCTTCCTATTCAGTCAGCAGCCAGTAGAGAGCAATATTGCATACACATGAGAAATTAGTTCACTACACTGTATTTTTCTAAGGGGTATTAGCCACTATAATTATTGCTTTCCTTCTCCAGTACTGCTGTAATAACTAAGCTATAGATAAAGGAGCTCAGGCTTTGCTAATTTTTTCATTCTTCTCCATACTTACTTTTTACCTTGTGTATACTCAATGTTTTGTCAAACCTGAAGCTAATTTATTTGGTATTATATATTTAAAATGTTTTATTCTTTAGGAATCCACTAATAGGATGTAACAGGTAGAAATTAGATTAAAGAGCTATGGAAAAAATCTTCTAATCAGCTAGTTGAATCAAACTTTCTGCTTCTACAGTGGATTTATATAGGCTCCCTATTTTGTATAAACTAATACTATTTTCAGATCCAATTTGGACTAGATTACCATACCTGGGTCACAAAATGGAGCACGTATGTGTATTATATGTATCCTGAAGCATTAGCACT
This sequence comes from Morus bassanus, assembly GCA_031468815.1. Lineage (NCBI taxonomy): Eukaryota > Metazoa > Chordata > Aves > Suliformes > Sulidae > Morus > Morus bassanus. The sequence continues at coordinate 9,691,003 of CM062583.1, forward strand.
TCAGGATCTCCTTCAACAAGGCTTTTTGCCATCTCCTTCTTCAAATTTAGCCCAAATTTTTCCTGATGTAATATTTATGTGATATATAAAAATGTACAAGATGACTCCATTTCTGAAATAAAATAACTTATTACCTTAATACCTGTCCATAATCTCAGTTTTTAATCTAGAGTCTTCCAAGTAAAGAATGGATGATCAAACTTAAATAATTTATCCAGTACATCCAGAAGTCTCGAACATGGTGATAGAAAAGAACACTAGATACACACTAAATATATCTATATAGTTTTTATAATAAACTCTCTGTTTGAGTGACCGTCTGTAACTGTTGCCTTGTCTTATCCCACACAGCAGTTTAAATAAGTCTCTACCAAATTTCATATTCACCAAGGCAGAGGAAAGCCCGTGTTTGTCCTCCAGGGCAAGGCAAGGCAGCAAGGAAAGGTGCTTCAAGCACAGACCAAGACCTTTGTATTCCTTTGGAAGAATAAATAAAACCTCAGTCTGGCACTGAGTCCTGGACATGGGGTCCCTCTGTGTACCAAGTACAGGATCAGCAGTTAAAAAATGATAAAACTGTAACTCTACCAGGGTCTGAGAGTCCCATCTGGTGAGGTCTGAAATGTGCCTTCAGGCAGGGTGGAGCTGCAGTCTCTTCCTGAGCTAAGGTGCTCATCTTCGTGCCTCATGGTGCAATGCAGACTTTGCTGTGAAGGAGAGAATATATGTCTTTAAAAATAATCAGTAAAGCTGCTTCTCTTCTCCGTCATTTCATCATGAACCTTTGATTCAATTTCCCAAAGGCTTTTAGAGGTTTTTAGTAAATTTGGAAGACAGAATTAAGGGGAGGTTTAGAGGGGGAACGACTTACAGAGTTTACCAGCCTCCTTAGTACATGAATTGGAAAGAAAGTCACATGGAAAGTGAAGTAAGTCTATTCAGCGTTGGCATGCACTCCACTGGATAACATGCAATAACATTTTCTACATGCCCTGGAAATTAATAATGCATCCCTAATACTAATACCCAATACAAACGGGGGCCTTTGGGAGCAAAGTTCTTTACTCTTCTGTATGAAAAGGCGATACTCTTCATTCCAATATATTTTTTCTTATAAATTCTTACAGACTTCCGCTATTTGTGTGTAAGTGAGAGAATGTAGGTGTTTATTAACGTGATGGAATTCTACGCCTACAGAGGAGCTTTGAGAAACCTTAGTTCATTAGTTTAAGAAATAATACTTCTTGTTTCGTCATTTTCCAAGATGTTTCTCAGCAGAGTCAGCAGAAGGGAGTGTATGTTTCTGCCTCAGTCTCTTCAGCATCAAGTCTGTCATTTTAGTGTAAATCCACATTTGTATGCAGTGATTTAACTTCCCTCTTCCATGATGTTGTGGGATCAGCCTGCTGTTGACAGGAGCTAAAGTACAGATGTACACAGAAGGGCTTGTCCTCGGGTGCCCTCTCTGTGGGCAGCTGACTGCCAAATCGCTCCCCTTCATACTGCCTGCTCACCTCTGCCAGGTGAGCCCTGCTGGGCACCGTTCACCATAGACATGTGTGAGCAGAGGAGGATGAGATGTCAGTCTGTAAAGAACGGAAATGCACAGACCATAAACCAATACTTGTCTTCTTTCATACATCTATTCTGGAACAGAAAAGATTCTGAACCAAAAATGCCAACATCGCTTCTCGTTTGGGTCCAGACTGTGCAAATGGCCTCTGTCTTCATGATGAGTATATCAGGTCTAGCTTTAGGACGTGAGCATCTGCTCCTAGGAGCTGAAAGCCTATCCCTTGCCTGACAAGAAAACACTTAATGAAATTAAAGAGCAATAAAATCAGCTACATTACTTAAGATTATTACTTTCTGCCCCATTGTGTATTCATACTATAATTTACCACCACAGGAGATCATAGGACCAAACTCTGGGTTTCACAATGGCCTTTGTGATGTTACAGCTATAATCAGAGTCAGCTACACCAACGGCCATAATGAGGGCAATCAAACCCCACACTTCAGCGTGCAACCTGATGCCTGCAGAGTCCATGGTGAAATGACTCCCCTCCACTTCCCAACCCACCCAGTAGACAGCACACAACTGGTCATGTAAGTTACATGGATTTAGGATTTCATTAAAGCATCAAGAGCCAGGTGCTCCTGAAGGCAAGGGAGAAGATTAATGGGGTAAATGTCCATCAGATCCACAGCAAAATTTCCTTTGCTTTGGGAATTCCCAACAAATTATTGAAGAGCTATTGATTTAACTGATTATCTGCCAGAAAAAACATAGTAGTGGCCTTTGAAGCAGAGAGATACAACAAAAGGGGAAAAAAAAATGGGGGAAAGAGCAAGTATATATCTGTTAACAGAAAAAGACTTTACCACGGTTCTGCTGTTCCCATGGAAATCTTTCACTGATTCCATGGTGTGAAGTTTTTTATCTCCAGATTTCAGGTGATCCCTTTCAGCTTCCATGTGTTGAGACTTACCTTGCAGGAGAGTCATTAGCGTCTGAATACACAGCGTAAAGCTCACATGCGCAAGAACATCTGGCTTGCTGGGAGTGGAGAAGATGTTTCTTCTTTATAGAAACAGTCCAGATCTCCCAGACATACACGGGTCACAGATGTGCATGACCAGCTGAAAAGAACAGGGTGTCCCTGTTAGAATCCTCAGAACTGGGCAAAAAAGCAGAGCTCTAATGACTTCCCCTGCTGTTCCCATGCCTGTTTGCCACCCCCGCTGGGTAGCACACCTGATTGCTGGCCTCTGCTCGTTCAGTGTTCATTGTGGTCAACATCCTGTATCATACCCCTGGTAAAGGCAGCTCAGTCTTTTGGTCTATTTGCTCTATTATTCAGGCTTTTCTTTTTTAGACACTGGTCTTTATTAAATTTTAATCTTCCGAGACATGATTGATACAATGACTGGAGAAAATAAGAGAAGACTGCAGAGCTTTCTTCTTAGGTCAAAAAGCTGTGACAGGATAACTTGGTAACATGGAGCACAGGAGCTAACATATCTCCGTCTCTCATTTCTCTTTCTCTCTGATGACCATGAAATATTTCAAAAGCTCATTAGCTAAGCACAGATTCTTACTGTCTTCATCAGCCTACCTAAGTAAAGGCCAGAGATCTGGTAAGCACCCCAGGAGGGCATGTTGGACACTAGAATTTGGGAAACAGGGTCAGCTGGAAAGAGACTCATGACCATCTGTCTAATGTTTGTGATAGTGGGCTTTCCCATGAGGGTGTGGGAGCTGTGAGGTACCCGTGCAGTGGCTGGAAGAAAAGGGAAGCCTGAGGTCTCTGCCATATTTTATTCTGAAAGTCTGTGTCTTTTTGTAACAAGGTATCCTGGTTTCTACCTCTTTCTCAACATTTCCTTCTATCAAAAAGAAAGATAACAGAGAAGTATTCTTAATGTTTAGCAGGACAAGCATGAATAGGAAAAGAAATAAGGGGCATCTAGCCAACCTTCTACTCCCACTGCAGAATTCTGGCTTTTCTCTCGTTTTTAAAATGGCTTCACTATATTGTTGGAGAGAGAGATGGTGAACCACTGAAAATAATGTAGGATGACTTTCTAATAATTCCAATTTAATAATAGACCCAAGAGTATATTAGAGTAAATTTTTCAGGGAAAATGAATCTTGAAGAAACTGTGAGGAAAAATGTATCTTTCAAAACTTTTTGAGAATTTCTTCCAATGACATACCTTTTGTTTGTCCTGGTTTCCATCCAGACCATTATGTAATTGTAATAACTTTGAATGTTTGGTATTCGGCTGTGTCCCTAAGTCATTTGAAAATAAGCCTCTTAAAGAAGTCCTACAGCCAGCCCTGACTTGAGATACGTATGGAGACACTTTTATGTGAGGAAAGGTCAGGTCCAGTGTGGTTTGAATATTCCCAATTTGCATTTCTTTCAGAGGGAGCAAAGGGTTCTCAGAACTAAGCAAAAGCCAACAGCACTCTCAGGAACCTTTTGTCCATTTAAAATTATCACCTGACATTGGCACTGCCTCAGTTTGCAGCCTTGAGACTATACTCATAACTCCAATGTTTTGAAATGTGTCTGCTTTCAAACAGGGGTTTGTGTTCAGTCTGAATTTATTGTGGGTTCCAGGTAAAGATACCCTTGGGGCTGAGAGTTTGATGCTCACAATGAATTCACTGAAAAGGAGATGAATGTTTACATCACAGTACAGTCATTAGCAGTGTTTTTCTGACCTGCTTTGGATGTCTCCCCAGCAAGCCTTTCCACCCCCTCTGTGCTGCTCAAGCAGATTGCGATAGCTGTGTGCATTCATAAATGCACAGAATTGGCTCACTATGCCCAATTTAAAATAAACTGCTGTGCAAAAAACAAGTTAGTCAGGCTCTGACCAGAATTCAGGACTGACTTTGATGAGATTGCAAAGCAAGCAGCAGAAATACACTGTTGTTTCCTTCGTGTTCTTGACTTCTTTTTCCCTTGTTTGTGTTTAACAGTAGAACTGTTTCATGCTACAGCTTCTCCTTGCCTCTGAGGAAAGCTCCAGGGTCTTCATCTAGACAAAAGTGAAAGATTTGTACTGTGAAGGTCTAGGGAGAGATTCAGAGGACTGAAGTTGTCACTAAGCACCTGCAGATGTGAGAGAAGCAAAGCTTGAGAGGCAGAGAACATCCCCAGAATAAAAAGAATGAGAGAAAAAAAGAGAGATTGTCCCCAGCAGGGATGATATGGGGATATGCCGGGGCAGGAAGGGAAGCAATCCTGAACAAATTTCTCCTTTTAGCTCATGGTCTTATAAATGGTTGTTTTGAATTCTTATTTCAGATTTAAAGTAGTTAAACCAATCAAATGTGACCAATTGGTTGAATAAATAGAACTGTGCTGCTGTCATCTCCTGAAACAAAAAACCTTACCAATTTATTCTGATGATCACCTGCATATCGGTGCGAATAATAGTCACTCACAATTAAAATCATAAGCCCAGTACTCAATCTACATTAACTGCTATTTATTTTTCTCACTCCCCTTAGGCTTGCCAGTCCTCTGAGATGAATCTTCTGTGCGCCTGTGACTGGCTCATACAGCAAACAGACTGGCAGGGTTCTGTCGATGGCGCAGCCCAGCTCTGTCCGTATGCTCGCACTTGCTCTCAGTGCGGGGCAGTGGTTTCTCTACCTTGTGCATCATTATTCCCAGGCTGCCACAGTGATTCCAGAACATCAGTTCAGAGCCTTAATACAAAGAGATGAGAAAGAAAAATAGATATTGCTGCTGTTTGAAAATTCAGTACACCCACATGATTTTAACTTATTAGCACTATGACGTCAGAAGTCACTTTGCAAAAAATCTACGGGCTAGTATGCGTTTCGGACGTACTTCATGTACAGCATATATGTATAATATAGATACATTATGAAATGACAAAGTAGTTCAGCACAGTGAATTACCAAACTTCATATAAAACCAGTATTTAAAAAAGCAGAGTATTAAGAAGCATGAAAATGATCAACTATGCAATTTTGCATTGATTCAATTCCAATTACAGCTCATAAATTCACTTAACATTTCTGCACACTTTTGACTTTGCGCATTCCCACAGCACTTACATTCTGATTCAGAGGAGACGCTCGCAGACTCTTACCACAGCCCGTATTTATGACAACGGTGATGTGAATATGTAAATGTTGCCACCTCCTTTTTAAGCCTGCGTGGTCACCGAAGCACAGAACTCTGTGGTTACGGTGCCATAGCTCAGACAGAGAGCGTCCCAGGGAGCAGAATCAAGAGATCAGCAAGGACAGCGTAGTCATCCTTGTGCAAATGTTAACCGAGGGTAGATAGCTGCAGCCGATGCGTTCCTTTCCCGGGAGCGCGCGGTAGCTCCTGCTGACATTTGCACCCACCATATGGCGCAGTGCAGCACGGCGCCTGAGGCAGAGCTCCTCACCTTACGGACAGAGTGGCTGCCCTTGGGTCGGGCCGTGGGCTCTGTTTCTGACCTCCTCTGCTGCGAGGTGCCTTGGTTTACGCTATTCACGCCCATCGCGGGTTTTGGAGAATGCCATTATCACTGTTAATATTCTGGAAACATGTAAGGTGTGTACTGACAATCAGCGCAAAGCCAAATAAAACAAAGGGTAATTGGGTAAAACAGGTAGCTGTTTGTGGTCATTGTGGAACGCAGGCATGAAAGTGAGTTTTCAGTGTGTTTAGCAGATGCAAAGTCAGGTCCTACCACTTCAGACCAACAGCTCATCTCGTTTCTTGTAGAAGTCATAACCTTGTTTATGGGGTTATTACTTTTTATTTATTTTAAAATTGTAGTTTTTAAATATTTATTAATTTTTTAAAAAATAATTTTTATTTTTAAATAAATTTAAATAATAATATGTATTATGCTTTTATTTTAAAATAGAAGTAATATTCTATATTATTTTAAATATATTAATTCTTTAACGTTATATGCATATAACATATATACATATACTATATATAAAATTATATACACATACTATAAATATAATACATATAATTATTAATTAAATAAAATAGATGTATAATAACATTTTAGTTTATATAAGTAATATTAAATAGTATTTTATTATTAAAATATTAAATTACATTAAAAATAATATAAGTTAATAAAAATTAAATATGTTTATTTTGAAAGAAATATAAAGATTTATTATTAACCCATGTTTAACAGTGGGGTCCACAATGGAAGTTGTTATAGAAAAAATACAATGTTGTTGGTGTTTTCTTTAGGAAGGAAGTGTAATTATGTGAATGCGCTCATTTATACAGAATTCTGTGCGTAAGGAAAGTAACAAAAATAAGATACATTTTCCTAAGACTCTGGGGATCAGCATATTACAGATTTAATACCCGTAGAATAATCTGTGAAAAATCTTAATTCAAATATATTTTACGTGTTATCATAAAAGCAAAATACATTGTATCCCACAATGTGAATATTTATATGTTTTTAATTAGTCAGAAAGGTTTACTTTAGAAAAAATAACTTTGGTAAAAAAAAATAGTGATGGTTTTACACTGCAAATATATTTTCCTATTTTGTCATGCCTGTAAATTCATCTCAGCAGCAGCTAAAGCGAACAACAGAGAAAAGTCACATATTTATAGTTGCCAGAGCAATTAGTTAGGAATAAGGAAGTTTTAAGCTCCTCATGTGCATGTAGTGAAGGCCATGACATTTCAAGGTAATTTTGAAGGCAAGCTCTTTTATAAGGATTTTGACATGCATTGATAGCCTTATCCAGCTCACGGGTGGACTAGGTGTCGCCTATCGAAAACTATTCCTTTCCTTGGAGTTCTCTTTCTCCCAGTTAGCATCCTTGCCGTACCTTCTTGCTAGTTCACTTTTACAAAGAACAGATGTGAAGATAAAACTAATCTTTCACCTTTGGAGCTGTTTCTTATAGGTCAAAGCTAAAGGTTTTTAATGAAATGTTATAAAGAAAAACATCCCCCTAGCTATGTAAATTCTTAGGTGTGGATAAACAGAGGTTATCACTTGCTACTGCTGTGAATATGGCATCTTTTGAGAGCATAATTCTCTTTTAAAAGAAAAAGCATGAATTACAGTTAATTCTGTCCTATACATTGCACCAGGAGTGATATATGAGTCTTATTAGTACATACAGATTTATGAGAGAGCATACAGTCCTTGAGAAGAAAAATCTCTTAAATTATTACATTTTAGCTCTCTAACCTTTGTTCTTATGCAAGGTCAAACTGCATATTTAAAATGTGTACCTGTCACATACTTTCTTTAAAGATTAAGACTGCTGAAGGTTGGGCTGTGCTGAATTTGCCACCCTGAGCACCTCGAACACTGAAAGCAGCATGAAGGGTTTCGTCAGGTCATGATTGCAATTTGCCTGAGACAAAAAATGATTGCTTTTTACGGTACTCAGATCCCCATCCCCATTAAGGCAAATAGAAATTTTATCCATCAGATGCTATTTAAAAGTAGGCAAACCTTTTCTTAACCATTCAGTATTCTTCTCATGATGAAACCAATTAGCTATGCATAGAAGTAGCAAAGAAATAGCCAAATAATTATGTTATTTGTACTAGTGGAAGAAGAAATTAGATGTGAAGCAGCTAAAGAGACAGTGGAGACAAAAGGGAAAGGTAGAAGGCAAGAGGAATGGAAGGGAACTTAATTTCTTATTTTCTTCTCACAGTAATTTGTGTGTTGCAGTAGCCCATTTCAGTATAAAATTTTGCGGTACATAGAAAGTGATCAGCTGTGGGTGCGGGAAGATTCACTAAATCTAATTTCTCATTAACAGATAGAAGCAGCACTTTTGGAATCTGCAGGAAGGTTGTCAGGGAAGTGTGTCAAAAGGCGGGGTTTACTTGAAGTCCAACCATGAACAAATTTAGGCAACTTTAGGCTTAATGAACAGGTTTGCTTTTAAAATTTACTCTTTCATAAAATTTTTCATAAAAAGTGCCCAAGCATCCCCTGCCACCCCAGCAGTGAAATAAAGCTTTTCCATCCTGTCAGAGAAATGCCAGCAGTGCCGCTAGCTCCGGGGGGCCGGTTTAGTGCGGGCCTCGCTCCCAACAGGAGATGATTTGGTGAGAAACTATTTCCTAAGCACAGAGGGAAACTATGGTTTAGTAAAGATGACTCCATGATAATTTCTGGGAGATGCCAACTCATTTAAAAGAGGATTATGGTAGAGTCTAGTAGAAATGAAGGACCTTATTTCTTATAACACACTCTTATAACTCTGTCTTTAACAGTGTCTATAACACTGTTCTCTTTAACGATCTGGATTTCAGATATCAATTCATAATAAGGTTAGAATGAGATGGAAGGAAACTCAAGTTTAATCTGATTCTAACACACTGTAATTAGGCACTCCCCAAGAAGCAGATGGGTTTGTATTGTAATTATAGTGTCCCCAAATGATCACTAAAACAATACTCACAATTCCTCTGTGACATGTCTTGACAGATTCATAAATTGAAAGAAAGAAAACTTTCTTGGGTCCCTTACTACTGCTGTATTCTTACATTTCATTTGGAAAATGCACTTGTGCATATATGTTAATGACTTTTCCTGCTTGAATTCAGTTACTGGAAGAGTCCTGTGAGAGTAAAACCTCTTATTTTTCCTCTCAGCAGGCACCTGGAACCTGGTTCTGCAAATGCAGTGTGGGTAGGATTTCTATACGCAGGGCATAGTGCACTGGTTTCCAAGGAGACAAGTACATCATGCTTGGGGTAACAGAGATCTTGGGAGAGTGAGACTGGGTAGAACAATCCTCTGTTTACCAGTTTGCTCACTGATTAGGAATATAAAGTAAGAGCCTTGTAGCTTTCCAATGACTTTACAACTGGCAGGCATTTACTGGCAGCTGCGGCAGTGACCAATGCACAGCACCAATGTCAAGCCACTTTACTTCCAAGTTATTTCCTTGAAAATGCTGCGTGTGTGGGGCCTCCTCGCACATTAGAAATTATTGTGGTGTTTGTCATCAATATTAAGAAATGCTTGAGACGCATATTTTCTCTCTCTTTGCTGCTCAGCCTGACACAGGCCAGCAGTAGCTCCTTGCTCCTGTACCACTGACCCGCTTTCAGTCCGGAATAATCTTTAGCAGTGCAAACAGCAGTACATGGCATGGCTCAGATTAGTGAAGCCACACTGGTCTCTGTCATCAAGAATCAGAATAAAATCCCAGTGTAGACACAGCCTTTAATGCAGCAAAAGCTTGTGGTGAAAATCCCCTGGACAAGTGCTGGAAGTGGACTTAGAATGGTCTCACCAGAAGTTAAACAGAAGTGCTGTCTAGAGACCTTGTTCTGAAATAGTGTTTTATTCTGTGAACAGTTTAAATGAATTTTCTAGTCAAATTATGTTAAGCCTGAGTTTAATTGTGTGCCAGTGAACATATACATTAAATAAGGTACAGAGCTGGAAAACTCAGTATTTTGAATTGCATCTAGCAGAGATACAGTGTAAAAACCCAATGTCTCTATGACTTTAGTGACAAGCCATACTACAGCTAAAAGGAAACTTTTTTATTCCTCCTCAAAAAATGAAATTATTTGTATTTTGGCAGGTGTGACTGAAAGGAGTATACAAAAGTGCAATGATATAGCTGACAGGTAATAGGGTGACAGATGTGGACTATAAAAGCAACCACATTCCCGTCAAGAGATAGGTTGCAAAATCTGGATTTTTCCTTACACTGTGAATTCAAACAGTAGCACTGTCTGGAGCAGAGCAGAAAGTAGCTGTAAAATCCACATTCACTACCAGGTGCTGCTTTTAATTCTTTTGATATATTATGTCTGTCAGCTTATCCATTCTCTGTTCACATTGCCCTCCAGAATCCAGCTGAAGTATAGATAATGTAGATAGTCATGGGGTTTTTTTGCCTGTTCATAGATAATAATGTATTTATGAAATGACTTATAAGAAATCAGACCTTTCTAATACACTGGTTTAATAGAGAAGGTTAACATAATAACTCAGTTTCTTATATGTGCCCAGATGGCAATGCTGTGAATTCTCTTCTCTCTCAACTTAATTCAAGGATCATTTCCACAACTTGATTTACTCTTGTTCCCTCTCCAGATATGTTGATTGAGGTAATAGATGGGCAAAGAAAAACAAATCAGTGCTCAAATCATAGTACATGCTATATTTTGCTCAGGCTAAATTATATGTAGTATTCTAAGTACATCTTTCTTGCTTGAAGGAAAATAAATGGAAAAGACAGCCCTTTTTGGGTTGAGTAGTTGCCTAGAGCATTTTCTGTAGAAGATTCTGCAGCTTCTTCTAAAATTCTGCAGAAATTACTGTAGAGGAAAGCCTACACACAGCATGCAAGAGAGTGTGAAAGAGAGAAAACAAAAACTAACTCATCAGTGCTTATGGTTGAACATGGGTGTGGATATGTTCAGATGGCATTCAGCACTCAGTACACAAAGTATAATCTTTCTGTATTAGGAATGTCAGGAGACAGTCATGCTTGCTGCATTCCACATGGATCGTGGGCTGACGTTGCTTGCAAAGAGCATTCAATCTAATAGTAAATGCATGGAACATTTCTAATTTTGTATACACCATAGAGTGTGTAGAGGTGTCTTCACAGGGAAGAGAGAGCAAATGTCATGAGGGGAGGAGGGTGAGCAATGTATGAGATGAATGTCTGTGTGTGAATGGGAGGATGGAGAAGAATAAAGTGAACTTTCTGAATGAAGCACATCAGAGCACGTTAGCAGGAATTTATTTTGCAGTTATCATGTGTTTTTTGCAAATGTGCTGAGGCAGCTAAGCACGTTTTGAAATCCCATACAGGTTGCTATTAAGTCTTTTGAAAACCTGCTGATTTGGAATGCATATGGTCATTTCAAAACCATAGCTTTGGCAGAGCACTGTGATCACAGGAGGATGATCATTACGATGTTTACAGTTGTTACCATGCCAGTGTGATACTATATGAGGTGGAAGTGCTGAACGTAAGTCTTTTACAGTTGTATGGGAACAGTTAAATAAAAGGATGATTTCAACATAGTAGCAGTATTGTTCTCAAGTATTTTGATGAAAAATGTCTTCCCAATTACATGAAATATTTCATGGCTGCAGGTTAACTTCCTCAGAATTTCATTGAGGAAAAAGGTATTGTTCCTACGAGATCAAACATTGCAGATTAGCGTTGCAAAACACAGCATTGCAAGAATAATTTTAAATGGGATAAAAATGAAATATTTATAACAGGGAAAGGAAGAGGCAACATCAGAAGGAAAATGAAAATGGAATGTTTGGATGAGACACAAACATTCCCTCACCACTGCCCCTGCTCCCTTCTGTGGGAAACACCCTCATATCTGACCTGATTTTAGAAGAGATAGAGATGTTACATCTTCTACTGGGAAAAAAACCCGATGTATTTTAAATTACCTTTAACAAGAAGCTGATATTTATTTCATTGTTTTTGAAAGTAATGTCACTAATCTAATCTATGAAGATAGTTTATCATGGTTTTAAATGGAATTAAGCACTGTGTCCAATCTCATTCTCCTAGGGTGATGGTAAGTAATCTAGATCAGGTCATATTTGTGTTGCTGCAGCTGGATATTTATCTATTCAAGGTAGCTGTCAATCAAGAGCTGGATTTCCTGACAAGCAGGACTTTAAAACAGTATTAGAGAGGTATCTCACAATGCAGCAGGTGGAAGGGTGTCAGGGTTTCTCTGGCTGCTAGAGCAGAGGTCCAAAGTCTCCCCTCCAACCTCTCAGCTCCTGTGTGATTTAAAGGCAACCAGTTCCCTGCAGTGAAGCCAGGCTAGGTTAAGTGCTAGGAGGACAGCAGGACAGTGGGCAGCCTTCCACCAGATGGTAGAAACGAGCAATCTCTGCACTAGATTAGTGAGTTCTGGAAGAGATCCCCAATGTGCAAAGTTAATCAAGTTCTGGCCTAATTAAACCACATTACTGCTGTTTTGTCTTTCTTCCTGTGGTGTCCAAGACAATAAGCTACAATAAAGGAGGCCTGGTGGTGTACTTTTATGCATCTCTTAACAGGTCAAATAACTTTGGTATATGAGTGTTGATCATATGGAGAGACAAAAGGCTAAGATTTGTTAACTTTATCCCTCCTGCCAAGTTAACTTTGGTAGCTTTTTGACAGTGCTAATTAAACCGTATTGCATTCTTTTCCATTGTGTAGCAGCTAAATACTAACAAACAGAACTATTAAACAGCTGAAACCTGTTGCAAATTACTTCTACTTTGTCATATACAAACTTTTGTGATGTATAGAACATTTTAAAGTCAAAGGAGAAGCTTCTGTTTTAAAGAAACTCAAATATATTTATGCTGTCAATCTCTACAAGATCTCTAATGATCACCTAAACATGCTGAGCACCACTAGACTATACTTTACTTGTATTTCTTCTGGCTTTGTAGAGGAATATAGACAATTCAGTGGTGTTCAATGGCTGATGTAAAATATATCGATGAATTTTCCCTTTATTCCTTTCACGGTATTGTAGCAATGACTGTGCTATAGTTGTTGTTGTAAACAATAACTGTATCAATGTAAAAGTATTGAAGGAAGTGACATAATTTTGGACAAACAGGAACTGACAGACAGAAATAATCAATAAATAATAGTTAATAATTAGTTTATTTCTATTGAAATAAAACTCAGAGCTTAATTCCACTTTTATTTATATCACCAGACAGTGTAAAAGTGTAATGTTGGCATGTTCTGTAATTTTCTTGTGATTTTTCCATACCTGGTATTCCTCTGTAAGTCCAGAATTCACCCAGAATCTCAGTTTGACTTTCTTTTATTTTCTTTTCAAGCAAGTCTTTGCCTTGCTACAGGGAAAAACTTGAAAACCAACTATAATTTCTCAACAGCTAATCGACTAAACAATCAAAAGAATGCAGAATACAATAAGGTTTTAGTATTGTGATCTCATGCTTTGGAAATAATCTTGTTAATGAATTTTCACTATTTGCATTTACCAGTGTAACACAGTCAATGCAAGACTAGAACCATTTTTTGCTTTTGTAAATGACAGAAGAGTCCTCTGCCTAGGAGTCTTGTTCAGTTTTGTACCCGAAAACATTTTGGAAAGAATTAAGAAGTGCCTTAAAATATGGACCAGATTATGGTCTTGTATTAAAGTATATCAGGTACAATTAGTCTGAAAGCAAGAGAATAAAAATTATATTAACTCTTATGAAAGCATAATATAGTCCTATATTTTCATTCTGTCTGTGGTGTGCAAAGTATGTAATTTCTTGTGTTGTGCATTTGTTTTAGTAACCACTGTTACCTTTTAATTAATACATCAAATACCAGAATATCTTGTTACTAAAATTGTAAAATTTTCCCCCATAAGCTAAAGTCTCCCCTTTCCTAGGAAAACACTACAGAAAAACCCAGAAATGAATGACCTAATATTTTTATCTGAGGGCAATGAGAATTCGTTCTTCTTAAATCACTCAGGAAAGAGTGAGCCACTTTCAATTATCTGACTGCTGGAACCATGAAACAGAATGAGCTGCCACCACAGAGTGGCAGGAGATTTCTGGTTACTTCCACTTTGGACTTCTGACACTAGAGACTCCTGAGGATTTTGACTTTCACAGAGCAGCTGCTCAATATTTTGAGGACTTGAAAACTACCTAAAAAAAAACTGAAGGCCTATACCTGAAAAAAAACATACCTTCAGAGAAATGGGAACTCAAAACTGAAGGCCACCTCATCATGAGTCACTTTTCAAAAGCTTAGGATCCATACAGCTACGTTAAACATTTCGCCCTGGCAAGTCTATCTTCAATTTGTCCACAAATTTATCATATCTGAAAGATACACAGTGCATACGTGAGAGTCTCTTGCAGGCTCACCATAACTGAAAATTATGATTTCACTGATGGTCTACAGGAGGCCCTAGACTGGCTTCCCCTGAGCAGTGTGGCCCCTGGGGACTGTTTAGAACCTCTTTTTTGGTCCTGCAGTATCCCCCTAAATTTCTGCCTCAGAGACACTGCTCCCCATATCTTTCCATTAGACTGCTCTCAGATCCAGGACCTGAAACACCCAGCACCCTCAGATGGGGGAGGGAGGGTAGGAGAAGAGATCGAATTTTGTCAATAATCAGACAAATTCCCATCAAAAAAAACCATTTTATGTTTGGTGGAACTTTTTGGAAAGGTAGCATTTTATAATGAAATGCTTTTTGTTGATTAAACAGGGATTAATCATAATATTTTTGACCATCTAATTAGCCAGAAGGAGAGGCCATCAAATGCCGAGGAATCAATCCAATAATGAGAAGAATTTGCATTAAAAGGCTCATCAGTCTCACTGTGGCAGAGGGAACTGTATATGAAAGTCATGACAATTTAGCAGGTTAGCTCTAATTATTCAAGTGACAGATATAATTTAGAGAGAATTGTTCTTATATCCTTTATTAACTAGTTTTATGATGATTTACTAAAGAAATCTGCCATCTCTAGTTGTGCTAGATGTCCAATCATCTGTCTGTCAACTTCTCTTTGAACCTGATTTGCCTGACAGTAGGACAGACCTCAGACAACTCTGTTACTATCAGTGGACACAAAATCATGTGCCCTCTTAGAGGGAAGGCTGCGAGTTCAGCTCAGCCCTACTGGGAGACCCAAGAGAATCAGCTCTTGAGAAACCTGCAGAAAAGTAGCCTACGAAAATGCTGCTAATTGTGCAACTGCCTTTTTTCTTGTCCAGTTTACTATCACTGATTAGCAGAAATATGTTAATCTCAAACTTCTAAAGTTTGCTCAGAAAGAAGAAAGGCTGCTAGGTGACAAGAAAACCCAAATCAACTGACCAAATGCTGCAGGTCTCCTCTGCTATGTAGGTTATAATAACAACCCAAGAGGTGGTTTCCAAGGCTTGGCACTTTTACCTTGCCAGCTGTAGGCACATTTTTATCAGATTGGTGGCTATCTTGACAAGTCATGAAAATCTTACAATGACACAAGGGACTGGATATTTGTTGTCATATGGTATTTTCTTTTCTATTTCTTCCCCTCTTTCCATGGTCCCTTCCCTTGCTTCAAGGATTTTACATCATCTGAAATGACAGTGTCAGAAATTACACAAACTACATCCCGCAGGATGTTACTACTGCAGGAAAAGATGACTGAGGCAAGCTCAGGCTGTCTGAACTTCTACAAGAGCACTGTCACATCTCATTCATTCCCTGATCACAGCTGCAGGAGCAATGATTTTTCCTAGCACTGTGGTTTGTTTTTTGAGGGAAGGCTCATTTGAATGATAATAATAATACAAGCAAATGAGTTTGGATATGCTGAACTGAGATGGAACCATTTAGTTTTCTGATTTATTTTCTGTTCAGTAATTCAAGAGATATACGTATTCTGGCTCTGAGCATTCTTTCTTCTAATGGAACTCACAGAAGTGTGTATTTAGATCAGGTAGCCCCCTGTAGCTCTGTATCTCAGCTTCTCCACACCAATGTGCTGATAACACTGAGACCAGATACAATGAGGTTCCTCTGCAGAGTCTCTGGTAGGTGGGTCAGAACGCCAGGAATTGCCTTTATGACTATGCAGTCTGACCTTGGGCATCACACAAAGCTATTGCCTTCCTGCAAAGACACATCCTTTCTCTCACATGAGTTATATCTGTTGCATTGTAGCTTTATTCTGTAACACATTTTCTCTCTGTCCTTTATCAGCTGTGGTTGTTGCAGCCTTCCGTGGGCTAAAGGAAAGAGAGAACAATACCCATGAAGGGAGATGTCATGGCCCTTCCACACATTCATTCTCAGCAAGGTTTTGTGAAAGAAGTGAGAAAAGTGTGATCTGTATAGAAAATATATATGGTGGGGGAGTAGCGTTGTAGCTACAAGATTCAATAGCATTTACTCAGGGAACGCTTTTGAATTGAGAGGATCACAGAGTACAACCTGTAAGGATACACATCTCAAGGGAGAAAGAAAAAATGCTGCTAAGGTTATACTGTTGGTTTTCTTATCAAGAAAAAAGATAGCAAGTGTGCAATGTTCAAGGAGACTGAGGAAGTCCAGTAAGTCTGTAATAATAGGTGTCTTGAAGTATTACACAGATCAGGTAAACCAACTGGACAAGTTTTATAGATGTTATTTCTCAATCCTTGAGTCTACTGCTTCTGAAAATAGTTTTAGTTCTGCAGCACATGAGACAAGAGGCTGCTGTCATCTTAAATAACCTGGGGAAAAGTAAGAATTACAAAAATAAAAAACAGATTAGAAAAATAAAGAAGAAATAAGACAAGCTTTCATTCAGATTGTGGGTCCTTGCTTCCCTCTCACTCTGACTGGGGAAGAGGTCCGGAGAAGTCAAGGTGTTGATATAAAGCAGGAAGGGGAGATTCAGTCATTTCATTTCATTGTCTAATTAAATGTGTCCCTCTTCGGAGGTAAAATATGTTAGTGGTTAAAGGAATAACAGGAAAACTAACCATGAGTTTATAGAAAAGATTTTAAGACCACCTCGTAATTGTAGCAAGCCTGGGCAATGGGTGACAAGGCTAGCAGGCTGCTGTAGGAGCTGGAGCACAGGAGCACTCCTGCTCGTCGCTACTCCTGAAGATGCAGTCAGTGCCAGCTTCTGACCCAGTTTTTTCTGCCAGTGCTTCTCTTTCTTCCTCCTTCCACCAAATTTCAGCTAGTGAAATTTCTAGTGAAATTTCCATGTTTTCATTACTGAAGGCTGAAGGCTGCTACATGGCTGGAACAAGACATAAGAAAATGTATTTACAGTGCTCCAGAAGTTTATTTAGTGGGCACTTTTGCAAACGGGAGTCCAGAAACAGGAAAAACAATATTGGTGTAACACTTAAAAAAGGATTTAAAAGAATTGATAGGAAGACTCATACAAGAAACTTGAAAAAAATCAGTCCTTAAAAATAAGATATTCTATAATCTAGTGGAATATGATTTCCTATGAGCTCATACCTGATGTTCTTCTAATCCTTATTTGGTTTTTCCCCTTGCTTCTTGTAGCTAACATGTCCATCGGCTGCTGCGTGAATACTATGAGACTTCCTGGCTGGTTCCTGACTTTTGCAGGATAAATCTACCCTGAGTTGTAACCAACTTTTTTCCAGAAGGTAGTTGTCTCTATTTGACACTGTTGCTATCTAATGTTTTTTAGGGACTGGATATATTTGAAAGTCTTACCTCTGTCAAATTTGAATTTGAAATTGCCCAAATAGTGCCAAAAATTGTTAGTGAACGGACTGAGCAGACACATGTAGATAGACATTGCAAGTCTTGGTTTTGCTGGAAACTGGAATAAGAATTATGTTAACAAGATGTCATTTTAAAGAAGAACCATCTTGGGAAGTGCTGATTGTCTTCTCTCGTGTGTTGTAAGTCAGGGCTTGCTTGTCCAAAAAGAAGAGACAGGTTGTTAAAGAGTTTGCTTTATCTTGCTCATCACATATATATTTTAGTTACGGATTAAAATAAAATACTTAAAGTATTAGAAAAAAGCAGGAGGACTTGCAGTGAGTGTTCCCCCAACAGACTTTTTCCAGACGGCTCACATATGTTGGTGAAACAAAGTGGCACATTTGCTAAAGTAAAAAGACTTGGTGCCAGAGGGCCGTAGGACACATTGCTTCCTCCCATGAGGCTGCAGGTACCTGCTGCAAGACACACTCATCACTTCACTGTCCCTTTTCTTAAATAATAAATGTAATTACTGTTGTTGTTTCCTGGCCTACATGGCTAGGACTGCTGGGTTTTCATCTGAGTTATGGTTTTGAGCAGGCTGATGGGTTCAGTTTCAATGAGAGCTTGCTGATCACCTGCAGTGCTTATTCATGGGATCAGACATTACCCAAGACCTGGATTTTAAATAAAATCGTGGTACACATTTAATCTTGAAGGAAAAATTTATTCTTGTCAGGAATAATTTTTTGAAATCCAGTTTATAATTTATCTTCCTTTTGTTGCCAGTCTTCTAGAATTAAGTTTTAAATTATCCTGAATGTAATGCAGTTATTCTATCAGTTGAGTAATTTCTATGAATAATTCTTGGCTTAGGGGTTGTTTCATTTGTGAAACTCAAATAGGCCAGGTAACTGTCTGTTCTCTGTCCAGCTAAACTCTTCAGAATGATCTTTCTGCTAAAACCAGGTAAAGGTCAAAAATCTCTCTCATTGAGAGTTCCTTAATACTTGTTCATGATGCATTTTATTCACCTACTTAGAAAAGGTACACAAGAAGTGTGAACACAGTATAAGTAAACTAAGGTGTTCATGCAAATAGATATTTATGGTTAAAAAACCCACCTGTGCTCTGTTGCATCTTGTGTTTTGTGTTTATAAAAAAATGTGAGTGGAATAGACAACTACAAAAATGTAAATTCTTGTTAAAATAGTCAAATCAAGAACTGGATGATTTCTGGGAGGTATTACTGAGCTAAACATGAGGTACTGAGCTCTCTAAAAGAATAACTTGATTAAATGAGATCAGAGCAGCTGATCCAGTGATGTCTCCTTGATTAAAATCTTTTGATTTAGCTATGGCATAGGAATTGTAGACACCTATGTGTCTAAATATGAGTTATATCTGCACTTAACTTCCCAATGGTACTTAGCATTAGCAGGAAAAGAACTACTACATTTTAAAGTGATTTCTACTCTAAGGTAGTGGTGATATCTATGCACTTTTGTAATCTGTCTTTAAATACAGTACCTGTATGTAGTAGGTACAAAAATTCCGTATGTGTTGAAGCTAAGAAAATATTTGTGGCATGCTATGATTAGAAAAAAAGCTGCCATTTGAAGATGCTTAGAGGTTTGGAGCATTAGCATTAGTCCTGGGAGAGAGGGATGGTGATAAGGCAATTATAGATGCATGCTAAATTAATTAATCCCACAGCTTTATCACATAGCGGATATTTTTGAGAAATAATTTGCAGGAAAAAAGAGATTCCTCTTATTCATCCCCATATGGGATTTTCTGTTCAGTGATATGTTTTACTTAATGTCACAGACAGAGAAGAATAAATTCTGGGGTAATAGCATATCTATTTCTATACTGTAACTTTTATTGTGTTTTACAACTGTAAATTATGAAAGGCAAATATTTGTATTGTTCAATGGACCTAATACTTCTGATTGCAAATTACCACAGACAGTAGACTTTAAAACTGACAGTTCTCTCTATATAAAAACAACATATTTTGATAGATTTGTGGCTCTTTGATATGGAGTTATACAAAGATTCAACTCAAGTGCTGTTAGACATCCAAATACCAAGCATTTAATCCAACCAAGTTTAAGATGTTTAAGTCTCAGGTAATTGTCTAGGATGGACTGTAGCTAATGGAGAGAGTTGGGAAGTGTTCAAGCCTCACATGTTTCCTGCACATGGGGGGAGTTGAGCCCCTACCGCGACACTTGTCTTCTTCACTGACTTTAAGGAGAGCCTAAAGAAACCTCTTCAGACAGAAATCTGCCCTAGCCGATGGAAAAGGATAGTTCAGATTAAGGCTTTTAACTTCTTTTTGCCAGAAAGAATAAGAAAAACAGGATCATTTATGCATACTGTATATGCATACTTATAGAGAGGCATATGTATGCCTCTGATATGTTTACCGGCTCTGAACCAATTTACAATAATTGCACTTTACAAAGCAAAGGGGCTGGGCTGGAACATGGGGTTATGACATACTGGCACTTCTCCCAGGCAGCCAACATGTACAATTGAATCTCGTTTTTCATTTCTACTCCTGCTGTGAAAAATAAGCCTTAAAAACATTTATTGAAGTGCAGACTGATGCAGCAATGTCTACCCACATTTGCAACCTGAACCAGTGCCACTGAGAGATGTGAACTGGCCTTTTCATTTCAATGGCTAACTCAGAGGTTATATGATAGTGATGCAGAAGTCAATATTAAGTGCTACTTTGCAAAAGAGTGGGGAGGAATCACATCAGGAAGATTTCCACATCCGTCTCTGAGTGGCCCTTCATTTCCATGCAGATGGAGTTAGATAATAGCACATCTCTGTCTTCTTAAAGTCAAAAATAGTATCCCTACATGCTAGTGCATATCTCACCCATTTTACACTTAATTTTAATGCTATGAATAGATGTAAAGTCTAGATTTCTGTTTTGTTACACTGCTAATACTCTCTGCATCTGCTTAGTATGAACAGCATTTTTACCAGCTTTTGAATTAGATTTTGTTATAGGAAAAAGTCCTCTTTACTGTATTCTAAATTAAACTTGCATGCCTTTTCAGTCTGCATACATTTTTTGTCAAGGATGATACTGAAAATATTAAGGAGTTCATTAAAAATTATGATTAACTAATTTTATTACAGTAGCACTTAGAAGCCCCTGCTGAGACAGGAGACCTATTGCACTGGGCACTGTAGGGACACATAAGAGAGTGAGTTTCTGCTTCAAAGAGCTGAAAATTGAACCAGAAAAGACATGTTTCTCTTGGCTTCAAGGGAAACTGAATAAGGGCTTTTGTGATATTCTTGAGCAAGCTGGAAGCCCCATGTTTCATTGAAACCTTTTCTTTTTCATTCCACAGTTTCATAAAAAATACGTAATGAATGAAGCTGGATTCAATTTTCAATTAAAAGAATCTCAGACTGTCTGCTGCTCTGTCTCCCCACAGCCTGCTCTTGCTTTCTTCATTCTTTCCGTGCAGGAACTATACAAGAGCCCTATGTTCCCTGTTCAGCAAACCTTTTCAAACAGCTACATTTGTGTTTTGTCATCACATTTCTAATATTGAATTTTCACATTTCAAAAGGGATTTTACTTCTCTTTTTTGTTAGCTCTGTAGTTATATGAAGATACTCAAAACTTTCAAAGTAGTGAAAAAGAAAAGGAGCAAGGAGAGAATGGCCTCCCCTCTCTCATTCTCCTTTCTACCAGCTCTGTTAGCAAAGGAGTTAGCAAAATGTTGTATGAGAAGTGCAATAGTTAAAGTCTGTGCTCTCTCTAACCACTAGCCTTGAGTCTGTTTTTCTTCATTGTACAATAGGAAGTGAAAAAAGGAAGAGAGCAGAGCTGAAGGTTATTGCCTTTGTTGATGCAAAGGCAGAGAGAAAACTACCTTGAGAAACAAAGTAGGTCGGCAAGCTACCAAGTTCACAAAATAAATCTTGCATTGTGCTCGGATTTAGCCTTATATTTCCTAAGTTTCTGCTCAGCATGTAGTGAGACATCCCTCTAAGCTCTCTCCTACCAGCCTAAGAAGTTGAGAAGAAGTTGAAATGAGAGGAGAAGGAGGGGCTACGTGTGGGGGGCAGCCCCAGAGGGTGCTGGGCAAACTGTGAAGTGACTGATTAGTGCAGACAGTGATGGAGCAAGTTCCAGCCAAGCGTGAGAGCTTCTAAGAGGAAACCACTTTGTTTCAACATAGCTATTGTTCCCTGATAATATGTGAAGCTGGAGTGGAATTCAAAGCAGCATTGGTCTGAGCATTAACCTAATGCACAGTGGTTCCTTGCAACTTGCTCTGATCTCCAGTGCCTTTAATCTTGCAGTAAATTTTTATTTGATTTCTCTCTATGATAAACCTCTGCAAGGAGACAGTAGACAGTGAGCTGAGGGAAGCTGCCCAGGCCAGTTGAAGTATTGGGGGGCCTGCTTGAGGCCATTGGGAAGAAATAAAAACAGGTTCTCAGGCTCACTAATCTATTTTCTATTAAGAAAAACAAGCCGACTGTTTTAAGTTGAGTAAAACAAGTGGCTAAATCACCTTCTGAAAATGAACTTCTGAACAGGAACACAACCTTTCCCATGAATTTCTGTAGACGCCAACCAAGTTCCCTGTAGTCTTTCTCTGACACACAAGAATGTTATTTAGTTTTCTGTGGAATCTGGTGAATTATATTAGCTGATTCAGAAACTCTACAAGGACTACTTCTGTCTGCACCAAGGCACCTGGCTTTCAGGGGTGTAACCGCTGTTTCCCACTCTAAGCATGAGGTGCCACAGTTCCAAATCAGTTGCAAGGTTCATGATGCTGAGGCAGACTAGGACTGGATGGTCTGAAGCCAGGCAGCAGGAATCAAGGGAGGCCTAGGTGTAATGTCAGAGCCAGCTCCTTCCCAACATTTCTTATTGTCAACATCTGCCTGCTTCCTCTGGGGGAGACTGCACCATCAGATGAAACAACATTCCATATGCAACTGTGCCAAGCTCCAGCAGAACATCGTTTCATGAGGGGCAGCTCTGGCTTTCCCTCAGCTGGGTGATGCTGCCCAGTGGCAGAAGCGTGGCTGTGTCCCCCTTCCCTCCAATTCAGCACATGCTGGCAGCAGCCTTGTGTTTCTCTTGGTCTAGTGAAAACTTGGGATCAGTTGGGGTCTGCCATGGGAGTTGCCACTTGGGTGTTTTCTCAGGAAATATGAACAATGCAGCCTCTTGCCAGCTGCTCAGCTATGGAGCCAATTGGAGCCTCTGAACTATTTTAGACTGTGTATTTCTTCCCCATCCCCAAGTGTTAGGAAGGTTAAAAAAATATTGTAAATTGAATTATGCCACTGTGATCATTTCTATTTTCATCATGTACAATTTCAAAGCAATAAGCAATTCTGTAATGGAAAATTAATTGGAATGTTTCAACAAGTTTTAAACAGCTTAATTGTTTTTCTCCCTCCTGTATCAGAAATTTTATTATAATTGATATTTCCCACTGTTGGGTGAATTTCCATCTTTTTTACAAAAAAAGAAATGGGAAAATTTCTGACTAGTTTGCTGATAATCATAAATGGGGTGAACCTGTTACTATTATGCTTGTGGATTATTTAGGAAATAGCACAGCAAGATGGACTGCTCTTAGCTACTATTCAAATAGCTTGGCAGCACACGAGGCATGCAGATGAGCCCTTTATGCCATGCTGCAGAGCACTGTGCTGCACGGAGGGTTAGCAAGCCATCTTAGTACCCTGAACACCTGCATCACTTCACCTGGGCTGCAGCTCTGTTTTCCTGTTCTGTGGATGTATCAAGGGACTACAGTTAGCTGAACTGTCGGTAATGGTAAATTCACCAACTAGCTTTTAATAAATAAGATAGTCCAAGGGAGATGTCTGGATTAAATTTGAAGAGAAGGTGAAACCAGGAGGTGTATTTCAGGCACAGGTGTATGAGATTTGTAGAGGA
Organism: Morus bassanus; assembly: GCA_031468815.1. NCBI lineage: Eukaryota > Metazoa > Chordata > Aves > Suliformes > Sulidae > Morus > Morus bassanus. The sequence continues at coordinate 9,714,700 of CM062583.1, forward strand.
AGAAGGCAAAGTAGGCATAATAGGATAAGTGGATTATTTTGTTAATTTGTTTGCTTTTCAGATGCCTTAGACCCTTCATGTTCTGCTATTTCCAGCTTCTTGGTGTGTGCCACAGTTTAAATTTTCATAGTACTCATTTCACCACTTAGCCGTGTCGTGTTGCATTACCCTGTAGCACCATGCATCAAAACTTAATAATGGAACAAGCACAACAATCACTTTAAACTAATGCTGCCCCTCTTTCATTATTCAGCAAGTTATATCATGGGCTGCCAACAAAGAAGATCTTGGAACTAAATTTAAAGGCATATATACGTAAAGAGTGTGTGTATGTGTTAGTCATTTCGGTGGTTTTTTTCTGTGCACTCTATTCTCCTCTTGGGATAAAAGAGACAGCATTCAGTACATGAGTAAAAGGAAGAGGGAACAGGCACAAACAAGAATTCTGAAAGTACTTTATACACACAAATTCTATCTTTAAATTCTGTATCTTTCATTTTAGGAAGGTCTGTATCAACCTTATGCTTAATATTGCCTTATTTTACAACTCTAATTTATAATATCATTGTACCTTGATAAACAAAGTTAAAAAAAAGGAGGGAGATACGCTTGCTGTAGAGGCTTGATGGTGAGTTAAAACAAGATAGTGCTATTATTGTACAGCAAAATATTTACAGTTAGTTGGTGTCCTGATGTAGGAAAATAGCAAGACAATCTTAGTGGCTTTTCCTTTCTTCACACAAATGCTGGGAGAACTAGTGTGAATGGCAGAATTTGGCAAAATATTGAGCAGGCAAATGAGCACAGTAATAAAATAAACAGGCAAGCTGATCACAATATGAAGTCATACTGATCATTCACTTGGCATGTGTGGGTTTAGTGCTAATTATTTATGATACTGCATACTTTGATAAAGAATATACTTTGGTATGCTTTGGAAGGCTAATGAAGTTCTACTGCCAGATTCTGACACCTTTTTTTAATTATCTATCAGTTATCATGTACATGGCCCCACTGACTTAAGAAGGAGTATCATATCTCTGAACATGGGATAGAGGAACAGACTTTGTCTCTTATTAAAAGAGCAAAAAATTGGACATATATGTGACATAGGACAGTCTGAATCAATGAAAGGTTTTGCACTGATGTTCTATGGAAGCAAGAAATATATCTATTTTGATTTCAAGACGTGTCTTGCTAGAAGAGGTTATCAAAAAGAACTCCAGCAGAGGACACAAAGGCATTTAGAAAAGACACAATGAATTTTGACGGCATTTGAATCTATTTATCAAAGCCATTGCTGTTCCCATTTCGACGAAGGTGGAACAATAATAAATATTAAACAAAGCAACTATCTGTATTCAGAGCATTTCAACACATGGAAAGGTAAATGAAAGAGAAAGAAATCTTGCAGAGTCAGACCTATTGACTCCTGCTATACCTTTACTCCTCCTTGAAAGTGAATGGTGGATGGCGCACAAAGATCTGCAAGATATTTACATTACTGTGATTAACATATAACAAGAAGCATCTTCAATAAAGTGAGTTTATTATTTAACCAAATCAATGATCTTTTACATCATAGGAACATAATTCAGCTGTAAACCTTGATACTTTCTTTCATTTTAAGTGACTGGTAACTTGACATGTCAATTTTCAGACTCAGTGGAGCCATTATTTCCCTAGCTGCCATTTATCTCTATAGGAGGGACTTTGTGCCATGAATGGGCCCCTGTGTGATAAAGAACTGCCTCATCTGTGGAGGACAGGCAGTGGGAAGACTCCCCATTCAGGTTGTGAGTCCTGGCTTGCACAGGTGCCATCCCTTGGGAGTGGGCAAGTATGGCACCAGAAACTCTTTTTTTCCACGAGTCCTGGTTAATAACCTTTTAAAGATCATAGTGTCTGCACAGCCTTCCTCCCCTGGATATTTCTCCCACTGTCACTATATTTGATCCTTAAAGAAAATAACTGGAGAGAATTTCACCTTGCTCTGCCAGAATGGCAGCTGAGGCTGAAGATTGCCAGACACTCAGCAGAGGCTGTTCTAGTGAACCCTCCTTCAGTGGCAGACTAGGTTTTGCATAATTCCTGCTTCAAACAGGAATCCAAAGCAGGTCCTTGATGTTATAAAGGAAAAACAACTAAACAAAACCTGAACATATTGGGTCATTATAAAATGCAGATAAACATCTAAAGGACATCGCAAGATCACAGAAAAAATGACTATGCTCAGTTCACTGCTGCTGTCTGAAAAAAAAAAAAACCCAAAAACCAAAAAATCAACCCCCCAAAAAACAACTTAGTCCAAAATTGCAGTGGATATGTCTTCTGGCCAGATCTAAAGTGCTCTGAGACCGATGGCAGAAACCTCTCATTGCCTTCATTGCCTCCTCTGGCTTTTGGGTCAAGTCATCGAGTATAAATTAGTCTTTCTTCTCCATGATGAGTGCCTTGCAGCAGATGATAAAAATTCAGTATCTCTCTCTTGTCTTGAAATTTCCAACGCTTATGGGTTTTGTCTGATTTCACCTGAGTATTCAGCAAACAGCCTAGCACATCACTGTTTGCTTTTGGTCATTTGAACTGTCCTTTGGGCAGTTGTGAAGGCGTTTTTCATTTCAGATACCCTCATTCACAGTGTGCTGCAGCACTTTCACAAAGCTGGTTCAGACCCTTAGAGCAAAGAAAAGAAGTGGATTTTAATTTTGAGTTGCAGCTGCTGTTGTCAAAGTTCAGTGCATTAAGCATGGATTTTGTTTTCATTGCTCTCTCATAACACCAGGAACTACATTAACTACAAAACACATGTGTTTAATGTAAGTAAAGTAATGGAGAAATATATCGTTCTTGTTATTTGAAGTGTCACACAAGACCTTGGGTTCGTTTCAGTAGCACAATGAAACCAAGCTGCAGTTTTCACAAAGGCATAGTTTTAGATGCTTTAAGTGAATAGATGAAACATTCTTTTGTTTTCTTTTGCTGTTGCTTCACAGCAACACAACAAACTGCCTCCATGTTTTAGCAAGGAAGATCACTTCCTTCTTCTAGCTGCCTTTGGTTTTGTGGGAGTTCAGGGAGGAGGATTTGATGACCCCCCCTTGTTTACAGCCATAATACAGCCTCTGTTTAATTTTACATGCTTTGTATTGTCTTTTACTCATCTATTTTCTCAGCTTAAAAGCCATTACACTGCAACTAAATACAGTATTTAACTATAACTTGAATAAAATCGTATGGGAAATGGAATGAGTTGGAGAAACACCCACATTATATATATAAAGGATGGCTTGGACATTGAACAATCGTTAAGGTATAACTTCCCAGCTGGCTGACACAGAAAGAAAAGGTCAGTGTTGCTCACCCTCGTGAGACTGTCATGAGTAAAGGTGTGCAGGCTGCAATGTCAGTCTCTCTCTTTTGTTACGCCCCCTGTATTGCTTCTGTTTCCATTGGTAAAATTTTCATCTTTTCTGCTCTACTTTCGGAAGGTTTTTCTCACCCTCTTCATTCCCTGGCTGTTATTGAATAGGTGAGACAATACCCGAGACAATCTCACTGCCTTGCTGGAAGAAAGGAAGAGGGAAGATTGGTGTTGCTATGGAGCAATGTTACTCCAAGCAATGCTACTATGGAGCAAGGTTACTTCAATCCCTTTAGTATCATTTTGGCTGCAAAAGGGTTGCAGGGGAAAGTGCTTTTCAGAACCTGCAATAACCGTATTATTTCTTCTTTTTTTTTCCGTCCTTGACTTTAAAATGTAAGTTCTCTAGAAAAAAAAACAGTAAAAAGCGATAATGTAAGCTGTTGTAAAGTTCATCCTGTATATCTAACTGTTCTGTTCTACAGAGACATACTCAGTACAGGCCTTTCTGTGGCCATATACATTGACATATATGCACATACATCAGTGTGTTTGTACCTTTATATATTTTTATTATATTCATACATTTTATGCATGCCCATGAAAAGAGCAGTGTATTTATGGAGAGCCAAGATCTCAGCAACCCACTGGATCTCTCTCTCATATGCTGCCCATAGGCCATTAGTAGCCATGCTGCAAGTGGCTGTAGAGTTCTAACAGAACAGTAAGTTGAAGCTAACAGACTTTTCTGCACATACAAGGACCTTAGGTCACCTTTCTCTGTCCTATGTTTTATAAGGGCAGACAGCAGCCCACACTGATTTTGTCCAAAATTCTCCAACCTGGTTGGCTTGGACGGTCATTTACAGGGTGTCAGTGAGGCCCTGGTGCAGGCTCGGGGTGATGTACCGCCCCCAGCTGAGCCAGCACACTTTAGCTTGTCTCCTTGGCTCACTCATGCATCATCTGCAGAAAGCAGAGGTTGGCCCTTCACTTTCTCATGGCAACCTGAGCAGAACCACGCTGAACAAGCAGACTACTGACAGGCTTTCAACCAGCTGACTGTAAGTTAAAAGCAAGGCCATCTCCGTGACCAGAATTGTAATACAAATCAAAGGCTGTCACCTCCACCCATCTCCAGTGGCCATATTTAAGAGATGAATATTATGGAAACCTTTTTCAAGTTTAAAGTGGCATCCTGAGTGTTCAGTCCTGGAATCTCATGCAATTACATATCTGAATCTTGTTAGTAGTGGCTTCCTTTGTTGCAAAAAATGAATTAAATCACTATTTGAACAACTGGCTACAAAGATGAAATGGATATTAGCATATTACAAAGCAGAGATTCATAATCAAATGTTGGTTCTTTTTATGGCTTGTTAAAGAGGATTTCATGACATCAAACCAGTTCCTAATAAGCAGGTGTTCATAATACAGAAGAGGAAATAGTTTTGCACTTGGCACCCTTATTGGAAGTCTCAGTCCAAAAGCCAAGGAATGAATATAGAAGGCAGAAGCAGACGAATGGAGCTGTGACACTCACTAGTTCCTCTACTATTTCTGAACTAAATTTTCAACCTAAGCTGGCTCTGAAACAAGTTTCTTCAGTTGCAGTTAGGGAGCTTTCACCACCATGCCCTGTGCAGCTTGTGCTCAGGACTTAGGTTTTATCAATCAAGCAACATAAACCAGCTTGAAATATCACTTACAAATCAATTAACCCAACAATTAGTTAAATAAGTTATAAAGCTTGACCAAATATGAACAGGCTGTGTATCCCACACTCTCTCCACTGGCTGAATTGCATGAATAGTAGAAACTGTCCTTCAGATTTCAGTGTGCCAGACAGTAGCAGGAGAAAAGTTTCTTCCTTACAGAAGATTTTGAAGACCCTTGCCGTGGCATCAAGTTCTTGACATTTCCATCTCTTCCAAATATGAAGGTACATTCCATCCTTAAGTGTTTGAAAGCTTTTTTTTGAAAGCCTTCATTTTCATATCTTTGTTTAGCTTGTATTTTTTTTTCCTGAAACACTTCAGAAGCACTGTATAACCAGAAAGCACCTGAAGGCCATAACTGACTATAAACTCTCAGTATGGACTTCCCGTGAGCTGACTGCAAGAGAGCTTTCAATGAATAATGTCATCATTCTTCACTTGCTTTTACATCCTTTTCCAGAGGTGGGAGCATGAATGCTCTCCTTTTAATCCATTCCCGAGGCTTGCTTTAATTCTGTATGGTACAGTATGCATACATCCTGTGGAAGTCTGTCAGCATACAGAAGTTTCTCACTCTCCTACCAGCTATTATAGACAATCCCAACCATAAACTGATTTGGGTGTCCTGAAACCGTAGAGAAGTGAGCAGAAACTGAGTGTCCTATAGACTACCATACTTACTCTGAACTGGTCTGGCTGAAATGCAGATGCAAGCAATTAGAAAAAGATACACAGGCTTGGCATCCTGCTTCAATTCTCATTCACTTTTGCCTGGCTACAGAGCATGGACAGACACATATGAAATATGAAGGATGGCTCTTTGCCACCTTCTGAATAAATTATTAGTTACTTATCTGAATGATTGCTTAGTGCAGTTTTGGATTAATGTCTCATGACATGTAGTGTCAACACTGAGAGTTTGACACCCCACAGTACTGACATTCAGGTTTTCAGTACAGCCCAAAGCAGAATTTTATAGACTTTCCAAACCTGAATTTTAGCAGCTTGGGATTAGAATGTTTGTTTCATACAGGCAGGTTTTGGAAGCCTGAATTCACGAATAGTGAGATACCCAGATAATGCCAGGGAATTAAACTATTCCAGAGCAGCTTTTCCATAGAATAAATAGCAGAAAATCAAATTTGCGATATGATGCAATTGTCTCAACTACAGTCCCTCAGTGTGAGGCAGATGATGCATGGAGAGAGTTAGGAACTGCATAATGTATGGGCTGAGAAAGAATAGTTTTCACTTAAATGTAAATGTAACCTGCACAAAATTTGAGGGAAACAGGCCAATGCTATTTTTAAGGCTTTACTTTTTAGATATTTCCTAACAAAATTAATAACATAGGCACAAGTTAAAATAGTGTAACGTGAAGCCACTGTGCATTACTAAGCCTGGCAAAAATGATGGTAATTCATCACTTCATGCTTTGTGGCATTTCCCAGTTCAGACTGACATTTCACATCAATGATAGAAAATGTTGTGCTCTCTGCCTGAAATATCTAGAACACTGTACTCATAGAAGAGAAAGTACTTCTGCTTAAGCTACGTGTGTTCAATGAACATGCACAGTCAACTTGTGCCTACCAAGTAATCTTTGCATGTTATGGAAAGACAATCCAGGCCATACAATGAAGTATAAACACTGCTTTTTTTCTCACATTTAGGCTCATCTTTGCATTCTCAAATCTTTCCTTTTCACTATGATAAATAACATCACTAGTAACAAGTTGAATGTGCAGTTGTTGCCATAAATGGGCCACTACATTGCTACTAGGAAAACAGGACAGACTTAAAAACTGAGGGTGGGGAAACACAAAATAAAACATCAGATGATTCCGAAGGCTTTTGCAATGTTGGCCACTCTTTCAAACACCATATGTTAAATATCATCTGCACCCTCAAAAGAATTTCTGCTATTTCAAAAGCTGTCTCCAAGCTAGGTTTGCAGCATTTATGCTGTACTTTTCCTTGATATTACTATGGAAAAGTATAAGTTTGGAGGCAGAATAATAGCTCAAGATCTCAGCAAACTTTATATAGTCCTTTCCCTTCTTTCCCTTTCTCTTTCCTGGTCAGGACTGGGATTTGTTCTCCTACTGCAGAACTTGTGGCAAAGAAAACCTTAGATGGAGACCAAAAGGATACATCTACTTGACAAGGACAAAGACAGACCCAATCATATTACCCATAAAACCTCAAAAATCTCATGAGCTAATCGTATAACTGTCATGAAATATTTAATTTGCAATCCACTGAGCTTATGCATTATCCCAGAAATAGTCAGACAAAAGGGTTACTATTCATGTGTATGACTTTTGGGATGGTGCTGTGCTGTTACCATTTATTTTGACCTGATAATCTAGTGCTGCACAATGATGTCAAATAGGTAGTAACAACCTTGGTAGTACAATTCACAAAAACACATCATCCAATAAAAATGGTGTGCATGCATGTGTGAAGAAAGGAACATTGGGGTGCAGGGAAGATGTTGGGGAGTTAATGAAAATTTTTCTAACTTGAGTTAAAAGACAATAATTCTAGACATGGATGACAAATACGTTTCCATAGCAATAAGTTGTCCCCCTCTTGCTCTTTCACCACCTGAACCCCCCAAAACTGCAAGTGGCACAGGAGGTTTATATGATATTACACGTGAGAAAAATCCTGAGTGAGCAGTCTGCCCTGAGCAGAGCCATAAATATTCTGTTGCTCTGTGGTCTGCCATAATTCAACATTTTTTCTTCACACTTATGACTGTTCCTTTAGCAATAAGATAATTTTTTGTTCCAACATAAATGCAGTTTTGATAAGGCAGAATACTTAAAGTATATTCCTATTTATTCTCTGTCTTACAAGCTCTATTGGAATTATCCTGGTTTTAGATTTGTCTCTTGTCTACGTATCCCAGAGCCTGCTTTATGGCACCGTAGTTAAAAGTGAATTTTTCCTTGGGTTTCTTCCTGCCCTATGCCACTCAACCTAATCATCAAAATTGAGTATTAACATGTCCATGAAATTTTTTCCCCCATAAGTCTCAAAATGCCTTAGAAATGAGAAGCATCTTTATGCATGCTTAACAACTGGGAAAATAGAAAACAGAGAGGAAACATTTTGTCTTCTGTGGTCACAGAGTGGATCACACAGAGTTTGGAACAAAACCTTAATTTTTTAAACCAGCAAGAAGACTTAATGAGTTCAGGGTTGTGTTGTGCAGACACAACCATCGTGCTTCTAGTTGTGAAGCTGGCATGGGCACTTCTTGCAGGACTCCCCTTCATCAGTGTTAAGCCCTCCTCTCTAATGCACAATCTATGTTTCCAACCCTGTGTTTGATAACAGACACTATAACATATTTCACATGCCTTGCCCACTTATATGAATTAAAAAATGCTTAACTATGAGTATTATTTGCAGAGCTGGTTACAGAATAGAAAAGCATTAAAATATGCCAGGTAGAATAGAAGGATACATGCACATGAAAAGGAAAGAAAATAAATAATGATTATGAGAGGGTTGCTTTTTTTTTTTTAAGAGAAATGCAGATGTTTTATTTATATCTGTTATTTTTAATCTGTTGTTTAGTGTGTCACAGTTGGTCTTGAGTCCTCAACATAGATATATACATACTTAAGTGCCGCAGGGCTGAAAGCTGCATTGGAGGTTACTTTATTCTCTTGTTTCCAGCCAGTAGAAAAAAGATAACAATCTCTTTCTATTAGGTATTTAATGGTTGTTCTTAAATATCGTTATTTATTAATGATGTTGAACTATAATAATAGTAATAAAATGCTCACAAAATTATGAAACATACCACTGTAACCTTTGGGAGATGGGCGATCACACTTAGAGTGTTTAGCATTCATGAGAAATATCTTTGTTTGGAATAAATGTCAGTACAGACAATATGATAGTAGTGTCAAAATGTCTGGCACTCAGAATGCCAGTGCTCCCCTCTGTGCAGGATGCTGATTTAAGATTTGCCATTGCTTGGCTTCATGTGTGAAGTTTCTTACCAAAAATGGGCCATCTGGAAGAGGATGTTTAATCTCGCTTGAGATGTTACTGCTGGGAAAGTAGAAAAGAAAAAGGATGGCCTAGCAGAGTCAGATCTGATACTGAAGTGTAAGAAAATGATGGAGGGTGTCTTATTCAGGGCTTTCTCACAAAAGCATATATTAAAAACCAACAGTAACAACAATTTAAAAAGAGAGGAAGACTCATCTGAAACAGAGGGAGCAATGGAAGAAGGAATAGTATTGCGCTTTTACGTTTGAATCCTGCTGTCGTCAGGACTCATAAGAAGTATATCCTTGGTCATTAACTTTTATGAAGTGCTGATTTCCCTTTTGGCTTCCACCAGTCTATCAGCCCTGAAGCGAGGGCTGTCTTTCTGCACACAGCTGAGCCAAGTAATTGCTCAGTGTGATCCTCGAATACAACATTTTCTCCCCACCAACCCCTCACCATCTACCTAATAGCTTTGAGACAGCCTCGGTCTGTCTGACTGGATGACCACTAATGACCCAACTGTTCTTGGGAAGACGTAGCATGTTTTTCTGCCAAGACTTAAAATGTTTCTGTTATGTTTAGTACTTATTGGGTGTATGATGCAGTGTAAAGCCCGCACAAAGCAGCCAGGTGTTCTCAAAGCCATCTTTCTTTCCCCACACCTTGTGTATGCAGTCTCTCCATTCTCTATAAATTACCTGAAGCTTGTGTCTACAGTACTCTGAAAAGTGTGAGCCAGGGCTGATGGTGCTCTCTATGGCCATTTTGAACAGTTGATGTGTTGGTTTTCAGAAACTAAAATGGTTCTGATCTGAGAAAACTTTGACTCCCCAATGTTAGGTCTTTTCTGACTCTTTACAGGAGAGCACAGGTGGGTCTGAAGACAGAAGTGCAGTCGTATAAATCACAACTTCTTTCGCAACTTCACAATTATTTCACAATTCACAACTTATTTAGTGTACAATCTAAAGTATCAAACCAAAAGCAGGTTCATGCTATGTGCTATATAAATATACAGGAAGAGAAAAGGATATCCTTGTAAACTACATTCTATACAAAAGGGTTTTTAACACCTCTTCTAAGTGAGTAAGGCACGGAGAAACAAAACGACATGTTGACCATAGCCAAGGTATTCAATGAAAAAAACCCACCAAAAAATCCAGAAAATTGCAGTCATCTGATGACTCGCAGAGGGAATGTGGATCCATATGTGGGACCTTCTGTATTATCACAAACTGGTCATGTAAGGGAGTATCCAAGGAAGGCAGACATTCCTAGAATGGAAGTCTGGGATTGTCCAAAGTACGTGTATATCCTTAAAAGAAAAGACTCTTAGAAAGTCACCAGACCTTTTCTTTTCTTTCTTTTTGTCACACCAGGAGGTTTAAAATCCCAATTGGATGGCCACCAGTATGACGGTGGGTAGAAACAGAAGAGGAGTTGAAAATAAGGAAGCCATCCTTATGGCTAGAGTGCACAGAAGTGTTTCTAATATTCAGCAATTAAATGTGAAACTTTAACTGAAAAATTTTCTCGTGGCAAAATGGTCAGTAGTTTTTCATCAAACATTGTAAACAAACATGGATTAAAAAAATAGGCTGAGCAAATATACAACTAGCTTTATAAAAAGGTATTTTCATTCAAGTGTCTGCCCTAGAAAAAACTGGAGAAACAAGAGAGGGATATGTTTTGGAAATATGGAAATAAAACTAAACCCATGGAAGAGATTAGATTTTTAAAGATTTAAATAAATGTTGTCTCTCACACATTTTTCTCTTATTTTTAAAACGCTTTAATTAGGTATTCTTTTTCAGTTTTTGCTTGAAGAATAAACTTAAAAAAGTATCCCTTTTTAAGATGGCACTATTTTTGCATCTTGAGTGCTAAATTCACTCTGTATCCTGAATGCTAAATCTCTACACTGAAAATTAGAATTTGTTTTGGGCTTTATGAATTCAAGAAATAAGTCAGAAAAACATAGTGCAGTAAGACTTAAATGAACTAAAATATTTTCCCAGTGATACATTACATGGAGCCTTCTGCAATACTTAAGACATGATATGAACCGATTTATACTCATTTTGCACCATTTGAGTGTATCATTTCTGTGTCCCTTCATTGCTAGATGTCACTATACATGACCAGCACATCATCCTCACTTTCCTCCCTTAATACTGCCAGGCCACTGTATCTATGTTTGTATGTAATAGAGCAATGTATGAAATGCACCAGTAAGTGTAAAAATGTCTCTCTTTCTAAGTAGATATTTCTCCAGGCTGTATCAGAGTGATTCCTAGAAAGGAAGCAATTCATCTCATGCTTCTGCTGAAGACCTCAAACTCAAAGGCCCTATCTGGAAAGGGAGGTTCTCCTGTCACTCCCCTCACCAGGAAACTCAGCACCTTGGATTTTTCTCTTTGCAAGATTGTCCTCACACACAGGACAAACTGCCCAGACACTTGCTGTCAAGGAGCAGCAACCACAAAAATGCTTCTTTGAGAAATCTGGCAATAGGTTGTTTGAACAGAGAAGGAATTCAGTGATGCTAGTAATCCTCCTTCAGCAGGGAGAAGCTGATATTTTAGTAAACATTCCCTTTTGATATGGACTTTTTCTGTCTCCTATATTAGGGGGTTGTTTACATATAATAAGGAAAAAATCCCATTTCCATGTCTCAAAAAAATTTTTTTTGCCTCTGTGGGCCATCAGAGCTGAAAATAAACCAAGCTGGCTGCCTCTGGGGATTTATTGAACTTCAAGTGCCTGTGACTCATTCCACGATTACAAAAAAAGAGTACCTTTCAAATTTGCCACATGAGAGACTGAAACAGGGTTCTTAGTGATGCTGCATGGCAGGAGAGAGGAAGAATGGAAAGGCTATACTAACTCGAGTACAAAATGTGGCTCTGTTTTACTCCCCTAGCATTCAGTGTCCACTGGAGTAAATGGAAAAAGGTTTTTAAAAGATCATATCTGCTTCAAAGAGGAAGAATTTAAAATTAGCTATGCATGCACTTCACAAGACTTATCATCAGAAAGAAAATGAATGCTTTATGTGCTGAGTGTAGCGGATGCAGAAACAAAGATGCTACTAATAGGTGTTATTTGGAATACACATGGAAAGAACAAAATGTATGGCGAGACTCTTTTGTCCTAATTCTGGTGAGGATGGAAGAGAAGGAGCTTTGCTGCAAGGAGAGCGGAGACTGAATAATACGCTGGGAGCATTTCCAAATGAAATGGCAAGAAACAAAGAGTACTCTGAGCACTGCACCCTGTCCTACACTCCCTGAACCAGCCACTGAAGAGTTAATGCTGCTTCTCCACTCCCAAGGTGGGAAATTAGGGTAAAAGGTGGCAGCTGTGCCAGGGAGTAGGCCCTCTTTAAATACAGTCTTCTCCAGGCAGAGTGCACCTGTATAAAATGGAGATGGTGCCTGGGTAAGCTGAGGCTATGTTTGGTTTCAGGTTTTGCTTCTTGCCTCTTCATATTTCTTCTTTCTTAGCGGTTACACAAATGTCTGTTCCATTTGTTGCAGTCAGTAAAACCTGAATCTCTTCTTCTGATTGAGGACTTGTGATGGTGGTCTTCAGCTGCTTGCAAGCTGCAGATGAAATCTGTAAGTACCTCAAAATTGTCCTAAGCTTTGCAAATAGTAGATGGGACACTGCAATAATTCAGTTAGACTGAAGGTATTAGAAATGCAGGCAGATTCTACAATGGTGTGAAAGAGGGCTACAGTTTGAAAAGAGAGTAAACAAGGGAATGAGAGTAATGTATTTGAATATGGGGCAGCCCATATCCTGCAGGGGGTGGAGATGCCTGATGAGCAATGTCCGAGCCTCCTCTTGTGAATATATCTGTAGTTGCTTACCCACACATGAGATGGTCCCAGTACAAATTTCTAACAGGCAGGCAGCTAAGTCTAAAAAGCAATGCACCAGTAACAAAGATAATGCAGATTGAGGCTGCTTACTTACAGTCTTTGCTCAACCAGTCTTTCTTTGCTCATTGTAGCAGGAGGCACCTTATTGAGAAACTGGAGGGAGCAAAGTGAAAAAAATTTGAGGGTATCAGACTTTAAGAGAAAGAATGACTTATGTTTTATGTACTCCTTATGCATTTTTGGCTTTCTGGGAGAATTATGAGGATTGATTACTTAAAAATCAGTTCTTAAGGGAATTAATAAGCAATTAGTAGCATGATGATTATCTGTTTCTGTATTTTATTGCCTGCATGCCTCATAGTGCCAACCTCTGCAATGCAGAGTGTGGTGCCCTACAATTCACCCCACTGAACTCAGGACACCCTGGCCCCAGAGAAGCTGAGCTGGGCCATTGGAGGAAGGTGCTGCGTAATGTCCCTGGCCAGGTCAGCCATATGGGAGCTCACGGGTGCCTGTAGGTCAGTAAGTTGCTTTGGGAGCTCACGGGTGCCTGTAGTTCAATAAGTTGCTTTGGGAGCATAGGTAATGTGGGTCACTTCCAAAGAGGCTAAAGTGAATCTTCTTCTGTGTAGTCATGGCTGTAAAGTGGTTTGGCTTTCCTGTGAACCCTTGGACCTGTTCAAAGGAAATAGACAGAGAGGGCAGATGGAACATTTATGGAGTAAGAAGAGATGTTAGTGGTAATGGTCTGAGTGTCTCTTCTCTTTTTTTTAATGTGTTCTTGATCTCTAAACTGCTGTGCTGGGGCGGGGGGATTGATCTCTGCTCCTTCTGCTAGAAAGAATACAGAGGAATGGGAAAGGAGACATCAACAGGGAGCCAGATCGTCTGTCTAGTGAAGCTGATAGTATCCATGATTGTGGATACCATCTATAAAAGATTGGTCCAAGGGAGATGGGAGGGACTGGAAGAATAAAGGAAGAGATGCTAGAACTGAAGTCTCTTCTTTTTCACTCCAGCCCAGTTACTGAATCAACTGAAAATCTGACTTTTAACTCTACCTCCTCTCCTGTCTTTTGATTTTGAAAAATTCACCTCTAACAGACAATAGGATACAGTTTGCTAATAGTTGATCCAATGGGATCATTCCTTCATGAAATCAGATCTCTCACACATGCCCATCTGCATTGAGCCCAGCATCTTTGGGTAAAGCATATTCCCCAGAAGGCAGTCTGGCATTCATATGAAGACATTAGGACATATCCACTAATTCTCAAAGTATTTTCTTTTCCAACTTAAATAACATCTATAGAATCTCCTACATAAGATACTATGCATCTGGTGTTTAAAAAGAAATCACAATTTCTGTAGAACTTCAGAGTAAAATGTAAAGTACTTAATGTGAAGAATAAACTAAAAAAATAATTAAATGAAATTAAAATTCAGGTCTAGCTTTTTCCACACTTGTTCCAAAGTCTGTTGTCATAGCTACTGCAGCATAAGCTGGCTCAGTATGTTCACTTTCTCTTTAAAGACACATTCACCTTTTTAAGAAAATTGAAGTAACTGAGCAAATATCTGGGGGGGGTGGAATTTAAAGTTGTCCTTTGTGCATCCATAATTTTATCATGAGCTATTATTTGGATCAGGGTTATTCAGCCTTTATCAGCTAGGATCTATTTATTCTTCAAGGCCAGAGAACCAGGAAATAAATATATGCATATTAATGTATGCTATAGTGCAAAAGAGTTGCAAACTTCAGAAGGGTCAAAATTCAGTGTGGCTATTTCTCCTCAGTCTTGGTTAACACGAGTAATCTAAACACATGATGGTCTCAAACTTTTGGCTTCCAGGAGCAGCATAACATTTCTATTTCTGGACTCAAGAGGGACTCAAAGTTTAGACATCTCTGAAAATATCAACCTTTTAGATATGACTTAAAGTTTTGACAAGTATCTGGGATTACTTCACTCTTTATTTGTACTGCTTATCCTATAGTCTCATTCTTTTACTCTGAAATATCTCTAGAATAAATTCTTATACCACATTATTGGAATTTCTTGAGAAGTCAATTTAGATGAAACATTTTGCTTTGGTAAAAGTGTGGGGTTTTTAGGTGAGACTGGAAGTTGGAAGTTAATTATTATTTTGTTGCAGGTCAAGCATAATTTATCTCTGTCACATCTGTCTAAATCAGTATGGGTATTTGGCCTATGAGCTCTCTCCTCTATTGTGTTCCTTGTGTGGCTTTGTCCCTCTGCGTGACTTGGGCTGTCTTGAGTGAGTTTCTTCACAGCTTAGCATAATGCTTGTAATGGACTTTGCCCCTTAGCTGAGCTGTACACTGTTTTACACGTTTGGGGAATTCCCTCTGGTCAAGAATTGCTTTATATCCACAACATGTCCAATAATAGGTACTGGCAAATATTTTATCTATCATTCCTGTAATGATCTGACAGATGGGTGTTATAAGAAAATACCAAAAAAGGAACATCTTCCTGTGCAGATAGGAAGTATCTCTAAAACCCATGTGTCATCCACAAGGTGATAATATATGCTGTTTCTGTTTTGCCTGGTGGCAGGTTTTTTCTTGCCCAGTGTTTTTGAACAATAATGTGGACACTTTGAGTCATATTTTTGTCAGATTTTAAATGTTCCTAAATCCATAATTTCATACATGTTGTTTCCAGCAGTCTGCAGTCCTGATAGCTGTTTTCTTCCTTTACAGGGAAACTTGTTTCTATAAAGCTGACCAAGAAATGAGGAGGAACGAAATGGGACGTTAATCAGCTTCAAAACAGTTTTTTCTAGAACTTCCTACTAGGCGATTCTCTGATGAGACAAAACAATGGTTGTGCAAAATGTTTGAGCATGCAGATAATCCTGAGCATATGAGAAATCACATGTTGAAGCTGAAACCCATGCTGTATTTAGTTTTATATTCTCTTTCAACATAAAGTTGTTTGCTGTCTGTAGGCTCACTCACTGGCTTAGAGATACACATATACTTTACCGGATGGATCTACTTAAGCAAATTCAATCTGGTTTTGCCCCTGCCTTTTCTGGCTGATAGTGATGTAGTAATTCATGTGGACTTTCTCTTCCCAATTGTTATTCTTTTCTGAAAAATGAGATAATTAACTGTGTTTTCTTGTGTACTCTTTCAAGGCATGTGAAAATGGTTCTTCATGTGATCTACACAGACATAAACTATTGTTTGATGGAGCATTTTATATATGGCAATAATTACATGCTACATGTTACTAGTTATGAAATAATGAAATAACTGTCTGCAAATGAAAGTTCTTCTGATTTCTCAATTATAATTATTCTCTTGTTCTGGCACTTGTCCTTCCTTAGGAACAATCCAAGGAACACAATGGTTAACTGCCTAGGCTACACTGCTGTTGATTTTTTGGTCTAGTATGGTCCCTTGTATAAAGGCTAAATATGCCCTGTTGTATAGTATTCTAAGTTTAAAAGAAGGAAGGTTCCCTTGAAAATAGGAATAAGCATGGTTTTTGTGTGTTTTGGTATAAAGGTTGATTGCTAAAATGCTTAATGAATGAGCTTTTAGAGAAGAACTGTGTGCTGTAATGGGGCTGGGAGGTGTCAATATGCAAATGCTTATATGTAAGCATGCAAACACCAACTGATGTCAGAGTGAATTTTTGTAGCAAAACCAGGTTTTTCAAACAATCAATTGGTGTCCTTAAGCTATGAGCCATATTTTGATGTAAAAACTAGAAATGCTTCATGTACACCTGCTCTTTCTTCCTCCTAGACATTTTTATGCATAGCATACCACAAATGGGATGATTTCTTGTACATCTGGCTGCTTGAGGTGTGGGCAGGGGGATAGGTTTAGCAGCTCAGATCCCCTTCCCCCCCGCTTTTCTGCTCCTCATTAAGCAACATCTCCTTAGTATTTAAAGAGCTGTATCAGCTTTTTCTGAGCTCTTCTTGGCTGGGTAGAATGCTTTCATGGCAGACTCAGCTGTAATGTGACTGAGAGGCCATACTGCTCTCTCAGGAGGATGGGGCTAATGGAAATCCAGCCAACCCAGAGAGTAGCTTGATGTAAAACATTTGTGCAGCACAAAATGCTTTCACATCACCTGCAAAGAGGGCTGTAGAAGTACATGCTTGACTGGTGCAGGATGACACTGGAAAAAACACAAATGTGCACCAAGGGGCCCTCAAGGTGCAATGCAACCAGACTCCTTTGTTTCTGCAAACAAGCAGGTCCAGGCTGCAGTCAGCAATACCGATGCATTATAAGTGTCTTAATTTAGCACATCATACTAACACACACTTCACACAACCTGTAATTTACTGAAAAGCCATTGAAGTCAACTGTAATGAGGAATTTTGCTTGTCAGCTGTCTTTGTTGCTATGAAGTTATATTGCCAGATCATAAAACCCTACTAGATAGCTGTTCAAATCTGGAAATACAAATTTTTGATCTATGTCCCTTTTATGTTTCTAATGAGTCATGCCCAGCATGTCCTGTTGCCTCCCTGAAATGATTCCCAGGGTTATCTATACTAGCTACCTCCCAGCACTCCTGGGTGATTAGTTGGTACATGGGGTGAAGAAACCCCTCTTGGGAGAAAAGATCTTAATGGTGATACCAGGGTACATTTCTGCCATCTTAGTTTTGCTTTCTCTGACAAAATAAAACATCCAGAGAAAGCTTGGGCTGTAGCATTTTGGCCAATATGTTGCTGAAATGATCCTTCAAGCAAAATGTAGGTGCTACCATATTCCATGTACTGCCTGATTTAGTAGCACTAAGACTTCTTGGCTTTATGAGAACAGATGAGTAATCTGGGGTAGATTTGGAAGGCACAAGACACAGCTGTCTCTGCTAGTAACTTAATCAGATAAAACATGACCCATTTGATGTGTTAGATGTTTCCTGGAGCCCTGGCAAAGACTTCTTCTGCTTGCCTCACTTTTGGAGTCTTTTTAATGTCTCTGGACACTTCAATTGTCAGTTAAGAACTGGGTTTTGACCCACTTTTAGTGCTTTCCATCACAAGCACACTTTGCTTTTCCTTCTGACATCTTTTTCTCCAAAGTTTTACTGCAGAACATTTCCTACTTTCCTGCCTGCCAGGATGAGGGCTGTTCGCCACTCTGAAGGCTAACAGAACAGGTCTTCCCAAAAGCTGTTTCCCATCAAGAAACTCTGCTTCTTGTGTCCTCCTTGAGAGTTGTGGTTTTCATCTATTAGCTACTAGTCTGTCAGGTTTGCAGTAAAAACCTAAAAAATACTGAAAAGATGGGAAAGTGTTACCTGATATGATGGAAGATTATGCCTCAGCCAGCCCCTTGCTTCTTGCGCACACAAGCCACATCAGCTCAAACATAACCAAAATTATTACTTCTGAAAAAGTGAAGCTTTCTGAAATGAACCTGTTTACCTTAACAGTTCAGAGCCTTAATGTGAAATCACATTTCTGTTTTGGAACTTTTATAATGAAAAGATTCTAAAACAAAATATCTTCATGCAATTAGCTGTAGCTGGGCTTTTATAGGCAGATGTGCTCTCTTGGGGAGGTGGGGGAAGTGAGAAATTAAGTTAGACATGTCAGTCATGAATTTACTAGTAGTTTAATAGTATCAGTCATGAAGGTGGTTAAAGATGCATATTTGCAGAATATAACTCAGACTTTCTGATTAGTCAGTGAAAAAAGATTCAGCTTTTATCTGAGGTGTTCTGAATCACCACTTGGCAAACATCCCTGATAACACAGGGAGTCCAGACTGGTAGTTTAGGTACCTAAGTTAAACAGCAACAGCTCAGCAAGTGCTCCTTGATATTTTCAGCAATAAAATATGTTTGGATGATTTTATGTAGGATATTTTTTAGATAAAGTGATTTACTATGTCACAGCAATATCCCAGGAGATGCTCATCAATTTTAAGAGATACTGCTCACTTTATTAATATTTTGCATGGTTGTTTCTCATAAATTCAAATTCTTTTTCTAAATGGCATATCCTAACCTTTTCTTTTTTAATCCTTCAATATTTTATCAAGGCATTGTGTTTTTTGACCTTGTGCATCCATTAAACACTAAGACTGATCAGTATATATGAGAATACTCACCTACTGTGATCCCTGCAGAAGTGTAGAACAGTCATTCTGTGCCAACAACAGAATCATTGTTGATGTCCCTATTTCATTTGCATGTGTAAGCACACTTTCTATTTTTTATTTTTTAAAAACAGCAGAAGTGCTTCACCTGTAATTTAGCAAAAACCATCTGTGAAACACAAAAATCATCTCTCTGCATCCCAAAGCTAATTTCTCTTCAGAAGCTCACATTAGAAGATGCCCTGGGGTAGTGACTGCAGACGATCTAATAAAGCATCACAACGATGTAAAGTCAATAGCACATTACTCAGGTGTGTGTTAGTCCCTGTACAGGTATATTGCTGCTTTAAGAGATATAAAGGTTTAACAGCTTAGTCACTCTCTAGGTATGCAGTGAGCAGCACAGATGAGACAGAACTGTTTAGGAAGGTTGTAATAAAAGCTGGCTTAGATCACCCTATCTTCTGTTAATCTCTATCGCTGGAAGGTATCTAAATCAAAATAGTGTGGTGTGAGAAGGAAAAATAGACTGTGGCATTCATGTAAATAAAGCAAAGAAGTGCAGCCTGTGGATTTTTACCCAAAAGCACTGCAGTGAACAGAGCTATGCAGAAGGGCACTAACTGGCCCCATCCTGAGGCAGGTGGGTAGGCTCTCAAAGAAATCTGCTTAGTTTCTAAAACTTACTTGAAGGGAGGAAAAGGGTGGACACAGAATATGGATGCTTTGTGGCAGTCTTGTGAACAGACAGGAGAAATCCAGATAGGTTGATTAGTTTAGCTTATTTTTTCAAAGCATAGAAAAAAGCTTTCCTGATGAAGCAGTCAAGGAATATCCAAGACAACCAGTAAGTGTTATAGCTATGAAAAAAGTCTTTTGCAGGTAGAATTGGTACACTGAGGGATGGGATCTTAATGGACAATTTAATATTAGGAAGAAGTCATCAGAATAGCTGAAGAATGTGTGTGGGGAAAACAGAACAGATATAAATTCTCATTAGAACCAATTTGGACATATCTGATAAACCTGAAGTACAACCAAGATTCACATGTATGCATCAACAGGTGACCGTGACCTGCACAAAGTTCCCGGGAAGGACCTAGCCATCACCTGTTCGCAGCAGGCATGATCTGTGGCACAGGCAGCAGTGGGAGTGACCTGCAAATGGGAAACCAGTCAAACTTCAGTGCAAACCACTGCTTCTATGGGAGCAGGAAAAGCAGGGCATATTGTTCAGGCAAGCTCAAGCAGATATGGAGGAAGAGTTGGTTTTGACTATAGAGCAAAACAAGGAGGAAAAAAGGATAATGTTTTTCTAACTGATCTATTAAGTTCTCAGCTGATGTCAAGACAAAAGTAAACCACATCCCAGAGATGAAAGATAGGGAAGGTTCAGCTTGTAGCACAACTATCACTTTGAGATGTGGTAGGGAAGTTGTTTCCTCAGCATAACACTGATAAGCACAAGAGAAAATGTTACCAGCTGGCTGCTATGTGGCACATGCATCACAAAAAAGGCAGTGGGGGGAAAAAAAGATGTGATTTTTCTAGGTATGTGTATGTTTAGGGTAGTCTATTTGGCTATTGCAAAAGCTCCAAGCACAAAACTGACTCTTGTTAAGAATAAGGCCCGAAGTGAAGGAGGATAATGAAATGAAGGAATTTTTGAAAGGTGATGTGTAGCTATTTTAAGAAAGGAAAGAGATGTGACTCAGACCCATGAAAATCCTCAAAAGTGAAGACGCTGAAACGGTAGAATTTATCCAAATAAATGGAAGTTCTTTACAAAAGCACAAAAATATGTGTATTTATTCCAGGCTCGGACAGCTAACTGGGGGTCTACTATTCCATTTGGTTCCATTAGGAAAAAAAGAGAAAATTTATTGCTTTCAAAACCTCATTTGGAAGAAGACATTTCAAGAGAACATCTGCTGTCTCTTCAGCACAAGAGATATTCCAGAAATCATACCACATAATTTTTGCATATGGCAGCATCTGAAAGAAGCGCAAGACAAAACTAATTGCACAGCTGCAGACAAAGGGAACTTGAATGTTGAAATGAACTACAGAAAAATGAAATCAGTGTTGAGAAAACATTACTTATGTCACATCCTGGAAAGAGGAGTAATTGGACTAGATTGGAACAAACTGAGAATAAAGCAATTTGAAGCAATAGTTCTTTCTACCTGTTCTTTCTGACCTTTGGAAATCAGGTTAGGAATGATTAGACACCATTGATATTACTCTAGATAAGTAGAAATCATAGCACTTCTATAACACATTGGGGAGAAGGAGGTGTGGGTATCTTTAAGGAGTAACTGGAACATAGAGAAGACTTTCTGAAGAAAACTAAGATTAGAAAACAAAATCCTGAATGTCAATGCTTCAGAAGCAGTAGCTGGAGAAGTATTCTTTCAAGAAAACTCTCTGGTGGCATCTGGCTCAAGAGTGAAGATGTCAGCTTTGCTGTCCTTAGCACTTGTCAATGGATGTCAGAAATATGTCAGGGTGTTGCAGGGAAAGTGTATATTGTATGGCTGTATAGTTAAAATGTATCACAAAACTTAGAAAATGTTCTCAACATAGCACCATCTTTTACATTGCTGAGATTCCTGTGTTTGATCTTGATGCCGCAAAGGTGAAGCCTAAGTTGCAATATTGTCCTGAAAAGAATTTCCAGTAGCAGATCAGTTCCTGCACTGTTTCAGAGAGATTGAAAGAAAACAAACAAGAACGAAAGATAAAACGTGGAAGACTCAGAGGAGCAAGTGAATGAGATACAATAACTGTTCTGTATCAAGATGTTATCAGAAATAGCAAAAGAAATGAGTAAGTATTTATATAATTGCCCTGAAAGCAGCAGTGCAGGTAGGATTTCCTATAATGAGTTCAGGACAAGCTAATGTCCACCAGATGCAGTACCATTTTCATTATAGCTAGTGGATCTGCATGTGCCCCGGAAAAATTTCAGTGGTTTTCAGTTCGTTCTCCCATGGGCTAGCAGAAAAATAATCCCATGGCCCAGTAAAGCAGGTCCTGAACAAGGCTATAGGAGATATTCAAAACCTTTCCTTGTTTTTGCAGATCATTCAAACCTCTTCTGTGTGGTCAGAATTTCACCCATGCGTCTTAACATCTTAAGCATGATGCTGAAATCAATAACATCTGCAAGCATCTTTCCCGATTCACAGCATTACCAGTCATGGCAAAATGAAAGTTGGTTGGATAGAGGAAGGCGGTAAAGTTCCTGTTATAATAAAATGTTATAACTCTGAAAACTTTGAAAAGAAACTTCATAACAGGGCTGGGAAAGTGATGTAGCTGGAGTTCAGTAACCAAGCAGCAGAGTTCATGTGGTATTAGGGAATAAGCATCTATCTAAGTGACATGTTAGACACATGAGGATTGCTCCTATTAATGTGGCCACACCTGATGATGAAAATACTGGCCTGAGGTGCTGAAACAGCCATTGAAGAGAGCACTTGCTGTGATCCCAAGAAACCATTAATAACCACCCACTGCGCAGAGAAGACACTATGCAATTACAACAGCCACTGCATGATCCTCAGATGCCACTAATGGCCATGTGCCCAGGTACAAGCAGCAATGCTGCCTGCACAGTCTTGCCTAAAGAGTGAAAGCCTTGTGATTCTTTTACGTAAGATTAATATGCAGCTTCATTAGTAATGATATTGCCTACATGCCTGTGTGCCAAGAGTGCATATACTGTACTTATGCCCACTGTGATAACTTGAAATTAATTTAATCTGGTTCTTGTTTTTCTGTCTTGGCTTTAGATCAGCCTTATTATGTTCAGTAGTCTGGCATCAGCTCACTAACCATGCTTAAGAACCCTGTGTGTTCCCACCCAGCTATTTTTTGAAAAGCTAATCCTCACCAACAGACAGCAATGGTGGCTTCCACGGGAGGGAGAGGATTCATGGCCCAGGGAATGACTAAAATATCTGCACTTCATTGCTAGCAGGCTTTGTGCGTTGAGTGTCCTTCCCAGTTACTTGTAAACTCCTGGAAATAATTTCTGCAATGATTTCAAGCCAGTATAAATTTGCAGGGCAAATTTGGTAACATGGAAAGTAAAAAATAAGGAAGAGATCTTAGCAGTCAGAATACTGAAGATGCTACTACTGGAAGGAGTAAGAAAACACATTATTTTTTAAAAAGGAGAAGAAATTCTGTTCAAAAGGTGGTTGCATATATCAATGTTTGTGTGATATTTTGGGGGGCATGTAATACAGTTTTTAAGCAGTGATGTCTAGGAAAGCAAGTACTGTCATGAGGGATAGTTAAAGAGGTACGGGGTGAAGAATAGACAAGAATCTTGAATTATGAGAATTTAGATATTTCTAAGATCTTAAGGCTTCAGTTAATAGGCTCATAAATATTTATTGATAGCCTGATAGATAAAATGAGAATTTAGTAGCTGCACCACAGGCAAATTTAATTTGAAAGATCTTCCTTCTCCTTCTCTCCTGCAGGCTTTCATTTACACATACTGAAATCAACTCCCCCACCCCATAAATAAACAAGTAAATAAAAGGGCTTTCCACATAAGCAGTACCCATAAGAGGGCTGTTGGCAGAAGTAGTTGCATGTAACGGGGAACAGCAGGAACCTTTAGAGACAAGAGTCGTCTGAGGCTGGCTGCAGGGAGAGGAGGACTTCTGAGTGCTTCTTCTGTTGTGTTTGGCCGGCTCATGCTGAGAGGTTCAAAAACAAGGTTTAAAGGAGAAGGGAACTGTTGAGAAGTTAGTGGGGAAGTGGCTAATGGTGGCTGGCTGTGCTGCGAGTGCCATGGTCAAACAAGAAGAGGGGCTGAGAAGTGGCAGCTGGAGCCAGTGGAGAGAGATAAGACCCCAGCTGCTGAAGCATGTATAACCTGTAGACATAAGATCTCTCTATGCTGTGATCACTTGCTTTTTTGTTCGTAATGAGCTAACTTGCTGTGACATGTCAGACTCTTACTGTCTTTTTCCCTGCCTGGCCTTTGAAGAGAGAGATGGTCACCTACTAAAACATCTCTGAACAAAGAGGTCCCTATTTTCAAGTTAGTGCCTACATAATTTTCCAGACTGTGTACTCTGTAAACAGCTAGGTGGTTTGGGCATGGAAATGAACCTGTAGCACCCACAGGAGTGGACTGCAATTCTGACTTTGAGTAAGTGTGTTACAGGTTGGTTTTGTCTTCCGCCTGTACCTAACATATTTATTTCATACTCATATTTATTTGAACATCTCTATTCTCCTGTTAGAAAATAATCTGTTGTCTCGGTTGTAGCTCTGTAATTAGCCAAAGCCACAGAAGTTTGCTTCCTTCACTGTGCTTCTAAGCAGACCACGTTGCATATCTGAGTGTTCTGGTTTCAGCTGGGATAGAGTTAATTTTTTTCATAGTAGCTAGTATGGGGCTGTGTTTTGAATTTATGCTGAAAACAGTGTTGATAATGCAGACATGTTTTAGTTGTTGCCAAGTAGTGCTGACACTAGTTTTCAGCTCCCCGTGCTCTGCCAGGTGCACAAGAAGCTGGGAGAGGGCACAGCTGGGACAGCTGACCCCAACTGACCCAAGGGATGTCCCACACCGTCTGGTGTCAAGCTCAGCATATAGAGCTGGGGGAAGAAGAAGGAAGGGGGCGATGTTTGGAGTGATGGCGTTTGTCTTCCCAAGTCACCGTTACACGTGATGGAGCCCTGCTTTCCTGGGGATGGCTGAACACCTGCCTGCCCATGGGAAGGAGTGAGTGAATTCCTTGTTTTCCTTTGCTTGCATGTGTGGCTTTTGCTTTACCTGTTAAACTGTCTTTATCTCAACCCAGGAGTTTCCTCACTTTTACTCCTCTGATTCTCTCCCCCATCCCATTGTGAGGGGAGTGAGCGAGTGGCTGCGTGGTGCCTGGTTGCTGACTGGGGTTAAACCATGACACTGAGCCATTGTATGACACAGCAACTGAGTCAACTGCTTTCTGTCTTTTTTTTTAAGCTCTAATACATTTTCTCCAAGCTAAGCATAATATTAGTGGCAACCAACCTGAAGATAATACCTGTAGTTTCAAATATCAATAAGCACCCAAGTAAGAACAGTTTTTAGTAGTGTCCAGGTACATGTGTTCTGAGATCCAGGACGGGTGAGCCTTTAGGCAACAATGTTATTGTCAGAAGGTGATTCTGTTGGTTTCATTTCTGTCATTTCTTGGGGCTCAGTTGTCTTAGTTTTGTGAGATTTTTCTTTTTTTTTGTTTTAATTTTTTTTTTCTTCCTAGCTAGGATTTTTCTCTAACTTTCAGCTCATCACCTGCATGTGCCTCCCTTCTGAGATGTGTTGTGTGAGGTAGCAACAGCAGAACTCTCTCGGCTGATGTCACAAGTACTTTCAACTGTTGTTTCCCCTTAGCGTCCCCCATGGCATTGTTTTCATTAAGTCTTTTGGCTGGCATTGTTCACAACACAGGCTGTTCCCATTTCTGCAGATTCTGACTTTGAGCCTTGTAGGTGACTTCCTGGCAAACTGCAATCTCTTCATAAAGACTTAATTCTGGGTCCTGTGTTCATGGCTGAAAAATAATACTCTGCCTCAGTCTAAAAGTGCAGAGAAGCTTCTTATTAGGGAATTGTGTGGCTCCCAGATTTGTAAGATGAGTTTCTGAACTTCAAAAATCCTTCCCTGTTTTTTTTTAACCTTTACTAAATCAACCAGATAATTAAAAAAAAAAAAAGAAAAGAGAAAAAAACCCTTGTCTCCTTTATCTTCACAAAGTCAGTAGTCCTCAAAGTGTGCCAGTACAATGTTATGTTATGCTCCTAAGCACTCTGTCATCAAATCCTTTAATGTGCATGTTCCTTTTCCCTGCCATGAAGTCTGCTCTTCAGACCTTGTTAGAGGTCTTTAACCTTCTCTAGTCACTGTTCTCACTGTTGAAGGGTTTGTCTTCCCAGCCACCGCCAGACTTTGGCAGAGCTGTTAACTGTTGTGAGGTTTTTTGTTTGTTTGTTTCCATTTGGAATGCTTTTCTCTGCTATACTCCCAGTAATAAAGCCAAAGTGCCTAAGAGAGGTCTGCTTCATTCAATGTCTGATCAGCAATGCATAACATGAACCTCTCTACAGTAAAATAACCATTTCCAGCTGCCTTTTGCCAGAATTGTTTAAAGCACAATTCTGTACAGCTGGCATGGGGAGTTTGGTAAAGAGACAAAGCCAAGCCTTAAGGGAATTAGGGGAACTGGGAGCCTTTACAGAGGGAAGCAGCAGTTTTGCTTGGACAACTAAACAGACTCCATGGGAAGCTTGTGAGCCCTCCAGCAGTGAGTGACCATTCACTTTACTGGTGACCTAAAGTCATTTATCAGCTTAGAATTTCTTTGCAGCCTCTTCACACTGACATTGATTTACCTCAGTAACTAAAATAAGCTGGTGTCACTTTCACAAATATCTTCATAATTGCAGCTTATAGTCAGCCTAGCAGAATTAAAAAAGATGCTTTTCCTTCCCTGTGAGGAAGGCCTTGTTCTCCAAACTGACTCCTGAGCTTCTGAGAACCAGGATCCCAAGCCTGACATGAAGCCAAAGCAGTCAGTTGTGTCTCAGGTCACCAGAACTACTTAGGTGCCTCCTCTAGATGCATCATTGACTTTTGATCTTGAGACTAGGTCTTAGACCTTGTGGATCCAAAGTACTGAAAAGGATTTGCTTTACGATGGGGGGGGGAGGGGGGGGGTGGGTGGGTGCAGGTGGGAAATCAGTAGTTTTAGCTGAACAGCCAAGGACTGAATTAACATCAATACCATTTGCCTTCCAGAGAAGGGCTGAGACATATTGGCAAGACAGTGTGTGGAGACCTGGCTTGCAATCTTATAGCTTGGCTGTGCAGTGGTTGTAGTGCATGACCACTTTATATTTAGCACTTTCATGCAGCCAAATGCTGCTACTTATATTTTTTCTTTTCTTTCCTTTTCTTTTTTCTTTCTTTTTTTTAAAGATGATGTTAATTTATATATTTGAATTTGTAATATAAACATTAGTTGATCACACTACAGGTTACCTCTAGTCTACAGTGTCTATTGCACCTTTGCTAATTCATAACTTGGAAAGGATTGGAACCAGTGATCTCTAGCCAACCCTTAGAATACAACTGTTTTGAAATGGAGTTTTAACTGGAATCTTCTGACAAAAAATTATTTTATTGCCACAAGAACTCTTTAGTTGAGTGCTCTAGGTTTTATACTGTCACTTGTCACTGTTTTGTTTCACTCTGATGGAAAAAAGAAAATGCACATTTTATTTGTAATGAAATGATAATGACAGACATTAAAATTACCTTATTGTATAGCAGCTTAAAATTCTTTGACATTTAACAGTATTTATAAAGAAAAATATTAACAACTAAATATTTTTGAAGAGCATAATTCCACAAAACCTAAATTTGATTAAAAGTCAATAAACAGCAATATATTGCTGTTTAACAAAGTAACTATTCAACCATAATTAGTTAGACTTACAGTTAATAATAACTCAGAAAAATATTTCCTTTAGGAAAAGTATGTAAAGCCATGGCATTGGTCCTCTTCCTATTTCTACTTCCTGAAATATTAATTACTTACAGTTCTGCATTGCAAGAAGACATACTAAGCTTGGAATCTGCATGCCATCAAAGGGAAAAAACCCTGACAAGTACTTGCACCAAACAGTAGCTTTGTGAATATTTGAGTTGGCTGCACTCATGGAATATCCTAGTGGGTCAGGTCTGCTGTCACTGTCACTGTGGCTATATGATTATGCTTTTCTGTGATGTGCAAGTACTGTAAGAAATGGATCTGGGTTGGCTGGAGGCAGACTTTCCGTATGCTGATTATCATTCTGTGCATGGAAGTAGGGGAAGATTAAAATAGGGATAAAGAATGTTTTCTGTTAAATTATAAAAGAGGAGCATGCTGTATGAATTGCCCTCCTGTAATTTTATCTGTGTATGTATGTAATGAAATAATGCACGATAATCCTCATGAATCAATCAGGAATATGTTAAAAATGTTTAACTCATTTCTTCCTGCTATGGGTGGCATTTTTTAAAGTTTCCAAATGCCCTGGATGTATTCCTTCAAAGGGGTAAGGCTTGAAAGGATAATGGCTTTGAACTCAGCACACTATCAAAGACACTATTTTCCAGGTTAACATCCTTCTTTCACCCAAGGAGCTCTGAGTAATTTACAAGCAGGAGTATTTCTAAGGTGTGAAAGTATTACTACATCACCTAGAGCTACATGAGGAGCCAGCAAGGCACACGGGTCACCACATACGAAACTACTTTTCTGTGTTCTATTGTGTAGACAGAAACTTTTGTTTTTAGAATGAGAGATAGCTGACCTGAGAAAGTCAGTACAAAAAAAAAAAATCAGTGTCCAGTTCTCAGGGATATGTATGGGTTGCTGTCTTGGAGCTCCTATGCAATTTCATAACACTAAGACAGTGAGGATCACTCCAAAGCTACTCTTGAGTAGGTGGAAACACAGGTTCATGGCCCAAGAGGATTCAAGAGGGGATGAAAACTCACCTCATGCTCAATTCTGTGTCACCAAGTGCTCCCCAGGCCCAACAACATCTATTAACTAGTCCTTCTGTAACTGTGGTCGGAGAACCATGATATATAGTTTAAAGAGTAATAGAAAAATGTTACGAGTTTTCTTACACGTGTAGTTAATAGAAAGCTGATTAAGTAATGAAGGGCTAAAATTCTGTGGGAAGCGGTTTGGGTGACACCATGAACCTGAAGTCCAGAACAGCAGAGGTTTTTTCATTGTTACTAGATGCAAGAGCCCAGAGAGGCAATTTTCCTTTTTCTGAATATTGGATTGTTACTAATAAAGTATTAGAGTGTGTAGGCAGTCTATTCCTGCCTCCATTGCCGTGCCGTACTGATTATACAGTAAGTCTGAGGTTTGATGCTATCAGTTAAAGGAACTTTTGCAAGAGAATTGCATACCTTTTGGGCTCACTTTTAACAAACTAGCTGCTACCTTTATAAGTCTGTCTAAGTCTGGCAGATTTTTTTACCCTTTTTCCCTAGAGCTACTTACATTGCATCTTCTATATTAGGTAGAGACATGCATAATTCAAAAGACATCATTAGAAAATTGAATATAAACACTTTGCGATAACTGTATTATGAGCACTGCAACTGTTATTGTAACAACATGAAGCAGTGTTTAGTCTGCATATAATGTTACTGGTTTAAGCAAGAGAAACAGGCTACCTAACTCTGAGAACTACTCAGATCTGGGACTTCCTATGGAACCAGTCAGCCTGGCAGCAGTGTTGTAGCCTGTTTCTGAAAAACCTTTCCAGGTAATTTTCTAGAGAGATAGGAGAAACAGCCAGCAATACACAGTTTCTAGTGTGACTTGTCTTAAAAGGAAACGTGTGCATGCAAGTTTATGGAGCACCCAAGTGTTTACTCTTTGGAAGAGATTTTCTTTGTTAGACACTCCTCCCACGCTTAAAATCTCTCAGATTAATCCTTTCGCAAAGTGGGAAGACCTGTTAATTGCTGAAAAATTTCACAGGATGGGAAACCCATGTTCCATAAATCTTTATTATCCAAATCTTGTCATCAGAGCAAAACTTTACCTTTCATGCTTCTTGACAGGTTCCAGTTTGACAGAAGAAGCTTAGCTTTAAAAAGTATCACTACAAAAAGCAAAACCATTATTTGGATTCTAATTAACACTTTGGTGTTGTATTATAGAGCTGGAGGTGTATGAAATTATTCCCCAGGCGTTTACCACCACGGGGAAAGGTGGTTGATTCTGCTACCTGTAGAAAGTAATAGATAATGTATTAAGGAACACAGGGATGGTTTATTTTGTTCACACTAAGTAAAAGACAAATTTCATCTTCATTTTAATTTTTAGGTCAGAGGCAGCACCACACAGAGGCACAGCTGCGAAGTTCAAACTTCTGCTGCTCCATATTGGGACCCCAATGAAGCAGAACATTAATCTGCATAGCAAACAAATGACTATCATTTGCATAATTACATTTAGTCACAACTTATATTCATAAGCGCATGAGTGAGAATGATGCATTTGCTACGTAAGGGATAGAAATAGTGGATCAGCTTGGGCTTTACCAGGACAGGAGGAGTAACGGAAAGAAGTGATTTGCCAACATGTTAGAAAACTCAGATTTGTGATTTGATTCTAGCCATAAGTTACTTGTCCTTTCTGGTCTTTTTATTCAGATGGGTTTTACTTCCACGAGTGATTGCAGATTGAGACTTTTTTTTGTGTAAACATGGTAATTCTTAGAGTGATCACTGGTAAAAAGGGCAAAAATTTATCTTTCTCCAGAAATGCTTCCATTAACAACTCCTGATTTACTTGGAAAAGAAAGAAAGTGGATAGAAATTAGAGGGACTTCTAATAAATCTGTCTTCTATCTCTAACTATCACTTTTATGACTACCATTGTTCTACTACCCCATTGATTAAAAAGCAGAGAGTAAAGCTTCCATAAAGTTTAAGTCCTTATCCATTTCTTTCCCCAGAAGAGTATCAACTAATAATCTTAGGCATTATTTTTATTCCTCCTTGATTATCAGTGCTTGCTTTCTTCTCTCTTAGCTTTTTTCTTATTTTCACCTCTCCTTTTCCCTTTTACTGTCCTTTTTTCTCTTAATTTTTACAAGTCGAACAAGGAAGCAATTGTCCCACCAACTGTTATAAGCAACTGTTACAACATTTTTACCAGTTCCATCTCGTGCTCTCTATTTTACATCAATTCCTTTAATTCTGCCATTTTTTTGAGCTACTGGATATCTATTTCTGAGATTTTTCATTATTAATTTCAAATATTTCTCTGAGGTTTAGACTTTTCACATAAACATGTCACAGCACCAGCTCTGTCATTCTGAAGAACATGCAACTACAAGTCAGGTTTTGAAGAAAAGAAAAAATAAAGCCATAATGTAAAAAGTACTTTATCTGATATAATCAATTAAAACAAAAAAGGCATGATTCAGCTAAAAAGTCTTTTGTTTTTTCCTGGAAATAACAACTCTATCAGATAACTCTCTGTACAGAAAAGGATCAGTCTCCTGTTAAGTTCTTTTTTTTTTTTCCACCCGGGAACTCACTGAGGGATTGCCGTCCACTCAGAGAGCAGCAGATGAATAGCACAGCCAGGAGAAGTAGGATGGAGGTTTTGCTCCTCATTCCCAGCATTGCCAGGGTGTGCAGCTGACAGGGTACTCTGAGGTTGCATGTTCGGTTCTGGATGTTTGAGGGGTTCAGTGGCAAAGAAAGAGGGAAGGACTTGCAAAGAAGTATCTCTGTAGTGAATGAGAACTACTTAAAAGGCTCTGGGATGTATAGTAGTATCTTGGTTTAGGCTGTACATGGTTTCACATATCCACTTTACAAATCAGCAAAGAGCCCTAGATGTTAATGTATTCCCCTCTGAATAGCATTGCTTTTAAACAGGAGGTGAGCAAGAGGGATGACAGTTTCTTCTGAATCAAAACCTTAGTTTAAATTCAGCTTTGGGAAGGTTGCCTGCCATGAGTGCTAATATTCCTACAACTAGCTAGTTACTCATCTTTTTTTACTGACTGAGCTATATGACTGTTGTTTTCAAAAGCGATACAGTCAAAGAAATCCCAGAGAGTGCTTTTAATGCAATAGCAATGTTCATATTCAACTCCCACCCATTTTATAAAAAAATAAATGTGATAGATTTTTAGAATAATTTTCATGAAACTCTATTTTATTCTTCATAAAATCCAAATAGATGCATCACAACTGCACTTCACATGACTTCTCTATTTTCAGATATTTAAAAATCCCAGAACTCTTTTTTTTAATGCATTCTTAAGCACTGCTTTAAAAAAAAAAGTATGTTGGGGAAAAAAAACCTATTCCTCAATTAACTTCTAATTTTTATCCTGGAAGCTAAATTTACTTGATTAAAGAGACAGATATTGGAAATTAATTCACAAACGGTGTACATTTCAGGTCATTGGTACTGTCTTTTTTTTTTTTAAATCTAAGCATTTAATCTGTTAGGGAACATAGGAAAAGTTCTGTGACCACTGGACTATTTCCAGCTTTAGCCTTATTTTGCTTAAGTAAATGTTTTGCCTTTGTGCAACTCTTAACTCTCTGGTAGTTCCCATGCTATAATGTAGTTTTATGCAAAGTGGGACATTATTTTTCCTTTCAGTGGGATATCTTGTATTGGCTTATCTTTTGGTCAATCTCTGGCCATAGGCAACAAATGAAGCAAGTAGTTACAGACTGAGTTACTGTAGTCTTCTGTAAATGAGGTTCTACTGAAGGATTCAGCACTCGCCTGTTGGGTTTCTGTCAGGGGCTCCTATTTTATCGTCTGGTGTCATTTTAATCTTGGGAACTGCAGGTGTTCAGTTCTTCTGGCCAGCTGGCTGTATGACTGACACAGGCATCTGAAATTTGAAGCATCAAAAAATAATTAAGATTGTGAAACTTAGGACCATGCTTTGGTGGCATGTTTTCCTTAATTTAGTTCCTGATGAGAGATCAGATGGCTTCTGGCTTTCCTTTTTGAATATCATCCCAAAAAGTCTAAGGCCAATATTTCTAGAGGTCCAATCTTTGGTAAAACTTACAAAGAAATACATTGCAAAACATCTGTTCTGTCTGGACTCAGCCAGGCCTTTCAGTCATACGTGACTGATGTGATATTTGATGTAGAGAAAATAAACATTACAGAAGATTCAGGGACACCAATAGAAAAGGTCAGGAGTTAGAAAACATGAGATAAAGGAACAACTGAAAAGAGTGAAAATAGAGTAGTGGAGGGTAAGAGAAGACTGTGAAGAAGAATGAAGGGATGGAGGATGGGAGACATAACATTACAAATATGGAAAAAGCTTCTATATAGGGAAAAATATATGGAGAGCACAGCCATATGCTGGAAATGATGGTCTGGAGGAAATGGTAGAAATATTATCACTGAAAGCTCTCTTATGGAGGCTTAGATCAACACCTAACAAGGTTTTGAAATTACATACCTTCAGTTCAGTCTGTTATGGACCCCTTTATCTCATGACAGCAATTTCTTTTGTGAGTGCATGAGGTGCTGCACACCTCGGGCTGAGCTGTGCTTGGTTCTGAGAAGTATGGTGTAAATACGTAACCTCCTTGTGAAAGGGGGAGAGTTTATTGTAGACTTCCACAGGCAATGCAAAGGGTTGTAATGGGAATTAATGAAATATGTTTGCCTAAAAAGACCATGAAAGCTCCTCTCAGAAGTGCTCTACTGTGAAATGTTTAATTCAGAGAACCTTAGGACCATAAACAAAATAATCATGAGTAATTTTTGGTGTTAGTAAGTTTAAGTAAAATTTAAAAAATGGGTTAATACATTTTTGGGGTGGCTAGTAGGAGGAATTAGAATAGAGGCATATTCCAAGTGATCAGTAACGTGATAGCTTAATGCTGTGTAGTGAGTTGTTTTGTTACATATAGAAATGTGTTATTGGAAAATAGAGACGCCTTCCAGCATATGCTTTTGTCAATGAAATTACATAAAGAGGATCCCTAATGTCAATCAACCTGATCATTTAGTGCTAATAAAAAGCTACCTTTTCGTTTAAATTTACTATACAATTACTGAACTGTGTTTCAGTAGGAAGCTGACAAGCCCCTTGGAAGCAATAAAATGGATAAGTTCTTGAAGATCGCATTCCAACCCAGCCTTCTATGTCTCTATAATCCTTAACAGGTTTCAAAACCTATGGGATTTCTAACTGACCCTCATAAAATGATCTACAGTTTTGAGAATTAAATAACACTTGAGGAGAAACCTGCTCTCAATCCAAAAATGACCAGGTCTGGAATGGTGGTGAAATCTGGCAAAGAAATCTGAGAAGAAAAATGTAATGAAAACTTGCTTTCTAGCCATTATGGAGGGGATGTCCATGCTGTGAAGAGACAGCATCTGTGCTGCACAGGAGAAATCCAGAAACATAACTTCCTTCTGTACATCCATATACTCAAGCCCTGCCAAGAGTCAGTTTGTGGTACTTCAGAAAGATAAGAGTGAGAGGATGAAGGAAAGCATATTTTAAAAGCAGTGTCTGTTTTCTCAACAACTTAGGAGGATTTAGCATTCATTTCCTGATGACATGGTAAATATTGTCCTGGGCAATTTTTAAAACCTAAAATTGCCTAAAGTATTCTAGCACCCTGATAACAAGCTCTCAGCTGTAACAAATACTGTGGGGTGGGTTTTGGCTTTGTGTGGCAAAAGAATTAAAAAACAAACAATAAAATGGCCAAAGGAAAGGTTTTCAGTTTTCTGTAGAGCTACTGTGGTAGTTGTGGGAGAGCAGACAAAAAGAATGAATTCACCACACAGTAGAGTGAATAATAATATTGTGATGTCAGTCATAATTTATGCAAGTGCTGTGGAAACTTTTTGCCTCTGAGGTTTGTGAACACAGTCCAAGTTCAGCAAATTAAGTGAGCTGCTCATTAGTCAATGTAGAGTGATAGTGTTAGGTTTATCAAATCTCTGGGAGTTAAATGGCAGTTTTATAATCCAATTAAATGTGCTGCACGGTGTTATCAGAGACATATTTTAGGATGTTGCCTAGGCCTCCCTTCCTTGTAACTTAAAGGAAGAATAATCTGTTTTGCACATTTCTCTTTACACAATCTCAGTTGCACTTTCTGACATGGTTAAGGTGTCCATCTCAAAATCCAGGGTCCCTTTTCTCCAGTTTGCACAGTGGTTCAGATCATGGTTACTTACACCTTCCCGCTCTGCTTCCTTACCCGTAATCCACAGTTATGTTCTGGGATATACAGGGCTTTGGAAAATGGGTAGAACTTCAAAATTCACCCTGATATTCAAGTCTGTCTTTCCTACAATGAGCCGTGCAGAGAATAGGGCCTGATGGTTACTCCTTTTAAAGTAACACAGCTCAGAGCAGAGTATCTGCCTCCCCTCAGGACACGGTTACAATGTGATTATCGTGATTAATGCCACAGGCTAAAATACATCAGCAAGAAATCCTGACCTGACGTGCCATGCAGCTTCATTTGAGCCCTGGCCTGGCAGAGCTCAGGCCTGTGATCTGTCTCTGGTTATCCATCCAGTCTGTGTCTACCTCAGACATGTCACAAAACGACAATATGTTTACCCCAGGATCATTTTCCCTTTGTTGTCTATTGGCTTTAGACTTTGCCCATATCCTGCTCTCTTTATTGCAATATTTCCCTTTCAGATCTTAGTACTGGGAAGACACATGAATTATTCAAGGAACAGGTGTATGTATGCAGTTGCAGTAACCACAAAACTCCCTTTAGAAGTAGAACACCTTTTTTATTTTCTTGAGTTTCAGCAAACTCTAAAAAAGATCTTATCTGACAAGTTGGCACAGGCAACAACATATGCAACAAAGTGGTAACTCAGCAACAGTATGATAACACAAATTAGAAGTTATCTTTTGTAGTATATTACAGTAAATTAATTATGAACTTTAAAGGTCACATGACAGAAGCTGATGAAAGATGATATAGTATATTAAGTAAATGTTTACCAGTCTGGGGGTTTGCATCTCTTCTTGTGTCCAAGGCTTTCTTCAGCCCCAACACACAGTAATTGCTGTTTTCGCAAAGTTCAGCTTATTAGAGTATCTGAATGTCTCAGGGCAATGGAGGGCACATTGCAGCTGAACGATCAGTGAGAAGAGAGCTTCCTGGGAAAAGTACGCTGTAATTGAAAAGAATGACTAGTTACAAATGAATAATTTGCCTTCCCTAGGAATTACTGGATGCAATTGCAGTTCAGGCCTGTGGTCATTCTACTTGCTGTTGCCCAACATGTAATGTTTGCTCACTGTGATCCCATTAAACCAACAAAAAAAGGAGACAGCAGTAATTATGGCTCCCGTGAATTCTGTGTTATGCTTCTGCTTGGTGTCCTTTTCAGAAAGTGGACAGCTGGGCCTATATGGAAGTCAGTTTTGAAAGTTCATTTTGGGAAGAAAAGGGTTGATTTTTTGCATGGTTCACCACCTGATTTTTGCATCTGGGCAATAAAATAAGCCAGTAATGAACAAGTCCTATGCAGTCTGCCTGTCCAAACGTTAGGCTAGGCCAAGCACATTGCAGTTCCACATAAGTTCCACAGAAGTGGTAAAGTGGGCAAGTTTCCTTGGGGTGTTGCCCCAAGATGATCAGGCTCTGTGAAAGTTTTGCCAAGTCCCCACAGCACTGGGCAGTTTGAGATGCTGCCTTTAAGGCAGTCTTCAAATGTTCTTTTATGGTCTGAGGCTCAATATCCCTCTATTCCTGTTGCCACAGACCTGGAGACAAGACACGTTGCTATTCACTGAGAGTAACTTTTCAGCCTTGATGCTGTTAACCTAAGCCCGCCTCCTCATTCCCAACTTTTTAGTGCCTTTTGCAAAACACTACGTTGGGCTAACTACAGTAAAAATACATTGCTATTTAGCAGAGTTTGGGAAAGCTCAGCAGTGAAGGTGTGTTGTATCTGGCCTTGAAGCAGATGCTTCGAGGAAGGGGATATGGAAAGGGATATGAAAGGAATATGAAAGCTTCAGTTTGACTGTGGCATTTGGAAGGAAGAATGCCATGGGAAAATCTGCCATAGAGAGTACTATGCAGGGGCGGGGGGGTTGAGGAATTTCTTGTGACAGACTTTACAGGGTGCTTCATTTTTAGATTGTGATCTCTGCAGAGAAAATCACAAAAAACTCTCGGCACAGAAACAGTCTTAAGGAAAAAAGTCTTAAATGGAGTAAGTCAAAGGGGAGTGAGGCTAGGTGGTTTGATTAAAAGGAGCACCATCATGAGAGGAAAAATCCTGCAGAAAGAACTGAAAGAAGGAAATTGCCGGTTGCAGATCCTCTTAGAAGACTTTATGTCTAGATCAATGTGTTTTGCATCTGAGCCACATTCTCTCTCTGATTACAAGATCTTATAATGAGAGTTAGATATTTGTTTCCCTGCATTTCGCATAGGGCACCAAGCACTCTGCCAACACAAGAAAGTGAGAAATAAAGAAGGTGGATTAAAGGCTCATTCATACATATTGCAGAAACTTCTTCAGGACTTAGTTTGCAACGATGGGAATCCCAGAAGATCAATGACAAATCAATGTGATCAACATTCTTTATTGATATTGTGAACCCTCAATAGGGGTCTGCCTTTATGACCACGAACAGTAATTGCATTTTAAATTGACTAATGCACATTAAGTGGTAAAACTACTGTTTTAAACTTCAGGGGCTGAAAGCTGAAACAAAATTCAAGTCAGAAGTAGTTTCAAGTCAAGGAGGATTTGCCCTGGGAGTAAACACACAAAGGAGGAGGTAGCATACCTCTCACTTAAAAGTTTCCAAACAACACAGAAAGATATGCTTTAGCTGATTGGAGACTACTCTGCTCACTGCA
This sequence comes from Morus bassanus, assembly GCA_031468815.1. Taxonomy (NCBI): domain Eukaryota; kingdom Metazoa; phylum Chordata; class Aves; order Suliformes; family Sulidae; genus Morus; species Morus bassanus. The sequence goes on from CM062583.1 coordinate 9,752,261, forward strand.
GGAGGAAATTCTGCTGCCTCTTAGACTGATGGTTGGTTTCAAGGACAGTGTGATCCAGTCTAGTCTCAAGTCTATAAACCCTTTATCTGTAAAAGAACACTTGCTGTTGAAGCTTCACTGGAGAGGGAAGAAAGGAATGCACAAAGTTTTGCCCAACCACTGGTTGTAGGGCCAGGGAATGCTCCTGTCAATAAGGAGAGAGGACTGTGAATCTTCACTGGCTGACCAGAGCCCAAAAACCCCCAGGAATTTTGTTAACAATGCTTGAAAATGCAGCTCTAAATACTGCAACGTGCTTCCTTAGGAGCGGTGTGCTCCTTTGTCACCTTGCCTCTGCTGTGATGTGTTAGGAGAATGGCCAACAAGACAGGGAGACATTTAGTGTAGATATTTCTCTGCTAACTAGATTAATTAAAAACACTTGCCTGTCAGAGCACCTTCCCCTGATTCCCTTGCTGCAGCTGAAACCATCAAACTGCTGCATCAAGCTTGCGGCCCAGCCAAAACCCTCATTTAAAGCTCTGTTCACCTGGCACAGAGCATGACTTCCTATCTCTACCTACCCAGTGGTGCTGCCCTACATCCCACCTGCTTCCCAGTAGGATTTTTGATGAACTCTTCACCACCTTACTTCAGGCAGAAGCACAGGAACAGCCCCTGACTTTCCTCAGAGATTTATCTTTGTGAACAAAAGTAATTCAAATGTAGCAAAGGAAATTCTTCCACTTCTATCTATTTTGCATTTCCTAGAGCTGCCTGTGCATCTAAAAAGCAGCATCAGCATGAAGATCTGCAGCCTTTAGTTCTTCACAGTTTCACAATGACCATACAAAAAGCACCTCCCCTTTCTTGGAGCCATGGCTGATGCACCTCTGTGCATCTTGGTTTTCTGCTGATCTATGGTATAAGGGATGTGTTTTGTTTCAGCTTTGCTCATTTGTCAAACACACTGCTGTACCTCCTCTTCAGTGATGTACCTTGTGAAGCAATGCAGTCACAAAACCTTCAATAAAACACGCTGAATCAAGGCACAGTAACTTTTGATTTGCTGCCCCAGATGTTAGACCACTTTCTCTCTTAGGATTCCCATAGTTGCACTTGAACCTATTCCCTTTGATATACCATGCACCCATGGTCTGTGCCAATAGCTGGTTATTGGCTATTGTCCTTGTATCCTACAGTTCATCTACACTGAAAGACAAAGATAAATACAAAAGATTTAGGAACAGAGGGATATAAGCAAACATTAGCAGCCTCAAAATGTACTGCTTGTGCATGCTCTCGGCAGGGGATAGAAAGCACAGAAGACAGACAACTGCAAGTATGTGAAATATCCTGCCAAAGATTCTGCCTGTGCTACAAGGCAAAACAAATCAAAAACAAAATAACAAAACAAATCTTTTGTTTTACATGTATGGCCTGCAAAAGGAGGGCACTATTCACCTATTCACAGCTGACAATTTAGCTCTTTTTCTGTTTGTGCTGTGCTCTTTAGCAATACTGAAAATGCTGACTAGCTTCTCCACTCTAAGCATTAAACCAAGGTCTGAAGTGTTTCATGTTAATCCAAAACTTGTTACGTAGCAAATAACCATGTTGTCCTTCATGACTTCAATATTTCTCTTTTTCTAAATTAGAGGGTTTACAGGTTTCCCTTTTGATCTGTCCCTATTGCTGGACATCATGACTGTATTTTGCACAGAGTTTGCTAATTTGCAAAATCAGAGGGAGGCTTCTTGTACTACCAGGGACTGCATGGCAATGAGGGACACCATACAGCCCCCAGAGCCCTCCCAGCTACTCCACTGGGAAAATGACAAACCTACCACCCTCCACCATCAGCTCTCTCAGAACTGCAGCTTCATCAAATGTTCAAATATTTCCTTTCATTTTTATTCAGTGAAAAGCAATACATGCACAAAAATCATAAGCATTACTTTCTCTCCCCCTGACATCTATACCTTATTACAGCTGTAATTGAAATAATATAATGTTATGTTTTGATAGAACAGAGAGGAAAGCAATTTAGAGAGGGCATCCCTGTAAGAAGTGATTTGGACACTGAGGTTCACCTTCATAAAGAAACATACAACGGATTTTAAAATAAAAATTAATTTGCACATACTCCTTTCAAAAAATTACAAGATCTGAGGGTTTAGAAAGTGACTGTGTTTGTATCCTGATGAGTTTCACTTCTTTCTGTAACATCTGTTTGTGCTGGTTTACTTGTCCTAGTCTTACTCCAAAGTAGTGGGTTTAGACACCCTTTTCATTATAATTGAAAAACAAGGCTAAATGAAACACAGATGATAGTAAAAGAATTTTCTGTATTTTAAAAAAGGGATTGAAAAACCCCAAGAAATGTATTTTAATCTTTCCTAAGCGTTCAGTAGTTGTTCTGAGCTGCAGAGTGGAAGTACCTATGTTTTTTATTGATTCTAGAGGGCCATGAACTAGTACCCCTCTGGGCTATGGTCTTTACAAACACAAACCAGAAGTGCTGCCTTATTGCCGTTTTACAAAACTATCCTAAAGACTACCCCAGCTTAGGCATACCATTCACTTATCCATGCATTGCCTAAAAGGTAACAGCACTCTGTGCTTGCCTGTCAGTGTGTGCTATCTGCTCTGAGAAGGTAGACCTTTGAAATCCTGATGTATATGCTGCTTCTCTCCGTGTTTGTCAGTCATATTTGTAGCAGGAGCAAAGCTGATGGTCAGCTGGCAATCTGCTCAAAATGCTGATGAGAAATAGGAGGTGAATGTTGCAACGTGGCTTGGGTACCTGAACAGCAAGCAGTGCTTCTCACTCCTATGTAGACAAAGCCTTTGAAGGAAGATGTATGCCCATGTGAATGCTGCCTGTCTGCTCATTTTCTGTTGGAAAATCAGATAAAAATTGTTGGCTGTAACTCAGGGCACATCAGTAATTCAGAATGAGTTCTCCCTCAACAGCCTTAACCTTATGTGCACTTGGCTTTATTCTACATGAAATGCGTAGATATTTTAGCGGTGTAACCAACTTCTTTCCCTTCCCCGCCACAAAACTTTTGTTTAGGCAACTTGCTGTTTCTTTTTCTTACACTACAAGCAAAGCTCAGCGATATGCAAATAGGGAAAATCTATCTGAAGTAATAGCAGGAGGTTCTACTGAAGCTGGTCCTTTCCTTCATTATCTTCTGCTGAAGATGTGATGACTAAGATCCATTTTTAACTTATACTCTATTGAAGTTCCACATTTTCTTCCTTTTTTTTTTCCTAGGTTATCTATCACGCATTGAACTGACACTTTGCTGAAAGCTTTTCGGGGGGGAAGTGTTTATTATTTCCATAGTTTCTACAAGATATGTAGTGATTCACAAGGTTAACAAAATAGTTTCTTTATTACTTTAGATCATTCCAGTTCCTAGTGGTTTCCTTTTTCTCCTCGGCATCCCAAATTCTATTGTTTTTAAAGTCTTTAACTAGATATCCTACTTTATTGCATTTTATAGTACATTAATTTCTCATTTGTAACCAGTAACATGTACTAATTGAATAAATACTTCCTATAAAAAGCATAGAAATTAATCTGGTATAAAGCTAATAAACAGGCATTATGTTCCACAGGGCATATTCCATCGAGCAGCACTGAATTCTCGTATAAAATTCCTTCCTTTTAGACCAGGGTAAACTTTAAGAATTTGGATCTGTATTCTGATGCAGACTTCTAGCTTCTAGTATCTTTTGTGTGTTTTTAAGATAACTCTTTCGTCTAGAAAGCCTTTCCCTGCTTTTCTGCTTTCTTTTTTATAGTGTAGTTGTTTAATTGCCAAGCCATAATTAACGTTTCACTTTTGTTTTCATTATTTACTACATTAGCAGCTGCTTGGTTAAAATCTTCCCACACACCGAAGTGCAAGTCAAAATATTCAAGTGAAGTGCAGTTCAGCTTTTTTCTATTTATGTTATTATGCAGGCAGGAGGTAAATCTATTTGAGTAGGTTACTGAATCATTGCCTCCTAAATATAATTAACACATGATAGTGAACTTATATGGTCAAATTAAATTTTTAGTGCCAGAAAATTCAGTGTTAGCAAAATTGGAGCAGAGGGGTTGGAGCTTTTTCTTGCAAAATATCTTCCCAGTTAATTTGTCAAAAGCAACTTTTAACTTGTCTCTAACTGGGAATTAGTGTTTCCTTAAATCCAGTGATCTTTGTGGGTCAGATGTACATGGATGGTTTTGTGTCTGTCCAGGTCTGTCTACATTAGCAAGTAGTGTGGACCAATATGAGCGGATTCAGAATGTAAATCAATTGGTGCTGAAGACCTGATGTCCACACAATGGGTGTCTCAGGGAGCTGCAGTTCAGATTAGGTCTAGTCTGATCCTGTGGACTGTCTGAGGGTAGAGGGCATCCAGAAGTGCTCCTGGACTGTATTTTCCAGTTATTCTTATGCTCAAGAAATCAAGCTCCAGCAAGGTCACCAGATAAACTTGTAGAGACTTTGTTACTGGACACCTCAGAAAGATACAGTGAGTGATTGCAAATATTTATTGTTGAAATTTCTTCTGACCTTCTGTTGAGCACTCTTTACAGTCATTTTTACATAGATCAAATCTATATTTTCCATGTGTCATTTGAATGATGAAGCAGACTCCCCTTGACTGGAAGATATACTGCAGATATTATTTCTGGATTTTTTTTTTCTATCCACATTTCAATTTTCTTTAGCACTGACTATTGGCTTGCATTGTGTTAAACTCAACTGGAGTGAAATATCATTCAGTAAAAACAAACAAACAAAAGTCATCTGCCTTTTATATATATATATTTAAATGTGAGGATAAACGTCATGCTGTTGCAAATTGCTTTTACTTGGAGGTAAACAAATTATACAGTTGTTGTGGCGGCAAATCATTTAGGGTCAATGACCTTACCCAGGGGAACTGTGTGAGAACCTGCTTTGTGTCTGTACCTGCATTTGATGGGGAAAGGAAGGTAGCTGCATAAAGTGATGATCAAATATAGTGACCTTTGATGTGCCCTTACTTAAAAGCATGCAAATATTCTATTTTTCCTCTATCAATGAATTTTTTTCTCTTTGGTGCCTGTAACACTCCTGATATAATATTCCTAAATACTTTTTACCTCATTGTTCATCCACCCAACATCTCCTCAGAGCATTGATATCCATCGTATGACAACAAAGAAAAGAAAATAAATTCCTTTCCTTTTACATTCCAACAGGAATTCTTGGTGAGAGCACTGTCCAAGGCCAAGTTCTTGCTTTCCCATGTAGTCTCTTCAGGTTTATAGAATAAAAGCTTAAACACTGAAAACTCATTGCCCTGAATTACTTCAGTCTCCATTCTCTCCCAAGTAGGGATTTCTGTGGAAAAGAGTTTTAGAAAAGTTGTTATACCTTTCCAATGCTCAGGGACCAGCCACGTGTCTCTTTTGAGGGCTGCTGTTCTCTGCATGTGCCTATTGCGTGATCCCGAAGGCTCTTCGAAAGTTGCCGCTGGCACCACACAGTGCACATGGGGTTTCCTCTCCCTTCTTGTGGGGTAGTGGGGTGTTGGCTTTGGATAGGATGTGCATGGGCAGTGGCAAGGCTGCTCAGGTAGGTCACTTCAGAGCTTTTTGGTTTCTGGAAGCCTGTGCAGACCTAAGGCAGGAAAGCAACTCGTTCTGTGTGGTTATGCTTTTTCATAGAGTGTTATGGGTGTGTTGTTAACACTGTTTAGAGGCACGCTGGTTTGCTTTTTAAAGTAAGTACTTTGGATAAACACTTCTTACCCTCATAAGCGTTCCATTCCTTTGTGTCTCATATGTCAAGGGATAGGAAGGGATTCTTTCTGTGAGTGAAGGGAAAAAAATGTATTGTTTTCACTTTTGAAAACCAACAGAAGGCAATTTATGCCAAAACAATTGAAAAATTTTTATATTTTTTTAGAAAAAAAAGAAGAAAACCTAAAACTCTGTGCTCTGCAGTTTTTTTAGTATAAATAAATCATAAATTCTGTGGTAGAAAACTATGATTTTTTCATAAACTTGTCCCTTCAGTTGTCACTGTTGAGTTTGCCTCATGATTGCACAATGTGGTAGTTCTCTTTCCCCCTATTTGCATCAATTTACTTTCACACATTCCAAGATAACATGTGAAACTTCTCCTACTTTTTTACTTAGTTAGCAAATACAGCACTCCAGAAGTCAAGTAACACCTCTCCTGCTCCAACAGCTTTCCCATTCACTACAAATACCCACCACTGCAAAAGTGAGAGCAGAGCGGGGTTGGTTTGTTTGTTTTTAAATAAAGCAACATGTTCTATGTATATATCCTACCAGTTAGAAAAAACAATAACCTATTTTTTAATTGTCATTTGTTTGCTTGTTCGAGAAAGTAGATAATGCTAAAATAGCAGCCTCCTTGCCCAGGTAAGAAGGGAGACCCCTTTCCGTGCTCCATCAGGGGCAAGAAAGGCACAAGCCTCTGTTTGCCACTCACTGATTGCCCTGAGAGCACATGGGCTTTGGGCATCAAGTTTGCATGTGTCACTTGGTCCTTCCTGGATGATGTCTCATAGGTTATACAAGTAAGAGTACGGTGTCACAGGAGTAAAATCCACAAGTAAACAGGCTTCAGGTACCCCACTGGTTACGGAGCAACGTGATTCCCTCAGCAAGTTCAACGTTTCTGCGCTGTAGGACACAAAAGCACTTTTTACATATTGCCTCTGAGTGACTTGTAATAGAAGCAGTTTTATAAATATTCAAAGTTTAGGGTTAAAAAAAAAAAAAAAAAGATGACAGATAAATGGAATGCCATCTTGAATGGAGCTTTGTATCTGCTTCCCTGGTTTCCCTCCAGATTGGGATGGGACATCGTGGATGAAATCTGCACTGCCTTTGTTCAGGGAGTGCTGAAAAATAGAGATGTGTTATTAAGAGCTGTCGGATGATAGGAATACTTACCCCCTCACTAAACTCACTTCTTTATTATCCGGATGTGCAATGCTGTTGGGGAACACAAGACAGCTGTAACCTTTTTCATTTCATGTATACAGGTATGGTAAGGAAGTTTTTGTTTTCGAAGAAACAAAAATGCATAGGGCAGTGTTTATCAGCTTTGTGATATTTTCACATATACACACAGACATATACACACCCTGTAGATATTTCATACCTGGTACTTCTTCATGACAGAACCCTGTGTCGCCTGAGCGCCTATAAAATGTGTTACAGTAAAGTTGTTGTTAAAGAGGTTTTCTCATTTTATACTTGGGGAAATGAGGGACGGGAAGGCTGAGGGCCACAGTCAGATCTCCTCCTATAATATTAGGGCAATCCTGTTACTGTGTCTTCATGTACTTTGATTTTAACAGTCATTTCTTGGTTTTGGGGAGGTGTATGCTGTTTTTTTGTTATATTGGTTTTTTGTGGGTGGGTTTTTGTTTTTTGTTTAATCATACAGAGGAGTTCAATTTTCAGTGTTTGAAATGAAGAGATTAAACTCCGTGTACGTTTTCATTTTAAAGATCTATCTGCAGCTATAAAACTAATTTTGTGACAAAGGGTGGGCTTCTGTGCATCTGTTCTGTTACTCTTACCTAAAATTTCTTGGTTTATGGAAACTGAAGGGAGATGGAGGTGTACAAAGCAGTGTAAGAGGTTGGCTAGTCAGGGAGGGGTTCATCCTGGGTTTATACCTGTTCTTCATCTGTACAACTCCTTTGCAGCAGTCACAGCAGCATGTGGCTAGTGTAACACATTTGTATAAATTGGGTTATATAAAGTAACAATTTTGGGGCATAAATTTGTATAGATTATTTTCTGAACAAGATCAAGAGCTCCTGCTTTCGTACCTCCTTCTGTTCCTACAGAAAATACCATTTTGGCAGTACTGGAGATATAAGATAACAGAAAATGTGCATTTTTATAAAATCATTGTACATTCTTGAGTGTTCAGACTGCTGCATGTCCTCTGGCAAACAAGCTTCAGATTTGTTCTGGAAAATCTGACCCTGGAAGAGGGCTCAGCAATGTGGTTTTGGCCCATCGGTCACAGTTCCTCAGAACCAGTGGCTGTAGTAGCCTCACATGGACACCTGCCTGCTGGTTCCTCACCAAGGTCATTTCATGTGTCCATCCATGCGTCATTGCATATGAACCTTTTCTGTGATACTGTCATGAGAGTGTGGATGACACCTATAACAGGCACTTGTATCTGACATAGGGCCTGAAGTTTTTTATTGTAAGCGCATTGACGTGATATTGAATGTCTCTGAACTATGCAAAATTTCTATTCTGTTAACTGTGCACATCCTACCTACACCCATGGAAAAATAATTTTGATTTAACAAAGTGGGATGTTTGCTTTTTATTCATTCCATGTAGAAGTATGCATTATACGTGAACAGATTTCAAGAGTAATAGAGACACAAGAAGTGAACAAGAGGAAAATGAGGGCACAACCAGTTCATACTCAGCCAAGCAATTTTGACCAAGTCACAGTGGCCACACTACTTATGATCTGAGCAGAGAGCAGTGACCTACTTGCTTCACCACATTGCAAATCATATCTTACATTTACTGTGTCAGCTTCAGTAACTGATGGATATCAAACTTTTCACTTACAACTATTTTGGATTACCTTGAATCATATTCCATCCCAGCCCTGGGGAATATTAATCACCATTTTATTACATTTGGCTTGAGAAGTCAGAATTCATTATCATAATTTTTAACTGCACATTATAGAGTAACAATGAGATTGAACTAATATACACTTATTAATTAGCATTAATGATAATTAGGAGTAGAGAAAAACAATATGCCAGCAATAGATTTCCCATATGATTCTGAACAGGGTAGCATTGAGCCATCTGAAATACCTTACTTTGAATACTTTATACAAAATTATTGCTCATAATTTCAAAAATAGAAGTCCTTTTACTGTGAAATACAGGTCAGATTGTATTAGACTGGAATCTGATTTAATGTAGCTCCTACTACTCCCTTAATTTCCCAACGCACTTTACAAAGCAATAACAAGAACTAGTAGTGTGATACACAAGCAGGTAAATCTATAACTTATTTGCAGTGGGCTGGTTCTAGGCTTGCTGTTAGCTTGTGTAGCTGCCCTGCATGTACTGGGTGATGTGAGGCTGATTGCTAGGATTTGGTCCAAAGCCAGAGGTGTGTACATAAAATGGCAAAGCATATGAAATGTTATTTAGAAAGAAAAATGAAAGGTTATCCAGGATATCCCATTTATTCCTATTACTTTTTAGAGCCTCTTGATCCAACACCCACAGAATTCAATAAGAAGTTTTGGCTCAGATCCCGCATGAGCAATTAGATCCTAAATTTTTCTCCAAAGGACACTAGCAAAGGGACAAATGAGATTTCATTAAGTGTCCAATCCACTACAAGCCACTTTTTTAAGTGAAGGTGTATTGCAGGTGCTCAGAAGCATGTGGAAGAACATGTACCATTATGTGCTCAGCAGAGAAAGATGGAAATACAGTATTGTTTCTAAAACTGTTTATTGTTTATCCATTTAGTAATTCACTGGCATTTTGCACTCTAAGTTGGAAGCAAATTTGAGGACAAGAAGTTGATCTTCTGTATTTGTCTGAAGTACTTGCGGAAGTATCTGTGGTCTCACTGACTTTGCAGACCCTCACTGACAGAGATCAGGAGTTGAATGAGGAGTTGTTCCTTGACACCAAATTTTTTTTTTTTCCTCTCTGATTTCTAACCAACTTTTTCAAATTAGGTCAGCAGCTGCATGTCTATATGTCAGGTGCCATTGGTATATACAATCCCAGGGATCCAACTTTAAAGAACCTCTTATCTTTTGTCACTGAATGAAAGGCTTGTGGATCACAACGCTGCATTCTAACGTTAATACAAATCCAGTGGCCACTGCAGATAAACTGGAGTTTCTAAATTGCTTGTACATTCTTTTTCCTGTTAAAAATATCAGTTCTGTTTGCATAGCAGCTTCTGAATATCCTGACCTTGAGCCCTGTTGCTGTTGATATCTGAATCAAATGCCTTCCATTTATTGTTAGCACATTTTCTTTCTTAACTGGACAGCATGACCATAAATATACTACAGAAAGAAAAAGTGACTCATATTTAGGAATTTTGCATAAAATTTGTTTTGTTATAGACTTCTTCAGTATTATATGTACATAACAATTTCCCTTTAGCTGTACTTCAGTTTGAACTTTCTGGTTTGAAAAACAGCAATAATATTATTTCATTATACACTGTATATTTTGCTTATTTATGTTGAAATATCTTGGAAAGGGAATTGCTTTTTCTGGTGTTTTTTTCCTAATAGTATCATGGTCATTCATTTTCTACACTAAATCATTGATTTAAAAACATTTTTCCTTTTCAGCAAAACTAATCAGACTTTTCCTTTTCATACATGTAAAATCTGTGTTTGAAAAATACTGACTTTTGAGTGGGCTTAGGTTTTTTAAATTTTCTTTTAAGCAGCTTTCAGGTTTTTTTTTTTAATGTTAAAAATCAAAAAAAGACACTGACTGTGTTTGAGTCATGTTAACCATTGCTTTGTTGCTGATGGCTGCTACTGTCATGCAAGGAGCAATTCAAAACTGATAGGGAGAAGAACAGAAAGTTCTTTTTGTTCTCCAGAATTCATAGCATGATGAAAGATAAAAGAAAGCAAAGTTTAATGGCTTTGGCAAATTTTATGAGGATTTAAACACTGTGACTTTGACAGATATCTCATGCAAATATGGTTGATCCGCTGGACTTCATAAAATGAGATATTTGAGACTGGCTTAAGCCAAGTCAATGTCAAGACATTACTGACAATCCTCACCGTGAGGGCTGGGTGTGGATGTGGCATATGAATAACCTGCTCACTGGCAGATATTTTCTCCACTGCATGGGTTCATGCACATTTATGGAGTCAGCTGAGGGTTTCCATATTTTCTTTCTCTCAGTAGATGTGGGAGACATAAATATAGATGGCATGGATGTGCCTTCATCACCTTTCCTCAGCACTGACCACTCTGCTCTCGAGTAGTAAAAGTGAAGTTGATTTGTACTTGAATTCAGGAATAACCCCAAGTTCCTGTACAATTGCCAGGAGAGAGCTTAGTTTTACACACATATAGTAGAGATATCACATGTGCTGTCGTCTTGTCTTTTATTGCACTCAACTGCTTAATGATACTGTCTCCAGCTTTCCAAGTGAGTTCTATTAGCACCTATCTGTAGCAAATTGGAAAAGTTGACTGACTCCTCCAGCATTTTAGCTGGAGGTTTTGGAAGTACTAATTATTTCAGCCCCTCCTTTATCAAAATGTCTACACATTCAGACAAAAATATGCAGCACTAGATCTACAGCACTGTTAGGTCTCCAGGGAAATGGGAAGGGAAGGAATCTCCTGTGGGAATTCTTCATGAGCAGGCAACAGCAGCACATCAGCTATTTTAGCTACTTCTTTGCAGATGGTTTGACAATCTGTTACAAATTATACCCCAACATGCAATCTTCCCTCTCTGCTTTTCTCCAAGTGACGATGTCTCTGGGTATCTAGCTCCAAAAAATATTCCCCTTCGTTTCTAATGATACTTTTTGTGTGATAAGCTTTCTACACAAACCCACTGATCAGCAGCATAACTCCAGATCCTATTATAATCTGCCAGGTGCAAATAGATAAATCTATTAGCCCCGGCTGGTCTTGTTTCATCATTGTGACAGCTTCCCATGAGCCTGCATTCATCAGATTCCCTCAAAACAGCCAGCCTCCATGTCACCTGACAGCTAAATTTCCATGACCGCATGACTGGACTCTAGGTTAATACATCTTTAATCTTTATTTAATTAGTCATTAATAATCCAGGTCCTGAAACATTCCTTCCCCCCCCCCCCCTTTTTTTTTTTAAATTGACTACTGGATGTTTACTGGGAGACCAGACTGATGGCTAAAATTGCTGCCGTGGATGTTTTGGCATGAACTTCCTGGCAATTTTGTTAATCAAAATAAAAGAAGCACCTAAATGTCTCTTGCTTCTTATCAAAAGACACTGGGCACATCCAGTTAAGTATAGCAACAGGTTTCTGTCTAACAGAGGTGGCAGAAAGGTTACTGTGCTATTGTACATGCTGCCGTAGCCACTCTGGAAATCACATCAAACACACGTATAAGCACTCTCTCTACAGACCCTGCCTTGTGAATTATCAGTCCTAAAAACACGCTTCATTATCTTTCCAGGTGTACATGTGTAAATAAAGAGTAAAAATAGACCAAGGGAAAAAAATAAGTAGAAGGAAGGAAGACTCAGACAGTTTTGATATACTGTAACTGTTATATTTCTGAGTTATCCCCACTTTTTCTGCAAAAAGAGTATTACTGGAAGGTGAGAATTTCTGTTGTATTAGATTTAAACTGATTCTGGTTCTGATTTCCTAATTTTCAAAGTTCTCAAAATGTATGTCAAAGGGAGAAAACCTGAGAACATTGGAAGCTGAAGTGAAGCAGGCTGAAAAGGGTGTAACCTCTTCTATCCCAGTGTAATTTGTTGAACAATCAAATCACATTAAGCCTGTATTTGCCTTTTTTAAATACTGGATCTGCTCAAGTTGACTGCATTATAGTATAACTATCTATCAGGTTTCTGCATGGCATCCATGTGAGCTTTCCTGTTGGCCAGCACTAGCAGACTCTCTCCTGTGAACTTGCACTCAGATATGTAGCAGCTTTAACCCTGGTAGGGTCGATTCTTTAGTAAGTGTTTTCATTCTTCAGCGCTCTCTCTGTCTCACTCAAGTCAAAGTCATGTGCCTTTTTCTACCTCCTTTTCTGCTACTCAAGTCACTGAAGTTCATTTTCCATCTTCAGATTGCTTTGTTGAAGAACTATAAAAGCTAAAATGAAATCAGTTCTTTTGGTTCTTTACAGGTGAAAAAATGGGAGATGTCCAAGCTGATAACCAGAGCATTGCTGTGGCTCTTCACTAGAAGCATGTATTTAGTAGAGATAGGTGTTTCTGTGCAAGCTTTAATCCCACAGGCAACAATAGTCACAGTGGCTTCGGTTACAGCTAAGTATCCATGGTCTTGCCTCAGCTTTGCAGCTTTCTGTGTCTGCAAATCTATTAATAATGACATAAGATCATTGCACCAGACCAGCTTGAAAGTATCCCAAGGCAAGATATCTTACCTCTTACAGTAGAAAGCAGTGGACATCTAAGACAGACTGATATTTCCAATGTAAGTTCTCCAAACCTCCTATGAATTGCAGCTTAAATATTGAGACACATATAATGCCTGCATGGAGAGAAATCTCAGTGGATTTTTCTTCCAGTATGTTTTGCAGTTACTTTTTGAACTCACATAAACTTTTAACATCTCCAGCATCCTGTGGTAGGTAATGAGCTCCACAGTTTTAATTGCATTTTGTGTGAAGTTTTTTTTTTTCTTATGCTTTCTAAAATCTGTCATCTGTTCATTTAATTTAATTCCCCTTAATCCTTGCATTAGAAGAAAAATCAATAATTGTCCTCTGTGCACTTTTCCATTGCTCCATTGATTTTATAGACCTGTATCATGTCTTCCTCACTCATCTCTTCCCCAAATTGAAAATTCTTAAACTGCTTAGCCCATCCTCATATAGGAGAACTGTTCCTTACCCTGTTAAGATCACTATTTTAGCTAGCTATGTAAATAGAGATTGCAGTATGTCTAAACTATTGACAGGGTTTTTTTGTGCTGGCTGTAATGTTAGAAAAGCGGTAACAGCTCTGTGGTGAATATTTGTCTTCGAAGATTTTTTTAGTAGTCAATGTCTCTTAAATTTTCTGCACAGTGAGGGGAAGAAGTAGTGCTCCCAATCTCCAACTGTTGCATAAATATTTTTCAGCCCCAGGATTCTGAATTGATTGAAGGCACAGCTCAGTGCCTGTTGCCTCTATATTAATCCATAGATCTCGTTAGATATCACAGTCCTCGGGCAGGAGACTTTCATGGAAAACAGAGGATGTGGAAGAAGCATTGTGACTAATTAGCTTAATGACAAGAATATCAATTTCTTTGCTAGTAAAGGCACTGCTTCTTCATAACAGTAGAGGGAACTGCCTCATGAGCAGCAAAACCTGATTCATGATTGTAGTCAAGCTATGACCCTTGCCTGTTTCTGTTCAACGTACCAGTTCTTCTGCATCTGGCTCCTGTCTCACAGCTTTCATCTCTGATAGCAAGGACCCATCCTTTCTGCCAGCCTCCCAGGGCAGCAGATTTTTCAGTTGTGCTTGGTCTTCTCAGGGGAACTTATCAGATCGAGTTCATCCTCTGCGTAGGTCTCCAGAAATTAATCTGGTCCATTTTAAGCCACAGTGTCTTTAAATAAGATCCAGACATACCTTCTAAAGTGTGAGCTTTGCTTTTTCAGAGTTTTTTTTTACTCTGTCCAAAGGAAGGTGTGATTACTAACACAATACAGCATTCCTTACAGTTAGAGTCCACCATAAACAAGGGAAAATGATTGCAGCTTTTGAACCCAAACTCACAGGCCTATGTGAGAACCCATCTACTAGGAGAAACAGGATTGTATCAGCTTTCCAGGCCAGCCACTACACAGCAACACTGTTATAAATCTTCATTCAAATTCCACCTCAGGAAGGCAGTGTGACGAAGCAAACATGACACCAAAGCCATATCTCTACATGAAGATGCAGAACAACCCTCTTCTGCATGGAGCTTCTGGGCTGGGCATCCCCTCAGCAGCATTGCTCCAATGGGCAGGAGTTTGTCCCCAGCTGTCACATATTTCCAAATGTTGGATACACAAAGGCATTCAACTGTTAAAGTGCAGGGGAGTGCTCTGATTTGTGTTTCTCTAGGAAACTGCCAGTGATCTGCACTTCATGTGTTTGGCATCTAATTACTTCCTGGAGCAGAAAGAGGCAGGAATGGGTGTATGAGCAATGTGGCAGGGAAAGGGCATGCACAGTAAGTCACACAGAGACACTGTGGCATATGACAGCTTGCAGGTAGATAAATAGAGGCTGATAAAAAAGCAAAAGTTAGCTTTCTCTGTTGATCTGAGTGGGAGAAGGAGATTCTCCAATATCTTCACAGGGCACTTTTTTTTTCCCTCTTAGTTTGAGAGACTGAGTACTCTTCAGAATGAAAGATAGCTAAAAAGGAAAAAAAAAAAAAAAAAGCCCCAGACAACACAGAGAACTAGACATAGATTTAAAAAAAAAAAAAAAAAGAAAAAGAGGAGGAAAAATTTATATCAGCCTAGCAGTGGAGACAGTACTGTGGCTATGCCTTTGAGATATGCTGTCCATATTTGATCATCCTGGCTTGAACTTCTCATTCCTGGCTCCCCAGGTGTCCACCAGGACACTTCAGTGCTGATATGAAGCGCCAAAGAAGACTGCAGTCCTGGGCCTCCCTTCCATGGATCACACTTCTAGTGAGGAGAACACTTAGTGATTAAATCCCCCTGCACTCATTTTCACTTGTGACTTGAGTTGGAATATTTGATTTAAATCTCAAAATCTGGCAGTTAAAAGCTGCCAGCCTAATTGATTCAGTACTCAGAATGGTTTCCCTTTCATTTCCTAGCAAGGGTTCAGATTGATTTTTATTTTTAAATCCAGATCACTGTGTCTACCCTGTTATGAATTACAAAGAACTTTCCTGGCTGGTTCCAATCCATTCTAATCTGTCAGTCTTCGGCAGAGACTACAACTATAGGCATTTGAAATTAGATTAACTTCTGCTAAGGCAAAAAGAAATCGCTGTTTTATTGTTAGCATTTATTTCAGAACATGGCTTTCTGAGCACCACTAGGATGTGGAATTATCACTTTAAACCCTCTGGGCCAACCTTTAGCATCAGTGCCACAAATTTGCTCCACCTCAAGTCACATCTGATTAACAACATGATTAGATTGATCCGTTCGGTGCTGTGGTTAATTCATGTCAATGTTTCACCAGCATTATCATGTGCTGACTGTGGCAAGGGAAGCAGCGCAGCCACCCGGTGTCTCAGTGGCTGTCAGGATGCTGTTGGCATGGGTAGGGTTTTGCTGTGGTACCCAGACCCTTTGCATGAGAGCATTCATTGCTGGTCATCGCTGCCTTCTTCCACATTCCTATAGCTTACATGGGATGTGACCCTGAAAGTCTTTGCCTTTTGACTTCTGTGGTTTGCAGTGGGATGTATAGCTCTGCTCTGGATACCTAAATCATATGTTTTGTGTTCCTTCTTATACTGTCTAGTTAAATCTCTCAGTTTTAAATCTGTGACTGCTCAATCAAGGGAAAAAAGGAGAAAATGCTGACTGCATTGTAAAACTCTCTGAGCTGGGAGGCTCATAGATCAGCTTTATTTGAGGAGTAACATGTTTTGGAAAAGCTACTGACAATATGTCCCTGGGTTAGATGTGTGTTGAATGTATAATTTCCTTTCTACCTGTTTCAAAATGATGCAGATAGACTAACAACCCAACACTGTTAATAAACCCTTCCTCCTGTAAGGACAAGTTGATCTCTTCTTCCTCATGCTGGAGAGTAGCTTGCTTATACTAGTGGTCCTTTCAGTTTCAAGAGGATTTCTGGGATTGGAAGGCACATGTAGGTAGTGTAACATAAACTAGCATAGAGCCAGCAAAGGTTATGTGCCTGGTCAGAGGCCAAATTAATTACCTTCATATTTTACATTTTACTAGCTTTTCTGCTCACCTTTAGGTTAAGCTGCCTTGGCTTGTGAGAAAATAAAAATAAAAGCAGAAAATAAAACTACAGCATGAAGTTCTCAGCAAACTCAATCATTTGCCTCTGTAGGAGATTCCCACACCTGTCTGATGACAGACAGCCATCAGAAGGAAAATCAATATATCTGAATCTTTTTTATCATATGACTGGATCTGTGGCATACAGGGAGGAAACCTGAGCAGAAAGGTAGCAAGCCAAACTGAATTATTTCTGGATGAAAACTAGTTTTCTGTGAACAAATGAAAATATTCCTTTTAGCACTCTGTATCTGGAAATGCTGCTCATTTGTGTTTAAGATCCTGTTGTAAATTGGGGCTTCACTGAAGTTTAAGATAGTGTCATGACTTAAGCCCAGGTGGCAGCTCAGCCCCACCCAGCTGCTTGCACGCTCCCCTCTGGTGGGATGGGGGAGAGAATCAGAAGAGTAAAAGTGAGGAAACTCCTCAGTTGATATAAAGATGGTTTAATAGGTAAAGCAAAAGCCACACAGGCAAGCAAAGCAAAACAAGGAATTCACTCACCCCTTCCCATGGGCAGGCAGGTGTTCAGCCATCCCCAGGAAAGCAGGGCTCCATCACGCGTAACGGTGACTTGGGAAGACAAACGCCATCACTCCAAACATCGCCCCCTTCCTTTCTCCCCCCAGCATTATGTGCTGAGCATGATGCCATATGGTGTGGGACATCCCTGGGCTCAGTTTGGGTCAGCTGTCCCGGCCGTGTCCCCTCCCAACCCCTTGTGCCCCCCCAGCCCACTTGCTGGTGGGGTGGGGTGAGAAGCAGGAAAGGCCTTGGCTCTGTGTAAGCCCTGCTCAGCAGGCACAAAAACATCCCTGTGTTATCAACACTGCTCTCAGCACAAATCCAAAATGTAGTCCCATGCAAGTTACTATGGAAAAAATTAACTCTATCCCAGTCAAAACCAGCACAGATATTAGAAGGTTAAGAAACACTAGACCAGTATACATAACCTGGAAATAAACGGTTCTGTCTGTGTGAGATTTTGCCTGTATTAAAATTAAATATCACAGTAGGAAGTAGATTTCACAAAGTGGAAGAAAATTTTAGGAAATTTTCAGTTGGGTTTGTTTGTGTTTCACTCCTATTAGATATTTCATATCCATAAACATCGGCATGCAGAATTGCATTCATGTGCTTTCCATGTTCTAGGATGTGGAAGAACTTTTACGTCTCACAGAGAAGAGAAGAAATCTCTGGTGTCTCTCACATAGTTGTTGTTCAGCATGGGACATTTGTGATATATGAGCTAATTGGTTAGCAGCAAAAAGTTTTTACAAATATGTTATTACTTGCTGAATTTCACTGCTGCTTCCAAGTAGCCTATTTAATACATATTTACTGAACAGTGAACTACATTCTGAGTGAGTTCAAAATAATTTAACTACAATGAAATCTGAATGAGATTAACATGCTAAGGTTTGGTCCAGTCTTAGATCTATTAAAAAGCTCTTTTGTTAAGCACAGCAGAAGACAATTTGCATTAGTGAAATGCAAAATAGAGAAATTAATCAAGGAACATGTTTTCTGAATAATAGTCTACTAGCTCAGTTTATGATGGATTTGTTGTTGACAATAATGCAAAATTAGCATACACAACAATTCCATCTCCCTGTAACAGATCCATGAAGGGTTTGAGCAGGAGCAGCTGGCATGGAAGAATCTGTAGCAAATCAGAAGAATACAATTACTGGGAAGCTGTTTGAGGAGAGATGGACTTTAAAGATGCACATCAATCAGGGACCACTGGAGATTAATACAATGTCTTGGGAAAAGCCTGAGTGAATCTTAGACAACACCATGTCATAAAGATGGATTTATAATTTCAGGGCTTTATATCTCCATGAGTGCTACTTCTGTAATATTGATAAAATACAGTGAAAAGTTGAAATTAAAATGGCTCCTTTAGATACATTATTATCAAAAGGTCCCTGCTTCTCTTTTTTCTTTTTTTTTTTTTTTTTTTTTTTTTAACCTTGACAACCCCACTTCTCTTTCCAGGTATCAGGCCTTGTAAATCTCTCTTCTCGTTAGACAAAAGTGCCATGCTGAAAATAAATAAGTAAACACATATCATTGCCACCTGGAGGTTCAAAGACTCTCTAATTATCATTCCTTTTAAGCTGCTGACACCAATATTTTACTTACCTACACCCTTGGATCAAAATCTGATCTAAGGCATTTTGACTTGCTTTCATCAGTGATGCAGCAGCTCATGCAGCTGTACTCTGCTTGGTGACTGGAACATTTAGGAGAGAGAAAAAAGGAAAAAATATTTGATACTAAATTTCCAAAGAGAGCCCAGAAAAGAGTGCATGTCCCTCTTGTGCTCTGTTTTCCATGGTGGCACTGTGCACTGGCCACCTCTACTTTAAGCAGGATCACTACCACTACCATGATTGACCATGTTTGTTGATTTCAAATATTAGTTATTTGTATTGCAGATAAGCACCAAAAGTACCAGTGCTGGGTACCATTGCCAGGTCATACATGCACCAGTGGTGATGAGCAGTGGGGAAATGCATGTCCACCTTTAGCTGTATGGAAGTCCAGCACCTAAGTAACCTTGCCCAAAACAAGTGCAAGTGTCACCCTTTGCCACAGCTATTCATGTGGTCAGTAGCACAAGGGAGGTGGCTACAGTGATGGCTTAGTACCTAAGACAAGTGAGTTTGATCCCCTCAGGAAGTGTGACAGCAGGCAATTACCTTAGACCAGACATTTAACTTTTCATCAGGTGAGATTAGCCCTGGTTTAGGTATGCAAGGGCTGCCACAAAGCCCAAGAAAACCATTCCTGAGCATTTTCATCCAAGTGAGGGGAGAAATAACATCCTCAAATCTTACAGCAAAAAGGGCTGTTGTTGGAAAGCAATGCTAACAGCTCCTGTAATCTTTTTCTACTGAAATGAATCCCTACAAGGCACTCCAGTAAAGCTCTATTCACAACCTGTATTTTTCTCACATCCTCTCAACAGAATTGAGCAGGCTTTGAGTGCTGCCCTCTTCAGCAGTTTGGCTGGTATCCTTGACATGTAAATAATTTATTCAGTAAATAGTGGGATCTTGTGATTTCTTTAAAATCCATAGCACTATAAGCTTATAAAACATGGAGAGTTAAGGGGACTGTTAATAAGAAAGAATCTGTAATAAGACAAGGAAAAAGTCCTCTGTGGTCTGCAAGATGGTAAGAAGGTCAAATAGTCAAAGCTGCTCCTTGGCTTTCGGTGTATCTCCTTGGTTAGTGTCTCATCATCTTAATGTAGATTAGGTCCATTGAAGGACAGGAACTGAAGGGGGAAACAGCAGCAGCAGTTCATCACAATCCAAAAATAAGCAACAAAATATAACACTCACAGCACAAGAAGGGTTGCCAGTTATACTTAGAAATATCTGGTTTTTACCTTACAGTGAAAACTCTAAGTGAAACTACAGTGAAAGCAGACTTTTTTTCTTTCTTTCTTTTTGCTTTCCTGCTATATTTTTCAGTTACCACAATCTCTTAATGTCAGACCTCATAACAGGAGAGGTGGTGGACATGATAGGGATAAATGAAGCCAATAATTCTAGGGAAAGGAAAAAACCTCACACAAATCAGTCATATATTCCAAAGCAGCAAAGAACTGACTGCAGTAAGATAAAGAGACAATAGAAGATTAATAACTCAAAAGTTATAAATAGGATGCGAGCACCCAGTTTAAATAAAGATAAAAAGATCTGGAGTCAAATTATATGTGTTTGGTGGGAGTGTGTACACTTTAAGGCTTTTTGGTCCAAGCTATTGCAAAATAAATATAATTCAGAGTTCTAGAAAATATAAACTAGACTTCCTACTTTGTCTTACTAAACTCAATCTCTAAACTTACTAAACTAAATCTCTCAGGACATCTGGTTTATAGACTTACAAGCACTAATGTTAAAGCAAGACAAAGTAAGCCTATAGCATATGATGTGCTTTTTAACCAGTGACACATAGATGTCCAGTTAAACGTCACTGATATCGTTACTTCTTCTGATGAACCTGAATTGCCTTCAGCTTTTGTATGTATGTAATGTGTATTTCTGCTGATGATGTATTTTTCACATAATGTAGATTGTGACTGCAGTAAGGTGACTTTCTTAGTCTGATCTAAACAAAATCATCTGACCGGAAGATCAAAGCATAGGCTGCAAAACATTACTTGCTCAACTTGTTACCTAAAGGCCTAAAAAAGGTCAGAGACAATTCAACTACATAGAGGGAAGGCATATTTCCCAGGCAGCAGCAGCAGCAGCAGCAGCAGCAGCAGCAGCAAGACTGTTCTTGCTCCTGCTAGTTACATCTGATACACAGAGGCTGCAGGTGTGGGGCAACTCTGTCCTCTCATCTCTCTTGGTAAAATGGCTCCCTTTTAAACCTCCAGTTTTATGGTATGACTGTTTCACATCCTTCTAACAAAGCAATAGTCCCTCTGCTCCCTGCTGCCCTCCATGTTTTCCAGCATGCAGCAACTCCGTGCATAGGCTTTATTGATGATTTGATAGAGCAGCATACAACTTGCTTCGGTGGAGGCTCATAAGTAGCTCCTCCTGGATGGTCAGAGCTTTAAGGACCAGTTCAGCAGCACATTAAACCCATTTTAATACAGCAAACTGTCTAACAAACAGGTATTTAATGCTAACTGCGGTGAGATTTTACCCAGTGTCAAAGGTAAGCAACAGCTGAATTACTATGCTGAAAAAGGAGGCTTCACGAGGGATCTGGCATAAAATTAATTTTCTTTGTGGATTCTTGTTTTGAATTTCCTACTTTTACACTAGGGATAAAATTAATTGCATGATATATATATTTTTACCACATTGCCAGGCGGTTTTTTTGCTTTTCTGTGTCTTTGGGAAGTCAATTAAATAAAAAAAAATACATTCAAAAGTAAAAGTGACCCTCTGTTAGCCAGGCATTCTTCTAATAAAAACCAAATTATCTCCTACTGAGTATCACACCAATACACCTTGCTTTCTCTAGGAAAATTTACATTAATATAGATAATTCAATCTTGAGTTGATGTAAAAAATTAAATAATATTTTTAACTACTGATAAATATCTTTTTCAAATTATATTTGGTAGGGAAGAAGAAGATGTAGTTATAAACTGTTTATCCCAAATGAAAAATAGATGAGGCTGCACTGGTTTGAAATACTAACATCTGCATTAAGAAAATTATTATAAAATACTGAAATCATAATAAACCATGGATTTTAAGTGCAAATACCAGCCATTTTAATGCAGATACATTCATATTTAATATCCAATTGATGTTAATCTTGTCTAAGATGGGATATTCTGAGATTACACAGGCATTTGGGGTTTTTTCCTCTCTCTAAGGACATTGAAGATTCAGCTATAACAAAGACTCATCTGACTTGCAACAAAATACTTGAGTGCCTTGCTCTTCATTATATAGCCCTTTCTCTAAACCAGTTAGTCTTTCCATTCCTTCTATTATAAAGCCTCCCAAAATATAATTCCAAATCACTCAAACCACATTCAGAAAGGAGTTAGTGTTATGTATCACCAGTGTTACCACTTATGTTCAGATACAGCAATAATTCATCTAGTCTTCAGAAGAATAAACATCACAAAATTAAAATAAAGTGTTGAGTGTAATTTTAGAACAGATGGGTTGTGGTTCTTGAAATTCAGGGTACAAACAGTGCATGTGCAGAGCTTTCCAGATGTAAACCGCCTGAATCTCACCTGTTGTGGGATTCTTGGGACCTCACTGAGGTCCTTCATCCTCTTTTACCCCATAGAAAAAGCGTGCAGTAACAGATACAGAAACATAATACATACTTGACAAGGCAGAATAAAATAGGTAGTGAGAGTCCTCTGCAGCTCAGGGAGATCCTGGTTCTCTGTTTACTGATATTAGCCTTTTGTCAGAAAACTGTGACTTCCACTTCAGAAATCCCGCTAAATACAGCATTGTAAAAATGGTGAAAAATTCCAGTTTTGAAAACAAGTGCCCATGGAGGTTTTTTAAAGACTGTTCAATAAATGATATAGCTGTAAAACATAAAAATAGCATTGTTTTATATACAGAATTTACTAGTAAATGGCAACAGAAGTTCTAACAGGGACTAGGGGCAGGATGGGAAGAGAAGAAGAGTGCACTGAATGATGGGTAGCTGCATACTTCAAATGCTTCCTAACAGCTAGCTTCTGTTGCTACGCAGCTCTCAAGTTATAAGTTCAAAGATTGAGTAATCATCCACTCAGATGCGCCATAAAGTTTTAGAGTTTTTCCCTTGGTAGATGTCTGGAACATTTGGGAAAAAAAGTGTGCAATTTACAAACAAGGACAAGGAAACCTGAATAGCTGTTATGATTTAAAACCAAGCATTTACTGATAAAAGCTGCCTACTCACTTTCAAGTACTTTGATCACAGAGGATTGACTGCAGTGTGTCCTACCTTATTGAAGACTTCCCTAAACCGGGTCATGCCAGTCCTGTGAGTCATTAAGTGTTTCTTGGCATGACATGCAATTTCAGAATGTGTTAGTTTAGTAAATGATGCACTTTCATATTCAAAAGCTCTTCTGAAAGCTTTTTTTAAAAAAAAAAAAAAAAAAAAACAAAACACAACACACAAAAAAGGGACAAATCCTCAGCTGGAGTAAAAGGGTGTAGTTCCACTGACTCCATTGGAGCTATGCCAATTCAGGCCAAACAAAACACTTGAAAAGCTGAAGGAAAGTATTTTGAGGAAGGTATAACCTATCCAGGTTTAACCCTGATAAAGAAGCTGAGTTCTTTGTGGAAATAGCCAGGAACAGACACGGAACTGAAATATATTCCAGGTGTCAATGAAGAAGTGAAACAGATCTGTGTGCTTCAGTCTGAGACATCACTCTGTCCTGAAGGCCAGCATCTGGACATTGGTCATAATCTTTTTTCTGCATCCTTTTGTTCACTGGGACTCTTACATGAGAGGTCTAATTTTAAGAGCATCCTTGACATTTTCTCCCTCAGCAATAATTTGACATTTTCCACATATTACTTATGAAACCTGACATCATGTCAGTCTTCTAGCATGAACTTTCAGCCACTTCAGTTTTCTTTCTACTTAATTACAACCATGACTGAAGGAAAATTTTTAGCTGCTCTTGTCCAGCTAGCCCACTTAGGGATAAATTATGACATATCTAGATCCAAATCATGTTTCTAAATTTATTAGCGTACTCATATAAGGCTACAAATGGATGTGTATATATTTTTATACATATTTGAATGTGCATGCATGTATACACATGTATGTAAATATTTTGCAACATATGCATCTTTGACAGTAAAAAAGAATTAAATGGTCATATTCTGCAAGGGACATTCAGTGTTAAATCAATACTAATTAAATTGCTTTATTTGTAGAGTCCATGCACTGTTCTGACTTTTTTCTTTTCACTTTTGTTAAGGTAAACACTTCCAAAGCTATATACATCAGAACTTTACAAAATACAGCTAGTTTTCAGCTCAAACAGCTTACCTGTGGCTTTGTTACCCCCTTGCAGGCAAGGATTTACCCAATAGAAAATTATGCCCTAAACTGAAGTGAAAGCAGTGGGCAATCAAAATTAATTTCTGAGCAAGGAGTAATTTCTCACAGATCCTTTAACTATTTCGCTTTGATACGGCATTATCAGAAAGACAAAAAAAAACCCTGTTGCTGTCGAGTGATCTCTAGAATCTCTTTGCATCTGCAGCTATTGGTACTGCTTTTGGCTATTTGGGAAGAATTAAGTAATAATGAATTTAAGGATATGATTTGTATCTTGTTTTTATGTGAAGCAGAACTTCATGTAAACTCTATGTGTTTCATAGTAAGGCTGTGCTGAGAAGAATGTATATAGTGAAAAGTCATGCTGCTGTTCTGTAGAAAAGGCCAAGGAAATCTTCAGGAGCTTCCTGTGGCTAAATGTCTCTGACCAGAGGTACACGGACAGAGGTCATGCTAGTGGAGCAGAGTCCTGCCCTGCTCAAGGCAGGGATAGCAAACTCCTGTTCTCACCTGGCCACTCTGGAGGTTGATGAAGCCTGGGTGACATGCCAGAGGCTTTGGGGCACCTCGGCAGAGTCCTGAGGGTGGCTGGAGAAGCAGCAGTTGTGTCAGTCCTGTACTGTGTCCCTTTGTCTAATTCCAGAATTCCTGCTGCTTCCTAAGGAAGGTGTGAGCCCTCCCTGCAGATCAAGGGTAGCACATAACACTGCATGTAGCTTAGTGTCCTGTTTTACTCTCACAGAAAATCCAAACCCTGGTGGATTTACTTCTCAGAATCTATATTTTATTCTGCTGATTGGGGATTTTTTAAAGTTAATCCATGCTCCAGATTCAGGCAGTGACACATCCCCGCTAGTCACAGAAGCAAACCAACAAATGCTGCTTAAGCATTTTGGGATGGGGAGCTGGCAAGGGAGTCTCAAACTTCAGGGGCAGGCTGGTTCCCTGGCATGGCTGTGCTCTTACCCATCTGCTAAAGTGGCAGTGTGCCTGCTTAAAAATTACTCAGTGCTACAAAAGTGGATTGTGCGCTGCAGGTGAAAGTGGCAACTTAAACATTCATATTTGTCCTGTAAAAAAGCAAGCATTTGTCAGGAATTTTCAGTTGAGTTCCTTTACATGTATATATGCATGGGGGTATGTGTATATATATATTTATGTTATACATATGTATGTGTGTACATGTGTACATGCAGATATATCTGCCTCGTTTCCTTCAAATGTAGATTATTTCCAACATTTATTTTCTACTCAAATTGCTATCCTTAGAATTGTAGATCCTTGTTTCTCTGCCCTTCATTTGTAACCATCAGTGCAGTGAGCAAGCACTCTTCCCCACACTTCGAGTCCTGTTCGTTGCACTGGAGGCCAGCAGCTCCATTCCGCAGTTAGCTGCATCCCTGCCTTAGCTTGGAAGGACACTCTCTCCCTATCCTGTCCTGTCTTTCCCTCTTGCTCCTGACTGACTGCTGAAGCTACACCAGGATGGGGAACGTAACATCAAAAATTAGCTTTTGTGAGGTGCCAAGATGATGGGCATGGCAGAAATGTATAAATCACTGTTGCTACAGTGCGAAAAAACTTCTTTGAAGATGTTGAGCTCCAGAATCCAACTTCTATATGGAAAGAATAATTGAGAAGTTTGGGGCTTTAATGTTGACTGTTCTGTATAACAGAAAATTTTCTGATTCCCCTGGTGACTGAACAGAAGCAGCTTAGACCACTTTTTTCCCTTACTACCATCACTCACTTTTCATCTAAAAATGTCAACTGAGTTTCAGAGTGAAGTCTGAATTCATCTGGTCAAATTAACCTTCTCAATAGTCTTAAAGTGAGAGCTGACCTTTGCTGAGGTATAACTTATGTCAAAAGCTTTAAGGAAATCTTCAGAACCTAAAGATTGTTCTGCAAGTGAGATGCTGTCTTCAAATTAGGAACATTATTAAATATACACAGAATTTGAATTTTGCCAAATTACAGCAGAAAAAAACCCAATATTTTTCCTTGAATCCTGAAGTAGAACCTTCAAATGGAGCCTCAGTTTCCACTGTAACAAAAAATTTCAAACTGTGAACCTTTGTCCATCTATACAGTTGACATATTATGCACTAGATTTCAGTTTGAAGCATATAGTTTTCAACTCTGTCTATGAAAAATTAATCTTCAGTATGATCCGATTTCTTGACTCAGCATTTTTGGAGGAAAGGGAATGCCAGGAGGAATCCCTGCATGTCCCAGGACAGGGAAAGAAGAAAAACTATAAATGACATCCATGGTTTTTTGATGACTGAACCCAGTCTATTGCAAGGTCACTGCTTGACTGTACTTTATATGGCAAATGAAAATGAGGAGAAATATTGGTGAAAGTGGTAACAAAGCTAAATTTTATACCAACATTTCTGGTTTTAGGCTTGGGGTTTTTTTTAGTCATTGAAATGCTCAGGGCAGCACTGCTGTGTGCCCCAAGTCGCTACCTGTTCAAGGGCAATTTGATGCTTTGTCCTTTTTGGTTTGAAATCTGAGTAAATGTTGACTCTCGATTTACCTTGATCAGTATCTCATGTTACGGGGGGGTTGTAAGGAAAAGGTACCCAAGGTCAACTGCAAGAATTCAGAAAAAAATCTTACACATATAACTTGTTTTAAAAGCATAAATGGTAGCATCTGCAGATTCTCTGCTACACTTAAACATCTGCCTCGGTTTACTCCAACTACAAAGCAGCCTTGGGAAGTGGATGGTACAATTGAAGAAAGGATTCTCCGTCAGGAAATAACATAGGCATGGCTAAAGATTGTTACATCTTTCCATCTTGCTGCTTAGATGGATTACATAATTAACAAATCTGCATGTCAAATGTGCAATGGAAGTATGCCTGATTCTTCTCTGAGCTGGGGTGGCTTATAGTGAAGACTCAGGATACCAGAAAATCTTGAGAGCTGGCATATGAGTGTGTGTGTGTGTGTGTGTGTGTGTACGTATCTATATATGTAAAGACAAAAGGAGGCTCCATCTTTTAAGAGCCCCTCTTGTTCTCTTTTAGTAAGAAAAACAGATATGCTTTGGTTTGTTTATTTTTACTAGTAGTATCTGGGGATCATGAAGGTCAAAGCAGATTTCATCTGTGGTGCAATGTGGCAAGGAGGAGTTATCAGTACCAGTTTTTAGTATCAATTTGGAATCTAGGTACTACAGAGATGGGCTGAGAATCATAAAGAAATGAGCATCTGTTCAGCTTCCAGTGATGCTAAGCTATCTTATTCCTCTGGCACAGATTTATTTATATGAAGTGAAGCACTGAAGCAAAATGTTGGCTTAGCCTCAATCTCTTTTTCTATTTTTTTTTTTTTTAATCCAGTGTCATGAAAACCATTTTGTTTTGTTTCAATTGTAAGTTACAGTTCCATTTTCATTTTTGGCATTGTCAAAAATTGTTTTCTTCAGGTAAATACTGGCAGTTTACAAAGGCTTATGTGAAAACTGAATGGAAATTTTGTGAAAATTCAGGGGCTGCCCTGAATGTTCTAAACTTTTACCGCCACCATCCTGTAAGAAAAGAATATGGAGCTATACTTGCATTTCCAAGTGCTTCTGTAAGTGAACTCAAAAGCCCAAGGTGGATTTCAAATGCATAGTTTTTGATCAACTTAAAAAAATGAAAAGCAGCTGTGTTTCATATCAAATAAGCCCCTCAAGCTGAAATACCTTGGTTTAAAAGTAGGTTGTTTTGGATCTGCCTATAGCCTAAGGATTTCAACAGAAAGATTCAAAGGTCTTAATGAAAATTTGATCATCATCTCCTGAGAGGGCAGGGGTTTGTGTGAGGATTCAGCTATGCCTGTCTGCTTGGGCTGGAACAGGCTGTACAACTGCATTTCAGCTCCTAGCCAGAATAAAAATGAAAACATAACTTACTTTTTCTGCAGCCTTATTAAAATTGAACTAATTTTTGAGAACATTATACCATAGTTCCATACTTCATAATAAACTGTTTATTTTTTCCCATATAAATGAGTGTGAACCATTAAGCTTTCAACAACAGCACCTAAAATAATGAGGAGGAACACATTTTTATAATGAGGATAATTGTAATTGCAGAACTTTCCAAGTGATGCAGTAAATTTTCTCTCAGCTGTAAGATTGGACTTGCTCTAAAATAGATGCTTTAGTTTATCTTTCAGTTATTAGGCTCATTTCAGAAGTCACTGTGTGAAGTTTGGTGGGCTAAATTTTCCAGAACAAACTGACTGAGGCTTATCCTGTGCTTAAAATCTTTGAGTCTTTGAAAGAATCATTTACCTCATCATTGAAATCTATTGGGTTTTTGCCATTTTTGTCACACAAATTTTCCTCTGCTACCTCCCCTGGTATTCATAATTAATATATGCTAAAAATTATTTATAATAGTAGAACAGAAATCATAATCTTCTGCACAGGAGAAAAGCCACTGGTGTCCAGGAAAGGGTAATCCACCCTCACTAGCTGCTATCCTAGTCGGGACATCCCTGATGTGTTCTCTGTGGTCAGCCACATAAAATGTCAAAACTGCGTTTTTCTGGGATATAGTAAAAAAGTGACACAACTGCAGTTGGGTCGTTACTTGGAATAACATTTTCTTTCCTGCTTTTTTTATGTAGTAGCCACGGAGTTAGAGGTAGTCAATTAAGCAGGGGCTGTTGCGGTCCTTCATGAAGATAAGCATACAGGAAAACAATAAGAAAGAACATCTTCCTGCTTGTTCCTGCTACACAGGCCACCACATTCACTCCCTTCTTTAGGGTTCAGATCATGAAGGGGTGAGAAAGGCTCCAGGTCTCCTTCAGCCTCCTGCTGTCCTTCAAATTACCCAGCAGAACTCCCCAGAATATGTGGGAGGTGCAATGAATTTGTGTTCTTGTATTTATTTCTAACGATATGTTTGATTTCCCTTTTGAGGTCAGGGCACATAAGTGATTGTAGGGCATTTAGTGCTTCCAAATAGTAGCCTTTTTGTTCCAAAATCCAACATCAAAACCTAAGGAATGGCCTTTCAGGGTTTAAGTGAATTACCAGAAAAAAGGAACAAATCTCCTCCATGCACTCCGGAAGGAAATTCTCCTCTCTTTTTTTTTCCTCAGTAGCAGACAGATTGGTTCGATCGTATGTCAATTTAACAAAGCAAACAGAACGTTCTTCTAGAGAAGGAATATCAGAGTGAGGCGAGGAGGTGATGAAAAATACTAAGTGATGATTCATAAAATGATGTGATTATTTATGT
This sequence comes from Morus bassanus, assembly GCA_031468815.1. Taxonomy (NCBI): domain Eukaryota; kingdom Metazoa; phylum Chordata; class Aves; order Suliformes; family Sulidae; genus Morus; species Morus bassanus. The sequence continues at coordinate 9,781,831 of CM062583.1, forward strand.
AAGGGCTTCCGCCCCCCACACCCATCTACCCACCACAGTTCAAACAGGTTTTTTTCTTTGAACCAATTCATCACGTAAAACATGCATCGGGATCCAGGGAAATGTTTATTTAATTAACTGTCATCAGGCTAGGACAAAAAGAAAAAGACTTTTCTATCAAAATATGCTAAAAATAAAGATGATATGATAACAAAGTGATTGTGCCAAGGATCTGAGCTTTTGCACAGAGCTCTCCTGAATATTGGTTTGCTTTTTCTGTTTGTTTTTACCATCGTGTTGAACAGTCAAACTACAGCACCAAGGCCTCAGGCAAACGATGTTCATTTTCACCAGACACCCAGCCCAGCACACTGTGATTAGCACCTCTAGATTCAAAGCTTAGCAATTTGGACTGCTAACGTGCTTTTGGGCTGCCAGTTCTGGTATGCGCATTAGTCTGAGTATCATCCCCTTTAATGTCACTTTTAAATGTTTAATAATCTGATTGTGATAAATGGTCTGGATATTTATCTCCTTCCTCACAGAGAAGGATCCCATTAGTGAATTCAGTAATTTCAGGAGGGCCAGACTTGCCTGCCAAAAGTTCAGGTCCAGTTTAGCACAGGGTCCATTTCTTTCCATACCTTATGCCCCTACCAGAGGTATCGTAAGGATCTATTTTTCCACCATCAAATAGAGGACCAGCTGCTAAATGTTTGTGTAAAAACCAGTTCTGCTGAAAGGATCCCCAGCAACCCTGAGAATCTTCAGTACAGCTAAACATTTGCTTCCCCTGACTCTCTGGATGTGCAAGCATTCATGTTACTTATTCCTGGCTAAAAGACAAGTGTATCTTTTCCTTCAGAAGGTCACCCATTTCTGCTTGTCTCACGGAAGAAAAATTCCATTTAAGTCAATAGAGAGATCTCAAGTAAATTAAAATACAGCTAGTAGATGTCTCTTGTAAGATGCCACTGTAAAACCTTAGGAAAACTTTTGTTAGTTATGTAAATTATACTAAATTACTGTTGTACTGTGTGACTCTTCTTGCCACTCCCCCGTTTGTCCTAAAAATAAAATTTGGCATATCTTTAGATTACAATTAAATAACTCTCATGCTGTAAGAATCTTCTTTACACTGTTTATTGCCATGTTTGAGCTATTCCAGAATAGTAGCTCTAGGTTTGAAAAAGTTATCTGAGGTAGGCAAATTTTGAAAGACCTACCTAAGACCCCTAGCACATCCTTCACTGAAACACATTGATTTAGCTTAAAGAAATTCACATCTGAAGGTGGTTTTGGACACACTGGCCTTCTCCAAGTGATGTTATAATGAGATACTTGGATTTGATTATGGGGACTCAGAGATCATTAAAAGGGTGAACTGCCTGGGCGTATCCTGGACTGAAACGGGAAAGTATCATGAGGACTCTGTGTCCCAGGCTTGCTGCAACATCTGTCTGCTGCCATCAGTTTTCTTGGGCTATTAAGTTGGTCTTGTAACACTGATCTACCTTACAGATTTTGGTGTCAGCTGACTTTTGTTCAATTACTCTTAACTAGGTGTTTTTTCTTCTTTTGCACACATGTTAATTCATACAGTGAAATCCTTCTGCACCACTGGCTTGTGTCCTAGATTTCCCCTTCTGCTGATGGTAAGAAAATACTTGAATGGTCCCCATAATTTTTCTTTTCATAGACAGGAATGGTATTAAAATGTAATGAAGAAAATTGTAGACTAAATGAGTAATGAATGGCACCTTTTGTCTGCTCTGAGATTTACTGTGGGGTTATAAACCCATCAATGTATTGCAGACTGGAATATTTTGCCTTCTGCACATACACACACATGCACTTTTGCCTGGTGCCTGTCATGAGGAGCAGCTGTAAATTCCCAGGGAGAGAGAGCCACTGGGAAGTGTGAAATCAAGTGTTTCATGCAGCACACTGGACTTTGTCTCCTTAATAGGAAAAGCCTTGCAGAGGACACTGGGCATGCTAGCTAGTAAAGACAGACAACACTCTCAGCAGAGGAAATGCCAATTTAAGAAGAAAGCCTTTTTTGTGCCGATGGTCCTCATGTTTTCATGAGGCAGATGCCTCATTCGCATTCATACCAACACAAGGAGAAGCCAAACCTTTCTAATCTGTGAGGATAAAAAACATGAACTTGGAGCAAAAGGAGCAGGAGGGATCTTTCCCAACTGTATCTCCAAACTACCTCTTCCCTCTGGCAACCTGCTGGGTGCCTCCTAACTGGGACTGTTAATGCTTCTCTCTCCAGAAACCACATTGCTGCTCCTCTGATTGCCAGAGGGAGGAAGCACTAAAGAAAGTAGAGTTTTGCTGTCTCCTTCCTCGGACAGAGTGGGTGCCCCCTTTCCCACCCCAGCACGATTTCCTCCTGTATGCTGGGCACATACCACAGGGCAAAACTCTTTGCTGACACCAGACCGGAGCTGCTTGCTCGGCTCCCTGGGAACGTTAGCCAGAGCCTGCCAGTGGAGCTAACATTTTAGAAATCACTATTTAAGAGTCACAGACAGGCAGTCAGGGGATCAAGATAGACAACACTAGACACAACTTGATTCTCCTGGTATATTCAGGGTACAAGCTGGATTCAGAGAGGTTTTATTTAGCTATGAACATCTTTCTATGCTGAAAGTTGCCTCATTCTTTTTTTTTTTTTTTTTTTTTTTTTGCTACCCTGCAGGTAGACAAACAGGTTCAAAGACATTTACAAAATATATCTGAACTAATGTAATCCTTATTATTATGGGCAAGTACAATCTTACATCTGGGAAGTGTTTAGCCTGAAGACTTGCATTTTCCCTCTGTTCTTCCTAAAAATGAAACATACAGCAATGCAAATGATCTTTCACCGGTGTGAAAATTATGACCAGATTTCAGCCTAAAGTCTGAGGGCTGCTGAGAGCACTTAGTGAACATCGTGACTTGAATTTATCATGCCTATCTTGAGGCATCTTCTCAACTTGTCTCAGCACCTTGAACACCTTGGATTCCTTCTCTGGCTGGTGGGTCTTTGCTAGAGGAGTCACCCTGGTTTCTATTCCTATCTTTTCCTTGTTTATTGATACAAAGCTGAATGCTTAAGTGACTCTTGCTAGAGGAACCTAGGCCTTTGTACATGTTTACTTTTAAAGGGTGGACAGAGAGTCTTGTTCAGTTTTGGAGTGCTTTGTTGTTTTCTTGCTTTGTCTACTGCCAACATCTGTGCTTCTCTCAGATTTGGATTTGTTCTGTGGCCGTGACCACCCTCATTTTCTGCTTTCCTATCAGAAAATGATGACTGAGCCTTTAAGAAGCCAATGCTGAACAGTCACCCCAAATGCTTTGACTGTGATGAGTTGTTGCCTGTTAGAAAGTGTTAGCAACCTACAGGAGACTCCCTTTTCCTCTCTTTTTTTTAAAAAAAAAAACATTTGCTGTTTTACTCAGATCTGATAAAGCTGCTCAGCTCTCAGTCATCATCATGTAAGAACACTGCATGTCTCACATGTACCAAAAAAAGTGATGCGGATACCTTATGTAAAGAAAAAATTTCCTAGGTGAATGAGTGATTTCCTGATATCAGTGAAGCATCCTCCAAGGCTGGTAGGACTTGCTGTACAAGACCTACAGGAAGAGTCAAATGGCTCCCAGAGGGAAGATGACAAACCCCTAAACAAGAAAGTCACATGCATGGCTTTCTTCAATTTTCAATTCCGTTTTGTTAAAATTTTACTTAAAATAAAAGGAGCATCCTTATATAGCCTATTACTAACTAAAGCAGCTTCAGAATATCTTCATGAGTTAAACCAGCCTATATCTTTTTTGTAAAGCTAAAGCTTGGAAGGCAATGTGGGGTGCAGTATGAATCCACGGGCCTTTTATCTTAAATGTCATAGAGGTTAGTATCCACTCAAATTGTCTGGGGCTTACACTGCTAGGCAGACTCACGGGGATTGCAAAAAGAAGACAGCATAAGGAAATCCAAGCTGGTTATGACAGTGTTATGTGTTGGGTATGATGAAGAGAGCCAGGGAAGGAAGAGATGACTGTCATGGCTCTTAGGGTATCCTGTGCCCCAGAGCACGGGCAGGCTCAAGGGTGGGACCAGGAGGTGACAGGTCCCTTAGCAGCCCCTGAAGCTGTGCTGGGGAATGTCCCTTTGGGGAAGAGGCAGTGGCAGGGGGTGGGTGTAAATATTTCATGTGTTAAAGCACTAACTGTTGACGGGTTTAGACAAAAGTACATTTCCATTATTAACCCATATTTTTCTTTTTTGAGCAAATGCAAGTGACACTGCCATTCACCTTCAAAATAGAAGCATAATTAGGTAAGTCCTGGGAAATTGAAATGTTTGTGTTAGATATGTATATTCATTAACATAGAAGGAGTTACTGTAAGCCTAGGGAAGCCATTGCCATTTAATGTCAATTTTATGTAGGTTTTATAAGACTACTTTACGCTGCTGTTTCCCCCAAATGATTGTTACCTTAGCAACTGCCAAGTTGCATACATACGTTTGCTCCGAGAAGCAGAGCTTAACAAAGTAAAGCACCAATGTTTAAGGAGTCACCACGAACCTGGTGTATATTGTGGATTTTTTAACTCATATATATACTCACCTACATAAATGATACATTTTTTTTCTTTCAAGTTTTCTGAAACTATGGCAGCTAGTCAGCCATAGCATCAACTTTGTCTGTTCCTCTTCTTCCAGCTTCCCAACTCTTTTCAAAAACTAATATTTTATTCATAATAAGGGTAATGAATCACTGCGAGGTCAGTGATGTATGTGCATTGGGTTGGGATTGTGTTGAATTGGGTAAAACAGTGGTTAAAGCTTCATGTGCCAGAGGATTCATATTCACTAGTTGTGTCCATGTGAGATGCGTTTTGATCCACATACAGACTGTAATATTTGGCATAGAGGAACAGGTTGGAATAAAATTCAAATGAATTTTGAACCTTTTAACAACCACTTAAATTTGACTTTTTGGGTAAGATTTGAAGAAAATAAGTTGGAAAAAACAATCTACCTCACTACCAATCTTTTGCTGTCTTATCCTGTGTACTGCTGTTAACCTTAAATGAGTAGGAACTCTAACCTTTTATGCAGTAAATGAATATAGGTACATTTTGCATCTGTCATGTTTGGTTATTCTTCCCCCTCCCCCACAACATACCCATTAGGCAATCTTCTATCTAAAGAAATGCATGTCAGTAAGGGATGTCACTGGAGCACATTTCAGTTTGTTCAAAGCAGCTTGTCAGAGAGGCCAGCCTTTATACTTGTTTTCCAGCTGATTTCCTGAGATGCAGTCAGACAGGTGGTTTATCCAAAGTTGCACACGAAGTTATTGGCTAAGCCAAGACTGTAAGATCCCGGGATGCTCCTCTTCTACAAGCTTTTTCTTTGTTTACTTCTGCCATAAGACTCCATTACTGTGCTGAAGTCCCAATACAGCGATCTTAAAATTGAACATTATTAATATCAGTTAAGTCTTTTCTGCCCAGAGCCTTCATGGTTGGTTTTTTGTTCATTTGTTTGGTTGTTCTTTTTACACCAGCTGTCTTCCTAGATCTGCTTTTAGTGCAACACTTGACAGGAGAAAATCAATTCCTTCAGTTTAAATAACCTGGTGAATACACAAAGTGGGAGATATTTCTTAATTAATTTTGTTCTAAACCCACTAGGTAACATTTCTGCAGGATGTTATACCTGTAAGACAAAGCATGAGCCACTAAGAAGAAATAGGCATCAGGAAATTACACCAAGTGGTATGAGTTTAATTTGAAACTGATTTCAAATTGGATTTCCTCTACAGTGACTTAAAAGCATCAACTTAAGTCAATTTTCTGGAAAAGAGTCACATAGCCACACCATTGCTACTCTCAGATAACCTATTCTTGGGACTACTGAGATTTTTATGTACTTACTTACATGGGTAAGTTAGGAAGCAGGCAAGGGTGAGCCTTTTAATTTTGTATGTGCTTGAGTGATAGTCATCCAATCCTATGGTAGCCAAGGGAGGGGAGAAAAACATGAAGTGAAGGAAAAGAAGGAAGAGAGGTATTAAAATTCAAAGCTTCACTGCCTTATTACTTTCTCTTACAGATTGCCCTGTCATAGGCAAAAAGTCAAAATCAGCATTTCAATAAAGTGCATCACGAAGAATTTGTTTCCCTTTCCTGCAGGTGAAACAGAATTGAGTCCTCCATTTATCACAACACCTTGGCATACCAACATGAAGTTCAACCATAGTTTTATTTTATTGAAAAATAGTTTCAAAGTTATGGCATTTTTGTTTTATCAAACAAGATCTTTCAATCTTCTAGCTCTGGTCTTTTGCAAATATTTATATCAAAATCTTTGGTGTGGTTGAATATTTTATTCACGTTTCTTGGGCCTGTGTGCTTTTTTCTCAGCAGACTGTAAAGGAGTCTAGGACCTCAGAGCTCAACATTGAAATGGGCTAGGTGGGAATCCAGCCACTCTCCTGAAAAAGATTTAAAAACAAAAGAAAAAAAGAAAGAAAAAAATTAAATTTAGGGTCTGATAATGCTGATGGGCTTCATTGCAGGGGACTGCAATTCATTCAGCCTATCATAGGTCTGCTTGGGGTGTCAGGGGGTTGAACTACCTGTGCAAAGATGGCAGAGAACTAAAGCCAAAAGAGAATAAAACAGAAAAGATTTGTGTATTTCCATTAAATGTGAGGAAAGACGCAGAAAAGGCCTACTTTGACAACCTGCAACCAAAAATACAGTCAGAAAGTGAACAGAGAATAACAAACTGCAGCTGGAGTTAGCACAAAAGGACATGTCCAGCCACATTGTTTCAAGGAAATAATTGAAAGAAAACTGGTGGGTTTTTTTCAGTTATCAAAACTATGGCAGCATAAACTACTTTTTTAAAATTTTCTTTCAGTTCCGATCTCTCTTCCTGATTCCAGAAAAGACTATTAACTGTGCTAAATACATAAATCATCATGTTATGTTCTTTTCTCTTCGTCACCAATGGCCTCTAAAATACAGCTTCTCAAGTATAAGGTAAAAGGCGAAAGCTGTATCCTAATATATAAAAAAAAAAAATCCACATCTAACTGAATTAGCCAGTTTTCTTGGGTAGATAACAGCAGAAGGGTAGGGTACCATACTGATGCAATGATTAACCTTGCTAAGGAACTAATTAGCCTGCCTACACTCACTGTGTTGTTTCTCAGTTCTGTATCTGATAAAGACACTTGAAAATAGAAGTATTGCCATGGCACAGAAGAGAAACACCAATCCTCTTTTACTTATCAAGCTCCAGTTTGGTTGTAGTCCATCTCACTTAGATTTTCCTTTTCTCTTTTCTTCTGCCACATACAAACAGTCTTGGTTTTTATTTTCTACTTTCAGTTTTTAGGTGCTTCTTGAAAATCAATAAAATGTAATGGTTAAGAGAAAGGACAGTAAGCTAGAAAGTATCAGGTATCTCAGTGATAAACTTTGGAAGAAATTACTTAATGTATTTGCCATTCATGTTCTTCACAGGGAGGATGATAACACCTTCCAGACTTACAGAGATGCGTAAGGGTTAATATCTGCCAAACTTTTTAAAATATTTAAATGCAGGTTATGCTGAAGCTGAAGAATAATATTTGTTGTTGTTATTAATGTAAATAACAGATGAGCTAACCACTGTGACAGTAGCTCTGTGTTTGTAACATTTGAATACATATGAGTGTAATATATATTTACTTTAAGTGTTTTTAAATAGTGACTGCTAGCTTCTGAAATTAAAGGTGCTAAGTCATTATTGTCATCACTAAAGGACTTCTTCTGGCATACTTTGCTTCTGGAGGGGGTACAAAGAAGCTAAATATTCTATTTTATAAAGAACTGTCTGCATTAGATTGAATTCAGAAGAGCTCAGGTGCTGTCTCTTTGTATGTGCTTCACTGCTAAACCTATTAAGCATTCTGGCACAAATATAGCAGCTGTCATTTGTGTGAGAGCTCTTCATGGAAATGGACTTAAAGCAAACATCCATGGATTTGGTGATGTCAAGCATCCATTTCAGTAGTTTTTCCAGAAGAAAGGGAGTAGATCTTCTCAGTGCCATAGGTGATCTTCCTATCTCATGTCTTTGGGGTTGTCACAGTTTATGCCAATAGCAATGTATAAGAAAGCAGAACAAGGTTTTGGCCCAAGCCCACAACAAAGATCAATCCAGATCCAGTTGTTGTAAATAAAGCCTTTCTTTCAGCTTGGGATAAACTCACACCTTCCTTTTGTTCCGCTGCCAAGGCTTCACTGAGCATTTGAGGTGTAAAAGATCTATCTTCAGCCCAACTTCACTCCCATTCCCATCCCAGTCTTCACCACTTGGTGAACTTTTGTGCTCTGGTACGCTAGTGCCAAAGGATGTAGATTAACAACTATCTTTCATTTAACAGCATTGGTACTACTTTTGAACTACAATCCTTTGTGCAGCCAAAACCCAACAAAACAATCATTTCAAATAGCGAAAAGGCAGAGGGGAAACTTGACTTTGTATTTCTGAAGGGTCAGAAGAGCTGGAGGATAATAAAGAGGCTCTTCAGAAAGCAAAGCATCTCCAAATTAATCGGTCCTTTTTTAGTCGAAGGAGCACAGGCTCAGCAGCAGTCACACTGCCTCAGAAGGGAGAAGTCTGCCAATCAATCATTCGATAATAGTGAGTTCAGCACTAGAAGAAGTTTGTCAGATCAGTGCTAAAGCAAGGGGGGGATTCAAAAAGTTAAAAGTAATATTGGGTTTGAGGGCTTTCTCCAGAGCCCACTGTTTCAAGAGAAAGACGGACTTAAGCTGACTTCAGGGTAGTGATGATGTAATATCTCATGCCAGTCACGACTTTTGTATCTGATCTTTTTTTATACTATGTGTTCAAGTGTTTTTTTCACTTTCTGTTAACATACTGAAAGGGAAAAACCCAAGCACTAAATAAATAAGGAAGAAAAAAGGATAACGAATAGTTGTTTGTGTTGTAGGCAAAGGAATAAGGAATAGTTTGTGTTTCAAGGCAAAGAGGAGTATAATGTCACAATGGGATTTATTGACTGAGTCTGCAGATGCAAACTTCAGTTGGGAGTTTTATCTTTCTCCCTAAATCCTTGACTAAAGAGATTAAGTTAAAGGCAGCTCAGATGACCCTCCCAGCCTTTACCTGAGCAAGGTGTAAAGTTTGAGGTATAAAGTTACAGGTGGGTATGAAGCCTGAGCCACTGGAAGCAGAGACTTGCCCACAAAATGGGGCCAAATGAGCTCACAAAGTTCTTCCTCTCCAGAGCTATTTTCTGTTGTTCCTGCATCCCTCCCTCTGCTCCTGGCCATCTTTCCTGGGCAGCAGAGAGATGGAATAAACAGCTTGTGGAAACAGAGTCAGAGCAGTGCAAGAGCAAAATGGAGGCATCACTGGCATCCCAAATGTTTCCTCCACTGCCAGAAGTTGGAAAAAATGGGCTTAAAAAGGAAAGCGAGAGAGAGAAAGGAATACAGTAATTATCCACACCGACTGCAGCAGGGATGGAAACAAGCAAAAACTAACACCTTATTATATTCTAAGCCGCTACTGTGTGCCAATACTGCCAGGAACACAGCATATAAGGCTAAAACAAAGCTATGTAAAATTACCGAAATCCATATGATGAGCTCTGTGGGGAGGTCAGCAAATCCAGAATAAATTCCTACTATGCAAACGGCTGTAAAACCTGTGGCAGTTGGGGGGAAGGGGATTATTGCTGCTGCTTTACATAGAAATCTGCTTGTCTGCACCACATTTTAACAAAGAAAAGTGGGAAACATCACTTCTTAGCTGAGGATTTCTTTTGTACATACACATCCATGCATTGCAGTCTTCTAAACATTTCAATTTTTTGCTCCCCTTTCTAAATCTTCCAGGTTACAATATGGTTATGATATGACAGGCAAGATGTGATTATTGTATTTTTCCTCTATTGCCTTCTCTCAAAAAACTTACAAAATGAAACATTACATGGGTAAGCTATCTGCATGCTTGATATTTTCATTCTCTAAGTGGAAAAAGGAAAAGATGAAAACAGAGGACATTGTGATTCATGGCATCTCATTGTTCTGCTGATCTTCTTATACCTTGAGTAGTACTTCTCTTAGTTTAAGAAAAATCACTCCTTATTCGTGTTTCTTCAAATATGTAGCATTTTTACTGCAGGAGTGAGACATCACTTAGAAGCTGGATGTTTATCCAGCTCCCAAAACTAGTTTTGTGTACTGCTGTTATTTCTTGAGCAATCCCCAAGAATTACACCACCTCTTTCCACAATTCTTTGAGAATCTTTCCATCTCTGCTTCTATTTAGTCATCAGGATTGTAACAGAGAGGAGCAGATCCTGTGCCGGAGGGAATGAGTTGGACTCGGTTATCTGAAGTAGAGTTGTGAAACTGTAGTAGCCAAAAACTGGACCTCAAGTTTTCCTCTTTGAAAATGGTTTCCAGGGTCAATTTTCAGCCAGGTATATCCAAGAATTGCTACCAAGCTAAGAAACACTGCAGCAAATACATGCTTACAAAAACTACATTGAAATCCATAGTCTACCTTGTAATGAAAACTTCAAAAAAATTCATACTCTTTCCCTGTAAATTTTTTTTCTGGTAATTCTTCATTTATGTAACCATACATATTTCTTCTCAAGCAATACTCTTTCCCTTGCCACTTTTATCTCTCCAAATTATGCCTCATTTCTGTGTTTGTGGTACTACAAGCTTTTTTAAATGAAGACATCTGAGGCTAGAAATCATCTAAACCAAACTGCAGTGACAGGTGAGAGAAAGCATGATGACAGGCCTTTACCCACTTGCCAGTTCATATTCATTGGCAAGGGCAAGATCTCACCTAGGTCAGTATGTGGTAGTCAGGCACCGAAGGGCTCACAGTTTCTTCACATAAGAGATTCCTCTAAATACCATCCAAACACGAACCACATTTAGCAATAAAACTAAATTATGAGAGCCCTTGGGGAATCTTATTATCCTGTGAGCCTGAAAACTATCATTTCTGCCCCATTCCTAAGTAGGCTGAGAAACCTCATTTCCTAGCAGCTGCTGAAAGTGTAGAGTGATACTGTGGCTTTTGGTCTAGGGTTGTTATTACATCAATCATAGTTTTACTGAGAAAGACAGCGTAAGGCCAGTCCTGTCAAGTAGTTCTGTTCTGGAAAAGGCACTGTCCCTCATTATATTTGCCCAGCCTTTTGTAGTTTTGAGCAACCAGTTTATTTCTCATAGAACTGAAAAAAATTACTTTAATTTGCAATACAAGAAGGGTTAATCAGTAGGTGATGGAAAGTCACTGGTATCTTTTCTTGCACTATAAGATGGAATCTGCCTTACATTTATTTAATGTCTTTAAAACCTGTTCAAATCTGCATCTCTCTAAACATTGCTTAGTCATGTATTCCATAAAACTATGTTTATTAAATTTGGGGGGTGGGGGGGAGGAATCTTACCTACAAGCATTGCCATAATCAGATAGGATGCTGATAGGTACCTGGAGTGCCTGACAATTTATGGATGTTTAAGGGAACTCAGTTACATCATACACTGCAAAATTAACAATACTCATAATATTTATCATAAGAGCACTGAAATACTTTTCTGGTCAAGGAAATAATGGTAGGCGTTGTAATGACAAAGCATAAATAGTTCTGAACGTTTCAAAGTGGCAGACAGAGCAGCTGCAATATTTCTTATTTTGGAGGATGATAAACAAAGCTGCATTATGAATACTTCTTCTGATGGAAAAGGATTTGTTTCTACTAAGACTGCTGCCTCCATCACCTTAGTATGAAAAAAATTTAAAAATGTTCTCAGTTAACCCTGAAAGCTTTCAAAATGAAAGTCAGCAAGATGAGTGAGTACAGAAAACCCACCATAATATCTGAGCTTACTTTTTCCATACTTCAAAATGGAAATGAATCCTTTCCCTGAATATCTGGAGATGACCACAGAAAGGGTAAAAGGGAGATTAGAAACGTGGGATTTTTTTATTTTATTTTGTAGCTGAAAAATTCAGATGGCCTCTTTCCTAATGAGAGATTCATGGAAAAGGAACCACTGGTCTTTGTCTATAACATATTTTTTTCAGATACATGTAGCTTCCTGAAGAACCACCAACAAATTCTGAAAAGCATGTAGGCCCTCTCCAGGGTGCCTCATATTTTCTTTTACTTTTAGGCATTATAGTTCTCTTTTAAGCATTGCTCCTGGGAGTAAGTTAAGCAGTTTAAAAAAAAAAATAATGAAAAAACATGGTTGTGAGGAAAAGATTACTATGAATAAGAGGTGCAATGAGAGGCGCAGAAGGCTCCTGTGATATACAGCCCAGAGCCCAGGGTGGAGGTCACTTTGACATTGAACTATCTGTGAGGATGTGAAAGGAAAGGAAAAAGAGAAAGCAGAGAACTGGAAAACGCCACAGGACATCTAGGAAATTGTACTAATGTGTAAAAAAGCAGTGTATGTAAAAATAACTGGCTGTATGATTAAGGTCTAACATGTACCTGAGCAAGGTTTCAAGGGAAGAAAAGGGATGGAAATTTGAGATGAGAAGACATCAGTGCTGGAGTACCTGGCTGCTCTTCTGGAAGTGGAAAGCAAACAATGGGAATGCCATGAGCTGGAAGGAAACCTTATCTATACTGGAAATATCTGAAGATAGTCTGGAAGTATTTTAGAAGCTTAACCTTCAGAAACTTGGTGCAGGACACTGAAATTGGTGTCCTTAGGACAGATCACTGGTGCAGTTCTGCTAGGATGTGTTACATGGGTTAGCAGGAAAATGACAAGATATAAATCTCTTGAAGACAGCCATTAGAGATAATTGAGAAATGGATGATACAAGGAATGATGAACTCACTAGCTGATACTGAATTCACATTCATCTGTCTCATCAAGATCTATAATTATACAAAATTACAAATTAAGTGTACTTTCATTAGGCTCACACGTAAAAGGAAATGGCTTTTCTGATGATAGAAGTACATTTGCACTGGAGGCCCCTCAGTACCTGATCCAAATCTTTTCTGGCAACTTAAAAAGGGCCCCATTACCTTTTTAAGGTGAACTGGAAGAGCTGAACCCCACACTAAATTTGAAAGTACATTAAGCAGAACTAATTACACTGAAACCTCCCCTCAGCCTATCTCATGTTTTCTCTCTGCCTCTAGGGCTTCTGTGTCTCATTTGTGAAGTAAATTAAGGCCATTGTTCTAGTATGAGCCACTTGTTTAGCCTCTTGAGCTCAGTCTTGTGTAAAAAAGTGGAACACAGTAAAATTTAAATAAATAGACTTATTTTGACTCTGCTTTTGCATAATAATATTAACATCCTCTGTGAAACACTCCTCCTCCTCCTATCCCCACAAGTCTCATATTGTTTAGCTAAACAGTATAAAATATGTTCAGAGAAGAGTAAAAGAAAGAAACAAAAATACTCCTCTGAGTTGTCTGGATTCTTTTCTTTGTCTGAAATGGGTGTGAGACCCCTACCTGGTTGTAAACCCTGGGGCCAAATCCACCAAAACTTTGAGTGAACGCTCAACTCTTAACACAGAAATAATTTCAGTCAATTTGTGTTTCTGTTGGGTAGCCCCAGCCCAGTGAGACTAGACATGCTTAACGCTAAGCACTTTGTGAAATAGTTACCTGGACTCCACCACTGTGCGAAACAGGCCCCCGGGGCAGAGCTCTGTTTGATTGGCATGGATGTGTTAGCTCTGTTTAATAACGGTGGAATTAGATGGCCCTCTTCATATCTTCTTAAAACACTTTTCCTTGGGTTTAAATGTAAGTCAATGGCAACTTTAGGAAAATTTTCATGTTGCGGAAGTAAACATTTGAATCTAAAGAACGGCCAAAATTAATGAAGTAAACCTCAACTTTGGGGCCTTGCCACCCTCCATTGTCAGAAGCATTGCCTTGTGTACCTTGTGTACCTCAGCAAACTGCATTCAGGGAGAATTATCCAGTGGGACAGAGAGCTTCATCTCATAGCTGTATACAAAGCATGAGGAAAGCTGAGAAGAAAACGTATGAGTAAGATCAGTGGTGAGATTATTAAAGTAGTACTTTGAAAGTTGAGAGATTGTAGTTTTGCCACTGGCTTCACCAGAGTCAAGATCTCATCCAATAAATCTAAGTCAACTAAAATATACTGAGCCATTATGCCAATGAGATTACTGTAGATTTAAAAGAAACACATAAAATCTGATAAAATATGTCAATCTCATATATAAGAGAAAGTGTTACATTTGCTTAGGTGTTATAGCTGTAGGCTGCAATGATAAATTAAAAAAAAAAAAAGGAAGAGGATATTTATAAAGCCATAATATCAGTATTTTCTGATTTCTTGACATCTTTTGCACAGCTTTAAAATACCCTACTGTCCTGTGGATTTCACCCTGAAATAAAACAAATATCATAGTTGCAGTATACTTTACAACACAGAGATATCATAGGCAAGCAAGGGTCTCTAAAAGGTTGGTGAAATCAAATATGTGTCAGACATCTGTTTAATTCCATTAAATAAAGTTTTAGAAAAGATGACTTAAAAATAATCCCTTTGGATCAATTTGCCAGTAAATCTCCTTCTGCCACACCCTCCTCAGGTTGCATTACGTGGCTCATTTTCTTCCTGTAATCCTACCAGTCTCCTGTGTACTGCAGATTAAACAAAATGAAGAATTATGAAAGCGTGGAGATAAAACTGAATAGACAATTTACAAACATGAACCAAATCAGGGAAGGTATTAGATATAAATATGCTTCAACTGAGGAAATATTAATTTTCCCTGCTTTTTAAATTGAAAGAAACATCATGAAGAAAAGGAAAAGCCAAGGTAGGAAAGGATAAAGGGAGGGAAAGGAATGTGTCCACTTGCTCCTCATGCAGAACTTAAGAAATATTGTCAATATTTAAAACCTCTTTTTCTTACTGCTAGGAACAGGGTGATATCAGCAGCTCATCTGGAAAGAAAGCATTTCATTTTTCAGCACAAACCCTAGATTTTCCTCTTCCTAAGTGCCAAAAATGGTCTGTGCAAATATGCTTTGCTCTCAGCAGTGTGCAGATGAGCAGCAGGCAGCTTCTTGTTTCTGTGTACCGTATCTGAGAAACCCATCATTTATTAATAGCTCTGTTGACAGTCACCTGGAGCCCCTTAATTTCCCCGGATTGCTCTAAATCCAGATTTGTCCAATGGTCCCTGCAATTAAAGATGCAAATTTGGGTTCTATACTTTTCCTAAGAATACATGTTTAGGGCTTATATTTTTGCAGCTTTCCCCCAGCAGAATGAGTTTTCTTTTTCCTCCCCAGAAAGGTCTCATATCTTTTTACCCTCTGAAGAGAGGAAGGAACAGGCTGTTGTATCAGCAGTTGCATCAGCAGAAAGCATCTTCCTCTTCTCAGGACTGGAGTAGCAAGGGGTGGAGAAAGGTGCAGTGGTCTCCTTTTCCTTCTTTCCTGCCTCTGCTCACGGAGATCAGAGATACTGGGTAGCAGAAAGGAGAGAGGAGGACCCATGCAACTGCTTCTTCTGGAAAATAAGAAAGAGAGATCATGTGGAAGGGATTCTCAAGAACTTTTAAGATTTTTTTTTTCCCTCAGATAGTGTGTGTTCAAAGCCAAAACATTCTAAAACAATCTGTTTAAATAAACTTTTAATTTTGTAACACAAAGGAAGCTGGTGAATAATAGCTTTTACATAGTTAGAAAACCTAACTATAGGCTTTGGTAGAGACATATAGTTTTATTTCTCAAACTTTTATGGGAGAGGAATGTTTCACAGACTTTCTTTTCCCCTAGTCTGCCAGCGAGTTTGCCCCACGTAGTTATCAAGGACAGAGCAGTCTAAAAAGGATTTGTCAACTCTTTCCTTTGCCTTTTTTCTATAAATGAACCATCAATAACCTAAACAGCTTCTTTATGCATTTCTTTTTGTCATTCAAGCAAAGATGTCAGTACAGTTTTATGACTACATGTTTGTTTAAGTGTTGGCAAACTGTTCAGATTAAGGGCTGTTTTCATACCTGTATTACGTTTGGAATCAGCGCTTGGGTGACTGATACTTCATTACACACTCTGCTTGTTATTGTCTTATTTGATGTCATAACTTCTATAAATAGAAAGAGTACCCTGGGTAGGAAAATGTTATAGACAGAGAGGCATACGAAATGAATATTATCTTTCATTATTCTCTCAGAAAATTGTATATATTGACACGCAAAGCCCCATTTTTCTAGAGATCTGGCCTTTTTCCTGACAGAAGACTGTAAATCACAGCTAGCTGTTGGCAGCCTTTGTGTCTACTGTTCCTGATGTATTCCTACAGCCTGCATTTCGTGTATGTACAAAGTTGGTTATGGCCAAACCTCTGTGTTCTAAGTTAGTTTATATGAATAAAGCTAAAACTGTCATCTTGTTTTGTGAATACTAGGCAAAATGGGTTTCTTCATCGCTCAGTAGCTGTTTTGTTTTGTTTCCCTGAGAAAATTATTTAATCTCTCTGAATTCTGTTTGTCTCAGTTCTAAAATAGGCATGAATATAACCTGGTGGTTTTGTGTAAGTGGTTTGGTCCAAGATCCCATCAGTTTAAGGCTGAGGAGAACTGGCTTAAATGATTTGATGGATTGGGGAGTTTGCATTATTATTCAAATACAGATGTCTTCAAATGGACATTCCTAGCAAAGAAATACAATTTCTGTGGAGTTTGGAGGTGAGCTTAAGAACTGTAATAATGATGATAATGGAAACTTTCTCTTTTCAATGACTTGTTTCTCCATGTTGCTGTAATTGCCATCATGACTTTAAGCAGTTGCAACTCTTATCTCAGTGGTCTCCATGAGCTATATGGGGTTACATGTGAATAGAGATACAGTTGCTCTCTTTTCCTTTCCTCTTCCAGAAGAATTTTTCTACACAGGTTCCTTTTCACCTACACTGCAGCAGAGCAATACAAGAGGTTGGTGGAAGAAGGTGGGGTGGGCATCCGCAGATCCATGATACACATGGAAACTGCATGTATCATTTCTGACCAGGGCCAGGACAGTACAGATGTCACTTATCCTTCACCTCACCTGGATTGCTAGATGATTGCCTGTCAAACATATTGTAGCATATGAAATTATTTTGGTAAACCACGGAAAGGCTCCACTCTGTACTTAGAACTTAAGCAAAATTTGAACTGAATCTCTTCTGAGGTGTGGCTATCTCTGATACTTCACCTGACTTCAGGGGCATTCCAGAGTCAAAGTCTGAAAAATATTCAGGGCTGAAGAGGAAATGTATTCCTCAGATAAAACAACTAAGCTAGCGCTGGAGAAATCCTAGATTTTTCAGACATTCCCTATGCAGTGATTAACAATGCATCTAATTCTCCAGGTTTACCTGTCCTTATCTCCCTGCCAGAAATCATACTCTTTTACTCTACTCTTTGTCTTAATTAAATAATGGTGTCTTCAGTGACGAACTTCTTTCTATGTGCACACACAATGAAAGTTTCAGCTCAGTTTGTGGGTGTTAGGTTTACACACGTTTAGATTCAACTGTGCTGAAAAGTGAATGTGCAAATGTTTGTTTTAAATGAGCATTTTTGCTTTGAAATGAAGCTCAAACTTCCAAAAGGATTGAATTTTACTGACAATTTTCTAATAGGCTATATTAAATAACACTAAAGGCAAAAAGAAGAACTAAAGTCCTAGAGATCCTAGGTCAATGAGAAACTGAATTTTCAGGTCTTCTGCTGATTCGTCCAACTGCTGTTGAGATTTATATAGTATTGGAGAGAGACAAGAAAGCACATTGATCCATTTGTACACACATCACATACCCCCGCCAATTGCTGTTAACTCCTTCACTCTATCTTTTAAAGTCTTAACCTCATACATAAGAGTTCTCACCTGGTTAAAGGCAACCACCTCTATAGGTTTCAGTCAAACTGAGCACCAGGAAAAGTAACAGCTGTATTCCTTCTGTCAACTAATACCACTTTTCATTATCTCTTCTGGAGCTGATGTTTTTCACTGAAGAGATTCTGCTCCCTTAGTCCATTCTCACTACTGGCAGGAACTAGCACTTCCTCTGTTATCCAAAACCTTCACTGAACTCTGGAGTTTTATAAACCAAAGTGTGAAGGATCACCAGCACCTGGGCATTGTATTTAGCATTATACATCTGCAAAGCACGGCTGGGTTATCTTACATAATTAATTTCTTCTCTTTGTCCCCATCTCCTCCTCTTGCCCTTTTTCAGTTGTGCATTAAAATAAATCAATATCCTGTTTTGCGTGAAATATCACAAAATGCAAATAAACTGCAGTGAAATGACTCAGAAAGAGGATTAAGATTTCGTCATGAGATAAACCTTCCTGTTTTAATAACATTTCATTTTTATGATATTGTCTTTTTGTAAAAAAGAAAAAACATGAACGTTCCCGTGGCTGTGGGGCAACTCCTACTTTACCCATCTGTTGGAATTGCCCTGAGATTGTTCCTATCAGGTGCATAAGTTGCAAATGAGAAAGTTGTGTGACTCCCCTTTGCCACCAGCTTCTTGACTGCTTCCTAATTTTCATGTGGTATCAGTTGTTTCTAACATTAACATCCTTGATGCTGGAAAAACTGTACACTGGCTGCTTTGTGCTGCTTGTCTCCCTCTAGATGAATGGCATATCTACCAGTCCCACCTGCTTATAGCCAAAGGTGTTCAAAAATTCTGTAAATGTGGATGCCTAGGTAAATGCCTTAAATCCTCAATATCGTACTGATAATAGTATTGTGAGAACAAGAAGGTAATATATAGTTGTAACGTGCTCTCAGTGACACCATACAGTTTTGTGATCAACACCTCCATGTTCCCTAGGTTTTTCTTAAGAAAAAAATCTGATCATCTGGATGAAGACATGAGATATTTACCAGTGTTATTTTAGGTGAAGCCAAGCATGTGCTTCCTGTGTTTATAGTAATTACATTTGTCTCAAGCAATACGAAAGGCAGAAGTATTTAAATTTATTTAATATTTATGAAGAATTCTGAGCTAAGTTTTTATTTGCTGTCTCAATGCTTTATTATTACATATAAATAAAGCACAATATATAAAGATACATTGAGAAGAATTTTCAAAATGTGGATTCTTGAGAATCATTTAGCAAATTCCTAGAGAAAATGTCAAGGTACGGAAACTGAAGGATGGTGGTAGCTGGAAAACTAAAGAAGTTTTAGACTGTGGTTAAAAGGAAAGCCAAGAAATCAATCGCAATTGTTAAAAGTTGCTGCAAGAAAGCACTGCATATGACAAAGGAAAGGGCACACTCAGAATACATCAAAGAAAAAAATGAGCAGGACATCTTAGAGAGGATATGATGTTCTTCAATTCTTATTCTGCTGCAGAGTAGGAATAAAGAAATGACAAATGGGAAGCATTTAGGTCACCTCAAGCATGTGCAAGAAAATTTAACAAGAGAGAATTAAAAAAATAAATAAGATGCATATCACAATTAGAGCTAAACAAATGACAGAATAAAGTTATGTATCATAATAATAAAATGCCTTTTGAGATGGCATTGACCCTTAGGGATAAAATTGGAAGGCTCCAGATATTTCACTGCTTTCACACCAGCCAGTAATGATGAAGAAAATCACCCCCATGAGAGAAAGAAGGAAAAAATAAATGGGAAAGAGAAGCGAGAAATTAAATTTAATCCTTCTCATGAAAGGCTTTTCATATTTAGATGTATGTCTCAGCCTCTCCCAAGTGATCACAGTCAAAATTCCTCCTGTGTAGGACTGACTACTTTTCTGCCAGATGAAGCACCATACTCCCTGAGCTCGATTTCTGCAGAGAAGAAGTGACATCCAGTGACTTTTCCCCAAAAAGTTTTCAGCGAATTTGATCTGTGTAGGCAGCCCACCTGTTGTGGCTTTTCAGGAGCAGCCTCTTTTTTCACAGCTGATGTTCCTCATCCCAGACAAATGCTCATAAATACATTGATGTATTGGTCCCTTCCTTTGATACATCTGTTTCCTCTTCTGTGAACTGACTCCCTTCTGCAATAGCATTGTTCCTTTTAATTCCTTCTGTTCAAATGCCAGTCATTGTCTGCATGCCTTTTCAAGACTTTCTACATTAAGTATTCAAGATTACACAGGCTGTTTAGAACAACAAACAATTTCTGCCATGCCTTGCAAGGACGAGAGTAGTAGGGTCATTTTCCAGCCATGCACATTGATTTGCTTTATGAATTCTAAGAATGATTTTAAGGAAATCAAGAGGGATCTAACAGAGCTAAGGTGATTAGAGGAGGTGATGACACAGAAGTCATTTGAGAAGAGTAAAAATGCAACACAAACTGTAAAGAAATGAGTTATAGCTAAACTGGCTTTTTTAATGAAGGAAGTCCTGTCATGGTGAGTGACTTGGCAAAGATGTTAACTCTGTGCAGTAAAGGAAATGTAACAGTACCATCATGACCATTGACAGTATGTGCTTATCTGTTTCAGTGAAGGATTATCCTGTGAACAAATCAAATACTCACTACCAAATTCAACTTTAGTGTTCTTCCCTGCAGATAACCATATGGCAGCAGAGCTAGAAAACCTTGAGGAATGATTACTAGATTAGTATAGGAACTTGTACAGAGAAATTCATTTGACACTGTCTCTGAAGTGATGTGCAACAACATGTTCTGTTTCCTTTAGTGAGAACTATGCATGTGAAGTGTCTTAGAAAATAGGTGTACAGCTTGGTAAATATGGATTTACTATCTTTGAAAATATAAAGCCTATTTAGACAGCTGGATGAGTGGCCACATTTAAGCTTCCACATTTCAAACTTACTTTCTTTATCTAGATCATTTGTTGGGGAAAAGCGTTAATGGAAGCAGTCTTAAAACATACAAAGCCACTGGGACAGGGAGTTCAGGGATTTGATCTGTAAATTAAGATTACATGTCTTTCCATTTCAGGCAAACATTACTGAACTACAAAATTTCAGTCAGAAGTCTCTGCATCTAATTTGACTATAACAGCTGTAAAGTTCTGGCATTTACAAGAGATACAGAATAATAAAGAAAAAATAGACATTTAATATATATGATGGAGAACACAGCTGTATATATATATATTTTACCCTGGTGCATTACAGATATGGACATTCAAAGAAATCAACAAGTTTAAATCAACCCATCTTAATACATTATATTTCTTGCCTCAAGGGATTAATAAGGCAAGCAGATTCGTGAAGTGTTTTTAAAAACATTAGACACATATCTGAATAAGAAGAAAGAGCAGCCCAGCTCTATTGTGCTCAGATGACATTCTTATAAGTTTCTTAACTTTTAAAGTATCTATACACAGCAGCTTGACTCAATAATATCTCAAGGCAGTAATGAATGCCTTGATTCAAGTCGAGTTGAAATCAATGATGAAGTCAACAAAATCAAATTAACCTCAATGGAATTTCAATCAGGTCCAAAATTCTGGCGGGTGATTGCTGCTGGACAAACTGCTGGATTATGTCATCCTTATGCTGATTTAATTCATCAGAGTCAAGCCCCACATACTGAAATGCAGGACTGTAGTTTTGATTCAACTACAACTAGTTGGACGAGAATGGGGAAAAACCTCTCTAAGCTCAGGTTTCCATTGTCCTTCCATGATTTACAGCACTTAGTCACCAGAATAGTCATCTATCTCACACTGAAATTTACTAATTTATTTACAAACAATCTGTCCATTTTTCAATGCCATCTACTGGGGTGAAAGCAGGCTAGCATGGAACAAAAAGCAGTTTTCAGAAGATGATCGGTACTTCATGAATTTAGACCAAATTTTTGTGCTTCAGCCCAAGTGAAAGATGACTCTCTCAGGTAGGTAAGACTATTTTCAGGTTGAAAATGTTCTAGATGTACTTCTCAGATTGTGATCTGTTTATTTAAAGCAGTAAATGCCTGAGAAATTAAATGGCACAGCGTATGGTGCATAGTTGATAGCAATTCTTTGTGCAGCAGTGGGATACAAGAAAGATCTTCCCATTTTGAATGAAGCTTCAGTAGTATCTCTTAAAGGAAAATAAAGAAAACAAAAAAGGGAAGTAAGTCTAGAATCATAACAGTATACTTTTGCAATTTCTTGTTCCTTCAAAATTAGCAGAAGCCAGAGTAAAGGATAAATGATCAATGTATTAAAATTATATCTTTGTACTGTTACAAACCACTAAGGTAATGAAAGAAGACAGCAGCCTAGTTGGGTAGAAAATCCCACACTGGGTTTGTAGGTCAAGAGTGATTTTTTTGTTGTTGTTTTATGATGTTACCAGGGGTGTTATGATTTAAGCCTGAGATTCACTGGAGGTTCTGGAGGAGGAAACTAAAAGTTCACAGGAGAGTGGTTACCCCTCTATATTAGCAGTAATTCAGTTTAAGAGGAGTGGGTTGGTGGACCAAAACAGTTAATGCAGAATTGTTATATACCTGTTATATATGTGTGGGGGGATTTACTCCAGATGAGATATAATCTAGTCCTTGGGGATAAATGCCTCTAGGATTTGTGGTTTGAAGCTTTATGGAAGGAAGAAGTATCAGGCATGTATTGAGAATGCCATGGGGAGGCAGCAGGGCCTTTGGACTGCATGGCTTGTGGCATGGAGCTGTCACTTGGGTTTCTTCCAAAAGGAATCTGTTCTGGGGGCACCAAATCGCTCTGAGAACTGAACCAAAGAGCAGTCAGGTGATCCACTTCACATCTGCCCCATTGGTCTGCAGCAAATAACTCATTTGGACCCAGCCCAGGCATCCTCCCATTCTGTCTTTGGACAGCATAGTGATTTGTCACTTTGCATAAATAATTCGATAGGGCTTTTTGGTGCAAATGAGTTTTGAGCATCTCTGTGGAACAACAACAAAAGGAAAAAATTTAAAGCAACTCAGTAAGAAATAACAGGGTATCTGCCTAGAAATAGCACTAGGTTACACTAGGAGGTAACTGATGTTACCAGAGTAAGATAACCCAGAAAGAGCCAACCTTAAAATTCCCTGATGTCACACCTCAAAGCAACACAAATGGTAATGCTTATAGTAGCTGAAATCTTCTTTGTGTCCCAGTCTTGATTTTTATCTCATTTACCCCAATGGAGCAGCATGGGGCTGAGTTGTAGGAATCCTTATTTCCACCAGCATTGGTAAGATCAAGATCTTGTTTTGCAAATGAAGGAAATCTGACATTTGGAGTTTTCCAAAGAGCTAGTGCTTTGTGACAGCTTTTATATATGCAGCTAATGAATGGTGGAGAATGATTACAACGGGACGTAGAAGTAAGCATGGGTGCTATAGCAATAAATAAGAGCTGATATAAATCAGTGGCATTTTATTGACTTCAGTTCTGCTGGCCTGATTTAAATCAAGTATGAATTTGGCCCCAGGGCCTTGCAGAAAAATCCCTGGATCTGACTCAAGTCCTGCTGTCTTGACTCAGACAATTTTTTCCTAAATTTCAGTGACAGTCATGGTTGAACAAGGATTTCAGGATTCTGCTATCACATAACACAAAAAATAGCTCTCTCATCAGCATTTCATTTAGATTTGAAAAATATCTAAATGTTTTATGGAAATTATCAGCTTTAAAATTGTTCCCATTGTGAGGCATTTTCTACTCCTCTTATGTTCAAAAATGTAAGTCACATTCCCCAGTTAAGAAAAAATCAGAAGCATATATAAAAAAACCCTGAACAAAACAAATTACCAAATTTTTTTGTGTTATCTAAAATGTAAAAGTTGTATATTAAACAGAAACAAGCAAAATATCAATGGATTCATAGGCACACAGCACTGTAGGTGGGGAAGTAAAGAAATATGAGCTGTCTTCATTTTTCTTGTTGCTTTTATTTTGGTGTTTTCAACACAGACTCATCAACTTATAGGAGTGTCAGGCTCTGAACAGAGCCACATGTTAAAATAATTACTAATTATGGGAAAAGAAAAAAAAAAGTACATGAAAATGACGAATTTTTTAAGAGACCGAGTTGTCTCAGGGGAAAAGCAATTGCATTGCTTTTGAAATCACAAACCAAGGCATGAGTATAATTTCATATTGCAGTAAGAGTGCTAAAGCAGATCTACAAGTGATCTATTTTTATGAGCTTCTATCTCATTTTCAGGAGACCTTCCATATCTGTGTGTAAGAGAAGGATGGCAGGTTAGACTCAAAAGGAGCATAAAGCACAGCAGTGCTTACCTTGCTCTGGAATAGCAATGTTCATACCCTGGTATCAAATACAGGAGCGCATTAAATCTCATATTGCCCCATTCACCAGCATGACAACAACTACAAGGAAACAGGAGACGGAACACAGAAACTGCCCCCAGACCTGGATACTCCAGGTGTGTACCATCCTGCAATTATGTTCAGCTGCAAAAGCACAATCAACCCTAATGAAGGAAAACACCTGGCAGAGCAGGAGGTATATAACCACCTCAGCTAGTAGATTCTTAAGTCTTCTGAGTTAGGACTCATACTTGTGGTCTGTGCAAGGAAGCTTATTTTTTCCTAGACTGAAACAGAAAAGGTATTTACCATTTTGACCTGTAAAATATGTGGATGTAAATAAGCATTTGAGGGTGGTGGGGTTGGGTTGTTTTCGTCAGTTTGTTTCATACAGGTGGTGACTCAGACAAGAAAAATAATTCAGGTCAAATGGGAATAAAATTTCTGGGTTTTTTTTTTTAAATGGGGTTTTTTGTTTGTTTTTGAGAGAAAGAAAAAAGAACAACACCATAAATAACTAGCAAATTTATTTTAATCTCAAAGTAAGTATTTTGCTGTCTGTGGGGAGCAGGAGATTGTGTTCAGAAGTAAATTTGTATGAATTTTCTTCATACAATAAGAAAATTCTTATTTCCCCATGAGAAAAGGAAAGACTGTTTCCAAGATGTTGCCTTGATTTTTTCTTTTCTGTTTTCTTGCTGCATTGATCTGTTGAAATTGCTTGACTAGTTGTTGTAGACTCACAGATTGATTTGGGCAAATGCATGTGAGAGTTTTTCTGTGAACAAACTAGTCTTCTGAAATATTTTCACATTTCTTCTTCAAAGCACATATAAAAGATAGTAAATTTGATCTTTGGCTTGATAAGTGAGTCTGGTAGAGGTCTGTTTCCACTGAAGCCACGAGATAATGTTCTGATAGTGTGTAGTGTTTCACAGAGTTTTCTGGCCCACTCGTGCAAAAACTCCTTGTAAACATTTTAGCCTGCTCCCAGAACTCGGGCAGTAGCATAGCTCTGAAACATCTGTCCTACGCAGAAGTGCTCTGCACGCGTGCGTGGGAGTGAACTCATTAACTCTTGTGTACTGCTGTAGTAGCCAGTTCTTTTTTTGTAGTAGATAGCTTTGTAGTTTGGATTAGGGTTGAGCAGCTCAAGGAAAATGGTGAAAATACTTAAGTTTTATTTCTTTAAGACACTGTGAGACAGAAGAAGTCATACCTCCAAGCAAGCAGGAGTTTTCAAAAAAAACTTACCTAGAAATCTACATACAGGCAAATGCAATCCTGTCTGTATATCCACAAAAATCACACTTCTGAAAACTCCTGAATTTTATAGGGCTTATTATTAGTACTCCTCAGCAAAAAAAATTAGCAAACATCAATAGGCTAGGCAGAGAAAAGCAATGATCACAAAATGTCTTCTCAGAGGAGCCAGCTAGGAAGGTGCATCCCTCAGTCAGAAACCTGGCCTTGCCATCCCCACCCAACACCTTCCTGGGAAAATTTCTGTATCATTTCAGACGTGGCCCTGCAGATCTTGCTACAAAGAGAAACTCCTGTTTAATTTAGTTTGCTTTGACTGTGTTAGAGAACCGTGAAGAGTATCATGCAATTCCCCACAGGCCTGAGCACCAGCACAGTCATTGCCATGTCACTCAGCTGTCATGTTTTCAGATCAGCCCCTTTCTGACCCACTCCCTCAACACAGGTTATTGCTGTCTTTGATATTCAATGCCCTGACTTAGCACTAGAGCTAGAGCCAGCAGAGTCAGGTTTATTTTGCCGCTTAAGCTTTTCAGAAAAGTGCCTATGAGCCAAAGACCAGTGTTAAGCCTGAAGCAACTCACTTTAAAGCAGTGCTTGGCATACCCTGAGCAGAAACCCTACCTCTACTGCTTGTTACTGTGTCTTTACTTCACAAACATCATAGGTGTGCAAAATGCAACCTGCAGAGGAGGTCAGGGCACTGCAGGTGAGTTTCAAAGTTGCCTGTGAGTATGAGAAGAAAAGGCAATGATACCAATGATGGAGGCAGCAGTTGGCTGTCAAGCCTTGGTCTCTGGCACGTTACACAAACTGCACTTTGTGTTACATTCCTTGTGTGCACCTGCCAATTCTGTAAAGCACAAACTTTGCTGAAAGAGAGTTTCAGATGGTTTCTTGCTGTTTTCTGAGGATTTGGGTTTTTTAGAAAAACAAGTTTGATTATTTTTCTTTGCAAAGCTGTAAAAATAAGAAAAAAAATGGAGGTTGGAAAGTAACTATTGAAGTCAGAAATAAAATGTGTTAATTGGTATGTTTGCTTTAATTACTTTGGGATACTTTGGTATAAGATTGTCCTTGGGATTCAAAAAGGAAGGTGCCCTTTATGTACAGGATAAAGCTATCCTTGGCTATTACCATTTACTTAGCCCTTTAAGTTAAAAAAAAGTTAAAGAATTGAGCAGAAGTCAATGACATTTAGCAGAGTGGGATGATTAATCCTGAATTATGTGGCTTAGGCATGGATATAAATGATCAGTGTTTCAACTGAGTTGGGGGGGGAGCTAACCTAGTGTAAAATGCAAATGAGAAGCAGTAGGATATACAGTGATCAGCCAATCGGGGTTAAAATAGCATTGGTGATAAAGGTGAAAGTGGAAAAGGATTCTGCAAAAATAACTGGTATAACAAAGGGTTTACACTTAACAGCAATATTTGGAAAGAAATATGTGATGATGGTGTTCCCTGTTTCTTGCAACTTTGAATGAAGTACTTTAGACTCTTCTGAGGCTGATATGTGTGCTAGGTCTGGGATGCCCTGAGATGTTCATCTCCTTGACATTTCAATTCAGTCACAGAAATCTTTGGATTACACATTGTTCCTGTTTGATAGTCACATATCTCCATTACTAGGATATATAATATCCATCACTACTAAATGTTCGGAAAACCTGTCTAAAGACCAAGCTGTGAGCTGGGAAGAAGCTTCTAATGTTGATGTGGGTAGTCAGCTAAGATTCTGTTGGGATTTGAGTATTTTAAACCTTAGTACACACCTACACTTTGGTACTCTTTGAGCCACTCTTTCCACATACTTATAGGTAAAAATGCAATTATTTTGTGGATAGTGTATCACACCCTTGAAGAATAATGAAATGTTTTTAGCCACAGGAATAATTCATGGCAGCTTGACTTCAGTGCAGAGCACCCATGGGTGCTACCCAGGATCCTTCTACCTAACTGCTCTGTTTGGAGTGAAGCAGTACAACTGTCTAGACTGGGAGGTAATTTCCAGCCATTAAGGTTGGTCTTCTGGGGAAAGGGAAGCGGTCCCCATCCACGTTTCATTCAATAGGATGAAAGTCCTGAAAAGGAAGAGGTCTTTTCTAGCAAAAAATTGGTTTACAAGTTAATTATTAAAAATTAGTCCTTTTTGTTATTACTGTAGTATGACATGAGACCCCATCAACAGTGATATGGTTCCTTCTAGGTGTCTGACAGTCAACATTTTGTCAGCTTAAATATAGGTTCTGTCCTAAGACCAGTCAAAATGATGGGAGGGCCTGGACTCAGCTGAAAGAAGGCTCCTGAGAGGGGCAAGCCTGCCAATTGCCTGGGAAAAAAGCCCCACTGTCTTTTTCAAAGCAAGAATGCTCTACAGAAATCTGAATCTCAGCGGCCTACAAGGGACCATTTTACCCCTGGCAGGGCGCTCTCCATCCACAGCAAACTCTGCACAGAAGAAGCAGTAGCTGTTGTCCCTATGCTCTCTGAAAAACATGTCCCTGCTCTGATGGCAGAGCCCTCCTGACACCCTGCAGCCCCCTGGGATGGAAAGGTGGGGTAACGCCATAGGGCACAGAAGGCTGGGGAGAAATGCATGACAGTCCTGCACAAGATAGAAGGATGCCCTGAAATGCAAGGGAGTGGGAAGTATGTAATTGCAGGTAAGCACAGATGATATAGGGATGCACTTTCTTCCGAAATGTGGAGGTCAGTGTGAAACACAAGATCAATGTCCCTTAGCTGGATTGATTAAATAGCTTAAAGAGAGGGTCTAACATTAGAATGATATATGGCGGGGGGGGGGGGGGGGGGGGGGAGTGAGGAAGAAGACATCCTTCTCTTGGCATACAGAAAATAGTCTTAAGCTGCAGTCATGTTCAGAGCATGCTCTAAGTCCAAGGATCATGTCAGGTCTGGTGACAGCAGCCACCTCACTATAGAAAGATGATACAGTGACACCAGGTTGCCACTGCTTTTGATTTGTATCATTGTCTTGATTCTCCTTAATAGATCAGGTCTGCTTTTTGTAAGGGCCGCAATCTTATGTTAATGTGGAAACAATTTTCTTCCCTGAAATGAGGCTGTTGCCAGATGTATGTGGCACTTTACATTTAGAGGTGTAAAGGACTTCACAGCTCCTTTAGGACTCTGCCTTAGAAAGGCATCTCACTGCCACAGTTTGATTCATTTACATGAGCATAAGATCATCCCATCTGAGCTTAGGCAAATTTGATTCAGAAACTAAGCTGTGTTGGATTGGTGTTAGTGTTTTGAAGATCATTCAGATCGGTTTTGAATGACTTGCTTGTCCTGGTTTAGCCCCAGCTGGCAACTAAGCCCCACTCAGCTGCTGGCTCACTCCCCTCACAATGGGATGGGGGGAGAGAATCAGAGGAGTAAAAGCGAGAACTCATGGGTTGAGGTAAAGATAGTTGGTAAAGCAAAATCCCTGCACACAAGCAAAGCAAAACAAGGAATTTATTCACTCCTTCCCATGGGCAGGCAGGTGTTCAGCCATCCCCAGGAAAGCAGGGCTCCATCCCATGTAACGGTGACTTGGGAAGACAAACACCATCACTCCGAACGTGTCCCCCCCCTTCCTTCTTCCCCCAGCTTTATATACTGAGCATGACGTCATGTGGTATGGAATATCCCTTTGGCCAGTTTGGATCAGTTGTTCTGGCTGTGCCCTCTCCCCTCCCGGCTTCTTGTGCACCCAGCAGAGCATGGGAAGCTGGAAAAGTCCTTGACTAGTGTAGGCACTGCTTAGCAACACTTAGCGCCTACTTAACAACAACTAAAACATCAGTGTGCCATCAAGACTGTTCTCCTGTCCAAATCCAAAACACACTATACCAGCTACAGTAAGGAAAATTAACTCCATCCCAGCCAAAACCAGGACACTATTAATCCATCTGGGCCATAATTTATTGTACAAACCTTCCTGTTCTTAAATCCTTGCATTAATCTCTGTTTTCTGGGAGACTTGTTCTGAGATGAAAAGTTAAAAAAAAAGCTATATTAATCACTTAACATTTTTGACGTTTTTATAAAGGCCTGAAACATCTAAAAATCCTCCTCAGTTTCAGTTCCAAGCAGCCCTAGAAAACCTCAGACAGTAACTTTTAGTGGAAACACTGAGAAATTTAGTAGTTCCTTTGTTTTATGTTCAAAAATACAAAGACATAGAATATTTAAAAAATTTTTACTTTAGGTTTATAGATCAATATGAGGAAGTAAATAAAGAAATACCATGAGAAATATCTTTGACAGGGAACAGTCCGAGTATCTCTCTTAGCAAGCCATGGTTTACCTGAACATTTAACAGGCTGCCTCTAGCTAAAGTGTGCCATTACTGTACACAGGATGAAATAAAGCAAGAAACCCAAACCCCTGTGACTTACATCACTTACATACAAGGATCTCCCTTTCTTTTCATTGTAGTTGGTTTGATAATATGCTGGCTGATGGGAGAACTTGTGTTATATTTTTGTCTTGTTGGATTAACGTTCCTTGTTTTCTCTGAGTTTCAGCTGAAGCAAGAAACTCAAAGCAAGCTAAGACTTGCAGGAAGTACCACATCTAAACTGTTTGGTGATCAGTATTAAGAAAGATAATTGTGGAAATAACAAGGATATATTGATGTTAAAGTTTGAACCTTTGTCCGACATGCCTCACAAGACTAGATTTCCTGCTTAAATTGATATCAGAAGAGATACAGTAATTATTTAATAGTATTTAGAAATTAAGATGAAGATATTTCATGGATTTGGTTGGTTTAAAGTTAATGCTATTTCAAGAAGGTTATTGTTTTCTTAATTAAATGTAATTTTAACTTCTGAGTAATCTAGGACAACCAAATACATCCTTTTACATCACAGCTCTTTATTTTTAAACCCCCTCCCTTATTCTTTGGAAGGTAAAAACAGTAGGAGTTTAATCTCCTGTTTCTGCTTTTACACCAGCTGAAGGGCACAGAGCAGTGTTACAAAGCATCATGGAAAATCCCATCAGTCTTCTTTATAGACCTTGTATTCTCTGCAGAGCCTGATGACATGAGGAGAGGTAAGGAATAATCATATATAGCAGCTGGTGGGAATTTTCCCTGAGTTGGGCCAGGACAGGTTCTGGAAAGATGGTTGTTTTGTCACCGAAAACCAGGAATAAAACTCCTTAACATGGGGTGTATTAAAGAGCAGGCATTACTTTATCATGGTGCTGGGTGCATGGGGGATCTTTCTGCCTAGCATGCACGCCTACCATAATTCCTTTTTGACATTTGTACATGAAAGTTAACATACCACACCTATCTAATACATAATCATTGACCTGACTGAGCATCCCAATGGAAAAATGGTTTGTATCTTCTCCGCTTAAATTTAAAGCTACATTTTTATTTCATTTAATTTATTTATGTAGTAAATTAATATTATTTAATATTTAATATTGTTTATAAATTTATTTATTTAATTTTAATTCACTGCGCTTGCTCAAGAGGAGTGGGGGTGGGGGTAGTCCTTTTGGTGGTCACAATCTCCCCCTGCCAGAATTACCTTACCCCAGTTTCCCTGCTTTGGCCCCTTCTGGGCCAAGATGTTCCCTTTTATCACTGCTGACTGATTTGTGGCCTTCCCTTATCTTCAAACCCTTCTTTGTAGCAGGATGTTTCCACTGTCAGTCCTTGAAGTTCTACTGATTTGTATTCTTTTAGGAAGTTCTTGTCAGTAAGGCACTCATTGCTAATACCCTCCTATCTGGCCCAAACATTATCAAAATTCTCAGGTGTTACTTTCCACTCCTAACTGTGATCCTTTCCTAATTACTAATAACTCCTGTGCTATTCCATTTTGTCCAAGAAAAAAATATATATATATGTATGTTTGAGGTAACATTTTCACAGCAAGGTGCTAGACTGTTTCCAGATTTACTAGGTTAAGTGCATGTCTGGGATGGGTGTTAGACTCTGTACTATCTCCTGTGCCCAACTGACTCTCCTGCTCTGCTTCTCAGCTACCTGCTCCACAACATGCACCTTGTTACATATACCCCTGCCAAGGCAATGAAGCTTCCTACAGCTCGGTATGAGGGGCTGCCAGCCCCTGCCTGTTGCTCACAACAGCCTGCCACCCACCTTCCATCTGGCCCTGTGTAGCATATAAGTACTCTGACTTGTTTTTTCTCAGAGATTTTCTCCCAGATGTGAACATTCCAAATGCAATATTTGACCCTTAATGTTATATCTTCACTGTCTTTACCTCTTTGGCTGCGTTGTTAAACTACTAGTGTATTGTGGGGACTTGTGAGAAATAGATAAAGGTGGGTTTGGTAATTTAATTTATATTTTCACTGCCTGGTGAGCTGGTTGTAGTGAGAATGGAAGCAGAGAAGGCTGTTAATACAGAAAGCGCCTTCAGCTATCCCAGAGCTAAGTCAGAAGCTCTTCCAAGTAGCCAGTGGGAGGGTTACATTTAAAACTCATGAAGACAACCCTGAAAAGACTAGATTAGTTCTGATGTGTTATTCTAGCCTTTACCCATTACACAAACAGCAGATGGTTCATCATGTTATATTTTATTGACCTACAGGAAGTGATAGAAGAGGTGTTTTTGTCACTCCTACTTGCTACAAAACCTATAAAAGTTGCTTTTAGCTGTTAACTAGTGACGTTAAATTGGGTATCTGTCTTCTTTAATGAGGAAAAATGTAAAAAAAAAAAATCAATGAGAGTAGGGTTTGTAAACGTTATCTGAATCCCTTGGGCTTATTAGGTAGAATGTTCTTATAGACAGCAAGAACCATATGGAAATCCTTGAGGTAATTTCATGCAGTGTTGTTCCATACTTGTAATTCTTTGGCTGTGCAGATGCTTCCTATCTGACCAGACTAAGTAAAATGGGTAAGTCACCCGTTAAGAGGATTAAAAACTTCTGGCTAGAAGAAAGCAGGGACCAAGCTTTCATGTGCGGCATGGAGTTGGGCTAGTATGATAAAAGAAATGCAAAAAACAATCCAATTTTCACTTCTGACATACTTAGATAACAGCAAAATTTGAAGCTGCTCTATTTTAAATGAGATACCTAAACGGCTTACAAATGATTCAGGGGTAAATCAAGTTTAGAATCTGAACTAGATGCCTAAAAGCAAACTTTGTAACTTTTCTGTGAGTTTTTCTCCTAAAACAAATGTAGTCTGGAGTTGTCAGTCTCTTGAATGTTCTATAGCCTTAGAAAGTTATGTTAAGAATGCGAACTTCGACAAAATTGTAATCCCAGGGCATAGGATCTCCACTTTTTTTAAGCTTGTACAGAGAGGTTGTTCTGTCTGAGCCAAGCTTGGACAAATGGAGACTGGGAATAGTGGCTGCAATTCCTGTAAGTGTAGACAAAACCAATCAGATGTGCACGTGGCTTAATTCAGTAAAATGTACGGATTGGCCATAAAGCTGGAAGGAATTTAAGACATAAAGTATTAATTTTAATCAGCAGGGCACAGGTGGCATTTACATGTGAAGGATTGAGGCAGCGGGGCGGGGGGGTGAACAGATAGAAAAGCAGAGTCTAACAACTGGTAACAATCCTGTTTCGTATCCAGCTTTCATCTGTTTGGCTACCCTGAACCTTCAGTGGAAAGTTGCATATATTTAATTTAAATAGTTTCTGAATGATGAAGGCAGGTAGGGGTGGCTCTACTCTACAAATTGCTTGACAGGTTTTATCTCCAAGGAAAATTTTCAAAAGGAAAAAGCTCTGCGGTATTTAATTTCCCTGGAGTGGGTTTTGAGACCCTAATTTGTATCAAAGCCTATCCAACTTTACTATTCCTCTGTGTGTACCTTGAATGGGTCACCACTGTGTGCTTCATGCTTCAAATCTTAGTTTACAGGAGAGCAGATTGCTGATGATGACTTGTAATTTCTTATTGTATTAAACAAGCAAGGTGCCACCATTCCACACACACAAAAAAAAAAAAATAAAAGCACACTTTCACAACCCAGAAAAGACAGAGTTGGTACTTAGGGCAAGATGCTTTAAGAGCAGGCAAACAAAGTTCAAGGCCAAGGCAACTATGGGCCTCTCAGAGACCTCATGGCTCAGTCTATCATTTAGATTGTGAAGAGGCACGGTGGCTGCTTAATGAAGTACCACTCAGCAAGTTTTGGTTGGCAGTCAGCATATTTTTCAACTGGGAAATTTCCTGTCAGCTGTATCACAACTTTCATTGACTGAGCAGAGAAGGCCAGCACAGCCAAAGACAAGAGAAAGAAGGAAAACCTAACTGGCTTAGGGTAATGCAAATGTCTTGTGGAAACCTGCTGTAGAAAAGAGTGGAACAACTCTTTTTAAACACTATTTCTACTTAAGTGTATTTTGAGTTGCTCAAGAAATAAGACTAACAGCAATAAATCAGGAACTGAATGAAACATGCATCCCAGCAGCTTTACTGAAACAGTTTGGTGTTGGCATCTACTTTCATCCAGCAAAGCTTTTTCTTCTAAATGAAAAATCATAATTTTTTTTCTCAAACTGAATTAAATCACTCAACTTGATGATTTTTCTCTAGCAAATCAAGTTGGTCTAGCACAAAAGCAGTTTATTATACAACCTCAAAGCTTGGTGCAGACTTGGATTGGGAACAGAATGAACCCCTCCTCTACCATTGCAGTACCTTTGTGCTACCCTTCAACTTGATGGGTTCAGCAGTGGGATCAAGGGTTTGTATTCCTAAATGTTAGTAATAAAAAGGGGGAATACTATACTTTTAGCTGTTCTTGACCTTCCCCACCACTGGGGCTCTGACAACATGATGCTGCTATTCAGCAGGGTAGATTTATCTCTGAATCTTGCGGTGTCTCTTAGGAGAGCCACATCCAGGGAGATTAGTCTTCTGGTCTAAGCAGAGAAACATTCTTTCATTCTAACAGGATCAGAGTTTATGGTGCTCTCATCTATTCCAGCAAATGCTAAATCTGTTGATGGAGGGTGATGCTAGGTCTGTTTTCCCCTCTAACCATTCTCCATAATGAAAGCAAAAGAAAATAATTGATGTGCTGCTCTTAGACGCTCAGTCTGTCTTCTCATCAGACTTAAACAGGAGACACTGGAAAAAATCTGAAAATGGGGGTTTACTTGCATAATTTTTCACTATTCATTCCTGTTCATATCTCCTAAACCATGGCACAAATAGAGCCCTAGGTCATGTTTCAGAGGTGTTATAAAGCAATGGTAAACTGTAGATTTGGTCCAAATGACTGAACAAACTGATAGAAAGTTGGTGGTTGGAGACCAGATCACAGTTTCTTGGAGAAGGTGGCAGGACTACCAGGAAATCCAGCCTGCTTGGGCCTTACCTTTTCTGACTACACTGCAGCCACATCCCTGTGTCCTCAAAATAGGTACCCTTGCACCTAACTCCTGTGTCCCATCTTCCTTGGCTGTAGGAATGGGGGTGATTGCCCAGTACATTAGGGTCTGAGCACTAATGTGGTGCGGGCTGCATGTTACTCAGGGACTAACTGGAGTCAATATAAGAATGAAGAGATTCTAGCTCAGGAAGTATCTGTAAATGTGTTAGCTTTGTAACATGCTTGGACTCGAAATGCAATAGTGGAGACAGAAATAACTCTAATTTACTCACTGAGGGTCAGAAAAGGGGAGCAAAGCATGAAAAATAGCAGAGTGGTGGCTATAGGAGGTACTTTATCTTTTATTCTTAGCGAAAAGCCCTGCAGAGCTGTGGGTATGTTGAGTTCAAGCCAGTAAATTTTTTTTTAACTGTGAGCTTAACTGCAAAGCCATGAGAAGTCTGCCTGCATTTGTGAACAGTGGCTTGGGGCCTGAGAGCTCAGGGCCTGTCTGGCCAGTGCCAGGCTCCCTCCAAGCTGCACTTCATTTGCCCTTCTCAGCAGGCAGGTCTCAGCCACCTTGTTCACTGAATGACAGCTTGGGACACATCATGGTAATTTACTCTGTGAGCTTTTCTTTGAGCAACATGTGCACACCATGAAACATACCTGCATTGCCCAAGTGTTTTTGCTAAATTGTAAGTGTGTAGTCATATTGAGAGCATATTTTGTATTTGAGAGCTGATTATGCACATGAATTGTTTGGCAAATATTTTCTGAATAATGAACAAACAGTTGAGAAACTCAGTGTTTGCTGACAATACACACAAACAGAGCAAAGGTAGAATTCGTCAGCTACATTACTCATTACAAATTGTTCAACCAGCTCTAATACACCTTCTTTCCTTCTTTTGAGAAAAAATCAGGGATTAGGTTCTTCAGTATATTACTATTTGATTTTTCTCTCACTGAATGGGTTTTACATTTGAAAATTATAATCTGCTGCAGATAAACTTTCTGAAAATGGTCTATTCCCTTATGTCAACCTACCGTTACTTTTCTCTATCCTTATAATATCCCACTTCCCCCCCCCCCCCCCCAAGAGTAGAATAGTATTTCCAAATTCCCAGGCTACGACTCATTACCCTCGGAGCATCTCACAGCCAGAGCTCTGCAAGGGGAGGCACAGAGGGGGATTCGCACTGCTGTTGGAGCAGAAGGGACAGAAAAGCTGTTGTGCTGTTATTTTAAACTGCTGGGTCTTCTCTTTGATAAAGTTAATAGACCTGTGCAGGACTGACTGCAGTGAAAAGATGGTTTCATCACCTCTGCTACTGCTAGAAAATGTTATTCTTTTGTCTTTTGAATTCATGGGTTTCAATTGTTCCTCCCAGAGCAGTGAGGACTGAGGAAATGGAGAATAGGGCACCCCGAAGGGTGTCAAAAATAGGATTTGCTCATCTCTCAGTGCTGCAGGCTCGATAGAAATGAGCTGTGTCTCCAGCCAGCCATCAGCAGAACCCTCAGAGCCCATGCACAACACAGGCAAGAGCTCAGATAATTCAGTATCATCTGCTCTCTTGTGCCGACTTTGTTGGTAGCTCTGTGCAAAACAGCAAAAGCTAAACCTCAAAATAAGCTCCTTTCATAAACTTGGCTGTACGGGTAGTTTGTTGTTCTGTGCTTTTTGCCTCTAGGCATCCTCAGGGATTCTCTTTTTCCTCGGCTGCTTCTTAAACCAGTATCTGTGGGGTATTTAGCATTGCTTGTGGCACAGTTGCTTTCCTGTGCTTGCGGGGAGGCCAGCGTGGGCTGGCTCTGCCTTGCATGAGCTGTGACTGCAGTATGTGACAAGGCCCCGTGGCTTGACTCCTTGCCTTGTACCTGCCGCAGGGCTTCCAGCCCCTGTATGCCAAACCTGTGTGTTCACAGTCCCCGACTACAAGGCAAAGGGCCTATGGGACTAATATTTAGTTTATTTGCCAGGTGGCACTTGAAGTGGTGTGCATGGTAGTGCTGCATATGAATTCACAGACTGGCAGAGCCATGCTCATCACCTGCCCTTCCTTTTGGAAGAGAAGACAAGCCAGCCACCTTCACCTCGGCAGGTGGGAATAACACACCCATCCC
Organism: Morus bassanus; assembly: GCA_031468815.1. Taxonomy (NCBI): domain Eukaryota; kingdom Metazoa; phylum Chordata; class Aves; order Suliformes; family Sulidae; genus Morus; species Morus bassanus. The sequence goes on from CM062583.1 coordinate 9,818,872, forward strand.
GAGCTCATTCAAGAAGCGATAATGCTTTTCTTCCCCACTCACCTTCCCCCTCAGATGCTTGAGGCTGTTACTGTTTTGAGGTATTTGAATTAAACATTTCTTGTGTTTATTCTTTGGGTGTTTTCTCCCAATTTTTTGTGGCTTTCTCAACATGATATTTGAAATAAATTATATCTTGAGGTGCTTCAATATTTAATGTTTTTCTCCCAGCAAACCCTGGGAAGGCATAGGCATGAACACACACATTTTCTGTTTTGACACTGTGTGCAGTAAGTGATATCTATTCTTCCTCACTGGTTATTTTTATCCGCTTACCCTTTTTCCTCCTCTGTTGCTACTCTGCAGCTTTTCTAACCCTTCTCCATTTTTATAGCAAAAATGAAACTCAGACAAAGAAAGTTTTTCAGCTTTTGGAAAGTTACCATGTTTCAGTTGTCCTTTTCAAAAGTGAGAAAAAAAAAGGGGGTTGGAACTTTCAAGGTTTAGGTTTTTAAACTCTCTTCTGTGGAATTTTCTTTGGGGGGGAGCAAGGAGGAAGGTATGTATAAAAAAACTATTGGAAAAATGAGCATTTGCTGCTGTGAAAGACAACTGAGAATTCAGTCTTCCCCAGCACCAGCGTTTGGATGATTAGCAAGGAAACAGTTTCAATAATTCTGTGGATAACACAAGGGTGATCAGGCAGAATTTGGCTTCTTGCTATAGCTGTTTCTGGAAATTATTACACTCTATTCATACTCAATAGATGGCACGAATGTAATTTGAGATCAAAAGGTTACTAAGAATCAGAAACAACAAGGAAATTAGGATTCTCATTTTCCAGAGCTGCCTTTTTAGCTAGTGCAGACAGTAATTTCTCTTCGCTTGCTGGCTAAGAGACATTTTATTATTTGCAGAGTCATTCAGTAGCTGAAGGTCTGAGCCAAATGTGTCTGCAGCTTTTCGTCATGGACGGAGTATTTTAGCTCTCCCAAGAACTCCGTGGCTATCTATGACAAGGAAGGGTTATGTTCACGGTGCCACTGGCATTGTTTGGCTTTGTAGGAAATGGTAAGGTTGCAAAGGAACGGTTGGCTTCTCCAAAGGCAAGGCAGTACGGTGGGATGAAGTGAAGCTCATAACACCCTAGGGTTTTTTTAAGCCACTACCTTAGTGTACATGTTCGGACGTCTGGCTCCATCTACTATAGACCTAGCTAGGTGACACAACACAGCATTTTATTTTCTTGTAGGGCTTGGGAAATTCATGACCAGTTATTGATACTTATTTATATTTGGATGTAGACATTATATCAGATGTGCTTTTACTGCCGTTTGTTCCAATAAAAAGGTAAAAATGTATAATCTAAATGTAAACTTGTCCATGAGTAACAAATGAAAATAATAGCCAGTAAGTTAGCAGTCTTCTTGAACATGAAATACTGTGGAAAGAATATGATAAAGGCATACAGAAGGATAAATGGAAGAAAATACGTTTATTTTGAAACAAAAATTGCAAAGGGGGAGACAATTGTACTCTAGACTTCCATTCTGTCAGAACAGAATATAATAAGCTCTCTTGATTCTTAAGGAAAGTCTTTCGTCATTATCTGCAGCTTTTAAAACAATAAAAAACTAAAAATGAAACATGGATTACTCCTCTAAGGAGTGTTTGCCACTTTACGCTTTCTCCAAACCCTTGTCAGTAGAACTTCTTGGCTATTGTGTTAGGAAAAAGAAAAGTGTATTTGCCATTGAGATATTCAGAACAAAGCAAGGCAATAAGATACTTGAGACAACAGCTAGCTTTTCAGCAACATATATCATTATAGCATGCTGCTTCTGAAAGTCTGTGTGACTTTCATATGTAGCTCAGTAAGGCTGACTTGTGCCCATCTTTCCCAGAGAGCTAGTCATGAACTTGTTAACTTTCATAATACAGCACTATTTGTAGCAATCTCAGTATTATCAGTATCAATCTCTTCCACTTAAGGATTTTGCTGCCATATCTTTCAGATCACATAAGGGTGATACAGTAGGATTATGTAAAAAGCTGATGGGAGCTTTCTGTGGAAATGCATTTCACCAATTTTGAAGACAACATTTATGGATACACTTCTAGACGGTCTTTATGGCTGCTGGAAAGGGGAATAGGGCACGGGATCAAGGGAGGAGAGATGTTTGTTGCTCAAACTCAGAAAATGCAAAAGGAACATTTATCTAAATGTAACTTCATGCAAAACTAAAAGTAAGCCCACAAAGGCTTGCTGTGTTAAAGCTGTGTCCTTCAATTTGCTTGTGCAGGCTTCTAATGGTGCTGCAGGCTACTGTGCTATCCATTCACCTTCATGCTAGCTGAGACCATGTGTAATTGCAGAGGAACAGGTCTTCCTTGGTCCCAAAGAGAACTACCAAACAAGCACAATTAATGAAACTCCTCTCTTCTGGACTTGTGTCACTTGGGTCAATTAATTTTTAAACTCAGTTATAGATGGAGGTTTTTGCTGCACATACCAAAAAGATTTCTCTGCCTTTTTTCCTAAAGCCTTTCCCCTTTTCCCTACATTGAATATTTGGCAGCATTCAGCTGCAGAAAAATAAATAGCTGCATTGAACATCATCAAGGTTTTGTAAACTGCTGCCTTTTGTTCTCTAAATCCCTATTTCTCTAACACTCCCAAGAAATTCCTGATCTTTGAGAGCCAGGAAATACGGGCACGTTCAGTTACAAAAGTCAGTCTAAGACAAAAGTATCAATGTAGCATCATTGTGTGGTTCCTATACCACCAAAAGTCCTTGCTTTTTTCTGACTTCTGCATGTATAGCAAGGAAGTGGGTTCCGTAGTCGCATGAGGATTTGCAATTGTGTGTATCCTTGAGTATCCTGTGTACCAGGTGAGCTGTGTCTCAGAAATAATCTCAGGGAACATGTGCAAAGCCTCCCTCTGCACCTCTGTGGTCTACAGCTGGGTCAGCACTTTGCAAAAGGCACATGGCTTTGTCTCTTACAGACCTTAAATTGACTATTTTTCAACTTTGAAATAGTGCTTGAAATCATTAATAACTTGAAATAATAGAATGCTTCAAGAGCTGCTTTCTAGAAGCTTTTATGACACTTGGAAATATATGTCTATTTAACTCCTATGTGACGGGACAAAGCATTCTTGATTTAGGGTTTTTTCCATGCAGCAGTATTAATTTTGGAGGGTGAAAGTTCTCCTTGCCAGATATTGCACCTAAGCTGTGGATAAAGAAGGATTTATCCCATCTGATTGTATTCCAGGGTGGGTTTTGGTCCTTTTCTTGGCACATGGTCATAGTTGTGCTGCTCCAATGTCAGCTAGGAGACAGTGCTGAGATTAAAGAGATCTGAGCTGTTTGACCATGCAGATTATAATAAAGACCTCAAAGATTTTTATTCTATATTAGAACAGTAGGTTAGAATAATTTAATTCTTTTAATAATAGTTTATTATAAGAGTCTCAGTTTTACCATTGGTAAAATTATTCAGAGGAGGATGCACTGAAGAATTTAAAGCAGAACAACTATCAAAGCAAAAGGGATTTCCAGCTAATAGAGTTACTGAGTGATACATTTGAGGAAAATTCTTTTGTTTTACACCGGTTGTTCACCTTCTTAATTTTATGTTGCAAGTCTTGCATGTTTTAATTAGTGGTGCATTGAAAGATGAACATATGTAGATTTTCACACCACAATCTCATTTGGATACATGAGAGCAAATAATTTAATTTTAGGTTGACTTTTACTTTGCCTGTCTTTTTTGAAGTATTTTTCAAAATCTTCTAAAGGCCACCACTGGCAACATCACTTGAGAAAAAATTTAGATTTTGCTGGATAACTACATTGCTCTAAACAAAAATGGAAATGCATTTTTACCAAGGCATTTATTCCCAAGTTCTTAATTAAATCAGTCCTTGCTTAATTTTCTTTTTCTTATTTTTTTTCTTGCCTCACCTTTCCTTTTAATGTTCTAATGAAGAGCTATGAATCTGGTGTCTGTAAGAGGAACGTTTATCACTATATTTTGACTACAAAATTGTCCTGGCACTTAACCATGAATTTTTCATTTCTTTCAATATTTTCACGTTTTTCCACAATTTTTCATTATTTGCTGTTAAACTAAGCCATCTTCTTCCCATGAGAGTATTTGTCCACCTGAATATTTCCATTCTTTCCAGCAGCACTACTCATGATTAATTCATTTTTACAAGACAGCAAATCTTTCAGCCACAATGAGCTCAAGTACTATATGTTGGCAAAACGTTAGGCACAAAAGCTGATGAGCAGAACAAACAGGTTTGTCCCAGGTGCTGATGACATCAGTACCGTGGAGACTGTTTTTTTTTCTCTGTTTAAGATAGAGGAGGACTTGGAAATTTTTATCTCTCTGGGTAGAAAAGCATCAACCACACTTCCTATAACTTCAATAAGTACATGCAACACGGGGACTGTGCATCAAGGCCTCTCCTCCTTCCATAAAACCATTTTTTCCCTCCTTCATCCAACTGCAGAGCAATGTGGCTGAGGTCATGCCACACCAGAGGCAAAGGTTTCAGTCACTGTTGACTGCATCCGGCAGGACACAGCTATCATTTGCTTCCCCTTGTAAGTATCTGCTCCCTTCATCTGCCCTGGGAGTGCCACACTGGGAGCATCCCATTTCCTGCCCCTGTGACTATTGTATCCCTACATAGAATATGTGGGAAAGAGACGTTTCCATATATCATCACTTTACTGTATGTCAGTTATATACTTTTTGGATGGTATACCTTGTGTTATGCCCATTGAGAAATATGCTTTACTTTGTAACAATAAACAAATCAACCCAAAACATAATTTTCAAAAGGTGCTTTTCCAGATCAGGTTGGAATAGGAAGGAAGAGCTCAGTCACACTATTTGTTCATTAATATGAACAGACAACTGCTGCAATAAAAACTCAAGCAACGTCAAAGTTATGTCCCTTATAAATAATGACTTGCAGGGAAGTAATGCTTTTCAGCTGCTTTGATGTTTTCAGACTTGGATATTCACAAAACTACCTGTATCTGGTGTTTGTTTTTGGCTTTGTCCCTACACAGTCTGATCTCTGGGAAAGATTTCTGATGTTGTTGTAGAAGTTAACCAAATTCAAGTCCGCTGTTTTGTTCAGTCCCTGATCTCCCCTCAACACTTTCCATCCCTGCTGTACTCGGAGGCCCCTCAGCCTGGCTTCTGCAAGGCCAAGCGTTCGTATGAATTACGAGGGCAGCATTGCAACAGCGAGGCAGAGTCAGACCAAGAGTGCTGAACGTATTTGTCCCTATCACATTGGCTGTTGTCCCTTCTTTTTCTGGGAAGCTACTTATCGTGTCTTGCCTTCAAGGACAGTATTTCATTTTGATTTGTGTGGAACAGCAAGGAAATGGAGATCAAAGTGATCAGCTGCTGAATTGTGTGTCCTTTACCTTTTATTAGAGGTGTTAGTTCACATCTTCATGAAGGATGTATTACGTGATCACAGAAATAGAATAGATTTACCTCTTTTTAAATGCCTTTTATCAATTTCCTCTTGCCATAAAGTATGAATTATTGACAAACCCCAGGCCTTCTGTCACACCTACCTCTCTGGTTTAATAGCGCTCTCCTACGTGCCCTTGTTGCTATGGTGCTCCATTTCACAGCTACAATGCATTATATATTGTAATAAGTGACATATGCTCAAGGAAGCCCGAAAAGTCAGCACGCTGGTAATTAATAACTTTAAATTCTTGACTTAAGCAAAGTTTTTTGAGAGCATAAGGCAATCAAAGTGTTGATAGGAATGGCAAGGGTGCTCATCAGATAATTCCCATGGTACTTACCATTTGAAAACGTGTCGTGGGAAAAGGGATTTGCCTAGAAGAAGCAAGTAAAATATGGAATGTGTGCAGCAGAGAGACAGATTTCTTAGATATAAGTTATTATATTTTATTGACATTTTAAGTTAAAAATAAACAAACAAACCTATGTCTTATGCCGGTTTCCTTCTGGCTCATAAGTATAAAATTGGCAGAAAATGTGATAATTTCTTAAATGTGTGAGATCTCAGACATTTCTGTGCAGCAACTTGAAATGAAAAGTCTGGAATTTTTTGGGGAGGAAAAAAAAAAACCCAGGAAACTTTTCATTACCTCTTTGCTTACAATAACTTCTCTTCTGTATCTATATTGTGCATGGAACTGCCAGGATTATTTTTTAAAAAAAAGTAAATAAAAATTTCTGTCTTGGGAATTGAACTTTCAGTGTCTTCCTGTATAAGTTAATGAGGTGGTGCTACCACTTGTTTAAGAAGGTAATGGACAACTGTCCATCTAAAAATCATTTGTAATCACCAGTATGTTAACATGTACTTCATTGTAGTACAAATTGAAAATTTAGTAAAGCTACATTTATTCACTGAATATTAATGTTGATAATAACAACACACATATTATTAATGTGTAATAAAGTGAAATAATATAAATATATAAAGTAGCATTTGACAGGCGCTGCTAGAAACTGTTGAGGGAAATGGGTCCAGACGTAATTCAATTCTTGCTTCATTAAAACACAGTTGTCCGGAGTCCTTTTAGAAGAGCCTTACTGCTAACACCATGCTGAAGCTAAATATGTTTAAGTTGGCCAAAACCCTTTTTTTTTTTTTTTTACCTCAAAATATAGAGTATAAAAGTGAGAAACAAGCATGGTATTAATGTAAAGATACTATTCTTACAAATTAATGAATCTGAAGCGCAGGCCCCCAGCTCCCCTGATGCTCGGTTGGGCATGCTCTGCAATGAACCACTCACCCTATTTTCAGCACAAACAGAAACACTGATAACAAAATGGTCAGAACTGGCTGAAACTGTTATGAACGTTTCAGAGAAAATGTTGAGTGTCTAGGGAGGTCTTGGTGGATGTTGAATTTTCTGGCAGGAGTGAGTCCCCTGCAAGGCATAACCCACTTTCAAAATTCTCCATAAGGAGGGGTTTATATCTGTTTTTTTTTTACATTTGCTGAGTCCTGTCACCACAGTTTCTCAAGGTTTAAATGCCCAGTCCTTCTCTGTCTGCCTGGTGCCTGTGGTGAGCCGATTCCCAGCTCTGCCAGCCCCAGCCCTGCTGCCAGACCAGGTGCCACAGTGACTGGCACCTCTCCCTGGCAGGGAGGCCGGGCAGGTGGTGGGCACCACCACCCACCAGAGGTTAAAATACTGCTGCTTCTCATTGTCCTGGCTTCGAATTTCCTCCTGCTGCCAGCATGCAAATGAAGCAGCCATCGGTGTCTCCCTTACTTTTTCCCTCATCTGGGCTCATGAAGTTTATCTAGCAAGCAGGAGTAACCTTAAAAATAACTCTTGGGAAGAAGTCTAACACTGACTTAATTCTATCTTCAATCTCAGGCAGACTGTTTTCAGCAAAAGACTTTAAATTATTTCCCTCCCATACCACCTTCTTTCTACCAGATAGCACAGTACTGTGACCCAGAGACGTAGACTGTATTCCCAGCTCTGACGTTTTTGGTACCTGTCCTTAACCCTTTTCAGCCCTTCCGCTATGTACCTAGCATGTCATACAGCACCTCTCTTGGGTAGTGATTGCTCTTTGCTGCACACTTTTATACTACCTACCAAATCTCAGCTGGGGTCTCTGGTTACATGCAAAAGGTAAATAACAAAACTAAAGAGAAATTGCTAATGAGACCAATCTCAATATTTCTTTTTTAAAACATCCTGCTAAAACCTCTTAACAAGAGGCAAGAGGGTAAGATAGCCAAAATCACAGGCTTTATTTTATCAAGAATTAAAGTGATGTGTATGCATGCACTGCAACTGTCAGACAGAACTTAACTGTGTGGAAACTTCTGATACTTTAAACTGTGTTTTCAATCCAAATTGTACAAAAGGCTGTGTTTTGAGAATCTTACACTAAAATGCTCACCTAATGTATTTGGAACTGCTGCCATTTTGGTCATGCGAGATCATTTTCCAGAGTGTAACAGATACTACCTTTCAGGGAAAGAAAACGTATATCTTTTCGGACTAGGGTCAACACATTGTGATATAAACATTAAATAACATCCATTATTAAGTAGGCTATATAAATAGCAATTACTGCTAAGTTCTTTGAATCATGAAGTCATTGAATAATTTAGGTTAGAAGGGACCACTGGGAGGGTTAAATAGTCCAACCTACTGTTCAAAGCACGGCTAGCTCCGAAGAGCAATCAGCTCACTAAGGGGTTCGTCCAGCCAAGCACTGAACTCCAACGATGGAGACTTCACAGCCTCTTTGGAAAACCGTTGCAGTGCTTAACCTTTTCATGGTGTTTTGTTTGGGTTTTTTTCCCTCACCTTATACCCAGCTCTAATTTCTCTTGCTGTGATTTATGAACATTTCTTTATTCTTTTATTGCCCACCTCTGAGAAGGGTCTGGCTCTGTCTTCTCTGGACCCTCCTTTAGGTGGTTGAAAACTGAAGCGGGTCACCCTTTTTCCTTCTCATCTGGAGGCTGAGCAAGCCCTGCTCCCTCAGCCTGTAAGTTGTGTGCTTCAGCCTCCTCCACGGGCATATCAATAACTCTCCCCTAGTGAGGGACAGTGCTTGGGACACTGCATGTATGTTGTGGCCTTGCAGTGCCCAGTGGAGGGACATAATTCATTCCTAACCTGCTGGCTACTGTCTTGCTAAAGCAGCCCAGGATGAGGGTGCAGGGCCTGAATTTGCCTTTGCTGAGCTCCTTGAGTCTTCCCTGGGTCCATCCTTACAGCTTGCCACGTTCCTTGAACATTAGCCCTGCCCTCCAATAGATCCTCTGCACACTGCAATGTGGTGTCACCGCAAATTTGCTGAGGGTGCTTTTTTTCCCAGTTATTTTGGTCCCTGATGGAGACATGTCAGCCCCAGTATTGACTCTTAAGGATGCAGCTCATACCTGGCCACTGGTTTGAACCACTGCCCACTCGAACCCTGCAGTCCAGTTCAGATTTTTACCCATGCCTAAAAAGAATTAATCATTATAGTGATTATAATATAATAATTATATTTTAATATAATCAAAAATGAAGGCAAACAATCAAAATGGGAGCACTGGCATGTTTTCCAGAATTGAAATTGTGTTTCATCATACTTTAAAACTGGTATAAGTTATTTTGATATATTCACCTTTCTTTTCTCTGCTTTTCATTTAAAATTAAGAGATTGCTAGAATCTACTTCAAAATTATTGTATTTTTAAATAAAATTAAGTAGACACTGTCTCGCCCTGTTCTGAAAGTAATATTAAGACGTAAGAATGATCCTCTGAATTTTTAAAAGAGAGTTTCAGGATTTTTTTTCATTAAAACAAAAAGCCAGGTATGGTTGCCAGCCTGGATCTGAAATTATGAATGCCAAGGAATAATAATACACTGTTGCTCAGTTTCCTGCTTTTATTGGCTTGCTTGAGTGTTATGGCTGCTATAGAGTATCAGTTCTGCTGAAAATGTGTTTGACAGCAGCCAGACAGGTTCCCTCTGCAGAACCAGCATGAGGCCGGCATCTGAGCTGCTACTGCTTGAAATTCGACAAGGCGTTTCTCCAAAGCCAGTCCAACGGTTGTAATGGCCAAGATTTATCTTGGTAATTTTGGTCTTGGCCCATTGGAAATGTTTTTTAGCCTTCAGACATGCTGCTGGTCAAAGCTTTCCAATGGGATGTGAGGCTAGACTTTCTCAAGTTGTCGTAGCTGAGTTATTTTGCTACTCAGCTATGCACAAGCAACAGGCCTTTAGGCTAATTAATAAATCATCAACGCATTTGTGGTGTGAAAAATGAAATATTTATGCTTGCCAGAGTAATATTTCTGTCTTGCAGCCCCATGCTCTGTTGATGCCTGATGGAGGATGAAGTAAATACCAGCTGGTGTAGAACGAGCAGAATATAATTACTTTCTACAAAGTTAACTGAATATTAAAAATAGAAGTCAGAGAAGCTGGCAAAAAGGGAAAAATACATATATACATGCCTGAAAGGCAGGGCATAGCCAATACATGAAGGGAACACTTGCCTAACTAGTGCCATGGAGATAGAGAACCTGCAGGATCCGCACTGTGGACAAATGTGTCACACAGAGGTCTTTTTACAGAGCAGTTAGTGACCAGCTGGAGTAGTTAAAAGGCTTGAAGGAAAGCCAAGGATGCTCTAATGTTCTGGTCGGTCATCATTAGGGGACCAGTGAAGGACTTAAAGCATCAGATGTTGTTGCTTTTCAAAAATGTGTCCACTATTAAAAGAAAGAAAATATTACTTCTAGGTTTTAAGGCAACCAGGCGCTAGTTTTGTTCTTTGTGTTCTGACACAATAGTAGATTTAACAGAGCTGTGCTGGGTGTGATTTTTGCAATCACTGCCCCAGTCCTTCTCCACGGAGTGAATGTGTGAGCACCAGGCCAATCAAACCCCTTGAAGAAAAACATTCTCATGTAATAGAAAGAGGATTTAACCCCTTATTTGAAGTGGAGACTACAATAATCAGCTAAAAGCAATCTACACAAAGGGCTGATTTTACACGCTGGCAGTTACAATCAGAGGGATTGAAAGGGTGAGCCATCAAAGAAGCTGTCCAGACAGGTGGAGGGGTGGCATTGTGCAGGTCAGACATCAGCCTCCCCCCACCTCCCAGTTCTAATTTCAGATTTTATTTTTTCCTGGAAAATTTAGTCTGACTCTTTCCCTTTGCTTTGTGTGCACAGTCTGAGGTTCTGATAAAAGCCAAATGTCCAAAATCCAGGAAGAACATTCAGTTCCTGTGAATATTTTCATTTGCCATGAGAGATTATGTTGTTCAGGTGTTCAAGTTCAGTTGAGCAAATGAGCTTCTGAGTCTGTGTCTGAGCCAAACCTCAATGCCAAACCCTTCAGACTGGTAATATGGCCTATTATATATGTTCAAGTTGTTGATGGTTTATAGTAGAGTCAGTATGGAAGGACAGACTTCCTAACATGGATTATAGATCTGTTTTGCAGTGAAGCATTTATTTTAAAATAGCAAATGATCATATGGTTCCTTTCTGGCCTTGACATTTCTGAAGTCAGGCAAGGACCTGAGGTTTGCACACAAGACAGTGGCCAGCTCATCAAGCTGTTCCTGTTATGGGGAGCATTTGGCATCAAAAGGAAGAAAAAAGGTTTGCAATCTGTGGTTTTTTTCTATTAAAGGTTTGCTGTATAATATGCTTATAGCATTACTGTCTCTGTTTAATAATACAGTCGCCCTTAACGTTTCATCAGGGCCATGTTATGATTGTCTGTGTCCTGTGGCACAAAGCTGTCTCAAGGCATGTGCTCTCTGCCCTCAAACACATTGCCAGAGGAGTGGATGAAGCTGGAGTTTCTGCCCCTTTCCTCCCCGTCGCTGTGAATGTGCGAGCATCAGGGCAGTCATGCAGAGAGGGAAAGAGGCACATGAGAAACTGAAAGTCTCATTCCCATGTGGCAGCAGCAAACATGATGCAGCCAGGTCCCCTCAATCCCTCACCATCAAACTGCCTGCTAATTATGATTTGAATGAGCCAGTAGTATAGGTACAGAGAGGGATGAATGTACTCTTTTGTACTTGTCTGCCAGAATAGAATCAACTCCATTCAAGGAATTTGAGAAATAGATATAAATATTTCAAGAAGAGGTAAATGTAAGATCTTCAAATGCTACTTTAAAAGCATGCTGGACCATTTGAGAATATCCCTTTTACATAGAAGAACTACAGAAGTGGTAAATGATATCTCTTCTCTTCTTCTTTTCTTCTCTTCTCTATTTGCAACAGGGATTAGTACTAAATGTCATATTTTAGGCCCATGCTTCATGTTTGCTTCTACAAGAACAGACAATTTAAATGCCAGTTATTATAGCTTGTCAATAAATTTCAGAATCTAAGCAAATCTGGCAAACATGACTGACAGCTACAAATTAATTTAGCTTTGTTAAATAACCAACCAGCACTGCACTGCCATTGCTGACATGCATCAGAATATAACACTAGTAATTCAGAGTGTGAGCTGTTGTGTTGTCATGAAATACAAGTTCTGCAGGTTGTACTCATCTCCTAGGAAGAGAGAAATCTTTGAGTCTGTGATGCCTTTAGGAGAAGTAACCAATAATCAAAAAAGCTCTATGGTTTTATACTTAACAGAGCAGTGGTATGGTTTAAAACAAAGCAGGCTATCATCAGTGCATAAAATCATAACCACTGGTGTGGATGGTAAAAATTAGTATTTGCTGCTTAGAAAGAAAAGAAATATTGTGGAAATGAAGGCCCTCATGAAGTTAAAAGTCAGTCAAAACCAGCATGAGCTTCTTCTAGGTAATCAGAACTTTTGAATATGAAGCCATTTATTTAAGCACTTAAATAAAGTCACAATAGACTAAATACAGGTGTGTGTGAAACACTAGGCTATATCCACATTGCGGTGTTGTACCTGAAAATAATAATAACATTAATGCTAATCTTCCAGGTTAGAATTACCAGATGCTTTTGTTGCAGAGTATATGATAAATAGTTTTCTTGACAGGAGTATTATAGAAAAAAAAGAAGAAAAATGAAAAGAAACTGCGTAAAGAGGTGTTTTATTCAGACCAGGTGGCCAAATAGGGATGATCTAAAAATTCCCAAATTTCTTCTTTGGCTAATATTGTTAGTCAGCTGCATTGGATCATAACCCTCACCAAGTACCCAAGGTAAAATGGGAGCTCCTCTCACTGACATAGATCAATGGTCCTGTATTCAAAGCTTTCACCCTCTTCCAAGGGCAGTAGGCTGTGGCCCTAATGTTGTAGGTATCACTCACTATCTTCAGCGGGGTTTGCCATGAAGTTTGGCTAACGGGGAATTCAGAACCTCTCCCACCATATGAAACACTGTGGAGTTGTTCTACACCTGCTGAAGATTTACTGGAGAACTGTGCTTAGGCACATGTGTATTACTAACTTCCATACTGTGATTTACATCACTGCAATTTTAAGGTTTGGTTCTTTTTTCTTTTTTTAAAGTCTATTTTGTTTTAATAACCGTATGTTCTTCCCACACAGTTATTAGTAATTAACATGGGTAGCATCTTTCACTGTTCATCTCCATCTTCAGTCTTTTCTGTTATGGATTTGTAGCTTGAACATTTCTTTGATACAGATAGGATAAGCTTGCTAATTTATCATGTCAAAGATAACGATACAGCTATGAAATAGCATTGCTTTTGATCACCACTGACATAAGTTGACCTGGAGCTTCACTCTGGCAGAGCTGGCACAATGTCCATTTCAACCCTGATTTGTAGGGAAACAGATGCCACTGTACGTAATCTGCTCCAATTCCCTAGAAATATTTTACTTTTTTTTGTTTTTTCTTGGCTTTTCTCATTTGTTTTGTTCTGTTGGGTGATCTTTTTTTCTTAATTTTTCACTATCTAACAGAGTGTTATGAAGAAGGCAAAGAAATTCTAGCTGTACTTACCGTGAGGCTACTCCTCCACCTGCAGAGGGATTCAGGCTGATATATCTTCTCCCACAGAAAGCATAAAGTCATTAATCTACAAAAAATACAAAAGGCCTCAGTTGTCTCAGCTAGCTGTTAGTCCCAAGGTTTAATAATGATGGTGCAAATTTCAGCACTATTAATTATTTCGCGGAGACACCTAGCAATGTTTCTGTCATTTGAAGCATTTTAAGAGGCCAGTCAGCAAAAGTTAACTTTGGGACTATAAAGGATCAAATAATACTCCAATTAAAGATTTTGTACTTCAGTAGAGAGCCTGAGAGAGTAAAGTAGGGGGAGGTATGGTTTGTGGATCTCAGAGGGGAAATAAAGATATTCTAGGAGAAATAGAGGGACTGGATCATTTTAATAGTCAATTTTATTTAAAAGAATTCATCACAGCATGACTGATGTACTCTATAATTCATTTGGACTTTCAGAGGTGTTGTGAGAGCAGGTTTGAAAGCACTTGAGCTATATTCTGAGGGGAGAACACGTCAAAGTGGTTACAGTTTCTCTGTATGCTCTAGCAGCCACCTCATCATGTATTTTAAAGTAACCCTTTCTCATTGTCATTCATCTGGCTCAGCATCCTTCCATTGGATTGCTGTACAATTGTAGTGCCAATTGGATCTGCCTGGTGCTGAGCATTTTGAAACTCCAGCTGTTTCTTTAAGGTCCAAAATAAGAGATGGTCTTTGTTTTGATTAAGACTGCCATGTGGCAGCCTAGGCAGTGTTGTCCATGCAGAGAGGAAGATTTCTTGACAGTCAGGAAGTGTTTTGAAAGTTTTCAATACTTGCTTAGGCCATTTTCCCTGGCTATAATCTTAATAAACTAAAGTTGTTCTATGAATTTCAGTCTTTTCAAAGCCTGCAAACATCCCTGTGATGTCTTTAGTTTCAATCACAGGAGCCTTATTTCATCATGTTATGACAAGTAATGCAATATTTACCACTGTTAACCTGTTGGGTTGCTAGGTTCAGTGTTCTAGTTCACCCCTGTCCAAGGGCTCAGAGTCACTGGGCGTTTGATAACCACTCTAGTTAGCTGATCAGGTTTGCATACCATAAACATGTCAAGGTTTGGGGTGGTTTTGGGTTTGGTTTTTTTTTTCCTCTTCCTGAGAAAACAGTCATCCAGGAAAAAAGAAGTGTGGTATAAATAGAACATGTAATGAAATTGGCCTGGTCTAAAACTCATCAATCTGGAACTCATAGGTGCTGTAAACCCAACAGGTAATAGATAAAAGGTCATCCTATTTCATGGACATTGCTTTAGATAAAATAGCTGTTAGAGTTAATAATTCTCACTATAAATCTTACTAACATAAAGAGCTTGGTTATACAACTGTAGTTATTTTTATATCAATGGCCTTAATTATTAATATGAACCCTTCACTGTAACAGATTTTGCTCTGTCAACTGTGCGCCCAGAGTATGGAAGTCCCCAAAATTACCACTAGGGAAAGGAGTCAGTATCATTACAGTATTTAATTTGCATCAGGTACCTTAAATCTATAATGGACTAGATCTATCATAATTAGGCTCACCATCGAATCACAATATTGGCAGGGAGCCATATAAAGCACAACCAGTTTGGAGTCAGAGCCTGGTTTCAGCCTCGACTTACATTAAAAAGAGCTTTCAGAACTGAACAAGGGCCTGGGTAACTTTTTCTGTGCTTTCAAATGATATGAGTTGGCCTCATGAGAGCTATCACCTCCCCATATGAATGTGGCTGTCATATAAGATCATGTTCACACAAGTTAAATCCATCAGTTAAACATAAGATGAGGCTTGAGCAGCTCTCTGGTCAGTACTTCATATGGGCCATGTTTAGTCTGCCTACAGTACCTGAGTTTTCAGATCTAACATGACCTCTCACTCTTCTGAAGCCAGATTATAAGGAAAAGGGTAGCAAAGAACTGAGGGGGTCAGTGTTTAGTTTGAATTTAAGCGTGTCTGGTCCTGGGTTCTTTGTCAGCATTATGTGCAAATATAGAACATTATTTTGATTTATGGAAAGCTTGCTTTATTTCTGTGGTGCCTCGCGAAAGAACTGAAAGTTTTCTGTTTGCATGGAGGAAGCCTGAAAACCACCTTGGGGGATCAGGGGCTAAGTGTTGGTAATTTACCTTAGTAGGCCTCCAAAGTGAGCTCACTAGAACTAATCACAAATGTAATGTGTCTCCTGTAAAGATTATGCTCCTCTTCTTTGCCTGGAAAGAAAAAGCAGGCAATTACAGAGAAGACTTCAGGTAACCTCTAGGTTACTGCCTTGCTAGCTGTGATTTCATTCTGGTTTTATCTTGTGTTTTACTACTCTAAGATAAAACTTTCTTCCCTCTTAGATCATAAGTTTCCTTTCATAGCATCAAACGGGGCCGGCTCTGGGTATCACTCCAGCCATTTGTACCAGGACTGGCAGACTCCTCCTCTTTTGCCTCTGTGTTCATGAAAGAAAGGTGGATTTGGGGTTAGTCTTTGAGTCTCTGGGACTTGGATTAATTGGTCAAGAGGTCTAACTCAAATTGCTGTAATTGTGCAGCCAGCAAGTGTCAACTGCATGTGTTTATTTTTCCACTTTCAGCCAGGGGGCTGGGATGAAGTTTCTTACTTAGTTTCTGAAAATAGGAAGAAACTGTTGTTGCTTCACTTCCTACGCAGATGAGGCACATTTGACCTGTTTCATATGCATAGACCCAAAGTTACTTGAAGATGGAGGGGCAGAAAAAATATGATCCCTTAGGTATCAGTTGATAGGTGTCTCGTCAGCAATAGCTTATAGGTGTGAAGAGGTAAAAAAAGGTCTGTATTTTGGACCTTCAAAACTGAAGATTATAATTTCTATGCTTATTTTGTTTCAAGACAACGCTTGCGTTCTGAGTAAAAAATAACAAGAAAAAAAAATTAAATTTGCATTACAGTAGGGTACTTATGTGCAAAGTACCTAAGAAGACCTTGTAATGAAAAGCAAATAAAAAATAACTTACAAAACATTCTTCACTAGCGTACTAGATTTTTGGTGTTTAGTTAAAGGCGGAACTATGTGAACTGTTATGCTTTATTAAGTGACATTAGTAGAAAAGGAGCTATGGGAAGTAAAAGCAGAAGAGTTGTAAGAAACTAATAGAGTTAAACTTGCAAATTTAACATGGAACATTTCAAGTTTTCTCAAGTAGAGATAATCAAACCTTGCTAATCTATTTTACAAATTCTCATCACATAGGAATTATTACATTAAAATTAGTTCTTAGTATAAAGCAGGATTCACTACCCATACTAATTTGATACATCTCTCAAACTATTTGCTTCAATGAACGTTCCTTTAGTATGGTTCAAGGCATCGCAAAAGCTTGCAGTGAACTGACAAAGGTGCCTTTGAATACTTTAATTATGCATGGCCATCTTTATCCTATTTAGACTGAGACTTATCTAGATTACGCGATTGGTTAGCCTTTCAGAACAAGTTGACCCTTAAATTAGAATGTTACCTCTTTGAAGACTACCAATCAAATTAAAACAACCAGTCAGAATTTAACCTCTAAAATAAATTGGTTTTTAAGTGTTCTCTTTTATTGATCAGTTCCTACAAATTAATTTATAATTGTCAGCAGTCCACACTAAAGAAATTCAAACTCAGTTGAAGACTAGGACTGTGATGGGCCCTTCTCCCAGTGCTTTCTGATCTTTAGAGCTATGGTTTTGGTAAGATTGCAGGACAAATTAGAATAATGCCACTTTCTAAATTGGGTGGATGGCTGAGTTGAACTAAACAGAAAGCCTGAAAAACAGTCCTCTTCTGACTTGTAACTGCAGAGTCAAGAGCTATTCGTCCACTCTTTATTAAACTCCAGCACATGTGGGGGACTTTCCAGCATATGCCTAGTCCAAAGACTTTAGAAAAGTTTCTGCCTTTCCACCATGTCCCTGCAGCTGATTCTAAGTGTAACCCCCATGGTGGCAGGCTCCTCTCCTCCTTTTAGGTGTTTTGCAGGTAGGATCACCCACATTGCAGGAGGTTTCCTGAGCCCTAGCATGTTCTGTGGCTCCAGAGAGACCACTGTTTTCTGTACAGCTAGCTGGCAGCAAATACTTTGTGTATTTTTTGTAGTATTTCACATGCCGCTTCTCTAAAACACTAACTGTAAGAGAATTTCATGTCTATATTGGCAAAACTGGTAATTAACAGCTGATGTAAAATTCTTGCATAAAACTTCCACATCACTCCTTTAGTGTATGGTAATGCCTTTCTATTACTCATATCGATTTAAGCCTCAATGTTGACAAAGTGAGTTTGTATCAAAAAAATATGGTGTTTGATTTAAACCAGAGTGTTTTTCAGATATGGCTGCAAAAGTTTTAAACTTGAGGGATATCCTGGATGCTTATTACAAAATATCTGATTCTACATTTATTTTTGCACAAATGTGATCAGTACCTTTAAAATATTACTCTATTGCAAAATAGCTTTAAGCTGAAAATGTTTTTAACAATAAAAGGTCTGTGTGTGTCATGATGCCATACATGAGATGGGGGATAGGCTGGATCTTCACTCTGGTCTGGTTTTCTTGCTAGGAAAAAAATTGGGGGTCTCTGGGAGGTGCTTCTCCTGTCACTCAGATTTCTTTCACTTCTCAAACTATTTTATTACACATAGTGCATTTGAGATTACGCCCGTTACAGTCAGCATGTATCATCTGCACTATTGCAAACTAGTATTGCATCAATGGCTGAATTTAGTCATACCTTTTCCAATATTTACATCATACACAGGCATAGGCTAAGACATGATTATGTTCCTAGGTATGGTTATTATTTTAACTGAACAGTTAAGTTATGTCTCGGGCTTGAGCATAATAAGCACAGGCCTCATGAGCAAGTGTTTATGCAAAAGTTGAAAGCACAAGCAAACCCTGCTTGGTGTGGTTATACTTAAAATTTTAAATTAACTCTGCTGAAGCTCTGTTTTAGGTGTTAGCAAAACCCAGTCAGGGTGCGTTTACCTGAACATATTTCTTCACTTGCTACTGAAACCAGGAGAAAACTTAGTGCATGAGAGAGCAGAGCATCAAAATCAGTAAATATGGCAACAGAAGATCAAGAATTATGAATAATAAAAGGTACTGTAACAAAGAATTAGCCCTTAATTCCAGTTCTCTATCCACTTCCATAAATTTCTGAGATGATACTTTTATCTGCTACTTCCTTCTTTCCCATCTCCCACAATGTATGTAGGGTTATACATAATTTTTTATTAGTGGACCCAAAAATCCAGTAATACAATGGACTAAATACAGAAGTGCAGTCAGAAAGGCTTTTCTTCCCCACTTAATGAAAGAGTTATTCTGAGGCTCTACTATCTTACCCAGCTATATTGATTTCTGCTTCTTACATGTTAAGGAGGAAATTCTCTCTAGAGTTTATTTGTACTGGCTCTTTGTTGCCTTGAGGTTTCAGTAAATAGCTGAATTTCACCAAGAAGTTTATTCTTCGTAAAAATCTTCTTTTGAAGAAAGCAAATAAATGGCAAACAGGTGAAAATGTGTCTACTGTTTTAGGGTTGCATCTTTTCAAGGATCTTCCCCCTTTTTTGTTTGATATTACTTTATGATTGATTAAGAATTTCTGTACAGCTTTGGAGGGGCTTCAGAGCATCATTTGAAAGAATGATGAGTAGAAAGCTTATGCAAACAAATTTTGTCTATATTTGTACTTTCATCTGTTTCCTAGTACACCTTGGCAGAATAGTCTTCCCTCTTTTCTCTCCCTGGTCATCAAAAATGATAATGGTGACCTCCTCTAAGGGTGACCTTCCCTTGATGCCTCTGATCTTGTAGACTCTTCAGGTTTTATTGGTGCAAACTGAAATTGCTTTCAAAAGCTCTTACTTGGTTTGTCCTGGCTTAGCATATGACTTGTAGTATTTTTGGAGGTTTTGTTTGGTTGTTTGCTTAATCCTCCCATAACTGTCT
The DNA here is from genome assembly GCA_031468815.1 of Morus bassanus. Lineage (NCBI taxonomy): Eukaryota > Metazoa > Chordata > Aves > Suliformes > Sulidae > Morus > Morus bassanus. Next base: position 9,838,348 of record CM062583.1, read on the forward strand.
TGCTGATCTAGGACACTTTAGATCAAGTGTTGCAAAAATGATATCATGACATTCTGTGGTTCTCTGAGTGAAAAACCATCTGTCTGGAGTCTCCAGCAGATCACAACTCAGCCACTTCAAAGAAAGGGTCTTTTAGTGATTTAACCTCTTGATTCTACTTAGGGTCTATAGACAGACGTGTATCCTCTCCAGTTCATGGTAAATGAGGCACAGTAGTTTGAGAGAAAAATCTGTGACAACACACCCAACCCCCCACCCCCACCCCCTCACATCCCCACACCTCCCCCCCCCCAACAGTTTTAAAAACACTTAAATTTTCTACCATTTTTACTTGACGGTGAGGGTATGCAAGCAGAATAAAAACTAAAATTCTATCAGATGACATTAATGTTGACCACAAAGCAACTGCTTTCAGAACACCATTCTCATGGGTATTATTGTTGCATAATTATTTGCAAAATTGTTTGATTTTGTTATGACCTTTTCCCTTTTATTGTTTGAGGTTTACCTAAATTAATATAATTTTTTTTTTCTTTGTGTAATAATGTGTTTAGGGAACTTCTTCAGTGACCTATAACCCTGCCTGCATGATGCTTTATTTTTTTTTTTACTTATGGCTACTGCAGTTTTGAGCCACCAGACATAGGGTACATTTCAAACATAAATCTCAAGAATTTAACCTGTTCAGAAGAAAGTTTTGATTTAGTGAACAACAAACTCCTCATTTAGCTTTCTATGCATAGGGATGATTATTGCTGTTGGTTTCTAAGCCTTGCACATATGTTGCTTGGAAACCCCACCTTCTTAAAAACCAGCCATTTTAGTGACACACTTGAGGTGTTCTTTACCCAACTCATTATTGCAGAAAATTCATTAGTCCAGCCATATATTTGGGGAAAATGGGAATGCTATCTGAAAAGATTAATCCTTGGCACACAATCCTGAAAGCAGCCAAGCCTGGGAGAAAAGGTTATGACTGAAGTTTGTCTTGATTCGAGTTTCTCTGAAGGGCAGACCTGATCTCATTAATACAGTCCATGGAGAACATAGGGGAGCTCTACAACTCAGTGGGTAACGCCCCTACTAAGAAGAGCTTATCAGTTTCTGTGTTAATGCAGTTTTAATTCTATGTGCTTTAAAAAAAAAATGTTTTAACACACTCCCTCCCAACCCATCTCAGAATATAATAAATGAGAAAATAGATTTCAAATGTATTTCTGTGTTCTTGCACTGTAAAAAAATAGGTCTTTTAGGAAAACAGTTTCAGAAATATGTTGCATTTTCCCATTGCTATTGCAGCAGTGGGAAAATTCCCTAGCTGTTGCAGCATCCTCTGGGGAAGTTGCAGGCTCTGCAGCTAATTCAGAAATGATGTTTTGGGGGATTCTTTTTCTTCATGCTGGAGAAGCCAAAGTTATGATATGGTTAATTTTGTAGGTGCTTTGGAAAGAATCTACTAACTATGTGCAAAGACCTTGTTGAGTAAGGTTAAGGGTATTTGCCATTATCCTTTAGGGAGAAATTGTTAGAGCTGAGGTTATAGTCCCTTGCCTGGTTTCTCTCTATATCAGGGTTAATGTTAAGGTTGTATTCACAACAGAAGCTGAAAAATGGCAAAGTTTAATTTCTCCATCTACCACAGAAAATTGCTCATAATTTTTTGATAGCCATTTAGTCTTGCTAAGGTCACATCCTCCAGCTAAACTAGCCTTAAACATATTTAGTCATCTATATTTAAGGCTAAACATATTGATAGCAAGCAATATTTTAACAAGTATTTCTAGTTCAGGATCCACATCAGGGTTTAAGCCAGGGCTGTGGCTGGTTTCTGGAAGATGTGAGCTGACCTACATTAAGGACTGTCCTGCAGGGTGAGTGCCCTTGCCCGAGGGATCTCAGAAAATGTGTCCGTTTCCTCAGCTTAGTTTAAAAGGACAACTGTTCACTATTAGTTATTTAGATGTGGACTGCAGATTTTGGTGAGCTGTGTTTAAAATTAAGGCCACCAGGCTGTATTTAGTGATTGCCCCTTCAATGGCACGTGGACTCTACCTACTTTTGTGGCTGATGGGCACTGCTTGCATAGTATTTGTCACAGTGATGGTCCACCATTACTTAATTGGGATTTTGAGATCCCATGGAAAACAGGATTGAAAACACAAATACCCACTGACAAATACAAGCTCCAGTCAGTAGCAGGTATTGTTCTATTATATTTGCCATCCTTGGACAAAAAAAAGTACAGTACGTTACAGCATTATTTTATTGAAAGGCTTAATAGACTTTACGTTTCAAAAGCTTCCAAGTAGTTTACTAGGTTGCAATTCATCAAGAAATGCGTTTGATGTTAGTCCAAAAGGCACTTTCATAACTTGTTCTTTCTCTGGGAACATGATTGAATGTAAAGTAAAATATCCAATTGCTAATAGGTTGATGGGATAAAGGGTTTTTTCTGATGAGAAAAGAACAGAAATAATCCTAAAGACTGCTTTGCCAAGTGTCTGGGGACAGGGCTGCTGCTTGGGGTGCGGTGTTTATGAGTTGTCAATAGTGGCAGGGAAAAAGGTGGTCTCCTTCACTTTCCCATTGACTTGCAGGCTGCATCTGTTCAGGAGCAGAAAATCATGTTGTACTGGATGGAAAAAGAAGCAGAAGGGCTTTGCAAAGAGTCATGATACCAGGAGGTGCACTGAGTCGGCAAGTTTCCTCAACAGCCTCCACTAGGCATTAAAACTTGCCTTGATAGACATCTGAGAGGAATGTGGAGTCCCAGAGAGGCCATCTGTGAATTCAGACAGCATTACATGAAGATGAGAAATATAAAAAACAGCAGAGATGCTGGTGGCCTATCTCCCTGGTCAAACAGATGCAAATGAGGTAAGCAGGAGTGAGACTGTCAACAACATTGTTTTGACTATTGAAAATGACTATAGTTAGCATATAGAATTAAGTTGGTGTAAGTATGTTATATTTAATGTTGGATTTTATTAAAAGTACAATATCTCTTTTTATGCATTAGATAACTTATCTGTGGAGGTTAGGGCTTTGCCTCACTTTGGAATTTGTTGTGACAACTAGCAAGGGTATAATCTGCCTCCTCGCCTTACTGAAATTTGCTGTCTCTGCGACTTAAACAGCTGAACAGGTCTCATGCTTGGTCCTTAACCACTGTACGTCCGAGTGTGAAATTTCCTACTGATTCATCACCCATTTATAGAAGTTAAAGGGTCACCCTGCAGAATGCATTGAGAGAGTAGCAAACATTGCAGATGGGTGAAGGTGGCCGCTGAGGCAGCAACCTCTTGAGATGCCATGAAGCTGTAACAGAGCAGGATTCCCAGTTGTCACCCACATGTGGCAAGGGTGGCACCCAGTAGATCAGTGACTCAGTAGACCAGGGATTGCCCAGACTGGGGTCTTTCCAGTGATGTCTGGGAAAGTCAGCAGGACATGGCGGTGGTGGCTAAGCCTAAGTCCTTGTGCCTGAATGGGCTAGCAGTTGTAGGTGATGTGAACAGACTGACATCTTACAGTGCAGCAGGCTGCTTCGCTACTGGCATCATAGGACTCCTCTTCGCTGTTTCATTAGCTTTTAGCTTAGCTTGTCATTAGTTGCTGGTAGGAGACTTGCAGTCCACAGCTGTTTCATGCTGCCATTTGATCTAAAAGCTAATATTTCAAATGAGTGCACAAAAGATTGCCTTCTGACCTGCAAGTAGCTAACATTTCAGCTCCATGTCCATGTGCAAGCCTCATGCCAGAGATACAAAATTCTGCACAGCCAACGTAGTCTGGTGTGTGTGTGTGTTTTACTTCATAGCTGAGGAAACATGTTCCTAAACATTCTTTACGTATGACCAAGTAGTTATTTAAGGCAATTTGAAATAGTTAACACATATAATTATTTTATATTTATATAATACTTTTTAGCTGATATCAACAGTGCTCATATCAAATCCATTTGAGTATAAAACTCAATAAAGATTTTGGTTACTAATTATTTTAGTTTAGATTTTAAAAATAAAAAAAACGCTTTTTTTGAGAGTTGGCACACTCATACAAACTGGCACCCCCTGAGCTCTTCATCATGTTTCCTAGACACTTTTACACTGTTTGCCAAGAAGCTGTTGGTGGAGCAGCCATCCTCACTTTTGGCACTTTGGCATGAGGAGCCACACAGGCAGCAGTGTCAAGGTCTGTTTTGCTCACTTCAGCAGGCAGTGCCCGAGGCTGTACTCCCTTTGCCCTTATGTACAGACTGATGGTGACTTATAGGTAGCAATAATGGTCGCATCCACTTCTCCAGCCAGCTGAGACATCCCAGGGACAAAACAAGGGATGGTCCTCCAAGAGCAGACAGCACAGCAACAGCAGTAGCCTGCTTTTTTTTTTTTTTTCTTTTTTCTTTCTTTTCTCTAGCCAAAGCAAAGGATACAGTACTGCACAGTTCTTTGGTCTGGGTGTATTTGTGTGTGCACAGGTGTGGGAAATGACTTGAGCACCTGCAGTTGTTAGTTAATGTACTTAATGTACGCGTTGACGTCAAACAACAAAATGAAACCCTTACAGTGTTGTGAGTCATCTGAGTGTTCCTTTGAATTTAATTATTTAAATGACCTGCTATTGTTCCTAAATTAAATATTTAAGCTTGCTAAATGGCTGTCATTCTGGCTTAGTTGTTAATGTATCATGATCGGTACTGACAGAACTGGAATTGGATGCTAGTATTGGGGGGACCTCAACTCTTCACTGTTTTATTAGCACTATCACTACCATTGCGAGGGCCAGTTCAGCACCCCAGTACTGCATGGGCGAGGTACTTCTATGGAGACTTGTTTGCAGTGTTGTGGCTGGGCAGCTGAGTTTCTGGAGCCAGCTAAAGCCTCTGAGAGGCCAGGTTGTCCTCCTGCACCCACACATGAACACCCCATGCACACAAACATGCACAAAATGGAGTATTAACCCCCTTTCAAGCTCTTCCCACCCCATGGGTGAGTCCAGGATGAATGGCCTAGTAGCTGCTGCCATGGACATGGGGAGAAATGCCCTGGAGCTGTTTTTCTGGAGTTTCAATAGACCCACCACTTGCAGAAGATGAGTGCCTGCTGCAGACTTTCCCCAGGTCCTTGAAATGAAGCATCATGCTCATTGCATCATCTCTCTTCTTGGTGAAAAAAGGAGTCAGACTTCAATCTGGGAGAAAAATAGCATGTCTTCTGAGTAATCATAAAAATTAATATTTTTTCCATGTTACCAGAGGTTTCTCAGTCTGTATCTTTCACTTTTCTACTGTTTAATAAGATAATGAAAGAAAGCCACTAGGGGAAGAGAGGCAAATTACTATTGCATTTTTTCTTTTATGTTTATGGAGCTAGGTGTAAATTTTATGCATCTCTCTGTTATTCTGAATGTAGGTTTCTTTGTGTAGACCTATTCAAAGTCCTCAAACACTAAGGCTACCCCGTACTCAAGAACCTTATTTTGAAATTAAGGTAAAATAAAATATCAGTTTATTCCCATCATGGTGCTGAACAGAAAGGCCTGGGAATGTCAGATTCATCTTTGTTGCAAGCCTTTTATTCAGATATTAAATAGCACAACAAATGTTTGGGGTTTTTTAAAAGACAAATGTTTAAATTCCAGCTATATGTTTTCTTCTTTTGTGTTTAGTTTTTTTGGTTTGTTTTTTTTTTTTTTTTTTTTTTTTTTTTTGCCTGGACTTCGAAACTTTTGAGGGCATGTAGAGAAAGTAAAGATTTTGAAAATTATTTCTTAAATATGAAGACTAGGGAACAATCCCATTTTCTTTAATGTTACGGGAGAGATTCTAATAGTCATTTAAATTATTCCTAAAGCCTAAATAATTAGTCACCGTAGTTAGTTTGCAAGCAGACAGACAAGGAATATATACTACATAACGTAGGTCAGAATTCAGTTTTAGGTGTTAAATAGCATGAATGCATTGATAAAATGTATCTTTTAGGAGGACCATCTTGTCCTTTTAACAGCACAGACATCACATATTTCTTCTCAAATCTCACATCATCAAGCACTGATTCCATTCAAGCAGAAAGAAGTTAATGGTTTTAGCAACCTTAATATTTTTAAGCCCTTTAATTTTTTGGTTATGACACAGTGAGGGGTCTGAAGGAGAACATGAGACTGGCCATGCTATCCTGAAAAGCGGGCTCATTCGCCCGGTGTTCAAAACACCAAACTACACACAGAGCAGAGGTATTTTATCCAATTCATTTTTGCGCAAAGATTGCGGCTAGGTGGTAACCCACAAAGCTAGCACCCTGCACCGAGAAACTGCAAGGCATTTATACAGCTAAATGTGTCAGTCACAGCTAATATTCACACGCCTCAGCTAATAATTGGTTAATTTCTTTCTCACTTCGATGTAAAGGTACAGCTCACTTTCAATTTACCACGCATGCTCAGAGAGTAAGGGACTTATTAGAGGAGGGGGTTCCTGGCCTATGGGCCTGATTTTTAGTAGTATAATGAGCACTTTGTTTTAGTTCTTATCAACAACCCAATCAGTTGTTCTCCTTGACTATACACTTTATCACCCCGTTCTCAGTGTTTTCTGAGGTGGGATGTTTCCTTTGATCAGTCTCTCAGCTCTCCTCAAGGATATAGTCATAAAACAAGTGCCTCCCTGTCCCTCAGTTCCTGTCTCTGGCTGTCAAATACTGTTTTGCCAAGCTCACATAGTTCATTGTTATGGCTTAGCAGAAAATTCCAAATATTCCATTTTCTTCAGGATATTGGCCACACTGCATTAGCATAACATGCCCCTTATCATATCTCCAGCAGACACCTGGGTATGAGTTTAGGAACAAGGCAAGTGCAGACTGATGTCCCCAGAGTACACTGCCACCCATCAAGAATTTATATGGCAGCTAATTTCTGAGCCACACATGCCATCTTTTAATTTCTTTGTCCTCACTGGATTTTTTTCCTCTATGGCTGCGTCTTGTTCACTTTTAATTCTCTGCAGCCATTTAACATCCTAAAGCCAATCTTCTTCTCAGCATAAATTCATACTGAGAGAAGGAACACTTCCTTTTGTTTGTTTTGAAACTAGCAGCCATCTGTTTATTTCCTTCGATTGTTCCTAATTATTGTATTAGACATAACTATGACTATTCCTGTCACACTCCCTCCCCTGCTGCCCAGATTTTATCATCCTCTACAAAGCCTTATTTAGCCACATTACACTTCGGCGTGGTCTTGTTTACTTAGTCCTTCCAGGAGAAGCTGATTGATATCCTATCATCCTTAGTACCACGTTTAGTTTCCCTACACCCTTTTATAAGATGGAGAAGATGGAGGAAGGCAGCACCACAGGAAGTAATCATGATGTAGGCAAAACAGAGATTTATATAATGCCTAATGATGGCCTTTCTTTGTGCTCTGTACCTGGCCCAAGATTCAGAATATCAGATTTCCTTCCTTCTCGTTGTTTGACTGTTAGCACTGTGCTGATGCTGCCTTAATGCTAGCTTGTAGGTATGGCATTTCTTGGTGGTTAGAGATGGTGCAGAAACAATCATTTTATATGAAAAGCTGCAGAGGGGTGGAAAGGGTCTCCCATGTTAATGTCTGTCACTGAATTTCCTCTGTTATTTTTTTATCTCTTAAAAATTATTTTCTTTTAATCATTTAAGAGTCACGACGTCTCACTGGTTCTCTCGTCCTGAACATGTGCCCCTCTCCTTTAAGAGCCACATGCCACATTTACTATCGTGAGCAGATATTATCCCCTCGCTGTTAAGCCACTTTTCCAGTAATTTTTGACAGTGTATGCCTGCACTGGTCCCTGAAACCTCCCCTGTAGCCCCCATCTCCACTGACACTCGCATACCATACTGGACCCTATTCTTCACGATCTTGCCTGGAAATGGTAACAGTTCAGATTGTCATGAAGCCTGCCATTTCCCAGTTTCTATTTCCAGGACAGCACTAAGCTGTGTGTTGCACATGGCAGTCAGGTGTGCAGACACCCCATCCTTGGGTTCCTGCGATGGGTGACAACCACTGAACAACCTGGTCTGTCATCATTGCTGCCTAGCACAGAGCAGGGTTTGGAGCAGGGGGGCCACCTGGGGTCCCTTCCAGCTGAGGTGTCCTACAGGTCTGTGACTGCCTCCTGGTCCTGGCAATTAGCGTTCATCTCTTTGTCCCATAATGGCTTCTACCACTAACTTGTCTGACAGTGTCTCTGTTGTTTCCCTAATCCCTACCCCAAACCTTACCTCTAAAATGAGTAGTTTCAGCCCAGGACTCTCATTAGCATCTTCTCACATCACCAGAGATACCAAATAACAATATTTTTATTGTGGGAAGACAAATATGCACAAAAAAAAAAGAAAAAAAGAGTACCGATTGCGAGTATTCTAAATCAAATACCTGTAAGAGATGGTGTGGCAGTATCTTATTGCCCACTTTTGGAATAAAATATGACTCCTGACTTGCAGATGCTGTTTGAATATCTCCTTGTGCACTATGTTTGGTAATGCAAGAAGGGCTGAAGCTCAAATGCATTTTCACATTTAAAGTAAGGGACTTTTCTCTGGGGTGAAAAAAAAAAATCAGGCACTTTAGAGCAGAGCAGACTGTCAACCATGCAGAGACATAGCTCAGAAGTGACCAGTTTTGAAACAAGGAACTTGTTTATTTTCATGAAGCTAAACTGTATTTATTTCAACTCTAAGAAATACAGACACATATGTGACAAATGTATGTCTTTTTATAGTTTTGGACAGGGAAATTGATAAGGTCTTCTGTTGTTTGTATCAAACTCCTTAAATCCACAGGACTTAATCAAACCAGAATTGTTCACAGAACTTTATAATTATGACAAAAGAATTTATTTTTTTTTAATAGACCTGACACCTATCGGCATTGTTAGCACTGGGCTTTTGATTTATTTAAAGTTATTTTAAAGGTCACATACTATCAGTATAGAAGGGATGATTCCTAGTAAGGCAGTAGAATTGAACCACTCTGTAATTATAATAATTGTATTTACAGAGGGAAACAAGTTTCTCTCATAGGAAGGATATTTTAATCTGTTCTGCTGTTTGTGACGTCTCTTTTTTTTTTTTTTTTTCCACCTAGTGAGTAGGTTAAAAAGTAAAAAGACAGAATTCTCCCCAGGAGACAGATTCTCCCCAGGCAGAATATATATTTTAAAATTACTGCTGTCAATATGATGTGGTAATAGACCTTCATCCCTAATGCAAGTGCTGGCAGCAACTGAGACACCCGAGGCATCATTTACTAGAATATATCTGAGGATGACTTTTTGTAGCTTTTTGTAGCAATCTGAATTCAATTCAAACCATAATCAGCTAATCACTGGCAATTTTCAGATATGAGTCAAGCTAATTTCAAGACAATCAGCCTTAGATAGTTTCATTCAACAGCCCTGGAGATAATGTTTATGTTGATGTCCATTAGTATTCCAACTGACAGTAATGTGTGCTCTGCAAAAAGAAAAACAAAAAAACCCCACATCCCACAAAAAAAACTTCTCTAAAATGAACAACAACAAAAAGTCTGCAAGACTGAAGTGCAGAAAATGGAAGTTTATTTTTACCCACTGGTGTTTCCTAGAAGGTGTTCTAAACCTGGGGTTGCCCTGTGTAAGGAGGCAGCGGGTCATTTAGGATACTTACCCTGATTTGAAACTGTAGCTTAGCTTCTGTTCAGCACTGAATGTCAAAATATTTGCTCTGCGTAAAAATCACGGAAACTAAAAATGGTGTCGGAATCAAGGCCCTACAGTTTGTCTGTTACTTTTTGCAAGAGCTCTTAGATTCAAACCACATGCAACTTTCCTGCCGTGCATCACTATGGTATGTAAATGAGGCTGTAATGGCGCTTGCTTGACTGAATTTTTTTTTCTTTTTTTTTCTTTTTTCAGCATTACTTGAATTTCTTTTCCCTTCACAGACCATAGACTTAGATATACATAAAACCCCATTTGCAGAGAAATATCCCCCACAACACAGTGGGATGCCTCTTCGAATCATGCAGGAAAAGTGAGATGTTGTGAGACTAAAGTGGACAACTTAACCATACGAGCAGCTTTCCTTTATGACTACATTATGTCAGTCCGTCAGTTTATGAGCAGAAATTGGATGGGTAAAGCCTATTCCTGGCACTGCTGAATACAGAGAGGCATCTTCTGGCATCTATTGCTGAGGAGGGGAACCCTGAGGTCCATTTCTTGAAGCAATACGGTATGTGACAAAGTTATTGCAGTATTAAGTTCACTAGGAAGTCTTTGTTTCATTTTGCCATTCTGGTTAGCAAATACAGCTTTGGAGCTATTGCCATTGCTTCCTTGGTCTTTTTTGAGCCATTAATGTGATATTCAAGCGCTGTGGTCTCTCTTGGCCTCCTCCTGGGAGCTGCCGAGAAAAACCTCTCAGTGCCTCGGTGCCAGAGACATGCTGCGTCCATCCCTCCTGCGTCAGAGGCTTTAGCAGTCTCAGCACCTCTTTGTAGTGGAGGAACAAGATGGCATTGTAGCATGGAAGAACACTTCTTAAACGTAAGCTTTGATGGGCAACCCACAGAGAGAGAGAGTGAGAAAAGTCTTTTATTAAAGCTACCATTACTTGATCAAGTTAGCAAACAGTAAACCCCACAAAAAATAAATGTATTATGCAGACTTTTTTCAGAAAAAAATCTTTATTTCAAAACAGTCAACACTTAAGCAGACTCAAATGAACACTAAAAAAAATCCAAGCAAAATTCAACCCCACTGTATTGGACAATCTGATATTCAGTGCTTCAAACCAAGCAACACCAGTCAGGAAACAAGCAGCTGTTTCCCGTTTGGAGTCTGAATTAACTGTGATCACTGAGGAAGGGGACCTGTAGTCATAAACAACTTTGCTCAATGTACAAGAGCGGTCAAATGACAACCAGAACATTAGCACAGGTGAAAAAAGAATATGGATTAATAGAAAAAGTAGCAGAATGCCATTTTATAAATCAGTGCTCCCTCATCTTGAATAGTCTGTTCTGCTGGCTGCATCTCAAAAATATGAATGGCAGAAACAGGTCTTCAGAGAATGGAGATAAAATGATTGGTGTCAGAGAAAAGCTTTCATAGGGAGAGAACATGAAATGACAGTACCTGTTTACCATGGATGAGATAAATCAGACAGAACAAGTTCCTGTTAGACAAAGTAATTAATGGCATACTTCTGCTCAGAGAGTTATTCTTTAATGAGATTTTAAAAAACAAAGCATGATTTAATTATGTTAATTGACAGCAATTGTAAAGCTCACACTGACCTAACATTATATATCATACATTATACATTATGTTACATATTACGTTACCTGTTATGTGTTACATGTTACACATTATATGTTCTATATTATAAGTTATGTGTTATATATGTTTTGTATCTTATATGTTGCTATGTGGCATATTACATATTATATTCTAATGTATGTTATACCATACATTACACTATATTACATTATAATACATTATATTATGTATATATATACACTTTATGTATAATATTTAAAATATATTATATACACATATAACATATGACGTTATATATATACAAAAAATTACAAATAGTCAAACACAGACTTGATACGTTAACCACGAATTTTGGCCACATAGAGTCACAGGTAATAAAGACTTACAAGGAAATATAAGAAAGGAAATCTAGGTGGATAAGACAAAAATCCCTAGGTATATTAGAGATAATTATGTAATCTCTATATAATTTTAAGTTATGAGTAAACATAGACTACAGATATTGAACTATACATCTAAAATGCCTATATTTAAAATAAACATATAAACACAAATAGAGCATGTTATTAATTATTCTTAAGTATTTATAAAATATACAAATATCATACATACACATAAAAATAAGAAGATGTATACAGAAGAAGAGCAATGTCATCATGCTCTATGGATATACTGATTGATAATTATCTTGGATAAAAAGTAATTTCTTCCACACAGAGGTCATTCCATAATTGCCCACTCAGAATTACATTGCCAGAATAACAAAGACTGAGTAGCAGCAGGAAAAAAATTACTGTGGATGACCGGACACAGATTTTTCACTGTGTCAATCTGTTGTATAATTTAAATGGTCTCATGTTGCAAATGTCTTAAAGCAGGTACAAAAGAAAGCTTCAAATAAGAGCCTTTTTAGGCAGCTCCTAACACACCCGACCACAAAAACCAAGGTATGTCCAATTGCAGTTGTTTTGAATGCCATTTCTTTGCCATTGTATCAGCTGATGCACTACCCAGAAAGGTAGACTCGGATGCTATCTGCCTGGGGACGTGGATATATTAAGAACAGACTAAATGTGTATTTGAGAAGAAACTGGTGCTACCTGACAACGCTCCCAGCTCGACAGAGAACAGCAGTTGATCCCAGAAGGCACCTCATGCCCTTTCTGCTCACTGATGGGGAGTGTGAAAGTACTGCCAGTGTGAGTAGCCCAGAGAGTGATTTAAAATACCTTTCCATGCAGATTTTGCACAGCAAAAGCCAGCTGCATAAATATTCATGGCAAGCAAATACAAAAGGTATTTGTGCAAAATGAATACATTTTAAAAGGGTTGTAAAATATTCATAGGAAATATTTCTAGCATGAACTTAGAATAGGGGCCCAAGTCTGGAAGTTACTGACGTATTTCTCCAGCTTTAAGTACCTGGTTGCAGTCAGAGTGAAGATCCTCAAATTCCTGAGACAGGCCTAGGTCTTCAGCAGCTGAGATACACAAATAAGGCTGTGGACTTGGATCGTCAGGGCGGAGCTGAAACATGGAAGTGGGCTTGTTATTTCTGTGTCTGTGTAGCCGATTTGTTGACATGAAGTTGACGTGATGTCAACCCTGCTTTACAGGATCACACAACACCAGCACTGGAGAAATACTGGTCCCAGTGCCCTCTATCAGGCAGTTGCACCTGCAGCAGTGCAGACCCTGATGTCTCCTCTTTCAGCATGCCAGCGTGGAGGCTCTCTGGGCTGCCAGGTGGCTGTCACTAATTGAAACCTTGGATGTGCAGCTATATCTGACAGCAGTTGTCTTCTCACCCCAGCTGAGACAGAGAAGAACCCTGCAGGAGGTTAGGTAAGCACAAAAAGACAAATCCTTCTGCATTTCATCTGGGTTTTTTTTCCCCTGACTTTAATGAGATCCACCTAACTTAAAATTTCAAGTATGCTTTCCATTGCCCTTGCTTTTTTACTTTGCTTTGCATTTAATACCAAGTTATGTTCTTAAATGGTTTGCATCTGGTCGCTGCAGTTGCAAGAAGCTTGCAGGGGTCAGATGAGACAGGACTAAGAGAAGGGAGATCCTTTGAGGGTTTCTGCATGCACAAACTGACTCAGGCAGTCCCCTGACCTGAAAATTGTCAGAGGAGGGAAGACTATAAAGAATGAGTACCCATATGCTTGTCCTGTACTTCACAGTATGCAACTGTACCGTACGTCTGGTCCAGCCCCATGGAGATAATCAGCTGGAAGCTCTTACACTCAGTGTCAGCCTTGACAAGAATGACGTTAGGTGCTGCAATAGGTATAAGTCAGATGTTCAGTGAAAGAAATATGGAATTCCCCTGAATAAGTAGAACAAATTGAAGAGTATGAAAACAGTTTTGCTATTAAAATGATAATTTAGTCCCACATTGAAACAACTTTACATTAAAAATATAGCCCAGGCAGTAGACCTAACAGTAAAAGAGAAAGATACTGTCATGTTTGGTTGCAGGGATGCTGAACTTCTCTCAGAATTATCTTTTAGCAGGATTAAGATTTATTGAGCCTTGTTTGTTTGAGATGAGCAATGGCTTCCCTTCCATAGCTGGTTACTGACGAGAAGGTATTCATTCCAAAGCTGAGGAAAGAAGTCAATATCCATTCCATTGGATATTGATTTATCTCCATTTTAGACTCTTACTTCCTTGAAAATGATGAAATAGAGAGAGTGTGTGTGAATATACACAGTAAAGTTTCCAACTGGATCAACTTCATTAAACTATGCTTGCAAGTCACAGCAACAGCAGAGGCCACAGAGATTGCCTTTCTCAGACTGAGGTTTGGAGTATCTCAGATACACACATGTGCAATACCTGGGCAGTGGACCTGGAAGGCTCTGAGGAATGGAAAAAAAAAAAAAAAAAAAAGGCTGTGCCTTCAGCACAGTCCCCAACTAAGGTGTGGGGCATGGCTGATAAGCAAGAGGCACAAGGCTGGGAAATGAAGCAAAAGCAAAGGCCAGTGCTGGCAGTTGCATCCCAGCTGTTCTTGTACTGCAGGGAGGGATGGGGGTGGACTGCCCCAGCCTTCCCCCATGCCCAGGTGGCTTTCCAGGGGACAGCGCCAGACAGGAGCCCAGTCTCATTGCTATGCATTGGCTGTGTGGCTTATATGTGGATGAGGAACAGAGTACAGCTAGACCTGCACCATCATCTGCAGAGATGATCTGAGATCCAAAGACTCCAAGTCCTCTGCAGTAATTAACAGTATCACAAAGCATCCTGGTGATACATCCTCCTGGAAGACAAAGGCTTGGAATAGTCTTAATGTTCATTAATTTATTCATGTGCCAGATGGCCACCCGAACACCTGGGTTGATACCAGGAAAAGTCTACAGCAAACTTCAGTTGTCTCCAGGCTAAAGCACCAACTTGGAGGGCTCCTGGGGTGACAGGGAAAGGAGTACCCAGAGACACAGTTATCTCATATGTGCTCTTATTAGCACCCACTAATACACTGCCATATGGCACCTTATGTTGAGATGTGCTGTAAACAAAATTGCAGGAGACTAAAAAATATTTAAGAAAAAAGCAGCATAGGCCCAGCAGTTTCTCAGTGCAATGTAGAGTTGTAATTATTCTTTTTTCTCATCATTACAACCGAATCTGCTCAACTGCCCTTACAGTGAGTTTCATCTCTGTCTAATTTTTTTCAAAGTTAGAAGTGAAAGTTCATTTGACATTCATCAATGAATCACACAGTATTTGCATTGGGTTAGCTGAGTGCTGCTATGGATGGCATTTCAGCTGGGCTTCTATTGTAGTAAAGAGATCGAATTTTTAGTAAAACTGGCATCCTTGCAGAGCCCACGGTGAAGTATGGCGTCTGTGGGAAGTCAGGCAGTAAAGAACCCCTGGCAAAGAAAAATGAGGTTAAAAGCAATTTCCAATTAAGAATTTAGTCTCTCCGATTCCTTCTGATGAATTCTGAAGCAAGGCTTCAAGTTTCTTTGTCCCTGACACCCACAAACATTTGGCTGCACAACCGCAACACTTACTGGAATAGTAGTTTAGTAGGTGGAGAGATAAGACAGTGAAATTAGTAGTGTTTACAAACATTATTCAAAACACATTTCAAAGAGATTTTTTTTTTTTTCTTTTGGAGAAGACTTGTCTTGTGCAGCAGGACACGTAGGTACCACTTCCAGACAAAAACTAATCAGCTTCAACATTGGTTTAACACTGGCAAATCACCAAACCTGTGTATACCAATAATCAGTTCTACTGATTCCTGTCATGCACACACTAAACCCACCATTTTTCCTTCATCTTTTCAGTGACTCTTTCCATTCATAGCATTAGCTGATCACAATAAAGGACGAAACCATAATCAGTGTAACTATGTATTATACCTGCATTTAACCTGACAGAAGAGCCAGTCCAGAAGAAAGTAAAAGAAAACCTTGCTTTAGGATGGGAAATACCTTTAAAAAAAAAAAGGGGATCTTAAACTCTGCGTGAAGTTAATTGGCAGCAATACTTCCCCCGCTCCCCGCCCATTCCTGGAAGCATGCTCTTTACTTTTTCCTGCAAGTCACCTAAATCTTGTCCCTTGGTTGTGATGGCTATATAGTATGTATGTCAATCAATCAGCTACACTGCGATACATTTAGTTGCAAGTAATTATGTTTGGCCAGAAGAAATTGTACAGTTAATCTTAATTATGACCAGATGTGTTTCAATATAGCCTTTTAACCTTTGAATTGCCCAATATGCTCTCACTCACACTTTTACTTTATCTCATTAATTGACTCAGTAAGTAATCACAGACAACTATCTGTAATGTAACCATAATGACGGAGATACTAACTAAGCTAAAAGACTACAGGCTAGGCTGTGGCTTTGCCTAACAATTTCAGAAGCCCGAAAGCCCAGCTTTTGAAAGGGCTGGCTTATGATCCTGAGTTACCCCAGTGGTTTAGATGTTACCTGTTTCCTCCCAGCCAGCACAACAGTCACAGCTTCTTTGAAAGGATTAGGTGTTTTTGTTTGTGTCTACATTTATGAGTCAGATGAAGATGGGGACAAGAAATGAGAGCAGAGAAATGAGTGAAGACAAGGCAGAGGAGGAGCTTTGCCTCACAGGTTGACTTTTGGTTCTCAATACAGTCCCAAGGACATTTGTCCATGGTGAAGTCCATGTATCACTGCTGGTCTTAGGGCTTTTGTCTTCCTTTTTCAGAAGGGACCCTAGGAAACTAGGAGCAGGAAGATCCTTTGAAGAAGAGAGGAGCCAGGCTACTGAGACCTTTCCTCTGTCAATGCAAATATGTTCTTGACTTTTTCTTTTGTATGTCTCCCAACCACCTCTTTTCTAAACTTGCATTTCCTCATATCCCTGCATATCCCACTGGTGGAAAAGAAAGGCAAAACTTCTACTGTTTACCCTGGAATCTTTGCTGAGTGGATTAAAGGTATGAGAAAATACCTTACACAAGACCTTATTGCCATGATTTATTTAATATAGCTATATAAAAAAAATTATATTCCAACACCAAATTCTATGCAGGAGAGAAAATTTATAAGGCATATGGTTTGTTTATTAAAAAAAATAATGAAATGAAGGCCACAAATCTTCATATTTCAAAGTACACTGATGGCCAGTCTGCTCTCCACCACTGATACTGTCTCATCTCTTCTTTTTGTGTGCCAAAGAGATTATCACTAGATAAGATTACTGAAGTAAAACTATCTCAGACATATTTTTCCTCTTCATATCAACTTGGATGTAAAAATGAAAAGAGTCACAAAGCTTTCCTTTCATAGAGAAGACTTTAAATGATGAAGGTAACATTTTTGATGTGTGTTGACCCAAAAGGCCAGGGAGAACGAGGTTTAAACTGAGGAGGTGGAATAAGGGTGGGAGGAGGGGTGTGGAATGATGGTGTCGATTAAACCCTGGGTTAGGGAATGAAAAATGACATCACCTGCGTAATTCTGACACCCACACTGCCACACAGGGCTGAGAGGTATAACAAATGCAAACTTGGCAAAGTGAGAAAGTTAAGAGTAGATTTAAAGGGACAGCTTTGTCAAATGTGTTATTTTAGAGAGAAAAAGAGATAAAAATATAACGTTTTGGCTGTGTTGTATGTTTGATGCTCATCCAAAATGATTTTGCCTGGCTCCTGAAATAGTAAGCTGCTTTCCTTAGAGGTGATCATTCCTCCCACCCTTTTCTTATTACTTTCTTTCCGTCCCACAATATCAAGTTGTTTTTTTTTTTTAAAAAAAAAAAAAGGCTTTGAATGACTGAGTACCTCATCTTCAAGAGTTTTTTCATAAATGGAAGGATTAGTGGTACACAGAGAAATTAAAGACTTGGACAGGAAGGACAGTAAGACAGAGTAGCAATTATTTTATTTCATATGCGCCATGTCACGTAAACTGTCAAATGATCTCAGATTTATGTTGTGGTCATATTTCTCAGTTAAAAGCCAATGATCTTTCTTGAGGGAGGTGAGGATAAATCTCACTTGGAAGCACCCAATTATCCTCCACATGAAACTAGCCAATGGATTTTAGAAAGCAAAAAGCCAGGAGTTCATGGCTTGCCTTTGGATCTGCTGGACACTCAAGCCATTCTCAAAACAGGATGGGCAACTAGCCTTTTTTTTTTTTTTTCATTTTTTTCTTGGGTCCTAACCAACAGAAGCACTTATGAATCTGCATGAGCAAATGTGTCTAGGCCTTTAATATGTGGTTTAATCAACATCTGGCTGTTACTGAATCTGCACAGACAGCCTATCAGGGACAGGAGATGGGCGCAGGGTAGCAGCTCTATGCTAAAACTTTACAAGTAAGGTAAATCTAACCTTAGAAAGTCATGAACTATGTTGGCAATGATGAACAGTAAGATGACTGGATGGCCAGACCTTTTCCCAGTTCTGCAGTCACTGCCAGCAAGCAGGGAGAGCCCAACACAGCTGCATGAGCGTTTGAAAAATCCCAGTCCTCAATTTTAAAAAGAGAAGGAAAAAAGCTAATAATAATAACAATTACAGATAAAATGTAGTTTGTTCCAGTAGCATTGGTTTCCAAAATTAGAATAAGCTCTTTCTACTGCAGTAAAATCCCACTACAATAATAATAAAAAAATTCCCCAGGCTTCTGCTCTTTCTTTTTCTGAAGTGAATTTAATGATTCAGAAAGTGAGAGACTCAGAGCAGAGCTGTGAGTCAAGCATGGCGTGGGCAGCTGCCCTGCAAACCTCCCCACGCCCCATCGCTGAGGCATCGCTCATCTGCCCTGGCTGTCCAAGAGCACCCTCAGGTCTGCCAGGGTGGCTGCTCACCCCACATGGCTCCCACAGCCCTGCCCGATGCCCACCACACCTGGCTGGGCTTTCCCCAGCCCAGGCAGGGCTCACTGCTGTCCGCTGTCCCCAGCCCACTTGCTAATTTTGATCAAGCACAAAGTACATTTACAGCATCGTATCGATGGTTCTAGCGGAAGGAAAGCAATTTGCCCCTTGGGAGCTGAGTCCTCTGAGCTCCTTTGCACAGTAACCTCACCGAGCAGCTCCGGAAGCATAAGGTTACTGCGCTAGCTTAATATGCAACCCAGCACTGTGTATTTTCATACTTAATATGCAGATCTAATTGCTTGCCTGCATTGTGATTACCTTCTCTTCCTGGAATTTGCTCTTGTGTGGCTAATCCTAGTGAACTTCAAAGCATGAACACAGTGGCTTTTATTTTTTTATTTCTGCAGTTTGTGTCTGAAACCAATATCAAAATGCTTTATAAGAGGCAGGACTAATTTTATAGAGATAGTTTAGAGAAAAAAAAAAGAAATCCCTTAGCATTTAGTTATCCTCGTTTTTTTTAACCTCTGGACCTTTACTTTTGCTGAACTGGAAGGTTACACATTTGTTCTGTCCACAATTAACACTTCCATATTTAGCCTCCCGCCAGCAGCATCCTTAGTCCTGTCTACCTTATACTAGCTTCAAGGATGTCTCATAGGTAATTCCTTTTAAGAGAAAGGCTATTCTTCAGTTCTAGGTGTAAATGTGAAGCGATTTGACTACTTCCCTGTCTCAAACTGCTAAACCCAACCCACACAAATGCATTTTCCTGTAAGTGTTCCCACTTTCATCCCTCTACCCCACTTTTCACTTCTTTTCCCATTACCCACGTCCCCAGCAATAATATGCAATAAAATTGTTTGCTTTTTTTCGGCATGGTGAATGTCTACTTTAAATGCCACCTTATTTAAAGATAAAAGAAATGAAAAGAAAAATAGCCACAGAACAAACTAATCTCCCTTTCCAAATATAAAATAAAAGCTGTCTTATTTTTAGGCTTTACAGCAGCTCATGTGTCATTTTCATCATTTCTTTCTCTCTCTCGATGACTGAAAGGCAGTGAAAGGAGGCGAGAAAAAACTTTTTTTGTTCCCCCTAGAAAATACATATTCAGAGCTTTCCCTAACCTGATTTCTTTCTACATTAAATCATCCATAGACAAAGCTAAAATGGAGCCTCAATAACCCAATACTTCTGTCAGCTTTCAGTAAAATGTATCTTGGTGATTAGACTAATGTAATGGCATCAGCAACGTGATACATGGAGGCCGTAATTTTTAATGTTGTAAATCATTAGATTTGCAGCACACAGTAGCAAACTAAGAGAAGCAGGGCTTCCAGATATGGTTGACAGCAGGCTGTAAAGTAGGGCAATTAGGTTAGAAATGAACCATCCCTTTACCCTGACATTGAAGGGGAAGAAGTAGCGCAAGAATTGATTTTGGGCAGTAGTGGGCCCATTTGATATCTTGCGTAAGTCATGCAGGGCCTGACTCCAGCTCACTTGGCTCAATAGAAAATGTCCCAGTGACTCCAAGGGCAGTAGACCCAGCCATTACCTCTTTCAATTTCTTGGCCCCTTCATAAAGAAAAGGATTCCCCCCCGCTTTTATTTTTCTCAATATCTTGCAGCAGGCAGATATTAACACAAGATGAGCTTTGAGCATCTGCTCTCAAGACTTAATTTCCCCAAAACGACAAATAATACCTTTACAGCACTGCAGCATTTATGGCAGGTATCGCCTCAGTGAACACAAGTGGTAATTTATTCCGATTTCTGTATGTTTCTTCATATGAGGTTTTGTTAGCCAATGTCTTATGATAGTGGAAACATGTAACTGGGTTGCACAATTGAAAACAAAACATTCTGTGTCTTAAATATTTGACTTTCAGCTTAAACTGCCTGAAAAAAAAAAATTGTAATGCTTAGTTCATAGTACCATGACTGCTTTGTATCACAAAGCCCTTTCAGTGTGTAAATATAATCAGCTGACTTTCTCTAAACATATCACTACCCCAGGAGAAGAAAGCATGATGATGTCCAATAAATGCTTTTGATGTCCATTCTTCTATCCTCTCAGCTGCAGCAAGGAGAATTATTCAGGGAATCTGCTAGCTGATGTATATTATAGTGATGTTGTCTTTTGGGACCTTTGGCTGTTGATTAGAAGTTCCAAGTGTAACAAGCAAGCGCAGATGTAAACAGCACAGCTCGGCCGGTGGGTTTGTTATTGCACTCCTGTACACCAGCTTGAGATCTGGTACCACGTGCTCTAGTAAAGTAGTGATGCTGCTTTAGCCTAAGTACTGTGTATAACTCTTCCCTCTTAGCCCTGAGAATCAAGCCTATTTGCCTACCCTGGTAGTTAACTTAGCTATTCACTGTCTAAACCATAACCTCATCTCCAGCTTCTGCCTTAGTCTTAATCCCTGAGAATCCAGCTAATCTGTCCCTAAGCTTCTTGCTTGAACCTTTGTCCCAGTTTACTGTCAGCCCTACACAGGATTGGTGCCTCTGCACTAGACGTACACCACCTTCCTTCACAATCCTGCCCTTAAAAATAGAACTTTTCCTGTTTGTGTCAAAGACTGCTAATGTCCCTAGTTGAGGAGCTGGAATAAATTCTTATTCTTTCAGCAAGCAGCTATCAATTAGCATTGCTGCTTAATCTGAATGTTTCAAAGTCTGATAGATCTATCGATAGTAAAAAACCAGGCATTTAATTTCTGGATACTCTAAAATTCAACTTCAATTCTTTCTGACCATCCTGGATTTCTATTTAAAATTATCACGCATCTGTTTTTGCTAAACCGTGCTTCTTTATTCTGATGTTAACAAGTTTGGTGCGGATTTATTCCATGGATGGTCTGGATAAAATAGGGAATGCAATCATACTTCCAGTTCTGCTGCAGACCGTGCTCACGACTAATGCAAGATCCAAAAAGACTGAGGAAAATGTCACTCCATTTAAAAGAACAATCTTCTGAGGAAAGAAAACAGAAGGGAGTTTAAAAAATGAGAAGTCCTAACAGGTCTTTTGCAGGACTCCAGTACCGGACAATTAGAAGACACAATTTTCATTCAAGAACTGCATATTAACATCCTAGCTTGTCAGCTCTTTTAAGGGCTTTACTCCACCCTGTTCATCAGCCAGAGCTGGCTGAGGCCCAGCCTTTGCTACAGGGCAGCACAGAAGATATATTTAGCTGCATTTAAATCACATAAATGGCATTAAGACAGGAGTAGTATAGAGGTGCACAAAAGCAAAGGTGTGCAAATCCCTTGCTTTCACCCTCCTGGTCCTGATGTCCTACAGCAGCTTGGTAGTTTCCTGCATGTTTTATGAGTAATAAATTTAAAGTCTCCCAGACATACTGGGTTGGTAGTTAAGTAGCACCATGACTTTGTCTTATTCCTCCAAATTCCCTTCTGTTTCTCTACCACTATACATTGAAAGTACGTCCATATCGCCCTGCATACGCTAACTGTAATGAACCCTGACCCAGGTAGTCTACACAAAGATTTAAGGGGATATAATTTATTCTTTGCCTAGTTACATAGTGTGAATCTGAATTTAGGCCCTAATGAAAACACTTAGAAGAATTAGTGAAGACCATCCTCACATTAATTCATCCAATCCTATTATTTCTTTTATTCAAGGAAACGTATCTGTGAATAGTTAACTATGCTATGTAAAATGCTGAGTCTTTTATCTCTTTTGCATTTACACGTTCATGGTCCCCTAGAATTCTTTTCTTTGTATGTTGAAGGAGGTAGTTTTCTTTCATTTGAGAAAAAGAAAATAGGTGGCTGGATAGATAATGAGAACTAAATAATGTACCCAATAATAATAGTAAGTTGCCCTTTTAGGAGACTTCAGCTCAATGTAACATTGTCTCTCAGTTGTTTTTTCCTTTAATATTCACTATTTACCTATTGTTTTATGGAAGGCTCATCACAATTAGAAATTTCAGTTTCATTCATTAGCCCTTAAAGCACACCATAATGTTGATGGCAACAAGGCAGAGCAAACAAATATCCTGCTTGTAGAATCATAACACTTTCTGTATGCAGTATCATTCTTCTCATACTGGTGAATATTTCAATATCCAATATAGTTTGCAGTAAACAACCCAAAACCAAACAAAGCAAAGAAAAAGGACTGCATTGGCAAGTATGTATATAGTATGAATCTTGTACATTGTATCATGTAAAAAAAAAAAAAAAAAAAGAAGTTATATTCACCTTATTAGAGAAAACATTGTGTTTCTGAAGGCTAGAATAAAGATATATCTTAAAAATATTACAAATTATTTTGTAAATTCCTATATTTATGCATCCCTGTGTGATCATACGCACCTCCTCATCACAGACTGGATGTGCTCCTCTGTTGTGCACTGTTCTGGACATAATGCCATAGAAACTGATAAAGATAAATGGTGTCAGAGAAGCAAAAGCAAAGATGGAAAAGCTATGAAGGATTAGGGGTTTATATCCAAAACAGGGACCTGACTTTTAAAGATAACTATACCCAATATAGATCAATAAAAGAGTAAATTAGATTTGATTCAGGTCCTGAAATGGATCTATGGGACTTTGGTCTTATTTAGCTAACTCTTGTGTCAGTCTGAGGAAGCTGGAACAGGCTGTTTGTGTGAAAGAAAAGCTCTGAGTCATACTGAGGGCATCAACAGCATGTATTGCCCTGGTTCTGTAGCCAATACTAGTACACAGGACAAAATGCACACTGGATCCTCTGGAAAAGCAGAAGCCCAAAGAACCACAGGGTGTGTGAGACCAGGACCATCCACAAAAAAATGCTGAAGTGTGGAACGAACTCCACAAGGACAAGATCTTTACAAGCCAACAATCAGGGCTGTGCCAGGACTAAACCCAATTGTTTGTGAAAAGACTATAAAAGAGTCCTTTGCTATAACTGTGAAAAATTCAAATAGCTCTGTTTTATTGTATAAACTCATTTTTTCTCTCAGATGATATTCAGGCATCATACACCCATGAAATAGATGAGTATATTTCATTAATTCTGAAACTTCTCTACACTTTGCTCTCCCCTAGAAGTAATAGCTCATTCCTCTGATCAAACACATCAATGTTTGGAGCACATCCAGAACTACAAGATCGAAAAAGCACACTTCTTGGGCAATAGCTCACACATTGGTAAACCCCCTACCCATGCCAAGAATCCATCAAGAATCATAACTGTCTAAACAAACAGGCTAAATTTCTTTTTGAACATAGTTTAATATTCTGTATTTATCCATTTTTCAAGTAAAACATCTTTCTCAACATTAAATAACAATAAATTAAATTAAATGTAATTAAATAACAATAATTTCAGACTTAGATGTATATGAAGAACAATGCAAAGGTCAGTCTCCATAATAACTTTGCTTTAAGATGTATGCAAAAAATACCATACATTTATTTTAGAAAGACTGAAAGAATAACATATATATTTACGTCTCACATATATTAAAAAAGTAAAAAGAGAGATGAGTGACATTATTTATTTAAAGATTCAAAGACTCATTCTAAACTCATTCAAAGATAGAATTTTAGAATTGGACAATTTTAAGGCTTTTCTCTTTTTAAAGATAAAAGTCCATGATATAATTACTCACTAGCAAAGGGAGCCTCTTAAACACTTTATCTGTACCACAATTCTCTCAAAACAAAAAAAAAAAGAGTAACACAAAAGGCAATATTCTCCAGAAAAGATATTTCTATAAATTTTGTATATTTCTCTACCCTGGACTTGCATTTCTGTCATGCAGTTGACATACTTTTGATATGGAAAGATGAAAAGTCAAAACAACATCTCTTAAAAATAGATTTCTTTTTTTTTTTGCAATTTGAAATAACATTTAGTTTGGTGTTGCACAAGAACTTTCAATAAAGGTTCAAAGGCACATATTTGTCACAAAATACCCCAGAGAACGGTTATATTTTTAGTACCTACAGAGGCATCTTCAGGGCAGGAGTTCTTCATTCTTGCTTTCTCAGTTTCCTGACCTCTTGATTGGGAGAGCAATTTTTAGCCATCAGGATGTTTTTAATGAGAAACATGAAAAACAGCATTACTGTGAGAAAAATGAGTTTTTGGAAAAACATGCAGCGATACCATCTTTAAAACTAAGTCTATATAAAGACTCTGTTCTTTCAATTCATTAGACAAGTCCTAAAGAATGTTATTTACCACTGACATACAATTTGAGTTCAAAAGTGAAAAGATAAACTTTTAATCAAGAGCATGGAACAAGAATAGTTTAGTAATAAACAGAAAGAGAGAAAAAGTTATAGAAGAAAAAATATATTTCAGCAGAATTTTCAATATTGATTTTTCCCCAGTTTTCTGTAAAGAATCTGCATGTAACTTTATCTCCAAAGACCAGTAGTGTTTACCACTGATTGATTCCTGATACTAATTATATCCAAATTTCCCAGATTGTCTAAAAATATCAGTTCTATGACTTGATGTCAGCTAATTTAATTACATCTGTAGAAACAGGGTTTTCTATTGATTTCTCTTGCCTTTTTCATCTCCATTTTTTTCCTTCTTAACCAGCAGTAGTAGATGCTTGGGCCCAGAAAGAGTAAGGACTCCCTTTAAAAGCTGTACATGAAATTTCTCAGCTATAAAGAGGAAATTACACATAACTGCATTTTTTTTCCCCCTGTATGGAGAGATTGATCCCCACTTGCGACGCTTTGTCTCCAGACCCCTCGTACTTTTGTCTCGTGGTAGGCACTGTCAAATAGACTCTGATCCACTTGGTCCACAGTGACTGAAGCATGCAATTCACTGACTTAAATGGAGTGAATTATACAATTAATTTTCAACACAGTATTACTTTCGTAAAACCAAGATGGCTTTTTTCCATATGGTGAAACAGAAGCAAAGTTTTACTAGGGTTAAATTAAAGATGAACTAGCAATACAGGTAAGGATTATTAACAGGCAAGTTATTTGTCCTTTTTAATTATACTGTCTGTCTTCAGGTTAACAGAAACCTGATTCTGTGAGATATTTAGACTTTTGATAGAAGTTTTGAGGACAAATTGCACACCTAGGTTCATGGCTTTCCATGAGGGTGAGACAATTTATCTTTTTTACTGAATGTGGGTATTTTTAGCTTGTCAAACTATTTATTTCTATTTTTAGAATGCCCATACGCATCCAGTATAATCTGTTTCACATATTGAAGAGCAACAGCAAAATTATACCACTGCTGTACAGCATGTCTGATGACAGGGGAGTTAGACTGACATTTTCTGAAAGCATTAAATACACCCATATACACATATATACACATACATACACACTATTAACATAAATAAGAAAAAAGCTATTGTAAGAGTTGATCCGACCTGTGGTCAAATTATCTGTTGGCTAGCCTTGCTGCCATATCAGATACCTCACTTTTACTCTTTAGCAAAAGGATTGCTTGACAGAGGACCAGTGATAAAACAGTGGAAGAGACGTAACCCAAAACTCTCTGGCTTTGCAAGCAGTTAAAATGTTGCTATTGTATATAGGATTAAAAAAAAATTTATAGCCTGGAAGAAAAGATTAAACCACTATGAGCTTGATATATGTCATTTAAAATTCACCTGATTCCCCCACCCTTTCCATCATAAATCAAAACTGAATACATAGATCCCAGGGATGAGAAGCAGGTGGTAAAACAGCCTAAAAATCTCTTTTCTATACTTCAGCAGAGAACTAATTTCATGTTGAAAAGAATGGGTCATTTTTACTGGTAGTTTAGCCACATGGCTCCCAGGTACCAATTTTGTAAAGAATTATCCAGTTTCATTGTGGGTCATTTGTCTCCTCTGCAAAGTTTCTTGAGATTTACAGAACTGATACACATGGATTTTTCTATTTATGCTTTTGAGTGTATAATAGTGATTGAACAGGTTATCTTTGCTTTAATCTGTAGAAGACGTGGCAGAGAATGCAGAAATTTTATCCTCTGTAACATAAAACAACTTTCCAATCATAGCACCTGAAAGAGACATGGGCATTAATACCCTGTAAATTGTCCTTTTCCCATGTTCCTCTAGGCCAGCTGTAAGTGCTAAAACCAATACTAACAGGCACAGATATTGTCTTAGAAACAGAGGTACATAGCTGGAGATTTTCTGCAGAAAAGCTGATAGCTTGGATTCATTTGAGAAATATGAGCTTTGTGCTTGAACAGAAAACACTATTTCCCTTCTTAACCTTGGTACTAACTTCTATCCCAATCACATAAAATCATTTGTTTTCCTAATTCTTGAATGTCTGTTCTAAGTCTTTAGGCACAAGTGTCCCAAATTTCTAGCCCTATGTACTTCATATTGAAAACTTAATGATGTCAAGAATAGCAAGTCATATACCCCTCAGAACCAAGAGATGAGACTTGGATGTCACCAAGAGAGACCCCAGACTAAGCAGTGACAGGAGAACCTTCTTGCTACCACCACAGAAGTCTCTTGGGGACAGCCCAAACTAGAAATCTCAGATGGGTTAAAACTATCAATTTTTCTACCTTTCTATCTATACATATATATGTGTGTAAGCGTGTATTGGGGGGTGGGGAGGGGAGGAGGGGGAGGAGAGAGATAGAGATGGCTGCTGTATAAGATGAGACATTTGCTGAGCTATCGTCAGGGCAGGGCTGTGCAATGCTGGTGCCAAGGACAGGGCCTGAGAATTAAATTCTTCTTGGTCATGGGAAGGGAGAGAGCAGTGTTCAATCCTCAGACATGGGAGGGAAGGAAAAAAAAAAAAAAAAAACAAAAAACCAAGAGAGAGCAAATGAAAGCAGTGCAAGGCTGTGCAAGGCTGAGCAACTATTCTGTTTCCATGATCAGTGTGTTCAATCACACAGCATTGGAGAATTAATTAATATTCAGTATGCTGAGTGCACTGAATAGAAATTCATGTCAAGTTCATTCTACAGTATCAGACATGGTATGTCACCATGTAAGGAAATGTATTTGAGCTACGTGAAGGCTGATGCCTTATGTTTTTTAATAAAGTTGAGGACAGATTACAAACCTTTGCTTTCAGCCCAAGGTTGCAGTGAATAGAAGCTATTTCCTTTGATGTACTAAATAATTTGCCTTTTTTGAAGTTACAGTAAGATAATGTAAAAAGCTTTGAACACCACATAATGTGAAGTGGTAAGGTGTTAAACTATAACATCTGAAAGAAAATGCCATTGAACATACAAGAAATAGGTCACTAGAACTAAATGGACCAACACAATTAAAGCAAAAACGCTCAAGTGGTACCAGTCTCAAAAGCAGTCTGGATGTTTGCTCTTTAATTATGGTTTCTTGGAAAATTTTAACAATTTAACCCAGTGCTCCTGGTTCCTATCTATGCTTTTGGTGGGGGGCAGGGGGGTGGGAATTGGATTTCCATCCCTGTTTTTAATACTGGAAAAGCATTATCATTGCATACATCACATCACCCACAGTCATAAGGACAGCAATCACTGGTGACCCTTTAGGGGTCACTGTGTCTATATCTATGGGGTAAAGCAAACCCTTACAGAGCTGCTAACTCAAGACCTGACACATCTACAGCTGCTTTCTTCTGGCAGTGCTTTTCATCCATCAGGTCTTTCCATCTCCCGCACGCCCCAGCCCCTGAGGCCAGCTGGCACAGACACAGGATGGGTGATGTAGCTCCCTCCTTGTTTCAGAGCAAGCACAGTCAGCAGCGAGGAGGGATGCTGCATGGGCTCAATTGCACAGGATGGGCAGGATGCTCCACTGTGGAGCACCCTCCATCTAAATAGTGGATATGTAAGACAAGTCGGCTATTGGCCCACTGAAGCTAATGGAAAATTTTTAACTGGCTCTGGGAAGCTCAGAATTTCACATTAGTATTGGGATAAAGGCAAAAATATGTAGGTTACAGGAATAATATGACATAGTTACTCACTAAAGTCTACTGATCTCTTGAGTCTCCAACTATTTTGAGACATTTGATATGAGTTGCATCCAGCCTATCATCTGAAACACACAATGCTTAAACAATTCCCTGTTTAGGCAACTGGTTTGGCTTTGGTTTTGCTTTTTTAATATTGCATATGCTTTAATTTAATCTCAATTTCAGCCAGTGTTGATTGCATACCTTCTTATGAGAGCTTTTGAATACTGCAAAGACAGACTTCCCAGAAAAAGGTTTCAGAAAGTGGTTTAAAAGTCTTTCTTTATCTATCTCACTGGCTCTGGCATCCTCCCACCGCAAAGCTTTCCAAACACAAATATATGCATTTTTACAATGTCTCAGAAGAGGCATGTCAGCCTCAAGGGCTGGTTCCTCACCATGTTGAGGAGGCTGTACAGCAGATGTAGGGAACTAAATCAACCCATTTGATCCCTGTACAGTGTCATGACTGTAAAATCTTCCACAAAGAGCAATGTGGAAAGCAGTTGTATTTGTGCATTCATCATGAATGCTATGACAAATGACAGTTTTATGGTTAAATACACTTGAATGGAAGGTTAAGGTTCGTCTCCCTCCTCTGCCCTAGACTTCGTATATCACCTCAGGTAAAACTAAGAGCCAAATAATACCTGAAACAACAGATTTACTTTCCCTTGCCTTGTATTTCTAAGTTGGGTATAATAGCAGTTCTTCTCACCCTTGCCTCTTTAGATTAGGCACATATACCTGGAGGTTCGCTCGGGGCTTGGAGCAATGGGAAGTGTGAAGTCAGGCAGGGACCCTGAAAGCTACAGCAAAACCAAAACCAACAGTACATAAAGCAGGCAATAAATGAGCTCAGTCCTAGCTCCAGCAAAAGACAGTGTTATGCCATCCCTTTCTGATGTTGTGCACTTCCCCTGAGTCAGCTCTCGTTTGCTGAGAGCTCCTACAAGAAGACAGGCCCTTACGCTTTTCCACAGTTGCATCAGGAGCTCTAAGATTTAATTAAGCCATTGACAGTTCCTATGGCATTAGACAGATAACAGATAGATTTTATTCTCTATTTAAATATGTGAGTTTCAAAATACTCATAAATCTGTGAGGAGTAAAGTATAAAACTAGGAACTTGCAATAGCCAAAAAGTTTGTTAAGGTTAAATTAACTGAAGCAGGAAATTAAGTAAACCAAAATGTTTACATCATTCTTGCAATAAACCCAAAGATAAGATTCTGAACTTCTGTGAAAATTAGAAAGCAGTGAAATGATGGGGATTTTTTACCAGTTGACAGCTTAGCACCTTAAGAACCTCTTTGTGTCTCATTCCCATCACCTTTGCATGTTATGAAGGAATCTATTTCTGTTTTCGAGGCCCATCGTTTCCTTATTCAGCCATGTTTATATACCTTGTAATTTTTGACAAGGGTTCAACAGAGTACAAATCTCTAGAGTTCTGATAATATAGTAACAGATTTAACATATACTTCCCCCTTTCATTTGCTATATGCCATAAATATATCAACAGAAATAGCAAAATATATGTAACCCCAAGTAGAAATGCATCCCCAAAACCAGAGATTTTTGGAAAGATGGCATGGCCTCTGGAGTAAAAGAGGAAAGAAAACTGGAAACTTAGTTTAGGACCACCATGCAGAATTAGAGAGTGAAAGCAGCTGTTTGGAAATTGGGGCAATGGGGAGATAAATTCAGTGAAAGACAGACAACATCAGACTACATTGTCAGATGAGAATGCGGATTCCCGTATGGCCAGCTGCCTGGAGTCATACAGGCTGAGGACAAACCTTTAGGGAAGTGCACTGAGGGGATGCTCTCGGCAGGTCTTGCCACCGCTGGGCAGCCCCGGAGAGCTCTTTGCCTCAGCATTCAGGCACACCAGCCCAGCAGGCAAAGGCACAGGCTCAGCCATCACACTATGTCATCTCCAAAATGAATCAACAGAGGATGGAGACAAAAGGTGACCTCAGTGAGTACGTGTAGCCTATCCTGAGTGCCAGGGTTTTCCCAGTTGAACTGACAAAGTACATTTAGATTTATTTTTGACTCATATCTGCTGTAAGGAATACAAGTATTTTATACCCTCCCAGAAAAGGAAGAACTGTGTAGGTTAAATGCAAGAAGAATGGCTGCTAACAGTGACATTTCTTGGAGCTACTCATTTCTCTATAGATAAAACAATTTCTGAATTTAAGTGTGTCCTTTCTTTCCAGCACAGTGAAAGATAAGATGGATGCTGGATAATGATTATGCTGAGGCTAGGCTCCAATAACATGATTGTGGGCATGATGGAAGCTATATAACGCAGAGATATTGCACGTGATTTATAGGTTGTGAAAAGAGAAGGGGTTTTGCAGAGTTTTGTACATTTAGCTCTGTGTACTAAAAGAAAGGATTTATTTAACAGGCTGGTTGGTATACTTTAAATGGATAGTTTTGTACCTTGAAAGTACTGTGCTATCGTTGTCTACTTGAACATATTGAAACTATGCTTTATTCCTTATAACTCCCATCCTAGAGAGATATTTTAGAGGCCGTCTGTGTTCATTCTGCATGCACAACTCTCAAGCAGATTTTGCCAATTTACTGCTAACAGTTAACCAAGTGCCACATTTCTCCACTGGTAATAGTAGCTACACTTTGGCATATTTAATAGGAATCAGAGGGAGATAAAAATCACATTCATAAGAAAAACAGCAGTGTCTTCAACTAACAGTACTTACCACAAGAATAATAACAGAAGGCATATGAGAGGTATAGTACAGACAAAAGAAAAATATATTCTTGATAGAAATGAATATAATAAACAATCTGGGCATTGATAATCTATGTCATAAACAGCTTAGGGGAGGATAGATTCCTAAGTCAGTATTTCCTGTGTTATTTGCTGAAGTCCCTTAGTAGTGTAATAAAAAAATTCCTGGCTGGCTTATACCCCTCCCCAGCACATGCTTCTGTTTCGCCTTTTTCTGTTTTTTTTCCCCTCTTCTTTTTTTTTCTTTATTCTTTATGTCTGTTTTTATCCTCTCTCATGCTTTCATTCCCCTTCATCCATCTCCTCCCTTGTACATTTATTTTCTTGCTAGCAATTCTCTTGTTCCCTTCCCCAATATATTTATTTTGCCAGGTATTCTCCCCCCTCCTGTGTTTCTTTAGAGATGCTGGAGATGTAGATAGTCCTGATAAAACTCAGGGCTGAACTGCTTATTGCTAGGAACAGAGTGAACACAACCCAATGAGAGCAGGAAAAGCTGCTTGAAATCTCAGCCTCTCACTCCTCCATATCAGCTGCTTCTGCGGGAGTGTGCCCTGGGGTGAGGAGGAGAGGGGAGTTCACTGTGAGAGGAGGGAAGGATATGAGAAACTCTTACTAAGGACTAGACCTAGATCTGAGAGCTTTTCACAGACATAAATTGTGAACTATCCAGGAGAGGGCTTCTACTAAAAAGAGGCCCAGGTTGAGAATTTGGAGCATTTGGAACATTTTTCCAACATACCTTTCTTCAGGCTAATTATTTCACATTTTTCATCCAGAGAGGAAGGTCACTTGATGCATTGAGCTATCATCCAGGGATTTTGGGGCTTGGAGTGACAATTGCTCCATTATGAATACCAGCTGTGATTCTTCCCAATTATGCTAAGAAATGTTAAGCCCTAAGAGAGACTTAAAGAAACAAAACTTGCCAAATTTGTAGGGGACTGTATCATTCAGAGGCTCTGACAGGCGCCAGTTGGATCCAGCTGTCATACAGTGCAGCTCCCATGATCCAGGATTAATCAGCCAGAACTCAGCCAGAAAACGAGGCAAGCCACTAGAAAACCCCTACAAAGCAGAAATTGCCAGCCAACCAAATTCTCTTTCAGCTCTTTAGCTCATCAATGTTTCTGAGGCTTTAAGAGTTATCCCACTTTAATAAAAATTCAAAGCTATTAATGGAAGTCTCTGTACGGAAATTCTTTGCACTGATTCAATTTCCTAATCCAATAGCTTTACTAGAGTCTTGAGAAGACCAGGTATAGCTTGATCAATCTCAGGCTTGTGTTTTTCAGAACAGCAATAATGCAAAGTGTAGAAAAATAGTTGTCCACTGAGGCAAATAAAACAGCCAAAAAAATTCAATTCTTTTTTCATTGGTCTTTGCAGAAGGCATTCCTATGACCAGAGCCACAGTGCAACTGTGACTGTGTATTTATGCAGGTAGTTGCTGACATCAAAAACCACCAGCATCCTCAAGGTGGACCTCAGACCAGAACACACTTGTATCACTCTCCACTGGCTGTTGACAGCTCTGTGGTGACATGCTGTTGTATCAATAGATGAAGACAAATATTCAGTATGTGATTTACTGATCTGCAGTGAAATGGTTGATTTTTGTGAGTTTGATTGCACGTTTGTCATGTGGCAATTTGACTGGAAATTAATAGGATTATTTCTGACTGGCTGAGGTTAATGGCATTACTTGTTTGGCTTTTATAAAATTGCCATAATTTAGTAATATTTATCTGAGTCACCATAAAAGTATAGAAACTGATAGTAAAATTACAGACAGCTGGGTAAAGGATGAAATGAAACAAATTAAACCAAATCCACGCCCTTAGGAAAACACAAATGCCAAATTAAGTATGTTAGGCTAACAGTTTAAATAGTCCAGTTTAACACTAATAAAGGTACTTTAGACCCAAGTCCCGCTTGATTTTATACTGTATGAGAATGCAGAGGAAAACATCTGCTGTGAGGTAGACAGCCTGGGCCCAACAGGGATGCCAAGGGAATGAGCAGCTTGGACCACTGCATCTTTCCATACTCATTTCACATATTCCTAATAGTTTCTGATTAAAACTTCAATAGAGTAAATTACTTAGGCACAACTGGGTTTTGTCCTGGAGAATTACTGAGGGACAACATTCATAATGGCTAAGCATGTAGAGCAATAAATGTTTTTTTTTTAAGGCCTTGTTGAACAAAGCATCAGCACTAAGGCATTAGGTAACTGAAAGATTTTGGTTTCAGATGAACCTGGCTAAGGCAATCATGGCTTGCTAGACAAGCAAGCCTACCCTACCACTAGACAAGATAAAATGAAATATTTCCACAGGGCAGTGCATGAGCAGCAGTGGACTAGACTTGGTGCTTTCTTTCTACTGACTGGTGTCTGAGATGCTGAGACTGGCAACGTGAAGGCAGGGGAGAGGACACTGGAAAAGGTAACTCAGCCTGGATAGCATTAAAATGAGGTAAAGGTGGCTGTTCATCTGCAATAGGAGAGATGGCATGAGGCACACCTTCCTCTCCTCTCTGGTGGTGGCTGTGGGCAGGGAAGCAGCTGCACTGCCGGGCTGTGCGTGCCCCCTGCTAGGTGCATCCAGGGCATCCTTCCTTTCCCAGAGATTTCAGCTGGGGAGGAATAACTCATTTACACAGCAAGCAATTCAACCTGATATTTTAATTCTGTGTATAAGCCACTGTAAGACCTGGCACCTGCAACTGGGGACTCCTTGAGACAAGGATGAAGTCTGTTTCTCATTGCCTGTTTGGCCATGGAGTAAAAAATGTAACTACAGAAAACCAATACAGATTTAAAGAAAATGTTATTAATAAGAAGACCGTGTTTGATTTTTCTTGGCTATGACTGTCTTGATTGTCATTGTCTCATGGCTAATATAAGCCTGATAAGTTTTAATATTTCTAATTGGTTTCTGTTATACACAGAGAGCTAGAGGCTATTTTAACTTGCGGGTTTGTACCACTGGCTCATGGTTGCATCTCTGTATGAAAGTGATGGTTCAGAAAATTCTTCTTCATGTCAAAGGTATTATTTAGAAGTAGATTCCATCTAAAAGTGTTTGCTTATTATTTGTCCCTTCATTCATTTTCTTTGGATATTGGCTAGTCCATTAAATATAATACCTACAGTTTTTAAATAATGATGCCCCATTGTGAATTTTATTTAATGGCTGTTTCAGACTATATTTCTTCAATACATCTAAATCTTCCATTCCCACAAGCGGAATCAAAAGAAAAGGAAAAAAATTTCTTTTCAGGGTTTGAGAGCTTTGTTTCACAAATGTACAGTATGTGGCCAGGAAACTAAAGTCAAAGAAATATGAACAAAATTGTTATATGGCATGTATCAAAAGATTTTAACAGTTGTTCTGAAAAGCAAAATAACTAAATATGACTGTTACCCAGAAAGAATGATGATGGTGTAACTTTCACACAAGATGCAATTTCCAAAGATCCTTGACTTTTCTTGCCATGTGTAAATGTTTTATACCTTTTCCCCTATTTTCCTGTAGCTATTAGACTCTCCATCTGTTGCTGTTTACATCTAATATGCAAAAAATAAATACCATGGTGGGATGCTTGAGATTTCATACATGTAAAAGTTCTATTTGGATCCTGGCTAGAAGAATGCCCTCATGGGAAGGTTTAGTCTAGTGGGCAAAAACTAGCAGAGGCAACATTTCATCATGCATTTGTTTCAAAGTGAGAGAAGAAAAAAAAAAAATCCTAGATTTATAGCCTTGGAAAACTTCATGTATTCCTTTAGGGAGAATAAACAGAAAGAAAGAGAAAAAGAAAACAAGAAAGAGAAGTTAATAGACAAAGATAGTTCATACAGACACCTACATCAATTACCAAGGTATGAAACCATTCTAATATTCTCCTTTGTACAAGTAATTCCACAAACATCAGTAGAGTTAGTCACTCACGTTATTTTCATGAAGAAGCTTTTACTGTAAGCACCTTAGACTTGGAGCCTTGTGAGTCTAGGTCTCCTGAGGACTTTTGACAAATTTACAACAGAAAGAAAGTTGTGTGTGTTGACTTGCCGGAAAAAAAAAAAAAACAAAAAACCCAACTTATATTGCTGCATAAACATTAATAAAAATATGATCAACTGCAGCTCTAGATCTCTGCCATGTGGAGAATTCCTAGGGTGTAGTATCACAAGTGAAAAAGTAGCAATATCTAAATTTAGGGATGTTTGCTATTTCCTATCATAGGATTCATGGCTCATTCAGGGCTCATACTATGGCTGAACTAGAGTTCAAGATGAAATTTTCCTTATTTAGGCTACATTAAAAAAATCAGGCTAAATTTAAGATTAAGGAAAGAATATTATTTATCCCATTTAATTTTTTTTTAATACCTACTTTATCAAGAGATTTTATATTCTTCATGATTTTGAAGAAGGAATAGAAGACTTTATCTATATGCTGTCAAGTTAACACATGAGAAAGGCTCAGTTCACACATACCAAGCAGTACCGGGCACTGTTGTAAGCTAAATGTACTCTGTTGTGAGCTAAGCGTGCCCCAGGGTTTGGTCTATGGGACTCTCCTGGCCACTGCCAAGCTGGAAGACCATCTCCTCCTCTTCCTGTGGGAGCTTAGCCAGTGGGGAGAAGTAAGGGTAAGCCAGGAAACTTCATGTCAGGAAGGGAGACACTCATTAAGCACAAATAAACAGGACCTGGGAGATAGAAAAAGGCCCACCTTGACCAGACGAAGGGAAAATGAAAAGACAGAGATTGAAATGCAAAGGCAGGAATGAGGGAGGGGGCACTTATGTCAGTGTTTTTGTTCAGGCTGCTCTTCTACCTCTGCAAATACCTGTGTTTTGCTTTCCATCAGCAAGCAGTGTCAGGACATCCAAACTGGGCTCCTTTCAGATGATATTAAACTGAAAGGTGTGCTCCAGCTGATTACCACAGGACCAGACTAGAACTTGCCTAAAGCAAAATCTTCTAAAATGTGTACGGGGTGGATGCCAACCACCAGCTGCACACCAACTGCTGTCCTTTGCAGATCTGCTTCTTTGGGCTGTACTCATTCGCTGATACCAGCATAGTCCAAGAGGCCAGGACTTCTTGGGATACAGGACTGGGAGAATACCCAAGGTCTGCAGGCTGGGACTTCACTGCCTAAGAAACCTGGAAGGGTAATGCCTGGTGAAGCATCAAAATAACAACACAGGGGCTTGATCCCTCTTCGGCCAGTGGAAAAGGATAAAATATAGTAGAGGAACTAGAGTGACAGGAAAGAGCTGGTGACCTGGCAGAAAGGTGAAGAGGGAACTGGAGGGGAAGGCTGAAACTGAAGAGAACTCACAGACATTATAGCTTGAAACTGTGCATATGCTTTATGTCATAATAAGCATTTTATCAAACATTTGCTTTGATGCCAAAGCAAAATAATGTCTCTCTTCAAAAACTCTTGCCCTATAATGGGATCTCTTTAAAGTGTTTTTGAAATAATGCTGAAAATGCTTGAAGTTTCTCTGCTACCAAATTAAAGCTTAGGGAGTTAGACTCATAGCCTATTAAAACTCTGTTTAGCATGCACATTTTAACACAGATTTTTCAATAAAAGGGGTTCCCATGTAAGTATCTAATGACTTGCTATGTCAATCATCATAGGTCCCAGGTTTGTGACTTGCTCCTGAGAGTTAAACAGAAAATAAATATTCCATTCCTACCTGCTACCCCTCGAATTTGAGCTGAAAGCAGTAAATAGTTTCATGGATGTATCTGATTTGATTTGCATTGCTGAGAAAGTAAATCCTATGAGAGAAAACTAGGCAAAAAGATGTGCTATTTTCACTCAGTCGATGTTCTTCCATGTTGGATGAGAATATACTGCACCATATTTTCAATTTAACTGTGTTCGTCAGTTTCTCCACTCCCCAGTATTTTCATCCAAAGGTATAAAAATGGTTACAAATCTGCAGATGTTGGCATTTCATGCCTGAACAGTACTTGATTGAGCAATAGGATAATGGTATACTTCCCCCGCGTCATATGATGTTTGAACAAATGCTCCCAAGGAAACCTAAAAGCTTACAAGCATCGGTTGAGAAGAAATAAAGCAAGTCAGATAGCACCCAACCAGAGATACACAAGAGGAGGAGATGCAGCATCAAGCAGATCAGGAGGACAGCAGTGTTTGAAAGATTTAACTCAATGAGGAGACAAGTTAAAGATTTCAGAAAGCTGCATGGAGATAAACTGGGACTGAAGAGTAGATTCTTCTGTCTTCAGCATCCAATAATGTGTGCCAGATGCTGGAGCACTGCTTTGGTCATCAGCTTCACTCGTGATGCCAGGAGAACCCTAAATCAGGCCATGACCTCCTGCAAAAAGCCAGAGCTCAGCCTGTAGTAGACTGTGACTGTATCCCAGACTGAGGAGCTACACTGCTAGCTGGTTAACTGACGGGTGGAGCAGGGGGATTTGGCATACATCGGGACCACAAGGAGTAGCACCCCCATGGTTTACTGTTTTATGACAGCTCCATCCATCACATTCCATGTCTGTTATTGCCTAGAGGTGCCAATGCAACTAAGGCAGTAAAAAAGGATGCCGTGCTACCTAAGCCTCTGCATTACTGCTGGTAGTAACACAAGGGCTCTTTCCTCAGAGTGAGAAAAGATCTCTGTACATAATCCAGGTATTTTCCGAAAAATTTCTAAACACCAGGAGTTCTGCTTACAAGAGCAACCAAATTCACTCACTGTTCCCATGAGCAACCCTTATGGACTCCCAAATAGGCAGAGCTATAGCAAGAACTGGAGAAAAATTTAAGTATCCAGACTTCTTTTCAAAACTTTTTTCATGTATTTCCATGCCAGCAATCAGGGACCCATTTTCACTCCCTCCCCTTTTCTCATATAAATATGGCTCTGCACCTTATGGCCCCTGCTGTTGTTGCTCGAGAGACATGTGCATGCTACTCAGCTGCATGGCTAGAACAATTTTAGAACTAAGAGCCACTGTTTCTCTGAACAGCAGTCAGTGAGGCTCGCCACCTCTGAGGGGGCAATCGTGATGGTAGACCCTCACTGCAGGATGTCTAGAGATGTCTCTATCTAAACTCAAAAGCAGGCTTAATTACCATTGTGTTGCAATGTTGTATCATGTAAAAAGAAATAACAGATAAAATATTATAACAACTAAAAAGAAGAATAAGTGGAAACTTACTAAAAATATGAAGGTCATATTTATGTGACTTATCATCCCAAAACTGTATGAATACTGTGCCCACAGAGCCTTAGCAAAATTAAGAAAAAAAAATAACATTTGCATTTGTTTACCAAACAATTTAGAGTTATCCAGTTATCGGGATTTTTTCCCTTTTCATAAAAAGCACATTAAAAGGAGAGCTCATTGTCATTGTGCTGTTGCAACATTCCCACTAATAGGGCTGTCCATCTTTTCAAAGAGCTGCTTCCTTGAACGAAGCTACAGTAAACTGTTTGGGGAATTCAACATTCAGTGGTTCCCTCAAGTGCTGTATGCATCTTTCACTGATTAATAATAAAGCATTAATGAAAATGTTTCTGTGTCTCCATGCTCCCACCAATTAAATGTGGTGCAGAAAAAAATACAGCCTTTGGAAATTGTTATTTGTCTTACTTGCCAGACAAGCAGTAGAGAGAGTAATTCATTACTGGGAATATTGGTAAAACAAGACCTGCATTTAGGGGATTCAGACTGGTAAAGATGGATTCTTAAGCTGACTTTTAAGAATCACTGACTCTCAAAGACCACATTAGCAATCAAGAAATCAACAGTGTTTAGAAGAAATATAATTAGCTCAGCATGCTCTGCTTGAAGCCAGTACTGTAGCTATCAGCTGCACCAAACGCCAGAAGAGGAGAAATGGAGAATTTGTTTTCCACTGAAATACATTATATTTTACTTTATTAAAGGCATGAGAGCTTGGGACATTAGTATTTCTGAGAAACTGTTGGAGCTAGCTTAGATCAGGGTGGATTTTTCTCCATTAACTGAGCGAATTCTGGGAAAGCCATCCGTCTTTCTTTTGCTTGGTCTGTGCTAAATGCATTGCCATGACATCGTGCAAGACAACCAGGCAGAATGTGTGGTAGGTTATTAATATGTTTTCATTTCATTTATGTACAGAAGTTACTGAGATAGTGTTTTATATGTAATTGCATTATGCATTATCTGAATTGACCTTCTTATTCTAGAATTAAGTGTGGAGGATGTCATGCAAACAGACCACAAAAAGCAATACTTCTGGACACAGTGGTAAAGCTTACATGTAGAGAGAGGAGTAATGGGATGCAAGGCAGTAAATATTTACTCAAATCCAGCCAACATTGGTAGTGCTTTAATTTGGCAGCTGCTTTGAAACTTATTTGAGTATATGGTGGTCTCAGATCACTGCAGAGTTGAAAGCTGCCACCCTTCCTGGATTTCTTAGCAAAGAAGCTATGGAGTAAATCCTGAATATGTTTCAGAATTGAACTGTACTGTACACTCAAAGCTGATTGCTCCAGTATATAATGTACGATGACAATTAGCTTCTGCTGTACCTCTTCTCCAAGCTAAAAACGGCCTTAAGTTCTTTACTGTCTATCACTTTAGCACTTTTCACAAGTATCTTTAGTGCATTTAAACTTGCAGAGAGAGCTGGAGCATGAAATCACACTTCCTTAATTTGCTCAGTGCCAACACCACACTCTTTTCAGAAGCGACACCCTTCATGCCCTTGGACCTCCCCACCATTAAAGGCTCTGTCCCCGCAAAATCAAAGGGTACAGTTACCCAGGGGAAGAAAGTCACCAATTGGTTGTTAATAAAGCCCCAATTCACCCCACTGATAGCACGAGAAGTGATAAAAGTGCTTTCGAGAGGAGACAAGAAGAAATTTGCAGAAGAAAAGTAATGGGTTGGAGAAGAGTGACAGAAAAGGGAAATGTGCATTTTAGGAGAGGAAGGGCAGAGACAGAAGTTACAGGGTCATGATGCTCTTAGACTGTGAGCCAGTGTTCCGGTGACATAGTCAGATAAATAGCCATGCATTTGTTTTAAAAAGCTGCTCTGAAATGTCACCTTCATCTCCATTGATCTCTATTACCAAACAGGTCCTTCACTGTCACTTGTGACAAAAGGCATTAGTCAATGAAAAGCTCTAAATAAACTTGAGGAAGACAAGCAAGCTTTTCTCTCTCAGCCACACAAAATAACACTATAAAAAAGCCCAAGAAAGTAGGGCACTAAAAAAAAGCATCTAGTACTGAAACAAAAAATTTAAATGTTCTATTCTAAACCTGTCAGGTTTATCAAAAATATTTGGTGGTGGTTTTTTATTACCCTCCAAAAAGTATGTTTTTTTCTGGGTGAGGAAATAGCCTAGTGAAATGTTTTTAATAGATTTTCTTTAATCCCTGCTTTACACATCTACTGCAAGGCTGAAATTTAACCAAGAAGTCCCAAGGCTGAAGTTATAATTGAACCACTGAACAATCTTCAATGAAATACTAAGAAAGAATTGGTAGCTGGAAGACAGCGACTGCACCAGCTACTTCAGCAGCCTTTGCAGACCATGCAGCCTCTGTTGCCTTTTATGGAAACACTCAAGCACCGCATGCCCTGGCATCTCTACTGCTGCACAGTGAGATATTCACCTAGTACATAACCAGAATGATGTGTTCCTCTGTATACTCATGGGCACACTCTGGAAAACACATTAAGATAGGCAGCTCTCTGGCATATGCTTCAAAATGTATGATGTACTCTCCCAGTTCAAACCCAGGCATGCACGTTCATCTTTAGTATAATGGACAAAACTTGTATTTTGGGTGAGACCAGGTCAAAGGCTTGCTCACAAATCACATCCTGGAGCTCTGAGCTTGGGAAATCTATCCTTAGTGTTTAAGCACAGCAGCTGATAGGGGGCAGAGAGCATTGTTTAAATTTACACCATGGGTGTTTGCAAGGTTTGCTCCATTTTCCTGTCCCAATAGTCTATTGTGATATTCATTCTCTGAGTCTTTGCCTTCATGCTTGAGACACATGGTGTTGCTATGTATACTTGGTGTTCATTCCAGAAAACATGTTAGTAAAACCAGGGTGAGCCAGTTGTGGTGTACAAGCACTTTTCACCATCCACCTGCATTCAGCCTCTCCCAGGCTACGTTCCTCCAGCCGTGTTAGCTGTGGAAGGTTACCTGCCTGCCATTGTGCAGACTTTACCACCATTTTGGGGGCACATGAAGTGAAAACTTGGTTTTAACAGAACAGTTGCCTACTGAGAAGTAAAACAGAGGGGTTTAGGTAATGACTTGGAAAGCTGGTTGCAGGAACTCTTATGATCGGTTTGAACAGGCACAGCCACATAGGAAAAAAAAAACAGTTTTGGAGACATACTTGTCATCTCTCCATGTCCATGTGATGAGCTGAGAGCAGTGGCACTGCTGCCACCACATCCGTTTGTCAGAGCTTGGGTATTTCAGAAGCTGTCATCAAAGAGGAGTCTCCAGGGAAATGATGTTTCTCTGTTCTTCCCTTAAATCTTAAACTGAAGGCAGACAAAGGTGGCTGTAAATCCCCCTGATGGTTGCCCAGTCAGAGGGGTATCTCCACAGCAATGAAGGCTGAGGCACAGTTCAAAGCAATCCTTTCTGTAACACAGCCCCAAGGCTGCTTTTCTCTGCTGACACATCCTTCATAGCAGAAGAAAAGAAATAGATGCAGGAAGAAGACAGTATGAGGGAGGGTGTGCATGTACTGGCTCCACATCACCCAGTACGATGCAAAGGGAAAGCTCCAGGCTCCCTGATTGCCACCCTAAGCCCCTGCCCTACAGCTTTCCGTAGTTATTTCCTGTGCTCTATACCCTCCAGTATAAATGTCAAACTACAGCTTCTGGTCCTTGTTTTCCATAAATATTGCAGTGGAGAATTAGCTGAATTTAATTACAGTTATCATGAAACTGCAAGCATTAATCAGATGCCAGTAGCAGCTGTATTTTGCTGTTTTGGAAGCAAGAAACTATTTAAAAACTATTTCATTAAAAGCAGAAAACTATTTTAAAAACAAAGCAAAAAGCATTCTATTTATAGTGTGGCATTATCCCATTGCACACAAACACCCTCAAAATAGTAATAAAAAGCCCCTCTTAATAGGATGCTGTTGCAGTAAGAGACTCTTAGAGGAACAAAATCTAGAGAAACGTTTAGCTGGACTGTGCACTGGATCTAAAAGAGACAGAGCAACATAAAATGTATCAGTTTTCTATTTAGGCTGCTGACACGTACTTTCTGTAGAGATGCCCATCTAATTACAGAATCATAAAGTTCTTTAAATGTGCATAAATTGCTCTAATTCACACATCAGTTCCTCTTTGCACTGCAAGAAACATGTCAGCGCAATGAGGATCAAGCCCTTTATAGATAAAAAGCAGTTTGCCTTTGAGATCCGTTGCTCATTAGCTTTCCATTTTCCCTCCTCCTCGTGCAACGTGGGATCCATCTGGGATCCGATGTGAAAGCGCAGAAGTGCTATGGGAGGTTCCCACCCGCAGACCCCTGAGGACAGTGGGCAGGAAAACATCTCTCAAGGGTGTTTTGCAGAAATGGCTGCAGGCGATCGCACTCGGCATGGTTTGTTGCCTGTTTTCCTGCCAGAGCTTCTGGGTTCTGCACCAGTAGGCTTCTCCCATAAGGTTTTTGTATGCATAAAACTACAAATGTATATAACCATTGAAGGAATTCTGATTTAGGCATTCAAAATTAAGACACTACAAACTGCACAACATGTGAAAGATCAGTCTTCATTGTTATTCACATGAATTATGATTTAGATCCCTTTTTACTTTCTAGAAGCTGATGATCGCATCCTTTACAAGCACCCCTTCTAAGCTGAAGATGCAGTTGTTATGATACAACTACTGCTACTTATGATTAGACTACGCACCAGACAGTGCAGTGATTTCATAAGGCTGTGTAACATCAGTTACATTCTATCACCTGGATAACTATGTGACAGGTAGTGGGGAACACATTTACGTACAGCTATACATCATCGTAACTGGGAATAGTAAGTGCACCTCATAGTACAAACACCATCGAGCACATAAGCTACCAAGATTTCTTGGCCGACATACACGAGACAGCCTCATCAGTCCACTTGTCCATAGGCTGATGGGACAGACGATGGGACTTGCAGAAGCATTTTAACAACTAGTTCATTTTCCTCAAAGCTGAAGTATACTATAAAATGTGTCAAGACAGGGTTACAGTGCTTTACGGACATGCAATTTGGGGCATGAGGCCAAGGTAAGATACGGCTTTGCATAACTCTTAAGTTGTAAAACAGTTTACACAGATTGCTTTTTTAACATTGGTACTTTTAACTCTCCTCCTGCCTTTGAAACCACTTATGCTGCTTTCTAGGGCTTCTCAGGAGAAGCACCCAAGTTGTAACATATTTCATAAGCACAGAGATATTAAAATGTGAAGCATCAAGTCTCTTCCTGTCCCATACGAAGAAACTTCCTGTGACTCCTCACTGCAGTGACAAAGAAAGAGAAAAGCTTATCATCAATATCAGGCAAATAATTTGGAGCAAGGTAAGCAACATAAACTCCCTTCTCCTGCCCCCTGCCCCAAAGTTAAAAGTTAAAATCAAAATCATCCATTAGGAGACCATCTAATATACTTATTCTCCCAGGCCACACACGTGCATTAATAGTTTTCAGTTTCTAGCTCCTGACACACTGCAGTGAGCACTTTGCACTGGTTATTTCCTCCCTTTTTTGACAAATGAGCCCACCTCTTAAAGATAAGTTTGAGACACAGTCCTGTCCTCCCAAAATCCATTTATTACTTTCCATATGTACTTCCTAAAGAAGCCTAAATATCACAAACACTTGCCTGGACACATGTGGGTTTGGCAAGTAACAGAAAGCACATGCACAAAAATGTACACAAATTTACAGCCAATGCACCCCTTGGCACCATGGTGCCAGGGAACCTGCCTGCATTGAGTTACTTTTACATAGAGAAAGGAAAGGGGACATTAAATAGCTCTTAATTCAAA
Source organism: Morus bassanus (assembly GCA_031468815.1). Classification (NCBI taxonomy): domain Eukaryota; kingdom Metazoa; phylum Chordata; class Aves; order Suliformes; family Sulidae; genus Morus; species Morus bassanus. Next base: position 9,882,813 of record CM062583.1, read on the forward strand.
GGAAAGAAGAAAAGAATATATAGCTACACACACGCTGACTGCCCCTTCCACGCTGTGACCCCTTTCTCTTTGCCACAAACAGCCTTATGCCTGCCTTCATCCCCACCACAGCAGTCTTGATCCGGAGCCCGGGTGCAAAGTCTTTAGAGCCTGAAAAGTTTAGGCAAGTGTAATGGTGAGAGTGAGATGCTAAACAAGAACTACCCAAAAATACACCTGCCTTCTGATACAAGTCCCACTGCCTCCTGTTTTTCTTGGATGACTCCCCATGCAAATTCTCACAAGTAAAGCCTTATTTAGCAATAAGATAAATCACAATTGACACTGCAGAAAAACAAAATGGCTGATTATCTTTAAAGTAACCCCTCTGAATTCTAAACATAGTACCTAGGTCTTTAGGACTTTCATTTTAAAATATCCTGTTGTAGGTAAAGAGAGAGATAGAATAGGTCCTTGAATGGATGAGTGCTGACAGCTTAAAAAAAAAAAATAAAAGTAAAAATCAAGCCTTGGTTTTGGAGTCTGCTGTGCATCAGAAACATTAACCTACTTTGAGTAAAGTTTGCTAACCAAGTAGCAGAGAAAGCAAGCAGGGCATGCTAAAGGGAGTTGCATGTAACTCCTTTTTCTTGTGCCTTTAGAGCTGTAGGGACTAAACACAAGGAGAAAAAAAAAAAAAACAACTGAAAATCTGGCTGCCATCCAGTAGTTTAAAGCCTTTGAAAGAGCCCTGTGGTGAAAATGAAGCTAGTTAACATTTTGATTTTTCCCATCGATTTGGAAAAAAGAGACTATCTTTAATTATAATTAGTGGTCAAAAACTGAGAAAGTTTGGGGGGGATGGAATTTTGGCATTGATGACTGTAAAAATCTGCCTCAGGTTCTTTGCAGGGGTTCAGATACCAGCTTGTCTCTATGATGAGATACCAAAAATTATTACTTATTGAAATGTGTAATCCCTGCTAAGAATGGCATTGCCGACATTTCCATCTCATTCTAAGGATTATTGACATTTCCTGAGTAGAAGAAGGGATAAATAAGTATGGACCCCGAAACACGCTGAACATTTTTATCATGACAAAAGACAAGCAATGCACTGTAAAGTGGAAAACAGCTTTTAAGACATCATTTTCCTGGCAAAATTGCTTTCCTTTATGGATTATTTTTTACAACTCTGCAATAAATGTTTCAAAAAAGGACTTTCCAACTGGGTATAAAGAAAACTTATATCCCTCTTTAACACAACTCCATTGGCTTTTCACTTGTAGTTTGCCTCTTTATGCTATTTATCATATGCCCCCTATTGTAGGAATAGATCCTTGCAGGGGATGCAATTAAAGATGTAAAAGATACTTCCACCCAGGTTTCCTTTTTTTCCTCCTGGAGTTTCTAAGTTTCTGGCATTTGATATTTAAGAAAGCTTTTAAGTCTGAATGTGTGGCATCATTTTTTACAGGGCAAGAGTCTCTATGATAGCAGCTGATTAATCTCAAAGGCTTCTTTCTGGATAAACATCTAAAACTCTGGATAGTTATCAAGCTCACCCAGCTCCTTTTCTCTGGAAAGCGGAGGGCAGAGTGTATGGCTAGAGATTGTATCACAAGCTGTCCAGCACTTGCATCTCAGGCTGCTGATTTTAGACAGGTCAGAATTCATGTAAGGAAAGACATGCTCTTTTGATATTTTAATTTCAGAAAATTGAGATGTTCACAGAACCAGGGAATATAGAACACCTCTCAGCTTTCACCAAACAACTCTGAAAACCCTGAAAGGCTTGCTTTGGAGCAGTACTCAGATATAAATGCTGATTACTTTTTATTTAACCCACTCAGCTGAAAGCAAGCCTGAGCATACTGCACAAAAGCTTTGTCTCTGCTTAGAGCCAACTAGAAGATGACATTTCTATTTAGTGTATACACAATTTAAAGAACTGCAGTGATGAAAAGAAACAAACCTCAGAACTGCAGTGCTTTCATAAAAACTCTGTCCTCAGCATTTTAGACTAAGCCTAAAGAAGGAATACATTAAGGGGTGAAGAGGAATGATAGACCAGAAATGATGGAAAGACTTTGAAAATTATTCTGAAGTCTGTGGGGGAAAAATCAGTGTTAGAAACTATGCCATTGCCTGGACAGTGGCTGAAATAACTGAAAAGGGAGCTGCCTGGGTCATGCACAAAGCGCTATAGCAGAGCAGACACTGAGATCTGCATCACATTCCCAATGGCCCCCACTTCCCTATGCATGAGCATGTGCACTTATTTAGTGCTATCACACAAAGTCCTTGTTAGGATTTTTCTATCTATGGGAGGGGGCTTTTTCTTTTTCTTTCTTTTCCCCTCTGACATCTGTGAAATTTAAATCTCAAATACCTTGGGGTTTCTTTGGGAACTAAACAAAATGCACATTGGGCTACCTCTGCTCTACAGTATACAGTGCACAATGTTTGATGACTCCAGCTGGGCTAATCCCAGCAGAAACTACGAGATTTTCTGGTACTCCTTAACAAGAACATTACTAACAGGATTACTGAGAGGTAAGTGACCTAAGACAACACACACAGAATATGCTTTATGCTTTATTTGGTTTCTGTCATTGGAGTTATCAACTTAAATCTGTCCCTTGTTTAGTGTTACATCCTCCAGGACCTGTGTCAAGGCCATTTTTTTACACAGACTGCCATGAGCCTCAAGACAATCCCAAGTTTTTTCTGAGTGAATAATTGACTATTATTTTCCTGTTTATAAAGTAACTGAGATATCAGAAGTGTTTTCAGATCATCTGCTGGGAAGGTGCTTTTTTGGAGAGGGGCTTGCATACTGCTTTGCATGGTAAAAATTTCCCTACTCACTCACTGCAATGACTAGATGTTTGACAGTGAAAGAGGAATGCTCCTTAGACAGAAAAAAAAAAATCCTAATGAATGTTGAATGAGCAATACTGTGGTGAATTTAACAAAAAGCCATACACCCAGTGTAGAAACAATCCAGAATAATGGGGTTTGCAAAATGACTTGTCCAGTAGTGTGGGGAATTAGTCAAAAAGAGAGTCAGACTTTCCCTGGGAACTAAGTTTAATTCCACTTAAAGTTTCCATCTTTAATTGCTACCTCAGGGGTAAATGTTGCCCTGACTCTTGGGAGAGCACTGCAGGCACCAAAAGCAGATCTGAACAAGTATTTCAAAAACCTGAGGGTTTCTTTTTTCCTTTCTTCAAAATGGACCTCTCTTTCAAATCAGGAGATCTTTCGGGAGGGGGAAAAGATCAATTTGTGGGGATTCTTTTTAAAAAATGTTTAACAAAAAAGATTAAAAATGAGGGGAGGAGATGTGGAGGTTTTTGAAATATTTAAGGGAAAACTCTGTTTCAAATATGACTGAATAGGAAGAGAACAAACAGGGACGCAGGAAGAGATAAGGACAAAAGCTCTGGTTCTGTTCATTTTTTGTGCTAGGATGTAATTATTCTGCTGTATGTGGGAAGAACAATGGGACACGGAGAAACTACACAGATAAATCCTGCAACTTACCTCTGTGCATAGAGAGGACGCTGCAGCGAGACTCGCTTGGCAGCAAATAATGCCAGGCTTGGGGAAAGCATTCGCAGGAGCAGGGTGAGGATGGGATGACATGTGAAGGTGAAGGATGCAAGGCACACAGAGCAGGCACTGGCCTGCAGCACTGGGAGAGGAAGTGTCACTGAAGCAGTGGTAGGAGGGGATCGGATTCCCCGGTACGTAACCTTTGTGCAACAGAGGAGGCTTTTTTCTGTAAATATAGTTTTTGCTAAACTGTCTAGGTTTGCTTGAAGAGTTGGGAGTGTTCATAGAAACAGCTCCGCTGCCATTAGCTATCACTAAAAAAAAAAAAATTTAAAAAAACAATCATCAGAAGTTAATGTAAAAAACTGCTTCTGCCAGCAAAATCAAAACAACTGCCTCCCCAGGTAGCTCAATATTTTAGAAAAACATTTTCCTCTAGTCTGATGTGAATTACATGGCTTTAGCATAAATTGAGATTTGAACCATAAAGGTGCAGAACCACACTAATACCTGAGTTTACAGAGACCAGAAGATGGGAAGAAAGGGGGTGATCAGGCCTCTGATCTCCTCTCTGGTTTCCTTTACGCAGTTTCAGATTTCCTAGAAGTTTATCACCCTAGAGACAAACCAGAAGCTGTTCCCAGCTGGAATTTCCCTAAAGAAGGATGCTCAGGGCTTGCAAGCAAGATCAGTAGATCAAGATCAGGAGGAGGTATGCTGCAACACAGATGCACGCGTCAGAGTTCAGGGGCCAAGGATGGAGGTGGGCTCTGAGACCCAACACTCCCCTGAGAGTTTCCATACGATTTCTAACTGATATTTTAAAAGAATACCACTTCTAGCCTCTCCAAGAAAGAACTCAAATTCAAATCACACAAGGTTGGGTTCATCTATCAAGAGCATACAGATCTGTTATTTTTCCCTCCTTAGCCTTGAAAATTAGTCTGACTCTGCTCAGCTTCCTGAAAACATCTTGCTCATACCCAGCTACGCACAGAGGCTTCATGCAAGATCAGGATTAGAGCCAACAGTTTTTCTCTAAGTAGCACTCTACCAGGGTTTACAAATCACTTCAAGATGATATTTTCCTGGCTGGCTTCCAGGGCCCAGAGCAGCAGCAACAAGTAAGAAGTTGCTGCTGTGCTTGTCAAGGACACACTGTGCAGGGGACAGTAACCATCTCTCTTGGGCTGCTTTCTAACCATGTGCCATGTTTTTTTACGTGCATGTCTGTCCTTCCTGCAGAGCTATGAGGTGGAGGTCCAAAAAAGGGCTTATATGGAGATGCAATATATAGGTATCTATCCCCATATCCTTCCCTGGGGCTTGGGAAAAGAACGAGCTATAGTGCCATCTTGCTCCCTCTTGTTTTGCACACTGAAAGCCATTTGGGGAAGCCAGAGGACACTGCTAATAAGGGAATCAAGGGAGTTATACTTATTCTTTATGATCTTTATTTAATGATTTAACTTCAGAGCAATGGAAGATGGGGTAGTTTGGGAAGGTAAATTGTGGCTAAAGAAGACATAGAAAAGGAAGAAAATATAAAAAAAAACCCAAATTAATTAGACCAATGAAGAGGTGGTACAAGCCAGCTTGGGCTCACTGAAATGAAATGGGAAATTAGAAAAAAAAAAAACCAACCAAACTTCCCTTATCAAAGTTTTCTTGAATTCAACACATCACATTCTCACTCTTTGAATCTTGGGGGGGGGGGGGGGGGGGAATAAAAACTAACTTCTTTATTGGCAGAGAATGGTTCAATTAGAAATTACCATCTCAAGCAGCGTATAAAACAGTTTGAAAGTGATGCAAATTCTGGCTCAGCCATTGCTTTAAAATCTAAACTGAAAAAGGTTATCAGGCTTCTTTCCAGTCTAAACTTTCCTGCTAGGGTTCATCTAGAAATAGATTTTGTAGTCTTTCCAGTTAAATGAAAACCTATATAGGAGAGATTTTGGAGGTGAGAAGGATGGGTTATTGCAAAAAATTCTGGAGTAAAGACTGTGACAGGCATTGCAGCTCTCCCATTTGTTTTATCCTTTGTGCTCAGGATCAGAACTAACACTCAAAAAATGCCACCACAGTAGCTTTGAAATACATCAGAAGAAATATGTTTTCTCCTTTCCTAAACATTGTATTGAGTTCCTTTGCACCATTTAACATTATCTAAGAAGACAGCAGAAAAGAGAAGCAGAGTATTTTCAGATGTCTACATGTACACGTTAAGCTTTTCAGAAGTTGTTTAGATTTCTGATGAAGTGGATAGAGTTTCTTTTCTAATATTATTGTTCCAATAATATTGTTCTAATATTATAAAACCTATTTTTCTAAAAGGCTCAACTCTGTTTTAACAGCAGGAATGAACAGAAATGACCTTTAGAAGTTGAAAGTTATGTGTCAAGTTTCAGTCTGAGCAAACCACCAATGCTTAAGGAAGGGATCCAAAGCATAACTTAGTTCTTCCAGGAGGATTAGATCAGACTGTACATTCAGTAACATAGCAGCTAACTAGATGTATAGAAACTGCAGGCTCGCAGTCACACTTCTCTGCAGCCAGAGGAAGGGTGAGGTAGATTTGAGGACCTGAGCTCTCACCTCAGTCCCACCACTCTCTTACTGCATTTCCATCAGCTGTCTGTGATAACAGCTATTTCCTCATTTTTACACCGGACCAATCCGGCCAGGCACACACAATTAAGAAAAAAACATCTGCATGACCTTTACAACTACAGAGCCCTACCCTCTAAACCAGAGAAGTGGGATTAGGTCTGTACATAGAGAAGACCATTACCAATACTCTGCTTAACCCATACGGCCAAATTCCCTCCCAGATCCAGAGAAATCCTTTCCAAAGAAATGTGCCCATAACAGGAACTTCCTTCGTGATTCAGCAGTTAAACACATAGTATATTTTCAAATACAGTAGTCCGCTGTTGCAAATATGGTTATATCCAAAGCTGCTCTGGAGAACCTCAATTCTTTCTCTCATTTCTCCTCTCCCCCTACTGAGAGGAAATAATCCCAAGTAGCATGGCTAAATTCGTTTAACCTCATGCACAGAGCATGCAGAAGAGTAAAACAAAAATGGGGGGGGCCAATCTAAAACGTGGTTTTATTGATTTTGGAGTTTGCATCAGACTAACGACAGCTTGTGATTTCTGGTTTCCTTTTCCCAAAGGGCACAAAGATCATAACTCAAAATTGTACTCATGATAACAGCTGAAGAGATAGGCAGAATTAGTATTTATTTTACATACCCTAACACTACTAGATAATTGCTGGCTGTTAAGTACACGGCCACATTACACAAATGCTTTAGCATGTAGTATGCATCAAAATTATGCACGATATCAAAATCAATACAAGATTCCTTGCATTAAATAAACCAGTGTGCAAGCAGACAGGTGACATGAGCCCCGATAAGAGGCCATATTCTCCAGGATGGAAGAGAGAGCATGAAAAAGTCTGTCATCCTGTAAATAAGTGTCATGGTTTAACCCCAGCCAGCAACTAAGCCCCACAGAGTCACTCACTCACTCCCCCCCTGCAGAGGGATGGGGGAGAGAATCAGAAGAGTAAAAGTGAGAAAACTGAGTTGAGATAAAGACAGTTTAATAGGTAAAGCAAAAGCCGCACGTGCAAGCAAAGCAGAACAAGGAATTCATTCACTCCTTCCCATGGGCAGGCAGGTGTTCAGCCATCCCCAGGAAAGCAGGGCTCCATTGTGCGTAACAGTGACTTGGGAAGACAAACACCATCACTCTGAACGTCCCCCACTCCCTTCTTCTTGCCCCAGCTCTATATGCTGAGCATGACGCCATATGGCGTGGGACATCCCTGGGGTCAGCTGCGGTCAGCTGTCCCGGCCATGTCCCCTCCCAATTTCCTGTGCACCTCCAGCTTTTTCAGTAGTCAGAGCATGGGAAGCTGAAAAGTCCTTGACTTAGTGTAAGCACTGCTCAGCAACAACTAAAACATCAGTGTATTATCAACATTATTGTCATACTAAATCCAAAACACAACACTGTACCAGCTATTAGGAAGAAAATTAACCCTATCCCAGCCAAAACCAGCACAATAAGTCTATAAAAATGAATAAGAAAAATGCTGACAAATGAAATGAATCTGGTAAATTCATAACCTGAAACTGTTTGAAAGCTTATATGGTTGAAACAGCACAGGTTTTTACTACAAAGCTGAATATACTTACAGTTTTACAAAAGGGTTTGGGGTTTTTTCGTTGTTTTTCCAAAAAATTCTTTCAACAATAGGAAGGCAGAAAATGACTGTCAAGCCCTGTTGCAACACATTTATTGATTATCCTGCTGAACACATATTTTGGTCTGATTTTGCCCATGCTGGGCTGTACCGTGCTATTCACTTATCTCTACAAGTTTCTGAAATGGCTACAGAGATGTATGGGCCAGATCAACAGTTGCCAGGCACTGAATATTTCTGCTGTTTTTCAGTGGCACTGGCCCAGTCCCCTGGAGATGAAAGCGTCTCCACATCTAACACAGTTCACCTCAAACTCCGCTGGCAAATCTCCCACTGCATTTCCCAGCCCCATCCAGCTCATCTCCACAGCACCAGCATCACAGCTGGACTTCTCTCTGTTGCACACTGTTTTTCTGAGTTTTAGAAACAAATCATATGCTGCTCTAGGTATGATTATTAGTGTATGAATAGAATGGGAACATTTGATTTTGTCATTAATCACCTTATTTATATGTTGATGTAGGAAAATAAACAATGTACTTATTGCTCCATAACAAGTATCACCAAATCATGTTACTGATATGTAATGTTTAATTCACTCTTTTCAGAGGATATTTGTTTCAAGTCTTTGTACACTGATGACTGTTTATGCTTGAGGATATGAGGGGGACAAATTATGACAGAATGAGTGCTAGAAATCCACTGGGGTAATAATGAATGATAAATTATGTGGCTGTAAGGAATTAGTTGAACTCTTCAACTACTTTGAGGCATGGGAGATTTTATTTCTGCAGCATGGAAGTAGAGCTCAATTACATTCACCTAAGAACAACAACCATTCAGTTTTCCTGTACAGAATTTCTCTGTCATTCCTTTTCAGGATGTTAATGAACAAGCACTCCCTTCTGAATATATCTTCTTACCTAAATTAGTTTTCACAGTAGTGCCCAATCTGAGCTACAGGTTAATGTACAACATGCTACTCTTGAGCAATCCAGTTTTTTTCTGAATCTAAAACCAGTTTTACTTCATGAATTAGATGGAAGAAAACATTTCTACAGTGTAATCGACGATGGACCATAGAAGTAGATTTAATGTCAGCAGTACTGCTCATGAAAGTTACACCAGTGACTCCTGGGATCTGAACTCGGGATAGCACACGAGTTTCACGAGGCAGAGTATGCTCAGTTCTGCCAAGGTCTGCCTGGCTGTGGTTTTTGCAGCTTCCCAAAATTCACACAAAATCATAGAATAGTTCGGATTGGAAGGGACCTTTAAAGGTCATCTAGTCCAACCCCCCGGCAGTGAGCAGGTGCATCCCCAACTAGATCAGGTTGCTCAGAGCCCCATCCAACCTGACCTTGAATGTTTCCAGGGATGGGACATCCACCACCTCCCTGGGCAACCTGTGCCAGTGCTTCACCACCCTCATCGTAAAAAATTTCTTCCTTATATCTAGTCTAAATCTACCCTCTTTTAGTTTAAAACCATTACCCCTTGTCCTACCGCAACAGGCCCTGCTAGAAAGTCTGTCCCCATCTTTCTTGCAGTTAAGTACTGAAAGGCCACAATAAGGTCTCCCCAGAGTCTTCTCTTCTCCAGGCTGAACAACCCCAACTCTCTCAGCCTTTCCTCATAGGAGAGGTGTTCCATCCCTCTGACCATTTTTGTGGCCCTCCTCAGGACCTGCTCCAACAGGCCCATGTCTTTCCTGTGTGGAGGACCCCAGCACTGAACGCAGAACTGCAGGTGGGGTCTCACCAGAGCAGAGAAGAGGGGCAGAATCACCTCCCTTGACCTGCTGGCCATGCTTCTTTTGATGCAGCCCAGGATACGGTTGGCTTTCTGGGCTGCAAATGCACATTGTCGGCTCATGTCCAGCTTTTCACCCACCAGTACTCCCAGGTCCTTCTCCACAGGGCGGCTCTCAAAGCAGAGACTTGGCCCTCAAAGAAAAAAAAAATACAGACTTGACCCTCGTCTTGAAAATCCTGAAATATCCAAGTCCTCCTGTTGTGGTTTAACCCCGGTCAGCAACTAAGCACCACACAGCCGCTCACTCACTCCCCCCAACCCTGTGGGATGGGGGAGAGAATCGGAAGGGCCAAAGTAAGAAAACTCGTGGGTTGAGACAAGAACAGTTTAATAATTAGAATAAAACAGCAATAATAATAATAATAATATAATGAAAAGAAAAATAATGAGCGAGAGAGAGATGAAACCTTGGAAGAAGGAAAAAAAACCCAAAACTAAACAACAAGTGCTGCAACCGCTCACCACCCACCGACCGACACTGCCGGTCCCCGAGCCGTGATCGCTGCTTCCCCCGGCCAACTCCCCCCAGTTAATATACTGGGCATGATGTCACATGATATGGAATACCCTTTGGCCAATTCGGATCAGCTCTCCTGGTTGTATCCCCTCCCCTCCCGGCTTCTTGTGCACCTGGCAGAGCATGGGAAGCTGGAAAAGTCCTCGACTAGTGTAAGCACCACCCAGCAACAACTAAAACATCAGTGTGTTATCAACATTATTTTCATACTAAGTCTAAAACGCAGCACTATACTAGCTACAGTGAAGAAAATTAACTATCCCAGCTAAAACCATGACACCCCCAAAATCTGAAATGGGACTGAAAATTTTTAAACATTTTCAGTTCAATTTCTGGAGGGGGTTTCAAGTCTTCTTATAGTTAGCTGCTATAGACAGAGTACAGGTCAGGATCTGCTGCATCAGGGTGTCAGAGGGTATTGTGTCCTGGCAGCAGGGAAATCCTGCAACTGAAACAGCCAAGGAAGCATAATCAGAAGACATGAAATATCCACATTGTGCTAAATAAATTCATTGTGGTGGAGTTTATTATAGTGAATAGCAAATTAGTTGATAATAGAGATGCCTGAAATGCAGCAAAATGTTACTGAGCTAGGAAGCCTTACGCTAGAGAAAGTATTTAATGGAAAAGCCGTGTAACGGTAAAAAGAACTTAGTTACAGGCTACAGTCATGGCTGGTCTCTGACAATAATAAGATTAAGTGTCAGAATCCTACAACTAAGACTTTTTTTTTTTTTCCCCAGAAAGAAAGAAGGTTGGAAAAAAAATGCAGTTTCTCAGCATTTTTTCAGGCGAGGTCCATTGCCCCAACAAGAAATCAAGCTTCCATGTCAAGGGGAAGGGCTGGATCTTTACTTATGCATGGCAAGCATGAGTAGCAGCAAGCAGCAGTGGTGTGCTCTCACCGCAGCCGATTCATGCAGTAATGAATGTGGTGTGTCAGTTTTGGGGACTGCACAGTTGACAACCCTGCCTGCAGCTCTGGCTGCTCCGCAAAGCACAGCGAAGGTCACAGTCAGCGGCTTCCCGATTTCAGGTCACTGTTGTACAGAAAGCCTCCCTCCAGCAGTATACGCGTTTCACACCTAGCTGCTCCTTTTGTCAAGCTGTCATATTTAATTAAAATGCTGACAGCCTTTAAGGATCTTTACAATGTGCAAAAAATACATAAGATCAACACTTCACACTTCTACCAACGATTATTCTTTTCATAGAGTAATTTAATTTGCTTCCTCTAGTTCTTGAGGTTTTTAAATTATTTTTTTCCTTTTGCTCTTCTCCATGAAAGGCACAATAAGAACCTGCTAATGAGCACCTTGAACTCCTTCATGCCTGTCTGTTCCCAGCCAGGACTTTCTCTGCCCAGGAAACTCTCCCCCTGTGCTCACCATTTGGTTTCTGTAGAGAACATGCTTGGGCTGCCAAGAAGACAACTCTCACCACACACTGTCTCTCTGGCTCCCTGATCGGAGCAGGATTTTTTTTAAACCTGCAGGTACTTCACTTGGGGTTAAATCCATAGGAAGTTAAGGCATCTAACTGACTACGAGATCTTCAAAAGCCTTATCCCACATTCAAGTGCTTGGTTTCCTGAAGATCTTCGGGATGTACCATGAGGTGACAATTTCATGGCTGCGTGTGCTCACAGCCAATCATTTTCTCATCTCTTTCCCCCAGGCACTGGGAAACCTCAACGTTATCTGGGAAATTCTCATCTACTTTTTTTTTTTTTAAGACAGTAGTAAGATGGTATCATTATTGCAAGTAATTTACAAGAGCTAGATTTTTCTCTCTGCTTTCATGGAGGTCTATGAGATATTAATCTTTATTAGCACTATAATTTTATGTGTGTGTCTTTCTCACAGCATTAACCTGCTCTGGACTTTGTTTTTGCCATTTTGTGCATAACTACAGTGTCTAATAACATTTTATCATATTAGCTCCCAGTAGCACCAGGTGCTCTACCTAAATAATTCCTGTTGCTCTGCACATCTGACAACCTAGACAGACTGGGCAGGCTGAGAGAAGGAAAGCACCAATACCCAACATGCCTAGCATAACACAAGAAACCAGAGACAGCATCTGAAAAGGGCCTGAACCTCATGAGCTGCAGTAACTATGAGACCATCTACCTCTCAGATTCCTGCATCTTCTCATCCATGTGCAAACTTGTTCAAGATTAGCTTGCTCAGACTGTGAGCTTGGCTATTTGCTAAGGCAAACTTACAGGGGAAAATACATCCCCCCAAAAAATATGACAAAAGGCCTCTAAATTGAAGACTGTTCAGGCAGAAAACACTGATGAAATAGGAATATTGACTTCCGGCATTCCCCTCCATGAGGAAATCAGCAGGAAATCACACATTAAACTGTATCTCTGCTTACAGAAGCATAAACATTTGATACAAAAACACAGTAGCACGAGTGTTTTAGTCCAGCCCAGGAGAGCACTTCTGAATCACGCCCGTGAGCTTCCCCCATTAGCCTTACATTACGCCAAGGAGTGACCCGTTGGAGGTGCCGTGTCTCAGGAGCCACAGGGGAGCTGTCGCTTCTCTGGACCTGCTGCTCCACGGGACATACAGGGTCACCTCTGTGGCCACAGGGCACATTGCAGACCCACGCTCAGCAATGCCTCCAGCCTCCCCCACACATTTTGGGGAGCATCTCTGGAGCAGGTCAGTCCCCATGCTGGAAGCATTGACAGGGAGGAAGAGGCCAGGTTGGACCCCTCCTCCAACTTAACCACCTTTGACTCCAACGACTCAGAAGAGTAACACCTGCAGGAGTCCTAGCTCCTTCCTCCTGTTTAAAATCAGGTGCAAATAATTTCTAAAGCTGCTTGGGGGAAACACTTAAAAATGACCAACATATTCAAAAATATTGCCTTTCAGCAATTTGTCTTTATAAAAATTGCTCATGGGAGGTGAATTGGTAGGAAATGGATTTTGCTTTGCAAATGTAATGATTCATATCATGAATACCTGTGCATCCAGCTAGTCACAGCAGAAGAACAATATCATATTACACATCTGACTAAACACAAATAATCAGTATAGATTGATTAAAAATTGAGATACTTACAGAGAGTTTTTTTCGGTTTTTCTTTTTTCCTTTCTTTTTTTTTTTTCTCCAAATCAGTCCATATAGTTACATAAAAGTAATACAAGACACTGAATTGATAAAGAAAGTTATTGTTTTCTAATGAAGTCTAAAGTAGAAAATCTGTATGAATTACTCATTTTGATTTAAATACTCAGCTGTAATAGCTACTTATTCTATAAATACATTTAATATACATATATTTATATAGTCTGAGACAGTAAAATAAGACTGGCTAGGAGGTCTAAAACTCAGGAGGATATACTTCAAAAATTATTTATATCCATTAATTTAGAATATAAAATATTATCTGACAACTTTAAAAGTGAACTGAAATTCTTTAACATTCATGAAAATTGTTTAAACTTCCAGACCCCGGATGTTGATTTTAAAGGCCATGTTTTTCTGGAGCTGAATTTGCAAAATTTTGCACAAAGATATTCATATTCATGAAAGAGAAGCTAACAGGAGGTTATTAATAAGGTATTGTCTGGGACCTGAATGAACATGCTTAAGAAGGTGAACAAAGAGAAAGGAGACAGAGCAGTGAGCTTTAGACCAGTCTGCTTGGAAAGAACTCCCTATCTGTAATTTTTTAGAGGGTTTGTGCCTGCAAAATGCTGACTCCTGAGCAGGCTAATGAGTGTCTCCAAGACCCATGTGCATTCAGAGTCATGAGGAGGTGAGGTACGTCACCCAGCAACAGGCCTGCTTAAAGTTGGCTGAGGAAATACACCCAAAGGTAAATTAGTCACTTGTAAGCCCTGTTCAGAAGAAGCAAAATCTATTTAATTCCTAAAATACAAAATATAGGCCATTTGGCTCTGCAAAGGCCCAGATCCAGCTATTGCTAATGGCTTAAATTAATTGTGTCATAGCTGAAGTTCTACATATGTTAGGAATTATGAAAAATGAAGCTGCTGAGCCCTTTGGTGATTTGTCAAGCTCCAGGACGCTCGGTACACGGGCACTGAAAGGGACAAGTTTTCCAGATGCCATCTGGGCCCATCGCTACTACTCGGTGTAGGTAGTTCATTCACAAAGGGTGCTCCAGGTTGGAAACTTGCAGACGTGGGTCCTACCACTTAGGCAGGAGGCTCAGTGTTTCATGTTTCCTAGGAAGGATATTATTTTCCAGATCTCCTATTTTAGACAGCTACAAAGCTAGTGCCTGTTCTCTGCTGACTGAAGCTGGAAAGTTTGGCTGCTCCTACGGCTAGCTGCAGAACCCAGAGTGGAGGAGACCAGTGTCATCTGCTGTGCTTGTCACATCTGTTTCCTTATTTACCCAGGAGTCATCAGGTAATGAAAAGCAGGCTGCTCTCAGTCTTCCCAAAATTCTGGCTGCCATTACAGGACTCTGCTCCCTGAGGAGGTGCCAGCATTGCTGTGGGAGTCAGCTGGCGAGTGGCAGTGAAAATGGCCAATTGTGCCCCTGCTCCCAGGGACTGCACATCATCCTTACCATACCTGCCAGCTGGGCTGCGATGCCCTGAAACAGATATCTCCAACCCTTCCTTGTTGCTAGCAGAAATCTTGAGCAATGCCAGCTCTGCGCATAACATCATATTTCTGCAACTTGGACTGTTTACAGGAATATTCATCCAGCAAATATTTAAGAGCCTCATGGGCATCATGTTGGCCAGTACCACTAGTTGGGGACTGCTGGCTAAGAAGAATTAAAAAAAAAAAGATGTTCGAGATTTTTTTTGAAGGGAGGGGAGAAGAGACTTCCAAGTAATTTATACACTGTCAGAAATTGGATTTCTGAATGACTCAGTTGTTTCCTGGGGGTTTTTTAATCTTTAAAGGGTCAAATATTAAAATATCAATATATTGATATTAATATATCAATAATATATCAAACTTAAAATAGTCAAAGACCTCATAACACACAGGACTATACTTTGGCAAGACAGAAGAATATGCTTTTAACTATGGTCACCTAAAAAGACACATCAAAAGGAGGTACTTTCATGCATGTCCTTTCCTCCCCCCTTCTTTCTTTTCCTCCTTTCCCTTCAACATCATGATATTGATTGTTCCCAGAATGATTCAAAGTTTTGGACAATCACAGTGACGTGACAGAATAAACTGAAAGCGATTCCTGCCTAGCATGTGCCAGCTTATTGTCAGATGCTTGCTTTTCAGATGCATACATGTATGCATGTTGCTCCCATTTCTCTGTCTGGCTTTGCTGCTTTACCAGTACAGCTGAGCACAAGCCTCTCTTTGCCTGTCTCTCCCACACTGTATTTCCTCCATAAATCTCTCACAGTACAATGAAGCGTCACTGTGTTTATTCATATCCAGTAACGCAGGAATACATCACAGCATGCAGAATGGGATCTTAACTCTTCTTTTGTTTATTAATCTGCTTGAAATGCATAGTGAGAACACATCGATACTGCTAAGGTTAATGACTGATTGATTCATAGCAAGAGAGCGCCAGTGTTTACAGTCAAATGATCCTTAGTAATTGTTGTAATAAAGACTGCAGATGAGCTCTCAGGGTACATAGTTACGTACAGCGACCCTCTTCAGCACACCTCAGTAGGAGGGCCGTTGTACAGGTTTCTTACGGAGGAGCAGTAGGTGCTAGAGGGAACAGAGGAGATGCCTCAGCATACTGCTGATTGTCACCAGCCTGAGCGATCATACCTCCTGTGATACAGGGTGGTGGAAAGCCCGCTGCTCTCCCCAGCAGCCCTATGATGAAGAGATTGGTACTTGTACCTTCCACACTACAAGAGATGATACTGAGGACCAATGCAGGCTCCATTTTCTTTCTGTTTTATAACAGAGATATGTGGTGAGGTGAAGAAGGGCTGGCTCCATAGAAACAAAACCACTCTCAGAGCAGATCTGTCATTAGGAAGCGTGTGGGAATTAACAGCTGACACTATCACCATTCAGATACTAATGCTGTCCCTTTCAATAAAGGAATATTCTGGCTATGTAGTTGGTGCCAAAAGGATGAGATTTGCTGGAGAGATGATTTTTAACCTGAAACTTCAAACATAATGGAAAACAAGATTATCACAATTCCCACCAGTGAATGATTGACATCAAATGAGTTGTGTGAGGACTTGCCAGGTACAGGTGAAAGAAGCAGAAGCAGCTTTGCATTTCATGGTTTAAAGTCAACAGGAGACTACATTCACTAGGGGGTGAATGTATCTCAAAATGACAGCACCTAAAATCAGGGCTTTTGGTGGTCCTGACTTTCCTCTGCGGAAGTACTCACTGAATCACATACTGCTTCTACCACAGACTAAGAAAACCACCTGAACTCTTCCCAACACAAAGATCATTACCTTATTTTAGCTGAAATCATGGCTCTGAGTCAGAGAGATGAAGTTCAAAACACCTTTGCAAAATCTAGGAGTCCTTTAAGTGCTGGGCTATTAAATGAAAGGAGAGCAGCTCGGGGCTGCTTTGTATGAAGAAAGCACTGTTCTGTTGGCCTGCCCCAGAAAGTGCCACGTTCACTGCTGGGGCCACTGCCATTGCATACGAGTGTGTAGCTCAATATTCAGACAATTATGCATGTGATGAAACACGGGAATTGAGGCACTTGTGTTTCTGCCAGCAAACTTTCTTAAGGGCCTTAGAGCCAATGCGTTTCCAGGGTTAGACACGGAAGAGCATCACCTTGCCAATAAGCACACACTAGCTTCATTAAAGATGGTTCACTACAAGGCCAAGTGGCAATAACTTTGTGACAGGGTGGGGAAAAAAACCCACCCATACTTTGGCTTCTCTTTGTCCCCTGAAAATACTGTGGTTTGCTGGTAGGTGTTTTCAGATTTCTCTGTCCATCTCCAGACTCAGCTGACAAAGGCAGTGGTAATACACAGCTTCAGTGCACCCTCTGTGTTCATCAAAGCCACATGTCTACTTCTGGCAAGGTAACCATGGACTGGGCAAAATTTCATTTAGTTTGCCTTACCAGTTCAACACCAGTTGTCCTGGAGTCACTTTATAAAATTAATTTCCATCTTCTAAGTTTCACAAGTTGTACTTTTCAGTAACAGCATAAAGGTTTATATGCAGATTACATAGAAAATAGCATAATTTTGCATAGTATACATGGAGTATTATCATGGCCTTCATTTACATGAAGTCAGATGCACTGTTCTCCTCATAAATAGAATCTCCCTCAATATATTTATTTGGAAGAGATATCAGTCTCACCTTGTCCTACTTAAGCCCCAGAGGAAAGAGTGAACCTGTGACAAAGAAATGCCCTAATCCCATTTTAGGCTTTCAGTACAGACATCCTCTCTGCCTCTGAAAACATGATGAGCAACCCCCCACCCCTTGCATTCCTGCATGAGCCAAGCTGGATGCAAAGAGTGAGCAGGATCTGCTGTTTACCTCAAGGACAGAAAAGGGAATGAGATTTGGACTTCATTTAACCTACATCCACACACTGTGCTAAAAGAAGATTTGAGGTGTAGCTGAAAGGGACTAATTAGCAATAATTAATTTCTGCTGCAGATCATTAGCAATTTACAACCCTTATGAGCAAATGAAAAGAAAACCATGGTTCATCAAACTCCTAAAATTAGCCCTAACTGAATATCTTACACTGAGGATGGCAGTTCTTTCTAAAGGGCTGGAAAGCAGTGCAAGAGCCCTCCTGTAAAGCAGCTGCTGGTTGTCTGCAGTCCAGCAAATGCAGAGAGCTATAATTGAATTTCAGTGCTGAGGAGGACATTCACTTCACTAGTTCACCAACACCAGCAGGTTAGACTTAGGAAGACTCTGAGGACTTCAGATACTCTGTTTTCAGTAACTGTGACTTCTAACACTGCCAATTGCCTTCCCGGTGGTTCCCCTTTTTCTCATTAACAATTTTTCAAAGCTAGAAACTAACTCACTACTCTGATGGATTATGTTAAAGCCCTCCGGATTTAGAGTTTTGTTTGGGAAAATTAGCCAAAACAAGAGTTTCTGTTCAGCAGGTCTGTAGGATATATAACCTCAGCTATTTTCTATCTGGTATTAGGGACATGAGATATTTCTTTTAGACCACAGGAATGTGACAATTGATTAATATAATTTCTTTCCCTGCAAATCCTAACTTAGAATCATAGAATAGTTTGTGTTGGAAGGGGCCTTTAAAGGTCATCTAGTCCAACCCCCCGGGCAGTGAGCAGGTGCATCCCCAACTAGATCAGGTTGCTCAGAGCCCCATCCAACCTGACCTTGAATGTTTCCAGGATGGGATATCCACCACCTCCCTGGGCAACCTGTGCCAGTGCTTCACCACCCTCATCGTAAAAAATTTATCCTTATATCTAGTCTAAAGCTACCCTCTTTTAGTTTAAAACAATTACCCCTTGTCCTGTCACAACAGGCCTGGCTAAAGAGCTTGTCCCCATCCTTCCTATAGTCCCCCTTTAAGTACTGAAAGGCCACAATAAGGTCTCCCCAGAGTCTTCTCTTCTCCAGGCTGAACAACCCCAACTCTCTCAGCCTTTCCTCATAGGAGAGGTGTTCCATCCCTCTGACCATTTTTGTGGCCCTCCTCTGGACCTGCTCCAACAGGCCCATGTCTGTCCTGTGTGGAGGACCCCAGCACTGAACGCAGAACTGCAGGTGGGGTCTCACCAGAGCAGAGTAGAGGGGCAGAATCACCTCCCTTGACCTGCTGGCCATGCTTCTTTTGATGCAGCCCAGGATACGGTTGGCTTTCTGGGCTGCAAACGCACATTGTCGGCTCATGTCCAGCTTTTCACCCACCAGTACTCCCAAGTCCTTCTCCACAGGGCGGCTCTCAGTCCCTTAATCCCCCAGCCTATATTGATATCGGGGGTTGCCCCAATTCAGGTGCAGGACCTTGCACTTGGTCTTATTGAACCTCATGAGGTTCTCACAGGCCCACCTCTCCAGCTTGTTCAGGTCTCTCTGGATGACATCCCGTCCTTCTGGTGCGTCAGCTGCACCGCTCAGCTTGGTGTGATCTGCAAACTTGCTGAGGGTGCACTCAATCCCACTGCCTATGTCATTGACGAAGATATTAAATAGTACCAGTCCCAGTGTGAAACCCTGAGGGACACCACTTGTCACCAGTCTCCAGCTGGACATCGAGCCATTGACCACTACCCTCTGGATGTGACCATCCAACCAATTCCTTATCCACCTTATCCACTGAACTTCTCTTCTGTTAACAGAGACCTCAATAGTAATAATAATTTTCTTCATATGTTACTCAGGGAAAACCCCAAATCAAAAAGATAACTATTGTATATGAGTGAAATAGGTTGCATAGTTTAAAATTAAATGTTGCCAGTGTGCCACAAACTATGACAGAGGGCCTTACTGCATCTCTCATTTTGCATCATGCCAAGATTCTCTTAATCAGGAATTCATTAACAGAAACCTGGAATAGGTCTTTTTCTGCCTTGCCCTTCCAACAAAATAAACAGTCTACATTTGAAATTGCATTAAGAAAATTTTTAAGCCAGAAGTTTACCTGCCTCTTCCAACAGAAACACGCATGTCTCCACCTGAGTCATACCTGACATATATTACACACACTGATTTCAGTAAAACTATTACTGAGGATCAGTTAAAATGGATGGGTAAAGTTTAATCAGCTCAGCTATAAACAAGACACTGATTTGTGGTATAAAGGACTGAGATCCAAGGTTTCCATAGTACAGGCTGTTCCCATTTTTCTTTACAGATATTGTTCTGATTAGACTGAAACCTAGGGCTTTTAAGATCTCCTGGGGCTACTGAAAGTAGGTAGGAAAAATATTATTTATCTTTAACTGAATAGCCTCAGATAACAGGAGCTTCTCATCCCGTTCTGTGCAGCTTTCTAGAGCCAATGATGACCCGAGTGGTCCAAGGAGGCAAAGTGCCTCCCATCACGCCCCAGGGATGCCACAGCCCAAACCCTGCTGGAGACAGCAGAGCCCTGCAGCGGGCCCCCACCTGGGAGCCCTCTCACTTGCTGCATGGGGAGAAACGCTCAGGACAGGGGATTCCCTGCTCCCTGGCTCCCCTGCAACAGGACTGCAGTCCCTTATCAAGACAGAAAGCTATCCCAAATCCAGGACAAAAAAAAAAAATTATCTCCGATGCATTTAATTATGATTAGTAAAAATGACAGCAGCATCTGAAAAAAAAGTTTTTGACATCACCAGCTGATATCTTTGCAAATGTTTTCAGGTAAGACTATATACGGTGCATATACATGAAGAGTTTGAAAGGCTCTGCTAAATTTAGGCTTATAATCTATTTCTGCAAGGCTCAGGTTTTAGTGTCAGGTAGCACATACTCATTAACACAGATCTCCACCCAGGAAACAGAACTTCAATTTTTAACTTGAACTTTAAAAATCACATTTTAGTTTCTAGATTTCTTGATTAAAACACTGTAATCTCTTTACTCTAGAATCAGTTACTGCACTGCTTTATTATTATTTATAGATATTTACATACACTCAATATCAATACCTATGCTGACTGTTGGTATAACTGATTGTTTACGGATATGGTCTGAAATCTGAGAAATTTTTGGCCAAATTCCAAGTCTCCTATATGAAATTCTCTGAGACCCATGGAAAAAAATACTTTAATATATTTCAGGTTTCCTCTCTGAAACAAGGATGAGATAATAATGCCTCTTTAGACATTCTTTGTCTTACAGATTTACATATAATAATAGTAACATCTTTGACAATGAAACATTTTTTACAGTACAAATTTGTGCAGAACTAGCAGCCTTCGGGGCCCAAGGATAATTTTGTAATATAAATGATAATTAATTTATATTAAACTGGGAAATTTGTACTATAAATATAACCAGAACAACAGTCAATGGCAGATCATGCTATGACTCCCCCAACCAGATGTGACTCAGCTAATGTAAGTATAAATATATGTATTTCCCAAAATACAAGAAAGCAGCAAATCTGTATTGCCTATGGTTATGATCAGCCAACCCACTGACCTGCATTGCCAGAAAATAAAGCTTTCTGTGCAGACCCTTCGTACGAGGCAGCGGTAATGGGAGTTGTACAGGACAGGGCTCCCCAGCCTTCCGGGGTCCCAGACCAACCTGCAGCTACCAGCAGCCATGCTCCCAGATCTCCCTCACTTCTCTGCTGAAAATGCATGTGAAACTGCCTGCTCCACCTGCATCCTCACTTGAGCGCAGGTTTCTAAAAGCTGTTTAAGCACTTAAGTTTCACTAAAAGTCTCCTTTAAAGTCCAGTCCTTTGGCAAGAGCAGTACTGGCCAGCCAGTATTTTCAGCCTCCTCTGACAAAGCACACTCTAGTTTGGGGAGCTTTTTCATTCTCTTTTTCTCCAGCTTTCCAGCCAGCAAGCAACCTCCCTGTTTCCTCGCCCGGAGCTAGTTAAAGCAGCCTCAGCAAGCCTGTGGCAGCATCTGAGGATTTTCCATGGGCTGCAAGAACACATTGCCACATCTGTCATTGTGCCTAAAAAGCCTTTGGAGTACCTCCCATGCTTTCGCTGGCAGACCTGCTTTATCGGTTTTTTTCTCCAGGGGAAATAAAAGAATGAAGAACATATTAGAAAGGTGGAGGCTCCTGGGTACTTCTGATCAGCTGCAAGGTAGTAAGCAGACTTACTGACACCATGTGAAATGCTTAGAAAACCAAGTTTAATGTAATTGCTTTAGGCAAAGTTAGCAGCCAAAAGACTTCTTAACAGCTCCTGCCATCCCATGCCATCCTCGCTCCTCTGCTGATCAGCAGAACCAGTGGTGACATCTGCAGCACTTAAGTACAATGATTAGGAGATATACCCACTCACCAATGATGTTTACTCTTGATGAGATTTTTATGATGTGGTATCAACATGCACTACACAAGGTCGGGCATGACGTTCCTCTCCTATCGGCATTTTCCATGGAACCTTTATTTTTCTATTTGTATGTTTAATTATTACTATTATATTGGTTCCTAGAGTAACAAATATAATTTGGCAGATTCTGTAGGCACCAAATGTGACACAAACTAGACCACAGAGAAAAAACTATTTTTTTAATCTGTGCCAAATTTATAGTTGCAAAAACTAAAATAATATCATAACATATGAACTTTTTTCTATTCTACTATTTTTCACTTCACATATTTTAAAACTCTATTGGAAATTAATTCTAATAATAAGTCAAATAAAACCATAAGTTGATATATTCCTTTAAGAAGTGCTGAAACTGGAGTTTTGAATCTTTCAGAAATTGAAAAAAATTACTGAAGTCAACACATATTAGCAAAACATTTTACTGTTGTAAAATTTGCATATTTTGCTGAAAAGTTTCACACAAAGTTTCACTCAGCCGTCTTCCTCCAAGAATTTTCCATTTACAGACTGTTAGATGTATATCCTACATGTTACCATCCTACAGAAACTGGCTGTTAATGAGTCACGGCTATGGCTAGGAAAAAACAAAATTAGATCTGTCTGAAATTAAATATTCCATTATTTTTGTTTACCACTGTCTTAGCCTTCTGTGAGCATTCCTGTTCAGTCCCCACGAATCTTTCTGAATGCCTTTTCCTGATTTATGTCCATTTAACTCTTGTAAAGCAAGAATACTTTCTTTCCTCTAATATTACCTCTACTAGCACAGCCTAAAGAAATCATTTGAACAGCATCTAAGTTGTTCAGAAATAAGAAATTATGAGCTAAATCTCCAAGAAGGGCTTCAAGCTACAGAGCCCAAGGCAGAGTCTCTCAGGCAAAACTTTGACTTCAAGCCGGTAGCCGTGCGGGTGCCTGCAGCACGGCAGAGACATCGCCCTCCGCGGAGCGGACCGGCCCCAGTTCAGCAGGGGCAGGTGGAGCAGAAGAGATGGAGCTCACTTTGATTGTGACAATCATTTTTTGCTACATGCTTTCATTAGCCTATAAAAACATCAGTAGCTAAAACATCATCTCTTGAGCTACCTTGCCTGGCAACTCTGTTTAAATCGTCAGAGACCTGTAGGCATTTTTAAGGCTAATGATCCAGCAGCTTATATGACAGCAGATGTTTGAAGTCAGATTGTTCATATTAATTGCTTTATGAAACAACAAGAGCCAAAATTGATATTATAGTTTTGTAATCAGCTTGTTTCTATTAATTGTTTTATAAACAACATGAAGCAAAATTGATTTTATAGTGTGGTAGACTGAATAATTCAGCAATGCATAAATCATCATCCAGTACCTATATCCTACAGTTAAATGGCACTTTGAAAGTCCTTTCTAGCCCTTCTTGCATCCACCTGAATATGATTGCAAATGCTACGTGTAAATCAATTCACTTAATTATAATTCAAGATTTCCAAAAAACCCTCCTGAAATGACTAAATTGATGTGAGAGGAGAAAGTGCAGCATAAGAAAGAGTTAAACAAGTAGCAATATCAAATATACGCTGGAAAAAGTAATATCACATCATCATAGCTACCATGCTGTAATAGGGACAATAAAGGATTTCCTCTCAGAGTCTGGCAAAGGAGATGTTCTCTCCATTTATCTCAATTTTTGCACAACTTGCTTTTCAGAGAAGGACTCTTGGCCTGGAGGCACAGGGCCCTTTTTGGATCCCTCTGAAACACCCATTGCACTCAGAGGTTTTCTTTCCATTAAACTGAAAGATATTCAGCACTGAATGACTTCTCACTATTCAAGACATAGGAGTCAACATGCAGATTTACAGTGGACCAAAGATTTTTTTTCAGCCTCCTGTAACAACATTTCTATCCAAGCTTATTAGATTTAAGAGATGATCTCTTCATTGTATCAAAAGTGTTTAAAAAAATTATGATGTCTTGTTTCTCATATTTTTCATACTGGTGTAAATTAAGTTATTTCTATTGACTTGTATCAGATTTGCAGCACAGTAATTATTAGTAATAAGGGTAATATCATAACATTTTGGTATATCCTAAATATCCCCTTTGTTTTCTGCATAAACTAATTTTAAAACTCTAATTTAAACACCAGAAAGCAATCAAGATTTTTTCACTATATGCCTCTCAAGGATAATTTTCTCATACATATGTATTATGACCAAAAGACGTGTTCTGCATACTGACAGTAGTTTTACAGTTCAGTGTTCTTGTTCACTATGATAGGTCAACATTTTTTTATACTGAGTTTTTAACAGAACTTTTTTTTTAAACTATAAGATGTTGCTTGCTTTGGTGAATTTCACTTTCTTATCCAAATAACAAATAACAAAATATCTCAATCTGAAAAAAAATCAATACTTCACGGAAAATATATGTGTTTTTTCCTCCTTCCTCTTCTTTATCTGCCATTAAATTACATTCATACGTCTAACACCACACTCTGCTAAGTCCCATCATAAGAGAAAAATCGTGATGCATCCTTGAAGACAGAACCTAAGAATGGCAAAGACAAACACAAGACACCTAAATCGTCTCCCCAGAGGAAAGGCAGTGGTAATTCAGAATTAAAATATTTTTTATTTGAAACTGGAATATGTCAGGTTTTGATTTGCAGCTGAAAACAAAAGTATTTTCAGCTGAAGCTTTTACAGAAAGATCCGCATTTTCCAGTCATGACTTTTATCAATTATTTGCACACCAGCTGAGAAGCAGTTGTAACAGCTGAAGAATATGCATAAACTTGCAGTATTTCTGGAAGAGAAACTTCAATTCTGTAATAAGTAGTTGATAATAAAATTTATTGCTACCACAACCACGATTCACCATGTGCAGACTACAGCCAGAGAGAGCTACGTGTATAAAGGAGGAGGATAATTTTCTCTTCATAGATGTGATTGATAATAAATTAATATGGTTTATATTAAACACTGAAAGAACTAGTCTCCTTACAAAACTGAAGTACACTTAATAACCTACTTAGAGTGTGACAATATAAACTTTCTATTTATTTTTTCCAGTATCTTAATATATCTCCGTACACCTTTTTCATGAAGTTGTGTTTTAAAATAGCAAGTACTCCTTTTCAGTAATGATTTAGGTAGTGAGCTAGGCCTGATTTTCAGAAAGGACTAGGCATTCCACAGCGAAGAGGGCTATTTTCAGAAAAACAATTTAATAATAGCTAACTTCACCCTGAACATTTAGTGTTTGTGGATGCTGAGATGTCCCAGACTACATATCCCACCAGCAGAGAAACTACTCATTGGATGCCCTGACAAACGTGCTCATCTATGCGTTAATGTTCACACTTTCATGTGCCCAACCTATGTAATATTCACTACCAACACACAAAATAAAAGAGGATCAACAGACAAAATTGGGAAGTCTTCGGTGCAGATTTTTACAGAGGTGGATGGTAGAAGAGTTTGCAAGTGGGCAGGGAAGCAGTAGCCCAGATTGCCTCTGACAGAGGAGGGCTCTCCATGGAGGTCTTGCATGGCTTATGTGAGCCACCACACAGACGTGCTTCCTTTCATACAGGATCCGGTCCTGTAAATGTGGTCTGGGATTTCTCAGGGCAGGATCTGAAGGGGAAATAAGTAGTTTTGTGGGGCATATAGATCCTAATAGTTCTTAGGATCCAGCTGCCTAGCCTGTGGGCTTTTCTAGGCATACCTTGAAGCAAAACTGTAAATAATAAGGGAGTTTTGCTAAAAGAAACTTCGGCCCTGACTTAATTTAAAGTAGTCCAGAGTTAGATGCAGAGGAACAAATTATGGTTCATTTACATGCTAGGTTTTGTCATGTAGAGAAGCCATTAGACAAGGCATCTTCAACTCCTTCTCCCTGTGGATATAAACCTTATATTGTCTACAGAAGTGTTTTGTTGCCAGTAAGGGGGGAGGAAAGTGGTGGGAAATGAAGGATGAGGTTTGCTCAGGGGTAAACCTGTGTATGATCTCTGCCCAGGACACCACCAGGAGATTCCAAGGAAACTCACATATACGTAACACTCGCAACAAAATGTCAGGACAGCCACTTTGCTGTTTTAAGTAGTACCCTCATTACTGACCTTTAGAAGAGGTACAGAGGAAAAGCAAGGAGGTGAAAATTAATAACCTTCCTTGCAGACAGCAGAGCGTTCATGCTCTGGGCATTTTTACCCACTGCCCCATCCTCCAGAAAGATATAATTAGTTCATAGTCATTTTAACCTGCAAACAACAATTGTGCATTTGGAGGACTGACAATCAACTTCCTATGCTAGCAGCAGGGTGTAAAAGTCTGTGTGCTGCAGCATTCATGCAGATGCATTAAAAAAATATAATTGATGGGATCTCCTACCTTGTTCAGTGCAGTGAAAATAGCCGTAACTACATGCAGGCATGAGGGAAGCATGCTATTCCTTAGCAGAGAGCATCAAAAGAAAAAACATAAATTAAACAGTCCTTTAAAATCCTATCTTAAAGAATAGTTAACATTAATACCTATGTCTGTCTGAGTTTAACTCATAGGAAGTTGTGGTCTGCATACATATGCAAACTGCCCAGTATACAATTTTTCTCATGTTTCATGTTGCATTACAGTCAGGGCATGATGTACACAGTCTCTGCTATAACCACTTTAAATGACAAAGGTTAATGATAGATCTGTGAGAAAAAAATAAAAGGAATAGGAACAGTAGATGTGTGCACATATTTGTATAATAATGCAAGGAACTATAGATGATAAGGTCTCTGCTGAAAAATCTTTTGAATAAAATCAGCCCGATTTAACAGGATTGTAAACACCAGACAGCATTTTCAATGCCAAGAATAACCAAACAGACCTAACTTACAAAGCTCTTCAATTATCAAATGTGCATTTGGGGCTCAATGGACAACACTGAGTTATGAAATGGAACTGCCAGTCTGAATACTGGGAGACCCTTAAAAACACCTAGGCACCCGCTTTACTGAGCCAGGCACTTTCTGTAACTCTTGTGGGTTACTAAAGTAGTGTTAAAGTATTCGAGCTGGCAAAAATTCTTAATATTTTTTTGTTAATTGAGGGCATATTCACTGCAGCGCTTGTCTTCAATCAAGAACTGCAGTCTTGGCGGGCTACATGACCCTAAAGTTACCCTCTTGTCATAATTACCAGAAAAATCTGTGAACCAGTCTCACTTACTGCATTAGGTCCTTACACCGACACATTTTGACCTCCTTACCCGTCCTTTTTATTCCCTATACAGCCTGGCCTTGCTTCCACAGTATCCAGGATGGTGAATCCCAGTCAGTCCAAGAGAACAGATTCAGGTCATGTTTTGCTCCATAGCAAATAAAAGAGGCAGCCACCGTTCAGCTCGTTAAGCAAAAATTCTGTCTCCTTTACTCAGAATGAAAAGTTTCCTTCATTTAACTAGGAAGGAGGATATTACTGCCCTGAAAAAGTCCCTCTACAACCAGCCCTCTTTACACCACTCATGCCAAAGCAAGCCCTTCCCCTCCGTACCCTTTACCAGCCCTAGTTATGGCAGTCAGCAAGTACCACATTTCCCAGTACTGCATTTTTATGGGAAGGGCCAGCTCTCTGCCAAGCAGCTAAAGGGTCAATATTCTTACTACAAAATCACCAGGTGCATGGTCGTGTCCTCTAAGTCAGAAGGAACAACCCTTGCTTAAGAAATGGGTAGGGGCTGCCAGGCAGGGGAGACAACCACCCCGCTTTTTTAAAAAAAGTTGAGAAGAGTTTATAAGCATAGACCTTCATATACTGCAAGAAAGGTACATATATAGCATAAGTACTCTGACAGAAAAACAAGCTGAAAGATGATAAATTTCATGCCACTGATTTAAAGTGGTAGAGAAATTAAGTAAGTGGTAATCAGTACGTTATCTCCAAGCTCATGTACCTAAAAGCTCTCTTGGTTATAAAATGTCATGTTAGTCAGGAGTTCATTATATTTCTTGAGTAGCATAACAAGTATGAGCCTGCCTTCTGGAGGTGGGAGTCCTTCTTTTCTGTGGGAGCCGTGGATACCCTCGGGGCACTTAGTCATATGATACTGTACCACAGAGCTAAAAATAGGGAACCATGTCAAACTAGATTGATAAGAGCTTGCTTTCTCTGTGTGCAGACAGCCCAATTTTAGATTTACTTCCGATCCATGCTCCAACTTCATGAAAACGTTCCCTCCTGAACACCTTCAGGGGCCATAAAAAAGTCCAGTGTAATGCAGCTCTAGTTATACAACTGTCCCACTGCTGCTTGGTCAATAAAAAAAAAGGCAGCAGAAAGAAGGGAGGCCTACAAGAATAAGCAGCAAACATCACGAGCACCAGGTTCTGATCCGTAAGTACATATAACCCTAGAAACCTTAAAAAGTTATATCAATTTTATCAGGTCAAAACCAGAACACACTTGCTTTGGTCTTGGTGGTTTTTATGAGCTTCTCTTCATCAATGACTTTTCAGCACAGCTGAACTTATATTCTATTTTAATTCTTCCCTTAAAGCATCTACAACATGCTTCTGGTATGTCTGTTTATCTACCCACCCAAACTATAAAAGACATGACAGTATGATTTGAGATAAAGGTTTTATTGGCCTGTATTTTAGATGACCAAATTACTCATGAGCAGTGAACAAACCATAAGTTATGAAAGTAGTTACAAGCGCAAGAAAACATGTTTATATGAGATTGCCATATATTCTACATATAAGACTTATTTTACAGGAAGGAAAAAAACTCTATGCAAGACACTTTTTAGAGAGTCCTAAAAAATTTTATGGAGACAATTTCCTCTATCTTTCTAACTGCAAACCAGACTTTAATTAAAATAAGCCATGGTGCACTGTGCTCAGAGGTATAGAAAATTTAAAACATCTCTCAAACTTGCTGCTGTAGCTTTTACTTTCTCAGAAGTCATGACCCACCAGAGCTAGAAGAAAGTGCTGTCCCGCTGGAAGATTACAGCTTCCCCTTTCCCAAAGAAGAAATACTTCTAGGTATAATTGTGGCTAGCCACACAGTTAGAAATTTTAGGTTTATCAACAATCCAGGACCAAATAGTGCCTATTCTGAATGTTAGTCATTATAGTTTTCTATAAAACATTTCACTTTTAGTCACCAAACTCTGATAGTGAGGATATTTCCCATTCCATGAATTTGTCTAGCATTCTTCTCAGAGTTAAATGCCTGCAGGTATTTTTTCTCCCTTAAGTATCAAACAAAGGCTCAAATCCCCAGGAGCTGGTAATTGGCATTGTTTTCAGGGGAGCTGTGGGCACATAGGGTGAGATTCATTTCTCTAAATATAGCTTTCTCTATCTGAATGGGTTGCCTACATACTTTTATAACTTCCTAAAGAAAACAAAAAGAACTTAATCAGCACCCAAAATAAAATAATTTGAAGTAAACAATTTGAGGTCTGGAAGTGCTTCCTTTCCCACCAGCAACACTCTCAATAGCTTTCCACCTGCCCTTCGGGCATTCGCAGGCAGGTGAATGCAACCCGCAGAGTCTAATGCGGGCTGCCAAATTCTTCAGTGGTTTGCTCCATACACAGCCACTTACACAGAGAAAAATTTATCATCAAACATGTTTTTTAACTTGGTAACATTTTCAATTCGGACTCTGCTAGGTCAGTGACTCTGCAGAGTGCATGTCAGCTGTTAATCTGTCCATACTTTTCTTTCTAGTGAGAGCAGCACTCCAGTCAATGACATGGCTTCTGCTGATTCTGGGTCTGCAGCTTGGACCATATTTTGACATACTTGTTAGTTAAGGAAAGATATTTCCTGGTGATTTTTTTAATTATCAGTTGCAATTCTGAAATACCCTTTTCTTGCCGATGTTGATTTCTGAAAAGATTTGCCACCATTTTAAAAATACCCATGAAGCAAAGAATGTGGGTGTAGGCATTGGGACTCCTTGCTGATTGTCTGCTCAGTGTCCCCAGTGCAATTCATCCTCAAGAAGTTTACAGGCTCAATTTTCTTAAGCTATCAGTACTTGTGTTTTGCCTTACTCTCTTTTAAATCACTGAGATGCTTAGCTAGGCTCTTGTGCTCTTGCCCAGTGATTTTCAAGATTCTATATATGCAGACGGTGGGAGAAAAGACAGAAATGCCGAACATGCGCCACGCTCCTACTCTTCTCCTGACTGCTGTACGGAGCAAAACCTCCATCTTCCTGCCACAGAGTCTTGGGTCCTGCTGTGGAACGGGCTCCTCATAAAGTAAGAAGGGGCAAGATATGACAGGTAATAAAAGAAAAGCACGATGTATCCAACAGCTAAATATATAAAAGACATGATAAAGCACTGCCTCTGCCCAAGTTGACAGTCATACAGTCTGGCCAGGCAGCCAAGGCAATTGAGCCCTAGAAAAACTGTGCTGCTGGCTAAAGAGCAAGCTGATAACATCCTCCCTCGATCTCGAGCAGGAAATGTTCAGTTCACAACACTGGACAGCAGGTACAA
This sequence comes from Morus bassanus, assembly GCA_031468815.1. Lineage (NCBI taxonomy): Eukaryota > Metazoa > Chordata > Aves > Suliformes > Sulidae > Morus > Morus bassanus. The sequence goes on from CM062583.1 coordinate 9,913,358, forward strand.
ATGAGGATGGGAAGTTTTACAGTAGGACCCAGTCTGCTATGAAGAACTAATCTGGCAGTAATCTGTGGCATATTGGCATGGATAGAATCCTACTAGTTAATCATTTATATGCTTTGATGTATCTTGGCTGACCATCATTTAAATCCAATGTGTGTCCTTTGCATTAGCAATAGGAGGCAGTTTGGGATTAAAATGCCAGGGCAACACAGCATCCAAGCCATGAGTGTGTGGAGTAATTTCCATTATTTTCATAACAGCTGTTCCCCCAGACTCTTCTATGTCCACGATCCCTAATCATAAGCTTTGCGTTCCAACCTGCCATCTCTTATCCCATGCTTTGTTTCTTGATCTCCATCACTTGTCAGTTGAGATGGCAACACAGCACCCCACAAGGAGGTTGGCTGACCTCTTTAGGAATTTTTTTACTTCCAGCTGAAGCAAAACAATAGGGAACTGCACAACAGGAGAACAGAGCAGAGCCCTGATGGCACTGGACTGCAAAACCTGGAAAGCACCTAGGAAGATGTTTCCTTTAAGCATCTGCTACAGCAAGGTCTCATCATCTATGATTTAAGTACTTGCCTCTAAACTCTCCGTGAAACAGAGGGAAGCAAACAGCAACATGAAATGTTTCTAAGTTGCAAGGGCTTTAACAGAAGATAAAACAGGAGGTACAAAAATTGTTAGTGGGAAGAGAAGAACAGTACGGAATTAGAGAACTGGGGAAAAGAATATTTACACTAGGTGAGAAACAAATAAAAAAGTTCAGATTTCTTAATTACTTTTTAAGGTGAAAACCACCATCTTAAGTAGAAAACCAAACCCACAACTAAACTTCAAAAAGGCAATTCTACAGGAACCATATGGTGTGGCTTAAGAGTATGTGCACATCCTGAATATTAAGTATTAACATTGGAATGGTGTCCTACCCTCTGGGTCCTGAGCCCACGCACTTCAATAACACAGAAAAAAAATGCAAACGAACCAGTCTCACATGGTAGGGAGAAACTAGGCTGGACGAGCACTTGAGTGGAGGCCAGGTACCACCATGCTCTGTTGGTCCCCAGCTACCTCTAGGTCTGGGTATTTGCAAAGGTAATTTAAAGAGATCATAGCCAGGCTGAACAGGGCTTTTTCTTTCTGTCTAGTTTTAAGAGCCTCTTTATTACTCAGCTTACAGTAAGATCCTGAGTTACTGGATAAGCTGTGTTTTACTGTGAGTATTAAAGTCCCCGAGCATGCCTGGATCACGGGCTTGAACATCACACCTTTCCATTGTAACTCAAAAGGTGTAGTAATTGGCCTGGCCAGATGACACATTCAAGTGTACAATGCTGAACCTGTGTTATTTAAATGGAGGCATAGGCACGCAGAGGTAAGAAGCTGAAAGAACATACAATATTCTCCTTTTGCGTGCTGACTTGGTACTGCAGTCCCATCCATTTTGTGCTGCTGTTTTTGTTCCTATTCAGATACAGAAGGGTAGCAAAGTGAGCTGTCCTATCTGCAGTGTAGTTTAGAAATGCTGAGCCTCATCTAACAGATATGGTACAAACCCGAGCACTAATCAAGATGCTAAAGCAGGAAGCTCAGTGCCAGCTAGTTTACCCTGGGCTCAAAGTTCAAAGCTAAACTACATTGTAGTCTGCACCCCAGATATTTGCACTGCATTTCTCAATCATAAAACACTGCTCTCTCTTTTTCCTTTATGGCTTTACTTGCCCGGATCTGAAGTATAGCCATCAGGATGGAAAATGTGTTGGAGAACACAGAAAAAAAATTAAAATTTCAGTTATGCCATTGTTATTTATACCACAGTGACTCAAAATAACTTCTGCATATAAATGTGGCTCTAAACACTGTTTTTATGCAATTATTCTGCCTGACTCATTGATTTTAATATAATTCTTCATAGCTTTAGCATTTCTCTGAACTTTTCTAAAATCCAAGAACGTCCTGTCTATCAGCAGTAGCAGCCACTGCTTTGCTTCTCAAGGCAAGCTACTGAGGTACCAGAACCCAAGTAACAAAAAAGATCTAATGAGAAAGGAGAACGACCTCCTTGCCGTTAAGGCAATATACTGAGAAGATCTCAGCCAGATTAACCTGACCCAGCTTGTGATTATAGTCTGTAGTCAGTCCTGAGCAACAGTAGTTGCTCAGAAAGACAGTCCTTCTTCAGAGATCTCTGGAATCCTTCCCAAAGCGTAAACAACTCTGAAGTGCAAATCATCCTTACAGGACACTAAAAAGAAGACAAGTACTGAAAACACAGGAAATACATTCCCTATCTAGGGCAGCAGTTTTAGATCATATGAAGGTTTTTCCAGCCCCTGGGGCAGAGAGAGGTGGCCAAGACAGGCACAGTAGGCAGGAGCTCTGCCTGATGTTTCCTGAGACAAGAAAATAGCCTGTGCTTGCTACTGCTCTAAATCTGAGGAAGCTTATTCATCCCTCCAAACCGAATGCAAATCTCATCTGAGAATCTAGACCAAACAACACTCTGTTCATGCTACCACAAGGCAGTATTTCTGTGACAGAGCATATAAACATACATATGGTAGAAAGAAATCTTGGTTAAATCAAGTGTTTGCCTCAATTCTAGAAACCCATTGAATTGGTCCAAATAAGGCATGGTAGCTTTAACAGCTGCATCCATCAATGTTTGTCTCCCAGCACTGAATCACCAGCCATGAACTTAAGTCTCCACTGGAGGCAGTTCTCGTGAGCTCAACACCGGACTTTTATTCAAACCACTGAATCCCAGCTACCATATCTTAATCCATATGTGCTCAAGCAGCACCCCAGACTCTGCAACAGATGACCAAGAACAGCTGTCCATGAAACACTCCAAGAAACAAGGGTGAGCACCAGAAGGAACACAAAAGCTCCTAAGGACTTCTTCCTCAGTGAAGAGGTTAAGTTACTGCTTGGTCTTCCAAGGACCAAAGATAGTGGGCAAATTCTTCTGCTATCCAATAAAAATTCCTACAAATTTCTTGAAAAGTCGGCACAGAGTTTTATCTAGTGACTTGGCTGTTGAACAGACTTTGCAGCAAAGCATGTTCAAGAGATAAGGCAAGGGGAAAAAAGTACACTTTTGCCACTTAGAATATGGTTTCAATTCACAATCATTTTATAGCCTAGCATAAGGTGCAACATAATGCTTGAAAGATGTGACTGAAACATCATCCTGAAGAATATTTTCGCTGACTTCCTTAAAATAACTATCTCAGTTATCAAACACTGTATCAACAAAACTAGACACATTTAAAAACAAATTTAAAGCAGAACCACTAATTTTTAATGGCCTCCTCAGAAGACAAAAGGAAAGAAAAAAGAGAGAAAACTGAAATACACCTTTGATAGAATTACTGGGGTTTTTTTACAGGGTTATCATTCTATATGTGTAAGCAAAATATAAAGTTAAATCATTGTTTAACATATGCTCATGTTAGCCTAGGACAATCTGGGGAAGTCCGTTAATGCCTTTATTAACACAGCAGAGAACTGTGCCGCCTAAAACATCTGAAGGACAGAGTACCCGAACAGAAGGGAATGCATCTATTGCAGCAGCTTTGGTAAACTGAGAATAAGTAACAAACTCCATCCAGGAGAACCTTGTATTTTTAGTGTGGATTTAAGCTTATTCCTAAACCAGCTGAAAAGTAGCAGCAGGCACGGCTGCAACAGGTGCCTCTGTGGGCTGCGAGTGAGGAATTAGCAGCTACATACTGGCAAAAACTGCTAGCTACTGGGTTGGCTAAAAGTGGGGTGAGCTGTTGGACAAGGTCTGCTATAAAGAAGCAGAGGTGGGTAGCTGCAGCAAGGCTTTCTGCAGGTCACATGATTTCAGCTGGGTAAGGTGGCAGAAATGCAGGAAATAGTGGAATGCTTAGAGGAGGAGAGCCGTCTGCACAGCAGTGAGATTCTCCTGGCCTCAGGAGCTAAGCATAGTTAGCAAAGTTGTTAGGCAGGCACAGCTGTGGGAAAAGTCCCAGGCTGATGCAGCTCTGGTAGGTGAAATTCGCTCACCTAATATAAAGGCACATTTCCTGGATTTTAGTGAATTTCCTTGCTCTACCACTCTGGAGTGCTTTTGTTGTTCTAACTGAGTAACTTCATGAATGCCTGGTAGGAAAGTCCTTGACTCTGGTGTCACTGTATGTCACTAGTTTAGTTCTTATGCTTCTGGGTGGTGCTAACTCCAGTTGTGTTGAAGATCTTCAACAGAAACCACTTGAAATGAAATCTCACTCACCTTACAGCCAGTCAGTTCCCAGCAAGAAAATACTTCCTAGTGTATAATAAAATATGCATTTAGCCAGCTAACATATATGATTTACTAAGCACAGCAGTCAATATATTGAGTGTTCAGTGAGTACTTGTGACATCTCTGAAGAGATTTGCTTGATAAATAGCAACGCTCTAAGTGTTCCTGCCATATGCCTTTTGCTACAGTTTTAAGCAACACACTGGGATGTTTTGTTCCTAATCAAGGTTTGGATACCTCTCAAACAGCCGAGAGAGCTGAGGAGGAAAAGAGTCAGGCTGTTTAGTTTCCAGTAAGCTCTCTGAAAGCTTTTGAAATTTCACTTTTTGCCTTCAAGGAGAACGTTCGTTGGCAAAAAGATTGACTTTCTTCACCAGCTCTGATTGCCAGCTCTGCCACCGACCCTGCTGTGAGATCTTTTGCAAGGCTTTGTCCCTCTGTGTCCTTTCTTACTCTTCATCAGTTTTTCTTTCTTAGAATCAAGTTCTTCAGGAGGCTGTTTCTTACCATGTATTTTTACAAGTCTTGTACAATTCATCTTGAATCTCTAGATGATGTCATTACAACACAACATTGACACTGCAGTGTCTAGACCAGAACATCCAGGCCCAGGCAAGGGGACATCTGCCACAAACTCCCACTAGCAGCACTTCCACCTCCCTGGTCAGGGCCGGGTCTCAGTACAGACACCTTCCCATGTATTAGGAGCCCACTCTTTTCAGAAACAGCCCAAACACCCTCTTTGATGGTGTTAACATTTAACCAAATTGCAGAGGAGGGGAAGTGGCAGCCAGCCAAAGTTCTCCAAGCCTGTGTAGAGTCTCGGAGTCATGTTCCCGGAGACAACTCCTTCCCTGCAGCTTCTTTTTGTGACTGCTTTCATTAATTATGCCATTTTTACTTTGGGGGATACACTAGTAACCTGTTCATCTTCGTCAATTACATGAATGTTGTTGTCTTTATACTAATAGCACTTTTCCAGAAATTTAATACTGGTACATTTTTGACAAAAAAAAGAACAAAGCTATTACTGTGGGTTACATCCAGAATGGATGCAGAAAAGTACAGCGGACCTAATTTGGCTGCACTGTGTGCATGAAGATCTGATTGCCTTCATTTTGACAGAAATTAGCCCAACACTGGCACTACTGAAGCCTGTCACTGTGCATAAACAGCCCTGGGTAAGACAGTAAGATCAACACTGCATTCCTGTACTTGAAAAAGCAAAAAAGAGTCTGCGTACTTTGCTTCCATGCAAAAGGTGTAAAAAAACATAGCCCTATTTAAAGGAAAATTAATGGCACCTCCATCCCTGCCATCAGTTGTGCAGTTACCTTAAGGGCAGACTGCAGCGATGTGTTCAGTAGCTCTGCTCATAGCCAGGGTCTTTGGAAGCACATGAAAAGAGATGCCTGCAAGAGTAGGCAGAGAGCTGTCATTAACTCCAATAGGCTTTCTTCTCTCCCATCTACTGCTCAGAGCATCCCTTTCCCCACGCTCCTCTTTGACATAAAAAGAGTAAGGTCTTAAGCGAATGAAGTTAAACACTTTTTTAATTAATAGGACTCTTAGAAGGCCCGTTCGCTCATGCAGACTATCAGTATTACTTCAGTAATAGTTCAGGGTGTAAGAACTTGATTTCTTTAGCCACCCCTATCTCCAACAAGGATGTCTGTCAAGCAGCCCTTCCAGGAGCAGAAGAAAAGAGTAAACTAATTTCCATTACAAGGGCTTTCAAATGTTTTAAAACTTTAAGTACAGCCTGAATAGCTTGTGTAATTCTTCTGAGAAAGTAGACACTTTATAGGATGTTGGATAACTTATTCCTAATGTAATAAGAAACAGTTTATACTGCAAAAATTGTATACTTCATATTACAGTCTTTGCAGATGGTTCCTCTATAATTGTGAATCTGCAAAAGCCAAAAGCAGCATGGCAGGGACAAAGTGTTTTCTAGAGCTCTCATGTCCCTGTTTTCTTCATTCTCCAATGAAACTTTAAGAAGTCTGCACCTGGTCACGATTTACATGACCCAATGAGCATCTTCAGGAATTTCTGGATTTGGAGTAAAGGTGTGACTAGACAAGCTTCAAACTTTTGAACTTGCATGTGTCTCAAACAGAAATGCAAAAGAGAACAAGCTATGGAAGTGTAATACTTGTTCTTGCTGTATTTCTCTCGCGCAGTTCTTCCTCTGTCCCCAGATTACATTCATACATGTATCATCAAACACTTTCAGTGTGTGATCAACAAGCTATAAATGAGTTGACTTATTCTGATTGCTTACCTTCCTGCTGTAGTTTAACAAAAGCAATGATTTCTAAAGGTGATCTGGAATGCTAAATGCTCATATTCCTGTCAACTTTCTATAATGTAAAAGATCTAAGCCAGGCATCCTGGAAAAACATTATACTATATTATATGCATGTTCTAAGATGTACTCAGCTGCAAAATATCACTGGATTATTTGCTGACTTCTGATTGCAGCTCATCTGCTAATGCCAGTAACCACATATTGTACTGAAGCTCTAGCAGTGGTTCCTACAAGGCTGTTGTATTATTCCTCTGAGGAGAACACTTTTGTGCTGAGTGCTTTCTTAGAAGCTCTTAACTTTACAGATTCCATATTCTACTAATTTATGACTGAAATCCAGGAGGAAATGCATACAATTTAGCAAAGCCCCAAAACTCCTTGATTTCTCTCTCTTGTACAGTCCCTGGTACTAAGATCCTTGAAATTCATTGGGAATGCCATGCACCTAAACTCTGTGGTGCCGAATGTGCTATTCTCACCACATTAAATTTGCTAAAATTGTTCATGCCTTGATCATGTTATCTTAAGAAACAAGTGAACTTGGACTCAGTTGGGGACTGAGTCAGGGACTTGCAAGATTAAAAAGTAGCATGGCAGCTTCTTTTTCAATGTATTCTACCTACAGATCACCTATGGAGCTGAACTGAGCAACTTGAAGCCTGCTTTCTTCCATCATTGCAAATTTCCCCTTTGACTTCTTTTTAATACTTTTCTTACTGCAACAACCGTTATTTTTGTGCTTTTCACAAGAACTGAGAAAATCACTGACATTCCTTCCCCTATGTTGGAGATGCACAACTGGGAAATATTGATTTCTTCACATATTCTTCTGCTTGGTATTACTGCTTTGCATGTTTGTTTCATTTCTCATTCCCAGCTTACTCTACATTTCTAGTAGTCAAGCACTACTGAGCATTGTCATAGCTACATATGATATTGCAGTTAGTTGCAAATAAACTTTTCAGGCTTCTGGAAGGAGTGACTGCTTTTAGTAATATATGTATTTATGGCTGCCCTGAGTTGCCTGAAAGTATGAAATGGATCATACTATAAACATCTTCCGCTGAGCTTTGCAAAATAGACAAAATAATTAACTTCTGAAATATATACAACTCAAAGCTGGGTAGACCAAGGAAAAATGAAGAAAAAAATATGACTTGAGCAGCTGTCCTCCCACCTGCCTTGTCTTTTCTAGCAAATTCATTACTTCATTTTATTTTTTCAATAACTTTCTGAATCACTAGACACAATACAGTGCACTTTGGACCCTAATAAAGTCTTACTATCACTTCTAAAACCAATGTCCTGGCTGCCCTCTCTTCCTCATTACATGATCTGCAGTAAAAGTTAAACCACCCAGCTCTGTGCCATGTGCCTCCCATCCCCATGGATTTTCCTTTCCTCCCCGTGCAGGCCCTGAAAATGCCCACGTGCCCTGGGTTAAAAGCAGTCCTCCATGCCCCTTTTCACCTTGTTGCCTCTGCAAGAGAGAGTGGCATAGCTGTGAGCAACGCAGGCGATCAAAACGTACTGTCATAGTCTTAGTGAGCAATGTATGTACTACAAGGAATAACATAGCCTGGGACGTTTTGTAAAGAAGGAGGAAATACAGCCTACAATGAATTTCAAAACCTTATAAAAAATAAATGCAATCAGGAAACAACAGCCGGTCCAAACAAGAAAAGAATCTTCCTTTACACCCCTGCACAGGCCACACGGTCTGTGCCATATGCATGATAATAAGAAAAAATTTTCTTCCTCTGTTGCAAGTGCCCCCAGCTTTACGACGTCTGAGAAACACTTACCTATTACTCAAGATCTGAGATTTAGCCTAAGATGTTGAGAAGCTTCACAGTTGATATTAGTTGCCAACGTGATGTCTTGCTTTCCTAAAATGGATAGAGGAACATCCAAGCTCCTTCCAACACAGACAAGCATCCAGAGCCATTTGCCCCTATTAACTTTGGAGCAGAATCAGGAATGAAGAGCTCATTTTCCAGCTCTCAAGGCAGGTGTTTAATTATTTGCCTAGATCCTGAATGAGTGAGAACTCAGATTGATCCCACCTCTGTCAATGTTGCAAGTACTGGGTCACATTCAATGCAGGTGGTTTCCTGGGTCAATTGGTGGGTTCTCCATGTTGCTTGCCATCAAACTTCTGTCATCTACCCTGGATGAAACTCTTTAGCTGCCGTTCTCACAGAAATAATCCTGTTTATCCTTTAGATAATTTTTAAGTTCCTGAGCCACATCTGTGCTGGATGCAGCCCATGCAAAGCTACTCTGCTTCACCCTGGCACCACTCCCCAGCCCTGACCTACCATCCCTGTGCCGGGGTGCCGGTCACCGGGTGCAGACCTGACGCTCTTCCACAGCACTGCATTACACCGTGTCAAGTAGCAACATGCTCTTTGTCAATTTTGACAAATGTAATCTTCCTTATTTTGCCTTGTACTTTCATATAAATTGATCTTTTTCCTTTAATTTTAGCAGTTCAATCTGAGCTTTGGCTTCCCTAGCCTTTTACTTCCTTTGAACAACACTGCTTCAATTATTACAATAGTCTGTGGTGCTTTAGTGTTTATATTGTACAGTATGCCTAGGTTTGCTGTGCATCCTCTTATGAGCATCTTTTTCTTGACTTACAAAAGGCTCAGCCTTTTATTTGAGGAATCCTTGCAATCTAGATTTAACCCTTAATTTTTGCTGTTTTCTCTATGTTTTTTATAATAGTTGAAGGAAGTTATTATCATGTCTATACACTTATTTAGATTTGGGGTATTTCTATACAGATGGTGTATCTGGTGCCATTTTTTTCTTCACTTTTCCTTACCTCACCCCCAATACCCCTGCACCATCAGCCCATAAATATTTATATTCATCTTCATTTTTATTAGCTGTTGTAGCTTGCACTTAGAGTTCAAAGCATTATTTAAACTTTTTCCTTATCTCTTCAGCCTTCACAATCTTTAAAGTTGGTGAAGGATTTTCAAGTTGAAATTCACACAAAGTCCACAACAGCAGAAAAAAAAATAAAAAGGAAAAAGAGAGCCAGAGAGAGGAAAAAGTTCTCCCTGTTGACCTGAGCAAGAGGGTTCACCAAAGCTATGTCATCTGCTGCCTCTTCCCAGACACGGAAGTTCTTTGCTTCCACCCATCCACAGCTAGGGATGGCTGAGATACAAATAAGGTAGCACATAACATATCTTTAATAACAGCAAATAACCACACATCCTCTCTACCCCTCTATGACAGCAATACCTTAACAGAAAAGAGGGTGACCAAAACCAGTCTGTCATATATCACACCAATACTGCTATAGTATAGCTCAGGGTCTCTTCACTGTGCTGGAAGCAACTTCCTATGCATACTTGCAAAACAAGGTACATAAATTTCCTGTGCACGCAGTGGAGGTACGTAGGCAACTCAGAGACTATTCAGGACACAACAGTTCAATGCCAACAAAATAAACCCACATATTTTTTGATCCCTCCTAAAGCTGTCATGTCCATGTCTTCCCTCTAAAAAGCCCTGAAGAAAATATTCTTCGCTTACATACGACATGTTACTGGAAAACAAAAGAAGAATATAGGTCTTATATCTAATGCAACTGGCCCTACCAGGGATAAATTCAGAAATACCAGAAAAATAAAATACTCTCCTTTATTAAAACAAACAACTTCCAAGGTGTTATATCTAGTGTTATTATTTATTTTAGAGTTCTCCTGTATCATTCCGTGCTTGAGTGATTCCTCCTTTACAGTATCATTATGAGGCATAACACTGTCAACACCAGCTCAGAGATGGAAGGAAGAGGAAGAAACACTTTGCTTGGCACAGAACACATTGTGAGAACTTACAGGCTTCCTTGTGCTTTTTGCAGTGCTCAGCACTGTCCCCCCTCAGTTTATTTTATGTTTGCACCTATGCAAAGTGTCTATTTGAGTACTCTGCTTGTCATAAGTTCTGGTCTGACAACTCTCAAGGCTGAAATAATTTATTTATCTAGAGAGCAGGCCTTGCTGCCCTATTGAAGACATTCAATTCCTACCTGGCTTTATCCTGTAATACGAAGGAAAGGAAAATTCATCTCCCAGACTCATTCATTATTCGTAGCTCTGTAATGAGACTCCAGCTGATGATAAACCCAATCTGCATCACATGAAACAATGGCTATTGCTATGAGAACACCTGTGTGAATCCAGGTGTTCATTTCACAAGGTGCTCATGTGGTGTTTACAGTGGCATTAGGGGCTGAATTAACGCTGAAGATCTTGAAAGTTAATTCAGCTCTGGTGCTTTTTAAAGAAGAAAGGGGAAAAAGCTGAAAGCAAAAGAGCCTGAAATTAATTTTCTAAATATATCTGGGAGCTGTGCAGAGAATGATAATTCTCAGAGAGTTGGGGAGTTTCAGCATTTTGCTTTATTCCAGTGTGAAAGTGTTGGGAACCTCCAATAGTCCAGGAGCCCAAAACCCCAGACATGCTGTTTTACAGAGTTTTTAAATTTTTTTCTCCCCCTTAATCCACTTCTGGAGTGAGAGCACACAGACAGACAGCTGACTTGGAAGTATTGCAGCCAGCACCTCCAAGGAGTTCTCTCTTCATTATCTTGGGGTCTTACCCAGCAAAGTAAACTGGCAAGAGGCCAGAGAGGACTCTCAGTCTCTCATCAGTCACAATAGTGTCCCTGGGACAATTATATCCCAATGAATCTTCATGCACTGTCATACCACTCTTGCACCAGTGTATTTTGTACTAGGTCTAATGACACTGAGGCATCAAAAGCACCAAGCCACTGTCAGTGACTTCTGCAGAACCTGTTACCTCTGGAGTTCTTCTTAAAAAAACCCCTCAGAACTAAAGCAAACAAAACAAAAAACCCCAATACCTCAAGGAAATGTCAATACCTCAAGGAAATGTTTCCAGTCTCTGTATAGACATTCAGAAACATTTCTTCAAGTCCCAGTGCTTCTGCTTGTTTTAGGTTTCTGTTCACTAAAAGCATCCCTTTAGACAGAGGAACAAATGTTTGAAAAAAAAAGGAAAGATTCCGAATCCTTTATTACTAATTATCTTATGAGGTCAGATCTGAATGACTTCTGGAGAACATCAACAGAAGCCTCATCTCTCTAGCTGAGAAATACCACTTTGAAGTGCTGTCTTACTAGCTGCCACTCCATTTTATTTGACAATTGCTGACAATCAGTGTCACAAGCACCGCGAAACTATAAGTTTATCTTGACAAAACCTCTGACAGCACCATCAAATGCAAAGTATGAAAGCTTTTGCAGTAAACTTAGCCATTTGTCACTGCTCTCCTTATGATCAGCTCATCAGCCAAAACAACAAGCATTTTGGTTTTGTTCTTTCCTCTCAAAGGGAATTTGCAAGTGCAAGGCTTAACTAGGTTAATAGGTCAAGGAAAGAAGTGAGATACAGACAGCTGAAACACATGCTTATTTGCCTAGGCCAAAGGGTAAGTGCAAGGTTCAGTGATCTCCTAAGGCAGGATGAGGACAGGGAAAGGTAACGGTGAGCTCAGACCCTGCTCTCAAGTACAGGTGAGACACTTCTGGTGAACTTCATCTGATTTCCCTCAATGTCCAGGCTAAAAAGATGACGGAACTGGTAACAGACTGTGACAGGCACTGAAAGGAGAAGTCTGGTTAGTGACCATTTGCATTTAATCACCGCTATCTGCCATACTTCAAGGAACCGTTTTTAAGAAGGGTCATGCAAAGACAGGTCAAACAGGGCTCAGAGCCCCTTCTCTGCAATTATGGCGAGGCGTTTCACTCTCATGAACTCCAGTATAAATTCACTCTTGAATATACATAATTTCTGTTCTTTTTCCTTCACAAATTAGCATGTACCAAGTGACTAAGTCTATTAGAGAAAATTGACCCTAGAGTCATTTAGCTAAGGATTTGCCAAAGCCCAGAGGTATTTATTATTCCTATAAGCACTGAGGCATATGGATGACTTTTCCAAAAGCCATTTCTGAAAGAAAAGTAAATGACCGTTTCTTGAAATGGAAACAAGAGATATTTAAGGGCATTTAGTCCAAATCTGGGCAGGAAACTTTCATCATAAGGCTATAAAAAAGTGCATAAAATGTGGAGAATTTCTATATATCAGCTTCAGGATTAACACTTGAGAGACTGTATGCTGTGGCTCCTCAAAGGATGCTATTACTCCACCCCTACAGCACAGCTGCAGAAATGATCAGTGAAAGGCAACTGCTTAACAAGTGGCTTTCATAACTGTACTCCAAAAGTTAAATGGAGATATTCTATCAAAACTAGAGGAGAGTTCTTTGTTTAAGAGGGGGCCAAGGTCTAAAAAAAGTCTGTAAAAATTTCAGTTTGAGTGAAATTTGTAACTCAGATTTGAATCTCCAAGAGGTTGGATTAGACAGTGGGTTCCAACCTTCCTTTTTTTTGGTTTACCAAAGTTCAAATGCTGTTTGTAAAGTCCTTAAAATAGTGCTTCTGCAAGAGCACAAAGCTGTCAGCACAAACCAAAAAATTCCCTTTGATACAAAGTTAAATGAAACCAAAGATCGTTTGTAACCAAATAACAAAAAATTTAGGAAAAGCAAAAGAAAGATAAAACATGCTTTATCCTCAGCCTCAAACCAGACCAATGTGTCTGTATTTGACAAATTTCTGTTCTTCAATCAAGAATTTCATCAATTTTGTACACAAAAATGAGATATAGAAGATAAGTTTAAAAAAAAAAAAAAAAAAAACAGACCTAAAAGGAAAAATAAAAGAAAAAAAACCTATGTAAAAACAATCAACAATATTTTGATTACTTATCTCTGCTTTGGAAGTCAATGAAGGCCAAATTTACCTTTAAGAGATAGTGTAATAAACATAAAGCGCATAATGCAACATCTGTCTTTGAAACTAAGACTCAGTTATTTAATGGACAAATTAGTTTAACAATTTGATGAGCATGGGTATCAATGAACTTTACTGTCTGTATTTATGAAAGAAATGAATAAAATAAATGAAGGATTTCTTTTGGTAGTAGAATATATTATTAGTCTCAAAAAATCTAATACTTATTTTTTATAGAGACATAGAATAAAAGATGTTCTTCACATATACTCAGTTGGCTGCCTATGTTGGGAGTTGGTGCTGCCAAATATAACGGGTACTTTCAGAGAATTTAAACAGCCCAAGTTAGAAAAAGGAGTATGAGCTGTCATATCTGGACAAGAGAGGTGCACAAAAGAACAAAGCATGAAAGAATGCAAAGGATCCCACTGCTCTGAGGAAATCCAGAGATCCATTTCTCTATGTGAATATGCTCTGTGTGCTGAATTATGTGCATCTCATGAGGACACTGAAAGCATATTTGTCACTTTTCTGCCAGATATAAAGACTTCTATAAAAAGGGATTTCAACCTGCTTGGCCAGTCAGCAGTCCTTAAGTTTAGCACCCAGGTGGTGATGTCTTTTCTAGCAAATAAACTAACTCTGCAGCTGTTGTGGTTCCAGCGCTATACTAGCTGTCAGGTAAGCTTTGCTGCTATGGACAGCAACATTGGCCTGCCTTCGAATACAGAGAACCCCCAACTTCTGAACTTAGAAGTTCAGAATTCTGAAGAAAGAATTTTTTTCTGGCATGTACTCAACAAGAAAGAGTGCCAAAGCATGCTGGAATATCTACCAGAAAAGCACAAAAGTTATGGTTATACACAGCAGGACCATTCATTCATATGACATGGACTATTCAAGTCATGACCAGTTCAACACACATTTTGCTTCACTGAAAGCATTAAAAACGCACTGGTATGCCCAACCACAATGCTTTACTTCCTATTAGTTTCCATCAATCACAGTGAAAACTTGGGAATTTTACAAAGAGACATTTCTCCATCAGAAAACGACGCTTTGTTAAAGCTCAGCTACTCGTGGAAAGAGAGCCATTTATAGCGAGATTTCTTTTAAAAAAAAATCAAAGTTATAAGAGTTTGGTATTATAACACTGCTAAACACAGTTCCTTTTGAAAAAGGACAGTATCTTTTCTGTTTCAGAAGATAGTTTAATTTAAAATTAAAGAATCTAGAAATGAAATTAACTTGATTTACATCAGTGTTGTGCATTTTAGACTCTTGCAAATTTCCGAGCTAGGCTACTTATGCTAATCCAAGATCCAGAACAAGAAAAATCTCATTTCAAAAATTCTTTTGCATTATGGGATTCATTTTGCCAACAGGACCACTTCTGTTCAAAAGCTTTCAGAACCAGGCCCGCCTGTGAAGCTGAGTATCAGTTCTGGTGCAATAGCTTCTGCATGGCAAACCAAACTAATTTAATCCTATTCACATTGGAAGATTTGCTTTTATATTTTTTTAGGAGTCACTTCTCCTGCTCTGTGTTCACAGTGTGCGAGTCATTTGTGAGTAATTTGGGATTAGCTTCATTTTAATGAAGAATCTTTTCAGGTGCCAGCGTCACAGTTTTCCTTGAGATGCTAATCTGGTAGTGCCAATTAAGACTTGCAAAAAAGTGTTGCAATATTCTAATTATAGGTAAGTACATGTCCCTTAAATCCATTTACTGTAGAACAAAGTGGGTTTTGCTATCCACGTTTCTTGGCGCTACAGTTACAGCGCTATGCTATTGCTTCCCCATGTTGAGATTATTTAACAACTGCAACCATTAGAAAAACAAAGGATGAAGGACTAGAAAGAGCAGCAGATACTGGATGTCAGGTTATCTTTACCCATGCTGCTGGAGAAATAATTCTTGCAAGCACACGCCAAGCTACTGTACCCATTACAGGCACCCTCCAAACCATAGATATTCCTAGAATGCCAGAGCACTTTTCTCCTACCAGTATCCCCCTGGCTCCAACTCCAGAGCAAGGACACTGTCCAGTCTGGCAGGAGACACACCTGCAAGTGCTCAGTCTGGACCTTTCATTGACCTTTCAAATGCTGTCTCACAAGGGCACAGTAAGAGAGGGAGCAGATAGCATCAGTCCCTTTGTGTTCCTCAAACACCTTTGTAGGCCTCTACTATTAGACATATTTCCTTATTATGAAAAAGCAAACTTTCCTCTTGCCCTCTAGCACTCGCCGCTCTTTGCAGAAATGTAGCATTTTGCACAGTATACAACTTTGGCCTGGTTATTATTATGGCAAGAATAACTTGGTGCTGCCTGAACCTTTGCAGGCTTGGCTCTCTAGTGGTTCAGACTCAGAATTACGTATCTCTGTCACACAGATTTGCAATGCACGATCAATGCTTTGCCCAGGCAGTTGGGTTCATATACTTTTCCTAGGAGATATGTCTTCGAGGAGCAAAGTGTTCTTTCTTTTCTTACTGAGATTTTATTAAACATTTAATTTAGCAATTACTAGTTAAACTTAATGCTCCCAATCTAATATATTCCAAAGCCTCTAGTTTTTTGCTCGTACTGCTGAAGGGGGCAAACTCTCAGTTAATGATATGCGGTTTGGTTTTGGCTCATGAACTTTTATCTATCATCCTTCATATCTTTTGAAGCCCTTTAGAATCTGGTAGGATTCAGATGGTTTCACAATAGTTTTACCTTTTTTGCCAAACATAATGTCTTCTCAGCATAGCAAGTAACAAGGAAGCAACAGAATGCAAATGGGACAGTCAACGTCATTCCCTTATTTCCATCACTGTAAGTTTCCATAACCCATTTCAGCTCACAGATGTCAGAACATATGTACAGTTCTCCCCACTCCAAACTGGGTTAAAAAAGAAATATCTCAAAGGAGGAAACTGAAAATCTGAAGAAAAAATTCAATGCGTTCAAAACACTTTGTTTTTATTTCAGATTCCCTATCACAAATTCAGCTATATTTCATAATGAAAACCTCTCTTGAGGTTCAAATGCTCTCCTTCCATATGTGCTAGAACTAAAATAAAATTCACAGCAGTGTGAAAACCAAAATGAAATGCAGTGCAAAGTGTATGATTGGTGACACACCAAAGGGCTGGAAACCAGAGTTTGAGAAGTTCGTGAGCTGGTATAAGTTTTTCTAGCGTCTCTGCAAAGAAGAAGGGGAGGTAAGACAAGTTTGTGGAGTGTCAAAACTTTTCATTCACTACCAAATAAAATTATTACCTGGCACACAGCTGTGGGTAAAGGATCTGCCAGCGGGGTGAAGTTGTAAGCATGTGTCCCTTTAAGAGAGCAAAGAACTCATCTAGTTAACTAATGTCAGGACAAAAGTTAAATTGTTTCTAATGCTCTGATGCAGAGCTGTCAGAAGGGAAAAAAAGTCTAAAAGTCAGTATCATTAATGTATCCCCCACTCCTCAGCACAGAACAAGGGACTCATGCAGAACACGCTTCCTAAAGGTCAAAGCTATTAAAATAGTACATACAGCTAAGAATAAAGAAAGCCAATTTAGTCAGGCGGCTACTCTACATATATAATGACACTTGTCTTTTAATTTTTCTCTTAATTCTCTCTTTACAGTGTTTTCAACCATGTTGTTTGGAGGAAGAAGAAAAATAATAAAAAAAGGGAAAACCATGAAAAGGAAGAAAGTCTTCAGAGCTATTTCTAATACACAACGAATATTGATTCCTTTCTGATTTTCATAGAAATTTGTCAGTGCAAGATTGATTTCTCTGCTTCTGGGAATGGTAGGTTATCAATGTAATTGCTACAATCAGTGCATTTTAACAATCCTTCCTGTCATTTGTGCTCCAATGGTAAATTAGTGAGATGCTGGCTATTTCCTCAACTGAACCAGCTACCAATGCATAAGGATATTTTTTCCCCTACTTTTGGTAAAAAAGACATACAACTACGTCAGCTCCATAGCACCACCTCTTTACTATTACTGAACACTACGGCAGACGCCTCCCTCAGGCCTCTGAACATTCATATGCCTAGTTTTAATTCCAGTGAAGTCAAACAAACAAGTTTTGAAAAGTCTGTATATTTCTTTTGGTCCAGTGGAAATTTGTTTCCAAGCCAAGCCCAGCTCTAAACTTCTGCCATTTATCTGCCTCCTGGAGAGGCTTTCAGATGCCACCAGCCAGGTCTATCCCATTTGCAGCTGCACACACGTGCTGCAGCATTGTGAACAAAGCATTAGTAATTCTTCTGATGATCATAGGATTAGCAGCAATTATAGCCTTATTGTGGCTGACAGGAACTGACAAAGTCTTCGAGAAAACCCTTCTCAGTTCTGTGAAGAACGAGTTTGCTGTAAATCTCTGTAGGAGATGTAAAGATGGCCTGAGCCATCTTAGATAATGTAGACTTTGCTGCCAGCCTGGGATATTGGCAGAGCTGAAGCTGTACATAAAACCAGGCTACTGTCCCAAGGTTTACTGGGACAGTAAACCTCCTAAGCTTTACTGCCAACACGTAGCCACAAATTATCTACCCTGTATTCAGTAAGCAACAGTTGTTTGCGCAGAGGAGGCTTATCTAAATGTTAGCAGGGCTGCGTAAGCGGCACTCCCAACAGTGTCTAAGGTTGCAGACACCTCTGCTCCTGAGAACTAATTTGGCAACAGCAATGGTATTACAAGATTAGACAGAAATTCACTTCTGTTGAACTCCTGGCCTGTCAAACATACATTTACAACAGATAAATATGTACATCATAAACAAGTCAGAGGGATTACCAGGATTAACCACAGTCTTTGCTGCTGCCAATGTTACAGGCAATCCCCCTTATAGCGCGACAACTGTACATCACGAATGTATGGTACCTATAAATCACGTACACTTGATGAACAAATGCAGTCACCATGAAATCTCAAAGATGTATATAAAAAAGATTTTGATATATACTTCTTCGTCGTCCTTGCCAAAAGGAAAATATTGGTAACATCAAACACCTGTCAATAGCATCACAAGCTCAGCCACAGCTGGGCGCAGCTCAGCTCTGCAGCTGACAAACTGATTTCAGCATGTAAATCTCTTTCAAGTGAAGCCTTGAACATGTTAAATTATTCCTGTTAGCCCTGCACACTTAGGAACGACTTACAGAAGTCTTCCGGATCTAGTTTGTGCTATCTGGAAGACATTGTGGGTTGGAGAGCCCTGTGCCACCACTTGGTAATTGACAGCTTTGTGCTTCAAACACAGAAGCATCCCTCTGTAGGACAGAGAGGAAACACCAGAGGCAGGTACCAGTACTGGAGGTTAGCTTCAAACAAAAAAGATTTTGTTTGGGTTTTTTATTTATTTTACGTGGAGAACTTGATAATTTTAGTTCCAATCCATTCCAATATTAACACATAACCCTTTTAAGCATCTCATATAATATCTGTGGTACTTGGGTATCTCTGTAGCAAGTCATTTTAGTCAGTTAGAAAGAACCCCCTGGTCTGAAAGCTAGATGGATTTATCTTCTATAAAATAAATGCTCTTCTATAATATATAGGTATGGATAACACATCCACAACCACCTGCCCTTTATTTAACAAATAATGCCTCATTTATTAATATTCTAGAGTAGCAAGATCTTTCTAGTGAAGCATTAATATAACATTTCTCAAACAAAGTTCTTGTTCTGCTTGATCTATTTTGTAAATGTTTGGCAATCTATCTTGATATGCTCCTGTCTGTCAGGTGCTGCTACCTACTTCATGCTTTTGCCAGAAAAGGCAGATAGTGGCAGTGAGAGGTACTTTCCTGGGACGATATAGCCTTTCTTCCTTAATTATAAGTGAGAACAGCTTCACTGATTTTGAAGCTGATGTCAGACATGAATAATTAGAAGCAATATGCAGTATTTATGATCACTATTTAACAGTATGTAAAGAAAGCGATGTTTAACTTGGACTAGAAATGTCTCTGATTTTCCTTTCCTACACTAAGGATGAGTACAAGTTTTTCACCAAGGATTTAGTACTGCAAAATTACAGGACAGCTTGCATGGAAACAGATGGTTTCATTGTTGAAAATTATTTCTGCTGTACATACCTTTTTGAGGTAGCTTTTTTTAGGATATTTTTTCCCCTAATAATTTTGGATTTTATAACCTAGGTTAATTTTATTTCTTTAGCCACTTACTAAAAAGGAATGGTGTTAAAATCGATGTCCACATAACATGATTCAACATGGATATTTTCAGAGAAAAATACTTCAGTGAATTTCCTCTGTGAGGTTTGCTGTAGATTTTCCAAGATGTTGCCTCTCCATGTATACTTTGTTTTCTCAGGGAAACTATAAAAAGTTATTTGTTTTTATTTCTGTAAAGTTTTTAAAAACCATGACAAGCCTCAAAAATTCTCCTAAATCACCAAAAGTTGACCATACTTCACTACTGCAAGACTATTACTGAGTAACAACCCACAAGGAATACCTTTGTAGTCATACACAAACCTTCTGACACAGTACCACATTCAAAAACAGTAGATAACATAATATTCATGGTATTTTCAGAAGCTTCGGTAGTAGATACTCATTCTAGCAGGTGTTGTCCGGCACACTAGGTGTTTAACTGATCCCATAAAGGCTGATTTTAAGGCCTTTGTTGCTGACCGGACAACCTACCATCAACAAAAGGAGCAATAACCAATGGAACCAAAAAATTATTGGAGAAAGAGAAAAAATAGAGGAAGAGCAAAGAGATGAGTCTTTGAGGTGATAAGCCACTTCAGAAACTTTCTGTTTCCTTCTCTCCTTCCCCTCTTCCCAGTTGTTGCAGGTACCTGCTGTGTCAATTCTACATTCATTTTTGGTTGACTTTTGTTGTTCCAAACCCCTGTTTTTTGACTAGGAAATGACAAATGTGAGTAGTTGATACCACTGCTATAGTAGTGAGGTTGTAGTTGGCCCCATAACAGTGCCGAGGCAACACTTTCCTCCTCCTTGCTGCCCTTGACAGCAGGCTTGGCAGATAGAAAGGACCCAGACAGAGAGCCCACCATGTCATTTCCCACTGAATAATTTTTAACAATGTTCAAAGTCAAGTACCTCAAAAGCACCTATCTCCCTCTGATCAAAAATGAAATAGAGATCCAGGCACTTCAGCACACTGGGGGTTAGAGAGGGTTAGGAAATCAAGATACAGATATAAGAATTATTTCATTTGCTTTTTCCTTGCTATAACTTCAACTAAGATAGACCACATTTTATAGCATAAAATCTACCGAGACAAGTTCCCTTGCATAAGCATGCGTGCCACCACACAGGGAGGGGTGGGTGGACAGGTATGGCACTGAGCGCCGCAGCCACCCATGTCAGCACAGAGCAGAACAGCTCCAGCCAGTACCACAGCATTTAGACACAGAGGGAGTACTTCTGTATAGCCATGAGGATCTGGGAGAGGTAAAATAAAGGTATCTGCAACAGCTTAAAAGAAGTGAAGGAGCTGGACGGGGAAGTCAACTAAATTAGCTCCAATGGTAATGCAAGCTAATATTCTCCCCCGTATGACTGCGCTCTCCAAAGGACTACCAGCATGCGAGGCAGTTGCTTAGCTACTACGCCTGATCTTTGTACAACTCATAATATTCCTCTGCCTTCTGCTAATAGTATTTCACTGTAAAAGTTCCTAAATTGCCAATGTGCACTGCAAATGGTATCTTCTTTCACACAACCTATTAGCACAATCATGTAGAAACCAAACTACTTCTGCTATATTTGTATGTGCTGGCAGCAAACTGAAGGTAAGAAATGAAGCCAGGGCTTGTGGTTTCAAGAGACAGGATTTGTGGTTCTTGAGGGCTAGGACCATACATGATGTGTTAACTGAGCACAGCGTCAGAAGAGCACATTCTTTAGTTTGCTCCCCCTGCCCCTATAAGGGTCTTGCATCTGGAATTTCCTTAGGTACAGTCCTTGAGTTTCTCTTTTTTTATGATACTAGTATAGTTTTCTCTAGATTCTCAAGTAGTTTGCTCTTCAGTGATATTATTTCTCCTTCATGGCAAATCTCCATGTTAATTGCAAAAGGCAGGCCACAAATAACAGTGGCCCATTACTTGATGACCATGGTCACCTCACAAACATAGGGAAAGCACAGACATTTAATGTTTTCTTCTTCTTGGTCTTCAATACTGATGATGGGGTCTGGGACCCCCAGAACCCTGGGATAGAAAACCATGATTGTGAGAAAGACAAACTCCCAATAAATGTTGAATTTGTGTGGGACTTGCTGCTCCAGCTGGATCACTGTAAGTCGATTGGACCTGATGAGATTCATCCAAGGGTATTTAAAGAGCTGGCTGATGCCATAGCAAGACCTCTCTCAATGATTTTTTAGTGCTCTTGGGAATCTGGAGATGTTCCAGTTTATTGAAAGCTGGCAAATGTTGTCCCAGTCTTCAAGAAGGGCAACAGGGGTGACCCTGGTAACTAAAGGCCTGTCAGTCTCAATTCTGTGCCTGGCAAAATTATGGAGAAGATTATTCTGGGAGTTATTGGAAAACAGCTGAAAGACAACACAGCCATTGGTGCCAGCCAGCATGGGTTCAGGAGGGGAAAGTCCTGCTTAACAAACTTAATTTCTTTCTATGACAAGTTTACCCACCTAGTTGACCAAGGAAAGCCAGTCGATGTAATCTTTCTGGATTTCAGTAAAGCTTTTGATACTGTCTCTCACAGTCTCCTCCTGGACAAAATGTGCAGCATACAGCTGGATAAACACAGAATGCAATGGGTGAGCATTTGCCTGATGGGTCGGGCTCAAAGGGTCATAGTAAATGGAGTTACACTGGGCTGGCAGCCACTCACTAGTGGGGTTCTGCACAGATCCACCTTGGAGCCAGTATTCTTTAATGTCTTCATAAATGACTTGGATGCAGGACTTGAAGGAATATTAGTTAAGTTTACTGACGACACAAAATTCAGAGGAGCTGTTGACACTCTTGAGGGCAGAGAGGCCCTGCAGAGAGATCTAGACGAATTAGAAAGCTGTGCAATCACCAACCATATCAAGTCTAACAAGGGCAAGTACCAGATTTTGCACCTGGGGCACAGCAAACCTGGCTGTACATACAGACTGGGAAATGAGAGTCTGGAGAGCAGCTCTGCAGAGAGGGATCTGGGGGTTCTGGTCAACAGCAAGTTGAACATGAGCCAACAGTGTGCCCTGGCAGCAAAGAGGGCCAATGGAGTCCTGGGGTGCATCAAGAACTGCATTGAAGCTGGTTGAGGGAGGTGATTGTCCCACTGTACGATGCACTGGTGCAGCCTCACCTCGAGTACTGTGTGCAGTTCTGGGTGCCACAGTACATTAAGGACACAAAGCTACCACAGAGTGTCTAGAGAAGGGCAGCAAAGTTGATGAAAGGTTTAGAGGAGAAACCGTATGAGGAGCAACTAAAGTCACTTGGTTTGTTCAGCCTGGAGAAGAGGAGGCTGAGGGCAGACCTCATCATGGTCTGCAGCTTCCTCACAAGGGAAGGAGGAGGGGCAGGCACTGATCTCTCCTCTCTGGCAAGCAATGATAGGACCCAAGATAATAGCGGGAAGATGTGCCAGGGGAGGTTTAGTTTGGATATTAGGAAAAGGTTCTTCACCCAGAGGGTGGTGGAGCACTGGAACAGGCTCCCCCGGTAGGTGGTCATGGCACCAAGCCTGACGATATACAAGAAGCACTTGGACAACTCCCTCAGAGATATGGTGTGAATTTTGTGGTTGTCCTGTGCAGGGACAGGAGTTGGACTCATTAATCCTTGTGGATCCCTTCCAACTCAGGACATCGTATGGTTTCTGCAGAAAAAATAGGGATGATTTTCAGTGAAGCACTGCTTTAAAGCAGTAGAAAATTAGCTTCCGTTTCTGAGTAAAGTCAAGTCTTCTGGCTGTGAGGAAAAGTCATCGCTAATCAGAGAACAAGACAGAATGTCTGGAGATGCCTGCTTTCAGGGAGTCATGTGAAAATAGGTGGGGATTTAATTTACTATCTATCTCCTCTACTTTTCAGTGAGGAGAAGAGAGGGGTATCAATAGACTTGCTGCACACGGATGCAGGCGGGACCATGTTCTGGAGATTGCATTTATCCAGCACTGTTAATGGGTCAGGAAACATAACTGCTAGTTAACATAACACTGTGTGGAAGCATCCCTCTGACCAACACTTATACACCATTTTTTCTTTTTTTTATAAAGGAAACAATCTTTCATTTACATAAAAAATAACCACATTCACAATGTTTTAAATATACTCAGTGTCTGTGTGTGCACAGACACTTACAGGCACAGGTGAAAAGACAGACCATGCTGGTTACTTTTGGGACAGATGTTCACTCTGAGCTCAGTATAAGAGAGTCCAATGTTTTCCATCCAGAGTCATCCACCTAGCATGTTTTCTGACACACAGTGAGAGCTATTAGTACTTGAAAAGAATTCAAAATGAAAATAGAGGTTAAGAAATTATTGGAGAGAGAGCTGAAGAGATGGACAGCCGTTAAGATTTTTGGGAGATTTTGAAGGGTATGTCTCTTTTTCAGCAAAACAACATCAGCATTTGGAAATGACTCCTGCATGTCTCAGGCCTGGGCACCTTGAAACAGGAGTGGTCACTTCTTATTTCTGTTTGACCTTGAGATCACAAGATGACTTGATCAGCATCAGGGTGTTTCTGTTAGTAATTTGCAGTCACTGAGCTGATGATTACGCTAGAATGAAGACTAAATTACTACTCAAGTCTTACAATAAATTGGAAAAAATAGCTAACTAGCCTATGTTACTACATAAGAACTAAAGGTTAAAAATTGCAACGTCTGCTCTTTGGGTTCATAAGTTACCTGATGCATTGAAAATAGGATCAGTATTGATACAGAATGATACCGCCTACAGTGAAGACAGCAAAGACCTTCCCCAACTCTCTATACTATTGCAGGAGCTCTGTCCTTTTTTGGTAGATGTGTTTTATTTTAAATATATAAAATATGCAGTGCATAATAAAATGATGCTTGAATATTTTGCATCAACTTCCTTGCTGATTCAGTAGTTTTCTATGCAGTATTTTACAACAGCAGAAACTGAAGCTTTTGTAGTTATATTGGTACATAAGAAATAGAAGAGTCATGCTAAGACAACTGTATATTTTTTTCGTGTAACAACTGAAGCGCACCTCAGACATCATTTTACCTCCTCTCATGGAGATAAGCCAGCTGTCACTGCACTAAAACCAAGGAAGCTGCTTGCATAAAGCTAAAAGGAGAACCAATGGACTTCTGCTGTGTACTCAGATGCGTCTGTAGTTGCAAGCTATAATGTACCACAAATAGCCACATTTAAAGAATGCAATCATATGGAACAAAGCTGATGGCTCTTTCAATGCACAGAGATCATTAGAAAATGGTAACCAGTTGCAACCTATTATTTCTTTGCACCAGAGAAATAAATTGATTATGTGTCAGCTGATTTTCTGTCACACATAAGTAGAGGTATGCTTATAAAATCTACTCTAGCCTGCCAGCTGTAGCCCTGATGTTCACAGGGCAGGCATATGGAAGGAAAATAAGATGTTTGGGGGCTGCTGGGGAGGCCCCAAGTACTCCATTTGCTATTGCAGACACTAACATCTAATATAGGTGAATACAAATTACAGCAACACTGGAGATGCACCACTTTACCCCAGAAAACAGGTTCCTGTCCAGAGATAGGGCTGTCAAATGGCTTAACATGCTACTTGCACATTAAACCCAAATCCAACCCCAAAATCTTAACAGCTCAGTTTCTGAAAGAAGCTGTACTTGGAACACCTTTTTTTGCTATCCATTTGCACCAAAAAGAGAGCAGTAATGCTTGAAGGCTTTTCCTGCCATTTATTGGGCAGTTGGTCCCTCAGTGCAAAATGAAGCAATCAGAGTTCACAAAAGATGCTATTTATCAGGTTTCTTACTAGTGGTTTTCCTTTTTAATAATTAACCTGAGATTTTCATTATACATCTAGCTTACCCAACAGCAGAGAACTTAAGCAGCTTGGACTCATTGCAGAATGTTTTCAGTGCAAAGTATAGTGACGTTACTGTGGTTTTCCAGGGAAGATGGAAAATAGATTCGACTCCAAATTTTACAGCATCCAAGTGTGCTTGGGTGACTCCCAAATCTAAAGCTTTAGTAACTAAATTCTGAAGTTGTTGCTACCATTATTCAAGTATCCATTATTTACAGCTTTTCAATCTATTGTAGCCAAAAATCACTCCACTGTCTGTTCCCATGTAGTTTACCTCTCCTCAGTGATGAAGACGTGTTTTGTCATTTGGAAGTAAGTAAAATTTACTGAACAGAAAATATTTCACTGACGTTTCTTTTTTTCAGTCCCATTGTTAACTGCCAATACAAGAACAAACAAACCTCTTTTATAATAATTTTCCCAAAACTTTGAAATCCAATAAAATTAGATTTGCCCCCGTTTAAATGAGGGGAGGGGAATCTTCCAGTATTGATTAAACTCACTCAGCTTATCCCCAGGCAGAGTTCACATAGGCACCATTCATTTTAAACATTCTTCACTAAACTTATAAAACTTTAAAAAGAAAATCTTTGATTATGAATTCAAACATCAAGTAGTTCATGTACAGTTAAAAAACCACACTTGGAATCAAATGTTAAAAATAAACATTGACAAAAAAATAAGTCACAAAAAAGTCAAAATGTTCCCTTTAAATTCCGATAAAGCTTGGGTTACTCCATGAAGCTCAAATTAACAAAGCCACAGGGTCACACTGCTCTCAGGCAGCATTTGGGTGATCTGAACAACCCTCAGGAGCCTCAGGCATTGTCAAGGCAGGTCAAAGCCTCCGCAGCTGCTGGTGGAGCAGTTTTCACAGGCTATCTTGGGCATCGCTCCGCCTGCAAAGCAGGTGCTGCTTATCTGTGGTGCAAGGTTGTGTCCAGAGCCATGACCTTGAAAAACAATTTTGTTGATCACACCTGTTAGGACTGAGAGTAAGCAAGAGCATGCACTGGTAAGAAGACTGCAGAAAAGCTATCAGACTGATAAAAGACCATGGTTTTTTTCATTTCTTGTGTCTTTTACTCTTTGATATGAACTGCTACAGCCATGCAACCAATTTCAGCTTTTTACCTCTAGTTTTCAACCACTTTCACATACAATGGCAGCGCATAGTGATGGTCTATATATCAGTCCTTTGACCTGGCTAAAAAGATGAAAGCCTAACAGCTTTATAGCAGTAAGTTTGACTTTGTATTCCTGCTCAGACACACTGAAGAAACCAGGAATGAAATGACACTCGTAAACTTGCACAGACAGGGCTAAGCTATCACCTTAGAGAATGCAGGACAGAACAGTTGCAAAAGTCATGATGGGGCATTTCAGAAATAGCAAGAAATACTTTTGCTTTCCGTCATTCTTCCTCTCACACTGAATCCCCAGTGAGACAGAGGGATCTGTATTTAAGGGACGTGGAAGCAATGCACCGCAAAGATCAGGTATCTACCTTTTAACTGGCCTGCTTAGAGGCAATAAAAGGTTAAAAACAGTCTCTCTTGGAGCAAAGACTAAATTCTCCTTCAGATTCACAGAAAGATTTATTTTAGCTAAACTGAAGTCATTTCAAGCTCTTCAGACAATAGAGTTAGAACTAGAGAAAATTTTGCAGCAAGTATAACCTTAAAAGAAAAATCGCATTACTTTCTAAAAATGGGTTTTTAATGAATATTTTCTATAAAATGCTTTGCTTGAAATCATCAAAGAACAAAACTAAATAAAAGAAAGCTAGAGAAATGTGTTTTCCAGGTATCATGGTGGTATGGTCACAGCTTCATTACTGTCACAAAAAGCTTCACTGCAATAGATTTTTACCAGCTCTATCTACCTCTCACTTCCCATGCAGACAACAGTGTTAAACATAAAATAGAATGGCTTCTCTTCAGGAAGTGTAATTAAATAAAATGGGAAAATAACTAAGGAAATGAGCCTTTTAAGATTCATTAAAGAAACAGCACAGTGGTGCTGGGAATCTAACAAGGACTGTAAATCCTGGCTGAAGAACAGGCGTGGGGCTGCCAGAGAGACATGTAAGACTGTTGAGACTCTTTTCTTCCACAGTAAATACGTGATTGATAAAGGCAGAGAGTTGAAAAATTTTTCTCCAGGAAAGAAATCCACTCTGTCTTTTATTCCTACATTTCCAAAACATACTGATGGCCTTACTCACTGCTGACTGTAACTCTTCTTCTGCATTATCCTGGTGTTTTTTTGTTTTTTAATCCCAAATTGCTCATGCAATGTTATAATAAGAAAACTAGTATCTGGGAATATAAGCAGAGTATTAGGTATTAATTGCTCCCTTCTCCAGAAAACAAGTTTCTTGCATAAAGATAGTTCTCTCCAGAAATACCAAGATTAGAGCCAACCAATTTAAAGCTCTCGCTGCTGGGTCTTTCCTTACTCTTAAATTACCTAGGTTTCAAATTGACTATTGGCACTACTAGAGAAAAAAAGAATAAGTGAGTCCATGCCATATGCGAACAAAAGTTGTGTCAGGTATATTTTCAATCTTTCACCTTCTGAGGTAAGACCCAAAACCTCTATTTGTCCCTCCAGGGCATTTTTGCTCCTTCTACAGAGAAAATGACTTTTTCATGTTTAAGAACCATGATAACACATAATATTGTACTGGCTATCTGTATGATAGGGATGGCTGTACTGTTCCCACATCTGTGGAAGTACCTTGACTGTGGCTTTCAATCCTATAAAGACCAGATTTCACAGCCAAAATGCAAATCTGTTGAGCAAGATAACTCCAAAAATACTTTTTTTCTTATGTCTAAGATAGATATCTATATCTCTCCATTAACAGTCAGCTTCCATGGTGACTTAGTAACAACCAGGATGGTCATCTTTGCCATATTCTAATTGTGACACCCACAATGATTATTGTGATTTCAAGAACCACAGTGACAGTTATTGAGCTATCCTCAAACAGCGAAAGGGTTTCTTGTTTTGAGACACAATCGAGTAGTTTGTACACAGGTTGCTCTGTGTACAGACAAAAGGCTTCAGCTTTTAGACACCTGCACTGGGATAGAGAAGGCAAGAGCTATGAACTATTTCTAGCTGAAGGAAAGATGAATCAAACCAAGTGGCAATTACTGTCCTGGCCAGGACAGGGACGTTACAGGAGTTAACAAGCTACAGAGGTGGCATTTTTTTTTATCATTCCATGTGGGAGATGGTCCCCAGCTCCATGTCTTCCATCATTACCTTTTACAGCAGTGTAAGCATTTTAGAAATGCCTCAAAATAGAAGGTGATTTTGGTAAGCAAGACAGGTAATACTTTAGAGGATAATTTCTGATATTCTGGAATGAAGTTGTCATTATATTTGACTAAAAATGTTTTGTCTTCCTTCCATCAGAAATGCTTCTTTGCAGGCAGGGGCAGTGAGTCTTCAGCAACAGGTGTCGTTAAAGAAAAGAGGCTTCATTCCTCTGACTAGATACTACTTGTACAAATAATAAATTTTGCCTAGGAACCCACAAATTTTCTCTAAACCCACGAATCATTAAAGATTTCAGATTAACAAAGAAAATGTTGAAAGGATCTAAACACATAGATGGTGTCAATAGCTAAAAAATTTGCAAGGTACACAAGATAGGAAGGGGAAGAATCTTCAAATCTAACCAGCCTGAAAGGACAACAGAAATGCTTTCTAGCCTTCTCAAGTCTTCAAAAGCATCTGACAAAAATTCTTTCCACAAGATGACCAGCGAGGGACAGATGGGTTGCATGCAATTACTCTGCCTTCGTGCCCTTGGTCTTTCTTGACTCAGCAATACAAAATGAGGTGTGGTTCAGATCCCAGCTGGAAACTCACAGGGTTACGGAAGGATTATTACCCTTACATGCTCAGGAGGGGGACCTCCATCTAGCAGTAAAACAGCATATTCCTTTCTTTTTTTTTATTTCCCTTTTCTTTTTAAAAGCATACAGATAAACATCAACATAACAGTCACTGAATTCATACAAAACAAATGGATTTTCTCCCCAATTACATAGGTTGATTTTTAGTTCAAAGTTGTGCAACCCAAGGCTTCAGGCTTTAGTTTGGGGTTTAAATACTGCACTGGGGAGAGCATGCCCCTGAGGTTCCACTCCTTAGCATGCATTCATGTCATGTCTTTGGGAGAAGAGCTGCCAAAACTTGCTGTAACAGCTTTAACTAGTCTGACACATTTATACAGTTGCTTGAAAAAACAATTACACCACAACAAATCCATCTGATTCCAGTTGGGTAAGTAAGAGTTACTGGAAACCAATGCCTCTTTAAAAGAATTTTACCTTCGTCATGAACTTTACTGGAGAAAAAAGCTTTCAGCACATCACTCAAGACGAGAAATGTGGCGAGAAGTCATTACTCTCTCAAAATACAGAGCAGCTCTGACTGACAGGGCATGATTACATCCTTCTAGACAAGAATACAGAGAAAAGGAATTTGAGAAAGAATCTGCCTCTCACAGAGGGACCAACTCAGGTCTGAGCTAGCAAGTCCTTTGGACCAGAAAGCTCCAAAGGATTGACTAACACAGTTGGTTCAAAAGATGGTAACTGAGCATGGGCAGAAGCTTTACGGGGTGGGAGACTCCTACAGCCAGGAAAAGCCTGAGAGTAAAGTGACTCACAGTGATGGACTGCTGGACCACATAAGGAAGATCCTGTCCCCAGTATTTTTGTTTGTTATTTATTTATCCTTCACCAGCAGCTTTCTGCATGGATTTCAAGCCCACGACTTATGCGTTACTGAGCTGACCAGGAACAGGCACGTCCAGGAGTGTGTAACATCACGCCAGAGGTGAACAGGAGCCGGTGCAGCTCCCACGGGACTGGACAGTGCTGGGGCAGGAGCAGAGCCAGCAGCTCAGACCCTCCACACGCTGTCAGCCACATAGCTCTGAAGGCACCCGAGGGGTCTCGGAGGCGGCAGCCCAGCTGCAAGCTGCAAGGGAAGCCATAGATGAGCAGGGCAATACTCAGGTCTTTCTCTTTTTCTATTCGCCTCCTCCCAGATTACCATATACAGCCCATGCAGCAGGTTTATAAAAGAACAAGTGTGTGTAGTGGTGGTGGTAGGCAGGAGGGGCAGATGAAAAGCACCACACTAACCACGGTGCCTTTTGAGCAGGGAAAAACCACGCTTCTTATACGTATTCTCCACTTGAAAGGATCACAAAGGATGATCGAGTTGACATAATAAATGTACATTTTCAAAAAATCATTTGAAGCTGTTCCTCACCAGTGCTTCTTAGTGCGACTCGGTTGTTAAGAGATAGCAAGAGATCTTTTCTCAGATTAAGAATGGATTTATCTTTTAGCAATTTATGTCTTTACACCTGACTAAAAGATTAAAAAAGTAGTTGAATCAATTGGTCAGTTTTCAAAGGAAGTGCACTCCAAGAATAATATTTCCTAGCTTTCTGGCAAAAAAAATTCCTTATTTCAGTTTCCTACTTCAAAACTGAGGATAGCCATTCTGAAGGTCTAGAGGAAGACAATAGCTTTCTTTATACGTAAGGAAAGCTCAAAGGTACATCTCATATATATGAGCAGAAGATGAATTTATTTTTGACAAAGGGAAGTGTATATTAAATATACCATCAAACAATTTGGTTTGTATTATTTACATTTATGATTTAAATTTATGATTTATGGAGGCTTGGTGGAAGTCAGACCACAAATGCTTCTCCTCCAGGGGTGGGGAGGCAAGTGCCTGTGTGGGGCAGTGAGTGGCAAGCACCCAGGCATGAGCTGGTCCTGCAGAGTTTCAGCTAGGGCCAAGCCTCTGCTCAGGCACCCCAAAGTTTCCAGCCCTGGACTCAGTTTGCCAGTGGTGGTGTTCAAGGTAAACTGTACTGTGTGATGGTTGAAAAGACAACTTAGAGGAATAAAAGAAAGATGAAAAAAGAAAATAAAGCAGCAATTGCTATGTCTTGAAGCCTGACAACTTGCTTAGCTTACCACTTCATCCGGCACTGACCCCATACGAGTGGGGGCAAGTCCGTGCTCTGTCGCTCTAGAGGCTCCAGCGAGAGGCATCAGGGATATACAGAAAAGCAGCCGGTACAGCAGGTAACAAAACAAACCTCATGGATAAATATAAGCCAAGTTGAGAAATCTTCTTGCTCGCAATGGAGATTATTTTAATGTAAAACTGTTAATATTTTCTATTAAAGGGACAAAGTTTCAAATCTTTAGTAGGTAAACAGAATTATCCCCAGGCATAGGAACTAATATTTTAAAAGGATTTTACTTTTCATTTTCTGCTGATTTTTTCCTCACTCTCATTTTTCCTCTCCCTTAGCTGCAGGAGCGTACATCAGCCAGCAAGACAATAGTTATTCCTAAATTCCCAAGTCACTCATGAAATGATAGGGGAGTCCAGTAGAGTAAATATTTATTTGAGCCACTCCAAATGCAGAGTGGACCACTCCTTCAGGAAGGAAAAGGGGTTTCATGCAAGCAACTCCCAAAAGGAGGAGCAAGGATTAATTAAAAAGCATTGATAAGCTGTCCTGATATCTGCAGCTGGAGTTATTCAAGCACATGAGAAGGACAAAAGAAAAGAGACTAGTTAAAAATCTCATCTTCCCTGGGGCAATAAGACAGACCTGCAGCTGCAGCAAATCTTGCTTACAAATAAGTCATTACTTGCAACCTCAGTAAGGAGTCATGCGTAATGCATAGGAATGCAGTACACCATCGCATTCGGACAAGTTGAGTGGTTTTCTTTGCTACTGCTTTGCTTTTCCTTCAATTATCACCAGATTCATTTTTTTACTCTGGTTTAGAAATCTGAGAAAATTGCTAACTGTGCCTGTCACAGTGAAGAGGGGTCAAGCCTCGAGGTGACATAATTAGGCACTATGTGATAGATCACATTTCATAGAAAGTTATCCTTATTTATGCCATCCATAGCAATAGAATAAAATTTTTTGTTCGCTGGGAAGTTTGAGTTAGAAGAACAGATTACGGTTTTGCCATGAAAATGACAGCTAGAAATAAAAGATTCTCCTAGACAGCAAATAATTCCCTCGTGTTAAGGCTGAGAACTTGGGACCATTTTCTTTGGGACATTATTCTTCATCTCAACAATAAAAAAACCCCAAACCATAAAAACAGCACACCCTCCCACACCAACCCCATACCAAAAACCTATGTATGGTACATGTATCACAGCAACCTTAAAGGTAAACATACAAAGGAAAGCCAGAGAAACATTCCACATTTTGTCTCTTCCCCTCCAAGAATAAAAAAGGAAATTTCAAACATACTTTACATCAAAAATAAATTCTACCTAAAGAGATTAACAAAACATTTTAATTTCAAGGTTTTCAGGCACGCAGAAGGACCCTATTTTGTTCCCAGTTCTTGAAAAATGCTTTCAGTTTTTCAGCCAGATTGATTCATTTGCACAAGATAATTCTTTGTTCTTTTAAAATTATTTCACTTTGAACATTAGAGCTGTAATACAGCAAATACAGATAAAAATATATTTTTTCCTACTCCCATCACAAGAGCTAACATTGCCTTGGTGTTTACATGCTAACAAATATAATCTCTTTTTAAAAATATATATACAATAGCAGATGCTGCATGAATTATTGAACTAAATCAACCAAAACCGAGTGAAAAATACAAACATTAGCATTAATAGAATATAAGCAATATTTACTTGCAGTTTATTTAATTGTCTCTGCATTAATAGTCCCTGAAATGTACTTTCTCTTTCTATACAACATTAAGAGTGAAGTAACATCTGTTTACAGTGCTGAAAAACTTCTGTATTGTTTTCATTTTTGAACAGTTAATGACTTTCATTGCGCTTAAAGTCTATATGACCCACAAAGGTGGGTTATACGGGAAAACTAATAGAAGGCCAACATAAGTAAACATTAAATATTTGTTGATTTGATGAATCTGAAGCCTTTTACATTATCAGAATTTTGCAAATACATATCTATTTCTATATTATCGGTAGGATCAAAACAGAGAGGATCCCAGCAGATTACCAACGACCCCGCAGTATGAGACTCTGCCTAGAGACAGAGCAAAATGGCAGGTGCTTAGGGTGTCTTGGTTAAAAACTGCTATTATTTTTGAAGTTCTTTTTTCACTATTCTCCTCTTTTGGCAGGAGAATACAAGACTTTTTGTCTGAAGGTTCTCAATTATTAAGATGGAAACATAATCAAAATAATGAAATTTTCAAAAGTGATCAAACTAAAAAACCAAATGTTCCACAAATATGAGGGCATGATTTTGAATAAATCATCCAAAATAGTGAAAGAGTTTTGAAATTGCAATCCATGCTTATGACCTGGCATGCACAAAACTATGGTGAGCTGAATCCTACTTTGATCAGGGAATATCAAAGGGGTTCTGTGGACTTCAGATTATAAGTCCAACTGAAATTTAATAGTTCAGAAACTTCAAAAGTCTTAGTATCATTCATAGCATCAATTTTTACCTTCTTTTTGGTTGTCAGAAGACTTGAACTATTTCTTTCTAGCACTTGAAAAAACAAAGATGAGTGACATCTAAACATAATCAACGTGCCACCATTCATTCTCTCAATAATTACTTAATAACCCCATCATAACTAAAGCCAGGTGACTAATTTAATGCTAATTATTTCAAATTAATTACTTTTAAAAAACACAAAATTTAATTTTAACGTTAGTCTAATAACTATGAATACTTTTAATTTGCAACTCACCGAGTAGTCATTTTTTACTTTTGCTAGGGTATTTTTGTATTTTTTTTTTATTTTTATTAAATAAATTGTTTTTGTATTGACACACTTGTAATTGTCAGTATTTGTGTAATACTGACCAGCTAATTTAAAACACAAAATCCTATGCATTTCCCACCTAGATGAATTACAGACCCTCAGTTCCTATATAAGCTTTGATCAAAATTAAACTCAAGAAAATTTTGAACAATACATTCTAATGTGAAAAAATACAAAAGCATCAGAAACTTCAGAGCAGGGCATTTTTTTTGTTTGTTTGGTGGTTTTTGTTTCATTTTTCTTAATGCATGGTTATCTTATCTGCTCATCAAATCCCACATGCAGAAAGTTTTGTCTTTGAGAAAATAAGCATTTTATGGGTGAGGAAAAAGCTAGAATTTTCCCTTAGGCTTATTGAAATGTAATTTTTTTTAATCTAACTCCTCTTCTTAATGCTTGGTTCTAACAGTTTAAGGTCAAGCCAGAAAGACAAAGTCACAACCACTGAAGTACACCTGCTGCTAGCCCCGAAGCAGCTGGTGTTGAGCCTGTTCCTGCTGGCCTGCAGCAGTGCTGCTCAAGGCACCCGCGAACCCTGACAGGTGCTGTCAACACAGCCCAAGTGTTGCAGCAGAACTAATTTCCATACCCCACCTTCAGGTAAAAGTAAAACCCAAGATCTCAGTTCAAGAGTAGTGTAATTTCTGGCTCCTGGCACCCCGCCTTGCTCCAACCCCACTGAACTGGAAAGCCAGGGTCAGTGCACTGCTGACTAAGTTTGTCTCCTCCATCATGACCATCTCCTCTCACTCTCTGTTCATGCATTAGTCCCGCTGAAGCTCCAGTCTGCCTCTTTCAAACAGAGGCTGCCTCCACTCCTGTGCGATGGCTTTCCTCGATTCCCCTCCCTCCCTTCCAGAGGACTGCTGCCGTCTTCTGCAATTCCTCCCTGAACAGCAGAGAAGGGTTTCCTTTTAAAAAAACGCACAGGTAAGGGGACTAAATGATAAAGAATAATTACATTTATGGTCTAATTTAGCACTTTACATTTTGCATGCTTTCACTGACTGCTGTTTGACTTCTTAATAAAAGGTTTAATACACATTTCATGGCACTTAATACTGTGAAACTAAGCAGGCTTTATAGCTAAAGGTCTGGACTTGCCCAACTGCTTAATATCCAAGCTGGCACTGTAAGATGCTTCTTTTGCAACAGCAGGTTTCTCATGGCAACATACCCACACAACTTCAGGAGCTTTTCTCTGGGGCCAAGCAAGCTGTTAACCTGCCCCACCTGTGGGTACGGTCTCTCCCTATTTTTAAGGTATATCTCCTATCACTGTGCTCTGCCACAATTTTCTGGCTGTGATATTTCAGCCTTTATAGGTCTACCTCATCCTCCAAATCCCACCAAGCAGAGCAGAGGGGAGCCATTTCCTTTGTTGCCCCATGGACTCTGGCCAGACACTCTCCCCACCACCAGACCAAATCTGTCTTACTCTCCACAGGCAGGTGGTTTCTTCTCCTGACACCCTGGCAGTTTTTTCAGATGCTCTCTCAGAATAACTGAAGTTATTGCCTGCACCAGCCTTTGGAGCACACCAGGGATGATCAGCATCTGCATTGAGCTGTCAGGAGCTCAGAGTGACACGTCTATGGATTAATACCCCAGCCTGTCAGGATGGCGTGTATTTGCTGCATGCAAAAGATGACACATCTACTTTCCAAAAAGCAGGACTTGCTTTACAATAGACTTCTGCAGTGCCCAGAACATGGATTTTTTCCTGTCACTGAATGTAAACAAGCTAAAGTCTGGAGTAAAATATGGTTTACTAAGCCACTGAATGGCTAGAGCTTCATATTCCTCCATGGCAGATGTTACAAATATGCAGACAGACAGTCCTTATTGATCCAAATGGTTTGCAGAAACTCCTTTTGAAAGCATATGTTTTTTCCGCATGACATTTTGACACAAATGACAATACAAAGCCAGGAATGCAAATGGACAAGTGGAAACTGTTCTAGTGGTGTAAAAGCACATTCTCCCTGTCAAAGAGTAGGGTAAATGTTGTACAACTAATCACAGCCCAGAAATGATGACTGAGCCGATCTACAGACAGAGAACAGGAGGGGAAATCAAAAAGCACAGACTTAAAACAGCAATTCACAGGCCAATATGATTGCTACTTGCTGTCTTCATGTGCCAGGATCAGTCTGACCCAAGTTTCTCCATTTAGCATCATGTGGATTTTAGGAAAACTTATGTAAATAATGACAGTGGCATCCAGCAACCTCCATGTCCACAATTCATACCCTGGTGTGTATTCTTACTCTGATACAGCATTTTCCCCATTTTACTTCCAAGCCTCACCAACCCCTGCTAAGGGGTAATTCTTACCCCACCACCTTGCCTACACCAGTAGTGCTCCTCTCCGGAGACCTTTGCCCCCTCCAGCTACTACCCCTGCTCTCTGGGCTTGCCCCACATCCCCCTTTCCCAGCAGCTCCCCCTCCCACTGCTGCTCTGTGGCTCTCCTGTGCTCCTCTGCCACCACCACAGCAGACACGAGCTCTCTGGGAAGATCTCAAGTGCTGTCAAATGCATCACTCACTCCGTACTCACTTTGCCATCATCTCAGAGTCCCCACAGGGTGCATGCTGAGTCATGGGCTCTACTGCCACGTTAGTGATCGCTATACTGGAAATTGAATGTTTTCATGACCAAAGCACCCTCCCAAAAATTGGTTCTCACAATACTTCAAGCTGGCTTTAGGATAAAGAAAAATACTGCAATATATTTTTCTGGCCAGCTCTGAAATGGCAGCTGAAATGCAGGAACTACTCATTTTCAACATCTTGTAAATGCTATACCTGCCTACACCCAACACGCCTCAGCAGAGTTTCTCCTGTCACACGTCATCTACCCAGCAGCAGCAACATAGCCTACGCTGGAAAGGAGCACCCTGATGGATGGCCAAAACTCACGTGACAGCACACATGGACACATCCCCTCCTTCACCCAGAGCAGGACATGCTTGTCCCGTCTGCTGGGGGTGACGGGCAGCAACCAGGGCCGAGCTCAGTCCTCTGGCATCCTTACAAGTGTACCAAGATGAAAAAGGGTCTGCGACTGCAGATAAAGATTTTTCACCTACAGTCATCCAAGATTTCTTTATGGGTGAGAACTCTCTGTCTCAGGAGTTGTTGGAAGTAGTTCCCAAACCTAACCTCATCCCCATTTCCCTGTGCTGCTGGCGTGGCTACCAATGATTGTAGGACACTACAGTACATTATAAGCCTTGGGCACAACGAGCCTGGGTGCAGGACAACGCTACCAACTGCTTGAGTTACGTCCTTTAGATCTTTAACCGGAAAATATACCCACTTCAGCAGATTAAATCGATGTTTTCTTATATAAGACAGGGAAGCATTTCCAGTGTCTGCTTAGATTTATTTGCAAATATGTATTTCAGCACTTTGGTGGGCTGGAATATTTTGCTTCTGGTAAGTATTTAATTTGATGGAGTTGATCCAATAAAAATCATATAAACAGTGAACAGAAGTCAAGGTTTTTCTGCTGATATATAGGAAAAAATACATAAATCTGAGGTCTCTCTTCTTCACACTTCATTTTCATGGTTGTATGCTCTTTTGTTGTTTTAGCTGCAACTCTCACCTGAAGTGCTTGGCTTCTTTCTGCTACACTTAACAACTTCAAAAATAATTCCATCAGAAACATATACATAAGTTTTACAAGAGGGAAAGAAATTAAGAAAAATATTGAAATATAGAAAATATCAAATACGTTTCCTTTAATGTGCGACTTTTTAGAATCAAAGTCTAAAAGCAGTCTGATAGTTAAAGTTGTTTTAAAACCTCTGGTTCCATATCCCCTCACATACAGCGTCAGTTATGATATTATTACAAAACAATATAATAAAAAAGAAAGCATTCTTTATCTTGAAAACAACTTGGGGGCATGTTGAGATGTAATTTGTAGTTTCCCACCTAGAAATATTTCAGATGATTTCTACAGTACAGTAAGTCACATGTAACATACTACTCAGGTATTATTTTCTGTCCCAGACATCCAAGAATTTGAAGCTTTGGCAAGATGCACCAACATTTTTTCTTTTTTGTTCAAGTTTTTTCCCCTGCCCTACTACTTTCCATATCTCTGTTTATCTATGATTGTGATGAATTATTTACCCCCTTATGTTATATAGAGACCAAAACAGATAGAAACATTGACACCCTGAAAACTATAGAGTTTTATAACTGCAACAGAAGAACTGAACTGTTACTGAGAGATGAGACATGTTCCAATGAGACTTACAAGAAAACCAATATAAAAACAACAAAACAACCTTCTTGTGGTGGTGCTCCGTTACAAAATGACATGAAGTTACTACCAGCATTAATTGATTTCTAAGCAAGTTATCTGATATCAATTTAAATGGGGAAAAAAGTTTACATAGTAGCTTGTAAGCATGCAGTTAAGAAAAAAATAAAAAAAAACCCTTAATAAGCCTGACAGTAAACTTAGGAGAAAAATAAAACTCAGTAAGAGACTAAAGCCTTAGATACTACTTATTTCTGTTATTAGTTAACTTGCAAGCTTGGCAAAGCCATGTTTCTGCGCTGCTTCCCTCCAATGTGAACACTAGCAAAACAGCATCTTTATCCAGGAACCCAGAGGTACATGCAGCTGATGCTGCTAAGCCTCAACTCTTACCCAAAACCAGAGCGGTTAGAGGTTTAGGTATAGCTGTGTAAGGCTGATTTTTCCCAGCTGCAGACCTAATAGCCTTTGGGAGTGTCACCCATCAAGCAGGCCACACCTGGTTTAGGTGCAAATCACTGATTGAAGCTGATTTTTCCCAGCTGAGTGAGAATTGCACCAAAAAACTGACATCACCAAACAAATAATTCCAGCTCTTAAATAATAGAACAACTGTTTCTGGTAGAACAAATGCTGGTTTTATTTGTTTCCTATAAATTAAGAAAAATAATAATTAACTGAAGCAACTGCTTGTATAATGGAATCTAGGCTTCTCATACAATTAATACAGCTTTGCTAGATGTATGAGTTTTAATCACCCCTTTCTTCCTCCCCCTTCACCACATGTTCATTTTTACCTTTAATTTTGCTTCTCTTCAGAGTTTTCTTCTAAATTTTTCCTTGCGTTTCCCAGGATTGCCAAAGGACGTGGATTCTTTGGGAAATTTCCAACAGCATCCCCCAAATGTGTTGTGTTTATATCTATATCAATCTTTATCTGCTCACAACAATAGTTCAAGTCAGTAAAGCAAAGTAAAAGAAAAGAAAAAGGTCTGAGCAGTGTGGTTGCTGTACTGCCCCAGTCACCTGATTTCCTCTGAAAGGAATGCTCCACTCACCACCAAGCCAACAACTTTTAATGTTTCTTAGAGGAAAGATATACCTAAATTTGAAGAGATTTTTAAGAAATTTGTTCTCTAAGCTATTTCAGCATACAGTTTAAACTCAAATCCATGTTAAGTGCTCAAAATATTAATAAATATTCCTCTTTCAGGTTCATTTTTGAGACTCTCAAAACATTTTCCTTTTCAGAACTATTGTTGAATACAAGTTTATAGGAAGTAGTGCTCTCAAGACCAATATTAAGAACCAAATCTTTACCTACTGAAAGTGAGAATGCTTGACTCTTTCACTGGAGGATGCTGATTTACATAGGTGAGAACCCAGGTTTAAGTGTTTTATTCTATCAGCAGACTAAGAGAAAGTGAGTTGTTTTGCTGAGACTTCATCTACAGTGCAGCAATGGTTATGAAAGCAAGGCAGATATTGGGAATTTCACTTTGCAAGACAAATATTGCACACATGAAGTTGTAACTCAGCATAAAAATGTTCTATCAAGTTTCAACTCCGAAATTAAAAAGCATAATTACTCTTTTTTCCATTGAAATAGAAAAAACATGACATACTAAGAAATAAGAGCAATGCATTCTTCAGATTGCAAGCAGATTGCCCATGGATTGCAAGCAAATAGAAGAAATGGAGTCACATTTTTTTATGAAAATAAAGTCATTTCTAAACTAATGGATCGATAGAACAAGATGCACTACAAGTGCTGTGCCACAGATGTCACTTTCGCGAAAGTTCATCAGCAAAAGAGCATGACAAAAGGAAGGCATAGGCACTCAATTTCCATTTCATGTACAACCACCCTTGCAATGTAAACATCCTGGAGGAGCTGGAATATTTGGGATCACACATTATTCCTTTTTTAAATACATTCGGGGGAAGTTCCATTTGAAAATCAAGGGCACAGTTTGGTCTTCAAAGTTTTCAGGAATTTCTGCAGTTTTTCTACTTCAGCTTGCCAGATATTAAAAGTGAAGGGTCAAATCTGCAGGTGGTGTAAATATGCACAGCTCTGAGAGCTTTAAGCTTATGCTCATTTACATCACATGGAAATTATATTTCTCACTTCTTCTGTGAGTAACTGCGCATATATATATGCATGAGTGTGTAGTGAATACATATTATACAGACAGTGAATGCTTTGATCTGTCAAAATTAAGATATAAATATAAAACAGGAGACAGAATATGGAAATCATACATTCTGCATTTACTTTGAAAACTGAAAGTTATGGGGAAAGAAACATAGTTTATATTCAAGGATAACCTGGTGATTTGCTTAAATAAGCTAAAATCAAACCACCATCATATGAAAGATTTAACAGCTTCCTGTCATGCTTGACAGGTTCAAGCTATGACTTGCTAATTTTTTTATAAACAAATAATTACCAGACAGCGACAGATCCATTGTGGATTCCTACTTTTACAGTATAGACCCTGGTGCAGCAAAGCACTCACAACAGTTAACTTTAACTGAATAGTCCCAGGGAGTTTGGTGAACTCACTCCCCTGCTTAAAATTAACCATCTATTTAATTTGAGATGTGCGTTTTAACTCCACCATTAAGCAGCAAAGCACTTCAACCTGTGCATAAAGCAGCTGCTTTCTATAGGGCTTACACACATGCTTAAATTCTTTTCTGAAAGAGAACCGTGTGGTTTGATTCTTCAAGATCCTGATCATCTTAGGCGTATCTTGTAGGGCATTCAGACAGGTGAGTCATATTTTATACATAAGAATCAGTGAGATTCAACATTGTTTACAAGTTAAACCACAGTTCCAAACTTTACAGCACGTGGCAAGACTAAGCCAGGAGGAGAACACTGAATACGGAGAATGTTTAAGTTAATCTGAAAATAATCACAATTTATTCCACAAATGCAGTTCAGTTTAAATTATTCAGTATAGTGGTTTAGACTCTAAAATGAAAAACACCTGTTATGTTTTGTGAAAACAATGGTGCCTTAGTAAAGGAGGGTTTCAATCTCCTGGTCTGAGCCTTGCTGCAGCAAATAAATAGCGTGCTTTATGGGGAAATGGCAAGGGAGCAGCTTGGACAACCTCTGACAAGCTTGTTTGCTACAACATTGATGCAGAGCCAGCAGCAGTGGCTACACTGTCATGCACCAGGAGCTCACCACAGCTCTTCACCATCCGGAAGGGAGGACGTGGCTGGGCGATTGCCTTGTGCTGCCGAGGTGGCTGAGCGAGCTGCTTAGGACAAGGGGTGATGGCCTTCTCGCCGAGCTTACACATTGCACCCTTGTAGCTAGAGAAGCATCTCCTGGCACCTCTTCTGGAGCATGTTCTCTCTCTGCAGCTGCCAAAATCTTAAACTGGTTATAAAAATCAGGGATTTTTCCAGTGCAACTATTTGCATTGTAATTCTCCTAAGCGTCTTTATAGATACCTAGGTGTGCATAGTCTTTTTGTACAGCTATTTCTGCCATAATTATTTGGTGTATTCATAGAAGGTAGGGAAAAAATCAGGGGAAGAAATGTCTATTTTTTCCTGTGGCCATAGGTTTGTTAAGATAACAATGAGAAAAAGTATGATGAAAGAAAGAAGAAAAAAATCCCAAGCTTGTGCTGGCCAAGTCTCTAAATAGGGTAAATCTAGTCAGCTGACTAGAGCATTATTCATTTTTAATTAGTTTGAAACAAATAGTGCAATTTGTGCCAAGCTGCAAAATTGCACTGTCTTCACGAGGAACCAGCTTGACAACAGACAAATTAATCCTGCAAGAGTACTCCTTCTGTAAGCTCACCATCAGTATTCCTAATTTAAAAAGTAGTATGCTGAGTATGCTCTTCCATTAGGCTGGTTTTGTATCACAGTTTGACTTTTCTTCTCTACCGCTTAAACTTGAAATGTAAAAATTTGGGGGCTTTTATCGTCCCATAAACATACTTGTCGCATAATTATGCAAATCAAATTAGGAGCATTCAATGGAATGGTTATGAAAATCCTGATCCAGATTGCCTGCTGACTTCCTTGGGATGTGAATGCATTTCTACCTCTGTTCAAACAGAATTTTTCACCTTAATGCAGGCAGTGATTTTGCTGCACCGAGATCTACAGCCTTTTTCAAAGAGCAGTGTTCTAATAAAGTGAAGAAATCCAGCTACAAAGGAAAATTACAACCCAGCTATAGGGATACATTTGAGAAGACACTAAATTATCCCAATTCTGAAAGATAGTGATGGTCCATTAGCAACAGTGGGTGGGGGGTGGGGATCTTGGGCATTCAACGTACTATTTGGGAAGGAAACAATGTGGTTTGGTTTTGTTTTGATATTTTTTTGTCATATGAAATTGCACTGGTAATTTTTGCAGAATGACGCATTAAATTTGCTGTATGTGTTGCTCTATCTTTGTCCTTTAATTGTGTTTCAGACAAAAAAATGGCATTTTACAGCCATTTCTACCAAGATTATAGACATGGCCATTAAAATGTTTCTTTTTACAAAATCAATGGAAAAAAAGCAGAGCTGTGCTTGTAGTCATGAGCTTAGCCTTGTCATTCAGGGATACGACTTCAACAGAGAGCGTTGCATCCATTATGCAGCAAATTCCTTGAAATCTTAAAGAAAGAGATGGCACCAGAGGGCACGAGTCACTGCAATGCCATTATCTCCTGCCCGTTAAAGCTCTTCCTTGTCTCAGTCCTTTCAGCCATTGATTCCTCCCCATTTTCTTTTCAAGACACAGAAAAGAGCTGATCAGTTTTTCTTAAAAGCTTTCCCCTTAACCTAAAACCTGTTGTTTACTAAAGCATTTATATATGTAATATATACGTATATATATTATATATATAACAAAACAAAGAAGGTTTATTAAAAAGAGCCACACAGCACAGCAGACGTGTAAAAACACAATTCAATAATCCTGTGCCTAAACTTAGAAACTGTGTGGAAGTTTAAATCTTTGTTAGAAGGAAAAATTTCTCTTTTTTCTGTTTATTTTTTGTTGGATTTTAGTTATAGTTCATGTCTAAAACATTTGTTACTGCTATGCTAATACCAGCTGTTAAGTTCTCCGAGTGAATTGCCACCTTGACTATAAAATAGTGTTCTGGGGAAAGGAGAAATCTGAACAGGGTGAATTTTTCTAGCAAGAAACAAATAATTTTTTTTTTGCTCTTAAAAAACAAACAAACAAACAAACCAGTATGGGAATAAGTGTTGAAATCCACAGAAAAATAAAAGTACGGCCCTCAGTCCCAGTAACTGGTCTTCTTTGGCACTTGAGAACGATCACAAGTAGTTTGCCTTTTTATTCATATAGAACAAAATTTACAAAGTCATTCATACATTTTTGTTTTGTTTTTTACTGACTTCGAAAATTGGGAATATTCAAAATACACTTTTACCCCACTTCATTCTTTCATTATTTACAGGTATATACAAGAAA
Organism: Morus bassanus; assembly: GCA_031468815.1. NCBI lineage: Eukaryota > Metazoa > Chordata > Aves > Suliformes > Sulidae > Morus > Morus bassanus. Next base: position 9,957,443 of record CM062583.1, read on the forward strand.
AATGTAAGAGTTTGTTTTGTTTTGTTTTTTTTTTGTTTCTTTTAAATTTTGTATTAAAAAGCTCTGCTGGTTGTTTTAATGTTTGTTTTCATCATATGGATGTTCCATGCGAGGGTTCCATTGCTTCTGGAATGACTCCCCCTGGCACAGACTGAAATGACATTGGGATCGGGGTTTTCACGGGACTCTGACGAAATAGTCCTCCATTTGGCGACCTGTGTTTACACTGTATGGAGGGCATGGTGGCTGAGCTGCTGAGGGGCAGCGGCAGGTTGCTGCCAGAGGCAGCTGTGAGTGTTCTGCTGGCACCATGAGTTGTCTGTTCTGGTAAAAAGGTGGTGACAGAAAGTTGTGTGTTCTGGTATTCGCGTACAGGCTCCAGGGTCTGCGTTGGCTGCATGCCACCAATCTCCAAGGCTGAGATTTCAATGGATGCTGGAGAGATTTGCTTGTGGGCTATGTCTTCGTCAATTAAACTGTTCATTCGTCTATGGACCTGCTCCAAGTTCACTTCTTTGTCCTAGTGAGGAAGAAACCAGAACAATCAGTCCAAACACAATCTCCCATCCCTTCCGGCCCCCCTCCACTTCCTCTGTGTGACAGGAGTTGCTGTTCATTCATCACATCGCTTCAGTTTCATCTGTGCCTGTGCAAAACCTCAAGGTCTGCCCAACATCTCTAGCTGAGAAACACATGCTGAAGAAAACACCAGCTAAATCTCAGCCTGCAAAAGTCCCCGACGTCAATATCATCCTCCTCGGAGGTAAACCGATGGCTCTGGTTCAGCTAACAAGAGGTGGCACCAGGGACCAGCACATCCAGCAAGCATAAGTTTGCATAAGCCCAGAAAAAAGCATATGGCAGGCAAACAAGCAAGTTGGAACTCTAAATTCCAGCAAGCAGCTCGCCACCTTGTAATCACAATACAGCTTACCACTGCCCATCTAGCTGCAGTGAATTTTCTAAGGAACAAGTCAGTAAAACACTGTGCACAGCTTAGCTGACTTCAGCATAGTTGCTTCATGTGACAAAATCTACTGGCCAGGGGTTGTGGTGGTGAAGAAATCTTCCCTTCCCAGCAGGAAGCCCTGGGTCTCCTATACAGTGCAGACTATTGACCTACTGGAACAGCACTGAGAGAGACCTGCTCTGTAAGCCCTGTGGAGGGGACCACTCATTTGTGCTTTGAACAGTTGTGTGACCAACTACAAACTGTCTGTCATCTTGACACATCATCTAGTAAAAGTTTACGTCTGTGGTCAGAGCTTGGGAAAGCAACACTTGTCTTCAGAAAATGCATCACCATCTTCTGAGAATGAGTTGGCTAAGGGTCCCAGTGTGGTCCCCTCAAGGGACTTTCAGCACTACTTTTTCAACATGTTTTAGCTTCCATGAGGAAATACAGCCAAATAAATTGTCTTTAAAACCTGAAGCAGCAAAGAGCTACAATGGGCTGTTTATCACCTCAGCGCAGCATTCAGGATGCTCAAATTGGAAAGCAACAAAACTGGCAGGGTAAAGTCAATCACCTGGGATGCTGTATGACTGAATTTTAATAGCTAGCATTGTACTGCCAATAAAAAGGTATTATATTATATCATTTGTCTGTCTATATTTCATAAAGCACAGCTGTGAACTGCAGTTTTAGTTATTTGGTACAAGTGTAACATACAGCAGACTAGCAGCAAAGCATTTATAAAAGCCCAACAATCCTGGAACTAAAGAAATTCCCTGGTCTGCAGAAACCTGTAATTACTCTGGGAAACCAGCAAAATCCCAGCCTCGGATATAGGACTACCTGAAACTTCTGTGTTCCAGTAATCCCCGATTGCCCACAGATCAACACGTGCTTAGATGTTGATTAAACCAAGCAACATCAGCCTTACAGATGCTCTGATTCATGAAAAAAAAAATAAAAAAAAAAAATCTAGGAACAGAGATAAGTTCTGTGTATAAGGTGCCACTGCCACCCACTCTTCATGATCTTTTGCCACTGGCATTCAGGTGGAGCACAGAGAATTACAATACTATTCCAGTGGTATCCACTGTTATGCAACTTTGCCTTCACCTGTAAACTGACAAGTCAACTCCAAAGCCCTTGATTCCTGCCAATGTCAACTACAGATTTGATTCTAACCTTGTGACTAACACTACTTCTATGTTACTCAAGAACCATTGGATTTGCTGATCTCTGCATGGATTTAGAAATGAATTAGTGTTACATGATGATGAACTCAAACCTGTGCCCTTAGCCTAGGCTAAATCCCTATTGATTTCAACTGGAGTACAATTGTCCAACAACTACAGGGCTGAGCTGTATGTAGCACCTCCTTTGCTAATCAGTGGAAAATGAATTCCTGTCTCATTTGCATCACAAATCCACCAAATGCCCTATGAAGCTCCCAGGAACCCTAAGGATATCATCTTCCTCACCAGAGAAACAAACTATTTTTTAAAAAATACTGCTTTTTCAGGCAAATCCTCTAATCGGAAAATTTTGAGTTGGAGAAAATCAGTGGACAATAAATAAAAAATAAACATTTGTGGCAGAAAGACACAACACTTGATCAGATATCCACTGCAGCTGCTTTAAGTCTTTCTTGCCAACAGCCATACCTGACCTGTCAGGTTCTTCATTCAATAAGAGCCAATAGACACTACCCCAAGCTGACAATAACACAGAGGATCTTTCATAAACTCTGTAGCAAGGTAGATTAAGGATTTGTGGTATAAAGGTCGCAGGATTACATGGATGTAATTCATAATTTTATTTATTTCTACTTCTTGAAGTAAAACTGTGGACTGGGGGCAAGTGTGAGAATTGTTCATAGATTATCCTCCGTTGGAAGTAGGGGCTCAACCTCCATGGGTGGGTTCCTTTTGCACAGCTGCCTGGCCGTGTACTGCTGTGTTTTCCTCAGCTCTCTGCCAGCAAAAGCTTGCTGCAAAGTTCTGCTTATCTGCAAACTTCGGCTACCACCGCGTATGACGATATCCGTGTCTAAGGAAGCTAACGCCCAGAAGCCCATTATATAATGCTTCTTTAGGTACCTTGTACTATTTCTTTTCTCAAAAATGCTGTTAGTTTTGATTTAGACTCCTAGGATGACACTGTAGTTATCTGGGACCCATATTCTTGCTAAGCCCCTACTACAAAATAAGAAAAAAGTAGAGAACTCAGGTTAGAACTGAGCAAATACTAGAACAAATTTTCCTAAATAAGACTCTTGAGAAATGTTCATGACTCGTTTGCATTTTTCTGAGCTTTTGCCAAATACTACTGCTTTCTTCAGATCATTTCAAGTGAAAATACACATTAACATTTTATTTGTATTTTTTGATTGCAACCACATCATCAGTGCATTCCATCCTGCTTTGTGACTGGGATAACTAGCCAAGCTGGAGGGAAAGGTAGAGTTTCATTATTTGCAACATGCAGTATTAACTGTTTGCAGAGGAAAAATACATTTGTGAATGAAGCGTGATCTTCATGTGGAGCATCTGTGCACAAAAGGACATAAAATTCAAAGGATTAATTAATCCTGGTTATCTATTTAGCTTAGCTCTTTTGAGGTGTAAACATGAATAGCTGCAGATGGGATGCTCTTAAAAAACATCTCCTGGTCCAGCCAGAGAAGTTATTAAGGACCATTTTGTTTGGCATGTTTCTTTCTGCTGGCCTAACAGGATTACCCTCTTCTACTATGCACAGTCCAGCCCTGGGACAACATTCCTCAGAAAATGGTGGATTTGCAGTTGCTTATGTCTCACAAGATAAACTTATGCTTCACTGTGCTAAAGCTTTCATTATCAAGAAAAAGAAATACATAATTCCTGCACACAGACATCACATTTTATCTACTCCAGAATAGTTTATGAAGTAGGTAGAGAAGTAAATTCTTGGGATTTTTTTTTTTAGGAGGTAGGGTAGGTATTTCATTTGCCTACTTCTACCTCTCTTTTCAGCATTAAGGACAACTTTCTGGCCTTATTAAGATCAGAGAAAACTTTTTAAAGGCTTTCAAGAGCCCAGAATTTCATATTATTCCTTCTTTCTGACGTTAAAATAAAATGTTTGTAAAGGTTAAGGAAAACAACTCTGTCTCTGAGGAATAACAAAAACCCATTTTTAAAGGTTCTTCCCTTTTTCTTTGTCTTATTAGATGAAGAGCAGCTAAATAACTAAATGTCAAGCTTTGTGTGAAACTATCTTAATGCTGAATGAATGATTTTTCAAATGCTTTAAAAAAAAAAAAACTGAGATAAAAATTAGAAACCCTTGAAAAGGTTAGTTTGTTGTTACATACTAGAAGACTGCCTTGAATCCCAAGATTTCCAGAACTAAAGGTTTTGGGATAGCCTTATTTGACAAGCCAAGCTTTCAGAATTTGTAAATTCTGTAAAACTCATCTTTCTTTTCCTTTATTGTTCTCCTGGAAAATTCAGTAACAAAGCATATATTACCAAAAAGTAACAAGGTAAATGAAAAAAGGTTAAATGGTAATAAAGCCAGAAAAACAAATATTGAAAAAAGGGTTAAATGGTAATAAAGCCAGAAAAACAAATCTTAAAAGTTATGATGTTTTGCTCCCTTGTCAGCTCAGTGTTCTTCTTTATTTTTAGTTCTATAATTATCCCTAAATGAACCATTTGTTATAAATTTTAAGCACTTAGGTTGCATTTTTTTCATTTCCTGAGGCTTTGTCACCGTAATTGTGAAATGGTAACGTAGAATTGCAAAAGATTCTCAAGCTTCCTGATGCTGTAACTGTTCTCTATTTTTCTATTTCACTATGACAAAGTTAATGAATTAAAATTAATAAATTACTATAAATTAATAAATTGAGTCTTGGAGCTATGGAATGGCAGAGGCACCAGACCTGGCAGCTGGATGGAAAAAACAGAAGCCATAGTGGAGGCTGCTGTGCCAGTTTTCTTGCACAGAGACTTCCCTTACCCAAAGGAGAGCCCCTCCAGGGAAGCCTTACTGCTTCTTTTCACAATGTTTTCTGGTTTCAGCTCCACTTAGATCTCTTCTAGAGCTGAATGAATGAGCTCCAAACTTAATATTTCAGTGTCTGTGACAGACATATTACAAAAGGTTTCTTCTCTTTCTTTTTTGTACTTAATATGCAAACCTTAGTTAATATTATAAATATGTCACGTCTCAAGATGTTTCATGCTGAGTCAACTTCACTTTTATATATATATAGAGCTACATTGGATAAATGTATATGATTGTGTTGCCAGAAGGTGATCAAATATTTTTCCTTTGCTACCTTCATAATTCTATTTTCAATATTAATGTTATACTCCAAATAGATCAGTTGAAGAAATTAATCAGTGAAGGGAAGAAAAAACGTCATGTGTAAGGAAAATGAATTACAAACACAAGCTTATCCTCCTCAAGCTTAAGGAAAACAGCTAATCAAACATTGCTTCTGGTCAGGAAAATATCTTATTCATAAATACCAATTTAAATGTCATTCTTCCCCAATGAGTTTGAGTTCTGGGAGGGTGAATGAAGGGCATGTTTCTGATATGTCCCAAACACTTGATCATGAGTGACAGGTTCAATGGCCTATGACTGACTGCAGGAGCACACCGTGGCAACCGTTGGCGTGGATTTGAAGGATGCTCACCAGAGTTATCTGGGAACAACTAACCCTGCATGACTGCACCTGCAAAAAGCTCCTTTCAGGACTAACCAAGTTTGGCCTTATCATGCAGCTAGCAATTATGGCAAGATATACATACAGGATGATTTACAGAGTAATCAATATTTTTTCTAGCTTATTTCTGTGACTTTTGACAGTGGACCCTAATAAAAGCATGTGGGCAGTCAGACTGACAGAATATGAAACTACTTGGGAGGTTTGGAGTCAGTTAACATTATCAAATTTAAGAAACATCTTACTGAGTGTTGGAAAGAAGCTACTGGCTGATGTTTTCAAGAAATTGCCTACTTCACTTTAAACACAACTAATTCAAAGGTAATACTGTTCAGCTGCCAGGCGTGCAATGGTTGGGGTTTTCCAAAGGGAAGATTGTTGAGAAAAATATTTTTATTAAAGACACTAATGTGGCCTCCTGTTCTTACTTGTGATTTCTCTAATCTTATCACAAACTTCAAGAGAAGCCACTTGAAGAGAGAAAAATGTTCCAAGCTGATGAAGCAGTTTCAGTAGGGCCAAAAGGGGACACAAATGCCCAAAAAGGAAGTCTGAATATCTGCAGAAATTTAATGCTAAAACTATGCCAAAACTGTGATAATTTGCATCTGAAACCCACACATGGAAATAAAACCACACTAGACTAGAGGAGAAGAAAAAGGCTGATGGTCCTGACCCTAAATATCAAGCACTAAAAATTCAGAAACTAAGCCAATACGGGCAGACAAGCACATATACCAAGGGACTATCATAAATGCGACAATACCTCCCGGTCAGATGCTGATAACTGTGCCAAGTATTAAAAGCCTATTAATGCAGTTCTTAACAAGCCTCAGGAGATATGCAGAAAATAATGCTTGAGATCTTTTAAAGTAATAGTCTTAATCATCACTCATGGTGCATTTCTGTTTTGTTTGTTTGTTTGTTTCTGTCTTGGGTGACAATATGAAGGATTATCTTTCAGCGAGAGAATGAAACCAAGACACAAATGTTAATATTACATTTTCATTCTGTGAAAGAACTCTTTAAAAAAATAAGGCAATTTTGTGATTAGGACGGGGTTCAAAATCTGAGTCAAGCCCCAGCCTCAGACAGGCATTTCCTCTTTTGACCTTGAGCAGGTCACATGCCAGTCCTTCTACCATCCATATAAAACACCTCTTAACCTATACACATATGTTAAAAAATACAAGTATCACTGATCATGAGACACAGATGATGGAAAGCACGCATGTAACCCAGCTGGGCAGAAATGAAGTCTCTGAAGCACATAAATACACAGACAGACTACTGCATAACCAAAAAACAAAGCAGAGAAATAAAACAGAAACAGTGATGTTTCCATGCGCAGGTACCCACAGGCTATTCTCTTTTCAGCTCAGCGTCAAAACCCACAGCTCCACCCAGCTACCAGCCTCCATCTGTGGGGTTTCAGACATCATGGACTCAGACATTTAGCTTGTTAAGGAGAAATGAAGAAGCAGCAGCTCTGCACATGTATATTTGTTTAAGACTATTTTGAAATTCTGCATTCACCTGGCGTCATAACCATTACTTTCAGCTGCAGCTACTGCATATGTAAAGCTGTAATTCTAATTTATTCCAGGAGGCTCTGAGAGAGTGGGAAAACCAGACATAATTGGCTTGCTTGAGAAGAAAAAGCAGTGATGATATATGTAATAGATGTGCTGCAAAACAATGACAACACAGTATGGTGTTATATTAATACAAAAAACCCCTTTTTAATATGACTCAGTTTGCCACACTCATTATTCTAGAGATTCTGCAGTTGACAATGCCGTGAAATGCAGACAGACATCTAAACAGATGCAGCGATGATGTACGTTTACTGTCATTAATTTAACACAGGCAACTGACCCAGTCAAATAGCACTTAATGTTACATAAAATTTGCTGAGTGGTTTCTGAGTGTACTCTGCTAGATGCTGGTTTGACCATAACAGTATCTTATTAGAAATAAGAACAGATGCACCTCAAGAGTCTACTTGAAAAACTACTTTTATAAATAGGCCCAACTCTGCAATCAAGCTTCCGCTCTTACAAGTGGAAACTACAGCATGTATTTTAAATTAGCAATTAACTAAGGTATCATCCATAAAACAGCTGTTAGAGGAATGCATTGTGACTGACATCAGTTGAGGTCCAGTAGACTGTTATCCAATTGAAATGATAAAAGAAATGAAAGTTTTGCGATACATTAATTTCATTCAATGTGTAATCATCTTCAAAGAAACAAAACTTCATTAAAAATTATGTACAAAGGGCCACCTTATTCACTAGGAGGTGCTCTCCTTCATCGGAGAGCAGAAATTCCTTTATGAAGAGACAGTAACATTCTTTTACCTTCTACGTAAACCTGAAAAAAGTGAGAAATAACAGAATACTGCAAAGATGATATTTAAGTGATAGAAGATTGTTTCAAATACATTGCCGAAGTTTATTCCCACCTACCCACAGCCAGAAAATATCTACAATTGAAAGTAAGTGAAAGTAAGAAATGATTACCAAAAACCTAGAGACCAATCAAGTAACAGTGACTTGCTACAGAATTGCTACAGGTAGCAAGGAGCTTCATGAAGCAGTCCATATCTTCCCATACTCACATTGCCTCCCTTACCCAGGTTGGATTTATCTAACCTGAAGTCACATCTAGCCAGGGGTCTAATTATGAAGATGGCTGTGACTGTCCCATAGTATGTGCCTGTGAGCCTTGCCCAGAAATGCACTGGACAATAAGCTCCCCAGCAGGCTACTGAAGCTGATGATGAACATCAATTAAAACCAGCTAAGCATACATCTTTCTTTCATTTTTGATCTTCAACTGCATCTGCATGCGATGGTGCTGTGTGAATAAATATGCAGGACACAGTACCATTGGGACAAGCATCGCACATTAGGTGACAGCAGGTAGCCCCACAGACTCTTGCAGTGATCTGCTCCCACATTCATCACAATGCATGAACTAAGTGCAATCAGAGAGAAACACTATCTAGTCCTCACAACCAACAACAGACTCAAATCGGCAAGGTAAGAGGCTGTGATAGCATCCTCATTTTCTACTCAGTAAGAAAGGGGATATTCAGCCTCATGCTGAGGTATTCAAGCTTTAAAATCCTTACCAACCTTGGTTCACAAGCATTAGAAGCTGGTAACTCAGCTATAAAGAAAATGAATAACTGGATCACATTATACAGGTGCTTCCGCTGTTTTGATAAGGTTAAAAATAAACAGGATAGTAAGAGAATGCAAAGAAACATTTTTCAACACAAGCAGCAAAATGCAGTACTGAAAGAGTGCTGGTTGATGAGCATGCCAATGTCTCTGCAAAGGAACTCTTTTAGGAGAAAGGAGAACTTGCACATGGAGAAACCTTTACTGTGCACACACTGCATATGTTGTAGTTACAGGCATTTCCAACAACACGAAGGTTAGGTTCAAGGGTAGTTCCAGGGAGAGGTAAAGATGAGGAGAAAACTAGCAAGGATTCATCTGTGCAGGCATTTTCAACAACAAACCATTTATCTGTATGTTTATTATAAAATTCTCACCATGCTTCTGAGGCCCAACCTCACATCATTGGCCATCTCCAGATAGAAAGGGAAAGGAAGACGTGGGGAGAAAAAAAAGGATCAAGATAGTGAGGCTAATAATGTAATTAATATTTCACTTTTTTTAGCAAACATATACTTATTACTTCTTATACTTCTGGTTTGAAATAGCAAATTCTAGCCACTGCAGACAAAGAGGATGTCCCTGAAGAGGGTGGCGTTTTCAGAATTCAACTACATCTAAAATGACCCTGTGAGGTGACAGATTATACTTTTACGAAGTAAAGATTAAATTCTCAAAGGTTCTGTTCCAAAACTCACTAAAAATTATTGGATTATTTACATTGCTTTACACAGCTTTTAAATCCTAAATTATTATCTAGTCCATAAGGGATGTAATTTTTCACTCTACTGGGCCCAAAGCAAAGCAACGATACACTTTAACAGTCTGATTTACTCTACTGGAGCATCAGGCATAACAGATTGCTCTATCATCTTCTTTCTTCACCATTCCAGCCTAGTCAAATCCAAACCTCAAGAGTTCCCCTTTTTTTTCCCCTATTATGCCAGTAGTACAAGACAGAGTTGACACAGGAGGCACGAGTTTCTTCTACAACCTGTTCGATGCCCAGCAAGAGTTGTCTTGCAAAGCCTCTCCCCTCCACTCCAACATTGTGAAAGCCTTAGAAAACTCTTATTCCTGACTATTAGCCACAAATGTTTTATTTAAAACCCGAATTTTGGAAAGGTTTCTGCACCCCTATTCAGGGCTGTACTTTGGAAACTGCCCAAGCTCCTATTTCAACATGAGAAAAGACACAGCCAACCAAATCATTAAAATAGTTCAGCATAATAAAAAACTCACAACCAGTTTCCCAAAAGAGAACTCCTGGATACTGAATGCTTCTGAAGAAATAGAACTTGTTATATTGAGTAAGTCTGAGTAGGTCTTTTCTTTATATGTGCTTATAAATGTGTTTCTGAACTTATGGAAAATCATAACCAAACCATCAATTTTAAAAAGAAAAATAGAGTATATATTTTTCACAATATTAGTACCTTTGATTCTTTAATATTTTGCTAATATTGAGCACAAGTTATATCAGGTATTATAAAATGATTTAAATTCAATGTATAAATAGATTTATAGATTGCTTGTTATTGTACAGTAAGTTCAATCTTCAGCAAATCACTTCAGTGCACATGTAACTTCCAGTTTATGCTTTATACATTCTGTTTTCAAAGTAACTCAAGTTTGATCCTACACCACTAAAATGAATGGAAGTGTTTTGGTGATCAGAGTGAGATCAGGATCAAACTCTCATTTAATTTTACGTACATGTTTAAATGCTTAGTTGCATTAAGGTCCAAGGCACTTTATAAACCACAAAAATGTAAAAAAAAAAATATTGAGAAAACAGTCACATTTTATGTTTTTTATTTTAAACTTTTACTGATTTTGTTATTACTGAACATTCAACACCCCCTCGAAAAGTCAACTTTAAAAGACTACTGTATGCTGAGATGAAATATACAAACATTAGCTCTGTAAACATTGTGTGAAGAATCTAAAAGAATCTGACAAAATAAGGCTCCAATTCTGTAAAATACATAAGCTCATGCCAAGTACATGAGTAGCCACAGAAGTTCTCTGGGATAGGTGATGTAATGCAACTTAAGCAAATACTTAAATTCATCACCAAACTGGAACTTCAAACAGGTTGCTTCTTTCTGAATTCCCTGCAAGGCAACATTCATTTTTTAAGCTTATTTCTGTTCATTTTTTCCACCCCCTCTCCCCACGGCCTAAGGTTCATGCACAGTAAGTCCAGATTATATGCCTAAGAATCCCATTAGCAGGGTTTTCTCATATGACTGAGAGAAAAATTAAACCGAACACAAAAGTCCCTTCTTTGCAGCTAGGGAAATAGGCTGGAACCAAACTTGAATGCTTCAGTACTGCTTTGGGTAGCAGAAACCTGGGCTCAGTGTCATTAATCATGGTGATGACACGTCACTTTTAAATCCGTTACAGCCTTGACCTAAATCTACGGTGATCAATAGCAAGACGACTGATTTCATTGGATTCTCGATGAGCACACTGTCTGTGACCAGATACTACAGAATATCTGCTCCACTAAGGACCTCTGAGGAGAAAATCTTGTTTCTTCGTTCATGTAAAAAGCCAACACTGAGTTAGTTAAGATGCCCTTCCAGCTATTATCAGTTTCTGTACAAGGCAATTTGTATGTTATAACCTCCTCCTCTTTTTTTCTTTAACTGATTCTTCCAGCTTATACTTCGTCATCAAACAACATTAAACTTTGCATTCTGGGATGACTGATTCCTAACACCGCTCTGCTGATTTAAAAATGCTAGTTAAATGAAGTTTCTCAGCTTAATATATTCAAAGCAAGTTTGAAACTGAATTTCTAGATGGCATTAAAATGCATTATTTTGCCAGTGTTTGCATATTTATTTTCCCCAAAAATCTTTATTTATTCTTAGAAAAGTAGAATACAATACAGTGGTACAAACAAACATTCATTTATATGCAACTGAGCAAAACATGTACAAAGATTTCAGACATGTCATAAAAATACAGAAAAAATAATTTAAAATAAAAACAAGACAAAATATAGAGGGCATGCAATGAAGGGAAAATAAAATATCAGTTTGATGATCTCATGTTTCCTTTCATTCTCAAAAGGAACCATCCCGGGGGAAATCAAATTGTCAGATAAAAAGATAACACCACAAAGGAGACAAGGTAAATGAAGTGACAAAGAAAAAGACAAGGAAAGTGAAAATAATGGTAAAAGCATAAGACTTTAATAATCAAAAACAACACTGCTGACACCACGCTGAAGGTACGGAAGCCTTGATTGCCATGGAATAATATCTGGTTGGAGAACTGAAGTGAGATGAATGCGGTGCAAACCACAATTCTTAACAGTGACAAATTTTGAGCCATTGGACTTGCATCTGCTAGCTCGTATTTCCATTTCTAAGGTACACTGGGTTTCATAGTCTTGTAATGCCAGAGAAGAGACCTAGTAGAGTAACTTTCATGAGTGCTAAAGCTGGAAATCTGGATCTTTGAGGTAGGCTGGAATTTGCATATCATCAAACATGGAAACAGGGGAACTTAAGGCAGATCATACAAGGCTGCTCTCGCCAGAGATACAGGTTTTCTCTCTTTCATCCCGCATACTGCCAAGGTATTTATGATAAGTTTTAGAGTCATTTTGCTACCTCCCACTATCCTACAGAGCTAGAAAGTATTAGACTTTTTGAGATTCAATAACATTTAAAACATTTTTATGCTGGGAGTAGCAGGAAACAGGAATGATAAGATGTTGTTACTAGTACACAAGTCTGTTCCCACCCTGGACAGTACTGTCCAGACAGTCATTGCTGCCCCCTTTTAATCACTTAAAAATTAAAAGTGAGACCAGAAAAGTGAAAAGAGTCTGTTGAATAAAATGATTTTGCAGAAGCATGGGAAAGTTAAGAAATCGCAAACTAAGCTGTGAAGACTGTGATTGTTAATGAATTATAAATTTGACACAAGTTATGAGGCAATGACTAGTAGCAACTCAGGAGGTGGGAGATTATGCTATTCCTTAACCAGTAAAAACCCCAAAATCTTCATGTGCTACAAAATCACAAACACACTGGGTACATTTTCTGAAACACTCACATTGCTAGGAGTAGCAGTTGGTTTGGAGAAAATATATTTCTGATTTATAATAGATATTATCTGAGCTAAGAAAGATTCAAACCAAGAATTTCTTGAGATTATTCTAACACTGTCTTTCAAGAGCTATATTAACAATAAATGAATCCATATCAACTTTTATGGAAGATGCAACAGGTATCAGTTCTCAGCAAAAAAATCATCCTGTACAAGTGACTAATTTGTTTGATGTGGGGCTGCCTGTTAACTTGTTTTTAGTGACTACATCTTGTGCACAGTGAAAAATATGGCAATTTGACTTTCTTTCTAGGAATAATATAATATTTTACCTTTGCTTCTAAGTTTTCATTGCTTTTGAGTATGGTATGTGGATGAACCAGGAGTGCTTTCTTAATAGTTCTGAAGAGATCTCAGAAGTAATAATCTTCAAGGGGAATAGTACATCACAATAAGACATAGCTGATAAAGCACAGAGGATGCTGGGGAGTCCATTGCAGTACACAGCTACACTTGATCATAATGACAATGAAGATTTGAAAACTGTCTTTCAGTGTGTCAAACGGAATAAAAGATACCAACAACCTAATGATGTGGTGAAGCCCTTGGCAGTTAAATGATCCAAATTATATTATAGCTTACTGATGACATGAAATAAATGCATAGGACTCATACCAAAAGATACAGAAATCCAGAAAGAATTATTGAAAGCTTGTCATTTCTATGCTACCAGGTTTCAATAACTTTATCTGATTGCTCAGTTATTCAAAAGGGACATAGAGTGACTGAACTAATATTTATTAGAGAAAAAATATTAATTGTAATTTTTTTATTTTACAACTCTCCAAATTTCTGAAGCTTATCAAAGTCAAAAGATTAGGTATCAGTATTGCAGGCTGAGTAGCAGCTGTGTAAATTCAAGATTTTAAGACATAGAGATAGATGTATGAGCAGGCTAAATTTCACTGTGGGTATGGGATGGCTGGGTATTAACAATAATTAGGAGAGGATGATTATAAATTCTAGAAAATCTGATTTGAAAAAGATGACCAATTGTAAATTTTCCTGAATTAGAAAATAATCAGGGCATCTAAACATTACTAGAAATCTTTCCAACTCTAAGAGATTACAAACTTGAGCCGTAATAGAAAAATGTGGCATGATGTTGCAGCTATACATTTTTTCCTGATGTTGGAGCTAATCTATTTTTTTTTTAATCTGATTTGGTAAGGATTAAATGAAGAATTAAAAGGTATAACATTTTTACGGCAGAACTCATTAGAAACATTTTTACAAATCTGCTTCAAATAGAATAAAAATGTCTTGTATCAACATCCTGAAAAAGAAAATCAATCCAGCTTTCACTCTTCTAGTGAGAAATTTCACTATTCCTTGCATGACAGAAATGTGAACAAATGGCAACTTTGTTTTTGGGAAAGTAAAGGAAGTCCATCTTTCCTGGAGGTTTACCTTAATGAACTGACTTAATAGGTGGTTTTTCTTCATACGTGAATAATGTAAAAAAAAATTCCAGTTAGAAGTAGTCTCCATCTGACATAACTCTTCCTATAAAGTCTCTACAAATGTAGATCAGATTCAAGTCCCAGTTACACTGTCAGGTTTCAAAAGATAGGCTTCCTATTCCTCCCAGTTACATAGTTAACACTACATTTTTCACACTCATTGTAATTAAGAGTTGTGATTTATACCACACACACAACCAAGTCCTTGAACACCTCAATTTATTGGCTAAGACTAACCTCCACAAAGCCAAAGGAATACAAAGTGGAAGAGGAAAAGACAACACATTGGCAAATAGCAACACCTTAATGTCAGCTGAAAACATTTCTCCAATGTTAATGAAGGCTGTGCGCGTTATTCCAGTCACAGGCTTCACAGACCCTCGACATACAAAATGAGTCTCTAAAAAAATCCTTCCTCTCTCTCTCCAGCAAGCTGCGTGGCTGCCCAACCCTGTCATAAATCTGCCAGAGCTGTCATGCATCCATCTTCCCAACATCTCGTTTTTGAGTCGGCAATTTTTGGCATGATACAGCCTACCAAGTGGGTCAAGCCAAAGAGAGAATGTTACACAAGGGCTCCACAAGATACAGAAACTCCTCATTCAATCCTAAATCCACTGTAATTTTGTACAATGGATTTATAAATCTCCTAACAGGGTAAGGGTCACAGAAGCCAAACACTGCCTCCTTTCCCTTTGCGTCACGAGGTGACTCCTGCAAGAGACACCAAAGTGTAATCTTAGGCTGTAAGAAAATCAGCCCTTTCCATGACCCCCCACAAGATCTGCACAGAAGAAAATGGTTGGGAGACAATCCAGTTCCCACAATTTTTAGGTGATATCACAATACTTGTGTTTTGCCAAAGCCTTCCCAAAAGCAGAAGAAAATCAGCAGCATGACTTAAGTTTGCAGCTGTTACTGAACTAATGACTCAGCTGGAATATCAGGTGCAGCTAAGAGAGAGATTTTAATATTCTGAGTATGCTATGCATGCTGTAGCTCTATTAATATGGCTGTTGCTGTAGAAATGCTGGATAATACACAGTGCCAGAAATGAGATATCCTGAACACACTCCTCCTGGAAGTCACATCCTCTTTTTGTTTTTGGTCCCCTAAGCAATGCTCAGTCGCTGCTCCTGACCCATGCAGAGGGGTCACCAGGACTCAATGCACCCATTATCCCTGGATCCTGTCCTTTCCAAAGTTTTGAAACTTGGTTCTCCTAAATACGTTGAAAATCATCAACCAATCCACACCATCTCCTGAAACTCAGTTTCTTATCTTAATTACAGTAGCCATCAGCAATCCTGCTTCAATACCTCCTCACTAGTAGTACACAAATAAAATATCTTTGCCCACTAATCTACTAAGAAGTATCTGCTACATTTGTTTGCTAATTTATCCAAGTGGATGTTGTGGTCACTGTGATGCGAGCCCCCCACTCCCAGCCCCTGGCGCACCACCTCGTGGGGCCGGAGCTGCTGCAGCTGCAGGGCTGGGACCCGCAGCTGGGGACACTGGCCTCAGCTGCTGCCTCCAGGCTGGGCCAGTGTTGGGTGCTCACCTGGAGCTGGGGTTGCAGTTGGTGTCTTACACCACCCGATCTGCAGGGGGTCCGGGTGAAAGTAAAGTTTAGCTGGTACCAACAACGTGGCTGTGTTGCAGTTAAGCAGAGGATCTGTGAAGACCCTGCCTGTTCCTGGCACTGGGTGGCAGTCACCCTTCCCTCTGGCTGCTCTGAGCTTATCTGGAGGTGATTCTAGCCACCTGCCTTTCATTGCACCCAGCTGTCCTTTTTGGGGACCCCCCATTAGGTTCCATCCTGCCTGCCCCACGTGCCCTCCTTACGCTTTCCTCCTGGCTGGCTCGGCCCGTGAGCCTTCATCCCTGTGCCCGCTCCTCCGGAACACGCACTTCCTCATCCAACCTTAACACCTACTTGTGCCAGGGCTCCCACTGACTGTTCCCTCTCAGCAGCACCCACATCACTGACCTTTTCTGAGCCTGTTTGTGTGTGCTCTGCCTGAGTTTACTTCGCATCCCTTAACCCAGACTGGCTATGCTTTAAGGGCGGACCCAGCCCCCCCCCACAGGTGATCTTCCCAGGTACAGCTTTACCATATAGGTAACTTTAGTATACTTTAAAAAAATGGAAGATTAAAAGTATTCTATTGTTTGTCATGGAAACTGCAAAAGAGGATGTATAGAGCAACCCTAATCGAGAACACACTGGAATGAAAGAGGAGGAGGAGGAAAGGGATGGGAAGGGGAGAAAAAGGTGGGGTGGGGTAGCCACAGATCTGTAATAAGAAATGAAGGGGATGGGCAAAAAGAAAATATTTAAAGTCAGGAAGACAGATCCTTGTTCAGCAGTGGAAACTGAGTATTTATCCTTGCAACAAGAGTGAATTATTTCACCCTACCTTTATGAAACTCTGCCTTTGGGGCATATTCTCATCTCACTCTACAAAGGTGCACAACAGAGAGTCCCTGAGTGAAGAGGGGAATGCACTGCAGAGTATGGCAAGACAAATGCTTGTGCACACACAGCACAAGGACACTTCAGACAACGTCCTTGCCCCTTGCCCTGCCAGGCTTTTACAGTGGATAGTGAATGGCCTACTGCTAGGGTTTAGGCTTTAGCAATGCTAACATGGGGTGGGGCCTTTGGGGTTACAGGAGGAGCTACTTCTACAAGGCAGTAGGGCAAAATGCTGCAGTATTCAAACAAAGAGCAATTAAATATGCACTTCTGTTCGTATGAAAGATTCTTTATAAGCAAGAATTACCTACTCGTGCTCTCCCCGTGCCTGCTTTTGGAGTGCTACATTGTGCAAAGGGGAGACATGCTTCCTTCTACCAAAATTTCCCTTTCACTAACTATTGTATGTTGTGGAGCCACAGGCTTTGTCTGTGACTTTGCAGCTTTGTCCCACAAACGTGGTGCAGATGTTTATCACTGAGCACTTGATGGATGAATTCAAATGGGAGAAGCAGGAACTCAGAAGAATGGAATCTTACTGATAAATATTTCACAACATCACAGACTGCAACATATATCTTCAGATCCCATTTGCCAGAATTGCTTACAGGTGATAGGTACGTCAATTAGTGTAGTACTCCTGGTAACCTGAGGAACTTAGATTGGAATTGATGGCCTATGTACTATTTTCCAGCTGTAGTACAGCTCACTGCTATTATTTGTCTGTAACAAACATCTGTTCCAAGATGAAAGCACCTACAAATGCCTCAGTGTCTCCAAAATTACAAGAGGTTAGTTTGTTAAATGTTTAATCTATGTAAACAAATACGGGCTTCATGCAAGACAGATCTCAGTATGGGCTAATTATTCTATCAGAGCATTGCTAACTATTATTCGTTGCTGTGCATGAAAACTTCAAAACCAAGAAATTCTCAGATATATTCTCCTAGGTAAAATATGTCATATGAATGGCGGTTTACTCAGAGGCTCCTACTTTTAGACATAAAACTGATTTCAAAAGGAAGGAAGCATTTAAACAGTGTCATGGCAATATGGCTTATTCAGTTAATAACTAGCTGGTTTATTTTCAATTGCTTGTGTACCTCTTCAAACTCAGCCTAGGTCAGCCATGAAGGAAAACAGCTACCCACTGCTGGCAGCTGCACAGCCTGCTCAGGATGGATGTGGTTCTCACAGGTGATGGATGGGGTCTCAGATCAGAGAAAACATTACCACAGATGGCACAATTGGGTGCCCGTGACTGGCCTCCCCATCACTCACAGCAGAGAGGCTGAGGGCATGTTTCTGAACTACTCTCTTACCCCTAAAGGTGGTCTCTCCAGGTCAGGGTTGAGGCACATTTGTGGGGCAGTGTGGGGAAGTTTGCACTGCTGCTGCCCATGTGGTATCTGCTCTATAAATAAATAGAGGACTTTAGTCTCCAGGGCTGTCAGTTTGGCACCTTCCACGTGCACAAAAGACATGTTTTGGTTTTTTTATTTGTTTAGAAACAACCACCCAAAAAGTTATATGCAAAGCTTAGTATGGCGAATCAAAATAAATCAAATTTATTGTATGAGAGCACCTAAAATCCCACAACTTCCACTCGCTCTCTCTTTCTTTTGTGTTTTCTACTTTTAATTGTGATAAGAATAAAAGTTATGGACCTCTTTCGGTGTTTCTTGATGACAACGGTTGCTGTTCCACCACAACTCCAATGCTGCCACCAAGCATGCAAGAAGAAGGCCTATTGCTAAAATGCAGAAAACGCCTGCAAAACTGTGAAGCTTGAGTGCCTTCCCATCTGTCTGTGCATTGGTATGGCTATTCAGGTCACAACGTCCCATCCGCGGCCACCATTTCTGTTTAAGAACATCCAAATCTCCGCTTTCTTGCAACTCTAAGATCCTGCAGAAATTTCAAAAGACAAGTATTATTTTCAATGATATTTTTTTGCAGTTTTTTGGTCTTTTCCGTATATCACATAACTCTTAAATCTACCTTCCCACAATTCAAAACTCCATCCCACCACCACCACCACCATATAAGCATTCTTCATCTGAAACTCTGTTATACCAGGATTTCTTTCCACTCACAGCAGCAGGTAAACTCCACTGGGTAACTTTAGAAAAAGAAGAGACTGTCAAACATTCCACTGCAACACAAGAAGAATTTCCAAGGGAAATCACCATATTCCAGTTAGTCATGGCTGGCCTGGCTACATTCAGCTGCAACAGCTGGTCCCACTAGCGAAATGCTCAACCCACTCCACTGCTGCTCCCCCACAATAATTTCAAAATCCTGTGAGACTAAACATGCTACTATTTGTGCACCCCTTAATACAAATCTGTTTAAGCAGCAACCAACTCATTTACTTCAGCAAACGTAGTTTATTCAAAAGGATCTTACTTGAATGTTGTTACTTCATGCCTGAATTACTAATTAATCATTGGTTTGCCTCTTGTGAAGTGTCCCTTCTCTCCATGAATGATTCATTTTGGATTTGGTTTGATAACTGTTTTAGCTGTTTACTAACAAACTTTTCTCTTGAGGCAGCTTTGTCTCTCGTTATGCAGATGGAGTTTTACCCCTTTTTGTAAAGAAGGAGCGAGACGAGGAAATCTTGCTTCAGCTCTCTGCCTGGAGCAGAGCACCCGCTCACCCTCTGCTAAGGCCACACATGCCTGCACAACTGCATGTCTTCATTTCAAGCATACACATTCACATGAAAAAGGTATTCCTAGCTGATAGCTCCGGCATCACTAAATGGCATAGTCTTATAGTCTCATAGCCTTGGCAATCCCATACAGGACTCAGCAATTCCTGTTTTCCTGTATCGTTGTGAGGTTTTGACCTGTCTCTCCATCCTAAAGGATAAACCGGGGCATTATTACTTGCTTACTGTAGGAAGCAACACATTGCTTCATAGCCTGCAAAACATAGCATGAATCAGAGATCTCTTTTCAATCTCTCCCCTAGCTCATACAAAGCTCTGAGGACATCAGTCCTTTTTCTGTCAGAGGCAGTGCTGCCCGGAGGTGTGAGGCCACACGCTGCCTCCCGTCCCCTCCTCCCTAAGCAGATGCACATGGAGCAGAAGTAGCAGCTTTGCTGAAGCCTGGACTCATAACCTCTCTGTTGTCATTTATTCACTGTCCTTTATTCAATAATTGCCGAAATTAATGTGAGCCACAAATGGGATTCCTTGCTGGTTGTAGGGAGGAATCCTATAAAATGAGCTTTGTTTCAGTTTACCTCTGGGAGAAAAGATCTCTGTAGGGGCTTCCATGCTGGAGTGCTATCCCATATCCTTTGCTGCTGATGCTGTTTCCAATGACTGTCACAGAACATTCATCATCCGTCAGTGCAGCGTATTCCACCACCGTCACATCCCACAGAAAAGCATAGTTTCCTTTCTTAGCCTGTAAATACATCACGAACACAACAAAACCTAAACTAAACTACATTTCTAGGTAGGACAAAAACCAAGCAAGCAAACAAACCCTGAGCTTGTCATTACTCCATGGTGGTATTTCATTAGGTCACAGTTTATCTGTAGACCTTCAATACCTTAATACATTTCTAACACTCTTCCCTCCCAACACTAGCTCATCTACATCAAACCTCACTAAAATGTCTTCCATTTTTAATAGGAATACATAGGATAACATAGCCAACTGTGCTTACTAGTTATCACAGCCACCAAAATAGTAACTTTACAGTTTTCCTCATATAAATGTGTAAATAAACAAAGCCACTTCAGAGAGCTATGTTAGTCCTGTAACAAAAGACGTGATCTGAGCTTAAACAGTTCCCCTTTTTTTTTCACAGGTAAGGGTCATCAGCATTTCCCATTACCTCAGTTTTGGGAAAAATATTGTTTTATTTTAGGACACACCCACACAGATGTCCTTAAATGTCAGCCTTAATTGGGATTTAAACCAATGCCTGCACACAGTGCATATGATGAATGTA
This sequence comes from Morus bassanus, assembly GCA_031468815.1. Classification (NCBI taxonomy): domain Eukaryota; kingdom Metazoa; phylum Chordata; class Aves; order Suliformes; family Sulidae; genus Morus; species Morus bassanus. Next base: position 9,978,360 of record CM062583.1, read on the forward strand.
AATCACCTTACTTAACATGAGATGTAAGAAACATCTCTGGATAGGGATTCAGTAAAGAAAAAAGTCATCATTTTGTTTGGTTAAAGTAACCATTGGTTTCCTAATATATTTAAGTAGTATGTTTTTAAGTCTTAGTGAACATATAGAGCACAACAGAACACATGTGCTGGAACATTTAATGCAAGTAAAGGAGTAGTCACGAATGTAGACTTCCAAGACCTTTTCTTTTTTTTTTAAAAACTTCAGGTGATTTCAGATCTTTCTTTAGGTCAGAACAAAGCAAGGCAGGTTGCTGAAGTCCTGCATATATTACTTCATGGGAACTGAATCACCAAGCTCCCCTACCAAATGGCTGCAGCTCTGACACAGAATTAGCTCATCCTTCCACATATTTTCCATTTTTGTGTAAGGTCAGTTTTGAATTCACCTGTAAGCCTATAAGACGCCCTTAGTTATTATATTGGATTTCTCAGTTGAGCAATTAAGCTGGTTTTACTTCACCATGCTTTGATATAAATAATAGCTTTCTGAAGTCCCTGACAGTTGTTTAAACGTGACAATAAATCAAATGGGTGAGTTATCCTCTAGTGGGTAGAATCTAGGGAAACAAAGATTAAAAGTATGTTGTCTGGATTTTCTGTAAGCTTCTCGCCACAATCCACCTCTTTCTTCCACTTCCCTTTTATCTGCATCAAGACAATCAAATATCCCCAAATTCATTTGCTTCTGAGTTAAACCAGAGCAAAAATGCTTCTTTGGTAAGATTTAAATGAGCCTGTACTGACCAATTTGAAAATAATTTTTTGTTAAGGGTATGCCACCATTGTGGGTTAGTCCCCACTTTCTCCTTTGCCATCTCCCTGGTCAGTTCAGAGTGCCAAGTAATTAATGCATATAGCCTCAGACAACTATTGCTACACTAGAAACATCATTAAAATCTAAACTACAGTATGGGCCTTACAGGAGTTATTCAAATAGGAGCCACAGGACTCTACTGTCAAAATCATACATTGATTTAGCTAACACAACTTATTAAACTAGCATGTTCATAAAAATATCTCTCAGTTAAATGTCACTGTATGAAAGCAAACCAGAGCAAGACTTCCACATCTGCATTGTAATACTATCCCTGGCTGTCTACCTAAACTGGAAATGGTGGCGCAAAGGAGGAAAGAACAAACAAATCACTCTTTATTAATTGCAACAGCCAGAAAAGGCTTCATAACCTATCAAAGCAAGGATGCGTAAAAAATTAAGGATGGCAAGGGATTGATTTCTCAAGGCATCTAGCTTATATTCAGCCAGCAACCTACATTCTTGGAAGACTAAAATGTGCTATTCAAAGGTATTTTCTGAATGATCATGTACGCATAACTAACTGGGTTGTTAGTGGCAAATCTCTGCATCTTGCCCTCTGCTCATCCTGTGAGGTGCTTTAACGATTCATATATTATGCTTTCACATCTGCAATGGTGCTGCTAGGCCTCCTACCTGGTTAGGGACAACAGGCAATGGGCATCAGTCCCACTGCTTTTGCTGGCAGGGAAGGACCATGTCATGGTTTTAGCTGGGATAGTTAATTTTCTTCACTGTAGCTGGTATAGTGCTGCATTTTAGACTTAGTATGAAAATAATGTTGATAACACACTGATGTTTTAGTTGTTGCTGGGTAGTGCTTACATTAGTCAAGGACTTTTCCAGCTTCCCATGCCCTGCCAGGTGCACAAGAAGCCAGGAGGGGAGGGGATACAACCAGGAGAGCTGATCCGAATTGGCCAAAGGGTATTCCATATCATGTGACGTCATGCCCAGTATATTAACTGGGGGGAGTTGGCCGGGGGAGGCAGCGATCGCGGCTCGGGGACTGGCAGCATCGGTCGGTGGGTGGTGAGCGGTTGCAGCCCTTGTGGTTTTTTTTTTTTCTTTTCCCTTTTTTTTTTTCCCCTGGGTTTCATTCCTCTCTCTCGTTATTTTTTTTCTTTATTATATTATTATCATTATTATTATTATCATAATCATTATTGTTATAATTACCATTATTACTATCACTATTTTATTTTAATTATTAAACTGTTCTTATCTCAACCCACGAGTTTTCTTGCTTTTGCTCTTCTGATTCTCCCCCTTCCCACTGGGGTTTGGGGAGTGAGCGAGCGGCTGTGTGGTGCTTAGTTGCTGACTGGGGCTAAACCACGACAGACCATCAAAAGCCCTGCTTTTCCACATCTCAGACAGGTTGTGTTCTATGGTAAATAGCACAAAGGCTTTTGCTACCTATGATAGAAAACTGTCCAAATGCGTTAATAATATGTACTCATGGGACCAAAGACAACAGCATTTCTTACTGTACATAGAATTTATTCAAAATCTATGTTATTAAAAAAAAACCAAACATGCCTGATGGATGTACAGAAAGAGGAGACCCAGCAAGGATTTGGCCTAAATCACTGTGCTAAAATATGTCTTGCATTTTTCTGGTTGCTTTTTGGAAGCTCGTTTGTTTTAAATAGCTGTATCTTTTAGTTGTTTCAGAATTGCTCTGTAAATCATCTTTTCAAATCTACAATTTACAAAAGAAGAACACTGACAACATGTCTTCCTCAAATATTCGATTTAAATTATAGGGCAAAGTCTAGAGAAAAATCACATTATTGATTCTACTTTTCAAGCCTCAATTTTCTGTATGTTGTTTTATATAGAGGAGCTTTGTACACTGACTTTCAATGTTAGACAACAGACCTTTTGAAAAGGTCTACTTCTCTTGCATTTGCAATGTTGCTATCCTAAGTTATGTCCTACAACTGTAAGTGGACAATAAACAAAGTCTACCAGGTCTTTTCATATCAATTTTATATTTTTTATGACATAAATCATTCAATCCAGGGCCATCACCTCCATAGGGCATTATTTCTCTAACAGCCTGATCATTTTAGCATAAACAGGAATGTGAGTTTTAAACTCTTAGTTATGCATACTTCTGAACTCCCAGAACTACCAGATATAAGACTGTTTCCCCTCTCTGATCGCCAAAACCAGAATCTCCAAAGATGCCTTTTTCCTAAGGGAAGATTTGTCTCTTCCAAAACTTCTCCAACTTGCGTAATTCATTTCTCTGAAGAAATTTTCATTGCATAGAAAGTTTCCTTATGACCAAATGTTTAGCTGTGGTCTAAATTTGGCATCCTTCACATCCCTGTAATATCTGTTGTGACAGCTAAGCAGTATCATTTGTTCAATTTAAAAAAAACCTGAAAAATGTATGTACAAGACACACAACCAAACACATACGTGTGTGTGTGTTTGAAATATGTTTACTTTTTATATACCTTCATTAGGCAAGCAGTAAAAGCCAAATAAAATCAAACTGATGCTTATTTTCAATGAAAAATCAAACCAAAACTTTTAAAAAGTTTTTTAAACTTTTCATTTTTGTCACGTGAAAGAATGCATGCTGCACATATGCATATCTCTTAGCTTCCAGACCAGAGGGGTACTGGAGGGAGGAAGACTAAGAATTGCAGAAAACACCTGGCACTGACCCATGGGATGTATGTGCAGGAAATACATCAAGTCTCCCTAGTTGCATACGACACAGATGTACCTACCCGTGCAACCGAGTCTTGACCACAATACAGCAAAGATCCTTATCCTCAGGCTCTTGCATTCACAGCTCAGCCATCTAAAGCCTGAATTGTATGTTTTTAGGGCCCAAAACATAATAAAAGTGTTCTAGTGATCAGAAATCATTGCAAAGATAATATATAGAGAGATGGGAATAGGGAATGTAGCAAATACCAGCTGAGAATAGGTAAGATAGCTTGAGTAAATAATGACTGAAATGAAACACAGAATAATAAGCTCAAATTTATACTTTAGACTTTTAATTTGCTTTCATATTTTGCTCCTTTGCTATGGCTTATTGTGACTCTCAGCATGCAGGCATGTTGCAGAACAAAACAAAAATAGCTCGGTTAAACTTTCAAAAACCTCTTTAACAGAAATTCAGCCAAAACAGCACTCCTTTATTCCACCCAGGTGGAACTACTATGGTGGTTTACACCAAAGACACCAGATTTATCTTTGGTTGAAAAGGTTTAAGAAAACAGATTTAAGAAAAGAATAACTCCCTAGGCAAAACTTATATTAAAAATACTTCTTCACAATCATAAAACATGAAAAGGCCAAGGAAGATTGCCTCCTAGATATATAAGAAGGACCACAAAGATAATAGTAATACTTTAGAAAAGCAGTAAGCAACCTCATAATGTCACTCTTCAACGTGGAGGGAGATGGAAGAATATTGTTTGAAGGATCCTGGTTTACTGATGGTAAAATGATGGTTTTTCAAAGGAAGCATAGTAAGAAATAATAATAACTTGAAAAAAAGATGAAGTTCAGATAAATCACTAATATGTCTGTGATTTTTCTGAAACTTATAAAGAAGCTACCATACTAAAGACAAAAGTGCAAGAATAATGCAACATTCATCATTAGTTTACTGCTAGAACAGAGTGCCACTGTAGCTGATCCCATTATATGGCTGGTACCACAGAAATACCAAAAAGTGACCTTTACTTTGGCATTAGTGGAGTAGTTCAAAAACATGCTTGGATAACGTTTATTACCTATAAAAAAAGTGCTTTAAGGGAAGCAACACAGTTCTAATAAAAAGAAAACATGCCATTTAATCATGTTCAAATGATTTAAAAACTAATATAATTAAGGAGACACCAAAGGATGTAATATATTCATGCTTTAAGGAATCATTGCTTTCACTCCAAAGGCTGATGGGTCAAGCAATGGACAAATTTATGAGGACCCATGCAAACGTATGGATGAGCCACCACAATTCACAATAGAAAATTCATTGTGAACAATAAATTATTGGGGAAAATAGTTTAAAAAAAATCCTATTCATTGAACTTTTAAATTACTTGTACTCTCAAAATAAAAATGAACAGAGGTGACTTCAACAAGAAATGTTCTGATTTAATATTTACTGTTCACTAAGGGAAAAAAACTTTTTGAAGGAAGCAAAAAAGGGAAGGAATAAACTCTTGCTGTGCCATTGCCTAAATCAATCATACATTCACATTTTGTACTGTACTTGGTTTTGATTACTTCATCAAAAGTGGTATAGAGGAAGAAATGAAAGGATTCAGAGTAATTTTGGCACCAAATTGATTGGGCAGGGGAACAAACAGTCTCCACCAAAGGAAGACTTTTAAAAAATACAATAACAGTTTAATTCTCCTATGAGTATATATAAAAAAGATATATATATATGGGAATACATAGGGATTATATTACTTCATTCATTCAAAGCAAAAATGGCTGCCCACAATGAAAAAAGCCACAGGTTATTACATATGTTGTGGTAACTAATAATTGTCCTGAAGGACTGATTGCCATCAGGTGTTAGGCAAACAGTTTGCTAAGATTTACAGATGTCTTAGAAATGTGTGCGATTCCAATGCCAATGTCCACCTGGGATAAGACGGCAGGAGCTACCCACTGCATGCTTCTTGGGGATCCTGGCTGTAGCTTGACCCAGAAAGAAACTTTCCATACCACAACATTAGTCAGTCCTCATCTGTTATAATACCAGAAAACTCAAGTGGCAAAATACCATTTTGTATGGACCGGTGATTTGTCTGGTAACCTCCTCTTACGCTGTGTAGAGACATTTATGAGTAGCTTTCCATCTGCAATGACCACTTCCAATTGTCTTGGGAGTATAACAAAAGCAACTTGCCCCTCTGGCTCTGAAATGTCCTTCTGTCGCTTACATGACTTTGCAGTGCATTAATGCCCTTTTTTGTGGCTCTACCAGTGTTGCAAAAGCTGTGCCTTGACAATAGGAGATGGTCACTGTGGCTACAGGGACTGTGCTTGTCTGAAAAGAGACCTCTGCCATGGCAACCAAATGCCACAAAAGCTTTCAGGGCTGTCTTCCACTATTATCCTTTTGTTTTTAGCCAGTCAAAGGCAGTAGGAAAATCTGCGGGAAATTGAGAGAGGTAAATGGAATAGAGACAAATATCTGAAATACCTGCCTGTACCATAAATAAGCAGCACTCTCCTGCTTTGCATTGAAGTGGCATTGCTCTGTTTGTAACTGCAGCTGAACTGTGATGCTGTCTGAAGAAAATGGGAAGGGGAAGGAGGGGAGAAAGTGTAGTAGTGATTTTTTTTTGCATTGTGTTGGGCAAGTCCTCATTCAGAAAAATGTGTTAGGGATCTTTCTACACTAGAGAGATTTAGATTTCCCATTTCCTATAAAATACACTTTTAAGGCACATTTACAACTCTTTCATGCAGCAGTACCTGTTTATGGATGGCAAGTCCCATTTCCTTTGCTGACATCAATTCTCCTTTACAAAAACAGAATTTCTAGCCATAGTACTTGACATGGACAACTTGTCTGTTTATTCAAAGAGCTCAATGAGCTAGGAAGAGTGACATTTAAGCTATACACACAACAGTTTAGTTGACAATGTTATTAAAAATCAAGCACAATTTATGTAGGTATCTAATCAAATAGCAGCCTTGGTCAGCTTTGGGGTCTGAGGTGAATTTGGTTATTGTTGATGTTAATTGAATGAGCGGATCAAGTTATATAAAAATCACCCTACAATATTGAAATCAAACTTAATATGTAAAGTTATTATCACATAGATAGGATGGAGCTGCCAGCTCCATACAGACAATGCAACTGGTATTCTAAATAGCCTGCCAATCTACAGTTACATTTCTGGCTTAGGCAAATCTTGCGATCATAAACGGCAGCATGCAGTAGGCTTACACAATATGAGTATTTACAATCTCACGGCTAAGGAGTATGAGAATGGTAAAAAAGAAAACAAAAAGTAAAATACTGTGCATTTTCTAAGGTAAACTCTTCTATTATCAGTTTTAATGCCAGGGCACATAGAAAAGTACTTACTTAATGTCTCTATTTCTACCTTCTTTAAATGCTAGTAAAGTCTCAAAATAGAGGCCTCGTTTTCATAAAGTGCTGAGCAGATTAAAAAAAACCAACACATTGCAGACTTTGCTATTGCCAGAGCTGTACCTTGTACCAAGTAAGAAAAGCCCTTTGAGCCAAGTGCAGAGGGCTTTAGGAAAGCTCAGCTGGGAGATCAGAGAAAAGGCAGGGTGAACGAAAACTGTTGACTAAATACTCCTGTGCTGGGAAGAGGCAAAAGTGTTTGTATAAGGATTTTGTCCAAAAGTCACACAAACAGTTAGGAGTCTTACGTTAAAGGACTGATTTGGGAAATGGGATGGCCTATGTTAGTGAGTTCAGCCCAGTTATGGCACTGTAAAACTAGTAAATTTTGGATGCTTTCCCTCTAACTGTTCAGAAAAGGTTTCAGAGATTCAAAGAAAAAAAAAAAAAGATACCCAAGCCCCAACCATTTTATTATTTCCCACTTACAAAAGCATAAAGAACTGGTAATATATTTATTAAGAATCAGTGTTTCACTGATGACAGAATAACTTTGAACAATCACTATGTTAATAATAGCTGTTCGCTTGTTTTGTGAAAAAATCAATTGACAAATAAAGGGGATGCTTTCCACTAAAGGAGCAGCACATTAAATTTTCACCATGTCTGCATCCCTTCTGCCATAATGTACTCCTGGACACATGTGGTTTGATATTATTTACTATCTGGTTTTGCCCAGCTACGAGACGGGAAACAGAGAAGAAGAGAGGCAGACTAAGAATGAGAAAGGGTGGATGTGTTCATTTGCATGATGTGAACCAGGGCTGTTTATCACAGGACTCGGCACAAGGATGCAGGATCCCAAGCCATTATATGTCAGTCCTTGAATCCCAAATCAATGCTCAGTTTCATCAAAAAATCATGTAGTCATATCCGAGGGACATAAAAGCTAGGTGAAAGCATGGTGACATGTGAAGGAGTATGTGCATTTTCTTTACGGTTGGAATAAACAAAGAAAATCTTGCATTGAATTTCTGTTCTAACAGAAATGAGTATATATTCAGTGAATCCCTTGATTCTTACTCATGTTCCAAATAAGTTCAATTCATCCACTCAGAAAAAAGACCCACTCAAATGAGCAACGGACAAGAGTCAGTACCTAGATAATATAATGAATGACATTCAAAAATGGTTATCGTAGCTCCCAAGAAACTTAGAAACCTTACAGCCAGATCCAAAGAAGGACTTATATACTGAAGACTTAGGTAGAGCTAAGGTGCTTAAATTCAAAACCATGACCCCAAAATATGATTGTTATCTGACATCGAGTTACTAAAAGGCGCTTTAGACAGGGATTTTTTTTAAAAATAGCTCTGTAATTGCTTTCCTGTGACTTAACATTATTAATTCCATGCAAACAACATTGATACAGCACAAAAATTAAATCAAAATCCCTGTGATCCAGTCTTACCTTCCTGATGCCTTCAGAAGGGTTCGATACACAATTATCTGCCCCGTTATTCTTACTGATAGTCCTCCACAGTTCAGCAAATGTGTTATCCTGCTCCAAAGGGTTTGTCCCTTTTGCTTTAAAGTATTCATACACTGCTGAATCCCTGACTGTACCATAAGATATATCCATTTGTTTGGACAGATCCTGAAATGTTCTGAAATTCAAGCAATATTGAGATATTAGTCTTATGAAGTACATTACCAAGCTTTCATTCATTAAATGGTTTCTTTGTATGTCTATCATTAGTCAGAAAGCACTTACCCTCATAGAGTAACATTTGCATATCTCTTTTTCATCATAAAAGAAAACCAAGGAGTAATTTAATTGTATTGCGATCATATGAATTTAACTATACTCAAGATCTTTTTCACCTCAGTAAAGATTCTTTTTTGGCAGATAACATTCATGTTAAATATTACAATGGCGAATTTGCACAAGAATGTAGTGCAACAAAGTCTTATTCCAGCACAGGTAAAACTCAGATTATAAATATAAACTTCCAGCCCCATCAGCATCACCAGAAGCACCTTGCAGAATTCAGTAGAATTAGTTTGCAGTTACACCAATACTCCATCTGACTTCCAAATCAATACGACTGTTTTAAACAAACAAATAAAAGTCTTGCTTCCAATTTCCACTAAGTCTCTCTCTCTCTTTTCACAGCCTCTGGTAAAACTGGCATTTTTCATTCACACACAGGCCTAACTTTCATTTACTCATCATACCATTCTGGAAGTGTAAATGGGCCTCAAAGTGAGGGGCTGTGAATGCACCATTTATTTTCAAATTGTACAGACTGTAATTCACTCCTGTTTTACAGCCTTTTCTGCAGAGAAAGGTGTAAATCACTGCCTGCATCAACGAAAACCAGGCCAAGTTTCAAAACACTTCAGGTGACATCACTGCCATGAGAAGTAGCATCCTAGCTGTTTGCCACCTTCAGACATTCATTCCCATTCCTGTGCCGCCTCCTTTTGTCCTCAAGTGTTGCTTCTGTGCAGTACCGCCATTTTTTCCATCTGAGCATACAGACACACAAACACACATTCAACCATTGATCACCACATGCGGCAGCAGAGGTCAAACTGGATTTCATAAATAATGGTTTATTTTATGTTTTATAAATGTATAATTTCACATAATAAAAACGACATGCTTTGATATGGCCATCTGACTAATGCTGTTTGAGATCAAACTAAAGCAATCCTCTCTGCCTCTCCCACCCCATTTCTTTTTCCCAAGAACAATCTTGAAGAAAAAAAATCCTCCTCAAAACACCCGAAAGGCCCACTCATGCCTCCTCCCACCTACCTCCAGCTCATAGAGCCACAAAAGCAAAATGTTTTGCCTTGCAGCTCTTGCAGAAGATTTCTTCACAATGCTCCTAAGGAGCTTTCCCTTGGCTCATGAGCTGAAGCTGTTTTCCACAGCTGAAGACTTGTCATAGACAGTATTTTTCTGCCACCCTCTTCCCTGTTTCACTGGGGGGATGCCACTGCTTACACCTCACATACCTGTAAGATTCTCTGCCACATTATTTAAAGCAAAGCAATCTGTGTGCATACACAGCACTACATAAAAATATGTAGAAAGCTCTTCTGTCTTCTCCATCATGTCACCTCCAGGCCTCCCAGGTTTGGCTCCAAAGGGGGCTCTTTGCCTGAACACACCGTGTGGGAGCCTGCCAGCTCTGTCCCCAGAGCTGCAGCTCAGCGGGGATGCCTCTCCGACCCCCTCCAAAACTCTTCAAACTCACAAGCTCCTTCGAACAGTTTAAGTGGTTTAAGTTGTTAAATTGTACTAAGGACTTGTTATCATTTTAAGCTGTTAAGCAGCTTTAAGTAAGACTGTGTGAACAGTTTTTCTCTATATACATTACACACTTGTGGATTTGGGCTAACTCTGGGAGTTACATCAAAACCCAAACCTCCTGTTATTTCTCTAGCTCTGTATATGGCACTTTGGTAATGTACAAAATGAACACCCTAAAGGTTTCTGGAAATTTAAAATTCTAATGAAAAAAATGATAAAATTCCTGTCAGTTTTCTTTCTCTCTTTGTTTAACAATCCTGAAAGTTATATTCTGGTCTCCTAAATGTTTCCTGTACATCTCATTGAACAGGACCATTTTTCCTCCAGTCTTGATCTAAATGATTACATGCTACATTTAGTTCCTTCTTTGTTTTTTAAAATAAGTTTCATCATATCCCATGGAATTGCTTACATCCTGGGGATGGATGATCTGGCTGTTAAAAGACATATTTCTGTCTATTCTGTGTACAAACGATGAAGAAAGGTAGTGAATACACACAGGAGGGTTTCTGTGGCAACCTTTTTCACACCAGGTTTGGCATATGGATTCCAGCGTAGGTAGGAGTGCATGTTTGGTAGAAGCACAGTAGCAGAAACATGTTTAGCTAATGTTCTTTCACACAACTCTGCAAATGCCTACTGTTCATGCTGCCATTCTGTTTGAAAGTTTGAACATGAGAGTTTGGATATTAAAAAAAATAAAAGAAAAAATTAAACCTGCAGTTTTAATAATGTCAATATTTTCTGGATCACTTATACTGCTGCTACTGCTATGGAAGGTTTTTGTCAGAACTAAGTCTTTTGTTTTAGCTAAATTGTACTTTATTGACAATCAGTACTTTCGTTTTAGCTAAATTACATTTTATTGACAATCAGTACTGTACAAAAGCACAGTACATCTTGCTTTTTGAGCATCACAGTTTCTTCAATTCTCTAAACATCACAGTGCACAGCGAGCAAATTTGGGGTTTAAGTCAACTGCTTTCTGGCCCAGTAAGCAGATAATCAGTATTGGTGGCAGGGAGGGAAGCACAGCCTTTGCCTGGGTGTGGTGAGTAAGGCAACTGCTGCCCCTTTAGCTGGCAGAATTTCCTTAGAAGAGATAACATGGAGTATTGCATGTCCTAAGGACTGCATATGCCTTTCTTGCAGTGCCCTGTTTGATGTATTATAAGAACAGCCACTGCCACAGGAAATTCTCCATCCTGCACCATTGGAAATATCCTGTGAGAGAGAGAGCTGGTTGCCAAAACCAGTGAGGGTTACAGTGGGTAACCAAGCTTGTGAGCAGTTCCTGTAGCATAAATTCTGAAGGAGGGTGACTGTTTGAATAAAAGAATAACCTTATGCCTTTACCAAATGGACCACTTAGCCAAAAACCTCAGAAATTATCCTGACAGGGAATGGTCTAGACCACAGTTCTTAGTATAAAAAAATGTCTCTGTACTGTATTTCTGCACTGAAAGTGGAGGCGATGCTCAGCATCTCCATGGCCAGAGAGGTGATCAAGAGGGCATGGCAGGTACCACCACATACATAAAAGGCACAGAGTGGAGATTAGTATCTCCTGGCTTTTACAGGGTAAATGAAGATAATCACAAGTGCAGGTTTTAACCATTGTTATTTTAACTCCCTCAGATCCGCCATTGCTAGACAAAATCATTCCCTGCCGCATTTCAGATACTGCTTCTATCTTACGATTGTGTCATTCTCTAAAGGCAGCTGCTCTCATTGTTCTTAGACTTTATTTTTTTGGACCCACCTTGTTTAGCCACTCAAATTCTTGGCTTTCTCTCCTATGGCAAAGGTTTCACGCATTTAATATACAAAATTATTTGCAACAGAAATGTGTAGCATAACAAGATGCCCCATTAACCTTACCACCTCAATTATTGGATCTCACAACCCATTAAGGACTCTCTGTAACTGTGATTAAAGATAAAGCTAGTAAAGCAGAAAAAGCCAATGTTCCTCACTTACAGTTATAGGAGCCAAAATTCAGTTTGTAGATAAATACATCCACTGTGTGATTGCTATAATAAGCAAGTACATGTAAACCAATTAATTTAACTAAATGTATCTGTGGTCAATCTAAACAAAAATGCTGTCTTTTAAAACTGTATTACCAGCTAAAACATTTAATGCGTGTAGTTATGCCTGCTAGATAAAAGCAACAATTGATATGTAATTTCCAGTGGAGTTGCAATTACTTCATGTAGAGTCAACTGAAAACTGGACTTTCTGCTTGTTTTATTTTTTAGAAACATATTGCCATAAACCATATGCTGCAGAATAAACACTCAGGCAATAGTGTTGTGCTAGCATTTATAATTAGACCTCTAGAAATAATTGCCCGAATAACAGTACTGGTTAAGTTATACTTTCTGGAGATGTTTTCTTACTAGTAAAAGATTCATGTAGCTGTAGATATCTAGGCTAAAAATGTGCTGCCAGTATAGGTTTATTTTACTCTGGAACTGCTTCAAATCCAAGACTTTCTGGATGAATAATATGAACAAATCTTGTCTAAAACTGTCACTAGGTGCTTTGAAGTAATTGCTGATCAATTAACTCAACTGGAGTCACCAGGATTACCAGATGTAATCAAAGTATTAAAAAAAAAAAAAAGAAAGAAACAGGCTCCTGTCAATTCTAAATTTAAAAAAATGGTATTGTCTTTCTTTTTGTAGCAACTTTTTTTTTTTTTTTGTTTAAAGAATGTCTTTAAACACAGGAACAAGGAAAAATGGCAAGAAATACTTGCTTATTGAGTTTTTCCTCATCCTTAGCATTCTGTTTTTTTAAAATTTGTAGCAAGCTGCACATCTGGACTCCTGTGTGTAAAGTCTATGGCTGTAAACGAGCCAAACAGCTGGCACTGCAGTGTCATGCAGTACTGGTGTTTTACATCACAGTAATAACTGTAGCATTTTATCTTGACTTCAGCCTCAGAGAAACCATAATGGGAAAATCCTGACAGCTTCTTGATTTAGAGGTAGTTTCTCATTAGCATCCACAAATGCCCCTGTTCTGACACTGTAGAACTCGGCGTTTTTCCAGTCTGCTATTACTTGCAGGAAAATAATATTTCAGCAGTTTCTGAATCCACAGTATTATTTAAAAATTATGCAAGATTTTTCATGCTTAGTTCATGTTTGTTCACCTGCACATATGCCATTAGGAATAGCAAAGCTTAATGTTAGACACAGAGGTAGTGATCAGCTCTCTACCCTCGTTCTTCTGCATTGTGAGTACACTTCAGAGTAACCTCTCCCTTCACAGCACTATGTACGTTTGTCAAACAATACAATATAAGTAATTCCTCTCAACTAAACTTAATTAATTTTCTTAATTAATATTAATCCCTGAGTCATATACAGACTGTAAAATAAATTTACTTCTTTTTCCATATTTGGCAGAGAAAGCCATGTTCTTCTTTTACCTAAGGAAGCCAGTACCCTGAGATTTTTGCTCAATGCAGCATGTTTTAGGTAATGGCTGCCATCAATATAAAGCACCCCAGAGATGATGACACTTTTTAATCTGCTCTACCTAAATAAAGCCTTAGAAATGCATACATAAAATGTATGACACAAATCCTAAATTTCTGTTTTTAAATACATTGAATCTACTTTATTTTCTTTTAAAGTTGTTTTTTTTTTTTTTTTTTCAAAAGCTAGGAATTCATGACATCTACAGAATTAAATATAAGTGCAGTTCCTAACTATAACTGTTTTCTCAGCAGGATATATGGGAGGGAAATACATGCTTTACACATTGGGAAAAGAGCAATCCCACTAAACTTCTAAGTAAAAATGAAAGTAGCTGAATTGATTTGATATCCTTATACCACCAGCGTAAACCCAAGAAATATCTATGAACTGAAACCTAGAATATAAAATCCTATCTGAAAAAAGATTTATTTGATAAAGTTATCATGAGTGGAAAGCAATGAGTTGAAAGAGACTTCTGCCTACTGTGAACTGCAGAAAAGTGTTCAGATTTTGAGACATAAAATTGCTCACAAATACACTCTCTGTGGATGTATTTGCCAACACAATGAGAACAAATGAGAAAATGGTGTTTGTTGTTGATGACCACATCAGCCCACCCACTGAGATGGACTCGGAAGCCAGGCAAGCTTTGCAGGATCAGCTTCTCATTTGTGCATGTCTCCAGTGAGGGAATAGTCTGCCAAGCTGAATCAAGGTCATGGGTGGTAGTGTGGCGGTATGGATAATTTCTACATGAGCAGAAAACCTTTCCATTCAGAACCTGAGTCCTGACCTGAGTCCTGTGTATTTTTTATGTCCATTTGTGAAGCAGCAAGGCAAAGGATTTGAGCCTTAATCTGTTATTCACAGATGAACAATCTTTGGACTTTGGATCTCCAGTTTTAAGTAAGATTTGTGAGTGAGTATATCAGGTCTTAAGACATCTGAAAAGGAGTTCAAGCTTCCACATAAAGATATTCTCTAGAGTTATTCTACTCAAGTTGAATAGTTTAAATGGTTGAAGACCAGGGGAAAAAAAAAAAAAATCATCTGTTATGGATATAAATTGCCACTAGGCGATGATAGTCTAATTGACTCAGAGACGTATTGTGAAAAGTTTCGCTGTCTTACTGAATCCAAGTTACAAAAGAACAAGCCCACTTAAAAATGGAAGAAAGAACAGCAGTTAGTCCCCCTAAACACTAGTGCAGCCAATACTTGATAAGCCTACAACTATATTGGAAAAGTGATGTATTATCTGAATAATGAGATACTATTAGAATTGACCTACCTTTAGGACTTGCAAGCCTAAAAAGTAAATAGCCATTAAAAAAAAAAAATAAAAATTGCGACATATTTCCATATATTTCCAACAGTTGTTCCAGGTCCATATAGGAATGTAACCAGCACGTGTTAAGCTGGATGTAAGATATATAAAGTAAAAGGTGGGTCGCTTTAAAGATTATTTTTAGTGAGGCCAATAAAACTGTTCAAAGTATTGTTAGAATGACAGTAGCCACACAGTATATTAAAATGAAAGAAAGTTTATCTCCACATCTAATAACCTTAGACTTCAGAAGAATTATGTCCATGGTTTTAATTTGTGCATCTCTGACTTTCTTTGAAATTATGAATAATCAAGCTGAGCTCTTAAATGAATCATTAGATTGCCAACTTCTCCATAGTGACATGATCAAAATCTGCATTGTTCCATTTCACTGCAAATCGAGTCACTTTAAATACTCTTTGTTCTGCCTCAGTGCAGTGATGTGCAGAGCAATGGGTTTCTTCAGCAAATACACTAAGCAAAATCTTCACTTTGCCAATAGAGATAGTCCAGTAGAAATTGGCAGAAGTGCTTGCATGCTTAGAATACACTTTTTAGGATCAAGTCGTTCACCAGCGAATATATCATTCTATAGTTAATATAAAACTCATTTCATCAGCTGTCCATGAAAAATGCCATCCACTTTACTCTAAACAAAAGCCTTAACAGAAAAAGCCTCATGGGAGTTTCTACAAGGGAAGCCATAAGCACTGACAGATTAAACTACACTGAATCAATGGAGCTGCAGTCCTTCACACCAGGACTAAACAGTTCCAAATCACGGAAGGAGACAAACAGTGCAGACAGTTACGGCTATGTATGCACTTGTCATCATCAGTGGAGCAGGAACAGCTGCTACACAGGTTTTCAAAGAAGCTGGGACTTTCCTCCAGTGGAAAAACCAATCAATTGGCATGCATCACAGAACACGTTGCCATGTCAACTACATATTTTTACTATAGTTAAAACAAACAGTGATTGAACTCCTCAGCAGGTAATGGCACTGCAGCAGCTGCTTATCATAGCAGCTGTTTTCATGACAATAATGGTCATTGCTGCCAGTGTGGTGGCATCTATGAGCCCTTGTCTGGACTGTGACTCACTGCCCTATATTAGGTGCAACCAAAAGCAAAATATAACATTCATTTATGGATTTACTGGGGCAAGGAAGCTAAAGCCAGCTTTATTCCTGCCACAGAAGGAGGGGGTTTGCTACATGCCCCCTGTGCCACATGTGATGCCAACAGTTCTGTCACCCTTCCAGTGTAGGATCAGGACTTTGCTGCCCCAAAGAAATTTCTTCTTTATGATACCTAGCATACCTAACAGGTAGACCAGTACTGCTGAGATCAGTGAAACTATTCATGCACACAAAAGCATATGCTCAAGAGTTTCCAGGGTAGGATACAAAAGAATAAACAGTAAGAAAAAGGCAAAACAAAGTAACCAAATAATATGTACACAAAGTACTAGAAGCACAGAACCTGTACAGCCTACAATGATTTTATTTCTTTAAAATGACTTCCACCAGCCTCACTCCCTACATGCAAAGGGAAAAACAAGAAAAATAAACTAAACTGTCTTCTAATTTCCCAATACAGCAACTCTTTCACTGCAGATTGAGCGTTTTCACTGGGAATCTGTTCCTGCAGAGCTACTGTATGATTAAGTCTTAAAAGAAGGGAACAAACCCTATACATATCCACAGAAATGCAAAGACAGTCTAGCTATTAATAAATGATACACTGTCCTGTTTATGATTTTAATAATAATTAATTACTACGTACACACATTGTATTGGCAAAACATTTGTAGGCTTTGTGTACTTTTTCTAAGAGTCTGAGATGCAGCAGGAATATATTCTATTACCATCACTCAAAATCTCACTTTTGTTTACTGATCTCAGAACAATCTGCAGCATTTCTTTTAAAGTCAAAGAAGTGTGGGGAACGTAGGACAAAAATCCATACAGCTAGGGTGTGTCCCATTGCTCACAGAACTTCGTAATATCCTCCAGTGGTTTATTTAGGAAACATGCCCATTTAAAAAAAAAAAAAAAAAAAAAAAGACTTAATAGTTTTTCTGGCTGTGAGACTCAACTTTGGATCCAAAAATCAAACTGGGCTCTCTTCATCATCAGTAAAACAGGTTCTTCTGCAAACAAAATTAGACGTCTGGTTATTCCTATCAATTGCTATTTCTAAACGATGCCTTCAGGACCACCTCAGCAACTCGAGTCATCTGCAGTGATCTGCATGAGTGTGACTTGACTTTTCACTAGATCACAGAAGTTCATTTTGCCTGGAGCTGACAGAGGCTCTGCTCCAGCACAGCACATAAGGAAATCTGTTAAATAGCTAGAAATAAGCTAAACATCTCCTGATTGCCAGTCCAATGTTTCTAACTATACTTCCAACCCTCCTCTTCTCCAAACATTCTCCAGGCAACAAGAGCAAAAGTCACTTAGATTGCTGATTTTTCCATTAACTAGGGGGTATTTGGATTGCTTACTTGTGATAAATCTTTTCTTTCTGGCTGTCCTCTATTTTCTGCATTGTTGTCATATGGGAAAGAAACCATGGTGGTCCTTACAGTAGAAGTTATTATTATTTTGCTTGAAAGTGTTTTTTAAAACAATCAGTAACATAATAAATAGCGCCATTAATAGTGGTAGTGATGGAAGCTAGTTTCTGAGAATTTGCATCTCAAAGCTGGATCCACTGGCACCCAATAGTTTGATCTCTGGATGAAGTTTCTCTCACGGCTGGGCATTTATGACTGCATATGAGTTTATCTGATATCTAATTGAGGGAGTGAAGTGAGAAGGCAATCTTTCCTTTATATTTACAAGGGGCATTTACAGGACCCCTCTTCACCACCCCATTTTTCCATATTTCTAACAGATTAATACCCTTGAGATATTACCCAGCTTGGCCACCATGTTTTCAATTTAACAATGGAAAGAAGTAGACTAACAAAGATACATTCAGAGTAATCACATTAGAGTTTTTTTAAGATGCAGGCCCATGTTTTCAAAATCTGGAGCTTTGATTTGTAAGCTCAGAGCCACATTTAAACTACTACATGACAGGGCAGATTTTCGGAATGGATCAAGGAAAGTTTTGGCACAACAGCATATCTGTAAAATGTTCGCAGATTCAGCTAAAAGCCTGGAAAGGGATTCAGAGCAGCTCTGAGCAGTTGCTGCTCATCCTGCAAATCCGGAATAATCAGTCCTGCTAAAAAATCTGGGTTAGCCTAGGTCCTTTATCCACACTCCATATTCCATTCAAGTGTGAGGGGGAAATTAAAATGCAAAGAAGAAAAGGTGAAAACATCTCAAGAGCTTGTAGCATGTTTGAGGGAAAGAAATACATTATTTGGACTACCTTTGAATATTCTCTTGCCTTACTTTTAAACTATTTTGCCATTGTGACCTTTCTCTGAGTGCCTTGAAGGGTTAATATGTTAATTAAAACAAGGTATTCTACTCTTTAAATTATTAATTAAAAGAAAAACTGCAGCTGGTGTTTAACAGCAACTCAGTCCCAACAGCAGCTTTTAGTCACTTCATCTAAATCAAACATATCATAAAGTTGGCATGAAAATCATATTGTCTGAATGAAACACATCTGGCAACTGACACACGCTTTTACCTATAATGAAAATAACAAACTACCTCTATTATTTATGCAGATGCACTTCAAATGGTTTGCTATGCTGATGTCTTCTACCACTCACATTTGGAAGCTAAAAATCCTAATGAAGATTAATGATTAAGATTGAGAGGGAAGAAGTTGCTTTCTTCCTTCTCAACTGGTGTTATAATATGATACCAGTGCCGTTCTGTTTTGCACTCAGATGACAAAGAGTAGCTTTTTAATTAAACAGAGTGGGGAACGGATAAGCTTGGCATCTTGGTGCTGGCTTATAAAGTCCTTACTCAGGGCGAGTAGTACTTTATACCATAACTGTTAGGATATCATTATACTGTGAGTAGTTCCATTAAAGTCCATGAAATCCCAGTGTGGGATAAGGTCCTACTCAACTTTTTATTAATTTTTGATTTATCAGGTGCTGTCGCACGCTGCAAGAATGAGGATCTCAGTGTAGAAAGCTCTGGGCTGCTGCCTGCACCAGTGTCAGCAGTCTCATAGCCAGGGTGGAGGGACTGGATGAATTCACACAGCTTAGATCTGCCAGAGGTACAAAGTGATGCTGGAAAACAGCTTCACACCCTTCCCTTAGCACAGGGAGTAAAGCAGAAGCTATCGATGTTGACAGAAAGAAGAGAAGAAAACAGAAGGGCTCTGAAGAGGCATCTTGATTGCTAGAACATGTGCTGGGTACTCCTGGGAAATCAAAACATAGGGCTCTTCATTAATACTGAAAGCATATATAGCGTTCATCAGTTATTATTGATATCTAAAGTGCATGCATTACATATGCATATTTTAAAGTCTGGAGTCCCCCTTGCCTGTTTCTCAGAGGACCCAGACTGCAAGCACTTGCTATGTGGTGTATTTCCCACCTCATCCTGACAAAAAAATGAGGTAAACAGAAACAGAGACCTTACCCTTTTGCCTCTCTCGCCTCACCCTGAACATGAGTCTCGCCTGAATACTAAACCTCATACTAGAAACACTGACAGCACCACATCAAAACCAACTAGCTGTTCCTTATATTGAGATTAATTAGTTTATTGGGTAGCCTAATTACATATCTTGAAATATGAGCTTGGAAATATCATTACTGCCAAATGAAAGAAACATAGTTGTTAACATTCACCCCATTCTGACTGATGGTTTTCTATTCTTTTTTAAATAGATATGACTATTCATAAATCAATTAAATTAAATCAGTGGCTTATTCTCCTAGGCTGGTTTTAATGGTTTAGAAGGCAAAACAACTTTAGTGCATGTAATTACATTTCTTTTAATGGAACTTTGACAGCTGTATCAAAATAGCTTTTCTAAGGCAACACCATTCTCTCCTTCTTCTCCAGATGAGTCTGGAAATGCTCCTGTATTATATTGTATGGGGGCATGTGTGCAGAAGAAGAGAACATTGCTCAGTAAGGCAGATGAGCTCAGGAAGTGGAAAGAACATATGCAATCCTTCCCTCAGCAACACAGTATTATTTCCAGAAAAGTTTTCTTTCCCTCTAGAAAATCTTTTGCAACACAGGAACTAAGAACTAATAGGAAAGCAGTCATGGTAATAAACAGTACCATCTTAGTTTCCAGGGAAACTAAGAAACTCCAGCTCCAGTGTGTTTGCTGGTTTTTTTTTCTTTTTGTTTTACATCATCAAGAATAGTTTCTAAATCTCCTTATGAGGATATTCAATTTTTAAAGCCTTTTCTTTAAATGGCAAGTTTAGAGTTTTCCACCTCATTGCAAGATGGTCTATAAACACTAAAATGTATTAGAACAACTTTTATTTCTGAAGGTGAAAAACGATCCTATATATCATTTAAGATGTTATGAGTTTAAGGTGTGAGAAAGAATGATCTTCTATCATGGAGACATTTATAAGAGGAATGCCTATTTTAGAATTGAATGAAAATGTCAAAGAGAAAAGTAACGAGATTAAAAGTGTTTGCAAGATGATGGAGCTCACTATTCTGAGGACTACAGAAGGGCTGGCTCCTGAAAAAGACCGTATCAAAGACACAGATGCAGACTCTCTTAACATGAGGAACTATAAGAAAAAAATACAAGAAGCTGTTATAACACCAGCAAAAGCTCTTTCAGGACCTAGAAAACCAAAAGCATTTTTTTCCTAAGTGATTGTAAAAGAGTAGTGCAACCATTTGACTTCATATGCATACGTACTACAAATGCATGGGAATCGTACAAATGCATGAGAGAAAAAAATCAGAGAATCAAAAATAAATCCTCCTCACATCACTAATGAATCTAACTTACATGATTTAAGATGTTACTGCACAAAGCTGTTTGGTTCATCCCTCGACTGAAGTTCCTGTGTCCACAGCAGAGCTGGCAAAAAGACATGTGCCTGTACCCCAGCTATCCCATACAAAGTTTGATTTCTTAATTTATGGCTGATTTCATCAACACAACATGAAAAAGATGACAGTGCAGTGAGCTCACCAAGACTGGAACTCTTAACCTCGCAACCCACAGCATAGCCATGCTCAATCTTTAGCCTCTGAAAGAATGGCTGCTGAACTTTGCTCCAAGACAGCAGCTTTTGGATCGATTGTATGAATTGAGCTTTTAGGCTATAGGAGCTATGATCTTTACCTAATTTTTATTGAGGACAATTCAAACTTTGCAATGTGAAAGATGGATCATCTAAGTGGAGCACAGGACTGGCCATAGCACATTGACACTGGTCAGGGTTAACCAACCAGCCACTACTCCAGGAGGATGGCTGGGCAAGCGTTCTTCCTCTGCTCCTACTGGAAACTCCCCTTCTTTCCCCTCTTCTCCCTCCATCCAAAATAATGTAAAGAAATACACAATTCAGTGCATGTTCCTTATCCTCACAGTCATCCTGCTGACATTGAATATATAGCAATAAAGAGAAGGTGGGAAAATTACTTTTGCTGCCAGGAGGGTGGGAAAGTCTGGTGCTGAACAACCGTGATATGGATTTACAGAATGACTGCTCACATGGAGATGTTGGTGAGGAATTGTGCAAGACGAGAAGACTTTTTTTTTTTTTTTAACATGAGCAAATCAAGTGTTTTCCAAAACATGCAACAGATTAATAGAGTTGGAAGCTCATGTATGTCCTGTCTGAGCTGACAGCAAGTAAGCAAACAGTTAGAGCTTTCCCTTCTTACAAATAGGCACATCTAATTTCAACTTCATCTTATTGTTTCACAGGAAGTAACTTACTGTGATAAAGTGCTTACTAATTATTGGTAGTTTTGCAGATGCAATTTACTTGCTTGTTCTGGCTGCAGGTTTGCTTTCAGAGAGACCTTCCAACTCCAGATGATTTGGAAACCTATGCAGAAATATGCACTATATTACCCTATAATAGAACAACCTGCATGGCTTTTATAATAGGGCCCACTGTTACACTAGTGACTCTGACCAGCACAGATAAATAGTATAAAGTATAAGTAATTTCACAGATGTTTTCCAGGCAGCTGTTTCACTAGCAAGTGTGATGAAGATATTTATATTTTTTTCAGGTTCTACCTGGCTTCCCACTTTGAGGGTCTTTGTTTAAATACTCTTCTGACAAAGATATATACCATAGGGACGTGTAACAATGTCTGTCTGTCTAAAAGAATAGCAAACATGACCAGCAGGCAAACACATGGACTAGTATATTAACATGCAAAAAGCAGTTAGGTAATTTTGAATCATAGGTCAAATAATTATCTCTCTGATACAGAGGAAAAAAATATTAGTGCTTTTGCAGGAACGAAACTCAAATACTCAAGCACACTGGCCAGCCTGCTTTAATGGATTCTGCACTCAGAATCCATTTCCAAAACAGAATTCACAATGAAGTTTTTCTTCTGACTCCTGTTTTTGTCCTTAAAAATGGTGGGCTGAGGTAGTCTTTACAGTTAGGACACATCTGAAGGTTTAAGGCCATCTCTTTTTGAATTGTTATAGTAACCATTATTTTGCCGTTTAATATCCTGTTGTATTAAATTTCATTATGAGTTCATATAAGACATTAAATCAGCTTCTTTAGAAAAAACAACAGAAATATAAATATCCTATTCGGCAAAAATCTTCTGTTACTGCATTTTGTATTGTTTATTCCTTAGGAGTCAAACAGAAAATAAACCCCAACAAAATATGCCATAGGTACTATCCTTGTAATAAAAAGGTTGAAGTCAGGGGCCAATGAGATTTAATGTATGCAGAAAGCATACAGCTACTCTACTGTATGGACAGCCAGTGAATGACCTATATTAACATGAGAAAATCTGACTTAAAAGGTGACTCAGTCTGAGCTGAGAAGAGGCTGTGTATCCAATCTCAGATTTGAACCAATCCATGTACATTTTGATGGGCTGTCATGACGGTTGTTGCTCTTGCTAGATTTTCACCCTTCCAAAGCAAAAGAAAAAAAAATAATAACAAAATCATGTTATTAGCTGCACAGATGATAGATTTTGCTAATGTAATATACAAATAATTTTCTTCTCTAAACTGTATATGCATCTGAATGTTAAAGCCTCAACCCACTTAAGTCACAGAACTTCCCAGAAACAAGAACAAAAGAAGAGATGCTATGACATAGGTGTTGTAAAAGTAGAGTTGAAGAGGGTGTAGAATCACAAATCCCTTGGTTTTCCACTGATCTCCAACATATGCCACATTTTTATAATGGCAACCGGAGAGGTGGAATGCAAGTTTGATTTTCAGCTGTGCATTCTTGTTTTTCCCAGAAAAATGTCATTGGGAAATATTTGTACTTATATGCTTGCCTGCTTGCTCAATTACAGGAGTAATTAAGATCCATTTTAAACCGCAGTTGAATGGCATATGCCAACATTCAGAAAGCTTTTTAAAAGGCTCCAGACTTTGTGAAACTTTGGGTTTCCCCAAAGCACCCACTGGACAACACCATCAATAACAACGAAATGAAAAGACAGACAATGGGGGTTCTAGCACTGACAACCACAGAGTGTCTTGTCCTGAAGAGTGCCTGAAGGCAAATGGCTGGCGAGCTCTGTCCTTGAGCACTGCTGCTCTGCTGCACAGCTTGCAGAGCATTCCCCATGACAGTTCTTCCATGTGGTCTAAACAGGGAGTGTTCTGGAAAGAAAAAAGTTTTGAGTTCTTGTCCTTGCTCATTCACTTGCATCTTTCTTACACTCTTTTTTTAGCCTTCACTTTTATGGATGAACTTAATCTAGTTTTTTTAATGATTGAAGCTTTTGCTCACAGATCTTAAATAATAATCACAATAATTATTTTTTATCATGCTCATTTATACGTGCCTCCTGCCAACGTGCCTGAGGTGCTGCACAGACACTGCAAAACATAGTACAAATTGAACATAATAAAAGAAAATCCAATTAAATATTCAGAAAGCTGCGTATAATATTAACAACAGAAAGGCTGTTTCCAAACACAAGTAATTTCTAGGCAAAATCACTGCAAATACAGAGGGATTCCTGTGAGGTTCTTGCTACCAACTCTATCATATCCACCTAACTACAGCAGAGGAAACCTTTGTTCATTTGCCTCTAGCTGGCATCTTCAAAATACTTTCTTCATTTTCTTTTAAAATATTTTTGAGATTGTTTCTGCTTTGTATGCAACCCAGAAAATCTATCTTTTTTGATACCTGCAGAGCTATTATAATATGGTCATTTCTGGCCATCATCTTTAAAGCAGCTAAACTGACAATGTGCCATAGAAGGTATGCTCTTACTCTGTTGTACAAAAATGGAACTGAGACAGGGAGGAGGCTAATCTTGCCAAGATCAAACAAAGCTTGTGGTAGAAAAAGAATTTGCACCCAAGTCTTCCAAATGCCAGTCTATCACCCCAACTAAGCTGCAGTAAATCTTCAGCTGTCACCAAAACACATGAAATTTGGGCATTAAAATACAAATGAGGAAATCCCAAATCATGAAATAGCAGCTGTGAACTCAAAAGCAGATATAACGTGTTTGTACGCAGTCCTTGACTGCATACATACAGATGCCTTTCAAAATATCCATAGCATGTGCAAATGTTAAGGATCAATTTGATAAAACCTTAAATTTAAACTCTTTTGAATTTGCAAATGGTCTACTTTTTTCTATGTCCTGTTTTTCCCGCATGTTTCTTAACCACTTGTCAGACAAGCTCTCCTAAATCTAAGCTTCGGAATATCTGTGCAGCTACTGAACTGCATGTAGTCTGCTTGTTAACAAGAAATGAAGCTGGAAGTTAAGTCACTGCTAATTAAACTCATAATTACAAATGAAAGGTCAGATAGCAGATCCAAGGGCTGTTTGAAAATGTAATACGACAAAAGAAAGAACAAACTCTCATGTAACAATTCAGCCCGTACTTGGCAGACTGACCCATTAGAAGACTTCTCAGCTGCATACAGTTCTGAAGGCACATACTAGAATAATAAATGCAAATCATTTGGGTTTAAGCAAGTTTGTCAAGGATTAGCACAGACTCTAAACATTACCTAGATTTCTATTTAAAAACAAAAATTAAGAATTGCTTATTTACAAAGTTAGACCATGGATCACGGCCTCCTAGCCCGAGCTCCAAAGTGGTTGCCTCCAGCACATTCGCAAAAAATGCCTTCTCTTTTGGAACCGGGTAACATCTTGCTCCTCTGCCCATGTGCGGTTGGGAAATCTGCTTGATGGTTCACTGCCCTGCCTGTGAATCTCCACGAACACAGAAATCCTGAGGTAACCACTACATTGCTTTTGTTCCCTTGTTGTGAGGTTAGGGCAGAGAGAAGATGAGAAGAGCACAAGAGGTAATTTGGACAGAGGGCTTGAGAAGCAATATTAAAAGAGCAAAGGGGTGTAGAAGTACCAACCGCTAGCAACTGGAAAATGGGAGGACAGCTGGGGAAGGTTCACACTATTTTCTGCTATCCTTGATCTCCTGAAGGGCCAGAGGTTTTGATGTGGATCTCAAACTCCATGTTCTGACCCTCCCCACTGACCTGTTACAGCAGGATGAGTGATGGGCACACTGGACACACAAGAAGCAAGGCAGCACGTCCAGCCGTGCCAGACCAGAAAGCCAGTGCCTCTCCCCATTATCATGCTTGTGATGGAGCCCTTGAAGGTTTGCGAAAATCCAAGTTCTTTCCAAGTTAGGCATATTTCTTACATGGGATCTGGGCACCTGGACAGCACAGGACTTGGGAACTCATTTGGGATTTAGGAAGTCTCTGTCAGGAAATACAGAAATACAGGCAGCGTATAAAAGCTGCTTTCTGCTCTGGGTATTTCACCTTTCTGTGAGCCACAAGCAGTCCCTGAAACTCATGGCAGGGTGGAAAAGCGTTGCGAGATTTTCCAATACCAGATTTAAAAAAAAATATTCCTTCATCAGCAGGCTTTCATCTGATGTGCTAATTCTAACAATCTGCCTTCCAACAGTTCAACTTTGCTTCAGTGAATGCCTCACCAAGCCCCTTCTAATAAATATCATTTATGATTTCTATGACACACTTGTTTTGCAGTGAAATTATGGAGGTAAGGATCACTGGGTTGATTGACACCTAGTTATTCAATCAAACATACTCCTATTCTGCTAGTCACAGACCACACATGCCAAATTCGATGCTGAAGCAACTTTTATTAGGCACTTTGGAGGAGGCTTGGGAAGAAAATCAGTCTTGTAATGAAAATGTTAACTATGTTGCAGCTCCTGCAGCACCATAATACTATTTTCTCTCCTGCTGGCAATTCAGCAGCAGCAGTACTGAACACCAGAGGACTTTCCTATGGAGGAAGAGATAACAGCACACATTTACTGAGAGGATGGGGGGTTGGTTTCTTAACAATGGAATTATACACAGATGGATTTGGTGAGCAAATTTTTTGGCTATAACTCATTGTGCCTCTTTGGGTGGGAAAAATGGATTTCAAGTAAGTATTCCCTTCTGGGTCCATGAAAGATATAATGGGGGCAAGCTGAGTGGCAAATTTAGAAAGGCAAAAATAGTCACTCCACATTATATGAAGCTGAAGCTACGTAAGTAGTACTGGGAGCTGAGACACCAGGCCATGATGCATTCATGTAACGCAGTAATTTACTTTCTCAGGAAAAATATTTGTAAGATGTTTCTCCTAAAGAATGGGGACATGAAAATATTTTCATCATAACTTAGAAATGTATGAAGGCTCAACAGAGTTTCCAGAGCACCTATTTCTTTACCCCATCCTCTGCCTCCTAAGGCACAAGCAGTTTTTGATTAGACAGTTCAGACCAGATCTCTCTCTCTCTCTCTGTGTAGCAGGATCTCAGGGAGATTCTGCAAACTTTGTAAAATAGCCATAGGCAAGCCAAGACAAGCAAGTCCTTTAACTGGCTCAGTTATGCCAACCAGTGATCAAATCAAAGAGTTTTCTGATAGCTACCGTTTCAGATTATTTGGGGAATGATTCAGGTGCCTAAGCCAAAGCAGCCGGGACCAGCTGAGACCCAGACAATATGAATAATCCACATTGTGGCTGACAACACCTAATAGAGACCTCTGCCCTCATAGCTAAGTAGCTAGAGCAGAGGCAGTGAACCCTATGGCAACTCAAATTACTTTAGACATTTCTGGTTTGGCACCTGAATTCCTCTGCTAGTGTTTGCAGATCACAGTAGAGTGCTTTCTTCCTTCTGTATCCTCACCTTGTAAAAGGGGATGTGAGACCAGGAACCTGAAAAGTGGCAACTGGGATCTAAAGTCCCCAAAAAACACGAAGCTGCTCCTTTATCCAAAAATCTTCTCCTCCCTCAAGATTCTTGGAAATGTCCTTTTCATTTTAATAAGAACGGGAATGAAAACCCCTTGTAAATGTTGAAATAACTCAGCCTCAAAGGCCTCCTCTAATAATTCATAGTTCTGCTCTTAAACCTGTGTCTCTTTTTGCAGGTTCCTCACTGCATTTCACCCCTTTTGTCCTGAACTTTGCTGAGTTTTGCGAGGTGCTCAATAGACCAAAGAGACAACTCCCTCTGCCAGGAAGGAACTAGAACTTTCAGAAATTTTTGAGAAGATCATTATTCAAGCTTTCCAGATAACTATTTCTGTTTTGGGTTTCAAAAGCAATTTATTAATTGAGTTTAACCTTATTCCTGCTACAGCCAGACCTCACATGTACTCTGGGATAGTTTTATTCTGTTTAGTTTTTCATGTTATTTCCAGAAATTACTTGCAGCTCTTATTTCTATTAACTGTTAAACTCCACTTATTTTGGCCAAACTAACAGAAAATTAATTTTAAAACAAAACTTTTTATGGTTTTGTGCTGGTTTTATTATTACTATAACACTATATCCATACAAAGCATTACATTACCTGCAAGTACACAGTGGCAAGTTAAAAACTGGAAATACTGTTCAGCTTATGTTTATGAGAAACATACTTATTTGTGACCTTCTGTGCAGATACCACAGAGAAGGCAGAAGGAGCTTTTTTAACTGCCAGCCTCACCTAAGTGCCAATGACTCTGTTTCAGGAGCCGAGCAGAAAGATTATAGTCCCAGTTTTCCCAGTGCAACCCCAAGTGAGACCAACAGAGTAACTGTGTTGCTCTCAGCACCTAAAATCCTTAGCTAAGCATTTTCTAGGAGGAGAGCCTGTGTTGCACTGCCTGTCCTCTGGCCACCTCTCCACTCCATCACTATCAGACCAGCCATGAGATACCAGGCTCTAATCCTATCGACACTGACCATGGAAGATCAACGGCTCTCCCAGTACTCCATGACTGTGTGAAGCTGGGAATTTTGTACATGTTTTGAGAGAAAAAATTAAAACATGCTTTAGCCTTTAAATTTTCTGAAGAAAAACAAATTACACACACACGCACAAATTGCCACCAAACAACTAGTAGCTCTCTGGAGCTGCTTAGAAGTCTGGTGTATTGAAAATATTCTCATTGGGCATGGATTAGTAGGCAAATGGCAAGGGAAAGAAGTCAAAGGTGCAAGATAAATTGGGTTTGTTACAGAAGTTGTAATTTATCATCACAATAATGCCAATGCAACTGTAGAGAATTGTGTACAAATTTAATAAAACAAGTGCTATATTACATCTATTATCCTGGAGTCAGGTTTGGTTATCTTTTCGTCCTTGAGAAGAAGCTTTTTCTGCAAACAATTCCACTGAATGTGGCCATTTATATTTTGGCCATTTTTATTTTAAAAGACCACCTATATTACCTTACATGCAAATAATGGTATAAAAAACAGTGTATATCAAAATATTGAGAACATAAAGTTACACATTGAAGGTGAGAACTGAAATGTTATATAGTTCCCTATGGGTGACAGTTCCCTCTGATATTGAGCAAAGAAATAAAAACAGCTGAAGCAGTGAAAGCTCTAGTTAAGCAAAATACATACAAACATGAAAGACATCTCTTCTAGAAAAATACACAATTAAAGTGCCATTGTTCCCTCCATGCACCTGTCAAAAATGCTTGGGGGTTGTACGAGTGAAGGAGAAGGGGGATTGAGAAGAGAAAAGCAGCCACTGCAAATAAGCAGAGTATTTTATAGAGAGTTATCTCGTTCCTGCAAGAATGAGCGCTCAAATGGATAATACCTTTCTGTGAAATCCAGGTTTCCAGCTTCACATTAAGAAGAGGCTCTTACCTTATAGGATTATCCATTCTTGATACTGTGAGAAATGCTGCTAAGTTTGCTGTGTAGGAAGAGCACACGATAAGAGTGAAGAGCCACCAGCTTCCCATTACAATGCGCATAGCCACAGAATTGACGGTAGATTCACCCCCTACAAACAAACAGAGAAAATGAGGGTCTCTCAGAGGCTTCCATTTACGATCACCCTCTGTGTGCCCTGCTTTGTTAAACTCTGTTGGAGCTACACCTCTGCATTTCTGCTTCCCCTCCAGACTGCCCTTTCACTGTGAGAAAAGCACTGCTTCCTTTAAGACTGATAATTTACATTTTCTCCAGTCAACCTCTTGCCCTGGAAACTGTTCTACAAAATAATTTTTCAAAATATTTCCCTTGGGAATTATTGAAGATCAAATCTACAGAACATCAAAAATATTCTAAATAAAGAAACTTTAGTGGTGAAGCACAACTAATATGCAGGAATTAAATAATTAGTGTTCAGACTATATTAATATTCTGTTTTCAATGATCATTTCAGATTTGGAAAAAAACCACAAAACTGTCCAATGGTTTGCATGCTATCTGTGCTGTTTTTAAATTTGCAAAGAATGAAACATTAGTGTCATTACTTGTTACTCTTTACAACATTTCAAACAACCTGAAGATTTCTTTCTAGCAGGCTTCAAGCACAGTTATGCTTGAACATTTTTGGAGACCAAACTTTACCATACAGCTGGTGCTAGTCACTTCAGCATATGTTTGTGCTGATTATATCTTACTGTACTTAAACACATCAGGGATGTCACCTTAATGAGATGAGGGACCAAGTTTCATAGCAATAGCAAGGATTTTCCAGCTGAAGCTTTATAAGCTTGCAATCACAATGAAAAAAATACAGAAAAAACATTAACAACATACCCATATGTTAGCATTTGACAAAACTTGCCCTCCAAGATTAGCAGTAACATTATAGATAAGGGCCAAAAACTGTGTGGGCAGATTTTGCAAACAATTATTTACAAAAGTAACTTTGTTAGTGGTAGCAGTCCTACTGAATTCCATAGGATTAGTCCTATGCCTGGAGATTCCTGAGTGTAAAGTTAGTTACATGACTACAAATCATTTTCCTATTCAGTTCAAAGAACCAAAAGATAAACTGTCCCACATTAGTTCGAAAACATATAATTTTCTAACATTAAATTTAAACAATTAGAAAAGGTGCCAGTTTCAGAGTTGGAGAAGTATTGTAATTCTGCACCAAGCAGCTCTGTAGTTTATTTATCACATGATAATTTTCCCAAAGTGGAAAAGTCTGCATGGAGTCCTTTCTCTGGAGTTACTGAGAGACAGAAAAGCAGAACATAATCCCCCAAACTTATCTACCTCTTCCCACTTTTCATCAGCTGGGCTAATAAAATGTATTATCTCCCTGTATGAGCCTTCTGTTTCATCTTTAGACCATTCTCGCCAAGACTAACAAGTCCCGACCTGCTTTACCCAAGGCAGAACATTTCTGAATATCCAGCAGTGGTGTTTATAAGAGAGTAAGTACCTTGCTGAACAAAGGCGCCGTACACGACCCAGATGGCACTGTGGAGGGTGGAGGAAGCAGAAGGACTCGGCTGGGAAGCGTTCTGCGCCCTGACTGCCTGAATGCGGTTCAAGACAAATATCAAGACACCGACTATAGGGATGGCTGCAGCAATGCAAGCCCACACCGCAAAGTCGAAAGGAGCAAAAAGAGAGAAGATGTTGATTTTTTCTTCAGGCTTTTTGATTAAGATCCCCACGGAATAGTCCATGTACCGCTTGCTGAAGTCCACAACACTCTCTCGTTCTGGTGTTATAGTGATGGCTGAGATGGCTAGGTCTGCTCTCTGCGAGACAAACGCAACAGATCAGATCTCTTCCTTTCACCATGAATTCTGCCAGCGTGAGCCTTAAGGAGAAGCTTTTTAAGAACCAAGTGACTCCATGCATTTCTTTCTATAATTTAACACATTTAGACAAATCAAAATAAATTGTCTAAAAATAAAACCAGAATCAGTTTCATCATTTGAACACTAATTAATTGCACTGGTCTAAAGCAAAATAGTGAAACGTAACCTGTCAAAGTATGCTAGAACAAAAAGCATCACCCTGACTCCTCCGTGGAATGAGTACAATTTATTTAACCTTTATCTCTCACTTGTATTCCAAAGGATGCCTAAGACTCCAGACTGTACTAACCTGGTGCACTGAAAGCAATAAGAAAGAACACCATTTATTTAGCTTGTGTATTTGGTAGCAAGGTGCAAAGACTAACGTTTGTCGTTCTCCCTGAAGAGTCGCCAACTGCCCATGTTCATGAAGGGATTTCATATGACAGCTGGAGGGAAGATTTTGTTTGGTTTTTTTCTATGAATCAAGTGATTGCAAAAACTGGAAGAATGCACCAAAGGCAACACTGCTCCTGAAACTGCTTTGACCTCAACATTTAAAGTAAGTTGTACATGTAGAGGGTCCTTAAAGTGCATGCAAACTCAATGAAAGATAAATCAGGAGTTAATAAATAAGATTCCCAAAGCTTTTAAAGAGCTGCAATTAGATTTTGAATGTTTTTCTATCTTAATACAAACAGTTCTCTTCAAAAAATAAAATGTACTTTTTGTTTCCTATCTCTACATTTTGTTGGGAAAATAAAGCAAATGTTAGGTGAGAGAGGTCTGCTTTGAAATCCTTTGGAGTCAGTGGAAAAGCTAGTAGCAGAAATACCATTAAAAAATACCATTACAGATACTTTCTTGCTTCAAAGAAAGAAATTTAACGGGATTTCTTAGCACTTTTTCAAGTCAATGACATTCAAACAGCTTATGTCAATGTAAAATAAGCAAAAAATTCTTTGTATTTCCTAGCACCAGCCAAGAATATCCCATTATCATACACACACTTGCTATTGCTTTAATTGCTTCTATTTCTTCCTAAACATCTACTTACCAGATACCAAGCCTCCTACTTACTAAATAATGAGAAAGCTTTCACTTTCAATAATAACTCCACTGCAGAAGAGTAACCTTTTCTACAAAATGCAGCAACATGGAATATTAATTCCTTTGATTCTCCTTCTTGATTAACATTTGTCCCATGTCAGATAGCGAGAACAGAACAAAACACACTAATTTCGTTCTTCAGGAGACTCTAAGCTACGGACTTTCCCCATTTACTTCAATGGAGTTCAATTAACTTACTCCCAATTTGCAAGACTGTAATTAAGAAAAGAAATTTGGTCCTCTCTGTTTTAAATGAACAAATAATCTTGAGATCAGTTTAAATTCTGGTCCTTCAAAACACTTCTTTATGGTATATTACTAGGGTCACTTTTCCTGTTTTGGAGTCAAACAGTTGATCATTATCAAACACATTGCCACAAAGGGACCCAAATAAATTCATACCTACAAACAAGTAGCAAAGACATAATGACAAAATTTAAAATAATAGTAATTAATATTTTAAGAAGAATACATTTTTTTCTTCTATTTTCCATAGTCATTATTCACACACACATACATGTCCTCTCTTCTTATTCTTAGAAATATGCAAACACACAGATTTACACTGATATAATTTATGTTGTGAACAGTTGGGAGTAAATAGAACAACAGACTCTCTATGTACAGGGTCTTAAATTGCACAGTTTATACCACACTCAAACCACCCATAACTCAGAAGTGTTCTGTACTGGTGCCTTCTTCCGAATTAATTCTCTTGTAATTTGGAATGGAGGAAGGGAGAATTTAAACGACCCCCTTAAAAAGCTTTGACACCCTACTCTGAACAGTCTTTTTTTTTTTTTTTTTTTTTTTTTTTTTTTTTTTTTAAAACGCAGCTTCTTGTGTACCTTGTTAATGAGTTCTCCAATCATGCCATTCCAGGAGCTGTTTTGAAGCTGCTGTCCATATTTGCCATCAGGAGCTTGATATATCTCATACTTGAAGCCCAGATTCTTGGCAAGCGCATCCAGGACATCAATGGAAAATCCCTTATATCGCTTTGGTTGCCCAAGTATGTTCTCTGCCACCATCACAAAAGGTTCTTCCTGAGAACAGAACAATATCTTAACTGATACTTGAAACAAGTTTTTTGGTTTACTTCTCTTGGCAAAAGGTTGTTTCCTGAGTTAATTCTGGACAACTTGGCACAGATTTTGAGACACTAATAACCTTCTGAGGCAAAAACTGTAGGCCAGGCGGGATACAATGAGGCATCCCAAACAGACACCAGTGCTTCAGCACCTGAGTCCTGCCCATGGCCTTGGGATTTCCAGAGTTCATGAGAAGAGGCAGAGAGTCCAGAGGACAATTCAGCCCCCTCTATCAGCTTCCTGGTGTCCACAGGAAGAACTGCTCTCTGAAGTACCTGCTTCTTCTCACTGACTATAAAGAGGGCACAGACACCTACTTTAGATGTTAAGCATGTGGGTCCTAGATAGGAACTGTCCATCTATCTCAGAACGTATCAGATTTAGAAAGCCCTCTTTTACAGACAATAATCTTTTATCCAGGAGACATATTGAAACAAGAGCTAAAAATGCTGTATTTAGTGAATACTTAAAATTTTGAAAATTCAAAGAATAACCTTCATGGTTCCTGGTTCCTGGAGTCTTTTATACTAAAGTACGTTTTGGGACCGAGGAAATGCAGCATTTTTTGGTATGTTTTCTGTCGGGCGTGGGCTTTCCTGTGGGGGAATGCCGGGCTGGTGATGGCACAGACATTGCAGTTGGCTGCCTTTGCAACCTGGTACTGACATTCTCATGGAAGGGATCTGCTCACCTCCCACATAATCTACAACATAACCTCACCTATCCCCAGACAAAGGAAAGAAAACTGGGGGCTGAGAGGAGTGCTTTAATGATCTCATGCCGTACTTCCTATTTGTACCATGATTCAGAAAAAGAGAAATAAAAATCACAAAAAGATACCACACCGCATTCTGCAAGATGCAAACTACAGTATTTTAGGCAGGAATGCATTCAAGCCCTAATTTGCCCCTAATTTAGCACTTTGCTGACAGAAACTCCGCTCCGGATACTAACAGACCATAGTCCCAAAAGCATAAGGATTTTTTTTTGAAAGACCACGCCTTTCTAAAACATATAGTTTATCTCAATGGGAATTTGAGCTTGATAGAGGAAACATTTGATTAAATTTTACAGCCTGCAGTGTACAAGAGCCAAGATTAGATTATCATAATTGGCCCATCTGATCTTAAAATCCATGAAATGTTAGAAACTGCATATCTGAGTTAGAGCACCATATCTGGAACACACCCCTGTGCACTCAGGCCCTGTGCTGGTTCCATGCTCAGTAGGAAACAATGCAGAAAAACAGCATAAGCAAAAACCAAAATGCTCTGTATCTCTGACAGTGCACAGCTTCAGATAAAATAATAAAAGCCCATCATCTATCTATGTAACTGATCATCCAAAAATACAGAACTGAAAATGATAGGGAAAACTACTGAAGGAAGTCCTGGAATACTCAAATTCTTTTCATTTTGAGCATCTGTTTCCCGAACTCATATAGGATCATACCAAGACAGTCACCACTTTGAGTGTCAGTCCTTGTAAGTCATTGCCCAGCCGTCGTTCTTGTAGACTACCATTCAGCCCTTTCTCAGAGTCCCACGTTGCCAACTAGAATAGAAAGCAGAGTGAGTTTGAAGGACTGTTAGGGAGAAATCTTTCAATATTTACATAAACATTTAACAGTATCTTGACCAAATCCAGAACTGATGTAGAGAGGATAAGAGAAGCGTGTGGTTTTTAATGCAGAATCAGAACTAGTGAGATACAGAGGACACACATAAACAAGTGCCTTGCCTGAACGGATTTTCATCAATGCCTGTAAAATAACTGCTCTATTATCTGTAGTATTTGTCATATTATTTCACTTAGATCACTCTGATAGGACATTTCTCTCCAGTAAGTTTATATTGCCTGACAGTCCTCAGGATTATCTGTGGTCTCACTATCCAACATTTCCCTCTCTGCTCAGATCCCCTTCTACTTTTCAAATCACTCCCTACTGCTTATCAAAGAGTGACCTTTTTTCCTGCTGCATAATGTTCTTGTTCACTGATGGTCATAAATTCTTGACACAGATTCTATGGTGTCAAACTGCCTCCTCTTCTCTCTTGGACTTTCTTCAGATTCTATCTTAAGTCCTATTTTCTCTCTTCTTGTCCTACTTCTACCTCATCAGTAAAACAATGACAGCCTCTCAAGTTCCCAGGCTCCTAGTGATCAAATATCTCATATCTGCCAATACTTCATGCATCTGCTAGATGTACCTGGATGCATGCTTTCAGGATATCTCCCTGGAATATTACATCTAAATATTTTATTTTTCAATTAAATGTATCACTTTAAAAATCAATTTTACTGCATTTTCTAAAGAGAAATGTAGTAAAATTCAATAGAATACGTTCAATAGAAAAGTCAATCTTAAGTGACCTTTGGATTACTCAAACTAAATATGCTCTTCAGCAGCAGCAGCAGTCACACAATACTTTTGCCTTCAAACAGAATCCATGGTGTCATTTTGTTCAGAAGTCATAAATAGAATCATGTAGAAACTGTTTCCTTTTTTTTCATCTGTACTCTTTAACACCAATATTATGCTCACATATGTGGAAGCAGAGTTGTTAGCTGAAGGCATGCCCTGTAGAAATTAAACATAGTCCAAGATCTGTGAAATGTGGCTTCTTACTGCCAGAAGCTAATTTTCATGTAACAAGTCAAAACCTTCTTGGAAAGAACTTACTTCACCGAAAATGCCTATGGCTAGATGTCCTACATGATTTATTTCTATGACTTCAGTTTTATCCTAAAGCCTCAAAAATCAAACCCACAAATAAAATGTGATGGGAGAGATCTGTAGAGTTTTATTTTTGTTTTGTTGCACTAAACTAATGAACAGGGAACTAGAAAAGAACAGGACATTCAGTGAATATTCAGACATCATAATTATCACAACTGATGAAAATTATTCTATAGTCACTAAATCTGCAAAGCTGAGACACAGGAGAGGACAGAATTAAGCTACACCTCCTTTACTTCAGCTGCCCTGGAGGATGGAGGAGGAGAATGACTGAATAATATTCAGCTTTCTAATGACATTCCTGAAAGCTAAATATCTCAGATTGAGAACTCTCCCCCTGTGATGCCAGTTTGGAGTGACAGATGTGCTTCTGCACATAAAAGTGTCTGCAGCAATACAAGTAGATACCTATAGCCGTGGTATCTTTTAAATTCAAATGTAGATGTTTGTTCTGAAGTATGTCCAGATGTTTCCTTTGCTATTGCCAAACAAAATTGACCAATTTGTCAGCTGACATAAATCAATATTGTTCAACAGACTTCAAAGACCAGTATGGGTGTGTGTGGTATATATCGTGTCTCAAATCTGTAAAGAAAGTTTACCATCTAAGATTTCCTCAGCTGTCCTATGCACTAAGTATATGATAAAGATACATAGAAGGCTTCGGCCAAAGTGGCTTGCACAATCTACAGATGATGATTAAACACTTATTAAAAAATGGGAAATGTAACACATTCATTTATTGCTTCACCACTGGTGGACTGACATTTCAATTCCTGCTCCCACTCCTTTTCCCTTCAAAAATTTGATCTGATTTCATATCAAGGCCTTAGACTTTTTGAACACCCTATATTTTGCATTCTGTGTTAACACTAAGAATTCCTAACAGAGGCTGGAAACATACCAGTGTAAAAACATAAATTTATTCCTTTTATTCAAAAGGAAATAGACAAAGATTCCTCTTCTACATAGTAGGGGTAGGTGCAAGGAGGAGGAGAATATTCCACTTCAGCACCGAACTCCTCTATAGAGGCACAGACTATGCAGATAAAGTTGATAAATGAAACATGAGGAAAACCTTTTCCAGAAGGGATTTTTCCTGTGCATCCTAGTGCTTCAGAACATTTTATTTGTTCAGAAGTATACCAATTTTAACTTCCACCTCTTGCAGACAGAATTTTGTTTATAGGACCGATTTATTTACAGATATGTCTACCAATTTGTGACAGCTGACCTGTCAAGATCAGTGCCCAAGAAACTAATTTCCAGCACTGTTAAACACAATGAGTACTGCTGTTATTTGATAAGGTTGTTTAAGTTTCATTCTTTGTGGAAATATGTGCCGTGTTTCTACCAGGATTCTGAAGCCAAAGGTTACAGCACAGCCATCAGCTGGTAAAAGATAAAGGACTTTTAGACCTGACTATAACAAACAACTGCTTGCAGAATCAGCACTTGTAGGATGTATTTAAAAAAAATCGATGGTCTCTGGAACATATATTTAATGGCAGTCTGGGTGGTTTTTTTTTTGATTCTCAGGTTTCTGGGTTGTGGGAGTTCAAGTTTTGAAAACAGCTACTTTAAAAAAGTGTTTCAACTTGCACCTTCTTCCTAGCTTCTCTTTCTGAAATAGCCATGTTGCTGGGAATCCTGTAGTTCTAGCCAAACATCAGAAGCCCAATCATCCAATAAAGACAAACCAGAAAGAACAACTGTGAAATTCAGACAAAAAGATAATCTGTTGGAAAATTCTGACTCAAGACATGCTTCTGACCTTTATCAATATTTACTGCATTTTCAGTCAGAACTGCAAGAAAAAGCTTGGAGGGAGAAAGTCACAATTTTAACATTGTTTTCAACCTCCACAAGCAATGTACCACTCCAAACACACATACTCAACACACAAGCGAAACAATTACATGGCTAGACAACCTGGGAATGTGACATCATCCAAAGTAAGCCTCATGAACCTGCTGCTCAGGATTTTGTCCTGAAAGGTACTGATGTCTGTCACGACCTCCAAAGAACACTTGATGTCAATGTAACTTTGGGGTTCCTGAGTTCCCATCAAAAAATTAGAAGCCAAATTCTGCAAAGGAGTTTCATGACTTTGTTAATGATGCAGCTGTGGGCTGCCCAACACTTAGTTAGCGATTAGTTCCCCGGGGGGAATCATGTTGAGATGTCGTGGTAAACTCACACCAGAGAATATCAGAAACTACTCCACAGCAGTGTGAAGACCCTCATCAGC
This sequence comes from Morus bassanus, assembly GCA_031468815.1. Classification (NCBI taxonomy): domain Eukaryota; kingdom Metazoa; phylum Chordata; class Aves; order Suliformes; family Sulidae; genus Morus; species Morus bassanus. Next base: position 10,016,841 of record CM062583.1, read on the forward strand.
ACAACAAGGCAGACAATCTTTCTGCTCAAATAAATCAAGGCTGCATGCATTAAACATTGATTTGCAAGATTTACTACCTCCTGTGAACTTGATCAATTAGATTGAGAGTCTTTGAGCCACTTCCCTTAGGAGATGAAACCGATGATAAACTCAGTTATTTGTTATACATTTGTTTGTTGACATGATCTGCATGTTCACCCTGCTCTGCTACACAGTAAGTACTTATTCCTTGAATCAGGAACTTGAATTTAGTTTTCCGAACTCTGCTGTGAATGCTCACACCACTGGACTACAGCAAATGTCTGTCACAGGCCCAAACAAATAGAGATGAAAATAATCCCAAACTACTAGTAAATAAAGTTGAAAACTGACATCAGCATAAAAAGTGAATATTTAATGTTTATGTCACAACAGTGAATAAGATCATCTACATTATTATAGTTTATGATACTATAGTTCCTGTCCAAATAATGCATGTCACTGCTGTCTAACACCATTTTAAGTATGATGCTGTCCTAAACATGATCTACTTTTCAGGGAAAATGGGATTCCCATAAGAAACAAAACAAGATAATTTTCAGCAGATGTATATTAATGTTTGAAAGGCCTATAATCAATTCAGAGCATGCATCTTCTATCTTACCAAAACCTGAAAACTTTTGTCTGGTAAATTGGAGCTAAGTTTACACTACCCAAACAAATGAAATTTAGGAACTCCTGCCTTGGAACCTGAAGAACTTCTAACAAACAAGAAATGGAAGACAGAGTGTGAGGCAGGCAGTTCTCATGCCGTGAGACAGAGACACCTGTATCAACCCAGAGCATGTTTTCTCTGAATATGAAAGCCATTCTGTGCATGGAGTTAAATTACTCAATCTATGCCACTCACAATCTGGTAATGCTTTTAGATTAAAATTGAACTGAAATGGATTTTGCTTTGATGACAACTTGTTTCTTGAAGTTAAAGTCAACATAGTGTATGTCAAATATGATGTCCTTGTACCATGTATGTGTATTTTGCATGTTGGGGCCTCTGACTCCCTTCACCAGTCTTGCAATATGGCTAAACATTTACTGAAACATTTAACATTACAAAAGCAGATTTTAAGCAACCATGATAATTAAAAAAAAAACCAACCAAACAAAATGTAAACAAGAAAATGAATGTTTACAGCAGACAAATATGAAATAAGGCAGTGGCCCATTAAATATATGGAGCCAATTGGATACTCCTGTGTTGCAGTTCTAAGGAATAAAAGGAACTCTATTTAAATAGCAAGTAAATATCTACATTAAGCCCTGGATTCTTTTTCAAATGCCATATATCAGTAATCTAGGGAATTTGCTGTCATTCAATATCATTCACAACGAGGTATTAGTAGGATTCACACATTGGATTATGTGTCATTCTTAACGATCTGACAGGATTCCCTGAAACATCATTTCCCTTTCTATGACTGGAGTTGCCTTGAAGGTATCAAAATCTTTTCATTTGAAATATGGGATCATAATTAAGAAAAATTTAAAAAACATTTTGGACTGTGTGTTTGTATAATCCATAGTTACATAAAACAGGATTAGGAAAATATAAAGGTATCAATTCTCACACTTGCAAGCAAATCCAAAGCTGATACAATTTATTTCTATAACAGCTACATAATTGTTAGGAATGTTCTGACATTTCTACTCTGAAGCACAAGCTTACAGTCATTATCACGGACAAGATACTGGACGAGATCACCAGCTGAACTGATTTAAGCTATATTCTGTGGTCCAGCATAACTCGACCTTGTTTGCAGTGAAACAGAATCATAGAATCATAAAGGTTGGAAAAGGCCTCTAAGACCATCAGGTCCAACCACCAACCCAACACCCCCATGCCTCCTAAACCATGTCCCAAAGTGCCGCGCCTACACATTTTTTGATGTCCAGGGATGGTGACTCCACCACCTCTCTGGGCAGCCTGTTCCAATGCTTGAGAAATACCTGCAAGTCATCTATGTCCAGATTTTTATTCTATTCTGATATTTTGCCTTTGCTTGTATTAAAGTTGTAGCTTGCTTCCGAACATCCGCAGTGGGTTTAGAATACCTATGCACCCATAGCCATAGAGCCAGCGAGAACTCCAAGACATGTTAAAACTATGAAGCAGAGGATTGTGAACCAAGTCTTAATTGGTAGAGAAACTCTCAGTCTTCTGGGTCACAATTTTATCACATCCTGTTCAATGCTCAAAACACTCAGTTTGCCATTACAGGGCCACACAAAGATTGCATCTGCATGGTAAAAGCTCAAAGAAGGGCAGGGAGATCTTGGAAAGCTGCTCTTTCCCATTCCCGATACTTCAGCAAACAGCATCATCCATCTCCTCAGACATTTAAAGGCAATGACTAGCCAATATAAAGTAAGAAAAATGGAGAAGTAGGGAAGGGCTGACTCTTCTGTGGCTACTGTACCACTGTTCTTAGTCCAACAGGACCCTGGTTTTCTGTGCAGGACAGTGAAGCATATTTATGTGACTGTTGCTGCTTTAATGGGCCTTTAGGAATGTGAGACCTTCAAGGAGAAGAATTAATCTTATTTTATTTTTAGTGTTTTGCAAATTTATGGTGCTCTATAAATGGTAATAAAACACCTTTAGAGACTCGGAGGAAGATGAGCATTAGGCAACAAGACCTTATAACAAACAAGCCATTTTGGACAAACCTGATTGCTTTTTCAATAGTACTGCAGAATGAATAGGTAACTGAAATGAAGATGACAATATACTTGTATCTGAATTCTAGTTTTGTTTCATACAGGGTCTGTGAAACATCACCTAGGACAATTTGAATTCGTTTCCTGAATAAGGACAATATTACATGGTTTATAAACTAGCTTTGAAGCAACAATGAAGAATGATGTATCAAGATGAGGAGAGAATTTCTGAGGCAGCTCAGAGCAAGTCAATATTAAGATCTTATTTACTTAATAGCTTTTTTAATGATTTGGAACAGGAAATAGGAAATTACTAAAATTAAAATGTCTAAGATGCAAAGATATCTCAAAATTGGGAAGTGCTACAAATATGTCAGACTAGAAAAATAAGAAAAATAAATGGGAGTGGTAAGAACCCAGACATGAAATAATAATATGCACCTTGCATAACTAGAAATAAGCACATATGAAAAGGATGAATGAGAAACAGAGATACTTCAATTGATGAAACAAACACAGAAATTAATATTAAAAAAATTGTGCACAGTGAAAGTGAGCTGCAAATGGGTGATGAGCTTGTAATACAGTATGGCTGCAAAAGTAGCCGTGTGACTTTGGACTCCAGAGGTCTCATGGTGTAGGCTGTACAGAGGGCAGTCACAACACAGCTGAGAAGAATATACAGTCTTAATACTGTGTTTAGCATCTGTCTGAACAAGATTTAGGCATGCTGGAAGAAAATCAATGGAGAACAGGGCAACTACTACTGGGGTGGAGGAGTCAGTTTGTACAAGAAGAGAAAAGACACAACTGTGAATATCTAAGATAATGATGACTAAGAAATGGGAAAACTAGATATAAGACAACTGCTTATAAGAACTACTGCTGCTGACTTCTAATAATCTACAGAGACCCCTTCACATGAAATATAAACCATTTCCTAGAAACATTTATTCATTCCCAATGCAGACTGTGAAATGAGAAATAGATAAAAGGGCAGAGCTTGTCTGGATATTTCTAAACAAAAAAAATTTTCACAGGAAAGGTTTGGCACATCCAAGATATGAGTAGGTGTATATATGAAGGACAACAAAGAACAGCCTGACAGCCCGGTGGTTCCTGAATTCACCAGAGATACCAGAACTGAACTGGTGTTTCACACAATGCTGGCTCCCAGCCAAAGGTGATTAGGATACTTTTCTCAAATGTGGAACAACTTTATTCAAGTCCCAGAGTGCAAGGTTTAGCCTGGGATCTCATCAGTTTGTCACATCTCAGGTGAGTGGATTAATCACCATCTTTAAGGCTAGTAGGGGGCCATATTATCATTCACAAAGGCCAAAGGTATTGGTTTAGTCTTTATGACAAATGGCATAATTACTGAATACTTGAAAACCTCAAATATTTTCATCTCCAGCAGAAAAATCCATTCCCTGCTGCTGAAGTGAAGCCATTCCTAGAACTCAGCCAGGGAGAAACTATGCAGAAAGTGCACAGGAGCAATTTAAGGTCCCAGACTACAATCACTTACAATTGTGCTTTAGCTTAGCAAACATACGTAATATCATTGAATCCTGAGTTACACTTATATAAAGGTAATTGAGCATAGACCCAGAATAAAAAATAAAGAAAGTTCAAGAACACTGAAGGAGGGATTTGAGTAGGAAAGAGCAATTGACCTGAACTAACATATCTAAGGAAATAGATAGACACCACTGCTCTTCTGAGAAGCACAGCGAGATAAATGGCAAATGTCTGGGATTAAGACGCCACATGAAGACTGCCCTTGAAGTAGCATAATGCCCTTCAAGCCATGTGAGGGAACTGGCTCACAATTAAAAGAGGAGAATAGCATTAACTGAGTCACTATCACATGGATAGTCCCGTGAAATTCTTATTTAAGATTTAAGGAAACACAAATCTGCAATTGTGCAAACAAAATGTACTTCAGCAAGAAGCTGCATAATAACAAGCAGAAAATTTATACAAATTGGAAGAAAAATTTCAAAATAATTCAAAGGGCTCAAACCCAATGAAAAGTGATAAAAATTACATTAAAACAAAATGCAAATAAGTATCAGAAACATTTTTTTTCCATGTAAGATCAATTACAGTACTAAACCACTATCATCCAGAGAGTAATTAGAGTCTAGGATGTAGATTCTCTCTCTCCATGTCATTTACAATTATTTCTACATAATAGATAGGGGAAACCTAGAGGGGATAAACTACAACACCTAACCCAGAACTGTGGGGTAGTTTAGGAGGACAGAGGACTACAAACAGAGGCTTTGGTAGAGGTATTTCAGCATTAATATTCTTCCTTCTCTAGAAGCCTGTGTAAAAGTATTTATTCAGCTCTCGCTCTACAAATTCTGCTGTTCACTGCAGTCAACAATTTTGACCTTACCTAGCATAACTCAGCAGTATCTTTCTTCCCTATTTTTATGGTACTTAATTTCAGAGAATATCAGATATATTTGATGTGAGAGGGAGTGGTTTCCTTTATGTTTTTCATGAGCTAAAGCTCAGTTCAATTAAGTGTAATTTCCATATTATTAAAAGCCAACTATTTTACCTATAGCAGAGGTCTATGACATAAATGAAGAGTTGACACATTATATGCTTTTACTACTAATATTAAGGAAGCTAAGATATTCTTGTACATGCATTTGTATACACAGTAGCTTTCTGCAGCAGTGTGACTGAGGAGTTTCATGCAGAATTGAAGCAGTATTTTTCTGTAACCCTACAGATTTTATTCTCACAGTATAAGACTTCTCATACCCCTTGGGAATGGATCAGCACCGTATATTTTATATTACATATACATCACATTTAATATTATGTTGAAGGACATGAATTATGAATATTACCTTTTTTTCTGAAATAAGATACTGCCCCATTAATTGGCAGAATAAGATATTATTTTGCCAGCAAGTCAATGAAGGAGCAATGATACCAATTCAGGATTGCTTCTCTTTCCATATTGTGATAGCTGGTGAGCATCTCTGATCTGTTAGGTAACACAAAGAAACACCTATGTTCTACTGTGTTGAGCCTGTGCAAAGCATGTACGGGGCAGCAGATCCACATGAAGGAGAAAAAGGAGCTGACAGGACATGACAAGATAAATGTAACCTGTTAATATTCATTATATAAAAGTATAAATTGGCTATCTTCAGCTCTGGTAGAATAAATTACTTCAATTAATAGTGGTGTTTGAAGGAGCAGTGACTGCAACATGCTGAAGTTAGTGGGGGGCACTGCAGCAACACAGGCACTGGAAAAGATGTAGTATTAAATGAAGCAATCATAAGAGTGATGAAAACAACATGGACAAGAATATTATCCTCTGATTGCTTCTCTATAAAGTACAGGCAAATATTAATCTGTCCCCAAATTTTTGCATTTCATTTCCCCAACACAAAATCAAAACGTGGCAAAAACGGTGTTGAAAATAAATTGGAACTATTTTCTTCTAGGATCTCGCAGGATTTTCTCTCATAAAACAGGGAGGTAACCTCCACCCCGTCCATCTGCAGTTTTGCCAGTTTTCAAGGCTTTAAGATATGAACAACACACCGTAATGTAGCAATGCTGCTGTTGAATCAGATGGCAATGTTGCTATAGCAAAAGATGTACGTGCAGCATCACAGTTCTTCTAAGGGTTGAATAAACTAATTCTGAGTACCTAAGATACCGCTGAATCAGACACTTCCCAGGGGCATTGTAAATTACCAGTTGATATGAACAAGCAGGCCTCTAAGCATAAAACTAAAACTGATAAGTAATCATAAAAGTTAGACCAATCCAAATAAAAAGCCCACAACAGATGTCACAAGTGACTGGCATGAGCTTCTTGCCACTTGGTTATCTATTTGGAAGACAAACAAGCCCCTCATCTTTCCTCTGCAGTTTTAAAAACAAACAAAATTGCTGCCCAGTAAGAGATGGCAGGTGCTGGACTCCAAGGATACTCTGAACACTCCTGTTAAATACTGAAAGTCAGGTAGTTCAAGAGTAGCCACTTGCAGACAAAACCAAACCAATTCCCCCTGCCATTACTCATTATGTGTGGGTAAAATGGAAATGAATCCATTTCATACTAAGAACAGATTCTTTTCAAAGCTTCCAAATGCTTTTTGGTGGGAAATTACTAGCTCTTGAGAGCAGAACTACCCTTGTTATCCATGCAATAGTGAACTCAGCAGACTGTTTTGTAAACAAAAAAATCATTGAAAAGTTGGATCTAACAAAAAATACAAATTCATGTTGATTTTATATAGGTTCTTGTCCTGCTCTTTGCAATGTAATAACCAAATACCACCCTGCAGTGATGATCTGAGAAGTTTACTGGGGAGGGAGAGCAAGAGAGGATTGTGCAAGTGGAAAACTGCATCTTTTCCAGTCGTTTTACATGACAGCTCTGCACTTACGCAATTAACTGGCACACTACAATTGGCTGGCTATGCAAAAATATCTGCTCTTATTTGCAATTCATTACTGGATTCCTTGGATATTATCTGAGCTGAATGTTTTTGACATGTCACCGCATATTCAAGAAACCCGTATGTGTCTGCTGTTCTAGCAACTGAACTTTTCATAGCCTGGCCTGTTCTGTGGTCATGTGAGAAAGGGACGATGTTGTGATTTCACCAGCTGCAGACCCTCTGAAGCTTGGCCATCATGAATTCACTTTCTGATTCTGGTTGATCACACTGAGTCATCTGAGAAAGAAAGCAAAGTTCAGCCCACTCCTTGGTATCACCTGTCAAGTTAACTTTCAATCCTGGATGGAAAAAAATGCTCTTCTCTCAAACGCCAGATACTTTTGAAAAGCTCCACAACACTGTTGTAGAAAATTATTTAAAAAATAAAATTCTTACTAAAATTTTCAATTGCAAAGCTTTGTGTCTTACATTTTCCATTAAATATCTATACATTTGTTATTTTATTTCATTTTCCTACCATTGCTATTATCTAAATATCTCATGATATTTTGGTGGCAGCCTTGATATAACAATAAGGACAGTGTTCTAGAGGAAAAAATATCCTATTCACACTTTATTTCAAAAGGTGTGGATTTATAAATGTAACTTAAAAAAGTAAATTTAAAAGCTTAACACAAAGAGGTCAAAGTCTTAGATGAAAAGCTGGTACTTTAACATTTTAAAAACCAATTAATATTTTATCAGAACTGTTGTCAAGAGAAGCTAATATAGACATAGATAACAACCTATGGTTATACCAAAGTTTCCCTGCCAAAGAGTTTAAACAAATTTTGACCAGCTCTTTTTATCAGCACTGGAATCTAGACCCGTAGCTATGGAACACTGACGCTTCCTGTAATAAATTTAAAAGTTCAGTTTTTACTGAACGTACTTTTACTGAACTTTCCCTGATCTTTACAACAAGACTTAATCTTTTTCCTTAGTCCCCACAGAACGTGACACAGAATGGCTTCACAATTTGTAGTTCTTTTACTCCCCAACAACAAAGAAAACAACTGAGTAAAAAAACCACAACTTGGTATTTGGTAATGGTTAATTACCTCTCCAAGAAACAGAAGAACTGCAGATAATATTAAGGAAAATATGAATTTTCTTCTGTGTAATGATATACATTTAATGGTTTTAATTAACAACAAGCTATATTGAGACAACTTTCAAAAATATATTTATCCCTTTGGCTTTGTTACGTACACAGAGCAAGTTTTGTAAGGCAAATAAAACCAGCTTGCTCACAAAGCCAATTAGCAGAGAATATGCAAACATTATAACCCTAGATATTATCATTTATATAAACTCCACACCATTGCTAAGTATTCACAAGGAATATAACAATACTTAGCTAATCTTTGATTATTCTTCATAAAGAAACCATGGTAAGCATGGAAAATACTTTTCCACGTTACTGTTTACAAACCTTTTACTTACAAAGTTTTTGCCCTCCTTTGTTTCCCCCCCTCCCCCTTGAATCAACATTGGGAGCCTTCTTAGCTGTAAAAAAAAATTACTGAAAGTCCAGAATTTCTGAGCAATTTTACGCAGTGACAGACAGTGTACATAGGGTATATAAGAAAGATTACAGTAATAAATACTTTTCCCCAGCTCTACAAACTAACATGTACCAGCGAAACTCCATCACTAGAAAGGATGTGGTAATTTCAGCAAAGTAGTCAAAGGTAAGAAATGAAAGCAGGTAAGAAAGACAGCTTATACTATTTGTAATGTTTAAAGGCTTGCCTTTCAGATTCCTTACTACAGCTTTAAGAATAAACACTGATCTCCAAGAAACTTTATAAGAGAGCCCTACATCATGTTTGTAAGGATTCAATAACTTGGTAAGTTTATGTAATTACTCCAAAGCTCATTTAGTATTGCACCTGATGCTTTGATTTATGACATTCCCAAGGCGTTAAGAAAAGCTTTTTACAGGTCAAACCTGATCAAATTAGAAAACAAGACATGATTGATGCGCGGCCCTGACTTCTCAGTGGGAGGAGACAAAGTCACAGATAAGTAGTGACAGCCCCAGCTTCAACTGCCCCTCTGGGCTCTGCCCAGTCCTGCCAACAAACCCTGACCTTGCTGGAAGAACCTATGCTGGGGGAAAGGCAGCAGGTCTCTCAGAATGGCCCACTGGTCAGATCTCATTTGCAGACCACCCTAGCTTAAAACATTACAAGATGTATTCCTACAGTGTAAATGGCTCTTGGTCACTGCTGGGCAAGTAGACTTTCAACAATAAACAGCAGAGTATTTGCACGCAGCATTAGGTCTGAAATGGGCAATGCTCTCAGAGGAACATGGATGCAGAAATATGGCAAAGAATTACCACAAACATATCTGAAGAGGAAAAACCCACACATGTTGCATTCATTAAATCCCCTCCTTACTGCTTTAACCTGATATTCTTTTCGTTGCTATGGTGATTGTTATCCAGCCATTTATACATTTAAAGAAAATCAGTATTCCCTCTCATAAAATTCTAAATGTGAGAAATATCTCCTTAATGCAATATAAAGACTATTTCCTCAGTGGACCCATCAGGCATTCATTTTCCTAAGGTCTTCTGAGTCCATTTAAACTTCTCTTTTCCACACATTCTATGGCAATGAATTCCAAACTATAAGCATACAGTCTCTGAAAATGTACTTTCTTTTATTAGTTGTAAGCTGGCTACCTGTTCATTTTATTAAGTATCCTCTAGGTTTCTGTTATGAGAAAAAAATGAATAATTGTTCCTATTTAATCTTTTCATCTCTTTGTTTCATAAACACCTAGCCACACGCCCATCTTTTGTCTGCTTCCTGAGCTAAAGAAGTATGGTCTTTATAGTCCATTCAATAGAAGCAATCTGATATCTCCAATCACCCTTTTTCCTTCTCTGTATCTCTTCTAGTTCTTCCATACATTTTTTTCAGGGGAAAAAAAAAAAAATTCACACAAAAATCCAACCCTTTTCCAACAAATTGGAAAACTGGCTTTGGAAAGCGAACTTGCTGATACAATATTAAACCTTTACTTTAAAATTATCTTAGAAGAGTTGCCTTAAAAGTCTACTTTCTCTTCAACACTTCATTTTGGCTTTAAAATGCAGACAGATCTGAACTAGAAAAGTGGAAAGCAAATGTCATTTGCCACTAGAAATAGAATATATTTAGATAAGATAAACTTAGAAAATGGAAAATAAATGCTTACCTACTATATGCACAGTAAGACGTAGAATTATTTAATGTTTCTTGGAAAGAGAAACTTTCATTCAGCAGAAAAAGCGATAACACCCTCCATTGTATTAGTTGGGAACTCTTCCTATAACCCTTCCCTTGCATAACCAAAAGGTGGCATACACAAAGTAGAAAGCTATGAGTTAACAATAGTCTCCCTCCTTTCACTAGGCTCAGAATAAAATAAATCATTTGTTGGTATTTGGCTGCCTGCAACCCTTCATAAAGCTAAGGGGAATTTGCAGCAATTGCTGAACTTTCAGCATTTTTGTAGACAGTTTTTGTGTCTGCTTAAAGCACATCAGGCCTCTAGAAATGTTCCAGCTAATATGGATATTTTTTGTGTATTTCACAGAATTGCCTTGCAGGTCCCAGAATGTCTGAAGGCTACAGACTTTGCTCACAAGTCGAAGTAATTAAAGGAAACAAAATTAACAGCATGTTAATAATTATCGGTCGTTGTCCATGTCTCCATGGTACAATATTCCCAGCTGCTTTGGAGCAGGCTTAGGACAAGCATTAATGCCTGAAAGGCCCTACAATCTGCTGGCTGTCCATCAGCTTAGTAGCTCATGATACTTGAGTGAAAAACTTGCCCATTACTGAACTAGAAGGGCCTGCATTAAACAGATTAATAACTAGCTTGTGCTGGTTTTGGCTGGGATAGAGTTAATTTTTTTATAGTAGCTAGTATGGGGCTGTGTTTTGGATTTGTGCTGAAAACAGTGTTGATAATACAGGCATGTGTTTGTTACTGCTGAGCAGGGCTTACACAGAGTCAAGGCTGTTTCTGCTCCTCACCCCATCCCACCAGTGAGTGGGCTGGGGGGGCACAAGGGGTTGGGAGGGGACACGGCCGGGACAGCTGACCCAAACTGAGCCCAGGGATGTCCCACACCATATGGCGTCATGCTCAGCACATAGAACCAGGGGAAGAAGGAGGAAGGGGGGCACGTTCGGAGTGATGTGTTTGCCTTCCTAAGTAACCGATATGTGTGATGGAGCCCTGCTTTCCTAGAGATGGCTGAACACCTGCCTGCCTGTGGGAAGCAGTGAGTGAATTCTTTGTTTTGCTTTGCTTGTGTGTGTGGTTTTTGCTTTACCTATTAAACTGTCTTTATCTTAATCCATGAGTTTTCTCACTTTTACTCTTCTGATTCTCTCTCCATCCCACTGGAGGGGAGCATGTGAGCAGCTGTGTGGGGTTTAGCTGCCTGTTGGGGTTAAGCCATCAAAAGCTCCATGACAGATTTCAAACTGTAGCAGCTACAGGGAGGGATGAATGAATAGGTGGCAAATAGCACCATCACACCAGCCCAGGTGATGCTACTAAAGTGCTGCTAATCAGCAGTCCCAAGATCAGAGTTAGTCAACAACCTGTGCTCAGGTGGACATACAAAATGGACGCAGTCAAGGATGGAGAGAAAACTCCAATAGCTGAGGTCCTTCCAGAGTTGGCAGCTCAGACCATGCAAGATATGTCTGTTCATTGCTTGGAGGCAGAAGGAGGGCTCCTACGCTGATGGCTGTCAGTCTGGTACCAGCACAAGCACTCACTCACTTTTAGAGACCAGGAAGGGAAAACAATTTGACTGTTTCTCATCCAAAACATATTGAAAAGTCTGGCTAGCCAGATGGACTGGGTACCCAGGTCACAGGCGCTGCATCCCAAGAGTGACAAGATGCAAGCCCTCAGGTGGTCCTTCAAAAGGCATAGACTGCTTAGAGACAGCTCCTCCAGTGAGGACTTTGCCTCCACCCTGCCAGGTAACATAGACTTCATCATCTAATATCATAACTGAATTAGTTAATATGTTCTCCTTTAAAAATATATCCCTCCCTACATTCACCTAGGGCTGTCATAAAAATGACATTTCTTCATCTCTTCTTTAGGGAATGTGCAGCTGGCATTAAATATATATATGATACCTGTATACAGACATATATGTATATATTTATGCATAAAGAAGTCTGTGCAGTTATCTCTTGTAAGAATGTGGCTAAGTTTAAATTGCCTTTCAGTACTAAATGTCACAGTTACTGTGGAGAGCCACAACTTAAATAAACTTACAGAAATAAAAAAAAAAAAATCCTCAAAATTCTTAACTAGTTTTTGATTTTTTTTTAACACTTTTTTTTTCTACACTTTCCCTGAAAATATAATACTGCTGTAAAGACGACCTGGAAACCAAAAAGTTCAACACTGGAGGAAAACGGAGAAAACACCTTTCTCTACTTTTTTGTTTAAACAGTTTCACTAGTTCTATTGAACAACAATTTTCAGTGGAGGCATTTTGGGACAGGGAGGAATGGGAGAAGCAAAGTGCAGAGCATGTGCTGGCACCATTCCCTGCATAACTAGAAGTTATGCTATACGGAAGCACCTGCAACTCAGGGTTTTAGTAGCCTCTGTGCTAGATGTAGAATGACTAACACCAGACTCATATTTTGACCAGATTTCCTATATAAAAAAGCAGTTGCATATGAAAGAAAGAAAGTAAAAGAAGGAAAAAAAGAAGGCGTATTTGATTAGACTGGCTTTTCTGCTCTTCACAGATTTTCTATTTTTAACTTTTTTCCATTGAGATGTAAACCCAAATTGAAGCCTGCTGTGAGTACAAAGCCAAGAAACTCAGCAGATCTGCACTCATTTTGCTGATTCTGACCTGCGGTCCGAACCATTTTTGTTGCTTTATAATAAACACCTTATGTTACAACACAAACCAAAGGCATCTACCTCCTACTGCCACCGTTCCTGCTGCATTACTCCTGACACCCATACTCTAGATCTCATTAGCTTTCTCCCAAGATACTTGCCCTAACATAACAAAAGCACAAGACTTCAGTTCAGGCTTACTGCACCATGTCATTCCAGCTGTGGAACTGCTTCCCGAAGCACTGACAGTCATTTCATTTTTTTATGCATGACTCACAGAACTTTCGTTTTTCCCAAGAAAACGTTCTGGCCAAACATTTTAATGCTACTCTAAGTCTGGACTGGCTCTCTTAAGGCTGTGATCCTGGTGGCTCCCTCAGTTTAGCGAGTGCTTTAGGCTCCAGCCTGCCACAGGGGCGGAACTGTAAACAGAATCAGTGCTTGATTTTATAGTTAAAAGGTCAATGGTATTTCCATAACTAGTCCAAATCCAACATGAAGATGGATTGAAAACTGAGGAGAGAAGACTGCAACAGTGAATTAGAAGCCTTAGATTTGCATGAGTGGATTATACTGAAAGATCAGCAACATATGGTAGTGCAGTTCCTGCAGCTGAAGTATAAGGAGGGACAGTTATTTTTCCATCCCTGTAACAATTTGATTACTCTTGGTTTACCCACTACAGTGATACTGGAATTGATTTAAATACATTGATGCTACTGGAAGTCATAAAGGCTTTTGGCAGAACCTATAAAAGGGGTAGGGAAGAGTTCATTTGTTCCATCATGCTGATGATATTGAAAAGTGAAGTGGACCAGCCAGAATCCACCCCACACAACCTCAATCCTTTAATTAAGAAAGCCTGATATTAAGTAGTATTCAATTACAACATGTGTAATTTACCACTGTGCTCCCAGAGCTAGTCCATATGCTTGTGAGGCACCTTTTCAAACTCTCTTTTGGGCACACTATGACTATCATACAATGTGCTTGTATTATAATTAAATTTGGCATAATTACTTTACAGAGTGATCAGTGACAGTCTATTGTTCAGGAAGAATTAATCCTCTGAGCCTTCCAACATCATTTTAGTTCCTGGTTCTAAATGAGATTTCAAAGAATGTAATTCATAATAACCAAAATCCCAAATGCACACTTTAATATAGCCTTCCTTTGTTATAGCAGTTCACTAGTAAAATGGTCCTGAATTAGAACGCTCCCAGCGTAAAAATTTACCTATGCTGCATGGGACTGCTCGAATCGGAAAGAAACCCAGCAGGAATGCTTAACAAGATCCACTTTGATGCCTTCTCCTTCTGCCTCCTTCCCAAAACATGGATGCTGTAGAACCCTTTCAGAACCCATTCCACTATTTAAGTATCATCCTTCCTCTAGGAGAATGCTTGAGTTTCCAGAAGCAGCCCAAGAATTCCTCTCATCTGAAACATCACACAAATTCATGTATATATTTGAAGGAGGCAAGATGATTAGACTTGAGAAAAAAAATAGAACTACTATCATAGGAGAAACCAGGCAGTTTGATTTCCCCCTGCAATGGGATGTAGAACTGAGCTTTTCCACAGAGAGAAATCTAAGTTGGGCAGTGTCAAAACATTTTGTTTAGACATTTTCAATTCAAGTAAAATGTTTTGACAAAGTGCCGTCATTGGAAAAAACCTTTGCAGATTTCATCCATTCCAGTATTAAAACACATTTCCCTGTTTTCTATTCACTGCAATCCTAGTTCTCAATTTCTTCCTGTGGACGAGTTGCTAAAGCATATTACATATCCCACTGAATAAATTCCTACAATGCACTCCAGTCTCTTTGGATCACCATGTACAGGAAATATATAAGAGAACCTGACCCATGATATAACGCAGAAGATATTAAACCAGGTCAATACTGTGGGCTTCTTCTATTATCTTGTCAAAATTAAACATCAGTTAAAAAATTCTAAATTTCAATTTAATAGGTTTTTACCAAAATAAATGCTTTTTTGTGCAAATTCATCCACCAGAAACTCATTCAAATCAAAAACTGCCAACCAGCTACCACTAGAGCTGATTTTTATTGCTGTGATTTTTCTAAATACTATGTTAAAAAACTTTCATTCAGTCTACATGATTAATCAGTTTCTCTGAACTATTAAAGCTCAGTCCTTTTTAATGTCAGCAAGGTTCATCTCTGCAACTGAGGATGCTGGCCACTAAGCTTCTGGAGGCGAGATTCCAGGGAAATTTCACTGTTAGGATGATCAGCACTCAGTAATATGTGATATTGAAACTGAATCAAAAGTCATGGCAGAATACCTTTTGGGCAAAGCCTGAGAAAATCTGCATATTTCACATGTCTACCATCTAACAGGTAGAACATGAATTTGGTCAGAAAGCATATCAATTCTTTTTTATTGGCCAAAGGAATTTAGCAAAATAAAACAGAAGACTAGAGATTTGGTGCCAATTACTGGCAGTCATTCTGCTCATGCACCATCTATAAGGTTATCTGGTTTATGAATTAGTTTGTGAACATTAACTGCAATGCTGCCAGCAAGTCTGATTAAAAGCTCTGAAGGTTCCAGATGCTGAAGTCATATAATTATAAGCCCATCTTATCTCTAATTTTGAAGAGGAAATCTCTAGCCTTTATAGCTAAAGAAAAAGAGACTGACAATGTTAAAATGAAATGTACTCACACCTGGACAAATTAAAAACCCTTATAATTTTGCTTAAAGCAATCAAGTTGGTCAAAAATTATCTTCCTGTTTTTCTTTCTGCATAGGCCTATGAAGAGAAATATTTGTTTGAAAACATAAGAGGTATCAAACATATTTGCTGGGAGAAAAAGAAAATTTTAAGTAATGGCATGCAAAACAAGATTTTTGTTCAGATTTCAGCTTCCCTCTTCTCTACGATAAAGTATACGATTATGAAAAGAGGGAAATGAGCAAAATTATAGGAGGAAGCAGAAGTGCCTAAGAGTAGCTAACTTAGTTGCAAAACCTCTGGGGTCCTATCTGACTTCTTGCTGACCTTAAACAATAATACTATCTGGTTTATCAACTTCCCTCTCGATAAAGATCTGGCCACAGCAATCCATACATTAGAAAAAGCTCTAATACACAAGACTAAACGCAGACAATGAAAAGATGTGAAAAACTTCAGCTGGTACAAAAACCATCTACTCTTCAGCTTAAAACTCAGTTACACACTATGAACCTTCCTCCTGCAGGTTCCCTGTCAACTTTCCCTGGTAATTTTAAAGCTTCATATTAAAATATTCATTTTGAATATTCTTCATATTCAAGCCAATCACTGTGTAAAATTTCAACTATATTTTCATCTATAAACAAATGCCATAGAAGCATTCTTCTAAGACAGTGCAGATCACTAGACTTGGGTCACTTCCCAGAAGTGGGGATCAAGCATTCTTCGCCAAGAGAATTGAGCTATAAGAGAAGCTTCCCAGGTGAGGAGTAAAATAAAAAACAAACAAACAAAAAAACCCCCACCAAACCCCAAACAATTTCTTTGAAAAGGGCACTGGCAATCTTAATACCAGTTTACTACAGAAACACCAATGGAAAATAAAAAAAAAAGAACAGAAAAGAAAGGTGATGGGAGGTCTGAGGGGACTTGATACACCTGGTGATACTACATAGCTGACAGACATAAAAGAGAGAATATGCGTGTTTGTATGGACACAGTTTAAATCTCAGAGAGCAGCGGGACAGAGGGTTGAGAGGGGGAGGAGGGAATGGCCAGGAAAAACATGAGCAGAAGGCCAGGAGGTGGGAGAAAGATGGACAGAGGAAGAGAAAAGGAAAAGGAGAGGCACTAAGGACTGAGTAGAAAGAATGTCACTGTGCAGAAGAGATGGCAGGCAAGCAGGGACACGCATCTTATTTCCCTTGATTGCAGTCACCAGAAGCATCACTTACTGCTAATGCACCTGACAGGCTGATCAGCATATTAGCCAAGTAGCATCCTCTGGAAACAGAGGAACATTTGTTTGTTCCTCCCAGAACACCCTCTGATGTCATGGCAAAATATTATTAGTTGTGTCTCTGATGAGCTATCTCATAAAGACCTCTTCAATTCTTCTTCCTTCCACCATTCTGCAGATGCCATAATGTGACTAACCTTAAATTACTTGATAAAGATGCTCTATTTTAACACACAGATTTCTCTATAGCAGCATAAGCAGAAGTCCAAATGATAAAATATCAAGCATTAAGATCTGCAAGTATGCTTATGATTTACATTATACAATCTCAGTTTATTATTGTAGAATAGATATACAAAGGAAAACAGCAGACACATAGTTATTCTACTTCTGTTCATTTTCTGTCTTTCCTTAATTTCTTAAATTTGGAGATGTTAGACAGTTTTGAATATGTCTAACTTACTCATTTACTATAACATTAGCACTGACGTTATAATTTAATCCATGGTACAATAAACAAGTGCAGTAAATTCTCTCATGTTCATACACAAATACTATTATCTTTTCATTTCAAGAGATGCCAATACGTGATAAAGGGAGCTTGCAAGATAAATACAACATTCTACATTGACACAGCCATCACATTCACTCCAGATTTCTTCTATGGGCTGGAATTTATGCACTGCCAGCCAGCCTGCCCCTGGACAAAGCATGAGGCTCTCACTGCAGTCAACAAGAACTGTGTACATTAACAATGGGCAAAGCTTCAGCCTCAATTCAGCAAAGAATTTAAACATGCCAACAGTCACTCTGAATTTTGGATTAGACTCATGTTAAAGACCTTGCTGCATCAGGACACCTTCCTTAAAATTGAAAACATCATAACAAATAAATATTATTAGCCTTTCTCATGAGCTGTCTAGATAATTCCTCTGGTGCTTAGAGAAATCTGACAAGAACAAACAACACAAAATAAACTTTCTTTTAGATAGTCAGAATCGTGTGAGCAATATAAAATTATTTGGAAAAAAAACCCCACACTTTGATTTTGTTGTGCCACTGCTTTCTATGCCTTCTAACTATGACCATGATTAGGGTAAAATGTGAACATGAGAGGCCTAAAATAATGCCAGCTCAGAAAATTTTAGTCTTAAAAGCCACTACAATCTTGAGTTTACCATGAGAGGTGTAAGACAGATGAATCCCACCACTCCATGATGCAGTAAAGGCTACATAGCTGTACAGGTGCACCATCCCTGCAGCTACCCTCACCTCCAGCAGCACTTCCCACCTTCTCAAGGTTCACTTTATTGTATGCAAATGGTGAGGTAAAGTGCAAGGAAACAGAAATATTTCAAAAATGTCCCTTTCAAGATAGGCTGCAAGATAATCCATTATTCAACAAACCATTAATCATCTTTTACACCTGGACACGTCAGATGAAGATTCTGATCCTGAAATCCATATTCAAGAACCCCAGAGGAACTAATTCAACAGATTCAGCCACTTATTTAAGTAAGGGTTAGAAGGCATATTTTCAGACTCAGTTGCGTTCTCGTTTGGTACAGAATTAAATCCTTTTTGAGACAAGGAGCAGGACATCCAACCAGTCTGTTTTACACGAACGTAATTCCAATTTATTCTTGATTTCAGATCAGAATCAAGCATATGTAACCTATCTAGCAGACATATACTGCATTCAGATGCTCTGCTCAAGCACATAAAAAGAGTTACAGGATATTTCAAGACAGGATGGATCCAGATATGAGAAATCGCTTGTTAAGAAACAATGACAAGTTTTTTAGAGGGAACATAATGTGGTTAAGACAATGAAATATTTTAGTAGAACACTTATATTCTCTTACTTAACCCCCATTTATTAGCATAATGCCAAAAGTAACATCAAATTACATTAATATAAGCAGTTAATATAGCAGTCCTCTTTACAACAATTTGCATTGCTTTTACTGCATCCACATGACTGTACTTGCAAGGTTTTTAGCATAAACATAAATGGGTTTTGCAGACTATGTATGAATTCCATGGTGCTGTGGAAATAAAACTAGCAATGCTTAAATTAGCTAATTTAAAACTAGGTTAGATATGACTAGGTGAATTGTTACTACACAGACTGCAGAGCAAATAGATGCTATAACCCTATTGGAAAGATTCCAAGCAAGATCCTTAATTTGCAAAATCTGAACAAGATCCCCTGACTTGACTACACTTATAAGACTATATGTCAACTGAGGTTCCAGCTGACTCTTTACCAGTGATATCTTTGCTAAGTGCTCCAAGTGATTTTCTGTCTGTGTTAACAGGAACATTTCAGGAACATACACTCCAGTACGCTTTCTCTTAAGTTATTGCTCTCTACACTACAATATTGTGGACATCCACATCACAGACTATATCACCAAACTATCATAGAGGAATCTTCCATTCTACACTGATCCCCTTTCTCTTCTCAATTAGTTAAAACACATTGAATACAGAAAGATCTTCAGAAACATCTGACAGTGTTAACTGCTATACCAGCAGAAATATGACAAGGTTAATCATCTGGTTTGAAGGAGCCTAAGTTCCCCTTGCAGGTGATTGTTGCTATCAGTTCTCTTGTGGAGACATCCTCACGTTGAAGGACAGTCAATAATGTCTCCTAATCTCTTACAACAGACATGGGACAAACGTTGTGTTACAACCTAAATAAATGAGAGAAACTTTAATTTTAGACCTGTCTATCAAAGTGATATTCCAGTAATTATTACAGCTATGGCTGGCATCTTTTTCTTTTTTTCTTCTCTAGGTTTATTTTTTTTTTGGCCACTGCTTCAATTAGTTATCATAATGGTTACGATGGCCAGATTTTGATAAGAAAACATAATATTTGTCACTCATCCTTTGTTTTCTAACTTTAAGTTATTCCCAACTCTGTTCTCCCCTTTTCAGTCATTTCTGTATCTTCCTCCACACTGCTCTCTCATTATTTCCCAAGTTAATTTATCAGGCTATTTACTCCATATTTAAATACAACTTCTGTTGTGCTCCTGTAGTCAAATAAGTTGGTTTTTTTTGAACAGTTACCTATAAATTGCATATCACCAGGCATATTACAACCTGACCTCTGTATGCATCCTTAGAAAGTAAGATATTCAAGGCAGATATAGCACATAGAAAAATGACTGTAGCTCAAAATACATTTAAAAAATGCAAAATTTTGAAGGAGGATATAAAACACCACCAAGATTATGCACCAGCTTGTCAATTCTTGCATTTCAATATTACATATGCATTCTAAAATGTGGAATTAGAGACATATATCAAGTCTGAGGGATAAAAAGTCTTGGCAAACTCACATTTTGTTTTCACTATTTATGTACAGATATTAGGTACTGTCACTATTTTGTTTCAGATTGTTCTGTTACAATGAAAGGAAAAACAGTGAAATGAATATGATTCCAAATTTCTGAATGAAAACAAAAAATGTAAACAACACTTCTACTAAACCCAAGCTCCAAGAGTGTTTTTGAGCCAAGTACTCTTTTTCAGAAATTCATCCACTGTGCGTTTTCAGTCTCACACTAGTACAAAGAATACCTATTTTTGAAACAAGGCTTTCTTTTGAACCTGACTCTTAGATGAAAAATAAGAATCCCAAGCAAGGTAAATCAGAGGCAAGTGAAATTCAAAACATTGGTTTTTCACCATGATGGAGACCGACTGTGAAAGCCAGTTCCATGACCAGATTTTGGAGCTATTAGAATTGATTTTAGGGCCCGAAGAGATCACTATGACTGCCCCACTTTGGATTCCTGTACTACAAGGATTGAAGATATACACTTAGGCCTGTAGCATGTGTATTGGACCTCTAACTTTGGCCTGAAAAATGAACTCATGGATATTCCATATATCTATATGTAAGTTACTCAACTGTTATCCTCACGTTGAAAAAACAAAGAGGAGACTCATACACTTTATTCCTCTCTAAAAGAGGAGAAAAACAAACACACACACAAAAACCCAAACAAAGCAAACAAAAACCCAAACAAAGCAAGCAAAAACCAGAAGAGGTTTGGGGCTTATAGATTTGGTTTGTGGGATTTTCCTCATTTTAGTCAGAAATACATGAAAACCCAAAAAGAGACACTTCTGATATCAAACAGGATACTAACCAAATTAAACACTAACAGAATTATCCAAACCACTTTTAATTAGTCTACAGAGTAAATAAGATGAGAGTGTTCTGCCAGATTTTTAACACTTTCTGAAAAACATGACAAAAACCCTGATTTCCATATATTTTGACCCTAGTTTCTTGCCCAAAAGGGAACTTTAAAGTACAGAAACAGTAAAATAAAAGAAGGACATGAAAGCCATCTATCAAAGCTAGCTTGATAGCATGGAACATACCTTCAGCTGCCTTGACTGTTTTCTAGATCAGAGAGAAGACTACAAATGTACTGATGATACTCAAACCCACAGTAGTCACATACAGCAGTAACTAACCACATAACTCATACGATTTTATCTTCCTAAATTTGGAAGTGCGACTGTTCTGGGCTCTCATGTAAATTCTAGAATATAGAATAATTATTATAGTGTTTATAATATTCATCAGACTACCCTGAACATTAACAAAACTCCATGCATTTATTGGTTATGAAATTGACCCCATGATACCCTTTCACTGTCATTAAAGTAACAGGTGACAACAGAACAGCGATAAGAGAACAGAGATCCTTTAATTTTAACCGCAAAACTTCCAACAGCAAAAATAGCAGCTATTCTTGTGCCATGAAAGAAAAACTCTTATTAATAATTTCAGTCTTTTCATCTTCAACCTACTAATTTTCAACTCATTTCCTAAGAACATATTTCTACTTTATTACAGTTCTTGATTCAACCCAAAGTTAGTATCTTGTTTCAAAGATGTTGGACCATTCTACCTCATACTGGCAAAAAGCTTTTAAACAATCATCAATTCAGTATAACATCTACTGTGCTATTACCACAGAAAAGTGTTACTGTTCAAGAATATTTCCTCTGGATCATAATTACAATAAGAATAGGTTCCTGAGGGCATAATGTAACAAAGTCCTGAAGTTGAAAGCTTGTTTAAAACCTTATTGAGGTAGATGTCTGCTATTTTATTTAAAAAAAAAAGACATCTGAAGTTTATAACATGTCTGAATGTTTTAATGGTTTTTATTTTTTCTTGTTTAGAAGAAAAAAGAACCACATGAAGTTTAGAATTTCATCAGTCAGAATAATCATAGTGGTATAGCGATTTTCATCCTAAAGGGCCCTTAATATTTTTGCACGTGTATTCAGTCATTTCTGTGGTGAAATGGAACAACTGTTTCACAGTGTCAACAGTTTAATACCTGCCAGGTAAATCATTCCAAAGTACACAACACAAGGAGAAGGGGAGAAAGTCAAGGGTGTTTTTAGGGGGATGGATACTAGCAACTTATATTTATCTCAATTGAAGTCAATGCACATCATGCATTAACAAACATATTTAAGAATCTGCTTCAAACACAGAAAAACAACACAGCTGAAAATAAACTTCAAGGAGAAACTAGCTAGGCACAAATGGGCTAATTTGCACTGTAATACAAACAAGTAAGTTAAGCAAAAGATTATGGCCAATATTATACATGTAAAGGAAACATAGTCTAGGATAGGAAGGGGACAGTGCAGAAAGCATAATGACATGCCTTAGAGGATATGCACACACAGCACAGCAGCGTGAGCCCTCGCCTAGGGACAGGTCCAGTATTTTAACAAGGCAGCAACCTGGCATCATCCTCCGGTGGCACACACCAGGCTGGGCACAAGAGACAGACCTACAGGGTCAGTCATGCTGTGATCAAATCCAAATTCATTCGGACTTCATTCATTTGACTTTGTTCACCTCAAAGGCACCTGGTTTTCACAAGAAATCAGGCAGTTGGTCTATTTGGACGTCCTTCCCCTCCACCCCCACCCCATATTCTCCAGATATATCCCTTAAAACAGGCATACATAACCAGTATGCACTACTGACAGTGGTTAGAAGCATTTTGATAAATAAGGCAGTTTCTATGCACTTGTATCCTGGTCCCTTATTTAATTAATAATTTAAATTAAATAAGTTAAAATATGTAAGTCACTTTCTTTCAAACAGGCATATTAAGAGAGGTAGAAACTATCTAGCTGGGAGATGTTGAGGCAGATCACATCTTCTGTAATTGCAAAGAACTGGATTTTTTTTTTTTTTAACACATTACTACAAAACAGTAAGAGATAATTTTTTTTTAAAGTGATAAATTGATACAGAGTGCAGCAATGCCAAACAACTATTGCAATTTGGAGGCAGTTGGAGTGGTTTGGGCCCTGAACCACACCCAAGGTCAGCGTGACTATGCACTTTTTTCCTCCGCCTTGGTCTTCAGGAAGGAAATTCATATTCACTCTATACACAAGGCTGGTTCAGAAAATGATCCTCTTTGTATTATTAATGAATTCTGTTTGAACAATTTGACATAACTGTTTATTGCTTTTCTGCAGCCGTCATTCAGTCAATCACTGGCAGCGTCCTCACCGGGTAGGATAGCTAATACCTACCCACAGCTGGGTCACAGCCTGCGTAATTGTGTTTGAACCTTGAAGAACACCCTATCTCGCTAACTTTGATGCCGCTGCTTATGCAGCATCACAATACTGCACACAGGCAATAACTTTACTGGCCAAGTAAGGCTATTCTCCTGCTGCTCAGGATATCTGTGCTAACAATCTTCAACATGTGTCCTTTCAGAAAAGTTGTGACTGCCTGTAAGTAGTATTGTGGAGTCTTATCAAATGTGCTGTGACCAACAGAACATAATAGTTTTGAAAAACTTATGTATAAATGCTATCATTAGATATTCTTCTTTTCATTGCTAATTAACTGATTTTCTTTGACCATCAGAGAATTTAAAAATCCATTCAAAACCCATTTCTGAAACAGCCTCATTTCCTCTACAGGAAAAATAAAGATCTGCAGATGTACAAAGGTCTTCGTATAAAGGTAACATTAGGGACACAGTACTTCTATGGAGGCAAAACAGTAGCAGTAGCAAGACAGACAACAAAATCCAGCTAGCTAGAATTCAATATTTTAGTCTTACAAAGGAAAAAATGAGAAGAAAAAAGAGCTTGAGCATTCTCTTTCAGATCATTAAAAGAAATGTCAAATGAAATAAATTTTAATAAAATAGTCTTTATAAATTAGAATCAGAGACACATTCATGAATAGAAAATACATGTCTTTAATAATCTCTCAACTGAGACATATATATGCCTGGTGATGACATGCAGCCAAATGAAAGGTGTTTAGAATGGCTGCAAAGAGAGGCAATAGGCAGAGAAAAACCAGGTAGAGGACTATTATATGTTTTGCATGTTTAGCTAGACTACCTTAAATGTGGTCCCTTTCTGCAAACAAAACCCCTACTTGCTCTGGTTGTACTCACTGCCTGCCAGTTGCAGCAGCAGGAGTAATTGCTTATTATCTGTGAAACCGAGGTAACCTTCAGTTAGGCTTTCAAGACTGAGTTCTTCATCTTTTACATGAAAGCAGCTAATGTATGTATTTACATACATACATATGAAAATCCCTACATGGAATTAATGCATGAAACAGAAAACCAAAATGTTGAAAATTATAGCAAAAATATTTCTTAACTTTCTGAAAAATTGAGAGAAAATTCGACCTAGAAAGCAAATTATCTCTTCAACTATGAAAAACTCCTATTATTTTGAAAAAAATTACATCTGATTTAAATAATAAATATTTCTTCCTGTGCTAAAGTGGCTTATATTCTCTTTATATCCAAATTTGCCTGCCCTTTATCTCTTTCTGGATTGTTACCAGATAATCTGTTACCAATTTTTGGCAATGCCCAAAAATAACTATCAAACGCTCATCAGCTGATAAGTGATACAGTAACTTCCAATTTCCCATACTAGAGGAAACTGAAGCATCCCAGATGTCACCACCTTTATGGTATTTTCCAGGATGTCTGTCCATCCTTTGAGCAGACATGAGGCTGCTCTCCCTGTGCGATGACCAGACCAGGAGTCACCCAGGTGTGTTACCTTGATGGGTGCCAGAGCTCAGATCCTCTGCTGAGAAGAAGGGCAAGAGCTGAGCATTGCCTGCACTCCGACCAGGCAGCTGGGGCTAGCCCACAGCACTAGAAGGGGTGACTGTCTTCAAAATGTTATGTAGAGAAAATAAGGAAAGACTCTTCCTCTCAGCAATATTAATGTAAGTCCTGATGTACAGTCTGGAAAGCATAATTGTATTTCTAGCTTGTAATTGGCTAAAAGAAGTACTGATATTGTCTGTCAGGTTTATTGATTATTATTATCCATAAATTCTGTTTTTCTCACATCCCTGTATTTCCACTGTGCATGTTTTGTTTCTCAAAACCCGTATTTTTGACAGCATTATTCCGCACACTAAAGTAATGAATCTTACTGCTGTGCATTTTCCATCTTTAAATGTGTCCGTATAAAGCCCTCAGAATGCCCCCAGAAAAATTGCTTTTTGTTGACTTGTGTTTTTTTTAATTGACTGACAAGAAAAGCAGATTCTAATATGCCACAGAGGAAATTAAGATACAGTGAATTCTATATATGCATGTATGCATGTATATGAGTTTGCATGTTTTATAAACTTTCACACAATTCAAAGACTCAGCATTTTTATGTATATGTTTTACAGCAGCAAACAAAAGAACATCTAGATTTACAATTCAGCACATTGAGATATAAAGAGTCTGAGATACCCAAGACCAAGCATATTTCAGAATAAATATACATCAGGAAGGTAATAGAACTAGTCCTGATGTGGATTTCAGTAGAGATGCTGTCAATCAAACCAGTATTTAATTCAACAGACTTTGTCAGCTTGCTTAAGTTACAGGCCAGCTGGAGGTCCCTTCCTCATTAATCATTGCATCCCCACGTTTCTGGGATTACTCAAATTAGCTGCCTGTGCTCTTGGTGCACTCCCTCATAGAGCATTGTCCTGCTGTCTAGGTCTCATACCCCATTTAATTTGTCATGAGGTATTTTGAGATGACTACAGAAACTAAAGAAATTCTGGAACTAAGATAGATCAAACTAACAGACATCTCAATTTCTATTCTGGAAGCTGTTGCTGATGCTTATTTTTGGTGATAGGAAGCATAGGGAACACAGCAGGATTTGAAGCAGTGACGGGGGCAGGATCATGGCTTTGGGTTTAAAGTGTGTTAATTTCTAATGGAGAAGAAGGAGGAAAGAAAACAATCACTTTCTTTGCTCATTGATCTGGAGCAGCGTTAATCCATATACTGTCTTTCTGGGCTGGAACACGCAATACCTACTGAAGCAAGCCAGAGCTAGAGAAGTGAAATATCCTAGAGTGGTGTTTCAGAGTCAGAATTATACATCTCACTTTAACAGGAAAGTCTGCCTCTGCAGAGCCTTGCTGCTGGTCTGATCCTGAACTTCCAAGTCTTGGAAATACTCATAGTTATTATGAATTCAGAACAGACAGGATTTCTGAAAGAATTAAAACCAGAGAGTCAGTAGGTACATTGATGTACCTATTTTACACCACCTACATCTAGAAAGTTAATTCAGCTACAGGAAAGGATATTTAATCTTTGCTGCAGCCTGACTAACTACCATGGAGCAATGAGGATTAATAACGTGGGCAGGCTGTGTGGGAGACACAGGAGGGTAGGGAGCTGAAGAGAACCTTGCTGCTCCAGTTCCTCCTGTCCTTTCAGGAAATTCCGGCTGATTCTTTTCCTTTACTTCATAAAGGGTGAGAACAGGGCAACTTATCTTCAAAATCCAGTATTAATTCTCAAAACATCTACCATAAATCATCCTGTACAGAGACACCAGCA
Source organism: Morus bassanus (assembly GCA_031468815.1). Taxonomy (NCBI): domain Eukaryota; kingdom Metazoa; phylum Chordata; class Aves; order Suliformes; family Sulidae; genus Morus; species Morus bassanus. Next base: position 10,043,800 of record CM062583.1, read on the forward strand.
AAACTAGTACAGGTTCTTAAAGCACGTTTTGCACAAAATCTGTGAGAACAGAGAAAGATAATCTAGCAAGCAGCAGGAGCAGTGGACAGGTGAAGATCCTCTCTGAAGTGCTGTAAACGGTCCAGAAACAGGCTGTACTTATTCTCCTCAACTGAAGCCAAAGGATATGTATAGTAAGGGCAATCTATGTATTCTAAGCAAGGAAATTTGTTTCCTGGTTTTATTAGGATAAAATATTATAAGGGCAGCTACAGCTCAACCTATAAATACTATGGACTCCTACAACATTTTATAGCCAACCTGTGCTATAAAGAACACATAGAATAAACAAAATTTGCATGCAATATATTGTGCCTTGGACAAGACAAAAAGCAATTAGACAACATCACAAGCATGCAATTAGTGCAAATAAGAAACAGGAGATTGCTGCTTTATGCTAGGCAGTGCCAGCAGACTTCAACTTAATATATTTCACGTATGTCAGAAACACAGAGAGAGGAATGTCCAACCCCATTCTCTCCACCAATATCGACCCTTTCCAACTAGAAAGCTTCCCTTAAGATGAAGGTTATTTATTTTCCAAAGCAGAGTCCCCCTGTGGCAGACACAAAGGTTTTACTGATGGTGGCTCTGACTTTTCACAGATGACTCAGCTGTCAGATAATTACTCTCACATCCTCATCAGACTGTCCAGTATTGAACTATGTGATAGTCAGAAAATTCACCTGAATGATCACACCAAGTCAGCAATGGGGAAACCGTGTGATTTGCCGGGATGTTGAGTGTCCCTGCCCCCATGGCTGGTTCAATATCGTACCACCTTGAAGCACAAAGGACGTTGCTACAGAGATGTTTTGCCTGCAGCATGCTTGTTAAAACAGAGCACTAGCACTGCGGTAAGCTCTCTTTTGTGAACCTGAAAAATCATAATAAATTATACTGAAAACCTAATGTAATTGCAATAATTGTTCTAAAGCCAAAACTACTTAATGCCTTAAAATTTTGATTAATTCTGAAAAATGCCTCTCTAGTCTAATATGAACTCCTTTCCTTATGAAATCTGACTCTCACCAAAAGCTGAATATATTAACCAAAGGCAATCCAATCCATATTTTTCCATTTGTTCTTCTCTACTGGCTACAATAAATGACTGTTTTATACAGCATCTGGGGAATGGAAGAAATAGAGAAAGATCATTGGTATATGGATAATTAAAAAGATTCAACAGGACTCATCTTGGATAAAGTGTTATGAAGGTGATAAGTCATGGCTGACAGTAGAACTGATAATGCGCAGATGTCTTTTAACACCACCCATAAAAAATACACAGAAATATATTACATAAATATTGAAAACATATATGAAAACTTCTCTGTTTCTTCTTCTGAGATTTAACACTAGGCATTTCTTTCAATTTTTTTCCTTACTTTTTTATTAAACCAAACCATAGTTAACATAACATAGTTATACATCTCGGAACGATTCTTCTGTCTTTGCCCAAACCCTCCATTGAGATTCAAAATAGAAACAGAGAGGAAACCAATATTGATTTGAATTCTATTTCATCATATTGATTTGTGGAATGCATGGCATCCATTTAATCTCTCTGTTCGCTGTATGACTATATGTTGTGTTCTGTTAAAAAGTTTTGGTTAGGCAGCAGAGAGGAAGGTACTGATCTTTCAGAGCCGGATTGCACATAGGGTCAGAGTAAACTGCTTGCAGAAATAGGGGAGATCGTGGCTCCTGTGGAGGCAAATGACCATCCTCGACAGAGAGAAGCTTCCAGGGTGCAGGACACAATACACAAGTGAGGACCATGTAGCTGGGGATGAAACTGGGGGATGCATGAGAGGAAGAGAAGCAAACTCCTGACTTAAGGGATTCATCTTGAGATCCAGAGAAGATTGGACAGTTTTAGTTAAGAAAGCCACTGAAATATCCTCTAATGAGAGCCACACTCGAGTAGCAGACTCTGTGGGCTGTACCCTCGATTCAGATTCACTCTTTCATTTTAAGCCAGCTCAGCCAGCAAATCTGCGTTTTCTGCTTCACTGGTTACTGTGTTCCTATTTGTGTTCGAATGAAAAAAAACCTCTAGATGCTGAATGTCCTTTTTGACTCTGTCAAGGAAAAGTCCTCCTCTGAACACTCAGAAACCAATTAGAGTTAATGAAAAATAATAACAAAATCTCAGTGCAGTTCCCTCATGGTCATAAAGTAAAATATTTTGTGCTCTCTTTTGCCCTCACTTGCCCTAACAAAAACATGGTGTAACAACACTTACTTCTCTTCAAAATTTTTAGTGAAATTATCTTGTAATATCACTGAACAAGTTCAGAAAATCTATCACGAAACATTTCACTCCCAATTATTTATTTTAAAACTTAGGAGAGAGGAAAGAAAAAAAGCAGACAAAACTCCAGATTCAACTCCAGAAGTGAGCTGCTCCTTCCTCTAGTTTGAACCATGAGCAGCAGTGTTAGTTATACCTAGCCTGAAAAACATACCTCATGCCTGATCCACAAAACTATTCATCCCTGTCTTAGCAAACACCCTGGAGAAGTCCCAATACTGAATGTTCTCAAAACTTAGATTTTGCAGCATTTTTCTGTCAGGATGGCAAAACTGCAATAACAGGTTTCTGAACACACAACCATATGGATTATGTATTATAGAATAATAATACAGTTAACTACCTGGAAAACTCTTGGTATAACAAAACCATAGCCTCCAGGTGCTACTGAAATGTAAACAGCTACAGTGGCCTTGTAGACTGGTATTGAATGGCATCTTGAATGACAGTAGAGAGAATGAGAGAGTGCTCAGTTTAGATTCAATACAGCTCAGACAGCAATCTTGCAAAGCATCTACTAACTTATGCCCTACTGTATTATTAATCTTATGGCAGAATAAATTGCACATAAAGCTTTAAGAAAATTATAGATGGTGCTAGAACTACTCATACTGAAATGTTCTCATACTATTAAATATCACCCATGCTCCTAGTAACTGGATGTTAGCTTTTTTTTCCTCCAAGTAAGCAATTGCCAGTTCTTGTACTTGTCTAGGACTACCTTCTGGTAAGGCTCCAGGGACTAAATGCTTCAGTACCTTCAGTCGCTTATCTGCCCAAGCACTGTATTTCAAAAGCTTTGGCCTGCTTTGTAAAAGAATACCTATTTTCACACTCTGTCAACCCTGTGTATATTTAGATAACAGTCCTTACTGAAAAACAAAACAAAACAAAATGCCTAAGAACGGATATCAGCCAGATACCATCCCTTATGATCTCACCTGGTATTAAAACATACCCACTTCTCTCATAGCATTGTAACCAAATTTTATCAATGTATCAAATTTTAAGAATTTGAGACTCTACAATGAACAATGCAGGGAGATATAGCAGTCAACCCGCTGAAACCAGTGATTCACTTCACAGGTTGGTAGAACCACCAGTCTGTTAGTTAACTAGATAACACAAAAGAGTTATCACCACTTTCACCACAGACACATTACCCCAGAAAACAGTACACGTAGGAGAAAAGATTTGCCTCCCCACTTGTCTTCCCAAGGTTTTGTGATGGTGGGAGAAACAGCAGGACCAGGCAAGACAGCACAGAAGCTTCAGACATGGCAGGAACAAGTGCAAACGCTGTCCTGAGTAAAGCACTAGGAAGGGACCTTGCGCTGGTACTCCAATTGAGAGGAATTTACTGCCATAAGGAAGCAAAACCTCTTTCTTCTCCTTAATTGTCACATTCAGGGAAACTGACCTTGGCAAGCAATTTTAAAGCAAATAACTGATGTCAGATTTAACTACTTTTATGCTGTTTCTTCTCCTAAAAGAAAGCCTGTATCTGGCTACCTGCTTTGGTCAATAATGAGCAGCAGCATATTTCTCCTTAACTCCCCCATTATAACAGAGAGTTCCTGCACTATTCTTTTTTTTTTACTCTTCATTACATCCTCTTTCCAACAAAGCCCAATACCTGCAAGTTTTTCAGACCTCATCAATAAACTCTGTGGGACTTTGCAAATTATTCTTTCATAGAAAAGATACTGTTGTGAGTGAAGTAGACGTTGGCAGGCTGGAGCTGTTTTACTGCATTAAAGTAGTACTCTGTTTCAAAGTGGAAAACAGGTTTTATTTTGTCACATCTGTGTATTTACCCAAGTATATATATTCTTTCACTCCTATAGGAAGGGGTATTTTGGTACTGGGCTAGGCATATTTCAGAATTCTTTCCTTGGCACAGGCTCACATTGATTATGGATTGTACCTATTTTAAGGTAAAACTGAGTGTTTTCTGTGTGGTCTGAAAACAGAAAATCCTCAGCTGAAAGAGAGTTCTGCCAGGAACTGGAACACCAGCAGGCAGTCTCTGCCAAGTACTGTTATTTCAGTGAATTAGCTAATACAGACAAAGAGGTTTAATCGGAACTCTGATGCCCTTTTGCATGTATCTTTCCGAAAGAGTAAACTGAGGAATTAAGATTTTTTTTTTAAGTATAATGAAATTAAGGAACCAAGCCAAAACAAGTCAGATAGTTTGGGGCACTTTGTGACACAGAATTTCCTCATGTCCCACATTTGGGCTGACCACTAAGATATCTTGCCATTAAACTTGTCTTTTGAAAACTTGCATGTGAAAGTGTTTACTGGTATACGGTAACATAATCTGGCATGAAATGGCAGAAATAAAAGCAAAAGTAGAAGGGGAATTTTAAATAACTTCTGTTTCTCTTTTTTATTTTAATAGGACTAAACAGAAACCATAAAATTTTGTCATTTTTCTTAACAAGGCTATTTTGTAGCATGACCAAATATCTTAACTACCTGTATTTAAACATCCACTTTTTGACATACTGAATATATCAGTGATATGCAGATGAAGATGACATAGTTATCCTGGATTTTAAAATTGCTGCTGAAATAAATTACTTCGTAAACTATGCTTGACACCTACATGTATTTGCAGTTTACCAAATTATATAAGACAACAACAATAATTAGAAGAATTAAATGCATTTCAAACACTACAGATTGGAAACTGCAACGTGCAATCTCCCTCAACATAGAATCCTTGCAACTGTCCTCGACACTGAAATGATGCTACAAATGAAGAGATGTTAGAAATCCTTAGTTTATGTACTTAGGAAAGCCAAGGCGAAATCTATTTGATTTGTTAGTTAAAATAATTGAGCTTGTATTTTGGCATTATCATTAACATCTTTTAAAGTGACTTTGCTAAATAGACATTATGCTAAAAAAGCTAGTCTGACACTCAACAGAAAGTTCTGTTTTTGGTGTGCTTTTTAAACAACAGTCATGATTCAAAGATATTTCTTAGGGCAGGAAATAAAAAAAAAAAAGAAAGACTGTCCCTCCTTTCTGGAGTAGTGGGCTTATTGCCTTTGTTCAAGATTGATGCTGTGCAAAAGAGAATAGCAAATAATCTCTGTCCTTGGATTTCCAAAAAGGTAAAAAGGATTTGTAAAGCTTTTTTCAAATACTTTCTATTTTCTTTGGTGTTAGGCTCAGAAAATCTTGACCTGTTTCCCTATGGAAATACATTTTTCTTCATAGTGTGCACACTTGAGCACAGAATTCCTCATGAGCTGAGCTACAGAAAGGGGCTTTCTTTTCACTGCATTCTGAATACTTTCCTAGGATCCATCAATTAATTACAGGAGCTTTGATGAAAACGCTATAATTAAAGATGTAGCTGTTTTTATAAAGCTGATTTTAACACTCCTAACATCCCAATTTCATGCAATATTGCATATGTGTTAAAAAAGGAGAATGTTATACCCAAGATTCATTATAATCCGGTAAGTATGTCATAGTATGTGACTTATGAATTAAACAGAATTTCTAAACATACAGGGAGTGGTGCATGTGGGCTGTGGAAACTTCAGCAGATTCCTAATTGCTGTAGGTATCCTGGCCCCGCTCATAACTCAGATATGGCTGCTTTTTAAAATCTACCCTCAAGCTTCATGCTGTGAAAATGTCATACAAACAGCCGAACAGTCTTCCAAAGAAGACCAGCATGATCTTATGCTTGGAGGGATTCCAGCTGAAATTTGCAAGACATCCCTTTTACTCAGGGTTGACACTGGTATAATTTGCAAATACATACAGCATTTTGTGTTTGTAAATACAAGTAACTGTTTACGCAAAAGCATGGGTCCCATTGGCAATGTTTTCAAAAACATAAAATAAAATAAAAAAACTTCAAAAGAACTATGTATCACATATTTGCAACAAAACAATGCATTGCTAAACTTGTTTACCTACTTTTCAGTTCATGAGTGTAATAATTCAGCTATAATCTTACAATGAAAGTATACGGAACATAAAATACTTCAGTTACAAAAAAAACCCAATTTGCAGAACTTGGGCAAACAGGGACCCCACTTCATTTCAGAAAAAAACACTCAGGTTCTTCATGTTTCTTCTCTAGTATTCTTCTATAGTTTAAAAATTGATCATAGCCATTTCCGATATGTTCAGCTGTATTTTTCACCATTAATAATTCAACTTAAGGAATTTGCAGGGAATGCATTTATTTTTATTCCTCACATCCAACTTGTACAGAAAATTACAACTGAAAAATGAAGGAGCTTTATTATTTTGAGTAAAATACTCCAGATTTTTCTTCAGTTTGACACAATGTATTTATAGGGTGAATTGCAATAGTCTTTTTCCAAATTATTCTCCTGTGACACTCAATCAACCCGAGCAGAAAGAAAAAGTTAAACAAAATGTAAATATGTGGAAATGGTATTTTACCCAGAATGAGAGGACTATTAGCCCTTCCCTTTGCAAGGTAACAGGGGACTTTTAGTGATCACAGGTAGCCAAGGCTTCAGTCTTACATTTCAGCTGAAAGATGCCTTGGCAACACAGATTAAGCCGAACTACTATACCCAAGTGCATGCTTATGAAGTGCTCAAACAGGAGGCAGGCATCTGTTTTACGGCTAAACTCAGGCAATTTGGTTATGTATTTTTCCATATGAGTAAAACTGATTCAATTACAGTAGTAACCACCGAAAACAATTCTCTTCAGTATATATCTTTTAGCAGCATATGATGTGATGGCAATATTCTTGCAGATGAAAGCACTAAATACTGCAGACCCCTAATAATACAGTTCCTTTTTGCAATGAATAAGCAGCACAGGATTTCTCATCATGATAAGGATGAGATTCTGTCTAAAAGAAACAATTCCAATTAAAGCGCTGTTCAGACTTCAAAAATGGGGTTTCAACAACTGTGAAACGTATCAGAAAACTACTTACATTGACTTCTGCAATCTGCCTCAGAAGTGCTGGAGGAAACAAGTATGACTGTTTTTGAAGCAGATGATATTTCAAGAAAATCTAATTTAAAGAAATGAAAACATACCAACTGACAGAAATGAATAACCAATGGTAAACATTATCATTTTGAACAGAATGTTTCTTATGAAATACAGCATGTGTGTAAACCATTAATTCTGCCTTCATTACAGCCAGCTTGGGAAAGAATTGCAGATTGCTTTATAAAAAATATGATCCCAGTCATAAAATAAATAACAACATCATTTCACTCTTACAGAAGATCTTCCTGCCAAGGATGAAGATAATCATAAAGCTCCTTATCAGTGTTATCTAACTAAGCCTAATCACATCCCTACAAGGGCAGTTAGTTGTTATTATATTCTCTGCACACATGGTCAAAAGAGAACAAACAGGTTTACACCTCAGGAGCTCACTGTGAGTTAGTGAGTTACTATGAATACCACCCTGGAGACCTAACTCCCTTAGTTTTGTTCTCACAGCTAGATCATTAAACTATTATATTGTGCGGAATCCACCCAAGTACAGAAACGTAAGAAATACGAACCAGCTCAGATGTTCTGAAAGTTACAGTAAGGCTTTCATTAATGAGCACTAATAATATAGATGGCCAATAAAGAAGGAACTAATGTAGTCCTGACCTCCTTTTCCACTTCATGACCCTTATACTGTGGAAGTGGGACATGGTTCTCCATTGACAATTCCAAACAAGCTCTGAAGGGATGGTCTCTCATACAATTAGAAATATATACAGTTTTTAAGACTGTGATCCATTCAATTTCTTAATGCTAACAGCTAAATGTTTTTGCTAGAGTCCTTTTTTCCCATTAGACTTCAAATAAATTCAAAAGAACAAATAAATAAGAATTTAAAAGAGAAAAAAAGAAGCATGTTGGTAACTAAATTCAGAGGAAGACCATTCAATGGTGAGTAACTCAGCAATTAAGGCTGGTGCTGAATTTGATGTATACACCAGTAGCATGGGAGGTGGACATAAGAGGTGACATGACAAGAAAGAGTTTTTTATCTACTACAAATGCAAATCCCAAAAGTCTCAAAGGGTTTTGAACATAATAGGCTATTAGTCTTATTCCTTCTGCTCTATACCCTTCACCTGTACACTTTATACCACTTTTTCTTGTTTCTCCAAGTTATACTTCCTCTGTGTTTCTTTCATTCCTTCTTTCACTCAAATCTCATTCAATTTAAAACATTAGTGTCACAACAGCTATTAAAGTTTCTTACTTTTTTCTTTTTGGTTTATTCTGTTATGTTTTATACTTTTTACAGTTACCTTATCTGTTTATATCCACTTCTTTTTTTTTAAAAAAAATCAGATACTCAGGTTGCTATTTTTAAAAGTGTTTATAGATATTAGGAACATAAATCGTACTGGCAATCTTCAAGCACTAGGCATTTAAGCCTTTTCAGTTTCTCTGACAATCTTATCCTTCAATTTTCAAATGCCCTGATAAGTCACCACACTGATCTCTTTTTTAGCATGAACACATCATGCTTTCTCAACATCCACATGCACGCAGTGAATAGAAGGCAATCACCTGAGCCTTTTGTAAAGCAAGGTGGTATACCTTAAGGGACATATCCTGTTCTTTTATGTTTAAACCAAAGAAATGAGAGTATTTTCTGAAGTTTCCCTTTCACTAAAGTACGCCCAAACAAAGGAAAAAGAAACACACACAAAATACACAAAAGCCACTATCAGCCTTTACCACAAAAATATGGTGTTAGGCTTGTGGAATAAAGGAGAAGGTATACTAAGCGAGCAAATACATATATTTATTTGCACTCATGGCTCAATCACAGTTAGTGGAAGGAACAGAAAGACCAGATCTAAGGGCAACTGGGAAGGGTCAAGATGCCTCTACAGAAAGGCCCTGAAAATTTCTACCATATTTGGGTTACTATCTTGGACATCCTCCTAGGAGTCTTTCTGGTGGAAATGATCCCCATAGAAACTGCCTACAGAATGTTGAGTATTAAAAGCCCACTAACTTTTGACTGGGTTCTCTCTAAGGCTCAACACTCAATGTTATACTCTTTTGACCTACCCTGTGACAGATCCTAAGTGCAAAGTTTTTTTGTAGGGGCAGGGCAGGGATGAATAGATACAGATGATCTCCATACAGAGAAAAAGAAAATTATGCAGAAAGAACCCTCTGTTTTTCACCAAAAATATGTTCCTCCACAGCTAAATCTGAGGAAAGGCTGATATGGAAACAAATGACAGTAATCAGAATTGATCTCTCACTCAAGTAATATAAACAAGACAAGCATGACTTTCTGAGCTTTTAAAAGAATTCTAAGATATAACATATTTTTGCTGTAATAATAAAAAGTCAGCTGTCTAAATAACTGGATACCAGCAGTTCCATGGTAATTTTGCTCTAAGAAATATAATCTCTTCTAAGTTCTATAGACTTCTCTAGCACATTGCTGACTTTTTACTCTCTCTATGTATTAGGCTAAAAGGGTCATTTTCAGAACTTCACTTTTGCTCAGAGTAGCATTCCACAGCCAGTAGCTTTCTACCCATTTAGAATTATACTCCCTTTCATTTTGGGGACTGTATAATATTCTGCATTTAACATCCAAAGAGTTAAGCCTTCCTATATTAACCACCTAATCCCAAAGCACCGCATTAGGGATCAAAAGTGATCAGCAGTATATCAGTTTAGCCATTTTAGTAATTTTCCCATTTAGTCATTTTACCTATTTCTTTGCCTTGTGGTCCCTTTTGAGCGATATTTTAGCCAGCTCCACTTCACGCATCTGGATTATATTGCAATTTGGTCAGTGTGCTACACATACTGAAGTGAGAGCTTTAGTATATGTGTTACCATATTTGAAATGTACATTAGAAAAAAAAGTAGTAATGTATACTCACACATCACAATTTCCCTTTAAGGCCTCAAACCTGTTCTGAGTGGTAATCATGCCAATTTTACTGAAAGGTAAATTGAAGCATAATGCGATTATATGACTTACTCAAAGTTCCTTGGGAATTCTGTAACAAAATGGAACTAAACTCAAATGCCCCATGGCATCCATCTGCTAGGGATAACACAGCACTGACAGGACACTCATGTTTTTCTGTAGTGGCAGCTGGAAACACAGTAGGATAGTCCACAGCATCTCACATGGCACTGGGTACTTCTATTTTGCACACTTGTGCATAAAGTGAGGTGCATACTTCTGTTTCTGAACCGAAATTTCTTCCTAGACCTCCTAAGCCTACTCTGTTTTATTAAAAAGACCATACTGTTTCCAAAGTTAAGATAATTTTTCATCATTCATGCAATGTGTTTGGAACTTAAGACTTCCTCATTTGCAGTAGAAATCTTCTAGAAATGAAAGTGGACTAAGAAACAGCCTTTTCTGGTCATTACAATACCAGAGGGTGCCCAGCTAATCTGAAGTCTTCAGAGACATTTTTTGGCAACAGAAGTTTTTCAATTATATCTCCCAGAGCTTTATGCGTTTCAAATACTTCTCCTCCTTCTGTTGAATTTCTAATAGATATTGCAAGCCTTTGGCTCCATGTCCAGAATCCTCATGCCAAATTAGACTGAAACAATATCAGGTTTAGCTGTTTAAGATCATAATGTAAACACAAGTTCTTTGCTTGTTTTTCCATTTAGACTCATGTAATTCAGGTGAATAAAAAAACCCCACAGAAACCAATTGTCAAATGAAAATAGAAAATGTCATAAATTTTAATTCTTCATGGAATCCTCTTTGTTCAGCTCTGCTTAATGCAGGGCCCATTGACCATACAGCGGTAATGTCTGTATTTCAACCAGTTGACAAGTTTAGCGACATTTTGTAGCTTGGATTCCAAGCAGAACCTTGCTGTTCAATTAAGAGTTTCAGATATTTTCAGAGCATCCCCTCTGCATGAACATGCTCAAGGTAGTCTTCTCAGCCCATGACAATTTATGTTAGTTACCCCATGGAACCACTCTAACTGCCTTCTAATCCCCATCAATCCTTGTTCCACCAGCTACCATTGATAGGTCATCCTTTACTTTAAATTATATAACATCATCCGTTTTGGAAATTATCTTCTCTAGAGTGTTTTGTTTTTTTTTTTTTAATTTATTTATCTCAAATCCTTGCAGCAGCTATACTTTGAAACATCTTCGTGTGTTTAGGTAATTTATATTCTCAGTTGCTTCCTTAGTGAGACAAGTGCCAGCTACATACATTATATCTTAACAATAAAATATATGAGCAGAATTGTGCGGTCTTCACTATTATGTTCACAGTATTGTTATGGCACTGCATCATTACTGCACAGGTGGAAACAACTAGCAGGACTCCTGCCTACTAATATAAAATTAGCTTTCAAGATTTAAGTAAGATATTAGAAAATATTTCTCTTATAGTAAATTTCTTCTGCAGTGTAGCACTAATTCATTCTTAAAGAATAACATTTTCTCCTGTGAAGTAGAATGTATATTATTCAGAGGAAAACAAAAGTGAGAAAGAAGCAGCATATCTTTACCCTCCGCACATCTTTGCCAAATGTTTCACTGTAGCTAGTGCCCAGTATTTCAAATTGAACATAGGGGTTGGCGCCATCTTCTCTGAACTCCATAACACCAGTAAGCCCAGTTATATGGCCCTATGGAAATAAGTTTCAGAAATTTTAGAATAGAACAGATTTGCCTTTATAAACATTCCTCCTCACTAAAAGTATGCCAAATGTGGCAATAACATGTTCTTCAATAGCTCAAATATAGTGCCAGACAAAATACTTTTTTTTTTTTTTTTTTTTTTTTTAAGAAAATTACTTTAGCACTAACACATCCACTATATATTGTGGAAAAAAGCCATCAGGTCTCATCGTTCACAGAGATAGACCCCAAAGAAAGGGAGAAGGACCTTGGTGGACTGTGAGACAACAGCCCTTTCAGTGTAACTGGGGGCAGCAGGTTCAGTTCTGGGGTTGAATACAAAGGTATGAACTCCAAGCCCAAAAGAAAGAGTATGCCTGCTGTGCTCCCAAGAGACACATGAAGAAAAGATAAAATTTTAAGTATTATTAAAACGTCTCTGTGAAAGTATCACAGAGTTTGATTTTGGGTTTGTAGCAAAGAAGCTTTAAATGACACTAAAGTTTTAATTAATTTAGTAACAAAGGATGACATCATTAGGACTGCTCAGAGCTTAAGATAACACTTGATCAAATTGCATCATTTTACTAGAGGAAAACCATTTCTTCAATATATATGGGGAAACAGGGTTCTTTTCCCAAATAATTGCTAAAGTTGGTATAGTAAAAAATGGGTATTTTTTTCTGCTAGTATTTGTGATCAAATAACTTTCATACAAGAAGTTACCATGCATCTGCAAAGCCACAGTACTGTCCATATTTGAGTAATTCAACATGCTACAAGACAGTGTAACTGTTAGTGACAACTTAGCTAAATCAGATCCCTTTTGCTCTGGGCTACAGTACACAAATAGATATTTACCAATGCTCAACTAACTTAGGAAGCTAGTTGAGTTGTAGTAAATGGAACATAAGCCTTAAACCTTATTTTTGGTTAGCCCCTCGAGGTCCTTAATTTCTTCTCTTGGGGAAATTGTTATGATGCACGCACACATCAATTTGTATGACTGTTCCTAACCACACTACCTCCACAGAAGGTAGCTATGAGAACAGCAGAAGTAGAACACACACCACTGGAGCAACACTGCAGTATGTCTAATTTGTTTGTAATAAATCATTCACTTGTTTAATAGCTGTAGATCATTCCTGGTAGTTGTAAATCACTTGCTTGCAATAAATCAAAGAAAAGTTGAATAGAGGTCAAAAACCTCTTCAAAAGCTAATTTCAAATAGAAATGAAGCAACTCTTTCATTTGCTCACACAACTGTGGTTTGTCTGTTCTCACCTTCTTAATAGTCTCTAGCATGGATCGTCCTCCATTCCAAGGTTTGGTGGATTTCCTCATGCAGTTCAGACTTGCCATGCTGTGCCATTTCCTGTCCTCCAGTTTTCTGTGGAAAGCATTGGCCAGCATGAGCACACTGTCATAGAGGTACAGGTTGGAAACCTGCAAACAATAATAAGAATGAGCCTCTTTGTTTATTTGAGCACCCTTTCAAAGAAACTGTGAAAACCAGCAAACAAACAAAACAAAACAAAAGAAGACATAAGTAAAAACTAAAAGCTGAGTATGTTTGATGAGTTCAACAGTCGAGGCAACTCAAATACCAGTGCTCACTCCCGCCTTCTTTCCTGCTTGGCACCTGGGCCCTTCTGGCCAAGGGACTCTGGCACACTTGCATTGCCTGTGCATTAACCACACCACTGCAATGCAGTGCTGTAAAGACATAAGAGATCACAGTTCAAATATAAACTCAAGCTATAGAAGCAGTACAACTATCTATCAATGAACAACAAGGATTGCTACTTTGTCAGTTCTTTCAACAAGGAGAAGACAGAATGGAATTACATTCTTGTTCTTTTTGTTCCTTTGAGTAATCTCCTTAGTAATTTCTGGCACAGCAAAATATAATACTAATGCAACTCTTTTGAACAGAGGGAGGAGAAATGACAGTATTATTTTGGTCTTATCATCTATCTACACCAAATATATACAGGAGACTCGTTACTATTCTACTTTCTCTGGAGCTATTGATTTTAGCCTCCTCATTCTTCAATTTACATGAGAGATAAAGAGAACAGTAATTGATGGCAAAGGCTCTAGTAAGAACACCAAACTAGTAATGCTCAACTATGTATTTCATTTTTCAAACCAAGAAACGGCCAGCAATACAAGATCAGATCTTTGACATGCAGCAGTATCCACTGCAAGTGGTAAAACTTTAGCAGTGGAAGTTGGCTGAGAGAAGTGATTTTAAAAAAATAATTAGATGCTCTCCACTTGTTTTAAGAGTTTACATGCACTATTCTTCAAACCTATGCACAGATTCAGGGGTATTGATTTACTCTTTACTAAACTCAAATCTCCAGTTAGCATCAGTTGCCAGATAGAGCTTTTTTTAATTATTATTAAAAAGATATTCTCCTAGCTGAAGGCTTTACTCATGGTGATCCATGAATTTGCCATCTTTCTCAAAAGATTTACAAAATCTTTTGGATTTCTCTAACTCACCATGGGAAATGGTGCCTAGAGACCAGGAAAAGGCTACATGTGGAAGCTGATGCAGCTGTATACTTCCTATAAAAATGTCACTCAGTTGTGAAAGCTTAAACATATATTACTGTTGCATCACTGGCTCCAGGCAAAATTCTGATATCTTAAGATCCTAATCTTCAGAAACAAAATATTTCATGTTCTATAATCTGGAGTTTGACATAAACTGAGAACCTAGGCACTTTGAAAAATCTTCAAGTAAATCTGAACAAAAGAAATATAATCAAAAATTCATTTTGAAAGAATCAAAATATGAAGAAAATACACAAAAAAAAAAAGAGGTTGAGGATACCCACTTATTTAAGTGAGTATTTAAGCATAAAAAGGGATCTGAATGTGAAAATAATGCAAAAAATATGAGATCCTATCACTGAGAATCTCTCCCATCTGACATTGTCATCTTCTTTCCCTTCTTTTCTTTCCAGCCTTCCTGAAGAAGCAGTCCACATTCCCTATATTTGCTATTTTATCCAGTTAATCCTTTTCCTTTTAGAAAAGTTTCCGAAGCAGCTACTTTCCAGATTTCCTCTCTTTTTAAGAAAAGTAAGTAGTTAAAGAGTTAATAAGCGTCCCAGCAACTAAGTCTCTTCTCTTCTGCTCAGTTGCATTTGTCTCCCTACTCTGCAGGTATTTTCCAAACAACTTCAAATAAAGCAACCAAGCGAATCCTTATTACTCAAAAGGGCACTTTTCCTCTTCTGTGTTAAGCTACTCTCCACAAACAAAAAAAACCAAACAAAAATCAAAACAAAACCCCAAACCCACAAAATAAACCATCGCAAACCACATACAACAAAAGCCACTTGCTTAGAGGCAGATTTTACATGCATAATGAAAAATGCCATTTCTTATGTGCCATCATGATACACTTTGCTCCCCATTGAATTTGATTTTACACCCTCGCTTTTAACTGACAACTCATTGTCTGTTGCCTTGGAACTGCCATGAATCAGAAATGCTTTGCATTTTCTCAGTTTGGCACAGTTCTTTTTTCAGTTCTGGAAAACTGCAGACTCATCCCCGAAAACAGTTTGCTTGGTTTGCTAGCAGAGAGTTCCAGGGCAAAATATAAGAAGTACTTGGGTACACTGCTTTCCTTCTCTTTCTACTTGTTACGCTCTTAGAGAAGCTGCCACAGCTCTGCATGTATAATGGACTGAAAGCTTGAGAGAACTGCTTTTGAGGATCTTAGCCTACATGACCATGCATCCAACTCAAATTACCTTACGCTGTAGAGCAAAACAAAACAATCTCATGTTTACCAACCTAATCCGCATAGCTCAGTTGGACTTACAACGGATTTTGTATCACTATTATTTCATTATTTTCTTTGCAAGAATTATTTAAACTGAGTGACAGCAAGAAAGGGTCTGCAGAAGAGGAGTTTTACACTACTTAAGTCCTTCTGTCATAAATCTGGAGATATGTACCAAGGCAGAAGCAAATGTTGCAGAGAACACAGTAAGTTACTTTTTGCCATGGAAAGAATATTCTGCATGTCCTGTTCTACACACTTATCCACTGGTATATTGCCACTCGAGTTCTCTTCTACTGAAAGCCTTGTCTGAAAAATGAGTATATGGTAATCTTTAATCAGCAAAATTCCCTTTTTTCACATAATCATACTCCTAAGTATTTACTCCAGTAAAAACGACATGAATACATTACTACATTTTATCCCCTACTCATCAAAGAGTCAATATCCTATGGAAGAGTAAGTTGAATTTTATTCATGCAATAAACACTTCTTTTTTAGAATAGAAAACATGCAAGCTAGGAAAAAAACAGCAGCAAAACCTCCACAACCGAGGCAGGATTTGTAATATTAAGACAACCAATTCTCTTTTTTTAATATTATATTTGTTCAGTCCGCTAGTTAAGCCATAAATTAACACAAAATATCCACCCTCTTAAGAGCAGAACCCTTTAAAACATATAAAGCATGACTCAAAGCATCTGGTTTTGCACATTGATCAAAATTCAGTGTGTAGACTGTGTTTATTTCAAACAGGCAGGATGTTCATATGGTAGTATTGTTTTGGTAGTCCTCTAAGTCAAAAGACACTTCTTTGAAGTGCAAGAAATAATCAAGAACAATCAAAAATATGCTGGTAACTCAGAAAATAACATCCTTTCGATCCTTCACAGTGTGCAGAGCAAAACCTAGCTCCTGAACATCCACATTAGTATCGGTTGAACATCTTTGCCTAATCCCAAATGGGAACTAGCTTTGTGCTAGAAAACAGAATTAAGGAACCAGGTCTAATCTAAAGCCCGAGTAGTGTTGTGTGAGCATAGTTGAACAGTTGATTCTTTCAGTACCTACAGTAAGGTATATTATTAAATTACTGTGGGGTATATTTTTATCTTCTTTTTACCTAATTCTTTTCTGAGGTAGAAAAAAAAAAAATACTTAAATGCCTCAAATATGCTCCTCTTCTCAAAATATTCACTTTCTACTTGAATTCATTACTATGTACCTAATTTCTTGTAGAAAAAAGTTATTTAAAACAAGACAGAAATTCTGGCCTGATCTCACAGTAAATTCAGGGCTATAATAATTTTTTTTTGTTGTTTTCTATTATATTCATTTTAATACAGAAAAATCTCTGCATATGTACTAGATTGTATTTGCAACACCAGTTTGCTGTAACCTCCAGAGTAGCAGTGCTGTGAAAAAAAAAAGGGTTCAGTGGACAAAGCCTGTATACACTTGTTACTGCAACTGCACATATATTTAAATTCCAGCTAAGTATCAAACTCCCTCTGAATACAAACATGACCACTGAAAGGGAATTTCTGAGATACCCGAGGGATCAGCTATACTCTGTTTCCACCAATGCTGTCAGAGGCATGAGAAAATAGTGAATTTAAAAATTAGTCTTCAGGTAGCATTCAGAATTGGTAGCAAAGCAAGAGAGAAGAAAAAAACAAGGCAATGTACTTGGCTACTTCAGGTTTTCCAAGCTTTGGAGCATTTTTTATTTCCTCTATTTATATATTCACAGTGGGAACAAAGGAGGGAAGGACATATACCTGCCTGCTGGGATTCCCCTTCATATAACAAAAATTCCTAGATTAGAACAAAGTGTTTCATTTGTGTCCTGTTTGGAGGAAGAAACAGTAATTTTCAGTTCCTCTTTCACTTCATTGCTGAGAGCTGTAAGAGCTGGAGGTATTGTGACAGAAATCCTTTTTTGATCTATCTGCTATAAGAATGATGGTGATTGTTTCACCAATATATTAAAGAGTATGCCCTGTACATGAGTAATTTTAGGCATGTTCTGGTATATCTTCTGAAAATTATTCCAGACCTTATAAAGCTGTATTTTGCCATGAAGAAAAAGTCCACCATACACTAATAGAGCAGTGCAGGAATTTTCAATGAGAATGGAAATCTCTCCCTATCACATTATTAAATGTTATTTTATAAGCTTTTTATGCAAATTTCATGAGATTTTCCAGAGTGATTTTACTTTTACAGTTACATATGAAGATAGCTTTTAGCTCCTTCAGAGGCACTAATCATGGGCACTTCTGGGAAGGCCAGCAAGCCACAATGACTGACCCCAACTTCTGAGTTGCCAGCAGAGCCAGAAGTCTAGCCAGACAAGACCGCTGAAGAGACCAGCTGGGAAGACAAGCTGACACTCAGATACCGTTGCTTCAAAAACTCATTCCCAAGCTGGGCATCTGTACCCTGCTGCTGCCAAAATCACCCTGTGAATGGCCACAGCAGTCAGCTCTAAGAATGAAGCAGATGGAAGAGGAGCTCAGACTGAGTGCATCCTGCCAGCAGCAGAGACACTTGCTGCCTAGGGAGTAATATCATTGTGCTTGCATATGCACACACCAGCATGCCCTAAAACTGTGTTTCAACTTTCAAAGTTCAAGTACTGCCAAACACAGTTACACACTTGTGTTTCTACTCATTAGACAGGATGCATCTTACTAGGAGCAGTGAAGATCGATAGCTTACTTATGGTATAACGGTGTGCTTACGAGGATATTGTTAGAGTGGAGAGACTGAAAACTTTACCTATTTCATTTTCTTAAATTAGTTTGCAAAGTCCATTGTGAGACTTTGTGTGAATGCCTATGTTTTAAATACATGCTTCGCTGCTCACGGAGAACAAAATCACTGCCAGCAGTCTGGCATTCATGAGAAAACCAAAGTCAAAAAACAAACGTTCGTTAAAGACTCAAATGTCAGCTTCAAACTTGCAAAGGGCTATTTATTATCACTGGGGCAAACGAAAGCCTGAACAAAATTTTCCTAAAACCACAGAAAAACAGACTTCAATTGTATATTTATTCAAGCCTTCTGACAGTAAGGAAACTAACTAGTGTATTATTTAGGGCTTTGCCCATTCTAGTTTTAAGTGTCTCAAACAATGGGGCTTCCAAAGATTTCTCTAGAAGACTGCACTCTCAGAATCTTTTTTTTTTAATTGATAAGCAGCTTTTTTTCCTTTTTATTTTTTTTCCGTTTTTACTGAGTTACACATCTCACACCACTTTTCCCTACCTACAGTTTCTATTCTCTGAATGTTCACTGCCTTTCAGCTATTTATTATGAGTATTTATCATAATTGTGAATGTTTTCTTACTCAGTATGTTTTATAACAACCTGTTAACAATAATACAAGGGCTGGATGACCCTGCAATGCTCAAGCTTGTTAGCTGTAGGCACTGGCTTCACTCACTAAATGTCTCAAGAATTTGTCACAGCTAACACTAACTGTCCAGGGAAAGTCTAGCAGGAGACATTTGATAAAGAATACTGAACACAACTAAGAGTCAGACAGGAGGACAAGAGGTAATATTGTAATTGCAAAACAGAGTATAAGATTATCATTTTATCCTACCTCATTTATAAATAAATAAATATGGGTGCAAATTAGGTTTCAGAGGCAATAAAAAAATGAAAAATGGAGGTACTGACCCTTTCTTCTAGCCACGGTTGTCAACTCCCTGGTAGAGCACTGAACAAAAATTTAATGACATAATTACGCAAATAGAGAACTCCAGCAGCCAAAAGAGGTAGTCTGAGCAGAGGAAAAGCCTGCTCCAGAACGTAACTGAGGTTCTAACCTCCAGAGTGCTCACAAAATCCCACATGACCAGAGGACAGCTGTGGTTGGTTGGGTTTTTTTAAGCAATTCTTCTGCTAACTCACCTTGTAAAAAATACATGCCATTGGGCTTCAGGGAGAGATTATGTCATGCAGTGGGCAGTAAAGTCAGTTCAAGGATACTTTTCATTCATGTGGTACTCGGAAACAGGTTCACTGTGACTGAACATCTGGCCAAAAGTCCAAATTAAACGTTGCTAGAGACATGCAAATACAGATTTGTAATGGAAGGAAAAGAAAAATGTGGTTCGTCAATCCTTTATGGGAGAAAGTGACTGCTTTAATAAGGCTTAACCAATATTTACTGCCCCCAGTAGCACTTAACAGCTGTGTAATAACAGCAGTGTAAAAAGGTCAAATGAGAGCAAGGCTATTTAGTTGGACAAAACTGCAGGATCGGGCCCTTAAGTTTAGACAGTCAAACACATCTCCACAAAATAACTCCACTGCTAACTTACAGTAGTTCGATTGCAGTAATTCCTGAACAGAAGACAGTTCATAACTAAAAATGCAGCTCTGTAGGAGCAACGGCTAAGATGCCTACAAAGATATCTGATGGTCAAGTCTTTGAAAAATGAAGTTTTTACACAGGAAGAAGACTAGCTGTTTCAATGAATACTCTCCCACACTTCCCAACATCATCTCTTCAAATAAGTCAAAGCAATGCTTGGGATAGTTCTTCAGTAGAGAGGTTGGACTCTGAATCCTGTGAGGAATAACCTCATTAATTTTATGACACAGTTTGCTGGGGTTTTCTTTTTGCCTTTTTAATCTTACTATATATTTTGGACCATGCTAAATGATTTCAGATACACTGTGTCCCTGTAATATGTTTTAATATAAATAGAATCTCACATAGGTTGAACTTATTAACTGTATAAATGGTAAATATGGGAAGAAACAAACTGTAATGGGAATTACATTTCTAAAGAGAAACTTTCTTCAAAAACATAAACAGAAAAAAAATTGATTTTGAGTTTATGAACACATCATGAATAACCTGATGAAGAAAAAAGATCTTCATCAAAAATCAAGTTTGTAGACAGGCTTCAACACCAATATTTAAAGGGGAAGATTTTGGAAAGAAGCAGATTATGCATTAAAACTTCTTCAAATTAACTCTGTAAGACTATGTCTGAAATAATCTAAACAGTTTAATAGTGGCAAACACACTAAACACAAATCAAATGCCATGCAGAGATACATCCTAGATCTATCTAGGACTAACTAGATTTAACTACAAATCCTGAAGCGCTTCAGCTTTCTCTCTCCAGATAAGTCAATACTGACAACGCTGATGGCCCAAGCCACAGGCTACTCATCGCCAACGGAAGACAGCAAGTTCTAAACTCTCTCTTTTCCACTTAAAAAAAAATTAAGAGAGATGAACACAGAAAATCATATATGAAGAATAAGAAAGAGATAAATATAGTCCTCTGAAGCCAAATTAAATGACCAAGACAGGAAACTTATAAAGCTTTTTCTCCAGTTGAAGAAGAAACCCAGCTGGGTATATTATATGTGCAAGAAATAAGGGCATGAGCAAAATTTTGACAAGTGGGTTGATGGAATAAGATTGGATTTCCACAAAACATTCAGAACAGATGAGTTTTTGGATGAGCTTGCAGAACAGCCTGATCTTTAAAAGCCTTGTCAGAATGCCAAACTGGGATGATCACCCACTGAAAAACAACTTTCCAGGATATAGTACTAAAGACACCGAGAACAAAATCATTCCAAAAAGATTTTCTTTAATTTAGCCAGAACAAAGTTAATAATCCATGACGTAAATACTTTTTTCTTTACTAGCTTGTTAAAAACACTAAATTCTCCCCTATAATAATCTTACAGCTAGAGGCTGACAGAGATTAGCTTATTCTTCTTCAAAGTCATTGAATAAATAATTAACCAACAATAGCTGATAAATTACCTTGACAATAAATAATTATTAATATGAGATTGCCCAAGGGAGAATGAGCCAGGGATTTCCAAACTGTGGTGTTAATCAAGCTACTTCAAAGAAACGCAAGGACTTGGTGCTGGCAGGCGGTCACTGCCTCTGGTGGATTCATGAAGCCTGACACGGAGCTGGGAGCTACTGCAGCCTCTGGCAACAGTGGTAATTTAGTGATGTACTCCTGAACAGCAAAAGGTCAAAACTATTTTTTAAGCAAGAAAAAGGAAACAGAAGATTGGAAGTACCTGAATTGCAAGACCATGAATAACATGTCAGTCATACATGGAAATTAATATGAGCTGTATGCCCACAAGGTGTTACATAAGATGTTTTCGCAAAGCCTATGAAAAAATGCAGCTACAGAACACTTCAGATATAACTGCACATGCTAAAAGCATCCTATATTCAACCTGTAGAGACTTAAAGATAACACAAGATATATTGGGGGCAGCTAATTTGAGAGATGCCGCATGTGCCATTCAACTTTCATGACATTTCATTCCAGCGTGGCTGGACATGACAATTATGGAATCAACCTCTGCACTTCATTATAGCTCTTTTTTGTTTCTAAGTTCGTAGAGATGGAACTAATGGGCAAAGCATAACGTTACTGTACCATTCTCTTAAAGACAATTTCTAAGGTGGTATAGTCATTCTCGAAGATAGAAACTGAGAATGTTTTGCTTCTCAAAACCCACATTTGGGAATCAGCAGGAAGAGGGTCCTTCCTAAAGGGTCCTTGTCAGTGAAATTTAGTAATAGGGCATGAGGCTGTTCATGCTAGCAAGCCAGTTACTGTTTTAGCAAATAAGAACTTGCTCAGAGAAGTCTGTCAAAGCCCCTCAGATGAGCCTCTGAATTAGATTATGCATAAACCAGCAATGACAGCAATACTCAAAAGCCTGCTATAATGTAAGATTGTTCCCCAATGAGTGATTTGTTGGTGCAGGATAGATAATTTTTGCAACATACTGGAAATTGCTTTGATGCTCTGAAATGAGTGGCTTTTGTTCTCATTACAGCATACCTCAGAGCTACTAACAAAGATCAAAAGTCTCTTTTCTTTCTAAGCCAAGATAGGCATAGACTTTCCCCCATGCAGAAAGAATAGACCAGTGCTCAGAACTACAGTGCATGATTGGCATTTCCCAAACTTTGCCACCGCTATGACAGAACCTGAGTCGGCAGAGGTTCTCTTCAAGGAGGGAAAGTCCATATCCCTCCCTCAGAGGATTTAATTGTCTGCAGCTACAACTTCTCAATAGGGCACAAATATGTAAAAAAATCATCCCCATCCGTATTCCTTGGAAAATCTTGATCTACCCACTTCTCTACCTGAGAATCGCCCTGGTTTTCCATAAGCCTCATGCCTTGCTCTTCAGAAGATCTTCCAAGCCAGCACATGAGTTCCCTCTGGAAGGACCCCTCACCCTACACCTCACCAGGCTGCAGCAGCCCAGACTGCCAACAGCCTCCTCCCCACAGCCTAATCAAGCCCTCTCTAGACTCACTCTAACACACAATACCCACACTTGCCAACTCACAGGCTCAGCCACTGTGTCCTCACTCAATCCATCTCAGATTAAGACTAAATTTGCAATAAAAAGGTTCTAATAAAGCTTATATTCTTAGTCTCACTAAAGTTTTCAGTTTTATGCAATGGCTTCAACAGTGATACAAATGAGTTTCTTAACTGTGTCTAAAGTAAACCAGAAATACATGGAGTCCCACTGAAAGTCCAAGACCTGTGTTTCTAAATTATTGCACTATCCTTGGAAATAGCACCTAAAATTATATTTAAATTGCTGAAAGAAAAATTCTGATATCTGGGATATGTTGCCAAGAAATGTTGAGATGTTGCTTACACCAGAGTCAAATCTGTTACCAAAATCTGGAACTTGAACTAGTAATGCATATTTCACACGCTTAGACAATTATCAGCTGCTAGAGACTTCTGAGACTATTGAAATGGGACAGATTGACTACATCAGCTGGATTCAGTCCATTTAACTAAATATTAAATGCTCCACAGCCCAATACCTATCAGAGTTCTGTTATCCTCCCACATTAACTCTTTCACAACAGATGTCTAATGGGCATAAATATAATAAGCAATCAGTAACACCAGAATATTATGATAGCACAACTTTTTCTTTTTTCAAATGGAAAAAGATTCTTAAGAGAATGAAATACGCAAAATCAGCTCTGAGTTAGTGTAACACCTTGGTGGTACTTCATGGACATAACATCACATCTAAAACACTCAGTGCTGGGAAATAAAATAAATAATGAAGTCAGGAAAAGTTGACCAAAGGTTACATGCTCAGATTTATCTGTACTCATTTTATTTTTCCTCTGAGGTAACAGAGTCACAGAAAACTATCTCATGTCAAATTCCTAAGATGGACTTTTCTGCTGGGCACCGCTACTGACCTGCAGCATCTGAAGATAGCCTTCTTGTGGATCGCACAGCAGTGATGATATTCGGTGATTATTCCTCATGCACCTCTGATTGTTGTCCCTTGAGAGAGGGAAAATTTGCCGGATAACTGTCATCCTCCCCAGAGCACTATGTACCAACTCTAATATTTCATTATCAGTGATTTCCTGTGAATGGAGACACAGTCTTTTAAAAACATATATTTGTCCAGACAATTTATATATTTCTTTCACTATTGGATAAATGTTTTTAAAAAGTCAATAGAAGAAAAAAGTTACAGACGCACATGCTTGGTCTAGGCCAAATGTTCTTATTTTGTGTTTAATAACAACAACGGTATTTTTTTATGCATCATCTGAAACAAACAAAAAAAGAGCGTAACACAGTACCATCTATCTTGGCAATACTAACATACTGCAGAGGTAGTTCCTCATAGAAAAGCACCAAGATGGTCTCAATAGATTTCTAAATAAAAAACAACAGCCTTCAAACCAAAATTATATAGAAAAAGTTTTGGTTCAACAGAACAGACCCTCATTATACCCTCAGAACAAAACAACAAATGGAAAAAGTAACTGCCTTTAGGAAATATGGCCCTTACACCTAAGAGCAACTTTACAAGAAAGTATTTTTCCCACAAGGACGGTAGGTCATTCCTGCAGACTAATCCTGATAATGATTCAAGGAAGACTTTAGAGATTACCTGTATTAGGAAACAAAGAATAGGAGAAACTTCGTGGAAGGGACTGACACATTTAGGAATGCAAGTTTCTGCACACAGAATAATATGGGATAAGATATAAAGAGATCCCAAGTACAGGCTGCTCGTCTTTCCAGGCTTCACACTGTCTAAAGCTTCTTTGCAGACATTCCCATGTCCCAGCCTCCTAATCCATCCTAGGACAGAGCCTGCATCTATTGTTCTTACATTGCAACTGAAGGCAACTCTACTACATGCTTTACCTATTTTGTATTTAAAAAAAGCCACAAAACCAAAACCCCTTTTTTTTTCACCCTAGAATAAATAGTTTGAAAATCACAGGCTTAGCTGATCCTGAAATCATAAAGTGGTAGAGCTTGTGATGGTTATTTCCTGCCAGGAGTTCACTGTGAGGAAGGAGAGGCAGTGGCACCCGCTGCCTGCATTCGTTCCCCCAGGCGCCTCCTCCGCAGGGAGCAGCTTTACATCCCAGCTCCTTACCACTCTCACCAGTAGCATCTGTAAGCCACATCAGCCCATGTCCAGCACATGTTGGCTGCACTAGCTGCACAGCTGGATGAAACCATTGCCCAGCCTGCATAGGGGCTGTTCTCAGCCCCTTGCAGGGTAGGGGGCTGCTAATAATTCATGCTGTACTTACTTGGTCAACAGGGCCCACAGCTTGTGATGCATCACCAGCAGAAGTGAACCTGGCCCCAAAATTTTAACATTCAAGAAAAAAAATATTTTGTTTTCTTGCCATTTTCACTGTCAAGCTGTGAGTGAAATGACCATGAGGTTATTATCATTACTTGTTACAGATGACTAGTACTGTAGCTTTGGCTCAATTTAGTTCTTCTTTGCCAATTTCCCATAATTTTTTTAGGAACATGAATTTTTAACTTTGCAGAAGATGAAATTCATTGCATTAACGACAGACCAACTGGTGTGGCATGAAAACAGAAAATCAGAAAATAAATACATTCTTACAGAAGCCAAAGTTTTTGAGTGTTAATAGAAAATGCTGGGCGGCACCTGTAGCCTTGCAGTAAGACACCAAAGGAAACCCACAAGCTCTACAGATCCATCCAGACTGCTGCCTTGGATTTCTCTTCTGTGGGGCTGAGGGGTGTTAAAGCCACAAAGCATGTCTAAGCTGTGGTCTGAGGAGAGACAATTTTATGGGACAGCTTTAACTCATCCCCCCCAGGCTGCAACTCTTGGCAGGCAAACTCAGTCTGAGTGGCTGAAAACAGGAAAAAAAGATCATGAATCATCCAAACCTTTAGTTCACCTCACACCACACACACTTTGTGTCCTCCCCAAGCGATGCACAGCCTTTCAAAGATATCTTACAACCTGCACCAAAATGCTTGACCTGAGACACGTAAGCCTATATGTAACAGACCAGAACTTCTTCCTCTATGGGGTTTCCAGAAGTAACGTAGTAGTGGTGATCACTTATGTCAGACACATTAATGCAGGCTCTTCCCACTCAGCTATAGGCACCAAGTAAGTCCTGAACGTAAAAGCTTAGTTACAGCCAAAGAAGAAAAATGGGAGCATCTGGAGGGAAATTTAGAACCTAAATTGGGCTAAATATGACTCTGAAAGAACCACCTTTTTCTGTGTGGACAGCTGACAGTAGCTAAATCCTTCAGTGCCTCAGTTCAGTACATAATGCCAAGGGGAACAAAGCTCCTGTATTTTTTTCAGTTGATAGATATTCATACCAGCAAATGATGCATTGCTTTTAGAAGTCACGTTCCTTTTTAGAAATGTAAAAGCATGGGGAAAAAAAAGTTGTTGTTGGAAAAGCTGGGAACAAAAGATCTATGTCTGCAATTTTGAGCTGGTGCTCTAAAAGCTAGAGGTAACTATGGGCCTTTCCATGCCAGTTCACAGGGTGGTACAGCCACAGGCAGCATCATAAGGCACCTCAGGCAGGTCCAGGAGCAGGAAAGCCTGGCTGAGTGCCTGAACTGCAGAGGAGAGTGGGTCACCACCATCCCGCACCGGAGCGGCCTGGCTGCTGCTCCCCTGGCTAGGGGACCGCACCTCTTCCTCTTGCCTGGCACAGGCAGGCCCTGCAGACTTGTTTCCAGAAAGCTCATGGTCCTGGCTTAGCAGCACACGAAACCTTAAATGTCACACGCAGAAAGGTCACCTATGTTCCGACTGTGGTAAATACAGGAAAAAAGAAAAAAAAAAAAAAAAACAAAAACAAAAAACCAAAAACAAACCCAAAAAAAACAAGCCAAAAAAGGAAAACCAAGTATACGTGAAGTTGGCTCTTACTTTTACACCCATCAGAATAACAGCATATATCCAAAAAATAGTTCTATGCCTTGGAGTCACACGGGAAAAAACATTTCACACTGATCTTACAATTAAAGTCTATTCATCTAGTTATTTGTTTAAAAGTAACGTGTTTTCTTTCCTGTAAATGATATGAAAATTTTCCTTCCACTGTGAAACTGACAACTAAGCAAATAATTTATTTTGGTCCTAGAGGGTTTTTTTTCAAACAAATGTATCCCAAATTTCCAATCTTGTTCTTGGATCATTACACACCACAAGACAGCACACCGTAATTACTATTCATACCATGTGTGAATGCTGTATCCTAAGTAAAGCATATCAGCTGGTTTAGCCAGGCAAGTGCTCACTGCAAAATTCCATGTCACATGCTCACTTTTTGGCTTTCATGATCCCATGATGTTGCTACTGCAACATGGGGTATATCTTTATTTAATATAGATGGTGGCTTCTGCTTGTTTCAGGAAAATGCTTTAAGGAAGGTTAAAGAGCCTAACTATCACTTGGCACCTTTAATAGCAGTTTGCACTCAGGCCTGTAAAAATTGAATTTCCTGAATGAGGATGGAGGGAGAGCACTTTATGCAGGGATAATAGATGTTCTCTTAGATAAGTGCTCTTATCCTGGATTTTTCCTTTAGTAAGGGAAAGAAATTGGCTATTCCCAATATTTCAGGGAGCACTTAAATATTTTGGTAGGCAGACGTAAGTGTAAGACTGGCTGTTCACCCAGGCTAGTAGTAGTTCTCACCACCCAACTCAACACTGAAAGGGTATTCCTTTAAACACTGTATTTTCTGTTCATGTGGCATATTAATGGCAAAGTTTACTCTGCAAGAATTTGTGGCGTTCATTTATCTGTTTATTTGCACACAAATATTGGTCATTTGGGGAATTCATTTATCTATTAATTTATCTGCACACAAAGAACTTCAGTTAGTTTGTAATACCTAGCCATATTGCTCAGGGGAATATTTAAATCTCCTCTAGTTGTGCTCAACTATCACAACACAAATTGCAAAATGAGACAATTATGTTTCACATTACAATCTCTATTTTCCTAGAGGTAATGACAGAAAATTATAAATTTTAATGACATTAATAATTTAAAGAACCAAAAGAGATTTCCAGAAAGCACATCCCTGAGAAAACTGGGGGATTAAACTGAATGGCAATGAGGACAAGGATGCTCATGGAGACAAGCTACAGATTTATGTGGATTTTTTTTTTTATTAGGATCAATACTATTTGTTAGGTTATTCTAATTCCTCTCAATGCACTATATACAGCTATAAAGGGACACTTGTTCACTTGTTGAAAAATCCAGAAAACATGCTTCAATTAGCTCATTTTTAAAATGTTCATAACAGCTTACCCTGCAGATAGATTTATTCAACTTAAACATTATGCTGGTTTCTCTGCATCCCACATAAATAGACACACACACATAAATAAATATATATAAAAAGGTTAATCCTTTAAGGCAAGGGCACCATCCATTTTTCATAGCACAGAAAACATTCTAATACAAGTCTGCATGACCACCTGTCCAACTCCCATCCTCATTGCCCTCCCACACATCCAATACTACCTCACTTCTCTTCCTTTTACCTGATGGTCCTAAAAATCTCTACAGGTATGTATTTATATATTAATTGAATTAGCTCTATTTCTAGATATAAGGACTCTGCACTGGTGTCCAGAAGTCCTTCTTAGGTCATAGTGAGTGCCTATACAGTAAAAGATCCTCTAATTTAACAAAATATTATGCCATACAAAAAACTAATTATCTCAGAAGAAAAAAAATGAAAAGTACACAAAATTACAGTTATCAAAAGCTGGCCAAAACAAAAAAATTACCATTGATTTTAATGTGTATTTCACTGATAAAACAACTCATCAAAGCTCATCTCACCTTGCTCCTACCTGACAGACTGCTCTGTATAAATCAACAGCATTAGAATTAGGTCAATTCTGAAACCTACAAATTTCATTGAGCAGGACGCAGGTACACATGCAGTACAGGTTCATGTATATGTATACCTTTCAAGCAAATATAAGAAAATTATAAAATTTTGTGAAAATAAATAAAAATTCTGCAGTGTCAAAGAGAGCAGCCAAAAGGAAAGAAGAAAGATTTCTTTGGGCAAACAGTAAATATAGAGTACCCGGAATAAAACTGGAATAAATTGTAATTGAAAATTGTTAAGTTTTCCATTGAAATGTGTCATTTGCTAAATGTTAAGAAATTTTCCATACTGTGTTCCTTGTATTTTGTGCTGGTTTGTGCTGGGATAGAGTTAGTTTTCTTCATAGTAACTAATACGGGGCTATGTTTTGGATTTGTGTTGAAAACAGTGTTGATAATACAGGCATGTTTTCATTCCTGCTTGAGCAGGGCTTACACAGAGTCAAGGCCTTTTCTGCTTCTCACCCCACCCCACCAGCGAGTGGGCTGGGGGGGCACAAGGGGTTGGGAGGGGACACGGCCAGGACAGCTGACCAACTGACCCAAGGGATGTCCCACACCATATGGCGTCATGCTCAGCACATGGAGCTGGGGGGAGAAGGAGGAAGGGGGGGGAAACAGACGTTTGGAGTGATGGCGTTTGTCTTCCCAATAAATTGTTAAGCGTGATGGAGCCCTGCTTTCCTTGGGGTGGCTGAACACCTGCCTGCCCATGGGAAGCAGTGAATGAATTCCATGTTTTGCTTTGCTTTGCTTGCATGTGTGGTTTTTGCTTTACCTATTAAACTGTCTTTACCTCAACCCCCAAGTTTTCTCACTTTTACTCTTCAATTCTCTCCCCCATCCCACCAGGGTGGAGTGGGTGAGTGAGCAGCTGTGTGGGGCTTAGTTGCCAGCTGGGGTTAAACCACAACATATTTCTATTCAGTTTTTTGACTTTTTTTAAGTCTGTGCCTTTTTGTATAATTTGAAAAGATCTCGGAATGCTTGCCCTACTTGCATTTGTAAACTATAATTAAAGAGCCTGCTTTTTTTTTCAGGAAAAATTGAGGCCTGGGCAAGTGTAAAAGATTTAGTAACTTTTTGTTATCAGCATAAACACAAGCATCATTACACAGACTGATACTTTTTAAAAAAAAAAAAAAAAAAATCTTTTGGCACTTCCATATGTAGAGAAAGACTGAGCAGAATTCCAGTCTATGAGACAGTCCTGGTTCTACCTAAGTAAAAATGAAGCCACAATAATTTGCACAGGCTCATGGGTCTAACTGTTGATCACCTGAAGTGCATATAAACAAAGGAATTTCTAGACAAAAAGAAAAAGATATTCCAAAAAAAAGTGAAGAACAAACACTGCATTCATAAGGAATCTTTCTTCTGAAGTCATAAGTTTCCCCAAGATTACTCTACAAGTCCTACGCTAGTAAGACATTGTTCATCATGCATTATCTAACACCTTCCTACTTGCTACCCTTGGGGAAAAAGTAGTTTGCTGAGATAGACTTTATCTGATAATTAGTATTCTATTTTCTGCTCATTTTTCTCAACCTTTTAAAAATATTTTATAGAGGAACATAAGAAAGAAGTGCCCAGATGATAGTTGAGAAGACATTTGATTCTCAAATCAAGAGGACGAGTAACTACAGATGTACGGGGCATGTCTGATGTGGTGAAAGGAAAGAAAACAACTATTGGCAGAAGCAATGGAACTGCAGGATAGAAATGGAAAGTAAGAAATATGTCACACCAGGAGAGAGATGATGGGACACTTTCTCATCCCTCATATATCAAACTGCCTCCTCGGACAGTGTAACAGTGGTGAAGAGAGACATATGAAAACAGCAGAAATAAGAGAATTGAGCTAGAGTCCAGAAGTGTATTAGCAGAAACATGTTTTGAGTGAATGCTCTGAAAGGGGAAAGAAAAAAGCATCAATAATCTTTTTCTGCACTTTGTTCCCACTGGTCACCCAGGTTGAGTTTGGGAAAGTTTTATTAATCAGCTGAAGATACAGAAATTCATCTGCTGGCAGCACCATCATCATTTGGAAAGCATCATCTGTCCAAAAAGGAAGAATAAGGTCAACTGTTGTCTAAAATTTTTTCCTTGCATTCATGTGATGTGGATAACATCATCTCAACATGGCTCAGAGTTCCCCAAGTCCCTTAGCATTCTAACTTTCTGTCTACGGCTTCTCACCACTGATGAAACATATACTCTTGCTATATTTTCAAATCTTTTTATTACCTCTCCTGCAGAAATTGTAAGACCTTTTCTTCCTCCTTCACTTATCCCTTCTCCTCAACTGTGAGGGCTTCTTCTGACAAGTATCATCATAGTTGAGAAGAACATAACCAAATACTTTGCAGCTGCAATTGCTATAGTAGTTTCTCTGTGCTTACTGCCTCCAACTTTTCCAAACCAGGATCTTTTCTGTGGATTGAACGGAGAAAATATCTAAAAGCATCCTTTTCTGGATGTTAATTAGAGTTTACTTTTGTTTTTCAATTAAAGCTTACAAGAACTTCAGCTGTCTTCTAACTACTGAATACTTTGCTTTCCGATGGATTTGGAATCTGTATAATACTTTATTTCTATAGCTTCATGCTATTTATTTCAGATTTCTTATTGAAAACAGATTTTCACCAATAACAAACTGGTCCCTGACTTTTTTTTCAGTGTATTTATGGTTCGTATTGTACATAAGAGGCAAAATAAAGCTATTGATGTTTTTTTAAAAGCCCTAGTTATTAAGCTCAGCTTAGTACAAGACGATCAGCTGGCTTACTATCTTCTATCAGTAAAAAAGCATCTTTGATTTTGCAAGAGCCATTACGAATACAACTTAGCTTTCTGCTGTCTACTCTGCAGTATTGCAGCATAGGTTGTGAGGTTCATTTTATTGTTTGTTTGTTTTTAAACAAGCAGAGCAAAATAATTGCCTTCCTTATCTTACAAAGGATGTTTCCAGTAACAAATCTGAGGACTAGATTTGCTTGTTTTGCAAGACCACAACATTATTGATTGATATTCTGTTTGTTATCCACAAGGATTCTAAGTTGCTCCTGCAGATGCTCACCAGCTATACCTCATTTTCTAGCCACAACCAAAGTACTTGACACTTCTCTATATCGAATCTCATCTGGTGGAGTGCCCCAGATTTATCTAAATAAACTGGAACTACTACAATATGTTTTTAACAGCCTGGTTACAATTAATAGTTTCTGTAAAGCCAGCATCAGGTAAGTCAGTAAAACCATTAAAACCTCATTTTTCTATTAAGTCATCACCTTACTCTTTCCTTTATCTTTTGTTGTATCTAAACATTTCTTGTTGCTTTTTATGACCCCTGGTATGAGTCATTTTGCACCTCAGTCTCATTTTATAATAATTTACTTAGTTACACAATTACACTCCTCCTCAGCCCTTTTTTTCATCACTTTTTCTTTAGAATTCCTCTCTGATTTCAAGATCTGTAAAGATAACCCATTGGAACCATAACGATACCTTATTATGCCTTCATCTTCACAGAACTCCACAGTTCTTTTGCTATCTTTTACTCATCATATTATCTGTCCAAAAGCACTACTAGTTCCCTAGACTTGTGAAGTTGGACAATCTTTTCACTGATGTCCATTATCCCTATTCTCCTTTTCTCACTCCTTCCTCTTCTTCAAACAGTGCATGCTACCATCTCACGATCAATTTCACACCAATTATCTTCTGAGTTCCTTAGCCCATTCTTCCTTAGCCATAATGAAATCTGAACTGACGGCTGCCTTAACTTTTTAAACATGTAGGGATAACACTGTAAACCACAGGAGACTGTGAATCCTTTTCTGTGTCCCAACATTACTTTTTCAACTGGCAGGGAAATGAAAATCCTCCATTATTTCAATTTCTTGTCTTTGGAGCATTTCTGTCAAAAATGCACTTTCAAAAAAAGTCATCCTCAGTGTATGTGTTTTGTGTATTTCTATGGAGCTGTTCAACAAGTTTGAGCCTCACCTCTCCTTAGCTTCAGAGCAAGTATGTATAGTTTGGACATGCAATGCTACATTGTCCTCTCTTCGTCCTTACGTGACCTTCACAAAAAATTATCTCCTATCTCAACCAATGGCCTTGTGCTTTGCCCTACCATGTCTTACAACTTTCAATTAAACTTCTGAATAGTGATGAAAGTTTGCTGAAAAAGAAATTAAAGGAAGGATGTGATGACGGTAAAACAACTCATTTATCAGTCAAATTCAGTACCCATTCCATTTCCATGAAGGGTAGTTGATTGCTTTGTGTACTTTACTGATTTACATGTAAAAATAATGAATGTTTAGAAACTTGGAATTAGAATTAAATACATTGATATGAGTAAATAAAATACTGTGTTTAATTTGATTTTTTTTTTGGTCCAAATTCCAGTTTTGCAGAACCATTTCTTTTATCTTTTCTCTCCTCTTGGAATGGAGAAAATTTCAAAACCATGAAATGTCCCACAAAAAGGGAAATATGGTTTCTAGTGTTGTTTATAGCCCCAGACCTACTGCTGCTGATAATAAAAAAGCAGACACAAACTCCTACAGCATTGCTTCTAGTACAACCACATACAAATTCAGTTTCAAGTATTGCTCTTGTGCCTCTCCCACAGACATATGCCCTAGGCAACGGACAGCATTTTCTCCAAACAGGCAGAAAAATAAAAGGGGGGAATGAAAAATGTCAGGAGGAACCAACAGAGATGTTTGATGTTAGGCACCAAAGAGAAAGAAATGTAAGAGAAAAATAAAAATAAGAAAGAAAAACAGGAAAAAAGACAGGAAATAAACAAAAAAAAGGGGGCATCTACAACTGTGCCAGTCATGCCACAAGAAGAAACAGCACGCATCTATCAAAACTAGTAGGTCACTTCATCAACACTTAAAGACATAAACAGCAAAGGTATAAGCAGAACACCAGATACATTCTGACAGGTCTTTAGGGTCAGAATTGCTGGTCATTGGCAACTCCCAACACAGGCAATGGTAATAAAACATTTTGGACTATTCTTATCCAAGCTAAGCATGGACTAGTCATTGTTCTGAAGAGTTGTTTACTTTTGCAAGGATTTACATAGAAATCACAAATATTCTTGCTTTTAAAAAGCTACTTGGCATGTTTAACTCAGAATTCAGGTAGAATCACTACCCAAATGAATGCAACGAATGATTTAGTATTTCTAGATTAATAAAAATGAAGATGATGAAATATTAATCCAAAAGGGGTAGGGTGGTTAGAAATACATTTCTGTTTTTCCTTCAGATCTCTGCTACTTTTGACAGCTCAGCAAGTTTGAAACATAAAATGTCTGAAATGAGAAAAGTAGAAATACTTACAAATATATATTTTTAAAACAGTAAGGTTTTTATTACTTTGGCTTCAAAAAGGACATGTGAGGGCATGATATTGCCTGCAAAGACCCATCCCTGTGTATTCTCTTATCCTGAAAGACTTGCCATGTAATATTTCAGCCTTCCAACCCCATACAATGAATTCAACTCCCAATTCACTAGTCTTTTTCTAAAGATGACTGAGTCCTTTTGCACCACCAATGGCATCCAAACTGAACATATATCTCAGCACAGAGACTTGGTTACTGGAAACTAGCAAATGCAGGATCTTGACAGTACAGCTCTGTGATTTGAGACCAACTTTTATACTCCACATCTGTTCATTTGCAGTGTAATAAGCTTACCAGCCATACAGTTTTAAGTTAGCTCATCACAAGCTTGGTGGTGTTGCTTACCTAACAAAATCAAAGTGACAAAATATGTTGGAACTCCAAAACTTAACACCTATCCTGCCATATGTGACAGAAGCACAAGGAAACAAAACAAAACAAATGTTTATTGGATTGTCAATACAGAGAGAGTGAAGTAGTTTTAATTCAAGTAAGACAACTGAAATTATTGAAATAATACTGTGCTATATAGTCATTCTTACTATAGCAAGAAAAGTCCAAAGTTCAGATCCTCATTGGCTTAATGAGAGGTGGAAGACAGGGCAGCTTGGGAGGAGGTGTTCAAGATCAGTAGACCTCGGTAATCTGACCTGTACCAGGCCCTTAAATGGTTCTCTAAAGTGAGGAAGGCCTAAAAACCCTGTTAACAGTCAAACACTCTTCATACAAGGAACCTCAATGGAAATAATTGCCACTATGTTCTCTTCCTACCTCTGCCCCTTCAGATCAGTTAGCCCTACACCACTCTTCCCTTGCAATGGGATCATGTGGTCACATAGACCATAGGGTGAACAGAAAAGCGTAGGATCTTCAATCCACCTGGGAGGAAAAAAGGACTGGCTAAACATTTGGTCCATTTACAGAATGGACTACATCTGGCTTGGTACTCAGGTGGAATTACATCAAAAAGAGCTGATTTGACTGTTGGGAATTAAAAGTTAATTCCATTGTGCAAATCACAGCACCAGTCAACATCCAGTAAAGGAATAACATATTTTCCATCAAGTACTCATGCAGTTCTCACTGATACCAACTGGAAGCATGTACGTGGAAAGCATAATCAGTCTGTCCTCTTGCTAGCATGCGGGTATGCACATTATTAAATAAGAAGCAAGCCCTAAGGAACCTTCATCTTTCTACAGATACATCCATGTGGATGCTTAACATATCTTCTTTTCACAGTAGCTTTAAACACACAAGGATGAACACTTTTCTGTTAATAAACAGGATAATCAAGACATTTCCTCCTCTTTTTGCTTGCAAAGACTTCTCCAAAGTTTCCCGAATTTGAAAACTTTCTGTAACTATTTGAATTTAATTGCATTTTGAGATATTTATAAGTATATGCACTCATATTTTTCACTAAAATATTTATGTTTTGCTATCATAGCTTCCCTACCCAGTCTCTAGCCATAAAAGAGGAAAAAAAAAAAGTTCCCAAAATAAAAGCAGAATTGATACCCTGTGTGACGTGCTTGTATATGTGTATGTATGCACAAGGTTTTGCATGCGTGCTGAAGGCTTTTATTTGTGATGTTACAGATTCAGGCTTCATGAAGTGAGTTTTAACATCTGAACAATAACAGAAGCAGTAACAAATTCACAAACACTCCCTCTCTATAAACGTTTAGGGAAATATACACTGTATTATCTTTATGTGAATATAAACACTGACTCTCTGGGCATCTTGCTGATATTTTGTGGTGGTCATTACTGCTGCTGACAAATCAGGAGGTACTTAAATGTAACAAGGACTAGAAAGAATTTATAGAGCCTTTATAAGCAGAGATTTCACTCATTTTCCCTAACCCCTATTTAATTACAGAGCCTTTCTAATGCCACAAATACAATTTATAGCTACTATTAAAAGTAGCCTATCGAAAATTATTAGCTAGGTACAAAGAAAGGACTGAGAAATTAACAAAGGAATTGGTTATTAAATTAGAGGCTATGCATTTGTAATATAAAAATAAAACAGTGAACAGAGTTCTTTTTAACTTAGATATTTTACTATCTTCTAACGAATCATTATTAAAACCAGAAATATACTAAATAGTGCCATTTATCCCAAACAATCAGTGATTTATAAATTATTATATATGATACAACATTTCAAGCTTTCCATTGCTTTTAAAATATGAGTCTGCACTGATTCCCATTAGGGCATTGTAGTACTAATTGTAAAATAAATAATCATAGTAGCAGGACAGGATACCATTTGCTGCAGAGAGGAAATGCTACGTTTTAAATCTATGCTATCCTGGATCTTGGCCAAAACACCAACACAATTCCGCACTGGAGAAGACCTGAGTATCATGTAAATGCATATTTGAATGAGCTAAGCCTGCAACTAGCCTCAGTGCTCTTTCCTCTCCCCGTATCTGAGTGCAGGCTTTCATAGCAGTGAAGGTTGAGATTCTGGCAGATATAGATGCATGTATTTGAGGTTTCTTTTGAGATATTCTCTGCTTCCTAAAAAGCTAATGAAGTAGGGTCAACATGATAAAAATAAAGTCTCCCAGATGCCATGAGGTATACTGGAAGCTTTATTTTGACCTTTGGTATTCAACCTATGCCAATTCAACTGAGACAGACAAGCAACGACGCTGCAAAGTTTGCATCTTGTACCCTTCAAAAAGCAAAAATGCTAAGTGTATGCTCAGTTTGGTGTGTCAAAACATATGAAACAAAAGACTGTGATAAGTGAATGTACCAAGCTATGTTGTCTCTTTTAGCTTTCTTACCTCATTTACATAGACCCAGTGACTATCCTTTGATGCAAGGTTGGTTTCCACAGCCTATAAAAATAAAAAGAAATATAAAAATAAAAATAAATAAAACGTGAAACATATTCCAGAAAGAACTTACATAAAAAAGATATTATAAAGATCATTTTAATTGCTTTCATTGCTACTGGCATTGTTTCAGCATAGTTCTTTTCATCTATTCCACTGCTACTTCATGGAACAGTATCTTATCGGTGGTAGCCACCTTTCTCTGACTTCAGTATCTAAACCAAAGTACCCTGTACCATAAGGATATTTCCTAGATGTACCACTAAAGCATATTGGAGCAGGGTGGTATATCAACATGATAAGGGATCCTCTGATGAACAACTGCACACAGAACATGCTGTTCATGAGATTTAACTTCGGTATGACATATCTAACAGATCTTTTCAAAAGCCTCCCAAAATATACTGCCTCTGCCTCATTACAACTCTGATAGTTTAACTGTTAGCTAACCTATTTAATGAAAAACACCACTCTGAGACACTCAAGTAAAGTTCATATGAGTCATCCTCTCTTCATGTTTACAAAAGACCCAAAAGAAAGTTATGATTTGCATGGACATTTTTTCTGGCTTCCTAGTGTGGACTTGGATAATCACTATATCTTATAAAGAAACAGCCCATCTCATCAGACGGCATATTTATCCGTATACATATAACCCTCATGGTTCACTAAGACACTAAAATTGGGAAAGACTGCTAGCACAAACGGTACTGAGAACCTCAGTGGAAGGATCTGGCAATATACATAGAAGTTTCTAACTGCCCACTTTGTTTGACACAGATAAACTCACTTCAAGATACTTTATAGTCTAATAAAGCAGTATCAAGCATCAAGAGGTGTACACTACAGTGATAATGGTATTGCTAATGTCCTGCTTAACACACGGTTAAACAACATATTGTGGAGTCATCTCACCGAATAAAACAGGACAGTCCCAGAGCACACATGTATTTCAGGAGGCAGCTCATTACACAAAGTTTTGAATGTCCCTGCCTTCAACCACTTCTTTCCTCTGTGCCAATATGACCCCATTTATTGAACAGATATTCTTATGGCTGTGTTATAAATGGCCCTATGAATCACTGAAATGAACCTGGTTAAAAAAAACAAACACAGATGAACAAAATACTTCCAGTTACTGTTTTTTAACTTGGATAATTTCCGCACCCTATTCACTGTGCGTGGCCTCAAAAACAATTGCACTGGTACAGAGAAGCTCTTTAGACTGCGGCACGGCACTGG
This sequence comes from Morus bassanus, assembly GCA_031468815.1. Taxonomy (NCBI): domain Eukaryota; kingdom Metazoa; phylum Chordata; class Aves; order Suliformes; family Sulidae; genus Morus; species Morus bassanus. The sequence goes on from CM062583.1 coordinate 10,082,386, forward strand.
GCTGGGCAGGGACATAATCAACCACCTTCCTCTCCAGAACACATTTGCATAATAAACCTCTCAGATATTTAGTGTCAGATGGGATGAATCACCTTCTCTCATGACACTGACTACAGATGAATGGCTTACAATAAACACCCATGACTTATAAGGCTCCAATGAAATGACAAGATATCCATCCTTAATATAGGCAAAGGGAGTACCCTATCAAAAAACAAATCAAAAGCTGGCTAAGTAGCCAACACCAACATTTTAAACATTACTCTTGGTTTACACTGTGAAAAAAAACCAAAAAACCAAACAAACAAAAACAAACAAACAAAAAACAAAACAAAACAAAACAAAAGAAGTATAAATTACTTGCCTAAGTAACTGTGTTTTAAAACTTTACCCATTTGCGCATCCTACTGAAACCTAAGAGAAAATTGTGGGCAACACACAAACCTCAATCTATTTCTCATGTCCACAAGATGAAGTACTCCTTTAAAGAGACAAAAATCCCAAAAGGGAAACTGCAAAGAAGTCTAAAGAGAAAAAACAACACAGGGCACAGTATTTCTCATCATCATCATAAACAGCATTATGGGAAATTAACTGTCCCTGGTGTCAAAGCAGATGAGAACCACTAGAGACAACACTTATGACAAGATAATCCTCTCCTAAGCATGCAGTGAAAAATTGTCTCCCTTGGTAATTGTCTCTGTTGCGTTTCTTTTTAGCTGGCAGGAAAATTAAACTGACCACCTAATTGAGGAATTCCAGCTATCAGGAAAGCTAGCAGTAATGAAAGTGAGGGAAAAAAACTTGTAGATTTTCTCCCTGTTCACCCCTCTAACATATTCAGACAAAGCCAAAATAGCCAGGTGCTGTAACATATAGAGGAAAAGCAACGTGCTGCCAACATTAGGAAAGCAGAACTAAATAATGCTCAGGTGCAGAGTTATTGCGTTGGCTATATTTTGTGATTTATCTGCAACAGTGAGTAATTTGTATGAATAAATGCTAAGTCTGGGGAGCCACAAGAGCGAGGGAATTTGAAATGAATTATTGTAACTCATTCTTCTGGGTTCACATATCTGGGCCAAAGTTTTTAAAATGAGGTGCCTAAATTGAGGTTGCTAAGAGTTTATCTTTAGCCAGCAGAGTGTAGACCATTCAGCACCTCCTACCGAAGTCAATGGCTCTGCAATCTAAAAGCCCAAAATATATTTAGAAACATAACCGCGGGTAGGCAAGTTTAAATATCTATAAATATCTCCTGATTAGAGCTGCAACACATAGCATGAAGCATTATTCTAAACCCAGATATGCTGAGAGGAAACAGAAACTTCTTGCATTTTGTGCTTCAGATTTTGCACCATATTTACAGACTTGCTGTCCTAAAGAATCCTAAAACGAACTACTGAAAGGCACATGTTGGAAGTTTCAACCTTCTGATAGCACTGGTGTATCGGAGGTGTATTGCTGGAGGCTCATAGAAGTTAAGCAGTGTGAAGAGCAAGGTCATGAAGACCTGTGATATCATAAGAAAATCTATTTAGAATTCTCAGAGTGAGAAAGAAATTACCTGTTTATAACTTTAAGAGTTTCTTTGTCTTTAAAGAGGAAAAAATATCAGCACTTGGGAGATTATGGTTACCCTTTTTTAATTCATTTTTAATTATTCAGGCTGTTCAAGATCTTGCCAATTTTTTAAGCTTGTGCCTCCAACCATTCAAAAAGAAAAAAAAACTGTCTATGAAACATCCTGAAGGATCTATTACAGCCTATTTCATAAATGCACCCTATACTAAGGAAAGTAGGCTAGGAATTTTTGTGATCACTGTGGCTGAGGAAAAGCCCTGCCATCTATTGGGGTAGGATTCATGTGCTAAAATATGTTATGGAGCTTTTTTGTGGAAAAATTATTGATATAGGTGCAAAATATCCTAGTTTTCTATCTACTCAATATGTACATAGGGTCTAGCTGACACTTGGGAGTAATGCCTCACAACATTTCTGTCAAATAAAAAGTCTGCTTTTGAGATAAACAGCACAATGGAAATTAAAGAGCATCCATCTTTCCTTTGTTTTCTCTTAGACGAGCAAATGGCTTCTACAAATTTGGAAAAAAGAGGGATTTTTGAGACTGTATGCCCTTCTTCCTCCTCAACTACATTTCAACAGTCGAATATTAAAATGCAGAACCTAAACAAGAGAGTTATAATTCACTCAGTGGACCACTATTAATGACAACATATAAATGATATTATCAGAACCCAGCCAGACAGGGAAGCGGGGAAGGGGAGCAGTGAACGTAGAAAACTGTTTATAATTTCTCAGTAGAAAGCATTTGCAATAGAAATGAAATAGGGAGACACGAAAATCAAAATACAAATATTAAGATTTCAGATCTCATACAACAATGATAAAAGAAAAGAATAAAATGCTTCATAAAAAATGATCAAAGATATTTTCATGTATATGGCTTTGTTTACTTTTAAATGTATAACTTAAAATAATTTACTGCCAATAATCCATGACATTATTTTATTGGAATACAGCAGAGAACAAATATTTACATTGGATTTATGAATACGTAACTCGGTTCATTATTTTATCTAACGGCAGTTGCAGGATTAAAAGAAGTTATAAAAGTAAGCAATAAATACTGCTATGTTCAGAAATAAAAATTCTGCAGGAAGAAGGGAAAAAAAAAAAAAGAACAGAAACAATCCTTTCCTGACCTTCTCAAAAAATCTGAAACTGAAAACATCTCCAAGCATATAATGGCTGGCTAGTAATAGGGAAGGCTCTTTTCCACAATACCTGGCTGCCTTGCCAGAGTCAGCGCCTTGGTATTAACAGCAAAAAGCAGGCTGTGTAGAAAAGAATGTAGGGATGAGTGGCCGGACACAACTTAGAGAGATGCTGGTGGATGTTCAAACAGACACAGGCAGACTGTGTTCCAGTGACAGCAGGACGTGCTGAAGAGTTTAGGCTTACATGCATCTGTGTTATAGTTACAAACCTGTTGTGTCCTTACTGCGTACCCAGGGGGGATAGGCAGTAGGAATGTCTGGAAGCCCCATAACCAACCCCGGAATCCTAGAAGGAAATGTCTAGCAGATGGCAAACACAGATGGTCCTGTTGTGTCTACATTTTTGGAAACAAGGGCTGCCACCCTGAAAGCCATGATATAAAAAAACCACCAGAGTGTTTTGCTAGGAGGGATATCAAAGTAGTAAAGGGTATTACTTGTACATCCTTTAACTTAATAGTGAGGATAAAGAGCATCATAGCTTTCCAGAAAAAAAATGAATGGGAGGGTAAACTGGGGAGTTCACAGTTAGAAAATAATTTGGAAAGAGTGTCCTAAGAGGTATCAAAAGAACACAAAACCAAAATTGTTGCCAACCAATGACTAATTACAGTTGGCAGCAGAGAACACATACACCTGCAATGTGGTGAGTACTCCATGGAGGCACCGGTAGATATACCCAACCATCTCAAGACGACGGCTCCGGGAACCAGGCCCCATTACAAAGCTCCTCCAATGCAGCTGTCTTCCAGCTTGCAACCCCCACCGTAGATCCCTGCCAACGGCCAGCCCCCAGGACACTTACAGCAGAAAACCAGGCACAAAGTGAGCTAGCCAGCGAGCATCTGAAGAAAGGCCTGCAAAAGACCCGAGATCTTTTCAGAGACCACATGGTGGGGGACGAGGTTACAAAATACTCAGTTTTACTACTATGAAATAAATTTAAAAAATAGATACTCCTTCATCATAGGCAAATATCACAAATCTCTGGTTCTTCTGAGGTCATTTGTCATCTTTCCCTTCATATTTCTAAAGCAACCAGTATGACAATGACAGATAAACCTCTTTCTTTTTTTCTTCTTCTATTTTATTATTCATAATGAAGGTATAAGTAAAGGGCTTGAGGAAGTAATTACGTCTGAATCTCAGCTCTTTGCAAATCTTTCAGAAGGGATCAGTCTCAGCCCTTACAATTCATTACTTGCTCACTTTACATTTGCCACTGGACAGGTTTTAAAAGAAACGTGTTTCCAGCTCTTATGGTCCCAAGCAAGGTTGTAGCCAGTGACCTGCTTCCAAAAGCAGCTTTTTTTTTTTCCCTTTACACCCTTGGAGAAATATTTTAACTACTGTATTTTCTTCCCCCTGACAAAAAAAAGAAAAATTCTTCAGAACCACTTTGAAATCTATTATAGTAAAACAGCAATGAGGAAAAAAAAAAGTCACTACCTTCTTTATAGCATTTTATAAGCCTGAGCTAAACCTAACTCCGGCTGCTGACTTTCATTGCAGAAGATGGACTTATTTTTAAAATTGGCTTTGTTCTTGATTTAAATGTCCAGGAAAACATCCTACGAATCAGGGAACTGGTTTAGATCCCAAAGAAGAGATACAGACCAAGTTTCCAATGCAATACATATGACAGTAATTAATTGGATAATATCAAAGTGCAACTGTTTATCTAAGAAGCTTTGTGTATGTCTTGGATACAAATAAGTTAAGATAGGAGATATGAAAAAGTCAATTCTGGTAGAGCAGATGGGTTCAGTCTATATCCCCTAGATATCCGATTTAGATTTAGAAATGTCTTCAATTAAAATAGTGCAGTTCACATCCAGGAGTGACTTGCATAGGTAATAGCACTTCACAGAAAAACAATTTCTCTGTAGCAGTTATTGAGATTCCTGCACTTCATTAGAACCCTTCTTTCCTTTGCATTTTAAATAAATACCTCTTGGCTCAGTATCTCCAGAGGAGCATAAATCCTATGTTTAATAGATTAAAAATAAATAAATAAAATAAGCATTACTAGCAACAATAAAGTATTTAAAAAAATAATTTTTAAAAATCTCCTTATAGTACTTATAGAGTACTAAAGAATACTCCAAACTGATACTGTTTCTAAAGCTTAATTAGTAATGATACCACTAGCACAGGGATTGAAACAAAATTTTCCACAGCACAGTAGTCTAGATGAAAAGTCATAAAACTAAGACATTTTGGACTAAGAATCTTGAAGAGAAAAAACTGAGTTGCAGTAAACTGAATCAGGACTGTAAGTTTACTTTTCTCATTTCGTACAGGTTAATTAAAATTTCTAAATGTCATTTCAAAGTGAAATATGAAGTTCTTCCTTCTCTAAATGATAAAACAGGAATTTAAAGATGTTCCATGACATACTTTTTCAGATCAGAAAATCCACTGACCTTGACCCTTTCTTACCGAACTGCATTCTCCATGAAGAATTTGTACTTTTAATAAAAAACGTTCTGCCAGCAATTTTATATTCTTTTTTCTGAACATCTTCCTAGAAATGTGCATGTACGCACTTTTTAAAAAGCACTTAGCAGGTTCACTGAATCCTTATCTTTCAGTGATCACTACCTCATGTCAATGACACAGTTAATTTCCCTCCACTTACAACAGAAGCTGTCAATTCTGAATCTGGGTACATATTAGCTTTGTACAAGTGATTAATGAACCACAAGCATGACTTGCTTTTAACATCCGCATTTTTTGATGATTCACTGTGTGTATTCATTCTTGGTCTACACTCTGTAAACATATTACTAAAAAACCTCACTCACTGGGGATGTTTTTTCAAGTTATCATGCACTGTTACATTAAAACATGAAGCCTGATACTTCCTCATTGCTCTTCTTCAGAACTGCATTGCTAAGAAAAACTGTTCTTCCCTCAGTGGTACTGACAAAGCACAAGTAATTACTGAAACGTTATCATGAGATTGGATGATAACTTAACCATTCTGGGCTCCTCCAGTAGCATAAGCCTATAAACCTGGCATATTCAGCCTGAATCTCCCACAAAAGATAGGCCACATCGGTCATATAGGTCTCTGTACTCTTCTACTCAGATGTCTGGTCACCAGTCTGGGATAGCTATCCAGTGCTCTTGTTCCCCACAAACTCTGTAATATTTCATTTACGGTATCTGTCCAAATGATATGAGATGGTTGTTTCCTGACCTCTGTCTCTGTTCCTCCACAAGCTAAATAACTCAACCTAATAAAAAAGAAAGGAAAAAAGAAAAAAAAAAAAGGGGAGAAAAAAAAAGAAAAGAAAAGGGTGGGAAGAAAAAGATTAAAACCCCAGAAAACTACAGAGCAAATTCCCAAATACTGTCCACAACTGAGTTCCATTCAGTTGCTAATAAGGCATTTCGCACAAACAGGAGTAAATATGGCCCAAACCTTCATCAGCTTTTAGCACACACCCCTACGGTTGATGAATGTTAATTAGAAGATGTACATGACATTTTGCACAATATGATTTGATAATAACCCAAACTGAAATATACTAATAATATATTTTAATGTTTGTACTGCACTAGTTGCCTGTTACTTAGGTCACAGGTGATCAGAAAAAAACTACACTGAAGAAAACCTACATAGAAGTTTAATGTTAATCAAGAGAAACACTGGAGATGAAGAAAATTATGAGGAAGAGTGGGAGAAAAGGAACTATACACTGCAACTTCTCCTGACTACACGGCTGTAATGTTCTTGAGTAACTACTGTAATATATGTGTCATTGTGTATTGTTTTAGCCTTAATTGCTTCAATGTAATACCTTGGGATTTCTGTTTAATCTTATTTCCATTTTATAGGTAATGCTTATTATATTCAATCTCTGTTGCCATTCCATTTAATGCATATTTCACTGAATGATGCATAAAAGTACTGTATATGGAACTCTTCCAAAAGCATTCAGTAAGAATTTACTTTTCAAAGCTCAAATGTCACATACTATTTATAAACATGGTAACTGTTGACCATTTAACTACGTGGCACAGTGGTGACACCGGATAATTGCACAGCTGTCAGAAAGCAAGATTTCCGTAAAGGCATAAATCTAATGTTAACTAAAGAACATAACCTCTCAGAAATCTTGTACTTAAAATTTTACCAAAGCCACATGCTGTGTTGGCTTTGAAGACCGAATGAAATCTTTGAAAAGAGTAACTAGATTTTGTTCACTTAGACACTGAATTTCTTTTTGAAGGTAACAGCTGTGTACATCTCTATTCTATTAAACAGTCTCACCTTGTTAGAGACAATTTTGTAATGCTTTGTTAAGAACTATACTCCTGAAAGAGCCAAACTACAGAGAACAAACTAAAACTCATCAGAACTGGCCAGCATTTTGAGCTTGGGGTTTTTTTGGTTGGTTTGCTTTGGTTGTCCTCCTGCCATTAAGAGAAGAAATCACCTGAAAAAAATTTACCAGTTTAAGTTTTCTGTTTGTTTCGAATGCCTACATGGGGTTGACTAGATATAGGTATGAAGGTTGAAAATGGCTTGTCAGGCACAGACCCTTGGTAAATAAACCTGTTTTCAGCATGGATGGTTGCTCTCTGTTCTCATAATGAGTAGCCATACCACAGTCAGGGTATAACACATTTCAGTATATACCACCAGTCTCATACACCGTGCCCTCTCAGCTCTACTGAGAAACAATACCTTAAGCTTCAACTTCAGCTTGCACTGGAAGCTCAATATAACTTTATAGATTTTGCAGAGTTTTCCAGAGTATAAACAGCAGATGGCAACTATATCATTAAAGACAGTTGCAATCTTCTCACCTAATACGCACACAACACCAAACTGTGAAAACATAACTTAAACATTCTTAATTTCCTCTTTTAAAAGAAGTATGCTTTGTCTTAACAGCACGATAGCTGAAGCTCCCAGAATCATGTATCACGGCATAAACTCTGAACTGAAAGAACCAGCTATAGGGACAAGACACAACTTTGATTTTCCTGAACTTATAGTTTTAATACTGATTCATTGCTTCTGGCACAAAGTTGCCATCACACTGCAAGGCTGTTATTTTACATGGGTTACAGATTTTTAAACTCTGTGAACTTGGAAAGGTATATCCACATCAAGGGTCACCTTGTCCGTTATCCGTCTTTTCATCTGTTCACATACATGCAGTCTTGTCTCTTAAATTCCCTAAAAATCCTGTCTAGTTTTAAAGGAAAGAAGACGACACTAGTCATGCCTCAGCCTCAGACATAATCTCTTTCAAACCAGTCCTTTTCTGCCTACAGCACTCATTTTAAATTGCAAAATAAATACATAAATAAAGCAAAATCCTTACAGGTCTGAGGACCTTCTTGTCAGTCATAGTGCATTTCACATGCACAAGCAGTGCCGCGGGCTGTGTGAGCACTAAAGAACACCTTAAGATCACCTTAACCATCTCAGACCAGAATATTCTTCCTGATCAGCTCTGCCAAGAGAAATGAATATTTGCTTTTCTTTATGCTGCATGAGGATGCTTGGCTAGCAATAACTCTTTCAGGCTGCTCTAGGAGGAAAGAAACCCTTGGGGAGCAGTAATGGTGGTAATGGAAGGGCTAACTCTCCCTTTGTATGTCCACAGTCTTAATGACTTTATGCAAAGCCTTACAGGCTAAACAAAGGTAAGCAAAGGCAGCAGTCATCTAGCACTGAGTGCATATACAGCACAAAAACAATGAGAAGCAGGCACAGATAAGTTCACTTTTTGTTCACAGATTTGTCTTCCAAGTGAGCGTTCAAATATTCACCATTTGTGTCAAAATCCATGATGTTTTGCACCCACATTTTCTCAAAACTTGCAGAGATGCACTGGAGCTCCTGTGGTTATCTCATTACTGCCAGTCTTTATCAGCTTTATCTTTGGCAGGAAGAATGCTATTAAATGTATATATTACAGTAATGGGGGATGAGCAGATTTGACTGGAAAACATACTTATTTTTCCTAAATGCTTGCACAGAGTTATTCAGAAAAGTATGGCAAAGTTATTAATTTAAAAACACTTATTTCATCCTTTGAAACAATTCCCACTTCACCTAACTAACACAAGCTCACACAGTGCTTGCAAAGTTATAGACAAATGGGTTTTTGAGAATGAACCTTTCTACGCTGTCTGGAGCAACATCTTATCTTTTGACTCCAGGGAAACCAACATTCATTACAGATTATGCCTTGATTCTGTTCCTGAAACCAAATCATTTTTAGCATTTTAACTACTGTAATTTTCTTCCCATTGTTTCTGAGGTAGAATTTAGACAAAACACGGATTTGTGTTAGAATTTCCAAGTACCTAAGCTTCCATACAAATCCAGGGGAAGAAAAAAGTGAAACTAATAGGTTTTTAATTTTAAAATCTGAGCATGTTTGACTTGTGATATACTATCCTTACCACTGCTTTCTATTATTCCATCCATGCAGGTATGAAAGAACTCACAATGGAAACTTCTATTACATCTAATTAAAGTAGCCTACACCTCACTGACAAAAAATAAAGTACACTATATGGTATATCATTTATGCCGAATGATTTATGTAGAGGACCGTGAGTGTACATTTTAAGCTTCTTATGACCAGCTGAGGGGAAAAAAACCAACAGTCAACAAATATTATGGAACGAACACAGTTTTTAATTTAACAATTGTGTTTGTGACGAACTATGACTAGAAAACAAAAATTGTTTCAATGTATATCCCATGAAAAGGGATTCAGATTTCAGACTAATATCTGAAAGCATTCAACAAATATTAATTTCTTTTTCTGAAGACAAAGTGAAAGCAACATGTTGTGTAACAATACAGTAGAGCTGAACAGGGAATTTGGCATGATATTTGTCCTCCTGAGGGAAAATCTATGGCAGATGGAAACAGGAACCAAGCCTATTGGTTGATAGCTTCGTTCATAAAGTCTGTGGTGTGGTCAAATTTCCCAGTCTGCAGAATCTACTTAGGCACACTGAACTTTTGACTAAGACAAAGGCTATGTATTTGAGAGAATATTGCAGGTATCCTCAGCTATGACTGATGAGCAGTTTAACTGCAAAACTTAAAAAAAGGAAGATTTTACCTAGGAAGAAGTTTAAAAAGACAGTGTCTTGAAAAGTCAATAAGCAGAATGTGTCAAAATGGGAAATTTGTGAGAGTTAAATGTAATGATAAAGAGAGGAGGGAAAAAGGATGACATCAGAACGGACCATTATTTTTATATCAGGGTTACATCTGTTTTTATAGGAGACTCAAAAGAATGTGACAATAAACATTACTAGCTGAAAAAACTGAATAAAGACACATCATTAAGTGGTTACATGATGGGAACATCACATTATCACCTGACAGAAATCATGGAAGAGAAGAACTAGGGACTAGAGGTGCATCTGGAGACATGGGAGAAATTCAGAATATTTTGAAGAGAACACACAGGAAAGAAGAGAAAATATTGGTTTGACATGATGTGTGTTGGAGTTACCTGCAAACAGAAAGACATGGAGCATGCGAGCACAAAGACAAGACACAGGAGTGATCAAATATGGCAAGAGAAAGAGTTAGTAACAGGGCAAGATAGCTGCACAGTGAAACAGAAATGCTGCATATAGCAAACAGACAAGCAAAAAAAGAGACCAGATGAACTCCACAAGCACAGAGGAAGATAAAATCCAAGGGCCGACACCTATGGGTGATGAAGACAACATACAGAAGATTAAAGAACATAAATGAAGGAGAGGGGAAAGGGGCCAGGGGAGGTAGGAAGTAACCACAAACCAGATGAAGGAAAAATGAAATTGAGAAGATTGGAGATTCACACAATCCCAGGAACTGTTGAATTGCATGAGGGACAAATTGACTGGCCCGTCATCAGAGAGCACAGAAGGAAGAGGTCAGCAAGCTAGGATAAGAAACACTGCCTCGAGATAGAAAAGAAATAAGAAAGAATTAAAAAAAAAAATCTTTGTTCACTTTGGTCAGGTGTCATTGTAAGGTTACTACTGGGTAAAATAATATTTATACACAGGTGAGATAGATGCACAATGCAAATTAAAGTAGGATGCAGCTAACGAAAATAAACACACAGAAAAAACACTTGTCATAAAAAGAAACAGTATGTGTAACCACTGAAGAGTATTTTCATTAAAACAGACCTTTCTTAGGTGATTCTTTCAGATAAGAATTTCAGTGCTGGCCTTGAGGGGCTAAGTCTGAAACTACTAGAAGAAAATTAAATATTAAAGAGCACACAGGGCTCACAGTCTCTAAAACTACTTTTAATTTGTGAGACTATAAAAATATGTTAATGAAGATATACTAACAGCTACCTCCAAACAGAGAGGGCAGTGCAAGATGTAAAAATAGCAATAAGAAGCATACAAATATGATGACATTATAGTCAGAAATGGAATGATATTTATAGCAAGATAACAGACAACAAAGAAATAAACAGGGACATCATGGTAAAACAGACTGAATCTGTGTAATGTGGGAGAAACATAATAAAAGAAAGAAAGACTTCCTGGGATAGTGGCCCTACAGACAAAGTTGAATATAGAAGAATAACACTTATTACAAAGTTCTGCAGGGGTGGTGTGCATATAATACATTTTAAAATCTTAAAACAGAGAAAAAAAACCCCAAGGTTCCTAGCTTCATAATAGAGGACCTTAAAGAAATTCCAAATTTCCTCTGCCATCCTTAGATTTTGAGCTTTTCAGTTATCCTATTTTCTCAGCAGTGACTCCTTTTTAACCTAAGAGCTTTAGTTGGTTATTTAATATTAATAATGATCCTGACAAATACTATTCAAGGAATTAACTATGATAGAAAACTAGTAAGTTTGATAAATACAGAGGTATTCAGAGAGCATTTAAAAAGATGATTACTTCTGAAAACAAATAACATATAATTATGGTGAAATTCACTACTATGAAAAATAAGGTCAGGCACTCAGAGAACAAAAAATATTTTTGCTATTATTTGAGACTTCATCAGTTTGAAAAACACCAGAGGCTTATTAGAGATTTATTTGTTGTCTGTGATCTAGCAATTTGTGCATCTATGAACAACTAGACTCTAAGACATACTAGCTGATACGTTGCCAATAGAGTAAGAAAGTATTAATACCACAAAGACAGACTCCTGTATTCACTAGCAGGTTGAGAGTAGAGTTTAGATAAAGTTTAGATAGTTTGGTAGCAAAACCATAAGACAATATGCTTTATGTATTTAAAGTACTATTTTAAGTACCTCAGGAGGATAAAAACCAAAGCATCCCAACTGCTAAATTCACATGGCCATGCTAGCACAAAGACATATGGATACAAGTAGGATCACAGATATATTCTGCCTGAGAATACAAAAGTTTCCACATATTATGGTGAGATTCTTAATTCTTCTCACAACGGTAGTGGCAGGCCAAAATACATACAGTTCAATTTCAATAGACTGCATGATCAGTTTATGAAAGAGATTATGGAATATATATTTATGTATTATGGTGGCCTCTTTTCTCAGGAGACAGGAGCAAGTAAGGCAGAAGTTCATTTCTCATCCTGAGACAGTACAGAAACCCAGCAGCACCCTCCTGGGTTTTATAAGACAGACACAAAAATATGCACTTTATACAATTCAGCAGAGCTGAAAGAGTTAATATTGAGTCCCTGTTTCTATTAGGAAGTCAGGCATTCAAGGTTTAATATCTCAGACATTCCAAATTGCATCTCCTGGAACTTGGCAAGCATCTTGTCAGCTTCAATGCAATTTGTTCTTCCAAACCGAAATTGTTTTTAAAAGATTAAGGTGTTCTAATTTTTTAAAGCAATAAGTACAAAAGCAGTAATCCTTTACCATTGTGATAAGGATTGTCTACCATAATCTTTATTATTTACTAAAGCTTGACTGTCAGAGAAAAGGAACTAATTTTTCAAAGTCTATTTAGGTAGCTGAGTCCCTGTTTTCTGAATTTAGGGCTGAGAAGACTGATTACTTCAGATCTGAAGGACTCAGATTAAAAAAAAAAAGATGCTATTCCATGGAAACCATATGATTCAAGAATTAATAATGTAATATGAGACAAATTTTAGCTCCATTCAAGTCATGGGGGACAAGATTTCATCCTCAGGAGACTTCTGTCTCTCAAATACTGCTTCACATCCCACAAAACTGATAGATTTAAAAGGCTGTTTTAAAAGCCGGTTAGTGCATATGATTTAGTAAAGTAACTCAACAGGTCCTGACAAAAGACTATCTGTTACAAGCAAATACGCACCAAACATAAGCAAAGAAATTGTATGCTCTACTGTCTCGATGAAAGTAGGTATGATGGAGTTCAGGGGAGGGGATAAACCCACACACCTTTTCCTATGTGTGGTGTTCAAATCAGACTGGTACCAGTCTGAAACTGGTGACACCCAAGATGATATGAAAAAAATTTTCAGTAAAACAGAGAAGAAAAAAGGAAAAAATAATGTAGTACTATTAGATCTTTTTTTCAGTTGGAAATTAAGGCAGAGAGATCAAGTGCATGATAAATATCACACACAACACATGACAGAACAAGAAGCCCAAGTCACTTGTCAATGTTCAAGGCCTTCAATGGTAATCCTTGCTTTAAAAATCTGGATCCTTTCTTGACTTCAGTAACATCAGAAGGGTTCCTCACAGCAAAGGATGTGCTGAACCTGCTGCCTTCTGCTCCAGAAGAGGGAAAGGACAACACAGACTTGGAGGTACTCTGTCAGTGTCCCAGAAGCCCTCACCAGAAACACATTCTTACCTTTGTCCCATCTGGTATCTCTGCTTGAAGAATACTTTAAATATGTGTACTCCTGTCTATGCACATAAATCTGTACCTTTTATGGCTTTCTCCATTACAGCATTCAAACTGAAACCAAAATCTTAACTTACAAGAATATCACTGCAAGTTTGCACTTGCAAATTATATCCTATTGCGTCATGCCCGCAGCTACTCCTAAGCCTGTGATTTCATTGTTTTCAATTGAATGCCAGAAGGTGGCAGAAGCATTTTTCCTTCATGAATCTGAAGCTCATAGACAAAATTGTCAGGCTGCAATCCAGATCACCCTGCCCTTCCCTGGGTAGATATACACGTGTTTCTGTACGTGCACATTTATGTGGCTATAATCCCACGTATATGTATACCAGCACAGATGTCTGGGGATGGGCACATAAAACAAACAGAAAAAGGAAAATGGAGGGAAGAAAACCAGGCCAGCAGTAACATCCGAAATATCCAGCTCCAAGTATAAAGGGTATTTTAAACAAAGTTTTGTTCTCGTCACACTGAACAGGTACCCAGAAAAACTGACTCCTGGATTTATCATCAAATTCCTCGAAAAATATGAGCAAATTTTCTCAAGTTTGATGTACCGGAATAACTGACTCCATATTATATGTGTGCATTTACATAGATATACACATATATACGTGCATAAAATGTTGTAAACCTAAGACTGACCCAGGTAGGCAAACCACTTTTGCAACTGTTCCAGGGTCCTGCACTATCTAGAACAGCAGAATTGTATTAGTAGCTATGCTAACAAGTAAAAGTTGTTTGCATATGTTTTGGCCGTTGATTTTTAAGTTTGGATATATCTAGGTAGGATTTGTTGGTCAAATTATACACTTACCTGGAAATCAATATAAATCATTAGACAGCACAATTTGTTCCTCTTCTGCCTATATGTCATGCATTTGCCCCCTTCTGTGGCTTTAGGAATAAGAAAACATAAGAGGGCGGTCCTTTTGAAACGGTTTGAATACGTACATTTTTCTGTAACCATTTGTCTGCTTCTGAGAGAAAGATGCCTTTCCCACCCAGGGCAACACTTCTGGGACAAGTGGCAAGGAGCCATTTCCCCCGCTAGATTTACTATTGCCTTGCCTTTGAGAGCACATTTCACCACTTCAGTTAGCTGTGTCAGATGAAATACCACATGGCTGAGCTCTGCGCATATTGCCTCTCACAGCAGCCTACGTACCATGCTCAAACATCAGCTTCCCTAACCTCCCATTGTTCCCTGTTTCTTTTCGTTAGGTCTATTCAGCAATTCTCTCTAAAATCTGTATCTTGGCTGTCTCTCTGTCAGCTGACTTCTTCCTGCCCCTTTCAATGAGCACAAGACATTACTCAACTATCTGTGCTGCACAGCTGAAACAGAAAAACTATCAGTCAAGTGAGGAGACTGCAGCACACTCCTGTGCTATTATTTTGCTCTCCCTTAGCTACTCCATGCTCCCTATTGCAGAGAAAGATTTATTTCCCGAATTAATTACAAGTACTCAACCAGTCTTTATTCTGCAACCCTCACCAGCTACTTCCTCTGTTCCAAACTCAGAGACAGATGGAGCCGTTTGCCCCCATCTGTAGATAAAACTTTACAAACATAAAGCTCTTCCTCTCTCTCTCTTTATACCACCTTTTTTCTCTTGCCTTCCCGGACAGATTGAAGAGTCTACAGCAGCTGTGCTAAAACCCCACACCACTGATTTTCCTGCTTTTTTAAAAATGAAAGACAGAACCTGGTATTTTGAGCCAGGCATCTCTCTTGTTTTCTGGGTGTTTGCTAAATAAGATATATTAGGCTTAATAAGGTATATTCAAAAAGACTTTAATTTCCAACCCGAGCTTTTTAAATTCAGTTTTAGTTAGTCCAATAGCTTTTCTCCTCATACTTGAGCCTCCTTGCTCAGAGCGCTCTACCTCTGTATTTGGGATGGCCAATTACAAGATTCACCAGCTCTCACACTCTCTGTTCTTCAGGGATGTGATCTTGCACCACCTGAAATTGTTCTGTGAGAAATGAACATGCAGAACAAGTTTTCATCAGCTTTCAAAAGCCAGGCAAAATTATTTTCTACCCCATCTGCCCATCTAGTTATAAAATAGGGAGGACATTTTTTCTTGACCTCAGTAAACAGGACTAGCTAGCCTTTGTAATCCTCAATTCTCATTTAGCAATACTACATATACATAGTCTTATTTGTGTAAAAGCTATGCATATGTGCATACATACGCTTCCAAATACCCTCTACCACAGGGTACAGCTGCCATCCAAGCCAAGTGCCATAAATTCATCAGAAAAATTATACTTGCTTGAAAAAACAAAGCAATAACAACAAAAGACAACCAAAACAACTATTGGCATTCTTATACTGTTCTCATTTGAAATTCCACTACTACAACCCGTGATGGATTAAAAGCAACCAAAAAGCATAGCTCCAGGATGGATTTTAAACAGTTTTATTCATGTAATTTAAAAACAACTAGGATATCATATAGCTTTCCTAGGCTTCACAAGGGCCTGAATCCTTCTCTGTGACAACTAAGCATAATTAATTTACCAAATTTGAACTTTGTTTCATTTAATAACTGATGATTAATTGCTCAATATACTAATTGCTTCTCAAGTCCTGCTCTTGAGTTACATGCCTGTGCAGCTTGGGAAACCAGTATATACAATCCTGAGCTTTGCTATTCCACCCTATTGCCAGGGAAGTCCCAAAACCTGTCTCAGATTAATAATTGTAGTAATAACTGAAATAAACTGAGTTGTCTTGTTTTTATCACTGTTCAAACTACTACCACAGAAAGTGAGGAGCCTTGGAAATTCTTTGTGCCATGTACATGTCCAAGCTGAGGAGACAGACTCGATACCAGGAGCTGCTTTTGGTGCAGAAAGTGCAATATTTTAAATTTACTTCCTTCTTTAAACAGAGAGGTGGCAGTGTGGATGGCTAAGAAGGGAGCAGTGGGAATGCCCCTCCACACCACTGTCATGCTCTGTGTAAGGTTTCAGAGAAAATGCTGGAGGACTGTCCACCACAGTTCAAATAGCTCCAGTTCAAATTAGCCTGGCTAATTTGTTTGCAGCTCCTGCCCCATATGCAGCCTCTCTGACCACAGAGTTCTAGTTTGCCCCTCAAAGGGTAGTTTTACATCCCTTTCTGAAACACCTACACTGAGGATGCTTTTCAGGGCTTTTTATGCTACTTTATTCTTTCTATTCAGTACAAGGGGAGGTGGATCCTGGATAAATGACTCCCCTCAGCTTTCTTTAGAGATTAGTTCTTTGATCAGAAATCTACTGAAATTAGTAGAACTCTCTTCAGTTGTTTTCAATGAGCGTTGGGCTAGGCTTAGAAGGAAGAATATGAAATAAACACCAGTTATCTGTTTTCATTAGACCTTATAATTTTTTCCTCTGGGAGAAAACTACTGCAACAGCTTTAATAAATATCTTGGCAGAAGAAATAATAATTTACATGAGAGGACAAATTAATATCTAAATAATAAACTCGCCATGCTCCAGAGTCACTTCTTCACAACTGAGCCCTATGTGCATAATGTGCCACTGCTGAGTGGATGACTTTGAATAATCACAAGTGACCTGAAATAACAGCAAAGTAACACAGAAAACTGAATTTTTACCATCATGTCACTGTCTCACATAGGGACTAGAATCCACTGTTCCACACTGTAAAATATTGTTCATGTAGATAATAATTTTCTCTTGTCTAACTTTAAAGTTCACATTCATACTCTTTTTTGATTAATGAAATGGCTTTGACAGCCAGAAGCTTCTTCCCAATATTAGAGAGAAAGCGGGTGGGTGCCAATTTACGATTGTTCAAACTAGTAATCTCCTGCGTCTCTGACTGCCGTTATTCCTTTGCCTGTGACCCAACCACTTAATGAACTGAAATTAATTTACAGTAATAGGAAATTCTCAGAACTACATGAAAGCACAAGCTTTAATAAGGGAAGAACAAATGGCCTTTTCACGCAAGGCTGACCACAAGCATTGTAAAGGAATTTGAAAGGACTTTATACCTTTTTAAGTAGGTATGGTATTAGCTGAAACAATATATTGCAGTAAATATGATAAATCATCCAACACCTCTTTGAAACAGAAAGCACCAACACAATTTTCTCCTTTTGTCACACAGCAGAATTTTCTCATTTGCATATAAATGTATGACACGCATATATTTTATAAAGGTAAACCCAAGTTCTCATCATCCTTCAAATCCCTTCTAACACTTCTATCATGATACTCATGACAAACTGCCAACAGAAAACCAGTAACAGGGAGGATGACATTTATTTTGCTTACTCATCTTTTGCAAATGTATCATTGTGCATTAGAATTGAAATTAATATGGTTTTATCTTAAATGATAAAATACAGCTCACATTTTTCTCCAAATATATTGTTTATCTACAAAATTCTATAAAAGGTTGAAATTGTAACTCAAATCCCCCACGTTCTTGTATTTCCTTTCATGTAGGAAAAAATATAATTTTCCTAAATTTTGCTTTAGCATCTCTTTCCCACCTCTGCCCTAAAATACAAGAGAAAGAGGAAGTAGAGAGGGAGAGGTGTGCAAGAGCCACAACAGCTAGCACTGGCTTTTTTTCAAAATAAAATCCTTTATTTGAAGCATTAAATATGTCTAATTATTTTCTAACTAGCTCTAATATTTGTTTTATTCTCCCTTATGCATTCTGTATTTTTACACTGATTTTCAAGCCTTCTTAGATCCCTTGGGGGAAGGAATAGTTTCCAGTGCAGCAGTTAACGCAATGATCCTTCAATATGTCTGGGTGCTATAGAAGGACAAAACCCACCACACAAGTATCCATCTATTTACATACTCTCATTGCACACATATGGTGGTGATATTCAAGCAACAAATTGAGAATATCCTTTGACATTTCTCATCATCTTCTCCTCAAAATCTGATTAAGACACTCTGAGATTTCTGGTGCATTGTCACACACCGTAGCTCTTCCTCCTTCTGTTTTTCTTTTTACTCCTACCAGACAATGGCAAATCTTTTTCCATCAAAAATCCTAAGGTGGCAACAGGAGGCCATAGCAACATTTCTGCTTCAAGCAGAGCCTTTTTTGCCCAGAGTTTCAGGTTATCTCCAGCTAAGCTCAACCTATCACTACAGAAATCTTGCATTTACAGTTACGAACGTTGGAAACTAATTCATTTCCACTGTTAGCAAAAATCTGGACCAACTGCTAACAGTGGATGGATTTTTTTTCCCAAGAGACTGTTAATAGTTCATTGAATTATCTCACAGAAACCAGGTTCACTTCTACCAGACTTGGAGATCCTTATGCAAGGTCTGGGCTACTACCCAAGGTATTATTAGCAGGTGTAACAAATCTGAGCATTAAACATAGTTTCTTCTGTATTTATCCTTACTTGCACACTTCTGGGAAGGAATGTATACAATCTAAATCAATAAAACAACCTGTTGCTTTTGTCACAGAAGACATCTATTTAATACACACACAAATTACAAGGGACAACTGATACGGCAGTAAGGTAATTATATACACCTTCGCAAACACAATGCAGATTCGAGCCTCTTTCAGGTCCTTAAGCAAACTGACTCTGATTGACAGACACAGTGAGATACTTGAAGAAAAGTCCTTACAAGATACCAAATGATTCAGATCTAAGGATCATTCAAAGAATTCTCTCTCTCCGTGTCATATTCATTTGCTTGCTCAAATAAACTGAAAATCTCCTCAGTCTACTTGATATTAAAAATTCATCCTTTTAAAAACTGTTTTTCAAAACTATTTCATTTCTTTTCTGGCAGTGCATCTAAATCTTCTGTAACTCAAATACAGTATATACACATTACCCCACTAAAGCTGAACAGGTTGTGTTGGTTTGGCAATGTGCTCAAAGTAAACTTTCCTCAAGAATCCTAATAGATAAAAATGAAGAATCTTCCTCTACTAGACCACAGTAGCTCAGAAAATATATATAATTAAAAATATTTCAGTATTATGAATACATAACAAAAGACAGAGCAGAATCTTAAAGGAGGTAATGGATGGGTAGTTCAAACCAGTAATTTCAATTTTTAACAAATCTTAAAAAGCCCAGGAAAATCCGAAGTATTAATAGTTCTGAAACATAAGAAGATTAATAGGGTGATGTAGAGAGTTATATACCATGGATCCTGATGTTCATCTCAGGAAATAAAATAAAATAATTTATCCATGACGGGTCAACCAATAACTAGCTATTTAAGAACATCTATATCTGGGTTGTTTTTTTTTTGGTGTGTGTGTTTGGTTTTTTTCTTTAACAACCTTCCTGGTAAGATTGAGAAAGAAATTACTGATATGAATTCTTCAAGTTATTCAACTTAGTGACTAATTCAACTTAGTACTATACAATGTTTTATCTTTTAATAGAGATTTTTTTATGTATTTAGGAGAACAAACAGTGGACTTATTAGTGAATGGTTAACTCCCCTTTTCCTGTCAAAATGCTAATTCTGATAAGAATAACTGTGGAATAGGTTAGACAGCAATAACCAAAAAGGCCAGACTATCTTTTGGTACATTTTAGTATTGCATGTTGTGAAATTATAAAGTATTGAGACAAACTCAGAGATAGCTAGAAATACTTCAACCCACACAACCCTTAGCATTTGCCTATCCAGCATAAGGGTGTTACTAGATTCACACCAGTTGTGGCATACTCTTAAAGCAGTATCTGCTAAGATACTTCTTGCCATTTGAACTTAGAAAAAACATGGGTTTTGCTGACCAGAGCAATCCATGTCTCTGACACTCTGGGGGACACATGAAGGCTGCTGTTTACAGGGAGGGAATTCAATTGGATGATTACACTTTTGAGAAAAAGTAAATATGAATATTCAAAAACACGCTTAAAAATACTAATTGCAAATTGAAACTCCATTCCAAAGTACAGTGCATTCATCAGAAAAAAAATGAAATCTAACTAGTACTCTCTGATTTACCTTCTACATACAGTGTGTCAGAATTCATCTATCTTTTCTACAAGAAAAAAAAAAAAAAATCAGGACTATGAAGGTGGTAACTTGAAGTATTTTTACCGTGAATGTTTATCTATTTAAGGAAAATATATCCTTACAAAGATAAGCAACTGCCCTGATATTAATACATACTATTTTAAACTCCTTGACCTTCCCAGATTTCATTTTTAACCTTGAGCAGGTGATTCAATAACCAAATACTTGATTGCCCAGAATAAAAAAGGATATTAATGCTTCCTTAGATCATAAAGCTGCTGTGTCTGTGAAATTTATTAATGTTTCTAAGGCTCAGAAACTACCAGGACAAAACCCAGAAAAGTACACAAGATACAGATACATATTTTAGGGTACAAATCTCTCATTTTAAATGTAAATACAGAAACCTTAAATCAAACTTACCATTAAAAAAAAATCTTTGGCTTTAGCAGCTGAAGCAGTCTGGAAATTTGTATGTATAAAAGTTAAAAATATATATCTCCTGTAATGAATTGCCTTATAAATTCTCCATATAATTGTTCTTTGGCACAATGTGGGCATCATCCATCACTAACAGAAACTGATCATCTTATAACATCTGAAGGTTGGTCAGAAGTGTCACGAGACACAGAAGACTGAAAAGCCATAGAAGAACCAAGGTCCTTTCTGAGCAGCATGTTCACTACAACAAAAAGCAAGAATGGACTGAAGAAAAGAGGATCCTGAATCATGAAAATGCATGAACCTCAACTGCTTGTGGACACAGATCATCTGCAGGCAGTTGCATATGATTTCTAATGGATAAAGTGTAATGCATTTAGAAATCCATTTACAATTTTTTTGGTCTACTGGTTTAAATTTTCATGCAAAATTCAGAAGGCACTTCCTGAATATGAGCGAGTCCGGACCTTGGTAAAACTCTGAGACTATGACTTAGTTATATAAGGAAGCTGATGTTAACTTCAGATCCTGCACAAGCAAAGTGAGTATCAGGGTATGAACTCCTAAGTGGCAAGCACAGATAAGGTCTTCCTCTGCAGCCTACAACCTTGGACATACAGAAGTCGTGGGTAAATGCTGCCTAACCCAGTCAAGACCATCCAGACACAAACTAAGGATGAAAAGCATCAAAATACTGGTAGAATTGGCGTAAAACAACTCCTCACAAAAAATATGCTTCAGAGTTTGTTTCTATTTCACATTGAAAGAAAATGAAATTTCTCTAACTTGTTTTCATGAAGGATATATCTCCAGCATCTCAGAATAACCAACAGAAAGACAACTCCATCTTTCACCATAGCCCTGAGAACTACCAGCTTTGACCTGAAAGAGGTAGTTGCTCTACCTTTCTCGGAGCAGAATTTCCATCCTGCACCTAAAGCACATTCCTAATAACAGCTTAGCCAAAGCCAGTATGTTTCATAAGAAAGCAACCAACTCAACCCATCATATTTGCAACAATTAGTAACAACAGGTGAAAAAACCTGTTCAAGGCTGGAAGTATTGTTCTTTACCCTCTGCTTCCCCCCTTCCAAAATTCTCCTCAGCATTTACTCAACTGCTATACTTCATTTTGAAAGAAGGCTAAATTATAGAGCAGACTTTCAGAATGAACTCTTCTTGTGAGCTTCTTCTGTTACAAAGTTTGAAATGAATTTGCAGTCTTTTTTTCAGTGGGATTTGGGTGCTTTCTGCTCTGAATGTTCCAATAGCAGCGCCTTTAAGAGCATTCATTTGAAGTTATATATGCGCAAAGAGATTTTCAGAAGGATGAAAGCTGGTGTGTAATAAAGGATCTCTCAAAATCCAAAACATTTGAAATGTATGTACTCCAATCCAATGCTAAAATATTATTCTTGTGAAAAGGTTGCTCATAAGGATTACTGAAAAAGAAAGACGTCATAGAAAAATCAAGAACACCTGAAAAATCTCCTGGAGGGGGACTGATACATATTGAAATACAACCTTAACAAGTCATTCTTTGCCAATAGGAATGCACAAATTCCCTGAGAATTTACTCATGGCAGGAAATGAAACCAGACTTTTTGTATTCCCCTGCAGACTTGGCAGCATATATCCATAGCCAATTCATGCTTGACTGACTCCAGAGCTGATCCAAAACTTACATTCCTTCAAGCATTTGCCAATGTGCTTTAAAGAAAAATTGAGCATCCCACAATTAAGTATGTACACAAAGGTAATGTCTGATTTCTAAAAGTGACAGGATGGGCATGAAGTTTGGATACAGTATATAATGGCAGAGCTCATTAGGATCACTAACAGTTTAATTTTGGAAAAGATCTGCCAAAAAAGCAAAAAAAAAAAAGTAGTGCTAATAATCTGTAAAATTTTTCTGTTTGGATGCATCAACTGGAAGTGGACAAAAACTATGACTCTTTCTCTGTTCAAAAGTAAGCATCCAGACACGGTGGTCTGTGGCTAAGCACCTTTTGAATACGTCTATGAATGTTTATACCTCACAGAAGTTTTAATATTTACCACCTATACGCTTGCTACACTGAAACTGATGCACTATTGCAATTGCAAGACCATGGAAAGCTTGGTGCTTGATTTCTCAGAAGTATAAATTAATAGAGATATTATCTATTTACATATATATTAATGTGTTTGTGCACATACACATTTTCTTACTCTCTAAAAGCTTTGGTGGGGAACTATACAGAAATTACAGTGAACATTGTGCCTTCAAGAGAGAAAAATATGTCCCAAATTACTTTCTAGTATTATTAAGACATTTGTTTATTTTTTCAGATTCTCTGAAGATCCTTCAGTTCCTCTTTGATATTTGAATATCCCTGATTGTACTGGGTTTGCATGGCAAGGTCTTGGTAGTGGCGGGGGCTACAGGGATTGCTTCTGTGAGAAGCTGCTAGGAGCTTCCCCCATGTCCGGCTGGCCAGCTCTAAGACGGACCCACTGCTGGCCAAGGCCGAGCCCATCAGCAATGATGGTAGCACCTCTGGGATGACATATTTAAGAAGGGGAAAAAGATACTGCACAACAGCAATTGCAGCCAGAGAGAGGAGTGAGAATGTGCGAGAGGAACAACCCTGCAGACACCAAGGTCAGCGAAGGAGGAGGGGAGGAGGTGCTCCAGGTGCCAGAGGAGGGATTCCCCTGCAGCCCGTGGTGAAGACCATGGTGAGGCAGGCTGTCCCCCTGTAGCCTGTGGAGGTTAATGGGGGAGCAGTTATCCTCCCGCAGCCCGTGGAGGACTCCACACCAGAGCAGGTGGATGTGCCTGAAGAAGGCTGTGACCCTGTGGGAAGCTCACGCTGGAGCAGGCTCCTGGCAGGACTTGTGACCCCGCGGGCGACCCACACTGGAGCAGTTCATGAAGAACTATCTCCCGTGGGAGGGACCCCACGCTGGAGCAGGGGAAGAGTGTGAGGAGTCCTCACCCTGAGGAGGAAGGAGCAACAGAGATAACATGTGATGGACTGACTGCAAGCCCCATTCCCCGTTCCCCTGCACCGCTGACATGGAGGAAGTAGAGAAAATCAGAGTGAAGTTGAGCCTGAGAAGAAGGGAGTGATGGGGGGAAGGTGTTTTAAGATTTGGGTTTTACTTTTCTCGTTATCCTTCTCTGATTTGATTGGTAATAAATTAAACTGATTTCCCCAAGTCGAGTCTGGTTTGCCTGTGACAGTAATTGGTGAGCGATCTCTCCCTGTCCTTATCTAGACCCATGAGCCTTTTGTTATATTTTCTCTCCCCTGTCCAGCTGGGGAGGAGAGTGATAGAGTGGCTTTGGTGGGCACCTGGTATCCAGCAAGGGTCAACCCACCACACTGATTCTGGCTTTTACTCCATTACACCATTATAACAAATTTGCAAGTAAACACATAAATACTGTAGGGTAATATTGGAAGCCTGTATTGGTGGCAGGATTGAACGGCAACATTCCGATGTTTCTTTAAAATAGTGTTGTATATAAAGTGCTCTGTTAAACATTTTGGAGCTCTATTATTTTCTGTTAATTGGTGTGCCAAGAGAAGACTTTCTTCTTTCACTTTAAGAGGGTGTAGGGAAAGATAAACAAATCAAAACCCAAACTAAACTTAATTTAGAAACTGTAGAGAGAGATAAGAAAAAAGGTGCTACTGCTGTGGGATATAACAGCATGTCACTCACATTATTGGGGAGGGAAGGGAAAAAAGTATCTTGAGTTCAACATGAGAAAATGAAAATTATCAGTATTATGCCATAAAAAATAAAAAGTGAGCATTTATTAATTTAAGAGAGCAAGAAGTGGTTCTCTGTAGTATAACATTAATATTTTTATATAAAAATGTTCCTGTGAGTTCTTGCTCTTCTCCAAATCTACAACCTACTTGTATTTATTGTTAACAAAGAAATTCTCTGGCAGGATTTTTGGCAGAAAATCCTTCTAAGAAATTAATGTGTCTCACAGAATATAGTTTTCCTTTGGATAAAAAAGGAAGAACAGATAAATTACATGAATATACTTTATGCTTTTAATATTTTGACAAAATGTGACTTCATTTCACTTGTGAAAATACACTCAGGAAAACAGCATAACAAAATTCCTGTAATGTATGAATCTCCTCACATCTGACTCTGGATCAAATTCAGTCTAGGTCAATACTGATCATTTATCACATGTCTAGTAATGATGAGATTTTAGCTGCCTGAAACTATATAAAGTCAGTTCCTGAGAATAAATGGCTACATTTTAACATATTTGTAAGTCATATACAAGGAAAAGCTAAGTAGAGTCTGGGTATGAAGGCTTCTTGACAGGACTAGATGGGACCTGTGGATTATCTTTTTTACAGATAAAAATGAAATCCAGTCTATAATAACCTTTGCATATAGCATTTTCTGTGAACCTCCAGCACTGTATCTCAGTGCTCTGGTACTTGGGATCATTTCAGTTCACAAATACAGCTGGACCAAGCTGATTTGTTTCAGAAGGCACAATGTACATTTAAATTACTTCAAACACTCTCTCTCCTGGTTATTCCACTCTGTCCACTCAATGCTGAGGAAGTAAAATTGACAGATGCCAAAAATGAATAACCTAGTTCCATTGCCATAGTGTTGCTAGAGGTCCTCTCCCATTCATGTCATCATATTAGGAGTATCAAACTCTACTGTTGTTGGCAAAGTATTTTGGAAAACAAGTTGAAGTCTTTGAGACAGGAGAGAAGTTTATGCTATTGGGTGACACAGCTTCCAAACTCCTGCGCTGTCCCTTTATGAATTGAGAAGACCAGTTTCTTGGTAGACATACAGCACTTTGTGGGCATCCTGAAATGGTTTTACATTTCTGCAGTGTGTTATGGAAATTTAGAGCAGTAACAGTGGAGACAAGGAAACAGGCAAAGGCAGGGGAGATGGAGTATGTTTCCAAGGTCAGAGACAGTCAGTGTGGGACATATGAAGAGTAATAGTTGTATCTACTACTGGAATGGTTTGGGTTTTTTTTTTGTTTTTGTTTTTTTTTTTTGTTTTGTTTTGTTTTTTTTTTTTTGTTTTTTGTTTTGTTTTGTTTTGTTTCCTTTTCTTAATTTTTTCACCCCTCCTTCCAAAAAGCCCTAAAAATAGTTATTTCAAAGTACCAATTTGTGATCCATAAACATTTGCTTTAAAAAACAAATGACATTCAGATTAAATGACAATGTAAATGCCTTTTGGTCTTAACTGCCCAGTTCTTTAGCTCGCAGAAAATAAAGGCCTTTCACTTGAATAGCAAGGGGGAACTTTTCAAAAGACTAGTCAGGAAAATATTACTAATGACTCATAATATTAAACGTCTTCTAAAGCCAAGGATATTTTCTTGAAGCGTAATTAGCTTTTTGATGCACTTCATGCAGTCCTGTTTAGTGTCTAAGATACTATGATTCCAATACTTTGCTTTTTATAAGCAATTTTCATGAAATGATCATTACTGTCAACCTGAATATCCCATGTCATTAGGTGGCTAAGTCACAGTCCCTTATAGAGATCTGTACTGCACTCAGCACCACTTAATGACTTTTCATTTAGGTAATAAAGCTAAATGTGGTAACGAGCAACATTTCATTTTCAACAACAATCTTTTCCAGCATTAGAAACATTAAAGTCTTTCCTTCTTGTGCACTTTTAAGAGACTTATCTCAGCTAACTAGTAGCTGTTTGGATACAGCTACTAGAAGGCCAAGTCAATAGAAATAGATATACAGCTCCAGAGTAATTTATCCTATTCAAGACAGGTCTAATGAATCACGCTTTGAAGGTGTCTGTGTTTTGATTACAGAAGAAACCTAGATGATAAGGTTAGAGAAGTCCATAGTATTATAGATTTTCCTTGTTTGTCCACTCCTTGTTTACTATAGCTCTGAGATGCTCTAACCAAGATTCACAAGTAGGCAAGCCATGACCAGTCCAACAACTAACTGGTGGAGTGGTGCAAGGAGTTCAGCTCCTCAGCCACATCCATGAGCACTGGTGAGGAAAACGGCAGACTGCCCACCAGAGCAAAGTGACAGTGATACAAAAGCCTGCTTTGCCTATGTCTAATCTACCTTTCATGGTCACTGTAGTCATGGAGGGGCAACAGAGGAACCTGGAGGGAATATGCTGCTCTTAGAAACAATCTCCCTTCCAGCTTTTCTTATGGTAGTAGAAGTAGTAAGCATGGTTCTCCCAAACTCTTTCCATTACGGCTCTTTTCCCTTCTTCCACTTTTAATGGCAGGATTTCTGTCTCTGCATCCCAGCCCCTGAGTTACAGACCCAGTAAAGACCAAGGGAGCAGTGTTAACAGAAAGGAAGCAGAAGCCAAACACCAGGGACTTTCTAGAGGGACTTGTAATGAAGAGACCAAATGGTCTTTTAAAATTAGCAACAAAACGTGAAGGCCATTTAGATATTTGTGTACTTCTGTAACACACAGTAGAAAATGCACAGAGTGAGTAATCTTCAAGTATTGAGAGCTAGTTGAAGTGAAGATACAATAAAAAAAAGAAAAAACAAACCAAACAAAACAGAACACAAAAAAAGCTGTCCACTTCATGATTTCGCAAAGTGGACAGCTTTTCATTACACGATGTTTTCAGGGGTGTGAATCACACTATCAAGAAACAACTGTAGTATGAGTCATGCAATAGAAATCTCAGTGTAACTCATCTCTTGCGACGCTCTGCATTATAAAGCATACAGAAGAAATGCATTCCCACTTGCCTGAACCATACCAGAACTGCCAGCCACACCCTTGATCCAGCAAAGCTCTTAGTTAATCGTAATTAATTCTGGGTTAGTTATGTCTCAGTCCTGTTTCTGAAAATGTCTCTCTTCGTTTTCAGCTAAATACATGTTTAGGTACTTTCCTGAACTAGAATACACATTTTGATTGAAGATCCTGATTTTATATATTTATGTGTTAGTACAGCAGAAAATGCAAAAACATATAATCTGAAAACATGAATTATAAACATTTTAAAACATAAACTGCTTATTAAATACTGACTTGAATTTAAAAGTGCCATACTGTAAAATTCAAAGGCTCTATACTTGCTGACTTAAAATACATCCACTTAAGAATATAAAATTAAACAGCTATAAAAAAATGCAACAGTCTAGAGGAAAAAAAATAATATTGTAAATAAAGCAAACTATGTGTTAATCAAAACTAAGGAACAAAGACTTCAGTGTTATAAAAAAAAGGCTCCAATATTAAAATTCCACTAACAGGGACAACACAAGAAGTAGCATGAAGGGAACTGTGAAACTTTCTCTTTTGTCCCTCAAGATCAACATGTCCTTCACTTCCACATTATAACCTTTCTGGAGCTTCCTTCCTTTTCTTGATCATTTCTGCAAAGACAGAAGGATTTCAAAATAGATGCTTCCAAAGGTCTATCTGGATAACAGTGGTCTTTTTTTTTTTCCTATTACACAACAAATAAAAGTGAATCATATACATAGATAATGGCGTTATTAGTATTTAAAGTCTACCTGGTAATACAATGCCATGTAAGCCTCAAAAGAAAATATCATCTTGCAAAACTAGATTAAAGATGCCATATACCAATAGCATCTATATACAAGTTCTCTCATACCATTAACAGCTTGCTTACAGTATCTCTTTCTGCCAGCAATAAAGTAGATATTCGAGGATTTCATAACATATATGCTACCACTTTGAGAAAGAGAGCAACTTTGACCATGACTTATGACATATCTTTAATACAATCCTTTTTTTCATGTAATATGTCCATTAAAAAAAAAAAAAAACTATACAGTTTAATACACCATTTGAATATATTGATGCTTCCACTCCAGGAGACTATAATACAGGAAATTTTAACGAGTAATAAATCTCTCATATGAAAACTCAGGAGGTTTTTTTTTTCAAAACTCTTTTCTATTTCAAGAGCAATTGTAAAAGAAAAAAAGCTATCTGATTTATTCTCAGTGTAATTTAATAGTAGAATTCTTCCTTCATACAAGTTGAAGAACTCCTTTCTTTTCTGAAAAGATTTTTGCTGAGGAAGGCAGAAGGGGGTTGTGTTATAGACGATTAGGAACATAAAATGTTTTCCCTATGTGCCACATTAAAATGCTTTGTCCTTTCATAAAAACACGCTTTTGATGTAAAATCTGTTCTTTATACATGAACATACATGCCTTATATACCTACTCGCAAGACAAGTTATATGCTGCTGTGATTTCCTGTGTTTAAATACTTTTGGTTAGAGGTCAATTAATAATGGCTTTTTTGGTTTGGCAGACAAGTTTAAAAAAATGCATGAAACAGAGTTTCAACTTAATTGAAACAGTCTTTTCTTAAGAATAGTTTTTTCTGACAAAAACTTTTTTAAAATAATGGGAAATTCAATTTTAGGTCAACTGACAAAAGTCATTCAAACCAAAAATTTTTATTTGTGTCCTAAAACGTAGCTTCTTTTTTCCTTTTAACAAAATGTTCCTTTGAAATGAGAGAGAAGTCAAAACACTGCATTTAGAAAATGTCAAAACATTTTCTTTTCTCTGAAATACTGTTTTATTATGAAATGACCAATACTGCCTGTGTTATATGCAGAGGGGTAGACTGGAAAACAGCTGGAGGTAGTGCTTCCATACAGTTCTGTCTGTGACTTAGCTACAACTAACGCATAAATTAAAATCACTATAAAAAGTCCACCAAGCAGCTTAGAACAGGGCTTTGGAGGGTGAGATAAAATCCCTCCTATTCCTTTCCCATCTTTATATGTGCTGAGCTAAGCCACAGCATAATATTGAGTCCTAACTGCATTAAGAAGAGGGGAGACATCATAATAAATACATTTTATATTTATTCATTGTAGTGCACTGGAGCAGCTGCTGGTAACTCCCAAGAGGTTTTGTTGAAGTTCTGTCAGTAAACTTAAGGGATATTTGGCACAACCTTTTAGCCCCGGAAGAAGTACAAGTTATGTGTCTTTTGCCACAGCTGAGAACCTCTGATGGAAGTGTTATTTATTAGGGCACTGATCAAAGTACTACTAAGAAGTAACTTGCCTGACAGCAGAGTATTAGACAGCATGCAGTCTTGTCTCTGAAGGTGCTTTTAATTGATACCAAGTGTTACTGGGCTCAGCATCGTTATTCAATATATTGTATACATTGTGAATTCTTTCACCACTGGGTTTGTCCGTACCTTGTATCACTCCACCAAAGCGCAGAGAGTCTCATTAGGGGGAGATCAGGAGGTTTACTGAGTCAGATGTGACACTGCAGCAGCGTGGGTATTTCAAGACTTAACATATAGTTTCACTAGATACTGTGAGAAGAGCATTTGAAAAATACCTTGTATTGAGCTTCTTGCATTCACAGCCCTTGAAACTTTGGGGTGGGTGATAATTGATAGAAATCTTCTATAGCAAAACTTTTGGACTTAACATAAACTGCATAACCATACCAATTCTCATTCAAGAGGCTGAAAACTAAAAATGTGATAACTATAGACAGAAAAACTATATGGCAAGTCCTGGCCAGGCCACAATAGGATAAAGAGGGACCGTAAATCCTCCATAAAAAAACTTGCCCTGGGTCAGGATTTCAACCCTTTATCCTTGTTCTTTTTGCACTGGTATTCCAATCATTCACTTTGGCACAAATTACTGTTAATTTTCTTTTCTTTGTGAAAAAGGTTTTGCTAAAGGCTTCAAAAGAGTTAAGCCAAAATTTAGCTATTTTAAATGTCCTCTTTTTTCATCTTTTCCCTGTTGTTTATGTGGTTGTTTATTTAGCATCTCTTGCCAGATTTGAATTTCCAGTGCTGACACCTCATTAGGCTGTAGGAACTTCAAGGAGAGAAAACAAATTGCAAGATAAAAAAAATACATTTTTTGACCCATATTTATGACTGGAAACTGTAATAATATATCATCAATGATGCTGGAGAGAGGAAATAACAGGTTTCACTACTGTTGGCTCTCTAGTAAAAGTCAATGATTCTTTTGGTGAAAAGCTTACCATAACTTTCTCCTTATTACTGCTATAGATCTTTACTCCTATACAACTCCTTAATGAAAGTATAATATAATGCACAATCTTTAAACTCCACATAAGATGTTCTCACCTGCTGGGTTTCATTTAAGAACCCTATAATAATGGTTAATAAGTAATAACAAGTAAATATTTGCTTTTTAAAAGTTTTGCCTTATATTCCACTAGTGCTCATGTTCATTTCCAGGGATGAAATTTCACTATCCAATACCGCCTTGTTTATAACCTGAGGACTTCAAGAACATCCATACAACAAAAATGACCAAATCTCTTAATTTGTTTCTTCAAATGAGGCTTTAAACTGCTGTGAAACATTTCTCTTCCCGAGAGTTACTACACATTGTGTCTCAAGCACGTGAGAAACAAAACCAAACCTTTTTAAAATGTAGACCCTTATAAAGAGAAAGTATCACATTTTGTTTAGCAATAAACAAAAAACACTGTTCATCAGTGACAGAGAGGAGGATTTTGTGGTATCTATTAACATATATAGATACAAAATTAATATTTAGCACTTCCATTGCACCTGAAATGTGAGATTCAAAAAAATTTACAAAACTTCATGACTAAAGCTGAAGCTATGACTTTTTGATGTATATTACAAAACTTATTTACTTTGATATCATCTTTTCCTTCAGGTGGTAGGAATCATTCTTACAACAGAGGAAACTCAAACACTAGCAACACTGGAAGTTTTCCTTTCCTGCCCAGGCTTTATTAGTCTCAGAACAGGCAGAGCTACATTTCACGTCTATGTGGACTAAAAGCATCCTCATCACATAGAAACAATGACTAATAGTATTTAGGAAGTTCTGAATGTATTGCAAATTTCTTTGCTCAAAGATATGATAGCCAAGACAATAGCTGTCAAAAGTAAGAGAAAGCAAGTAGAAGAAAATGTATAAGGATATAATAAAAGAGCAAAGCAAAGATACTTTCCAATCTACTGGATCTTAGGATGCTCTCTTTTGCTTATAAACATCAGGTATATTAAAAAAGGATAACTTGTCCTATTATAGGTCATGCAGGGCACCAGCAGAAAGAGGAGGTGTGTTCTTTAACTTAAAGCTAAGCTTTACTATGATGGAAGTTCAAAATTTACTGCTGGAGGCTCTCTATTTGTTGTCAAGATCCTTACCAAATTCTTGCAAGCGAAGATTCCCACTGATATATAACTGCCAGCAAAATTTTACTACCTATATTTTCCACCAAAAGTTCAAAAGATTATATTTATCTAAAATTATCCTTCACATAGTTGAACGATACGTCTTAATGCTTTAGTATTTTACTGCAGCAAATATAAAATTAATTAAGGGATTCAGCATTATTCACTGAGTAACTTCTTAAGAGGGTGTGTTAGGAAGGCTTTTTTTACTGTGCATGACATGCATCAAACTGCACAGACTTGAATTTGTAGTTTGCTTTTAGTTCTGCTTCGCCACCAGATCAGAAAATGACAAAATATTTTTTTTTACTATAAAAAAATTGTGGAGTTAAATACATTTTATATATACAAAATCTGTTTACAAAATATATGTTCCAGACATTACTTTTAAATCACAAGGAACTAGCTGTTTCCCAAATGTATAAGCCAAAGAAATGAATAGTAATTTACTTATCAGAGAGCTACTGGAAGATAAAAAATAAAGTTATAGACATTGGAGGCAAAGCTTTTGTTGAGACTACATTGTATTCCTATACCCTCATCAACTTAATTACCTCCCTTGATACTATGTATATCCTAGAGCCCCAAGTGACTTTCCTATCTGACATGAAAATTTAATTTCAACTTTTTCCCCCATTCTTTAAGCTTTGTAAAAGTATTATTTTTCTAAAAAGTTAACAACTAATTTTAAATAAGAGGCTTTATTTAGCAAATGTTAAAACAACTTGTTTGATTATTCTTCCAGCATGACATTCTTCAAAAAAAGGACCTGACAAAAAGTTTCAGCTTTAATTTAATGACACAGCTTGATGAAAAAGTTGACATCAGAATATTGTCCTTCATCTCTAGTGTTGCACACAGTGCTGTTAATTCCCAGTAGGCTGCTCTTGAAATTTTTTTAATGCTTGAAATCTTTGAGATTCAAAGCTTTGAGATGTTTTGCTGAATGCCTCTGTGTAAGTGCCAAGTACGTTATTTTGCTCACAGTATGGGATGAGCTACTTGTCTTAGCAGGCAGGAGCAGACCCAGACACATGAATGCAGATCAGTGAATCCCCTCTCCCCCAAGACACACTTATGCATATACCAAAAGATTTTTGTCCCAAGCAGAAGATTCACACAGACCTGTAAGGCCCTATTTGTGATGAGAACAAATAGACACTCAAGTTGGCTGTTTTCCTCCAAACTCTATGAAAAGCACTTTATGTGACTTTGGAGTAGCCAGAAGCCATTCCTCATGAGGGGACACAGAGCAACAACCCTTTTTAAGGAAAAGTCTTAAGTACCAGAATTTGCTTCATATCACTTTTCCAGGAGATGACATTTAACTCCAACCCAATATTCGTAGAGGTCACAGCCCCAATTAGATATCACTCTGAGCACAAAGGCAGTCACTCTTAGAAGGGCAAGAGTAATTTCATTGTGCTGCTGCTCTCATCCAAATGGATATAATTCAACTTAACTACACAGTAAGGTTGTGACTTGTGCTGATCACCAATGCGATAACTAACGAGTCTCACAAGAACAGAACCAATAACAAAAATAAAGAATAAATATTCTTTTTGAATCTGGGGAGATTACAGCACTGCATTATCAATAGTGATAAAGCTGCTGATAAAGAAGCATCTCCTCTGCTGTCAGAAGAGGTTTCATTTCTTGCTCATCACTGCGAGAAACATCATGTCACCAAACAAAACAACAGAACATCTCCTGAGCTCACCCTAACAACAGACCCAGCGAGCAGGAAGGAAAGTCTGATCTCTCTGATCAGGAAAAAAAGTAAAAGGAAGTTTTGGGGTTGGTTTTTTTTTTTTTGAAAGTAGATTATTTCATCTGCACATCACCTATATGCATACATGAAGTCTGGAATGTTTCTAGTTACGCACACCTTTCTGGACTGCAAAGGGAGTGAGGCAAGAAAAAAAGTGTGTCTGAGAAAGAAAACACTTCTGCACTTGTCTCTTAAGAACAGCATCTGAAACGGAGATGCTGAGAAAGCCACACTGTCAGGAACAGCATCATTGAACAAACTGGTGTGAATTCTATCTCTGGATGTCATAGTTTAACCCGGCAGGCAGTTAAACACCACACAGCCGTTCACTCGCTCCCCTGCCAGTGGGATAGGGGAGAGAATTGGAAAAAAGGTAAAACTCGTGGGTGGACATAAAGACAATTTAATAGGACAGAAAAGGAAGACTAATAATAATAATGATAAAAGAATATACAAATCAAGTGGTGCACAATGCAATTGCTCACCACCTGCTGAACGATGCCCAGCCAGTTCCCGAGCAGCGGCCATACCCCCCAGGCCAACTTCCCCCCAGCTTTTGTTCAGCATGATGTCATATGGTATGGAATAGCCCTTTGGCCAGTTGGGGTCAGCTGTCCTGGCTGTGCCCCCTCCTGGCTTCTTGTGCACCTCCAGCCTCCTCGCTGGCAGGGCAGTATGAGAAGCTGAAAAGTCCCTGATTTAGTGTAAGCACTGCTCAGCAACAACTAAAACATCAGTGTGTTATCAACATTATTCTCATCCTACATCCAAAACACAGCACTGAACCAGCTACTAGGAAGAAAATTAACTCTATCCCAGCTGAAACCAGGACACTGGAGAAAATCAACAGCACCACCTACTAATTCTTTCCCCACCTCACCCCTCGTGCTAATTTGAGATTTTTTTGTGATTAAACAACTCAGAGTAATTTCAGGATAGTGACACGAGTCCAGATTGAACACCATCATGTTGCAAACACAAAAAACAAGCATAAGCCTAGAAAATTAAAAAATGCAGAGAGGAAAAAAGAAAAACACAGCACTGCAGGGATCTACCAGTTTTAATAGTAAACTGAAGAAGCTAGTTCCTGCTAGAATAGGAACCATTCTTCAACACTATCTGCTAATATTACAGCTACAGATGAGAAGAGAGATTATTAAAAAGCTGCCTGGCTGATGCCTCTACTAGCACAGCATCAGAAACATGGGCAAACATGTCAGCTGCACTGCATACCATACATCATCACAGCTACCCCTGAAAAACACCCTAATACAGTTAAAACACATTCAGGAAGTAAAATGGCTACAAATAGGCTGCAAGTATGTCCTTGATAAATGGAAATATAAGGGACCTATACTGTTCAGAGGGCGTAGACTGCTTTGATTTTTTTTCATTGAGTTTAAAGTGAAATAGGACAGTCATTCACTCAAATTCTGCAAAACGTCTAGTCTAGTGAAGAGCCCAATCTTATAAATGTTTTTAAGTGCTTTTGCAAAGTAAATGTTAAATAACATTTACTTTGGAGAGTTATGACTTATACTCCAAAAATCCTTAGTTTCTGTTATAATTAGGAAATACTATTTGTTTTCATGGTAGTGCCTAGAGACCCTATTCCCTGGCGCAAGGCACCACAGGAATACATAGGTGACCTTTTTAATATAAGCTCACTGAAAGTACTCTAAAAATAGAAATAGCAATTTTTCTCTCTACCACTTCTCAGATGGAACATAAGTAGCATGATAAGAGTCTCTGTATGTATTAATGATTTTATAAATGTACTCAGTTCTGAAGATGCTGAGCACTTCAGTGCAGGAAGAACTCCCTAGCATATGGCAGTCCTGTGAAAAATCTTGTTTATAGTGACCACAAGTCTCTTTGTGCTGGGAAGAAATGCTGGTCTGGGATTGAAAAGGCAGCCCAAATCCATAAACTACAGATGTGCTCTATGTGATTCATTTCGCCTGAGTCATTTGCTGTCTCTGTCCCCTACTTCCTTGTTGAAGAGGCAGGAATCTCTGTCAGGCAGTGAAATTAAGGGCATAAAAAGTTGTGAGAAACTTAGACCCTGTGGCAAGGGAGGTGCACAGAATTATTTTAATGGACAGATACGTTAAGCAGAGAATATAGAATTCTTTGGCAGTAATACATGATATGCTGTTTCTTTCTAAGCCTCTTCCACTGTGCAAAATTTTCTATTCTAAAGATATAAATAATACTTTCCCCATGCTGTTTAAGCAACTGTGATTTTTGCAAAATATCACCCCAGGACAACTTCTCAGTCACTCTGAGCATTGTGAAGCTAGTTCTCAGCAAGGCAGCTGACAGCCTTCAACAAGCAAACCAGTGGATGCTAGCAGATTAGAGCAATGAGATAACCATAGCAACAAGTGATCTTAATTGGAACACTGTAATTAATTGTAATAGTCAACCTTAATTATAAGATAGCCAACACATCAACGAGCAAAATCTCTGACCTCAGCACTTGTTTATGTCTATTGCATCATAGCTTTCTGGAAAAACTTCCAAACACTTTTGGACCATTAAAAGTAACGTTTACAAAGGTAAAGATGAGGAAGGGAAAACCAGAATACCATACTAAATGTAAAAAACACAAATAATACTAGGCAGCAACACACTGGCTTAGTAAAATATGCTCATTGTTGATTTCTAACAAGCTGCAAATTTTTATTTAAGTGAACAAGAGCAACACATCCCCTCTCCCTATTTAAGTCACTTTTAGAACTCTGCACTATACTCAAAGACTAAGCAGGTGCTAATGTTATATAAATGTCATTTTTCTCTCAAGTCCTGACAACTACGAGTTTTCTAAAAAATCATGTAAAGGCATTCTGAGACTCTATATAAACGGTTCTTATCCACTGACTTCATAGCCATTATGTAGAAACAGTGTTTCAAGTTAACCAAGAGGATATCTATCAATCAACCAAACCATCAGTGTTATGATGGCATAAGAATATCCTCACGGTGGTAGCCCAGTATAGGAGAATAAATGTGATAGAGAGAATTTAGAGTTCTTACTGGACAATGCTAAAAGGCAAAGATGTAAGTCACAAAGGGACATAAAAAGTTCACACATTTCCACATGTTAATTAGCCA
This sequence comes from Morus bassanus, assembly GCA_031468815.1. Lineage (NCBI taxonomy): Eukaryota > Metazoa > Chordata > Aves > Suliformes > Sulidae > Morus > Morus bassanus. The sequence goes on from CM062583.1 coordinate 10,119,619, forward strand.
GTCAGTTTCCTCTTTTCCATTTTTTATCCTACAGAGTCACAAAAGAGTGATGACTTGCAACCTTAAAAGTAAGGTGTGGTAGAAATATGTTCTCTTGGAGAGCATATCAATTTTAATAAAATAATTTTCTGTGGAAGCTACATACTGAACAAATAAAGATAAGAATTAATGGGTTCCTTCAAATATTGCAGTAACAATTTTCTGGACATTTTGTTTCCTTGTAAAGTGTGTTAATAAAAGAGAACAAAACCTCTTTATTGTGAAGAATCCTGAAAGAAACTGACAACTTTTTAGACATGAGGGCACAATATTTTAACTGTGCAGACAATTTACAAATTTGTCGGACATATATTTAAGTTCATTTTAAATGGAATGCTTTTTTCATAAGGTTTCATCTCCTCCTGCTACTTATCCCTTTGACAATGCTCATTTATTCTCTCACTGTAACGGGATTTAGTAGTGCAAGTGGGTAAATTCTTATAAAATAAAATCCCATTTCATGGAAATTTTCCTGGTAATTACAGCAAGACTAAAGAGAAATACAGAAAATACATTTTATGTGGCATACAAAAACAACTGTGTCTGCCTGGAACATTTTATAATCTGAGCAGCTCTAATGTAATTCAGAGACTGAGGAATTGAGGGGACCAAGAGAATAAACAAACCGTAAATTCTCATAGCCTAATGCAAAAATAATAATGAAAAAGTAAATTTGATTCTTTGATTTCAACTGAATTCAAAAGAATAGTGACATTTAAAAGTCACACTGTGAAGAAATAAATGCCATTCTATGAACTACTGTTAGTTTACCTTGTATCTTGCTCTTGTACCTGACAAAGAAAATGAATCACATTAGGCATATTTATGTTCTGTTTGGTTTTCTCTAATGTTGTGCTGGATTGCAAAGAATTCAGGGATATTGATTTGTTTTAAAACAAACTGTTTCAATTTAAAATTAAGCAAAAAAGCACAGAATGTTTCTATGCACCTTTGGTTTTTAAAAAGTTTGAGCTATCCAAAACACACAGCATCAGCCACATGTTGACACACTATTAGTTATTATGACTGTCTCCGGTCTTATTAGCAAAATGTATATCCTGCATTTACAGAAACACAACTGTCTGGAGAACGATGTCACACAATGAACCGAAGCCTACTTATACTTTAGCACTGTAACAGTAGCAGGCCATATCTTACCTCCATGTCATTAAAAATAATACCTTCAAGCACCTGGTATTCTGCTTAGCTGAATATTCTGTGTAAATGTTGCATAATCAAAGTCTATCAGCTTTCTTTATTTTATGTTATACAGACTTAAACACTAAACAACCGACTCTCACTGCAGTATCAGAAGTACGCTGGCATGCTACCACTCATGGTACAAATTAGGAGTGAAAAAGTCAATTGATAAAAGATAAGATGTAATCCATAAGTGGCAGAATGAAACTACCTTTGGAAAAGCAATATACTTTTTTTGGGTAAACAGCTAAGTAAAGTAGAAGGTTAAAAGTGGAACAATGCCAGAACAATGGACTTTAATGCTGTATTTTAGACAAATACTGGTATTCCTCCAAGAAAAACAAAACAAAGAGATCTAGATAAATAGCCAGACTTTAAGATGATTATTGCTTCCAACTTTTACATCACCTTAAGTCCACTTCCATGAATTTACTATTTGTTTATTGTATGCTGAGGGGGAGATAATCTTTCTGGTATCAATGTTCAGGGCAAAATAGCTGTAACGTCTGTCTCATCAGTCTGGACATATGTTTGAGAGATTCACTATCCCAGTATATATAAAAAGCCACTAAAATATCTGATGCTTTGTCATTTGCATCTGTTGTTTTGCAGGTGACTTCTGTTCCTTAAACTAACTTTAATTCTTTAAAAAAATACTTATTTTCTAAGTTGATGAATTCAAGAAACTCCCTTGTCCAAATTTTCACATAATCAAAGTGACAGCAAAGCCAATTTATCAAAATAGGAGAAAAAGAAAAAGTAGGTTATATAAGCTCATAAGTAGCGTTTAGTATAAGTGTTTCAAATACAGCTGGTCCTTTTGATGCCAGGGTTCTGGCATCTTTATTAGCCATTATTAACCATGTGCATTTAATATCAGTAGAATTTCAGCTTCCAAAGGAACATGAATAACAGCCATTCTGCATAGAAATCCTATTTTGCAAGATACTTAGAAGCTATGTTAGACCTGATCATAAAAATTATTAATCAGAAACCGTGTTCAATTTAGTGTTTTTCCAGTAAGCAATTTAAATTATATTATAGTTGTTCATATTCTACACTGTAACGGATCTGCATTTATTTTAACTGAAAAACAGTAGCAAAGGACAACTCAGTCCTCACAGAATAAATCCCCCATCTTTCATCAGCAGAATCTGCACTTTGGACCCTGTGTCTACCATAGTAAATGTAGGTCTAAGGACTTTTTCCCACGTGGGATGCGGTGAAAATCCAGCTTCTAAAAAATCAAAAGGTGCTAGTTAATAAACTAAATTCCTCCTGCTCAGTTCTCAGCCCAGGCAGGAAACTATTTGACATGGTATCTTACCAGTCTCATGCATGCACAAGAGAAACAAATTGTCAAGGAGGTCATAAAAGAGGGCACACCAAATAAAAAATGCATGCTAGTGTACACAGCAGTTCTGTAGGTCTGAAAACTTCAAAACAAATTCTGCTGTAGACACAAGGAACCAGCTTCTGCAGTGATGATTAGCTGTAGCAGAGCATGGCAGAGACTTTGAGCCAGACCTAGTAAGAGTCCATTGTAACAGAAAGGGAGGGTGAAACCTTTTGGCTCTTTAGCTCAGGAAGAACAGTACAGCTGGGTTTCCTTTTCTTCACTTTGATACCAGAAGCCAATGCAGGGAACAGGAGCAATGGGATTACTGGCTTTTAAAAGTTGGACAAAAATTCTCCAAGTATTAAAAGAAGAAATATATATTAAAGTTTTAAAAAAAGTTAAGAATTAAATGTATAGTAGCCCTTTGGGCGTTATTGTATATAAATGCACTTAAAAGAAAACATAGACCATAAAAATGTGATTATTCAAGCAAGAAAAAAAAAAAAAACAAAACAACAAACCAAACCTTCTTTTTTAAAAATATAAATCAGAAAAAGTAGCAAATACAACCCAAAATAAAAGGCAGTCAATGTACTAGTGTGCCAGTATTATGAGAAAGCTTATCCAGCTTTCAAGTTCAGAGCTGTCTTCAAAGTCAGCCCTGCTCTGAGCCTGGGGTTGAACCAGATGACCTTGATACATCCCTCGCAACCTGAAGTATTATGTGATGTTAAGATAAGTGATGTTTTAGTGGTCCTATTCTGATAGAATATAGAAGACATTAACTTTGCTTCAGCCATAAACAATTTATCATGAAATTGTGGTGTTCTATTCTGATTCAACCTGCAGCAACAACTTCTGCTAAATGTTAATATTTGTTATATGAATCTGTCCTTGAAGGAACAAACCTGATGGAACAGACATCCCCACAGTGAATTACTATACGTAAGACTTCTTTTTGAATTACTATATGTAGATCTTTGGGTTTGTTTGGTTTGTTTTGGTTTTTTTTTTGGGGGGGGGGGGCACGAGGCAGGTGGAAAGCAGCATTTCAGGATTTTATACCATTTTTGCAACATTTTTGGTAGTACAATACAATATTTTAAGTAATTTCAAATAAAACATAACTCTGTCTTAGTTCCTTAATGACCTAAAATGGTTCCATTATAATGGCTTTTCAGTGAAGAAACTTGAAACAAGTTGGCCATGTCAGTCAAATGACTCCTCCACATGACAAGAGACTAAATAGACTACAGCTTTTCAGCTGGAAAAAGATATGACTGAGGGGATGTAGAATAGCAGCTCTAAAATTTTAAATAGCCTGGAAAAGGTGAATAGCAAATGATTATTCACAATGCAAGAACTAGACAGAGCCAAATGGTATTATCAGATTGTAGTTTAAAAAAAGCACTTCTCTACACAAAGCACATTAAAGTATGTTACTCACCTCCAAAGAACGAGTAGAAATCAAAAGATCTGCCTTCAAGAAAGGAGGCACATTCTCAAAGGTTACCTCCACCTCTAATGCAGCTCCTGGCTCCAGGAGTACTGGAACTGTGAAACACCAGATGCTGAGAGAGCACCTCCTCACATGCCCACTGCCTTTGTTGTTAAGCATCTATTACTGGCCACTTTTACACAGAAGCCCAGATGGGCCACCTCTCTGTCTCAGAATAGCAGATGTTATATTTTTAATGAAGGAGTCTACCTCCCTTTGCAAGGATACCTGTGCGCTGGTGTGGGATGAAGAGGGGGAAACTGCCCAGTGGGCTCCAGCAGGGCCGTCTGGACAGTCAGCTTCTCACCTTCAGCTGAGATAGTTACAGGAGTGAAAAATGAACAGTGATTTCACCTGTGTATTTTTCTTCAGACTATGCTAAAGTGGGTGTCTGTAAGGAAACTTGTCCTTCTGCTGCTTGAAATAAACTCATTGTGAGGGTGAAGAGAGGACATTTCATTCCAAGTCTCTGAATCAGATTCCCTCCATGACTACTCACATGTGCATGAGAAATAAAGCAAACACACCTAGCACCAGCTTACCACGCTGCGCTGAGCCTGGGGAGTTCACAGCACTGATCAACAGATGGCACCCCTGATTTGCATATTGTCAAGATTCACAGGCACAATTTTCAATGATTAAACTATCAGGAAGATTTAACAAGCTCTTTAACTGGGAAAGAGGAAAGGGAGAAGAAATGATTATGCTTGGCCTCTGTGTTCTTGACAGCCTGAATGACATGCTCACATGCTAGTTATTTAACAGGATCGTTGCTTCTAGGATATGGCCGCTGTTGGCTGAAAGCTTGGAGCCAGATCCAAGAACACCCAATGAATACAGAGCACCACAGAGACAGAAGACAGACACTGCAGTCTGCAGGCACAGTCCTGCCACTGCCTGACTCCGACCATGCAGCAGCCTGGGATGCTCAGCAGCAGCACTCTGCATCCTTCATGTTTCCTCATGCTTTGAAATTCTGCATCTGTTCAGGACAATTTTCATGTGCCACTCCTGCCCAAGCTAAATCCATGTCCAGAAAGCAGTTGTTTGCCTGCATAAGTCTGCCAGGTGCTCACCATTAGACCCTGCTTAATGCAGCCCAGGATGGGCTCTCCAGACAGCGTCGTGGCCATGCATGGCTTTGTGTCAATGCATGGTCACACCATTCCTGTCCCTTTTCTATAGCACCTTTTTTTTTGCAAAAGACATTCACATGCTCAGACACTATTATCATAGTTGTCCTACTCCTCCAGACTTCTGTGTCAAGGCTGATAAATCCTATTGAATCAGTCTTTCCTTCGAGGGTGGCGTGTCCGGGCAGTGGGGTACTGCCGTGCCCCAGCTGAGGCATCACTGGTGCTGAGCAGCACAGAGGAGTTGCTCACCAAGTCTTGCAACTGATACTGCTGTCCGTAATTCCCAGCCTAACACCTGCTGCTCTTGCAATTGCACGTTTCAGCTTGTGACACACTATGGGCATCAGATCCCTTACTGCTGGACTGTTATCTATCTAGTCACTTGGTCTTGATATTTTTTTCCTCTTTTTAAATACAGGCATAAGCTGCTTGAGGCATACCAGCCCTACATACCCCAGTCCTCAGCTCTCCAGTGCCTTGGTATTCTGCAAGGTCAGAAAAATAAACTGATGGTCAGGGATTTCATCCAGCCTGAACTTAATTGTCTGGGAGAAGTTAAAGAGAGAGGTTTTGTAAATTTTCTCTGCTCCTCTTCTTCTAGGCTGAAAGTTAAATTTTGTCAAGGGTTTTAGTCATGTTAGCCATCTGCTTACACTTGTTCATTTTATCAAGGACATACGGACTGAAATTCTTACTTGGCTAAGTCAGTTTTAGTTTGATTAACAAGTAGCTGAAACAAGCCTTAAAACAGAAAAGCCTTAGCATAAAGGACTCGCCTCGCTTAGGGATGAAAGGCTATAACTGAAGTGTATTTCTAATTCTAGTCTTTATTTGAATTGCAGGCTTCATTTTGAGGTTTTTTCCTCCTGTTTTTAAACACAAGCTTAAAGCAAAAGCAGAAAGCTAATAAGAAAAGCTCAGAAAGAAATTGAAAGACTCTTAAATATATCAGAGTCATGGGGATATGTGAAGATGAGAAATATTAGATTCAAAGAATGAAGAGAGTTTTTAATTACATGTATTTTAAAAGCTCATTGATAAGTATCTCTGCTATTGGCAAAGAACATAAAATAATGTATCATTATGTGATACATATAGGAATTTATGTGCACACAATGCATATACAATGCATATGTTTGTATTATAATATATTATGTATTTTATATTCTGTATTTTACATAATAGTTGATTCTAAAAATATTATAAACCTATTACTGTTACATTATTCCAACTACCATAGAACTTATCATTTTCAATATATGATATTTAATTCCATAAGCTTTTCCAAACCATTATGCATTTTATACCAAATAAGCAATCCTAGAATGCTGCATCTCACCAAACTTTGTCCAGCATATCAAGGAAAGCCTACAGGTGTACAGACTTAACTTCAAATCTTAACCTAGTTTTGCTCAGATGTCTTTATCTCTGTACATGGTACCACTTTATCACCTTAGTGAAGCTCCCTTGGAAAGTAAGCTTAGTAACTCCAAAGTCTCCCAATGAATGCAGAAGGGAAGGACCATCTTGATAGATATGGTAATTAACTGGTACTCAAGAGATTTCGCTTCAGTAGCTCTAACTAATAAACATTTTATTTTAGAAAAATTTCCTTAATTTCCATTTGTGCCATGATTTCCTCACTGTAAAATGCACAGGAGATATATAAACTATGCATAAACCAAAGAGTTGCATAGCAAGTTCTTTAATCTCTTTTCTTAACTCACCTGACATAGTAAGTACCCTTAGAGAACTTGCATGATGTATTCTAAATCTGTACTTCTGCCTTTTCCTAACTAACACACACCCTGATTATAATACAAGCAGGTTTAGCTCAATAAGTCACATGCCATTCATTAACCTGATAGCTAAGAGATGTAATTGTCTTTTATTGTAATGCAAACAAAGCATACAAAAAATAATATCTGCAAAGAGACTACATTCATGAAAAGTTTAAACCTACATAATACCTACAGGTGAGAGAAAAATTGCAATGACATTTTGCAAGACCAAGTCTCATGTAGTCCAACATCCTAAACAAGAAATGTTCACCTTTATCAGAAAAGAATTTGAATCCCTGACAACATATCAACCACTTCTGGAGATTCAGCTTTGTGTGCATGGTCACCATTACCACTCTGCGTTTTTAGCTGCTGAAAGAAGCAGAGGCCGCTAGACCAACTTTTCCCTCCCAATATTCTGATGCTGTCTTTGTCAGGAGAACTAAATGTTTATTGCAAAAGAGGATATAAACTGCCTGCCCTCCCTGACATTTATTGAACCAATACTCAACATTAAATTTCCTCTCTGGCATCCTAGAGTGAGATAAATAGGGATTTAAATGGCAGTAGAGCAGCAGAGGAACAGTGGATTTTTATTTATATATTCATTCTCCTAGAGCTAAGAATAAAGATGTAGCAGAAAACAACATGCACAATGAAAAGTTAACATTGCCATCAAACTATAGGATTTCTAAAAGAAAAGGGGCAAACCAGTCTCTGAAAAGCTGAATGTCACTTGATAATCCCTAAAAAAGTTGCCCAGTACAGAGCTGTTAAATAACAGAATTTTATTCAACACATGAACTTGAGCAATAAAGAGATGGTGTTGGTAGCAGCATCTTCAGAGAAATAGGAAGAAACAATTCAAAAGAGAAAGACACATTTATCTTAATATGTTCAGAAATAACCCGAACTCTGTTCTTCATGGGTTTTTTTTTCACCCTGAATTATCAAGCCCATTTTTCTCAACTCCTGACTCTGCAATGCCAGAGCTTTCATCCACACAAACCTCTCTGTTGGCAAAACCATGTCTGGTCAGGACTGATGACCTTCTCCCCTTGAAATCCACTCAGAGAAACCAGGTGCCCTCAGGAGTTTCTGCTTCCTATAGAGAAATACACCCTAGTATCTTCTTAAGCCCTTTGACCACATTCCCCATTTTTTTACCATGAAATAATTAGATTTTTTTCCACTGGAGTTATGTTGTTATCAAAATATTATAAAATACTCAGTAAAATGGTTTTAAATTAAAGAGTAAGGAGAATTAGTCAAGATTTTGAGGCAATAGTCAATTAAAAATAACATACTGCACAATGTGAAAACATATCTGTAACTAAAGCGTTTGTTGAAATGTATCAGAGGTTCTGAGTCTATCATTTACAGCAAGAACTAACAGAGCAACTAAAAAGGCACTTCTTTCTGATGAGTACCTGAGTTCAAGATATGAATATTTTTAATCTATCTGCCACACATACTGAAATGAACGATTTACTCTCCAGTTTTGCACCCCAGGAAAATAATCGGTTTATTCTTGTTTTCCATTTATAACTTTGCCAAAAGATACTTCTCTTTCAGGTTCTGACACAAATACGTGATGATAGGCATGTCTCTCCAATCAGCAGGCTGACTGTAAGAAAATATGCAGCTCTGGGGAAAAGAATGTGTTTTAAGAGTCACTGTTATCCTAAGAATCTCCAGACTATCATAATAACTTGTCATTTTATAGAATGTTTCTAAGCCTTAAATTTTTAGGAAAAAAAAATAATAGGGCAAGTTATGATCTTCTCAGCCTCCTCAGTCACCTACAAACTACCCCATTAGACTGCTCCCACTGAGGCCAACCCAGCTCTACTGCTGTCCACTTTGCAGATCCCACCTCTTCCTCACTGTGTCTCTCTTGCAAAGGCTCTTCGAGGTAGGCCACACCTGGCCTTACTCCGGACATGCCGCGATGATCATGAAGTGCAGACACATTAACAGCTTGAGGCCAGTGACCAGCTTGCTCACTCTGCCTCAGCCAACTTCTCAAAACTCCCTGCCATCACCCAAATCTGAAAAATGGGTAGGGCATGACTGTGGGTGGGTGGGGAAGAAACAGGACATATGTGTCTTCTGCTGTCCACACCTGAGGACTGATCCAGGATGGACCAAGTCAGTCTGAATTACGTCTCTGGTATATGCTCAAAGACCAGACTGGGAAGTATCTGGAACCAGAAATGAGACATCTCTCTGTCAGTGCCGTGGTGCTGTGTGCCACCTGGGTTTTAACTGTGCAGGAGCTGGGAGATCAGAAGGCTCAATATTCTGAACATTTTAGTCGAGGGTGTCAAAGCTGCCCAAGTAACTCAAACGCTTAGTTCTATCAAAATGAAAGGGATGTTAAAGTGATGCAGTCAACTTAAGAAATCTCAGCCTTCAGCTCTACCATGCCTGGAGAAAGCGGGTCCACAGAGGGCACCACAGAAGCCCACTCTCCACAAGTATTTCCCTGGAGAGTATCAAGACAAAGGGGATCCTTCCAATGGTATCTGCATGTGGATGGGAGTTACCTTTACAAAAAGGGTTACAGGTGTGAGGGGGAATGGTGACACACCTCAATATGACTTTTTCATTTTTTTTTGTTTGTTTAAATTGCTACCCCCTGAATACAAGCAGTGCTATCAAAGCTTTATTGACCTGGGAGCAAATGAGGCCATAAAAAGAAAGATCTTCCTTCCCCCATACATTTTAAAATTCAGTCAGTGCAAGCCATCACCCTCCCATCTGGACTTCTTTTCTCAGATGTCCCACTATTGACAACATTCCCCCTTTTCTTTGACTTCACCATGAATGGTTTTGAACTTGCAATTTTTTCATTTGCAGCCTAAGATAGTTCTGAAATCAAAACAGTGATTTCACTTAAACATGACCATATTAATTCCACTGGATGATTACTTCAATCCTGATTGCTTTAAAGCATCATTGTGTAATTGAATTTGAATTAAAAGGAAATAAAAGTATGTAATACCTTATTCCAATTCAGGTAACATTACCCACCAGAATATGACTGGCTTCAAGTTAGAGTTTCTAAAATGAGTAAATACTTCTGAGTTGCTGATACACATTAAACTAATAGGGGTCCCTGCTTACTTCAGCTGGTGGATGTATAATATTTTTCATTCAAATAATTTTTAAGAATTGCTGACACACACAATAATTCTCATGCTCTGTATTCTGTTATATATTATGCTTATTTAAAAAAAGTATTTCATAACAACAGAGGCATCACACAGGTTATTTTCTATGGAACCTGCCTTCCCCAGTGAATAGCAATGGTCAATAACTAACTCAGAACACTGCTCCTGTAAATTCTTTTTTAGTCTAAAACATTCATCCAATACAAAGAAGTTACTGAGTACTCTTTTTAATGAACAAAGCTTTTAACTCTCTACTAGTGAATAGTGGAAAACAATGGAGAACAAATGAAACACTACAGAGATATTATGATTATTATGGTATTATTAGTCATTTAAAGATAAAATCTGATTTTAAAATTCTAATTCTAAGAGTAGCTCTAAGTGGCCTGCCTATTAATAGCCATAAAGGGGCTACTCTGCCTGACACAGTCTGGTGTGCAGCCATTGCCCTTCTCTAACCACAGCCCTGAGTTCTTGGATAAGGAGATGGCCATTGACTTGGAATTAGCATCTCTGCTAGGGTAGGACTTCATCCCAGGCAGAGTAGATTTTCATATTTTCAAAACACAATGGGGTCACAACCTAGTTTAGTATCTTGGTATAATGAGATATTTTTCAGTATTTTCAGTATATTCTGTACCTAAACTAAATCTTGTTAAAATCAACAAAAAAGTCCATTCCACTGACATTAATAAGATTGTATCACAGGCTTTAAAAATATTTGCAGATATAAGCTATCATAGCTAAAGCCAGATAATAATTTTTCTCAAGTGAATCTGAATCTTGATGAAAATTAAAGAAATAGCAGTGTTTGTATAGATGAATGACACTTGCTATGACTTTGACACATTATATATTTTCAGTATGCTGTACTAACCAATATTGGCTAATTAGTATAGTGAAAAGAGCCAAGTTTACCTAAGAAGAAACAGTTCTTCTCTTGCTACCATTTCAAAAAAATCAGTCTGGGAAAAAGACCTGCTTTGAGCTTTGTAAATATTGAGATGGAATTGAAAGAGCACAGATATTATTGTTACTCCGCATATGATGATGAATGAAGCTATTAAAGATGTTTTTGTCTAAACACAAGAAGCTATCCAATGGGCATTTGAACTTATTACTCATAACAGAAGCAAACATTTTCTATTTTCCAGAACCAATAATAAACAGAATGCACATAACTTTTATTTATAACAATGGTTTTATCTGTCCAAATGATTTGCCAAAACACAAAACAAAACAAACAAAACCCCAAACCACCACCACAAACAAACCAAAATACCATCCCTCGGCTAAAGACTATATCTCTGAGTTAGTCTAGAAAAGTGGAAATATCTTCTCCATAATGAAAAGGCAAAGACAAGTCTAACCCAGTTTATTTTGTGCTTGTCAATATTTTTCACAAGAAAGTGTTCTGAGTCAGAACTAGTCTAATACTAAAAAAAAAACAAAAACAAAACAAAAAAAAAAACCAAAAAAAAACGAAAAAAAAACCAACATTAAAAAAAAACCCAAACCAAACAAAAAACCTCAAACAATGAAAACTAAAAAAAAACCCAACTACAAATATGGAATCAAATTCAAAATTACAAGATGAAAGTAAAAAGCTTTACATGCAGCTCTTAGTCAGCAAAGTTAATAGGACTGGGTAGTTCTATTTTGAGATCAGTTTCATATATTTATAAACTTCATAAAGGAATAATAAAAAGAGGTATAAGGTGAAAAAGAGACAACCTATTGAAAAATGTGGTGCATGCGACAGGCATATGACAGTGCTCAAAGAGAAAAGTGCGAGCAGATAGGGGAACCAGTCACATTTTCTGCAGTGTGTTAAAAATAACCAGGTGGAACATGCCAGATTTTTAATATATACTTTCTCACCTGATGCATGTTCCCTCAGCAGTCACTGCAAATCACCCTCCACTAGGTATTTACAACAGTGTTGATTTTCTCCAGGCCTTTTCTGTTATTAATATTCCCCACCCCCCAAAACAATCCTAAACCAAACAAAAGGCTTACAAAATGAAGAGATAGGCAATCACAGCACTGCATTCTGCTGCTCAGACTCTCAGTGAAAAGTCCAGGAAATTTACTGGCTTTCCAAACTGTTTTTCCAGGCTTCTCCCAGTCATCAAAAAGCCTCGTATTGTTACCCTGGAGTTCCTTACAAAATTCCCTTTAAAATTTCCCTGATTTCTTTGTAGCATAACTTTTCCCCTTTGTTTATGTCTTGGTGTATAAACCCAATATTACTTACATACATACACTGCATCTATTACTGACAGCCAGACTGCAGCTATTACTGTGCTGCACTTTAAAGTTCAATCAAGGCAGTCTCTTTAGATACAGGAATGTGTTTTGTATAATTGGCATTAATCTAGAAAGAAAAAAGTACCTCCTGTACCTGCACTGTACCATCATGCAGCAGCCAAATACCTGTAAACATAACCTTCTAACAAAAACTAGTTTTATGCATTTATTTTTAAGTCCTAGAATTTCTGTGATATAAGTCTTCACGTGTAAGTCAAATTTTCCTGCATGTGAGTGATTTTTGTACATTTATAATAGAAGCTATGTAAATACTGATCTCCTGGAAGACATTCCTAATAAATTCCTTCTATTTTAACCTGCCTGTCATGCCTCCTCCGGCTCTCAGCCTAAGTTTATTTCTTCCCAAACTTACTATGAATTCCTGCAGCAATTACAGCTATGAAAAAAATATCCACACTGGCCACAAGTTTCACATATATTTTGCCAGAGACAGGCCATGTATGCATCACTTTCCAAAATATTTGCATATAAATGAAATTTTTGAAGATACAGTTTTATACGTGGCAGTGGAATTTAAAAGGGGTCCTGCCTCTGTTAAGACAAAATGATAAATTCTCACCACTGCTGTAGCTGCACTAATCATTTAACAGTTTGTTAATTTTTAAAATCTCTATCACAGAATGTCCTTTTATTAAAGTGCAGGCAATTAAAATAGTTTATTGGAGAATGCTACTCTACACCCCAGTGGGAAGCTGCTGAGTTTTTAAATTTGTTTATTCTGCAAAAATTAAATACTTAGTGCTAAAATCATGACCGTGAGTTGGAGACCTAAACATTCCTGCAGCTGCTGAGGTCTGACATCTGGTAATACTGATGTTCACAAACCTCTGTCTCCAGAAAACTCAGGAGACCTTCCTTGATTACAGAAGATGGAAATTTAAGCCTTTAGAGAAACTTTCAGCTAAGGACCACATTTTTTACATTATTAGCCTTATTTGCTATTATGGAGAAATGGTTTTGGCATGCTTCCCAACTATACAGGTACCACAGCAATTTAACACCACCAGAAGCAGAATATGTTCAAAGAGAGAGTTGCTACTCAGCGATCAGACAAGAGGCCAAATAGGCAGAGAACGCACAACTGCCTTGGGTAATGCCACTGGGAGAATAAGCATCCCAGCAAGAAACGCAGGGGGAGGTAACAAAAAATGGGAAAATGAGCAGTAATTAATCCAGCAGGGTCTCAGATCATTCAAAACAAAGAAAAGCTTATATGTTACTGTATTTATGCTGCAGGAGAGAGGACTCAACACATGTGACTGGTGATGCAGTTCATACCTACAGCTTATTCCCAGTCAACAGGAGTAGAGTATTAAATGAAGAAATGTCACATAGCTTGGCTTACAAGATCTTTTAAATGTCCTGATCCAGGTTAAAAGCTAATAGCAAACATTCGTTATCTTCTTTTTAAGCAGTTGGTGATTACAGATGGCACATTTTAAACTGCTGCTTTCCCAAGTTGTGAACAGATGCAAAATGCTGCCAGTGCAGTATTAGTTCTGCTTTCCAAATTTACAAATATTCAAATTTTTATCAACAGGGTGCTCGTTCTCAAAAGGTACTTGATATCTGGCAGATATTTACATAACTGATTAAGTAAATCTCAAAGTTTCAGCTTCCTCCAGTTTAATATCAACTACATTATTCATCAATGTGCTTTAAGGCAAATAATGAAAACAATAAATTATATAGGAATCCAAAAGGTATCTCTCTGTTTCACTAATTCGGTAGAGCCAAATAATTAGCTTAACTTCAGTGGAACTGTGCAAGCATTTTAGCAGGAGAAAAATCTTGCCATTTCAAAATCTTCTGCAGCAGAATGATTTCTGGAAAAATGTTATGGACGTGATTGAAACAAGGGCAACATTTGAAACGTTTATATCTGAAAGCCTAACTTTCAAAGCTGTTGATTCTACATTATAACTGTAAGATTTAGAGTCTCTGATGGTAAAAAGATCAATATGAAATTACAAATTGTCACTACTTGTATGTGCACACACGCACACCTACACATAAACCACTGTTCTGACAACAGCAGTGTGGTCCTTTTACAAATCATTTGCCATTAACCATCACACTCACAAGGTGCAATTAGTTTAGCACAGCATCCAAGGAATGAAATAATATTTTTATACATACTCTTTTCTACCTGAATACATGTAACAAATTACATTTTACAACTAGTTACTAGTTGATGAAGTAATTCACAATATTATGCAGTGCCATCTGAGAAACAGTACCTACAATGTTTTGCTTTGAGAGAATGTTTTCCTGCGACAAGCACTCCTAAAGTGAACAATACGGACAGGATGTACAATGCAACTCAGGACTTTGTTGTTACCCCAGAATCATATCAGACAAAATGTCTGAAGTAGATGAAGAATGAAAATTACTGCACTATATTAAGGAGAGATTTGAACATACAGAAGTTGATACAGAGGTAGCAACAGCTCATGCTGATTCATAGGAAGCACAGATATAATAGTGTCAGGAAACAGTAAATAACAGTTCAGTTACCAAAACACTGTTTTCTTTTTCCAACGTCAAAAACTATTAATATTAAGGTTCTTTGGAAACTTTTGCTTCAACTCTTCTTGTGAATTTTTGTTTATGTAAATTATTGATCTACAGTGAACTTCAAGTCTTCATTTAAATTTTATTAGCTAATAAAAAGTGAAAATTCTCCAAAGCATGAATGGGAGAGGGGAAACCACCTTGATTTAACAGGTTATTTTTGGTTACATCCTCTTTGAGAAGTTTTACCATAGACATGTTAACATGCCAAAGTGAGTTTTCTTCAAAATTTCTCTTGGTTTGGAAAAGCATTCCCAAATATTAAAGCCAATCCTACTCCAGTGCACAACCACAGTAGAAAATCATTGTTTCCCAGGCCACATTCAGATGCAATTTCCATGATCTTAAGCAGAAAAAGTCTCCCAGCATCATGGGAGATTTCTATCACTGGGTAGGAATGCAAATCCAGACTTTAGCCCTGATTTAGTTTCTAATCCAACACATAAAATATGTCCGATTCTGAAAGTAATCTGCTTTTCCAATATGAAGGTATATGTTTCAGAGTAACATTGGGAATCTAGCCACAATCCATCCAGTTCTGATTCAACCATTACCTCTGCCAACTGAAATCCCACTGACTTTAAACTGAGAAGCACTTTCAGGTCCCAAGTTTACTAAGTTATCCAAGTATCACCAGAATAACCTTAGCTTGGGCTTTACTATTATTTCTAGATTTACAGTATCAGAACTTAACCCCATATCTCAACTATATAAAACAAAATGCAGCAAATGGAAGTTCTGCACAAGAAAAGACTGTAGGGATCAAAAGAAAACATAAGTAGAACAAATAGTCAAATGAGTTCTTTTTTGTAATTTTTAACTTAAGGCAAAATTCCATGGTTTTTGTATTAAAATAGCACCAGCACACAAATGTTCTAAATTAGGTTTTCATTAAAGTCACCTCAAAGACTAAACCACAACTCAACAGAGCTTCCTTCAGGACACTCATTTTAAAAGCTTTTAAAGACAAATTACATTTATATTACATGTCAAGTTTGCTTTAAGTGCCTTAATAGCATTTATATCTCAAGCCTTAGCTTAAGAAAACTTCAAAACTTCTAGAACTGTTTCCTAAAACTTTTGTGTAAATTTAGCAGCAAACCCATAAAATTAATGCAGATTGCAATGACTTTTGATTACCACTGCAGTGGCTCTAAAGAGAGGTGAAACTGTGAGTTTCTGAACAATCCCAATTTTTTCTTGTTTTGAAAAAACAAACAAAAAACCCCAAAAACCAAAGCACTCTAGAAATAATCTGAATAAGTTTTAAAAGTCACTGCATAAGTAAGTATTTCTTTTTTACCAATGGCTATAATTTTATGTTTTTCTACAGATTAAATGACTATAGGTAATTCTCCTGACAAACTATGCTGTTGAACTACGGCTTCTGCCATCGAACTATGACGAACTGTTGAGCTATTGAAAATGAACAGATTTTCATACTTGGACAAAAAAACAGACTTCAGGAAAGAGAATTGCAACAGGCAGTTTAACAGTGTTGTAAAAAGTAAAAATACAAACAAAAAAGGGCAATAAAACACAAAAGTCTCTCCCGGTACATGGGATTGTTTCAAGGATACTTTTCACAAATCTTTCTTTAATGCACCTTCATGAGTAGTGCATTACATGTATTGTAAATGGAGTAGGCTACCATTATCCAAACTATTTCTTTCAAGCTAGCTATCAAGGGAGAACAAGAAAAGCAAGTTAGATATTCAGTGTCTAAATGGGTCAATTTTTAGATATTTGTTGATAACACGTGGAAGTCTGAAGTATATACCACAGATGCGATTTGTCTCACAATCCCCAAATCATTAAATTTCAAGATTGAAAAGTTCCGTTATCCTATTTCATCTAGCTCTCTGCACTGCACAACTTTCACTCTACAGACTGTTTTCCAGTGGTTTGTCAATTCTAGTTATAAAAGTCTCAAGTGAAATGGTTTCTAATGTTTCCCTAAAATGACTGTTTCACAACCTAATATATCTCTGCCTTAAAGTTTTTTTGCCATACAGTTTAATTTCTCCCTTGCTTGTTTTCATCCTATGGGAATAGGTCTCCGACCTCAACATATTTCTGCATGTACTTACATTTAAACATTACATTAAGATCCTGGCACAAAATACCTTTGTATATGAAGCAAAATGAGGTGATGGAACAAAGCTAGCTGGGGAAAAAAAAAGATTCCACTATTGAAGATCAATTCACCAGCACAGATATAGTTCAAGTGTATAAAGAGAGAAAAATGCTTCTGTATTTATCCTTGAAGAGTGAAATCCATTTTTTACATCTAAAGACAGTAATAAATTTACTTAATTCCATCAGTACAACAGAATCCATATAAAACACTGGGCAAATGATTTAATTTCTGCTTCGGTTCCCTTCATAAAAGAGAGATAATGCTTCCTTAACCAGAGATTACTATCTGCTTAGATTCACTAGCTATCCATGAGGATAAAAATTATACAAAGAAATAACATATTCTCTGCATTTCTTTGAGGAGTTGCATAGAATATTCTTATTCACACTTATTTATAAATACACATAAAATACTGGACGGCAATTTTGCAAGTTCTGTTCCACACTCATGCACTGATAAACAGTATTCACGCAAAACCATGCCATTATCTATTTGATGATTCATTTATTCATTTTTATAACAAAACTGTTTTAGCCTTTTATTTTAACTGTTTTTTGTTCCTTTTAGCAGGATTTACTGAATAATTTGATTACAGCAAAGAGAGTGTTGCCATTTCATCAATATTGAAAGTTGAGCAGCAGATGTGCAGGAAGAGAAGACGACAGTCGAGAAAGCCGTAACGGTAAAAATACACTGCAACTGCATTTCAGACTTTTGTATTCACATCGCAGGGAGGAAGTCTGTACAACATTCAGATTGCATTTGCTCATGTGCTTAGATGGAAAATCCAACAGGCTGCTTAATTAACTTTTTTATATAGTTTTAGATATGAATACTCATAAAAAGGTATTGTAAAAAAACTCTACTGTCTTTACATAGGCTTCTTTTAGGGTATTTGGAACTTCACTTTCTGTTTCTGGAAAAACAACGCAAATATTTGTCTGAAAACAAGTTAACCACAAATGTTTCTAAATTGGGACTGAATATTAGAGCTATGAGTAATGCTCTGGCTGTACAATCAGCCACTCTTCAGATAACCTACAGTCACATTAACTTAGATTTAGAATCCAAATCTTTCAACTGCAGAACAAGTGATTGACTGCAGCTATTTATTCCCAACACCAACTTATCTTTTTGCAATACGGAAGAACATTTTCTATTGGAGCAGAAACATGCAATATTGATTTATCAAATAAAGAATTTCCTGGATGCAGATAAACACATTGAAATGTAGAGAGCTCTAGAAAATGGCTAACTGCCATCACTGTACCTGGGCACATTAAAGTTAGCAAATCTAAATTAACATGCAGATATGTTACTATACATACATGAATAAGTAAAGTGGAAGGTTTGTATTCAGTGAGCTTAGCACAGATCATAAAAACACTAGCTTGAAATCATTTATGCTTCATTTTGATGATTAAAGGCTTTGGCCCTTTGCTACAGTATTGCAGCAGCCCTGAGAAACGGTGCAATTACTTCTTTTGAAGAATGAAGTTGAAAAGACTTGCTACTAAAGGGCAGTGCATACAGTCTGGTGGTTAATTAAGACTCTTAGTGAACGGTTTCATTACATTTCTAAACACCATTCTTAGTCTCACCAGTTTCCCATCATTTCCATTGTTACAAAGTAAATTACAATTAATAAATTGACTAACCTGCATTAATTGAAAGTTGTTGCCATTTAAAGTTTTTTAATCACCTCGAACCAACCCTCTCATTCTTCAAACACTCAAAACTTAACAAAACTATGAAAATTAGATAGAAAAGACTGTGTATATTTCTTAATTCTCCCTTTGCCAGTGACTACAGGTTTTTCCAGTCTTGCTGGCATGACTTCCATAATTTATTTTTCAGCCTAATAGACTTCACTATTCATTTTATAGTCTGGTAGCTCTCACTCTTCAAAAGCTTTCCCTATTACCTTTTCTTCTATCTATCAAACACAAATGCTGTGGTAAGTCTCGGGGCAAAAAACTAGACTGCATTTCAAATTCAACAGTCTGCAGTATATGTAAGTAAATACAAATAATTCTACAAGTCCAATGTAAACACACTATATAGCAAGGAAAAGGGATGTCTTCTGTATTAATGTAGAATTATTTCACACACAAAATATTTACTCTTTTAATAACCACTGGTGCTCTATGCGGACAGTCCCATTAACCATCCACTTGTTATATGCTGACAGCCTTTGGTACGATAATTTTATGTAAGTAGTGTGTTAAAGACTACGTAATGGCACCACTTAGAGTTACAAAAAGGAAGATTGGATCAATCGTTATTTGTGAAATGCAGCACTATGTTCAACCACTGGCTTAGCATCTTTAAAGACCATGCAGAAATGGATGAGTCTTTGAAAGCACTTAAGCTCAATGTGGGAGAAGGCAGAGGAAAGCACTCAAAGCTGAATATCGCAGAATCCTCCCACCCCTGTATTTTTTTCTAAACTATCTTCACAGGATGCCAGCCTTTTTACATTTTCTGAATGGTGTTCAATGCACGTGATGAACACCTGAATTTGTATTATTAACAAGCTAAATACTCTTTTCTTTTTTGTAAGACATAAATATACATACAAATGTTTAAAAGCAGTAATAAGCAAAAGGTTATTTCAAAGTTCAAAGTGTTAAACAAACCAAAGAAACCCAGCCAAAACCTTCTAATTTTACTGAACTCCTCAAAGCTAATCATAGAATTAGACTAATTGTTGGAAAGTAATTTTCATCAGAAAAGCCTATGTCTGGAAACTTATTATAGTATTGTAGTCCCCAGATAGAATTTATGCAGTGTATCTTTTTGCTTGGTTACTTAGGTTGCTTACAGCTAAAATTTGTTTTAAAAGCTTGCAGAAAATCCATTCAGTCACTTACAATCATCAAAGCATGGAAACTTTTGTTTTTACTTCAAATGAAAGGAGAAGAAGGAATGGGAGAAGAGACTCATTTTCTTCCATTCTTTTCTTGTCAGAACTATTTATCATTAATTTAACAGTAATGGGAGAGTGAAAAAGAGAATGTATCAAATACCCAAACCCAGCAATTCTCAAAAGGTTATAGAATGATGAACAAGTCAGGCTCAAAGCCATCCATAAGGAGAGAGGTCGTATCCTCAACTTCACAGTCCAGTTGAAATCACTTTCATTATGCTACACAAATACAATGGAGTGGACACAACTTTTTCAGTATTTGGTGACAGACTGTCTTCCTTCTGACACAATGCGGATGTTGCACATCAGATCTGGTGAGAGTTCATCAAGAGCTCCTCAACAAAGCTAATCTCCTCCAGCTATCACAAAGAAATATCCATCAATTTCCACAAGTGGAAGCCATTCCTTCCCTAGCAAATTCCAAAATAAGTTCTTCCATTATATAAATGATAATTAAGTTGATTTATTCTTTTGATTTACTCTTGTTCAGTCAAGCCTGTCAAACATCTTTGAAATCTTCTAGAAGTGTTACCTAAATAGAAGGTATTGTTCAAACTATGTATGTTATACTGGAGTTCTGATTAGTAAAATTCAATCTAAACAATACAAGTTAATTTCATTTCTTTAGTTCAGATTCCTCTAGTGCTGGAGAAGTAATGTAGATTTTTATTCAGCAATCATTTCAACTGACAACATTTTCTGATTGACAGAACATTTTTAAAAGAGAGTTAAAAATTTTTAAAAGCATTAAATTGTGCAATTCCTTAAATAAAACTTAAGACTAAAAGTGTTAACTCATATAGGAAAAGATACACATTTAGTTGTGTTGGATTATATGTGTATTAAGCTGGTCAGCCCCTGCTAAAATTATCTTCCACCAGGAGATGTTACTGTAGTGAAATTTTTCAACTTCAATGATTATTTAAAAACTAGCAGGTTCCCTTGCCTCACACTTTCTCATATCATTCAGACTATTTATGTAAAATATCGGGAAAAAATGTTTTTCAAATTGTACTTCATTATAATATTTCACCTTAATGAAAAATTAATATTTCTGGAATGGCACTCTGATGTTCTGAAAATTCTTTTAAAAGTTGCGGCTTGCCCCGTTTTGAAACTAAATATACAATGAAACAGCAGAACTTATAAGATCTGAGACTCCTATCTCTACTGGGTCTCTGGAACTGTCTCAAACACCAGGCTCATTTGGCAGGTGGAGAAGTACAGACTGGGTGAACAGGCAGTTTGACAGGCTGGAAATGTGCTGAGTCACCAGGTTCAGAAGGCAGCAATCAACAGTTCACCACTGGTTGTTGACTGTGGCTTGTAGTGGGCAAAGTATCCCAGAGGCTGGTGCCAGGACTCTTATTTCATTATCTCCATCATCAACCTGGATGATGACACAGCAGCACCCTCAGCAGATTTGCAGGTGGCAACAAAATAAAAGGAGAACCTGATATGATGGTTCCCTGGCAGAGCAAGGTAAAAGGAAAGCGCAAAGTTCTTCATACACTGGTACAGGCCAGGGCTGGCTGGGTAGCACCTCTCCTGAAGAGGACTTTGGGATTATGGTGGGTGACAGGCTGAACAGCTAAGTCAACACAACCATTACATGCGGGCCAAAGAAGATCAAGAAATTCTTAATACAGTAATAAAGCGCCAGGAATTACAAGAAAAAGGCATACATGGAATTTGGATTACCTAATTAGGAAGGATCCAATTTCAGATGTGAAGCAACACGTCTGAAAAAAGATTAAATCTATTATATTTTAAGATATGGACAAACGTGTCTGCTTCTGCTTTGGGTCCACTTTCTCTATCAGGTGCTCTGCAAAGCATCGAACGCGCTTCTGTAACACCCAGCACAGTGGCAGCCACAGAGCTGCACAGACCTATTGAGGCTGGACTGTATTCTCTCCTGAAAAGTCAATGCAGTTTATTAAATTTAATATCAAGTTTCACTTTGCTCTCAAAACATGATTTTGGAAAACTATTGTACTTTGAAATAAAAAGCTACAAGACTGAAAAGCAGAAAGCAATTATGATTTGACTATCAATGATTGTAGTTAATATCAATACTTCAGTATTACTGACTTAATCCCTGACCGCTAGTTTGATAACACGAAATCATTTGTATTCATATTCCTCTCTAAAGACTGGTCACAGATATGCTAAGCTGTCAGCATTGCATTCAAATCAGGTAAATGTCTGTTCTTAGTTTCAGGTTTAATGCACAGTTGAAGCTATTGTAAAGACTCCAAAAAAAATCTCAGTTCTTACAGGATCTAGGTAATGTCACAGCATAAAATTGAGATGTTACAAGGAACATAGGTCCAGCATCTGCCTTGGAATGATGAGGCAGAATCATGTTATAAGCACATATAAGAATCACAGTCAAGAGTAAGGGCAAAGAGTAAGTAAAAGGGTAAACAAACATCTCCTACTGCTCAAAATCAGACTTCCAGAGGAAAATACTCTACAGACTAAAAAGGTAGCCTGAGAATACACACTAGAAGGTGTGTTCACCTGTAAAGTATACACCCTATGTCTTGAACCAAAGCCTCAGGTTTTCTCTGATAGGAAGGAAAAGTTTACTCCTGGGGAATGATATGGGAAAGGAGAAAAATTTACAGAAGGCAAAAAGGGTGTTGCAAGTCCTGAAGAAGGGCCAGGAGCACAGGGCATAACTTAAAGCAGGCCTGAAAATATTTACTGTGATTCCTGTAGCTGTGTAACAGAATTACAGGGCAGTTTCACAGTGTGAAAGGTGAGAGTTAGATGACAAAATTAGAAGTTGGACATCTGCAATCCATCAAAGACTAACAAATACCTTGTCACGGTTTTAGCTGGGATAGTTGATTTTCTTCGCTGTAGCTAGTATAGTGCTGTGTTTAGACTTGGTATGCAAATAATGTTGATAACACCCTGGTGTTTTAGTTGTTGCTGGGTAGTGTTTACACTAGTCAAGGACTTTCTAGCTTCCCATGCTCTGCCAGGTGCACAAGAAGCCGGGAGGGGAGGGGATACAACCAGGAGAGCTGATTCGAATTGGCCAAAGGGTATTCCATATCATGTGACGTCATGCCCAGTATATTAACTGGGGGGAATTGGCCGGGGGGGGCAGCGATTGCGGCTCGGGGACTGGCAGCATCGGTCGGCGGGTGGTGAGCGGTTGCAGCACTTGTTGTTTTTTTTTTCCTTTTTTTTTTTCCCCTCTTCTTCCAGTGTTTCATCTCTCTCTTGCTCATTATTTTCCTTTTCATTATATTAGTATTATTGCTGGTTTATTCTAATTATTAAACTGTTCTTATCTCAACCCACGAGTTTTCTTACTTTGGCCCTTCCGACTCTCTCCCCCATCCCACAATGGTGGGGGAGTGAGCGAGCGGTTGTGTGGTGTTTAGTTGCTGACCGGGGCTAAACCACAACATACCTGAAAAAAAAAACACCTGTGGAGAGAAGGATGTGCAGATGGGGCAATACCAAAAATGAAATTCAAAGGTAGCATGAATGGAACAGCGCTGTTCCTCTTATATGTGCACTTAAAGCATGGAAAAAGTAATTAACCAAATAAAAAGCACCTGAAAATGGGCAATTCACATTGATACATGGTACAAAACTACAGAAATTAAAGAAGTCACAAGTCAGTTTCTTTGGATTTGGACAGCTATGGGGTGGGACAGCATTGGACACTGGCTAGCCATAGTACCCAGAATGATACCCCACTGCCCTGAATAATGAACCCTGTAGGACAAAATGAGTATTGGACTCATTCTGGTTTCTGGGCAGTATTGACTGATCCATTTTCATAAGAAAGCTAAACTTAGACTGTAGAGCAGCCAGCAGTGGCTGGCTGGGGCTAGCAGGGGACACTCTTTAATACTAAAACTGCCAGCAGCTCTGGCTGCTGACTGCATGATAAGGGCAGGCATTAGAAGGAACAATTAAAATAAGGAACCCTTGTATTAGGGCAAACTGATTGAATTGATGTTTTTTTGTAAAAGATTAAAATCATTAGGAAATTTTTATGATGTGTGTTTCAACACTGAGTGAGAATCCCACCTTGCAAAAAGGGAAGCGTAGTATCATCTAGGTTGGAAAAGACCTCAAATCATCAAGTCCAACTGCAAACCTAACACTGACAACTCCACCACTAAACTATGTCCCTAACTGCCACATCTACATGTCTTTTAAATACCTCCAGGGAGAGTGACTCAACCACTTCCCTGGGCAGCCTGTTCCAATACTTGATAACCCTTTCAGTGAAGAACTATTTCCTAATATCCAATCTAAACCTCCCTTGGCACAACTTAAGGCCGTTTTCTCTTGTCCTATCACTTGTTACTTGGGAGAAGAGACCAACACCAACCTCACTACTATCTCCTTTCAGGTACTTGTAGAATCAAGGGCAAGCCCATGCTCCACAGTAGACAGCAGAGCAGAGAGCTCCAAGCTAACACAGTCAGAGAACCCAGCTCAGTAACGCAAGAAAAGTTCTAGCTGGAGGGTGTAACCACAATGCTTCCAGCCCAGAACTGTCCCAACAAGCCACTTGGGACCATTTACAGTGCCTTCCACTCCACAGCACATGCCATGGCTTGCTGCCAGGTCAAGGTGGAGAGGTTGACTAGATGATATATCCAAAATTACGTATATGTAATAGAGAAATCAAATTCCAAAAAAATGTATATATATCAGCATGAGAGAGCAGGCCCAGTCTGTGTTGGGATTTAATCTGAAAACAAAACATTCCAATGGTTCAGTTCTAAGAGATCCAAACCCACGTCTACTCTTCTACTCACCCCAAATGCAAGTAGGTAAAAATTCACAGCCTGTGATACCCAAAGGCCACGCTTAATTTCTGGGATGTTGGTATTTCCATTAGAAACATGTTCATCTAGCATAGCCCAAGAAGGTAATGTAAGACAATGCTATCTCATGGCCTTAACTCATTTGGTCTTTTCTTTTTTCTGTATGTACCAGAATTCTTCTACCAATAGAAATTACATGGTATTTTACCTGCTACCACCATAACTGTTTTCAGTTACACCAGGTTATATCTGCTGCAGTCTTTTAAGGACCAGATTTCAAACAGTGGTTAATGTATCATTCGGTCTCAATTATTACTACAAAGTAATACGTGGCATTTTGTTTCTTCATAGCTTGGCTTCACTGAAAAAATGCAGTCCTTTAGCCTCCACACAGTAATTGCCATTACCCAGGGATAATTCTATAACCACAGGTTGCCTCTGCAGCCATGACACTGCTTTTGCATCCAGCCCTGAATGTAATTATATAATTAAAAACTAAATCTCAAATTTTTTTCATGTTACATGTCATTGATTTAGCTCACCAATGCCCCTCTGTCAAAGCTCTGAGGAGCCAATGAGCCATGGAGAACACCTTAGCTTAGGCTGTTTTCAAATTTCATGAAGTGAGATAATGCAAATGAAGAGTGCATGTGTTGCTGAGCCTCCCAAAGTCCTGATAAGGTGTTAATAAACCTTAGCAAAGTCTGATTATGGCTGTCTCATTACGTACATTGTTGCATTTTCTACTGATAGAACGTTGTTAAATTAATCGCCAAAAGTGCAATGTTTGAGTCTGCTTACCTGAGTGAGCAATGATAAGTAATAAAGGGCAACAGACAGAATATCCCTACTTTTTCCAGAGTTCACTGGGCCAAAGCAAGTCTGTAGTTGTTTAAGTTCTCTATTCTATTTCTAACATGTATGTACCACTTTTTAGGAGGCAAAAGTGCACAAAACACAGTATTTTATTATCTACATTCTTCAAGCACTTTACCTGAAAGCCCAGATGCCACCTCTAATGATAAAACAGCATACACCAAGCAAATTCTTTCACCAAAATCTCTGACATTATTATCACATTGTATTAGGAAACCGCTGACTCAGCAACAGCTATTTTGCTGTAGAAGGGATAAATTCCTAAATAGGCACAGATGTGTCAGGCAGAAAATATTAGCAAAATACTTTTCCATGACGATAAATGTGCAGATACAGAAGTAAATGTGTTCTTATTAGATAGAGTCTTGTTAATCCTAGGGGACACAAGTTACATAAAACATCAATGTACCTGCCTGTACAAAGACTTTTCCACAAGCAGGACAAGCCATATGATTGCTTCTAGCATTTTATTCTGCCCTTAACTTGGCTATGTGACCCTGGGAAGTCAGTCTGTGTTCTCTGCACCTCTGTAATGAAGCTGGGAAACGGAGATGTGAACTGTTAAACAACTCTAGATCTACAGATAGCAAGTTCTACACAGAAAAAAGTTATTTTTAGCTCTTTCTGCACATGAGCTGAATATTGGGTGACAGCAGTGTGGCAGATCGGAGAGAAGTGGATCTTCACTGATGAGTGAGAAGTGGCAATGCAGTGATTAACAGAGGTATGCGGGACATGCCAAAACCATTACAGAAGCTAATGCAAGATGTCACGCAAAACAAATACTGCCTGTAACAGCAGCAAGGAAGAAAACATCAATATATAAACTTAATCAAATTCGGCAAGGTTCTCATTAAAAAGAAACTAAGGCGGCAGCGAAACGGGCAGGAGAGGAAATACAAGAACAAAGATTATTTGTCCAACATCATGCAGCAGGTAAGTAACAGAAACAGAGCCTAGACCTTATGAAACTAGAACAGGAGCCTATCAGACTAGCATCTTCCTTTGCCCCAAAGCTCATTAGCTTTCACAGAGTCAGTAAAATAACGCAAAAGCAACAGATACATATACATACATAAAACGAATTTTCCCTCTAAGAAGTAAGAAGTGTTTTATGAACCATCAAGAGCAAACACATAGGGAAAAGAGCCACAGTTTAATGTAGTTGATCTCTCAAAAAAAACTCTATACTCAGGTCTATATGCTGAGCATGACGCCATATGGTGTGGGACATCCCTGGGCTCAGTTTGGGTCAGCTGTCCCGGCCGTGTCCCCTCCCAACCACTTGTGCCCCCCCAGCCCACTCACTGGTGGGATGGGGTGAGGAGCAGAAACAGCCTTGACTCTGTGTAAGCCCTGCTCAGCAGTAACAAACACATGCCTGTATTATCAACACTGTTTTCAGCACAAATCCAAAACACAGCCCCATACTAGCGACTGTGAAGAACATTAACTCTGCCCCAGCCAAAACCAGCACAGTCATTCAAAGACAACTTTGTTTTCCAAGGTAGAAATCAGTTTTACTCCGATGAAAATAAAATCAATAAAGTGGAACTCAGCAAATCGGACACAGCATTAACAATTGCAACACTAGTGATCCTGTGTTAATCATGAAAGAGAGTTAGCAACTGTCAACCGCTCTTATGTGAATGAATCTGGATAAAGCCCCTTTTATGTCATCCCTATACAGCAAATCATTACTTGTTACACTTGTGGTACATAAGGAGCACATTCACTTATCCCTCATTCCAAAGGGTGCAAGAATAGAAATACAAATGATGCGACAGACCATCTCCTCCCACTTCCCTCTATTCTTGATTTGCGATGACGATTTCCTGCAGAAGGGGACAGAAACCTACCAGATATGTACATTTGTTGGGGAGATGTTTGGGGGCTGCAAGCACTTTTTTTCTTTTAATCTTTTCAGCAAACAGCTGTCGTCTCCCAGGTCAGTCATTGGACTGTTCCATTCTGGTACTATTTGTAGTCTCTCCTGCCTCTGCAGATAATGTGATGGCTGCAGAATGTGGCAGAGGAATGTGAACTGAATCCTAAGCAGGATGTGGCTGTTGCTAAAGCTTATGAACAATATGCATTTTGGGCGCTGAGAGGAGTACAATTACCACAAACACACCTTTGTCTTCCAGCTGTCCAGCAGACCACATGCCTTTTTCTTTTTTTTTTTTTTTTTTTTCAAATAAGGCACTCATTTTTAATTGTTTTATTACTGTAGGAATATTGGGGGAATTACTCCACACAACACAAGCTTCATAGTATTGACTTCCTATTCAACACACCTCCCTTCACAACTTTATTAATGATGTTCTAGTTAAATCTCTGACAACATTTCCTGCAGAAACTTTTTTTTATTAAGGACTTATAACAATCATAAAAATGTGCTCTGGGCAGAAACTCAGCATCTAAAGGCTCAGCAAGGGAACACTGACACCACTTAAAGTGAATTTAGTATTTGTAAAGGTACTGTGAATGGAAGAACCGTCAATTCCATCAGTAATTTTATAGTACCAATGATAACATATACAAAATGTCTCCTCTCACTTTCCCTCTCCTCCTTCTCTTTTTACTTCCCTCTCAGTGTTCCTCCACAATGATAAAGCACAGCCTTTTCCCAGAGTGGAAAGATAATTCAATATGACTGACAATTCATCACTCGGGCTTTCTGCTGAACCTATCATTGAGGAAGGATGCTTCTCCACAGACTAAAGGGACTTGGCCACAAGGAGAAAAGTGAGGTGCATTGGCTGATTTGGCATCAGTTGTGTGAAGATTCTTAGAGGCCAATTGTTCAAGTCACAGGAGAGGTAGGCTGGAATATCCTACTCCAAGGGCTCTACTTCACTCCATTTTACTGAAAATAAATTCCATCGCTATACACTTTATCCAAAAATCTCCTATAAAATCAATTTGTTGTGTAACCATAAATTTCCTTTCTCTAAAGAAAGATAAAAAGGAGTTTGTTTCCAACCTGAAGTCACCTGGTCAGCAATATGTGCAAATACACACATTAGAAGTGGCAAAGGGAAAAAAAGCCATTTGGCTTGAAATGCATGACAGCTGTCTTGACACTGTGGAGAGCAAATGTACCTACCGTCTGCCCCCTCTCAAAGATGAACTACAACTCTCAGCTCCATAAAAGTTTTATTAATTAATTTATTTATTTATTTAAAGGAGGTGCTTCTGCAACCATTGATTAGGAAAGACAAGAAAAGGGCTTGTTCTCATAGCTCTGATTTTTGGAGTAGGAGAGAGCCTTCTCCTGCATGGAGTTGAAGTGACGCAAAAGAAAAAAGGTTCCCCTAAGTCCCAGCCAGGACCTTGGACAGGTCCATGGGCTCTTCGTATTTCCTGCTACCTCATTAACCACTCTTACTTTTTAGACAATTTAGCTCCTGTCTACATCCTACTACAATCCTCCTTTCTTCTCAACTGTTTCTCTTCAAAAACCCAAAGCACAAAAACACATAAAACTCCCCTGACAGCAATATAGTCCAAGAAGTCAGACATTCCTTGTGCCATGAATTACATGCAGGCAATTACAATCTTTTTTCAATGTTCTACCAAAGATTTGGTTAATCAGGTTGTCCAGTTTAAAGAAAAGAAGGAAATCTAAAGGTAGAAAGATGGCACTCAGAAAATATTTGATATGTGCACAACTGGCTATACAATTCCTAGGATTAAGCATTTTCAACTAAATTGTGAAAATGCATGGAAAATGTATACTTGGATAATAATGATTAGATATTAATTTGACTCTTCTTTCAGAAGTCAAAGTCAGGACACTGCAATTTGACAAGCAAATGGTCCTCAACACCTTTTATCAGGTCTGTATCAGTCAAGACAGTTTGTGCTGACAATTTGGTGTAAGCAAGAATAAACTTAAGTATTCCGTGGAATATTTCATGCAGTACAGCAGGAAATCTTTCTGTGAACTGAGATGTGAGCCTCCATTTTCATTTTCTTGGCTGTTTTACTCACATGAAGATTCTAACAAGGTGGCAGATGAAAATTTTTTCGGCAGACTCCTATTACTTGTTCAGTCAGATCATAAAATCTTTCTATAATTTATACAGAAGAATAGCATTTTTTAAAAAATCAAATTCATAAAAATAAGACAGAAAATATTTTCAAGTGAATTCTGAGAAGTCTACATAGCTCTTTACATTGAATAACTTAGTAGGCCTCTATATCAGCATGTCCACTTGAATGAGCATTACCGTCCCTTGATTGGTAGACTGGTCATCTGTTACTTTACCTCATTTGTAACAACTTCAGAATTGTATGAAACCAAAAAGAAAAAAGTTTGCTTAAAATCCAGTTTGAAAACCATAGTTGGGATTGAAGGAAATGTTTTGTTGAATATATATATTTGGCTTGTATGTTTTTAAATATCAGCTTTTACAAATTAAAAAATATTACTAAAAAATGGAACATTTTTTTTCATTTATCCAGCTCCACTTAATGGCATTTCATAATAATTATATAGAGTTAATATATTTACCCACACATCTTCCAGAAGTAGTGTGAGGAATAACTGATTTTAAAAGGCTTAGAATATAAACCTTATTAATTGATCACTTAAGGTGTATTATTAGTGGTTCCTTTCCAAAGAGGCCAGTATGGCTTCATGGGGAAAATCTCCATTTTAATCAAAAATATTAAATAAACTAGGAATATTGCAATTGTTATGATTAAATGAAGAGCCAAGAATTATAACCATTTTGGCTTACATAATTTATTGCACTAGTTTAGTCTATTATATTCATTGCAATATATGAAAAATGGTGACTCTAAAGAATTAAGCATTTGTGTTGTTTTGCATCACAACTTTATTATCCTCTCTTAGCCCTAAAAAAAAGATAACCAGGATCAGACCTCAGATTATATATAAACAAAAGTAAACAATAAGTGGGTATAAATCAGATTATTAGGATATAAATCAAGGGAGTGATTCATAGTATAAACCTCAGAAATAAAAATCTATTTTATGCCTTCAAAGCATTCTATTTATTTTCATTATATTTTACAGAATATTTTATAAAGAAGAGTTTTTGATATATATCTTTCAGCAAAATAACCGGAAAGGCAGCAGGTCATATCCAGCACCAGTCACAGTTTTCTCCAATGCTAACAGACCTCATTTCTTTTAATACACTGTATCAGACCCAGGGAGGGAACTAGTGAAACCATCAGGTGTGATTATTATGGGCTCTCCATGCTTGCAAACTTCTTCATACAAACCAAAACTTGTGTTTATGTGTTCAGAGACTACCACCTCACCTGCTATTAGCTTATTCCTCCTATTTGCTGCCAGCAACTGGAGAGCACCTCATCCTTGTAAGCCTCTGGCATGCTCTAGCACAGCTATTTTCAGGTCCTCATGTGAACCAGGACCCACACATCACTATTCCCTCTGCTCTTCAGGTGTTGCTACATGAACATGTGACTGCCAAAGAGCTGCCTCCAGATGTTTTTATGGGAATCAACAAATTCCACAGGATGACAAGTGTAAGGTCCTGCACCTGGGGAGGAACAACCCCATGCACCAGTACAGGTTGGGGGCTGACCTACTGGACAGTGGCGCTGTTGAGAAGGACCTGGGAGTGCTGGTGGACAGCAGGTTGGTCATGAGCCAGCAATGTGCCTTTGTGGCCAAGAAGGCCAACGGTATCCTGGGGTGCATTAAAAGGAGTGTGGCCAGCAGGTCGAGGGAGGTTATCCTCCCCCTCTACTCTGCCCTCATGAGGCCACATCTGGAGTGCTGCATCCAGTTGTGGACTCCCCAGCTCAAGAAGGACAGGGAACTGCTGGAGAGAGTCCAGCAGAGAGCTACAAAGATGATCAGGGGACTGGAGCCTCTCCCTTATGAGGAAAGGCTGAGACACCTGGGTTTGTTCAGCCTGGAGAAGAGAAGATTGAGGGGTGTTCTTATCAACGCTTATAAATCTCTAAAGGGTGGATGTCAAGAGGATGGGGCCAGACTCTTTTCAGTGGTGCCCAATGACAGGACAAGGAGCAATGGGCACAAATTAGAACACAGGAAGTTCCACCTGAATATGAGGAAAATCATCTTTACTGTGAGGGTGACGAGCAGCGGAACAGGCTGCCCAGAGAGGTTGTGGAGTCTCCTTCCCTGGAGACATTCAAAACCCACCTGGATGTGGCCCTGTGCCCCCTGCTCTAGGTGTACATGCTCAAGCATGGGGGTTGGACGAGAGGATCTCCAGAGGTACCTTCCAGCCCCTGCCATTCTGTGATTCTGTGATGACAGCAGAACTTGAGATAGAAAATGCTTCAGTTCTGCCCTAAAGAACCGTCAAAGGAGGTACAAGAGTGAAGAAAATGAAAAATTCAAAGCCTGAGAGCACCATGAAGACTTCCATATTGCTTCATCTAGATGCAATTCCTTTCCCTTCAAAGTACCTTTTCAGCAGCCTGCAAACCCAAGTACAGGTAGTAGCTATTACAGCGGTTAACTTCTGGCAGCTCCCCAACCTAACCTGTGTACCCAGCGCAGTCAGCAGCGCCCTCCTCACCCCTCCCCCGCCAATCATGCCAAACCTTTAAAGTCACCAGCAGCCTGGAAACACAGTGAAAAATTAGGTGTCATCTTGGTTCCTGCTTTTAGAAATCAGAAGGGGAAATAGATACTATTACCACCCCTCTCTGCTTGTGGAAAAGTCAAACTAATTTGTACTCTTATGCCTTAATGACAGGGGGAGATATTCTGACTCCTTGCCCTACAGAGATTCTTGAATTATCTTGAGAATCTTGAATTACCATTGTAAGCTTCAGAAAGCATGCTTACAAGCCTCACAGTTTACAGCTAACACCAACAAACCCTTTCCTTGCACCCTATAACAGATACCCTCCAGCCTATGATAATGGCAGCAGTTGCAGCATGGACTGGAGCACATGCAGTTATTCCAAAACAGTTTGAAAATGTATCAGAGAAAACTCTGTGGTCAACAGGAGAAGGCTGAGACCACATTAAAATCAGGAAGGGAGAATGATCACTGCTCAGCATCATCTTTAGGGGATGTCTTTACATAGAGAAAGATGCCATGTAGAGATGCTTAAGGCAGCTGAGGGAAACCATGGCATTGCTTAGGAGCTCTAAGCACATGCAGCTCCTGGTACTTGAACTAGAAACACATCAGCATCGGAGAAAGGATGAATGCTGTGATAAAAGCGTAGAGAGCATCATCTGATGTGGGACTGTGACTTCCTCTCATTTCTCTCCTGCAGAGTCCAACCCATAGCAGATGCCATTAGTACAATAATGTTATGCATTTCACTCAATTATGTTATGCATTTCATTTCTGAGTACATTGACTTTAACATATTTTAAGTTCTTGTGTTTTCTAAAAAAAAAAAAAAAAAAACAAAACCAAACCAAACCAAACCCCCAAAAAAAAACCCAAATGCCAAACACTGTGATCAACTACTAGAGAGAAAATAATGAAGTACCCACACTTGCACTGCTGAATACTTTGGTGAGAGATTTTTTTGTTGTCAGAACTCAATAAAGAAGAGCACAATCAATTTAATCGCAGGCTAATAATGGGATTGAAGAATGAAATACAGATAATGGGGAAAACCACTGTTAGGAGGAAAAATATAATAATAAGTTAATGAATCAGGGGAGCATTTTGGACTCCTAGTTATTTACTACACGTTTGTTAACATTTTTCCAAGGACACAATTTTGCAGTTACGAAGTATCTGTTAAGTAAATTGAAGCAGTCTTCTGGTTTCAGAGGATTCCTCCCTCCCCCTCACCCCAAGGATGCCTATTTTGTGAGATCTTCTGAAACACAGGAATATCTATGTCATGTTCCACAATTCACCAGAAAACTCACAAGTCTTTATTTTAATCTGCCTTGCTTCTACACAATTAAAATCTATGTTCTAAGAGAAAGGCTGACAATATGGGGTATTTTTATAATACATACCCCTCTAGTCACCACAGCACAAAATTGCACTTCATCTTCTAACAGGACAAACACATCAAAAGCAGCAGATTAGAAGTATTTTTACAACGGTTACGTAGGGGATCAAGTTGATGCAGAAAAAACTGACAATGCCCTAAAAGAGTGTGCTCCCATTAGAAGCTGAAGGTCAGTAGCAATAGGTGACTGAGAACAGCTTAAGTGTATTTTTAAGTACACTCCGAATGTTCTTTATTGAGACAAGCTCTAACTTTTTGACTGCTGGGTTAAATAAAATAGATGAATTTTTAAGCACTGTATTATTTGTCCTTGTAATTAGGTGGAAAAGACTTTCAAATGGACAGAGCTTTTCAATTGCCCATGAAGTTCATCAGTGACGGGCACAGAGACAGAGGCAGGGAATTGTGAATGAAGAATCCCAAGGTTCTGATATGCAGGAGGAAAACATTTATATGTAGCACCCACAATGAGATATTGTTATGTATTTAGGCAACACCCTGACTAAAAATAGAGCTGTTCTGAAACCACACATTTTATCTAGCACTTCTGGGTTTAGCACCTACAGTGCTGGGCTTACGGATCTCTCATTGCATGGCACCTAACACTGAAAGGTGGCACGTATACCTGCAGTCTAAATGCTGACAGGTGCTGCTTTGCTATACCACTTCCCTGCATAATACACTTTCTTATATCTTCACATACATAGCAAATGTTGAAGTTCAGATCTGCCTTAAATCAGAAGACTATTAAACAGGTTTGGTCCTCCTTTCAGTCTGTATGCAATACTGTCACGATGCAGTAGAAGAGAGTGGAATTACAGATGAGCCTTATTTTTGCAGAGAACAAGAAAAACATTAAGAACTGAAATTTCTCATGATCTTTGAAGTTTAAATTATTTTATAATTTTTGCTATCTCAGGCACAGCATAGCAAGTTTATAAATACGTCAGGAAAAGGATAAAAAGGAGGGTCAGTATGATTCAGTGACTGAATTACAAGATCACTGAAAAGACCAGTTGTACGGTTCACTACACAGGGAGCTCAGTAATTAGATAGCAAGTGACCGAGGCCAAATGGAAAGGAAAAAAAAATGCAGCTACCTCACCCACCTGCAGCTTTATCAGAGAGACCATTTAGCACTGAGCTTCCAGGCCAGTCTCTGCTGTGCTGCCCTGCAATGGGTGCGCATGATTTACAAAGAGATACAAGACAAAGGATTCTTCTAGAGACAGCAGAGGTCAGCAACCCACCAGCAGCCAAATGCACAAGGTGAACCTTGCCCGACTGAGCAAGTATTGGGAAATACGGAGGGAGGCATGAAGCAAGACAAAGGCAGGGAGAACGCAATAAAGAACAAATGAGGCCATGCTCTGTGTCACAGACCAGATGTGTCATGCATCACACATCCTACCCCACTGTCCCCCATAGCATCTGCCTGCCCCTTCTCTGGCAAGGGTGCCCTCCAACACCCCATAG
Source organism: Morus bassanus (assembly GCA_031468815.1). Classification (NCBI taxonomy): domain Eukaryota; kingdom Metazoa; phylum Chordata; class Aves; order Suliformes; family Sulidae; genus Morus; species Morus bassanus. The sequence continues at coordinate 10,154,893 of CM062583.1, forward strand.
AGATAGTGCCCAGACTGCGTGTGATCTCTATTTCTCCTTTCCCTGCTCCCTGTAATCACAGGTCCTGCACTGACCCCTCACTTCCCACCACTATCAGCCAACTTTCCTTCAAAAACAAGGTTTCATTAAACATGCCTCAGCAGGACCTGCTGTGTCCCTTTCCTCTCAGTTCTACAGGATCCTATGTGAGCTTGGGCTCCTCCCTCCTCCATCATCTAATGATGCCTAACTATCCCTCAAGGGGTTTCTGTATGTATGCCCATCTTCCTTGTGCCACCCCTTCCATCCCAAACCTTGGCTATGAGAATCATCTCTTCTTCTACAAGGGCTTTGTGCACCCCCTTCCATGCTTTAGTCACCCCCACAAATTATGCACCAGGTAGGGTCTGTCCGCTGTGCTGCCCATGATGGGCTCCGTCCCCCAGGCCAGACCAGCACCCGTCAAAGCCCCCAGATGTAGACCTGCACATGAACACTTGTTCATTTGTTCCACATCTTTGGTATTCCAGCTGTGGCATGAACTAAAGCAGAACCATTGTTAGAGTGAAGGACATCACTTGTTGCTGAAAAAAAAAAAAAAAAAGTCTTTAATCTACAGATAAATGCAAATGTTTTCAAACTCTGCTATAAGGTAGGTTACCAGTTTTCCCTGGGCTGATGTTCTGATATTTCACCAAAGCAAAACACTTCTTGCCAGAGGTGCTAAAAACATCCTCAGATATTATAGAATTGATCAGTGCAGCCTTCAAAGGTAGCAGTTAAAGATAGACAAATTAGGTCCTGAGATAAGGTGTGAGACTAGGTAAGCAAGCTCACAGATGAAATTATGAGAGAAAAGAATCAGAAAAGAAAGAGCAGATGCAGAGTAGGGCAGTAAGTAAAGAGGAAATCCTGTGCCATTACCTCCATACTCTTAACACTGAGGCAAACACATTTTAACGCTCAGCTTTTCTAAATGATGCTTTTCATAGGGTGGGCAATAAAAGCTAGAAGGCAGAAACCTTACTAAAATCGAAGTTTAGCAGAGAAGTTGCGGGGATAAATGTTAGAAATACACAAGTAATCTACTAAAATTCTTGAGGGCTGATTCAAATTTTACTGAAATCCAAGCAAAGTCTATCAGTCCAATAAAGGGAAGGGCCCTGAACAAATCGTGCCACAAATATTTGATAAACACTACAAGAAGTACTTCACTGAACCCCAAAATGTAAACATACTATAAGAACACCATAGTAAATACTGGCAGAAATTTCAAATTTTGGTCCCACACTGTGTAGGAAACTCTTTAGAGCCCTCTGATTATTTCCTAATAGCAAAGGAATAAAAATGATAGTCATGATGCTAAATACTAGCACCCTCTAGTGTGCACCTCGGCTACAAATGTCCTCCTCAAGTCCGTTCCTCAACTCGGGTCACACAAAACTACAGCTCTCCTATCGTTCTTTGCACTATCTTCCCACCTATGACTCATGCAAAAGTAAAACCCATTTATATCACATAGAACTGATGCAAATTCATCTCAATTAAAAAAATTATTTTTCAGAATGGCTGGCATTTCTTGTTTTCTTCAGTTTTCTATTGTTTTGTATAATAATATTTCCAAGAAGCCAATTAACAAAGGAAGTATTTGCCAAAGAGCAGTCCTAAAACTTCCCCAGAGCTAAAATGAATATGTACATAATTACTCAGCTAAAGGTTTGAGATAGAATTGTTTACATCTTAAATTATTCTTATAAAAAGGATAGTCTATTAAGCAACAACTTAATTAAAATATAAACAGTAAACTAAACTGGTAAAAGTTTCAATTGGCTTTTCATTATGGAACACCTAACTTTCACTTGGAATATAAAATATTTCATATATTTTGTTCCAGGTATGTTTTTTAATCATGTAAATTAATTTATTCATTATTGAATAATTGAAATATTGAAAGAACAGTATTTGCATTCATATGGAGGGTTTACGGGGTAGGCTTTTTTGAGACTAACACTCCACAAAAAAAAAAAAAAAATCTTTTCAAACCTTTTAGTAAAGCAATCTTTTCTCCATTTATAAATACAGCAGTTGCCACTTCAAGGTCAGCATTTTCTAATGCTTATGCAAAATGATCAAAGATTACAAAAGGATCACCTATACCTAAGTAGAAGCTGTATGCTATAACTGAGAGGCAATGGCTAACAAATTTGGCTTTCCAAAGGAAAATATATTTTGTTATGTTTTAAATGAAGGAATAAGACATTCAATGGAGTCACAGAATTTCTTGTTACAGAGTTTGCTCCTGCATGAAAATGTACAGAAAAGGAGCTTGGAGAGCCATCTATAAATGATGAAGATGAGCATCCAGCTAGATGAGTGCATGGAAATGGACATAACGTGTCAATGTGGAGATACGAGAAAAAAAAAACGGTGCTGGGATTCTGTGAAGGAGGAAATGCCTTTCCATAAACATGAACCACCCTTCTCAGCAGCAAAGCAGTGACAGCAAAAGCAGAGCCCTCACAGGTGGCAGCACCCATGTGTCCCCAGGGCACCGGTAGCACCCCGGGCACAGTCAACCCAGCCTGTGGGAAGCCCTGGCCTGGTACGACCCTGCGTAAGCAGGATAAGTAGCTGCTGACATCGGCTGCGGGGCCCTCGACCGAGGCTTGCAGCAGGCAACCACACGTGCCACAGCAGATGGTTCAAGGCACAGCAAATGGGGTGTCATGTGCCTGAACAGAGCATCACAGGTCAGGGATCTGCTGGGGACTCCTCTCCTGTTTTCTAGCACTTTTGGTAGGCTTTTTTGTCTGTTTATTTTTATATAGACAAATGTCTAACACAAAACATGGTCAGGCTTACAATGTAATCTCTCTTCTATTATCCTTCTATTACTCCACTACTTTAAATGTAAGATCTTGTTAGGGGCGAAAATTTCTCATAGGCAAACTCTAGCAGCACTGACTGAGTTTTGTAACATGCTCATTGCCATCGCAGCACTGAGATAGGTGATAGAGAGGAAACAAATCTCAGTTTCCACAACAGCTCTTACGTTCACTGCACAGTCTGCCTCCAAAGCACCTCCTGGAAAGGCCCCATGCCATTAGCTATGCATGATCAACTGCTCAACTATTTCCATTGTCTGCTTCTCACTTGAAGCTGCCATTCTCTAAACACATCACAGTAAAACTTTTGCAGGAATAAGAATAGCTCACAAATGAAAGTAAAATGTAGGCAAATATTAATTATAACATGGGAAGAAGCTCTTGAGAAAGAAAGAGCTGCTTTACCAAACAGGAGTTCTTAAAATAAATAATGAGTCAGGCGAAACAAAATATGTTCAGTTAGCAGAATTATTTCTATATAGACCGCTCTAAAGCTTTCCATATGGGAAAAACAGATGTTAGCATGTATTAGGCAACAACAGATATCCCTTGCATGACATTTTGCACATTATTCCATTGGATTATATTTTTATCAGATAAAAATAGTGCTTGCTAATATAATATGAAGGAGGAGGATCTATATGAATGAGGAACCAGCTTCAGATGCTTTTAGAACTATTTAGAGCATCATACATCATCTTACGCATTTATATTTTCTGTGCTCATATGCCTTTTTACTCTCAGGATGGTCATTTTTCCCTCCCACCTTCCTTGGTAAGAACAGAAGAGACTCCAATTGCTTTTATACGCCAACTCATGAGCCTAACACTCAAAGTGCCTACTCAAAAGTGCTCTGTATCTCATTTAATCTGTATATGAATAATTTCTTGCAGTATGTACATGTAACTGTAAAAGACTATCCAGTGCTAAGTGTCAGATCCCTTTGCAATAAACCAATGATAAAATCAGATAGGAAGTCTGAGCTGACCAGCTGCTCTTGCCCTCCCTAACCAACAGAAAAGTAAAGTTGAAGCTAGATCAAAATCTAATCAATATCCTCTACGAACACCAATTCCTGGACTGTCCTGAACTCAGCAGAGGACAAAGAAAATATTAGTTTTCTTTATTGTTGAACAAAGCAATGATTAGATTTCACTGTTGACCAGTAGCTTCATGCTCTCCTCTTGGGAACAGACAAACAAATGACCCTTAATTATTTTACTATCATTCATTTCTTTGTTCCATTTTTGCGGTCTTCATCACATTGTCACGATACTAAATTAAGAAAGATCTGAAACAGGGATTATTTTACATCTTTTGACTGTGCTTGCTCTGGTGGGTCTCTGCTCCTTCATTGTTCCCTGCTGCACTAACCCAACACACTCTGGGGAGCTCCCCTGGGAATGCCAGGGCAGCTATTTCCCAAAACATTTATAATGGCAAAGCTCCACTTCAAAGAGAGCTAGTTCAAGGACGGCAGCTGTAATGGCTTATGGTCAGACCTACACTGTGCCTGAAATACTCATGCTTTCACATGCGGGGAGAGCAGAAAGAGAGTACGTAAAGATGTGCTAATCCTTTTCCCCCTTATCCTAAAGTGATTTCAGCTATATTGGCTCTACTGGTAACATCCTACAGTGACTGCAGAACTATACCTCCAAAAGTCACTGACTTATCTGAAGGCAGGTTCTCAGCTTATATGAAACATTATTTCAGTAAATGACCGAGGGTTTCTCAATGGTAGAATACAGTAAAGCAGAAAATACAGTATCCATTATTTGCTACACCATAGCAAGCTGCAGTAAAAACTGTTTCATTGTACCTATACAATAAAAAGGGTTTTGTGGCAGTAATTGGAAGTAGTATTTAAAAGTCTGACTGTCATACATTGTGGGAGAAACAATTAGCAATGTGATTTTATAATACACTGGAAACTGTTTTGAGTGAACCTCAAAAGAAAAGAAATCCTTTTAAGTTTCAAAATATTTGGATCCCCAGGTGAGTTCTTCCCAACATTTTTTCTTTTGCAACAGCCTTATACCCCCCCTTTTTTTTAAGTGGATTCTGTCCTCTTTCCCATCCTTATTCTGCTAAAGCTCCAAGCCCTACTAACTAAAAATATAATTCTGAAAACTTTTGTTCTCTTTTCCCAATTCTGATTCTTCCCTGACTCACATTTTTTTAAGGAACAATCATATCCAAATATTAATTATTTCTATTAATGCTTTGAATTTTGGTCATTACTGCCTCTCATTCTTCTTGATAATGACTGTCTACTGGCTATCAAAAGCAGTTACACCCATGTCCTGGTTTCAGCTGGGATAGAGTTAATTTTCTTCCTAGTAGCTGGTACAGTGCTGTGTTTTGGATGTAGGATGAGAATAATGTTGATAACACACTGATGTTTTAGTTGTTGCTGAGCAGTGCTTACACTAAGTCAGGGATTTTTCAGCTTCTCATACTGCCCTGCCAGCGAGGAGGCTGGAGGTGCACAAGAAGCCGGGAGGGGGCACAGCCAGGACAGCTGACCCCAACTGGCCAAAGGGCTATTCCATACCATATGACATCATGCTGAACAAAAGCTGGGGGGAAGTTGGCCTGGGGGGTATGGCCGCTGCTCGGGAACTGGCTGGGCATCGTTCAGCAGGTGGTGAGCAATTGCATTGTGCACCACTTGATTTGTATATTCTTTTATCATTATTATTATTATCTTCCTTTTCTGTCCTATTAAATTGTCTCTATCTCAACCCACGAGTTTTACCTTTTTTCCCTGATTCTTTCCCCCATCCCACTGTGGGGGAATGAGCGAGCAGCTGCGTGGTACTTAGTTGCTGGCTAGGGTTAAACCACGACAACCCACATTATGACTGGTGACATGAGTAATTTACAACATCTTACCCTTGATATTCTATTTATTTAACAGGCAATGAACACCCTATAAATGTGACCGCATGCATCATTTTGCTGTAGTTATTATTTGTTTGATACTGCCATTTGATCTTAACAAATATACTTATGGAAGTTAAAAAGAAAAACTGGAAACGCAGTTTCCAGTAATGGGTACCATATAATACAAAATACCTTCCATTATACTCTAATTTCCCAAATTACGTTTTTCTATTTTGCAAAGATCATCTATTCTTGGCAATTCCCAAAGAAGCAGTTCTGTAACCCTCTCTCCGCACACCATTCCTCCTCCACTACCATCCACGCCTGCCGCTCTTTCCTAAGACTTGCTCCAATGACGTCTGAGGTTTGGGGAAAGTGAGAAATTATGTATATATTCCTCTTTTACTACAAAATATTTGGACCCACAGATCTACATACTCATCCCAGCCTCTCTCCTTTCACATCCACATCTTCCTCCTTGCAAAAGGATGTACATACACAAACATTCATTCTGTTATTAGGGAAATCGGGGGAATACATGATTGCTGTTTGCAAGCAGAGCAGCAGCAGTGTCCACAGTTAGGAACTCAACATGGGCAACCTTTACTTTGTTTGAAAGAAATTGATTGAGATACAACAGCATGAATTTATACACTAAGAAGCCACAGCATAACAGCATGAGAAAACCCTAGCAAGATCTTAAAAGCAGCAACACCCTTCCACAGTATGTGCTGAAAACAGTGTTCAAGGAAGCTGGATCGGAGAACATGGTTAGCACACGTGTGCATGCATGCATGCATGGACATGAACAGCATACCCTGTGAGTATATTAAAATAACCTTTTTCCATTTACATAATAACTTACATAAGAGGTAAATAATAACAGGAAGTCTCTTAAAACTCAAATAAGTCTGCTTCTGAACAGCTTAACAGACATGTTGATGTTATTCCCAGAGTCTGAATTCCTGGAAACCAGGAGGTTGTCACAAATGAACAATTTACATTTTTAAGACAACATAATTTGATTCATCCTAGCTGAAGATTTTGATTAATCTTATTCAGTGCTCTATTCAGAGGAAGTGCATTATGTTTCTATAGCCTCATCACTGGATTGATTTGTTCATTTCTTCTAAAAGGCAAATTATATTTTTTAAGTCATACATTTCTTCTGGCTTTAACTTTGGAAGCTAAGGGCCAGGTCTAGCAACACTGCTCTGCCCCTACTCAATCCTCCTTCCCTCCCAGAAGATATGTTGGAAAGTAACCACTCCAAGGTTTCTACTTCCACATCAAATCTGGCTAAAATAGGTCAAGAAGTTTAAATTTCTAGACTGAAAAGTCACACACACTATCATCAAATAGTCTTACTTCCTTTAGATTGTTTAGTATTTTAATAAGCATGGGGGTTTTTTTTGTTTAAAATCTTAAATACAAGGGTGTAATTACCTTAGATGAAAACATTTTTTTTTGGACAAAACACAAATATTTATTTGGACTCATCTTTTTCTTTCAAAAAAACTCACAAAAAATATCTTGATTCAGTCTGAACCGATTCTGTATCTGACTGTTTCAGGCTCCAGATCAAGAATTCTGCTCTCATATGGTCAACTGCATGTTGAACCTGAAATAAAGCTGCAAACAACTGTTTTTAGGTGAGGTTTGGCATTTAAATAAAAAAAAAAAATCTACTAATGGGTAATATTTCAGCAAAAAAAAGAAAATAGAAGCAATATACTTTGGCCATGTTATCCTCTTCAACAGTTATAAGCAGAGTCTATAATACTATGAGGGTCTGAGTTTCCTTCTTCACCAGTATTTATTTCACCAAGCTCCAGAGTTTTTCATACCTGTCTCTTTGGATATTCAGAGTTTTACTGTCTACTTCAAAATGGGTGTTTTGGGTAAGGAAGAATATAAGGGATAGCAAGGAAGAGAAGCAAAGAAAAACAGAGCAATGAAGCAGTTGTCCTCCTCAACAGGTAACAGCTTTCTGACAAATAAGGTGTCATCCCGTGCTCATACAGTTCATGTTGAGATTCATTTACCTGACAAATTACCCCCCCAAACTTCTAGCTTCATTATTTCCTTAGATAATTATGCCTGCATTTTTTTCTTCTGGAGTGATTTGTGATGGTAGCAAACATCTGGCATCATGTTATACACAAGTTTCTTTCCAATTAATATGAAGAAACAAATGTCATTTTAAGAATATTTTGTTTTGCAAAAAGGTTATGTCCTAGGTAAGCTTCAAGTATAAATGTAAACACCCACGCTTTTTCTCACACTCAAATACAGTCCAGTGTATGCAAAATCAGTTGCATAACAATAAATGTAACCTTTTCACCCCACTATGATTATAATAAACATGGCATGAGCTGTTTAGAAACAGCAATAGGAAAACATTTCTCAGCGAGACTCACTTTCAATAAAATCCAACAGTTACTAAGCTCTATACTTGCCTTTACCTAAGGGCATCTCAAACGTACGTAACTGTTGCTCTGGAAGTATTTATTGCCTTTTCAATGCATGTACTTTTTTGTCTTTCTCACTAAAAATCAGTCCTCTGGTAGAGCCCTTATCCCACTCTTGGTTCCCAAACTGAGGATGGAAAACTTTAAAATATATATTAATATATTTATTGAATGTAGAGATAGTTCTGTTGCAGAACTAGCTGTGCGTACACTGGAGGGTATCCAAGTCAAGTATATCCTCACTGCAGGTACTCTCTGCACCTAAGTAAAGATATGTAAACTAACTGACCCAAAAAAGGATAAGTAACACGGGTGACTTTAAGTCCCTCAGGTTTTCAAATCCTTTGCTGAGATTCATATCTCATGTCCACCTTACATTTGTGCCCTGCACTGGGCTCAAACTAGATGGATTAAGCAGGTAGATAAACCAAATTTCTCTAGACAGCTCACAGTTGCAATGAGCCTCTGCTTTGTCTCTTGGGATGGTATTTCATAGGTGGCCTCACCTTCCTCTGAATTTTTGCTGAGTTTATTATTCGCCCCCCTTTCATTTGCTTTTTGTTTTGCAGGGGAGTGTTTATTTCAATCCATTGTTCAGACTGTATTTAAAATTGCTTCATGCCACTAGTCACATATTTCTACTGCTATTTCCCAAAGTTAAAATGTCAGCTGTGTAGACCACGTGCAATATGCAACTCTAACAAAAACGTGTACATTCATGTATCTCACAAAGGAAGATGAAAACAATTCCAGACAACCTAGTAAAACAGTGTTTCCTTGGGGGTCTTAACTATTCCTTAACAGGTACTCTGTTTGTTCTGCAACACCCTCCCAGACCTTGCTGGATATCCATCCCCGTGCCCTGAGCTTGCTTGGTGACAAGACTGTATGGACTCCTGAGCTGATATTTTTCAAGTGTCAGGTTAAAAATGTTGAGGACACAGGAGCAGAGAGCTTTGCCTTGGATGTGAAACCCTCCCCTTACGAAGACATTTAGTCCATATCGCCCGTTGTGGCGTCTCGGCAATATTCAGGCTACCTCTCTTGCTCTAGTATGTCCACACTGTACTTCAGTCTTCACTGATGAACCCGTGGGCCAGCCCAGGTGTAACTGGCTGCTGCAGCACCACAGGACAGCATGACAGCCCACCTCTCTGGGACAGGAGTATTTATGAAGATCGTTTAACAACTTATTCTTGTGACAGAGGAATTAATATTATCTGAAGCTTTTGTATTCCAGGAGACCTTCACACAACTGAGCAATTGCTGAAGAGAGAAGTCTGATAAAAACAAACTCAAATTAACGCTAGAAGGAATAGTGCTAGGGCTGAAGGGTTCCTCACTGGAACTTAGCCAACATATCTATGTCTGAAATCTTAACGTTTGTAGAAAATGTCACATGGAAAATTCATATAATATACCAGACATGCCAGCGCAGCAGGTCTCCTTTCAGTCCCATTGATGTCTGTTGAATACGGCTACCTAACAGTACCTGAGTTCTCACTGGTGAAGTTCCATCCAAATAAATATCAAAATTCGCAGTCTGTAGGGCTGGCTGCAGACTAATTCCTTATTAAAGTATACCCTGAGCAAAGGAGCCAGTCAGTTTCCACATCACTGCTTGTGACTGATGCAGCTGTGGCATCAAAACAATTTTACTACATCACCACAACCTCAGCTCAGCCTAAGAGGAAGAAAAGAATCTATAAAGATGGAATGTGTGTTTTTAAAAAAATATATAATTTCAAGCCTGAGGATAATAAATTCGCCACTAAAAAGTACCTTTAACTAAAGTCTCCTGTAACCCGTATAGGCACAACACATAAAAGCTTGCAAATAAAAGTAAATTCAACTGAACCTGTTTCTTTAACTGCAGAGAAGTTTTAAGTGAACTCGACAGCTGTTTGTCCAATGTCTTGCTCCTGACAGACTCAGTCAGGTAATGTCTGAGCTCCTAAAGGTGTCCAGATCTGAAGTTATATTTTCAACATTCCAAGATACAGCTTGTGTATGCTGTAAGATAGGGCTGTCGACCTTTAAATATAAAAGGGAATTAATACCCTGTTGTCCACTGGCTGTTTTCTGCTACAAATCCATGATATAAATTAAATGTCATGAAACTGCCTTTTTTTTTTTTTTTCCCCACTCAGCTTCTCTGGATATGTTATTTTGCAGCTAATTTTATTTTCCCCCACTGAAAGGATGGGAAACCATTAAATGTACGTCCACTAAAGCTAAGTATCCTTTGGAATTAAAAGGATAGCCACTCACACTGAGCTTTGGAAGTTTGCATTTTGGTCTTTATCATGAGAAAATAATTTTTACAATGGCATATTGAAATGGAATGAGTATTAGGGAGGAGAGGAGGGAGGGCTTTTGCTGTTTGTGGCTACCTCATTATAATGCCGAAACCGCAACTATTTGCGAGGTTGTGTTTGTACAACATATGGCACCGGTGTCAGCATTGTTCAATATGCTTCAACACAGATTTATTACTCAGAAAACTTTAATACTGGTAAATGTTTAATTTATAGCTTCACTTAAAATTATTAACCTCATAGCAAGGCAGATGGGTAGAAATTAGTTTCTGTTTTCTCATGTAGGGCTTTATGCCATGTCCCAAACATCGCTGTCTTCAGCTAGGAATATTCATCTACTGAGGTCAATGTAAAATGCAAATCTACTTCAACGATACAAAATCAATTCCTAAAATCTGTGATGTCCCCCAAACCTTTCAAGGCAGTTTATTAATATCAATTAATGAAGCCTCATAAAGCTGCTGCTGGGTAGCTGAGTGTAAAGAGGAGACTAAACCAAAGGGAAAGAGTCAGGAGTTCACAAAAGGAAGAAAGAAATGCAAATATGTTCACCTTTCTTCTGTTGTTTTTCTTATAAAACAAATGACCATATGCAGAAGTACAACATAAAATTCAATAGAAACATAATGAACCTAAATGGGATTTTGTCCATGTTTTCGCAAACGACTTTTTCTCCAACCATGAAGAAGCATCAAGGGTCACACTAGACACAGCTACAACTGAACATCAAAGGCAGTCTCTCAAAAGCTCAGTGTGCATCAGACAAATAATTGATGTTAAAAGCAAGGACCCACACATTACATTTTGCTGGAGTAAAGAGCATTCATCTGAATCCCCGTGGCAATTTTACATAGTAAATCTAATTCAGTTTTTGCAATTTTCCCCATTTATTCATTTCAGCCTTTGAGCAAACTCCATGAAATCTTAAACCTTGCAATAAAGCCAGAAACTAACATAAACAAGTGAGTGAGGTTCTGTAATGAAAACACCCACACATACATTGCACAGTAAGACAGTGCCCTGTCACAGTGAAATACCATAACAGTTCCTATGCCTGTGCAGAGCCTGCAGGAAAGTACAGTATTTAACTACTGGAGTTTTCCCCAGTGCATAAACTTCAATCTTGCATGATCTGAAATGACTGAGGTATTTAATGATTTCTAGATTTCCACGTCTTTCGCTCCTGCCTGTATGTTTTGTTTACTTTCCAGCAGGAAAAAGTAGAATTCCATTGACAAGAGTCTCCTGGGAACAGGCTAGTTTTTCAGAGGATAGTTATAACAGAGATGATTATGCAGTTATCAGCATCAACAGCAGGACTTAAAAGAACACACCTTGGTGCCTGCAGAATAGTATCTTACTAGCAACTTTCATGACCTATCAGAAAAAGAAACAAACCCACTAAAAGCCATGGTAACCACTTCTAGGAAGGAGTCAACAAATCCTTGTTGTCAAACCCTTGAAGTCTGCCAGAAGCTCTAATATAATTAGTGAGGGTTTCTTTGACAAGTCAACGCAATCTAGCAGTTACTGCATTGGACTGAGATGAAACATCTGGGAGATGATTCTTTGACTCTGCCACTGATCAAGTGAATGTCCTTGGCAACTCACTGCACATCCCTCTAATTTTCCTGAAATAGAGGGCATAAAGATAATGACAGTTTGAGGAACAGGCTTGTGTCTGTTCTGCCTTTTGAACAGCATTTATCCTCACATCCTTCCAGACAGTCTAAAACTTCCATTCTGGAGCAGAAACATGTCACCAAGGAGAAAAGCTTTGTTTGGAAAACTAGAACACGGACATTGTGAGGCTGCTGACATCAAAGAGTTCTTCCAAAAGAAAAGCTAATCAAGCAACAAGCATTGATCATCATATCACCATATGTAGATATATTTTTATATACTCACACGATATTCTGTGATTTTTTTTTTTTTTAAACACCACCCCACCCCCCCCAACTTGGCTGAACAAAGTCTACAATTTTTCATGAGACTTGGGATGCAAAAAAAGCCCAAGCGGTCCTTTTTATACTGTTCAGTGCAGAGCCTGCCATGGAAATGTAGAAACAGCAATAGGAGGTCTATGGCCTGAAAAATAATGTGCCTTTTTGTTTCATTGCTGCTGTAGATAAACTCCCAAACAACACCCCTTATTGACAGAGAACCCCATTATTGTGTCCTTACAAAAAACTAATCCATCCTAGTACTTCAGTGAATGATCAGTCCTTTTACAACTGCATTTATTTTACAAAAAGCTAAAATGATGAACAGGCTTGTTCATTTGGAAAGAAGGGGGGATCTAGACAGTCTCTGCACTGGAGGCCATCAACTTGATATATTTTCAGAGGAATTTTACACAGAAGTAACACAAGTGGAATAGAAAAAAGCGCTTAACTCCATTTAATTACTACAGCATATAATCTTACCTCCGTACCTCAACTTTACTACAGCATAGCACTTAGAAATAGCCAAATAGAGTAAATCTTTTGTCCATTATTTAGACAGAGGAAGATGGAATTTTTTTCTTTTCCATACAGCCAGTCCTATTTAAGGTATCTAAAAACACTTTACAGACCAATAAGTTAAATATTGGCAGACAAGGAGTTGTAGCTGAAACACAGCTGGGAGCAGTAAGGTCCCACTCCTGAAATATGTTTATCTGCAAAATGTGAGAAGGTTATCAACCACTGTTGGCTTCATTGTTCTTATTTCAAGAGTTTGCTGGAGAGAGTATGAATTTATAAGGAAACAAATTAGGGAAAAAAAAATCCACATTTCTTAATTCTAGGCATTCGGTATAAGAAGGAACGACAATTAGAACAAATTATCTAAATGCCTTACTACTGCAGGGAGATGCCCTTGAATATAAAGAAATTATTGCCTTTATTTCGGAAGATAAATTTGTTCTTTATCACTTCATATTAATTTGGCCAAATATTATTCCCACTTTAAAGCTGAATTCAAAACATTTGTATTTTTTTTCTAAAATCTTCGGATGAACATCTGTTTTCCTCAAAGCCTGTTAATAGCAGTGGAAGGAGTCTCCAGCTACACTCTCTTTGTTCTCCTTTTTTCTTCATAAGGGTATTGCTAGCCTAATTAGCTGACATGCATCATCCCATTTTACAAAAATTACATGCTTCAAAAGTGTCAACAACTAAAAAGCAATAACAACAAAGAATTAAACTACACAGAAAGACCACCATGAAAAGGCTAGTAATGACAAATCAAGGATTAAAGCAGGAATGCCCTACAGTTTACTCATGGCAGAAGGCTGAGCTGTACAATAAGGATTATTTACTTGTGTGACATGACAAAAGAGGTGCATACTGTGAACCTCTCCTTCCTAAGAAGTGTCTTTTAAACAAACATACAAAGCTGAATGAAATCTAAGACTAATTCTGAACAATCTGCTTTCTTCCCATAAATCAATAAAATAGTTGTTTTGAGACTGGTCGTGCAATCAGTGATCAAGTGGAGGCACTATTTTCTCAAAGAGTTTTGTTAATTATCTTAAAAGGTAATGATAATTTGCAGCTCCATTCATTCAAAAGTTGGCATTTCAAAATCTTCCTACAGAGAGCAAAATCCCAAAAGCCAAACACTTTCTTTACCCATCAATCTCTGTATCTTTCATCACCTTGAGTAAGCCATATACTTTTAAAAGCTGTAGCTGAGCACAGACAGAAGCATATAACTTGGTCTTCACAAAGCACATAGTGAGGTTTATTCTAAAATACAGGCAAACTCATTGAATCTTCACAGCTGAACATGCCCTTATTCAATGCTTGGCAGAAAACTTTTGCTGAAATCCATTCTACCTCTGCATCACTAACTTGTGCCAGGACTTTATTCCTCATGTTGTGAATCCACTTATTCCCAAAACCCAAAAAACTTTGTCTCTACAGGATGACACCCCCTTTAATATTTCCATTTCATTTGTGTCCAAAAAAAATGACTGAGATTCATCTAGTAGGTGTTATGCCACCAGGACCAGACAGCTAAGATCACATATTTTTAATGTACCCTTTCTTGCCCATAGGCACTTTACATCTTGGGTCATGAACTAGAATTTATTGCTACAGGACCCTGTGGAGGCAAACATTTCCAATAGGTTCAAATTAATAGAAAACAGGTTAAAGAAAAAATCAGAGGATACATCCCTGACTATTCTCTGTAATATTCCTAATCCAACAGATGTAGATGCTGGGGAGACAATGGGCAGCAGAAACTTGCAACTACTGTCTGGAAATAGCATCTCCTGCTGCCACCATCAGAGGCAGAATGCTGGGAAATGTTGGTCTGACCCAGCAGGGAACTTAAATTATTATTTAATAATAATTATTGCTATTTTTCTGAAAAAAAAAAAAAAAAAAAAAAAAAAACACCAAACACCAAACAAACAACAAAAAAAAAAAAAAACCACCAACCCAAAACACACCACATTTGAGCTCAGTCATTTATTTTACCCTGATTTTATCACTATCTGCAGCTTTTCTTCTCAGCTGTAGTAACACTTTCCTTTCTAGTCTACAACATACCTTCTTTCTTAACTGCAAATACTTCAGATTTATTTCGCTGTTCTATCTTATCTTGATGAGCTATTTTGCCTCTTCCATGTAAAGGTCATGTTTGCTGCCAAAGTAGCACTTTTCTACCTGAGCATACAGTGCTGTGACAAACCCTACGCAGGACTACAAAACTAAAGTAAGAATAATTTAGGGTTGGAGCTACTTCACTGCATGTGAAGTAACACATATTATTGCACCTCCATTAATTTCTACACTTGTCCCCGGGTAAAATCTGGAAAAAAGATCCACATAAGCTATATAGCTCATATTTTACTTGTATTTTTTTGCATGTTCTAGAATATCAACGACTAACACATTTATAAATATACTGCAGCAGTCACACTGCAAGGAGCAAGCATTAAGACAAGCATGATTCCATGGTTTTAAAAAAAAAGCTGAAGTATCTACATATCATAATGAAGTATTAGGTAATCAAGGTCAGAACTACAGCTGAAGTATCCAAGTCGATAGTTAATGCAAGGAGTAGCCTAGCACTTAGCTACTCAAGAGATGAATACTCTGAAAACAGACTGCTTTGTATTCAGCCTTACATGATACACCCAGACACACACACACACAAGATCAAGGAACCAGATAACAACACAGAAAATTAAGACATCATCATATATTCTACTTTACAATTTAGTACAATCTGGTGAATACCTAGGAAGAGGCCAGAGTGAATTTCTGAATTCAAGCTGGAAGATCTACTCAAGGCAAAGAGAATATTTCTACATCCTCAGCCAGAAGATACGCTTATCTGATACATACAGTCACTCACAGAATGCACCCTTGTCCTTGTACCATGATTTAAGAGCTCACTCTGTTAAACTAGTCAGTTTAAATAGAAAGAACAAAGATTGCAGAATAATTACCATGAGTGTATCCCTAAAGTAGCAATACATAGGTGTGTTTGCTAATCTTTACCTATTTCCATCACAAGAATCTAAAATCTGCAGGGTTAGGGCTCTTTTAAATGTTTTGGGTTTTTTTGTTTGTTTTTTTTTTTTTTTTTTTTTTTTCTTCTATAACTCAGTAAGTAAATATATGGACAAACATACATTATTTAAATGTATTAAATCCTATAAAATGTGTAAATGTGCATTATATATCTTTAATATGAAAATACTACATTTAAGAAAATAATACATTAAAAGGTATTTTTCATATACATATATTAATCACCAATCACGTGTAAAAATAGTGTTCAAATATCTGTAAGAAAATATGAATGATGATATCCAAATTTTATTTCAGAGAAAATAAATCTGAAATTATTCTAATTTATTATTTAATTTTGTCCAAAAGCGTATTTACAAAAATACGATCGGTTTTTAAGACATGAAACTGGACAGACATCATTAAACGGAAAGCCACACTTCTCACTCTGAAACTACTGAACTGCAAGTATTCATGGCAGATTAGAAGTGTAACTGATGGAGGATTTTGAAACTTATCATTACAAAGTGGCAAAATAATGGGGGAAAATGGTTTATGGCAGAAGTTCATTTACACATTAAGAATTAATATTTGCATCCAATTACTCCTTTACAACTGTAACCCTTAATGAAACCTCCCCAAACATTGGTATACTTAGGCCATTTAAAGCACAAATTTTAAAACACAGCAGAAGCAGACTGTATCTCTTGTACAGTGGGTTTTTTCCTACAGGTTTAAAACTACTTTAAAAAGTGGGGTGATGATCCTTATTTGGGGATGGGAATAGAAGAATAGAAGCAAAAAGAGACAGAAGCAAGAAAAAGTAATTTCTTGAAGTTACACCTTCTGTCACAGCCTGGAACAGAAAGCACCGATTTCTGTGTCAGTGACTGACCAGAAAACTCTTCTCATCTGAGGATAAAACAGTATAGTCCCCTTTTAAATAGAGGTGAAAAGACCAACCGTTGCTTATGCTTGTTCATAAGAATATGTTTGATCTTCAATACGTTTTAAGGAGGAGGTCAGTATCGTTAAGTTCACCCTTACAATGTGGATACTAAGGCAAGGTCCAAGGTCAGCCAGCAAGCGACAGAGCTGGAAACTGAAACCAAGACAGCTCAGTCTAGTCATGTGCCTGTCGTCTAAGCCAGGAAACACTTACCAAGGGCATGCAGTGCTGAAATAATACTCCAGGTCAGTCATGTGTACCATCGTCAGCATTTTGGGTTTTTTCTTATGTACTGATTTTATTTTTCAGGTCTTTATATTTAAGGAACAGTAGCATTTCTTCCCCCAGAAAAACTTATAAGAAGGTGGGATTTCCATGTAACAAGATAGAGAATTCACAACAAAGTTTTAAACTGCAAATGAAGTGTAAGTTTTAATTATTTGAAACCCATGTACTACCATTGTATTATATATTACAATGTAATACATTATTCATCTTTATTGCAAGTATCTAATTTCCAATGTAATGCCTATCTTCTCATAAGCATGAAATATTATTCCCTTGATTACCAGTTTTAAAATATATATTTTATTAGGTTAACTGATGTCTACTCGTCAATAACTCATTCAAATGTGCTGAATAACCTTGCTCTTCTATACTTCCGCTTAGGTCTAACTGGCAGATAATATGGAAAGGAAGATCAATGATGGGCAGAAGTGAACTGTTCCATACTACAAGTTGCCCGTGTCTTTAATCGTCAATGCTGTCAAAGACAATGTAACTAAGAAAATCTTTAATCATTATCAGTAAACTTGATGAGTAGAGCAAAAACCTGAATTGGAACAGGCAGAACTTGAATGATGGTAACTATCAGTCATTAATGTTTCAAACTGAAAGGCATTTTCCAGGTATCATATATTACACCAAATTAAATACATGTCAGCCAGTCAAATAAAGGACATTGATTCATTGATAGAAGCCCCAAAGACAAATAGTACATCTGAATTAATCCATCAGTCTTTACAGAGTTATTTAAAACAGAGCCACAGTATTTAATAAAAGTTTGAATTTGTCTTCATTGGTTAATGCATTCTGTTCCCAGTTCAAATCAGACAACAGCTTAAGGAAGTTCATCTGAGGTCATTTCTGTGCTACACCACTTTCCATCTGATAATTTGCATCCAGTGATTTTTTTTTGTATTATTGCCCACTTTGTTTCATCACCTTATGATCAGATAAGCTGCAAACATACTTTATGCCTCCTTTATTCAATTTCTTGGTACATTTAAAAAAGAAATGGCTTTCCTAGAGCTCACCAACGGTGTCAGTTTGCAGGACAACACAGACAGAAAGCCACAATACTTCTATATTAGAAGAACAACTCAAAGGGATAAAAATTCTCAAAAGCTAGGGAAAATTAGTAATAAAAAGAATTATATTTAGCAAGATGATGAATAAAAGGGGATGTAATAAAAGTACACTGAGCAACAAATGATCTAGAGAAAGCAGCCTTTGAGCTGTTATTTTGGTTGCCTCATAGCACAGTAAAACAAAGAATGTTTTTCTCACTTGACATTAAGTAAACTAAAATTTTATTACAGAAATCGCTGACATCAAGAATTCAGCAAGCTTTAAAAATAACTGACACTAAAATGGACAAAATGTATGAAGAATTAAGAAAATAAACAATAATAAATATTTTGGAACTGATTGCAAATTTTATATTATGGTACCTCTCTCAAAGAGTATCGGCAACTTTAGCATGTAGGTTTACCTGCTCCAGAGCTTTCATGATTTCCGTCAGCCCATGTTGTACTGGGCATTAACAGAGCTTGATTTCACATTACACATCTCCAAGATCTGGTGTGGCTAGGCCATTGCTACACTGCAATGACTTCAGAGCCGAAAGTGTCAATTCACCCACCCCAGGACATCTGAGGCCATCAGGAAGGGATGGCTGAGATCATAATGATTCATTTCTTGGATCTTAGCAATTGTTGTACGGTATCACCAGGGAATGCAAGGGTGATTTCAGATACATGAGCAGCTTGCCACACTGAACATCTCTCAGGAGGTAATGACTTTTGGTCAATACCAACCTATTTGCAGCAGTCTGGCAAGTGTTTGCCTAAAACCAACACACTGCTAAAAAGTAATTATCTTGTTTGCTCATTGTTATGGAAGGGACACTGCACCTGCCACAATGCTGCTGGGAATTTGCTTTCCAAGGGAGCCAAGACCACCAGCAAGGAAGCTTGGGAGCAGTCATGAGAAGGAAAGAGTTATGAGGAGGACTTTCATGGCCTCTAATTTGATCTCCTTTCTTAGGAACAAAAAATTAGCCCTGGGAACTTAATGCAAACACAACACAAGGTGTGGAGTCTGTCTCAGATTTGAGCTGATGTAGATGTGAAGATATAGACCTGAGATTGGAGGAGCAGAATTTCCTATAGCCTGATTGAGGCAGAAACCCCTAAGTCTTGAAATGTCCAGGGTCTGGCAGAATCCAACCCTGTGTTACAGCTGAAGTAAATTTTCAGCTCTACTCGTTGAGACAAAAAACAAGCTTGCAGTATGTGACTCAAGGGTAAGAGATGATAAAGCATTCCCCTGAGTCCACAGTCAGCCTGAAAGAGTAACGTGGCACTGAGAATTCCCCTGGGCCCTTTCTGGACATACATTTTTTAAAACCTACAGTCCTGGATGCATTGGTATCAGCACAGGAAAAACTTTGTTTATCACAAAAATTAATAATGTTACTTAAGCACATATGCCACTCCAAAATAAGTGCTAGGAGTCTATCCATACACACCCTCATAACCACTGTTTCTTTTCTACATGTGACAGAAAGAAGGCCTTTGTGATGTTGCCCTGTTACACAAGGTCCTGGTGTCATCCTGTGTCTGAATTTTCCCTCCTCTAAGATTTCCTTGCATTTTACTCCAATGCCATTTATCTCTGATTGACAAACTGAGTTGATTTTAAATGCCATGAGTCAGCTTTAACTAATCTAACTGATATATGGCCTAGGCTTGTGCTAGAATGCACTAACAAATAATTCAACACAAGGTAGTCAAACTGAAGTAACTGAATTATAGTCTTCTGCGTTATTAATACAGGACCCTATTTCACCTAATTTCTCTTACAGAATAACCACATGGCTTTGCATTACAAAACAAACCCATTGCTAGTTGCTAGTTCCAATAGGGATGCTGGTTGTAAACCAGTCAGTCCTCTTGACTTAAGTCAACAGTCCAGCTCCCTGATTTCTCAGAAGGAACAGTAAAAACAGTGCAAAGCCTGTGACATTCACTGACGGACAGATAAAACATCTGAATTGCACTTTATTGTTGAAAGAATATGAAATAATGATAGCACTGCTATAAATCAAACAAGTGATAGAAAGGCCTGAAAGACACTAATGTTCAAAATTGCACATATGTGAGACAGCTATATCTGTAAACGACCATGCATCTAAGTATTTTCTATTGATCTGCTTCTCCTGAGACGTAGCTGAGCTACCACGGGCAGGCAGGACAACTAATGAGTCATGGAAGAAGCTGAAATAACAAGCCATAAGGTTAAATCAGAGATTAATTTAGTTTAGTATAATCTAGCTATGAACTTTCTCATTAAGCAAAAACATTCTGTGATAAAACACTAAAGTAAAACAGTAAAATAAAGTCTATCAAATGTCTCTAGCACTGTCTTCACACATTCTGTTGATAGCTCAAAACATATATGACAACTTTATGTTGGCTGTTTGGTTTTTGACATCTAATGGCAGAAAATATGTTCTGATCCTACATATGACAATTGTAAATTAATATCAACTTCAATACTTATTATCAATTTTCTATAAGAGGCATGCCATTAAGTAGAGCTCCTATCATTTTTCAATTGTCTGCTTACCCCAAAAGTAGCATTTGCATGTCTAAAACCATTTTTGATCCTATAAATAAGGATCATCCAACCAATTTTGAGATCCAATCAGACAAACGAAACATGGAAATCTCTGTAATACTCTGCTAATGTATTATTCCAAAGCAAGAACTACTGAGAACTGCACAGTGGGAGAAATGAGGATGAGCATTGGAATAACTTCAGAGAGGATATAACTGTAGACTAAACAAGGTAAAGCAGAATTCAAATTTCAGAGGAAAATAAAATAAAATACTGCCATTACTGAAACTCATACATTTCCTTGGATAGAACACTTTACTAGCTGCATTTATTGATTTCTCTACCAGAACTCTAAAGTTAGAAGATTTTCTTAAAACCACGCACAGTTGCATAGAAAAATCAAAGTACACTAAAAAAGCACAAGCTGGAAGAGATGGGCTTAGGAAATCTCCAGGTCAGATAATGCAAGGAAAATTAAATCAAGAAAACAAATCATGAGGTCCCTAGGCAAAGACCAAGGAAATCTAGAACCACCACAGACATATAACAACAGACACACATCCAAGTAAACCATGCAGTGAAGCCATTACCTTTCTCAGCCAGTACTCCCCTCTTCCACCTTACTCCTTACAATCCCAGATTTTGGCAAATATTAAGGTGGGTTTGTGCCTTTTCAGTTTGACTTGCAAGATACCATGCATTGAAGATGTCTGGAAATGTGGCTTATTTACTGACAGCAGGCATTTTACCCAAAACACAAACACAAAGGCTTTCTTTTAAATTGCATTAAAAATTGTATACATGGCTGTTTGTACAACTTTCTAATAACACTGATAAACTGTCTAAATGCACAGTAAAGTATTTGAATAAGAAGAGGGTAGTTACATGTCCAACACCTAATTTATGAGTCCAGTCGTAAGTATATGCTCAAAATATATAAATATTATAGTCCATTAGAGTGTATGCATACAAATTCATACTATAAACCTATACTCACACTATTTAACTAAAATGACATCAATATACATTACATTCATTATATCGAGTTATAGCCAATATACAAAAATAGATGTTCAGTTCTATATACACATACATACAGAACTTGCTTATGAATTTGAGGAAACTCATTTGTAGCCTTAGCAACGTAGCTAATGATGTAGATTTCTATTGGTAGCATTTTTAATAGCTTATATTATACTTCATTTGGTAATCTTAAAGGAAATTTAATATTTACTGGCAGAACTAGCAGCTAACTCAAACCGTTCTCACTAAATTGCATTTAAAATTCATTATTTGTTCATAAATATTTAAATTAAACACAAACAGGGTTTGCAAGGTGAGCCAAGACTCCCAAAACCCAAATACAAGTCCCTGCATGCTCTTTCCAAACTTAGCATTTACTTTTCATCGTAAGTATGCCCTCTCAATGCTTTAGGTTAAAAGAGATATATATATATTAAAAATATAGCAGAACAGTACTGCAAGCAAAATTCAAACATATGGGACAAGCAGAGGCTAGGAAAATTCAAGATGGTTGTTGAACCCGCTCCCTCCATGGCACATTTGTTCTTAGACATCAATGCATGTTAACAAATATTCCTTTATCTGTACTAGTGTTACTGTCTTCTACACAAAACAAGTATCAAAGTTCAGTCTCAACATTTTAGGACTTCTATTGAGCTCTGTGGTCTCAAGGATAAAATTCATCCTTGTTTAGGCAGTTAGCTTCCCATTCAATCCTGCTGGCTTCCTCAACAGAGATGAGATATAACATGAATATTAGTTTTATGAATCTGCAGACAGCATTTCTTGATCCCAAAAGGGATCATTCCCCCAATTCTAATGAACTCCTGTGACCCTGCAGCCTTTCTTGATGCTCCTCAATCTGCTTTCAACTGATTCTTTAAGCACCACCATGCACCCTCAGCAGCACATTCTGAATTCTTATCTCTATACTTTCTCTTTTGCTACCATCCCATGAGGTCTGATTTTATCTTTGATGCACAGTCAATTTTTTTTTCTCGTATTTGCTCCCAAATGGTTTGGAAATGTGTCAGGAGAATAAGAGAAAAAACAGCTCCTTTCTTGCTCTCAGAAAAAAAGCTGCTCTTATTTTGAAGAAAAATGCAATAAATACACAACCAGAACGTTCTTTACATAGATGTCTATGAGTTCCCTTTGACTAGACTTTCTTCTAATTTGAGAAGAAAAAGATGAAGACAGCCCCCACCTGTACCCCAGTCTATAGAGATCTTGTTTTGACATTGAATAACAGTGATGCTCTCAGAAAAGAGTGATGGAGAGCACTTCAAAAGCCTAATAAAGACCAGATGGAAAAGTGGCAATTTCCACTTTGCATAGATACACTAAGAAATTCACTGCCATTCTACATCTTGTTTAGCCTAACTGGGGCACTGAACACTAGGAGCCTGGTGACATGGTATGGTGGAGCCTGCTTTTCTGAAGACACATACACTGCCAGAGACTCTGAGCAGGGACACAACGCTGCAGGGAAGTACTGATTTTATCACAGGGTTTGGAAAACTCTCATGTTGCTTATTTAAAAGAGGGAAGACAGGTGGTTTTCTGTTTAGTTTTAGTTTTGTTTTTAAACAGGTGCCCATATTAATTTTTAACCATCAAACCACGCCTTTAAAAAAATTTAACCGTAAAATCAAAAACTCAGTTTTCTTGGTGTTAGGGACAGAAATTGCTTACACTGCATTAGGAGCTTGGGGAGACTGAACTTGGTCTAGGGGACAGGTACCCTGTGTGCTCCTGCACTCAGGCGAAGGTAGTGAACAGGAGGACCTGTAGTCTGAGCACTAACATAGGAACCCAAAGAGGTGAACAGAGGGTAGAAGCACCTCCAGAAACTTAATATACCTGTGGAGGAAATGGCTGGCAGCTCAGCAAAGAGGCAGTAGAAGCAATTGTCCATTGTCTAGCCACCACCAGGTCACCATTTTCATTCAAGAGAATGAAATAATGATTTCAAATAATTATTTTAATATATACACACGCACACACATACCACTACTGCAATACAAAAAGATGGAAATACCAGAACATGGCTCTAACAGAACGTTGTTATGAACAACCCAACCTATCAACCAAAACTTTCTTTCCAAAAGCCATTTTCACCAGCGTCAATGTGCTGGAGCCTTGTGCTTGTATTGATCATAACACATCCTACCCAAGGATCAGCTGTGGAAATTATTTAAAGCAATCAAGTGAAAGAAAGAGTTCATACCTTTTATAAGAGCTTCTTAAGTGAAGGCAAAGAATATTACAGCACATAGTGGAAAAGTTGTCTTCAGTGGTAATCTGGCTGACCCACACTGACATTTAAAAGCTTTTGCTATGCAAAATGCATCTGAAGTCTGTGATCATTCAATATGAAACAATAACAATCTAAAGGAGGATTGTCTCTATAACAATATATGACAGGATTTCATTGTATATTGCAGGATTAGAATATGGGGGGTGGGGGTGGAGGGGCGGGGCAGAATCTAACATTGCTTATTGTCTCAAATCAATAGATTAAGTTACATAGTGTCAAAAGTGTAAAAAAATACTTATTTAAATTTCTTCATTCCAACAGATGCATTCATTTGGGTTTATGCCATTATGACATGGCTCAAAAATCAGAGAAAGAATAACTAAAGCTCTTCCAGATTTTCACAGAAAATCTGCAACTGGTTTTCCCTGTTAGACAATTACTGTGAAATACTGACAGTTTGTGTTACTCTTGTATATTCACAATAAATGTTTTTTGAGACTGATTAGTGAAAACAAAGTGGAAATATTTAATCTTTCTCAGGAGCTAATCATTGCTTGTAATCAAGAAAGTGCAAGAGATTAGTCTTTAAATAACCTACAAACTCAATGTATTTAAAAATAAAAACTTAATTCTTGCCTGGAACATCACCGGTTTTAGGGCCCTACCACCAGGGAGGAAAAGAAACTATGTACTTGTCCTCTGGCATTATATAATCTCAAAAGGTTAAGCATGGAATTGCAGAGGTGGCTGAGCTCTCATGCAAACTCAGCTGAACCCAGGATTCTCACCAAAAATATTCTAGCATTGGAACAGTGGAGTTTTACAGAGGCAGTGTATGCAGGGAGCACCAAGAAGAAAGCAAGGTCAAGCTCAAATAAGGGGACTGGCACCAAATCTCTGGCTACCTTTGCTGCCAGAATTCTGGATGAATAGACTCTACTTTAACCCTTCTAGAAGCCATCCTGACAATAAATAGCAGCAGGAAATGCACAAAACCAGCCATTTTGACATAGTCCTCTTGCACATAAAAGGACTTCATGTACTCTTGTCAAAAGCAACAAAGGGCTGGAGGGAGTTTGGATAGGGTTTCCTTCAATAACATTCTGACACTCTGTAGAAGATTCAGCTGATGAGCGGAAATGTCACTACTTGAATGAGGGCAAGACAAATGTGGCACTCCGCTATTCCATTCTCTCCCTTGTGTCTCACATACAGATGATGTTAGTTTGCCCAGCTTTTTAAAAACAAATCCTATTCCGTTTTCTTCATTCTTGCACAGGATCAAGGGAAAACAGCACAAGATTGAGGCAAAACATGCACAACAATAAATAGGTAGATTGAGGAGAAGGGCAGTACTTCAGAATCATTAACTGTCCCCAGAATGTTAACACACTATGGAAATTCATCATTCTTGATAACTGAAGAATTCATTGATTAACAAAAAAGGTTTTCAAAGTATTTTCAAACACTCATTCTATGGATAGTTCAAACCCAAGACACTGACATGACTCTCTTCCAACAAACATCTGACTTGCCCAGTCATTTAAACTATCCATCCACTTAGTTTGTCTTGTTCTTGTTACTTTGCTGTCTGATGTCTTATGAGTGTTACTAGATTTTATCCTCACATTTTTCCTGTGATAGGAAGGAGTTATCCCTGAAATATCCATATAATAATATCTACTGCAAATAGAGTCTTCATCTCCCTAGTCTTGATCTAGAAGATAAGCATCTGTTTTAGGACTGCTTATATTAACAAGTAAATAATGAGTATTAGCAAAAGCAGTGGCTTTGATTTCCCACACTACATTGTCTTTATCTTTATTAAAACACAGTTGAAACATTGCTGCATTCTTATTCTTTCAGCCTCATTTAGTTGTTTTAAAACCTTCAGTACCAAAGTACTTTTCTAAGTCACACTTCTTTTTGTTTCATTGGTTGGGGTTGTTTTGTTATTACAAGTCCCCATTGCTAGTTTTCCTGATCCTTCCACAAGCGACAGTGATAAACAATGAAATCCAGAGCCCTTGGAAAGCTGCTGCATCTTGGCTGGAACAGTTTGCTGAAGTAATGGCGATTCCAGTAAACAAACAGGCAGATTCATTTACAAATCGATATGAATGAGCTGAGTGAGGAAATTGGGGGGTGCTATTTTGCTGTAGAGCAGCCCACTAGCCTCTTGATTTAACTGTTCGCCCACGGCCACTGTCAGTGTTCATAGCTCCAGTGATGTGGGAAAACAGATGGGACCTAAGCGTTCACTATTAATTACAGCAGTCAACATAAAAGCTTCAGTATTTTGGGGAGATTTTTTTTTTTTTTTTTTTTTTGATAAATTTTGGTCAAGGTGAAAAGAATCGACTTCAGCTTTATACATAACCAAAGCATCTTGATACAGCAACAGTTTAACTGGGTCATTACCTCCCTGTAGAGATTTATATGTACTCTTAATTCTAGTTTTAGACTAGCAATTGCAACAGTGCAAACATATCTCATTAAGGGCCTATGTAGCTCATTTTAACATCAGCACCACTATTTACTGTTAGGATCTCTTAAACTCTTAATCAATTTATCACAAGTAATGAGTTAAATTTATCACAAAGGGAAACATTTGAAAGGGGAGTGAAATAAAAAGAACAAGAGAAAGACATAAATTATCTGGCTAGAAAAGCTGGATTTCATTTTCCAAAGTAGCAAAAACCAGAACAGAGATAAAGATTATGTGTACGCCACGTTGTGGGAACATCAATGTGACTGTTATACTCCTGACATGTAAGGCAGCAGCTATCAGCAATGCAAGCTGTCCAGTATAGCCAGGTTGATATAAACATGCTCATAGATTTTCTACTTAAAAGACTATAGAGATTGCAACTCCCTTTGACATTCTTATTAACCACCAAATACAAGTAACCAACTAAGACTTTCTTCTGCAGACACCAGAAGGACAAGCCTCAAAATGGCAAAACTGACTCTTCAGCCTCAGGTTATTCACAAATTTGTTGATGCTTTGTCACTTCCAACTCAGCCATTTCATTCAGGTTTGTTTTCCTTTCCAACTGGGATTGCAACATTCCACAAATTTCATTTAGAAATCCCAAATAACAGGTTCTGCACAAGTTAACATTAAACTATGGAGTCTTTTGGGACCAACGCCTGGCTGACTTCATCGCTCGCACTGAAGCACTCCACACATTCCCCAGGAGGCCTCTGCTCTTTGTGATGATACCAGCAGCACTGGGGTGGCTTTTCCCTGCTCACTCTTGTATTCAGGCTTTGACCTTTTCTCATTTTACTCTTTGTGCCCTGCCCATTCACAAAAAATTCAGCTTGAGTGAAGTGGGTTTTCTACACTGTCTCTGTTCCATTTGGTCAGCGTTGCAAGTCCCCTGCATGAAATAATAACCAATTCCAACAGGCTTTTAAAGATACAGTTCTCCGCCTAGTTTACGCTGAAAGATGTTGACACTATTTGCAAATATCTGAAGAGCACATCAAAAATGTGAATGTTCTCAATGAGCTGAAACAGAACAACTCTGAAGAACTTGCACCCTTTGGTTCATTTCTGCTCCAGTATCTCTCTTTTTCTTTTCCAGCTGCACAGAACACAGATACTTACTCTCTGTTCTTCCATACTTCCATACACACAAATTCCTCCTTAAATGACTGACCTAGGTATAGTATAATATGCAAGATATGTGTGTGTAATACATACAATACATACATATTTTTATATATTATATTACATAAGCATATACATTTACTCAAACATGTTTGATGTTAAATATAATTATTATTAATTAGCTCTAAGTAATTAACTGTTACTTATTTTTATGTACATATATATATCATAAAAAACTACTTGGGTGAAAATTACATGATCTTTGGACAGACATTTCTTGTAAAAGAGCTATATGGGTAATATTATTTTAAAGGATTTTAATCCTTAACCACAGAAAATAGTAACCCTATTGAAATCCAGACATACATTTTAAAAAAGTATAAAACATATTGAAATATAGTCAGAAAGAGAGGAAAAGTTGAAGATGCAAATACAAACTGAAGTTATGAGTATCCAAACAAGGAACCTGAGATTCACTTGGTTCTCCAGCAGTTTGGGCTGTGCAAACTTTTCTGAAGAATCTTACGCAAACTCTCTTATTAAGTTATTTAGAGAAATACTGAGAAAAAAGCAAAGCTCTACTATTCTATACAGATTAATGCATTACATGAAAATTTTCCCAAAGGAAGATGGAGGATGTTCTGGCTGCTGATGTAGGAGGTGCCCTGACACACAGAATCCTACATGCATGACAACTACCTAGAGCTCAATTGTGTTGTTTGCAGCAATGTTTCACACTTTGGGCTCTTAATGACGGAAGTAGGCAGTGAGAATCCCAGCCATACTTTCCCAAAGATTTAAGGGGGCCTCTTTTTATCACAATTTTGTCTCTTTCATATTTTTTTTTCGCACTTCTGCGTGCCATACGTTTTCCAAATTGGACACTTCCACTACTTATTTGGCCTGGATGATGTAACCATCTTATTTACACGGTGACGTTTCCAGTGTTAGGGTGCCTCTTGGTTATGCGAGCTGTCAGGGATGAGTCTGACTTGAGCTGCATGCTTTTATTAAGTACTTGTAACTGTATCCAGGCTGAAGTGCTGTATTTGCTAGATTGTTCTGACTTTAAATCAAGATGCATTCAGAACTGACGTTGATTTTTAAATTATCTTGAATGTTAGTAGTCTAGAAAATGAACACCATGGTGTTAGGATTTTTGTTTTGTTTTTTGAATATGCTAGTGCATATCTCAAAATATCCTCTATACTCTTTCATAACCTTATGGGAAAACACGTTGGGGAACTTGTCATATTTTCAAGTCAATATACTTTCATTAAACACACAAAGTCATTGTCCATATATCAAGGCTTGGGTTTTTTCCCTTTTCAATGTTATCTAAAAATAATTTTAACAAGATTTTTTCCCTTGGAAATTTGGAAGCAAAATATGAATTATATATCAAGACGAATCACTCAAGGTGCTTTCCTAAAGGGTGTCCTTGGAATCCAATTGCTATTTGCACACACATTAATAAAGTGCAAAGCTTTTAAAACTGATTGCTTCAAGTTGAATGGATGGGTCAGTGCCGAACAAATTGATCTCATTCACAGAGCATGGTCTATAGCAAACTATAACTCCATTACAATGAAAGGGCTCAATTTAATAAATAAAATACAGATTTTCAAAGTTACCTAAGCAGCTCTTACATGTTCTGTAGGACTGTATGTGCAAGCTGCATTATTTATCTGAAACTAAAATGAACACTCACTACTCAAAGAGAGTTTTAATATTTGACACAGTGTGTAAGGGTTAAAGGCCACATGTCTGACAAAAGGATCACCAGAGTGACAGGACTATCAGTTCTGTCAAATGAAACAACTAGGGGTCAATGGTGGCAAAGACATACCTGGCAGTATCAAATGAAAGGATGACCTTTTGGGCAAGTTCTTGATTTGACATTTAGAAGTTCAGTCCCCATTTCAGGTGAACTCAGTAAATTGCCTACTTTCTCTGTAGCCCCATGCCCCAGCTGGAAAAAAGGGGACTAATAATCCTTTACCTCCACATTTTATGTTCTGTAAGGATAATCATTAGTTACCTGCCTCAACAGAAAGAGATCAACCTTGAAAAGTGATCCTTGAAAAAAAGTTGTGAAAATATGTCTTAACAAAACCCTGAACAAGCAGTGAACAAAAATGACAGCAAAATCAGCAAATCCATGTACAGAAACCTCATTATATTTCTTTCTATGAAAATTTCAATATAAAGACTTTTCCAGCAAAAAGGCATTACTAAAAACTACAACTCTATCAGAAATTGTTCTTACAACACAGAGTTTATGTCCTGCCCCACAGAGAACACTGTCAGAGCTGCTTTTATTCCCTTAGCACTCACACTGCAAAGGAAATGACCCCAAAACCTGGAAAAATGTCTCCTTTCTCAATAAGACTAATATGAAGGAATTCTGCACATTGCTGTTTGCTTCATTAAAACAAGCAAACAAACAACAATAAAAACAGGGAGTAAAATCTCCACTGCCTACTGATATACAGCTTTCCAATAGTTGGAGGACAGCACACGAAACAAACTGCATATGTGATAAGAACTGCAAAGACAAACAGGGCCAACTCTTAATGTGTCACTCTGGAGAGCACACACTGCCCGTCCGAAGAGATGATGTAAGCCCCAGCCCACAACAAAGTGCTGCCACTGCCAGCCTACCTCTTCACTCCATGTGTGCAATGCCTTCCAGTTCCCCGTACCTTTGAAGACACCTTCCGCATAGTTGCCTTTCTAAGAATTAGAAGATCTTCTTACATACCATTAAAGTAGTTTCTTCTTATCCCATTTCTCTTCCCTGATGCCAGAAATTATTTTAGATCCCTCCTTTTTCACACCCTTCATGGCCCTATACCTATCACCTCTCCCTTCTACCTGCAGATCCTTTAACGTGTGGTTCACGCACACTGCCTTGAACCCTCTCTTCTGGTCTCCATCTAAGTTCTCTTCATTCTGGTTTCTACCTTCCACACTTAACTGAAACTGTTCCTACTCATGTTCACTTTTCTTAGCCAAACTCTAAAATTGTTACTCTCCTCTCTTTGACTTGCCAGACGTTTTTAATACAGCTGACCATGTTTCTTCTTGATAAACCTCCTCATCCCAGCACTTCTATCCTGGGTTTCCTCCTATGCCACTCCTTCAGCACAGCCTCTCCAGGGCATACTTTCTGTGATATTCTTCAAGTTCCCAAGGAGGGTCCCATGCCCATTCACTCTGTAATCTCCTCTCTTCACACTAACATCATCCAGCGAGCAAAGTAGCGAAAAATCCACTGCCATTCACATGCTGATGAATCTTGATATACTTCTCTGTGACACATTTTTCATATTCTGTTCAGTCTAAATTGTTAGCCTGCTTTCTGGATACCCTCATAAACTTTGTGTGGATAATGAGATTTCTCAACCCTCTCCCTTCAGGGAAAGGAAATCCTTTTTCTCAGTTGAAATGGACAGCTAGAACATCAAACCTGCCAATTTGGACTGCAATGCAAGTGTTATCTTTGCCTCTTACTTCTTTCAAAGCCTCTCATCCAGGATAAGCCCAAAATCTTGCAGATTCGTTAGACCTAACCTTTCTAATAAACAGTTCTTTTTACCCATCTGTAATGTTAAAACTCCTTTCCCAGCTCTGATGACATTACATATCGATTACTACAAAGTTCATCTTTCTGACCTTAAGAGTTGCAAGCTTCTCTCATATCTTGCTGAAACTTCTGCTACAAAGAAGATCCCTAACCACTTGCTTTGATCATTTCACCCATCTCCTTACACTGCTTCAGTACCTCCCTTGCTACCTGTCACATCAAAGGTATGATAACTATCTTCACTTCCAACATCATATACTTTTTACTCCAATCTTCCAGGTTACCCCTAATTCATCATCAAAATTTTGGTCTTGGTGGCAACCTTCTTCACCTACCCTTATTTATAAAAACCCTCCACAAATGTCTTTAAACTCCCTTATACCTTCTTTTCAAACCGCTAATTTATAAGATCCTGGTACGAAGACACTATTTCTGTCATTGAACAACATTCATCACCAATCCCTTTTACTCTCCAGATAGCTGTCTGTCACCACTTGCACACTGTAAATTCTCTGGGGACACACACTCATACCGCACCTAGTAAAACAACATCCCAATTCATAACTAGATACTTGAGTATAACAAGCATACTAGTTATAATAGCACCAGTAGTAACAGTAGCAATAGGAAAAATAATTATTAGTATAGGACGATACTCTTTTTTGAAAACAACTCTTAAATCCTTGCTAACTTTTAAGGTATTTTCCACCCTCCAAGGTACAAAGGTAAATAAAGGAACTGACACATCATGCTTCATGCTGGTGATATACTACTCTGTTCATTTGACACAGAACACTCTTTGCCTGAGGACAAGACAATCTTATTGCACAGTTACCACACTGTCTCAAGTTATAAGCTTAATTTAATCAGATCTAACTGCTTGCCCTTGATGAACAAGGTTCCCAAATATTTCTTCCCTTACATTTCCAGAGAGCTCCCATGAGCCTCTATTTTGGTTTTCTTTTTGGACTTCTATGCTTTGAACAATGAAGAAATGGGCATAACATTCAGCATTGCCTCCTACACATTGGACAGCGCTGCATCAACGAAGCTAAACCTTGCACCTATGCTGTAATTTGCCTCCCTGACATAGAAATAACTTTCAGAAAAACAGAGCACCAGTCCTAGGACACCTTGCTTGGGATTAATCTTCTCAAACCAAGGTAAATCTTGCCCAAGCTTTTATCTCACACACAGACAGCACTCTACTGTATGCAGCAAGCAATTAGTGAAGGCTTAAATAATTTTCCAAATTAGTTTGAAACTAAAAATAAGTCTTGGGTAAATATAATTTTATTTCACCTACTAAAAGTGATTAAAAACCTCCTGTGAAAAGATGCAAAGCAGGTGTAAAATATAATTAGCAATTATTACTCTTCCCTTCTAAGGATAAATGGCCACCTTCTATAACCTCTGAAACAACTAATGAAATGAGTCAGTGATTTTCTTAATCTAGAACACCAGGTCTAGAAGTGTATTTTAAGGGAGAGATGATGGACTGGCTGCACAAAACCCTGTACTCCAAGTCAATCCTTGTGCTTAGAGATGCTTGTAGATATGTCCATGGAAAAAGTTAACCTGTAGCTATGGTGTGTACATGCTGGTGTTGCAGGTTCAAAAATTGAACATATAATAATTGCAGTATGTATTTTATAATCTTCAAAGTCAAGTTGCCCTAGCACAGTAAGCTGAAAAATTCACTGAATTCATATGAAAAAATAAAACTGGAAGATGGCAAATAGCTTTTGTATGGCCATCACTTTTTTCTGATTTTTACAAAGCAAACGCATTTTCTCATGTAACTGTACTGCTTCTACTAGTGTCTTACAATAGGCAAACACTGGTATAGTGATGAAATACAAATGCAGGAGCATATTTTACAATTAATAATCCATAATTAATTAGTAATCTCTGCTTTCTGGTAAACTATACATAAACTCCAGAAAATTATCCTTGCTGGGAATGTTAAAGTCATCTGCAGTTTGCAGCATTGTGGAGAGATATTTTGCATACATTTATGTATTATAATGACCACAGATATGTCAGAGTATTTAACTTAACTTTCCATTACTTTAAAAAAATATGTATGTATATATAATCTTTATCTTTAAATTGCTCGATATCCCAGGAGTCAGTCAAACAATCTGAAGTAAAATAAATTGGAAAAAAAGAGCCATGAAGGAGTAGGTGAAGGTGGGGTTAGTTTTTGGTAGCCTTGGTTTTTTTTGCTAACTGGAGAGTTGTCCTGCCTCAGCTCTTACAAAAGCTGATACTGGATGCTATTAAAGCCAGTACTAAAGAAGGTGAACTGCATGTGGCCCAATACAACATTTCTGTGTTTTCAAGTCATCAACAGCTCCTCTTCCTTCAAAAAAACCCCTCATAAATATAGCCCCTCCTGACAGCTAGAATCCCCCCAATCTTGAGGTTAAATCTCTACAGAGAGCTATTTCTGGAACTGACTGTGTTAACATGGGGTTACAACTGGAGGGAGAAACCCATGAACACTAACATGGCGCTGCGCGAACAGCAACTCCTGTGTCCAGGACATGAATGTCAGTCTCCATATCCCATTGCCTTCCACTGTACGGACACGTCAGCTTTTTCAAAGCCCTCCCATGTGAACAGGCTTACCTTGCACCACGCTGTTCAGCTTCCATATTTAACAGAGAGATTGAGGAAAGATAAAATACAATGGATGAGAAAATTAACAAAGAGAATGAAAAAAGAAAATTAAGTAATGAAAAATAACAAGAAATGAAAATTAGTGAAGCTCACAATAAAATTAATAGTTAATTTAAAATATTTCGATGCTTTTGTCAACCAGATATTTGACACGGTTTCCTTTAGACCTGACATCCTTACTTGTGGACAGCAGCAAAATTTTTAGGAACTGAGTCATGTTTTAGCAACAGAGCACCTGCAATGAAACAAGAACCCAAGAGGACACTGAAGATTAAGCATTTGGAGCAAGAGGAATGCCTAGTTCCTGTACATACAGATTTAATGACATTTAAAAATAAATGATCCCCTACGCATAAGTGCCCAGTCATCAGATTCAAAATATGAGCTGAAAAATCTAGTTCCTCAAGACCAGACATATTATTACTGACACTGAGGGACTCAGTAAGACTGCTAGTAAAATAGTTTCTGGACTCATAAGGGCTTTGTGTAACTCTTGCCAATGTACTCAATTTCCATATTTTTTCTCAATTGACCCACAGCGCTTCACAAAACTGCTATCAGTTATTGTTAGGGATGTACAAAACTGGATGCAAGCCTCATGTTTGTCCCAATTTCAACATTCAGGTTCAAAATTTGATGCAACATTACTTGCTGAGTAAAACAAGAGATTTCTAAAATTATTGTCACTTAAACATACCTGCAGTAGTAAAAGGAATGTCATTTACATGAAGATATGTAGGCAATTCATAAAGTCATTTATTCACCAAATTATGATTTTGTTTTCCTCTTCACAGTGCCTACAAATCTATAATAACATATGCATGTAAATGATTGTTCCAAACATATTCTCACAGTGATCCCATAGCTTAGATTAATCATGGTGAAACAAAATGTGGGAGAGTTTGGGGGCTTTTTTTGGCCCAATGGAAAGAAACCTGCTTCTAAGCCAATTTATCCCAAAATGGAAGGCTTTGTTTTCAGTTAGGTTTTAGCAGTTTAATGAGGTTTGCTTGGATTTTAATTATAATTATTATTCTCTTTAAGCACAGAGTCTTCCCTGTATTGCAAATGTCAACAACAGCAGACAAGGTTTTAGCCTGGAGGAAGAAATAGAAAACCAGAGGAGGATTTAGAAAAAATAAGGCGGGTATAATGTAACTTGAACTATTGAAAGAAGAAAGTATTATTTCTACAGTTCTGTTACCAGCACTCACAAATCACTACCAGCCCTTTAAACAAAGATATTGCCTTCTAAAAACAGAAAAGGCATAATACTTTTTTTCCCCAAATTATTCACCAATATTTCAAGATGTTTATATACTGTATATAAAACAGAGATACAGACTAATATGCTGAACATTTGCAACGTAAATAAAGAGACATATGCCAATATGAAATGCCAAGTGCCAGAAAATTAGTATTAAACAATTTTTCCTGTTAAATTCTGAAAATTGAAGGTCTTTGCTTCCTCTGAAAAACCACTTCATACAATTGCTTGTGGGTGCAGACTGTTCAAGATGCCATAAATAATTTCTGCAGCTCCGGTCAAGTAATAGCATGCCACCAACTGCAGAAGGGAAAAAGGGAAGGCTGGAGCATTGTTCACAAACCAGTGCCAGCCGGGAGTGCTCTGGGAGTAAGGTACTCAGCAGCTTCAATGACCAGGAATGAAGGAAGGCCACAAATCAGTGTGAAATGATCCCCAAAGCAGAATATCTATATTTTTTTAAAGAACCAGTCAGAACGTTTGACGTGAACTAGGGTAAAAGAGAAACAGTCTTTGCTTCCCAGTGAGGACACAGAGGTGACTACATGAACAGGGCAGAGATAAATTACAACTGTTTAACAAATGTAGTATTATTCTGGAAATTTATAGCTTCAGCTCAGATTGGAATTGCAGTGATTCAGATGATAACCCTGCTGCAATGATACAGTCTTTTAGTAATAATTTTTAATGCAATTAATCTGCTCTCTTTTATTAATAATTTTTTTTAACTTGTTTACTCTACTAGGCATGCAAAGAGTTCTGCTTTCAGCTGGTATGCTGCAGTGATATGCATATATACAAGCAACCTTATTGCAGTAAGCCTACTAGCTTACAGGCAAGACAGACTCACAACTAACGATATAATTTTCAAAGATGTGCCTAAACAGAAACATTTTGCACTTCAGTGGAGCTGCCAAAAAAAAAGTTAGGTTGAGTTAAAGGTTTTGTAAAGCCAAGAATTCCTTCTCTTTTCAAATCAATAACCACATGCAACTGTGTTACAGCCTCTATTTTACTGGTTTTCAAAAGTAAAGGTAATAATACCTGTGAAGAAGGAAAAAAAGAAAAGCCTCCACAGCAAACAGTCACTGAATGTCTGCAATAGGAAACTTGAGAAACACTAAACTACAAGATCTCTTCCTCCTCTTCAAACATCTTGTATACAAAATGTACAAAGTCTGAATTAATTCACACAACAAATATTTCCTGATATGTCTTCAGAAGGACCCCTGGGTCACCTAGAACTTCCTTCAAACTATTCAGGAAAGACTGCTAGACTAAGTCACCAAAGTGTTTTATCTAGTCAACTCTTGAACACCCTGAAGAATGATGCCTTGCTGACCTCTCTTGCCAAGCACTCACATTGTCTAATTGACCTCCCTGTTAGAAAGCATTCCCTGTTTAGCTTCAGGTCATTACTTTCTGTTAGACCACCCATGATCACCTTAAATAATTCCTCCTCCTTCTCCTCCTCTCATGTTTCTTCTCAAGTATTTGTCAGTTATATTCCCTTAGGCAGGCTGTATATAGCTCATTCCTGAGACCTGTCTTCATAGGTCATGCTCTCCTTTCCTTTTATCATTTTTGTCACCTCTCTTTGAACGGCTTTCCATGTTTTCATGTCACTATGCAGTGTAGAGCCCTTAATGACAAAAGCAATCCGTACAAATATACCTCTACTTGCAACCAAAAAAATATATCCATTGGTAAGCGGAAGAGGCAGATGAAGCCTGGCTGTGCCAAAGTGGGAGCCTTTTGAATGTCAAATCCCATGTCCGGGCCAAAGAGACTAACAGAATAGCTGAAAGTAATAAATCTCCTTCCCATTTCTGAGTTACTAGTTTTTCTTCTTTTCTTTCTATATATTGCCTTGCAAGGAGATCACATAGTCTTCAAAATATAAAATCATTTTTGCTGTTACATGCATACCTGTTAAAATTGAGACTCATTTTGCATATAAACCGAACAATGGCACCAGGCCAAATATGTTGGGGATTTTTTGAAGGTGGAGAAGGGAACATTTTTCTCAAAATGATTAAGGACGGACACAATTTCTTTAGATTAGGTTTGCTTTAATCCCAAAGTGACCTTTTAATGCAAAACCTAGGGTAGGTAACATTTTATAAATGCATTTACCTTCTGTTTTCTGAATAAAGGCTGATTCCATGTTTATACCTATAGCATTGAAAAGATTTTTTTTCCTCTCTCCCTCTCTCTATTCTTACAGTCAAAGCAGTTTCATAGCAGAACAATAAACCTTGAAAACTTATGAAATGTCAGTAATATCAGCTGCAGTAAGTTTGGCGCAACAGTACCAGGCATTGACAATGCTAAGACAGTAAAGTGAAAATGATGCTTAAACAAAAATTAAAGAAAATCATAAAATTGAGGAGTTATAGGATTCAGAACGTTTTTCACATATGAGATGTCAGAGTACCCTAACTCTGTGCATCCAAAGACAGATGAGATCTCTCTGGCCCACCCAAGAAATAAGCGAGGCTGAAATCTGGATCCATATTTTTAGCAGGAGAAATGCACCTCTTGCAATATCATAACAGGCAAAATAAATCTTATACCAGCTTCCAATGGCTGATGTCTATGACTTCTGCTAAGAAAAATTTTTTAAAACCATTCATACCAGGCTTCATAATCCAGACACTAGCAAGAAAGTCTCTTATATTTGTTCTGCATTCCACAGAAGGGTTTGTGTGTAACACCTGGTTTTTATGAAGTTATATTATTAGCCAGTAGATTTTAATAAGATCTAGCTGAACTTTTTCAGACATTTTTCCCCTGCTTCAAAATATCAACTCAGCAAAACTGAAAATCTTAACAAGGAACCTCTTTTTCACATGGAATTTTCCATTTCCAGATATTTATGGAAACAAAACTTTAAATCCAATTTCTCCTCTTTGTTCTTAAGTTCTTATTTGGAACTTGAGCTAAAATAGAAAAGATGAAAATAAACATACACAAAATTTAAAAATAAAATCTTTAAAATGCCTTCTCAGGTTACTACTTACATTTTTATAGAGACCCGGATTGTTTTTTTCCAAAACAGAAAAGGCAAATTGTTTCAAAACCTCAAAAAACTTCCAAGGTGCAGAGCTGGATTTGTAACAATACTAGTCAGTATACAACTATATAGTACCTATTGAACAAAATATTTACTAACTTTGGAAATATGTAAACCCATCTAAGGCACGTACTACTGCATGTTGTGAATAATGTATTTCTGTAAATTATGTAAGAATGAGTATTTAATTTAAGCTGAAAGTTGTTTTCTAGACTGTCTGAAATTGTGCTGTAGATAATTAGTTGCACTTATTGAGTGAGATATTGAGGAATCACAGTTATTCTAACTTTCCACAAAATATAAGCCCAGCCTCTGCTTGCGAAGCATTCTTCCCTACACGGTGCACCTCGCATCTCAAGTGTTTTCAGAGTTCCTTTATAAGATTAAAATATTCTTTTATAAAGCTTTACTGAATCAATCAACATTCAATATAGGAAGATTGCCAAATAAATTAATTTTCATTTCTGCCCACAGTTAAACTCCTGGAGGGATCTGGAAAAATATCAAGATCATTAGCCTTAATGCCTATAATACACACTGCTTTAAGGTGAAGTGAGTAGTAAAACAGTTTAATACATTAGCCGCTACACTCGAGAGACCTGTAGGATCCTGACAGTGCACGCATGTAACTCTTACAAACCTTTCTGGAGCCTTGTGCACTGAAGGGGGACATACTTCCTACCCAGCGTGGGTCTCAGTAAAACACGTGTTGATTTCCTTTTAATACCTGGTTTGCATACTTTGTTAGGACTCACTGGAAAACTAAGCAATGTGTATTTTTGCTGGAGGCCTGCTATGAAGCAAATAAAACCACTGAGTTGTGTATAGGTTACCACACTTTGAGGACAAGTATTCCCCCATTCCTCTACTGAAAATCCCTGTGTATTCACAAACACAAGTAGAATTTGTCCCTGTGCTTAGTCTTTCCCAAGCTATCCATTTGCCTCATTTATTTATGATAAAATTTACCCTATTAATTTAAAAATCACTGATGAACATAAATGTGGAGAATTTACTTATGCTGATATGATAAAAGAACTTAATGAGCTAATTTAAGTTGATTTTTTTTTTAATTTAGCAGGCTTTGAAGCCGCAAAACTGATAATTGGAAACAGGTCTCATCCACATTTTAATTTCTTGGTTCAGTCTTATCCTTGGTTAGTTAAAAAAAGAATAAAACCCCCCACCTATTTCATTGCCAAATTCTTAGCTAATGAATACATGTAAACTTACACCGAGGATCCAACTCTCGTTCTCAACTCTGACATATAAAGCACTGTAAAGTAATTCATTATTTAGTACTAAAGAAGCTGGATAAAACTAATTAATGCCAAAAATTAGCCCACAGCCCAACATTAATTACAAGTTTGCCCAACAGCTACCTCCCTGTCCTAATTAGCCTCGTTGATTTCAAGAAACCATTAAGAAAAAGAGACAAACATATAATTTCTACTTCATACTTGATAAAAACCACTGTGAGTCAGCTTTCAAACATCAGTAAGATGCCCCTTGAACATGCATTTGGAGATTTCCACAGTAAAGACAACTCTCCCAGGCACACTATGTTTAATTTCCAATAGACTCAGTAGATTTTTCTGTTAACTTGTAGACAGTGGTTGAAATCCAGGTCAAAAGTACTGGTATGGAAGACAACCAGAAAAAAAGAATTGCCCCATAGAGCTGTATATTATTTTGAAAGTGCTTATCCGGCTCATTTTGTCCCATTTGCATTAACCACAAAGTACACATTACATGGAGTACCTGACAATTCAATTCTCCAACACTGCAGTCTGACAATCTTATTTGACATATACCAACCAGCATTGTCAAAATCTATCACTTCAGAAAACATGGCAAGATATCACATTAGTCATCATATAAGTTCCTGAAATGTTGGTGATAAAAACAGTTGTGCACTGACCTCATTAATAAAAGTCTGGGCTCCCCGTGGGCTTAGGAGCAAGATAGCCCTTCGCAACGTGTCCCGATAGCGGTTCAGCTCTTCTGTTTTCATGGTGGTGAAAAGGTTGGCAAAGACTCTGCTGATGTTCCTGTCCACTTTCTGTAGTGATACATCAAGTCCCAGTCTTGAGGCCTGATCGAGAAATCCCTGCAGTCCACGTATATCTGTAGCACGGGGAGGCGGGAAAGAAAGAAAAGAAAAGAAAAGAAAAAAAACCACTGCATCAACCTTCGCCAATTAGGCAAGCATCATTAATTAGGTGGAAAAAGATGATTTTTCTTGCAGTGCTTTCAGAAGAAGAGTATTCCACACAGCTATCTTACACAGCTCCCTTTCATAGCCAATGCCAATAGGGAAACTCCATCAATTACTTTTCCCCAGAGTTGTCTGAATGACTCAGGAAGAGCCAGTTCATGTATTTGGGTGGCTGTGGATACCTCTTCAGAAGCTCAAGGCCACAGGGCTTAACACTGCATAAACAAAAAGACAGTCCCACCCTAACAATATTACAGTTTAAATGCATAAATCCAAGAACAGATAAATAAGTAGGAGGATAAATCACTGACCTCTAAACTTCTTTCCTTCTACCTCAACTTATATCACATAAGATCACGCCTGCTTTTTCCATGAAAAAATTACAATATCCAGAATATACACAGACCTCCTTTTGACCCCTTTTTTTCCACTTTCCCTACAATGAATAACCTACCTAACCAGAGGTTTACCATTAACCTGTAAACCTATGAAACAGTACACCAAGCCCCAAATTATTAGGATATATTACAGTGTAAAAAAATTGGCTTTCAGTAGGAGAAATAATGAAAACAAGCCCCTTCAAAACCTGTTCCTTGGAGCTCTGCCCCT
Source organism: Morus bassanus (assembly GCA_031468815.1). NCBI lineage: Eukaryota > Metazoa > Chordata > Aves > Suliformes > Sulidae > Morus > Morus bassanus. The sequence continues at coordinate 10,196,143 of CM062583.1, forward strand.
CAACTTTAGGCTGATTGAAAAAAATATATTTTCCTAACCACATTTGTTAGGACATTAATGTGGAGGAAGACACAATTTATATTATTTTCATGATGAATCTGCTGGTTCAAACTGTACTCTGTCTTCATGACTCTCAGCGTTTTTCTATAATAAATGTCTGAGTTTATATTTTGTAGTGAAATTTAGAGCAAGAAAAAGGTCAGAGCTCATATAGAACCCGGTTGCTCTCAAAATTAACAGTGACCTGATCACAGCTACATCATGTCATTAGGAGCCCTTAATTCTATCTGAAACACATATAACTTGTCTTGAATAAGAAAGTATTTAACCCTCTTTTCTCACATTAATTTCTCACACTTTTATTATCAAATTTCAGCTCATGGATGAAGCTGAATGGTGTAAGTTAGAATACATTTATTGTTTTCATAATAAAACCTGCTCTTCAGAAAACTTTCCTGTAACTCTAATGATCTCCATAAACTAGATTGTAACAGCTGGTGGTGTTCGGTTTTTTGTTTGGGGTTTTTGTTTTTGTTTGTTTGTTTGTTTTTGGGGTGTGTGTGTGTGGTTTTTTTGGTTTTTTTTTTTTAAACCTTGGAAGTAACCAACTTCTAATGAAATTCTAAGTATCAATACCACAGACACTGCTAAAGACAGAGGACTCAAAACCAGTCTGATTCAAGTCAATAGCATTCCTTGCTGCGCCATCTGGGTGGGCTTTTAGACCACCACCAACATTGGTGTTGCATGGACATATAATATAAACGTGAACTCCTTTTCTCTCCCCCTAAAAACATTGTATGAAACCTGATACAAGTAACACCCTGAGAGCATAACACCCGTTAAAGACTTTAGCTCGTGTACAAGTACAATATATTCAGGTCAACGAGATAACTAGCAAGCTTTAGATCCAAAAGAAAAGCACTGAAAGTTACCTTGAGTAGCTTCGTACTTCTATCCAAACATGGGAATGCTGTTAATGTGATTAATTCAGCCTCAGAAAACAGCTGAATTACAGAGAAGCACCAGAAAGGAACAGAAATTAAGCTAGGGATGTACCAACCACAGCAGACCCTCTACTGCCTTTTTAACTCAGGTTTAGTTGATATGATCATCACTTCAGCCAACCCCACCCGTCAGGAAAGGTGAACTCAGGAGGGGTTTTTTCGCTAGTGACTTAGGCACGTCTATAGCAATTTTGTCACACTGTTAAATACCTGCTAGACTTGCTTACTGTCTAAAATCCTAAGTCACTGAGGAAAGGAAGGGGTTTATTGCTATGCAGGCATTTCTGGAAAATGCCAGAAGACTTTAGCACTTGTATAGCTGCTAAATATTGCAAGTGTGCTGAAATAATGACAGTGACAAACAACTATTGTTTACAGGTTAAAGTATTTTATTAAAGTTGTCAAGCTACATTTGAATTTTACTAATTTAAATTCAGTAAACCAGCATTCATTACTATACCTATGCTCAGTTTATGGATCTGTGATACATGAAACACAAAGATTTTTCTTTTAATGATGTTTAGTCCTTCAAAATTACTGCAGTGCTTGACAAGCAGTAAGAAAATTATCTTTTTTTATAGTTCAGTAACAACTTGTCTTTTTGTGCAAGCACCTGAAGTTACCACTGCTCAAAGGAAAGCTGTTTAAAAAAGATTAACTGCTGATATTGCTCTGGGTTTTTTTGCCTTATGTTTTCAGCTGACCTGCTGAACTACCGGTTAGAAATATTGTTGTAGACCAGTGCAAAATACCTGATGCACATGGTAAGACTATTTGGCCTTGGAAGAGCATTTTTTTATTTCCTCACAAATTTTTTCCCCAAGGAAAACAGGCTATTTCCCTGTTTGAAAAATGGAAAGGATTCAGACGTTTTCCAGCTTGAGAATAAAGCAAAATTTAAGATGGAAGAGGCTGTCCAAGCTCAAATGTACAAACACAATCTGTCAGTTTTTCACAGATATAAGTGAATGTGAATTTATTCAGTGTTGGCAATCAGAAAGAACTGCATGACTCTATCTTCCTAAACACTGACATGCCTGTTCCTGCATGACACTGGGGAGGAGGAGAAGGCTTGGTGAGAATTCAGGGGTGGAAGCAGGAACTGAGGAGCCATGTTTTCAGAGATGAGTAACAACTTTAGGTGTCTACATAATGGGATTTTTTTTCACAAATAATTATTTGCAATCATTACCAAGAGGGCAATCATTTCTTAAAATGTATCAGTACATAAATACACAAATACGTGCACATATGCAGGAGCATCTGTTTATAAATCAAAATGAATTAGGCTCAGTTTCATTTTTTCTGACATATCACATAAGGAAGTGAGTTTGATGCCCTCATTTTTTTTTTCCTCTATTTAGTAGATCACAAATCCATGCAACATAAAAGAAAAACTGAGCTTTGTTCCATGGCAGCTCAAACAGAAATATTCACAGAAGCAGTTCTGAATTTCTTTCCACTTCTCATAATTTAGGACAGTTAATCCTCCATTTTCTTCAAGACTAAAAAGAGTCACATAAAATTCACATAGAATTTAATAAAAATAAAAGGATTCTATAAATGGTTTTGTCTGTTAAAATACATATGCTTTCTGTCTATTGTAGTCTTAACAGTGACTTTTTAAGAAGTTCAGATTCTAACATTAGTTATCCTGAACTATTACTAACAAAAGAATTCCTTGTGCCTATTTATTTCATACTTTGTAGGAAATATATAGCAATCCAAACTCAATCACAGTCAAACACTTCTGTCTAGAGTGTCTGACAAATGAAAGACCAGTTTGCTGTAACTACACAACCTACAGCTGTCTCTGCCTTCTGTTGTCCAATTAGTTGCTTTTGCTCAGGGTGTAGACTACATTCAACCATAAAAATCACATAGTACTATTTTAATTATCTAATTGCCCACCTGATTTGTGCATGCTCAACGTGCAGAATTTCAGAGACAATATTTGAAAATTTCTCTTAGACACCATTAGTTTCTTGAAGATGATGCAACACCTGCACCCCGCAAGGAAAATGACACTGTACAAATCCACTCAGATTTCTCATAAAAGCGATCTGTAAAACCGTATAATAATTGGATATGCTTACAATACTCTAGTGCCAACCATGATCATGTGAAATTAGCAGGTTGGAATTGTAACTAACTCACTAGAGTTTCATAAGAAAAGCAAATTTCTTGCAAACTTTATGTCTCTTCTGTTACCTCTGGAGGGAGAGAGAATCTCTGTGGCTGAGAACCTTCTTCCTAACTCTCACAGATATACCATATGTTCAGGTCTGACAACAGAAGAACAAGACAATTTCAGGGATAACTATCACAAGGAGGGAAGGAAACACTTGATGCACTGCTAAGATATGAATTCAGTCACTGTGACTGCAAAAATAATGCTGGCCAGAAATAAAGGGCTTTATTGTACTATAAGGAATAATGGCATGTATCATTTCCTGCTGGAGGTTAGGCTGGTCACTGCGCTAGTTGACTGGAACGCAAACATAAAAGAATAGTACTAAATGTGGCATTAGCTACCTATATGTAAAGCTTATTGTCATCTACAAAGTAATTCATTTTTATTATATTCTCTATATTTTTGTTTATATAAAAAAGTTCACAGAATCTGCCACAGCATTCACCTTTCATAAATTTACAGGATCTGATTCTTGGCCTTGACACAAGCAGCTTTAAGCTGTTATTTTTGTGTGAAACAGCTGTGTGGTTGGGCACAGCTGGCCTTCAAGGATGGCTCATTGTAGAAAGGAATTTCCAGGAGGTAGAGAGCAGTATATTGTCTTTTCAACACCAGTTCCTAACCCCACTTGACAGAAACAGAGGCAGCACATGGCTAGAAAACAGTTTACTTTAGGTAGAAAGCAGCTGGAAGGAAACCAAAGTACCGAGCTGGAGCTCAAGGCAAGGCTAAAGAAGAACCAAGACATAATTTTGCACCCTTTCATTCTTATCCATCACCAAGTAAATTCTGAGAGGACTGAAGTATCATCACCAAGCTCTATTTTCAAATGACCTACACCAATTCTTTCACTTGTACATTTGCAAGAGGGAAAAGCAAGTGTGAAAGACAATGAGATCAGGCAGGAAACACTGAGGTTTTGAGTTTTATCATTTGCTGGTTGTAGGCTCTACACACTTTTTTTTTTCCCCCCCAGTGTTAGTTTTATTTGAGTGCTATTTTGGCAATATATTTAAAGTAGTGAGAAGAGTGTCAAAGAGACTTGGATAGTTCTATTATTTTAGTATTTATACACTTGCAAAAGATATATGCACCTCTTCCAACATTTTAGGAACAATATGAAGGCATTTTTCCCTATACTTAAGCTCCAAGAGAAGACAAAAATAACTATTTTTTACCTTTAATAAAAAGATACTCTACTTTACTGTAGGTTTGTCTCTCTTGACTGCAAATTGGACAGAATACTTCCCACTTATTATTTCATTTCTTAAGAGAGAATAAAATACACATGCTAAGATTCACTGATTTGGAAGATAACCTATAAGCACTTTGAAACAGGTTTCCTAAACCACTTCAGTTTCATGGGTTTCATTAATTTTATTTTACAGTGGCTGTTGTCCCTCATTTTTGCAGCTGCAAATTGTTTACATAAGAAATAAGGGATAATAAGACTCGTGTAAGAAACAGAAATGCACATAATGATGATGAGACTCCTGCTGCACTGTAAGCTTTCTGGATGAATGGTTTTGAATATCATCTTTGGGTCCTTGCTACAGATGACAACCTACCTGAAGGATTTGAATATACTCTAGCAGTTTAGAAAACTGGAGGTGGACATACTTCAGAAGTAGCTCTTATTCCTAAGTTAATAACAAAATTATCTTCCTTCAAACAACAGAGGGAAGATTACTATTTAAGCTTCCAAAAGGGAATTATTTTCTCCAAATCATCTAGAAGAATTAGACTTTGAGCAAGCACTGAAATTTTCAACCTAAAATACTCACAATGATTTTAGCTGTTCAAATAGAGTGATCAGACTGGAAAGTACAATAACAAAGTCTGTTACAATAGATAAGACTACATTAATATTTGAATGTAAGTGCTTATTGAATCCCAGTTCAAATGTGAAAGGATATTAGTAATGTATATTTTCTACTTTTATAAATTTTTTTTCTCTGTTCTTAGTCTTTCTCCAAGCATGTAACATCTCTCCATCTACCACATTTCCTCATGTGTCTCTGCCTGCCATATTCCCACAATCACTGCTGAGATAATTATCAGCCAGAAAAATTTTTCTGCAAACATTAGAACTCACAATCTCAAAACAATGCCTGTGATTTAGTCACCTCATTCCTAATGAAGTTTCACTTCAGAAGCTTTCTGCTAAAAAATCTTTGCCTTCTTGCATGCTTTTAGATACACCAGAGCTCAAAGTAACACCTCTGTAATTATAACCCATTTTCTTTTTTTTTTTAAAGAAATGAAGTCAGTAACTAGGCAATAATTATTATAGCAAGTACATGTAATAGCAAGTCCAATAAATGCATGAATTAAATTGGATTTTTTTATTATTCAGCTTATCTAACATAATAACCTGTATCAGTATCTGATAAACAGAGTGTGAAACAGGAGCAATCGTGCACTTCCCTCCAACATTCTCCCAACAATTCACAGTTTGCAGTGTAGGGAATTCCTCAGGCAGGCGTGGTTTCCACGTATTTCTATGCACTACACAGGTGTCTTTCTGCGTTGTAACACTCAACGGCTTTCTCCTTCATATAACAGCACCGTTTACTTTTAAGCCCATGTAAACTATAAGCATCCAGATCAGTTCACCTTCAGCATTTTAACCTGGCAATTTTCAGGATCCCATTGGACTCTCCTTGCCCCTTTTTACACCTTTCTCTCCTGGATAGTTCTACTAACATCGATCAAACACAAAGCAACATGCCAGCACCTGCACTGCCTGACCAACCAGGCACTCCTAACGCCATTCAGACCTAAAAGCTGCAAAACCTCTTCTCAAAAATATGAGAGAAAAGCAAGAAATCAGAGATTTCTGGAAAGAATAAAGCAGGCTATCAGAAATGTAATCTTTGAAAAATACAGGGAATGTTGTTTTGCCATTTAGATCTAGATCACAGGCTGACATTTGACTATCTTTCTGTAGAAAATGAAAACCTTACCACATGTGCTTTGATACAAGCATCTGGATTAATCAAATGCAGAGGTCTACTCAGAACCCCTTATGATATCAGAGGCTGAAACCTGTATAATAGCTGCAGAAAATTTTTTATTGGGCAGTTATACTGCCTACATCGATTTTGTTATCAGGGTTTTAAATATGAAAAGGACTTTGAATAGAAACAAATCATAGGTATTGGTGATTTTCACACCTGAACAGATGGGAAAGGGACAGAACATACCATAAAGCCAGATGTCTTGCATGCACAAAGAGATGTTCTCAGATTCAACCTATCATAGAAGGCAGACATCACTATTAAAAATGTTAAAAAGTTACTCTGCACAACTGACGCTTCATACCTGAAACAGATGATCCAGTCTGAAGGTAACTGGAGCTTCCCAGGAGGCCCAGAAGCACGAAAGCCTTTTAAAGGCTACAATAGCCATTTCACATTCAGTATGATGGTCAACTATAGGTCTCTCCTGCTGGATTTTAACACTTAGCATTCAAAAGCACAAGGGATACTACCTCAGAAAATTCATTACTGTTGGAAAAAATGTAGACATACGATACAGTTGAGGTAAAAAGGGAATTCACTGAAGAACTAGCATTTCCATTCAAATCATCCATTTAATTCTTCCAAGTGCAATAATTGCCAACTGTTTGCCCAATGGTAAACCACTCAAATGAGCTGTAATAGCTTCTCATGTCACTACGGATGTTAATATGTTAAAACACTTTTAAAGACACTATGCAGTGTTATTGATGGATCTTTTTATGAGACAAAAATAGATGTATTGACAGAAACTTTGTTTTTGCTGAAATATATCCTAAGTTTAAACAAAAGATTTCTTTCACCTAAATGAATTTTAATTATTGCATTAAATTACTGAGCCTAATATTTGTCATGGCTGAGTACAAGCAATTCTAAACATCCATTCACCAGTACATTAGGAAAATATATCTTTCTTCTTTTGGAGGGCTGGGATGCACCCTCCTGAAGTCATATAATTTTACATGAACATCTGAATTAATAACGTCCGTTTAGGATGTTGGGACTGTAAGCCTGACTGCTCTAACACAAGTGCTATTGTTACTGTTAACAAGTTGTTACTATATTGTAAGTTTGGTTATCATACTTTGACACATGAAGTATGTCCTTCATAAATAAGACCGGTAACCCTAAACTAGGGATAAGCAAATGCAAATAAATGCATCCTGAAACAAACCAAACGTGCAAAGGGAATGCCTTACATAGAGAGACAAAAGGTATTTCTTCTCAGAGAAAACCAGAAGTCACCTGAAAATTTGAGAGATTCATTCTGTATGAGTGCATAGCCAAGTGTCCAGCAAAGAGAAGGTAGAAGCACATCCCTTTGGTTTTAATGGATTGCAGAGTGAGTCTCCCTCTTGTTTAAATCAACTTTTAATATTGCACATTCCGATCTCAAGAGAGACTGCAATAAAATTACTGCAGATAAATAAATTAAATTCCCCCTTGAAGAAAGTCTACTGGCAGGAAGACCTTATTCTTTAATATGTGTAACAATAATTATTTATACAACACCTTTCAGCTAAAGATCTTACTGTACTTTATTAACACCTGTACAGTATAATAAAGTATACACTATAAATACACATTACAGGAGCTAGTTGCTGTTATACCTATTTAACTACGTGTCAGCAAATAATAATTCAACTCTTTGTTGAAGAAACTTTATCCCATTGGAGTATTTCTGTAGGTTCAAGTAAAAGTCAGGTGCCCTGGGCATACGAGTAGCAGAAAGGCTGCCAGAGCTGCCAGCTCTCATGTTGTCATCATCATCTAGGGATGGAGTCCTCTTCACTGAGGAAACAGGAATTCTCTTTAAGGTTACTATTTCTCAAGCAGTCTCCGATTTTGGACAATCAAGTCAGTATAAAATTAACATCAGCAAGATCTCCAATATTCTACACTGAGAAATCTAGACATCACTTTGGTAGGTGCCACAGTTTCACTCCATTGCCCATTTTCAGAGCATTCAGTACAAGGTGGTACGGGGCACTGAATCCACACCTTGTCTTGAGCCTTATCATCATTGGTACAGCGCAGTGACCCAGTCAGCACCAGGCTGCAGTTATCAGTAAGGCTCTGTATCACCACAGCACGCGCACCATACGGATGCCAGCTCACATGGAGCCTGAGTGTGGCGCTGAGCTGCACGGAGCTCACCTGCCCTGGCAAGCCCATCCTGAACTACTTGGCCAACATTTGGTCACCTGCTGGTAAACTAAGGCAATGTACATATTTTAGCTCAGAACTCAGGAAGAAGGTACCTCTGGCCAATATTTATTTTACTTAAATGATGTCCATCAGACTGCAATGAGAGCATGGTGGTATCTGAAGTTTAATTTCCTTGGCTAGCTGTTTGACTCACAAAGTGCATTTTCATATAGACACTGAATTTAGAAAATTAGAAAAATTATGTGTCTTTCTTTAGTTTCCTATCTTTTTTAAAGCCCATTTTTGCAATACAGCCTCCATAAAACTTTGCACAAAAATGCAAAAGGATACAAAAATCAATTACAGACTCCTTTGTTCTCCAGTGTTTTCTGTTAAAAGGAAGATGAGAAGGATCCCTACTGAGATAACAAATCTCTTGGTAGGAAGGGAAGGAAGTTGAAAACAAAAACTAAGTTCATGTCCCATATAATGCCCGTCAATTAGTCTCTCTTGTAGGAATATGCCAACAAACAAACAAACAGAAAAAAAAAAATCAATTGCCAATTACTCATTTATATTATCACAACTACTTTTACTATGATGGCAAATAAAAGTACTCCATTCTCTAACAACACAACTCTGATCCTGGAGGAGGAAAAAAAGAACCCAACCCAACCCCCCAAAAAAAAAAAAAAAAAAAACAAACCACAAAACCAACAACCTAGAGAATAAAAACATGAATCTGCTTATACTTTGTCATGAGCTAAAGCCTCCTCAGGTATCCCTCTGTTAGCTCCATGCTTTTGGAAAATAACAAGTAATGATTACTGAAAAGACAACTGGTAACATTGAGGTGTACACTGTACCAAGACTAGTGCCAAAAGATTCTCCACTCATCATATTGTAAAAGTAACATATTTTAACAGACTGAAAAATTAGATATTTTAGGCCTTAGTCCTACAAATATTCAAGTGTATATTTAGGTTTGTGTGAGGAAACTCAATGCCAAGTCTCCTCCCACGTACGAAATCTCTCAACATATAAATAAGTGTTCATATATCTACTACACACCATGATTTATTCCTATGATGATAATAAACATTTCAAAAGTGAAGAACACACTTCCACCTTCCGGGATGTGAAGCCCTTCTTCCTTAAAACAGCAATAAAAACCAAGAAAAACCTTCACATCTTTTTAACCAATCCTCCTGTGCAACCTTCCTCTCCAAACTATAACCATGATATTTTAACTGCTTGTGCCCATGCCTGAATGGATAGCCTTTGTGAGGGCACAGTAAACTTGCTTTTGAAAAGCATACCTATGATTTGTTTCATGTGTGCTCAGACGCAAGAATAATTACCCAGGTTTCACTGAAGCACTCCATTTGAAAATTAACACCCATCTAACAATAGCTTTACTTCTTCTCCTTACTATATTTCTATAGAGCAACAGCAAAGAGAAATATTTGCAAGTTTAAGAAACTAGTATCTCCTCATTAAAAACTCAGCTATAGAAAAGGATAATAGGAAAATGGGAGCATAAGGCTACATAGACTTTTCTGACTCCATTAGCATGTCCCACACAAGTTTAACTAAAATACTTTTATTTGAATAAAAGCAGTCAAGTACAGTAAGAGAGTCTTTTGTTTACTAATCAAAACCATCCCCAGTTTGGCAGCAGAGTAAATCTCAAAAAAATTCCAGTTGCAACCAACTAGAAAGTTATTTTGAAATCTACACTCAGAGATAGCTAAGTGTTTGGACAAGGGAAAGGGAAACAAAACTTCACATCCAAAAGCAAGAAGTATTCGGGGTTCTCAGTTTACTTCAGTGACACTAGAGTTTTTATTTGTGTATTTATAAAATTGAGGGTTATTATAGCATGTCCTTTACATATATTTATGAGTAAATGAAACAAGAGAACTATATGCCTCAGTAAATTTAAATTGAGATTTGATTGTGGGACTAATTGAGACAAAGCTTCAGTGCAGATCCCCCAAAATCTGACAAGCTTTTATCTACTGATTACAGCCGTTAATATGAAGGCCAGTTAGGAAGTCCAATATACCCTAAGGTTAACATTTTAATGAAGAGGTCTATCTTTTTCTCCCCCTAATTAACTTGATTCCTTAGCTAATGTCTTTTAATTTATTGGAAAGGGATTAAGCAATTCTGAATGTCACCGGGAATAATTTTGTCATTAGAAAAGGCTGTGAAGAACATCTCTGGTTGAGCAGCACCATGCTGGTACTGGTGTCTTTGGTGGGTGCTGGCAAATCTGCACACTTTAACACAGTTCACAGAAGCAGACACTGTGCTAATTTCAGTTACTTTAAATAAAGCAATGGCTTGGAAGAGGACAAGATGTCATGCCAGAAGAGATAGGATAATATGTTGCTGCCAGGCATCCAGAAATCCATCATTCAGGTAAGGACAAGATTTTAACATAATTACTGACTTCTCATTTTTCTATTCTTGTGCAATAGCTGGAGAGGAGAAAACAGAACCCTCTTCTTAAGAAGAGCTTACATTACTACAATGCAGTGAAAGGAAAATATAAAAGGTTAAAAATATAACTAGTAAATTCACATTACTTTTATATATTCCAAGAATAAAACCTAAATCTGCTGAGTTCATGAGAACAATTTAATCATGTGATGTTTTAATATAAAGGCATGGAAAGTCTGTTTGAACTCTAGATGAACCAGCTGCAGGTTTTCAGATTAACATGCAGAGTTTTTATTTTTATCTTTATCTTTTATTCTGCTCCTCACTCCAGGTAGAGTCAATCCCAGTTTTTTATTCCTGGGACACAACACATTAAGCTGTGCCTCTTTATAGCTTTAAGATAACTTCCATGTACTGCAATTGATCATAAAATGACCAGATAAAGACTAACATTTCACATTCTACTAGCTCGTTCATGCACTGAGCATAGCTAATACCTCTTTTAGTTGTCTCAAAGTTTGAGTTTAATCACCATGATAATCATAGTGCTTTGATGCTACATAATATGTTCAAGCACTTCCGTGTCTGAAATATATTTGGTTAACATAATTAATAACCTGGGGGGAGGAGGGGGCGGGGGGCAGGGTGAGAGACTTCTTGTCAGCAGAACGTGACCCGGATCTCTGAAAGACCACTTCAAAATGACAGCTGGAAATCTTTGGAAGACAAAGTAACACTGAGTGATTTTCTTCAGCTTAGATATCTCTGTTATTTTATCATCTCAGTCTCTTCATTTTAGCAAAAATGAGGTTCATTCCAGTTCAGGTATTTCTTCATAACTCTTCATTCACTCATATAATCATTCCTCTCACTATCATGAGGTTGCTTTTGGTCACTGAGTACATTAACAGATTTCATCTGCATCCTTCTCACCCTTAATATTTATTTAGATGCATCTCCTGACATGTAACTACAATGACTACTACAACAGCACAGACAATATAGCTGTAAACTTCAGAGAATGAGACAGCCGTGTAAACTGCTGGAAACACCCTTATTTCAAAACCTTCTGGCAAGAGGTTGCAGATACAGTTTCACACTTCATTTCTTTTGACATGTCCCCAGAACCACTGCTGTGTGTATCTAGTGACAGTACTTGAAACCTCACATCCCAGCCACCTCTGAGGCTCTATTACACTATCTACTGTTTGCATGAAAAAGAATCATTTTTTCCCCTGAAAACAAGTATTCAGTGTTTGTATGAACACAGCTCTTTTGCTCAAAAGAGTGGAATGAATGACCAGCAAAATGCGCTTTAACACCGGAAAAAGAGAGAGCTGGAAGTTAGGCTCTTGAAAGTTAGGAGGTCACTGATTAAATTCTTTATAGAGCAAGATCTATCTTTTTTTCTCTCTCTCTCTTTCTTTTTAAATGTAGAAAGAGCCGAATACTAAAAATATCAGTTTGTGCAGTTTCTGGCTATGTTGTAATAGCATCCTGATCTATGCTTTCTTTCACCCCTTATTACCAAGCCTTCCAAGTTAAAAAAAAAAAAAAAAAAGACATTTTCCTGTTCTTTTTGCTCATGTATCTCTAATTTGCTTATTCACATTCCCCTCCAACATGGTAACTCCCACATCCTCCTTTTTTTCATACAAGTACAATGGGATCATATATACATACATGAATTTATATTATCTTAATTTTTCTATTTTATATTTCACTGATTGAAACACAAAATTTAAATTTACTTTTAAAAAGTGGAATAAGTCCCTACTCTCTTCTTACAGAGCAGTTTTTCATTTCCATCTGAACTGATCAATGATCAATTTATTGATTCTACAATGTTGAGAGGTTTAGCTACGTGTATATAAGTACTCTTTCCCATCCATTCCCAACAAGGAAAAGTCCTACCAAAAAATTAGTATCTGTTTAAATCTCTGTGGTATGAGAGGCAGGGAAGGACAGGACTCCATTGCTAGAGCAATAAATAACAAGCAATAAAAATATTTCACTTGAGCAAACATGGTACAAATTCAAGTGCAGAAGCCAAAGGAGGAATATTAGAATGAATATAGACTAGTTAATTGAGGATATACATACCAGGAAAAAAAGACTTCTTGAACTTTGCAGTACACTGATGACAATTTGAAGAGACAGCGAGTAAAAAAAAACCTACTTAAAAGAAGAGAGAACGAATCATCTGAAATTTGCAGTGGATTTAGTGAAGTGCATAGTCCCATGGGCTGAAGAGATGTGAAGAGAGATAGCACTGTGAAAATGAAAGAACTGGACACTGAAGAGTGCCATGGGAATATTGAGGCAAATTCTTTTAGGAAATACTAAAGAATAGAAAGGAAAAAGAAAAAAAAAAAAAAAAAAAAAAAAAACAAACAAAAAAACCCAAAAACCAACATAAGCTAAAGTGTATCCTCAAGCCTGTTACTTCATTTACATTTTTGACCTGATTCTGAAGAAAGAAAAAAACCCAAACAAAAACAAACAAACAAACCAAACAAAAACCAAAACCAAAACCACAAACCAAAACTGATTGAGGGTAGTCCAAATGAACAGCCAAAACATCACACACAGCATCTCTTTCGAGTTTAGTTTCTGGAAAAGTAGAAAGGATCTTTCCATGAGCAAAGGAAGGGGAAAAAAAAAAAAAAAAAGGAAGGAGTAACAGTCATTATGTGAGGCAGATAACCCCTCCATGATAATGTCTGTTCTATATTCGAAGAGTTGGATTCCTTTTCTCGGAGACAAAGATACATATTGCTTTAAACTTTACTCAGAAATCAAGCATCAGCTACACTGTGCAAGATTTACAACAACGTGCAGGTATCCAGGACCGGCACCCATCAACATGGATGATCTTATTCATAAAACCTGTTAAATTACACCCTCGGAAAACTCTACCCTCTGTGCTGCCACCTCCCTGTTTCCACATGGATGCCAGCTCCTCCTCTTCCTCCTCTCTACTGTCATGCACGAGACCAGAGGTCCTCTTCTCACTGTGCCTATCCCTGCTATATCTGTGAGTCAGGTATTGACTCCCAAAGAGGAGACACTAAACAGAGTGCAAGTCTCATCCTCTGTCAATGCCACTTCTTTCTTCAGCACAGATAGCCTGTTTTCCTTCCAAAAGAACAGCTGGGAAAAGAAAAGATGTTGCTGTGGAGAGTGCTTGCAGTAAATCATCATTTTGAAATAAATAAATTAATTTCAGGGTAAAGAATTATTTCTAAATCATGTTTGAAAACTTCAAACTGAAAAGGGTTTCAGTGGTTACTATTTTGGCCAATCTTTACTGCATTATATTAATGGAGAAAGAGGCTCGTGCACTCCTGAGGAGTTCATTCCTTCAGCAGAACTGTAAGCAGGAAATATCAAGTGGACTCAGAGGTGTGGCATCACTTCAGTCAATGGCCTAAGAAAAGCAGCTACTTCACTGCTCTGCAGTTCCAGTGTCCACTCTTCAAAGGAAATGTTAAAAACCCAGGACAAATCTACAGAAATTATTGAGTCTGGGAAGCAAGCTTTATAGTAACAGACTGAAGAGCTTCAATCTATTTTGCTATAGAATAGAAGGTTAAGTCTAATGAAAATTTAAGCAAGGAAACTTCCAATAGACAACTGTTTCAGTGCGCAGAAAAAGCACAGAGGGAAGCCTGCTAGCCAGAATCTAAACCAAAACAATCAGAAAACAAATAAAACACATTTCTTAAAGTACTGAAAACAACTGAACTTATTAGAGTGTTTCCGTCAGGATGTGGTGGTTCAGATTAAACGTTTACAAGTCACCATAAGAACGTTTTCCTAAAGATATGCAATATCTGAAAGACCTCATATGCTTACTTTGAAAATAAAAATGTAATATTCTATGACTTGTGTTACATAATGAGTGAAAATATCCTGGCCTTAAATCTTTCACTCTTTGAATTTAATCAACACTTCTGTAGTTTTGAAAAAAACACATTTGCAAACCTAAGAAAGCAACAACACAAACACGAAAAATAGACCTGAGCAGAAAACCAAGTACATTCTCAGCAGTGCTGCAGCATTTTGAGGAGGTGACTGCATGAGTATGGGGAAGTACGCACAAGGTTTCATGGAAATTTCCATCTCATCTGCATGAGGGGTTCATATGGCTTGACTGCAGAAGTCAGAAAAAGAAAGGATATATGCTGAATAACCCAAAACTGAGAAGAAAGCAAATGGAACTATCAGTTGCCTCTGTATCACATTCTGTATGATTAGACAATACCATGACTCCAGAAAGGATCTATCCCAAGGAAAGAACACTAAGTTGTATACACTTAATGTCTTAATTCCTCCCTCACTCTGAAATCTGCCTTTCCTAATATTTAAAATAATGTATTTTTAAAAATAACCAGTAGAAAAACTCAGACACACTGAACATTTCAAGTTAAAAACATTTAAAAGAAATATCTACATTAGTATTCAGGCACTATCCCAAAAAATCTCTATTATATGGTTTGAATTACATAAATCATACCAGAAAGAGTTTACATAATCATCTAAATTTGCATTTTACACTTATTATGATGAAAATAAGTTTACAGAATAACTGTTCAAAAACTTTTCCTTGTTTCCAATTTTATAATTCACTACTGCAAATGAATTTGTGATGTTTATCTGACAGTCTTTGATGTTTCATATCTTTTTTCCTTTTTTATTTTTTTATCTAAACTGTCCCTTATTCCCATTGTGATAGTCACTTTGATTTACAATTCCCTTCAGCCAACTGAACAGAATTATATATATATAAAAAAGTCAAAAATAATTTGCAAATTTTTTAGTAAGACGAGGGTTTAAACTTTCCTATTTTCTATTTATAATTGTGTTTACAATTTTATTGTGACATTGTCAGTGGAAAGAAAAATAAGCTGCAAATATAGCCTTTAAAGATATAAGCAGCCATTTGTTGCAGTTTTCTACGTAAATGATAGGACTGGAGAGTTAAAAAGACAACTTATACTATGAAAATTTAAAAAACAAAATTGAACATCATTCTGTCTTTAGACAGATACTACTTCTTCCTCCCTCCTAAAGACTTTCCAAAGTTCTACATACATACTCAGATGTCTGATGTCTCAGACTCATCAGACACCTACTGCCTATTTCTGTTGCAGCCTGCACTTCAACTAATCTGAATGTCTATTATTAGTTCTCTAATTATTAGATTTCATATAATCTGATTACTGTACAAAAAAAAATGGTCAAGCTCCCCTTAAAGTTGCCCAACTTCTTTTTAGCCTCTACTAAAAGCAGCTGAAAGACATGCCAGACTGAAAATTAAAATTACCATATCCTGCAGTTTGATTAAATTTATCTGATACAATTTTTAGGGATTACACTACACGGAAAGTGATAACTCTGTACTTCTGCTTTCAATATGTGCATATAACTAATGGAGACTTAATAAAACTAGAACTTACCATTCTTCTCAGCAGCAGTTATAAAGTCTTTAACATCACACTTTCTTTTGTGCAATTCTCTGGGCTCCTCATCTAGTCACCTCTACAGCAGAGCACCCTCACTATCACCCCATTGTCACCTCTCAGTCACTCCTCCCATGTAATCATTAATGGTCTATCACCTTCTTCCCTTCTCCCACTTTAAAGTGTCTCTAAAACGGTGTGGCCTCCCTAGGGACTCTTTAAAACAGCAGGCAGAGCTCTCGCAAGCCCAGCAAGGGAGCCAGGGTGGCCACTGCCCTGTAAGGGACTTGGCCAGGCAAGGGGCAGGAGAGTCCCAAAAGCCCCTTCTGATTCACATGTTCTCACTCTTGCAGACTGGCTTATCCCAAAAGTTGCCTTGCTACAGGTGACGCTGTAACACACATTTTGTTAACAGTGATGCCAGGATCCTTGCCTGCCTCTCCAAAGATGCCTCTCTGCAGTCCCCATCAACTTCACATGAGTGTTACATTTCCCACACCTCCCAGAGCTGCTGCAGGATGGCAGGATGGAGGAGAGGGGCAAGAGAGCTACAAGAGAGGGGAAGGAGAGGGTGAGGTGTTTTGGAGAACCACTGCCTTGTAGGGTAGGACCTGGTTGTAATTCAGAAAGCGAATAGTCAGCTCCTGGAGACCTATTGTGCCACTTCAGTGATATCACTCATGAAAAGGGTTAAGAACCCATTAGGATCAGTCCAGAATTATTCCCTACAAGAAGGAACTCATTGTAAAGAGGTGGATTTTTTTGGTTGTGGTTTGGGGTTTTTTGGTTTTTTTTTTGTTTTGTTTTTTTAGTTTAATAATATATTTTCTGCTATATATATATACACACTATATATTATATATAATGTATACTGCTGCAGTTAGGCAGGTGACATTCCATTGCACATTTCCAAATTCCCCCATCACACTTGAGTGGCATGATAATCCCTGTGTCTCACTTGGACTCTAAGGCTCAGTGTGTGCAAGGTCTTAGCACAATATTCCCCTCCCCTTCCCCTCCATTGCCCTGACAGAGACTAAGATCAGACAAGACAGCTTGGTCTACCATTTCCAGACGGAGAAGGAAATGGGCAAAAACAGTCCATCTGGATGGAGGTGGGATGGTTAGTTTATATGGAGAGAAATGCCAGCTCTCCATACAAGAGCAGATTATTTTTTTTCATGGTTTCCTGCTGCCTTGATCCTGAATAATCTGTAGCCAACTGTGTTCATCGGTCTGTGCTCATCAGGCTGACATGCCCTTCCCTGCAGGTGGTCATTCCAGCAAACATCATCCAACTATTTTGGAAAGGCAATAATATTAAGAAAGCACTTGCGAGGAGTCTTTTGGTACTAGCAGTTTTTGATCATGATAATACTTATTAAATCTGATACACTGGATGAATATACACGTTTTTATTACTCATCTAAGGAACTGTATTATCATGCATATAAATATTGAAGTTCTGATATTAACCTTTAACAAGTGCTTGGGCTATGATGAAAGAGATAAAATAATTCTAGGTAAAAACTTTGAAAATACTGAGCTACTCACATGAATAGGCCCATGATTTAAATTGTAAGAACACTTGGTCTGTTCATCACATACAGGTAGAGAAAGTTGAATATTTTGGCCACCAGCCACAGCACAGCTGGCAATGCAAAAATATAAACTGTATTAAAATGTGATTCATATCACTGGCAGTGATTAATTTTATTAGGTTTTAACAACTGTAGCATCAGAAAATTAAATTCCATATCTTTATTACCAATGTAAGTGGGTATGTGATTATTACATTCATTATAAAAAAAAAAAAACATAGGTCCTGAAGGACATGAGCCAGAAAACAAGAGGGAAAACATCCAGACTCCATTTAGACATTAAAAAAATGCCTAAATGATACAAAGTAATGATATCTGTAACTGATTTTAGACATGTAATTCCCAGCTATTACTGCAAGAAAAAAATAATCTTTTCAACAATCTAATTTTATCTAAAAGATTTCCTAATATGCAAGGCACATTTGAATAAATATCTTGTCAATGCTCTTCATGTTTTTTCGCTATCAATTCATCCTGTGGTTACTTTGCTGAGGGATAACAGCACGTGGAATCCTAACTTGTATGTCATCTGCCCAGTGATAGGTACTGTTAACACTTCATGAGAGAAGATTCCTTCTCTGAGGAATTACAAATCCAAACAGAAAGGGCAGTTGAGGAAAGAAAAACATCAGAGTATGATTACTTACTCTTCAGAGTCACATTAAAAACCACTGGAGATCTTAAGATCGTTCCAATACTTCAGGTCTCTGTCCCACCTCTGGCTTCTGGCAAGTCTTACAGGATCACATTCATTGGCATACTTAGAGGTCTGATGTTGAAAAGAGATGCCTCGTGACAATTTCAGAACTTGCTAGTCTACTCCACAGTAAAACTGTTGAGCAGCTAGACACTTTTAATGCTTTTCTAAAAGAAAATAATAATCTAATTCTGGATGTCTGTGCCCCCATTCCCTATCTAAATCACTAAGAGCATTTTTTCACATGGGTATTGCAAGGACAAAACATAAATTATCCAAATTCTACATGAACAGAAGCAACACTCTCTTACTTTAAACAAATCATTAAGAAACACATCCAAAGGCTCAGAAGCTCCTTGCATTCTATCTTCATTAAGATCCAAACATCTGAGACCTCCTTAATCCAAGCGACAGATAGCTTGTCTCTCCTGCTCTCTTCCCCTCTTCGGGCAAGAAGGTGTATTTGTAAGTGCAAACAGGTTCACTGGAAGCTGCTGCTTGGTGGGCAAGGCTTAAGAAAAAGCAGCAGTTAGCAAGGAGATTCACACATCAAAGCATGTAAGGGGAAAAAAAAAGTTTACAAAGTTTTTTGGGTCTTCATTTAGGAGTGTGGAAGGGTCATTAGCAGACATGACTTAAACATTTTGGTTTTATTTTCCCAGGTTAATGGATGGATACTTGAGATGATGCTTATTAGTCAGGCCTAGAAATACCAGACCTACCTGGTGCCATTAAAGGTGTGAAAGAGATGTTACATGGTTATTCACTTTGAGATATTGAAAGGAGTACTCAAAGTCTGTCTATGTAAATAGCTCTGGCAGGGGGACAGACATTGACCTGCATTCTCTGGGATTCAGAAGAGAAAAGGCACAAAAGAGCAAAAATTTCAATATATTTTAGGATGTTGCTGCAGTCTTCTATAACAGAAGACAAGCACATAAGGGAAAAGGCATACACATACATAAGTTTTTTCTTCTCCGCCTTGTCTATCAACTATATCTCCACAGAGCTGTCATGGTTTAGCCTCAGTCAGCAACCAAGCACCACACAGCTGCTCACTGACTCTCCCCCTGATGCAGAGGGATGGGGAAGAGAATCTGAAGAGCAAAAGTAAGAAAACTCATGGGTTGAGATAAGAACAGTTTTAATAACAATAACAACAACAACAACAACAATAATGATGAGAGAGGAAGGGATGGAGGGAGGGGGACACCCAGGAAAAACAAGTGATACAACTCACCACCCACTGATCAACACCCAGCCCATCCCCGGGCAGCAATTGCTGACCCCCAGCCAACTCCCCCCAGTTTATACACTGAGCATGATGCCATATGGTATGGAACATCTCTTTGGCCAGTTGGGATCAGCTGTCCTGGCTGCGACCCCTCCCAGCTTCTTGTGTACCTGGCAGAGAATGGGGAGCTGAAGAAGTCCTTGACTTAGTGTAAGCACTACGGAGCAACAACTAAAACATCAGTGTGTTATCAATATTATTCTGATAGTAAATCCAAAACAAAGCACTATACTAGCTACTAGAAAGAAAATTAACTCTATCCCAGCCAAAACCAGCATGATAGCCCATTTGGATATGTTTCTCCTTTTGTACAATGATGCGTTTTACAGAATGTTTCAGCTGTACCTATGCTATTCTTGGGCTGGGGCAATGTGCTGTGCTGTACTCAGAGATGTTTTAAAATTGATTAAAAGAAGTATTTTCCCTTACAGAAAGTTCCTTTTTTCAGATCTAATCTGGAACATCAGCAAGTGTTGCCATAAGCTACTGTACAGCACTGTATGGGCTGCTATGAAGAAAGTAAACTCTATCCCAGCCAGACCCGTACAGCTGCACAAGTTGTCCACTGCATTTCAGTTGTCACTGAAAGTTGTCACTGCCTTAGAACATCCCCAGAATTTTACCCAGGGATGCAACCCCACAGTACTAAGAGACAATCAAAATAGCACCATCAACTCAATTTTAAAACCAGGTACTAGTTAGATTTCAGTTATTAAATGAAAATCAAACAATATAAAAACCTTTAATATCCATGTACTGGATAGATTAAAACCATTTGTACTCTGTGACAAAATCTATTCCCTTTCATTGTTTACTGCCAGCATGAAGGAATTTAGTATCTATACTGAGTGACTTACTAAAAATATTACCAGTGATTCTTTTTAAAAATCAATTCTTGCTGGTAATTTCAAAAAAACCCACTAATTAAAAAGCTATACTAGTAAAATAAAATTAGTCTAATAGGTTCCTGGAAGAATCAATCACTATAATCATCTGCTGCCATAAATTCTATGGGAAGATTACAAATGTGATGCTTCAAATGAGGGGAAAATTCTTTTAAAATATAATCTGAACTTTACTTACGAAATACCATGACCATCATGATCCATCACCCACAATCACTGCCCAGACTTACAATAAATCAAAGCTATGATTCAATGGTTACAATCAATCATGTGAGAGCAAATGATGGGAACAGTACTGCCATGTCCAGTACATGCATTTCAGATTTTACATGATAGAGCGTGTCAGTAAATGGCAAACAAAAAGCTGAGAGTAAACGCACAGGACTAATAAAACCTTATAAAACAACTAATTAAAGCAAACAAACCAAAAAGACATAAAACCACCACAGAGACTCAGTTGAAACAAAGCTACAATGCATAAGGTGCATGGGAGAGACTGATTTTTTACACATTAAAAATTAAAGACTTACTCAAAAGAGATGTTATATGCTACTCTATCAGAGGAAGTAAACGACCTTGGAAGAAGTTTAAGCTGTGAAAGAGTTATTCGGGTAGAAAAAAATTACCAATTACCAGAACATAATTGGGGGCTGTTTTGCAGAAGCCTCAGAAAGCAAGGTTCTGGGGATGGAATTTATATGGGAACCAAGATATTTGACCATTTTTCAACTTGTAAGAAAGATCCACTCCAGGCTATCCATACTTACAAAGAAGAATTCAGTTAAAAATCAGTCCGCATCAGGTCTATCATACAGTTTTAGTCTAGGAGAACCCTATCCCAAAAGAAAATCTCACTATGGATGACCAAAAAAATCCAGAATTATAAGGAACATCACATTAAATAACTTCCTAAGCTATTCCAGACACAGATTTTTTTAAACCATATTTGTATATCTACAACCATGTATCTTGCTACGAGAAAGCATTCTGACACTCTTAGTTACTCTAAGAAATCATCAACCTTTTACTTATTGGATAGCCACAAAAGACAAGTTGCTTTAGTCAAATACGTTATGCAAAGACTTTACCAGAAGCGATGATTTTATACTTGGACTTTCAAAAAATAAACCTAAATTGAATAATTGGAGTGAATCTTCTTTACAGTCTGCTCATACAGCTCATGCAATCTTATACTTCCATGCAACAAATTGTGACAAACAAATCACGAATCACCATTTCAGAGCAAAGTACTATGTAGTGTAGCCTTCATTCACCATACAGGCTGAAATTTTAATATAGAAATTGCTTCATTTCCTGTGAGGAATTAGAACGGCTTTTCTCCAGTCAACTGTAGATGTCTATTAAACAAAGTTATGGTGAGAAACAGAAGATGAACATTTAAATTCACTGTCAAGAGTTTTCATTTTGATTATAGCAATTTCCAGTTTAAAGGAAATGAATATCCAGGAAAGCATTTAAAATTAATCCTTCCCTTCTGAAGTAGCACTAAAATTCAGTTAGGAGTGAAATATGATTATTTCATTTCAAATCTTGTCATCTAGAATAAAAAAAGATTCAATTGTGTATTCATTTGGCAGTAGCTCACTAGGCAGAGTAAGGTGTCAAAGTCTTTAACAGAGTTCTAAAATTCCAATTTCAGCTTTGCTGCTTTCCTTCATAAACTATAGATCAGTGATAATTATGGTGCCAGCCTAGTGGTTCTACATTTTCTTTCTTCAAATTCCAAGTATAAATATCAGTGAGGAGCACTACTGTATTTTAAGGCAGAAAGGAATTGCAAACCCTCTGTCTGCATAAAGGTCATCTTACCTCTTCCTTTTCTAATGCAAAATGAGACATTTGAGCACAGACAAAATACACAGTTAAACATAATGAGAAGGCTAAATGCCATTTCAAGTCTGTCTCAAATTACTGCACACAATAAGCATTAATATTAATAGGAGTTTGGGGAATCCAACAAAACAATGGCTTGAGCCTGGGCCTCCCATCGTCTTGGGAAGGGCTGTCCTGGAAAAATCGTGCTTGTCATTTTGACTAGAATACAACTGCAAGAAAACCTGTTATCTGAAGTGATATATGCTCAAAAAAAATTACTTTAAGCAAATTGGCATGTTCTAATAAGACATTTTACTTCAGACAAGCCTTAACATTTCTGATCTTCCCTAATGTTAATCTGTTATACAGTATCTTTCCCATGTGGTCTTTCCTTCATCCTCTCTTCTCTGGCTGAACTGAAGATGCAGAGTTCCATTCTCTTTCCCAGACACTTTAATATATATACACTGGGTCAGTCAAAAAGTTGCTGCTCCTTTCTTCACAATATTTTTACTTTCTGCTCTTTCCTCTCCATCCTGTCAACACTGTGATATAGGTCTCATTTTTGACATCAAATATCTACTCTTTTGAGCTCTCCTAACAGCCACCGCACCCTTTCCAGTTCACACAAAATGCTAGTTATCTTCCTGCTCAATTGTTCAGACTGTATCACCCTTGTGAGAAAATTTTCAGCAGCACAACTGATAGTCTATTAGTTCAAGCTCAGAGCCGTGTCCTTCCTCACACTGTTCCCTCACCGTTTTCCACTCCACTCTTTTACAGATTGCATGTTACCCTAAGCGTGCTTCACCAAAACCATCAGTGTTATCCATCAGCTTGCAAGTTCCTAATATCTACCCACCTATACCTTTTGCTGCACTTTCAGGAATTTCAGCTAGAATTTTATCTTAACAGGCCACAACAGTTTTCTGACATGAGCCTCACTTACAAAAAAGCCAACATCCACCATGAAGCCTATGAGAAATGCCATTATTAATTACAGAGGCAGGTGACATGAAATTAGAAAACAAATGCATTCTCATGTATTTCATTTATTTATATCTATACACACACATGGTTTCTCTCCACACATTTTTATGTTACTTTAAAAAGTTCAAAAGGAAGTCTGATAACCATTACTAAATGTCTGGGAACTTGGCAGAAATTTCAGTTGAACAAAAGCTACTGTCACACCTAATGCATAATGAGTCAGATTTCAGCTGTTGTCAATGGGTTCCATTTCCCTTCCTACATGTAGCACTAAACAGAAAGATACCTGAACTGTCTTGCACCCCAGAAATAGCCCAGCGCACTCCCCTTAGCTTTTGCCATTCTTGGCAGTGCAAAGCTCGCAGTGGGTTGTGCCACAGTGTTTAGACCTGCCCTCAGCAAGGTGTAAACTCAGTAATGGCACACTCAAGACTGCATCCAATTCTAAGGCTCAGTGAAGCTTGTGTGAAGGCAGTACGAAGCTTATTTAACTAATCAAAGCTGCCTTAAAACCACCGCGTGAAGTGATTGTGTGAGATCCTAGTTTTTCAGAGCTTAAACATAACCCACTTTGAAAAATAATACAGCAATATGAAAAATAAAGTCCTCATTTTGAAAACTATGCTGTACAGTATCAGAAAGATTTGTCTCTGCTAAGGATAAAAAAATCTCAAGACCTTTAACCTCCCCTCAGTCAGATGCCATGATTCTTTCATTGTCTTTCCTATTTTAGATAGAACAGGAAAAATAAAGGGTAAACTGGACCACTTGAAAGACCTAACTATTGTCTGTTTTTCACCTCACTGACTTCAGCTCAGCATGCAATTCTAAGTGGATTGTTCCTGAAAACGGCCCTATGTCGACAAACTACTGGAAGGAAATCTTTCCTCTAACAGCAGTATAATCAGTGTAGATGTAACTAACACAGAGCTGCTCTGTAGGCAGCTACAGTCCGCAATGACCTCAACCTCATCAAGTAACAAACTCCCTTCTTGCAGAATCAAATACGAATCTATTGGCAATCCTAGTCCAGGAAGGTTGTTACTGACACGCTCAGCTCTGTGTTTCATTTATACATTTAATCATTTAAGAACAAATGTATGGGTTAATATTCAGAGCTCACAAGTGAGGTGAGTCTCTTTAAGGGCAATACAAATCACAATAATTAAAGCTTAAATACTTTTTAGTATGGCCCCTTAACAGTTGCTTTTTAAACTATTTCTCCTTAAAAGCTTTATTAATATGGAAAAGCCTTGCACAGTCCAGTAACTCTGCAACTAGCTAATGATTTGAACTGAAGCATTTATACCATCCTTGTCACCATGGTATCCAACGCAAACTCTATTTGATGATTCCTTGGTACTTTGCTTATTTCAAGCATGCTGGTCCAGCATTCACGGAGGAAACTCCTTTTGCTGGCTAAAACATATAATCCTGAAGATTTCAATACTAGCTTGCAAACGCTTAGCTCTACAGTTTCCATTGATTTTAATGAGACTCGTACATTCAAAAAGGTAGGAAGAGGTTTGAAAATTCAGGACTAACATCACGTCTGACCACATTAGCTCCTACTGCTGGCTGCAAAACAGCCCTTAAGCATGTAACAACTTCTCAATAACTCTAGAAACACCCCCTCTAAAGTATATGGTCATAAAAATTCAGTAAATAACACAGATAAAATTATATTAACCCTTCAGTGCAACATGTTGCATGGGCTTTCTACAGAAATTGTTTTACAGCCTCCATCCTTTCCTCCCCATCATTCCACCAGCTCAGGCTCCGCATCCTTCAACCTCTGCCACCTCGTAGGTGCAGACTAATGCTCCCTCAGCAAATGGCAGGCACACAGAGACTACATCAATCTTCTCTATCACCCTGTCTCTTTCTTGAAAATCAGTTCAGATCTAATAGAAAAATACCAGTTTTGCACAGTACCAAATTACTTTGCAGTGTCTTTGGAATCGACAATATCATTTCAAGAACAAGGAGATAGTGTTATGCAGACACCTGTCCCAGCACAACGACATGCATGACTGCACGCACACGCTCCTGACTTGGTGCACTCCGGTTCCCTGTGTGGGACTGCCATGCTTCCACTGTGCAGCATGCAGAGCAGGAGCTCAGAAGCATTCCTTTATCTTTATTATTTTTATGCCCTGTCACATGGTAATCAGGGAAGGCAGAAACCCAGGAGAAAGGAAAAAAGGCAATACATGCAACTTCTGCCAGATTAATTTCTTTTTAGTCTGGTGAAGAGTTTAAAAAAAAAATTAAACAAGCATGATTCATTTCCTATTATTCACTGTGAGATCCATTCAATTACTGCTCTAACAGTACACTGGAGCAAGGATAGCTCTCAGACACATGGAAAGGTCAGTCTGACCTCTACTTCTAAACTCTGCCTAACACTTGCTTTCAGATCATTCTCTTCTAAATGCAATGGCAGAGAACACACACACACAAGTCTATAATGCAACCCTGCAGCTGAGGACACACTCTGGGTAAGAGAGGAGCTATGAATATTAAAAAAAGAAATTAGAGAGGGTATTTGTATAGCATTTGCTGTTGGAAATAAACTTGATTTGAGGAGCTTGGCTCCAGATACAAAACAACCTTTCCAGTTTCCTAGCTTGCTTAAATACAACAATTTGTTCTGGTCTATTGTATACAAACTAATTATGCCTATGGATAAGCACTAGCCTCAATAACATGCAGTGGGACTTGTAGCATGGAGAACTAACAGAAGAAAGAAACTAGCAAAATTTACTCTGAAAGGGGGGGAAAAAGCAATTTTATCTTCTAGTTCCCTCAACCCTAGAAGGAACATGCCTTGTGGTGGATGTTCCCAGATTGGGAGGGGGTGGGGAGGAGTGTCTTGCAGCAAATCTTTCACATCAAACAGTTTAGGTCAGAGGCTTAGGGGTCAACTTCTGAACAAACTAAGACAGACAGAAATGTGGATAGAGAACCATGAACCTCTGAAGAGGCAGAGGACAGATACACCAGAGCACCAAAAAATGTACTTGCAATTTTGTAGTTGTCTCATAAGTGCTCATGTCTTCCTGTCTTGGGGCAGGGGGGTATACTTCGAAAAGAAAGGTGAAGTTGTCCTTCATCAGTGATGAACCAGCATAGAAATCTGTGGATAAAGACTGAACCGTGAAGACAAACACCATTTTACCTTGTGGCCCTCAGTTTCTGAAGCCATCTCCAGCCCCCACCAGCACAACCTCCAATGTCTTTAGTAAGCCCTGTCCTTGCCTTGACCCCTACCCCTCTGGAGCTTCCTGGCCTCCCACCCTGCCTCCTGGTGCTGCTCCAGCTTATATTCCCACTGTCACTCATGTCCCAACCCACCTCTGTCCCACAGCACATGAAGACTCTCAAGCTGAAATAGAGAACTAAAATAGGTACTATTATCTCAGCGTAAGATGAACTTGTTTCTCAAGGAAAAAAACTGTTTGTGTTAGCATGATCAGCATGATACGTTGTATCACGACCAGACAGGAAACACCTATCTGGCTCCAAACTTCCCATGTTTAATTTTGTAGGTTTAGTAGGTAGCCCGTTGGTATTTAATTTTTTATATATATGTATATATATTAGATTAAATTTGTAATTGTTTGACAGCATTTAGATTTTGGACAGTGCAAGATATAAGAACAATGCTGACTTCAAAAAGAAGGAGGAGACGAGCACGTATCATTTGACAACTACAAATGACAGACATAGTTTTGTAAGCTCTGCCCTGATCTCCTTTCATGCAAGTGTGCCAATTCTCCTTTGAAGTTAACAGACGACTCCCTGCAGAATACACTTCAAGCAATCAGAGGAAAAGCTCATGTGTTTTGACAAGATCACGTGTATGTGTTGTCTTGTATAAAAAGTCTTAAACAACTCTATTCAAAGTATCTTGTCTATAAGGTTACATGAGTCACCCACTTTCCTGAGCACACGATGTAGCGGCTTTTCAGGGTGCACTTGGACTAAAACAAAAATCTAAGAATCCTTTTTGCACTGTACAAAACGGGAGTCTCCATTACCAGACACAGCTCTCCAGCTCAGAGGCTGGGCAGCTTGGGACTGACTAGGTGTTTAACAGGAAATGGCATGTGACTATCTAGTCTGAAGGGCTGCAGTGTAAAGCAGCCAAAACTCTCCCCTCAGAAGACGAAACCCATCAACTCCATTACACAGCATTCTCTTCCAGTTCAAAGGACCAACGCCTTACTGAGTCTATCAAAACTCCTCTTCCACTTGGCAGGCTGGGATACAAATCAGCACACATATATTAGAGACTACTGACAGTTCAAGGGAAACATAAATAACACACAATTTAACCTAACACTATATTTAAGGGCTCTAGCATTCCCCAAGCATTTAACCACAGTTTGGCTCTTAAATTATTAATATTGCAAAGGACATTTGCACAACAATTTTATCTAAGAGGCAAGCTGCAATCTTCTGCTGCTTTCAATTCCCTCCCCTGTAGTTACAATCCTATATTTTGACACAGTCATTATTTTAGCTCTAACCAATGATGCCACTAAGTGACGTCTATGACTCCAGGTAAGGAATACATAACAGCAGCCACTCATTATATCAGCACAAAACTTTGGAATAGGGTTAGAGAAATTATTTTCTTTCTGATTTCAACCCATTTTAATGCTTCAACCCACTTAGTCTTGATCTTGAGTTTCGCATTAACCCACTGTGTCAAAGTGCAGTTGTTGCATTATGCTAATTGCAGTCCAAGATCAGATGAAACTACTGAGTTTCAAGTGACAGCTTTAAAAGTCATGACTTCGATCAGTCCTCCCCAAATCTCAGCTAGGAAAAATCAAGACAACAGCATTTATAGAGTAAAGATTTCTACTTATTGCCTGAATAAATACAGCATAAAAAGCTCTAACACAAGCTGCTACCGTGCAGTTCTCCATGCCTCAGGTTTGACCCACAAGAATCATCACATAAATAAGTATAGAGTTCATTTATTCAGTTCAGCTAAGGATCAAACATATACTTTGTTCCAGGTTAATTTCCAGTATGAGTATTTTTACTAAAAGCCAAACTTATATATGTGTAATTAAACTTGTGTCATATCCTTCAAATATTAGTGTTAATCACTGCCACATAAGGACAAGAAGCTTGTCAATACACAATAGTATGTTTAGTGCTGCAAGTGAAAATTTAAAAAGCATTCATACATCTAAGAATCTGTATCTTATGTCTAAAATAACGTAAGTACTCCGACCAGATACTTGGACATTTGAAGACTATGGAATTTTCTAATTCATACCAGTTGCTTAAAGAGTCAGAGTTAGCAGAGTCAGACATCCACCTCAGTTGTAAAACCTGTTATAAACAATTGTATAAGCCGTTCTACACTTGCCTACTTATCAGAAGATTCCTGTACACTATTTGTATGAATGCAAGATAGAGTAACTGCTTAACCCAAGGTTTTCATAGTACAGTAAAACACAGTTAGTATCTCTAAGTTAAATGTAAACAACTGAAACCAATGTAAATGACAAAAGGAAAAAAAAAATCAAAAAACTACTTGGAAATCATCAGCAGCATCAAATTAGTTCCCTATGTAGCCTTTATGATTCCATATTTTAGTATTTAGGAAAGCAGTATATAAATATTTAGCATGTGTGAACAACACGCAAGTGAAGTTTTGTGAAACTGGTGTTTGGAGAGCTTAAATAAGCAATACTGGTCATAAATTTTGTTTTTCTTTATTCAAACCAATGTGTTCCTCTCCACATCCTACCAACTATACATCAATTAGATTATCTGTGTTTGCACACACACACTTCTGTACAGACACATTCAAATGCTTAAATAGAAGCGTCTGCTATACTCAGTGGTTTTGTGATTTCATAATAACTGCTTCTAATCACAGTTATTATCATTATTTATTACTCGGATCATACCCCAGGTGTGCATGGTGCCTTACAGGCAAACAAGACAGATGTCAGAACTAGAGGGTTGACTGGATCAGACTTCACACCATTGAGGAAACAGCAAGCACTGATAGCGACAGGACTGACAGCGTGAACATCTCTGCAGTGATCATAAAAATATGCACATAAAACTAAACACAATTTTAACAAACTAGCCTTCTTCCACAGAACATTTTCTTCCCTCTTTAGATACAGCAGCAAACACCTGCTGTGTTCCAAAAGGAACGGGTGGTAGTGGCTTGTTGAGGTAGGACTTCCAATTTCCATGCTCCTACCCCACGATTCAGAATTCCAGCTTTTCAATTGCAAAAAGTTTCTAGTAATGTAACTCTGATGGAGCCATGCAAACTGTGGTCAGACTCAAATATCTGAAGAATACCCACTACTCCATCCTTCAGAGGTGTCAAAATTGGACATCTGGTTTAACAGGTTCAATATGATTTTTTAAAATGTATTTCGCTAATGAACACGGCATGGCAGAAAGCAGTACACTATTTCCATATGCGATATCTGACTTTGGAGGCATCCATGGGTGGCCTATAAGGGTAACTTATATCTTCTTCTCAGATCCATTCAGCCTCAAAGGCAGAGAAGTGGCATAGATCTCAGTTAACCTAACACTCCTTTTCTCCAGAAACTGCCAAGCCATTTGAAGACACCACAGAGCTCTGGAAAACAGTGGCGGCCTTTAGTTTTAGCTCTTCACCAAGTCAATTGGTCCCTACAATCTGCTTGGAAAACATGAGTTTAAAACATAAAGGAAAAGGAGCTTTGAGTAAAGACTGACTTGCACTGTAAAAAGTGTACAGAATACGCATCCAGTAAAGAAACATCTCCTAAGCCCTTTTTTATGTCTCTTCACTTAAGGGAATGTAAATCTTGCAAAGAGCAAAATATTCCCTATTTTGCCATCCAGGCAAGCATATGTCACTTTTCAGTGCAATTATTTATAGTCATGTCCATTTTACTTAACACATGATCAAAAAAATTTGTTTGTTTGGTTGGTTTTTTTAATGTGCCTTTAATAGCATATTTTTTTACCTCCACATTTTCTCCTGCTTTTGTGGTCATTAGAAAAGCAGTACTTGAGTGTGTTATCTCTTTTTCCTTTGTTTAATACCTTACAATCTTTTTTATAATAAGTATTCCAAATAAAAATAAAAGTTTATTGGGCTGTATTGTAAAAATTTTGCAATAAAATGTCCTTGCCTGGGGCTAAACATTTTGCCTGGCTTTTATTCCCCTCCAGATTTTTACAAGATACTTGTTTAACCTCTTTCAAAATCATGCCAGTGAATACACAACAATTGATGGTCAAGATTAATTCTTTTGTTTCTAGTAGCTGGACAACATTTTGATTTAAACGAATTATGGTGTGCAACTGATCTATAAAATGACTGACTTTGTAGCAGTGTAATTAAGTTGGAAAAGTTTCAAAAGCCAATGTCCGATTTTGTATTCCTTTATAGCTTGAACTGTTATTTCCAAACACGTCTTTCTTTCTTGGCATGGTGACCAAGTAGCACTTGGAAGGGAGTTTTCCTCTGTATTTCCTTCCCTGAGACTGAACAAGGTAGTGAAC
The DNA here is from genome assembly GCA_031468815.1 of Morus bassanus. Lineage (NCBI taxonomy): Eukaryota > Metazoa > Chordata > Aves > Suliformes > Sulidae > Morus > Morus bassanus. The sequence goes on from CM062583.1 coordinate 10,227,299, forward strand.
CAGCCAGCACCTCTATGCACTAGGGATTCTGAACAGAAAACAGATCAGTGCAAGGATACAGCATTTTCCTAATGAGGTGTCTGATGTCTTTGCCATTTTCTAACTTGAATGACTATAATAAACCACTTGTTATTTAACATTCCCAGAGTCCAAGGGAATTAGCTGATGTAGTTGTCAAGCCACCCTCCATGATATTTGAAAAGTCATGGCAGTCAGGTGAAGCCCTTGGTGACTGGAAAAAGGGAGAAATTGCATCCCTTTTTAAAGAGGGTAGAAAGGAGGACCCTGGAAACTACTGACCTGTCAGCCTCACCTCTGTGCCTGGGAAGACCATGGAACAGATCCCTCCTAGAAGCTATGCTAAGGCACATGGAGGACAGGGAGGTGATTCTAGACAGCCAGCATGGCTTCACCAAGGGCAGGTCCTGCCTGACCAACCTAATGGCCATCTATGATAGAGTGACTACATCAGTAGACAAGGGACAAGCTACAGATGTTGTCTATCTGGACTTCTGTAAGGCCTTTGACTCAGTCCCCCACAACATCCTTCTCTCTAAATTGGAGCAATGTGGATTTGATGGGTGGACTGTTCAGTGAATGAGGAATTGATTCAATGGTCACATCCAGAGGGTAGTGGTCAATGGTTCGATGTCTAGATGGAGACTGGTGACAAGTGATGTCCCTCAGGGGTCCGTACTGGGACTGGTACTATTTAACATCTTCATCAATGACATAGACAGTGGGATCAAGTGCACCCTCAGCAAGTTCATAGATGACACTAAGCTGAGTGGTGCAGTTGACACACCTGAGGGACAGGAAACCATCCAGAGGGACCTGGACAAGCTTGAAAACTGGGTCCATGTGAACCTCATGAGGTTCAACAGGGCCAAATGCAAGGTCCTGCACCTGGATTGGGGCAACCCCCAATATCAATACAGGCTGGGGGATGAAGGGATTGAGAACAGCCCTGTGGAGAAGGACTTGGGGGTACTGGGGAATGAAAAGCTGGACATGAGCCGGCAATGTGTGTTTGCAGCCCAGAAAGCCAGTTGTATCCTGGGCTGCATCAGAAGAGGCGTGGCCAAGGGAGGTAATTCTGCCCCTCTACTCTGCTCTGGTGAGACCCCACCTGCAGTACTGCGTCCAGCTCTGGGGTCCTCAGCACAGGAAAGACATGGACCTGTTGGAACAGGTCCAGAGGAGGGCCACGAAAAATGGTCAGTGGGATGGAACACCTCTCCTATGAGTAAAGGCTGAGAGAGTTGAGGTTGTTCAGCCCAGAGAAAAGAAGGCTCTGTGGAGACCTCATTGTACTTTTCAATACTTAAAGGGGGCTTATAAGAAAGATAGGGACAAACTTTTTAGTAGGGCCTATTGTGACAGGACAAGGGATAATGATTTTAAACTAAAAGAGGGTAGATTCAGAATAAATATAAGAAATTTTTTGCAGTGAGGGTGATGAAACAATGGCACAGGTTGCCCAGAGAGGTGGTAGATGCCCCATCCCTGGAAACATTCAAGGTCAAGTTGGACGGGGCTCTGAGCAACCTGATCAAGTTGAAGATGTCCCTGCTCACTGCCAGGGGGTTGGACTAGATGACCTTTAAAGGTCCCTTCCAATCCAAACTATTCTATGATTCTGTGAGTGGAAATATTTGGTGTTTGTCCCTTGTCTTAAAGAATCCTTTTCTATTCTGCTGCTCCCATTCACGATCAAGGCAACTAAATTTTGACAGCTGAAGTTACTTTGAGAACTGGCACAATTTGCTTTCTCTTATGGCCTCAAACTGCTCTACCTGCCCTATACAAACTCCACCCTCTCCCCTACCTACCAAAGATGTATAGCCAAAGTACGAAAAGTTCCATGGAGAAAGGTTAGCACCAGGTTATGCTGCCTGAGATGAATACAATATACTCTGTGTTCTTTCCTCTCAAATCATGCAATAATTTATACTGATTTTGCATGGTATCCAACTTAGTAACAGAGCAAAACTAAGGTCTTGTCATATCGAAAACTGATCCAGACACTTAAATTAGTTTAAAACAGGTATGATTGTAACCTACTTTCATGGAACTACTATTTTTGATAAATTTATCAGTTATTTTTAGGCTAGGTATGTTGGTCACTATAGTATAATATCCTCCACAAAAGCTTTTGATGCAGGACTTGGAGCTTGCAGGGGACACTGTCATGCAATGACTGAGAGTGAAAACAAAAGTATCAGTAATACGCTTAAAATAACTCAGTTATGGCTGTAACTATTAGTCTTTCTCATTAAATCAAGTTCTATTGCACACAATGTCAGGATTAGCCCTTCTCCCCACACCTTTCTGCTTTAATATTGCCACAGAATAGCTAGCTTCCACCAGCACAGCCATCACCAGAAGAGGCACAGAAAAACTCATGGCTTATGTCGTCTTCTTTGAAGCATAACCACCAATTTTATTATGAGTAAAGACAAAAAAACTGAACTTCCTCAGAGTCCAGAATTAAAACCATGCTCTGAAGATACTTAGACATTCATTTAAGTATTCTTGAAAAATCCAGAGCACCTCAAAGAACAAAGAACTAATACATTTTTATGTCATTTAAGAACCAAATAGGGTTATTACTTGGACCTTTTAACTTGTGCATCTCATTCAGTATTTTCTGTAGTCTTTAAAATGCATGTCCACCAAAAAACCCAGTAAAATAGAACCTAATTAAATATCCCCATCTGTTACCCATCTTTAACTGCAGAGTTTGGTTTTCAGACACATTAGAAGCAATTCAAATATCTGCAAATAGGCATCTCATGACATTTGAGATACAACACAGGGCCTGCAAGTGACCGCTGCCTGTTCAGTAGTGGCCTAATGGATGGTAATGTAGATGGCCTATTGTAGATACCCCAGGCACCTACAATAGCATTAACCAGCTATTTTTAGGTACAGAGTCACTACCTCCATATTTTCATAGGTTATGCAAAATCATATATTATTCCTTTCTGCCAAAGTACATGCACTATTTGCTACTGTTAAATGGATTTACATGTATGCAACAAGAGTAAAGAGCTTACTTTGCTTACTTTTCTTTGTCCATAGCCAGAGAGTGATAAAATAGTAATGCCAGGCACTCATAATACCCTTACATCTTCTAAAGTCAGGAAAAGTCACCTCAATGTGATTGCACGAACACGGTAACTAAGAACTAGTTTACCCCATGCACCAGTACATGTTGGGGGCTGACCTACTGGAAAGCGGCTCTGTTGAGAAGGACCTGGGAGTGCTGGTGGACAGCAGGTTGGTCATGAGCCAGCAATGTGCCTTTGTGGCCAAGAAGGCCAACGGTATCCTGGGGTGCATTAAAAGGAGTGTGGCCAGCAGGTCGAGGGAGGTTATCCTCCCCCTCTACTCTGCCCTCATGAGGCCACATCTGGAGTGCTGCGTCCAGTTTTGGGCCCCCCAGTTTAAGATGGACAGGGAACTGCTGGAGAGAGTCCAGCGGAGCGCTACCAAGACGATCAGGGGACTGGAGCATCTCCTTTATGAGGAAAGGCTGAGACACCTGGGTTTGTTCAGCCTGGAGAAGAGAAGATTGAAGGGGGATCTTATCAATGCTTATAAATATCTGAACAGCGGGTGTCAAGAGGATGGGGCCAGACTCTTTCCAGTGGTGCCCAATGACAGGCCAAGGAGCAATGGGCACAAATTAGAACACACGAAGTTCCACTTAAACATGAGAAAAAACTTCTTTACTGTGAGAGTGACAGATCAGTGGAACAGGCTGCCCAGAGAGGTTGTGGAGTCTCCTTCCCTGGAAACATTCAAAACCCACCTGGATGCGGTCCTGTGCCCCCTGCTCTAGGTGTACATGCTCAAGCAGGGGGGTTGGACAAGATGATCTCCAGAGGTCCCTTCCAACTCCTACCATTCTGTGATTCTGTGATTGTCAAAAAACTAATCCATTTCTCAGAAGATAAACTTTTGATATGTGACATGATATTACATGATTTCCTACAACCACCCATTCAAACTTGGAAGATGCTTTTGCTACAATCACACCAGTGTATCTTTTCGTTTTACTTGGTACGAACATTTGAGGACTGCTAAATAGTCAAATGAAGTTACTGTAAATCTTTAATATATTTGGAAATTCATACTCAATTTATTATTGGAAAGTCAAAAGTACTGATAAGCTTCATATTCACCAGGAGGAAATTTGTGATTCAGGTGAGTAGAAGTACAAACACTATGAAGGTACCCTCGCTGTGAACCCTCTAGAGAAGGGTAGCACATTTGAATTTTTTTTAACATAGTATAGAAATGGTTTTTCACATGGAACAGGTGGAGAGGGAATTGTTATGATTTTTTATGCTATGATGTGAGTAGCAATGGGATCACTATGCAAAATGTAACTTCTTACCCAGTATTTCCCCAGGTTTTAGCAACATGTAGAAGACAGCACTTTCCAATGTAGATCTGAAACTATGCAACATTTGGATCTCAAATACTGAACTCTAGTTCTGGGACAGGGAAAAACTCGATAATTTCTTCCATAACAAAAAGCAAAAAGAAGAATTAAGAAAAATTGGGCCAGTAATTATTTTTACGATTGTGAAATTGTCTTCACAGTGTGAACACTTTTAACGTGCTCTCATGCCAAAGTTCCCTTTAGAAACTACAACCATTTGCACAAAGGCAGACAGAGATACTCTCAGTGATTTAATGAGAAATGAATTACAAGGAACACACCCTGAAATGAAACCATATCCAGGTTGCCACATATAGATCATACCTGCAGTTCAAGACACATTATCTGTGTCAAATGTCACAAATTAAGAATCCTGAGTTCAACAGAACCTCAGTTCACAAAGCCACAAATGCAAAACTCCACTCTTCACATCACAGCTTAATTAAACAGTGGTATTAATCATGCACTTGAAGTACTCTCTAATTAAAGGGTACACGGAAATCAGAAGACGGTGATGGAGAAAACATACTGTCAATTAATAATGGAAGGTAAGGTATAGTTAATGCTCTCCAATTACTTTCAGAATAACAGAATATTTTTCTAAGCACACTCAGAAAATAAATTGGGAAAATATGACTTGATTTTTTCTGTCTCAAAATGAACCAACTGTATGTAAAATTTGTAAGTTAGAAAGAGCCCATCCCCACTTGCTCCCTCACTGGGAAAAACCAGGTTTCTCAAATGTTCAAACTTTCAGGGTTTCATTAGATTCCAAAGCAGAAAGTATTTTTCCCATGACACAGGGAAGTACAGCAAAGTCGCCATTCTAAGATTCACTGCTCTTACAGCAGAAAAAGTACTGGAAAGCGAAGAAAGAGTTGGAAAACAAGTCCAAGTAGGGTGACTTCCACATATCATGCAATTTCCAGCTATATATACCCATCTTTCCTCTCATTTTCTCACTGCATAGGATACACCTAAAGGCCTATTTCTTCCTAAAGGAAGAACATGTTCTTGTTCACTGAAGGAGAGAAAAGAGGCATATTCTAGACTGGACAATGACCAAACAAAAAGAAAGGAAAAGAAATGCTAAATTTTCTTGAAGCTATGCACACCTTGTGAATCCCCAGAGTCTGAACATTCAGAACTTAACCCGTCACTAGCTGCAGTCCCTTGCTAATCTTTTTATTTTATTGAAAACTGCTTCTTGGAACCAAAAAGTAAGGTTTCATTCCCCAGCAGAGTAATTTCTCATTTGCTTTGATGACTACTTTCTTAATGATTCAAATCTGACCTGAACAACTGTTGTTCTTTTTACTTCCTTCTGGTACCTCTGTAGCACTACTCATTTCTGACGGAAAGGTAACTAACATTTTCATCTGCATATCTGCAAAAAATGTGGGCAGTAAATACATGAAAATCTTAACAATGCCTAGCCCTGAGCCCAGTGGTTTAATCCTGATAGTCAGACAGCAAAGAGATCATAGACAGAAAAAAGAAGTACTTCTCCCCCAAGCTTTTTAATAGTCTGAGAGATACTTAATTCACATACGCTGAGAATTTGGCATTATTCATGTTTTACTATTTTCAGCTAGGTCATTTTTCTAATCTAACCAGATAAACTTTGTCTTTTGAAATTGTTTTCAGAACAAGAAATACATAATTCTCAATATTTATTCCACAAGACAAGTCATGTGTCAGCTCAGAAAATCTGTGGATAATACGGGACGAATTGCTGCCAGGCTAAACTCAGAGCTACCCTGTGTGGCAGCAGCAGAACTGTCTAAAGAGCAGCATGTGGAAAAGAGCTCCTCCTCTACAGTATTGCCAATCTACCCTAATTCTGACCTTAAAAATTCCAGCATCGCAGGCTTCTAGTCCTCTTAGGGTGACTTTCACACAAATTTGTGACAAATTTTAAGCAAATTTGGGATAGATGAAAGATGCTTGATTGACAATGGTGTCAACTTTTACAAAAGACCTGCAGGGGACACTGACAGGGGAACGGCAGCTGAAACAGCATGAAGACTGCCTCATTTTTTCAGATAAGCTTATTTCTGAGACAAAAGATTAGTTTCCTCTAATGCCACACACCGGTTTCTCTAAACCACAATTTGGAAGGTTTTAGTCACTATGTAATAGCCCAGCAGATTTTAATTCAACATGTTAATGGATGTAGAAGGCACACTGCCCTACCTACACTCAAAAGGCAATGTGCTAGTGATTCACAATAACTTGTATTTTCCAAATCCTAGGCAACCGAACTCTGACTTTTCATGACAATGTTTGAACAGACAGCTGTTCATCAGAAAACTAACTTCCCATCCAGCTATTTTGCACTTATATGCCAGCAACACAGTTTAATTACTACCACTACATTTTAGCATGAAAAAATGAGTACATAAAGAAAAATCCATATCATTAACAAATCCTCCCCAATTTGCAATTCGAAGTGTATACATTCTGAATATATATACACAGATCATCACAAATCAAGTCATGCAAACGAAAATGTTATTAATAATGGCAGCTCATCTTCTTGTGACGTTTAAAATTCACAACCCTGCTCCATCCATTTGTCTTCAAAGTCAATGGTAACTGGATTTTCTCTCCATACACTTCACTAGAGAAATGCCTTTCCTTCTAATGAAAAGAACTCTGCCCTTAAAAACTGGTAGAAACTTCTCAGCAAATGCACTAATAGCAGTACCTGCTTCTTAAAGCATGATCTTCAGTTCAGTGGTGGGGCTTTTTTACCACTGATTTCTGACCTTTAGAACGCATTGATTTCTTTTTTTGCTGACTTTTACAGTATAAATGTCATTGTTAGATAAAATAATTGAACCCAGTAATCTATTCACAGACTAGAGAAAAATCTGTCAGGTATTTCACCATGCTATATCACAGTCTAATAAGAATCTAACTACATTTCTTTAACAGACAAGTTTCTTTCCCTTAGTCTGATTCAGGTGATATACAAAACACAAAGTTTATACTGGGGAAATATTCTGAAAGTGAGACTGATTGCTAGTTGCCACAGAAATAATAAATTATTACATTGGTAAACGGTGCTCTCTCTTAGGTGAACAGGTAACTGCATGCAGCACAGTCTTTCCATCCAGCATGCAGGTTGCAGAGGAGGGTACCCGCAGTGGCTCAGCTGTGACACCACCCACCTCCCAGTGCTCTGCAGGCAGAGGTTGCGCTCATTCATGTAATTTTTAGAGACAATCACCGGAAGAAATTGAAGTCCGCATTACCATCAGTCAGGCAATCTAAAAGCTGTATCATTTTTTTTTTGTGTCTAAATTTAATACCTGCCCAATCCCATTCCTATAATCCACCTCATTAACGCACAATGCTGATGAAGTCACACGCACTCTCTCCTCCCCTGGCTGTCAAACAGAATAGAGCTGGTGTACACTGCTGGGTGTGAAGAACTATCCGTTGTATTTAACTGGAAGCTTCTTATTGCCCTCAACAGGTATCAGATTAGGCCTTTAAGTCATTAGATCCTTGAGCACAAGTCCTATTTTCTGTATGCTTGCTGAAAAGGGCAGTGACTGATGCTTTACAGTAATAATAAATTTGTCTACTTCAGTGTACAGTCACTGAGACACCTACGCATCTCAGCAGGGGGGCAAGCAACTAACAGTCTTCTCAGCCTGCTTGCACCTCTGACAAGCTTCATTTTTATTGCATTAGGTCAACCCCTCCCTGTCCCTTCTGCCAAAGCTGTTCCACTCCAGTGAAAAGTAGGCAAGACATACCGATCTAAAGAGATAAAGCACAAACAGTAATTTTAACCTATTAGGAGGCAAAGCTCTACTTTAAGAAAAGGGATGAGTGGTTACGAGTACAAAAAACTCTGTTTCCTCCTTCCCAGGAGTAGCAGGACATTAGCACAAGCCTGCAGTCACAGGCATGCCCCGATACCTTGGGTGATAGGGAAGACTGCAGCGCTTGAAGTCACAGCACTTGCTGGCATTGCGAGCAAGGCAATGGTGAGGCTGTGTCTTTCAGAAAGCTTTGGTTTGGGATTCCAGAAAGAGCACAAGTTGACATGAGCCCAAGATGCCCAGTTCTGTGAAGACAGGAACACTTCTGGGCATGAGCAGGAAGGGAACATTTTGTGCCTGGAAAACTGGTGAGAATATAGGGAGCTTTCAGCTGTGCATTTCTGGTACAGCAATTATTACGCTGTTGACTCCATCCTCTCAAGAGGTTTCTGCTCAGGCTTTAAAAATATTCAAAAACCACTGGAAGTTAAGGCTGGAACCCTATTTATGTGTTTCATTGGCTCTGTTATGAGCTTAACTGGAGCTTTGTGAATTATGTCAGTCCTTCCTGAAGAAGACAGAGAGGTTGTACAGGGTGTTCAGTGGAGTAGCTGCTTTTTGAATCAAGAGATACTTAATTAAGAAGAAAGGAAAACCATATAATATATAGAAACAGGCTAGCTAGGATTTGTAGCCAGGCAATTAGAAAAAGCGAGCTTACAAGAAAAATATACCCGCCTATCTCCTTTATATTAGGCTGGCTTTCTAGAGGAAACCTATGAGTGCTTTGAAGCATGTTAGAAGCACAACATTCAAGAAATAAGAAAGGGCACATCTGGGGAAAGCAGTCCATAGTCCACTATGACCAGGGATGTCTGCTCCGTGAAATCTCAGGGCAACAATTAGCATTCACTTCCAAAAATATATAGTTCTTTAAAGCAAATGAAGCATGAAGGAAACCCAATTACAGTAAGTACAGAAATGATCTGAACATACAACAAAAATGTCAGTGGTCTTGCTGTGCAATAGTGTCATGCTCTGTGCCTCCTACCAGATTATGGGATTGTTTATATCTATTATCACTTTTTAAATACTCTTTTCTAAATTTAATTTCACTGATACATAAGAAGAATTCTCTTCTCATTCTTAATGAATTCAGCAGTTTTACTATTACTTTATGAAATGTCTGCAGACTCTCAGAGCCCAGGCAACCAAGAAATCAAATGATCACAGTAGGTGTAGCAGGCTCTCATCTGCCTCTGGGCATTCACAAGCCTGTTATCACTTGAAATGCCTGCTTGAGATTGCACCAGTGTATAGTTAAATATTGCATTTTCATCACAAGCCCACCTAATCTGGTTTTACACATGGCACATGTTTTCTCCTCTGTCATGGTGTCTTAGGTGTGCTTTTTCGGATATTTGCATGGGCTGCGCCATGTGGACTGAAGACAGAGGTGCTGATTATGGCTTGTTCCCACAAACTGCTCATGCTGGCTTATACTGATGGGTGCTCAGCTCCACTCAGATTTTACTATCTGAGCCCCCCAACGCTAAAAATTAACTCTAACTAAATTGTGACCTACATTACAACTATTCCACAAAGAGAAATAAAGGAGCAATTTCTGTAGCATTATTCTCCCATATAGGGAAATAGAGTCATAATCAAGCAAAGAGAATTTTAAAAAAAATAGTGGTGCCATAAGTAAATTGATATAGAAAAATATTAAAAACTACACCACACCATCCTTGCCATGACCTTTCCATATCTTCAACATAAAAGAACATCTTAGAATAGACTACCCTGCTCTTCACAGAGGAAATAAAAAGGCTGTCTGTGGCTTTCCATAAAATTTTTGCACTTCATAGACTTAAATTATATTACAACAAATTTTTCTATACAAATTAACATCTAAATTGTCTTTGCCTCTATAATCTTCATTCGCTAACACAGAGCTGTTACAATTTCTCTACTGTAAAAACTGGAGGAAAAAAATCCCAAAGAAAATAGATACAGCACTTGTTTCAAGTTTTTAATATCTGCTTCAAAGACCACCAGTGAGGCAGCCACAGAGGTAGCCAAGGGTTTGCTAAGTCTATTCCATATCTCACGTTCAGATGACTCAGTTTCAGTGCCAATCAATGGCATCAATTGTGTAGATTATTAACAGAATTGTAAAATTACCATTAACAGCTGAGCAGCCATGGAACTGATAAAATCACTTTCAGGTAATGGTGAGTAATCATTGCTGAATCTCTCCATTCGAACTCATCAGAGAGGGCTGGGTTAATCATGTGCATTTCCACTGAGTATTACAAATGAAATACATATCAGCCTTAACAAGTAGCATTTTCCAATGCAGCTGACTTTCTTGGAGAAATGTGCAAAGGCATATAGTGATCATGGGGTTTTGTTGCCCCCTGCCCCCAACAGTCATCATCTCGGCTATAATTAATTTTGATGCCTGCTGAAAGGAGCCTGGACTGTAATGTGTACTTGGTTAGCCAAGATGTGAATACCTGCTTAGCAGCAAGATGCATCCTAGCATTACCTACAGGTTACTATCTACAGGCTGGGCTAGCACAACCCATAAAAAAATTATTAGCACCAGTAATTTCAAGGAAACACTAGGTTTTTCTATATTTCATCAAGAAAGTAGGAGCTAGTAACACTAGACCAAACCATGGTCTAAGTAAAGCCTACGTGAGTCCTGCCATCTGCTCCTTCCCTTTCCCACACATCTATGAATGCATTTTTGATGTCACCAGCAACACCACTCATGTTTCAGAGCTTCTCAAAAGGAAGAGACAGCAGAGCTGTCCAGTGGGTTTTGCAGAACCTAAGGAGTAGATTAGGTACTGACAAGCAGAAATGTTGCAGTCGATATTCACACTGTGGAACATTCTTCCAAATCATATACCCAATAAAAACGTAGGAACCTACAGAAACATTGCATAGCTATCTGAGATTCATTGGTTCTCTGTCATGGCCCTGTCTCATGGCTTCTAACCATGGATGCAGCAACGTGTCTGTTGCTTGCTCTCCTCCCTCCTCACACAACAGGGGACAGACACTGAGCTGTGGTTACATCACCTCACACCTATGATGTTACACCACCCTGTGGTTACTCGCAGGCATAGGAATCCCTGAGGTATGTCTTATTAAGTTTCCTAATATCAATATTACCCTTTTAAGCTTTATGACTTTGTCGAGTCATATTGCTAGTCTCAACCATCCAAAAATAAGGACTCCAAAACGAATAACGATTACTTTAGAAATGCAGATAGTTAGCAAAGATATGCAAAATTATTTTTACCTTTAGCTTATATCACAGTTAGATTTCCAGGCGTTAATTTTTTTCCCTACCTCAAAATCAGGCACAAGAGACACTCATGTTATATAAACAAATAAGCAAATATGAATTACAATAATCACATTCTATCATAACTCCTGGAGCTGGGACGGGAAGAGAAAAAAAAACCAACCAAATAGCACAATACTCTTGATGAATTCACAGAACTTGACAATACACTGCTGACAAGACATGGGACTTTGAAAGGACCAAAACAATCCCTTTGATGATAACAACCTGAATTTCACTAAATCCTCAACACTTCATCCCAAATAACCACTTTTTAAAATGCATTGAAATTTATTGCAATAATGCCTTGCTGTCCATTCCTCTATTTATAAAGCACAGAGCAGTCATCTAAATCTCCCATGATAACATCTTCAAGACAGGAGCTTATCAGCAGTATAGAGAAGGAAAAATCCCGTGGGTTGGGATTACACTTTTGATTACAAACTTCCTGAGAGAAAGATGTCATCAATCTACATTCTTTATGAACTCTACCACAAAAGAGCATGCTTTTACATTAATAATAGCTGTCAGGTTTTGTGCAAGCAGTACCTGCAACAATCCTCCTATGTGGAAAAGAAAAACTTACTTGTTAGGTACAACTCCTCAAAAGAAAGTAAGTCAGCATTATTTTTCCTTGTAACGAAGCCTGGTTTATTTTTATCTTTCCATTGTCATCAGCATACCAGCTGTCACACATCCCTTTAAGGAAGATTAGAGATTAATAGCCCTGTTTTCAAAATATATTGGAGTACTTACTTCCTTACTCTATAACACGTACATCCCAACACAGGAAACAATGGAAGGCCTATTTCTAGACATCTCAAAAAACAGGTGATGAAGAAAAGTTCATTAGGATCCTCCCAGGTACTTCCATTAGAAACGTCAGTTCCACATTTGGCATCCTGATCCCCATTCAGCTCTTCTGTAGAGAACACTGGCAAAGATCACATGAAATTATAAGTGACTCAGAGCAGAAGGAAGCTCAGAAGCCCCTGGAAGGAGGCAAGTTGCCTGTTTCAGGGACTGGGCAGGCAGCTCAGCCTGGTTTTTCAGGCAGGAGTGGGTACCACAGAGTGAGCTCAAGAGATTTAGTCCACTGACAGCATGTTGGTGTGACACTTTGCCATATTATGAACTGTCATAGCAGCAGAACATGCAAACAGCAGGAAGAGAGTAAAGATGCGCCCATTAAACAGGCAGTCTAAGCATTTAGGGTCTGTTCAGATACCAGCTAAACCATGTAATTCTGCATTTATAAAAGCACACTATGCTACCTCTCGGGACAATGCCAGTAATGAAAATAAGATTGGTTCCAAAATGAATCCTTAACTCATTCTATCCCTCCGACCTATCCATACTACTTTCAGCATAACAGGTTACCCCTTCCTCTTTAAACACTGCTGGCATTCTTATACCAGTCTCCACCAAAACCAATGATTTTCCACATGGCACTGCATGAAACACTTCGTTAAAATCTGGACATACAAGAACCACTGTATTTATCATGGCCAAGCAATTAGTTGGCTTACCAAGGAAAGATACCCCATTAGTTTAGCATACTTTGCCTTTAGAAACATCATCTGTTTTTATCTCATTTTCTTTTTTACATATGTATCTTCACCCATTAAAAAAATAAAACAAAAAACCTCTCCTCCTCCCCTAAAATTGTATTCTCTATTCAAGGTAGACTTACAAAGCCTGTTGTTCTCTGAATATACTATTTCTCTCTCTCCTCTGCCCCTCCACCACATGAACTTCTTAAGTACAATTCTTAAATATACTATCATGGTTGCTACTCATCAATCACACAGTAACACCATTAAGTGGGTACAATCATCAGAAATGTATTTCTGCATTATCGTAAGCCAGTTCTTTACAAACTCCAGCTGTCAGGTTAGCAGGGCTCTCCTGTACAACCATACCATACTCTTCAGACTGTATTTCAGCTTTACTTGCGCTGCTGTCCATTGCCTTAGACTCCCCTTTGATTAGCCATTCTAATTTTGCCCGAGTGGTCAATAATTATCAATCTTGCTAAAATCCAAACACAAAGTATTTACTGAGATTTGCAAGCCTAGCTAGATCATCTTTTTCTTTTTCACATCTCTCCTTATTTTCTTTTTGTGTATTTGGCCAAAGAACCTGTTGTTTATAAGAATTAACTCAGCTTGAATTTGCCGATCCTCATCTAGTTCTAAAATACTTGGCCAGTAAGATGTAATATACTTCACTCATAATCTTTTCCTTCTTTGCTTGTTCTCAGTGTTCTTTAAAGTGATCCTTCATCCAGGTTAATGGTGGTGGTTGTGGTGTTTTAAAATGTCACACTTCCTCCGTATTCAAGTTCTTGAGCTCTTCAGTTCAGCAGGATTTGAGAGTTATGCCATTTACTTTATCAGATTTTCACCTTTTGAAATCAGGAGCTTCAGATATAGACTAATTTTTGTCTTTCCACTTAATTTCAAATCAGTTAATTTATTCTCTTACTATCCAAGCTTCTTTCTTTACCTAACTCCTTTGTAATATATTTACTATTACCAGAAGGAAATCTGAAGTAGTATTTTCTTGGTCCAGTGGACCTGTAAGTAATGTCATCTTTCTTGGGATAAAACATCCCATGTACTTTGAATACTGTCTTCTCTCAGTTTGGATGAACCTCAGAGATCCAAATGCTCTATCGTCTTGATCTTGATACAGAAAAGAAAAAGGGAAAAATATGAACAGAAAGGAGGAAGAGACTGTGTCTTCTTTTAAAGCAAGAAAATGTGAAGATCAGAGAAAACTTCAGGAGGACATTGGTGATGGTAACACATTGTGTAAGCTCTGGGCTCAGCGCCAATCACCAGTTATATCTGTGCCCTGGGCTTCAGCCAGCCATGCCAGAAATGGTGATGCTATTCTAGGGAAGGTGCAGCTGGCTTCTTTTCTGTGACTCTGGACACTACCAGATCACATAAAGGGACTAACGCAATTAGTGCAATAGGCTGGGCAGCAATGGTCAGCACAAGACACACCTCAATTTCTGTGCTTTAACAGGGGACCTCAGACTTCAATTTCCTTCCAGTAATCTTTGGGCAATGATGCCTTCAGCGTTACTTCAAACAAAAGTTTTGTGCCGAATCAAAACACGGTGAAAGCTAGTTTTGCATTTCTCCCTTTGATTAATTAAATGCAATCACATATTAAGAGAGACTGAAATACTTCACTCACTGTATTTGCTCTTTGACCTTGAGAAAAATCCAGAGAGTTACCTCCTGCTATGTTGGCTCTGCATCAAAACACTTTAAAAAAAAAAAAAAAACCAAACAAAAAATTCTACATTTTCTATTCATGCTATTTATTAACCTAGGTTTTAAAGAAACATTTTATGGTAGACAAACTAGTGTTTCTCTGACTCTCATTCTTATCAAAAAGGATCAGAGGGTTTTCAGGGTGTTCACTGAAAGTGTGAACTGACAAATCAGATGATCCTCAAACAGGAGGAAGAAAAGAAAAAACTGCCCCATCCCAAATAAATTCAGTGCTTCTACTGTATTTGCTTCTAAACAAATGTTTGCTTAGCTTTTCTACTGCCCTGAGGTATGAAATTACTCTGAACTAACTAATTACAAAAGCATCAAGAAAGTCCTCACACCTGCATAAATGCATGATCTGTATTTGAAGCTACAGGTGAAAGACTGTAATCTAGTCCCCATTCACTCTTTTTGATAATTGAAGCAAACAAACACTTTCTAAAAAGCAGTATACAGACATGGCAGGAGAATGCTTAATATCCAACCAAACTGTTCTTGACTCATACTTTACCTTGCGCAAACATAAATGATAAGATATTTAGGAAAAAGTAATAAACATTTATCCTTTCAAAAGCACAGTTCCTTCATTCTGTGCAGTTCAGTGCACAGCAACATAACTTATAAGGACAACACTTACCTTGATCTCAGCTAAATCAGTACATCAGCAGCCTAGGAGATCAACACTGACAGTTATCGGGCATCTACATGACAATCATATTTCATAGAGGTGCTCACAATTTAGCCCACACATATATTCAACTCTGCTCATATTTTCCAGCATGCAGACTGGAACAGTGTCATTTCTCTACCACTATTCCTCTTAGCAAGCTAGGAAGACTTTCAAAGTTGAAACTAAATAATTTGAGAGAGGCATCAGGACATAAACCACCATTTGCCAAATACATTTGAGTATTACTGCTACAAAGTGGAATGCTCTCACAGGAAAACTCTAATACAGCAGATTTGATGCAGCAGTCAGAATGAGAGTCTATAACTGTGGCATTGCAGTGTGCATTTTACAGGTCTGCCTAAGGCAAGACACCTTGGGAAAAGAATATGTTTAGTGAACAAAGCAACTTCATTATCCCTGCCAAACTTGGAAACTGGTATCCTGGATTGTACTTTTGTTCTTGAGCAGCAAAGCTGCAGCATTTTCTCTAATGATCACATGCATAGAACCACAAGATCTCTTGATGACCAACCTTCCACATGTAGCACGCTTTGGAAGATCAGAAGGGGGTAATATCTGTGGAAGTAGCAATATTAAGGGAAAGAAGCATTTTATATAAGAAGCCAGCTGCAGACTAGCTGGAGCAATCCATACTTGTGTATACAACTGTCGCTTCTGCTGCAATTCCTTAGCAGCTGCTACATTTGACCTGATGCAGGAAAAGATAAAAGTGAAATCAGGACAGGGAAAAAAAAAAAACCAGGCACCAAATCAGCGACAGAGAGAGCAGACAGAAGGAGAAATAAAAGTGTTAAAGAAGATATGAGAAAGGACAGTAGAAATACCTCACCAGATTTTTCCCATACAAGTCACTTAATTTTGGGGTGCTAGGTCCTACACTAGCTCAGTATTTACATATATATTTTACACATTCTATACTTGGGTCCCTTCTAGTGCACCTTTATTGGAACATTGCTAAACATTTACAAATATTAATTCAGCCATCTAACACCCTTTCCTGACATACTATTTCTGTTCTTATTTTTCCCCAAAAGTAATCTTCATCATTAAAATAAAGGTGCGACATCAGCTACAGACCCTGCTAATAAATCTTTGTGCATGTAATCATCTCTCAGTATAGTTTGTGCAATGTAGGAAAGGACTTTTCATTAGTTTCATAAAAGAATTTATGCCATCGTAAAAGCACCATGAAAGGAACAGTGCATAACACAAGACAAGAGTGTCTGAACAGAATTATTCATAATAGCATACAAATTCCAAAGACCAAGATGAAGACAACTCTCTGGATTTTTAGCAATAATGTTGGCAATAAGGCTAAGAACCAAAAATGTTCTTTTGTGACCTTTGCATAATTCATTTGCCTTTACATGCAGTAGAACCACCATTAGCGGTTCTTGTAGAACATTTCCAAACTCATTTTTTGAAGCCTGTCACATTGTGATGGGTTTTATGATAACGTTCCTGCCAATACCACTTTCATTTCATTTTAGCTACAAGTTCCTGTCATACAGTAGCCTGTTTCTCCTTGTGCAGTGCTCCTAGATTCAGATCAAAACAGATGGACACAAAAATGATTCAATGAAAACACCGTTTCACCGTTTTCAAAAATGCCTTCCTGGAAACTTTAAAAGACATGCAGCTATCCTGCCTTGGCCAACACACACGGACTCAAACATCAAAGAAAAAGAGCAGATCAGAAAGAAAAGGTCCAAGAAGGAGGAATATCTATCAATTCCTCTTCCTCACTGGAACAAGGAAGTTAAAAGATTTATTCATCATCAAGTAAGGATGAAAGATGTATAAAGGGGTTAACAGAAAAAGACAGAAGGAAAGGAATAAGTGAGAAAGAAGACTTTTTTCTTTTTTTTTCTCTCCTTCTTCTCAAGAGAGGACCAAATGCAAAGCCTAAAAAGGCAAGAGAGAAAAAGGAAGTGAGAATCAGACTAGAGACACTGTAAGAACCATCTATACTTGAGGCAAATGGCAGATCTTCCTTCATCTGAGATCCTTTGTTCAAGGTGAATAGCTCTCCAAGCAATACACTGTAACTCAATCAGTCCGCTGCATAAGTGATATTCAAGATAGATCAGATAAGATAATCCTCTTTGGCTTTAAAATACATGAATTTGTAAAAGGCTTAGATAAGGAAAGAAGTGAGCAGAGGTTACAGGATAGGAAGAGCAAAACTTCAAGAATGACGTAACATATCTCAAAAGGGTAACAAAGAAATTCTCACAGTTTTCAAGCTTCAAAGCAAATGTGTAACTGTACTAGGAATTTTTAAGTACATAATTCTCATTTTCATATAGATATGTGCTCTCCAATATTATTTTCTTCCCAAGACCCTGAATAAACACAATTATCTCTATTGTTTTAACTAAAAAAAAAAAAAAAAAAAAAAAAAAAAAAAAAACACAAACCCAAACAAAACCAAATTCTAAAAAATTTAGGATGCAACTTTCCATGACACCCTACACCTCTGAAAGAAGATATTCCATAGTTTATTAAATAGTACCTGGTAGGTTTCAAAAACATGGAGTGGCATAAACTTTCCAAGTATTTCCTATTTACAATTAATCACTTCTTAAAGTTCAAGAATATTCCTTCTTCTGTAGAGAGCACAAACAACTCCAATCAAACACAAGTTCCCAGAAGAAAGATTCAGTCCTTTTGTATTCTCAAAATGACAGTGGATTTTTCCAGTCCAAGTTTGCAATTACACAGCTATTTTGCTTGAAAGTCCATTGCACACAAGGTTACAGTTTTCATGACAGAAAACTTATATTTAAGATACAAAGACAGAACTCCATGGCAGAGACCTCAAGCACACAAAATAGCAATAAAATAGTTATTACTGGATTCAAAGTTACCCCAGAACATTTCCTGTTTCACAGTTTATATGAGTTTAAATTTATGCCTAAACATATATCTCTTGTGAAGTTACATTACAGCTATTGTAGGAATCATAATGTTAATTTTTCTCCCTTTTTGACACTGAGATTCCTTGCATGATAAATATCTCCTTAACAAATTAAGGAGACAAAACAAAACTAGAAAAAAAGATGTACTGGCAGGAACATAGGCACCCTGATACAAACACTGAATATGCAACTGAGATTTAAAGAATTGCACATTTAGTTAAATGTACAACACCTAGTTACTCAAACATAAGACAAAGGACAAAGCCTTAGAACAAAGTCATTAGTACACAATAATACTCTTACATTTTAAATAGACAACTGCATCGTTTGAAATCATTTCAATACACAGAACTCCCAAGACAGCCATGGGTGTTGTTATTCCACGTTACCATTGCCATTTTTATTTAGAGCTCCTCAGCCCAACATTGGCATGTTGAAAATTAGGCACTTAGCAATGAAACAACATTTTAACACATAACATAAGTTTCCTTATTTGCAAAATGGACTTTTCTTCGTTAAATGTTATGGCCACAGTGTGATAAAAGTTTTTTAAATATCTTACTTAGGTTGTTGAAAGACTTTTCTGAAATTGTGGTTAATCACAGTGGAAGAGGAGATGGAAAAAGCTCTACAAATACTTTCAGCCCCAGTTCTGCAAATCCAACTATGAAGGGGTGTTATATCCACTTGTACATACCACCCTTCAAGGTTTGTGTTAAAGTATCTTTTCTAAGCAGAAGTCATGAAGGAGGGGGAAGGTGTTGAAAGGGGTGAAGGGAGTCTTCATGACAGCTAAGCCTAGAGAGACAAATGAATGGCTAGCAGCAACCTGCACTAATTCCTGGAGGTAGCTATGAACAGAGAATGCAAGTTTGCCAGCATATGTATTCCTGTTTCCTGGCCTGTGGTATTACCCACCTATATTCAAATAATCAAAACATATGATTACCACAGATTACTTCAGTTTCTTCAACATCTATAGACAAAAAGACCCTGCTGCTACAGAAAGGTCAGTGACTTGGGGGCTGATCTAGTCTTTGCTTGAAAGTAGTGCTCCAGATGAGGCTGCTTTAGTAGCTCAAGACTGTAGTCATCCCCAAAGAAATTGATTCTAATTTATATCAGAAGCGAAAAGGAGCGAGGTGGGATTTATCTGCCCTATGCTTCTATGTAACAAAAGTACTCTGCTTGTTGATTTCAAAGAATCCTAAGGCTAAAACATTAGACAGGTTGGTGGTAGCGTGGGAAAAAAAGACTTCAAGTTCAAGCACTAGTTCCTACCTTCCATAAACACTAGATTCACTGTTAACATATTTTGCAGACATATGTAATATTCTCCAAATTATATTATATTGTAATCTAACATTAGTAATCACTGTGGCTAAAAAAAATATTACAGGCATAAAAAATAGATAACTAAACCCCTCTGGCACTTCTCAGTGATTTTGCATGTCTGTAATTTATCACTGTAATGGTATCACTGTTATACCAATGACACTCAAGCTTACTTTTCTATTTGTGGCAATATATCTTGCAAGACAGAATGCAAACTACTGTCTTTTGGCTCTGAAGCTGTGGTTGTCAAACAATTTTCTGCACCAGACACTGACAACCCTGGATATCACTTCCTGCTCTAGTTACTTGACTTGGTACATTCTGTTAATTTTGCACCCTGACTACATCCCATCATTTTGGGGCAATAGTCGGATTAACACTTGGCTTTAAAAAAAAACATAGGGAAAAAAATTTCCATAAACTGTCTTTATATGCAGTCAGAGAGATTCTCTTCTCCATCAACCCTCAGCACATAAGTTTGTAGAAATGTAAAACACACCTAATTAAACCATTGTAAAAAAGCACAGAGAGCAAACTTGCATAATAGCAGTTTTATATACTGAGATACTGGGGTGAATCTTATAAAAAGAAAGATAATTATTTGCTCTTTTCCATCACCTTAAACTCAGAGACAATAGACATTTACCATCCATGTCTCTGAAAGTTAGTAGAATGCTCTAACTGCTGAAACAGCATGCTAATTCAAAGTTCATTTCCAAGCTAAACACCACAAACACTGAAGTAGTAAATAGATTATATTCTGGTAAAACTGAATTACTACTTCATTTTATGACAAAAACAAAACTTTTTTTTT
This sequence comes from Morus bassanus, assembly GCA_031468815.1. Lineage (NCBI taxonomy): Eukaryota > Metazoa > Chordata > Aves > Suliformes > Sulidae > Morus > Morus bassanus. The sequence continues at coordinate 10,247,946 of CM062583.1, forward strand.
TTTTTAAAGAGCTTAGATATAAAGAATTCTTAAAGATTAATCCCATTCCCATGAAAGATGATGTTAGTATACATTTGCAAACCCTCTATCATGTTCCTTTTGGACTTGCTGATCTATGCACCAAAAAGAAAGTAAAGACTTATTCACTGCACAGTCCTTTACTGACAAGACCTTTTGTTTTGCACAACACCTCTGCTGTGCTGCTTAATATGTCTTCCCATATTGCTCCTTCAATTTGGTCTTTATATTTAAACAATAGCAACGGAAAACTTACTTTTTCCATTTGTTTCCAAATTCTACAGGGCTACAGACTTTCTTTTTGCAGTGCTTTATGGGATTTTGACACAGGAACTCTGTTCTCACTTGAAGACTAGGAGTTATGAAACCAATAATTTTTAAATCTAGATTAAGGATATCTTAATGTTATAAGCTTTAAAAATCTGTACCATTGCTGTATCTGTCTGTCAGGCAATGGAAGATACTGTCTTTGTGTATGGGCTAAAAACTAGCAGAGAACTAACTAGCCAAGATAAAGCTGAAAATTAAAAAAACAATTAAAATTAAGTACGTTGATATTATTATAGATAGTGGGAAACCTTATCTTACCCTTTGTGGCAAAAGCTCCTGAAAGGTAAAGAGACCAAGATGCTGAGTTCATCAATATTGCATCAATTAAGCACATTTATGGCAGAATGTGAGATCAGGCTGTCATCAGCAAATAGGCTATTTAATGCCTGCCTCCCATTTGTTTCTGAAGAAAAGTGATAGTAAAAAGTGAGATGAAATAATTTTCTTCAGAAGAAAAACAGTGAACCAGTGTCATGGGGCCTTAGGAGGCAGAGGAGGAAAGGAGCACTATGAGATACCACCATAAGGGGGGTTTTTTGTTGTTTTTCTGGTGGGTTTGTTTTGGTTTGGTTTTTTTGTGTGGTGTTTTTTTTTTTTTTAATATTTAAGTCAGTAGGAGTTTTGCTTTCTAGTGGTGGCAAAGCAGAACCAGTTTGTTGGCTAGCTGTAGATCCTCTTGCCAGGAGAGAACAGACCTGATTCTTTGCCGGAGCTATGCTTAGAAAAGAATAACAACTTGTGGGAGAAAACAAACCACAGTGCAGGCACCTGTCACGACTGTCCAGAAAAATCTCTCCTCACTTTTTGTATGGGACTCTTTATACACCAAATCAGTGGAGATTTTCTTTGCCCACAACTCCAGCCCCGCTCCTTCCCATAAAGTATCCCCTGTAGCGGGAGATCAGGATACAGAACCCCACTACAATACCAACGCTGTATTCCCAGCTAGAATTAAAAGCAACAGAATGTTGCAAAGGCTCCAAATATCTCCTCTGATACTCCTGAGAAGCAAAACTGTGCAAGAGCTTGTTTTGCTCTGAAAGTCAGAGCACATAAACCTTTCCATCAATTTGCAGGATAGTATGAAGGAAGCCACTGAAAAAATTCCCTGCCGTATTTGGTATGAACTGAGCGGGCTGCTCTGTACATTCTGCCCTGCTTCTCAGATCCTGCCCCTTTCTCTCTGTGCATTTGGATCCAAACGCTGTTCTTTTCTCCTTGTGGGCAGAAGCATGACAGAAACATGAAGTCTATCTGTGCAAGATGTTTCATTTTACAGCAATCTAATTGGGATTTGATCTTCTACCTGCAGAGTCTCTTGTAAGCCTTTCTCAGAGATGGCTCCTCACAGTCCATTAATATCTAAGGCATCTCTCTACAAATAAAGAACCAGCCATATTTTAAATGATGTAAACAAGCAAAGAAAGGAAGAACAGATAGGGAAAGAGATTAGAAAGAGAGAAGGAAGCCACTATCAGAAGTTTACACATCTACGTCATACAAACAAAACCCAAACTAAAGAAAAAAAAAACAACCACAAAAACAAGCAACAGTTGAAACGAAGTCTTCAATAAACAGCAATGTCTTCAGCAACTGACTTTTCAGAATGATCTCTCTTAATTTCCACCTCATTACCCAGGAGAGGTAGCAGAGAAGTTAGACACATATTAATGGTCTGCAGTACATTTAAACTCTCTTGCATTCAATTACAAAGCATTCTGCCTGAAGCTATTACATTAGCTCTTTGTCACCTACACCTAAAAGCCCACCCACTCTACATGAATTCAGATGTGATACTGTAAGATAATTACCCATTCATTGGAAAGTCAATGTTAATCTTCTCAAGGACATTTCAAGGATTGTCTGTGATACCCAGCAGTCACTTTTTAAACACATAAATAAAACAGAAAACTCATGGTCTTTTCAGCTTCTTCTTAAACTGGTTAACAGTCCCAGAGAGTTTTGCTGAAGGCAATGAAATATCCAGTCTTTGGTGGGGGCGGGCATGTGTGTGTGTCTGAGTCATATTAAGGAGTCCCCCATAGCTTTTAGTGTACGTATTAAAATTGCCTTTCATTATTTCTTCATGCAATGCACTGGAAGTTACTTGTGTGTTGTCTCGTCTCTTCACGGTGTGACTTTGTTATTGTGTCTTGATTGGATCGCCAATGACTTCAAGGGCTATCAATAATTATACTGGGAATTACTGTAGTAGTACTTCCTATATTTTTAAAGAATAGAAGAATAAGAATACTCTTCTACAGAGAGAATTATAGGGATTGTCAGAAAGGATTGGTCTTAAAGGGGTTTTTTGTTTATTTATCTTTTTAAAGGAAAATACTCTGTAGCTAGAGAGGGAAATAATTTATGAATGGAGAAAAAAGTCAGAAAGAAAATAGGTTTACCATGGCTGACAAGCTCAGGAAACTGACCTTGTGATTTAAAGAAAAAGTATTGCAGGTCAGCAATAGGTGTTTCCACCCTCACAAAAGCCACACTGCCACATTAACCTGAGAAATAACTCTGGCCAGCTGAATATAGAAAGGTGCTCCCATTGAATGAACAGAGTGGTCAAATAAAACAGTGGTTTTGATGGATATTGAGATATCACATAGATTCACATAGCATATGAACCAAAACAGGCAGTTAGCACAAGCTACATCTAAACAGACTTTGGAAAACAAAGAGGAGGAAGAATTGCAAGGAGAAAAGAACGTGGTGAGAAATATGATGTCCCAAGTTCCACTATCGCTTTGCTGTTTGGACAGGCTCACTGTTTCAGGAGTGAAAGTCAGCCATATTAATCCATGCACATGAACAGCTGCAAGATCTTTGGCTGGCAGGATTCCTTTAAATACCAAGAACTTTTATGGATATTAGAGTGTAATTCACTCCAGGCTGCGGATGTCTCACACGAAGCCCAAATCAGTGTCCACATTTCTATGACTTGTGCTACAAAGAAAGTAACTTTGAAATTGTCTGTAATGTCACTAGGAAGTGGAAGGTGATTGTTTCAAAGTAGAAAATGCCTTTCTAGCAATTAATCTTTCCATAGGAAAGCTACTCACAATGGAAAGTCCTCAAGTGGACTAAAACAAGCCCTTCACAGAGCTTCTAGAGCCACTGATTAGCATTCTGTCCAAGTTATCCCAACTGTAAAATCTGGCACTTAACCTTTGAAGTTGAAAATACAGATGTGAGCCCCCGTGGAGAGAAGTGTGCAATAAATGGGGCCAATAATCTTTTTAATGTGACAGCTAAAAGGAAAACACAGAACATAGGTGATGTATAAAGTCAGGCTTTGAGGTCTTCACATTTGAAGGTACATAGGAATTGTGGCATGCCCAGCTCTGCTGGAGAGGACATGGCTAAACCTGTGTTTTATTCAACAGTTTTTCTGAGAAGTGAAACCAGAAAACATTGCAAGTCTTCAAAAACCAAACATACGTTATATTAAAATGGGATCTTATTCCTGCCTTGTACAAACAAAAAACCCCAGGCTGATTCAGACTTTTTACATTCTTCAAAACAGTGTGACAAAGAATGGTGCAGGGGCATTTTTTTTTCTTCCAATAAGAAGTGCTCCTGTACTCTTCTGCATTCAAATGAATGAGAACCCAGACACTGTTGGATGGAAACAGAACAGATGAGCAAGCTGAAACAAAGAACCAAACCACAGAGACATCTCAAACTTAGGCTGATAAGCAAGGCATATTGTTGTCTTTCTCCTACTCCTACAGTTTCTTGCAGAGAGACCAACGGGAAAGCCAGTATCTTTCTTTTTTCCTCCAGGTCAACAGAGAGAGAAAAGAAGTTTAAAACAATAAGGAAAAAATGTGCCAGTGTTCTTTCCTGAGCATTGATGTCCACACTGGTGGTGCATCCTTGAATCACAAACACCTTTCCCTTAATATTTGATTCCTTGTCTCCCTTCACTTCTTTGTCTTTGAAAGTATTTTTAAGTTATTACTAATGCACACACTCCACACATTCAGGAATATGGGTTTGAAGACTGAACTGTTACTGTACTGGAGCATACCTAACCCCCATAGTCACAGAAAGCAAATAGTGTTTCCTTCTTACTTATTCTAGTGACACACATCTGTACGTTCATGACTGTTTTAATAATGTCTGAAGCTCCCTGCAACATAAGCCATTCTCCTCAATCTGCCAAGTTTAAGAAATAAGTTTAAAAAATGAGCATTGAGTGCCCTGAAACAGAGAAAATAGTTCCTTTCTATCCTGGCACTTCTGCTGCTGTCTAGATTTAATCTAACATCTATGAAAACAGAATTAAATTAGTTGTACTACTCAACATAGCTAATGGCTAGTCAAAACTACCATTCTCAACTTTAAGCCATTTTTTAAAAATTATATACATGTAACCATGTCTATATTGAGTCTTTTTGCCTAAGTCACTTCAAGAAATGATAGAAAAACAGCTGCTTCCTTCACATACTGTGGGATTAAACCCAAGGCTTAAGGAACCTACAGACTCCTTCAGCTTTGGCTAAAAACTCAATAATGCCTAACAGGGCAGCAAGGGGCTCTCATCACCTACAGATCAGGCCTGAGGGAGAACATATCTGTCCCTAGAGCTCACACAAACACATAAAGAGGAAAGACTTCCACAGTCTCACACTAAAACACTAATTTAAATTCTAGTTCTGAACTGGGTTTTCTGAGAATTGAAATAAATGGCTTATTTTACTCAACTAATGATGCCAACTGGCACAAAAGTCATCTATCAACTTCAGGAATAATGTTTCCCACTGAAACCCTTAAGGCTTGATTCTTTAATTTACAAATCATGGACAGCTGAAGTTCATTCATTGAGGAGAAGATCATGGCACTGCTTAACTGCCTCTTCTCAATCTTCTCCATCAGAGACCACCTTACATCTACTTAGCAGCTTTGAGATTTAAAGTTTTATTCTGGGAAATACCTTCTAGCATGAGAGAAACATTTGTGCCTTCAACCTTGCTTTCATAAACAAATAAGTACTCAAGCCACACACAGGATCAGCCCCTCTCTCTTAAATTTCAACCATTTTCAGGGTGTTGTTTGGAACTCCTAAAGTTGGTCAGTGAAAACAGTTTTGGGAAGTTTCTTCCTCACACAGTTAAAGCTGCTGAGATGATCAAAATTGGCATAAAGCAATTCTGGCAGCTTGAACCTGGCTAGAACAAACTTAGCAGATCTACTTTCCCCTTACAGGAATGCTGTGTGATAGTGAATGACAACAAGCAGCTGGATCTGTAATGGCTATATGCTAGTTTGTCTGCACTGCAGTTAAAGGTGGGGCTGCAGCTTTCTTAGACACATGTAAAGCGGCTTTCAAGTGACAAGCTCAAATACTGATAATGCTGTGACCAAGACAGATCAGTGTGAGAAAATTGCACTTAAGAAGCAGGGCACTTAGACCTCGTAGGCTTTTTGTTGTTCTTGGTATCTGAACTAATCATGTAAAAAATAAGACATGCCTTCAAAAGTTGTGGTACAACCAAATCCTCATCCACATTTTATTTCTAGAAACATAGAGCCTTCCCCAGCCATTCAAAAAACTACATTACAACTAACTTACCAATTCAAACTACCAATTCTTCCAGTGAGTCTTAAAAAAAAAAAAAAGAAAAAAAGTTAAAATAATCTGAGCGTCAACCAATTTTAATGCCCAGTTTCATTTCTGAGGGGTTCTTCAGCTGACCCATGACTTTATTAAGATAGAGACAGAGACTGATTTGTCAGGAGTAGCTTCTCACGACATGCTTTCCTGCTGCCTTTCAGGCTGACAGTTCTTTGGCTTCTGGCTCCTTACCCCACAATTGTACCTGTTACTGTGTAAAAATTTTCTCTTATTTCTGGTGATTGTATGGGTGGCTGACAGCTCTTTCCTTCTGATTCATATATTTCCTCTTGGGCCTTTAGACTGCTCCTTTACAGTGTAATCAGTCTCAGCAAGTGACTAGTAATTACCATGCTAAAACACACATTTTCAAATGAAATAATTTTTGACTACAGGCTGTTCAAAAACTAACTTCGTAGAAAATCCCAAGTTCACTCCATTTTCTTCTCTCAAAAATCTACGGATGTGTAGGCATGAAAATTAAAGGATTCTAGTAGTGTCATATGACCCCAAAACAATATCACTTCAGCACATCATCTCAGTACTCAGGTCCAGAGTCTCATTGAATATTAATATATAGATACAAACAGAGTGAAAGCTTGGGATTTCCTGGGGCTTCTCTCAGATAACATGTCTCATAAAGCAAGTCACTACCTCAGTGCAGAAATCACAACACACATAGAGGCTCCACAGAATTACTAGAAGTATTTGTACTGCATTATTGCTAGAAATCTCATTTCTGACTTGATTCAGTTTTCACAGTACTGGCAGACTAGCTTCGACAGCTAATGCTGTTGCTCAAAAGCAGGATAGGTAAGATAGGTAATATGTAGAACATGACACACAACAGGTGGCACAGCCAAAAAATAGTCCATTTACATGGATTCTTATAACGTTATATTTTACAGACTAAGTTCTCACATTAGTGTTAACTAATTTCTTTTTTTTATCAAATGCTTCCCTCTGCTAACTAGCAATTTAACACAGAATTCAGTTCCAAACAGTTTTAAGGAACTACAGACATTAAAGAATGCAGCCTTATTGATATGGCAATAATAATTCTATCTCATAGTGCAGGCAACATCCACAGGCAGCTCTTTGGCCCACTCCTTTCGACACCCTGCCATCCACACTTTAACGCTTTCTCTATGCTTACTATGTTTGGGGTTTTTTTTGGTTTTAATACTGGGGTGAACATATTAAAAGAATTCGGCATTATTGCAGTTTAATATACCAATACTTGGTCTTTGCTGATTATACTTGTTGATTACTTTTGCAGAGGCAAGTGGAGACCGTTTCCAACCATTTTTAAATCCAACAGGTATCTGCCACTAACATAATTGCATTTTCATATCTTGGTAGATCATTGCAGAGGGTGTAACCAGAAACAAAAGCATACATTTTCCAGCACAACTTGCAGAGTTTACTTTGTGAGCAAAGCAGCCTATGAAACCAATAGCTTATTGGCCCGTTGAATCACCCCATAAAGTCTACAGTAGGCTATCTCAAACTGAATTTGAATTTCTGTTACGTCAGGTCACGTTAAGTCCCATGATGCTACTACATACTCTCAGCTTGAAGCAGAACGTGGTGCAACCTAACATGGTGAAATACAACCCTGCAAATCTGGTCTGAAATGGTGTGGCAGATGATACACTGAAACACACATTGGTTTCAAAAGCAAATGCAATAACATACTGACCCTCTAGAAGTGACCCTCAAGAGAGAGAAAATACTAGGTGATCTTTCATTGTCTCTCTGGCAATAACTTATGTCTCATTACACCATAATTCAAGAACTGTCAAGGAACCCATTGCTGAAGAATCTCATCAACAACAGGTTAACAACAAAGACTGATGGGAAGATTACTGTTAGCCTCAATAATGTGCTCTATTATAGGCATAAGCACACAGGTCAACAGACTCAGTCCAAACCTTTGGATTCTGTGTTGCAGATATGGATAAATCAATCTTTCCCAACACTTCAGAATTCTTTTGAAGCTGCTCTTATCACTGTAGTTATTGGTTTCCACAGACAAAACAAAGATAACCACTATGGAAAAAGCAGGTCCCATCCAAGCTTTTCCTAATAGTGTGTATAAAGACCTATAGTTTCTAATCAATATAATAATATGAGAATGAGTTTAACATACATATGAAATCATGTTACTTATAAATACGTTCACAGGCATCTGCATGTACACATAAATAATCAAGCATTCCTCAAACACACTTTTAAAGGATGTCTATGTGGCTACCTAACTTCAACAGGATTTACAACTAATTGAAAAACTGAAAAATTAAAAGAATTGGTTCTATAAATGTATGGAAAAACTGGGAGCATTTCTGAATGCAAGTGATTTTGAAATGTTTTATAAAATTGGAAAACACAAGGATAAAATAAATAATCCTTTGTAGTCAATACTTTTTGCTGATTTTTAGTCAACGCTAATTACTGATTCACACAACTTAAATTGGAATGTCCAAACTGGAGACAAAAACTTGAAATCATGTAAGGAAGACACACTGTCATAATTTTTTTAAGAATTTTTTTAAAGTAGCAAATAGCAAATATTGCAAACTGGGCAGAAATACATTGGCAAATCTGTAGAAAGGGAAGAGTGCTTAGATTTAACATCATCTTTCATTAATATTTCATGTTATACTTATGTATAACATTCAGAAGAGAAATTTGCATGTAAAAAAAAAATAGAGTAAGTCAGCAATGAGCACTTGATCTAGTAGTCTAGCTGAACTAAGTCCCGTAAAAAGCTTATCAACGGTGTTGTGTTTCTAAGGCTGGACATTAGTTCAATTTTATTAGCACCACACAACTTACAAAACACAATAAGGCTGTAGGGGTTGATGTACTGAAAAGGCTTTTCAATAAATATAAGGATTAAAAGGAAACAAGCAAGGAAAAATATGTCAAATGTTGGTAAAGTTTGCATTAAGTGCCTGTTTAATGTAAAGATCAATGTGCTGACTGAAGCTGTGCAGTAATGAAATAAAAAGTGCTTGCCTGTCAACAAACAGAAAACTAGGAAAAAAATAATTCCAGAGATAAAAATAAACATCTTCCATTTACTTTTCAACTTATTTAACGTATTTAAAAATACAGAAAAGTCTCTGGCGATAAAAGTGAGATGCCTGCCTTCAAAACATCACTGGTCATTACTGCTGTTCTGGGAAGATCAACACCCAAAAAAGCATCTGCATGTTAAATTAATTTGGCCCTCTCCTCCTAAATGTTTTCCAGAAAGACACATATGCCAGAAGAGTAATATTTATCTCTACAGATTAAAAATATGTATATTGAAGATAAAAAATATAAATATTGAAGCACTTTACTGTATAAACTGACAAAACTGATTTAAAATGTCCCAAAAGAAAATAAAAATTAAGAAAAGCAGATTTACATTTTGAACTCATAGTCAAGGTATTAAATTATTTTTTTCGATGGAGCTAACAAGCCCAACTGACCCAAGTGTTTATTGGCAGCAGGTCTGTCTTATCACAACAAAAGCAGCATTTCTGGAGTTTCAGCTCCTTGCTAGCGTCTGGAGATCCTAGTGTCTCTGTATTTCTCGTGGACAGGAATTACTAGCAAAAATTTCTCACTTTTGTGAAAGAAAAATATTAAGAGTTTTTAGAGCATTTTGCAGCCTGGAAATGACAAAGATCTCAATTATTCTGGAATAAATTGTAGCTGTTTTCTCATCAGCCCTCACTTGCAAGAAACCATTAGTGGATGCAGAGAACTGCCACTGTGAGACTGGAAACACACTGTATCCATTTGTGTGGTCAATTTGCACTGAATCCATGTAATTCATAATGATCTGTGACAGAGAAGAGAAGAGCTGTGGGAAAGATGCCTTTTTTCCCCATGATCTGGTCTCTACCATTTGGGTTTGCCATCACTCCTTCTGGAGCCTTCTGATACTGCACAAAACCAAATCCCTCCTGACACCAAACCCTTTCTCCAGCATCGCAAAACAAAGCAGAGCACTCTCAGTGGTGGCACAGCCCTTTCACTCCCAATGGACAGACACAGCCCCTACTGTCCAGGTGTAATGTTGTTCAAAAGATTCTAATAAATTTTCCTTCAAAGCATTATGAAACAATTCCTACCCTGAGACACTCAATAACAAAACGCAAGAAAATATAATTCCTGCTCTCCTGCTGTCCTTCTTCACTCCTTTCACTAACAGATGCCTTCCATTAAAAAATCTTCAATGATGAGAAGAAAATAGGAAGATTAATTAAACATTTTCTATCTAAACAAGTCCCACTCTCAAAAGAAAACATAATCACTTTTATGCAAGAAGCCTCTTTGTGTAAACATATTAAACTTTCATTCATCAGTATACAAGGACATTAGAGAAAAAGAGTCTTATCTGAAGCAGAATTACCTTCCAGTCATAATGTTTGCCATATAAGTGTCTGAGTACAATGAAACAAGAGACCAATACAGTCTGAGCTCAAAATTAATACAGCACGATAGGACTGAGATTCTGTAATTATTGCCCTTTTAATGCACATCAGGTAGCAAAAACAAATTTTCAATTATCAAAATATCTTGGGGGGTGGGAACTAGCTTAGCCATCTTCATTCTACTGTAATACACTTATTATGTCTCTGCTGGCCTGTATACCTTTTGTCAACTGCCTTAACAGTGATATGAAACAGTGCACACTACAGAAATAAAATGGGGCGAGGCTTTATTATCATTTTTTTAAACTTCCCAACAGTAGACAAAACTGTTTAAAAGGGAAGAACAACACAGCAAGGCAATGTCTCTTCATAGGTGGATTGTCTCCTGAACACTCATTCTTCTAATATACTGACATTCAGGTGGAAGTCCTCCAAAGTGTGATTAAATACACACTAAAATATTCTACAACCTCACAACTTTAAAACATCTTAACATCACATTTAATTTTTATCTTTCAGTTTAACATAGGACGTATGTTAATCTCTGAAAAGAAGTTGAATTTGACCTTGAGACAAGTACTTCAGTTAATTTTACTTCAGTATCATGTAGGTTGCAACATATTTTACCTTGACTATCATCAGGATTTACAGCCAACCATTTCCAATATTTATCAGCTTGTCTGACTTTAATTATAATAAGCATGGAGCTAACTTCAAATACCACATCTATCAGATTAAGTTCTCAGAAGCTCTCAGCAAAGTCCAAGCATGAATATTAACAAAGGTAATGCAAACTTCCTTGCGCTACCTATTTTATATGATGCGTTAATAACATAGTGTTGACTAAACTAGGAGAAGTCAGGGAGAAGAAACTTCATACATCCACTGTATGGTGAAGACAGCAGTAACAGGGCTGTCTTACCTTGGGAAGCCCCTGATAACCAAGTGCTTGGTGTACACTATGTTGTATGATAGAAATAATAGATTTTCCATTTCATATTCCAGAGAGAGAGAGAGAGAGAGAGAGAGGGCAAAAAGCAAGAACAGAAGAAAATCCTAGGGGTAGTCAGCTCACAGTACTTAAACACACAAACTCCTCCAGGTTTGTTAGATACTTTATGTTTGTGAATCAACACCACATTCCCTACATAGCCTGACCTTGCCAAAATAATTCACTCTCCAGGACAGACCAAACACAACAAATTTAATCTGGAAAGCAGAATGGTAAAAAAAGCTACCAGGGCTGCCTTTTTACTTTGGAAACAAAGTTATAACTTGAAAAGCTTTATAGCTCTAACAAAACCAGGCACTACTCATCTCCAGGGGTTTTTGTGTTGTTTTTTTTTCCCACGTATGCTTGCAAAGATGGTATACATAGCTAACATTTGTCCTGCGTGCACACAAAGGAACCAGCACAAGAAATTGTACACAGTTTCAATGAAGTTATGTCCCTATAAAACCTGAATGTCATGGATTAGTCCCTACCCTCCAACTTTGTAACACTGACTTACTTGGGAACCTGGAAAGCTAGGTGTTGATTTACAAAAAAAGAATTTTGCTTTTTTTTCCCCCCAAAGAGTCACCTTTTTTAATGCATCTAAATGACATCAAACCAAACTCCTATTCCTACAAGTTTTTTCTATGCTACCTCTGTATTTAAAGCTGAATGTGTGATCACAGACTCCAGGTAACTGTCATTCATGAATATAAGCACAAACTGCCTTTGCTCTTTGTTTACACAGATGCATACACATTTGTATGTAAATTGCTCTGTATATGTGTGTGCATATAAGTAATGTATATATGTATCACACACATATATGCAGCATGAGGACGTGAATACAAACACAAAAATGCACCCTCTGAAATAGTCTAAGCACATATGTTCATGGCTGCTGCGTGCATATGGGTATATCCCATTTTTCTCCTATCCCTTACTGATCCTCAGATGTTACCAATTAGTCTCAGCAACAGGTGGCTAGCTGTAAGAACAGACATGCAAAATAAACAGCACTTTCTCAAAAAGCTGGCTCTGCTTTGTTAGCTAGCATGTCACAGTACAAGCAGCCGCTATCAGAGACATGTCCCTAATCATGAAAATTGCAGGAAAAGGAAGACAACCAGCTCTTGATTAGCCCCCTGATTAATGTTACCCAAATGACTCCACAGCTTTTCATGTCTGGAGGGACAGCTCACAAGCAGGAGGACAGAAGCATAACACAGTCCACAAGATTTACATTCCAGTGAAGCCTCTGAAGCAATATGTGACCACAAAGGGAGAAAGGCAGATCATTTTGAAGGCTCTGACATGCACCCTCAGCAACTAAAGTGCAATATAAGCCTCACTGCGTAGTGTGACAGTAGTTATGGCTTCTTACCAATTACTTCTAATAGGGGTGGTTCCATTTCCCCATTGCTGTGTGAAGCGAGTAGAGAGACAAAGATTGTACCTTGGATAGACACGCTAACTGCAAAGTGCATGGCTGTCAGATGAACCACAAATGAATACAGAAGCCACTTCAAATTTAATAAATACTGATCTAACTTCCTCACCCTTAAAACAAGGAGAACAAAACTGTCTGTGAGTACGGTGAGGCCCCTCCCGAAGCTTGTACTTTGGTTCAATACACCCTTGCCTTATTAAGCACTTTGGGTCAAAGTGTCAAAGAGAAGAGGAAGAGCCTTCTTCAACAGGAATGCTAACAAATACAACCCCTATTATGAAATAACAATCAGAGTTTCTTTTCAAAACTGATGATAAAGTAGGGCCATTCCACCTTTTCTCTAAAAGTAAGAATTGACGAAAGCATTTGAAATGTACGAACAACTAGATTTTAGGCTGGCTTATGTTACTACCATTTTAAGAAGAAATATTAGGGGCTGGACTTCAGCTGAATCCTCACCATATTCACCAACTTCCTTCGTGATAAATATATTTATCATTTTTAAAAAGCAAACAAATCTAAAACTACACACACACTACCTGAGACCTGAACATTTTGAACATTAGAGAGCAACAGAAAAGCTGTAGAAAAAAGTCACAGCAAGAGGGATGTGAACATTGCTTGGTCTGAGTATTAGATTTAGGGCTGCTGCAATCCATGTGATAACAGGAAGGTTATGGACCATGCCTGTAAACCTGACTGATGAAGGCCAAGTGCAAACTACTCTGATTGATAAGGAAAAGGTGCATTAAAGTCTGATTGATTGATTGGGATCAGGACTAACATGATTGGTGAGGACTTGGACATGCAAACGTCGTTGGTAGGAGTAGATATAAATCCTTCTCCATGAGGATCTGCAGTCTCCTGAGACATTAAACTGATACATGGAAGATTCCCTTAAGTTCCAGCAAAATTAATTTTTGCCACATATTTTAAAAAGGTCTTAGTAAAAACATATTCAAAAGGCAAAATTGTCACCAGACCAAGCACCTAGATGACATTAAAAACTAATGAAACTTGGTCATCTCCCTGCTGTTGGACCTCCAAAAACTTCTCCTTGGGAATTAAATAAAGTTCAAAGCATAGAGGCAAAACACCTTGCCAGTTTCTGTGGTCTTTAAGTTTAAGGACTATTTTGGCTTCAGTTTGTTTTAAACATATGACATTTCATATCAACAGGTCAAGTTCTGTAAGAGACACCCCCAATAAGACAGGCTGTAGGGAGATTTTGGTGTCTGACAACATGGCTACATCTTACACAAGATTTTCTAATGAAAAACTTGCTTGTGCATCCATTTACATGTTTCAAATAAATAAACAAGGAATTAACATCACACATTGACATTTTTATACAATAACCACAGTAATTAGCAGCAATAAACACTAAATGTTTAAAATCCTTTTTTCAGGTCATTATCATCAGAGCCTTTCCTTTTTCCTTAAGATTAAAAAAAAAGCGCACTATTTTTCCCCTAACAGAACATCTCTTTAGCACATAAAGAATTAGCTAAATAAAAAGCAGCCGTCCTCCCACCCAAGACGTATGGGAAAACAAAGCTATTTGCATATATCCCCACAGGTCTTTTGCTTGCCAATTTCCAGTCTTTAAATCATTATTAAGGAAAAAAAAAAAATTAGCTGCTAATTTTTGTTAGCATGTTTTTTCAAAGAGAATACTCAAATCAGTATCAATTTCTCATAGCAGCATTTCAACCAAGGGATTTTTTTTTTTCCCAGTTAGGTGGGTAACAAATACAAACATTCAGGAACACACTAATCTAAACATCTCCAAAATCACTCACATTTGCACACAAAAACCATAGGTATTCTTACCTCCTCATTTTCTAATAAATCCATGACAAAAAAAAAAATCCCTATAGATTGTGCTGGAGCAATTTTTGAAAAACAGCAGTGACCACAAATAAGAGGAAATTCAGCTAGGTTTTTTGTTTTCTAAACAATCATTCAAAATCCCCAGATGGTTATCCTAATGTTCTAACACCTAAGCTTTCATCGTTATTAAGAAACGAAGATCTAATTAGCTATTGTTTTGCTAGATAGAAAGGGTAATATTTCTTCCTACATTAATATTAAAATCCTGCAATGAAAATGCACTCCTCTCCTGCAAAGGGTCAGAGCTTCTCAAATACCCCCCCTGCCGCAGGTCATTATTAGTTTTGTAAGGATTTTCCTTTCCCTCAGGTGGCACTGCCAACCCTTCTGCAGCAGAAGGGTCTCAAATTTGTCTGTTTTTACTATAAAGTGATTAATGGCCACAGTGCACAAAAGAATAAATTTCATTAAGTCCCAAGCAAAGGAAAAGGCCACCTTCAGAGGAATTAAAATAGTGAACAAGAGAAAGGTAGATCTTGCATTAACCACAACTAAATCCAAATATTTTTTGGCACGTCCTAATACAGCACAGTGACTACTGTAGACCCAGGTTTTTAGAACTCTTTTAGAGATGGTTTACTCCATCCCAATCCATTACACAATACAACAATAACAATGAGTCTTCTTGACATCGTCTGAGGAAGATTAAACACAGAAGGTTAATTAACGCACAAAAGGGATTAAACACTGGAACATTAGAAACAAACCCTTTCCTGAGCGATGACAGTCATGAGTCCTGTGACTTTGTGTCTGATTTTGGATTACCTCATGTTTAACAATGTCTGATTAAAGCCTTTAGTATCCTTGAATCTTCTGTAAGACCCTTTTCTTTTGGAATTCCCTGATATCAAACCTAACTGAGCACCTGCTTCTGCTGAGTTGATTCTTTGCTGTCTAATAGTTTGCAATTGAGTTCACAGTGCAACCTTTTGCACAGCAGGAATTTGGAGCCCTCTTGTATTGACCACCTGATTTTTCAAAATGTATAGAAAAGGTTTGAGGCCTCTGTCATATTAGATTGATTTGAAATTGGTCAACAGGATCAACATTATTCAGAACACAAGCAGACTGACAGATGATCTCACACATACAGAGTGTAATCGCAGATGACGTATTTTTTCAGGAACCAAGTAAAACTGAACAATTCAGTCCTCATATTGATGTAGACAGCCCATTCTGCAAACAGTTGCATATGTTTCCATTTGAGGTTATATTTACCCTTTACAGTCCCTCTATTCAGTCTAAAGATAGAGCACTTTGCACCTGCATGCATCTTGCAGGACAGGAGCCGATACTCTTTCATGGGCCTCCTGGCATGGATGTTATTATCAGGCTCTGTTGCTTAGAAGTGCCTCATCAAGGTGTTTTCTAACGTTAGGTACACCATTCTGCATCAGGACTCAAACTCAGGAGTCATTCTGAGTATTTTGGATAGGCTATAAATTCTTCAATTCCCTTCCTGCAATTACTCATTTATATCTAGATTTCAAGGAGATTATTCACTCATTTAAAGTTACACTGGTACGTCCGTTCTTGTACAATTAGAGAAAGAGAAGGTAATAAAGTTTTCATCTTTATTATTTAAACCAACCCAGTACAGATTCTTTAACTTAAACAAGAAAAGAGATCTCAGTCTACAAAACAGAATTCCTTCTCTCCTTCCCCTCAAAATGAAGCTTTTAGTTAATTTTTACACTGTATTTTTTTTAAATGTACTGCAATTAAGTTGCTGAGTTAGTGAAATTAAGCCCTTCTATCAACTTCACTACATGAGCTAAGCTCATAAAGGGAAGCAGACAAATCTCACTGCTAACTTTGTCATTTTCTATCTTTCTACTTAAGTCCAATAAGAATTTTTTTCAATCACATCATGTTATAAACCACCAAATGATTTTCTAATGCAACTGTCTGAAAAGGCCCTAAATCTCTTATTGTCCTCTTGCATAACCAAAAAAACATTCAAGATTTCTATTATTATTAATCAACTAAGTTTCTGTTGCTATTGCACAGCAGAAGTTACTAAACCAGACCCAAAGTGAACTGGCTAAGTTATACTAATCCAAACAGGATGAGGGTGGTCTGAGATTCCACCAAAAAAACACTTCCATCCTCTAGTGACATTACTGCCATCACACCAACGTAACATCTCTCTGCAGCCAGTCCGTTGTTACTGAGAGGGTGGCTGCACTTGCCAAACTCACTTGTTTCTGGGGTTCCAACCCCTTCTGTTACCATAATTTGGAATTTTGTTCCTTGCTAATGGTGTAAGTAGGATTTGAGAGTCAGAAGACTTAAATACATCTGTCATCAGTACCTAGTCAAGCCCACTAATTGGCCAGTAATCCTACATTTAAAGTGTCCCTCTGTCTTTGCCTCCCACCCTTCCCACTGCGAGGCTGCCCTTGTTGTTCTTGTTTTATTACTACAATATATTGTTTCACTTTGTTACAGCTTGTCCAGACTTACGTGGCTGCACAAGATGGGAGAGAATAAAAGATGTAAACCACCACAAAGACTCCCACAGATACTACTTTGTACAGCAGAGACAGAGTATATCACCAAATATTGCTTGCTAAAGGGAGAGTGCACTTTGGGCACCAGAACTATCATTTGGAGTCAAATATCTGCAGTCCAAACTACTTATTTGTTTGGGGTTTCAGGGGGTTTTTTGTTTGTTTTTGGTTTTTTTTTTTTAATAAAATTTGATAAGTTCACATACACTTCCATACAAGGTAATCATAACACAGCATCCTTAATGCAGAGCAACAGGGAAGATCTTCACTCAAAATTAATGCACACTGCTGTTCCTTCAGCCAACAGGATTTCTATTACACCACAAGTGCCTGATGGGGTATCCAGTTAGGTGTCAGTGCTCAGGCTGCGCTGACTTATTAATACAATGCCAGAATTTGACCTTTAATTATTCTTCCACAGCAGGGGGGATTCATACTCCTACTGACAAAAATAAATGGAAGAAAGACAGTTCCTTCCTGTAAAGATTCTGTCATTTGAAGGATAAAGGTGATTACAGAGAAGTGTTGGTTCTAGTTAATGGATTATTCCTTTCTTAAGAAAGTTCCCTTGATGTTATAATATGGCTTTTGGAAGACAAGATATATCTTAATTCCTGTTAATGGCAGTGTCAAATATTAATATCAGTGGGCCAAAACAAAATTACTTTCAGAATCACCGAGGAGTTGCATTAGGACAAATGAGATCTCTGGGTTATGGTCTGTTATGCAAGGAAGGCATTTTGTATTTCAGGGACTGAATATTTCTCAGTCTTTTGGTATAAACATAACAATCATTCTTCCATGGCATAGTTTCTCTATTTTCCTCACTCTGCTCGGGTGCTTTGCCAGGAAGATATTTTGCTGATGATAAAAGCAAACTGTGGCCAGAGGCAGACCAGAGGAAATCACAATCACATTGCAAATGAAATTCAAGCCAGCCATAATATACACCAGAAGTGAATTACTATCCTGAGTTCCCTTCCACATCTCTTATACAACAGCTGAAGATTTATCCAGCCAAAGGTTTGATTCTTACTGATAGATGAGATAGGCTGCTGGGAAATGGGGACTGTCAATAGTTCCTGACCCTGTAAGGCTTTCCAAATTGATGAAGTGAACTACTGCCTCCAAATAGTGTTACAGTAGTTATGTTTCCATTCACAGCTCTCCATCACAGGGAATCATCAATGAGGTGTTTTGTTTTGGGTTTTTTGGGTTTGTGTTTTTTTTTTTGTGAGGAATGTCCCCACTCAATTTTCGTCTCTTTCTTGAAGCCTGTTTGGGTCTTGATTACTAGAGCAAGAGATACAAAAACAAAATATCCAGTATTAAAACGGATCTCCACAGGATTCAATGTTCCCCAGTAACGACACTAATCCTATTTTCTCAATTTGTACACAAAAAATAATGCATTATTTCCATTTAAACCAATGCTATAATAACACAATGAATATTAAATCACTCTCCAATGGAACTCAGACATCCAGATTATATTCCTAATGGGCTCTGACTATGAGTAATCCAAACTGCAAAGCCTTTTTTCCTCCGCTTTTTATTTAATCCTTCATTGTCTAATGATGCATTTGCTTCTAAAATGATTGCAGTAACTCTTAAAATAACTCCCAAAGCAACAGATCTAAATATTAAATACACCAGAACATAAATGCAGAAGGCACAAAAGACCTGCATGGCACAATTCAAGGAAGAGCAAAACTCTGCCGCCATTGCACACCTCTGGCTGGGAAGGGAGCCTTGCCTAGCTGTGGACAGCTAGCTAGACATTAGAAACAAGTTTCAGAACCTTACTGAAATCAAAGACGCCTAGTTTATCATCACACAAATATCTTAGCGGTCCAACACTGCCCATGTCTGCAATTTTTATACGATGGAACAAGCACAGCTACCTTATCTTGTAGGATGATGCGTTAAACTGTAAATTGCTCAGATGTTATGATAAAAGAACCTCACTAAATGGATTGTTTAATGTAAAGTCATAAAGGTCATGTATAACACAGATGACTCCAATACTAAGTGTGCAGCTTGGGGTTCTGCTCTGAGCCCAGACAACTCCAAGTGCTTTGAGATCCACATGGTTGAGGGAATCTCTGCAGTTTCACACTGACTACTTCCTGAAGAGAGGGAGCATCAAGATGGAAACTTGTACAGTACAAATGCCAAAAGTGCTTCACTGACAGAAATTGAGATTTCTTCATTTTCCATTTCCTGATTTAATAACCTCCTAGGCAGACTGCGCAACTTATCTTTGTTTGCATTCACCTCCACTTGAAAATCAATCAAGCTTTGCTTACCCTTCCTGATCATTGCCCCCTTTTTTTGGGCTAAGGAAAAGTATCTTGCTTTCCTGCTTGCTGTTACAAAATAAAAGATTATCTTGCATTTCCATGAGGGCTAGGAGAATGCCCCTTGTGTTTGTTTTAATTCACAATATGAATGATACTTATTTCATATTCCACAAAGATCACTGCAGTACAGACTATTTATAGTCTTAACTTGTCTTTTCAGAAAAAAAAATGAAAAAGAGAAATGTGTGGCTTTACATTTAAATGCAATCTTGGATTGCATGGATCAGATCTTTCCAGTTCCCAGATGTTGAACAAAAGGCTGATTCTGTCTAATAATTTTGTTACATCATATATACACAAATGCAGTAGTCTACAACTTTACAAATATATGAAGATACCACAAGCCTATCAATACTGTGCAGGAGTGGTAACAGCACGTATCTGTTGACAGTCACACAATATGTAGAAAACAATTTTGACCTTCAGGGCTCTATAAAAATTACATTCCCTACCATACTTTTCCTCTAGAAAGATTTCAGGAGTTTTACATTCATTGTCATCCTCAAGATTAATCCCTCCTATGAAGACAATGACTAATAATGTTATCTCTTCTCTAATGTACTCAGTCACCGTGCTTTACAAGCAGAGGAGAAACAAAAAGAATCCTGCAGAGTACATTCATTCACTGTTTTTCATCGATCAGCAGAGAAAAGGTGTAGTTCTGGCCGAAGTGCTAGCCCCAGCCTATGGAAAGAGTGCTGAAGAAAGCCAGCAGACCCACAAAAAAAAAAAAGAAAAAAAAAGCTTAGCCATAAGAAAAATAAATAAACAAACAAACCAGTATCTAAATACAAGAAGTGTGAGAAGAGGAAGGAATGGAATTTCTGTCTCAATAAGGAAGACACAAAGCAGTGATGGGAAGCAACACCAACTCTTAACTGAGTAAAACAAAAAAGAAACCGTTTCCATCTAGGAAGGAAGCCAAAGAAGTCCTGCCCAGAGGGGCATCAGAAAGATTACCAGGAAGCACTGGGCAAAGGCAGGAAGGGAGCAGAGGAAATATGTTTCCTTGATTCCATACATGAACGCATGTATACATTTACACACAAGCATCTACGCATATGTGTGTGGAAACACACACACGCTCCTTTACCACTTTCCTTGAAATCCATACATAAATATACATGTGTGTGTACATATGTAGTGTATGAATTCTCTCCCTCTCCCTTACCACTTTCGATGAAAGACAATAGAGACTGGGAACTTATTCACCAAAGTTCATTGCATATTGAGATATCTGAATATATTTTCTCAGAATGATAGTGTTACTGCCTAAAGCCCTACATTCATCCTCCAGGACAGACTCCTATCCTTCTGCTGTTCAATTTCCAGCGATGCGTTTATCGAACAATTTCTAAATGGATGTATAAGCATTCACTCTCTAACAAATGTGAACTAAAGAGACTCCCTTCTGGAGTTAGTTCCTCAGATTCCCTGCTCAAGTACACCAAATCATCCCTACATTTCTCCTTGTCATTTTCACATGTCCAAACAAACAGTTTAGCCTCGTGCCATGACTTGAAAAGTCAAGAGATTCAAACTACCATCAGTCAGGGAAAGAAAGTCTAAGAACTTAGGACCTTCTGCGGATGACATCTACAATTTTCAAAGACCTCTCTGTTCAAAATGAATTAATTTGCACCC
The DNA here is from genome assembly GCA_031468815.1 of Morus bassanus. Lineage (NCBI taxonomy): Eukaryota > Metazoa > Chordata > Aves > Suliformes > Sulidae > Morus > Morus bassanus. The sequence continues at coordinate 10,269,210 of CM062583.1, forward strand.
TTGAGTTCCAGCCTGCTGAACTTTGTGCTTTCTTTAGACAATGTGTGCTGTATTATGAAACATTTCTCTGTTTCAGAATGTAAAGGGGAAAAAACAGAGTCACCAATAGCCACTAGTTTCTGCAAAGTTGAGCCTGGAGACTGTTCACTAATATGTTATGAGTTGAAGAAGAGACAGTAAGGAAGGCACAATGATTGCTTTCAGGACTAGGTTAATAATTACTTTTGACCAAATGACTGGGCTGAAAAAACTGGTGGAAAACTGCTTCTAATAAAGCCTTTCATTTAATTTTTTCATGAGTGTCCCCCCAGATACGTATTTCTGAAGTTATTTAAAATACAAACTGATTTAAAAATAACTATTTTTAATAAAGAGAACAAGCCTTCTGTTTTGAAAGTGTCACTCCACAGCAATTTGAGTTTTTTGAAAGAGCTTGCATCCCTTCTTTGCAAAACATTTTTTAAACTATTTGAAAGGTCAAAATTATTTCCTTAACTTGCCTTGAATCTATGAGCAAGACGAGTTGCCTGAAACTGCCCAGACTGTTTGTCCAAAGATCTCTGACTGGCTTCTACTACCATTGAACTTTCAGGTAGGCTATGATAGCACTCACAATTCAGAATAAAGCTTTCACCACAACTTTAAGATCATTTGTGTATCATATCAGTCATTGTCCTGAAAGCATTTAGTGAATAGCTTTTATGGGAAAGAACCTCTATCCATTGCTCCCACACCCTGCTAGGAATTATGGGAGGGATTAGAGAGGGGGAAGCCTTGCCTTTGCTGTTAGCAAGCTTACTCATATACCTTAAAAATCAAAGTAGTAAAATTAATTTATAAGTAATAATTTGAAGTTAAATTGACTTTCTTTAATTTCATTTAGTGTTATATACTGTGATGCTTTACTAAATAAAAAAATACTATCAAAAATGACAAAAATCCATGCTTAATTTAAGTAGGCCAATTACTTTAAGTGCTGCTACAGTCAGAAAAGTGATTCAAGGATAAATATGGAAGCACAATGCCATTTCTTCAATAGCTTCCAGATCAAATTCAATGGAAAAGTCAAAAGGTCAATTTTTTTTTCCTCTGCCTCATGGTATCACATACTCCCTATGAGACTTGGACAACTTAGCTGAATTATTTCTTTCCTGGCATTCTATGCAGCAGCAATGGTGATTACACATTATTTTACAAAACACACTCTTTTCATAGGAAAATATTCTTTTTTTCCAAGTAGAAACTGAAGATTTTGCATTTGCTTAGAGTCTAGACATCCAGTATCCCTAGTTATGCATGAATAACTAGGTGGTGCAGAATTTGCGTAGAATAAATGCTCAAAGGATTCTGTTTCTTGTTGGATGAAAAGGTGCTTAGGCCCAGTGTATTCCTCCCTTTATCATCTTATACAGCAGCACCAATGATAGAGTTGTTCAAGGATTCCCTCCCTAAGTCATTGCTGTTGCAGATTGATGACCATAAAGAATTTATGTTTCTCTGTGGCTGGCTGCTTAAATTTTATACATTTTACTATTCAAACACAGCAATCCCAATTCAAGCTTCTCTGCAACACTTCCAGCTGGGATGCTCCAACCAACTGAAAAACCCAGGTATTTTTATTAACACACGCAAATTCAACAACACAGCACATGCAGAAAAAGTCTAACACTTTCTGGTAGTGTCAGATTTGCTGAACAGGCACGTACCAACACATGTGCAGTTGGTTCAACACTTCTTATTTGCCAAATTCCCTGTATTTGCTGGAGAAGCCTGTAGAGAAATATGGCAGCCCTAGTGATACAGAAGTGGTTGTCTGACAGCTCAGATAATGATGCAGAAAAGCAGAAGACAACATGTTATACTGACAAGAATAAAAGAAATCTTAAAGACAAAGTAAAGCAGGTCAGATGAAAGTATGTGCAAATGTTATGTGCAAATGTTCTACTTCGCTTTTGTTGTGACAGCTAATGCTTCACATCACAACTGATTTGCAGTTACACATGGATTGTGTAAAAGCATGCATTTCTCAATTTTCATTACTATATTCGTTTGCAAGTTAAATAATTGCAAGAGTAGTGGCCTGCACAAAAGGACTTTTACAAAGGAGAGACCATTCCAGGATGAATACCTAGTTGTAAAACTATTGATATCATAATTCCTGTAACTTTCAGTCAAGGATGAGGCCCTTGACAGATAGGATTCAGAAATAAAACTTCCCATGAAACTCATCACACTGAAAACCAAGTTCTTTCTACATAGCAGGATTCATCAGGAAGCATTCAAAATTAGTGTGACATCAATGATCATAATGAAAAAAAATCTCTTAAAAAAATTAAAACTGAAAATAATTTATAAATCAATAAATTGTGGGTTTGGTTGACCCCACCACCCCCCGTAGGAATAAAACTCCATAAATAGATTTGAAAGGTCCAAAATTCTTCAAAAGTTTCTTCTGTAAAACTTTTGTACGACACTTTTCTTAACCAGAAAACACTCACTTATTGACACCAAAAATTAAGAATAAAATATTACAGCTCCCTTTCACAAGTCTAATATCATTTTCATTGACAAAACAGAGTTACAAAAAAACTTGTTTTGTCTTACATTTTGTATATGGGTATGCACACATTTATGTAGGAGAGCAGAGAGGCTTGATATAACTAGAGACAAAGTGTTTTTCAACAGTAAGATTAATATTATGAAAACATAGCTATTATTCACATTTCTCTTCAGAAATATGACTTGGTATTCCTCACTGTTTTCATCTGTTTTCATTTTCACATCTAGATTCTAAAATCCTTCTTAAATCCTTCCTCTAACCATACACCTGTTTATTTGTTCACCCTAGAAGCACACTTTCAACTGCTTATTACCCAACCTCATCTTACTGTGGGCAACACCCACTGCTTTTAACCTATAGTCATTTTAGAGCTTGGTAAGATTCTTTATGAAACATGCCACATTACCAATTTTTGTGTCAGAAAATTTGATTACTGATGCTTCTACATCCAGGAGGTCAGCAAAATAAAACATTAAATTTCCCAGCAGGCCTTTACAAACAGATACGATGTATGTAGAGGCACAAAAGATGTTACTGTAGAGGAAAAAAACAATTCAAAACACATCAGTGCAGCTGAAGCTTTTTAGGATGACACAACAGATCTGATTTCTGTTGCAGGCTCTTTAACAGGTGGGTACACCTAGTTCCACAGGGCACAGTCTGACAGCCACTGACAAACTTAGGGTCAATTCATTTTTTCCCCAGAAAGTTAATGTCAAATACCGCGATTTAGCATGGGGTTTTCATAAAGACATTTAAAGTAAAATAATGCATTTAACCTGACTCTGGTCCCTTGAGCTCTTACTGGAATTGGCTTAATCCTGAATGTGCCACCTAACTCTGTTGCCTTAAGAATTTATAAAGAAGTTTCAAACACCAGTTCAGTTGCACTGGGAGGAAGGTTTTTCTTTCCATTTCACAGATGGGAAAGGGAAGCATACAGGGGCTAGAAAGCCTTCTCAAGATGACATGGCAAAGAATAGCAGGGACAGAGTGAGTGCTCAGACTGCCTTATTCTGGCCTGGAGCTCCGACAGCTCTATAACACATCAGCAAGGGAGGAGACTTGTCTTATCTCAGCTATGACTTACTTGAATTGCTATAGTAGCCCTAGCCATCATTTTCATATCAGGCAGCAGTGCCATCAGCAGAAAGTTCCTATTGCCATCAATGGGGAGCAGATTTCCATGCATCTTCTGAAATGATGCACAAACCATAAACGAGAGAAGTGGAAAATCAAAGGCTGAGACGTGAAGATGCAGTACATATATGAACCCATATCATTTTTTATGCAAATACAGGACAACTGTGTGGATACGTACCAACCGACCTTTCCCGCGTTGGTAGTGCTCAGTGGGAGAACTGTGTGTCATCAAGAAGAGTTTGAATGTTGCAACTATCAAGTCTGAGGTCTCTGAACGGTCACTTCTCCAGAACCAAGGTATTGCCTATTTCTTGCTATTATCGATTTCTTCACCACAAGTGACAAAAATCTAAAAGTTGGTTTCATGTTAGGTGGAATGCCACAGTTTGTATCCTGCTTCTACCATTTCTATTTAGCAATCTTTTTCTTTAAAACTTCCACATCTTTCCTGTGAAATCTGTCCATTTCTTGTTACAGAATTTAAGGCATTTTACTGGAAAGGACCATATGCTTTCACTGAAGTTGTGCGTACCGATTTCTATCTGTAGCTTCAGTGTAAAACAAGGCACATTTTATCGTAAGCACAATATGAAGAGGCTTGTTAGGTTGTTCAGTGACAACTCTGTATTTCTAATTACCAAGTCTGTTACTCTTCCTTAATTTAGCCAGTGCAGAAATTATAATCCAAAATGTATGTCTGATAAGGGACAAGTAATTCATGAGGTAAATAATTTTCAGCTCGGGTATAGCATCGCATTACTATAAACATGGAACTTCTTTAAATTGTGAGATGTTATTTTTTCTTTAGAAAACCTGACATTTTCCACAAGGAGGACACCAAGGGAGTGGCTGGTTTTTAGAGATGAGCAGACGGACAAATTAAAACATTACTCAAGGGAATAGCATAACTTCCAGAGAACAGGTAGAGAAGGACCATTTATTACAGTAAACCACAAAAGCCCAGTGCTGCAAACTCTCTGTACTCATAAACATGCGTTCTTCTAGAGACCTCCCTCCTCATGGCCATCAGTCAGCTCCTGCACATTGAGCAGGGAAGGGTTGCTGGAGATGCATAAGCATGGCTCTGCTGAAGCTAACTAATAGGGCAATGGGCATGCCATGGGAGCCAGGCTGCTGTTCTTGAGCTCAGTGCGCAATATCTATCCTGGGAACTAGGTTATTTATCCCATATTCACTGGTAACTGCCCAGAACTGGCAAGGTTCAGTTGGCTTCTTTATGGAAACTCCTCCCATCAAATTCTTATGAAAAAAATCCTTCTAGTGGGATTAATATAAGATGGGTGTCGCATCTGAGAGGAAGAAGAGAGGAAACAGTGCATGGGCAGCTGCAGTACGCAACACACTCTCCACTGGAAGGAGCCAGCTGTTGCAACTGCCACCTGTGCCAATTTTCCATCCCCTTTTAGTGCCTGTGTTACTGGTACAGACCGAAGGTCAGTCTTTGGTAAATGGAAAAGATAAATTTGATCGTAACTGAATTTACAGGGTATGTGAATTACAGGTTTCAGGATTTGGTACTGAGATGTTAACCTTTTGCAGAAAAAGGCTAAGAAACACAGATGCACTACTGGAATAAGTGATACCATAGTTCAGTAACCAGCTTTGCTACCAGGGAAAATGAGTGATAGCAGTTTGCACATAGAGCATCTGGGCTGTTACCAGGGCCAGGATTCCCAGGGGTTGAAAGATCCCTGGCTCAAGCAGTTTTGCAAGGTTAAAGCTGCAAATCAGCAGGAGAGAAACAACAGTACCTATAAAAGGATATTTGTAAGACATCCTTTTAAGAATTTTTTTTTTTTTTTTCATTCTTGGAAATAACTGTTAGAATACTTTTAACTTTTTAAGCCCAATCCTCTGCTACATAGCAACTTTCTCATCACTACCAGAAGACCACCAAAAGAACACCTACCACATACCTTGTGGTTTTTGCTTTCAAAGCATTCACTGGTCAAGCTTGGCTGTTAGATTTTTGAGTCTATACATCAACTCTACAAGTATCATGGCAGCCTTCTCATGCGTAAAATAATTCTATATAATTAAAAGGATGTTACAGCCTCAGTTGATTTCCCACTTAAAATCACGCTCATCATCTTCAATCTGCCTGATGAAGAAACAGGAAATGACATTTTTAACAGCTGAGAACAGAAAGCTGCACGCAAGAATTTCAGAACTCATTTGAGCTCAGGACCCTTTTTATAGCATTTTTGGGTTTTGGGATTTTTTTGTTTGTTTGTTTGTTTGGGGGGGGTTGGTGGTGGTGGTGGTTTGGGTTTGTTTTTGTTGGGTTTTTTTTTTTTGGTTGGGTTTGGGTTGGGTTGTTTTTGGGTTTTTTGGGGTTTTGGTTTTGTTTGTGTGGGGTTTTTTTGTTTTGTTTTCAGTTTTTTGTTGTGTTGTTTTTTTTTTTTTAAACCAGGAGTAGTCCAACTTCAAAGCCAAAGATGTTATTTCTCCGATTCACCATTGAAAATCTGCCATTCTATATAGGAAGAATGCAAATAAAGATCTATTTTGTAGTTTTGGAAGACTATGTATAAAATCTAAACTATATGCAGAGATACACATAAAATTACTTCTTCCAACTGCAATTTAAACTTAATTTCCTTTCTTTGAATTCTTTTCATAGTAAGTCACCACACTAAAAGCTTATGCATTACATTTTAAACCAGAAGTGTTTGCAGGGTTTTAAAACATACTGTAGAAAATATATTTTCCCCATTACAGATCCTATATCCTAAGATAAGAGTGCTGAAAATACTGCGAGTTAAACATATGGAACAGTATTCATATCCACATCAGAGTGGGGGGAGGCAGGAAGGGAAGGAAAGAAAAAATTATGCACACAGTTCTCTTTCATTCTGAGAGCTTGGCACAATGAGAGATTTATTTTTTCATTGATTCTTTACACCCGTCATAAGGTACTAAATTTGCTTGGGCAGAGACTCCTTTTCCTCAAGTTTCAGCCCAAAGTAAAAATTTTGCTGGAGGAAATGCATCAGATGTAGTAAAAATGCTAACTCTACCTTTTGGTTTAATGCCAGGAAGTATATCACTGTAAAATTTAGTCCAAATGTAGAATAGTGTGAGGAAGCATGTGAAAAAAAGAAATGGTAATAGTTATTGTGAAAATTAATTTTTAGAGAACCGTACTCAGCTTTGATAGAAAGCGTTTTCTGGGAATGGGTAGAGGCCGTGTTGAACTTCCTTGCACAGCTATGTGACCCCTGCCAATCAATGTCAACACTTTATTAATATTTTACTGAAATAAAAAGTGTGAGATGATTCAAACTTCAGCTGTTTGGTAGGTGTTGCTAAGCAACTTTGCTGCTTGTCTGAGAACTAGTTTTCACAGCAACCTTTCCTTCAAAGACCTGCATCCACTTGAAACACTTTCCCCTTTGTCAATGAACACAGCAACTTATTTTCCACCCCTCCTTTTATATTTTCCTCTCCATCTCCCAGTTAAAAAGAAATTAATTTAATAGGATCTGAAATTCTCCACTTTACTTACCATAATCACTATCATAAAATACTATGAATTTCTGCCACCGCAGCTCAGTAACCAGTTTCAGCATAACATCATTGAGGCGGACTGGTGGTCGGGCGGCCAGCGTGTACTCCTCCTCCTCCAGGCTGGGGTTCAGGTGGCAGGCTGTGCGTGGGGAGCCTCCCGTGTTGCGCTGTACAAAAAGGTGTGGGATGTGCATGGCATCCGTCAGGGACTGCAGGGCGTTGGCCGAGGCACAACCAGTGGACGTCACTAAGGCTAAGATCCCCAGGGTCATCAGGTCACAGGCTGGAGAAGGTAAGAAATAAAGCAGGGTTAGAACAAGCTCCACAATTCCTTTGACCAACCTAGATGCTAAGAAGGGAACAAGACGGGCTTTACCCTTGCCATTAACACAGAGCTGAAATGATTTATATTACAGTATCAGTTGAAGCCTTTTCGAGTTAGGTCCTGTACCTTTACAGTAGGAGACAGTATCTGCAATCTGTACTGATAAGACAAAGTTGAGGACAGATAACATTACTACTGTCATTTCTTCAGACAAGAGCTGATGTGGATGGAGATCATGGCCCTTGCTTCAGGTCATTCCTAGTGGAAGCAGGTACTAAACTCCCATCTTTTAAAACCCACTCCACTGCTTTCACCTCTTAATCTTTGTTCTGCACATTGGATGAAGACTTTGGACAATAAAGAGCAATTTCAGTTTCAAGGATTTGCCTTATACAAGAGCTTTGAAGGATTTTTAAATTGATGAAAAAGCATTCATTGTGTGTCTCAGAGCAACAAAGAAACAACAAAGGCACTCGTTAGGACAAAGGCAACTCATGAATGACTAAACAATTATTAACAACACTGTAGCTGTCTTTAAAAAGATCTCGAAAAACACGTACCATTTAAAAACATAGCATATACTTTTGAGCCCATCTGCTTTTAAGAATGAAGCTTTAGATGAGCTTCAAACACAGGACATGCAGGTTGGACAGCCCTGGGCAGAGCCCTGGGCAGCCTTGCTCTGCTGCTCAGGACATCCTGCAGCCTCTCGCATGGCTCACCCTTCCCAGGACTCCTCCGGGTAAGACAACCTGTTATTCAGTTGGGGTTGGAAAATGTTTCCAGCCAAGGCCCCTGGCTATGACTCAGTAGCTGTTTAGTCAGTGGTGGTGGTAAGACTGTAAGACTAAGGCAGCCATTGGTGCCCATTTTTACTAACCCTCTTGAATAAGCAGCAGCAAAGTTGGCCCCAGGAGCTCAGCACAGCAAGCGCTTATAGGTTAGTACTGCACCAGCCCTGAGGGTCCCTCAGGGGCAGCTGGCACTTCCTACTCCTCTCCTCCTTTGAAGAGGGCTGGGGGCAAACTCAGGGTTTCAGCAGGTGTTTCAGTCCCCAAGCAACCACCTGCACAAGCACAGCCTGCCCAAAGGAAACCAGCCACTCTGCTTCCCCAGGACAGAGGCCTACCATAATAAAGCCAGACAGGAGGTGACTGGAGATGCTCCACAGTCCTGCTACACTCTATGTGAGCTTGCTAACAGTGGATAAATCAAAGACCCTCTGGGTTGTAATTCAGAGCCCCTCTGGCACACGCAGGGTAGCTGAGCAGGAAATCCAGCTTCCAGCTGGAAAGGGGAAGCTGCCCGCCCATGCTGGTGCCCCGTACAAGGTGACTGCCTCGACACGTGAGGGAGCAGGCTTCCCACGCATGGCACATGCTGCAGGACTGCCGGGGCATGTGTCGGGTCTGGTAACGCAGGAGAGACGCTGCCACCCTGTTACTGACCCGCCGCCTCTCATCTCCGGTGGAAACGGACTGAGCAGAAAGGTAGAAAAATTAACACAGTGTATTAAAAGGATTTATTTTTCCTCCTCTAAACACTTTTAAGTATATCTCCACTTTCAGAAGCCAAAAAGTCAAAGGAACTGGACAGGTTATGAATAATTAATAGTAATTAACAGTTAATTATGAATTAATGTTAATTACATAAAGCAACAGAAATTAAATACATAAAACTCTTTCTAATGCAACCAATGAACCGTTTCACCAAATATCTTCTCCGGCCAGACAGAAAATAAATATATTTCACTTTGATATGGGATAACAGAAGGAAAAATGTTTGATATTCTCTATGCACAGAACATTCAATATGTACCCTAATGCAACAGAGAAAGATGAAGTACTTTTAAAATTATTTCCTTGATGGTCTTTACAATAAACATATGTCAGCTGCATTATCTAAATTTACTCTGTGTTGATTATAGTTATATGAAATTGTTCTTTGTTTTTCCTGAGAGCTGACCTGATTTAACAGCAGGGAGGCATTACATTTGCCAAATGGGAGACCCAGGTTCGGGAACAGATTTGATTTCCCAGGCTTCTTGCCAGAGAAAACTGAACATGTCATACAGGTAATTTATTTAGTCACAGTAGGGGAGGGAACAGGGAAGTGGGAACAGAGGGAGAGAACAGTAGAGCTGAGCTATAAACCCCTGCAGAGATCACCAACCAGTGAGCTTTGCTGTCACCGAGGGAGAGAGAAGCAAGCCACACAGGTCTGTAGAAGGAACAATTTACTTGCAAAGCAGGCAGAAGGAGAGAAAAAACAAAACCCTCTCTGATGGGAGGCTGCATTCAGAGAGTCACTTATTTGTGGAATATAGAGCTGATCACCAGTTGTGTACCAAGAGATAACTTCTTTCAGTGGTTGACACTAATCAAAAGCTGCTCACTACTTCGCAGCAAAAAGACCAGAGATACAACAGACCACAGGAAATGGGCACCCTTATCTCCCAGCACAGCCCACAGCTGAAATATCTCAAAGACTTTTCGTTGAGGCATTTTCCCAGTGTTTTCTAGTTTGTGTCAATGGGTTAAAAATGAAGAATTAGTCAATACGCTTCTACATTCTGATATTTTGTCAATTGATTATGTTCTGCCTGAAAGCATATGCTGCGCAGGAATTGTTATCTCCTCCTGCCTCTCTGTTTTAAGATAGCATAGCAGGCAATAAAAAAAAACTGGAATGACTAAGAAAAAAAGGTTTCATATATTCTGAAGTGCTTTCTTTAGTCAAATTACAGAATGTGAACCAGAATGTGTCATATTTCTAATAGAAGACTTTCACTACATAAAAATACAATGGATTCAAAGAAGTTCAACCTCTCCACACTTATTACACTGAAGGGTGAGAATAAGCTTTTAGCACACAAAGAAAAGTATTACTTTCTACATGAGTAACACAACGGGGAACAACTACATAACAGACTCCAATTGATTAAAAAACTCATTAACTCTTAAGACATCTTGAAATTCCTTAGCAAGAGAAAAGACTATACAATCCCAGAAGAAAACTCTGGTGACAATTTTTTTTTAAGATTTCCCCCCACATGCTTGTACTTTCTTGCATACAAAACTTCGACGTGAGAAAAGATGTGTAATTTTCTGTTTTACTTCATACTAGCTATGGATTTTCAGCAGCAATCAAGCATCCCTGACCACATGACTGAGTAAATCACTAATTCTATATGTCAGCTGCAGCTTCATAAGCACTCAAAAGAACCTGCAATTTTTGCACATAATTTCATAACCCCCATCTTGATTTCCTGAAAGCTGAAATACAGTGATTTGAAGTGCCTTGGTTCATGTCAACCTACTAACATAAGGGAAAGGGGAATCAAAACACCTTGAGATCTTTAGTGATTTTTAATTACAGTAGTTGTAGTTATAACCATTTCATACTGTTACAGCTAAGGGGTTTTCATATTTATTTATCCTGTAGATATATTTACGTAGATAAGTTTCAAGAAATAATGCTTTTAAAATATTTGTTCCACAGGTAAAAAGACACAATGTTCTAGCAATTCTGCCTCCAGGTTTCACTGCTATATGAATAGCAATGCTATTAGTTGTACTGTACTGAATGCCTTCATTGCCATCAGGCTGCATTTTAAGAGGATACCAACATCCCACAAACCATACAGTAAAAAATGTGCATGTTAACATGATGAAAACATGAACATCACAATACCTAAAGAATAAATCTGCATTCTTCTATTTAAGCAGATTAAATTATTTCATGGTAGTTGCTCATAAGTATTGGCCTCCATCAACAGACCATCTCTCAAACTTATACTTGGATTTCATTGGAGTTTCCCAAATTATTGATTAATCTAGTTTTTAGTTGTTTCAGTGAAGTATCTCTCCTAACCTATTATTTTAAAGTCTGTTTTCAGAAACTCTACTTTCCATATCTGCTTGACATTTTACATCTTGAATTGTTATTTCCATTACAGGTTCACAAGACACTGTCTGCTATCTTTTCCACCTATTGCCTTATTTTTTCCCACTTAGCTTCTCTCAGTTTTCTCTGTCATGATGTTAGCAGAAGTAACACAGGTTAATATATTTTGGGAATCTTCTAACATCCATTCATCTAACTTGACTCTGACATCATAGCAATACATACTAAATTTTCTCTGATTCTGTGACCCACATCTCTAACTGCAGTTATGTCCAATTAAGACCACACTTAAGCCTGGAAGGGCAGGGTTTTTTCTTTTTTTCTCCCTCAAACTGCACCTTATCCAGATGACCTTTTTAATGAGTGGGACTCCTCATGGCACAAGATGATGCAAGAATTCTGCTTTGCTACAACCATGTTTAAGGTCTTGCTCTTCTACCATTGCCTCATGTATTGCCATCCTATTTCTGAAGACAGGTGCAGATGGCAACGTCCTGATTTGGCATCATCTTCAGAGGGTTATTTGCATTAAGAGCTTTAGCTCAGATCTCTCTGTAATTAAATCCCTCTCTCTCTTCTCCCCCCTCCCCCCCCAAAACTGCAGGGAATCAAAATACTCCAAGAGAAACTGTTATCTTGCTCCTAGCAACATGACAATATGACCATCTTTCAGTTTCCCTTTCAGTGGTTTCCTATTATTCAGAAAAGGGTAGAAACTTGTTCCTTTGTTTCCACAATTATCAATAGGCCAGCTGCCACTGTAATTTCAGATCTAACAATAGATCTACCTACTAGCATTCACACTGCCTCTTCAAACTTCAATGCCTTTCTGTCTCTCACTTCTGTGTATCACTATAGCTGGTCCTACCCGCTTTGGACACCATCTGATCATACTGGATAAATCCCCTCTGAGCTGTTTTTTTATTTTTACTTGAAAATTTTTCTTCTTTTTCAGTTTGACTAACCCTTCAGAGCTCTTTACTGCACTGCAAATGGAGAATCATCCTAATCACAAGTAACTTGCATTTTAAAAATTTTCACTGCTGGGAAATTGAGAGGTTGCTGCCTTTTTGCTCAGAAAAATTTTCAAATGAAGGAAGAGAACTTCAGATCTGGCAAGACAATGGAAATCCACCCACACTGCATATACCTGATATTTCTGGTGTAGTACTCCGCAATGAAATGATTAACAAAGTTGGCACTTAAGTGTTTGTAATTAGGTTTCAAAGCTACCATCCTGCTGAGATGAGATGAGGGACTTCATGCTTGCCCTGGTACTATTGTCTCAGTCAATCTGGCAGAAAACTAATTCTTCACATTGTTCATCTTTGAAAACCAGTAGGGGAAAAAAAAAATCATTTTATCACTAAAACATAAAAATCATAGAACATAAAACATAGCAAATTCTAGGGAGAAAAAGAAAAAAAGTCTATTTTGGGAACCTAAATCCTAATATTCTGTGAGATTATCAAGACCTGTAATTTATTCTGCTGAAAGTGCATAGTTAGCAAATCTACCAACTGGCCTACCAAGTAGAATATCATGTGCCATATACAAATAAACATACAAGAAACTAGCTATTGTATTATTCATGTGTACAAAATTTAATCGGCAATTTGGTTCATTAGACAGTTTTTATATAAATAGATACATATAACAAAAATTTTGGGTGAAATACTAAATTAGCAAAGAGTTAGGAGATAAAAATATATCAGTTCAGAAAGCTGATAAGCTGTATCTTTAATTAAGATGTAAGGTCTTTGGGAAACACATCCATAGAGATATTCTTAAATTAAATGGAAAAAGTCCTTCTGGGAGGTTTGTCTGGAGCACTGAGATGAGATAGAAAGGATGACGATACAAGGAAAAAGACTGCAGCCCACCAACCAATATTTCAAAATCAAGAGGAGGATGATACAATTCCTTCAGCTGAAACCAAAATAACACAAACCAGAGAAGTGACTGTTTTTACACATATCCAGACAAAACCCAAATATTTCTGCTGTAGTACATGAGAAACTTCTATCAACAAGCCCCCTTCTACGTCAGGGGCACAAACTTACAGCTAATTCTGTCACACAGAAAAATGGCAAAAGACTATTACCTATATACACTTTAATTCTTTTTAGGCCTCAAAAGGCCTTTAAAATTTAAATGCTTTTGTGCAAAACCAGTCCATCAGGCAGACAAAGTTATAGAAAAATCTTCTTAATATCACTGAAAATGCTTCTATTAAAGATATTGATCTATAGAAAGATTCACTCCTACTATCGGTGAATTAAGGACAACATCAAAATTAGTCATCTAAGCACTCACTCAACCTGATGCTTCACTAAATGGGGTTTTCCGAATAATATTTTTTTCCCTTACTTTGCATTTTATGACGTTTGCTTACTCTTCAGCTTCTTTCATTAACTGAGAAAGGCAATTCATAATGAATTTGCATAATTGGCACCTAATGTCATGCTATGTGGTTGTCCTTCCTTTGGATACTCAGCAATAAGTATATTTTTATTTGTTCCATTTCTGTAGGCTTTTACTTACCTTTACATTCTGTACTTATGTTCTGTACCTACACTATGTTTCTTCAAATAACTAAGAATTTATTATTTTTATTATGAAAACCCTACACAAAGCTATAGTTACTTGTCACAGAATAACTTAGAGAAAAAAATAACAAACATAGCAAAAATATTTTATGTAGCACTTTTATTGCTGTATCACCTTATATGTAGTGAAGATGAATATTTCCTACTCCATTACACAGACCTTAAATCAAAACAAAATATATCTTAAAACAAGAAAGCAAATTCACAATTAGACCACTGTGGTTTAATGCAAAAATCAAACCAACCAAAATCCCTAACTACCCCACTTTAGATGTGTACATTTTTTGAATATAACATTTGAGAACAATAAATGCTTCCTCCCTTTCAACAGCTCTTCTTCTTCTGTATCTGGGACTAGGTTACAGGCATTCTTAGATCCTACAGTCCTTGATGGGATTATTTTGGAAGCCACAGGAATTGCCACCATAGCTCCTGATGGCAATTGTGTTCCCCTACTTGCTAACATTCAGAGACCAAATGTGATGCCAAGTCTTCCACCAGAGATGAGAATTTCAGATAATGAAAGTATTCCCCATGTATAACAGTGCATTTTGAGAAGGGCCTTGGAGGGCATCTGTGACTAACCCAGCATTCAAAATACAAACGCAAGCACTGACAAATACTGCAGACTCTCTCACAATAAATATAAATAAATAACCAGTTAGAGAATGAAAGAGGACAGAACATGCCTGGAGTTTGTCAGATAGATAATATTCTTGCTGGACTTCACAGAAACACGATATAAACTTAAAACAAAGGAACCATGTGCCCAACATAAAACCAAAGAAAACTCTGTTTGCCTCCTCAAAACCCCCATTTTCTAGAGTCTCACATCAAACAAACCTCCCTTTATGTGTTCTTTCTCTGAAGCCATGAAACCCACATTGGGAAGAATTCACAATAAATCATTGCACGGCTCTCTCCAGTTCCAGGAAACCAAGCACACCTTCTCCTGCCAGCTCACAAGCACAGGAAGAGCTTCAAAATGTGACACACACACCATATTGCCAGAGCTTCTCTGGACAAGAAGCTGATACTTCCCCTTGTATAAATATGTATGATGTAAGGTCCTTAACAAGTCATTGGCAACAGCAATAAAACCTGGGGCCGTGGTCCCTAAAATCACCGACTTACAGTGCCAAAGCTAAAAGATGTATAAGCCAACCTGCAGCACGATCATTAGCATCTACACATGGACAGGACACTGCCAGCAAGGCACAGACTACCACTAACTACATGAAAATTAGAGAAGCTCATTGCTGACCTCTGGCAGGCTCAAATTTTTCCTTTTAGTGCAACTGTGGAGGAAGCATAGTATTTGCCAGCAGAGGAATTGTCCTTGTGAGTCCTCCATGGGTTTTTTTTTTGCTACTTAGTCTCCTAATAACTACGAAACAAAACCATTACACTAGATAATATAACGAAAAAACTGAATGGCTACCATTTAGCCTGTTTCTGAATTCTTTCTCCATCCTTCATTATCTCTTTTTTCCTTAGAAAACACAAGATAAGGGAATCTTAGGTGTTTTTTCTTAGCAACTGAATCTTAGCAACTGAAATAAGACTGGCAAGTCAGTTGATAAACACTCTTTTTTTTATTTTAGAAAATTTTATAATAAATTGTATGGGTAAAGTCCTATAGCTGGACACTTTAGTCTCCAACCTGGGTAAAATTATCAACAGGCCAGCTCATAGCACTTTGTGATGCAAAAATTAGATACACATCATCGCTTACATTTTCTAAGATAATGATGATAATTTCAGTAGCCCATAAGTTATGAGGAAAAAATTCCAGAAAACCAATACATACATTTAAGAAAACCAGTACATACCTATATTAGTGAGCATATTTAAGTGTACATGTAATCAGTATATCAGAATATCCCTGATAAAGCAGCATCTAAAAACACATCAAAAGCTAAGAAAAGCATGAAGTTTTGAAATGTTTACAAAAAAATTTTCAGAAAAAGTATTAAAGATTCCCCCCCCACCCATTATTGTTTCTCCAGCATTCAGCAGCCTAAGCTGAACAAGAAGGGGGAAGAGGGAGAGGAAAAAAAAAGGAATGGGTTTTTATATATATTTTTCCTAGGTTTTTTCCCCCCAGAAACATGCTAATCATTACTCGCAGAACACACAGGCACATTGGTGATATCACGTTCCTTGTGTTGCTTTGCTCACACTGTCTGTTTACCTCTTCTGGGGTCAGAGGCTGGCTCCTTCTTCTTTGTGTCACTGCTCAGAGCACTAACGGGGCACCTCGTTACTGCTTGTTGACACTGGCTGCATAGGAGAAGTAGTATTTAGATCTTCAACTTGCTTTCAACTATATACTTTAGTACCTGATGTCTTGTGGGCCAATTCTCAGCATGTATAAAATGTCAGAGCTCCCCTGACATTACCAGAACTGTCCTTTACCTCTAAATAACAGTCACTGTGCCTTGTGTCATCCATTACCCCATTTTCAGTAAACTGTCATTGTTGGCTTGCACACACACACACAGAGATCATCTAGTTTTGGTATGAAGGCTGCAAAATGCTTTTATTCTATAGGACCTACAGTGAACACATAAAATTGCATAAATCCTTTCCCTAGAATGCCTATTAACTGCAGCAGTTAGAGGTTTAAAGCAATTTCCCTGGAAAAGCAAACCAAAAAGACATTTCAGTGCATGACAACATTCTTTGTGGCAGTATCAACCTGATAAACCACTAGCTGCCATCCTTGAAAAGTTAACCAGGGGCAGGAAGAGGAGCAGTCTAGACTACCCTCCTGTTCGTGTTTATGCAGATAAAGAAATTATTTCAAAATGGTAATACCATACAGAAGGAAAACGGATACCAAAGCTAGAGTTGTGTCTTTCACTGAATTTATGGGAGTGTATTAACAGCTGTCTTCAGTCTTTAATAGTCTAAAAAAAAAAAAAAAAAAAAAAGAAAGTCCTCTCACACCAAGCACACAAGTAAAACTGCTCTACTGGCAAAGCAGTTCAGTTTCCATACAACCGAGTGATGCCATCAAGCGGTCAACAAATGCACCAGTTGTTTTCCAAGTAAGGTTTTTGGGTTAATCTTCATTGAACACGCTACATTTTGCGTGGAAAAGCTACCACCATGAAATCAGTACAAGGCATACTCCACTGATAAAAGTGCATTAATTGAGAGCACTAGTGACAGATAAGAGATGGCCTTGTTTTTACATAAGACAGATCTGATATTGCTCTCTAGGTCCTCCAAAGAAGGTAAGAGTCTCCGAGAGCAGAAAGAGCTTTACAGCTAATAATCTGCTTTATAGCTGAGTTTCGCTATTGACTTTGCAGTTGGGTGGATTTGGTAGACCAAGCCAGGAAAGATTGCATAATGTACATATTAAAAAAAAAATTTAAAAAATTTTTAGACAACAAGTTAGCAATGTGAGTAGTTAAGGATGTGAAACATCACAGAATTTAAACATTTTCTAGTTTTTCTTAATGAATAATAATAGTAAAAAAAAAAATCCTTAAAGCAGTTAAATAGTACCTGACAGCACAGAAATTCTCCAGAATAAATATACTTCTGTTTTCTCAACAAAATATAATTCCATTAGCAATGGTTTTCTCCTGTAATTGTAGCTTGGCATGACATTTAAAAGTGTGAACTAGCATTTCTGGTAATTTTGAATAGAGCATGGTTTTACAGAACTACATGTTAATCACAATGGCATCAACACTATTTTAAGGCACTAAGTAGAAATGAACCAGCTCTGATTTTTTTTTCCCTTTTACCCCTTCAACACTAGTTGTGAGGTAGAATTAACTGCAAACCATCTCAATTATTCAAGGGACATAAACAACTGCTTTTCTGAATACTGGGTATTTGATTTCCATTCCTTGCAAGTTCTTCCATAATTATGTTTTCTTTTGCCCTTCAGCAGAGAATAAACTGCACTTTCTCACCCTCTGCTTCTTTCACCTGCCTTTCATTACAAATCATAATTATATAAAATTTTTTTTTTACACCTTCATTAGCATTCTGCAGGGATGCTTGACTTTGCTGCCTCCTTTGGGATTATTTTACATGTACAAGCTGAGTATTATTTTAACATCAGCATGGCTCACTCAGTTCTGGCATGCACAAAAGGAAAATACTCTACTGCTATTTATAAAAAACAGTCAAATGTAGCAACTCTAGACAAGCTGGTAAAACCTCCCAGTTCTTTGGTACTGAGAAACTCATTTGGATTCTGAGCAGTATTGACAGGCAAGGAACATGTTAGCCCTGCTTGCCTGTCTAATTAGCAGCAATGATATATATGCACAAAGGTGCCAATAGAAACTTCAATTTTGGGGGGGGTCTCCCACCCCTTAAATTGTTCTCCTTTGTATCATGCCTTACGCTGAATGCAGGAGGAATGAACATCAGTCTAAGCATCACAACAGTGCTTCTGAACTAACTACAAAAGATTTCTCTATTCCGTTGTTTCCCCAGCACATTAGGAGCACATGTCGCTCACTGCACACTCCTACTCACCTAGAAATTTTAAGTAAACCAAAACCTCTTTTCCATAACCAATCTGCCGTTGTGCCTCGGTAAAATGCCTACTTCAAAACAACAAGTTCAAACAACGGCAAACATCACTGCAAAGCAGCATTTCACATCCTCTGACCTAAACTTCAAGCAGGAAACTTAGAAAGGAGCCTCTGGGGTATATATAATACTCTCAGGCTGCTGCCTGATATGAGAGAAGCTAAGTATTATGAGACTTAAGGTAAATTCACAAAAGCTACTGTTGCCTCACACAGGGACAGCAGAAGTTCCATACTCCAATGACCAGCTCAAGAAATGCACATCCCAAAAACTTATCATACTGTCTGTGATTCCTCCTCACCCCCAACAGCTGTTACTTCTACCAGCAAACTGCACAGCAATATTATGTAAGCCCGATGAGACACCAGAAATCAATTCACGTGGCCAGGGAAGCATGCCCATGGTGAAGAAGCCAACTTAACCAACAACTCATTTATTTATGCCAACTGCTGAAAGACTTGTAGTGTTTATGAATGTAGCTGTGACTCAGTACATATTTATAGCATATATTTATTGACAAGTTTTAGGGGTTGATCTATTGAAAGATCTCTGCAATGTATCACATACTTAGAATTGCATTCAAGGATTATGCAAATATCTCAAGCCTAGCAACAGTCTAAAGCTGCTATTTCATTTTCTAAAGTCAACTTTAAAAGGAACACTTTCTTCTTTCCTCACCCATGAAACACATAATGAATGCCAAAATTATTTTTGCTCAATACTAAGAAAAAGATCCTGTCCTCACTCAGCACCAGTATTCCTTACATAAAAACCACTTTTCTTACAGATCTCAGATCTCCATGACCATTCAGTACTACAGAACGGGTGGCATTAAAATACAGCAAATCTGCACTCTCCAGTTTTCCTTTTAGCAGTTGCCCTAGAATAACTTCAGACACCACACATGATTTTTTTAAAAACCTAATAAAGCTACTCTAAATTATTGGAGTATTACTCTGAATTTCTCTCTCCCCTTCAGCTCTGCATGAGCCAAATCAGGGAAAAAACATCAAAACCCACAAATGTTCAAGAGTTTTCAACAGAATACATGAAATTAGTCAGTTGTTCAAATGTGTTTAACACCTGATAGTTCCCACTGTGAACCTTAAGGCAGATTCTCAAAAAGTCTTAACATTTATGCACCTATTAGCCAGAGGATGCTTGAATACTAGGCCCCTTCTCTTGCTGCTTAAATAAGATCTGACCTCTTGAAAGTTGCTCCCATTTTGGACTGCACAATTTTTTTTTTTTAACCGTCTTAACCTTATCTCTGCAGATAAATGGATGTTATTACACTGGAGATAACCGGGCTTACCTCATACCGGCACAGATGCAAATATTTCTTTAAACTCAGATTTTTTAAAATTGTTTAAAAATTAGCCTAATTACATCTTGCACCTAAGGTTTCTCTACACATGAAAGTCACTCTAGGGAAGACACTAATTTGAAAACTAACAAGGTATCCTGGAGTGGTAGACAGGTTTGGTAGAGGTGAGTGCCTTTTCAGCTACATCTACGTGAAAGTGGAAAATTCAAAGAAAACTCACACCAAAAGGCAAACAGACGGTCATTCAGAGGTGGTCAAGGTGGTCAAGTCTCTCTTTGCTGGATACATTTTCATGTTCCTATCAAACAGCAACAGAGAGTTCCTGAAGGTCTCCCTTTCTCTCTTCTATTGCATACATCTCCCCAGCATACAAAAGCCACACACTGGTATGCCCTTGCTGCCTTTCCATGTGGCCACCCATGATAGCGGCAGGGAGGCCTGGAGCATATCAAGCATGACTATGTGGCTCAGAGAGCAACGGCCAAATGCAGGAAGACACCAGTGTTTTGCTCCTCAATCTTGCTGGTGAAGAGAAAGGGCTTGCAGAGGAGTAGACAGAGCCTGTATTTTTAATACCTGGTTGCACAGCTGGTGTCAGCAACAGGGCTTTTACAACCATGTCTCTTTCAAGACCAAGGACTTCTGGGAAGAGACTGGACCCACCTAATCAGTGGTATAAAAGCATCTTTGCCACCAGGCTGGCCAAACCAGTGAAAAGAGCTTTAAACTAGGAGCAACAGGGAAGTGAAATGACAGCAAATGCTTAAACTGACCGGATAGACCTCATTCCAAAGAAGCTAGCGCCAAATTCCAACTGGGGCATGCAGAGGAATTGATTTAAGAAAAGAAAAAGATGCACCTCAAATACAGAATCAGAAAGAGTATGTCAGAGAAGGATCCTGCTTTCAAATATCAATTCTCTTTTTACCAGTTACAAAATAGTAAATTTCTAATCAGAAATACCACTACAAATGAGGATTTTGTTTGTTTATTCATAGGTCACCTGCTTCTCACGAAAGGCTTTTACTACATCTCTAAGTGTGTATTAATTATTAGGTCATATAGATTTTTTGAGAACACATGTTTAGACACACATTCAAGTCATAAACCAAGTAAAAAAATTCAAAAGTCAAATGTTAGAAAGCCACAGCAGCTACAGCTTTCTTGTGTTTCCCACACTGTCCCAAGCATTAGGGAATTTTACTGTGAGCAAAGCATGCAAATTCTAGGACTGCTACAAATCAAGTTACAGCAATGCACGATAGACAATGAAATGTTAGCTTGAGAGCCTGGACATACTGACAATAACTATGTTATATTCCCTGCGGGGGTAAGGTTTTATTCAGTTATCATTGTATGATTGTTATACTCACTCTGATTTTTTTTTTCTTTTATTGTGCATCATCTTTATAAAAACGCTGTCCCATTTGGAACATATGCTATATACACCAGCTAAGTTGCCACATTCTTTATACCTTTTATTTTCTCATAATCACCAAGTTGTTTTCATAAAGTAACTTGACTGTAAGGTGGGGGTCAGGGGGACTCAATGCCCAGGCCGCATGGTACTTTCCCATCTAGAATCTCACTTGTCTGATTTCTAATAACCTACACAATTGGCATTGCAGGCTTTTAAAGTTTCCCAAATCTCTCCAGAAGGGAGGCATTGCCTTCTGAGGTTAGCTCTCTAGACACATCATAAAGGTGCAGTTTCTGAGAGCTCAGACATTGTAGTCTGGTTCTGTAGACTCAGTGGTTACTATTAGCTCTCCAAGCTTCCCAGTTTACCTAAAATAACCCTTTCCCAAAGATCCAATTTCATGAGCACTGGACTAGGCTATAAATTTTTCATTCAAGGATCTCTGACAGTCAAAATACGTACCGTAGCTTTTGAAGTAGTTGCTAACATAATAAGTAGTGTAAAAATACTACCACCTCGTTTCTAGTCTCCTGAACCCATTAGCCTCATCTGAATGACTCTTCCAGATTTCTGTGATGTCTTCAGACTGAAGACTCATCTGTCCTTTTCTTTCCCTCTGTTTCTTGCCTGAACCAGAGTCTTTTTCAACATGTAACCTTTTATCTCTCCTTCCTTGAAATGAGTGGTGAAAGACCTTGTTTTTATGATCTTTTATGATACTTTTATAATTTTATGATATAGTCAACTTTGTGAAGAACCCTTTGGTCATCAGCTGACTGAAGTTACCACTAAGAACTTCGTTTCCTGCCTTATTTTGTGTTTGATCTTAATAAACTGATTTTTTTCATAAACAGTAACCAACCCTTGCTTAAAGGGCCTTCCAAAATCACAAGTGGTTTATGGATCTTTCTGTTGCTACTTTTATATTATCACTAAAAAATTCTGTCAGAAATAAGAGACAAAAAGGAAGGGAGAACACTCATTTTTAAAGTGGACTTTCAGCTGCTGTATATCTTTGTAAAAAGCTCACGATCTTGGAAAGAAATCATGCATTGTAAATAAGCCAGTTCTGAAGGAAGTCTCAAAATAAAATGATTCACACATCACAAAATATTTTTCATATGAACTTAATAGCAGAGCAGATGCATTTTCCCCATGAGGTAAAACATTCATCACTACAGAACTCCCTCATCTTCAGGAAAGAGCTACGCTTTGTTTTTCCCCTCTCTTTTCTCTCTTATCAGGTATGTTAAGGGTTTAACCTTGGTTAACACAGCCAGAAAAAAGTTTTCTCTCTCATACCAGAAATGGTAGTTTCAGACTCTTCTCCTCACAGATCTGAATCAGAGAGATAGGCTTGCACATTAGCAGCCTATCTAAATGCCTTCTATTATTGTTGTCCCTTTCAACATTTGTCACAGCTCATTTATCTTCTCTCAAATTACATTTTTAAGCTAGGACCAGGACAATTGAATTTTTAGCTAGGTCTACCCAGTGCTTTGGCTTAGAAAGTTCCTAAAATCATGACAGACAGACAGGATCTTCAGCAATACAAGTGCACAGTTATGCTAAAATATACTTAAGAAAGCATGTACTTACCCCTCCCACACCCCCTAAGTGAGTTCTATAGAGGTCTTGAGCATTTTCTATAGTATTAATTATACATACAGTACTATGAACCACTTGTATTTTGGACCCGATTCATCTGAATAAGCAACTTCTTTGAAATCAAATGGTATTTATTCCCTCACCAGGCTGAATTTATTTTGTGCAAGCAGAAAAACTACCTCCTGGATAAGACATGTCAGGTGCTTTCTCAGGGGGGTTTTTTGTCAGAGAGACTTTCCATCTTTACATGATAAGAATATTTTGATACAGTCCAAATCTACATCTTGAGACCATCTGCCTGGCAGACAATGACCTTGCGCATTTATTACTCTTTGAAATTCCATGGAGATCAGTCTTATATATATATTTAGACTAACAAGTATTTCTCAGTTCTACAAGAGAAAAGTGACTTTTTTCCACTGATAACAGGGTTCCTTAGCTGTACAGCCCAAGGCATAATACATTATCCTTGGCCACTGTACCAATGCAGGGTGTTAATAAAGCCCTGGCCTGAAGCAAGCTTAAAGTTTGGGGGAAATTTAGCTCCATCTTGTACTCTTTACACATTACATCTAGGTGTAATGGAGGCATATATGGCTGCTCCTTCCTCACAGCCCTCTCCTAGTGCAGGGTGGCTGCCACATACCAGACATGACCTGGACACTGGAGACCAAGGCCAACATCTACTGTAAGGACACAATGCTTCCACTCTTCCTAGGCCTGGTGGTTACAACAAGGAATGACAAGATGTTGTAAGTCAGCTGCATGACTGGATCCTGCCAGCAGGAGAGTGATCATCAAGTGCATTTAAACCTGCTTCATTAGAGGGAACCTGGACAATTATGGAAAACTGTTTTTCCTCCCTTCCATTCCAAGTCCCTTCCAGTCTAAGAGACATTTCTGTGAAATGTAATGAAATGCAGTATTTTCTTTTCTTACTTAAGATTTTTCCCAACCAAAAGAGTTAAGCTTCTTTGATCATCAAAACTGGATGAAAAGGTTTTTGTGAGCAGTGACCAAATATATCACCTAAACTGTCAGAAAGACTGCAAACAGAAAGTGCACAGATTAGATAAAAGGCTGTGTAAACTCCTCATACAGAGTCTTCATTAGGTCCCTCCTGAGATTGAAAACTACATCATACTTTGGACAAAACATTTTTCAGCATCTGTTGGTCATTTATTTATGCTCAGGTTGGTGGCAGAGTAGGAAGTTGGTAGCAGCTGAATTAGGCTCACACCCCACCCCCACCCCCACCCCAAAAAAAAAAAAAAAAGAAAAAACCACCCCCAAAAAAACCCCAAAAACTTATATCCAACAACTCTGAAGATTTCAAACTGACCAGCCAGGTCACTTGTGATACAGGATGTCACATGCAATTGGCATCAAATCCATCTTCTCCTTGAAAGACGCACTCTGAATAAAGAAGACTTGTTAACATAATAATAGAATAATACTTCAGATACATGGACAACTGATGGGCTATTCATATAGGTTACATTCAATTTATAGGCTGATTCTAAAACATACAGAAATGCATAATTAAAATAAAGGCACGATTTTGTACCAGTGTTCTCAGCCAGCCTTATCTCAGCTAGCCTTATCTCTATTTTGCGTTAATTAGAAGACAACTTTCATGTTGTGTAAATATACCCTTTTCAACATTCAGGATAAGATGCTCTGAGTCCAACCAGCTGGACTGCACCAAGCCCCAGGAGCCAACACAGACTTCTAGTGACAACAGGCACCTGGGGTAAACACAGAGTCCCGTACGAGATAAGCAGCTAAATGGTCTTTGTGCCACACAATGTGCTAATGCATTGAAAAGCAGATATGATCCCAAAAGAATAAGTTGTTTGAAGCAGCAAGTTTCTTGCCCACTGACACTTGCTGAAGTTATTTCAATCTAAAGCTCTACAATGCAAAATATCAACCACAAGGAATTTCATATAAAGATATGAAACTTTTTTTAAAAAACTTTAAACAATTTTTATTTTAATTCTAACATTGACATTTCAATATAGGTAACACCTCTTTTTCTTTGTTTTACAACCTAAATACTTGCAAAAAGAAAACATAAATGCAGAATTGTGTTTTGATTCTGAAACTGAAAACCAGAGGGACTCAGCTTAAGCATATTGCACCAGCTGGAACTCATACTCTCAGCTGACAGTATTATGCTACAGCTAAAATCTCTTTAATGCCTGTCCACCCCAGCAGTCCACTTCCCATGGATCATCACTGGGCAGCACAAACAATAAATAATTAACAGTGGTTCAGTGGCTCATGTTCTGTCGGAAGCCCTCAAGGAAAAGAGTTCGTGCGACCGTGATGTTGATTTGCAGCAATGCCTGTATATGTATACATCCACAACACATTTTCCATCTTTCCAGAGAAAATCGGGATTGCTAAACACATCTCTTGCACTCACCTACAAGCTTTCTTATAGGTGTACTTTGGGACAACACTAACTCACAAGTGCACATACACTGCTTTTTCTATCTAACATATGCACATAGCATCTGTTGATGCAGTAAGAGGTAAATTCCTTACAGGCCAATTTTTAACATGCCTATACCATAGACTAAACTCTGACATAAATCCCAGAACAGGTGTACTTCTCACAGAGCACTTTATATTCCTTCTGTGCTGATGTTCAGGCTGACCGTCTCTCTGGGGTGCCATGGACAAGTGTGCAGGTGCTCACTGTGTCAGCCAGGGGCCATCACAGGCTCTGACAATCCTTGCCAAGTTGCTAGGTGAGTTCACCAGATCAGAAGACTTTTGGTCCCTCTCATCACCCATCAAGCTTTCCCATTCTTCCTTCCCCACTTCATGGCTTAGGCAAGAGTCAGGTTGAGCCCTCTGGTTACTGACCCACACCTGACATCACCTGAGCCTCTGAGCAGCCAGGAGATCCTGTGGGTCTCAGCTGCAGTTAAACAACCAGTCCCCACACCTGACACTTCATACAGCCCATGTGCTACTTCAGCCCACAAGGCAGACACTTTTCTCAAAGGTCTGCAAGCTAAAAAATTTTGGCAATGAACTGGCCTCTATAAACTCAGATTGGGGTGAGCATCAGCTGGCAACCTCTTGCTTCAGTTCTTTGCTATGAAGAGCCTGAAATCTCAAGGGTGAGTTATACAAAGCCTCCAGCATAAAGCATTGCCTGGCTCCCTTCTACACCTTGGGTACATGCCAGCGAAAATGGTGACTGAATCTGTCAAACACAATTCTCAGTCTCCGTCGATCAGAAACCCTATCCAAAAATGACAGGCTTTCTACTTTCCCAAGAATGCCAATGTTTGTTTAGAGTGCAGTAAATGCCATAACAAGCACAGTGCTTTAAGCCTCTTACACAAATCAGGACAGACTAAACTTTTGTTACCTACTGTGTCAATTGGATTTAGCTGGGAAACTTTATTTCTGATCTCTGCTCACAGACAGAAAGGACTCACGTGGATAATTTATACAGATGAATGACAGCAATGTCTAGTTTCTTTTGTGTAGTCATTTCTGTTTATTTCTTTGTGCTTTCCTGGCGTACTTGCATGAAGCATGTAATGGCATTCTGTTTGAGCGGTTAATATAGCATGAAGAGAAATCCATACTTGTCACGGCATTTCAGGCCCTGAACAGCAGAATCATATGTAATATTATTTTTGGCTACTGAAAGCAAAACAGTGCAGATGCTATAAAAAGCAGATGACCATAAATCTGAATTCCCATTTTTAATATAACTGTTAATGTATTTGTGATGAAGCATGAGGATTAAAATTCTTTATAATTTCTTAATCCTATGAAATATAGTTGTGCATTTTCTAATTATCTGTATAGGGTTTAATCCTTAAAAAAATAAATCCTACTAAGATCTCCTAAGCATTCAACATGTTAACTTCGTGAGGTCAGAAAATTCTCGCTGTTTTTAAGCCTTGACTCTGCCTCCTCTGGCATTAAAATAACAAAATCCCACTTGCTTTCTCTGTCCATCACCATTTTCCCTTCTTCAATTATAAATCCTCTTTTTTTCATAACAGTTCCAAGATTCTCTTTTCCACATCTTTAATCAGCTTTCACTTCCCTCTGAATACTAAGCCTGTGTTGTATATATCTTCACAAAACACAGTCACCAGAAAGGAAAGAGGAAAAAAATGACATTCCTAACATGCTTACATTAGGCGCTCTCCAGTGACACTTGGGCCCTTTTTTTCCATAAACTGCAGTACAGCTGTGAAAGTCATTATTATTCCATGAGCACAACTTCACAAGTCTCAGCACTTAGTTTCACCCGCCATTATGCTACCCATTCACCTGCTCTTGTTAAGAGCCACTAAAGTTACTGCCTCCTCCAGTCTGAATATGTGGCATCCGCACATAGTTGTTCTTTCCAATTCTAGATTAGAGATGAGAATATTAAACATTAGGTTTTTTGCTGCGCTTTCCATTTGTGTTTCATGTACTTTCATAGGCAGCTCCCTAATTACAACAGCTTTGCATGTCCATTTTCCCTTTCTCCAGAACTGCTTAGATTTGCTGCTGGTTGCTTCTGAAAGTATTTGCCAGAGCACGATTTTTCCATATGGTAACCCATTGACTTATGATAGTATTGTCTGAACACCCTGAAAAAATATCTATACCTTAGAGCCAATGTTTCTCCCTTTGGTGAAGTTCACATTGTTTCATAACCATCTGTTTAATTGGGTATTGCCTTGGGAAATTGTGTTGTGGCTTCAGCAAAAGCCACAAGCTCTCTAGTAAGATCTGAAAGGCATTGCAGCCATCCTATTTTAATGAAATTGCACTTGCAGTGTTGCAGCAAAACATTTCTTGCCAGTTCCTTGAAAAGATGACAAACAAAAGCAAAAGAATAGCGAGCTGATTATAAAGATTTACTAGTGCCACATCTTGCCATCTCTGGAAAGACATGAAAAGCAGAACAGATATAAACCTGTAAAAGGACTTTACATTCTGTCTACATCATGCAGCTTGCAGCTGCATCAACTTCTGGTATGTGAGCTAGGTCATTTTGAAGTCACTTGGGTTTTTCTGTGCTACAGTGCACTGAGCAGTACAGGCAAGCTCCTAAGTGGCACATATCTCACAAATGCAAAGTAGGGCAGGAGGTCTGACATTCTGGTTAAGTCTCACATGTTTCTGGTGCAGAGTCAATGCAGTATAAATACTGCATTGGTTCCAGCCATCAACAAATCTTGCGAAATATGATGTAATTCAAGATTCAACAGAGCCATTGGGCAGACAGAAAATCTGCCCTGGAAACCTACATAATTTCCTGGGAAAACTATATCATAAAAAAAAATAAAAAAGGAATGATTCAATATTGAATTGGATCTAGCTTGCTGTTACCCTTGCTCTGGAATTCATGGGCTAAAAATGCCTTAGAAATATTTCACAATTCTGTAGAAAATTATGTATAGAACTTTGACAAGTTTTCACCCCATTATTCAGCTGAGATGGAAGGGGATGTCATTCCCCCCAGTGCAAATGCCTCTTTATGCATGTCACATACAGGATTTACCACTTAAAACTGGAAATGAGGGTTCCTTCTTGTGGCTGAGATGCAAGAAATCACCACGTACTGCTTTTTGTCAGCATCAGAATCCTTATGACTCATTTCTTTTACCCTCAATAAGATACTTCAAATGGAAACACAATTTCAGGACATACAGATAACCCTTTTAACGTGGTGAATGATTTATTATATCATCATGAATTTTTACAGTGCTGCTACTAGTTTTAGAGGAAGTTTTATCTTATATTTCACTTTGATCATGACTGTACTGAATTTTCTGTTCAGAATATTTGTTGTAGATCAGTAAAGCATGTGGAGATATATAAATGTCACATGCCTTAGTATTTTACCCCAATACATTACTGAAGAACACTAACTACTTAAACTGCACTTTTAAAAATGAACTTTGAGGAGGTTAAAAACAAAACTCAATGTTGTTTTTCTGAACCAAAGAGCAGAATCACGGTCAGAGTTTTCATTTTACTGCCTCAATAACCATCAAATAAAATCACTGGGCTCACATACACCATCAATATAACAACAAGTAAATAGTGGAAATAGAGCCTTGCCACAGCATCAAGAGTTCCTGCCTTTGAAGAGGAGCACCTCAGAGTTTGCAGTGCTGATTTTGCTCTGTTTGATCTACCAATTATATGTTGCACAAAAGTATTCACTTACCCCTAACAAAACACTCTTCTGTTTGCATTATCTTTGCTGGACTGTCATAATGCCCTCTTCATTTCAGAACCTCTGAGAACACAGAATAAAAATTCAGACCTAATTTATCTTAGAGCAGTCAAGACAGGCCTACTAGTGAGAGCTGGAATAAGAGACATTGGACCAGAGTAAAACCAAGAGTTTATATCAAAATAGGTTTTTTATATGTGTGTGTGTACACATGTACATTCTAAAGTTAAGTGACTTGCATAATGCTCTTCTGTGACCTTTAGTAATTCACTGGCTATTTGTGGTCTGTGCACTCAGCCACAATCCAGCTATGAACATCCAGAAGAAACAGTGGCACTGTCAGCAGTTACAGACAAAGAAACTAAACTAACTCCAAAGAACACTGCAAAGAATCAGGTAGTCCTTTAATGCATGCACAGCAAGTAGCCAAGGGGACAAGAGGTTTTGTAGTCTTTGCTTGGGACAGACCTTTGGTTTAAGACAAATTGAGAAATACATTAGACCTTATATTCTTCAGTAAACTACAACTTCTATTACCTCTTAGTTTCTTATGAGTATGCCTAAATAATTCTTGCTGGCTGCTTCAACTTCTTGCAGTCAGTAGAAACCCCTACTTCAAAACTCAAGAACACTAAATCTGAAATTCAAATGCCTCTGAAATCACTGAGAAAATTATGGTGTTTGAGTTAGGAAGGACTCATCGCACTTCAAATCTTTTAGCTTTTATGTCCTACACAGGTAAAAGATGGTCTGAAAGTTGTTTGGGTTTTTTTTTTAAAGAAAGGAAAGCAAAAATCCCCATCCTTTCCCACCCTTGCTGTCTGCATTCCTCCCTCAGCTTCCCGTAACTGAAATATTTGGTCACAGTTCAAAACCTGGCTTCACCAAAATGGACAAGTCTCAGATTTATACAGAACAGCAAAAGAAAAAAAGGGCTAATGAATGTACCCACTTCTTTAGGGTTTAACAATTTGGACCACTTCAGATAATGCTAGATACTTGAGTGGAAAGTACTTTCTTCTTATTATAGAAGAACCTGAATGAAAATACAGGTTCCAGACATTTATGCAATGATTCAGAAAAACATTTAAAATAACATTTGGGTGGCATGATAAAATTCCTCCCCCATTCAGCCTTCAAAATTTTGCTTAAACCTAAAGCAAATACTGAAATTCAATTGATTACATTAAATTTTGATTAAAAATAGGAAAAAGCACTATCCTGAGATGCTTTCTTGAAACAGTAGCAACACCTGGCTGACAATATCTAATGTTAGATATTATGTTTAAAACGCCTGGATATAATGTTGAAGTGAGGAAGCAGACCTAGTATGCCGTTCATAGAAAATACGCCTCATGTATTCTGCTTTGCTGGTATCACTAGGTAGAAAATTGAGAATATCCAGAAAGTACTTTTTGCAGTATTGACAGCTGCTTTTCTGTTCATTAGGTATGCTGCCATTGCTTTGAAAACTCTTTCCGAGCAGAGGTACAAAAAAAAGTCAACTCACATCATAGGAAACCTTTTTCTCCCCTAACCTGACACTCTACAGTGAAAATTTAGAAGAACAAATGTATGTATTGGACAGTAGTTTAGAAAATTATGTCTAAATGGCATCATTTTTACAGTATTTTTTTAAAATACTGAAAGGGAATAAGGAGCCACTTAGTCCAATACCAGCTTCCTCTTTTTTTTCCTTTGTAAATAAACAAGATGCAACAGCTGATGCTTACAGAAAGGCTCTGTGAAGCTGAGTGTGTATTGTGTGACCCTCCTGTCTGTGTACTCACAGTGGTTTCAGCAGCTTAACAGAATTAACTTGAGTTAGAAATGGCTTCCAATCCACTTTTTTAGTAGCCTACATGTGAGCTATTCTTGTTGAAAATCGATGAATTTCAAGTCCTTTATAATTTGACTTCCTTAATACCGTGTGGTAACGAGCTCTGCAGTTTAATTGCACTTCCCACAGAAAAGTACTTCTTTCTGCTCATTTTAAGTATTCTCCTATTTTTTGTTGGACACCCTTTATTTCCTATGTTACAAAATGCAGGTAATTCTCATTCCCTATTTATATTTCTGTACCATCCATGATTTTATATACTGCTATTATACTATCATCATGTCTCTTCACGCAGCAATCCTAATCTATTTTGTTTCTCCTCCCTACAGACAGCTCCACACCTTTAACCATTCTTCTTGTCCTTCTAGATTTTATCAGTTTTACTGTGACCTTTGTGAGACAGGATCATCAGATCTGCACACAGAACTTGAGATGCAGAAGTACACTTGAAAAATGAGGTTGTTTTGCTCTCCATTCCCTTCCTAAGAATCCGTAAGATTTATTTGTCTTTTCTTACTGCCACCAAACATTCAACTAGTGTTTTCCAAGAAATATACACAATAAATGCAAGATCTCTTTCCTGAGTGGTAATAACAGTTTTAGAATTTACTACTGCACACACAAACACATATATATTCTGTGTGGAAACACACACAAAGCATATTGTAGCACGAAATGTTTCCTGACAGTCCCACAATGCTAAGAAAACAAAATGCCCAGGAAAAAAAAAAAATCATCTGTCATACCAGATCAAAATAACTGAACTATATGCATCTACCTGTCCCTACATCCGTTCCCCCCAAAAACGATGATTCATAAAAGCGCACAGAGGGAACTCCTTCTTGCTTTTGACAGTCCAAAAACAGGAGGACACACATTTACACATTTAGTGTTTGGCCAGCATCCACAAAGTCAAACACAGGTATGTCCTCACCAGCTAATAGGCATGTCACCATCAAACGCTTTTCCCACCATGCAACACATGTTGCAGGTAGTTGTCTGCATAGCCAGGAGTCTGTCACTGCTCTCAGACTGCTCAAACAGAAACAGCGCCTCAGCACAAAGAGGTAAATTATAGTTTCTTTGTCAGCTATTATGAAGCCTACAGGGTTCAGGGACTGCAAGAGTAACTTACAGCCTGATCCAGAGTACCCCAAGATTGCTGGAAGTCACTGCATGTAGCACACGAGATACTGAGCTTCAGGCCCTTTCAGGGCATTGTAAGAAAAAGCTGGGTGAAGGTTGTCCTACAGACCTCTTGGTCAGCACACTGCATGTCAATATGTGGGCGTGCGCACATCCATGCTCTGACTGGAGGCTTCTGCATCCAGGCTGCAGAATTGTTTTCTGTTATCTTCACACATATCTTTAATACATCCATCTAAACCCAGGAAGATAACAGTAGCACACATCACAACAGGGATGAACGTGCCTATTAACAAACACTTGATAAATACACCAGAGAGCTGGCATGAATGCATTTGTTAGGAACATGGGAAGATAAAATATATTCTGTAGAAATACAGGACAATGAAATTCTTTCAAACTTTAGAAACTGCAAATAAATATGACTATGTTCCTTTAAAAAAAAAGTCTTTCTCTGCTATATTTAAATTCATATTTTTCAGAAAATGTGGTGAACATCTTTACCTGTCTCAGTGAAATCAAACAGCATATTATGAGGCACCAGAAGTTATTTCCTGCCAGGTTTTCTATTTGTGTTTTCTGATTGTCTGGGTGTTTTTTCATTTGCACCCAATTGAGCACTGCAACATCACCAGTTCCTTTGTACTGACCTGCTCATCCGGTGCAATAACTTTTTTTGTTTTCCAGTTGGTGATTCCATCTCCTAGCATCTAACATCCTGTTTTGCTACTTTATTCAATTTTACAAACTTGCCACTGCAAATTATTTGCACAAATGGAGAATGATTTCTCTTTACATTAGCTGTCCTCTTTTTAAGACCTGCTCCAGCATTGCTGAGTGCGTTGCTGAAGCAAATGGTGGAAAGGAATGGCACAACCACAAACAGGAATTGATGAACTCGAGTGTTCAAGGAGAGCTACACGCTGACAAAAGTAATACTCATTTTAAAAGGCACAGGAAACCAAGAAAGCTTATCTTAGTCCTAATTATCTTGGAAAAATATTTCCTTAACCTATTTTGTAATCTGTACTTGCAGCATAAATCCTCCATTGTCCACAGTCAATTTAAAGGAGAGAAAAGAATAGTGGAACACTTCATGTTGTTTCAAACAAGTGAAAAATTACACTACAACTACAGAACCTGTTTTTAACATCAGAAAGATGCACAATCCTAGCAGGATCTAAAGAATGGACTATATGTAATCTTGTTGTCTTCAATTTCTGCTCGTCAACTGAAGCTTTAATATTAAAGGGCCTTTATATACTCCTTAAGTCAAAAAATGCCAAGAAGTTAATTTAATCCTCAAAGTGAATTCTGTCAGAAGTGTGTCTTGTGCTGTTAACAGATAATGGAAAAAGTGGTTTAGATTCAAGAACATAAAATTTCAGGTTTTTTCCATAACATTAACTTCTTACACTTCCCTATATCTGTTTTGTACGTCTTACACACCTTCCAAGCGGTACAAAAATTCATACTCTAACAAATGTAGCTAGAGACCTGGCAGATAATTCTTCCAGGCAACATTTTAACCTTAAGCATGTAATGCCCTTGTTTAGAGGAGTTTCAAATACTTTACTTTTTGAAATACCCTCTTCATTTGTTTCAGAAGCCTGACTTGCTCCACATTCAGAATTCAGGAAAGCCAAATTCTCTCTCCCTGAGGAATGTGATTTGTATGTACATTTGTTTTTCCTTATTGAAATAGCATCTCAAGAGCGCTCAGTTCAACTCATGTGTTACCCATGTGTAACGTGTAACTCGTGTTATACCAGGCTGACCCCTGATTCATATCACAAACAACTGATGATATCCCTGTTACTTCGATGCTACTACAAAAAGGAAAAGATGGCAAGGAGAAAGAAAAGAGCCTTTGTCTTTCAGGAGTTTCATTTGTCAGTGACATCTTGTCAACAGCAGGCTGAAAAGTTAGTCAGGGTTTATAGCTCTATTGCTCACAGGGGATAGTTGCCAACAGGGTTACAGATGCAACTGTATGAAAAAGCACTGCCTGGAGGAGCAGGAGGTAGAGAGAGACAGGCTGGATGATGACTCGCATCCAGGGAGGAGTGAAGACTGTATAGGTGATGCCAACAGGGCACAGGGGTTCACGTAGCTTCCAGGTGCTGTGCAATAAAACACAGTCATTCACAGCTGTGTGGTGCCTCATTCAAGAAAGCCAACACTGTTACATTGTTAACTAAATGCGTGCGTGTCTTTGGACGCTTTGATCTGTCTCATACCAATATTTAGAAGGTTTATTTATAAAACAATTCATTTTTAAGACTTGATCATGTTAATCCTAGTCAGGGGCTTTATATCTTTGCAAGAAGGTTTTCCAGTGGAGGGATGGGACACTGGAAATTTCAAAGGGCAGCACAGCAAACGTCACTGGCTCATTTCGCCACCTTTTCTGAAAGGCTGAGCAGTCACCCAGGGCCCCCTAGGAGCCTGTGGACAGTTGACTAAAAATTACTGGTGCAAATTTTTTTTCTAGTTCAGGGAAATTATATGGAACTGACAACAACCATTATTAGATGAATGCACTGTTAATTGACCTACAATGAACAAGAGTAGAAAAAGAATAAATTAGAATGAAACTACAAGAAACGCTTTGAAAACCCTATTAAAATAATTTGGCTTGAAAAATCTTTTCTTTCAGTATTCAAAAATTTGTAATATTTGGAATAAGTCTGCATGAATAATGTTTTAAATATATTTTAATGAGCTTTTTATGATTACACATCATGAACAATATTTAATAACACTTATAAATAATATATAGACAACTGCTGCTTTAAAGTATTTATGATAAAGTTGGGGGTGTGGGGGTTTTTATATCTCCCCCCCAAGTTGTTATCCTTCTGCTACTGGGCACACCAAACCAATAGCTTTTTAAACCAAAAAAAGTAAAATGAGAAGGTAAAAGATCTTGTGGAATCACAGCTGCTTGATTTCTGAGTAATTTCAATTGCAGTACTCCACTGCCTATATCAGAGCAGAAATCATCTAGTTATCAAAGCAAAACCAGCAAAATCCATAAATGCATATCTGTGCAAATAAAAATTTAGAGCAACATTTCCAGAACTCAACCGCTTTCGGAAACTTGTAGCTTTAGGAGTGCAATTAGAGCCACCATAAAAAGCAGCTGATATTCAGGCAGGAGATGATCTGCACATTTTTTTAAATAAGATTTTTCCACACAAAGTCTGAAAGTGACAATGTTAAGGCCAGGTGCACTAAAAGACTCTAGAGAAACTCCCAGCTCACTGAAGCTTGCAAACGCCCCCAGATGAATACTCTAGGCAGAGGTGGTTACCCTGAACCCACCACATAAAATCCAAAGACTAGACGGGGCTGTTTATCAGTGCAGAGGCAGCAAAATCACATCCCTGCTCTTCCTGCAGTCTCCACAGCGATGGCACATTTCTATGTTCTGCCCACTTCTTTTCCAACCAAAGATACAACTTTTAGCCATGGTAACAGTCAAAAATCCGAGCGGATCTGGGGAAACAGGACGTGCCATTGTTCAATCTTTAAAATATCAAATACTTGACCAAAAATTTTTAAAATTACGCTTGGATGGGTGGGGGGCATGAACCTCTGGCTCTTACATGCAGGTGGTCAGAGGAGGCAGCAAGATTTTGATGATGTTATAACAAGGAAATCGTGGTATTCCTTTCTAGGCTCCACAGCAGGAATCTTGAACTCAGCAGTACTTATATATCCCAAAATAAGCTACATTAAATTTACCATCATGTCAATATATAGCTGTCACTGATCACTTAGTAAAATCTAATAGAGACAATAATAATATACACACAATAATAATAATTACTTGCCCCTTTAAAAACCTGACATCTTCATTTCACTATCTAGAAATGACCACAAAACATATAAAGATTCCTATTTTTTAAGGCCAAAAGGATATCATTATAGTCATCTGGTTTGAGCTGCCACATCACATTGCTATGAAATGTTATCAAATGACTCTCACATCCAGTCAAAGCTTCTAGGATTCACCACATGCTCAGCTTCACCAATCCAACGTTTTATCACTCTTACTATTTCGGAAAGTCTCTTCTGTTCCAGCCTCAATTTCTCCTAACTTGAGGTTCTCCATTTTGTTAAGGTTTTTTCTACAAGAGTATGAAGCTCCTTACTACCAGAAATATTGTCTCAAAGTCATTACAGAAAGATTGTCAAACACTTCTTTTCTGAACTAAGTGAACCTTTTTTTTTATTATTATTTCTTTGAACAAGAGAAACAGATGTTAAATCAGCCTTGTAGTTCTTTACTGAACATAGTGACTTGCCCATATCCTTTATAAAGCCCACATAACAGAGCCACACTGTATTTTAAGACTGTTTACAGTAACACAGTGGTACTACTGCTGTTACTCAATATTCTGCTCTCATAGCTGTTACAAGTCTCTAAGAGCTTATATTTAGAAGCCACGGAAGGTAATGACCCATATTGTTTACTAAATCACAACTCCTCAAAAATACACTCCTATGCAAGTACGCTACACATCCTACATTTCTCATGAGCTCACATTACTTAATATGATCTCAGAACAGAAATGTTCTTCGCAACACCAGTAAGGGATAGCTAAATATCATCCCAAGTTCCAAATCTTTAATTCGCATATTTATAGAAGTTTCCCATGAATTTACCTGAAAATAACTTCTCTGTAGATGTTGAAATTTCACATGTAACATAGAATGATAATAGTCAATAATAAGAAATACATAGATAAAAGTTAACTAATTCTTAGTAAATGTGAAAGTTATTATATTTCTTTTATAAAAGAATAACTAGGATTTGAATCTTGTTGGGGTCATCCATACCGAGCCTATGGAGAACTTGTTATCAGGCACACAAGTAACTCACTGCTATCAAAGATGCCACTCCATTTAGGTGGGCAGAGAATATGAGAGTATCGCAATCTCTCACATTTTTAACCAATCTGTTATAATTTTATTTCTTATTGATTACTCCCCTTCTTTACTGATATATTAGAAGTTATCCATGTCCAGTGAAGCTGCAGTTCATCAGTACTCTCCCAAGATCAAAATCCTAAACAGGGTGTTACATACCGGTAGGCGTATGAATTACTGAAAACGTAGGTTACTATTTTCCCACTCTACGTCTGGATTTATGCATATCCAGACTCCAAATACTGATTAGCTTCTTTTTTCATTAACACCAGCGTCCATCAGTCAGAGAACAACTATGTAAACGAGAGAAATGCCAAACTCACTTTGTCCATAGTTCAGAAGGGATGTGAATAGAAGTTCTAATCTATAGGATGATCAAAGACCTCCAAAACTTCAGAGGTAAGGCTGCATGTTCCTAGAACCTATAGCCACAACTCAGCAGGTCTGCATATACTAATTAGGATACAGCACAGGAAAAGGCCAACTTCATAAAATACAGAGAGAATTAATATACAGTGACCTTGCCCTTTTCTTTGATTCTTGTACACTGCCAGAGGAAGACTTCACGAACAGCATTTTATTCATATCCATTTCGTCAAACATCTCCTGTAGAAGAAGTGTTAATCCCAAGATTTATTTATTCAGACAGAAAACTTAAAAATTTAATTGTATGTTAAAGAAGGCATGGGTGGCTTTTTTCCTGTTGTTTTTGTTATTTTATTACTCCTGTTTCCTTCTGACTGTATATTTATCAGTGTTGTTCAACCATAATATTAAAAAAAAATTCCAAATGAACAGTATTCCTTGCACTTTTATTCCTCATACCTAACTACAGAGCAGCCTACTATGTCTGTGCTGGCTGAAACTCCTCTACATAGTTTGTGTTCCTGGGTGCCACAGGGCCAGGCTGGCAGACTCGCTTATCTGCCCTTGGGAGCAGCACTCCAGGGTCCCAAATAGAGCCCCAGGGACTTTCTGTGGCATCCACTGCCATTTCAGCTCCATGATACAATTCCCTCAGACAACAAGCAGGCCTTCCCAAAAGCTCTTTTGGAGACGAGACATTTCACCACTGGCCAATGCCAGGGCCAGGTAGTGATTTAGGAGTGGGCCACCACAGAGTCCTTGTATTGAAAGCAAAATTCTCTTTATTAAATAGGAACATCAAAACACATAATAATAAGATTAGAAAGCTGAATCCATTCCTCCCTCCCTTTGGGTGCATTGAAGGTTTTTTTATTTGTTGGTGGGGTTTTTTTGTTTGGTTTTAATAACAGTTTCCATATCTCTTTTTTCACTGACAGGCTTCATAGTGACAATCCGTTTTGAGGGATTTAAAAAAAATAAGTCTTACAAATAGCATTTTAGTCTTTGAAGTCACACTTTCATGGATAGGGCTCTTCCAAACAGTAGTATGCTAAGTGATAAATCTTGTAAGAGCTCTTAGGCAAACTCTTTGGAGAGTATAACTACACCTCTCCTAGGCAGTGTATTTCAGTGGTGCCGACTACCACTTTCCTTACACATGGGAGTACAACTGAGAATGGGAGCATTTTCCTAGAAAAAATCTGCACTCCTAACAATTGTAGTACTGAGATGCGTAACATTCAGTGCAGCCTTTCTCATACAGAAGTATCAGCAACTACTGAGGTCATTAATAACAGAAGAGAGAATAGAAAAGGGTGTTTTTGAAAAGCGTCCTTTTCTGTTTTCTCAGGAGAAACGTCAAGATGTTTCTGATATTTCTTGAGGAAAATAAAATTGTGCAGATTTGGATAGACATACTGTTTTATTTGTAATACCACAAGGTAGCACCAGCAGTACCATTACGAAGGCACCGACTTAGTTTCTTTAAAGGTCTGAGTTTTTTGAGATTTGGGGGTTTGTTTTGGGTTGGTTGGTTGTTTTGGGTTGCTTTGTTTGGTTTTTTTGGTTTGTTTTTGGTTTTGTTTTTTTTTTAAAGCATTTCACTAACTAGTTGCACATCACGTGCAATGAAATGTCTATGAATTCAACAAAAGTCAAACACACAGCAAGGATTCACATCCTAAATAAAAGGCTCCCTTTCAGAACCAACTCCAAAGGGAATGTATACTTAAGCTTCCAAGTAGCCATCAATTTCTGCATTTAGCAATTCATTATGTGCAATGAGTACATTTCAGTTCAAGCACTGGTTTGGTGAAGAGGAGAGGGTTGTTTTGGTTTGGCCTTTTATTTGGGGTTTTGAGGCAGGGGTGTTGTGTGTGTGTTTTTAGGGTTTTGGTGGATCTTGGGGTTGGGGGGGTTTGTTGGTTTTGGTTGTTAGAATTGACTGTCTTTGTGCCTAATACAGAAAAGCTCCAAAGAAAAGCTTTTTCAATTTTCAATTAATTTCAGTTAATTAGAAGAGGAATATTCTATTTCCTAAGTTTCACTGTAAGCCTGTTCCAAATTTTCTGTTACGCATTATTCTTCCCTTCAGCCATGATTTAGATTGTACTTTTCAACATCCATCTTTCTCTTCCTATTTTTCATCTACATTTCTAATGACTCTCAATGCTCTTTTGTGTTATTGAACTATTTTCCTCTGTATTGGAGTTATCACAGTTCAGTACCTCCACAGAATTTAGTTTATATTCTTCATTTTCTGTGATATTAACAAAGTTATTAAACATTAGAACACATACAGTATTATTCCCTGGTTAGGCTTTTCCCAAAGCTCCAGCCTCATCCGTTTAGCATTATTCTTTGTTTACAGTTGCCCTGCCAACTCTTAGATCATATGGCAGCATATCCATCACAGTCAATTTGAATTAATTTTTCAAGTAAGATTTCATGAAACAGAGTATCAAATGCTTTTCTGAAGTCCAAATATATTACATTTACTGCATTCCCTTCATTCACCAGATTTGTAATTCTATCAGAAAGGTAATCAAGTTTGATACGCCTTTCACGCCATACTTTTAACATTCACGTTTTCTAGCTAAAACATTCATCACACTGTACTTGCAAAATGCAGAAGCACTGTACATGCAAAGCTGAGAAGAAATACTTTTGTGGTCCCAGATGTGGAGCAAACTTTACTGTGTGAGCTGAACTCATTTAAATCTCATCTCCCACATAAGGTAGCTGACCTCTCATTGTGATTCAGCATATACACAAATAAATCTATGGTGATTAAGCTGCTTTTGATACAGTTTGTACAATTCTATACAGCTCCAAAATCCAAATCACAGAGCTGTATGCAATCAACCTCAATACCCACTTGGCTCTGCATCCTATTAATTCTAGACAACAAATGTGTCTTTTAATGAACAAACACACACCAGCAACATTTTTTCCTCCCAAAGCCATACATCATGGCTGCTTCTGAGGTCAAGCTGTGAAAACAGTGGAAGCAAGACACAAATTATGGATGGCTGTTCTCATCTGCTGGGCTCTTTCAGTCTTGGCTCTGAAATGCATGTTATGATGGCTAGGGAATCACCCTCACTCAGCTTTCACCTGGAGGCTCTTTCTTTGATTGAAATAGAAATACATGTTTACTTTTCAGCATGTATTTTGCACTGTGAACGCAACAGGCTACAACCACTGGACAAAGGCACAAACTGGCTGCTGCTACGCAGGACTTTCATCAAAACATCTCCTACTCCCCTTCTCAATTACACCAGTATAGACCATCTTATTTTAAAAGAATAAAGAATAGTTGCATAAAGAATACAAGCCGAAGATAACTGCTTCCTGAAAGCTATCATCTTTCTACATGAGCGAACCAAATTGGGCTCCAAGTCCCATTAAGTGCAAAGCAGATCCCCGGGTGGGGTGGAAGGGTAGGTTACTGGGTACAGTTTACAGACTTTTCATGCTATGCTTTTCAATAAATATAAAAAAGCAAAGTTATCTATGAGAATACAGTTCCCTCTGTTTCTCTAGAGCACTCTGGGTTCTCTGTCCCACTCTGCTCTAGCTGATTTTCTTGTGATCTCTATATTCAGGTGTTCTTAGTGAGAGAATCACCTCAGACCCACCAGTGGGACACATTTCCCTTGTGAGAATCACAAGCTCATGCTAAGACATGCAAAGTACATTGTGATGTGCTGCTCCCTGCAGCAGAACTAGAATTACAAAAAAAAAAAAACCGCACACAAAAAACCCCCCACAAGACCAAAAAAAAACAAACAACCCACTAATGTGCTTGGCCTTTAATATACATTCCTCCTAAACCATAGACAGTGAGCCTTGCTCAACCACCACGCAACCAGACCAAGACGATAACTTACTACAGCATTTTCATTTGCTTTTACTGCTGTGAATCCTTCAGTGACAACTTGGCCTGCCTTGCTGCTAAGTGGGAGTCATTTGCCCTCTCTGAAGAGCCACGAACACGCCGACAGAGAAAGTAGTGAGCCACTCTTTGCGGTGCATTTGGCTGCATGGCTGGGACAGAGCCTGGTGCAGCAACACTCTCATGCGGCAAGTGCTGCCCCTCTTCCTCGCTCTGATTATGGCTTCCTAGGCAGCACACTCCACTCAGTGCAAGCGTTCATGCAATCAGATACTATTCCACTTGAGCACAGGTGGCAGGCTCCAAATCATGATATCAGGCTTCCTTAATCCTCAGAGTGATAGGCTAAATTTGACATCACTACTAGCAATTTTCTTTGACAGTGCCAACACAGTATACGTTACCTTCTGTGCTGCTCACACACTGGGGTGCAGCACGAGGTATCTTGTTCCTGGCATTAAAAAGGGGCTTTAATTGACTACTCCAAAATAAAAATACAAAACCACTTTTCAAATTAGAAACACTGATCTGTCTCAAGGATATAATTCCATTTCTTCTGCTTTTAAAACATTCACTGACAATACCTTTAAGTTGTCAAAGTAGAAAAGATAAAGAAAGAAAAAAACAAAACGTATTTCATATACTTGGCATTGGTATCAGGGTTGAGCAGAGAGGCAAATCAAGAGGCAGAAAATCTTTGTAAACATACTGCCAGTCATGAAAAAAAAAAAAAAGAAATTTACAAATTATGCACTGGCTGAATACAGCCGGATTAGTAATATTAAAATTAAGGCACTTATAATGCATACAGTTTAAGTCAGGATGAGAATCCCTATTAAATGTAAACTCAAAACAATTTTTATTTTAAAAGGCTTTACCTCCCTACTGACAAAAAAAATTCTATTTATTTTTGAGATACCTCCTTTAATCCTCAAATCACTAGAAAATGAACTACAGAAAAATGTTTAAGTTTTTATTTTATGTCTCTTGTTCAGACAAACCACACAAGACGTAGCAAACATGATCAGCACAGAAATAAAGCATCCTGCCAAAATCAGACTAGTCAGTAAATACAAATACTCTTTGTTTAGAC
Source organism: Morus bassanus (assembly GCA_031468815.1). NCBI lineage: Eukaryota > Metazoa > Chordata > Aves > Suliformes > Sulidae > Morus > Morus bassanus. Next base: position 10,311,706 of record CM062583.1, read on the forward strand.
ATTTATTTTATGTATACAGAAGCTGATGGATAGCTATGCCACAAAGCCAGGTATAATTTGTTCAGTGCTCCATAAATACTCTTGTATTATCTGCCAATGTCCCTGAAAGTCCTTAGGTACGCAGCCCTTGTTCCTGGAAGTGTCTTACTCAGCACCGCTTCCCAGCCCTTACTGCTACAACATCAAGCCATTTTAGTACCAGATATTTGAATTCTAATGACATTTCACTTATAGACAGTTACTCAATGTGTTACAGACTATTAAAACACTATTACTCACCACACTAATCCAGATTTCAAAGGAGTAAATTGTAGGGAGTGAGTCCTATTCCAGATGCCACAGATGGCCCTAAAATTATTGACCTTCTAAAGGGGAAAAAATGATCCCCATAATGCCAACCCACAATTTCATTGGTATTGAAGTGTTGGAAGACTGCAAGAAAATGCTCCCCTCTGAGAGATAGCATCTCCCTGGCTTAATAGGGCACAGTAGCTACTGGGTCATCACCACTGTTCACCCTTCCCTTCTTAGGGCTCTGTACTTATTCACTGTGTTGCAAACAATGTCACTCAGATATTTTCATTTGTCAGCTCAGCTCTGATTTCAGCATCAGGGGTTATACCAACAGCATCACTTCTGAATTTAACACTTCTGATCATCTTACCTGTTCCACTCTGTAACACCACTTCATAGTACAGTGTTTCTATTATGCATAGGGCATCCAGGGTGATGGAGCTAACAGAAAGCCATTATCCACAGGAATAACTTAAAAATTTATTGTGCTAATGCAAACAAATTCCCCAAGCGTAGATAGACCAGGCAACAACATCTAATCCTGTGCATGGGAACTGAAGTAGTGATATAAACATGAAGAGAAAGAGGAAACAAAGTACATGCAATGCTGATAGATGGTAAAAAGCAGAAGCACGTCCTAATCAAAGCACAATAACAGAATAAGGGCATCACTGTGCCAGGGCCCAGTGGATGGATTTGTGTTCCTTCAGTGTGTATTCTCCCACAAACACATGCTCATGTGCCTGATGTGCAATGCCACCATTATCATTGCAAGCACAGCCAAAAATATCACAAGAAATAATTCCCCGCAGACAACAGAAGATATGAGAGGAGTCAATAGCATAAGGTGGACCCAGAAAAATGCAAGGTTTGGCAACCGTTTCAATTAGGGATTTTGCTTGTTTGTTTTAATTTTTTTTTAGGCAATGCTCCACATGGGGTAACCTCACATTGCTGCCCAACACTGAAATGACACATGGCCATGCAGTTATGCCTTGTGATAACTTGGCAGTTTCCAACCCTTTTTTCTAATCTGGGAAAAAAAAAGCAAACCACTTTCCTAAGTAGTAGCAGCACTTGGGACCCTAAATAACACTGAAGTGTTTTTCTGCCTTTTTTTGTCTGTCTCTTTAGATGTATGTAAATTCACAACTCTCTGTCATTAGTTTCCACCTTGTGGGAAGTGTTCTTCTTTTCATTTCTCCCACTGAACAAGTCAGCAGAGGATGACCACTGATTTTTAATTACTGTAGCTCTGTGATCAGTTCTAAATGCACTTATCTTGATGCATCTTATTATTTCCTACCATACTTGTTTTCTGTCATCCTGTTAAATCAAGGATAATAGGGATTGAGTTCAAGCCAATTATAAGAGTAGCCTAATGAGTGGATTCTCTTTCCTCTTCCAGTAAAGGACATTCCTCCCCCAGTACAACAAAAAAATCACGACTGTTCTTATTTCTTATATAGACACTCTCTTTACTTCTACAGGAAGGATGAAATGGCTGCTGTTAAGCCTCATTTTCACCCACGTGCTTTTCCTCTTTAGGTAATACTGTTTCTCCTTGTACTGCACTGATACATTTACACTAAAGTCAGTAGAAGTCCCATTTACTTCATAAATGTCCCACTCTTTCTATTGTACCCTTTCATCCTTTGCTTCTAAAAGGAGGACTTTAAGATCACCACCTTGTGATCTGGACATATTTATCGGTCCTTGGAAATTCATGATACACACTGCAATTTTTCCTCTTTCTCCAAATGCCAGTCTGACTTTAGACCTGACTTTAAGCTCTAAATGCCTTTCTACTGCAGGTTTTCTTTAAGTGTTTACAATTTTCTATTCTATCCATGGGAACAGTGCACTGCCCATCTTTCATTCCAGACTGAGCAGCTGCTTCTGATTGGCTAAATCTTAACACATTGTCAAACATTAATTCTGGATTTTCCACAAACTCAGTACTATAACGTTGCACATTTGAACCACAACCTGGTTTCTTCTTGAGGATGCCTTGGTAGAGAATCTCATAACTCAAATTTTTAGACCAGGTTTTGCCTTTAATTCTTATGTTCTACTTTCCAGATTTTTGTAATAGATTCTGCTCATTAGCTTTCTTTGATTTCTTTGTTTTCTAGTAGTTAACCGAAAACTGCTAAAAATATTAAGAGTTTCAAAGCCTGCTCCTAATCTCTCATTAAAGTCGCTCTTCTACCATCTTACTGTGCAAGCCACCTGTTGCTGCAGGTGAAAAATAAAGTGCCTTCTAAATCTCCTTCAGTTGTTTTATACATTTCCAAAGAGGTTCAATTCCCGTGAGATATTTACTCCGTTCCCCTCCGCCCCAGTTTTCTTACCTTGTGGAAGCAGTCATCACTAAGACCCATGAATTGGAAAGAGATCTGTTTAGCCTCACATCAGAGTTTCTAACTGATCAGTATAACCAGCATCAGCCTCTGCACAGGGCGATCCATATCAGCTGGCTATTGCCAAGCACTTTTGAAAGGTTCAGTACCAACAGGGGATGAGCTGAACATAGCTTAAGTCAGAAACATCAGCAGCTACAGAGAGATTGAAAGCATATCCAAAACAAACTGTTGTCTAGCTAGCTTATCTACAAAAGCTGTATTTTTGAAAAATAAACAAAGGAAAAACAAGGCTTGTCAATTGAAGGACTTGCATTTCCTGCAGAGATACAGCACAGATAGTTGAAAAGACAAAGACAACGGGATGCTGATCAATGCTATGGGCCCTAGCAGCGCAGTAGCAAAGTACAAACCTCCATCATCTCAGTCTTAATCAGAGTTTGGTACAAGTTAGACTGAACCAGCTGACACCTCTTCACTGGCACGTAGCCAATTCTGTGAATGGAGCTGTTGATCTCATTACAGTTTCTAGTAAATTATGGTAGACATCAATAGTTGTCAGCAGTACTGTAGCACTCGGAAAGGGAGTTAAGGGTTGGAAAGCTCTGGCCTCCAAGGAACCCCTTCTCCCACAGAAGAGTTCCCATCGCACCAAAGTTGGTAAACACTACGAGATGTGGCAATAGCGACACAGACAGATTCGATTCAATTTTGATGGCAACCCAAAATCCCTATCAGGAAATTAATTCATGCGACATAAATAAATCTACTCTCTTTAAGAGGTCACTTTATAATTAATCATACTCTAGCTTTTAAAGCATTTTGCAGAGTGCAGTTCTCTCTAATATCATTATCTCACAAAGTGCGTTTTATGGCAAATCTGAATTGAGCAGTCTAGGCTGGAATGCCAATAGTGAGACTACTTTAATATGAAGCTTCAGTAGGTGTTTATAGCAAGTATTGGCAAAAGCAGGTAATAAAATACTACAGAGCCTCGAGACAAAAATTAATGAGATAATAAACAGTAAGAAATTAAGAAGCTGGCATGTATTCTGTTCCAGAAGCAGAAATGACACAATCAGTTGTCTCTTATTGCTTGCTTTCATACTGACTGTAATGTTACAGACCTTGTTCAGATGCCTGATTTATCACACCTAGTTTCCCACAACAGAGCTCTTTTTGCCATCCAATGGGACTCTCCAGCCCAGACACAGCCCAACAGCACCGTGTCCATGACATGGGCAGCTCCCCGCACAGCCCCTCATGCCTCCAATGCCCTCCCAACAAGTGACACAGTCACCACTGCTACTTTCCCCCAGCACAGTGGAAGGCATTGCTCAGCTACTGGGGGGAGTATGGGGGCATTTCCCTTTGCAGAGGGCCGTGTGTATAGCTAATGAAGGTATCTATCCACAGCTAAGCTGTCCTGGTTTTGGCTGGGATAGAGTTAATTTTCTTCACTGTAGCTAGTATAGTGTGTTTTGGATTTGGTAGAAAAGTCTTGATGGCACACTGATGTTTTAGCTGTTGTTAAGTAGGCACTAAGTGTCACTAAGTAGTGCTTATACCAGTCCAGGACTTTTCCAGCTTCCCATGCTCTGCCAGGAGCACAAGAAGTCAGGAGTGGAGGGGGCACAGCCAGGACAGCTCATCCAAACTGACCAAAGGGATGTCCCACACCATATGGCGTCATGCTCAGCATATAAAGCTGGGGAAAGAAGAAGGAAGAGGGGGACACGTTTGGAGTGATGGCGTTTGTCTTCCCAAGTCACCGTTACGTGTGATGGAGCCCTGCTTTCCTGGGGATGGCTGAACACCTGCCTGCCCATGGGAAGGGGTGAGTGAATTCCTTGCTTTGCTTTGCTTGTGTGCAGGGATTTTGCTTTACCTGTTAAACTGTCTTTATCTCAACCCATGAGTCATTTCACTTTTACTCTAAGGATTCTCTCCCCCATCCCACCAGGGGGAGTGAGCCAGCGGCAGTGTGGGGCTTAGCTGCTGAGTGGGGCTAAACCACAACGTAAGCCTTACTCAGGACCGGGCATACAAATGGGAGACTAGTACCAGCGTACCCAGTAAAGCAGCTAAAAACCAAGCACCAGCTCCTTCCATTGCACACTGGGCAATGCTTCCCACCAAAAACTTTCCCACTCATCTTCCCATCCCACCTCACCCCTCTTCCCCATTATCCTCTTCTGTCTTTACCTCTGCAACCTGTGTTTTTTGACATTTTTTTTCCCCACCCACTATCTCCTTCATTATCTGCTCCATAACTCATTCAAGTTGGCCAGATCCTCACTTTTTTCCTCACCTCAAAAAGGTGATTCTGCTCCACCTTCACATGCAGTAATCTGAAATTTTGCTTTTTCTCAGAGAAACACAACTCAAACAATTAGCAATCACCCAAGACTTCAGTAAGAGTTCAAGTTAAACCTTTGAGAAATTCGAGACAGAAAGACTTCCAACAGAACTCCATTCCTCCTCCACCTTATGTTAAAAGACCCTCCCCTGTTTTGCAGTTACAAGCAAATTAGAAATACTGAGACTGAAAATACATTTTTCATTCTACCGGAAATCCTGACATTTCAGATCATTTCTTCCAAATCAGAATAAAAGATTAAAACTCTAAGGCTACCAAGCCATATTCATTTCATAGCATTACACAATTGTAGTGCAAAATAGTAAATCAAAATCTCAATCATTAAATATTAGCTAAATTAATTTCAAAAAACACATTTTAGAATAAAAATAAACAAAAGAGTATAACATTAATCAAAAGATATTAGCTATTACCAGAACAAAAATGAAATTTTTTTTCATCAAAATACAAACCTCCTTACAATGGATTTTTACCAAAACTGCATTTATCTCCTACCACTGTTTTGCAGGCAGAAAGGCACTGCACAGTTTTGAAAATCTTCAGGGCACTGTCCAGATTTCAGGGTACTCTAATCGACCCATAACATTACAGTCACAACACATGTAACATGAGTATCCTCCACCTTGACCAAATTTGACCTTATCATGGTACACCTAACCACCTAAGCTAACGGAGCCCTGCACATACAAACGCTGATTTTGTTTCTGGTGCTTATGTCTTAATCCTCCCCATTTAGAGGACTAAACATGATATTCACAAATATTCCATAGCAAGAAGTTTTAATCCACAACTTGCCACCTGCATCCTGTATTTCCTGGCTGCTGATTTGAAAAACAAGATATGCTGGAAATTTGTGGGCACAACTTTCTTGATGACTGAAACAAAAATAAGATGCTTCTCCTTGGGCATTTATGTTAAAACTAATTCTTAATTTTATTACTTCATTGCAGAATTCAATTTTTATACTGCTTCCTAGCTATAGCAAACTGGGCACCTCTGAGAAAAGCCTCAATGCAAAATGGCATTTTAGGCTCTCTTTAGAGATTTTATTCACTCGTGACCATATCAACCGTATTTGGATCAGAGATCCATCAGAATTACTCCCCTACTTCAAATGACCAGGAGGCCAAGTAATGGCTTCCTACCAGTTCCCCAACCAAACACTCTCAGGCATGCAGGTACTCTCTCCGTGTATTCCAATGATATTCCTTTATACACAGGAGTATGGAGTTTGGGCAATAAACGACCCTTGAGCTAGAATCAGAAAAAGCTGTCAGGTAACATAAGTTGCTTCATGACTCACTGAAGCCTTCTGGCTTCCTTCATACAGACTGAAGCATAACAGACCACAGAGAAAGTGACCAAACTCAGTCTCTAAGCTCCGATAACAACAAAACAGCTACATGGATTTCCAGTTAAAGAAAAAAAGCCTAAAAGATTTTTCAGAGCTTGTCTGACTCATGGTATTTTAGTTAGATTGCTCTGGACCTCAAGTCATGCAGCAGGTCTCTGGAGCAAGCTGGTATAAGGTTTTGACCCTTTTAGGTACTATCAACAGAATTCAATGTCTTTTGCAGAAGTGAACGAGTTGCTAGCCGGAATACAGGTTTGATAAAAGATTTAAAGAAAAAGAAAATGCTTCCTAAGTTATTTGCAATGATTATGAAAAGTTTGTCAGTGAAGGTAGTAGCAATGTAAACAAGAACATCTTGGTAGCGGCCAACCCAGAAGACACACAAAAACTATTTTTTAATGCGACAATTAATATATAGTGCTGTCTGCTTAGTATTAATTCACACTGAACTACTGTCACCTAAATAGCACAATAAAGCAGCAAGCATATATCCTATAACCATATGATCTTTGGGATGGCCAGCTGCCTTTGGCCAGGTCAAAGCTACAATTCTATTAATCCTGGTTTTGGCAGTAATGCTTATTTAATGGAGATACAGAGTACATACGCTGGCAGTTCACTTCTATAGGATCAGACCCCAGAATTATTTTTGTGAGAAGTATTTGACACATACTTACCTAACAGTATAAATAAAAATGGCACCCAGATTTTAAACGATGAACCAGAAGTACAAGACTACAGTAGTTAAAAAAGGCAATTTAGAACAACGAATTTTGTTACACCGATTCTGGGGAAAAAAAAAGCTGTAGGACAGAATCTATGGTTTCAAAATGTAATTTCAGAAAAATACTAACTACATTCTGAACCTAATTTTATTTTCTATATTCAAATTTGTTTGAATACATGCTATGAGTATTGTCTATTAAAAAGCCCATACAACAATTTTCTAAATATCTCATCTGCAATTCCTCTCTATCATTGAAAATTTCTAGTACTGCAGCTGCAGAGGCTGCTAAATCTGCATGGTTTTCTATCCATTTGCAGTTACACACAAAAATATTTGAGCTGCTGAATTCTTTCTGTCATATTTCTGTTAGATTACAGACCCTTCTGCTCAGTCCCCCACCCCCTTTCTCATTGTTGGGGATTTAGGTTACATAATAGGTTGTGATACAACATAATAATATGTAACATAACCAAATGCAACACAAAAAATAACGTCTTATCATAGGTATGCAGCACTGCAAAAGATATTCTCTGAATGCTGTTTTTTCTGTCGTGTGTCCATAGATTACACTATATGCTTGATAAAAATACAAAGAAATTTTTTTAAAAGATACTTCACTAACACAACTATAATCTTTTCTGCTTAGCTTCTTTAATCCCTGAAGATCTTTTTAATAAGCCTCTCCCACAGAAAGTGATTAAAATCCACATCTTTTATGTCTTTTGATTACAAGAAAGAGCACAGAGTAGTTCATATAAAGTGTTAGTAATTAAGCTGAAACTGCATTTTAACAGACTGTTTCCTTTGATTTATTTATTTCTGGATGGCCATGAAGCAGCATAGTAGGCTGTTACATTACAGTATTTCAGCATCAACAGGAAATCACAGTCCAGTATATGATTTACCGCACGACAATTCCAGTACAGGAACAAAATAAGAAATCAGCTGTATCCGTGTTATTAATTAGAAAGGAAATTACCTTGGTACAATCTGAAATTCACTTAGAAGCATGAATATTTACTGCTTATGATAGGCAAAACCATAACTCCCCCCATTTCAGGCCTTAGGTCAAAAAATAAGTAATTCAAAGTTAAACTTAGCATGAATCTTCTGTATTTAGGAGTAGAATAAACTTCTGTGATTGGGACATCTCAGTTTTCTGTTAAAGCATCTATTAAATGCTATTGTGGTTCTTTTATATGGCATAAGTCATTAGAAATTAGCTTTTTACTACATGCTTTTGCAGTCCCTGCTTCAGGTTAGAAAACTCTTACAGTTGCACTGGCTGCAGAACGGAAACTGCCAGGCAGCAGCACAGCCAGAAGGCACAGAGCAAGCACTTTGCCTGTGCTCTGCTGACGACTTGGTAGGAGACTGACTATGAATTAAAAGGCTGAGGAAGAAATGAGCTCTCACTACAAGGAGTGATAACAAAGAAAAACCTAGTCCTTTGCTGTATCTATTACTTCCCAAGACCTTCGGAAATCACAGTCTCCATATAGAAGCTACAGATATAGGAGAAAGTTACTGAAGCCCAGAGTTACAAAGCCTCATGAAGTGCAAAAATACTGTCTTCTTCCAGAGGAAGATGAATACCACAGCCGACACTTAGCCCTGAATGGATGTGCTACTGAAACATCAGGGAGACAAGTCAGGCAGAACTGAAAACATTCACTCAAAATGCATCATTTAGTGTACAAGTACAATTTTTCTGTATTAATAGCTATGGAAAAAGTACAAGGGAACAAGTTAACATCAGCAGCCTTTCCCCCTCTGGACTTGTCCTTTGTTCCTTAAGCAGGTCCAATCTAGCTTCTCCCAGTGCTTCAGAAAAGCGTCACCTTGAGTGGCATCTTTAGGAGGCCTTATTCCTTGTGCAGCAAAACAAGCTTCATCAAATAGGTACAATTTAACATTAAACCGAAAAAGACTGATAATTATGAACGGTAAATACATACAAAGTAAAGCAAGATCATAAAACTTACTAGGGATTGTTAACTCAGACTTCCTTTGTTCAACAAGTCAATGATGAATCTCACAGTGGAATCCACTGCTAATTTTCTGAAACCTAACAGGAGTTTAATATGGTCCAGGCTGCCCTAACTTCCAGTATTTCATGTCTTCCCTAGGATTGCATGTATTCTAGCATAAGTTAGTCTAATCCAAACAGTCCGCAGAGTGGGGACTTGTTTCCATTCTCTGGTTCCAAGGTAAACCGTTCAGCATCATTAGGTAGGCGGTAGAGAACAATATTAACATAATTACACACACAACCCATGGTTATCTGCAAAAAAACAAACCCTTGCAAATCAATATTTTGGGTGTCTGTGAGTAATCACAAGAGAAGTCTATCACACAAATACTTTACTAATAGTTTCCCAATCTCCAACCCTCATTACCAGCTCCCTCACCCTCAAGAGTGAATTCTGTTGCCTTCTCTGACTCTGTGCAGGTTATCCGACAATATCAAGAAAGGACTTTTAAAGAGGTTCAATTCATGCACATGAAAATGACAATTCTTACCATGGTTTACAGCTCAATTTTTGATGAAAGAATAGGATTTTGAATAATTCTAACAACTGTGAATGTACACATTAATGACTCATGGCCAGGGCTGACTGACCAACTGTGCTGTCTCCAAAGAGCAGCTCTGCAGTACACAGCTGAAGTGTGGTTAGCCATTTCTTACAACACAACCAGGAAGAGGGGCAAAGTGACCCCCATCTTGGTGACCTTGCCTCATAATTAAGAGAAGGGTAAATTCTATCAGACTCCTTGTAAACCTTTGTACAAAAAAACAAGTCATTTAAATTTCAGGTGACCTGACATTTTAAGCATTTGTAAAAATAATATGACTTTTCATGCTTAATCAAATCTGACATATTTTGAGTGAATTCATTTACTAACAGCTGATTTCAAAGCGGTAAGTTTGTGATCTAATTCACAAAGTGAGGCAATAAATACTTGCGTCTTGTTATAATTGTTGACCCACTGCACAGTTACCCACTTGATTGTTCCTATTTAATACTTGACTTCTCTTCTGAAACTGCCAATCAAGTTGCCAGGGTCACAAGGTTTGTACAGGTGTCCTGTTTAAAAAAAAAAAACTAACAAGCAGCATAAAATACATGCCACATTTCTTACAGCCACCTAACATCTTATCAGGTGGTTAAAATTTGAATGATGTGATCAAATGGAAACCTATGACCTAGTGTGGAGGAGGTTCTCTATCTCATTAACAGTCCCTTGGACCAGCTGCTTAGTAGAGAAACATTTTGCTTAGTGCCCTGTTTCTTAAATAGTTTTGTCACTGAACAAGGTATTTCCATCAATATTATGTGAGGCTGAAATAACAACTCAGTGAGGGAGAAACACAAAAGAAAACAAGGCCAAACTCAATGGGCCCTGCAAAACAGGCTGCACAGTTATTATGAATAAAATTCTCTACTAATGAGTTTCCAAGTCTCTATAAAATCCCAATATTTGGCAAAGAGCATTCCATTCCACATTTTAACATCCTCTGGCATAAACTGTCATGCTTTAATTAAACACAGAATGCAAATCCTATCCCCTTGAGATGATCGCTCTAGCCGCTTCTCTTTCAATAAGCCAGTACGGAAATCAACCATGGCAGTAACATAGCGCAGAGACCAGCGTAACTGTGCACCTCGTGGGGCTGAGCTTCCCAAATGCCACTCTGAGGGGCAACTCTTGAAGAGTTATTGGAGACGTCGCTTACAGCCAGGCTCCCTGTTGGCAGACAGGAAGCCATCCATGTCTCCTGTTTTCTTCCTGATCGGTAGGCTGCATTTGCTGGCAAACACGAGACGGCTTGATTAGCTAGGCTAGTCTTACACAGATTTCATTGACTTCAACTCCAGGGGGAAAAATCTGTACTCTGAGGCCTTGTCCACACAGCAGTTCCCCATAAGAAAGCCCCCACCAACCTTGGGAAACTATGGGAGCTATCCTACATAGTGCAAATAGACAACACCGTTCATCTACCGTTTAAAACCACCCTTAAAAGACACAACATCATGTAAGAATTGTACTTCCATGTAAAACCATTTTGTCTGAGGACTGACTACCTCTCTGTCGGGAAGCTAAGAAAAGTATAAACACAATATAGGAACCAAAATCATGCTGGCAGAAAAAGATTGTGTACTTCTAAGTATCATGTCAAGATATTTAATATATCTTCATTTTCTGTCCCCCACAAATCTACCAACTCAGGGAAGTCAGACATGTTTTCACAATAAATGAAACCCAAGGATGGGAATGGAATCCAAAATGTGTTTAGTTTATTGTACATGGAACCAACCAGAATTCTTCCAAGGCTGCTTAAAAAAAAAAAATTATATATAGATACAGCTTCCACATAGGCAAGATTTGTTACGTACATCTTAAGACAGTATCTCTTCTGACAACACCTATTTCAAATACCAGAGTATAAGTGTATAAGACACTGCCCAGAGTACTGGGAATCCGCTGTTGAAGAGTCCCCTTTGACTTTAAAAGTGATTTCTGAGACCTAGGAACAGCAGAAAAAAAAATCCTCAGGAGCCTCTCATATGAAAAGAGTTTGTCCAAGATGACTGACAGGAGTGTGAAAGGTACAGCTCATCCTACAGCCCACACCGTGGAAAACAGATCGGCAAACAGAGGGTATGCATACATTTTAAAATAACTGAAGCACTGTATTCTAGTGTGCATTTACTCTTTGTATTAAAAAATGAAGCAAGGAAAATCCACTCCACTCCCACATACATCTTTCTAGACAGACTGCTACTCAGATCAGTATTCTGTGCTGTAGAGTTACAGCACACCTAACTCCCCTGTCACCATCAGGAATTCCCCCCCCCCCCCAAGTTATTTTTTAAACAAAGATTCTGTATTTAGGGTCCTGCATGAAGTACCCAAACGTATAAAACCTCATCTTTCTGTAACGTGCCTTTCCATCTCTCAGGGAGGTCGGTGCCATGAGGTAATTTAGCATATGACTCCCTGCAGCCATTCTTCAGACCTAGTTAAAGCTGCTGTATAACTTGTTTTTTGCACTGAAACATTTCACTGATGCTGTCAGCATCTCCTTGGCTAACAGAGACATGCAGTATTGTAGCTGGTAAATAGAGAGTGAGGGAAAGACAAGCTCTAGAGGAAGTATCTATTTCACAGGGAAAATAAACTAATTCCTCTAACCAAAATAAATAGCTGTGAAATGCTAGATGTCTTTCATCTTGGGTGGGAGAAACAAAGACATTTTCAATTAGATATTGCACAGGGTTCAAAAGTTGAGGAAACCACATATCACAAGTTCAATCTTTAATAAAAAAATCATGAACATTTATTATTCATGTTCCTTAGTGGTAAATATCTTAATCTAAAATTCTTAACTGATAGGGACTTCTCAGAATTTTTTCACAGGGCAGCAAGAGGAATATTTCACTCGGGCATCTGAGGCTGTGTGTGTCTTCCTTCTCACTGGGGAAAAGATTATACAGTTTAAGTAAAATACAGAAGAAAGGCTCTATGTTTAGACAGGCATGTCTATGAATGCTAAATAAGGTGGGGGTGCTCTGAAGCTGGTGAAGTTCTTGGAATTTCCACCCTGGCCATACAGCATACATAACATCAGCCCAATATTAATGAGCCAGAATAAGACGACTGGAGTTCCTACGTGTCAGAGCTTTCCCTAATGACTAGGCAATAGAACTATTCTTCAGGTCAAGATTCTTTTCAGAATCAGCAAAAACTGAATCTCTAAAGATTAATTTCTTTGTTTTATGGCCCAGTTGATGCACTGTGATTGATATATCCAGGCTCTGAATTGCCATGATGCTAAGCAAATTATTACATTTTAAATCACAGGGCAGTTAGCAATACTGGAAAATATGCAAAGTTACATTTCTGAATTAGAGCCCTCATCACTGATGTGATTTTGGGCAATGATGAGCCTAAAGCCGTTGTGGATTTCAGTAAAATTGCAGATACTTTGTTCCTTGGGGCAGGGAGACGACGGGACAGGACACAAAACAACAACCAGCTCATCTAGAGACAACAAATTTCAGATCCTCTCTGTGAATCCTTTGGCATTATATAATAAGAATTAAAATCCCTTCATGCCTTTAAGTTTCTTTTTCCTTTCACCTTCTTTGAGGTCTATATTTCCCTGGAAAGCAAAAGAACCACAAACTAACGGAAAAAAAAGTATTTGCAAATACTAACGTTCAGCCACTCCACTAGTAGAAACAAGCATGTATCTTCTCCAAGGGTATCCAAAATGCCTTTTGGGTGATTATCAACACAAATCCACTCTAGTGGGTCATCAAGAGAGACCAGTTTCTTTTGCAAAATGCAAATGCTTGATTCCAAACAACATGACTGTACTGACATTGGTACACACATGCACTCCTTAGGGAAAATAATTACTATTTCAATATTTAAATGGAAGATTATACGCTCGTTCTTACAGGTTGTTATCTACCTTAGAATTTTCCTAGCCAAACTGAAGGATATCCTACACATGTGCATGCACTTTTTACACAAATGTTATTTTTTTTAATTTATCATTATTCTACTGAAATAATATATTCCACCTTAGTCTGTGTAAATACTTAACATTACTTTGAGAGAAAACTACAAAATGCATTAACGTTAAGTCAGTTCCTGGGGCTTTGTTTTATGCAATCCCTAGCTAAAATCCAAAAGAAAAAGCTGGCATGCTGCTTATTAAAGCCACTTACAGTTCAGTTCATTTTCTCTAGGTGATGTACATATTTATTCATATTGTGCTGTCACCTTATGGAGGCCTCACTAGATAATCACTCAAATTTATCTCGGAACAAAAAAAAAAACCCAACAAACTCATAATTCATGTTCTACTTTGGTTTTATGAATTTGCACACGTTCCAAAGCAACAAAAAAAGTCATATTTTGAAGGAAAAAAATTTAATTTTTTCCCCTCCAATTTGGCCTTTTTCCTACACGTTTGCTATTGCAAAATACTTAACTTCTAATCAAAATAATGAAAGCAGGGCTTCTGTGCTCGGAGGTTTTCATTTGAATAAGCAAGGCAATTTCCATTTAAAATGTATGTTCTCTTAAGCTTCCACAAAACAGAAGTGTCATTTCTCATTTAATGCAGATGCCAAGTTATCCAGGTTCTTATACCCCTCCAGAAAACAATAAAACAATCTCAGCTTGCTCACTGCTCAGCATAGCTAGCTTCCTTGTCCGGCCTGAGGTATGACTGCAAAGTTTAAATGCAAAGTCTGCCCAACTCCTGGTTTATATTCTTAAGTCTGATTTGGCATATGAATTTTCTGATGTTGCTATATCTCAGTTTCTCCCCTCACATTACTTCCCTCACGCAGGGGTATTTTTGACCCTAATGTTTGGTAAAGACTTTGATATATTCAGACAAAAGATGTGGAATACTGTTATGAAATCAAGCTATGCAACAGCCAGCTTTGTCAGTTGTGCAACATCTTCTCTACCTGCTCATCTTGTTGGAAGAAATAATGCAGATATTGAAGTGAAACTACAGATCAAAATTTCATGCTGAAATTAATTTTAAAAAAACCTTCTTAGAAAATTTCTTCTTTAAACAGCATAAGCAACTTGGCAAAGAGTGATTGATAAGTTGGTTTGTTTCATGGTGTAAATCTTTAATTTCATTTGCTGCCCTTGTTACTCTGACCCTATCAATAGTCCATAAATATTTAGGTAGCTTTCCACCAGTATGTTTTCAGCTTTTGAATAATAATGCTAGCTGTAGTGAAGAAGAAAAAGAATTGTTGTAATAGACCATGGAACTAGCTGTGAATATCTAACCTGCTGTTTGTAAGGCATCCTGTTTGCTGGAATTAAAGCAGTCATTACTACCACATAGGAACACATTACATTCTTAATGAATTGTGAGGCTGTGCTGGGAAAAGAACGAATACCTTTACCTGAATAAGCATTAAGGTTGTAACAACTGGGGGGGGGGGGGGGGGGATGGGGGCGAGAAGAAATCAATAGCTGTATAAAGCCCAAGGCTAAGAACAGAAAAACAAGACTGGCATGCATGCAGATAACCTTACCAGCGAAGAAATCAAAGAGATTCTGGTTTACTCTGCATCTCACCATGGTGCCTGACAGATTATCAACAACGTTAAAACTATGCTTTGATACAAGCACAGTCAAGGCCCAGGGGCATGATCTTTTACTACCTATATTCCCCCATTCTCTAACACCCCAAGCTCAAACTCATTAGATTTCAAAGGATTTTACAAGACCACTCTTGGCAAAGCAGTGGTCTGCAATAGTGTGGTGAGCCTTCCCACTGCTCCACCCAGGAGAAATGCAAGCTTGAGAGAAGAGTCACAGAATGCCCCTTGTTCCCTTGGTCAGCAGATGCAGCATCCACATTCAGTCTCCAAGGGGACAGGGTCATTCAGTCCATGAAGAGGTATTTCCCTGCCAGTTGGCCAGATCTCTCAGAGAAACCAGATGCAGAAGCAATTGTTTGCCATTCCCAAAGAGAGGTGCTGAACATAAGTAACCATTACTACTGAAAGAACAGGAGTGGAAAAGTTGCCAAAATTCTTCTCTACCTTGTTCCCCACTTCTGCTAGAAGCCTCATCTAGGCTTTAATTCCTTCTTGTCTCCACTACTGAAATTACCTTAAAATGATCTTGTTACACTGCTATGCTTTCAGGGCTGCAGAAAGGAGTTCAGAACACTGCAGGACAGCTCTCCTTGCTCCAGAAAGCTCATATCACTTCATCTTGAAAGTCAAAACTACCCTTCTAGTTTTAGATGCCATCTTTTTATTTTTCCTGCACATCCAGACCTACCCCCTTCCTACACTTTACTTCGTTCCAGGGGCTATCCAGAGTGGGGAATTAAGTACCAAGGACATGCCTGTCTTTGACAGCCACTAGAATTCAGCAAAATCTCCATTCCCCCCTCACATTTGTTTTTTTTTTTTTTTAAGATAATTCTTTTGAAAATATAGTGTAAGGCTTAACAGAGCAAGGACTTGGGCTCTGCTTTTTACAAAAGCAGAAGGGTAGCAGAGTCTAAAATTTGACTTAAGGGTCACTGAAGTGAACTATGTTGATGCATGTCCTCCCAAATGCTCCATTTCCTTTTTCCCTGGGCTGAAAACTGAAATCTCTGGATGTTGAAAACGTATGAGCAATGACAAAGCAACAAGTCTAACAACATTAAATGAACAAGTAAAATGAAACTATTTACTTCACATAACATTAAAAGGCATTTGCACGTGTGGAAATTACTCCTCTCTAAAAGTAACAACTACACTGAGCTCATAGTCTGGCCACTGCTATAAGGCTCAAACTTGACTTGACTAACCTATACCCCCCCCAGCACATTTCTTCTTTTCTCAAAACCAGAATGTATTTGTTTGCAGCTTAAAAAAAGGCATAAAAGTCTGCAAACTCACTTTCTAATTCCTCTTCCACACTGAGTTAGCAGGCTTCTGCAACATACAACATGGGACTGTAGTTACTAGCAAGAAGATGGTTCCCTAAATCCTTTTGATAATTAAGGCTATTTCTGCCTTTACACAACCGTTTCCTGCTTAGGCTATATTTTAAGTGACCCTCTCAAGCCTACTACAAGCTGCCAAGTGTGCTGTACTGGGGTACCATTTTATTCTTGGAGTTTTGCTGCATAAAAGTGAGCAAAGCATACAGTAGAACTTACAAATGGTATGGCTCACAATAAAGAAAAGTAGGCTATCTTTACCATAAATTTCAGTCACCACTGAAATAAGTACCCACTGAGCAGGGCAAAGAGCCTGAGTAGATTGGAAGCTTTGTCTTCTTATTCAAGTAAAGGAGCTCTGTTGTTACTGCCGCTGGATGGCAAGTTCTTTTTTGTAGACAGAGTTTAGCAGTAAATGTGAACAGCTGTTATTTGCTATATAGCTGTTACTAAGAGGATTTTCATTAAAAGATTTTTTTTCTTGTAAAATGAAAAAGCACTTAGGCACTATTTCTCAGAATACATTGATCCAGATGAAAAGCACAGCTCCTAAATAGCCAGAGCTTCACAGTCCTAACACATATTTTCAGAAGATAAGCCTTTAATATTTGAGCACAAAATCACCTTCCATTAATACATCTTCCTGCCAGTATTTACACCTAAAATCAGGGTCTGAAACCTACTGCTGTCTGAAGAAAAATTCTTTTCAATATTAACACTGACCCAAGGCTTCAGGGTCTCTTTAAGCTGCAAATTATCTACTCAGAATAACATGTTTATACACACAACCACTAAAAAATTGATAAATTAATCAGTAATTACTGAATCACAGCCATTTTCTTCAAATACTGCCTGTTCAACCAGTTTTCAAGGGGATTTAATGACACATTGGGAAGAGTTAATAATGAGAATTTTTTCACCTTGAAGGGCCTAAGAAGATAGTAGACATTAATAATAGTGTCAAACTATGATAGTTTCTTAATGATGTGTCATTCAAAAGCACTCTGCCCAATTGTTTTCAATCTTTACTCTCAGAAGTAACCCAGCTGTTATCAGGCCCATGCAAAGTTCCTAGCAAAGTATCTTTAATATAAGACAACATACCTCCATTCAAAGCAATGCAACTTTACCGATTCAGATGCCTCAACCCCCTCCCCCAAAACCACAGCCTTCTTAAAACCCCTAAACATATACTTAACAAGCACACACCACCCCCTTCCCATCAGATATGGCATTTTCCAAAAGCACAACCTGGTCATTCAGCAAGTATTCAACCCTTTGTATTCTGAACACATGGAACACCTCAACCTTAAGCTTTCCTTGTGCAAAGCAACAGGGTAACAAACCCAACAGTATGCTGTCATTTCTCTTACATAAAGATTTTGGCAGTTTTGCTGTTGCTAATGCAGACTGAACATTCTTTTGGTATCGTATTCTGAGCACTGAATTAGCAGAATGAGCTGTGTGTAAGTGACGCCTGCAAGTACTGTTGTTCCAAAAAACTATACGTATGCTACAAAGAAGTTTGTCAGAGAAAGAGCGTCTTTCAAGCTAGTTTCCTTTTACTCACACTTCAAGATTAGGAATCCAGCAGCCCTGGCAGTGAGGATACAGAACATATTAAGCACTTCATCAACAACATCAGCTCAGAGGTGTCAGCAGTCTGGCTGAACTAGAAGGGGATCATATGTGGAAATCCTCACAAAAACCTGCACTTAAAGTACTCCTGCTGGTGTGCTACACAGCATGGGGAAGTTGCACAGCTGCTGCTGCGCTGATAGAAGTACTGGCTTTCAGGTAAGTACTTAAAACAAGGTCTCTTTTGCTTATCTCTAGTGACTTTAAAAAAGGAAATTAAGGACCCCAGGATTCTTTTCAAAATGCCTAGAGGGAATTAATCGTTATGTACTGGCCAACACAGCCTCTCAATAAAATGATACCACTAGCCATAGCTTTAGCTATTGCTAACTGTCTAATAGCTGCTGGGATTTGCTATGACCAGTGCACTGCTATTATTTAGCTTTTCATTTTGGACAGAGCTTTAGGACACTTTGGGGATCTAAAAAAAAAAAAATACACAATCATCCCCTACCACTGTCCCATGTAGTGCTTATCAGGTTAGCATCTGTAAACTAGAAAAAGAAGATGCTGAGCCTGGCAGCGAGCGCCACACGAGCCAGGCTGGGACCTGTGGCTACCTGACAGATAATTGCACTCATTATAGTTTTCCTGTCCTTAAAGCTGTGTTCCATGGGGCAGTTCATTTTACACTACTTCCCAGCACACACTAACACTGACACCTTTGTCGTTCGCACCTAGAGGCAAATAAACTCACTATGTGGGAGCTGACATGTTTTCAGAGACCTTCTGAGTAAAGTCCTGGGAATGTTCCTGAATTCACCCACTGTTGGTGGTAAGGCACAACTAATATATCTGATAGACACCATCTTGTGTCATTTGCTCTGCTAGACCATGCTGGAGCTGGAGTTGAACAACTGGTTCACCAAAAAGGAATCTCAATCCACATAATTATCACAAAAACAAGGAGTACATTTATGGCACTCGCCCTCTTTGCAGCCTGATCAGATTACATTCAAGAAGGCAGTCTTTGGGGATTTTCTCTGTGCTAGCTTGGAAAAGAAGCGGTTTCAATCTTTTTCCTTGCCACCATGAACTTTTAATGAAGCTAAATCAAATGTTCTTCAGCCCTCTAAGTATCTGAGCTGCCAATGACGGTCTAAAAAGGTTCAGTTCCTCAACCAGTTTTCTTGAAAAGGGAAGTTGTTCTCCCTGCTTATTGTCCCTATCCTATACCCTGCTGCAAAATTGCCCTGGGAGAACCAGGTTTACTTTGTCTTTATAATCATCAGCTGCATCTCCAAGCTCTCTTTAGCCGCTCTGTTCAGCTTGCACAGCTACAGACGGCAGCATCTTCTTTCTTCGCTAGCAGTCTGTACTCCTCACCCACTCAGGGATTTGATCACTGGTCTGCAGCCAACTATGACTCTTAACAAAGCAAAGAGGTTTTAGATTTATAGGTCACTACATATCAGCAGTTGCGACCAGCGGGCAGATTCTGTATCAAATACCTCATTCTAAGAAAACAATACAACAACATGTCCAGCAGATTTGCCCCATGCTTAGATCAAGTTAGGCAGACTAACCCCAAGGACATAGTCCCCCAAGTGTGGGATTAGGGTCACTACCAATTCAGTAAACCGCTGTCTTCTAAATCCAGAGACTTAAGTTTACCATATTATTGTTTTCCCAGAAGACCTGTAAAACCTTGGACATCAAGTACAGTTTTAACATCAGAAGCAAAAGTACTATGAAAACACATTTGTCTCAGAAAAGTGACACTGCAATACAGTCAATAAAGTACTTGCTAGTATGTTTTTATACTCCTCTTATGCCTTTTTTTGCCAGAAACTCCCTGAATCCACACAGAAAATAGCACAACAGTCAAATCAGGCACATACACAGCATTCATAAAATAAAGGCACCTTCCACCTAATTTACATTGATATCATAACTCCTGAATTGGTGTAGTACTTGACCTTCTCTGTTACCTTCTGCATCTGATTTTGCTCATGACTGTGTACTATACAGCTGATGTAGTCCCTCAAAGGTGTTTTTTTCTGGCTGTGTTTGTCCTTTGTTGTTTTGTACAGGTATATCACATTGAATAGAGACTATGATCTGTATCTACGCTCTGTTAGATATGAGACAAAAGAAGCCATGGTTCTATTGAACTGATCTTTTATCTACAAGTTTCAAAATACCTGATGCTAGAAGATTGCATTTAAATTCAGCACTTCAATTCCTTAAGTCAGCATTTAAATTCTTTGAGGTGTGAATGAGGTGGTAATTCTATTGCTGAATTGTTCCATATTATAGGAATATATTTTTGTTGAAGTAACTGAGTTTCATAATGAGCTAATTCTTGGGAAGTAAGAATTGAGTTAGCCTGAAATATGTTTGAATTAGTAGATTGCAAATCAGCTGTACCTAAAAACCAAACAAGGTCCAGCCAATGGTGGGAGTTCTAATAGACAAGCACAATAAGTTTTAGACATGATACACAGAGTAAGAGAAAAGCATATTGTCAAAGTATTTTACTGATTAAAAGCTGTAAAATATAGGTTAAGTAACTAGCTTAAGACTCTGCAGAAACAGGTAATGCAACCAAAATTTGAACCCATATCTTCAGGATACAGTCTTGTTTTCAAGCTGCAAAATTAATTAAAACTGAAGAATAGTTATTTTCTTTGTTATAAGTATTTGTGTTACAGCAGGCATGATTCAGGTTGACTTCAAAGCTTTTACTGGTTTTTTCCCCCTTGGAAGATTATACTTATTAATATTTCTCCATTGTTTTTGTTTGATTTGTTCTATTACCAATTGAATTCACCCCTGAAAAACAAATTTATTTATTTTGCACCTGCTTTAATCAGGTTGAAATCTCATTTCATAAATTTAATATAATATATACACACCCATCACATGCCTTTACTAAGTGACCACACATGCAGCAAAAGTGCCCAACTCCATGGATATACACTGTAGGCACATAACCTGATCTAGCCACTGGCACATAAGCAGAAAGGAGGTCATAATCTGCTCTCATTTACACAAGGTAAGTCAGTAGTGATCTCACAGTGATAAAAAGAATTACAATAATGTTTTTAATTATGTATATAAATATAACAAATACACACACATACTGTTACAGTGGTTTTGAAGCTTTATATCCTCATGGTTCATCACCAACTGAGGCAACTAGCACTGCTATCCTCCACCCTGCAGGAGATCAGGGCTCCAACACTCTACAATTCTTGCTGTGGTAGCAAGGACATCCCACTCTACCAGAGGGACATCTGCCTACACACATGGTCACTTACTGAAAAGTGAGAGCGTGGCCAAGGAAGGGACCAAGCATCAGCATACCTCATCCCAGTACGTGTGAAGCCATCCTGAGGCTCTGACCTTCCAACACCCTGCAGGCTGCTTGTTCATCTGGTTCATGCAACAGCACGGTAAAAGCTAACAATTCAAAGAGTTCATGCTTTACATCCATCTGCCTTTTGCTGATGTAAAAATTGTACAAGGCTCAATACAAGCCTTTAATGAAAGGCACGTCATGTGGCATATCTTTATGTTGAGCTTGAACTCTGCTGCTAAAAATTTCAAATACTGAAGTGAAAAACAGTAATTTACTTTCCACCTTTCGGTTGTTTATATTCAGCTATGTAGCCTCTTTTACATTGTCTTTATTTCTAACCTTACTGTATGAGCCCAGTTTCTTGCAATTCCTGCATAAGAATTTGTGAACAGAAAGAAGTTGACAGTGATATTTTCAGATCATGAAAATATTCAAATTGATATTCAGCTACATTTTTCAAAAGAGACCTGTAGCTGTACCAATGCAAGTCACTTCTGTACCCAACCAGTCTATTATCATATTCATACAAGTTATTTGTTTTATAGACTTGAAATCCCTCTGTGGTGGATTTTATTACTTGTTCTTTCTTGCATTAGCACTGTTATGCCCTTGGAAATACCCATGACTCCAGTTTCTGAATCTTTTTCATGTTATCTATCTCAACAAGAGAAAACATTATGTTTTTCCTGTAGCTCTTGAAAATAACAATAATATGGACGCAGGAAAGCTCTTGGCATATACAGATGATTTATACAAAACAAGGTGAAGGGGGAGAAGGAATAACTGAACACTCAGAATAAGAGGTTCAGATAAATGACTGAAGATTATGGTTTTAATAAGCATGTAAAGGAAGTCAGAAACTTGGATTTAGAATCAGCTTCTATTGGCAACAAACGTAGTGTGCTGTGTTCTGCCATGATATTTACCTCTCCCATAATTTAAACCAAGATACGTTTTAGTGGTTTTGCAGTGAATAGCTGGTAGAGAATAGGCACATAGATCACCCTGATAGACACATCTATTTCAGTCAGGAGAAAAGTAATAAAATTTAAGACCTAATGAATCCTATTATTTCCATGTGAACACAGGGAAATTTTAAAAATCACTATAAGCTCACAAAGGTCCCATTTTTTAAAATGTTGATCAATTCCTTATAATAATAAGGACTGTTACAATAAATGGCTGTTAAATAATCTGAAAATATCAGTTGAAGGTCCCTTATGGAACTCCGTGTTCAATGGTAAAACAATCTCAATTTTTATAGTGCAAAGATCCTCATAATTAAGGAAAAAAATAATTTTACAAGTTTTTCTAACTCTGTTGTTGCAATCTTCTCTTCAAAAATCTACTAGAAATCTTCACATTGCGCAGACTGGTTTAATCACCACAGAAAACATTTTCTAGAAACCTTAAATCATGCAGACAAATTACTGAATTCAGCTGAAAACTATGTGAATTTTGTTTATGTGAGGTTTCATTTTCTAAGCATAATGAAAATCAGCATTAAAGAAGTTGTGCCATTCATTTCAGAGTTCCCTGGTACCTCCTCTCAAAGAGCAAGGACTCCTGTAATGCTAATTCAAAGCAGAGAAGCAAACAACAGTCACCTCTATTCAATTCGTGTTGTTAATCAAAGGACAAATTTGACTCCACAAAATTTCATGGCCACCCTAAACAGAAGGCAGCTCAATTTACTCTTTGAACTGTAAAAGAAAGAAATTATGGGAAAAATCCAATCCTGTCAAGTTAGCTCTTAGAGCAAAGTCCATTTAATTCCAGAGTGACAGAATGGCTGAGGCTGGAAGGTGAGATTACTAAGTCCTCCTGCTCAAGCAGGGTCAGCAACAGCAGGTTGCCCAGGACCATAGAAGTAGAACAACTTTTTGACAGAATTCAGCAACTACCATGAAAATCACTCTTCAGAATGAAGTGCCTCAATTTATGAAAGAAAAAAAAAAATTACTTGATTTAATTCTATAGACTCTTCAGAGAAAATTCTGTACTATGTTGCTGCTTTCATCCCTACTAAATTCTTAGGCTTCCCTTGTTAGATATTATGCAATATAAACACTACATATGTTTATTAAAAATCACATTTCACAATAGCTGCTCACTCACACTGATTGTTACACAATTTATTGCCAAAATCCAGATAGATTAGGTTTTCCTAATCAGTGGGGTTCGCTAACAGACTGTCATTTAACATACATGCCATAATTCCATTTTCAGAACAAACCAGACCTAGTTAATACTTATGTACCCCATGTTTTACACTGCACAGAGGTCAGATAATAAGTTGAAAGAAATCTAGAATCTGCACTAATTTTCTCTCTTTTGCTGGAACATAAATGGAAATGGTGATGTTGAAATCTGAAACTGAGGCATATGTAGATGAAAATCTCTTTCAGTTCAGTTATGATAGACAGAATTACATCCAATAATTTTATGCATATTTCCAAGTACCCAAATGATATTATGTAGAATCAAATGACCAACTAAACATACTAAAGAAAATATTTAAGATGAAACTAGAAAAATTTTGTCAAACTACTTACTGCTATTTAGTGACCACTCACATGCAAAACTGTTGTTGGGTAAGATTTAATTCTTGGAAATATAGCTCAGTATTTCTCAGTATGCAATAGCAAATTGGTTTATTGTAATAATCATGTCACCAATAAACTTAAAAAATTAAATGCATTCATGTTTTTGGGGAGTCACTGATAGACATTGAAAGGAAAGAAATTAGGATATGCAAGCCAAAATAAGTAATGGGAGACATTGACAAAAAAGTCAAATGCATAAACACAAGCTACAACTGAAAGTCCACACACTTAATTCAGATGGGATATATGGCTATTTAACAGTCTAGAAGTGGCCTAAAAAGCAACAAGCCATCCGTCAGGGGACGAGTCAGAAGAAGAGTAATTGTTTGTTAAGAGCAATAATGATTGAGACGTTATAGCCATGACTGCTCTGATACAGATTAAATAGAATAGGTACTGTGAACAAGAAACTGTACTTTCTGCAGCTTAAAGTTCACCTAGATACTTTGCTGTTATACTAACCAAGACAACGTTGTCATGGTTTAGTCTAACCTTGATCATAAATCTTCATCTCCAGCAGAACTTAAAACTGCAGATTAGACTTAATATGCATGTCCTTAGCTAGAGTACAAGGAGATTTTTTTTCAAGGGCATTTCCCAAAATGAGTCATCTGCAGAAGTGGAAAAGCTCCTTTCACTATTTGAACCAATAAAGGTATTTGGAATTTGAACGTACTGCCTTTTAGAAGATTATTGTTAGATAACTGGTTGAGATAGTATTTATCACAGCTACGTTACATGGGTTGAGCCAATGAGATGTGCATGTACATTTTATGCCCTGCTGAACCAAAGTTTAACAAATTTCATAACACATTCAGTGGATCAACCTTCTCATTTGCAGGTATGTTCCACATCAAGTTCAGAAACATAACTAAGTTTATAGATTTCAAAGGAGCAGTAGTGCTGAAAATTGCAAGCTTGATTCCTTGGAAAATAATTTGGGTCTGTTTAATTAGGTCTACCTCATTGATTCAGTTCAATTTTTAAACTGCAAGTTTGTACATGGGTTCTATATGGTATTCACAGAAACAGAAAAACTACTCTTTTTCATCTCCTAACCCATTCCATACCTATGTTTGAACAATTACACAAATGTAGTAAAGATCTTATTTAGAAAAATCTATTTTTAAATACATGTTTTACTGCAACAAATAGGCTTTTATAATGGTGAAAGATGTGTATAATACAGCTCCAAAGTTATTGCTGTTACTTGTGGTAATGTCAAAATACCATGACAGGGTCCTCTGTGCTACTGGTCTTGCTGCTATTACTGTTTCTAGGGTAACCCACATTCTGCCCAAGACCTCATGTCTGTACCTCAAACAGATGACTATTTAATGTGCTATTGATTAGTTCCAACTCATGCAGTAGCATTAAAAAAACAAAAAAATCCAACCTCGACAATAAGTGTGTAATCTCACAGCCTGTTATGAGTTGTGCCAGAATTTCACAAGAAAAAATCAAGAACAGACTTGGAACTTACACTATCCTTCCCATCCAGTCTCCCCCCCCACAAAAGCCCCCCCCCCCCCCCCCCAAAAAAAAAAAAACACAACCAAAAAACCAAAACAAGGTGAATGTTGTCCTTGATCAGATGTCTGGAGGCTATTCCTCATCAGGAGAAAAAGATATGAGTTTTAATGCAAATAATTGGAAGTGAACAATGAATTCTACAAACTTGGGTTTATCTGTGCCTCACCTCAATTAATTGCTGTGAGCACAGGTACACAGATGAATTAATTTGCTGGCTTCAGAAGTCTGGTGCTAAATGGTTCATGGCCTCTTTAATATAAGTAACAACTCTCTGACAAAGAAAACCCTAGAAGTCAGAGATCGTTCGGGTTGCCAGCTCTTTGAAGCACCAAGATGCTTTAGCTGCTAGAGCAAATAAACCCATTCGATCCCCTGACAAGATGAAACTGAGCTCAGCCAGAAGCACGAAGAGTTCACCATGTCATTATTCAACCCAAATGCAGTGCTTTGCAAGACAATGTTCAAAGTATGGCTGCTTCACTAGATCGCTTCAGACTGATCAAGCTGAGCACATTTTAAGGACTAAGAATCTATTATGCAGGGGAGACCCTGAGAAGTTGTTTATCTCGCTGCTAATAGAACGAAAAGCTAGCAAATTCCTCCAAAAAGAATAGGGTTACAAACAGAATATGCCCACAAAACAGCATTTCTAAGGAACAAAACAATGGAAAAGCAGGCCACTTCCCCCATAAGAAGCCACAGATTTTGTAAAACACTGCAGCATCCTCCACAATGTTTCTGAAGCAAACGTGGAGGTGACTGTGCATGAGGAGAAGGGTTCAAAGAAATGGGCATCAGCAACTGTGAATGAAGATGCTGAAACCCACTGGTCTGCAGCTGACTTCTCTGTTCATTGTTCACACTGATTGCAGCCTGCAGGACAGAAAATCCTCCAAACCAAGTTTGTACATTTGTTTTGCACAATACAATCAACAGAAAAAAATGGCAGGTAAGACGCAACACTACTGATCTACTGCCAAGTAAGGCACTGCCCAAGTGCTGCTGATGGAGTGGGAGGAACAGCCAAGGAAAGGAATTCCGCTCCACTATTTGAAGTAGCTGCTTATTAAATGCAAATCTAATGTCTTTCAAGAAATTGCTTTGGCTTTTTAGAAAATACTTGCTCTTTACTGATGTCTGGCTTTCCATGATAGCTACGTCTTACTGTAACACTAAAACTGCCTTTATTAAATCTGTTTTGCACTGTTCTTTCATTTGTGAAAAAAAACAACAGCCACGAACGCCTGGAATCCAGAAGTCACTTCTGCAAGAATTAGGATCATATATGGCGAGTTCTTTGGTTTGTCTTCCAAATGCAGTGTGCAAACATGTAAACACAATACTTGTATTTAAAACTACAGTCAAGGCTAGACATATTATACAACTTAGAAGAAGAGGAAAAAAAGATCAAATCTGTTGGTAATTTTTTAGCAGTGACTTAGTTACTATGGTGATGCGTTTCCTAAAGGTACCATGGTCAGAGACACAGCAACACACATTTTTGGCAACGTGTCTTTATTTTTTCAATTACGTTAAGAACCATCCTCTTGTAATCAACTATGGAACTGTCTTTATCCTCTTTCAATGCTTTTAAAACTGACCAAAAGCATTCAAATAGA
The DNA here is from genome assembly GCA_031468815.1 of Morus bassanus. Lineage (NCBI taxonomy): Eukaryota > Metazoa > Chordata > Aves > Suliformes > Sulidae > Morus > Morus bassanus. The sequence continues at coordinate 10,339,020 of CM062583.1, forward strand.
TGTGACAGGTAGAAAGTGCTAAGTAGAAAGGGGGTGCAAAGAAAAGATTCTGAGATTTTTCTTCTGCTTTAACATGTGAGTACTAAGCAAATACTGCAAGGCTTTCAATCAACTTTCCCACAGCCTCCTCCTAGAGAAATTGATGTGTTAGAGTCTAGGCAAGTGGTCTGTGCAGAGGGTGGGGAACTGGCTGACAGGCTGCACCCAGGGAGTGGTGGAAAATAGCTCCTTTTCAAACCAGCAACCTAGCACAGGGGGGATCCCTCAGGGATCGATATTGGGCCCCATGCTGTTTAATATCTTCATAAGTGATCTGGATGATGGGATCAAGTGTACCCTGAAGAAGTTTCCTGATGATACCAAACTGAGTGGGGAAACGGACACTTTGGAAGGGAGAGCCACACTGCAGGAAGACCTGGATAGGCTGGAAGAGTGGGCTAACAAGAACTTTCTGAAGTTCAACAAGGACAAGTGTAAGGTCCTGGGAAAACATAATCCAGGAGTGCAGCACAGGCTGGGATCTACCAGCTGGGGAGCAGCTCTGTGGAAAGGGACCTGGGTGTCCTGGTGGACAGCAAGCTCAATATGAGCAAACAGCGTGCTGCTGCGGCAACAGTATGCTGGGTTGCGTCAACAAGGGCATCACCACCAGCAGAGATAAAGAAGTCATTATCCCACTCTATTCAGTGCTTGTCAGGCCACACCAGGAATACTGTGTTCAGTTTTGGTCCCCGCTATGCAAAAAAGATGTGAACAGGCTGGAGAGGATCCAGAGAAGGCCCACAAACATGATCAAAGGACTGGGAAGCCTGTCTTATGAGGAAAGGCTGAGAGAACTGTGTTTGTTCAGCCTTGAGAAAAGAAGGCTTAGGGGAGACCTTATCACCATGTTCCAGTATTTAAAAGGTTGCTACAAAGAAAATGGAGACTCCCTTTTTACAAGGAGTCACATGGAGAAGACTCCTTGTAAAGGAAAGCAGGGTAATGGGTACATGTTACTTCTGGGGAGGTTCCAACTGGACACAAGAGGGAAATTCTTCCACAATGAGAACAATGAGCCATTGGAATAATCTCTCCAGGGAAGTGGTGGATTCCCCAACATTGGAAAATTCCAAGATTCAGCTGGACAGGGTGCTGGGACATCTTGACTACACAGCGCTTTTGCCAAGAAAGGTTGGACCAGATGATCCTTGAGGTCCCTTCCAGCCTGGTATTCCATGATTCTACGAAATACACTACTGAATTAGACATCAACACTGATGTATTTATTAGGAGTTAATATCAACTGAAATAAAACAAAGACAAGAGTAAATTTTAATGTAGACTAAAATGAGCACTCATGTTTTTTACAATTGCATGCTGTAAATTTTATTACAAATACTTATTGTACAATATAGGTTTTAAGGTTAGTTCAGGTTCAATACATGGGCCTACAATGAAGGTGAGTTTTGGACTAGATCAATGCTCCAAATGTTTAGAGGTCAGAAGAGTCTGGAATTACATTTGAACTAGTAGTTTGGAGGGCATACATAACACCATGAGGAGATCATTTCCAGCTGGCCTAAAGGTGGCAGCAACCGGCTCTCAACAGTTCACTTCTTGTCAGCCTTATCCAATTTGCTGTTTCAAACTCAAGACAGGGATCTGGGGCAGCATTTTCCTAAGGGATTGGGGTGGGATAGAGATACCCACCTGCCATTATGCTTCTGAAAAACTCCCTTCCTAATAACAAAGCAAGCTAGAGCCTGAGAAATAATGCTTCTCACCTACCTACCCACCTATCCCCCAACTCTTAGTCACTGCTACTTCCACATACAAGATCACTTTCAGAAGTCCTTGACCTTTACATTCAAATCCAGTGAAAGCCATAAGCTGAAGTTGGAGGTTTTGGGGTTGGGTTTGTGGTTGGTTTTTTTTTTTTCTTACGGTAGTACTTTTGTCACTTGCAAACTCAGTTTCTAGATGGGATGACTATGGATAGGGTTGTCCATCAAGCTAGCAGTGAATTAACAGAGAAATAAAAACACAACACAGTACTTTTTCACTCCCGCTAGACCATATTTTCCACTGCAACTATGTTTTATGAAGGGATTAGTTGTCCTTTATTCATACTTCTTAGAAAAAGAAAGAAAATAATTAGAAGCAGTGAATGCTGTTCACTCAGAGCACTGAGGTCCTGAGTACCCTTAGCTGTGGTTGCAACTGCTGGGCTGCTCAGAGCAGACCAGCTCTCGGGATCCAGCCCCACATTCTAATATTAGAATGGATTATACTCGCTGCATCGACACTCTGCTTCTACTCATTGAGAGAGACATTTGGCATCAAAAGTAACACATTAGCTCAAGCATGTGCACATCACTATAACAAACTGGCATATGGCTATTTTCAGATAATCTGCATTTGGCATCTGAGGTGAATAATTTTTCCAAACTCTAGCATATGACCTTTCTGACACCAAAACGACAGAACTTTGTCTGAATCCTGTAACAACAGCTTTTCAGAAGACTAATTATAACCACCTGGGAACAGTTAAAGGTTTCAAATACTGTAACAGATAAAGTTGATCCCCTCCAAGTCTCCCCCAATATTTTGCTAAACTCAAAAACAATGTGTAAAAAGGCATGGTCCTGTTGTCACTCCTTGCAATAAGCTATTCATTTAGAAAGGGAAGTGGTCCTTATAGATGTATTTTTCTAAACAAAGATGAGTAATTATCTACTGTTACCAATTCTTTTTGTGTATGTTATGTTAATACCCTTTTAATCTGAGATTATTCTGTTATAATGCAAAAGGCAAAACTAAAAATAGATAGTAGTGAAAGTAGATTAAGAGGAAGGGAGAAGGGGGTGGGTACAAAAAGGGCAGCCTTGGGGCTCCCATGGTACTCCCCAGCAAGGAGGGAGGTGTTCCACAGCTTTAGAAGTGCTTGGGGGTCACTCACAGCAATAGGGAAAATGGCATGCCTAGGTGCACTCCAGGTAAGTTCTAGCCCCTAAACTTTTCTCTCACCACGCCCCTTGCATTTGAATACTGGTAACCCCAATAGATTCATTCTAATGGCAAGGTGAACACTTTTAACAGACACAACAAAGGTCTTACCTTAACATTTAGAGAAAAACAGTGGCCACAGCAAGTGTACGGTTTTGCTTCCTCTCCCCGTCTCCCAGCTGTGTGGGATGCAAGGCATCAAATGCAGCTGACCCATTTAATATCATCTCCTTACAACCTCTGTCTCTGAACCTTCATCCTTACTGACAAGACTGCTGCAAAGGTTACTATCAAGTGTTATCACTGGTGGTTTACTGAAGATTCTCAAATGTAGGCCTACTGAGATGGTACTAATTAGTACCCTTTCCACATGATTTTAGAGAAGCCAAGAACTCAGCTGATCCATCTTAGCTCCTATTAGGGCTGGCTTTTCCAGACAAGCTTAATGTCACCTGGTATTGGAACATTTGAACCATTTCTGGCTGCTTGGTACATGGAGGACTGTATTTACCAGGACATATTTCATTATTAGAGATGATGATATCTTTTTCAACATATTGACATAACTCAGAGCAGGAAAAGAAGATTTTAAATCAGAGCTATGAAGATACCCGAAATGACAAAGGTATTGGGAACTTCCCACTTTCTCTTTTGCCCAAATCACAGTTACACTGGTTTTGATATTAACACAGGAGCAATTTCAGTACTCTCTTCTCCACCTGAGAAAGCAAAGCAGATCCTCTCACTGTAGGTGGGCTCTCAGGTTTGCAGCCAGGTCAGTGAGCTGTGCTACTGAGTACTGGAATCGGGACCCTCCACATAGGAGCCTGAAGGCAGAAAGAGAGGAACAGCTCATCCTTTTTTCTCATCTAATTAAGCACAGGAAGTACAGCTCCCAGGAGAAGGACCAGCAATAACAGGGAGCACAGCTTGGTGGAAGCATTGTTGAGCAGCCAGCTCAGGAAATGGCTATGATTCGGAAGCCGATTTTACTCAGCTGGACCAAACTGCCTCCACAACACAGCCCAATACTCATTCCAATCAAAGAAATGCATGAGCTAGTTTGATATCAAGATGTAATTTTTCGTTTATCATATTTTTGCAATAAGCCACACATTTTTTTCCAGATATGCTGTGGCCAGTTTATTTGGCCTCTCCTATACTTTGCATTTCAAAGGAATTCCCAACACTAGACAGGTTATTGGTCAAAGAAAATGCTGCCATCCCTTCTAAAACCATACCCTGAGTGTACACTGGCATTTTCTAAACTCCTTTTCTTGCTTATTAAATGCCTCTTTAACAACTCTATAAAAGCATTTCCTAATCGCTGGTTGTCATTTGTCATTCCTGCAACACAGAAATGACAGTATAAATGATAGTATAAAACAGTCTTTTGCCTGTCTCAGAAATCTGAAAGAACTTTGCCATGATGGGTTTGCCCAAAATTTATCGTTTTGAGTCAAGCAGCACTATTTCAAGGGTTGTTTGTCAGCTGAAAGGTTATTTTCCAGTAGTTAAACTGTATCCTGTAATTGCAATCTAGCTACGTTGCATTGCTCTGATCAGTCTTAAAGAAAGTTCTACTGATTCAACTTTATTAAAAAATAGGAAAAAAACAAACAAAACCAAATGAAAAATCAGGCTCTTTCAGGTTGCACAGAAATATTTTTCAGTTCTGAAAAACTGGAGAGAAAAATATTGCACTGTAACCAGCCAGTTCTTGGCTGCTACAGCATTGCCAAGCAATGCTGACACCAGGGTTTGGTAACAGCCCTGGCTCTGCCATTGTTTGTTGGCTGCACAATCAACACAGATCAGTTTTAGGGATCTCTATCAATAAAACTTCCAGAAGAGTGCTAATTAGTGGCAATAAGTGGGGGAGAGAAAGGCAGAGATACAGAAAGAAATCAGGAAGATAGAAGTATGGAAAGCACCCAGCGGGCAGGAAATGCATGGCTGGCAGCAAAATTAAAATAGGAAGAAAAGCGTAACGGGTACAAGAAGGAACAAGTGTGTCTGGTCCAAATTTGTTGAAACAGAATTCAAATTGCAAAAGGTGGCATGTTCATCCCTGGAAATAGCAGAGCCCAGAAAGACTTAAGACTATATTCTCTGCTTTCTCTATTGCTGATAAAACCTCCACTACTTTTACTTAACCTGATTACCACATTCATGCAATGCAAAATAATACGAGCACAATATTGGCTCTTGCTGGACTAAGAAGAGAGAAAAAGCAGTTCTAAGTTTTTGTATGATTGTCATTTCATCCTTCAATCCACCCTTTATATTCTTCTTTATTAGTGTTGCCAAGGAGTAATGTGAATTGAGATAAAGATGACTGAAAGTGCTAACCTGATTCATTTGAAATCACTGAAGGACCTGTCATGAAATACTGTAATACCTTTCTTTTCTTTCACTCAGTCTACAAGTCACATAACAGAAGAGGATGACTACACAGGACAACAAGTTTAATGCAGCAGTACAGGTCATGCCCAAAGATTTTACAATCTGTTATGTAAGACTGTGGTACTGTTAATAACATTTGACTTTATGCAGGCTTTAAAAAGACTTCTTTCAGTTACAGCTCTTACACTGTACTCACTTCTCTCCCTGCATCACTGCTTAATATTGAACTTGAAAATCTGAACTGGGTGTTTGCTTTTGTCGGGATATGTTGCAAAGAAATAAACACAAGCTAAGCAACCATAAGATTAACTATGTGAATGTAAGAGCAATTCAGCTTCTCTCTCTCTTCAGACTTTTTTTCATTTAAAAGAACTGTCATTAAAACAATACAAAATACTCAAATAGTACAGTTTAAGCAGTCAATAAAACCTGAAGACAGATCATTTTCAACACGTAAGGGCAATACTGAGTGTCCTGATGAACTTAAAGAACCTCCTAAGCATACAATATACAAATATTTTAGCTCATTGTTCTGCATTTGTAAGTTTTTTCTAAACTATCTACATTGTCATCAACAATAAAAGCACAGCTGTTATATCATGTGCAATATAGATGCCATGCATACACAAATCACTGTTGCTAGCATGTAAAATAAACACATACACAGCTGAGTGAGTCACAGTGAGACACTTTGTTACCCACACAGCTTTGTCTTCCTTTTATTTACCCCCAGTAGTCTTTCGGTTCCCCAAACACCAAGTACCTACAGTAAGAAGTAATAAATGCCAGTCCTGAAGCATAACTTAATCCTTCTCCTCTGGCTCTCGGGTCCCCTCTCCCAGCTACTGTGTTCACCCACACACAACTCCCTGCTCAACCCAGCGAACACAAGCTGGCAGGGAAGGTGCCACGCACTGAAGGGCTGCTGGAGAAAGGCTGAGCATGGGGCAAGATGCCCCAATGCTTCCGCCTTACCCAGATGCTGTACTGTCAAAAGGAACATGCTCTTTCGTGTCTGCACCATACATTCATACGGATCATGTAAATTCCTGTGTGCATGAGCACACGTGCAAGCAAGTCTGTTTTCCTGTCAAATCGTTTTTTAAATTGTGCACTCGCTAAGCAAACCTGTGTAAACAATCAAATCCCTGAGTGCCAGAAGAGGAAACACCACCCATGTACCAAATGGAGGGAACTGGGATCCTGCCTGGAATAAGCCCAAGCCTCCTCCTCCTTTTTCTATTTTTATAATGGGTGCTATGTGTAAGAAAAGGAATCAACAATCTGTCAGTTTGGTTCTATGCCTTTTGATGCCCATAGAACTGCAGGCAAGCAACCACTGCCTGCTGAATGCTTCAACCCTGTAATTTCCTTGTTTTTTCTTACCATGCAAGGTAAGAGATGGTCAAGCGCTACCTCTTATTTATGCTAGGGCAAATCACAGAATCAGCATCAGGACTTTCCTGACATAGCTGACAGCTGGCTAACGTGAAAGCAGCTATGGAAAAAAGCAAACTAACAGGGAACTGCTAAGCCACGTTCACTACTAACTCCATCCTGAAAGTCTGGAGGAACCGCTGTCAGGTTCTGCCTGTGAAACTCTCCTAGAACACTCCTGCCTTCCAGCTTTAAAAGGTATCTGATCCACATCTTGTGACTGTTGACCACAATACAATTTAGCACACAGCTAGGAAAGCTGGCCATGGTCAGGCCATGCAATTCATTGTCATTATCACTCCACTCATTTTAAATAGTTTAGACCATGTTCCATACTGGCCCATTTAGGCTCAATAATTTCACACGTGATGTTTCCAAATCTGTCAAATGACAAATAGAACAAAATGGCAAATATCTGGCAAGTATAAATACTGCCACGGACAAAAATGGTAGTGGAATAAAATTTCAACTTTCAAGCCAATAAACTTGTGTCTTTGTAAGCAGTTTAATTTCTCTTAGAAGCTCCATTAACCAACTAACTGAAAAATCAAGACCAGTAAGTCCATTTAGGATAGTCAAGAAGTCTGTACTAGAATAAAAAATATTTTCTTCTGATTTAATGTATGAGTGCTAAATGTATATACAGCTCCAAGTGTATATACACGTATGGCTACATCTAAAGGTTTTTTATATTTTAATATATACACATACATATATGCATAAAACAATCAAATATTTGGAGGTGCATTTCATGAACACAAGAAAGAAGGACACCAAAGTCGGCTGGTTTTTCTGGAGGGACAGAATGGCAGCCTGTGCAGACTTTTTACTCTCTGAGATTTTCATATCCCAGAAAACTTTCTATGGACTAGCAATGGGTTTTTTAATGCTTTTTGTATACATTATTTTTAAATTCAATATTTGCAGTGTAAGAGATGAACAACATCAAGAAGTTTAGATCAAATAAAAAGAACATCCTTAAACAGGTTAATTTTGCTTCTAGTGTTTGTTTCAGGCCAGTAAATTAAAGATTTTAATTTACCCATTACCTTGAAAATCTCTGACCTGATGATTGTTTGAGCCTGTGTCTAGTCATGAAGAAATGAGAAAAGTTAGGTCCTTGATTTTAGTGTAGTCAAAATATACTAGAGCTCTTATGAGAAAACAACTGAGGCTATACAATTTTCCAGGCTAATTTTCACATTTCTAAGATAAACTCAGATACATATTTTCTGCTACTATGTCCTTTACGGGTTCAGAACAAACTCCCCTCATATGCCTATCACTTAAATGTCTTATATTCCACAATTTAAAAGTCTGTTCAGCCTGAATTGTGCTTCACTGAATTTATCATTTTTCACCAAGAACCTCTCCTAAAAAAGAAAATCTCCTTCCTCCCACAGAAAAATTAGGAGGCAGTTAGCTGAAAAAGTGGTTCTCATGGACAAAAGAAAAATAAACATTCTTTACCTGGTTTCTTTTTCGTTGCTAAGAAAATTACACAGTCTAACATAACCCTGCGTTGCAAGTCTATATTTACATAGTTTGTATTCCCAGAGATAATGTTATGGTCTCTGAGGTGCCTCTGGTTTAATGCAAGATGTTGGAGAACAGTATGAATTATCTCTGCAGTGATTTCATGCTGAATTTGCAGTGGTATGTAGCAAACAGTAAAAATGGAAGAGAAGCTTCTCTGGACACACATAGTACTTTATCTTCCTTCCAGAAAATAAGCAGCAATAATATTTGTAATATGCTTACAGACAGAACCCCAGGCTCTGCACAGATAAGTCTTATGACAAAGTACTTAAGTAAGATGGAAAATGGTATTATTTGTGTTAAATTCAAAACGACCATTTTGCCCCAGACTGTTAAAAAAATCATTAGTTACCTCAAGTTACAATGGAACCTGCAAAAGATACTCTTCAGTAATTACATTTACTGTAGCTATAGAAACAACGAATTTGATGTTCCTTGTTTCTAAGTGATGATTCTATGCAGATACAAAATACCATTGTGTTTGGTCAATATAGGAAAGAAAGTGGTATTCAGTATTTTCGAAACTTGTCTCTCATTTATAAATCAATTTTTCTGAAAGAAAAATACAAATCTGCTTTATTCTTGCTTTCCTATTCTTGTCTTAATCCCCTTTCTTTTCATGCTTTCTTTTTTTTATCCTTTGTTTGGGATTTTTGATTTATGAAGTAGAATAGATGACAAGGGAAAAATACACATACAATGTAATGAGCTGTTACATTGTTTCCAATATTTCATGTCTAATAGAGTTAGTGCTCTCATGCTCAGAAATTATTTGCCAAATAACTCAAACTTGCTTTGGCAACTCACTAAGCAGAGGAAGGAGAGAAAAAGAAAATTATCTAGTTAATTTTTAAATATCAATTAAAGCTAGCCTGGGTTCACAAACACAGTAGTACCAATACCAAAAACCTACTACATAATTCCAGTAAGATCAAAGCTTTAACTGAATATGACTTCACTTTTAAAAGCTTGGACTTCTTTGAAGCATGGCCTTATCCATCAATTTTCTGCTTCTGACTATTTTATACCTATGCTGCTTCACTTAAATAGTAGTAATCCAAAACCAGGGTTTGATTCCATCTCAATATATTTGTCTTAGTATGATAAAAATACTAGTTAGCTAGTGTATCTTGCTACCATGTGCATAACTTAGGAAAACTTCTAAGTACTTAGTAATAGTTTTTCTTTATTGCACAATATTAACACAAGTTTAGATTATGGCCTGTTTAATAATGCAAAAATCTTAACAACCGTCTTTAAACATTCTCCTCTACAACTTGAAGTAATACAGGTACTGAGCAACTACAGATGCCCAGGAGACTGGATGTCAAGACAACCAACTCTAAGGGCCATGTTTTCCTTCCACTATTTTTTCAACATTTCAGGTCACTTTCCAACTAAGAAGTCATGTTTTGTAAACAAACTAAAGTGGCTCAGACACAAAAAGTTTTTACTTAATTCACCTTGCATTTCTCAGAAATTCACTGAAAACTCACAGATAGGAGCTTTGAATCCAACCCCTCAGGTTAAGGCTAACAGCCTGGTTCTTTAATTCATGGATGATATAGAGATTCTCTCATGGGGCTAACAGCACTATTGAGTTCATGGTGCCCTGTTAAGGCAAACAAGCATTATAGCTGAGTGGACTACTTAAATATAGTCTCTTTGCTCTCTGGCAAGTCCCTTGCTCCACCCAATAGTTTAGTTCCGATGATCTGTTTTCCAGCCAGTAACACCCATCAAAATGGGGCTAATTCAGGAAAAATGCAGGATGAACCAGATAGTCGGCTGCAGGAGGAAAAGCCAGAAGATGACATGATGCAAGAAAGAATCAATACATTAGCTATGTCCTTCAGCCTTCCCAAATCAGGGAAGCAAAAGGGAAGCAGCAGGGGTAACCACAATAACAGTCTCCAGATACCTACTAAAGCAAACAGAGGATCTTTGTTACAATTATAAAAAAACTAAATATGAAAAAGCATGAATGCTTTGAATATTCTGAAAAATAGGCACCACACTGTATCATTTAATTGTGATCCAAAACCACAATGAAGCCCCCTTCTGTTGCCAGTAATAAGGTTTTGTCTGAAGGTTTAGGCAGAGCAGAGTCCAGCACCTTAGTTTCCCATACCCCGGCACATGTCCTACTCTGTTGCTCCTCTCACATAAAATTTTGTCAAATGCTGGAACTTCTACGAGGAGTTGGCTTTGACAATTCAGAACATGTTTTTAAACCTTCTAACCTCTCTGTTTTTAACATTTTTCTTTTCACATACTTCAGTTTCCTATGTACAACTAAATCACCCAAGATCTTACTAAATGGTCATGAACACATGATCTCTCAGCTTCCAGTCCAGCATGCTAGTCATAATTTTACCTTTTACTATATATCTCTAAATCAAAGAATAAATTTAAAACCTGCTTGATGTTGAAGAAAAGGCAAATCTGTAGCAGGCAAACTTCTATTACCAGCCCATACTAGAAAAAAATCTGTATTTTAAAGTGGAGAAACCTATCCATTAGGCTTATTTTATTACGACTTTAGTCAGACAAGGATTTGTGAAGTGAAATCTAGTTTTCTATTGAGGAAATAAGGCTGGGAAATTCTGAGAAGTGACAGATCAGGTTCTGCAATGCTCAGACCCATGTTGTGCCCAGATCCATGTTATGCCATTTTTTAAGAGCACAAAAGTTTGGAGAACAGCTACTATCACAGAACCAATACAACATTACACTGCTTTGTGTTTTGTTGGGTATTTCTTTCCTTTAATAAAATTAAATTTGGACTGCTGAAAACAGAAGCAAATCAAGGCAGACAACCACACAAATCTTCCATTCAGATGGTAAGGTCAATAAAAGTTCTCAGAAGCCAGAGTTTTCCTTGTTAATGAAGTACACTCATGCAATTCACAGAAGCTCACAATAGCAATAAAAAATACATGTATAACCCGGAACACTGCTTGGGAATATTACAAACAAATTTTTACTCTCCCCACCTCCTCTACCTGCAGCAAAAAAAATCACGGGGAAAAAGGCAAAAAAAGACGTGAAAATAAATGTTATTAAAAAGGCTTATTGTTATTAAAAATACTCTAAGGCCTTTCCTGGTGGTTACATAAGTACTGTAAAAGCAAGATGTTCTTGGCAATCAGCGTAGCTTCACTGTGCTTGCTACACTGGTTTCATTAACTATTACATCATGCTTAATTTCCATAATTGGCTTCAACTTCACTTTATAAGCTAGTCTAATTTAGTTTTTATGCATATTTCAATTTAATACAGTTTGTTCTCCACTGTAAACCCTTCATGGGCCACATATTCATCCTGTACTACCTCATTTAGAGCTTTCCCTAAGAGCAAAACTAAAAGGACAAAGACCACAGTGTCTAGGAAGTGACCTTTTCTTTCAGCAATGACAGTTAAAACTCTCATCCAGGCCCTCACCACACAGATTTGACTAGCAAAACCTTCTCATTTTGTGCACTCAAGACACAAGGACACACTCTCAACAAAATACAGCTGCTAAGAGCTGCATTTCCTCAACTTTATTCTTTCACTAATGTAAGTCCCTCTACTAATTCTCTTTTATTCACACAAGAAAAAGTTTGGTTTTTAGCCTTAACCTTCTTGGCTTCTCTGTATATTTAAGTACATCTTCTCTCCTTCATCCAGATCCATAGTTAAACAGGATCAAATATTTAGTGACTTTGGATTTGGCACATCAGATTCCCATAAAAAACTCCACTTCTTGTTCCCAGTTTCTCCTCAGCTACAGCATACCCTCAGCATACCCATCTGCTTCACTCTCCTGATTCACATCTCCTCCGGATCCCCTTTTATGCTGACAACTGTAAGGATGAGCCTACAAAGGTCATTCCTTCTTTTATGTACTTTTCTTTCTATGCACTCCACTTTTACTGAGTAAATTCAGAATGTTTACTGATCTAATACATCCGGTTCTCACCTTTCCCCCTGCCCCATCTTTACTTCTGTTATATCTTGTTTTCAAATGTCTAAAATTAGAGTGATATCTCCTGAGGGAAGAGCACACTTTGTTATCTGAAGCCTGACAACTTCTGTAGCACAGCTTTTTCAAATACAGTATCATATATAACACTATAGCATATATAATAAGTGAAAACTTGACACTAACATAATACAGAGCCCAACAGACCATTTGTACTGATTGCCTTTCAGAACAGCAGCGCACTTTGAAGGAAAGCACTGACCTAGAAAGGGAGGCATTATTTGGATAGCTTTGTTATCCACTGTGCATGAAACCTTACTCACTTTAAAGACAGATGCCATCTCTGCTGGGGAAATGTTTACTTTGCTAACATGATTAAGCTCAGTAGTTACTCAGAGTTAAAGTCCCAGCATAATTAGGCCCCCAGCTGCTACTTGCATTAATATAACGGGTACATGCCCACTTCTCCAATGGCCTACTGAAAGCATATTGGAAGGAACTGTGGCACATTAAGAAGCTATTCCCATGCACCCTTCTTCATTCGAGGGATACAGTATCTGATAATGCTCACCAGGTAGGGAACAAAAGTTTTTAGCAGGAATTAGATTTAAATAAACCCTTAGGTCTTTGTGATTTTGAAGCTGAACAGAACTTGTCATTAGTTTATTGGCTTCTGCAAAGAAGCCAAATATTAAAAAAAAAAAAAACAAAACAAAAACCAAAAACACCAAAACAGGAAGCTTGGGATGACTAAGAATAAAATTACATTATGTATCAGCTTTCAGAAAAAAAAAATCTTTTTTCTTAGACTGAACGTGATCCAGCCACAACAATTTAATGTTCTCCAGTAATCCCCTAAATCTTAGATTTGTACATCACGCAACCCACAGTACTTCTCAAATCATTCTGAAAATAAATAGGTCAGGAGTAAATTTATCTGCTAACATGATATTATAAGGCTCAGATCAGGGCAGGGACATTGGGATTCTGGCCACAGAGTCACTCTTAGCCATAAGCCAATAACCCATCAACAATGCTGCGTGCAGCTGGCTGATCTGGTATCAGAAGCCCAGGAGCAGAGCTGTGGCAGGTCTCAGAGCACCCAAGGACTACTGTGGTCTGTCAAGAGAATCCTGTAGTGATGGGAAATGCAGGCATGTTTCACCACACTGTCCCACGGTCCAACCATTTTTGGAAGTAACAGAGGGAAAACTTAATATTAAGTTTGGTGACTCAGTTCCTACTTAGAATTTCTACTTTACCAATGTTTGTTCTGATAAAACATGCAAATAGTCTTAAAGGGGGAGTTTTGAGCAGGCATGTGCCACAGACTTGGATGGATCCAGACTTGAAAAACCTTTACTTGCATAAGCTTTACCTATCCCCTCCCAAACTAATTAGAGTAATTATTACTCACCAACATAAGTAGCTTTAGGACCAGTGCCCTGAATTACAAGTGGTCCAGAGAACTGCAAACAGTTCTTGAGCTTTTACACTTTTACAGCCATTCACTACCAGTTCTAAATGGTTTCCCAAGCCAAGATAATTTCTTCCCTCCCTCCCCGCCCCACAAAATACCGATTAACCAAAGTTTTGAAACCCAAGAACATCTACCAAAGATTAGAACCTCAAAGCAGTTCTTTGTCCTTATTTTTTTTCTAGCTAAGATTTGATAATGCCTAAAGCCCTTCCCAAGTCAGTATATACTCTGTTGTGTTTGCCTCGGAGGTGAGGGTCCCTAGAGGGAATGGCAGACAGTTGTGGAGCAAGAAAGGCATTAAATCACAACAAAACTCATCAGAATAGGTTAGATTCAGACCACTCCTGTAGCATCAAAGTCGCAGAGAAGTACATCCTAGTCACAATACCAAGCACATACCAAAGGGGTTTTTCCCCCTCCAAAATTTAAAAATTTTCTAGTAATTTATAGGTACAAACACTTTTGCCTGGATCCAGTTCAGCAGAACAGTAGTTCCTCAATCTAAGTGGGTTTCTACTCAGCTTTTTCATTGCTAGCAACAGACTTTCCTTATTGCGGCTTTTGCACAGCAGGAGCTTCCTGTCCTAGATCTTGGCAAAGTGAGCTTTATTCTGACAGTGTTTATACCACTTTTGTAGGAGTTGACATTCAGCCATTACAGCACATCAGATACCAAACAGAGACAAGGAACTTAAAAGGCTTGAAAGTCTCTTTTGTGCAATGGAGTCAAGTGCTATAGGTCTAGTGCATGTTTTACCTTTTTTCTAAATCCTAGCTATCCTCTCGGCAATATTGGACACTTCATCCCCGGTCAGTTTTTCAGTGCGTCCAAATGCACAGACATACTTTATGAGCCACATTTCTTGGGCATAGTACATAACTTTTTAGACTGTACAGTATCTTAGGAGATCAGTATCTATAGGAGTTTTGAATTTCTGAAGAGAGTCAAGTGACAGTTCCAAAGCACGAGCAAGTAGCAGGGTGTTTTGTGTCAAGCTCCCAGACAGGCTCCGAGTCACTTTCCCGAAGAGCCCTTGCCATGTTGCAGGTCCGCCCTAACCTGCTTATCCTTCTGTTGTCCCATTCTCAGCCTCTCTAAGGCTAAGGCAGCCATGCGAGCCAACCAGTGGATAGAGCTGTGAAGTGGGGTAAGGTGCAATCTGAAAATAATTTTCATTACCTAACAGTAAAAATCAAGTACAAACAGCTAAAAGGGGAAAGACTGGCGTGCACACTCTACCTAGCTGCTAAGGACCTATCAACCCTGAGACTGTTTTAACAAGGCAAAAGTTGATTTTCTGGAACTTTTAAGACTCAGAACAGCACTTTATCTCACAATAGCTGCTTATTTCAAGAGGATACAAAGCTGAGCCTAGGTGAAGTTTTTCAGTCCAGGTTTTCCTCTCAACTGAGAAAACCAGAAGCACATAAGAGTAACACCAGGATTTGGCAATCTAGCAATGTAAGAAGTTTTAACAGGTTTGTCTTCATAAAATTGTCTGCATGTTTTTAAAGACAAAGTTTTGTTGATATTCTCTGTCAAAGCATTTCAGTTTTTCATTGATTTTTAGCCCTTTATGTTGATTATTTTTTTTAGCCCTTTCACTGATTTTTAGCCATACATCATACTGATTTTAAAGCAATAAAAGCTCCACTTACAATGCATTACCTCTGTTGACATATATTTAATACAGCAATATAATGAAACTATCATTTGGGCGAAACAAAATGTTTCATTCAACCCCAAATACCTTTTCCGCTGTTTCAAATCTCTAAATAAATATTTTTACGCTTTTGTCAACCCAAAGTGATTTCTTCCCCCATTTTCAGAATTGCTAAAGTTAGCTAATTATTAAAAAAAAAAGAAAAGAAAAAACCACCCACAAAAAACCACTACACACCACAACAACAAACCACAGCACTGCAATCATACATTCTGTATACCAATACATTTTGGTAAAGGAGAGACCTCTACATAGAATTTTCAACTTTCTAAATGCCCAGTGCAGACCTAAACCGCTGTTTGTTTGGGTGTTTTTTTTTCCACATGTAAATAACTTCCATAGACTTTAACTGTGCTTGACAGAAGTAAGAATCCCACATGACAGAACCAGCCAGTTGGCAAATGGATTCACCTAATGTACTGTGGTATTCCTACAGGGCTATAGGCACCCCATCCTATTCTTTATCATCAATGATGTCAAGAAGTTAAAACTGCTGTTTTAAAACAAAGTATTTTGAGCTTATACAACAAGTGCTATAAAATTATAGAAAATGTAAAATTATATGAATTGTGTAACTTGTATAGTCTAATGTATATATTTAAATATATTAAATTGATTGTACAATTATATTATATAAAACTATAATACAGTGCTCAAAACCCATTACCTAGACATTACAGGGAAACATAATGCAATGTTCCTCGCTTAAAATAGCAGAAGACTACTTAGTTACTACTTAGAACTATTGTCTTGCAGTTATGGCTATGAGTCAAGAACTGAGGGAGTTCCTCCATGTGCTGACTTATCTTGTGTCATTGAATGCCCTTTGAAAAAAAAATATGCAATTTATTCCTAGCTATTGAACTATATTCACTTATGAACACATCGCATGGCTTAATTAATGTTTATAAACTACCCACTGTTATTTGCTTTGCACACACCTCCACAAACACCCCACACACACAACAAAAAGTTAGTTACACAGCACAGGTCACCTAACCAGAACTCGTTCAGCTTTGTTTGCATTGTTATACAATCATTAATTATACGATCCTACTTCCCCCCCGCCCCCCATAAGACTTCCTCCTATGCCATCCAATACACTGAAAAAAGTGGAACTCAATAAGCAGACTGAATAACAAAGAAAAATAGTGTCTATGCCTACATCTTATTTTTGACAGTTTTCCCTTCGAACACAAATGTTCACTTCCTACAAGGATTTTGCTATGGTGTTAATTTTACTGAGCACCTAAATGTTAGGAAAACGTTGCACCCATTGTATCCAAGGGATGGTGTACATACAAACATACAAAATGTTGATTACCCAGTTCAAAACCAGTAAAATCAGCCCAGACACAGGTTCTCAGTATTACATATTACACAGTCTGGCTCAGCTCCCAGCCATATTTATGGTACTTGTTAATGATCAGGAGTTTTGCAAATCAAACTAAGACATCATGACAACCCAGGTAGAATTACCAACCTAGAGAAAGTTTGGTTTAGGTAATCTGCTTAACATTATGCTGGAGTTTTGTACCAAATGCACTAAAAAGGCTTTACACACACTTTTGTCTTTTTGAAACTTCAATACAGAAGATCTAACTTCAAGTAACCGCACTAACTTTCCCACATCCAAACTCAAAGGCTCATAAGAGATCTTTGTGGGGTTTTTTTTAGGGGGAGAGGATTTGTTGGTTTTGGGGTTTTTTTCCTCCATTCTGAAGTGGCAAAAAGCTGGTTTAAGTTTTGAAAGAGCAAAAAAATTGAGACCTCTTATCTTGGGACTAAGTCAAGAAGCTTGCAGGTACCAGGAGCGGGACAGCATCTGAGGTTATCGACCAGAGCAGCCATGCCTTGGCAGCCAATACATAGCTTGCAGTGAATCCACTGAATCCAGCCACTACCTGGTTATTACATATTTGAGAAACTCATTTTGGTTGCTGGCATAATAAGGTCACCAGGAGGTGAATCCTGCTCTCATCCTCTCCCCCTCTGCAGGTCTGCAATCCACATTCAGTATGCTGTCACATTCAACTAACTGCCAGCACACAGATGATGCTCTTTTTGATGAACAGTCCGAATCTCCCTACAACACATTCCTCCTCACACATGCCTCACAGAAGGAGATAAAGATACACAGGCAGAAGCCAATTACTTTAGATCAAAAAGAGAGATTAACAAAAGAACAAATGGCAGTTAGATGCTGAAAGTCAGTGTGAACTGTGCACCTAATTCCCATTTGGCATTCAAAAAAACCTCCCTGTCACAGCTCAATCATTTACCAAAGGTTCTCTAAGGAAAAAAAAAAAGCTATATTCTGATGTTAGCATACCTGCTACCAGACCCCACAGTTTCAGCTAGAAAGGAAAAAGGTCATTAGACCAAATGTTCTTACAAAAGAATTTTCTTTAATTAAAAAAAAATGTTCCTGCATGGTTTTACCAATTAAATATCATTGGTATTCACTGAATATGCTGCTTATGGTACAAGATTTCCTTCAAAAGACGAAATTACTTTCCATCTGAAAGGAGAAGAGACTAACTATATAAATCCATTTTCATTGTTTTTTATTTGATGTTTGTTTCTGAAATGTAAAACAAACACTGTTTAGATACGCCCCAAGACTTTCATAATTGGTTACATTTTAAGTCGCTCACTGGCATTCATTCAAATGTGCTTAATACTATAGACACACATTGTTAAGAGATTACACTTCATGGTACTTTAGTCTTTGAGGATTGCTAATGGGATATGAACTTTTCACTTCCATTTGGATAATTAAAAACCAGTTGTCCCTGTGTCCAGGCTGAGTCAACGTTCAAATCCTATCTGCTTCCCAGCCAATGTCAAATGAGCAGCCCAGGATGAAGAACCATGCAGAATAAAAGGGATTTTTTCCCCCTTTTTAAGAGAAGAAAGCATGCAGCAAGGTCATTTCCCACGGAGAAAGTGGAAATCACCACCCTTTCAGTTGATGCTATTTTTCCTTGACATGTGAATAAGTCTTATACATTTTCAACTTGGCACTATAGGTTTTTAACAAAGCTAGCACTGGACTACAGTTCCACATTACATTCTCTTAGTCTGTTGAATATCAGTTTTCTTCTTGCTTCAGAAAAATCCTATTACTACATCTTCATCTCATTAAGAATCATACATAATTACTCAATCTCCATGAATTATTCAAAGCACTCATGTGAGCTTCCATTCTGCTTACTCTGCTGCTTCCATCCCCTGTCCCTATATTCACATCTCTGGCAAACAATATTCTTGGCTATAAGAAAAGGGGCACTTATCTGTAACAGAAATGGGCCAGAATCATGAAGCCTTGCCAAAGTACACCCTCTCAGAAACCACCATAAGAAAAAGATCTTACCTTCCTAAGTCACTGCAAGACCTGACTGAGAAAAAATTTTTTTTTTTTAGAATAGCAAAACAAGTCCCTTAGCAAGACATTTCTGTTCATTTACACCAACTTATTAGCTGCCAAAATTGACCTCCGCTTTTAACCACATTTCTCCCTTCCAAATGGCATTTTAATTAAGACGAAATACTGCACAAAGACTTTGAAGAATTTGCATTTGGTAGACACACCATATTGTCATCAAATTGTATACAAATAACCTCAAATTAGAATGAACTACAGAAAGGCAATTAAAGCAAGATATAAATAAAATAAAAATGTTTTGGAACACTGATGGGCTTGCAACAGGTCTATTCAAGAGAGGTCCAAGACACACCACACAATATGCTCTAAGTCTCCTGTCATTCTAAAAGATTTCCAAGTAAGTATCTGTCTTATCATACAAATTTTGCTTTTTTTTCTGATGTACTCTTCAGCATCCATCATCAACACTAGAACTAGACGAAACTGTATTCTTCTTGCCTTATTAAACCTCACTGGTCAGCATAAAAATGGACATAATCAGAGAATGCATTCTTTGGGGTTTGCTTGGTGAGGTGTTTTTTATTGTCGTTGTCTTATAAACAATGCAGAGGGATTGTGGAACCAAGACAGGAAACAAGCCCTCATGCCCCATCTCATGGAAGACTGTCAGTAGAAAAGCATATAAAGCTCCTCAGCTCAAGAGCTTGATGTAAAGTCTTGAGAAGCCCCTTGGTCTTTGCGTTTACTTCACAGGGTTTTGGATTAACTCTTCCAGAGCATGAAGATTCAAAGACTAGACTCATGTCATTACAGATTCCATGGAAACCAGCTTCTTCCCATTCCGTACCTACAAAATACCCAGTAATGTTCTTATTGAATCACAGCCCTAAAGAAGCAAACGATTGTTCTCTATACCAAACAACAAATACATATGGTCCTTTTCAGGCAAACAAACATATTTCCCAGAACTGATCTTAAAATTGCCATTAGTTAAGGCACTGACATGATACTGGTTGTTAAACAGCATGACAAAGGAAGAAAACTCAAGATGATGCTGTGATTTTTTTCTTGTATTATGATCACTCTCCCCTTTCTGTGCCTTGTTTGTAAGAGCCAAACAAGCCTTCCTACTCCACACTCGTATTTCAACAGTAGGTCCCTTTCATGCATTCTGAAGTCTTTGCATATTGCCACAGTAACAGTACACTTTATTTCTTTAACCTCATCTAGGAGTGTTCTCAGGGGAAGCAATAGTCCCTAAGCATAATGGGGAAGCACTGGGGACAGAGGGGAGAAAGGGAAAGAGGAAAGCTCCATCTCAAAACAACTGGATTGCTGCTGCATTCTGAGGACAGCAAGCAGGAAGGGAAATGAAACCCTGTTGCTTTTCAAGAGTAGTCCAGTTGTAATCTCCACATGCCTAAGGGTATGAATAAACAGAACACAATGGACTGGATCTCTGTGGTAACTAAACTGCTTTTTTTTTTTTAAACCAAAAAGACAGATTCATTTTAAAATATAGATGCTGAAAATGCAGTTTAAATTCTTGTTTTGGAAATGTGGGCAGAAATAAAAAAGCTTTACTTTTCATAATTGAAACAAAAAACTTTATAGTATAAGCATCACTATGTCCCTTGCCCACCCTCCAAAAACAGCCTCACAATGAAATGTCAAAGAGTCATGACAATCTGAACACCTAACCCCAAGCCATATATTTTAAGGCAATCCTAGGGGAATACCACGCCTGGGAGGATATCCTCCTGAGTTTGACTAATTCTGCAGCTTTTATAAATAATCTGGAAGTTCAGACCTCAGATAAATGTTGGGTATTATTCTTGTGCTGCTTATTAATGGGACATAAATTAGTTTCTTCTCTCTAACCTTTAGCTAGCTTCAGCGAACACAACTGAAATGCTAACAGAAAATTTAACAGTGGCAGGTAGCATTTTCAACCTGCCATTATCATAAACAAATGCAAATACATGCATGAGTTTTATAGTTTGAGGAAATGTCTAGTACATGGAACTTTGTCACCACATTCCCTTCCTGCAGATCACTTCTACACAGCTGCTGTGCACCTTTGAAAATGACATGACCTTATGGAAACTGGACATTAGACTGCTGCGCTTAGCAAAATGACTCGCTGTTCCATGGCCTCCTTTTCTTATTTTAACTATTTCTACAGTCTTACCATGGATTTTGTACTTCCCCTCCCCACCCACACCCCCCCCCCCCCCGAGTTCCTTACTAGTTTTCTGAGAGCTCCTTTTGTTATTTTAAATTGTGGTTTTCATTTATCTTATATATTCTTTCAGATTTAAAACTGCAAATGTCAGAACAGGTCCTTTGCTCTGTGATGGTTTCTAGAACAGAGACGAGCATTCTTCCCTTTGCTGTTGGGAACATAGTATCTTTCAAGATGGAAATTAGGAAAACTTTGCACCCCTTGGCCAGCCCAGCACCTAATGGCATACTCTGAAAAAGCCCAAGGGTCATTCTAAGCAAGCATCGGAAAACTGTTCAAACCTTTTTAAGTTCCATGTTTCATGTTCTACCCTACAATAATCTCATCAACCCATCAACTCTTCGTAAGAGAGAAGATTTGGAAAGCACATACCATAATAGTCTGTTCTACTCCTACCTCTCTTGATTTCATCTGGGTCCAAATGTTTTGAAATAATTTGAGTTTCTGCAGATTTTCTCTGCTCAAATTATAATTGGGTCCATCACCTTGTTGTGCTAAGAATAACACCATGGAAGTCCCTGAATTCTTTAATGTAGCACCTGATCGCATACATACGTCAGCAATGCTGTCCTGTACTGTTTCATACTATGGGGAAATAAACAGAAGTTTAGATAAGATAAGCTCACAACACTTGGTTAACACAACTCTTTTTTCTATTCCAGAGTTGCAGCCTGCTTTAGGGCCTTACGACTACTGGAAGTGCTACAGTTCTGGACTCACAAGCAGGATCCTAGGATTTCTAACTGTTGACACCTCAGTGTTTAAAAAAAGCCTTCAAAATACTTACTGCAGTAGTTGCTTGGGTGGAATATACAATTTTCAAAAGGTCCATCATGTCAATTACAACACAGGATGACAACTACAGTGCAGCGTTGTATTTGATTTTCTTCTTAAATACTTTTAAGCAGCAGTTTCCAAAATCAAGGATTTTCCACGTTCAGGGATTTAACCCATTCGAACAGTGATACCGATTCACATGACCTCTGTACCCAGACGGAGCTAAATTACTTCCAAGTCAAACGTGAGGGAGGTTGGCTTGCAGTTGAATATGAGAAGAGATGTCAAGGGGTTGTCTGGGTGTTTTTTTTTTATTTTACACAGGGCAATTTTTTCTATTCATAAGGGCAAGGCATTCATGCTAGTCTCAGTTGGGTTATTTGTTGCAGGTGCAGCTGAGCATAGCAACAGTAACAGAAGACACCCATGCGAGCTACACGGATAACAGAAAGCTACCCTTAAGTTTTAAAAGGACATAGTCTCTGCATATTTTATGATCCATGCATTCAGCATACAGTTATTCCAGCAGCGCCCTGCCTCCTAGAGCAGAACACCACCTCATTCACACTAAGCTCCACGAGGATGCTTCAGTTTGAAATGAAAGGTCTGGGGCAGGGGGGATTGGGCAATTGTATGGCATTCAAGAGTTTTGAGTGAATACATTCTCCCTCTCCCATGGCCAATGAAACCAGAAGCTGGAAGTTCAAACAATAAATGAGGCATTAAAAATATACACCTCTTTTCATGCGAAATAATATTTACAATAACTTGGCTTACTACTTCAACAGCCTCTCCCACAGTACTTCTCTAATTCTGGTTGTTTTATCCAATCAGATGGTTGGTATCTTAATACTACTGTTTATGGTGTATCATGTTATTGATTTCTCAAATATCTGTAACTAAGTATTAATTTTTATATTTTGATTATAAGTCCATGATAGAGGGGGCAGAACTGACTACTGCAATTCACAGAACACCAATAATAAATCAGTAAATTAACACATGTAAACACTGACTTTCTGCCAACAGCTCTCAACCTCTCAAATTATTAAGTGTGAATTACAGTAACAAATAGATGAGGCAGGAAGAAAGTAATTTTAATAATTACTGAATTATGTATATTGAGATAAGACTTAGAATCTTGATTAAGAACTGTGGCCTTTCTTTAAGTGCTGTATAGGCAAGTAGCTAAAAGCGTTAGTCACCACAGCCAAAATAAAATGGATAAGTATTGATAACTGCAGGCAGTTTTTAAGCAGATTTCTTCCACAGACTATGCATAAAACTTAGCAAAAATTAATTGAAGCGTTCTGTATGAGTGATAGCAAAAGTAACACACCTATTAAAAAAACTACTAGTACTTTGATCCAATAAAGAACAGCATTATATATTTTCAAAGTTTTCATGCATTTGTAATTATGCGGTAATGCTTGTTTATATGCAGAACCCTGCTTGGAATGGCATACAAATCAAACAAGGAAAAATTTTTCTTTCCTAGCTAGCTATCTCAAATTCTTCCTCCGTAAAAGCAACTGAAAGAGGCATGTAATTTCATTTACAAAGTGCTTTCTATGCCACATTTGTTCTGCATGCAATGCCACAGGTGCCCTTGGTGCTTCAGAGACAGAGCAGAAAGTCTACAGAATGCAGACACTGTAGCATACCTGCTGACTTGTTTCTAAAGTCTGGAAATGCACCTGCAACTCTCATTTCTATGTTCTACATAAAATGAACACTGCAAGATTTGCCTACTCCCACGAAGCGTCTCAAAACCAGAAGTGTTTATCCCCAAGAGTGGCACGTGATTTTGTGCGAAAGTTACAGATGGAAAAAACCAGAGTCACCAGTTATTGGCAGGTCAAAAAAAAAAGCCATTTTTACAGTATACTGCTACGACTGCCGATAGTCAGGGAGAAACCTTTACTCCTTCTGATTCCACCAGTGAGGATCTGTACTGCTGCTGTGTCTAGCTAGGATTGAAGGAAATAGCTGGCCACACCTGGAGCCACTCAATACTGTGTCTTACCACTGCTGATCAAGTGAGGCTGGGCGAGAAAGTATTCCAGCTTCTTGCACTTCTACTGTAGCTTAGTGCATAAGGGACTAGTAAGACAAACTTTTTGGTAGCAGATATTACTTCTAATCATTCATTCTCCATTTCAGTTATAACTTTGAAAAAACATACATAGTTACATTGAACGGAATCTTATAATCAGCAAATTAATGTTCAGCAGTTGGTCACAAAACCCGCAGACAAAAATGCGTAAAATAAACATAGGCTAAGTCACCTAACCAGATCGAAACTCATGGGTCCCAATATAAATCACACAGCGAGAAAAGCGTCAACCAATCTTCAATATATTTGCAAACACTTTTGAGGATTTTCATTTTATTCAGCACCCACTGGCATGAGGCCAGAGTTCAACTGCTTCTGTTAAAAAAAATGGAAGGGTGGGGGGGGAAGGGGAGAGCAGGAGATGGGAAATAAGTACAGAGATGATGTTTGTCCCTTCCTTTCTAGTCTACTTCTATGTGCAAAGCAACAGCTACAACACCATTTCAACTTCCCAAGCTAGGACGACTTTGCTAGCCCTTCCCTAAGGGAGATTAGAACCAGAGAACAAACATGGATGTGATAAATACATAAAGCCCCATCCCCAATGGACCACAGACTGACCCAATAACTGAAAGGCTGAGCTGTGGAAACATTAACCCTTTCCCAAAAGCATGGTTGTTCAGCCGTCCTGCACAAAACAGAAGATGATAAGACAGAACAGTGTTTGGTCTTTTTTTCTTACTTCCACATATATTTCTCAGCAGATGCTTTCAGAAAAGATGAATTTTTGTGTACCTACTGCATCCCACATACAAGAATTTTATTATACATTCCCACCGGGAGACTATGTCCATTTTAACAGTAATGAGGATGTTTCACACTCACCTGCTGCTCATACAGTATACTGTTTCAGCTCCTTCCTGGCACAGGAAAGAAGAAAGCTCTCTGGAATTTTTATGTGGACCCAAATGAAAACAGAACTGAACTTCAACCTCTCACCTATAGTTTCCACATTATAGTTTACACAATTCAAGCAATGTATGAGCTTAAATATGTAGGTTTTGGTCTAGTAAGTTAGATCATCCAAGAGGTGGTCTTAACTGCTGAGGCTGGGCTGATTTTTGAGGGCATTGTATGTCTGTTAAAACTCGAAGTGACTGGGAGTGAAAGCAAGAATTCTTGTAATTCTTACAGTTCCATTCCAGCATCATTCAAAGTATCTTCACACCAGCAGAGGGTTTTGTGCCTTCATGACAAGACCTTACTTTGAAAGGTGATGGTTTTATTTGTTTTCCTTTAAAATGGAAGTTATCTGCATTGTAGAAATAAAGATATAAATGTTAAGCTGTTTGTACGTATTGAAAAACAGGACAGTTAGAGTGCAATTCCTACCATGAAAATGTCTTTCTCAAATCATTAAGAAGCCTGCTACTTGACAGAGTAACTGGTAGTCTTAAAGTAGATGCACAGCTGGACAAGCACAAATCCCCTGTTTTAAATTGGACTTATCCCTTTGCTGGTCAGACAATAATTCCAATTTTGTAATTCCATTGCCCAGGCACTATATGGGTTGGAAATCCTCTCTCACAGAAAGGTGAATTATCTTCCCTCAAGTATTGTTATGAAACAAACATAGTGGTCTCAGAGCCCTTTTAAAGCAGGGAACCAACTCCAGTAAAGGAAACTAAAAGCTACGCTCACGTGAAATAAATTGTCTCGAATTTTCAATCAAGTATCACTGCAGCTACTGTAAGCAGACAGGAAAGCACATCAGAGAAAGTTAGAGACAGCACAACTATGCCAATCTTAACTGCCTCTGTTCGAAGGAAAGTGCTTTATGGCTGGGGAACCAACTCTACTGCAGTGTGATAACAAGTCATACCTGGAGATTAAGGGTTTCACCTACGGAGTGCAGACGTTGTACATGTATTTTTCTTGGAACAAAAGTTCTTATAGAGCCTGTTGGTTTCAAATCATAAACCAAAAAAAGCAATCAATGGAGATATGCCTGCAGATAAAAGCTGCCACTGTTTCCCATACTTGTCCATTTTCTTTTAATATATGACGGATGAAAACAGGCTATTTGTTACTGAAGAATTTAATGTTTTAGTTGCTCCTTTTCCATAAATAAAAAAAAATCTATATTTCCTATTTATAAGATCACAATTAGCTACAGCTTCATCACCAGTTGTGATATCATGCCAGGGAGATTATGCCTTTTTATGGGAAAATAAGCACAAAAAATATTTGGAAAGCTTAAAGGAAGAAAAACTAAAGCAAGTAGAAACGCAGGGGGAAAAGAAACTTAAACAAGGAAATTAAAATTGAAAATATTTGAAATAGCAGGAGACTTGTTCCATAATATATAACATTTCGCAATCAGAACCTGAAGGTTTGTAAATATGAATGCTGATATATGTTCCATGTCTTGGATTCATCAAAGAAAATATTAATGATGAGCACTTGCACGTACGCATGTCAAGAGCCCATTTAGCTAAAATAGGCAAGTTCCATTTTGCATTAGTAAGTTAGAAAGA
The DNA here is from genome assembly GCA_031468815.1 of Morus bassanus. Taxonomy (NCBI): domain Eukaryota; kingdom Metazoa; phylum Chordata; class Aves; order Suliformes; family Sulidae; genus Morus; species Morus bassanus. The sequence continues at coordinate 10,365,564 of CM062583.1, forward strand.
GTAAATGTGTGTATGTGTTCAATGCATGATAAAATCCCAGTTTTCATCCTGGATGATTTAGAAGAAGGAAGCACATGATGTCAGCAGATCATCCAGACGTGGAACAGACTGCCTGCTAAATAAAATCTGTTGGGGCTGCTGAATGAAACTAAGTTAATTTGGCATGTGGACTCCTAACCCAAGTTGCTCTTAATTCACAGACGCTTCTTGCCAGACAAGGGAGTCTTGCTTACAAGGCATTCGCAGGGTACTAGGATGGAATGCAGATTCATTCTTCCTCAGAAAAATTCCCCAACGGGTACATTGCACTGGAAAAAAACCAGATCAACATGCCATCTGGAAGTTCACAGTAGCATAGATGCAAATAATTAGAGTTCAGAGTTGCAATGAGAATCCCTTTCCTTTCTCCCAGGGGTTCTCCACAGTTTTGTTTCTTCTAACTAATTCAGTTAGACACCTGGAAGCTTGTGAATGAATGCAATGAGCAAGGCCAACCCTGACAACAAGCATTCTGAGGCTCGTGGGACCATTTTGCCCCTAGAGCTCCTAGTCCAGCCCTCCTGCCACCCTATTACAAGGCCGCAGCCGATCCACCTTGAGCACAGAGCTTGCACAATTGCATCAAGTGGCTTCTTGTCTGCACATCAGCATGGCCAGAAGGTACATGAAACCCCATAATGTGCAAAGATCAAGGTCTCCTTCCACTTTCCCCCACTTCAAAAGCATCCAGATACCAAGCTGTGCTCTTCCAGGTGAAGATGCAGGCTCAGGTCTTGGGGAAGGGTCTGGAGAACAAGTCTGATGGGGAGAAGTCAAGGGAACTGGGGTTGTTTAGTCTGGAGAAAAGAAAGCTGAAGGGAGACCTTGTCGCTTTCTACAACTACCTAAAAGCAGGTTGTAGCGAGGTGGGGGTTGGTCTCTTCTCCCAAGTCACTAGTGATAGGATGAGAGGAAATGGCCTCAAGCTGTACCAGGGGAGGTTTAGACTGGATATTAGGAAAAATTTCTTCACTGCAAGAGTGGTCAGGCATTGGAACAGGCTGCCCAGAGAGGTGGTGGAGTCACAATCCCTGGAGGAGTTCAAAAAAACATGCAGACATGGCACATGGGGACATGGTTTAGGGGACATGGGAGTGTTGGGTTGACAGTTGGACTTGATGATCCTAGAGGTCTTAATGATTCTATGATGTTAAGTGTACAGTAGGTAAGCAGGTAAGACTGCATGGTGTTAGGGTGATGTTTCATGGAGTAAAGGAGACATAAGAGGGTCTCCACCAGGAGTGGCATTGCTTCCTCACTGCAGAGCACATTTTCAGCCTCTACAGTGCTGATGAGTTTTGTCTGCATCAATGTCTATATTTAAGGATTTCCCTTCCAACTCCATTAAAGTAGAATTTGAAAAAGATATGTACATATTAATGTGGCATCATGATGAATTCAGCGTGCACAGATTTCACGATTTAAGACCTTCAGCATACAGAGATCTTAGTGATTAGCATTGTCCCAAGGGCTGCACACATACATCATTGAGCAGCCTGTTTGATTCACAGTTCCTTAATGACAGGGCCCGCCCCTCTGCCTTAGCAGTTATGCAATTGTTCCCTTTAGCCTGTGACCCGATGAGAAGCTAAGATGATGTGAATGAATGCGACACAGTCCATCCCCTTTTTTCTTAATTCTTCTGGGATTACTGAGTATAGGCTGGTAGGGTTTCAGAGTAGCTAACTTAACAATTCAATCTTGGTTTTTCAGACTTACAAATCCTACTGTATAGTAGGGAAGACAGAGAGGGGTGATGGGTCAAGAGAGCTAGACTAGAACCAGTTCTTATAAAAAGCAACACAATTATACTGAATCTTACTTTCATAACTAACATTTGAAATGCCCAGAAAAATAACTTTTTAACTATTACACTATGAAAAAATGTGTAAATGTGTTTCCAATATGCATAACTTTAATTATCATATTCAGCTTTAATTAAATGTAGTGTGTTAAACAGCAATTTAAGAAGTACTGAAGAGCTGTACAATAAATATGTACTGACTTCTGCATGCGAACTTATGCACAATTGTAACAGGCTTAAAATGGAAAATGTGTACATTTTCAACTTTAGGAGGCTTTAATAAACTATCATTCCTCTTTTGCATAAACTTCATTTGTGATATTTGATGCAGTGCCCATTCTTCATTCATTTGGCTAGCAATCTCCTTCACCATTGAAGCTGATGGTACCCTATATCACATGAATGCTCTTGCCACTCCTTTTGCTATTTTATACAGAAATCTTTCATCACTCACCATCAACTTCATTATACCCAATCTAAATCCTGTCCAGTAAAGACCAGCTCTGTACTTTGAGAACCAGAGATATGCAGGAAGAAAGGGTGCAAGAAGTCTTGCTTTTCAAATCTTAACCCCTACTGCAGAATAAGAATGAGCACAAAAACATCCAAGGAGAATTAATTTGGTATTTTTCAAGCCTTGTAAGGAAGGGCATTCATCACAACCTGATAAGTAGAGAAATCATTAATTCTGAGCACTGCTTATTCAAGTTTCTTCTAGGCCAAGGATCAAATTCAGGTCCAAGGAAATGACCAGCCTGGAAAGGGAAAGCAATCAAAAGCACTGTAACAACTCCATCCTTTTATTAAAGCAACAATAGAAAGAGCCATTGAACTGCTACTTTAGGAGGGTGGAAAAAAAATCTCATTGTATGAGATTGTACAAACAGATCTTTAAGCAGCCTCAATAACCCTGCTCTGAAGGGGAAGAAACTGAGCAATGGCGAAGCAAACTGGACATGCTCTGGAGAGTGAAAGAAGGGACAAAGCTGAAGGGATCTCTTGAGTCTGTGTCTGGTATTCTACTTGCTAAACTACCACAACCGCTTCTCACTACCATAATATTGTAATTCCAATAAATGGTATTTATTAATAGAAGGCTTTAACAAATTAAATTGTCAGAGTGCAGTAAACAAAGGAGAAATACATATCAAACAAAATATTGTAAAAGAATGGAGGAAACAACCTCTTTTCCAACTCTCCTGTTACATGGTATACTGCATCACAGCATGAGATGAACAAGTGCTTTCCAGAACTGAGGCAAGAGGCAAATCCTAGCAAATTTGTATTATGGAAATATTCTGCTTTTTTTCCAGGTCACATTATGCTCAAAAATAAATAGCTTTTTACACCATACGTGTTCCACAAAATCCTTCCAGAGCCTCTCACCTACCAGCACACCACTTGTTTGAGAACTACTGAAAAACCACCTATGCCCAGTACAATTATGGTATCCCCACATCCTTTATCCAGGATAAACACAAAACACCTTCAAAGCATATCATCCACCTTGTGAGGTGAGTAGCCATACAATAAATTTCTCAATTTTGAAGATACACCCTTCCATCTTATTCAAAAAAGAGTAAGCCGCATTTCCCAGATACTTGCATGTTAGCAATTCAGCATTCCCTCACCTAAAATCACTCCTTCCCAGTAAGAAAGTAAATGATGCAATGTCAGTTGACAGACTTAGGAACAGGTCTATGAATTCAGGAAGGCTTCACTAGAATCACTCAGAACATAACAAAACTTCTCTTTTCCCCAAATTTCTTTGTAGTAGTTGACCAAAAATACTTTCTATGAGTAACCAGCTAGTTAAGGAGTTCCCTTCAGTGAAATTAAGGTAAACTATACGATACATTGAGAGGACTGCTTAGATTACCTGTTAAGAGCAATGCAGCTGCATCAAAAAAACTTATTTTATTTTTTTGCTTCACTTCCTTTTTTCTTTGCAACACCACATTACTGGCAGTTTACACAGTACTGTGAAGTATTGTTACAGCTATGCCTTTTAGCCTTTACACCTTTTAGGACATGGAAACATCCTAAATGAGGCATCATCGGTGGCTCTGAATAACACTTCTTAACCACAAAGGAGAAGATAGAACACGAATAAAGAGATCTCCTATTAAAAGAAAAAAAAAGGAAGAATTCTTAAAATCTGATTATTTTATGATGAAGATCAGAGAGATCCCTTTGCACAAGTCTTTAGGTCAATCTCTAATGTACTTTGCCTTTATTTGCCAGACGTCATTTTTAATAATTAAACTTCCTGGACTTCCGATTCTACTTTCTGCATGGTGACTTCATGCATACATCCTTTCAACATAGATTTCCTGATATATTACCAATTCTTTGCCAGACAAGAGGCAACTTTCAGACAGTGAAACTGAATATTGAGCAATTCTAACACTACTCTGTGGCAGGGAATTTGTAAAAAAAAATGGACAACGAGATTTAAGAGAGAGAAGAGATTTTCTTACATTTGTTTTAATTTAATACGTTATTTTTGTTTCTGATGTAGTAGACAAAAATAATAGTTAACAGTGACTGCAGAAGTCAGGAAGAATTGCTGTTAGACAATTTTTTGTATCCACATAGCTTCTCAAAGAACGTATTTTGGGATGACAGAAAATACAAGAGAGGGCAATAAGCATAAGAGGCAAACATGTGGCTTGCTTTAGATTTAAAGGCACCACAGGAGAAACTCACACTGATTTACCCTATTTTTATGGAGCTATGGAATTAAATAGCGTGATAGCAGGCAGAGCTCCATCACCTGTTCCACAGAGCCAGGGAAGAAACAGAGCATGCACTGACAAATCCACTGCGATGCAAATCATTTAACAACAGAGAAGCTGGGAAGTACTGACACTGTACTAATGGAGGTGGCTTGGCTCCCTGGTGTTGGGTTTCTATTTGAAAGCCTTATATCTCAATACAATTTGCAGGGAATGAAATGACTCTACTCTGAAGAAAGTTAGAGACCATGGTTCTCTCCAAGCATAACCCACAATCTTCCTGATGGAAGAACTTTCACACAAAGTTCACTACAAGTTTTAGCTTTAAACAGCCCCTCAGAAAGGCTTCTGAAAGCAAAACAGTTTTCTATTCTTTTTGGTATTCTTCCCCAGTACAGAGCTTTTCATGCCTTTATAAAGAACAGCAAGACGTACCAAAACCGTTCTTTTGGTAGAAACAAAAGTACATAAGATTAATTGGCCACCTTCAGGCACTGAAAGAGATGAGCATTTGAAATAAACATAAGGGTAAGAAAATGAGAAGTAATTAACCTTTTTGGCTCATCTGTCTCCCTGTGCTTGCAACTGGGCACGCAGCTTTGTCACATCAATGAAAAAAAATAACTGATACAGGTACTGGCACTTTCATCAGCTCAGTATTCTTCAGTGTTCTCTGAGAGATGAAAATAAAGCACATTCCTGTTCTGAACCATTACCAGCATGGATGTGAGAATAGACAGTCTACTTCCAAAAGGCAAAATCCATCAAAAAAAAGAACTCTTTATCACGGGAAGAGCTTTTGTGTCACATTTCAGCAACTGATACAGGTGTGCATCAATGAGAAGTGTGCTGCAATAGCCATTTTTGAACCAATGTTCTCTATATGAGGTAACAATAAGTTTGGAAATGGGAAGCTCAGCTTTTTATCCAACCAACCTGAATTTTTTAAATTTAAATCAGTCATAACTGGCTGATTCACTGCAGGAATAGATTACATCAGCAAAAACCAAAGGGAGTTCTGGGTGGAAATCTGATGAGGACTATCATTCAGGAACAGACTTGCAATGAAAACCAGGGGAGACGACTATTGTTTAAATCATAGCAGAAGGAGGAAAAAAACCCAAATTCCACATTTTTCTGAGCATAGTAACAAGATACAATCCTGTTGTGTAGTCCTTTAGATTACTACCCATGCACTTTGTTTTCCCATGATGTCAACAGAAGGTTCCTTTCAATAGAAACTGCCTTACTTACATATGGCCAACTCTTGTTCTAAATAAAAATAAAAAAGAAAAAAGAAAAGCAACAAACTTGTCTTGTGTCACAGCAATATGCTGAGAGTACAGGCCATTGCACAACCCCAGTTCTAGGTGGAAAGACCAACACCACAAACAGCCAAAGAATTTCTGAGCTAGTTACTTGGGGTCAGCGTCATCTTCAGTACACAGGCTGGGGAGGCCTGTCCACAGCTGGACGAGTGATCCCTCGGACATTCAGCCAAAGGAGTGGGACAGCAGAGTTGGCTGGGATAATGAGCAGTTGTGAGTTAAGGCCAAGAACTTGCTAGCACAGAAACAGTTTTCTTCTTGGGAAAGAAAATTGAAGAGAGACTTGTGAATTCTGCATAGCCCTCCTGTCCCCTAAAAGGCAAGGACTAAAAATCTAACAACTGAACTGAAACTCACATGCCTAAATTCTCTTAACCCCTATTCCTACTGTACTGAGAGAGAACTAGAACCTCCTATGGGTGTTTTCAGAGTGCACAACAGGGAAAAGTCCTTTATTCTTTAGTATCTATTTTATCTTCGATAACAATGACTTTGTAAGTGCACCCGGTGGTTAGAACGGTAGGATTTCACATACGTCCAGACTCCTTCCTCTTTCGCTCCCGCCCTTTTTCGCCCACCACCCCCCAGAGTGACAACCTTCTGCAATTTGTCATATGTAAGCCTGTCAAAATGAAAATTTATTCTCCATCACAATGTAATTTCCACTGATTAATGATCAGGGATCCCTACCAATTTACACAGATGCAGACTTCTGAAAAATAAAAGATCTTTTCAAACTAACAGAGACTTGACTGATTTGAGTTGCACATAATCTCTAGTCATCTCAAGCTTTAGTTTTCCTGTCCAAAAAGAGACAGTGATGTTGTCCTGGAGAGCACAGCCACTAATCTTGCATGCCTTGTTCCCTTCCTGCATCACACATGAGGGGAAGATCAATGCTGTTCCTGCAGTGCAGAAACAAATAGTGACAGCAGGATTGCCAAGCTTTAAAGATAAGAATTTGTACTGCCAAGGTTTTAAAAAAAAAAACACAAAAAACCCCCACACAACCACACACTACAATTTTTTTTTTGCTATAGGTCACTAGTTTGAATTTTGTCCAAGTCAACACTGCACAAAGGTTGTTACCATCTGATGCCTGATCTTGTGAGGTGCTAAATGATCTCAAGCTCTGACAGCAGAATCTCACCAGCTTTGATCTCTAGAGGCTACTCTGACATGTCTGGAAGGGGTGGGTAATTGCATTTAACTGCTCTGAGCACAAATGTATAGAAAAAGCACTCTCATTATATGTGTCACCTTTATACCCAGCTCTCCAGAGAGAAGCTAAAGACCAAGTGGCTCCAGCAAGTAAGTGACCTCATATCTCTTGCAGCAATTCCCCAAGGACTGAGGCATCTCATTGACAAAACTGAGATTACACCTATAGCTGCTTCACAGGTTATGATTTTCCCATTGGTTAATCAAGACATTTTTACAGAAGGCAAAAGTTAATGCAATAAACTAATAAAGCAAGAAATTAACAAAGTAACACCTTATAAGTAAAAGGAAATAGGGTTAGTGGACCTAGTAATCACAAAGAAAGCATCAGATTCTATTGTTGCAAGTGAGAGCAGGAGTTTCTATTAAACCAGAGGAAGTGGAAAGGCAAGAATCCCAAGTCTGAGAGAGCTGAAACATTTAAGCTTTGTTAACATTCATAACACTTATTTCTGCATATATATCACCCTATGGAGGCAATATTCATACTAACATTTCTAACTCTCCTGATCCCTGAAAAGATTCACAGATTTTTACATCTGTTCATCCCAATGTCTAATTCTTGTTCATTACTCCAGCCCCAGATTTGAAAATAAATAAATACTGTTCCCAGCTCCGAAAAGATCGCATTCCATCTTGCTCCACTTACAGGTTACAGCTTTAGCATCATAAAGCACCACGCATTTAGATATGGGAACTGCCCAATAAGCAGCAAAACTTGCATCTACCTCTGGAAGGACCCCAGATACATGACTTACAATCTGTAACGTTTTTATAGATGATGAGGCTGGTTTAGATCACTTTTATGAGGTGTTTTAAAATTTGTAAGTTTTCATTTTGCCCTCCCTTGGAGTCCATTTATTAAGGAAGAGAGGCTTTATAGGTAGCAGGGAACAAGAAAATTACCAGATTAAAAACAAACAGAAGAAAACCCTGTTGAATATTTCAACTCCTTCATTCTATAAAAGAGGCTGCTTATAAGGAATATATTACAGTATGGTATGACATAGTGTTTAATCATTCAAGATACCTTTGGACACTTCTGAATCCATGTAAAGTCTATGTTATATATGATATATCAACATTAAAATTAATTCTAAGTATATAATTCAAATTAGAAACAACTTTAGAACAAACTTTTTGTTTAACAAATGGGTTTTAATTGGTAAGCAAAGTTTTTGGAGAATTAGAAATTTAACGAAAGTGTGAACACCTAACTTTATAGATAGGTTTTAGTGCCATGAAGTACTGCATATTATTCCTGTCATGCAGAAGAAAATTCTTACTTAGTAACAAAAAACCCACACACACAAACCCAAAGTATCTATTTTCGAATATTTAGAATGGTATATCTTTTACTCTCCTCTTGCTTTGGCATTTAAAACACTTGAACTAAGTGGCTAAGGTTATTTATGGGAGAGGCAGGACAAATACCAATGAAAAACTATTGTGCTTCAAATATACTTTATGCAGCTTAATAAGAATAAAGTACCACTACTGAGATTCAAATTTGATCATACCAACTCTAAGCTACACTGATAGATTAGGATCTTTGACTTATACATTTTCCTCAGAGGGCTTTACAATTTTTTAATAGATGTTTCACTATTAATAACATGTAGTCTCCAGATCAGTTTAAGATACTTACTTTATCTTGAAGAACAAATCTTTGTAGTTGAAAATTATGCTATTATCATATTAACTTCCTTGGTTTTAAATCCTAGCTACCTTATTTTACTAAGGTAGCATTCACCTCTATCTTTTACAGCATTCATCTCTATCTTTTAAAAGAACAGTTCAATAAGTGAAAAGATACTAAAAGTACCTTGTTTTTAAATAGAGAAAATAACACTAACTGTAATTGCCTTAAAAAAAAAAGGCAGCTGTAGTAACTTACCCTTTTATTTATCTTTCAAAGACCTTAAGAACCATTTTTCAGTGAGCTGCAGACAATTCTCAGAAGCTGTATTTTCAAATTAAATTTAATATCTTAACCCATGTCATACATCTCTAATCAAGCACAGTAGTTTGAAAGGATAGATTTTCCCAATGAAAGAAAACAGACTCAGCATTTGAAAAAACTACACTATATGTAAACGCAATTGCATTTTTTTATACCGAAGATAGGCCAATAACATTTACACAAATGGAGTTTTGTTACAACCGCAAGAGCAGGAAGCTGGACCAACTTTTATACAAGCAAACATACTGCTAGAAGAGCAGTCACTTACTACAACACAAGCTACTGAAGAAATATTTCCAATTTAGAGAGATATTTAAAAAGATTAAGTAAATCAGAAGTCAAGTCTCTAATAAAAATTTGTAACAGAACCACTGTCAAAAACCAAAACAAAGCATACAAAGGTCCTGGCATACCCAGGTAAGCACAAGTATCTTGAAAAGATTAATCAGCAAAGCCCAAATATTTGCAAGGTAGTCAAGCACTGCTCTCCACTCACGTGTAAATTGGGTGGTAAAGAGCAGATACAGAACAAATAAGTGACAATTATATTTAGAAACTCAAGATTTTTTTTCCAAACGAGTCTTCTCCATCTCAGTTTCATGAATCCATATGTCAACCAAGGTAACCCCTTAGCCTAGCAAAGCTACCCTAAGCCAATCTCTACAGCTTTTGGCTCAAAAAAAGGATATAGCTTTTCCCTCCTTGGTTGCTATAACCAGCAGAATCAAGAGAGAAAATGAGAGGAAGATAGCATTAACTTTTAAGTTGAGTTTGGAGCAAAGTTCAGAATTCCATTTTTGGATTAAGAACCCAAGTAGTACTTGCTCATTTCCCCATCCTCCTTTTTCATCCTTCCACTTGTGGCTCCTTTCCTCAGGAAACCTTCAAAAAGATAGCTAGGCAAACATTAAGCTCAGAGACGTGAGGGTCCTGTTGACTTCAAGGTCATTACTTGCATGCCTGCTCAGTGGCTGGACAAATACCACATGGACTATCCTGGAGGGCACTGTGCCTGAGGTCTTCAATCTACCAAGACAGATCTCTTTCAGTTTAAAGAACAGAAATACGTTTTAAACACATAAGCCTATAAATTCATTCCCTAAAAGGCCCAAATAAGTTTGCATTATTTATATTCCTTGAACAAAGATGACAATCACGTTACAGGTTATTCATCACCTTATCAGAAGACAGTGATATAATTGTATATAATCGCATGCTCAGTCAGATATCAGTGTGTTCCGTCTGAAGCATGATAAACACTTTTCAGAACTGTAGTCTTAAGTGCTTAACTCTTTGCAAAGCCAGGATCTTCCATGGCAACTGCTAAGGGACCACATAAATGTAAACACACTATTCCAGTAGTACCCCAAGAAAACCCTTCAGACCAGACCAGACAGCAAATATTAGTATTTGGTTAGCTTCTTTCCACAATTACTGTCAGAGACCTATCATAGTTGAAAAACTGTAATTATCTATTTCTCAATATTCACTCCCCAAGAACACAGGAGTTACGCAGAATATTACAACTCAGCTTCCCATATTGTATCCAAGACTTCATGTGTTGCACATAAAGCACTAACCCTAAATACAGCTTGCAGGTAATTTGGAACATGCCAGTTCACAGCACATAACAGCTGGATGTTTTATGTTCAGGGCTCTGTTAAACTTATGAGTACTTTATCAAACAATTCTGCATCCAAGAGACTCTAGCACTCTGAAACTTTTGTAATCTGCCTCATACATTGTTATGAAATGATAAGCTCAGTATCTCCCCTACTGCTTTATGAGAAGGTTAGCCTTTCCCTGGTCTGAATAATACATCAGTACTACAGAAATATTTAAATCCCAACTGGCTTCCAAAAAGTTAAAAACTTCATTCTCTTCAACCCAGCCCACTACAAAACAGTAGTAAATCATCTTTATTATAAATGCAGACTATTCCTCCAACTACATTTCCCTTCTAAAGAACAAAGCTGTTTTGTTTATAGTTTAACTAATGTCATTCAACATCAAATACCACAAAAGGCTTCTACCCCCTCCACCTAGTTCCATGACAAGTTGTCACACAGTTCAAATACAGAATAGCTGTAAAAAGTTGATATCAACAACGCACGACTTTGAAGTATCCTGGAAAAACTTTTGAAGTAGAGCAACATTTAAAAGCAAATGTGCTATTGCTTCTAGTAACATTGTCCAACTGTTCCGAAATTAAATAATTTAGCAAGATAATCAACCAAAAAACTGAATTAACTAAAGATACGCTGTCTGTACAAATCAGATATTGCTGTCCGCTTACTGCTTTAACAGAACACACTTTTGAAAACTTATTTTTCTGAAAGCTAGCATAAGTCTCCACTGTTCTATGGTGTTTTTACACAGGGGTGGGGCAGAAGGAAGTATAACAAGTAGTTCTTTAAGCAGCAGAACTAGTCAAGTGTCATTTCCCATGGATTTGTGTCCTGACAATAGCTGAATTTGGAATCTGAAGCATGAACTGTTTAGGCAAATGCATGCTTCTTGACCATAGAAGCTGTTGTAAGACTGCCCATCTGCCTAGAATATCTGTTGTGCTAAAAACAAGGGAGCACCTCCTCCAGGTGCAGGGGCTCCTTCACAGCAGGAAATGCTAATAGGAACTCCCCAAGTCAGCCACCTCTTCTTTGATTTTGCCCTACTGCCAAGTTCAGCTGAAATTAAACAAGATTAGAAACTACAAGGGAAGAGGAAATACACACGCAAGCACAAACAAATTTCCTTTTGAAAACAAGATAAAATGGTAAATGTAATAGGAAATGTTTCTCTTAGCTAGTAATTAGTACGGAGCATAATGTAATTCTAAAGCAGAAACATATGCTGTGTATGCTACAAGTTCTCATCAAAATTGTCTTAAACTTCACATTTATATTTAAATATGTGTGTGTATACATATATTTAAACATAAATATCTTTGATTACATGCACATATAAAAGGCAAAAGGAAGTATACTATTCCCCCTTTTGGCTATTCAGGATTCTTTCACCTCTGAAAAAACATAAGCCTGAAAACACTTTGAGTTACCCAGTCACCTCATGCAAGAAAAAATGGTAATAAATACTAAAAGGAGCCCTTTTAAAGAAAGGAATTGAGATTAAATTACTCTGCCCAGGAATCACTACTCCATATTTTACTTCCTTAGTAATTGGTAACATCCTATGTTATGAGACAGAAAAAATTGAGTTCTGCATCAAAAATGCATCATTCATGAAAATACATTATTGTAACTTCTAGTGAGGATACATAGTTTTACAATTTGATTGACACTACTTTTATCTAGCAGTCCCTTCACAGTTTTCATGTTATTTTAAGATATGAAAGCTCTTACAAAAGACCTAAAAAAATGGTAATAGCATTGGTGTATGATTTTTCCAGTATGCTGGATTCCTGTTTCTCCTTGGGAAAATAACTTTTTGGCATTGCAAAAGGTATAGTCCAGCCCCACAGCAAAAGGACACCAGACGTGTCAAATCATAAAAAGGTTTGGCATGCTCTCAAACTAGAAACAACACAACAACAAAAATCACAATTCATCTTTGTGGATAAACAGTGGCAGGAAAGGAGAAATGGCACACTATCCTCCACAGTCACAATGGCACAACAAGCTCTCAGAAAAAAATGTATCACCCAGGAGGCAAATTAAAAAGAATCTATAAAATGTGATGAAGAAGAAAATTGAACAGTAGAGGAGAACATGAAAGCAATACATTCACACAACCTTAATTACTGAGTTTGGGCCTGGTCTCACCCCCAATCTGCTTTGCTTGATCTCGTGGAATTCAAACTATCATTTTCTTTAAATATTCTTAGAAATACAGTCCTGAAACTGGCCCTCAATTAGATTAATCTTCATTATCAATATCATGACACATGCCACACAAATTGCTTTTGCACTGTGAGATTGGAGCAGGGACTGGGACCTCGGGCTGATTGTCAGGGTCTTGAGTCATTCTCCCTCACTTTCTTAGTCTAGCAAACACAGTATGCAAAGTGGAACTCCTCCATGGGAAATACGAAAAGCAAAATAAACCCTCCTGTAATCACTTACAAAGCTGGCATTTACCTTGCTTCTGGAAGAGCTGAGAGATGTCTAAGTCTCATCAAAGGAGAGATTAAAATGTGTTTCTCCCATATGTCAGGAAAGCACCCTACATGTTTCACTGACTACTCTCTGATAGAACAGTGCTGTCATAATCATCCCTTGTCCTTTGTGAACAGTGGGAAAGGTGAGAATTTCATTTATCCACATTAAAGTAATAAAAATCCAAGTATAAATAGTTTTATTCAAATGAGAAGCACTTCTACTCTGATGCTTTCAGTTCACTTCAACAGATACTTCACACTTCTCCATCCCTCAACTTCAGTCCCAAATGACCCTTTCCTTTTCAGCTGCACAAAAAAATGAAAATAAATTAATTTCCATGTTTTATGCATATTAGCAAGTAACTTCACTGTGGTGGGTTGAAGCTGGCTGTGTGCCAGGTGCCCACCAAAGCCGCTCTATTAATCCCCCTCTTCAACTAGATGGGAGAGAAAATATAACAAAAACTCATGGGTGGAGATAACGACAAGCAGAGATAATTCACCAATTACTGTCACAGGCAAAACAGACTTGATTGGGGAAATTAATTTATTACCAATCAAATCAGAGTAAGATAATGAGAAAAAAAAACAAATCTTAAGAACACCTTCCCCCCACCCCTCCCTTTTTCCTGAGCTTAACTTAGCTCTGATTTTCTCTACCTCCTCTGCTCCAGCGGCACAGGGGGAAGGGAAATGGGGGTTGTGGTCAGTCCATCACATATTGTCTCTGCCACTCCTTCCTCCTCAGGGGGAGGACTCCTCACACTCTTCCCCTGCTCCAGCATGGGGTCCCTCCCTCCGGAGACAGTCATCCATGAACTTCCGCAACGTGGGTCCTTCCCACAGGCTGCAGGTTCTTCACTAACTGCTCCAGCGTGGGTCCCCCATGGGGTCACAAGTCCTGCCAGAAAACCTGCTCCAGCGTGGGCTCCTCTCTCCACAGGGCCACAGGTCCTGCCAGGAGCCTGCTCCAGCGTGGGCTTCCATTGGGGTCACAGCCTCCTTCAGGCACATCCACCTGCTCTGGCATGGGGTCCTCCACGGGCTGCAGGGGAATCCCTGCTCTGGCACCTGGAGCACCTTCTCCCCTCCTCCTTCACTGACCTTGGTGTCTGCAGGGCTGTTCCTCTCATCTATTCTCACTCCTCTCTCTAGCTGCAGTTGCACAGTTGTTTTTTTGTTCCCCCTTCTTAACTATGTCATCCCAGAGGCGCTACCACACTCGCTGATGGGCTCAGCCTTGGCCAGCAATGGGTCCATCTTGGAGCCGACCAGCATTGGCTGTGTTGGACATGGGGGAAGCTCCTAGCAGCTTCTCACAGAAGTCACCCCTGTAGCCCCCCTGCTACCAAAACCTTGCCATGCAAACCCAACAGGTTAACACAATGTAAGAAGATCTCACACTGTAAGCAGTGAACCATCTGGTGCTGATGACCAAGCGCTCACAGAACAGAAATGCAGGGTTTTACTGGGGACTAGCACTGATCCAGTGCTGTGGACTAACTGTCCTTCACCAGCTTTAAGTGCACTCCTGGAGACTATCTTCCAGTTTAATTTCATCTGAAAAGGCCTAGTTTGTGCAGCCTGAAATTGCTTCATGACAGAAACCAAAAGGTGGTAACAAGGGCAGGGACCAGCTTCAAAATCAACCTAGTGATTCAAACTCACATATACACAATCACGCACTTAAGTCCAAGTTGTGATTTCAATTTTTTTTGTGGAGGTCACCCAAGAAAACGTGCACGGTATCTCCATCTTCATTTGTACATGAAACAAAATATTCTCATGGCTCTCACCTGTGCTGAGAAGACAAAGGAGAGGCTCAGTCCCACCTGGTTCAAAGGTAGGTAAAAAAGAAGTGCTGCTTTTACAGTCCCTACACACACTACACCTGGCTCTTCACTGCATGATCCATCTCTCACCTTCTAAAGCAAAAAATCACTCCAAGATTAACTTGCAAATAGCTATTATGACAAGAGCTTAAGCTTCTTATGAGGTAAATTGCTATCAATCTTTGCCTCATAAACATCAGCTTCCATGTGTAGGCCTCTGCTTCTAAATTCTCTACAAAAAGTCACTTTACCAATCTGAACTGGATAAAAAAAATCAACAAAAAAAATTTATTTTTTTTTTTAGCTAAAAGGATAAAACTAGCTGCAAGGTGTAAGCAACAGCTGCTATATACAACAATTATTTTTTCAGTTAAAACATTTAGATATCAGAACGTATTTATACATTCTTTAGAATAGAGTGAGTTGACCCTCTATTCAAGTTGACTCTATTCAAGAGGGCCAGCCGAGTCCTGGGGTGCATCAAGTGCTGTACTGCTAGTCAGTCGAGGGAGGCGGTTGTCCTGCTCTACTCTGCACTGGTGCGGCCTCACCTCGAGTACTGTGTGCAGTTCTGGGTGCCACAGTACATTAAGGGTATAAAGTACTACAGAGTGTCCAGGGGAGGGCCATGAAGTTGGTGAAAGGTTTAGAGGAGAAACTGTATGAGGAGCAGCTAAAGTCACTTGTTTTTTTTCAGCCTGGAGAAGAGGAGGCTGAGGGCAGACCTCATCATGGTCTGCAGCTTCCTCACAAGGGGGGAAGGAGGAGGGGCAGGCGCTGATCTCTCCTCTCTAGCAAGCAATGATAGGACCCGAGGGAATGGCAGGAAGATGTGCCAGGGGAGGATTAGTTTGGATATTAGGAAAAGGTTCTTCACCCAGAGGGTGGTGGAGCACTGGAATAGGCTCCCCTGGGAGGTGGTCATGGCACCAAGCCTGACAATATACAAGAAGCACTTGGACAACGCCCTCAGAGATATGGTGTGAATTTTGGGGTTGTCCTGTGCAGGGACAGGAGTTGGACTCATTAACCCTTGTGGGTCCCTTCCAACTCAGGACATTCTATGATTCTATGATTATTGGTTTCATTTTTTCCAAGAATGTTAAGGGAGCTCTTCATTATTTTTTCCCTCATGCATAATGTAGTTACAAGAAAACCTTGAGATATCATAGCTCTGTGGTTGAAATCAGTCATATTTTTAGATATCTGCCCGTTCAGAATACAGCTCATCACTGAATTCAACTTTTGACTGACTTGTTAAGTGTCAGAAGAAAAGGTCTGATGAATTTACATTTAAAATATGATTTAACTTTGAATTTTAATTTTTAAAAAACGGTTAATTTTAAATTTTTTTGAGGTAGGATGTAGGAAAAACAAAATACTTGTTTATACAAGCATCCAAGCATATCATGCCACAACTTCTGGACAGGACACAGCTTCTGGTAGCTCTAACATCTTGTGCTGGAGTATATCCAATAGTCCACTGTTAATATACTGCCCTAGTTGGACTGTGGTACGCCTCAGTGACAGCTGATGCTTAACCTTGAAATTTTGCATATATCTCCCAGAGAAGATTAAGTCATAGAATTCAAGAGTGAAGAGAGAAACTAGAACTCTGTAACATACCTTATAACATTGGAATAAATGCATCATCTCCACATTCTTACTTGAGGCAGCATGAAGAAACCCCTGGCTCAGACTGATTTTCAACTACTTAAGTTTGTTTCTCCCTATTTTAGACTAGAGGAACTACCTCAATTTCTGCTCTACCTATCAAGAGCTGAAGGCTTGGCTGGAGTTCCCAAGGGCAGCTTGTAAACTTCACCATTTCATTTAATTATTTCCCCTTTTTTGTCTCCCAAATGTGTTTTTGAGATGTAAAGCAACCCATTCTACCACACCAGAGACTGTTAAAAACAGTATAAGCTTTCTCGTCATTAGTGGCACTCCAGGTAAGAGCTTTCAGTGATGACAGTGATGAAAGTTGATGGTTGATAAAGCAATGTATAAGCAGTGCCTAAGAATAGTAGGAAACAAAGTAATCAATGGATTACATTTATGTATGTACACCATCAGGACATGAATCAGTCATTCAAAATCTGGGTTAAAATAAAAACCTCTCTCTAGATGAGCTAGTGGAATCCACAGTAATCCTTCACAGCTGGAAATGTGCACACTACAGCACTTCGTAGAGCTCAAAGAATACAACCTAACAGTTCATTTACACACTGGTAGTTTAAGAGCTTCCTTCCAGCTGATGGATGTCTCACAGTTTTTGCAGCCTCTGAAATAAACCCTTGTCATTCAAAATGTGCCATTAGCATTCACACAATGTGAAATAGTCCCCCCTAAACAAGAGCGAACTATACCACAGAACAGTTACCCAGAAGCCTTTGTACTAAGTTAATGCAGAAAACTTCTGTTTACTAATAGTTAGCAATTAAGGCCCTGGAGTGTATACCTTGATTCATTTCAATCTCCTGGAATTTGTATGAATAAGGGATCTAGGAGAGTAAGAATAAAAATGCACTGTCTGTTAAAATGCAAGAGAGGTGTACCTAATTATAAACCACAATAGCATTCAGCTGGTGCTTGAAGAAATTTGGTCTTAGTTTCCTAGTACTAGAGCTTAGTAATTGCATAGTTAAGTTTTTCCAATCACCCTCCAAACTGTACGTCCTCTAGTTTTCTAAAGGGGATATTGTTATGTAAAGAGAACCATGCATACCAACGTATTGTCTTGCAACTTTTGTCATTTCTTACTCCATAACACCATCAAGAGTAAGACTTTGCTACTTGCTTTTTACACACACTTTTCACAGGTGAAAAGGGTTTAATAAAACAAGCAGGAGAGAATCAATCCATAAAGTGCAGGTTGCAATACCTGCTGCCCAGAATAAAAATACATAAGGAAATCCAAAGTAATTCCTGGTATACATCCTTCACAATCTGTACTGTCCATTTGAATCCCATGGCCTAACACACAAAAATCTTAATCGCATTCTAGTTTACTAATAATGCAAAGGCTGAGCTACACTAAAACAATCAATATGCAAGTCTAGTGAAATATACCTTAAAATATTATATATAATCACTTAACACACAACAGATTTGCCTTTTGCAGGCACAAGTTACCTGTTCACAACTCCCAGGCGCCCAACATACCTAAATAGCAGATAAGTAGCAATCCAATAGCTCCCTTCCCAAAACAGGTTGCTAGGTCTGAAGCATGGATAGATTTTTCTAAGTTTTCTAACTTATTTTTTACTTTTTGTGACCCATGTACACATTGATCTTCTCACTCTAGGGTAGTCCTGGAAGGGATTTATGCCTTGCCTACCTCACAAATACAAAACAGGTTTCTTAACATATACAAATATGCATGCTCACAAGAAGCAAAACTGACTCCAAAAAGTAAACAAATAAGCCTTATTTGTTACCTGTATAGATGAGCTGTATAATTGACTTCTAAAATGCAGAAACCCTCTCTGAGAGCTGTTGTTCAAAGGCAAACCTTCAGCAGACCACCACCTCTCTGGAGGACACTCAGCTTCCTGTTCCCAGCAAGGCATCCTTCCCCACCCAGGTGTTGCAAATTCCCTTTCAAGGTCTCCTTTACAGCTGCCTTCCCTTACTGTGCATCAAGCCCACACCTGCACACCACTCCATACTCCACCTAGAGTCATCTGCTGACCCCTAAATGCACTTCATAATTGCCCTGCATATATATGGCATGTGTAAAGCTGACAGACCAAAAAAAAAAAAAAAAAAAAAAAGAAGTCATGGATTCAAGGTATCTGCTAAAAGGATTGTGTAACTCTGGTCTTGACCCTGCTCCTGTTGAAGTCAGTGGTAACTCTCCCCATTGACTTCAATGTGACAAGGTAAGTTTTCCTGCTTGGGAGCTGTGATAGTCCACAGTGTTCAGAAAGGGGAGAGTCAGGAGAAAAGATGCAGGTTTCTGTCCCACAGTGATGGTAGAAATCAGTCTTTTAACTACCAGACAGACAGTTCAACCAGAAGAACTGCTCCAGTTGCAAAATATCTTCTTAACAGAAGAAAATACCTTTCTTTAGCCCAAACAGATGAGTATCCATATCTGTGAGAGGCAGAACTGCAGAAGTTTTGCTACTGACCTTGCTAAAAGCAGGATCAAGACTATTTTTTTCTTCAAGAAGTCATATTCTTACTCTCCACTGAATCAAAATAATGAACGGAAAGGCAATAACTGCTCATTACCTCTATAACATCCCTATAAAATTTCTATAAAATATTTCTGGTGGTTATCCTAAACATCATTTTTTCCTCAGTACTAGTTTTTAAAGATTTAAGACAGATAATGGAACATTTCATGAAGGGATGGAAACTCAACCTATAATCTGCACAAGATGAAAGTCTTGATAAATCAATGATGCCAAACAAATGCAGGCAGTTGTTTGCCCTCCACATCTGAAAGATCAGTTTCTTGAGTTTGTCAGATTCAATAAACATGATCCATTAGATGATGGAGAAAATGAATCCTGTTACATGCAAGTAATATAAAAAATTCATTTGAGATGCTGGATTTCATCTCAAAACATGGCCCTTTTCCAGCGGGAAGTAGTAAAAAGTAACACCATTTGCTTTAGCATAATAGATACTTCATCTAGATATGTTGTTCTTCATATGTAGCTAGATTTTACTTAACTCTAAAAATTGAAATCTGTACTGTACCATCTTCACCTCTGCACAAACTAACATACCTGTAAGCATACATAATTCAATAATTGTGTCAAGAGATTCTGAAAATAATAGCATGTAAAATAATAAATATTTCATTTAATAAATAATAAATATATGGGTAGATGTGACTTCATGCAGGGTGAGCTTGAGAAAGATATAATGCATTGGCTGCATCCATCAGTAGTCCGGGGAGGCATTAGAGGTTCCAGGTATGAAGGGTGTATTAATTTCTTCTTCCCTATGTGGATATATAAGGAAAGTCCCAGTTCTCTGGCTCAAGATTTTCTGCATCTTTGAACCAGCCAACACTACTAAACCCCCTTGATGGTTATATAAGCACTGCTTTCTCCATTTCACAGAAGAAAAATGTTAAGATTAAAAAAAAAAAAGACAAAGACAAAAGGAACAATCACTGCCATCAAAATAACAGACATGCTTTGAAGGGGCCTAACTCCAAAGATAGGGCTAAAGGGGAGCAAAGGTGGGTAGAGTGAGGAAAGGTTGGTCAGGACAATGAAGAATGAAATCTGGTTCCTAGCAGCAACTCCACAATAAGCCTGGCAACTCCTTTAGAAACTTCTATTGCAAGCTCTGTATCTATAGGGATATGTTCTGTTCTGTGAAGGTATGGGAAGGTCAATTCATTTGCATTTGTTAAATGTGCCGGGGCATTTAGATTGCACATTTAGATTGCAGTGCCACAAAATGAGAAGATTTATAATAAACTTTGATGCAGTCATGACAATTATGCTGTTTTATTAGTACTAGCCAGCATTTATCCAAAGTAGGGTATAAAACCCTCATGGTATAATTTTAAAACTCTCTCTAACCTTAAGAGTCCACAATCTAAAACCTTGATCCAACACACATCTAGAACATACATTCTGGAGCCTGTGCCAACATCCACAAAAAGAGAGAAAATGTCTCATTTTTCTCCTTTCACTGACCTTTCTCTTTTCTTCACCTGAACTGCAGTAGAATCAATATCTTACAAAATCAGAAACAATTCTCATAAGCACAGATTTCATTTGCTCAGAAAGCAATAAAATCTTAACATAAATCATTTTAATTGTTCACCATAATAAAAGACTTAAAAGGAATTCTTCATCCACACTATTACTTTTTAATACCCATTTATGTAAACCACATAGAATGTCAGAGAAAAATATATTTAAGACTTGAACTTGTACTGCTTGTGCATCAGGCATCTGGACCCTAGCAACTGGATTATTGCCTACTCTGTCTGACATCCATCAGTTTCTCTGTACTTTACAGAGATCCAAGATAGTGAATACTTTCACTAGATTTGAGGCAGTGAGATGAAGGAGGGAGGTAGAAAAAAGAGGAAAACTATACTTGAAATTTGTTGGATCATACCACTAGATCAAATACCCTTTACCCATTCCAGGCTCTCCCCCTCCATACCTGAACAACCTCTTCCCACTCTCCCAAGGCGTGTACGCAGGAACACTGTCTCCTCAGCTCCTGTCGTCTTAATGTCTCAATAACATGGAGAGTCCCCATCATTATCTATCCAAAACACACTATAAAAGTGGTTTATTTAAATCACCTGGTGAGGAAACAACCTTAAAAGGAAAGTTTGTATTTCAAAAATTGTCTTCTAATAACCAGGGAAAACTACCCAGGTTTTCACTACCTAGGTAATTCAAGATTACTTTGGTACTCACCACATTGATGGTGTATTGCACTTAGGGATCTGAGGACTGCAAATGCAAGATTTAAAAAAATTAAAACACAAGTCATAAACCTCCATTACCATCAATGCCGTCAAAACCTCTAAATTCACAGTCTGTTTGAAAACGTACCTTCCTTTCTAGCTGCAAATAGCAAAGTCCTGATCTGGTTGCCAAGAAACCAGTACTTGCAATTCACAGAGTTCATGTTTGAGAGATAGTTGCACTTACAAACATTTATGAAAGCAAAACTAAAGCAAACCGGAAAATGTGGTATAAATTTCTCTTATGATTTGTCAGTATCATCCTAAAACAAACGACACATCCCAAATCTCCCATGCTCAGATTACTATGTTATCTGAGAAACATTTGTGGACTTTTGTTCCAGCTGTTTCTCTGAAATACTGAATTGATTACCCATGTACTCTTTATGGGTTTCACTGACATCTCTTCATGAATTATAACATGGTCACTAGGGTCCTCACCAACATCAAGCTCTACTAACTCATTGTCCCACTTTGTGGATTACTGCAGTAGTTCACTGATTAAATCCAGAGTTAATCATGATTATTGTGCTGTGACGTACCTTGGGACACATGACATGAAAAGTACTAAAATAATGCAGTTGAATGTGATTACTCTGTATCTTCTCAAACCCATTTATATGTTAAAGACTCTCTTTTATTACATTCAATATTACGTTTCATAGAAACTCTAGTCTTAATCTAATTTTCCCATGCTATTTTTAATTATTAATATTACTGTTTGCAACCAGAGATTTGACAAGGTTGGCTCCTCTTTGTGCTAGGCCCCGCACAGGCATAAAATAAATGAAAATTCCTGGCAAAGACAATTCACAAGGTGTAACAGCCAGTAAAATACATGAAAGACAAGACGAAACAACTGAGACAAACAGAAAGGTAGAAGGAAACCAGTAAGTAAATGATAGATTATTCACGTATCTATTTTAAACAAAATCAGTCGCTGCTTTTTAACTTCCCCAAAATACATGTATTCACTAGCTCTCAGTCAAGCGATGCTGCTTTTATTTTACATATCCATTCACTTTTATGAGATTAAGAATAAATAAAACATGTAGCCAGAAAAGTTACAGGTAGTTCTGAAAACCTAAGTCTAAAGATTGGAGATCTCTGTGATTCACCAGGCCACTACTGTATTTACCTCATAGTATCTCATTGCAAAAGAATACTTCTTATACCCTATAATAGCTTTCTGTTGTTTGGATTCCATAGATACATACTTTAGAGAAGGACATCATAAGATGCTCCTTGACACTTCCACTGCTCTGGAGCTATTTTGTAGTTTATTAGGTTATCCTTGTTGCACTTACTCACTCAAACAAACATGCCATCACTTCCACCTTTTTTTATTTTTTTCCACTTTTTCATTTCTTTTCAGTTTTGTCCAGTAGGGGTGTCATTGTAGAGGTATGAAAATGAAGAAGGCAGTTACTGAGTTAGCCAGAAGGGTAAACTTGTGTGAAGTGTGAAAGGCAAAACTCTGTGAAGTGTTCTGCAAATCTTTCAGGAATGAACCGTAATTTAGAAAGTACCAAGGCTTCAGAAATGGTGTGATATACCAAAGCTTTCCTAAGGTGCTCTTCGACACATTCTCTGAAGGATGAGATCAGATGACCTCCTCCCTTTAAATAAAATGCTTTTTCAAGAGGAACAGATGTCAGTAAAGACTGCTGCATATCCAACATTATATACATCAGATGACACTTCCTTTCCAATACCCATTTGCAAGCAAAGAAAGACTAAATACTTGGTATAGCAGACCAAATAATCTAGCCACAGATTTAGAAACATATCCAAGCATAAATTTACATTTTCCCTTTAGGAAATGTTTACTTTGTTTAATAAAGCAAAAAAGAATTAGGAAGAAGTCAGGATCATGGCACAACTTTGACTTAGTGCAGTTACATTGACTCTACCAGTTCTTGCATCCTGAATCCAAGCATATGATCCAATCCTTGTTTAATAAAAAACCCTATTTTTTTCGGAAAAAATAGTACTTCCTCTATTTAAATTTGTTTGTCTTCCCTAGCAGGTTACCTTTACCACAAAATCTGACTAACTATAACTAAATCATATTAAGTTGATAATAGCATAGGGCCCTGCAGCAAAAAAAAAACAAAACCCAAACCAAACAAAAACAAAAAAACCAAAACAAAACAAAACAAAAACCCAAAACCAAAAACAGAAAAGCAAGTGGAAATTGTAAATGCATAAAAAGCACATTCTTACTTATCTGATTAGTCCTGCCAATCTTCATGTATTAAGGTTGTACATTTACAGCATTATCTTATTTACACTCTTAAAACGTACAGGGCTTTAAGACTAACCTCTCAAATATCAGTGACAAGAAAATTCTACTCCGATAAGGAAGGATTATTGTCTTCCTGTTTAAGAAAGCAAGTGAAGGGGAAAAATGAAATCAATTAACACCATCTGTCTCTCGAAGTCACTGTGATTCCCCTTATTTTAATTTCTGTTGTTATTAAGGCCTTCATCTAAAGCATATCAGCAGAAACAGCAGAATAGAAATATAAAATGGTACCATGACAGGTTTATGCTAGTGATGAATGATGTCTTGGATTCATCACTTTTTAGTCACTAGACAAAGAAAGAAGGAGGAAAGGGGGAGCTGGTATTGCAGTAATTAGCAGTCCAAGTTTATTAGTAAAGGATGTTTTTATGCAGTCTAAAATAGCATTCGATACCACAAATCAAGACAATATGCACACATGCAAAACAAGTGAGGAATTTCTCCATAACTTTTTATATAAATATATGAAGCACAGTAACAAAGCAAAGCAAGATAGTTTTATTACTGATTTACCTATTCAGCAGCTATGCCAAGAATGAATTCAGTTTATTAGGTATCTTATCACAGTGGAATAGCAAACAAGTTTTTTTTATATTACAGAACGTACTCTTTTAAATTATCAAGGTCACTCTTTAAACATACTTTTTCTTCCTTCAGTTGTGCCTGTATCAGCTTTTAAAGCATTCGAACAAGCAGTAATTTTATTCAGGAGTTCTTTAAATACTGTCAGATTCATCACCGTTCATCATAAAATAGACATTTGCCAAAGTAACTCAGCCACTTTCCACTCAGCCAACTGGCCACTTGCTGGCTAAAGATAGCTGAGTCAATGCTTCTGATCTAACAGAAATGCCCTACATCAGATTCAGAATACACATCAGTATGTTGTTTACCAACCTAAGAGGAAAATAAGTTATTGCTGTGAGTCACAGAGGGAAGGAAAAAAACACAGAAATGAAGATGAATGTGAGGAGCCCAGAACAACCGGAAACGATAAACAAAACTCTGACACACAGAGAAAGCAGGAATTGAGTGCCAGGAAAAGACAAATACTGCCATAGATTCAGATGTCTTTCTCTGATAACAACCACAAAGATTAGTATTTGCTGCCAACTAAATCACAAAGAAAAATCTTCTACTGTCCTGTATTATTAGATTGTATTGAACCATGTAATTAGGCCACCACCAAATTAAGTACAGCAAAAGTTCAAATTCACTTCATATAAATATAAATATGCTAAATTAAAGGGTTTGCTCACTGAAAATCAATAGTGATATATTCATGCATCACTTTAACATCTAAGATGACATGTTTCCTTTCCATTAAAAAACTGCAGATTTGCCGTGATTAAAGAATCAAGCCAATGAAGATGAACCTTTCAGAGCCAGGAAGGAAGGAGCAGCTCTGCTCTGGTTCTGGCAGACAAACTCATCACCGACAAAATGAACTGAGGAAGGAGGGTGTTTCCAGCATATCAACTGAAAAGTATAATCAAGAAGCAGATTATAAGCATGCTTCTTCTGAATGATTCATGAAGCATAATTTCTGCTCTTGTTCGGGTAATTAGAAGGCTTTCAACTCCAGTTCAGTTTTGGGGCATTTTTCATTCTCATACCTATTAAGCTAATAGAGGTTTTTCTTGCTTTCAAACATCGACATCAAGGCAAGAGGTGTAGAAATGCAAAATATCCTTTCAACAGGCCATAAGAGTCCAAGATTTAAAGTTCCCCAATATCATTAAAGGGTGAAGAAAAACCCAAATCACTGCAGGGTGAATTTCTGAGGAAGCGTCCTAAACTACACTTCTGTAGTACCCTTGGTCAGGAAGGAAACATATGGAAAAGACAAACAGTGGGCAATTTCAATGAATACCTCTAGGGCAGAACATATCACATCTATTTACAAGTTTTTTTGACTCTGACCTTAGTAATTAAGGAAAAGTAATAAAGCAAACAAACAATGATCAAAACTTTACTGCTGACTCTGCTTAATTATACAACTATTTGGAAATTCATGACAACTCTCAGCACAGAAATCTGATCTGAGTGCCTATGCTGGCAGAATTTACAAACATTAGGCTTATAAGACAAAGATCTGTTATTTTTGTGCTCTGTGATGGGCTAGCTGAATGGATTAATTTGCATCTTGCATTATGGGTTAATGCATGTCTTACATAGGATAATGCACAAAAATTGTAATGAAAGATGATGAGCTTTCAGATGTAACATTCTCCTTCTCAGTGGAGCTTAGAAAAACACAAAGGTGATAACAAAACGAGTGTCACAGATCTGTTGATGAAGCATGAAAAAGCTTCCTGAATGAACTAACTAAGTCTCTTGGGAGAGCGAGAAAATGCTTCCTCATAAAACATCAGAAGGTCTGTCTTATTTTTAACTCTTCTCCAAGTTTTTTATTTTATCAAGTCTTTGTTGTTAGAAATTGTGTATTTTTTCAAAAGGTATACTAGCAGTTCCTTTCCATTTTCGGACTGGTATTTTTTAATTCTAAAAGTCTGGCCTTAAGAATTCACCTCACTCATTGGTGTTACAGTAAATATTTGTATTACTAAGTAGCTCTAAAACATAATCTAAACTCTTCACAAAGATTTTAGATTTTGTAAAACGTGCACTGCTTTATTTTGCACAGACTGCTCAGCAGTTGTCAGAGCATAACCCTTTTACCTGATCCGGATTAAAAATGACAGAAACATGAAATATCCTATATCCTCATCAATCACTTCAGCCATTCAGTCACAGATCATTTTTTCCATCACTTCTATAGGGTTTTTGGACTCCAGAAAGATTATCTATAACAACACTTAGAGGGGAAGAAAATCTGTCCATTCTCTAATCCTGTTTACTCTGTTCTAAAACAAGGTGGACTGCAAATCCTGGAGCCTTTAGCTAACTGAGGTAGGGAGAAGGAGGTTCCAAAATTGCTTCAACATTAGGTTATTCCAAGTCAGAGAAGCACTATATGTCACATAACCTTAACTTCTGGCTGCACAGTATTCCTTGATTAAAACTCTGTTCCTTGGACACTTGTATATCTGTCTATTTGTGTGTTTATGTGTCTGTGCATGCATACAGCCTTCTGGCAACCCACAGTCAGCTGATTAAGATGGTGCTATACTCACTCAAAATTTTTGTGGCTCCTTTTATGGCAGCAGAAGAAACAAAGAATTTAGGCAACAAAGTAAAATGATAAAGACTTAATGAAAGGTAGAAAACTCTTCAATACGTTTATTTGGCAAAATTGTTCTTGACCTTTGCAAAATCACATCAGTGACAGGCATAGAGCAGGCTGCAACCTTATTCTAGAATGCTTTTAAAGCAATAATAACAAATTTATTTTTCTGTTTCAAAACAATAAACAAGAGAAATATCAAACTTCCATCCTTCCCTACTCTCTCCCAGAATTGCATTTCTAGACATTGACAGGATGTAGACATTGCACAATATTCATTTTCTCTTTAGCAGCAATAAAGCAGTCTGGGCTCTTACAAAGCTGCAAAGCCTCAATGGTCTAAGGTACTTAGATGTGTGTTTTTATGACTGTCTTCCCCCCAGCTCCTGACATTTAACAAATGTGAATGTATTCTTGTGACATTGTCCAGAGGCAAGGAAACATTGCCTCCAATTTACAGAAGCAAAACTGCAGGGCACAGTGAATAAGTATCTGACCAACATTACACATCCATGTATCTGTGGCAGAACTGGGAGATTCTGGTTGAATTATCATGTCCCTGGACTTAATAAATTAAGAAGACTTAACCTACAAAAGCATGCTTTCTCACTCCACAGAACGGGGTACATTTATACAATAGGGTGTGTTTATACAACACACTTTAGTGTAGTGGGTAGACCCTAAAACTGCCTTTACATTAGCTAGACTAGGAATATGAAACTAAGTTTTCATAAAGCTCAGTAGTCTTGGATATAACTTGCAGAGATGAGAGGCAGAGTAATCTGGACTGCACTGAAATTCATTATGCCATAGAAATTGTTACCAGTGTCTAAGACAGCTTGTTTAAACCCAACCAACCAATCAGAATCCATTGCAATCTCAAATGCAAGCATATTTAGGAGTTAGCATTCCAGCCTGGGACACAGGAAACTGAGTTTCTACTTTCTGCTCTGCTTCACATATCTTCCTGCACCTTAGGAAAGCCACAGTCTATCTTGCATTTCAGTTCCCCAGGTTTAAAATAAGTATAACACTTTTCTGCTAAGGATAGCACTTTTCTGCCTCAGAAGTTTGTTCTGAGGCAAACTATAATAAAAGATCATTAAAACTCAGGAAGCATTGTGGTCATTCCGGAGAAATACTAGAAAACATGCTTGCAGACTTTCTTTTTCCAGAAATCTCTCCAACACATTATTCTCATTGAAAGACAGCTTACCACTGCACACTAAATTATTAAATTTACAGTTATTAATCTCTTGCATTCTAAATGCAAATATTTTCAAGTAAACTTATGTTGAATCACTCTTTACAAATAATCTCTCATTTATTTTTCATATAAACAAACTTCAAATCCTTTCTTCCCTCAAGTTACTTATTTGTGGGTTACACTGGCATATGCTAATACTTCTTAGTTACAAAGGTTAGCAAGCTGCAGAAATTGCCAGCAACGTTCTATGCAAAACAAACCCCAAAAAGCAAAACAAAATAAATTATAGCATGTATTATAGAAAATGCCTATAGGGTACAACAACTGCCCTATAATAACTCTAATAATTCTAATTCATAGTTGCACCAAAGTGCTATCCTCGATAAATAACAAGGGATCCCTCAGCCTATGACCCTCTTGAAGTAACGTCTCGTCGTTTACTCATCCTCTCTGATACGACAGAGTACCAGTTATGCTCTTTTTGTTTCCTATGAGCTATAGGGGAATGTGCCACCTTTCTTTTTCAAAGACTTCCTTTGAATTATTCTCTGGAGGCTCATTTCTCCCCCCTAGTACTAATAGGCATGTCTACACTATTAATTTCTGCTCAAAAAATCTTATAACCTCCACTCATCTATCACTTCCATTGTGTCACTGCATTCATTACTCGGTACATCTCCAACTTCTAAGACAAAAGGATGCTGATCCAGACAACTCCTGGAAAACAGACTGCATCTTCTTTCCCTTACAATAAAGCCATCAAGGAAGACAAAGAGAGAGAGCTTGGAAAACAAATACTGAAGGACACCTCTGATAGTCAAAGCCAGTGAAATATGTTTAGGACACGATAGATAGATAGATAGATAGATAGATAGATAGATAGATAGATAGATAGATAGATAGATAGATAGATATCAGATACTCAGGACAGCAGACAAGAACCAAAGAACGTCCTTTTCAGATCTATTCTCCTTGGACTTTACCAGGTTCCAATGGGGTAAAAGCTTTAATATTACATTTATAAAGCCTTTATGGTACATCCATAGAAATTCTCTTCATTTAAGCATTTACTGACAAGCAAAGCACAAACAGAAAGAAGTTGATTCTAGTAGTTATAAATGAATCCAAGATTAATGATTGTATAAAACCTGCGAGGCGTGACGATCCTTTCATTTATTGCTTTGAGGTGAATATTTCACTTTCTACAGCAAATCCTTACCTTTGGGATTATATATTTGCACAGTAAATAAAGGATTATCTTCACCCACAGAAAATGAGGAGATCCCCTTTGTGCTGCACACTCCATAAATGATTTTTTATTGTTAATACAGTGTTTTTTCCCACTGAGTCATGGAGAAAACTATGGTTATTATTGTCCTTTCTGAATTATTTTTCCTACTGTATAGATATGGTCAACTCTTTTTAAAAAACAACGTGAAGATGCAGTCTAACATAGTGGAAAGATCTTTGTATCCAGAAGAGCTCTATACAGCTCTGCATGCTTGTACTAGGCAAGCTTCAAACTCCTAGCTGTAATTATTTTTGAAGTTGATTAGCACAGCAGCCAAATGACCTGATCAGCTTTGCATGGATGAGTCAGTTCACATACACTATTAGTGTTTGCTTTATGTTGAACCTACATAACCTCTTTTGGGGGATTCCTAATCCTCAGAGAAGACAAATAACATGATAGGACCATTTGAACAATGGCCAAAGAATATTGATTTAAACAATGAACATCTGCAATTTGAACTTCTCTTTCTTCATAGAGACAAACCTTTACTATTTATTAACTGGGGTTGGGGGTGGGGGGTGGGGAGAAGGAAGAAACAACCAACTAAAATGCACTCTTGTCATAAAAACCTATGAGGAAGGCACCTATAAAGAGTGTGAGCAATCTGTAGTTCAAAACTCTCTCTCTGATCTATGCTGAGAAATATGTACCTCATCCTCTAAAACTCACATGGGTTCTGGAATCTGCAGCCTTGGAAGTAGTCAAAACTTAACTTGACAACTCTTGAGCAACCTTGTCTCCACTGGCCCTGCTCTGAGGAAGGGGGTTTGACAAGAGGACCTCCAGAAATTTCTTGAAGACTAAACTATCCTACAATTCCTCTTACTCCTTTTAAAATTAACTCTTTGCTAGGGTGTTTCCTCTTAACCAAAACATTTCAGTTTAAGTTACTACTTTAAAATGTAAACATTGGCCCTATTACTCAAGCTTTCTGTTCTTACATCTCTATTTCCATTTCTTTTAAAATAACAAAGTGACCGGGGCTGAAGTGTTTCAAATTATCACTAGTCACTAATACAAGGAGAAAGCAATTTCTTAGGGCTAATTTAATGTGCTTCTGAATCCTGTAATTTATTTTGATTCTGTGTTCTCTCTTCCTTTCCAGGCACTCTGCCAAAGAAGTTACAGAGGGTTTTTCTGGCTAGTTTTCCAATATTCTTCTCAGTTTGGTTTTTTTGAAGTCTACAGACATAGGTGGATTCATGGCACAGAGCCAAGCTGCAGTCATTAGTAAGGATTAAGCCATGTGAAGCTGCTATTAAAGTAGAGAAAGTAAACACCTCTTACTGTGACAGAGTATACCCTAAGAAGGAGGAGGTAGACAACTTTTCTTTTAGGGCAGATACAGGGAGAAATATTTCCTAAGAAAGAAATATTTCAGGTTTTGAGTGATCTTATATTGAGAGCTCTTCAAGAGTTCAGGAAGGGACCTGAAGAGTTTTACCTTCGTGGATGCAACTTGTACTAGACAAAATGCAGAAGGATATAAATTTGAGGCAATTTTTAAACAGTGGGCAGAATGGGATCTCAGCCCATAAACAGGGGCATTATGTAACAAAGTAACTTACATCATTATCAGCATTATCATATGTAGAACAATAAGCACTGGATTTAAATATGGATTCTATACTCCTTTCTAGTCACATGTGGTAAATGGATGACCCTGACACTCCGCTGACTGCTTTTTAATAACACTTTTTTTTTGGTGAAGAACACAAAGCAATGTGAAGTGTAACTGAACAGATAAAACAGGAGGAGAGCTTCAACTTCCTTCTCCTAACCCCCTCCCTCCCTCCAAAAAAGTAATCAGGCACATTAAAGACTAAAAACACTACTTCATGTTTTCCTGAACCAGCTGGCACCTTCACCAATGAAACACAGTGCTGTGTCTTAACTCCCATCCGCAAACAAGAAGCGGCAGTTTCAGCTCAGTCCCTGTGGCACTATTGAGCGTACATGGGCTCTGAAGCCAAGGCTGCACATCCCCACTCTGTTAAGTGGAAAGCAGGCACAGACAGACACACAAACCCAGCAAAAGCACCACTCAAATATTTTCTTCCCCTTTCTAAGGTTGTCCTGGAGCACATAGACCTTCTACAGCTGAGCAATGATCCATAAAGGAGCAGCAAGACCAAACACCACAGCCACCTCCCGATGGCTATCACAGGTGTGTCCGCAATGTAAACCTCCACACAAAAAGAGATATGCTTCAATTCTGAGCATCAAGATGACTTCTAACATTAAGTGTTTATAATTGCATGGCTTTTGCTCTGTCTGCAGCTACGGAAACCTTTTAGAGACAGTCACTGTCTATCACACAAAAATACTATCCTAGGAAATTCAATTACATACCATTACCCATGGAAAATATACAGGTGCTCCGTTTAATCGCCACATGATACCAGGTCACAGAAATGGTGTGATCAGAATTCTCAAAATTGGGCTCAAGTCTTCTTTCCCAATGCTGGATAAAGAAGGCAGGTTTAAAAAAAAAAAGGCCAGAGGAGTATTTCAACACTAATTATCTGACCTCTGTTGTCACAGTATTAGATGCTGGGTACTAAGCTCTCTGAAAAAGTTGCTCCTCAGTAACATGCCTTAAAGTGGATAGTGGGTTGTCAAAGATCTGTGTTGCTGTGTACTGAAAACAAGAGACTAAATTTACCATTAAAACATACCTAAGAAGGTATGGTCACTTGCCTAAATCTCCTGATTCAATCAAGGCTACTCCTATTATAACCTTGCTGAAGAAAACAGAAGAGATAAATGGGAAAGACAAAGCTCTTGCATTCACATTTAGCTCAGAATATATCAAAAAGGATTGAGGTGGTATTCGTTACTTTTTCTCAAGATGAAGATTTCTACTGATTTTAGGCCAGGGTGAGAGTTACTGTTCTTAATAGGGTAAAAAACTATCTTAAGCAGAAAATATTCCTGACGATATCTGCACTGTCTTTTATTTTTGGGGTTGCCTAATCCATCCTATGTAACTTGTTTTAATACCGCTGCATTTTCTACATATCATGTACTAAAGAATACAAACATATGAAAAACTTGGTCCGGAAAGGAAAATATAGCATAAGGAAGGAGCTGTTAGAACAACAGAACTTCTTATGATTGCTCTATAAATGAACAAGTTACATGAGAAAGACTTTTTTTGCTCTGTCTGATCCTGAAAGGATATTTTAACACTTTTTTTTTTTTTTTTTTTGAGGGGGAGCAGAAGAAAGTAAAAGGACAGTTCAGTGATGTCTCCTTTTCAAGGGCATAAGTGATAACATAGCACACTTAAACACTTAACCATTTAAAAACCATTTAAAACAATAGTTAACCACAAGTTGTTCTTAAAAAAGAATGATGACTTTAAAAAGTGAACTGTCAGTAGCATCCTGTATTTGTCAAATGTTGTTCTTTCAGTCCTTGATATTGATTAGTATTCCACTTGAACGAGGAGAAAATGAAGTAGATTTTTTTTTTTTTTTTGCAGTGCACCTGACACAATCAGAAAAGCTGACACAGTGTATTTTCTTACTTTCCAATTTGTCTGCCCTACCTATTTTCTTTTCTTTGGAGGCCACACGGGAGAACGGATGGGAATTAAATTAAGACCTCTAGAAAATAACTGAGAAGAGTAATGAGATGTATTTAAATTCTACACAAGACGCAGGAGGGATGAATGTTATAAAGCAAAAATCTGGTGTTGCATCCTTTGCTAACTATGAAAATATAGAGTTAAAGGTAGTTAAATGATTTTCTAAGGTTTGCTTTTCAGTATAAATGCTAATATAGAAAGACAGATGTTTCACCAAAATAACATCGCTCTCACTTTAGAGCTATTTTTCTTCTGACTACATAAGCACACACAAAATGACCCTGCATGTTCATGTATTGAAGATACAAGAATAAGTATACAAGTAATTGTGATTGTTAATTTATTCACAGAACGAAAAGCAGACGACAACCATATGGATTTCTTCAACTGGAAAACACCTGGGGCTGGATGGCAAGGAGAACCCTTGGTGATATGCAGGACCACACAGCCTCGAAGAGGCTCAGACTGTGAATCCTTCTTTTATGTTACTATTTATGTAGTTGCTGTCCAGCCAAGTGCTATTACATGGCCATGCACTTCTGGCTTCCCGAAACACTTGTGTATTCAGCCAGCTGTAGAGTAAAACAACCTGCCTTGGCACCTGTAATGAGAGCCCACCATATTTCAAGCCACATTCTCCCATGCAGCAGGGCAATATGAGTGAGGGCAGTGCAGCAAGACACTTGCAGGGACACAGGTACACTCAGAGAAACAAACAAAAGATATACTGGTATGTAGTGTGTAAAACAGGAATGTGGCATATAGACACTCCAAAGGATTAAAACGCACCATAGTCAGCAAAATACCCAGGGGAACGTTTCATTTAGTTATATCTCTAAGCCTTACTAATTTCAGCTGGACTGTGGGCTTTGCTGACCTAAGGCCTGCAGCAGAGGAGAAATTTGTTTGCAAATGACTGTAGCTGCTTGACTGCCAAAGAGAAACGAGAGAGGAGTCCTTGGGAAAGGGAGGAGAATCCCTGCTTCCCAGCACACATTTAGGGACACACACAGACACACACAGACACACACACACACATGCAGAAACATAGTTGCATTTTTTTCTTGACCAGTTTACGTGTCTCTTCATAAACTGGCAGAGCCAGTATAGTCCTATGTTGGCTCCAGAGCCCAGCATTTTTGATATGTCTGAATAACTAACTACTAAATACTAATTAGCGAGGCACAGTCTTTGAGACAACCATAGCCAGAGTACCCCTCCCATCACAGGCCTTGTTTTGCTATATTAGCATGTCTGTCTGGGAGGTGCATTCCATTTTTTAAATTTGTTACCATTTCTGCAGTTCTAGGGATTACCCAATGTTCTCACACACTTGTGATGCTTTTTTTGAAACAGGTTGAGTTTAAAATAGAGAAGACAACCTTTTCTCTGAATTCCCTTGAGCAGTTAAAAGCAGTCTCCTGGCACTATTAGAAGGTAAGTCTTATATAAGTGCATTTTTAGGCTGCTAGATGTATGGAAGTTACCTTTACTTGGTAGGTATTCTGCTTTAAACAGTTTGATCTGTGACATGACATACTAGCTATTCAAATCTGCATGTGGTACTCTTGCGTTTAGCCATATTTGAAGAATTGCACTCTTAAGACATAGAAGTAATCCATGAGAACAGAAATCTGCCCTGAAAGCAGCTGCTTTATGGTACTGGGCAATGACTGAGAACATTTGCATGTCAAGGTTTAGGATAAAAACAGCTCTCAAGCCTGAAGTGAAGCATACTGTGTTAGTATGGTATTGGTATGGTGCCCAGTCCTGATTCTTTTCTTCCCACAGTAGTCCCACAGACACAGAGTTCACTAGATCAGTAATGCTGGAAGGAGCCGGACAGATTTTCCAGGCAAGGCCTGTAAGGCTTGAGAAAGACCGTGGGCATTTTCCCTTCTGGAGGCCTTTCCAACTCTCATCCATGTTTCACATCATATATAACGAATACAAGGTGGAAGTAAAGAATACCCAATCTGACCAGGGTTTTTGTCAATTCCAGGAACTGTACATAATACTTTTCCCTAACCTCTCCTCACCACTCACAACTTTTCTCGTGGGCTGCTTGACCTTCATCTTTGAGGAAGTTGAAATTCAGAGGATTTTTAGGTTTGGGAATTTTTTAAGTAAAATGCCAAATTTGCTATTGTTGAGAACTGACATAATCCCTTTTACCAGAAGATTGAGCATAATAAACAATATATTGCTAACAAGACACTGTATTCTGAACACAGATTCCTTTATTCCCCTGTATAAAACTGATTGCGAGTATTTTTTTTTTTTTTTACTTTTTACAAAATAGTTTTCAAAATCACCTGCCAAATCCCAAGGGCTGGGTAAAAGCATAAACGGTTTTCTATTTGCCTGACATTCCAAATAAATCTCTGCATACTGGAGATGCTTAGTTATAAATAACAAATTCCAGCAAAACTTCTTTTCTTTTGCTATCTTCAAACAATGCTAAATTGTCTTGTCCAAACTAAAGAAATTTATCATCCTTTTTTTCAGTTTTGCCATCAATTCCTTTATTACCTTTACCCACAGCACCAACTGCATAGTCTGCAAGTATGTGAGATATACATTAATAAGCCTTGAACAGCTGTTGTTTGCTCCAAAGAGTAACAGTTAAATGACATCCCTTTCAGGTTATTTTACTTGTTAATTATCTTCCAAAATTGAACTTGCATTTTTATTTCTTATAAAAAGCATTCATATTGTGAAGTATTACATTAATTACACATCAGACTGTGTTGAATTAGTCATGTTACCTGGCACCACATTTGTGCTGTGTTATAATGTTTCAAAAGTGATCATGCTGTGATAAGCTGTACTCTAAAAGAAAATGACACTTCTTAGAAATGTGAAATAATTTTTAATAAAATGTATTTTCTTAGAAATCAGAGTATATGTTCTAGATTAACATTCAGACACATTAGGAAACTCACAGAAAAAGCATGGAAAATAAAAGGGAATGGATTTGAAATATTAATTTTTTTTATTCATTCTGTAAGCTAAAAGAATATCTCACAGAGTTCATATTTTACATTTTAAATGCCTACTAAAATATTACATTAGGGATATAGTGGTGCTTCTCCAAAACACAGCCTTTAAAATAGGCTGTTAAGATAGAGCTTAAAAAGTCTTGGGCTTAACAAAAAGGGGCACACATGGGCCAGGCAAAAATCTTTACCTTATTCCCCTTACCATGACACTGCCTTTGGTGTGTCATTGAAAGGTCCAAAAGTGAGAGATGTGAGATTGTCATGAAGAAATATCCATAGGCCTTTAGCCTTTCACATATTAATAAGTTAGGATAAGAAACCTATGCCCTATATTCCAAGTACTTTCGGAATTTTGTTCTTTGGGGGGAAAACCTTCAGAGAGAGGCATGCAGAGATCAGCCTTTAGCCTGGTGACCACAGCATTCAAATCCTATCTACATATTAGCTTTATTCTGACCAATTTAGAACACCAGGGTCTCCTACCCGAACCAGTGCCCTGCCCAAGAGATGCTGAGCCTTTGTGTAATGTTCAATGTTCAACTGTTCAATGCCAAACAGGTAAATATTCAACCAGAAACAGTCTGACTTCAAATCCCATGTTCAGTAAAACAGCAAACAAACTAGCTCTAGGCTCCTTTGACAGTTAGACACAACTAGCAGGCTATCCATTTGTCCGAAATCAGAATCAGTCATCTCCTCAAGAAATTCTGTTATGGGCCTGGGTGTTCCTGGTGATACCGTTTCAACAAATTGGTATTTTCTGATCAAAAGCAATTCTTTTACTCATGTTTCTAAGGGGCTATAGAAACACTTCAGCTGCTTGAGCATAAGATATACAGGACTTTAACAGCTTCTGTTTCCCTGCTTCCCAGCAAAGTGTGAACTGCTGTACAAAAACACCTCTTCTGCTTCTTCAGAAAAATAAGAGTAACATGAATTTCTTACAAAGGAATAAAGCATCTTTGGAAACAGAAGCATATGTTAGTATTTAACAGTATTTGACAGTTAAGAAAACATAAGATCAAACACACCTCTTTGTAACCTAACATCAGTGTTAATGGGCATGAATGACTTGTTTTCTTAGTAGTAAATACTTAAAACTGAGCATATCCAGATACTATTTTTTTTTCCTAATTTGGGTTGGGTCACTACCACCCTTAAATAAAGGCATACAAACTGCCATAAAGAACGCTGATGCATTGTTATCATTATTACTAAAAATCTACTAATCTACCAAACCTAATCTATTAAAAGTAGAACACTACCAGTGTTTCCCTGACTTAACCCAGCAGCCAGTCCAACAGATCAGATCTCAGAGTCACAGTTACTTCTTATCTCCCATATGACAAATTCTTCATACCTTCACTTTTGGCAAAATGATTTGGAAATGGGAGCTTAGGTGGTACTGCCTGCATTAAGTTTCACAACTTCTCTATGTCTCTGAGGTGTTCTGGAGCTTGAAAAGAAAGCTTGAAATAGTGGTGTTCTTCCTTGGCAGTCACCCTCATCTGAACAAATACAAAGTAGTA
This sequence comes from Morus bassanus, assembly GCA_031468815.1. NCBI lineage: Eukaryota > Metazoa > Chordata > Aves > Suliformes > Sulidae > Morus > Morus bassanus. The sequence goes on from CM062583.1 coordinate 10,403,185, forward strand.
AACTACATTTTAATCAGCAAGACATTTATCGCCCACAGTATACAGTTTTCAAATCAGATATCCCGTTGTACCAAGGGTAAACCAAGCCTTCCTATTAAAATGAAGATACCTCCCCACAGGGACAGCCATCAGAGTGTCAAACTTGCCCCCTCACCAAGAGGAACCCAGACCCTTGTGATCAGCACCCAGACTCCGCAAGAAGAACTTGAGTATCCACAAAAACAAATTACAAAAGCTATGGGATTTGTAAGGAGTACAGGTATGAACTAAATCTACAGCGTGTCTCAGCTAGGTCACATGGAAAAGAAGAAAGGAGGCCAGGAATGATCCCTTTTAACTCAACGGATCACAACAACCCTTGGGAAGAAGGACACCTGAGTTCAGTAGTCTGATCGAACCAAGCAGAGGAACTAGCATTTGACCACAAGTTTCCCATCCTCCATGACAATGTCCTGTGCATGAAGAGTGGCAGGAATTTGGACTGAGAGGAACTTTGCATACAAAAACATCAGCCCCCCCATGCAGTTAGAAACTAGTTCATTAGAGGTGATGAGACTCTTTATTTTATCTAAATATTTAATTCACTTCCTATGTTTGGTACTCAAAATGGTGGCAAAGGAGTTTTCTTCAACCTTAAATCAAGGTTTTAGATAAAGCTTTTATGCTCTGTGAACACCTTTACCAGCCTCTAGACCACTGCATTTGAATAGTCTTCATCATGCTGTGCCTTGTGCACCAGGCACAATCATCTCTAATTTGCTAATTGACATTAATTTAACATTGCAAAAAGAAAGATAAAACTTACTAAGGGACTTGATAATATTTAATTTGCAAAGAATGAACTTGATTCATTTTGAGGAATATTTTATACCCAGGTTTTTTATACTAGGTATTTATTGGGTTTTTTCTTCTTTTGGGGGCAGGGAGGAAGGGGAAAGAGCAGAAGAGCTACAAGAATAAAAAGCATCTTCATGACCATAAATATATCAAGAAATCCCTATGAAATAATAATATTTGGAGAGTTCCAACTGGAAAATAATTGTGATATTTGTTCACTGAGGGTGCAATCACTGAGTTTAAGAAATAAATATGGCAAAGGAGAGTTACTTTATACTGTTTCCTTAAAAACAAAATTAATAGTAACAAAAATTGCCAAGAAAAAGAAAATTATTTTTTACTTTTCATAGAAACAAGCATGATATGTAAATTCACTAATTGGAGAACTCATTTCACATGGGTTAGCTCTACAGGACATTCCTGTCTGAAATAACAAATGTTCAAGTACCTAATTACAAATGTTGCTATAAATAAAGTACTTTGTGCAACTATTTTAGTCATTATGCTAAATAACTACAGTAATCATTATACTTTAAATATGCTGAAATGTTGCAAGTGTTCAGATTTGCTACCCTTGCATTTTTATTCTGCATGTGCAATATAATGGTAACAAATATTTAACTTAGTAAATCACATTCAGTTACAATTTTTTTTCCTCCCATTGACACATTCATCTCCAATACCAGATTCGTTTCAAGTCATACTTATTTCACATCGAGCTTCCAACAATAATATCATTATACTGACAGTGCCTATCAATTATTTCTTTTTCGAGCTGTTAATTTTTATGTTGTAAACACCATTAATAATCAGATGGAAAAAACATTTAAAAACCCTGATAACCATTATCATCCCATTCTGTTTTCTTCTCTCCATGGCAATTGCTACACAGTCAATAAATTCAGAATAAAGTGCAAGCAACATTTGAAGTGAAGCAGATCTGCCACCTCAGCAACACATTTTAAATTTCTGTAGTTGCTTCATCCTTCCCCACCCTTGAGATTTCTCGTTTCTGTGCCGAATGCCACTTTGACTTCTAGCTAAGGTTATTAACAAAACTATAAGACAAACAACAAAAGCCAATGTATTGTCATTTGTAAAAACAGTAATCAGTAAATCAATTACTGATTGACCACCATATTTCATACAGCTTATGTGGCATGCCACCACAGGGCAGCTGATGGGGAACAGACTGCTTTGTGGCCATGAACCCTTGTATACGCTGTTTTACCATATATACAGACTTTTCATGCCTTGAAATAGAAAACACAGAGGTGTTGCTTTCTCACTAATGAACAGACAGGGGAGAGGACCAAGTGCTGTAACAGCAAGTGGAACACTAGTTGCAAAGCAAGTGCAACCCAAGCGTTGTTTGAACACCAAGACTGACATGTCACTGTGTCAAGGTCAAAGAAAGTCTGTACATTCCTCTTTTGCAAAATATTTTGGAAGAGTTGTCTGTAAGAAAACAAAGAAAGAAAGAAAGAAGTGGAAATTCAGGTCTGCTGGGACAAGTATAGCAAGAGGATGTCAGGAAGATAGCTGTAGGAGACTAGCTGCTCCACAACAGCAGCAAAATTTGAGTTTAACATACTGTGACCATCTGATGTGATACATTACTTTAAAATCAGTATTATTGGGGAAAAATAAAGGAAAAGTTGTTTGGGGTGTTTTCTGAACAGCTAAGACAAAGGATAAGAAGCATGATGGTTTCAAAAATAAGACACTGAATTTTGAAGCCTATCCTTGGATCGCTCTGCTACACACTCAAGGTTTTCCTTGGGTATTGCTTCATCTTGCTGTTTCACCTAAATAAAATCACAAAATAACACCTTCCTTGTTATCTTCTTGACTCTCAGTAAGAGCTACTTTCAACTAGGGTCTTATGAGGCTCTGGAGCATGAGGAGGGCCAACCCATTCGAGACTCAGATAAAACCAAATCCTCCTTGAAAATGTGGACTCAGAATAGGAAAAAACCAGCCAGCCAGTGTCCCCTCAGTACCGCTTCTTCTAGATGAGGATTACTACGGCACTTGGTTCATGTCTGTAGCTTTATGTTAGGCTATCAAAGTGATACTACTTTCATATAAATACATAGAAATCACATTCATCTTTAAAAAATCCTAGAAGCCCTTATAATCAGCAATTCCATAGTCCACATCCTTCTTAGCCACAGGAGCCTGTCTGTCAAACAGTTAGCATTAAAACAAAAGGTACTAATTTTACAGAATTTTCATGTTATTTATTTTACTTCTAAGAGTTATCACAAATAATTTGCCTAGTGCTACATTATCTCACCTTATTTGTTTGTGCATGCATTTAAAGGAATCCATCACAATTTTTTACTCAACTTGTTTTGCTTATCTTTAAAAGAAGTTGGAGAAACTCACCTAAGCAGTAATAATCTTTGCTATCAAAATCAAGGATAAATAAGAGCAATCACCTCCAGATACTTACTTTGTTTCCAGGTGGCCTATCTGCCATGTAGTCTTTGATGAATCTTCTACCACAGTCAATTTTAGGCAGCCCTTTAACACGGTGTTTGTGTGTCAGAGACTATTTAGAACATGTGAAAGCAGCCATGGTTCCAGCTTGTTACTTTTTGTTTTGACATGCAGCACTCAGTCTCCACTGACTAAGGTGATAAAACTATAAAACAATGTGACAAATTGACTGAATTTTACAAGTTTTCCCAAAGTGCTTTTTCATATTGTTTAAAGCTTTTCAGGGAAAACATGTTGGCAGTATTAGCTGGGCAAGGTACTGACATGCACATCATTGAAAGGGAGCTAATACAGCGCTCTCTGTGCTAAAAAAAGCATTATGCTACCAGCCTGTAAGCAATCTGCTTCTCTTTATGCATCTTGTATGGCTTGAACGGAAAGTAGCTGCAAGCATCCCTAAATAGCAGCAGGGAGAAGCATGTGTGATAAAGAGATACTCTTCAAAGCTTTCTTCCCTGTGGTATTTGAATTCTTTCACAACCTTACAGCAGACAAGCACTTTGACAGGGTCCTATTCAGGGCATGTTTGTTTTGTACTACTTCTTCAGGCTCTGTGCAGCACCTTGTGGTGTTCGATTACTTTCTGCACCAGCAATTTAATTTCTTGCAGCAGAGTCCTTCCTTATTCTTTCCTGAGCATGGAAAAGACGTCCAGATGTCTCTTAAGATTCCTTAAGTTACAAGGGGAAGGACAAATGAAAAAAATATGTCAACAGGATAACACATTTCTGCAAATTAGGCCACAACACAAGCAGAAGTAGCTGTATGTGTGGCAGGCTCTTTCAGGACATCATTCCGAGAGGCTTCCAAGTGCTGCATTGGAATCTCAGCTCTATTTACTTATCTCTACTACACTTTCCTAAGCATTGTTATGTATTTCAACTATTGAAATATATGCTTATAATTCCAAAGGATTAGCCAAATACGCATCCTAATTAATATTCCAACACTTAATCTATTCTAAAAATCTCTTCTGAAACACTCAGATGTTCACCGTCTCACCAACACCACTAGCCCAATATCCTCTTCCAGTCTGGCAATACTTTGGCCTAAACAGTTCAGAACATCATTTGCTTTGTGGCATTTTTCAGCTAATTCAATCTATCATTGCTTTTTCCTACAGAAACAGATATAGAAGGTATAGATGGCAAAACATTTAATTACTGATTGGCAAAAGCATGCTTTGTATCTTATATTTTTCCTGAAAAAGGAATGAATAAAAACATGGGTATATTATGCCCAAGAACTGCAGAACAGAAAAAGAGATTACAGGTTACAGATGACTTTTTTTTTAGTTTTGACTTCAATATTATCTCAGAAATATTTTAAAATCTTGACTGGCTAAAGTTTATAAATATCTTCCAAATCATAGGTCAATAAATCTGTTCTTTTTATCACCAGTTTGGCCATGAACAAGCTGATGATTCTTCCAGGTGGAAACGATACATTTTCTGCTACCCATACCCTTACACTCTCAACTACCTGCACTTTCTCCACACCAGGGGTCATGAATGGATTCCTACAGAAGAGAATAAGAACATGGTAAACTTGCTCCTTACTTCAACCTAATACTCACAGCTCAGAAAGCCAACAGTTCTCAGACTAGGGACCTGGATATAGTTTCCATGCATTTAATTACTGCCAGTGCATTTCTTTTTCTCATTAACTTCTCCAGACTTCCCTGTATCAATGTAAAATTTTACCTTCACAGCAATCTGTAGCAAGAACAGCCACGTCTCATGTGTTTCAAACTTGCTACCTACTAGTTTCACCTGGTGAACCCTAGTGCTTGTATTAGAAGAAACAGTGAGCAGCTGACCCCTCTCCATGTCAGTCAAGGTTTTATAGACTTCTGTCATACTCTGCTGCAGCTCTCTCTTTTCTAGACTGAAGAAACTTCTCTAAATTCATTTAAATTGATTCATAAAGTGCTTACATCATGGAGAGAAGACAAGATGCCATTCTATTTCACCACCTGACAAAACAAAACTAACTAAAAATTAAATGTTTCTAGATAACATAAGCACAACCGTCCACTAGAAAAACAGATAAATTGGCAGACTGGGAATGGAAAATGAACTTTCTTTACCTCGTAGACAGCTGATTAGAAACCAGTTTGTATTAGGCAAAAGCATCAGGCACGTCATCTTAATACATGCTTGATGACCTATTTCCAATAAGCTTTATGATCTCTATAAAGTTACTATCATGACTGCCCACTTTGGCAAGAAGATTCCCAAAGAGGATTACCAAATGCCTGGGAACGAATAAAGCTCTCAGCCAGTGACCAGGCAATGACATGCAGCGATAGAGTTTGGCTAGGCTAACATGACGATAAGGAGCACTTTGAAATTTCTGGACACACAAGCCAAAGCCAGTTCTGAATATTTGATGTATGCTTTTTTTTAATGCTTCCTAATATAAATGAGGTATAAATGTGTGCATATACATGCCTACACAAACACAAATATATCTTCCTGCAGAAAGTAATTCTTGTTGAAAGGTTGCTTTAAGTGTCTCATTTCTGATTTGAATTTGCTATTTAAATCTTTAAACTGACTTCACCACAGGACTAGAGGTTCTTTGCTTCCTCCCACCACCATCAAAACAGAAAAATATTTGCAAGAAACCGAGACTGGGAATGCCTTTAGAAAATGTAAATACACTGTAGGTGGAATCAGCTACTAGTACGGAAACCAACATGCCTGAGAGGAAAAAAAGCACCTCGTGAAATGTAATATTTGTCTAAAAAAAGTGTATAAATATTTGATGTTTGATGCTATTCCTTTTAAAATTATCCCCAACATACTACATACTTGGACATACTAAAGGTTCTCTGAGGCTTTTTTAAAGCGTCCTTTAGACCTCCTCGTAGCAAATCTCGCTGGAGAGAGAGATCTGCAATATCTCTTTGGTCATTGCTAAAATACAGAAGACAAAGGTATTGTGGGGTACTGGTGGATGAGAAGCTGGACATGAGCCGACGAAGTGTGCTCGCAGCCCAGAAAGCCAACCATATCCTGGGCTGCATAAGAAGAAGAGTGACCAGCGGATCGAGTGAGGTGATTCTGCCCCTCTACTCTGCTCTGGTGAGACCCCACCTGCAGTACTGTGTCCAGCTCTGGGGTCCTCAGCAGAGGACAGACATGGACCTGTTGGAACAGGTCCAGAGGAGGGCCACAAAAATGATCCGAGGGCTGGAGCACCTCTCCTACCAGGACAGGCTGAGAGAGTTGGGGTTGTTCAGCCTGGAGAAGAGAAGGCTCTGGGGAGACGTTGTTGAGGCCTGTCAGTACTTAAAGGGGGCTTAGAAGAAAGATAGTGCCTGTAGCGATAGGACAAGGGGTAATGGTTTTAAACTAAAAGAGGGTAGATTCAGACTAGATATAAGGAAGGAATTTTTTATGGTGAGGGTGGTGAAACACAGGAACCGTTTGCCCGAAGAGGTGTTAAATGCCCCATCCCTGGAAACATTCCAGGTCAGGTTGGATGGGGCTCTGAGCAACCTGATCAAGTTGGGGATGTCCCTGCTCACTGCTGGGGGGTTGGACTAGATGACCTTTAAAGGTCCCTTCCAACCCGAAGTATTCTGTGACTCTGTGATTATTGAATGCAGTGTTGTAAACGGCACTGAAATAGAACGATTCATCCAACCCAGACCCCAAGCTCCATGTTATGGACAAAGCTAACCTGGCCCGTGTTCCTATACACTTCCATTGTCAATTATCTAATGACTTTTATTTTCTAGCAATACTCATTGAAGTACAATATAACAGACAGGGTTATGAGCCTATAATAACTATACTGAGTAGCTAAGAAGTACACTACTCTTGCAGGAAATTTTTCTTCTAAAATTGTTCGTTCCCAGTCCCAAGTCATTCCTAATAAAGCCCTTGGGAAACCTGTGTCTTCATTTTAAATAATGAAAACACACATTCCCAAAGCTCAAAAGGAATGGCCAAATTAAGGAAGGAACTCTCATCTCTATTGTAAATTGTGTGCTGCAAGTTTGCATCTGCAGAAGGTGGATACTCCCTTCTTTGCCACTATCTAGTTCCCATTGTAGGATCTGCAGAGCTTGGAATGACTGTGTAACTATGAACTTCTCTGTGTCTTTAAATACAATAATAAAAATAAAAAGATGCCTCTGTATTTTGTGATCATAACTGAACAAATGATGACTATTGTTCTCCAAATAGGACCTTAGGGGGCAAATTTAGCTCAGCTGTAAGTGCATTTAAGTGTATGGAGTAATTCCAAGAATAAATTTCTCCCACTATCTGGAAAGGTACTTGCTTTATCCATTTAGTAGAATGGGGTGCACTTATCCTGTCCGCAGATCCATTAGTCAGTAGTTAGGCCATAAGCAAAACCTATTATTAGCACATTTACTGAAATGCAGTTTTTCACTTTCAGAATCACTAGCCACTATCTTAACACTACCAGATCCTACTGAAAAAAACAAAGACCCAGTTTTAGCTTCAACTTCAAAAAGGTGATATGCATGCAGGGTTAAAGAGGGGGATCTTAGAACACACTAAAATTTAAGAAAATCTCACTAAAAAGGTTCATTTCATCAAAGCCATTTCCTTATTTCAGGCTAATAAAAAGCAGAAGCTTCCCTGCTGGATCTATGTAAAATTCTCTGTGCCACGGTGCCAAGTGGTGGCCAGGCACTAAAGCAGAATTAACCAATTAGCAAAGTGTTCCATCTGGTACAGCCTGGACTTGCTGCGTTTCCACACCTCGCATTACCATGACGGAAACTTCTAAAGGGACATCTTTAGCAAGAAAGCATCCCACTCTCTGAAACACCTTCCTTTTAATCTTTTCTACACACAAAACCAAACATGGTCACTTCAGAGAGAGCCAGAGCATTCAGAGTTGGCCCATTCTCACCATGAAAGAGTTTTTTTATGTAGGCTTTGCTGTAAGTCAATTCATATATTCTTCAGCTATGAGGAGAAGTAGAATACAGATATGTATCCCTTTGAGAAATGCAGTGGGCCAAGGCAAATGGTTTTAAATTACTGAAGAAAATAGAAACTAACAGACTTTAACATAAATACATCCAATTTCACATAGTCAAGATTTCACTAACTATTTATTGCAAGAAACTAATAGAAGATTCCAGCCTAACAACTCTAGATAATAAACTCTCGTGCTCAGAAGACAGCAGAAGCACGAGCTTCCTGCAGTGCCAATTTTGCACTGCTGTCAACTTAGAAAGGTATCTTTGTTTGAAAAAGTAGATTTTATATTTACACTGGCTTTTGTCATTGCTCAAATTGCTAACCTGCAGATTAATTATAAGAGACAAGCCAGTAACATGGATAAAAAACACACAGGAAACTGGACTGCTCGCCAAACAACAATCTGGTGGCAAGGTTTCACAGTCATTCTGACTCATGCAGAACCTGAAATGGAGACCTGGAGATTAAAAACTTCCGTGCCTTGTCTCTTAAGCCACCTATCTCCCTCACAACCTGCATAATCTGAAACAGAACTCAGTCAAATGAAGCATTCATGTGTCTGCTGAAAGAACAACAAGGCTATAAATCAAAGACTCTTCGCTGTGTCTGCAATTTGCAACATTTCAGTAGTCTCTTCCACCTCTGAGGATGTGATATTTAAGCCTCGCACACAGTTTGTTCTGTGGTGCTGGACAAGATCACTGCAATGCAGCTGATATGAAAGCATGGGAATGTGCTTAGTCTAAAGGAGCCATGCATAAAAGAAATCACATCACTCCTTGTACTGCACACGTACCCCAGCAAACTGAGAGACTTAATTCTCCATTCTTTAAGTAAGAGCAGAAACACAAGCCAGGCTAATTTGTCAATCTTGTATCTATTTCTTTTCTTATTATCATCATCATATAATCTATTTTTCAACAATAAATAAGCATGGACTGAGTGTAGCAAAGCTTCTGCTACTACTATATCTATCATTAATCATTTTTTAGGGAGGTTATCATTAAGGAAAATTAAATTACAATGAAGTTCCTAAAAGCAACCTGATCAGTAGTGACAGGATACTGAATTATTTTCATTACTGTATATTAAAATATATAGCATAATTTTATTTTTTAGCATAAAACTCAAGTTTAAATATAAGATTCTCAGGCACAAATAGATTTGGTATTTGAATCAAGTATGTATACAAAGGGAGAATATGTTTTCTTTCTACGACAGAACAACATTTCTAACATGTTCAGTTTGTAAATCTTGCTCATAAAATTTAGTAACAAATATAACAATGACAAAGCCTTGCTTATTCAAAAACAGAAATACTAGAAAAGAACATATTTGCAATTCAGTGGCTATAAACTATTCCCCAGAATTTATTTCTTTTCTGAAACTACATGGTTTTGTATATGTACATACGTACACGTCTGTACATGACACACATTAAATTTAGGAGGTTGGAAGAACTATTTCTCAGTTTTGATTTTTTTAAGAATAACTTGGGGGGGGGGAGTGAAATTGGGAAATTCATCCAATACCTTCAGCTTGAAAAATATTTTGGTGGTTTGGAATGTTTATGAGACGTCTAGAAACAGAGATGCCTTTTCTCCAAAAAACATAATCATTATAGCACTTTGCTGGGTCATCGGAAGCTCAACATCCTCCTCCATCTTCTCAGGAAACACACACACACAAATCAGATCCACCTTTTGATCCAAATCTTCCATTTCCCAGGTTTGTATCTCATCACTGAGACCCGGTATGTTCAGGGGTGGGCTTGTCTCTCAAAAAAATCATTGAGGAAAAAGGAATAAAGGTTTGGACAATCATCTTGAAAGTGGAACATGGACTTTCCTACAGAACCTTACATGTTCTCAAAACTTATTTTATAATCTTAGCATATTCTAGACAAAAACAAGGATGTCATTTTAGAAGACATACACAAGACATCAACGCTATAAACTTAAATTATACTTACTCTTTCTAAAAGCTTCAGTGTTTTCTGATACATTCTATTAATTTTAGTTCTTTTGTTTGTTTGTTGCCTGACAACATTTCTGCAGGAGCAAAGAAAAAATTACAATATTTGAAAATAAAGCCTAGATTTCAGTGCAAATTACCAGATCCAGTACAACACAGATGCAATCCAAAGAAAGAGAGAGTTGGGATTACACCTGCAGTGATTTGCCAGATGAACTTAGAGTAACTACTGATAAAAGAAAAAGAGTTGTTGGGGAAAAGAATAGATTTAAATCAAAGCCAAAAAGTAGGTCAGCTACTACTTTAGGTATGAAAGTATGTACAATGACAACAGATCCACTGCTGTGTTCAGAGAGCAGGCGCTCTCTGTCTGAAAGTAGGACTCTCTCTGGAGGCTCACTGCTGGTCACTTTGCCTCTAGGTAAGAGTCTGGTGTTTGGAGTCTGAGCAGAAAAGCAGCACTACCACCAGAGCTGTACTAAAACTTCATCTCTTTTCCAGGACAACACCACATACACAGAGCAAATGCCTGTTCTAAACAGGAGAAGAAATATACAGCAAACCACATTAAAACCCATCTTTTATTGAAGATGCAACAGTTATCTTTTTTTTTTTCTTTTAATTAAGAAAGCAATGTTCACAAAATGGAATGAGGGACACATGAAGAGTAAGGACCCATGAAACTTCTGGTAGCTGACACACGGAAAGGAGATCTTCACTGCTATGTAAAAAATTTGTTTGTTGGTAAGATTTCACCATTCCGCTAGCAAGTCTGCTTTTTTGCCATGAACATGGGAAAATAGCACCCCTGAGCAATCCTAAAGGAATGGGGAATTCTCTCTACTCAGGAAAAGCTATTGTTAGTTTTGGTTTTTAAAGCAGTGTGGGTGTCCATACATTTGCATTTTTCTAGTATGCATACAATGCTTCATACCAATGACACACTTGAGGGAAAGGAGAAAAAAAGCATAGTATTGTTATGAAACAATAAACTACTGTTTAAAAGAAAAACAAAACCAAACAAGTAAAAAACCCACATGCCCAAGAGTTTTTTCCTATCAAGCTACACTAAACCCTTTTCAAGGATGCCTGGCAAAATGACATCCAAAAGATTTTTATTTATGTTCAAACAGCATGAATATATTATCAACTTTCAAAAGGCAAATTCTTTGTTAGATACATTTGATAGATTTAAAGTGCTGAATATATCTTGAATAATTTTTAAAAGGATTTTGATGGCCTTACTCTGAGTTGCATACTGCTCTACAAATAGTTCCTCTGGCAAATTAGACTATGCTTCCGCCATTTATCCTTTACCTGAAGGCACATAGGAAAATGCAGTTGCCAATAAAAGTTAATATGGAGGGCAGCATATGACTATCTAGAGGTAAATTGAGTCTACCTGGTCATAATCCTTACAACAAAAAGATATCCTCTAAGACACTGTCAAAACAATAATACTTTGTAAACATACAGAGACTGCAGCAACACAAATCATATTTGGCAGGGATGCCCCAAGGTTGTTCGCCAACACTGCTATGCTTCTGAATGAGCCTTGACATAACCCTGAAGTTTCAGCCATACTAAGGAGTATTCAAATGAAAAACGAAAGCGTAAGCCAATTGTGAAAAGCTGCTTTGAAAACACACTTGCCTAATACACTGCTGCTCAGAAAACAAACCAGGCAAACAAAGAGATGAGGAGAGGGAACTGACCAAAACTGAAAACTTTTTGCTAAGAAAAAGATAATTTAACTGAATCAGAATCTTTTCCAAGAAAACAGCAATGCCACCAAAACTTTCAGTGGAAGAATTCTCATCAGTCTCCACCTATTTCACTTGGCACTCCAGGCTGCTGGTACATCTAAACCATCTCTTTAGAATTTGAGAGCGTATGCCAAAAAATTGACAACTGATAAAATTCTCCCCAAAATCAATACAGAAGGGAAAGAAAGAAGGAAAAATTGCTTGATTACCCCATTTTCTGCCCCTTGTATGCCCCTATTTTAGTTTTGCAAAGAAGAGGAGTTCGAACAGAAAGAGAGAATAGAACTTAATCCCTGTATAGCTCTAATTTTGTCCTCCCAACAACTCACAAAACTCCAAGTATTCTAACTTTTTGGATTAATATAGCTTTTTTAGACTCAGCATCTAAATAATGAATACATTGTTAGAACAATTACTATTTATGGCTGTATACACTTACTGGGTTTAGAAAAAGCCCTGAAAGATCACTGAATACATGCTCCAATCTTGCATAATTCTGTAATTTCCAGAATATCTAATAAGGCCCCATTAAACTGAAGACCTTGATGAAATAAAAAGCAATAATTTGAAAACAAATTAAGGTCCTGAAGTTTATACTGTATCCTAAGGAAGACATTCATGTGCACAGCCATAGCTCCTAGGAGAATCAAATTCAAATTCCCACTTTTCTTATTTGGAAGAAGAACATAAGTACAAGAAACAACTGAGCATAATAAGCTTAAGAAATAAGCAAACAATCTGAATCCAGGAATTGAGTTAATTTCTACAGCCACATTTTGCTAAACTTAAAAGTACTAGAAATTGCTTATGTAACAAACTCTTTGGGTAACTAGGAAGACTCAATGGGGGTGTTTTTGGAGGGGTGGGAGGGTGTTTGCTTTTTTCCATTACACTAACCTGCTTATTATGATTTTGTTCTGTGCTGGTTTTGACTGCAATAGAGTTAATTTTCTTCATGGTAGCTAGCACGGGGCTGTGTTTTGGATTTGTGCTAAAAACAGTGCTGATAATGTGGGGATGTTTTAGCTGTTGCTAAGTAGTGCTTACACTAGTCAAGGACTTTTGCAGCTCCCCATGCTCTGCCAGGTGCACAAGAAGCCGGGACAGGACACAGCCGGGACAGCTGACCCCAAATGACCCCAGGGATGTCCCACACCATATGGCATCACGCTCAGCACATGGAGCTGGGGAAAGAAGAAGGGGGGGACATTGGAAGTGATGGCATTTGTCTTCCCAAGTCACTGTTACGCGTGATGGAGCCCTGCTTTCCTGGGGATGGCTGAACACCTGCCTGCCCGTGGGAAGCAGTGAATGAATTCCTTGTTCTGCTTTGCTTGCACGCACAGCTTTTGCTTTACCTATTAAACTGTCTTTATCTCAACACACGAGTTTTCTCACTTTTACCCTTCTGATTCTCCCCCATCCCACTGGGGGGGAGCGAGCAAGCGGCTGTGGGGTTCTTAGTTGCCAGCTGGGGTTAAACTGTGACATGTTCATAGATATTTTTATTTTACTGAAGTTCTTTGGCAAAACAGTTTGAAACACAGTGTCTTTCCATCAACTTCAACTGTTTTTGGAATAATCATTTTGCAAGTAGTATTTGAACTATGATAGCATACAAATATTCCATGGAGAACCAGAACTAACCTTGTTGTGCTTTATATTCAGCACAAAGTGTAACTTAGCAAATATCTCTGACCATGATAGGTTTCAACCCCAGCATCCTGCTTTTCACTTATGAATCAATCTCCAACTTAAGTCCCTGAGGTCTGTACTCACCTAAACAGCTGGCAACACTTACTTTACAGATTCAGAAAGAAAATTCTCCTGTTGCTCTATGAGCCAGGATAAATATTACACATACAAACTTTACTGTATAGCTGCATATGCCCATGAGTTGCTGGTTTGCATCTCACAATCCTACAAGCAACCCTAAATTATCAAATCAATCTCTGCCTTCACAAATCAAGTATGCAATAACAGCATCCTAACAGTACAAGTTTAAACATGAAAAAGTATCTTTTGACAAGATCCATGATGAAAATACATATGGAAATATAAAGAATGTAATTCCTGCATTTTAAAACTTGTAGTGAATTGTTAGAAAGTTAGAAACTCACCTAAAACTCAAATTATCAAAATCCTTACACATAAGAGAAACCCTGATATGTGGAAGTCTTATTTGAAAATCTCAGCGCCCTCTACTAGAATGACCACTGAGAAAAAAATTAATAACAGACAACTAAGTGTTAGATCCATGTAATTACACTTTTAAGACCTATTATAGGTGTTGCTGTGTCAGATAGCTGCCCTCACTCACAGGGAGGAAAAGGTGATATTCCTGTATTCTAATTTATAAACACTATACAAATAAATATTTGAAAAGAGCATGAATATTTGATTGCCTGTGTAACACTGGTGCCTTGGGCTTTTTACTACTGAATATATTAGGTCTGAACTTCCAAAATCGTGTGAAGAAAGGAGATTAAATCACCAATGGCTTGGGAATATGTAAAGACAGAGGAGAGAAAACTAGACAGCAAGGGCTGTCCTTAAAGCAAAAGAAAATCCTTCACTTTCGGTGGTTGATGTATATTACATGCATTAGTATGCAACAGTACCCAGAAACACTAGCTGAGGTTGCAGTCACCTCGTTTTAAGTACTGTTTCTAGTAGGAGACAGTCCTAGCTCAGACAACTTGGTGTCTCAGTAGGTAAAACAAATTATCTCCATTTATAGAACTGCATGTCAACCACAGTCAGAAATAGCATTGTGTTAGCACAGAGCTCACAAAAGCAAGGGGAGAGTCACAGCCTGTGTTAAACACAGGTATATATTAAATAGCTTCAGAAAATTAGTGGTTAGGATTTCTTTTAAATAAATAAAATAAAAATGCACCGTATAATGAAACGCCTCTTCAATAAAGCAAATATACCAGAGAATCTGGTCAACTCTACAGAGTTTCTGCATGCTAACAGCATATCTGCATATTGGTATGTAGCTTTTACCAGTATTACATTGGTATTCATCATACAACAAAAAGGTAATAATAACATGGACTGGTATTTCCCCCAGAGTTTGAAAGGAATCTCTTTCCATTCTATAGCAGGTGAAGTCAGTTCTCCTTTTCTAAATAAAGGTGGTGGTTTCTTTTGTTTGTTTTTTTGAGACAGGAGGAGAACAGAAAAGAAGGTGAAGTTATTTTAGAACAAGAATTGGGCTTCTTGAGCTCTCAGTCTTTTGCGTCTTATCTGTATTCTGCACTACATTTTAAGAACTAAATTATAAAACATTAGTATTCACACACATCATGGCATTTATTGCAAGCTAAACTATTTCTTTAAAACAAGATAATTAAAATGAGTTGTGGTAGGCATGAAATGCCTATGAAATCTTTCTATAAATGTTCACAGAGCTTGCCCTTGGACACAAGTTCATGACTGACAATGAAAGCACCCTGTCTATGCAAAGAACGAAAACACTTTTGTAATTTTGTGACAGGAGAGGCTATTGAATTAAAGTGGCTCATTATTAGCGTTTACCCTTTTGAAGTTATTTCTAATTTGTTTTGAATGCTCCAAAAGAAAGAATGGTAGACTAGTCAGAGGTGAGGCTTTCAATAAACTACATGTCTCTTCTAAAACAAACTAGTAGAGTTTCACTGTACAATTGCATAGATTCATTTAGTATCTCAGTTGGTGCAGTGAAATACCGAGGACTTCTCAATCCCTGGGGATCAAATCCACACTCTGAAATGACTGAATGAAGGGACAGCATTTCACAATACCATTGCCTGATGTGACACCATTCACAGTTTCTGCTGAAGACTTGGTCTCATGCAGAATAGTTACCAGCATTGCAGGCAAGCCTGAGACATATGAGCAAAATTTTGAGGGGAAGCTTGCACAGAGTATCATCTGAAACTTGGCCATACAGCAGCTGACTCTAGCCAATGTCACTGGTACCTAAGCAACAAATCCACTGACCACTGAAGAAAAGCAAGTGGTTATCGGACTACCCAATGGTTAGGTCATAACCTTTCCTTTAGGGATGCACTGTTATAAATGCGTATTACGAGAAGCACATCAGGGGAGAAATCTAACCACAACCCTGGAGCTTTTCAGAAATCACAGAACAAGCATTTATAGCCCCAACACTGCAAAAAGATACTGCGTGTGTTCTCTTTAGTAACTGTCATCATCAATGGCCCAATTTGAACCATGGGGAATTCGGACACTGTTGCCTTATAGAAAGTAAACTTTGACATTCACTTCTTTTAACAGAACTCAATTACTTTCCTGTAGAACTGAATTCCTGTAGAACTGAATTCCTGACATAAAGGAAAAAATGTTCAACTGTAACTGGTTAAGGATGACCATCAGCAAAGCATAGGTCTTGGGAGACAGACCTTTACTTTCAAATACTGAAGTCAGCAACACAATGTTTAGAGATAATGTTCTGATCATCAAATATCTCACTTTAAAAAGCTATTTATGCAGCTGACTTCTGAACCAATTTTCTTACATAAAATACAACATGTGGTAGTCCGCTACCTTAGAACTATCACTACAGGAAACAGTTGAGTTTAAAAGTTTTAAAAGTTCTTGAAGTACATAGCACCTATTACATTTGTTTCTTCACTGTAGAACTCTGGATGATTAGGTAAAAGTTGTAGCACACACTGGACAACAAACAGTCTCTTTCAAGTCTCATGACATGGAGAGCGTGAGGAGGAGCACATAATCTACTTCCTTATGGCAATGCAATCCAAAATATCCCATGGCTGCCCCTAGTGATCTCAAACACAAATGGATCTGAGCAAGAAGCGTGATGGCGTATGCCTGTAGCACTTGAGACCACAAAGCTCCCCGTGTGTAATAAATCTGCCTAATACCATGCTCAGAAATTCTTCCCTGATAAAAAAAAAAGGAATGGAGCTACTCAAGCATGAGCCGAAATATCCACATAAGGTCCTAAAAATACCCGAATACTCCTGAATGGTCAATAATATTGCAGATTGCTAACAGGTTTAAATAATCAATATAGACACCTGGCCTTAGTCCATTAACCGGAAGAAATCAATAACAACATAAGAACTTAAATAGCATTTAGCATAGAGAGAGAGGCCTAAGCCAACCTGAAAAGACTAAAGGAAATCTGAGGACTCCAGGTAACATCAGATGAGGGTTGCCTTAGAGTTATCAAAAAATTCAGCAGTGAAGGAAAACATTCATGATAGGGCAGTATATGTTTAAGTGTATCAAGAGATTGTTTTTGAGCTTTCACTTGTTACTCATATGAAGGTAACTTTTAGTTTGTTTTCTTGGAAGAATCTTTTGATCAATAAGAACTGATGCACTCCCCTCCAAAACCTTGAATAACCCATGAGAGGTATGGGCAAAAATATAACCCCACACTCCCCAGAGCTCAGCAACAGAGACTTTTATTTATTGCATTAGCCAAGATATTCCAAAAGTAAACAGACACTGAATTAATAAGTAATTTAGAACAGATAAATTTTGAAGAAGTACACATCACTTATTTGAGCACCAAAATTTTCGTTAGTGCTTTGCCCTCTGTCTGACATGATAGAACTGTAAAGCATCAAGTCTGACTACCAGCCACCACAGGTATTTATTGGATTAGATTTATTAAGCACTTACCATTTTAAATGAGTCACATCCTTATATAAAACCACATCAAAAATTGCAGCAGACCGAAAACATGTTTCAGAGTGGGCAATGTATTACAAAGCCAACATAAGCCAATTCTTGTAACCAACTTGATAGTTGCATCCTCTCCAATTTTAAAACAGAAGCAATGGGGCTGTTACCCCCACTGGAAGACTATTCCATGATGCAAAACTCTCATGCTTTTTTTTTTATTTTGAATTTCACTATGCTCAATTCTGTCTTCAAATGGCATTCATATCTTCAAATGCTAATATGAAACAAGCTCTCAGACTATACACAGTAAACTTTTTCACAATGGTTTTTCCCTGCCCTAAACTTTCTTAAGTCATTCCAGATGATTTGAGGTTTTTCTATAGACTTTAAAAAATTCTTATTATTTACTATGAGAATATAGGATAATGAAAAATGCAAACCTCTTGAAAAGAAACTCCATTAGAAGCCCTCAACCAAATCAACCCTTTTTGTTACCTGAGATTAAAAGCAGCATGCCTCACTCAGTACAAAATTCACAGCCCAATCTCGTAGCCTTCTGGACAACATTGAAAAAAACTACCAAAGTAGAGGAGGAGGCTTTGGGCACCATGCCCTGGCAGCAACACAAAGACTAGACTGAAACACACTGTATCAAGACATGAAGCTGATAGCAGGTGGGTCCATTAAGGTCCAGCCTGTTTTCACAGATGAAACTCCTGCTTATTTCAACAGCGCAATATCACTGTGGAAGGAAAAAAATTAAAGATTACATGGTGTTATGTGCAAATCTAAAATGCAAGGAAGTGGGAAAGCAAAAGTTTCATGGATACTTTTTTCTCTTACTGTGAATATTGAATCATAGTAACCATCAGCTATGGAATCACTTAATCAAATATTCCGCAAACTAATTTTTCATTCCTTAAGTTCATCAGAGCTTAATCATACTAAATTGTGTGAAACTTCATAATAAATAACTACACATATAATTTTATATCCTGCCATTACCTGATATAAACAAAAAAAATGGCAATTTAGACAAACAGTCTAGAAATAGTCATTGATGATGAGCTGATTAGTTTTTGGAAAATACTAGTGTTTAGAACTTGAATGGATATACATGCTAGGGTTTTACAGAACGTAGAAAAGGAATTTCATGTCTTTGTGACTCCTGCTGTTATTTAAAGTAATGAAAAAAACATTATATAAATAGAAAATGCAGAAAAAAATGTTGAGTAAATGTTCAGAATATGAAATAAAGCTAGTCTGTATTGTCATTGTAGTTAAAATAACAGAACAAGTACTAATGAAAAGTTTCAGCTGAAATTATAGTGAAACTGAGATTGATGAGTAACAGGTGGTCATAAAGACAGTATCATGCAATACCTGACATATGCTAAGATAAAAAGAATGCAAAACATATGTATAATTTGACAGCAGTAACTCGATGAATTCTCTCCTAGAGTTTTGATTCTTATTAAAGGACCTTGTTCAGGAAGCATTTTGACTCTGAGCTTAGTTACTCATTTACATAAATACCTTCTTAGAGAGAGGGACTTTTCTTACTTGTGTTCAAAATTAATGAAAAACATTTTAAAATATGTAAAAAAAAAAGGTAGTTGTACGGAGAAAAGCATGTGGGATAATAAAAGAACTTGTTTTAGATCTTGCCATTTAACATCTGATATAACACTGGATGAAAAAAAAGATGAAGGACATTTATTGGTAAATAGGAATGTGTGATAAACAGGAGTGAGGAAAGTAGGAAAATATTTTTTTTTAAGAAAACAAGCAGAGAGACATGAAATAAGTGCAAAAAAATGACAGCTGGGAAAAGAGATCAATGAACCAGGGAAACAAATAATTCCCAATTTGAGTAGCACTGGAAAGGAGAAACTTGAAACAAAGGTGCTAAGAGAGTCTAAGGATCATTGGGAAGAAACAAAGTGGTTCCAAGTTTGACAAGCACTATGATAGTAGAAAATGCCAATAGAATTTGGACTAAGCTGTCCATCTGGGAATAGTTTTGGGTTAGTGACTTCATTAGGTAGCTCTTCCCTGATGGTTAGAAGGATGAGCATTGGTGCTGCTGCAGAAATTTAAGCTGTGGAACCTAAATTAATATTGAGGGAAGAGCTGTAATGACATTTTGCAGTCCAGACCAAGGCAGAATCTTCCAGTTTCAGCCATGTTCCTGCCAGGCACACTGTAGTTCCATTACCACCTCTCGAACACCCAGGCTGTGTACAAGAGATAGGATTTGTGCCTTAATTGAATAGCTCCTAGCTATTTTCAGCAGATATTTCAGATATAGATTTGACCAAACAGATACTGAAGAAATTGAGAGACTTTCTTGCAGGAAGACATTGTAAAGATAGTATATTTGAACTACAAAACTGAACACATTTTATCCTGATTTGCACTTTAAATACATTTCAAGATGGGAAAAAGGTGCTTTGATTCTTGTACAGTATTGTTAAAATATTTTTTGAAAAAGCTCAGTTTTCTGTTAATGTGAGAAAGGTCTTTGGCAAGATTTTATTCCCTGATAATGTCAAGGACTGTTCCCTCATATGAATAAGTGTCATTGCACTGGCTGATACTTCTTACAGTGTGTAAGCTTTGAAACTTAAGACAGTGAAGATCGCAGTGTAATAGAGATTGTGCTCTCTGTGAAGAGGGCAGGCAATAAAATCCTTTGCTGAGAAAGACAACTAGAAATTCAGCTTAGTGCAATTTGATTGGAAGGAGAAGCACTTTATCTTTCTGGGCAAATTAATGGCTTAACTGAACTGTGTTTAGTTCAGACATTAAGAGCATTGCATTAATCCTCTGAACAATTTAAAAGCCTTAAACCCTCCAGAACTGACTTCTAAGAAAGCTACCAACAATATCGATAAATCATCAGAATATATACATGAAGAACACTGACTGTATTTTTGTCTTAAAATTTTATCTCAGAACTGTTTTAGATTTTGTAATGTCAGTCTTATGCACACAGAACAAGAAGTCATTTTTCTTTCCTTCCAATGAGTAAGGTTTGATTTCTTCAGGACAGGAATAAAACACAGCCTCCGGGTCCTTGAGCCCTGCAGCACACCAGATGGGGTTCATTCCAGCGATCATTATTTTATGCAGTTTGCCAGGCAATTGTTCTGACTAAGCCTGGCATGGGGAACTGTGCTGGGACAGGGAATGAATGGCAGGGACTACTCTGCCTCAAGATCAGGTTCTAGGTGACTTGTCCAGTTATGTTACACACTGCAATATTGTTTATCCCATCAGTACAATGAATGGCTTCCCCCAAAGAATAGGAAAAAAAATTCCTTGAATATATATATATGAGTAATTATATAGATGCTTCCAAGAAACACGAACTCACCTACCAAAACCTATTCAGTATTTATTAAGACATTCTAAAAAGCAAATATTTTCTCCATAAAGCTCTGGTCCTGAGAAAGATGCAGTTCTCTTTCTCTTCTTCCTGTCCAAATATTGAAACTGAATTTTTTTTTAAACAATTTTTACAATTTTAAGATGTCTAATCACCATCTTAAAAAAAAACACTTTCTCTTCATAAGGGAAGAAAATTATTTATCATCTGAACTCTTCAGAGATTCCAAAAGAAGCAAAGAATCTTACTAAGTATAAATTAAAGAAGAAACAAACAACTCTATTGAATTGGCAGCATGTCCAAACTCACAGCATGTTATTAAATTAAGTCAGTGACATTTAAATGAGTGCACCTGTATGCATACAAAAATAATTTCCTAATTAATTAGCTCTGCGACTCTTGATGCCCTAATAGGTCAAAAGTACATTAATTATATCTAAATGAACAGAAATCTTTTACAGGTGGCCACAAAACCAGTTAATATATCTTAACACTTCTGATCCTTGCACTAGGAGATAAGGTAAATATTCACTTATCATATTTTTCAGGTGTAGAAAATATCACTGGAGGGAAGATGCTATATTATTATTGAATGCAGTTACACAGGTGGCATTGTACAGACACATAAGACAGCATTGTCCTGGACAGGGGGAGCTGCACGCTAGTGGAAATAGGTGTAGCTACGTGTTTTGAATAGCAGCATATTGAGAAAGGAAGAGAGCATGTCAGGAAAGAGCCCAGAGCTGGAAGAGAATGGGGGAGGGAGGCCTTGGAACTGAGGAGGAATCTGGGGAGAGTTTGATAAACACAGAGAGCTGCAGACATGGTGATAAAACCCTCAATTACAGAAAAAAACACTTAGCAGAAAGGATGCTAAATGTTAATCAAGCATCTGTACAGCCTTGCACTGTCATTCTGTTAGAGTATCTCTGCAGAGCATGCGCATCTATTTGACCAAAATACATTCTCTGGGTTCTATATTTACAAAATAGAATAGCAAGTTAAAAATTATTGGATGATCCAAACCTGTTTTGAAGACTGAAACCCCTTTTTAATTTGAATTTAAAGGAGGGAATTCACATTCAAACAAAATGTCTATTTAATCACATTTCTATTTTTCTCCAACAAACCTCTTCAACTTTTATCACAATCTTCAACTGAAGAAGGAACAAACTAGAACAGGAACTTCCCCTGAAAGTCCCTGTGATAAGTCCTGTATATTTTTATATTTTTTCATTTTATAAAGAGACGGTGACAACAAAAGTATCTGGAATCAGAACATCTGTGCACCTAAATGAGGAATTATAAGTTAATGTCCCTGATACCCTGACAACCTGTGTACTTCCAGGAGGCTTAGAAAAAGCCTGTAGCCAGGAAAGCTAATTCTTAAGCACAAATACGGCTTAGAGGAGGCGTTGTGCTTGTGTTGCTAAATCTTTCTGTAACTTCCAACAATCGTTTAATCTCTCTTTTGCAACAGATGACCTACATGAAGCTGCAGAAACTGCATGCTTTATCTTCAGGAGGGAAGTGAAAAAGAAGATAACCATAACCACTTATTCTTTCATCCCAGGCATGAGGTGAATGGTTCCAAAGACAGAGTGAGCCAACGTTACCTAAATAACTTTACAAGTCTCAGCTACTGACTGGGTAAACACCAACCACTGTTGCACAGATTTCCCAAGCTGGGCAGGAACCTAGGAAGTGTTCTACATATTCAAAGAAAAACTCAGTAAAAGTCACAAGTTCTTCTCAGTTCAAGCTAATCCTATTGGACAGATTTTTGCTCCATGAGGACACAAAGGTCTCTCGAACTTGAAAGTAACCCACAAAAACTACCTATAAACTCAAAGTGGTAGAAAACTGATGGGCAGATTCTGACAAGCCAGTCCTAACCAACCGCATCTTCAAACACCTTCAGGTGCTAACAGAAATGGAAAACAGAGTCTGGCTCTGTTTTCCTTTCCAAAATATTTGCTGTACAACACAAAAAGTCAAAACAGGACTAGGTTAATCTGCCACCCATATGTTGATTGTTTACTGTGTACAACTCTGGGACTGTTCAACTACTGTGAGCTGTGTTCTTCAGTATTCTTGAAATAAAGGAATTTGTTCAGAATTTGACATTCTGATAGTTCCTTTCACACTGCAAACTCATCTGCTTGTATTGCTTTATTAAGATTTTCTCTCTGGGACTTTCCATGTATCAACCATATCAAGGAGGGTCAAGTGTGACAAAAGGAATCAGACAAATGCTTCCAAAGATTAGTTTGGTTGGGATGAACATAATATAGATTTCATCCCATATTATATTGTCTCAAGGTTGACTGCATGGTTTCTTCTTTCAGAATAAATAAATCAAAATTAGGGCAACAAAGCATTTCAAAATTCTCACCATCAAACCACATTTGAATCAGACCAAATAAAGAAATGTAACTGATCAGCCTAAAAAAAGTGATGTCAAGGCAATGCATGGAAGTTCAATTTCTGCAAAGTATTTGCCTTTCCATTGAAAAATAGCAGTAGGCAGTAAAAAGGTGGAGAAATAGCCAGACTGCTATGTATTTTTCTATGAAAAGATGAACTGACAACATTAATAAAAGGCTTGTATAACAGAGTATTGATAATCTGATTTCTAACAGCCTTTTAAAAAACTGAAAAATAGCCAGTAAACAGATAAGATTTTAATGAAGATTATTAGCCTTGACAGAACAATTACTTTATCCTGTTATTTTCCTTTCTCTGTGGATTTTTAGCAAAAAGTGACACTGAAATGCAAGCAGCTGCATATAAACTTATGTTGCAAAATAACTGAGGAATAGGCTTGTGACCTTCAGAAACTCTTGTCTCTCAGGCCAGTGGGGAAATTATAACAGCAGAGAATTTAACAAGTTCAGGTTTTTTAGCTGAATGTAAAATTTTTCTCCATAGCACAAGAATTAGCTAGCATCTATATTTTACTGTGGACAATACAAGGGCTCCAGCACCTCAAAATGCTGTCACACTGCTGACATGTAAAGACTGACAATCACATCACTAGTCTCTGATTTTCAGCCAGTTCTGAGATGCAGGTAAGCTATTTAATTACAGCAATTTTAGGACAGGAAATGAGGAGGCCTATCATAATCATTAAAACAAAACTCAGCTAATTGTATTCTAATCATTCCTTAAAATGAAAACACTGAAAGATGATGAAATAGCCTTGCAAATGGGGAAATTGCACTAAAAGTAAGTGGCAACCACCAGTGCTCTCACTATGTGTTATGAGATTTCTAATACTATAAAGTAGCTGTAGTATCTATTTTTGTTACTACCCAGAAAAGAACACCGCCAGAGAGAAGTTAAAGAATTGGAACAATACAAGTCCAAGTAATGGTGCATAATCATTAGACTTCCCTTCAGCACAAAGGTGTGTCCCTGAAGGTCTCCCACCCCAGAACAGAACTGGTCAAGCAGAGCATCACTGGGCAAAACTACTGTGCTTAATGACTAAGGCAGAGTGAGAGAGCTAGAAGCTATAACCTAACAACCAATGTTTTGTCGAAGGCACCTCACCTGTTACATTTGCCTCAGCATTTATTGATTCACTGAAAGCTAAACTCCTCATTTTTTGGTAGAATTTAATGATTCTGCAGTTGTGGCAAATACCATACAACACAATTATACCAAAACCAACTTCTGCTAATGCACCCCTCATGAGTGACTGCTACAAGAGTAGCAGTCCTGACAGTCTTTGCAACTGTCTTTCCCACATCGTTATTTTCTACATTACATAAATGTATAATACATTAAAAAGCAATCAGTCAACATAAAAATTTTCATGTCATGCCGTGGAGAGCTTTCACGTTAACTGCAAAGACAGGCAGTATATTATGGGTCAAATCGTCTTTGTTATATTTTTCCACTGCCACAGTTCAAAGCTTAAGGCTACTCGACACAGCAGGAGAGGTATGGAGAAAGAAAACTGGAAGGAGCCCATTTCACAATCATTTTGTTTACAAGGCTCCCCTTTTGTCTGCAAATACAATTTTAAGTACAGTGTTAAACTAATCCCTGAAATTTAAGCCAAAGGCAAGCAGCTGAGAAAGGGGAAAGAGGTCCACTATACTTGGTATTGTTTCACTCTTCAGGGATTATATAGAAAAAATATGGCTATTATCTTTGGAGTCAACTTCTGCCAAACAAAATTTCAAGTGCAGAAGGGAATAAAGGGAAGAAATTTTGTTGCTTCAGTACAAATGCTTCTCAAAGTAGTAGTTGTAGACGCATTTATTCAAGCTTCTACTATGACTTCTGATGTTTTGGGTCCAAATACACATACATATTTGAGAGCTTCTAGCCATACAGAACTACAAGGAAACTTAGCAGAAGATGGAAGGAGTAATCCTCTCTGAAAACAGATTAAAAGGAGACCATAAAGTATACTGCCACCCAACCCCTGCATCTCTCATAAACATTAAATTACTTTTCAGAGCATAAATATGTTCCTTGACTTCACCAAAAGGAGCACACCAGAATACAACTTACCCAGCTGTAACACAGCCATACTATTGAACTTTCCTTCTAATCAATAAAGCGGCAAACAGGCACTTTTGCTGGTTTCTGTTGCTATAAGCTCACCTCCCCCAACTATTGCTACCCACAGAAGCTGGGACTACAAGATCAACAACATCATTAGGTTGCTAATCGTTTGGATCTATCATCAAATACAACCAAAATATTTTTTCCTCCCTTACATTTCCCCTCCCTATCTACTTTCAAAAAAATACCATGAAAGAGAGGCACCCGTTGCCGTATCACAGACTCCTCTCATTGCTTTGTAGTTATCAAGCTGTGAGAAGCCACTCAGTGTCATAAGAAACCAGTACATCGAGCAACACTATAACCTTGCTGGTCTTGCTAAACTCCCACTTTCATTTACGAGCTCGCAGGTGTTTTGACACCATAAGATCACTAGAATTCTCCCTACAGTGCATAAAGAATGTAATGAATTTTGCTGGAAAAGGCTTAAAATATTCAGGTTTGTGTCAAACCTGCCAACTTCTCTTTTGATTATATGGGTTTACAGCACAAACTCTATGATTTTGTCACTGTCACACAGCTGCTCTAATGATACGACAGAGCTGATGAGTGTGCTGGCACTTCAGCATAGAAGTGGCATACAGCTTTACTGCCTACACAAGGTGAGATAGCAGGTGAGCACTGCAATATGCGATCGCTACCCTCACTGAGGGGATATGAAGGAGAATGCTTTGGAAAGAAAAGTACCCTCCTTTTTCCAAGACCCAGGAGACAGTTTGTTCCCTTACATTTGGCTAGGAATTTGATGGCAAGGAGAGGCCTAAACCTGTATAAGAGCTTGTAATATTTTGTGGCAGTAGTGATTTTTAGTTTAGTAGAACTATCCCCAGTAAAGCAGAGAGTTAGTCTTACCCTCTCTACTCCTGCGTAGAAATAAAGAGGCTCATTCCAATGGTTTACAGGCAGGGTCTGTGCTTCCCTTGACACTTGCATGTAATTCTCATTAATGGAAGTGGGAGTTTTGTGTGTGCACAAAGGGGAAAATTAGACCCATATAGCCATCATGCTGCAGTTTCTTAAGGGACTAACTACTAATCACTACCTTTCAGCAACGTCCACTCCTTCCTATTAATTTCTTTTCAGCTTGTAAATCTCCAAAGGAAAACACTGGTAAGCAGAGCGCTCCTCAGTGTATCAGCAGTGCTTTGACCTCTTTAGGAACATAAAACACATCCTCTGCAGCTTGTCCTTGAGTGCTTGCCCTGGAAGAGTCTTAGCTGGTTCCTCTAGACCACCTTGTTACATTGATTTGGAATTACGTACTACAGAACAAATTATAGAAAAGCATACATAAAGTGAAGACACTGGCCCAACTGGCATACTTTCTTAACAGCATCTGCCTCTGAAAGTACAGACAAGTTAAAAACAATCAAACAAAAAAATACAAACGTAGTAAACCTTCTCAGTGCTGAAGGTGTAACAAGGATCATCTCCTTTGGAAGATGTTACAGGCACTTGAGACATGGCAAAATGCAGTACAGGTGTGCAGTACAAACTGAAAACTCAATTTTTATATTGTTTTAAACGTAAATATGTGATCTTAAATTTCAAGGTGATTCCTAAGAGAACTAAATTCTTTCATTTTACTTTAGTTTGTAGATCAATCGTTAAAGAAATAAAAACTGCCAAGTCCAAAAGTTTTTTCCCACATGGATAAAATAGCACAAAATCAGTATCAAAATTAGAAAAATAAATCTTTAAAATTTCATTACAGAAAAGGAACAGAGTTGCTTACCAAACTTCTGACTAAAAAAAAAAACTCACAAAGACACATCAAACAGTGTATTAAGGAAGATTTTAATTTCCTGCGTTGCAAATCTAACTTGAAAATAAAACAACGTACAACCTTTGCAAAGCATAAAAGTCAACATGGCCTTCTGCATGGCCATGCCACCAAAGATGCTACTGAGCTAAGATAGTATCTCATATGCAAACAGTGATCTTGTCTCAGAAAACTATCCCGGTACAAGGACAAATACAAAGACTTCAACAGACTTCCCAAAAATACCCAGTCAACAATAATAAAATGCAGGTAGATACAACTCACAAAGCAAAAATAGGATTGTCGGTGCAGCCAGCGTAACAAAAGAGAAATTGATACAACAAAACACTTTATAACAGAGAAATTTATTTCTCTCAGACTGTCAAAGATCATAATTTATTCAAGAAAGTGAAAGGAAAAAAAAAAATACAGTGACACAGCAGGAACAGCAGCCAGCTTTACAGGAACCTGTTACTACTGGTTATACATCAAGGGTCCAACCACCTTCAACCTCCCGAAGGACAGGTTTCTTTCTTCCATGCTTTGACACTATTGCTATAAATTAACATGGCAACACAGCCTGATGGAACAGGCGAGGAGAATGATAGTTCTACTGTAAATTCTCTGAGCTGTTAAAATCTGAAGGTTTTATGGGAGAACCAATTTCTAATTGCTAAGTGGGAAGGTTAATTTTAATATTTTTACTTCTAGTTTATCATACAAATTTTCCAAAGTGACAGCAAAGAATTCTTGAGAGTATGTTTTGGTTTTCTCAAAGAATATTAATAATTTCTTTTCTTTACAAAATTAATTTTAATTAACTTTATTAAACTCCTAGAATTTCACAAAGATGGGAATTGTTTTTCTCTCTGTGTTTTTCTGGACAAACTGTGTTTATCCATATATTTGATGTTCAGCCACCACAGTAACAAATGTATATGGAATAAAGTGGACATAAAAGTGACATAAGAGAAACAGCCTACAGGAAAAAAAGTGTAAGGATAGAGAAATTATTTGAAGTGACAGGAGAAAGGCCTAATAATAATGAATGTAAAAAAATAGGGAATGGTTTGTCACATTTCAACATGTGAGTAGTAGATATCATATTTACTCACAACTTGTTTGACTAAATTATTTAATGACCTTGGGCAAAGACTGTCTTAATCTTCTGTGGCATATTTATTCTAGCGTCTATAAAACAGATGTCATTCCTCCTCCTCTGTAAATATTGCTCCCACCTATCTACTAAAAGGAATGACCTAAGATTCTGGCAAGAAGGTACGTCAGATTTGAATCAACTTTATTCATTATGCTGTATGCCATTTCTGGTTGCAGTTCTTCTTCTGTTATTGTTTTACTGCAATATACTATAAAACATGTTGAAGCTCTATCTCTTTCTCCAAAGAAATGAAAAGTAAGTTCCACATCTTAACCACATTAATTCTGCCGGCAGTAATAGTCCCGCATATACAAGTTTCTGGTTCTTCGAGACAATGAAAACATTCACTCCTATAAATCAGAAAAATGTCCTAGGATAAGACAAACTGATGGCCAACAATTTCAGAAAGCAAAGAGACAAAAAAGCAAAGTCAACCCATTCTGAGTTAATAAAAGCCTGTTTGTGTAGTTTACTTTTTCATGTCAGAGTGCCCTGTTTTAAAACATAAAAACTTTGTTGTTGGCAAAATTAAACCAAAAAATTAGGCACTTGATTTTCCTTTAGCCATAGCTCAAAGTTTAAGTTTCATCCTAAAGGTTCATGCCTTGTTTTATCAATTTTTACATATGAGTTAGTATGATAGTCCCATTTCTTCAATTAGGCAAAACAGGTTAGAAACACCACCTTAACTCAACAACAACAAAAAATTTACCTACCAAAGAGATAATGGGAAGTTACATGCCTGTTGTGTCTTTTACACTATAGTATTGATAATGAGAATTGCTTTTCCTACATACACACTACCCCACCCACCCACCCCTGAATAACCACTTTTGGGTGCCCCATAAAATAGGATAAATGAATATTCCTATACGTGGTGAAAACTAAGGTAATTTGACAAGACAGCAGGCCAGAAGCTATCTTGACTTGACAGAAGAATGGAAAGAACTTGCTCTCCCCTCTTCAGCACTAATGCAAAACACACCAACTAATATTTGTGTTACTATAACACAAGAACAGATAAGTAGCCTCTTTGGTGATACGACAAATATGATAATCTAAAATTACCAATGTAATTTTGAACTCAGCTACACTTCTAATGGTGGTATGACTACTGTAGAACATTATCACCAGCCCATTTTATTGGCTGGGCATCCCAAATACAGAAAAGTTAAATACATATACTATGTAATTTTGCAAATCTGCTATGATCTGTTTATTTTCATGAAAGTATGTGAAGAAAAAGAGAGATAAAGGATATAGATTTCTTGTAGCTGGATAATGACAGAATGAAAGGCAGAGAGGAAATGAAATTGCAGATCACCCACTGCTGACAGTAGTTAGAGAAACAAAATTATCTATTGATGTTTCAGGGATAATAGGGGGCAGGGAAAATAAACGAAACATCAAAACTCTGCAAAGGTGGTGATAGTGGAAGGGACAAGATGGCATGCCATCCATGTATATTGCAGACTGCAACACGGGTCCTACGCAGAGTCCCAGGTGGGGTGATATGCAATCCCCATCACAGCATCCATCCCTGGGGTGCAGCAACAGAACAGCCACAGGCATCCAGGAACAACCAGCCATAGCTCCCGCTCTGCCTGGGAGGAAGCTCTCACTAACCTCCTCCTCACTTTCCAGTTTCCTTCTTTACAGTAACTGAAGGCTTCATCTCTACACTTCTGCTCAGCTCCCAGATTGCCATCTGGAGTAGGTGATTTCTTCAGGCATCAGTCATCACTGCCTTCACATCCTCCTAATTACATCTTTTTCTAAACTGGGGTCTGACTACAATAAGCCACTGTCTTCAGAGCAAAGCAGCCACACAGCATGGGGGAAGGTTCTCACCACCCTATCTGATGGTCTATATTTTCACACACATTAGAACAATCTAAGCCAGCCACTTTCACAGCCCCGTAAGTCACACGGTACCCGGTGGGCAGCCGGGACTGCAGCCCACCAGCAAAGCATATGGCTTGTTCCTCAGGGCCACTATGACTGTCGCCACTGCTCGCAAAGGTGCCCTGCTCATCTGCCACTGCCACTTCCAGGGTATTAGTGGGAAGCACAAGCGAGAAGCACAAAGGAGCAGAGGTCCCACGCTGACCTGGAGGTGTCAAAGAAGACATGACTGCCATGTCTCCAGCTCTACCTGTCACTTGAGCAGGGTCACAGTGCTCATACAGCTTTGCCTCAGCCTGACAGAGCCAGTTGAGAAAGCCACTTTGAGCTCCCAGCTTCTGCTGAGCTCCTGAGTCAGTAGGGACAGGGTATGTTACCTTTTACTGAAATAAGATAAAGCCAATTAGCTTCCGTCAGCAGGGTCTTACCTCTTGGAGAGTAAAAAGACTCTGAGATCCTATTGATCTAACAAATACAGCCTTATTGGTTAATCTCCACCTTTCTTTCTCCTTTTTATCCCCGACCATACTTTCAACTGCTCACTTTCTAAGGGGATATATCCCAATTAGCAATCCTGCTCCAAACTGTGAAGTCAGTAACCCCAATTTACTGGAAAGTCTAATATAAAACTGTAAACGTGCAATGCATACATTTAGTAATCAGTCAGCATGTAAGAGTTTGCACATGCACACAACACTTAACAGGCATTTGCAAAACCATTTTTTGCAGCCTAAGCATGCAGATGGAGTGAAGAACAAGGCCACATGGAGGGAAACAGCACAGAGATACTATAGGAGAAAAAAGGCCAGCAACATTTATTGTATAAATTATGAATGCTAACCAGTTACAGTGTAGAGCTGCGGTAATGAGGGGGAAGAAAGGGAGTGTGGCTTAACTAATTCAATTTGTTATCCTTTAGGATTTAATAGTATGTTAATCACAGTATGTTAATGATACATAAATATTAAACACATTAAACAGTTATAAGACATTTACTTCTCATGCAATGGTTAATATGTATCTATAATATATATGTTCCTAACTGATTTATTTTGCAAGTGATTATTATACTATTAAATTCAAATTGAATACCTAGTTCTACGCACTTATGCAGTTTAATTTAATGGTGTCTAACTCTATTGCATATATTGTCATTATTAAAAGTTAACATTGACTAGCAGTTAATGTCATGTTTAAAATACTTGTACTTTACTTTTCTGTTTCTTAAAATAGAAGTAACTACGTTCAAAGGCTGCTGTCAACCAACCTTCCATGCATCCCACTGTGCATAGAAGGGAGTATAGGTCCTATGGAAAAATTAGGATGCAATCATGTAATTTAAAAGTTTAACAAAATAACCTGGCACAACCATCTAAATTAATATCACCAAACCATAAATCTGACAGTGTTTTATTTCTGCCTCCTGAATTTTACAGAAATTACCATTAAAAATAAAATATTAAAAAGACAGCAAGTTTATTCTGTAGAGTTGTTTCCTCATTTTCCCAAAAAGGATCTGTGAGCTGGGCTTGCATGGCCTGAAATACAGCATCAGTTGGCAGAAGATTCTAGAGGAGAGACTCTAGAGGATGGACTCGCCACTAGCAGCCTCAGCTGGGTTTAAGCATAATGGAGTCTAAAATCACTCATATGTTTTACGGGAATGTCTTGCCCATACCATATCCTCATGCACAGAGGATCACCTGGGCCTCCCATTCATCTTCACTTAGTGTTCAACATGTGACAGTAAATTTGCCTACCTTGTGACAAAATTGCCTTTTTGGTCTCAAAGGCGAGACACCTGTATTTTGGCCACAAAACACATGTGATGCTTCCACATAAAAAGACACCATCAGGCCTTAGGAAATGGAGCACAGAAGAGACTTTTTGAGCAATTTTTCTCCCTTCTCTGAGTAATTATGAAAATCCTGAGGAAAGAGAAAGGAGAGGTACAGGCTACATGGATCTTACCATGGCCTCATAGGTCAAGCATCCTGTTGAGAACATTCATGCTCACATCACCTAGTATTTTCTATGCAACACAAATCTGACTATGACCTAAGTTTATAACACAATCAGAATAGAATTAAATAGAAAGACAAAAGGTTATTTATCTCCCTTACAAGCTTTTTCTCTCTGAATATCCAAGGCTACTGGAGTAGAGATATTAGGGCTGATAGAGAACTTGATGGAGTTCATCGCTAAGTTTTGTTTTGTTTTTTTAAGATAGCATTGTATACAGAGTATATGTAGGGTGTCACACCCCCTCTAGCCTGTATTATCAGTCAGCAAATATTTGCTATCAATTACAGTTGTTATATCTACTTTGACCATGAAAAATTCACTAGTGTCCTTTCTCATCCACACATGAAGCATAGACATAACACAGCTCTGTACTCATTTCACAGAAAAGTAATTTTTAAGTGCTTCCAGATCATTTCTCTATATTTTCATGGACGGTGAAGAGCAGAAAGAAAATAAAAACATTATAAATCAATCAGAAGTATTTTACCCTATCAAGTTCTCATTTGTCATCATATTTTGCACGGCCTGTTTTGAGACCTTTATTTCTTGCTGCATTACTCTTGGTTACTTCTCAAAGCAAAACAGTGACCTTTACTTCAGAGTCAGTGGTCCTCTTGATTCCATCAAATCAATAATTTCTTCCAATTCTTAAGAGAAAACTAACCTCTATTTTAAGGACTCTGTGTTAAAGTGTGTTAAAAGAAACCCACCAAAAAACACAGACACATAGGTTAATACTTATTACCTCTTTTATTGAGATCCAGGTAAGAAATTCCTCAAGGCTATTGACAAATTTGTTTCCCAGTCCTATGTTATATGGCACACACAGTGACATAAACAGAACAAAAGGCTTTCTGGGACCTCTTTGTAAATAGGTTTGTCTCTTGTTTGGTTGCTGTCAATTATTTCAGCCAACAGATCAAAAGATAAAGACAGAATCTTGACAGAAGATAAAGGACCAAGTGTATCTGAAGAGAGATATAAAAGATAATGTTTCATGGCAAATTACAGGTTTTTTGAGGGATGGGTACCATGATGAATGGTGCATGATTCCCAGTAAGATACAAAATCACAGAGGAAAGAAACGCAAGGTTACGTGTTTGCTGTGGTAAGCCACGATTAGAAACCAGGCAAGAGCTGCTAAAAAAGATTCCTGACAAAGTGATGGAGGAGGAGAAGGAACGGCGCAACGCGAGGAAGAGTATAGCACCCTTCTAATCACAAAAAACTTCCTGTGAAGTGGTGGAGACATATTTTCATACTCTTAACACAGGACAGGAAGGTTAAGCTAGTGAAAGCTATCCAAGTGTAAAATAGTCTCAAAAAAAAAGGTAACCATAAAAAATGAAGTAAATATTGAAAGATGTAAGTTATATGTATGTATACCTCTAATGTATACACCAAGGCACTCTAATAGAGAGGTACCATTTCATTGTGCAAAGGTAATTTTTTCCTTTTCATTCTGATTTGGAGTAAGTCTGTTTATTTCTAAAGTTTAGCAAGATTAAGTTTATAAATTTTCCAAAAAAATTTATTTTTAATTGTTATTTCAGAAAGTTCGTCACTATTTCATATAATGGGTTATACTGACATCTTTATATGATGCAACTGTATAAAAAAAAAGAAGAATTTATTTTAAAAATTCATTCCAAAAGGGAGTTGTTTTTTACCACTGACTTTACCAGAAAGATTGTTCAAAAATATTTAGATGAGAAATATCATCTATTCAAGTAACCAATCCAACCACAATTTTTTCCAACATAAACATGTTCAAGTTCTGTTAAAATATAGAATAAATATATGGATTAACTGTAACAGAAAAATGGTAACTTCTAGTGACTATAGCACAAGTGACTATAAATTTGACAACTCAAAATTCTGGGATGCAAAAGCTAAATCTTGAAGTTATCAATGAAGTTTGCATTTCACAAATATCCACACATTATCATAGTTCTGTTTGGGCATGCTTTGCACAGGTTTTCTTTGGAACACCACTCTTTTACTCATTCCAACACTTAGACCAGCAACCTGAAATCTGAAGGAGTAAGCCCAGGACCCAGTGTAACTTTATGACTCTAGGGATGTTCTACTCAAACAGGGGGAATAGCAAACAATGTTAACGGAAATGTATACAAATATATCTGCATTGGTTTCCTCCTTTAGGAAGAATACAGTTGTTGAAGGTATACAAGGTAACCAATAAGCATGCACAGTATTTATTTATTAATTCTTCATTTTAATTTTCTGATCCTTGCAGTCACCCCTTAGATGGTCTACCAAGACCATATCTCTAGCTTACAAGTGAAATAAGACTGTGGCAAAAGTTTTAATAAATCCAATATAGAGAGCACCCACTCATCCTCCCCTGCATACAACACCTTATCTTCCTAGCGTGAAGAAAATCAGACTTGTTTGACCTGATTGGCAGCTACTTCTCTTCTCCTTAAATTGCAGGTGTTTACAAATAGCTTGTGTGTTTCAGAAATGTATGTAGGAACCAAACTGCCCAAATTAAAAATTCTTTTCTCCTTCTCCTCCTTGGCCTCTTTTAAAGATGGGCAAACCTGTGTCTTCTTTCAATTTTAACCACTTTCCACAAGCTCCCAACGGAAAGCTACTGCTGGTTCTGTGGTTCATTCAAGGAGATTTTAAACATCGTATCCTGAAGTCATACTGGACTGATGTGAAAGCATTTTAACTATCAAAGTGCTAAGTGCAAAGTTCTTTCCCAAGCTGGGAGATACCTTTTCCTTTTGTTGTTAACATTAATTTTGCTACCCTCTTTTTTATATTTGATCTCTTTCAAAAGACTTTAAGAATATTTACCTTCTTAACGTCATCTGCTGAGAAATCTCCCTTCTGTTGATAAAGAGGACCAAAGTTTTTCCTTTTGCTGTTAAAGCAATTATAGAAGTATTTCTTGTCATCCTTAATGTTTCTTGCTAAATGCATCTAATTTTAAGCCTCGTTTTTTTAAGTACCCCTCTATAAATCAGTGTTACTCTTTTATAGCTCTTCTTAGTAAGCTAACTAATTTTCTTTTCTACATAAAGCTGGTGGGGAGTTCATGATTTAGCCAACTTAGTATTTAATAATCTTCCTCTGCTATCCTTCTTCCACACATGGATAATTTTGAATTATGCTGTTAATGTCATACATTTGAAAGCAGGTCACCTTACTCTCTGTTTTCCTTAGACTCTCCCCCAGGAGATCCTGAAGTTTTATATGTCTGGCTTCTTAAAGCCTTTTTCGCTCTGTCCCTCTAGCAGTTCTCACCCAATCTAACTTCCTCAGCACTGGATTTTTCTACCTCAAATTGAAGGCTGTTTGAATAATTTCCATTTCCACACTGTCCCTATCAACCATAAATCAGTAAACCAGTACTCACCTGTTATTCCGCCTGATGCATTCCAAGATTTTGCTGAGCATCCACCGATTTTTTTACCCCCTATAATGCCTCCTTATTTAAACTTCACAGTCTGCCAAATCTTTTATTCTATGTCATTATAAAATCATTCATTAAAAACCATCTCACCAGATCCCTGATTTCATCATCTTTTGTAAATTACCAAAATGAAAAGCTTTTCTCCTTGCACTGTGGGATTATGGCTTTTAATCTTTATACACTTGTCCAGGTTGCTGGTATATTGCTCATGTTCTCCTTCAATCTTTGTTAAAAGCTGTTTCCCTAAGCCCGTCAGCAAAGATCCTACACCACCCTTGCCCAGTGCTTAAATCAACCTGTGTTTAAAAAGCCAAAATTTTCATGGTGATATATATTATAACCTGAAATACTTCCCCTAGACAAATAATCGTGCATTAAGATTTCCACCCCCCCCAGGAAAAGGTATATTTAACTGAAATCTCTTCAGTCAAATTCTTGATATCATATGTGTCATTCTTTCACATTCATAGACCTAACCAGTCTATCTGGCCAGTAATTTTACAGACATTAAAATTTTCTTTGATGTAAATTAAGATTTCCGTCAACTATTTCTAACCTTCAGGAATTAAATAGTTCAAAACTTATTGTGCATGACCAGACATTATAGTCTGAGATGACATTTGAGCTATTCTTTTCCCAGCTTGAGTAAAAGCCTTAATGCATACTTACCATGTAAAGGGGAGGGGGGATCTATGACGTACTGATAACGGTTGCACCAAAGAGAGTTTAAAGTTCTGACATACTGCTTTGTGTTGTGTGCATGCCGCTACGCTGTAACATATATCACAGTCTTACTGTCATATACATGATATACTATCACATACTAGCAATAAAACCACCAGGAAAATATTTTCCATATACTTTTTTAAACATATTCAAACTTCATTTTATGTTTTCCACAAAGAATTTAGACAGTGTAATTTTAATTAGAATGACATATGGAAGAAAGCAAATAGTTGGGATCTTAATAAATTAAAACAGTAACTCTACTAGAAATATTATCTCATTAGCAGAAAGCACATATTCAAATGAAAATAATCATAAGAGCACAATTTCAGAATACAAAAAGAAACCAACAACATTCATCAGGAACTTTACGTGATTACTCAAATAAAGAATCAGTTTGAGGATGCTGTATCTGGATTGATACTATCTAGAAACAGAAAGTAAAGTGAAATTAGTCCAGCAGACAGTCCTAACTGATGTCTTCCCTTGATGTAGACATTTACATACATGCAGGAATTATTCCAGTGCACTCTGAAAAGTTTAAAGACTAAGGATATGAAAGTTGTTTTCATTCTTACTGACCTATCTGGCCAAACAATGAGTCTGTTTTATAATTTTGAATATTGTCATCCAGGCCCACTTGTTGATTGTGCAAAACAGACTACAGGAATCAGGCATATAGTTGAAAGTATCCCAAATGCCTTTAGCAGCACCTCAGATGAGCAGCTTCCTAAACATTACATTTCCATTAGAAGTAAAGTGGTAGTAGCAATCTATCACCACAGAGGACAAAGCACAGGAATGATAGATAAGAGTTGGGACACCTCCCCTCCTAATATGTTCAGAACATTTGAGTTTTATGGTTCAGCTGAATACTGGAATGGAATTATCTGAACTTCCTTTTTAAGTGATCAGTTTGCTATGCCAATGTTTTCCTTTGGATCTATGAAAATTTCTCCTGGCTAGCACTCAGTTTCTCTTCTTAAAACAGAAGCCAATTTACAGGTGACTAGGTAGCTGCATCCTTATTTTCTTTTTTAACCTGGAATACCGTATTTTCAATTTAAAGTCTAAATTATAATTAAGGACTGTAAACAAGAAACTTCAACGTCAATGTTTCATCATAGCATCACATAAAAAGAACAAAAAGAACAGAAGGAAAATCCCATTACTCTCACTATGAAAAATAGAGACAGGATCTATAATGAAGATTACATATTAGAAGAGGACCTCAGGTTTATTTTTGTAGTAAATATCTTTGTTTCAGTCAAAACATTGCACATAGGATGGATTTATGAAAAAAAAAAAAAACAACTCCAAAACTTTGAAACAATGCTGCTTTTCAAAACCACCTCTGAATTTGGGAATTAAAATAGTTGTTTATACAAATTTCTGAGCCTAAACAATAGACTCTGTCACTAAAGGCAACAGCTAGTGAAAGGTGAAGTCGGAGGGAAGGTCAAATGTTTGGATGTTTTCAGAAAACTTGTTCTTTTAATCAAAGTCTTCTGGCATTACAATAGTTCCCAAAAATACATATATATAACATGATAAAATAACTCCATCAGGGACTGTTTCCAGCTTTTGCTTGGGGCCAAGCAAAGAACAGCTTTACAAGATAGCTTTGAGAAAAAAAGTCTCTCTGTAAAGCAGTAACAGAGAAGAATAATGGGGCAGAAATGGAAGAAAAAAAGCGGCAACTGAATTTTTCATCAATTCTTACTCCAGCTTTGTGCCCTACTCCACTGAAAGACTGCTGAAGTATTTCAAGCAAAATCAGTGCTCAAACCTGTTCTTTTTCCTCAGGTATGGTCTTGGATGTGCAACTTAGCTCAAGATCCATTTTCAGTTTGAACTGACTCATTCTGGTTCCTTATATTCTCTAGGAGAATTGAACTATGAAGTGAAGGGATACTATTCAGTGTGGAACTGATAAAGGTAAAAGAAGGAAAACAAGACTGCTCCAGATGGCCTATCAGAGCTGCAGACAAAATAAATGGAGATGCTTATAAAATTAAATTAAGAAAGAACTGACTGTGTCTACAATAATAGTAAAACAACTTTGCCTATTCCAATACAGCAGCCTCACAACAAGAGGCTTCAATACGCAAATTGCAACTCAAGAGCCAGGTGTGTGTTTATGAGCTCTGGGCCCTTGAAATATGCTAAATTCACCATGGGAAATAAAGATAACTAGCTTTGGAGAAAGTTTGCTTTTATCTTCCAGCACTTATATACAAGTAGTACCAAACATTCCCTTCTCCCTCCCTCCTCCTCCTCTCACCTCCACTGGCAATTCATCAGCCATTATGGACCATTTCAATGCTTTACTGAGTTGGGTCTTGACTCATACTCAAGTGAGTCTCTCTGCACATAGAGTCACTCTGCAGGAACACCTGCCCTAGCAAACATTTCGCAGTAATGTGCAAGTCGATGAGAATCTTTCAGCAGATAACAAGCAATGATGAAAATATTTCTCCTGTTCCCTCAGTAAAAGAAGGATGGGCTCCCACTCCACTTATGACATGAATAAAGGCTTGGAGAAAATGAAGTATCTGGTATATTTTGTTACCATGGTGACCACCCCCTTTGGAAGGCCAAGTGATTTCAGTTTGTTGACAGAATGATTTGTAACTGAGTTTCAGAAAAGTGTGCTGTTCATCATATTTTGACTGAAACAACTCTTTTTTAGCTTTGTCTTTTTTCTTGTCTTTGGATAGCAGAACAATATGGCTAAAACATAAGAAAATCTGTTGATGTTATTTACTGTTCTGAAGCCCCTGGCACTAACAAACAAAGAGGAATGCTGTTCAGCACCAAAAATGTCTTCAGTGGTTAGCATGAAATGCCTTATCCCTTGGCCCCATAGGACCAAGGAGGAGACAACTTGTTTTAGATGCATTGTGCATTACAGTCTGTCTGGAGTGAAAGATTCTGCATCTTAGCTTCAAATGCTTAGCCAAGATATAGATTGTACAATTGCAGCTTTGATAATCATTGGAAGCTGTAAGCTTGGGACATTACCCCATACAGGAGAGAAAATAAGGAAGTGCTAAAAATCATTTTTATTCAACTCAATATCACCTGACATTCACAGCTGTTTATTTAACAGAGTAACACCTGGTGCGACAGGGACGGTACACTGCAGTTCCTCTGATCGGGTAGCGTGTGCTGCTGAGAAGGGCTCCCCAGCTGGGGCAGCACCAAGCCTGGTACTCAAAGGACTGCAGGTATGGCAGGAGTTTAAACTTTTGAAGGCAGCTAAAGCATTTTAAGGCAGCAAAAACTATTGCTGTTATCAGGAGAAGTCCTGCTTTCCTCTGGTCCCAAATGTTCCACCTAGTCCATGACACTTGAAGCATTTGTGCCAGCATGGCTGTTTGTGTGGCTGCAGGGTCGTCTGGAACCCAAGGCTGAAATAAAGTCTAAAATAAAAAGGTTCATCATGCAGCTATGGAGGCATGAAAAGAAGGGGGAGGTAAAAAGGACAGGTAGCTACAGCTTGGTTTCAGCGCCAGTACTAAGCAAAAGCCCTCCTACCCCCCCCAAATCTGTTTCCAGGTTTGAAACCATAACTGGAAATTTAGTATTTGAGCTTTTATGGCATTTGAGTGAAAAAAAAAATATGTTACCAGTACTTTAGAATATTTTGTGTAATATGAATTATTTTTTCTATTTATGCTACAGTATCATAATTCTTTTTTCTTTGACATTTATTAACAGGAACGTTATATTAAAGCAATCATCAAGAACTCTTAAGTTTGTGAAGAGCTATTGCTGATCCCTCAAGCTGGTCATCTGTTTCTCTTTCAGATATTGCAGTCAACATTCTGGAAAGTATTACAGTGCCAAGTAAAGAAGATTCATTCTGGTGCAGAATTTCATAGCTGAAGATGATACCTAAAAGACCTAACAGGTGCTTGGCCACCACCAAACCAGCTGTACCTAAAATACCTTGTAACTGTAAAAATAAAAAGTCCCAAGCACACTCTGTTAAGAAGCCTCAGATGCAGATTTCTGGGATTTATTATTTTAGGTGTTGATTGGTTTTGGTTGGAAGCCAGACTTCTCAGGAGACTTTACAAGGTTCAGTGAGTCTCACTGGAAAAGGACTTTCAGATCCAGAATCAAGACTAGAAAAGTTGTGCACCAAAGAACTTTTATTAGCCCAGTGTCTATGTAACTCATGGGAATGTGGAAAGACAATGTAAACATTTCTGTTCTGTCACTCCAAAATTAGAGGTGACTGCCTTCACTTGTTTAGAGAGTATACCTTCTCCCTCAATTAATGGAGCAAAAGGCCCACACAAACACTTATTTTGAGAAGTTTTCAAAATCAGGCATTTTTGCAGGGCCAAGTACAGTAACAAATTCAGAGGAAGTTCAAATTATAGTTTGGAAATTCTGCCAAAACCACATTATTATCTAGACAAGGGACCACAACATATGCATCACACCTATTCCACTGATTACAAAGAACTATCCTACACTATATGGAGTGTTGTGGGTTAACCCCAGTTGGCAACCAAGCACCACACAGCCGCTTGCCTACCCTCCCCGTACCTGGTGGGATGGGGGAGATAATTGGAATAAAAAAAAAAGTAAAACCCGTGTTTTGAGATAAAGACAGTTTAATAGGACAGCAGAGGAAGAGAAAATAGTAATAATAATCATAAAAGAATATACAAAACATTTGATGCACAATGCAATTGCTCACCACCCACTGACTGACACCCAGCCCGTCCCCAAGCAGTGATCGCTGCCCCCTGGCCAAGTCCCCCCAGTTAATACACTGAGCATGATGCCATATGGTACGGAATAGCCCTTTGGCCAGCTGGGGTCAGCTCTCTTGGCTGTGCCCCCTCCCAGCTTCTTGTGCACCTCGCAGAGCATGGGAAGCTGAAGAAGTCCTTGACTTAGTGTAAGTACTGCTCAGCAACAACTAAAACATCAGTGTGTTATCAACATTATTCTCATCCTAAATCCAAAACACAGCACTGTACCAGCTACTAGGAAGAAAATTAACTCTATCCCAGCCAAAACCAGGACACAGAGGATAATGGAAGAGGTTTCTCAAACCCAAAAGTAACTTTAGATTAAAAATTTGGGAATCCCCACACAAACTCATTTTCAACAAGGCTAAACTATACAAGCCAACATTTAGAGTGTGCTCAGTTAACCTTCAGAGATGCATAGCAAGGCTTCTCCTAAGAAGCCCTAAGCTTTTAGTAACCAGGCAATAGATGGGAATGAAACAGATAGATGTATGGTGTCCGGAGAAGGGCACTAAAATCCATCATTTAAAATAAGGTCTGATTCCACATACTCCTGAGCATGTAAATGCTCTAACCTCATTGCACTTGAAAGCAAACCCTCCAAAAGAGTTAATTAGAACAGTAGCTTGATATTTATCATGGAGATGCCATTCCCCAGCACGTGAGTTGCATTTACTCTACACTAATACTGCACATAAATTTCATCTTTTATTGATTTATAAATACTTCACACTATGTAAAATATTGTCAGATTATAATTCTCTCCATAAAATGGCAAGCAAACGTCCAGCCATCTGTTTGGCTAATGAGAACAATCACCCAGGCTACTTTTCAAGCATAACGTATCCCAGTTTGAAACTGCTTTCAGTGTAAGCACCTGTTCATACATATCAATTAAAGTGATAATTACTCTGTTAGTGAATATAATCAAAATAAAATAGTTACAGCTCTATTGTTTACCAATTAAGACTGCCGAGTTCACTGACAATATATTTCCGTGCTCATTTATTTATCTTCCTGACCCATTCTAAGACCAGATCAATTTCACACTAATTTAGGGCAATATACATTTCAACATTTGAGAACTTATATTTACAAAACAGCAAGCCCACAGAACTCCCTCTGGAGGCATGTACTCTCCTGGAACATGTCTCTCTTCATGGCAGGTCATGTTGGCATACCTTCCCATCAAAAGGAGAGGAGAATTCTCCTATGAAAGAGAGGGCCGCCCTTTCCAAGATGAACAAGTGAATGATGGAGCTAAACAAGAATGGGAATTCTGCTTTTTGTAGAGAACTCTTGCTACGGGGTAATTATCAGAGGATTGTTTGGTTTTTTTACTAACAATTACTAGCAATCAGCAATTAACTCATTATACAAATTGGATTATGATGGCTTTTATAGAAGAAATTTTAAAACATTAAAGACAACTTAAAGACAGTCAACTCAAAAATGGAATACAAAAAGGTATGTTAAAATGTCTCCTAAAAATCAAATAGGTATTTTTAAATTATTTTAGAATTAATATATTTTAAGTTCTAATTCTGCTCTCTGTAAGTGGCAAAATCCCTTTTAAAAAAGTAGATAGTAAGACCTTAAATCAGCAAACTAATCCATGTGCAGATTTTAAAATGAGCCAAATCTCTGAATATATATTTTTTTAATGAAAAATACAAATTATCTTCCTAGCAAAGGAAGGGTCATGAACACAACCACAACAGGAACATGTCAGGAAGCCAGATGTGGAGCCAACAACAGTTTTATATTGCAGAGGAAATGGAGCAACCTGGGAGTGAGGAACCCTACCCCGTTAATGCTCTCACCTCTGCCAGCTGGTATTAGTTGTAAAGTTATAAATTCATGTTGTATTTCAAACCCAGAAGCTAGATAGAGCTTAGAAACATTAAGAAACTGCATCTTGAAACTGAAGAAAACTATCACAAGCACAAGATTGTTGCAGGAAATTGTGTAGGATTACGAATGTCTAGACAGGGCTCTCTTGAACATAAGTTTGGGTAGGATCATCTCTGGTGGGCTTTTCTAAGACTCTTACTCATTTTCCCAATGAGAAGAAAAAGAAAGAGAGAAAGAAAGAGGAAGTAAAAGTTTCTGTAAAAGTAGAAGGGAATAAACCCTCCCCTGTTTCCTTTTGACAAAGGTGCAGCTTCTGCACCTAAAAAGCCTAGGACTGGACTGCTGGAGATGTGCTGGGGAAAAAAGTGCAAAACCAGCCCATGGAGTACTTGAATTCATGTCCCTCACTTACACAAGCACTTAACTTCAATACAGAAAGTATTCTCAGAAACCTCACGTATCCTTTCGTCAAAATGCAATGCATGAGGAACTACTGTTCGCCTGTCTGTCACTATGCCAGTTTTGTTCAAAATTATTCTCAATGCAGAATAAATTCTTCAAATCTGTATTGTTTACTACTTCTCAAAATCTTTCGGAAGTATGACTATACTTAGATATGGGCCTGTACTTCTGTGTCATGACCAGAGGTACATATTTTGGAGTATATCTCATTGGTACAAACACCTTGCCACGCTTCACCACAGCAAAGGATGTTCTCTGTTTTTAAAATGGATGCAGGAGATTCACTGTGTCATTCCCAGCTCTGATAGGTACTGAGTTTCAAAGACTTCTGTTTGTTGAAAACCAAACAATTTAGCAACCAACAGTCACAACAGCCTGGAACATTCCTTCCACCAGGGCTGTATGGACACCCCTATAAAGTCAGCGGAGATAAATGCAGTGAAACATTTACACAGTAAAAACACATTCTTACTGCATTAATGTCCCTTTAGTTGTCTCCTACGATGAAATCAAACACAGCTGCCAAATGCAACATCCTACTCCTATGTACATTTTCTAAAATGGGCTTCAGGTATTGCTGGAAATACGGTCTTCTGTAACTGAATCTACTTCAGCGTTGATGGAGGTAATTGGCATTCAGAATGTAATTGTTGTGAATATGGATTCTAACTTCTATGTGACTTTAATTTATTTTAACATATACAAGCAAAGGGAGCTCTCCAAAACAATATACCTATGGTAATACAAATGATTTCTTCCTTGCTGGCACATAACAGATTTAGCCAGTTGACATAAGTAAGAATTGCATAAAGAAAGAAATGTTAATCCAGGTATT
Source organism: Morus bassanus (assembly GCA_031468815.1). Classification (NCBI taxonomy): domain Eukaryota; kingdom Metazoa; phylum Chordata; class Aves; order Suliformes; family Sulidae; genus Morus; species Morus bassanus. The sequence continues at coordinate 10,447,827 of CM062583.1, forward strand.
ACACCCATAATCGCATTGATGCATGAGCTACTAGAGTGATACTTGTGTACATCTATGAGATTTTTATGTTGAAACTGCTTTTTCGTGCACACTGGAAAGTGAAACTCATTCATGCTCTTTAATAAGCTGAGAAGCAGCTTCCATGTTTTCATTTTCTGATCTCTTGCGAGCAATGAAACAGACCTCTGATTCTCATTCTGCCTCTTGTAAACTTCCTTCAAGCACCTGTTTTTCCCCACCTTCTTTGATTCTTACCCTCATCAGCGTACAGTCAGTACTGGAACTGAATTCAGGGAGCCACATTCCACACAGGTTAAATGAGGTAACACACGACGTGACTTCTCTGACAACTGTGGCTACATCAACTTTATGCTGGAACATGCATGGATCAGGAAAGTTTGCTATTCAAATCCACTCTTGTCTTCGTTACCAGATGGAACTTGATACATCTATCAACCAAGAAAACTATTTTCTGGTGTATGGCTATATGCTTATTTTTTCCTCCAGGGAAATTGACTTCAAGTATTATGGTGCAAAAAAGAGTGTTTATATTTCATATACATTGCTATGACTAGCAGCACTTTAAGAGATAACACACTTTACCCATAGGTACTTTTTCATAGTTCACTGAAATGTGGATGTCTGGTACAATAGATATTAAATATCTTTTCTTCCTCAGTTTACTCACACAATCAATCAAAAGTTGGCATCAGTAAACACGACTATGTTAGCCAATCATAACACTTTCCAATACAGTAGAGGTGCCTGGAAACTGACAGTGATTTTAATATTAGCTTTGACGAAGATAAATTCTGACATGACTTCCACCATATATATAATTCTCTAAAGACCCTGATAGACAGAACCCATTTCATGTCCTCAGAGCACCAAGTGCACCCTGTCATTTTGAAAGATTTGTTAGCCTTAAGTCACCCCAAGCCATCATGACAAAAAAAAAACCAATTGTCTAGAGTACAAGAAACAGGGAAAGAAAGAAAATTGATTTTTTAAATGGATCATATGTACTTAGTCACTTGTACTTAAAAAATTAAAAATGTTCCCTAGTTCGTTTCCACATAAATAATTATTCTCTGACAAAATACCCAAAGGGAATAAGCCACCCTTTTTGCAGAATATTGTTGTTAAAAATGGAACAGGTAACTGTCGTCATATGGTGGACAGGTATGAAGAAAATATTCCCTTGCTCTAGACCTAACATTTAAATTGTGGTAGTGAAGAAATCATAAGATTTATTCTAAAGGCATTCATACCTAATTTAAATTCACAGAGATGCAAGAAAAATTTCCATCTGGTCTCACTGATTTTCCGTCCATTCCTCCTATTTCAATTTGCATTTTCAGTTTCATGGCTGCCCGTAGATTTTGTGAGTGCCTTTTGATCAACCACATGAACTGTGTACTGGAGATTCCATTTTTAGTGGTTCCTGGTCTTTATGTAACTAATTCATATTTCACTCCTGACAAATTTCAGATCAGCTTTCACTCAAAGGCAACATAGGTAACATCAAATTGCATTAATGACACTAATTATTTATGAAAATCAGCCAAAGAAAATATATCTGTCAGGGTCCTAGCAGTCAGTGAGCATATTGAAAACTCTATCATCGACTTCGATGTATGTTGGATTTTCTCCTAGACAGTATCAACACCATGTTGAGCTTGATGTGCCAAATATTTTTTGTAGCCATCTGAAAGAAACATCATCATGCTAAGCATTTACAGAAAAGCCTTGTTTTGTTATAAATTTAAAAATATATTATATGGCAAATTCAGCTTTAATAATGAGAAGTATAAAAGAATGAGCTTTATTAATATTATTTGGGAGTTCATAATGGAACTGATAAAACAGGTTCAAAAATATTTCTTTGCTTTTCCATTTGTAGACGATGGCTGAGATGCATCGTCCAAAAACAGGCAATATGGATAAATTCAAATGCTGGCAGTGGTGATTACCGTCAAATCATCAACAGCTTACCTACTGATATTGTTTCTACCACCTAACTAAGCTTTACTAACCAGAACGCATCCCTGGTATTTAAATGGCCATATATTACTTTTCCCTCTGGAGCTGTGACTCTGCTTGTTTTACCTGCAGTCTTGCTGCTAGGATACAGTGGACTACAGGAAGAGAGGGGAAGGAAAGAAGAGAGGAGAAAGGAATCAGCCTTGGTATTTTCCTCCTCTGCTTCCTCCTTCCTCAGTTATGCAGCTTTGGAACTAAAAGAACAGCAAATATTATTTGTATCCTGCAGCCAACACTGATCCTTCCTTGTGACTTTCCAATACCACAGTTCCCACTCCTACTGTGACAGGGAGGCAGAAGGTCGACACTGCATGGTCTCAGGGAGCCCAGGGTTCAGTGAGAATGACAGCACAGTATTTTAGAATTGCCTTAAGGTTTTTCCTCTACTCTGCTACATCTCTCACAGGTCTTTTCGGGTCTGCTTTGTTTCTCAGTGGCCCTCAGCCACAGCTTGCGCTCTTCATGCAGCTAGCTTTGAAATGTAACATGGGTGCAACCTCATCCTTTCTTCTCTTCTTCCAAAGGGACTTTCCTTCTTCCCTTCCCAGTATTCACAGAAGCAGTGATGTTAGCCTTTCCGCCTGCTTTTTTCCTAGAATTTCCTTTAGCTCTTTTCTGACTAGAACTTCACCATGTTTGACTTACTGTTTCTCAATTAACAGCCCACCTAGACTCAAGTAATGTACATCAACAGTATAACCTGGTGCCCACATACTCATCACTGAATATAAACAAAGTAGCTTTATACTGTTGCCCAACACCTGGATGCCTAAACAAAAGTCATCTGCAATGAAACAGTGCACACACTCAGTTCTGGGAAACTATATCGCCACATGGAGAACAGAAACTAGCAGCTAGCAAGAGGAAATACCAAATGTTCCCTAGACATTTGAGATTCTGAGAGAACCCGGGCAGACCCAACTGCTCTGACTCCTGAGGCTCGGGTTGCTGCATGGGTCACTGCATAGACAAATCATCACAAACAAGAAATTGCTGTCTTGCTGCTTCGGCTTTCCTGTCATACTCCTGCTCAGTGTTTTGAGATGGAGGTAAGGAAACCGATCCCAGATCCCATGCTTATAATGGGCAAGCACAGGGATACTCCAAAACAGACGTTTTAACTGTGCAGACGTACTCAGTGGCAGATCCCTACCTATCCTGTGCACCACTCAGATCATGTTCCAGTTACAGCAAACTCTGATCAATTTTTCCATTTCTTGCATGAATATTTTGCCCCACTTTATTAAATAACTTTTTCTAAATAGCATATGCAAACAAATTATATTACATTACATTTTTTTTCCTTTTTTTTTAACTCAAACTTAAGAAGTGGAAAACTAAAAGCCACTGTCAAATACCTAAGGGCTGCTCAGAAAGTACCTCCTGAAAACAGCAACAGACAAAAGCTCTTTTAACAAATCTTGTTTCAGAGAAAATGAAAATATGCTAAAGACAAAGAGCCCAGATACATCAAATACCATTTTGTGTGATTTTAGTTTATGAATAATAAATAAACCAATTAATTTCTCAGAAAATAAAACTCTGCTGCAACCCTTACGCATATGTTCTAGCAATGTGTTTTATTTAATTCCACAGATGTAATTAAATGTGTCATTCATTTGTTCTCCATTAGGGTATTTCAGTCAAACATAAACAGCTTTCAGACTTCATTTGCAAGAAAGCTACTTTGAGCCATGAATTTGCTAACTTCAGAGCAATAGCTTGAGAGGTCTTCACAGGCATTTAGCTGTTCTCCCATCTATTTACAAAGAAATTGAGACTAAACAGCTATACACATACACATGTGTAAGTAAGTACCAATTTATCATGGCGTTAACATAGAATAAGTTGACAGATTCTTTCCCCCCACATACATTGTGATAGATGATGCCTTCATGGCATGTTCCTCCTATTCTTGGTAGTTTATAATATGTTTAATCATGCCTCTGGTTCAGCTATGCTCAGTGGTTTCATTTCATTTGTACAGTTGGAAAATGTGTGCTGCTGGCAGTTATGTAAAGGAGTCTGCTACTGCAAACGACTGAAACAGAGAAGAGGGAAAGGGCATAAAGAAATTGTGAGGGGAACTGGAGTACAGCATTTAATTCTTGTGTTTTAATAAACAAGTCCAGGAACCCTGCCTATCGAGGAAAGTCCCTTTCATGTTACAAGTGATGTGGTTTGACTGTGGTGGAATTCAGCTCAGCCATCATCTGTCTGAAAAAGCCCATTTATAAACAGGGTGGCAATTGCAAAATGAATCCTGGGAAGCATTTTTTTCAGAGAGGAGGCTATTGACAAGGCTGTACTGCAGAAAGAATGCACTGTGAACAGAATTATCTGTCACAAGATAACTCACTGCAAGGTCAAACACTGACCTTGCACTGATGAGGCAAAAGAGGCTCTCAGGAGGCAATAGAAGAGGGGTTGTTTGAAGGTGGAATTGGGCCAGATCAGCTTCCTTTAGAAGACTGCAAGCAACTGTTGCTTTCTGAAAGGATTAGCTACCAACACAGGACAGTTAGAACCTTTTGGGGTTTTCACCCTCATGTGCCAAAAGTCAGGATTTTCCCATCTCTCGCCTACTGCACTTTGTTCTCAAGATATCAGGAAAGCCTGCTCTGAATATTTTCTATTATAAAAAGGCCTGTCTCCCTTCTCACTCATACCAAGCATAAATCAATTCGAACAATATAAATATGATGCACCAGAATAATTAAGGGATCGTTCGGAAGTATTCAGAGCGTGCCCAAGATGAACTGGAAAAGGCTACCTCATTCCTCTTCACAGACTACTAACCAGAATTTCTGGACTTTCCTTACTAAGATTATTTGAAATCCTGCAACATCACCCAAAGCAACGCATGTTCTAGACTCTCCACAGACGGAGAGGTGAAAAGTTCTGTATGGTGGCCCTCCCAAAGGCCTCTGCTGCTACACAAGTACTTCAGTACCTCACATGATGCCTGAGAGTCTATGAACCCACTAAGAGACGTTCATTTCAGCTAGACATTCAGCCTTCAGCACGAAGTAACTCAGTGAGTCACTTAGTTCTGTCCTTCCCCTTCTTGAGATGAAAATCGCACAGTGCCTAGAAACAAAGAAGTATATTCAAACATCTCTGTCAAGGCCCACAGCTGCTACACCTCTATGCATCTAGCTGCTATCCCATCTATACCAGGCCTAGAAAATTTTTAATCTTTCAGTGGGTTCTCAGTTATAAAATTAATGATGCATTCACAACACTAAAATCAACTTCTAAAATTACTGTCTGTGCCTTTGATTACAGCTTTCTTCCAATTGGGTAATGAAGGCAGTAATTTCTGTTTTTTAAGAGAAGTTTGAGTTTGTTGATTAAATATTTACTACTGCTAAAGCCCTACTTCTCCCTAAAATGTAGACAGTTTTAAGATACAAAAGATCTTCTCCTTTAATCTGTATGTATTCCTGTACTCCTCACAGTTTGCAGCTTTTTAATTCTCTGGTTTAACCTAATTGCACTTCATAAGTGAAATGCTTAGACAAAACATTGCGCAACTACTGGCCAGGGAAAAATCCTAAAATTTAGGCTCTGACCCTGAGAAAGTAAAATGCTATCTGAAAAAGTAACTGAACAAAATTTTCACAGACAAAAAAAAAAAAAAAATGAGTGCATACTAGTGAAATAAGACCTTGTCCAAGTAGTAAAGATTCAGTTGGTTGAATTTGTTATTTCTGTTTGGGGGGGGGTTTATTATTTCAATATAATTTCATTTTTTAAATGAACTTGCTATGGTCTTCCTTTATATTTTCCCCCACTAAATTTAACATGGATGCCATTATACATTATAATTCTGTAATTACAAGTTTCAGTGGGGAGATGACTTATAATTAGATGTAATTATGCTCATTATGTAAATGCAACACTATAAATTAAAATTTACAGAAAAACAACCAAGAAAAAAAAAATCAAAAGAAAAAAATTTAAACAGATCCATGGGGTAATAAACTTAACAAAAAAAACCCCACTGACAAACAAAGTAAGAAAATTGTTCATTAATGCAAATATCTCTTCCTACCCTTCTTTGCAATTTCTTGTTATTTAGTGTGTTTTTATTTTACTTTTTAAAATGGTTGCAAATATAGGACCAGATCACACAACTTATCAGCCCTTAGATTAAAAGCATTTAGAATACGAATCCCTCTCCTTCCCCAAATAGAAGCATTTTTATTAATCAGGCAGTAAAAGTCCCTGGACTTATTCACCACTGATAGCTGAAGAACCAACACATTTCTCCTTTAGCCATTACACTTTAACCTCTTTTACTGCACTGCAGACTGTACAGCCAGCCACCAGCCTTTGCTATAATCACTTAAGTACTGGGTAACTGTGGAAGCCAATGTAGTTGTCTGGCTTCACACAACAGACACTGACAGCTTAAAGCTACTCCCCCTGTAATTGGCAATAATACTTCTGAGGTAAATCATAACAATACTCCCACAGAATTAGAGGATATTAGGAGTCACTCCATTGTATTCAGATGGAGTTAGGTCAGGCTCAGACATGAGAATCTGGTCTAGAAATAACTGGAAAGCTCTGGCTCTGCATTGCATCATTTAGTACTTTACTACTACAATCATAAACTTGCAAAAGAAATTTGGGTTTGCTCTTTAATGTCTCTTTGGCAACGACTGGAAAGCATTTTTGTCTCTTCTTTCATTGCTGACATTGTCAGTTATAACGACAGGGTAAGGTACAGAACTCAGCGCTTCATTAGGCAAGCAAAGGGGAAATAGATTTTTCAAGTGTTTCTTGTTTAAAATATGGGGTATCTATCAATTCCTAAACCTATGGCTCTATTCTGTTTCTAACCTACAGCTTAAAAACTGAAAGAACTGGTTTTTAAAAGCTTATCCACTCACATTTTATGGGAGCTTAGCTAACTGTGAAAGTATCATTTGATTTAATGGCTGAACCTTTGCAAGGTGAGATGAAGAATTTTTTTCCTGCCTGTGTCTACAAGAGATGCCAAACACTCTCCAGCTCTCAGGAGCCACAGGTGGTCAGATGCTCAGTCTTCATGCAAGTAGTTTCAGTAGCAGCAGTGGCTGCTTACTGTATTTCTGCAAGTGGCAGTCTTTTCTGGAGGATGCAGCCTATAACACTTGTGAATTCTCCATTGTTACCATTGGTAGGAGTTTAAGACACCTGGATATTATTACATTCACTATAATTTAAATAAACAAAAGCTGTATTCCATAAAAAAATAACTATGCAAATGTTTTATAACCATCCTCAGAGACTCTGAGGTAGAAGTCAAGGCCTATAAGAAACATTTGCTTCCAAGACCAAAATGTGCAAGTTATGATTTTGTGGCAGCATGTGGGAGGCTGTTGGTAAAGCAGCAGATGCATGTTAAAAATTCAATATGGGCTTGAGGAAAACATTCATTATTCCCCATAGAATAATTCATCATGTGCTTATAGCCAGAATATCCACAGGGCTCTGCTCACCAAGGAAATGGGAGCCATTTTCATACCACAAGCCCATACTACCCACATTATACAAGGCAGAATTTGGAATGGCTGTTGTTCAACTGTATCCCAATGTCTTTGAAGACCCACAGACTCTACATCTTCCAGGACAAAAAATAAGTAATCAGTCATGCCTTTTGTTCTTATTACACTACACAAAAACAGCAGCGCTACCTCCTCTCTTCATTGTTCAAGCACATTTCCTCAGGTGCTTTTTTGTACAATACATTGCTGAATTTGGGTCTCTGAAAACTGGATATGCTAAAAAGAGCCAATATATTTGCCCCAAGGAAGAATTTACCATTCTGTTTACCCATGCACAAAGCCTGATCAAAAAAAAAAAAAAAAAAAAATATACCCTAAAAAAAAAAAGAAGAACTTTATCCAAAAAAAACCCAGAAGTGTTAGAAGATCAAAACCTGACCACATATTCTAGAAGTCAGCTGGTCTTTAGGTCTGAACTCGGATTTAACAGAAATAAGAATAGTTGACCACTTAGTCATACCCACAAAAATCTTGTATGAATACTCTTAATTCAAATTAAACCATACATGATAATTCACGCTAAAAGCCGCAACTTGCTCCAGTGTAGCCAGATATGGCTTTTAACATGCCACAAGTTTCATCAAACCCATACACATTTTGAATTTTAAAAAGGCTTGGGCAGTAAACTTGTGCCTGTTGACCAGTTAAGTGAAAATCACCAAGATCATTGTGATTCTGTATACTGGAGTTTAAAAGGCTATTAGGCTGCTGAGTAAATGGTTCCCTTGTCCCTCCTACCTGCACACTTGTTTCCTGTACTTATTCTCAGTTTTATTTCTTTTTTCTTGCCAGCACCCACACTTGAATCAGCCCACCCACTTTTCATCTGCCAAGCAATCATTCTTTGCTCCTTAAAACATACAGCTACTTGGCAAAGACTCCCAACTCTGTTCTCCTAGGATACTCTCATCCTTCCCTCTTTGAACACTGAGCCAGTATCACGTATGTATTTACAAATGCTGTAGTAGAAAGCTTAGAGCAGCATCTCCAAATGGAATAAAACTGTGTCCATGCAAGAATGAATAATAAATGTGAACGTGCAGTGTGGCCTAAAGAGTGCCATCATTTTTTCCACCTATATTCTTCCTCAGAGAGCCAGTTCTAGCTGGCAATTTGTCATGTACATAATATGGAGTATGAAAGACAGGAGAATAATATTACATTTGAAAAAGGAAGGACATCTGGAAGCCAGGACAGATGGGTTGTGCACCTGGTGCTACACTCCACATTGGTATCTGTCTTTTGTGGAAAAGATCAATTTAGCTTGAGATCAGCTTCTTAGGATACATTCACTTCATCAAAAGATTTCTGAGAAGGAAGAGGAAAATCCCCAGACTCTGACTCCTCAGAATTTTTAACCACATTAAGGCTCAAAAGCAAAGGGTTATACTGCAAGAAGAAAAAGAGAGTTTGTACAAGAGAGAAAAGAGCTCTGCAGCAGCAGGTACCTTTGCTACCATGATTTTTTGAGAAACAGGAGAACGTGAGGTCCTTATTATCTGAAGGGAGATGGGATCATTCTGCAAAGTCAAAAGTCAAACTATTAGTCTCCTGTGGGACAGCAAGCAGACGATACACCAGATATCCTTCACAAAAAGTGAAGGTGAGCATTTGCAATAAGGCCTGAATTTCAACAATCAATGACCTAAAAAAAAAAAACCAAAACCAGATCAAATCATTAGCTTTAGAATATAATTAAACTCTAAGAAAACTTCTGTATACCATTTCCCTCCAAGCTTTCTTCAAAAAAACAGGATAAAGAAACATAAACTATCTGAAAAATAGACAACAAAACACTATTTTTCTCTCCCTATAGATCTCATTCTGAAACAAAAAAAAATATATTTAAATCATAACAAAAAATACAGGAAAACCTTATCCATACAAAGATAGTTCACATGGTGTATCATTGTGTATCTCTTTAAAGAAATATCACACATGAATAGCGCTATATAGGCAACAGTTGAGCAACAAGTCTAAAGAGTTTCATTGGTACGAGAGCAATTAATCTTGAGTTTTTGATGGTTAGGAATTCATTAGTCTCTTGTTAATAACAACACTGCCATGCAAAATGTGCTACTTCTACTTAAATTCACCTTCCGTAGGCCATCCAGTAAACTCAACTAGCACAATCATGGACAACTCCAAATATTGAAATTACTCTATACAGGTGTTCGTTCTTACAAAGAGTCATTTTTCAAGAGGCCTTGGTCTTCTGGATCTCTCCAGTTACTGAGAGTCAACTCTGCAGCTGACTTTCTCAGAAAGTCACAGAGAAAGAAACTGAGAAGATCCCACACGTACAATTATAGGTGACAATATTTCCATAAATTCTCCTGACAAATAGAGGGTATCATTGATTAAAGCTCTATGTCTCAAGAAGTTCCTTTAGTATGGCAAATCAGGAACTAGCTCATGGCATGTCCCATTCAGACTGTACAAGACTCTCAGGGCTTTTCTCTCCCCCCTCACATTGTTCAGTTTAAGTCAATGATTTAAAAGTAATTAAATTCAATAAACCGTGACAGATTAAATAAAAACTAATCAAAATGGATAAATTACTGGTTTCACACATGTCTATTGTTTTGGGCAACAGAACTAAAGGAACTAGATGATGAGAGTAAACAAAAGTGAATAAAGTAAGAGGAAAAAACCCTTTAGCGGTTGAGGCACATTACAACTGACTAAGATTAACTTTTCTGTCTGTTCTGCTGCAAAATAGACTCTGTATCAGCTAACAAGACAATCTAATGAGACCTATCAGGGGACTGTTATAACAAGATTAGGAGAGGGACCAGTAGCAAGGCTGTTTCTGCACAATCGAGAAAAGGATTTGTATGTAATTAACAGCATTTATCTCAACAGTCCATTCCTAAGGAGTAGTCTGATAACGGCAACCAGTCTCTTGAACCAATTGGTCATTTAACCTCACACATAGTTTTAAAAGAATAAATCTGGGATAACCCTTTGTGGATTACTGTGAAGATATATTAGAACTAGAATTTGGTTGGCACTAAACTTAAAGTAAATTTGATTTAGCCCATTCCAGTCTCCTCCCAAATAATCCTTACCCAGGGCAAAACACCCCTGCATCCAGTTAAAGTGCAGTGTATAGCTCAAGTCTTAAACATAATGGACCAAGGACTGTAGGACTTTTCCTGAATCCAAGCTATAACAATCATAGTATGTTCATGGTGAAATGCAGAAAAGCAGCATTCCCATCTGTACAATGGGTCCAATGAGGCATGGGGATTAACTGCTAAAGCCTGAAGATAAGTGCCTGACGGTTAGTAATAAAAATAATTTTGTAGTAATAAGATTAGGAGAATCTTAGGAGAAGTAAATGCCACAGAAGGATTAGTTTTAGTACTGGGATTAAATGTCACAAGTTTCTGCCTCCCAGACCTGCATTTAAATAATACTTCTAGTAATTCCTTACTTTTATTTTTCTTATTGCACACTGACAGGCACTGGCAAGTTCTTTAAAAATGACTTCACATGTAAACACAAAATAAGAAATGTTGAAATATTTAGAGAGCGAGTACCTACACACTTCTGAAGAGTCCCTGAACTTGAGCAATTTAAAACAAGCACCATTCTGTACTGTTGACTGATCTAAAAGTAAGAGAGACTATTGTAGTCTAAAAGTAAGAGAGACTATTGCACTCATCTCTAGCTACAAGAACAATAAAAGTACAATGATGATAAATATTTAATTCATATTTGTTCAGAACAATTGAACTGGCATGCTCCAACGTGAACCTCAGGCTCTTTAAGAAACAGAGGAGTCATCAGCCAGGCAAAAAATTCATGTTCCCCCTCCCACCTACCTCAGGCAAAACTAACAAACACCCTGCCAGTTACTCCAACAGAAAAATGCCAAGTACAAAATCCTCCTGTTGTTTAGGTCTGCTGGAATTTTCAGGTGTACTGTCACTTCCATTGTCATCTTATTTGTTAATTTACTTAAAAACCTTATAATTGAGCAGCTAATTGGCATATAAAGCTTTCTGATGATACTGCAGCCTCTAAGCCTGTTCACTACATATACAGTAAAAAACTACATAACTCCTGTTGTCTCTAACATTCTCTACTAACATTGTTCTCTCTAATTTTAGACCTTTGTAATACGGCTGACAGGCTTGGTGCAAGGCTCATGGCTATGACATCTTTTTCAGGCAAGAACTTCCTACAGGATCATTCCTTTAGCTTATTTCATGTCCCTTTCAAGGGTTCTGGTTCCCTTCATAAACTGGGCTATTTCTTTCACAATTGTCACTGCAAGGAGCTGCTCAGTAGTGGCAGCATTTTGGATAACCAGTTTAATTATCAGATTCTACTGCACTGGATGAAAACAGCAGAAAATCTCCAGCTGCATAACTCAACTGTCACACATGCTTCCCTATCACACACAGACTAATAGGCTGCAAATAGTCTTAGACTAAGTAGTCAAAAAAGTTTTTTTAGTCAATTATTCCTGAAAGCTTTTATAAATTAAATGTAAAACTATAGAAGACCTGGTATAAGCCTTGGTTCCTTGGGCTGACAGCAATAGCTGACCACTCAAGGCAACTGCACCTTACATCTGGCTGAGGCTGTACAGACAAAATTCTCCGAGTCTTATTTAGTCAAAGGCATTTTCCCACTTGGAAAAGGGCCTTAGTGCAAACATGAACTCAGGAATAACAACAAACTTCTTACCACTACCATTGTGCTATTCCCTCCACACAGTTTAGTAGCAGTTAGAAGAGGCTCATCCCCTTGGCTCTGGGGCCATGAGATGCACCGGGCACATGGGAAGCATGAACCAGCTTCCCAGCTGGCAGTCATTCGTAGCAGGCTGCATGCCATTAGCATTCTGAACAGATCCTTCCCCCGTACTTTCTAACATGCTATATTGATCAGTGGATGCTTGTACTCACCAGAGACCTGATTTCACTGCCTTTAATGAATTTAATTCTCTTAGCTCCAGCTAAGTAGCTTGACACCTTTTTATTACATAAAGCCAATCTTTTGCAGGCTTAATCTCACATTGTTTTGATCATTAACAATGTGCTGTTCAGAAGAACTTCGAGTTCGCTTCGAGGGACTCCCTCAACCTGCATGTCAGTGAACATCGGAAATCCTACCAGATTTTTTTCTTGTTTTCAGACTCTCCAGAGCGTAAAGAAAATGGTTAGTCTTGAATAAACTGAACATTTCATTTAGTGGAATCCAGGCTTATGTAGTATGGATTCTGGGAGTTTATTTAGTCTATCAAAAAAACCCACTTCAAATGCATATCTTCTACATGACTTGGCACCATACTGCAGCAGACATGAAAACTATTATTCTAAATGAACAATCAGATGCCAGTAAAATACTGTCTGCTTTTTATTACAGCACCTAATATTGTCACAGGCAGTCCTTCCCCCTTTTTAGAAGTGTTTGATAATTCTTCCGTAATGAGGAAGAAAATGGACAGTGCTGCTGAAAAACTGTTAGTAGTTTAGCAGAAATTAAAACAGCATCAGTCAATTCAATGCATTTAGTAATGATTCAGTATCTATAAAAGCTAAAATAAGTCCTACAATAATTTATTTTTAGATTATTCCCAAAAAAAAAAAATTTGAAAAAAAGGGAAAGGAATAAATGTCTTAAACTTTCACAGTAAATATCATGTCAGAAAAAAAAAAAAACATGTTTTTCATATATGCAATGCTTATTTCCAGAACTGTTACAATGCATAAGGCATGCAATTCACAAATGAACAGACAGAAAAACAACAAACACAGACATCTTCATTTTTATTATTGCTAGATGCATGAATACATTTAGAGGCTTGACATCTGATAGTAATAAAACAAGAAAGATAAACTCAAATAGCGTAACTCTGAGCAACTAGAACATACTGCACCTGTCACGGTTGTTAACTAGAAGAGTACAAAAATTATTTTACATGTTTCATGAACATACCACACCACTGGGATTCTTCCAACATACTGTATTTCTTGGATGGTCACCAGACTAATCCTTCAGTTTCATGCTTTCATCATCTGAGTAAATTACGTTGTAAATCTTATCTTGCAAAATACTGCTCTACTCTTCATTTCTGAGCAATAGAAAGATTTTCCTATTATGACCGTGCAAGTCTTAATGAAAATAAGTTTGCACATGAAGAAGGTTAAGGACCTTCCTAACCTCCTCTGTCAACAGACTGCAGCCAGAAGCTGGCATTTTAAATTTCCAGCTAAGTTTAGAAGAAAATCACCTGACAAGATAGGTATCCTTTACTTTGCACGAAATGCTTGTTTTCATCAAATTGTTCACCATACCTCACCAAAGTCAGTAGTTTTGACTACGTAGTAAAATTTGTGGCTTTTTACTGATGTGATAATACACACTGTGGACCATTCTGAAGGTAGACTAATCTCCTATAACTCATCAGAAAACAACCAAAAGAAAAAGAGAAACTCACTCAAAAGGGAACACCCACCTCCTAACACAGGTTTGGCTAGCCAAGGCTTTACAGGAAACATTCCTCACACTGTGGCAATAGAAGCAGAGAGACAGAGACTGTAGGACTGTAAGTGGCAGTGGCAGAAACATTTCCCACTTCCCTCTCAGAACTCCAGAGAGCACTGAAGCACCACCAGGCTTGTGACTCGTACGAACATTTTATGAGCCAAATTTGATTTTCCAGTTTCAAATATTTCTTCTGTTTCATGGCAGGTGATTACACGTGCTTATAGTCAAGTTTTACAGGCAGTGATGTTAGCAGTAGAAGTAGAATGACAAAAAGAAAACTAAGAACTGCTCCTTTTGTCATGGTTTTAGCTGGGATAGAGTTAATTTTCTTCACTGTAGCTGGTTGTTCTGGAAAGATTAAGAGGCACCAAGGGTGGGGGATGTGATTGATAAACTGCAAGATTACGAAGCACATGTCTCTTCCTCCCTCATCTCTGCTGTGGAGAAACTGTCCCAAGAGGTCCAGCAACTCAAAGAAGATATGTCCTACTCCCCACGTCTATGGACTAGTATCTCAGCCATTAGGAATAAGTGTCCTTTTGCTCAAAGGAGAGGATATACACCACAGGGCACTCTATGGTTTTACCTGCGTGACCATGGAGAGGACATGAGAAAGTGGGATGGAAAACCTACCTCGACCCTAGAGGCACGGGTACGTGAGTTGCAAGGAAAAACAGTCACTCAGGGGGGTTCTTCCAGGAAAGTTGCTGCTCCAGTTTCGAGTGAGCAGTTCCCCAGACAGAGGAGTAGAAGTGCTGATTTTATTTCTAAGCTTAATAGAGAGACACATTTACAAGGAGTAGTGAATACTGTGATCGGGACTAGAGGGGCCCTGCCACCAGGCAGGTGGAGGAAAGGGACAACTGGGTTTACTGGACTGTGTGGATCCGATGGTCCGGCATATCTGACCCACAGGAGTATAAGGCTCTAGTGGACACCGGTGCACAGTGCACCCTAATGCCATCAAGCTATACAGGGGCAGAACCCATCTGTATTGCTGGAGTGACAGAGGGATCCCAAGAGCTAACTGTATTGGAGGCAGAAGTGAGCCTGACTGGGAATGAGTGGCAAAAGCACCCCATTGTGACTGGCCCAGAGGCTCCGTGCATCCTTGGCATAGACTACCTCAGGAGAGGGTATTTCAAGGACCCAAAAGGGTACAGGTGGGCTTTTGGCATAGCTGCCTTGGAGACGGAGGGAATTAAACAGCTGTCTACTTTGCCCGGTCTCTCGAAGGACCCTTCTGTTGTGGGGTTGCTGAAGGTCAAAGAACAACAGGTGCCGATTGCCTCCACAACAGTGCACCGGCGGCAATACCGCACCAACCGAGACTTCCTGATTCCCATCCGTGAGCTCATTCGGCGACTGGAGAGCCAAGGAGCAATTGCGGCTGGGGACTGGTGGTGTCGGTGGGTGGGTGGTGAGCCGTTGCAGCACTTGTTGTTTGCTTTAGTTGGTTACCCCCCCACCCCGCCCGGGTTTTCGCCCCTCTCTCGCTCTCTTTTATTATTTTTCCTTTTCATTACATTATTGTTGTTGTTGTTGTTGTCTTATTTTAATTATTAAACTGTCCTTATCTCAACCCATGAGTTTTTACCCCTCTGATTCTCTCCCCCACCCGCCGGTGGGGGAGTGAGCGAGCAGCTGTGTGGTGCTCAGTTGCTGGCTGGGGATGAACCACAACACTGGTATAGTGCAGTGTTTTGGACTTAGTATGAAAATAATCTTGATAACACAATGATGTTTTAGTTGTTGCTAGGTAGTGCTTATACTGGCTGACTGGGACTAAACCATGACACCGCTTCAGAAAAAAGTACAGAGAGTACATTAGAAGAACAGTCTGCCAAACAATTAGAAAGGTACACAAATGGAAGTGGCAGCAAAATGGGAAAGTCTGTTTATTCAATTATACATTAACTATAACTTCTTTTATTAAAACCAAACAAAAAACTAAATGTAAATATTTTGCATTATATATTGGAGAAGGAAAAAAGTATGTGTGGCATTGAAACTGTGCAGAAAGATTATCTGAATTTAAGAGGAATCTGGTTCTGTTACAAACTCCTCTGCACCTCTGTATTTAAAGGGACCATCCAAAGAGAGACAATTATATTTTCAACACTCCTTTCCAGTACAAACTCACAAGATATTAATTCTAATTTTAATTTTGTGCTATTTATTTTTAAAATTATTTTTAAGAGCATTTACTTAATTTTGTTCATAGCACTTGATAAAAGTGACCATCAAAATAAAATAGGAGCACAAAGATAATGAAAATACAGTTATGCAATGCACAAGAACACATCACCAGCAAAACAGGGATCTCCCATCTCACATCACTAACTCCTTACAACATCATCAACCATGCACTAATGCACAGCATACAAAATGAACATTTCACAAGTTTGTTTTGTCCTGATTTTTTTTTACGCACTTTTAAATGTTCATTCCAATTCAGAGGCGATACAACATCAGCAAATTTTTTTAAAAGAGACAAATGTGTTCTCGTGGATAAATACTGCACAAGCAAGAAGAGATCAGGCTTTTCACATACAAGGCCTTAATAAGGCATCAGTGCACAGTGTTTACATGTCTTCAATGTTTATGAGATGTAATCCCCTTCAGGGTGGAGATGACCAAAAACCTGAATTTTGAAACATGGTCATGTCTCTTGTTGCGGCAAGGACGCCTGCTGCGGCCGTCTTATTTAGTACTCTGTTGGGCAGGATATGGTTTTGTAAAATGACTGGGAAAGAGATGAAAAGAAATTTGTGATCCAAGTCTCTGTGACCTTTTTTAGGCAGCCAAGGTGCAGTTACCATCTTTTAAGCTTAGCAATGAAGCAATTCAGAATTTGTACTATGAAAATTCAGAAAATATCATTCTGAATAGCTAGATTCACGCCCGGGAAAAGGAATCAATTTTTCCTTTTGACTAAAGTAGGTAGCAGAGGCTATCGTAATTGCTCTTCAAATAAAGTACACCATTCCCCACACAGGATTTAATCTTTTAGACTGAAAAAAAGATTACAAGTCCTGGAATATCCCATGCATATTTATCGTACTACTGCTGCTGCAGAAGGGAGAGTTACTATCTCATTTGGTCTAGACAAGCTAGTAGCAAAATAGTTTTAGATTTTGCCTAGACCCTGCTGACCAGCAGAATCTGAAGAGCTGACAAGTAAATACGGTTCCAGTGTACAGCTATACTTTACCAGCTCCCTGAATGATACCTCTGATATTTCTTTATTTCAGCCATTTCCCTTAATTTCAAAATAAAGTGCAGTTCTCTCCAAACTGATATTAAAATCAATAAGAAAAAACACATGCAGATGCAACTAGTTTTCATAGTGGATACGGTTTCTTAAAAATAAAAAAAAAAAAAACACCTTAAATAGAAATAATTTGAATTATTCTTACTATGGCCTGTTCCTTCCTTACTTTTTTTAATCCAACCATGCAGTAATATTTTGACTTTCCAGTTCAAATGCATGTGACCTGTGCAAGTTTCCAACACTGGAAAACAATATAGTAATAAATTTCTCAAAACATCATTGTGATTTTTGTGTTGCTTTTGCAGCCTACTGTTCCGTTAATCAATGTCTACTACAGATCCAATTCAGCAAATATGGGTGCAAAAGTTTATAGCGAATGCAAATCTTAAAGAAAGCAATTTTACTTACATAGCTAATCTACAGGATGCTACACAACATGCAAGAAAAACATGCAAACGGAGCATTCAAGGAAGTATTTTACCACTGCACATGGTATTACAATGATGTGGTTTATGCTTCTACGAAGTAAGTTGGAAAGAACAGCAAAACTTTTTTCTTATTTATCCAATTCACTTATTTTTCTTTGTTCTTCTCCTCTAATTCAATGATTTTATCTTTCTTAACACTGACTGACTTTGACTTACAAAGTACCTAGTATATGTTACAAGGCACTAAGATTTACAACACATTTGTTAATAGTGTAACAGTCACCATGCAAGTAGCCATCATTTGAGCTAAGCAATTGATCTCCAGTTAAAAGATTATTCAAGCAATTTCACTTCTAACAACATAAGCTGCAAGGTGCTGAGTCACGAACCTTTATTCTCTCTTTGCCATAAATCCAGTAAGAATACTTACTATTCTAGATGTCAAACTCTCCTGGTTAACGGTAACAAGTGAGCAACATGTAAGATCTAGCCAGGATCTTTGTTTTACAACGTCCAAAAAAACAGTCTTGTGGAAACTCAGCAAAGTATCCAGCCACATGCCTCTTTTAGGCACTGGTATTGACAGGACCATCTGTGCAGGGTTACATTTCTGTAGCCCATTACCAGTACGAGGCGAGGGGTGAAGCACTCCACTTGACTCCTTCCTTCTCAATGTTAGACCACTGCAGGGCACAGTTTGTTGCTACAGCTAAGTGCTGTTGCAGTGGGTTGACCTTTGTTGGATGCCAGGTGCCCACCAAAGCCACTCTATCACTCCCCCTCTTCAACTAGATGGGAGAGAAAATATAGGGAAAGGCTCATGGGTCGAGACAAGGACAGGGAGAAATCACTTACCAATTACTGTCACAGGCAAAACAGACTTGACTTGGGGAAATCAGTTTAATTTATCACGAATCAAAATCAGAGTAGGGTAATGAGAAAATAAAACCCAAACATTAAAACACCTTCCCCCCAACACACCTTCTTTCTTCCCAGGCTCAACTTCACTCCCGATTTTCTCAACCTTCTTCCCACCAGCAGGCGCAAGGGGACAGGGAATGGGGGTTGTGGTCAGTCCATCACACATTGTCTCTGCCACTCGTTCCTCCTCAGGGGGAGGACTCCTCACACTCTTCCCCTGCTCCAGCATGGGGTCCCTCCCTCCGGAGACAGTCATCCATGAACTTCCGCAACGTGGGTCCTTCCCACAGGCTGCAAGTTCTTCACAAACTGCTCCAGCGTGGGTCCCCCATGGGGCCACAAGTCCTGCCAGAAAACCTGCTCCAGCGTGGGCTCCTCTCTCCACAGGGCCACAGGTCCTGCCAGGAGCCTGCTCCAGCATGGGCTTCCATTGGGGTCACAGCCTCCTTCAGGCACATCCACCTGCTCTGGCGTGGGGTCCTCCATGGGCTGCAGGTGGATATCTGCTCCACCGCTAACCTCCATGGGCTACAGGGGGACAGGCTGCCTCACCATGGTCTTCACCACGGGCTGCAGGGGAATCTCTGCTCTGGCGCCTGGGGCACCTCCTCCCCTCCTCCTTCACTGACCTTGGTGTCTGCAGGGTTGTTCCTCTCGCACATTCTCACTCCTCTCTCTGGCTACAGCTGTGCAGGTTTGGGTTTTTTTTCCCCCTTTTTAAATATGTTACCCCAGAGGCGCTACCACCATCGCTGATGGGTTCGGCCTCAGCCAGCGGTGGGTCCAGCTGTGTCGGACATGGGGGAAGCTTCTAGCAGCTTCTCACAGAATCCACCCCTGTAGCCTGCCTGCTACCAAACCTTGCCACGCAAACCCAATACAACTGTGGATATAAGATATAAACACTGCACAAACTTTATGCCAACTACGACACGACTAATGTTCCGCTTCATCCAACTTTACTACATTCTCCTCTCTCCTGAAAAATAGCATTTACTGTCCTATATGTGCCCATGTTATACTGCACAAACCAAGCAACCAGCAATAACTATTTACATAAAAACAAAATCCGAAGCAGAAGGTAGTAACAGACTCTGGGAATGCAGAATTGCCTACTGTCTTAGTGTTTAAAATTTGTAACAGCAGTAAGAAACTCAGAGAGTGACTAATTAATCCTGCAAGTTGCCCTACGGTATAACCAGCCTCTAGCAGAAGGGAATCACTGAAGTGGTCCTTGCATGTGTAGGAGCACATGCTGTGTTACTGAGCTACTGCAAACGAACCTTCGTTAAATGACATGACTATGGGGGAAAGACATAAGGGGTTAATTATAGTCAAGTGCACATGAAATATTTTGCTCTCCAGGATTTTAACCTGAAACTAATAGTGCAAGTAAAATTGTCACCCTCCTGTTAATGGCATACTATGATATCGTTTATATTGGTTTTCCCTTAGGTATAATAAGCTTTGTAGTATATGGGGGCTGTTAACAAGGGAATTCAATAGAACTTAGAGGCTTATAACTCCTCTTTTATAAAGGTAATCACAGTAGAGCTACAGTCATAAAGCCTTACATTATATTCATGTGAGATCTTCCAGCAGGCTTACTTACTCCTGTGAATGGTATAAAAGAACAAAGGTTAAATATTCTCCAGATATTGCATTCTGAGAAGTGATTTGGACATATCTAAACAGTGCCAGACAAAACAATTTGGCCTATGACAAGCCTAAAAAGAGTAAAACAGACCTCCAAGAACCAGAACAGTGCCAACAACTCTCACTCTCACTCCTTATCTGGCTGCATCCTTCAGTTGTGACACAGGCCTTTCACCAATGCAAATAATTCAAGGAAGATGTCAAATATTTCACACAAAGATTGCAAAATGGGAAAGATCCCAGGATTTTGGTCCCCATATTAAAAATCACTACACCTATATAATTCTGGAGAAAAGACAAACTCTTCTTTGAATACCACTCATTTTCAACAAGAACATGTAAAGTCTGAACACAGCACAAGTTGTCCCAGTGTGGAGGAAACACTGCAAAACCACACCTTTAGACTCACACATAATCACAACGCTAAACATAAGAGTATTGTTTCAGCAGTCTTATAATGTATAAGCAACCCTAAACCTAATAGTAGACAGCAAGTTATTAAATGACTCTCATCACCAAATCCGTATTGCATCTCCCAGTAATATCCTAGATAAGATAAAAAACTCACTTCCTAGAATAAGAAAATTTATATCGAGTCAATCAGTGAAAAAAAAACCCATTACTACAACATCAATTTTAAGCGTTAGGTTACACATGGCTTTGAGGATCAGGATAAATATTCATTAGGACCTCTGTAGACTTTATTGGTATACCTCAAGATATAGTTAATGTCAGCTACAAAACATATATCAGTGAACTAGTGAGACTACAAAGACTAAGTTTTCCTTCAACATTAAGTATAATAAAATGTTAAAATTACAACTTTCTATCATATTTTAAAATTTGGTTAAAAGCCAGCACATATTGAATTTCATCTGTTCTCTCACTGCGACTCATCCTCTAAGTGACAAAGTAACACGGTTTCATGCACCACACTGAAGCATAACCCAAATAGAAATACATTATTTCTGCTTTTTTGCTGCCATGAAGCAATTCTGTTTTCCTACAGCAATACACCTGCAAGCTGTTCTTTCAATAGGTGGTATATTTTTGATGCCCAGTAAGACCACCGTATGCCAAGTAGCTTTTTCTCCACTAATCATGGCTACAACAGAATTACGGACTGGGAACAGTTGGGATTAAATGACATCCTAGAGACATTATGTGCCATTGAAGCAAAAACTCTCTTCTACATTAGCATACTATAATGTATCTCCCTTCATAACAGTTGCACAGAATAAAACACAGAACCACAAGGCCACCACACAATTATATTTCCACGGTAGAAGAGAATTTTCACCTTTGCCTCTTTCTCCTTTTTAATGCTGACCTACAGCAGAAAAACATTGTGGCACAGGCACAAACTGAGAACCACAAATCTGCGTGTAGAAAACTGTCCTCTAAAACATCTTTGTTGTTGGATGACACATCTGAGACTGGGTTCCCCTCCCCAGTTTCCAAGTGCCTGTCAGTATTTAAAGAAATTGCAATATCATGATGAGTACCTCATAAAATAAGATGGCAAATATTAATACGATGTAATGCCCACACCTTACAACCAAAAATGCTTAAATGTCTGTCATAAAGCTGAAGAAATTTATCTATTTGGAATGTCAACATCCTGCCTACTCTGAGCAACAGATGTACAATGTTTTTGTACAAAGAATTAGGTCTGCAACTTTACTAAAAAAACCTTGTATAAGAACAGAGAAAAGCTCAAGGATTAACCACTAAACTACATTTTAATATCCTTTTTATATTACTGAAGCCAAGAGTTAATTGATAATTTAAAAGGCTCTAAATGATATATATTCAAGTTTGGTCATATTCACATCTTCAGTTTTATAAAAATCTACTATATTATCTAATGTAGGCATAATTTCATTCCATTAAGCAATCTGTGCTGAAAGTAATATATAAATCCAATGAGAACAAATAGGTGTTATCCTATCTGAGCTAAAAGCTGCAGGGTGCAGTAAAATGGTTCTGAATCTTACACATAGAGACAATCTGCTATTAAGACACTGTGATAACTCTTCCTTGTAAATAATGGAAAATTGAGGCCTGAGTTTTTCTTTTTGGTGTATTTAATTTCACATAAGTATTAGAAAATGTGACTACATGAATTGAACAGGTAGCTTTATGCCGTCTTCATCAAATAAATGTTTTCAACTCTGTTTCTTTGACTCATAAAGAGCAAGTATTCAGAAATAAGATCAATTTTAAGTTGGCTTCACATCCACACAGACAGACAGAGAGGGTATAGTCCAAGGAAGACCATTCACTTCTTATTGGCTTACGAAATCCAGCTGCAAGAGTGGACTGACCCTGCATTTGTTACATGTACAGATTGATATTAAAAGAATGACTACACCACTCTCAGATACCAGCAAAAAAAAACAAATAAAAACTCAAAGTGAGAAAGAACAAGACCAAAATTATTATAATAAAACCAAAATGTCAACACCCGGTTCTACTGTATATTGGGCTGAAATTTCGTCAGTCTATCATTAAATAAAGTCTAGAAAAAGCAAGTCACATATAAATGAAGGTTGCAACCTAAGTCTCACAGTACAATATGAGCTCTGTTGCTCATGGAACTAATCCATTTGAAGAGAATAAAAATTTTTATCCAATTTGTAAGAACACAGTATTACCCACCTTATTTCATGACAAGGAAAAGTTGGTATTATCAGTGCTTTGCATTAGAACAAAAGATGCACTATTTTTTAATGCAGCTAGAAGAAACACAACATGAAGAGATAACTATTCTTATATTTATTTTTATCCCTATACAGACAGTAGAAAACAAGTTCAGCATCCTTCAAATTAAATACAGAAACATTACAAATACAACTGTGCTGCGGCCGAGGACAAACAACTTTCTAACAATGGCCACAGTTGATAATTTTCTGGCTAATTATATAGAAGGCTTCACATTTACTTCAACTATCAGTAGTATCAGTATCCCAAAACACAATGAATAAGCCCGTTGCCTTTATGAAGTAACGTATCACCCTGTCACAGACAGCTGGTATCTCTTAATCCTTCCTGTATAGGGAGGACATATTCTGAAGGAATATAAGTGCAGTTGATTTTATTACAACACTCCACATTCCCTTCCCTCCTCCACTTCCATTCTGAATCACCTCTAAAGATCTCAGTCAATACATTAAAAAAATTGGCAGTTTTCCACTTCCCAGCAAGTTGCCTCTGAAAAGATCAGTCAATACACAAAATCTGCAGAGAACAAAACACCACAGAAAAGAGCACAAATTTCTACAGGCAACAAGCAAATGCCATTAAAAACAGACTGTTGTAATTCTGGAGTTCCTATTCCCTCTGGATTTCTCCAAGTTTCATTTATTTAGTCTCGTTAATAACAGCTTGAAACTTCTTCAAGCATATGGATCCTAAGTGGTGTAAAACCCTGGATTAGAAATCACTGGGTTAAAAGCTTTGCAGCCCTTTACTACAGCTGGAAGCCTGCAATTCGCTCAAAGTCCAACCAACCTGTTCCTAATTAGAAAGCAACCTGAATGAGACAGTGTTTCCTTCTTATCTCCTTAATCTTATCTAAGATTAAATGGTAGCTTCTTTCTTCATTTAAACCAATGTACCTGACAGTTTTAGACCTATATTTGTAACTCAGTTCCAGTATTACTGCATAAATTACATGATGACCACATCAACTAGTTCTGCTGATCCCTTCCAAATTAAAATTAATTTTAAAAAAACACCAAAAACCTGTAAGCAACACAAACCATCAAACTTTACAATGCATTTCCAATACACTGATGGTGATGTGGAAGTCAGAATTTGGATTAGTACAAGCACTTTAACAGTGCAAAATGAATAAATAAAATTGCTTTTCTCAAGTTTAATCCCTGGAGGTGTTCAAAAAACATGTAGACGTGGCACTTTGGTACATGGTTTAGGAGGCATGGTGGTGTGGGGTTGCCTGTTGGACTTGATGATCTTAGAGATCTTTTCCAATCTTAATGATTCTATGATGATTCTATGAGTCTAAGAAACAAGCTGTGAGTGTTGTGTTCTTGACAAATTATTGCTGCTGTATCAGAGAAAAACAGAACTAGAATTAAGAAAACAATCAGTAATTAATAAATGCGTTTAAAAGACATCAGTGAATCAACAATGGAGTGTTTGATGAAGAGCCAATGGTCATGGAAATGTTTGTTCAGAGAAAGGATATGAGAAGTTCATAGGGTGTGGAAGTGAAAGAGCCTAAACTGTATTTTATCCAAAGTTAAACTACAATATAAAATCAAAAAATGTATTTGGAAAATACAGTAGACAAGTAAACAGTCACAGGCAAGTCTCTCTCTTCTGCTGAGATGTTGTGATATCCTTTTCAAGCCACTCACACCATTTATATCGGAGACATCAGTGACTGCACAACAACAGGTAAGCCTTCTGTACTAGCTTTAACAGCACTCGAAGAAATTTGGAGGACAAAGATACCAGAAATAACCATTCAGAAACTGATAAAAAGAATTAAGTACTCTGACATGAGAGAAAAAGAACTGCTCTTCAGCAATAACTTTCAAATATGGCTTAACTTTTAATATGGCTAACTCCTGTATGGAGGGACTGCTTGGCAATAACTGGAAATAAATAAAGTTTGAGAAAATACTGAAATTTCCCAATGAAAGCTGCATATAAACAAGAATTATGGCTAATCCATCTGGTGTATTTCTTTGAGTTGGGTCAACAGAACCAATCCTGTGATACAGTTATTGAAGAACTATAAAAAAATCATGTTTCTAGTTCTTAAAACTAATAAAATAGAGAAGATTCAATTCTCTACCAAAACATCAATCGAGCAGATTGATGTGTAATGGGAGCTCCCTTATGATTCCTGAGAAGGTAAACTTGTTCAAAGAGCAAAGGAAGAGATCCTTCTCACTTACGCTGTTGCAATTCCTGTTTTGTGTTCATCAGGGCATTGGCCAATACCACGTTGCTTTTCTGTCCTCATTTTGTTTGCAAAGTTTGCCACAAAACGCCATAACGCTGCCTGCACACTATCTGTGTCCAGTCCTGGAAGCTGCATACTGGCATGCAAAGGAAGACGAGAGTGCTCTTCTTCCCAGTCATAATTTTGGATGCTTCTAATAGGTGTTATTTCAGTCATGACAGGTAAAAAGATCCAAGGAAACTGACATCACTCAAACAGTATAGAATGACCAAAGGCAGCCTCCAATCAATAAATGCAGTCAACGCTTAACAGCAGTGAAATAAAGGAATGGTTTAGTTCCCCTTGGCCCTCCCATTGCAATTAATCTGGACTACCAGAGCTCCAGTGAAACTAATTAATAGTTATTAAGGAACATGGTTAATGACACTGCAGGCATGCATCAACACAGGCACCCCATTTGTAGCTTTGCCAGAAATAATGCATTTTTACAACAGATAATTTGCAGACTTGATTTCTCACAATGTATTCCCTCCCTGAAGGGAATATTAGAATGTCAGGCTGTCTGCATGTACAGAAATATGCTGAGATATTTAATTTACCCGTGATTATTTACCAGTTACAGCTTTTAAAATTATAGCTGGAGCTAGGTTTAAAAAAAAAAAAAAAATCCACTACAGGACGAAAACACTGGGAAAAAAAGGAATGCTTCCTTGAAGCAGATTTTTTTTTTTTTTCTTAAAGACCTAATGTTTAATGCAAGGCATATTTGGCATTTTTATTCTTTCGACAATATTTCCTTTTAATTTAGGGAATTCTTAGAGCCAAAAATTGGGATAGATTTGTTGGTAATATCTGGAGATATAAGAAAGGTGGCAAAAGGTATAGAAACTTCCCAGCCATGGCTTTACATAAACAACTGTTAAGGTTCATCCCTGAACTACATCATTTTCAAAAGCAAAAAGTCAAAATATTTTATGTAAAGACACCACAAGAAATGTCGCAATACCTTTTTAATTCCATTTCTTTCTGTGAAAAATTCCTTGCATTTCACCCTAAATTTGTCTATTTTCTCCTTCCCCCAAAAAAACTGTGGTTTTGGCAAGTACAAAATCTACCAGGATCTAATTAAAAGTTCACATGAATAGCACAAGCTGTTTTTCGATAGCCATGTACTCTGACATTACGTGGAATTTTTATGCATTTACGTATTTCTAATTATAACAACAGAAGAAAATTAAATTGAAGAGACGAGTTCAGCACTTTGGATCTTCTGTGCACCCTACAAAAAAAAACAGTGAATGTGCAGTCATTTAAGACCCATATTTCCAAAAGACCATGTCAGAAGCTATCACTCTGTTTTGTCCCCGAGTCCCAAATCTTGAACCTCTGACAGAAAAACCCAAAGGAGGTACCCAATAGAATGGCATGGGTTAAAGGAGATGCCTATTTGATTATCCTTCTTACTACTAGTGCCATGAAGAATTTTTTATTATTTCAGAAATCTGAAACTTCTGTTAAGTTGTAAAGGATAGAGATCACTGCCTGTTGAAAGTATTTGAAAACAAACTTTCATTATGGCCATCCTATCTCTGCCTTCACCAAAAAGCATAAAAAATTATTTTTACTAGAAAGACTAAAAACAGAAGACACTAAAAATTTATAAAACAAAAACAAAGAAAGACATACAAAGAAGCATGCTCAGAGAGAGTACGATAAAGATCATAATCCTTCTGATACTGTGTCACACCAAACTTGCACAGTTTAGCAGCAGAAACTATTTTCTAGTAATGGCAATGCAGAACACGTTTTTCCCTCACAGACAGAAAACTAGGGAGAATCAAACCAGAGGAGGGGGGAACAAAGTCTCTCCCAACGACTCTAATTTCCCACAGATCTTTTATATCTACCAGACACTATAAGCCGTTCCCCGCAGAAACAACACAAATATTCAGAAAACAGGAAACCACAGTATAAATTTCACATATCATAATGCAGCTACATGAAAATGACTGCATGGGTCTGGACGTGTTATTTTCTAGGTTGTTATTTGCAAACAACCCTCATTTAATGGCAACAAACATTGCCTCCAGAGTCTCAACTGAACTGAGAGCATTAGTCTGCAGATGCACAATTCCTTTAAACATGCATTTTGACTAACAAAGACTCCAAATTAACTGTCTCGAAGCCACTGGAATACATAAAGCTGGAAACTTGTCTCATACTGAGAACCGAAGCCTTTGGCTTGGGTAAGTTGAACCATAGCCTACTGTGAACATCCAAATTCCATAGTTATTTCATCAAAAAGCAACTACCAAGTACACAGTTAAGAAGAGAGCATTTGTCCCTACTTTGGTCTCCCATCTAAGGAAACTCCTCGTACCCAACAAAATGTGTACAGACAAATGGAGGGAACAAAAAGTGAAACTAAAGTTTTCCTCCTTTCCCTACCAACATACAAAGAAGTTTCCTTTCACTTACTGATCATTGTGCCCAAAATGTACTTTCTACAGTGCATGAAACTCCCACACTTGCTAAGAGAGGGAACCCATCTCAGGAAGACCAAAATCCTGTACCTTCCTATTCTGCTCAAGAGCCACTGGAGACTGACAGATTTTGAATGTACAGCACTGCGCTGGTTTAATATTCACCACTGTACCCCCCCAGATAAAAACAAACACTCATTGTTCTTTCTGATTTAACATTCAAGTCATCACAATCCGGGACAATAACTGAGCACTTCATGTTTACTTATAAAATCCACAAAGCCAGGTTAACATGAAGTACTTCCCTTACTCTTTTGGAGAACAGGGCACTGCCCTACATTACTTCTCCAAAATAAAGTTCATTTGAAATGCCACTATTTTCCTACAGAAGGACAGATTCCAAAGTATTCGCCACCTCATGCTGAATAGCATGCAGAATGGATTATTATTACATACATTTCTGAAGAGCTCGTCTCTCCATTGTGTCTGCAGATAACATATGCTGTTTAAAGATGAATAGTAGAAATGAAAGGGGAATCCATGGCACTGGTGGGAGGTAAGAGCCAAGCTAGAAACTATAATGGAAGCCTTTTTGTGACTGTAGTGTTTGTTGCTGCAAACAATATAAGAATGCAGCATTCATTTGAAGTGTATCCTTTAGAGTTCCAGCTGTGCTGATGCACAGAGCAGGGTGGGGGAAGACGAGTTCTGTAAATAGGAAATACAGCCTAGATAGAGAGGAAGAAAATATGCATTCCAGGGCATATAAAATCTGAAAGCATGACTGCTGTAGGAGAGATGCACATGCAATGCTTTTGAGACCTGGACAGTCCCAGTCAGTTTAAATGGCTCCTGCTTTGACCTGCCATTTAACCACATTTATGCACATCCAGTCTGAGAGGAATATGGGCAAAATA
This sequence comes from Morus bassanus, assembly GCA_031468815.1. Lineage (NCBI taxonomy): Eukaryota > Metazoa > Chordata > Aves > Suliformes > Sulidae > Morus > Morus bassanus. Next base: position 10,476,553 of record CM062583.1, read on the forward strand.
GAAAGGTGTGGGGGAAGTGCTTCCACCCTGGTGAAGTCCTCAGATTTCTCCTGAGTAAGGAACACAAGGATTTTCTTCTGCCACAAGGACACCTTGCACTTTGGCCTCTCTCACCTCTCAGCAATGTACAGATTTGCTTCCTTTTTCTTTTCACGTAAGCTTTTTAAAGTACTAAGACAACAGACATCCTACATCACAAACATTTGATGAGTGTGGCTGCACTGGTAGAAGAAATAAAAGAGAAGAGAGGTCCAAAAGTAGAGGCAGACAAGGAAAAGGAAAGGGACAGATGAAAAAAAAATTAGTAAAATCTGGAGTGATAGGGAAAGAACTAGATAAGCCTGAAGAAAGCACTTCATGATGCAGGAATGTGCAATGACAAGAGTAAGAGGGGCCAAGGAGACTTCAATACATCCAAAAAGGGAATTTGTTTGTGGTGCAGTGATTTACAGAATACAAAGCAAGTGTTCTGGCAAACTGCTGTTATCCACACATTCAGAAAAAGGAGAAAATAGAAGAGATTATGTTTGTAAAGGAAAAAACAATAACATGATGAAGAAATATATATATTTGCTTCCCAGGGCACTGAAGTTGCAGAACATAATGAGATCTGAAGGGAGACAAACTCAGCCTTCAAGGAAGCTGCAAATGCATTCTGGCAGCTATCAAAGATAGGTAGCAAATGAAGACCAGTCTAAAAGGTAAACAGAAATGGTGCAGCCTTCATTTATTTTCCTTCAGAAAATTACAGGCAGATACCAAGGGCCAAACCATGCCTTGACATAGCTCCCTGGAGACAAATGTAAAACAAAGGGACAACAGGAAGGACTGGGAAAGGTGATAGAAAAGAATTGAAAGGCTTGATGGACTTGGCCAGGGAGTTTTCATCAAATGACAGGATACTGCCACTCTCAAGATTTACAAAATAACAGGCCTCTATCAATATCGTATAAATTCCTTCCACGCAAGAGCCTGCCTTCTCTGGCACTTAATAAATTTTCCAATGAAGAAAGACCTTCTAAACATTGTAGCTGATCACAGGGAACTGAAGAAATGCCAGGAAAAAAAAAAAAGGTAAGACCAAGGACAGTTAATAGGAAAGCTGAGAGTTATTTTAATTAAAAGTGATCTGCAGGCACTGAAGTCCTGCTATTTTTTGTGATTAATCAACTAATTAAGTATTACTGATTGCTCTGCATAAAACCTCAAAGTTGAAAACATTCTCAAAATAGGTACCATTATGCAGCCAAGAGGTTGCAGCTTCGACAGGACCTTCCCAGTTTTCTATTTAATGTGGTCACTCACAAGACGTGCTGTCAACTTCTCTTTCAGATCCAGTGTCTGACACCAGTAGCGAATGGACAGCTACGCTCAGAAAACTTTTGGTGCAAACGCATCGAATGGGAATCAAAACAGCGATTTCAGAGACTCTCTCACTGAAGTGGTGCAGCCACACACCCCCCCCAATCTGAAAACAGATTCCTCAGGTCAGCGCTGCAACCCCGTTTCCTGACCTTTTATTCTAATGCAAATAGAGAAAAGCAAAGCACTTCAAGTTCTTGTTGTGAAGGCAAGATATCTCTGAATAAAATACTTAAGAGCATGCTGAATATTCTTATCAGGACTTGTTAATTAATTCTCACAATGCTCCTCACAAGTAGGTAGAGCAGAAAGATTATATTATTACAGAGCAACCATATCGGCATCTATACAGTGATAGACAATAAAAAGGTCTAGAATAGCTAAAATATTTCTCTTTAAGAAAATACAGATTTACTGGAAAGTGACAGCCTTTTTTTCCCACTTTGAATACAGACTGAGATTTTTAAACTCTGCTTGACAAGCCTGAAACTTACAACCATCCTGAACAGTCAATGCATTTACATGTACCTATCTGCCTCTTTGAAACATCCAGGCTGTAAGAAACTTTGACATTGCTAAAATGACAAAGACTACATGTGAAACAAGTCAGTACTAGTATCACCTTGCCTTTCAGTGTTCATCTAAATCCTTCTTGATAAAAGCCCTTTTAGACTCCTTCAGAGTGACACACAACTATTATGCAAACCACAAAGAAGGTTTATATCAAGCTAAAAACTTTGTCTAACCCAAGTCCTCCTCCTTTGCTGTGTGACAGGCTATAGTTTGGGGTTTTTTACTGATTTCAGTCATCAGGGGGTATACGAAGAAAAAGAAACATCCTCTATTCTGCAAAGCTTTTCCTTTTTATGAGAACTTATGGCCCTGTGCAAGCAGCGATCTCCTGTTCTTTTCAAGTATCTTTATGGAGACTCCTGGGAAGATTTCCCCTGGATAAGAAGGCTTTGAGGGGCTGTAAGTCAGACACACACTCCTGAGCCCTTCATGTCACCAGGGATCTGGGAAAAGAGCGTTATCTCTCAAGACTATTTCGAAAGGGAATCCACAGTGCCATCTCTAGAGCAGTTAACAGCTCCATCTCTGAGGCCTTCCATTAGAGGTAAGAATGACAGCCTCTCTGTTTCCCATGCTTTAGAAGTGTTCCCTAATCAAACACACAGTGCAGGTACACATAGATACACTCCCTAGATATTCCTACCATATTTGACACCTCGTTATTTTATTCTGAGCCTCTAGCTAATTAGTCGTTTCTGAACAGGAAATGTTCAATATCAAAAACTCAGGCTTGCAAAGGTAAACCCAAGCACCATAGCTATTTCCGAAGCATTTGGCTGAACAAATAGCAAGAAGAAAAGTACTTTCAATGGAAATACACCTTCTTTCTGTTGCACCAAATCATCAGGGACTGTCTTTATAGCAAGTTACAAGACATACATTGTTAGGCATCACAGCAATTCTTAACTGGATTCAAGTAGTGTTAAAGCCTGTGTAGAGTCCTTCCTCATGAAAAGAGATATTAAATGGAGGGTTCAATATTCTGTGAGAAATAAGGACACTGAGATGGTCATTTAAGTACCTGACTGACGAGTTCCAGTGCAAATGCAAACACAAGGTTAGGTGTCAGAAAGTGCTGCAGGGACCTTGTGCATTGGGAGCTGATGGCTGGGTCATCTAGAGCACAAGACCAGCCTGGCAGAGGCTGAGCCTGCAGGGCAGATACCAGAGCGGTCAAGAAACTACTGTTCAATGCCCTGCAGGGGCTGCAATCAGCCTCTCCTAACTGCAAGGACTTCATGAGGAAATTCCTGGGAAGGACGGTTTTGGCATAAAACAAGATATATCTTTCAGGAAACTTACCGAAAAAAAGAAAGTTGCATGAAAACAACACGTTTAAATCTCATAAAAAGACAGTAGAAAATAAAGACTGGTGCTAAAAACAGTGACTGTCATAACAAAATAACATCCTTCTCTGGTTATTGCTTACCGGAGCTGGGAATGCAGAAGGCAGCTCCCAGAAAGAAAAGGAAGTGTTCCCTAATATGTACACAATCTGCCTAACGGTGAGCAGCTATTTTTTTAATATATATACACACACACACATACACACATATATGAATTTCACAGAAGTGGGAGAAATACAGGCCAATTGATTGGTTCAAGTTCCAGCTTTCGGGACTTTTCTTGCCTCAGTTTGTACCTTCCTTGCTGAAGCTGAAAGGAAATTTTGCCCACATACATAGCCTTCAGTATCAATTCTCAAGAAAGAGACCAGACGATCAGTCGTGAGCAACCCAAAATATCCTGCTCCCTCATCAGACAAAAAGGTCCCAAGGACAGTTCGTTAGGTTCCTTTTGTGACTGGCCCACAGTCAGACCAGAGACCTCTGAAGACTGCCTGTCTTTATGGTCTGCCCCTGCCGGCTGCCCAGCCAGCAGACCCAGCCACACCACTCTTCTCCTGCCTCCTTCCCATGAGGAGCGCCTGCACAGAAGCAGGGACACCAGCGGTGTAAGGCAGTTCTGTGGTGGTGGGACGGCACTGCGCGTGCCTCACTGAGCCCTGGACCCAGCAACCGTTGTCTATAGGGAAGGCAAAGCCCACTAAAGATTTTAGGTAAAAGTCACATATTTTCCATTTGCTTCTAAGTCTTCTAAAATACAATGAGGCTTTGCTGTCAGATATGCACTTACACTAAAAGAATAAACAGTTCCCTGGAGATTATTTTAGTTAGGGGTTTCTCCCAAATATTTTCAAGACATGACACAAAGGGAACTGCAGAGGGCAAAAAAAGGCAGTGGCTCTGTCTGTAGACTGCCACTGCCCAAGCCTGATTAGCTACTCAGCATTCAGACTAAAAATATTCCTTACCACATGAAGAATCTGCAATGCCAGCAAAGCTTTCCTTGGATTTTATTTGGGAGAGTGGGTAGAGGTAATAGAAAACATCACTGTCACCAAAAATTACACATTCTGAGGCAGGAATACTTTTTTTTAATAAGAAGTCTGTAAGAGAAAAACTGCATTCTATTCAGCTTTCAAAAAACCAAAGATGAAATACAGGATTTTTCCAACTGCTCTTTCAAATCTCATTGAATGAATTTTTTAAAAACAGGAGTTTAATTTTGTTTGCATTTTCTGTTTTACATTTTCTCAGAAGGGTGATAAAGGAGAAAAGATGCCTGCATGCCTTTTCAAAGAACCATTCTCACATTTTGCTGCTGAAAGTGCTTAAAAACTAATGATGGATCTTTAATCCATTGCAGAATACATTCTGTGTTACATGTAGCCATTTTTATGTATTAAAAAATTATAGGCTCAGAACTCTTATCCTCTGTATGTTTTGTACTATCCAGTAACAGCAGCTAGAGCTCTGCCATCTCTTGCCATTTCTGTTTCTAGAGTCACTTTCTGAAGGTACAGAAAATTAGTAAATGCAGCGTGGCATTTTGGAGTAAGTAGACCCAGTAGGCAGTTTAAGGATATTCCTAAGAAGGGATACCAAGCTCCATCTGCATGGCTGGCACTAGGGCCTGGAAGACCCTTGGAGGGGATTTTCTGTTTTCTTTCTCCTATTGTCCATACTTGGCTAGCTCTTGCTCACTTCTGTGTAACAGTGGGCTATGAGCTTAGGAAAACATCTGACACTGATTGCAAATCTGCAAGCAGACTCTCCTTGAAAGACCTAGATACTCTCAAATGCAAATCAAGACGTTGAGAACTCCACAGATCAGACCCTTTAAAGCCTCTTTTTAGGAATTATTTGCCAATCACTAGTAAAACAGGCAATTAATTTTTAAAACTATGTTTTCTATAACTTTTACAGTCAAACTTAATACCTATTTCAGTTACCATAACAAGTGTTGCAACAGATGCTTTTGGGTTTAATGAAGACAGACAAGCAGATTTATGGCCTATTCCTTCCAGAGGTGACTGTATAATTTTCAACAAATAACTTCCTCCGGTACAGTCTTTATTTTTGTGCCTATATTGAATAGCATATATATCAGACTGCAGTTCTTTCTCTTAGAAATGAACCACTTCAAGCCTTTACAGATTGGTCAAGTCTGCTGCGACTCATGACTTAGCTGGAAGCAGTCACTCCAGTGACACAGTCCTGGTTGTCTGGCTCTAGCCAGCTGAGCATGCCATCACCTGTGAGATGATCGCCTGTCTCTGAGCTAAAGGGGGGTAACTTTGTGAACACTCAGTATTCCTTCAACTTTGGTCATGGTGCAGCTCTGTCTTTGAAATTATTTTCCCACTGGCTGTACCTTTTGGAAATACGGACTCGACTCCCACACAGGCAAAGCAGACAATGTATCATATGGACTGGTAAGCAGAGACAGCTCACATCATCTCAGCAGTATAGGCAGAATGGAATTTTGATGCCACAAGGATAAGATGTTGTTTCTGGCCAAGTCCAGGCTGCTTCTGCCGTAGGAAATAAATATGAAGGAACAAACCACAGGTAAAGTCCCAGTGGTGCACTCAGGTGAGCAGGTCCTATTATTCTTAACGTCAGTTGGGAGACAACAAAAAATATGAGAAGTGGTGCTCCTTCCCTGCCCCCAGCAACAGCTGCCTTTCTCATATCCTAATGCTTCTCATGGGGCAGCAGCAATGCTGGCAAGCCTCACAGAGCAGCTAAATTCATCACTAGAACTAAAGCTGATGCTACTCTTACAGTCACTTGCCCCAGAGCTGCCTGCTTTGCATGTGCCTTGAGCCATCCTGCCTTTAAGGCCATGCATGTGAGAAGTTCCTCCCATGTGCAGGATCTGCCTGTGGAAGGATCAAGTATCATATTTCAGAAATATCTGCAAAAGATTTCAAGTGTCTGCAATAAGCATAAGCAATATACCAATTTAATTGCTTTGTTGTGTAAGATGCCCACTCACTGAGGCTGAAGAGCCAAGCTAACTTGGAAGGAAAGAAGTAAAGAAATGCATCCCAAAGCAGATTCTCCTGTGTATGCCAACCTCTACTACCCATGGCAGGGTGGAGGAGATAAAGTTTGCATCCTGTACCTATAGGTATCCCTAGGACTGGATCTGGTTCATATTCACAGTACTTACACTGAATTGGTCACAGGTCAGGTCTAAATGCATGTGGGCCTGGAAAGATTTTCTATGCACAAATTCTCAGCCTACTTGTAAAAAATAACTGTGATTTGCACTATTTAAAATCAAGGAGTTGCCATGGGGTTACATGTGGTCTAGAACCTCAGCTGTAATGTGTCTGAGGATCAAGCCAGGCAAAAGTTCACACAGTTATTGATGGTTATAAGGTTATGTTTTCAGATCTGTATGAACAGAAAGAAAGCAGGTTGTGGTCCTCATACTAAGCTTCTATGAATTGAAGAAGGCTACAGAAGCATTTAATGAATTTAATAAATTAATACAGTAAAACATTACCGCATACAGTGATTTCTTGGAGACATTTATTCATATTCCTGGAAAAAAGTTAAGTTCCTCAAAATCCTCACAGAAGTAATCCCTTCTATTTTTTATTTTAAGTAAATGGCCTGAGTTTTTACAAAATCATCAAATAACTACTGTGTGCTATTAACGACAACAAACATAATCAACTTCAAAAGTTCACATGCAATACACAGAAGGAAGAACTTCCAAGGCATTTGGTGCAATCAGTTCAAATGAGGCAGATGGGTAGGAATATGCAACTGCTATGACTCAGTGAGTTAGTGCCAATACAGACTACGATATTAGAAGTACTCAGTGACATTGTTGTACAAGAGAGGTCCCATTGTAGCGCGCTGCATTAACAGCAGCAAAACCCTTGAGAATTTTCCAGACCTTGTCAGCCCAGACTGCTTTGACGAATGGTATAAACAAAAGATGAAATAATCACTCACTAGTTTACAAGCACTGAAGTACAGCTATTAAAGATTTCTAGACTGCAATACGACAGTGGCACAGTCATGCTTGGCAAACAGGCCGATATCCGAGCTTATGGCTGTCAGACATCCCAAATTCCCATGTTCATTTTATATCTCTGAGGCTTATGCCTCCAAAGACCTAGGGTTCTCTTCCTTCACATTGTATTTCCCTGCAGAAAACAACCAAAACTAGCAAATCCAAGGGGGTTGTTCATCTGTTTGTCAGCACTGGGATAATGGCTTGTCATTCAAAAATCTCACTTAATTTTTCTAGTCTTTGTAGTTGGCTAATGATAAGACAAACCCTCAGTACTTCAAATAAAGATTTAACAGACCATTTTAAGGAAAATAAACGTAAGCATGAGGTTAATGACAGTGAGCCTACTGTCATTTTATGGTTGGACTCGATGATCTTAAGGGTCTTTTCCAACCTAAATGATTCTATGATTCTATATTTTTGCTCCGCATCTGGGGGACAAAGCTGGAAGGATCATCTGGGTCACTGACTCCAATTCTCTGCAATCACAGGAAAATACCATCAAGGGGTCAAGAACACACCAGTCCTGTGAACACGAAGGATTATTTCCTAAATCTTCTACTACTGGTTTCAACCTATGGTTCACAGACCAATCTAGGCAATAGAATTTTTTTTTTAAAAATCAAGTCTGTTGTCAGTAGATTCAAATTATTACCCCTCTCATGAACTTTTCCAGAGGTATAGAAATTGAAAAAGCTTGAAAACAACTGGCCTACAACCATCCCAATGTCTACGCTAAGAGACCAAAGGCCAGAACTAAAATGTAAATCGAGGACAGCAGAGGAAATTCAGGCCATCATGCTGGCCCCAACAATATCAAGAAATGTGTTATGTCAAATAGTTCAGAAAATCCTGAGACATGGATCACAACCCACACAGCACACAGAGTAAAAATGAAATAAGTAGGAGGTCCCCACTTATCTCACCAGGGAGAAAAATTCCTTCACAAGTCTACATCTAGTTTAACCCATTTCTGGTTTAAGCAAATGCAGTTTAAGCAATAACAGAATTAACCGATAGGTGTACCAGCCTAATATACCAAACATCTCATCACTTCCTTTGGCCAGTCTGGTACTTTGGGTGATTGAAGGATCAAATCATGTCAAAGGGAGAGCAAAGAGAAGGGAGAGAAGGAAATAAGGGATGAAGCAAAAGACTACCATACACCTTAAGCTACATTTCAAGAGCTAGATCCCTTCTTGAGCCCTACAGACAGGTCAGAAGGAGATATGAAGTATGTGATAACACTACATGGGCACTGGGAAGAGGAACTCCAATCCCAAGGACACCTACAGAGGTCACGAACATAAAGTTTTATATTCCTTACCATGCTATACAGATCAGAGCTTGGCAAGCACATGAGAAACTGCATTGGGAGTCCCATTTCTCTTCACCTGGTAATTCTCATTCACCAGCAATCAGAGTTAGAGTCAAACTTCCACAATTTAAAACTTAATCCAGGACCAACATCCAGAAAATCAATTGACCTTTCTCTGTATCAAGATAACTAATACACTCAAAAAGTTTACTTCCTATATTAATATTTTACTATAGAAAAACAGATAAAATAAGTTTCCTGTAAAATATAATCAAAAAGAGAATATAATTATGGGGAGAATGGAATAATCCTTTTTTAAGCCAATATATCCATCTTGAGACAATCTTCAATATACTTTAGAACATTTGAAGCAATTTTATCAACATTCAGGAAAGAAAAAGAATGCCTTGAGGCCAGCCCTGTCAGCAAATATTTCCCATCTTCAGCTTAAATCTCAATATTATTCCAGATGAATGCATTGCAGGCAGACTTTTTTAATGCACTGTGAACACTCTATTACCATTGATGGCCACACTTTTCCCACGTGAGCCATTATTTGCAAATATGGATACCCTGGAAAAAAAGGTAAGTGGCAATCTTTTGGAACGAACAGAGACACACTTCATACTAACAACCTCTCATTAAGAAACTCAAAGGTCTTTTTAAAATTAGATTTATGAGACCAAGACCAAAGTACATCTGCATTTGTCTGCCTCCATGTTTTCATGAAGGTAATGATTTTGTCATATCTGTTAGAAACCTTTTGAGCCAAAAACTAAAATCATTTGACATAGGGGTTTTTTTTTAATATCAATACAACATCACCAGAAATATTAAAAAAATAAAAGAATTGCCAAGTTCATATATATATACAGACCTTTTTTCAGGAATGATTTCATTTTCCTTCATGCATGCTTATTTGAGCTTTAGACCAGCTTCCTCAGCTGGTTTGCATTTTATCAACAGTATCACACATTTTTCTATCAATTCTCAAGCTATTTATTAACATTGTAATAACATGCTAAGTCTTGAAGATCCCATTTAAAATTCTCAGCTTTGGAGTGCATTTTCCAAAGGCCCTAGGACCTATGACTATTTCCCAGTTAATCTGATAATCTGGCAAGTTATTTGCAAATCATACGTTCAAAGTAACCCTGAAGAATTGGAGATATATTTTTAAAAGACAGAACTCTCTAAATCCATATATTTATTTTTATTTCCTAAGTCAAATACACCCCACCAAGAAAGTCATTGGGAACGGATTTAAATGGCAAAGTGACACAAGCCTTCATTTTGCCTTAAGGCAGTTTCCAGGGGCACTGGAGCCCACAGAGCCTTTCCAGCTATCACTACGCTGTTCTACATTCAAAGAAACTCCTCCTATTTCTTCTTCAACCTCAGAGAGAACAATGTTACCTTATTAGTTCACCAAATTGTCCCAGGAAGTGAACTGAGAGATGCAGGCTCACGCATTTTTCTGCCAGTCCCTTGATCAACTTGTGATTGAGTTTAACTTGAATTTAACTAGGTAAAGTGTCGTGTGTATGTATGGTATGTATTTTTCTCTAGGGCCTTCTATAGTAGTTCTCTGGTCTTATGCGTTGCATTTTACAGTGTACGAATTTTACAGTTAACTTACACTCAATGCACGGGTTTTGTACAAAGGTAAACTACACCCTTGGGCAACTAGCAGTGCTATTTCTGAATAGAATAAAATAAAATAAACCCAACTTTGTCCATTATAAGTCTGTCACAAGTTACAGACTGTAAGCTTTTCTCCCCTGAAAACCCAAAAGAACATCAACATTTTAAAGCACATTTTCTCTTTTTACAAACATGAGAGATCCAAAATAATTTATTTCCCTATTAGTTACTCCACATAACAGCTTATTTATTTATTTTTCTGAGAAAATAAATCTCAGAGCCAAAACATCACACACATCCTACTCCAAGCCTTCCTCTTATAGCACCCTTTAGGAGATGTGCCACTTCCACTGACTCAACACAACTACCCATAACTTCTCAGGGCAAGAGACAAGACTCCAGTTTACAAATAGTCCCCCTACAGGCCAGCAACAATAAAAGACCAGTTAGCAGGATTACCGAAATCCAGTTTCAAGCCCCATTGCCACCAAAATTGCAGGACATGAACTCCCATCTTTGATCAACAAACTTTATTTCTCGCATAGCCATCAAGTGGTTTTCTGCATGTTGAGCTGCCTAATGGACAACGTCAATTTAAAAATAATTAGCACAAGAAAGAAAATTAAAAGGCATTAAAATTATGACAATACATAATCTGCCTTCTAGTTTGTGGACATTTTATGAAGTATTTTTTGACCAAATTACCATTTTAGTCTGAATGCAACTGAATGCAACTGCCAGCGTTGCCAAAATGCACTATAGCAAATATAACTGACCACTGCTGTAATTTCTTTTTTACATTCCTGGTATTTTGCCATTCTTTAGAGCTATGGTGATGCTCTCAAGGAGCACCTCTGACTTCTTGTCCATGTGTGTTCTCCATTTCCTTATAATGTCAGGGATACACAGCTTTAAAGGTTAAAATCTCAAATCAAACAAAAAAGAGAGGAAGACTACCCATCATATCAGTGAAAGCAGGATGAGAGACTTAATTCTGTAACACAAACCCCAGGCTCACCGCAGCAGGTAACATAGAGGAAGCTGTGTGAAACTTAAAGGTTTTCCCCGCGGTTACTGAGAGGTGGTAAGTCTCCCAGAGACACACATTTCATTTCCATAATGCAGTTTCACTTCATTTAATGTAAATGGGAAAGACAAAACCTTAGTTTTCTCATGTAGATATAGTAACCATTTACAAACCTTAGAATATGCTCTGAAAAAACATCTGTGTACTGCTGCCAGCAGATGTTGTCATCATGATGATTAAAATGCAGTGGAAATAGAATAATCCAGCAAATCACAAAAAGCATGTTCATAAAATCTATTGCATTGAGCAGTGGCAGGGAAGACAGAAGTACAGGGGGAACACCATGCTACCAAACAAGAGAAGGCAGGTAAAAAAGACATCAGAATTCTGAGAAATAATTTACATTTACAGACCTCATCATTCTACTTCCTAGTGAATCTGCTGTCCATATATAATGGGGCATGGCTGGAAGTGAGGAAGTCCTGAACCACAGACAGGAAATTCTGTGTCTCACCAACTAGATGCCTTTGAGAAACCAGAGTTTTAGGGAAGAACCCCAGGCATAAAGGTACCAGCTACAACTGTATGGTCCCTGACTTGGTAGTAAGATACTAAGAACAAGCCAAATGGACAACAGAAGGAAGCCCTTCCTCGGATAAATATTAGGTTAAATATTAGGTTACTGCAAAAAAATCTAATGAAAGACAGCAAAATGCCTTTTGAGAACTAGGATTGCAGATTTGATTCAAAAAGAACGAGGCATCACTAGCCATTGCATTGCCCAGATGACTCTGAGTTTTAGCTGACATTATGTTTTATTTTTAGGCAATGGTGTAAAAGCAAAGAGGAGACAGCATGGTCACAAAATGCAAACTGCCCTCAACACATGACAAGGCATTGAGCCTTTAGAAACCCATTTGTGAACCAACCTGGCCACAGCAGCGCCACTGCCACGGGCAGAGAAGGGAGGGAAAGATGACTCCAGCCACCTGCTTTAAGAAGGCTGGCTCTAATCATGCTTGACAAGAGCACTTCTGCTTGCCTGCGCAGCTGACTTTGGGAGTACCCACCCAGAGCCAAGGCAAGACCCCACTGGCTGCTGAAGCACATTTAATGGGTGCGCTAACTCATGGCTGAGGATACAGCTTGTCTAGAATCCTTGCTGCAAGACCTTCCTCCCGAGTGTTCCCTAAGAGTTACCACACACAATCCATCAGCTCCCTTACAATTTGTTGGGTTTTTGAAAAGAAAGAAAAAAACCTAGGTATTACTGAAACATAGCATTACTTTCCATGTGGACTGTACAACATTTTAATCCAGCTATAGGCACCTTCATTTCAAGCTGCCCTGGACAAGTGACTTTCTACAAGCAGAGGTTCAGTCAACCTCAACTTCTACTAGACCGTATCTTTCTCCATCGTGTCCTGTGAGTACACTTGGGAAATGCCTTTTCTTCTCTCAGGAAGGGAAATGCCTGCCACAGGCTGATTATCTGTGGACTGATTACTTGCTAACGCTGTGGCACCCCTGCCCTTCTCCAGCCTCTTAAAAAATCCAGACCCAATCTGTGCAAGCATCTCGCTCAGACCAGAGGAAGTGCAAGTTTCTTCTGGTTCTGTTTGGGTCACTAAGTCCTACGTATATATCAAAAACACTGTTAGTTCCACAGTAACTGAAGTACTTCAGGACAAAAACAAGCTGAAAGAAAAGAAAAATAAAGTTTCAGTAAAAATAAATTTAAAGCAGATAATTCGGTTGTTCTTTTTTATTTTTTGTGCACTTCAACATCCTAGCCCTCTGTGTTTTGACCCTTGCAGACATCAGGACCTAAGTTCCTTTTCTCTGAGCCTCTCAGATAACTCTTCTCATGCCAAAAATACTCTCAAGTAGGATAGAAAATAAACAAAACATTGGTATTTTAGACTAAAATGCAGCTAATATTACACACAACACAATGCTCAATTTATACCAATGTTTTCCTTGGAGTTCTGAAATATTTCTTAAATAAATGTAAAATTAAGTCAAGGGTTTGCAAACACGCAGAAAAGACACCGAGGGGCCCTGTCTCCCATAAACCAACTCCTCCTTCTGCCATCCCAAGTTTTACCTTTATCCAGGAGCAGAGAGGTTAAGAAAACAAAGGACTATGGAAATGCTGCTCTAGATCATTACACAGTTTCTCCACTGAAAGTATTACCAAGCAGCAAATAATTGGTATTTTCTGAATATCAAGTAATGGTATAAAGCAGAATAATCTGCCCGCTGACAAAGACAATTCTCATTAACTTTACAAACATTTGCTTATATGGAAAAACCTTTTATTCACTTTCTAAATAAGAACAAACCAGATTGTCAATGAGATTTTGATGATATTGAAAGTATTCCACCAGCAATGCCACTAGTTAAAATCTCAAAGACTCAGAGAAGTAAGTTAAAAAGCAGAGGATTAAATGACTGGACTGAGAAACGCGATACATAATGAGAGCTTGGACCCACTGGGAGTTTTTTGGTTTGAGCTTGTTGTATCTTTAAAGAGAGAAAGTCATTTCTTAGATATTATTCTGTTGAATTTAGGGGAGAAAAATTGTTTTCTTACTGTCCTTTTACTCCCTTTATGAAAGGTTGCTAAGGGAATGGTTCTCAGTAAGGTCAAGCAGCAGAAACCCTGCTGTGTGTTTTAATGCAGCCAAACACCACTTGAAATTAATGCCTCTTGGTTCTTTTTACCTTTAAGCACTGCCTGTTAGTGCTTTCCAGTATTAATTCTTACTGTGTATCTGAATATATAATACAATAGGCAAAAGGAAAAAATGGACAGGCATCAAGATGCCACAATGGGGTCAAAAGAAAGGAACTTCACAAAAGCAGGGCCAGTATAGACAGACTCTTTCTGATAAGACAAACCTTTCAGGCTATAAAAAGCACTCCAAACCCACAAACCTGAACGCAGTTTCAAGCACAGCAATCAGGTCTCCAAATTATAACCAAATGCAAGCTATTAGGAAAAACATAAAAAAAACCCTTTCAACATATTTCTTATTTCAGGTATTTATTGTCTTAAAGTTATGTAAATGAAAGAAGTCTTGGCATATTAGCATATCATTATTATCTGCCTTTGAAATTATTACAGATCCACATATGACATAAAATGAGGTTCTCAAAATGTTGCACCCTATTTAACAACCTCACTGCAATTTTCTCATGGACAAGAATCTTAATAAGCAAAGAGCTACACTAAGGATCAGCATTAGCTGCTCTCTTTCCTCAGTCAAGAGAGAAATGGAAAGGATTCTCATGATGGCACCTAGATTTCAACTTCAGGACTGACGTGTTTTTGTGTAAGGTAGTCTGCATAACTTGTATGTGCCTTGTGCATAAAATGATTCCTTCCTTGGTCTGAAACCTGGCCTCTTTCCACAGGTTTCCAAATGGAAAGAACCAGACAGCATTTCTGTATGTAAGAAAAATCACTCCAAGTTCTATTACATAAAAAAAACCCTGTCAAAATGAAAAATTGAAATGTAAGCCATTTTTCAAAATCATCAACTCAAATATCTGTAAATTATGGAAAAACCTCTTGCCAGAAAAGCAATAGCTGTGTGGGCCATTTTCATTCTAGCAGGACACTTTCATATAAACAGATATCTAGATATCTGCTTAAAAAAAGAAAAAAAGAAAAAAAAAAAAAGCAAGCTGTAATTTCTTGTAATTATAAGACTCACACAGCAGTATAATTCCAACAATGCATTCTAAGTACACTTTTTCTGAAAGGCAAATTGAAAAAACACCTCAGAGCATGAGATGACAGAGACAAATAAAGACACAGCAGGAATTCCCCTTAGACAGAATTTATTATGAATAAAAGTATGAAAAACATTTTGATCTTTGCCTAAAAAATGGAGAAGAGTTTGACTATTGTTCCTCTGAAATGGCAAAAAGTTAAATCTGAAGTAACTATTTCAGCCACAGTCTTAGAATGCTGTAGTCTTACAGTCAGACACTACTGTAGTTGTATAACTCGGCTTTGAGGCTTTGTTTTGTTTTCCTTCCAGTAAATAACTATGGTAAGCCATGAACGGTTTTAATCAACATAATGATATCCCCTCTGTTCAAAGAATGTGTAGTTTTAACTCCTTTCACTGTATAGCTCAACCATAGCATGATAAATTACATCAAAATATTAAATTCATTTCATTCTGCAAGTATGAAGATGTAATTTAAAATGTAATACTTAGATAGTCAATACTCTAATCATCTGTAGCTGGAAGATTCTGAATACAGAAAGGCTCAAGGTATATTCCCTGCTGGACACATTACAGTAAGTCTAGCAATTAAATTATTTGTTCAGGGTATATGGGCATGCAGGTATATGTATACGCATATATACAGATTATATTTCACAGTTTAAGATCATTTTCTGTAGCCATTATTTTAACTAGATCAGGCTGAGGTGGTTTTGTGTACTTATTTCACATTTACAGATCCTCCTCCACAGAAATGACTGAGAAAAGCTGCCGCAGACAAACAAAGCGCTCAGAAATTTAAAAAAAATAAAAAAAAAAGATAAACAGAAAGAAAATCTATAACCCTGAAACACATTTGCTAATGTTTTTATCAACACTGCTTATTTCTGATTTTTTGGGATAATTTCTAGCATGCTAGTTAATGAGGTAGTATATTTTCTATAATGAAATCCTAGATAAATGAGCAGGATCAGCAGCAGGATCCGTGAGAAAGACCGTTAGGTACTGAAAAAGAATTGTAGCCTAACCTAGAGCTGCTCTTCTGTATGAGACCCTTAAAACAGATCGGTCGTCCACACCCACCATGGAAATAAAGGTATTAGCAAGTCTGCATATTAGAAGAGAGAGAAGAAATGAGCTTAAACTGTTATGCAGATGGAGGGAGTGAAAAAAATCTTTCAGACAAAATAAAAACCTTTTAACTGCAAAGCATGAAAACAACGAGGGATTCCCTATCATCCCACAGCACCTCCTGCAGCAGGCTGAGCACGCCACCTCTCCATCACCAGCCTCCGCCGAGCTGGGGCAGGACTCCGTGCTCCAAACAGGTCCCATCCACGCTGTTGGTGTTTCCACAAAAAAAAAAAAAAAAACAAAACACAAAAAAAAACACAAAACACCACCTCCCTACCTTGGGATGCCAAGCTGCGAGCCCACGGCAGCACCTCCTTCTTCCCCTGACTCCTCACTCCTCACTGCCTGCTGCAGCCCAATGCATGGCACTGTCTGGAGCTCACTCCCCACAGCCCCAGCCTGAAATGATGGGAGCCTCTGCAAAAACAGAGACCATGGCTGGGCTGGGACTAACCCCAGCACATCCTGTAAAAACCTCAAGCTGTAGCAGCTGTGGGTTTGAGTGGGACTGCCTCCCAACAGTACAAAGTATTTTGCACCTGCAGTTAAACTGTGACGGGAACCTGAATAGCGGTGGCTAAAGGGTAACAAATTGCAAGTGGAATGAAACAAGAAAACAAAGGTGTATTTGGATGTTTGCCTACAGTCTGTAGCCTGCCTTCACCCTCAGCGCCAACCAGAGTCCTTTATGGGCTATTGAGGCCTTTCCTTCCTACTGAAGGCATCTGCAGGTCCCTGCTCTCAGCATAACAGAAACACAAGAATGGAAAGAGATGGATGTTTTAATTTGCTGTTTTCTTTAGCTCTGCAAAACGCACTGGTTTATAATACACTGAGCCGTGCAACTATAGAGCATAAAAACACAAGCACAACGAGAAGACAGTGTCAACAGATGTCTTCACTGTGGCAGTTCTTAACAAGTCTTGGTCTGGTCTCAGAAGGCACAAGGAGGTAAAACTGTTAAGCACATTCACCCCACTGAGCAACAGCTTTTAACTGCAGCAGACTAGTAGAAAAAAATGTGTAGTTGCACAGCAAGGCCTCTCTGACCATGGGAGGGAACCCCTACCTACACTCTTCCTGGCTGTTTTTTTAAAAAGTGTTGAAAGCTCAGATTAAAACTAGAAAAAAATAGTATGTAACAATATGTTCTTTCTGGAGAGCTCAGAGTTCACCTGTCAAAAACTTCCAAACAGGATCCTGCAACCTGATGAAAACAGTGTGAAATCCGTGTTCAAGCAAGCTGCAGAAGAAGAGCAGATAAAGGTGAAGTTACGTGACAATGAAAGACTCAAGAGAAACCATTGGAGAAAAATTAACTGATGTTCTATTGATATAAACCAATCCTTTGCAATTCTGGCAGAGGAGAATTTTTTATTTTTTATGTTTTACACTAAAAACTAGGTACAGCCTATGATTTGTAGCTAGGTACCAAATTCCCCAATCCAATGCAGTCAAATCAATAAGGCTTTGTTTTTAAAAAACCTAATGATTTGTACATGCAATATTTTACGAATTTTCATCTTATTTTTGCTTTGCCTTTGTTATGCTTCCCTTTCCTTTCTCTCTACTCTTCCATTCTGGTATTGAAACATCCTAAGTCTAAAAACAACAGCCTTCACTTCTGGGGCATGTGAAACTGTAGCTCAACAAAATAAAACATCTTACTCTGCATTTACACAAACGCCTATTTGACGTAGCTTTATATGGTGCTGGACCTGGGTTTACCCAATGGCACAGGGAGGGTTATCACCACAACCCAGGAGTATCTTTTCACAGTTGTTGTTAGGTCTTTCTCTTCTATAATTTATAGCGACCTAAGTTTAAGTTCTCCCAACATAGGAATTAGTCCTTTACCTGAAGTCTGTATTTTACCAAAATCAGGACACAGCTTCTGGCCCACCTGTGGGTTTCCAGTCAGGGACACTTGCACGACCTTGGAATACAGTCCCAGGTTTGCAGAAAGAGCTATGTGCAAATAGCCCAAGGCACATGCACGCACACAAGCATACAGTCACTCCGCTCCTCCGTGGTTCCCTGCCACTCGGCAATGCACATATGACAAGCATAGCTCTACTTGGGATTTTAGCCAGATAAATGTATGCAAGAATAGCAATGGAGCTCCTGAGTCCCGTTCTCCAGGTCTGTACTTCGTCTTAGTTATCTACATGTTGATCAACTTATACCTTCTCAACAAATAAAACTGTTAGAAAGCAGCTGTTGTAGTAACTTGAAATATATATGCTGAGCCAAGATAGTTCAAGAACTATGCCAAGTGTGTATGTTACCAAGTCCTACGGACTATCATAAGAGATCAGGTTCACTCAATGGTATGCAACACAGACATCCAAAAAATCAGCAGCTCTGAGTTGCCCTGAAACCACAGCAGTGTACACAGGACTGACAATAAACCCATTTATGGAACACCATTCTTGCTCTCAAATCACATTCTGATTTTTCCAAATTTGTTCTGGTTTCCAGAGCTGACAACATTTTAACATCAACAAGCACACATACAAGGCTGCTCAAATTAGAAACAATTCATTTGAAATTGCTATGCAGAGAGAACATCAAGTTTCAGCTCCAGGAAAGCTCCATAGATGTGCAAGCATCATCCACTGAGAAAGAGGATCTTAAAGTTTTGCAGTTTCTGAGTAACTACCTCCTTTAGATCCCTTCTCCAAAGAGCACTACAAACTGCTAACCATCCCCCCCTCCAAAAGCAACATTTTAAGAACTTACACATTCATTTTGTTTGGGTTTTGGTCTAAACATGCCATCATGTTTTCAAGCCCAGCTGGAAATTTGTTTGCCACCCATACATCAGACACAAAGTCCCTTTTCAACACCAATGGCAGGCTCCAAAATCCCAATTTGGACTGAAAGCTTTAAAGTGTTTCTCATACCTTTGAGCTTATTTGAATCCTTGAATCACTAAAAGGTTACCAGAGTACTAGCTTAAATACACACCGCACACAAACAAGCGCTTATTATCTCACATCTCAATGACTTAACAGAAACTGAGCACATAGCTCTTTTGGAAGCAAGGGTATAATTCAACATCATGTTTGTGATTTGAGCTCATTTCCTTAAAATCATATGAAAAGAACAATAACTCCCCATATATATTTTCTCCCATGACAGTCAGTGAAAAAACAATTTTTCCCTCAAGTAATTGCCACATACATAAAAGCAATACTCTACAAAATGCGACAACTGCTTGCGAGTGCAAAGAGACAACAAAGTCTTATTTTATGTGTACACCAGGGTCTGTTTATTCTTTACTGTTACATCCCTTGCCACTGGAATTCCTGCCACCCACTTGCCACATTTTGTTGTAGAATATGAGTTTGATGGGGCCAAAACAACCTCTTTATTTATCAGCACAACAGGATCTTGTTTCTGCAACATATATTAAAATGAAAGATAAAGGCAGAACACAATTTATACTTTTTGTTAATTACTATTCTCTGGCACAGACACAACCATTAACAGGAGTGTCCACCAAGCCTTTGAAGAAAAAGGATCTCTGGATTTTATTTACCTATTTCAGTCACCAGAAACTATCATAATAGCACCCTTCTCTCTTTAAAGTAAAGTCACTAAAGCTTTTTTTCCAAATCTTACGACATTTCTCAGCACCTTCCAGCATTGAAAACGACTCCGTTTGTGAAAGTCAAAGTACCTTCTGTTTGGCTTTCAGTTGTGCAAATGCGCCGCTCCTACTAAGAAAACCCTACAGTTACTGCTCTCCCATGCTTCCTCACCATGCAGAAGTTCTCCAACTGCACAATAAATGCCAGGTCAAACACATGTTAAAAACTATCTCCATCAGTAATTAAAGTCTTGTTACTGTGTAATAGACCTTGTTATATGGAGGGGTGACTTCCCATAATTTTACCAGCACAGTATCGTGTATCATTGAAATGAAGGTCCTTGTTTGCAGCAGTCTTTAAAAAGGACTCAAGGAATGATGTACAATATCATCTGACAAGACTGCGCAAAAGACGCTTCAAATAAAACCAATATTTGTGATTGGTTTGATGGCATGAACTATTCTGGCGGTAGTATCACAATGGTCTGTTTTTATTCCAGATTGGTTTTTACTATAAAAAGTTCCATCGTTATGAAACTAATGCTTGCAACATTGATTTTCATGGCGCTGCTTAGAAAGACACTGCAGAAGAATAATGTGGATGTCAGGGCATTTTATGTAGCAGCAGCAAGATTCTGCAAGCAGTCAGGGCAGCGGATTTGCTCCAGGTTGTTTTGTCTACTATACACAATATTCTACCAAAATGAGCAGGACATCCGCACAGTGAGATACAATGAGATTTTGAATAGTCAGAATGACACCGAGTAACACTGGGCAGAGAGGCACTGCTCAGTAAGAATAGCCCGGCAACTCGTACATCCCACAGATCATTCTGTCAGCACGTTGTATAACAGTTTCAAAAGTAGGAAATTAAATCTTAAATAAAAGAAGACCTGACCTGAACCAACAAAGCAAGCCAGGAAATTGAGCAAAATCTGATGCTCTTCTCTTAGCTCTCCCACTGTAGCGAGGTTTTACCCGCAGACAGGATCATTTCGTCGTCCTCCCAAAAGAAGACACATTGATACATCTTAATGAAGTAGTGACAGAGAACAATTTCTCTTTGGAATTGTGAACATTCATCAACCACTTCCTTAATTCGCCAGCATAGGATCTGTTCATCAAAGAGCAATTCTAATTGCAATGGACACATGGGCCTATCGGAAGGGTTAGGAAGAAACATCTTCATTTACATATATTCAGGTAGCACAAAGATTCTGTATCAAAATTATTAAAAACCTGACCAGAGTCTTTTCTGTGGCTTCAGCATGGATTTCCAACGGAGAAATTTTATTTTTCTTAATAGTCGTCATAAATGCAATATTAATCTCCAAGGTCAGCAAATAAACCAATTAAAAAAATCCCACTAGATCAAGGAGAAGCCTCCACTTGGTCATGCTTTTCTGTTTTCAACAAAACTGAGCAAAAGGACTCTGTCCACAAGACTGTCAGCTCAGATCCCAAGGCATTCAGAATAGTTTCATAAAGTTTTACTTCTGAGAAGAGACACTGTTGAAAGTAATTGTTCAGGCAGCCAGCTACTGTCACTGCCATGAATATGAATAAGCTCCAATATAGGACACTGAGCTTTTGCAAATGTAAGAAGATCCAATTGTTCAGAGTTAATCTTTGCCAATAAATCAACCCTCCGTTATTTAGAGATTTTTTTTTCCTCTGGTGTCTGACTATGTGGGTGGAGTTTTGTTTTAAAGTCCCCTTCTCATTTTCACAAAGATTTTTTTCATACTGCCTCGCTAAGCTTGCAGAGCAGCAGGAGGAATCCTGTTGTTAATGAGATCAGGCCCTTGAAAAGGTATATAATGCTGTTTCTCCACAATGTGCACGACACTAACTAGCACCTACTCTGAGGAAAAAAAGATAGCAGAAGAAATTGTTCAGAGTTCATGAAAATTAACATTTGGTGTAATTTCGTAGCCATGATTTGCATGTACACAACTTAGACATAAATACATATGGATTAATGCAAATTTTCATACCGGGAAAGATTCGCTCTGTGCTCTTTAAAACTAAGGGTAAGGCTGGCGATGAATCATTTTTTTAAATATTCTAGTCTGGGTATATAAATAGCTCTCTGTTTCTAGAATAATTACTACTGAAAAACACAGCTTCTGAAATAACCTAGGCCATAATTAATATTGGCTTCATTAAATCACAATAATATCTTTTTAAAGAAGTCTTATTTGTAAAGGCAAGCTGATTAATTTAAACCTTTCCCTTTGCAAAAAATCTAATGGAAATGATTTACCTATGTAGCTACTTGTCAGACCTTGTAAACTCTGGGAAGGTTTCCAGCCGGCGCCTCGGCTACCCGGCCCTGTCCCAGCCCCCGGGGGGGAGCTCCGCGCCCACGGGGGTCTCACCGCGGGGCGCGGAGGCAGAGGTGCGGGGCTGGTACCCGCCCACCTCCCGCAGCCGTTCCCACCAGTGACGAGTCCTCCTGCCCGGCCCCTCGCCGCCGCACGACCTCCCCCCCCCCCCCCCCCCCACACACACACTCCGGGTGGGACCCCCCCTTCCCCTGCCCCGCCGCGTCCACGCGTGGGCCCTGCCGGGGGGCCGGCTGGGCTGGGCACGGCTCGGCTGGGCTGGGCACGGCGCAGCTGGGCTGGGCTGGGCTGGGCACGGCCGGGCTGGGCTGGGCACGGCTCGGTTGGGCTGGGCACGGCTCGGCTGGGCTGGGCTGGGCTGGGCTGGGCACGGCTCGGCTGGGCTGGGCTGGGCTGGGCTGGGCACGGCTCGGCTGGGCTGGGCACGGCTCGGCTGGGCTGGGCACGGCGCCGCAGGAGCCGCACCGCGCAGTCCCTCCCCTTTCCTTGTAAGACAGCGCCAACCCCCGACCGAAGAAAAGTTTCCAGCCGAGCACCACGACGCGCCCGAGCTGCCCCCGGCGCCGAAACCCCCTCCCCGCCAAGCGGGGGGCCGGGGGCCGCCTGCCCTCAGCCCCGTGCCGGCGCCCTGCCCACCCGCGCCGTGGGTGCCGCCCCGGGGCGCTCACCTTCCTGCACCGCATGGAAGGGGTTGTTGGCCTCGATGAGCTTGATGGAGTAAGTGATTTTCTCGCTCTGGAGGATGTCGTCATTGAGGTTCAGATCCGACACCGCCTGCTTGAACACCTCATCGTCCTTGGCAGCATTGCCTTCGAAAATGGCACCTGCGGGGAGGAAGGCGGCGGAGGATGAGGAGGGCTCGCCCGGTCCCGCCGCTCCCCCCCGGAGGCCGGCTCGCACGGTGCCAGGCGGGGCAGCTCCGGGGGCACCAGGCACCTGTGGGGCCGGGACCCACGCGTGGGCGGCCTCGGCCCGGGCATGGGGAAGCGCGACCCTCCTCCCGGCCGAGGCGGCATTGCCGGAGCCCCGAGCCGGGGGAGGGACTCGCTTCGCCGGCGACGGGCCGCGGGAATTACACCAACTTTTTGCTCGCCGCTCCGCCGTTCCCTGGGTTGCTGCTTTTCGGGCAGCTGTTTTACTGAGCCTCCCGCACACGAACGTGAAGGCAGGATTTGTGTCTAGTAACCTGGAAGCTCTAATTTCACCGTCCTGTTTATGCAGTTAACGTGAAAACATCTGGCGATGTGCGTTACGTAAGAGCCCCTCTGCACGGAGCGTGTGCGTGTGCGTGCGTGGGTGCCCACGCCGGGCTCGCTGCCGGGCTCTGCGCAGCGCGGGGAGACCTTCAGTGCCGGCAGCAAAATCAAGCCAAAAAAAAAAAAAAAAAGGTTATCCCCCAGCCTGGAAAAGTCCTGCTGATTCACACCGTGCGTGCCTGTGGCTGGAGCCTCCGCGCACTGCCCGTGTGCAACCCCAGCCCTGCGCGCAGCATCTCTCTCCCCCCCTGCCCACCGGCCCGCTGTTCCTGCCAGGAGTTAGTTGGCAACCACGGCTCGGGCTGAGGCTGGTGCGGGCAGAAGCCGAGGTGACCCCGTCCACCCGCAGCAGAAGCGGGGCCGAGCGGGAGAGCCGCGGCGGGTGCTTCTCCCCCCGCCCCGGGCACGTCCCCCGGGGCGGCCCCACCGCCTCCCCGCCGGGGTCTGCCGGGCCCTGCGGAGCGCCCCGGGGCCGGGGTCCCCCCGCTGCGGTCGGGGCTGACCCCGTCTCCTTAATGGCTCTGCAATGCTGTCTGCCTTGGCTGCGCCCCCAGGCTCTGGAGGCGAGCGGCGCCGACCGGAGCCTCCTCCGCCGGCCCCGGAGCCGCCGCCACCGCCGGGGCTGCCGCCCCCGCCGGGAAACTTGTTCCAGGGCCGGTCCCCCGGCTCCCCCTCCCCGCCCCGGGGCGACACGGGACTTCCTCCCGGCTCCGTGGAGCCTCCCCTCGCCGGGATCGCTCCCGCCCCGGCCCCCTCCTTTTCCTGATCTCCCATCCTCCCCAAAAGGCTGGTGGGAATTACGGCTTTTCATTCCCCGGCCGCACTCCCGTCTCCTCCTCTATCATCCTCCCTCCACAAGTGATTCTCTCCCCCCTCTCCGCCCCTAAACATCCTCATTTTCGTTCCTGCTGGTACCTTTCAACACCAGCCAAAAGGTGACTGCAGAGCCTCGCTTTTGCTTGCCAGGCTTCCCGCGGACATCACCCCGCCTTGCTCCCAGAAGCCATAAAAGTTCACATCAGCCTTTCCTTTGCCTTTTATTCATCCCTCTCTTCCTCCCACCGCTGAGCCAGCCTTCTCGCTGCCCAGGGCTTTTAATGAGATCGTCTTCAAACGCCAACAGTTGCGCGCACACACACGCAGAGCCACCGCGAATTCCGCCTTTCCAGCCTTCCCCAGCCGGGCCCCCCCCGCACGCCGGCTCGGCTGACACCTGCTACGGCGGGGGCGCAAACCGGGGGATGAGCGCCCCGAAAGTTTTCCCCTACGAGCACGTTCGGATTATGCCTCTCTCCTGCTCGGGTGTTGGGGGCGGCTGTTTGTTTTCGGTGGCGAGGAGACGGGGGGGGGGGGGCGCAGAAAGCCTTTCCACGCAAACAGGTCCACGCACAGGCTCCCCAGCCACATGGGAGACCGCAGCGGCGGCCCCGGCGGGCCCCCCCGCCCCGCAGCCCGGCCCCGCAGCCCAGCCCGGCATCTCCCCCATAACTTTACAATCGGGGTGTGTGTTGGGGGGGGTCATTCAGCTGCCTTTCTCCCCTCCCTCCTCCTCCTCCTCCTCCTCTCTCTCCGCGGAGTTGGGTTCAACCGCAGCCTGTGACATTACCGCGGCTAAACGAGATGCTCCCTTCATTTATTTATTTACCTCCCGCGTCCCTCTCCGCGCCCCCCCCTCCCCTTCTTACCGATGTGGATGATGGAGTCCGCCCGCACCGAAACGCACTGAAATATCCAGGGGAAAAGCCAGAGCATCAACACTTCCATTGCCAGCCTCTCGCACAGCACATCAGCCCGGGTTTGGTGGAGAGACAGGCAGGGGAAAAGAAGGAAAAAAAAAAAAAAAAGGCGCAAGGGCAGGTGGAGCGCGGCGGGGGGGAGGGGGGGGAGATGCCCAGACACCCCCCCTTGGAAAAAGAAAAAAATCCCCGATTCCCCAAGAATTTTCCAAGATTGAGGAAAAACGGGCGCTGGGGAGAGAAAGATCAGCCGGGGCTCAAAAAGCCCGGAGGTAGATCCCGGCTTGGCGGGCGGCGCGGCGGAGCCTCCGGCGCTCGGTGTGTGCCGGGGAGCCGGCAGACCGCGAACTGCGGAGCGGCGCCCCCCCCCCCCCCCGCCGCCGCCGCCCGCCCCCCGCGCCACGTGACTGCGGAGCCTCGGTGCCGCCGGGGCACGGCGCGGCGGCGGGGGCAGCCGGCGCGGCGGGCTGCCTTCCGATAGCTCCAGAATTATGTCTGGGTGTCTTCTATACACGTGCATATCTCCCGGGGGAAAGGGACCGGGGGCCGGTGCTCCACGCGCGGGGAGCAGAGGAGGGGGCGCGGCGGTGCGGCAGCTCCGCGGGGACCGGGCGCAGGCTCTTCCGCGGGGCTGCAGCCGCCGCCCGGCCCGGCCCGGCCCGGCCAGGCTCGGCTCGGCTCGGCTCGGCCTGGCTACGCTGGGCCCGGCGGGACGCCCCCGGAGGTAAGGGCGCGGGGCTGTGCCCGCAGCCGCTCGCCCAACTTGGGCGACCGGGCCGGCGTCGGGGGCACGGCCCCCGGGGGGGGGCTGCCCCTTCCCCCTTCCCCACGCTCGGGACGCGATCCGCGTTTGCCAAGCGAGACGGAAATGTGAGAGGTTTTGGGGGTTGGTTTGATTTTTTGGTTGTTTTTGGGTTTGTTTTTTTTTTTTTTTTTTTACCCCCGCGCTGGGGGCGAGGGGGTGGGGGAGAAAAAGTGGTACAGCAAAACCGTTCCTTGTTTTGTTTTGTTCTAGCTTTCAATGAAATCTAATTCATAAATTGGACATGCTCAGGCTCAGAAGACTAATTCATCCGCTAAAACAAACGCATCAGTGATTGCAGGCACCCAAACGTGACAAGCGTCTCAATATGCCAAGGATCCAGAGAAAACAAATTCATTCAGGAGCCCGAAACGTAATTAAAACTACTGCCAAGAAACCGAGTTGAGAGCAGGATGTCACCGAGATGATGAAGCGGCGGCGGCAGGTACGGCCGAGGCCAGCCCGTGGGGAACGGGCGGCGGAGCCGGGCCCGCAGGTCGCCGTCTCTGAAGCGCCGGTCCGGTAACGGAGGGCTGGGGCCGGATCCTGCTCCCGGGGAGGGCACACCAGAGCTCAGAGCCCCGCCGGGGGAAGGATCCGGCCCCGGGAGCCTGTCCCCCTTCGGGGGCATCGGGAAGGCTCCCTTTCCCCCCGTCCTTACACCAGCAGGGCCAGGTACATTCAGCACACTTTTTATAACCGTCACCTGTACGCGCGCTACTAAATTCTCCAGCTGCTTAGCATCTCTTGCTTGCACGAGAGGTTGCTGCAACGTTATTTCTTTAATATAGACCACACTTTTTTCATGCAGAGCACAGTACGGCAAAAACCGGTTAACGCTAAGGAGTAGCAAATATGGATAAGCTTGACAGTGGCTGGGGAGGCAGAAGGGGGAGGGAACATGGTATAGATGGAGCAGAGTGAAAGGGAAGTAAGCCGAAATGGAAATGATATGAACAAGAATCCCTGTTGGTCCACATGCGTCAACAGCCTCCTGTGCAGTGGTAGTTACAAGCACAGCTTTTGAACAGGGGAAAGCGGGCGATAAATAACACAAGATACACTCTTTGAAAATAAATCACTTGCTAACTACTCTTACTTACAGTCCGTGTCTCAAATATGCAATTTCACACTGGTCAATGCAGAATGATATATACTATACGCTGTATTTCATGTAATAAAAACACTTAATCGAGACAATTGGCTTCTGGGACAAAGATCAATAGAAAATGTTTCTTATTTGACTACGTTAGCAAGTCAAAATTAATTCTAATTTACATTTGCTTCAAATCAATATGCACTTAGTGACTTACATAGGCTCTTTAAAAAGTTAAGC
Organism: Morus bassanus; assembly: GCA_031468815.1. Lineage (NCBI taxonomy): Eukaryota > Metazoa > Chordata > Aves > Suliformes > Sulidae > Morus > Morus bassanus. The sequence goes on from CM062583.1 coordinate 10,503,806, forward strand.
ACCTATATTGACCACAGTCATATATACGTCAGTAACAAGTACATGTGTGGGAATTAGAGAGGGGGGAAGTGTTACCACAGAACCAATCTCTGACTTCCATAGAGGAAAGGAGGTTAAATTTATTTGTGTTTGAAAAGTGCTTTGGCATCCTAGCCTGAAACCTGCAGAAATATGCAGCTATTAACCCCGTGATTTATGCAGGCATCTGAACACCAGTCAGTTACACTCCAAGCACTTGGGAGCAGGCTTGCCTCTTACTTAAGTTTGTACAGCGAGGTCTTGACCTCAGCTGGGACGCCTCTGGCTGCTATTTTAATAATGGTAAAATTGTAATATAAAATATTAAAAATCCAAACCCAGGGAATTGGACAAGTTACAAAAATTTCCTGAGAAATCCATGAGCAAACACTCTGCATGCAGAAAAGGATCTAGTCCCAGCCAAGAGGGGTGAAAAAAGGACAGGAGCCCAGAATACTATAAAACAGACCAACTGAAACAGGCCCCCAAAAAGGGCCAAAGGCTATTTGTCACAGCCAGAGGACAGCAACAAACAAGGAAAGTGCCTAGAAGAAATCTCAAATGCTATAAAACCTGATTTGTAACATGCAGAGTGCAATGAGACCTGAATGGATCAGCCACACCAAACAGAAGAACTGCAACTCTAGTAGCATCTCTGCAAGATGGAGATTTGCAGCATCAAAACTTCATTGTGTCTGGTTTTAAACGTCATATAAGTCAGGCTGCATTACCTTTTCTTTCCCATTATCCACATTATCTTTTCTTTCTCTTCCCCCTCCACTCTTTTTATGTTTTTCATAATACTCACTCCTTCCTCTATTATTTCCCTCCTTCCCAAAAAGCTATCGATGTTGCATTCCTAAGGCCAGTATAAGTGAAAGAGCTCATTTCAATTCTGCCATTCATCGTTTGCAGTTGGAAGAGCGCTGACGTTTTGCGGTGGGTGTAGGCTGTTTAGATGCAGCAGTCGGCACTAAAAGGCTAATCCATTTGCCAATATTTTGCATAGTAAAAATGTTATAAGTCACCATGATATTCCATCATCATTGTGTAGGGGACAACTCATTACACGTTATTACATAAGGTACCACTGGATTTACAGTACCAATGGAAGAACAGCATCTCATTAGAAATATGCAAGGTAAATACCCGACTCAAGTGACAGACACTATTCAAAGTTCAACTCTGTAGCAACAGATGCAATTCTATGCACATCTTCAACAGCTCTATTACCTTTGCAAACCACCGTGGTGATTTTAAGTGCACCTATCATGAGCTATTGCTGTACTTATTTCTGTTTGAACGAACGTGGTATGAAACCTGTACCGACTGGGGTTTGCTACCACAAGAGAACGGCTTGAGTAAGGCTCTGAAAATGACATTGCAATTAAAACCAGAATATCCTAGAAAGGTGAACTGAAAGGCTTGTGCAGTGCCACACTCCAAGCCTTGCACCCAGCGCTCTGACCCTCTGTGCTGCCACAAGAACGAGGCACGTTTTGAAAGACGTGACCAGAACTACGGCTGCAGAAATGCCTGGATCTGGAAAGCCCCTCGTGTTTACTGAGCATTTACAAAGCTGTTTCATAAGCAGGAGCTCTGCAAGACCAGAATATTGAGACTTTTACCGTATCATAGCTTATGCTCAGAATAAATGGAATGCTTTAAGATTCAGCACTTCTCCTGTCTTCTCCTAACTTCCACCCATTTACTACAGCTAAGCTGAGGCTTCCCCACATAACGATTGGGACAATGTTAAGTGCTTTTAACAGTGTGAGAAGCATTGGAGGGCAATTACGGTTCTCGTTTGGGAAGAGTGAGAAGACAGATGCACTGTCTGGGTAGTTCAGACAGGGGAAATAATCCTGTCCAAAGCTACCCCCAGAGTTTTCTCAAGAATCTTTCTCTCTAGCAGAGTGGGAGGGTGGGGGTGGTGATTCTCTAGTCCTCCTGACAGCACAAATCCATAATTGCCCACACATTTACACCTAGCTAAGGTAAGACCTCGCCCCTAAAATATGTGCGTATATATATAGATCTATGTGTGTGCATGTAGCAATGGTTATTATTCCCTCTGAAAGTGAATGGAACTCCTCCTCTGTATCAGCTCTACAGGTATAAAGATGCAGCAAATATCTCCAGGTGTTAGCTGCTCAGTCTATGGAGTTGGAAGAACAAAACCTAAAAATAGTCAAAAAGATTCTAACACACAACGTGGTAATACTCTCCCTCCTTCCCCAATAGCCAAGACGCCTACAATTAACACACATGAAAAAAAAAAAATCTAATTCCATTGCATTTTAGAATAAGAAATTTAATAGCTCTGCTTCTGTTTGGAAATAGTAATGCAAAAACTCAAACCTACTACACATTCCTGACTTTGTGGATGTTTATGTTTAAAAAGTCATTTGATTGTCATTCTCCTGTGGTGACAGCCTGAGGTTTCAGTTGCTTTATTGAAGCTCCCTTTAGCTTATTGAAACCTTCTTTTCTCTTTTCATGGTTGACAGCGTAGTATGATAATCTTCCAGGAGTAATGGACTAGAGTCTCTCTGCAAGAAGAGGCTGCTGAATTATAGAGTTCTTTGTGGGACAGTTGACATTCTTGATTAATTTGTTGTGCGCCTAATAACAATCTGAAACTTTGCTACAGTCAACACTTTATTTGGATTGACGTGCCTTTTAAGATGCCGTAAAGAAGGCAAAGCACTATTATTTCCAGATTTTTAGCCGATTTAATTCAGCAGAGTACACACAGCCCAGATTTAATTTAATTCACACTTACGTTCGCTTAATTCCATCAGTTCAATATCTATCGCATCTTGATAAGATTCATATTTACTTCCCTACTCCTCTCTTCCAACTGTGCCTTTTCACAGCCCATTTTTCTTTAACGGGCGTTTTCTTTACAATAGACGAGGGCAATAGACGAGGCTTTTCCAGCCTCCCACATTTTCATAGTGGCATAAATGCACTCTTAATGTAGTCCAAGGCAAGCTGTATCAGTGTTGGTAAATTTAATCTCTATCTTCGTATTTGTATTTAATAAACACTTTGATTCAGAAGAAACTCAGAAGGAATCTGTTATTCACAACATTTTAATACCACCAATATGCATTTTATGGAGAGCTCTAACACACAGGTGGCCAAAGAATCCGTTGTCATTACTGTTCAGGATGCAAGTGTAACTCACAGGTACAGAAAAACCCCTTTCTCCTTCACTGCTAAGCAAGCTCCTTGTCATTATATCCATTGGACACTGACTGGAAAAGGCTAAACTCTGGAAGCTTGTTTTCCAGAGCAGGGATCTTTTTTTTTTTTTCCTTTTTTTAAATAGGAGCAAAGCAGGTGTGGTTGTCATCTTTGTTACAGTACAGATATATAAGGATGTGAGCTCCAGAAGTAAAAATATTTGTTAATTATTCATAATTTAATAGTAGCCGTATCAAGATAATCTCTGAACTAATTTCATTGGCAGTCATCTGAGGCAGAAAAAAAATTTACAAGATTCTCCACCAAACAGATAAAAATCCTCTCCAGGGGAACTCCTGCTCCCAGATGTTAAGGCAGACAAGAGAGTAGAAATGATACTCCATCATACCGCTTCCACTGCCCAACTGGTTACACGTTATACAAAAACATCTTGCATGCCTCTTACTGATCCATCCACTTTATACATACTGTCCCATCTCGTGAGCTGTTCAATGAGCTGCCTATTACAGGTGACGAGACATTGCTAGGACAGCTGTCCTCTGCCATCACAGCAACTCAAAGAGACAGGCAAATCCAAAAAGGAAAGCCAAAACAAGAAACCCCCCAGATCTCATTACTCATATAACCACCATAAACACATACTGACCGATCTCACACTTTCTCAGGTAATAAGAGGCCAAGAATGACACCTACGTTGTGTAGATACTTCATTGTGAACACATTTCCCAGTACTCCCACTATTATAAAACTTATCAACCCTTGACCGTAAGAATACATCCTTGCTTTGTTAGAACCGATTGAAACTGCAGGGTGGGTATGTCAGCCAGAGGAAAAAGCAAGTTACAAGAAGTTATCCTGCAGTTCACTTCAGTTGGCTGAAGACTCTGGAAAAGTTGTATTCTTGCTACTTCTCACTTTACCCATCTAGACAGTAACAAAACCAGTAAAGTAGACGCTGCTGCGTGGTGAAGCAGATAGCCAGAAAAGTCTGAACACGTACATTTGAAAAGTTCTGCCCTCCAGCCAAGACACAGTAACTGATCTTGTGTTTGTTCCTACTTCACTGCAAACTCCACTGAGAAGTGATGTAAGCAGAAAGATTTTGCTGCAAGCCAGGAACTTGAACACTGCCCTTTGCTGCATTTCAGGCAAAGAATAGGGACCTTTTCAATTGCACTAACTCAGTCCTTTGCCATCACTAAATACTGATGCAGTTTGTATGTGCAGAGTCCTTTAAAAGCCTCACAATGGAAACTACTCCAAGTGGAAAGTAATTTTTCCTTTAAGAAAACCTGATTTTTCTCAACAGTCCATTCTAAACCATATTATATTTAATGACCATCTCACAATGGGCCACTTCTCCCAGCTGGTCAGGTCTCTCTTTTGACTTGCAGTGCTACGTCATGGAGTATTTTTTTTTTTCCCAGCATGTTTTTGCAACATCTACTTTGGAGCCATTTGTACAAACAAGGGCATATTTGCCTTTTCAGTGACTCCATTAGCATTAATGGCAGTCACACTCACAGAGCAGGAGAGAATATTTTCTCCCAGGGTTCTATGTTCTCTTCAGGAAAATGTTGCCAGTCATGGAGTTCATAATTCATACTCTTGTTTCCAGGAAGGGATGAAGTGAAGATTTTGTAACAGAAACATCAGCTTGACTCTCATTGTATGCCTGGCTTCAAAATTTATCCTAGCAAAGCCTTTGCTTATTGTATTTCTGCCTCTTAGACGAAAGAAAAAAAAAAAAAGAAAAAAAAAAAAGAAAAAAATCAAGCCAACCAGTATGGTAAACTGCCATGGTATTTCTTAAATTTCCTACTAAGAAAAGGGAATTTGTTTTTAAAGACAGTGCAATCTAGCCATTGGAGCAGAGGGACCATGATTCCCGGGCTCCATTCCCACCACAGTCACCGATTCATTTCATGACTAATTGAGTGGACTGTTGCATGAACATTGTATTCAGTTCTCAATTTAAGGGTGAACAAGAACATCAAGTTCCTTTCCTCAGTTACTGCACTCAGTCAGCTGTCCTACTTCTCTAGGAGGTGTAGGGGACACAGGGTGGGTTTATTTTTCGCTGGTCAAACAGGTAATTCTAAGTAATTTCAAGTTTGCAAATCATACAGAGACTAGAAAAAGTTTTCTCATATTTAAAATAATTTCAAACAGAAAATGTTTCTTGTGGTCCTTGGGACCAGCCCATTCCATGTAGCTGAGTCTGGATGCAAATGTTCAGTATCCATGCACCATTGCTGACCTGTGTGACAGGACTTCAGCTGCCTAATGATTTTTTTTCTTTCCATTTTTTAACCAGGGTGGGGGGGTAGGCAGGGTATGACACCTGATATTGAAATGGATAAGAAAATCTCAAGGGACAAGCCCACCCAGAACTACAAGACGGTTATACTCACCTCTTGGTTACATTCAAGTCACTTCTTCAATTCTGCTAGAGTAGGCACCTGAACTAGGTCTCCCACCTGAGAAAGGGGTGTCCTGATGACTAGGTGTTGGGGAAGGAGCAGGGAAAGAATATATACCACTTTTGAGAAAGAGAGAAAAAAAACACACCCACACCTTGACATATTTCCATATGGCCTGGTGAGAAAGGGGGAGAGAAGAGAAAAAGAAAAGCACACTGCTTCCTTCCTACTTCCAGGCTCTAGAGGGAGGTTGTGTGTATGAACAGAATAGCAGATTTCTAACCCAGGTTTCCCTGCGTCAAGAAGTTTGTTCATGTCAGGTTGATTTTCTGTGGGCATTTCATGCTGCCCCCTGAAAAGCAGCTACTTCCATGAGCACTCCTGCCTATGAACACATGCAGGCATTCACAACTTTTCCGAAGGTTTAAGTCACACAAGCCACATCTTAGTGGTGCCTCATCCCTTCACCACCTATCCATTCCCATTTACATAGCCTCAGTATAGAGCTTGTGTTGAAAACATAAGTGTATATCATGGATAGGTTTGCAGTAGTTTTTATAGCGTGGCCGGTGGAAATAGGCAGCCCAGGACCACATGGCTTTGTAGCACTCCACATAGCACTGTTTGGATGTTATTGCTGTAGTATATATGTTTAAGCCCCAGAAAAAACACAAATCAGTATAAGAGCTCCAAACCACTTCAGTTCCTGGTACACAACACCTGAAAGCAATGGAAACAATGACCTTTTTATTGATTCTTATTAGAAATGAACTTAAAACTATTACTCTACACACACGACTCACCAGTTCTGAGAGAAAGAACATAAAAAGACGCAAACATTTTTTTCTGATCTTCTGACAACTCAAAGATATTGTGGTAAAGGGTTTATGCAAAGGGCAGGGGGGATAAAAAGCAGGCGCCGCTTTAAGCACCCAGCACTCCATGAATCACAGTCCCTGTCACAGCACCCTTGTGAATCTTTAATGACCAACAGTTTCCAAAGCTCCCAAGTCCTCTGATACCTTCATAATATCATTAAATACACTCTACCATGCTTCCACTCTAAACTGTGCTGCATTATACAGCAATATATTATACTACAGCTACTATTATACTACTATCCATCTGAATGCAAGTCTGCAGTTGAAATAGCTTTGTTTGCTGCAGTGCCGTATTATCACACATGACTATACCAGGCAACATTGATTTTTTTAAGCAATGGCATTGATTACAACTCTTATTTTAAAAACGCTGGCAGGATACAGCCCTTAGATAAGTACTTTAAGACCAAATTTGAATTGCATTTCCCAGCAGCTCTCCTTTCTTTGCAGAGACTATATAATAGAATTACGAGTAATGCTATTGACTTCACCACATATCGAGGATTTACACTAGTGGGGTTTCAGTAATATGAGCTTTTAGCACTTCACACTTACACAACTATAATATGCTTTAGTTTTTTTTTATAAATGCAAAACCTTTTCTAGCTAAGAAAGATGCTTGTTTTCCTGAGAGATAAATTTATTAAATTGAATCTGACCTTTTAGAGCACACTTAGGTAGGGATTTCTGCTCCCTGGAAACACAGGCAGATTCTTCACATACTGCTCTGAGTCATGCAAGAGTTTACAAGCAAGTAAGCAAATCACTCTTGGAAGAACACTTTACATTAAATCAATTATACACGAGGAGAGGGGGGGAAGGGAACAAAAAAAAAGTCAACCTCGAACCCAAAGCATATCTTTGCACCTACATTTTAAATTACATACCTGAGGGTTTAAAATCATTACAGTTTTCATGTTCCCAACCAGTCCTCCAGATTTACCACCACCATATCATTACTTGACCAGTTTCCCTGGGGTGCTGTTTACTCCATTCCAAAAATAACTTTTAAATACCTCTCCAAGATTTCTATGCAGATTGTGCTCTTGTTCTCATATCCTCAATGGCTCCCAAGCTGGTAAAAATCTCCTAGTTGTCTTACTGCTTTGCCAGCTTAATCCCAATTTGCTAAGTAGGTTTCTTGCAGTAATGCACAAAGACCATACTTTTCCACTTCTGTCTTTTTCCTGCCTTGAAGGCCGTTGAGTACATATATGCCTTCACCTGTGCTGGTCTTTCTGCAGATCCACAAAACCTGTTACCCAAGTAGCTAAACACCCTTTTCCTCACACAGCAGGTGGAGAAAACCCAAGAATAGTCAGGCTTTATCCTTTTTACCACAAACTCCTTGTTTCACTCTCAGGACTTATAAGCGCCAGAAATACAAGAACCTGAAGTACACAGTGACCTTTATGTCATGCATTACAATGAAGCAAGGTTCTGTTTCTGAGCCTTGCTTGGAGCATTACCTCTAAATTGTTATTAGTTGCTCATGTTTTTGATGGACTTACCATTATGGATAAATTATATTTTACTTTACTCAGTGGTTTGTTCAGAGAGCTTTGACTCCACCACCTGACTCAGGCTTATTAAGTGGCAGATTTTCCTTTCAAGGGGCAGATTTACAGTTAGGGTCCAAAGAAATCCAGTAGAAACACTAACTGAAGGTGCACACATTATTCAAAAACGCCACATAGTTCCTATAATTTACCAAGTAAAATACATTTAGGAGAGACAGGTGACATAGCAGCATTTGCCACCCTTAAGCCCTATTGTTTACTCCAAGCCTCTCTTTCCAAACTACATTCATGGGTTTCCCCTTAATTAAGGGCAAACCAGTCCTAAGAAATGAATAAAAGCCATAGCTGCTCCACCACCTTCATCTATGTCAACTGAATTAACAGGGCTTACAGAGAGGGGCACAGGAGGGGCAGCAGCAAGTGCCATAGTCCTCCTGAGCCCTGAAAACCTCCTGCATTTGATTTAGGAACAGTCCACACAACAGAGTGACTTGCCCTCCCCTCACCATGGGGCAAAGCCAAAATTTCCGTACAATAAGAGAAGAAAATCAGATTGGCCTAGGATCACCACAGTGAAATTGTCACTTCTCCGTAGGTCCCTCATTTCACTGCCATGGTTGTTCAGAGCCTTTCTCCACCCAGAGGAGCACTATGACACCAGGAAGAGCTGCTGGGCAGTTTTGCTTCAGCCACTCGATTTTCTGTCGCTGATCTGTTGCCACCTACTTGGATTTCTTTTGAAAGCTTAGAAGTTCCTTTTACTGCAAGCTAGCTACCGACCACCTTTGCATTACACACATAAAAGAAGCCTCTTAATAAATACATTACAGACACCTTTTAGTGAACTTCTACCTCCCCCTAGTTCCAAATTGAAGAGAAATGCTATTATAGTAAGGAACAATTATAACAAAGCGTATCCCTGCAGAACGATGCTTCTTGGTACACTTTATCAATTCACAGTTATATCCTGTCATCCATTTAAGAAAACAAACCTCAAAACTTTGTTTTCTTAAAACCTGACAAGCATATGTAATTATTAGGTGCAGTACTTGATTTAACAGACAGACATTTTTTCCCTGCAAGCGTTTTCCTTTTCACTCCAGTATGCCCAAGACACCCAGTTCAACAAATTTTTGGCAATGCCTCATGTATGTTAGTAACAAAGGATTTTTCTCTTCCCTGTTCAAAGTGAAAGTGGATATAGATCCATGGATTTTGTGTAATAATCTGGGATGAGTAACTTCACATTTTGATCTGGGCTCAGTATTGTTTTCAGCAGCAGCATTTCTGGCCCCAGAACCTGAAGCCCTCCATCAGAGACATCGTTCCTTTTCTTTTTGCCCACCCACCCACATCATTGCCTGACTACAAAACCACATGGGCAGAAATAAAATCTATCAGGTCCTTCAAAGTCACAGATCATCATCCAATCACGCACTCACATTGTATTTATCTGTATCATCACTAGTAAAAATCACAAGATCGTAAGTTGCTGTTATGTGGCTACATACCCTGGCTGTGTAGGCCAGCCACAGGGCCACCTGCAACTAGATGGAGAGCAACCCCAGAAATTTGCCTAATGGTGTTAAAGAGATGGAAAGTGCAAACCGCCCCGGCTCCCTACCGAGGTTAAGCTGTGCGCGTGGTTCCTGCACAACACCTGCTAACCAGGTACACAGGCACAAATCCGTGGCTTCTCTCACTTTTGGTGGCAGTAGCCTGGCTGTTAAATTCCATCAGTGGTTGCCACCGTATTTTATTGCGCTTTGGCCAATACGGCCTGAGAGGATGCATTTTAAAAACACAGTGAATGATTTCTTCTATTTAGACTTCTAAATGCTGGAGCGGAAGTTCTTGCTATCTGCAGTTAGGGGTGAATCGTGATTTTCTGTGCACAGGATGAAAACACCCTTCTATTGATGAAGGTGGCAAGACTCCAGCTCAAACGATTTTCCATTAGCACATAATCAAACTTTATATTGCTTATAGAGGGGAAACAGATTCAGGATACTGTCTGAGACTAAAAGGCACTCTTGAACACTGGTGAGGAAACAAAACCAAGAGACAAGCAAATTTCTTGTCTGTTGGTTTCTGTAACCTTGAGCTCATCTTGTTGCAATGTAGTGGAATAAATCTGTTCTGTGCATTTATGGATTTCATTTCAAGGCTGAACAAGAAAAAAACATTTAAATAACCATAGTTGTACTAAGCTGATTCACTATACAGTTTTACTAAACTAATTAAAGATGGAATAATGCAATGAATAAAATTGAGTGAACAGTTACAATTAAATCAATAGGTTCAAAGGATCAGATCACTAAATTAATACAGCAACAGATAACCAAATCAGCTCACAAGAAGAATAAGCTTTCTATCTCACAGGAAAAAGAATGAATTGCTTTGGATTAATGCTATACAGAGAGGATTTAAAGGAAGAGCCAGCTCCCTTTCAACACAAGGCCACAGCCAGCACTAGCTTGTATATTGTTCATAAACCACGCTGGTGAGGAGCACAGGCAACTGCTCAGTATATGTTTCAGATTTCAAGAGACAATAAAATATAGGCAAGGAAACAAAGCCGAGTGGCCAGCAGCAGGTCCGACCTCAAACTCAAGCCAAGAGAAGTTTCCTAACACTGGGGTGGTATCCCCTCATTCTTGACAAGTCAGGCTGTGCTTACTGGACTTCACAGCAATGTCACTTCCCACTTATCCTTCACTGTTATCATATACTACTGCACAGTGTTAATTCTTTTAGAGTAACCAAAAGATGACCTTTGACAGTAGCTTTTCAGCTTTACTGCTTAGTCCTCAAAATCTAGTAATTCGCTGAAGTGAATTCATAATACATTTCCTCTTCGGAAATTTTTTTTGGAGGTGGTCCATCCACACCCCCACTAATGGAACATATGGTTCTGTACACAACAGAACTTCACAAGACAGTTTTATAAATTTACAGTGTAACCTTCTCTCAGCAAGATTATACATTTTGGCCTCTTTTCTCTACCTGCATGTCCATTGTCATGGAACTTAGTTTTTGGTTGTTTTTTTAACAATATAAACTCTTGAAGAAGAGGTGGGAAAGTGACTGAAACACACGCATACACTGCAATCACCCAAACCCTTCCCACTTTTTACAAAACCAGACAGAAAAGTAAAATATAGAGTTCTTCCTTTAGAAACAAGAGATAAAAATGAAGAGCTCACCTTTCTAATGCCTTATTTCTTGGTCTCTAGCTTGCACAGTAGCCAGAAAATCTTGGCCAGTTTGAAATGCATTAAATTTCTCCAGGCTGACTTCTTAACACTAACTGAAATTTTCACCTTTCATCTTCTTTTTCGTCTTCCCACCAGTGAAAAGTTTATCAGGAATACTCCTGCAGAAAGTGTGGCTGCCTCTAGTACTTTGATAATTATGTGTAACGTAGAACAGAATCCAGCCTTCTGTATCTTCTTGCTCTCAAAAGACAACAGGAACATAAAAATCAATCGCTTGTTTACAATTAAATGATCACCCTCAGAGACAAGGTCAACAAACTGGTTGACTGCGCAAGTATTGAGTCTGTGGGCTCATCCCAGAGATAGTTTTAAGCCAGGGCTTTGGACTGTTTTTCCTCCCACCACCACCCTGGTTGGATTAACGCAGTCCTCCTCCACAGCCACAGCACAACCTCTGGCTCTAAAGAGGGATCCAGAGAAGCCAACGCAGTTCTCAGGGCTGGCCTATCGCAGCAGAGTGGCTGCACCATGAAAACTGTAGTGGAAGCTCAAGTTCTACCCGTAAATAGCCATTCATGGCCACAGGTCCAAATCCCAGTTCTATAATCATTCTTTATGCATTTTGACTGATAGACAAATAGCTATTAATGAAACTATAATCAGGCTACTGGTTTCACTCCTCATTAAGACAAAGAGGCAGTTTTATTCCTTTCATGACATTATCTGCTGACAAACACTGCAAAACAATTCATAAAAGAACAAAGCTTCCCTTTGTATGTTTGCAAGAAATTTTCCTTACAAAAGTAAGTATTTTCTGGAATAAAAATACAGCAACATCCAAAATAAGCACCACTCTCAACGTGTAAAAATCAACCCCAGAATGCCACAAAGCAAAAGATATGCTGGTATGAACCATCTTCCTTCTTGAGAGCTGAGGAAGTCTCAGATGACCTGTTATCTTGGGTGAGGTGAACACTTGCCAAGGAATCACTAGGAACTGCTGATGCAAAACCAAAACCTTTACATCAATGTAGCATTGACAAGGCCTTAAATAAGCTGACAGGACTTCGAATGCACAAAGAAAGGAGACGTACCAAATAATAAGGGTTCTTTTCTCTTTAATATCTTCTGTGTTCCAAGGCACACTTTTGATATTTTGATCTATATTCTTTTAACAAGATGGATTCATTCATTACTTCTGACGTGACTAAAAGCAGCACATTGCTTTCCTTTTGCAAAAGACAATAAATAACATTAAGGGAGTTACATGAGAGAAGGTAGAGTAACTTTAAAACAGAAAGAATCTCATAATGACAGGATACAGGATAATAGTCTTAAGGCAACATCATAATAAAATGTACTGGTTTTATGTAACACCCTTTCAGATTGATTTTTCTACATTCCAAATGCCCCCATAACCATCTTTTGACATTTCTCCTGCACAGCTGGTTACACCATCTATAAGCAATCTCTGTCTACCTGGCATTATTATTATTTTAGAAGCAATTTCTTTCACCTCCTTTCAACTAAGACTTACGTTAAACCTAATTGCCAGTTACCACCCTCCCTTCTAGAAATCTGATTTCCAACCATTTGAAATCCATCCTTACTGTAAACTACAATATCATCATAATGCCAGTATATGCTCGTTACATGAAAATGATTAGCAGAATACAAAAAAAAAAAAAAAGTGGGAGCCACTTGCGTTCTCAGTGTCCAGCTTGAAATGTTAACTCACAGATGAGCATAGCCTTACAATAATAACACCATGTATGTTACAAACAGATTTACCAGCAAAAGGCAAAAAAGGTATTAGTTGCTTGCTTATGATTAATAAAGTAGTTAACAGAGGAGGAATATTATTCTTCCTGGGTGCTCATTATGCATTTGATAATCTCTATTTATAGGACAATGAAACATGGGGTTTATAAAATGCCATCTGTTGGGTTCTTTTCAATGTATAGGATTTCTGACTTCAGGAGCTGCAGTTCAGCAGTGTTGGTAAGTGCTACAACATGTAATACTAGAGCCTTTGGTTATGAGAACTTGAGCCATTAAACATCAAGAAGCAGGCTGGACAGATATCCTGAATAGTATATCTCCTGTCTTTTTATTCTAATCTATTTAAAAAGCAATTTACACTTCCATGTAATTGACTTCGATCAGTCATTCAAATAGCATAACACACACAAAATGATATATTGCAATGATCCACAAATATGATAGAAGTGATTTTGTTCTTTGATCTCCACAAGAGAAGGTGTCTCATGAGAGAAGCTCACAGATCTAAAACTACTACAGGCAAAACCGCAACTACTCTTTTTCTCTAAAAAATCAAACAAAAACACAGGCATAAAAAAAAGTTTCTTAAAGCACACAGAGTTAGAATCAGATATATCTGCATTAAATTTGTCAGTATGTAAAGGATGCATTTTTCTTACATATTAACCATGAAAATAAAGCATTCATAATGAAGGTTAATACTGGAGTGCATCAGCTGTAGTTAAGTTTGACTGCCATTGACTTCCATACCTAATTAAGTCACCAAATGGCCGAATATCCAGCTTAGTTTCCCTTTGAGCAAAACCTGCTGGTTTTAATGCAATTAATGTGATTAATTGTGATTGATTTTTTTTGAAACGGGTCACTGTGTATTCATATCAGCATGAAGTTGGAGGGGGTTATATCACTGGCTAAAGGTCTAATTAGGGTTACTGACTCCAACAGGAACCATAATCACTAAGCTGCTCATAGGGCAAGCAAATACAGGAAGAAATAGCTAGGCACTGTCAGGGACAATTTATACTTTGGCAGTTTCTTAGGGATATCAACATATTATTTCCATTTCCACTTTCAATTGGTTTCACCCCAACTGCAGTCTCTGCTGTTGCCTCAGTCTTCCAATCCTGCCTCGCCACTGTTCTTCATTGTGTTCCTCTGTCATAGCCTGTCAGGTAACTGGAAGCATCAGCTGCCCGGGGCAGGAGCTGTCTTCTTTGCTATTTCTCTACAGCACTATGACAAAGCAGCCTGATGTCTGAACTAACAGGATTATAATGCCTTCCATCCCAGAATACAGAATACACTTCCCTCTCAGAGGTTAGATAAATGGTAGAAATCACTGCTTTTCTACCAAAAATGAGGTCACTGTTTGACTGTTCACAGCTCTCAGTGTTAAGGCAGGTTGACATAAGTATTTGAGGGAAATTGAAAAGTTTTGACAATAACTTTGCATTTGCATTTTTGATATACAAAGAGCAATGTGTGCTGCTTATAGCCTGGACTCAGTCTAAGAAAGGCCATCAAGAACCAAAAACAAACAAAAAAAAAACAGTTTCATGAAAGTGCACCCAAACAGCCTCCAATATCGATCTTTTCAGCAATGCACCCAAAAAGCAAACTGGTGTTCTCCTTTCCCCGAGAGACACAGCTTACAGGAAAAACTGCAATTTGGCCAGAAGATCAAGACTAGGGGCAAATGGTCTGCAGCTTTTGGGGTGGATATGGAGAAATTCCTATTTGTGTCCTACAGATGTCTTGTGAAGGAAACCATATTGTTTTTCTAGGCGATCCACTCTCAGTGAGGTATTCTTACAAAACTCAGAGAGTCTTAAGCTAATGGCAGACAAGTTTAGCAGGAGATCAGGACAATTCAGTAAACCATGTCAGCACGAATCACAGCAACCTCACTTAGTTCATGAAATGTGACACAGTAACAAGCAGAGGAACAATGAAAAATACCAAGAGAGCTGAGATGAGGAACTAAAATGCTTTCAGATGGCACAAATAATTCTAAAATGAAAATTGAAAAACATTGCCTGTAATTTACTTAAATGCCACTACTAAAGTTTGTTCAAACTCATTTAAATGAATAGTGGTTATCTCTAGATGCAGCAAATACATAATCAATGTACCCTCATGTTGAAATCTGCCTTAAGTGGAAACACAAATAGATGTTGTTTTCACCTCTTTGGAGAATATATAGTCATGATTCAGCTTATGCTTGCTAATAATATCTCTTTCTCTTTTCCCCTCCTCTCATTTCTTAGATTGAAGGCTGCTTTTATATCATTTACCACAGAGTATTTCAGTAGTAACTAGTGGTACGTTTGTTAGAGCAATGTTATGGGTTATGCAACATTTCTTCATTCCTATATTTTGCTTTGTGCTTTTGCAGTAGCCTAGAATCCCCGTATGCTTTGTCTTTAAAAAGACACAGGATTCCCTAAATGGAGCCCTAGAGGACGATGCTATTCATGCTTAGCCTGGAGAGACAGTTCTCTAGAGGTATTTTGGGTCATTTTAACTAAATTGTTCTAAATGTCACCAAGGGGCACACAGACATCAATGAGCCAAACACTGAGTGGTTCCCATTGCCTGGAACTTCTAATGAACAGGAGCCCTGTAATTAAACAGTTATAAAAATTGGATTTTTTTTTTTTAATTGATCTGAGTGGAAAGGCAAATAGGGACTTGTACAAAGAGGATCCCCATTAGTACCATACAGAGCATCCAATTCAAAAGTAATGTGCTTGGAAAGATGAAAAGTAAAGTACAAGGGAGTTTATTTACAGGGTATACCTTCAGCCTTGCCGAGTTGAACCGCTGAGATGAAGAGCACGCACAGCTCCCTTTGGCTGAAACTCTGCTCAGCCTGAAACTTGCTGTCTTGATCTCTCCCTCATTCCCTTCGAGGGCTCCCAAAAACAGTAAAGCAGAGCCATCTGGTTAACACACTTCCTTCCCACACATCCTTTTCCCTTAGCCCCTGCATGTTACACTTTGGAACCTGCCATCCCTTAGATGTCTTGGCTTGAAAAACGTGACTTTGCTGTGAATTTTCCCTTTGATCAGTTCCTCTAAACAGCAAAGATGCAGGGATCTAGCAGCCCAAGCAGCACTGACAGCTACTATTGCTTGGCGTCTTTAATTATCCCCGAAGACAGTTTCATTGTGGGCCTCTATAACTCAATGACCTTTAATACACAAGTCAAGTCCTTCTTTTAGTGTAAGCAATATTAACTGTGGATAAAACACTCTAAGGTGAATGACAGGATAATTAAAGCACTTACTTCCAATCCTAAGATGTGAAAAATGCATATCTTATATTCAAAAATATGAGTGATTATAGTAAAGTGGCTTAAAGAAAGCCCTTATTTATTTGCAAGTTGTAACAGTTTTACAAAAAAAAGTCTTCCTGAAAACCAGTACTAATGTGGCCATCACTCATACGTTATTTTCACAAGTTTAAATCACAGTTGCACAGGGATACATTTGTTTCTGTTGATACCTTCAGACAACGTGGCATACCAAGTCACCAAATGGGAGAAGGAAACAAGATCACTCAACCAGTTCCTTGAAATAGATCTCATTTACAATACATGATTTAACAAGTAAAATACCTTATGCTGTTGGGTACTTTAGGCACCAACACAAATTCTTTAACAGGTTATGAAGCACAATTTCCATAACAGTGATCAAACAGATCCTAGGAAACAGAGAGAACCGTTTATATGGCTCTTGGATCTAGATGCAGTAAGTAGGCTTATGGTCCACCAGTCTTCGGCCACACTAGACTCCCCTGTGAAACAGTTCACAAAGCACACCAGAGAATTTCTAAATTCATTCCCCAATTTCATATTATACAGCTGATGGAAAAAAAAATTCTTCAGAAGACAATGCAAAAACTTTCATAATTAAAAAAAGGCAATTGTTTCCTAATAGTACAATAAAAGTATGTTATATTATCAAATAACTATTCCTAGCCATAAAGCATGTCCAAAAACAGCTCTGCTCCTTATGCACTCAGTGCCAGTAGATTTTCCCTTGCCTTTTTTTAAACTCTAGCAGGTGCAGTTTCAACTCTGTTATTCAATGAACATCATTAAAAAAAAAAAACATCCTCAGTTTTCTGACATGTGTAGCAAACACATGCTTTAAAGAAAGGCATGACTTTACCCACCCCACGTGCTGAAGTACCTACAAGGCAAAGAGCTAGAATGGACTTCTCCAGGGAAGCCCCACAGGGAAGCCTTGCATTCCCCAGGGAAACATCAGTTCTGCGGAGTCCTAGAGAAACCATGAAAAGGTAGGTTTCATAGTCACAGACCCAGAGCTTAAAAACCTAATGTTTTCCAAGAAAGTGTCCTTTGCTTTGTTTTCCTGCATGAAAATGCTACATAATTTAAAGGAATTTACCTCCAGAGGAGGAAAAAATATTAAGATTTCAGGCCTGACGTTTAAATGGATGAGGCAACACTAACACAAGGGTGTTGGGAAGGAAAATTCTGAGTACTTATCTATAAATCCACAACCTAATCTTGTTGGTGCAAATACTCCCTCTGTAAAGGAATAAATAAGTCAGAGTTAACCTTCCAACAGTGACTTTATGAGGTCTATGTCCAAAATCCCTATCCAAACAGAGCTTTGCAAGAGTTTACATCCTGAAGTGCAAATCAGGATGCTTTGTAATGGAATATTCTTTGTAATTAGATACATGCCTCCATGTAATGACATACATGTCTAAGCTATAGCAATTCAGAACCAAGTTTAGATATTGGACAACTGGAATCCAGCAGTATTTGCCTCCAGAATTCAAATTCATCTTTAGCTGTGGCAGATATACAATCAGGATATTTCAAAACTGCCTTTCAAAACCTTATTACAACTACACAGTTCAATAGTCTTAAAATAAATAGTGCATCATCAGCTAAGTATTGAAATAAACATTTCACCACTTTACACATCATCAGCCTCATTTCAGTGCATGGTAGGTCATCAACATTTTGACTCACAGCCCAATTTCAGCAGCACTAAATGCATAACTGCCACATATCCTACATTAGTTTCACATGAGCATTCCTCATCATGAATGATAGGCAGAAATTTGCTGAAGACACTTGGGGCTCAGATAGGAAGTTCCAGGAACATTTCAGTGTTGTCAGGAGAAGAGAAAAAAAAAAAAAGAGTGCAGGAGGAACACCATGGTCAAGAATCTTGGCTTGCTCTTAATGCAGAACACTTGGAGCTTTGCATGACATTCCATAGAATGCTTCCTAACATGTACGGTCAGTTTGAATTCCTAGGTTAAGGTAATGAATCTTTAAAAGTGAAAAAGTTTAGCTCTTCTTTAACTCCCTGAGGTAATGTTATGTTCTAATATTATTAAGAGGCCTGGTCTTGATAATAATGCAGTGAGTAAATTCGAACAAGTCATTCAGCATCTGTGCATTCGTTTCCCCTCTCTGAAATGGAAATAATGATACCTCTATTTTTGATCATGTTAATACCTATCAAAAAGTACTTGGCATTACAAATACAGATAACTGTTTTGTCCTCTAAATTCTTCCACTTTATTCCTATATTACTGCAGTGTTATTAGGTTTACAATATAATTTTAATGATTTTCCCAGTCTAGATTTACCTATTTCAAGTTAAATCATCATCATTGGTGACCAGACATTTACCTCAAGTGAAATAATTTCCCAACAGTGCTTCTATCTTTAAAGGTTCACTTTTTCCATTCCTAATTTCCAGGAAAGAGTCATCACATAACTACACAGACAAACACGCATAGCGTGATCAGGTGAAGCTTAAATGTGAAAAATCCACTTTGCTCCAACACATTTTTTGAGGAATATTCTTCTAAGTTCAAAAACCAAACCAAAACAACAAGCAGAATGAAAAAGACTCTGTCCAAAAGAGCACCTGCAAGAATACTACCTTTACTATGCAAGCCCCCAAATGAAACAAAGTTGGGATGTTTTTAATATATTTCTATTCATGGTATTTCCAGGCTACCATGAACATGACTGTGGTGGCACTGTACGGCCAGTAGGTAGACAAGGAATCTTCTGAGACAGCTCCCTGGCTAGTCTGCTAGCCCTTAGCCTGTTCCAGCTAGTTACTGGCTCACTAAACTTCAAAGAGCGCTAGGGAAAATAAGAAAAATAGTTTAGCACCTTTTCCACTAGGCCTATGTAGTCTCTTTCTAAAGGAGTCCCAAGGACAACTATCAAGCTCCTGGCCAGCAATGATCATCAGCAACTCAGGAAAAACAGGTTGAATATAGTTTTGAAAGAAGCATAGCCCAGAAGTCATCACCAGAGTATCATAAAATAGCTAACCAACATTTCATCTCCTCTTTCTGAGGCAGACTGTGAGACTGCTCTTAGCATATATGTGCCTTCCAAGCGTTTGACCCTTGTAATCTAGGTATGGACTTAGAATAACCCAAAGGACTTCTTTCTTAATTATGTCTTCCTAATGATGGATGAGAATCAGATGCCTTGTAATAACGCTGCTATTATTAGCTTGATTGGCTGCCTTTGATACCATCACAGAAGCATACAGGTTATCTCTAATCTGATTTATCTTGTCCAGAAAATAAATTGACTTCGTTAGACTAGGAAGGCCTCAGAGTTCAGTCACCTACACACCTCAGCAGGCAGCAACCTGCCCTTCAAGTGAGACATCAAGCTCCAGTAAAGCTGCTCGCTCTCTCAGTTCTTCCCACAGCTGACAGGAAGGATGGGGAGAGGTGAGTTCCAGTTGGATAAATTCTTTTTTGTCCCAGAACATATTGAACTTTTCATATTTACTTTTGAAACTAAATACCATGTTGAAACAATTTTTTTTTTAAAGTGCAGTGCCAAATGAAATGGCCTGACCACAATTATCTGTATTTTTTCCCCTCCCCCCTCCCAAAAAAGCTACATGAAGTCATATCACACAGATTGTTTCCATTGACTCAGTCATGCATTTTCAGAGGCGGGGAAAATTTTTTAAAAAAAAAGGCAGAGAAAGATAAAGACTTTGGCGCAGTTTAACTTTTATTTTAAGAGGTTTCACTCTTTCCACTTCAGGCTGTGCTGATAGTCACAGACATGGCCTTTTTTTCCACTAGAGGTTTCACACCACCAGTTTGAAGTGGCTGGTTGGTGACAAGGGGTCTAGGCAGGGAACACAAATACCAGTGTTTTTTGTGTACTGACTCATGTCAGCTTTACCTCATCCAACTTGCACAGTGCAGCAGAGGACCAGTGTCTGTGCCTTGCTGAAATAAAGATGCAGGTGAAAAAGAGACAGCCACCTTTCAGGTAAAACTAAGGGAGTCACAGTGGACTGGTGGAAAACAGCCAGAGATAGCTGTACTCCTCCAAGAAAAGGGACTGAATCAATGAGTTAATTTCAGTCATCACGTTACAGCAGCAGCCTGGTCAGCTTTTCCTACCATCTGTATTTTGAAAGCAGACTTTCCCATTGTTACTTATACTTTCATCACCTCAGGACTGAGGTTGTTAACAGCACAACCCAGATGGGACTCCACGTCAGAATCATCAAATGACTGAAGCAGAGTTAGGTACTTACTGCCATGTGCTGGCGTCAGTGCTCAAGTAACAGTTCGGATCGCACTCAACTAACAGCTAAAGTTAAAGGTGCTGATCAAGACTATAGTGCCTTACATGGCCGAAGCCTATCCTTCAAAAGAAATAATTTTGGTCTCTCTGCTGTGTTCCTATGACTGTGGTGAGCCAAGACGAGCAAGCTGAATGCTGCTTCCACACCCACACATGTGCCTGCCCATGTGGACCGGGCATCCTTCAGAACTGGCCTCTTGGCCTGGGGAGTTTCTGGCTGAACTACAGAAGACAATAATATATTAAGACTTTGGAGAAGGCAAGTTTGCATTTTCCAGAATAAGAGAAAGGTAGAAAGGAGTTTCTCTGAGAGCTTGCTGGTTGAATTCTTATTGAAATGATTACTGCCATGGTGCTGAGAGTTTATTGTATTATTAATGATTTCTCAGAGCTTCACACAGGTGTTTCATTTTAAATCTAAAATGAATAAGTGTGTTTTAAAATATCAAATCTGGGTTACCAGGAATTTTATATTTTGATAAAGCCCCCAAAAAGAATGGGTTAGCATGCCTCTAAATTGGATGTTAGCAGTAGACATAGTTTATGCATAACTATTTCAAGAAAACCTTGCAGTAATGCATCTGGTTCATCTGCTCCCTTCCTGGTAAATACCAAGCCTTTTTCATAAATAGAGACATTTTGGATGGAGGCTCAGGAGCTACAGTGCAACAGTGCCATCCCCTGTCTGCAAAAATCATTGTCTCTCTTCCAGAAAAGCCAAGGACTAAAATGCTCCACCAGTGCCTGCTGTATCTAGATGGAAGGTTACTGGAGAACAGCAACATGAGTGCCATGTGCACTGCATCATAGTAATGCTGCTGGGGAATTTCAGTGTACAACCTAAGTTCTGAAAGAAGTTTCTAGCTAGCACCATCAATTTTGTGTCAAAATAATTGCAAGAGATTCCACAAATTTTACATTTAAACTCAGTTTTCAGGATATTATCCAGCATGCAGTCTGGGGGAGGGAAGGTAATTTGCATCTTTTTGTAGTAAGCAGAAAGGAGGAAATTCCCACACACTTCTAGACAACCTTGGAGAAAATCTGTTCACCTCTACTACTGCTTTGCATGTCCACTCCTGTTTTTACTGGAAGCAAGGAGCAATCATTATTAAATGTCCAAGCACTTGTCAACATACATAGTTTAAAAACTGAATTAGAATGGAACATTCCAACACAAACCAAGAGTCCAAAGAAATTTAGGAGTAAGCAGTCAGCGGTATGCCCAAAGGTATTTTTCCCCAGAATTTTGGATGCTATTTCCTATCCAATTAGTACTTTTCATTTACAGGACTCCCAGATGGACTTCCATGGGTTAAAGGTAAAGGCAGGACACATTTGCTCTGATCCCCTTCTTTTTTCTCTATTATTTTAGATGCTAACTTTCATCCTTTCCATGGTAATAGTGCAAGAACAAGGAGAAACTGAAATTAAGCAACCAGCTGACCATGAAATTAGTCATGCACAGTTACCAGTTCCCTGCACTTGGCAGTAGAAATTCAAACTGATCATTCTTTGCTAGAGTTAGGAACAACTTAAGTGCCATCTTGTATTGGGTCTGGCTGAGATGGAGTTAATTTTCCCCGTAGCAGCCCTCATAGTGCTGTGCATTGTACTGGTAGCTAGAAAGGTGTTGAAAACACACCAGTGTTTTGGCTATTGCTGAGCAGTGCTCCACAGCACCGCGGCTGTCTCTCCAACATTTCCCTCCTCACCAGTAGGCTGGGGGTGGGCAAGATCCTGGGAAGGGACAGGACAGCTGCCCCAAACTGACCAAAGGGATATTCCATGCAATAGGATGTCCACTCAGCAATAAAAGCTAAGAGAAAGGAGGAGGAAGGGTGGGGGGCATTTGTTACTTATGACGTTTGTCTTCTGGAGCAACTGCTATGCGTACTGAAGCCCTGCTTCCCGGGAAGTGGCTGGACATTGCCTGCTGACAGGAAGTAGAGAGTAAAATTCTTTGTTTTCCTTTTGCTTCCGCATGCAGCCTTCACTTTTGCTTTTATTAAACTGCCTTTATCTTGGCCCATGAGGGTTTTTTTCCATCTCATTTTCTCCCCCCGTCCTGCCCTGCTGAGGAGGGGCGTGACAGGGTGGCTTTGTGGCACCTGGCATCCAGCCAAGGTCAACCCACAACACATCTACAAGTGTCTCCTTAATTAAATTAAATTAAAACTAAAATAAAAAAATTCCTATGCTGATATTCATCTTTGCAAGGAGAAAAAGAACCAAAAACCAAAACAAACCCCCAAAAATACCCACTCCACACAACTAGTATATTGCACTATTAGTGTTGATTTCCTAAACATATCTTAATTAAGTGCAAGTAAAGCCAAAGCCATTTGCATAACCTCCTCCAATTTTCTCTTCTTCCAGCATAATACTAAATCAGTCCTGCAAACCAGGAGCAGGCCTGCCTTCTAAAGATAGGGAAGTCTTATTTCTTACATGCTATCAATCCTCTAGTACAGGCTACCATACGATTACTTTAAGGGAATGTTAAATCTTAGATCTCAGAGGTTGTTTACCCTGATTACCCTTTTTCGATCAAGAGAGTTCAAAACCATCTTCAAAGCAGCTGCAAGTCTTTTTTGTTGTGTTTTTCATATAATCTTTATTATAGTGACTTCCACTGAAAAAGTACAGGGAACTACAGCCTGTAAATAACTGGAGTTCAAAGTATTGCCTCTTTCAGTTAGTCTCTTGGGAAAGTGCTGCTGCAACATAACTGCAGATTTTGCAGTTCTTATGCAGCTGCCCTGTAATTCCCTTGCTTTATTAGGAATAAATGAAATGTCAATGACCTGCTTCTCCTGTGGCTTATCCACACCCGCACTGCACCTCCTTGAGGGGACCAGTGATGGGACGTCACTGGGGCCTGGTCATCCCTGCCAAGCCAGGTCGCACATGTCCTTTTCATGTATCTTCAGGGCAACAGAAGAAAAGCTTACCAGGAAAAGCAGAAGAGACGCTTTACTCTTCACTCACTGCTGTCCCTAGAATACTTCCAAGAAACCTCAGCTTTCTTTTTTGTGTTTATGGGTCCTTGTAGTAAAATGATCTTCTAGATAACCAGCCAGCATGCCAGGTTCAACTTGCTATTAATGCTCCAGTTTCAATCCACAGCTGCTATTAGTGCAAAGCTCATAGAGCGACTCCATGGGGGATGTGATAAAAGTGACAGACACTGCCTGAAATATTTTATTGCTTATTTTCATAAGCCTGAAATATTTTACTTTAATCCTATCTATATTAGAAGCAGCATCTGATAGCTATCTAATATCTGAGCTTGCACTAAGCAAGTCAGCTTCCACTTTGTTATGAACAGGTTATTATAATCAAAACTAACAGCTAGAGCCATTCCACAAAAGATGTTGGGCCAGGGTGGAACAAAACAAAACAAAATCTAACCTCTAGAGTTAATAAATTGCCAGTTAGCATGCAGTAGTTAACCTCACCTTAGACATAACTGGTCATCTCTACCTTTTGTGAAGGCTGATATGATCTCTTCCTCCTCAAATATCTTGCAATTACCTTGAGTTAACTATCTTAAGCTAACAACTGGTTTAAATTGCTGTAAAAGCCCACAGAAGCAAATGGCTTTGTGGAAAGTCTCAGACTAGCAAGAATTTAAGATCAATCTACCCAAATAAACAAAAATCAATGACCAGTCATACACAAGCATGAAAACTACAGACTAACTAATATGTCTGAGACTTAGCTATGCCACCTATCCCAAAGAGGCATGTTCATCAGTTATAATTTAATGAGGAAATACTGCCACAGGAGTCACCAGGTGGTGCTGTTAAAAATATTCATTTTACTAGGGAAATTACATCCATTCTTTGAAGAGATACCATCTTGTTAAGCTCCCTGTTTTAGATATAAACTTGGACTAGGATTGTGCTAGGAAGAAGTAGTCTTAGTACTTCTACCAAATTTCCTGAGAAAGGCTTCCTCGTGTCACATTTCTGAGCATCCGTACTCCTAGACTGAATTTATAGGAAGCCTTGCTTACCTTATGCTAAGAAAATGCACAGATTTTTGTCTTTAACATACAGAAAATTGATTAGGGAGCCCAAGCTACAGGTTAAAACTGAAGAACAAGACAAAGCCCAAGCTATGTCCTGGACCCAAGAAACAGCAAACTGTTTCCACCAGGTTAACAGAATTTTCTGGTTTGTTTTGAGGCTTTGTTGTGGTTTAGCCCCGGTCAGCAACTAAGCACCACACAGCCGCTCGCTCACTCCCCCACCCTTGTGGGATGGGGGAGAGAATCGGAAGGGCCAAAGTAAGAAAACTCGTGGGTTGAGATAAGAACAGTTTAATAATTAGAATAAACCAGCAATAATACTAATATAATGAAAAGGAAAATAATGAGCGAGAGAGAGATGAAACACTGGAGGAAGAGGGAAAAAAAAACAAAAACAAAACAAAAAAAAAAAAAAACCCAAAACTAAACAACAAGTGCCGCAACCGCTCACCACCCGCCGACCGATGCTGCCGGTCCCCGAGCCGCGATCGCTGCCTCCCCCGGCCAATTTCCCCCAGTTAATATACTGGGCATGACGTCACATGATATGGAATACCCTTTGGCCAATTCGAATCAGCTCTCCTGGTTGTATCCCCTCCCCTCCCGGCTTCTTGTGCACCTGGCAGAGCACGGGAAGCTAGAAAGTCCTTGACTAGTGTAAACACTACCCAGCAACAACTAAAACACCAGGGTGTTATCAACATTATTTACATACCAAGTCTAAAACACAGCACTATGCTAGCTACAGTGAAGAAAATCAACTATCCCAGCTAAAACCATGACATATGGTGTTCCTTTGTAGAATATGCATACTTGGTGGTTATTACACAGAAAATAGATCATTTCTTGAGATACGGGATAAGAATTTTTTCTCTTAAAAGAGACGTTTACTTTTTCAGTTCTGATCACAAGCAGCCTAATCATCATCTTCACTGAAGAAAACACAAAATTGAGGCCTATATGGAACTACAACTTTTCTTAGTCCAATATTGTAAGTCATGGTGTGCCTAAAAAAATTACCATAGAAGCTGGCAAAGGTATGGAAGGCCTTTATTTCTGTCCACTTAGAATGCTTGGAAACAGCTTTCTCCGAAGTAACTGATTTTCTTTCTACTCCCTAGAAATTGAACCTCCAACAATTGGAGTGGTGCAAAAGTGACATTTGGATCCAGGATCATGGAAATTCTTCTTTGGGATCTTCCATGGTTAGTTTAATGTACATGACACCACTAAAAGAAAAAATCCTGCAGAATTCCACCACCTTAGCAAGCTGAAGAAATGTTTTAGCAGAGAAAGGTAAAATGCAGAACCTCTTCCAGCAGATCCCCCATTATAAATTCATTGCTAGTATTTGAAAAGCGAAGAAAAATATTTCCTAAAGAAACATTCCTATGAATTTTATATGGGCAATTCATTTCCACAGTCAGTTGATTCTGGGTGGAATACTGTTATTTTTGCACTGGGTAGAACAAGGTCTACTTTAAGCCAGTTCTCAAACAGTATGATTTCCTTCAAAGCTAAAGCAATATTGCTGGCACAGAACTTAGCCTTCAAAAGATGTCAAAACCAGCAAGAAGGAAAAGTAAAATATCCTATGAGTATAGCATGTGCCTCTCTATGTTCCATCTTTAAAATATTTGTATCATGCTATCAACCACAGATACTGTTCCAGAAAACAGAAGATAAGAGTTCTTACCCCAGAATCTACTAGTAGCATAAAAAAAGAAAAAGAACAAAAAGCCTGTTGTCTGCTACCGGTAAGTTTGTAAAAGAATTTTTAAAAGTGCATCACAGAGTAAGCCAATTCAGATTCAATTAGCAAATGCCAAACGCCTCACAGCAGTCATATTACTCCCATGTAAAGTGCCAAAGGATCTTTCAAGGCTTGGTATGAAAGGTTAAGGATTTAACTGCACATTCTCTAGACATGAATGTGCAGTATAAAAAGGTAGAAAGAAAAATGCAACCCTTCCCACCCAGCATTAAAATCCTTTTGTTAACCCGTAACTTCACAACATTTCAAGTCTGGTATCTGTTGGCCGCTGCTGGAAATAGTTACAGCTCCTGAAAAACATCATGTTTTCAAGAACCCCCATTTTGAATCATTAAAGATACCAGCACAGAGTTACATCTGTGCTTACGCTGTCCCAGCCAGGCTTCCAATCATGACCTTTCTGCCTTAGCCAATGGCACTGTCATTCCCCATCTTATGCCAGCGACAGAAGTCTGGGGCTGCTTCAGTTTTAGGAAGCTCCAGATCAGCCTAAAAGCCCTCTGGATTGGAGGGAAAGATTTTTTTTTTTTTTTTAATTTTAAATTCTATTACAAGTAGGCAAGGGAACAAAGATGAAAAAAGCAACTAATTTATTTCCTAAGATTTTGTTTAGATTTTTTTTTAAACCCTGCACAACTCCCTGTTACATGCAGTCTCCCCCACCTGCTCACTACCAGCATTTAATTAATGTACTTCACAGTTTGCTGCTTGCACTTCTCAGCAAGTCATGGTTTTGCTTTAAACCTCTGCTGACTCACCTCTCTGCAGCCTCTCTTTTGTGCCAACAGCAGCTCTCTTCTTTCCAGTTAACCTCATTTAGGCCAATTTCAACATAGCTACATGCTCAGACACTACGAAGTCAGACTGCTAAGCAGATCCAAACAACAGGTGTTGTTAAAACCACACCTGATTTAATGCCTCCAGCAATAACTGCTTCAGAAAAACAGTAAGTCATCTTCATTTTTATGTTATGCCAAAGCAAACTTTCAGCCCACTGCTTCAGTGATTTTTAAAAGAACAAAAGTTCTATAGACAACAAACACAACAATAAATCATAAGAATTAATTTCCAAGTGATCAGTGGGAAGTTAGAACAACAGTTTCCATAGAGAAAAGTGCTTGGGAACACATGTCCTTTACAAAATCTTTTCTAGCAGGTCAATTTTAAAAGCAAAGTCTAGTGAGAGTCTTCTGCAGGAACAACTGTTGTCCTACCTCCTACCCGATAATAAATAACTTCAGATGGCAGTAAAGGAGCCTAATGGTCCAATATTGAAGATCCCCAAATCCTGAAAATAAAAAAGGAGGTTGCTGTCTTCTTGGCTGAAAACATCCAAGCCACAAATGGAACACAATAACCTAGCCCCCGACTGGGGGCTGTCCCTAACTGGGAAGCTATAAGTCTTTTTCAGTTGTTATATGCTGTGAGAAAACAAGAATAGCCCTTTATGGCAAAGTACTGAAGCAACACATTGCTCTCCTTTTACTCTACAATCTCAGTTCACTGCCAGATCACTTTCTCAGGAGCACAAACAGCCTAGGCTTCTGACTACACTGGAATAACATGGGTAATTAAGTACCTTGGTATCATCCCATACTTGCAGCCCCTATATGGTCCACAGAATAAAGTCAAAGCCACTAAACTTTACAAGAGGTGTGATGGGGAAATATTGCTCAAGTGGTGATGCTTGCTAGTGCATACCCAGCCTTTAAAAGAAATACACATCACAAATGTATGAATTCTTATGTTCATGTCATGTTAAACACATGTTTCTTAAGTCCAGATAAATATAATTGCTAATGAACATCCCCCACAGATGGGGGAAAAAAAGAGAATCCAAACCACAAAGACTACCATACCTCTCCGTCCTAAGGGAAAGCACATCCCACAAGCTCTGTAACCTAGAATGTTGATTTTAATACTACTTTTGAGGATAATGAATAGCATAAAGCACTTAAATACCCTTTGAAGCCATCATGTGTAACGCTTACCATAAAGTGTAGTACATAGAGTTGTGTAGATACTGTTTTCCTTCCATTTTAAACAAAACGAATCCCCAAGCTTCTCCTAAGAGGCTCTCAAAGCAATTATCAATCATGCTGACATGTGCATCACTTTCAAAGCTGTCATTACATGTGCCAGTTTCAAGTATTGATCTAACACTTCATATAGCCTACTCTGGCATTTAGCTCAGTTTTCAGTCCTTGTGATACCTCTTGGAAACTAAGGGAAGAGTATCACTTTGCTATGACTTTGGAGCACACACAACTCAAAAAACAAAAGCCCTCTCAAGCCTTCTTTGTGTTGGTAGAGCCACCTTCAGATGCTGGGAATCCTTAGCATAACTGCAGATGGCAACTGCAGCTCTGTTTATTTTTCTCTCAAACCACACTATGAACAAAACCAGAGTCACTCCATGTTCTCCATTCACCTATCTTCTCTGTAGTTCTCCAAAACACATTAGTATGTAGTTTAAGTATTGATTCTGCAAGGTTTGTGAAATTCATGTTACTTCAGGCAACAGAGATGGGCGAGACGGGGGTGGGCAGGGAACCAAACAACCCGGAAAACAAGGCAAGGATCACTGTTTCCTTCTCCCTCCCTTCAAACCAAACCCTCAAAACGAACAGTCCCAAAGAAACCAAACTCAACAAGTGTTCTGTCAAACCAAAAATCCCCACAAAAATCTTCTTGCCAAGCTGTGAACACCTATCCATAACACACTCCCCAAAGAAGCTCCTGAAGGACAGAGGGGAATGGAATAACAAGGACCCTGGAGAAAGAATGCCTTCAAACAGAAGGCAGAAGATTAATTTGACCAAGAGTGTTATGAAGCAACTCAGAATCTCTCCTCTCTACTTGCACCCTCAAAATGTAAGCGATAATGTCGCAGTGACCAACTTTAAAATTAAAAAGAGGGGTGCATGTCAGGCTTGCTGATATTATGACTGCTTCCTAAACTCTCCCCAACTCAAAATCCTTCTTGTGCTATAGGAATCCTTTAAGGCAAACACTCAGCAAGGCACTTAGACACCTATTTAAATTAAAATATGTGGGGAAAAAAGCAGTTGCCACCATCAAACATACTATTTGTGAATCTATCATAGAGTGAGCCCCTGACATCAGTTTTTCTATTTAGGAATATGGATCTCAAGGAATAGGAGGCAGAGGAATAGGAGGCAGTGTGTTTCCAAAGGAGTTTGAATGAAGATTAGATATAATGAGTCACAAAACACACTCTTTTCTTTCAAACTTAACTCCAAATAGACTATATGTACAAAAAGATTGAATATACTGTTGTGTTCACTTCTAACACCAGAGAAACATGTTGTGACTGAATCTTTACCACAAGTTGATAGCTATTAGAAGTTTGACTTCTCCAGAAGACACAAAATAAATTGTCAGGGTACACTGAAGAACTAATGTTTAACAAACAAAAAAAAGTAGGAAAACAAACAAACCCTAAATTACCCACAGTCAGATGATGGCAACCTGAATACTGATAGGTGGTTTTCTACTCCACAGGAAAAAAAAAATAAAAAAAAATAGAACTGGCATGTCAATACTAGAACCTGTACAATAGGTTCGTTTCCATGCAACTTATTTTATGCCTCAATTATGATACCAACAAATGTTCACATCGGAACAACTCCACCCCTGCTGAAAACACTGTTAAACGCTGTATATCTGCAGCATTTAGCCTGTCACTTACAAAATCTGCCAAGGAGTGTTAGATCTATGCAGAAGTCATGATAATCAAGTTACTGAAACTCAGCACACTTTTCTACGAGTAAATGCAAAAAGACAGTTGAGTTTCCAAGCAACAATTCTGCTACTGAGACTCGCAGATGCTAGAGCAGGAGGGAACAGAAACTGAAAGATTCAACAGATGGTAACAGAAAGCCCCTGCTTAACCAGCTATAAACTGTATTTTCTTCTGTAAAGGTAAAGCTGGAGCTCTATTTTATATATCATCCAAGCATCTCTTTGTTTGGGGTTTGTTTGTTGGTTTGTTTTTAGCTTTTAGAGGTGTGCTTTAGTGCACTGCAGATGTGCTAGACTGACATGCTCCCAAACCAATGTCCTTTCTGTTTCTGGGACAGCCTTCATCTGGACAGAAGTAACACTAGCTCCCTGACACAGCCTACCTCACCAAAGGAACACAGCTAAAAAGGGTGGGGTACTCCAGCATCCAAATCGAGCTCTTCTAGTGCACTCATGGGCTGGCTGCACGATCTCTCTGAGATGCAGCTCTCTGTGAGGTCTTTTAAACTCTTCTTTTTTACTAAACCTGCCAACAATGCACAACCTGACTCCACAGCTCAGTCCAACCACCTCAGCTGCTTCATCCTCCTGCTTCTGTGAGCCTACAGGCTCTCACCTGCAGAAGCAGCTATTCTCCCCAGTCTCCAAGGTTGTCTACAGCTTCTGTGCGAAACATCCAATCTTCCTGTACGGTCAGTGTTCAGCCCAGGCACTGTGCACCACTGCTCCTCCTTAGGCAGCTAGCAACCCTCTCTCATACTGAGCATGCTCTTTGACAAACTCCCACTCCCTCCAGTACTTTTCAAGCACAAAGCCTGATCTGAAAGAGCATCCTTCTCTACCTTTCCAAAGTGCTTCTGGTAGGGGACTTTTAAGTCTCTATTTTGCATACTCTCTGCCATTTGCATCTAAAACCTGTTCCTGTTGAATTGGGGACATGCAGTCAGGAGCGCGGGCTTTTCATTCTTCAGCTCAGCCCAGTCACAGGCTACAGAGGTGGATGGAAATCTAAGATAAGATTGCAAAGGCTGCTTTTACTCTAATGCTAAAAAAATTACACAGAGAGTTTTCTCTGTTCATCACATTGAAAAAGGAAACAGGAGGCATAGTCAGAAGAGTGAGGGTTTGCTTCTACACAGCTTTGAAAGGATGATAAGCACTGCAAATAATCACAGTCTCCTGGGGAAGGGGGCAAGAGAGGTACTCCTCCTCTCCAGACATTTTTCCCTTCTCTGAAGAGATAAAATTCATCTTAACATAAAGTACTCTTAACTTATTAATCAAGAGACTGAAATCAGCAATAGGTTGTTGATCATGTGGGCCAAGATACCAGAGAATACTCAATCTAGTTTAACGGTCTCGCAGCCAACGAGAGCGAACATTTCTGTGCAGAATTTTGCTGTGAGAAGACAATAATACTCTATTAACTTTCAGGCAATGCTGATTACTTTTTTTAACCAAAAGGCAGTTTTCTCATTTTGACACAATGTAGTAGGGTTTAGCTTATTCCTATTGATTAACATTAGAGCAACCACTGCTGATAGGAATGATCTCCCAAACACAGGGCTTTTGCAGTAGGGTGGATGTAGCATATACTCTATACCTACAGACTAGGTACTGGAGAAAAAAAAACAAAAAAAAAAAAAACAAAACCAAAAAAAACCACCAGTCACAAACAGTGCATTCCCTTATTTCAAATGAGAGGTATAAGAGATATACCAGTATCTCTTTAAATCTCCTTCTCCCCTCCCATTTTACACTTTCTCTATGCTTTTTGAATGAAACCAGAACTGGAAGTTGTAACAGAGGTGAAGAGGTATGCAAAGAACCTTAAGTCAAACCTCCCAACAGGAACTATGCAGATAAAATTATATAGCCCTTACTTCTGGGGATTACAGCTTCAGACCTCAGTTTAACCTCACACCAATGCAGACTCTTCGTCCTCAACAATCGATAGAGGAACGCAATGCAGAGACTAAGACAATAAGCCTACAAAATATTCACAGTAAGTAAGGTGGGACTAGGGTTAATTTTTCCTTAGTTTTCTTCCCCATATTCCCACCTTTTCCTATTTTAGAGAGGAAAAGGACCTTGACGGCATGAAACAATTGTTAATCCCCTCCAGGTTTTAACTTTTCTCCATTTTGGAGTAAAAAAGCAGTGTTAGTTTAAAACCAGACTAAAAGGCAGTGGGAAAGAAGGCACATACCATAACTCTGCTCACAGGACAGCAAACTAAACTAAACAGGATTTGAATTTTCCGCCTTTGAAAATGAAGTAACTATAAATCCCACTAGGAGAAGGCCATTTGCTGACAGAGACCGTAGATAGCAGGTGTTAAATTACCTACTGCCCATTGCCTCATGAATACAGATGTATTGAGAATTACCTTCCAAAAAATAATAATCCAATAAAAGAACAGAGTTCAAACTGACTCACTGGGGAATGGTGTAAACCAGCCAAGATAACATTTCACAGATCATAGCTGTTTCCAGACAGACTGGCTAGAGGATGTTTGCCCGGCATGTCTTTCATGTTACATTAACCTACAGCTAATAGGAGACTCATTTTTACAGACACCATATTTAGATAAGCATGTTAAAAAAAAAACCAAAAACCAAAACAAAAACAAACACACACAGGATCCCCTGCAAATGAACAGGTAATACCTGTTTATCATTCATCGTGCGCAATCACAGAGGAAATGGGATTCCAAGTCTGTTCTTACTGCACACACACAAAAATCCTAAAAAGCCAATGTTTGCTAAAGCCGCTTCTACAGCTAGGGAGAAAAGACAGTATATCAAATACGTCCACAATATACTTGTCACCATATGACAACTATTTTTTTGCTCAATGGTTAACGTTGTGATAATCCACCTTTCAGGTTCTCACTCATTCTGATAACATAGCCCACAGCACTGCTCTAATCAAAACAACATATATGATGCCTAAACCAGATAATCATATGGATAAGCTCCCATTCCCACTTGTGGATAAAAGCAGTGGATATAGGTGGATATAAATCGTAATGCCCAGGTATAACCCATCACAGAGAAAGCTACATCTGAAGAATGACAATAAAAGGACATCCATCAAAGATTGGAGCTGTTTATTTTTGAAAGGAGTAGGGGGAGAAGAGAAGGCAATAGGAGAAAGCAGTTGTTTTTATAAACACATGCAGGTTATTCCTGAATGCCCTTCAGTAAGAGATCACGAACAAGAACCTCTTTTCTATGAAGGAGGCAGTGCCTGATGTCTCCCTGGTTACATTGCACAGTGCCTCTCATTACTGTTTCAGCACATCTTAACTTTTTGCCCCTACAGAGATATAGGAATCTTTACTGAAACTAGTCACATATTTTTGCAATATCATTTTTTAATCTTGTATCCAATAAATATTTGGTTTTGTTAGTGCCACTGGCCGAGTGGCATTTGATAAACTGAATACTGCAGCATAGTTTTCTCATCAATCAAGCCATATAAAAGGCCAACCCAGCAATTTAATCTCCTTTTGCTGCAAGCTGTCTAAACACAGTGCTTTTTAACAAGACAGTTTTGTTCTAAGAGTACACACTCCATCCAAGTCTTGTCATTAATTTGAAAAATCACATGCATGATTCCCAGTCCCTGGGAAACATAAAGCTATCTTACAACTATTCTTTAGAACCTAATTTCTTTCAAACAGAGTTGGAATGATCACTGACACAATAGCTGTCAAAGCAGAAAAATAAAATTTAGGATCCATCAAACAATTTCTTAAATGGTTCCTGGTTTCTTAAAGGTTTTCTTTGTTTGTTGGTTTTGGTTTTTGAGACATGTCCAGATTCTAATTTTAAATTTAAACAGAGGTCGAACAACTCAAAAGTAATTACTTGGTCACACCTATTACAAAGGCATCATGTTTTAAAAACAAACAAGCATGCATTTTTTGCCCTGCTTTCCTAAAGCGGAAGAGAACTCCAGGTATTGGAACCACATATACATCATTTTTATGCATGCAGGGTCAATAGTCTGTTCAATGTCTTTCAGTGACCACAGCATTTGCTACCGACACTGGACTTCTCTATTCAAACACAGCGTGGCAAACTGTTGTGATATATCCCAGGTCTGCCCTACAGGACAAAGATGCTCCTAGGTCTAGAGCAGGAGAGTCAGCCCAGAGCAGACTGGAAAGAAGCTGTTTCAGAAACCTGGGGCAGCCTTCCAACAGGAGCAGAGGGGGTCAAAGACCCAGCCTAAGTCATTCTAAAATGGAGTCTCAGTTTATTGCAAAGACTATATTACACAGCTGCTGACATTCAACAGCCTCTTCAGTCCCAAAAAGAAATATCCAAAAAGATATTTCCCTCCACAGATTATATCACAAACTCACTAGCTCTTCAGATCAAGAATTTTTGTAAACTGACTTCAGTTTTTCATTCTGTCTCAAGCTCAAGTTGATGTTCATCATCAGTGTCATCACCCTCTTGGTAAAGACAGCTAGTAATCAGCAAAAGACCATTGAACAGCTGGTCAGTCGTGATGAGTTCTGCTGGCTTCAAGCTGATGATCTACTGTGGAAGTAAAACACTCTCTACTATTTTACTAATCCTCCAAGCAACCCAGTGTGCCTATTCCCTTATCTCCTACCCCCTGCAGTAAAGAGAAATTAGGCAAAGACAGACTGAAACTTTGCTCCAGGAAAGTTCCCTTTGAAGTTATACATCATTCATGCATTATGTAGAAAACCCTTTTATTTTGACTTGTAAAAGTCAAACTCTCCCCTGACCTGAAAATGTGAGCAGGAGACCTTTTCAATATTTTATCATGAAAACCCATTGTAACAAATTAACATTTTAATCCATTTACCTTTCCAAGCAAATTTTAAAATGTCAAGTATTTTACACAAAATGTACCACCACGCAGAATATTTCTATCCAACAATGCTGGAGTGCCTTTCAGAATTATTCAAAATAAACAATCCATTAGTAAGAATGGCATAATTTCCTAAGGTCTTAACTAACTAGACAGTGAGTACAAAAGCTGAACTGCCATTTAGCAAACCAGAAATGTTTAATTTCAAACTTGAATTTTATCCTTGTTTGGGGCAAAACGAAATTTAAGTGGAGCACAAGTCCCATGCATACACAAGAAATGTTTTTGAACACTTCTGTTCATAACAGCAGATGATCAAGTGGCTGTTTTGACTTAATTTTCACTGTTATTGAGCGTATGGATGCAGAAGGAGCTTAGGAATGATGTGAGAGGAGAAAAAAATCCACAATGAAAACAAAACAAGAAAAACCCTATTCACCCTCATCCCTCTGCAAATCCAAAAGTGGAGAATGAAGGTGAAGAAGATGGTCTAGAAGAAGTCAGGAGAAGCAGAATTGTTCTATGCTACCTGGGACACCATTGCATGTCTATCATCTGGGAATATTCCCCATGGTGACAGGCCAATCACAGGTAATCCCACTTAGGGTCCACATAAATAGCTCGATTCTCCCAGCTGCCTTTTGTTTCTTGCACTGAAACGTCCCAGAAGAAGAGAAATCCTAGGTGAAAGAAGAAATAGGAATAACTATGCTAGGAGAGAAGACTTCGAAATCTGGTACCCATCTGCACAGTGGATAATTAGTCTCAGTCAGACAGAACTCACTACCAGTTGTCAGCGCTTCAGTAATCTAGGGCTCACTTCCCTGAGAAAGTGATGATACACTGATGAACACCAACCTGAGCCAAACACTGGAGCAGTACTGTGGGAGCAATACTGTGATCCCAAACCCCCAGAAGCCTCTGCCCTCAACAGAAGGGTGGAGGAACCTCCTTACAGCCACCATATTCACATGCCCTCCAGTCAGCTTCACAACCAATGTTGCTCATAATCTGGGCAAGGAGATAAACTGAAATGAGGTGCAGGAAATGGTAAAGATTGTAGAGGAAAGAGAAAAAAGTAAAGAGAAAAAAAGAACCTCAAAGAAAAGACTTCTGAACTTGGAAGAAAGTCATACAGAAGGTCCAATTTTATTTAAACAATCAAAAAAATTTTGCTGAGTGTAATTCATAATGAGAAATGCAACTTCTGGTTTTCATTTAAAAAAACCCTCATGTCTCAGCTAATAGAGGGATCCAGAAAAAAAAAAATTATGTTTGCTCCAGCTAGAGGGTGGGAAATGATAAAAGTGGATTTCAAGTATGACAGTCTAGGCAACTATGGGTCCTCTCACATAAATATTCATAACAGTGATGGGCTTTTGTGGTGCTACCAGTTATTTCATCAGACTCCTCTTCAGAGCCAGGAGGTGAAGTAATTAATCTTCACATTACATGCAAAAATGCCATTGTTCTTTCTTCATATCCCATACCTCAATCCCCCATAATTCAAATAGAAAACTGCTCAAGTAATCAAAAGTGATTCGTATTCTCAGTTCAAGGAAAACCTCAAGTCCAGGTAATTCTGTGCCTAAGTTAGCCATCTTAATTGGGATGG
Source organism: Morus bassanus (assembly GCA_031468815.1). Taxonomy (NCBI): domain Eukaryota; kingdom Metazoa; phylum Chordata; class Aves; order Suliformes; family Sulidae; genus Morus; species Morus bassanus. The sequence continues at coordinate 10,540,545 of CM062583.1, forward strand.
CATTTGGCCTGCCTACAACACTTGCTTCAGGACAGTGCACCTCAAGACATTTTCATCAGCGCTTTGGTGTCTCAGAATTGAGAATATCTACACAAAGTACTGTGTTACATCTGACCAATCTGTTTTCTGTTTCAGCCTATGCTCAGGAGATGAGAAAATTACTATCAATCAACCTTTAAGAGGATGAAAATTTAAGAATTCACATGTACTTCCCAGAATCTGCAGGTACAAATTCTGAATTGGTGTTTTTAGCAGCTTCTGAAATAGGGAAGATTTCTTTCCTCCCATAAGGAAAAAGGAGGGGGAAGGAAAGAAACTCGAGCTTACTTTTTCATTATGGCACATTTTAAAGCCTGATTAGCAATTATCTCAACCTTACTAAAAAAGTAAAGTTTTAAGGTATTTATTAAATTAGTCTCCTAAGAGACTAGGTCTGTACCAGCATTCAGCATGCTTCTGGCTGTCTCTTGCACATTGTAAGTTTAGAGAGCTATTTGCCAGGCACTATTTTATGTTCATTGATATTTAGTATAAAATTACTTTTTCTAAGTGGCAGCTCTTTTTAATGATGGGAGGAAGGAAGAATGGAGGTACCAACTGTTGCAAATTTATATTTTTCTAAGCTGTCCCAAATTTCTTATTCCAGAGATGCACTTTTTCAGTGAGACTTTGACAAGAAAAACCATGAAATCAACAGAATGGTTTAGACATTCATGGCATATTTGGGACTCATTTGAAACACAGAAAAGTGTCAGCAACACTTTTTCCATACATATGGGCCGTTCAGAAGGAGTTGTCATCATCATCATCTGCATTCAGGAGTAGAGGCAAAAAAAGTTATACGGATATAGTTGTTCACGTGAAGAGCAGCTGTTGAATATATCCCAATCATCTGCATGGAGACTGAAGGAGAAGAATTACACTCTTAGGAGCTATTTTATTAATTTCAGAAGTTTGAGTATCTTGTTATTCACCTAGGATACAAATTCAACCACCCTTTGAGAGGAAAATGAGGCTCAGAATGAGCTGCATTCTGTTGGCAGCAGTTTTTCAACAGTCTAAGTGTCACATTACCATTCTGACAAAACTGATCTGTGACAAAATCATACAAGAGTTAACTTTAATAAACTCCACTGCCTAAGTAAAACAGCTTTGACTACTGCTTTTGAATACCCAGAGGTCAAGATCTGTTCTTGGTTTTGCAGTCTTGTGGAAAATTACTTCATCTGAGAGCTCTGGGAGTTTTCTCTCTCTCTCTCTTTTTTTTTTTTTTTTTTTAATTCTCTCAATTTTTGTAGGGTCCTTCAGAGATAAATAAATGTCAAAAGTGAACACAAGGTAGTGTTCTGCTTTGAAAAGTGACTCAGTAAAACAGTGTGAGATTACACATATATTCTGTTTCACTGACCAGGTTCGTCTGGTTTATAAGCAAAGAAAAGCTTTTTTTTCTTAGCTGTGGCCCTGCAAATTCAACCTGAGGTCTCAACAATTAAGCTATACTTCTTCATTATAATTGATTATCTGCAGGTGTGGCTCCCTGCAGTTCATTACCATACATACCATTCTCCACACAATCCTTTGGCAATGGAGCCTCTGATAATGGACCCCTTGATTGTGTGGAGAGCCAAGGCGAATCTTTTTTGCTCTCCAGCAGCTGTTTGTTCCCACTGTCTGTGCTGCAGAACTGCAACATCTGTATTTATCATCTCTCACAAAAGCAGATCTGCCAGCTATGAAGATGCTACATTTCAACCTTCCTCAGGGTCCTCATGCACTCTATTTCTAAAGTTCAAAACTAAACCTCTTGTTCCTGAGGTAAAGAAATACACATCACCAAAGATTTTTGAATTAAGCTTATATTCCAAGTCTCTTCTCCCTACCACACTCAAGTAACATTTCAACTGTGCTCACAATGTGACAATGCAACATGGAAGTTATTTTAATCTGGTCAGGTGTCTCAAATAGTCAGTGATTATTTTATATGCTTTTGTTTGCTGAAAGAGTCACACACAGTGGGAAGAGCTAAACAGGGTTTGTCTGTATAACTCCAGAGGATCTAGCATTTGACTGTCTAAAGCAGTATTTTCAAGGTGCATTTTCCCCTCCCCCTCTGATTCAAAATAGAGGTTGTTATCATGAGCCTCTATGAACCTTATTTCATAGCGAATGCAAAAAACTAGGTTAAGGCATTATTAAGCTTGTAGAGATAGGCACATAAATACACCATAAAAGATCTGAACATGAAAAAAAGTCTGTTCTTTTATATTGTCTGTTCTGCTGCCACGCTCTGTACATGAAAGTACAATTCTTATAAACAAAGTTATTTAAAATAACATAATTATGAACCTGAAGACTACTGTAGAGAACCTTCAAAAGGGCAGAATGGGACAATGCATTCACTCTTTAGCACTTTGTAATCCATGCAGTGAAAAGCTCATTTTACATTGGTATAACATAGTGCTTTTTTAATATAGGAGATATAAAAAACAGAATGAGAGAGAAAACGGGTGGCCCAATATTCCAGATATGAGTTGGCCAACTATTACCTAAACAATATGTTTATCAATGTAAACAAGCCTTTTAAGGATTTGCCTAAAGGAGCACGGAGTTCCTAAATATACTGGGTCCCATTCCAAGATGAGGAACCATTACAGATTTTCCCAGAACAATTCAAGAAATTGTCCTTTGGGTTTTCAACCCTGGACAGCAATCCCAACTGTCCCATCCTCCCAGACTGAGTACAATTAACAGAAGTCCTTTTCCGCTCAAACAGCGGCCATAAAACAAAAGTGCATTACCTAGTAATTCCTGCAGCAAGACTTCTTCACACTGCTGTCTCTACTTGGCAAACAATAATGTTTAACCCACATTAATTAACAGCTGCAGGAGCCACTCACAGTAAAGACAATATTGAGATGTTTCAAAGGAAGACTGAAGCCTTTGGGTATATCTCATGAGGGGCTCAAATACAGCAGCTCTGCTCTAAGGAATCCCACATGGAGCACATCCTGGCATCAGACAACCCAAGCAATGGCAAAGCAAGTCTAGGATACAGCCTGTGCTAACGATGCTACTGCTCTTGACAGAAATTTGCTATTTTAGGAAAGTGGAAGAAACAGCTTTACTAGTATACGTGCCCTTAGCTTTTTCATACAAACAGCAGGTCAAGAAAGAAACCTTGCTTCAGGGATTCATTGTACAAATGCTTTAGGAAGCCAGGCAACAAGTAGAAATGGGGATGCAGCTTGTTATCTTAGCTATCAACACCTTATCAACAACTCACACTCCTGAAGTGATGAATGTAAATGCAATTAGCACTCTCTCTCCCTTTCCTCATGAAAGTATCTCTGCCTTTTTCCAATTTCACAGAGATGTTTTTAAGCTCTGGATATGCAGCATATGTCCAATCATTTATCCATCTGACCTTTGTTTGGCCAGGAAATAAATGGTCTTCATGGTAAAGAGCTTCATAATGTAAAATCTAGAAGACACAGTGAAGTCTGAATTGCCCTCTTTGATAGAGTTATGCACTGCAGGTCCCATAGGGAGTAGCAGCCCTATTAGAAGACAACGGTGATCTTTCTCTGTCACTGGGCAGGATATTTAATCCTGTACCAGTAAGAATTTGAGGGGATCTTGCCAGCTGATTAGCTTATGAACACCCAATGTACTAAAAAGGAGTTATTTACTTTTTTGTGTCGGTTTGCATTCACACCTACTCTTCTCTCTTTTTCTCCTCCCTCACAAGTTAAAAACTAAGCATAGATTCAACAAAACACAAAAATTGACTTTTAGATAATCTTGGATCAACTAAAATTCATAAGTTCCCATATGACTCGGCAGTGACTGCACAGGAGGTGCCAAAAGAAATATTTTGGAGGTTTTAGGGTGTTGACCTCTAAGGAATACTGCAAAGAAATTAAATGCCTCACCTCCATTCAGTACCAGAACCTGAATTCAGATGTTTCTTCTGCTTATGTTGAGCCCAGACCTGCTGCATCCTAAAATTCTACTTTACCATGGGCTGACATATGCTCTCAATTTCTTATCTAGAAGCTGGTCCACCCCATAAAAGTATTCAAACATTCAGTAGGCCAGAGAGGGGGAATGACTCTGTCATCCCAATCCCAAATGGCTAAAATACCACTCGCCTGCAGAAACAAGGGAATGTCCCTGCTCCTCATCTTTGCTTTGACTCATACCACAGATTTGAACATCTCGAATTGGCTCGAAGGGAAGGCCCCAGCAGAGTTCAGGCATGCCTATCAGATCAGCTTCCCAGGCAAGAGAAGCAGAGAATCCTCAGTTTTAAATTCTAATGCAGTTCATGTGTGGCACAGCTCAGAGCTGCAAATGGCTCTGAAACATAAGCAGGAACAGGACTGAGCAGCAGCTGAGCACAGATTTTTGTGGTGGAGGGAGATGAGGAGTCCTATTGGCTAAATGTGAAACTAGAAACAGAATTGCACAGGAGTTAATTTGCCCTTGAGATAACTCTATGGAGAGCACAAACACAAGTGCCTGTACAGGCTAAAACATGGTATATTGGTAAACAGAAGAAATACCTGATATCATAGCTAGCACTGCCAGTATATGTCAGATCTGACCATCAGTATTATATATTCTCTAGGACTGGAGAAACTATGAACAAAATCAAGGAGCAAAGGATAGGCCAACCTCATCAAAAAGCATGGTGACTCGTACTCAGATACTCAGGTTTTAGCACCTGTGACCTGCTAAGCAAAGGAAAGAGCTGGAAGAGTTCAACACAAGCCCTTCATACACTGTCATTTAGAATTCTTGCCCATCCCATTCTTGTCAAATTCACAGCATTTATACCCATTAGGTAAAAATATCCAAGCTAATACAAGGTGAAAAAGGAAAAATATTGTCAGTTCTTATGTTGTTTGAGCAATTTGGAAATGTATTTAGTTGTGGCAATTTGATTGGGAGGTAACTTGCTCAAAGTTATGTGTAAGTCAGAACAGTAGTAGTAGTAGTAGTAGTTTCATTATCAGTACATTGTTGCAATCTCTCGTCTTGAATTGTCACTACCCAGCACTCATCTCCCTATCACAATCTGCAGCAGCAGCCGCCAAGTGATAAGGCTTCATGTTTACCTTTAAGAATGCCAATTGTTCATGCTGTCAGTGCTCAGGTTTTATCACTGGTTCAGTGGCAGTAAGATTGAGTTCTGGGAGGAGGGAGCCTGCATTATGTGACAACAGCTAGATGCAAGGACAGCAGTATTTTTTGATTGACAAGTCAGCTGCAAAGCCAGCATTTACTAACCATTTGAGTCAGCCATGACCAAGAAGAGAACCTGATGGCAAGATGATAGCCCAACTGATTGCAGATTTTGTGTGCACAGAGAACTACAAATATGCTCAGTAATTCTCAGATTTTGCATGCACAGAGAGCTGTGAATATGTTCAGTGATTCTCGCATTTTGCCTGCATCCCACACATGATCTGCAGAGTAGAAGTAGTGAAATAGATTATTTTTCAAGCCACATTGATCTCTGCAGGAAAGCAAGCAGTCCAAGACTTTTCACAGGCTCTCTGAAGGTGTGTTTATTTTGGGTTTTTTTGTTTAAGTATATTTGAAACCAGAGATTTTTATCTGTCCCTTATTTGGCTTTTTTGAATGGAGTCAGCTTAGTGGGTGATCTCACCATCGGAGGGGAAATGCACTCAGGTAGACAAAGGTGTGACTATCAAGCAACGTTGAGAAATTATAGCAACTGCAGGTACAGAGAAAAAAGGTAACACAAATAAATGAAAAAGCCCATAAAGCCAGGGAAGGAAAAGGCACAGGTACATACAGGAGGATGACTCTCAACTGGATAATTTATTCAGACTTTTTAAAGATGACTTGCATAAACCAGAAATACACAGTGGTAACTTCTCCCTGAAATCCAAAGTGAAGATACTGAATACTTAAAAAAAATCTCCTTAGTTTTTCAAATGCTTGGATTAAATTGGAGAGCAAGAATAAACAAAAATAAAATAATTTCTCCATTTCAAATGCAGAAATAAGCTCCAATAAGCTTAGAGAGGACTCAGCCCATCTGATATCATCCTATTTCACCTTCTGCTTATTAAGGAATAAAATGAAGTTATGGTACAACTTTTCTTTCCCTCAATACCCAGGACACTTTACCTGTTCTAGCAGGATAATTACTCTTACCTTATCTGCAAGAAACTTATGTGATTGCTATTACTACAGTTAAACAGGGAACACCATTCCATGTTTAATGATGATATCCAAAGACAAGAAATGGTAGGACTAAAAGCAATAGAACTAAAGACCTTGTACTGCATGTGGGATCACTAAATCGATAGCATGTGAACATAGCATTCTGTGAAACACCCATCACTAGAGTTACATGTTGTTGTGTAAAAAAAAAAAAAAAAAAGAAAAAAAAGGTAAGTGTCCTCACAATGTACTTAGGGGAACTGTGACATCAGGATCAGTGGTCTGATCCTGACCATTGTATCAGGTGGTAAACTTGGATATTGCTCTGAGTTCCCAATGGGGCAGACCTTTGCTAGGTTAAGACTAAAAAAAGGAAATATTAGGAGAGGGTGTTTGTAATTGGTACGTATAGTTTCTCTGGAAGAGGACATGAAAAGCCAACTGGAAGGATGGGTTTATCAGAAGATTCATAGGAAGTAGCATAAGGGCCAGTGGAGTGACACAGACATGAGGTCAGTGGCTGACAAGATTCAGAAGTCCACCTTCCCTGCAAGCTTAACTCTTCCCAGAGAATGAAGCAAATGAAGGAAGGAAGCTTCAGTGGATGCTGATGGTCCTTTCTGCTGAAGTATTTATTACCTTTGCCCTCCTCACCTTATGGGTGGATTTATTCTGCCCTCATTTTAAAGAGGGAAAACTGAGACATGGAGCAGAGTACATCAGTCCCTCAAGGGGAAAGAAGTGTTTGGCGGCTGAGTTAGGATCCAGGTTAATTGGTCTTCCTTAACTTGCAAACAAAGACTCCCAGCAGCTACGATCAGGTCTGTGTACCCAAACCTAGGCTAAAGAACCAGCTCAAGAACGCTGCTGGGAACACAATGTCCATGCAAGGTGCACAAGCAGTAATACAGTTTAAGCAATACAAGTAGATCAATATCAGCAATAAGATGGGATCAGGTAGGACAAAACTTGCAACACTGAGCCCTCATTTAAAGAACAGTTGGAGAAGAGTGCAAGCAAATCTTTCTTGTTAGCATTTCCATATATTATTCCCTGATAACTGGAAATTAATACGGTTCAAGATGAGGTTAATATGTTGTAACTACTTAGAGGACTATGGTCACATTAATTCTTAAAATCAGTGATGCAGGATATTTGCTAATTGGGCAGAGAAGATGCTGGGCTAAATGAGGCCTCAGAATACTACTTCCATTGCTGCTCTTGTAATGAATCAAGAGAAGAGGGGAGGAAAGGAGGGTGTCTTGGCAGAAAAACATGTTCTGTTCACATAAACTGTCATGTGTGCAAGGACAGCACAAGACTTCCTCCTGACGTGACTGACTCAGCAGAGGCTCTGCAGAAAGCTTTGCCAGCATCTTAAACCCCAAAATTAAAGCCCTCATTTGATTTCCTTGTAATTAAAGCTTCCACATCTGGCATTTTGCTGTCATTTGGCCTTCCCTCTTTTCTGCATGACACCAAGGTATCCTGCTAAAAGAAGGAATTAAGTAATTATTACAGCTGTTCCCACAGACATCTAAAGCACTGTTCTCAGGTAACAGATTTTGTTAAAATTATTGGACTAGAGTTGTCATCTGTTACTATGGCGCAAACATCTACCCTGCCTCTCTTTTACATGCAACATATAATAAAAAGCTCAGTAGAATCCGCAATACTAAACCCAATCTTTTTTTGTCCATCAGTTGCTAATCTGGTTGTCAAATTAATAGAATCCAAAAGAGCACCTGATGTGATACACAAAACTTTGGAGCTATTCTCAGTTTAGAAAAAATTTTGCCTCTCTGCTGAGACTAGGAGGTGTGGGTTTTGGTTGTATTACGACAGTAGTTAATATGAAACCTGTATAATTACTTGACATTTCTTCTGCTTCTACTGCTTATTCTCCCCACCTGAAACCACATTCTTATGACATAACCACCTCTACAGCAGCCATCTTTGATGTGACAAGTTGACTGTAACTTCACTCAGGGAAGAAGCAGCAGGAGCCTATGAATTCTCAAATACTGAATCTTGTCCTCATGCAAAAGTATTTGGTAATAAAAAAAATGAAGTGAGGGAAGGAGAAATAAAATAGAAGTGTCTGCAGAATTGCAGCTCAACAATATGCTTTTCAAAGTTTACCAGCAGGAGTCAGTAACTCTGTCAGGAAGTTCATGTCTGTGTGATGAAGTAGGACTATTCCCAGGCAGAAAAATCCTTTTGATAAGCTACCCACCCACTGCTAATAGTAATACACTTGGGAAATTAATGTTTCCTTTTACATTGAAAGTTTTTTGGTTGGGTTTTTTTTGTTTGTTTGTTTGTTTGGGGGTTTTTTGTTTTGGTTTTTTGGTTTTGTTTTTTTTTTGGTTTTTTGCGTGCCTGTGCTTTTCTGGGAATATTCACACCAGGTATTTTCTTTGTTTCATAGCCTTGTTACCCAAATCAAACCAGTGAGAACTTCAATGGAATTGCATTATGGATACTGTGGAAGAAGTTTTAGATGAACATACATCAAACAAGCCATAATTAATGCTCAGACTGGATAAATTAGTAAACATAAGTTTAACTGAAGGGCATACCAGAAGTTTTTCAATTTAAAAAATATTTTCCTCAAATGGAACAAAACAATCCTCTCCCTCTTCTGCTTAACAGCAGCAAGAACCACCTGTATGAACCCAGGCTTAATTTTCTATTGTTACAGCAGCTGCAATAGCAGTGTGTGAGCTGTTCTGATAGCTGTAGAGTGCATCCATATTGATAAGTGACTTTTATTTTTGTGAATGCAAGTAACATCCTTTTTTTTTTTTAACAGAAATGAAAGAATAAAGGGTATCATCACAATTTCCACCAGAATAAAAGTTTGTCAGCTACACTGGCGAGAGGGATTAACTGGCAGCAGAACTACAGATAAACATTTCCTGAACTGCACATAGTGCCATGAAAGTACATGAGGAATATTGTGCTCTGAGAAAGACAGGGAAGAAAAAACTCCACCAAAGCCATTGTAGCCATTGCAATAATTTACTGATATTTGGGGCGTGCAGCTCAGTTATCCCTCTGTCAGAGCGCAACTAATTTCACTCTCACAAAGCCTAAGTAGTCAATCTTGTTAAATGGACAAGAGTTCAAGGTGGATGTAAAAAACCCCAATGGTTTAGCATGAAGCTCCACCTGATGAAGGAACAATAAGGTTGGTTTTGAGTGCCCATAATGACTCTCTTTGGACCTGATCTTCCATCACTGCCTTTTGCACTAGTTTAGCAAGTTTTGGCATATGGACCATCCTCAGTGCCAACAAAGACTCCCTTCCATGGCTCCTCCTTCTCCCTCATTAATTAAAATCCAGAGCTCAGGAATAAATGGGATGCAGGGACCTGTATTGACCTTCAGAATCGATGAAGTTCAGTGGTTCCCGAGACACAGAAAAAATCGCTGAGCCACATTAGCCTTAACAGCAGCAAATTGCTATGGCTGCAGTCATTGATGATCTCATGAGGCTGCAGAAAAGTGGGCAATTGCAGCTACATCATGGAAGAAGGTACATAAACATGCAAAGATCATCCGCCTGCATCTGCAATTTGAAAGTAACTTGTAGCTGGTGCTATAAGCCAGAGAACAGCAATGGAAAAATAAAGAGTTTACTTTAAGGGGATGTAACTATGTAACTTCCAAGAATGGGCTTTCAGAAGCAACGATGCATTTTCTCTAACATGCGTCTTCCACTGCACAAGTTCCAGAAGCCCACAGACACCTGGATTATAAAACTTTAGGGAGTAACACAAGCACAAACATAACTGTATAGACTTTCCTCAAGGCAAAGGGTGATAAATGACCCAGCAAAGCATTTAGTTGTTGCAGAATATTACACACATTCCAACCAAAGAAAAAAAAACAAACAATCCCCACCTAGAGACATTAAAATTCTGAAAGAAACACAGAGCTTGGAAAAAGGATGCTTAATGAGCTACCTCGCTACAGGCAGCCTTTGTATCTATGATTAATTTCATGTTTCCTCTCACATTTATTTTAGGAAGGGGAAAAATGACTAACTATCCAAAAGGTGAACATCAAAGCTTTGAAGTTATACTATTTCAGCTCCAAAATTTCCAGCACTCTGTGTGTATGCATGGCTGAGCAATTAGCAGCAGGCTTTAAACCAAAGACTGATATTTTAAAAAATCATTATAGAATCATAGAATCATTAGGGTTGGAAAAGACCTCTAAGATCATCAAGTCCAGCCGTCGGCCCAATACTACCATGTCCCCTACACCATGTCCCCAAGTGCCACGGCTACACATTTTGAACACGCCCGGGGATGGTGACTCCACCACCTCTCTGGGCAGCCTGTTCCAATGCCTGACCACTCTTGCAGTGAAGAAATTTTTCCTAATATCCAGTCTAAACCTCCCCTGGCACAGCTTGAGGCCATTTCCTCGCATCCTATCACTAGTGACTTGGGAGAAGAGGCCAACCCCCACCTCACTACAACCTCCTCTCAGGCAGTTGCAGAGAGCGATAAGGTCTCCCCTCAGGCTCCTCTTCTCCAGGCTAAACCCCCCCAGCTCCCTCAGCCGCTCCCCATCACACTTGTGCTCCAGACCCTTCCCCAGCTCCATTGCCCTTCTCTGGGCATGCTCCAGCAACAAAATGTCCTAAGTGATTAATTCGTGATTAAGTGTCTTGATTTTTTAATGAACAACTTAACATCCTTACCAGGAGCTGTTTTCTGAGGGTTATGGCTTTCTTCCCTGGATTATGGACCCTGGCAGCAAGTGAAACTGAAACCCAGAGTGAGTTACAACTTCCAGAAACCCCAACCAAAATCCTACAAAAACCCATAGCCCCAATTTCAGGGCTTCTCTTCTGTATTGTCCTATGCTACACTGAGCTTGTAAAGCATCAGGTAGTAAACAAAAACACTATTCTCAGCTGCATTTTGTGTGAAGATCTTTGCAAAGACATCATCTCCTACAACGGGAAAAAAGTGAAGCAGCCCTGAGGATCTGGCAGGCAAGCGAAGGATGAATTAACTTTTTTGTGATGAACTGAATCTCCTGTGATAAAAAAATCATCAGCTCACTTAAAAATGAGGCATGTTTCACAAGCTTATTCTTGTGATGCAAGTTAGATATTTATGCAGTTGTGCTATCTCCAGGTTTCGGAACTTAGGCTTTAAACATGCGCTGCAATATATACACACAGTAGCTTAAAACCATCACTTTATGTATCCTAGTGCTCCTACCATTGTGTCTACTAGTATAGTTGAGGCAGTCCCAGCAGCTGCAAAAGGCTGGAAACGGGGGAGGAGGATGGAAATTCTGGGCCAGATACAACCACAGACATCTGTACAACATGGCTGTGTTTCCAACTCTGCTGCTAGCTAAGCTGTAGACCAAAAGCCACATCCCACAGAGAAGAGAGGAGGACAGAGAACTTGGCAAAAGACTCTACTGAATTATGTTCCATCATAAATACAGTAAACCTAGCCGGCTCTATAAGTCTCTTCCCTGCATTCAGTCTGGGCTGCTAGAACTATTCTTTTGGTCTTTTATTCAGTTATTTGATGGAGATTCCAATAGCACCAGAATTTTTTACCTTCTTTCACACTTGACCTTCAGACTTTCTGTGGCATTCAACACAGCTTTGCCCTCTAGGCAGGAGTGTGCTAGGATAGGATCTGAAATTCAAGATCTGCTGGGAAAATTTAAGCATGTCTCAAGCCAACATATCTCAGTTTTCTCATCAAACACTGACCTATCCGAAAAGCCCGCAGATAATGTGAACATTCATGGTTTCTTTCAAACAGCCTTTGTTACTGCTCTGTGTTCACTTCCATGGTCTACTCCTTTTACCGGTGTATAGCATTGGTGCACAACCATCCACAGCACACTTCTAAAGAGAAGCAGCATTATTCCTCCAGAGATCCAGGGATAATGTTATTAGAGGTCTGATTCCCATAGCAAGTACACTGCAACCTTAATAAACCATGTATTTGCATCAGGAGATTATGTCCCTGAGTGCGGGGGAATGGACTCAATTAATAGCCTTTCTCTATCCCTGACTGCTGTGATCCCTCCAGCAATTCTGCGCTGCAAAAAACATAGCTCCAGAATGACAAATTGATGCTTTTTTTCCTTTTAAAACAAGTCACTTCTTATTTTATGGCTACAGCAGATGCACTTTCCTCAGTTAGATTTAAGGAGGACAAGCTGGTTATATTTCTCTCTGTTTTTGCCAGAAGCTTTGTATTTTGTGCTTGTTGCCTCAGGACAGGGCTGATCTAATTCCACAAACCACGGTTGATCTGTTTTGCTTTTGCTGAGCAATAGCTCACAAAAATAATCTCTATGATCCTGACTGCAGCAGTTGGGCAGGGTTAGGAAGTCAAAGCTCTGACGTACAGAGGCATGTACCTTTCTCTTTAATTCTGTGTGCTTCCATTATCAGACAGTAATTCAGATAATCTTCCCTTTGAATTTTAGATAAATAACTCCTTGCACCTTTTTTTCCTGGCATAACTGAGTTTTATCCCCTCTGCATGAATGAAAATACATTGAGAACTACTACTGTGAAAATAAAACAGTCCCCTTATGTTGGCTGCAGGGTGCCTGATCTGAAGAGCCTCTCAGGACTAGCAGCTGGTGCTAGTTAGCATCTTTCTGGCAGTCTCAGTCAAGCTGCCAATGGCAGAGTGAACCGAAGACTCACTGCTCTCATGCCTCCAGAGAGGTTCTTGCTTCCTACAGTAATGTAAGGGCATACTGGTAGATGCAGGCAGGGTAGCTTGTACTGCTAATGCCTCTGCCATCTCTATCACATGGATAAACAGCTCCTTTCAAGATACAGTGCCACCAAATTAATTGTCCAGAACACATTTTTAAGCTTGTCCCTCTCTCAAATTCAAAGTTGTCCATCTCCTCAGTGAAAAGCTGTGTTTTAAATTTGTACTACAGTGGAGTTAGGCAGCCTCATGCACATGCAGAATTTTGCTCCTCAACCATATCTGTCCCCAGTAATGTTGAAATCAGTCATTTCCTTTAGTATCCTTGCCCTTGTCTCAGTGTAGGAAAGTGAGACTTTACAGACTCACACTTCTGCAGGTCCTGAAGAAACTTTTCTTGCATTGTGAAAATTCAGATAGAATAAAAATTGTGGAGCACATACAGAGTTACTTCTGTGATAGTTAAGTGGCTCAGTCCTGTGGCTTTGATCACTGAGTAGTTTTCATTTTTCCCAAACTACAAATTTCATCTCTTCCGAGTTAGCACAGAAACGACTATATTGTTTCTCCCAGTCACAAGGGAAGCTCATAGACCTCAAAACAGAAGCTATCTTTTCCCAACTGACTACTTCTGTTCCTGTTGTCTCTTTGTTTTCTAAAAGTTCATAACCAATCTTGCAAACCAGAACATCATGCCCTCCCTCTGGTCCCTTATTCACTCACCCAGAGTGAAATGAGACCTTTGAGCTAAAGAGACTGCAAGATCCTTCTCCAGTCCTATTCTGTCTCTCTCACTCAAAACATTCATCTTTTCTCAGCTTTCTCCCTCAGATAGGTGATGTGATGCATTTACATCTCTGCTTTCTTTCCTTCATTTTTCTTGTTGCCTGCAATTCGTACAGACCTTCTACAAACTCCAGGCCTCAGAACATCCCAGTTCCAGGCCGATGTAAATACAACTTGCCTTAACAAACTTCACTGCCTTGTTACAATTCCCCCATTTCAAGAGTTAAAAGAGCTTTCCCCTTCTCCTTTCATCATTTGTGTCAAAAATTCCTTTCTTCCCATTATTACTGGACTCTGACAGCAGTTGCCCTATTTTATTTCATGTTTTACAGTCAGGTATCCTGTCTTAAAATTCAAAAGGAGGGTTGGATAGCTTTCTTAGCAGTAAATGCCTGGGAAGGTACCAAGGTAACCCTGTTCCATTTCTGTCACCATCTTTTATTCTTCGGTATGGGAGGGCTGCGCAGTGTCAGAGCTCCCCATTCAGTACACTGCTAGATGTGCTGATCTTGGAATCAATTCTACTGATATTTTATTTATTCTGGAGGAAAGGAATAGAATAGTTTTAATTATTAAAAATATTCATTTTCTGTTGTTAAAATGAGTGGTCTGTTCCATATGATATATCTTTTACTAGCTTATTGACTGAAGGATGGAAGAACCTGTCTTCTGTTTCACAGTATTTATTCAACTGGCTCTGTAGATGTTTAGAATTCAGGGACTGCTTGGGGCGGGGCTAATTTAATTTAATCAGGGTGTGTGCTTATTTATTTTTCTATTAAATGATCTAAATAATTATGATTGTAGCAGAGCACTAGAAAAAAATAATCCCTCTTACCAGCAAAAGATGGCAGAAATAATTCAAACACCAGTGAGGAAGAGGGAAGAGAGCAAAATATCCCTCAAACTTTGCTAATAGTTAGCTGTCATGATAATCAGTTTTTTGATGTTCTATGCTGTGACATCACACCCCATGCAAAAAGTAATACCCTGGGGATCTACATACTCTTAGCTACAGAAGGCAAAAAATAAGTCCAAACATTTCCTTTCACCAGTCTATGCAGAAAGAATGACAGGTTTATCCTTATTTCTCATCTTTTTAAGTGTTTTTTTTTTCTTTTACAACCTTATCCATTAGAAATCTTGCCCTTTATTTAAAAATAAATTAAACCCTTGCATTTGAGACAAGATTTGAAGATATGAAGCAATCACACTGTACAGATTCAGAAAGCATGGAAAGACAAGCTAAGAAATATATTTAAATCTCAGGTTTTCTTCAGACCTTTCTTGGAATACAAACAATAAAAATGACTGTTTTGTTTTCAAAATAATCCAAGAACATGTACAATATACTTCCATTGGTTTACTCATCTGAACTGGGGAAGAATTACCAGCACTGTGGTAACAACGTATAAAGGATGGATGTCCATACCTACACTGCCATCAGCATTTGAACTCAGAGTGAGGAGCACACCATTGCTTCAGCACTGAACACAGTAACAGAAACATCATCTCAGCAAAAAGTACGTTTGAGAAATATACCTGGTGCATACTGCAAACTGCCATTTGACTGGGCTTCCGCTGGGCTTTAGAGCTCCATCCTATACATTTGGATTTAAGGTGCGTACATATCAGACTACAAATGATCTGAGTTCAACTCCACTTGACATTGCAGGAAAACACCAGCCTATACAAACATCTTACCAAGTAAGCATTTTGTATGGTTGTGCTGGATATAGCACGGTGTTATACAGTCTTTAAATGAAAGGCAGCAGTGAAGGAGACAACATCCACTGCAGGATAACTGAGATTTACATACTCGTATTTCCCTAAAACATCAGGAGTGAAATTTGAACCTCTGAAGTCACAGCAGTTGCACTTAGGATCAATCCAGCCTTTAGTCATCAGTTAGAATAGATATTCTTAAAAAAAACAAACAGAAAAAAATAACAAAGAAAAAGAACTTTGGAGTCTTTTTGTTTTTTCTTCCATTGACTGTAATTTTTCAGGTTGCTTTACCTGCTGTCATGTGCAGTCTATATATTTCCTGAACTTGTTTTCTTCCTTTGGGAGTGAATACACTGATTTGATGTACAGTTTCCCTATATTTATTCATTTAGGAGAAGTTTTTCCAAAATGGCTGAAGAATTTAACCATACAAATCCCTTTGACTCTCAATGCAATTTGTTTTCCAAAATTCTCTAGATGCTTTTGAAAACTCTAAAACCTCAGTCCTACAATAAGTCTGCTTTGTGCTCTATTGTATTTTTGTTTCACAATTGTTCTACTGAACTGGCTTACAGGCATGCATATTTGCTGATCAGCACATTTTAAGGAACCCTGGAGAATACGCATAAAATTCATTGTCTTCTGTAAGGTAATCATAAGCACTCACAACAGAATGTTTATGCATCTTATGCTGCCCCAGCTCACACATAAGTACATTAGAATTCAGCAAAATTACTCTGAAGGCTCAGCAGAAGCCAAGAGTGAGTGGGAGAAATGTTTCATTGGATAGTTTTAAATCTCCACTCATAAATTAGAGGAAACAGTGAACTGTTTGCAATAGAGTATTAGCCACACTCAATTTATTCCCTGATACACCATGGGGCAGCATTTTGTATCAGATTTACCCTACTGAACACACTGAATTCCTCAGCTCTACTGAGCATTTCAGAATAGTAATACAGAGGAGGCAGGTGAGGTGAATCATAAAAGATCGGAAAAGGCCAAATCATTGTACTTACCTTTCAGCTTTCCTACATTACAGTGCTCACCAAGTACAGCTGTAGCATCAGTGCACAGGGTAAATGGTGAGCAGATGTGGTGGGGTTGAAAATCTGAAAGATCTCAAGTGGGATCATCCACACAGTATGCCCAGTGTAGAACAAGAAGCCGCCTTTCATTCCTTTGTCTCTGAAGTTTAAAAATTAAATTGATTTGACAGAGTTCAGCCCAGACTCACTGAACTCAGTTAGACTGGCATATCCAGGCTCCTGACTAGATCTACATGGATTAAAATTTTTCCCCCCTTGAGACATAACTGTGTTTTTCTGCAACAAAGCAACATCCTCTAGCAGTCTGTACATTTGTGAATGTTTCAAGGTCACTTATTTGAAAAACATTGAATGAACTGCCCAAATTACTCAGGGTTAAAATAAAAAAAACGTGTTACAGAAAGATACCTGCAACAGTCATTCGAGCCTAGAAAATCATGGCTCAGCAAGCTATTCCGCTATTGCAGACAACTCCCATTGACCCTCTCCCATGACATTTTAGGCAACAGAACAACATGCAAACTTAAAGTAAGTTAGTTTCCAAGAGAAAGATTTTAAGAGTTTTTTTATTCAAGAATTATTAAGCCCTATGTTGGTTAAAATTGTACGCAAGGTAGGTGAAAGAAGAAAAGATGACAAAAGATTACGGGTAAAAAAAAATATTCCAGTACCTCAGCCTAAGGAGCCTATAATTACAAACTGAATCACCATGAATACACACTGAATACCTACATCATTAGCCACCTTCTGGAATGATTAACTGGATGATCAGATTAGTAACTTTCTCTTAAAGTCTCAATTTTCTGTAGGCTAAACAGAACTAATTCAGCATCTCCGAGTAGTTTGGGAAACAAATTCACCTGGCAGTATCAGAAATAATACAAAGCCTGAAATGACAGCTTGTGTTGGTAAGCTTTTGAAAATTTACTTACTAAAGTTCTTACTTTAGAGTCACAGTTTGTATTTTGCCATTTACAGATCGTATGAGCTCACCTTGAATTTTTTTTTTCCATCCTCCTCCTAATTGTTGATAAAGACTTTACATTGGACTCTGTTTCTGATGTCCTAACTTAAAATAAATCCATATAAATTAGTAACAATGAATATAAGGAAATTATCAGCCAGCAAAACCAACGGGTAGGTGACTGCAATGGAACACTGACACACGCACCCCGCCACACCCCCCCCCCAGTCAGCTAACCATGCTCAAAGAGAAAACAGATCAATTGTAAGGTCATTAAAAGACAAGGGAAACACAATGGTTATTGATGTAATAGGAAACAAGCTTAGAGAACTCTAATTGGTAATTCAGTCATTTTAATGGAAGAACTATTCAAGTGGGGCAAGGCCCACTATATGCCCTCAGTCTCCGATAGGAGACAGAGGTCTGCTATTATTAGTGTACATGCCTGATTAACTACTTACTCAGCCACTCATCTGCAAATGATCAGAACTTGGTAATTGATCCCACCGGGACCACCAGAGTTTCCCCAGTTGCATGCAATTATTGAATGTTGCATTATGCCATTCAGCTGTCACCAGCATGCCAAAGAAACCCATTTTATACTACAAAATCATTTGTGATACTTCCTTTAAAATGTATTCATGTGAAGGCACATTTTGTGAAGCAGAATTCTTAAAAATAACCACAATAGGTACGAAATTGGAGGGAATTTATTTTCCCCAATTCAACTGGTAGCCATTATGATTACAAAATCAGCTTGGCTTGCTATAGAATTTTCTATTGATCCACTTTCGTCTTGTAAGAGTAAAGAAAGAAAAACATTTAAAGGTACCTTATTATCTTCCTGATTATAGATGAGGGTAGGAGCTGAGCATGGCTCTCACTACATGCTAGCTTCAGTAACCAGTGTGTCAATAAAAGGAACAAAATGTAACAGAACTTGCAGAGTCACTTATACCACAGAAATAATGGTTTAGCAGCTATAGACAGTTCTACCATTAAAAGTAAAAAAAAAAAAAAAGGCAAAATTGGGGTAGATTCAGGAATGCAACCTACCCGTTAATTTATCACAGCATACTCAAAGTAATGATAGGAGCCTGACATCATAGCTGACATCTAAGATTTGAACTTCAGCATTACGGACTGCTTTGATTTGAATGGTATCTCTAATGTCACTCACAATACAGTTATGGCATAGAAAATGATGATTTGTGTCACAGATTTACTTATTACAATACAAGAAAAAGATACACAATGATTCTGTCTTCCAAAATACAATTCAAAATTTAATTGCTCTTCTGAAATCATCCTGAATTACATACTTACAAGTTCTAAACTTGTGCATTCTGAAGACATTAAGGTAGTAAAATAAAATTATTATCACAGTTTCAGGAAGACTGCAATGGAAAAATAAACCCTATGATGAATATCTGGCAGTAACAGGTATGATGAAGCCAGTATAGAGTGGCCTAAGGATTGAAACTGGCCAGGGAATAAACAGCAACAGACTGGTTCACATTTTCCCTGCCCCTCATCTACATGACAATAAATCCTCCTTGAAAGAGAAATTGCACCTACCCATTTTCCTAAAAGAAGGATAGATCACTGAAAGTGATAGGAGGTCAACAGCAATTGATCTATGTAACTGGTGTAAGACTGACACATTTGATCAGCCTGTTCTCTTAATGATGCGACATGATAGACAGTTATTTTGACAGGTACTATTCGTTTTTGCCCATATGCCAAGTGTAGCTTTTGTCAAAACACAGAAAGTATTACAAAGTTGCTCAGAGAGATTTAAAGACAAGAACATGCAAATTTAATTACTCATCTGTGTGAGAAAGGAAAACTCTGCCTCAACAAAACCACTAACCAACCAATTTTCATTTTGAAAGTGGCCAGATATTACTCAAGTCTAAAACATAAAAGAACACATAGGTAGGGATCAGATCTGATTTCAGTGTTGATTTTCAAAGGTCTTCTGATGTTATAGCAATATCTAGCAATATCATGTCCTGTACCAACAGATATATCACATTTCATCAGGCTGCTTAGAGCTTCCCATTTGTTTATTTTTCTAATACACTTATTTCTTGACCTCTCTTTTCATAAGCAACATGACTTAGAGCAGATTCAGGGCTTGATTACACAGGACATTAGTACAACATGAGGGGAGTATGAATTTATTGCTCACTAGCTACTTTACAAACCAAGTCTTGATGTGGGTAGAAATTTTAGCTGTTAAGCTCTAACCAGTCTTTGCTGAAACACACATAAACTCCAGTGTTTTGATAACTCAAAATTCACTCAAAGTTGTGGTACCGAGTAAAAGAGTTTTCCCTGATCTGACGCATCATTCCTACTGTATAATAAGTCTCTGTTCTAAAAAAAGAGATTACTACACTCCTACTCCCCCGCCACCAAAAAAAAAAAAAAAAAAATAAAAATCTATATATGTTTTTATTCCAGGAAAAAAATATCATCAGTATGAAAAATTTCAGACCAAATGTTTTATCTGAGCTATAAACTGCTGAACAGATACTCCTGTAACAGAAATTGGTGTAAGTAATACCAAGTAATACCAGCCCTACCTACACTGGGAAAAAGATCTAGTCTATAAGACCGCTGAGGTAAAGCTGATTCATGCCCCATCTTTATAACTGCCCAGGAGAGACATACTGAACATCACACAAATGTGGTGAACGTGCAAGTAGTTGCCTGAAACCGTTTGTCCAAAGAAAGAGCAAATAATGGTCAGACTCAAGATCTATGGAAGTAAACTGAAAGTCTCCCACTGATTTTAAGGGACTCCTGTTCAGGGCTGTAATGTTTGTTTTCATGTAACCCAAGCTATTCTGCAGATTTCCAGCCTGACTAAACTTCTAAGCATGAATTATAATGGAAATTAATTCAAATGTTATCAGCTTTTCAGAAGTGGACTTAAATTCACACTAAAAATCACTGTTTGACAGATAGCAATTGCTGGTTTCCCAAAAATTGTGTAGATTCAAATGGCAATGTTATGAAAACGAGAACTCTGTTTTCAGGCCAGGGGAGAGAGGGGAATGTTAGCAATCTGAGCCTGTTCCAGCCTCACAAAACACAGAGTATCACTGGGTTTGCAACACACCCAGTGACAACAGAAAGTAGCAAGGATCACTGTGGAGTTTTGTGGTTATTTAAAAGCTGTTTAAATCAATTTGTTACTTAAATATGCAGTTTCCCAGCTTAACCATAGAAAGGCAGCAGTGTATTGTTCAGAGGTAAATAATACTTATTAACATCTTTTCAGCCTTCTTCCTTATAGTGTGCAAATTGTGTTTAATACAACATATTCCATATTTTTAAGCTGGTACTTTACTTCTGAGACCCTGTAGAGGGCAACAAGAAACACAAACACTGCTGCCTCCCAGACTCTCCAGTTCTGGGACTGTAATGGGAGCAGAGTTAATGAGGATGGACTGAAATCCAGCAGATACACCCACTTTTTATCACTTCTGCTGAATACATAAAGTAAAAGAATCTCCATTTTTCTGCTGCCAGAAAACCTCCCACATAGAGCAGCGTCTGTGATCCTTTTCCTTGACCTGAAATAATTTCTTCTCACTTTGTTGCAAATGTGGAGTTTGTCTATGAGGTTACTACAATTCTGCCTTAAAAAAAAAAATAAAAAAAATGCTATTTCTTAATGACACATAGGTTCTGCAAGTCTCTCTACTAATATTCAGTGCAGTAATACTGAAGCAACATTTCCCCTCCTAATCTGATTATTTTCCTTTTACTCTTTAGTATTTTCTCCTGTTGCAGGGGTTTCTCTAACTTAGGAGTGCATTTCAAAGGTGCTTTTTTCACTCATGTTATTCCTGTAATTTTTTTTATTTGAAAACACTAAAGACTCATTTATACAACAGCCATGTGCAACAGATAAAACAAATTAATTGGGGAAAAAAAACCAAACTAAAATTTCCAAAGACTGTGAGTGTTGGAGAGTTACTGAAAACACAGAAGTTGTCAGCGTGGCTGATTCAAAGGTACTTTAGGTTCTCAAATAAAGTAGCTCAAAACAGGTTATTGCACCCTTAGAAACAACAGAAACAGTGGAATCAACAACATCTTGTTTCCTATGGGCTTGGGACCACCACCACTACCCTCATTCTTAGCAGCAGCAGCAGCTCCATCCTTTTTTGTGGTAACTCCACAGGAAGGGATAGCCAGTGCAGGACTAAGCCTGTGCTGCCTGCACAGTTGGCTGATGCCAAAGAGAACACGGACCCCTGAAATGTGTCAGTATTGCCTCCGTGGGAGAACCCATTGGGGTACTTCTCCCCTTTATCCAGCCAGCAGCTTCCGTGGCATTTACAGAGACTCTCTCTTTGAGATAATTCAGCTTAATGTGATTATGGGTTCATATGGTATTAGAGAATAATTGAGCAGACAGACAGTGCAATAGCACACACATCGTTTCCTCAGGCTAAAACCATTAATATCAGGGGGTTCACTAAGAAAAACTCCACTCCTTCCCAGTCCATTGAGTGGCACTAAAGTTTCTCATTTCAACCTTCGCTTTTCTATTTTAATGAAGAGAAGAAAAGTAAATCACTGCAGGACTGGTGTCCATCATGAAGGGTGGTAATAACACATCTGTACCCGAGAAGAGATCCTCATGAATATCCACCTGCTTCAGGAAGGGTCTGGGAAAGAGGATGACAGGCTTGGACAAACAGTACCTGGGATGTTTCAGTTATGGAAAAGGGTCTTTTCCCCCTCACCCCAGAAGCAAAAGGTTTATTCTTGTGAAAACCTGAAATCCACCAGGGGACAGAGAGGACAGGGACAGCTCCTTTTCGATCTCTCCTTTTTGATCTCTCTTAACTTTTCCATTCCTTGGATGGTCTGTTAATTGAATAAGCAAAGCAGACCAAGCTGTCACAGCCTCTTCCTAGATTTCTGAAACAACTGAAGCTCCGAACAGTCTTGAGCTCATTTCTATTCAAGAGCATGTGGAAATGTGAGGCACAATAGGAGGGGGTGTCTTTACAATAGATTCACACTGGATTAACTGAAGTGGAAGGTTGTATGCTTCTTGGTTTTTTTTTTCAGGAGAGTGTCTAATGGGATTAATTTCAAGGCTGTGGATGTGAGTTACCATGTTCTCTTCCAAGCAAGGCAGAAAGAGCCATGGTGCAGGGCATTATGGGGCTCCCTGCCAGCTAGTTCTGCTTCACACTTCTTTGCCAATTAGTCTTGCAATGTCTGCTCCAAAAAACAGGTTACCAATGACCTTGTTCATTTAGCATCATTTCTGTATCTTGTTTTCCCTGTTAAAAAAAAAAAAAAATAAAAAATCACTTGTTTTTATGCTCCAGAGCTGACAATTCAGAGACGAGAGGTGAAAGGTAGAAGA
Source organism: Morus bassanus (assembly GCA_031468815.1). Classification (NCBI taxonomy): domain Eukaryota; kingdom Metazoa; phylum Chordata; class Aves; order Suliformes; family Sulidae; genus Morus; species Morus bassanus. Next base: position 10,563,399 of record CM062583.1, read on the forward strand.
GGGAGAGACACAAAAAAATACATCTGCACCATCCCCATTCTTGTTCCAATAGATCTCATTAGGGAACATCTGCCTGACTTCCCCAGGAGTAGGCCTGTAAGAGGAAGGTGAGAAGCAAAGTGAGCTAGCGAGGAGCTGAGCAACCCTCGAAGATACACGTGCAGGCAGCTACCACTGCTCTGTGAACTGTAGGCCACACTGTGGTTTTGCTACAGGAAATGCATGCCTGAAGACAGTTCTCAGTGACTTTGCTCTGAAGAAGGATATTGTCATTTATTTTAATCATAAAAGCTGGATATTGCCTTTTGGGGCTGGGGTGGGTGGGGTGGAAGGACCGAGGCATTTGCTTTCAACAGGATAAGTGCATTTAGAGGTGCGGTGGATGGTCATGTACCAAAGCAAGTAAAAATCACTAATGTTCCCCAACTGAGTTTTGAGAAACACCTAAACCAAGGACTTAGTAAAATTATGCGCTGCAAATTTAGAGGGGTTTAGGAAGAGATAAACAAGTCTGCTATGGAACCTAATACTAACAGATGCTTACAATGTTGAGTCACTTAAGAGCATAAAAATTTTGCAGATTTTTGAGCTAAGCAGAAACGAATCAAAGTCAATGCTCCCTACTCCAGCATTCTCTGTTGCAGAACATCAGTACGGATCATCAAAGTGAAAATTCCTTGAGTTACGTCTCTCCTAAACAACACCGATGAATGGTAACGCTTCAGTTACGGAGACATAGCACTGAAAGGCATAAAAGCTCGCTACAGTGGCTATTCCTGTCTTTTATTGGCTGGATTTTCCTGCCTGCTGTTTCTCATTTCAGAATCTACAGTTATCACAGAAAAACGTCTGGTTCCTCTTTCTGCTGTGCACTACATGTCACAGAAGAAATTATAAAGCTTCTCTGGGCAAGTATTTACCTCTTCGCTTCCCAACCACTCCCAAGGAATCTCTCTGATGACCGCCATAAGCCTGATGAAGTATTTGCCTCATATATCATACTGCATCAAATTTTCAGGAAGTGCTGAAGTACAGATGTCAGAACAGAGACATTAATATAGTCTGCTTTAGAGGCCTTTTCAGTTTTATGGGGGATCTTTGTAGCAGGATAAGAAAGCAGCTAAGAAACTGTACTGCCTCTGTCACAGGGGTCCACATAGCGTCAATTCTTCTGCCAACCACAGCCTCCACTGCCACCACACTCCTCCTTGCCACATACAGATCCATCCAGGCTGACAGCCACCATGTTAGCCAGGCTCTCATATGCTCTTCTACCGTGAAGAAAGCCTCTGAGACAGCTCTGGAGCTGGGTGGAAGGCGAAACCGTGTCCTTTAGCTCCAAAGTTAGGAGCAACTCTGCTTACCCTATTAATTCCCTTGAACTTAAAGAATTCCAATATGTAAATTGTAATTAGAAGGCAGCGTTAGACCAGCCATGTTAGCACTAATGTTGCAAACACACTGCAGCTTGACAACAACATTTTGACAGCATAATTATGTCAGTTAACAACAGGGAGAAGAGAGCAGCTCCAGCATCTTAGCTATGATAGGCAGAGTTAATGAAATCGGCTATTGGCCTTGTTGAGGTCAGAGTGAATCTGACATTTTTTTCTGAAGCAGAACTGGAGTTGTACAGGGACTGATCATTTGGCTGTCAATGGATTACAAGCTGCGAAGGCAAGAAAGTATAGCCAGGGAGCAATGATGAACAATTGGAAGCAGTACAATTGGCACACATGGATCTGCAAGACGATAACCTCCTCCAGTTTTTTACCTTCAAAATTTTCACTAGAAGAGAAACTCCTACTGAATTCACTAGCTTACTGAGGATCTGCCACTGGGCAGGGTCTATCTCAAGTCCACAGCAACAGGGGTGGGCTCATGATCCTAACAATTAAATATAAACATTAGGAACTTAGCTCATCTGCAACTGGATTTCTCAAATGCAGCCTACTCACAAACCTTTCTATACTTGTAGGTACATATAAAAAGTTAGTAAAAACCTGTTTTATTACCTAGAAACATATGGGATAAGAAAAGAAGTGACTCAGCAGAAACAAAACCTCTGCTTTTAATAATTGCTATCAAGCTGACATTTACCACATAGTCCTTTGAGAAGTCAGGTTTTGCTTGAAGATTTTGTACTGTGAAGTCAATGAAGACACCAAGTTCTTTCTCCAAATCAAATCCCTGTTTTAAAGGGGGGGGGGGGGGGGGAAGCATTGAAATTTCAAGAACAGTACAATTTGTACTTCTATGATAAGATGCAAGCAGCATGAATTATGGCTCTGATATTAAGTAGTTCTGGTCCATCTACTACTCTTCCCACAAGAGCAACTTCAATTTCCATCTCCATTGAGGTTAAAAAAAAAGACTGAATTAGAATCATCCTTCTTCTCCAATTCAGTTTTCTTTAAAACAGAACAGTGGAGTTAAAAACGACTTGGACAGAGGGCAAGGAACTATGTATAGCTACAGCAAAGTCAGCAGTATTGTAGCATAAAAACATATACTTGAGTTTTAAAATAGAAACTGCATGCCTGGATTTTAGCAAGGAACCACTTACAGCCCTTTTCATTCCCCATGTAATGGACAGGATCAGGAAAAAAAAAAAAAAAAACAAAACAAAACCAAAATGAGGTATGTATCCCATCTAAATTGTCTAACCATAGAAATTAGAAAGTGCTTTTGGCAGTGAAACTCCTTAAGAAGTCAAAAACCTCCTAAGCTTCCAAAACTGAATAAGGAGTACAGTTGCAAGAGTGATCCTTTTCTATTAATCTGTATTCCCCTGGAGTCTTAAATCTGCAACACAGTGCTATTTCGACAAAATGCTGCCCAGGAACAAAGTATCCAAGTCATATCTTCACTGTGTGTGCACTTCAGCAGTCACTTCTACATTACACATGTTTTCTTCTCAGTATCTTCTATCTCCCGCTTCTTGATTATTAATTGCTTAAGCTCTAGCCACCACCTGATTAGTTTCACCAGTGTTCAATTAGGCCATTTTCTGGTTTATGCAAAGATCTTTAATGGTATAAGCATGCTAATCACTAGTCAAAGCTACTTACTAATTGGTTTTTTTTTCGTAACCCATCATTTCATTTGGACACATGCAATGAAGAATCTTTTTTTAAAAGCCCAAATACTAACATTTCAACTTTCATTTTATTCTTTTCTTTTCACTGAGGTGAAGAATGCCTTCCTCAGCCTTCATGCATCCTAGGGCCCAGGGTCTATTTCATGTTTAGTTCGCAGTTTGATGCTCATGTCCTTTCACACAGAATTCACACCTACAGGAACAATAGCGTTCGATATTGCAGTTAACTGCAACTGAACGGATCACGTCATTAAGCACGGATCCACTTGTTGGTAAGCTCCCAAGTAACACGTGATACCAAGTAGCTTTCATAACTGTCTACTGTGGACATGCCCAAAATGACCACACAAGTTCTTTTCTAATATCTACAGAAATACGTCTTCAACATCTGTCTCTCAACATCTGATCTGTTTCACATCAGCACCACCTATACATGTATAAATTACAGCAACTTCCACCATACAGCAAACCATCAGTTCTGTTCATACTTAACTTTCCACATCTAGCTTTTGCACAGTCATACTGGTCCTACCACAGGCTACTCCTGCATACACATAAGCCTCAGCCTCAGGCTTTGCACGGAATGAAAGCAGATCATGAGCTGGCATACAGGACAGCGACTGGGATGAAAGGACTGTGTAGCACACAGTGGGGAGAAGTAAATTGTGTGGCATCAAACACCGCAGCCATGGGGGAGATAATGGCTGGGTAGGCAGGCTTGAAGTGAGATGCCTGGCACAGCAGCATGGAGGGCCACCGTCTCCCCCTGGGGTAGAGGAGACACAGCACACTTTCAGAATGTGGATGTCAAAATATAGAAACATGTTTTACTCATTTTGTCTAGTCTCCTAAGGAAAAAGGAGAATGTAGTTTTCCAAACTGAAGAGTTAATTAAATAAATATATTCCTATAAATATTAGTGAAACTGGATACATCAACTATATTCAAATTAATTCATTTTTTTTCCCTCACATCAGAAAAATGCAGAATTCACAGCTATTTTCTACAGTTTCAACTTCAACAAATCGCTGTTTTTCCATGAGGGAAAAGGTTTCCACAGGAAACTCACAACTGTTTGCCAAGCACCTGCGGGGTCTGAGGCTGCTGCGTAAGCGTGAAAATGGACGCAGACATCCAAGGCGTTTGGTGCATCCCGATTTTCACACTTAGGCAGCAGCCTGGACTGCCAGAGGAGCTCTGAGGGGAGCCGTCCGGGATGGATTTCGGGAAGAGGGGAGGCTGCAGCTGCTGAGGAACCCCCGGGGCTCGGGTGGCACCTCAGGCTGTGGAGTAACATCCCGCCAGCTCCCAGCATCGCGCCCAGGGGAGCAGCAGCGAGAAACTAACCCAAACCGAGCGGATGTATTCGACACGCGTCCTTCATCTCCCGAGGAGCGGCTCGTGGCCAGCGGGGGCGGCGCAAGGCCGGTGCAGGCAGCGACCAAAGGCAGCTGCGCCTCAACACCTCTCGCCTCGCGCGCGGGCGCCGTCGCTGCGACACAGAGACACCCTCACGGCACGGCCTGGCCTGGAAGCAGGATCGCAGAGATGTTTAAGCTCACGACTCGTGAGTGAACACAGTGAGCCTTTGGGGATTTGGGTCAGGGAGAGCTGGTAAACGCTTTACTCAATCCCATTTGTGAATTAAACTAAAGCAGGGGCTTAGCATCCATTCTGCAGGTTTAATGAAGTTTTAACTGATGCAGCCTGCCTTTCATTAACTTGAATGGACTTTCTGGAGTGCCCCAGGGTGGGGAACTTCAAAGGACACTTGGTGGATGTCGCTTGAGAGGCCTCTGGCCGAGCACAAACCACTGGCTCCCAGGTGCCAAGCTACGCCCGAACCCTCCCGGCTGGAGGCACACCAGGGACTACTGCTTCCCTTCCCTGGTCACAGAGGACAAACGCCTCTGTAGCTACCGTGAGAGGCCTAACCTCACCGTGCTCCCAGTCAAAACCAGGCGTTGTTCCTGAAAATATGCAAGGTATTATTTAGAATCGGTCTGAAACTTGGTCTGTTTACTCAGCCTTTTTATAAAAACAAGTTATTAATTTTTAAAAGCTTAGCATTTGGTATTTGTGAAAGCAGCCTTTCCCCTGCTAAGAATTTTTTACTCTCATAGGGCAGAGGTAACGAAATCTAACAAAGCACGGGAAGCTAAGACTCTGAGAAGATTTACCCAGTTATTTGACAGGCTGAGGAATTGCCTCATTTTGCCTTCTATTTTAATAACGCGCTGCTCTTCTCACTTGCCTGGATTGAACAGGCTGATCTCACCAGTAAGCTATTTTTCCACTCAAGCATCTGCCCAGCCAACTTGGAGCAAGACCGTAACACCAGGCCGGGTTCTTTTATTGTACGAGCAGTAATTAAGAGCCCAGACGTTGCTGTTTTGCACCTGTACAGCCTTATTTTTGTCAGCAGGGCAGGCACTGCTGTAACTGCAGCTGGACTGTAACACAACAGCATTACTTACTGCATCGCTTACTGCATTCTGCTGATGCGAGAGTTGCCTGCTTGTAACCTGTAGCCCTGTATCAGACATTGCCACTGTTAGTAACAGGCCACGTGCTTTCACTGAGTTTGCAAGGCTGCAGCACTGAGTCATGCCAGGCTTGCTTCAGCTGAATATTTGCTGACCTGTCTGCAAGTTTTCTTTTAACTTGGCTTAGCTGTAACAGCATTTCTTCTTCTGACCAGGTGGTTATAGGTGATTTTGTTTTCCTTTTGCTTATCCTTATATGGTACCACCATAGTTGCATACAGACCGGAGTAACAAGTAGTTGTTCTGTGCAGAACAAGATACTTAAAACCAGTGTAATGATGTAGCGTGGAGAAATACAGGCCTGGGATGATAGCAGAGACCTTGAGAGGTGGAGACAGAGGATGCAGTGGGGAGGAGTACAGGCACAAGATGACAAATGATGAGGCACAGCCTTGCCACTGGCGATCCCACAGCTATAAACAAATCAACAATTATTTTTGATTAAATAGAAATACAGACCTAGAGTTAGACAACACGATCTTTTTATGGATAACAGAACAAAGAACAAGTTTCTAGCTTATCACATATCATGATATGTATATATTGTATCATCATATATGGTAAATTTGGGTATCATGTTGAGTTGCAAACCAGTGATGAAACAGCAAGGTGTGAAAGCCGGTTGGCAAACATGAAAGACCCCAGGTGGATCCCAGAACAAGAAAGACACAGCCATCCACGTCACATTCCTCCCAGCAAAAGACCCCATGTGCTGATGACCAGCCTTAGCACCTCTACCACCGGCCTGACACCACCAACCTGAAGATCCCAAGAAGCAGCGGCAGGGTGAGCATAGCACCAGGTAAAGGGGGAAGAAGCTAAGAAGTGTGAGTATAACAGTTTTAACTGGATTGTTATTTTTATTATTATTGCAACTCTTTCTGTAAAGAAGTGTCTTTTCTTTTTCTGTAATAATTAGATCTGGACTAATAATTATTCTCAGATTAGACTTAAGATTTCCATTATACTAACAATAAATTCTTGGCTTTCTAGATATATGTTACGTTTCCTCTTTCTTCGTAAACAAGATTTTGAAGGTAACATGCTTTAAGCCTACTCTACATTGTCGCAGTAGTACTCAAAGTGCACTCAGAGTTAGAGATGCAGGATGAAGGTCCTTGCACGTGGAGGAGGTTCCAGATTATAGATCACTTCTCTTGAAGAAAGCACAGAAAAAAAAAAAAAAGTAGTAAGAAGGGAATTTAGCAAGATTTAAAAGTTGTCATGGTAATGTTCTCTTAAATGTAAATTAGTCTATGAATTTAGGCAAATGATACTAAGAGCTGCCAACTGTTTAAGGTTTGGGTTGGTTTTTTTTCCTAAGAAAGATTGTAAGTGTTGCAATTATTTTTTTTTAATTTACTTGTTTTAAAAAGTATACATTTCTTATTAGCAGGATAGCAGATTACTTGTTGAATTTAAGACATTTATACTTTTTTTTTGAAAGAATCTCTGATTTCTTGTAAACCAACTCTTCCTGCCTCCCCCCTGGAATATATCCTGGGAAAACTCGGCACTCTGTGATGTTAGAAAACATGGCTAAAACTCATACGATTTTTTAGCCTTCCCAGCGGGAAGGGGGCAGGACAGGAATCAAACAGGTTTTGACAAACATTTCTACTAATTGCAGTAACACCTTTAAAATAAAGGTTATAATTAATTAAATACTTGACATCATGATGAACTTTCATGGGAACAAGGTTTCAGACAGGGAATCTATTGCAAATGCTGACTAAAAATACCACTCCTTAATAATTAACACAGAGCTGGACTTACACCAGAGCAGTACGCATTTCTGCGAGCTGCTCCTTGAACTTGTGTCACTTGCATATGCAATTCAGTTTAGGGAGTCCTGTGTCAAGGCTGACTTTCCTAACCATGCTAAAGCCCTCACGCATCCTTGGATGGTCTCAGAACAAGCGACATGCGACAGTGCAGGGGCTGAGCTCAGCGTTGCCACGTTATGGGGATATGAACTGCTGTTCTCAGCATACAGACTGCCCCGAGACCAGCATTTCGTAGGGTGCGTGGGAGCACGCCCACAGCTCCAGCTGCCCCCTCACTGATCTCGGTGGCTGGACATCCATCTCACAGCTCCCTCCCTGTCACTCTGAGGAAGCTGCAGGGAAAACAGCATTAAAGACAGAGCTGAGCTCCCCTGAAAGGCATGTGCGATGCGCCAAGCAGCGAGAGCAGTAGAAAGGCTGGGTAAGGAGGTTTCTTAAGCCTAGTTTCATGTGACCTGAACAGCTCAAGGGGATACGTATGACAACTGAACTGAAGCCATCTCCAGCCATCAGAAACTGGAACTCTACCCAGGGTCAAAATGTGAGCAAGATCTGCTGCCATGGCATGTCTGTCTGGCCGCGGTATTTTTTTTCAGTATTTTTGGAAATGCAATCTGAGTGTAGCAGATTATTCAGAGGGGACTCAAACTATTTTTTAAAAGAATACAAATTATTTATACAGGGGTTGGTAGGCATGTGGAGGCTGTGGGGTGTAGGGAGGTGAAGGGAAATTAGAGCTAGAAGAGAAGCAGGAAGGGGATAAATGAGTATTACGGTGAGCTCTGGAAAATACATACTGAAAGTATGGTAGAAATGGGAATAGACCTGTTCTACCGTCCAAGCAGATGCAAGGAAATCCTTCCATAGGAAGGAGAGTGCTTTAGCGGTGAGGGTGGAAACCCTCTCCCTGCCCCACGGGGGAGCCAGGGTCTGGCCAGTCTGCCACTCTCAGTCAGCCAGAAACTTAAGCCCAGCTAATCCTGAAGCACAGTGGTGTCTGGGGCAGTGCTGAGTAACTGAGGAATTAGGCTCCAAGTAAAGCTGCTCCTGCTGCACGTACACACTGGAGAGCATATGCCACAAACTAATGGTGCAGTAAAGAGTGGGGGGACTGATGCGAAATTTGAAAGGAGAGGCCAATTCTTGTAGACACCAAAGAGACCTGCCACTACTCCCTCATGCATTGCTGTGAATTTTAGCTGCCTGGTATGCAAAGGCTAATGTCTAGTAGCAAAATGTTCAGAGTGAACACTTTGCAGTATTGTGAAGCAGCAAGTTCCACAGTTTAATTCTGTGCTGTGTTAAAATGTACTTCCTTTTGCTTAGTTCAAATTCTGTTACCTGGCAATTGCACTAGGCTCCCACTTCTAAGAACAAAGGAGAACTCTGGGAGAAACACTCTTTTCCCTATTTACATTTTCCACATCATATTTGAGTTTTTTGTTCCCAGTCGCATACCTCCAGTCATGACTTCTTCTTCAAGCTGAAGAATTCTGGGCTTTTTAACCTCTTCTCACTATTCCATATTGCTGGTTATTCAGGGTATTAAAGCAGAAGAAAGGAAGATAAAGAGGCTGTTTTTTGTATCTGCCTCTGTCTTGCTGTCTCCTAAAATCCACTGTGTTCAAAACAAGGCAACATCATGGATGCATTCTGTGATATGAGGATGGTTCCTGTTTTCTTCTTCTATTTGTTTCCTAATAATGCCTAATGTTACAATTGTCTTTCTGCCCTCTGCTGAAACTGAATAGTCAGACTTTTTTTTTTCCCCTGGTGGCAACAGTTAATTTTTAGTCTAACTTGATGTAAGTATAGAGTTATTTTTCCTCACATGCATTTCATTTGGCTTTTCATCATGCCATCATTCATTAGAGACTCTGCAGCTCTTTGCATTCAGCTTTGTATTTGACTGTCATGAATAACCAAATACCCACAGACTGCCAAACACCTGCAGTCCATCACCCTTCCCACCCACCACACTCCCCTTGTCAAGTCAATCATGAACCCACGCAACAGCACAGCACTCAGCCCACGCCCCGTAGTAACTCAGTAGTGTCCTTTCCTGCAGGAATAGGATTGTTATTTCTCCTCAGCTCTTCTCTTCTAAGCCCTTGGATTGAGGTTATCAGTCCAATAGAGGATTTTTCTCCCTATGCGTAGCTTAGGGTCTCTAGGAGGCTTTAGTGGATACTTTGATTTTTCTAAAAATGTTTTAAAATTTTTTTGATTTGACAAGTATACCTTATTTTTTTTCACTAGGAGAGTAGTACAGCACTGGTGTGGATTACTTAGAGGCTGTGAAATAAATCTCCATCCTTAGAGGTTCTCAAGACTGGGCTAGACAAAGCCAGGGCTGACCCAAATGAGCTTGGTCACCCATCTCACTTTGGGCACAAGTCTGGGCTATGTGGTCTCCCAAGTTCCTTGCAACCAACACTTGCATGGTTTTATATTAACTGTGTCACGCCTGTCTGCATGAGTTTTAAGAGCAATCCTGACTTACAGTTTCTCTTAAGAATACAGCAGCTGGTTCCCCTCAACATTTTGCCAAGTACCTCATCGGCTGCCTCGGCTTTATTATAGCATGTAAATTCTAGCAATTTCTTCTTCTGGAGTGAAGTTAAACTTGCTAGCCTGTGGTTAGTAGGATTATTTCTGAAGCTCTTTTGAAAGCTTGTGGTCACAGTCTTTCCTCTAGTTCCAACTGTAAGTGACATGTTATAAACCACAGCCATTTGCTGAGTTACTTTAGGCTTTTGGTCCATACCAGTTGGGCCTGATAGTCATTGATAATCAGCTCTTTTCATTCCTATACAGTTCATGCTTTGACACTGGCACCTCCTTGACGCTTTTCCCTCCACCAAGTTTCCAAGAAGTCTATTTTTAATCAATATGCTGTCTTCAAATCCTTTCAAAATACTGACAAACAGTAAGAGACTAGAGCATTGTGTGTCTGCCAGAAGACTGGCGGCGATGTCTCTTTAGTAAATCTTGTGTTTAAGTGCTGCAAGGAAGCTAACTAAAGACATCCTACATTCATGGACGATCTCTTTCATAGTCATCTGTGAACTCCAGCAGGTGTAGTGGCTTTTCTCATGTTTCATAATCCATTTAACCCTATGCAGGATACAATTTAACACCTTATTTTTACTACTTGCCTTTCATAAAACCTCATATTCCCACCCCAAATCCCCCATCATTACCAAAAAACTGTATGTTCAGAAGATCTCCTCTGAACACTTCTGCAGTCTGACCGGAGTGGGGTACCTCTTATGCATATACATGAGCAGTGTGACTAGGACAGCATAAACCAGTGTGACAGCTTCCGAGTAGCAATGAACTCCTCTGCTCTCCCTGGGCTGCATCCCCATGTAAGGCTCCAGGTGCGTTTACAAAGCTCCTTGCAGAAAGGAGGCATTCTGGAGCCAAATGCACACACATTTACCTCCTTTGCTCATACACACGTAGCAGGGCAGATGTCAGACCTCCCCCACCGCCACGGGGCAGGGCATCACAGAGACAGGACTTCGGATGTACTTCAGCAACCCTCCAAGTGCTCCGGAGAGCCACAGGAACACAGCAAGAGAATTCCTCGGGGCTACTGCGAGCTGCCGGGGCGACCAGCGGAGGCAGAGTCACAACATGCCTCCAACAGTGACCCTATTTCTACAGATAAAGGAGTCAGCATGAAACCTGCTAGAGGAATACTTATCGCTCCCGAGCTCAGGATCTTGAGGAGCTTGTTGTGGTGAGCTGTATTAAAAGTTGGGTTGTGAATGTTCCTGGGCCTCCCCATTCTCTCCTTACGCAAGTAAGAAGAGCAAAAGACCTGTAATCTTCCTCTTGTTCCTTTGCAGTTTGATGCTTATGGTTATTCTGAAACATTGAGAGCAAGAGATTATGGGTTTCACACCTTTCACAGCATCTCGAACAAGTGGAGTTACACTCTAGTAAATAACTACTCTTAAAATTGGACATCATGGCTGGTGAGTTCAGCTCTGAGTAAACCACCTCCGATTTTCTACTACTACTGTGTGGTACTGTGCAGAGCGGTCAGTGCTGGTCCTTACTGTGATGTGAAAATTCAGGATTGGTAACTTCATGTCTGCATAGTATTTCTGTGGACCTGGCACTGGAAAGCTGGGCCATAAACCAAGTGCCATGAAGCAGCCTAGACCTTAGATGGATGGAAGCAAAACCTCAGCACCCAAAACAGTAGCCATTTTAAAAAAAGCCTCTTCAGTAGATCAGGATGAATTCTTCTTCCCCCATAGAACAGGAATAGAATAGAATAAAAGTTTCTTCCTGGTGCTGAAGAACAACTTTCAGATACTTCTGCCCAACAAGGACTTATCTCTTGTAAAACCTTATTTTGGTGGCGATATTCAAAAGAGATGGGGAAGAGGTAGAGGGGGATGATGTAAAAAGCTTTCTTAGCTGTGCACTACAATTTTCAACTGCATTCAAAGAAAGAGAGTAAAGCAGCTTCCAAGGAAAGCACCCGGCAGCCTCGTGCCACTGCAGTTCTGGAGCCTGCCATCACGTTTGCAGACGTTACGCTGCGTACTGCCAAACTTAGGGCGGAATACTGACCTTAGCTGTACCTCGCTAAGTTCTCAGTGTTGCATCCAAGCTGCTTATGGTGCAGCAGTGTATGCAATCCTTGTGGCAACTGTTTGTAGGTGATACGTTTTGCAATATGCTGGGAGATAGCAACCTAATCCTAGATGGCATGCGGTACTACTGGAATCTCATTTGGGAAGTGAAAGGTATTTGCAGGCTAATTGCTAGCCCATTTGGAGCCCCTCAAAGCCCTCAGTGGTACCTTGTTCTGACAAGAAACATTTGACACTTGAGAACAGGAAGTGCTGTGCAGTCAAATGCCAGGCCCAGATGTTGATCCAGCTTCTGGTATGTCATAACTTGCACGATGGGTCTTCTTCATCCTGTCAGATCTCTGAACCTCTGACTTCATCTCCAGGGAAAGCTTGTCAACTAAGGGTATTCTCTCTCCCCACCACTGGTCACAGATGGATGCCAAGTTTCAGCACTAGCCCACTAAAAAATATTATTTTCCTTCACAAGTCTGAATCTCTAGAATTCTTATTTAACCTCCAGGACATCAACAATTCCACATGCTCCTGAAATAATCTGACATTTACTGGCATTGAGGAGACATCATCAATTAAGACAAGGACTAAGGCTGTGCAGAACAATCCTGCTCTTTTGAATATCCTTGTCTTACATATGCCCAAAATCCTGTTTGAAAGGGAGATGATCTCCATGTCTCTAAGAGCATGTCTCCTATTTGGGAAGTCAAGCCACATACTCACAAAGTCTAAGTAGAATCTCACGTATGTAGTTAGTGAAATCCAGGTTCATAGAACTCCTTCGGGTCTTTTGGTGGTATCATTTCCAACATCTTAGTGCAATGAATTTTTTGCTAGACCCAGGAGAAAAAGTATATTTCCATGTTGCCGTGTGCTCCTCTCGCTGGAATGATGCTAGCAATGGCTCAGCAACCCGGTGGGTTTTGAATTCAGGCCCAAGAAACACAGAGTAGGTTTCCAGTATTGGCAAAACCTGGTGTTCAGCAGAAACAGCCTGAGCAGGTACCATCCCCCACTTCATTTTATACTCTTCCTTTGTGAACAGCTTGAGCTCCTGGGCCAGAGCCTGAGACGGCCACTTCTAGCGACCTCGGCAAAAGCCCTGTGAACGTGGCCAACTTCTTCAGACGTATTTGGTGTTGTGATCAGTGGATTTCAAGTGCATGGGCTTGGCCTCATGGGCCCCCCAAGCCAACCTCCTCTAGGTCCTACCTCATGTCCACATTGACTTAAGAGGACTTTTGGTCTTGCTGAGAATTAGGCATGTACTGAGCATTTGCTGAGGGTTTCTCCCAGATAAAGGTATATAGACTGAGCTCAGCTTTAAAGACAATCAGCATAATACCAGGACAGACTAAGGTTAACAGCATCAGGCTCTGATTCAGCATTTTGAAAACTGTGCCCAGTGAAAAATCCTCAGAGAAGGGTAGGATTGTGTAGACAGCTGTGGTTCAAGACCCACTTCATTTGGTCTCAGCTATCAAAGTTCAAAAACCAAAGCACATTTTAGTGATTTTCATAAGATTTAAAAAAGCTGAAGCTACATTACATATGTTAATCAACCAGCACAAACCAATTCTCCTGAAAACCTCTGAATGCTAATCACCAGTATTAAATAAAATTACGATTACAGTATATTTCCTCTTTGTATAAACCTCTTAACACTGTACGGCAACACTAGGATAGCCATATATTTATGTCTTATTGTGAGGAACATAAAAATTGATTAGTTCTCTCAACAGAATGAGGGTTGGTTTTTGTTGGTTTTTTTTTTTTTCTTTTTTTTTTTCTTCTTACAGTCTTAGACTGGATGTATAATAGACTAGCAAATCATTCTAGAGTACTGGTTTGTCCCAGCAATTTTAATTGCTGTTCTACAGGAATATATAAATGACATTTGAAATCCTATATGATACTTGGTTTTGTCTCACATTTGAAATGATACTTCAAGAACCATTATAACCTACACCAAATAAGGAAGGAGGAAATTTTATGACTACCTGGGATAAAATAACTACAAATTTGTTCTTGTAAAATCCTCAATAAGAATCTCATTTTAATCTAAGGTATCACAAATAAAAAATGTTGTTTTGCAAGATGAAGCTCCATTTTAAAACTGGATGTGTGATATGCATGAATATCCTCAGCACACAAATTCCAATCGGATTTTTCCATTAGGAAGATTAAATTTTTCTTATTAAAAATTTATTGCCAGGTTTTAAAAATAGTGAGGGCAAAGGAGACTACAAACAGTAATTGCATCACTTCTATTTAATTTACAATGCTCCATTTCTGCTGCTAAAGTATAATTTCATTATAGCACTTTAACCTAGACAAACATGATGGCGTTTTTAATTCGGATAAGCTAGCTTTGCCTCGAAATTCCTTGCTGAATGAAGACTTCAAAATATAAGCCAGCAAAACGACTCCAGAAGTTACACAGCAGTTTAAAACACACATTACTGAATGACTTTTTGAGGCCCAGTAACCTGAATATCAACCTTTTGAACCTAAATTTATGCCTCAGAGTAAAGCTGGAACACAAAGTGATCTTACTGCAAGTTTTCCTATGTGTACTTAAATTCCATTCAAACAGAGATTACAAATTAAACAGCAGACCAGAAAGCAACGTAGGCTGGGTGTTTTAAAACTTTTTGCCCCAGAAATGCTTTCAAAAGCCAACAACACATCCATGAACGCCACCCCCCTCCCCAAGTATCACAACTTTGGGATCGTTCCCAGAGGCAGTCAGGTGTGTGCACAGCTCCTGAATGGTCTCATTTTAATGCAAAAGCAACTCCTTTCTTTTCTTTCTCATTCAAGCTTCTGCAGAAATGCCCTTCACCTTGATTTTCACGCATTAGGTGCTGGTAACAGCAGAGAAACAAAACAACTATATATACAGATAGAGGTGTGTGCGCGCATGCACACACGTATACATACATTCCCACATATTTTCCATTAAGGTTTGCTATCCACCAAGTAGAATACTGTAACGCAGAAGGAAACGGACTCACATCACAGCCTCATTCACAAGCCCTTCTCCCATCAAACAGGCTAGTTAGATACATCTTCTTTGGTCAATTACTGGCTGGAAAAAAAATAAAGTTATTTCTAGTACCTGTGTTTGGGTTTTTTTTTTTATTTCCTTCAAACTGTATGCCCTGTAACTTTTCTCAAGTTTTGGTTTCTATTGACTGAACATCAGTGAATTTGAAGGAGAACGTAACGCAAGTTAAGAACCTGTTGAAGAAATCTGGTTTGGGTCTTTAACAGAAATATTTATCCAGGTGGTAAATATTCATCTCCACAATTAAATATAAGCTCTTTGGTGCACCTTTGACTCAAATCTTTCTCCTGGTAGAACACCCACTTCTCAGTGTCTTTATTGCTTATTTTCAGTGGTGAGAATACATTTCATCCTCTAAAGAGGGTAAAGTGACAGCTAGGAAGTTCAGGGAAAAGAGCAAAACACACACACACACACACGTACGCACATGAACTATCATTACTCGCTCCTGTTGTTCTAGGACACAATCACAAGATCAGCTTTACAAGTGGAACGAAAATCATCTAATCCACTCCACACTCCAGGTTAACACTCTTCCTCACCACTTTTAAAAAATTAAATGCAGAGAAATGATTAAATCTTCTGTTGTAATACAGGAAACTTAAAGAATTCCCACACTAAGCAGTTAAATCTAAATAAAATTCCTGTTATTCTTCCCTTTACTCCAAAGACTGTCCTCTTTTCTGTATCACCTAATTTTACTCTGCAAAAGTTTATGCTACTGTTAATAATTATCCAACAATGAACCTTCCTCTGCATAAGTTTGGATCACCTGACAGATGAGACTTTTGAGTATAAGCAGTGGGCATAAAGGGAAACGGGTACTACTGTCTGAACAACTCCTTTTATTATTTAGTAATCTAGCTTTCCACACATCCCAGAAAATTCTTTGGCCTTTACTCCTCTAAGCTGATGGAAAAGAAGCTCAACATGTAGTAGCAAAAGTTGGGGGTTAGCAGACTTAGAGGTGGTCTTTCAAATTTAAGGCAGTCTCCAGCGTAGTTCCCTTTCCTCCCAACGAGGACTGCTTTTTCCAGGTCTCCTTACAACGCCCTCTGCATCACCAGGGCACGCCTGTTGTCACACTCAGCCATATCACACCAAGCATGGCAACCTGAGGCTTAACCTATAGATGCAAATTAAGTACAATTTTCACAGTTGGAATAAAGATCCTTGTGGTATAAGTAAATCAATCTACCTTTGGATAAGGACTTCAAGCAGTTGCATTATTTATAACGGTTTCACTTTTATTTACAGTAAGACTATCCGCACCTACTGATGCTGCAAGTGTCTTCGTAAGTTACGGTCCCTTAGACAGGGGACCTTTAGGGCAGGTAAAAAAAGAATATGTATGAATGGCTTCTGTTCCACGTAGCTAAAATAATCCAGTAGTGTCCTTTACCCAAAGATGAATTAACATATTACACAGAGGAGGAGAAGCAGCAGCATCAAGATTTACATTGGCCTGGTTTTGAAAACACTTGGCTAGCAGGATTCAGGGCAAATTCCAATCTCATTATCTTCAAAAACCCAATTAAGGAGCCATCCTGTAAGGAAGGGCTTGACACAGAAGAATGGCAGCTACTTAAGTCCTCTTTATCTTTTGAGCTCAAATACACATTTTTCTTTTCCTTGCCATTTAAACAAGGAAAGTACCGCTTTAATTACTGAATTACTGAATTCTGTATCAATTACAGAAAAAGCCATGTGGGTTTGCCTGGTAACAGCCCCAGCTAACCAAGTATGCTCTGACTTCTGCTTACTCAAAGGAGGAATTACTGATGTCCAGAAAGGAAAAACGAGGGGAGACTGAATACTCGCTAGTGCATCTGACATCAAAAACATCCTTATCAATTCAGTGAGGTACTTGAGCCTGAAAACATGGATAAAAGCAAGAACTCCTGTTAGAATATTCTGTTACAGAAAAAGTTAAAAAAAAAAATGTAACACCCTAAAACTGGTATGAGAATTCCCACTATCTTCTTGTCCACCCAGAAGCGGCCATGCAGTGATTATTCAGTTCCCTACCAGAACTGCACTATTCCAGCTGCACACTTGGCACAGATGCTTGGCTCGGGGAAGAACGAAGCTTTTATACCTTTGTGATCAGTGTCCAATCTTCTGCTCAGAGAGACTCAATCTGCTGACAGCACAAAAACAGCTCCATTAGGCCAGCTTGAGAAATCATCTGCAGCACTAGTACCTGCTTTTACATTAAGCTTCTGATAAATCAGTGCTGTAGGGATCATGACAGATCACTTTGTTGTTATGCAAATCACGCATTTCAAAACGGTCTGAAAGTGAAATAATCTATGTGAAAGGCCACGACTCCCAAATCTTCTATAGAAGCTTCACAATTGTCCTGTTAATCTGAAAATGCTGATGTCATCTCAAAGCATCCACACATAATGCTTCCATCACATATCTACGGACAAAATAACCAAGAGGAAATACTTTCACTGGATGTTATGATTTTTTTTTAAGCATTTGCTTACATAAAGCTGTATTTGCCTCCTACAGTGTCATACACTAATGACATACTTCTCCATGTTTCAAACTCCAGTAACATCCCTTTACAGCACAGAAATAAAGTTACATTACGCTGATGCTTGTTAAAGTGGCAAAAGATGACACATCACATTCAACTCGCTTTACAGCTCATGAATTATTGCATATTGTACCTCTATCGAGTTGTATCAATTAAGAAAAAATCCACGGGAAAAAAAAAATCCATCCTGAAATTCAAGTATCATTCATATTAATAGAGAAACTGAGCAATGCTCATGGTAATTTTCTCATTTTCCACTGAAGAAAGCAGCCATTAACATCCCTCAGGATGTGAAAAGTATCACAAGAACTGCCTCATTTCCCCTATGCTTTAACATATTTTTGTTATTCTAACTACAGCTCTTTGGAGTTGTTACACGCCCCTTCAGCTGAAGGATCAATAGCAAATTGCATGGAGAACTCCCCCCCAAAAAAAAAAAACCACAAAGAGATTGGGTATGTCACATCCAGAAAATTTCAAGCCTTAGTTGGTTTGACTGACCACGGCCTCAGGTCCAGGCACTGAATTCTGTTGTCCCAACATGCCAGTGAAAAACCTCTGCTATTATTTTTTTCCCCTCCCCTTTCCCTGCCCGTCCCCGCTTTTAGCAATTCACCTGACATTGCCTTCTTTCTGCAGTCACTCAGAGGAGTGTTTTATTACATGTTAAAAGACAAGATATGTATTGAAAGTAGCAATTTTATTTGAGTTAAAATTATTTACAAAAACCCAAAGACATACTTCATGAAACTGGTACAAACTATTTTTCCTGCCGTTGGCTTTTGCTCCAAAGATCACAGCTGAGAAATACTGTATAAAATAAAAATAGGATTGGATTCAGAAAAGTACTCTACTGTTCTAATTTCCAATTGAGAGTATTTACACAAATATTTACAATGGAAAAAAGTTATTTTAAAACTTTAATTTGCAAGTTGGCCTCAAGTACCCTTTAATGCAGAGTTATTTGAGGGTCTAACACACAAAAATGCACTGCAGTTCACAGGGTGATTTCTCCCCCCACCCTCAAGAAAAAAAAAATCTGCATTTGTCAGTGCTTGACAATTAGTTACATTTAAAAAAAAAAAACTGTTAAACACTGAGGTAAATCAATTCCCAAACAATTACCAGTGTAACAAAGAAAGGTAGTTGTCCCTGCTTTCCCCCATCATCACATCTGTATTTTATTTTCTCTTGCCATCTCTCCACAGAAAACTAAATAATCAATTTGAAATCCCATTATAAGTGAAAGTCTCTAAAAATCAGAAAACTAGATGGGCAAAATATTGAATATTTTCCTCCTGATGTAGGCCATTTATATACAGCTTCTCTCTCTCTGTCAATACCGAGTTTTTTTTTAACAAAGGGGAATACAACCTCAAAAACTTTTCTAAGTTACACTGATACACTAAGTTTTAGAAGGTGATGAGAGAAAACGCAAAAAAGTATGACCAACATAGGATTTTTGCCGCTAATCAGTTACTTCCTTACAGAATTCCCAACAATCTGCATTATCAAAAATAGGAAGACATAGAAGGCAGCCACTGTATGTAAAAAATTTACAGCTGGCACTGATACAAAAGCACAAGTTCTTAACTTTATACATGGAGATAACACAAGATCTAAAAGCAGGTTAGATTTCCTGTTATTTCCCCCTCATTATACATAGAACTAATATTTTTATGGCTTCAAGTTTTACAAATTCAATGGAATAACATGATGTAACTACCTATACAGGTATTTAAAAATATTGATGAAGCAGATCTTGGAACAGTCTGCAAATATTCAAGACCAGCTTAATAAAAATAATTACCAATTCTGGTGGTCTGAATAATGAGTGCAAGAAAAAAATTGTTAAAAAAAGTCATGTATTTTCTGGGATTCTTTGTTCCACTTCAGTCTTCAAACACAATGCTTTGCTGTGAACTAGACCTCAGACTGAACAAAATCTTAGCTATATCAGCAATTTAAGGCTTTGTGTTGTATGCATTTAAACTTTGTCATACTACAGAAGAATGAAATAGAAAGATTATGTCAGCTGGAAACATTAATCCCCATTGGTGTTTTAGCTTCTTTAAAATTCTTCCCCCTAAAACATCCAAATTCTTTGTACTGAGCATTATAAAATACATCTTGAGTGCTTCCTTGAAACAAATTAAAACAGCATTTCAAAGTTTTTGCTTATTAGAAGTGTAAACTACCCTGGGATTGAAATTTTTTTTTAATCTTTTTTTTTTTTCTTTTTTTTTTTTTTTTTTTTTTTAAACAGGGCACAACTTTTTACAGTTACTATTTCTTTTGTGGATAACATACCCTCAAATGGCTTCGTGTGTGTATGGGTTTGTATGCTTCTTGGAACTAGAAAGTGTTATGGTCTATCGGTTTACAGTACATGGGCCATGACAGTTTTAGAACTGAGAAATAGTTCAACAACCTAATTTCAATCAAAACAGTATAAAAAAATAAACTATCCAATCCTTGCCTCTTTGGATTCCAACAAATTTTAAATATAGACAGTAGTTAAAATCACAAAAGTATTTAAAAATTTATATTTTATGATTTTGGAATAATCTAGTAATAAAAAAAGCAAGAGCAAATTAAACTCAAATAGGAGCGGTGCTGCTGTCCAGAACTTCTTTATTAGAACATTTGTTTGATACCTCAGTAGCTAAGCTGCCTTTGCACCTGGCTGGCACGAAACAGTGGCTCAACAGTAAACAGCAGTTGCACTATCAGCAGCAAGTTTTTCCCCTTGAAACTTGTCACGAACAAAGCAAGAAAAAAAAGATAGGGAGGGTAAACCCTGCCAAAAAATATTTAAATACTGCACTGCATCATAAACAGCATGGTTTCTTTATTTATTTTCCTCAGAACCTTTTTCCCCTCATTTTTGATAGTTGCAGATTGATGTAGTAACTGTCTTTTAGAAAATGCTGAATGCATGGTTAAGAGACCAGGTAGCCTTAAAAATCCGAACACGAATGACACAGATGAATGCTCTTGGTATATCCTTCAAGGACTTCTTTCATGACTTCTTCTTTTGTCTAAGGGTAGCTCCAGCATTAGAGTGCCTGCAGCGGAAGTTAAGTATCTAGCAGTGTTCCAAGTATTCAATCACCCTAGAGATAGATTTCTGGCCTGTTGTTCCAACAGCACACTGGAAAATGTAATAGAAAACAGAAGTAACAAACAAGCATTTGTAATACCTCTTTAAAATATTTGAGAGCTGTGCTCATCTCAGAACTTTAGTATTTAGAATTACGTATCAGTAAAAGCAATTAGGTACAGGCAGAGGATTCAGAAATATCTTCCTGACCAGTCACAATCAAATGGAATGAGAGTAGCTTCATTCCATTTAGTACCAAAATAATGACAGACAAAAGGGTCTTCAGTATTTAAAAACAGAAAAGTCATCCTGTGCTTTTCTAAAGGCATAAACTGTAGAATATTAAATGTTTCTAAAAAATGTATGGACCATTAACAGAAAACACAATTACAAAACTATATACATAAATCAATTTAAAATATGTATTACTTACAGTAAGATTCATAAAACTGAGAAATTTTTTGAGCATTTCAGTCATTATTGAGAAGTCCCCTTCAGGTAAGTACTCCCTCACAGTAGTCACATTGATCTAAGAAATAAAACAATCTATTTTAATTTGGGAAATATTTTTCCGACACAGAACTACATTACTCTGTATGTGAGATGCAGTAAGACAAGCATATTCACAGCATTATTAAGATGGCTTTTGCTGTCATCTCTATGATTTAAGTCCCTCTTAAGCAATACTCAGATGTTTATGGTGTTTAGGTTTCTAGGAAACAATTGCTGAAATATTTTTGTGAGCTTTTTGTTTTTGTTTGTTTGTTTTTTAATTAAAGATCATTACCACCATCAGACCTCCCCAGGACCTACAAGATTATCAAGAACTAAAAACCCCACCAGATTACTCTCCTGACATGGAACAATCTCCCTTTATAATTGTTAAGGGTTGAGAATTATTGAACTTGTTGTCAGTATCGCTCCAAACACTAAAATTGTACGGAAGCTAATCAGTCAAAAGGTACAGAACAGCATGTTAAAGACCATTTCTGCCATCATGGTAAATTCAGACAAGCCTGAAGGCAGGTCTGAACCTCATTTTTATTTGAGCATATATTTGATAGCAGAGTTTATGAAGTTCTTCGGCTGTCAGAGTTCCATATTTTTAAAGTTTTAACTTCAACTTTCTATTATGTATTTCCAATCTGAGGTAATCACCTTCAACTAATATGGACATACACAATTTGATGCAATTCCAATGGAGAAAAAATAGACTGATAAAAAAGAATAAACAAGTCTGATGTTAACTTGCTTACTGAAACTACTGAAAAGTAAAGCAAGCTTTTATAATTATAGAACAGGCGAACCAATTTTCCTTTGCCTTTCTGAAGTAAGTTCATTTGTTGGCCAAGACTAACAGCGAAGGGGAGAGAGGCAGAAGAGGTTAAATATTCAGTTCCAACTGTTTTTGATAAACATACTGATGTTCAGAAAGTTCATTTTGGACGGAATACCTCTGGCAACTTTTCACAAAACTATATACATTGGTACAGCTTCACCGATGTACTAGCTCACATCAAACCCTAATGTAATAAACCCATTTCAATACTGCAGATTATTACTTCACTAAAAATTACTGGACTTAAGAGTAAGTTATTGATTTATTCCCTTACTGGACTCTCTTGGCAGAGACAGCCTAGAAGCAATGCTGTGTATGAGGCCACAATGCAGTCTTCCATGTGCTTCCCAGCATGCTGAAGAGCTGTAAAGAGAGACAACCGAGTGTATTGTATTCTCTAAGCAGCTGGTATCTTTTACTGCTTCAAATACAATCTTCCATTATCACTTTTCAGAATTCTTTTTTTCTCAAACAAAACAAGCTTTTGAACTGAGACCTCAGAGGCAAGAATCGGACAAACTCCATACTAACTCAGCAACACATTCTTGAACAGAAAAATGGTGTTCATTTGCTTTCAGCTCAATGCATTGTGTAGTATTTTATTAATTGACATTTTAACGTACAAATTGTATGCTTAACAAACCAAAATACAAATATAATAGTTTCACGTGATACTATAAGCCAGTAAGACTTCCACCAAAAGAAGTTTATGGTATTAAGGATAACAGATATAGTACTCTTGGCTAATGACTCAGCATGTTTGGGCAAACCACAAATAGCTGCAGACTTCAGTTGACAGAGATACAAAAAGAAGGAAGGATACAAAGCAGGGTTGGAGAAAGTAATATACTGCACCTACTCTTAGAAGATTAAAACACTATTTGAAGTAATACACTGCACCTACTATCAAGAGATTAAATGAGAAGGACTGATGTTTCACACCTGATACATTTTCAAAAGACAAACTATATAACTCAGCTTAGAGATACCCAAATTCCTGGAACAAACTACCAAAGATGAAGCACATCAAGACGTTACACAGGTACCTGAGATACCACCGATGGAGTGAGAAGAATTCAAACATGAAGAAGATGGAGACAGAAGAAGCATATGTGCAAATAGGGAGGGAAGGAAAAAAAACAACAAACCACAAACCAACCCAAAGCAGCATGAAACATGAACAAGTCATGATACCCCAGAAAACAAAATTAAGGCAGGTAACTTTCAAGGACTGTTTCAGAACAAGATAAAGGCCTAAAAGCCATCTCTTCCAGAATATTTCTTACACAGCATGTCCCTAAAAAGGTTTGGTGGGAGTTCTTTTTTTTTGTTTTGTGTGTTTTTTTTTTTTTGTTTGTTTGTTTTGTTTTTTTTTGTTTGTTTTTGTTGGTTAGTTTGTCTTTTTAAAGGACCACATAGAAGGTACTATTAAGAAAATAAAAAGTAGCATAACTTCTTTCCACTTCTCATGCTTCAACTCCGAACTGCTCCTACTTATGAACTGTGACAGTTTCCCCTGGGGGGTACGCTGAGGAAATCTCAACCCAAGAGACTGCATGTAGATAGGAAGCAGAGGACAAGGTGGAAATTTATGCAATCACAGAGCTCTTTGCCTTTTCTGAGCTCATCACAACCAGACAACCTACCTTTATTAAGATCAAGTTCTTCATCATCTTCTTCCTTCTTATCTTTCTCTTCAGTACTATCTGGCTTTTCTGTGGAGACCCACTGTATCTCCCCACTTGTCTCTTGCCATTCCCCACTCTTATCATGCTGAGCAGTAGGAGCTTCTTTAATCAATTCGTCTGTCTGGCTCTCGGCCAGCTGTGCCGCTCGCTCACGCTCAAGAAATAGCTAATGGATAAAATTTCAGGAAAATTTCTGCTATAAATTAAACCCTAAACATATTGAATTAATACTTGAAAGTTTATTTCCCCGTTGAATTCACCCCTCAATACTGTTAGTCTCCAATAGTTTTCGGAACAATAGCCTTTTCTTCTTCAAAGGAAAATATAATTTACCCCGACACTAACGCTGTGCTCTCCAGAAAAGGCCTCCCTCCCTCCCCAGCGCTGAACCAGTTGGCAGGCTCCTCCTGGGCATCTTAAAGGTTTAATCGTTTTCTTTGAGACACAGCTTGAAGAATAAAAGTTGCCATATTTTCCTGTCCATTTTTGTTCTCTACCAATCCTCATTTTCTTTCCATGCTAGCTATCCCCTTGTTGCTCTCTTAGGTTTTCCCATGATATGTAAAACGTAAAAATTTGAAAAAGAGTAATTTAAAATGACTTATCAAGGATGTGACTGAAGCAGCAATCTCATACTGTGCACTTATATCATTGTAAATTATTTCCCAAACCATAAAGCCACCAGTTTTAAATACTGCTTTGCAGAACTGTATATTAAGATATTTAATATTATTTTTATTGTCGATTTTTTTTTTGTCTGCTGCTGGACAGCTATTTCACAGAGTTAAATAGATGACCTGCTAAAACCATCCATAAAATTATCTCAGTTGAAGTAAAAAGGCTCTAATTTCCTTTCAATTCTTTTATTTTAGTTTGCATGGTGGAACCCATTCACCAAAATTATTGGTGGATTTTTTTTTTTAACAAGTCAGTCAATACAACATTTAAGAAAGCTGTTTCACATCCATAATCATTACATCCATATTTTATTGCTCTTATAAAGCATGATACTTATTTTTTCTTTTTTTTTTTTTTTTTTTTTTTCATTTAAAGCTGCAAACTCCCAAAAAAAGTACTTCAAAAAATAATCTATGGAAAGTAAAGTAGTTAAGACAAGAGTAGCTTACAAGTTTTACAGCTGGTTTAAGACAAAAGTAGAAGCAAACCATTTAGGAACAAGAAAACTAGAAATAAACTATACAGGAAAAAGAAAGCTTTATGGAGCATGAGAGCAGCCCTTTGGATGTCTGTAATAATGATACCACTGTCTTTGACCAGCAAAGCTGTTTCCGTAATGGACAGTACTGAAAGAGTCAAAACTGTGAGCAGCACCCCTCTTCCCCCACTCTGCTGTATTACTCAAAATACAAAACAGAAAAAAAATTCTGACAAATCTTCACTGCTGAGTTCTCCCTTCCCCCTTGACAGCCTGATAATGAGAAATAGTAACTATCAGAGGAAAAACACATTTCTTACCTGCACTAAAGCCTGAACAGCATCAATCTGTCCAGTTACCTTCAGGCTATCATCTCCTTCTCCCGCACAGAATGAGTCAAAAGAACAGGATGTTTCCATATTGACAAGACAGTGCCTATTCCGAGCACTATATTCTACTAGATTGATCAACAGACCCAATCCCTGCAAGAATTGGAAAGTCAAAGAGGATTACACACATTAGAAAAAGGTAATTTAGCAAAAAAAAAAACCAAACTATCCAGATAAATGTCTTCTTTAGGCCTTACCTTTCTGAGGATACATAACTTACTAACACACCTTTATGAAACAGTTTGATAGACAGAGGGATCAGGATTTAGAGAAGTATGAGGCAAAACTGAGATCCCTCAATACTAGAATTTCTATGCAGGAATCTCCGTTTTGTCTTTTTTTTTCCAATTCTGAACATGAAAAAATTTTTAAAGATGAGATTTCAGTTACAGATTAGAGATTCAAGTGCCCAACCTTCAGTTTATATTCTTAAAGACCCTTCACACACACAATTTCAGACCTCACAAACCCATTGTACATAAGCTGAGGTAAATCTGACAAAGCCTTTATCTCAAACAATAATATCCACTATATTTCTAAAGCTGAAAAGACATTTGAACACTAGATAATTCACAGATTTACTTAGCTAAATCTCCAGCATCTAGCAGTGCACTTTTTCCCACCAAACATAGGGAAATGGTTAGAGCTCAAAACCACCAAATGCTTACAGAAACCTTTAAGTACCTGACTTCGTATGTATGTAGTCAATGAAAACTGTGGAGGTTGCTCCTTAATTTGGAACCAGAGTAGTTAAATGCACAAGAAGGGGGCAAATCACTTTATATTAATGGAACAAATACAATAGCTTACCAGCACCCGAATATCAAATCTCTGTTCTTGAGGTAGGAACTTTGGAACCTGAAGCACACAATTCATAGCTGTGCCTATCAGACCATCTTGTTCACCTGTTTTTGTACTACCCCATTCTGTAAATAAAAAGAGTTCAGAGGCTCAATTTTGAACATCCTAATTTTCATAATCGTAGGCAGATTGATAAAAACCTTTTGGCCCTAAAGACCAAGGGGACTCTCTTAGCGAAAGCACCAATCTTAACACTTAATACTTGCAATTACTCATCCAATTTGCAAGACAAATTACTGATTACTGTAGAGCAAGCATAACTGTTTTATTGCATTGTACATGGAAAAGCCATAATCACTAGGAGAAAAGGTTTTACATTAATGTTTCACTTGATGCTTTAACAGAGAATATGCAAAATTTTTTTTTTTTGTTTCTTTTACCATTATCATTTGTCAGGTTGAGCAAGACACCAATGATGGCCCTCATACAGTCTTCCACTGCTTTACCCACATGGTTTGTTACATTCTGGTGAGGCAGAGGCTTATTGTCTGGTAAACAGATACTGTCTTCAGCACGATTATATCGCTGGATTAACTTCTCACAATGCTGCAGGGCTCTGCAGGGATAAGATGCAGAACAAAGTTACCTCCACAACATACAGGACATTCCACCTTTATACTTGTTTCACCAGGGAAAAAAACCCAACCCTCAAACATAGAGGTTATGCAGAATTTTTCTGATGCCCAGATGACCAGTCTGTAGGGAGAGAGAATAAACTTATCACCCATAAAACCTTTTATGAGCTCAACTGAAATTGTGGAAACAAAACCCAGGAAAGTTGTGGCTTGAAGCTTTATCAGCTCGAGATTTCAAGAGCAAAAGTTAATTTTTTTTTCCCAACTTCATCACAGGGTCTTCCAAAAGACATCCCCCCTCCCTACAAACCCTGCCTCTCATATCCTCTGACCATCAAGGCACAACATTATTCTGACAGCATTATCTATATGTTCTCTTCTTCTGTCCTCAAAGCTATTTCCATTCTGTAAGAAATAAATGACACGTGACTTCCTAGCAGTAAAATCAATCTCATAACACTACTGGAGCACAGGCATAATTCTACTGCATGGCATTAGTTTGGTGTTAAACCGACAACATTGATTTTAATTACAAACAAAACTAAAAATATCAAAAATATATATTGGTCTAAATAGCATAGTAAACTCTGGCTTGTTTTGGGTTCTTTTTTTTTTTTAATTTAAAGCAATACCCAAAATATCTAAGCTACAACCATGAAATTATGTTCCCATTGAGGTCTGCAAAGTCAAACTTCCAGCTTAATTTGTTCTGTTATGAAGAGCAGTACAAGAGGGATGCAATCTCAGCCGGTCAACTGAGACCTCACCCAGATTGATAACTGGGTTAGAGGTGTTTGTATGGGCGTCTTTGCCAGGGAGAACAGCTAAGAACAGAATTTCATTATTTTAATTCTTAGTTACGTTGTCAATTCTGTTATGCTTCATTTCAGTAAACACTTAAGCATAATGAAAACACAATAAATAAATTTAGCTTCCCAACTGCCCTCTTCTGTGTTCATATTAGCTTGGCACAGAAGGAGCTGAATCCACAGTTCGCAGCTTCTACAGAACCAACAATAGTAGCACTATGTATTGGTAGTACTCAGGTAGTTACCCACGCCCTCATCTAAATTAACGTTAGCATTACTTAATGAAAAGCAACAGTGGAACGTATGGGGTTTTACCCCCAGCATCTTCTGGTGTAACAAATTTATTTTTTGCCCTATCACATGCAGTGCTCTGCAAAATTGTCTTTTTGTTACAACTTACTTAGCTGAGGAGACTATGAGTTGCGAGTCTTTGTATGCTATCAGATAGCTCTGATTTTCTGGATTATGCACAGTTACCTAAAAAGGGGAGGAGAAAGTAATATTAAAAATGGGACTTTTTTTCCTTGAAAGAGAAGCATTCCCTTCTACTACCATCCCACTTTATTCAGTTCCACATTTCTCAGTTATAACCCAGCGTAAAAATTTTCACTTATCATTGTCCAGTACTTCCTTGGAGTTTTCACCTTGTAATTAATCACACAAAATTGTGGCAGTGAAGATAAAACCATCTTCCCTGATACAGTAAGTACAGAAACCATGCAGCAGAATGTTCTGCCACAGCAGCACCCTGAATGTGTATCTCAGGACTACAGTGTCGCACATGTGTATGTATATATGTGTAAGTAAATATATATAACACAGAAAGCAATTATATATGTATTTTTTTTTAGGACTTGACATCAACTCCACTTCTGAGAGCTTATTACACATCCAACCATAAAAATCAAGTTTTTTCTTGATTCCCTTGATTGAAATTCAAAATCAATTTTCAGAAACAGTAGAAGTTCTCCTAAATTTGCATGATTTGTTGTGTTGATTTTTGATGTCTCTCCCAAGTTCGTAAAGATCTTACTACATCACGAACCACCCTTAAGTGGTTCAAATTTGAATACTCTATCACTAAACAAGGCTCTTGTATGTTGCTTGGCCATTCCATCTATAATATAAAAGCAAAGATTGGATCTGAAAATTTTTCTCTCACTGTTCAGAAGGCAGGTAAAGAGCTAGGTGCCATTAATATTTAAGTAGGCACCTTGAATTACTACTTCACAAATTCTTCATCTTTCTCAGTTTTTAGCTTACTTTTACACTATCTTTGAGTCTGTCCTCCTATTTTAGTGAAGAAAAAAAGTTACTGCTGTAGCTATTTGCCCTCTGACTTGGGTTTAAGGTGTCATTAAGATTCATTGACCTGTACCCTGAACCCGAATGTTGCCTTCTGATGCGTGGAGATGTACTGCTAGAACATCACAACACTCTTCTGTGTGCTTACCGTATTACAATACCGAAAGAGTAACACTAGTAACAAGTACGAAGCTCAGCAACGCAAGGCATTGCAGACAAGCATATGCTCACAATTCTTGTCAATTAAGCTCTACAAAAAGTACCATGTGTTTTAATTCTGTTCAAAGTTCTCATAAAAAAAATATTTACCATCTCAATATACACGCTCAACTGATTACAGGACTAGTTTGACTTTCAGGGCAGTTTTCTCTTTCAGCGCTTAGCCAGCTGATGTTTGAAAGTAGAAATTCTTAAAATATGCATCGATTTTTTGCTTCTAAGAAAATACTGCTTCTATAATGATGCGTTATTACCAGACACACGCTAGAGGGACAAACTCATGCCTCAAAAACATCATCCATCAACAGCAGCTTTGGATAGGAACTTAAGAAAAAGTATCACACTACACTTATTCTTACCAAAAATAAACTTGCAATGTTGTACATACATACAGAATGGTAAAAGATTTTCAAACAAACATTCCAAGAACGGTAACAAACATCAGAAAGTTAGTACAAGAAATAATCAACATTATAGTGTTATTACATAACTGTTTGTTGAAAGAATGTAACATTGCAAAGGTCTGGTTGAGAAAATGCGGTTTTCAAAAATGCATCTGCTCATACTCACGCTTTCTAAGACCCGTAAACATCTTTCTGCACCCCATAATGACGCAACCAATTTCTCTTCATCTTCATCACTGCTTAGGTGATCCACACATTCTTTAACTAAACAAACAGAAGTTGTTTTCCACTATCAGTAAGAGATCTTCAAAAGCCAAGTGTTCAAACTAACGAGCTGCTCAGAGTTGCTATCAACCTTGTTTACACTTTACAAAGCTCTAATACTAGGAAACAATCAGGAAGACGCGATCAGCATTCCAAAATTTTTCATTTCTCCAAGTAAATAAAAAAAACACCAAACCAACCGTTACAGTTTTGGCTTTACAAATTTGTGACTGTTGTCACAAATCACCTATCTGTATATTTTATTTTCTACCGACAATGAAGAGATTGTACAGCACATGACTATGTTCCTTAACTGTAATGCACTGTTTTGTAGAAGAGAAAAGAGATACAGTACATGTACTCTCCCCACACTTTACGAGTCTGAAACTGTGTGCAAGCTGAATGCTTTCATCTCTTCAGTCCTTCCTTTGTCCACCCCTCTGCTTACTTAAGACCAAGCTTTATTCAGCTCAAGAATTCGTTTTAGAAATGTCCCTTTTCCTATCTGAGATGCTGATCCAAAAAATCTAACCAAGACATATCTTTAAAAAAATAAAGAAACAACCCCCCCCCCCCATAATTTCTTCCTGAAGGGCTGACTTTCTCTGGGATTTTTAGTTAAAAAATGTCAGGCCTGAAAATAATCCTAAAAGACTGTAAAGGAGATTTTACTCTAGAATAAGCGTGTTGTATTTGTGTGCTGTATAGAGATATGTAACACAGTCATCTGTATTCTAAGCTTAAGCCATTTTTAATCTCACACATTATATGCAACATTATACACATTCTGTTTAACCTTAAAACTACTTTCAATCTGACATGCAACAGATTAAAGTCACTAATATTTCCCAGTGACTTGATATCGAACTGTGTACCTTATTTTTAACATTGCTGAGAAAAATACATAAAGTTTCTATTTTTAACCACAGAAAATGAACATTAAGAAAAGCAAACATCTTAGTAAATTCACTAATTTTTCACACTGTCAAAGCAGTATCTCCAATACATACCTTTATCTACAATATGATCAAGACCACCTAGAAGTCGCAGTTCTTCTTTGAACCAGTCCCCGGCTCGTTTTGAGGTGAGAGACAGTAACGTCTCCATTGCCAAATGCCCGGTCTGAAAGAGTTACGTTCCAGAATTAGTGAAATCATCATATGCAGCTTTAGCCAATATATCAAATCATACAAATACATATCATATAAAAAACGTAAAAACAAAGTTATAGGTTCTGAGTAGAAGAACCACCAGAGGGAGCAAGAACAGATTGAAAAATATGCATATCTTTAAAAAATGACTTGGTACTGATAAAAAGGTACTTTGCATTTTCAACTTTTTCTTGATTTTATTAATAACTTAGAAAAGCTAAGCAGCCTCCTTTCATCTGTTTCTCGTTATCAAAAGAAACAAGTGGAGGAAGGAAAGGGACTAATCAGCCAGGCAGGAAAAAACCCAAGAAAAGCCTCAGTGAACTTCGCTTCTCTGTCCCCCAGATACGTTGGCTCTGCTGCTTGTAGGAGACATTTGATTCTAATGTAGGTATTTTGTGTTTTTTATTTTAAACTCATGGAAGACAGCAATTAAACTAAAACACTGTAGAAAAAATTGTACTACATTTACTGTTTTTTTTTTTTTTTAAAGAGGAATACAAATCAAAATTCAACAACAGCAAAGATAAGTTTACTTCCCGCAAATGGAAGTTGAAGAGATTTTAGGTGATTATCTTAGTTAATCCCCTGCCATGTTTTTAACCAAAACTAACACCATTTAATAAAGTCAAGACTATAAGTTGTTTTTCCAAAGGCCTCTAATAAAAGGCAAATGTTAATAAAACATATATATATACACATATAAGTTTACACCTACACAGAAGTGACCAGTATAGACTTTTGTAACACCTGGAAAACACACAGGCAAATCTGGACTACTATCAGCTTAATAATTTCATACATGGTACACAAATACAGCAATAAAAGGTCAGAAAAAAGCTATAAGATCTCAATAAAGCCAACTGAATTTAACTACTCTCAGGCTATCTTCCCTCCCTGGCACATTTGATTTGTAATGCTTCAAGGAGGGCTGTGCTTATTCTGAGCTGTGCAGCATGTTCCAGGATACCAGTTCAAACCTCAGCACCTCCTGGGAATAACAGTGCTCACCAGTCTTGAGTAAACACCCCATTGCCTTGGAAAACCAAGTTATAAATTGTACAAGTCCCCCAACAGCTTCAGCTGCTTTCCTTGTTTTCAAAGCACTGATTTCCAAGGAGGAAAAGAATATTGAAGATTAGTCTTCACAAAGAAGTTATTTCTGGTTCTTAGGAGCAAGCTCTGCAGCACACTGGCTCTGATGAGCATATAGTTAGTTCTCCAGTGTAAATGGAGGTGTCCTTGGGTCACGACAGTGTTATGGGGGACAAGAGAACACAAACAGCACCAAATCTACAACAGGCCATTCCTCCCAGAGTCAGCAGCATCTCAATTCCCCATCACAGAGGAAACAAAGACAAAGCTGCAATTACTCCTGCAACTGTTTCACCACCGGGGAAACTGCTAACTACCTTTAATTGCCAACAGCCACGCATCAAGTCTTCCCACAGGGGGGAAACTAGACACACTTGGTTACAGAGTGTTCTCATCTCATCACTGGAAGATACAAGATCCAAAACCTGACACTTTTAGAAACTGTAAGTTAAAAACACAATGCTAAAGGAGATCAGGATATTTTAAGCAATGGATGGAGAACCTCCCTTCTGAAACCAATGAAATGAGAAAGCATTTTGAGGGAGGAGGGGAGAGAACCTGAAGACAGCAGTTTGACAGATCCCTAGCTCTCTAGAACTTTCCCATCCTCTTCAGATGATTCTTTTTGCTTTTATAGATTGAGCTTGAAAATATTGTAACATGGATATCTGAAATTAGGCATAACCTAAACCAGATTGATAGAAGCTGATTAAAAACTCTCCTTAGAGATCTTAACAGCTACAAAAGATTTAGTTACCTTCCTAAAAACCTTCACCATGAAAGCTCAAAGGCCACACAATATTTAAAATATGGTGCTTAGTTTTCTGCCAAAGGGCAAGAGATTTCAAAAAACTCCAGGAAAACATAACTGGATATTTATATTACTAGGCATAAGAACACAGCTTTCAATTTCACTTTTTTTTTCTTTTTTTTTTTTTTTTTAAGAAAAGGAATCAAACCTTGTAACCCTTCTGAGGAAAGTAACTCATTCTATCTTATTTGTATGTTGATTACTATGAAAATTTAACTCAAAAGGTTCAAAACATGGTTCCCTGAAGTTTTCAGCCTTATGCTGGGGGTGAAAAAACAGAATAACCTCTTTCACCAACTGAAAAGAGAAGTCACTTCCAAAGGTTTTCGTTATGATGCAACAGAGAAGAGCCAGCTGCAAGCATCAGCTACAGAGGGCTATGCTGAGTGATGAGCAAGTGCCATTTGCTAACTTGAAGGCTAAGTTCTTCAACTTTTATCTTCTTCTAAGCCAGCAAAAAAACTTGGAACAAATTCAACCCACAGAGAACTCCTTTTCAGTTTCTGGATTTACATCTTTAATGTTCATAGCAGTCTAGAAAACAGAACCCTTTGAACACCTGTTTAAGTGCCCAAAAGGTTAGTCCACAAACAACATTGTCTGTGGAAAAACAGGCAGTATTGATCATCTTCGTTTGATCTGTGCAAGATTAAAAAAAAATGAAGGTGTAACCAGTTAGGCACAAACTGGAGTTATCAAAACATCTGCTGCAATCCTCCTGTTTCTCCCTAGATATGTCCGAGTCTGAAAAAGCACAGATCTTCACCCCCAGAAGATTTGCATTTTTGTTAGCATTTTCTGCCTGTCATCTGGTAGAAAACAGAGATTACTGATTATATCTCATGACAGAGATCTATGAGAAAGCAATTTTATGTGAAGTTCATTATTGTCTCAACTTACCACTGCTGCTATCATAAATTGGAAGAGAACCTAATCATCTCATTTGGCTTGCATATATTGTCTAAACACCATATAGTGTCTGCTTCTAGATGGGAGGGAACCAGTTTCCATCTGTGAGGTACTACAGTATTCAACACATTTACAATAACAGCTTGACATAATTTTAAGAAGCAGAGATGCTCTCTGGTGACCAACGACAGGACTTGAGGGAATGGCAGGAAGATGTGCCAGGGGAGGTTTAGTTTGGATATTAGGAAAAAGTTCTTCACCCAGAGGGTGGTGGAGCACTGGAACAGGCTCCCCAGGGAGGTGGTCATGGCACCAAGCCTGACAATATTCAACAAGCACTTGGACAACGCCCTCAGAGATATGGTGTGAATTCTGGGGCTGTCCTGTGCAGCGACAGGAGTTGGACTCAATGATCCTTGCAGGTCCCTTCCAACTCAGGACATTCTGTGATTCTATGCCTCAGAAAAAAAAAACAAAAACAAACCCAAAAAAACTCCCAAAAAACAACAGCTGAAACTGATAGCCTGGGATAATGTTACTCTTTACTCAGAGACAACTTCCTTGCAAGAATATATATCCTTTTCATATATCCTCTCCCTTTAAAACCCATGCCTAAGAAAACACAAGAACAGAATTACAGTTCATAAAAAAAAGATCGGGCTAGCTCAGATTATGAATATGAGGAAAGCTCAAATAAGAGACAGTGGTCTGTGTGGCTGGATGCTTTTGCAATGAGGAACCTGTACCAGCTGTTCCATGCTTAATAAAGGGAGCTGTCTTACATTTTATAGTGCAAAAGATATCCTGGCACTGACAGACTGTGAGCTACGTGAGCTGCCTTTGGTGCCAAAACAGCACTGAAATAAGACACTTATTATACCAATTTCTAGCTGATCAGCACCTAGCGAACAAATTTCATTCTGTGTTCTTACCTTCAGATTGTACCATGTGAATTCAGAGCGTAAACCGAAGGTGGAGAAAATAATCTCAAATTCATTCTTCCTTTGCAGATTTCAAAGGCCAGAAAACTAATACCTACCCAACCTGCACGTTTCATATGTTTGTAAGAAACAAGCTTAAAACTGAAACTCTGAAACAATTCTCCTTTGCAACCACAAATTGATTACCATGGTTAAGAAATGTGTCATCAACATTACCTTCCTCCCCCAAAATTCACCTCTTTCTACTGCTACCTAATACTGACTTCTCACACCAATTCAGCTATCTCTTCCACAGCTAGAATTCTGGGTGAAAAAAACAAAACAAAACAAACCCTTCCTAAACTGACAAAAGTCTCAAAAACTGCAAAAGAAAATGCCAGATCAACAAGGCATACCGTTTTTTAATCTAACCTAAGATGGAATACAATCTTAACTGCAGATTACTGGCAGGAGATGAAACATTACTTGCAGAGATAAAGCTCTAAAAAGCTCACTTCATAAACAATACATCAGAAGCTTCTCCTGTCGGGTGTAAGTATTACATGAAAAATGGCAAAAACCCAATAAGAATATTTAAAACATTAAAAGAATGTATTAGAAGATGTTAAAAAATCAAGCTCATACTAACATCTGTTATACTCAAATATGGTGAAAGCAAAAACACATTACTAATTTTTGCCATCTATGACCATTCATCTAGTCAATCTGTCATCAATTCTTTAAATACACTCTTTTAAAAAAGACTTGCAACTTTATTTTTCAACATCAAACTGTGGCCAAATTTATTTTTAAACAAAAACAGTTCACTCTGTTGCAGCTGAAAACATTCATAAAAACCAAGTACGTTTGAGAAAGGAAATAAAAAAAATCATCCACATTTATGGTAATTAACAGATCTGCCACCAGACTTTGGGCAGAGAGAAATCAGTTTCTGTAGGACAGATTTTTACTTTTTTAAGGGGAGAACCTGCACCACGTTTTCAATTTAACACACAATACTCTTACTCCCATGTAAGAACCCCTATTATTTGTGAATATATATATATCTCTCTAAAGTTTAGGCAATGAAACAGTCAAATAATCTAAACATGGTCTTTAAACACATGGTTATTTAAAGTGTTACTTGTTTTTAATTGCTACCTTTAACTAGCTACCCTTAGCAGGAGCAAATGGTGAATCAGACAGCTGAAGAACATTATAACTTTATGCTACCAACAGCCTTTTAGAAAGGAAATTTCCAATTTAAAGAAAATACTTGCAGTGCAGTCAAATATACATATACAAGGTAGACAAAATGTCATGACTCCTTAGCTGGGAGATATGAGATTGAGGATGATGCTTACAAGTTCCATCTTATTAAGCATTCCACTACTGTCAAGGCTTTCAAATAAAAGCATGATACCCACCGTGATGTTTTCAAGATCAAGATGTTTATTGTGAACAGTTTCACACAGTCTCCGAATTTTTTCCTTAATTTTATTCATGTCTTTTTCATTCAGCAGCTTGGCAGAAGAAGCATCTTGTTCCAATTCCAAAAGCCGTATCATCAGATCTAGACTAGCTCTGTCTAAATCCATATTCAAACGATCTCTACTCAGGATGTACATTAGAGCTGCTGTACAAAGGGACAAATTCTTGGGTTGGGAGAAGAAAGAAAAAAAGTTTTTAGCAATTGTGTTAGGCAGACCTTTTACAAGTATTAATAAACAAGCTGAAGATTTATGAGAGAAAAAGCCTAACAAGTCCCAATCTATACTAACACTTGCATGAGTACATAACTGCTACACATGGATTCCTTGTAGCAAGTTACTAATGCACTTTCCCAACCAATACAACTCACATAAATCTCTTAAGACATTTACAAAACCCTAGCAGAAAAGCAGGGTTTTCTACTTTCAAGGGACTCAGTGCTGCAGACAGAGTAAGAAACAGTAACTCCAGTAATACTGTGTTACAGAAGAGACAGATGGCAGGGGAACAAAGTGAAAAAGCACAGGGTACATGGCAAGGTAGGTGAACATATTGGTTTGATGGGATAAGCTGGTGACAGCACCAGAAAATAGAGAGATCATGGGGACAGTGCTTGCATGGGGGGGGGGGGGGGGGGAACAAAGAAAAAAAAACACACCCCAAAAGAGGGCCTGGTGACATATGTTCCGATTCTGCCAAGTAGGTCTGTCAGTCAATAGTTTACCCAAACCTTTCCAGCATAAATACATTTTATTTCCAGGGGAATTCTGCTTTTTGGAAGTAGCCAGACTACAAACCAGCTTCCCCCTGCCCCATCCCCATCAGCCCTTAACAAGTAAATGTAATTATCTTGACCATCCCTATCTTACAGAATTGGTGTATAGGGACCTCTTCCTGCATAAAGAATACTTAGTCCTACTTCAAGAAGGAATTAAATTTCGTCTTCATGAGGATCCAGAAAAGCAAAGGCAGGAAGGGACAAATGACAGGGAAGAGATCAGAGCAAAGCTATCTGTCCCTAGTGCTGGTGACTACAGCACTTGCACCAAGAGACTCATCTATCCAGGTGAGCTTTGAGTTATGGTAAAGAGGAAAAATGTTCATGGAGAATTCAGTTGTGCTGGGCACAATACTTTCAGAAACCTTTGACGATATCTCGAAGAAAAAAAGAGCTGCAGGGAGTGTGGGGTATGTGTGGGGTATGTGCGCGTCTTACCGAGTTCAACCCTCGAGTCAACATGCTGCACGCATCTATTCCAATTTGTTCTGTACAAAGCAAATTAAAAATGGAGACAAACTAATTCTGGGATGTGAATGTTGTACAGCTCAACAGGAAAGAGCAGAATTTCTGTGTCATAGCAGATTAACACCTTGTTTAGAGTTCAACCAAACACCAAAGCAATCATTAGCTGCTTCTGTTTATTTTAGAAGTCAATCATACCTGGTCATACTAAGCAGTATCAGCATTTCCAAAACAAGATTAGGCAGCTGACAGTCTATCTAAAGCTATGTTAAAACTCCTTCCTCTCTGTGTCAAGGAAACTCGCAGGTGTAAGTCAGACTTAATCTGACTAACTACCAAAGATGCATTTGGAATACTGAAGGAAGGATGCAAGAGTTTCCAAAGCTACATGTCCTTTCATGAATACAACCTCGAGACACAGGGTTGGCTTTAAAAAAAAATAAATTCTTAGCTGTGAACACCACTACTTCAGCCTTGTCAGATGTAATGCAGAAAGCAACCTATGCAACTGGTCCACATAGGCACGGTCATACATTGTTTTCCCTTAATTTCTGTTAACTTCCTCCAATAAAACTTGCAATTTTATCATTTTAATTATAGAAAATGTTTACTATGGATTTACTTGCAACTGGTTTAAACTGTAAGAAATTGCAGGTTCCTGGAAGATAACTCTGTTCCTTCAGCATGGTAGTTATTAAAACAGGACATAGGAGCACATGCATTCCAGAGAAACCAAAGGTACTCCCCTAACCGTTGTTCAGCCAATGTGGGACCTAATAAAGCAACATCTATGAATAACTATTTCCTAGTGACCAGCATTAACTAGGTGAGCTTCCTAGTAAAAAAAATGCTTATGCCCCCAAAGGAGTTTCTATTAGAAACTACGCAGCAGTTGGAGGGAAACTGCTGCATTTATAATCTGGGCTGCCAATATTTAGGCATTTCAAAAAGTCAGAGACTGTTCTTAGATCAATACTCAGAAATGCTTTACAGATACTCCAAAGTCTGATAAGGGCAATCACACTCATTTTGTAAGCCTCCGTACCAAGCCCTTGCCTGTCCCAGGCTCCCTTCTTTGCAATCCAACCGACTTCCTATTATGCAGAAAGTAATGGTTCTCCCTCTGCATAAACTCTGTCAACACTTCCCTTCAGACCTTCCACCCAGGTTTTAAGATACTTAAATGTGATCAGAAGGGACTCAAGCAGGGGACAAAGACATTATACAGAAGGTTTCAAGGCTGCAGGAAGACTGCCAGAAAAGCAAAAAGCAGTGGAGTAGCTATGTGTAACGAGAACTAGGTTCCTGCAACAGCATATGTACAGAAGGCAAACAGGTCGGTAAGCCTCCAAATGCTGATGTGTAACAGGAAAATAGTGAAGGAAGGACCCCAAATGTGAATGGTGCTTATCATGTGGAACAAGCCTGCTTCAGCTACATGCCAGTGATAGGGGTTTTCTAAAACCCATTTTTCTTAGTCCCTATAGGCAAGTTGGTTTCATCTTGAATCTAACAAGTCTACACGTTGCTCTGATCTTCTGTAAGTGTTAAAAACAGTTAACCACGTTGTCTGAAAGCTATCTTATGCCCTACCATACACAGAACCCTGAGTTGAGAATGAGGGAGAAATTGTTAGTACAACTCAGTTTTGATCAATGTCCTAAAAACACTCAAACAAAACAACCAAAGAACCCAATCAAATCCTTAAAATCCCACCCTTATGGACTGCTGTAGTGAAACCGTTTTTTTGAGTGGGCTTCCCCCTCCCCCTGCCGTCTCAAGACGCTTAAAACACATTCTACTTCTAAACAAATGTGGAGAGGAGAAAAAAAGTAAAATAAACAGAATTTGCTCTAGACAGAAATTTTACGGAATATCTAACTATGGAGTGCAACTCCATACTTGTACAGAATTCAGGAAAACATCCTCGCTGAACATATACTCCAGAAATGGCAGACCACTTACACCCACTCTTATCCTTGTCTTCCCTTGCTTGTTCTATTTATACTCCAGCTTGTGGGAACAGATGGTTATTTTCTAGGGTTTAGCACTACATTTAATGCACTTTTTTTTTTTAATTATTCACATGCTGAAGACATTACGAAACCACATTTCTGTGCTTAACTACTGATAGCTATAATGAAAATATATTTTTTATTTTAAAAATTAATAATACTCAAAACCCTTTAAGGCATAGGCGAAGAGACAAAGTCAGTTAAAAACTGAAACTGTAGCTTAAAGATAAATCTACAAGAAAAATTCGGTGGAACAAGTAATTTTCACATAAATATTTTGGGACATAGCTCAGTAAGATAACTGGTCATTTTGTGTTCCTTGCTGGTTAAAAAAAATACCTCTGCAACTGCTATTTTATATTCTTCTGGAAATGTAAAAGTCCCCTACTTTCTCAGTCTATTCCACTGGATCAGTACAATGAAGGCAGTATACACCCATATTTGTTTCCATTAGCAATGTCACTGTGGCAGTTTTCCCATCTCCAAAATCCTTTAAAGAAAATATTAACAAAATAATCCCCCCCCAACCCTTATTCACCTTAAATGGATTTGAGCCATGCAAGCAAAGCCTAGCGTGATTTATTATTCTTGAGTTACTTTGCACTGAGATTTAGTGGAGAAATTTCTATTCATTTTGAACAAGTTAAAATTTTAGTAAAATAATTAGCGAATGAAAGGGTAGTACATAAAGACAGCAAGCTTATACAGAGAAGGTCGTTGCTGAAGCATATACTGTCAGTAGCTAGAGCACATATTTTAGCATTTATTAGTAGCAGTTTGATAAATCAGTAATTTTATAACCCTATAACCTGTATCAAGAATGCACTGTAACTATATTAAAACATTAACTACCAATTTTTTTCTTCCTGACAAAAGGGAGCGTTTCATCAAATATACTGAAAATAGTGAATATAATCAATGCTTTTTGTTACTGCAGACTAATAATAGCATGCAATTTCCTTTTGAACTGTATGTGCTAATGTGCTAGTTCTTTTGAAAATGAAGGAATAATAACTGTTAAAAGACAGCCAAAAATACATATTTTCCAAGGAACTGTAGCTGTCCTCTGCAGATCTCCTGCAACTCAGTGGTGGCAACTGTCCTAAATAGCATGACTATACTTTATTTATTTCTAGTATCACTTGGCGTTATTTTGACAGCTCACAAAATAATGAGCGCATTGAACCTGGTTCCTCTGTTTTACAGTTAGCCATTGCTAATTTTGGAGGGAGACAGAAATAAGCTATTATTCTAAATTAGTTCCTTAAAGCTCTACAGCTTTCTTCCCCCACCCACAGTAGAACGTCAAATCCAATCTCCTAAATGTCTATTTCTGTGGGTGCGAGGTTTCCTTCTGCACTGGATGTCATTCTTCTAGAGCTATTAAAGAAAAGTAATACACCTGACCGGATATACATATCTCCTACCCACTTGAAGTAACATTTCCTATGTTCAGCTTTTGTAACAATACCTCAAGGGATACCCCACAGAGGCACAGTTTCCAACTGCTGGAAAAATAGTGTCAACTGCAAGAAGCGTTTTCTACTACAGCTGAATTGAACTTGTAAAGTTGATAAGGAAAACCCAAACTGCTTCAGTTTTTGACTCTGGGGTCATGTTACCATAAGCAGTTAAAATTTACCTTTCCTAGATTTCTCATAGAACGCTGCACACGCTCTAGGCGTCCTACAACTGCAACTACAGCACTGCTAAAGGAGAGAGGCACGGGACATAAAAAATGTCCCACAACAGCTACAGAAAAGGCGATAATTCACATTCAAGCAAGTCTGGAGATGAGCACTTCAAGCCACCTTTAAATATAAGAAAGGATTCCTTTCAAAAGTGTTTTATTTGAAGGAAATTATAAATACAACAATAAAAATATTAAAAAAGCTTAAGAGAAGATATAGAATAACAATCCAAAGCACAGTCAGGTTTTTATTTTTTTAAAAGCTTAAATTATTTTTTTAAAAGAATTTCCAAACCCAGAAGCACATAAAGAGTGGAAGGGGAATTTCTATTGGAACACAGGTGCTCTAATTTTTCATTTCACTACAGATTTCTAAAATGGAGCCACTGATCCCAGATGCACACTACGCTGGACGCTTGACCTTAAATTACGTGTACACAAAATTCATACAAAGTAGACAGGTATCATCAAACTTGAATGAAATACACAACGTATCCATACCTGATGGTGTTGGGAATCATCCAGTGTTTTGAAAACCATGGCTACCATCCCATGTGCTCTCAGATGCATTCGGAAGCTGGGCATGGCGCACTTTGTCGCCAAGCTGATTACACTAGAGAAAATTAATTCTGGATTAGAACAACTACAAGGACCACATTAACAAAAACGGCAGATAAGTCTATAAAACGTGACTGACCATATACCTCAGACCCTGACAAACTCTATCAGGATGTTTCTGCCAAAATTTATGTAAGGCAAGTTTGTAATTGGTGAAGAGAGCAGCGTTTTATTCAACAGTCGCTTACCAGCACCAAACTATGCCTGCTTTATTTTAAGGTTGGCTAAAAACAGGATTTGAAAGGGTACCCTGAACTTGCTACTTTCAAACAAAAGTTGGAATAATTTCAAATAGTTAAACTGAAAGTAAAATGTTCATGGATTAAGCATGAAGCTCTGATTTAGAGGCACAGAAGGGCTTATTATGGATCACGGCATTATCAAAAATTATACATGTAAGCTTCCATCACTATCTACCAAGTCTCTATCTATTTAATTGACTGATTAGTCCCGCTTATGCCTGACAATACTTTTACAGACACCCAAACATTTTTAATACCTATTGCTGCAGTTATGGTTGATGGAAACACTACATATTTCATGAAAAATCTGACAAATATATTAGTCTAATCAGTGATCAGCATAACAGTTCTATTTTAAAAATGGAAGTCTTCCCCTAGTTTTATTAGCAAGCTGTCTGCCATTTGTAGCACAGTGCAACATACAGACTATTAAAAATCTATTGCTTTTAAATGTGGAGTAATGTGGGAGTGACTCTGCAACCAAGTCTTCCAAAACTACCGTCCTGGACCATTACAAAAGATTCATTGTTTAAAGGACAAGTGGACTTTCTGCCTCCAATCACAACAGCACCAGTTCGAGCTTACCTACCAGTTTCTGATTCTTTTACATCTATTCCTATCCTTACACACTGATTTCCTTTGGAAAAATACTTGTCTTTTTAATTTAACTGAAAGAAAAAAATTTTATGGCGTTTATACAAGTTACATGCCATGATATAAATTTGGAAAGTAAAAAAAGTCAGTTTCAGATCTTAGGAAGTCTGCCATATGAGCAAATTAAGTGCACTCAATATGAAAAACACACCTAAACTATCATTATGGTATTTATTTATTCTTATCATAATGTACATACAAAGTGGATAATAGATTTCTTCTGTTTATACTCCAGCAACAATATTCACTGCTAGTTTTTGA
Organism: Morus bassanus; assembly: GCA_031468815.1. NCBI lineage: Eukaryota > Metazoa > Chordata > Aves > Suliformes > Sulidae > Morus > Morus bassanus. The sequence continues at coordinate 10,606,272 of CM062583.1, forward strand.
GGAACATGAAGAATAAATTTTTAAAATAGCTCTCAAAAGCATATAAAGCTTTTTCTGATCCACAGTCAGATCTCAAGAAAAGGGTCCTCATCACCTGTCTCTGTGGATTCAAGTTTTTTCTTCTCTACCATTTTAGTTTTGCTAAACAGAGAGGAAAAATTTACAAGTATATAAAAAAAGATCATTGCACGGTTACAGAGCATTATCCTAATTACTTTTACGTCCAGGCAATAGACACCAATATTATGTCAGACTTTTTCAAAGCAAGACTAACATTTTTGATATGAACTTCACAGTGACGTGTATCTTGAACATTAAGAGTGCAAGGAGTAGTTTAAGACAACTTAGGGAAGCTTCCAATTAATATTGGGGCCACAATACTTCCAGTGGATGCTAGCCATGTTATTTTTCAACAGAAGATAAAGAACAGGCAGTTGGAGTTAAACGGTATCTCAGTATTGCATTAGTTCTGGATTATAGCCAGAAAACTTTCCAGTCTTAGGGATTTTATTTTAGAATTGAATTTTGCATTAAAAAACAGAACAGACATCACACATAAGATTGCGCTGAACAAAAAAGTTATCAGAAAATATTTTTTTAGTTTATAGCAAGGAAAGCAAGTATAGCAAGTGTGTTGAAGACGTTGCTTACTGTATAATTTTCTATTTCATCTTCCTAGTCATACTACTTTGAATTATTCACAATATATCATCTTGATGACTATTTTCAAATTTTATTCTTTATAGCAGAAGTGCCAGGTAACTACCCAAACAACATTTTAAAGCATGGTTGCGTCACTGATGAATATTTAATTCAATATATCTTTTAAATATAAGTTCAGTGTTTTATATTAAGATATCTTACCTAAGGCAACGTGTGTTTAGGGGCTGATTGCTCTTCAATCCACTTAGCAAGTACTCAATATCATCTGTGAACTCTTGATTTTCACCAAATTCCACTACATCATTGAAGTGCTTTACATGCTGAACAACAGTGTATAACTGGAAGAGACAAATATTTTGACCTAGGTAAGTTGCTCTTGGGACTGATTATAACCTTAACAAGTAGGGTTTACAATTATTTAGTTCTGAGTGCAAGGAAACATTAAGAAGTTAATGCAGGCCATTCAACTATTTAGATAAAAATATTATCTTTAATAGGAAAGCCAAATTTCATTTTGACACTCTTCCTTCAGTACTTAGGATTACCAATAATTCTTTATCTTAAAAATTTGTTAAGAATACTTACTTCTTTGTCTTCTTTCCTACATTTCAATGCAGTTACTATCTCTTGATAGGGCTGAGTAGGTATTGTCACAGTTTTTATCACTTTGGGAGGTGGTGCAGGAGCCTTAAAAACTCCATCATCTTTATGAATTGCCTCCTTTGAAGATAGCCTTACCTATTAATAAGAAAGTGCTAAAATGGGCAGATGTTTTGAGCATGTAAACATACACTAAATACATCAGGAAACAGTACAGGTGTGCAATTGTCAAACTCACATTCTGGGACTATTTAGTCCTTGCCTTACACTACCAAGATGTACCTAAGCTGTGTGATAATGTACCTACTCTTAAAAAAAAATTAAGATGTCAGAAATTATATGCATTTTTAAATAAAAAAAAAAACAGTTCTAAGTAGTCAGGAAAGCTCCAGTGGAATTCTGAAACTAAAAAAAAAAAAAAAAAAAAAAAGAAAAGAAAAGAAAAAGTCCTTTACACTGGTTCCTTAAGCTTTAGGGTAAGTAAACCAACCAAGTTTAGTGTTTAAAAACAATTATTTGTTGATACTTACAAGTATCTTACCCCCTTACACTGGAGCTTCCAGTACTGACTAAGTTGGTTGCTTTACTGAACCATCATTAAGTACGCTGGTCTGGATATGAGCACAGCATTGAGCAATCACTGTCTCAGCATAGCCTCAGCTGAAAAACCCTGTGCCTGCTGTTCTCATCTCTAACTACTGGAGGCTGCCGCACTACTGCACTTGGGGTGTAGCTATCAGAAAAACTGTTCTCTCCAACCTGATACTGCAAACTGTATTTTGCCTGCAGGTCTAAGACTACCAATATAAATTTTGTCGCACCATAAAAAATTGCCACAGAGAAATAGGAGAGGCATGGTGCATGCCTCAGGTAGAGTATGCTCTTATAAATTCATGGTATTCTCCATGCACTGGCCTTAATCATATTTGTGTTGTTAATATTTTAGGAACAACACATTACAGCATGAAATACAGCAAAACCTATTCTGAACTTACAGCAGGTAGCAGAGAACTTGGTGTCAGGTCTAGAATAACCACTGACAAGTTTCCAGCCATCTCAGGCAAGTATTACAGGTTTCTTGTCAACCTACTCCTCTGCATTAATTTGAGGCTACTATAAGCTTGTAAGTGTCAGCTTATCTTCAGATTACTTCTTTGGCACAAATTCAGATGTGAAGACAAACTACAGAAAACAAGGCATACAGGAAAAAGACCTCCAAATGCCAAATTTTAAATGTACAAGTGCCAACGCCAGTGGTCATTTATTCACCCTCAATCTGTAAGTGACATCATGTACTTGGTTTTCTTACACAGAAAAAGGAGGATTTTTTTTTTTTAAAGTGTGACCAAAAAAAATAGAATTAATATGCAGGCATACAGGATGCATTAGCTGTTACTCACTCCAGGGGATATTTTGAGAGAAAGCCTTCTTGTGCATTGTACATTGGCAGCCAAAATTAAAATACAAGCCAAAACAACCTGCTCTATCAAGGGAGTATTCTTTACATGCTGCCTCTGTTGCTGTGCAGCGCTTCAGTATTGGCTCACTTAGGCTCCAGTGGCAAAATGCTAATAAATCACCCTGAAAAGCTGGTTTAGAGAGCACATACTGGAAGACTCTGGTCTTATCAGTCTGTGAACACAGGAGATCCACTGAAGTATCTCATCCAAGTCTTGGTTAATGGCTTCCCCTTCAAAGCAAATTCCAACGGAGCTTGGAGAGGCCGTAAGAAAGAGTACCTGGCATTAACAGTTTGCATGCTATGTGTTTCTCACCATAAATCTAAGGCAAATTTATCCAGATCTCCAGGTAACAAAACTCTACAGAAATTAAAGAGGCAGGATCATCTGCACAGGGATTACCGCTGAACAATTGGATCAAGGCTCATTTATCTCATAACCCTTAAATCTTAATCATACACACATAAATCAAGGTTAAAAAAAGTGACTGAAGTAACTTCAGATGTATATCGCAACATGAGGAGCACAGAATCATAAAATCATTTAGTTTGGAAAAGACCTCTAAGATGACCAAGTCCAACAGTAAACCTAACGCTGCCAACTCCACCACTAAACCATGTCCCTAAGCATCACATATACATGGTCTTTTAAATACCTCCAGGGACAGTGACTCTACCACCTCTCCGGGCAGCCTGTTCCAGTGCCTGACCACTCAGTAAAGAAATTGTTCCTAATATCCAATCTAAACCTCCCCTGGCACAGCTTTAAGCCATTTCCTCATGTCCTATTGCTAGTAACCTGGGAGAAGAGACCAACACCTACCTCACTAGAACCGCCTTTCAGGTTGTTGTAGAGAGCAATAAGGTCTCCCCTCAGCCTCCTCTTCTCCAGGCTAAACCCCCCCAGCTCCCTCAGCCGCTCCCCATCACACTTGTTCTCCAGACCCTTCCCCAGCTCCGTTGCCCTTCTCTGGACACACTCCAGCACCTCAATGTCCTTCTTGTCCCGAGGGGCCCAAAACTGAACACAGCATTCGAGGGGCGGCCTCACCAGTGCCGAGCACAGGGGCACCATCCCTGCCCTGCTCCTGCTGGCCACACTATTGCTGATACAAGCCAGGATGCTGTTGGCCTTCTTGGCCACCTGGGCACACTGCTGGCTCGTGTTCAGCCGGCTGTCAGCCAGCACCCCCAGGTCCTTCTCCGCCAGGCAGCTTTCCAGCCACTCCTCCCCAGGCCTGTAGCGTTGCATGGGGTTGTTGTGACCCAAGTGCAGGACGCAGCACTTGGCCTTGTTGAACTCCATAGAGTTGGCCTCGGCCCTTGGATCCAGCCTGTCCAGATCCCTCTGTAGAGCCTTCCTACCCTCAAGCAGATCAACACTCCCACACAACTTGGTGTCATCTGCAGACTTACTGAGGGTGCACTCGATCCCCTCGTCCAGATCGTTGACAAAGATATTAAAACAGAACTGGCCCCAACACTGAGCCCTGGGCAACACCACTCGTGACTGGCTGCCAACTGGATTTAGCTCCTTTCACCACAACTCTCTGGGCTCAGCCATCCAGTCAGTTTTTTACCCAGCCAAGGGTATGCCCATCCAAGCCATGAGCAGCCAGTCTGTCCAAGAATGTTGTGGGAAACAGTGCCAAAGGCTCTACTGAAGTCTAGATAACATCCATAGCCTTTCCCTCATCCACTAAGCATGTCACCTTGTCATAGAAGAAGATCAGGTTAGTCAAGCCAGACCTGCCTTTCCTAAACCCATGCTGCCTGGGCCTGATCCCCTGGTTGTCCTGCATGTGCCATGTGATGGCACTCAAGATGATCTGCTCCATTACCTCCCCCAGCACCAAGGCCAGACTGACAGGCCTATAGTTCCCCAGATCCTCCTTCCAGTCCATCTTGTAGATGGGCATCACATTTGCTGATCTCCAGTCAACTGGGACCTTCCCAGTTAGCCAGGACTGCTGATAAACAATGGAAAGCAGCTTGGTGAGCACTTCTGCCAGCTCCCTCAGTACCCTTGGGTGGATCTCATCCAGCCCCAGACTTGTGTCTAGGTGGTGTAGCACGTCACTAACCATTTCTCCTTGGATTACAGGGGCTCCATTCTGCTCCCTGTCCCTGTCTTCCAGCTCAGGGGGCTTGGTACCCAGAGAACAACTGGTCTGACTATTAAAGACTGAGGCAAAGAAGGCATTAAGTACCTCAGCCTTTTCCTCATCCTTTGTCACTCTGTTTCCCCCTGGATCCAATAAAGGCTGGAGTTTCTCCTTAGCCCTCCTTTTGTTGCTAATGTATTTATAGAAACATTTTTTTATTGTCTTTTATGGCAGTAGACAGATGAAGCTCTAGCTGGGCTTGGCCCTTCTAATTTTCTCCCTGCGTAACCTCACTACACCTTTGTAGTCCTCCTGAGTTGCTGGCTCCTTCCTCCAAAGGTCAAACACTCTTGTTTTTTTCCTGAGTTCCAGCCAAAGCTCTCTGTTCAGCCAGGCCGGTCGTCTTCCCCGCCAGCTTGTCTTTCGGCACATGGGGCAGCCTGGCTCTTGCGCCTTTAGGACTTCCTCCTTGAAGAACATCCAGCCTTCTTGGACTGCTTTGCCCTTCAGGGCTGCCTCCCAGGGGACTCTGTCCATCAGTCTCCTAAACAGGCCAAAGTCTGCCTCCGGAAGGCCAAGGTGGCAGTTCTGCTGACCCCCCTCCTTACTTCTCCAAGAACTGAAAACGCTGTCATTTCATGATTGCTGTGCCCAAGAGGCCTCCAACCGTCACATCACCCCCAAGTCCTTCTCTGTTCGCAAACAACAGGTCCAGCGGGTGCCTTCCCTCGTTGGCTCACTCACCAGCTGTGTCAGGAAGTGATCTTCCACACACTCCAGGAACCTCCTGGACTGTTTCCTCTCTGCTGTATTGTATTTCCAGCAGACATCTGGTAAGATGAAGTCCCCCACAAGAACAAGGGAGCAGATACAAACACACACACGAACAGATACAAACAAATTCCCCTAACTGGTTTGTTCAGCCAAACCTCTGCCATATTCCCGAATTAAAATTTTGATGGTTCCAGTTACAAAAGTGGAAGTTTGACAGAAGACAAAATGGCTTGTCTGAATAAGAATGATCCAGACATTTTCCTAGCCTGAAGAGGATATATTCAAAGTCTGTCTGAGAAGACTCAAAAAATCTGCCTTTTAGCTAGCTACCGGAGTACTTCACAAAAATCAGTATCAGTATTCAGTAAGCAACAAACACTTCAGTTCAAGTGCATGTAATTTAAATTGAGAAAGGGGTTTAGGAGAAACCCAGGACTGAAATTTCTGCTGTCTCCTCAAACACTAGCGGCAATGGTTATTTTAAAATGAGTCATCTGCGTTTTCCAGGCAGTGCCATTAACATTGAAGGAAGGCTGCTCAGAATACTGTGAGGATGCAACCAAAACTAACCATAAATCAAAGATGAGCTAGTATTAGAACAACACACACACAGGTGGAATTAAAAAAAAAAATAACCCAACTGAAACTGGTGACAACAACAAAAGCTGAAGATTTAGCACTGCAAAAATATCTACTTTCTGATTTTCGGTTCTCAGGCAAGTACTGCAAGCAAGGCACAAAATGAAACAAAGTTCACTAACAATGTACAATGCTCTCTTGGCATAATCAGTAACAACTTTCACACATATATAAGCCCAAGACCCTGGATTTTCAGGGTCTCAAAAGAGTTGAAAAACAATTACCTTAAGCCTCAGAACAATCACTGTTTTTTGAACAAACAAGTTACTTTAAGAACTGCTGTCACCTCTTGTCTACTTTTTGTAGACATGCTTGTATCTGATATGTTCATGTTACATTTCTGGCTGTATACAGAAAATTGATTCTCCCATAGTGTCTAAAGACTCAAGTCAGCAATTCACAATACTTTACTCCATTAGAAAGGAAAAATAAATGAAATATCACTTTTTAAGTTTTTCCTTTTTTTGACCTGCAACTTGCTGATTTTTATGGCTATTAGCAAGTTAATCCTAGGGGTTCTCACAGAAGATGAAATGGAGTCCATTGTTAGAAAGCTTAACTTCAGCAGATTAGGGAACATAACTTGACTGAAGGTTTTTTTTTGTGTCTGTATATTGAAATGATATCGAAGATCCCGTTCTAGCGTATTTCCACTGAAAATTTCTTTCCTATCAAATACCCAATGGCTCACATCACAAAGTGGACTTCATTCTGAATTACTGTGACATTACCAGATATCAAGAACGTGTGTTTCAAAAAATATCAGTGAATCTTAAAAGAAGGTTAAATAAACTTGAGAAAAAACAAACAGTCTACTTACTGGGACACTGGGAGTTTTCAAAACCGGTGGTGCTGGCAAAGCCTCTGATTCTGGCTGGTTCCAGTGTCTAGCATTATATACAGCTTTTGTGGGAGACTAAAAGATAAATATAAAAGTTACTTTTTAAGCAGATCTACCAGTAGTCACTATATACTTCAAAAATTACTGTAGCAATAATGTAGCCAAACAAGTAAAATGAGCTTCATTTTTCCCCCTTCTCTATTCTCAGCAAGACAAGTTCTCAATATCATATATATCAGAAAACCTGAAAGACTTTGAGGCATCTGATGGTTTTAAAGACATACAGACCCATTCAAAGGGCAACAGACATGATGTGTATGTATTTCAAGAATTTTTCATTTTTTCTACTTTTTAAATTTATTCAATGACAAAAGGTCTGCAAAAACCAGACATCTACGGGGAAAAAACGTGTCCACAAACACCACGTCAGTAGAAAATATAACTAGTTTAGAATCTAAATGTAGAATTGATGTAGACTTTGATGCTTGGAGGAATAGAAAACACTCAAATGAAATGCTTTAATCCATATTAGTAAATTAAGAAGCCTTTTTTTCCTTCCTGCTCAAAAATGTGTCAAGGCAAATCAAAATGCATCAAAACTAACTGTCCTTGAATTTTTGGGAAATACAATATAATTCTTAGAGGAAGCAAAGACAGAATTCTATTTCTAGCACCTGAGTTTACCAATCTAATTGCATAATATTCCAGACTAATATACCATTACAATTGTCACAGTTTCACAACATGCCATATATTATGTAAAATGTATAACTACGTGCCTCCTCACATGCACTTATATAGCATTTTAAACATGGAAAAATGAAAAAAAAAAAAGTTGGGCATTAAAAACAATTTTGTGTCAAAATATAATGTATCAACTCTTTAAAACAGATCCTGGCTCAAGTACGGCCCACAGCAGGGCTATGTGTAGCAAACCTGGCAGTACTATCTATGGATTGAATACCATTCTATGAAGTGTAACAAGGTTTTGGCAGGTCAAAAGCTAGAAAGTAGATTCTGTAAGTCCAGAATTTCTGTATTACTGTTAAAACTCTACTGTGCCACATCCTTCCATTCCTTATGAGAAAGCCCTGACTAACAAAACTTCAAAGAATATTAGCAGACTGAAAATCTCAGCTATGAGTTTTCAGAAACCAAAAGACCTGTCAAGCACTAAATCATTTTAGTTTCCAGACAAGAAAAGCCTCTTTCCCTCCTACAGTGAGCTTTGATGTGGTCATAAGAAACTTAACTTAGTTGGATTTTTAAATTTTTTTTTTTAAAGCAGTGCTCATGTACCATTCAGCAACAAGTACACAACGGCCATTGTCCTAACAGTTTTATCTATTTCCCAAGGAATCTCTTTTAAACAATACATTTTCAGGTGATGGATACACAAAGTCCTTCAGCAGCCACATGTAGCCACCACAGCCGTATAAGGTTTTTGATAATTTCAATTTTTAACCGTCCCAAGTAACAGAAGCACTAACTTGCCCAATTCCCTGACAATCTTACCAAGCTCAAAAAGTTAAACTGAGAAACCAGTTTTAAGTTCATGCTGCTACAGTTACAAGAGAACATCTCTGTCCACAAAGAGGAAGACAGGGTCATATAGATCCTTATTTGAAAAAGGTTAACTGCTGACAAAATGGTTAAAAGGTTAGGTCTCTTTTCTCCTGTGGATTTCCGAGTGGCAAAGACTTACCCTTAATGTGACTCAGGATTTGTGATGAACACACGAAGGACAACTTAGTAACAAACAGGCTTTTTCAATCATGAAAGATACAATGTTTCACAAATGTCTGTAATGGCAACAAACCCCTGGATATTTTCTAGAAAGTCACTTTTTTTTCTTGAATTACTCACAACTGTCCCACAAGTTCCCTCTGTGCATGCTTAAGATTGGGAAGAGAGGGTGTAAGTTTCTGGGTGTCATATCCTGGCATAACGGATGTTTCAAGGCAATAAAAGCACTCTATCAAGTAACCAGCATACAAGTACAGCATATATTTAGTATCAGTTTCAGCTGATGCATAATTCTTCTTAACCTTGAAGGGAAGCTTAACTAGTACAATTCTGTCAGTGTACTGCACTATAGCTGCCAGAAGTCCTGTTAATACAGGATAGTCTTTATTAATAGTCCCAAATCTCAGACATAGTCTCTAATAGTATTCTATCCCTGCTTAAAGGATACTAATATATTACTGTTCCTGAATTTCCTGTCTGGGAGCTACATGCTGCACAGAAGCTTTTCAGGTCTGGGCTCAGCGCACCCAGCTGCACAGCTGGTGCATGCTGACACGCACGACGCTGCGCATGCGCACAGAAGCTGCAGGGAGACGCAACCCACACAACAGGATCCTACGTTTATGCCATTCTCCTAACCTGATGCAGAAACAATGGGGGCACAGACCAAGGCAGGCTCTGCTGCTGCTGCAGGACTCCCATTTTTATGAAGTTCGAGGAAAGAGCACACCATACTCGCAGGTATGGCACAGGCAGAGGCTTTGTGTACTGGGGCAGCATGTTCCGTTTTCTTCAAGCCTTACACTTGCTGACAAACCAAACGCAGCCCTTGTCAGGCGCAGGGCGAGCAGAGCCACGCTGGCATTCAAGCTTGTCTTAGTGAGGCGGCAATCGGGCCGGGCACTTGCCAACCATGCAACAGGAGTGGCTGCAGTCTTGGCTGTTTAAAATCTAGCACCTCTGTTGCACACGCATGCATACAGTGAGGAAGCACAGATGACAGATAAAGTTCAGTGCTTCGATATGGAATAAGAACAAAGTATACAAACAGCTGTGCCAGCATAATCAAGAGGTCCTCACAGCATTGGTGTTTTTCTTCAGCAGAGAGCAACAGCTGATGCGTAAGAAAGAGTTCAACAGGGCAAACAGATAAAGACAATTCCTTCTAAATACTCAGGGCTCAGAGGCTTCCCTAGTCAAAGATGACATCCTTTTTATTTAACAGTCAAAAATGGGCTTTTCTTCCCTGATTTTCCTTAATCCCTTACTAAATCAAAAGCTAGGGCATCCCAAAGTGACAAGGCACTTTACAGCTTGCTGAGGCACTACCAATGCAATATAGAGGAAAGTCACATTTTATGTAAGGAATCAAATAATACTACCGATAAATGCCTGTTCTGAGAAATGAGGACATCATCACTTAATAGATCTCTTGTAACAGAACCTAAACTGTAACTGAAAATGGTAATTATTTAAAACCTCAAACACCTATGGGAAATTTAGTTTTAGCCACTGTCCCTTGTAGTATCTTCCACTTTTAGACCAAAGTGCTTTCGCATGTGATTCCACGCCTTCCCAATAATATTTCATTAGGCAGTAGACACGCTCCCCAGCATCCCTACCCTCCAGTCTAGTATCCTGTCTCGCACTGATTGCACACAGCTCAACCACCAAACCCACCTGCAAAAATCCAACACTGCTTTCCAAAGAAATACATTCTAATCAGTTCTAACACATGCAGAGACTTTGGAGCCTCTCTTACAGCTCACACGGACATGAACATCATAGATATATCCCTCCTTTACAACCCCCTCTTAAAGCACCCTTCACATTTTCCCTTACAACACAAAATGAAGATGAATTTCCAAAACAACTGCAAAGAAACTCTGCCAATACTGATCAATCAGTAAGCACCGTGTAGACTTGCTTTAGATTACTGTTTGACAGAACTGAAGCCAGGAAAAGTATCGAAGATCAAATGAACGCTAGCGAACAAAGACTTCAGAAGGGCTTGATCACAAAAGCAAAGGGGTTTGTTTGGTTGGTTTCAGTGGTGGTTTTTTTTTTTTGGTCCCCCCCCAAGCAACACAAATGCTTGTGATAACTAGCTCCCCTGAAGAAGCAACACTGATATTTAAGCAGCAGTAATTTAAGAAACTGACTTACTTTCCCTTAAAGACAGGACAACCTTGCAATTATTCACATAATGCAGACTTCTCTTTAAGAATTCTTCCTCTTAAGATTAACTTAGATTAGATGCAAATGGAAGTACATCACTCCTTTGAATTGTCTGTTCTTAAGGCAAATAAGTTCTCCAATATTAATCAGCTGTAAGAGCTTCTGCTGAATAGCAGAAGAATGTCCTTTTTTCATATGTATAGAACTGACAGCTGTTTACACACAGATAGATGCCTGAAGGAGTGCAAGTATTCTAGTAAGGGTACAAAGCATATTGTGCTGTGGGACTCTGCGTGTGGTTCTGGGGGACAAACTGAGATGCAAAACCAGAACTAATGCCAGGGATTTTACAAAATGCACAGGGCTGTCAGTTTTGTAAAATCATCTCCAAATGGCATAAACGATGGGTCATGCTTAACCTGCCACCCCTGAAAGCTTCAAAGATTAAACTTTCAAGAGTTGGCACTCTGCACCCACTGATGCAGCGCTGCCTGCTTAGATATAAGAAGAGCAGAAAACAAGAGCCAGGGATATGAGTCATGCTGAAAATACTAGTAAAGCAAGAAAGACTGCAGCTATTTGCAGGCAATAATGCTTTCCAAGGTAGAAGACAATGGCAAAACCCCAAAAAACATTTTAAACAGATATAAAAATAATGCATTTATCAGGATATCTGAAAGGCATTTAGTAAGACTGTATGCCAGATGCTCATCAAAACTAAAGGTAAGTTAAAAAAACCCAACAAAACAACAAAAAAAACCCCACCACAAAACCAAAAAACCACCAAAACCCCAAAAAACCCCAAAACGCACCACCAACCAACACAATAAAGCAAAATATACGGTCATTTACCACTCAGTATTCATAATCATTAAGAGTACTACTCTGTCCCACGCGTCTCACTTTGAACAGGAAAAAGATAAGTGTGTTATGCACAGAACTATTCATAACAGACTGTTTCTTTTGAAAAGGGAAAGGAATGAACATCCATCCATTCAGAGCAAAGGAAAAGAAATTACACTTCAAAACTGGAAGATAGAATATCAATTCAGCACAGGCTGAGCCATGTGTATGTAACACAAAAAAAAGTTAATTTGGACTCCAGATAAGAGCAGTTTCCAACAGCAGTTAAAAACCAGAAGCAAACCAGGACCAAGTCATCTATTCAGTGCTCAAAATGTGAACTGAATCTCCATTATTTGGATCACAGTAGCAGGTTAGTGCCAATAAATCACCTCTGGCTGCCAAGGACCACTTAATCGTGAGCTGCTATACCATTTAATGCAGTACACAAAAAACATTATGCATGCGCATAGCTAGACAACTACAAGTTGTAAGTCAGACGAAGCTGAGTTGTAGACAAGTCAGCAGCAGACAACACAAAAAGCAGGGGGAAAAAAATGTCACTGAAGCTTTTCTTGCATCAGACTTCTGAAGAACTGCAAAATGCTTTTTCTTCCTCAAAGCTCAAAAAGAGGCCTACAGGGCAGAACAAGATGATGGGTCAAACATCCAAGTGAAACATGAAAATTTAACTTGAAGAAACAGGACAGTTTAATAAACATAAGATTCTTTCTTTAAGAGAAAGAGCTAATGGTGTTCTGTATGCTGCTTACGCTGAATGTACTCAAAACTGGTCAGCTTAGAGCAGAAGCCATATGGTTATGGTTACTAATTTGGCCTGAAACCTATGTTAAATCTAATTCAAGGGACAGGGCACAATAGTTTAGATATATCACCACAATACTAGAAACATATCCCTTCAATCAAGAGAAGAGGAAAACCTGCATCTGCCTGCAAGTAACTGGCACAAATACATCCTTGTAAAAACAGACAAAATTCCTGCCCATTTTGTTACCACATAAGGCAGACCCACACACACAGACACACACACTCCTGCAAATCCTGATCTACTCAAAGTGTATCAACCTACTCACGGGAAAGCCTTACAAAACTGCAACAGCAATGAAATTCCAGAGGTCAAAAGGTTGGGGTGCGCGTGCATGTGTGCACACCCACATAAGCAGTTCCATTTGGATCAGTAAAACATTTTAGAAATAAATCTCCCAGATGTCTTCAGCTACAACGTTGTGGTTTGCATCACCGAGTCTCCAAGCATGCTTACCTGATTCCTTTCTGATGAAACCAAACTTGAAGATGCTCTTCCAAAGAGCCCCTACCTCATGCCAGCTGTTACTGGGCATTCCCTAAAGCAGATCAGAATAAAGCTAACTCAAAGTAAAAACTTCTAGATGTGTATAATGGGGACGCTGGGCCCTCAACACCAACTGTTTCACTCTCAAGATGTGCTTGTGTTGCAAATAACATACATCAAGTCACAGAGCTGAGTGAACCAACCACGCTCATAGAGTACATGGGAGCTGTGAAGACAATTTTGCATATTCATCTGCATATAAATTAAGCTCCCACCGGCAAATGAAACTGGTATCTTTTAATCTCTTTGAGTGTTTTTCCCGTTTTAGAACTTTCTACAGGACTGAGGCCTTGTGCAAAGTAACATTTATCCTACACAGTTATCCTGTGTTGCCCGATTACTAAAACACTGAGTTAATTACTGGGAACTACACAACTGATGGGGGGGGGGGGGGGGGAATGCAAAGATGCAAAAGAGAATCTGGTGTCAAAAATGTTTTAATGTATCTTTGCTTCTTGGCTAAGAGTTAATACTAGTAGGAGCTAGAAGTACACAACACAAAGTTTCCATTGTGACACTAAACATTTTCCATTCAACTTGATTTCTCTACTTCCTGAAAAGCTAAGTACACACAAGGGGAGGAAGATTCCCATGCTTATTTTTAATTTGTTCCTCTTGCCTCTATGAGGACTTTGCCTGTTCCCTTCACGTTGCACTTCGCATCCCCTCCTTTCTCAGAACAAAGCTATGTCTCAACTGATAACACCTTTCTTGATGCTGCGCAGGAGAAGAAATGCACTTCCAGTAACTTTGCTACCACAGTTCCGCCTAACAGTTGCCTACGGCAGACAGGCAAGGAAGCAGTTCTGCCAGGTGGAAGGATCTCAGCTCGGCATCTACCAGAACACACCCTTCTTCACCATGGTTTAATACGAAGGAGTGGGAAGAAAACAATTTTGATCAGCATCAAACGATTATCTTGATGTTAGCAGAGCAACTCTTAGCGTTTGCTTTCATTCTGAGACAGCTTCAAGGTGTTATGCCCCAACTCAGTTCAGTAAAATTACAGTGGCTACTTCACTCTTCAAATTAAGTGACTAATCTAAAAACCTGCCAGTCCCGATTAGTATCCTGTTTGCTAACTTAAAAACTAAGAATTGGTTTTGGTCTATTTACACTAATAATAGAAGAAAAAAGAATCCCTAAATGGTAAGCACTAGGAAGCCAGTATTAAATAAATATGCTTACCGACGAATCTGGCTTTGCAAAGGTTAAATGAAATACTCCTATCAATATGAAGCTTTAGTTTAAGAAATCAACTATTTAAGAAACACGTTTATTCTTACCTTTTATCATCTTTTATGTTTTGTTTTAAAATTCATTTTTATTCCATCAAAGTTGCTTAAAATACACCCACTGTTTATAATTGGTTAGCACTTAGAACAGCTCATCTCTTGTGCATCGTTCCAACAAATAGTTTTTGGACAAAAAACCCACAAAAAACACTTCAGTTCAGGACTGGGCAGACCATCTGCCAGAAGCACCCACCAGTAAATGAAAGGAATGTACTGCAGAAGCAGCAACATGCTGTCACAGGTTGTCAGATCCGACCACCACTGTTTGTCAAACTGCTGATGAAACAGACTGCCGGCTTAGCGCTGAACTGATACAAGCCAGAGATTTCACAGAATATTTTGATTGTCAAAATTCAGCTCAACTCCTCAAAGCAGCAAATGTCAACTAATCATCTTTCCTACTAAAAATACAATTTGGACATCCTAAATTAGGATGCAAATAGCAGCTCAATGTTTCTAGTATCAGCAGTTCAATAAAAGGTGCTTTGTTTTAACAGTTCATCCTTTCGGTAGGATACTCTTTTGGTAAAGGTTATGCAAGATAAAGACAAGCAGTTCTTAAAATTAGTTCTAACCGGTCTACTCTGATCCTACCATTAAATGTATGGAAAGGGCTATGACTGATACAGCAGAACTTCAGAATTCCGCATCCACTGCTGCTTTTCCAAGAATATTTACTTAAAACAAGCTATGGAAAAATAATTAACCAAAACCACCTGAGGTTGTGCATTTAAGATAGATTAATCTTCACATACATTAAACCTAAATAAAAATAAAAATTTAATTCGGGGAAATGCAGATTCATTTGCAGGCAAGCAAAAATAAATGTTACTTGCAGGATGTCTTTGATAAACATCTACTGTAAAGTATAATACGAGCTAAGTGGAAAACTTTAGAGCACAGCGCAGCTTAGTTTCTCTCCCCTCCCACGCACACGTCATTGTCATATTAGCCATAAGATTACTCAGTCAAACCAAGAGCCATGCATGGTTTCTACTTCTTCAATTTCAAAACACTTTCAAAGATCAGGTACAAGTATTTCATCTTGAAGTAAACTTAGACACAGTATTTGTTTCAAGCTGGTATTTACAGCTTCTTCCAGTCAGCATGAAGCACCAGTGGAAAAAGCTCACATCCACCTGTAAAATTTCTCACAGGTTATACCCTTAAACCTGTATTACAGCAAATCCTATTAGGAACAACAGGATCACACCTCAGCTTCATTTTTAAGGACTGTCAGTTTCTCATAGTGCCTAAAATTTATAACAGGAACATGGCAACTCAACGAAAACAACCTACTCATGGAAAAAACACCTGCCAACTGGACAAGAAAGATGCAATTAAAAAATGACCTATGGACTAGCTGCAGATCAAACTGAAGTCACACAGAAGATTTTTTTTTTTTTTCCCCCTGGCTCAGCGCTTAATAACTGGAAATTAGTGCTCTGCTCTTCACACAGTAGTGATTTAACATGCCCTTCCAACCGACCTGTCCAAAAAACCACACTCTGAAATCTTGCATACGTTCTGTACCTTGTTGGGCACAAAACACAGCAGTTATTCGCAGAACTTGAATAAAACATGAAAAGCAATAAATAGTTAGAGGGTTATGACTGGATCAAGTTTTTATCTTGGATACAGAGTTCAGAAGCAGTCTGTTGGCTAAGCCATGTCTGAATTCAGCAATGATTTCATTCATATATTCAACACTACTGTCATGACTAACTCTGTTAATGTCACTTGATCAAAGTAATGCATGTAATCCTGCTAACGCCGGCTGTGTTTAGTGAGCATTTCTCAGTTGCAATGTTGACTTAACCAGGTTAAGACAACTTAATCTCTCTTCTTCGGTTCCCCCAGCTGAGTGTATACAACTGTTTACAGTCTCTCAGTGAACCAGGCTGAGATTTATGTTAAATATGTCCTTTTAGTGGGTTATTTTTTAAATGCAGCTGGGTTCCTCAATTTAGTTCAATACACAGCCTTGGGAAGCTGAAGGAGCAAGGGAACAGGAGTGAGCAGGTGGAGCAAAAGGAGAGCAAAGGCAGCTTCACCAAATACTTCTGTCAGTATTTTTGTCTTTTTCAGGCAAAACCAGTCCATACAGCAGGTTGGGTTTTGTTGGGTTTGGATCTTTTTGGTGGCTGTTTTTTAATGCATAATACAAGAAAATCCCAGTTTCTCCTGACACCTACATTCCACACTAGTGGAATAACTTTCAAGCAATGCCCCTGTTAAAAACAAGGAAAATGCTTTGCACGGGAAACTCCGTGGTCCAGTACTTGAGCGAGTGGCCCAATGGAAACAATATGATAATCAAGTTAGTGGCAAAGAGGTTTTTCCATACCTTTTCCTGTACAACCCAACGCATGCACAACAAGAGAAAGAAAGAAGCACACTGATGTAATGTTCTTCTTTCAATTCACTGTGTACGTGTGGGGAAATGTATACGGAGTCACAAAAGATAGGTTTTCTAGAGCTAAGACCTCAACAAGCAAGTTTAGAGAAACTTCTCCAGGCAAAGTGAGACAAGAGAACAAGAAAAATATTTAAGCTAGTTTAAATTTGTTTGTAACATTCAATTCTCATTGCAAAAGTGAATAGTTAAGGGAAATACACAAACTTTAATTGAAGTCAGAAGTCATTAAGCATTCAGGTTAGTTTTTAGCTTGAACAAGAGTCCATGAATCACCAACATAGACTGTCCATGCGGTGAGTACTTTCTTCCTCATGTTACCAAATGCAAAAAGTGTATGTTTTACCCTCTTCAAGAAAATTTGAGTCTTTTATAGGTGCTAAATGGCATTCTGCCAATACTAGCATGGAAGCTTTATGAAATATACTCAGTGGAAAAAATATCAACATCAAAGAAATTAATTCCAAAAGACTTGTTTCTAAAGTTCACCTATTCTAAGGCACAGAAAAAAACCAAGTCCTGATATAGCACTCATCTAATACCTTAAAACTTCATGCTACTTTGAGAAAAGACAACATGGAGACTGCTTTTGGGTATGCCTGCTGGAAAGAGTGGTTTTCTTCCGTTATACCTCCTTTGTCCCACTTCATGTGACACAGTAAGTCTTCCCATATGTCTCAGCAGCACTGAAGAGCACTAATAGAAGGATTATAGTCTTCCCGCTCTCCCTGGCCCCTCAAGCTGAAAGACTCCCATACCTTTTAATTATGATTTGCAACTCTATTTACATTCTTACCTTTGATTATTCAAAGCTAATCAGTATTCACCTTGTCTAGGTTGGCTTCCCATGGCCACAGGCAGAACTAGGATCAGCACAGAGTTGCAGGTCACTCTACCACGCATTTTAAGAGCGGAGGGCCATCCCAGAAAATTTGCAGTTCAGAGGATTTGGTGGTCCTTAATGACAGGCTGGACAACAGAAATGCTGAACTGACAGTACAGCTCTGGCACAAAATACCAGGCACAGTCTAGGACTGATCATTTAAAAGACTAAGTTTGGGACAGACTAGTTCTCTTTATCTTACATTTCTAAGTTGTTGGGTTTTTTTCCCAGGTTCCTATTTCAAGACGTACATAATTTGCATAAGACCACTGGGAACTGATCCAGAGTATTCCTACAAAAACTGATTCTCCTCGTTTGCTGACTCCAGCCGAATCTGTGGCGAGAGGGGCAGGAGCAAGAAATCTCCGGAAAGAATTTTTATGGTCCCTATTTTCAAGCCTTTAGTCTGAGTAGGTCTGGAACACAGCAACAAAAAAGTTCTGATACCTCAGGTTTTTGCCTGATAATTGAGAATTAGTTTAATCTGTAGAAGGGGAACCAAGCTCAAAGGGACCAGCAGGTGGGCACACAGAGTTCCCAAAGTTACATGCTAGAGCACGAGCTACTAAACCAGTTGAATTAAAATTGTAAACATCTGCAAACAAACTTTTGCAGATGGTACTCATGTATGCTTCACACCCATAATTTGCAAGTCAAGTAATGCCAATATTTATGTACTCTAAGTACATAATTATGTTGCTACAGAACATAATATTCCCCCTGTAACTCAGGCTCAGGATAAAGAGATTTAATTCACTTAAAAGCAGAATTCTGGTTGAGACTTTACATACCTATCATAACGTACATGCTACAGCAACTTTTATGCTCATCATTATGTGTGTGAATAGTGAGTGATTTCAGTGAGACTCCTTATGTTAAGAGCAGTTTTTAGAAACGCTGTTATTCACTAAGTCAATAATGTCTGTAATCTTTTATTACACATATGCTCAAAGTTTCAAGAACTGGACTTTAACATTAGAGTACAATGGCCAGGTTTCAAAAGCACAAACATGGGCAAGAGTCCTGCTGACTACAAACTGGAAAAAATACTTCAGCTTTCTGGATCTGCTGAAGTTTAACAATACCACCTGTTGCTTCCTGAGTAACAGAGCTGTTTACTCTTCAGCTCAGTGTTATGCAAAGTGCCATCCCTCTCACTTCACCACCTAGCAGAAAATAATTAACACTATACCTCCTAGTTTCTACAAGGGGGAAAAAAAATGGTGATGAGACAGTGAAGAAGTTCCAGAGTTTTTGGTTTTTTTCTTAATCATTCAGTTATGGTCAGGTTAATACTTCTAGTTCATTTCTTTCATTCCCAGAACGAAAATTCCCTTAAGATGCAACTGAGATTAAGAGTCTATATCTATAGTTTAGTTAGATAATTATAGCTTCTCTAATTACCATCAGAACAAGCTTTGCAAGCTTTTTTAGTAACTCCATGTAACAGCCGTATGATTAGAGAACATTAAAGTTTAAAATCTGAATCGCAGTTACAGCAATTTCTACTTCTAGGTCCATCACATCACTACAGGGTCAAAAAGGCTGTTTAAGTCTCACCTTTCCCACTTGAATTAAGTTTATTCCCAACTGAGAATTTTCTAGAGTTGAAACCATTTTCTCTTATATGATATTACTGTAAGGTTTTTTCCCACATAATTTCACAATATATACATTTAAAATTAATTAAAACAGTTTTTATATAAACTCTCAAGTATTTGAAGTATAAAACTTAACCAAGAAACATATAAAATGCAATTATAGAATAGTATTTGAAGCATAAATATTTGAACATTAAAAAAAAAATCCCATATTTACCAGAACACCCACAGCTGTTTTATGCTGCTAAAAAATACAGCAAAAAAGGTACAGTTGAATTTACATTCCCCGTACTTCTGTTTCTCAGTCTATTGTAACATTCAGTGATAGGAAGCTGATGTCTAAAAAAAAATTATTAAGTAATCAGTAGAAGTTGCAGAACTCTTATCTTCAAGAAACACTGTTTCAGTTCTGAAAAGACCCTCTTCACTTATTGATAGCCTGACTTCAAACTCTGGAGGCAAGAGTTAGCAGCTAAGAGCTCCCCATTCTGTCCAAAGCCACAAAGCAACAAGAAGCAATACTTCTTTCCAAAAGGGCAATACAACTGACTGTACTTATGGTCACGTGTCCTCTCAGATGAAAATACTCCCTGCATGTTTTGAGAAATAAAGCAAATTTGTCCTCCTTCCTCCACCCACAAATCCACATTTGTAAATGGTAAATGATTATATATCAATACAGCTGTGGACGTAACAAATCTGGTTCTGGAAGACCAACAGAAACCTTAAAAAATTACTTCAAGTGAAGCTATCACATAACACAAATAATACGCTACCTTTATGAGACGTTTTAGAGTGTGATTTATTTATTAGAATTCTTTAGGAAAAATAACAAGGAAAACAATAAAAAAAAGTCTTAAAACTACTAGACTGCTGAACACATTCTGAACACATAGAAAAGAGCTTCTATTAAAACATGCAACTGCCAGGTCTTGCAGAACTTACAGAATTCAAAGGGAAAAGGAATACAAGTGCATTTCCCTCCCTCTCTTACTACACCAGTTCTGGATTGTAATGCTGGTGAGACAGCTACTCTCTTCACCAGACAACAGGAACGTGTTATGCAAAAAGCATATGAAAAGGCCTTAAGCATTAGAAATGGGTATCCTGGACAATCAAGTCGTAAAAACTTCATTTAGTGGAGATTACATGGATCCCACTATTGCAAACTTTCACCTAATAGCTAAACACAAATGTTGCTGTATGCACATTTTTAAAAGCCTCAAAATACTGAGTAGCCTATAACAACAGGTAAGACAAACCACACCTCGCATCAACACAATGAATAAGCTCCATTCACAGTATGAAAGGGCGAATTCAAACTGAATACTACACAGTTTGGGTATACGGGGTGGGATTGAGGGTTACTTTTCTAACTAAAAGAAAATCTCATTTTTCCACATTCTATAAAGGCACTTGTCCTTATAAAGACTATACCAATGCCAAATTTGAAGCATTCAGAAAGGTTCAGTCCTGTAATATGATAGATATTTCTTGGGAGAGCAAAGAAAGATATAAAAAACCACACAGCATTTAATGGTGCTTTCTTTAACAATCATCTAGAAAGGAATGCATCTAGGCTGCGCATTACCATTGTGCAACCCCAGACTTGCATCCGAAAAGTGAAATTCCCAGTAATCAATAAAAAAAATTTTGCACTTGAAGGTTTTACTTTTCCAGATAGAATCTTAAAAGCCAACAAATTATCTGAAGCACAGATATAAACTGGGACAAAAGCCCTGTTACATACATAGGAAGAAACAGTAATACTGGAGAATTAATTAAAATAAGAACTTTGTCTTGCCCTCAGTATTATTACTCACCCGCTTTGGCCCACTAAAGATCTTCCTGGTGTTTTCCTTCGATTTATCACCTTGTTTATTTGTGGATTTCTTATTGCCTTCAGGCACGCCAGATGTATCCTCTGAAAACTCCAGGAGATCTGTAAAAGGTAAATATAGACACAAAACAACCATATTGAAAGCTGTTGAACTGCTAGAGCATTTCTTGCATCTGACATTTCCACATGTATAGCTTCTGAAATTATATAATAAACTTTCTTCATCAGAAATATCAGCTTTAAAGCCAAACACACTTCTGAACGGAGCTCAGGTTTACTGCCTGGACTGTTACAATACATAGAAGGTAAATTACAAGGTACACGGTCACAATTATTATAGCACCTCCTGCCCATTGTGTAAGCTTCAAGTTATTATTTCCCATTTTATACTCCTGTGAATCCCAAGTTACCTCTTATATATGCTTACACTACTACTCTGAGCAGCAGATGAATTAAAGAGTAGATGGGGTTCTTCAAAGGTGTGAGACTAAGATTTAGAAGAATACTTGCCACTACAATTACAGGACTCAAGAATTGATCCTACTTCACTTCTCATGAAGGCAGCCTGTTTATATCTGCTTATTCTGCTATAAACAGTATTAAAAAAATATGGTCATCAGCTCAGGAAGGAGTCAGCTAGAAGGAACCACTGAAATGACCTTTCAATGTATTCAATACTTGCCTTTCCAGTAGCTCCAGTACTCAGTTTTGGACTGTAAATCTGCAATTCACTGGTCTAATTAAATTCTTGTCCTTTTTTTTTTTCTTTAATCTTGTGTTGTATTTGAAGCATTATGCCTTGGAGACCAGCTTATGTTCTTTCACATGGCACAAACCAGAAGTTACCATAAATTTCAAGACAGAAATAAAGACAGGCAGAGAGAAGCACTGTTCCATCTGATTAACAGATTAGAAGACCAATCTACTCCAGAGGAGCTGCTGCTATTTGAAAACTGCACTGCAAAAATACAAGCAGGTTGGATCAGTTATGCTAATCCCAAGTGCACTCATATCCAGTAAACACGACCGGCCAAGTGCCTAGGTAAGGAGGGAATCAAAAGCAAATCGGGCAAGCAAATTTCTAATGGCACTTGCAAGGACACAAAACTTATCTAGTCTAGGGGATACAAGTATTCTTAAAATAAGGCTCAAAAGTTTCTTAAATTGCAGTAGATGTCAATGGGCTTGGCAGCACCAGGGCAGGCAGGACACCTGCTGCAAGGCACCTACCAGAACCAGGCTCTCGCATCCCAGCCCACCTGTTTTCAGTTTAGTTGTACCATGGCAGCACATGAGCTTAAGGCACACACTGTGAACAATCCCTCTGAAAATAACTGACTTTAAAAGATGCTTTGATAAAATTAGTCTAACAGAGGAAAAATATTACAGACCAATTCTCATTAACATAAATAAAGCAAAACTACTTCCAAATCTATATAAAAGCCAACTTAGTCCTTTGCTGGAACTTACCACTCAAAGGAGTCAACTCAAGTTGCTTTGATACACATCCTTGCAAATCCTGAAATACTTTTGTAGAAGCCAGGCCCTGAATGCAATTCCCAAAGAAAGGCAAACCAACAGAACTGGACCCTCCTATTGCAGTTTTTAGCTTTTGATCTACATCACTTGACTACAGTAATTACAAACATGCAAGTCACTCTAGAAGTACGTGTTTTCACCCATCAAATCAGCACAATAATTTGTGCCTTGCACTAAAACTTGGAACTGGTATTGCAGTTAATAATGATTAATAGTGCTCTATATCAACTGAGCCACAATTTTAAAATCATCTAAGGTTCTTTGTTCGAATTCTACAACAATGTGATCCTGAACTATGCCATTTAAATTAGGTATTTTTAAATTCAAAGAAACTTCTTGATAAGAATGTTTCAACTCCTACTTACAATAGGATAATTTTACATTTTTTTTTATGTTGCTAGCATATCAAACACTTTTATGAGTAGATTCATAAGATTATCTGGAATGCTTTTATGTCAGCAATGCTCTTTGAGGTCTTCTAGGTATCCTAAAAGCACCCTGCATACATATCTTACCAAATTTTCAAATTTAAACTAAATAGGGTGTGGGGGAAAAGTCTTCTGTTAACATTAACTGAGCCAGGCAAAGACACAAGTAGTCTGGTAAGCAGTGACACTAATGATGCTTGCTCTCCACTGGCTCTCTCTTGTGTGGATGTTTTCTTCCCCCTCACAGACAAGATGAGCATATTGACCTTTTTCCTCAATATTGGAGCATGTAAGGCCTTTTCTCATCTATCAGACTATTTTAAAGGCATCTATAATCTTTGAGACAATTTACCTGTCTCAGCTAAAATTGGAAAGATGTTCAAAGACCAACTAGAAGGCAACATCACTCTAAGTTTCGTGGGGAAAAACAACCGAGTTTTGTTTTAATGCCCAAGGGTAATTCTGCGGATGATTTTGAAGTCCAAACAGGACTCTGCCTTTGAGAACTTTGATGTACTCTTAACTGGCTAAAAATATTTACCCAATTAAAGTGATTCAGTTTTTGAGAAGATGAAAAGGAAGAAAAAAAAAATAGGGCAAGTTTGCTCACCAGAAATGAACTGAGTGCTAGATGCTGATATACAAAAGCTATTTTATTACCCTAAAAGATTATAGGAATCTCATCTTCATCACTGGAAGGAACATGAACGCATGACACAAAGGTTAAGCTGTAAATCAGTTCTGATACACAAAGCAAAAGGCTAGGTTACAATACTTACGCTACAATAACAGGATAACTGCTAATATAATTTAAATGAATAATACTGTTGCTCATCACTGCTCTACTGCTTACGAGATATATAGTGGAGGAGGTGGTGAACCAAATAAAAATAAGCATGTTAGAGAGGACAGATCTTAGACCTTCCTTTAGCAGAAGGTTTCAGGGCAACTGCTCTATCCTGCTTATAACAATCTAAATAGAGATATGGAAATGTTTAATTTTAGTCAGCATTTTTTCTTTTTTTTTAATGCCTGTCACTTTCTGTAATACTTTTATTGTCCTTGGCCAAAATGTAATGTAGTAAAACAAGCGTTAACGTAGTCCTTGGTGTCTCAGTTAAACAGGTGGGAAATAAAGCATTCTGAGACTACAAGTTCAGAAGTTAAATATATTAGAAATCTTAGTGACCACCCAAACCACTGACAACCATGGCAGGATCTTTAGAAAAAGACAGAAGCAAACTGACAGCACAGGTATTTCCAGATGTATAACACCACCCCGAAGAGACAGGTTTGCTCTTCAAAACTGAATCTTAAAGTTATTTTTGGTTAAGCCTTACTCTTCTTTGCCATTAGTTCAGATTTCTCTCGGATGCAACTCCCCATTGATCAATATAGTCAAGTAATTAAGTCCAGTATTAAAAGCTTCTGTTTACTAGAGTCATCCTGTATTCTGGCTAGTGAAATGACACAGGTGTTTCAGATCTAGTAAAGTTCACCAGTACTTTTAGCCCCTGGCATTCTGGCAGACTACAGCTGGGAGTGAAAGGGGCTTTTGCTTCACTGGGCTGCTACGTTGACTAATATGGGAGAATTTTAGATTGCAATGGCAAAAAAACTGGCAACTTTAACTAGAACTCCAAGATTCACCAAAATTCTCAGGCTTATAAAGTTATGAAGTACCTTCAATAAAAATAAAAGTCTGTGAATAGAAGTCTAGGAATTTAAAAGCCAGAGCATCTCACCGTTTGGGTTTTTTGGGACTTTCATTTGTTTGGCTTTTGCTTGAGGTTTTTTTGGTGTTTTTTTAAGCATTTCAGCAGGCAAGCCTATCGTACAAGTGAACAATAGAAAAGACACTTCAGTAAAAGACAGTCTAACTAAAATTGAATTTATCTACTTTGCATTTTTTCCTGCACTAACAAAGTTATCCATCTAGTCTTCATGCTTTCTTAAATTCCATTTGCAGAAACACTTAAATACGTATTATTAAACTTACTTTCCCTCAACCAGGAGCCTGGGACTCTAGACTTACCAACTAGACTGGAAAAAATAGTCCATTTCCAGTTCAGATAGAAAATCTTTGCATGATCTTTTATACTAAGGTTCTAAAATATGTTTCATAAAAATAGGCCTAGATTATCAGTAAGTATCCAAATCAGTATTATGCAAAAATTTAAGACTGTAACAGAAAGCATCAAATCTCTTGAAAAAATGACTACGCCATGTAACATTCTTTACGCACAGAATGTCAAAATCAGTCTTAGGAATTTCTGGGGCTGGAATTAGAGAGGCAATCTGGCATCTCACCTGTCAACCTGGAACAGGAACACTGGATTTTTATCTGTGGATTTATTCATTAGCACAAAAAAGAACAGCACACACTCCACTCGGGTAGCATTAGCACCTCTCAGTACTGTTTTTAACTTCAGGAAAAAGTTTTATTGTGCAAGATGTTCTGAAAGCTTTTTCTGAGGCTTGAATTCAAAATTGACATTCTCCATGGATACAGAAGTCACTTTTTTTCACTATGTAAAGACAATACCTCACAGCCATGTCATATATTTTACCACAACTTCAGGCTTAGATTCAGAAGTCCTTGACAAATTTTCAGACTCAGTATCACTGTATTTAAGGATCATAATATGGCTGTTCTGAGCGATCAAGATGCTCAAAACTTTCAAAGGTCTGAGAGAAGACAGCATAAAATATACCAGAGAGTCCTACAAATTTTAGGGCAACATCAGACTCCCTATTTTTATAATCTGTACCACAGGACTGAACTAGGGAATGTGCTGCAACTTAGGGAAATAACTTCACACCACCGTTTCAACTTTCAGAAGAAAAAATGCAAGTCAAATCTCACCTGGCTACAGTAGCACAAAGCAGGTATCAAATGAGCAAAGGAGATGCAAAATAAAGGGGAAGCATCCCTCAGCGGAGGCACTGAGAGGTAGCTCTTACCTGAGAAGCTGAGAAGTGTCTTAAGAAACTAAGAAAACACAAACTTACATCTACCTGTGTCATGGGAATCTCTTAGAAAAATATTTCAGAGAAATAATCTGTGATACCTCGGGGTATAATGGCCTCCTTGGTGAATGTAGTGCTGAATGCAAACTGTAGATATTTTGAGACTCGAGAGGACAGCAGCTGAAAGGATTATTTGATGGGTCAGCATCTCAGCTGCATTAACTGTATAAGCCATTTTTTTTCCTTGGAATAAATGGCTGAACAAAGACTCGTCAGAGAAAGGGACTCAGATGGATTATTTCATAAGCGGCCCTTTAAGTCAAACCCATTTTCCAAAGAGGCTGGAATGCAAGTGTCTCATCATAATTACATTTTATGAAAACAAATCAAGGGGTTTTTTGTTTGGAAACACAATCTTCTCATATCATCAGTATTAATTTGGCCCTTTTAGAATTTACAAAAAAACCTAGCAGTTACATTTACCTTTGATTAAAAGGCTTACAGACAATTCTGGTTTTAGAGACCGCTATAATTAGGACAGAGAAATGAACAGCTTTTCCTACGAAATTTTATTTCTGGATTATATTAGCAGAAGCTATTTGCAGGAAAAAAAAGCTTCTCCAACATCTGCGAGACTAGACTTGAGTCCTCCCCTCTCCCCATCACAATGAAATACATCTTGCCAAAGTCTTGAAAATGCAACAGCTTCAGTGAATGGATAAAATCTTCTCATGCTTCATGCTCCCAAATGGAGGGCCAAAAAGTTCCCTAGAACAGCAGCAGTGTTTTGAAATACATTCCAACATGCATGATTCTTTGGCATTAGACTTTTTCAAAAAGAAAAAGCTAAAAGAAACCTTTCACCAAAGTTATTCCTTTCCTTCTTCACCAACACACCTCAGCCTTGATCAACGTCATTACATGTCAAAAGCATTTGAACAGCAGAACTTGCTCAGCAAAATCTGTATGAACACTCATATATGTGTGTGTGTACACACACACACACGTACCACCCATGCAGAAGTTGGAGATATGTGAAAACTGGAAGCAAAAGCAGATATACATCAATATGCAGAGGCACACCCAAAGCCAGTCATCTGGCTGGCACTCCATGGGTCCCCACAGCCTCTCCCTCGAGCCATGCATTCTTGGATAAGATGGAACTTGAGAAAGGTCCACACTGTTTACAAACATGTTCAAAAGCTCAAAAAGGAAAAAGATATTTCACATCTTTAAGAGCTACTCAAACTTCTGCACTCAGCTCTGTAATTCTGGGTTGATGCAGAGCTTCTGTGGGAAGATATCTGCCTTCCAGGCGTAGGTACTGTATGCTCAACACAAAGAGGTAAGAATCTTCTGTTCAAACAGAAGAAAACTCTACCTCTGGGCAAGCGATCAAGGGGTATAAAGCATACTTCAAGACAGCTACGAAAAGCCAGACAGGACCACAGCAGAAATAAGCAAACTTAACTTTTAGATCTCCATATCAGTAGTACTGTAAAACAAACTCCTAGGTATACTGCAAAAAAACCCAAAACATAAAGGTCTACTAAATTTAAATGCTAAGTATGTATTCCAGAACAGTTCTGCTTACCTGCATTAGTATTGAGCTGGCTATCTTGGGAACAGTTTTCATTGCCGTCAGAGGTTGACTGTAGCGAAGAAGACGGTGCAGTTCTACTTCGTTTTTTGTTAGCTTTCCTTTCCGCTACCTGCCACTCTTCATCTTCATCCTCGCTTTCACTCAAGTCATCAAACCCAAAGTACTTGATTTTGTAATTGGAACTGCCAGAACTTCTAGAGGCGCCTTCATCTCCCCCTCCCTCATCTTGATCATCAAACCCAAAAAACTCTAATTTGACATCCTTTTTGGATTTAGTATTGCTTGGTCGAAACCTGGTTGTAGTTTTTGTAGTAGCAATGTCTGCTTTTTTTCTTAAGCGTCCAGCTTCTCCCAAGTCAGTAGGGGCTGCTGTGGTAAATTCATCGATACGTTCCATGGTATCCTGTATAGTAACATTACAAACTGACAAGCAAGACGGATGTAGAACAGTGTAGTCTCTAGTCCGTCCAACCGTCCCTCTAAAACTGGTCCCACTACTTAAAGAAACTTTTCTTGCTGGGTTCAGACCATCACTATTTGACTCATTGTTTGCTTTGGATAAAGACTGACTAGTGCCATCCATCAGCTTGTCAAAATTCGTTGCCCCCTGCGGTTTTGCTTTGTTGGATCGACAATATGTCCTACAGTTGCTTGGCCTAGGAATAGTTTGCACAAGTTCTTCACTAATGGCTTCCTTTGGATTTTCAGTATCTTCTTTATCACACTCCTCATCCTTGCTCTTCATCTCTGAGAGATGTTCGTTGTCAAAATCTAATATATACTCTCCAGTTCTGCTGTCTTCATTTTCATCCTCCCATTCATACAAGTGAGTTCTTAATGGCCCCTTCGTTTGAGATGTTTCTGATGGAGAGTCTGCTGTTTTTCCAACATGGGAGTCCCAAGAATCAGGCAAGTCCTTGGCTTCAGTGTTGTATCCAGAAGCATCTGCAGTTTCAGCATTGGTTTTGTTACCGTCTTCAGCATTCTCATAGATGAAATGACTGTTCTTCTCATTATCTTCATTCAAATTCTGTATTTTATCTACAAAAAAAGACAAATTTATTACTAAAAAGCATTATTAAAAAAATCAATCACCCTTGCGAGCAACTTTGAAAAGTCACAATATAACAGCAAATATTCAGTGTTCAATGACAAAAAACAGAGGTCCTTATCCTCCTGGATTATACTTTAAGCCTTCCAGTTTAAAAGTTTTGCTGTAATAAAGTCTTCACCATTTCTAGCAAAAATACACTAACTTGAAATAAGCGTCTTTGAAAACATGTGCATCATAAAAAAAACAGTAAGCCCTAAATATAACCACTTAATTTATCTATACAACCTACATAAAAGGAGAAAAGAAGTCTGCAGTGAAATTTTCAGTGAAGTCAATTACCATTCAATGTTTCACACACAAGTGACTTACAGTGAATAATTAGAAATAGAGCGATTATAATGCATTTTCTAATTATCTAAGAAAAAATATTCCTTCCTACACATCGGTTATAAGTGTTGTATTTTATTCTTATGTAAACATACCCCCCAAAATCGTTGCTTACATCAAGCTATCGCAACTACACTAGTGTTTCAAATGAAAGTTTTGCGATACAGATTTTAGTGTCTGATTTGCTCCAGACGCCCCACTTGAAGTACTTTTTGCTTTTGCACAGAACTCAAAAAGAACAGGTAATATCGCTGGAAACACAAAACATGTATGAATCAATGAATTAGCTAAGTCTGTATACATTCGTTTTTATTACAAGATGCATTATAGTAGCCTACTGTAGTCAGGAAAGGGGTAGGTTACAGTTGCTCCTTCGGCTACTCCTGGTCTAAGAACTAGATAGTAATGAGGCATCATCATAGTAAAAATGAAAATCAACATGGGCCACAGAACCTACCAACGAAATTAAGTAAATTTGCTGAAAATTATCCTATTCACTGCCTATTCCTATCCAATTCACTGCCTAAGGCAGTAACTGTACAGCTACTAAAACCAGTGAAAGTAATACACTAATATCTGTACTATAAATGCTACAGTCCCTGTTACAAACTCTATTTTAAGTTTTGATCAATGTACCCTGAACAGAACGGCACACAACTTCAGCAGCTGTTATTTTACTTTGCTGCTTCAAATTAAAATATTTGAATTTCCAGAAGAAAGAGAAAATGCAATTCTCGTAACAATTTTTAATTAAATCACTTCTGAAATACAGGTTTTTACAATGAACTTCTACAGATCTGAAAAACAGCTGCTGCCAAAAGTTAGCCTTGCGCTTCTCCAACCCACAGCCACACTTGCATCTTACACCGTCAAAGAGAACAAATTCCACTGGAAGAAATCAGTTTTTGTAAGATTTGTTTCCAGCTGACCAGCATCCACACAACAGTAACACCAGGAAAGACAGTACTAAGTCTTCCATCTGTTGTCCTCTAAACTGGGTAAGGAAACCATTCCCTTTGGTGTCCCTGGGTAGCAGTAAAAGCTCCGTCGATTTGGTACCAGAGTTTCATGAAGATTGCATCTGCATCTGCCATACTCTGTTGTTGCACCTCACACACACACAAAGATACCCAGAAATACAAATGTGTTATTTCCTGGAAACAAGACGAGCAGAAATTTCTTTGAAATTTCTGAGCCAGTATAACCAGACACAGGAACCAAGGTGTCTACCGTTACTATCAACACTCACTGTACTGGCTGTCTGGGCCAGGAGAAGCAAGATAAGAAGTCTGACTGGAATGCAGAAGACCCTGATGTGTAGAAGAGTAGCACATGATGAGATAAGCTGGAGAAACAGAAGCAACCAGGACAGGGACAACTTGGAAAAAAAAATGCTAGAAGAGAACATGCTTAGAAGACACAGGTAGGTGCAGAACACTACAGCAATAAAAGAGGCTCCGCTGGTAGAATGCAGCCCCTAAGGTTCAGATTTGTTAGGCAGCAAATGCTTCCTAAACTCATCAGTAAAATGAAAGCTTCAGCATCCTTTAGCACTAGTCCTCACCGCATTAAACTTCATCAGCTACCACTTACCCAAGCGGCACAAAAGTTTAATAGCATTGACCAAAAGGTTTCAACCTTCCTGACGAGGAAAGTGAGCATCCGTACTGTTCCAAAGACTTTTGTTCACTTGTTTTCAAAGGAAAACGGCATCATCTAACTGCCATCCTTGCACATGTGGTTTGTAAAAGAACTCTAGGGCGCAAGCAGAAAATTGTAGTAAAAAGAAATAACTACCAAGTCAAGTTTTGCAGGAAATTGATTTAATCCTAGCTGAAATTCCTCAGGGAGACAGGAGACGTAATATCTCACAAACTGCAGCTAAGTTTCCTGGGAGTCCAGCTGCGGTCTGTCATAGAAGTTTACATACTCAGCTAGAAATAAAAAAAGCTCTTCAGAGAATACATGAAATGCAAAACTGAATTCCCCAAAGAACATCAGCCCTAGCCATCTCAGTGATGGAATCTTGTTTAATCTTTTTCAGTATCAATATATTACACAAGAAATCTTGTTATTCCCATTTCAGTCTCATGCTTGTGAAAATATAAGAGGCCCAACCAAAATTAATCCTTCTCTAATCGAAGAGTGAGTTTGACAGTGTACAACATGTTCCTTTTTTCCCCCCATATGTTTAATATTATTGTGCAACTGAATACTACCATAATACTTGGGCATGAAAAACAAAAAATTAAACTCAAAATTTTCAGACCTTCTCACTAAAATACACTACTTCGCAGCCTCACCACTCCTGTTCCATGTCTGAGTCCATATTTACGTGAATTAATCAAGTCCAAACAAGATTTAAAATAAGTACATTTAAAATATGCTTGTCTTGGCTTACTAAAAACAATACTTCACTGAATTATTAGGAAGACATTTCAGTATGCATATCTGGAAAGGGAACGGTTTTCCCAACCTAAGGAAGTCTGGGATTTTAAACAGCCGCATTTAATACCAGGACCAAATCAAATCTCATCTTCCCCGAGAAGGAATAGAATACATGTGTGTGTATGTACAGTACAACCCAAGAGTCAAGAATCTGTTTTGAGAGAAAAAAAGCTGAAATTTAATTTTACATTGTCTTAGCTTGGATCATTATAATCTCAGCTACAGTCTGCACTCGCAAGTGGAAAAGACGATTAACACATCAAGCCTGGAAAACAGACTGAAGAGGCCAAAGATACATAAAAATATTTATAGCACATACACACCAGTAGCACTGACAAAAAATTAATGAAACAATTGCCAAGGAATCTGTCACCAAAGAAACATTAATCAACTATTCTGAAAAAGTTTTTTTTTGTTTTTGTTGGTTTTTTTTTTTTTTTGTTTGTTTGGGGTTTTTTTGTGGGATTTTGTTTGTTTGTTTTTTGGTTTGGTTTTTATTGTTTTTGCAGGGGTTTTTTGTTGTTGTTTGTTGTGGTTTTGGTTTTTTGTTGTTTTTTTTTTTTAACACTCTGCTACTAGCACATCACAGAAGTCATGACTACCCTATAACACATACTTTCACACATGTTTTCTTAAACCTCCAGATTTTTAATACGCAAAAGCAGAGATTCAGGGAGTGCATATTTAAGTCTTTCACTTAAGTTCACTTCATCTAAAACATACTCCCTGAATCCTTCTGTTCATTCATCAGTTCTGAAGCACTGTTTAGC
Source organism: Morus bassanus (assembly GCA_031468815.1). NCBI lineage: Eukaryota > Metazoa > Chordata > Aves > Suliformes > Sulidae > Morus > Morus bassanus. The sequence continues at coordinate 10,638,726 of CM062583.1, forward strand.
AACTGAAACCACTTTACTTTTTCAGTCCCTTGCCAGGAAGTTACTCTGTCAGTAACCAAGAGCTAAAGGCCATCACCTACCAGGTCTTTGTAAGAAGGATGATCCCTATGACACCTGCATCTACTACAGTGCTGCTTTTAGTTAAAAAAGATTTTTCTAACCTACATTAGGTATTTCACCAAGTAATAATAAATCCAGATAACTAAAATTCATTCTTAATAAAAATATTAATTTTGATGATGTAGTTACATACACTAAAACCTGCTCTCCAAGTTGTTCTAGAATATTTTAGAAGGCACTAAAATTAGCCTAATGTTTGTAGGACACTGAGCAAGCAACACAGCCCCATCTAGTTGTCTGTGACCTATTACGGGAACAAAACTTTCTACTCCCTTATTGCAACAGCCTCATTTGGACAAACAGAAGCATCAGTTGAGAGATGCATCACGACAAGAACAATCCTTCTTCACATCTATTTTCTCCATTTCAGTTTTTCTGTACTTGCTGCACTGAGGCTGTTACATTTTTTTCTTCCCAGAGTGGCTCCTAGTCTCATCTCCAATTTCACACCTACCCAACCTGCCTGCTCTTCTCCTCCAGCTTGTTCCCAACAGTCCCAACTACAAAACTGAGGAAACTGAGCTAGCTGTTAACTCCTCAATGCCAGACTCCACCGCCTCCAAGAGAGCCACCACAACTGCACAGGTACTTCAAGGCATTTGTACCTCTGCATATTAGTAAAATTTGATCAGACTGGGTTAAGGCAGTAGCACCATCCATCTAGTCGTTCTGGCCTTGAATTCCTTGTTTCTCTACATCTGTAAATGGGAGTAAAAGCACTTTCTCCAGCTGAGCTGACCAATAAATAACAAATCCATTCTATCTCAGTCAAACAGCTTTTATGGATGCTTGGGTTACTACACTTCCCCAAACGCTCATCATTAACAGCTCTTTCCGTACCACAGTAGGACTTCTGTTGCCTTTGTATAAGCTAGGCATTGTTTTAAGTATGTGCTTAAGCAACTTCCAATTCCGAGTTCTCTCTGAAAAGACTCCACAAGTATCAACAAAATGTTACATCTCATTTTTCACTCTCAGCTAGTAATTTAATACAGCGTACAAAGTTACTCTTAAACAGCAAATAAGCGGCAGTTAACCTCCCCCTTCATTTTGTGCCTATGAGACACCAAAATTTTAAAACCACCCAGTACTTCAGAAGTCTTAGTAACTGCAGCAGCGAGGTTCTTCCATCTCCAATAATAAGCAAGGCTGATGGAAAATGTAACCAGTAAACCATTTGCTGTACACCAGGTAGAAAGTTTGACTTTAAAACTGGATCATCATAATGCATTAGTGGAAAACTAAGCAGTGACATACAGAGGAACACTTCCTCGAAGGGTGATTTGTCAAGCCACTGTTTTCATCTCATCTGTGGGTCAACAGCCAGACTGAAGCTTCTACACCAGAAATTACTGCAAATCACTTGCTAATTACCCAAAAATGTGCAATACCAGCAATTCCAATGACCTTCATTTTATAAATTACTAGATTTATCTGTAGTAACTATTATAGCAGAAGCTAAACATGACTGTAGGAAACATATAATTTTATTTACAGATACAGAAAGCACAGAGAAAATAAACTAATTCTGAATTATTAGATATTCTGTAGTTCAAAAGAGGCATGTAATTTCTCCTCCCAATTTTAACTGCAATTAGGGTCTTTTGGGGCTCACATACCAAAACAAGTCTCCCAAGTAATTCTAGATCAACAATAGCATATAACTATATAAGCCACCAGAGAGTCTTTTTTTTTTCCCCAGGTAGTAGCACAACATTCCTGAGAACCATAACAATCTTCAGTAGTAATCATGATTTGTTTTCTGTTTGAATCTCTAGAACTTAGTTACCAGAGTATGGGAGTGCCAATCTAAATGACTGGCAGGTCTAAATTAAACATTAACTGAGAAAGTAAAAACCCCACACATTTATACATACCTCTTGCTTTATTTTATGCTCTAGTTTATGTCACTAGCAAGATAGGGATGTCTTAAGTATTGCTGATGAAGTAAAAAAAAGGCAAACTTCTACTCTTTCCCACCAAACACATTGACATGCTTTCACACACAGAGATGCACATGACCAAACTTTGCAAAGTTATGTTTAAGTGACCATGATGATTATTGTCCCAAGTAACCTTTGTAAGAAGACCATTAGAGAGAAAAATTCAAGTTCATACACTGCAAGACATTCAATTTATATAAGGTGATAGTTTACACTCCTCTAGATACATGAAAATGTTCAACCAGTGGGAATGTAGAGGTCTCAAAATCCCACTGTTTTTCCAGCAATAAACCTTTGCTTTTTCAGTAATAAACCTTTAAAAATTAAACAAATGCACATCTAGACTTATTGTATCATTTAGAGTAGATGGGTAGAAAGAGAATATTCTGTTCATATCTTTTTAAAGAATACATATTTAATATAAGTACTCACTTATTAGATGGAACAAATGGTATTCTATATACCCAACAAAGGAGAAAATGCCTTGTGACTACCATGAGTAGCCATAATGGGACTACCTCTTGCCTTTTCATTTTTAAGATCATGTACAAAAGGAAGAATGCAATTCTAGACTTACTTTTTAAAGACTTTTTTTAAAAAAGAAATTATTTTTCTTTAGAGCTAAGACACCTACATCCTTCAGCTAGACGTCTCTAAATTTTGACATAAAGATGTCTCAGATTTCAACTTTATTTTTTCATTAAGGTCCCATAACACATCTCACCCTTATTTTAAAGGGTTTTTCTTCTTAAGAAACAAAAGTCTACCTGAAAACACGCTCCCAAATAGCCCTCAGAAGCATCACTATTTCTTTATTATACTATGTGAGAAAAGGAAGGAATATCTCTCCACGCACAAAATATTTAGTTCCATCACAGTGTCCTGGTTTCGGCTGGGATAGGGTTAATTTTCTTCCTAGTAGCTGGTACAGTGCTGTGTTTTGGATTTAGGATGAGAATAATGTTGATAACACACTGATGTTTTAGTTGTTGCTGAGCAGTGCTTACACTAAGTCAAGGACTTCTTCAGCTTCCCATGCTCTGCGAGGTGCACAAGAAGCTGGGAGGGGGCACAGCCAAGAGAGCTGACCCCAGCTGGCCAAAGGGCTATTCCGTACCATATGGCATCATGCTCAGTGTATTAACTGGGGGGACTTGGCCGGGGCAGGGGGAAGCGATCACTGCTTGGGGACTGTCAGGGGTGTCGGCCAGCCGGTGGTGAGCAGTTGCAGCACTTGTTTTTTCCCCTGGGTTTCGCTTCTCTCTCTCTCCCTCGTTGTTTCCCTTTTCATTACATTAATATCATTATTAAACTGTTCTTATCTCAACTCACGACTTTTCTTACTTTTGCCTTTCCAATTATCTTCCCCATCCCACTGGGGTAGCGGGGTGAGCGAGCTGCCTACCAGGTTAAATCACAACACACAGCAATAATAAAAGACACCATATAATTACAGACTTGTGGAGATGGTGAAAGGTCTAAAAAAAAAATTGCGAGGCTTTCAGAAACTGCCAGAGTGATTGTATGCCATCCATAAAATAAGTGTTTTAAACTGAATTTTACGAAGACGACAAGGAAAGTTACTAATAGTAGATAGAAAGACGATTTCCAATATGCTTCTTACCTTCAATCTTTAGCTATATATTGTCTTAAAGAACAAGAAAGTGAAGGCCAATAGTTTTTCCAGAGCAAAAGCCACACTAGCCCAGCTGAGCAGGACGTCTGCTACTAATTCAAGCTGCCTTCAATCTAGCGCAGGCAGTGAACATAAAAAAGGGGACTCTGAGGAATCTCTCTATTCACCTGGCTCAAACAACTTCAATTCTGGACTGATGATGAAATAAGAAAAAGAAAATCACTAGAACCACCAATAAAGAGACCATATGGCAATTGATCCCCACAATTGGCTAACTGATTCCAGTCACTTTATGTTGTATACAAAATGGCAAAGAAACAGACACAAATGCATAAAGGTTTTAAAAATGCAAAAATATGAGTAATTCTAAACCTGACCTTTGACTGTCCCACACTGCTTGGAGTGGTGTGGAACACATTCAATGCTTTCTCACCTCCAGTAACGACAAGTACACATAAGGGGCAGCTACCGGTACCAACAATGGAGAGCTGTGACAGCCACTGACCAATATCACCCCTAAGTACAAGGCAGCTTTCTGTGTAACAATTGTGCATGATCCCAGGACCTAGACATCAGCATCAAGAGACCAAAAGGAACAGGCAAAAACCAGCTGTATTACCTATAGCTGCAACAGGCCAGCAGAGTCCAGAATGGCCAAGAAAAGATGCCTAGCATGAGAAATAGTTCAATGAGTAATTAACACAAAGTTTTCCTACTGGTGATTTTGAAAGGCGATACAGGTGGAGAATACTAGAAACTACCTGAAAGTACCTGGGGAGAAGGGAGGAGAAAGTAAACGCCTGGCAGGGGACAGGAGCTTAAGACGTTGCACAAGTGGTCCCAGGAGCCTGTAGTATTTTTCCAGGATTTGTTATATATCTTGCCATAGTTGCTCTGTTCTGTCAAACTAGAGCTACTTATCTTTTTGCCTGGACAGCTTCACAGATTCCTCAGAGAATTTTTTTGACAACTCAAACTGGTATTTTGCCATATCATCACTGATGACATACTAGAATATTTACATATTTCATATATTTTTATTTATTTACATAAATATTTCAATATTTATGAAACTATATTGGTATGATTGACTGATCACCTGGCATTACACTTTTAGCATTTGGGTATACATCACAAGAACCATCCTCATTCCTGCTCAAGGTTCGCCAGAACAGCATTTACTATTGCATTAACTCAAACTTGGCCAAAACCTGCTCCAGGCAGTGCCTGAAAGCAGTGAGCAGGTTAATGCAGAAAGGGGAAGTCATAAAAACAATTCTTATCATTTCTCACAGGATATTAAAAGTTTGACAGAGACTTTTTACTTGAAGAGGAAACACTGAAGTTTGGAGAAAAGATAACACTCTCCACCAATTACTGAAGCTGCAAGAGTTAACAGTCTGATATTTACTGATACTGAATAACCCTGATCTTTAGTATGCAGCATACACCAAGATGGAACCAAAACAAAGTGCAGGGGAAAAAATCCTTTAGGAAACCAAACACTCTTCTTGGCAAAAAAACAAACAAAAAAACACAAAAACAAAACAAAAAACAAAAAAAAAGATAAACAAAAAAAAACAGAACAAAAAAACCACCCCAAACCATAATCCACACCAACCACCAAGAAATTTATCCTCCAGCCTAGTCCCCATTTCAATTTCATTTCATTTAACTTACAAGACTAAGTTGCTTGGCTCTAAGTCTGAAAACATCATTTTCAGCTCCATAAAAATCAAATCATCGTTAACGGTCTAACACTAATTGCCTGGAGTCAAACGCTGTATGCTTTTGCTAACAGTTCAGCGATAGAGCCGCAGAACCTTATTCGCTATTTTTAACTTACGCGAATCACAGAGCAGTCTCTTAGGCTGTGAGAACAATGTCTCAATGTAAATTTCTGTCCACAACAGATTTGGGACTCACAGAACAAAGCTCGTTGCCCCACCAACCTGTTTGACTGGGCAGGAGACAGCACACACTGCAGATCATGCGCAGCAACATGTGCTGGCTAGCCAGCTTGCTGCTACCTTTTCAAATGGATTAGGGACCCAGTTAGAACCGTATTTTCCTTACCAGCACACAGACAAGAGAGAGATAAGGGAAGAGATGAATCAATTCAACTCAGTTTCTCACTCCACCACTTTTCATGACACTTGAAATGGCCCTGTATCTTTGAAATCTCTCCTTGCCACTCAAAGTTTGATCAAAACTGGTTAACAAGTACAAGTGTTATTAGGAAATTGAAGAAAACAAAAGGACAGTCAGTATTAGACTTGGTATGCTAAGATATCAAAATATTATCACTTATGCAAAATAAATGCTTATTTCTTCTATTTACTCATGGAAGAGTTGCCAGTATTAAATGCTAGCCTACTAACTTGAACTCCAGGTTAGTTTTCTCTCAATTCTAGCAATTCTTGATGAATGCTAGCCAAAGCATCTTTCAAGCTACAAACAAGACATACTGCTTTCTATAGCTTTTGTAGCATGAGACCTTATGCTCCTTCATTGCTGCGTAACTAGCTGTAGAAGCCTTCATTTTAATACTAAAAGGAGCACGACGGAATTATTACACACAGGAAACAAATCTACAAACTTAAACTAGGTTTCTTTTAGTATTAGCCACACAAATTCACAGAATTCATTGTGAGTGTGTAGGTAATGTTAGTCAGAAGCAATGAAATCTTTGAAAGGGCAGGCAAGTGGCATGATGCCGATTTTATATTCCTCTTTATTTCTCTTCAAATAGACACCTGACTACCGAGACAGATGTAAAACCAAGAAAACAAAACATCAGGGAAAAGGAGGCAGTAAGATTAAAAAAAAAAAGTGTATCAAGGGCCTTCAGATCCCTCCAGCTACAGAGGGCACATACATTAAGAGGCTACAGCTCATGACCAGACCACTGACACAGGATGTAGGAAACAGTTTGTTAAGCTTATTATGAGCTACAGCTCTGCCTGATGTTCCTGAACACTCGGAAACATTTATTATAGCTCCATTACACCACCACCAATGTTCCCAGGCATAAAGCTACATTGCTTTACTCTACAACTTGAAGCTGACCAAGCTAAAGGAAAAGACGAATCTTTACCAGGTGCTTGTATCACATTCCTCATTTCTGGGAAGAGAGCCCAAACAAGACATACACACAGTGTCCTCTCTGGTTTGGGCAGAAAACCAGCAACTGCAGAGAAGCCATGCTTTTCGCCAAATAAGAAAACAAATTTCATTACAATTTCTCTCTTCTACTCTACACTGGAAATAAAATGTTTTGGTTGGTAAGGAGAGGAGAAGAGGTTACAGACTAAAATCCTTTGATCCATTTTCTGCCTATGATTGAACAGCTGGGAAACACAGAAAAAGAGCTTATGGATATAAAATACACAACTCTAAGAAACAGGCAAAATTTACATAGCTCTGTCGTTATTCATTGATGCCCAAAAGATCTCGAAAAGCAGTGCCTGTTAGCAGGCATAAACAGAAGATAAGAAGCGTAAGAGCCTCAGAAGATTAGGCTCTCAAGATGAGTTTCATGGGTGACAATCACTACAATAGCTAAAATTATAGAACCACCACATCCATAGCTATGATTACAAATTCTTAAGTAATTCTGGTTCTTCACTCTCTCTGAATCAAAATGAGTTCCCAACAACTTTGCATGGAGGTTGGATAGACACTGTTTGCCTCTGCAGATGTTTTAAGTGACATCTTCTTTTGCAGAAGAATTCCACAGAAAACCCTAAAGTGATGAGATTTGATTTACTGCCATCACAGATCTATTTTCCGTAAGAATAGTTTGCTTTTCTTGTTTCCTTTCCAGTACCCTGAATATCAAAATTCAAAGGCAATTTATATGAAATGTTTGAATTTATTATTTATTAAGACTACATATGAAACAAGTTCTCAATCACATTTCACCTCCTCATTTCAGTTAGAGTTGCTATCCTTCTAGAGATACAGCTTGTGAGACAGAAGACACCTTTTCTTCTCTCAAATCACCTAGATGCAGCCTTTCAGTTTGGTAGCACATTGTTCAGCTTCTCTAATAAGCCACTGCTTTCGTTCCATGAACTTAACAGATTTTCATGTTTTCAGAGCATGAACTGTTCTGCTGCTGCTGTTAGCACAGCACCCTACCTCGCTGCGGCTCCACCCCATGACAGGCTGAACCCTAACCACCACATCACTACTTCCCACCTTGGACCCCCGTTTAAGCCATAAGAAGTAATTCCTCATAGACTTTTTTTCCACTGGGAAAACATGCTACCAGCAGGCATTCTGAAAAGTTGTCTTATGCTGGTGCATAATACTTCTTCGGCTAGCAGTTATTAGATATTCTTCCTGATCCCTGACCTTTCATTGTATCTTAAGTCACCGCATCTCAATACCATCTTCATACCAAGCTATACACACGTACCTGGCCAAACCACGCATAGTGCCGTGTTCAGCACAACTGCCTTCCCAGCAAATATTGGGAGAGGAAAAAACACCAAATCTCAAAAATACTAATTTACTCCTTCATTACTAAAGGTATTTCTTCTTCCAATTAAAATATAGCTAAAAATTAACCTAGGTTGCTTGCCATCAGCTATATCCAGCCTCTCAATTTCTATCAAAGTAAAGCCCTATAACTTCCCTTGCACTTTGACCCTTTTTGTTTTCCCAGGTAAGTATTTTTGCCCAAGTTGCACCTATAGTCTTACAGCTTGCCTTCCACAGCTGGAATAACTATCATTCCTCCTTCACTCTTCTTTCAAATCTTGCTTAAAACTCTTCGACAACATTGTGAAAACCTCATTTAAAATCTGTTTTTCTTCTGGTGAGTATACACTTACAAGAAAAACGTGACTTTTTTTTTTTAAAACTGCCTCACATCTGTATCTATCCACATTCATAACAATATAAATTATAATGTGATGCTACAGACGCTGATATTATGTAAAAATCCAACATACCACACAGCACGTTATCAATGCCCACACCCAACTTGCATGCAAAGTCCACAACTCTCTCAAATGAAGGGCAAATTGCAGTTTTAGTAAGCAATGCTAAAACCCCTTCCTACAAGAAGAAAATTAATTTTTGTCCTCCAGCAAAGAATTAAGCTTTGAAGAACTCTACACCACCACAAGCAAGACTACTTGGTCGGAAATCTAAAAATAAAACGGTCCTGAAGAGACAAGAAATTGTGCAACATCAAATCCAGCAGCCAGAAGAGCTGCTACACTCTGTATTACAAGAGTTGTCAGAGCCTGAACTAGCTGTATCATGTGTTCATCTCATGGGAAGTCCAGTTAAAGAGACACATTCTTCCTCACTGGTAGCTCAGAAGGGCATCTTTTGCTCAGAGCAGCAGGAGAAAGCTGATCCAGGAAGCTAACTACTTCCCCCTTGCAGGGAAAACAAGACAAAGTGTCACGGGCAATGCAAGGGGCTGGCACATGCCAAAAAAGCTTGTTTTCACCGACTTTTGAAGTGTGAGCCCTTATGAAAAACGTATTAAAGCATATTGTAACACAGCAGCACTAATAACTGTCAGAACTAATGTATCCTCAAGCTAAGTCAGTCTGAATGCAGACGCTACTCATAAATATGTTGAAACCCTTCACTGAATACAGTAGCAGTTTCTTAAAAGAAGATATGAGCTACATTTGAACTTGAAAAACATTTTCCATACAGTTGTTAAGATCTCAGCAGTTTGAACCTGAAATGGCTTCCTTAGCAACAGTTTTCTGCCTTCCTGCATGCTTTGGCCCACCTAAGAGGTGTGCACATTAGCCGGTCTTTTTCTTCGACAAGCACTGACCAACTGTTCTGAAAGCAAAGTTATTTCAGCTTTTTAAACATGAAAGAAGCTAAGCAGCAGTGAAAAGTTTGACCTTTTAAAAGCTACCTGATCACTGTACAAGTCCATAAAGAAAGAATGATTTAAAAGTAGGGATTCCAAAAAACGGTATTGACAATCTCACTGTTGTTTGGGAAAGGGGAGTTATAGATTGAGGGGGGAAAAAAAGTTTTGTGTGCTCTGTACATGGACGTACTTAGGGGGCATTTCACTGACATTAGGAAAAATATGTTGCAGGAATCAGAAGATGCCTTTCTAAATACTGGGTTCTTTTTTCTGTATTGCAATTTCAGCAAACCAGTATAAATACTGAAATTTAAACAAAGTTTCAGTCATTTCAGACTTTTGAAAAACCAACCTCCAAATCTTCGAAGAAGTATAAGAATAATACCAAAGCAAAAAAAAATTGAGAACAATTATCACACTAGTTTGAACTTGGGCTACTGACACAGCAAGAAAGTTCTGTGTGTAAAGGGAGAAGTGATATCTTGAAAAGTGAGAAACACAACAAAAAACAATTGAAGAAGAGAGGACTTGTAGATAAACCCCAGCTATCTATATACCCAGCACAGCTACTGCCATCTAAACAAACCTTGTAACACTGAAATTCTATGGGCATACATATTTTCTGGCAGACCTTTCCCCTTCTCTGCTATCAGTTTCTTAATGCTTTGAGCCAGCCAGAGCACAGCTGCAGTTCTTTTTAATCATGGTTGCTGCCAGCTGTCTCCTAAGACAGCCAAATGCTCAGACCTCGTTCAGTTTCCCCCAAATTTTTGCTCCACTTTTGCACAGAAAATTACTAAACTGAAATTCTTCCTCAAGAGGTAAATTGCACTCAACAACTCTGCAGAGGAAGAAAGATAAGATTACTCACACCTAACTATTACCTTAAATGTCCATGTCACCATTAAACACAAAATAGAAGCTCTAAAACAATTTGAAAGGAATACCCTGGCAAATCTTGTTGTAATTATCTAACAAACTTGTATTTGCGAAGTTCAGACTTAACTCTAAAGATAGGGCTCCCCCACCCACGTAATCGGGACACAGAGGCTCTGCAGACACCTTCACTGAGGGATAGTCTGTCGGCAACAGACCTGATGACTTGGGCTATCTTCTCTTCAGGGCAACCATTTTCTGCAAATTACTCTATTCACTCAGTATGGTTTTCAAGCAACTAAACACAACTAGATTCTGCGTATTGGGTCATGAAGTAGTTAAGCACAGTTGCATCCCTTCACTCCAGCATTGCATAAGCACAAGTTATTAAGAAGGATTTCATGTGCCATTTTGATTTGCTACCGACATGTGCATGAGCCCCAAGTGGAGGGCATTAAGAACTACCTAAAAACCCAAAAGAATTGAACAGCAGGCAAGCAAATGCTTCCTTACAGCACCAAGAGCAAAACTACTTCCAGAACAAAGACTTGTTTAAATACCAGTACACAGTGACAAATGACAGCAGTGGTATTTCCCTAAACTGAAATAGCCAGACTAGGCAAAGTAGTTATCCCATTTGAAATGTACTCATACACTAATACAATCATGAAACACCGTACCATCTTCTACAATTCATCAAGTTTTGACTTTAATTTTCATCTGAAAAATAGTATTACGTTAATTTCAACACACAAGCTAACTTAAATATTCTAAGAACAAAGTTATTAGAATATTTTTTAAAACTAACACCTCACAATTTGCTCTGCAAGGCCGTCAGTGTTTCTGTATTAAAGCTTGTGTGCAGGTGAATTTAGTATGAAATACTATTGGGGTTTATGCCTTACAAAATAAGCTTAACAATTTAAAAAACAAATAAACAAAAACCCACCAAGGTCTTTCAGAAATCCAAGTATTGCTCTGTGGGTTTTCACCTTACGTTACTGTAAGACTCCCTCATAAAAAGCTCACCTTCTAAGTTGTTGCATTTTTGCTTGATACGAATTACCACTACAATATTTTTCCAATGACGCAACTTACTTCCTAGCTACCAAGTCCTCCTACCTTAACAAAAGAGACCTAACAGTAACTATTAATACTGAATACTCTTTTGCTATTTCTACTTTACCTGAACTCCTGCTACCTGTAAATTATCTCTTATATACAGGATTACTCATGCACATTCTTCCGACAGTATTAAGTCTTGATCAAGCAACATTAGGGTAAGATTATGAGAAGCTTCCCATATTAAGAGCTTCTCAAAGCCTTTAAAATGAGATTGTTACAAGCATCAGCTGAAGGCTATTAAAGAGACCAGTAAGTCATACCATTTTAAATAAAAGATACAGATCCTCAACTGTGTTACACAGTTGCTCAACTATTAAAACAACCCAAAAAATGGACTTCTTTTTAGTACCAAACATTAGTTAAAATTAACTGACATTGCATCACCTTCATTTTAATGTCCCAAGACATGGACACTGAGACAGGATAATACATTTGGAGCAGAATTAGCAGGCTAAACTGTAGCTCTCAGCTTGCCCATACCCATGTTAAGTCACAGTTTTCACCTTATTTCACCTAGGTTACAATGACCTTCACCTAACAATATACCATGATAGCACATGCTATCAAGAAGTCTTGAGACTTTAATTCATGCACTGTCTAGTCAATATCAGCACAGGGACTAGAAAATTGCACTTAAAACAAGGTAACAAGCACTCTAAAGAACATCAGTACCAATATAGCCTAGTTTCCTATACCTAGAGATACGCCATTGTATGTGGGTTAAGGTTGAGCTCACATTGCAGTCTCTCTCACACTGGGAATATTAATATTGTTCTATCTGCTTGCCTTTCCCCTCCGCCCCCGCTTCTTTCCTCTTCAGGAACAGCAGAGCTGGCTGTCTCAAGGATCTATAAGCCCTTGGAACAAATCTGGTGGAACCTGGTGGAGTTCAAGAGTCACCAGGAAGGGGAAAATGATTATAGGGAGGGTGAGGTCACGTAAGCAGGACAAGTACATACACTATACCTTAGGAGACCACAGAACAAGAAACCACCTTTTAACGTTACTCAGTTTTTCTCCCCCAAGTTCTCTCTTCCCCCATACTCCCCCCCCGCAAATCAATAGAATTGACTCTCTCCAGTTCTGAAAGACAGCCTCATGCCATCAAACTTTACTTAATAGTCAATATAACAAAGAAGCCTTTGAAGTACCTACATTTACACTGGCCAACTATACCACTATCTCCAATTGCTCAATGTTCTGAGTGACGTACTCAGAGACAATTTTTATTTATTTTGGATCAGTCACACACAAGCAAAATAGCTGCTTAAACCATCCGGGTTTCATTTCACTAACTGTCCAAAATAAACACTATCACCAAAACTACAGTCTTGGTTTCCTTACCCTTATTTAAAGGCTCTCCTTGGATGTTTTGCAAAGATTCATTCTCAGATGAATTTAATTTCTGAAAAAAGCTGGGTGTAAACAGAATGTAATAAATTCTGAAAGAACAGTATCATCAGATCAAGATCTACCTTGTCCCTCACTACATCTGGCTGAACTGCAGTCAGTAACAAATACTTCAGGAAAGCATGCAAGAACAGAATTCCTTCAGTAAACTGTTGTTTAAGTAACCTCCCCCTCTGCATCCAGACCACCACCATACTCAACAGCCACTGAGGGACTTAACCATCATGATTCATCAGCCTCCTTCCTTTTACAGCTGTATATATTTATAGTAGATATAGCATTGTCTAACAAGGAGCTCTAGAACTTAAATAAGCATCAAATTAAAAGTTTTTCTGCACTAAATATTGTATTTTATTATTTTCCACAATACTGCAACCAGGAAGCACCAATGAAACTGCTAAAGTCTGTTCCTCTCAACTTTTCATGCACTATGAATTTTCAGAGCTCTATCACATTTTCTCCCCACAGCTCTCACATTTACATTTCCAACCCGAAAAATACTGTTCTAACAAAGCTTTTCTACATGGAAACCATTTCACTGTAAAGCCTGCTCTGCTACAATCTCTCATTAACAACCAAGGAAACTCATTACTATTTCTTCTCCTTGTAAATGTTGGGGGATGAATCTACTCAACCTCTTACAAAAACTATATTCAAACTTAGCAAAACATAAATTGTATTTCTAGACTGAAGGTGGGTCATACTTACAGATAAATAAACTGCAGAAAACCATATGAAAATGAGAAATACTTCAGCAGCAAAAATAAGAGTAAGATCAAAAGACAACTACCTCTCACTAATGAGTCTGCCAAACTACAGTTCAAATCAACATTTCTTGGTTTTTCTTGTATTATTATCACTAATAAAATGATCTTGCAAATAACTGAGCTATGCATTCAGTATCTTCTTGTCCACTGTATTAAAACTGAACAAGTCCACTCAAATTTCTGATCCTAGGGTTAACTATATCTGAGAATTCCAAGTTAAGTTCTTCTCATTAAAGGTGATTATGATAACCCAGAGCAAGTCAGTAGGTGTCATCTTCATCAAGGTTCATCTAATGTGATCTCCTGCCCAATTTTAGAAGCTGTGGTTTAATCAGCCCATTATATGAAAACCTCTAATGAGATATAATAACACCTGATCTTGTCTAAGAATGACTTAAACAAAATTACAGCGATGTTCAGCTCCACGGGATACGTGAATTCCCTCTCAAAAGTATTAAGATACCTTACAAACACTTCAGAGCCTGAAAACAGCCCCTAAAAGACATTTGACAGAATTCTGTTTCACAGGTCTGAAGCTTTGTCCATACACATTGATAAAGATGGGCTAATGAAAAAAAAAACCAAACAAAAAAACCTTTGTGCAACTGAAGTTCAGAAAACCACTTTTTCCATCCAGATAATTAAATAAGGCAGGCTGTAAGTTGTACCTGCACCGGCATGGTAGTAACCATGCACCCGCACTAAATTAAAGCCAGCAACTTAAAAATAAAGCATTCTATTACTACCAGCTCATCGCTCTTCAAAATACAAGTTAGAAAAAAAAAAACCCACAAAACAAAAAACAAACACCAAAAGAAAAACCACACAAATGCACTGAGCTCAGAACAAATTTTAGTAAATTAAGATTATTATTCCATTCTATTCAAGATGGACTAACGTACTACATTGAATCTAAAGCACCGTATCTCAATTTGCAGACGTAACAATTAGAATGCCAAGGATCTCAGACCAATGTTTAAAGTGCAGAAAGCTTCCTGGTATTTTTAGTTAAATAGCATATCCTTTACAATTTCTTACAACTGACCCACGGTTTTATCAGAAAATTTAAGCAACCCCCGAAAACACGAAGTCTAAATGCAGATTAGTAAAAACCAGAGGATAACAGAACTATCTGGACAGTTGAGTAAACGTACCTGCAGTTACAAGTTTAGCACTGCTGCCTTTGCATTCTCCATCTTCTACATTTTTGCTTGTGCTCTTTTCTTTTAAGAGAGGAACGATATTGTCAGAAGATACACACTTGCTGGACGCAACATTTTCTCCACTGTCTGGCTGATTAATTCTGCTGTTAGCTTCAAGCAGAGGAGCGAAGTCCTCGGACTGAGCAGCTTCACCAGGTTCCAGCTGAGAGGAGCCTTTAGCCTGTGCCACATTCTTTGAAGACACAGGAAGAGATTCTTCATCACTGTCAAATCCAAATGGATCCTCTGTTACCTCATCTTCAACTTTAGGTTTTTTAGGAGCTTCGGAAATATCTGGTTTGACAGTGGGCCTCTTCTGTCCTAATTTGGCCATGAAGGTGGTTTCTCCCCATTTTGTACTAAGGGTGGTCCGTTTGTTGGAAAACACTTCGTCAAACTTGGAACTGCCATTTCCCCCTTTCCGGCTGTAGGTCTTTCCAAATCGGGATGTCATTTTGGCTCCTGTTTCATATTCTCTGTTGGAAAAGAAAGAAGAAACGTAAATTCACCAACTTTTTAGTACAAATGATTGTATTTCCATCCTTTATTGGGCCTACAAGCACCAGGCACGTACATTTCACATTAGCAACAGACACATCGTCCGCCTCTCTCTGTAGACTAACTCATTTACATGTGAATGTCGTTATGTCAAAAGTTTCTGCAATAAGTAATGTATCGACCGACTTAACTTGAAATTCGGTAACTTGCACATTTATAAAACAATGGCACAATGGATCCTTATGAAAAATCTGCTATGAATACATTATTTTTGGTATTGCTTTGCTCTAATTTTATATTTTAAAGTATAGATGGCACCACTTTCGTGAAACATCAGCAGAAAACTAAACAATATTTTCACCACATCTGAACATGCAGCTCTCTGCTAGAGTCCAAGAACACAGTATGGCTTTAAAAAGACTCTTTGTAGCTAACTAAAAAAACCTGTCAGAATATTTCAAGTTGCTATAGATATTTTAAATACTAATTAATCACAAATAACGATGACAACTTCACTCCCTGTTCTTCTCACACACTCGGACTTACTTAGCAAGCATATTATTTGGTAACACGATGTGGTTTATGCCGTCTACACAGTCACGGTCAAGACTGGTACACAGCAATCCCCCATGAGTAAATCTGATTGATCAAAGGATGGGAACAAAGAGACACTTCTCAATCCATTTCTAAGAACATGGAGGACACCTTACACAGACCAGCCTAAACCATGACTGTTGACTGGCCGTTACAACTGTAGCCCAGTTCACAGTTTGCTCTCTCAGAAGAATAAAGTTTAAATATGAACAGATTAAACAGGAACACATTTAAACAGTTCCCTGCATGTGTTCTATTCCTACTTTTGTTTAACTCAAGAAGGAAGACAGACCACTTTGTTTCTTTTTCCGAAAACAAATACTTCAACTACTGGGCAAATGACAACAAAAAACCAAAACGAACATATTTGTTTTGTAAACCAGCATTTCTCTCTTTTTTTTTTGGCCCAAACATGAATAGGAAATTGGAATTCTTTATAGTCAGTCTGATTCTAATCAAGTCCACCTTTCTCTCTGAAATTACTCTCCATACTGGAGAAAAGTCTGTTAAAAAAGGGAGGCATTTATTTAAGCCACAGAATCAAAGAAATTCAACTTCTAAAGCATGAACTGCCTTCATGTACAGTAAAATATATGACAAATAGCACTCAAAAACATAGTTAATAAACTTATCACATGAACTACTTGTTCCAGACAACTGTTTCTATTATTATTCCCCTGAATATGTGGTATACCGTCTTTCTTCCATATTTCAGTTTTCATCTCGACACTCACAGTTTCTCAACCTGAAGTGCCAGACTAGCTTCTGCCAAAATTGCCAGACTGGTTTCCAGAAATGTCATTCTATCTCTACGCTCTAGCAAAATTGTCTCACTAATAATAGTCTCCCTTTATCAGACCAGGCCAACCTTCACTTACTACACAAGCTGAGCAATTCATCAGGTCATCTATGTTTGAGCAAATTTTAAGTGAATTAAAAGTATCAAATTTGAACTTCGGAAGTTTACCAGACAGATGGTGTTGCAATGCAGAAGAGATACAGGAACAACCACTCTGGGAAACACTCTTCTCCCCAGCAGTTTAGCAGATGGATGGTAAAGGCATATGCTTATCTACTGACCAGAATTCTGCTGTGAAACACCATTCTGCAGATCGCTTCTTGTTGCTCCGAATAGATATTACTCTTTAACCCATCTCCATCCCCTTTTTCGCCACAGTATCACCAGCCTACTCTCTGCTGCTCCAAACACATAGTTACCAAGCTTTTTTTTTTTGCTCCCCGTAAGTAGCTGTAATTTCCTATTTTTCATCAAAGAGCAAAACTAAATCTTCCCCACATACTTTACAAAACAAAGAGCAAAACAAATCCAACTTACTAGTTTTACTTTGCTGATGCTTGAAAATACTTATAACAAAAAAAAATTTATACCAGAAAGGCCAGTTTTTAGAGCTATAGAAACTAAAGTATTTATTAACACCTCAGCTTCCATAAAACTCTTACAGGAAAAAAAATAAAACCACTTCACTCATCACCAGCATATTTTCCTCCCCTAACTCAAAAAGCATTCCCAACACTACATTTCCAGCGCCTGCAAAAATAATGGCAGATTTAAATTACGACTTGTGGCTTGTAGTTTTAAGGAGAAGACTCCTGTAGTCAAGATGACTTCATTTTCAGAAAGCAGAGCTTCTCCATCTACACTTTCCTATTTATAAGTTTAAAAATCAAGACCATCTCGTAAGCAGTTTTGAATCAAAATCTCAAAACTCAAATAAATATTCAGTGTGATGTAAACAGCCTAAAAGATGAGGATCAGGAAAATATAAATACACTCACTCCGCTATAAACTCACATCTTAGGCTGAGATTACAGATAATCTCACACGAGATCATCAAGAGAACAGGATTTTTACTCTTTACTGACAACTCTCCATTGCTTTTCACTCAGCATGAAATAAAAAACTTGGCCAATTTCACTCTGTTTCCCCTCCCTGCCTCTCTCTCCCGTGCTAAGCTGCAATATTTGGAGCAGCACAAGAAACGTAAATACAAGCAAAAAAACCCGACACATAGTTCTCCTGCATTTCCCAGAGCTGGCTCGGCAGACCAGCTAGACGTGAAAAACCCCGATAATTCCCCAGAAAGCCCATCGGCCGTCCCTGCGCGTGGCTCCTCTCCGCACCGCTCCTCTTACATAATCAAGGGAAAGAAAAATAGGTTAAATGCAGGGAGGCAGAAGCTGCTGATGAAATCCCACGGTGACAGTTTCTTTTTTCCGCCCTCCCCCCACCCCGCGGCGGGGCGGGGGGTGCTAGCGGAACCGGGTCACCCCACCGTGCACGCCCGGCCATTTCTGATGTCATTTCCCTTCCTCCCCGGCCTCCTCCGCCTCCTCCTCCTCCTCCCCCCCCACCCCGCAGGAAAACCAACCCCCATTACACAAGTCCCCGTCCCGCGGGGCGGCCCGCACCTCCCGCCGCCCGCGGCGGGCGGCTCAGCCCGCCGGCAGCCCCCGGCCCCGCCGTGCTCCGGGTGTCCCCCTTCACCTCCGAGCAAAGTCCTGCCGCTCCCGCCCCGAAAGCTCCCCGGCGGGCCGGAGGCGGCCGCGGCTGCCGCCCTCCCCACACGCACGCACCCGGCCGGGCCGCCGCCGTGAGCGGGACGGCGCCAGGGGCAGCGGCCGGCGGCTCCCGCCGGCCGGGGGATGGGGGCGGGGGGGGCCGGGCCTGCTCGGCGGCACGCACAGGCCTCGGGGCGCCGGGCGGCCGGCTCCTACCTCGGCGTCGGTGCTGGCGGCGGGGTCGGGCGGGTGCGGGTCCCGGGTCGCCGCCGCCGCGGACGTGCGGCTCCGGCGGCGGTTTGCGGCCGCCGATGTGCCGCCTGCGAACGGCGCGCTGCCGACGGCGGCCTCCGCCCCTCCCCGGTGCCGGTACCGGCCCCGGCCCCTCGCGGGGTGGCGCGGGCGTTAGGGCCCCCGACGCCGCCTCCTCCGGCGCCGCTTCCTCCGCGCCGGGATTATCGCCGCTCTCGGGACGGGGCCCGGGACCATCTCTCCGCCATTTGCCCCGCTCCTTCCGTCACTGCGCGTCCCACGCCCGGCCGCCGCCCGCGGCCAATCGCGCCTCGCTTTACTCAACACAGGCGGACAACGACGACGCGCGTGCGCCCGCCACGCCGCCGCCAGCCCGCCCCGCGCGGTGCCTGCTGGGAGCTGTAGTCCGCCGCCCGGGGCGGGAGGGCCCGCAAGGCCCCGGCGCGGCCCGAGGGAGCCGGTGCCCGGGCCCGCCCGGCCCCGGGCCGCGCTCAGGGGCGGCGCGGCGGGACCCTCCGCCTCCCCGCGGCGGTCGCCGCTGGGGCCCGCGCCCCGGGAGGGCCCGCGCCGCCGCTGCCGGTGTGAAGCGGGGGCGGCGGGGCCTGTGGCGGGCGGCCCGGCCCCGGCCCCGGCCCCGGCCCCGAGCAGGCCGCGGGTGGAGGAGCGGGTCCCCGGGTCGGCCGCGGCCCGGCCCGGCCCGGCCCGGCCCGGCGGGAGGAAGGCGCCGGGGCGGCCATAGGGAAAGTCAGACCCCCCTCCCCCCGGGGAGCTCGGGCCGGCGGCGGGCGCTGCGCCGGCTCCACGAGACGTTTGTGAGGCCGAGCGGCAGGCTGGGCCCGGGCAGCCAGCCCCGCCGCTCGCCGCGGCTCCTCAGCCGTACTCACAGTGGTGGCACCGTCCCCGGCCTTGACATCCGCCCCGGGGAGGAAACATGCTCCGCGGAGAAGTCCCATGGAACGAAGATAGTGCAGGCTATGAAGTGGTGGCTTTCACATCCTCCTACTTCCACAAGCGCTAGCTTATACACAGCGGTTACGTCCACCCACATATGGTGTATTTATGCACACCTTTGAGACTTTAATTAATGATACGCTCTGTGTGGAGTGAAAAAATACTCCGTGGAGATTGTGTCATACAGCAAATGCGACAAACAACCATCAAATCCACTATTTTACATCCTGTAAGCAGTATTTTGTAAAATGCTTGTGGACTAGAAAACTAAGAATGCACTACGAGAAAAGCAGTGTGTTAAAAAAAAGAACGTCGTACTCACAGGTGTGGTTTGGTAACTTTTAAGAGGAGTGAGGAGCTTAGAAAAGAAAAAAATAGCAAAAGCAACACAAAAAATCCCCTCTACAACCTTGGAACCTAAAATGGTTTCACAACACACGTGATCATGCTAGCCATCTGTCATTTGAGGAAAGGTTTTAAAGTACAGGTCCCAAATGCAAAATTAATTAAAAAAAATTTAAATAGAAGCCGATTCCACTGCACAGAAGAGGTCAGAGTTGTCTCGATGCTTCTCGTTAAGGAACATTCCTTTTTCCTTAATTCTACCTTTACCCAATGCAAAATTACTGGCTTTCAATAAAGTGATACAAGGCTATGGTTTTCTTTACTGATCCTGAAGTAAATTGATTTTTGGCCTTTACCCAGTACCTACTGATGTATTGGTAGCTTTTAGCTGTTACTTCTGAAGAACAAACACACTCTGAACGTGCTCTCTGGAGCCAGCATACAACTGGTGCTCGAGCAAGTGAAGATAAAATAGTCTGGGCCTTGTGATGAGATGTACAAGCTTGATTTGAGATACGGCTGAGGTTTGTGTTGTGTTTCAAAGAAGGCTTACAAGTTTATCTATATCTTCTAACTACCGAGCTCAGTTATTGAAGAGCTACCAAAAACAGGTTACAAGTTTTAAAATACATAATTGGAATACAAGAAATGAGAAGATACTTTTTCCTGCGAGTATTCTTGTATCAGAGCTACTAATTAGTTTGTTTAAACTTCAAAAGTAAAATGGATAGCTAAACCAGTTTGAGTTTTGCGTACTATTGCGTGACTCTAAAAGTCTTATTTGGTGACTAACTGATCTCTTAGACAAAGAGGAAAAAACAGTACTGTGAGAGCTCAGAATACTCTGAGGCTCAACATAAAAAAAGTTTGTCCTGAGAACCAGAAAAAGCAAAGAATATGGCCCGAGTAAGGAAGTGACACCAAGAAACTATTTGGAAATAGTTTCTATTTGGATATAAAGTTAAGAGTTGATATTAAATTAAATATGTTTCTAACTTAAATCCTGGGCTACATAAGTCACTTAAACAGTAATTTAGAGAATTTTGCAGTATAGTGATAGAAATTGGATGTAATTTGAAAGCTCTCACACACCCTATAACCCTTGGGCTAGCTTTGTATCTCCAACAGCATTTTCAGTCCTTGTAGAATCCCCATACAGAGTAATCTAAAGCACCACAGATTCATGGTCATGATGGAATTTCACATGACTAACAGGATAAATTAAACTCATTTATGTGCTGCCTGCCCTATCTTGGGTAGCAGCAGAAGCCTATAATTCTAGTAAAAACTTTTACTTAGATGATGATGGAAAACAAACATTGGTATGTTCAAGAACAGAAGAGATGGGCCAATTTTTCTGCACCTAACTTACTTTAGATACTTCTGAAAATTTCACACCTTGTAACTTAATAAGCTTGGCAATTAACACATTAAGCTTTGCTATTTCCATTTTCATCTGGCTTACCTCAAATATGCAAGTACCAAGACAGAGCAAATAAAAGCCAAATGCCATCTGCGTTTGGCAGTAGGTATGTTTAATTCTCAAAGAGGGTGGAATTCTATTATTGATAGTTGCCATCTCCCTTCACAAAAAACCAAAACAACCGCACAAAACCCTTCACAAAAAAGCAGCACACAAAACAGTCCAGTTTGGCATTGGCTTCCATGAGAACAGCAGCGGGAGGTAAGCAGCCATCTTACAACTTTAGCTCTTCCAGTTTAAAAACTTTCCTGGGAAAGCC
The DNA here is from genome assembly GCA_031468815.1 of Morus bassanus. Classification (NCBI taxonomy): domain Eukaryota; kingdom Metazoa; phylum Chordata; class Aves; order Suliformes; family Sulidae; genus Morus; species Morus bassanus. The sequence goes on from CM062583.1 coordinate 10,660,564, forward strand.
AAAGTGAGTCCTACAGCTTCCTGTTCCATTCCACTCTTCCCCCTGCAAGAGAAACTAGCATCTTTGCTATTTGTAGTAAAGTCAGAAAGCACTGAAAAACACAGCTCAAATACATCAAAGCTGGAGATAAGAGAGGTAAAAGCACAACAGTAGAAGGAATGTATAAGAAGGACAGAATGGTTAGTTGGATACATCGCATCTTAATACAGTCTAGAACCCTCCTTCTCTTTTTGAGGTTCTGCACTGAGATCTCTGTGTGGGGAACAACACAGACTTTACAAGATGTGCTGTAGCCTAGTACGGAGCCTTTCAATGAATTCAGTCTTGAGGCAGCCATTAAAATATTTTAAACTGGTTCAGTTTCTTCCGAGAGAAAACAGAGGCAACACAGTAGGAAAATGGAAGGTTTCTCATGCAGCAGATACTCTGGGGGGAGATGAAGGCAGCCGTATCTTTCCAGAAGCTGCCAGGAAGGTTTCTCAAGGCTGCCTCATGGACAAAAACTAGCCTTTGACAGTAATATCAGCTTAACGCGAGGCTACAAACAGACCTTAAAAGGACCATAGCACTAGGTGTCCTTCATTTCAAGTACATGAATTAACAGCATAATGCATCCTTGCTCCACTCCTTTTCCCACAAAAAAAGAATAAGCTCAGTAACCCATTGTCCCGCTTCCCTGCGAAGCGCTGCCCAAGAAGCAAACAGTAACTTGCAGACAGGTTCTCCCCATTACTCCTCATGCCCAGACCACTCCCCTCAGAACCATGAAAGCCAGTGGCCCCCCCTATTCCACTCAGCAGCTTCTCCTTTGCTCCTTCCCCATTCTTCTGTGTCTCAGCCTACTCACTATTTGCCTCCCAAGTTCTCTCCAGCTTCCTATAGTACTTCCTTCCTTGCCTCCTGTCCAGGTGGGAAGGGATGGGGGAGAAGAGGATGTCCTGCTGCTCTTGCTGTACTCACAGCTGCTGCCATGCTTTCATGTCCCAGTTAGTGTCACTTAAAGTGCTAAACATTTCAGTGTGTTTTGCTTTTCCTTTGCAAAATGTCAGTCTCCTGTTTCTGTCCTTCAAGTCTCACCCAGCACTCCTGGGTGAGAGTGCTCAGGGCTTGGCCATTTTGCTTCACTAGGGCTGGAATTTCCCCCTTGCTCTTTGCATAGCAAAGATGAAGGGAGGGTAAAGAGACATATTAAGTAACTAATTACCATGCTTTAGTCAACCGCTCTGAAAATAGTCATTAGCGATACTAATAGTCATTAGTATCGCTACTAATGCATGCTGGAGGAAGTTCAGCAACACCACCACCAGCAGCATGGGAGCTGGCAAGAACAGCTGGGTTGCACTGAGAGCTGCAGCAGCTGGGTCAGAGCAGACCATAAAGCAGAACATACAGGGGTGGGGAGGGAGGGGAGATCTGCAACCCAGTGTACAGGGAAGTGTGACTTCTGTCAAGAATATGACTTTTCTTAGTAAGGTATTTCCAATGGATAGCATACTGCTTATTTCTGACACTGAACCCCGAGAAGAAAGACTGAAACGCATTCAAATAGGGGATCTTTATACAGCTTTGAAGCATATTTTTCAGTATTTGCATCATATTGTAGCTGTCTCCTCATATGAGGTGGTCAAACCAAGGCATTAAGTTTAGTAACCGAAAGGTTAAAACAAGCGCCACTGGACAGAACAAAGGAATGCTTTAGGACTACAGCAAAGGGCCAGTTTTCTGTGGTTAAAAAAAAAAAAAAAAAAAAAAAAAAAAGAGTTCCCTGGATCGTGGCAATAATGGATCAGACCCAGGCAGCTAGCAGAAAAAGTTGCACTACTCCACCTTCTCTGTGGCCTGCACACCCGTCTGTTGCAATCATGTGAGAGGCAGCATCGACTCTGCAATGTAAAAGGCTCTGGAAAGACTAGTTTTACTCGACGAACCAACAGTATGCATTCACCTACGGCTAAATTCTCAGTGGTTGTTCTGTGCAGTTTTTTCACTAGGCGATCAGGCTGTAAGTCTACTGGAAAAACCTGTGGTGAAATACTAGTGGGAAAAGCACAAAGTAGCTTTCACCTCATTATAATTGTCAAGGTCAGAACTTTATTCTGCCATGCAGTTTATCTCAGCAAGCTCTGCTGAGAAAGTAACCACCTGTGCTGTTTCCCGTGAAGATTTTACAACATGCCAAAGTGTTTCAGGAAAAAAAAAAACAACTCATCTGCAGTGAGGATGCAGCCTAACTTTAAAAGCAGCAAGGAAAGTCTAGGTTCCTTGGTCAGGTAACGTTCCCATTGTTTTGTTATGGAATAAAAGGGGGCTGACTCTCTCAAGTGCCTGAGATCTGTTGCAGCCTTATAGGAGGACCAGATTCAATACCAACCTTATCTTCTTCCTGAAGGTTTTTTTTTTTAATTCTTCTTTTAAGAACTTACTGTTTCACATTATTATTGAATTTATGCCTGTCTTCACGGCAGCAGCCCTTCAGGACAGCTACCAAAATGCACCAACACGGTGCTTGTTGGGGAAAGAAAAACATGGGAACACAACAAGCAATTGGTGTTTTAAATTGTTTTTATAAAGAGTTCATTGGTGGGACTGTCATTGTCCTATTCTATTCCTCCTCCAGCAATAGGGTAGCAGCTGTTTCTGTTGATTATTTTGCTAATTTGCTTCCTTCACCAGTTAAAAAGGGCATGTACATGACCAACACTTATACATTACGTTCCTTTGTCCTCTTAGTTTTGATGATTAGGTTTGTGTGTGGCTCTTATATGCAAGTGCTGTAATCACTCGGTTCCCTTTTGAGTTTTTATGTACAAGATTTTTGTTTTCACCTTTTATTTCCCAAGTACTTGTTTCTACTTTTTAGGAGTAGAACTTGGCCAGTAACTAAGCACTTCTACAGCAGTTACAAAACATCAAACCATAGCAATATCAGGTCAAACAACTGAGATGCTGCGCTGAGACCAGTATGTGTGGCCTTCAAGGGCTGTGTGCGACGATACAAACAGCAGCAACATAAACTACAACTGGAAAAGAAAATCCATAGAGAATTAAAACTTGCGGGACTAAGGAGGACTGGATGGACGTGTCCCTGAACATCACAGCAGAATTAATGTACTATCTAGCAAATTAAGGTGATAAAATGAAAGTTTAAAAAAATAATTAAATGAAGGTTTGCTCATGGGGAGGTTAAGAGTCAACAAAATATCAGTTAGTGACTTCATTAGCTTCCTGCCAGAATAGAGCCCTGAACAAATTGCTCTCACCTTTATACAAATTACGATGCAGCACCATGAAGAAAGCTGCAATGTCTTCTGCCTGTTGCACAAGACCCTGGTACATCCAGGACCATACATTGTGCCAGTTCTGCAATCCTGTCCGCATTTAACAAGGTTCACTGTGTACAATGTAACCGTGTTCTGTGAAATGGTCAAAGATCATCCTATAGCGTGCAATAGAGAGCCCATTAACGAATGGTGGCAGAGTAGTGGTGGCAGAGTGCTTCCGAAATGTGTTTAAAGAAGATAACAGAAGGCTAAAAACAACCTGTGTATTGACTGGTTCTTTCAACCTATCAGACAAATGTCTCATTACTGGATCTAGCCACGTGTAAGGGCAACAGAACAGGCAGTGCATTTACTGTCCAAAAGCACATTATTATCCTAATAACACATTGGCCTGCAGCAGATTCCTTATGCTATAGTTTTCTACTGGATGCGCAAAATATTTCTGAGATAATTGTTTACTGTCTAGCACAGTCATTTCTTGGTAAACATTTGAACGAGATTGGAGAAATGGATTGATGCAAGACCTTAGGCTCAAACTAAGACTGCTTCAACTAACTCCAGGTGTCTCCCTGGTGGTTTTCATGAAGAATAAGCCTTTTACCATACCTGGGGGAAAACAAAACCTAACTCCCCTTTTATCTTCTGATGTATGATATCAAGTGGCTTGAACATTATGTAGTAACCACAGGTGTCTACTTGATGCTTTTTTGTGCCTTTCAGATAGCAAATACCTGAGCCTACCTGAAAGCACATTTCAGTCAAAATACCTTTGCTGATCACCTGTCTAGCAAACGCATAGCAGACAAGAATTACAGTTAATTAAAATAGAAAAAAAATCTGTGCTCTACTTCAGCTCAGTCCTAAGCAGCCTTGTTCAGCACAGTGCTGTGTCTTCTAACGCAAGGTATAAGACACAAGATCCAGATCTTCAGATAAACATCCATATAATAAAGTATGAGTGCATAAAACTAATGACACATGCTTATATAGATTCTTTGTATTCTTTGGAAGTAATTTACATGTAAGACTGGAGGAAAAACACATCTGATATCAGTAAGACCATACTGCTTATTTCCAGAGGTAGGTACCTACAGAAACCAAAAGTGAAGCTTCCACTAGTTTTCCTCCCTAAATGCTTTCTCAGTCCTGCTGAGAGCTGCTCTGTGGCTGACAGGTCCTTCCTGTCCCATTCAGTTCCCAGACTCTCTGCAGTTTTCAGCACAGGTGCCAAAAAATTTGAAGATGTGGGTCTTTTGGCTTGATTTTCCATCTTACCACCACCACCCCCCCCCCCCAAAATGGACGATTGGGCGAGGGCCGAGTAATCATGCAGGCACTGCTAACTGGCTTTACCTTTATATGGAATAGTCACTTTCATCATGATCAGCTTGACCAGATTCAGGCATGCTGCAGCGAAAAAATTCAAAATTCTTTCTCAATCCATTGAATTATCCACCAACAGCTATCGGTAGCTGAGGCAGGAAACAACATATTTGAAGGAGCATTGATTGCAGTTCTTCATTTTTGTTGAATGTATGTCAACATGTACAAATACTGAATGTTTCCCTATAAAATAAAGGTTCGATTAAGGAGAAAAGATGTTTTAAATAATAGCTCTCTGCTGGACTCTAGTGACACCTACTGGTAAATAAAGAAGTTACCAAACATTTCTTGAAAATGTAAAAGCATTAATTTATGCACCTGCCCTTAGGATCAATAAATTTTTTTTGGCAGCTCAGGCTAAGAACCATGTTACAATTCGGGGTTATAGTTAATGAAACATTTTTGTTTATTTTTCAGAATAGAATTTTGACTCCAATTGATTGGTGGGTGTCAAGAGGATGGGGCCAGACTCTTTTCAGTGCCCAATGACAGGCCAAGGGGCAATGGGCACAAGTTGGAGCACAGGAAGTTCCACCTAAACATGAGAAAAAATGTCTTTACTTTGAGGGTGGCAGAGCAGCGGAACAGGCTGCCCAGAGACGTTGTGGAGTTTCCTTCCCTGGAAACGTTCAAAACCCACCTGGACGCGGTGCTGTGCACCCTACTCTGGGTGTGCCTGCTCAAGCAGGGGGGTTGGACAAGATGATCTCCAGAGGTCCCTTCCAACCCCTGCCATTCTGTGATTGTTAACTACTTGGAACTGCATTTTTATCACTCTAAAGATATTGTCAAGTCATGTATTTCGCTATTGGCAGCAGTGCATTAAAATAGTCCATGGATTTTTGGCTTACTAGAGTACACAGGGACATGTCTCCAAAGATTTCCTTATTCATTTCATTAATATAACTATAGTCAAAAAGTCATTAATTTAATACTTCTTCATTTTCTTTCAACTGCATGAATTTTAGCATGGATTCAAAAAGTTAAAATCTCATCAGTAGCACAACCAGTTGAGATCATAGTTTTGCTTCTGACAAATCCCTGCTGTTTGTAGTGCTGAACTGGTTTGTCACAGCTGTTTTAGTCTTGTAGGTCATACAGATATTTCTGAACGTAACTTCAGCCAGCACTTGTAAAAGAATAAATACTAAGAAACCTCCTAAGAGACAGTTGTGATTTCCCCCCGCCCCCCTGTTAAGTGCTTTGTGCCTTGTTTTTCTGGTAGGTCATACAAAACTCAACTTTCTTATCCTCTTACTGTGAGATTTTATAATGATGAGGTCTAGAGAGCTCCTCCTGGAAGGTTTTATTTCAATGACAAAACAGAAGGAATAGCCCATCTCCAGGACCATGATTCAAATAAGGTATACTTCCAGTGGCCTTTTAGCAAAAACTGGAACAAGCAGCTCTTTCTATGGTGGAAATACTTAGAGTTGTCACATTTCTACATGACTTTCTGATCAGATAAGGCAGCCAAGGGTAACCAAGTTTCTTTTCAGATACTTGAGATATCTTTTTTAGGAAAATAGAATATTCCTGTGTATCTTTCAAGTTATCCACTACAACTCTTCAAACAAACCAAACATGATGCAAGGCTTTACACACAGAAAATGGATGTAATATGCATGATGTGCGTTCAGAGACACAGCAGCTGCCAGCTGGAACATGCAGAATCAACGCAATAAGCAAAAGCAGTACTACTGCTCTGTGCAGCAGACTAACCTCTCCACCTACCATTAGGCTCCACTATGTAAGCCAGTTCAGTGTATGGGCATGAATATTTCTGTTTAAGGCAATTTGCGATCGAGGGTTTTCTTCCGAGGTTGACAGGGAAATAACATATGCAAGGTTTTTAAACCACAGTCTTGCCAAACAATTGGCCATATACATCACTGATAGAGGTCTAGACATTAACATTTCCTTAGGAAACTTTGCCCTTACTACCTCTGGCAGGCTTAGAGTTGTCTCAGTTTCACCTCTAACTTTCAGATATGGCTGAACAAAGCCACATGCCCCAGTTAAATTTTTCAACTCTTCGTCCTGCAAATTCTTCCTTCAAGGAACTGAAGCTTCCTGTTCAAAAGCCTATTTTGGTAGTCTGCCAGTCTCCAGTGCAAACTCTCCCAAGACAACAAAAATGCTGTACGGAGCAGTGAAGGAGCATGGCAATGAGCACCCACCACCACCCAGCAACACAAATCAGCACAGCTCACAAAGTATCAGCCCAGGCATCTCAGATCAAAGAATGCACAGATCTTTTGAGTACCAAAGTTGAAAAATTGCTCCTGACAGAGCAGATCAGCCAGATTAGCACAGGCAGGAATATTTTTCTAGGGTACTGGAGAACAGATAGAGACAGGTGTAAGGCAGCTTAGTTTTGTGGTAGAGTACTTGCCAATTAAATGCTGATCCCAGTACTCAATAATAAAAACTTCCAAGCTAGACTATAAAGAGAATAATTTCTAAAGGAAATGTAGAGACATTTTTAATGGATAAGTTAGGCTATAAATCTGTTAAGTGATAGTTAAACATTGATTTTACAAACATGTCCATAATATTGGCTTTACAAACCTGTGTACATAATTAGAATGAAAAGATATTGGAGAAATTGCAGTATGTTGTAGCTTGAAGATCTGGTGAAAGAACGTAGTTCTTTGTTCTTAAACTTGCATGCACAGATGCATGAGACTTCAGCAGAGCGGAACTATACATGAGCCCATGGAAATCAGATGCTTGGATGTTACTCCCTGGTACTCTGCGTTCAGGCCCTGGGTTAACTGTAACTTCTCTGATGTGCAGTGTCAGACAAACTGATAGGAAGTTGTCATGGTGACAAGCAAATGCATATAGGAAGAGATGCGTATAGAAAGAACCAGCCCATAAAAATCAAAGAGACTTTGTATTCATACCTTGACTAAACAGAGATTCACATAATAGACTGTAATTATTATACCAGGATTAACGCTTCTTGTAAATTAGATGTTAATTTCTCCACATGTGGAGCAAAAATATTTAATTGAAATTAAGGGTAATCGATCCAGTCCTTCATCAAAGGAAGCTTTTCTTGGCAAATGAGGGAAGCCCAAGTCACCTGTTTCTAAGTTTTCATTTAAACCCAGTACTTTAGATTTCTCATTATTTAAAAAAAGACAAGCCAAAAGCTATCTTTTATGTGAACAGATGCTGCGCTGTCTTCTTGAAGCTGCAGGCTTAGAGGCAGATTTGTCATGCAGCTGCAGAATGAAGTCAACAAGCCCGCTCTGTTCCAGGGCTGCTATTCAGAACCTTTTGGGGCAGCAATGAAAGAAGATCACATCAATTTCATGCTGGTTTTGTAGCTCTACAAAGATACGAGCAGCAGCAGACACAGACGTGAATCATGCCTAGGTTGCAGGGGAGGAAGATGTGTAAAACTTGTTAGGAAAACAAGGTATGGAAGACCCAGTCACTACAAGTTTTACAAACACATCTTTTACTTTGGGGTACTTTTGATGTCATGGCACTGCTTCTGTGACAGCCTCTACTCTGGCTGAGTTACAGACATTGAGCTCCATGTGCAATTAAGTACCACATGAGTAGGGGCCCTGTACTGGAGCATAGGTTTTACAGACATCAGCCTCTGGCCGTGTCAGCAGCATTTCACCTATGGCCCACATAGGTTCTCAGCATTGTGTTCTGCATCTGACATTACTCCCAACTAAACAGCTGAACTACAATCCAACATACTTGTTGTACAATATGAATTTAGTTGTAATAACAAGAGAAATTCCAACTGCAGATACAGAAAAACCTTTTCGGGCAGGGGAACAAATTGCCCAGAGAGGCTGTGCAGTTCCCATTCTTGAAGGTTTTCAAGACCTAACTGGATAAAGCCCTGAGCAATCTAGCCTGACCTTAGACCTGACCCTGCTTTGAGCAGGATGTTGGATGAGAGACCTCCTGAGGTCTCTCACCAGGACTATTTTATGATCCTATGATAAACTACATATTCAAGTAAGTGCCAAGTGATCCATATGCTTTTTGAAAATGGCATAATATATATTTTAATATATAGGTATTAGTGCATGTATATTAACTTCAGCTGTCTATAACACTAGCTGCTTAAATTAGAGCCCACAGGATACCTCATTCTCTGTACCACCAACACTGTAGGTTAGGACAGCTGCAGTGCATGAATAGAAAATACAAGTCTCAGCACTCACTAAGTTATTCAGATCAACAAAAAAGTGTGCGTGGTTAGGCATTGTTTTTGCAGTATTCCAAGGGAGAGGTAAAGAATTAGTAGCAATTTAGAGGTGCATGGATTGCCTTTGTTCTGCCACTAGTTAATAGCAAACCCTGGCGTTTGAGGTTTTTTTTAAGGGGTCTTGGAAACTAAGCTTGGTAAAAAGCAGTTCATTTAATAGATATCAGAATGATCATAATCAGGGTTAACCGTGCTGAGATACGAACTTATAAAAGCAGAGGCACAACAGGGCTAGAAAGGCAAGCAGATGCAATGGAGTCTGTCAAAATCCAGTTACTGAGGTCTGCCATATCCTTGTCTTAAAGGGCACTCAGCAACCTCAACCAAGTACATTCATGCTACATTAAACTTACGTCTTGTTTATTTGTACTGATTTCCCATCTGTCATGCTAAATTCCAGGAATCTAGTCTGTGTTTTTCTCTACAGCACAAGGAAGTTCGTGTTAAGCATGCCTGCTAGTAGCTTTGAGTCACCCAAAGGGCCTTCAGATTGGTAACTTGGACATAAAAAAACAGGACTTCAAAATTCAACTGAATGAACTGCCTCTGGTTAAGCAGGTTTGAAGCATAACCTGTGATCTGCTTCAGGCCATACTTGTGTGTTCCCTTGATTCCAGATGAAGTTTGATCTGTTTACAACTGGAAAGTCTTTTTTCCCCCCAAAGTAGCAACTCTACTGACTTAGTTGGGGGCCACACCTGTGCTGCAGGCAGGACGTTTGTGGCCTGCGTCTGCACACTCAAACTAGCTTTTCATCAGGTAGAGGGCTCTAAAAGCCAGACCTGCCATAGTGTCCCTGCTGCTGGTAACCAGTGTGGGCAGATGAGAGCAAACTGGTGTGTGACTCCAGTGAAGCTGCTCTCTTATCCCTCTGCAGGAGACACTTGAGATGGTGAAAGGCAAGCACAGATCTTCTTCCTCTCTGCTCATGTTTCATTGTACTCAGGCATGTTACAATCAACATTTACCCTTCTGCTTGTTGATAAGTTATGAGTCAAGAGACTCCAGCATATTCCTTCCTAGAGAACAGGGATTAAACTATCAGATCTTTTCACTGACAAGATAAACAGCCAGTCTCCCAGGAAACAGATCTATTCCACAAGATATTAAAGAGGCCAGCTTTGTACTTCTGATCACAGCTACCTGCTTGTTCGAGTATTTGATTACATGTTTATGCTGGCAACTAATAAGGAAATACTATTTTACGTAAGTATTACACTTCAAACCTGCTCAACCTGAGGCAGTTCATTCAGCTGAATTTTGAAGTCCTGTTCTTCTATGTCCAGATGAAGATTATTCCGAGGCCAGAGGGTTAGCACATTACCATAACAACAGCTGCACCACATCAGACTGTAGATCCATCTTACCCAATATCCTGCCTCCTGTCTAGGAAACAGCTCAAGAACAGGGCAAGCACGTAGTGGTTTACAACTGCTGCATGAGCACACCAACAGGCTCTGCAACCTGCTACCCGTACCACTGAATGCCCTGTGCTTGAGGCCGGCTCAGGTACAGTGCAGCTGCAACATTGGGTCAGGCTTGTGTGCAGGAGCTGTGAGGAGCCTCATCAGGGCTTCCTCCACTTCGAGCTGCATTTAGGTTCAGACCCTCACATTGGTCTAGTCGAGCAGGTCTGAAGTATAGCCTCTAATCCTGAGCTGTGCTGTAGGTAAGCTTCGCTATGTGTGATGTGCCTTGCTGATCCGGACCCTGACTCAGCTTTCGCATTAGACCTTGGATGTGCTTCACCGCTATAGACCTGTCTAGTGATGACTGTGGCCACCCCAGTTACCGCCCTTCTCTGCTCTTACTGCACAAGTCCTGTGGCATTGGTGAGGCCCCTTCCTCTGCCTGCCTTGCTGTCATCCTCGGCTCCTGGCTTGCCTACCTTGCACAGCAGCCCATTCTTGCTGCTCCCTGATGGCAATATCTCTTTTGAACAAAACAGGAAGCTCGATTCTAACCTAATACAGAACGATACATCAATTTGGTAATAACTAAGATGAACTGGAAAAGTCCCTGATGAATGCAAGTCCCTCTCCCAGGTCCTTCTCGAAGCTCCACTAAGAAAGCATAAAATGCAAGCTCTCATATTCTAGGTACAGAACAATTTAGGACAACTAGCCCATAAAACTTCAGAAAAAAAACAAGAATAAGAGCTTCTCTGCAGCTTTCTTTACACATCTACTTGCTGGAAAACCTGCTGCGTGCCTCTAGCACCTTATACTAGAAGACAGATTCAGTAATCAGTAGGAAACAGAATTAGCAGTGAAGGCAATAATATTCATGCGGTGCAATTTACCACAAGGCATCTGTCTGTACGTGAATTAGTATTTTCCTTAATTATCTGTAATAGGAAATCCCAAGATTCTCAGCTGGCCCTGTCAGTTAATATTAACTACAGACTTGGAAAATGATATAAAAATAGAAAGGAAATTGAATCCTGCAGAAGCAGCAGTAGCACTGTACAAGGAATGCAAGTAGAGCTTCACTGGGAACTGCTGTATTGGCACCATTGGTCCCACTCCGCTGTAGAGTCTGCCAACACACCACACCACACAACACAATACAATTCAATACAACATGACATTCAGTTAACTCGCAGCTCTCACACAGAGCAAAAGGACTACGAGAGAGGAAAATCAGTAAAAGCAGCAAGTCCAGAGCAACACATGATGATTGGCCACTTATGCTCACCTTTGAACATGCAACAGTTTGTCTTTTCAAAACTCTGAAGATTTCATCATAAGGATAATGTTGTCCTACAAAGAACTGTGTAAGGCATAATCCTGATTTTGCCTACTTGAGGAAATTCTGCAGATGCTGTTCTTTAACAAAAAGGGATCTACTTTTCCATATGTCAGACCTGGCTGCCTAATAGCCAGTCACTTGCTACAAAAGATGTAATTTGAACCCAGCAAGCAGCGACTCTGGGGACTTGTGCTGGAGTAGGGTAGCCACTCAGAGACATTAGGTGGTCTCACCTGAGGCTTCAGAGTAGAGCTGGCACAGACATTCCTCAGATTGCAGGACAAGGTCCATCTCCAGTTGCACAGGTTCAAGAGCACCAAACAGTTATCAAATACAGCAACTACAGACACGGTCTATAGGCTCTGAGATCAGCCAGGTATATGTATCTTTGCTGAGTAGCAGCTACAGAAGACAGGTCATACAGCATCTTGCAGAATGTCAGTCCTTCTGCACAGTTATAGCTGTAATCGTCATGGAGACAAGAAGTGAAAACTAGCAAACCAGACACTTCTCCATTACTCTTAGGCAAAAAGAAAGTGTGCAGTCTTTTCCATCATCATTCCTCATTGTCTGTTTCATCTGCTCACTGTTCCTCTGGCATTTCACATCCACATCCATCTCTCCTTACCACATTCCTTCTCTTCCTTTCCTACTTCTCCTGCATTTTCTACCTTGGCTTCTCTGACATGTTTAAGAGGAGAAAGGATGGACCTAGAGAGGATGGCACAATAATGCAACTATCCTATTTCTCCACCATTGTATTTAGCTTCCACCCAGTTAGCTACAACTTTGCTCTTTGGCTAAATCAGTAGAAATAATTTAGGTTTTTCTAGAGGCACTGGAGTTCATTTCTTTTAAAGGGAAGTGTGCACAACCAAGTGAATAATTAAACCAGACTAAGAGTTTTGCTCCCTCCCTACGGGCAAATCCCCAGCAGCAAAAGACTATCCCAGTGCACACTGCCACACACCACACCACCACCACATTGCTTGGCTTCATACAAGCCAGTAATTCAAATCAATCTTACACCTTCCCACCAACAGCCCTCAGGGAAGGCATTCATCACCAGATGACTGCAGCTTAGTCAAACATTACTTTATACTTTAAAAAATACACATTTTATAACAATACATTTCTATGTTAATGAAAAACTTTCTTTTTTCACCTCCAAAAGACTCCCACGAACATTTGATTTCTCTTTCAGGAGAGGAGTTAGGTAAAGTAATTATGTTTCAAAAGGGAGCACAGTCAATTCTCTTCTACGGAATTGCATTTACAGTCATCTCCTTATAAACAGTGTATTATGCCATCATAGCTTTGAATATCTAAATCCACTGCTTGCTCCCAACCTCTTCAGTTATATAACATGTGGCTTGGAAAATGTCCATGTAGGTCCTGACATAAAACCATAACAGCTCCAAATATCAGTAAGAATTACTTCTATTCAGTAGGTGTGAATGGCTCTGTTCCTTAGGCAAGTGTACCTAAGAGTTACTATGTAAATAGGCCTTGACATGCCAGAATATTGCTGCTTCCATTGTTTGCAAGTGGCTTTATATAAAACCCTATGTCTATTTAATAGTTGATAGCTCACAATACACCAGTAATTAAGGAGCATTTAAGATACACATAAATCTAGAATTTTTTCTACACTAGGAAAAAAAAAAGAAACATTCTTAATTCAGATTAAAATAGCTATGAAGACAAAATAACATGATTTTAGCTTAAGTTTTCCTACACATTTTAAATAAAAGCTACTAGCCAAACTTCATACCCAACTTCTCATTCCTTAACAGGTATTTTATTGTTTTTCTTTTATATTATTGTCAACCTTCCTTGGAAAAAACTCAACATGGCAACCTGTAACCTAAAGTTCTACAAGATAAAAAAATTGCACCTCTTCTATGTAAAATGTTTTTCTCTGTCAGTGCAGAACTGTTCCTTCAGATACGGTTATGACAGAGCTACATACATTAATTTGGTGCAATGGAGCATGTTAGTATGAGGCCTGAAAGTTGTGTCACTACAGTGCCTCATGCCTCTGCCTCAACTAGTATTTCCACATAAAGCTTCACAGGACTGTGTCATGTCCATGCACCATTTAGGGTTTGGTTTGTTTACCTCTGAACCCCATGCGCAGGGCATGGGAGCCTGAAAGCATGAGAAGAGAAGCCAGAGCCCTGCTCTGCCAAGGACTGCTGGCACTGTGATATGAGAAAGGACCAGAAAAGCGTTTCCCCCACAGCAGAAATGTTTAAAGCTTTCTGAGGGCAGGTGAACAGATCATTTACAGACTGTGGCACTGCACCCCTAAGGGGAGCACCAAGGGCCACTGGTACCCTGAAGGCCCTTGCCTTGAAAAGGATGCAAGGGTTGAAGAAAGGCTCTAAGGAAGCTAGAGAACAGCCCAAAGGCTAAGTGCAAGGCAGTATCCTTTGAGATACACTAGCCTGACATACTAGAAAGACTGGTGATTTAGGCTGAATGTTAATTTCTATGCCCATGGTTCCATGACAAATTACTTATCATAGAAATAGTATACAAAACATTGTGAAAAAATGAGTTCCTTGTGGGGCAAAAGTGATTTAACAACCAAATGCAGACAATCTCTAAGAGGAGGAAGGTGGAAGAATGCTAAGACTGTGAGAACTGCAGAAGTGAGGGGAAAAAAATAAAGGTAATTTTCCTGCCTAATGTCAGGATCCTCCTCTACACTGATGCAAAAGAAACTTACTTGATATGTAAGTCCTACACTGAAAACAGACTCTTGTATCTCCAGAAGGCAAGAGGAGGATATAACCTTCCTTTCTTGCCCTTTCTAGGGCATCTGGTAGAGTCAGAGTTGACTAAATCACTTTAAATATTTCCTATAACAGCACCTAAGATTATTATCATTAGTATCTCTGAATGTTAATAAATAATTTCCCATGCTGTAAACAGCATCTGTTCTGTTTTGCATAATTATGGTGCCAAGGTAGTTTCTGCTGTCATAGTTCCCATCTGACTAGGCTGTACCTGCTGCCACATCAGACCACTCCCAAGCCACCAGGTAGTTATAACCAGCAGCTATAGTTCTGCCTTCAGTTTTTTTGTCCCTCAGCAAATTCACACCCACAAATACAGCTCTGCTACTGAACAACCTACATCTGCTCTGGTAGTAGCCATAAGGCAGAAAGAATTTCTTTTTTTCTTTCTAGAAGAACATAACCTTCTGTGCAAGCAAGGACAGACAGGTCTTCTAAACAAGGCTGGGCCTCAGGCAGCCTATATTTCTGCTACGGACTTCCTGAATGGCTTCACACAACTCTTACTCACTTCATGTCCCATTTCTGAACTACAAAATTAAGATACTACTTTTGCCTTCCTGCCTCTCTTGTCTTTCTTCTGTGTGTTTTGGGTGAGAGGAATCCCCCTGTTTTGACACTTTTAGACTGCAAACCTGCTGACCCTTGCAGTCTTTTACAGCTTCTCACCAAAAAGAGTTCATTCTGTGGTGAGAAATGTTGCACTGGGGAGAAGGGAACATTATTACTTCCCTTTCCTCAGTAGCCTGCTTTATGAGGATAGCATCAGGCCTGGTAGGCCTCCCTTGTAAAGTGTTGTAGGGCCTGATGGATACAACAGGAGTAGTCACATCTGAGTTGCAGTTTGGCCCATGGTGCTCCACAACAAACCTTTGCCTCACATTTTCAAGATAAGACAAAGTCAGAATGCTCACACAGTAATCCAGTGCCATATAGATTGTCCTGTCATTATTTTACTCCTGGGATTTGACAACAGGGGACCTCAAGTACCAAATAAAGTAGAAATCTTCACTAAAGCAATTGCCCTGTAATTGCTTTAAGAAGCAGTAAAAGCAACTAAAGCCACCCTCTGACTCCTGCACAGCTAGGGAAAAAAGACTACAAGTAATTTAATAGGCATATCTAGAGATGACAGAATAGATCTGTATCATCCCTCATGCTCAGCTTCCATCAGCTTTCTGTACTTACTTCTGTTGCACTTTGTTTTCAGTTCTCTGAACTGGCTCACTGCACAAGAAGGAAGAACCATGCCTTTAGGAAGCAATATGAAAATACATTACCTAAATGACAAACTGTAAGAACAGCCTGAAGGGCAGTTAAGGAGAACAAGCAGAGAGATTTCTGTAAGCTATAAGGCATTGTTAACAGTAGCGTTAAGAAGAAAAGTTTACATTGAATAGAAATATAGTCATTGAAAATGCCTGAAAGCCATAGAGATCAGTTCTATAGCTGCTAAGTTTTATTTTGTCAGGCTGCGGCACAAACCAGCTATTCCCTAATGGACAAGGAGCCAGGCACAGTAACAAGGGTGGCAGTGCCCACAGTATGTGAGCAAGGCAGACCTAGAGAGAGAGCAGCCAGGTTTGATCAGCTATCCAGGTTATCCAGCAAGTTGTGACAATAGTGCAGGTCCAAGGTCAAACCAGAAAATTGATCTACAGATCAAATCTAGTCCAGTAAGAGCAGCCAGGGTCAGACACAGCTCATTAAACACTCAGCATACCCCACAGAAACAAGACAAACCTGAGATGAAACTAGAAAGGCAGCCTATAGGTCAAGACTAGAATCAATAGCCAGATAAGACTAGTACTAAGCTAGAGATTAACAGTCCAACAATAGAACTTAGATACTGAAGGCTCAGACCTGAGTTTAAGTAGAGCTCCTGGGCCCATTGGCAGAGGGTGTGGGTAGGGGTCCCAGATGAGGTTGATTAGTGCTGTTAAGACCTAGTCACTCAGGACCCTGACACATTTAATTCATTTATCTTAAGCAAGAAAGAAAAAAAGGCAACACAATTCTTCAGAGAATCCACAGCTACATAAATACTGTATTTGCACAAACCAAGGATATTTTGGAAGAATTGTACTGTCTCAAACAGGTATCACAGGACTACACAGGCCCCATTGCTCTTACAATTTAATTTTCAAGTGATTATTGGCACAGCTGGCTCTGCACATGACTTGTGCCTGCACAGCATGTGATCACATTCCTCACAGCCTTGTGACAGCTCAAAACATTTTTCCCTGCCTGTGCTCACTTGCAGCCATTGGGTTTACTGTTTGGAAAATGGCAGGAGCCCCGCAGTATGTGCCTTGAATCAATGTGGCCAGTTCTCTTTCCCTTCAACTGCCATTTTAAAGACTATCCTAAAGTGCCTTGCAGAACATAGGGACATCCAAGAGCACAAGGTGGTGCAGATTCTTGACTATTATCCCCACCTATTTTATTTTTTTTTATTTTTAGTGTCCCTATGCCACGTGCTATTGTGCTGTGCAGAGAAGCTAGTAGTAGCAAAAGAATTTACAGAACAAAGTTAGCACAGAACTATGGTTAGAATAGTTAACATTATTGAAAAGCAAAGCTCAGCAGGAGCAATTAGCTGGGAAGAAGTGTTATACCAATGTCTCCATTCTGCTTCTACAATCCAAACTAACATCTCTGCTTGGTGCTCATTGTATGGTGTTGACACGTCCTCTGTTCTCTCCCTGATTCAGAGTACTCTTGCTCTGTTGCTAAAATGAATGGAAACATGAACAGCCTCATGTCTATTTGATCTGACAGCTTGTTAAAGTCCAGCTTACAGAGAGTAAAAAGAGAAGCTGAAAATCACTTAAATATAATTCACTTCAGGAACTTGAAGAGAAATCATGGTGAACTTAAATGTGACATGAAGAATGTTTGGGGATGTAATTCAAGCTTGTGTAATCAAAATGCAATTTTGAAAGAGATGCTTTCTTTTTAACTTTTTACCTTGGCAAGTCTAGCAAGAAAAGCCAAAAGAATAGCTATGTAGATATTAGTAAATCAGCTACTCTCAGGGCTGGGCCCTGGCTGGTGGAGGTTCCTGTTCTCCCGGCTGTGCTGCTGTGTCTGGTTTTCAGTCCCTTGGGGAGCTGCTGGACCTTTCTCTTTCCTGGCACAAAGCTTTTTGCACCAAGTTCACTTGCTGAAAATCATATTTTAAGTACTTCTCCTGTTCTTAGATTTGTAAATGAATAGCACTAATTTGATAAGACTGTACTGAAAGGGCTTACTTCAATAAAACTTCCACTGGTGATCTGTGCCTAAAAATATTTTGTGTAAAAAGTAAGAGCTTGATCCTGTGAGATTGCTTATTACTTCCACTGTTTTTTCTAGGGGTCTTTGAAGACTAATTCGGACTATTGCAGTCAGTTTTATTAAGAATACTAACTCCATTTTCATTTAAAGTCTTATATTCAATTCTGTTAGTAATACATTAGCAAAGCATTCCTCTCTCTATATCTATGAAGCTCTTATATTAGAAATCACTGTTGTATAAACTGCACTCAACTCCTATATGAAACTCAACTCGGTATTAACCCTTTTCCGACATATAAAAATATTAATTCTGTAGTAACAAAGCAAGGGTATCCACTATTAAGTGATGAGTAAATAAACAATTTCATCCATATTGTTACTTGCACCACAGTAGTAGCTTCAGTATTCCCTGTGATCCTTGGGCTTTCAAGGACTGGAAGAAGCAAGCTCTTCCTGAGTTAGTCACTGGCCCTGAATGTCAGGGTTCAGATGAAAGTAATGGGGCTCACTAAGTATGTACAAATCTTCTTGACTTGTAATCTTAAGTGACAAATATGGAGCAGGATCCACTGATGTACGTTATTCTGTGTTGATTTATTTCATCCAAAAACTGCTTCTGGCAAATGCAACTGAGAATTACTTCTACTGTTTAAGCTAAAGTCAGAGCCCTTGCTCTAAAGCCCTGTTTAGGAAAGGGTATTCATGTTCAAACTTAATTTTTCGTGGATTGGTCTCTCTTGTTATAGCTCTAGTCTTGTGACAGTGCCCCAGGATCCTTGACAGACAGACAAACTGGCACTCTTTGCTAAATAAAATTTACAGTTTAAATTAAAATTTAATTAAAATTAAAATACTGTAGTATATTATGAGAAGGACTGGAAACAATTGTTGATGTTTACTGTGTGTTACAGCAATGGTTCTCAGCTTTTCTCTGCTGAACCAGACTGTCCATAAAGGTGTCATGAATCTTGCTGCAACTCCCAGCTGAGGAACTTCCTTAACAGGTGAGTGATTATGAGATGGTGTTCCTCACTGATGGTTCATGTTTCAGATATTTTTTTAATGTCCTAGCTCTTCTGATCAGTACTGCCAGAATACTCAATTTTTTCTCTAACAATTAAGAAATTATTTTGCTGCTATTTTTTCCTCTTGCTATAATCAAACTGATAAGCTGACTAGGAAAAACATACGTGATCATATGATATTGTTTCATAATAGCTGAACCATTTCCAGCTGTGCTAGAGCAGGTGGCTTGGAGAAGTAACAGAAAAAGTATGTGCTTCTCTTAAAATTAAATTTTATAGAAATCTACTTAGTGATTAGTCATACTCTATCAGATAATATAATATAATTGTATTAATGAATGGTAGGTAAGTCATGGTGTGACTTGCTTTTCAAGCACTGAGAATTGCTCAGACCAAGTGATAGTAGGGAAACAAAGAGGAGAGGTATACAACTGAGATTATATCAAACATTATTTCCAAAGTAGAAGCAAGGGAGCGAAGTTTGAGAAACACGGACCTCCACAGATTCCATTAAGGGAAAGGACATGTCCAACAGGAGAACATTACTTTTCTATAGATACAGAAGGTTCTTGTATGTCTTTCATCACAGCTGATAACAAAGAAAGGAGAGAGGTGACTGGAGAGGATGAGATCTAGAATAAAAGAATGAGTGGGCAAGAACTCTTTCTAAAGACTTGGGTTCTTTGCTAAAATACTTTTTGCAATACTATATCAGAAAGACTTTCTTAGTTGGAGCTATCATTTCACTTAAAAAAAGATACTTCCTGTAATGTAACAAACGTATACTGGATATCCTGCTGCAGAAGAGATGAAGACAAGGCACTGTAGTTTTGTCATGTGATAAAATAGGTTGTAAGTAAAGGCATTGTGCCTTGTCAATACTTTCAAATTAAAAGTGAATAGCTATTCAAATGACACTATATTCAAAGAAGTCAGAATTTCTCCTCTTTATTTCATGCAGAACAAGCTATCCCCCATCCCTTCCTTATAAGATTTTGCTTACTTGAAACAGTTAATTGCTTGTGAAAGACATGAAACTTTAACAGCTGCCTCTGGCTGAGCCCTGCGTCTTATCTCAGAAGGCAGTTAATCTTGCTGTGATTGCATTTGCTTGAACAATGTAATCAAATGAAGGAACAATGTGAACAAACCCAGTTTCACTGTTTAGTGTTCGATAGACTCTATTAGACTGTAAAACAGATTCTGTAGTAGTTCACAAAGTACCACCAAAGCTCCCCTTAATGCTACTTGTTAAACATAAAATACCTCCATTCTCCTTATCCAGCTTCTAAAACCAGAATGACACTATTTCAGAACTAATTTACAAAATACTAGGTCAATATTTATTTAACAAAACAGCTCTATCTATGAAATAGTTTCTACATAGTTATATTCTTCTAGCACTGGGCATGGACCTTTTTTAAACTGTTGGTTATTTTTCAGAGTAAGTGTAGGCTTTTCCAGATTACTGTAATTCAACTAGTGCATTATACGTAGCAACCTGCAGTAATATGCCTTTACTCTGCGGGGGGGAAACCATGTTTCCTTGTTTTTTATCTCATCATTAAGTAATGTCATCCTCTACAGTGGTGACTTCCTTCATTAGCTAGCAAAAAGTCCCTAAGTCTGTGCCAAATACTGCAGTGGAAGCTTTTTAAAGGTCTTGTTACAAAGCTTGTGTACTTGTTAGCTTGCTGGGTGTGCAAAGAACTCTTGAACACAGAATTAGATTGGGACTGGCAGATATGAAATGCTGAGTTATTCCAAGCACTGACAGTTAGACTCCCAGAGATCAGTTTGCTGCAGATATGGTCCTCCACTTCCCTGTTAAGGAAAATAGCTTGCTTTTGTGCTTTTCCAATTTCCTACAAAACTAAGTATTTCTTCTTCCACAGAGACTGAAAGATATCAAAATTAAGAAAGGATAAGTAAGAGAGGAACGAATGAGAGATACCACTTGGGAGAAAGGAAGGAAAAAATGAAGGGTGGGAAGAAAATGAAAGGACAGTAAGTTGGGTGGGGATGAGAAAGAACCAAGTAAGGTGAAAAAGGTGAGAAAAGAAACTATTTCATCACTAAGGCAATATTTATAGAGCAGTAAGAACAGCGTAAGTTGGGTAAATGAACTGTTGCCTGAACTCTCAAGCTTTCACAGAACACTACTTAAATAATCGACTGTAATTTTTTGAGGCCATCCTACAGTTAATTTCTTGCAGTTATACTCACAATTTCTTTTCAACAGGACTCCAGCCCTTAGGAAGCCATCTTCTGAACTGGTAGATTGGTATGTATGATACTATATAAAGTGATTCTTCTCTTCATACACTAAGTCCTGAAAGAACGCAACCCTCCAATGCCTACTGTTACGGGATTTAACACGTGCGTTCAGGGGTGGCTGGAGCTCTTATGACTGAGAACTCACCTGAGAGTTTTTGCTTTTACCAGAGTATGTTTTAGTCCAGTTCAGTGGAATATAGCCAGATCTCTAGGGTTTGAGTGCTGTAAGTTATTCACTTATTTAGCAAGGATCTATGTTAGTCAGTGAAATGGGCATATCAATACTTTCCTAACCAGCAAAGGGGCTGTTAAAGCTACCCATGCCTTCGTGCACCACACAAATACCATTAAAATCAGTATGACTTAGCATATGCTTTAGTTCTAGTTATCATAAGCTTTATGTCCTTATCAGGTTTGATAGAGGTTAAGTGATACCAGTCATATTAAGTTATCACACTGGTTCTTACAGACCTTCTGCAATCTTATTTTGTACCTTTTTATCTATAAACACTTCTGGAAACTTGCCCAGTTTTCAGAAACTAGTTTTATTAACAGAATTTGCTTTAGAAGTATATTTAACCTCATTTGTTATTTCCAATTAGAGCTCACTCTCAGTTTTTAACCTGCCTTTCAAGGATACAGCAACTTCTAGGCACAAACAGAAAGAAAAGAAAGGGACCAAAGGGATAAAACAAAGGAAAGTAAACTAGTAGTGGGGCCTGGAGTTACTAAGTCTCCTTTAGAGTGAGGAGGAAAGTAATATGATCAGCATTTTTGTTAAGTTTTGAAGGTCTCTCAAATGTCTTCTGGTTGCTTTTAAAAATATTTCATACAGAATTTCAGAATTTTCTTTTTCAGAAAAATATCTTAGAATTTTTTCCCTCTTCATGCGTGATGGGAATGAGGAAGATACCTCCTCCCATTCTTTTTCAATGCTACTCGTTAATAGGGATATCTGTCTTTTGGTGAGCAGAGCTTGGAAGGGACCTTTTTACTCTGCCTTGGACATTCAAAGGGCATTCTCGTTAAAGTACAGTTGCTCTTCCAGAGGAGTCCCTTCTTTGAACAGATGATTGCTGTGACAGACTTGCTTTTCAAATTTGTAATCCTCTCACATCAATGTTGTGCCAGAACCATTAGCAAGATCAACGTATTTGGTGTCAGTAGAGATTCCCTATAAAAAATGCATTTGACTTGACTTATTAGTCTTACCATGGCCCTTGCAGCTTTTCTCTTTCTGTCTAAAGAATAAGAAAAAATCTGCAACAAAACGTTCCTGTAATGGAACAGCCTTTTATTGTCTAGATACAATAGATAAAATTATTTGGCTTTTTATCTAGCTAAAGGGAAGGGTAGCAAGATGGCATAGTCACTGTATTTCATTATTTCCCAGATGATTAACTTCTGGTGCTAGTTAGAACTTTACTAAAAAATTTCTAAATAGTTGTCCCTTAGCAAAAGACAGTTCAACTAGATATTTTTCCAGCAATTTCACTGATGTAATCCTGAAAACCCCGAATATCTGCATTCTTTCACAAGAAACATTTGACAAACACAACATTTTTGAAATAAGCATATTTTTAGTTCAGAAACTTCATGCAAAAATATTGAAAGGGACTCCAATATTTTAAATTCAATTGATTGAATTCAATTCAATTATTCAATATGCAAAAAATATCAAGAGACTTTTTTTGACATTTCTTTTCATGCAAAAAATCAGAATTTATGCTTTTCTTATCACTTGAAGATATATTATCATTTTTTGTACAGGCAAGATTATCCATTCTCTGACTAGCTCTAATGTTAACATTCATGCAGATTACTTTTAGGAAGTAAGCTTCCTACACACCACTAATGACTTTTCAGATCCATTAGTCTGTTATGTATTATTGATTTCAAGCATTACTGATTAATGCTGTAAGTAGATTTATTTCTGCTCCTAGAGGGTAAAGGACTGGCACTTCTTGTTACTGTTGTTAGATGAATGGTATGTTACTGCTTGCTTTAGTCAGTTTCTTGCTATGTCTCCTTCCCTTCCTCTGTTCTTGTCTGTCCCCTGTACCATTCTCCCCTTTAATATGTTTTTCTAGTACTCAGTTAAATGTTAGGTGCCTTCCATCTACCTTCAGCGTAAGAGGAATTTGCAGTAAACCTTGGGAAGTACAAGGTAGTACAAAGATGGAGAACTCATGCATGTGTAGCAGTGTTT
The DNA here is from genome assembly GCA_031468815.1 of Morus bassanus. NCBI lineage: Eukaryota > Metazoa > Chordata > Aves > Suliformes > Sulidae > Morus > Morus bassanus. Next base: position 10,683,819 of record CM062583.1, read on the forward strand.
TTTCAAAGGTAACAGGGTGGTGTTTCATGTTCATTGCTTCTTCCAGAGCCTGACTCTGCCACTGGCCATGAGCTGCTCTGTCCCTGGCAGCTACTGCTCTCCAGGGACCGCAGTCTCCTACTGGCACTGTGGAGGCTCCTCAATCACTGCAACAGCTCCTCACCCCACCACTTCCAGGTTCCAGGTTCTTTGCAGTGCCCAGGTATGGGGGTTTACTTAGTGCTGGATTTCTCATGTTTCATTCACAGCAGTACAGTGCACTCTGGGTTTGTGACCAAGACCCATACAACCAGATCCAGCTCTTCAATCTCTTGAATTCAAGGCTGAAAACTCCAGCTCCTTTTATCTTTTTAACTAGTAACTTATACATTGCACATGTTCCTCTAGCTATCATCTCCTAGTCTGCACTTTGGAATTACTTTATATGTTGAATACATGTATTTCAGTCATTAGCACCTCTGTTCAGTGCAGATTATATATCTGTGGTTATTTTCTACATGCTATTCTACAGTTGTCTGATAGCTTATGTCTTTGCTAGACCACAGACATTTTGCTCAATACAGTATTTAACTCATCACCTGCACTTTTAAGTCCCTCACTATTTTTGTTGCACAGTTATAATAATTAGACTTCATATTAGGCTGTCAGCACTGATGATCTACACCATATTTCAAGGCCAGGTTTTTTTAAGTACTTAAATGGTATTTTTGAAAAATCTTACTTAATACCAAGTTATCAAACTTCTGTAAGATTTAGTCACCTAAGTTAATTCTCAAAAATGAGAACATGCCACCTCCATCAGCTGTGGGACAGAGCAATACACAGATCACATGCCTATGTAAATCAAGGCTTGGGACTTTGATATAAAAGATAGTGCAGGTTGCTGTAAAAGAAGAGTTGTACAATAGAAGTTTTAAATGTACCTGGTTCCACATGTCTGCGTGGTGTTTTTCTGTTAGACCTTGTCACCTAATAGCCATTATTTGTCTGCAAGGAGATGCAGAGTCAAGCACTCTGAAGTAGAGCAGAAAGTTCCTCAGGTGGGGACAGGTTGTTAAAAAGGTTTTCGTGGCAATGTCTGTAAAGGAAGAATATTGAAATTAAATCAACTCAGTAGTATCTGTCTTTTGGTAAATAAATCAGTCAGCCTAAAGTTGTATCCTGAATTTAAAAAGTGTCAATCTCCTGCCTCATACAATGCTAATTAATTCGTTCCTTGGCACTAATACCTTCTCTTTTCACTTGTCACCTAATGATAGTACATTACATAACAGAAGGGGGAGAGTGGCTATCTGATTTCTGTTAGCATTAACTTTTTCCTCTTGTTGGTTATGCCCCCAGCTTCTGGACCTTACAAGAGATTTCAGAATATACAGGAGGACACTTAGGCACCCTGTTCCCATATAAGTGGCAACACATGAGTGACTGTAATCTAAAACTACTTTGTCTCTTTAATTACACAAGCTACTTAGCATGTACTGTCAGTGCTATATGGTTGCAAAGCAATCTATTTCTAGGTGTATGGTTAGAAATACAACTGTCACTCCAACAAGCTTAAATACTACAAGGACTTTTCTTCAGGAATATTTTTTCCTTCTTTCTTGCTTTCCTTTGCCTATCCTAAACCAAGAAGTTGGGGATAATCTGTGCAAAGTGTTTTGAACTCCATCCCCCAGACCTATGAGAATAAGACTTTGATTTAAGAGCTAAATACAGATGCTATTAATTTATATTAATATGAATACATAAGCAATGTTAACTTGGAAATATCTATTTGCTCACATGCAAATAACTATAGAAAAATGTATGCCCTAAGCTTTAGGATTTCCAGTTGCCAACTTACTGTCAAAAGATCCTATTGCCTTCTATCACTCCCCTATACAACCACAAAGAAAATGCCACTTGAAATATCATTTCTGATTTTTCTCCCAGTCACACTCTATTCCTCATTGGTCAAGCAGAGGGGTTCTGTAGCATGGCCGGAATACAAGGATCCATTCCCATTCAAACCTAGTTTGTCCACTTGCATGACAAGACAGAGTGTCACCATAAATGAAAGTCAGACCCTCAGGCAAATTCAAATTTCAAATGTTGGGCTGTGGTGCTCTCTTGGAGAGCACATGGTGAGTGTCCTTTTCCACAGCAGGAAAGCTGTACCGCAGTGCCTCTGCTGACCTCTGGGAAACTCAAGTATGAAACTGTCTTCCCTGTCTCCTGCTGAAGATAGACCGATTTTGACCATGAATGGGAGATAGATACAGCTAAAAAACAGTAGTATGTCTGGCAATTTAAGGGCTTCTATGACAAATGATCTGTTTGTTGCACATTTGTTTACTAATAACATGCACCGTGTCAGAACTGCACTGCCAGTTATGACACGTCTTTTTCTTCCTCCCTAATATCTACCCTGGCTTAACCCCTGCAAGTTAATCAAACTTGTTCTTTAGGTCCAGCAGTAGAAGCTCTTGTTTTTAGACTCAGTAACACCACATTCCTATAGATAAACAACTGAAATAAGTCAACACAGAAACATGAAAATAGAGGAGTGAAAGCAAGGAACTTCTTCAAATGACACAATGCAATGGCTCTGTATTTGCATTAATACCGTTATTTACTGGAACTGTTTGGAAATTATTTCACTAGCTCCAGCACTGCTGATTTTTAATAGTTTTTCTTGCAGACATGAAGATTCTTTAAGATTACTTTAGGAACAGATGCAGTAATTTTGCTGCGTTATCTATCACTACAGTGATAAGTCCCTTAAAATTTATTTTTGTTGGCACTGTCCCATCATGAAGACTTTAGGGTTTTTTAGGTATTTAAGGAGAGATTTGTTTTTTAATGTAGCATTCTAATACACTGTTTCCTAGAAAGGAATCACAATATAGAGAGCACAGTCTCCTGTGTGGTTTCAATGTACAACACCTGAGCAATAGAGGTGACTGTTGAAGTGGTACGTGAAAGAGTCCAAATAATAAGGGAAAGCTCAAGACTAATTCAAAGTCCTGTTTCTTGGGTCCACTAGTACTAGTGAACAGAAAAAGTAAAGGGTTTTAAAAAAGCCAGACTCCAGTATTTCTCCCGCAGCTATGTCCTGAGGATGGATTCAACTTGGCTAATCTTAGCAAGAGTTTTACACCTTGTTTCTGCTAGTCATCTATGCCCTCTCTGTAGTGCGGAGACAGATAGGCAGCTCTAGAGGGTGGTTTATCTGGCTAATCTTAGACACCTGCCTCAGAATGGGATGAGTTGGGGTGGAGGTGTTTAAAGAGGGCATGCAGCTAGTTCAGAAGAGACAACTGAGTTTTTGGTGGCTGAGGCTTTTTAAGATGAATACTCACTTTTCTAAGGCCTACTTTATTCCTGTCAATCATAAGAATTTTATCCCTTGTGATTATAATTCTTTTTACAATGCCAGGAAGCTGTTACAGAAGCTCTGGCAGATGTCCAAATGCTTCTGTCTTTTATCCTTAATGTGGATACAGATTCTTTTGGCCTGAGAGCTAGTTTTTCTGGAATTCCCGGTGGGTATGCTCCACAGTATCGGATATTAGCATTTGTGCTGGTCCCAGCTGGAGATTTATTCTTCCATGGAATAAGACAGACAAAAATGAAGCCATGTGGAAGCTTCCTATGAGCTAGGTAAGTGCTTGCCCCTTTACGGCTTGCGGACAAGCTTAAAACTGAATGAGCAGTATTTAGCAGACAGTACTCTTTTACGATACGGGGGTCAGTTATGTCAAAAGGACATAAATTATTTAATTTGGAGAAGACTTCAAATTTGCTGACAATAATAGAAAAATGGGATAGAGGGGAAAAAAATCTTTAAATCTGACCACAACAACCTCAGAGATTGTGGAAAAAATTATCATGTGTAATATATATTATTTTTCCTGTTGCTTTTCTTTTGTTTAATACAAAGTGTTTAACATATTGCAAAGAAATAAACCATCATCTAGAGTTGGTGAGAAATTGCCCGAGTTACAGTTGAAAACCCTCTAGTATTATTCAAAATTTGTATTTAGAGCGCCACCATTTTATCAAAAGATATTTTACCTGGAGACCACTTTAGTTTCAACACAGTACTTTGCTTCTGAAATTCAGTAAAGGGGAAATGAGAAATTCACATTAGAGGTGACAAATAATGTTCTTTACTGCAATTTGTTGAAAAAGGACAGATGAAATGTCAGCTTTTCTGTGCCTGCTTTTTGTACTAACAATTGATGTTTAGGAAAAGCTGTAAACCGTTCAAGCCGCTGGCAAACATGGCAAACATCTGTTGTAAACAAAAAGCTTTGGTAGAATTCTAGATACTGCAGTCTAGCTTGAAGAAATGTTTATACCTTAATGCTCCAATGCAGAAAAGATTCTAAACAGTTGGACTGTTGTATAATTGAAGACCTGTGACTGTTTCCTGGAGAAAGGAAAGACAAAGACGGAACTAGGCTTCTTTGTCCCATTCAAACAAGACAAAAGCATCAGATGCTGAAGAAGAGATATAGTTCAGAGAAGGATGAAAGGCCTGGGAAAGTAATCACTTTCTTTCATGGCAAGGGCTGCATGGACCTGGTTTGGAGAAGTCCAAACTGCCAGGCTGACATGCTCCTTGCCTGCAGGAACTCAGGCGCTGCAGGAGGACCAACCGCCTGAATTTCAGGTTCAGTTTGACAGTGAACACAGTTTAAGTGCTGATCTGCACATAAATTGTCAGAAGAATAATTACACTGCTCTTACTTTACATCTCTTGCTATGCAAGTCCAATATGTGGATTTTGTCTTAAAATAGTAATCTTAAAGCAATATCATGCTATAATTATTGTATTGTCTTCAGCTGAAGAGGGACACCCATGCTTCCAAGAACATCTGCACATTGTGTCAACTGGCAAAAGGCTTCAGTTAAAGCAGACACGGTTATTTTGATGAAAGTAACGTAAATGAGCCCTGTATGCCTGGAAAGCATAAAGAAGTTTCATGGCTACTTCCTTAGCATTGTAGGAGTTTCCTTGGGCAGCCAACAGTCTTCATCCAGAATAACACACCACAGCCAACATAATCACATATATTTTTGCTAACATCAACCAAATAAATTTCTAGTAGAACTGCTTAGTAATAAAAGTATAAAAATATATGCATATATATTTCTTTATGTAGAGAAGGAGAGGAATTGCTATTGACTATAGAACATCAATAAAGACACTACCCATAACTCAGAATATTAATTTTATCAATGAGCATTTAACTAGTGAAACCTTACTTCTGTCAGATGGACAAAATTGATGAGTTTAAAATTGGATTTTATTAACAGGTGTGGGGAAAAAAAAAGTGCTTCCATGGTGATTTCTCAAGTACCAGAACAGGAAAACAACTTGCAAATGGCTGGACAAAGAAAATACACTAAAACCCAAATTAAATAGGTTATTTTTATTTCAACAAAGGAGGTATTAGTATATGGGAATATTCTGGGAAAAACATACTTTGGCTACCATTTGCTCATGTCTACATTGACAACAAGTAAAAATCAAGTCTTATCAAATTCTGAGTTATATTATTCCAAAAGTATTAAACAAATTTGTAGTATGTGAATTAATATCTACATGGCTAACTCCTCATGTCAGCATTCACTTTTGGGTTAGGTTCTTTGTGACAGGAGAGAGATGTTTCAGACTTTCATCCCCCTGAGATATAGGGTGTTTTTCCCTGAAGTGGCATTCTCAGTTTGTCAGAGTGCGGAACTGTTGTTTTCATATTATACCCATGTTCGATTTTTTGACCCCTGCTGTGTTCCTACTCTTCTGGCTAACAGACCCCAGTCAACAAGGAAGAATTCACTTTCCTTCCCACAGTCAGAGAGTTGCAGAATAGCTGAGGTTTGACCATGCTCCTTTAGATCATCTAGTCCACCCCCCTGCTCAGGCAAGGTCACCTACAGCAGGTTGCTCTGGACTGTGTCCAGTCAGCTTTTGAATATCTCTAAAGATGGAGATTCCATAACCTCTCTGGGCAACCCATCTTGAGGTTTGATCACCTTCACAGTAAAAAAGTGTTTTCTTGTGTTCAGATGGAAGTTACTGGTTTTAAATTTCTGCCCTTTGCCTCTTGTCCTGTCTCTCTCATTCTTTGTATTAAAGCAAAAAGTCTGAAACAAGTTTTTCATTGTACAATATTTGTTCTGATTCTGGCTTTATCTCAATAACAGCTGCACTAACCAATCAAATGCCTTCAACCAAGTTAAATCTAGTTCCTCAGAAGGTTTTATAATTGACTATCAACACAAATATTCAGGTGAGATCTCATGGGAAAATGGTATGTTTATTCAGATGTGGTAAAGGTGTCTGTTCCTTTGACTTCTGGTAGCAGCTAGAAATATGGGTGACAGACTTTTTTGGTACTCAGTCCTGACCAGTCACTAGCATGTCATAGGGAAATACTTCTACAACACTTATTTTTCAAGCATATTTACAGCTCGGAAAAACAAAAAAAGCTCTATTAAAAGAGCATTTTTATGCCACATTTATCGTTACATTTAATAACGTAAATTGCTAACAGGAGTACTGATATTTGAAGTACTTTTAACAGTACAGAGCCAGCATGATCAAGGAAAACTGCTGAGTTTCATCTTGGCTCATACATCATCATAAAAGTTGCTAGCTACATGTGACCAAAACTTGTTATTCCTACAGAAATGGTAGAAACCTTAAATAGTCCAGCTCAGTTGCTGAATTACAGATACAATTTGTAAGACTCAACTGAAACAAAGTAATTCTTCATTTGTAAAGCCTAGAACTGATGACAGACAGCAAAATGTACCGTCACTGGGATATGGAGTGTCTGCCATTCCATAGTAAAGCTGGAATTTTCCATTTTCAAAATTTTTACCTGAGTCTCCTAAAGCCCTGCTTTTCAGTTCCCAATTCTTTTGTTGAAACACAAACCTTTATTCTCATAGAGGGCCAAATGGTTTGTGCTTTACCCTGTTTGCCACACACATTTGCCTACTATTGTATTTAATGTCCCTCCACAGAAGCGGGCCTAAGTTCAGTGGAGAAACAATTCATTATGACACTGGAAAATCACCTGCAAATGATACCCGTGGGCTGGATTACAGCTGCCCCTCTCTGTTTCTCCACCTGACACACACTTTGTTTTTGATGACGGTATTCCTGTGTTTTATGTTTCTGATGTAGTTTCATGAATTTTGGGGAGGGAGGCTGTCAAGTCAGGAAAACATGCCATTATTCCTGTTGATACTTTGCTGTAACTGTTATGGTGTCAAGACAGGTTCTGCAAGCTCTGTAGACAAATATCTTTCATTAGATGAACTGACATAATTTGAAAAATTAGATAGTTTTCAGACACACACAAATTTATGTGTGGTAATAAGTTGGCAGGGCAGGTAAAAGCAGCAGCTTTCAAAACTAAAAACAAATTGCAAATAGTTCCTCAGCGTTTAGTTATATAATTACCCTGTACAAAAGACCATCAGCATCTTTGAGTCCTACATATGCGCTTTCAGAAAAGTGCATCAAGTGACCTCACAACAACTGTATAGATGAAATTCCAGAACTAATGCTCCAAAATGCATTTGCACAGGTGATCATTAAAGGACTAAAATACCCAGCTTCCTGTGGGTGAATATTTCTCATAGAATGATCTCTAATATGACCTCTCAATACCGATCATCAAGCAAAACTTGCAAAACACCTTCCAGTTTGGGAGCATATATATTCATAACTCTACTGGTTACCAAAAATTAAGAACTCGGCTCCAGTGGAATAGTTGGAGAATGCACAACAGTTGTTCTTCTTAAAGTCTCCTCTCCATTATTTTTCCACGCTCAGTGAATCATGAAGAGCCTTTCACTGCAGTAATATCTAATGAGTGGAGGTAGGAAATTCAGTAGAAACACCATCAAAGTACTGCGAGAAAAGCCTGAGAAATAGCAGTGATTAGAAACTATTCCCAACGTAGTGAATGTTAATTTTGCATTACTCTGTTAGGTTTCTGGTTTTATTCTCACTAACTCTCCGTTCTTAAAGCCTAATTCTGATAAAAAACCAACATTCCTAAATCTTCAGCTAGTCATTCTGGATGCTTCAGTTGCAGGCACTTCTCTGGAATGCAAATCTCACAGTTCTGATCATCAAGCCTTGAAAATCAGAGCTTTTAATAAGGCTATTTATGATTTTTTTTTTTTAAAAAAGGATGTTGCATTAAAATCTGTGAACTAAAAATTCATTTTAAGAGGAATGACTTCTCTTCCAATCATTAGGAGAAAGGAGGGAAAGGGAGCTTGTATCTCAGCTGGTTTGTTCTGGCAACTTTTTTGAAAGGCACTTGTATATCATGAAGAGAGTTGCAGAGCTGAGATGAAAACTGATTTTGTAGTATGACTGTCTTTTAAATTATACAAAGCTTTCCAAGAGAGGCTGCATTAGCTTTCAGGTTTCTGTGCTTGTGCTCAAGCTAAAGAGTAATTTGGCATGGACCAAAATAACTTCATGGTTCAGACTATAGCCCTTCTTCTCCCTGACTTTTATGTTGACAGCTTGAAACTACATTCTTACTTACATCCAGAATCCTTTTACAAACTCGCAAAAGCCCCGTCAATGTTTGATTTAGATCACTGAAATGTGGTTTGAGAGGCACAGATTTGCTGGCCTGTGTGCTGTTGGAGGCTGAAAGAGTATTCTAGGGAAATTCACCATATTCTTGCACTCTTTCCTGGCATGCTGCTTTTAGCTACTGGATGTTGGGTTAGACAGACCTTTGCACTGACTCAGAATGGTCACTCATACTTTTCTGTTCTTAGAGATACTTATTAAATACCAACATCTTTCTCTGATCATCAACATCATCCAAATCATCAACAGATGATTTAAAATAATAAATAAATAAATAATCTCTCATGAGATCTCTTGCTCTAAACTTCCAAAATATCAGAAGATTCCACATTCAAATTTAAGATCCTAAATAAATGGTAAATAGGTATTTAGGGTGACATCACTGCAAGGTAGTAAGACTCTGTATTTGAGAAAATGTGCTCATTTATTAAGAATTTAATTTAGCAGAAAGCATTTAGTAGTGAGAATTTAATAAGAATTTGAGACTCGGGGTCTGTCAAGGACGTGTGTGCACTAATAGGTCTTAATTGCCCCAGCCAGCCTCACCTGATACCCCCATCAACCCCCTCTCCCCATGCGGCCAGAGGCTGCATTTAAGCTCAGGCCCGGTCCTCTGCTCCCTTTCTGAGCCTATCACAGCTATACCTCTACCTAGCTATGGACCTCACTGATCTGGCCCTGGGTACTATCACTGACCTTGCCTTTTGCTCCCAGCTTTGCCTCAGACCTGCCTTGCTGGTATGGACTTGCCTGATAGCCCAAACTCTCAGCTGATCCTGGCTACCACTCCTGGTCTGCCTGGCTCACCTTGCTCATATGCTGTGGGATGGTGCCCTGGCTGCTGAGGCTCCTGCCCTTCTGATTTATTATCATCCTGTGCTTCCTGGCCCCTATAGAGCAGCTGGCTTTTGCTGTTCCCTAACGTAGTCTAACACTCATGTCTTAATTTTAAATTCTTGCTTTTCTTTATTCTTAGTTAATTTTTTGTTTGTTTGCTTTTGTGTTTGAACACCTGACTGTTTGATCATCTTAAAACATCCCCAGGAAAAAAGAAATGCTACTCTTTCTGCTCTACAGGTATTGAACTGGAGTTGCAGTGGAACCAAGTCACTTGTTCAACTGTCAAGAAGCTCCTCTGGAGAAGGAGGTCCCGTAGTGTTCGAATCGGCCAAGTGCATGGAAAACCCTCCATTGTTTTCCAACTGTAGAGCAGCTCTGGAGGGCTTGTCCAGAAACTGGAGTCTGTCAGGTAACAAGCACTGCTAGGAAGGGAATGTACTTTGGAAACTCATTCTGTGGCAGAATCTTCCCTGGGCAATTTATACTAGCTTTGCAGTTGCTCTGTAAATGGGGAGCTCAGATCCTCAAGCGATAAGAGCTGAGTTAGTAGAGTCATGTTGACTTATGTTATCTGAGGAGTAGGTCCATGATAAAAGTACAAAACTGCTTAATTCTGTCGGGGTGATTAGACTTGGAAGCTTATTGTACATTCTGTGGAATATCTGTTTTGGTGCACTGTAAAATTGAGTCCTAACAGGTATGCTGTTCCTTAAATGTGGAATGTTTATGCTCAGAAAATAAGCTTGAATTTCTTTGGTATCTAACTTCAGAATGCTGCCACAAGATTATTTTTCTATTGTTTTTATTGAGTAACCATAACAATCATTGTTGACTTGCTGTCTGCAAGACACCAGAGCACGTTGAGATCACTGCAGTTTTTTGATGATGGTAACTAGTTCCGACTGCTGCACAAGGGCATTTCTCTGAACTGCAAAATAAACAGCTCTGTTCTCTCACCTTAAAAGAAATCCAAGAAAGTAACTCTACCACAAGTCAATGAATTTGAAGAGAAAAGGACTGAGTAAACTGTTAAGTATGTCCATAGTCAGCAATATAATAGCAACAATTTGTACTGATTGCATGGCTAGGATTTTTTGAACTTATCTTCACTTAAATTTCTGAAGAGAGAAGTGACTGTATTTCTCATTACCTCTTCTCCCTGACAATTAGTTACCGTAAATAAACACTGAAAAAATGTAGAAATTTCACCTCTCATGTCAAAGGCAGCAGCAATGCATTTGTTTAGTAAAATAGTCTTTATGTAGTAAGGGCAAAAGCTTAACCTTTTGGCTGGGTAGAGGGTTATTTTGGTGGGGAGCAAGGCGAGGATGAGAATTTTACACTTAGTAAATTACATTTTGTCACTAAGTGCTGCAAAACAGGGTAAAAACATGCAAAGAAAATGTTTTTGTAATCAGGGAAAAATGCCCCTGAATGTCCATCTCTATCGAGGTGTTCTGCAGTCTTAAGTTGCATTACTGAAACTCTGCTTAGAAAACAGCACGTTGATTTCCTTACTAGGAAAAGAAGAGGCTGAATTATTCACTCAGAACTGAGATAAGGCTTGTCTAAATCTGATGTCCCTCATCATGGGATCCACTTATTACTCAGGGAGAGGTCAGTCACTTCCTGCTGGTGACAGTTCTTAAGTTTCTGTTTGTACAAGAAGGAAACTGTATGGTGTTGTGCAAAATAGCTCAACTGCTTTGGAGAATCAGGCACAGAAATTAAGTCCATATTCAAGGATGCATGTTTTTAATGTGTTTTGGTGTTACAACCATATTTGCAGCCATCTAGAAAGAGTAGACGGAATACAGTGCCCAGCTTTCCCAATCCCATATATGAATTTTAGGATATTCTTTCAGTGAAAAATTCAGTAAAATTCAGAGAGAAAAATTCATCTCAGTAAGTAGAGATGACATGTTTGTCTGCTGTGCTGCAAAATTACTACCCAACTATGTTTTCGTGATTTGCAGCATCATCTGCAGGTCATGAATAGGAGTGCCAGTTCTGTAGGGAGCAGGCAGAATTATAAAAGTAGAGTAAAGTGAGACATAATTTGGCTTTCTGAGGATCAGTGCCAATGTTTTTTATCACTTCAGTTCATATAAATTTGGTTTTGAGACATTTGTTTATTCAGAAGGCTTTCTGTTTTGCTTTTTAAACTCTGAAAACAATCTTCACACAGAAGTCCACATTTTTATTAAAACAAAACCCTGAGCTTCAACTGACTTTTTATTGTAACCATACGGAACTACTTACCAATTCATCTCCAAAAAATTAGGCAGAGTATATTTGTAAGGAAATTCATGACACTACCAGAGAATAGAAGCCCACAATGTTTTCATTACTCTCATGCCTAGAAATGTTAGGCAAGTCAAAGCATTATACCAGCCCAGAACAAAAAGACTCTGCTCCAAAGAGCTTGTTGTCAAAGTATAGGGAGACAAGAAATGGAGGCATACTGGCAGGAAAGTAGCAGGTAACAATAAGACAATATAGGTCAGTGCTGACAATACGGCTAGCAGGCTCTGTGTGCCTACAGCCTAGCTATTGTCAATGTCTCTTGTTGCCACTGCCACCAGCATGAGGAACTGCATGAAGACAAGCAAATCATGCATGTTGGAAGCTGTGTTCAGTGAATGATGGAAATGAGCATCAGTGGCTGACAGGATGTGAGAGATGGCAAGCCAATGCTGTCTGAAAGATGATAGGTAAAGCAGAGATAGATGATCCATCAAGGCCCTTGGAAGTGAGGACCAGAAATACATAACTGATTTAACAGAAAAGGGAGTCAAAGAAGGGGATGCATGGCAACAACAGTCAAAGCAATGGGCTGGGAGAGGACAAGATCAAGATGAAAAGGCCTCAGACTAAGCTGGACATAGCTGCACTGGCACACTTGCATCCTCTGCAGCCTTGTGATAATTGCCCTGTACATTCTATTAATTAAGGTTAGAGAAAAAGGATGTCATAGCAACTGAAACAGAAGTCAGTGAGGATCCAGAGGAGCCATTTAGCAGAGTAGGTATTAATCAAGGCTACACTGCAGAGTTAAACAAAGAAGAATCTCTGTTCGTTTAGAGGCCTCATGTGAACAATTGGGAAACCAGAGTCCAAGGTGATGACAGGCTGGATGATAGCTCTAGCAGAAGAATTTATAAAGAAATGGGCATGTGGCTTTACACTTCTGTACATTGAGAAGCTCTGATTATAGAACTGCGGTGGATTCTCTTCTATCTTAAACATTAGGTCTGTTTGATTTTGGACTTTGTGTGAAAGGTTTCAAGTTGCAGCAGGGAGAAACTCCTCATAATGTCTCGGTTCTCAATGGTCATGACAGAGTCATGCCCAAATCTTGAACACTGTTGTAATCTGAGCCAAATCCTGCTGCTGCTGCCTATTTTGTCTTGGGCAGGACACTTGCCACTGAAATCTCTTACAGATCTGGCTAAAATATCCTCTGGTATTTTTAATTTGCACTCACTCTTCAGGCTGTTTTCAGCCTGAATTCAAATACAAGACTTTGAAAATTCAGTGATGTTAGTGAGTGGTCTATTGCTCCCTCCTCATCCTGCCCAAATTCCTGAAAGCCCTGGGCACTGCACAGGCTAGGACAGCAAAGCACAGGGCACCTGCAATAGCTGTGAGCTGCTGAGACTTAAGCTGCAGTCAGTGATAAAGCTGCCTCCTTATTAGTGCTCTAACATAATTTTCTCCCATCAGTGGACTGATAATTATGGGTGTGTGTTTGGTGTTTTGTGTGGGTGGGTTTTGTTTTGGGTTTTGGGGGGGTTTTGTTGTTATGTTGTTGGGGGAGCAGGGTTTGGGTTTGTGTTTTGGTTTTTTTTTTCTTTTTTTTTCTTTTTACAGAATCACTGATGGTATTTCTAGAAAGGATAGGATTTCTTTCACAGGGATGTTGTAAGACAAGACAGTATGTGCCAGGAAAAGTAGCTGTATAACCATCAGGACAGTATATGTATTCTCTGAGGATTGTTTGAAGACAATAGTGCTATTATCTAAAGAGAAAGATGATAATTCTTTAAAATCAAATGAGATCACACTTTGTTTACCTTCTGGTTATGAACTATCATTTCTCAAACCCCAGGGTTTTCATTTTGATTGCTGTGTGTGGGTACAAATCGCTTCTTATTGTTTCTCTTCCCTTAGTCTTTTCATTAGAGACCTGGCTGTCTCAATTACTCTCCTCTATCTTACCTATCAAGATATTTATGCAGCCTCTCCCCATGATAGGCTCTAGTCACTGAGTTCTTCCTATTTCAGAAGTAACTACAGCATAAGCAGATGAGATTAAAAAACAAGTGGTACCAATTCTTCTTCCTGAAAGCAGCACAAACTCTCTATTCATGCTGACCCAAACCTGGCACTGCTGTCTGTCATTGTGCACTGTGTGCACCTCTAATGGCAGACAGTACTTGACTGGGGGAAAATGCTTGATAAATAAAATTTCTCTGCAATTTTACTTCTCACCCCTTCTCTACCAATCTTTCTTATTTTTTATCTGAGTCCTACCCTAGCTGAGAAACACACTATTCTCCTGTATCTCTGCTTAAGCAAATCTTTCATATGTCTGCTTCTAGCAAAGACAACAAGGCAGCTTGGAGACCACCATGTGCTGACCCCACCTTTCAGCCCACTGCAGACTGAGTTGCTTGTGGCACAGACCTGATTTATTAAAAGTGAGAGAATAGCAAGGGAAGTTTCCTTTAAGTTTTGTATCTAATTACTGCCTGAAAGAGGGGGAGGTTGTTCTTTCTGCAATGATACAGCAACTTTTCTATCGTTTTTAAAATATGATTTGTCCCTGTTTACAGTAGGCACTAAACTGCACCAGCACAATCAGCTTTATTTCATACATGTGAGAAGGGCTGGAAAGTTGAGGGCTCTTATTTGGGAACTAGAAGTAGGGAAGCTTCCAGCTGAAGTTATTTGAGAAGAGTTTGGTTAACCAGAGTTCCCTGCTGAAGGGTAGGCTTTGCACAGAGGTTAAGCCATGGTAGACAAGGAAGGATGAATCTGAGAGCTCAGCCCACAAAACAAGATAACAAGCTTTTTTGGAGGCACTGCAAATGCAGCTTGGCTGGTCTGGAGAGCACTTTGTGTGACTACTTTGTCTTCAGACTTTGTGAGGAAGGAGTAGAGGGACAGAGGTGGGTTGACCTTTTCAAGCTACCTGGCCTTGAAGCCATAAGCCACTGGAGTAAGCTGGAAATACTACTGGGGAAACTAAGGCAGAGCACCTGCTGGCTTGTGACTTGCCATAGAGTGGCAGTCTAATGCCATGTTGCTGAGCTAAATCCATACTGTTGAAGAGATCACTGACACCATCTTTTCATCTCAGTGGAAAAGACTTTTTTTTTTTTTTAAAGTCTTAGGAAAAGAACCTTGCATTTGAATGGACTTTTCTAAACCATCCTTTCTGGTCTGGCCCTTCTGTACTCAGTCCAACTCTGGGATTCTCACTCTTCTGTTGTGGGGCTCAACAGCCCCGCAGTATTACACGGTTGCTGGCTGCACCCAGTGGTTTGTGCTTTTGCTGTTCACCGTAGATGTTGGCTACCTTATAAAATTAGAACTAGCTATGAGGTGAATTATTCACTTCTACAGCTGAGCAGAAACCACATTGATTTGATTTACTGTTTTCTATTTTGTCTATTGATTTTTGGGTAGTCCCAACAGTGTGCTCCCATAAAAGGCCATACAGAACTTTGTACTCAGTTTAACAATTTTATTTACAAAGGGTGTTCTTGCATCCATGTCCCCTTGCCAAGTTACTCCAGGCATGAAGGACTAAATTTAATTTCTATGATTAATAGAGCACAAATAAGATATATATTACACAACTCTCTCTCTCCCTGCCTTGTTATTTGGGGTCCTAAAATTGCAGTATGCTGTCTGGGAACAGCTAGGAAGTGGGAGAGTTCCCACCTGACAGATCTTAGCTGTTAAAAGGCAAAAAGAACACAGATGGCTAAAACCAGATTTCTGTGTAAAATGAGCAACCAGTTTCCACCTGCATATCTAAGCAGATAAGTTTGTTGCAGGTACAAGTACAAAAGTAGGCCTCTGAAAACACTTCTGAAAGAAACTTTTTCTCAGATGTCACAGCCACTGACAAGCAATAACACATGGAATACCCAGGGCTCCCAACTTCTATATAGGAGTGACTGTGTAGGGAAGGCTGCTATGGACTCAGATTTTATAGTGTGGTATTGCCTTTTGAAAAGCATATACTGCAAATGGATAGGCTTTCAAATGAAAAATCAATAAATCCTCCTTCTATCCCATCACTTACAGAAAGAACTAGCGTGTTTAGAAGTATTTTGAGGGTAGCGTCGTTATCTCCAATGTGTTTTACAGGGGTTATCACTATCATTCTCCCCATCATAACAGGGGAAAAAAAAATGACCCAACTTTCTTGCTTTGTGCATTCCTCATTTGTCGTAATTCAAATACCAGAACTGTATCCGCACTCAAAGAAGAGTGGGAATTTACCTTTCCCATTACCGAGTAGTCTATTCCTCTCTCCTCATGCTGGCCTTGGAAACCTAGGTGATCTCTTGTAAAGTTTAAGGAAGCCCAGGTGAGCCTTTGTAAATATGTCTTGGGGACATTAATGCCTGGCTGACCACACCCCTGATCTTCTAACTCTCCTGGCGTTTCCCAACAGCAGTCTTTATCTTGTAAGCAGCAGATTACCTGTTTTTTCAGTCCATTCTGTATTCCTGCAGATGAGCTAAAACCTAATTCCACACAGAGGTCCCATCCAATGAGGACACTGTTCCCTTTCACTCATCGTGAAAGAACTCCTATGCTCACTTGGACTTTAATTAAATTTTACCCATGCATTATCTTTCCCTTGTCCTGTTAGACAATTTTCTCAGTTTCATGGAAGAGGCTCAGAGTCCATGGCCTTTCTGCTATTTCTGCCTGTAGTTTATAAAAAGCCATGAGCAGAAGTCAATTATCAATAGCAAGAGGTACAGGTGAAAGTCAGGACTCTAAAACTGGGAAGGATATTCTCACCATACCTCAACATGACAGAATTCAGAGAGATTAATTCTGGGCAGGTTTTCTTTTCTCCAGAAGTGACTGGAGGGCAATTCAGACCTGGGCCATAAGCCAGGTGAGCTTCCAGCATGTTTCACACATAGAACTGTGGCAGAAATGTTTGAAAACTTTAGGATGAGCAGGACGGCTTTAGAAAGTACCTGCAGTCACGAGCTGATACATTTTCTCCATTAAGCCTCCAAGGGATACAAGAGAGGTAAGCTTTTGGTGGAGAATAAACAAGGGAGAGACAGAAGGCAAATTTCCCTCCAGATCCATAAGTGTAGCCTTCTGATGACTCTAAGCCTTACCTATAAAGAAAAACAATTATCGCTCAGTAAAATACTTTGAATTGTTCTCTCTGGTTTAACACTGCATATAAAACAGAAGCAAATCTGAGAGAAAAAAGTTTTGTGAATGAATTGCTATTATATGTCTTTGTCTGACTTCCCAAGACTTAGGTACAGAGAATGAGATGCCTCATACTTCACACCTTGTGCAGTTCTAGGACATGATTCCTCTCCTTCCATGGGAGCTGAGGCATCGCATATAAAATAGGTCAGTTGAATTGCCTCTAGCAATTGGCTATAACACAGGATCAGACAACTGTAATCGTATGAGAACATGAACCTTAGTGTTAGGGTCCAATTTTCAGAAATAATTTCACCTAGCTTGCAAGTACTTAGCATGCACAAAAGCAGCCCCAGAGGCTAAGGAAGGATACCAAATCAATAGTTCTCTTTGGACTAGCATCCACTTCTCACTGGGGAAACTTTCTTTCTCTCCTGTATACTGTGTAGTCTTTCATAATATACTTTCAGCAACTGCTGAACTAATAAAATTAATCTACCTGGAAAGGCATGCACAACAACGCCAAATCTAATGAAGGGAGAAGACACAGAGTTTCTATAATGTCTGATTTACTGAAAAAAAGACTACATTTATTCCATGATTTGATTCCAAACATATTATGGGCTCCCCTGAAAATGCCAAATAATTGGATGCTTCCAGGCTAACTGGAAATGAAACATTTTCAGTTCATTGACTTGTTATTAAGGTGAGAGGAAATAAGGAAGAAAAATCTGTGACCCAGGGAAGAGGAAAACATCATGTTCAAGCTGTATGTAAACAGATGGAGTGTTGGCATTGTGCAAAACTAAGACATAAAGCAGAAAACTAAGAGGATTGGAGCAAAGAAAATTAGAATACTGGGCCAAAGAACACCTCTGATCTAGTATTTATACCTGTCCTTGAAAATTATGTCTCAAACTTTGTCCTATCAGTTTGATAAAAGTAGGATGTAACTGCACGCACCTTCTTTGAATGTAAAGGTCACACAAATGGGAGATCTCCTATTCCCTCCTTTATCTCCACTTCAATCATTAGATGTACTTTCTGCTCTACTCCATTGATAAGCTTTATTTGAAGACAGTACGAGCTTTTGCCAGTTTTACGTTGTGGCTTTCTGTAATGACATCTCCTGCCTTTTTAGTAGTAAAATGTAAAATTATCTTCCAAAAAGGTCCTGTCCCTCAAAATGTCTAACACCATTGTTGCCTCAGTTGTTGTGCTGTATGCAAGTACATAGAGTGATGGATTTGGAGTTCACATCAATGTCTTTTGAAGTTTGTACCATTAATGCCACATCCACCATTGCCCTGATATTCATGTGTCTGAGGTGACACACAGAGGGGAAGAGCACACCCTAGAAAATGACCATAGAATCTCAGACATTGACAAAGTTAAAAATTGTCAGGTGATTAGCCACCTCTGAGCTCAGTTCTGCCACAGCTAGTTTAAAAGTGGCTTGATTGTGTCTGTCTAATGCTGCAGGGCAGGAATACTCGAGGAAATCTCTCTGCCTTTCACAACAGGTCTGCTAATAATTATTTTTAAGGTCTCACAGTTTGAAAGCCTGTAGAATCTAAGAAGTGTCTCCTATGGTTAACGTTCAGTGGCCTGGTGACACAAGGCAAACGCTACCTTCCTTAAATGGCTATCAAGGAAAGGGAATCTGCAGCACTATAGGTGAGTGCCTCTGATATAAAGGCACAACTCCTGTTCGTGCAAAGAAATGTGATCCCTTTTCCTTCAGTTTAAGGTTAGGTAGTGCAAGTGCTAATTTAAGGAAAGGTGCATGAGACAGGGAATCCGCACTGAGCTGAGGGAATACAGTTCCCACTGTTGCTATCACAGCCTTCTCACAAAGGCTTTCCAGAAACAGTTCCCACCATCTATTTTTATTACCAACTGCAGTGAAGCTAATAGCTTGCATTAGGGTCATTTTGACAGTGGGTGGAAGGCCTAAACTCTGTGATATTCAGGCTGCAGTATCTGCTAGAACAGCTTTTTCACATTCTGTGTCTAATTCTCTATTACAATTAAACTTCACTATACCACAGTGAAAATGAGCCTTCAACTGGGAATACAGGAACTCATATCTCTTTGAACAGTGCAATGTAAAGGAAGATTTGTGTGAATAAGAATCTGCTCATGTACACCCTAAACAAACACAACTGAAAAAGAAAGTGGACAACTCTTGAAACAAGTGGTTATTTGCTATTCTCTGCCTAAGGTATTTGTGTTTTTTTAACTGAAGAGCAGAAAAGGATGATGTCAGTGGGTTTTATCCCTATTTTTTGTTTATTTTTAGAAGCGGACCAACAAATAACCATGACCTAAATTCTACAAGGCAGAAGTGCATACAAGCACATTGTTAAATATCAGCATCTATTTGAGTTCGGACAATTTCAGCAGAACTGTACACATACATCTTCTTTAAAAGCAGGCTACAAAAAACTAATTCGCCAATACAGTGAAAATGAACAGTAAGGTCTAATATTTAAGACAGATTGTGAAGTCAACCTTTTAACTTCTTTGTCTTCATACAGGGATAATGTGGATATAGCATTAATTTAGACATAAATCTGTCAAAGGCAAAAAAGATAACAGCATTTTTAAGTGAGCATCAGTTTTATACTGTCATTAAAGTGAAGCTGAAATCTGGATGGAACAAGCTTCAAACTGGGCATGTGCGGACCCTGCCATCTCCTGTATTTAAATGGAGGCTGCTGCTGCTGCCCTTTGCTAAGCTGAAGATGGAGTGAAGCAATCTGAAGCTCTAGTGAGAAACTCTGCACTGGATCTCACATTATTCCAAGGAATCTGACAATCTGCTTTACACACACACAAAAGGTAAATTGGCTGACTTAAATTCAGAGGAGAGCTTTTCTTTCTTTGTTTATGCTTAGATTTTGTTCACCTGTGTAAGCAGCCCATTCAAAGGGGGATATCTTGTCCCTCTGAGGACCCCAAAAGCACCAAAATTGTGGAGTCCTTCAATGCATGGAATGACTCGGAAGCCAATGCCTGCACACTGATGGACCTGCCTCTTAGAGCCTCAACAGTAAGTGTTTTCTGTCACTAAAAGCAGTAGCAAGTATTTCTGATGGCAAAGGTGGCATTTATAGAACTGTAAATGGCCATTTCAGAATCATGTACACATTTAATGCTGTAATACAATAATGAGCAACATAATGAAAACTTTAAAATCTTTTTATTCTTTTAACTATTTATTTACTGCAGAAAGGTCTGGATAAGCTGTGTTTTTCAGCAGAGTTACATGGGCAGAAGACAGGAATGTCTAATGGCAAAGTACACCAAATATGTTGCAAACTATCAAAACAACATGTTCTTGTGCATTAAACAGCTGTTTAGCAGTTCAAACACAATGCGCTCTTGTGTTGTTATTCAAGATGGAAATACCCCTAATTTCTGTAATAGTCTGTAAGTGCAGTGGAATGCTTATGTAAATATTAAAGAGTTGTTATTTGCAGTTACCCAAGAGAGCTGTTCAGAAGGTTTTCCCAGGTAAGTTATATCAAAGCTCTTTCTCTGTTGTTAAATACTAAACAGAAATAAAATTTCCTTAGAAGCATGAAGTTGAGAATCTGTTGTGATGACACTTCAGGACAGAATTTATTTGGGCATTCTTAAAATATTCTCCATCCCACCCCACAAGCCCAAATCAAAAGAGTTCACAAGTCCTCTTCCTGGCTGTTAGGACTACAAAGTTTTGTTTGCCTGCTGTTTATACGAAAGTCTGTTTAAAGGTAAAGAATAAAAAAATGACCCAACCTAATTTTTAAAGTTTTTAAAATCTGAAATTCAACTTAAAATCTTGATGTGGTCACACCAGGTGTTTTGGCATGGCCCACATAAAGCAGTGGACACTTAAAAATTGTGTGCAAGCTTCAAATGCTCCAAAGGTTTATATGTGTATTAGATGTTGGATTGGGTGTTTCAGTTTGATCCCAATTTATAATGAAGAGCCAGTAAATATTTTATTATTTGCATAGTAAAAATGCAGTCTGTTTGTTTTATTTTTTTAATGAAACCTGGATGTGCGCAGTGTATTACAGGAAAATAAACAGAGAAATGTCCTGAGCCAAGGTGCTTACAAACTAAATTAGATGGATAACATATGAAAGAGGATAGCAAAACACAGCAGGGAGGGAGAATAGGAACTGGAGAGCACATGCAAAATGGAAAAGGCTGCTGGGGACAGAGCGATTTACATCGGAAAATTAAAAATGGATTTTTTCGTTATTCTGCTGAAAGAGGTAATTAGCTGTCCATTTCCTCTCCCTAGGTCAAGTGACTGTATTTTCAAACTTTTGCATTTTAATTTGACACAAAGATTGGTTTAAAAGAGTTTCAGGACTGAAAGCAATATGCGCTGCTTGTGGTTGAGATTAAATCCGGAAGACAGGATACAAAATCTGCTATCCAAATTGCTCAACAGGACAAACATCATCTATGGAGAGCCCTGCTGCCTACTGGAAAGAGGGCTTAGCAGTTGTCGTCACCCTGCTGAAACCATAATTGAGGTGGGATTACACTCCTCTTTGTGCTGCCTGTCGTCCCAGAGCAAGTGCCTACAGAGGCAAGCTCAGAAATCAGAGCAAGGAATAGTGAAGGAAAATAAGTGCTATCAGTTGTTTGAGGCCTTGTGTAGGTAGGCAGTGCAAACACTGCTCCTAGAAACCCTAGGAAATTACAGTATTTCTGTTCTGATAATTTTTCTAAATTATACGATTTGTTGCAATGTAAAAGGCCTAACACTACCATCAGTTGCGTAAGTCAGACTGTGTAAATAAGTGGCTTCATTACCTGTGTTTTTAGGAAAATTAAGACCAAAGAAACCTGATACATTGCCAAAGTCAATGTGGGACTGTTAAAATCCCCAAATGACCTTATGAGGATTTCTTCTTTTTCTATAAGTATAAAGTAAACCTTGCTTTATACTCCTGCCATTGGGAGAATGTGAGGAGTGGGCTATATCAAATATGATTTATATTCAGTATAAGTATTTACATGCATGGCCTTGCTCCTACCATTATCACTGTTAGCTTTAATAGGACTTCAGAAATCAACATCTCTAAATGAACAGTAATTAGGTGATATGACTTTTTTCTTACTCTGAAAAAGAATAGGTTTTTTCCCCCAATAATAGTTGAACTGTGTTCTTTGCATGTTGTCCTTTTACTTATACACAGATATTTTTCTCATGCTTTGGATGGAGGGGGGGAGGTTGGACTTTCAGAAATGGTATGTCTTCTACTAGAAGTTATTTAGAGGTGAGCTGGTTTGGTTGGTTTGGGGTTTTTTTTTTAATAAATTATGAAATAACTATTTAGAAAACCTCTTTAGGAAAATGTGTATAATAAACAGATTTCCAAGACAGAATAGATGCAGGCATCAAATATTCCTGGGTTTTATATCTGATCTGGACTTCCTTCCAACCTGGGCAAATCACTTAGGAATCATGGTGTTGTCCTGGACTGCAAAGGAATTCCCCTATGCTTTTAATTCTCTTCAGACCAGTGTCTTGCAGGGTCTTGACAAACTTCATAGCGAAATACAAGTTCTGCCCTACACTGATGTTCTCTGTGGCTGATTCATTTTTACCCCTTCTCTGCTTGCACCAAGCCTTAGCAGAAGGGACTGTGCGCTGCTCTCTTCCTGAAAATGCAGGCTGGCTCCTCAGATTGGCCCTCCAGGAAGAATTCTGCCTCCCTTGTAACCAGCTGTGGCAGCAGGCCACATAAATATAGAATAAGGAGGCTCCATCTTGTGCTGCAGCCTCCACAGACAAAGCCAGAACAGCAAGGATTTAGGCATATTTATCTATCAAACACTTTTGTTTCTCCAAACTCCCAGAAAGCATCTCAAGTTTGTAAGTCTCAGTCAAGTTTACTGAATGATAACTGAAAACAGTCGGTTCTGTTTTAGCTGTTTTGTTGTAGGCAGCAGACAAGCATCTCTTTACGGAGAACAATGATCATTTTAAGAAGGCAGACTGCATTAAACCTAGCTGTTTCCCCTTTATTCTAGTGTTTCTACAAGGACACACTTAAACCTGCTGGAAGGAAATACACTACCATGAAGCAATTTCATAACTTCTTGCCACTGACTTTTGAGGCAAATGATAGAGTAGGATTTAGAAAAAGATTACACCTATATATGGAGGATAAAAACATCCTCCAATAAGATTATCCTTTCAAAGGAAAAATAACCCTGTTTTAGGGTACAAACCAACAGCTAAGACTATACTGAAAATGAAATTCCCATCTCACTGTTCATTATGCATGTTTCACAGCTCTGTGAAACACCCAGTCATGGCTAAAGGCAGGCTAGTGTTTTGTCAGGAATGCTGGCCTGAATCAGTGTGGCACTTCCCAAGTTCCTTATCACACCAAAATTACCTGTCTGATTCTGCAAAACTATAGTGTAAGTAAATAATAAATAATATGCCTGTCAGAGATTAAAAACACAAATTCTTTTACAGTTCTAGCACAAAAGGCCAGTTTTCATAAACAGCCAAACAATATTATAAAACCTGCTTTTAAGGCTGACTGAAATGCATACCCTTGGCTAGAAGATACGTTCTCCAACTGACTCTCGGTACTTACTGTGAAGAAATTTTGTTACGTTACAGTTAGTACCTTGATGTCCTCCACAGCTTCCATGGCCATATTGTTTGCTTGCTTGAGAAATGTGCAATATTTACATTGACTGACTGTTAGGAAGTTGGTGCTTCCCAGTGAATTGTTTCCTACAGAATTAATACCGATCTAAGCCACCCACAGCACAGTAGACCTGTAGGTATACTGGCACCCAGTGGTCCTGAGCCTCAGGTACAAGTATCTTTTATTTGTTGACTCAAGAAAGCTGTAGTCCATTGCCCATCCACTGGAAAATGTCCAACCTCTTAGCTTCCAGTTCAGTTTCTTTGTGCACTTGGTGATGTTTTGAACCACGTTACATTAAATAAACTGTTGTCATATCACTTGGAAAAGAAATAATGAAGTGTTGGTTTTGCCTGCTCTTTTTTTCTGATCTTCATTACAAGGTGTTTATAGAAAGAAGGCTGAACAGAAAAACACGCAAAACATGCAAGGCGAGAATGCTATGTATTATCAAAGCAATTGAAATAGTTGTTCAGAGTGTTCTCAAAGGACAGTTGCCACAGTGGGGATTGCAACAGTGGGATTTTTATTCTCCCCTGCCAACCAAGTACTCATACCATGGGGTGACAACAGAAGACAGAGAGTAAACAAGGCTAATCTGCTGGAGAAACTGAATAGAGAAAAGCTTTGGGAATTGTCTGATTTCTTGATTAACCTACTGACCTGATTTACTCAAGCATTATCTTTTTCTCCCTGTTCTTTCTTTTGATGTACAATTTCCTTAGAAGATCTAGAATGGAACTTGAACAGGTACATGTTTTCATCTTCTAGTAAGAAAGCTGTATGTATGCAACTTAGTGATTAATTTGAAGTGCTTAGGCCTGATCTAACACCTTTATGGTCAACTAGTACCTTTCTTGGACTTGAAGAAGCCTTGAATGAGATCTGTACTTCCAATAAATATGTAATTTAATTAATATAATTAAATAGAGAATATATTCCTAATGCAGTATATTAATATATATTATATATCAATATAATAAAATATATATTTAATAATATATTTAAATATGTATTTCCAATAAAGACAGTGAAATTACTTTTTTTAATAATTTAATTTTTCCTCTTAGAGAACAGCTGGAATTGGACGCTGTGGTAAAAATCCCAGGCCTACAGGAAGTCCACATGAAAATGTGAATTTATTTCTCTTTGCCACAGACTTTGTCCATATATTTTTGTATTATTTATGTCCTATCACTGCTCCAATATTAATATTATTCCTTTTTTTTCACATGACATTTTTATTGACTCTGAACTTGTTTCATTCCTGAACAAGTAATTTTAAAGTCTTCTATTGTCCCTTAAATAACCTTTCCTCTCTTGTGATTTCTCTGTGTATTTATATTTATCTTTTAAATTTTTCCTTGTCCTTAGTCCTCCACAAATTTAATTCAAATTAAAGCCATTTTAATCTGTTCTTTGTAGCCAAAACAAGCTCCTTTAGTTGTTTCATTTCTGTTATCTTGATCCAGTTCTGATTAAATGGATAGCTACAGGGAAAAACATCAGAAATCTCCATTCCATTAATAATCATCATTAACTCTCTGTAGAAGAGCAGTTAAAAAATATTCTAGCCACAAGGAGGGGCAAAAAAAAAAAACCCAAACCAAAGAACACCTGATCTCATTTATTTAAAACAGATTTATCTCAGACTCTCCCTCCCCACTTGCTATTAGTATGGGATTTTTTTGTTATATTACTGGCAGTGTGTTAAGCACAGCAATTTCTACATAGGCAAGATCCCATTGGTGTTGATGCCAACTTACACTTTGCTGCAGGAACCTAAACGATAAATGTCATGATACTGCCATTCAGTTAGTGTATCAACCTTAACATTTTGCTCCAATTATAATAACAGCCAGAGCTACATTTTCTCTCTCTAAGATCAGAGTATTTGTCCAGCATTTCATTGCTGCTAATGTAGAAACCCAGGGAGTGCGCTCTACTTATTGAGGATTGCTGTGGGCAGATCTTCAGCACACAAGCAATGGCAATCTCTTCCAGAATTCCAGACACTCCTGGAGTTCACCTCTTGCTACTGGCACATTGGTTTTAAATACACACAATTTCTAATAACTTCAGCCCAATCTCACAGATCTATTCAGAAGTGTCTGCCTCTATTGTCTGCTAATACCCATTTCCTTTGATAACTGGAGTGTCGTCAAAGGCATTTCTGGGTTGCTCTAACAGTGAACGCCAACTACTAACACAACTGCAGCATAAAAGGGAGAACTTTGTGTCTAGCTCTGTGCACGTTCCTCCTTTCCTACCAGCAACCTTGCCTCTCCTGGGAAGGACTGACTGCATATGACAGCTGTACCACCACCTGCCAGTACTTGTGATTAGAAAGAACACATCCAGCCTCATAGCGTTATTCAAGCTTGGTACAGGCACAGACCTTGGTAGAGGCATTCCCCACAGCCAGGTTGACAGTATTCACATTTGGCAGGCTACAGACAATTCAGAATATTTCCTGGGCTTTTCTCAACCTTGGTGTGATTCTTGTAGCTCAGCAGCTGAGGAATGCCATGGCTGCAGCTTGAGCTATAAGCAGTGGTTGTGGCATGCCATTGCAGATTGACTGCCACCCTTGATGAGAAAAGCCTGGCTGTGGAGACAGGATATGTCCATGCAGATGAATGAAGATGGGGCTTGGTATTTTTCATTACTACATTAGCTGGTTGGAGCTGATGCCAAGACACATTTAGGACAGCGGTAGTTGCATGAAGGTGAGTGATTAAGTCTCCTTGCATGACCTTATATCAAAAGGCAGCAGAACAGTGATGGTTTGGACAGCTGTTCTTCTCTCCTCTTCAATTTCTATCAAGTCATCCTGCTTCCTGGGCACAGCCTTATTGTTTGCTTCATTACTAATCTGGGGTCACCTGGCCTAAAATGTGTTTTAAAATGTGCTCCTGATACTTAACTAAAAAATGTTTTTAAATTATTATTTAAAATGCTGTAGTCTTCAGACTTGGCTACTGAATTTTGCTATGAGTTATTAGTTGATTAAGAGGCAAATGCTTTTATCAAGTGCTTTATCAGGTACTTCAGAGAGAGCAAAATACCTTCAATTCAGTGCAGAGTGAAAACAGAACTGGTATGGAAACCAGGCATAAGTATTTATGTTTTAGTTTTTGTGATCTTTAATTAATTTAGTTTCCAAAACACTCTCATTCAATGCTGCCAGGCTTTTGGTAACTAAGTCTTGAGGGCAGCTAGCAATTCAGTGTCATTGAGAGGGAGAAATGAAATAGCCATACTACTGAAAGAATAAATGCATGTTTATCCATAGAAGATCATTTCTACTTAGTTAGAGAAGTCTAGACAGTGATGTCAGAGGACACCAGAAATCATACTTCATAGGTACAGAAACTTTCCTGAACTGAAAACTACAGAAAACTTACTTGTTAACTACTGCATTACTTGATGTCAGATACAATAAAAAGGGTCCCTGCCTGTCTCTCTTTTTCTCTTCTATAGCCTTATCTTTCTTTTGGGAGAGAATGGATTGCTTTTTTTCACCAAAATTCTAAATCAACAATAAACATATAAACCTCCCTTTGACCTTTGCACTGTTGATAGGATATTTATCCCCTGAAGATGATCAACAGTAAATGTAATTTGAAAGCTTTTAGCTTATTCTGACTTTTTTTGCCTTCTGTCTTTTTGCATTCTTGACCATTTCCTCTTCTAGAGAAGCACATGCCAGCTTAGTCAGTGAAGTCTGACAATATATCTATGACCTCTTGTTTGCTCCACAGAAGATGACCGTGCAAGATGTTCCTGGTGCCTTTCCTACAGTGGATGTCCCAGACCATGTCCATTATACAATTGGAGTAGTCATTCTTATAGTGGGGATCATGGGAACTCTGGGTAATTTCCTGGTCATCTATGCTTTCTGCAGGTATCTTTCTTTCTTTTGGATTTTTTTTAAATACTCAAATTTATGAACTTGAACAGTACCTTGACTGTGCTCTGCAAATGCAGTGCAGGCATACTGTCAGACTACTATGCAGACATAGTAAAATGCACCAAGAGACACTGCTGTAGGAAAAAAAGCGGCAACCTGCCATTTCCCTCTGACTTATCCCATTAACCATAGCCATAGCAAAATTGTTAGCAAAATTGCAAAAAATCACCCAGATATGCCAAGCAATAGAAAAGCAGCCAAGCAGAAACCTGCCAGTGAATTTTTTTCTACTGGCTGAACTGTGTCTGCACTGGACTGATGGGATGTTTTGCATCTCTGTCTCCCACATATCTTCTCTATTTTAGATATTTTCCTCCTCCTGCTGCTCACTACTCAGTTTCTTTCCCCCTTCTGTTTCTTACTGGCCATGTCTCTTGTTTTCACATTTTCTAACACTTGGCTTAATTCCTTTTAACTAAAGCCACATTCCAACTTTTATATCTGAAGGACATTGGATCTCTGACAATAGTGTGATTATTTTCACCACTCCTGCTCACTCATCCTGTTTCTATTTTGTCATACTGGGGCAGAGCATTGGCATGATGTCCAGGCCAGTGAGCTTCTACTTCATGATTGGTCTTTAGGCACTACTGTAATAAACCAAAATAATAGCAATTATATGATAATTTGGCTGTGCTAACTTAAATCACTGGAGTGTGGATGAAAGTAGTCTGGGTCTCGAGCCTCTATTTATGTGGTGCATTAAACGGTAGGTTTCAGTATGTGCATTCAGAGTAGATACCAACTCTTAAGTGTGAATTACATGGCCTTAAGAACAGAAAAGGTGTTGTCATGCAGACCAGGTATGTGAGGGTGAAGTACCTGAGCTAGCTTAGCTGTTTGGCTGGTCCCATAGAGGAAATCCAGACACGGCAGTCTCAGTTCCACCGGAGGACACAGCTTGTCCTCAGCTGAAGATGTTATGAAGACAGAAAGGGATAATGATAGTAAAGTAACAAGTACATCACATGCCTACAAAGCAGTCTCAAGTAACGACAAACTGTAAGACAGCCAGCTGCCTGAAACAGAAATATGTTCAGTAACTTTGCAGACTACTGGACAAATACAAGCAGCCCATAAGCATCTACTAATAATATCTCCCTGCTCCTAAACTGACAGATAGGGGACAGTAGTCCTAGTGATTGATTCTGGATCAGTGCAAAGAATCCATCATTTATTCTGGTATTCTGTGTCTAAGACTGAAAATTTGAGAAAGGAACTAAAAAGTTACACTGAGCCCCAAACCGAGGAGCTCTCAGTTGAGCTTTTATGCGTACCCTTTAAAACCCTGTAATATAATACTATGAGTAACATATACAGACAGGATACACAAGGCTGGCTATCACTCTCTTTAAAGTCAGTGTCTGGGCCAGTAAAATGAATGTCATAGAGAAGAACTGATGTAAAACAAAATGCTTGATGTGGTACATAGTGAGCTTGCTAAATCCCTGTATTTGGAAGTCACTGTTGATCTTATCAGCAGTGGAAAATGCACTCCCCTCCCCCTGCTTAACACGACCCAGATCCAGCAAATCCATAGAATACATCAACTTTAATTTCCTGTTAATCACAGACATGCAGTGCAGGGTCAGAATATTTAAAGAACAATATGATTTATCCCCATCACTGAGCCAGTTATCAAAACAATCCTCTCAAGTGCACAGTAGTATAAATGTGTAAAACTGAGCCTTGCTTATGTTCTCTCGTGAGGGAAATGAGAAGCACTCTGCTCTGGCTTGCTATGTAGTGTGCCTTGGTATTTGTGAAGCTGCCAAGGCTCACAGGAATAAGTAACAACATAATTAACAGTGCAGCAGTGTTTAGCAACATTCCTTCTGATCTTTGTAGGAGTAGGAGCCTTCAGACTCCAGCCAACATATTCATCATCAATCTAGCTATTAGTGACTTCCTGATGTCCATTACGCAGTCTCCAGTTTTTTTCACCAACAGCCTCCACAAACGCTGGATTTTTGGTGAGAAAGGTTTGTATGTATTCTTTCTAAGAAATCACTAAGTATGTTCTTACCGCAGTGGCAGTTAATCTGCTATTTCCTTATCCTCAGGTACACTTGCAGTGTTGAGAACATTTCTCAACATTGTTTCAATGTTGACACAAATGTTCCTTTGAACATTTTTGTCTGTGTGCAATAAATACATTCCCACCATGGAGAGGAAAATTATATACATGGATACAAAGGCGACATTGGCAAGGTAAGGCACAGGACTAGTCTTCTCGCCAGCATTCTTCCCCAGTCATCTCATAATTTAGTTACTGGCAGAGTCCGATGACAAAGAAGCATGACCCCCTTAGACACCAGCTTAATAGCTCTTCTAAATAACCTGCTCTGGGACTTGCACCTGGCAAAGTGAGGGAAGAAAGCCCAGCAAAAGTGAGTTTTCACAACAGAAATATTAACTGAACATTTCCTGTGCAGTAAGAAAATGTGGAATGAAGGTGCTTTCATTCTTCCTCTATAACTGTAGTAAGAGGAAGACTAGTCTTTGCCTCTTGAACAGAGAAGAAGGTCAGAGAAGTAATGTTGCTATTTTGATCTCTGATGATCAAAATCACATTTTTTTTAGCTCCATGAAGTGTTCAATTGCACACATTAAAATACAAACCCAAACCAAACCCCTGCTTCTAATTATTAGGTTGTTTGAATAATTAAAGTCACTCATTAATATATTCATAGTCTGCATATTTACTCCAGTTATGCTGACCTTGAGATATAAATGGTTCCATGATATCAAAGTAGCTATAACCCATTGTTAAGCAAAACCCCTGTTTCTGTGGGAGCTGCAGTAAAACTGGAGTTAAACAAGATATTAATGGACTGCTGAAATGATCCCGCTAGAAACATCAGAAATCAATGAGTGCAAATACATTAAGTATCGCTGTCTCCAGCAATTCAAACAAACAAAATCTTTGAAGTTTATCTCCATGGATAATGTAATTAGCAAGACAGACAGCAGCTTTGAAATAGCATTACAACTGCAGGAAAACTGAAGTTCCGTTGCTTTACAAATTCCAGAAGATATTAGTTCACAGGAAACACAGACTTGAACTCTGCCAGAAATTAATTAGCATGGGTAGATTAATTTCACTGCTACTTCTGTCATCTTCATTGAAAGGCTGTGAGCTGTATGCCTTCTGCGGAGCTCTTTTTGGCGTTACATCTATGATCACGTTGATGGTGATTGCCTTGGACAGATATTTTGTCATCACAAAACCTCTGGCTTCTGTTGGAGTGATGTCTAAGAAGAAGGCCCTAATAATCCTGGTAGCAGTCTGGCTGTACTCTTTGGCTTGGACCCTCCCGCCCTTCTTTGGATGGAGTAAGTGAAATGGAATAAATTATTTTTCCCTCATAGCTTTGGATTAAAGACCAATTACAGGTATAGAGGAGGGTTGAATTAATGGTTTGCATATTAGGCTTGAATAAATCAATTTGAAGAAAACTGATAAAATATGTATTGAAACTGAAGATCTCTAATCAAAAGAAAAAAAAAAAATCCAGTGTATATTACAGCATATTATATGACAATGGCACTTTTCCTTAAGCTCATTACTACTGAATAAAGAACAGTAGATAAAATCAAGGCCAAAATTTATGAAGGATACACCGGCCTATTATCCCCTACCTAATCCTGTTGAACCAAATTCAGCCATATAAAAGTGAAATAAATGTATTTCTGTTTTTTCTGATGACTTTTTCCCTCCCCAAAGGTGCTGTGTAAGATAGTAATGTCAATCTGAATTTCTTTATTCACATAAAAGAGGAATACAGTCTGAGTATTTTGTGCAAGTACATCTTCGGTAAGTCTTGACTGTGTTCTGGATGGGCAAACTGCACTAGGTGTTGGTCACATTCTCCATTCAGCCATTGGTATCTTCACTAAGGCTTCCAATAAGAATGGCATCTAGTAATAACTAACTAACTAATATGCTTTCGTAAATGTGAATTTTACGCCTCCAAATTGGAACACACATACAGCATCTTGATCCTTGCAACTTGTAACAAGAGAGTTTCTGTTATTCTTCCTCATTTGAACCCGCCTCGCTACCATTAATTGGTTTCCTATGAGTCACCAGTTTCAGTCAGTAAGTTAGAATGAACTCATCATTCAAAACCCCAGCCCATTATTGTGCTCCCTAATTCCAGAAGAGAATGTGTCAGCTCAGCTGAGGTGAGAACATAGCAATGTTTGATTTTCCCAAAGGGTGCTGCAACCAACTCAGTTACTGAGTGGAATTTTAGCAGATTTTTGTTATTGTCTTGTTATTGTCATTCTGGCCTCCCATAAACATGAAGCATGTTTAAGCAGGCAAACTGCAATACTGGGAGAAGCAGCCTTTAGTTGAATGAGGAGCTGCTGGAACAACAAAATTACAATATAGTGTTAGATTCTAGATTCTTAATTGGAGAAGGTGGAATAATTGTTTGAAGGGTGTTGTTATCTTGTAATTAGATTCTAATAGTACCCACGGTACTAACTCTCATACAGTAATTAGATGCATCTGAGCACATAAGAGTTCAACAGAAAATATCACTGTAAACAGTGAAAATTAAAATACAAAGGGAAAAAGACATTGCTGTTGACAATTTCTTTACTTAACAGTTTGACACAGTTCCTTTAAGGAGATTATATTGTATTTCAGGCAGAATATTATGTATGTATGATTTTTTTTTTACTTGTACTCAGCGTAACTTCATGACAAAATGAATTTGATCTGCACAATAAATCTCTCTCCTTTGCACAGTAAATTTCTCTTATCTGCACAAGCTTAAAAAAGTGGTAGCTGTAGCAATCAGTTTCATTTCACTCCTTGGGAAGACATCAATTTGACAGGAAATGGAGGTATTTAAAAACAGTATGGGTCTGATCCAAGACCCACTGAAGTATTTAGAGAGATGCCTTTTGACTATGTTGAGATTTAAACAATATTCAAGAACTAAAACAAAATTATTCAGTTTTCCGATCTGAAGCCTTAGACTGCTAAACATAAATACAATAGGGCAACAGAGTAAAAGAAAATAAAAAGACATGCTTTAAATGAAGAATCGTTTATCCTTTTTACCTCTTTTTCCCTCTAAGAGATAGGACTGAATCCCATGTTATTCTGAAAATCCTTCTCTAACTTCTGCACTCAGAATGAGAATCACGTCACAGCTTATGCCTTCTCCTGTCTTTCCTTCTAGGTGCATATGTTCCTGAGGGTCTGCTGACTTCCTGTTCCTGGGACTACATGACTTTCACACCATCAGTCCGTGCCTACACAATGCTGCTTTTCTGCTTCGTCTTTTTCATTCCTTTGATTGCTATCATATACAGCTATGTCTTTATATTTGAGGCTATCAGGAAGGCCAACAAGTAAGTAGCCAACAATCTTAAGTTTTTATCCTTTCGTTTAAGTGACTGCTTATTTTCTTAAAACACAGACTAACAAGAAAATTGGGAAGTTTTTCACTTTTACTTTGTATGCCTGACTGAGACAAGAATTCTGTCAATAGTCAGCGTGGTAAGAAGTTTGATCCTTAGAAGGGCCATTCCTGAATTTAAGCCAGAGCTGTTCAGTGTATTGTCTAATGGTGCACAAAAGGGTGTGAGTAGCAGCAAGAGAAATCTGAAGATGAGAAAGGACTACAAAATTAACCAACCAAAAGAAATACTAAGAGGACATCAGAGACACCTAACAACTATTCCACAGAAAAAATGGATGGAATTAAACTACAAATTCCATATTTGACAAAGGGTGAAAAAGAGGTAAAACATTTAATCACAGGTCTCTGAAACAAAAATGATTGTTGTAAAAATAAAGGCCAATGTCTGCCACTCCATTTGTAATCTGTAGACAACTGTCCTGTAGATATCAGCATATGTAGTCACATAGCTCAGAAGTACAGAGTAAGAGTAAGGTACCAAAACTGGACCTAGGGAAGCAAAAACTTCTCTAATGATATTTAATACAGCACTGTTCAGTTGGCTTGAATACCTGTTTTATGTGGAAATTCTTCTGGTACAGGACTATTTTCTTCACTGAAGCAAATATGAATTTTGCCACTGATTAGTGCAACAAAAGTGCACTGAATTGTGAAGGACTGGTCACATACATATGTTAACACGTTAAAAGTGCATGACTTTTAGCATAAACTAGCATAAGAGTAATTGTTGCCCCATTTTATGAAGCTATTTCCTCAATTCCCTACCTCCTTTTTTTGCTGTTGTATGTTTATTTCCCCTAGGTCTATTCAGACATTTGGATGCAAACATGGAAATAAAGAGTTCCAGAAACAGTATCAGAGGATGAAAAATGAGTGGAAGATGGCCAAAATTGCACTGATTGTCATCTTGCTTTATGTCATTTCATGGTCACCATACTCTGTTGTTGCTCTAGTAGCTTTTGCTGGGTAATTATGAATGTATCAGCAAAGGAATATTCAGTGAAAGCAAAAGGTGTGAAATTGTAAAAGGCAGATGAAAGTCAAAGCTACCTGTCAAGTTTAATGCCTGAAGTGCATCCAAAACATTCACATATTTAGGAGTGACATTTAACAAATGAGGCACATGCTGACTGATTTTTTTCTTAGTTTGACTTTAAAAAAAAAAGGTAAAAAAAAAAAAAGAAGACAGGAAGGTTATTACTGGCAACATAACGTTACTGTGCTGATGATTTCTGAATGCAGATTCTCTATGCTAGGATATTTGAACTATCTGAACTTTATTTAGCACCAAAAAGCTAAATAAGGGGCCCCAAAAGATCCACCCAGGGGTTGATTTTCTTTTCTTTCTCCAATTCTGTTGCTTACAAAAGCCTACTCATTTTCTTGTGTTACATCAAACTGCTGAAACTCCTTACATGTATAAGCAAGTTCAAAACTCGTACATAGTTGAATTGGGGAGCTTTTTGATGCTGGATATAAAGATCATAAATATAAAACATCTAAGCATGTTTTTTATCTATTTAATTGTCAGCATTTTATACAGTAATTCAACAAAAACATGATACTATTAATACACTATCTGTACATAGCTTGGCACCAGACTGAAGTTGATACAATCCAGGTACAAGTAATGGATTGGGAGTCTGGGTGCCTTGGCTCCATGAGGATATCTCTCCCATGGTAACGTGAATTTTCCTGTGCTTCAGTTTAGCCTTTGTAAAATGGGTGTGACTATTTGCTTGAGGAAGCCCTGCCAACTGCAAACCCTCAAGTCGAAGACTCCTATGACAGTACAAGACACTTCTATTTGCATTTTTCAAGGCAGAAATAAAAAGTAGGTTTTCCTAAAATTGACAGACAGGATAAATTTACTTATGATGGAGCATTTTGAGGTGATTTTTGTTCAACACCTAAGGAAGAGGCCACTGCAGGGCTTCTTCTCAAACATAGCTTAGGAAGGCAGTTTCCTAAACATAGCACTTCTAAAATCTTATGCTTAAGAAGAAAAAATGCTAAGAGAAGATGATTCACTCCCTTTGTATCCAGAAGGGCAACTCCACGCAGCAGCAAACATTTTCTCCATGAAGGTAAAGAGGTTCCTCACTCAGAAACGTGAATCCTTGGGATGTGTCCCAGTGTCCCGTTTCCTATCACAGAGGGACTTAGGTACTGGGCACCCACCACGGGTGAGATGTGACCAGCCAGAGACAGAGGAAGAGCAAGAAGACAAAGAATTGCAGCACAGCTACCTTGCAGTACTACTTGCTCTAAGATACCTCACAAAAAAATTACGAGATGCTTTAAGCTAAGCATTTAGCTATGTAGAACTGTCAGGCTGTCCAATATTATTCAGCACCTACTTTAGGATGATCAAGTGCCTGCTGAACTTGACTTCTAGCCCATGTCTCACGCTGACAAAAATCTGAACAATTGGACGATTTTATAACTCTGCAGTATGTGGCAAATGAGCATCTGCAAATTTTGCTCATGAAGACATCTGGTGAGCAACACAGCTTCTTTCACCTTTTTTTCCATTTCTGAACTATGCCTTTTAGGCAATCCTGGGATTTTTCAGAGGTTAATAGACCAAGCCTGGAGGCCTTCTGTGGACTTCCATTACAATGAACTCAGATAAAATCACTGCATGCCACATACAGGAGGCAGACATGGAGTCTGTGGCTATGGTCTTGGACTAGAGATAACTCATCTGACAGAGCAACAACATACACATACAAAATGAAGGAAGAACCTTAATTACTTTAGAAAATACTTTGGGTGGGGAATACTGAGCTAGCATACAGTCATGCTCACTAATATTGTTGTTCTAGAGATCGTATTTTTTGGGAATGGTTAGATTAAACAAAAGCCTTTGTCACTGTTCTTTTCTGTTAGCTGAACTCTCCATCAGTCTTACCAAAGCACTCTCTCATCTCAGGGTCAGAAACTCCATTCCAGCAAGGTCATACTGTTGTGTGCTCTCCAGACTCTGTGAAGAACTACACCTCTAATCAATGTTTTAAAAGTATGATTAGGAGGACCCATGTTAAAAATTGTATATGGAGAACATGCTTAACAGAGAAAAGCCTTAAATTAGAGGTGAAATGGTATCTCAACATTCAGGTGGCTGACAAAATGATTCCTCTAATGGCAAACCATTTCCACCTCATCACAGAGCATAAATATTCCCGTACTATGATGAAAAATTTCTTCACCAGGAAGATGAACTGCCACCTATTTATGCAATCCTATTCATTGTTTGTTTGCAGCACTCATATGAGAAACCTTCTCCTGACAGGACTGAGAGGAAAAGCTGTTTTCTCCCGTAATATTATAGGACTAATTGAAAGATGGAGCTTAGACTGTCTTCTTAGGAAGAAGAGCAGTGATAAAGGAAGGATCCTTGGGACGAAAGACTGACTTGCTGGGCCATTTCACTTAGAACACTTTCTACCAATGCAGGAAGAGGTCTTCATAGCCTCTAAGCAGGTCTATGGAGAATTTACCTGCTAGAAACTGCCTATGATATGAAATATTACTGTTATTTTGTTCAGAGCTGTTCCATTGACTTTCTTCTGACGAAGACCTTATGGGGTACTTCAAGCTATCTTCAAAAATTAACTGGCTGACAGCAGCATGGCTGACAGACATCAGTCATAATTCTTTTATCCTTTAGAGTCACATCACTTGCATATAGGCATGGTCACAATAACACATGAGCGTTAACGTACGAGACCTGAAAATACTTCCCCTTCACTTTTTAGTTCAGATCAGGCAAAAAATAAAGTTTGAATAGGAAAATAGATTTCTTATTATCTTTCCTTATAATGCCTCATTCTGCACACCTACTTAGTGACATGTGACTCAGCAAGTATATCTGTTGAGTTTGGAACAGATAGATACTCTGATGAATGCACATTCACTTATTGAAGGCTGACTTTGTCCCTGGGGTAAACCACATGGGAACTACCACCATCCTGAGTCATACTAGTGAAGTGCTGCAAGAGAAGCCCCAAGAAAATCATGCAACTCAGAAATGCAGTTAGGCTGGTGTTGATATTTACAGGCAAAGGATGTAAAATTTGTTCTGTCACTGTTTGGGTACACAACTCCCCCTTTTTCTCTCTCTGGAACACTAATAAATCATTCTCTTGTCAGTGTGTAACTGCATAGACTACACAGAACTCAATACTAAATATATAATGCATTTGCATTACTCTAGGTATTCCCACGTCCTAACACCCTTCATGAACTCCATACCAGCAGTGATTGCCAAAGCTTCCGTCATCCATAACCCCATCATTTATGCCATCACTCACCCCAAATACAGGTAAGTTTACTCTTATAAGCTGTGTTTAATATAGCAAGGAAAATCAGACAGTAACTTTTGTCACTTTTAGGACTAGTACCTGAACTCTGCTTCACCTGCTCATTTTACCTCTGCCAGACAGCCATGCCCTCCTCAAGAAAACTTCTCAATGCCATATAAATGTCAGTGGAATTTGTACTTGGAACAAATTACTATGGAGATGGGAGTTAGAGATGTTTATGGATACTGATCTGTACTTACAGATTACATGGTAAAAGATAGAGACCTTCCACCTCAAAGGAAAGCACCATAATTTTTTTAACTATCTTCACGAGATGCAGACATTTGCCAGTGTTGCAAAGAGCAGTTTGTTAAATTAACCAGGCCAGTGAGAGATGCAGTTCAGTAAGTCAATCCACCTCTTCCCTATTTTGTGTGTCCTCCCCACCTTTCTTCAAGGTTTCATATTTCAGATAGTATTTATTCTGAGTTGTAACATCTAGGGTCATTACCATATGAAGTTCAGATGCAGGCTGTGAGATCTGACGGACGGCAGCAAAGCCGTATATATGCTGTTGTTTCACCCTTTACAAAGACCAACTGGATAGAGAAGAGGTGGGCATGAACATCTAAGTGGGGAAGGCTGGGAGGAAGAGGAAAGCTAGGCCAAAGAGTTTCCTTATACTGCATATGAGGAAAGAAATACTGTAATATAACTGCACATTTTATACAACTCTACAGATAGCCAGCAAACAGATGTGTAAGAGGAAGCTAGAATAGCTGCTTAGGGGAAGATTAAAATAATTCATTATGTGGTACTGCAGTGAGGTTCACTTTAAAGGGACAGAATTTTATTTTTGCCCTGGTTAAGCTGCAAGCAGATAAAACATCATTTTAATAGCTCCCTTTGGTTCGAAGAGTTATACTTTAATGCCCTTATTCCTGCCAAACAATAAATTTGAGTTCTGCAGAACACTGTGAATAAGTGATCTTGCAGGGTGATTGTATATGAGATATTGGATATCTGGAAAACTCTTTTTGTACCCAGTAATTTTCCAGTCCATGCAGCATTAGTTCATCTCTCTGAATAAATGCATTGTTTATGATGACTGAATTTTTGTGCTAACAGAAAAAATCTGACTGGTTCTACCTCTCATCCATTAGAACAGCCATTGCAACATATGTTCCTTGCCTTGGAGCCCTGCTGAGAGTTTCTCCTAAAGACTCACAGTCTTTTAGCAGTTATCCCTCCTCCAGAAGAGCGACTGTAACCAGCCAGTCTTCTGAGCTAAGTGGGCTGCAGAAAGGAAAAAGGCGACTGTCTTCTCTCTCTGACAGTGAATCAGTAAGGGAGACGCTTTCCATACATCCGGTTTTAGTTGCAAAGTAATTCATTTTCATATAGAGTCCTTCCATGTGCTAGATTCTTTAGATGAAATGCATTATGGTACTCATTGCAAGAGCTGCAAAGAAAGTAGAGGAACAAAGTGAAACAAAAGACAGGAGGCTGAAGTATAAAAGCAGAATGTAGATCTTTGTATTCTTGATGGTTTGTGACACAGAAGAGTGGAAAGATGGAACCACAGGAGTTTAAGAAATTAAGGGAAACTTACAGTCAGAGCACCCTTGAAAGTCTGATCACACTTATAGGATGTACTTGTCTGACCACAGATTTGGAGTCTGCACATACACAAAAAAGAAACTGCTGATCACTAAATAGTTGTTTAGTGAAAGCAAGGTTGTAATGAAACAGATAATACTTTCTGAAAGTGAACTGGGCTGTATTTAGACACATATTAATCACCAGATTTAGACAAATCAGTAAATCCATTATAGAATCATTCGCACAGAAGACCTCAACAGCTTGTTTCT
This sequence comes from Morus bassanus, assembly GCA_031468815.1. Taxonomy (NCBI): domain Eukaryota; kingdom Metazoa; phylum Chordata; class Aves; order Suliformes; family Sulidae; genus Morus; species Morus bassanus. The sequence goes on from CM062583.1 coordinate 10,722,979, forward strand.
GCCAGTCTAAGTGAAACCAAATGTTTTGCGCAGCAGCTGGAAACAGGGCAAATATTTGGCATCTTAGGCTCCCTCTTGCAACCCAAAGTTACATTACTAACGAACTAACTAAGCACATTAGTTAGCTCATTGCCATTGTTTAAAATGAAATTTCCAAATTTGGTGGTTCTTTTTCATAGTCAAGGTAATAATTATATCTAATCCAGCCAAGCGCTGAATTCTGACAGTTGTTTTTAACAGTGACCTTTCAATTCCTTTGTACTCTATATTCTTTAGACTTCTCAATCCAATCAAAATTAAATTCTTCTGGCTAGTAGCTAGCCACCATTCAGTTGGAAGGTTTTAAAACTGGCTAATAAAAGAGGAACATTTTTATATTGCATCTCATAGATTGTGAATCCTGATTCTTAAAAACCCAACAGACTCCTTCAGTAACACTGTGTGTTCTTGTACTACAATCAGCACTGGGGAAGGGGAAACATACAAACAATTCAACAATTCTTTTTGCTTAGGAAAGCAACTCTTCATACTCAAGGTAAAACAGTGGAATGGAGAACGAAAATTACCTAAAGTAAAAAATTCCAAGCAATTGGCATGCTTCAGTCTGGAATTTTCTATAAGCCTTGAGTAAGTCTGGATCTTGTTCAGAACAATGATAGAGGCAAGTTTTTCTGACAAGAATATATGTTTCCCTTAACTATTTGATTTGACCATAGAATACTCTGATTTATTAGTAAGTAACATCAGTTTAGCTGAAGTACAGAGCAGAAAGAAGAGCTCAAGTTTAAAACAAACGAATGAAATTGCTTCAATGCTTGCTGATAATTTATTTTGGGGTTTTTTTGCACCATATGTGGCTCAATTAAGCTATAAGATTTCTAGACATACACTCACAATGCAAAAAGGCAGTACATATGCTGCCGTGTATTTTATGTCAAGGCTGGTCATCAAACTGTAAGCCAATAAATTATCTTTATGCAATTTTTTTGTAGTCCTCTGGATACAAATATATTCTGTACCTTGGAAAATCCTAAAGAAACAATTTCTAGTCAGTTCTTTGCGATGAAAAGGAGCCAAGCTCCAGAACAGGTGCTCAGAAAATAAAGTTGCTTCCATTTTAAAATTCAATCAAATGGGACTGTAAGTGCTAAGACGCTCTATGCATGGAATGGGAAGCACAGTACACATTTTTTAAAATGTTGGGATCCAGAAGATAGCCTATCCCAACCTCTTGTGCTTCAGCAGGAAAACATATGTTTAGATTGTCCTCCTGGATATTTTTTTAAGCTCTTCTAAAAAATCTTCCATGGAGACACTTCAGCCTGGAGACACCCCACTCTGTAGATTTGTCTTCATCATTGCTGCCCCAATAGTTAGAAAGCTGCTTCTGAAATACAATCTTCACTGTCACTGTTCCAAATCAAATTAATTTTTCCTTCCCCTACTTCTGTGTTCCCCTTATCCTTCCCCACAGTTACACAGAAAAAATTATCCTGATCCTCCTTAGAGCAATCAATCTGTTATGTATTAAAATTCTGGTATAGCATCACTAATTGGGATTCTCTCTTGATAGTAACAGACTCATCAGGCCAATTTCTCCAGTTCCATCAAAGTTCATGTTTTTCTACGCCTCTTATTTTTATTTTCTTCCCTGGGGAAAGTTTATCAAAGTATTAATAATTGAAAGTATCAAATATTGCAAGTATCAATAATTGCTTTGAGTATTTTCAAGCAATTATATATTCTTATCTGATGGAAGCTACAGCCAAAGCACATAGATTGCTTATGAAAAAGCCTTGCTGCATGAAAAAATGTAAGAAAATGTATTGCACTGGTATGTTCCCCCATTTTAAGGCAAGGTACATTGTCAAACAGAAAACAGGCTGGTTTGCCATGAGCTGCTCAGCACAACCCCATTAGCTGTGTCATTCTTTTATTATGATCTATGGAATTCTGTGATTCTTCCTCATTGCAGCAAAATGGCTGACAGACTTCTAGGAAATTCTGGTGGGTTCGGGTTTTTTGTCTTTTTTTTTTTCTTTTTGTTTTCCCATTAATTGGAACAAAGTTTATAACGTCAGGGCTCCTTCATGGAACAAAATGTTTCTAAAGCAGTGATTCTGCAGCCTCCAGACATTTCCTTCTATTTATTGCTGCTTCCACTCAACCCATTTTGGAAACTCTGGCCCTAATTCCTCCAAACACCTGTGCTTCCTAATTGGGTACTACTATGGAAACACCGCCTCCTCAGAGCTAGAGGTGCATCAAAAAAGTTTCAACAATAGACTATAACGAAACACTAATTTGTTTGAAATTTTGCAGTGCATCCTGTGGAGGGCAGGGGTGGGGAAAGTAAGCCAAACTTTAGACTCAAGAGGCTCGATAGTTTTGTTAGTACCTCTTATAAGCAAAGATTTTATGAAGTCATACCTCGCATAACTTTTGTGAATTGTCTTTTATACAATGTCTGTCTCTTTTATAATTTCTGTCTAGGTAAAACTGATTCTCATGGGGCAAATTGGATGGAAGTCTAAGGAACTTAATGTGATTGTTTTTGCTGTATTCACTTTAGGGCTGTACTGACACAGAAACAGATACCCCCAGTATGTTCTCCAGACTTGCTAGCAGACAGGTTTCCTGTGGAACGGGTAAAGACACAACTCAAACTAGTGACATAAGAGCCAAACCTAAACTGAAGCACCATGATTCTGGGATTTGTGAGAAGGTAATAGGCGGCGTAATATCTGAATTCTCTGACAACTGGTAGGTTAACAAAACTGCACATTTTATTATAATTAATCATGAAGGTTCCTGCCAAGAAGATGGGGATAACCTACGAGTTAACACAATGAGTAATGACTTGGAGACTGTAAAAGCTCATCAGCTTTTTATTTCCACCCTGGTTCATTACTCAGCTGTCTTTGTTGCACTTCTGGCAAGCAATGGTGCTGTTTTGGTGAACTTAGCATCTGAAAGGTATGTTGTTTTGTGTTTGGTTTTAAGTGTGTATTCAGTAATATTTGTATTTCACTGTCCAAACTACTTGGTCAATCTTTCTGTTGCTTGCCATTTGCTATCAAATGAACACATATGGTGAGGGGTAAAAACCAAGGCTATCTTTAGCATATCACTACTTTTCAGTCAGTCCTCTGCTGTCCCCTTTTTTTTCCTTTTTCCTATACTTTGCATTTCACATATGCAAAATATTGCGACATACCTGTATGTCATTTATATCTTTCTTATCTGTGTTCATTTTTCAGACAACTGTAGATGCTGATGACATATCCATGGTGGAATTGAATGTCACAGAGTACACTGCTACAGCTACTGTAAGAATTATTATTTTAATATTTGGCATGGGTCTAACTAACTGAGGGAACAAAAACTAATGACAATCCCAGTCTCTGAGCACAAATTAAGTTTTTTTTTGAGAGGCAAAAATCACACGATACTCCCAAGAGAATATAGAAAACATGACCACAAAGGGTAGATCATTGCTGAAACTAAGCAGAAGGAGAACACATGTACTATGGGGTTCTTCTTAAGTCCAACTTCTTCAAGGAACTTGGACATTTTCTTGAATTCAGTAGGTCCCCTGATGAGGTCTGTGATTACCTTAGTAGAGCATAGAAGCATTAATTTTGTGCCATCTTTATGTGAATAATATACACAGTAAGCCGAGATAGTCATTCCGATAGAGGTACCTCTGAGACAGCCATAGTCTTGTGGCAAGTGCTGCTGTACAAAGTGACATTGTTAACTAATGTTCCCTTGTTTGGGTAGCACCAAACATCTAAAAAATGCAACTTGGAGGAAGTCAAGGTAAGTTTTTGAAATGTGCCATAACACCTAGTCAGTAAGATGTTGTGCTAGCGTCTATTTCTTCTTCCATGTAGCCAAGGTCCCAAAGCTACAGCATACTGATAAAATTTTTATGACATCTGCCACAAGTGAGTCAGCTTGCCTTAATTCTTGACAGACAGGGAAATAAGATAAAAGAGCTGACAGGTGAAAACAAGCCAGTTTTATCTTTGCAGTGTTAACCCTGATGTAATAATAAACATCTTAAACTTTCTTTTTCTTGTTAGTAGTGATCCTTATGAGCTATGGCTAGCCTTATCCTAACACACATTTTTCAGTCCTGTGCAAGTGACAGCTAGCATTGCTATTTTCAAAAAATGTTAATTAATCTTTCCCTTAATTCCTGTTTTCACTTCATTCTCTAGTTTGCTTCCCCCTTCAAACTTTCCATACTGTTATCATTACATTTTACATCACCTCTTGCCGCAGTGAACCTAAACAGTCCCTCTTTATGAAGGGACTCCTTACCTCTTTGAATTCATAGACTGCCTGAGCATATCCACAGCACTTTTGTTCATAGTTGAATGTGCTGTCATTAGCCCGGTTTTTCATCCAAGCAGACCAGCTCTTAAGTAGCAAATGCAAAGTCTGTGCTTTAGTACATGAACTTGTTTAACAGTTTTTTTCTCATAAATTATTAATGAAACATTAAAAAAATATTCAGATCTACCTTTCCCTCCATCCTTTAAGTTTGGTTTTGAGTTAGTCATGGGGATCGGCTTATCTAAATATATGCCACTTTTTCATAGATGATGCAACCTCATCTCCTTGTAGATGTTTGTGTTTTCCATTTCTTTTAAATCCTTGCATTCTTTAGAGAGTTGAGAGCCTGAACGGTATTGGACAAAGTAAAGGAGAGTCTCACCACAGACCACCTGCAGCCCAGATACCCAGCATTACAATAACATACAGCAATGTACAAGGAGTAGAGCAGCCTTCTGGATACAACTCTGGTTTCCTGTACCCTAAGATCAACAGCCACAAGCAGAACAAGAAGTCAAACAGCTAAGTGAGTGGTGTAAGCCAGAATGTAGCCTTAGCCAATACCTCTGGAAAAACTATGGACCAGCTGAATCCAGAATACCTTTCTACATTGTTCTGAAATGCTTCCACAAAGACAGAAGACAAGCAAGGATAAAAGCAAGGGGAGTAAGCTTTTCAGCATTAGAACTCTCTCCAGTGGTTCACTTCTTGGTCTGGGTCACATTGTAATTTTATTATCTCTTCTTTATGCAGCTCATGAAACAATTTCTTCCACTTGGATTTTACTCTGCTCAGGTATATTCCACCACTGCGTGGACCTTACCTACAAGGCTCCTAGGATTATCTTGAGAGGAAAGGGAAGCATGAGATTCAAAACTGGCCTTTTTTCACTTAGTGTAGTTTGACTTCAAAGCTATTACTAAGCTCAAGCTGAGAGGTTTGGGCAAAAACGTTCATTACTTCCTGAAGATGGTTTCTTCATTATTGCGATGTTCCTCAACCAAATGAAAACTTAATCACACAGTCAGTGCTCCCTTCTCTCATTAATGACATATTTTCCTTCATTTTCTTCTACAATCCAAGTGAAAGGCAATGCACTTGAGCAGTAATTTGAAGTCTCAGATCTTTATTTTAATTTCTGAGATTCTGGGTGAAGAGAAAGGAATTGCACTGAGGATGAGGCTATGGTCCTTTCCCTACTTAGCTTCTTTTTCCAACAGTCACTTAAGAGACCAGTTTAACCTGCTCTTAGCTAACCTCCCCAGAGCTATCGGAAAGTATTAGGAAACTCCTTCCAACTTTACTTTAGGAGGTTTCACGGGAAGAATGCAGAATTCAAAGCAATGTTTGTACTGAAATATCTTATGCGTAAGTCAATACATCTGCCTTCTAATACCTCGAAGTGGTTTACCTTTCGATGTGCTTTTCTAAAGTAAATCTTGGAAGAAGGGTTAGCTCTCCAAAAACAGTTGTTCTAGAGATGTCTGGAATCCACACCATCCCCACTTTAGCATTTTAAGTTTTCCCTTCTCTAAACAGCAGCATCCTTATAGCTGAGGGTTTTTTCCACAATGACTAAATCCATGAGATTGTACTTATTTCCCCTGAAAGGAAAGGAAAAGAGTTCTATGAAATAGTGATTTTCTGCTTTCCCTGGTTCCCCTTCTAGCACTTAAGAATAAATGGGCAGAATTCATTTGCAATCCTTAGCACTCTACATCACAGGAATTATGAGGTATAGTCAGTCCACAGCGGGGACGTACACCTTCTAAGCCCAAAAGCACAGGGCAGAAAGAGCTATTGAAACAGTTCTTCCCCATGGGCCCTCCAATAGTTCTCCCTTTGGTTGCAATAATGGAGGGAACCCAGCAAGTCATTTTGTCCTAAGTAAATCAGTTCTTCCTTACGTTACATCAGAAAAAGCCATAAAATCAATAAAAATGCAACCAGCTTATTCCTTTGAGGGGAAAAAAGTAGTCAGTGGGTTCCAGAAGATATGGGGCACTGTTTTGAAACAAACTTCTGGAAACTTACTTTGAACTGAGGTTCATTAAAAGGAAGGTTTTTAAAACTAAAAATGGAGGTGATAATGACTTCTGCAGCTGCCAAATGTTAGATCATGAAAAAGTGGGCCATTCAGGCTGGTAATAAGCTGCCAAAAGAAACAAACTGTTCAAAATCAAGGATGTTTTTTTGTAAATAAAATCGTAGGCATTAGAAATGGAAAGGAGCTATTACAGTTTCTCCCCTCACCTACCACAACCAGATATTGTCTCCAGGCAGAGGACAATATTAAACTGATAATATATACAGCTAGCAATAAGGAGAAAGAAGGGAGAAAACATACCATCTTCAACAAAGAAGTATGTCCAAAGATATTAATCAAGTCCAAGGAATTTTATTATGACTTATTGCTTAGGCTTTTAAAATTATTTAAAAACATGAAGCATGTAATTCTTCCCATCCTTTGTCATGAAGGCCATTCACACCAGTGAAAACTGGGAAGAAATGCTAGCAAATGCTGCCCATTTCATACAGGTCACAAAAGGCTGAACCTGTCAAGAAAACAGGTCAAAATTCACACATGCTGTTTCATGTGCTAATAAGAATTGCATGGTATGTGTCACTAAGAGCTAGACCCTTTGCCTCTGTCATAATTTTGTTCCCAAGTAGTATTCTTGAAGACTATACTTTGCTCTCTTCTGCATTCCCTTCCTCTTTTAGAGGGTATAAAAAGAATACTTCCACGGCTAGAAAAGCCTTATGAATCTGCAGCATGTTGTTCTCTATATCCTTCAACTCCAATATGTACTAGAGATTAGTTTGTATCTATAAAAAGAACTACAGCTGTTCATGCTTGTCTACTTATAAGAGGCTTGAAAAGCATACATTAATTAGTGAGAATTTGTTTGGGAGCACTTCAAAACTCTTGTGTGTACTCCCTGTGTAATTAACAGCTTTGCCTTCCCTTCACCTCTACTGAGACTATAAAAATCATTCAGGGAAAAGCCTACAAAATTCATTTCACCTGAATATCTCTCCAAGTGATTCACACTGTAACTCCAATGGCATTTGGAATAAATCATTATTAGTTCATATTTCACCTCATCTTAGCAGCTTTATTTGTGTCCTGTATCCTCTACTTGGCAGCCATTCTTTCCGCTTTGCTGTCTCTTTACACCCTTTAACACGGATGACTGATTGGGATTAAAATAATTTAGGACTGAGATGATTCATGTTTCAGTTTAAGTCAACTGTACAGCCTGTTCTGCACTGGAGAGACCACCTGTAGTTTACCTTGCACGTGGGTATGTTCCAGTGACTTGGAGGTGTGAAAGGACTAGGGCAAAACTGAGGTGCTTCCCTTTGGCCTTTTGTGCAGCAGCAGCTGTTCATAGAGCAGCCTGCTGGCAATGGCAATAGCAAGCGGAGGTGTGAGTTAACAGACAAGCTCTTCACCTCCATGGACTCGAGCTCAAATTCAGACTTGGGTCGCAAGTGAAAATGTTTGGTCTGATCATCCAAGCAATTCTGCAAAACTGCTGAGCAATTGGTCACTATTGATGGTCCTGCGAAGAAGGTGCCAAGAACCAGTGTAATAAAAGGCTGTTGCAAGTCAAGATTGAAGTACTGCATAAGGCAGCGGTCACAAGCTGCCAATCTTTGCAATTTTCTCATACTGCCAGGGGTCTTAGTCCCTGTGTTTTCCAGGTTACAGCCTCATCTTCCACACTTCTGGAAACTCTTTTGCATCCACCACTGGACTAAAAGTTGTCATCATAGCATGTGTCATTGAGTAAATTTTCACACATTCTCAGGTAAGACAGATTAGCAAAGAGTATTTTTCTTGAAGTTACATACAAAACCAACAGCAAGCTTGACATTCAGAAAAAAACAAAGGCACCTCCAATGCTTTTTGGGTGTTTCTACAGCTCTTTAGGGCATAACATGGGTAAGTCGCATGTGTTCCCATTTTCCTCAGTGTGACTGGTGCCATTTTTTACTTAGGCCATTCCAAGAAGTGCTGCCATGCGGCCCTCATCTTTCTCTCATCCCCCAGTGAAAGTTATTAGCACCTCAGTAGCTCTGACAGGGCATTTGTCTGTCTCTGCTTCTGAAACCACTATTTCCACAGGGCTCTATTGAGAGAGGGCGCTTATCTGCAAAGCAATGTTAGTATCAGACAATGGTATTTCAGGGGCTGAGCAACAGGTATCTCAGTTCAAACACTTGTGCTTGTAGCCTTGCAGTTGTTAATGTCATAGGAATGTGAGGAGTCCTGTGTTATAAATAGGTTTATACAAAGGCAGTCTTAAAAACAAAGAAATAAATTATTAGTACTGTCATTCCCAGCAACCCTGGACATGGACCACAATCCCATACATGAAACATTTCGTGTAGAACAAAAAGATTATTATACCTTCCTTACCCCATCAAATTTACAGCCCAAACGCTCATTTTCAAACTCATGCAAAGTTCACAGTTGTCAAGATTTGTAAGTTGTCCTACTTACATCCATTCTAGGGACAGTAGACTGAGTAGATCATCAGTGTGAGCTTAATAAAGCCAGAAAAGTTTCTCTAGAGCAAATCTAGCCTTAACAGTCCAATATAAAGCACAAACATTAGTAGGAAGAATTTTTTTTGTAGGAAAATACTTCTTTTTTAGTTACAGCAGTCCTGGCAGCAGCAGGGTTCTGCTAGAGACACAGCACAGGAATTCTATGTACCTGGCTCACAGAGCAAAGCAAATGCTGCAAGAGTCATGTCAGCGTTAGGAAAATGCTAGTACATTTTCCAAACACTGATATCACCTCACTGGGAATAGAGATGTCAGGATCTCATGATATTAGACTACAAAGCTGGCCTCATGGTGGATGGTTGGCATATTACCTACAAACACTTTCTGGCAATGAAATTGGCTCTCAAGATTAAGATTCACCTGAAACTGGGGGTAAATAGTAGGACCAATGGCTGGGAAGAACAGAAAGGGATTCATCCCTCTTTACAGTGACTTTTCGTCCCTACCCTTCCAGGTTTATTTATTTATTTATTTATTTATTTTTAAACTTGCACAAATAGCAGTACTGATGCAGATTTAGTACCAAAGATTTTTTTGATCACTTTCAGGAAAATTTTAACCAATCCTTGCCTTGGAGACTTTGTCTGGGAGAACCTTTTTAAGACCCACTTTCATTTGGGCTACTACAATACATACTCAGTCATAATTCTTTAGAACTATGACTGAGAAACACAGAAATTCATAGCAAAAATGGCCTAAGTAGGTCTTCTGATGCTGACTGTAACTTGAAAGATAAGTAGAATTTCAATTTTATCAGGCTTGAGTCAAGCCTTAGGTATGCTGCAGAGCAAAGTGAGCTGCAGCTCAGGTTAAACTGTCTCAGCACACAATGAAACACAGACATAACCTGAAAGTAAAGCTCATCATGTGCCTCTTAGTCCATTATTATTTGGCATTTTCATTTATGGAGTCATATGTGATTTTCTAATATTACAGTTTATCCTGGAGATAGTTATCTCCTACATTAGTAATGGGAAATTTTACAATAGCGCAGTTGCAGTATATGTTGCTTTATATGAATTTATGTTTCTTTCTTCCCACAAAGAATCTGCTCTCAGTATTATCATCCAACTTCAGCATTCTATCTTGTTATGAATAAATAGCTTCAGACACTAAAAAAATGAACGTGACACATATGTAAAAACGTTGCTAAGGGGAACTTTTGCAAACCATGTTCTACCCACAATATAAAAACAAAGCCATTATTCATTTCCCTCAACATTTAGACTTCACTCTGACTTCCACATGTGTACAAGAAGATTCTTCAGAAACAGACACAAAAATCTGAGACTACGTCATTCGATAGCACAAGCTCTCCCATGTAAAGTTTTATAAAGGACATCTCCTGAATAGGCCGTGGGACACTTACGGGCATACGTACAATGGCGATATGTTTTCCACTGACTGGAAAAATAGAATGGAAAATCCATACCCTTCCACACAGTGCCATGCCTGAAGGGTCACACAGAAAATGACTGTACCTCTAATGTAACAGCACTTCCTTCAAAAGCCCCAGCACTTTACAAATGCATTACATATGCTCAGATGCACCCTTTGGATAGGTATAATTGATTTTTATAAAGTTTTTCAAATGCTTGAAGTTAATCATGTGCATTAACATTTACACAACCCCTCAGGACACACAACTCAAATGAAGGGGTTATGAGTATGTTAGGTCAGTACTAAAAGTGACTGAATTTTTAAAATATTTTCCCAGTCTAGTATTTGCTGCTAACTCCATGGAACTGTACATTAATACATCTCCTAAGTTTCACATTTTCTAAAGCCAAAGTTAATACTGATAGATGAGCTGGGCTGCAAACTCTATTGTTATTAGGCCTACTGTGATTTGATGTAGAAAGCAATACTTTGGTATGGCAAACCTTACAAAGAGGAGGAAGAACAGTCCTGAGAAAATGCACAAAAGGTGGAATCAGAAGTTCAAGATTCTATTTTTGTTTTTTTCCATGTTTTCTGTGTGACCTTGGGAAAATTACTTAATCTTTTCATATCTCAGTATTTCTACCTGTAAAATAGAGATAATATGCTCTTCATCATCATGAGGCTACTTTCAACTTGCTTTTGCAGTTTGTTCCAAGTTTCACAACTGGAAATATAATTTCTTTTTTCCACTGTTCACATTTTCTTTCTTTACTGCACAGTTATCAAAAAGTCTAAACTATACTGTTACATATGAAAGTCAGAGATTGTTACTGAAGTGGCTAAGGGATGTAATTCATTTTCTCAACTGGAGTTACTCAACAGAAATAATTTACAGACACCCACCAAGCTGACTTCAGTTATCATTTACTGAAGGTATATTTTACTTAGTAACATGAGTCAAGTAGAGTCAAGCATTTTAATGGTAAAATGTAACTCATAAAAATATGTATCATGCAATTGTTTACATTCTTTGACCAAAGAGCCCAATATGTAATAATGCATTCCCTTGAGGAAGCCGAATATTAAAAATCACTGGATCAAATTTTGCTCTATGTTGTATAAGCAAAAAGGAAAACTATCTGTGGAGAAGGTGCTGAAACGGATCCATGGGGAGAAGCAACTAATTAACAGGAGATGATTTAAGAGAGGGATCCTTGAAAGAGGGCTGAGGCCTCATCAGTAAGGTTTGTCCCTTGAAGTCAGCAAAGTCAGATAGTAGAATCATTTTTAGGGTTTTCTGCTCTACTAATGGGGCAAAAATCATCAATGGAAGAAGGGAATCATTGACCAGCAGCGTCATCCAGGAAACAAGGGCAATATTAACAGGATGAAGCACTACAAAATCAAACCAACAACATTTTCACAGCCTTCCCTGGATATCACCTAGAGTGAAAATCAGAGAAAACTGCATAGTGCAGCCTGCTCTGAACATCAGATAGTTGTTTCTGCCCTGTCCAGACACGAGCTACCTTATTCAAGGCCAACTTCTACTTTCATGCACAAAAGACCTCCATTAATGTCAAGGGATTTAAAGTAGGGCAATTCATCAAAGTTTGAACTCCAGCAAGTGTTAAGAATACAGTGAGGCTCAGCCATAAATGGAAGGAATGAAGGAAAGAATAAGACTATATTCTTAAAAACTTATAGAAACATTTCTAGTGCCTGGAGCATGGGGCTAATATCAGAGTGCTGGATTCTCTAAGGTAACTGCCCAGTGTTGAGCTGTGACTTTGAGGAAATCAGTTCTCCATCAGACTGCGAGTAGTATTAATATACACTAGACTGGTCATAGTTGTAAACACATAACCAGAGTACAGAACATACCTCAATGATTTGGGTAATACCTCTCCCCTTATTTGTCTATATTAGACATGCTATGCAAATTCACTTAAAAAAAGAGGAAAATAAGAAATACGGATTTAAAAACAAACTGAGAAAAATTGGTTTTCTCTTTTTTAACCAAAAGTTTCAGATCTGAATTTAGAAGTTCTTTCCCAATGCCACTGCTCACCTTCATCCTGTTGTGCAGACTGCAGAGAGCCTGCTCAGCTCAGCCTGCCCACCTCAGCTCCTAGAGATTTTTTTCATTTTCCCTAGTCCAGGCAGAGAGTGACCAGCCAACTCTTTGCTTGCTAATCCACAGGGCCAAAGGCGGGCCTTCGCTTACCCTTTCCAAGGACCTGGCGTGAAATAGCTGTTTCTCAACTCACTGCTCTTTGTAACCCTGATCTCTTTGAGTGCCTGTAAACTCAGGTCTTAGCTCCCTTCTACCAGGCAGATCCTGCAGTCAAGAATTCCTTGTCACTCACCCCAGAGACAGTCCTGGAGCAGTCCAGCCTTCAAGCCCTCCAGGGTCTTGCCTCCCAGCAGTGTCACTATCTTCTTCTAGTTCTCACTAGTTCATACTTCTAGTACCCCTTTCCAAGCAGTCCCCAAAGCCCTCAGGTGCCAAAGCCAGCATTAACTAAACACAGCCCCCTCCTGGCTTCTAAAGAAATCACGTACGCTTCCATCTTAGCACGTAAACATATGGAATCTGGGTTTATAATAATCCTCCAACTGTTATTTAAAAATATGAATCCTTTTGATGCTGCTGTCCTCAGCTGAAGTCTCTGAGTAACAGAAGCACATGGCAGAACCCTTAACGAGTATTGATACACCTTATTTGAAGTGCCGTTTTCTAGATGCACTGGTTAAAACTCACTTTCTGCTGCTGCTCAGTGAAGTAGGAAGAGAACTTAATCTGATGAAGGACAGGGTTGAGATAGTAGCATCAGGCAGCTCAGTGGTTGGTCATATTCACTGCATAGATTCCTTCTGAAAATCATTCCTCTGAAAAAGAAGAAAACACACCAATCTTTCAGGTCTTGGATCATTATGTTCAGTCAGATGAGAAATAAGATTCATGCAGTAAAAGCTGTTCTCTTTGGGCACTGCGGAGACTGTTTATTTCGACTAAAGGAATTAAAAACATGAAAGCTCCATGAAACATCATGTGAAACTCCATTTCAATAAATCACATCCATTTTAATTCTTGCTTTATCCCAAATTGTTACAGTAGAGAATGGCCAAAGGCAAAGGAAGCAAAAAAGAAACACAGTTCAGGATACCCATTAGCACTGCATCAAAATAAAGTGACTGGAAATAATCTAGGGAATCCTGACATGTTGCAAAACACAATAACTTTATATGAAACATGTCTCTTCTCTTTCCTGTTGTAGGCCACTGTCAGCAAAGGAACTTAGAGTTACCATCTTGTGTCAGATTTCTCTTTGCTTCTTTCACTGACTCAGCCCTTCTTGATTTTTCTCATGTGTAGGAGCCAAACCAGAGTGATGCCAGAGGCAGGGCTAAGGAGGCCACAGCACGTGTTAGAGGGCTGCCGTCTGGCAGCTTCCCTTCATTGCGCTGTCTCCTGAGATAGAATGAATCCCCATCACAGCTGAACCTGCTCCATTTTTACTGGGTCACAGTACAAAGACAATTGCTTATTAGATCAGGTCATGAACATGGCAATAGTGTGAGCTGCCTGAATTCCACCTTTTTAAAATAAAATAACTGCAGGAGGTTTCAAAATAACACAGCTGATTGCCCAATATCATTGGAAGCCATTTCTGGGAAACCTAGGATTTTGGTTTTAGATAAGATCAGTGCATTTCTTTTGCCAAAAGATGGCCAGGGCCACCTCCCTTTCCAGAACAGTCATACAGGTAGGAATGGCATGACACCAGTAAGGACTTGCAGCATAATGCTTCAGCCACATGAGGTGGATTCTGATGGAAACTAGGTTTCAGAGAGATGTAATTTCTCATCCACTTTTTAAGGATTCTCTGAGCAGAAAATCATGGCAGTTAAACCACTTCACATGGATCTCAAATCAGTTCTGAATTTGTCAGTTAAAAATGTTAAAACAAAACAGAAAGTCCTGTGGCAATACAGCAACATCCCCTACTAAGTACTTGCTGTCTTAGTGATTAGTTTCCTACTTGCTTAAGATTTTCACAATACTAGTATTTCTTCCCCAGTTTTGGATCTCTCAGGACTGGAGACAGAGGTTTGAAACAGGATCCTGCTTCTGCAAGGGATATTCAGTTATACTTCAGCAACTGGAACTCTTTGGAAGTCCCAGCCTAAGTACTAATAAAACAGTCTCAGCTATTGCATATTCAGTGCAAATTACACTCAAAATATTGGTTGATTCGACAAGTCAAGAGGACACATAATGCTTCTGTTTCAACATGTGACTAACTTGTAGGCACCTGTCTTTCTTTGCTTCCTCCCTCCAAGAGCTAGTGGCTTGGTTCTACTTAAGAAACATTGGTTCCAGCAGAATTATTTGACTTCAGTTATAATTTGACTGTTATTATTTTACTTGATCTCAATATGCAAGATCTCATTGAAAGAAAAAAGCTCATCACAGAGCACACATTTCATTGGAACTTTCATTCCAGTCCCTCTACAAATAATATCCAACTTGTAAAGGAAACGGCTGAGGAACAAAAGAAGATAAATGGAATAAGGAATAAGACATTCCTGTTGACTTGTCTGGGAGTTCTGTTCGTGTTAACTCATGCACTCCTCTAAATATGGGGGAACTGAATCAGGTTACTCATATAACAGTATCCTGAATTTGTATCCCACCTGTCCTCCCTTAGGCCACTGAAACTCAGTTGGAAAGCTTGGCTGACCCTAAACAAACTTTTGATTATTGAAATGGCCAATAAAGTTACATAATAAATCAATTTGTTTATTTTACGTGTTGTGATTGAACAGAGGTAATCAAGAATTGAACATGGTCTGCCTTTCTCTACCAGTCCTTCATTCCGCTTACTGCAAGAAAACGTTGTGCAAGTGCAAATTACATAGCCAATTTGTCAGTTCCCATCTTCCATGAGCTGTACACTTCACATCTGACTATCAAGACGTTCCTGATCTTTCCTCCTTTCAACTGAGAAACAATCTTCCTACACACCTTTCAAATAGGGAAAAAATTACCACTTGGGAGAATCCAGCTAAGTCAGCTAGCATGCTCCCTCACCCTGCCCTTCTTGCTTTGAGTTCAGTTCCTCCCTTATTCCCAGCACAACCGAAAACACTAAGAAAGGAACGGAAGAATGTGTGAATGAAAACTGAGACGATCATGGTTAAATCATTATTAAATAGCCAAGTCCTCATCTGAAGCAGTTTTGTCACTGTATTTTGTTGGAGCATTTGGCTACAGTCTCCTAATTGATATTGCGTAGCAAATGTTTGCTTTTGCACATATTCTCTTGTGTAGATTTATGTAACTGGCAGGGCAGACTGCTAGCATAAATGTATTAAATGAAAACTGTTATGCTTAGGTTTCAGTCTAGTTTGTTCTATTTCCCTCTTCACAGACATACTGCTACAATAATAGCTTACTCCAGGTTATCCGTTGAGGTGGCAGTGTTAAACAAATTCACTTTATGCTTGGAGGGCCAGGAAAAATTCTGTGGGATGTTGAGAGGTGGGGCACTGAGGTGCTACCCTTTGAAAAAAGCCATATACCAGCAGTCATTCTCCAGTGGCTTCCAAGTTTAATTTAAAATCATTATCTTTACCTGCAACTACAAAGTGGCCAAAGCATTACTTGTAGGCCACTGTGAGAAAAGCTGCTGAGCCAGTTCACATGTTCCACTTACAGTTAAATGAAAAATTCTCGGAAAAGTATGGGTCATTTTGCTCCTCCTTTACTGCTTTGATGCAGTGAATATATCAGCAGCAGAGCAAAATATTTGTTAACTCTCGTTTACTAAAGTAGGTGAGCTGGGCAGTCTTTCATTTGGATAATCTAGACGTCATATATCCCTTTGTAAATACCTCTTTTAAAAGGCTCAGAGAATGTATATTTTAATGCTCACACAATTTTTTAGTGCTCAAGGAAAAGTGGTGCTTGAGTTAAGTCCTTACTTGGAAAAGCCAACTGGTTCACAGTTTTCTCAGTTAAGTTTATCCTAGTCTTCAGACATCACAATTAAAATTGTTTCAATAAATCAACAGGCTCAACTGAACAAATCATCAGATCAAGGCACCCAGTAATCAAACTGAACAAGACTGATGCTCATCTGACATTATTTTGTGGTAACCATCAAAGATAATCAGTTCTGAGCCAGTGTGGCATTAACTCCCTCTGTGACCTTGACAATTCAATTTACTGCAGTGCCCAAGTTTATCTGTAAATGGGCATATCGTTTACTCTTGGAGTGCTGCAAGGCAAAATTAGGAAGGTTCTGCACAAAGGTTGCAAAATGTAACCTTTTTTCCATACTCAAACAGAGGATTAGCAGTGCCTGTTTTAAGTAAGATGCAATGATGGATTAATCAGCCTTCAACTGAGAGATGCAGAGAGATATTGAGTGAAACAGGTGGGAAGAGATTCACAATACAAATTCATACAAATGGCATGCATTTACAACTGAATACTTGCAGCTGAACAGTGAGCTAGAATTAAGAGGCCAACGTTTATTTAGAAAAACTAACTGAAAATAGATCAAGTTTAAACTTAAAGAGAATTCCAGCTCTTCTTCTGTCTAAAATCGGAGCACAAGATTTGTGGATATTGTGTAGTCAACACTGACATTTTGAGGCTGGACTGGCCCCAAGTATGAGCGCAGCCTGGGTTATGAGTCAAGCTGTGCTGCTGGGGTTCATCCTGCTGACAGTCCATCTTGAATTACCTACTGCCATAAGTCTGTTTATACTCTGTGCTCGGAATATTATGCTAATAATGTAGCTCAGGGAAATGATAGGAACAGTCCAAGGAGGTTACCATAGGGACAGCCTTCTTTTTTATGTTTGAGCAAAACTCTAGAGTTGCAATTCACAATGTTTTATTGAACTCTGTGTAACAGCTTGATGCTTTGATTGTTTTGTTGGCTTGTTTGTTTGCTCTTGTATGTGGGCAACATCAGTAACTTTGCAAAACCAGTAAGATAAGACTGAAAATGGGAATGATGAATCTCTGTCTTAAAAGGGTAAAACTACCAAAGTAGAGTCACTCTAAAAATATGATTCTCACCTGAGCTTTGCTTGCTACATTTTACTAAGATTTTCTCTAAAATTTCTGCAAAATAAAATAATTTTGAAGATCCAAAATATTAGATTCCTTTGGCAGCTTTTTTTGCCAATGCCAGAAATTAAGCTACACTCCCACGTGAATCAGACTGTTAACTGGACATATCTATAGTCCTAATTTTAAAGAAATTACTTCCAGTCTTTTATCAGAAGGGAATTGAAAATTGTGAGTTGTTTTGCAAATTGCTTATTCATTCGTTAATGACAGAAGGAACAGATCACTGAATCTCCTGCCCCCTTACACAGCATGTGCAAAGGACAGCGAAAGTCAGAATGGCTAAGCAATAAGCAATCACAAATAGAAAGGCCTCATTTACTGGAGCTGTTACGGTTTGGGTAAATGGCAGTGCAAATGCACCCCAGATCTGCACTCCTCTAAAAGTTAGCACTTCTCTCTGAACAGTCACAGCAAAGTCACCACAGAGAAATAACACCTACACAGCCCATCAAAACCAAAGGCAGTATCTTGTCAGTGGTTGAAATCAAGTAGAGGCTCCCAGAAAGCCACGCTCATCACTAGTTTATTTCTGAACTCGGAACTGTATCCCCTTCAGCTGGGCAGAGAATGAGATCAGACATCAAAAGCATTATCCCGGGAGAAAGCACGTCCATATTTTGTGCTGCCGTGTATTTACTTTACATGCTAATTTTCCTAACGCCACCACTGGTGAGGCACCCCTCAGTAGCTGAGGAGGCCAGCCTTCTTGGGCAGCAGTCATTCTTTTACATTGACATCCATGATGGTTGTACCTTCAGTTTACAGTTACTGCAAGTAAACTGTGCAAACAGCTTACCAAAATGCCTCATAACCCTAATGAAATAATACTGCAGAGATTTATGAAAGATGACGGGCTTATTTATGGGGAAAACAATCTTTCTGTGACTGCTCTGAGGCTGAACAGATGCTAATGCAACAGTTGGGGAGATCAGGTTGTGATTAGAAGAAAGGACAAAAGACTTGGAGAAAGACTTGTGGAAAACCCAGAATTAGCCCTTGACAGATCTGAATTTCCCAAGAAAGGAAATTGCCCAGGCTGGAATGAAACCCATGGGTCAAAAGCAAATCACACTGAGTGAGTCACAGAGAAAAATGGACAGCTAAATCTACCAGTAAGTTACTTTCCAGAAAGCAAATAGGATTGTTTGCACAGGATGGCCTGGCCAGAGTAGTCTCAGTCTTCAGCTTTCCATACTAAGAGGTGATCCTGAAGGTGTTTCACAGAACTATTCCAAGGCCATTGGTAGGTCAGCAAATATTTTTGAAATGTTACTTAAAACACAAGTTTAATACTATCACTAGTGCTAGCTAGAAAAACAGAAGAGATGATTTTGACCCTCCAAAAGACAGGCACAAGTCTTCTGGGAACAAGTTTGTAGGCTCCTTTAGAGAGTGCTGAGCAGGTAGAGCTCCCATAGTTTCAAATTCCCTGGCCTTGAGTGACTTAATGAGAAACACAAAAGCTAGTGGATACCACCCTGTTTCAAACAAAAACAAGTTCTGAAGCAAAACTGATCCGCTGCTTATCAGAACAGGATTATGGGCCAATTTGCAGCCATCCTTGCTGATGTTTTTACCAGGGAGCAGAAAATCAGGTTGCGAAAGACCTTTTAAAGGCTCAGGTA
This sequence comes from Morus bassanus, assembly GCA_031468815.1. Lineage (NCBI taxonomy): Eukaryota > Metazoa > Chordata > Aves > Suliformes > Sulidae > Morus > Morus bassanus. Next base: position 10,742,065 of record CM062583.1, read on the forward strand.
TAAGCCTAAATAATCTAAATATGATTTTTTCTATCACATGTAGAATGGAATAATCTAACAGACCATCACCCTATTCATAACAAAATAAACATAATTTCCCTCCATCTGGATCATGTTTTCCAGCCTAAGTCATCAATCATGCTACTTTATAAGGCTTGCTCATCTGCGGGAGAACTGTCTGTGGTCATTTTACAGCTTTTGTTATTTAAAGAGAGCTTCTAAGAGACGGAAGAGTCGATGAGGAATTCAAAGGATGACAAAGAGCTGCAGCTAACTTCAAGGATAATAAAGCATGTATTTTCATCCTGATATTAATTAACACGGATCCCCCTGCAAAAAGCCTTTGACAATCAAAATTCCTACCCCTTAAACGTGGTACTGAGGGTCTGAGGAGGGTTTTAAATGCACATGCATATATCATATGAAACTAGTACAGAGCACATGGAAGTGCCTAGCCATGTGCCACAGAAAGTCACATCAGATTCTGCCCTCACCTAATCTTCCTAAAGAGAATCAAATAGCCTTGATGCAAACAGGGTATGAGCTTGTAGAAAAGGGAGGCTTACAGCATGGTAAAAGCATTATTCAAAGCTAAAAAATGAAATATCTCTTGAAGTTCTGAAGCTTTCTGGTAGAAAAAAGAAAAGATATTTAGGTCTTTTGTTACACCAACTTCAGGATCAAATAATCACTTACTTGAAAAGTACCTCATTGCACAGTTACCCCCTGCAAATATCTATTATTTTCATTAATTGGTAGATATAGAAGTATCTATCATCATCAGAGTTGGTTAGCATCACCATTTGTAAATAAAGATACAGAAAGTTTAAATAAATTGATTTGAGTAAATTTCTTACATTTTACCATACAATTTCATTGCTGCCTCAAGACTAATCTGACAGGCAATGGTTCATAGTTCTGGTAACTGTGTAATAAGAAGCAATTCTAAAAAAATAGTTCAGTATTTCCATGGCTCAAGGCATCAGTAGCCACAAACAGCTGTTTTAAAATTCATTTTCTAATTGCTGTCTTTATTAAAAGACAAATTGAATATACTGCTGTCAGCATCAACACTTTTTCCCTGATGAGATGTGTAATTTTAGCTATGAATGAATTTTGGGAAAGGTGATATCTAATACACTGTTGAAAATTAAGTGATCTATAAAACTGACTGTACACAACGCTATGGTATGTTTTTCTTCCTTCCACAGCAGCCATCCCATGATTTTCTGTATTGCTATTTAAAAAAAAAATATTAAAAAAATTGCAAGGGTTTTGATTTTATAATCCATGGTAAAACTGATCTGCTCTATTTGCAGGTTGTCTTAGATCTGACAAACCTTTCATATGAACTGCATCGTCTCATAGTAATTATCGATAACTTTAATGCTCTGTGAAAAGCAACATATTCAGGCATTTGACAAGATGCAGAATGTTTCCTTTGGGGATGTACACTGACTTGTCAGTGGAATATCTTTGCCCCTACCATTAAGTCACAATACATATGAATATGAACTTTGGCCAAATATAAATACAGAAATAATTTAGATCGTGATTTCCTGGCCTGGTCCGTGCATCCTGCATATTGGACCAAAAGTCCCCACTTAACGTGTGTCACAGTCAGTACTTAGGCACGGTGCAGGTGTGGAATAAAGGTGAGAAATACTAAACCCCAACTGCAATTCTTTTAAGTAGGTTAGTAGATTGTGTTTATCCTCAGCAAGTTTGCAGATGACACCAAGCTGAGCGGTGCAGTTCACATGCCAGAAGGATGGGATGTCATCCAAAGAGACCTGAACAAGCTGGAGAGGTGGGCCTGTGAGAACCTCATGAGGTTCAACAAGGCCAAGTGCAAGGTCCTGCACCTCCGTTGGGGCAACTCCTGGTATCAATACAGGCTGGGGGATGAAGGGATTGAGAGCAGCCCTGCAGAGAAGGACTTGGGGGTACTGGTGGGTGAAAAGCTGGACGTGAGCCAACAATGTGTGCTTGCAGCCCAGAAAGCCAGCCGTATCCTGGGCTGCATAAGAAGCGTGACCAGCAGGTTGAGGGAGGTGATTCTGCCCCTCTACTCTGCTCCGGTGAGACCCCACCTGCAGTTCTGCGTTCAGTGCTGGGGTCCTCCACACAGGACAGACATGGGCCTGTTGGAGCAGGTCCAGAGGAGGGCCACAAAAATGGTCAGAGGGATGGAACACCTCTCCTATGAGGAAAGGCTGAGAGAGTTGGGGTTGTTCAGCCTGGAGAAGAGAAGGCTCTGGGGAGACCTTATTGCAGCCTTTCAGTACTTAAAGGGGGACTATAGGAAGGATGGGGACAAGCTCTTTAGCCAGGCCTGTTGTGACAGGACAAGGAGTAATAGTTTTAAGCTAAAGGAGGGTAGATTTAGACTGGATATAAGGAAAAATTTTTTACAATGAGGGTGGTGAAGAGCTGGAATGGGTTGCCCAGAGAGGTTGTGGAGGCCCCATCCCTGGTAACATTCAAGGTCAGGCTGAACCCGGCTCTGAGCAACCTAGTCTAGTTAAAGATGTCCTTGCTCACTGCTGGGGGGTTGGACTAGATGACCTTTAAAGATCCCTTCCGACCCAAACCATTCTCTGATTCTATGATTCTAGGTTAGAGCTGAGCTGAGAATGTCTTCGAAACGGTTGGTTTCTATTCCAGCGATGCCATTGCTGGATTTATTCCTGCACACGACTTGTGAGATTCTCTCGGACTCCTTCTAAAGGTTCTAGACCTAGTTAGGTTCTACAGGTTCTGAAGGTTTAGAACCGCTGCCGTTCGCGACGCCGCGCAGGGGGTCGCTCCCGCCGCGGCGCCTGTCCCTGGTGCTGACGGGACGGCCCCGCCAACCCAAACACGCCGCCCTCGCCCTCCGCAGCGCGGCCCCCGCGCCCCGCGAAGGCAGGCGAGCTTCGCTCCCGCCCTGCCCGGCGGCTCCCCCAGCCCAGCCCAGCCCAGCCCAGCCCAGCCGCCCTCCCCTGCACATCCCAGGCGTCTCAGGTGGGCACTGCGTGGGCTCCGGCGTTTCAACGCTTGCGAACAGTCTTTTTTTTCTTTTTTTTTCTTTTTTTTTTTTTTAAAAAAAACCAAACTCATAAAGCAGTATCCCAGTCATTGCACTGAGAAAACACCTGCCCTTCTGGAAGATACTTTTGGCGGCAAACTATGAAAAATTCACCCAGTGCTGCTGGAAAGAGGGGTGTATGTAGCAGGTAGGTTGGGTCTTGACAAAACTCAGCAGTCATATGAAGTTACCACAAGGCCAAGTATCAAAAAATAAAAGGGGGGGGGGGGGGAACCCTTAAAAAAACCCTTAAATTCAAGCGGGCAATTACGTCGTTCATTCTGTATTTTTTGAAAATTGCCTTCCAAACCCTTCATTCTCCTCTTGGGCTATCGTTTTAACTTTTCCGCTCAATTAAAACGCCCATTACCTATCAACACCAGCGAACCACCGAGGGGGAAAAAAACTTCACTTTTCCTAAGGGGAAATCACGGATTTCACACGTGCTCCGGCGGTGAGCAGCGGGGGGGTGAAGGCTGCGGGCTCCAAGCTCGCAAAGCCTTAAAGCACCCGCCTCAGAGGCTTCCCTCAGCTCGGGCAGGGCTCTCCCGCCCGGGTGCAGCACCCGCCTCCCGCGGCGCCTTCCAGAACGCTCCGGGTCCCTCCGGAGGGCGCAGCCTTCCCGCCCGCTCCTGCCCGCCGCCATTTCTTCCCTCGCCGCGGCTCTGAGGGCGCCCAGACGCGTAACGCCCGGCGCCCGCCGGTACCTGCTCCCCACAGCTTTGTGTCACCTTCCCGCTCTGCCACCGCGGCCAAGAGGTGATCTCCCTTCAGAAACGGATTTTTTAAAAAAAAAAAAAAATAAAAAAAAAGCGTTCGGGCACGGCAGATAACGGTTTGTCCGTTAACGGTCACTCCGCAACCGTAAGTCCCCTCACGCTGCGCCTCCCCGCCCGCGCGGCGCCCCCTCACGGCGGCCCCGGGGAAGCCGCCGCCGGGCCCCGCCGCCTCCCCTCAGCGCGGCGCCCGGTGGGCACCGGCGCCCCGGGCACGCCACGCCCACGCGTGGCGGAGGGCTTTAAAGGCTCCACCTTGGCGGCGGCGGCGCTTCCCTCGCCGCGGGGGCTGGTGGTGTCGGTGTGGCCGCCGCCTCCCCCCGGGGCCGTCCGTGGGTGCGTGTGCCCGCGAAGCGCCGCCCGCTGAGGGGGCTTGGCCGTCCTGCGCCTGCCGACACCCACCCGCGCACCCACCCGCGGCGGCGCGACACGGTAAAGCAGCGCGTGGCCGGAGGTAGCGGTGGGCTCCCGGTCGGCCTCGAGCGGCCGGTTGCGTGATGCTGTGAGTGGGGAAGGTGGGTCGCGCCGCGGCGCTGAGGGAAGGAGCGGCGCCGGCGGCGGGGCGAGGGGAGCGGGGCCGCCCGGGTGCCCCGGCCTCTGCCGCCGGGCAGCCTTGCGGGCTGCCGGCGCTCTGCCGGCGAGAGGGCAGCAGAGAGCCCGCCGGGCGGGAAACGGCAGGCCCTGCGCTAGCCGGAGGCGGCCGGCGAACGACGACCGTAGGGTGGGAGCCACCTGCCTTTAAAAGTCTCCCCGCAGCTTTAAAAAGTTTCTCTAGTGGAAAATGTTACCCGGTAAAGCCGGTACTGGGAAGGCAGAAACGCCTAGGTGAGTCATTTGGCTGAAATCGAACTTTTGGGAGTCTGCTCAAGATCAAATCTTACGTCCTCGTGCCTATAGGAGTGCACCGCCACATTGGTGTGGTGTAGCGATCCTCAAGGAATCTGTGCGGCGCAGAAATTACGTTGACGGCACAGGATCCCTTTTCTAAGCCTTGTATGTTCGCTGCGCTCTGCCAAACCTCAGGCTCTCTGGAGGCAAGCCAACGCTGTAGAGGTCCTGTGGCACTGATGTCACAGCACAGTCCCTGGTCTGTGCGGAGCTGACAATGACCTGCACGTAGCCTCTTTTGCCTTTTTTTTTTTTTTTCCTTTTGGTGTGTGTGTTTGGGTTTTTCTTCTTTTGCTGTTTTCTCCTGTAAGCCAAAACAGTCAGTTAGCATCCCCTGCAGCAAGACGCAAATGACAGCAGTCACAGGGTTGCTATAAACTTTCCTGGTTTCAGCCCAGAGTTGGGGAAGAACAATAAAAACAGAACAGCAACACATTTTGCAGCCTTCTCTGTCTGGTTCAAGTACCTGTATTAGAAACTGAGCCCTGCATTTTAATCTAGTTGCTGCTGTTGACTCATTTTGTGACCTAAAGCTGGTAATTTAAGTCCTATGGCTACCTGTGTAAAAAGGAGATGGTAACAACAACAGGTATTTAGGTGTTCTTTACCTTAAAAAAAGAAAGTTGATATCTTGGCAAGATGGGTGCCGTAGAAGTGTTAAGAATTACACACTGTAGTGGGTGCCTTTAAAAATAACGACTGAAATGCTGGTAAGGTGAGAACTTAGGAACATACACTTAAGTCTTTTTGTAATACAGGGGCAAAAAAGTCTTTGTAAACAGCCTGGACAGGTACCTTTTCCTCTTCCCTTCCCTTGGTAGCCTGTTTCTCCACAGGTATGGTTTCCAGTTTAACATAGTTACTAAGAATCTTCAAGTCTTTTAAAGATCAAATCTGACTACGCTATGGTGTATACCCAGTCTTTTGTGGTAGTAAAAAGAGGTCATGGCAGGAAAAAAAAGAAAAAGGCCACCTAGCAGGGGAAAAAGTGTGAAATGTCATTTTTTTGTAATGGTGAAAGTAGTCACAGCGAAGGATGTAGAGGTGAGGGTAAACAGCAAATTTGATTAATTGGTAAGGTGATACTGGCAGCAGTAAACAGCCAAACAGAAAGCAGTTTGAGCTGCATTTCTGAAGGCATTGTATTACAGAGAAGGGAGATAATATTCTGCCATTACATTGCTCTAGCATATCTCCCCAGGAATACTATATTCTGTTGGGACCCACAAACCACATTACTAGAAAGGTGTCGACAAAGCAGAATCTGATGAAGCCCAAGAGCCAAGAAAATTTAGCGTCTTAAGAAAGATCAAAATACAGGACCTAGGACAACCTGATAAGGGGACTAAGAGGAACACAGAAATACCAAGTTCTGTGAGAACTGAAGGATTTAGATTAAATGGGTGAAACAAAGCTGTGCATAGAAGTACAAGGAGGATTAGCTGAACTTAGGTCAGAGCTCAGCAGTGAAGGAAAGGAGATGGCAATGAGCTCTTTTGCATCGTGGAATAGTCTTGATTTGGAAGCAATATTGAACTTGTGGGAAAAATCTTTGCTCTTGGTAATTACTTTTATATTCAATTTGACATTGGCAAGGTAGGAGTTCAGAGCTAAAACCTTTTCCATCTCTAATGTGTCAGTTTCAAATTCTTTAGTGCTGCTTAGCCAATATATAGTAAATATATGCTGTTTTGTCCTGTGGATTGCAATGAAGATCAGTCCCAGACAGAGCTGTTGTTTCCTCATTATTCCACATGCAATATAACTAACATTGGGTTAAATAAAAATTTTGGGAAACTCTAGGATTGCATATGTCAGACATCTGGTTCAAAGTTTGGGTTTTCTTAATGCATGTGTCTAGTTTCTTCCCATGCTCCCGATCCACCCTCTGCACCTTTCCACTCTTTTGAAAGAGTGTAGATAATCTTATGGGGGACAGTACTGGAATCCATGGGACAAAAAGGTCATGATTGTCACAAAGCTGAATGCTGCCTTCTTGTACAGCCACTCCCTCAGGTGAGGGACACTGAAACAAAGGCAGCCAATATTTTCGTCTGATTGCCTTTTAAAGGAATGTCTATCCAGCTCGTTGAAGATCTTTTTATCAAGGAAGAAATGATAGTTTATTCCTCTGCAGGGCAAGTCCTTCACTCACTTGAAGAAAAACATAAAAGGTTGTTGAAACCATGACCTTGCATGTGTCTTTTCATATGCCAAAGATGCATAGTCTATTGCAGATCAGAAGTCAAAGGCTCAAGCAATCTCCTGACATGCTTAATGATACAAATGATACAACCTTGTTGCTGCAGTAACAGTAACTCAAGGCTCTCCTGTGAGTACATCTACCACTGCAGCTAAAATACAACCTATGAGTAATGTGGCCAGCTTAATGAAGTAGTAGCAACTTGAACAATTGGAATTTCCATTACTTGTTTCCTTCCACCTCAATTTAGCCTTGACATTAGTGGTTTTTATTTCATTCATTTAATGGCTCTGCACTCCCAAGCATGCAGTCGTAGCTTTCCTAAAGTCAGGTCACCGTAATACAACATGGTCTCCTAGCATATGTGAATTGTTTCCGCTAGCGTAATGTCTCTGCCATAGCTGTGGAAGGACGGCTCTGCTCAGGCTTCGAGGCTTTTGCTGGAGGTGGCAGCACTCTCCTCTGCTGTAGAGCCGGCAGAGCCTGGTGCCCATCCAGCTTCCCTCCAACTGTTCCCATCAGTCAGCTGGGGACAGCTCCAGGGGGGACCTGGTGAGCTCTGGGCAACTCTTTGGTTTGGTATCTGTAGAGAAAATGTCACCCTGCTCCTGGAATATGTTTTTTTCTTTAAATGTCACTCCTTACACCAGTGACCTCATCTGACTCAGCATAGCTTCTGTCTGAAGGGAGGGAACTACGAGCAAGTCAGATTTTGACATAGCTGGAGAATGTAGGGAAGAAGGCACACCAAGAGAAACAAAATACTGTTATTTGAGTAAACAAAAACTGATTTTTGGAACAGTCTAACAGGCAGTTATGTAAGGCACCTAGAACCTACTCTGAACATCACAAGCTTCTGAAAACAAGGGGATTATCTGTTAGGTACACATAGTTTATTTCATCCTCAGGTTTCCCGGAAGGTTTTGCTGAGGCTTGTGCTGGTCGCCATACCTGCTGCACCAATCCAGTTCCTGGGTTTGCACTGGATATTTGACACTGTGAGAACACCCATGTCTGTCTCCTTTGAAAACAGGGCAGGGTTGAAATAGTCATCTGGGTGGATCACCAGCTTTCTTATTTAGAGGCTGCTTGTATTAAAAGTCTGTAGAAGACAAATGAGATCTGTGCTAAGAGCGTCCCCAGCAAATGAAGCTGTGACTACAGCACAAGCTTCTTTACTGTTTGCATGTCATTATTAGGGACAGAGCCTTCTCCTGGCAGGCAGAGGGGAAGCAAACATTGGAGAGAGAGGTCTCAGAGAGGCCTGGAGAAAGAAAACTGGAATAATTTTACTTCAAAATGCACCTGGTAGTGATAGTACAGGCACACGAAAGAGCTGTGGTCCTCTTGTGCTGAAGGGGAATGTTGGCCAGAACACTGGCACATCCTCTACACTTTCTTTTTAAAAGTGCCAAGCTATGCTGAACATTCATGCAGACACAGATAGAAACCAAAGGAGTAGGAACAAGTGACCTCAGTTTAACATTTCATTCAAATGGCAGTGCCCCTAATGAGATTACCACTTTAGTTTCCTAGCATATCACCCAGCCTGAGGAATCTCACAGACCCTTTCAGATGTCTTAAACTGATAAGCAAGTGGTGTGTTACACATGTGAAACTAGGATAGAAGCCCATAGTGTTTGATGAAGCAGCATCCCTCTTAATGCTTAGCTCTGTTCAGCTTGATGTCTGTGCTGTTTTATTCTGTTCTGGGTTTTTCTATGCCCATTTGGGTTTTTTTGTTTTGTTTTTTTTTACACACATGACTGAAGATTTAAGCACAGGAAGGTAACGTGCACAGAATTCACAGTCCATAAAAACGTAACATCTCTCCTAATACTTTTTTCTGTGATACTATCTTGACTAGTGAAGCAATGACTTGCCATGTTTATCTTACTCCTGTTTTTATTCCATTCTCCTGAACCCTTGAAATGGAGCCAAGAAAGGGCACTAAAAACCAACAGTGAATTCCTAGGAAATGGAAAGGAATAGTGCAATGGGAATTTACCTTCAATCTTTTCTCTGTGTGTTTTTAAAAAAAAAAAAAATTAGTACTGGCGTTTAGAAAGAGACCTACTGGATAAACTGGCAGGCCTGAAAACTCTGCTGTTTGAAGTGCAACAAGTTAGTTTTGTCTCCCCTCAAAGTAATCATCCAAACATTACTGGTTGTGGCCTCATATAGGGTAGGTTCTAAATGCTGTTAATGTAAATGTGCCCTTGAGGTATTTGTGGGACATCAGAAACCCATTTTCTTTTCAAGCTGTGTGTTGCTGTCTGCATTGATTTTTGGTTTGGGCCAGTCCCACTGGCTGAGTGCAACTTTCACTCAAATCCATGTGAATTGCTGTGCTTTAATTTGGACCTCTCACTAAAAATATGGTTATGTGGTTTAGTCTAGTTTCTATGTGGAGCATAATTATTCCCTTGTACAAATAGATTTTTTGCCACTGTGAATACTAAACAAACACTTCTATTGCCTCATGGTTTTGAAAAATTATTGACCATCTCCTCAGATAAAGGCTGAGGCCCTGGTAGTGTTTGCTCTCTGCCGTTTCACCATCAGGTTTTTCTGTTGCATTTTGAGGTAGGTGTATGTGCAGAGTGACCTGTTATCAGTGTTCATGCTGAGCTACTTCACTGTAGTGCATTATGTGGTTTTGGTTGTCTTTTTGATTATCAGAGTAGAACCCTTGCTCTGGTTTTTTCCCCATCTTAACGTGATGGGAATTTCTTTGTAACTGGAGGGTAAAGGCAGGGATGCTGTGGAGATACAGTAGGGTGGCTCTGGAGGTCCTGCACATATTAATGACTTGAAAGGGGTGGGTTTTATTTAAGGTTTCTAGTTTTATCCTGAGAGCAGGAGCTTTTTGTTTATATCTGTAGTTCTGCCAACAGCTTCTTCCCTTCCCTCTTGTTCTCTGTATTTTAGCTATTCCCAATCGAAGGCAGAAATGCTATCCAATGTTACTGAACAAGGGTTATAAAGTTTTATGGAACACCTAACATATATGAAATATAAACTATGAAAATCAAGGAATGAATTAAGGAAGCAGTTAGCTAGCTATTTTTCTTCTTAGCCTTCCACTTAAGTGTTGTGCCTTCAGAAGACTTGTGTCGAAATAATGACACAAGTATGTAGTGAAACTATGTTTTTGCCACGGAAATTAAATGCTGATTAGAAATAATCCATAATGCCTCTGTCTGCATTCAAAGAGAATAAATTTTAATTTTTCCTTGAGAAAGCAAAGGCTATGGAACCAAGAGCCCGAACATGAAGCTGTGGGGTTTTTTTGTGATGCTAAATGCATGTAGTATATCCGTTTTCCAGTTTAACAAACCAATGCAAAAGAAAGTAAACAGTCTTTATTTTTTGGTGCCTTTCCTGCTACATATGGAAAGATCTATGTAAAAAAGAACTTTTTTGTAGTACATTATATATCACAGTACAATAAACTTATGTTCTGAAGCAGAAGTTACAAATAGCTATGGCGTTGTTAACAGGTTAGTAAAGAGATTTGGGTGTTTGGGATTTTAGCATGGGATTTTGTTTGCTTGTTTTATTACAAAATTTGTTTTGCCCATGAAGTAACTGAGCATGAAGAGGGGCTCGGGAAGCCTAGAAAGATCTGTCCCCTTCCCTGGGGGCTATATTAGACCTCTGAGTCATGAAGTCTTTGCATAGTAGGTGTCTGGTTACAAACCTTTTATGGGCCCTACTCAGCTGGGATATCAGCATCTGCATTATAGCTCCCATCTATTCTTAGGTGATATCCCAGCACGACTGAACAGGCAAGGCAGAAAGCGAATTGCTTTCGCTATGTAAAACTCTTCTCTGTTCTCATTCTGTTTTTTCACGCTTTCTCTGTCTACCCCATCCTTCTGTTCTGCAGTGCCCTGTTGTCGCCTTGTGAAAGAGGTACAAAATGGCTTACAGCGTGACTCTGAATGGACCTGGACCATGGGGTTTCCGGCTGCAAGGGGGCAAGGACTTCAACATGCCCTTGACCATCTCCAGAGTAAGTGACCAAAAAAACCTCGTTGAGCTCGTTTAGGTTGGAAAACAGCAATGAATTAGTCATATGTGCACTCTGACCTGGCCTAGCAAAATAGAGGATCTTTGCAGCTAGGTCTGAATAAAGAAAATATAATGTGGACTTTAAATATACTAGTTTAAGGTACAACCTGGCATTGATGAATGCCTCAGGAAGACAGTTCTGGATAGTATAGTCTTAAGAATGACAATATTGTCTCTTTCAAATAAACTTCCAGGTCTATTTTGTACAGTGTTGTCTCTTTTTCTGCTGATAGGGGCCTCACTGGTGCTGTCTATTTGGGGGTAAGGGAGTAGAACACCTATGAACGGGAATATAAAATTATATTTCTAGAAAATAACCATGTAACTGCTTGTAAATTCATGAAGTCTAGGTGTTAAAACTGGACAAAGATAGGGATACATGTCCCCTCTTTTGGGGGGGAGCAATAATTTGATGAAAATTAGACATGTCAAGCAGAAGACTCAATAGTGCTTAAAATAGTCTTAAATTATGCAGAAGCCTTCCATTTGCAGCTAACAAACAGCATGTGATTTAATAATTAATTACCTAGTATATCTGTCAATTAGAGATTAGTCTATTCTGTAGCTGTCTTTTGGTTTTTTTTTTCCAAAGAGCAATATTTTAAGGTGTTGCAGTGGGGTGCTCTTATTACCTGAATTAGCTCATTTTCTTAAAAGTTTTTAACATTTGATGGTTTCCAGAAAATTTGTAAGCATTTCCCTTACCTACCCTTCTCTTATCAAACTAGATAGTTCCACATAACTTCTGGTTTGGGAACTCTGCTTTGTATGACCTCCTGCAGCTCCCTCCTCCTCCCCCCCCCCCCCCCCCGCCCCCCTTTTTCTTTCCGATAGTCTCAAATCTGTTCCAGAACGTTCAGACCTTTTGAGATATCTTGGTTCCTCCACCAATCACCTGCAGAATGTTTATTTTGCAGTGCAATGACAAGAGAGGTTACTTACATAAGAGTGTTTAAAAGGAATACCAGAATTATTTAACCGGACAAATAGAATGCAAACAAAAGGTCTGCTCCACTGCAAAAAAAGCCAGCTAGACTACTTTGAAAACTGTTTTTTTCATAATGAAAAAGTACAGGCTGTTAAGTTGTGGGTACCAAGTTGATATCCCTGCAACAATCATGATTCAGAGTCATCAGTGAGCTTCTGAAATCTTAACTATGCTATTTCATATTCATACTGCAAAGTTCTGTATTATTTGATCCCCCTTATTCTTATGCACAATATTCTATTCTCTGAAGATAGAGCCACATTTACCTTAATAATAAGTCTTATGGTGATGAGAGGAACTTTTCTTAACCCCTTTTGCAGAAGCTGCATAGTAATGCAAAGAAGGCTGTTCTGTCAGTGTTGTTAAAAACAAACAAGCAAAAAACAACCAAAAAAAACCCCTGCCCACAAAAATAAAAATTCATAAACTTATACTAACTTCACTATGGTAAATAGTTTTGGTATTTCTTTCCTTATCCCACACAAGGTAAGTACAGAGAGGTGCCAACATATTTCTGTAGGCATTTTCATGACACTTTGCGGCCTGCACTGTATGATTGCAGGTGTTGATTATTTTTTTATAAGTAATTTAGTCATACCTAGAGGCTGTCAGTCAAGGACTGGGGCTGGGGCACTTGCACTGCATATGGCACAATCAGAAATGAAAAACCAGTTGTTTCCCAAAGAACCCATTGTCTCAGATTATGATCTCTTAAAGGATACTCAATATGCCCAAAGGCTATATGATTCTCATGGGGCTTTTGAGAGCATATGATGAGCAAGAGGGAATCTACAATGGCTGGATTCCCAAGGGTGTGGAGGAATTACCTCTTCACACAGCTGGCTGCATTTCCAACAGCAGAAGCGTCAGAAAGCACTGTTAAATGTTTTGAACTCTTTCCCAGTGAGGCCCAGTTTTTAGTTGGGAGCACTGCTCTGGGATGGGATTGGATTTTGTAGCCTGCCTTAGAGGGGAAAAAGCAGGCATGCAGAAATGAATGTAGCCTCTTTCAGGGGGAGCTGGAGTAGGAATGCCTGCTGGTTGTGATATTTTTAATGGGAACACAGTGTAATACATGGCTTTTGATGATAATATTCTGGAAGTCTATTTTTTCTTTAGCATCTTTCATGTAAATATATCATCAAACAGATCAGATATTCCCCCTAATCAGCGATTTGCAGTCATAAGTGAGCTGAGCTGTGAATTTAGCCATAAATGCAATCTTACTATGGCAGAAAAGGAAAGCTGTACTTACATTCTCAAGATATTCTTGGCGGGGAGTGGGGAAGGGAAGATAACTGTGAGGAAAATCACCTTGGGAAGGGCACACAGCTCTAAATGTTGCCATTAGATGCTGTACACTTATCTATGGACTGGTTTTGAGCCACAGCTGCCCTGAGATGGGATTAGACTTCCTATGTGGAAGATGAGTCCTAAACCGCAAATGCTTGAACTTAAAGGGTCTTATAACTGCTTTTAAGGCCAGATCTGCCATGACCCTTTTGCCTACACGTGCGTAGTATCCCTCTATGCAGGCAGATAGGGTTTACATGTGGACATGGTCATTATACTCTAACTGCTTCCAAGCAATAAGACTGTCTGTGGGTGGGCCACCGAGAACAAAAAGATTAATCTTTTTCCATGGAGGCTCTGTGCTCTTCTGTCATGCCACAAGTCATGCCGCGAGAGAGTTGCCTCTAAGCTCCTGAGAAAGATGACAGCAGCAGTCTACCACACCAGGATTGTTCATCCCATCTATAGTCTTATGCCTGCATGCTTCCAAGGACCTTCCTGAAAGGGGAAGCTAGTATTGTGCCAGTATGAAGCTAGCTCACACCTAGGCTTAAAGTGGGCACCCTGGACTTAGGAACTAGAGCTGTCGCTTAGCTGTCTGTTGACCTGTACTCTGTCAGCCAGCCCCATACAATTCCCAGTCAACTTTCACTTCTCAACCTGAGAAGCAGGGGAGAAAACCTGAAGGTCTTTGAAGCCTGCTGACAAAAGCACAATACAAGATTGTGGCACTGTTAATGCTTCTGTTCAGGAAAATGCTCTTAAAACAGTGGACAAGGAAGGGAATTACTCAGAGCTGTTTGGCACAACAGTTCATTTTTAAAGGACTCTTTAAAATGGTGTCCGAGACAATGTATTTTTTTCCCTTCAGGTAGGTCCAGGTGATCAGCTCACTGCTGAATAGTCAAGAGCATGTGACACAGGAGTCTCAGTCAGTCAGCTGGGTGACAGGTGAAGATGTGTTCCCCTGAAATGGATTGTTCTGCTTATCTGCTCTTTATCTAAAAATAAGTGCCTGACTAACATAGGGGGGTGGGGACAGGAAAAGAGGAGGCAAAAAACAAGTGGAGAAGAGTTAAGGTCACTCTGCACTTTTCACACTCCTTTAATGACATTAGAAAATAATCTTGGAAGATTTTAAAAATATTTTTCCAGGCCCAACCCTGCAGACCATCCTATCCTCTAGAACAAATTCTGTCATGAGATGTCATGGGCAGGTAGCAGAGGTAGGAAAACAGTATTGACGGACTCTTAGGAAAGCTGAGCATCTGTCAGTCCTACTGAAATGAATGAGGCTTGCAGGTTGTTGGCAACGCTAATGCTGTCACCAGTGGTGCGATCATATGCGTAAATCTGGTCTTTTCAAATTGACGTGGGCAGCAAAGCAGGTTATTTTCTCCTACTGCTTGCATGAACTGTCTGGAAGCAAGCAGAATTCATTAATTTTATTGACATAATCCTCTGTAAGAAGGCTTTTAGGCATAGTTAATTACCTAAGTGCTGTATTGCTATATTACCTAAGATGGTACGATTGTGCATGGATGGATGCAATAGCAGAGCCTGTTCATATATTTGTGAATTATTATTGCTGAACAGCAAGCTTTTCTATTGAGACAGGCTGGCTTGCAGGTGATGCAATGAGCTGAAAGGTATGCAAAAATTATCATCATCTGAGATGGCAGAAATATTTTCAAGAACAGTGCAGTAACTCACGACTGGTACGTTCACTCTGTGATTATCCATACAGTTCTGTATTTCCTGGTAGAGGGTTCTTTTTAAGGTTTCCTGGGTTCTAAATCAAAAGCCAGCTCCTGAAACTGAAGGAGACAGTGCTTAAACAAAACAGAAGTGTTAAAGAACTGTTTTGGCTTTATTCTATTAAGTGAGGAAGAAGTTGAAATCTGGTGATGACATAAGTGCAGTGAGGGGAAATGGCAAACACTAATAGGAAAAAAATGAAATTAGCTGATCTGTATACTTACTCTGATACAAGCAGCCTGAAACAGCTCTTTGGGGGCAAATAAAACCCTATTTTAGCATTTCGCAGTCCATGTCTCAGGAGGAGCAGGAAGGCTTTTCTCACATTTGTTGGGCTCTTTCCTTTTACCAGCATCTCTTCCTGATTACCTCCTGTCTCTCCTCCACTCCCTAGGACACATATGTCAATCTCTTACTGTGACTGCATTTCCTTTAGAGGACCTATGTGAGAGTATTCATTTCCTGTTGGCCTTATTGCATATGGGTTATCAGTGCCTTACAATAGGCAAGCGATGGGCGAAGGGAAGTCTCTCTTGGCTTTTATTCTATTCTTGAAGGCAGGGAAACCTCAGATTATCTGGGTCAGGCACTATGCATTCTGCAACTGTCATTTGGATGGCCATGTAGTGCTGTACATAAACTGTAATCAGAAGAGTGAAGTGTACCTGTACTGACTGAACGGAAGAAATTTAATGAGTTCCCTTGAAATGCTGATTCCACATCACCTGTTAAGCATCCACCTCTGGTGAATCGAACTGCTGAGTAGTTGTCCTACAGCTACAACTGCAACTTAGGGGTGTTGTTTTATTTCCAGATATGAAGTCCTTCACAGTACTAAAAGCCGTAGATTAGTATTTATAATAGTTGATATTCTACAAAACTAACAGGTAAGTCTCATGTCCTCTAAAAGCCTTCCTTTTTAACTACTATTCAGTAGAGATGTTTCCTTTTCCCCTGAAAACTCAAATGACACTGAGTCAACTTCTGAGAGGGGGAGTGAGCCATATAATGTAATGACCGTCTTGCGTCTAGATAAGCTGGAGTAATTTCTTATGCACGGGTGGTTTCACATTCTTCTGATCTTCTACAATTTAACTCAAAATGGTTCCTTGTAAGAGGAAAATGAAATACTTCCAGGCCAACTTTTAAGAACACTCCAAAACTTTCCTATATGTTGTTGATAAAACAACTGTTCCGTGGGCATCAGCATTGCTCTGGGATAGTCTGCCTAATTTGTAGATCACTTCTTGAGCAACAGAGTCACCTCATCCAAAGTTATAGCATTCTGAATTTTACTACGTGTAGCAATTTGTTATATGTATGGATGTGTCAGTATCATGAGAGAATGCTAGTTACTTTATATGGTATCTTTGCTTTCAAACTAATTTGCAAGCCAATTCTGGTATGTTTACAGCTACAGTTATCAGAAATGATTGCATTTCTGTGAGCCTGAACCCTACAAGTAACTCCTAGGCCTCCTGATTTGGTATTGTTTGAGATGTTCCAGTAGTCAGCACCTACGTTATATGACAGTTCATTATATAGGGTATTTGTATGATATGGTTGCATCTCTCACCGAACACGAGTGGCATGTGTATGTTGGACAAGGAGGGAGGGAGCAAATTCTCTAGTTGCATTCTTTTTAAATAATATTTATTGAACCAGAGAAAGAGATGGGTTCTGGGGCCTGGGGATCAGAACATCCCTGGATACTGGGGACTCGATTCCAGTCTCTGCTCTGAATAAAGCAGAACAGGTTTAAACTTGGCTGTGCAAGTGGTCTAAGAGGTAAGGCATTAGTTATTCTGAGGTAGGCAACATGCCTGGTCTTGATCAAAAATACCGTGTCAGGTCTGAGGAGTAACCCCAAAGGATGTTTCACCTAAGCTGCTAACACTTGAAGAGAAGGCTTGATTTCAACAAACACCTGTTTTTTGTAATATAAAGCAGTTCCAGCCCAAGATGTACTATTTTTTCCTTTCTGGTTACACAGTCATGATTTAAGAAGCTTTTGTTTTCTTTCCTTGCAGAAAACATTCTGAAAAATCCATGCAGCTTGTTGTGTATCTTTAAACTCAGGATTTTTTGGGGGAAGAGTCCTTGTATTATTATTTTTATTTAAATCTTAGCATCATAATGCAATGTGATTTGAATGGATGTACTGTACTCAACCACATAACTTTCAGGAAGGACTTGGAACTAACTACAGCTCTTGGTCAAATTATTTCTCCTTCAAATAAGGTATGTGCTTGAAACTGAAAGGCAGCTCCTCTTATCTGTTTGTGTGATTAAAGTAATTACTAAATACTAAGCTCACTGCTGAAGGCCAGCAGTACATAAGGAGTTTTATGTACTCTGCGCAGTATCTGTGCAGACATCATGCTTAGCTCTATTTAAGGTTCTCTTTCTCAATTCTGTCCATGTTTTGAATTTCAGGAGAAACACTTAGCCCTGTTCGAACATAAGCCAGATTAATATGAATAATGGACTGTAATAGCTGAGGTACTGACTTAGATGATGTTACATCATCAAACCTGCTGCTCTGACTATTCTGACACATGATACATAACCAGTGGGTTTGAAGCCCTTTCTTTTTCACCTGCTAAATGCAGGTTTTCTCTTTGGGGTGTGATTGTATCTGTATGGCATTATCTGTAAAAAGAGCTCAATGTATGAAATAATTGGACTGAATGGCATCTATGCAATTACCTGTCAGTGTTTCTTGGTGCTAGCTTTACTACTCGTGCCAAAAAAACCACTCCATAGTGACTTTGCAGCTTTCATTCCTGCAAAAGTTGGGGGTGAACATAGCTCTTCCCTTGAACCAGGAGGCATAGTGTTAACTGTGAGAAACTGAGAAGTTCGCAAGTGGGGGTAACCATAGTTATTTTGTCTTTATGGAGGAGTAGGAGAAGGTTTGTTAGCCTAAGGAAACAGGTCCACAACTCATTTGAGTTGTGTTAATTTTTTTCTTGTTTTAACTTTTAATGATGTTCCCTGGCAACTGGATATTTTGGTCTGACAAACTGCTCAGCCTTTGACCTAGAGTTTATTTAGTTGAGAACATAGTTGATGTAGTATTTCAGGAAGTCCTCAGATTTACTTAATTATTATTAAAGCTAATAATTTTGCAGATCCTTTAGAACTAGTAAACACAGCAGGAGGTAACCATTAAATTATGATTTTAAAGCTGCTGAACTGTTAGTGCTTTATAATTAAAATGCATGATAAGCTTTTCTCAGGTAGAACTTTTTATTAGTGTCTGATGTCTGAACTCAGTAAATGGCTGTCTTCAAAACAGAGCAGATAACCCTGTCATTAACTCCATTCTGAATATATTATTGCAAAATGTTCTCCAGCAAGTGGAACACAAAGAGGAAAATTAGCTCTGCAAATACATTAACATTAACTTTTTATACTAGCAACAGCAGTTCCCATCTGGTCACTCCTATTGTCTAATTAGTAGCATAAAGAGTATGTTGTTTTATAACTTTATAAAATGTGGGTATTTAAAAAAAAAAAGCCAACAAAAAAAAAAAACACCCAAACAACCCTTCAGTAGCACTCTGAAAGTATCAAAATGTCGTACAAAATGCAATGGTCTTCTTTATAATCTAGCATTCCTAGTGGACTGAAGCTAGCTGAGAACACAACTTGATATAGTTGATTTGTTTTGTGTGTAACTAGAAGTTTCTGCACATAGGTACCTGAGATGCCACCATTTTAATGCATAATATAACGTTAAATATTGTCCAATATAATATGAAATACTGCTTTTCTTTGTTCACTTTAGTTGCAGGAAGAGCTCAATGCTCAATATTTTGGTAAGTTATTAATCCCCATTGAAAGATCATGAGGAAGAGGAGAGGAAGGAGGGAAACTTTCACTCAACATGGTAAAAATCAATACTTGCAACTCTTGAGGAAAGAAGTTAATTTAAAACAGTATCTGGCAATGCCAGCTATGTTACGCTTTGAAATGAATAATGCTAATTGAAAAAGGATGGCTTATACAGCATGTTAAAGGGCTATTTCTTCTGTACTAGTGTAATTAAAGCCTTAATAAAAATGTTACGTGAGAGCAAAATCTCAGAATAGCCTTTTTGTTACAATTGTCTAAATTTTTAAATCCTAATTTGATAAAAGTATGTTATGATACTTAATAAACAGCATTTCATGAAGAGTTTAATTCTTGCCAGTACAGAGTGAGGACAAAGATGGTAACAAGGGTGCTGTTCAGTCACACTCTGTTGACCTATAATTTACATAATATCAGCTATTTAAAAGCAAACAGGTATCACCCATCAAAATGCTGCGTAGATGAGAAAAAAATGATGTATTTTACTTAGCTGCTAACATAACTTAAAGGCCTAAGTGAAATAAAAGTTTGATCATATGAGCCATCAGCCTGAAGCTGGTCCTGAAGCTTAGTCCAGCCCTACTATTGGGTATCCTTTGGGAACAGTCCTAAAAACTTACATTTTCAGGTCCATGAAAGGTATATTTTTTCCCCCCAAAATGTGAAGTTGTTTCTGTATTCTTCTGAGAGATTTCAGGAATGAGAGCACCCAGCTCTTATTTATAGGGGGAAGAAAGAACTTTTTTTTTTCCATCCACTGACTTTGAGTGTTAGCACTCTGTTTTTTGGAATTAGGTACCCTGAAAATAATTAGTTTCCAGCTTACAAATGGCTCCAGATGACATCTTGAATGTGCTTCATACAAGGTGACTCCTCTTTTTGTTAGCAGTGGCTAGCAGCCATTTTTCCAGAAAGTCAATGAGATCTTGCTCTTCTTTTAGGAAGATGTAATGGGTCAAATGTCTTAAAGGCGTGCAAATCCCCTGGCAAGGGTAGAGTTACTTTCTGTACCTCCCACATGCATAGCTGGTGGTGTGATCATCTATGCCATAGGTGTTCAGTGCCTGGATACCATGCATAAACAGGTTTTAACCTTTCCCCAAAATCCTTCCAAATACACTTGATTTGTAGCAATGGCAGCTGAGGATTAGGAGGAACTCAGCCTTTCATATGCTCGCACCATATCCCCTCCTTTCCCTTGCTCAGAGTCCAAATTCCAGCTGCTGGGTTATTTTGGCTCTCTCACTTGGTTAGCCATACTTGTTAATACACATAAACCCTTATTAAAGGTAACAGGCTTAAGGGCACACACTTTAAACAATTTATGGCTCTTCAGTTTAAAGCCAGCATTAGTGACAATTAGTCTTTGTGGCGTGAAGAAAACTAACTAAGGCATTGTAGTCCTTATTATACCTGGTTAGGGTGCCGCGCACACTCTTCAGAAGCCTCTGTGGGATTCTCATGCTATATTTAAAGCATCCTGTAACTTAGGAAGCTATTTTGAATTGGAACAAATGCTACATTTACCTCAAGCTTCTGGAATGGGACATGATATCCAAAACTCCAAAAATACTACATGTAACCCCAGATTCTGGTACATAGTGCCAAATCAGAATGCTCTGGTATTAGGGTGATTTTGGGCTGCCTTTTCTTGATCCTGGGGGTCACTGGGACCATCCTGCTCTATTTGAGAATGTCAGCATTCTCTCCTTACCTAGTCATAGCTGGTTCAAAAATGGCCAAGGGGCAGTTGGTACTATGGCAGGTGTTTAAAGAAGAAATAGGCAGCTGAAACAAAATGTTCTTTTTCGTCAGAGTTGGCTAAGATTAACTACTGTAGGAAACAAATGGATAGTCTTTCTCCTAATTTTTTGACAGGAGTTGCAAAATACAAGTCCCCTTCCTGACGTACCGTCAAAATTGCTTTCTTGTCTAGAAGATTCTTGTCTCACTTGTTTACTTAAGCTATCTAACAAATTATTCAAGATTAAATCCTTTTGCCAACTGTATGGGGTGGGGTGGATGAGGATCTTTATTATGTGTCTGCTTTGCTTTCTTGATGACAGGAACTGGTCAAAAGTCTCTAAGTGTCACGGCTTGTTTGAACAACAACAAACCAAACCTATTTGAACAGTTTAATTGCCTGCTGCTTGGTACTGTTTCTTTTCAGTGTAATATTTCTAAAATGAAAATATGTGCTGTGTTGGCATATAGTTGTCAGTAGTTCAGGATGAGTGCACGGAGTTGTGGGTAGCAGGCTGTTAGAGGTAAGCCCCTGATGGAAAGAGTGAACAGGTTATTAGGGTGCCAGAATTGTTTGGCTGTTTCACCCCTGAGGCATAGCAAAACTATCCTCTCTTTTCAGGGAGGAACTATCCCACGCTTGAGGAGTGTGTGCCTTAGTTGTAGCAGTTGGCTGCAAGGACAAGTGCTGATATTGCTGTGGGCTGTGGTCATGTGGGAGGCCCCTAACATTGGCTCTTGGCATTCATCCTTGCTCCATGTGGGATGGTACTCTGCTGTCTCTTTCTTCCATAAGCCTGGGATGCTGATGGGGACTTCCTCCCCTGCCTGCCCTTCCTTGCTCCATACCGCACATTATCCCTCCTTGGAGTCTGCCATCCTTTCTTAGCTCCCAGCTTTTGATGATGTTCAGATTAAGTGCACTGTGAGCAGAGGAGCAAAGAGATGAAGGCTGCATTTGGAAAATGAAAGTTACAGACCCTTATACAAGTTGTTATAAGTCCTTGTAGGACAGTGAAGGGAAAGAGAAAGAGTGTGCAGGAAGGAGTTGGCTAAACAGGGTACCTTATGGTACCTTACAGCTGCTCTGTGTGTAGCCGTGGGGTTTCCTGTTACTCTGATTACATGCGTTGCTGTATTAAATAGTCTTCTTTACCCTATGTTGGGGAACCCAAGCTGCAACTAATACCAATAAAATTTTTGTGTTGAGAATAGGGTTTATCTCCACTGAGAATTCCAGGAAGAGACTTTCCTCCCTTTACAACCACAGATCTTATGGCCCACAAAACAATGGTTTTGTCCTGCTCATCAGCAATTCCCTTTTCCAACATTTCTGTGTTTAAGTTTCTGCAGAGATTTGCTTCCTCACCCTGAAAAATTTAATTTTTGACTGCAATCTCCAACTTTTTCTCTGAAGAGAATATGCTGAGCATAGATAGTAGGACACATTAATCTTCTTTTAAAAAAAATACAAGCAGATAGTGGTTGTGAACATTTCTGTAAGTTCTTTGTGGCAAAACACAGGAATATGTGCATCTTTTCTAAGCCCATGTTGTCTCTTCTGAGGCTAGCATAATTTACTTTACTGAATTTCTATAAAACATTCTTTAGGTGACCTAAAGAAATAGGCAAGTGAGCAAAAGAGTTTAAAAAAAGTCTGCCCTGCAGAGTAACAGCAACAACAAGCTTTTGTGGAAAGTGTGCCCTATGAAGATGTGCATGTGTGTCCTAAATGTCAGTGGAAAGACCGCAATGACTCACATCAAAAAGGTGTGGATCTTCAACTCACACAGATCTAGTATTTCTTCTTTTATACAATATGATAACATGTTTCTAGCTTTGAGAATCAGAGGTGAATAAAGTGGGGGGGGGGGGGGGTGGAAGGGAAAACAAAGCAGAATAAACCTGTAAAATCTAGAGAATTCAGTTTTAATTTCAGATAGTTTCATCAAGACCCAATTCTAATTCCTTTCCTAGTAAAAATGGGAAGAGATCTAAGGATTGATAATTTACACAAACAGGGTTGCTTGCTGTCTGAAAGAATATGAAGTGAAGAGCCATTGGTTTTTCCCAGTGTGTGTGACTTGTCATAGAGGTTATCCCAGCTTCTGGGGACATTCCTGGCAACAAAAAAAAGTGATCATCACTTCCACAATATTGAAGACGTATGATTGACAAGATGAGGAGGTAGTGTATCATTTCTTTGCACATCAAGGGACTGGCAGCGAATGAAACCAAAACCAGAACTTAGCTGCTTTATTTATCCCTTGAACAGGTGCAGTACAAGCAGCTGCAATAAGATCTTTTATACATTCCACCCACGATTCCCTGGAGTTCATGTGTCCTAAAGACAACCTGGAAAGGAGGCAGGACACTCTCTTGTACAGTATTATATTTTATAAGTACAGTGTGAGATTCTGATCCTTCCCATGGGGAAGTAATTCAAAGCTGGATCTGAGTTTCATGCCACTTGGTGATATGGGTAGATATCCTTTTCTCTTGCCACTCGGAGTGTTTAGCTCAATTACTTAATGTGGTCTGTAACTTTTTTGTTTTATTAAACCTCTTTTTATAGGCCAGGAAACAGCACAAAGGAGTAGTTTTAATATAATTTAACACTTAAAATTATTTGTCTTATTAACTGGACATTTGATGAGTTATTATATCTGAGGAAAGCATTGCTAAGAGGACTTACAAACAATATTACTTTTTTTGTCTACATTAAGTCTTGATCCTCCTCCACTGGTTTTGCAGAAGTTGGATTGGGTCCTAATGTGAAATGCATCTCCAAGCTTAGGAGGCCAAGGAAGAGCTCTTGCCATGTAGTTGAATATTAAGCCTTTTTGTTCAATGTGTAGGTAAAGGGTTTAGGAAGAAACTTTGTTGGCATTTAATTTTAGAACATCCACAGTGAAGATTCTGGCCTGGATGCCAGAAGTCCTTAGTTTTAATCTTCCCCTAAAGTATCTGCTCTTGTCTACTGTCTGAGAGTAGTGGCTATCTAGCCCATACATCCACACTAGTGCAAGACTGTCCTGGGGTTGTACTAAGGTTTTAAAGAGAGATGTGTAGAAAATACTGTCTAAAATATTATCTTTTTCCACTGCAGACAACCCAATTTTACAATAACAAAATATGGATCAGGAACTAGTAAGAAAAGCCCCCAAATTGCCAAAGTCTCTCTGAAAAAAGAAGAGGGTACACACCATCTCCCAAAGCTGTTCATACCCTCCCACCATTGCTACAATTACATTAATGTGATACTCATTAAAAATTAGTTTTCTCAGTGTGTCATAAGACAAAAGCATTTTTCTGGCTAAGTTCTAACGCCCTAAAAGAGCTGGTGGTGGCCACCTTGAAGAGGTGAAGTTGAAACGTCTAATTGTTTCTTAATATTTATTGAGTAAAGCCATAATAAAAGCTCCAAATCTCTATGTTTATTTCTGTTAAAGAAAAAAAAAGGAAAGAAAGGAAATATGAAATCAAGTAAAAGCATGTTTGTTTAGAGAGATATCAAATCCTGAGAGTAGATGAAGAAGGTGGTGACTTGCAATGTCCTTGGTACATTTTTAGTTGAGCTTAGTTTTACATTCTCGGTTGGTACGCACAAAGTGTTCTCTTCATTTTCCCTCCTGAATGTATACTGCCTGTGACCTGTGTGTTTATCTTTGGATGCAAAAGACCTACAGAAAAATATCTCCTCTTTTTTTGTATGCCTGTGATGAACAGGTACTCTTGAGGTATGTAGTAATATATATATATCCTTTCTCTATCGTTTGTCACACCATGACTTATAAACTTATTCAGTTTATCTTGCTTTGCTACCAGAATAAGTAAAAATCTAGGCTTTTTACTTGTCCAGTTTCATTCCTTTAGTATTCAAGAACATGGAGACTTGGATTTTTCTCCCAACCGTAGTGCTTTATTTCTTTTTGCTAATCTTTTTGCATGCCTTGCCTAGTTAGAGAACGTTTTTTATGGCTTTGGATATTTTCTTCCTGGATGAATTTGCAAAACCTGTCCAACAGGCTCAGCACCTCCAACTAAACTTGTGGGCACTACTGTGACACCAAGGACAAATAGCCATTGGTTTGACTGTGCCTCTTGTCACTTTCCTCTGTTTCTCTGGTGATTGATATCACTTTATTGCAAATAGGTTGCACTGTGACAATTCTCAATTTAATTAGATAACAGAGAGTGCCATGGCCTCATGTTTAAGGAGAGCTGCCTATAAGCTGCACTTAAAAACTGATAGTATGAATCTTAACATCTGCTTAGCTTTGAAATATGGCTTTCACATCCTGTAATGCCTGACATTGTCTTGAAATTTATCATCTTTTTCCTTTTTAATCTTACCTCTGACAACTCCATCTTCTGTTTTTATGGCTAATTTTCATTGCAAAGGCTAGCGTGAGAGAGACTAGCACAGGTCTTTTATTTTTTTATTAATATACATTGTCCATTTTATGATATGAGAACACCATGTTAAAGATGACACCATGTTAAAGATGACGTGGTATCCTTTTGGCTAGCTTCACTCCAACCCATTCTTATCCTTAGTCTTACCAGTAACATAGCTGTTTACATCCTTTATGTTAAAACCCAAGTAGGAAGTAACTACAAGACTGGACAAACTGCATGAATACTAGAAATGTAAGCATATATTCCAAGATAGTGAGGTTGTTAGCAAGCTATGTATATACTAATGGATATCTAGGATGCACGTGGAAATGATTGCTGATCTTTGCTATCCCCATCTTCCACTATCAAAGCATTTGGCAATATCCTGCTAGGACTCGGATAGTATGTTGAGGTTTAAGTTTGGATTGAGTAATGTCAAAAGAAATGCCACGGTCAAGTCTGAGGAAAGAGAGAGCACTGTAAGCGTACATACTGGCATAGGACCATAAGGAAGAAGTTTGAAGTCTTGCCTGGCAGCTATCCTTCTGTAACAATCATCCTATTCTAATGAACACAAGATTTATCTATTTTAATTTAAACAGGGAAGTTGGAAGCTTGGAGAATAAATAGTCCTGCTTCCCCTTCAGTGCCTGCTCACAATATTTACATTGGGGTTTAGAACAAAGATTAATTATTTTGTGTTGATCTATATGTTATTTTAAATATGTTCTGGTGTTGGCAGCAAGAAGGAATGTTCCCCAGTAGGGGTAAAAAAACCAAACAAACGAACCAACCGAAAAAAAAAAAAAGGAAATTCTCAATAGTGTGAGAAATGATTGGGCCTTTAAAGAACCAAAGCTATTCAAGTCATAAAAGTTCAGGTAGAATATAATTAAGGAATTCTTTTGTTTTTGCATACTTCAGACTGAGTACTAAGTCTCTGTGACATGCCCCGTTCCAAATGTCAAATCTCCTTTTTTATTTTTTCTTTTTGTCTTAGTTTTGTCAAAGTGTGCAAGTATTGACTGAATGAGATGCTATTGTTGGCAAGCCTTTGATGGACACTCCTGGAATTTCATTGCAGGAGCCATGACTTCTGTTTTATCTGAAATCTCACTGGCTCTTGATGACAGACAAACTCTGTTTTTAGCATTGCACTGAAGGTCAGGCAAATGACTGGTTTCCAAATAGAGTAACTGAAGATACTGGAACAGATTTATTCCTGGTATAATTCCACTAGTTCTATGAAGTTACAGGGGAAATATATTTGTCAAGAGAACCTTATGAGTTGAAGGATAATACTGCTGTTCTTAATCACTTGAGTATAAAAAGATGTTGGAAAAAATATCATTTAATGTAAAGTTAAAATTCCTTCTTTAAGAGAAATGCTACACTCACTAAGATAAGAGCAATATTTTTAGCTGGCATAAACCAGTATAACTCCATTAAGGAGACTGAACACCATAGAATGTGGGTTTTTTTTCTAATATCTGAGAATCCAGCTCTGTTTTTTTTTATCAGATAAGGATGAGATTTTCTGGCTGTGTATGTACTTTAGGGTTAATCTAAGTATTAGATGCCTAGTGGCATTTGGGATGATTCCATTATTTTTCACAGATCTTTAATTTTAGCTATGGTTTTGGCGTACATCAAGTCTATAAACTGACTATTAAGCAGACTGGTTAGATATTTCCCTTCATTTTTACAAGTTGTCTGTGACCTTAATTCATATACAAATTAATAAACTGATTATGCAGATGGATCAAGAAAAGTCAGAAGTAATTTGTGAAAATCAAAACTAGATCCTGTTGTACCATTGCCCAGGTATTAGGAAAGGAATAATCAACATCTTTGTAGAATGACATTGCAAAGGCCAAAACTACTATAAGCTGCAAAAAATTTCTTGTAGGAGGAACTTTGTTGCACAGAACGCAACCACATTGACTGTTTCCAAATCATTGTGGAAAGTGGAGGAGCGTATGCATGCTTATGGATGTAACAAGTGTATGTGTGTCAGCAGGGAGGTATAGCTATGGCTAACAAGGAGGGGCTTTTCATCTCCTACTTTGTTAGAGTGAATTGGTCAGTCTAGGTTATGACTTACAAAGTCATAAATGCAGAGAGACCCTTTGGTTGGTAGAAGCTGTCATCTTCTATGCCACTCTTTGCCTGAAGGACTAGAAGTATATTGATTACCGACATGTGACATTGGGAGTTGGTGCAAAAATTCAAGGTTAAGTTTGTACAAAGAGGGCATTATCAAGAATGTGAAATAAATGTAAACTATGTTTTACATTTTGTAAAATAGATGCAAATGTAATTTTTACAGCTCTGTGGTGGAAATGTATCCCTTAAAGCTCAGGCAACGTGTTTTAATACTTTGGTCTTGCTTTCACCAAGAGGTTACACTTCAGTGAGCTTTTCCCTTAGAGGTGCCAAAATGTTTCTTTAATGACAGATACCCTGATGATCATAAAGTACAAACAACTGTTGCCATGACAAGGCAGGATTTCTTCAAAATCAGTTAGCTTTGACTCCAATGCTATACCCCAAAGGCTCTGCTTTTCCATAACATTCACAACATATGCTCTTTTTAAATCCATCAAACAGTCCTGCACTCTATACCCTATGTTCTAATGTCAAAGCAAATTTATGTTCTACTTGTGGCACCTGCTGTGGCACGTACTTTAGATACTTTGGAAAATGTATAACTTTGCCCTAAAATAATCATTTATCATAACTCATAAGGGAGAATTAATTGGCATTTAGTACTTGAAATAATTTGGATTAGTGCCCTTCATGAAACAGGGCCACGTATGTAAGTACAGGCCTCATATAGGAGTACTTTCATTTTTAACAAGGCAAAACAATTTCTGTTACAAATAGGTATTTTTTAAAAATGGAGTATTAGCAAGTGCTGTTGCACTGAATACTCTTTAAGTCAGGCTTTGGAAACATCAGTTTGTATTACTAAATACTGAAAATACTGTCATAGCTTAGATTACAAGTTTATAACAAAAATAGATTAAACTTTTTCCTTTACTAATGTCAGCATAGTTCAAATGGTGGGTTAACAAAATGCTGTATTATAATATTACTGTCCACTGTGGAAATACCTGTGCTATGGACTGACAAATACTTTGTCTGTAGCTTATGCAAAAGCATACAGATCTCTCAGCCTCTTTGGCATGTGGGTTTGAGAGTGTGCACAATCTACATATGGATGGTGTTTCCCAGTTGATTGTTATATCCATTACATAAAGCTAGAAAGGGAAACAAAAGGTGTTTTAAGGGGAACAAAAAAAAGTTACTTTCTTAGTATTAACTCATGTTTACCTCAGAAGTTTCTGTAGTCATCCTTTCTTCCCACTGAGAGTCATGTACAAGTCTGAAATCTGAAATCCAATCTCTCTTAAATCCATTATATTTGGTTTGTTGTGTTTTGGTTTTTTTTTGTAATGGATCTCCATGCTTCATAGGTTTGTCATGAAAAGGAGTTGCTTAAGCGAACTACAGATAAGCATAGATGGATCTTTTTGATCCTGTGGACCATTCTCCTGACTTTCTGCCACTAACATGGGCTTGTCTGCATTCTGCCAACACAGGCATCTTCAAGCTTTAATTTCTGTGATGTAGGCTTATATGTCATTCAAAAGAGCGCAAAGATTGTGTGCTCTGAGCGTTCACATACCGGAGCAGAAAAGAGCTGTCCGGTACAAAGAGGAAGGTGTGCTATGTGCTGACTTTGCAAGATGGCAAGTTATGTGAGTCCTGCCAGCTCTCTTGTGAAGTGAGTTCGCTGTGGCCCTAGCCATAGTCATTAGAGAGGGGTTCAGAAATGTAAAGGTGAGATGGACTTACAAGTTGTTACTTTTGATAAGAAGAGCAGGGGGGTTGCTCCTCAGGACAGAAGGAAACAGGGACATGAGCACTAGGCTGCCCACAATCCTCAGTTTTAATTCCATACTCATAAAACCAACAAACATTAACATGAAACTGTAGAGGGAATAGAATAGCTTTTAGAACCCTATTGTAAATTAACATTTGGAAAACATATCTTTATTTGAGAAGAAATCATTTATATTTTGCCTGAGCAAACTCTGATTTACCATTGTCAGACAGGTATGCAGTCATTTGTAGCGCTACAAAGCAGTTAACAGAGAAACTGAAATACTTGCATTTGCACTGAAGAGAATAACTTTGTGCTACGTAATGGGGAAGTGGGTCCAGAATATTTTTGCTGTGCTAAAGCTTTATTTTGAATGTGTTGACAGACAGGACAGAAAAATAAAATCCCAAGAGACAGAATTTCTCTGGTCCTCCAAGCAAAGAGGCTGGGGTCACAGGAGGATTATGCACAATGGAATTAATTTCCTGCACGAGGCTCCTTGACCTTTAACTTCCTCAGAAGCTTGATTCACACCTTACTTGGGGAAGGTACTTGTAATCATGCTGTTTCAAAAGCTGTTAATCTTACAGCAGTTATGTTCTTTGCCATTCCTTCTTTAGAAGGATTTGACCACTTTTGATATTCAGACTTTCAGTTCTCCATGCTGTTTTTTTTTTGAGGGCTGATTATCAGTGTACCTACTAATACAAGCACAGGACTTTCTAATTACACACTGTTATAGCATAAACAGCGCACGGCCTTCTTATCAGTCTTTACATAAGATGGGCATGACTTTGTGTCATATCTGAGTTGCAGCCAGCAAAAGCTCAGCTTGACAGCCTAGTGTTTTTTCCCTCTGGACTATCACATTGCACATTCTTACAGGGTCATGCATGATAAAAAAGGGTAAGGGGCCTCCAAAGAGACGTGACCGATACCTTATTGTCTGCAGAGCTTTTACCTCTGCACTATCACTGCAAATCTCTTCACAGAGGCTGCAACAGATGCTAGAATTATTGCCTAGACTACAGGGTAGAGTAGCAAAGAGTTTGAATTCCATGCTTTCATGTCAATACTGTTGGTTTGTGGCATTCACACAGAGCACCAGAGTTAGATGAGATGATGGTAGATGTTTCGAAGTGCAGAGTGAAGACAGCGTCTTGTTCTTCTCTGACATAGCCAGAATCTTGTAAAATAAGTCTTCTCTTTTGCTTACGTCTCAGTTTCTCCTTTTTTCTATTTGTATTTTTATCATGAACTCATTTTAATAACTGCATCATTTCTTTAAACTGGTGGTCTGTATCATTTGCCCAAAATACTGCTTGCTGTCTTGTTTGTCACTCTGTGAAACATGTTGATTCTTTATTTGCAATACTTGTATTACCCCGAGGTACAGAGCCAGGGAAGATCTGGGCCCCGTTATGCTAGGCACTGTACATGTGTGGAAGAGAGACGTCAATGCCTCACTCTTTTTAAAACCAGGGAATTTCCTCAAATATCTGTTGTCTCAGATAGATTAAGTTTACATTTACATTTTCTCTGTGTGGTTGATGCATATAGCTTTAATGTCAGCTTCTGTTAATGCTTAATATTTCCCTCTGCAGCCTCAGAAGTCTCTCCAGTTTGATAATAAAATTTTGCTGGTAAAATACAATTTCCAGTCGTGACTCAATGTTAAGACTGAATAATAGGAGTCTTTTTCTAGTTCTGACTTTGGATAGTGGTTGAAGAATAGCATCATTATGAAATTGTTGCCTTCTAGATATAGAATAGGAGGTTAATGTCACTGTGTGGAATAGAAATTACTTTTACTTGAATGTGTGCTAGACTGGCTATGGCCCAGAAGACTCATTGGTGTGATCTGGAATTGTGAAGGAGCTCTTTTCTGAGGATTTTATGTGGGAGATACACAGGAAATGGAAGCAGAAGGTAGAGGGTGAATTTCTTTCAGTCCTGGAAACGTTACTAAAAGACAGAGGGGAAGGCCATTCAGAAGAAAATGCCTGTCACCAGCTGAGAGAACCAGATGGACATAATCTGTGGTACTATTTAAAATATGTCTACTAAAGTTTGGATGCATCTTCAGACTTTCTTTCTTCAAACTTTATTAGGCAATTATACGTAAAATGCATACGTTGCTTCCATGTCATATGCGTATGTAATCTTACAGTCTCTTGAAGAGCTGTCTAATTCTATAAATAGAAGACCCAGCCTAGGATAAAGAGAGCTTACTAATACAGCTCCATTTGGCACTTCTGTCTGCCCCAGGAATCTCCCCAGCTGCCCAATAACCATCCACGCATTCTTAATTTTCATTTATTTCCGCTTCTTGGTATCTGAAGTAAGAGCCTCCTGTGCTGTGAAATAGGTGCACATTCACTTTGAGAAATGTTTTCTGCTGCCACTGCAGTTGGCATAGTTGGATAGTTGATGTGGAGCACATCAAAGTTCTGTCGCTGACAGTTTTTAAATATTTTCTCTGCAAACATGACTCATGAGACTAAGCAATGTTATTGAACAAGATGCTGTGAGAGAAGGAAGGATATAAAAAAAGGAAACAGATGAAAAATAAAAACTAGGGAGGGTGGGAGCCAGTCATCCACTAAGTAATCTCTTGATTTAAGAGGGTTTAGAGAAACTTGGCCAAGATCAAACTCTGACAACATATTAAAACTCCAAAATGCCTACAGATTTTGTTTGCACGTGGGTGTACAGCTCTGAAAAATATTACTGTAAATATAACTCTGCCTAGAACAGAGAACTTCCATAATTCCATCAGTCATAGTTCTGGCTGGATCCGAGATTTGTATGTTGGTGTTAGAGAAACATCAGTCTTTAAAGACATATTTGCTTTATGCAGTCCAAAATGTCCCTTTAATTTAGCCATTCAGATGCTTGCTTGATGACAAAATAGAGTGATGAAGCTTATTGTCCTGGAGTTTAGCTAAGTCCTTATTTGAGATCAAAGTGGAGGGTTAACTTTTTTTCTACATGTTCCTTTCATTCCTCATTTGTATCAGGCAAATAATGGTTTTTGCTAGCAGCAGGAATCCCTATTAAAGTAACTGTCATATTTTGTCATCTACTCAATTCATCGTTTAGCAATTCATTTGGTGCCAGATGAAGGAAAAAAAGACAAACTGGGCACAGAAGGGCAGACCACCTCAGACTTCATGAAATTCTTTCTTGGTCAAACAACAACTTCCCTGCTGCTTCTTCCAAGCCAATTATTTTGACATGCTCCACTACAGAAGTTAAAGTGTCCAATGTAGCCAAGGAAAACACTGTTAAGCCAAATTCTGAACTTGATTGCATTCCTTCCATGGACTTAAATAGATGTCGTGTGAACATTTATTCCACAGCAAAATATGCAATCAGAATATCATAATTAGTGTGTTTACCCTGGCCCAGGGAGGAAAATTCCTAATTTGGACATGCAGAATTTTGAAACTCATTGTGACTAGGTGTGTAGCTCATTACAACCTCTGCTTCCAGTGCTGCTGATAAAAATGTCTGAAGTTATCAAGGAAGAAATGAAAGATAAAAGTACAGCTTTGAAATGGAAGTGAAGCACCCTGCAGAATAATTCTGTTATGCCCAAGCTATGCGTAAGTTACACAGCTTGATGATCCATAAGGAGCTGTGCTCTGAATCAAGGATGAATGAGTATCTTAAACTAAGACTCAGAACCGCATTCATCTAGATGAAGCCTAGCTGAATATACCAAGCAGGCTAATGATGATTTTCACACATAATTTATGCACCTAACCTTTGCTACCTAAGAATGTTTATTAGATATGAATGTGTAAGCAATTTTTGAAAATCTACCCTAAGCTCCTAAACCACTGATCACACTGCTAAACTGGTAGAAATCTTTGATTCACTGTTACTTTCCTTCCAATATGATTAACTACATGAAAGAAATAGGAATGTACAGAGGAGTGAGAGTTTGAGGAGTGTATGTAGACAGCATGCTTCAAGGCCCCACCTGAAACACTCTACTAAAACCTCTGTGCTCTGGAAGAATAATCCTGCCTTAGCTTGGTGCTGCCTACATCAGTAAACGGTCAACACCAAATCTGGATGAGCTAAAACAGGAGAGAAGCAGAGTACTGAAAAAGGAATTGGCAGAAACATTGTTCCCCAGGTTAACAGGTAAAAGTATCGCTAACCAGCAGTATCAGTATCACAGGCAAATCTGCAGGCTGTGTTTTGCAGAGGCCTTTTGCTTAGACAGAAAGTGTTCATTCACAGTTGATGGTTGCCCACTTTCCTATCTGTAATTAAAACAACAGATTTTTTTCATTGGACCCTCTAGAATGTAGTACAAAATAAAGTTGAAGAATATATTAAGATGGGATGCATCTTACTTAGCATTTCCGATGCAAACTGAAAGCTCCCTAACCCTCACCTGTTGATCAGCAGTGTGAGCAGCTCAGAAGGTGAAGGGCAGGAGCGTGGAGAAGGTGAAACGCGAGAGCATGTCAGCTGGATAGGAAACACTGATCAGGCTTCTCTTCCTGCCTTAATACCTTCTTTTCAAGTGCCAGTTACTGCTTATAGACTTTGCACATTGAAATCCCCCCTCCACATACACAAGTGCTGGGTAACTCCTCAAGGAGTTACCTGTCGTCAGAGACAACAGATCAGCCTGTCCACAAGGGCATGCTGCTCTGGGCACCTAAAAGATGGGTGGATGAATGTTGACAAAGTAGGTAATACACCTGGTATTACTGCTGGCAAGGGGTCCAAAAGTCATTCTTGTCACAACAATAACTAAATAAGTTCTTCTGTGAATGTCAGAAAGTTTCTGGTTTTCCTATTGTGGAAGTAGTTCTATTTTTCTAACAGTGAGTATTGGGAACATGCTGCTGAGTGGGATGGTCAAGTAAACATGCTTTACCATTTTAGAGAGCTCTAGAGAGACTGGGAGTTTGAATAAATAATTTCTTCTCTGCAAAAAAAATAAACACCCAGTAGCTTATCCAAAGATAATTGAGGCTGCTTGAATTATGCATTCTGCTGAATTAGGAATCATGAGATCACAGACTCCTGCCTTTATCTGGAATGGAAATTCCCCAAGAACAGTTTTCCTTGTAGTGGTTGGGAATTTTTGAGTCAAGTTTCAGCCTAAAACTTGGGCATAAAATAGAAGACATGTTGTGATGAAGGTGAGTGGCATTGTTTGTATCTTCAAACACAGGTCGCTTTAAATGAAGAGCCATTCACCATAGGCAAATTAATATTAACTAGCTGAAATCATTCATTTTTTTAAGCTCTTTCTAAATAACCTGTTTCTAAATCAGCTTATGGCTTCTCAAATTTATGGGACATTCTTGTTAAAACCTTATTTCAGTGTACCCTTCCTGATGTTGCATTTTCTTAATTTAGCAGTATTTTCAGTTGTACCTTTCAGGATGTGTTGGCTCATAAACAATTTTGATGTTTTATGAAGACGTTCTGTAAATTTTCAGAACATAATATCTTTGTCTTTCGTGTAATGTTTTTAAAAGATTTTTTTTTTTACCTCAGCTTCTCTGTAGGAAATGGGAAGGGAAGTTGATGAAGCAGTACTCTGTGGGGAAAGAAGACTATCAGTCCAGGTTACCTTTGTGTATAGCAGACCCAGCTGATCTGACTTCTTTCTGCCCAGAAATTAACAAGGTTGTGAGCCCTAGATTAATATAGGATCCATTCTGTCAGGGTTTACTTGGCCTCCTGTTTCATCACAAGCTTGATGGTTCACAGGGGAGAGAAGTCAGGTAGGTGAACTGTTATGGCCACCAAATCTACCCACGTTTCATTAGCAGTTGAACAAAAAAAGTCACTGTATCTTTCTCAATAAATGGCACTTTTTCCATCTTACTCATTTGATTTTTTTTTGAGTCTGAAATAGCCCTTAGCAACAGACAGTATCAGTATGTTAAAACATTTCATTTCTATTATTTCATTTTGTCCGTAAACAGGAAGCCATTCTAAAGTCACACAAAAATTTGTTATTGTAGAGTATATGGAAAATACTCAAGTATATGGAAAAAAGACAAAAGAACATATTTTGAAAACTTTTCCCCTTAATATTGCTATGTGCCCTGAAGCCACTGTGGGATGTGTGGGAAGGTACTCAGCTATTTATGCAATAGAGGATTATAAAGCTGATGGATGTAAAATTCACTTAGAAGGATGCTTTTACCTTTAGAAAACCATGTATGTTGCTGGCTTGTACTTTGACAAATAAAATCTGGGTTTTTTTCTTATACTCTGCAAGCTCTAAGTGGGAAATTTTTGAAGAGTGCTGTACCTACCACTTTAATGGGTTAAAACAACCAAAACCAGAATTGGCATCATCACTCTATAAATAAAGCTCAATCCTTGTCCTCAGCAATAGCCATATCCTTCCTCAGTCAAGATAAAGAAGTGGTAAACCAAGATGCTCCCCTTTTTAAAATTCAGATTGTGTTGCTTTTAATTATTATTTTGTCAGTCTTCACAATCTTCAACATAACAAGTTTTCCCTTTTAGATTTGAGATTATATCAATATGTTGAAATTATTTCCTGTTAAACAAATATGGTTCCTGTGGCTTCACAAGGGAAGTGGCATCTCTGCATTCAATTGAAAAGCTATGAAAGCAAAGCCTAAGCTATTACATTTTAACAGGTAAAAGAAACATCCTCAGTCTCTACAACTTCCCTTGCTTCCTGAAAGATCCAGAAGTTTACGTATCTGTTAAATGTGTGAAGATTGTATTTTAGCTGCTACTTATTTAAATTTCCAAAGAACCTTCTGGGATACCTGGCAGGATGTCGTCTTATGCACTAAACATGATACAGTGTATTACAGAAGAAATTTGCATTGCACTTTCTCAGGGGAACTTTGCTTCTCTTCTTTTTTGTTCACTTGGATTGTGAAAGGAATTCTTCATTCTCTGAAGTTTGAAGCCTGTGCTTTTGTTTATTTTCTCACAGAGTATGGAGGAATACTACAGCTACAAAACAGTTATTCTTGTGTATAAGGAGAGTGTTTAATGAGTAATTGATGCTTTATGGTGGATGATTAATGCTGGGCCATCCAACTGAAACAGATTCACATTGGGCAATATGGCCTCTTAAAACCTTAGACACAAAAGTAATGGCGTGATACCAAGTGTGGTTCCTGCAAATTTAGTTATGATTCAACATCTCTGTCACTGTGGACATGTGCTGCATTTCATCTTCTTTGATACAGATGCCTTTCTGTGTGTGCTATACTATTCTAGCATCTGCAGGCAAAGCATGGAGTTGAATACTACATACTTCTGGTTTAGAGACAGGACTGCTATTTTCTGCGTCAAACTGGCAGCTTGTGTTTTAGCGATCAGAGAAAGAATTACTCCCCTGGTATTCTGGTAGCGAGAAACAAAAATAACTCAGTAAACAAATGCACATTTAAAGTACAATAAATTGTAAGCCTGCATCAATGTAGTAAGTACCCTAATTTACAAACACACAGGAGCAGAGGAGTCACATACATCAGTCAAATCTGTGCTAGAACCTCAGGACTTACTCAAAGTCAAAGCTATTTTAAGTTGCTTAATATCAGAAGTGGCTGCAGGCCACAAACTGCCGAGCTAAAATTCTCAATATTGTCTCAAATGCCCTTTTAGTCAGGCCTCACTGTTGCTGAACCGATCAAAAGCCCTTCAAAGTTATAAAGCATTGCGATCTTAGTTACTATGAAATGCATTAAGCAGAATGAACTTGAAAGAAAGAAAATCTTTCCATAGTGGCCAATAGCAAAAGACATAAACCCCTCAGTTTATTGCTAATGCTTGTAGTGGGAGACAAGACAAATTGTGTTTGTATGAGGTGGTCAAAAAACTGCACAGAATGTAGAATTCAAGAAGCCGATAGCTGTGAAAATGTGAAAGGCGATATTGGTAACTGAGATCTGTCTACCTGAAACACAAAGAAACATCCCACCTTATAAAACAGCCTTAAAATGAATTAAAATTTGAAAAAGTAGGGAAGAGGAAGGGGAACCTTTGAAGAAACTTGGCAGTTCTGATCCTGCAAGCACTTACAAGCTGAGTGTAACTTTGCTGCAGGGAGTTGTCCTGTGGAAGTTGACAAAACTGCTCACATACACGGGGCTGCCAGAATACTAAGGATCGGTACCTGAGTTATATTCTCAGTTTTGATTTGCATTAAAGTTATTAAACTCTTTGATACCGAAGAACTTAGTCACTTGTTCCTTAAAAACTGTTGTTGTAACAAAACCATCAACGCTTATTATTATATGACTCACCTCTCTGCTTCCATTTCATTTCTGCAAGATACATAGCACACGCTATCTTGGCACAGTATGTGATGCTAACTGAGAATAGACTGAATAGATCTAACAGCTATTTTTAGATGAAGATTGGGAGAAGAGAGATTACTATTAGTCATACCATACAAGATTTAGAGAGCTGCATAGTCTTCTAGCTATGCCAACACATCCTATTAAAAAGCCACATCCACATTTTGACTATCATCTCTATAGTTGGTATACACAGACTAGTCATGCTTCTACCAGGCTAAACTGCAAACTCCAAAATATTTCCTTTTTAATTTTTCTTTTTTAACATAGGATTGCCAATTTTTCAATCTGATAATGTGGAGCTGAGGCAGGGAACGGAATCATCTTCCTTCCAACCAGGGACAGGAGCATTCACACTCACTCTCAAAAAATCCCCCAAAGCCTTGCCCAGGGCAATCCCCTAAGCATTGCTTATATGCTTCCTTTCATTTCCTAGCTGAAAATCTTTTACATTTGGCTTATTTTCATCACCTGGGTCTATTTAGCTTGGCAAGAAGGGGTAGGTGTCTGTCTTCTTCCTTGAAGAGCCTATATATTGTGCATGAACAGCAGCCTTGTAAAGGCATTAAGCAGAAGGAAATTTTCTGGTGTGAATTGAGGTGGTATCATTCCAGCGTGGCCTGGCATACCCAACACTGAGGTAAGCTAGATAGCTCAAGTGCAAATAGTCCTTCTGCTCTTGCAGTACAGATTTCAGCACAGGGTGTCCTGAATTGTAAGTACTTGCCTGGCTGTCCCACAAAGTCTCTGTGCTGCTATGGCATTGTGGCTCCTGGTACCCAAGAGAGGTAGATTAAAGCTATTTTAGGTGTTCTCACATGTATTGTAATCTCCCTTCCTAACTACAGATGAAGCATAGCCTGAGAGGCCACTTCAGAGTATCTCTGCAGCTTGCCAGCTCAGCTCTGTTTAATATAAATGGAAGCTCTTCAAGGTGTCAGTGGCACATTTTACAGATGCCCTGATTGTTCATTTAAGGCAGGCTTTGTTGTCTCATTAAAAACAAAAAATAGAAAAAAAAAAAAAGGCAAAGCCTGGCAGTAAACTGAAAACAATGAGACAATTTCATCAGGAAAATGGTAGCTGCAA
Source organism: Morus bassanus (assembly GCA_031468815.1). Taxonomy (NCBI): domain Eukaryota; kingdom Metazoa; phylum Chordata; class Aves; order Suliformes; family Sulidae; genus Morus; species Morus bassanus. The sequence continues at coordinate 10,780,434 of CM062583.1, forward strand.
AAAGGGAATTTTCTTTAAGTTTGGTTAGTGATACATGCAAGGACTTTCATTTCTAGTTTCCTACAGTCCTCTGACTTTACATTTAATCGGTTTTGCTCAGCTCTCCATCTGACACTGAAAGGTATAACAGCCATCATCAAAGATAGTGGGATGTTTGCTCTATGGTGTAGGCTATCTAGGCTTTTTCTTTTTTTGTTCCTGTTTTATGCCTTCTGGCAATGTGTCGAATGAAATGGTGAATTTCTGCCTGATGACTTACACCAGTGGGTTTTGTTCCTTTTCTTTGCTCTTTTTTCTTGTCTAGAATTGCCTTCTATTTTCTAAGAAACCCCACGATTTTCCCTTTGGAGCTGTTACAGATTTACTGTGGGGACAGCAATAGAAAGTGACTCATTTAGGAAACAATAATATAAATCTCCTCAATTGACTTGTTAACAAGGGGAGAGGAACTGGTGTTTCTAGTCCAGAGATGACTACTTGGCTTCCTATGGACATTCACCAGTTGCGTGCAACTGTTCTGCAGTGGGGTTTCAAAGCACGTCTCGCCCCCTTCCAGTAGGTCGTGCTCCTATGCGCAAAATGAGAAAGTTTTGCTGCCGCTCCCAGGCATTGTGAGCCTTGGTGCTTAGAAAGCCTATGAAGGTTTGTTGGAAACATCTTTACAAAAACCCACTTGCCTAAATTTAACAAAGGGGGATTTAAATGCTGTTTTCTCCATAAAGGAAACACATTTTCATTTCTAGTGATCCTTAATGTCTGTCCATTCCTTTTCTTGTAATAGTATATTATAGTCTCCGGTAGCTGATAGCTTATGTCCTGTCTCTGATTTCTAGCCTTTCTGACTATGGAAAGGAACGTTTTCTTTTAATATTTCCTTATATCCTAGAGATCCTGAAGAGGAGAGGGTATTCATTCCCAGTGCTTTAGCATATTTCTAGTGCTAGTGCATACTTGATTCTCTGAAATGTTGTTCCTAAATAAGAAGAGGAAAATATAACTTGTTGATTTTGGGGTTGGGGTCAGGAAGGGGTCAGGCATAGCTCAAATCCTGGAAGAAGAAGAGGCCCTGGCTAATGATGCAAGCTACCATATTAACACCTTCTCAGTTGTATAGGCCTCCCTATGTATTTCTGTTTGCCTTGTAAATTAGGAGTTCCTTGGGGTAGGAAAGCTTTGTCCATCCATCTGTTTATATAAGCTTTCTCATTAATATTTTAACACTCAGCCACTCAAAGGCTGCCTGATCCCTATCTCTCCCCCTTTGGAGTGGAGCTGAGGGGGCTTGGATGGGAACACGTGCTGTTCTCAAGGTGGTGCAGCAGCTGCACTTTGTACGCTGCCTCCCAGAGCTCCTGCTAAGTAGTATTTACTCTGAACCCAGTGCAGTCTTATTTTTTAGGGCACAGCTGTCACTGTTGTACTATATATTCACCCAGTACACAGATCTGCTCACAACAGAGCGTAGTAAGAATTCTCTGTGATGCATTGAAAGCAACATGTGATAATTCCAGCCTGCCCACTTGCTTTAAGCTGGGGATATTGGAAGTCAGATGTCTGCCTTGTAGGAAATTTGTGAGGGCTGAAAATTCACATCTCTGAAGCAGCAAGTGTTCCTCTGCTTTTCTGAGAGAGGTGAAAGATGCTTGGCTTATCAAGATGAAGTCTGTGCTTGGGCTTGAGGCGCTAATGAAATACCATTAAAATTAGATCTGTCAGTGGTACACTGGCTTGGATCTTGTAAATCAATTGACAGAAATAGCTATACCTTGAATCTCTGGTGAACATTTCACTGTAGCCTTAAATAAAGCCATTTGCACACCTAGCATCTGAAAGCTGTGTTGTAATCCAGAGCAAGTGAGTTAAGATTATTACAAAGGTTTTCTGGAATAGTTCTGTCTAGACCTTGTCCAGAGATGTTTTAAGAAAAAAACATTGGTGGTCAAATTGAAAAATGCATATTTGGCCTAAACAGTACTATATTTCTCTACTTGTGTTACTTTTGTTAACAGAGGAGAGGCTGAGATGAGAGCAAACTAGAACTTACTGTGTAGACAGATCTGGATTTGCAGTCTAATTCCAAGGATTAATTAACGTTCACCCTTCATTTAAAAAATATTTTTAAAAACCTTTTTAAAGAGAAAATAATTCTTAAAGATTTCACAAAGACACAGTGAGATTTTCTCTGTTTGTGATTATATTTAGTAAATTTTTAGTAGATCAGACATGAATTTTCAAAGGAAAATACCAACAGATAAACACTTTGCATTCCATTCCTTTCTGCTGGATCTTTAAAAATGGGAACAAGATAGTCTTGAATGTGCCTTGACACTTCAGATCTGGCTGCCTTATATCTCCATCTGTACACTGGTATTTTGTCCCCAACAATTACTCACTGTTCTCAATGTCTGCTGTAAATGCATGCTGTAGGCTCACTTGAAAGCCTCACAGAGAAGCCTGTTAGCTTTTAACTAAAATAAGTATAATTTTGTACTTTGTTTTGAATATTTTATACAGATTACACATCCAGACTTTAATAATGCCTTCTATATAAAGCTGTACAGAATCAAATAATCTACATAGTATGCTCTTAGCCAGTGAGAAGACTGGGGGAAGAAGTAGTTCTTTCCTGATACTTATTATGGTTCTGAATTGCAGATACAATAAACTAGATCCGTCTTTTATACTTGTGAGTCTTACTGTCTATGAAGCTAAGATAAGCTGAATTTTAGAGGTAAAGTGACATCAATGGAGTGCTAGCCCCTGAAATGGAAATTGGAAGGGTAGAGCTGTATGACAGAATCCAGACCAAAATTTGTTACCATTATACTTGGCTGGAGAGGTGACTACAAATCCCCTTCCTTTGCTTTTCACATAAAGTAACACTGGCTGGTAAGCCATGGTCGAGATTGTTTCCTTATCTTTCCCGGTATGGTTCTCCCGTAGCTCTTCTCAGAAAGGGTGTTGCAATGGCCATAGTTAGAAATTTATATAAATCATAAATTCAAAGTTACCCAGAACAGTTTGTTTGATAGATTCTTCTGATGAATATATTTTTTGTTTAGGTAGTGTTTTCTAAAATCGTTAGGTAGAAAATATCCCACTAGAGTAAGTGAAATCAGGTCACTAGTATAATCATCCCCTCCCTCTAAATTTGAACTCTAATTCTAGGGTAGTCGTAGTTACCTGCTGTATCTTTATTTTAAGATATAACATTTAAATTTGGGGCTTGAAAAAGCAGAAATCGGAGAAACTGAGAGGGAAGTTAATATGTCACAGCTACCTTAAACTAGTCCCAGATCTAGACTTCTTTACCCTTACTGTGGAAGCTCTGCTTCTCTGGGCTTATTTTGTTTGAAGCATCACTGCAGTGTGGAAAAAGAGATGTATGTGTTAAGTAAGAATTCCCAAATTAGGGCAGAAATTTGACTTTCAAGAACTGGGTTGATGTTCAAAAACTGGTCTTTGTTCTTGATGAACAAAAAGGGGAGTTCCCAGCATTTGGAACCAGCTGTCTGGAGACTGGAAGTATCAGCATTGCACAGTTAACGTTTTGTGGCAAGAACTTGCATGTTTCCTGACATGGTAGAAAGTGGTCTCTTAGAAAAGTGATCTGTGAAAATTATTTATTAAAAAAATCTGTATCAAGAAGGCTCAAGCCTTGATGACAGTTTATGTTAATAGAGAAAAAGGATAAATTAAGAAACACTGAGAAGTGTCCTACTTGATGAATTCAGATCTTACTGACTGATTTATCTGAGTTTGGCTTTTGTTCAAATTTTCTCCTGACCTCTTATCTTAGGAAAGCTGCCGGAAAGCTGCCCAGCGGAGAAGGACCTGGGGGTGTTGGTTGACAGCCGGCTGAACACGAGCCAGCAGTGTGCCCAGGTGGCCAAGAAGGCCAACAGCATCCTGGCTTGTATCAGCAATAGTGTGGCCAGCAGGAGCAGGGCAAGGATGGTGCCCTGTGCTTGGCACTGGTGAGGCCGCCCCTCGAATGCTGTGTTCAGTTTTGGTCCCCTCGGGACAAGAAGGACATGGAGGTGCTGGAGCGTGTCCAGAGAAGGGCAACGGAGCTGGGGAAGGGTCTGGAGCACAAGTGTGCTGGGGAGCGGCTGAGGGAGCTGGGGGGGTTTAGCCCAGAGAAGAGGAAACTGAGGGGAGACCTTATTGCTCTCTACAACTACATGAAATGAGGTTGTAGTGAGGTGGGTGTTGGTCTCTTCTCCCAGATTACTAGTGATAGGACGTGAGGAAATGGGTTAAAGCTGTGCCAGGGGAGGTTTAGATTGGATATTAGGAAAAACTTCTTCACTGCAAGAGTGGTCAGGCACTGGAACAGGCTGCCCAGAGAGGTGGTGGAGTCCCCACCCCTGGAGGAGTTAAAAAAACGCATAGACATGGGACATGGTTTAGGAGATATGCTAGTGTTGGGTTGACGGTTGGACTTGATGATCCTAGAGGTCTTTTCCAACCTTAATGATGCTATGATTCTATGATTCTTATAGCGGATTTTGTTTCTTGACATATTTGAGGGACTGAGCAGGGAAAGGTCTTTGAGTAACTGTACAAGTACATGTGGGTATGGAAATAATCCATATTCTTTATAGGCATCTGGATTCTGTGTACTTCGCACAAAGCAAGTCAATGAAATGCATAGAAGGTAATGTTTGTATACTAGGTTAGGAAAACTATGCTTGTAATATGAATCTCTTATTTATACTAATCTCTTTCTATGAGGGTGCATTAGACTGTGGAATAAAACTCCATCATTGAAACTACCATGGAGTATTTCCCCCACCCCTCAAACACTGGAAAAATACATCAGGGAATGGCACTGCTATTATCAGTCAACTCTCTAATTTGCATGAGAACATTATATCTGTGGCTGTCCTTCACTCAGAAAACATAGAACTCTTACTGCTTTTATCTCAAATGAAAAGGTATAGAAAGCTGTCTCTTCCAGTCAGATCAGGTCTGGGATGTTATTTATGGTGCCTAATTCCAAAATAATCCCTATTTTTAAGTAGAGTCTTCAAGCATTCAGGGTGCTGTGCTCTAGCACCCTGATACTAGAGCTTGTTTTCTAGTAAATTGGCAACTCCCATTGTCAGATTACACTGTTAATTAGACTGTCAGCCTCAGTACTGAGCCCCTTTAACAGGACGTTAAGAAAGGGTTGGGGGTTTTTTTATTCCTTTTTTTCTTCTTTGTCTTTACCACTGGAAGAGCACAAACAAGTAGTCTAGGGAATTGTTTTGGGAGGACTTTTTTGGTTTGAGTATGTACATATTTTTAAGGGTTTTGAGGTCATATTAGGGAAGGCAGGTTAAGGAATTTCACTTCTCACTTGATGAGGAAAAGCGTTTGGATTTGTGTTGGGTTTTGGTTTCGTTAGGAACTTAACTTCACGGTTTCAGCCTGGCTGAATTCACAGGGGACTTTTGGCTCATAATGAGACACATCTTTCTTTTATCTTCACTGTGCTGAAGGAGCAGAATTGTTGACTGCAGCCTTTGTTGTAGCATTTTAGATCATCCTTGGGCGGTTTGTTTTTTTTTTTTTTTTTAGAAATGAGGAATGTAAGGAAGTGGGTACCTAAAAATAAGAGTAAAGACCTGTAGCTTATATCTGTACCCTTTAAGTACTGAGAGCAAAGGACTACTGTGATGTGGTCACTAAAATTTGTCTGGCTGATGGTATGGGAAGGCTCTTCTCTTTTAGTTGGAGTTCCCTAATGGAGTCAAGTTTCATAAGTAGCTGTGCTGTATCAATGTCATCCAGATGCAAGCTGAGAGGGCTGTGTAAAATTGAGGTCAGGATACTGTCCATTTGGAGAAGATGCAGTCCACAAGGCATCTGGGGCTAACAAAATGTGATGCCGTAGTAAATAACCAGAATTTCAGAACTGTTGTCTCAGTAGTTGGGTTTGTAGTTGAAGCATTGTGGCCTCTTGTTTCTAAAAGTGCTGGTCTGTCCTTGGATTGTCAGGTCCAACAGGTTAACGAGGTCATCTCAGGTATGTAGTGATCTGTCTTGGTAATGGAGCTATAGTTGTATGTGGGTAAGGTTAAGCAGAATGATTTCCTACAAAGCTTGCTATAAAAGAAGCAAAACATGTCCAAGGCCCTCCACACACATTAATTTTTCTGTCCATTCAATATAATTAATTAATTTGGGAAAATGGCTTTTGGGAGGAAAAATATGATAAAATCATGCAGCAGATAGTGGTTGATTAGTTTTCTGCTTCTGAGTAATGCCTCTATATACTACTGCAATATAAATAATGATAATTACCCCCCTGAGGAGGAGATAATATGTGGTAAGGGAGACACTACATTGGGCTTAATCTCTCAAAATGGAAGTAATGACAAGTAGACGTTGTCCTGGACCTTTGCAGGAGTGTGAGTTAACTCTGAATTTGTTTAATTTCCATAAATTTTGTTGCTCCATGCATATAATAATAGATACAGCTATTGCTATATCTATTACTGTATTTATTGCTGTATCTGTTCCTCATTATAATTCTGGGCAAAATCTCTGTAAGTGCTTTGTGCACAGAATGACTTATCCTGATATGACTTTTATTTCCTTTCTTTTCCCACACAGATTACCCCTGGCAGCAAGGCAGCACAGTCACAGATGAACCAAGGGGACCTTGTGGTAGCCATCGATGGAATCAACACTGACAGCATGACCCACTTAGAGGCCCAGAACAAGATCAAGTCAGCCAGCCACAACTTAAGCCTCACTCTTCAGAAGTATGTTGATATAAGTTAAAGTCTTTTCGTTCCTAAGGGCATCCTATGAAACCTGGGACTAATGACTATAAGTGTTTTATCTTTGCCTGTTAGATTCATTTGGAGTGTTCATGGCACAGATGTGAGATGGAAAGCCAAAATCTGCTCTGATTCTTGTAGAAATCAGCATGGATTCTTACAGAAATCAGTATAGTTGATAAGCGATGTGAGTGTATCTGTGTTGAATTTAGCCCACTGAATCCAGGTGTAATCCCATATCCATTCAGGTTGCTGATGAAAAGTAAATCCAACAGTGATGTTTCTTTTCATTATTCCCATGTGAACAGCACAGTTTTGTTTGGTCAATTTATGAATGACTATTCTAGAAGTGACCACCATAACAAATGTTATGACTGCACAAGAGGAACCTGTCATTCATGGTGTGAATAATCACAGTGGGCTGAGAATTTGTGTTAATGGTCTGGCACCTGTGAGTTTGAAAGTGGTCTCTCTGCATCTTACAGAAAAAGAAAGATGTAGCCTGAGTGCAGGAAAGGCAATCAGTAGAACATGGAGAGGGCAGACTTTCTCACAGAGGTGTGATAAAAGTTGTCTTGCCATTGAGAAAGCAGAATCTTTTCACATAACAGGTCTCTTAACTTTTCCTGGTTAATGTTGCTTGCTTTTTAGGAAACTTGTTCTCAAGTCAGATAACCTTGCACAGAGATTTTCTGTAATAGTTGCATTAATATTTAAAGCTCCATAATTACATAAAGCAAAGTAATGGCTATTTTTATTACATTGTGGAGAGGATAATTTTTATGCAGGCTAGGCAAAGACTGGTACAGAAAGCAGGTTGTAATGGGGAAGTATTTTCTGAGAAAATACCAGAAAATCTCATACATGGATGTGCAGTAGAGCTAAGCAGTATCAGGAACAGACTAACACCTAAGGGGAAAAAGATCTTTAGCTAAGGTTTCCAAGACAAAGCAGGGTGCTATAAAGCAAAATATATGGTTGAATTTCCCATGTGGCTTTGTACATGTCGAGTTTGTCTTTAAGTGGGTGTTCCAGATAATATATAAAATAAGTGCACAAAGTGGAAAGATGCTAACAAAATTGCAACATATCTGTTAGCTCTGTGAGAACACTGGGTAGACTTATATATTTCCTGGAAATGTATAACTTGTATATTTCCTGGAAAAGAGTTTAAATCAAAGCTCTTCAGATTTTCTCGAAGAAAAATCTTGGAGATTTTTCTCAAAGAGTGTAGTCTAGCTGTTTCAATGAATGCAAGGGAGGTAGGGAAATGCATAGAATAATTTCTGCCACCTCATATGTTGTCCATGTGTGCCTCTAGTGTGCTTAGCCAAGATTTTCAGCCAAAATTAAACAGAGACCAGGAGCCTGATCCTAAATGTACTGAAATGGGCTCTACATCAGAAGCCAGAAGAAAATGGTCTTCAAAAGTTGTTAAGGGGAGATGGGGCACTGTCTTGATGCAGGTAGTTGAATTTTCATCCTGTGGCCCACTCTGGCTTCTTTTGCTCCATTCTAATGAATGCTAGTGATATTATGGAGATATGTATGATACCTTTTTAAAAAAGATTTACATTGTTCTGGATGATTTTGTATTTGCAAGTTAAGGAAAATCCTTTCTGATAATTTATTTTAGAACTTCTCTCTGCTTTTCTATTGGATCCTTGTGTTTTTATATTGAGAGAAGATTTTTCTTATTGTACTTTGGCTTGTTGCACATTTGGAGTTAATTTTCCTGAATATGGAAAGTGGTCTAGTGGCTGCCTCTGTGGCCTGGCATTTAAAACTACAAGCTGTCACCTCTCCTTCCACACAGAGGAAGGGTTCCCAAATCTGTAACTGACAAAACCAGATTATCCTAATACGTGTCACAGATGGAAGTCACTTAAACCACTGATTTTGATCAAGTGTTGGCAGGGATATTTCATGTGAGTAATTGTTGTGCTTTTGTACTTGCTGACCTCTGAATTACAACACCAGCAACTCCAGTGGCCACATAATTTAAAAAAAAAAAAAAAAAAAGGCGTTTTACAGCTTCCTGGAGTACAGCTTCTTTATTGTTTAATGATTGAGGTAATTGTTAGTTTTTTTCTTAAAGTATTTTCAGACAGCTAAAGCTTTATTTATTGTGGTATACATTATCCTTTGTCTGTGTAATTCTAGTGGAAGTATCATTATTTATTGCTTTCTTGCTCTATCTATTGTTTCTTTTATTTTTTTTAAGGCTTGCCTTGTCTCTTGCTTCCAAAACAATAGTATGTGATTCAGATAATCAACTTATGTGGATAATGAACAGCCAAAGTAAGCAGTAATGGAGCGTTCCACAGACTGAAATACGGTCACATAGATAATAGATGTAGAAGAGTTAAGATCCATTTTGGAAAGAAGAAAAATGGCATAAAGTCATATGAAATATTATTAAGCACAAATAGGTCAGACAGCTTCTTTGTTAGCAAGTGAGAACTTTCACGGATGATGCTTTTGCTCTAAATTTATACAATTCATAGAATGTCCTCTTCAGTATGGCATTGCTTTTTGATGTGAGCTATTAGTTCGCATTGGTGACCCATTCAGCCTCATGAGAGTTATATGGGAAAAACAAATGACAAAGACTGAAAAGTAATTTTTTTTTTAATAATATTGTTTCTTTGATGATCAGGGGCTATTCAAAAAGTTGTGCTCAGAGGCATTAAGCTGGCTTTCACTTTGCACAACTCAGTATTTATGCAAGCTAAACCCTATCAGCATGTGATCTCAGCCAACTACGTATGCATAGAACCCTATTAAAGATCCAGTATCCCAATGTCTTAAACAAAAGGCATCTCCATAATATTCAGGAAGTTAGATTAATCTCACCTTGAAAAATAATTTTTCCTAGGCACAAGGAAAAGTACCTAAGTACAAAAAGTTAGTGGCAGTTTAGTCACCCGCCCAAAATTTACAAAGAAATATACTTTTTTTTCAACAAAAATAATTTTACAAAGGTGGTATTGGTGAGAAGAAGAGGAGTTAACTTGAAAAATATGGGAGCAGTCACTAGTAGTAATAATTTTCAACCAAATAAGAACAAAACAGGAGAAAGGCAAAATCTCCTGGGACTTGGTTACCGGGAAAATGACTGTGCTAAGAGATCATTTTTACTTTTTTAGACACGGAAACTGGAGTGGAGTGTTATACTAGTGTGGACAAACAAAGCTAGTTTCCATGAAGATCATAGAGATGGGTTATCTAATTTGCATAAAAGTTTGGAAACATTGGAAATCCTTTCAAATGGAAAAGGTATATATGTATTAGGAGATTGACTGTTGTGATGGGAAAACTTAAGCCCTAAATTTTTATGATCTTGGACATTTATGTGAAGTAGTCATGTGGCTCTACAGAATGTGTTTCAAGGTCATGGAACACCTTAGCAGGCAGCCTGTGGCTTGGTTTCACTGTTGCAGCACTGGAAGTAGACGTGAACTTGCTTGTTTAGTCAAGGCCATGGAAGAAGCAGTGGAACATGAAATCTAGACATAAATGCTCCGAGACAGAAAGCTTTGTATTTTTCTAATGGCTCCTAGCTCTCAAGAGCAATGGCCTTCCCTTTTATTGATCCTGGCCATGAAGGTTTCATGAGCATTGTTTATAACCTGACAGTTCAGACGTTGTTTGCTGCTACTCATTTTTATTATCACACTTAAGTTCCCTGTGGGGTTTCTTTTTCAGGGTGGGGCACTGGTTATTTTTTATTTGGCTGTCAAGAAAAGCTGTACATGGTGTCAGCACTTGTGCAGGACATCAAATTGCAAGTCATCAAATGTAGCAGAAGGGAAGCATTAAGAATGCCCGTTCGTACTTGCCTGCCTGAACAATGAGAGTCTGCACTTCTCTGGCTATACAGACTTAGTTTTTCTTCAAGTACCATCAATCTGCACTGTTCAAGGAACACTACCATAGCTCTTCAATGAGTGCTTAGTGCACAGTGCTGGCCTGAGTGGAATTCTCCGTGTTTCAGTCACGTAGGTATCCCATTATGGGTTCAGGAATTTGTGGATGTCAAGTCTTTTTCTGACAGCTTCCTTCCCTAAACTCCCTGTTAAATTTGTTCTTATCACCTCACCCATGCTACGTTTTCGCATGAAACCACAAAATTAGGACGGAGGTCTCGCCAGCTATGCCAGGGGTTTGATCAGGCAGCCAGAACTTGTCTTGTTACTGGCTTGAGTGAAACGCTGAGTTTTCTGACTGCTCATTTTCAATGTCTGGCTGCCTAGTTCTCCAGAGCATGCAGCGTGCCTCCCTGTGCTGTTTTTGCAAAGTTAAAGGATGCAGACAGGCAAGTGGCAGGGAGTTGAAGTATTTGGACGATTCCTGGAGAAAGAGACCTATGATCCAGTGGTGTGGAAAGGTATGGGACCCTCCAGACCAGCTCTGCTTCCTTCCATTTAGAAGGCAAAATACGTCTAGGAAGTGAATTCTCTTTTGCTGAAGAAAAGAGAGCAGCAGTGAGGGGAGAAGGAAAGAAATTTCTTTGGCACTGTGTACTATTACGCGGTAGAACTCCATGAGGCGTGATAGTATTCAGGCAAGCAAGGCTGATATTTTAGAACATTAAATACTTACGTAGATGCAGCTCATTCCTTAGAAACCTACATTACTCTAGATGTACCGAGGGGGAATTGGTGCTAGTTCTGCTAGACAATGCTGTGGAAGGCTATGATCATACTCTATAATGACCTGGGTCATCGTGGAAAAAGACATTGCTTTCCTTCTAATCTTTTTGTGACCTCCTGGAGTTTAGTTCTCAGTCATTTTTCAGTATCAGTTTCTAATCAGTTACTTGAGCTACACAGCTGCCCCCAGGCATTTTAGTTCTGGGCCAGTCAAAGTTCATCTTTAACTGGCTGGCTGTCCTACAGATACTAGGCCATAAACTTATTGTCCTACAGTATTCGGTTCACAGGTGAAAAATGAAATCCATGCCAAATCTATTTTTATTTCATACAAATTGTTTTCTCTTTTAAATTCACAGTAAATGCAATGCATCAGAGTGCAGTATTATTTGTCAACATGTTTCAGTGGAGCATCCACAACATTCATTTGATCTTAACTCAAGGAATCTGATCAGCCTCCTTGGAAAGGATTCACCACATGTACTGGCTTAGCTTTGGAAAGTGCTGTAACATGAGTGCGCCTCATTCTGCTGGCACAAACATTCCTGTGACACTCTAAGACTCCTGCCTTGGTGTCACCCTGTGCTGCTGGAGAGGAGCAGGGGAGGCGCAGACTTTCTGCGCCTGGTGTGTGTTGACACAACCTCCCCCTCCCAGGGCATGCCAATGATGCTACCATTCACTTCCAGACAGTCACAATTGACTCTCTTTGGCTGGAAAATCATGAGCTTAATAATCCTTTTCTCTAGTGAAAGGGAAAGTGTCAGAGGCAAAGCTATGAGAGACTTATGGTAAATATTTAATAGCTTTCCTTTTTTGTGCAGCACCAAAAGATGGCTGATCCTGCGGTATTTATTTCAGGCCTACTATAAATAAAGCATGCGGTGACAGCAAACTGCAAGCAAGGGGAATTCAGTGGTTATTGTAAACTGCTTTCTTTTGCCTGAAGCTGTGAATAGTAACCAATTCTGTGCATGTTTTAGGTCTGCTTATGGGCATGTTTTAAATCAGAACCAGATTTAGGCTGCGTTTATGCTCAGAAGAATTAGAAGAGGGTATCCATCCCAGTTTTAGAGTAAATTAAAACTATATAAACAATGTTGATGAAATCACTGTCTGAAATAGTGGTACTCAGACTATGCTCCAGAAGCATTTCCTGAAAGCATTGTAGGAGATGATTAGTAAAAGTAAACAGAAAATGAAAATCCGGATTTGGAATTTTTTTCCCTTCTTTGAATGATTCCATCACATTCACCAGACTAATAATGTTTTCATTCAGGGACTGCTTACATACTAGAGGTAGAATCTGAGCTCATATGAATGTGACTTTTTTTTTTTTAAAGGAACACTAATGCTAGTGATAATTTGCTAGTGGTCATGTTCAGCATTGTGAATATATCTCCTGAAATCCATTCTTGGAGTGACTAAGTTTTTCCTGGTTGTTCATGCCTTTCTGACTGCAATCTTAAAACTATGAAAACTGAATGCCCGCTACCAAATGACTAGTCCTTGGATGAGGCTGCAGCAACACTTACACTCAGGAGTCTCACCTGGGGCTCGATAGCTAGCGTAGCGGCACTTAAGAGTTTAGGGAACAAGGGCCACATCAAGACTCCAGTAAGCATCTCTGAATTACTGGATGCAGAAGTGAGATGGTTGTGACCATGTCAGACTGGATTAAGGAAACGAATGCCTGCCTTCTATCAGAACGCAGTATTTAACAACTCAGCCTTAAGTGTTGACAAAAGATGTGCCATTTGGATTTGATAACATTTCACTAGAAATGATGGACTCTTATAATATTTTTCAAGTACAAATATATTCGTATTGCCGTAGAAATATAGCGTGAAATTAGATGACACTGTAAAAAAGTCAGAGTATAAAAAGAAAAAATTAAAAATTAAGCCCTGTCCTTTAATCCATTCCCTTGAGTTCTACAGAAATTATGTTTAAATATGCCAATATGATTCTCAGCAGGATTTAAAGATTAAAATAAGAAAATACTGGCTAAATATCAGAAAGAAAGAAATTTAAATCTGGTGCAATGTTAGATATTCCATGTGATGTGCACTGGAGTAATTATGATCTACACTAGACCAAGTACTGAGATCCGTGACGATGTAGACAGTCTGTGTTGGATCCCTCCACAATTCACTCAGTGAGCACCTTAGTCTGTAGGTAACTGCATGTACCTGTACTCAGGAGAGTTATTACAAAATCTACCTTCAGAAAGATAAGAAAAGCAGAGTAGTCAAACAGCTGCTAAAGTGCTTTACTGAATCACAATGTGCATAAATTCAAAATTTTAAGCAGATTAGTAGAAAAAGGAGAGGAACACTAATGGTGGATGTGACATGTGATACTTGTTAGTTTATTTTGCTTAGACATGTGACTCTAGAATTTTGAAAGCCATCTGCCTCCATAGCCGAAGTTTCCTCCCCAAACTTCTGATGATGCTGTGTGCTCAAAGCATTAAAAAAGACATATCCTATGAGTGGATTAAGGAAGCTACCATGTATTACTGTGAGCTGAGAGAGGTGGTCCTGCCTCTCTCCTTGTGAAATACAGGTGAATCCCATTGCATGCCCAGTTGTCTCTGTACACAGGTATGAGAGGACAGTAGGATTTGTTAATAGATGTCAGGCTAGCATTTGGACAGGGCTGTGAGTTACCATCTTTGAGTAGTAACATTTAATGCTGTTAAAATTAATGAGCAGCTTTTTCCATGGTATCAATGTCAGTCACTGCAATAAATATAAATATATTCCTTACATGAGCAGTTTAATTGGGTGGACTGCTATTTACACTCACTGCATAAAGTGTCCTTCTTAGTTTTAGAAAAGAGCCTGGAAACTGTGGGTATATGCCAAGGCTTTAAAGGGCAATCAAGTTTTCATTAGAACAAGATTCTACTTAGGGATTAGAACTGTTCTCAGAGTGCACATCCCCTTTTTTCCCCCCCAATTACCAGCTTAGAGGTGAGGTTAAAAATCATTGTTTTATTTGTCTAAGAAATATTCTCTGGATGAGCTAAAGATAATCTCCATGTGAACACTTTCACCTATTATATTGCACTCACCATGGAAAGGTCAAGATGGGTATCACGGGCACATCTCACCAGAGTCAATGAGCTGACACAACTTACTAAATACAGATGACAGTTGTAATCTTTCAGACAAATAGTTACTGGTTGCATTCTGCAATGAGGAAGTCAGTATGTTACCCAAAATGTTATGGTAGACAGGAAGGTCCCAATGTATTAGTGTTGGAACCTTTTCTTATTGAGTAACATTGATTAGCTTAAGCATGGTCATGTCAAAATGTAAATTACACACTTGAAGCTAATTGGAATGGATGATATAGTATTCTTAAGAAGTGGCATGAGGAATCGTGCGGTAAAATACTAAGTCTTGACTAGATCAATCTTGTAATGTGTTATTTGTGCACATGAAGTTCGTAGTTTCCTTTGGATCCTTTTTACTGTGGTGTTTCTTGCCCACCAGCCACTATAAAAGCTGTTAGGCCTCGTTCTCTTTTCACAAAACCTTAATCATTGGTGGCCCTACGGTTTCTTACAGCAAGAGCAGAGATGCACCAAGGTCCGTTTTGCCTGGCTTTCAGGCACCTTCAAGGGTTGGCCACCTCTTCGTGTCTATGCTCTCCCCGGCTGGTGTCTGTTGCAGCATGGCAATGCTGAGCACTGGGCACAGGCTGGCCCTGTGGTGTTTCTGTCTTACTGTAATGACAACTTCAAACAGTACTTGAATACCTCAAAAGGAAACAAAGTCTTTTGACAAGTTCTGGCTAACTTTCTTGACTTAGCAGTCTTAAGATGTAGAGTTATGTTTCCAGTCAAAGTCTCTCAGATACAGGCACCAGTGGAAAGCTCATTGAAGTGTTTTGGCTTGGAAACGGAAAAAGGGAAGGCCTAAATGAGGCAGACTGTAGTTAAGATCTAATTATCCATGTTTGCTAATTTTCCTCTCCCATATATGTCAATAAGAAATGCTCTAAAAGCCATGTGGCATGCTGTAAGGTCCACATCCCAAATAAGAGAATTACAGGAAAATCAGCTAAGTAAATGTGCTTCATTAGCATCTTCAGGAAACTAAAGAAAGTAAATTGTGGTCAGGATGCTCAAAGTATCCTGAGTTAGGCTTTTGCTTTTAGAAAATGTTGAGTGGCAAGGGGAGAAGTAGCCTTAACCTGCGTGGTATTAGAAATCTGTTTGGATTTGGACAACACTTGAACTCCTCTATATGAACAGAAGGCATTTACAAAGTTCTATATTATTTTTTTGTGAATCATCATATCTTTGAAGTTTGGCCATGAGTCCCTGATGCTCTACAGCAGTCCCCAGTGCTGCTTTGAAATCTGTACCTGAATGACTTTCACCCTTAAGGAAGCTGTTAAGAAGCCAGGAGTTGCAGGACTGCAGTGGAGCCTGATGATACTTGAATGGGGATAGTCTAAGTCTCAGGTACACTATCTGCATGGCAGGCAAAAGTTAAACAGGGGAAATCACTATGGTTCACTTCAGATATTTTTCAGCTAAAGAACTTATGAAAATATTTGATAGTTGATTCTTCAAAATTGTTATTTATTATGTTTACTGGGGAGAATTGAGTCACATCTCAAGACCAGGGTATGGTAGGCTACATACAAGCACTGAATCTTCATTCAGTGCCTCTTCTGCTCTTTATTAATAATAGCTAATTCTTTGATCTACACTATTAGATCCTTTCATAACCCAAATGTTTTCGTCTGCTCTTCTTAAACTAACAAATTATTTTATTATGTGTATGTTTACCTTAAATAGATTTATTTTTAACATCTCTCAGTTATTATAAATAATCTATATAATAATGGAATCACTAATAATAAATAACTATGCTGAACTTAGAGATTTCAAGTGAGACACTGTATCTGAAGGTTATATACCATTAAGCTTTGATCCCTCTCTGATAATTCTGATTGTATTCCAGCCTCTCGCTTTTGATTCTGTAACACCATTCTCTATAGCTGGGCAATTCAAGTTCTGCACTTAGCCAGTTTATTATTGAGGTGAGAATAGTGGCTTCCTATTTATAATCAATACCTGTTTATATATTTCTGAGTATTTGAAGTACTGTGGTTTTGCCTGCACTGTGCTGAAAGTACCACTTCTATTCCTCTTAATGTTTCTGCTGTTATTTTAAAGCAAGCTTTGAGAGGAACATCTGATGCTTTTATCTGATCAGTAATAGCCATAGAAAACATGTAAATGAAAAGTAGAAAGTAAAAAGAACCCTTACCCTCCCTCCCAACAGAACCCTGTTTCAGCCTAGTTAAAATGTATTTTACTTGTGAATCCTATGCTATTCAAATTGAGTTAGTATGGATAACTAGAAAAGCTGTGCAAAAACCCTGTAAAGAAATCTGAAGCCAAATGTGAATTTGGATTGGGTTAACATGAAAAATTTAGGTAAGTAGCAACGTGATTATAATCTATGGATGAATGGCCTCAAGCAAAACTAGTAAAATATCATATTTGAGCTTAAAACAAAGCAACTTAGCTGTGTGAGAGATTTGAATGATAATATAGTGATGTCAACAAGGTTTTGTGAGCTACGGTAGGTCACTGTATAACTGAGTGATCTATTTGGTAATTCAACATTAAAGCAAGCTCATTTTCAAATTCTTATCATCTATTATTACTTAGAAACAAAGTTACGGATTTGATATAAATTAATGTATTTTTTCAACAGTGTTGATGGCAATATGCCTCTACATACAAATTCAATCCATGATAGCATAAACAAGTTCCTATAACTGGATGAAATTTCCTGGGGATGAACCCACATTTCTTTATGGGTTACCTGAGTTTTCGGTAGTGATAAGGAAAGGAAAGGTTTGGAAATGGTTTAAAAGTAGATCAAAGACAGGCAGAAGAGGACAGCAAGAAAAATAACTTGCCTCAAAAAAAGGTGTCCGTGCTCCATGGAGGTTAAGCATAGAGCTTGCTATATGTGTTGGGTGAGTGCTAAGCATGTGCTCAGCATCCATACTTAGTACTCTTTGGAGAACCGTCACACACAGAGCAGAGCTGCAGGGATACTGGCAGAGCATCCCCACTTGTCCATAGGAGCTGCTGGGATGGAGGAATTTTAGGGTTGGTACCAAGTCAACTAAGAGGAGATGGAGGCATCTCCAGTTGCTCTGTTCAGGAGGGAACAGGCCGGAGGGTAGAATGTGGGGCAGTTCAAGAAAGGAGGGATTTTGCATAGCAGGAGGGAGGGGAAGAGTTAAAAAGATGCAACAGGAACTGTGCAGATGCCACAGAAGTAGAAAGGGTCAAAGAGAGACCAGGAAAGTAGAATTTGCTTCTCCAGTATTTTTTACTACATACTTCTTTTCAGAAATTTCAGCTTTATGCATATTGTCTCCAGTTCCCTTCCTTTCCTTTCTTTCACAAAAATCTCCAAGGCTTCTTCCCTTTTCCTTTCTCTTTCTATCCCGTAATATTTGCAGCTGCCTCCGACTCAGATCCTTTCTAAGGGAAAATGGGTACTACATACTTCCAAACAAATTCACTTTCATAGATTTTTTTGGATAGCAGCTTCCCTTTAGATTGGTGCAACTTATGCATAAGAAGTTTTTGTCCGTATATTTCTGTGGGTATGAACATTAGGTCTGGAAAGCATAGTTGCCTGTCTTGCAATCCGAGTGCAGTACAATGCAGGGAAATAATTAACAAATCAGTCATCCAGCCAAATGCTAATATTTGCATTTGCCATTGATATATAGAGAGCAAAACTGCTGATGGAAATACTTTTCAATTTTATTGCAGGCACAGATGATATCCTGAGAGAGGAAAAGTAGGTCTCATCCTAGCCCCAAAGTGATCGCAGTTATATTTGAAGCACTGTGAAATGTTCAAGGTTCTGTCTTTGTGATTCTCATTGGAGTCACTAAGACTGTTTGCTGATGTCTCAGGCAGGGTTTAGAGAATTAAACCATGGTATCAAAAGACTCAAGATTTAGAAACAAGAAGCAGCTTCTCCTTGGGAACTTAATTCACTGTTTAGCTGAAGATTTAACTGGCACATTACTGATCTTAGCACTTATTAAATGGACACCTCAAATTGATAACCACGAGTAATATTTAGTCTGTCCCTTTTATGTCTTTTCCCCCACCCCCCACCAAATTGTCAGGAATATTATTGCATTAGAACAGATATATATCAGAAACCCTATTCTACATGCTCTGTTGTTTTGCATCCTGCTATGTGCTCACCTGCTCCACTCCAGAATGACTCCATTTCAGTTAGGTGACAAGTAAAGTATGTAAAATGTTTTCTAAGCATTTCTAACCCTAATCTAATCTGTTTTATTACATTTTCATGCACTTGACCCCTTTTCATTTTCTAGTGGTTGAAATATTAAGATACAATTATGAAGATGTTCAACCAGATATAAATAAGTGCTCATGTGTAATAAATTGAAAGCAAAAGCTTACTGTAAGAAAAGAAATGTTGATTTTAGCTGTCCTGAGAATTAGAAAAGAGAATATAGACACTGGCTTTTGAAGATATGAAGTATAAAAAAGCCACATGAAGATGAAAAAGAGCTATTATCTCCTTGATCATGTCACCTCTCTGCAAGTACAGTATTATGCTCCCCTGAGGACACGGGTTAAACTGATAGTGCATTACAGAACTCTTTTGCAGCCCCTCCTTAGGCAGGCAGCTGCTCCTAATGCAGTTGACTCCTGATGAATCTTTGTTGTGAGTGCAAAGATACCAGGATTGAAGTCAAGTGCTCTTCAATTAAAGATATATTCAGGTAGGTGGGAACAAGTACAAATTTTGACAGCCATGTCAGCAGTGCTATCAAACTTGAACTGCTTTACAAAACTACATCCATCTCATTTTTGAACTTCATTAAGAAAGAGAACCAGTACTGAGGGGGAGGGGAGGTCTGTCTGTGGAAAGGAAGAGAATTTTAAAAATACCAGAATGATGTATTTGGTCATCATTAAAACTGTTCTGAGTTTTCATTTTGAAATGAGGTTTTTGTTTCTGCTTTTAATTTTGAAAATATAGAAGAAAATATCTAAGAGTTGAAACCAAATTAATTGCTTCAGGAAAACCATCTTAGTGGAACATTTCAACATGAAATCTAAAATAATCAGTCATTTGAGCAATTTGGACTTTCATCCTCCTCATAGCCCTACTAAGCAAGTACATTCCCTGAGTGTTTGGAATAAAATAATTTTGCAATCAATGGATTAAAATGTAAACCTGGACACACATGTTTACAACAGCACCATTTTCACTTGAAAAGCAAACTTGTGTTGCTGCAGGATCTGATTCATCTAGCAAAAGAGGGAGGAAAAAAAATGTCCTGAACTTGCAGATGTTTTTCCTGGAGGAGTAATGGCTCTTATGTAAATAATCACTTTATTCTGTAAGTGCATACACTTTCATTCCACAAATTGACTTCACCTCTTCTGCCCTCTTCTCTGATGCAAGCCTCTGCTAAATCTAGCAAGCCTTATCATTCTGTTTTTAAATATCAAAGCTATAAACATCCAGGGCAGAGTTATGTAGGAACCTCATTGTTCTAAAGTAACATCTTGAAACCTCAAAGTCAGTGTGAAATAAAAATCTTGGTTGGATAGCACTGTGAATGACAGATGTAGCTTATCAGAAATGTGGAATAAATACAGGTTTTTAACATCATCTTCTGTGGTTAGGTAATGAGTGAGGAAAAATAGACATAGAATAAACAGCAGAAGTGATGGAGGAGTCTGGTAAATAAATTCCTTTGCTGCGATACAAGTACTTTCCAGTTATGCATCAAAGATGCAGTATGTGGTTGTTTACTATACCTCTGAACCGGACAAACAACGTTTACAGTGCTAAGCAAATTTGGCACTAAGATTCATGATTTGGCACTAAGATTACTTAGTGCCTGCTCTGCCTGACTGTGGTCTTGAGCATGCCCAGGACCCCTGCACAACTTCACGGAAATAACTGGGTGTACTCAGAAATGACATTAATAGAAGGAGGATCAGAATCTCCCCCTAAATCTTTGTTCATAAATTCTCACTGTCAATTTTTAGCAACTCTGTTTTCTGGGCTGCAGCTGATTTTTTTCTTTCTTTCTTTTTTTTGCTGTCTTCCATGATACATGTGCATGTCTCATGAACATGATTTATTGTTTCTCTTTTTAAGCTAAAATGGTTGGAGGAAGGGTATGCACTCACTCCTGAGGGAAGATCAGTTAGTAACTCAACGGAGGAAAGTTTGTTCTAAGCAGATAGAGGTTAGCTCTTCTTCTTAGAACTTAAAGGTATATATTTCTCAGATAATTATGTCTTAGGGAGTATATTGTGATATATTCCAACTCTGAGTATCAATGTTAGTGCCTTTTACAATTTTCTAGTCTCTTGTTTCAGGAATACTTTGTCAGTGAATTTCACAGTTTAATTACCTATTTAGCAAAAAGCCAGTTTTCATCGTCTCCTCAAACTGTGTTCATTTTCATAGCATCTCGTTGTAAGGTAGGCATCTATTACATCATCTTTGTTTTCAGCTCTCAAAGTAGCATAATTTCCGTATCTTCTGTATGGAAATCATCCAGTTCCTGTGAGGATTGCTCCTTTTTCCTAGGTTTTTTTGTTTGTTTACTCCTGCTTGTGGAAATATTTTATGTGTGGCAGCTAAAGCTAAATACATAGCCTAATGTGAAGCTAGCTATTAATGCAGGGATTGCCACTATGGGTGAGCCCCGTTTTTGTCTAGCTCAGCTTTCTGTCTCTGATAGATGCCACTGGTAAGTATTTCAGAGGAAAGTGCAACACAGCCCTCAGTAAGGAAATAATGAACATAACACAGAAGGCCTTCCACTATCGGTCTTTTAAGTTGTGCCATGAAAAATGAGAATCCGTATGGCTACTTATTTTCACCCAGTCTAAAGCAGCTGTTGGGGTTTTTGTTGCAAGTATAAATATCTAATCCTTTCTGATATCCTGCTATTCTCATAGTCTCAATGATATCTTGTAACAATGAGATTCTCCTCAGGTTAATGAAGTGCTCTAGGAAAAAATGTTTGCCTTTATCAATTTTATATATGTTGTCTTTTCAATTTCACTTAATGTCCAGGAACATAGCTTTATTTCCCTTTTTCTACCACTCATTATTTTCTAAGCCTCTGTAATGTCTTCCCTTATTCATCTCCTGTCTAAAGCAAACAATTCTGAATATCTCAGTCACTTCTACTCGATTTGTATGCTTTTAAGTATTTTTATTTCATTTTTGTACTTGTCCTAATTTTGAAATGTACTTTTTCAAGATGAGAATTCCAGGCATGATCGTGATCTGTAGGTTGGCAATAGGATATTACTTGTATAATTCTGATTGTTTTGACTATATTTACATTTTTCTTTTCATTTTCTCTGGTGATCCCACGTGTACTGGAAAGATTTCAGGGGGATGTTCAGCGTTATGCAGGTTCTCGCAACACCACCCACGAATACATCTTCACCTCCCTGAGCATCTTAGAGTGCTTCAGTTAGCATTTGTCACTGTGCTTTCTTTCTAGTGTTCCAATGAAAGGGCAAACTGTTTTGAAAGCATTTTAGTGGGGTTTATTTTTGTTTTTTAAAGGATCGTGTGCATATATTTGTCAAATACAGGTGAAAGGCAGGATTTTGGAGTGGAGTGTGTTTAATTCAGTAGTGATCTGCTCCTTTTGAAACTAAATTGTCTGAAATGAAGCCCATGTTTCTTCCTGCAGAGAGGTTTAAATTAGGGCAGTTGCTATACAGTTTAAGCTATTAAATAATAATCTTTTGGAGGGTTGATCTTGAGATGCCTCAGTACCAACGTTTAGTCTCTGCATTTTAAGACACTTTTAAGTCTCTTTTTCCAGAGTGCTGCCCAAACCTGAATTTATCTAGTTGTGGCTGATTGTCACCTATGAAAATGCAGTTTGTCACAAGGTACTGGAAAACGGATGATCTGCCAAGTCAGAGGCTGCTTCCGTAACTGGTGGCTTTTCATCATTCAGAGAAACAATATCAAACTCTTTCTCATGTTTGAGACCTTTGTAAGTGAGGATGTAGAAAATGCATGATGATCACTAGAAAAAGTCTCGGCTATGCTTAGTTTTCTCTCATGATGAAGCAGCATTTTTGCTGCTTCAAAAATCAGAGCTGAAACATAGGAGTCCAGATTGCTAATCTTTTTTTCTTTCTTTTTTTTTTTTTTTTTTGGGTTGCCAGATCTAAACGTCCAGTGCCAGTTTCAACCACAGCACCCAGAATTGACTCTCCCAGGGCTGTAATTCCCCACCAGAAGGTATGTGACACATTTCTCCTCAGCCAAAGTTAATACTTTTTTTACCTACTGTGGTGAAGGCAAATACCTACTACAGAAGATAGCTTTTGCCCACCCCAAATAAGTAAATACTGAATGAACACACAGGCAGCAAAACTGCCACAATGCAATGTTTCAGTGATCTGTATTTTGCTAATTTCTGATTAGCAGAACCAAAGCATCCAGCTATCCTCTGATGTGATCTGGTCTAATCCATTCTGAACAGTTTGTTTTCATCTAGGCTGCAAGAGGCTACCAAAGCTTCTCAAAATACACATTTGCTTTTGTAGATTCTTGGGGAAAAACCATTAGACTGTGCCTCAGTGTATCCAAATCCTGACGACAACTGAAAAGACACTGATTTGGAAAGAGGACAGTAGGGCATTTGAAACCTTGCATCATATTGCATTCTTGTCACATTATTCAAAAGACATGAGAATAACAAATAAAGAAGATAAGTCAATTTAATGACTTAGCATGTGGCAGAGGAAATGGATGGCTTGGTTTCTGTTGTCAAAGCTCGTCATCTTCCATAAAATAAATGTTCATATTAGAATAAACAGCATTCATTTACTGTACCTGGCAGCTCATCATCTGTATCTTTGGAGGCACTGAGGAGCAAGGATACCTGAAAGATGGCACATATCCTTACACTGAGTAGGACATTTGTATTGCTGCCGCGTTTAGTTAGATAAATGGAGAGGAGGTGAAATCTCCATTGCTGCAACTTTACCCCTTCTGTGAGTGCCGGTTTCCACCCTAGCATGTAGTATAAATAAGAAACACTGAAGATCAAAATACATGGGGAATTAGGTGATGTTCTACTGGTTTTGGCAGTTCTGACTTCCATAGATCAATTTTAAGTAATTTTTATAAACACCATGCTTTCCAAATTCAGAGCTCAAAAGATAACATCTTCCCTGTAACCACTGCAAATATGTTCAAACTAACAGAAGAGAACGTTCTTGGGGACAATAACGTGATTCAATTTTATTTTGTCAAATTTGAAATGAACCTGTCTGGCCATTTATTAGTTGAGACAGAAATAGTTATTTCATGCCAGATCTTGTAAAGTTTTTGGCAAGGGAAGATGAAATTAAGAATTTATATTGCTCAGAGTTGTTTCTGCTTATATCATGATTTTATAAAAGTTATCTTGGAGAAAGTTATTGGAAGAGTCACCAAACAGTACTGTGAAATACCTAGAACAAAACCAATGGATCATTATTTAAGTTAGACTGGTGTTCGGCTGCACCAACAAAGTCATAGGAGCAGGAAGGGGGAGAGAGTACTTATTTTCCCTCAAGAACTACACAGAATGCTGTTCATTTTCAAGGCAGCAAGTAGACATGTCTCTTCAGAGCTATTCACCAACACAAGACTGACAACTATCTTTTGGGACCCTCAATAGCACCCATACAGGTATGACAAATTTGCCTACTTCCACCACAGGCACAGAAAAGCTTTTCTACATCAGATTTTCATGACTCTATATCAGGTGCATTTCTTCCCTGGCAAGCGTCGATTTTAAAATTACTGCCATAGGTATTCAAAGCTGTTTACTGCAGAAAACATTCTTCTCCCTTAACTACCTACCCTATAGAGAAGTTAACTTCACACACTGTAGGGTTTTTTTGAAGGTACTAAAAGTGCCTTTGGCATGAAAACTATAAAGTCACTTTACATTTCCTATTTTAACCCTTCAGTGAGAGATGGGGATCAAAGGACTCAACCCTTTTTCAGGAGCATGTTGCCTCACACTTGAGCACTCTGTGCATCGGTGCTTGGGAAAGGTTTATGGGGGCGGTTGGAGGCAGCCTATTCTGAATGGGCTACAGGCAGTACTTGCAGCTGCAAAAGAGATTTACTGGAACCTTTCTGGAGGAAAAAGGTGGCATCTAGGAGAAGGTATGGTGGGAAACAGGGTATCTATCAGTATTCAGAAAGGTCATCTTAGGTGTAGGGTCTTTGGCCCAGGGGGAAGAGGAAGCAGTAGACTGCTGGAGTTGGGGACCCTTTGCAGGTTAAAGGGACTGACATTTGTGTCACTAGTATACACTAGTAGACAACAGTAGTTTTTAACTGAAGAAGAAGTCTTCTCTGAGGGTGGTTTGGAAGGGAATGAAGGCATTGCACCATTGGAGAATTCTCAAAATCTGGAATAAAAAGTCTTTACTGATACAAACAGTGGTATGGGGATGTTGCAGTAAGGTATGTTACAGTAAATATACTTTAAAAATCAAGGTTTCTTTGCTTGTCCCTTTATTATTTCTAGTAACAATATCACTGTAGAAATGAAGAATTCCGTGACACATAGGCAGAAGCTGTCACCTCCACATCAGTGCTTGACAGTGTTTAGACTCTGATGGTTCACATGAAATGAATTCAATTGCATTTCAAAAAACAGCAAAAAGCTACATTACCAGACAGTCGCGACAGTGTTGTCCTCAAACATCGAGAGAAGTTTTTCTCACCTTTCTCTGAGTCAAGGTTAAGGCATGGCAATGTTAGCTAAAAATCTGCATGTGCAAGTTCAGTGTCTAGTTTAAACCATAAATTCTCTTGTCCATTATTGCTGATCTGATTGCAGCTTCCACTAATTTTCAAGCATGTATTTCTTCTTTGACTGCTATGGTCATGGTTTTTTGTGTTTTAGAAAAATAAGCGTACATTCTTTTGAAAAGATGTAAGGAAGGTATAAAAACCCCAGAGTTGTTCACCATGATAGAAGTTTTTCTACATTCCACAAGTAACATACATTCTCTCCTTTCTTTCTTGAGCTGATCAATGTTATGGATGCTATAGGTTCTGCGACCATAAGTATGGCATCAGTTGAGCTGTAGGGCTATTACTGGAAATAAAAGTTTGATTTGCAGTTTCACTATTTCTTTATCTGACATTAATCTCAAACTTGAAACAATTTTCATTTAGTTTAGTCAAATCTTTTTGACTTAGTCAAACGATTTAGTCAAGTGTTTTGCACAGGTGTGGCATAGCTCAAAGAAAGGGCATAATTAATGCTGAAAGCATTCAAATAACAAGAAGAGTAAACATGAGTCCAAGGATTGAAACTAAGCCATCGTCAGTCAGTGACTTTCTGCAGCTTTTCAGGGGGGGCACAACACAGGTGAAGATTCAGCTCAGTGCAGTTCAAAATGTTCAAGCTGAAGCTTTAAGGCTAAGCATAGCTCTAATGTTTGTCCCTTTGCATAAAGGTATTAAGATAGCCTCTTTAATTTTAATAATATGACTATGTGTTTTCCTGTTTATGAAAGAGTACTGAACACACTTATTTCAGAGTCCCAATGAGGATCTCGTAATGCTTATGATTTGTTTCCTGCCAAATTTGAGAACCTATGTGGCTAAGAGAAAATAGATGAAGAAATTATTGGCTTTTTAAGTAAAGCACAGGGTAGAAGAGCTGGCTGAGCTAAAAGCTATTTGTTGGATGTCTCTGAGCAGAGTCATATAATGCCATGGTGCCTCCATTTCCTTCTTTCTATAAAAAGTTCAAAGCAACAATTGCTCCTCAGGCACGTCGGGCTGTCAAATTCATTAGTATAGCATTAAAATTGTTCTCCCAGAAGTGCAAAATGTGAATAAAGGCTGTATGGTCATAGCAATAGATAAATAGAATGTGGACTGTCAAAGGAAGAGGACCTGAAAAACTGGTATTGTGTCTTCCAATATAAATTTGTTTCTCGCCTCTCTGATATATAGGAAGGAGCATTTGCCTTTCACAGAAATTGAATATTTATAAAAAAAAGAAGAATAGTATTTCAGAATTGAAATTGAGCTGATTCATTGCTTCCTTTTATTCGCAAATGTTTGAGACTCCTCTACATTTATCAGTTTTAAGCTCATTCACTGACATTACACAGGGAAATTAAAACGCAGTTTTCCCCTCGTAGTAAGATTGCTGCAGGATCACAGCATCTTTCTCAGGGAAGAAGCCCGTTGCTCGGTGTCAGAGCCTCCCCTTCTGGTCGGCTGAAGGGTAGCATCACACTTGCATAGTCTGAAATGATAGCTTCCTTTTCCAGCCACAGAGGCTGAAACAGAATGGGATGAGAGAGATGGGAAACAGGGGAACGTTTGTTACTCTTGGCTGCATTTCATGTGATGTAATGCTAAAAGCTGTGCTGCTGCTCAGTATTAGAAATTTGACCTTCATATTCAGAAATGGTTTCAGAAATGCTACATTGATCTGTTTTTGCCACTGAACTGGCAAAAAAAAATTCTAAAATATCCTACCAGGAATAAACTGAACGCGAGATTCTTTGTCAATCACAAAAGAGCTAAATAAGGTGATTATTGGGCAGTAATTCTTTAGAAGAAGTTACACAGCTGCTCTCTTGGACACTTCCTGTTTCATCCCTTTCCTCCCAAACACAGGGAAAACAACTACCTTAAAACTACCCTGAATACTAACTCAAAATGGAGAATGCTAACCTGGCACTGCTGAGTTCCTAGGAATTCTAGTGTTGAGTTACCAGCATGCTGGCACTGCAGCTAGAAATTGTTTGAGGAGTGAAACCAAAACTCCATTCATGTCATAAAGGTGAGCAAAATCATCAACCATCATTTTTTATGGTGGTCCTGTAGTTTTCCCTTTGCATACTGTTAGTCTCCAGTAACACTAAAACTATGAAGATGCACTAGGATTAAGGAAATATCTGGCATTTCTCTCATTAGCAGTTGAAACTGATACTTTATAATCAGATCTCCTTGCATGTCCTTTTGTTATGGTGTTTAGAAAGGAAACCCATGGTTAACTCTAGATAAAAACCACAGAATTTTCAGGGTAACAAACAAATATAACTCTGGCATAGCCTTTCTCTTCTCTATTGCCTCTGTATTTTTTTTTAAATATTTGTTTTGTCCCTCTCTGCTAGCATGTAAAACTCATTTGCACAAATGGTGACTTAATTTATGAACATGGCCTTGTGCATTTGTGCTTCTTTTACAACACATTTTTAGAGAGAATCCCTGTTTTCTGTTTGTTTAATGATACTTGGAAGCTTGCAGGAGGCCACTTAGAGGTTGGTTGTTTGCTGTTTTCTGTGTCAGGGTATAATGACTGAAGTATGTAATTCAAATGTATTTATTTAAAAAGGATAGTCTGAAAAACGCTTTTAGGATTATCTATTTCTACAGCCTCAGGCAGCTATTAATGCCAGCTAAAATCTCTTCCTGTTTATTACCAAGAAAAATGTTCTCAGTTCATCTTATCTGCCTTATATTTTTAATTCAAAACATCCTAATTTATTTAATGTTATGATTAATTATATTCTTAGTCCTTTGGGGGGGTTGCAATTAATTTTAATTAATCAGGCCATATTATCTTGATTTTTCGAATGTAATCTCCCTAAACTTAAATATGCAATATAGAAAAATCCAAGAAGAGAATATAAAATATTTATCTTCTTAGTGAACCTTTGTATCAAAATCAGTAGATGACGTTAATGACAACCAACACTAGCAAAAGTAGAAAATCAGAAGCCAAGTTATTCTCAGGCCTGTGTTTCATGCAGGGCTATGGGGGAGATGCGTGTAAGGTGTTAAAGATGGCAACTGAAGCAGTGCCAGCCCAGATGAGCAAAATGTCACTGCAGAGCACCACCTGCCCTTGTACTGGCTGTTGCTGAGGGTAGATGGTGGGCTCCATCTCTTCCTCCGGACAATGTTCCCTGCCTGTCCCTGTCCCCCAGAGCTGGACTGCAGCAAGCTGCCAGCATTACTGGTGAGCCTCTTAGCTCTGAGCATCATGGCATCTGGGTGCCAGTTATGGCTGCAGCGTGTCTAGGGCCATAGGGAGAGGTTGAAGTGATCCTTCCCCTGTAGCAAAAGCAATGTAGCCCAAGTTAGGCTGGAGCCAGGAGCTTCTGAGATAAACTACAAATTGATATTAGGGCTTTAGAGAAATCTGTGAATTGCCAGGCATTCAAATAGTTTGTTGGGTACTTCACCTATAGATTTTTTTACCCAAAGCACATAATTACAAACAAAAGTGAAGAATGAAACAGCTTTTGAAACTATATAATTCATTACTTTCAAACATGTGCTGATGCTAGGTTCAAAACACAAACATTGAAGAGATGTTAAAAATAATCAGTATTAGAATCTTGCTATTCATGTTCCAGTCACTGAGCCTTTAGAAGTTAAAGAATAAGAAAACCGAGAATAAAGGTATAAAATGCCCTCCTGAAAGTGAAGTTTGTATTCCCCTTTGATAAAATTGTCCATACTGCAGGTAGGCAGACTTCCAAAAGGTACAGAGCTGTGGTCACTACATGCTGCCAGTAGCTGGAAGGAAATGAGGCAATTTTAACCCTAAGAGTGCTCTGTGCTTCCCACGAAGTGCTGAGTACCCTCCAGTCCTAGGGATTTAGATGGTGCTGCACCAAAATGAGCTTGAAGCACTGACAGGGAGTTTTAGGCAACATGAGCACAGATGTTTTACATGAAACTTCCTCAGAACTCATGCGACAAATTAGTTCCTGCATCGTGTTGCTGAAAAAGCGGTATTTTTCTTTTTTGATATTACCTTTTATTTTGTTTTTGCTAAGCTGCATTAATAGCAAATCATTTATGAAACTGAAGCATAGTACTGCATTTTTCCAGGATGAGGTTTTGGTAGAATGTTTCTAATTTGAGCACCAGCACAGATGTCTATGGGTATAGCTATTGTAGGAGAGATTCCTGTGACTTTGACTAAGCCAATCCATCCTGCTGTCCTAGCTAGGAATATTATCTGGGACGTGACTGTAGGATCGTACACTCATCTACATACTCATGCACACATTCCTTCAAGTGGAAATTATTCAGAAATGGTCAGAATAGAAGCGTCCTCTCTGTTGAGCAGTACCTGTTCTCGAGTCCTGTTGGTCTATCTGCTAACCATGCTGCATGGCCTAATTAGCATGAACCAGAGCCTATGAAAGCAATGCAGTGTGTGAGCTTCGATAACTTGAAGTGTACTCACGGAAAATAGAATGGCATGGTTTAGAATCTTTCTTTTTTATATAAATGGCATTGACTTTTATGTTTGAATATTATCTCAAATGATTCTGACCTCAAGACATTTTTTTAAGATTTCTTTATTATCCTAGAAATTCATGGAGAGTGTTGTCTTTATATAAAACTATTGCTATGAGGTTGACTAGTAGCAAATGCTCTTTTAATGTTAAGCTTTATTTGTTGATTTCAACTAAATCCCAGTAAAAAAAATGCCTGAGTATGTTTTGCTTCCCTTATTTTGAAACAATGTGTTTCTTTGTTGAAAATCTTCCCTGAAAGGTTGGATGCTTTGGCCCCAATCTATTTATTGCAAGTTTATCAATATGTTTAGAAAGCAGTAATTGCAGATATGTTATTTTTGCATGTGTTCTATGATTGCTCTTTTCTTTTTTTCTTTTCTTGGCCTGCATGTTTGCTACTACAGGAACCTGCTTGGGAAATCAATGGCAACAGAACAACCTTCAGTCCTCTAACTAACACGGCGACTGGGCCTATGGGTAGTATTTTAGCAGCCAATGGAACGTTTTCAGGCTACCTCAACAAGCAAGAGATCAGCTTTTCAAATAGCTCTTCCTACTTAAAGACTACCACAGTTAGATCTTCCATGTCCTCTCAGTCTGTGACTCCTGACATTTCACCTGCAAAGAATAATCTAGGTTCAAAACTAAGCCCTGTATTGACTGATGGCAATAGTCCTTTACACCAGCTGAGCCCTGCAAGGCAGTATAACAACCCTATTGGCCTTTACTCAGCAGAGACTCTAAGGGAAATGGCTGAGATGCATAAATTAAGTCTCAACCGAAGGGCTTCGGAAGGTGGACTTCCTAGAGGGTAGGTAACATGATAAAATATTTAATATTTCAATAAGTAACGGATTTGCTGAAAAATGAATGTAATAGTACCTACCCTATTGTTCATTTGTCTGGTAATCATGACTAAGGTCTGGAACAATCATTAAGTTTTCCAGTACCCCCCAAAACACGTACACAGTACCATTACAGAATAACTCTTGGTCTTTGGTATCCTAATTGCAATATGGATTGGCAATAGGCACCAGAGCATGAGGAGGAACACTATGACTGAAGTAACTGTGATCATCTCAGGGTTCTGGCATTTAGCGATTTAAACAAATGCATGTAGTCTCATAGAACCAAGTGTCACTGCTGACCATCATAGAAGCTACTATAAAACAGTTCTGAGCTTTGGTACTTTCCTAAAGAGAAATTGCTTTGAGCAGTAAATCTGACATGCTAGTCTACTGGAGTGTCCCTGCCTTAATGTATTGGCTTTCCTATGCAAAATGAGTCAAAATTGCAATATTTTGAATCCTCTGTCTGTCTCACATCTGTTAGCTTTGCTCTTAACTTCTGTGTAACAAGGAATGATCTCTAGATACTACCCAGAGAGTTTGATCCGTTGCTGTCAAGGTTTTCAGTGTTACTGTATTGCAGATCAACTGTTTTATTAGTAGGTTCGTGAAGTGAGGAGCTTGGACTACAATACGTGAGAAAAAGCAATGAGAAACAGGCTTTTCTAATTTTTCTGCCTTCATGTATTAATTTGCAAACAAATCGTTAATTTGTTTATTAGTGTTTATTTAAAATGAAGATAAATTTCTTACTGTGAATATGGGAAAAAGTGTACTTTCAACACTGCGAACTTGGCTGTATGAGGAAAAACAGAAAATTGAGACAATCCACTCGAGGTCTGATAGCAAATGCATATTTTCAAGTACTTTATATCCCATTGCAGAAGCCCTTTGCAAGAGTAAAACCAAGGATTTTTAAGTTGTAGCAAAGTAAGGATATTTTATCCTTATAAAAGAGCATATATACATGCTCTAGATTATTCAAGTGTTTTAGATGATTCATTGTAACTCTCTTGAGCACTCAGCATTAACAGTCCTAATTAACTTAGCTGAAAAAATCCTATCCTCCCTTCTCATACTGGATAATTAAGAAAGGCACTTAGTGTTTAAAGGAAAAGAATTTCAGTTAGTAAGCAAGATCAGCAAAATAAACCTCTGAATCCTTCTCTCTTAATTTACAGTTTTCTTGAGGAAAACTAATCCTTGTCTTATTTCAATATGCAGAGTTTCCTGGGAGTATATCTCACTGTCTTTCTCCGACTATCTTCAAAACCCTCCTTAACATCTGCAAGGGTGAGGGTGAAGGGGCTGTATTCTGGCTGGCTCAGCATTCTGACTATTTCTTCATTATCAAAATTACAACACAGCTGCATCCATCACTCACCGAAGTCAATGTGAACCATTCTCTTAGTTCCAGAGGGCACTGCGATAGGACTACATAACATGACAGTGATTGTCGGGGTGCAAAAACGGTGTCCCTGCAGAAAACACTTCCCTGTCTTCACTCTGCTGCTTTTCCATGTTTTATGTCTCCGGTATATGTACACATGTTAGTGCGTGCCTGTGGCAGTGCACTGAATTACAGAGGGAGTTTCTACCTTAGAACAACCATCTGAGATGTATTCTTTTTTAGTTTGAACAAAATTTTAGGGAATTGCTGCCTATAATGTCTGTAGCACTGATGAACAAATAAGAAAATTTATGAGGAATCATCTAAATCTTCTCTTAAAAAAAAAAAAATCAGCCTGTATCCTGCAGCCCAGGAACAATCTGAAAAGATGAAAGAGCCCAGAGCTACTAAGTACATGTGTCTTTTCAGGTAATTCCTCTGAAATTTAGAGAATCGTACATCTCTGTTTACATGCAGAGAAAAAATTCGGAGTTCAGTAATCCTGTCACTCCCGCTCCCGCTTGAGTGTTACCCATGAAGTGAGAGGCATCCTTCCTCCTGCTCTGTGGAGAGTAACATGGAACCTGTAACTACCTTGGGACTTAGTATCATCCATGATAGCCTCGATCTCATTGTGGGTATATGTGAAAGAGCATACAAGGAAAGCACTGTGAGCTCTGCAAAATCAGCTCTGCACTTTTTTGTAGACATTCTTATCATACAGTACAACGTAAGATGCTGTGTAAAGATTGTGAAACTATGGTGCTCCAAAACTGTGAATTCATTATGCACTCATGAACGTGCACTTAGTAGTATGGTAAAAGCTATAAGATAATTCAGGTTTGGGGGCTGATCTTAAGGTATATTTCATATTTCAATTTGGTGTCCTTTTCACCAAATCATTTAAACTTAATTGTGTAAATTGATGTTAGAGGTTTAGCTAAACCCTTTGGAAAATCCTACCAGGAAGCTCAAATTTATTTTGAGATTATTTCCTTGATCTGCAAAGAACAAAGCATCTGTTTTTCTGATACACTTTTACATTAAAGCTTTGCCACCCTGGCCCAGGGTGAAAAATAGAGGTGGCCTGCTAAGAGTGTGGAACTTGATGTGCTGAAAGCTCTGGAAAGGGGGGTATTAATAAATACGAAGAGTGAGTCATAGCTTGTAACATGTGGTTCTTTTTCATTCCAGTGTAAGTTATTTTTCACATTGTAGGTCAAGGGCAGTAAATACCTGTCCCACAAGTACATGCCAGGTGGCTTGGGTTACCAGCTTCTTACTGTGTGACCTCTGTGAGCAGCAAGTTGGGTGTTTCATACATGTCCGTATTTAGAATCAAGCTAAAACAATGTATGGCTCTGAACTGGAGAGAATTTTCTCATCACATATGAAACATAAGGAGAAGGAAAGCTTTACTCTTTTTGAAGGAAGCTATAGTACGCTCTTCTAAAAAATCTAAAGCTAAAGATCTTTACTGAGACATGTGGCTGTTGAGCTGTTCTTAGTGTGTGCACATAATGGTTTTTATCTTTGAACATATTTTTATATGCAAAAAAGTGGTTCCTCTAATTAAGGTGTATTTTAGGGACAGTAGTTCTGCCTTTAAAATACTATTTTATGTGTAAGGCAGAGGCCTGAATTAGAAGACTAAAGCAGGCATGAGAGTCCACTTCAGAAAATGATACTATTACACTGTGTTTCATTGTAAATGAGTGCCCAGCTGTCCTGCACATACCTAAAATGGATATAGGATCACTGAGGTGCTTACAGGCTACAGCTTGTTCCTAATATATCTCTACTGGTTCCTGTGACAGACCGATATATTTGGCTTAACGTAGCATTTATAAAGTTAGAAGAATATTCTCAAATCCAAGAGTCTGAAGAACAGTAACTCCAGAAGGTGATTTGTGATTGCTTTTCCATGGAAATGCAGAAGTGCAAAGCCTTTACCGCAGTTTTGGCTCATTAGAGTGTTTCTGATCATGAAAAAGGCAGCTGTGTGAGCCAATGCAAAAGGACTGTGTGTAAAAAGAAGCAGTAATATCAAAGGTTCTGCAAGGCAAAAGCAGAAGGAGACAAATCCACTTTAAATGTCACTCTAACAGTATAACATTGCTGTCCATTACTTTGTATCGATGCCAGATCCAGAAATGTTATGGCAGCAAGTTGGAAGGTTCAGTGCCCAGTTCTGTCAACAGCATTCTGTGCAGCTAAATAAGAAGAAAAATTTATTAACTGATCCTGGACTCTCTCCCTTTTTATTTTGCGCAAAATATGATTAAGTATTCTTTACCCAAGAATATAAAAGCAAAATATGGGTATTGTAAGCTTTGGAAAAACTAAGTTAAGATAAATGTCATAGTCTATTAACACTATTCATGCAACCAACAGAAAGACTTATTAGCAAATAATACAACATTGCAGTCTAGGCACACTATCCGTTCATCGCTCCCAGCTTTGGCCCACGTAAGGCCTACGTTGAGTTTTGTATTGTGTTTCTTTGCAATTACTGTGCAAGCCACCATCATTTCTTGTTTATGCAGTGAAGCAGGATGTAGCATGAACATATGTTTTTTTCATACTGTGTACATACCAGATGGAATAAAATTCTAATATGGATATCTAAAAAAACCCACATAATGCACGGACTTGCTTCATTTCACATGGAATAAATTAGGAATGACTATTCTGAAATTAATTGGTTTACACCACTGTTTGCATAATGTAGGTACAGTCAGATTTAGGCCAATAGTTTGTTAAATACAAAGGTATTTTCCTTAGTTTTAGACTTAAAACATCTACCGATATATTCCTTGGATATTCTCCAGCATGTAAAAGACCAAAAAATCAACCTTGCAATACCAGCTCTGAGGGCGGCCTGAGGAGAACAGACTTCATCCCTGAATATTTGGTATCTGAGGGAAGAATATAATCTCTGCCACTCATTTGCTATTTTCAGATGAGAATATACTCTACAAATGCTTCTTTCTTCCCTCCGCTCCCTCCCCCCATATATTTTAATAATAGTACTTTTAGGGATGCACAGCAATAAAATCATGTTCAAGGGTCAGCCAAAATGCCATGGTACCCTACTAAGTCCTAGCGGATCAACTATAATCCCTACGTTTTTTCCTTTCTTAATCACATTGGGGGTTTCAGGCATACATTTACCTTTTGTTCTTACTTGTAGATAGTCTGAAAAAAACTTTAGAAACCTTTTGTAAATACCTTTTGCCCTTTGCACTCTAAAAACTATTAACTTTTTCTGTTTGGTTGGTTTTTATGTTGTTTGTTCTCTTTCTCTTCTTTTAGGTCATAACCAACACCGCCGCCAAGTTAGTATCGCTTCTGTAGAGTGCCAAGTATTTGTGTTTCGCTATATGTGTGAAGATTTGTTTTCTGGGGCAGCATGATCCCTTGTGTTCCTGCTGTGTCTGCTTGCAAGTGGAAATATTTTTTAAAAAGTCTTAGTATGGCAACTGAATGGGCTGCCACTGGTGTCCAGCGGTGCTCCCTTCTAAGCGCGCCACGTGTTCGGCATTTCTTGGTGATGTTCTAATGCTGCAAATGGAGTTAGCATCTGAGCTTGCTCAGTTCTTGTAAATACTTTCAGATGTTTTTGTCTCTTCAGTCTGGGTTTAATTCCTGCTAACTCTTTAAGTAGTCTTTGTGCCTTCAGGATTTGGGAAGCCTTATCTGAGCCTTTTTTGGTGTATTATTAGTGATGTATTTTTAGCCTCAACATTAAATCAATTTCCAAAGTCCCGCTCCACTAAAATTCAAATTTAGGTTGGTATGAGATACTGATATGGAAAAGATCCCAAAAGTAATTTACCTTAATAAATATATTGCCCAAACAAGAAACAACCATTGATTTGAAAGTGTGATTGATCTGCTTTATTTAGGGAAGTTCACAGAGTCCTCAGCTTTGACCTTTGGTTTTGTAAGGACAGAGGATTGTCTCTAGAGTCCTGCTTTCTGTCTCCAAACTGAGTGTTGCCCAGAAATTGCTGGAGAGACTGGGTTAAATTCAGCATAAAATAAATAATTTTATTAGTTAAATGTCAAATTTAAACTGACAAGAGAAGAAGTAGTAGAATACATAAAGTTGAAATAATATTTAATGCATACAACTTACACTGATCTGGCATTCTCTGTTGATTCTAATGAGGTTTGGGTGTGATGTCATGCAAATGATGTAACTCCTTTGGAGTGATGACACTCTAGCCAATTTACATTGATAATTATTCTGTTACAATTGTTTTCAAAAGCAGAAGTCACATTATAGGGGTGATTTTAATCTTACCTGCTTTGGGATTTATTTTTCCTGATCCTTTTCCAGCTTGGTGGAAAAATCCCATTCATTTTGCAGAGGTGCTCCAGCTGTCTCTAGGGCCTCACCTCTGCCACGCTGTCCTAGAGCACAGCACCCCTTGCAGGCACTGCTTACTTCTGCTTATTTCCAGAGTTATAAAGAAAACTCTGCAGTTGAAAAGCTGTACCCTTTTCTCTTATTTTTATGGGAATCCTGTTAACTTCGGTGAAAGTTTTGCCTTCATATGTGTAATGTGACTACAACCTCTTGAAAGACATCACTGAAACTGTTTAAATACCACAAGTGAAAGCCTAAATCACTACTGCTGCTGCCGTTAGGGAAGTTTAGGCTGTTCTAAGATTACTAGCTCTTTTTTTTTTTTTTTTTGTAATCGAACGTGGAAACCAATTGCTTTGAACTTTAGTCTTTAAAAGTGGCATATTTAACCTCTGTCTTTTCATTCACACAATCTTCTCAGATCTTGGCTTTAGAATCCCTTCAATACTTCTAACAGTGTGGGGGAAAGAGAGCACTGAATTCAAGATCTCGAGGACCTGTGTGTTCATAATTATCGCGTGATCGTTTAGGGTATTACAAAGAAAAGAGATACTGTTGTTAAAGTAAGGCATGTGCATGCTGAAGAGTCAAGAGTATAACAACCTGCATGCCTCTGCACATCACCCTTCAAGAGATGATGTCAGCTTAATAATGTCATAGTTGATGACTAGTTAATGGGGAGATATTTTAAATGTGAAAATGTCTTTGTAAAAAGACAATTTTCACTTTTTGAATGCATAATGCAGCATCCCAATTCCCTCCCTTAAAATGCTGATGTATGTAACTAAAGGTTGTGGCTGTAATACTGCGTGTGCATATTTATGTCCCTGTTCCTTGAGCATGTAACTGTTAATGTTCTATCAAGTATTTTGAATGATGTGTGACTGTATCTTACTGTCCATCTTCAGTCAGGGCATCCCACCATACAAAAGGCAGAAAACACAGGGGAATCCCCTGGCTGGGTTCAGAGGTGGCACATCACCTTTGGTAATCTCTGGAAGGTTGAGTCAGGTGGCTGCCAGCTTTACTTGATTTTCCTTTTTCCTCCATGCTGGCTTGTGGGTTTGGTTTTAGCGCTCACCCTCTGGGGCTAACCCATGGCAGACAGGCACGCTGTTGTTCCCTTGCCAACAAGAGAAGCTGTTGTTCAGTCACATGAAAAAATTCAGTGAAAGACTTAATATTAGCTGATAAACTTATGGTGTAATGGTTTTAAATTGAAAAGGAAAATTGTTCCAATCAAACAGGATTAAATTTTTCAGAATTTCTTTTGGGGGAGATATCTATCCATTTCCAGCTTTTGGGCTCAGCTCAAAATGAAACCTTTGTGAAATATCCATTATTTCCCTAAGGGCAGAACTCTCAGTTTTGCCCAGTTTGGTGAGCATACGGCATCTACACTGCTGGCACCCTCCTGCTGCTGGCAGGACAGGAACAGCAGACTAGAGGGTCATCTGATCTCCCATAGGTTAGAGAAGAGCAGCTACTTCAGTGACTGACAGCTGACGTTTAGCTTGCTCACTGAAACCCTGGGCAACACTCAGTCCTAACTCCAGGGCTAGAACAGCATACAGCAAGGTGCTGCAAGGAAGCCAGGTGCTCTTCAGCTGAAGCCTGACATTAAACTGATTCATTCTGTTGCAATGGGAGCTTCAGGTAACTTGCTCATGGATGAATTGCTCAAATAAAAATCCATCCTTATAAATGGAGCCACTGGAAAATATGGCAGCTTCTCTTCCAACTGCAGTTGTCCCATTGACTGGAATGTAGGATATTTTGATCTGAGACCAAGTGTTTATCATGCTATAGTGACACTTAGGGCTGGCTGTACAGAGATTTTGGGAAGATTAATTTAGTCTTTGTGAGGAAAGCTTTGAAGATTAAAAGGTGCAAGTACTAAATTTCACTATGATTAATAATCCAGACAGAAAGCACTGGAACCTTCTAAATAATAGAGGACCTAACAGCTGTTCACCCCGTTGCACTTTCTAGCACTTTGTAAGGCCCTTCTGAAAGAATGGATGATGCAGCAAATAAACCGGGAATTCTCTGCAGTGTGCATGTACATCCATGGACATGCATATATACGTGTGTGTGTATATGTTTGTATACACGTATATGTATATATGCATGTAAGAATAGAATTTTAATATATGTGAGTATCACATAAATACTTAGGGATTTGTCATGATTTTTATACAATGACAACTGTTTCACCTTTTTTTTCTTTATACATCTGTGAGCTAACACAAAAATGCCATCCGTGAGCGCAGCCAGCTTTTAACTGCTACTTGTTACTTACATTGTCTCTTACCCTCTGCCCAGAAGCTTTTGTGGGGAGATGCCGTGAACAGGCATGCACACTCCTCTGTTGGTGCTTTTTCTCTCACTTACCTGTCACGCCTTTCTCCTTTCTTCCCCTCCCTTCCCTGTGGAACCTCACTCTTGCATAACCCAGCACGGAGTTCACGGAGCGTTTCAACCCCAACATCCTGAAGGACTCTGCCCTGTCTACACACAAACCCATTGAGGTGAAAGGCCTGGGCGGCAAGGCTACTATCATTCACGCCCAGTATAACACCCCGATCAGCATGTATTCCCAAGATGCTATCATGGATGCAATTGCAGGCCAGGCACAAGCCCAGGGTGGAGAATTTGCTAGGTAAGGTTATTTCCTTGGGTGGAATGCTCTTTCTCTGCATGATACACCTGACAATCCCTATGTGCATGACACGGCAGCTCTTCCTGGACTCTTTTTCCTGGAGTATCTTACACGTGAAAAATACAAATCAATCCTAGATAGTGTTTGAAAGCACTTCATCGTTTTGAAGTTAAGAGCATGGATAGTTAGAAAATGTAACATTTCTTTTTTGGTATTCTTCCTAGAACTGGTAAACCCTACAAAAATTTATCTAGTGCTCTGTATATGACATTGGATGGCTTTTCATGTATGATGGCTGTGCTTTGTAATAACCACCGTATTATGTGCATAACTCAGAACGGGAAGGGGGGATGGAATTTTTATTGATGTGTGAAGAATGCAAAATATTTATTTAATACTGGCTACTGTTTTGGTTACTGTTCTTCAGAATGGAGTGTTATTATCCCTGTCCCTAGTTTACATACTGTACGTGTGTCTTACGCATATCCTTTGGACTATGGCAAAATCCATTGAGAGAAGTCCAAAGAGTGCAACTAGAACTGGAAGATCAGCACACTTCCAGGGGGGTTAGGGGTTTGTCATAATATGTAGAATTGTGAAGTAAAGAGTCTGAATCATTAGAGAGGCTTGAATCATAAATCATAAGTTGGTAATGAATTATATTAGTATATTCGTATATTTTGAAAAGAGCTAAATGAATGGATGCATAGATAAAAAAAAAACAGATTTTCATGGACTGTTAAGTTGTTGCACCAGTAGCAGCAAGAGCTGTGTTACACACCACAAGCAAAAGCTCTGGTCTAACTTTTTTTTTTCCTCGTTTTGAACATGGAATCCACCTATCGCCTGGGTGTTTTTGAAATGAGATGATTATTTCCATTAATACTTTTGTATCAGACAGTTCTAGTGAAACGTTATTCTTTGCAGACAACTCCGTGACTATGTTCTCCCCTTTACTGTTGCAAAAAAAGTTTTTCCGCAAGACTCACTATATAAACTACCCATTAAGCTTTTCCTTCATT
This sequence comes from Morus bassanus, assembly GCA_031468815.1. NCBI lineage: Eukaryota > Metazoa > Chordata > Aves > Suliformes > Sulidae > Morus > Morus bassanus. The sequence goes on from CM062583.1 coordinate 10,820,565, forward strand.
TTGGAATGTGACTCCTAAGCCTAATATTCACCTGGCCCCAGAATAAACTAATGTTTCCATTCCTCTGTGCAGTCAGGTGCCGGGGACTCTCTAAATCTACTGTGCTGTGAGCTACAGCCTGGTTTGTAACTTCTTTTTTTTAAACTCATAGCACTTAGTGACGAAACAATTTTCTCAGTAGATTGTTTAATTACAATTAACACAGCATTTTTAATCTAGATATAAAGGCGAGGTTTGTGCTGATATAACAACAGCCTACCCATTGACTGATATTAATTCAATTAAACCTGTAACTCATTTCCTTAAGGCATTGCTTTGACCTCTGTGATATTCTGAACTTCAATTTGATCAAGTCTGGGATAAGATTATGCTTAATGCAGCAATATTTGTATGAGAATTTTGTCATACAAAAGCAGACCAGACTGTGTGCTGATTCACTTTGTCTCAATTCTCTGCCTATAATTTGGTCTCAGCACTTAATTACTTGTCTTTGGGCTTTTCATTTCACGTTAGAGATAAGCCCTGAAGCCACAAGGTGTAGGTTACATGGGAAGCATGCTCAGACTGCGGATCTAAAGGGCTTCTGTTCTTTTTGGCAGAAGCTGGAAACACTGCTTACTACTTTTATCAGTGATGAAGAATAGACAGGCTTAAGATAAGAATCCATTTTCTAGTCTGACCATTTGAAATCAGTGATGTTTTAGCTTAAGGCAGTGAGACCAGAATCAGGCTCATGTCACTTAGAGAACAACCCACACGTACTGGATCACCATGGAAAATGCAAAGGAAAGCATATAAATTATTTATACTGCAGTTATTCAGACCTCATGCTGGAACTTACAGGTAGAAAAACTTGAATGCCCTGACTTGATATCTCTTCTCACTCTATGTTGCTTTGTTTTAATTGATTTTGATATACCAAGAACCAAGAGTCGGTTGCAGTAAAACCACGTGGTCAGTACATTTCAAGTACATTTCTGTCAAACCTCTTCTAAATTCTATTTTGCAGTTTTAGCCAAATTCACAAGTCAAGTAAGAAGACATAAATTCAACAACTTTATCAGGATTAAGATCTAACAGTTCTAGTAGCAGCATCAATCATGTGATTGTACAAACGAAAGTCTCACGCATCCTCTACGGTCAACTTGGCTGGATAATTCACCAGTCTGCAAGAACTGTTTGTTTGTCGGGTTGGGGTTTTTTTAACTCTTACAGCTTTTTTTTTAATAGTTGGAACCAGTCTAATATCCAAAGTCACAGTATTTCATTGTATGTCTACATCACATCAGGGGTAGAACACTGCAGTGTTCCTAAGTTTTTACTTATTATCTACTTAAATCGGAATAATGACTCCAAGGAGTGATTCACATGGTAAACTGTAGTTTATAATGAACTCCAAGAAAAAAAAAAATCACATTGCTACTTATTCAAAGAGGTTTGACTGTCTTTAAAGCTTGTTTTAATGTTAATAAAGTGTGACTTGTATGATGATGTGAAAAAAGGGGACAATTTTTTATTGAATCCTACTAAAATACCTTAGGCTATAATATGAAAAACGCTCAAAAGCTCTAATCCATTTGGGAAGAATTTTTTTTTCAGTAATATCAATTTAAAGTAATATGCTTAAAGATGCATGCTATTGCTGCACAAACACACCCAGATGGTAAAAAATTAAATTAAGAAGAGGTGTAACAGAGGTATTAACATGGTTATGTGCATCTTTAGGCTCTCTGTAAGAATCAACTGTCACATTTAGGTTTATGAAATGCTTATAATCAGTGAGGCACTCTATTTTACACTTCCATGCTGAGTGGCTGATATGTCCTAGTTACTCATCTATAATATAATTATGATTTTAAAAAAAGAAAAAGGCCTGTTGCATTAAAGATAGAGTTGGAAATATTCCAATGTATTGCATTAATTTACTTCAATTTATATGAGCGTGTTTCACTTTGCTAGGGAAGGTTAATTCACCAAGCTCCATTTCCTGTCGTAATCATCTGCCATAAGGATATTAATATGTCATATTAATGCCACACATTGCTACTGTGAAATTTGTGGTCCAGCCTCTAGCATTTTTTAACTACCTTTGAGCTAATGGTATATCTATACATACAATTTTAAACTGCTTTTTTGTATATTGGTCATAATATAAGAACAAAGCATTTCAGCTAAAGGATTTAAACAAAGGAATTTGAGCTATCCATGACTTGCACACCGCTGTTGCCACTGTGGTCCGTGGTTGAAATCAGCAGAACCATCTATCCAGTGGTTTATTATCCAGTCTACAACAGTCTGCAGCTGTGAAATTTGCTATCACATATGGCAGTCTTTTAAGCTTCAGCAGGCTTAAAAAGTAAGGCTGGGGATACAAAGTTAACTGTTGGCCAACACCAGGCAGTCACTTGTGACAGTAATACAGGGCAAGGTACTGCGTGCTTAGTCCATACTAAGACATAGGCCTGAAGTGCCTCTGGGAACTTGAAAATGGGGTCACCTTTTGGGGAGCTTTTACTGGACCCTTTACAGCAACAGAACCTTTCAGCAGGAGCCAAGAGTGAGAAGTGGAAGCAGAACGGTCACGAGGGGGCTGCTGGCTTACCTTTGGTATTAGGGTATCTCTGTTCCATAGAAAGACTCTTTCTGCATGAAGTCAGCGCTACTGCGCTTACTCCCCTGCCTCAGCCAGCCCTTCTGCCGAGTATGAAGGGCCAGAAGAGGAAGACTACGACTCTCTCTCCCATCTTCCATCTGGAGAAGGATACGGCACTAATCCGTCCATTGGTGCACGCAGGAGCAACGCTAGTGGAAGCCACTGATGGCATGCCCTTCCCAAAATAAACTAGTCCACACCATGCCTTCCGTACCTGCTGGTCTTTAGATATTGTAAAGGTAGTGGTCTAGGAAACATGAGGTAAAAAAGGAGCTGGAAAATGCTGCTTCCTCCTACAGGGCATCTTCCATGCTGAGAGACTTTTTAATGTAACTTTTATGTTTTGTGGCAGAGCTAGAACTGAAGAGTGAGGTTTGTTCCTAAGCTATGCTCCATCACACAGGTGATTGTACTGAATCATATGAAAGAAAAAAACCCTGGTTTTTGTAGCTTGCTGGGTCCTCAGGAAAGTGAGAAATTTGCATATACTGGGGTTATGAGGAATATAAATATTCCTCTAATAAAAAAATATTCCTAAAGAGCCGGGATGCTTTTGGGTCCAGAGCATATATAAGCACATATCTTCCTTGAAGAACATCCCGTGCTATTGTTGCATGCAAATTGATTAAAACAGCATATATTACGCGTTGCTGAAGAAGAGGAGTGTGTCAGCTGGAAAATACTGATCTTTAAGGCACTACCTGGTAATATTTTTTCTTACAGTGTATGTTTTTGCTGCATGTAGGATATCAGACACGCTTCTTGGCTTTTTCAAATTCCTCTCAGGCTTTCACATCACAAACTCAACTTCTCTGTAGATTTTTCTCTGCACAGTGGTATCTTAAAGAACACTAATTTTGAGCCTGAACCAAGGAAGCAACTTTTCTAGCAGGTGACTGCTCCTGGAACTTTATAGCAGTGACTTAGTTGGACCAAATGGCCCTTAACTTTTAACAGAGCTATTTCTCAATTTTCATGAAGTTGAGCGTGCTGCGTGCAAAGCTCTATATGGAATAGCATGTTAAAGCTGTTACAATAAATCAGTTGCTTCAAAAATAGACCTTGTATTTAGAGAAGTCACGGAGCCAAGTTACTCCCAGCACACATCATCCCCTCAGTGTATATTTCTGCAGCTCTGTTAATATTTAATTTTAACTGTATGCTATGCAGAAGTTATTTTCGCAGGAAAAAAAAAAGGTATTGAGTTACTAAGCCTGTTTCTAGCTTGCATCATAAATCAAAGAGAGGTTACCTCACTTGTGCTACAGAGCTTCGTAGCTTTGATTTTAGGTGTGCAAAATTGGAAGTTTCTTCCTGGATATATCACTTCGCAAGGTGGTAAGAGGTGTTGTAAGACTCTGAGATACATTCTGCCGTTAAAGATTTCAGATACGAAATACGTATGCAAGTCTTGAGTGCAATTCTAGGCTTCTTATGCTTCACATATTTAGTAGACAATGAATCCAGAGTTCTGGCAGCTGGAAGTTTAATTCAGAGTTTGGCAAAGAATAAGCATCTCTAGAAAAACTATAAAAGCCTATCACATTATTTTTACAAGGAAATATGTTTTTTGTTTCTAATTGCAACCTTAAACAACACTGGCCTAAAACTGTAGTAAGACATAACATAAAACAGTATCAACATGAAGCTGTTTTTATAAGAAATAATATAGGACAAGAATGCTCAGAGAAATAAATGTTTTTGCCTGGCATACTTTCCTTTATCCCCACACATTATTCTCACCACTGTAAGCTTGTGGCTGCATTGGCTGAGGAATCATCAACAGACATTTCCAAGCATTTTCACACTCTTTTGAATATCTGACTGATAACAGGCCATTTCAAAGACAGAATGAGCCGTAACATTCTTCATTCACATAAAATTGATCTATGTATTTTTTTTAAAAAGTGATATTTTCAAAGCCGTGCTTTGTATTGCTGTTGCTCTGGATGAGAAGCTGTAAGACCACAGAGACGTTGGGATGAAAGCTACCACGTGCTGTTTCACAACGTTTCACTTTCTGAATTGCAGTACCCTGCCTATTAAAGATCCTCACATAGACAGTGCCTCTCCGGTGTATCAGGCTGTGCTTAAAACTCAGAACAAGCCTGAAGATGAAACTGAAGACTGGAGTCGCCGTTCTGCCAATCTGCAGTCTAAGTCTTTCCGTATCCTTGCCCAGATGACTGGAACAGAGTACAGTAAGTCAAATAAGAAAAATTCCCCCTTCTCCAGATTTTACAGCCATGTCTTTATCTTCTTACCCCAGTATTAGCAACTGATACTCAAGGAAGGCTCATGTCCAGCCTGTAGTCATTGTCCGTGAGGGCTAGGATCAGAGAACCCTGGATGTAACTGGAGGGAACTGGGAAATTAAAATGTTCAATCTCACCTTATGCTTTATGAAGAAAATCCTTTGATCTGCCAGGGATCTCACCGTAAAAGTATAACAGACTGTACATACAGTAAAGGCACATTTGGGACCCCATAGTTGTTCTTACTTAGAAATCAAATCTCTGCAGTGTAATCTTTCATTTTGCAGCAGCCTAGACTCACACAGCTGTCCATTCCTTACGAAAAAAAGATAAACAACTTACATCTCTTGTAACAGTTTTTTATAGAAGTGACTTCCAGAGGTCAAAAAAACCCCATGGATCACCATTTGTATTGAACCTATGGTCCTCTATCAGTCCTGTTACCTAAACCTACATCTGCAATGAATGTCACGGGAGCTTGAACTTTACTGCCTGTGGAAATGTTTTCCTGACCACCTGGTGTTAACCTCAGAGCTTGTTTCTGATCTAGACAGAAGGAAGTTCAGAGACCTTTCCCACATCAGGGGGAATTACTTAGTATTTCCTCCTCACATGAACCTGCTGCTACCTCTCATGCTTTCCTACAAAACAGCAGGCCCTCTTATAGAGTCATTGCCTACAGCTGTGAACCATTGTAAATAAACAACCGAGAAAGCAGTTGTAATAGCTACTTTCCTACTAACATCCTTCTTCCTAGCCCTAGGGAACTGCTCCTCTTCATGCTGTTCTTACAAAATCCATGGTTGCAAAGTCAGTGTGAATGCACATTTAGATAGGCTTTTGATATGTTTCTAAAGAACCTATAATTTTGTCACAAAGCCCATTCCTTTCTTTCTTTTTTAACTGAAACATTTTTTTGCCTGCAGTGCAAGATCCAGATGAAGAAGCCCTGAGGAGGTCAAGGTAGGCAACTCCCTATGAAAAATAGAGCTTTCTCCTTACTGATAACTAAATAATGTTTTAAAACAGCATTAATATGAACATACATTTTTATCTTTTTGTCTTAAAATATTCTAATACATTTACTTAAAAATCACTAAAACTAAAATGCTATCAATGAGAGGCATTTGAATGAAAAGGATAACAAATTAGCATGTTTTTAGGACAGACAGTGCAAAATTTTTGAAGCATGTGTTCAAATCTGAAAGCTCTCTGCACATGCACCTTTTGTGTACTGTACTGGGTATGTGAATGCAATGAGTTCCTAAGACCAAGCCCTGTGTAACTACTTGATTGTGTAACTGGATGAAGATACATAATGTTGTGATAGCACAGAAATTTGTGAGCAATTTATTTGGATGACCCTGTGATTGACATTTGATCCTCCTGAAATGATACAGTAAAGGAGTTGTTTCCATCTGTATCTGTAATCATTTGCTTATGTTTTGTTTGGAATAAATACAACCCAAACTTGTAGGCTATGGAAGCACAGGACTGCTTTTGCTAGTGGATAAATGTATTTGTTTCATATGATCTACCAAAACCACTGAAAAAGTAGGAATGTTCAGAGATACAATAAGGAATTAAAGACTTCTCATAATGTTACGTTGTCCTACACAGTCAGGAAATAGATTTGTTAGAGATTCTTATGCTGAGCTTAAAAACTGCAGTTGAATCGGAGCATCCTGCATGCAAGCCTGATTTTCTGTTTGCATACTTCAAATCCCTATATCATGTCAGCTGCTCTAGGCCACAGGCTGGGTGTATGATGTGTTTGATGCTCAATCCACTTTCTCTTTCTTTTTTCCTATTTTTTTTTTCTTTTTACTGCCATGTGGCTTCTCTAAAGGTTTTGAGCTTTTGATTACAGTGCAAGTTACAAATGTTGAATCAGTGAGAAAGATGTCTGTCGTCTTTCCTGTAAAAATACAATAAGTATACTTTCAGTTTGTGTTTCCTATAAACCTTCCATTGCAGTTCACCAAAGTTCATGGCTAGGTGCCTGAACATCAGGCTTGACATTATATCCCTCATGGATTTATCCTCTCTCAAATGTGCAAGCTTAGTTCTTATTAAATGTATTGTGCATTATCTGTTTTGATGTAATAGCACACATCCAAACCATTATTACGATGGGTTTTGAAGTGTTGTGCTGGACTTAAGTCACCTGTAAACATCTGAGAGTAATATGTTGTTTTAAAAAAGTAATCTTTCTAGCTGTGGTCTGTGGCTTTGGAAAATACTAGATATTGGAAACATAACATGGGATCAGATATGCTGAAAATAATTATCTAGTAACACATCAACATATGTAAATTGCACACTCTGTTCAGTGTAACTTAAAGTACATGACTACATCCACTGTGCTTTGCCCATTTTCTGCAGTTTTGAGGTATCACTGTGTTATCCTTTTTTCACAAGTACAGTTACCATTATGAGTATATTTTCACACAGCTGTATTGCCTGATGAGGTGTAAGGGCCTTCCTCAGTAGTAGAGGCAGAGGAGAATGTATACTAGGTAGTTATATGGGTATGGTGCAATTGGCATGAGCTCTATTGCAAGGAATGAAACGGGGTCCGCTCCTACCTACCTGATGGTGCTTGCCCCAGCTTGGTACCTTGGTGCCCACCTCAAATGGTGCACGTTCTCTGCTGCAGATTTGGTAGTGCCAGCCCTGGTTACGCATGCACCCACCATATACTGCTTTGGGGCCTATTGAACCCCTCCTGTTTTGGTTTTTGGCAAGGCCCCTGCCACTCTTGGTTTTGTAAAGGATGGAAGGAGCAATGTCAGATGCACAACAATGGAGCAGAAACTCCTCTTCAGTGTCTACTCCAGACAGCCTGTACAACCACACCCTTCTCCATGCCCACAGTTTGGGATCACCTGGAAGGCTTCTGGGGCTCCTGAAAGGAAAAGGTTTCCATGGAAGTGTGGAATCTGAGTCTTGCCAGATCCAGTGTTGCATTAATCCCACGCTGTCCTGGCATTCTGGAAAAATCCTTTGTGTTCCAAAACTTAAACTGCCAGAGATTTCACAGTGTGGGGAACTTTGGTCTCAGGGCAGGCTGTGAGCAATCTCTCTCCGGTGCTTTCTCTCATCTCTTTGTGTAGTCAGTGAAAACTGCATGAAATGGCAATCAGGTCTCTTCCAAATGCTTGGGGAAAAAAAACTGGGGGGGGTGGGACACAGTAGGGTTTTGGTTTTTTTTTTTGGCAGAACTGTTTTACAGAATAGTCACTTCTAGATTGCTGCTTCTAACTTCATGACATATGCTCTGAACAGAACCCAGAAAGCTTGGGAATTTTCAGGTGGCAGAATATTCCTTTCAGTTCACACTAAATAGCGCATTGCATAGCAGTAGCATGAGCAAAGGACAGGTATTTTGAAGGCACACAGAAGATAACTTGCTATGAAAACTTTCCATTGCTATTGTGATGATTGTTATGGAATATTTTCTGGAAAGATGGTATCCATTTCAAGCCGAACAGATGTTTCTGAATACCTTTTCCTTCAATGGAGGGGTGTATCTTTAAAGCAGTACGGGGATTCTTAAATTTCTTGTAAGACCCACCATAACTAGTATGCTCCAATGTAACCTGAAAAAATGCCATCAAGAAGTTTCAGCATTTCAGCTAAGAATACTTTATATCTTTTAATTACTTAAAAGCATAAAAGATAGTTTGATAAATCATACATCAAGACTCCTTCCTATAGGAGCGTTACTTGCAGGAAACTGTGTTATTAAGAAGAGAAGATTTAGCAAGATCAGTGCATTTGTTGGCATTTACTCTGTTTATTGTTTTGTGCTTTCTTCAGCCTGAGGAGTAAAACCAGCCTAGTCTGTTCATTGCTGTTCGGCTGGTTTCACTCTCAAGTTCCGCTGTATTAACACAATTGTCTTGTGTTTTGGGTGTAAATAATGAGGGGAAAATTACCCCGTTTGCAGTGAATCGAATACGTTTTGCAAATAACATTTTATTTTCCATTCTGTTCGATACACTTCTCCTTGACTGTGCTTTCATCCCACATCCTCCTCCTTCCCCTTTTTATTTACAAAACCTGAATTGAAACTCTAGAACATCTAGAAGAGATTAAATCCTGAGAGGTGCTGAACATTGCTTACAACTTGCCCCAGCACCCCAGCCTCCAGTCAAAGGTAGCCAGGAGTGTTTGCAGGAGGAGGCCGATACTTCACAGGACTGTGCTTTGAAAACCCTACGTTGTTCTGCTTTTTGACACAAATGGCCAGAAATATTTATGCAAATGTCAACACTTATACTCACATACGCTGAGAAAAGCTACAGAAAAATACTGCTGAAACCTGTGGCTGATGGTCCTTAGGAAGGACAGCAGGATATATCTGGGCTGACCTAGGTATTACAGAATGGAAAATACTTGCATTAACTCTGCTCTTGTATGGAGTTAACTTTCACTGACTGCTCGGTTGGCGGGAGGGAAGGAAAAGCCCAGAGAATCTGCTGGCAGGAAAACCATGGGGTTACACTGCATTTCTAGCAAAAGCAGCCCTGTAATACCAAGCGCAAGTCAAAGAATATGAAGTTATATCAAGTTACTGCTCAGAAATGCCCAACTGCAAAACCTTTCATATGTGGCCCAAAAATGATCAAAGCCTTCTTTGTGCTGATTTGAAAGCTGAGGCAAAAATCCAAATAAATTGCCACTGCCCTAGTTATTAGGCAGGGGAGTGAGTGGCAGCCATGGTCCCTAACCCCTTTCTTTCTCCCTCCTTTCTTTCTTCTCTGTGTGTGTCTCTCTCTCTGTCTCTGTCTTTCTCTCTCTCTCCCTCCCTCTTTCTTCATGCCACAGGGAAAGGTTTGAAACGGAACGTAACAGCCCACGCTTTGCCAAATTGCGCAACTGGCATCACGGCCTGTCGGCGCAAATCCTTAATGTTAAAAGTTAAAAGCCCACATTTAGCAGGCAAATACATGAGACAGAATTACCATAAAAAAATTAACTGCTGTCCTGAGTTAGAGCCTAAGAGCGTCACACACACAGGAAAGACTTACTGCTAGGGCCTTTCTCTCAGTGCCTGTCTTCTATAGATTTCTGTTGTTAGCCTGGTATCCATTCACTGTCACCAGAAGTAAGAATAATGAAATGACCCAGTTCTTGTTCTTCATTATAAGGTAGATTAGTTTTTGTCCTTTACTATAGAAAATATCACTTCAGTATACAAGAGAACATTGCTATTGTACTCTCTTGACTTTAATTCTAGAAGAAAATTAAAAGGGAAGTTATTGACAGTATTCCTTTAGGAGAAAGAGGAATGAAACTTTTACTGAGTTTTACTGCTGTAAAGATAATTAAGTAGGAGAAGGAAAGATGAAAAGGAAAACTGACTGAGCCTGGCCTAGACTTTGCTAAATGTAAAACATACTTAGTTTGCATAGTTGAATGATGCCGTTTGCTAATATCTTATTCCAATGTGAAGTTATATTTCTTCAATATATTATACTGGTAGAAGTAATTTGCTGAAACCATTGCTCTAAGTTTTCTGTTGGAAACCTGAATTTGTCAGTATCTGAAGGCTAGAGATAGCTGTGGTTGCTCAGGATCTGTGAGGAAATGACATTTTGCTAGAGGTGATTTAGGAGTGAGAAGCATATGTAGTACTACTGGTGCACTGAGGTTTTTAAAAGCATCTTGTAAGTTTTAAGGAATATGTTGCCCGTTCTGTATTGTTCTTGCTTTGAACCACATTTTTTTTTCTGTATATAGCAGCATGCTTTATCTGAAATAAAAGGTTTTAAAATGAAAATAATTATGTGCCTGTTTTACACAGTACTTCATTCTGGTTTAAAACAATAGCTGCTTCAACTGATCATTGAAACAAGGAGAACTTTTCTTTCCACAATAGAAAATTTGGTCAAAAAGCTTTCTCCTATTACCTATAATTCTTACTGACTTTTAAGTTATCTGAATTAGAATAAACCTGACAAAGCAGTTCAAAGAATAAAAGAAATGAACAAATATTGTATTAGGTGTGAATGAAAACAAAGTATAATTAATAGATGTTAGATGACAACCTATTGATAATATTGCTTAGCATCTCCATTTGAATACTCCATTTGAAGGCACTGGAGACATCGCTGGTGCTTAGAATGGAATCTTTTCGTTTCAACATTACAACAATGCTTTGCTTTTAAGCTGTGTCAGTCAAGGTATGGCAAACCTATACTAAAGGCCCCCAAATATTTCTGTTTTCTGTTTGAAGTACACCAAGACCAATGTCCCTTCCCTTTCTAGTTTATGGTCTGATCATTACATGAAACAAATAATGCAACTAAATAAAACTCTTTGCGGTTTCCATAGAACCAGTTGATGTCAGCCCTCAACAATCTGCTTTAGGAGTCCTTAACACTTGATTGAACAAGAGTTTCTGGTGATAAAACACTGGTCCCTGCAGTGGAAGGTTGATTCTGTTGCAGCCCCGCCTACAGCCCTCAATTTTTTTTTTCATTAACTTCTATAAACTGCAAATGAGGTACCTTTATCTGGTAGCAGTAATTCTGATCGAAGAGATTAGTGCATGAGACTAGATTGAAACTCTAACACTTTTTGCTGCTTCCAGGCACCTGGAATTGTATCAGCAGTCCATACAAGAACAAAGTTCATTCAAACTCCCATTGTTTTTCTGTGTTATAGAAGGAAGGAAAAGCTACTATTCATGGAGGATTTCGCATGACTCAACCAGATACTGGAGTGTTTAAAGGAAGAAAACTCTAGCTATCATCCTTTAAAAGAATAGTAATTTTTGAGTATTATTTAAGAGTACATGAGCACTAGTTCCTTTTAAAATGCATTTCACTGGTCTTAGATAAGTACCACAGCAATTCAGTAAGCGTGCTATTTAATACACAACATTCACTTCTATTTTCCTTTTGGGAACGCAAACAGATTCGGATCATACCATCTTCGTAGTGCCTGTGGAAAATTAGCATAACTGCATGAAATAAGAGCAACGTTGTAACTTTTCCAGAAAGTTGCTAAGATCAAACTTTGGTTCAGAGTGGGTGAATTTTATTTATATATGGGAAATATTTATAGCATTTAAAATATCAATAGGCAATTAACTTCTTTCATAAATGTCAAATGTACCTAAGTAAAAAATCTTCCAGTTCTAATTTTCAGCTAAATTAAATGGTTTTCTAAATAAGTAATAATACAGAGTTTTCACTTAAATAGAAGTCATGTATCCTTAACGTTTTATGAACGTAATACAGATACTACTTGTTTCAAATAGGCCTAGTGCATGTACTGTAATGGAGAAGAAAATGTCTAGATTATATCTCAATGTTTACACTTAATGTTATTTTTAAAGGTATTTTTTAATAATCAGAAAAGTATAGTTTGATCAGATATGAAACTAATGCAAATGTAATTAAGGAACCCCTTCCCCTTAGCTCTGCTTCAGTGGATTGAATGATAAAAATTCAGTGCATAAAGTCCATGTAATCAGATAGAGAAATAGTTGTAATCCTTTTTCCTGGAGGATACAAAATAGAATCTAAACACTCTCCAAGCTTGTAGAATTTAAATTCTTTATGTAATTACAGGGGAAAGAAAAGTAATAGAAAAAAATCTGCAATAGTTGATAACTTTTGGAACTTGTGCACTGATAAAGACCTTTTGTGAAGGTGCTGTCACTAATCCCTAAGGCAAGATTGTTTACTACAGTATTTTTGTACTGCTTAGTCCAGCCCCCCTCAAAAAACCTCCTGAGTGATGGGCTTTGTTAAAGAAACTGTCGGTCAATTTTTCTATCTGGTTTCTTGTTTATATTTAGGCTTAACTCTTACTCCTCAAAAATCTGCCTTTATGTTGTCATGGTGATCTTCAAGCCCAGAAAATGAATGTTACAGATCGTTCTTTATATAACTTTATAGCTTTTTATATAACTCTCTTTTTATAACTTTTAACTTTCTTTATATAACTATTAAGAAGCCCTGTTTTTTCCCTCCTGAGTAGGAGGCAGACTTTTTCTGTAAGATGGAGAAATTGGGCTGGATTTGTCATTCTACTACATCTCATTGCTAGGGACTGTAACAGGCTTAGGCCTGATAAGAAATCATTAGCAGCTTTAAGAAACCACTAGCTTTGTAGCAGAAGGTGAAGTCTGGCCTGGTTATGCCCTATTTTTAATATGTCCAGGCTTATCTCACTGTACGTTGCTTCTGATTGACCAACCCCAATCTGCAGTGTTTCTTGACCATTTGCAGAAGTCTGCTGGTTTGTCTAGGAAAATTAGTTTCAGTTTCTCAGTTAATGACAGTGAGGCTTAAAATAGGTTCCTGATTGAAGACTCGATGAGTCACGTAACTCTTTAAAATAGCACTGATGATAGGCAGGTATATCTGTCCCACACCGAATATATTTTGAACTGTGACTGTTCTGCTGAGCAGAGGACAATGGCTGGTGACAATACTGTCTTCTAAATAGCCACTGTGCCAAAAATGAAGTAAAATGCAGGATGTGGACAGTGATATCAACCCCCTGCCTTTCCCAATATTGCCAGTAAAGCATAGTGTTATAAGCATTTAATGAAGACACAGCAAAGCTGATGCCAGTAGAAAATCAAAACCAAAAGGCCTTCCAGGTAAATCTGCTTGTCTGGTTATGACACAGGGAAATGCTCATTTTCTGCTGTGGTATAAGACCGTTTGATCTAAACTAACCTGTTTCCTGAATACCGCTGCCTTGCCTTCTACTCAAATGGTCTCCTTCTCACCTCCTACGGCGCTTAGTTTGCGGCAGGAATACTGACTGCATGCAGTGTGTGCTGATGGGACGTGGCTAGAGCGTGACGTGAGGAAAGCAGGCATGAGAACTTGACCTCTCTTCCCTTCATGCATGAAGAAATTGCGAAAGGAGAAAGGTTCTCTGTGACTCCTTCCCTTGCCTCCCTCTTTTCATGCCTGCCTGCATGGGAAGGAGAGTAAGTTTTTGCTATGCAATAAATATAGAGGTTGCTTTCTTTTTATTGTGGTTTCTCTCTCATTATGCACAACTGTGTGGAGTATATCTTCAGTAGCGAGGAACAGGTATTTTAGGGACTACTTTGTCACTTTTGAGAAGTCCAACTCATGTGTATCACAGAGCTGTCTGAAGCCGCCTTTGGGGCAGAAGAGGTGACATCAATTTTTCACTTGTGCACTCAGGTTCCCACAGGGACTAAGTTGATTTTGTGGCTTCTTTAGCAGTGTCTACCATGAGTTTCGGTGACTGGGACTATGATTACATCACCATTACGTGTATCAGAACATACATGGATACTTGCACAAATTTTAGTTTGCAAAGTTAAAAAGCTAGAATTGTAGTATGGTACATGGTAGTACCACATAATGACTTTCTTTAATCAGTTAGCCCTTAATCAACAGCTTTCTGCAATATACGTGAAAATTAATTTATTAAAACTTGCTCTCAAGTACAATAGCATTTTTTGTTCTACTGCTGCTTATCGAGGCCATCTGACACCACCAAGATGAGCTAAGGCATCTTCATCCCCTTCCTTCGTTTGCCAGAATTTCCAATGATTAGCACTGCTGACCTGCCCAATTGCCAAAAACTTCTGATCTGTATGCTAATCAGATTACCAAGATAATTTTGAAAGGTATACCTTATTTTTCCATAACAGCCCATGAAATAAAGCAGACTTCTATTGGCATTTTCCTCATTTAAGGAATATAACTGCAATAAATAATAATAAACAATCAGTTGAATATATTCTGATCCCCACTTACCTTTTAGCACCTGAAGAATGAAAAAACGTAGGAATACTGAATTAACTCAATTGTATCTATGGAATTCTGAGTGAAACCAGAAAGGAAAATTGATCCAATATGATGTCTGTCTGTCTTCAATATAATCCTGGAAGTTCTGTGGGAAAAATGAATTTAGAGATCATAAATTCTACCACTTGAATGTACTCACTTAAAATTGAAAGAGTGAGGCCTCCAAATGAATTAGCAAACACCATGAAGCTTTTCTCAAAATAGTTCATAGAGAAAGTAATGCATAAGCTAACAGAGCTTGTTAAAGCTCCAGATTCAATTTTGTGTGCGTACTGACCTATAACATCTCGTCTTTACCATCTCAGTCTTCTGCATGTTCCTGTCCAGCACTTAACTTTTGCATGGGCAGAAATTAACATCACTTTCATTCCTACTGTGCAACCTTTAAGACTCTCCCATGCATCCTTCCGCTAACCAAGACATCAGCACACAATGCTACCTTTCTCCCTGACTGCTCCCTTGCATTGCCTTCAGTCCAACAAGGAAAAAGCAGTTCTTGCACGTAGCAGGCTTTCCAACGGGCACGTGTAACCCAGAGGTGCTCAGTCACGGTCTGTGGATCATCAGACTGGCTCACAGAGCTTTGTTTAGGGTGAGCTGGAGAACTGGCTGATAGCACAGCACTGGCACTGCTTCCTTTTATTCTGCTTCTAAATTGCATTAATGCCAGCAAAATTACGCTAAATACTAATAACTTCCGAATAGTTCATTTCCATGTAAGCATTTGTTGTAGTTGACCCAGAATGTTATATGATTACAAATGAGGGAGAGGGAAGGTAAGAAAATCCTTAAGAGAATTTATGAAATAAAATGTAATCCCCATTCTGAAAGAATGAGAATGGCTCTAATTCATACCACTTTCTTATTTGGTTCAGGAACTGAATAGAAAAGACACATTAGTGTATTTCAGAGGCAGCTTCAAACTTAGGATAACACCACGTAGGGAAAGTAAGAACTTTCTCATCAGCGATGTGCACAAGTTTAAAAAGTAGCTCTAAAAAACTACCAGCTGAGATTGAGATCTATGTGTTCTTGTCCTTCTCTCAGCTTCCCTGAAGAAATGTGAAGTCATGGTGATGAAAGAACGCTCCAGCAAGCAGGGAATAATTTCCTGGTGTACAATACCTAAACTTATTGTGCATTGGTTTTGTCCGTAATGGTCACCAATACAAACTGAAAGTCCTGACCCTGTGTTCAGGCGCCTGCTGGCAGGTACCTGTGCTTTACCAGTGGGACTATAAAAAGCTAGAGGCAGCCACTCCGATGAATCCAATTGCACACCTAAGGCCAAAATAGAGAATCATTATCTGAAACATATCCCAGCTCAAATTGCTCCACATACTCAGAATTTTGCGGTTTTTGTTCTTGCTGAAGTGATGTGTTTACCAATAAGATAAATTGGAGTACATACACTTGCATGCCAAATATCACTGTGTAAATCTTGGAAAAGAGTTTATCTTCACTTTCACCAACACTGACCTGCTGTAGTCCCAGCTGCATTTATTATTTGACTGTTAAATATAACAGCGTACTAGTAGATGCCACTAAAATGCATCCATAGGAGGTATTTGCTTTGTTTTTAGTGAGCTGCTTTGATTGAGTTCCATACTACTTGTTGAGAATGAGTTGCTGGTGGTTTTTTCTTCCACTGAGTACATGATAATGCTTTTCCTATTCTGTGGCACTGTCTGCATAAACTCGGATACCTTCTGGGAGAAATGTATTTCCCTGTTTTGGAAAGCAGACACACTAGCAGGATATATTGCAATCATTCTGGCGTGGGCTGCTCACACTCTTAACTACAGTGGCTGAAAAAGAGAGACTAGCTTTTCTTCTACCCCTTTTTTCTGATCCCAAGCTAAAGTTTTAACTAAACCAGCATGATAGTTGTCTTCCGTCCTCTCCAGTTAACTGCCTGTGATTTCTTTCTGTGTCTTATGGTGTCTTTTGTGAAGATAACAAAAATATAGCTTGGGGGGAAAAAAAAGTCACAGTCTCAATAGTTTTATATTCATCTGACCATGGAAAAATTCTCAGCTGCAAACACAGAAAGGTAGAAATAGCCTCACTGAATCAGAACAGCAGTTAATCTAGCTTAGGGTCCAGATTCCAACAGTGTCAGTGTCTCATGCCTTTGAGACGAAAATGTTGGGATGGCAATAATGAAGTAGCTTTCACACAACTTTACTCCCAGGCACCCTACAATTTTTTTTTAAATTATTTTGTGACTTCTACTTCTTAAAAGGAAATTTTATTTGTAGGCAAATATGTTTATGTGAAAGTAAGTACATGTTAGGATGAAAGCTATTATAAGTCTAAAGGACAAGCCCTGCAAATCCACAGTATGCTACTAGAAAAACAGAATTTTTAATTTCAATAGATACAGACCCTAATAATCTGTAAGCATCTCTAACTATTTCCCCTTTGAAAAAAGGCCAGTATAAATCTGTCGGGTTCAGTAGAAGACTATTGGATGATCAATACAGGAAAATACTCATAAACTGAATAGTAATATTTATTTTTAAAAAAATCCATAATCTCTTATTGAAGAGGGTGAGCTGATATTTTAAATACTCAGTTGGGATTCAGAAGAGCTTATTTCAGTTCTTTGCCCTGCCATGGACCTTCTTTTTGACCATAAGCAATTCTATTAAGTTTTGGTTCCTCATTTTACAAATGAGGAAAAATATTGTGTTGCTCCATGAGAATACAGAGGAAAAAAAATCAATTATAGTATTCACTTACTGCTTCAGCACTGCAAGACAGAGAAGAGTTGAAGGACCATGTGGTCTCTTGGGATGCCCAATGTTCCTTATGTCATCAGATTTTCATTACATTCATTCATGTCATCAGATTAAATGATTCTGTCTCTACAACATTTTAATGGAAGAGAGAGGAGCTATTCAAGAGAGAGTCTAGATCCGTTATTCTCTAAGGAGAAGGTAGAGGGAAGGTGCAGAAGCTCCACATCTCGGGTTGCCTGTTACATGTCCATGTTTGTTTGGGAATCTTTTACGTTTGGTTTCCAAAAATAAAATAGAATGGGGAAGTATTCCAATGTCCAGTACTTACAGTTCAGATTCAACAGACTCACTTATTGGAAACTCTCTGAAGTTTCTTCAGGCTCTTTTTAGCATCCAATAGCACACACCAGCTTGGCTTGCAAATGAATTTTCCATCTAGTTACTAAAACTATTATAATTCTTGCTAGTGTGTGGGAGGGAAAGACTCTCTTTCTATCATTTCATTCACTCTGTCTTTATGACCATATTGTGTGGCATACTTTTATGAGAAGGAAACATTTGATAATTTCCATTGTATAATATTCTGTGTAATTGGGAAGACAGTATATTGCATAAATAAATCTTGTTTGAGATATATGACCAATATTTAATAAAATCTGTGGGAGTTGCACTGTTCCCTCAGAGCAGTCATTGACTAAGGCCCTTCTATCAAAAGCCATTTCAGCTGGGGACTAAAAGGGCTGCAGGCAAAAAAAAAAAATAACATTAAATCTCTCCCAGACAGCTCAAAACTACTATCCACTGCTGTCAGTTATTTGAGCAGCCTGAGTAGCCACAGAGATACAAACTGCTCAGAATATTCCGAGCCAAATTCTTTCATGCTGTGAAGGTATCGACTTCACTCAGCCTGCCCCAGGGATGTGTTTGACTCAAAAGTAAAATTAATTCTGCATCTAGTTAGCAAAAAATGTTTGATTGTAAAGGCTGGAAATCCAATAGTCTGTTCCTCAAAATGCAAGTATTGCCAATAAGAGACACATCTGATCTTGAGCCTTTCTCGCTGTTAGCCAAACAGGAATTACTCCTGTTGACTGGCAATATAAATTGTTCCTGGAAGCAAAACTGTGAAGAAGTATTGTGTGCCTTTGAGCTCACCTTTCCCCTTACTCTCTGCCTTTTCCTTTGCTTTATTCTGTGGAAGTATGATTACTATACTTCTTTCTCTCTTTTTAACCTTCACAACTCCCCTGCCATCGTCATTGAACGTTATCCTATACCTGTACGCTCATGGAAAAAGTTTTCATGAAATTCTGACCTCAAAGTCAGAATGTTTTTCTGCATTCTTCAGTATAGGCACAGCTAGTGGAGCAGAAAAGTTTGGATCAGATTAATAGTAACAACAGAGGCCTAACGCTGCTTCTGCCTGACCCCAACTGCCTGCCTTTTGGTCTTGACTATGATTTCTCACAGTATATTTGGTAACACTGGCAATAAACAATGCTTTATTGTTTTCAGGCTGTGACTCTGTTTTTTAACATTCTCACATGATTATGGCTCTTGGTATACTAATGCTTCCCCCAACACACGCACAGTTCCTAATCCATCCTCCTCTACCTTGTTTCATCCTGGCTTTCCTATACCTGACGTTCCAGTGAACTCACGGCTTGGCTGCCATAAAGATAGTGTTTGGTTTCTCATTGCTTTAGAGTGGTGAACCAATTGATCTTCTGGGGGTACGTACTGTCGAGGCAGGTTCTTCCATTCTGACCATAATAACATGAGTAGTCAGATCTCGGCCACATCTGAGGGTCACTTCAGATCTACTTCTGCGTTTGAAAATCTTGCTTCAATTCATAGATTTTAGGGGTTACCTTTTAGTCAGAGGTTTTAAAAATTAGTGGAGAACACCTATGCTCAAACCTTTGCTGGTGTAAACTGGACTGGTTTTTATAACTACTGGAGCTAAACTAAGGAAAGAATATGTGACTATATGTATATACATAGGTGTACATACATAAACACAGAGAGAAATATGTGAAATACTACTAATAATGTGGAAAATATTAAGAATAGCCTTCCAAACATAATGTATGATAATGATTGGAGCCTAAAAAATCCACATAAATAAATACACTTATTCCTTTTTTTTTGAAAGGCTTTTCAGAAAGAAGGTTCTCAGTTGGGTAACTGAGGACACTTGCTTTGTGTTTTGTAATTTTAGATCCCAGTTAAGAAAAATGTTATCATTTGGAATATTTCAACTTTAAATGCGTTGAAATTCCAGCACAATTCCTTAAATAGGAAAGGACACAACCACCCACTAAACTGCTAAATATTGAGGCTATCTCAATTACTTCATTTAATTGGATTTTAAACTTAGGAGTCTAAGGCTAAGGGATTCAATTGTTTATGAAAATACCTACGTCTTAACTTCTTACGTAGATACAAAATTGCTTGCACTTAAACTGATCCGTTATTTTTGTAAGTGTGTATGTGTGTTTACAGAGTAAGAGCCTAATTCTCTGTCACTGAAATTGAGGCTGACTTAACTCCTCACCTCAGTGAAGGAATGATTTCACTTGTTTCTAATACAACTTAGATTGAGAAAACTAGTACTTACTTGGGCAGGACAGAGAATTTTTAAGCAATGCCAGGCATATATAATCCAACTTGTATGAGTCTGTTAACCATTTAACTTGCTTATCACTTCAAAATATTGGATTCTTGAGGACTGCCCAAGTCTGATTATTTTTACCTCTTGGAGCTGGCATCAGAATATGTTCCACTGGAATATTATTGAAATTTTCTTTTAAGAGGAAACTTATTAAAGTCAAAACTATGCCTGAAATTATATACATACATACCCTGTCTAATTTGTAACTGTTAGTTTTCCTTCATTTTACTTTAATATTGAAACAAAGTTGTTTGCAATTGAGAAGAAGCATGCAGTAAATTTGTATATCTGGTGGGTTTCACTTGGAGAGCTGAAGAGGTTCCTCACAACTATATTTATGAACAACCACTCTAGGATGCTTTTTGCAACCAAACATTTCTCCCCAACCCATCTTCGTTCTCCCTCTTGGGGTTGGTTTCTTTTTTCTTTTTTTTTTTTTTTTTCCACCACTGGCAATTGCATTTACTTTATTCATACTGTATCCCCTCCTTTCACAGAAACAAGGAAAATTTTGCAGCAGCAGCAGAAAACAGGTAATGTTTGCTGTGTGTTTGGCTTCCCTCCTATTCAGGGTTTACCTCCACTTTCCCCATATTGTTCTTACCTCAAAAACGTGAAATTTGTACACTGTTTGAGCAGCTGATGAATGTAGAGGTTTCAGCTAAGCAGGTTTGTTAGGTGTTTCTGTCTAATGTAGACTTCAAAAAGCTCTGTGAGATGGGGCAGGCAGGGATTGCGTTTCTCAGAACTTATAAACCTGAAAAATAAGCAGGTTTTATCGAATGTTCTTGAAATGGAGTATTGTCAGTTTGTGATGGAGTCTTAAGAACAATTTCCATTTCAAACTTTGTCTAGATTGTTCACCATGTTTTTAAAATCTAGGTAAGGTTCTCTCTTTGGTATTTTAAGAACATTTATATACCAGATTCTTGCATATCTTGGTCGATCCTTGATGGTTTATGAGGTTCACAACATAGTATCTCTGTAAGTAAGTTCTTTCATTTCAAAAGTTGTTTTCTCCCAAAGAATCTCAGCACAATTTGCAGTGCTGAATTTACATATAGAAATGTATTGTTTTCTATTAGCTTATATACTAAAACACACAAGAACTGAAACACAGGCACTTCTCGAGTGAATCTGACCAATTGTTTAATGGAGCAAAGAAATGCCTCGAATTAGTTTCATTAAAAAGAATTCTATCTTGCTGCTTTTCTGTGTCTTGTTAATTCCTGCCTCAACAATGTGCAACCACTTTTTTTGTAAGACTGCTGATGTTTGAACAAAGGTTGCATAGAGTTAAAGTCCAAGTGCAAGCATTATCATTACTAATGACACAAGTGATGGCAACTGGCAGTAGGGAAAATTGATTTTTATTTTTGAATTAATTATGTCAAAAGCATGAAATGAAACCCTTGATTCCTGTATAACAACTGTATATAAATTAAATTAAAAAAACGAGTAACACATGTTAGCATTTCACTAGCAGTTTCATTTGTGTAAATCATCTACAGGACTATGCAGCTGCTCCACTGAAATATCTTTTTTTATTATTATATTTTATTTTATTTTACCAGGAACAATTTCTGATGTATGACTGGTGTTAGTGTCATACTACGTTGCCTTAATCTTGCATGGTTTGTCATACCATAGCTTTTCTTCACCTCCATTATCATCACAGCTCTGCTATGTGTCTTATTTTGATATTCCTAGCAATATGGTTTCCAGATTTAACACAAGGTACCTTTTTTTAATTCTTAAAGCCCTTCCTGGTCTTAAATGGTAATAAACTAATAAACTGTAAAGATTTATCATGACTTCATCTGCAATATCATGATATCTCCTATGGTATAAGGAATTTGGAGATACAAAAAGAGGACACTGGATATTTACAGATACAAATCTTCTTCTAGGAAAAAGACAGAAAAATAAAGCCTTCATTATTAAACCCAGACTTAACTTGATTTTTCAGCTAGGAGGTTCAGCCCTTTTTTTTTTTTTTTTTTTTCCCCCTGAAGTCTTTACTGAATATAAATGATAACTGCTGTCTTAAAGGGCCAGGTATTGGCACTCTAAAATGCGGCTTTATTTGGTATGCTAGATAGTAAGCACATGTATCTCTGAAAATTAAAAAAATCAAACAAACCTTTTTCTGTTAAACCACCAGCTTCTTCTGTGGCTGGAATTCTGTCTGTCCTTCCAATAGCTGCTATTACCTAGGAAATTGGTGACATGATAATAAATACCTGATTTACAAACCTCCTTGTAATCTTTGTTACCCAGGCCTACAGCTACTACACATGCGCCACAGTATGTGACCTCAAGTATTTGGCATCCTCCTAAATCATGCACCACAGATGCCAACACTGACAAAGCTAAGCCAGTGCCCTCCAAGGGGTCTGTGAGGCTTGGAGCGGGTACAAGTCAGAGGGAGGCCAGTTTCACCACTACTGGTCAGAAAGTCCCTCTTACTTCATCCAGTAATCAAAGGTACACTGTGACGTGTAACTGCATAACTGACCTGGTTTGGAGCTTTGGAATGGTTTGGTAATAACAACCTCTAACTCCTTCAGACAGAAATGCCCGTTGCCTAAAAGGCAGATGTCCAAGTTCTACAAATTCCAGCAACTTCTAGTTCATGTGGGCATTACGGTTTAAGTGGCACTCCTAAGGAGCTCACCTACAATATACAGACAACAGTCATTAAAAGCACCTTCTGCAGAGAAACAGCAGCTGATATTATTCACTATATTTCTACAAACATTCCCCTATTCAAATGCAAAACTCTTCCTTGTTATGTGTTTCTCTAAACACCTTCTCCAGCACTTTTTTCTACAAATGCTACAAGAGATAATTTTTCCCTGTTCATTTTTATTTTTGCTCCTTATATTTTCAATCCCTTAGAAGAGATCTGTTAGAGGATTTGAAAAAAAAGAACTTCATGCATTACATAAAGGAGACAAAGTACTGCTTTAATAATCCATTCGATTGTTATTTGGAGAGAAAGTCATAGAACTTAGGACTTTACTGAGAGAAAGAAGTGTAATCTGCACTTATTTTTTAAATGTTAGAGTGCGTTTGTTGCAGTGTTTTCTCATGGTTGTTAACCATTATTATCCTCTTAACCTCTACTGATCTGTGTTCTTTTTTTATGAGTGAAAATCAGCTGAGAAGAGATATGCGTGTTTGTTTTCATCCACGTAACTTACTCACATTGTACATTTTATGTTTTTTTTTGTTACCACAAATATGGAGATGTTTGAGAACATCCATTTCCTTTGATTTTCCTTAAAATGCAAAATACTGTAAAGATTG
This sequence comes from Morus bassanus, assembly GCA_031468815.1. Taxonomy (NCBI): domain Eukaryota; kingdom Metazoa; phylum Chordata; class Aves; order Suliformes; family Sulidae; genus Morus; species Morus bassanus. The sequence continues at coordinate 10,844,024 of CM062583.1, forward strand.
AAAGTACACAGAATGACTGTATTAAAACAAAAAACAACAAACAACAAAACCTCTAACATAAGTAATAATGAAACTGTTATAATAGATGATCTATTATATAAAGCATCATTCACATTTGTCAGTTCTTAAAATTCTTCTGCACTCTTTCAGATTGAAAATCTAGAAAGGAGGCAATCTTGAGGGGGAAAAAAAGTTATGTTCTTTTATTTGAATACCTAAATAAAATTATTTAAAATTCACAGTGGTTAAACTAAAAACAGTCGAGTTAGTCTGAATCCTTTCTATAAAACTGAGTAGAAAATCAGTTACCAACTGCATAGAGTATATGTAACCAGATCACCCTAGTTTTTAAGGTTTATATGTACTTCATTTGTATTTTTTCCAATTCCTTGTTCTGTTAATTAATATATTCTACCCTGCAGGAAGGTGATCAAGCCTCTAACATTTTAATCACATAAAAAGAACGGTTACAAACAGCATGCAAGATAAACTTGTTTGTATTTCTTTTAAATTTTTAAGGTATTCCAGTATATTTGCATTTATTTTATTTATATGTGTTTGTCCAGATCAAATTTGTCTCCACACAGGTCCATGTCCACCTATGTTCTTATCTTTTTTTTTTTCTTTCTTTTAAATATATATCATTGCATATGTGTTTTGGTTAACATTTTGGAGATCGTTACAACCATTAAGTAACTTCACTGTTTTCTTCTATTCAAGGTATGAAGTCTTGATTCTTTTGAAATCTGTAGCAAATTCCCTTCACTTCAGTGAAAATAGAAAGGCAAAATAGGTGAAATCTTAGTTTGTATTTGTTTTTAGGACATGCATTAAGTTCCGTTTTCATGTGCAGTATAGTTTCAGTCCTTTCCTGTTTGCCAAATCAAAGATGTGTAAGTACTAAATTTTGATTCAACACCTTCTAATGTGACAATTCCAGTACCCACTGTTGCACAGAGCGAAAAAAATCCTGTGAGTATTAAAGCCCGGTAACAGACTAGCCCATGATCCATAGCTGTGATGCACAACATAGAGCCACTCTGCTACACAGCCTAGGTAACTGACAATGTATTAGCTAAGCAGAAGAATTTACATCACAATGCAAATGCATCAAGATGGAAGAACTGATCTGAATTTCAAATGCATATTATGATGGACAAACTTTTGGTGTAATGATTTGAAAACCAGAATTGCACACAAGGTGAGTATTTTCAGGAGCTCACTTCTTATATACATAATGGCAGATGAAACTCATAAGGGAGAAAATACTGTTTTTTCTGCTTTTGTCGTGGGTTGCATTCAACTTTGAAATTGGTGGGCATAACAACCGCACTCCCATCTCAGCTAATCAAACAGTAAAATATTCAGCTGAAATAAAAGACATCATCATTTAGACTACCAAACCATACAAGAAGATGGAGAAGAGGAGGAGGACAGGAGAAGCGGGACAGTCCCTCACAGAGCAATGAGTATCATGAGTTCTGAAGTACCAAGCGCTCATTCTAGATCCTGGGCAATATAACTTGTTGAGTCAGTGTTTCTGAGAGAAGCAAAAGAAAATATTCGACAGAATGGCCGAAAGACAGAGACAATATTTGCACAATGGCAAATTTGCATTGGAAAAAGGGCTGAGAGAAAGAATGTTTGAGGGCTAAGGTTTGGCTGAAAAACAGTCGCAGAACTGTAAGGTCGCTTTAGTTATTTGATACTTACTGTGCTCAGGAAAGAGTACTTGGGGTATCCTTTGTATGTTGCGCAAGAGAATTGCCAAATTCCATCACCGTGATAGGAGTCATTTGTAAGGACCCAGAGATGTGGCAATATACTTACAAGTTAGGGTAAAAGAAGTAAAAATATGTCCATTATGTTCTTATACTGCTGCCTGTGGACAAGAGAACGACGTCATGGACAGTAATGCCCTGATGTAAAAAAAAATAGATGTATTAGGATAACTACTAAAGAAAATGAACCTACAGGACAATAATATGGCATCAAGAAAAATGTCCCTTGTGCCTGGGGGTCATATACTTATATATCACTGAATTTTGTGCCCCAAAATAGTAAAATAATCTGAAAAATCAAATTGCAATTAGTTATTTTTTCAGTGGCTTATTTTTTCTGTGGATAAGAGTTAATAAAATCCACAGTAAAATCTGCCTAAACACAAAATTAAGCTTTTGTCTTTTCGTGTTTCTCTCTTTTTTTTTTTTTTTTTTTTTTTTTTTTTAGGGGGGGTGGTGGTGTTTAACCCTCTTTTAATTTTAAATGACGTAGTGATTTTTGTTAGGTTTATTGACAAGTGAATAATGAATGTACGTATTATTATTCTTTTGTTGATATTAAGTTCATTGAAACAGTCAGCAAAGAATATGAATCTTGTAAGTTCACTTAATGATTTTTTTTATTTGGTGTAAGAGCTAGTGGAAGACAATAAACTGAACCTCCCAAAAGATTAGTTCATTTCTTAGCAGTGGATGTCTTTGACTACACTATCTTGCAAAGAAGCTGTCTAGTAGGTAACTGCCCCGTTTGTCTATCTGTAAGAGATGAGCAATACCTTCCAAATCTGAGTGAGGCTGCAAGGCTGAAATATGTTAATGAGCACTGGGCGCTCTGACAGCAGGTGACGAAAGACACTAGTAGTTCAGTGGGTTACTAAAATGGCCACGGGATACGAGACTAGATTTTTATTATTATTATTCGTTTCAATTAATCTATTTTGCAATCAAATAAAGAAAAAATAAATTAAACGTTAATATTTCTCTGCTCCATGCCACGGTAGAACGAGAGGGCCACAAGGATAACAACTCATGCTCATCACCCAAGTGGTTTTAAAACTGGTGTAGTAAAATTTTATGCTATGTCTTCCTCTTGTATTTTGCATATTGTTCTGCGTGCAAAAAGGCATCTTATTGTTTGATGGGTTGGCCAGTGTAATGTCAGGTGGATTTAGGTCAGACATGAACTGACAATCAATGGACTCCTTTTAAACATCTTTCCACTACCTGTATTGCACAAAACTGATTAAACCCAACACAAACCTGAGCTGACTGGATTTCTAGACTATCAGAACTTGCAGGAAACCTGCACATACAAGACTATGATAATATCCTTTAAATTGCTTTTCTTCATCTAATTGAAAAGTTTACTCCTGACATAATCTTCAGCTCCAGGAGTAACTATTGGGTGAAATTTATCCTAGCTCAAAGAGTTTGTGACAGGCTCTTTGGAACCATTTAAGTACTGCATGCCCCAAAGCCATTTCCTACCACTGGCTTCAGTGGGAGCAGGACTTAAATGCTGTGTAACGCCTGGGATAAATTTCAGTCAGGCAGGACCAAAACTGCATTACAGTCTTAACTGCACAGCCGAAAAGGCCTAACAAATGTATTTTTTTTTTCTTTGCATAATTGTGCTTTTCCCTCAGTAACACAGCCTGCTACTATGTTTGCAGCTTCAGGTTCAAACATAGTAGGTTTTATGCTCTACATTTAAATACGCACCTTCTTAAGATGCTTCTTGTTTTATTTAATTTTAACTCTAATTAGTACCCCTGTCGAGCATGCTCCGGTGTCTACCAGTTCTGCCTCTGCTCCTGCACCACATGCTTCAGCACATCAGCCTGCTACTGCTGCTCAAAATACAGCCAGTCTGATGACACCACCAGCAACCACCTCAGTAGTGCAAGAGTCTTTCTCATCCTCCTTCCAAAGGTAATGCTTCATTGCTTTGTCCTTTCGCAGTTACACCCCTGTATGGCTCTGGAAATGCTGCATACACATTCTTAACTTAAGAATGTAGTATGTAAAAGCTGTAGGCTATTTTATATGTTTTTATATATTTTGGTGTGTTTTCTTATATTGAAGAACATTGTTCATGTTTGCAAAGAATTTGCAAAATAAAACTGCCCTAAAAAATAACAAAAAGTAGTTTTAAGTCTGCAATACATTTAACATGTTCAGAAATCAAGACTAGGGTTAAAACTAGACATGTTTTTTCACCACTTGTAATAAAACCAAAATAACTCTGCATAACACTTAGAGTGGTTGAATGAAGGTTCTTTTAATAGTATTTCTGCACCATGACATGAAATGGAAAACTAGAAAATGTCATTTACCCACGTGATTGAGCTTACCATATTGTAGTAGACATCAGTAGAATGTGGTGGACAATGAGCAATATGTCAATCAAACCTTGCATTTGATGATTGGCTTGCTCTGTATGGTATTGTCAATTAATTTCTATTAGATTTATCTACTCTGTTTTCTCCAAGGAGACTTATTTATAGAGCTAAAGTGAGTTTCAAGGAGGTATGCGTTCATAACACATGTAGTACAGTAGGAGTTAGAGTTGTATATTAACAGTTGTCAGTCTGTGAAGAAACGCATGGGATTTATAGTGCTGTCACTTACATTACAGTAATTTTGGGGATAGTAAAAGTGAATTCCTTTTGTGCATATTATTCTTTTCTCTTAGTTTTTTTTCTACATGAATATTCCTAAAAGATGTATGTTTTAGCATGCCTTAAAAGTCCAGGGAAAACCACACTTCCAGTAATGTAAGCTACTTTAAAAAATTGAGATGCAAGATGTGATCTGTCATGTCTTAGATGTGTGCAAATGGAATAGGAAATGTTCTCTCCACTCTATTTCTTGTTTAATTTTTGCTAGTTGAGCTAAATTATTTATGTATACCAACTACGTAGTTTCTCACTTTAGTCAGTTTTTACCTAACCATGACCTACTGGACTCCAGTGTTTTTATTCCAGTGCAAGAAAACCAATCATCCAGCCAGCAAAGGAAGTTTGAATAAGGTATTACTCTGTAATTCAGAACTGTGCTGTAAGGTACTTTTACATGAAATAATGATACGGTTTAAGTAATTTTTATCCTGCAGTTGAAACTGTAACATGAAGAAAGTAGATTAATCTAATAAATGCTTCAAAAATAAATGCCTCTACTAAACTAATCATGCCAATGACTTGTGCTTTAAATAGGAGAATCTTTTGTCTGGTACTGCATATTAAAACATTTAGCTTGAATTCAGACTCAAACATCTTCAGATCTTGCAGATAAAAACATGTCTTATTGACAAAAGTCCTGTCCTGAAATATTGTCTTACTTAGTTATCGATAGACTTGTGTTTTAAGATTTTTACATAATGTGTGCATTTTGTCTTGTGTTCTGTAGGAATGTGCTTGGTTATGCTATTCTGTAAGTGTGCAGATGTGTGCTACAGAAAACCTGTTCCTGGTAACTATGCAGCAGTCCTCTTGTACCTGAACTCCGACAAAGCTTGATTCTGATGTCACTATTTTTGTCCCTGTTAAATTATTTTGTACATGCTTTCATGTGTCTTCTGCAGAGTGCTTGCAGCCCCCCGCTCTCCCTCACAGCCTAAGCCTTCCCATGGGTCCAAGAACATGTCATTAGCAGCTTCCACTATTTCATCTGCTATCTCATCTCAGTCTAGGTATATCTGTAAAACTCTCTTCTTTTTCTTTTAACTTAATTTGGTTTTATTCTGTATTACTCTCTCTGATTTAAGGTTTTCAGCTTCTTAAGAGATTGGCCTGGCAGAGACTATTGAAAGGCATGATGTGTTTAAAGGAATAGCCTTCTTGCTTATCTTTCACATTGAAAGCAAGCTAGGAAACACCTAAGATTTAGATTTAGGATCTGGGACCAAAAGATCCTTTTGGAACAAAGGTATTTCAGTTGGTTGGTTTTTGCCATCTTAAAATGAAAATATTTGTCTAATGACAGTGGGTGAGAATGACAGACTTTCTTTTTTCTTGCTGAAAACATGGGATCACAAGAATCACAGACCTTCTTTTATTATGCTCTTAATCATGACTAATGAAAGATGACTGATAGGGAAAGCATCAGCCACTAGAAAGAGAGAATGCTGCTGTACTGCCTCACTGCTAAGCCTCTTCATTGCTTTCATTAACACTTTGTCAAGACTAACAGAGGAGAAAGCAGTATATTTTAAGATTGATTATTTGAATGTAAGCTTCAGAAATAATGAAAACCTGAATCAGCAATACATTTGAGATTATAATTATCCATGTCTCTCTTATCTTCATATAAAAAGCTAGTTAGGAATCGCCCAAAAGTGATTGAACAAAGCGCGCAAGTTTGAAGGCTACACATTGAGAAATACAATGATCTTTCTCAAGAGTATCATATAAAACAGCCGTTAAGTGCTATGCTCAGGTACATACCTGAAAGCATTTTGGTTGGCTTCACATCACTGAAACCAATGCAAAAATGAAATAGCTACAGAACAGAAGATCAGAAGAGTTCTGAATTTTAGGATGTAAACATGGCTGTTTACAGCCATGGGAGTTACATAGGGTATGTAATTCCCATATGGAGCTGATAAAACATAAGAAGTAAAATTAACTGCTGATCTAATTCTATTTATTTGAGTGGAAGTACACTAATCATAATTTTAGTTTCAATTAAACTATAAAGTTGGTGAACGTCACCAGAATGTTACCAAGAACAGAAGGTAAGAACCAGATGCAAGGGTGTTTGCTGCCATTGACATCTAGTTTTATTTTTACGTATGAACTTCCAAAATTCCAAGTGATAAGTTATTTAGGGAATTGATTATTTGTGGCTATCCATCATAAAATACCTTAAGAGGACCTAATTTTCACATTATGAGTACTCAGTGCATTTCAGAAGTAATTCTTACACTGCTTTTTCATTCAATCCTGTGGTATGATTAGGCTCTTAAATGTCACCTGTACTGTTTCATCCACTGTTTGTTTTACTAACAAATCTCTTTTAGTCAGTTGGAATGATCACATATCTCTAGGAGAAGAGGGTCCCGTATAGTTGTTGTAGGAGATAGTTAAAAGCCTCTTATCACCAAGGAAAGTCCCTTCTTTCCTAAGCAACAATGACTGTGCATATTTGAGCTTGGTTATAACGCTGGCATGCAAAACCTAGTTATTTCTTCTGAGCTACAGAAAAGACTCGGTTTTAGTGTTTCTGTCAGCTGAGGACCAAAATGTATCCATCAGTCAGAACATGAAATTAAACTGAAGCCTTGGTGACTCCTCTGGCCAGACAGAGGATGTCTATTCCTGTTTCATCAGTCTATCTTAGGACCCATATAAATCTTGCTATGAGAGATGTATTTTTACATACCTGCATAAGAGACTTCCTTGGTATTCTACTAGCTTCAGTAAGAATTGTACATAATAGCTAATAATAGGCCTCTGAAGCCTGCATGTAGTAGTAGTTCTGCATTGTAATAGTTTTTATTCCTGCAATATATGCATATTTCGCTGAGATTAGCACTGATGTCACAAGAGGCCCTCGTTTCTCCGCATCAAGAAAAATAATCAGATAATGACAGACTTTCATTTAATGAACAATTTTGGAGGAATGCAGAAAGATAAAATCACAGATGCGTTGCATGTATCACTTTTAGGACTCCATTGGTAAAATCTTAATCAGGTTTATTTTATTGCCCACCCAAGATTAGAAGGCATTTTTACACTTGAGTGAAAAAATTCTGTTCATTGACAATTTCTGAGTATCTTGAATAGGAGAATACAAGGGGAGGGCTAAAGAGCCAGACATAGATTTGAACACTGGGAATGCTGCTAGTCAGGGGAGCCATTCTAAAATGGGACTATTGAGTTATGAGACTGTACTCAGAGTCATCTAAAAACTTTAGAAATCCTTATGAACATGTGAATCATAGCATCATAAGCTTTTAAATCAGTTATAAAAGAGGTAGATCTCTAGAAACCTTTCAGAGACAGATAGTTTATCATCACAGAAAATCCTTAAAATAAGGCTGCCCAAGCAGGCAGAAGGCATGTTTTCACCAAATGGTTAATGCATGCATACTTTTTTTAGCTGAAGGCTATTCATTGAAGAAGCTATAGTTCCTTCGTATTAATCACAGAGCTATGGATAGACCTTCTGAATCCCAGAACAGGCACCCTTCACACTGAAGTATGGTAGCTATGTTGGTCAGGAATAGAGTCTAACAGTTATTTGGGACAGACTGACAACTGCTGGCATAGCTTTCATTTTCCGTGCTAGCTTTTAGTACAAGAATTAGATGCAGATATCTTTGTTATCTTCTGGGATAAATCTACTTTTCCATAAAAGAGCTATGTTTTCATTGCTGTCTTGGAAATGACAGTTAAGCAACAATTGTGTATAATTTACATATAAATGGCTAATAAATTAGGATAAAGATAGCCATTATTTGCTGACACGACTTGCATGGCTATCTTAGAGCTTATATAATACTATTTCTTGATGGAGCCTTTATCCATTTCGCTTTAATTTCGCATTCCTTTCATGGGGAGAAGGGAAGCAGTGTGAGGCCTTGAAACTATTAATTCATTTGTAGTTATGTATCAATAGGGACTAATCAGTGTGAATCACAATTTTAATGAGTAATGAGGATAAAAAGATCACCTTGTGATATTAAAATTTACTTCCAATTCAAATGTCTTTTATCTCCTGCATTGTCATGGACCATTTTACCCTTTCCTGCCCTTTGAAAGGAAGCAGGTATGTGGGGAGCCTATGCGTCACCATTCTTGAAGGTTTTCAAGACACCTTTGGAGAAAACACTGAGCAACCTGTTCTGACCTCAGAGCTGGCCTTGCTTTGAGGAGGAGGTGAATCTATGAAAAACAACTGTCCATTTCAGAAAGCAATGCTTTAACCAGGCTACTAGAAACTGTTGCTCGTACCTGGCAATTATTTATGTCAAAGATATAAGATCTACAGGGTATCAGCTTTATACACTACTGCCCTAAAATTTGACTTGCCTATGGATGGCACACGTATCACACTGACATACACCTCAAGCTGGTATCAGCAGGCAAATGTTATCGTCTTAGCTAATATCTCTCTTGGAAGTTCAGCAATTCAGCGAGCCTTGGGACATAAAGGCAAATCAGAAACTTGTAGGACCTGTAAAAAATTGGTTCCATGATAATCAGGTACCAGCAGCAAACTCAGTTTGGTTTTGGTTTTTTTGTTTGTTTGTTTGTTTTTGGGGGGGGGTTCTTTCTGAGGGTTGTGTTGCAACTGAAATAGGTTCTTTATCTTTGTGCACTACTTCCATGTTCATTTTAAAAACTGCCATTTATTATAGCTAGTGTATTCAAACATAAGGGACTAAAACTGGCTTCTAAATTAATTTATAATTCAAATTTTTGAGCATCTGATAGTTTTCATTTAGAAATCAAGCAGTGCGTTAGCATGCCAAAATACAGACTTAAAAATCCAGTTTCAGCTTGACATATACCACTGGAGCACTGCAGCATTTCATATAATTTTAGTTCAAAATAAAATATGGATGACCTTAGTTACAACAGTTTCCCCATCCTGTAAAACGTGCTCGGGTAGAGTGAGGCTGAGATTTTACCACCATTGTTCCAGTGTTTGTTGGGTTTTTTTTTTTTTCCTTCTAGACACCTTAAAAAGGTCCACCAAGGAAATGCAGGACGATTTCTTGATCAATGTCCTTAACTATTTAAATCTGATTTTAAACTTTGGTAGATCAGTTCTATAGTGATTTTGCTTTTGTGAGCAAAGGCTGTATGCATAACACCTAACACGAGTAAAATCTTTATAATGTTCCTAAAAAGAAACGTTTGAAATAAGTCATTAATCCTTAACTGATCACATTACTCTCACTTCTAAATCTGCAATGTTAATCTTACTTTTTCACTTAATGATCTTACTTACAAAGAAGAAAGCATATCAGGATTGTTTTAAATAAGCTATGAAGCTCTTTATGCAATAGGTTATTCCATCTGGAGGGTAAAAGCATGGCAATCTGTGAGACAGCACTCTGGGAATGCAAAACCGAAGAAATGATGGAAAGAGTTACGATTATGGTTCTAAAAAGAAGGTGTAGCTTCTGTGATCCTAGGATTTTAATCCAAGCACTGTGTCTGTGGTAAAGTGAAGAAAAACTCTTCTCCAAAAGCTGGGAAAATAACTGGCATATGATAGGCTTCTGGTAATTCTGGCAAATGTGGGCTGTGCTCCTGTGGGATGTGATTGTTGCGGTGTAGACCTGCACTGCTCTGCATTTAGACAGGAGTTGTGTTAGTTCTGAATCCTCTTGTTTCTCAGATCATACATTCTACAGGCTTTTAAGCACTTTCTGTATTTATATAATTGAATCATTTATGTTCTGAAATGATGCTGCTTCCCCAAGGGGGAAAAAAAAATCTATATCTAAGACTGTTTAGTAAATTAACAGTAGACTGGTACTGCAAGGGAAAAGTTGAACGTGATGGCTTGATGTTGTTGCTTCAACTACTTCCAGCCTGTCCTTTCCGTGGGGTTGTCCCAGTTCCCTCATAAGCTGGGAAACTTAGCTGAGCTTTGGACTTTGGTTCACTGAAGGTCTGCTTTTAAGATTTGATGCAACTTAAGCTTATGACACTCACAAAAAGAAACTCATACTTATTTTTCTGTGATAAAACAAGTAAGTGGTGAATGTCAAAGCAAACAGTCCAGTGGCTGAATTAGAATCCCACAACTAAAGAATGAGCAAAACTGGATGAGAGTGACTTATGGAGTAATAGACTCAGCTCCTTTGTTTATGTTACCATTATACAGGCTTCACTATGATTCCTAGCTCAAATAAGATAAGCAAAATGTAATGTAATACTGATGTTATACGATTATAAATATGTACATGTTGTTTACTTCAGCACTTAAGAGCACCTCTTGTTCATAAGGAAATTTACTGTAGGACAAGATATCCCAATTTTCTTGGTATATTTTTTTCAAATACAACTTTTGTCTCATTTTAGTTTCAACCGGCATTCTTCCACCTCCATCAGCTACCAGTCAAAGAGGTATAAAAATGTTTTGTGCAGCTACTCTACCTTAAAAGCACTTAACAAACCAGTTTATTGCTGCTCGTAGGCATCTAGTGAAGTATTAACATAAAAATGATCTGCTTAGAAATATTTATTCTTTCTTTTTCTGACAACTAATAGTTTTCAGAGCCAGTATTTAATTTGCTGCCTGTCACGTGCCATTGGCTGCTACAGATAAATTCAGTAAGGGTGCTTTCACTGCTTTTCAAGATGCCATTGCTTCCTGTTCCATTAAAGCATCTTTGATCCTTAGGACATCTTTTTATTCTTTCTTTCTTTCTTCTTTCTTTTTTCTTTTTTTCTTTCTTTTAATCACACACCATTTCCTTTTCTTCAGCAGAAATTCTGATAAATATTTTAACTTCACTAAAACCCTTAATGATGCAGTGTAACACTTTATTTCTCTTTGACAAGCCTTTTTATCTTCCTTACTCTATTTAATATGCATCATACACTTGTAAAAGAGTTCAGTAATTGACTTCTTTTAATTTTGCCATGATTTTGGTACTATGAATACAATTTTCTTGTGTGTGTTGTTTTTGATTTTTTTCACCTTCATTTCCCTGAACATACAAGGAAATCCAGTGGCATGGTTTTGTCATGCTATTAACTTTGGGAAACACTTGAATTTTGAATAACCATTTTCCTTCATGACAGTCTAAGTATCGCTAATCTGGCTCAGAACTTCTTTATGTATTTTGTGCATTAAGAGAGCTTCAAATGAGTCTTTCTGCCAATGGACCTGCACATCTGGGAGTAGACTCACCTGAGTGTATGCCATTTTCAGATTAAGGTTGTATGACACATGATTTAAAATCTTTTAATCCACATTTTAAATATTGATCACTGATCCTGTAAAGGTGAGTATGTTTTACTGGTTTTCTGTCTCGTTTACCTTGAATAGTAGATTTTAAAACAAGGAAAAGTCTTTTGATGGCGTGTATTTAGCTAAAGGCACTTTGAAAGCTGTATGTGAAGCCAGTGTACTCGAAGTGTTACATCTTCCTGTCTGTGCTACGGTAGGAGCAATGATCCTCTGTCCAGTCACCACAAGTGCAGTGCGTTCTCATGCACTACAGATGAGGAGGTATCAACAGGAAGTAGATGGTAAGAATGGAAAGTAAAAAGTCTTACTGTGCTTCTACTGTGTAGAACAGCTTTGGTGGTTACAGAATCACAGCACAGTTCACAACAGAATTTACAGTGAATACAAACTCACTAAAATAGTTTCTCTTGGAGCGTCCTGTTCACTCATGGCATAGTGGACCCAAATCCAGCCCTAAGCCCTCAACTAAGTACAGAAATGATTAGCTATAGTCATTGTAGCAATAGCTATGTTTCTAGGTCTAACTAAATAGACAAAAAAATAAATTAGACTGAGGCAGCAATGCTATGCAAACTAGATCTATAGTATAAGCACTGTCAGAGTAGCAAAAAGCTATGTTGTGAGGATAGGTTTATTTTGTTCAAAACTAAAAATCAAAGTTTGTTTGTCAGAATGCTTTTGACCCATACTGGAAGGAATTTGCTGGGTTTGCCATATGTAAAAATTATAACATGTTCTCTCCAGATGGCATCTGTTTCCACTGTTAAAGAAAGTACAAGTCAAGATGGACCAATGCTGACAAATGTTTTTCTATAGACAAAACCACTACGGAAATAACTCCTGAACTGTCAGCACAAATGTGTAGGGATCTGGTTCATACAAATAGTGAAACTGAAGGGAAAAAGAAAGTAAAATTATGTTATCAGGGTGAGTAAGAATGGTGTTCAATAGTGAATGGTTTTTATTACTGCACGCCTCTTGGTATCTGTTGTTTCCCTTCCTTCTACTTCTTCTTTCCTCTGCTGCTTGCTTTGTTTGTAATGTTCTTTTAGTGGTCTAAGAAGCAAAGTTGCTACAAATAGAATCATCCTAAGTAATAGGCAGAGAGGCATATATTTCAATGTGTTACTATAATCAAACTGAGAATCACCATCTGAGCCATAAAATAGAGAAAGACAATTTCTCATTGATGTTTGGAATCCTAAGCAAATGTTTTTAATCTAGGAATGCAGAAATTGCATCACAATAGTGCATATCACGTGCTTTCGGGTTAGCTGAATCTGAACGTTAGAAAAATTAAAGTAAATTGTGGTTTCAGCCTAAATAGGGAAAAGAGTTAGTTTCAGAAATGTTTTTTAAAGGTCACTACAATCTTTTTGAAAAGAGTACAATGCTTATAAACAGTAGTTAGTATTTGTAGTAGTAGTAGTAGTAGTCATTGTGCTGAGCCAGTATGTTTTTAACTCAACGAGATATCCCTCATTGATTTATCTTAGACAAGAACAGGCCTGTTTGTTTGCAGAGGGACAGAAAACCCAAACTTTGCATGCATGTTCCTGAAGTCTAATCCCTTGTTAAACTGAGAGTTCCTTAAATTTGTCATATTCCTTCAGTAAGCTATTTTCTGTGACAACAAGAGCAACTTGGCATTATTTAGAATCCTTATTCGGCTGATTTTTCTTTCCAAAGAATTGTCCAAGCCTTTCTTAGCAATGATAAAGACTAATGAATCTCACATTATTCTCTCTGTAGCTCTCAAGGACAGTTTCTCTCGGAGTGCTTTGGAAGCTGCCAGATATCTTATTTCATAACCAGTAACTTTTGCTGTTTATAAAGTTGCTCATACCTTCATTTTGCTTTTAGAAACACAAGCCAGTCATATACCCCAACACCTGTTTCTGGAAGCTATGGTGAAAGTCCTGCTGCTTCTGCTACTTCAAAACCCAGAGTTGTTACTACCGCCAGCATAAAGCCCTCTGTCTACCAGCCAGGTAAGGTGTCTTCAAAGTAATGAAAGGATTCAGAACAAAGTACTGAAAGAATTTGGAAAAGAAATGCACATGCATTCTCTTAGGAAAAGAAAATGCAAAGAATGCACATTTTGCAATAGGACACACACATATCAGGAAAGATTTATATACATAGAACCAAATGCTGCTAGTTGCTAGTTTTGCTTCAGATTATCTGAAGATCGAGGATTATGTTGTATTTGTATTCTGCTTTAGAGTGAAAATGTGGAACAAAAGGAGGAAGAATAATAAAAGCAAGGGAAAAACCTGTAATAAAAAAATGTGTAGCCTGACTTGTCAAAAGAAATACATTTGGAAAATAACCCAGCACACCCGATTTAGAAGCCCAATGACACTTCAGAATTGATAAAATAGCTTAAGAACACAAAACTCAGGAAGGAGATAAAATAAGTGAAGGTAGCTTGAGTAGGATATATTTGCAAAATAGAGAAGGCCATATATTGAACTTCTCAAACTCAGGCTTATATTTGAAATAAAGAATGACCTATTAAAGAACTTCATAATGCTATGCTTCCACTCCCCATAGCTCCAATTACTGAAGGAACATATTTGATATATTGGGTAGCCTGGGAGGAATACAGAGGAATTGTCTGAGCAGCCAGGGATCAGGTTAGGAAAGCTGAAGCCCCAACAGAACTGGCCAGGGACGTCAAGGGCAATGAGAAAAGCTTCTATAGGTACGTCAGTGATAAAAGGAAGACTAGGGAAAATGTGGGCCCTCTACAGAAGGAAATGGGAGACCTGGTTACCGGGGTTATGGAGTTTTTTAGAGTTTCAATGACTTTTTTGCCTCAGTCTTCACCGGCAAGTGCTCAGGCCACACCGCCCAAGCCACAGAAGGCAAAGGCAGGGACTGGGAGAATGAAGAACTGCCCATTGTAGGAGAAGATCAGGTTCAAGACAATCTAAGGAACCTGAGGGTGCACAAGTCCATGGGACTTGATGAGATGCATCCGCGGGTCCTGAGGGAAGCCATGGCAGTCCGGGGAAGTTCCCAGTGACTGGAAAAGGGGAATCATAACCCCCATTTTTAAAAAGGGGGAAAAAAGAAGACCTGGGGAACTACAGGCCAGTCAGTCTCACCTCTGTGCCTGGCAAGATCATGGAGCAGATCCTCCTGGAAACTACACTAAGGCACATGGAAAATAAGGAGGTGATTGGTGACAGCCAACATGGCTTCACTAAGGGCAAATCTTACCTGACAAATCTGGTGGCCTTCTATGACAGGGTTGCAGCATTGGTGGGTAAGGGAAGAGCAACTGACGTCATCTACCTGGACTTGTGCAAAGCATTTGACACTGTCCTGCATGACATCCTTGTCTCTAAATTGGAGAGACATGGGTTTGACGGATGGACCACGCAGTGGATAAGGAATTGGCTGGATGGTCACACTCAAAGAGTTGTGGTCAACGGCTCGATGTCCAAATGGAGACCAGTGACAAGTGGCGTTCCTCAGGGGTCAGTATTGGGACTGGCCCTGTTTAACATCTTTTCTGGCAACATGGACCACAGGATTGAGCGCACCCTCAGCAAGTTTGCCAATAACACCAAGCTGTGTGGTGCAGACGACATGCTGGAGGGAAGGGATGCCATCCAGAGGGACCTTGACAGGCTCGAGAGGTGGGCCTATGTGAACCTCGTGAAGTTCAACAAGGCCAAGTGGAAGGTCCTGCACATGGGTTGGGTCAATCCCAAGCACAAATACAGGCTACGTGGAGAATGGATTGAGAGCAGCCCTGAAGAGAAGGACTTGGGGGCGTTGGTTGATGAGAAGCTCAACAGGACCCGGCAATGTGTGCCTGCAGCCCCACCGAGAAGGCCCCAGGGAGACCTTAGAGCAGCCTTCCAGTACCTGAAGGGAGCCTACAAGAAAGCTGGAGAGGGACTTTTTAACAAAGGCATGGAGTGATAGAACAAGAAGTATGGCTTTAAGCTGAAGGAGGGTAGATTTAGGTGAGATATATGGAAGAAATTCTTCACTATGAGGGTGGCGAGCACTGGAACAGGTTGCGCAAAGCTGTGGATGCCTCCTCCCTGGAAGTGTTCAAGGCCAGGTTTCATGGGGCTTTGAGCAACGTGGTCTAGTGGAAGGTGTCCCTGCCCATGGCAGAGGGGTTGGAAATAGATGATCTTTAAGGTCCCTTCCAACCCAAACCATTCTATGATTCTATGATTATTCATTCATGTGGAAAATATGCTCCTTGATGTTATTTAAATTCCCTTTGTATTAATGTGTTACAAATGGAATGAATTTCTAAAACCATTGATGACCAAAATGTGAACCTTCAAAATGAACAAAATGAACAAATTAAATGAGGCAGCAATGTAAGTCTAAATGCAGTTCTGGTTCAAATTAAGCCTTTTCTGATCTTAGCAAGATAATTAAAAAGTTGATTTATATCTTGACAGTCAAGTAAATATGAAAAGGCCAAGAATTCTAACAATCTTAAACTCTGTCTTCTGTAATGCTCTGTCTCTGGATCTACTGAAATGAAACCAGTGCAAACTTGGACATAAAGCAGACAGATCAGTTGATTGATCTTTGTATTTGAGATATAAAGGTGGAAAAGGCCAGTTCAGAACTGTCATGAGCTATTTAAGGGTCTCAGAGTCAATAAAGGTTTTGGCTTCTCCTCATTTGCTTTTGGTTAAGTGTGTCAGCATATACCATGTTCTCACTGAAGGCAAGTGTTGTTATTTTTGTCTTGCAAAGAAAAGGAAAGATGAAGACAGAGGATTTATTTCCATAATGCAGAACAGAGCAAACTGTGGCAAGTCAAATATCTCCTAAATACAGTGATTGATACTAAGCCCCATGCTCATTTGGGGGAAGTATAAACTCCAGTTCTCAATATACAAGCCTGCCACGGAAATAGATTAGTAGCTATATCCAATTAGTAGCTGTATCTGTTAAAGAAAAAGCTAGCTGCTGAATTAGACTCAGAGGCAATGCTTTTGTTTTCTCTTGATGGGCATCTTCTTTGCAATTCCTTATATTGCTGGTTTTGAGCCCCACTGCCTCCCAATAAAGGCTTAAAATACACAGTATGGAAACTATATTCTGTGTCACTATGTTTGCAACGAACTTACTTCAACTTGTATATATTGTCTGCCTGCGTGTGGAAAATTCTTATTTTGCAGGCACTGCAAGGATATAATGTACTCTAGAGGACAGAAGAAAATTCAGAATAATATGTAATGCAATATATTACAAAGACAAAATTCAAATAGCATTAAGTTGGCAGAGAAAGAAGCAGTAAATCTCCCTGTATTGTTTAGGAGTTTGAGATATACAATAAAGGATTCTAAAATAGTTCTGTAATTGAGCCCCAAAGTGACTCAGGTACAAAAGAGATTAAAGAAAGATATTTTATCGAAGATGTTTGTTTTTTGGTTTGGTACCTTTTTAAAGTTTTATATATTTTATGTAATAGCACTTCATGCTGATTTTGGAACATGAGGTGGCTCTAAAGACAGTTGCAGTTGCAGTCCTGAGCAAACAGGAAATTGTGACTTTGGAAGAAAGATCAATAGTACTTTGAAACAAACCATCAAGACAGTTAGAAAACTTCCTCACCCAACTTTGTCAATGCATATAAATTCTGTTCTGCAGTGAAAAATCCAGCCTCAATCTGAGAGGACCAGCTGTTCTCAAATTATGACGTAGGAGATTACAAAATCCATCTTTTTCTTCCAATCTAAGTGCAACCTCAGGCTTTTGCAGTAGCTGCACTCTCACTTTAGCAAATAATGTTTTAGACTTCTATTTTTGTAAATCCACTGCGTGAAAAGGCCGAAATAGCGGAGCTTACTATAAGGATTTGCAGTGTAGAATTTAGAAGAGGAATGTCTTTACGCAAGCCCTGAGTGTTAATGGGAATGAGATGACTTGCTTCCCTTAAAAATGTCAGCCAGCAACTTCCAGATTAAAACACCTACCAACAGCCTGATATATGCAATATCCAGAAACCTGAATCAATCACGAAGAGGGTTTAATTTTAATTCTAATCTGTCTCAGATTGAAAAAAATAATGGGGCTAAATTTGGTTAAACTGAAACCAATCTCGAAACTGCATTGTGGAGTATCTGGCTCAGGTAGGAGTAATCAGTTAAGTCTCCACTTTAAAGCAAAGGAAGAGTACTACTTTGACTAACCTAACTCTGGCGGGAATTTTCTGCTGCTTTGTTTTCTTCCTATAGGGAAAGCTGTGAACTCTGTAATCTTTTCCCTTCTCTGTCCTGTAAATTTCATAACCCATTTTTAAAAGGAGCATAGATTTCTTTTCTGAACAAGGTCCACTAGATGGCAGAAAATACTTGTGTATTCCTTTCTTATAGGCTTTCCCAGACTGGAATAGTGCTTTCATGTATCCCAAGCAACCCAAACGCCAGTTTTACACTACGAAGTAACATGATCCCTAAAAGTAAGAAAGCAGATCTTCCCTTTTAAATCCGTAAGTCCAAACAGGACTACTCATGTATGTAAAACTGCTCAAGTTAAAAGCCAGATCCACTCTTTCAGAAATTGGTAGAAAGCTTCCCACAGATCTCAATGAACTCTTCACTGAATCCTAAGCACCTTCAAGACTAAAACAGCAGGTTATGTACCATCTCTCATTTCAAATTCTTCTAAATAAGAATGGTGTCTTCTTATAAAGGACCTGTTGCCTTATCTGCTTTGTCTGTCATCTACTATATACTGGAAAAGTATATAGGAAAATTTGGGGCTTCAGTGATGTGGCCACTAAGTGCAGAACAAGCCAAATCAGTTGTAATTATGAATTACATTTGTTACTGGAAAATTATTACTAAGAATAACAACTATGTGCTCTACTAACAAATTAAAAAAAAAGGAAATTGTTCTCACAGTGCAAGCTAGTATGTGAGACTAAAGTATTTGAGACTATATGAATCTTTACTTTACTAGATGAATCTTTGGTAATACATCTTTTTTTTCTGGATGGAAAATATCCATTGACCATAAATGAAGAGCTGATAGGGAGAATTCCAAATTCCCCAGAAGCAAGGAATTGGCTTGTTCCTATGGCTGTTAAGAGAGAGAACAGGATAACAATAGTCCCATTCTTTCCTTCTATAACAGAGTCTGAGGACTGAGAGAAACACGGTGATAGAGGCTGGGTTACCGAATTTAATTTAAAGTATTCATTTTTGAACAGTTAAGGGTCAGCTCATACAATACTGATATTTTGAGAATCTATTCTCTGATATACTGAATCTCAGTACTTTTTACTAGCAAACAGCACCTTCTATCTGCTGCATATATGTTGGAAGAGTTTGAAATACATAAACATGCAAGGTGAATTTGTACAGCAGTAGCTACTAAGACAAAAGAGTTGTTCCTCTAAGCTTAGGGATATAGCTAGAAGATAATGAGATAATAATTCCCTCTTAATACCTAAATTCTCAAAGTTAGTGAAACCTTTCTGATACATTGCAATGACACTATTTTAAATCAATAGTAGTTCCAGCCTGTTCACAGGGGTAAAATATGTTGTAATAAATCCAGCCTGTACAATTAAATTATAATGGCTGAAAAGAGAACTCAGAAAACTTGCAGAAGCCCAACATTTGTCATTTTGCAATAATTCCCCTGGTATCTTCTGTCAGCAGCTGGGAAAAAAATTTACTTTGCTGCTTTATTTTACCGTGGCAAGTAGAAAAGATAGAGTAAAATGAAATAGAAGGTAGAGAGAATGAAAGAGAAAGACCCTTCCCCAGTGTTTATCCTTCAAAGGAGTCTTAGGTTAATCTGAACCCAGATATATCACATGCTGTCTACATTGGCTGGAATAAACAAACTGGAAAAACAAAACATCAGCATTGTAAGATTAAGGAAGAAAAAGTGAAAAATGAACAGGTTGTAAACTGAATTTACTAAAGACAATCACAGAAAAAGGCATCCTAAAAACGGTACCTGGACTGCTTTTGTTCTTCACTTCTGGAACTCTGGGTTCGAATACCTGAGCATTTTGTTAGGCCCTCTGCGGGATACGCTGCCGTACTTTGCATGAAAAATTATTGGCTCTTGGGGGAGGGAGAATCCTTTCACAAACCTGAGTGAGCTAGAAGTCACCTTATTTAATTAGAGAGCCTCATAGGTGGGAGCCTTTTGAACTCACCAATTAGAGGTGAAATATTGCCTTCTAATTTTGCCTAGCTTAATACCGTAATACATAAATAGCAACAGCCCCAGGGATTAAAGAGATTGCATATAAACCCTCTGTTCTGAAATCTTTAAACACTGTTTACCGTTCCCAAGTTAAAAAAAAAAAAAAAAAAAAGCCTCAAGCTAAGGTGGGATACAGTTTTATGAAGCAGAAACTTTGTTGATGCTGTAGCATAAGAAAGTTTTATCTTTCAAGAAGATGCATTAGATTCAGCTCTGAAGTCAACAAAAAGAAGAAAATCAGAGATCACTGGGTGATCACCATGGATTGATACATACGTAATTTAAGCACCTGGAATTGCCAATAATCAGTGTGGGTTATTCAGTGTGGCAGGGTGTGGGCTAAGGGAGGAGCGTTAAGTAGAACATAATCTTCCCACCACTTAATTACCTGAAGATGTACGTTACATTCAGAACACTCTCCTTGACTGAAATACCTTTCTACCTGCAAGCCCCTTCAACCTGTAAAAGTTGTATTTGGTTGTCATTTTATTGGCACTGGGATCTACTACCCTGAGTGTTTGCCTAAACTGCCAGAGAACTGACTTCTGTTCCCAGATCTGTGCTCTCTCATTTGGGCAAAACACTTCAACTCTCTAAGCTTCTGTTCCTCCTCACACAAACTAACAATCATTCACTTTGTTTTCCTTGCAAAAGAAAAACTGCTTTTAGTGCTCCTGTACTTGGCAAAGTGAGGCAGTTTCTTGGGCAGTGACTTCAGTCCTACACAATGCAAGATCTAATGTTTTGAAAAGAGCAGGGCAATGGGAAAACTTGTCGGTATGTGCAGGCTCTAGCTTCTGCTTATTTTTATGTGATAAAGCTCCACCCAAGATTAGAGCCTGGTGCATACAAACACAGAGGCAGTGTGCACTGAAGATTTTATGTGATAGTCAAAGGGTGGAAGAAAGGAAGTATAGTATTTCTGTCTTATACATGGGAACTGAGGCACAGATACTACGCTTTGCTTGAAGTTATACAGGAAGTCTGTGGCAGAGCCAAGAACTGAACTGAGATCAGTCATAACCGCAAGTCTGGCCTTCCTCTAAGTGCTGTTGGCTTTGTCTTGCTGGTCATGTGAGCTGAATTGGCTCCCTTACCATTGCTTCCAGTGCTCTCTATCTCTGTGTTCCCTGTGTGACCCTCTTTTTCTCCAGAAACCTGGGACAAAACCTACAAATGATAGATAAGTGACATCTGTGGAAAACACTGCATTTTAATGAATATAATGAGATCAAAATTTAAGCATAACTTCTTATTGAAATTATGGGGAATTCCATCTAAAACTTTACTACACGATCTGGCCTTTCTAGCTTGTTAAAGTCTTAAACAGATGATATAGCAGTCCTTGAAATTATCGCAGAATCGTTGTATTTATTCCTACTAGAAAATGAAGAGACGCACCTGAAAATGGTCTCCACAAAATCTCTGAAAGCCAGGAGGCAATGACTTCTGTATGCATGTCGATTAAAAGTCAGTGATTGTGCTGATATCCTTGGCTTCAGTCCGGAATTAATGAGTAATAATGGGACAGACCATAATTAAGTGTCATATGAAGCTTTTATTTTTCGTGTGTCATGGAGTACCCTTTGGTAAGTGTTACTGTTTTGCCATCAGAAGAAAAGACTTTAAAATACTTCTTGGTTTCTTTTGGGATACTTAAAACAGCGCCAGCACCAGTTCATTCCTACGCCCCTGCCAACGCTGAGCCTGCAAGTCGCCCTCCCTGGGTAACAGATGCCTCCTTTTCCCAGAAATTTGCACCCGGAAAAACCACCACCACTGTCACAAAGCACATTCTACCACGGGGTGCTCCAGTACCATCTCCAGTGTCAACTTCTTCCCAGGCTCCTGCAATAGCCCGGGGAACAGTTCAGAGGGCTGAGCGTTTTCCAGCCAGCAGCCGAACTCCTCTCTGTGGGCACTGTAACAGCATAATTCGGTAAGGTCATGAGGTTTTGAAGAGGGATGAAGCAGAAAAAAAAAATCAGAGAGACTGGTTATTGTACATTAATGTACAGTACCAGAACCTAAGACTCAGTTAAATTACCTAGCAGGGATGTCTGTTGTCTGCTTCATTAATTTAACATTTCCAGAGCTCATTTTGCTACTGTGTGGTTCATTTTTTATCACTGCAAAGTTATACATGCTAATTGTTTGTTTCATGGATGCCGTGGCAAATTGCTGTTTGTTTTTTAAATAAGTTTCTGGTCCTAAGGTACCCCTTGAAGGAGGTACGTACAACTTCATTGGGAGAGTTGGGGGGGTGGAGGGGAGGATTATGGACAGAAAAGGAACGAGGCATCGTTTTGGAACTGCAGCCAAATGTAATTGTTGCTTTTGTGTCTGGAGAAAGATAATGCCTACACTCTATTACCAGTGATTCATAGCATGCCTCTCCCTTCTCCTCTCCCAATTCATTCTGCTGGACCAGTGCCCATTGTTACCCAGTGGACTGCTAACCAACTTTAAGTAATCCATGTTTAACAACAATCTGCCCCCCTAAAAGGAGTTTGGTGATGTGGAACTGCTGATTATTACCCTTTATATATTCTGAAATGCAAGGACTCCAGTAATAATCACTATATCTAATTCCAATCAAAAGTAAATCACCAAAACTAATTTAACGTGTCTTCCATATAATCAAACAGCAAGTTGTCATTCTGATAGCCTGACATTCCTAGAATATGCCACATGCAGTGCTCTCTCAGATGAAAAGAAGGCAGGAGACTTTAGGAGCTATTGTGAGGTGTGGGTGTGTAGGTTTGGAAATTTGCCTGCTTTTTCATGCTTTCAAATAGCGGCATTATCTTCTGTGTTACAACCATTGGCCTTTTCCTGTTGTCTTTGCTGCTGTTCACAAAGACCACGTATAGCTCTGCAGATATGAAAACAATTGATGATTTTTCCCAACAGTTGTCTGGAAATCCAATGGATATGACTAAACAGTAATGAAATATTTTAACCAATTGGCAAAGTGTTTGAGTAATGATCTTGAAAAAGACCATTTCTGTTCAGGCTTCTGGATCTTATTTTAATATGCACCTTCGTGGTTCAGGTAGACTGCTTGTTATACACATATGCAGTGTCTAACAAAGTGGGTTTGTAATCAGGGTCATTCAATCTTTTTGCAATACAAATAAGATAATTACGATTGTTTACAGGGGTCCTTTCCTGGTGGCCATGGGTCGTTCTTGGCACCCAGAAGAATTCAATTGTGCTTACTGCAAGACATCCTTGGCTGATATGTGCTTTGTGGAAGAGCAGAATAGTGTGTACTGTGAGCGCTGTTATGAACAGTTCTTTGCACCAACCTGTGCAAGATGCCACACAAAGATCATGGGGGTAAGAGAACAAGCTAAACCCTTTCTCCAACTGTGTGGTTCACTGAAATAGTGAAATAGTTTAGACTGTAAGCAATGAATGTAGATATTTACTTATTTCCTCCTTTTTAATAATAGTTTCCCAGCCTGTTGATTATTTCAGAATGGGAAATGTATTATTATAATAATTTTTATCTATCCAAAATTTTTGATATTTCTGTACCTTATTCAACATGTAGAGAGAACATGTAATCTAATTACCATCTCACTGAGTGTAAAGTAAGTAACACTTTCTGCATAGCTCTTTGCTGTCTGATACACACTATGTTACTTTTATCTATCTTTTCTTATATTTATAGTAAGAGTCTTGAACTGGGGGGGGGCAGTTCTTACACAGCACTTAGTCTAAATTTCAGTGGAGAAGTCAGTGATCTTGGGAAGAGGCCCCTTGCTCTTGCTGCACCTCACTGGTAGCTAGCAACACAGCTGCCAAGAGGAATTCTGCTGATTTCTGATTGTTAAGAAAATACAGGATGAATACAAAGATCTGAATTCCAGACAGGCAAAAATAGATGCCATTTTTGTCTTAATGTACTTAATATAAGTAAACTTGCCCTACGTATACCCTAGATGGTGATGAGGTCAGAATACCATAAGATAATTTTAGCAGTGTATTTATGCATGCAGTTATAGTGAATATATGACATGATTCTCTTAAATGAGGAAGCAGGGAGTCCCACACTGGTTTTTCACTGCTTAGCTGTCACCTTTTGACATCTGTCTAAACATTGGCGTTGACAGACTAGGTGCTTTTCTCTGCAATTGCCAATTAGGGATGGCAGCATCAGACATGTATGGTGAAGCTCTGGCTCCAACCAAGTCTTGTTTGCTACTGCGGCAGTAGGAGTAATTTCACAGCAGAGTATTGACTTAACTTACCTAATTAATGCTGGCACAAATCAGTTCCCTGTTATGGATTTTCATCAGGAAAATAGCAAAGATGCCAGCTGCCTCTGTTTATATTAATAAGATTTCTCAGTCTGGTTTTTGCTTCTTCGTTCAGTGAGCTTCATAAATGGATCCAAACCTATTTATCAGTGATAGTTGTTTTGCAAACAGTAACAGAAGTTAATGAATCTCAAATGGTGATTCTCTAATGAGATATATGGCAAACATAAATTAGACTATTTTGTCTGTTCACTGGATTGAAAGCATGGAAAAGGACTTCAATCCCTTTTGTCATAGAAAATGGAGATTAAAAATAATCTTTAAAAGACAATCAGAGTCTATGTATGTAATTGGAAGCAACATAAAATACGATCTAGATTCTCAGCTGGTATAAATCAACCCTGTTTCACTGAAGTTAACAAAGTTAAAGTAATTTACACCAGTTACGCGGCTGGCCCTTTGAAATCTGGACTGTTTGACAGAGATACACTGTCAAACATTGTCTTGGGCACAAGTAAGATTGATAAATTAGCAGGTAACCATGCATCAGAGCTCAGTACAGCAGCTTTTGGACTTGGAGGACTTCTGTATGACAAGATAAGAATGAAGCAGTAATAGAGATTGCTCAATACCGGATAGAAGAAAGAAGCTGATAAAATCTGGATACTCAGTTCATGAGAACATCAGTTGCACAGAATTTGTTTTTTTGTGATGAATACATGGCCTAGGAACAGACACGCAGACTCATTTTCACTAATCACATAAGTTAAAATCTAAGAATTTTTTTTTTTTTAGTTTTTCACATTAGTTTGTGAAGGGTTCTTGCGAGAAGCTTAAAGAAATCAGTACATAATCTAAGTTGCTTTGAAACATCAGACTTAAATCACTTATCCCCTGCATGCATTTCTTGGTCTTAGAGAGAAAACTACTCTAAAATTTATTTAACAAATCATACTCTTGCATTGAAGAGTTCATACTAGTCATGTCAAAACAAAAGAGAAAATAATCAGAATCTTTGTGCAGAATCTCTCCTGCAACAGTGACTGGGCATGTTGATACAAACAGCTGGCTGAACTATGTTGCTTCATTTTGCCAAATGCATTGTTCTAGAAAGTTTGCAGTCCTGTTTCCTCTTCCTTTCCAAAGGAGCCCAATTTCTGTCATGCTTCTTTCTTTTGAGGAGGGGAATTGGCTGATACAGAAGGGAAAAATTTAGAGCATCTCTGCCTTGTATTTTTCTCCCATAGGTAGTTGCAGGGCATGCTATTCCGCTGGAGATTTTTGTTTGTTTGTTTTACAGGAAGTGATGCATGCCCTGAAACAGACTTGGCACACAAGTTGCTTTGTCTGTGCTGCTTGTAAGATGCCATTTGGGAATAGCCTCTTTCACATGGAGGACGGGGAGCCTTACTGTGAGAAAGGTATGGCAAACTGGACAGTTCTGCTCAGTAATCATGTGCTCATGTTGTATGGAAGCAACAGAATAATAAAGCAGTGTATGAACAAAATAAAATCAGTTACCTATGAAGCATGGATTTTGTTTCCACTCTCTGGAAACACAAGTGTTTCCCTCTCTGTATTCTTCTCCACTTTATATGACAATCTGGCAGAGCCCTGGTCTTCTGCCTCTATGTCCCAGAATGCCTTACCTCATTTCTCTCCCTTACATATTATATTACTTGCCTTCCATTTCTCTCCCTGCACTTTTTAACCTGTCCCCCTCCTTTTCCTGGTGGATTCTGCTCACTAGAAATCTACATGTTATGGGGTGAAAAATTCTTCTTTAAGGGTTCTGGTAGCACTTCTATACAGTATGTGTGGGTTGCTGCCCACATTCTCTCTACTAAGTTGCTTGAATTATGACCTCTGATACTGCTACCTCACCCTAGAACTGATCAACCAACTTATATGAAAAGATAGCTCTGCTCAGATGTGCAACACATGGTAGTGCAGATTTCGTTTTCTGAGTGCTGCAACAAATGAACTGTTTCTTGCCAACTAAGAAAGGAAAAGGCCAGGTTTTCCCAAACTATGGAAAAGGTAATATGGTTTAATAAATGGTGCTTGCCATGCAAATTAGTTGCCTGACACGGTCAGGAAGCAGGTTAAGGTTTAAGTGGTATTCCCTCTGTAAGCCCTGCCTTGTCCATTTAATGAGCTTCTGGCCTACTTCTCTCTGGAGATTCCTTCCTTATGGTTGTGCAAATCAAATTTTGCAAATCAAATTTTATAATTCAGAGTAACTCTTAGTGAAGAATGAAAACTGTACAGCATGACTGACTTGGCACCTACCCTTTCAAACTGGTTTTGCCATAACCTCTAATGACTCTCACAAATTCCATGTACCTTTAGAATTTCTGCTAATGTTTTTCAGTGTCAAGTCTTTCCAAATTGCACTTGATATTCAAAGTGAAGACATATTAACTAGCCAGTATGGGGTTTCCATAATACTCCCTCTTAATGCAGAGGGAAATAAATCCAGTAATGGAAACTTAAACTATGCTTCTATACCACCCGTAAGATAACACTCACTGGCCATCAGATTGTGTTTTGTATGGCCATATTTGTCCTTATGAATAGCTTCCACATACATTAAAGCTAATTTAAAACTAATGTGAGAAAAATAACTTCAAATTTCATTATTTTTTCATTTGTATTCTATGTTTGTGATGACAGCTGTTGTGCTGATGGGGTTTTTTGCAGTGAGTTTGTATTTAAATAATGAAAGAAAAGAAGCAAATTTTCAGTGTGAGTGTTTCAGTGAATGTAGTAGGAAACTCTGAGCAAAAACAATCCAAAAATTCATCCTCTGGAAACTTTCTATTTCTCTTGGACTTAATACGATTACATTCAGAGTTTGTTTTAAGTTTGCTTTTTGTTTTATTTTAGATTATATTGCTTTGTTCAGCACAAAATGCCATGGCTGTGATTTTCCTGTTGAAGCTGGAGATAAATTCATCGAAGCTCTTGGACACACTTGGCATGATACCTGCTTCATTTGTGCTGTAGGTTCTATACCAAATACTGTCTCATTTCTCTATACTCATAAATTGTGAAGTAACATCAGAAGACCTGAAAGCAGGAATGACTAACATATGCCTACGGATGCAGAGGGATTGAATTTCATTTTTTGCTTGCAGATGGAGAAGGATGAGAGGGTTTTTTTCTTCTCTTCTCCTTCGTAAACTTTTACTAAATTATTAAATTTGACCATCACAAGTGAATGCTTTCTAATAAAACATACAGTTTTAGAGAGTACCTACAGTAATACATTGTACTATCACTGTTATTCTTTCCAATGCTTACCAAATAAATATAAAGCAAGATTTAAAATAAATTAACACCATACTGAACAGTATAGCCATAATCTTACTTACAAAGGAGTGCAGTTTGTATTTCCATGCAGAATGCTTGTTGAAACTTGCAAAAAGGAGTCTGTTTAGAGAGAACGAATAGTAATTAGCATAGAAGTTGGTCAAACTCATCAATCTGTGGTGTGCATAGAGCTACATAGTGTGGCCATATTCCCACACTCTGCACACAAAGTAGTAAAATCCATATGATAAACAATATTTTTCATATGGTTCTAATACAGCTGTGCTGCTCTACAACGTATTATTCCTAAGGTAATAATATCTAGAACCTCTAATCAGCTAAAAATATTACGTTGGCCACACCAAAGATGACAGTGATAATTTCTAATGTTTGTTGAACTCTAAAATTTAGGTTGAAGAGTAGAAAATATAGAAAGGTTTATAAATATCTAAAGTTAAAGTAGCTACTAGTCTTTCAAGGGTACATGGAAGTGAGTGACACAAAAGTGTCCTGTGAAAATTGAAGTCTTTTGAAATTCTAGCATAGAAAGGAATACTAAGACAGCGAGTTTCCTTCACAAACTAACAGCTATTAGTCACTTATAAAAGACACTTTCCCTGAATATTTTGTGTTCTTTTTTACTTGTTCATTTAACTGTATTCTTACGTATTTATTTAAATTAGCAAGCCATTTTTCTGTGGAGGTGACAGTTTTGTTAATGCAGCTTTCACAGCATTTTTTGTTAGGAGCTAGCTTTCTTTCTTTCAGTGGGTTAAGTCAAATGCAAATAAGCACATGACTCTTAATTTCTCATATGCTATCCTCAAATCCTTCCACATGATTTTCCTTCCACTTGCAGTAGCACTCACTGTCTTAAGCCTGCCATAAGCATTAGGGACAACGCTTATTCTTATTCCTAGATTCTGATGTGTTGACTTCCTTAGGTGGTTCTAGTCAACTCTGACCTTGCAAGTGGTGTTGCACTACCCTGTGTAGATATCTGTACAATTTCAGGGCAGTTTAAACTGATCTAAACCTGGGCTGCCCTGCCTCGGCCATGCATTCCCACATGCTTTGTTGTGTCAACACCAGCACTTAGGCAGCCAGGCAGAGAACTCTATGGGTTGAAGAATAACCTGGTAAGAATAAGTAATTAGTTTTCATTGATACTGGCTGGCTGAATGACTCACCTCTTGACCACATAAGCACCCGTACCAAGACAAAGTAATAACAGGAATGAGTATCTAATGGTACCATGGCAGGATGGTGCCCCTAGGACCATGGCACCTCACCAGAGCTTTTGTAAAGTCATATGTTACAAGGATCAGAATCTAGGTCTTAAAGTCTGAGCTAGCTGCATGTGCTCGAGTGTGCCACTATCCTTTGATGGTCTACACAAGCACCAATGGGACACGCCAAAGCTGCCTAGGGGGTTGTGTACTCAGACTTCATTTTAATGGAAACTAGTGAACTTAGTGGGTAGCGGTGGCAGGAAAGTACAGAGAGGAGAGTTGATGCAAACCAGAGCCTCACCTCAACATGGAGTAGGAAAACTATCAAGGCATGCACTTCGATCCAGGAAATGAGATGCACTTCTGCCAAAGAAATTGTGTGGGCAGACGAGAAGCACAGTTGAAATTGATAATCACGTTTTTCTCTCTCTTTTTTTTTTAATGATTCCTGATTGTATTTATTATTAATTCCAGGTATGCCATGTGAATTTGGAAGGTCAGCCCTTCTACTCCAAGAAGGATAAGCCACTGTGCAAGAAGCATGCCCATGCCATCAATGTCTAAAAGAAGAGTTGGTAGTCAGTAATGCTGGGAAAAATGGATAACTAACTGGGCAATTATAAAGTTGATAACCATGGCTAGCATTTCTCTTGATAAAAGCTAGGAAGTTGATGCTTCTGAAGTTTAACTTTAACCTCTTTTGTAAATGCAGAACATGCTTTTGCAAGGTTCCTACAAAAACCTACTGAATGAACAGTCAAAAACAAATGAACTAGTCCATTATTAGAGCAATGGTTGGGGGAAATATTGAAATTAACTAAAAATTGTAATATAAAAAGTAATGCACAAATACAGTTTCCAATAACTACCCACAGCAGTTTTACTGCTTAGACCACACACTAGTGTTTAAGAACAACTGGAAAAGTCCTTTTGTAATGTCATTTTCTTTCATAACAAGAATGAATAAGTGCCACATGTACAATAATCTGTAGAACCAAGGGCCATAGCTTTCAAAGGGAAATAAATATCTTAGGGCTTCCCCTATGAAAAGTGAGTGCTAGTCCATTATGTTTGTGGTGCTACCTCATAGCATCAAATATTTTAGATTCTTTCCAAATAAGAAGTCTGCCTCAAATCCATATGTAGCTGGGAAGCCTAGGAGATGATCCGCAACTTAGTTTGAAAATAAAGTGGAAACAGAATTAACTCCTTCCATAATCCAGTAAGATTGAGAAAAGCATGTTGGGTCAACCTTGCTAGTGCACTTGGTTTATACATGCACAGTAGTTTAGTTCACTTTCAAATCATAATGGAAAAGGACAACTGGCTTTCTCCAAATTGCTCTTACATTGAATGGAATAGAGCTGGCTGGACAGGCCAGCTTTTAATTTGAAACCAGTTTTCCTTTCCTCTTGTGGAAAAAAGATACTCAAAGTTGCTTTGGTTTCTAATCCCCATTGACATCGGTGGGAGGTAGGAATCTACAGCTGGACCTTCACATTCATGAACACAGAAGACACACATCCATCTAGCACAGCTAGGATGTGGGAGATAGCTTGCAAAAGTTCCCTGCTCTACCCCACATATTTAGGAAAAGGGCATCTCTTTTTTTTTTTTTTTGTATAGTAAATTAACATTGATTAAGAATTCATAAGGCAGCATAACACCACAGGCACATACTCTTTATTACTTTTGTTAGTTTAAATGCAACACATCCTGAATTGTAGTAGTATTTGCCATTGTAAAACAGCAGATAGGCTCTGACAATTAGGAAAACCATAGAGCCACCTTTTCTAATATTTTAAGAACAACTTTCAAGTTGTTCAAACAGTTATTTAAAAAACTTTTTTGTTTTGCAAAAGAGCAATACTTGTAGTTCTGATAATACTTTTGAATTTTTAATTTTAAATATCAATGACTTGTATTGGAGACAGCACTTCTGTCTGTTAGAAAACAGAGTTAAAATGGAAAGTCTGATCACTATTCAAGTTTTATTAATTTGTTTAAGTGAGGATTATGATGTGTGTGTTGACAGTTTGCAGTACTGACAGTTTTGAATTAGTATTTCTGAGGCTGAGGATGCATTTTGTGGTCCACATTCTGGTGCCATCTGCACCCTATTTTACCTTATGTTTTGAGTAACAGGGAATGACGTAGCATTGACGCCTTTTCCCTCCTATGGGTAATGCCCATTTTAAGAAAATGGGTGTGTCTTTTCAGGGATGAAAAACTATGCAAATCTTGGGGAAGGAATACGAGAAATTTGGAGTTCTAATATGAGAGTTAAGTTAGCTGCAGGCAGTCCGCATCTTGGACAAAAATAACAACCTGAACTGCCTGTGGCAGTTTTGACATGTATGACCTGAATTTATTCAGTAGGCATCTCAGTTCTCACTGATCTTAGCAGTGATCTGATCTGAGTGCTACAGGGTCAGATTTTTGTATGCATGAATTATTCTAAAACACTAGTACATTATATGCAAAGCCTTTTTTTTTCTATAGCAAACAAATTTTCTGTTTTCAGTTGGTGCTGGGCTGGTGTGAATACGGTTCCATTGATTACAAAATCCAAAGATCTGGCTCATAATATTTTCTAGAGGAAAAAATTGTAATCATGGAAGTTAAATATTTTTTCACTCATATTTGACTTCATTAAATACCTTTTCATAACAGTGAGACAATTCTAGATTTCTTTTTGATTTTTGAATGTCATTCAATAAAATGGTGTTTATTATTCTCTGTTATTTAAGAGGATTCATATCAGCATATTATACACTAAGACTGCATTGGAGATACTCTTTAGGCAGATTTCTGTGTTACCCACTGACTGGGACTAGTCTCTTGCTATCAACATCAAAACAGGGAGTCAAACTCCTTGGGAGGACACAGAATGCTAGGGCTTGTGATGCCTCAGGAGAATTTCACGAGGTCTTTCGCCTCTAATTGGTGAATGTGTGTATGTGTGTGTCTCCCTCTCCACCTTACCCTTCAACATCTCTAAAAGCTCCCTCTTCACTGGCAGTGTGAGGATAAAGCATTTTAGGAGATGGTCAGAGATGGAGGGCTGCAGCTTAGGCAGGGGTACAGTCTGTGCAGAGATGGTGGTAGGCAGCACGGCTGGGGCCATCTCTTCTTCATGTTCCCAGGGAGCCAGATTGCCAGCTGAAGTGGCCCAGGTCAGCCTGCCAGTTGGTGGGGTAGACAGGGGCATGGGAGACAGGGGTCTCTGTGGGCAGGGGAAGGGAGGCTTGGTTCAGAGAGGGGAGAGCACCTGCAGCAGCCAGAATGTAAGGGCTCTGGGGGCCTCTGGCTGAGTGTGAAAAGATGAGGCACGAAGGAGACAGGAAGCCCTCATTGAAGCTGGGGTTGGAGGAGGGGGAATAGCTAGGTAAGGCCAGTTTCACTAAGTTGACATGCTAGATAGTTGGGGTGGGCAGAGGGGGAATAGCCAGGATGACTCACTACAGTCAGGTAAAGGGCTTGAAGCAAGAAATTAGGGTACAAGGAGCTCACAACAGTCCAGAGAGATAGTATGAATATGTATAGAAGGGGTGAGCAAGGGGGATACAGGATCCATTCTAGTAAATTTGAAGTCAGTACTGCGGAAAGGTGAATGCAATGCAGGTAAGCATAGCTGAGCTAGCTTGCAGAGTGGCAACAGTGAAAATGCAGCAGCCCAGACTTCAGTGGGAGCTGTACTAGCCTGAGAGAGTCCTGAAAATTTCCTTTTCAGTGGGAGCTGAACTAACTTGAGAAAGTCCTGAAAATTTCCTTGGACAGATAACCTGCACTGTAACACATGCCCTGACTCCAGGTGGTGTCTGAGCAAGTGAGATTAAAGCTAGTTTACATATCGCTATATGAGGTACAGTGATATCTCTGAATGAAGAACAGAGATACCCTGAGGATTATCATGTAATAAATTTCCTGTTTTGACTTGTGCTGCTTCATAATGTGGTCCAAAAATAGGGAATCCACTTACCTGCCCCTGATATCTATATTAAGGTATAATTTTTGCATGTATCTGAACCAGAAATTTGTGAATAATATTGTAGTATTTTAACTTTCACAGGGGTAGACTACCACATAACTGCTGATACTCTTCTGCCACATGTCACCTTTGTGATATGGAGGGGGAAAGATGCATAGATATAGATATATTTATATAATTCAGAATAAGGCCCTTCAACTGTCACTGAACATAAATGCTGTACAAAAATATGCAGGATGAATAGTGTGTACTTGTTCATGTTTTATGTCTGGTAATAGGTGCCTGGGACAAGTCCTAAGTTCCTCTAAATATTTCTTTTCATTCTAATTAATGTGGGATTTTACATAATGAAACAAAGATACTGTACCTCTGAATGATCAAATGAAAACACCAGTCTTATCTAATTTAAAAGTGTTCAATAACTTTTCAGTCAAGGGCTTCAAAAATGATCTTAACACTTTTTCTCTTTTTCTGTTCTTTTTGCAGAACAGGGTAAATTAAATGTTTCCAAAGACTGCTTTTATTATCTGGAAAAAACCCACTCTTGTGACTTCTTTTTTTTATAAGTTAATTTTTACTATATTGGATTTACACACTACACATTTCTAAAATCAATTCAAAACAAGAAAAAATATTTAACTTTGGTCCTTCAGTGGTCAGTACTTTGGGTGAAATGTTTTGTTAAAGATTATTTGTATTTATGTTTAATAATGTGAATGTCCACAGCACTGAACACACTCATTTGTGTCTAATGCTGGGCACGCTAATGTTTATTTGCAATACTTGTCTCCCAGTAGCAGATACTAATTTGTTTAGTATTTATAAACATCAGAATTTGAAACTGAGTGATTTCTTGCCTGCAGTGATCATATTAGAAGTCTAAGTTTTATAATATATTGACATGTTGACTTGATGCCACAAGTGCCCTTGCTTTTGGATATATATTTTTTTTCTTAAGTTCCTAGTTATTTCAGAAACAGAATGTAGTGTGGTTTATGAGGTGTGAGTAACTACCTTGCATGGATTATCTGTGCCAACATGAATAAAACAGTCTAGTAATAAAAGGAATGTGCAAATACAGTTAAAGCTTTATGATTTGGGCATATTTATTAGTGTGGCATGTGAACAGCTGACAGCTTTCAGCCATGTAATACCGATAAGAAAGCATACACAAGCTTGTACTCTCTACTTCAGACCTGAAAATAAAAATTAAAAGCATTGGTTTCAACTTTATTGTATATCAGTCTTGAATGTTTTATTAACCAAACAACGCTGTTTTAAACAAACAAATGTTAGTATGCTTAAAAGCTGTAGTGTACTAAGAGTACATGTTGTAACTTAGCAAGGCTTGTATAGTCACAGACCTTATTGTGTCAACAAATACTGTTTATAGTAACTTTCTAAGGAATGGGTGAATTCTGTCTTAGGTTACATCGATGCATCTGAGAAGAAAGTTTGATTGCATAAGTTCAGGTGGGTGTTCTTCCATTTCTCAGCAGAAGTGACTTTAAATAATATACAAAACGTTTTAAACGTCCTCATTGAGCTCTAGTGCCAAGAAATACTTCCAAATGAAAGGATATCTTCATATAACAGTGTGGCTTATAAAAACAGCCATTTTGTGCATTCCTAATCAACACCCCTCAGGAATGCAGCATTTTGAAAGTACAACAAATTATATTAAACCTAATTAAGAAGTCACAGGATAAATGGACAGACTTGGCTTTAGATGGCATTACAAAGTACAGCATCAGGAATCACAACTTTGTGCACTTTGATTTTATTTTACAGCCCTAATTTCTGTTTACAGTGTGGATAAGGAAAAACACCATTTGAAAGAATGAACAGAACATACACAGTTTTCTGTCGGTTGAAAACCGATGTTTTTCAGATTGTCTGACTTTTAACCTTGGCACAAGACAGTGGTTCCTAAACTGTGCACTGTGGTCCCCAGAGAGTTCAGCTGTTGGAATTGGAAGCAACAGAGGCATAAGCATAGCACTGTGCCAGCTAACAGGGTGCAAAAAGTGAATAGAGCAAAGTTCATTAGAAAAGGACATGGTGCAAAATAGCTTGACAAGTGTTGCATTAAGAGATTCTTAATAGAAGAGAGATTATGATTTGCTGTGAAGAAAATGGTGATTTCAAAACTATAGGCTTTGGCATTGTTCCTCTGCGCCAATCATGAATCTTAAATTCAGCCAGTTTCTGTTGATTAAGAAAGGAAGGAATGTGTGAATAAGATTGCTGAAACCATTATTGAATACACAATGAAATGCTTTGTTCTCTCAGCCAAATCAGAGAGTTATGGATGAGATTCAGATTATATTCAGGCATAAGTTCTGTGCTGTATGCCTATAAAACATGCCCTTAGATAGCTGTTAAAAATACAGTTCCTCCTCCTCTTAGGAAGATTACATCAAAAGAAAATAGTAACAAATGTGTGTTGTACTAATAAGGACTGTCAGACTGAGTCACAAGACTTTTCTGTGTAATAAGGACAAGCAGAAAGAATTTTATTTGAACAAAGCTAAACTTTTGAACAAACCATGTTCTCCCTTTAAAAGTTTCCAGATTTTACCTGTTAGGGAGTAATAAATTAGCATGCATAAAGTATCATTAATAAATCTGCCTCCACTACAAAAGTATTTTCTCAGATTATTTTCATTAATGACAAAGATGTTATGGAAATTCTTCTCCTTCCGCTTAGTTTTACTATGTGTAGTGTTACTGAAAAAGAGTTGATGCCTTTCTGAAACTGAATTAATGATTTAAAAGTACAACTTTGAATGGAATAAAGGTGATGGTGTGATGGTCCTTCCAGTGCTTGTGGAATGAATACGGCTTGCTACAGGAACGCTAGGAAACCTGCTGTTCTTCTAGAATGTTTTATTCTTACAGTGCGTTGAAGAGGATGCTTGGGATTTTTATGAAGCTTAATAAATATCTATAGTCATAATTAAGGATCTCATTTCAGAACAAAAGAATGATTTACAGCATTTTAATTATTTTAAGATCTAATTGTACGTAGACTGGAAAATAATGTTGGGATGAAGGTTTAGTTTGATTTAAAGAAATCTTAATATTGATAAATGCAAGCATTTCTGTACGCATGTATGGAACATGTATGTAGATTAAAACACTCAGAACTGAACCTCTGTTTCCCTTCAAGTGGATATGTTTCATACCTGCAGTATTTGAGCCTAAACTGTTGTCATATAGTCCAGTTACTATACATACCATAATAATAATGCATTAAACTGAGTGCACCTAGAGACCTAGTTTTTGTTATCACTTAGGTATTTGTGCTTTATGAGGTAACATCTCTAGACTTCTGACAGCACAGGAGATGTGGGAGCAGAAAAAAGGGCACACTTTCCAAAATCTGGCTTCATATTAAAAAAAAAATAAATTCGGGAATAAAAATTTTGTTAGTGCAGTATAAACAAAGACCACATATTCTTTCACAACCAAATGTTCTTCTGCAGTACCCAATGTCACTGGTAGGCCTGCATGTTCCCTGACCCATTTTCTTTTTCTTCCTGGAAATTTTTCCCTGTACTGATTCTGAGGACATCAAAAATTTCCCTACGATTTCCGCACTTGTGGAAGCCTGACCAGAGCTACTGTTACACATGCTTGTAAGCTGTCTAACAATGTGGGGTAAAGAGTGATACAATGTGCTGTGCTGCTAGTGTGAGTGCATTCAGTCAGCCTACTGCATCCTGGAAATAACAGATTTGCTGAGATTTATTGTGGATACACAGTATATGCGACACTAATTGGAAGTTTCTGCTTTACTGCATGTATGCTACACAGCACCTATGGTACACTGCACATACTTCTGGCCAAAAAAATCCCTGCAAGAAATTTGATAGTGCTAGCCAGAGAGGTTGAGGTTCTAGCTATCCCATCAAATTTAGCATACCTGAATCTAAACTGTGTTGTTATGAAATAATGATGGTGTGTAGTTATCCTTTGAGAATGTATTCCCAGTGTCAGCTGCTGCAGGAGAAGAACAGGGCTGTAGTTTACGTGGATGATGATGTTCTGCCATCTGTATTATGTAAACCAGTTTCTAGAAGGGGAGATTTTCTGAGTTGCCGTTCTTCTGTTACATTGTTGTGACACCAACTACACTGAATTCAAACTTGCAAAAATTTCAGTTCATTTGGCAGAATTCATCTGTGCTCACACTGAAGGACTCCACATTTCCCTCATGTCATGTACTCAGCTTGGTGTTCCACATCTTACAATGGATTGGAAAGGGTCTGGTGGTGTTAGTTAAACCTAGGCACACAACCACGGACTTTTAGGTTAGGAGGAGCACCCTGAGAGATTAAATTCTTAGTAGCAAATACATAACACATTACCTACCTTTCATAGACTTACGTGGCTGCTGGCTGTTGGAGACTTCATTGATTTCCCAAGCAGTCACAGAAGCTGCTCTCTGTTCAGAAGTTCCCTAAAAACAAAGAGGCAGTGTTATTAAAAAGCAGATATTAAAGTCTGGGGGCAGTGTATATCCTTAGGGCCCAGATTTGCACTATTTAGTAGAACCTCAAACAGTTTTTGCTCCTATGCAATTCCTACCAAAAAAATTAAAGAATGCACAACAAAGAAATGCTGGGCTGTTACTACCCCTCCCTAACTCTGGGTAAGAATCCTCATCCCCTTCCAGCTTAGGGAAATTCACTGGCACAGAAAGGTATAAACTACATCTCTGTGTGCCAGCTTCAGAAAACCTGGCCACAAATACGTAAGCTGTGAAGATTTTACTCATTCCTTTAAAGGACAGTGACAAATCCTTCTGCTTCCTCTGATCTCGTAGCATGAAAAAATTCATAGAACAATCTTTAAGTCAAAGGATAGTTAAGTAAACATTTATTTCAGACTTTCATTATTAAGTGCAACTCCTTAAAAGCGAACAATTGCCATCAAGGAGGGCACGTGTGAAAGTAGTAAAATGAGATAAAAATGTAGGAGAGTGAAAAAGCAAAGAAAAAGTAGCTTTTAGCGTAACAATTAACCACCCTTCCTTTACTCATCATAGGATAACTCATTGTAACTGAATTAATAGTGAAACATTCAGCAATAGGCCTTGGTAAGGAAATAGGAGTAGTGTATCAGGATATCCTTTTTCCGCCCCAGAGTACCAATACTTTCAATTTTATATACAACGGAAGTAATTAATTGTAACACAAAGAAGCACAGCTGTGTTTCCTGATGGCCACACGCGCAACAGCTACTATTGTTTAGCATTTTGAGTACGTACACTGAAAGCTGTTCAACTGCTTTGAACATTTTATATGTTGGGGATTTAATTTTCATTAGTAGCTTTTGAATTGATAGTGGAATTTTAATATGCTATTATCTTAGATCCAGTCCTGCATCCCTAATCAGGTAATTTTTTGCTGATGCCAGTGGGATTTTAAACTGAATTAGGTATAGCTGCCAAATCCAGAGATTTGCAGACACAGGCCAATTTCTCATTGGAAGCAAAGGAAGTTATAGACTATTTGTCAGGATTTGCTTTTAGTTGTATGTGTTTCTTTAACTTGTTCAAGTCCCAGTACATATTCAAGTATCTTAGAGACCAAGAGAAAAATGCTTTATTGCTATGCCTTTATTACATATTTTCAGACATATTATCTGACTGCTATGACTGAAATACAAGCATATCCTTGTCCTATTATTAATTTAGTAGACCTATATTGTTTGGGCTTTGCTAGAATATGAAAAAAAGAGAACAAGAGTATTTTGCTGCATTTGTTCTTATTTAACAGCAATGCCTTCATGCTTAAAGACATGTTTAGATGGAGAAAAAAATGAAGGATTTGATTAATTGAAATTATTTGGTTCCTTTGTTTTGTATAGGATTCAGATCTGTTTCATTCTAAGAAGCTTAGAAGAACATAGCATTTTTAGTCTCATAAATGTCCATCTTTGTAAATCTCTACACTACCCACTTGAATCCATGCCTTTTGAGGGCAAAGCTGTTCTACAGACCAAGACAGAAATCTTCCGTATTGAAAAGAATGGTCCTTGCTTAACAGCAGGTTTAAAAAACATTTCCTCTTTCAGCATCGGTTCAGTTTCTGTTGCTGAAAAGGATCGTTATCAAGAAGTGAATTTTTTGTCACAAAGGCTTGAGGGGATGAAGCCTCAGCATCAGTAGGAGAAATGTTAATACAATGCAGTTTTGGACCTAAGGGTTATCCAAACTTGAAAAAGTAACTAGCAGATACCTCTTAGAAATAGAAGTTGGAGGAACACAAACATATCTTAGACATACTCATTCTCAGAGAGAAGCTAATAATTAAAACTTCCTTGTAGACCATTTGGCACTGCAGACTGATAGTTAATTCAGAATATAAATTTTAAAATCAGCACTAGAGTCTAACTCTAAATGCTTAATCTTCTCAGAGCAAATGAAGACTTCAAGGATTTTATTTGCACGCATCTAGGAGAAAACGTATCACTAATTCTCCAAACAAAGTGATGAGAGCGAAACACCCAGCTGAAGTCTCTGCTGAGCCTAGAAACTTTTTCTTTTTTTGTGTAAGACTTTTAATGTTCTTACTACCTAACATTGGCTTTAAGAAAAACAAAATAATTTAAAGTGTTTCTTCGTATTTATAAGGAGAGTTGTCGCAGGGTTCATTCTGGCCTCGTGAAAAGACTGGAAAATGTTTTCTGCACCTAGGAGTTCATAAAACAGAAATATACAGCTTAACTAGGGATAGGAAGAAGAAACAGAAAAAGCAACAGAAAGTTTGGTTCCTGACTGGCAAAATGTCTTCTGGAGCACTTGTAACATCAGGCAAAGTGCTCCCATTACTACTGCCCTCTGCAAGATGCAGTCGAGTTCCCTACTACACAGCTCGGTAAGGGATCGGTTCACATCCCGCAGCAGCTGCCTGAGGCACACAACAGGTAGAGCCATTACATTCTCCTCCCTCCCTGTCTGCCTGCACAAGGCTAAAGAAGAATTCAGTCTGCAGGAAGCTAGAAGTAACCCCAAAATACACCGAGCACTTAAGCTGTGGGAACAGTTTCCCATTTCCTCGAGCCTGTGCTCTGCACATTGAGTTGTTACGCTTTGGAGTATCTCCCCAGTGCTCTCCAGTGCTGCACAGTGCTCAGTTCCACATCGCACTTCTTGGTCTGAAGGTTGGCCAGAGCTTGCAGTGCTGATGAATACTTTTGCCTTTTTACTATCAGTACTTCGCTAGTAGAAATTTTTAAGAAACACCTTTCTTCACAGATTTGATTCTGCCTTATTGAATTAATTACGCTTACATTTAAAACACTTAATAAAATCCATGACATTTCTAAGCAACAGACAGCCGAATAGATTTATAATCAAAAGAATGTGCTTTCAAGTAAAATAACTTGAAAAAAGACAAAGCCAAATTCACGTCATTTTAAGTGAAAAAACTGTGTCCCTGGCTGAAGGGTAATTTTCTTTTAATATGTAACATGGAATATTTATTTTGGTAACAGTAACAGAGAAGTACTCATCTAATTGCAAACAGTTTTCAAAAATATATTTGGACCACAGATTTAAGACATATGAATTCCAGAGACCGAAGGGAAGAAGTATCTACAAAGATAAAGTCCTATCACATGGATGACCTTCTCCCTATATATACCTCTTTGTTCTTAAAGATCTTTTGATATTTAAGATTTGCAGTTCCCAAGTGATTCCAAGAACTAATAAGAAATTCCTGGAGAGGAAATGACAAAGAAAGCAGCTGGAAGATGATCCAATTCATGATTTAATTTTTTTTTTTTTAAATACAGCTCTCTTCATCATGACAATCAGTCTTGAACTGCTTCTTCTGTATTTCAGGTTAGACTTCCGCATCCCATCCTGGCCAAATGTCGAATGAACATATGTTTATTTTCAGACTATGGAATCTTTGAGTGTTGCTTGATTAACAAAATAAATACCTCATGTTACCAAAACCTGATGTGTCTGCGTTTTTGCAGATTCCTAACACCTTCACCAGGTGAGACGTCTGTTACTGATAACTAGCCCACTGGAACCCTGTGTCTTTCTGAGTGCCTACCACCTAAAGTGTTCATCTTCTGGTTTAAATAGGTATCTCTCCCTGTCCTGCAAGGTAAACACAGAAAAACAAATCAGGCTTGATTCTTCATGGTTTACTTGACAAAAATCTTAGGTTAAATCTCCACAGTTACTTGCTTTTGGGAAATACAGTTGGGTTCTTCAGGCATGGATAAAGAAAACTCTTCTGTCATCAGGTCGAACATCTCACATGTCAGGAGCGGTCAACAATCCCCTTCTCACACACAGACTGCTGTATGATTGGTAACAAGGAATTTTATTTGTTGTTTTCACATACTTCTGTTGTAAATCTGTATGTTTCCAAAATGACAGTTTGTACCTGTATGAAATTGGAAACACATTGTAAGTAGTGCGCTGTTTTGAAAGACACCAGTACTTCCTGTATGATGTTTCAGCAGATGTCCATCACAATCCAAATATTTCTTAAGGTTGTTACGATTCATCATTTTAGATCAAGGTGCAGTTCTGTCTCCTGCAGCCTGCCCTAATGTTATTACCATGTAGTTTACTTTTACTGACTTTATTCTGTGCTTATGACAAGTATTTACACAGTGCTCATTTATGCAGAGAACGGGCATATTGGCCAGGGCAATGC
Source organism: Morus bassanus (assembly GCA_031468815.1). Lineage (NCBI taxonomy): Eukaryota > Metazoa > Chordata > Aves > Suliformes > Sulidae > Morus > Morus bassanus. The sequence goes on from CM062583.1 coordinate 10,885,457, forward strand.
AAATTTCATCCTCAGCAACGCTATTTCTGACCTGTCAGGGACTATCACTTGCGATATCTTCAGTGCCTGAGTGCCTTGAAAAGTTCTAGCCGAGACGGCAATTTGTGTGACGTACAAGTTTACTCATCAGAAATTGGATGAAAATAGTCGATCCATTTCACACAAGGGATCCAATAAATTGCAAGGCTAAGTGGCTTTTGCTGAATTCATGCATACTGTATTTAAACCAATATCCTGCCTCTGAAAAGGACAGGACCGTATTACCACACAGATTAGTACTTAAAGAGATGCTAGCTCTAACAGCTTTGGTTCTGGTTGGGAGCACACACACGCATGTTGCATTCTTCTTCCATACTGAGCGTCTATTCTGTCGCTATAATCTGATAGTAGGCAGAGTGGAAGAACAGCAGACTCATATTTTCCTTTGAAATTATAAACATAAGCATACAAGTTCTGTATTGCTTGGCATGAAAGCTGTGATTTTGTCTTTCTTGCAGGCTGTCTTTGTTTTGGACAGTGACAGATTTTTTTGGATGATGGTCATCGGAAAAAATTTTGTAGAAGTCTAGTAAGACAAGACCTGTATTTTTAATGCCTATCACCATAGTATCTGACAAGCTACACTTACTACATATGCCTTTAACTGCCTACATTTTAAAGGAGTCTTGAAGTTGATAGGTTTGAAATTATACTTCCTCTTTTGGTTTGCTATATAGAATGAGTATGCAAGCTAAGCACTCGCCTAACGATCCACGGGTATAACGCACGCGAACGACATTGCAGAGCCGGTGCTCTCATCTTACATTCAGAGGTGACAACTCTGGAGTGGAGTACACAACATTTACAAGTCCTGATACCAGCAGGCAAAAATGGAGCTCGACTGTGGAGGGCTCAACAAAATACGCGAGCCCGTGCTTCCCACAATATATGCACATGTGGCTATTTGGCACCGATAAGCGAGATTGCTTCCCAACTGGTGACTCTCTAGACACAGTTTATCTGGGCTGGCGTCTTGACATGAGCAATTGCCGGTGTGTCCCAAAGGCCTAAAGGGTGTTTTGGTCTGCAGCGAAGGGAAACTGAGTAGGTCTGTATGAGCCATATGATCTTCCTTTACCCCTATAGTTAGCTTTGTGTACAAGGTTTGTGAGGCAGAACAACCGAGCGATGGGACAGGCGAAAGGGAAGACCGCATCAACACCACCACTGCTGCCACTTTGTTGAGTGAAGGATTAAAAAAAAGCAGCCCAGGTGGGAACCGTGCAGTCTCCTTGTCATATGACATACTGTCATTAAAGCTCCTTCTGCGCTGCTGCGGGGAGACATCACTTGAAGACAGCCAGACAAATTATTACTTTGCTAATTTGTCCTAATGACGAGGAGCTTGGAAACACAATGCAAATCATGGCCTTCAGCAACCTTATCAGTGAGCAAAGCAGCTCATTGCCGAAGCTATAATGTATCCCAATCTAACTAACCCGGGCTTATTTATTTAAAGGTACAGGAAATGGGAGAAAGCAAACAAACAATTCTGTCCCTTGTAATGGAACTCTATCCCTCATACGGCACTGCAACGACAACCTTTTCAGAATGATTTTTCCACAAAGCTAAAAGGCCCGTTCGAGGCTCTCGTTCTTCCCTACGCTGCTGCCCCCGTCGCCTGCTCGCTGCCCACCCCGGATCACGCACAGGCCCCCTCCAATTCGCATCAAAGCTCTACGGTAATCCTCCACCCCACCTACTCCGTAAATCCTGGCAGCTCGTCCATTTTCCATGGCGCCAACTCCACCAGCATCTGGATGGAGCTTCCCGGCCCGGCAGCCATATCCAGCCTCCGCTGCTTCTCCCGGCTCCATCCCTCTCCTTGGCCACTGTTTGCCCTCACACCTTCCCGGCCTTTCCTCGACGAGCTCCCGCACCCCCGGCACCGGGGAAGCCCTCCTGGGCGGCGGGGGCGAGACAGCGCCCGGCTCCCGGGGGCGGTGGGCGGGTGCCCGAGCGGGGCGGGGAGCCGAGCGACAAGCTGGCTCAGGCGGCGGCCGGCTGCGGCCTGCGCTCCCGCCCCGGGAGGGACTTCGGGGGAGGAAAAGCAGGCCCGGCTTGTTCCTCCCGGCCAGCGTTATCCCGGGGTGCCCCGCCAGCCCTCCCGCCCACGGCGGCTGCTGAGGGAGGGCGGGAGGAGAGGGGCGGCGGGGGGGGGGGGGGGGGTCCGGGTTCCCTGAGGGGCCGCCGCGCGCCGTTGCTGCGGCGGGCGCGCGCCCGCCCGCCCGCGCGCTCCCGCTTCCCCCGCCCGTGCGCGCGGCCGGAGCCGCCCGGCTGCAGCGATTGGGAATGCGGCTGCTTCCCACCCCGCCCCGCCCCGCCGCGCGCGCGCGCCGCCCCGCGAGCGAGCCTGCGCCGAGCCCCGGCCGCGCCGTCCCGTCCCGTCCCGTCCCGCCGCGTCCCGCCCTCGCCCCCGTCCCCCAGCGGAGCCGCTCGCGGGTTCCCCGGGAAGGGCTTGCGGAGCGCGGCGGCGGAGCGGGTCCCCCTTCGCCGTGCCCTCCCGCCGCGGAGGATGAGGAGCCTCCACCGCCGGTGAGTGCGGGGCAGGGCCGCGCCGCGCCGCGCCGCCCGCCGAGGGCCCCGGCCGTGCGGGACCGCCGGAGGCCGGGGAGCGCCGGGGCGCCCGGGGCAGCGCCGCCGCGCCCCTCCCTCCGTCCTTCCCTCCCTTCCCTTCCCTTCCCTTCCCTTCCCTTCCCTTCCCTCCCTTCCCTTCCCTTCCCTTCCCTTCCCTTCGCCGGCGCTGCCTGTCCCCGCCGTCGAGGCGTCCCTCCCGCCCCGCCGCGGCCCGGCCCCGGGCAGCGCCGTCGAGCGCCGACACGCACCGCGGCGGTTCTGCCGACACCGGCCTTTTCTTCTCCGGGGAGCGCCCCACCGCCCGGCCCGGCCCGGCCCGGCCCTGCCCTGCCCCGCCGCGGCGCTGGGGGCGCTGCCCCGGCGCTCCCCCCGGCCCGGGGCCGCCGGCGGGGTCCGGGCCGCGGGCCCACGGGAGGCCCGGGTGGGCGCCGCGCCGGCGCAAGGGGCTCCTCGGGGCCGGCGGTTTCCTGCGTGGGCAGGGGGGGCCCGGCGGCGGGGCCGGGCCGCCTGGCAGCCCGCCCGCCTGGCGTCCTGCTCCCGCCGCCCCTGGTGGCGTGAGGCCGGGCCGGGCGCCCGGCAGCCCCGGCCGGGCGGGAGGGAGCCGGGAGCGGGGCGTCCCTCCCTCCTCCCTTCCCTCCTCCCGCGCCAGCCGCACAGGGAGCGGGGCGCCGGCCTCCCGGGGCCGCTGCCCTGCAGCCGTGCGGGGGGAAAACTCTGCGCTGGAGAAACAATAAACCCGAATCGCCCCGCGTACCTTCGCAGCTCGCGCTGCTCCCAGCGCGACCAAGTACGGCGTTTCCGTAACCGATTACAAAATCTGCTGAAGAGGGTTTAAAACCATGAATGACTCTTTACCACCCTGCAGTCAACCGCCCTCTGATTTTATTCATTTTCTTCTAAAATTAAGAGTGAATTCATCAGCAGGGACTGGTAGTAAGTTGTGGTATTTCCATTCAGCAGTCGCCTGTCACTTTGTGTCGAAGCCTTCCAGTGTGAATTGATTGCGGTTCGAATTTACATTTTTTGTTCTCAGTGGACAGATAATTATTTTGCAGTTCTTTTATCGAGTTAGTGTCCTAGGGGTGGTTCAGGCCTGTTATCTGCAGGAGTAGAGAAGCTCCTTTTGTAGACAAGGAAGACTGCTGGATTGAAAAAGTTGCCTGACTTCTAGTAGAACCTAGTCCTGGAATAAAAAAGTTACACCAGAGCAATTTATATTCAGATGCCTTATCAAGCCGTAGCCAGAAATACTCCACGTTGTGGCATTTGTAGTAGTCTGGATAAAATTCTAGCTGGCAATGTATTTGTCCTTTGTTCTTGTACTGTTGTTCCTTTTGTAACTTTTTCTTAGGTTATTTGCCACATTTCGTTTGATATGCGAGCGAGGCTGTGTGCTTTATACGTATTTAGATAGACATACAACCTGGTAGGCTTTGAGTTCTGGTCTGAAATTTTGTGGAGGATCATCTCACACAGCTGCAAGATTCAGGTGCCGGCCCTTAGTATGTCCCGCTGGCTGCTCTGTTCCCCGGACAATGAATATATGTGGCTCGATCTGAATCTTTTTGGTTTTGGTTTGTTGTTTTTTTTTTTTTTAATTGTAAACTAATTTAGGTTTGAAAGGGACCCCTCTGGAGGTTATCTGGTCCGGCCCCTGTTCAAATTAGAAAAGAAAGCTGTTGGTAAATTGCAAGCCTGAAATAGCATGGTACTTGGAATTCACTGATCAAATACGTGCTTACTGAAACAGTATGTAGCTAGTGTGTAGCGTTCCTTAAAGTCGATGTGTGGGACCCAAATCCTAACGTTTTTGACACTCCTCTGCAAGATCCTCACAGTGCGAATTGTGTGCATTGTTATGAGAATTAAAAATACTGAATATGGTAGAGTGTGTAAATGATATATGTGCTTTTTCCAGATAACAACATTCAGGAGTTGAGAATCTAAAGTGTAAGTGATGTAACCAAAGTAATTAAATTTATTCTTGATAGTAGTTGGTGTATTTATTGAACTACTTCAGGTCGGGGCTAACAAAATTTTGGTCACGTTTGGTGATTGAATATGGTGCTTGTTCAGATGTGCAGGAAACAACGTCTGCTAACTTTTTTCAAAATGGACACGTGTGCCATAGGTGAGCATTACTGTTGTGTGTCCTGTCATGGAGTGTTGCATTGCAAAGAGAAAAGGATTTTGAAGAAGCAATAGACAGCTTTGTCTACTTCCCAGAGTCCTGAAAGGCAAGCAATTGATGAATAAATTGATTTTTTTTTTAAATTTTTTTTTTTTTTTCTTGGTTTAAAATTGGGAATGAGGATAATGTTTTAAGTGTTCTCTAAGAAGCAGTATACAGATTCTGCAGCTATGTAATATTTAAAAAAATGCAGGGAAGGACTTGCTAAATAGTCACTAAATTATATTTTTTGGTAATGAGAAGTCGGTGCAGGCTACGTTTGTCTTTTAAAAGAAAAAAGTGTTTTGAAAATAGCGATATTAAATAACTCTGAATTAATGGAATCTCTCTTAAATTGTGCCTCAGCCAGCGTAACTAAGAACTCTACAGCTTTCCAAAGCACAGTGGGGCACAAACGTGTGGATAGGAGGATCTCGGTACATCCCCTTCGCAGAAGGGATCAAAGAACAGATATTAGCGCTTGCACTAATTTTGGTATAGCCAGGCTTTCCAAGAGAAACGAACCCGCCTTCTCCAAAGCCCTTAAAAAAGCAAACAAACCAAAGGAAAAAAACATCCCTCCTTTTCTTTTTTTGCTCGTCATCGTGGCTGGTAACTCTTACGATGAGGACAGTATCTCTTTCCAAGAGCAGGTAAAGGTCTGACATGTGGAGCTGCAGTAACTTCTTAGGTAAATGCTGAAAAGCATAGATGGATGAACGAGATCAGGCAGTATGTGGCAGTGAGTGTGTTACAAATGTGTATGACGTTTCTCCGTTGCTTATGTCAAGCATCAGCTGAAGATCTGTCCTTTCTATCTGGATATCTGGGAAAGTGTCTGGTATGGCTTGGTTCCTCAGTAAAAAGAGGGCATATCTTCAGCACTTGGGATTTTCTTCACCTACCTTACAGTCATCTGTAAACAAACGACAGAGCAACTCAGTAATTTAAAGACGTATCACGTCAGAGTTGTTGTACGTGGGTGCAGACGGAGTACTTAGAGCCTAATTTCACTTGTTAATATTCCCAAAATGCAGGACTTGGGGGCGGGCGCAGAGTACATGTGCTTGGTGGCCTGACGGCAAACTTTTCCTTTTGCTGCTGCTGATTTAATGGTTCCACTTCTTCCTTTCTTGGACAAGACCTGCAGAACCCTCTCCAGTCGCCCCACCACACTCGTGCTGATGGTCCACAGTCCCGATGATGTCTTTTGTGCCTTTCACGATGGTTAGTGCTTTAAAGGGAAAGCCAGGAATTTCTTTCTGCCTGGTTTTCTTGCAATCGCTTAAAAGTTGCCCTGAAGTCTGTTGAGGGTTTGATATTCTCAGGCATGAAGTAGTTTTTCTTATTCTGAAAAGTGTTTAAAACTGAAAACAAATGTAAAATTTAACCTGCTATATTGTGTCCTTTAAAAAGAATATGGAGACTGGAATAGGTGATCCTTGAAATAGGACAAAGAGCTGAAATAGTCACTCATCCGTCTTCATTGTACGGAAAACATCATTTTTAGCGTTCTGAACGCGCCTATCAAGAAGATATATGGAACAGGGATTTTGTGAGGGATTCAGTCCAGAACCAACGGCTCAGTACTTCGCGCTCTCGGTGCGTAATCCTCAGGAGGTTTAGTCTGATACAAACAAGTAGCTGGCCCACCGCTGACCAGGCAGTCTACGAGGGGACGAGCTGCCACCTTGCCGGAATGGTCTTTGTTGTGAATTGGCTTCCCAGCACCTCACCAGGTGCGTTTACGGAGCTTATTAGGTGTATTTTATGCCCACTCTCCCCCAAAAGGAAAACAAAGCAATTATTCTGCTACTCTTCAATATGTCTTCAATAGGTATTTTGAAATTTGTTGTAGTAGGTTTATGACACTGCAGCGTTTCAGTTTGTCATATATTTGATATATTGAGAGGCCTGAGACCTTCATTCATGTTGTGGTAGTGATAAGATGCATGGGTTTCTGGTTATGACCCTGTTGTTTCAGCTGTACACAAATGGTATGAAAAATATGGTTATTCTGTTTCAGATTTATAATCCAGATAGTTTTATTGCTTGCCATTTTTCTAACGGGTGTCTTGTAGTTGCCTTCCTGTTTTGTTTGAATTCTGCGCGTTTCGGTTAGGTTTACTGTTTTATGATGATCTGGTTAATAAAATTCAAAATAAGAATTAAAGTAGGAGAATAAACTCTAGTTCATGATTGTGATAATATTCGTAGATTGTATGCGCATGATGAAAGGAGAAGCAACAGCAAAGCCTTATTTAAGGTCCGGTGTGTTACAGCCTCAGAATTTCTGCAGGGACATCTGTTGTTACAGGGAAGGCGATGGGGGTAATGGAGCCCTGCCTGCGAGTCATCAGCCGAGTCTGCACCGAATTCACTGGTGCTTGTGTTCATTGGTGGCGAGGCGGGAAGTGTTCTGAGTAGCATGAAGGGTATGAACTTTATTTCATTGTTTTAAAAGATTCTGATAAGACAAAATCTGTGAAGTAGCAGTAGTTCACACGGTGCGTACCTGCAGCATGTGGCTGAATGCTCTGATGCTCATTTTTTTCCCCAAAATAGAATTTCCCAAAGTACAGAGGAAAATGTAGTGGGTTTAAATGTAATTTTAGTATGTGACGAGTTGGCTGTGCATTAAAAGGGGAAAAAAATCGGTATTACTAACTCGGCTCTGCAGTACTGTAGCTTAATTGGCGTCATATGTTATAACAGCAGCAATGCTTTTTACAAAAATTTGAAATCACTTGAATTTTCTCAGTGTCTTCTCAGATAATTGCTTCACATGGTGGCTTCAGTCAACTTTATTAGCATAAAACGTGGAAGCAAATAGTAATTCTTTGTGTCTGTATTCCCTCAGTTCACCGTCGTAAAGAGAAAACTGTTGATCTTAGTGTTTTGTCCAATAAAAGTACAAGCAGATGTAGCAGGGATAAGTCAGAGAAGTATCAAAGAAAGTCTCAGAAGATATGTATCAGGATACAGACCGGGTTCATGGAAGCAATCTGCTTTTCACTGCTGCAGCTGTTGAAATGGTCTCAATTTGCTTTTCCTGAAGTCTCTTGTCTTTATAATGTTAATTATTAACAACTTTTTCTTGATTGGAAAAAAACCCTAAAAATGTTCATAGGCCTTCACACTTCCTCTGTGAGAAGCTGATCCCAAACTTGACTGGAAATCAGTGGGCAGGGCCCAAATGACTTCTGGAGGACTTGAAGTCATCAGAGATTAACTTCTGCAGAGAATGAATATTCTGCTCATGAAAGATTTGTTGTGCAGATGAGTACATTATGTGCTCAGAGTCAGAATTTCAGGGATATAGAAGTGGCAAGTAAGCTCAAATACAATTTTCTAAATTAATCCTTCTTTTTCCTATTCTTAGTTCAGTTGGAAATTCACAGTGCGGTGGTGATGCAGAGGCATAGACGCTGTCCCATGTTGTTATGCAGGGGTATAGGGGGTTTGAAAAGGAAGCATGAACAGGTAAGTTGCAAGGAGTTGTTCAGCGGGAAGAGTGGATACTGGAAATAGGAAATACTGTATCATCCCATTGTCCCCTCTGCTTGGGAATGAAAGAACTTGGAGAGTAGTACAGGAACAAGAGTGGCTTACTGGAAGAAAGAGTGAGCCTCGGTGACTGGAAATGTGAATGAGAAAACAGAAAGCTGTGTAAAATGTGCTTCTCCTTGCTGCATATCCTTCTCCATGGAAGGGAAATTCATCTTTTACAGAATGCCTTGGAGAAGGTTTCAGAAACCCTCCTGTACCCTGCTCTGTGCTGTCCAAGGGACAAGCCCTGCCATTCTCTGACACTGGCCTCGACAGCTGAGAGTTAATTACGAGACCTTGGATCGGGACAGGGCAGGGGAAGGCATGGCCAGCTAATGAGGTGCAGCCATTCTTCTGAGACTCAACACCCAAAAAAGCCGTGGACTGGCTTCTGTTCAGATTATTGAAGGGATTTTAGCAATAATCAAAAAGTCAGCAGTGGTACTGAGCGTTAAGCGGAAATGTCCCTGATGATGGAGGATATGGGAAGTTCTATTAGGAGTTTTATTAGTATTGCTTTAAAGTGTTTTTTAAAACTTGTTTTGAATGTCTCGTCTCTTGGAGACAAAGCAAACAATAAATCTCACAGGACGAAAAAGTGCTTTTTTGTTTTTATGTATTGATTTATTTTTCTAATTTTATCTTCTATATTTACTAGTTCACAACCATTTAATCTTTTTTTGTGAAAATATCCTATAGAAAATTTTCTGAAGGAGTATTCTGAAGTGTATGTGATTCATTAGGATTGAAGATTGTGCCCTTCCTCACCCAGGCAAATTATTATCGCGAGCTTAAAATTAAAATAAAACAAAAATTTGATGGGTTTTGCAGCCAGTCTCTTAATTTGCTGAGCTGAACCGGTGATCCTACTAGTGATAATTCTTCTTTAAAACTCGTGGTGTGGACCAAAGTTTCAGACAGACAGTATTGTGTGACCTAGTCTTCTACTTTGGTAAGACGAACGGAAATTTTTTTGAACAATGTGAACTCCACTTTAATTTTTTTTTTACTACTTTTGCATTAATTGATTCTTTACTGAATTGATTTAAGTTGATAGCCACTGGTACTGGTTCACGCTAATCTTTGTGTTTTGTAAAGCTCTTTTGGAACATGGTGAGTTAATTTTTTTTTTAAGTTTACAACTATAATTGATTTAATACGACTCTAAAAAGAAAGAATCAAAACCTGGAACATTGTCCTACTCTGAAGTTAGGGCAGAGGGCTCTGGTGAAGTATAGGAACATTCCCATATAGCTGATATTCTTCAGTTTCCTGCTCTTAAAATTTCATGGAAGGAATGCAGTTAGAGACTCGCCAATTTGGGTTAAACCAGGAACTGCGAAATAAAACTCGACCCAGACAGGACAGTTTTTATTCAAACCCAAGCCTCTGTTGAGCTGTCTGTTTTTGTTCCGCCCCTGGCCCTGCTTCACTCCCCCACCTCTCTTCAAATTCACAACTTTTTAAATGTAGAGATGTTTCTAATTTAGAAAATTATTTTGGCATAATGAACTAAAACAGAAAGGAGGGGACTAAACTGAGGGAGGTCAAAAAAACAGATGGAAATAGAAAATCTGAAAACATCTAGTAAAAAAAAATCACCCTTGAAATAACGGAATCTAAATGCTGAAATTATACATCTGCTCGGCAGCTGTGCATTCCTTAGCCAGAGGTTCTGCTGCAGAAATGGCATTAGTCAATTTTTTCTCAAAGTTTTGAATGCTGTTGTATAATATTTACATCTCTCTGTAATACTTTCTGTAATAGTCTTAGGAACCTGGGGTGGGGGCAAGAATAGCAGTGGAGGGAAGAGCTGGTGAGCTGATACAAGAATTTCCTTCTTTGTCCTTAAGTGTCTGTAGCGTGTACGGTTTTTCACTGCAGTGAAATTCTGTGATTTTTCTTTCTTGATAGTTCTTTATGAGTATCTTTTTCAATTTCTGCTGACTTAATTTCAGAGGTGAGGCTGGTTACAGGAAAAATAACCAAATATATGAAATGAGGGTGCACTAGTGAGAAAAGAATGTTGCAAATTAAGAAACCTGCCTCAAGTGTTTTGCTCCCAACAATGGCCAGCAGTATTGCTCCAGAGGAAAGTGCAAGACAATCTGCAGCAGACTGTCTGTGGAATTCCACCAGACTGTGGAAGCTTCTTCCTACATCCCAGTAACCAGGAGGTAGTTGAGACTGTAGTGCACATTAAATACATTTAAGTATATATCCACAGCATGTTTTTATACAGTATCTTAAAATCTTAAACAATTTTAGTTAGGAAAGGTTTCTCTAAGCTTTAAGCAAGTTAAAAAACTGTGTAATTTTACATTTTCCTTTGTGTTCTTTTTTCCTTTGTACTGTTTTGACTGTGTTGGTGTTCATCAGAGTTACCTGTTGGTACTGAGATTTACATATGTTAGAGCAGGTCTTTGAGGAGGGGTTGGTTTGAGTCGTGATGTAAACAGTGATTTAGTTAGTGTAAAAGCCTATGATGATTTTTGGTCTGTAAAAAGATAAGAACCAAGGTGACTCTTGCTTCAAACAATTTTAGCCAAAATTCTAAAGTTTGAGGTTATGTAAGATAAATGTCATAGTTTTCAGAAATGTTGAATATAATTTTCAAAGTGTATCTGTTTTTGGAAGAAGTAGGTGTTTACAGGAATATATTTTTTTATGGTGTGTACTTGGAACAACTGAAGGTAAAATAATTCTCCTTCAGGTTACTTTCAATGAGAAGAGGAGCTGGAAAGAAAGGCTTGCTGGGCTTGAGCCCTGGAGTGCAGTGGGAAGGGCGAGGTGGGCAGAGGTGGGACTTGTCCTTCACCAGAGCCCTCCTCTAACAGGGTTTCTTACCTGGGGGTAGGAGCGACAGAACTGTGTATCTCCCTTCTCCATCTATAACTGCATAGCACCTCCTTCCGTGTCTATCCATGCATTTAATTTCCACAAGTAGTTATCGTTCCATTGTCGCTTTTGATTTTTCCCTCCGGCATCCGTGACTTTGCCATAGTGTGAAATGAGGTTTCAGGCTATTAAAATGTAGCCAATATGAAGTTTCCCTCTGCACAGACTAAGTTTAATACTCTATTTTTTGGATTTGACTCAGTTTGCTATACGTTGTGGAAAAGACTGGGCACAAACAGGAGAAATCAGAGGTCTGCGTGCAGTTGCATGGCTGCAGTCTTGTTGAGATCAGAGATGTGATGGGAGAGCTGACACAGCTGGAGTGCTGCCAGGACAGGTTATGGGCTCTCCAGGAAGGACAGGCGGGGATGGTGAGGGGTGCAGGGTGTTGTGGTTGGTTTTTTTTAACCCCCGAAAGCACTGTGGGAATGCGTGGATCTCTGCCTTTTGGGTGAATGAGGAGTCAGTTGAGAGCTTATGGGTTAGGATTAGCAGCAGGTCAGCACAGGTGATATTGGTGGGTGTCTGACAGCATTCTACAACGAAATGACTAACTAGCTCAGTGAATGACTGGAGAGCAGCGGATGTTGTTCATCTTGACCTCTGTAAGGCTTTTTGACAGCATCTCATGTAACATCCTCATCAACAAACTGATGGAAGTACAGTCTAGACAAATGGACAGTGAGATAAACTGAAAACTAGATAAGCTACCAGGTGTAAAGAGTTGTGATCAGCAGCATGAGGTCCAGCTGGAGACCAGTCATGAGCAGTGCGCCCCAGCGGTCGATGCTGGGTCCCAGTACAGCGTGACATCGTCATAAATGACCTGGATGATGGGACAGAGCACAGCCTTGGCAAGTTTGTAGGCGACACAGAACCGGGAGGAGTGTTTGATAGGCCAGGTGGCTGTGCAGCTGCTCAGAGGGACCGGGAGGGACTGGAGAAGTGAGCAGAGAGGAACCTCATGGCGCTCAACAAAGCGAAGTACAAAGCTCTGCTCGTGGGGAGGAATAATCCCACATATTGGTCCAGTCTGGGGTCTGACTACCTGGAAAGCAGCTTTGCAGGAAAGGACCTGGGGGTCATGCTGGACAAGTTGAACGTGAGCGAGCAGATGCACCCTTGCAGCAAAGAAGGCCAGCAGCCTGCTGGGCTGTGGTAGGGAGTGTTGTGGGCAGGCTGAGGGAGGATCACCTCCCTTCGACTCGGCACTGGTGAGACACATCTGCAAGGCCTTGGCCAGTGTTGGGCTCCCAGGGAGAAATCAGCAGGTACCAATGTGGCAGAGAGGTGCTAACAGCCTCACTGGAAGCAAGTGACAGGGCCTGTTCTGTGGGTTTGGAAATAGTATGGAAAGGGGAGTGGAGGGTGAGGTGGTGAAACAGTGTAGCTGATACAGGTGGTGTAAACTGGCTGTAGCAGTACTGAATGCCTGGATGATAAAATATCAGATGAGGTGCAGTAAGTGCAAAGTAATTTAATTCAGACAGAGGAAGAACAGTAATGGGCTCTAAATTAGGTATTAACACTTGTGGAGATCTTGGATAGTTTTCCAAACAGCTCTTTGCTGTGAAGCTCTAACTTCAGATTGCACCTATCTGCTTATGGTGTTTAAAACTATTTTTCCCCCCCTCTCCTTCTTCCCTTTGGCTGTGTCTTTCCACTGTCACTTCTGTATTTGTGTAATTGTGGCCAGGTGGAAGGTTGGATTTGTTTGCTAATCTGGCTGAAAACTAACCCTATAAAAACCCCTGGGTTTTCAGTAGTCCCAGCTCACCATGAGACCGTATGAGGAGTAAGGGGAGACGAGGGGCAGCCCTTCCCTTCTTACCATCAGCACAGTCTTAAATTTAAGTTTAAGCCAATTTTGAAGCAGCAGTCCATAAAGTAATTATAAGTTTTTAAAAAATGTGATTATGCAGCTGTACACATTCATTATATATGGACATGCATGTTATGTAGTTCCAGTAACACAATTTCAACAGTCCCATTAAAACTAGAAGGTAATTTTTTTTGGTTTGGTTCGGTTTTTTTCTTCCCCCAGCAGTACAAATGGGATGCAGTACTAAATAGGCTTGGGCTTCTTGAGACGGGGAAAGAGAAACAGTGGAGAGGAAAATGGTGATGTAATCTATCAAACCTTAAATGAAATTAAGAAACTGATGGGGAATAGCTTTTTACCACTTTTTTTTTTTTCCCCTCCATGGTATAAGGGAAAGGCAGGTTATAAGCACAGTGAAATGTTGTGTTTCTTTCCCTCCTCACAGCTAATACTGTAGTTGAAGAGTTGCTGCCAGCATATGTGGTGGGGGATGAAAGTATTGTACAGGTTTGCAATCACACAGCTTTGTTGAAGGACGTGTCCATTGATGGCAATAGCACAGTCACTTGTGTCCAGCTGCAGGTCAGGAACTACACAGGCTTCTGGATGGAGCAAGGGAAGACTCTTCTTCCTTCTTTTCCAACTGGTCTGATAGCAGGCAGTGTGACAAACAGACTGCTCGGCTAGACATCTGCTACAGTGCAGTAGGCTAATTCATATGCCTTTTATCACACCCACACACAGCCGGGCACGTCAGCTCCTCTGCTGTTACATTCAGTAGTGTCTGCAACGCCTACAGCTTTTTTTTATATTGCACTGGCATCTAGCTGCCTTCATTGACACATTTGTTGGGTTTGGTTTAATGATATTTCCATCAAACATGAAGTAACATGTTTTTAGTGTCTACCTTATCTTGAACATTTTCTGTTCAGGTTCTTTATTTTGCTTAGTGTGGAAAGACTGGTAATAGTTTCTGGACTGGAGGAGTGCAGCCAAGTAGACTTCCATTGATGTCTGCAATGAAAATCTGCTCGATGAATAACTAACTAGCAGATGAAGAGGGCAGTTCTGTGCTGCAGATAAGCAAGCCTAGCAGCCGGGTACACTCGAAGGGCCAGTTCTACTCCCTGTTAATGCCACCCTTGTGCGTCCTTGCCTTCTCCTTTACGGCAGCACTGGCTGGCACTCCTCTGATGCTGTAGGAATTTAAACTGGCTGAAAGCTGATTGCCTCTTTTACTTTTTTTTTTTCTTTAATAGGCTTCAATTCTTGCCAGTCGAGCTGCAGTTGTGGGGGCAGACCAAGTGCCGGTGTTGGTGCACAGAACAAGAGTGCCCCTTCCAGACGCAGCTTAGTTGTAGTGTAGTGTGCTTGTGGGTAAGGCTGCTGTTTGGGAGTGTTACCTGTTTTGGAATGCTTTTTTTCATTAGCTTGATTAATAATGATCCTGTGTAACTTCTTAGCGTATATTGAGTATAACCCCTCCTCCCCAAACAAAAAATGGGTTGAGCAGAAGCTTTACTTTCCCATCCCCACATTCCTCCTTGCTTTTCTGCTTTTGCAGTTGTGTCCTTTGTTTTGTAGTTTTGTGAAGTGTTTCTGTCTCGCATAGCATGTAAAGTTTTGGATTTTGGAAAATTCCTAATACCTAAAACTTCAAAGACAAGCTGCATGTATCAGCAGGCTTGAAGACTAGATGTTTGGTAAGATTATGGCATGGATGTCGCACTGGTTCAGTTTCAAAGGCTTGAGCTGTGTTAGTGTCCCCAGAGGTGAAGGATGTTATGATCAGAAGTGTTCAGTAAACTTGTTATGCCTGATAAGGGGGAAGTCAATATGCATATACTGTCCAGCCAGTGAGGCATGTTGTTTGGCACCGGAGGACGTGGGAGGGAAAGGGAGAGAGAACTGTGGTTAGAGCAATATGTGTGTGAGTGGGGAAATGGATATATTGCAAAGGACGGAGAGAGTGAAATCATACAGTATATAGGGAGAGAGCTGGGGCAATTACGTTAGGAAAAGATATATACCAAAATAGAACATAAATCTGTAGGAAGCCAGGCCTTCCTAGGTCTGTTGCTCGTAGTGCAGTTTGTTTCATGTGTGATGATCTCCCCCCACCCCTGAATGAAGAGGAAAATTTGAGATTAAAGAATCATTTGTGATATAAGAATCAGAAATACCATAGATGTTTGTTTGGCATCACTGCCAGGGCAGAAGGGATCAATTCAGCTAAGTTTTTTCTTCTGTTTTCCTCATGTAACCTAGGCTTTAGTAGAACGGAGAGGAGGCACAATAAAATCTTTATATAGCAGGGACAGATATAACAATGTGCATGCTATTCCCAAATCCAACGAGTTTTACAGAGTCGGTCAAAAGGAGCTTAAAGTAACATAGCATCTAGCAAGTGAAATGTGGATGCTCCTTTCTGTGTATTACACGAAGCTGGCTCATAGCTATGAATGCAGAAATATATTTGAGAATTAAATACAGTCTTTTAAAATGTATTTTTCAAAGAACTGCTGCAGTTGAAGCAGAAGACTAGCTTTTTGACAATGGACATAATGGAATTAAATGCCATCTTAACAGTGCGGTTGGTATGAGAGAATAATCTAAAAATATAGTGTTGAAATGTCTGACAAGGTCATAGGAGTACCCATGCAGCCACATGTTTATATATTAGTATGTATGCAGTCCACACTCCCCCACCTACTGAACCCATTATACTGTAATAGAAAACAGATTCTGTATGAACTGCTTGTTGCAAATTCACTTGTTTTTGGAAATGCTGGATTTGCTGACTGCTACTCTTTTTGAACTGAATTTTATTTTCAGCGGGAAGCATTATCATTCAGAACATATTAGGAAAAATTTCATCCTCAAGCAAACAAATTTGCCAATACTGCTGAGTTTTTGATTTTAATTTAGAAGGCAAGTTTCTAAAAGTATACTTCAAAAATAAATTTATTTAAAACAGTAATTTTAATACATCTTTCAGAAGATTGTTTCTCTGCTCTTGAAAGCAGTAACACATAGGCATAGCTTCATTTGGCTAGAGTCACAGAGTTCAGTTACAGCTCAGTGGGACTGCTTGTGCACAGTTATGTTAGAGATCGGTGTCTAAAGTGGCACTTGCTAGAACAGTAATGTTCACAGTCACGTTTCTCATATGAAGTGAAGTGTGTTTAAAAGGATGGTTTGTTTAGAATGACACATGTCAGGCTCTGTATTGCTCCTGCACCCAAGAGTAGTACAATTAAAAGAAGTTAGAGGACATTTTCCCTTTTAATACTTCTTTTTAACAGTACTTAATGTAATTTATTTTGTGTCTCCTCTGCAGGTAATCATTGTTTCACCATGTATGTATTTTTCTGTGATATGTGGTATGTAGCTTTCAAAGAAGACTGTGATCGTGAAAAGATAAAAATTATTATAAGCAGGTATATTTCCTGCCACTACTTTTCATTTGTTACAGTTAATTTCCATTGATGATGTGAGTTTAGGGTTGTTGGGGTTTTCTTGGTTGGTTTTGGTTTGGTTTGGTTTTTTTGTTGTTGGTTCCCCACCCCCACCCCCCCAGTGACTGGTTGTAATCTTTGCTGGCATGAAACTTGTGCTGAACTGAAGTACTAAAGGCATTTATGGATGTCCTCATAAAACATCACAGTCATGTTTTCTATCTGCTCTTCTGGAAAACAGTGCGTTAGCAGAGAATCCTCGGTAAAATATGTATACATTCTTTTATTTTTAGTGCAGTGGGTTTGACCCCTGTTGAGGCCTTCGGGATTACTTTGTATTTTTAAGGCTGTCTAATATATATATAGTGCTTGTGTGAAATATCCCAATAATAATCTTGAGACCAAAACATGACCTGTGGGAGTGAGGGGGAAGTTTATGTTAAAAAAACCAAACAACAAAGTACAACTACAGGGAGGGTGCTAAGGGTGGAACTGTTATATATGACTTCTGAAAGGGAATCAGCACTAATAACTTCTTCCAAGCCATTGCCATTTAATAGCTGTCAGGTAACCATGTTATGGTGTTTTGAGCTTCAGTTTTAATGTGTAAACATACTCGCTCTTCCACTTCTAACCAGCAATTTGAATAAATTTTGTTTCAACCGAGTAAGCGTTATTAAATACATTTTAGAAGAAAAATAACTGATGATTTGTTAGAATATTTGGAACATTTTCTGTTACCTTGAGGTTAATATAGAAATGCTGAAGAGAGCAGAAAATACTATCAGTTAGAAATTGTGATCCTACTTCGAATTTTGGCTATCCGATACAAATTTTAAATCGGAAATGAATGATCCAGAAATAAATTCCGTAGATGAGTAACAGCTAAGAGAGGTTCCTTCGGTGAAAGATTTAAAAGATTGAGTTTTGCATAATCTGAAAGGCGAAATGTATTGTATATGATGCATACAAGCAAAATGACTGTATTTTGCCTTCTGTAAAATAACAAGAGGTCTTGCAAATATAAGTCAATTATAAAGTCTTTTGGAAGCCCCCATCATAGCGGTATTTGACATTCATCACTAGATTCTGGGGTTTTAGCATGGAAACAGTGCTTCAGTTCAACATCTCTTAACATTTAGAATTTGTTCCTATTTTGTAGCTGGGAACCAATACAGGAGAAACTGTGTGAGTGAAAGATCCTATATCTAAAGATCCCTCAGCTCTGAATTTCTGGTTTTGACTCCTTAAATATATTTAAAAATCTAGGCCCAAAACTTGATGACCATGAAGAGTTTCTGGCAGCCTTTGTTGCTGATGAGATGCTTTTTACACGAACAGAGTGATTCTGCAGATACAGCGTACACTGGCCAAAGGCCTCCTCTTGGTAGAGCTGCAGCAGAATCGCCACCCTTACCAGTGGTTTGCAGTGTCATGTTTAGTTATTTACATTAATATATTTAATATTTAGTTAAGCCAAGAAAAGTATAAGCCACCTCCTATGGAAATCAAGAGAAAGTCAGTGTGAGCTCCTCATTGCCACATTGATGCCCTAAGGACTTACACCCTCCTGAGATACTTTGAGGGCTTTTTTTCCTGTTCCTGACAGAATAACATGTGGTAGTGTGCTTAATGAGTAAAATTACTACTGCTGGAAAAATGTTTTTTCAAGTTATACTTTCTTCTTACACTGTGCTATTACTAGAACGACTGATAACTTATTTTTTTCATGTCTTTGTCTCTTACCTAGCAGGATAATGGTATCTTAGTAATTTCGGTATGTTCAGAATGGTAAAAATCTCTGCTGTTTTGTTTACAGCAAAATACTTACCTTTTCCGAATTGCAACAGCCTTTTTTCATGCTACAGAAATATTATCTTTTAGAGAAAATAGATGGTGACAGTTTGTGTATCTGTAAGATCAGCTCATACGTCCTCTTGAAGGGTAACTTCATAGATTCATGGAATGGGTTGGAAAGGACCTTAAAGATATCATTATTTCTGTGCATGTATGCAATTGACCCGGGAACTTAGAGTTTGCAGTGTCTTATCCTAAATAAACTATATGCGTATGGTTTGAAAAATTAAGTGGATTCATAACAAAGTCGTTGCTTCAGTTTGGGTTTATGAAGCAGCATTCCGAATGAAATTCTGTCTTGTTTGATGTACACGCGTGTTTTGGTTCTGAGATGCAACGCTTTTGAGGTGAAAAAGAGCAATTCCCTATTCCCACTAATTCCTTGCTTCTGAGCAGGATCTGTTCGTTTCTAAGGGCAGTGAAAGTCAGGTGAATTTTGAGTCCGGGTAGGGATGGACGGGGCCTTCATGGCCGGGCTGAGGAGCAGCTGTCCCCTCTGCCGGCAGGCAGCGTCTGGCAAAAACCCTTTTCTTTCCTCTTTCAGGAGAGGACGCGAGCAGCTCTGTTCCCTGCTAGGCAGCCCCGAGATGCCATTTTGAGAGGTTAAATGACTTTCTAAATGCTGCGGGGCGGGCAGGGATTGCGTTACCGGCCCCGCGTTCCAGCGCCCGCAGGCCCCGCAGGCCCCGCAGGCCCCGCAGGCCCCGCAGGCCCCGCAGGCCCCGCAGGCCCCGGTCCCGTTCCCGCAGGCCCCGGCCCGCCCCTGCCCTGCTCGGCGGGGCGAGACCCGGGGCGGTTCTCCGTAAAGGGGCCCGGGAAAGGGAGTGCCGCTCTCCTCCAGCTCCTTCTGGGGCCGCTCCTAGCATTGCAGCCGCTCTAGATGGGAGAGAGACACCGTCTCATCTAGTGTCTTTCATTTCTGGAGGATTTCGGGGTTTTGGGATGCCTCCGAGTAAGTGTAAGAACTTATTCGGAAAGAACTTGAAGTATTTTTAGATATCAGAAATCCTCGCGGCTCTGTTTAATTTTGCTTAGCTGTAACAGTGTTTATAAGGACTTTCTGGAAAGTGATTATTGTGCTAAAAATATTTCTTTGAGAGCCAGAAAGTTACTTTTCTGATGCATTTCTTGCTTTCTCATTTTTGAAGTTGCTACCTATATTTACAGTATTATGTAAATTCTAGGTAAATATTCACTTTTTTCCATGGCGATGTAGGTTTGTGTATTTGCTTGTTTTCTCATCTCTTCCCATGGATACAAAATAGCAATTTGAAGTAACATGTTTTAAAGATTGTAGAACTCCCATTTAATATTTGCACTGCAGCAGTACTTGGTTGTTCTTTGGCAGAACAATGGTTGTATACTTAGTGCACACTTCTGAAAGCCTTCACCATTAAAAAAAAAAACAAAACCCACAAACTGCAGAGAATATCATTAAGGCTTTTTATAATAGAACCGTGTTTGTATTTAAAGGTTCAAGTTGACTTTGGAACAGAATGCTCTGGAATATTTATTGTAGTTGTTACAGTGCACAGATACAGCAACGTCAGCTTATATCTGCTCTTGCTGTAGGGTCATTAAGACGTGTCTTGTGTACTTCTCTGAGGCTGCATAAATATTTTCAGGTAAAAGAAATGAAGGAGGAGATCTTAATTTGAAACTCTGGCCATGTTGTGTTGTGGGTTTTGGTGTTGTTCCCCCCCTTTTAATTCAGGTTGTAGATCATTTTGCCAATCAGGTGTCCGTAACTGTTGACTCTTTCCTCTACCTTTTGTATGTTATCACAAAAATGAGATAAATAATGATTCCAGATTTCCTTCAAGAGCTAAGTACAGTTTTGTTTGCGGGAAGGCTCAGCAAGGGCATGAGATACCACATTTATTGGAGCCTAAATGATGAATATTGTGTATCAAGTGCTGTGAAATGTACAGAGCAAATCAACTGAAAAAATATCTTCTCCAGCAACTGGTTGGAGTTGTATTATTTGTAAAATAATATGAAGCTGTTAGATCATGGGATTTTTCTTCATGGCATGTAACCTCTTTGTAGCAAAAGAGGTAAAATGATCCTGGTTGCGGTTAGCAATGCAGCTCTCTTGTCAAAGGAATTCCTTTTATTCCCCTCCCTCCTCCCACAAATAAAAGCAATCACCCATTGAAACGGGGAGTCCTATGTCAAAATTCTGCAGTTGTTTTAGTTAGAACGAAGCACTCGCAGAGAGTATCTTGTTCTGATGAAAATTCTTTCTGAGAGTTGCTGCCGCTCCATCCCTGAGCTCCCCCAAACCAAAGGGATCAAACTGATTCTTTCTGTTTCACTGCAGGGAGTCTTTTATGTCTTCTACCTCTGCCAGCGGAAGTGTCTCTGGTACAGGTTGGAGAATTTTTCTTCTCCTCAGCCTGAACATGAGAAATCTAGTCTTGACTGGTTACTGTCCACTCCACAAGTTTAAAATCTGAACATAAACTTTTTGGGAAAATTCAGTTTACCCTAAGGTCAATAAAATTTGACCTTAAGAGCAAAAATGAAAATGGATGTTGTATCTCATTTTCTTAGTAAGACTATGTATAGTAAAAATAAATTACTTGATCACCTCATGTACTCTTTAGCCAAATTCTTCTCAATGTTTTCTCAACTTACTGTGTCCCATGCTGTATTTCAAAATGTGTTGCATTGGTTAAAAAAATATGTTTATTCCCAAAAAGCAGTATGCTGTGGGTGCAGCTGCTGTTAAGTATATATAAAGGTAACTGATATATATATATATAAAAAAAAAAACCACCACCTTTTTGTTTCTGTTCCAATGTGTACATTTATAATGGGTTTCAGTGCAGTTCTGATGGTTTCATCGTTTTCAAACTGAGATCTCAGTGGTTATAGTGCCTAGAAGTGGAAAAAAGGACTACAAATGCACTGAAAATGTATTTTCTAAGGTAGGCCAGTTCAGAAACTTCAAGCAGTCTAACTGTGATGGTAAAGCCCCTGTGCTGAGATCCAGGGTAAATTAGGAGATGCAGAGCTCTGGGTAAAATTGTATCACCAACACCCAACTTCGGCCTTTTGACTGAAATAAAGTGTAGCTGCTGCAGTCACGCTCTGAGTTAGTAATGAACATATCTGAATTATGTTGCTTCTGCCCACGCATGCTTACCTTGCAAAATGTTTGCATAGATCTTCATAAAAACACTTCCCTTAATCTGCCGTGGCAAGCAACAAAATTATTTTGGCACTAAAATAGCAAGGTATTTGAGCTAACAACCTTGCAAATGGAGGATATGTGCTGTATGCTATATGTGCTGTATGCTTTTTGCTGTAAAGCTCTCTGTTTGTTCACCTATCTGATAGGGCAATGAGATAATGGGTGGTTCTGCGCCTTTCACTTCTTTTGTTATATTCTATGTAGCAATTGTGGTGACCAGGTTAAGTCATTTCATTGTCCTGATCTGTCAGAAATCCAACCAATCAAAAAACAAAACCAAACCAACCAAACAAAAAACCCCAACACCAAAACCATCGCATCGGTTATTTGAGGAACCTCATCCTTTGGCTACATGGGGTTACTAGCTCTGGTCTGCAACTGGGGGAAGAATAGTGGGATCAAGACTAAATCTTTTGATTTTGGCTCACTGTTCTGCTGAATTAAAACAGAAATCATAGCCAGCAGGCTGCAGGCTCAGTCTTTCAGGTCTGGGTCCCCCAGTACAAGAGAGAGACTGATGGAATGGTGCGGCCTGCAGCAGAGGGGCTGCCAAGCACCAGATGTGTTTGTTCAACCTGCAGAAGGCTGAGGAATGATCTGTTTGTTGTCTTCAGCTACCCAATGGGTATTTTAGAGAAGGTGGAGCTAGAGTCTTCCCAGGAGTGCATGTTGAAAGGATGATAAATTAGTGGTTACAAGTTACAGCAAGGTAATTTCTTACTGGATTAAAAAAAAAAAATAATAATTAGAATGGTGAGGTACTGGTCTTGTTGCTGAGAGAGACTGCAGAACTGCCATTCTTGGATGTGTTTAAGATATTACTGGACAAAGTCCTGAGAAACTTACACTAACTTTGAATTTGGCTTTTGTGTTGGGCAGGAGGTTGGACTAAGCGACTTTTAGAGGCTTCTTCCAACCTCTGTGAGTTGATGGTTCTATCTGACAGCAACTTGGGTGTGCAAGGTTGCCAGTTTGTGTGAAGTGGTCACCTTGCCTTCCTCTGGAGCTCTGACACTTTGTCTCATCTGATTTCTAACCCAGTCCAATAGGTTGCTTGGTTGGTCCTTTTTAATTGGCATCATTTTACTCAACTGAGTTAGTGAACGGAGGACAGGAGCAAAAATTGCTTGACCTTGTTGAACACCAGTCATGTTAGTTTATCTGGCTGCACTGGTTAAATTTGATTTGTATTGTGTACAAGGGGGTTAAAATGAAAGCTGGAACTTCAGTATGTATTTGTAAGTGTACCACCATCTTCCTTTTGTTTCACAGTTGAGGGAAGAACTCAGCTAATCGATGTGGCACTGAGTGATGACCCCTTTTTTAGGGTTGGATTGGTGGGCTTTGCTAGCAGATCTTTCTTCAGAAGGAGACTTCGCAGAATTTTTTTTTTTTTTCAATTTAATTCTAAAATTAGTTACTTGTAACTAAGGTTTGTTTATTTCAGATGGCCTGAGTTCTAGTTATCTAAAGGTCTAGGTTGGGGCATGAAGAACTATGTAGACTATTTTTTCTGTTTACCCCCATTTGTGGTAGTCTTCTATTCCCTGATTAAGTCTGTCTTTATACAGAGAACTGAGGCAGGAGAGCTGCCAAATCGTTTAGTGCTACAGGCTATCTGAGAATCTCAATCTGAATATTTTGTCAGTGGGAGCTATTGGGTAGATGCCTAGCACGTTGGGGTTGTTTTTGTTGGGGGGTGTGTTTGTTGGTTTTTTTGGGGGTTGGTTTGTTTTTGTTGGGTTTTTTTGGTTTTTTTGGTTTTTTTTTTTTTTAGTCTGACCACTTAGTTATCTAAATCGATTTGGGCTCCTATTTTATTTTAAATCTTAGCATCTGTATTAGCAAAAGTACATAGCCTTGTGCTACAGCAGTTACAGTTTTTAAGATAATGGGTGTTTGTGACCTGGGAAAGATAACATAATAGGATGGATGTTAAATGTTGTTTGTTTCTAAGAGCATATTTGAAACAATGGAAAGACTTTAAAAAATGTTGAGGTTCTGAAGTGTTTCTTCTGTCAGTGTCAGATTTGGCAGTGGCTCACACACATGAGAAACAATTTGCCAGGGATGGAGTAACTCTTAATGTACTTCTTGTGAGTCCCATAATTTTTCTGCAAATGTTAAAATCCTATTGTAGGACTTAGAAGGGGGGAGTTCACTTTGAAGTGAACTAAAAGTACTTTTCTTCCTTTCGTGAGGTAAGGTATGAAAAGGCTATAGGTTGAACTGTTGGCCTGTAAGCAATTATTTTTATATAGATATAATCGAAAACTGACAGCAAATTTTTTTCAGCATAAGTTTATGCACATCGGGTTTTCAAACTCAAGAAAGGACAATGGTATCATTTCTGTAATAATATGTAATAAACTCTGACAGGTTTTGAATTGGTGTCCTGGCTATCTGCAAGTCTTGCACAATTAAATCATTACATTCTTTTTTCCAGTTGCATTTTTCTTGGCTATGTTATCAAATGTGAATGTTATCACTCAAATCCACAGAATGCTTTTCATTTTAAATTGTTAAAGAAACCATGATGGAATTTGGTGGAGGACCAGAAACCTTAAGGCAGATTACTAAACTAGAGAAAATTCCCCAAATACTAGAGTCAAGACTCTTTTTCACCTGTTCCTTGTATATATCCTAAATATCAGCTGTGTACTGGCGTATTGAGTAAGATCTATTAGCCTATCCTCTTGTTACTATTTCTTTCAATTTTGACTGTCTGAAAATGACAATTTCTGTACTGCACATATATAAATGTATGAAGGTAACTTCAAAGGACCAGTGTTAGCTTTCAAGTCATGTTTACTTGTAAGATGGTGCCTATGAGTTAAGCCTGAAAACAGAATATTCATAGAATGCTTTGGGTTGGAAGGGACCTTTAAAGGTCATCTAGTCCAACACCCTTGCAGTGAGCAGGGACATCTTCAACTAGATCAGGCTGCCCAGAACCCCATCCAGCCTGACCTTGAAGGTTGCCAGGGATGGGGCATGCGCTGCCTCTTGGGGCAACCTGTTCCAGTGCTTCACCACCCTCATTGTAAAAAATTTCTTCCTTATATCTAGTTTAAATCCACCCTCTTTTAGTTTAGAACCACTACCCCTTGTCCTATTGCAACAGGCCCTACTAAAAAGTCTGTCCCATGTTCGTTTGTTTACACTGCGTGTTGATAGCAGTTGTGCAACTGTTACTTCTTTTCTATGGCTTGTTTTTTTTCCCCCAAACATCATTAGAAGGTGGAAATACAAGCATTTAGTATCTTTCTTGGCTTTTATTTAAAACTGTGCGTTTGATGTTTTCCTTTGTGTTACTGTTTTTAATTAAAATTTATTGAAACATCAACAAGAAATAGAATGGATCTGTGAACTGGAAAGCTTTTTCAAATATGGCTGTAGTTTTATCAAAGAAAACTCAAGAAAATGTCAGGGAAATACCACTGTGTTTCTTTTATGTGGGGTTTTTTTGTTTTGTTGTGTTTTCCTCTTGCATTAACTTGGGCTTTTTCCTTGGAATTCCTTGGATATTTGGGCTTTCTTCCTTGTCTTTTGGTTTTCTTTTTTTTTGTGTGTGTGTATCATTTAAATTTGAATTATCAATTTAAATATCATTACTGTCTGAAAGCAGAGGTGCTCTTGCAGAGGATTAGCTAATGAAAGAAGTGAAAATTGTTCCTCCTCTGGAATAGTCTTTGTAACATCTGTATTTGAAAATTTTCTCACATAAAAAGTGGCTTTTTGGATTATTTTTTAGTAGCACATAAACTGAATAGCATCAGAGGAAGCCTTTTTAAGGAGGATAAAATAAAGATAATAAGATAAATGTAGTAAAGACAAGACCCAATTATAGGCAACTTCCCATTATAATTGTGTGGTGTTTCTTAGTACTGCAGTAGCAAAAATCATGATCTCGAGAGTTCCGAGATTCTCCATAAATGATTTTAGTTTCACTGTTGCTGACAGTGGCTTGGAAGACTCTTTATCTGCTTTTCAGTGGTAGCTGCCTATCCTGGTGGTGCTGTATAATTGGCTTTTCATACAATTATTTGTCCTAAAAACATAACATCAGAACAGTCTAAAGTATTAAATGGGCTTTTCTGTTTGTTCAGTGTTGTATCCTGTCATGCTTTTAGGCAAAAAGAAGCCCTTTTAGCTCATCAGCGTACATCCAACTTTAGATACGAAGTCAGAGCTTAAGCTGCAAAAACTTCTAACATTCATGACTACATGAAAGAAAGCAGTTGACAGAAGAGTGTAAGAATTGTAAAAGTCTAAGATTATTATTTTCTTAAAGCATAGAAAATATTTTTAAAAATAATCCAGGTCCTGAAAGACCTGTAGAAAAATAATGTGCTATTAGTGTGCAATGATGGAAAAGTTGTTTTGTCATTACTTCATGTGTAGTAGACAATTTGGTTTTTAGGATGCTGCTCTATAGAGTCAGTGCACATGGAGCAGCATGGCAGGGCTGAGGAGCTTCGGGGTGAGTACTGCCCTTGCTGTGCTGTACGGCTAGGGAGAATTCTGGAGTATTTTAACTCCTGTCTGGAGAGGAGCAGTAACTAAAACAAAGCTATTCTCTCTCCACTTCCTTTCTGTACCTCTTTCATTATCCTAAACAGTCTCTCTCCTCTTCATCCCATTCAAAGGATAAATATTTTCGGTTATTCAATTTTTTAAGACACCTTCCTATATACATTGCTGATAAACTTTTCTTTGTTACGACCTCTCAAGCTGATGGAGGGTGAAATCTTGTTCTTCCTCCTCCTATGAATATACCTTTGAAAGTCTCATCTATCAACTCGAACAGAAGGGTATCGTTTCATCTGCCAGTGTTTTTCCTCTATTTGGTGTAACATTCTGTATCTTTAAGAGCATCTTGATCATGCAGTTTCTAAATGATCAGGTGTCTTTTTTTTTTCTCTTTTTCCCCTCAGAGGCAGATAATAGGGTTCTGAAGCTGCTTTTCAGTTTGTCAATTCTAGGATCAAGTTACAAGTAGCGTGATAAGAATTACTTATCCAAACTGCTGCTCTTTTTCAGTATCTAAGAATGTTCCTCTTGAGATAACTTATAAGTATTTTGCTGCTTATAACAAGGGGGAACTATGAGCAGGTCTCAGCTTATTTAACAAAAGAAAACACCCCCTACAACCAGCCAAGAAGACCTCACCTCCCCCAAACCAGTTTGCTGGACTGCGCATAGAAGAACTGATACTGTCATTGTACAAATTGCAATGCATTAGGTTCTGTTGACAAAGAGATAAACCTTACCCCTGAGTGAGTATGTAGACAAGGAAAGCCCACAAGCTCTTCATTCATGAGAAGAATTCTTGAGTGCTTGAATCTCTAAGCTTTTTGAGCTGTATAGTGTGGAATATGTACTGGGGGGTTGCCCCCTCTCCCTCCCAAGTTGGATCAGGAAACACAAAATAACCTGAGGCCATTTTATGCCTTTGCAAGCCTTGGCAAGAGTTAGTAGTCCTGTTCAAGGACACTATTAGGAGTTTTTAGTTTGGGTCATGCATATCTGTGTCCCATGTCATCATTGTTTCCTCTTTATGTTCCCTACTCCCTTCTCCGCTTTTAGGAAAGGCCAAGACCCATGTAGTCTGATCTACATGGGGTTTTGGGGGTTTGACAGTCTGAAACTCATTTAATCAGTTCACTGAATTATCATATAACATTCTGGTTTATTAGAGACAGATATCCTGTATTTTAAAGAACTTGAGAATTTCTGGATCTCACCTGACTTCCAGACATATATGCACAAGCAGAATATATTACAGCATCTTGAGCTCCCCCTTTCCTGGGTTTCCTGTACCTTCAGACTTTTTTTTTTTTGTTCTTACCCCAAATATTCTTTTTCTTCCTAAATAAGGATGAGTGAAGTTATGGAGATGCTTATATTACACTAATGGCAGGCATCTGCTCTAGTGACTGCCAGAATATGATTGCATGCTGCTTTGATCAAGACTTAGTTGCATTGCTTAGATCTTTCAAGTTCTGTTTTCTTTTTAAATATAAAGAGCTGTATGCTTGTTACTGAGTTGTTGTGTGGTTCTGTTTAAATCTACTCAAATATTTGTTCTATTTTAGTTTTGAGAATATACTAATGTGAGAAGGAATGTGCAAGAGTACTGCTTCTATTCAGCAGAACTTCTGTTTAAACATATTCATTTATTTCTGCTCACTTTAGTAACTTGTATTTTTTTTATCTTGTGACTTTTCTAGAGCCAGCAGAACCGTCAGACTTTCTAATCTTCCTCGTGTGCTTGAAAGCTATTTCCTGACTTGCAGTCGTGTATACTTCAATAAATCACTTGAAGTAAATGCAAGGATGTATCTGGGGTACATACTTTCTTTTGCAGAATCTTCCACTGTTAATGCAATCCCAAGAAAGTAACCCATTTTTGACACTGAGTTGAGTTGGTAGGGCTGATAGAAGTACACAGCTTTCCTAACTATGGGGCAATGTGAAAGATACTCCTATAAACGGAGCCTGCTGCTGCATGGCTATGTAATTCTCTGTCAATTTTAGTAATTTTCAGAGTTACTTATAAAAAGATGGAAGGTCATTTCATCCTTCGTAACATTCTGTTGTTTATAAAGAAGGGGCTACATAAATAACATTTCTTTGTTTTTTTTACGTTCTAAAAACGTTGGAATATCGAGCTTGTTCCTTCTTGGCTTTGCAAGACAGGTAATCTTATAAATTTCAAATCCATAACCTGTACATTTTTACCACAACTGTTAGTTCTAACAATTGCATTTCAGATTTGAACAAGCAAAAGTGGTCATGATAGTGTGTATATATCTCTTCCTTTTATAATCTTGTTTAATTATATGGTATACATATGGGAGTTTTAATTGATGTACCTTGCTGTAAAAAGAAAACAGAGCCAAAATGTAAATAACCAATGCTTTATAAAACACTTGAGGAAAAACTGACTTTATTCTGTTGTTTACTTTCAATTTGCTCTTGGACAGCCTTTCACCTTTCTTCACTTGACTGAGGAAGCTGCTACCCTGAACTGGGATTCTTTTCTATTTTCAATGAATACTCTTGGAAACTATCCAGCATTGAAATCTATCAGCACTCCCAAGTGTCTTGCATTCTGGTCAAACAGGGAATGCTGAAGTTCCAGTAGGTCATTAATGGGGTGAAATTTGTTTCTGCAAGGAGTAAGGAAATTCAGTGGCTTTCTGGTTTATAAGTCAGATGCTAGCTTGTCACTTGAGCAGCGTACACCTAGATGAGGCCGAATGTCTTTAGAGCCCAGGAGGTATTCGTCTGCAGTCGGGCCCTTTTCTTGCTGAATCTTTGAGCAGTGCTATGTATGGTCTGTATTCTGTGTTATAGGAGATTAAAACACAGAAACATGTGAGATAAGGTAATCTGTCAACCTTATATGGAGGTCTTTGTTGCCTTCCCCCAAATTTCACAGTAACGATTCCTTTTTATAAATAGTTCTATAAGTTGCTTAGGAGGAGGAGGCAGCTGCTCTATAGACTAGGATGCTAAGGAAAAATATTTAGCTCCAGTTTTGCCTGTATAGTTTTGTAAAATACATGTCATGCATGTGAAGTGTCAAATCAGCTGAAGTTCATATAAAGCTTTAGCAATAGCCTATGAAGAAGCTACCAACGTTAAACATTTTGCCTGTTCTTTTATTTCTCTATTAACCCTGGTATTTGCTTGACAGTTTAATAGAATCCAGATGATTCTCAGTGTAAGAGGGACAGAGGTTACCTGTGTATTTGAACTCCTTTTTGCATTTTTCCTTGGTTAAAATAAGAATTTTATTCACTTACTTGGGTAGGAAATGAAATACCTAAGTTAAGGGAACATGCAAAGATGCTCTTTTCCTTTCTCTTGAATATCCCAGAAAGTACTAATGGAGCAGCAATTACTTAAGTAATTAATAATTTAAAGTGTATCTAAAATTTATTTTAGCTTTTTGTTGAAAGATATATGTTGCAGGGTGTAATAATGTATACATCTGAAATAGCTCTACCTCCATCTTTTTTCAAAGATTTTTTTTTAAAGTTTAAATATTGCTAATTAGCAGCAACTGGGACAGTGCTGGAAAGAAAAGATCTTCCCGTGATGGTCCATGCTCTGTGCAATGGAACTTTGTCTCCACTAAATTCAAAGTGGTCCTGCACATGGGGAGTTCTGCTTGCTTAGTCTGAACAGAGGAGTGTGTGTGTTGTTTTCAGGTTTGAGGAATTTTACTTGAGATTGTTCTCTGTTCATGGGCTTAAGGGCAAAAGGAAACCCACGTAAATGCCTACCCCATTGTGCTGTAAATGGACTTAACTGTAATATATCCAGGATGCCTTTAGCAGTGTTCTTGCGATGGAGAATCCACTGCAGCCATGGGTGAATCAGTCTATAATTGATAACTCTTTAAAGTGTATTTCCTGTTTGAATTGAGATGAGATTCAAATGTCAGCTGCTGGCTCTTGTGCCTTCACTAAATAGAAAAAGCTGCTAGTGTCAGAGGGTTTGGATTTTGGTTGGTTTTTTTTCTTTTTTTGTTAGAAGTCATATTAAAGCAACAATGTCAAGTATCTTAAGTTTCTTGCAGCAGAGCAAACTTTCCAGAAGTAAAATAAACATGAAATTTTCAAAAATGTTACTGAACAATGTAACCATCAGAAATGTACATGTTTCCCTAATGGTCTCTCTCAATGTTGGTGGAAAAGCTTTTATATTAATCTTTATGCCACTCTGGAACTCAGACAGTGTAGTCTAACCTACTTTCTCTGCCTCCCAAGAATAAAATAATGTCTCGTTTGGAGTGTATTTTGCTATAAAGCATGTATTAAAACATGCGGTCATATTTCAGGAGTCTTCTCCCACCCCAAGTATGCTTAATTGGCTAAAAAAAAATTTATGCCTGTTTTCTCCCTTTTGCCCCTTCTTCCATGAGCCTTGTGCTCATCTCTGTTCAGTGAGCATGTCTTGAGCAAGTGCAGCAGAGAATGGTCACTTGTACTCATAAGGTCTATCTTGGAATGCCCTGTTCATCCACAACTTGTAGGATGATGCTTTAACTTCTATATTAATATATTAAAATGTGTCTGAAGGAAAGCGTCTCTCAGTTAAGTTTGTTAGCATACCATCAAGATTGTCAGAGTGGTTAAAGGTACGTGCAGAATACCAAGCGCATTGGAGTTCTCAGCAGGCTTAAGCAGGTGGGTGCTTTTTAGCTTGGGTGGTAGCACACCACGGGTGCCTGTAGAGCTTTGTTAACAAAAACCTCTCCCTGGCTGAAGAAGCTATGGGTTTAATTTAGTCATTTTTTTTAAAGTCCTATTTTTCAGGGTACAGCCCATCTTTTACAGTATTTGTTCATAGAAGGTGATTTTGCTATATAAAATGAACCTGTTCCCAGGCAGTTAACCAGAAGATATCTGTATTGTTCTCTGTAAGTAGCCTATCACCAGTATTTACCACAATTTTTTTTCATTGTGGGTTTTCAAAAAAAAGGCTTAGTTTTCTTTCAGATCCTTCATGACGGCACCAGTAGTCCTGTGTATTTGGAGAAGAGAGTTTGAGATGAGATAAACTGGAATTCTTTACCATTACTTCTGAATATATAAATTGGTAGGAAATGTGAGCAGCCAGATTAGATATTTAGTTAACTATACAGCATGTCCAAGAACTTGGTGGTGAGTTTTCCTGCCCCGTGTTTGTGTGTCTTCAGGTCTATTCTGTATGTAGTATTTTTTTCACAAATCTCTCTTTAGAAATCTTAGGTCAACTTGAAAGGGTCCATGACTTGGTGGCCAAAGACCTACAGGCAGTATAACATTCCAGCATTCTGAGTGTATAATTGTTAGACCTAATAGCTGAAGTGGCTGCGGATTTCTGAGCAGCTTGGTCTCCATGCGGAATTACCCATGTGTATTACTTCCTCCGAGATGGAGCAATGCCTTACTCTAACCTGTTCACCTCAGCTGGAGCAGAGGTTGAGGCCATGGTGGCCTGAGTTTGGACTTGCAAATCAAGTTCTGTATCATCATGCAAGTGGCAAGGATGGAAATTCTTTTTATGGTCATATCTTCTAAGATCCTAATGAGTAAAAAGATACTTCAGCAGTATCCAGTTTGTTTTATTATTTGAGATTTTTCTTCTAATTCCCCTAATTCATTTTTTTCTGAAATAAGTGTCTGAAGAAATTTCAGGGACCAAGTATGCAGGAAAAGTTCCTAGTGCAAATTTCTTAACAAAACACTTCTGATTCCATAATTATAGCTTTGTTTTGAGTTGTTATATATATATATTTTTTTTTTAATCTGTAACCTCTTGCAAAAAAAGACAGCTTGTGTTTTCTGGGGATGGGACTAATAGTTGTTTTAGTAACAGATCATTCTTACTGTATCAGGAAGAGTACTACCCTGTGGTTTTTGGTTTTTTAAACAGATGAAGGAAAGTTCAGTCCACTTGATCAGATACAATCAAGTGCTACCAAGGTAATTTCATACAGAAGGGTTTTTTGTACCATTGAATGATGAAAAATGGTAAAACTTTTAGTTCTGTATCTTCTCTGACAAAGACTTCAAGTTGTTTCTGTAACATTAGTTAATTGTGGAAAGCCAGAACATCCCTTTAGATAACCATGTGGAATGTTGTGCATTAGAATAATACCGGATTTTGACTTCCTGAAGTTTTATCCAAAAGAATCTAATGTATAGACCACGAGTACCTAAAGTTTAGATACTACACATGGATCAAATGAATTCTGAAGTTGTCTAGACTAATGTGAAATATTTTTATATGCCTTTCTTTTTGTTTTGTTATACAGTATTGTACAGTTAGTGACTTTAAAGAAAGCAGGAGACTGGATGTAATGTCTTTTGTCTTGAGCTAAAAGGTGTTGTCTGCAAAAAGCTCCTGTGCTTGATTGTCTGCTCTAAAGACTTTTTTGGAGAGTTTGGTTATTCTCCAAATGTTCTATCACTATTTCACAGAAATGAGGTTGTATTCTGGGGAACATGGATGGGCCTACTGGGAACCAAACTTTATATATTTATCAACAGCTCAGTGTCCAGCTGGAGACTGGTGACAAGTGGTGTCCTTCAGGGTCCATACTGGGACCAGCGCTGTTTAATATCTTCATCAATGACATAGTGGGATTGAGCGCACCCTCAGCAAGTTCACAGATGACACCAAGCTGAGTGGTGCAGTTGACACACCTGAGGGATGGGATGCCATCCAGGGGGACCTGGACAAGCTTGAGAAGTGGGTCTGTTTGAACTACATGAGGTTCAACAAGGCCAAGTGCAAGGTCCTGCACCTGGGTCAGGGCAACCCCCAATATCAATACAGGCTGGGGGATGAAGGGATTGAGAGCAGCCCTGCGGAGAAGGACTTGGGGGTACTAGTGGGTGAAAAGCTGGACGTGAGCCAACAATGTGCGCTTGCAGCCCAGAAAGCCAACCGTATCCTGGGCTGCATCAAAAGCAGCATAGCAGAAGGAGGTGATTTTGCCCCTCTGCTCTGGTGAGACCCCACCAGAGTACTGTGTCCAGCTCTGGGGTCTTCAGCACGGGACAGACATGGGCCTGTTGGAGCGGGTCCAGAGGAGGGCCACAAAAATGGTCAGAGGGATGGAACACCTCTCCTATGAGGAAAGGCTGAGAGAGTTGGGGTTGTTCAGCCTGGAGAAGAGAAGGCTCTGGGGAGACCTTATTGCAGCCTTTCAGTACTTAGAGGCTTACAAGAAAGATGGGGAAAGTCTTTCTGGCAGGGCCTGTTGCGACAGGACAAGGGGTAGTGGTTTTACACTAAAAGAGGGTGGATTTAAACTAGATATAAGGAAGAAATTTTTTACAATGAAGGTGGTGAAGCACTGGAACAGGTTGCTCCGAGTCGTGGTGGATGCCCCATCCCCGGCAACCTTCAAGGTCAGGCTGGACGGGGCTCTGGGCAACCTGATCTAGTTGAAGATGTCCCTGCTCACTGCAAGGGTGTTGGACTAGATGACCTTTAAAGGTCCTTTCCAACCCAAAGCATTCTATGATTCTATATTTATATATCCTTATGTAGATGATTGTCAACAGCTGGAATCTCCAAAGGATGCACAGGCCTTTTGTAGCATTGTAAGCTGCCACATCTGCTTCCTATTTGAGCATCCTTATTGTAGTCAGTTTTTCCCGAAGCAGTATTGATAAGTCATAACTAGTCTGAAGGAAAACACTTTGCAGTACACTTCAATAAAAATCTAGTGTTGATTAAAGTATGACTAATCACTTATAGAAAGCAAAATATGCGCTGTGGGTTTTTTTATCACTAGGGATTACATCAGTTGGAGCCTAAATTTAGGGTTTAGTGTATAAATACGAATGCTCTTCCCCCTTCTTGATATGATGCAAACTGCATGAATTTCATTTAAATGTACTTCCCTTGCTTTTGTAGTCACTGCCAGTTTTAAGATTTAATGATAGTTGACTGATTCTTTCATTTTACTTTACAATGGTGGAAACAAATATGAATTTTAAGGTTTATATGTTTTAGCAGAACTTAAACAGATTTTATTGAGAGAGGCAAGAATTCTGTGCTTTTGAGCCTCTAATGCCAATAGGATTTTGGTTTCAGTACAGGCCCTTTAATAGAATCTGTGCATTTTTGTAGCTCCAGGGAAAAAAAAGTGTTCAACTAGGTCTCTGTGCCAGCTGCTAACTTCTGGACGTTAAGGTTTCCATATTCTTCTTAAATAGTTCTCATCGCTGACAACTGAAATGCATGATGACTGACCTTCAACTGTTTTCTGTCTGTCAGATCTAACAGGGGAAAGCATTCATACTTTTGAGTGTTCTGATGTGAAGGACTGAGTTATGACAGAGACGTAGGTGTTTATTTTGCTTTTGGGGAGGAACACTTTTGAGCTAATAAAGAAGTGTTTTTATGATGTTTAGAAGAACGTTAATTGTAAGGACTCAGTACTCAGTCTGTTTAAACTGCCAAAAATATCTAGATATGTTTGTATTCTCATATCTGAATGAAAAAGTAATTTTTTTGAGCTCCAGCACATGTTGCGTTCGTTCCCCCACGAGTGTTATTTTACTACGTTGAAAGTTAGAGTGTAGTCCACATAGTTTTCTGTAGGAAAACTTCTGTACCTGATAAGTCTGCTCATGGTAAAGGCCTTTAACCATTTGGGCAGGGATGTCTGAGGTGTCTCCTGATTTCCTTAAAGATGCTGTCATGCTTCCATGTGTTCAGAGCTGTTGAGATGATGGCTCTGACTTAGTGGCTTGCTGAAGGCAGTGATCTCCTTGGAAAGGTTTTCCTCATTCCCAAGTACGTGTTCCTTGTCAGAAGTTACCAACCCCACAAGCTGTGTTTAATACAACTCTACGTGGTTATGTGTATTGGGTTTGCATGGCAAGGTTTTGGTAGCAGGGGGGCTACAGGGGTGACTTCTGTGAGAAGCTGCTAGGAGCTTCCCCCATGTCCAACACAGCCAATGCTGGTCGGCTCCAAGATGGACCCATTGCTGGCCAAGGCTGAGCCCATCAGCGAGTGTGGTAGCGCCTCTGGGATGACATAGTTAAGAAGGGGGAACAAAAAAACAACTGTGCAACTGCAGCTAGAGAGAGGAGTGAGAATAGGTGAGAGGAACAGCCCTGCAGACACCAAGGTCAGTGAAGGAGGAGGGGAGGAGGTGCTCCAGGCACCAGAGCAGAGATTCCCCTGCAGCCTGTGGTGAAGACCATGGTGAGGCAGGCTGTCCCCCTGCAGCCCAGGGAAGTTAACGGGGGAGCAGATATCCTCCTGCAGCCCATGGAGGACCCCACGCTAGAGCAGGTGGATGCCCAAAGGAGGCTGTGACCCTGCTGGAGCAGGCTCCTGCCAGGACCTATGGCCCTGTGGGGGACCTACGCTGGAGCAGTCTGTTCCTGAAGGACTGCACCCCATGGGAGGGACCCACGCTGGAGCAGTTCATGAAGAACTGCAGCCTGTGGGAAGGACCCACGCTGGAGCAGGGAGGAGTGTGAGGAGTCCTCCCACAACCATTAATCCTACGCATGCATGCAGAGGTATAAGTCAATGTGATAGAACATTAGTGAAATTTTGGATTCTGTTTATTCTGTTGTATTTTGATAGTGCTCAAGACCATGGGATTTTAAAGTTGTGGCAGAACTTTTTTTTGTTAATCAAAGAGTTCCTGAAAATGTTTTTCACTGTTTGAATTACTCTGTAAAAAGACAAACTGAAGAAATACTTGAACTTTTGCAGGAATCTCAGGGGGAGGGAGAAGAGGATCACCTATCAAAATGTGGTCTGATATGTCCTGCGGCACAGGCAGAAGCTAGATTTCATTGGCTCTTTTGTCAGAGAGAAATTGAAGTCTGGGCAGCATTCCCAGGATCAGTATTATGATAAGAATGTACGCCTCTGGGTCTGTGTGCCAAGTGATCAGATTTTATTGTTGCTTCCATCCATGCAAGGCAACCTATTACCAGGTGGCGAGTAGGGCCCCATGAGGGTCTGAAGCATGCTGGGAAAGTCAACTATGAAATTTGCCTGATGGTTAAACAGCATCCCAGGAGCTTGGGTCTTTTTTGTTAAATTTTTGAGACTCGGGAAGGCTTGCGAAGTCCATGGTACTAAAACTAGCCTTATGTTTTCAGGGGTGTCAAATGCAGCAGAAGACTGTTAATCGTGGGGCCAGTCTGTCATCAGCATCCAGAAAGGAAGTTCAGACTGTGAATGGGGGAGCTTTGGTTTGGGTACCTCCAAAGTTGAGGTAAACCAGTTGAGTTTTAGATTTCTCTTGAAAAGCAAAAGTACTTGTTAGAGAACTGTTTTGGATACTTGGAGAGCTGTGAGATATGATGAAAGAAGGAGTTGTACAGCAAAGGCTTTAGCCCAGTTTTTTGACAAAGCTTGGCAAGTCAGATTCTGACTTGACCTCTCCACGCTGAATGAACTGTCTGGCTTTGATGTGTCACCAGTGCTGCAGGCTGATGGGATTGCCTTTGAGGGTGGCCTGCTATATAACCGCTTTGTTTTAACAGCGAGCTGTTTTCAGATTCCTTTTAGCCCCAAAGTATGGACAGTCAGCCGATTTTTCAGCTTCTACTGGCTCATTGGACAAAGAACACTTAAGATGACTGAGAGGAATACTACAGCTTCAGTGGGAGCACAGAGCCTGCTCTCACAGCACAGCAGGCTGTGGAGTCCTTCGGATGACTCCAGATGATGTAGCTAGGTATGCCAAAATAAAATATACAAGATAGCCTCTAAGAAATCAGGAGGCTTAAAGTCTTTCTACTATAGGAAATTACATCTGCCAGGACAAAGTAAAAGCCTGGTGGAATTTTCTGGCCCTACTGCTGAGGCAGACTCTCATTATGGGTCTAAGGAGGTTTATGTCTGGATTCTCATGGCCCCAATAATGAATTCCTTGTGTCACTAGATGCTGTGAAGAGTACAGTGCATTGTGATTTATGCAGATTCATGTCATTCTGGAAAATGCATCCTGTCTGTCTGGTACTGCACAGTCCCGCCTTGCTCAGGAATTTATTTGTGTTCTAATACTTCTAGATATGCCCTGGGGCAATGATTTTTCAGGAGCTTGATCATGTAGAGCACTTTGTCTTGCATCTCGGCAGGAAACTCAGATGATGAAAACAGAAGCGTGTAACAAGGGCAGGGAGAGTGCCTAGCTGTGAAGCAGTGTGTTGGTCCTTCAGATGTTACCTGTTCAGGGTGTCTTCTGTGTGAGCTTGCATGGTTGTAAGGCCCAGAAGAAAAAGCTCAGGTTGTTCTAGGGCACAGATTTGCTCCTCCTATGTAAAGGGACCAAATGATGTGATGTGTGAAGAGTCTTCTGATACCTCCCGAGTAGACAAGCTCTTTAAGGACCCGGAAGAGCAGCTGTTTCAGCAAAAAAATTATGTCAGTGTGCTAGGCCTTCCTTGTCCATTGATTTAACTTCCAACTAATAATGTTCATGAAATAGATAAAAATTCTGTCTCAGTAAGAAGAACGTTGCTTGCCTCTGATAGAGAAGAAATTTTTCCTAAAAAGAGGGAGACCTGACGTAAAGAAAAGCAGTTGTATTTTTTTAATTGTACAGATTTGTCCTATATTTTCTGTCAGACTGGAAACGAAAGGTCAGTCATGACGTTTTGCGTTAGTGGCAGTGGCACTCGTTATTCTACCTGCCTGCACAAACAACCAGCCAGGTTAGCTTAGTACTTAATTTGACCAGTTGATGCTTAAGTCAGTATTCTTTATATGTGTTATCTTGTTTTCATCAAACTATTCCAAGGTAGTATTTCTGAAGTTCTGTAAACCTCCCCACAAATGATTGCAGATTTTTTCTGCCATAAAGGATCCATGCAGTAATCAATAAAGACAACAAAAACTAGGCTTTCTGAGAACAACCTGGAAGTGCTGAAAGGATCAGTGGTATCCTGAACTAATTTGAGAGTCTTGACCAGATATATAGAAAGGCCAAACCACTGTAATACAGATGTGAAGAATAGTATGACATGAAGTGCTGGAGTGCTGTATTATTCCTTGCATTTTTACTACCCTGCAAGAATAACTTAGTGATTATTTGTTAAAACTCAAGGGAATGCAGGCATAAAATTAATTTTTAAAATTAGCTTTCATATAGGTATATCTTAAGTGATCTTGAATGATTTTGAACTAGCTTAACTCAAGGATTGCATAAATGTGCTTGAACCATATTTCAGGCTCTTAATTCCCATCTTGGTACCTGGGAAACTTGGTGACCAGAGGCTAAAAAGTGATATGCTTGCTCACCCAGTTCATTTTATTTCATATAACAGTCCCATTGAATTTGGAAGGGTTTGTTCAACAAGATGTTCTTGCTCATATACCTTCACTGTTCCACGGGCAAAACCACCAAGCCCCAAATGTGCTACAGGCGGTGTGATGTTTGCTCTTCCCCAGCATGCTGTGGGGTTTTTCTCGCATGTAAATTTGTTGAAAAGATTTTCCTTAAGAAATTCATGTCCTTGGACATGAACTTTGAAGTAGGATTTGGAAATTTGGTACAGCTGCTTTCCCTTTAAAATTCCACTCAAATCTCACAGCTGTAGTAGACTTCTAAAAGCAGTATACTCACTATTTTTCAAACTCTTTCTAGCTTACAGCGACTCTGGCTAAATTTTCTAGTGGCAGTCATGAGACTGTTAACTGAAACATCTTCTAGGCTGCCATCTGGGCCTGCAGTGTGGTTTTTGTGTCCATAGGTTTCTAACAAAAAGCCTTTTGTTTAGGACTATAGTTTACCTGATAATGAATAATTTTGCGTCCAAAACCTCTCCCATCTATGGTTAACAGAGCCATCAGCTGGCCCTGAACTTTCTGACACTGCATACAGAGACATGTTGCTAGCACAACCTGCTTTTCTCCTTCTCCTCTTTGCTCCCACCCCAAATCAGATGCTGAAGGTTATTGCCCCTGGTTTTTGTTGGTTTTTTTTCTGATTTAACTCTCTGTCTGTTATCACCCTAGCCCATGCCTGTGACATGATCTGAATTTACAGGAACTTTAAAAGAAGTTCTGTTTCATAAATTGGGGTAAAGGTGTGATTAGCTGAACAGTTAACCCTGTGGAAGTGAAGTGCTGGTGGCTGGAGGAAGTAAAAGAGCAGGAAAGAAGTAACTGGAATCTGGAGTGAATGGAGAAGTATTTCACCCACAGTCTGTACCAATGAGTCCTTGTATGATCATGTACTTAATTGCAATTAAATTACTTTAACTGTTATGTTACTTTAATTAAAGTTATTTTCCAAACTTATGTTCCTTAAACGCATATAATTTTGCATTTAATATGCACACCTGAGTTCGAGATGTCTAATAGCACAAAGATTTGCCATTACACCCTTCTGTTTCTAAAAACTGTGGTAAGTCAATTTTCATTTAAAGGTAAAGCCCTTCTGAGCCTCCTGTCTTCCTGGAATTGCAGATTTCCCACGTGCCAACCCTTCCTCTCTGTTTCTGGGCTAAAAGCTGTGGTGCTTATTCAGCTACAGATTTGTCAGGGTACTGGATGTTTATAGCCACATCAGGAATGCCCTTCATATACCTCTGGTGTCTTATTCTGCTCTAAAATTTCTAATTCACACTGAAGGACTGAAAGTTACTTTTTTTTCCTTTTCCCCTCCTCAAAGGGCAATTTTAAAATTTTGGTGTATTTCCCCAACTGTAACAATTAACAATGTGCTTTCAGGAGGAAGAGATAATTTAAGATATATAAAGTAATTGACCTTAAAGCTGTGGTGAGGCAGCTGGGGCAAAGGGGGAATGAACTTGGAGGAACAGAGCACAGGGAGAGTCAAGTGCCAAGAAAGTTTGTTTTGGTCACCTCAAAAGAGGAGACAGGTGAGGGAATGAGTTGAATGTGGCCTTGGAGCTGGAGGAACTGGAGCTGCTGAGAAGGGAAGCAGGATCTAGAGGTAAGTGGGAAGACGAGAAAAAGGAATCCTCAGCCTGAGTACAGTTTCCTGCTTGAAGTGAGTCAGTCTGGCTTGAGCTTTGCCACTGCAAGTCCCTCCTGTCTGTCTGTCCTGCTCGTGGCTGTTGGTTCCTGCTCTGTGCCCTGTACTAGCAGGGTAGCCCTTTCCCTCCCACACACAGGATTAGGCTTAAATCAGCTCGGTTTAGATATTCTGACTGTTCCCTGGGACCTGCCGATGGCAGAAAATTTACAGTCCTCTGGGTTAGCTAGGTAATTAGGGTATTCGTGTAATTCAGACTTTTCTTTTCCCAGATTGGGTGCTGATGTTCCTGAGTTAATAGTATATGAAGATCCTGAATTTAATCTTAACACTTACAAAAATTCCCAGATAAATCTGGATTTAATATGTAACCAGTGAGAAGCGCTGTGAGGCTCTGTACTTCTGAATTTGTTTGTGCTTCTTGTAGTTATTGTAGTAGACGAAGTTCTAATAAAGTAAAAGTGAAATTGTGCGAAATACTTAATCAATAGGTTTGTTCCTGATAGCATTTCTCTGGAAGATGCCATCAAGAATGACACTAAACATTTTGAAAACCTAATTCATTGTTGAGTGTTTTGGATAATTTTATGAAATATTTAAGTAAATTGATTTTTATAAAATTAAGTATGTTTTGAGTAGCATCTCATGCTGATGAAGAAATGGAAGAAATAGTAACACAGGTTATTTGCATAAATTAATGGTTATCATTAACTTCACTCCCATCTCTGATAGAGGTTTTGTAGTTCCCCTTCTAAAAAAGGGAGAGATTAATTTGGAACTGACACCAAAATTCATTAAGTCATGAAAGAGGCTGTGTCCGCATTACCAAGCAGTGTGGTGTAACAGGATCAGATCTGTCACGTGCTGAGAACCTGGCATCCACGCTATACAGGTTGTGAGGGTTTTATTTCAAGCTGGTCCTTGTCTGATTCTGTGGCTGAATTCCTTTTAGTGGCTGGAGCGTGTACAATGCGCACCTGAAGCTCATCCTCTGATCCAGTTTTATTCAAAAGAAATCTGGTTCATGTACTTGGAGACTGCTTTGCAATGTAAAGCAAAGCAAGGAAAGTAGGGTTGTTTGGGAGATTGACTTCAAAAGCGCAGTCCTGATTTGAATTAAAATGCTAATGTAGACATACCTAGAGTCATGCAGTTCAGGAAGTTTGCTAAAATAATTTTGTTTGGTCAAGAGAGCCTGGATATCTGATACATGGGAGTGGGATCAGGAAATGCAATGAATGCTTACAAAAATGAGTTACTAAGAATTTCATCAATTTGGGACTTTGGAAAAAATATCAAGAGGACATTGTGTTAAAAACAAAAAAAAATCAGCATTGTTCAGAAATGTCTTTACCCTTGTAAAAGCAGCCTTTTTAAATAATACAAAGTGACCTTTGTATAAATCAGATACTGGATACAGGGGGATTGGAGGTGTTGTAAAAACAGAAAGCACACCAACCTTTTTCTGTTTATAGTTGTTTCTTTTGGACTACAACAGATGATGAACTCAAGTTCCTTGATTATAGGGAGAAAGAGGTGGATATATTTTGCAGATTCTTTACAAGCTTACTTTATAAAAGCGAAAACAGTCTCCACCAACACTTCTGTGTGGCAAGAATGTTTTTTCAATTTTACCATGGAAGAAATAACAGTGAAGTGACAGCCTGTCTGCTCAGTGGAGACAGTTGTCTTTAAGAACTGGTGCTATCTGATATTCAGGATGGTTTCAGGTTACCATTTTACACAAATTTATTATTTATTACCAAGACTATTAAACCTCAGTGTGTGAGGAACAGTGCTTATAAATTGACATGGAGACAGAAGTATTCTGACCTTGTAATGGTAAAGATCTTTATGGTGCTTACAAAGGGAAAGAGAAGGAAAGCGGATGC
Source organism: Morus bassanus (assembly GCA_031468815.1). Lineage (NCBI taxonomy): Eukaryota > Metazoa > Chordata > Aves > Suliformes > Sulidae > Morus > Morus bassanus. The sequence goes on from CM062583.1 coordinate 10,927,414, forward strand.
TGAAACTCTTCCTCTGCTGGAAATCATGCAGGCACATGGTTTGTCCATCCCTATTCCCGGTACTGTTGGCATTGGCACTCAAAAATAAGTCATTAAATCTCTACACTGTAAGACTGATTGTATGTGTTTTAACAGTATAGCTGTATTACTGGTGTTTGAGCCTTTGCGTTACTTTCAGGGTTATGTTTACAGTCATAAGACTGGGACTTCTAAATGATAAAATTCTTGTATGATCTTTTTGAAAGCTTCAGATGATGGAAACATTCAAAAATTGTGACACTGTAATAAAATGGGAAGAGTTGGCAATAGGTGGCATATGCGTGAGATGGAATCTAAGTAGTAAAGCTGATACACCCAGCTTAGCGATCCACAATGCATTTGAAAACCTCAGGACTTGACACAAGTCAGACTTGCTCACAGTTGTTAGAGTGCCAGGTAGGAGCCTGCACCATGTGTCCCTCTAATGCTTGGATGTACGCCTGTTCAAAAACACAAACAAAAAATCAAACCCACACTGTTGCCAGTATTTTTTTCCAAATTCTTGGCTTGCTTTTTCTTTCCAGGAGTAATCATGCCTGTGTGCAGCTACAATAAACCTATTGATTATTTCTCAGTATATTGCAGTTCCTTGTGTACTGGAATAATGGGGCAACACCAGTGGATTTTTGTTGTGAAGCTCCAGTCTTATTGACTTGTGCATTGTTTATTTGGTTTCTTCATTGGTGTCACCAACAATGTGTCCTTCCTCTAGTCTGCTGCCTGTTAAAAAAACATAAAACAAATAAAAAATTGGAGAAACCTGGTATCTGGAGGCTTATTTTCATAGGAAAACTATCGACAGACGTTTTTAACACCCTTCCTGACATCAGCGTTCATGAGTGAATAACTTAAATTAATTTTTATTTATATTATATCATTAAAATGCTTTTTAGTGTTAGTATTTTACAAGTACACTGCAACTGTACAAGTATTAGAAATGCAGGAGTCTAAGAAGTTTTTTCTAGCTAGGAGCTAGAAAAGGAAGGAAAGGAAAGCCCTGTCAGAGATGGCTTCCGTAATTCCAGACATCAGTATCTGCAGTGTGCAGTTCACATTATGTACTATAAACTGTCAATACAATTTCTTCGGATATCTCTTAAGTCAAATTCTCTTCCTGTTTTACAGATTAATAGAAATATGCATTTCCATAATATCACCTTTGAACTAATGAAGTGGAAGTACAGATGAAAACAGTCTGGAGGAAGCTTGAAGTACAATACAGTTCCATTCAGTTTCCTAATCCTGAGGTAAGGTTAATGCATGTAAAATTTTTTTATTTCGAGTATTTCAGGGGCAAAAAGCATATTATAAGCAGCTGACGTATCTTTCCTCATAAAAATTTCTGAGCTGCCTTTTTTTATGCTAGTGACAGTCTTTAATACCATACTGAAACAGCTGTTTGATCTACTCTCTGTCCATGTTTCAGTTATGAAAAAAGACAGAACAGCATCGACTACAGAGACATCTGTTACAGAAAGTTACACTGGAAAAAAGTTACCATATCAGACAAATTTTATTTGGTACAATCTGTCTGGTCATGGTTATTACTAATGCTTTAGTTGAAGTAAAGGACTGATAACACAATTAAGTGACATGCCTGTTGGGCTTCTTGTCTTCTGGCACAGTGTTTGATTGGTACAAAATGTTATTATGCTGGTTTCTTTTATTATTACTGCTATTAATAAAATGTTATGGGTGTCTTTCATACTAAATTCCACTGCCTTGATATCTTGAAGGCATTCCTGTGATTGATTATGAGTGACGGGGGTGTTTGGTTCATAGTTTGCTGCTTTCAGAATTCTCTTCTGCATCATTAAACCTGTTTAAAAAAACAGGTAGTGAGCACTGGCCCTCCTACGTCTAGCTTCTCACTGGAGCTGAGGCAATGCCCACATACAGTGGTTTTTAAGCTGTGATGCTGTTGGCCCTTTTCACTTTTTCCCGTTTGGGTAGAAATGGGGTCTCGATAACAGGTGGGACAGCTTTAGAGGTTTACATTTACACTAGCAGGTTTCACCAGTCGTCATCTGCTCATCCTTAAAGGAAGCTTGTGTCTCAGATTATGTTATCTTGCAGATTTTGGCCACTGTTACAAACAGATGTTGAACCCCTTTTCAAGAAAACAGAAACTTTACCCACAACAGGATTGTGCCTCTTTCACTTATGGAGATCAGCCAAGGAATCTTAACATACATTTGACTGACAAAGAGAAGTATGTATCTTCTTTTGGAGGTCAAATTTTAGAGAAACAGCTCCAAGGGAAGGATCAGTACTGAATTCACTAACCCATATTTTATCTTCAGCTGACTTATTGCTCAAAACATGTAAATTTCTGCACACCATAAACACATTCACGAAGCTATGAAGTTGGAACTCGTGTTGACAAGTGCAAAATTTGTAGTCAATCTACAGTAATTCAGGCGAGGAAGATCGTCATCTGATCTACGTGCTGAATGCCTGTCTTGACGATGTGTGGTAGCTTCTTTCACCTCCCTCTCTTACTTAAGTTTTTTTTATGCCTGACAAGACAAGAAGACAGGCAAGTACTATTTCTTCTCATTCAATCACATATTCCTAAAAAGATGTTGGATAATTCAAAGGCCAATTGTACTATGCATCTTGCAAACAAAGCAGCAGCTAGCATAGATTTAACATACTTGTTTACTACTCGGAAGTAAAGGACTTGGAGGCAGTGCTGAAAGTTACGGACTTTGCACTGACACAAAACCAAGAACTAATTTCCTTCCTTTTTTTCCCTGAGGAAGGGAGCAGATCATTTCTCCTTCAATGAGAGTTGAACAATAAATAACAGTTCTTAAATTGTTTATCAGTGGAGGACTCTGCAGATGAGGGATTGTCTTGAAAGATCACTCTTGTCTACCAGAAATAACAGTTTCTGTTCTCAGGCTTGTAATTACAGCCAAATTTCAAAACTGAGATTAAGTGTTTGGGAAACATGTGCATACTAATAGAAAACTGTGTACTTTAAGAGCTATTTGTAGCATTAAATAGCTTAATTAACGTAGATGTTCTGCTGTGGACACTAGAACCACATCAGCCATTTAGAAGAGCGATTGATATGCTAAAGTGAAAGGATAATCTGTGTTTGGGTAACTCTCAGGGTTTTATAGGATTAGAGAATGGTAGAGGGTAGAGAATGGGTCATCTACAGTTCTTTTATTACTCTGCCCTCTGTTCTCAGTGATCCACTGCCAAAGCCTTTAGAGCTGATGCAGTATTTAGAGAAGTAGTGCTGTAAACTTTATTAATGAAAAATCTCACTCCTTCCATATGAGAGATTTGAGGGAAGGGTAATGCTTGGAGAAGCCATGTATAGGTGAGCTCTCTGAATAGAGAGTACTAGTAAATGCTAATTAGTGTGTCTTTAAGATACCATCTGTATTTCTCTCTTAAGTGTCTTTCAGATGCTATCCTGAATTGAAATGAACTGAGAAATGGGTGGATGCCCTTCTGTTACACAGAGGGAAAGAGAGAAGGGCTTTTTTTTTTGATACTTATTATTTTGCTGCTATGGCTGGGCAAAAGCTTTCCGGTGTCAAGTGGCAGGACGTAAGCATATACAGTTGGGTTGAAAATTTGGGATGCACTATTATTTTAAAAAGAGAAAACCAAAACAAACCCAACACACACACACAACCCACCTGCACAAGTTACCTTTTTCTCTTCTTGTCCACTGTCTCTTTAAATAGTAATAACATTAGCAACAGTTGAAGGAGGGGGGTTGTTTTATGCTTTCCCTGTATGTAAATAGCTGATCTGGCAAAAAGTAAAATGGCAACACCACTCCACCACAAAATTTCCCTATCTTGACACAGCTTGTCCTGATTTTACTAAGGATTATGGGATGATGGGTTTGTAAGTCAACAAGCACACAGATGGCAAGAAGGGGGGAGCTTACCAGAACCAAATAAAAGCAAATCCTTTTGCTAATCATTTCTGTTCCTGCATATGTTCTACCTCCTGTTTTCGTACCTTTACACTTGAATTTCAATAGCAAGGTGACAAAGACAAAAAATAACCTTAATCAAGGCCAAAAGAGGGAAAACTATAAATACCAGATGTGGACAGAGTACATCGTCCCAGGTGTTAATCAGACATTTTATGTACTTCCTGAGTGAGAGATCAGTGGCATTGTATTTCATAGCCTGACCTGCTTTCAGGCCCTTTTATGATTTTGACACCCACAAAACCCCATCAAAATGAGTGCTTTAGTTTTAACTGTTATGTATAAAAGATGCATTTTGTTTTCATCTAAAACTGCTGCCTGATAATTTATTTGTTAATTCCTAGGTGGCATACAGAGAGAAATTGTGATTAAATCTCTGTGGTTATCTCTTCCATGCTAAGGTTCAATGAAGTGTGTCATACATCTCTGACAGTTCTCGAGAAGGTTTATTTTAATCTTTTTTTAATATGGCATCTCTCTGTAATACGGCCCTTCATTGTACTTCTGCTAGTTCTACTCTATTTTTTGAGACAGTGTAAAATCTTTGAACATCTTAGTAGGGTAAATGTCTGTCTTTTAATTGCAACTGTGAATTTGGGCAAGTCTTTAGCATTTCTAGTGTGATCTAACTGGAGAAATACAGCTTAGTATATTACACCTAATCAGTATGGCTATGTATGCTTAATTACCTTCTGCAAATGGTCTCCTGTATCATGAGGTTGCTTTATTTAAGGTAAAGATTTTGGTTGTGTCATTACTTTGTTTTCTTTGGGGTGTTGAAAACTGGACTTGGATGACTTACCACCCCACCCCATTAAAATGTAAAATACTCCCTTAGTTTTACTTGCCCGCAGCAAGGCATCAGCTAGAAGGAGATTCAACACCTCTAATGTACAACTGCTGAAACCAATAACTTTAGCTGACATTTTAGGAATAACTTCCTACTTTTCAGCTTCCAGTGTCCCTAGAGTTGTCATCTTTCTGTCTCCTTCCAAACCAGTGGTGGTAGAACCATCCCTTGTCATGTGATAGAGCTTGTTTGTTCAGTAGCCAGGAATACATGCCAAGTGTTTCAGAACGAAATCGGCCAGTGATGAGATGGTGTTCCTGCAATGGTTTTCTTGTTATGCAGTCTTGATGGTTAATATCTCCTCTGTTCAGTTAGGAAGCAATTACTCTCTAAGGTTGGGTTAGCTGCCACTGAATTTCCTTGGTGGCAAACTATTTGCTAGGAGTTAATTCCATAACAAACAGGCTGAGCCACTTTCAGGCTCAAACCACAAATGGGAAATGCAGGTCAGTGTGCTCAAAGCATTTTCCAGGAGTGGAGTAACCAGAAGTCCGTGTTGTCTTTTGAATCAGTTGATCAAAACAGGAAGTGCCAGTGATTCCACTCTGGAGCTGCTCTGTGCTGCAGCGTACTGTCATGCATTTTGCCGGTCCTTTGGCCAGTATCCTCCTGACAGGGCTTTCCTTTCCTTCGGCCTGGCTTAGCCCAGGTTGTTCCAGTGGTGTGACTGTCTCTATCTCAGGCAGCATAAAACAAAAGCCTTCCCTATTGCTAGGCCAAGACTGTCAGGTTCAGGAAGGTCGAGTTAAGCCGTCCAAGAATTCCTTCATTTTACAGTTTTTATGTTGGCTCTGTCTGGCTCAAGCTCTCATTGAAAGTGTACTGGGTAATATATCTCAAAGAAATCCAAGCAAGTTCCTATGTAGTCAGAGGAGGCTAAATTTTGTATCTTATTTCCGTATCTGAGGATGGGAATTTTATGGGCTAGGGTAGGGAACTAATTCAAGAACTTATGGTGAGAAAAGTATACAGGGAATGTATTCACAGTACAGTCTGAAGATGTTTGTATTGATACGAATGTGTTTTACAATCAGATTATTGTAACATGGATATGTAATTAGAAACATACCAGGTTTTCTTTTTTGCTTATTTGTTGACTTAATGTTTAGATTAAGAGTGGTAGGATGTGGTTATCTACTAAATATTAATACAGGGATTGTTTTTGTTTTCATGTCAAGAATTGCTTCCCCCCCCTTTATTTTTTCTTTATTTTCTTGAGGCAAAACCAAGCAGATAAACATTTCTTTCTGATGGTACTATTTTGAAGCAGTCGTAAAAAGTCAGTTGTGGACTAGGTTCCCCTGAACTAGGTTTAAAAGTCAAGAATGTTTTTCTCCAAAGTTCCAAGTTTACGATATTAGGATAAGTTTCATGAAATGTTTCTGAAGTGTTACAGTTGATGTGGAATTGCATGGAAATAAATGTAGGGGTCCAGTTAAAAAATATTTTAAAATAATAAACAGCTACCTGTTAACATACCAAAATCTAAGATTGATTTAGATAAACGTCCTTGTATAATATCCCTAATCTTCAGAAAAAACAATGTGCTAGAAACTTGCTAGTGTTCTTATTTCTAATCCAGATATGTAATATCCTTTAAAAAAGTTAAATGCATACCATAGCCAAGTCTAGGTAAAGAATGCCTACTTTTATCATGTCCTTAAAATATGTAAGTTTTGCGTTTACAACACAGTACAGGAATTTCAGGATCTTGAGTAATAATTTGAATCTGTTAAAACTTAAATATTCTGTTCTGAAACTTTTCTATGTTAAAATACCTATGGTAAAAAATAATCTGAATAATTAGGAAGTAAATATTCATGAATTGGTTAGTCATATGACACTTAATTTAAATATTTTGCCATTTTTGGAAAACAGGGAAATCTGTTAATACTATAGAATGGAAGATAACTTGTTGATGGTACAAGTTAATTTAAAAAAAAAAAAAAACAGTACTTTTTTCTTCTGAGTGCCTTGTCATGAACTAACTTGAGGTGACAGTGGCAGTAGATAATTCTAATAATGTAAGCCAAATATTAGGATAGCGTGCCTTATATGTATAGGGAAGAACAGATGTAAAACACTGTTTAAGCTACTATGTGCGAGTGCACAAAGTCTTGAAGTGTATGCACCGTTTAAAGTGTTTGGCTGCTAGTAAGTTTGCTAGTTATTAGTTAGAAATAAGCAAAAGTTGCTTAGAAAATGAGTAAGAAAACAGAATGCGAATATTTTGGTTTCACAACAGAATAGTTTCAAAAAAGAAAAAAAAAGATAGGCGAGGTGGCTATATGCCAAAAAGTAGTAATACTTCAGTTGTATTTACTAATAATCTGGAGAGCAAGCTAACAGGAAAAAAAGGAAAGACAGTATAGCTTGGGGAAAACTAAAGGAAGTACAGAGCTTTAGAATGACTGATGGGGCAAGGTCAATGAAGGAAAAAGTTACTTGAGCTATTTAGTATGAATTTAGGGTGAGGAAAATGTAACTCTTTGGGTAGAATGAGCATTTGCTTTAGGGGAGAAAAAGGGACTCTTGCTGCTGTCTCCACCAGTGAACATTTCAGTGTTCCCACAGTAGACAGTTCTTTAGTTAAAGTAGTAAGGCAGATACTTGTAAAATATTAAAACATTACAGTAGATAAGAAATGGCGAAGTAGACATTACTGTGAAGATTTAGAAACATGATGGTATACCTGTATCTGGAAAGCTGTGAGAGACTGTGTCATCTTAGTGAACAGAGACCTGCTAGAACCTGAGCGTTACCCATCGTTCTCGTGAACCTAGTTACTAGCACCTGCAGTACAGGCATAAAGGTAATGAAATGGATGTCCTATCTTCTGCAGCTCTGTGAATGCACAGATCAGAAAGACAACTTATTTAGGACTAAGTACTTGGTTTACATAATCCTTTGAGTTCTTGCCTCTAAGTGAAAACTTGTCTGGAATAGTGTTTAATATGTATTAGAAAAGAATAATCATGTGGATGATCAAATGCATAAGTTACATGGAAAAAAATTTATGTGTATGCCTGCATTTGTGTGTGCTGTATACAAACTTTTGAAGAAAACAGCAGCCTCACGTTCCTGATTTTCAATATGAATTTCCTGGAAGCTGCAGCTTGCTTATAGTAATGAGGAAGTTTCTGTGCACTGATTATTCCATGTTTTGGTATAGACAGGGCATCTTGCATTCCCATTTTAAATGTTTGCAGTTGATCACAGTTAGTGACAGAAAATTTGAATCTGTTAAGAGTAATGTTAGACGGGTCAGTCGTCCTATCTGTTAGGAGAATTTCCACAGGGAAAATGTGCAGAAGGGTCCCCATATGGCCACACTTGACCGTGCTTCAAACACATTTTGTTGTTCTTCCAACATCTAAAATGGCTGTTCTCATTCAAATGTGTTGCTTCGCGGTGCTGGTTTTTGAAATACAATGATTTGTTTCAACTGTCAGGTAAAACATGAAATTCTTTGACAGAAACAGTTTGGTCCTAGGCTTTCAATGGAATGAAAGTGATAGGGCTGTGAAAGTGATGAGGGCTCCTCTGCCTGTACAGAGGAGGCTTCCTGAAGTCTTTGAGATGGCAGTGTATGAGAAAAGGGATGTTTATAGGTGTCTAGAAGTTCTGTGCACTTTAAATTATCATAGAATTTGCAAAGGTACACTTGTAATCTGCTCAGTTTTTTCCCCTCAGTAATTTTGTTGTTTGGTGATATCCTTGGTCTTTTAATTAACAAGCCTTTTTTAATAAAAAAAAAAAAGGTTTCTTTATCAGTCTTATAAAATTAGTATCGACAGTTCTGTTGCTCTTACTGTCTCCATACATAAGTATGTAGTACCTTTCCCCCTCCCCTGCCTGTTACTCAGCCAGAGCCTGAGCAGTCGCTCCTTATGTGGACATACAGCCTCATGAAAAGAAAGCATGCTGTCACCATTCCTGTGACTGGGAAGAAAAATTTAAAAAGCATCTGAAAAGATCTGTTAGAGGCCTTGAACCTGTGAGAGTGGCTACTCGCTGTTGTTTGTCAGTAGGGTTTAACAGGAATTCAAAATCCGGTATGAAATGTACTGCATACCTGAAAGCAAGTAAGTCTCCTAATTCCTTGGTCTTGTAAAGAGACTTGTTAGTTTTAAATGTGCTAATGCATCTGAGAATTTTACAGTTGGTAGATTGATAAGCTGAAATTAATTCCTCAGAAAACTAAAATGTTCGTCTTGGTGGCAAACAGATAGTTTGACCATTCACACACACATTCTCCCCCCTGCCCCCCCCCCAAAAAAAAAAAAAAAAGGAAAGAAAAAGCTAATTATGTAACGCATGCTGTAACTGAAGGAAGAGGAAAAAATTCACGATTGAAAATAAAAGGGTTTTTTAAAATAATCATGCATACTTATGGAGAAATGCTTTAACTTGAGATTTAAGCTGCTGTTTCTACAAGGTGAGCAGTTATAACTGGCCGTGTAATGCATTTATAGATTTGTGGTCTGGGAGAAGTATATTCTCTACAGTCTGCTGTACTGCTTTGCTGTGCCAGAATATCAAGAATATCAAAACTGTGCTTCAGATAGAGTATATAAACAAAAATAGCTTCTGCATGTCTCACTGTCCTGGGGGATGTGAGTAGCAAAATGCTTCTAAGGATAATGAAAGAAGTTTTACAGTTTTCTTGTAAAACTGGAATTTGGATAGAGCATGTTCATGTACCTTCTGACAGCCAATTGATAGCTTATCAAAGTTTTTGATAGCATTAGCAGTGTTAATGTATCTGTTTCCAGGTCTGTGAGGGTTTTTTTAACATAGGGCAGGGCTACACATGATATTCAGTTATTGCAAATTATTGTAGAGGCAAACATTTTAAATGGCTTTAAAGGGGTTAGATGGGTATATTCATGGTGAGTAGATCCCTCTGTAGGTATTGGTGCAGCAGAGGAAATGAATGTAGTGGGATATCTGGAGAAAGAGCATCCTAATAGTCTCTGGGTTTTATACTCTTGCCCTAAACACTTCCTCCTGGCTGCTCTTAAGGTCAGGGCAGAGAAACGATGAACCAATCTGCCTCTTGACTAGAGCTGTGTTTATACTACAGTATTTCATCTGCTGGTTTTGTTTCAGTACAGTTCTTAACTCAAATGTGTGAAAAATCTCAAAAAGGGGAATAGAAAACATACTCAGGATGTGACAGAGGATTGGTTATTACAAGATACTGTGCAGCATTTGACAGAGAAAGTTCAGCAAAGATGAATTTTTTTTGTCCCCTTTCTTTCTGCCAAAAATAATTCTTTATTCTCTTCAACTCCCAACAGAAATTTCTTCCCCTTACAGAATCTGTGGTTTTCCTGTAACCCTCAATTTTTCCTTCACAGGTTTAATTTGAATCAGCCTTAATTCTGTCCTATTGGAGGTGATTAGAGTAGGCTAAAGAATCATGAAGGAAAGAAGACTTTGATAGGGGAGATGTGGAAGGAATAAGTGACTTCTAGATACAATAACAGCCTTGACAGAAGTAACGTAAGAAAAGGCAGAATGGGATGGTTCTAAGAATGTGATCTTGAATGATTGGGGAGTAGCTGAATTACCAAAGTTAATGAAGAGGTGACTTAGAAGGCAGATTTTCAGCTTAAGGAACTGTTGAGACATCACAGGAGATGCCTTCAGATTTAAGGATGATGGGGGAAACGGGGAAATGTTTGCAATCAATAGTGTCCAGATCATTCCTGTAGTACTGAGTATGGGCAGTTTAAGTCACTCACCACAAGGGTCAAAGAGAAAAAGTAGGAAAGCAAGTGAAATTGGTAGGAGAAGGAATATATAATATAATCTCTGTACCACCTTAGCTTCCCTAGGTCTTAGTCCAGTTGCTTTCTTACAATATGGAGAGAAAAGCAAAGATTTGAATGAAAAAAATGAAGGATTGTATTAGCTGAATGTGAAGTTTCATTTAATCTAAAAACAAACAAAACCAAACAGCTACCTTATGTGTTGATGTTCTGCTGTTCTTTGTGCAAGTTGTTGAAAAACTTTTCTTTCCTAGTGTATTTAAAAGAACCTTTTTTGCACTGAGAAGTTGTGTAATTGCTTGAATGCTAATGGGAGAGATAATACTAGTAGAACTACTAAACTCTAAATTTAAGTATTTTAATCTCATTGAGCTTTCTAGTCATGCTTCTTGTGTGTGTGTGTTTGAATTTTGTGTGAAAAAAATTAACAGTATTGCTTTAGCACTTCAGGGAAATAGGGGACTATAACTGTTGAAGTATAAACATTACCTTTGAACTCTCTCTTAGTCTACTTATTGAAAGATTACTGTGTTTGGATTTAGAAATGGCTTTGAAGCTATATTTGATGAAAGTACATTGTTTGGACTTAGGAGGAGTAGTTTGTATGCGTGTGTATGCCATGTTGTTTCTGTAGTACTGCCTGTACCAGGCGGATCTGCAGTGCACTTAGTTTAACTTTGGTTTGCATTAAAACGTATTTTCACCACAGCAAAACTTGCAGAATACTAACAGGGTAAGATAAGCTCAGACACAAACATTTGGAGTCCTGGAAGTTTTTCCCAGAGCAATAATACTTTCTTGCATACTTCACAATTAAAAATTGAGTATTGCAGATGACAGTAGGAACTGAATGCAGTGTAGAACTCATTTTAGGTTATTTGTACCGTGGAAGCTCTTTCTTAATATAGCCATCTAATTTAATATCTCCAATACTTGTGAACTAACCCTGTGCGTGAGCATGTTATGCTTTATACATAAGCACGCATCACTATGATACTGAGAATAACTGCGTATTTTGCAGGTTCTGTGTAAGATAATGAATGTTCTAATTACAAGATATTTGCTCGCTGATGGATTTGGGATTTCATTCTTTTTTCCTTTCTTTTCTTTCCTCTTTTTTTTCCCCCCTCCCTTTTCTGCTCAGGCCTGTTGAAGCTTTGTTAACTTATTGTATGTATCAAGGTTTTCCTTGCAAGCTCTGGAAGTTACTAGTGAAGACGGCTTGTGAGGTTACTACCCCCAGCTGTCCACCTTGCTCTTTTGATGGAGGTCAGTGCCTCTGTGGCAGTATCAAGCAAGCACCAGCTCATCAGCCACAGCTGCTCAGAGCCCAGCATATTAATTTAAACTGCCATTGATTCTGGCTTAGGCTATGCTAGACTTGCTACCAACAACACTTGTTCACTTCTCTTGCCCTTGCTGTGGAGGTGGTAACCTCGTGTTCTGTGTCTGGAGCCTGTAACCTTGTAAAAATATCCCAACACGAGTTTCTAGGGTGAGTGTTGAGGCTCACAGAAGACAGAAGAGCTGTTAGCTGACTATTCATATAACTCAAAAGAATTATAAGAGAGGTTGAAAGGGCGCCTTTCAGCAATTTAAAGTTAGAGGGGCGATATAGCTAACACGAAGAACAAACTTAACCGTTAAATGTAACTGGCAAAGTACATATCTGCAACTGCGTTTCTGTAGTAAGAATGCTTTAAAGAAGCGTCCTCCGCCACATCCACGTTTGAGAGGAGTGTAAAGGAGCAGCATCTACTACTTGGTTTACTTGGCCTATCCAGCTATTAAAAGGACTCTGTGGAAGACTGATGGAGGCTGCTCCTTTGAGAATATCTGTGTGTTATTTGCAGTGATTTGTGAGAACTGCTAGACTGAGAGTTTCTCCGATCAGCAGAGCACGGTGCTTCTGTGGGTATGGCAAGCAGGTGAGGAAAATGAGGATTAAGGCTTACCTTGCCAAGCAGCATTTTGTATTAGCAAATCGTGATGATGTTGAACTTGCCAGTCTTGTCTCTGCTGTTTTGAGCAAATATTGTTAAAGAAAGCTTTTCTCTTGCCTGTTGCAATGAGGAGTGCTAAATTTGATGATTTAAAAATTATGTGGCTTATTTATGAAGTAACATTTGCAAGTGTGTTTTTATCTTGTTCACAAAATGATGTATGAATTCATTTAGACAGCAGTTATCTTACGGGTAGTGGAACAAAAAAATACATCCATGTTGACAGTTTTAAGCGTTTTGAGGGCAAGCAGTTTGCTTCTTGGGAAATGCTCTTCTGTTGGCCTTTTTTAATACCAGATCACATGTCACTTGCTTTACGAGGGACACCGGGGTGTCTTGGTCAGATACCAGAGGGAAAGGATTTGCAGTTCTCTAAGTGAGCAGCAGCGATTCCCGTGTTTAAGGCATGGCTGCTAGCAGTTTGCGGGGTTGGGGGGGATGTGTGTATTTTTGGCTGGAGGTTGTGTTCATAAGTAATGCTTTCTGTCTGTTCTCAATAATTTGAAACTCTGCCTTCCAGGGGTAAATAAAAAAACGGAAGGGGGGTTTAAGGTCTCCTTTCGGTTACTCTGTCCTAGAACTTATTTATTCTCTGTTCTCTTTGGAAAATATATCCTTTAATAACTAAAAATCATACCTGCAACACGACTGTGAGGAGTGACGGCTCTGTGGATAGCATTATCAAGTTGACTCTTTTGACCTTGGTAATTACTAATCTACACAATCGGGTATTTCTGAGCCTTGTCAGCCTTGCTCGTTTAGCATTTTATTTATTTTATTGTTTTTTACAAGCCTTGAATAGGAAAAGAGGATTTAAAGAGAAAATCTGAAAAAAAGAAACCCAACCCCGTGTTTATTCTTAAGGGGTAGAGGTCTTCTAGAGGGGAGCTGGCTTGCAGAGGGGGGAGACAGTATTCTTATGCTAATCCACGCTCTGGATAAGGAGCAAAGCAGCCGTGCAAACAATGGAAGTGGAGCCAGAAAGTCTGCTCTGCAGTCTAGCACGCCTTGAAAAGCATGTCAGGCAGGGCGCCTAGGGCTGCTCCGGGGAGGGGCCGGGCGGAGGGGAGAGCTCTCCTCCAGCTTGCTTGATGGGGCTGGCAGCTAGCCATAAGGCTTGGAAAAACCTTAGTACCTAGAAAACAAGAATTTAGGGTGGAAGTGAGGGGAAGGGGGAGAGGAGTAGCTGTAGTCTATTTTTCCTGGTAAAAAAAAAAAAAAAAGAAAAAAAACGCCAAAAAACCCCATTGAATTGTCTCAGCTTCGTTGCTGCTATTTTCTTCTTTGTACCAAAATTGAAATTCAAGTGATGTGTTTTTTAAATAGTAACCACTTCTTCTAAACAGTGTTCTGCGTGAGAGATGTAGATTTTAGCAACGTGCCCCTGCTCGGAAATTAGCTTACACTACCCTCACGTGGGGAAAAGCGTTCAGATCGGAAAGTGTGCTGGAAGCTGGAGCTGCAGGCTGGCCTAAGGATGGCGGGGGGGGGGGGAGTTGGGTTTTCTAGTCCTTGCTCCCTCTCTTGTAGAGAAACTGATGTCAGTGACATCAGGGAAAAAGCATGGTTCTGTATAGCATGCTTTGTTATTGATTAAATTCAGTAACTGAAAAAAGACAGGCTGTTTTACTTAGGCACCATGAAATGAAAAATATGCTCTTTAACCACCAAACAAAAACCCAGTTTCTGGAGAACTCTTCATGAGTCCCATAATTTGCATAATCACCTTCGCTTTGGAGACAAAAAGTAGTTGTGAGTTTCTTTTTCTAGATTGGGCGAAGGTTATAGGTGTAACAGAAACAAGCTAAGACCATGCGATCGAAGCATAATAAAAGCTTACCCTGTCGGTTTTTGGTCTGGGGATTTTTTTTGACATAGATAAATGAACAATTGTCCTTAAATTATGAAAAAATTACTGTAAGGTTGTGAAAACATTCATTAGTCTTTATAGTGCTGAAAGGGATGTTGCACTTTAGAAGCCCTTCCTATGAAAGCATTTGTATTTTTAAGGGCACTGGCCCTGCTCTTAGGGTCCATTGTTCACTTTAAAAGAAGTGAGGAAATATATATTCCGGATTGAGGCCCAGCTTTTTCCCTTCCTCAGCCTAAGTATATTGTTTGTATAAAATAATTGTAATTCAGAGCCAAAATATGTGATAGGTCTTGTAGGTGGTAGAGTATGACCATAATATTTTCAGTAGTGATGCATGAAATCTATAACGTTTTTAATGACTTTTTCTCTTGGTGCTTATGTTCAGTGAACAAAAGGCATTCTTGAAGTAATTTTTTGCTAACGAAATTTCAAAGGTTTAAGTTACATTCCCGGTTTGGATTTGTTAGATTTAGAGATGGAATGTATTACATGTGGAGACTTTTCTCCTTGTTCACATTGACTGGTATGACAGTGAGGAACTAGCAAAAAATGATAAATAGATAATAAAAACATTTAAGAATGATAGCTTCTGGGTAGAATAGCAGAAGTTGATGTCATTTACGGTAGAAGGAGCATGGGTGTCCGCTTCCAATTGTCTTAAGGGCAGAAGCTCTCAGCCAGCTCATCACCAAAGTGATGGAGTCAAAAGAGGGGAAATGGGTCAAGATGAATAAAAAATTGTGTAGTGAAATTCTATTTGAATATGCTCAAATAGGAGAATGTGTCATGTTTGTAATACTCTAGGATATATCTGAATACCTGATGGCACTGGGAAGACAATTTTACTGAATTTCATTACTGTTAATTTAATGGCAGAAACTTTGTAGCAGTTAGTTAATTGGAATTCCAGAGTAACAGTAACATGGGCATTCAGGAGTCCAATGAGTGGCGTCCCCAATTACCTAATTGTACTGGGCATGGTAAAAAGCAGCTAGGCTTTAATTTCTTCATGGTTAACAACTTTGTTTATGAAACGGACAGATATATCACAATTTAGTAGTTTGGCTTCTAAATTCTGCTGTAATGTACACACATTTGATATTTGCAAGCTGTGTGGAATATGCCTTTCATAAGATTTCTGTTAGATTATCCAGGGTGGATTTTGGTGACTTTTCTTTCAGCTGCTCAAAACTAAAAAGCCCTTTTCTAAAACTCTGACCTCTCTTGTTGCAGAAAGCAGTTGTTAGGGGCTCGTGTTTTTTGACTGAACAAACCCACCGTTGCAGTACGTGTGTTATAAACGTGGTTATAAATGTCCTACAAATAGAACTCAGATATATTTTTTCATTTCAGTCTTTTGAGAAGTGTATAATGCGCACATGTGCACACACACACACACACACACACAAGCGTGCTTCATTTAACGTTTCAGATCTTGTAGCAGTTTGTAGAGGGAGAAAGAACATTGAAATAATTTACACAATCTTTTGGCTTTTAAATTTGTGCAGTCACTAATAGTTTTAAATAATTCTAATACAATCCTCAGTTTAATGGAATTATTTTTGTGAGCTTGCGCAGATTAGTGCCTAAACAAATACGGCCTTATTTGAAGTAGTTTTTGTTGATGACCATGCAGCTAGCTAGCTTGCAATAGCCAGCAGTCTTCTCCATCAACTGTACGATTTCTTCACAGATTTTGGTGGTGGATTTACCTGCGTTTTTAACTTAACATATTTGACAGCACTTAAGCATAGCTAGTTCAGCTGTTTTAGTATGACACTTTTCTACAATTTGTGTAGGCATGCCTTGCAATAACATAATAGAAACAGATTTAAAAAGTAGGCTTGTCCAACTATTTGACAGAATTACTCAGTACAGAATCTGAAAGTTTAAATAAAACTTTCTTCTTGTTATGGAATTGGTTACATTTGACTATTTGACTTTGAATAAGCTACCATTCACTATAGTTCTTTTTGTATTCCGAATAACAAAACGGAGTTGTAAGGGCTCTCCTGGATCAGAGTCTGCTCCCATCCTGTCACCTGTAGCTACATGAGATGGTAGCCTTTGTAAACTAAAGACTAATTAAGTTTTTGGACTCTATTTAGTTTGAAAATCTGCCCTAGAACCTTCTCACCAGTGGTTAGGAATTGTCTTCTAATTTCTGATCTAAATACATTTTAATGGCTAATCCATACCTAGTTGTTGAACCAGTAATTTTTGTCAGGTTGAATAGCTGTCTGACTTTCCTTGTGTTTATTCCTGTGTTACATGTTTCAAAGAGTAATCGTTTCCCTGCCAACTTTCACTGTATTAATCTTCTTTTTCTTCTCTTTTCGTCTCCATTCATAGGGCTTTCCTGTTCTCCAGGTAGTATTATCAGTCCTTCTAGGCATATGTTGAATTTATCAATCATACTGTCTCTGTGCTGTTCATGTTTTACTGTTTCCCCTGGGAAATGTCCCTAGGAAATCCTGGAGTTGTGTTTGTCTCTTTTTCTGCCAGCAGCATCACATGTGTCTGATGTTCTGTAATGGGTTAGTGTACTTGAGTTCTTGGACATAGCTGTCTCCTATGCATGAACTCCTAGT
Organism: Morus bassanus; assembly: GCA_031468815.1. Lineage (NCBI taxonomy): Eukaryota > Metazoa > Chordata > Aves > Suliformes > Sulidae > Morus > Morus bassanus. The sequence continues at coordinate 10,944,514 of CM062583.1, forward strand.
CTATGTGAAGCAGAAATCCTTCAGAATTCCCAATATGCATAACTTTCCCAATTTCATGCTGTTGTATTTCGTTCCGTTTCTGTTACTTCAGTTCTTCATGTGATCCAAATCTTCCTGCATAAAAACAACACTCAACTGAATTGACAATTCACGTTTGTCAGCAAGGTTTATCAAAGTTTTACTTTTTGTGCTTAGTTCATTAATGAGAAGGGCAAGTATTCTTGAATCAAGGTCCTTTAATGTCATTTGAACTACACTAGTAATCTCTGTTCTTGAAATTACTTGTCCTTTGCCCTGTAGTGAATTCTCTACTGTTCGTAAAATCCCTCTTTTCTTCATACAAATTAGTAATTTTCTTTGTGGCACCATATCAGGTTTTTTTAAGCTCTAGTAGAGAAGTTGTTGTTGCATACTGGCTTAGACTGACAGTCCAATTTCTCTGGCATTCTGTTCCACCTCGAAGTTGTGTTCAAAACTGTACACACGATTGAGGTAATATTCTTACAGTTACCTAAGTTACTTCTTGCCCACACTACACATAGGAGAAACATTAAATGTTTTTGAGTTTTGGTTTGGCAAATATGTTTACTTGGTACTGTATGCACTGCTGCAAATGTTTTGAAATATCTTGTCTGTTGAAATAGATTTAATGTTCTAATTCTTGCAGAGTCTGAGATTGACGTTCTTCTTTTTTTTTCACGTGTTTCCCTTTCACAATACTGTCTTCGTTATGTTCAGCACTATCATTCCTTATTGAGATTTGGGACAGTGCAGCTCATTTGGTTTGGGGATCATGCTGTTAAAAATATTACAGAGCCACATCTGAAGAACAGTTACCACTGAACTCCCTGCTTTCAGGATCGTTTTGGACCATATGACAAATCTTGCACACTTTAGCTTCATATATTCAGAGTCATACGGAGTGTAGGGCTAGACTGCCGTGATAGTGCCGTGAATTCACAGCTGAGTTCCAGTTCAGAAAAAAACCCACACAGTTTAAATAACAAAAGCATTTTCTTCAATAAACTATTTTTAGGAAGGGTAATAAGTTACACTGTAGACATATTGGGTGTTACAATTGATGAATAAATTACTTTTTCATGGATTATAGTTGAACACTTCTTCATGGCTACAACAGAAATGAAAGAGAGATTGAGGACTTTGAAATCAACTGATTGGCTTGTGAGTTTGAATTTCCTCAGCATCACCCCGTTGACAGAGTAGCATTCCAGGTGCTAATTGGTGCTGTAACATATTTGAAGTCATCATTTAGTTGTGTCATCTACACTGTTAATATCAGGCAGGTTTTGGAGAAATTCCAACTGTGGCTCGCTTCAGAGAGTGTGCCCTAGCGGGGCTGCCAGTCTTCCCCTTTGATGGGAATCCAGAAACAGCTCAGAAGAGGTGTCACTGCAGCCTCTTCAGTTTTGTCAAATGTATTTTTTGTTGTTGCAGTTTGCTTTGTTTTTAGTGAAAGATATTCTTATACAAAGGTCATAACTACATCATTTTGGGGTGTGGCATTTGTTAGAAGCGCTAGACAACTAGTGTGTTTTTTAAAACTGGTTGTGGGTGGTTTTTTTTAAGCAGTTAAACGACATAGCTATATTGGAGTGTTTTCAAGCAGTTTCCATTTCTGTGAAAGAGCAATATAGGCTATTAGACAACTAATTGTCTTGGTTTGTTTAGCTCAGAAACTTAGATGAGGAAAAGGAAGAACAGTTCAAAGGATGGGTAAAAAATGCCTGAAATCTCTTCTGATAGCTGTGGCAGGAAAGCTCTGCTGAATTTTACTGTGGTGACTGAAAAAATCTGCCTCAACCCATCCACATTGTGTTTTTGACACAGCTTTGTTGCTTCTGTAGTGTGAGTGGTAGAATAGGATGCTTTATTGTAAATCGCTGGATTTTCATCAGTGGCTTAAGGTCACCTGCCCAACAGTGAAACATTGCCATTAGTGCTGTGTAGGCAGAGCCTGCCCAAGCCTTGCAGCCCACTAAGGGCGAACTTGACACTGGCCATAGCAACAACAGAAAGATAACTCAAGTCATAGTATTTAGGGCATCAGCTGTGCATTTCAGGGAGGAGAAGGGAATTGCAGCCCTGCTGGGATTTACTTTCCGTTTTTGAGTATTCTTTTAAATGCTGATAAGTATTCTCAAATTAGAATGATTTTTAAATGGGGGATTATAACAGAACTTCTCCTCAGTGTCATTTTGTTACATGTTTTTCTATATATTTTATATATATTTACATTTTAATACATATATATCTGTGAAAAGTGAACTATTAATGAAAGGAAGATTCAGGTACAAAATACTGGTTCTAAGCGGAGAGTGTTATATTCTTGAATAGGCTTGGACAACATTTTTGAAAACTACCTTAGATTGTCTTACTGAACAAAAATCACCATGAAATTAGAAGTGAGTTGCATTAAAATATTCTTTTTTCCCATTTTTTCCTGTTTTTTTGATAACGTACTGTATAGTACAGTGGTAAATACACGTTGCACGTTAAGTTCCTATGCCAGTGTGTTCTCTTACCTTACTGAGGTGGGGAGCGAGATCACCAATTTTTTGAAAGTTTAAAACATTTCTACTCTTGAAACGTGGAAGAGTGAGGGTATGTAGTCCTTCCTGAAACTTGCTTAGAGAAGACAGGCAGGAGTAATTTTTAAGTATACTTTAAACAGGCTATTAGTGGGTTTTTTCCTTGATGGACTGCAGAAATAACGCTGTAAATAAATCCTCTGTTGTTTTACTACATACAAGCTGTTGGCAGTTTTTGTCTTCCACGTGTTCTATTGAGGACTGAAGTTCATTGCAGTTGAAACACGGAATAAAGCAATAATACTTACAGACTTATGATGCTGGCCTGACGTTTTCTTAGCTAGAAGGACGTTCCCTGTCAGGTGTCAGAATTGGTCCTGTTTCTTGTGATTAGGAAACACTGAAGAGTGAACATTTTTGTTACCATATTGCTTTCACCTCTGCCTCGCCAGGAAGTTTATTTTGAAGTTACTAGGGCTTTGGGCGTCCGCAAAGCGTGTGGTTGGGAGTCCATCCCACTGTAACCCGGCAGTAATCACGGCAGACGCCGGGGCCGCTGCGGGGCTGGGGCAGCATCGCCGGCGGCCGGCCCAGAGCTCGCCCCGGCTCCCTCCGGCGCGGAGGCGCTTTGTCGCTTCATTAGGGAGAAGTCAGAGATGTGTGAAAAGTAGGCCGGGGGTCGGGGGCGGCCTGCCCCGGCCCCGCCGACATTGAAAGTGACGGACACCTCCCGGCTCGGCCGCTAATTTGTCTCCATGTTAAATGCCTCCGAAGCCCTAATTAAAATGAAAAGTCCTTGGGTCTCACCGACAGACAGATTGAGTTATTGATGGTGGAAGCGGCCACCAACAGTAATTGCAGCCCATCCCTGAGAGAACGCCAGTTTTGGCATTCATTAGCAGCGCCAGGCTGACAGGGGTCGGGGGGTCAAGCCCACGGAAACAAGAGGCCGAGGAAAGGCAAAATCAGTCCTCTGTTCGTCTTTGTGCAACGTCGCTTTTGTTGTGATTAACTATTTAGGTGTTCGAGCTGCTTTTTAGTCCTTTGAGGCCCAATTATGCTTCCCTTGTGAATCGCTGTAGAGGGTTCGTTAAGCAGAACGCGACCGCAACTACTACAGTCTGAAAAAGTAACTTCTTATTCAATTTGGCTGCCTTAGCTATGTGTTCATCCACTGGATGAGTACAATTATATTTTATTTTTGGAGCAAATGGCATGTGTGTATACTAGCATAATTCTTCAGGAGGGATTAATTTGCACAAAACTTGGAAATCGAGAAGGGTATCAGGATTTTGACTTGGCGTTAACAGAGATTAATAATAAATGTTCACTGATTTTTGTGAACTGAGCTAACTTTCTTTTCTCCAGAAAACACTGTATAACGTAGTAGTCTACAGGAAGAAGGACCGGAATATAGTTGATGTTAAGCGAGAAGTTAATTTTTCATTCAAATGTTAAATGAGGTTGTGCTTTTTTTCTTTTTTAAAGATGTAGTACTATTCTAGGAGACAAAAATAACATTGTCAGTAAATTAGGTAGCCAAACTAACTATTTTAATACAAGTTTAGCTTTCATCCAGCAGAGAGGCTGGGTTTTTATTTCACTAAAGCTTCTCTGCAAGCATTTGTCAACCGGTGGCGCAACATGGTGTTGCTTTTTTTTCCCACAATATTATGGGAAGTCACCACTGGGTTTCATTTTTAAGAAAAATAATAAGTGTAAATTTTAATTTCTGTAAAGAAAATAGTTTTCAAACAGATTTCCTTTTGAATATTACCTATGATAGCTGTATGTGAGTCTGAAATATATGGCTGTAACTAGTGAGTTAACATACCTAATATTTTTTGATAGGAATGTAAACACATTCCTGTGGGTCCTTACCAAAAATGTGTATTTCAGAAGAACCCTGCTGTTGAGTTGGATAGTAAATATGGTTCACATTTTCAGTTATTACTCTTAATAAACACGCATTTTTAATTATTTTTTGCAGTCATATGGTTTTGGGTAGTGTGATGAGAAATCTTCAGGGTTTTTTCCTGTTTCAGAAATACAAGGAGTTTCTTAACACTTGGTTTTACTGTATCTTTCAGGAAACGAAGTTAGAAAAGTTACGGAATCATCTTTGCAGTCAAGCACCGAACCTTGTATTAGGCTTCACCAAACAGACTAAGCTTAACATTTGCCAAGCAGAAGGGACAATTGTCTTGCACAGGAAGGATTAAAAGTGAACAATGACTCGACTGAGAGTTTTTGAGCAATTGCTTGGAGCCTACCTGCTTATCACTCTCCACGTTCAAGGTAAATATGTACTAGTTGAAATAAGTTTATATTTTTCATCTGTAACTGAGATGTGTGTATTCCAGTGGTTGGGGTAGAGTTTTTTGTTGTTCTTTTGCAGGCAGGTGGCTTATCTGCCTGACATGCCCTATAGACACTTCCCTAAAAAGAAGGACATTACAGTGGTCATGTGTTGCTGTAGTACAGATTATAGATTAGGTCTATTTTAGCAAATGCTTAAGTGGAGACAATACCAGAAATGCATAGTATGCTGTGGAGCAAGCTGTATGAGCAGCAGAATTGAAGGTTTGACTTTCTGATTTTGTTTCCTATACGTGTGTGTCTTTGATCACTTCAAACTTGACACACTGAAGAAATTGCAGTATGCAGTTCCCCATGCCTTCTGATGCTCCCAGCAGCCAAGAGATAGTGTGGTGTAACTAATCCAAATAAACCTGTTATGCCTACTCAGTGGGCCGAGGTGAGGCTATGTGATCACAATAGCCTGGTTTTCAGTTAGTGAAAATACTTGTTTGTATGTCTGTTGTCTTTCCAACCACCAGTTGTCAAAAACTTCTGGAGATCCAGTTATCGTTAGGACTTTAAATCCTCTGTCAAATTGGGTTGAATTAAAAAGAAAAGTATTGGGAACTGACCAATGTGACTGTCTCATGCTCGATCAGGAATTGAAGCTTAAGTATAAAGATTATAAGTAGTTTGTGGGAAAAACCATTTTGTTACTATTTCCTTACTCCTTATTAGCAACCATACCTGGCAGATCTGGTTCTGTAATTGCTTGTAGTTCAGGTGTCAGAATAGCAGAATATCTGAGCTGTTAGTGGTATCACATTCTTATGTTTGGGACATGAACAGTAGTGCTCTGCATGTCCATCAAGCATGTATATCCATAGTTGGTTTCTGTGTAAGGTTTCTTGTTCTCCCAGCTGTGCACCTCTCGTGTTTGGAGTGCACAGAGCTTTCCAGGTGTTTCAAGGGAAATAGACAAGAGTAATTTGCCATTTTAATACTTGAATATAAAAGGTTTTATATTCTCTTTTCATACTTATATCAATTACTGTTCAGTGCTTGATTTTATTTTGACATATTCTTTGAGCTATTCACTTTCAAGAATAACAATTCAATGAACCCATTAAAATGGGGAGAGGAGGAAGCCTGGTAAGTACCCAAATGACAATCTTTGTTTTCTTTCTGGTGTGTACCAGATTAAAGGATTTAGCAGAGCTGTCTCTATCAGGACTGTGCTTGATGAATAGCTCAACAACTGATTTTAAGAGCAGACTTGCATCAAATGTGGAATGGGCCTGCCCCTTCCAAGCCACTTGATCTTGCCCCTTCCCATGTGCTGGTATTTTACCCTCTTGTGACCAAGTGCCAAGGTGTATTTGGGAACTGCTGCAGCTTCTAACCTGGGTGGGGGGAAGCACTTAGAGCACAAGACTGTACCCTTAAATATAACCCAAACCTTTATTAAGCAGTAAATATAAATGTCACTGAAGATATTTACCTGGAATTGACCAGGGATGAGCTGCCAACTACACGAAGAATGAAATTTATAGTGCCTCAGTGCAAGCAGGATCACCTTCAAGCTCTTTCAAGTACCATCCCACACACACATTCACAGCTAAGCTTTTATGGAACAGAAGTCCTCTCTCTGGATCTGTGCAGAATTGCAGCTTGTTAAAGATATTTAAAACTGCCGTTCTTCCTTTCAAGTTTCCTGTGGGGTTCAGTCCAGAAGGCTACCACGAACATGCTGAATGCTTCTGTATCATTGAGTAGAGCCTACAGAGTTGTAAACACTTTTCTTCCAAAACTGGACAAGTGTTCCTGTATAATTGCCAAGTTATTTGAGTGCTTTCATCTTTTAAGCCTGCAGGGGCTCAGAATAGTGTCTCCTAACTTCTAGGTATGTGCTTTAAGCACTGATGTTTGGCTTAATTCACTCTGTGTGTGTACGTAGGCGTGCACACACGTATTTCAGGAGTGGGGAAGAGCATGGGTCTTGGTTTGAAGCTTTGCCATTGCAGCAAAGATTTCAAGGTTGAAAGCAACAAAATGAACGTAAATCCAAGATTCTTCCATCTTCGTTATATTAGTTAAGTTGGGAGAGGGAAATTTTCAAGACCAGTCCCTCTTCCTGTTGTGGACATACAATTTTTAACTGGAAAGAATTAGCTCATTCTATTTAGATAGAAATAGACTAGTTTGGGTATAGTTAAAGTTTATAGTAAGATTTACAGATATTTACAGGTAGCTCGAGGGTGATTAGATTGGTAATGGGCACAAATCACAATAAAGGAAATTTTGGTGAGAAATTAGGGAAGAAATTTTCACTGTGTGTGGTTAAGCATTAGAACAGGCTGCCTGGAGAGGTTGTGCAATATCCATTCTCAGAAATAGTCAAAACTTGACCAGAATGACTTTGAACAACCTGGTCTTAGCAGTTGGTCCTGCTTTGACCAGGTGGTGGTACCAGGTGACTTCTAGAGGTCTCCTCCACTCTAAAATACTCTCAGACATAGCAATTTGCAGTGGAGCTTGTTCTACTAGAATTCAAGCAGTTTTGCTGCTGCTTGCAGAAGATACCAGTTTCTTCCCTTCAAGAGGTTGGGAGTGATATACTTTTGCTCTTTTTACTGAAATTATGGTTACCCCTTTGCATTAGTCAATATTGAGCATTTTACTCAAAGGCAGTAGCAACTGAAGGAACAATTTTTTTTCTCTCTAGATACAAATAGAAATAATAATACAAATATATGGGTCTTACAGTGACTTAAAATTAAATTACTTTAACTCCTTCCATGGTCACATTTATTAATAATGCTTCAATAATTTTAAAGACCCTGTAAATTTTTTTTTCAGCTTCTAAAGAAGAAATTGCCTTGTCTTAGGAATATTTCTGACTTTCAAACCAATACTGAGCGAGTTCTGAAAGCCATGGGAAAGTTGAGCTTGCTCAAAAGTTGGTTCTTTGATGCAAGTTGCCTAAGGGCTTGTCTTCAAACATATGAAATATGCTTGGTTTCTAGGGATGATGAGTAGAAGAACAGTCAAGTCTCTCTGCTTGTCCCTAGATTCATGGAGGAGTTGTATTTGGGGGGGTGGGGAGGGAAAGAATAAAGTTGGTAGTCATCAGGTATTTGAAATTTTTATAGGAAAAAGGAAATCTAAAGTGAAAAGTCTAAAAAGTGGAAATCAAAAGTGAAAAGAATAGTTTCAACAAGGAAAATACATGCAGGATGTTACAAAAATGCATCATAACGGAAGCAACAGAGGTGGAAAAGACCCGTGAGGAATTGAAGAGAATTTGTGTGATTTACAGAAAGAGGAGGGAGAAGCAGAGAAGGCAGAAACATCCAGCACGTGTGCTTTCAGTGACTGGCAACCAGCTTAATGGTTTACTCCCTCACTTGTCTCGGAGGCGTTTTCAAAATGGTAGAAATCTCAGGGCTTACCAAGACCTGAGAGAATGATAATAGCAAGTGTGTCTGTACACATGCATGTATATACACACACCAGATTCCTTAGTAGGTAACTTTAAAAAGCAAGTGGCTGCATGTGTTGATTAACGTGAAGATATTCTTACAACAACAGCAGAAAACAGAGGCAGTTCTGTGCAATTATTGGTGAACAGCGGCTGTTTCTTAGGTCGGTACTACAGTGCAGGGGGACACAGTGGTTACCCTTTAGATTTTATCTTGTTCATAGCCTATGGGACTTTTTCACTTATGTTGAGAAACGATCAAAAATAAACTTCGGTAGCAGATGGCTAGATTCAATAGCAACCTTTTCAAGAAAAACGTTTTTGTATTTCCTTTCTGGCTGTGGAAGGCCTTTGCAATATCTTTAGACCTGTGACTTGGTTTGCATCTTCATCCACCTACTTTTGCTCATCTAAGGCAAGAGTTTATCAGCTTCATTTGCAACTGAGGACTGTGGTATATCTGCTTGTGCCTTCCCACTAGTGCAGGTTTTTAGTTCAGGTAACCAGTTTTACTTCCGAGTAGAGTTCTTTCTTTGTTTTTATAATGCATTGATGAGCATAACTAATCAAGATATGTAATGGAGTCGTTAAAGAACTTAATGTATACTTAAACATGTTCTCCTAAATTTTGTATTTCACTACTGTCAGTTTATTATGTGATGTAATGTTAGATATGTGGTTCATCACACCTTTGTGTTCTTCAAAGACACCGCAGAAGACCAGTATTTTAATATTTGTAAATTAGTTGACTAAAAGTTTATTAATAACATTCAGTACGTATGAAGAAATGTTCATTAAAAGTTAAATTTTAAAATAATTGGTGTTAATATTCAATATTAAAACAGACTTATTAAAGTTGGCATTGTCCGTTAGTGAACTGAAAAAAATGTCTTGGGATTTGATTTCACTGTCATGCTTACTTTTATTCAAAGATTTGATATAGAAGAGGATATTACTACTTTTATTTTTATGCACTTTCTAATTTCACATGAAATAGTTTCTGAATTTAAACATATAAACTAATCTGAAATAAAGAAAATACTCTAAAATCTGCAGAAGGAACTTAGAGTTGTCAGAAGCTGATCTATTGCTTGAGGACAGCGTAGTTCTGTTTACCAGTGATTTCCCCAATGGCTGTGTCTTTAAAACATTGGCCACAAACATGTATTGTTACATATGATTAGTTATTTTAATGGATTATTAGAAGGTTATGTATTTCTTTATTATAATTTCAAATTTAGTTTTAGAGTAACTTTATTTTTTAAAAGTCCATTTAATTTAAATTAGAATGCAGTGTACTTTAAGTAAAATACACGTAAAATTTTCTTGTCTCTGGCTTTTGTATTGAATACGTACCAACAGAGGGTAGTCATCTTCAGAATTGTCTTTTTTGGGGAAGGGAAGTGGGAGCAGAGGCTGGGGATCACTAATTGGGGAGGTAGAGGGGCAGGGACTGTGTTGAGTGCTGGTGTAGCTCCTGGGAGAGCTGGAGGGTGGTAGAGAGAGGTTTTAAACGAGTTGTCTGGGAACATGCTGTGATTTTTAGGAACCAGTTCTGCTAGATGGAGCTACCTCTAACATGCCTGGTCTTCAGAGATCACAGGCTTGATATATAAAAAAGCACTATGGGGAGAATTATGGTTAAAATGCCAGACACAGAGCTCATAGAAGCATTTAAGATATTTAATTTGCACTCATAAAACTGTTTTCTCTGATTTTTTTTTTATTATTTTGTATTTTAAGAAAAAGCACTAATATTTTACTCAAGCTGTATCAGTTGTACCAAGGTCTAATTCACATAGCAGTACATGTTAAATCATGATGAAAGCTTGTGATAGGCAGAAAGGTCAAACATCCTTGTTGGAGTGTAGGATTTTGCAGTATCTGCATCCTAAAGCAAGAAAAAGTAGTTTAAAACTACCCCATAAAAATTTCAAGGTATGCCTTTCTCATCAGGAAGGCCAATCTAACATAAAAAGAGCTTTGGTACAACCTTCATCTTTTATGAAAAGAGCCCAGCATGGGCAAGCCCTGAGCATCAGCTAGCCCCTGCGAACAGCTTTAGCATCAGCAGGAAGGCAGGTGAATGTGGCCTTCTGACAAACATTCTTTTCATTAAAATATTGGATTTATTGGGTTTTTACAGGCTTGGATCAGGATAGCTACAAAGAAATGCTGGGAGTACTGTAGTTCTGCTAGGATAAATCCCTTTTAAGGATAATTCACTCTGGAATAAAAATGTTTTTATGTGGAGCATCTGTGTTAATTATACCATTATGAATTCAGAAAGCTATTGAACAACTTGAGTGCTGTAGGCGACTAAGTTCTAGCAATGCAACTTTATTTGTGGAGGTAGAGGGGATACAGTTAAGTAAGAAACTACAGGCATGATTTGGCTTTTGTATTTGTCTTCTTTCACTTACTGCTCTGTCTCTCTGCATTTCTTAACAGAGCTGGTTTTTTTTCTGGGTTGTATAGATATTTTCTTAAATCAGAAGACTTAATGAAATTATATATGTATCCTGGCAACCAAGTTAGCTCAGTTTTGAGGGGTTAATAAGACTTCACTGTCATGCCCAGTACCTTTTAAAGATTATCCATATTAATATTAGTATTTGAAGCCATGCTTTCAAGTAGACTGAGGTTTCTAACACAGTGCAATTTTTAATATACTCTTTTTCTTTAAAATACATTTTATAGTCTAAATTCCTGTGATTGGAAGAAGTAGTTCTTTGAATAATTTATATTTTCAGTCAAGGGCTGGATATGATACATTGGCAGTTGTTCTTTTTTATTAAAAAAAGTTTAATTTTAAACAAAGCCATTTTAACGCCTTCTTATCTGTAGCAGTTGTTCACACTTCTAGAAATTGAAAATTAATGCAGTATGTATGAGATTGTGTTGTGGTGGGGCAGAGCAAATGACGAACTGTGAACTCGAAGTCCCATCAGCTTATTTCTTTTTCTTACGCTGTGGTTACATGAGAAGAGGAGAACGTTCCAGTTCACAATCACTTTGATATTCCACTGAATGTTGGAAGTTCTTGAAATGTGATAAAATATACATTATAGAGCAGTTTGTATGTTTAAAGGTATATGATACTATCATTCTCAAGGCTGAACTAACAGGCTGAAACTGGTCCAGGATCTTGAACAAGTCCTCCAGTGTGTGACAGTTTATTTGCTGCTAATGTATATTATTTTGCCCCACCAGCCCTGTGCAGTTTACAGGTAGAGGATAGGGAATAATGGCAAGAGGAGCTTTGCTGTGCCTGAAATCCTTGGGTACTGTATTTCAGTGCAAACTTTTTTTCTTTTGAAGCTGTGTGTATAAATGCATAGCATTTACACCTTTGAAGGTTATGTAAGATTTGTGTGTGTGTGTTTCTTAGCTGCAGAGCTGACAACTGCATGTGTCATGGAAAAGAAGCCATTAATTACATCATCAAGTAGCGTAGTGTCACAAGATTCCTAAAACGTAATCCTCCCTTTCTCTGTCCTGCTCCCAGAAGGAAGATAAAGCAGTGTGACTGTTGGAGAGGTGGAGCTCTGGGGGCGGGGGATAATGAGAGCACTGGTGCAAGAAGGTCAGGTGGTTCCTGAAGCAAGACGTCATTTAGGCCTATCCCTCATTCACTCTTATTCATTTACCCGTTATCTGTTAACCAGGAAAAACAGCAATGAAACATCCTGTGACCCCACTTGGATCTTGATGTGCCCTCTTAACTCTCAGGTGAATGGAAGTCATTTTCCACGTTCAGCTTCCTTCCCCATACCTAGCATCTCTAAGATAGACACTAATCTTTCTTGAAATGCTGAGGATGAATTGTAGTACTGCAGTAAAGGATACAGTTAGGGATAGTATCTAGACGGTGGCTATTAAAAACTGTCTTCTGAAGTGATCCCAAACAGTCTCAGTATTTTCCTTTTTCTTCCTTCCCTGGATACTCAGTTAAACTCCTGTTTAATAAGTGTTCTCTTTACAGTCTTATAAACAGGCTACCATGGAGTATTGTTTCTCTTTCACATTACAAAGCTAATGAAATTGTAGTCTGTTTTTGCTTTGAATAAAAATCTTTTCCTATATAAACTATACTAAAGACAAAGATGCTGGTTCTCTGAAAATACAGTTATCTATTTTGGATTTTATTTGGTATGTATTTTTCATGAATCTTGTTATACAATCCATCATAATAAATTAAGAGGAAACATAAAAGGTTGGTATACCTGTCGTCATGCTTCAGCGTTAGTTTGCAAAGTATAATACTGCTTTAAAAGATCCCAGACCTGCATAAAAATTTTGCTCATTCTCTTCTGAACTAGGAGAAGCCATGCTTTAAGGGTTCCTTAATTTCTCTTCTAATGAATTGAAAAAATGCTGCATTCAGTGCTCAGGGTAGGAAGATGGATGAGTGACTGTGAGACATAGATCCTAAAATATTCAGACTTTTAACATGTGGAATGTCCCTGAAGATAAAGGGGGCTTTATAACATTAATTAGGAAAGATACCTTAGTAGTGCAACAAAATTAGAAGGAAAGACAATATTTGTACATATGCAGTGGCTTTTTGTTTAAATATTAAGTAGAATTACCTGTTCTCTGAGCAGGTGAGGATCTCTTAAATGTGAATACAGAATGTTGTGTAACATCTGTAGCACAGTATTAAAATGAGCTTTCAGTTTTTGCTGGGAAGAAAACTGCAGAAAGAGAGAGGGGACAGAGAGAGGAGCTGCTATTTCATACATGCAAAATTCCTTCTGGTTAAATTGGAAATACCTATTGCACAGGTAAACTGTGTTATTCTGGCACTGGACCTTCTTGTTAACAGTATGTACATATCAGGAATATTTAACTCGGGCATTACTGAAATACTGTTTGAAAACTACATTTCAAATAAAACATGGCTAAGTGATTTGAGGGTTTAGGTAAATGGTGCTTTACTTTCTTAGGATATACTCTTAATTATATCTGCAAAAGGCACAGTGTCCTTATTTTCAGGGAAATGGCTGGATTGGGACAATGCACTGGGCGTGCTGTATTAATCAGATAAGGAAATCTGCAAATCTGCTTTTTTCAGACCAATAAGATCAAAGTTCACAAATAGTTAATTGCACGTTTGGCTGAATGATATAGTGGGTGTTACAACAGAGTGATATGGAGTATGGTATCTGCACAGGGTTTTACCTAAGTTTTTCTGCACATCTTCCAAGCAAGGTATAACATGAGAGTAATGTTCTCATTACTCTACAGCTAGGGTTTGGTGGGTTTGACAGGAAGCCACAAGAATCTGTTAAAAGACACTGTGAATTTCCTGGTCAAGATTTTTTTTTTATTCTTAGATGAATGGAAATTTTTATTGTGACTAAAATCTTTCTGAGAGGTACTGAGGTACCTCCAATTTTTAAATATAACTGAATTTGTAAAAGCTTCTCTTGGTCCTAATTGACCATTGTCTTATCTTGCATACGGAGTCTCCCACAGAGACGCTGTAAGCTGTGTCAGTGCAGGTGCTAGGCTGTTCACAACTCTTCTAGCTTTATTTGGTTCACACCTTGAGGTCTTAGAGCCAAGAATACTGTTAGGTGATGGACAAAAAGAGACTTTCTGTTGGTAAAATTATGCATGATAAAGCTGGGGGGAGATGGATGAAGATGTTCTCATCTCATACAGTGGTCACAAAGTATATTCCAAATGAGGCAGATAATGTTCCTATATTTTTTTTCTGGATGTTCTTCGCTAAGAAGAAAACAAATGGAATTTTTCTTCTGAATGCCTACATTCACAAAAGCACTTTAATAATATGAACTAGAACAAATGATGCTCAACTCTTCTCCTGTTGAGAAATTGAGGGCTACTTGGAACGTAATTTAGTCCTATTTTTATTCTCTGAAAGCTCGTTTATGTGGATGTTCATGTAATTTACTGAAATTTAATTTGCAAACAAGATTTTACTTTAGCTCTGTTTTGAAGTACTAATGCATACAGAGATCAAAAAACCCAAGAGATTTTGGAGTTATTACTGTTCTTCTGTGAGACTGTGAATCCATAAAAAATTACTTCTGTTCAGAAAATTAGAAAATTGCATATTAAGTACGTTCAGTCATGTGTAAAACTATACTCTTGTGGTTATCAAGCGATCAGCATTTTGGTTTTCTAAACACGTGAATGAGAAAGCTGTTCTTCAGAAAATTCTTACCGGTTACATTACTGCTTTTCTGCCCCACCTCAAAAAGGGAAAATATCCTCTTTCTGTTTATGTTGGTTATGGTTGGAAGACCTGCTGTTAAGATACAAAATATTTGAGCTAGGTATTTCTAGAATAAAATTATTAACTCAAATTTTTGCCATAATCTTGGGGGAGGAGGTTCTTATGTCTTGTATAATTCAATTACTTGTTAACATAATTATTCTATTGTCATGTTTTGCCTGTAAAGCTCTTTAACAGTTATCAGAGATGCAAAAATATTTTCTTTGGGTTTTTGGTTTTGTTTTGTTTTGTTTTGTTGGTTTTTTTTTTTTTTTTTTTGTTTTGTGTTTGTTTTTTTTTTGTTTTGTTTTGTTTTTTTTTTGTTTTAAAATGTCCAGGTAAAAATCTAAACAGCATGCTTCATGGCACAGGAATGAAGACAAATCCTGACCAAAAGAAACAAGCAAATGGAGTAACACTCGCTCCAGAAGACACCTTACCTTTTCTTAAGTGCTACTGCTCAGGACATTGTCCAGATGATGCTATTAATAACACATGCATGTAAGTATTGTGTACAGGATAGAAGATGCTCTTTGAAGAGGCTCATTTTTGCTTGTGAAACTCACTGGTTCTCTAGAGAGCTGAGCACTAAAACCCTCAGTCATCTGTATATAAACAATACTGCTTCTACCATACCTTAGAACCATTTGCAACCACTCATTTTGCCCCCAGCAACTGCTTTGAAGGACTGAGGTGATAAGTAATCTGTAGCATTTTATAACTGGGTGACCCAAATCTAAACCTTCTGATGTGACTACCTGCTTGCTTAATCTAGTATTTCTTCACCTAGTAGTCAAAAGGTAATGTTAGCAACATAGCCATTTACTGAGAATTCTTCTTGTTATATGTTCATTAGTTGTAGAGTATGAGGGAAAGGCAGGGGTAAAAAAAAGAAAAGCCTCTGAACATATAGGGGCAGGAGGGTAGTTTTGTCCTTGGTAGGCATGAGAATCCTAACAGAGTTGGGCACTGATTATGTGCTTGCTTAAGATGTTTTTTTTCAAGTCATGAAATGTCCCTGTTTTTTCTTTTTCTCTTCATTTACTGTTTCATGGTTAAAGCCTTTCTGTCTTCTTCCTTAAGAATTAATATAAAGATACCTAATAGAAAACGTTATTTGTGACTGTAATTTGAGTCTTTAACACATATTATTAAGCCTCTCTAAAGCTATCATTTGGCAGATAAAGTAGTTTTTGTAGAATCCCAGGATGTGGAATAAACAGTACTATCTTTTGAAATGTAAACCTAGGTAGTAATTTACAAACGTAGTTTTGCACCTAGAAAATGTTCGGTTACGATCCAGTATGTTGTCTTTAAATTCCTTTGGCATTTATTTTTGGCTTTTTATTGCCCTCTAGTGTATGCAGTCAGAATAGGCCTTATTAATTTTTTGCCTCTGAACTAACGGCTGTGTAGATCACTGTTCTGATAATAAAGCTGTTGGAGAGTTAGTAACACTTATGCAGTGTTCATGTTCAGGGTATTTTATGGCATTATGCTTCCCAAATCTGCATTTCTTTACATTCATTTGAATAAAAAAATTTTGACAAAAATATTTCTGGATTTGTTTTCCTTAGTATCTGTGGTGAGGAAATGAATGAATTTTTATTTACTTAATAAAAACTTAATTTTACAAGTGTTGAAAGCACAGACCTACCATTGCAAATTGGTTTGGGGTTCCTTACAAATATTGTTGACATTTTCATATAGTATGGAAATCAAAGCCTATGTATATATAAAGAGATAACGGGGAATTAAAGTGTCATTTTATTGAAAGAATGTAATCTGTTTGTTACTGTCAACTTCAGAAAGTGGGTTTGGGGGTTTGTTTGTTTTGTCCTAAAGGCTGAATGTTTGAGAGAGCTTATGTGGGAAAAGTGTAGCTGAGCTTTTGACCTTGAAATAGGCACCTTTCACATATTGGGACTTCTCTTAGAGTTTGTCATTGTAGTTTCAAGAACAGGCACAAGTGATTTTTCTTTCTTTTTTTTTTTAACCGTATAAAATTGTAGTCAGTAAGCCTTTCTAGTCAGATCTCCGCTCATCCACCCCCTCAGTTGTTTCTGAACAACTGCACGTTTGTGGTTGGATACAAGAAATCTTGAAGCGGGATGAGGAAGTAGAAGACAGAATATTTGGAAGAAAACATCCCTACAGTGTTCTATTTGAAAATACTGGGGGGGGGTGGGGGGTGTCTTTTGTTCTCAAACTGTATGGTAACCACTGTGTTAAAGAATATTTCTAGATATTGCCATTCTAGTATTCTTAATGGGTTCGTGGTCAACTGATGCTGCATATTGAACAACAAACATGCTGGTAAAGCACAATTGATATGTTTGTTCCAGAACTAACGGGCATTGCTTTGCTATCATTGAGGAAGATGAACATGGAGAACCCACGCTTGCTTCTGGCTGCATGAAGTACGAAGGTTCGGACTTCCAGTGCAAGGTAAAAAAAGTGAGCTATCATTAAAATTTAAGATCTCCGTAGAGATTATGTAGGGAAACTGCATAAGCAGTTTAAATCTCTGTAGTTTACAACTGCAATCATAGAATTTTGCATGTTGCCATTTACCACTGAGGAGAATGGGACCGAACAATCATGAGCAAGCAGTGACAGAAAGGACGTTTAATGGTGTTTGAGCAGAGTTTGGAATAGAATTCTAGCTTGTTGGAGTTCTCTGCAAGTATCTGGAAGCCACTGACAAAATGAGCAGGGGACATGAACTTTTTACTTCTGTCAGCTGTTTCCTCAGTTGAAGAGACAACTTTATAGTCAGTGCAATTGATTGAAGTAGTTCATGTTTTAATGCAGAATTTCTCGATTGTTTTAATGCAGAATTTCTTCAGTTCATTTGACAGAAGAGCATAATCATAAGGAGTTGTCTTCACAGATTACACAAGAGCTCCCTTAAAGTTTCATGAACATGTACATGCAGTTCATCAAATGTGTATGGTTTCCTGTCTGACATGTAACTTATTTTCCTTTCTAGAAGAGTTACATATCATCAATTGCATGAATAGAACTTGCTTTTGATTTAAAGAGGTACAATTAAGCAGACTGCAGCCTTTAGAACTTATTTATGTGCTACAAAAGTAGGAAGGGAAAACACAGTTAATAAAGCAAGGATCTGTTTAGAAGACAGAGATGTAGTGCTAGCTGGGCAAATGAATATTGCCCTGGAAGACTGGATTTTGCTTTTTCTTTTATTGCTTACATTAAACAGAGCTTTCAGAGGTAATTGCCAGCTGGGTTGCTTTCTCTCTCTGCGCCCCCCACCCCAATGCTATCACTGTTTTGGATGCACAATTTTAAATATCTAGGACTTGAGTTTCTATATAATGTAGCTGTCAGTAGCACTGCTTTTTGGAAGCACTGTTGACTTCAGTTATAGCTCTGAATGTTTAGGGTTACTACAATTCAGACCTGAGGTGTCATGATGACCTCTTGAAATTGTTCTTGTATTTATATTAGTGTCTTCAGATTAATTTTCATGCCACTTCATCTTTTATATGATGTTCTGAAAATTATTTTGAAGCAAACAGTGCTGCTATGATGAGTGCAAGAGAAAAACTTCTAAAGGGATTGGGTTTTTGTGTTATTAGCAGTATTTATTTAACATACAATTAACTGCTTTTGACCAAGCTTAAAAATTTTTGCAATGTATGAAATAGCAACTTAAGTAAGAACCATCTATTTCTGTGCACCAAGTAAAAAAAGTTCCATGAAAAATAAAAAAATGTGAACGTAGAACATATGTACCCAAAGAGATTAGATGCTGCTTGTCTGCCACTGTGAAGTTGTCTCATACATTAAATGGTGAAGTTGAATTGTTTTGGTTTTTTTTTTTTTAAATAAAATAGCTTAACCTTTTGTCTGTGCTGTATCAGTAGCATCACCTGTCCCCAACCTAGCTGATCACTTCAAAATCTGAAAGTTTATTCAATTTGCCTTCAATAGGACTCACCTAAAGCACAGTTACGTCGAACAATTGAGTGCTGTCGGACTGATTTCTGCAATCAGGATTTACAACCAACGTTACCACCACTTGATAGTACAGGTAAACAGCTCCTAGATATTCACGCTGCTGCTAATAAATGCTATACGGATTCTGTTCTTCCTGATCAACAGATAAAAATCTGGAGAAAACGTAATTAATGTATTGCACAGATATGTTTTTTCCTTACTAAGTAATTTTGATATGAAGGCCTGTACTATACTTCATATTCTATTTCCAGTTTTCCTTTTCTGCCACTTCTAAGATAATCTTTTCCTCCATCAGTCACTCATGGTATTTTTATTCTCTTAGTCAGTTTGCTTGTATCGTGATCTGCATGTAGTCTTTTGATCTGGTTTTATTCTGTTTCCACAGCCTGTTCCTTTTTCTTTTTAAAATGGTTTTCTTAACCTCTGCAGTGCTTTTGCCATGATGAATGTATCTTAAAAAACGTATTCTGACATTGTTAACTGTTACCTACTGTAAATTCATTCTCTTCTTTCTGTTGCTGTCAGTGAAAGTAGCTTATATTTTCATGCACTTACTCATTCATCGCTAGACAAGTTGGACTGGTTTAACTTTGCTTAATGCCTTGTCAGAATCTTACTGCTGTAAATCCTTCATTTCTATTTGTAAGAACAAACTAACAAGAGTCAAGCAAAACCAACAACTCCAAAATCTCAAGTTAAATCCTTTTTTTTTATTGCCATCCAAATGAAAATGTCTCTGCTTTTCTGGTGTAAATACTTACTTTGATACTAAAGTACTATAAATTTTGTGTAATTTCATATGAACTGATATGTTATATGCATCTGCTGTCTTGCTCCTGACGTTTTGCAAGTGGCTCGACATACTGTCACAGAATCCCAGACTGGTTGAGGGTTGGACAGGACCTCTGGAAATCATCTGGTCCACGCCCCCTGCTCAAGCAGGGCCACCAAGAGCCAGTTATACAGGACCCGTGTCCAGATGCCTTTTGAATATCTCTAAGGAGGGAGACTCCACAGCCTCCTTGGGCAACCTTTGCCAGTGCTTGGTCACCCTCACAGTGAAGAATATTTCCTGATGTTCAGACGAACCTTCTGTGTTTCAGTTTGTGCACATTCATATACACAGAATATGAAAAAATCATACCTAAATAAGCTGTTTGCAATAGATGTTTAATTAATAGACTTTGGAAACTTTCCTTTTTTTTTTTTAATAGATGGACTTTTTGATGGCAGCATTCATTGGATGGCAGTGTTGATTTCAATGGCAGTCTGCATAATTGTCATGATCATCTTATTTAGCTGCTTTTGTTACAAGTAAGGAAAGCACTTTCTTTATTGGCAACACTTTTAATTTCCCAAATGAGTGTAAACAGAACAGTTATTTTGTAAATGTACTCAGTTAATCGTATGTATTTCTGACAAAAATAGATTGGAAATTAAACTTGTAATTTATTTCCACATTTCTGTGGATAGCAGTTTGCATATCCAGGTAAAATGAAATGTTCACAGCATGGAATTTAAGTGAATTTGATCCTTTCCTCTGGCTGTGAAGTGTTTACAGTTTTCGAGGCTACATGTGACTTCGATGCTGTAGCATCCAGCAAGCAGGAATATCTTAATGCTTTTTATGGTTTTGGATCTTCAGGCACTTCTGATGGTTAAATTCCATCTACTTCTGAGATTTACCTTTGTAAAGTGCTTTTGCAAACCTAAAGTGCCGAGGATGTGTTTTATAACTTTTCCTTTTTCTGCTGTGTTTCAAAACTAAATAATTGACTGGCTGAGCTACGGCAATTCACGCAGGTACAGTTTAAGAGACTGTGCCTGCTTCTCTCAGCTCCAGCCCTGTGCTGGAGATGAGCTTTGTTCTAGCAGTTTCAGCAGAAATGTGCACGTGTCAGCCTCATCTGCCATGGCTCAAGGTTCGATCTGTTAGTTTAAACCAAAAGCAGTGGTGTTATGCTAGTAACACTGGCTGTGAGCCAAATATTAAAAATGCTGGTTTTCTACCTGACTCATAATAAACTGCTGTGCCTCTACATGCATTACAGCTTCTTAATATTAAAAAACTATGGAAGTTGTGTTTCTGAAAAAAACGATACAGTAAAATCTGATTTTTTTTTCTTTTAAGACAACTTGTACATTTAAATAGCTGTTTTCCTAGCTCAATTTACTATATATTTTGAAAGGTGTTTTGGAGTTCAGCTTAACTTCTCCTGTTACTTTTACAGGCATTACTGTAAGTCGATGGCAAAGAGGCACTGTTATAATCGTGACCTGGAACAAGATGAAGCATTTATTCCAGCTGGGGAGTCATTAAAAGACCTTATTGACCAGTCACAGAGTTCTGGGAGTGGATCAGGACTACCATTGTTGGTAAATCATAAACTAAGATTTTTCTTCACTGAACTTCTCTCCATCAAATACAAAGTTGGGTTTGTACCTGATGCCTAGAACAAAGCAGTTTATCCATACAGTATGTTAATTTTTTATATTCAATTACTCTGAAAGATACAGTACAAACAGAACACGTATGAAAGCCCATCTTCACATAATTAACTAAAATGAAGTGCAAAATCAGATTTTATGCTAGGAAGTCTGTTGACATCAGCAAAACTTAAACAAAAATTAGAGCCTACAGACATTAAGATAAAAATGCGATGAATGGATAATACGAGTATCAAATTGAGCAAACTCAAAGATATTTTTTTTAGTGTCCACTGTCCAATAAAATACATTTGCTCTTTATTGGTTGACAGTTGTTCATAACTTTTGATTCACAATCCTACATAATACTTGTGTAAAAATTAGTGAGACAGATGACTGTAATTATTTATAAAATAGAAACAAATAGAATGCAAGAGAATGTACCTGAATTAAATAAGAAGTTGAGCTGATTTAATATTTTGGGTTTGTTATACAATTCTTCCTTGGAGGTAGCAATAATTAGTTTGAAATGGGCATAGTGGAAAATAATATAGAAAAAAATTTACAGTGGGATCAAAATTCAAAGCAGTCCAAGCTTGAGAAGCAGCTTGTCCAGGTGCTTTTGGTTAATTGCTGCATTTCCCTCCTCCACCTTCCCCTCTTTTTTTTTTTTTTTTAATTTTTTTTTTTCTCTCCTAGGTTCAGCGCACTATTGCCAAACAAATTCAGATGGTGAGGCAAGTTGGAAAAGGACGATATGGTGAAGTGTGGATGGGCAAATGGAGGGGTGAAAAAGTCGCAGTGAAAGTGTTTTTCACCACAGAAGAAGCCAGTTGGTTCCGAGAAACAGAGATTTACCAAACTGTCTTAATGCGTCATGAAAACATCCTTGGTAAGGAAGCAGTACATTGTTTGGCTACTGGAGGGCTTGTGCGAGGGTGAAGGAGGAGGACTTCTTGGTGGCTTGAGGGGTGTGTGTTGGCTTCTGTGGAATAACCAGATGGGTGTCCCTTAATGTATGCTAATAAAATGCTATTAAAAGGGTAGAATCTTGCTGCTCTTGGTTGGAAACATGTCTGCAATCTCTTTGCTGGAAGACTGGAATGGTTACCTCATGTATAGTTGAAATCTGAGCTTCTACATTATTAGTTTTCGTCAGGGGAACAGGTATCCTTTGATACAGTCCAAGACAATATACCTTTAGGAATTCTTACTAAATCTGTTGCATAAAAAATTATGTACAAATAAATTGTAACTTTGTTTATACCTTTCATAGGTTTCATAGCTGCAGATATTAAAGGCACTGGCTCCTGGACACAGCTTTACTTGATTACAGATTATCATGAAAATGGATCATTGTATGATTTTCTGAAATGCACTACACTAGACAACAGAGCTCTCCTCAAACTGGCGTATTCTGCTGCATGTGGTCTGTGCCACCTACACACAGAAATTTATGGGACACAAGGCAAGCCTGCTATTGCACATAGGGACCTGAAGAGTAAAAACATCTTGATAAAGAAAAATGGAACCTGCTGCATTGCTGATTTGGGTCTTGCAGTCAAGTTTAACAGGTAGATGAACAAATCCTTTGTAATGGAAAAACTTTTATATATTTTTTTTTATATGCCAGATGTCCAATTTAAAAGGACGTTGGAGTAATTGGGTTGCATGCTTTCACTTTTTTCAGTTATGAGAGTAAAATGTTGTTCTTCCTTTTGAATGCTGGTAGGCATCGAGATGAAAATAGGTTGTTAAGAGAACAATGACAAGACTCTTGTGGAAAATAAAAGTAGTTTGTGGAGGAAAGGAAGAGGAGACCAATTCATTTGTTATTCAAAACTGGCCTTTTATAGTAGTTGCTATCATGTAGTTTCATTATAAATTATCTCATAGAAAATTTGAACAGTGTAAAGGGAGTTGAAACTTAATTGAAAAAGTAATACTATAGTAGTATTATTGAATACTTATTTTTTAAATTCACAGGAGCCAGAAAATTGTCTTTTGTTACAATAGAGCCTGAAAGAAAGCATAAGCCTTTGCAAATAATTTTCTGAGATGTTACCAAATATATTCATCTTTATAGTGGTTTTTAATTCAGTTTTTTTTGTATGGGTTTTCAGTGTCTTGCAAAAGCAGCAGTAAACTGTCAACTTCCATACTCACTATCTTTTTTTTCTAGATAATCTTTTTCAGGGAGGTACAATGTATTTTAAGTGTAGTATTGAGAGGGAAGTAAAAGAAAGACTTTAATTGGTAAATGGGAGCTTTGCAGTGTAGTGATTGCATCATACAGGATTTCATACCATGTCTTGTAATAGTCCACAATTCACTAAGTTCCTAATATTTTCATATAGTGACACAAACGAAGTTGATGTTCCCTTGAATACTAGAGTGGGAACAAAACGTTACATGGCTCCAGAGGTCCTAGATGAAAGCCTGAATAAAAACCATTTCCAGCCATACATCATGGCTGACATCTACAGTTTTGGGCTGATCATTTGGGAGATGGCTCGGCGCTGCGTCACAGGAGGTAAAGTTTAATTAATCTGTATAAAGTCTACCAGGCCCTTGTCTCACTTTAACAATACTTCTTCAGGAAATAATATAACAAGTCTGCTATATCAACAGGCTTGTGTTCTTTAAAAGCAGTAGTACAGCTTGAAAGTCACTGAACTAAGCCTTTTTGACTGTTACAATTAAGCATGTTGGGCTTTTTTCCATGCTCAAAAAGCAGAGTGCCTGCTCTCTGGTCTCTAAGAAATAGTGGGATGCAGATATATTTCACCTCTGTGCTGTTATTAAAACTTTTAAAATGTAATTGATAAGATATTATCCTTCTGTTATACTTTCTTGCATTTCTGGTGTCACTCAGTTTTCTCCTTACACATATTTTTGTGACTCGTCCTTCCTTTTCTTTCACTCTTCTTTTGTGACCTTATAGATCTTTACTTGTATTCTCTTCTTCCATCTTAGGCTTTCTCCCTGTTTCTTTGTAGCATGTGGTGGATTAGAAGATGTCATATTCTACATTGGGTGTCAAAGTCAAAGGGACGGCAAGGAATTATTGTAGCTATTAAACGTAATATTCATAATAGTGGGTCTTTTCTGGTAAATGTCTGATTGTTATAGTGAAATTTTCAGATTTTTATCACAGTATAACAGTGTGGTGGGTTTGCCTTGGCACAAAATTGAGTTATATTTTGCTCCTGGCCAAGGAGATCTCAGAGTAGATACATAGGTGTTTGGTTTTTATTTTAATGGTTCTTGATCTTTCGCAATTATCTCCAGGTATTGTTGAAGAGTATCAGTTGCCATATTATGACATGGTGCCAAATGACCCATCCTATGAGGACATGAGAGAAGTGGTGTGTGTCAAACGCCTACGCCCAGTAGTATCAAATAGATGGAATAGTGATGAAGTGAGTATGCCGAAAGGAAAAATAAGTCCAGTTTGTTCATTAATATGGATTGGTATTTTAGTTAATAAATACTAAAACATTGTAAAATAGGGACTATGTTCAGACATTCTGATATTTTGAAAACCTCGCAGCAATGATAGGAGAAAGATACGTTTGAAATCAACTCAAAATACCATATTTTTTATGTATCTTTTCAGTGATCTAAGGAGAAAGTGTCCAGGTGTATGAATACTGCTCTTAGATCTTCATTCTTTATATAGTGGAATATTTTTCAGAGTTTTGTTTGGAGCTAAAACTGAAACAAGTTTTTAAGTGATTTTATTAGTCTTAATATATATATAGCATATTGGTTCATTGCATAAGGTATTCATGGAATATGAAGCGATTTCTTTGTGTTTGTTAGATATCTTTTTTTTCTTTTTTAATTTTTCTTTTTTACTGGTACATTCCAGGGCCATGATGTAACTGAAATATTAAATTTGAATGTGTTTTTAAAGGGCCACAGCTTGAACGCAGTAAATAAGATGTAACTATATTTCACATAGCAAGCTAGATATGCCATATACTTTCTTCCCCAAATCCTTGATTTCTTTTAGGAATTCCCAGTTTTTTCCATATTATTTTTTGACTGCTGAAAGAACTTTTGTCACATCTTCATTTTCAGTGAGAAAGTCCTCTACGGTTTTTCTGCCATATGTATGGAAATTTTTCAGCTTATTGCTACCATTTTTGTACCTCTGTTCTTGAGTTGTAATAAGTTCTGGTAATGTATTTTTGTGAAACTAAAGAAACACTTCAATTAATTCCATCTCCTCTAATACGAGGCAGTGAAGGGGAGGAAAAAGGAGGATTGGGACATGGTGGTTGGTGGGTTTTTGGTTTTGTTTTGTTTTTGAATTGATCTGTTTATAATAGCTCTTAATCAGCAATTTTGCAGAAAATGTAGAAGTTGCACATTTGGACTTTAGGGTTCTATAATTTGGGCTTGACAGTGAACCAAAATTATATACTTCTCAGGTCTGTCAGTTGTTACAGTGTTGTTCCTTTGTTTTTTATTTTACAGTGTTTAAGAGCAATATTGAAATTGATGTCTGAATGCTGGGCTCATAATCCTGCCTCAAGGCTCACTGCTTTGAGGATCAAGAAGACACTTGCCAAGATGGTGGAATCACAAGATGTAAAGATTTGACATAGTAAATTGACATTGGAGAGGAAAGCTGGACTCCTAGATCTTTTCACTCAAACATGGGTGAGACCTATGTGGAAAGAGGAAATAACTGAGATTCAGTATATTTTCTCAGCACACTTCTACAGGCTGCTAATCAAATCTTTCAGTGCTTCATCGACTGTGATACTGAAAGCCTCTATACACTACATGCTACGTATATGGACAGCCTTGATAAAATACGTTTTGTTTTTGTTTGAGCTGCATTGAGACTTCAGTCATACTTAGTCTCCAGTAAAACTCTGGGTACTGAATTGAATGTTCAGATTACAGTGCTTTCTGTGAAAGCCTAACAAGCTATATGGATTCAACAGAGATGGAGAATATAAGCTTTTTTTTTGCCTTCTACCTGATAAAACCTAGTCAATCCATACCAAGTTTTTGTGAAACAACCTGTATGTTATGAATCTGTTTGTGATACTACTCAGTTTAACAGTTCCTTATGGCTTTATGTGTGTGCCAGGATTATTTTGCTGTCATTTGGAATAGATAAGAAACCATTTAAATGAACAAAGTTTTATGGTCAGGGCTCCATGCATTTTGTGGCTCCACAATCAGAGACTTGCTACAGAATTTAGTCATTGCCATTAAGTTATCTTCCAAAATTTCAGTTTTAATTTTATCTCTATTCTTGTTTTGGTCACAAGGAGAACTGCAAAAATGTGAACCATTAATAAATTAAGGAATGCCTGCCTGAGTCTGTAGAGAGCTTGAAACAACGTTCCTTAGAGGTAGAGACTGCCTTGGTCATCTCACTTACAGTCTAGTGGGCTCCATTATTAGATTAAATTTGGCATATTTTTCACAATGCCACATGCAACCAGCATTTTTGCTGTAGAATACTTTACAACTTAACAGAAAGACCACTGATGATGTGTTTTGCCTTTCTACTTTATTGGGGCTCACTGGTAGGTGTCTGTCATGCTCTGAACTTTTTGCCATACAAGAGGGAATCAGTGAGCTGTAGGAGCATGCTTTTTCGTCTTTTGACAAAACTAGGCAGAAGATCAGTTTTGAAAGGCTTGAGAACAAGTCTAATTTACAGACTCAAAAGAGGGAAGGCAGGAAGCGCAGGCTGGGCACTCAGATTAGAGAATACAGTGAAGGTCAAGACCAGGAGAACCGAATACGTGAACAGTTGAAGATAAGATCCTCGACGTGCAGAAGATGTTGAGCTGGGTTGCCCTGATATAAATGCAGGAGGCCACATCTGTGGGCCACTTAGAGGACAGTTAAAAAATTCAAGATTTGAGACAAGGTAAATCAGTGGGTGTTTTAAGTTCTAGTTAGGCACATTTGGGAGGAATGGCATTGAAAGGTAATTCATGAAGATTAAGTAAGTTAACATAACTGCAAAATTTGGTCCTATTGTGCCAACTATTTGGCCTGCACCAGAAACTGTAGTTCGCTTCTTTTCTTCACTGATCCAGACAAGTTGGTTAAAAACCAGAACCCCTCCATGAGGTTACTGTGAGGCAGAATTACTGATATATAGCTCCTTTGGCACTTCTACTTTGAAGTTAGAAAATAGTACCATAACTCAAGTTGAAGCTTCAAATGCGTGAATCATCAGAAGAATGAACACACAGTATTGGAACCATTGAATCTATTTGATAATTTAAGTGCCTATAACTTTGTACTGTAAATCTTGTTCTAGATAACTTTAAAAAGGGAAGTATTTATACAGTGTGTTTTGTGCTTCAGTAAAAAAAAAAGGCGCCTAGTCCTAGGTACATGTGTACAATTAGATACATGCACACACACACACGTATGCCATAGTCGAGATTTGAAGAAAAAAGTTAGGAATAATATTAAAATTGATGAAAAAAACGTTAAAACTTCAGATTGATCTCTGCCAGAGTATTTGTTGTCTTAAAATGTGTACATGGAGATTGTTTTGATTTGTGTTTAAATTTCCCTTGAAAATACAACTGATAGAAAACAATGTAACGCAGAACTAATGTGATTTGTGAGCAATTACAACCTTCTAACGTTATTTTTTTGTTCTAATTCTGTAGTTCGCATAATGTAAATGGTCAGGCAAAAGATTGCAGTATTTTTATTTTCTATTGTGATGTACAGACTTTATTTAACAGTTCTACATATTTTATAGAAAACTAGCTATTTCAAGGGACATTTCTTTTTTAAAAAAAAATAAAGTCATTACTTTTGTTCAGTAATGCCTTTAAGTATGAATATGTATTCTGGCTGAAAAGTTCATAGGTGTGTCAACTATGATTTTTAACTTATTTGAAAACAGCAAGAGATATATGATATTGTGCCACAATCCTCATGATAAAGGGCTTTTTAAAAGAACACTTCTCCGTCCGTTGCCAAGAAATATATGATGAGTTTGAAATTGTTCATCGTGTCTTCGCACATAAGTTTTGCACAGGTAGTTTGAAAATATTTGGTAAGAGCCAAAAAAAAAATAAGGGATAAGCTTTTTTTTTGTCCCCCTTCTTTGAGATTTTTATCGATAAGAAGGAAAAAATGTTTATATAGGTACCCTGCTAGCTTAAACTTTCAGAGCATGGAGGTCTATTTGAATTAACCCATTCCTAGTTAGAATATTTTTAATTTCTTTTAGAAGTTGCCACAGCATTATTAGCTGTAAACTTGTTTTGTGAATTTTTTAATTCCTTTTTCCCAAGTCTTCAGAAAGCCCTTGCTGGAAGTGTGAGTTTCGATAGTTTTTAATTGTTCACTTATTTTCTCCTCCATTGTTTAGGCATTTGCAAGGCAACGGGATGGTGATCTTTGGTAGACATCTTAAGACCTGAATTGATTTACACATTCACTTTAACACAGAAGTAGTGAGCTGACTGATCTTTGAGAGAGGAAACATCTTTTCACCTTAAGCTTAACCTTAATTTATCAGCACTTCAGTTACTAGGCTCATACTCAAACATTTCATGCCTATGCAGTTGTCACTGTCCTGAACAGGAGTGGCTAGGTCTTTAGCATTCCTTGATTCCCTGATATTCCTGAAAAATGTTATCACTAAAGGGCCTGGTTGCATAAAGCACTTCAGCACATATCTGCATTCCATGCAAAGTCATTCACTGTTTGGAGCCTAAGTATGTCTATACTGATATTTTAGCAATCAGTTGGAGGGGGGGAAAAAACTTGGCTCAAAGCTTGCCCATTAATTTTTACATAATTAAGCATACTTAGTGCAGGTTTTAAAGCTAAGTTGTTGCTTTAAGCAAAACTGTAGAGTTCAGGAGCCTTTAAGGTCAGGGAGGGTAATAGGATTCTTCTGTTGGAGTGTGATTAATCTCATTCTGTTGGTCAAAATTTTAAGCATTCGTCATCCACAAAAAATATCCCCAGAACTCACGAATGTGTCTTCATTTTTTTTTTTAATATAAAAATCAGTGTGTAAAATATCTTGGGGAGCATCAAGACTGTGCCTTGGAAGTTCTTAAACACTCACATATGGAAGGGGGGGGGGGTTTGTATTTATTTAACCTGCTCCATGTGATTTCATTTCAATGGAAAACAATTTGAGTCACTTTTATAAATTTTACTGTTACAGCAACTGAAAGGAAAGTTTCTGTGTTCCTGGTTAACTTGTAAATTCCACAAGAAACATCATATTCCTACAGAAAAATGTATGCTTACATTTTGAGCTCGTTCCGAGTTTTACTCAATATGCAATTTTTCCTGAGGTTTACTCAAGAAACTGATGGTTTTTCCAATATGCATCACCTTCCCCAATTATTTTCTTAATTAGTCTATTTTGAGGTATTGAATAAAGAGTAAAATTAATATTATAAATTACCTCCATAGTAGTCTGGAATCAAATTTTAGATCTTGATCTAAATGACCGTTTGAATGTGTTAATAAAACAAATCATTTGGATACATTTCATCTACTCTGTCTTCACAGACTGTATTTTAACAGTCTAGAGTCTTTGAAAAGCAAGTTAAAAAGCGTTCTTTGGCTATTGCAGATATTCTTAAAGGGAAGTTACGTGCTTATCTTCTGTCAAATACTAGAATGATTTAGCACTTCCTCATTCTTCTGACAGCGCCTCTGAAGTCAGAAGTCTTTATCCTGTGCCCACAATCTGTATTCCAAACAGGGGTGATGTCTAAAAATGGCTGGCAATGTTGCACGAGACAGACAGTGCTTTATGGAGCCATGGTGTACCAGCCTTGGTTGGTATAGCAGGAGTGGAGTGCACGTTACTTCTAATTTTTGAACAAATCTCATGTAATTGTTGCTTTGTAATATTTTACCTTTGAATGCAATTATAGAAGCCCACATCATGTAGTGACATTTGTGCTCTGACATGCCGTGCCCAAAATGAAATGTACTATATTGTATACAAGAAGAATAAATAACATTGTAGTTAACCTAGAGAAGATGTAAATAAAGTATGAAAGAAGAGTGGAACAAGACAAATGGTCACACTCTTGTGTGTTATATGCCAGAAGTGTAGAATACTCCTTTAAAAATGTAACACACTAATGTATTTTGTACAGCATCTGCTTTAGAAGGTGCCTTACTGAGTTTACCATGAATTGCTTGTTCTGTACACAGACTATGTCCAATGTATCATTTTTAAGTAAATAACCTTATTTTAGTACACATTAGTTATGTGTTTTGTTACTATAAGATTTTGCCTTAAAAATGTAATGACTTGGAAATCATAATACTATAACTAAATAATTCCCTACTTTTTAGTACCTTGTTTATGGTTTTTTTTCCCCCATAGTCTTTGAATAAGTTCTATTGTTCAATGGTGTTTAGAATTATTTGGTGCTCTATAAGTTCGGGCTCTGTATTCCTTGGACTAAATTTGGGCACAACAGTAAAACCAGTGTTTCCTTCTCCTGATTTTTATCCCTGTCTTATAGCAAAGCCAGAAGCAAGTCAAAATTGAATAATTCTGTTATTTGAGCGTATGCAAGTTCACCACGTGTTGGTTTTATTCACATAAATTTGCCTCAAGCTCTTCAAGTAAAAAGAGTAAAAAAATAAAGGGATGGGGGATTCTGTAATTGGTTTTTGTTCCCTCTGTGTACATTCTTTTTGTGTAGTGATATCCAAATTAAGAGATTTGAGCTAATAGAGTTATGTGCTGTTGGTTACAAAATTATGCAGGTACTTCTGTATAGCCTGCCAAATTCACTGGTTTTTTATGATTCAAGCAGATGAAGACTGATCAAGGGGATATCTCATCTGTGAGTCCGCAATTCTATAAAATCTCAGAATTTTATTTTCTCATTGCAGAAATGCATCAGCTACTACTCTCCGTAGAGTTCACTTTTAGTTTGCAAGCAGGAATAAGAAAGATCAATTTCTATTCTCTTTTTACCTTTGATCAGGAATAATCTTCTTTAAAGACAGGTTTTTTACAGCAGCTAAAAAGTTTTGATATCTGAGCATCATGTAAACTGTTACTGGTATATTATGAAGATAATTATAACACTTTCTGTTTTTTCCTCTAAAGTCAAGTGTTAAATTCTTGCATTAGAGTTCTGGAAAATACAGGGAAAGACCAGACTGTAGGTAGTTTTCAACCTTTTTTTTTTTCCCTCAATACATAATACCAGAAAATTATACTGCACAAAAATTTGGTCTGCTTACAATTAGTGTCTTGGCTAAGTGAACTTTTTCTTAAGGTTGTGGCTGTTGCATAGTTTGTGGAATATCTTCACTGATTACACTGATCATGGTTGGATTGAAAACTGGGATTTTTATGTTAGCGTTACAGGAGGACATAACGAAAATACCACACGTAACTGAAACTTTTTGCACCAGTCTTTGTTTTGACAAGCACTTAAATTTTTTTTCCCCTAATGTTGCTTCTTGAAATGACCACAGGATGGTGCTACATCCTAAAGATATGAAGATCCTTTTGAAAAAATTGGGAGGTTTTGATAAATGAAAATAAATTCTACTGCCTGCTAATAATGAATATCGAAATGTTTGTGTATGATTATTTTTGACTTCTATATAAAAATGTGTTACTGATGAGCTTGCATCAGTATTTAAGAACTGAAACCGCCATATCCAGTGACGCGTCTAAAAACCCTGCGTGTATATTGTGTGCAAGCCAAAGAGCACACTGAGTGGTTGGTGAATTGAATCACAAGCTTGTAAATAAATTGCAGAAGTATCACTAATTTCATAAAGGATCAGATTTAATTCCATTAATTTCATTAATCCCTTCTGCACCTTTATCTTCACCTCCCCCCAAAATACCGCTTCAGTCTCTCTCGCTGCTGTTCATGTAGTAAGTCAATACTGGCTGTGAATCCGAGTCATGAGAGGAGCACTACTGTGGGTTGACCACCTCAAGAATCTGGTTCATGAGGGGTGACCACCATGGACTTCAGAGGCTGGCTTGATGTGGGTATCTGAAAGGAGTTCAGATGATTCTGATTGCAGAATTCAGGCATTGGTGGATCTATAGAAACGAAAATTGGTGATACACAATGGGTGCTTGGGTTTTGGGTAAAGTAAGGACATCATCTTAGTAATGGAAAAGAAAAAAAACATTAGGAGACTTTAATTTTAAAATGTAAAGCACTATAAGATACTGACACTTATAAAGCAGTAAAAGTTTCAGTAACAAAGTAATTGTGCAAAGGCACTAAGATGCACAGCTTTTAGAATCTTTTTATAAAGCTTAAGTGGTTTGATCTGGCAATCCAGAAACCTGAGCTATCGGCAGTGTTTTTTAGCAGTTCCAGGATTTTTGGGAACTACTAAGAGAGGTTGGAGGCTTTTTTTTTAAATATGAGGCTCAGGTTGACGAGATACAGATATATATATAATCTCTATCTTGGAGTGAGCATACGTGTTTCTTTGCCTGTTGGTGCTTGGCTGAAACTGCCAGCAGGCATGCTAGTCTAGATGGTCCACTATGAGATAAATTGATGCAACTTGTCGATTCTTACAGACAACTCTCTTTTCCTAATGCTTATGGTCAGCTTCAGTTTGTTCTTCGTGTTTGAAAATCCCCTATTAATCCACTGAGCCAACCAATAGCTATTTTTTTAAATTGTCAATTAATCATCCTTCTCCTCTTGCCATTTCTGTGGGAAATTTTTCTTTCCGTTAGGTCCCAGTCTGGAGTCTGCTGTCTCTTCATTAAAATGGTTTCCTCTAGTCTGTTATCTAAAAATGGAGGTCATGGTGATGTGGCTGTGTTAATCTTACAAAATAACCAACAAACCAACCCCCCAAAAACTGCAAACAACAATACAAGTGTGGGGCGGGGCGCAGGGATTAAAGTCATTTATACCAGTAGTCAAATAGTTTGCTTGTATTTGAGAGGTGGTTTAGATGGAAGCTATTTAAAAAGCTGATGTATTCATTTTAAAAAACAAACAAACAAACAAAAAAAAAAAGACAACAAACAAACACCACAACCCAGTAGCTTAATCATTTTTCCTCCTGTCGCTTCAGAAGCAAGTCACGCTTCCTGGCTTATGCAGCCAATAGAATGTTTTAACCCATTATCTTTTGTTAATTTTTTGCTTCATAGTCTAAAAATGAGAGTGTTCCAGTCAAGTGTGTTGTCTTTGTATGTGCAAGTGGCTAACTTAAGCACATATTTGAAGAATACAAATATGAAAACATCTTTATATTAACGTTGTGTTCACTCTGGGATCGATCATCTCTGAACTTGCCTGGCTTATTCTTCAACAAAAGTAAACTCTGGTAAGCACAAGGATGCCAAACCTTTAAAAGTCCTGTCTGGATGAACTGCTATCCTACCTACTACCTACCATCTCCTTTTCCAAGTAGCTGTATGGTTTTCATTCCAGTTGAAGCTTTCTGTCAAAGCTTTAAAAACAAGCAAAATGTTTTTAAATATATATCCCCTGTCTGTATTTAATTGCGGAACTTAGCTGGTAGCTGCAGAATTGGTGTGCGCTGAAGGTGGATGTTCCTTGAGCTACCCAGACCTAGGCAGCACACTTGGCTTGGCACTGCAGACCGCTGCCACCGCAAAAGCCCGTAATTGGAGGAGCACAGGTGAAAACGTCTGGGTCACCCCAGTACAGTAGCTTTGTAGTGAAAGAACCCAGTCTTACAATTTGATTCTTTTCTTCCTTTTTGACATTTCACCTCTCCAAATTTTTCTTCTCTTCCTTCCCTCAGATATTTGAGCAATCTGTGGGACAGAAGATGACACTGAGCTTGCAGGCACTTTGTGGTGCATGCCGCAGAGCAGTGCAAGATGTGGCTCTGTGCTAGATAAATGGGGAGACTTGGCCCATTAATCTCGTAAGAAAATCAGCATTCATCAGCTAGGAGTAGATAGGAGATCATTTTCAGTTGTTCGCGTTGTTGGATTTCTCAGGATGGAGAGTAACAATCTTCTCAGCAAATCAGTAGCTGAAACTGCTTTGTAGCTTTATTTCAAAAGATACATATTGTCTGCTTGTCAAACTGTTGCCTGAAGTGCCATGTGTATTGGTACTCATATGTTTTTTAATAATTCTGTTGTTTAGTGTTGCTTAGAACACAAGCAGGTGGGGAGAAAGCCCCCTTAGCAGCAGGATAGATTTCTCTTAGAAAATGCTACCTTTAAAGGGCATAAAATACATAACGATTTACCTCTTTCATCGGAAACACTGGAATTTCTAAATGCATTTCATTTTGGAAAATTTAATTGTTTTAATATTGTTTTGTAGAGCATTAAGATAGACAAGGAAAAATACCACAATAATTGAACTTCTTTAAAAGGAAAGCCTTTGGGATGTTTTATTTGACAGAAGAAAAGTTTAGGACGTGGCCAGACATGGTCATGTTGAGATTTTGGAAATTCAAAAAAACCTGCAATTCAGAAATTCTACTCTTTGGATTACTCTAATTATAAATTTATTTTGTATTCAACAATGACAGCAGACCAATGAGCTTGCCTTTTTGCTTTTAGTTTTATTTGCTTGCTTGCTTGGTTTTAAACAATTTACTAAATGCTGAAATCTGGGCTAAAGTCACGATATTCTTCAGGATTATCTAGAAATAAACTGCATTTTCACCAATTTTTTTTAATATTATTAACTTTTCCTAATGTCTAAATGTGGAGGTAATTCATCTTAACAATGTTATATTACTATTAAATTTTTGCAGTATAGTTGAAAAACAACAGAGGCCCAGAAGCAAAAAGACCAGGCCATTTCTAAGATCCTTGCTTACGAACACTAGCACAGGGTGCATCTTACTGGATTTGATCGATCTCTTCTAGTGTCCATGCAGTGCGCAGACTGAAACATTGAATTGGAGTGAGTTGCAGAAGTTTCCAAGATGGTCTGTGACTGTGGTCCACAGAGAACTAAAAGGTAAAATTGTCCTGGCTTCTTGGTTTTAAGCTGCCATTGACAAAACATGAGAGTTGATATATACGGTCCTTCCTAAAATCTTTTCTTTGCCAGTGGTGGGGATATTTGCCATGGGAGAATGCTCTTTTGCCAGGGGAAAGGAGAAATTATTTGTGTTATATGTGAAGAAGTTCCCACAAAACATTTTCTAATTAGGTGCAGTTCTCACAGTGGAATGATTTGGGCATTTGTGTGCTGATACATTTGGAGTCCAAACCATTAGTTTATCACTTGAAAGAAAATCCCATTGCTGCTCATAAGCAACTAATCAAAAGCCGAACACTTCCAGAAAAGAAGCATGAAGACAAATGTAGGGTAGTGCTATGTTTAAACACATGCAGTAGGATTGAATACATCACAGATGAAGCAATAGTGAATCGGTCCATTGCATCTATGGGAAGATATCAATAAAACAAAATGTCACTATTCAAGTTTTAAATATTAGGAATCCACCCATTGTTGTCCCCGGTGGACTCCGTTTCACTACAGAGCCCTGCAGCAATTCAAAGCATACTTTCTCCCCCTTCTCCATTTCTGCCATAGCAAAAGTAGTCATGGTGTTTCCATTTGGTGTTTTCCTCTGACTACTTGAGAGAGTTTTTTTGTACCCACGGCTAAAGGAGAGTTGTCCTAATGCTGGTCCTGAACTAAACTCCACAGAGATGACAAACAGGTAGACACCTTTATGGGGTGCTTTGAAGTAGCCATGTTCAGGGAAATAGCTGTTCCCATAATTGAGGTAAGTTTCATTAAACCTCAGAGTTTTTTCTTTATCCTTTCCTTCTGAGAATCCCACATGGAATGCCACCAATGAGTCTGAAAAAGAAAGAGGAACAGGATTTTAGCAGTGAGCACTCTTCTCTTCCCAGGATCATCAGGGTGGGAGACAGGGCTTCACCCTATCAGGCCTGATTTCTGTATGCTCCTTTGTAGAGCTAAATGCTTGAAATGTGTATGTGCCTGGGGTTAGATCAAATGGTTCCCTGGAAATAATCTGAACCACTACTCTTGGAAAAGTAGAAGGCTGAGACCACCCAGGGAAAAGAAAATAGTAGTACTTTTTTGCTGTCCTAAAAATAAATTGGTTTGAAATGTATTCTCTGCTTATTCAGTCTTAACTACAGTTTTGCAGCACAGATGCCTAAAGGGGCTGATTTTTGCTCTGTTATATGTCCATAACAAGGGCTGCAATCATAAAAGCCAGTGCTAGAGCTGTGGTCTTTGTAATTACCAGGTGGTTATGCCCACATGTTTACAGAGAAAGGGAACTGGCCAGTCACAGTGAAGTGTAAGGTGAAAACTTGTCTCTGAACCATGGCCGTAAAAGAGACTGTGCACTCTCTGGTCAGCCCTCCCTGGTCCACTTGTGCAAATTGTAGCAGTTCATTTAATGTATCTGTCCATGTTAGGAAGGATTTGGTGCTTTGAGTACACTCCTTCCATATTCAAGTAACACAAAAAAAAGAAGCAAGACCAGGAAGCCTAGCACTCCCCATTAGCTTCAAGAGAAAACTGCTACTACATTAACATGAGCATCTACAAACAAAATTTGTGTTCTAAACATCTGAAGTTGAATTAGTTCAAGACCAATTTCCCAGCAGCTGTAATAGGTGTAATTTTATTGGCCTTGAGCGAAGCGCAGCAGTGTATCAGCTTGATTCTCACTCAAACAGCTCATTTTGATGGAGGGGGAGGATGTCAATTATGTCAGAATTTCTCCCTCCGGCATCCCACAAGATACTGACAGGACTTACAACTAATATGCTGTGTGTGGAACTTAACAGCAGGGCCCAGAAGAAGCTAGACCTGCACATGAGCAAGTAAAAGCAAAGAACCCACCTTTTTCCAAAAGTTCTGTCTGCACTGTATTTCTTCCACGTATTTGCATATTTTCTCTGTGCTTCTCAGGCTTTTTCTTGTCTCTTTGCTTGTCTTGATCTTTCTGTTGCCTTCTCCCTTTTCTGGTCAGCATTGACTGAATCTTTGAAACATCGAGACTTATATTTGAGGCAACTAATTCTTCATTGCTTCCAAATAGCTTTTTAAAAATCAGGAGATGTTCCTCCAGCTTCCGCTTGATGGTTGCTAAATCTGCTGAGAGAATTTCCACAGAAATGTTGAGTGGCTCGATTACATCTGCTACTGTATGATTGCAGCAGAGATTCACGTCACTTCTGGATTCATGCCTCTTGATTGCCAGGCTCAGGTGTTTGATATCATTCTTCAAAGTCATGATATCGTTATAAGCTAAGCTATCCAAGGAGTCATCTTTGGCAGCCTCATAGTTAGGTTCCATATGTTCTACGATGCTGCGTTGACTAGTAACTTCATCTAGAGTAGAGGATGTTTGTGTTTCTTCTTTGGGATGCTTAGGAGATGTACGAACATCACGATTATTCTGTTGACCTCTCTCCAAGAGATGAAATCTCTTTCTAAGAGATTCTAAAGTCACATTTTGTTCTTGGAGTTTATCTGAGATATGTCTGAGAGATTCTTGCAGCTGAAATACTGATGATATTAGGATACTAGGATCTTCTTCAAACAAGACTTCCATAAATTCTTCTCCCAGTAAAGCCTCCAGTGCTGCTTCATGCCGCATGGCATCTTCCAAAAGAGACCCGAAAGAACTGTTGAGATACTTGATGTGTCGATGAATTTCTTCATCTTTCTTCTTCAAGAAGCCTATGTCTTCTGAAAAAGCCATAACTTGCGACTGAAGCTGTCTGTTTTCTTCTTGACGGAGATTAAGGGACTGATGGATAGATGGAAAAGCTGAGGAGAGCTCTTCAATTTCATTCCTCAAGAGGTCTCTGAAAACCGACTCCAAGTGCTTCATATCCTTTAAGTTTGATTGGGTGCCTTCAAGGGAATAAGTGATATTCTTTAAGTCTTCCTCCAGTACATCAGTGTCAGAAGAAATTCTCTGGCAATTGCATTCCTCCATGTACCTCAACAGATCTGAATAGTTTTCCCGAAGGTTTGAGAGAGTATAGTTGAGCTCTGATATCTGCCTTTCCATTGCTGCTTTGTTTTCTTCCATAAGAAGTGATTTCTCCATTAAAGTTATTGTAAGATCTTCTGGCCTATACTTTGAGATATTTTTTTTTAACTCCTTAAACCACCTCTCTAAAACTTCGATATTCTGAAAGGCCACATCTGACTCCATGTAAAGTTCTTTAAGCTGCTTTGCATGTCCTGCCAGAATGTCATTTATTTGTCTGATGGTTACCTGGATATTTTCATCTTTGGGACCATCATATGAAGAGAGTTCTGTTAAATTTTTTTTCAAAGTCTTAAATTTATTTTCAAGATTGTTTTGCTCTTGTTTCATGTTTGCTATGCTGTTGTTCAAAGCTATGAAATGGGTCTGCTGTATCTTATGAAACTTCTTAATCTTTGTATCAGTCTCTGCCTTGATCATGGTGAGATTATAGTGAATGCTAGCCTGCTGCATTTGCAATTGATTCTCTATATCTCTTTTCACCTGATCAACTTTCACTACATTTTCTTGGACTTTTGATTCAAACTTAGTTCCCAGCTCCTGGAATTCCTTCTTGGGCACAGTGCTCTCTTGGAATCGCTCTATGCTTTTCTTGTTGGCTTCCACGTCATGGGACAGGTTTCTTACCATGTTTGAGAGGTTCTGTAAGCTTCTGTTGAAGCTTGCCCACATTGGGTTAAAATGTTTCCTTAGAAAGTTCTCCACATGGGGAAACAAAACTTGCTGCAGAAGCCTTTCCTGTAGATCTGTTAACACAGTTTAAAAAAAAAAAAAAAAGAAAAAAATTAAATTTAAATTCTGATTTTGGAGCACACCTTAATCTGGCCAGGGTAACTCAAGTATGTATTTTTTCTATAGTAACTGCCATCTAACTCCCCAAAATCTAACCATGTGATAAATTTTGACAATTGCAAAAATAGCCTAGTTTTAAATCAAGGTTACTGTGAAGCATATTGTGTCTTTCGATCAGCAGGCAATAACTTAGATCTGTATTGACTGCCCCATTTAAGTCATAAAAATACTACATTTTGAAATCCCTGGACGAGCATTTTTGTAGCCCATTTTCACAACAGTTCTTAGCTGGTGGGCTCTTGCTTATTTGACTGTCTCATAATGTTGTTCTTTTTCTGATGCTTTCTACAATGCACCTTCTACTTCACAAAGTTATACAGCATCTTAACAGCTGAATATTCCAGGCCAGGACTAAATAACTTGAAAAAATCTCTGAAGTATCTGTGTTAGGTGTGAATTATACTAAGGCTTGATTTCTAACTTTAATGTTCAAACTTGAGTGCCTTGAAATTCACTGAGGATAATAGTCTGTATCATTAGAAAATACTTCTGCGAGCCAATGGCTCACATTAGTAGGTCAAATTCGGTAGCTCTCTTTTTCCCACTCCTATATACGGCAGGAATAATGTTCCGCAGAAGGGTTGAAAGTTCCATTTTTTTACATACACCAGTCTGGTATTCCACACATGAAAGAATATAGCATGAATATGAAAAAAAGAACAGAAACCATATCTGAACTCTACATCCCCATAGAATTGAAGAAGCCATAGCAGCAGAATAGTAAGCTAACAAATTTTAAGTATAAGCAACCTCTTTATTCTGTGGTTAAGTCATGTTCTGAAATTCCAGAAAAGTGCAAAGGAATCTGCCTTTTCCTCTTATTTCCATTTCAAGTTACTCTTGAATTTGGTTCATTCATTTCTATTGGATTTGCATCCATTTTTGCTCTCTTTAGAAACAACTAGCAGACCAAGGAATATCAGGGTATTTTTGTTTTCATTTTTTTCTTTCTGATCTGCTTGGTTTTATGGGGCCTATTGGCAGGCTGATAATTCTGTGTCAGACCTCTCACCTGAATTGCTCTGGTTCACTTCTAACACCATGCTTGTACCGTTGTTTTCAAATATTCTCTGTAAGTCACCTAAGTTGCTGACTGCTTGATGAATATCACTTTGAAGATCATCCAGTAATGCCTCATGATTTTGAATGACTTCCAACATTTCTCTTGAATCCACAGATGTTGACACTAATCACAAGATTAAGAGAACAAAGTCATGCAACGGAGTGCAGCGACCAGGCGACAGGTATTCCTACGAGACCTCTGAGAACACCTGCGTACATTTTGCTCTGAAACTTTTGCACTGACGTGTAGGGGGTTTGTTGACTCATAGCACCTAAACTCATGGTTTCTTTGCAGAGACTTTTTTCAACAGTGATGAAAACCTTATGTGTTTAAATATGAACAGAAGAACTTCAGTCATGCTAGACATGATGGCAGTAAAATGCTCTTCACTTAAAATCTCCCCATGCCATAAAAATGTTCTGGAATAATAACTCCTTTCAAGCCAGTTGACTGAAAGGATAGCAAGGTTTAACAACGCAGAATAAAAGGACAGGATGAAAGAGCAATTGAGGTGTTTCACTAAGGAATCAGAAGCATAGGGTGTAAGTGTCATAGCTGACTCTTGCAGAGGAGCCCTTTAAGTGATGTTGTTCTAAATAAATACCTGCTAATTTGAGCTGTAGATTTCAAAGCGTACACTGAGAGTTGCAGAAACTGGTATATCCCAACTGTGCCATCCTGGGGGCCTATTACCCTCCAGGGTTACCTTTGACATTTCAATCTAATGTTTTAAAGACTTAAGTCCTATAAAGCAACTGCATATTCATTCAGTGCTGAGAGCATAATGTAAAGACGACTCTTTTTCAGGGCT
Organism: Morus bassanus; assembly: GCA_031468815.1. Taxonomy (NCBI): domain Eukaryota; kingdom Metazoa; phylum Chordata; class Aves; order Suliformes; family Sulidae; genus Morus; species Morus bassanus. The sequence goes on from CM062583.1 coordinate 10,985,230, forward strand.
GCAATACTACCCTAAAGCCAATTGCTAGAAGATACTTAATAGCACTGCAAGCCACACCATTTCCACAGAGGGTGAGGAAAGGTCCTTCTTGGATACTTAGATTGGTAGGATAGAGTGTCTGAGATAGGAATCTACGGCACCTCATAATAATAATCTCAAAGCTACTGGGCAGCTGCTCTAAAACAGCTTTTGAATAGATTGTTTTTCTGGTAAGTCCTCTGAGCATGGTGTGCTTTCCTGTGAATCTGCTTAGCAGAGCAAGGGGTTAAACATCCATGACACTGAAAGGTTTAACGCTCTGTACCAGCTGGCATTCTCACTAGGTATCGCTGATGACCAGGCAGCATACAACTTTCAAAACTTTTGGATGCTGTATCTGGAGTATTCATGTAGTGTTATGCCAAAAGCCCTCATTTATGCCAACAAATACACCTGTGTAAAAGCTTTCCCAAATAATACTTTCACTAGAGATATTGTCCATAGCTTATAATGTTAAACTTGCAGCTAAAAATACATCTTTTTTTCTGACCTGTGACTGAGAGGTAAAAGAATGGCAAGCAAAATAACTCCAAGTACATACTGTGGTTTGAGAACTCCTCTTCTTCCCATCCTTCAGTTTGATTTTCTGGCACCGGAATAAAATTGGGATCTGCAATAGAGATGCAATACATTTGTGAAAACGTTTTAGATGCAGAAACTACTACAGTTCAGGAAGGTACCGCAGGCCAATTTCATGTGTAGTGCAACTGAGGTGGACACAGGCTTCCGCACTGCAGGTTTCTTAAGGGAAGAACACCTTGTCTGGAGGATTTACTTTGCTTACGGTACTGCACTAGCGTTACAACATTGCATAAATGACAATGCTCTGCAGTAGGGGTGGGGTTTTTAACTCATGCTGAGTTATTGCTCCTAAAAAATGAATCTATTGCAAATATGTGCTTTTTTTTTTTTTTTTTCTGGGGGGTCCTATCAAAAGATCTGCAAATTCCTCTTCCTTGTTCCACAGTTACCTGAACTTTCTGATGGCACCAGCTACAGTGAGCGATGCTGTACAAATGAGGAGATAAAGATGGAGCAGCTGGCTTTGGTCAACAAGTGTAATGAAGGAGAGACTAAACTAGAAGCACTGTATTTGGTAATATCCTTCCAACATTATAAATGAAAGTCAGGCTGGGGCATCACCTTAGAGATAAATCTTTGAAGAAAAGCTAAAGCTACAGAGATAAAAATAGGAACTCCCATTTTATCCATGGAGTCTGTTTGGGTAGGAGAGTTAGGCAAAGATTGTGTGAAAATATTCACAAAGTGTTTGACATTTTTGTTATGGCTGCCTTAATTACTAGCGGAAGTTACCTTTCGTCCGTTTAAATTCTCCTTCTACTTTTGGAGTATTATTTGCTAAATCCTGCCAATGCTATGAAGCGCTCCAGTTTTTAAACCACACTGTCCCCTCTCTCTTTTACTTAGCACTGCATGCATCATTATTCAGCAGTGCAAAGAGTTGTAGTAGTTTATTGTATGCAAAGGCTATTGCTAGAACTTCCAATGAAGTAACAGCCTGAGCTGTGTTCTTGTGCCGTAGGGCTGCTGCCCACCCTAGGAGCCGGTACCTGTGCAGCCGGGGTAGGCAGGGAGGAGGCAGCAGTGCAGGCTGAAGAGTGAATGCTGCCTACCTTCTTTGAACTTGGATGCGTTATGATTTCCCTAGCCAGATGACTTCAGCCTGTAAACTGACCGTAGGGTCATTTCACACACTAGTGTTTTCTGATGTCACCAGTTTCTACCTGGAGTCAGGCATTCCTAGATGGACTTGTACATCTGACAGGCCCACTGGCAAATGAATACCTTTGTCCGTGTGTAAAGATTGCAAAGGTGCTACTAATGGAAGAATAAGCAGCTAATGCTTTTAGCTACTAATTGCAGCTAATTACAACTACTCCTTGTTTCATGGTATCAGTGATTTGGGGCATAGCAGACCAAAGAAAATAAGGCATTGATTTTCAAAAAAAGGAGAAACAAATCGGCAAACATTTCTTGCCACCATGACTGGCATTTAGTTGTTAATTCTCACACTCGTTCCCTAGCTTTCCTTACCACGCTGTTCACAGTCCTTGCCAATAAATCCAGGGCAGCATTTCCACTGCAAAGATTTCAAAACCTTCTGTTTCACTTGATAGACTGGCTTCAGAGCTGTCCTGTACCTAGGGAGTAAGAGCCTGGGTGTTAGATTGCAAGTTATTGTCAGCTGGCATCACTCGGGGTAAATTCACTGACTCTAGCAGCAGTCTGGTGCCAAGCGTGTCCTAGATGACTAATGCAGAACACAGTTAAGAAATTAGTCATAAACTGTATCACTGCTGCTTAGTAGAACATTTAGGCAGTCTACAGCAATTTTTTCCCCTACATAAGATTGCTTTTCAGGACTACTGCCTACAACAGGAGGTGTGTGCAAATTCTTACATGCAGACAGAATGTAACTACTATTCAGTGAGCAGGGCTCCAGGGGTCTGCCTCACACTTTACTCTTCTTCTGTAGAGATTTTTTCTAAACATGCTGGCACTGATCTGACGCAAGTCTGAGAAATGTGACAGATGGCAAATTTATGTAACTATCAGAAACGCAACTGTAATATTTATTGTAATAGAGTCCTTTGCAATCAAGTTTGGACTGAGCTTGAACTTCTGTAATATTCTGATGAGTTATAGAGAAAGTTTTATTTTTAAACAAATATCCTAAAACTGTCACTAGTACCAAGGAAGATACAAATTTGTGAAAAACTCCACTAGAAATAACCATGAAACTTTTTTTTTCTTCAGAGAAAGAGAAATGAATTGTATTAACAAAGAACAAAAGCAGTTTTGCAATCAAGTAACTACATAGATGTGAAAACATATGGGTGAGTACTAAATATTATTTCACTTCAAAAGCGTGTTGGGATTCAATGTCTCCCAGCTTTAAAATTGTATCAGTCCTGGTACCTTCAGGTACACTGCTGGCTTTCACCAGTACTCTTTGGGCAGCCGGTCCTTCTGAAAGAAGAGTAAGCGCTTGGGCAATTGCACATCTCTACCTCCTGCCATGTAAATGGTCTCACTGATGGCCACAGGCAGAGATTCTTTTTTTAAGTTATGCATGTGTATTATGACCTGAAACTCATGGAAAAGGTATGGTCTCTGGTTTTTTTCTGAATAAACATGTGGAAAGATTTGAAAAATCACTTAGTCACTTTGTAGTCCTGTACTTGATGGCTTGGAAAGGCAGTTTTCTCCCAGGTTACTTAAATGCTTGATCACCTTAGGTACATAAATCAGACCCTACATCACTTTGGTATTAAACTGAGTTGGTGGTTTAATTCTTTTTAAAATGTGTCACTAAATACTTTTGAAAATATCATTTAGATACTTAAGAGAAAATTATGTTGCCTTCATTGGTTATATTTAGGATACTTACATGATCTTCTGGCAGTCTGGTGCTCCGTTTAGACAGGGCTGTTGGGAGTTGATAATGTACTTCTCCTTCATGCAGGCTTCTATGTATGTTACCAGCTGGGACTGCATGAAGGAGCACCAGTTCCTAGTGGAAGGAAGACATGGGAAAGGAATTTGAAGTACATCTTTTAAAGTTTCCTTGGCACTGTTACAAGCAGAAGAATGAAATGCAGAAGGGCCTTCTATTCTTTTCGTTCTATTTTTTTTTTTTTTTTCCATCTGGATGATGAGGGAAGTGGAAAATGCTTGCTAGCTTCTCCCTCTACTCCCAGTTCATTTGTTTGCATTTGGGATGTTTATCCGAGTTTGGTACAAAAGGGTTGATTGTCTAAAGTTTGATGCCTTAGTTCCATTTCCAGACCTTCCATTTAGCAGGAGAAATTTCCAGCTCATGATAACCTGCAGGTTAATGTCACTTTAAATGTCAAATTGCCTTTCTTGGCATGTCGCCATTTCAGATGCCTAATGACTGACTCATCAGGTTGAGGCAGACTGCTTCTGAAAACTTAGTCCTACATAAACTCCACGAATAATGTGTCTTCCTAAGTATTACTTCTTCAAGATAATACAGTAACTGATTGGATTTTATTAATTACACTGGCTTTGAAATAATTTCTCCCATCACCTGCAGGAAAATAATATTGGAAAAATGAGGGTGGTTTTCTTGGGTTTTAATTTTTATGCTCTTAGCAAGAACATGTGAGTTTTCCAAGTCAGAATTATATAGACATCTGTTAATCCCAGGGTGTAGGTGAGCCTCTTCATTTTCAAAAGTTTAAAGTTAACACATGGAAGTGTACTCTTGGTTGAAGTTTGATGGTTAAAATCCAAGATCAGAAGTGACAGGAAGTGTGGAGTGATAACTGTAATGGGAAATGGAAAAAAATGTGATGATTAACATCTGATTAATTAGTAACTGCAATTATTGTTGATAAACTATGCATGTATTCAACACACTATTTCAGATGGTGTGTTTACAGAAGTTCACCAGTTAAACATGAAGGGATCCTACCATTCTCTATGGATAGTGATGAGTAGAGAAGCAATGTGACAGCTTTGTTTGGGCAAAGAAGCTATAGGGAGACAAGGGGTCCCTGCTCTCTCACTGTTTAACTCTGGCTACAAAACCTTCAGAGTCACTGAACCAGCCATTGCATTCTACAGACAACCTGTCTTAAAGACAGTCTGGGGCCTTGCGTTTAACACGAGTTTGGCTACATGTCCTGCCTATTGTAGGAGAGCACCTACAGTGGTTAATTCTAAAACTGTGTGCACACAGGGCCATTAGGAAGTTGCAAGATATCACTTAACAACATACTGATGTTAAATCGTGCTGATCCTCTTCCTTACAGAAAAGGTGGGGTTGAGCAGTTTGGAGAGAGAAATGAAAAAAAAAAAATATATCACCCTCACTGTTATAGCTAATTCACCTTAACTTTCCAGAGTGTCTCTATAAAGACAGGTCCAAACAGACTGCCGGGTTAACAGTTAACCTGACTGCTTCCTGTCCTGGGAAATAGAAGCAGGGATTAGATTTAGTTCCTCTTTTCAAATGAAGATGCAGTTTTTGAGGGATAAGGGGCTTACAGTGCTTACACTGGCTCTGGCAGCTCAGCCTCTGTGGTTTAGGCTCTGAAGCAGGACCTTCCACAGCCTGTGCCACCTGGGCACCAGGCAGGCTGCGGAGGGCTCCATCTTTCCCAGTGACCCACGAAATCCAGCTCTTCCCTTTGCAGCAGAACCTGCGGCTCCTCCAAACATCGCTTGATGCTCGCTGGATTGGGGCTGTTAACTATTCTGCACCGAAACACCAAACTCCACAGTTTAAATCACAGTCTTGTTTTCCAGATGGGAAGATCGGCATGAAATCAGTTGCAAAAGGGGTTTGAGGCCTTCATCACTCCCTCATGGTAAAGCACCTGCAGAGGAAACAGCTCTCTAACTGTCATGAAATTAGCTGTCCTGGTTGGAGACCACTTGAATCTCAAAAACTGAGCTACTCTGCTATGTTGGATGTCCATGTGACAGGTGTATGAGTGATGGCAAGAACCAGTCATTATGGTTTGTTTGGTTTGGGTTTTTTTTTTTAACATTTTTCTTCCTGATACTGCTGCTGGCAATTCGGTACTCAAAAGTTTGTCACTGGAAAGTTTGAATGCCCAAGAGTAAATCTGATGAGTGAGCAGGTGCTATTTTCTCCCTCTGTCTGGCATCCCTAGGGGTCTACCGTTCCACCTCCAGTAGAATAGCATCCAACATAGTCACAGCCATTACTATGAGCCTTAGAGCTTGCTGGTGTCAATGTATGCCTATTTTACATAAAAAAGTATATATGTGTATATATGTATACACATACATAGCTTCTTAAATGAAGCCTGGAGAAAAATTAGAATTCATATTATACGTCATTATGCATACTATTAAATTCTTTTCCTATAAGAAATCGCAACTAGTTTCTCAGAACAAAAGTAAAATCAGGCCTTGTACAGCACTAGCTGTGTCAGTCGGGGTATTTGGGGAGATCAGGAGGAGTTTGTCAGAGCTTGTGTTATAATGGAGCAGAGCATTGTATGAGGGAGACAGCCATGTCTGTTGAAGAGCAGCTGAACTTTAGGCAGTATATTTTTAAATGGGAAGACAGGAACCAAATCTCTGATAATCAGCATATATGGGAAAAGTTTCCCTCTCTGAGAGAGTTGCAGAAACAACAGGGAACTGAGTCCCGCACAAAAGCAGAAGCTGCGGCCGGGCGGCTAGTAGGGGAGGAAGCTGCAAGGAAGCTGGAAACATCAGGAGAAAAAGGCAGACAGCCTGGGCTAGCTGGAAGCAGTTCACCAGGCTTGCTGGGACATATGGAGCCTTTTCTGCTCCCCCGTTTCTTAAGGAAAACATGATTGTGATTTCAGTGAACATCCATGCAAACAAAACTCTTCATCTCTTAGAAGCACAGGCAGGAATCTGGCAAGGCCTGCGGCGCTGGGAAAGCTGAACAGGAAAGCAGTCTGCTGCAGCCTTGGCTGTGATTTCAAGCCAAAACAACTGCTTTGATGAGCTTTAGTTTTAAGGCCTTTGCAAGTGACTGAGGGAATTTTTGTGCCTATTATCAATGGGAGTCTTTTTTCTTAGGGGTCTGAACCAGAGGACAAATCCTCAAGTTTTTATTAAATCATTACTATTCCAGAGTCAAACACTCTGCTTGTGTCACTGGGCAGTTCAGTTAAAGCTGGCAGACCAGCACTCGTGCTCTGGCTGACATCTGCCTCTGAGGTGTGCATATGTCTACCAGGCTTTATAAGGCTGCATCGCTTTTCAGCAGTCAGTGTTAGATGAATAACTCTGAAACAGAGACCTGATTTGTGCTTGTAGTTGGGCTGTCCTCTTGCATGTGCCTGGCAAGCCATAGCTGGGAGTGGCTTTTCCCCCTCAAATCCTCTCTGGGGTTTTTTTTTCTGGGGAAATAAAGTGACCAGGTGCTGCTGCTGGAGCTCGCTGGCATTGTTGCGGTATCTGCCCACGGGATGCGTGCCAGATCCAGGCAGGAGTCTGCATTCAGTGTGGAAACCTCCATTTAAAATAGGATTCTTTGGCTTTAGCATTTTGTTCTTTCCTAATGAAAACAATCCACACCCCATGAATCATCATCTGGGCTGATTTGTTTTTCCCACCATACACGGCTCCCAAACAAGTCCTTTGAGTCATGTAGGCCATACAAATCTAAACCAAATGTTTACATGCATCAACATGTGTGTGAGCAAGATTGTGGCACCACATTCTGTGAGTGCTTCTGCTATATTCTATGTGTAAATGTGCATACAAATTTAATAGAAAATACAAGGATTCCCTTTCAAAACCTGTTAATGTTTTGGGGGTATCTGGTGGGCTTCCCACTGGTAGAAAGGGCTTACGTTGTATCAGAAATTGAATCAATGGTTGATCCCACCTTGATGCTTACTTTGGACACTTATTAACATCATGCAGAAGGAATAGCATGAAAAAGGGGGATTTGATAGACTCTCAATAAAAACTTTCTTTAACGGTGGCCACATTTCTTTGTGTCCATTATTCTTTAGTATCTGCTCACTAGTTGTCCCTCACTTGATCTTAAAAGCTTATTCATGGAGCTGAAGTGCTGCATAATAACATGTTTTGGTTTTAATAACAAAAACTTTTAGGGGGTTTGAGTTCCATGAATCTTATCAAAATTTATTCTTCAATCAAATAAGTAAATAAGACCTATTTTTCCCATCTGTAGTAAGCTGCAATATAGATACATGTGCCCAAAGGTGAAACTTTTATTGCAGTATTTTTTGCACATCTTGTCAAATGCTTCCTTTAAGGAAACTTTGATATCTCTTACTAAAAATACCCCTTCACTCTCTTAACCTTGAGGGAAAATATGCATTCTTTAATGTTAGCTGGAACAATTGAAAGACTTAGGAATGCTTGATCTAAAGTTCAGTGAGGTGAGCAGGACTCCTGCTGCCACCAGTGGGCTCTGAATCAGGCTCTGAAGTTTCAAAGAGCTGCTCTTTCACAAATAGCACTTTCTTTATTCAGCTGGTTTCTGGAACACAGCAGCTTTGTGTTTTGCGTCTGCATTTTTTCCCCTCTTTGTAATTATGTCGCTTCATTCACTGAATATATGACCAACTTAACACCCTCTGCTTTTATTCCCTTTAATACAGTTTCCTTTTGATTCAAGCCTCTGCTGCCAAGGAAAGAGGAATAGAAAAAAGTTGCTCGTGTGAGGAGAGCAGAAGAGCTTTCTCTCCAGTCTGGTGTATGACAAAGTTTATAACAACACTGCAAGTTAGAGCAACACTTAAGGGAACCTTAGCAAATCCCGGGCTACAGATGTTTCATTTGTTCAGTTGTTTTTCCTGTTTTACATTCCAAACAAATTAATCCTTTTTCTTTAACCAGAAAAAAAGTGTCTAAATAATTTTCTTTACTAGACTAGGTGTTTTTTTTTTCTAGGCTTTCTTCTGATCTCCTTATTTTGAAGAGAGTCGTCACATGAACAGAGTTATCCACTTTTGCCTTATTTTGAGGCAAGTGTGCTCTTTTGTCTGAGGTTAAATACATCTGATGACAAGGCATTCTGTATATAAATAAGATTCAGCAACTTTAGGTTAGCTCAGGCTCCTTTTATTTGAACATCTAAGGTCTTTAAACTAAAAACTGATCTTACAATGATTTGTTTCTTATGTGGAGTACTACTTCTGCTTTTACTGAAACATTGCAAAATGCAGGCTGTTCTATCTCTGATTCTAGGATTTGGTTGGGCCACCTTATATCATAGCAAACAAAACAAAACCCCCAGAACCAGGAGATAAAGTAAGATGGTTGTTCTGCAGTAATTATCACTCCTCTCAGATGAGTACAGGGTAGTCTCTTTTCATACAGCGCTACACCAACAGTTGCAGCATGGTAGTGCGCGTGAGTAATGCCCCCAGCTCAGCTAGGTACTTACATGCTTTATTTTTCTTAGTTGTGTGTTCTTATGATTGGCCCTGCAACACATCATTTTAGGCAGTTCCTAGGTCAGTGGAATTTTTGCCTGAACAAAAGCTTCAGGACTTCAGGATGTTGTTTTTCCATAAGTTTTGCTGTTCCTTTGGCTGTCGTAGCATAGCCGAGTTGTCCTTCACATCGGTTTCCTAAGGTTTCTGTTCTCAGGGAAGCCAGTTTCTATAATTACTTTGAAAACTACTGTCCAGCCATTCCTGTGTCTACCACTGGCAGAGCACAAAACTTTTCAGGTCCATGACACTTTCCTTTTCTATACAGTGCAAAAGGCACCAGATACACTATTATTGCTACTTCATTGTGCTACAAGATGACAATAGAGGACTATGTTCTTCTAATTTAAACAAGCAATTTTCCACTAACTTGTGCAGAATGACTTCTGATTCATACCAGTTGAAGCAGAAAAGAAGTATGGGGCTTTAGCTATGGAATAATCTATGTTCTGTTTTTCCCTCAGTGCAAAATTCTTACTGCAAGGAAAAGCAGCCTCAATAAAACAGAGGTAAAATATCACATTTGAATTAATCTAAACTAGGACTATGCACATCAGTTTTAAGATAGGCTTATCTTTTTATTCATTACAGAATGCAGAAGGTATTCAGCTGTTGAAAATGGTGCTGGCTCTCCAAGGGAACACAGTGTGCCACCAGGTTTTTAATTAGCAGACAGGGAGTGATTGCTGGTGGTCTATCAATTAATTCTCCAGCTCTTCCCGAGCAGCCAGCAGTCCTGTATTACAATCAGACAGCAGAAACTCACATATTTCTCCATCTTTCCCTTAGGATGAGTAGAGCTCCCTCTCAGGCAGGGTCTGGGATCTTCCAGTGAGTCATCCCATGAACCACCCTAGTTTTCACTGGGGTTTAAGCAGAGTGATTGATTTGCAGTTTAACTTAACAAGCTGGGCTGAAAAGAGTGGCAGTGGTAGTTTCAAACATGTGGATTTCCATACAGTGCTGGAAGTCTTCCAGAGCCCTGAGTAATGCTGGTTGAATTCCGCCTCTATTCCAACAGTAGTGCCAGTTAGTCCGTTATCAGTTGGGACTTGTCCTGCAGAATGTCCTAAAGACTTAGTGCAGTGAAAGCTTTCTGAGCAAATCCAGTCCTGAACCTGGAGCCTTACTGGGAGCAGGAGCTCAAGGGAAAGCAGGCTTGGCCGGGAGCTAGTTTTGAGCCAAATCCAACTGTTGTACAAGCTATTTCAGAGGAATGAATGCAAGAGGGTTTTCCTCTTCACAAAGCATCCACAGCCATTACCTCATTTATATTATCCTCCCCCCAGCAGAAGCTCTACAGCCCACTTAAAGGGCAGCTTACACTTGAATTTCATCTTTTGATTCCTGCAGACTTAAGTTCACCCCTAGTAGAGCACACTCACTCCTTTTGTCAGACCTTGTCTTGAAGCAGGAATCGCAGCCAGTGGCCACCTACTAGCACAACTGTGCTGATGCCAGTTAGTCAAAAATGCACGGGGAAGACAACCTTCCCAGGCGTCATGCCCACAGCGTGCAGACAATGTGCACCAAGGTTTGCCCTGATCATGTTTTGGGCATGAGCGTAATTTTGTTGAGGGTTGGCCACAGATCGCTTGTTCAAGGGGTATTGACCCTCACAAGTAGGAAGGCGTCGGATCCACATGGTAGTAATGCTGATGGTGGTTCCGTGGCTATGCTGAAACAAGAGATCCCTTGCTATCTGCTGAAAGAATGAATTGCTGCAGCTTGCGCTAATGAGCTGTGAAACAAACCAATCCTTTGGGCACAGAGGGTTTGATAACTCCTGTATCTGTGTCATTTGCATCAAATATGCTAATAGGGAGCCATTCCACCTGCAGGTGTGCAGCTCAAGGGCCAAATATCGGAGAACTTCCTAAAGTCCTGAAAGGAGCCAAGTGCCTAACTTTGATAGGAAACCATTGCTTGTGTTAATGAACTTGGCACTGCAAAAGCTATTGTTGAGCACTCAATGGCCATTCCACTAGTCTGCAGGATGTCAGGGGCTGAAGATCACATTTAGCTGCATTTCATCCAAACCTGTTTTATTTTAAGCATGTGTTCTATGCCCCTTTGTTGGGAAATTTCAGTATCCCATAAGCTTCCTAAGAAAGTCCCTGTCTAGATTTGAAGAAATAGATGAGTTAAGGTGAAACTGGTCTTAATTAAATCAATGGATGTTTTCCTGTAAAAGTGGACAAAGAATAAGCTATTAAGACTGAGCATTTTTTTGACTTTGCCTAGAATAAGACTGATTTAGCTTTTCCTTGCTTGTCTACACTTTGGAGGATAGTTGTTCTCTATTTTGACACCCTGGGTAATCACAAAAAGAGGCCTGTTTCTTTGTGGCTGCCTCAGTGCCAAATTAGAGGAGGAGGTACGTGTTTCAGCAAGATAACAACACACCTGGCTGACATCAGGAAGCCTTCTCATTAACAAGGGATGACTTCACAGAGTCATGTGTCCAGACCTCGAAATATGTTAATGCAATTAAGGATTTACTTATGCTGAAGACTTCTGTCTTTCCTATTTATAGTTCAGGTGCGGGGTTTTGGGGTTTTTTGGGATTTTGGTTTGGGTTTGAGTTTTTTTTGCACACATATTGTAATTGTGAGAAAAATCCCAATAGATGACAGTCTGAGTGTGTGTTTGTGGATTAAAGAGAAAGAAGAAAAACTAAACCACCTACCCAACTGGAGGGCAAATCCAAAACAGGGGCTACTTGGCAATGATTACTTTTGGAAAGACAGAGAAGTTCTGTGAGACTTTGTCAGAGATGGGGAAACTGGCTTTAGTTGCTTTGCTCCTTTCCACGTCATCACCACAGTCCTTTTCTCCCTTAGTGTGTGAGCCATCCATTTGGGGACCAAATTTGTCAGTGTGACTACTGAGAAGGAAAGTTAAAAATAACCTCTGTTTTTTTCCTAAGATTATTTTTAACCTGGAACACTTAAGTGATGTGGTTTACAGCGTTACTTGACAGACAGGTCAGGCCAACTGAGGGTACAGGCGGCTCTGGGCTTTGCTGTCAGAGTTAACATGTGATGGGATTGCACCTTTTAGATGCTTCATTTATCTTTTTTTTAAATGAAATATGAATATTGAGTGCATGAAGTCTGAGTTGTCAGCCTGACTGTTCTTGGTGTTGCAGGCACGTGGATTAGATTAAAGCCAGCCAGCTGTGATTCTGCTCAGTGCTGAGAAAAGATAGGAGCTTTGGGCTACAGTGCTGCAATAAAGGTGCTTCAGCATTGCTTGATTTGAGAAATAATCTGTTTGTAGGGAGAAAAAACAAGCCCTTCTGAGTGTAATTACAGTAGAGGTCTTTCTGTGGATCTCAGATCAACAGAGGTAGGTCCGTAGTAAAGGTTTAGAGAAGATGGCATGTTCTTCCCAGGGCCAGGGAACCTTTCCTTTTAAAGGCTGGGTCACCATGCTCCTGGCTCTCATACAGCTGCATGGAGGAGGACACGTGTGTCCAGTTCTGTCTGCCCAGGTCTGAACTGTACAGCCTAAGGGAGGGCACGCAGCTGTGTACTTACGTGGCCCTCTCCTTCAGCTCCCCTGAGGCCAACTCGTGTGTCATTACTGAGTATTTGATGGAAGAGGCTCTAAAGAAAGAAAAATCTCCAAGGTGGCTTATCAGTTTAGGATGAGTTTTCATAAGCTATCAGGTGTGTCATCCACATAGCAATTGTCAGGATAACAATAGTGATGTATTATCTCCCTGATGTATTTATTATCCACTTCAGTATGACTTGATCAGATAGCAGTTGAACTGGTTACACCTAGCGGTAAGTATTAGAGTAGATGATGAGCTAATGCACATTTTCAAGCCTCACTTTAGCTGCCTGTATCCACACACAGGAAAGCCACTGCTAACAACAGAGTGCTCCCATGATGTTCTGCATTAGGCATCTGTTTTATATGGGAAATGAAGAGTGCAAATGTATTTATTACTTCTTTTGGGTAGTATGCATTGACTGTGAAATCCAGATGTTTTTACTGTTCTTGCTCTTCATCTTCCATTGCTAAGACAAATGCTAATACAGTCCAGCAATTTCACAGTACAGATCTCTTCATATATTTGTGCTTTCATTTCCCTTTTTAATTCTACAGAAAGTTTGGGTACACATGGATCCATTTACGTCAGCCACAGAATGAAATATCTAAAATCAAACCAGTCAGCTCATATGAGCTATAGCTGCTGGGGGGAAAGAAAAAAAGATTATTTCCTTTGGAAAACTGGCCCTTTTTGATATTTTTTTTGTTTTGTTAACAACAAGTACAAATACTTGTCCACTTCGAACATGCAGAGCTTCTCTGGTACACTCAGATATAAGCAACAGCTGAGATACTAAACTGGTACCTAGATCCCTCTAAAGAATAGTGGAAACAAAAGGATTATTATCCACAGGTTTGTCTTTTTTAAAAAACAGTGAGTTTTTACTGATTTTCTTATTTTAAAACTCTTATTAGAATAATCTTATTATTCTGAGAGGAATTCATTAGTAAAGTAACACATCCAAGCATTTGACTAGGATCTAATGAATCATTTCACCTTACACGCTGAAACAAAAACCAGAGGATTCTGTCTGACTAGTTACTAGTCGTGATGGTCTCAATTATTCAAATAACTGCAGTAAGAAAAATAATAATCTAAATTTAAAAAAATCTGAGAATATTTTGTAACAACCACTATTCCTAATACATAGGGAAAACAGCAAGAAGTTGGAAAAAAAACACATCATTTTTGTCAGAAAATGATGTGAGTCAAAACTTTGTGTCAGAGACAAAGTTACCACAGATTTTGTTTGGTTTTTTCCTAGTTCTGAAAAGAAAGTGTTTTCTTATTTCAAAAGTGAACTAGAAGCGGGACATAGTTTTGGTAGAAAATTATTCTCTACTACCCTGAGGTTTTTTATGGCGTGTTTTTATCTCCCTATATCTCTTAATTCCTGATTAACTCCTGATGTTTTCTTCTTGCTTTCCCCTACAGACATATAAGCCCAGTTCCTTGATGTTCTTTGCAGGGCATGTGTCAAACTTGTAGCAAGGAAATCAAGATTCACAACAACTTCTTGTCTACGCATAGCAGGGTACTGCAGCCACGAGCACCTGACATGCACTTGAGGACTTCAGGCTCTGAAGGTACATTACTTCAACCATTTGCAAAGACTGTTAGAATTTGGAGTGCAGTTAAAAGGGGAGCTGTGCTGTCCCTTCTTATTCGTACTGTCCCCCCTCACTTTTGGACATAATTCCTCTCAAAGTCTCCAATTTCTTTTGGAAGACATACCAGCTTCCTGGGCTTGTGTGCACTATAAATGTGATAGCTCTAGCAAAAGAACAAATGCCTGAAAGCTACTACCAGGCTAGATTTTGATTGTCTGTAGTCATCAACATAGCTTTATAATTGGGAAGAACATTATGATTTGACTCATTATGCAACTATGTCCATAAAAGGAGGAAGTATTTCTCTTCTTGGGAAGAAATTAAGATGAGTAATAGCTGGTGCTGAACCAGATTACACAAGCTGGTGCTGAACAAAGTTACACAGCAAAGGAAGAAATCCCTATTAGGGCAGTATATTACAGCATCTTGCTGACCTATACATGCACCTTTTTACACCATTGAATTTTCATAGTACTTATAGTTTTCAGAATGCTTTCGGCATTTCAACCAGCAATCAAATGAATACCACCTTGCAGTATAATGTGGAAGTCCAGAGTACCACTTAGGCTGTTTTTCTTCCTCTGACAGTGTCTGAAATGCATTAATGAGGAGCTGGTGAATTAACAGTGCATGTCATTATCGAACACTACCCATCAGGAAACAGGAAGTCAACACTTACAGGCTTTAGAAAATGACTTAAAGGTAATGGTGGGAGGTACAGGTTTGTAGGTAGATGTAGTATGAAGAGCAACAGGGTTTTAATACACTCGCCATGCTACATGCAGGAGGGAGGCCTCAATTTTACATGTAGATGAGATTAGAAATGAGATTGCATAATTCAGTTTGCATGAAAGAGAAGCATGACATGAGCAAGGTTTTGTAGTCTCCTTCCATCTCCCTTTTTTCCTTTCCTCAGTAGCATTTAAAGGGAAAAATACCAGGACATCCTAAAGCACTGAGCTGTGAACAGCACTCACTGTGCTGCTGTTGCAGCTCTCCCAAACAGGGCTCTGCAGTACACATCCATCAGGGCTATAAAAGATTCATTCACTGTCCTGCTTGGTTTTCATCTATTTTTAAACATTTAAAGACCTACTTACATGCCCTGTAACACCTACAAAAATCATAATATTTGGAAACCTTTCTGGTGAAGTACATGCCTTTTCCTTTCAGGCTGGCTACTCTTCTGCTATAGATTACCATGAGAAGCATTTCACTGTCATACAAACCTTTTGGGGGGGGGGGGGGGGGGGGCGGTGGAATTTGTAGTCATTTTCATGCTTATTTATTTTTCCTTACTTTGTTATATTTACTCCTCACTATTTTTATTTTGCTAACAACCCACCATTCTCCTTCCCTCTCCATTCCCAAGGCCCAAGACTGCAGCCAGCCACATTCCAATGATGGGCAAAGATTGTCACAATCAGCAAAAATAATCAGGATTGGTTTATGATGAAGAAAAAGTCAGTAAATTAATTTAATCCAGTTCTGCTTTGCCAGAAATAGTGTTTTGTGGTGCTACAGCAGAACTGGAAGGCTTCATATGTGCCAGGTGTGTTGAGAGACCTAAGCCCATTCTGCCATCTCAGACTGGGACAAAGAGCCAGTCCCATCTGTGGTTTCATCCTCCACAAGAAATTTAGCTTTCTCTTTCTGTACTTAAAACATTTTAAACACTCCTGTTTAGATATAGATTGATTCCTAAAATATAATATATTTTAATGAGAAACTTCTATCAAAAATGATCCATTATCAGCAGATTATAAAGGTATCAGACCAGATTGTCCTATCATTACGGTTAAGACAGACACATTTGGGTACTTACCCATTTCGGGACTGTGGGCTCGCAGCTTCAAAATCCTCTCTGTCTTCCTGAAGTGAGGAGATCATACTTGAAGGGTAATCTTGAGTATCTTCCCTGAGCCCTTCTGCCTCCCAATAACCTTCTCCCTTATGTGACAGAGGAGTCCTCTGGGGGTATGCAGAGGTCTCATAAATTTGTGGCTTGTGCACTGAACCATCATGATATCCACGATGGTCTGAGTGTTTGACCAGCTTTGCCAACCCTACTGTATTACAGATGAGCAAAAGCTTCACTAGCATCGTGGGTTTTCTCCCCCACCCAGTTACACCTGTCTCTTGCTCTCTTCTCTGAAGCACAGCCTGGATTAATTCAGGAATGCCCCAGCAATATTCTTTAACTGGAAAGTTGGAAGAAGGAAGGGAAAAAAAAAAAAATTGTAACAAAGAGCGGAAAAAGGTTCCGACCCTCCCAGCTACTGTGGAAACGTCCGTGGTTATTGAACAATGTGAGTCTGGTTCCTGTGTGGGGCTCAAACGTCTCTGACAGAGGGGGGAAAAAAACGGTGGTAGGAATATAGCTTATTCAAGGAACTTCTGAGCTTGGCTGCCTTCTAAACTTAACTGTGAACAGGAACTTGGTTTTTATCAACTGCCTTCTCCCTCAGGCACAGGAAAAGGATGTTAGCTTAAAGGAAAGGAAGAGAAAAGAAAGGAAAGAAAATACTGAGTGGTGTAACAGACTCTCATTACGGTGCCAGAAAATGTCACAGACCTCCTTGCTCTGGTGTCTGCACATGGGGTTTTTTTCTACAATTTAAAGGCTGAAATACCCTGGCTTTAGCAGCATAATATTCATGGTATGTACAACAAATTAGGGCATTAAGGGATTCAGAGTAAATGCATAGCAAAAAAGACCTTACAAATCCATTTTTTTGTGGCCTTTGCAAAGTAGCTCTGTGAATCATACTCTGTTCCCATCGAAGTGGAAGATTTTCATGAAGCAGTCCTTCAGAGAGGTCAGGATTATTGAGCTTTTTTAAGAATTTCTGTTTGGGTTGTCATCTCTGGATCTCACGCCTAATTTTTTTGTGCATTTTCAATTAATATTACAAAAAAACACTTACCAAGAGCCGCTGTAAAGAGCTACCTCCATCACCACATCCTAATAATAAAAAAAAAAAAGGCTGTGGAGGTTGGATGTAGTTTTCCTACTGGTTTTGCTTTACTTGATGGCACTGCTTTTAGTTTTGTTGCTAACATAAACTGTATTTCTTTTCTCACTGTCTTGCAGGGTGATGCACCCTGGCATTTTTAAGAAAAAAATGAGGGAGAATGATGCTCCACTGACAAAACAGGTGGGAATTCTGGTGCAGGACTGCTAGATCATGTCTCCATTTGAATGATGAGATGCACAGCCCAAAATTCAGCATATTCTGCAGAGCACTAAATGTAAAGCTTTTCTGGAGTCATTCCAATGCCAGCTGAAAAATAGAGGATAAAATCTCTCTCTAGGATTTCAGAAGGCTTTGTTATTAAAGGCTGTGGATTTGCATCTCCTTATCACTGGTTGGATCTGGACCCCTTTCCGTCTGATTCTTCTTTTATGCTTAATGGAAGAACCTAGAAAAGTGCAGAAATGCCCTTACTGACCTGTGACAGACACTGCTGTGTAAGAGCAATTAAGCCCTAGGGCAGGGACAGTGGCACATGGCGCACAGCAGAGAGAGATTTGGATAATTTTAAGGGCAAAACCTGCTCTTCCTGTTGTAGTCACTTCTCCAGGGAGATGAAATCACAAGCTCTGGACTGAAGACTGAAAGAAATAAGCAAATTCCCTGTGTTACTTCCTGCTGCTTTCATTTCAGAATTGTGTGCATCCTGCTATAATGCATGTTAATGTCTCAATATTTTATGTGCCGTGTTTCACATAAAATGTGCCTTTCTTACAACTAACTGGATGTGACCTAAGTGTTATGTATATTTACTTAACAACACGAATTATTGGGAAGGAACTGAAACAAACATGAGACAAAACAAACAACAGGCTTATAACCTGAACTGCTGCGCGATCGTGGTTTGCCGAAAAGTTATTTTTGTGCTCCGGATATTGAAGTTGTCCCAGTTGTGACCTACTTCCAAACCCTTTGGACTTGTCTTTCAATATATACCTTTCCACTTAGTCTTGACTCATCCATTAAATCTTTATTCTTTGTGGATGTGATACTCCTAAGTGCTGGGGCAATGTTTCTTTGCCACCCTGGTTTAGAACATCTGCAGCTTCTTCAGGTGCAAGAACCCGTTCTCTGTGCCTTTGTAACGGTGCTGCCTACGAGTGCAGCAATCGGGAGGCACAGATTGCTCAGCCATTTGCAAGTTAATAATTCAGCATGACTTTGGTAGCAGTTATAAAAGATGTTAAAATATTGAGCATGCCAGGGACTGACGTCTCTTTCCTTGTGATGGGCATAGCATAGGATGCTGCCATGAACACGTGGAAGATAATAGACCCTTCTTGCTACACAACACTAGTTAAGAATTCTATCCAATAGCTGTCCTGATTTGGGGTGTCTGAATAACACAGGTTATACAATTGGTTCATAACATTTGATTTATTGTCAGACAGAGCTGTAAGTTTTCTTGCTTAACATCTGTAGAAGAACAGGTATGAGGAGTACTCATTTAGGAACATGATACATCCCAATTTTGCCTCTTTTTTTTTGAGCTGGTCCCTCAGAATGAAACCAGGGAAAACAGATATGTGTGGTCATTTGCTGTAATGATTTGCTCATTGCCTTCTGAGGTCAGTCTCTCCTAGGAGGTACCTACTGGATGAGAAAGGCAACTGTGCAGCAGCTAATATAAACAGATACCTATTCACTGTTCAGTTGCCTAATTTAGGCTTAGTGGACCTTACGGAGCTGGATAATACTGGTGGAATGGAAGAAATGGGTAAGACAAATCAAATTTAAAACATAGTTTGGAAAATTATTTGGAAACAGGTGTTACTCCAAACGTATACTTGAAACCTTATTGGTGAGTGTCGTGATAATAGTGGTGTGGAGATGTTTGGAGCTGCCCTGATACTTCTCAGAAGTTTCTAGCAGTTCTCAGAACAGCTAGCCAAAAAAACCTGGCCCACTCGCTCTCTATTTTGGCAACTAAATTTGACAGGTGACAGGTATTTTTCCTCCACTCTTGGTCCCCAGCCATTAGTGGCTTTTTTTCCTGTATCCTGATTCATGAAAATACTTTCCCCCCAAGTATTTCTGATAAATGTTTCTTCGAACTGTTTTCAGTCTTGAAAGAGTTGATATTGCCAGTTACACCAGATTCATCAGTACGCCCTGGGATCTTGCAGACAACTGTCAGGACTACTCTTGCCTTGTCTGGTTAATTATAGCCACTTACGTTAAACACTTACATTAACCCCCTCCAACGTTGCCGACCCTCAGAATTCAACGTCCCATTTGCAATTCCATAATCAAGTTGTCAGACAGCATCACCGTCTTCTGGATAATCTGCATCAGATGTAAAATCTCATCTTGGCCCCTTTCTGTTTGTTTAGAGTCAGAGCCCTGCAGCTACAGTTTAATGGGAGATGGGTGACCACGCAGTAAACAGTGCCAAAAAATATGCTTGATAAATGACTTGTATGTACTTGGAAAGCAAATGTGCTGGCTATTCCAGTCAGTTTCTCCCTGGAGAAAGAGCCCTTAGAAATTAAATTTTCAGTGAATAGAGTTCATTTTTTGTTTGTTTGTTTTGTATCTTCCCAGATTCACTGCCTGCTCCATAATGCTCTTAAATCTATATTATAGCCTTAAATTCAGAATCTGAGTATTCTGAAATACTGAATTTTCTGAAAAGGAAAAAAAGAAAGCCTTGGAAAAAATGTTTGAAAAGCTGGAATTATTTTAATAAGCATATATTGCTTTAATAAACATGTATTGCTTTAGATTCATATATCCCAGCTCCAAATCTCTGAAGCAGACTGAATAACTGAAAGAATTTTATGTCTGGGAAGATGAATAGAACAGTTTTGTTGATAGCTGCACAGCAAGGGGATAACTTCTCATTAGGCTATTGGTTTTCAGATCCAGAAAATGCTGTCTCATTCCCTGCCCACTGCCGATGCGCACACGTGCCTGTGCAGCAGCTCTGGGGAAGGGGAGCAAGGGCAGAGGAGTGTCAGGAGAGGGGCTGCTGGGCTAGGAAGGATTTCTTTCAGGGGTCTGTCCTTCAGAAGAGGTAGAATAATTCTTGTTGACTCTATTCTTATTAGTTTGCACAAAAGCTGTCAATGGTATTCAACGGCAGAGATCAGTCAAGAAAGACTGCTGAGACCTGTACTGGCAGCACTCTGCTAGCTCTATGCATGCCTTAAAAATGGCTCGTCAGTCAGCCTCATGCTATTCATTCCCTGGCAGAGGAAATTACTCATTAACTATGCAAACGTACATGCAGGGATTCAAGTCCTAAACTGTTTGCCAAGAGGATGTCAGACAGAACTGCTTGTTTTCGTTAGGGCACGAAAATGAATGATCTGAGACAGTTCTCCTTTCGTCATTTTGAAGTTTTCATAAATGGAAAAAGAGAGAGAGGGGGGAGGATTCCTGTTTATATAGAGCAATGTTTGATCCTCCTAATGTTAATATTATTCTCCATGCAAAAACTTCCTGAACAAAGGATATTTACCAGCCACAAAAGCAGTCTGTCTTTCCTTTCCTTACCTGTCTTTCAAACATCATGCACCATTTAAATACTTCAATAGAATATGACCAAATCCCATTCCTTTCATCCAGCGAGATGCCTTTGTTGGCTGGTATCTCCAGCATTAAATTCATCGTTAAAGGACAAGCTTAAGGTTTTGTTGCAATTGGGAAAATTAAAGAGGAAAAAGACACAAATTAAGTAAAATCCTGTTTTAATCTGTTGCAGACACAGAGAAAAGTCAGGCAGTAGAGGACAGGGAATCTTGATTTCTGCTTTGCATTGTTTTCTTTCCCTTGAGTCTGTGCTTTGGTAACAGGTAGACTTGAGTTAGACTTGTCTTGCCCATATTGCAGAATTACTGGCAAGCATTGCACAGGCCTGCTTCCAGATATTAGCCACCAACAATTAAAAGAGATTTAGGCATGTGGGAGGTGGGGAACTGCACCTTTCAGAGAATTTCCAGAAACTACAGTGTTATGCAGCAAGAGACTCAACGAACAAGCCTGAGCAGACAGAATTCAAACTTTAAATGAACAACGGTTGGATGGTTGGTCATTGCACAAATCAAAACGAGACTTTCTTTTGGTATTATGCAGATCAGCTAAATGTTTGTGAGATACAAATTAGGTTACAGAATTATATGAGTGAAACTCAATAGAAAAAAATGGGAACTTAATGTCTAGGTTAACTGACTTCTCCCCAGTGTCCCAAGGCAACAGAGAAAGACGTTACTGCCAAATGAGATGGGAACTTGGGTTCTCTGAATTGCCCACTGGAGGAGCTTCTCTTTAGCTGCTGATAATGTTATCTAATACAAGGGAAAAACTGTTTTTAGGGCACAAAGTTGAGATCCTCACAAAATCTGAAAGCCAAGGTTGCTTACATTAACTCCTGTTGTCAGGTTTGTCCGAGGCAGGATTGGCAACAAATCAGAAGTGAATCCTCTGCTTAGAATAGAAACAGGGTACCACAGTTGCCATGATGTGGCAAATGTTCAGGAGCCGGTATTGATGCTTGCCCTATATAGATCACCCATGACATTGTCCTGAGTCCAGAGCTTTCCTGAAAGCATTTCAAGGTAAAACAATGCTTGTGCAAACTGCCTGCTGCCTTGGGAGTGATCCAACAGCATTTAAATGCCTCTTGTGAGCTCTTTCTGAAGGTCATCAGTGGAAGAGAAGGCAGGAAAGGAGTATCCCACTCGAGTACTGGCTAATTCAATCTGGTGGTGATTCATGTTTCGCATCCCAGGATGGCTTGATATTTCATGTATTTGTTACCTTTTATAGCAATGCAAAATATGTAGAATTCAATTGTACAAATCACAATGACAGAACAAAACAACAAAATCAAAATACACTTCTCACTCAGCCTTATCAGGTTAGACATTCTCCTGAAAATACCGGTAAAACCCAGAACCCTGGGAAGTGCTGTGCTCTGCTTTAATGCTCTTTGAAAGCCTAGTGAAAAAGGAAATGGGCCCAGCAGCAATTTCCCAAAATGGCAAATTCATTTTTTACCAAATGTAGTCAAAACAAGACTCCTGACCTGTGCCTAATGAAATCAATGGGACTCTTGTAATTGACTCGGAGCAGTTAGCTTAAACCACTGGTCGTGTGATACAATAAGACACATATATCTCCAATTTAAGAATATACTGGGAGCAGAAATGAGCATCAGCTGTGCACCTTGGGTAGCAGTCAATCAGCCACCTAAAGGAGATTCTGAAGGATGGTAAGAACGACCTTTTTTCACTCCTTGCTGCAAGAGTCTAGAACAATGAGAGCTCTTATAATAATTGGTATGTTGTGATGGCCTTCCTCTGTATCTTGTGCTTTCTTAAATTAACAATTGATAAATTTATTAGTCTGTCAGAAATTTGGCTCCTCTATGTTCAAATGGAAATTTGTTCTTCATTTATAAGTAAGGAGACCCATTTGTGAGAAAAAGATTGAGAGATCTGTATGTTATTTTCCAGATCAACAGTCTTTCAGTTGTTTCAGTATGGAGTAAAAAAAAAACACTCCCAAAAACTAAAGAAATAAGCTTACTTCCACAGTAACAACTATGTTTGCGTACATGTCTGCATGTACGTACAGACATGTCATTTTTTTTTTTTTTCAGACTTTTGTCTTTTTTTCTGTAGTCATTCCCCATCTGACCCTTCCAGGCTGATAGCTTGTGGCAGCAGTGGCTTAGGGACCACTACACTTCATGATGTTATGGTGTGCTACCCTCCCATAACACGGTTAAACCTCTGAATTTTGTATTCTGTTTGCCTGATAAGGAAAAGCAGCCAAAGCTGGTCAGGGTTTGTGCTCAGAGACCAGTGTTCCATGGCTTCTGTATTTTCAGATATGGCACCATTAAATAATAATGGAAATCATGCTGTTGCACCAGCAATTGCTTTCACGGGTGCTTGTGTGGAATTTCAGTTTGTGCTAGTGGGGCAATAGCTGGTTTGGGCCGCTCTGAATCTACTTCAGAAAACAATTTGGCCTGAGTTTAACTTTAAGCACATTAGGATATCCAACTGTGATTAATGATCATATGCTTTGGCATTTTTTCCTAGGGAGGCCTTGAGGCTGGATGGATCCTCTATGCAAACTGTAAGTTTTCCCGTCAGTTCTCAACTGGGTGATTATCTCGCCCCGCTGTGCTCTGCGACGCAGACCTCCGACGTGAGCGATGGCGTTGGTGTAAAACGTCTTCTCACCCTGCAGCGGCGGAGCTCTGTCTGCAGCAGCTCAGAGAAACAAATAGGAAACAGGATTTCCCCCAACAGGCATCTCATTTTTCAGAAATGAAGCATTGTAATGGGATGTGCAGCCCAGCAAAAACTTGGGTAATTTATACTAAATGCCTGAAGGGGCCAACTTCAGACTTGACAAACATGGCAAGTGGGACTTCCAGCTCCCTTCATTTGAGCACCAAGCTCTAGCTGGTTCCCTTTCTCTCTCAGTATTTACTAGAAATAATGTTCATGTTATGGTTTTGTGCAGAATGGGTTCTGGTAACTGCCAGACTAAGACACCTGACCCTGTTTGTTTGCTACAAGCACTACCAGCTTTACATGCTCTCCAGCCTCTGGGAACCCAGGAGAGCTTGTGTTTGCCTCCTGCTGCAGCCTCGGGGAGATGCCCCTTCAGGAACCCAGCTCTTCAGATGAAAAGTCTCCCTCTTCACATGAGAGCATCCTTGAGTGTGAGCATTGCAGCATATTTTAAAAGCTTTATCTGTCTGGAAATTTTCCAGACAGTCCGTTACCTACCAATGCCCTCCTTCTCCTCCTCTCCCCCTCCCTTCTTAAATCTTCTCAAACAGATCCATATCATTAATATTTCAGTATCAGCTGTTCACAGGCATTGGTTACACTGCAGCTCACTTCATCAATAAGAGCCGGCAAAGGCTGTGAGGTTTGCCACACTGCCTTCATCCAGCGGAGGAGTAAGAGCAAAGACAGAGACCGGCAGAGAAGGCGAGTATCCACCGAGGGTAAGGCTGCGTATTGCAGTCCTGGTCTTGAGCTGCTTTTTGCTGCTGTCCCTCACTCAGATCATCCAGGTAATACCCTAGCAAGCAACAAGAATGGATGTCTTTAAGAAAGGTTTCTCTATTGCTAAAGAAGGTGTGGTGGCTGCTGCAGAAAAGACCAAGCAGGGAGTGACGGAGGCTGCAGAGAAGACTAAAGAAGGGGTGATGTATGTAGGTAAGAGAGAACTGTTTTCAATCTAAATTTGAGCATGAACTGGCACATTTTTCTCTGAGAAAGTCAGGGGAAATTATATTGTGGCCAAAGCTTGGGAGTAGGAGGTCTGGATAACATCCTGAGCTCTGTCACGGAGCGGCTGTGTAAGCCTGGGGTGCCACATCCTCCCCCTGCCTCAGTTTCCCCAATTGCAAATTAGACATACAGATGGCCGCTGCTTCAGGGGAGACAGAACTAATGCAATATTAAGGAGCATATGCCCAGGTGGAAGGTTTCTGTTCTGACTATTCACTGATTGCAGGGTGAGTCACACTCTCCAAGCAGCCAAGCACTGCTGATCTCCGCCTCACCTCCATGCTGTGAAACACATGCTGATAAGGTCCCTGAGAGGAGCCAGCAGTGTTATTAAGTGGGGATTGAAGGATGCATCTGTTTCCCCACAAACATACTGTTTTATCCTGAAATCCTTCTCCTGTTCACCAACCTGTTTCATGCCCCATGCACATATTAATCTTGCTTTACAAGCGACACCCGAATTCATTTTGCCCGAAGGATAGGAGCTGGAAAACAGCATGCCTGATGTCCTGCTAGAGATCTCTCTCACAGTTAATGTGCTGTTTCAGAAACCTCCTCTTCAAGGTCACCCTTGAAAACCGCTATCTCTACTATCTAGTGCATATAATTATGTGGCTGGATGGTCAGGTATTCCAGATACTATAAAATCTATGAAGTCTTAGGTTGCCAAGACTGATTACCTCAGCACCTCACACAGCTTATTACATTTGCTAGATGTGGGAGTGAGGTGGTTTTTTTAGCAGGAAACTCTACATGCAGGCCCTTCCTGCTATCATGCTGCAACATCCACAGCTGTATGTAGCTACTATATTTAAAACAGTTATATTGACTATAGCTACTGATACGTATTTGTAAGTTACAAATGAAATACAGATTTTATGTGTAGCAGATGTGGTAATATCTTCATCCCAAAATTTTAAACACTCAACGACTGGCATGCTGTGAATTAATGTATGTCAGTTCACATTTCAATTTGAAGCTGACTCGCAAGAAAAAAATGTAAACAGCATCCCTGTAAATAATTAAACTAACTACAGTAATTGAAACACCAGCCTGTGAAACGTCACATCTAGGTGTCAAATTGTGGCATCCCTAATGGTCTGGCTGCTTCCTGATTTGAGCGATGTTGGAAAGGATTATTCCAAATTTTTTATACGTAGTTCCTCGCATCTCTGTTCAGTCGTGTTGCACGTCTCCATACTGTGACCTGTTTTTTCATTTCTGCACAGCCATGAGGTACAGAGTCTGCTCGTGAGTTCTAACCTTTTCAATAAAGTTTTCTAAAAGCCTTCTTAAAACCTAAGTCTCTGAATGAGGATCAAATAAGGATCAAGGAGAAGACGAAGTGCTTTCTCTTTTTTTTTGTTTTGGTTTGAGTTTTTTGGTATACCACAAATTCCTGCCCTGTCATGCATGCACTGGATAGTGCATTTCCTTGGGGCTGATTCAGTTCCTGTTGCATGCCCTTGGGGGATGCTCAGCCCTTTGTTGAATATTTAGTCTTTCACAGGCAGGAAAATTAAAGGCCAGATGCTGATTCGCTCAGAGAATTGATTTTTAAATAGAGAAGGCGGAGGCCAGGTATATCTATTAAAACTGGAGTGATTAGTATGTTGTCTGTGCCACCTTTTCTCACTCTGACACATGAAGGGTTAATACAGACACCTGGACTGTTCCTTCCTTGCTCCTTCCTTTGCAGAGCCCTATCTTAGTGGCTTGATCTGGAGTGTTATGTGATGCAACCTGAATTTTTGGATGCTAGGAGAAAATAATACTTGTATAAAAGCTTGAGGGTCTTTTCAGAAAGTCAGAAAAGGTGGGGGGAAGCCCAAAGCCTAGGATGGATTAAGTGGATCCCTGACTTTTATTCAGGTTTGTGTTAACTCATCACTGACTCTCCAAGGAGGATTCCAGATGACTGGACACAAACACCACATCTGGTGAGTCACTTGCTGCTGCCCCAGGAGAAAAAAAATTGCTCATTCAGAGGCATCCGCCTGGAGCAGATGGTGTCATTGGGGCTCTGCAGCCACCTCGTCCCTCTCCTCTGAGCCACGCAGGTTCAGTTCCCATGACCCATGCCAGATCCCGATGTGCCTCCCTCCTGTGCTAGCACTGCAATGCAGTTCACAGCTGGGCTGGTTAGAGATGCTGCCATTGCCAGGGGAGTTGGGAGTGCGGGGTGCTCCTGCCCTGCTGCATGGGGAGCTCCTGCCCTGCTGCGTGGCTTGCTGCACGTGTAGGGTAGAGGAGAGGGTGCATGAAAAGAGAGAAATTCTGTAGCATAGGCCACCTTTGCACTTAGAAAGAACACAGTCTGCTCTCCAAATTGTAGCAGCCTTCTGGGTATACCGAAGCGGCTGTGGGTTCTTGCACAGTTAATGTGTATCCAGAAGTTGATCCAATGGGTTGCCTTTTTTATTTTGTTTAAATAGGGGAATAAGTGATGCTGAAGTTAATTAATGAAGTTAATGCAAAGCTGCATCAGAATATTGAGTATAAGGTCTTTAGTACTGTTTAATACTATAATTCAGGAAGCCTCAACGAAGACTGCACTTCCAGTTTTCCAGAATGGCTTTCGATCACGCATGTCACAGAAAGCCCCAACACACAAAGCTCTACTTAAACGAAGTGACTCCAGCATGAACTCCTGCAGGACTTACAGCACGTCATAATATCCTTTTCTACTCCAACTGTCTTCCCACTGCACAGCGCTCCGCCACCTCAGTCACACCCTTGCGATACCAAAGCTCTTACAGATGACTCACAGCACTCAGAAGAGGCAGGATGCATTAACTTCTAATTCTGTGTACACAAGCTGCAGGCGAGAACTAATGAGTGAAATGAGATTGAGCATCAGGTGATTGCTTTCTAATTCAACAGATGCAGGTTGCTGGCAAGGGCATATGCCGAAGGTCAGATTTTTTGTGGTGTATAATGGATGCTGAGCCTGAGTCATTGGGCGTGGTCAGGAGACTGCGTTAGGAAGATGAGGCAAGCTCTCCCACTGGTGGCACTTCCCACTGCCATTGCTTCTGTCGTGAAATGGATTCAGGTATTTTTCTTTTACCTGCATCCCTCCTTTCTGGAATTATTTTCCATCAGAAAATATGGTACCCACCCACTTTCCTCCCCCTGCAAAAGAATCAAGCCCAGATAATCATCTTAAATCAAAAGTCTGGTAAAAAAAATATACAGGAGTACAGCTCTTGTCTCACTAAGTATGTTTACTGCAAAACTGAAATGTGTGCAAAGCTAGTACAGCAAATTTATATACTTTGCTTACCTAACAACTGCTCTTTGACCAAAAAAAACAGCAAAGAAGGGTTGGCTTGAACATCTGTGTCTGATGTGAGAAGACCTGGTATGTCAGATCAATACCATGGCAGTCTTTTATTGGAATGGCCCTGGGAGGGAAACTGAAGCAGGATGGCATCTGAACTGAACTGTGTGCATTTGCTCTGTTCAGGAGCTTACATTCATAGCTTGAGACTTGGATCTGCTCTGCTCACTGTTGTGCTTCTGTACACATTTGTGTATCATGGGCATCATTATTAGATCCAGTCTACAGCAGTGCACACGTATCATATGCATCATTAGAAGTTGCAGTTTACAGCAGTAACAAGTATAAAATACAAAGATTTCATCTCTTCAGTTTTAACACAGTTCAGGAGGGTGGAGTGAAATGTTGAGGGCATATTGTAGTGGAACAGCTTTGTTCTGCCCCAGGCAACCCTTACAACCACCAAAATAAATCAACAATTGAGAATTACATTCAATAATACACAACATGTATCAGGCAGAACAGACCTGGGCTGGATCTGTTGTTATCAGGGCACTGCACCTGTGTTGCTTTTCAGGCCGTTAATGAGAGTGAGATGTGGTTTGTAGCTGATTTCTCCTACCACACCCATGGATGCTCTGGAGTTAAAGATCGCGGCTCTCTATTTCTATCATTTTGACAACTGGCCATAAAAATCCTTTTGATGTGTCAGTATGGGAAACTTGAAAAGATGCTGTATAGGTGCAGATGATTTACAAAGTACAGTAAAGTGGGACCAGTGAAACCTTTTGGCATGTGTTTACTTAACTTCCAACAGAAATAAATTTGATCCTTTATTTTTGTAATGTGAAAAAGCACCTAGTTACTGTGGGGGCTGCCCATCTACCATATGACTTACCATACGTGCTGCAGTATACAAACAGAAGGGATGTATAGCAGGTCACTTCAAGCTTGGAGGAAAACCGCAGAGATTAATTATTCCTTAAGGGCTACTTGTATTGCAAACTGAATGCCGTCACATCCTGGTAGATTTTCTGCCTTGAGAACAGTGAGATAAATTACAGTGTAAACATACATACGGTGTACTTTCATAATTTGGGATAAAAACATCTGCATTCTGTGTATCACTGCGAGGAGGCACTTACAGCCTAGGCTAAGGCACCGAAATGGCAATCTAGTAAGTAGGTATGTACTAGGAGGGTGTTTGTTCTGTGAATTCAGCCTCAAGTTTCTCCAGAGTCTTTATCAGAGGTATAGAATGAAGCTTTAAATAACCATTACAGCCAAGTATCCTGCTGAAAGGCAGGGGAGAGTCATGGGTGGGACTCCACGTCTTGAAAGACTGAAGTAGGTGAGATTTCACCAGGTCACTTAATATACATTCATTTTTACAATTATCTTAATATTGATTTACCTCTGCTCAAGTGTTCTTTTCATTTTGGAAATATTTCAGGGGTGGTTTTTTCCTACATAAGCATGCTGTAATAAAGATTTTTCAGGTGTAGGCATCTCCAGACAATTTGTGGTTGAAGTTATTCAACTCCCAACACAAAGGTACTCACTGACTTCACTGGGAAGGAAGCTGGTCCCTTCTGCTGGCTCTACAAATGGCTTGTGTCTTAGCAGGACGTGCCGGCAGCACCACGGCTCCCCACAACACCTAGTAAGAACAGAAAGTCATTCATGTCCAGACACCAGAGGGTTCTTTGCCAGGTAGCACTGATGAACCGTGTGTTTCCTTTCACAGGTACCAAAACCAAGGAGGGCGTAGTGCAAAGTGTGACCTCAGGTAAGAGCACAGCCCTGAGAGGGATGGGGAAATCTGTGATGTGTTGTTGGACCTCTTGATAAGGCCATCGTTCCTGCCAAATGGAAGGTCTCTGGGGGACACCACTGATCTGTGTGACCTTCCATGTGATGAATGGAGGATGCTTGCCAGGAGCGATGGTTCAGGGTTTCGCATTTGTGGTGCATGTGGATGGGAGAAAATATTTAATCAGTAGAGCAGGTCAAAAAAAAAATCTAACAAATGTTACTTGGCAGACTTGGACGATTCACAGCAATTTAGACATTTCACAATGCCAAGAGTGCTGCCCAACATCCAGAGGGGATTTAGTTGCATCAGTTCCTGTCAGGCCAAAACTGTGGTCTTGGGGAGACTCCTGTCAGGCAGTCACAGAGTCAGGGACCCTAAGGGATCTCCCTAGGTATCCCAAGCTCCAAGGCTGGGCAGCCTTGAGGAGAGATGAATGGATCCTTTCCCTGGAGAATTTAATGACTAAATAACTTTTTTTTTTTTCCTCCTAGCCAGGTGTATTAAATCAAACAGAAGGTACCCAGAGAGAGAGGTCATGCGCAATCTGCAATGCAAAATACCTTATTTGCACAATTGTCTTTTAGTATCTTACAGTGAACTATTAATTCTCCAGTTGCCCGCAAAGACTGACAGGCTGCAGTGCTGCTCTCTGTGCAGCATTTTTGAGTCAGACAAAACCCTGATGTACATGATCTAAATTCAGACATGATCTCACATAAAAAAATCCAAATAAGGACTGTACCAGAGCCAATTTCTTCTCTTACCTTGAAGCAACTGTTTTATTGTCCCAGTGAATTTTGCAGCCTTTTGGCAGTACCTAGCTCATTGACTCTCTGCTTTTGTTGAAATCCTAGTTGCTGAGAAGACCAAAGAGCAGGCCAATGTGGTGGGAGAAGCTGTAGTATCTAGCGTGAACACAGTGGCAAACAAGACTGTAGAAGGAGCAGAGACCATCGTGGCTACTACAGGAATTGTAAAAAAGGTATGTTTGTTTCTTTGGTGACGTGCAGGACAGAAGAGTTGTCTTTGGCTAACACTCAAAATATCTGCAAACGTTTACAGTTGATGGTTTTACCTATTCAATGAGAGGTTTTCAGCAATATCTGCTTTTATATAATGCTTAATATTATTATATAATACTTAACATGTAATCACAGAATCATTTAGTTTGGAAAGGACCTCTTGAGATCATCTAGTCCAACCCCCTTAGGGTCGATGAGAGCAGGTTGCCCAGGACCTTGTCTAGTTGGCTTTTGAATATCTCCACGGATGGAGACTCCACAATAGCCCTGGGCAATCTGGGTCAGCATTTGACCACCCTCACAGGAAAAAAAGAAGTGTTCTCTTGTGTTCAGATGGACATGTTGTCATGGTTTAACCCCAGCTGGCAACTAAGCCCTACCCAGCCACTTGTTCACTCACCCGAGGTGGGATGGTGGAGAGAATTGCAAGGGTACAAGTGAAAAAACTCGTGGGTTGAGATAAAGACAGTTTAACAGGTAAAGCAAAAGCCACGCACACAAGCAAAGCAAAGCAAAGAATTCACTCACTCCTTCCCATGGGCAGGCAGGTGTTCAGCCATCCCCAGGAAAGCAGGGCTCCATCACGCGTAACAGTGACTTGGGAAGACAAGTGCTATCACTCCAAATGTGAGCTGAGAATGACGCCATATTGTGTAGGACATCCCTGGGGTCAGTTGGGGTCAGCTGTCCCGGCCGTGTCCCCTCCCAACCCCTTGTGCCCCCCCAGCCCACTGGCAGAAAAGGCCTTGGCTCTCTGTAAGCCCTGCTCAGCAGGAACTAAAACATCCCTGTGTTATTAACACTGATTTCAGCACAAATCCAAATCACAGCCCTATACTAGCTTCTATGAAGAAAATAACTCTATCCCAGCCGAAACAAGCATACATGTCAATCAATTTTTACCAGTTGCGTCTTGTCCCATCACTGGGCCCTGCTGGCAAAAGTCCGCATCCACATTTTGTTATGAGTGTAGAAAAGCGTTTTTTTCCAGGGACATGAGTAGAAATACAGCCAGGCTGCAGTGAGCATCTGGCCAGAGTCAGAGCTCTGGGCTGTGCTGGGTGCGAAGGAGCAGGAGCTCAGCGCTTGCCCTGGCACATGGCCGGTGCCTGTCCAACGCGCAGCCTTGGCCCCAGACCCGGCAGCCCCACAGGCAGCAGAGGGCAGCAGAAATTCAGGCAAAGCCCGGTCCTGGTGGAGAGCCTGACCCTCTTGCTCTGCTTTGTGCTGATTTTGACAACAACCAAGTGCTTATTGATAAAGGCCGTGTGACCCAAATTGTGCACGGATTAAGCCAGATTCAGACAAGGCGTCTTCTGTCCTCCGGCCTAATTTGACAAACTGGCTTGCTTCAAGTGAGGGGATTAAGGGGCATGTGAAGGAGCAGAACAGCTCCCTAGATGAAGGCAAAGTTGATCATTAGGGAAGATGCTTTCACCGGGTGGTAACAAACAGCAACCATTTGTACAGTACATGAGGCTAATACTTGGCAGCTCTTTGGTAAGCCCGGCTGCGTTTCCCCCCTTTAGAGAGCTGTGGTCAATAGCGTTGATAGCGACATGACCTAGATGAGTCACAACAAACCCAAAGCCAGAATCGAAGCAAAGCGAGGCTGGCCAAAATTGTTTTAATTGTTCAGACAGTTGGCTGATGAATTTCCTGACCTGCACGTAAACACATTGTGATGTGAAACAAAACTTCTACACGCCACATAAATCCTGAGAGAATAGTCTAACAAAAGAGGAGAACAGCAGCTACGAGTGACGCAAAATGTTCTCCTGAAAGCATGTGAAAAGGGCAGATACAGAAGTTCTGCTAAGCCCTAAGGGATAAGATTAATCTCTGTTCCCATGGGGAACAGCCGTTCGGCTGCAGGGATGCAAATAGTGCACGGAATTCTGAATTCTGTGGGTCCAGACTACCCCCTCCTACCTTTTGACTGACCAGGCACAGGGTGGTTGACCAGGAGATCTAGGAATTTGCTGACAGTAGGAATCCGTCCTGCAGATACCGAACTGTCTCCCCTTCTGGCAAGGACTGAGCAGCAGCAATCGTCTTCCCCTTTTGTTCTAAATGAGAGCCTTCCCTCAAAGACCGATGAGCTACAACTTACAGGTGGTAATTTCACAGCTCAAACCATTTGACATTATCTGTTTCCATCCTTGTGCAAATAATCCCTTAGAAAACCAGCAATTCCTTCACCCTGGAAATGGTTCTGGGTTATGCAGACTGCAGGCAATATGCAAAAGCTGTGAGTTTTCCAGAGGATTAAAGCATTAAACATCAGAACTGTCATTCTGGCATCTTCCATCAGTGTCTGCCTGCTTAGAGTTAAAATGAGGGTTGATCAAGAAATAAAAAAGTGGGACATGTCCCATGCCAAAGGGCAGACTAAATGAGGGAGCAAGAAAACAGCTTTGGATACAATATCATGGTGTCATGCCAAATAGCAGAGGTGGGCAGCAGAATGCAAACAGGAGAAGAAAAGCAAGGCAAAAGAAGTCACAGGAGAAGAAATTCAGCAAAAATGTTTGTTTCTGTGAAAGAGAGGGGTTTTCAACTCTAGCATTTTACTTCAGCTTAAATTAGGAGTGCAGATCTTCTAGTCATCCTCACTCACCACACTTGCGTTGCATCCGCTAGATAGCTTTTGGATGGCAATGACATGGAAGATGGAGCTCTGAGTGCATCCCAACTGCTAATGGCTAATGGCCATGGGGCCAGAGCTGCTCCAGAGGGATGGCCCTGACGGGAGTACAGGGGTTGTGCTGGGCTCTCAGCACCAGCTGTTTTCTTTCCAGATCTGCTCCTATTGTGCCTCACATTTGGCTAATGGAAATAGAGCCAGAGGCTGCCAAGAGCAGCACCAGGCATTGTAATGCATTTGAGAGACCTGCTGGAGATACACTAAGAAGAGTGATAAGGTATAGCAGCTAGATGTTTAAAAAATAAATACCTACTGTTAAAATCTTGCGATCCTGAAATTATACCCAAGCGTTGCAGCCCCTGAAGTTTGAGAGAGCTGTTGCATCCAGTCCTGAGACTTGCTCATGCTCCATCTCATCTTCCTCCTTTTTAATTGCAAAGAGCAGTTGTTAATGTCTTATTTCTATTATCAACTATCCCCAGTGTTGTTCCCTGCTGACTTTATAGAGGCGTTGTTCAAAGCACCAAGGGATCTGTGTGAATGTGTGGTGAGCACTGAACAGTGCTACAGGATGACTCGAATCGGGGGAGTCAAGTGGCCTAAGAGGCATGTCCCCAGCTCAGTGTTCCCAGTATTAATATCAATTACAGAAAGCTTGTTGACATTTAATCTGTGTGCTTGACAGCTGGGATCAGTGGCAGGCACATACTAGCAAGGAGTGGGGAACTCTAAGGATTCTGGATTAAGTTTTGCTCGGGGCAGCAGCTGTGGGGTGGTGGAGATCTGCGGGTGTATCAGATGGTGACTTTGGCCATGGAGAAGAATCCAGCCCTTCACGGAACATGGCAGGCACTGAAATGTGGACACACATGGGGCAGTTGGCAGCCCGCTGCTCTTTGCTGTCCTCAGTGGGAGCACTCAGAGCCAGGCAGAAGGAAATGGGGCTGAAGTAACTCTATGCCTACAGAGGGGTGCCAAGCACCAGATGAGAGCAACCTCGTGTAGCATTGGCATCGCCTAGTAGGGCTTTGGCACTGGCCTGGTCACTGCTGACTTAGTGTAAGAAAGTATTGACTGATTTGGAGGAGGTTTTAAGTATTAAGTAAAAAAACATGTAAGTTAAAAGACTATAAATCCTTCACAATTTTTCTGATGTGCAAAGGAATGAAACCCAGCAGTAGCATGTTTTGTCTGTGGCTCTGCACCCATCCCAGTCCCTGGGGTGGACATTAAGGGATTTCAGTGAGATAACCACAGTGAGATAACTAAATATCCCTGTCTTAGAAGAGGATTAATTCTTTGTCTGCATGACACAGCACAAAGTCTGCTGCATTGCAGACGCCATGTGATTGGGAACAAGCGTATGTACGTACGCGCACACACACACACACTCTCACAAAATGTCCCTCTGGGACTGGAGGAATTTCCCTGGTAGCTGATGCTTCCCTATGCCTTCCACCTAGAGCTCCCCCTTAGATCTATTTGCCCTGTCAGTTTTTATATGGTTTAGTTGTCAGTTCATGGCTCGTTTATTTTGAATGAGTTTGATCTTTTTTGTTATTTCACTCCATTAATTATTTGAGCAGTTGTCTGTTATTTCCAACCGCTGGGTGCGTTCGTTGCATCACATGGTTTCTCTCTGCACTTGATCTAGCACACGTGTACCATGCCCGTTCCTCAGCTTATCGCTTTCGTAACCACTGCACATTTTGAATACTAATGGTTGATGTTCACAGCCTTAATTCTGTTCACTTAAACCTTGCGCCACCACCCATGCTAAGGCAGTCGCACCAAAGGAATTAGAAGCAGAAACTGATGAGTGACCTCCCTGTTTAAGTTAGTTTGGGCAGGGCGAGTGCCACTTAGGAGAGAGCAACCAAGGGCATCTGACAGGCCACTGAGGGCAGAGCTGCTAAGCAGGAGGGGCAGGGAAATCAACAGCCAAACTACCTTACAATTAAGTAGAATAAATAGTCGAAACTCTCCCCCTTTGTATTGGAGCTTCATCCTTTGTGTTCAAGCTTCACTGTACTTCACTGATGCAGTGATGCATCCCGGTGGTATCCTTCAGCATCCCACGGAGCAGGGGAGACTGCAAAAGCAGCGTGGGGTGGGGTACTCTGCCTACAGGGACTTTTTCTGTGCTTCCCTCTCAGTCTCATTAGTGCATCCAGGCATACATTTTTCACATGCAGAGTATAGCTGAGTTAGTGACACTGGTGAAGCCTTAAAGTCTACAAGAGTGTGTGCGTGCTTCATGGCTAGCGGCTGTGCCCCAGTAATCCTGTAGGATAATGATGTAAACATTATTAAATATGTATTATTTGTATAAGCAGTCCCAGGAAACCCTAAGACAGTCTGACTGTGAGCTGGATGAAAACAAATCTACCCCAAGAGTCCAGCTGGATTTGTAGGGTAAGACAGGAATCCTGCGCACCCATCTCTCTGTCCTGTCGGTAGGTCCACTCACTTTAATCATGGGTTGCGCTCTTCGTCAGAGCTGTCAGCATCACTTCGAGCACATTCAGCCTGAAACTCATCCAGGACAGCCCATCCATAGGACCTGTCAGCTTGCCTAAGGGTTTACAAGGGAGTGGTTTGGGGATACTGCCAAGTAGCATTGCTTTTGCTCCAACGCCCAAGGTCAAGAGCACTGCAGGAGGCTGAACCTTTCTCCACCTTATGCAATTGATGTCCCATTGTGGGCTGTTAAATTTGTAACAGATTTGGTTGCCAGTGAACCTCTCTGGTTTTACAGCCTTAAAATAATAATAACAAAAAAAGAAATCTTGCTTGCCACTGAATTCGTTGAGTTTTTGATGAGTAATGTTCCAGCATCCAACATTTAGACTCTGCATGCTTTCTCTGTTAGATAAGGAAGATAATCCTGATAAGGTTATCTCAGAATTTTTGGGGATGGTGAAAAAAACCCATTGGCCTGTAACATAATATGGATAAAAATATAAATTCCATTTCATGTATGAACTCAGCCAGCAGAACATAAAACACAGTCACTGAGCTGAAAAAGGGAATGTCATAAAACCTGTGAAATAGAGAAATCTGAAGAATCAAATTGTAATTAATTTTCTTTTGCAAAATCTGTGGACTTTTAAAAACTCTTTTTAAAAAACATATTAAAATATCTGAACCCAGAAGCCTATGTTACACTCTATTTAAGACCCCTTAACATTGCGCAGGAATATTTTTATAAATGGCAGGTCCTAATGTGTTGAGGTTTTCATTAGTGATATCTGAACATGTAACTATGTCTCATAACCTTAGTGAAATATTTTATTTTACATATATAAATCTTCTATAGTATATATATATTCTATATATAAATATATTTTTAGATATATAAAATATTTTAAAACTTGTATAATATTTCTGTAATGAACTCTAAGATCTTATGTTTCACTTAACTATTATGTTAAAATACTTTGTTTTTTTCTTTTCTCTAGCCGAAAAGATTCAACACACCCCCCAAAAAAAATAGAAGAAAATAGCCCATAACAAACTAAATCAGTTTTTTTTTAATTTTGAATATATTTTTCTAAGACAATACGTAATTTCTGAGGGGGGAAAAAACCCCTGCTTGCCGCTTAAGAGCTGGAGAAGCATTACTAATTACTTCATGGTTGCAACATGCCTTTCCCTTAGAACATTTTATCCCTTTTAATGAGGAGATGAACACTGAAAGGAATGGCAAAGTTCTTGCTCTCCTTCTGAGAAGCTGGATTTTCACCCTTGCTTTCTTGCCCAGCATCACGCTGTGAGTCAGTGTTATAGCTGCGGTTGGTACCCAGGAATTTCTGGCTCTTCATCTGAAGTGAAGACCCTTACATCACATGGTCCTCCTCTGTATTTTGTTTTCCTGACTAGTCACTGAAATCCCCAGCCAGGTAACGCCCAGCTGAAGAATGCAGCCCTTCCTCATCTCATGCTCACTTTTCTGGGCAGGGTGGGAAGCGCATGAGAAAAAGGCTGTGAGGCGACATCCCTAACATGGCCTGACACCTCTTCATCCTGCGATTGTGCTGGTTCCTCCTCCACAGTTTAGAAACACTCTCCAGAAACATGGTTGTTTCCCTTTCTAAAAATGGATGGATGAGTCACTTTTATCCTTCTGGAGCAGAGTCCTGGCAGAGAGCATGATTTAAGGGATATAATAAGCAGCACAATAGCTGAACAGGGATTCTTCAGCCCACCCATTGGTCTCAGATGCAGCGTCCTGAGGAAGAGATCCCTTTTTCTATGAGTGTTCCCACATCTTACCAGAGCTGAGCTCCCTGCCCACAGGAAGAGTAGATGGTCATGCCCTGTAGAAAGATGGAATGCATTGCACTTGTCCTTGTGTTCCTGTGAGCTGTCCCCCAGCTTTCCCAAAGCTCAGTGCCTTAGGCAGTTGCCTCTGATTCACCTTCACAATTTCACATGGCAGCTGGTAACCCCACCTGCAAAAAAACCTACAAAGCGCCTGCTGTTGCAACTATTGTTATTGGCTTGCAATGCAGGTTTCTTTTCTTTCTGCCTAACAGTCAAAAAACCTGCTTGTAAAGCTTCAAAATAGAAATTGAGGCTATTTACTTGCTTTGACCTAATGTGCACTCTTGAGTTATAAGGTGTAGTCCTTTTTATATGGCCCTATAGCACGTAAAGTGTTTTAAAGCCACTGACTGGATCCTGAGGCCGGATCAGCCTCCATTAATTCAGGGTAGTGAGCTCTGTTTGCTGACAACAGAAGAGTTCATTCATTTCGGAAAGGCTGTGGCTAAGTGGCTCTGTCAGGGTGGTGCTCTGTCCCCAGCAGCCTCGGGTCCCTGCTGCGCCGGGAACTGGAGACCAGAAACTGGCCTCCGTGATGTGCGCAGTTTGACTCCATTGGGTTACCTGGGCTTAATTAACATAGAACAGGCTGATCCTAGCAAGAATCATTTCAGCCAACAATATGATACAAATTAAGAGCACGTTTCTTAGGAAAAATAAAAAATCACACTGTGCTTTTCATATGGAGACACCCCCAGTGCACGGTGCTCTCTGTAAACACACTGGCTCTTGGCAGGGAGGTGAGGGAATCCCTGGAGCTGCAACAGACATCAGTACTGGGCTGCAGCTTGTATTTTGCCCGTTTTCTTTCTTTGGTGGATTGATGTCTTACGGTAGTTTACATGGAGAGCAGGAAGCTTATGGCAGGGCAACCAGGTTGCGGTGCTTCCATCTCTCGGCTCCCCTTCCTGCCAAAAATGGATCTGAAGTCCAATTTCTAGCTTAAATTTTCATGGGGTCTACCTTATATCTGTGTAACTCTGTGAAATATGTCTGTTTCTTCCTTTTTATTTCACATCACCTCTTCTTCCCTAATACAGTCCCAAAAGCAGCAGGGGTGTTCTCCTACTGATGAGAACAGTTGTGACTGGACAGAAAAAGAAGGACGCATGTGAAAATGAAGGGTGGAGTCCACCAAAACACACGGAGCATAGAGTTCTGTTTACAGTAGGTTTGACAGGGACATTTGATTTGCACTGCATCAACAGCAGCACGAGGGAAAGTGGTGGCCTCGTGTTTCCAAAACATAGAAATTCAAATGATATATCTCCCTTCCATGCAAAATTGACTTGACCTTCACGTAATACATGTGTGTCAGGTTCCTTCTGTGGTGGCCCAGACTTCACGTGGGAAAAGAGGGTAAAAATTCAGGGATACTGCTGGGCATGCCCACTTAAAGGGAACAGAGAAGCTCTATTCTTTTAGCAGAGTTCCCTGGTGATTTGGGGCTGGACTATAGAGGTCCTGCTATTTCTGCTTCCTCCTGCTCTTGCTGACTGATTCCACAAAGATGCGTTTCTGCTTTCTGTCCATCCCCTGGGCACACCCAGTATGGTCAGGAGTTTTGTTTTCTCTTCCCATGTGGCAAAATCACGTTTAAAGTAATTGCCTGGTAATATAATCTTTTCTCTTCTTCTTTAAATAGGAAGGTAGCCAAAAGATATGAGGAAATAGCTAAAGGAGCCCAAAGTGCTTATGAAAATGCTTGGTCTTCAAACACAATGGAAAGCTTATCTTTTGCTGATGAAATTTTGTCTGAGGCATGACATTAATGCCACCACAATATCACTATATCTGAAGTTAGTATTAGTCTATGCAGTGAGTTCTTAGGGTAAGTAAGATAGTTTAGGGAAAGGCTAGGCATAATCTATCTTACTCCAGGTAGATTTGTTTGTTGCTCCCAAATTTCTTCACACCAAAGGAGTCAAAACTCTGCTTGGTCTCAGTGACAGCAAAGAAAACTTCTGAAAAAGAACTGATTTCTGTATGAAAATATGACCCTAAATGAGGCTGTAAGAAACTGAATTGCTTTTTTATGGACATCAGCTCTAGCAAGCTGCCTATAAAATGGATTTTGAGCAATAATTACCATCTATTAAACCAGGTATTTTATTTGTGTGTAACGCTCAAACCCATTTTGTGCAGTCTGCTCCAATAGTCTGTGTGAGATTAAGGCGATGACTCTGCATGTGCTGGTAAGTACAAACATCTCCTTGCTTGTGACTTGGCAGGAGGACCTGGTTGAGCCGCAGCCACCCGAGCAGCCGGGGGCGGCAGGAGAGGGGGCCCCGGCAGCAAGCACAGGCGGCGGTGGAGAGGTAAGGTGATGCCACAGCCATGGCTTCCCTGTGGTCCCTGGGCTCTCGAGGCCACATGTGGGCTTTTTCTGGGTTACTGGTTTTCCCCAAGACAATCTCCCCTTTGCTTTCTGAGATCATAGATCTGCTGCATGTAGAGCCCATGAGTATGCCCATTTTCAGGAGTTATTTGACAAAACCTGAGCTCATGGGTTCTCACTTTTGCCATGTCCTTTTTCGGGGCCAGGAATTTACCATGAGTGACAGATTGGACAGACTAAACTGCTGCTTGATTTGGGCGTGTAAACGTGCATATAATGGTTAATATTATCCTATGGTTTTATCATCACATGCAATAACTTTTCCCTGGTTGCAGGCATGCTTTAGAAGAGCTTTAGTTAACAAGTTAGATTTTCCTATAGATTTTTAAATGACAAGCTAGATTTTTCTATAGCTTTTTCTATGTTTAAATTAGTTCTTTTAGTTTTTGATCTATTCTGCCTGCAATATCCTTTCGAAGCCCTGGATCAATCGTCCATCTCTGGGAGGACGACCTCTTATTGCCCAACATGGAATTTCCTTTACAATGTCAGTGCTAAGGCCTTTGGCTGCCCACTCTGCAAGCCCCGCAGTACTGCATGCACTCATACTCCCCAGTTTTCAGCTTCTCTGAAGCTCAGACTGTCTTCACCATGCCTGAAGCTCCCAAAAGTCTCAGCTTGCAACTACCACCCTCCACCAGCCATCGCCCCCCTGGTGCCAGTCCCAAAAATGAGCCCTGCTAATCTGACTGACTTCATGGCTGCACAAGCGCTAATGTCAGGCTGCACACTGGGGTGGGAAGCAGACCCAGCAGCCGAAAGCAGGACACTCCTGACGGCGGCAGCCCGGCCCCGCATCAGCTCAACTTCCACCACATGCGAAATCACCCCCCATTTTTCACGGAAGTCTGAGTTACAGCAGGAGTGTGTCTGGTTCCCAGAAGGAAGGGATAATTCATTTATTTTCTGCACCACATACAGTCATTGTTATGTAGCCGTTTATGGGTTTTTATGTGGTGACCCCCAGCATTGATTTTTGTCCTAATTTTGTTTATATATGTTTGCCACTGGAAATATTTAGCTGTTTTCCTGTCTGTCTTCTCTCACAGGGTGAAAATGAAGGCAATTAATCAACTTAGGGAGTTCTAGCTGAAAAGAGAGCATTCCAAGAGCCTACATGGAAATATTAACTGACACTTCAACAGGAAAATCCCACTCTCCATAGACTAACTACATTCAGCTCTGTAGTCTTTCACATCCCTTATAAACCAATCGTACAATATATGTAAGCCAGACTCCTCTGATTGTAAGTAAAGTGCAGCCGTGTACCAGGGTGCGTGTCTTCCTCCCCACTTCCCTCGTGGCTTCCCGACCCGCTCACTTCGTGTGTTTTGATCGGACTCACTGATCCATGTCTCGTGCCCATCCACACTGGCACTTGGGATCTCTAGGTATCATGGAAATATTTTTTTTTAACTAATAAAAAAGTGTTTGAACAAGTTTTTTGTTTTGTTGGTTTTATTTGCGCATTTAGACATTGATCCTTCCAAAATGATGAACTCTTCCTGTAAAAGCGTGGTATTAAAATACAAGGATCTCAGGACAGTAAGGGCCTTAGATCGTGATGTAAAAGATGGGGAATAATGCAAAATTGTATTTCTGAAGTCAATAGCATAAGTAGGCCAGCTTTCTGTCTCTCAGGGCTGAAAAACAGAGATTTCACTTTTTAAATATTCCCCCATGTTTGAGAGAGGGTGCATGGGGGAAACTGGAAAAAAGAAGGCTTTATAAAGGAACATGAAAGTCACATTGAGCCCAGTTAGCATTTGTTCTCTGCTGTTTATTCTGCTTATACAGAGCTTGAAAACTCTGTCCTGACATCATCTGGGTGTAATGAATGGCTAGAAGGTAATTAAAGAAACGTGATGGGCACTGACCTGTTAGGTCATAACTGCATTACCACTGGCAGGGGCAGGCAGGATTCCTGTGAAATGCATGAGTCCGATAACAGGTGCCAAAGGAGAATTCTTGGTGCAACGCGATCACCGGGGCTGGTACTGGTTACAGCAGCCAGTCAGTCAACAGATAAGCTGCTGAGAGAGAGCAGCAGAGACCTTCCACATTCACAAACGTAGAGAACAGGAAAATGTTGCTACAAGCTCATTGCTGTAAATAACGAAGAATGAGTTTAAAGCACGTCAGTAAGTATGGATCTAAAAATGGGGTCTTTTATTCACCTACAGGCAGAGCACCCACGAATCCACGAGAAGCCAGTATGAACTGTAGAGATTTAAGCTGCTTCAGAATCAGACCATCTTCATTAAGCTGCATAATGATGACGACTACAGAAGGTATTACAGGAGGGAGTTGCTGTAGCATGAAAGGATCTAGCAAGTGTGGTATCAGCCTCTCTCACACATTAACAATACATGTAAAGCTTTGCCTTGCAGAGGCTGCAGGATTTCCATCCAGAGTGGATGTTTGATCTTGACAAGTAAAGGGAACAAAAGAGCCCTAGCAGAGAGAACAAGGCCCCTCAAAGGAAGCTATATCCGATACGTGCATGCTCTTTTCTGATGTCCTACAAAACACCTGCAGAACTTGCCAATTAAACGGAACTAAAACAGGCCAAGGTAAGAGGGCGTAAAGGGCTGTGAAACTCATGCCCAGCAGCAGGAGGCTGGAGCCTATTCTTAGTGCT
The DNA here is from genome assembly GCA_031468815.1 of Morus bassanus. Lineage (NCBI taxonomy): Eukaryota > Metazoa > Chordata > Aves > Suliformes > Sulidae > Morus > Morus bassanus. Next base: position 11,027,849 of record CM062583.1, read on the forward strand.
CACTAGAGAGAAACAGGGAAAAACCCCTCTGCTCCAAGGCTTTGCTTTATGGGGCTACAAAAAAAATGTTCTGCCAGCCAGAGGGAAAGAGGAGTTGAGTACCCTCTCTAGCTACAGCACATGTGGGAGGCGGGGGCAGGTATCAGCTGGGCCAGGCTGTCACTCAAAGCAAGGACTGAGCTGCTCCTGGAACGCCCGTCTCAAGCAGGCTTCACCCCTGGTTCAAAAGGACTTAAACCAGGAGAAAATTACAATTGCTGAGCTAAGAGTGCGGACACGCTGCTCTGCGGTAGAGCTACGTAGCTGCTTAGGAGAGAGGCTTGCAGCACTCCGCATTGATATACTGTGCTCTGGCAGCTTCTTCCCTGTGGGAAGGGAGGGATTTAACTGGTATTTACACACTTTTGTCTAGAACTATAAGCCTAAAAACATTGCTTGACTATTGCCTAACATATGGGCAACAAAAGCGTCTGAATGTTTCTTAAAGATCTGCCTCTGCACTTGGCTGCTTCTCACATCACTGAGCGCTGTTTTGTGCCTGGGCTGGACAGGGCTCAGCACTTCCCTGCTGTAGCCCCTGCCTAGAGCCAAAAGATTGTCTGTTCATTGTTCAATTAAACTTTGTTGTTTGTCTGTTTGGTTCACTGCATGGAAAAGATGTCTGTTACTTTTAATGAGTGTCCAGGCAAGCATAACAAGAGGTGATGGAAGGGAACTGAAAAATGGAAGGATGGAGGAGATGCATCAGAAAACATCCTGTGGCAGAAGGTGCTTTTGCAAGGGAGATGCCGGGAATGCCCCTGCCCCACGTACAAGCTGATGGAGACAAACACTGGCAAAATAATTTTTTGCTGACACGTCATGGTCTGGGCTAGCAAGAGTTTCTGTTACACATCTCAGCCTATGAATTATTTAAGTGGACCATGTTTGTGCAATACCTCTCTCGTGGAAGCTGTTACTTTAATCCCACTGTGACGAGGCAGCGCTCAGTGCCCAGCACTGCAGGGCCATAGTCTGTCCCTGATGACATGACTCCAGGTGCTCGCACTCAGACCTCCGTGGTGATCCAACAAGCCAGGAGCAGCCGCTACCAAATGTTGCCTCAACTTTACCATACAAATGACCAACAAAATGCAGAAAAACTTTTTTTTCCCCTTGTAACAGCAAAACTTACTTACCATGTAAAACTGCAGTTAAGCTTTGTTAAGAGATTTGTTCATTGCCTTTGAGAGCTCCCCCACAATCGCATTTTAGCCAAGGGCATGCAGGGCCTGATATTTTTCAAAGATGTTTGTCTGGCTGCAGATGAGAAAGCAGTGGCTCTTTCCAGAATATCTCAACATGCATTCCACTATGTTATATGCAAATCAGGTAATAATACACTTCCTATAATCCCATTTCATCTGAAAGTCCTATTTTCATGTCTACACCATACATGCCCTAAAACTGAACTCAAAACGCACCTGATTAAAAACTGAAGGACTGGCTTTTTTAATACTGTTCTCCATAAAATATATACAATCACACATTCTCAGTGCTTTGAGACTTTTTTTCTATGTTGAAACATAGCTTATTTTAACTGTTTCATAAATGCATTGAAATCCTACCAAATCACAAGAAGATACTCCATACTGTTAATAGTGGACCAGAAAAAAATTAGATTAAAACTCAGCTGTCCAAACATCAGATAAAACCCTGCCTGCATGACTTTGCACAGGTCGTCAGTTAGCAGCACAAAGTTTCTCTGTCAAGTTTTGGCACTGCTTTTTTGGGTGGATTCCCACAAGGGAGGGAAGCAAGCTCGGTAGCTCTGCTTCTCCACCTTTCCTCTCCCACTGAGCCCCAGGTGGGGTGGGCAGCACAGCCGTGTGCAGAAGGGTAGAGCCTTGGTGCTTCTTCCTCTCAGTGTGCCTAGAAAAATACACAAAGCTGTCCTGTAGACCTTACCCTCAGCTTAGATCCCAGCTTACATCCTCGGCTTTCCTAGCCACTCCTGGGATAGGACCTGTTATTTCTTTCCCTATCCCTGTGCCGGATTTTAAGGTGGTGGTCAAGACTTTCTCATCTTTTTACCCCTTATAATTTGAAGACCGGACCTTTTTTTTTTCTTTGCTAATACTCAAGCCGCAGGAAATCATGAGACTCCATAAAAATCCCAGTATGTAAGCTCAGTTTTAGTTTTCGATGCTGCAGAAAAATGGCAGAAACCAGACACTTCACTTAGACATTGCTTGAAGATTCAAAAACCAGAAGGCAAAGAAATCCATATATACTGGCCATATATTTTGATCTCATGCTTTGAAGCACAGCTGGTTGATGATTTCTGGGGAATGTTGCCACCCATGTAAGTGAAGAATTACTTAGACCTACTTTTCTCTCAGAAATATATTTCTGTGTTTGAACTGAAGAGCTACTTTACCTTAATTAGAACGGTTTTAGTTCAATCGTTTAAATGGCTAACCTATGACTTATGATAATTATATCTTTTTATCAGCAAATAATTGTATTTCTTAATGTAAACATCACATCCCTTCCACACTAATATCAGCCTCTTTTAGCAGCTGAGGATGTTGAACACAGCACACTTCATTAACTTCAGCAATGGTCTGTGTAAAACTTTTCAGCCCTGACACATCATTGCATTTACCTTGCTGATGGAAACCATACCTATCTATAAAACTCAACCCTGGTAAAATTATAGTTGAACAAAACCCAAATAAATTTCAACACTTCCCATTTAATTAACCTTGTTTGCCCATTTTCATTTGTAAACATGAGCTCTAGCTCTGATCGATTACTTCTCACCTTCATCAGGTAATAAAAACAGAAGGGTTCATGTTACTGATAGGTGAGGGAGTGCTCAAAGGTGCCATAGAAGAGGTGTGAAAGGACAGGAAACCAGAGCAATTTCTAATTTCCCTGCAGTGCCTTAGATTTAACTCACAGCTATTTGAATTGCATGTTTGGAGTTGCCAACTAGGTCCAAGCCGTGGGTCATGGAGCCCTCTTAGCACTTAAGGAGTCAGTTTGGGGTTTATTTCCCCCAGAAACAAATAACTGCTCGTCACGGACAACAGACTGAGAAGGTACAGAGTATGGAGAAAAAGCCCAAGGAATCAGGCGCGGGAGGAGGGCGTCTGTGAGACAAGCTGCCCGCAGAACAGACAGCGCTGCTGGGGGTGGTGACACTTTTTCACGTCTCGGTTCTGGCCAAGCAATGTCAGTGATGTGCCCTGGCATTACCAGGTGGAGTAACTTTTGAAATAATCTGAAATTTCAGGGGCACCTCAGCAGGTGGCTCTGCCTGCACACCGTGGTACCTACCCCAGCTGGTGTCAACCAGGATTTCGGTCTGCAGTCTCAGCAGATACCGAGAGCTGAATGGAGCAGAAGTCCAAACTAACTTTCCACCTGTAGGTGGTTTGATTTGACGTTAGGACATATGAAATGATGCAATCAAAGACCAGGAAACCCATTTGGAAAGAGGTAATGCATGGGAGGAACCGGAGTAGAAACTGTAGATGTACTTAGAGGCTGGAGCTTTGGGTCAAAACTGTGGAGATGTCAGGAGACAAGGAGCACACAGGCTGTAGAGTTTTGGCATTTAGCTTTCAAGATATGTTATAATCTCCCATCCCACCCCTATCTTTTCTTGTAATGAGACAATATGATGAGAACTGATAATGGTGAAACGACCAATCCCCCAATACTTGCCAGTCAGGTCCATCAAGTGATGGTTAGGTCCACTCTGATGGTGGTGACAGACTATTGAAAAGCATACGAAAGGGTCAAAGCAAAGACTGGGATTCATGAGGAGGAACCGCTCTTGAAAAAGCTCATTTTTTCACCCAGATGTTCAGGATAGTGGAGACACAGCGTTTCAGAAGACTGCATATTTGAAAGGTAACTTTCTTGAAAACTTAGCCACTCATTTCCCAGGGCAGCCATGAGTGCATTGAACTCCCGCTGAAGTCACAGGAAAGGCTGATGCCCAGGTGGGGCATCCAGCTCATCATGAGCTCAAACACTTCCCATCACACTTGTAAGAAACCCATGGAAGCCCATCATGAATACCTAGTGTCAGGAGGTATATGCAGTGAAATATAAGTCAAATGACCTATAGCTTGAACCAGGACAGGTATGAATTTAAAACTGTATGGTTAGTGTGCTTAGTTCATCAATCTATAATTAGAAGTAAGTTACTATTTTACTTTTACTATTCCTTAAACAGACTGTGACAGGAAAAGCTTTCAACAGTTTCTCTTGTGATATTATTGTCTTTAGAGGCCAAGACAAGGTTAAATTCTTTTGAGAAATAGTTTTTTACAAAATCCAGGAATAGATCCGATCTACGTTAGTAGTTTCAATATTCATAACAGAACAAAATAAAAACTCAGGGATAACTTGCTGTAAATTTCTGAGCAGATGAAATTCAAGTCCTTGGTTTTGCTCAGGTCAATCATCCTTTTTATATCCCAGTACTCTAACCTATGTCTAACAGCAGTTCAAAATGCTTCTTGTTAGCTTTAAAAAAGTAATGTTACCTCAGAAAGTGAATAAAGATGATGCAATACATTTCATTAATTTTCTGATGTGGTTTTGTAACTCTGCGAGCCACCTGATGCACAGACCATTTGTCCCATTGTGTGGGATAAATACATACTCTACCAAAGGTCCCTTTTCCCTCTACTCTGGGCTGCATTATAATGATCATGCCATCTCATTTTGCCAGGCAAGTGTAATTTGCTTTCTTTGCTTTTATTTTTTTAATTTTTTTTTTTTTTATTTTTTTGCTTGGAATCAGAATAATGATCTTAATGATGAGGATAAGATTACATTAGATGAGGAGTCATGCCGCTATGCTGACAGTGGTGTAGGTTTTACTCACAAATTCATGCTACTTAATGATTTGAGCAGGAGGTAAAGCAAGCAGTGGCACAGATCAGACATCCATATTAAGTTCAAAGTGCCAAACAAAGATTTCTACTTGGAAGAAAAATAGTTGGAACTGGAGTAATCTAGGTGGCTGTCAGCACAGAATTAGAGAAAAATATTTACCTGAACTGCCAAGGAGCCTTTATAATTTGCTAAAATGTGGTGCATGTTTAATGCTCGGTGTAAGTGTGCATCAGTTTCAAATGTTCTTCCAAACTCCTGTTCTTCCTTTGAGGCAGACTACCCCAGGCAGCGTCAGCGGGGCCCTTGAGCAATAGAAAAGAGCTAGGAGGGCAGCTGGAAGGTATTTGTTGCTGGAGCCTCGGCACATCCTCTCAAGCCGTGACAAGCTGCCTGGTGGGTGCTGGAGAGCCTCTTCCTTGCTCTCACAAGCACTGTACACAAAGTTAATCGAGGCAGCAGCGATCTGGCTAGGGAGCCTGACAGCAGCTGAAATCTGCCTGTTTGTTATGGTGTCGTTGTTGCTAGGTTCCTGGGTTTGGGCAAGAAAGATAAGTAGGTCTCTGTTAGTGGTTTTGTCCAAAAAATGCCAGAGCCCTATAATATTGGGTGTCTTTTATCTGAGTTTTTGTAAATCCACATAAGAAAATCATTCCAAAAAAGAAATTGGCAAGGAATTGAAAAAGATACCTGATGTAAATAAATAATTAAAAGGCTGATTGACCTGTCGAGGGGGAAAGAGAATTGCTGTTTGAAATAATAAATGAGCGGTGCCAGCGGTGCAAAAGTTGAAAAGCGCTCTCTGAAATGACAGGCTGAATAAGAGCCGCAGAAGAATGCATTTAACCTTATTTTCTGCTGCTCTTCCTCACTTGGGTACTAATGAAGTACTAAATTTATGAGCACTGTCACTTCCCACCCTAGTTGTTCCACGGCATCTTGTTCTCGTGCCCATTTCTCAACAAAAATCTCTCCTCCGGAAGATGAATATGGGTGTGGGTGTGAGTGTCTTAACAGAGGTGCTTTGCAGGCTGGAAAATGGCAATGAGGAATCTGAGCCCCACAAAGCCAGCGAGCCCTTTGGCCCCCAACTCTGCTAATAGTTTATTTGTAAAAAATTTCTTTGTACTGGGGATTGGTGGCAGAAAACATAAATTCTAAAGGCTAGAGGAAACCTGTGAAATGCCAGAGGTTAAAGCCAGAAACTTTTATTAATGTAGTGATGCTAGGTAAGGAAATGGTTTTAAACATTATTCCTGTACTAACAAAACCTGTAGTAGAAAGCCACACTAGGAAAAAATAGTTTTGAAAACTTCACTTCTTTTTTTCCCTTCCCCTGAGAATTGCTAGCGCTGGCACTGGTTACCTGCCTGACCCAGGCAAGGCCTTCGGTGATGCTGGGCTTTTGCAATCCGACCTGAGAAGGCAACCGGAAAGACGACCAGATTTGCAGTTTCTTATAAAAATACAGGTAAATAACAACTCTCCTCATCTAACAGTATCCTACCTGACAAGAAAAGGGGATTGCTATTAAAACTGCTAAAAACTGAAAGAATTTTGGGCTGGTTTCTGTTCTCAGGAGATTTGGCTTAGGGGATGAAGGAAGGAGAAAGAAACCAGCCTGGCGGGGACGAAAGTTGGCCATGCCCAGGCACGGCTACTTCAGTAGTTTTCCAGCACTCTTTACAAAGCCCTGTTCAGTGTTTTTTCTCTGTGATGGTGGAACAGGTTTTTTTTGTGGTTTTGATTTAAAAAAAAAACCAAACCCAAATTTATAGACAAAGGCAGTGCAATGAAGCAGAAATCTCTATCTGAGCACACCCTCCTATTTGGGAGGGTAAATAAATAGCTTTTCTGTGTGCATTTTCAGCTCTCATTCCTCACATTCAAGCTCCACCCATTGTACCAATCACCCCCAAAAGCATCAGCAGGTCTCCTGGCACACGTATAAAACCAGGACAGGTCAGGACACCCCTCACATGGTGTGCTATACTTCACCAGGCACTTAATTTTATTGAAGCAGAGACGTGTTAACAGGTGTCAGAAGCCACGATGTCGGGTAAAAACTTCCAGGGACTGAAGGAACAGGCTGAAGGTGCAGCAAAAGATGCTGGTAAGAAAGATTAAATATTGTTGTATAGCTGTGGGGGGTTTAGCTGCTGCTTTCCCTTACAGAATCCACAATCTGTACTTACACTGTTAGCTTCATCGGTGCTAGCAGGACACAGCTTCTCCTTTTCTTTCCTGGAGCCAAGTTTTGGCCATCGCCTGAAGAAGGCCCCAGGCTGGCCGCAGCTCTAGGCTCGGCATGGGCAACCACCTCCACCCACCCACAGCTCCCTCAGCGGCTGCTGAGCATCGTCCAACCCTCATTGTTCCCCGAACAGATCTTTAAACTTAGTGTTTTTAGAGAAACTACTGTTTTGGTAGTAATAACCTTTTGTATCTAACATTTACATTGCTCAGTGTGGTCTTTTCTCATGGTCTGCAGAGGTTTTTAAACTGCTCTCCTTTTAAGAAGTTGGAGTTCACATTTGATTAATGTTTGCTACTTGGCCTGACTATCAATGTCTTCCGGTAATAACTATGTTGAATGCAGTGGACTGTTTGCAATAAGTAGTACATTTCTGTTGTATTCTTCTCCAGCAGTGGTCACCAGACTTTGCAGGGCTTAAAATAAAAAAAAATCTGTGCACACACTTCTGTCATAGCTATGCCCGTGTTGTAGGTCCAACCTCTGTATGATTATTAGTGCTGTGCATTGGAAACCAACTTTTCAATGCAAAGTATAATAGCTTTTCCTTTAAATGAAAAATTTCAATAGGTGTATAGCTTATGCTAGCATTTTATAGTATATTCCTTACAGTGTTTCCGTGCAGCTCATTCCTAGCAGGGTATAATTTGTATTAGTCCTGGACTCTGATCCTGCAAACACTTCGTTGTATAGCTGAAATATGTGAGTAATGTCACTGACTTCTTTGGAGTAAGTTTCCATACACCTGGGAACAAATGTATGGTAGAGCCAGAAGCATGACAGTACACCTTTATGAAAAACAAAATAGGCCTTGCTACATCCTGAATATATTCATGCCATCGAGGGGACACTTCTTCTTCTAGCAAAAGTGATAGGATGGCTATCGCACTTTCATAAATTATCAGACATCTTACAATTACATGGCATCTAATCTTTTGAATGCTTTGTATTCTGGAGTTGATCTGTTATGTTTCTAGCTTCTGTTCCTCTTCTTCCTCTACTTATGTCTTATTTGTAAAATCTCCCTTTTCCTATCCTGCTCTGTTTAACGTGTTTGCTTCCATTTTGGAAATGACACTAATCCCAAATGGTCTGCACAGAAAATGCATGTTAAATGGCCAAGATTCTCCAAGCAGAATAAGCTAGAAAAATCAATAAAAGCAGGTGTAGTGTAAAATAGGCAACTTGCAGCTAAATGTCATCATTCCAACTCACTGCTAATCTTTGCTTCTGTATCTCCTTCTTATTTTATCTTCTTACCTGTCATCGATTTGCTCAGCTGACCGTAGGTGCTAGGTGAACGTTAATCTCATAGCAAGCTGCTCTGGCAACACGTGTGGTTCCCAGGGTGCCCACGCGCAAAGCACACAGCCTCAGCCTGCTCCGTACCAGCCTTATCTCTTGCCAGGGGCATGACCTTCTGCAGAGAGGCAGAAAAGCCAATCGACATAGGGAATTCCTATAAGCATAAATGTGAACAGCTGGAAATGATTTTTTTTTTTTGTCCTTAATTACAGCAAACACATTGGGACAGACTACTCAGGATGCAGTCAACCGAATTACAGATGCAAGCCAGAAAGGTAGGAGACATGACATGCAGATCAAGAAGCAATGGAGCAGCTCAACACAAGCCAGCAGTGGCCAGTGCTCATTCCCCCTCCGTCCCACGGGCATTCTCAGCCTGAAAGTCCTTGGTTTCAGTGACAATTTTTGGCCTTTTACAAATCTCATGGGAAAGGATTTTAGGATCTGTTGCTTAGTAGCTCCATACTTTTACTGGCAGGTGTACCATGATAGCTGACACCCCCCCTTGGCCATGGAGTCTCATGCACGGCATTCAGATTTTTCCTTCCTTTATAGAAAACTTGTAGGAACAGCATGGACAAAACTTTATTCTTCTTTCTTGACGACTGAGTAACCCTGTGATACATCTTACTTCCCCAGGCCGGAGGGCAGGGGTCTGTCCAGGTCCAGCCACCCATCAGCCCCCAGCTCCTGCTGAGGCAGCAGCTGGGGTCAAACATTAATGACCCCACAGACGGAAAGGTGCCCTCAGGAAAGTGTTGGCGTCTCATTTCTGAGGATTGGAAGCAAGTTAAACTAAAAACTAAGCTCAGTTTTCACTTAATTTTAACAATTTTCTAAGAATGAGGGGGTCTAAATTTTGGGGTCTAAAATTTTAATGAAAGCCAAAATGCATTGGCAATGTCTCCTTAGAGCAGACACCCTCTACAGCTCCATGATGTGATGAGAAGGGCGGGCTTGGGCACTTTTTGACATTAGATGGGGAGGCAACAAAATTGCCAAAATATAGCCAAGATCCCAGAGAGAGACGCTGTGCCCTGTTTGTGAGGATCTCCTCTCCCCTGGTGAGACCCTTCTGCAGTTTCCCATCCTGGCTGATGTCAGGTCCCGCACAGGAGTAACCCTGCGCCCGCAGCCCAGGACTGAGCACAGCTCTCACCAGCAGTGCCTCAAATACGCTCACTGAGGAGAAGGGAAAAGAGGGGAAAGCATCCTTCACCTTCCCCGTCACTTGATAAGATTGTCTTTCCCATACACCCCAGTATTCACAGCACTTCTTAGCCCAAAGCACCCTCCTCCATCAGCCAGGCCACACACACACTAACACCGATCTGTTCCAGGTTTGTCCCATCATTCATCTCATACTGCTTCAGCTCAGCACCCAAAACTTCTGAGTGACCGCTCTTATTTAGCAACACCTTACAGCCCATCTTAAATACAACCTGCCAAACCCAACTATAACCAGCTGTGGAGAAGCTTTCTTTTTTAAAGATATATCCCTCTATTTTTATAGTCTAATTATTTTCACACCTCCCCCTTCCATCATAAATATTAAACCATTTTGTATTTTTCCAGATTTTTTATTATCTTATTCCCTCTCTTGCAGCTATTGACAAGGCTTCCAAGACGGTGCAAGATGGGGTAGAAAAAGCAACCGGACAAGCTGCAGAAGCAATGTCTGGCCTTGGGAAAAAATGTGGATTTAAGTAATGATGCTAATTTAAGCAACAGTATTGCAGATAAAAATATCTCTTTGGTCTGCAATTCCCTACTCCCTTGTGTGGAAAAAACAAAAGCTGTTTGAGATCTTGATAATTTCTCTTTTTCCAAATACAAAATTTTAAGGTAGAAGGCCCCCCTCATCCTTCACGCAGGAAAAATACCTCTCAGCACATCTTGTAACATCTGTTCACGATCTTCAGCATGGCTCATAAGGCTTCAGCAATGCTATTGCCCCGCTCTCAGAACAGCACAATGGTTGTTGTCACATTTGCTGAGTGTATTTACAAAACCAGTGAAACCGTTCATACTCCAGGACACCAGAACATTCGTGTGATGAAACTGAGTTTCCTTCCAGTAATCAAAAGTTAAGCTGGGGTTATGTTTCATGTCAGTTGTGCGCTTGTTCCCATCTGCTGTATTTTCAGAGTAAGATAAATAAAAGGTATTGTAAGATTTCCGTCACCCAGAAATACATCACCTTGTTTTGTACTCGTTATTTTATTGGGCTTTCAGTAAAGGATCACACAGTGTCTTGCAAATCTCTTTTCCTTTTTGATTCAAAGCCCAATGAGGTCAGTGACCACCCTCTAAGGGAGGTGAGTACTGAATCATTTTGCACCTTGGCAGACAGACATATGGAACCCACCAGCCCAGCGCCACAGAGGAGCTCCGTGGTCTCTGTGAGTGAATGGGAGTTGCGGTGTCCACCCCCTCGTCCCTCCTCTTGTACGTTTGCTGCCCATCTACATTTCTTGTTACCGTTATCCACAACACATCTCCTGTTAAATCTCCTGGGGACAAAAATCGGACGCTTTATCCCAATGCGCACTTGCAGTACTACTGCTAAAAATGACCGGTAGCCCTGATGTGAGACACGGCGCCGCAGCGTGCTCAGCACACCTCTTGCTGCAGCATCTGTGCGGCGCTTCCAGGCAGCCCCGGGCACACTGTGCAGCGGCTACCTGCTCACAGAGGCGGTGGCGCTCAGGGATAGAGCCGTGCGAGAGGGCGAAGTGGGCGATCTTCTTGCCCAGGAGACAGAAATATTTATTTTAGATGGCTGCTTGCTGGGCAATCAGAGGCAGCTGCAGTCAGACAAGGTGCCCACTGTCAACAGAAGGCACTAACACCCACTTAGTCACAGTAAGTGCTCTTACCTCGGCCTTTGGGTGTTTCTCATTGCTAGGCAATATTTTCTTTCTTTTCTTTCCTTTTCTTTCTTTCTTTCTTTCTTTCTTTCTTTCTTTCTTTCTTTCTTTCTTTCTTTCTTTCTTTCTTTCTTTCTTTCTTTCTTTCTTTCTTTCTTTCTTTCTTTCTTTTTCTCCTGGTTTGAAGCCTTACCAGCCTAATTTCAGTAAAAACCTAATCTGGGCCTTACAAAAGAAACCCAAACAATAACGAAAAGCATCTGGATTTAATGAAATAGTGCAATCCCAGGCCAGCTTGAGATATTGCTGTCTTGCACTTGTTGACCAAGAGCTGTGATTGACCAGGGGTTTTTGGAAGCTGTGTGCGCACCGGTCTTTGCGAATGCAGTCCTAGGAGAGACCAGCTCACTGCTGAACCCAAAGGTGGCTACAATCTCCAGAAGGACTGCACGGACTGAAAAGCCTGTAGAGGACCCTATAAGTAATAGACCATCTGTGAGTAAACATACTCCAGGGCTTTGCACAGTGTCCCAATGCAATGCCCACTGTCATTTAAAGCTTTAAAAGCCTAAATATTTACCCAAGTACAAGCTCACAGAACAAGCATTAGACTATTGCACTCTCAGTTACTGGGCAACCTTCAATAGTACTTAATTATTTTGTACTTTCCATGGTTACCTCCCTGATGGTGAAATCTTTAGAGAATGAGCTCTTTAAGCTTGGCATTTCAGACGCCGGCGCTGCGTTTGTGGGTGATAGTGGTCCATACACCACTCTCCGTCGCACCTTTTTTTTTTTTTTTTTTTCTGCAAACCATTTCTTACTTCATATTACCAAAAAAGAAAAAAAAAAAATTCAACAGTTGTGGGGTTTTTGCCACTAAAACCTGTTATCCACTTACATGGCTGGTTCTATTCCTGCTGCTTTGTGCATGGGGAACACAGCCCTGACTCCTGGTGTGCATTTTTTACGTTCCCTTATTCCAATCACAGATGATGTCTTCAGTGTAACTACAGCGGTTGTCACCGACTGCTGCTCCGGCCCACTGTTGGCAGCAGCTCTGGCAGCGCAGGGGCTGGACTGCCTGGCTGGAGGGACTGCTGGAGATCATCCACTGAGTCAAGAGAGGAGATGCACCTTTCTCCATCTGGCCGTGGAGCACCAGGAGGCAGCTCCCGATGCCAAGTCCCTGGCACGGGGACGTGACACGGAGCCCTTGCCGCTTCAGCACAGATCCCAGGAGCCTGATCAGAGTATTTCACATCTCTTGTCCTGAGGGTGGATGCTGTGCCACAGACACCCGTGAGTCTGAGTCACTCGGTGGCAACTGTTTCTAGGTCTAAACTTCAGCGCTTTTCTCCACAAATAAGGTCACTGCCTTATTCACAGTGGTCTTTGGCCTTAGAGTATTTGGGGCTGTCCCTCCGTCGTGCATCGCACAGGGAGCCGCATCCCAACCCAGGACTGTGCCTTCCCATCCCACCTAAAGTCTCTAGATGTCGTGTAAAAGCAAAACAGACATCCTTAATGCTCCTGCCAGCTCATGTGCCATCAATCCTAGGGACTCGTGAAGTTATCCAATGCCTGAGAGCTCAAATCTCCTAAAATTTGCTTCTGGGTGTGCCCGCAGCTGCCTGAGCCATGAAATGCTGCTCGAAGGGGATTCATGTGCCAGCCTGCCGGGCTGCCCAGTGCGAGCACTGCCTTCCCCGTGCCCCTCTCCAATACCCCAGAGACCTTCCCAGGGCGGCTGTGGGGACAAGCAGCTGTCCCATCTCCCCTTTGCAGCTCAGCAGGGCAGGGGCTCAGGGGGCACAGATTTTACCAGAGTGCTCAAAATCCACCTTCAGCTCCTTCCTTTGCCCAAAAAAACATGAATCCTCATCTCAGGTGAATACTTTGATTAATGGCCTATGGATTACTGAGAATCCAGGCTTTCTGAAACCTGTCTTTGCAGCCATAGTTTCCTGTCATGTGGCAAAATGCAAAGGCTCCGCTCCCCCCCACACCGGGGCCGATAGCCTCTGAAAAAGTTTGCATGAATCATTTTCACTTTGCTCATAAGCCCTGCCTTAAGAGATGCTTGTCCTGCTTTGTGTCAGCCCCTCGGCCGCTGCCGGTACTGCGGCGGTACACACACGCGCACGCACACACAGAAGTGATGCTTGTTTAGTTTCCCCTTTGCCTTCAGATAGGAAATTATCAGGAATTTCATGCAAACAACCCCCTTTTATAAGTAGCTACTTCTTCCCATTTAGTAACAGTTCACATAGATATTTTTTTCTTCTTTTCTTTGCAACTCCCAGACCTAGCCCAGGAGGACACAACTGTTGAGCACTTTCTTGCTGCTCTTCTGTTGGCCTTGGCATGAGCAGCCCCCCAGGACCTGTCAGCGTCAGCTCACCCTGCCTCAATTTCCCCCCCAGGTTTTGCTCTCAGGCCTTGTGGTTTTAGCTGCCATTTCGTTTCCCATGCCTAACTTAGGCAGCATTTATGAAATACAGCCTCCTTTGTCCTTTAGGACTAACCTTCTGCCTTTTTACCTCTTTTCCCAAGTCACCCTTTTTGAAGCTAATCGGGTTCTTGCTTCCCCCTGTGGCACACCCCGTGTCCCTGACCCCAGACCCCCCAGGGTCCTCTTGGCCATCCACGGGCTGGGGGGCTGCTGCAGGGGGCTTTGCTGGCACAGCTGCAGCTCGGGGACCTGGGGCTGAGTGATGGGACACAGCCAGAACATGGGTGGCTGCTGCAGGAGGCCAGCAGGTGCCGGGAAGGAGCTGCAGCCGAGGCAGTGCCAGGGCTCGTGGGGCACGAGTGCAGGAACCGCTCGCTGCTTCATGCGCATACCACGGAGAAACTGCTCGCCATGAGATGGGGCAGCACAGCTGCAGAAGGAAACTCGCCTTTCTAAACGTAACACCAAGAATCGTAAAGCTGAATAAACTGTTGCTGTGTTGGATGCTATTCTCCATATACTGCTGATACGTGTTGGGGTGAAGCTGCCGTGTTGGCTGCATGCTTTGACTGTGTTATGCCATTTTGCCATGACCCAAAAAAATGTCAGATGACCCACTGCCCCCCCAGGCTCTCTTCTTCCCAAAGAGCAGCAGCAGCAGCAGCAAACAGCAGCAATAGGACAGGGGACTTGGGGAGCCACGGCAGGCTGGGCCACTCTCGGCACCATTCCCCTCATACTCCTCAGCAACCACAACTGCTGGATTAACGATGTTGGCGGGTATATCCCGGCCACTCCCTGGAGTCTCCGGTTATGAACAGATCTATTGTCTGTGGTGTAGTCCAGCTTCTTTTTGGAGCTTCCAGCACTGTCTGCTCCCAGAGCCTGTGGCGGCAGTGGGTTCACTGGGGTTAGCTGCCCACAGGACAAAAGCAACCTTCCTTTCATGTTTCAAATTCATCTCCTACCAGTTGCAGAGTTTGCCCCTTCCCTTGAAACCTTGCAAGGTTTGGCAAATAAGGGCCTTAGCTGCAGGCAGGGCTGGGCTGGGGTGGGCTGGGGTGGGGTGGGGTGGCCCTTCCCCGAATCCTGCCTGCACCTGGGCTGGGGCTGCCCAGCTGTGCCTGGGCAGGGGTTGGCGAGGCTATAAGGGGGCTGCGGGAGGGGGCCTGGGGGGAGCTTGTGGCTGCAGACACAATGGGCAGGTGGGACTGGGGTGTGCGAGGCAGCTGTCTGCTCTGCAGGGAGGAGGGAAGTCGGTGGCGCATCGTGTTGGTGGTAAGGTTGCTGTGATTTCTGCCCTCCCCAGGTGCTGTGGCTGTGTGGCAGTGGGATGCGACCCTGTGGGAGAGGCTGGGACAGGTCCCAGTGGTCGCGGTCGGTGCTGGCAGGTGGCGGTGTTCAGCCAGGCTGGGGTGAGTGTCCTGCAGCCTGCGCTTGTGGCAAAAGATGCTGGGTTCTGTCTCTGCTCTCGAGCTCTGTGTGTTTGCCTGCGGTGGCTGAGCTTAGGACGTGTACTTGCTTGTGCCTTGACAGCTTTAATCTGTGTTTTCGGCAAGCTGTCCTGGCATTGCTTGATTTGAGTGGCAGTCCTGGGTTTTGGCTGTGTGAACAGGGCACAGGGAGGGGGGCAAGGTGCGGGGGGGCATGTTGGCGCACGGAGGCGGCGGGAGCCGAGGCCCTGCTCTCATTAGCTTTGGCGCACTAACAAGCGAAGTTCACTGGGATGCGTCTCTGTGCCAGGGGTGGCTGAGGGAGAGGAGGAGTAGCAGCAGTGGCACAGAGGGGCAGCTCGTGTTGTAGAAAGGCACGGTGCTATGCACCTGCACTGCCTGTGCTTATGTGGAGTTAGAAAATGCTGTTACTGAGACATATGGTGCTGCAGCGATGGATGGCAAAAGCTATGGCACTGAATGCAATCTAGTATCAGTTTAAATGCATTAAGTGATGAAAATCCTGGTGACTGCGGAGAACTACACCTCTTCACTGGTCTTCTATGGTTTTAGTCTATATGTAGTAACAAAAAATAGGTCCTTATTATATTTGAAAACTGTAGTGTCTTTTAATGCTGTATGTTTTTACTCCTGTGAGGCAAATGTCACCTTCACCTGTTTATGGGGAGTGTTGCAACTGCACATACTCTCTCTAGTGTTACAATTCAATGCGTACCCGCAGTGCATCGGTGTAAATAATTAGGATTGTTTCTGCAACTTTATTTCTAAACTCATGTTCACTGGGAATTCAAAGCATCAGCGCTGGTGTTGCAGTGATCTGCTCTCGTGGAAGTTGCTTATGAGCTAGTGATGATGTGGCTTTTGAAAACAGTTGAATTTGCAGTACTGGAGCATGGGAGAGAAGGAACCACCCTTCACTTTGCAGTCAGGATAGGATGAAAAGGGGTATTTCTAGTGTCTCTTGACAATGTAAACAGTCACTTCACCAAATACACAAGCCTATTGCTGACTCTGAGTCTTGCTGTCTTCAGACATCTCTCCCTGCCAGTAACTGGAGCAGCAGCTGAGCAGGACTAGGAAATTGCTGTTTCCTGCAAGCAAGGCCAGCTGGGGCTAATTGAGGATGTTACAGGGAACAATGGGTGCTTTTTACTACTTGGCTGCTGTGCATTGAACTTCCATGGGTCAAATGCTGCTCTGAGTTATCTGAAATATTTTGGGGCTTTTTCTGGTCACAGGTCAGTTCTGAACTTTGTCAATGCCCCTTGACTTGACATCAAAGACATTAATTTAAAACCAAATTGTTACTTTCCTTCTGGTTTTTGTGGCCATTTTCTGGTAGAATTTGCTTTCAGATATAGTGAATAATCCCTTCCCTGCTGCCAGAAGATGCAGTGACGCGGAGAAACCCCTCCTCACCCCCAGAACCCCCCCCCCCCAATCATATATAAC
This sequence comes from Morus bassanus, assembly GCA_031468815.1. Taxonomy (NCBI): domain Eukaryota; kingdom Metazoa; phylum Chordata; class Aves; order Suliformes; family Sulidae; genus Morus; species Morus bassanus. Next base: position 11,044,535 of record CM062583.1, read on the forward strand.
TGACATAAAGTAGGACTCTGTGGTCAGTAAGAAACTGCAATGGTTGGAAGAAAACAGAACTCTTGCTGTAACGCTGGAAGGGATGTTGTAGAGGAACTGTCCATGAAGTGATGTGTCTGGGATCCGGAGAGACATTCCTAGAGCCTGCTGTGGTGGTAACTGTAGGCAGAAAGATCAGTTTGATAAACAAACACCTTGTTCTGAGGTAGGTTACACCTGCCCCCTTTTCAGCAACAATTATTTGATAAGAGAGCAAAAGCTCCTGTCCACTGTGTGAAAGGGCACAAAAGTTCTGCTAGAAAGCAAGTGATCTCAGAGGAAAAAAACCAGATAAGCCCAGTTGTTTGGAGTGGGAGCAGCTCCCGGCTGGCTGGACGACATAGAGGAGTCCTGTGAGAGGAACCCGGATGGCGTGGGACCGTGTGCTTGGCAGCCTGCTTGCTGCCGTCCCGTGGTGCCGCACGCAGGCTGGCCCTGCGCCACGTCCCACCCCGTGGGCTCTGGCCCAGGAAACAAGGCGGCAGCTCAGCTTTTTGTCGCTTAGGGCAGATGGTGCGAGCCTGGCGTTGCAGCTCAGCGCTGCCTGGCCCCTGGTAAGGGCAGGCAGAGGCTGTGGGGCTGAACCCCACCGGCCCATGCCTGGTGCCCAAGGCCCCGGAGGCTGCCCTAGGTCCTGCGAGTGTGAAGGACACAAGCCTCCTCTCTTTGCTCTTCTGAGCCAGGCATTGGAAACAAGGGGTTAAAATGTTAATTATGACAAATCACAAAATAAGTAGCTTCATCTGACACAACAAAGATTTCATCAGATACTTTAAAAAGCAGGGTTAGCTCCTCCCATTTCTTTTCATAGCCATGAATTTTAAGCCCCACTGGGGAGAAAAAAAACTTGGGCAAGAATCATCTGAAACTGGATGCTTTTCTATGTAAGGTTTTGAAATGCTGAAGTTGATTTAAGCAATTCTTCAGCTGAGCATTTTGCAATGTAATGTTTTTTCCCTTCAGTTCATGATGGGCTGTGCCTGCCTGTATCTCCCCCTGTGGCACTGGCTCCGGAGCCTTTGGTCAGGACAGCTGTGGCATGCACACTGTTTACCAACTCCTCAATATAGAAAAACAAAGCTTTAATTCCTGGGCTATGGAAAACTTCTGCTGATTAATCTACGCCCTCTCTCTGGGGAGGAAAACATAATAAACACTAATGTCTCTTCACCCTTTAATGCCTCTTCTATTATTCACCAAACAAGGTGTCATGGCATTTTCCCTGTTGCAGTTTGCATTTGCCATGTAACTACTGGGAGGAGTCCTGCTTTGCCTATAAAAAGCTGCACTTTGCTGAACATTGTAACAGAACTGAATTTAGGGATTCACTCACCCAGCCTCTGCCGGGAGAGAGGACCGAGCGCAGCCATGTTCGGGTTTGCAAAGAAGCTTGCTGGGGAAGTCGAGCAACAAACTCAAAGTGCTGCACAGGTGGCAGGTAAATACTAATCGCTGCTTTCCCTTCTCCTGTGCCTTGGGTATTAAAGTATGTGTCCTGCTCCCACACCTGCAGCTGGGAGCAAATATGTCTCTTAGGCATGAACTCTATAGATGCTGTCCTCAAGGGTGCAGCTAGTATGTCCTGTAATCTCCAAACCCTCTAACACTATAGTAAATGAAGGACCGATATTAACTACTGGTTTCCCACTTCTCCCACTCTGGCTTTTACTGGGTGGGTGTCTAGGCGATGCACTGAAGAGAGATGATGAGAGCAGAAAGCCAAGAGGGGCGGCAAGGCTGCTTATTTAGGGCTTTGTTTTCTAACATGAATGGCCATGATTAATATGAGTTTTGTAACAGTGCAGAGGATTAGTTTTCTGAAGCTCTGAGGTCTTCGATCGGCTCAGTGCTGCGCAAATACATGCGGTTAAGTCAGTGCTGCTTTGTTGCCAGAGCTCCAGCCCCACTGGTATTGCAGCCACTTGCCCCACCGAAAGCCAAAATGTGGTTGCGGGGGCTCAGGGCACCTGAGTCAAGTTTACTCCTGCAGAGACGCTTGCAGAATTGGTCCCAAATTTAAATAATGTGCTACTTAGATGAGCCATTGTTAGTGAAGCTTTAACACCGGTATGATTCCTGAAATGCTTGTACTTAGTATAATACATGAGCAGTGGAGACCATTTCATATTTCTTTACATGACATTTAGGTAAACTCTTAAAACCAGACGTTGTCTGTGACTTCAAATGCAGTAGAAATATTACTTCCAGGTTATGTGCCCAACAATGCAAGTGGAAAGCCTATTTATCCTTGGTTCTGTTTGCTAGGAAGATGAAAGGTGCCTAATCCTGCACCCACTGCCCCCTTTTCCAAAGTTGATCCTTAAATCAACTATTTTTATACTGAAGCATGAAAGAAACACCAGGATGTGGGTAACTGGAGGCTAGCCATCAGTTTGTGTTCTCAAATGAAGATTTCTTCATTTTGCTTTCGCTCTACAGCAGCCCTAGAAATGCATATTTCTGGAGGTTTTTTGATTTTTCTCATTTTTTTTAACATTGTGGAAACATTATCTATGGCTTCCTATGTTAGAAGACTGATGTGGCTGTTTTAGCAGTGGTATTTGTCACCTTGAAGGAGCCGAGTATTAATCTTGATGTTCAGCTAATTGAACTAAGTATTCTAAGTGAACTGAAGAGTCAACAAACTCGAAGAGCAAAGTTTTTAAATAGTAGCAGCAGTCCTTCCCCTTCCGTCCCAAGCACACTTGGAGCTGAACCAGTTCTTCAGACACCAGAGATCTGAAGCTCTTTGCCTGCACCCTGTGCACATATTCCCAGCAAGTCCTGTGCCGCAGCGCAGCCCTTCCAGCTGGAGTTGGATCCTGGAACAACAACGGGAGTTCCCAGGCACTGGCCTGACTTTGGTCACTTACTTCTGTGCCATCAGCATGTCCCTTGATGATGGGCAGTAAATACACAACATGTAATGCTGAATTTGTGTTGCATCAGTGTCAGTACTGCACCTGCTCCTGGGAGTATTAGAGGTTCCCTCCAAAACCTCATTTAAATGAAAACAAAGGGGGGATTTTATGATGGTTTTTAACTAGAACAAGACTGTCCAACTGGTGGCTGTACAACTATTAATTACTTTGTCTCTGAACTACTTCTGTTGTGCCTGCATGTGCCCAAAGGCGCAGTCCCATGAGCCATTGCTAAGCGCAGAGTTGCACAATTGGGTTTTGCAAGTTATCTAAAATTAGTACCTACCCCACGGTTCCTAAAAGGAGCCATGAAATCGGCTGTGACCTAAGACTGCTATGGGAAGCACCTTCCTTAACTGCAGCTTATGAACAATGTACATTATTCATGTAAGAAAACTGTTAGCATCATGTTAGCAGAAGATGATGCATTATGATAATTAGCACATCTTTCAAGCAGTAGAAAGTGTCCTACAAACCCAAGGTGAAATAGGCCAGTGTGTTTTTATAAGACACTTAATGAAATAACTCCTGTTGAAGAGGCATTCAACCCAAGCCTGGAGACCTTTGAAGTTTTAGACACTCCCAGTCCACTTAAATAAAAGTCCTTCCTCACCCCAGCACTTCTCCCTCATGCAATGTCCATGAGGAATCTGGCTTGCTCAGTCAGGCCCCTGCCCCGGCACAGTGTGTTGTGCAGGACACATCAATGTTTTCTCAAAGGTAGTATTTGGAGCCAGGATAAAACAAATGCAGGTTCAACTGAAGGCCATTTGCCCCAAACTTTTATTTGACTCTTCTGAGTGAGACTTCCCTGATCATAGCTATTGGAGGCCAATCATCCAAATATTTATCACTATTTTCTAGGCAGCAGTTCCTCCACTTTAAGACAATACTGTCTCTTGTTCTTCATGTCTTAGTCTCCTCTACTGAACATTTCCATGTCTTTAAAACTAGTCTGGTCTCTTATAGAATCAAATTTTCTCTAGCTACAAGAGAAAGTATTAGACTAATCACTAAACTTTGATGTGCTGCTCTTACAGCATGCTGCTTTAGACAGTGAGCATCAAGCTTTACGCAGTTGGTGGGAGAATCTTTACTGACCAAACTGCCCAAGCCTGCTCTCTGCAGACCCTAGCCAGGCTTAGCAAAAGGAAAGCTTCATTGCACCCGATTCTTTACTAGGGTTTGTTTCCTGACACTGTAGGTGACACAGATTGTAACTTCCATAATCGTCATCTGTACCAAGACACATGATAAAATGGGGAACTACAGCCAGCTTCCTAATAGCATGTCTCTTCCACTACACCAGGGTGCCCATCCTTATAGAATAAGTTTTCATCTTCTAGCCCTGAACCATTTAGCGAACCCTTCTAAAATGTGATTACTGAGTTTAGGGGAAGGGTAAGGACTGCTTGATTTACACTTGTTTTTCTTCTAATTCCAGCTAATGAGGTGAGCCAGACTGTGCAGCAAGCAGTGGACCAGGCTAAGGATGCTGGTCAGAAAGGTATGGTAATGTTTCTGTTTATTTCAATAATGTCCAATCAGTGAAATCCCAGATAGGGCCCCCAATCCTGCCTTGCCCCTGTACCACACCAGGTGGGAAAGGTATTGCAGTGATGCTACAGTTACTTTTGTTTTTCTGTTTTAAAAGCTCTTGATGAAGTCTACAAAGTTGCTGAAGCTGGTGAAGAAGCTGTAAAAAAAGTGGTGAATCAAGGAACTTCGTGGGGCAAAAGCTTTGGACAATGAAGATAAATGTAACACTACTGAAATTTTTGTAAACAAGTTTCTACTACGTGTACTCTTAAATAAAGAAAATACTTATACTCTACCTGGCTTGCACATATTCCTTAGGAATCCTTTGGTTACATGTATTAAAACAATGTTTACAATCACTGGTCTAGAAAGACTGGATTACACTACAGAGCAGGCAGGTAACGCTGTGCTATTAATGCAGACAAGCACTGTCTTTTTTTATATGAGCTAAAGCATGGCTCACAGTGGGCACAATGTAAAGCCAAGGACTTGAGATTTAGGCACTCTCCCATTTTGCCACTGAGTGTACATTGTGATCGTGAGCGTGCAAGTTGCACAAGCTGAGCACCTGAAGAGCCTTTACAAGACAAGGTAAGCACCTGTGTGCTGCTGTGACTGCGCTTGTACTTCTGGTCTTATCTGTAAACTGCAATCAGATACTGTGCTGATGAGGACTCAAGTGTTTAAGGTATACATAACCACTGTAAAAGGGCCCTGTGATACTCAAACTAATGCTAACAGCAGAGCAAGGCATTACTGCTAGCAGAGCACTTGGCTCATCACCAAACTGCTTAACACTGCCTGAGCTGGATCACTGGTACAACTTCAGCAGCTCTGCACAGCACAGTACGGATGTGTGATGTAGCAAACAGTGTGGCAATGGAGTCATTTACCATGCTTGCAGGGCTCCTGTCAAACACACAGATGGTAATTAAGCAGGAGCTGGAAGAATGAGAACTGAGTAAGTCTGGGCTGTAAAAAACAAAACCAAGCTGAAAAACCATGTATGCATGTGAACTTAAGAGTGAGAAGGGAAGAAATTACTTGCTACTGCAATGAGTAAGGAATCTGATACTACAGACTCACCAATTACTAACAGAGTAATTTAGAGGTCACTTACTTGGCATCTTGAAATCATAACACGAATTACCATTGCTCCAACACTTCTTCCTGAAGGTGACAGCTGCCATCAATGAAAACAGATGTAGGTCTGAGTTCTTTGCTGGGATGAAAAATGATTGTTCTACTTGGTCTTCTGTGTAACAGAGATGTTTTTGCATTTAGTAGTTTGCAGGAGGCATGTAACCCTAGACACTGTAGCTCTCATCCTTATGAAATTCACAGCTGCAGAGTACTTACTGAGCCACCATTTAACAAAAACTATCTTAGCTGGTGTTTGTAAGGGTGTGTTTTGCTCTAGGTAGTAGGTGTGGTTCAGAGCAGATTCAAATCTGTGCTTAAATCTAACCTCAGGTATTGACTGGCTCCCTGCCAAACATCCTAGCAAGTTTCTTGGTAAATGTCTAGTGGCATGTATGTGAATACAAGCAGTGGCAATGCTGTTAGCTGGAAGATAAAACTTGTGTGTGTGGCTTATGTGTAAGGCAAGGAGCATTCCCCAAGAAATTTGGTCTAACACCTAATTGAAGTTACAGTGTAAAAGAAACCCCAGTACAGTTATAAATATAATCTACATCCCAGAGTGATTGCTTTCTTCAACTGTGGCTAGCAAAAGGCTCGAGCTGCTTTGCACCCAAGCCTCTAAAACCACATTAACTCACAGCAACTGTGTGAAATTCTACCACTCCTCTCTTGCTATTGCCAGATCTTGAGAGGTATGTGCTACAAAATTTTGTTGTGTTTTTTTTCTTAACTATCTGATCACATTAGGACTGAGCTCAACAATGCTCAGCACCAGCGTAGCTTTAATGTGCAAGACCACTTCAGAACAGGCTCTCTATCACAAGAAGCCTAGATTCACTGATACAATTTGGTTCTTGTGTCTAGCTACAACCAAAGGGCAAATCAGCTGTGCTGTAATCTTAAGTCAGACTCCAAGCATCAATCTCCTCTATAATCTTAACTCTTTGATCAAAAGTACCCCAAGTTCTCCTTATACCAACCTTTGGATATGCTCGGGTTTCTGCATTGCAGGTCTCCAGCACTGACTCTGTTAGCAAGAGGTTTGTAACTATTGCAATCAAGTTGGCTGAGGTGAAAGCCAGTCAACCTTAAAGGCTCATCTCTGGGTTTGATAAAATCATACCTGGTGGTAGGTCTGCTTTCTTTCAAGAATGTCCTGGGAAAAGTAGTGTTAATGTGTGGGTGTACAAGAACATAAGATTCTAATGAACTGGGGAATTCAGGCCTTGTGCTGCTTTTGGTGCTTTTTTTTTTTTCCTTCAAAGTGGTAGGAGGTAGAAGATATCCCAGTTAGCTAGCTATGCCAGCTTTCCATATGCTCCAACACTGAAAGGGTCCAATTTTTCATGTCTGTACCGCCAAACTTAAGGTGCTTTACTAGCTGGAGAGAAGGAGAGTTAAGGGCAGGGGGGAGGGAAAACAACAGCAAATTAGCCAAGTCTTTTCACTGCTACTGCACTTTGCTTTCAACAACTTTGTGGCCAGATAATGCAACTCTGCTTTTAAGATTCTTTCTCTTTTCAATAATACAACTATTTATTTGTGAATTTTTAGCCTCCAGTTTTTGGTGGAAGTAGGTTACAGTTTGTCAGAGTTGAACTGTTACAATCTTACTTTCATTTTACTATCTAATAAATGTTTACATAAAAACTACACTGAAAAATACGATCCAAGATACAGATCTCAGGTTTAGATATCTACACCTTGATCACAGTAATTTTTTCATGCTCAAAGGGTTCTCATTTTTTAAAAAAAAAAATGCCAGTGTATATATATATACACTGCACTTAGGTGATCTGTAGTACTTCTGTAACTCTAGATATCAGCATATATCATGGAGTAAGCCACTAATTAAATGCATCACACAAGTTTATTGCTCCATGATAACTATTAGAATAGCTCTTCACACAGATCAGAGAGGACACTGTAAAGACCTGAAATGATTTACCAAATATACCCAGCTTCAAACATCTTGCTGACAGGCAAGTTCAAGAGACAGAGTTCTGTATTAGTGAGCCCCTTAGGATAGCTCAGAGACAGTATCCTATCAGTAGGCATGTAATGAACAAACACATGTGCTGTGAAAATTCACAGACTGATCGTAACTATAGAAAGCTATTGAATGAAATAGAAAACAGTAATACACCAGCATAGTAGGTTTGGAAAGGTCAACTTTTTTAATAGCTGCTCTTCTCTCCAAGTTATGTCATGCAGTTACAAAGTAGTTAGAAAAAAAGCATGAGTTTCTGGGAGGGACTAGTTGTCTTTTAAAAAAAACATTCATATTTATTACATAAATAACATCTGGCACTTCAAGGGGACTCCACTGGACAAAAGCCTTATACTTCAAAAACTGTGCTTGATCCAATATTGTGTTGAGGTCCATTATGTTGTATTCTAATATGTTAAACTTTCAAGACCTCCTGATGACAAAAAAACCCAAAAACACAACTGTGTGTGTTAAGACAGTGGATTAAGTTTATAGCAGCATCCTAGCTCCTCTGTAGTTTGGCCAATGGTTTCTGGGTTCAGTTTCACTTTAGTTGTTCACTGAGGCAGTATCTAAATTTCAGAAAGCCTCTGAAAGGAAAAGACTGAAAAAGAATTCCAAAAAACCAAAGTATGATTGCTTACCAAATTCAGACTATCCCTTTTTCTAAAAAACAAACAAAAAAAACCCCCAACAAACAACCTATAGTCAGAATAGTTATGTAGATACTTGATTAAAAACATAACTAGAGTTGCTCAATACTTTCAGCTTATAAAAATATTAGTCTGTCACCTCTACATACTTGATGGTGATAGTCAAGCTAGCTTGAACAAGCAAGAAAAGACAGTCCTATAACAGCAGCACAGTTAAAGAAAAAACATTGCCTAAAGAGAATCAGGCCTGAAGCTTTACTACAAATAAAAATTAGACTCCTATCAAAGTTAATCCCTGCTGGAGGCCCGTTCTTCCTTTGACAATGCCACAGCATTGATCATACAAGGCCTTACTGAAAGTGCCAAAGCCAAAATTACATCATTAAATGAAAGTGCATGAAGTAATAATGAGCTAAGTGCTCATCTAGTACAGTATCTGAGCTGAAGTCTGAGAAGTGGCTCAGGTGGCAAGACCACTCTTTCATACATAAAAATGTACCATTTTGTTTTGTAGGCAAAATACCCAGAATGGCCCCCACAAGTGCAGATGAATTGTTATTTTCAGATACATACTTGTATACAATTTCCTAATCCATGGATTTTTATTATAAAAAAAGACTAGTTTGGACTGAAACTAATTGAGAATAGAATCCACTATAATGTCAGAAGAAAAGAAAATTTTGTGGTTACGTGTAAACTTGTGATAAGCTTTTTCAAGAAGAGGGTACATTAACGGTGAGAGGGATGGGATACAATAAGGAGCAGTCACGGCCTATTTATGTAAATGTCAGGCCAGCCTCATTGTACACTTTGAAGACTTTCTCAATTGCATTGACATAGGCAGCTGTCCTCAGGTCCAGACCCAGATTGTACTTCATGGCAGTACGCATGATTTGCTGAAACAGAAAAGGTTACATGTGATTTCTGCAAGTCTCTCCATAGGAACTACACTAGACTTTGCTTCGAGCATCTAAGTTAGGAGTATAAAAGCTGCTAGATTGGTATCAGAGCTCAGATCGTTTGATGACCAAGCCTAAAATTTCTTGTTTCCCCTTACAACTGAGATCTGAAAGGGAAGAAAATCTTTCCCAGATTACTATATTGCCCCTTTTCAGGTCTTGGATCCATGTGTACCTCAGATACAGGGAGAGACAAGATGTCTCAAGTAGTCTTTGCCTCACTAATTAAAAATACTGCATAAAGGGATTAATCTAAAACTGCTGATGGCAAAGTAAAGCACTCTTAGGTATGTATCCCAGATTAGTCAGGTACAAGAGAACAACTAAAAATCTTCTAATTACTACAGCTTCTACTAGAAAACACTTCCTGATTCCATGTATTAGTCTCTAATGCTTACTATACTTAGTTAAAGTTGGCCATCCCTGCACAGAGCAGAAATACCTCATACTCACTTCCATTATCATGAACTGTTTATCTACTCCTTTAACTGCAAAGAAATTCTGTACCACACATTCAAAAACTGTCGCAAAGCCACATAAGTTCTTTTTCCTATAAGTACGTTTACTAATGCAATATTTACCCGGGCAGAACGCTCCATTGTGTAAGCCAACCCAGAGTGGACAATGTCTTTCTCAGACGCACCCTGCAACAACAGGAAATAGAATCAGGGTTTAATTCAAAACACAAAAAGGTAGTAGTCATATATTAGGGACAATGACATGTTGGATTCCCATAATTACTGAAGCTTACTTGCTCGTTTTCTTCTAATGACTGGCGTAAGAAACTAAATCGCCTTTACTGTGTTACCTGAAGAGCTAATTATGGTCAATTCAATTCTAAAACCTCAGACATAAGCACTGGAGTCTTTTATATGCCTAGCTTCTAGATGCATGATGCTAACATTTTTTATTGATGTTGCAACTACTGTCTTCAGCCTTCAAAACGCGGAGTAAATGTTAAATAAAAAGGCTCCCAAGAGTTAATAACCTTGTTTTATTGTTTTGAAGACACTCAGGTTTTAGGAAGGTCATAGATCCTCCGTTCATATACTCAGCACTGTATTAGCCCTGAGCAACTCCACAATAACTTTGTTCCCATTAAAATTTAAATACACAGAACAATAAATAATTGAAGATACTCAGTCATTCTAATTCAGGCTATCAACTTCAATGTTCCATCATCCTGACTGTTGTGACTTAATAATAATTTGAGGCCTGGCTTCACAAAATACATGCTTTTCCTCAAGTACCAACTTGGGCTGGATGTAGAAATTACTAGGCTAGTTTCTATGGCTTGTGTTTAAGAGATCACAGCAATCACTTTAAGCTACAGAACCTACTTACCATGTTATTCGTTCAGCCTAACATTTATGAAAATGCTAGCATCATAGTGAATCAGGCCAAAGTCTATTTCTGTCATCTGACTGTGGCCCAAGTTTACATGCATCTCCCCCAATTTCTTCTTGAGGAAGCATGGTTTAATGTTTTTCATAACTCGCTGGACTGTTTTCCCCATCATTCGTCCCATCTCCTCTTGAACTTGTGTTAAAAAACAAACCGACCAATCCTTTTAGCTTCCATATGTCCCTTGGCAGGGTATTCCACATCTTAACTATCTGCTGTGCTAGGAATCATCCCCGTTCTTCATTCTACTCCTCACTTGGCTGGTTTTTTTTGACAGCACCTTGTTCTCCTTCACCCTTCCTTCCAGTGAACAATCTATCCTTACCCATCCATTTTCACACCACTCATTCTATAGATTACTGTCTCCACCCCAGGACTATTTCAGGCCAATAGGACCTAGGTTAGTTCATTGTTCCATGTATGAGAAGCTTCCGTATCTTTGATCATTCTTGTGATCTTTCTCTGAACTTTCTCCATATCTACAATGTTTTAAGATATAGAGACCTAACCTGCGTGCAGCATTCAGAAGGCAGACATGCTCTGGGTTTATATCGTGGCATCACTAGTCAGTCTTACCTTTTTCCCTTCAGAACAATCTCTAACACTGGATTTGCTTTTTGATTGATCTAAGCTTATATTTTGTCACTACCTCCAGATCCTCCATTTGAATGCAAATGTCTGAGCTCACAACCCATCATTTTATATGAAAATTTCCCCACTGTGTATTACTATGCGTTAGATAATAATGAATTTTACCTGACATTTCTTTGCTCGTTAATTCAGTCTTAGAAGAACATTCTACAATTTTTTCAGTCAGCTCTTGTCTATATTACAGAAACAGCGTACCAAACCATCTGTGGTGTGGGATCTTGTTGAAAGTTGTTTGGAAATCTAGGCAAACTGTATCAACAAGATCTCCAAAACAAATTCCGGTAATGTTTGAGGCAGTATCTCCCACTACAAAACCTCTGCAGACTTTGATAGCTAGGGTTCAAAGAAATTATGGAATCTATGTATTTATCAGGTTAGCCAGCAGAAATATCAAGTATTTCATAGCAAACGAAAGCATCAGGAAAAAACACAGGTTTTTAAGTTTTCCATACTGGCCTGCAAAAAGAAACATTCTCTGCACCTTCCCTTGTAAAAAAACCTCACGTGGTTTGACTAAACAATGGAGATAGTCTGTTGCTCTGAAAAACTACTACATGAATGGCAACATGCAATCTAACACTAGTTACGAATACAAAATGCATCTGTATTAAAACTGTAGCTTTTTAACAATATCGGAGGTATTTTGCATGGGCTTAGGTAAAAGAAAGAGAAAAAAAAATAGCTTATTTCCAGTATTCGTAAGCAGTTCAGATCATCTGCTTACTTTATTTGTTTGGCCATCAGGCTAACTACGACTAATACCTTGTCCAGGGCAAAAACCTCCATAAGAGCTACAATGGTAAAACTTAGATTGCAGTTGTAATATCAGAATACAGCTACAGTAACAGTAAAAAAACCCAACAGCAACTACTTACGGATATCCTATCTTGAAATTCTGCTGTAGGCACAACTGGAATAGTTCCACCATGTTTCCCAAATTTTCTTTCCAAGCTTTCCTGGACAGACACTAGAAAGGTGAAAAAGCAGAGGTATGGTAACTGACAAGGAAAGGAATGTGCTCCCTAACAAAGGAGCTGACCCCAGGACTTTCAGCACTCAGTGGCGCGAAATGCAGACTATAGGGGCTGGGGGCAAAGGGAGCCATCTTAGTTTTGTTTTCTAAGAAAGGGGAAAGATGTTGATTTGTCTGTTTTTATAGGAGAATGCCTCCAATATTAGCAGCAATATTGCTATTTGTACAGTCACGTGGCAAGCAGTTGTGGATTTACTGATTCCACTTCGCTAAAGTCATAAAGCTGATAGAGCAATCTGAATTAACTTTCCTCACTTGATAGATAGCATTAGACAAAATATTTCCTGGAGTTAAAGCAATCAGTTATCCCCTATTGCACTTTGTATACACACTACTTGCTAAGAAAAAAGCCCAATGTGGAATTTTAGGTTTTCTTCCTTAAGACAGGAGAAGTGCTTTGGTATTTTGAATTGATACTTATTTAATCTTAATTCTTGTAATTTAATTAGTAAGCTTTCCTAAACAACATGACAGAGTATTTCAGATGATGCAATCTTGAAGTTAAGAAAGGGATTTTAATTAGAATTGCCATAACTCCCAGCCACTTCAGAAACACCTTGAAAGGTATCATTTATGAGAAAAGGTTATATTAAAAAGCATTCAGAAGTATGTTTTGTCAAGCCCTACGTCCCGAGATTCTCACGTTTTCTACAGAGCATTGTTTAAAATGGAGAAATATCCTGCGGTTCTTCTCCATTAAGCTTCCTCTCTCCATGTAACTGGTATTCTGGCCCAGAAATTGGGAAGCACAGAATAGCTCTAGGTGGAGTTGTAGGCCATAAGCAGATTTTTACAGTGCCTGTACCAATTATATTATTGCCCTTTATAGAAATCCTATATTGTTGTATGTGCAGAACAATGTTACCAACTCAAACTTTGAATACTTCCCCAATACCAAGTGTACAGCTGGAAGACGTTTATTAAGTAGTGATAAAGATTTCACATAAGTGGTTTGAGTTTAGTTTTTTCACAAAATTGAGGAAAGAATCACTTTATGAATTAAAAAGATAACTGAAAAAGTATGCATTTAACTTAAGTCATTAGAGTTGCAAGTCAGTTAACCTATCAAATCTGTCCTACTCTTCAGTATGGATCAATAATAGACTTGTGGGAAATTAAGGTGAATTTAAAGTAGTTTTCTATTAATTTCTGCCACATTTGGTGCTTGCTAGTCCATTCTATCAATCAAACAGCAAAAGCGGAACTGAACACTTACTGAGCAAGTGGTAGTTTGAATCCCTTTCATATTTAAAAGTCAAGCGGCCATAGCTGACGTGGTTCAAGTTTTTCAGCCACTCAAAATAGGACACCGTTACACCACCAGCGTTCAGGTAAAGATCCTGCAAAGAAATAGTAAATGTCTTGAATTGTGACCATGTGACAAAGACAGCTCTACTGTATTAAGAAAAAGCAAGCAGAAGTATTATGTACAAAGTATTAAAAACTGCAGTACAGAAGACAATCCAGTTGTTATTCTTACATGACAACACTGATCCTCTTCTGCAGTCCAGAGGTTACTTCTACTGATTTAGAAGAGGACTTGACTTTAGAGCATGTGAAGTTCAGGTGCCTGACTGACCACTTTCTTTTATTTTAGCACAAGTTTTTAATCAAGAAAGTTAGGGCATTCTTAGGCCACCTCAGAGAGTAAAGGCTGAAGATCAGCCACTCTTTCTAGCAGTATCACTTCATCAGGACACTCTTTCTCTGGAAAAAGGGTATCGTTATACCTGGATAGGTCTCATTCTTCCGATTTATCACCGTAGGCAACATTTACGCTATATAATCTATGACACACAGTTCTGTCAGCATCACCCAGAGACACAATGTTTACAAACAAATGGGCCAGCGTATTTACTCCACCTTCTTCCTTTGCTTAGTGGACTATTTAATTGAGCAAATATCAGCTAATACTCCAAAATGCAAAACTACAGATTTAAGAACTAATTGTGGACTGGTCTCTCTTGCGAATATGTAATAGTTATCTTCAGTCATTTACAGTTGCAGTGAGATCTTTAAGTAATTACTACCAATCTTCAGCAACACTGACACCCATTTCCCAGACATTAGTTGTTAAAAACCACTCTAAGAGAACGAATGGCTATTAATGAAAACCTTCACTAAATGACATCTTGCTACAATTTACAGAAACACTACGCTTGTAATGAAAGTCAAAGGTCATAATAGAACCTTACAGGGATAACCATGATATTCCGCTCCAAGAAGATTTTGTCAGCCTCAGGAGTTGTAGGCCCATTGGCACCTTCAGCAATAATCTGAAAGGAATCACAGCAGAGTAACTCAGAGGTATATGTTAGTTTCCATCCATGCTAATTATTGAATACTAGTATTTAAGCGGGCCTTCTCCGCTTTTCATTTGCATTTGAACTCTCCAACTTACTTTTGCTTTAACCTTGTGAGCGTTGGCCTTAGTTAACTGCTTCTCGCTGGCAGCAGGGATGAGAATGTCACAGTCTATTTCCAGAATACTGCCCTCAAGTGTCTGTGCTTTAGGGAAGCCCATGATTGTCCCATGTTGCTGTTTGAAGGAAACAAACCAGGGTGTTTTTAGTGTGTGTGTGTACTCGTTTGACTTCCTTCCCTTCTTCTAACTTTCAAAAAAGAAAGAAGGGAGAAGCAACAGTACTAGACAGACAGGACATAATGTAATTCCTATTTTTACTTAGATAAGGCATAAAAAGCGAGCCACAAAGCTTGGATAACAGTCCAAGTTGCCATGATTGAGGCATAACTGCTCTCTGGCCAAAGACACTGATAACCATCTGGGCTCTGCAGTATTTCATTCTTCTGAGAAAGGGGTGATAACAACATTCAAATGCTCCCTAGGTAGAAGACATGTCAATTAAGCCCCTTAGAAACTCTAAGTGGGAGATCGTATTTTAGTGCCTGTGAACGGTCCCGACAGGACTGCTTCACCTGCAAACTGAAATAAAAAGACCATATCCAGTTTTCATTATAAACTACATATTCAAGTCACAGTGCCAGACAGGCTTTCATTTCTTCAGAAACATCCAATAGGTAAGAAGCAGCAAGAATGCACTTTGAAGTCTTAAATGTCCATATGCTTGTGATTCTCCATCAGCAATCCTTTAGGAACCTCCTTGCCACACCCTTCCTAGTTTAGTCATTAGAAAGGCAAAATAATAACGAACTCCAATTCTGAAACCAAAGTACACCTGCAAGCCCTTGCCATTTTTCTGAGGGTCAGGTCAAAGGGTAAAAAAAGTACAGTGTTATAAACTGAGGAGGCAGCCAAAGCCACAAGATCAGTTAGCGTTATCCCCAGTATGAATGCAGGTGGTTAAGGAGAAAGCCAGAAGAATCAACATTCCTAAGCCATTTTGTAAGCAGTAATTGCAGCATTATTTAAAAATCATAAATCAGCATCAGTCTACAGTCATCTTATGTGCTTGCTAAGCTGGCAAAAATGAAACTATTTCTGCTCAGCTAAGTTTCATACCAATTTGTAATCTTCTAGTTCCTTCGGGTCAATCCCATCAGGATTCCAGATAGAACCATTAAACTCTCCAACAGCAACGCACTTTGCTCCAAAACGATGCAAGTATCTCATAGAATGCAAGCCCACGTTACCGAATCCCTGAAGGCAGAAAGAGAAAAGGAATAGTAGTTATTCCTTCAGCGAAAATGATGATTACTGCTAAGGCTTGTATAGCTTTGACCGGCTTTAAATAGTTCTTCACCTATTGGCATATCTTGGCATTAGATGGTGTGTATAGGAAAGATGGAAGAAATCTATCTACCTATGTTCTATTCTAGTCTAAATAGCATTGTAGAAATTATGCATTGTAGCCAGCAACGTATAGTTGTGCTAAATTTTTTATACTGGAAATACAGAAGGGAAGCATTAATACTACTATGAAAGTGTCAAAACTGTGATATTTATCAACATAGGAACATTATGTGTATCTATTTTATAACTGGCAGTGTCTTAGAGGGATTAATGGAATTTTGTATGACTATTCAAAGGTTTAACTAATGTTTGCAGGCCAAGAAATATTCTCATTTAATTTGGGTAAGGAAGGCTTACAAGTATTTCCCACAATGGAAAGCATTAAACAAGAATATCATTAATTCTTCACATTAAAACATACAAACTAGTAGGAAGCTATGTAATTTCTAACACATTTCTAAAGTGGTCCGGTCCAAAACAGGTTGCCTAAATTTAAATTTAGATAATCTTGTATTTAATTAGCATTTTTTACATCCTTACTGGTGTAGAAAACCTAATTCCAGGCCATTATTCAACATTCTGGAAGTAAAGGAACACACATGGTAGACCAAAAGGTCATATTATCCATGTCAAAAGTTTGTACTAAGATTCTATGCTGGAAAAAACCCTGAATATTAAACTTCCGTATAACATAGCTCCAATTATAGTTAGGATTTTTGTTTATATAGTAGAAGCAAACTTCAATACCACAGGTTGTCATGCATTAGGTCTTTTTGCAATGCTGTATCCTCCATTTCCTAGAAAAATCTTCAGCTATTCTTATGGCCATATTTTCACTCTAAGTTATGCTTAAGTAACTGTTGGTCAGCCCTCTGCCAGGTAGCAAAATGCCAAAGTGCAGGGAGATGAGTGTGCTGCTGGGTCTGTGCAGGGCAGAGGTGTTTGTTTCAGCCCACTGGTTAACTAGAGGACAACTTCGAGGTTACAATTACTTTGCTATTTCTTCTAACAACCAGCGCATTGGTACTAAAAACAACAAAACAAAGCAATCTCTCAAATCCTCCATTGAACATACTGTTCAAAGCTGAACAGAACAAGTTATTTCTTTGAAATTTTAAGAATGATAATGCCATATTACTGAATATCAAATCCCTTCAAAATTCAACTACATAAATCCTGAAGTTTTACGAACACCAAAAACGTACATGCAACTGTACCAATTTAGGATAAGATATTGATTTCTACTTTTCCAACTGCTCGTTCCACAGTGGAACAAGAACATAACCCTCAACTCCTTCTCTCCCTAATTTTTTTCATTATAAAACAGTGCAACAAATTTTACGCAGGCAGAAACAGTGTCACAGCTCATTGAAAAGTGTGCAGCACCTTAGTTTAAAGAACTCCTGTAATAGTATTTCACTTTTTCTTTGCGGCCTGTGTTTATAAAGACTGGAGATTTGGCTTTGTGCCTGTAGAGTGCAATCGAAAGTTCAGTTTTTATAAAACAGTCCAAAATAAAGGGCACCTATGTTGCTTGAAAAGTATTTCTGAAGTTTGAGAGTAAAGGTTAACTTGGAAGTTGTCAAACCCTAACAGGATTTATTGCTACAGCCCTTTTTAAAAGCAGCTACACTGGAAGTTTGTTTACTACTTTTCCCCTGCAGTTGAAGGAAAAACATTACCTGAACAGCAAATGTTTTATCCCCAAATCCAGGAGTCATTCCTAATATACTCATATATGATGCTTCATTGATGAAATTTTCAATTCCATGGAAGAGCCCACGACCAGTTGCAGATATACGTCCATGGATCCCACCCTGGCTGATGGGTTTACCAGTTACACATGCATGTGCATTAATGTCCTGTAAAACAGCGAAGGACTTGTGAACTATGGAATTAATCAAACAGCTGGAACAAGAAGTTTTGTACACTTTAGAGATAAGGGAAAGCAGGAACCTTAAGAGTGAGAACATGATATAGTTTATATACATTTAGTTTGTAAGGATGATTTCCTTCCTGAGTTTGCGTGAACACCTTCTCAGAAGTACTCTAGTAGATGTCAGCAAAGTTGCATAATGCAATATTGGATACGGTCTGTAATTTTTTGTTGTCTTTAAGCATATATGTTAACTTCAGTCTGTGTTTGTTTAATTATGGTGACATCCATGTTGCACTGTTAGCAACGAGCAGACCTTTAACAAATCAAAAAGCTTTGAGGGATATGTTTCTCAAAATTAGCTCCTATTACAGCCATAACTTCCATCATTATTCTTGTCATTTTAATCTTTTAAAGGACTCAGACATATCCTTGGACTGGTTTTTAATCATCTTTAAACAGTGTTTAGTGTTCCTATATACCAAATTCCGTTATTCTGAAACAACAATACAGGCCTAATACCTTCCTGTTGCTGATCTCAGAAGAAAATCTACAGTATGGAAAAAGTTAGATAAGTATTTACTACTTTACTCAGAAAAGCAATATATACAATCAAGCCTCTATCATTAATTTGGTGGTAATAAAATTAAATTTTCCATATGCCAGACAGCTAGCCAAGATAAAATAGACTATTTAAAACCAGAGTTAATTTTTCAAATAGAAACTAATAACTTGCAAAAACGTCCTCCAAACTAGACACTGTTTGGGTGCCCCTCTTCTGTCACCACTGGTTCCCACGCTCCCACACCCTGGGAGCACAGTCACACAGCGGCTTGGCATCCAACACAAGTGAAAGAGTAGGGATGAAAGGGAATCCACTGAAATGAATCTGCCAGCAGCCGGATGGGTTTCTATTCCGCCAGCCACATATTCACTGGGAGGCTCCCTCCTCTCCATCACTTGTGCCAAATGCATTTGCCTGCCTGTGGTGTGAGTGCAAGATGCTTGGTGAGAGGAAGGAAAGGAACAGAGAAAAGTGGAGGCAGAACGGCAGGAAATGACTAGAGCCATAAAGGAAATGAAAACTATTTATTATTTGAAAATGATAGTGAGTTAACCGTATAAAGCCAACGATAACCCTTCTTTAAAAAACAATAAAAGTGATGCTGGGCTTGCCACAGAATTCTTAATTCAGTTTCCCCAAATGTAGCTGCATTGCTCTCATTAAGCTGTCTGCTCCCTCTGGTGGCACATCAACTATAAACAAGATCTGTGGTGGTGTTTTGCTAGGAACGGCTTGGCCCAGCATTTTGATATATTTTTTAGGTTTTCATTCTGTTTCAGATTGAAACTACATTCTAGCCTTCATGCATACACAAAGGAGGAAGTATGTTTCATAAATATTTGAAGAAATACAGCCTCCCACCATACATAAGAATGTATTCATTAAAGTCCCTTCACATGTCCCAAAAGTCCGTTGGATGTGTCAGGAAGTACAGAAGAGTGGTAAGGATTAATTTAATCAAAAAACTTTAGCCATATATAATTCAGTGATCCAGCAACTTAAGATGGATTTTCTGGAACAGTTAACATGGTAGTTATTAAAGACTTGCATGGTTTGGCAAGAAAACAGAGCATGAGCTGAGGGCACGTCTGGGTCTTCCTGAAGTCACATATACAAACCATAGTCGATGTCAAAGTCCTGCAAACTCTGGTTTTAAGTCAATAAAAAAATGTTTAACACATCTTGGGACAAAAAGAAAGACTACAGCTTTTAAGGAGAAGCTTGTAAAATGGCTTATGGCTAGCACTGAAGGCTTCTATATTAGTAATAACAGTCTATGAACTTAGCTGGCAAAGTTCAGACACTGAACTTTTGCTTGTTTCTTAACCCCTTTCCACACTGCAATAATATTCTTGTCTCTCCAGCTTCCCGGCTCTGTATGTTAGGTTTCAAGCAGATTTCCCTATCTGTTTATATCTGTTGTTTGGCTTTTCCTTTCCACTTCAAGCTCCCTGAACACATCTGTGTGCAACCACACTGACTCATCAGGTCTGTAGATTTCTCACTGAAGAGTTATCTTTCCACTCAATTGAATATAGTCCCTCACATAGCTTCCATCTGTTTCAGTTTTGTTCAATGGTCATTTTCTCCTCTTAGTTCCCTTCTCTCCTACCCCCTTGGTCATTTTTATATATCTGGTAGTTCCCTAATCACCTTTATTTTTGTTCTTGCTGTCTCAGCCAGTTAGTAATCTGAAACATCTTCCTCTACAAACTGGTTTTGATAGATTATTCCACTTTTTGCAGCCTTGTCAGAATTCCCACCTTCCTTTCTCTACCCCTGGTCATTCTCCACAATAGTTCATAAGTTCCACCATGGTAGCCATTACCGTTCTTTCTTCCATGTACAAACAAACAACCCAGCAAAATTAAGTAAACTGATTTAATTTTTTTCCTTATTTCAATTTTTAATTCACTTTTCAGAAAAATGTACCTAAATCCTCTCAGTTTTTTTTATTCTTCAAGAATAAGATACTGCCATGCAGAGGGCCTTGGAATAAAAGAAGCTGTTGTAGCATAATTCAAATTGTATTTTTATCCTCAGTAGTTGTTGGTTTGTTTTCTTTTGTCATTGAAGCATGTGTATGTGTAGGACTATACAACAAGCTGAGATGACAAAGTGGAAAGAATAAGAAATTCAGCCATTTAAAAATCTTCTCCTGTATCAGTATTTAGTTTTACACCTATTAAAAATCCCAAAGATTCTGCATAAAACTGTATGTGAACTGTTAACAAATACAGCAAATCTTAAAGCAGGTCATGTGCTGTGAGCCTTCTGTGTTGGCCCTAATATAGCAACGCTGTGATATCACAGTGAAATATGCGTTTTAGTGCAATGAGTTAAATGTTAAAACTTACAATGCTTTGAGACAGTAGTTTTCTTAAATGTTGGAATTTTAAGCCATGACTGGGAGAACAAGTTGCCACTCTGCAGGCTGAAGTCTTTTTGAAGTCATAACTTTGGGGTTTTTTAGAAGGTTTAAAGTTTTAAATAAAATATTTACATTTGCATATGTGAATAACAAAAAGGAAATAATGTTTTATACTGATATCCCTATCTAACAGACAGCTCTGTGTAAAAGTAATTTAACTCAACTAATCAGCATGCCACAGCCAATTCCTCAACCATTCCTTCCCCCCACAATAAGACACCTTAGACTGTATTTCAGATCTAGAAGAACCTGTGCCATCCCCTCCTGCTATTGTTAAAGGCATCAGACAGCACAAGACAAGTATTCTGCCAAGAGACTGTATCAGGAAAGCCAGGCATGCCTTGAACACACATGCCAGAGAGAAATACGTGTTGGGCGGCTCTAATGCCTTATTACTAGGGGTGTACACCCTGCTCTGTTTCTGAGGAACTGTTGGAGGGGACTGCAGAAAGAGAAAAGAAAGAGTTTTTTCAATTCAAAAGGAGCTGAGGTAGGCAAACACGCGATAGTTTAGCATATCAACACACTAATACGAAGCTATGGCAAGTCTCTTTAGCAAAGTATGACCCGCTGGAGTTGCAGAAGCAATGTCTGAAAGAGAAGCTAGAAAGTTTGGGTAGCATGGACAATAGAGCCTTAAGAAGTAAGTTGTCTGTAATACATTTTTCTTTTGTCCAATCTGTCAAAAGTATACAACAAAATTGGCCAACAGTCTCATGTTTTTGGTACAGTCAAAACAGGTACAAATAGCCCAAGCAACATAAGGGCAACGGCCAAATTAAGGCCTATAATTAAAAACTATTTAAAAACTTAAAACATTATTTTTTATTGCCTTCTGGGCAATAAATTGTATCAATGTCCTTTTGCTTTACATTTTGGAAAATTTGCTGAAGTTTACGCTGATTACTTTTTACTTTTAGGGGACCACAGAGAACTTTAATACTTTTACAGGTTATACCAAGAGTGCGAACTTAATTTATACGGTCTCTTGAATGCACAAACCCAGAGCATTTATTTAATGACACTTTTAAATTCAGTAGTCTGAAACGGAAAGATTTCAGTACTTTAAGATTATACCAACTATTATGAACTAATTGTTTAACAATTTTAAGTTGGTAATGATAGTACTAATGAAAACCAGAGGGAAATGGTAGAAATAGAAACCAATTTTAGACTAAGTATGAGACCTTTAAAAACAGTGTATTTTCCTTTTGCTGAACAGTTGCAATCAGTATTGTGTCAAACTTAATTTAAGCCTAGTATAAAAATGTTAACCTTAAAGCTATTTTTCCTTAAGTGTACCCTAAAAACCTCACACCAATTAAGTTGTTACAGTTTGCAAGAATATATTTAGATCCACATAATTAAATAAAATTATATGATTAAGCAGCACGGTAATAAATTTCTAGATAAAAGGATTTCTGCAAAGACCAAGAAAGCTTTTCTACTTCAAAGCCTCTGCTCAAAACTTACATAGTGTCCTATGGTACTGGCATAGGTGTCGGCAATCCAGGACATCTCCCTCTCCCCTGTGCTCATATCAGGAGCAGGCACATCAACACCAGGTCCTGTTGGCAACAGTGAAAACAGCTTTTAAGGATCAAACATAAATAGATATCTTCAACCATTATTCCCTTGGGAAGTGTGCAGGGCTTAGCAGAGAAGAACTGTTTTCCTGTTTAATCCTCAGCTTATTATGCAATCAACAGATTCTTCTGGATTCAATTTGTTTTTAGATGCCATATCACACATCTGTACAATGCTGTCAAAACCTCCAACCTTTCACACAAGTCATTCAGTAAAATGAAGTTCAGTTTGTCAATAAAAAGTTAGAGTAAGATAATGCACCAAAAGCATATTTATATATTTATTCTTTTGACAATCATTGCAGTAACAACAGGAAGGGCACTATCTAGGTATTATTTCTATATACCATGACGTTAATTGTTTTGGTTTTTTTTTTTGTTTTGGGTGGGGATTTTTGTTGGGTTTTTTTTTTGTTTGTTTGTTTGTTTGTTTGGTTTTTTTTTTTTGCATTAGAGTTTCCTTTCTGTTCCTGGGTGAGTTTAAAAATTGGAGATAGGCTGATCCTAGTGATTGCACTGTAGCACATGCATTTGATTTTACCCCTCACTTCAAGAAAGAGACATTACATCTTTCTTGATGAAATAAACCTTTGAAAGAACTTTCACACATCTGTTGTAACAAAAGCAATTTCTGTCTGTTTTTGCTAGATAACTAAAAATAGCATTTGCCCAACCTATTTAAGATCAGAGGGATTTGCTCAGCAAGTTTTTAAATGCAACTCTGCCTCTACTAATTTTTTTCTAAGTATTTTTAAAAGGTTTGTGAAAGCTGCGTAGCACCAACCATAGAGCCAAAAAGGAAGACAAATTTAATCAAACCATTTTAATTGTCACTGAACTAACAATCACTATAGCTGGCATAGTGTATAGTATTCCCCTAGTCACATGTAACATCAATAAGTGTGTTTATACGGAAGTTTAATTTAGATGCAAACTGGCTGAAGAGCAAGAAAATGCAGATAAATGGATATACATTCCCAGGGGCAGTTAGACATCAGGAATACATGACAGACCTTTAACTATTTACAGGTCTTATTATTCAATTGAATGAGAACCTCCTCCAGGTAAAGATCCTCTATTTAATTAGAAGTTGAGCTAGTAGCGTTCAGCTTGCTCCAGAGGAGACTTCCAGATAGCAACTCCAGACTGCAAGCTATCAGAACAACTCAGGGTTGAGAGTCTGAATGAAACACCTACTAACATTACAGAAGCTGAGGTTCTGATACAACAGGCACCTATGCTTCTTGCCTATGCTTCTCTTACAGCCTGTGGTTGCCATGGGTGAAGCCATCAACTTTCTCTGGGGTGGTTCTTCTATTTCCTTCCTCTGTTTCCTCAGATATCTGCCAAAAGCCTCAACTGAGACTACAGGAAACAGTAACAGTGAAGAGCTTGATATTACAGATTAGAATTGCAACAAACTTGGTCACAATTTTATAATCTACCTCTAAAAGAAATGTGATTCATTTTGGATCCTGAGCTCAGTTTTTGTTGCTTTTCATAGCAGAACAGCCACCAGAAAAAAGTTAAGACACAGTTCCCTTTAAAATGCACTTAGATGCAATGACTCAACTCTTTGTGGCTCTTTGCTGAAAGTTCTATACCTGAAGTATTTACAGCTCTCAGAAAAAAGGTTATTTAAGGATACTATCTAGTGGATGCTGCCAATGCACAATAAATCAGATTCCTAAATTTTAATAGTAAAATTGCACAACATACCAATAAAGCCCTTTTTTGCCAGCTCCATGGTAAACCTTCTTGTGATCTTTTCCAACTCATTGTCCTATAGAGAAAATGCAATAAATATCACAAGAAATCCTTAGTGTTTATGAATGTTTGCTAGAAGTTATGCCCAAACATAAACAGACACCCTTTTCTTTTAGAAGAAAGGATGATTCATATATTTATATAATTTATATGGCACTCCCTAACAGACCCTTGGTACTCAGGCAGCACAAGGAAACGTTCGGCTTTCTTTCCGTACATTCTGATCCACAACAAATCGGGAGTGGGGCACAGGAAGAACCACATGTGCTGTGGCAGAGATTTCCAGCAAACAAATCTGATATCCTATGTGAGAGATTTATAACCAGCAACAGCAATAGCCAGCCTGCCGGTTGTGTAATCAACACAGGCGAATGACTTCACACAAATCCTTACAGGAGTTTCGAGCTTAGAATATCTGTTACGTATTCTAGTATGCCTTTCTGTACAAGTTATTTTAATTAGGGCAAGAAGGCAAGCCTGCAGTAAACTTTTTATAAGCCAAGTTAGTTATTATTCACACTGGAACACTGCATAGAAAGGTTTAATGGAGCATAAAACTATTTGTCAAAACAAACAAAAACATTAACTTTTTTCTAAGAATAATTTAATTTAAGCCTTTATTAACAGTATCAACTTAAAAAAAATTCAGGTTCCAAATTATTTGCAGTCTTCTGACTTCAAGAAAAAAGTAATAAATTAAATAATTGAAGCATTCCACCTCTGAAAACCACATCTTTTAAAAATTCTTTTCCTACCTATTGCATGCACAACCTAAATTCAGACTTTACAGAGACAGAAGTGGCAGGAAGTGTTAAGTGGTCAATAACGCCCTTAGAGGAGATTTTTTAACTGACTGGCTTCAGTACTGCAGGTAACCAAATTTTTATCTATGATTCAGCTTACTGTGTAGTTCTTGGGATTGATCTTGACACCAGCCTTTGCCCCACCGAATGGCACATCTACAAGAATGCAAAGGAAAAGCATTTTACTTTTTCAACAATAAAGGCAGAACCCATCAGTAATACATGTGAAGAATTATAATTTTGATTTTAGCAGTGAATTTGGTTTTGCCATATTTAGGGCTTCACGAGCTTAAGCTATAATCTCATATAGGTACTGTAAAAATGGGAAATCTTTCAAGCTTCAAAATAGTCTTTGAAACTCAGAAGTTCATGATTTAAATTTTCTGTGCTTCAAGCTCTTGTACTTGGCACTTGCAGAAACCATAAGTTTTACAGTTTATATTTTAGTGGTTTAGCTCAAAAAATTTTACTTTGGAAATCTTAAGTGGAGTGTCTCTATATACATTAGGAAGTATTTTGTTTTCTTATACATAATGTGCAGATCCTCTCCAAACTCCCCTACAATTTAGCAGTTGTGTATGAATTATACTTCCTTATGACCCATAAACAAACTTTATCCTTCTCTCTCCACAGCTCCCCTGTCTGAATCCTTTACAGACTCCAGCTGTTCCCCCTAAAATTAGCCCACTCCTAATCCAAGTTTGTCATACTTTTATTTGAGTTCAAAAGCAGTACTCTTACAGGAGGGGGTAACTAGCAGAATTTGGACTTTTCAAATGAAAGTGTAACTTTATTCAAGTATCTACAGTAACAGCAGAGGGAATATGTATTATTATTTTGGTCACTATATATTTTTTCCCATCTTGCTACAGATTTTAGTCAGAGATTAGTGTCTAAAACTTAATTTAATCCTTTAGATGCTTTTCGGTAAATTACATCAGTACTGATTGAAATTAAAGACTGTATCCTTGCTTGAAAAATTATCACTTACCAACCACTGCACATTTGTATGTCATTAGAGATGCTAAGGCTTTCACTTCATCCACACTAACATCCAAACTATAACGAATACCTGCAAAAGACACATGAGAAAAAAAGGAATTCACTAAACAATGTCACAGGTATTTATAAATTGGGAAAGCTAATTGTAGACCAGTCATCCGTAACATGCAAGTACGTAATTTATCAACTTATTTGCTTTACAGCTTAAAGAACAATCCCCCATTCTCCTACTTAAATATCTATAATTTACTTAGCAGAAGTTCAAGACTTCAGCAATTCTCTATTAAGTATTTTAACACCAGTACTCAACCTTGGAACAAAAATGAGTATTCCTTGGGAGGATGATGAGCCAAGCTGATAGGTAGCTTGGAGTAGAGTTTTCAAGAGGCTGATAAAGGTCATCAGCATCCCATAAGATCTTTAGCTTTGGACTTCATTCATTGTATATACAAGATGAACTTCATTCCTGAACATAACTTATCAGTACAGGTTATAATCAGGATCTCTTTGCTAGAGTAATGCAAGCTCCTGTTAAGTTATGAGCCTTGCAATACATTGGCTGCGGTCCAACAAAACCATACGTAGCTTCAGAGCTCTGGCTGCTAGGCACAGCCACATAGCAGAAAGCAGCAAGCTACTCCACGAATTCGAATTTGTTCAAAACGTTTTGATGGAATAACTCTACCCCAGCAAGCCTGTGTGACCAGGTCACACCTGCGTGGAAGCCAACCGACACCTGCATTCCCTGCTCTGAGTCATGCAGCAGAACCGCAAGTGTGTGCTGACACATGGTCCAGATGCAAATTCAAATTGTTGTAGTCTGATAGTGGCTCGGATGCAAAATGGGTGAGCCCACCATCAAGGCAGTTCCAAACTGAGTGGAAAATGATTACACAAAGGTAGGGAGATCTGTCACCTGCCTGACTCTTATCAGTCTTCTAAAAAATGGGTTGTAGCTGTCCCATAAATTGACTGAACTCAAAGTTAAAATTCATGTATTCTGGAGGTAGTTGCAGAGTAGAAAATATTTAACCAAACTGGCAGGGTAAATATACAGAACTACAGAAGCCTCAGCATTACATTTAAGATCAACACAGTGTCCAAAGTCATGTGGCCACAGCAAAAAAACCCACCCTACAGCTATATGTTAGCTTCTATCCAAGCTTCTCCTGCATCATTAAGCATATAACAGAGCCATAAAGAATTTATTATCCCCACCTCTATTTCCCAAATCCTTGGCTGTAGGTTGTGCCAAGTTGCACGGTGGTTTGTAGCAGGCACAGAGTGTCCTTTAGATGCTAGAACAAGGCACCACAAATTTCCTATTATGTAAAGAGAAGACCATATTCAGGTCCTCAGGAGTGAAAAAAGGCCAGCATACATTATCCAAACTAAAGCACTGTGCTGCTGTGAAAGCCATTCCTGAATGCTCTGGAAACAATCCCAGTTTCAAAGGAACTGAGTGCTGCTCAAATAAAGCTGAGGGCCAAGTGCTGCTTTCTTAAGCGAGTTCTACAGTAAAAGAAAGTACCATGCCTCCGCAGAACAGAATTTAAATTTAGTGTGTGTACAGGGGAAGGGTGGTCTCAAAAAGCAAACTAACTAGTTTCTGACTTAGGTAGCTGTAAGGTGTTCGTGTCTGGGCTTTCAAGAACCTTCTCACAGGAAGTAATATTTGAAATTTAAGAGGACTCTATCAGAGCCCAACAGACCAGTCAAAGTTACAATGTATGTGTTTTTTTAACACTTCTTACTCTGATCCTTCAGAGGAGCGGTTATCCCTCTGTCAAGGCCTGAGCAAGAACAAACACCACCGGTGGCACTGACTGTCCTGCCTGGGGACACTGTTCCCTCTCGGTTGAGCAGGTACTCTGGGGACAGGTCTCATTTGAGCATTGCTCAAGCCAGCCAAGTCTGAAGCCCCGATCCATGCCGGGCAGAAATGGACTCTGCCCCTCCACCCCCAGCTGAACTAGGTCACTGTGTATTTATTCAACCCACATATTTATTCAAACTTCAAGTTGCATACACAAAGCAGTTTTGCTGTAACTATACTCCTGCAGGCACACAAAATGTTGCTTATTGATATACAGAAAGCAGCAGTGGGCTAAATAATTAGGTACAGTTATTTTGTACAGTTTTAACAGGGAAGCAAAATAAAAAAGGAGGGAGCAGCCTCTTCTGCACATTATATTGAAGATGGGATCTGAAAAGGTAAACAAGCAGCAGTTTAACTAGAAGACTCAAACACATGCAAAACAGTTACATTTCCAGTTTCCTTGTATTACAACCAAGGGTTGCTATAAACTTTACTGTAATAAATATTAAACTTTCATACCAAGGAAATTAGGGAAAAAGCCCCAAGACTAACAAAGTAGTGAAAGGCTTTTAGCTGAGATGTCCATGTACATATACCAGAATAGGGAAAACTTTTAGACTTGAAGCTGAAACTGTCCTTTTCTGGACAACTTAATATTTTTGAGCAAGTTTTAGCTTCTTTTCTAGCCTTTTAAACAGCTTTAATTGAAATGGCTTGTCTGCTGGCTTTATCTTCTTAAGGGGGAGACTAGTCAATTCTGAGTTGTGCCAACTTCACTAGCCATTTTGCTCCAGTTTATCTACCAAAAACTTTCACTGCTGTGTCAGGCATAGTTCAAGGTGTGGATTCCTGGTTCCCTGGCAGGTGTGACGACTTTTTTCCCTTGTGTGGCGTGAGTGGACATTTAAGATGCCCTAGCATTTCATTCTGTTTCACAATTTGGCCAGTTACTGTTTTCCAGGAATTGTAATTACTCTACCAGAGGCCCACCTCTTGACAGGGAAGTTATTTGTGCTAAGCTGTTAGGACTGATGAGAAGCAGGCATCTGAGAATGCTGTACATTCCATCTGCAAGGGGATGCACAAAGATAAAAGACTTAATTTATATTCTATTTGGACATCAGTGAAATTTAGTTTGACAGCTTCCTAATTTGGCAGGAGAGTATTGCCATGCATTTGTATGGCTCTTTTGGCAATGTACTATGCATTCAATAGCCAGAGTCTAAAAATGGACCATATACACAGATAAAATACCGGGGTTTTTTAAATATTCTTTACACATAAGCAAATGAAAGCCACTGCTATACACCAAGATTATAATTTTTTTAAACCCTGCCAAGTTCCATGCAGTAAGTCTCTGGAAAACTATGACTTTTACAGCAAATTAGCTACAAAAAATAGTTTGAAGAAAGCCTCAAGTCACAGTATGACTCACTGCCATGGAAAATACTTTTCACTGGAAAACATACAAATTCTTGTTCTAGTTGAGAATTCTCTTTCCTTGCCACACCCCAAGAAGTTAAACAGTATGCTAAGAGAGACTTTGTTTTTCTATGCACAAGACCATTTAGATGAGGAGCTGTTTTCATTTTACTTTTGTTTCATTACTGGTCACTATAAAGAGAAGGCTTTATCATCACATTGCAGTGTCTATGCTTTTAAAACTCCTTTTTTTTTATGATCTGCATCTTGGAGATATTGTACTTCACAGAGTTACCTCTTGCACTGAGTCCAATAATTGTTTTGGCCAAACTAAAATTTGCTCATGATTTAAGTTTAACATCTCAGATAGATGCTATGGATTAATTTACACTTTTCCAAGTGGATGTAGCAAAGCACTTGAAACACAGTATTTTTTTTAAATAAATGTCAACATAGTAATTATTAGTAAGACTTTATTTTGGATTCTGTAAAAACAGCAGTCGGGTACCATTTTAATCAGCAGGTTTGTACTACAGAGTACACTAACAGGCATGTAAAAAAGATCTTGATTTCAAAGAAACCTGGCTATACATCCTACTAGATTTTACACTGTACAGATTTCAGTGTGTTCTGTGATGTTCAGTGTGTTTATTATGCTTCGTTAGAAAACAAGGTGCACGAACCAATTTTTCAAGGATTATTACTGCCTTTCTAGTATGCCTAAAAATCTACATTTAGGAAAGTTAGTGTAATTTTTTCCTGATCTTCTAGTGCAGTGATCTTAAATGGTCATATCTATGTATGCCCTCACCACTAATGAGCGCAAACTATTCAAAGACAAGTCTCAAAAACTAAACAGTTGCCATAGTAACAGTTCAGAGCAAAACACTTGGTAAACTCTCCTGCACTAAATATCTTGCAAATCTTTGCAAGTCTCTCAAGTTCCCCAGAACCTGGAACGGATTTGCATCTCAGTCTGAATTATTAATGTGTAACCAAGGCTTTTGTCCTGCTTTGACTTGGGTGTTTTCTTCTAGTTATCATCATCTTTTGATCTCTGAAACTAATTTGGGTCCTGTACGGGTGACAATTCTTGTTAAGGTGGTGCCTTTGTTCTGCTCACCTCTATTTGCAAAATACTTGCTCATCAGAACAAGCGTTTCAGGGCAGCAGCTATCCTACACTATCCATACAGCACTCGGCAAAACAGATTTCGTGATCTCATTTGAAACATTTTAGGACCGACTACAGCCATGCTAATCTCCCAATTAGCAACTCCAGATTCTGCAGTGGCTCTCCGGGTTAACAGCTTGCCCAACCCTGTCCAAAGGCTGACATGACATCCAGAGTCTAAAGGAACTTCAGTAAAGATGGTCACCTTGTTCAGACTATTCAGTGAAGTCCCCAAACAAAATACATAAATCAGCTCCAGCATTTATTGTAATACCTTAGTTCCTTAATGTTTTAACTCTGTATTATCTATAACATTTTCATTTTGGGAACACTTTTAACATTTTTACATTTGGGAAGTAAGCAAGTGAGACTGTGATCATACTACTATCAAACTCCATGTAATCACTGACACCTAACACAGTAGGAACCGATGTTCCAAGCAATCCTTAGGCTCCTTCAGAACAAGTACATTTTTCTAAATCCAGAAAAAACAGCCTTCCCTATAAGGAAAATGTTTAGCCTTATTTAACCATTTGGAAAGTGTGGTAAACACCACAATGACAAATTTGTAATTATTGAAGATGAAGAAATTCCAGACAAACCTAACAAAGCAAGATGAGTAATTCAGTGCTGGAAAACAAGAACATTCCAAAATTCAATTCACTAACTGCCAAGAGAGGAGATAAAAATATTTCTCTCTTCCCCCACAGCATTAGCCAGCTATAACCTGGGGCAGGAAGGAGATTCCCCTATGGACACATCCCTCCATTCTGATTTAACCAGAAGTATCTATTCAGTGACCATTAAGGTACTCACCCAGAGAGAACATTTCAGTATACCACTTGTATACTTTTAATACGCTGTACTTATACTTGAAATATACTTAAACATATACACATATACATTTTTTTCATTCCATGCAGCGAAAAGCCAAGAACATTCTCTATTAAAAAAAAAAGTGTGGTGCATTACTAAGATTTGGTGGTTTTGGCCTGGTTTCAGCTGGGATAGAGTTAATTTTCTTCATGATAGCTAGCATGGGGCTGTGTTTTGGATTTGTGCTAAGAACAGCATTGATAATGCAGAGATGTTTTAGTTGCTGCTCCGTAGTCCTTACACTAGTCAAGGACTTTTTCAGCTACCCTTGCTCTGCCGGGTGCACAAGAAGCTGGGAGGGGACACAGCCGGGACAGCTGACCCCAGGGATGTCCCACACCATATGGCGTCATGCTCAGCATATAGAGCTGGGGGAAGAAGGAAGGGGGGATGCTCAGAGTGATGGCGTTTGTCTTCCCAAGTCACTGTTACGCGTGACGGAGCCCTGCTTTCCTGGGGATGGCTGAACACCTGCCTGCCCGTGGGAAGGAGTGAGTGAATTCCTTGTTTTGCTTTGCTTGCATGCACGGCTTTTGCTTTACCTGTTAAACTGTCTTTATCTCAATCCATGAGTTTTCTCGCTTTCACTCTTCTGATTTTCTCTCCCATCCCACTGCGGGGAAGTGAGCGAGCAGCTGGGTGGGGCTTGGTTGCTGACTGGGGCTATACCACGACAGTTTTAAATGCAAATATGGCAAATTTAGTAAACCACCAGGCAAGCATGTATCACCTGAATTCATGCACTTGGAATATGACTATGAAGTAGAGTCTCACCTATAGAACTACCTCAACCCTGCCTGAAGGCTTAGGTTGCTCATTAAACTGCACTCAAAAAGGACTGATACAGAGAGATGCAGTGACACCACTTCCATGCATATTAATACCACGCCCATGGGTGTGTGCAGAGGGCGGAAATAACACGAGTTGGCCCTGGCTACTCCAAATGCCATAGGAGCTACAAAACAATAAGCCACCACAGTGCTGACATGAAGCAGGCAAATTCCATGCTCTGCCTGTGAGTTTATTTCCTAACAAGATGGAGCTGTTGCAATTCATGCAACAAAGAATACCTGCTAGGATGACCCAGAGAACAGCAGGGAGACTATCACGCAAGAGATTCCCCTCTTCACTCTCTCCAACACGTGTTTATCCAGAAAGCCCAATGCTGAGAGAGGTATGATCTCTCTATAAATAGACAAGGAGCCAACAGCAGCAAGGGAAAACAACTATTTACGATCAAGGGCAAAGCTAGCTACTGCACAAACAATATGAGCTGATTATATGAAAAAGCTGAGACTGAAAAGATTTCATAGCCAGAAGAGCAAGGCATAGCCTCCTGCAAGAATATCAGAGGTAAAAACATAAAACAGATATGGTTCACTGAGAATTGCAACCAGTTTATTAAAGGACAGCAAAAGCATAGGACACCTATTCCTTGTCCTGTTTTTTCAATTTGCAATTTAAATATACACCTGTGATTCTGTGATCCACTGCTGTACTAACTGATTAGTTAGGTATGCTCTACAGTAAAAAAACAGAAGCCTATGAAAATAAGGCACTTGTATAAGCTTTAGCTGTAACGCTGCAAGTGTTGTTATCACAGTTAAGCTAAATACCTTTTTTTTTCTGTAAAACTCTCATATTCCTTTGAAGTTAGATCAGTTTCCATGGTTTATTTCAGGTTACAGATGGCCTATGTTACAGTTCCATCTGTTGCATGGTCCCTAGGGTACCTTTCCATGTCTTACCCTCTGAGACCCCTGGGCCAAAGACACGACCTCAGAACTTTCATCCATGCCTGACTTAAAACAGCAAAGCCACCAATAAAACCCCAGGATAAAGAGAGCTCTGCTGAAGTGATACCTTATAGCACTACTTCTTACTTCCCTTGCTTACAAAGGGGAATAAACAATGTCATGGTATCCAAGACAACACATGGGGTTGTACTGGTCCAACTCTTGCATGTAAAGCTTCTTCCTTTGCAAGTAAAGTTACCATCGTGACGTACATATACTGTTTTAGACAAGGTAATGTGTACAACAAAGACTATTTGGTGACTGGGCACTGAGATTAGCATCAGCCTTAGACCTCTGCAACTGGAAAACTGCAGCAAGGACAGCATGAATAAATGTCACCTTATGCAGTAAGAAGCTCATTACCATGAACTTGTAAGTCAAGTAAGGAGGATAAATCCTGATAGGCAGAAGAAAGGCAGCCAAAAACAGAAGATAGGAAAGTTCTGTAATGCAGAATAATTTCTTCCACTAAGCAGCCAAAGCAGCACCACACAGGAAATCAGATTCATTCACCTCCAAGTCAACTGAGCAAATAAAGTAAGAATCATCTGTCTTTATATACAGACAGTGAACTTTGAAGTAATGTATGACAAAAGTTTTTCAAAATTCCTACGTAAGTGAAAGTCAGACTAAATCTATTCCAGAACTAAAGGTGGTGTTAAAGCCTTTTGGAACTGAGGAAGCCATTGAGACTTGGTTAAGGCAATTTGGGTGAGCATAAACAAAAGGTTAGGCTGTTTCCCAACTCTGATTCATTTGGTTTCATTGATAACAGACCTGTTGGACAGTTGGTTAACATGAAAAGGCTTTAAAAAGTTTTAAAACCACTTAATAGCTTTATCCCCACAGTATATGCCGCCAAAAAAACCACGGAATCATTTCCATACTACTAAGCAGGTAGGAACTCAATAAGCTTATTCATATTGGCACATTGGTTATTTTTACTAATCTATTCTCTGAAACCGACTTATTAACTAAAACAGCCATCAGCAACCACATGAAAAAGCAGCTTAACCAGTTTTATATCTTTCATAGAACCTGATAAAATTATTTACAAAGATTCATTATTTTAAGCAGGAACGGACGGACTACTTTTCAACAAAGTCATCTGTATTCAGCCATCTCATTTCCTGTACCCTGTTTGGTTTGTTTTAGTCCTTTAGGCAGCTGTCAGTGCTGTGAACAAGAGCAGCTGTGGTTTCCTGTTAGTGCTGGCCACTAGCACGCAAGTCACCACACAAGCAAGGGAAAGAGTGATCTGACCCACAGCGTTACTTCAGCTACCACATAGCATCAGTCCAGTCATATAAATACTAAGTTTGGACTGTAAGCAACTTGAGTTCCAACACATAAGAAAACGGCTTATCTCCATGTTCTCAATGGGATGAGAAGGCTTCTAACTAATTTTCCTTTCCAGCGAACAGTTACACTGCAGAAAACGGAGTCTTTAAAACCTGGACTTACACACTGGGCATACTGCGAGGCCTACCACTTAAATGGGTATATACATGACCATTTCGTAAGGATTCCTAAAGCACAGAAGAGAAGCACACCAAAAGAAAAAGAATCACCGCCTTCTTTAATTGCAAAGGTTTGCAATCCCCAAAGTAGAACTGAGGATTCATTTCTACAACAATTAAATAGGTAAGCACCACAGGATGCAACAAGAAATGTTATTTCTGGGTTCTCTCAATGAGGTGGAAAAAAACCCTCAAGTTATAAACTGAAAAGAAAGTATGTTTTAGTACTTAGCGCCAGTTTTCCTGGAAAGCTCTTCTCTTGACCCAGTGAAGAATCACCTGCTCTACCATGTAGAGACAACTGTGTCCAACACAATCAAGTTGACTTGTGTTTCTACACCTGGTTTGGGGGAGAGAGGACAGTAGTTGCCATTAAATAACTTCCTATTTTTGTTAGCTATGCTTTACATTGTTAGAATTCGGGTATTGAGAGCATCATACTTCTCGAATAGAAATATGACACTCAAGTTTCCGACCAAGGGGTAGAAGTTTGCCTATACAGAAAATATAAGACTGATCTTGAATTTGCCCTCATCCAGCCCAACCCATGTGGTCTGCCATTCCATTTCTGTATCAGGCCACAGTTGTCCACATCCAGTCAGGAACCTTACTTTCAAATCAGACCTCTTCTGGCATTCACTCTGCTGAGATGTTGCTACTTGCAGGCAACAGAGAAGACTGCAGAGAAGGAGGTACAGACGGACCAGTAGTCAAGGAACTGATGCATTTCTACTGGCAGGTATCATCTGCAGGCACATACGAGTTTCAAACTTGCTTCTTAAAGATCAACCTCGCATTAAGAAGTTTAGCACTTTCCAGATTTGGGCTAGAGTACTAAAGCAGGGGTTGAAGTTTCACCCTAGAACAGAATGAGCAGGCAAAGAAATTGAAGATGATGTCTGCAAGAGAAGGAACATAATCTAACTGCTATAACACTAAGCTAAAAACATTTAGTAGAAACAGAAGGTGCTGCTAAAGTGCAAACAATTAAAATGTTTATTTAGTCTGTTTCCTCAAGTAATTGAGCTGTCTTCCAGGTTTAAACCATTTAAATCAAGATTTTTTTTTAATTCGATTTACAGTATAAATTCTTCATTAGTTCATGGTTAAATCTGTAAATGACCTTATAAACAAAAACAGTATAGGTAAGTAACATACAATCACTAAGGAAGTATTTTGGTATGGGTGTATAAAAAGAAATGAGGAACAAAAGTTAAAAGAAGACAGCCTTTAAAAGACCTAAAAATATTTGTTTTCCTGCGTTCCATACCTGAATCTTAAAGTGCATTTTGATCATTCGTCTAATCTGCATAGACAGCAGTATTTAATATTCTTTAAACAGCATCTTATCCTTCAGCTTATTGGTAAGTAATTACCGTGCATACCATGTACTTTCTCTGCAAATGTACTTAAAGTGTAAAGATAAATTTGATTACAATTGATATAACATGTAAACCTCAAGAAATACAAGACACGAGCATTTAAAGTACAATGCTCCTTAAAAGAATGACAGAGATGACAAAGCATCCCTACTTGCTAGCAATTACCTAGCAGTAACTAAAGGCTGTCTCTTTCTTAGTACAAAATACAGATCCTTTAAAAAAAAAAAAAAAAAATAAAACAAAACCCCAACTGGTATGGGGAACCTTATTTTATCAAACTTTACTTTTCAGTAAGTGCAAAGTTAAAGTTCACAATTCTGCATTTGAAAAGATCTGGAAGCTGTGTTCCTCCCACCACTCTGCAAGCCTTCCAGTTGCCAACTCAGCCCTTCTTTTAAAAGGTGGCCTTATGTCCCTTGCGTTTCTTGCTGGTGTGAATTACTTGCATCGGGCTTTGGACTCCATAGAGTGTGAGACACTCACTTCAGCCAAGTTTTCCTGTGTCGTACTATGATGGAGTTTGAGTTGTATTTCACTGGGCTTTGGGTTTTTTTCCCTGTGGAATCTACTAGGATTGTAGTTTAAAAACCAGTTTTACACAAAAGCTCAAGTTGTTGGTGCATTTCCAGTGGATCCAATGTACCACAAAGGCAGAAATACCTTTATCACCCCTTTTCTTTGCAGTTTAAGGAGAAATGTTCTACTTCCTCCCACCTTTTTTTCACAGCAGGTTTCAAGTAGTCGATCTACACTTAACCACACGTCCCATTTAAATTTACTGCAAAGCCAGGTGTGCCCTCTGATAGTGAGCAAATTCCTAGAGAGCATTAGAAGGTGAAATCCATTTCTGATCACTACGCTGAAAAGAGTGGAAAGGAAATATCATTTGCAATTCCTTCCCTAAACCCACGGAGGGTAGAGAGCAGCACAGGGAGAAAAGGACAAACTGTTGACACTTAGTATTTTCTTTAGCTGTCATTGACAATAGCTTTGAAATTTACAGTTGTAACTTCCCATAAACGCTCCAGTGTTTGCTCTAGTGTCAACGCAGACAGGCAGAAGAAATGCTACTGAAAATCAAGACATTCTGTTGAGGATTTAGAAGTGTAGGTATCAGAACAGAAGCTATCCAACCACCCAATTGGTGTTTTTTCTTCATGTACAAGGTATTTTATAATTCTTTGTTGTGAAAACATTAATTTTTCAGTTCTGAGCAATACTAATGTGAAATAGTATTAGTTATGATATGTTAAATACTATCTTATTACTTCATTTGCCACCGAACTGTATTTTGTTATGCAAGCGGGGAGAGCATAACAGCCTGTTAGTTAAGACTAACGCAGGCTGTACAGAAAAGGACTTCTTGTAAGCACCAGAAAAAAAGTAACAACCTAAGCAGTGACAAAACAGAAGTGTAATAACCAAGAGTATTTTAAAAGAAATTACGGCAATGGCAGAGAAACCGTAGCTCCCCACAGAGTAAGCTTCAGCCATACCCAGCTTCAGCTACAACTAAGTCTCACGCCGGTAACTTTTTCCAAGTGACCACCAGTAGTCGCGTTAGCCTCTTTTGGGTAAGAATTAAACATGCCACGGGACACTCACTACATATTTGATTTTGGAAAGTCAGGAACCACATTAACAGGACAGATTATCTGTGCTGCAGAGAGAAACGTTCCCATGTCATAAATACACACCAGCTGAACCGATTATCAGGAACTCATTTACCCAAGAACTCCCCTCCTACTCTGTTCTGGAAGCCAGAGGTCTTCATTGATAAGAAGTCACCGGGGAAACCGGGCTTTCTGCCACCCTCATTATTTACCACAAAGCTGGTCTATGCTGGAGAAAAAGAAGTGTATTTACAGACCACAGAAGCTCCGGTTTCAGACAGTCCTGAAATGGTCTCCAGTGCTTAACTGTCCACAAAGAGCAGCGCTCCCGAATAAGCTATGCTGAAGGACATCTGTATTTGTTTTTCTAGGAAATGCCACCGATCCCGGCCTAAAAGGGAGTTTGATTCCTGCGAGACCAGAGCGGATCCGGCAAGAGCTCAGCTCTGCTCAGCTCCGGCGGGACTCGCCCCCCCGGCCCGGCCCTTCGCACAGGTACGCCGCTGGCCGCGGCTCGGCCCAGAGAACGCCTCTTCCCGGGCATCCCGCCGGCAACCGGGATCACCTGCCGTTTCTCCCTGCCGAGGCCGCCGCCCGTCCTCCGCGGAGGGTCGCCGGGCGGGCGGGGAGCGGAGCTCCCCGGTACCTCAGGGAGCGGGGCGCGGGAAGCGCGCGCGCCGCGGCGGGAGAGCGGCTGCGGGGCGGGGAAGGGACCGGGGAAGGGACCGGGGAAGGGAAAGGCAGGGCCGGGCCGCTGCGGGCCCGTCCGTCCGGCCCCCCGCCGGCCCGGGCACCGGGCGGGGTGTGCGGCATGGCGGGGCGCGGCGGCTCTCACCTCCCTTGCAGGGGGTGCGGTGCTGGCTGTGCTGCGCCCGGTAGCCCTCGATCACCTCCCACTCGCCGTTGTCGCGCTTGATGGGGAAGGAGACGCTGAGCACATGGTTGCAGGGCTTGATGATGCGGAGGATGCCGCGGACGCGGTGGCGCCGGTCCTCCATGCTCTCGCGGGTGCGCAGCCCCTCCACCAGCTTGTCCTCCACGATGCTGGCACCGCGGTCGAAGAACCCCTCCACCATCTTAAAGAAGTTGGGGTCGTCCTCCTTCTTCGCCGCCTCGCAGTAGTGCCGCCGCGGGCACCGGCCCCCGCCCCATGCCGCTGCCGCACCCCCGGCTGCTGCTGCCGCTGCTGCCGGCCCGCCGGGCTCCGCGCCCGCCAGCACCGAGCCGGCGGCCAGGCGGGACGCCAGCAGCTCCCCCAAGTAGCGGTACATGGCGGCGGCGGCGGCCGCCGGTGCTTCCGCGACGCGCGCAGGCGGGAGGAGCGGAGCGGGGCGGCGGCGGGTCGCTGCTGCCACAATAGGAGCGAGGCGCCGCCGCCGCCGCCGCCTTTAAACGGCCTCGGGGTGGGGGAGGGAGGGACGGGGGGCCCCGAGAAGGGCGCCGGGGTGGGGGGGGCAGGAGGAACGCGCCGCGCCTCCCCACCGCGCCTGCGCGCCCGCCCAGTCCCTCCCCGCAAAGCCGGCCCCGCGGGCGGCGGGAAGGGGCGGCCGCGGGCGGGGCTGCGGGCGGCCACGCCGCTTCCCGTTCCTCCGGCAGAGCCGCGCGCCCTCGCCGGCCGCCTGCCCCGCCGCGTGATCGCTAACGGCCGCCGCCGGGCGGAGGGCCGGGCCCCGCCGCGCCCCGCCGCCCCTCGCCGGCCGGGCGCCCTTTCCGCTCCGCCGCCCTGCGCTGGGAGAGCGGCGTTGCCGGTGAGGAACGCGGGGCGAGCGGCGTGAGCCGGCGGCCGGGCGCCGAGGCCGCCCCCCCCCCCCCCCCGCGCCCGGCGGGGCTGCCGGAGCGCTCGGGGTGAGGCAGGCCGCGCCGCGCCGGGCCCGCGCACGCTGCCCGGCCGCGGGGTAAAACCGCGGCCTCCTGCCGCCGGTGCAGTACAAGGAAGGGTGCTTCCACACACTGCGGCGAACAAGCTTCCTCAGGGGCGCCACAGCTTGTGGGAAGACCCCTCGTGTAGCAACCCTGTTAGGGAAGCCCACCTTATCCACGTGTGTTTAATTGACTGCCCTGTCGTCGAGGTGACAGAGGCTCCAAGTCCCGCTGCTAACGCAGCTGCTGTGTCTGCTCAGGTGTTATGTCGCTAGCATGGTGCCTTTTGCTGTGTCTTGGCCTGTTAAAGAGAGTTGGTTTTTACGTAGCTCAAACTTTTGAGTGCATCTCTAAGAGTAGTGCTTTAAACTGTGTAAAACCTGCTTTCAAAACATCGGAGATAGCGCGCTGCAGCATTTTTACCAGGTTCACTTTAGAAGAAATAAGTGATTTGTTCACTTGCTGTAGGATTGGACTGCTAATTGGAAAATAGAGGGTTTTGTGGCTTTTTTTTTTTTCTGTTTAGGTGTGTGGGAAACCAGTGTCCTTAGTGTAGGAATAACCAGGAGTTGCTTTATCTCTGCGGGAATCTCTCTAACCACTACGGACATCCAAGGGCTATGCTGCAAGGCTTGTGGGAAAGTAATATAACTTTAGTGTGTATTTGTCGGCAGGAAGATAGTCACAGATTCTTTCAGTACGCATAAACTTTTCAGGCAACTGATAGTCAAATTTTATCTTGATTTCATGTTGTTTCTCAATCGTAAGACTCCTCAGGAGTTGTTATAAGGACCAGTGATAAGAATGGTTGCTTTTAATGTGCAATGAGGGAGGTTTATAACCGTAGTCTAGAGAACAAAGATTCTTGATAGTAAGTGATATGGAAACAAAAGCAAGAAAGGAGCTTGTTCTTAGGCCAGTTTGTTACTTGGATGTTCCTGCAGGGCTTCAGAAACAAATTTACTGATTTTCTGTCCATGTTGTAGGTGGTTCAGAGACAGCTTCTATTGTGATGTTTGTTCTCAGTTCACAGAATTACAGTCTTCTCAGTGGTTGTATCAGGTTTGAGCTATTTGATTTCTGTCATCTCCAGGTTCTTGTTAGCTAAGACTCAATTTCTGTACAAGTTCTTAACTTTGTAAATACGTAGGAAAGAAGGTGGTGAAAGGTACTGTGGTAATTAGTCCTTGTCAGCTAGTTATTTTCACCTGGTTCTGTAGGTTACTTAGATTATTATTTCACAGACACAAAAAGTTGAATGAAAAATATGATGAACCAGTTTGCTCAAGTGTGTAGATCAAAATCAGGTTAAGATGCTTAGCTCCTATCCTGCCTTCAACTGTTGCATCTCTAATTTATGAGCTCTACTCAGCCATCAGCTGTGTGCAGTATCAGGCTGTTTGCGAATGTGTTTGAGACTGAGCATGGGACATGACGGTGTGAGAACAAGGTGGATCTCTCCGTGAGTTCAGTCACACAGTTGTATTTCGAGTAATGGGCAGCACCATAGCTGCCCTCTTTTATAAACAAGACTGGATTTCAGCAAAATATTCAACAAGCTGTGTGCTGAATGCTAAGAATAACTAAATCAGTATGTTAAATTCTTTAGGCTTTAAATATTGTAAATGAAAAAATAGCTAGAGATTTTTGTTTGCATGTTTGTATGAATGAAGCTGTGTGTACAGTTCACAGGTACTTTACCAACCTCAGCAGGTCCCTACTGTATTTTTGTTAGCTTCAAATCCCTTGTGGAGGCAAGAGTAACCACACTGCCTGAGGGTGTTCAAGAAGAATAGGGACAGGAGTCATATACCCCATTCCAATATTTTTCTATGGTAAGTGGTGAGTAGTTGAAGCGGAATCTATTTGTCAGAGGAAATTAACATACACATGCTTTAGAATGAGTTCTAGCAGGTATGAAAGTGGTAATTGCGATAAAAGATTAATTGTATCTTCTTTGTTCTTGTATAGCATATGGGGTGCCATCCGAAGATTCACATTTGAGTAGCATCACTAAAAATAAAAAGAATCTTTTGGATGAATGCGAAGGTCAAGGTTTATTATGTGTCAAATTTTAAAGTTTTGTTGAAAAAAGTGATCTCGGACAGTACTTTCTGCTTTAATCCATGATGTTAGTTGAAGTATTAGCTATTTGAGAATATGTCAGTGACTAGGGTAATCTTTTTTGTATGTCTAACACCATTAATGGTGGTGTCATAAATGGAAAATATATTTTTATTAAAGTTAAAGGTCAGTTAGGTTGAGCTAAATGTTCTCTTATCCAAGTTTGTCAATTTGGCTACAATGTTTGTAGGATGTAGCAGTACTGGATTCTCTCAGAAGCTCACCAACCTAGGTGAGAGAGAGCAGAGAAGCTGGAAATTAGGGATCCTCACAAGGTACGGAATAACTCTGCCCCTTGTCTGGCTAAGCCCCTCTGAATCCAGACTAACCCTGGGATTGCCTCCAGTTCAGAGGCTTCAGAGTCCAAACATCCATTAGACAACGTGCTCGGGAGGGAGTTGATCTGTACAGTGGGCTGAGAACTAATGCCTTTCTGTGGTAAACAAATTTTCTTCTGGGAACAGAAATGGGTTTTGAATTACTCTGCAAATGGAATTAGAGTTGTTTCAGCAAGCTTCATTTTAAGCTGTCAGCCCTATCATATGAAGCATTTGGCAGTTCCTACCCTTTGCTTAAAGAATTGGTTGAGATAAAGTCCAAATACTGGTAACTCTTACATATGAAGACATTTTTTCCCAGTGATTCCAGAAGTAATATGGCAAGCTGTAAAACTGAGGTTCTAGCCTGGTGGGATAATTTAGATTATTGTACAAGTTGAAGCAAGTTCTTGTTCCCCTTTGAATTGAGTATATGAGCAGCTACGTTTTCCTTCCTCATTTCACCGGAAGTTGCAAAAAAAAAAATTGCTTATTTTTATTGGATTTAAGTGTCATTCTATATTGCTTTATGTAGACCTCGGTAGTGTAACTGAACAGCTGAGACCTGAGGTCATTGTCTTATCCCAAACTGTTGCTGAAGAAAAACTGTTCAGCCTCTGAGTTACCAGATCTGTGGATGGCTGAATAACAGTTATGTGGAAGATAGGAGGGTATGAATGTCAGGAATACTAACTGTAGTCCTGTTCATATTCCTCTCAGTTGAAATCCTGTGCATATCTGTTAAATAGAGGGTATGCAGGTAGGCAGCAATTATGTGGGACTTCACAGTAATCCTGCTGCATTAGAGCTGCCTGCATATTGTGCCAAAGGATGTTAGAATACTACCAAATAGCAATCAAATTCTTCTGCAGATCTTTAGCTTGAGATATTCTCAAGTTTTATGGATTGTATCTTCTACCTTCACACTGCTTTAAAGTAAAACTTCATGTGTGGTTATTTTTGGCATGGGATGTGAAAGTAGAGGTGGCTGTTTCTTTATCTGCAGAAAAATGCTGTACCAGCATTCAGTCTTCAGAATGATGGGGGGTCATGTTGATAAAGCATGTGTTCTTTTAAATATGTATATTTTTATAAAATATACTACAGCCTAAAGAATCTAAAGAACAATTAATGTAATCTGAGTTTAGTTTTACTTCCAAATTTGTGAATAAGTTATTGTACGCTAAGTGCCACGTTTCTTGATTATATCGTTCCATTTTTATGCCAAGCCAGTACATGATATAAGAGGGATGAGATGAGAAGTGTGGCACAGTTGTCTAGCTTCTGTGTTGCTGGAGGGCTGGCTCTGTAAGATGCTCTTATAGGCAACACACGAATTAGGTGAATCCCAGAGGTTTCCTTTAATTTGTGTCCTGTCTTTATAAGCGCTTTTACTGTATGAACACTTGACTAGAAATCTTCATTTCAGTCATCTCTTTACAACCAATTAGAGACTAAAGCTGATGAAAAGCCGTTTCACTGGCAGCATAAGGTATCAATACTTAGATGTATTGGTCTGGAGATTAAGTGGGAGCCAGTGGAATTTAGAATTCTGGTGAAGACCTGTGAATCCTTAACTGAGGTCTGTGAGATAATTTTTCTTTCCTTTATAAATAGCTTCAGCTGTGTTTAGCCATACCAAAGCTGGAGAGCAGACTGGCAGGTTTTCTTTATTTCTCCCTTTGCCTTGACACAAAAGAACCCGAATTTGGTGTTTTTTCAGGCAGGCTGTAGAAGCATGCTGCAAAACCGAGATGTGTTTTCTGTAATACTGCAGAGTTGGAGAAGAGATTTGGATTATTTCCTGTTGAGATAAAGACTTTAAAGCTTCCAATAATTTGTGTTACTAGTGAGATGCTTAGGTACCTGTGGTCTGATTACTTAATATTATTTCTATGCATTTTTTGCATTAAAGTTAAGTATTTTCATGATTGCTAAATTCAGGTATAAACTGCTAACATCTTGTTCATAGGTAAATAGTAACTTTTTTGCTTGTCCATAGCACTGTAAAAGTAGGGACTACAACTCATAAGCGTACAAGTAAAGTAGGAAGTTGGTAGGTTTCGCCTACCCAGTAGGGACTCTGTTTGGGAAATGCTCGTCTAAAGAAGAGTCTTATTTTTTATACTTGAGGCATTGCTACAAAAATCAGTAGCTAAGCAAAATAATATTAAATTTATTATTTAAACAGTCGTAAGATTTTTTCTTTTTACTTTTTCAGAACTTCTGCAACAAGATTATCATTCTTATTTTACAATTCTGGCAAAAGAATTATTAGACTATTTTCCAGAATGTAAATTTGGCAGGAGTTCCTAATTCTCTCAGGGAAAGGTACTTGAAAAACCCTCAGTAAGTGCCCTCATCTACCAATGTTTCAGAGCAAGTGTCAGAGGGCAGTTTCTGGAGCTTTTAAAATGTTCATAATTCTGCTGCAGAAGTCAGAAAATATTGAATAAATTCTGATAACTACCTCCTGAGTAAATACAGTTTTAATTGCCATGAAAAGTGCTGGTGCTTATGTTTATCAGCTTTAAAGACCTTTTGTCTCCATCTGTTTATATTGTTGCTGTGCA
Source organism: Morus bassanus (assembly GCA_031468815.1). Lineage (NCBI taxonomy): Eukaryota > Metazoa > Chordata > Aves > Suliformes > Sulidae > Morus > Morus bassanus. The sequence continues at coordinate 11,089,084 of CM062583.1, forward strand.
TGACTGCGGTTGCCAACTGGTTACTTCAGCTCTGTGACAGAACAGATATAAAAAGCTCTTCATGTATACGGGAGGTAATGTCCTCATCTCTTGTTTAGACAGTCTATAGATATGCAAAAAATTTGTCACATGTTTTGGTACTGTTACTGTCCATATATTACTAATAGACATTGCCAGATAATGTAACTGAGAAATAGAAAATATGGTTTTTATAACGCTTACTTCCTGTAATGCCACTTCAGGTTTTCAAATGGGTAGGACAAAAAGTAACTTGGTCTGGAGGCTGTAGATCTGATCTGAAGCTTACTGAAGTCGGTAAGAAATTAATCTGATTTCAGTAACCTTTCAGTCAACAAGGCCCTTCATGAAGTGATAGAGGCTTTTGCTGGTCAATGTGAAGGCTTTTCCTTTGTCAATTCCTGTATCAGTGAGAATCTGTTAAAGCAGCTGTTTTGTCTTTGTTGAATAATCTTTAGCTTTTGCTTGGTTTTTCCTCATCTCTAGTTTAAAAGACAAAAGAGGGGACAATGCAGTTACTGAACCCAGTATATTTGCGATTCCTATCTAACTGTTAAATGTGAAATTAGCTGATAAAAAAAGCTAATAATGGGAAAACTGACAGGTATACGGGCATAAAAACCTTCACAGATGCACTGTGAGTGTGCAAGCTTTGTTCCCTTAAATAGGGTTAGAAGGGAAAGGAAGTATTTTAGTCAGTTTATTTCCTGGAAATTACACTGTTTTTTAGAGTATTGCTGTCTAGTTTAGTCAACGCAGCAAACAACAGAGTAGAAAGCATGGTTTGCCAGGAGTGAACTAAGAATTGTTTGAAACTAACACTTAAAATTGAAATTGATGTTTTTTGCAACTCTTGGTGGCCTTGGCTGTCTGGCTGAAAATTATACCAAGATCTTAACAGCCTGGAATCACAGCATCAGAGACTGCAAACCAGCTTTTTCTTGCTTTAATACCTAATTGGCAATCCAAAGTTGTTGACATAAACAAAGTGCATATTGTTTAAATAAGAAACATTAAAGCTCTTATGAACTAGAGTATACTAGTCTTCTGTAGTGCTTTTGTTTGCATTTCTGTTAACAAAATGAACTTTATACTCTTTCACTTTGGAAGACTGGTTCTGGAAATCCATATTGTTAAAATATGTTTGAATGCTTAATCCTTTGTGAAAGTTGTTGGTGGATGAAGCCCAGATACAAAGAAATTAAGAATTGCCTTTCAAATTTGTTGGTACAATTGAAATTGGCATTGTTCATCAGAAAAGTCCAGGAGTACACTGGCTGGTATTTTTCAACACATCATGGATTTCCTTAAAAAAGAAAAAACAAACCCCAACAACAACAACAAAAACCCCGCAAAAAACAAAAATAAAAAAAACCCCAAACCACTGGTTATGCTGGATGTTAAAAATGTGTATGTGATACCTTTTCTTAGTCAGCTTTCAAAGACCTCAAGATTGTTTGTGGTGCCCACTGGATGTAGAGATCCAGTATGAAAAGTCACATAGCTCATCCCAAAGGAATCTCAGAATGGGAAAATAGGTCAGAGTAAGAAATACTTTTGTTTTAATTAAATTGTCCCATCTTGAGCACATTTGAACAATTTTTGAAAACACTAAAAAAAAAGTTAGATTTTGTCCAGTCCTTTTGGTCTGTCTTCTAGTTAAATGACTTGTTCTATTAATAATGCCCTTCTGTGGAAATGCCGGAGTTCATTAAAATCACGTTATATATGGTGTTTAGGTGCCCATAGGGCAATCACATTAAATGTATAGCCATGCGGTATCAGCCGTAAGTGCCACCTTATAGAGTTGTGGCAAAACTTGGACAGACAAAATCTATGTATCCTGGAATATCTTCTGGAGGCAGTGTTGCTGTCATTGTTACTTGGTGCTGGTTGGGGAGCAGTGGGCACCTTAGGGAGCAAGGGTGGGATGGGCCCAGAGATGTGAGGAGCATCCAAGGGCTATTGGCAGTTGATGTGAGAACAGTTTGCAATTGCTGCCATAAACCCTCAGCACTGCCATAGAATCTGATTTAGATAAACGTTTCTTTTAATTAACAAGCTGAAGATTTTGTGCTGTTTAAGTTTTTCTTGATTATTATTATTTTCTAATCTTGTCAATGTTGGCAAGATAATGTCTAGTTTCTGTTCTGTTTATCTCGTCTGTTTTTTCCTTTGAAAGTCAGTAAGTTGAAGGTAAGCTTATTTTGAAATACTGATAAGGTAGAGCCTCTGCACATCACTGGTAACAGATTTTTCTGATTTCAGGAGTGTTATAATGCTGTCACTGGCTAAATGAGTTTAAATCGTCATGGAATTTGTAAAAGCTTATCTTGATTTCTTTTGTTTTGTCTTATCAGTTTTTCAGATAAGCTGGTATTTGTCTTTACTAAATTAAAGGGAGAACTAACTGGCAATCTAAATAATGTATGCTTTTAGATTGTTCACAGTTATTATTAGACATCAACTCTCTTGAACAGAGTGTGTGCTATGTGTTCATCTTGGCTTTATAGTCTACATTAGCATTGTGGCAGTTGTATAAATAAATGTAACATTGGGCTATATAAGCAGAAATTGAGCTTCTTCCTCACGTGACAAATACCTCATGAAGGTAATAGAGGAGAAGGAAGGAAAAAGCCAGTCTCCTTCACTGTTCTGTTCCCCTTGTCTACTTTACGCCTCACCTACCAGTGAACCCATACTTGTAGTGCAAGTCCATTAGTGTTGTTTAGTTTTAGGTTTAATTTATTCTTGTTTATTACGTGGCTAATTCAGTGAAGGTTACTTTAAGTCAAAGAAATTAATGGGCCTGTTAACTAACAGAAAAAAGATATCTTATTTGGCAAAGCATTGTACTCTCATCGTCCTTTTTCTCCCAGAGTATGAGATTCTTAAAGTCATATCAGAATATAGTGCACTGCCTTGGGACTTAAATTTTAAAGTAATTCTTAATGTTTTGAAAAGTAAGGCTTAGTTTTATGGGTAGGTTCTGCACAATACATAAGGTAAGAGAAAAACTCTTTCAAATAGTGTATGAGGTTCAAGAACTAAGCAAAAAAAAAAAAGTAATAACACTGGGTGCCCTGTGTTAATACTAACTTTGAATCGTTTGATTATTTTATGCTGGTGTAAGTCCATACATGAGACCTCAAGTAAGGAATAAAAGCATTTGACTGAGGAGGACAATAAATCTTATTGCAGGAAGAGAGAAAATTGCAGATATAGAAATGGCATAACCAGAGATAATGAATGTTAAAATCTCAATAGGTAAGCTGAAAAGTTGAGATGAAAAGGGTAGTTTTGTGACTTGCCAAAAGGGCAGTTTGACGCATTGGGGAACTATAGTGCAGTGTTTAAAGTACGAGCATGAAAGATTCACCCAGAGTGAGTTCTCCACTTGTTTCAGCTTACTGTGTGAGCCAAAGTAAATTGCTTAATCCTTCCTAGCCTCAGTTCCCATAAGAAAAACAGATGATAATTTATTCCCTACTTCTTAAAGGTATGGGGAGGACAAATACCTTAAGTGTAATTTGGAACTGAGGTGGTTATGCAAACTCGTATGGTCCTCATCTGAATGAATATAGGTCAAAAATTACAGCATGGGCAGTATTCTCAATGAGAAACTCAGGGAATTTGCTTTTGTAATAAAATAATACAGTTTTTCTTTCCTGTCAAACCTAGGTTTTTTTTCAAGAAACACAGGAAAGTCTTAGATTGTCTTCTAAGTGATAAGTAAAATACTTCTCTTGAATGTTTGCCCTTTGTGAGAGCATATTAAATTTACTCAGTTTTTTCCTTGTTAGGAACAGAAACAGTGAGCTCTAATGGAGCTCATTCATTTTATGTTTAAGATAATTAAAAATATAAGTTATGTAGGATTTTCCAGGTTCTGTTGGATTAAAAGAATCCATAGAAATTAGTGTTAGAAATGAGCGGTTCTCTTGGAATAAGGAATACTATCTGTAGCTGCCTCGTTAAGCTACTTTAATGTGTCAGTTTGGATAAAAGGAGTGATTGTCAAATACATTACATATGTGGTTTTCCAGCAGATTTTGTTTCAATTATTTCCACACCATGCGTTTAATGTGTCTGAAAGAAATAAGTCTTTCAGCAAGCCTTCATCCAGCAAATTGGATGGTGACAGGTGAAGAGAAGGTAATATAACTTGACCTGTGACTATACTCGGTTATAAAATTTCTAAAATGCCAAGTAAGGTGAAAATACTCAACAAACAAAGGAAATAGATACTGGAATTGGCATGAGTTCTTTGGGAATGTGCCAGTGTAGACATGATTGTCCCTTTTTGCTGAGAATGTCAGATCAGCTTCTCTAAAGCAGTGTAGTTTCTTGAGCCTTACATGCACTTGGTTTTTTCTATTTTGTTTTCCCATCCTAGATCATAAGAGAATATAAAATCTGGAGATGAGATGGACCAAGGTGACTTCAGATCTCTAATTGCATGGACTGCTAATTCTAATTGACCTGTTGGGAGGACAGACATTGCAGTTTAACTATTCCCCAGTCTTCCTGTGTACAGCAATATAACCCCAGTGGACAGAGCTCTGACTGCTCAGGTATGAGATTTTCATTCCTACAGTAGGATAATCAGTCAAGATCAAAATCCTCATTGCATCAATGCTTGCAAAGCACTGCTAGCCCTAAAGATCAGTAACTAGCTTTCTTCCAGTAGTACTGCTCTTGACATCTAGTGCTTGACCTGAGAAGTCAGTATTTCCTTCATTGGATAATGGGCTTAAACTACTCTTGAATTATCATGAGTACTGTTATTAGTATGAAGTGTAGTGGCAAATTTCTATCATGAATCATGGAACTAGACTGGAAATCTAATCTAATGTGGAAAACCCTACATAACTTTTTAAATGGGAACAGCTTCAGCCCCCACTAAACTGTATTTTGATTCATACAAGATGACCCAGTTGAATTCTTTCAAAGTCTCAAGTAAGGTTTCCCTACCCCTTTCTAAAATGCTAAAGTTGTCTGCAAGAGATTTTTCTTTTCTTGAGAGATAAGTTTGAGTCAAGACAGTTTTTTATGGTCTCTCATTTTATGATGTTCACAATCTTAAGAAGCTGGGTTCTGGTTGGGGAGGAAAAAACTTTGTATAACACCACCATTTTATACAGTGGTACAGTACAAGTGGCTTTGCATTGCTCAGCAGTGGAGATACTACTGATGGACAGCCTCTCTCTCCGTTTTTACATGCCCAGTGAAAAGCTGAGATACCCACTAAACAGTGTGTCATTTCAGGGTACTTGGAGAATGGTATCTGCATAGAGAGTAGCTTACAGGATCAGGGCTTCAGACTTAAAAATTACCTGGATTTAAAATGTAAGCACTTGCATTCTAAATACTGGGTTTCCCAAGTTAAAGGGATAGGCATAGTTAAAGGGACTTGACAGCTGGTTGCCATTTGGGATTTGAATTTTAACTTAATTGAGAGCTGGTGGAGTATAATTTATTTGTTTGCCAAAATGAGAAAGGAGCATCAAGTAACATAACGTATGAAAGAATTAAGAACTGTGTAATCACACTGTGTAGTTCTTAATTCTTTAATGTATTATGATGATACTTCTTCCCTGTTCTATTTTTTTAATGAGGAATACAACTTAAATGGACATTGCTTTGGAGGTTTTTTCTTCTCAGCTTCATCAAGTACTTGCACTTGTTTATTTTGTGAAGATTAAAACCTTCCATCCATCCCATCACTTACAGATTTTTTTTCTCACTGTGATCTGACTATTCAGTTTTTCTGCATGGTTTTTCTCTTGGCAGCTGCAGTTCATAAGATATTATATAATATATTGTAATGTCACGCAAGTTCCTGTTGAGAAAAGCTTTCATTTAACATGTTAATATTTTGGTTCTCACTTGTAACTGAATACTTTCTATTTAATGAATGAATACTGTCTTTATTTTGGGGAAGGTGCCTTCAATTATTTTTTAATCTGATTTCCATACCATAAACTGAATCTCCATTTGTTGCTTTTTAGATTTGTGCTGTCAAACATGATAACTTAGCAGTTAATTTATGTATTTTTGTTTTATCTCTTAGATTTTTCTCCTGCTCCAGTGTTTCATAATGGTTAACATGAAATGTTGCCATATTTCATTTAATGTTTGTTGTTACGAGATCATGGCTTCTAAACTGCCATTAATTTGCATGGTATATTAGTTTTAGTTGCAAGATAAAGCTTTATATATATAGTGTAAACATTGGTGTAGTTTTTGCAATGAGATGTCTGGTAACTTAGAACTTTAGCTAAGATAGAACAAACTACTGCTTTTTGAATTCCTCTCTCTGGTCAGTTGTAAAGGTTACTAATATCTGTAAGAAGATAATAGGTCATATGTTTAATGTAATAGCTTTTTGGTTTTCTGCTTTATCTGCTAATTTTAAAATCTTTTAAAGTAAGCTCATATAAACAGATCTTAATGTGAAATTTATGGGAAGGACAGAACCAATGTGTATTTACTCATTACCTGTTATATGCTCAGTACAACAATAGCTGATTGCTCATATTCCATGTGCTTCCTAAGACAAGCAAGTAAAATCTGGAGTTACTCAAATCATTAGCTAAATACATAGAATGGTTTGATATGGAATGGATAGCAAGTTCCCTGTATTTCTTCACCTCCCTGCATTAATCATAAATTATTTTACCTCTAATTTGCCTCTTCCAGGTCTTTACAGAAGTTAAAATTCACCTGTGTGTACATGAAGCTGAAGTACCGCGAGTCATACATAGTCGTAACTCTCTTTCTGTAAAAGTATGTCAGTTGACATAGAATAAGGGCAGGTTACAAAAGACTACTCAGAGCTACTTTAGTACGAAACTCCTTTGTGTATCAGGGCATTAAACAGAACTCTTCTTAAAAAGATACATTTCTAAAATTGGCACTGCCATTTCTGTTCAACATGAAAACTTCCTACTAGTGTTTTTTAAAAATATTTTTCTGAAGACTACTGTGATTTTAGCTTTGTACAGCAGCTCACATGGTTGTGTGGATAAAAATTACGCTAGTATGCTAGTAGCCACATTGGCCTTGTGTATGCTATCAGTCATATTTCTAGTATAGAACTTGCAACATTTGGCAGGCAGAAAAAATTGTATTTGCAAACAAGATTGCAGTTCTAGTACACACAGTAAGTAAACTGAGGTGAGCATTTGTTAAATCTCTGGTCTTTCCTCATTATATTGAATTATACTCAGAAGCAGTTATAGTTTTGCTTCAGCTTGGAGCAGCTTCTGCATGAAGACAAATGGATAAATAGATAAACCTCTTTAGTTTCCATCTTTAACTCTTTATACTTCAGGAGCTTTGAAAGTTACACAACTTAAAATTTCACGGTTCTTTCATGTTTTTGTATGGTTGGTTTTGTTGACATAGTTTGGTAAGATTGATCATCTGGAGTACCAGCTTCTCTCTGAAGAAAGGTGCTTTCCTCTACGTGGGTTGCTGGTGTATGTGAACATGTTAAGTCTGCATATACTTGGCTGGACTTTCTCCCAAAGCACATGATGGGAGAGCTATGGTGGACAGAATATCCCAAGGTATTAAAATGGTGAGGGGGCAATAAATGATGTTGAAGACTTTTTCAGTCAGGCAGATAGGGCTGGTCTCAACACCTTAGTGTAACACATCTCAAAAATGAGGACTATGTAGTACTGCAAGTAATAAGAACTTGTAAAAGGTAGTGAATTAAAGGCACCTGAGTGAAGGTACACAGCAGTAGTCATATTAGGATGGTACAGAAAATAATTGAGGTATTGACTCTAACATAAAAACAGTGAAGGAAATGATGCATCTTTGCTGAGAGCATAGGTGCAAGAAGGTTTTTTTCAGTGGTTGTGCTGCTATGCACTGGTGTTATGCACTATGTGCTGCTCTATGGCTTAGAACAGTAGAGGGAGACCCAAGATGACTTATAACACCATACCCTGAGTTTTTTGATTTTGCTTGAGGTGTTTTCAGACAGCTGAATTACCATGGAAAAGGGTAGATATATGTGCAGGCCATATAAATCAATGCTTTAAGCATTTTATTCACAGATTTCGTTCATTTCATTTAACTTTTATGGACATAGTAGGATAGAAGTTGTGATCTACAATTTTTAAGTATAATCAAATTATTTTGAATAACTAGTCTAAGTGCATTGCTGTCTTAAAGTCTGAGAGAAAAGTTACTTCTTTGAAATAGAGAAATTTGCATCTAGAAGGCACCTTTGGCTCAGTCAGCTGTGTTGATAGTTACTCAGTGTCACCTGTTCTCTGTTAAAGCTTAACCAGTTTGCTAAACTAACATCTATCTAAACCATTGAAATGTAAAGGCTTATATATTAAAAAACTTATGCTAATTTCCTTTATGTATTGTATCTTAATTTTTTGCTAGGTAAATAAATGCTAAAGGACTTTAAAACTTTCTATCTGTTTCTAGAAGTTTTGCTGTAGTTTTCACTAATTTAAAATACTCTGAAATTTGTGTCTTGGTTTTTCTGCGGTGCTCTAGTAAATTAACAACTTTACTCCTTAGCCATAATACCTGTGAAAGAGCATTTGCTTGGCTGACATTCATACAGTTCTATAAAGAAGTTGGTTGCTTCTGTAGCCACAATAAGGAAGAAGTGTGTGCAGTGAACCATCTGTGATCTCTGGAGTGCTATTTGCTATTGTACAGAGCCAGCTTGGCTCAAGTCTGAAGGTTATATTTCCTTAAGGGAGCTTTATCTCTTAAAAGGAAAAAAAAAAAACCAAAAACCAAACAACTCTGAACTTCTATACAGAAGAGTATGTCTTTTTCAGTTGTTAAGGCTCAAATGTATTCTGGGGGCAGGGTGGGGGTGTAGTGTGTGTAATAGGAAGATAGTAAAATAACCTGGAAATTTCTTTGCATTTTCAAGAACAGAAGTACTAGAGATTCAGATATAAAAGTCAGTGCTGTCATGTAGTTAACATCTGTCAAGGGTTTTGTTTCAAATACAATGCTTGCATCAGAAGCTTGTCTTACAGACTTTCCTTTTGAGACTTTAGATTTGTAGAAATTTTGTGTGAAGCCAGCTTTTATCTTCCTGAGATGAGAAATTATTGGGGAGATCGGCTATTTAGTATATGAAACTGCCAGTTATTTTGAGCCTCACAAAAATACACTAATAATACCACATGAAGGATGTAGTTGCATACTCCAGAAATAGAATATGCAGAACGTGGCTCAGGATGGGGAAAGAATAGAAGAGGTCTGGTGCCATTGGTTCAGTCCTGTCAAAAAATACTTGCTGTTTCTGTTTACAGGAAGGTTAAATAATTGCTTTTCTGGAGAGATCCTGCATAAACACTGAGGAGGTAAATGAACTCCTGATTGAGCTATTGGTCTAAAGAGGTCTTGTGGGCTTGTATGCCATCTGGCTTCTTCTGGAGCTGCTTGGGTAGTTCCTAGTTCTGCACAGCCTTGGAGCACATCTTGACGTAGTGATGACTTGTGTGCTCCTAGTATGACTTCTTTGAGTAGATGACTGGTTATTTTAGTTAACAGACATCTAACTTGAATTGTTTAGTGATGCTGACAAATGAAAAAATACCCCACTTCTCTTAAATGGAGAGAGGAAGTGTTGTTTTTGTTGAAGTTTACTGCTAATGTATCCACTTGTGAAAGGCATTTTACTAACACTAGTAGATGACTGATTTATCCCACCTAAGTAAACTTATGAATGGTACCTTTTCAACACCCCATCTCCCATAGTACAAAAGCACAAGCACAGTACAGTGTTACCTACAGCTATTGTGCAAAACGTCGATGCTATCCCATTTTTGTCTGAGTGTGCAGTCAGCATCCAGTTTTTTGTTACAAAACTTCATCTTCTTTGAGTGAGGCTTTTGTAAAGGTGACAAAATAAGTGGTGGCTTTGTACTGTAAATATTTTTTTTCCTGCCATAGCATGGAAGCCACATACAATATGGGGGAGTAAATTCTCTTTCCCAAGCCACTAAAGCAACTGCAATTGAGAGAGCAGCCTTTGATTATGGCTATCTGTGTGCTTGAACCAGTTAATCCCAGCGATGTATGTAATTGTTGTGGAAGATGTATTTGGATAACTTTCATAATGTGAAATACGAGCTCACATGATTTGAGCCTAAATAAGATTTTTTTTTTGAGAAGTACACTGGATTTGTGCAGGAAAAGATGTACTTGATTAGTATTATAATGCCTGTTGCACAATATCGTAGTGATGTCCTGGCATTTGTGTTACTAAGTCAAGCTGAAAGGTATTCGTTGTTCTGGAACTAGATTTTACAGAAATCCATTTGATCAAAGCCTAGTGAATTGTTGCTCAGTTTAGAAAAAGTTATATTGTCCTGCATGGTCAAAAAAATTGAGTTTAGGAAAACAAAAGACTTTCACAAGAAGAAGATAAAAGCTGATCCTAGCCTGATATCTTGGGGTTTTTTATCTTCCAATCCTAATAAATCAAATCTACAGGCAGTTAATCTGATGGAAATAGGGCTGTTACGATGATGTTTCTTTGACCAGTTGCCTCACTTTCATCTTAGGCTCTGTACTGTTTTATGAACCTCAGCTGGTCAGAAGGTTTAAGTCCTAAAATAGATTTTCATTGGTAATGATACCTGTGGATAGTTTTCTGCAGACTTAACCATTTTACTAAAAAAAAGCTGTGAAGATGTCGTTCTAATATTGGGAGTTTTTTTGAAGATGCTGAAATATCTGGAAGAATATCTTTCTTGGCAGAAGGTGTAGCAGTTCAGTTCTTTACAGAGTTCTCAAAAATACGGGTTTGGGGAATGAGTGTTCTTCAGTAAAATGTGCACAGCACTTTCGTGTATCTTTGACCTTTTACCTTTATCTTTCCTACTCAAAAGGTCACTGTTCTTCAGAACTTTTAACTTCTTTTGTTTGTAACAGCCACTGTATGTTCATATCTCCTTAATTATGTGCTTTTATGTATTGCAAAACAAAAATCAATAAATAGCATTTACTTAAAGGGAGCTCTCGCAAGGCACAAAGGCAGTGAGGAAAGAGTTATCAAGTTAATCACAAAAGTCTTTACTCCGACTTTTCAAACACAATGAAGACCATTTCAGTGGCTGAACTGAAAATGTATTATCAGTGTTCAGATTTTTGCATCATTTGGTTCCAAAAAATAATGCTTTTAAAGTAAAATATCTGATGCAACTGCTGAGTAGATGCCTCCATATGATCCAAGCTTGTATTTACAGAATAAATGCCTTTATTTCAGATCAAGGAAAATATTTTCCATTTAGAGCACAACTTTAGGAACCACAGGCCTTGATACTGCAGGCAAGTAGGTACGCATAAAATGTTAGCAATGCCATTTGATTGCTTGCCTTATTGTAAAAGTTCAGTAATAGTTATGAAGAAAACCTAATGTTTCTAGCCTTTTATTCAGTACTTTGATTTAACTTTTCAAAAGTGTCAGACTGTATGGAACTTCTCAAAACACTGATTTTGTTTTAATTTATCACTCTCCCTGCTTATGCTGCAGGAGTATTTAGGAAGGTTTCTATTGCAGTGCCTAAGTCATAGGTGTTTCGTATTCAAAAAAGCGTTTTGTTACTGAAAGTGCTGCAGATAAGGGAAAAAGTTTGGATGCATGTTGTTTTATGGCTATATATTGCTGAATACAACTCTTATGTATTGGTAAACCAGCTGTACCTGTCTTGAGGCCAAATGGTATTGTAGTCCTTTGGTAATAGCCAGTGACAAGAACTAAATACTGAATTGGATTAGCTGCTATTTAATATAAATAAGTACTAAAAAACTACTTTATGGTCAATAATAATCTGTATTCAGGTAGCATTTAGACGTAAATGTATACTAATTATTACTGGTACTGCTGTAGGCAAATGAAGGCTTGTGATTTTCATAAATTTAGATATTGACTAGCAGGATTCTTGCTATACCACTGCATCTGGTCAACAGCTGCCTCTGTGCTCAGTATTCCAGAATCATTCCTTGATTATGTGAGCCAAATAACCATCCTGGAGTAAAATTACTTTTGGTTAAACATGTCAGTTATAGGACTACAGCCTTTGCCTGAAACCTTGTATTAAAATTTAGATGAAAGGTATTTGGTGATTGCTACCATCACCAAACAAAGGATGACAAAAATAAGACCTGTAATTATCTGTCCTATCCATTTCCCCAGTTGCCCATATGTATATGTGCTTTCTCCCACATGCATGTTCTCTTGGCTTCTTGTTAGGCCCCACTAGCCTAGACTAAAGCAATCCACTTAAATGTCCTTGAGCTGCCATTCGCTTACAGGTATAATCTTTTAAGCCCGTATGATACATCCCTCACTCTTATGTAGAGTATAAGATTGCTTCAGCTATGAGTTGCTTAGCTTGATTTCTTCTGGCAGTTTTTATTTTCCATTGAGTTCCTCTTAATACATATATTTGGACCAAGCTTCTTATTGATTAGGTGGATAGGTGCTGTTGCTGGTATATTGATTCACTTGCAGAGCTGGCATGAGTTGTTGGCATAAAGATCACCCTTCTCTTTTCTTGCACAAGTTGCAAGCAAACATGTAATGTGTTTGTCACTTCATCCTGGAGTTGTCTGAGATTCTAGGTGTATGAAACTGTTACTACACTGCTTGCTGTTTCTTCAGTTTTTCGAGGTTATTGTACAGCTACAGGACCTGGCTTTTAAAAAGACAAAGTTGAATTTTGGAGGAAGATATGAGCAGCAGGGTAAAAGTACCGGAAGAGTTTCCAGAGATGTAATCAGAATTCTGCATCCAGGGGTTTATTTCTATTTTTCCTTTGGTCGGCAAGTGTCTTAGTAGATTTTCTACTCAGCCATCGTATGGGATGAACTGTCATATAAAAAAAAACCCCAACCAAACAACCCTACAGCTTGAATTGAACTTACATACATACTGGGAAGATGGCTATTAGTAACTCAGTTTCTTCTGTTGTAAGGTCGGTGAAACAATCCTTTAATTTTGTTTATACTACAGATAGAAGTGTAAAATCAAGCATGCAAATGAGGGATGGGAAAGCTTACAGGAGAAGTGAAAACTTAGAGTTTAAAGAATATCCTACTTAATGTATTTGTCATCTACAGGACCAGCTTTTCAGCTGGTAAGGGACAATATAATTGTTTTTGCATATTGTAGAAATCAAGTTATTAACTACTTGCAGGTTAGGATGTGTTCATTGTCAAGCTGTACCAAATCAAAGCTGCAAATTAAAAGAATATACTGGTTTTACCCCAAAAAACTTTAGTGTTGGGGGTGTATGAGAATTTTGGAGGGGAGAGGTTACGCTTTTGCATTATATTGCTCTAATCCTTTTTCTTCTGATGCATTGCCGTCTGTTATTTCTGTAATTTTATTTATACCTTGAAGCTGTAGTGTGTACAGACATAAAGAAACTGTTACCCAAAGGTGGAATTAGTGTGGTTTACTTTCAGTGTAGAGGGCTTGAGTAAAGACTTGATGAAACTGTATTTGGATATAACTTTCGAAAACAGGGATTTATGCATCTCACTACCATTAATATTGAGGAGTGATAGGAAACTGAAGCTGTGTCACCCTCTTTAAATTACCTTGGCCTAATGCTTAAATGATTATTAATGCTATTAATGAATAGTGGAATATGGACTAAAAGTAATGAATACTTCTAAGGTATTTTAAGGGTAATTTAAGGCTATGTATGTAGCATCACATAATGCTCCTAGGGTATTTAACTATTGGAAGAGGACTTCTAAAGGTATTTTTAATTTTATCCTCTGTGTAGCAAATTACTAGAGATTAACAAACTGTTAATGGCATAGTTGTTAATTTTAAAAACCTTTAAAGTTAGAATTCCTGTCTTACTGTTTAGGTCAGGGGAAATACTCTATGTACTGTAATGTATTTCTTGTAAAAGGTATATTAAACTTCAGTTGCAGTGTCTTGCAAATGTAAAACTTGCTGATGTAGTTACTGTGTTTTAATAGATCATTGACCCGTCAATCAGACTCTGACCATTTCAGAGATAAAAAGCTAGACTTTCATTGGCTATTGTGAATAGAGCACCTTTCCACAAATTAAGAAATGGTGTAATAATTAACAGGTATAATGGATATGTGCATTCAGGTTTCAGTTATATCTTTATGAGCTTTAGCTCCTGTTATCTTTGGTGTAGTTAACCCCCTGACTGCCCACAGATAATTTAACTGCAGTATAAAAATGGATTTGTTTTGTGGCAGCAGCATTTTGCTAATAAGATCGGTAGGGTTTTTGCTCATTTTTTAAGATTTGTCATAAAAGCTGTTCTTTCAGACTTGTTCTTTAAAACAAGGCACAGAACTTCACTAACAAAGCTCATTAAATAAGTAATAATACTGTTCTAAATAAGCATAGCAAAGTTTTTTTTAAACAATTTTGCATACAGAGAATTTACCCAAATTTTAATTTTTTTTCTCACTTATGGACTTAAATGATTATAAGTACTAATGATTCCTGGTACTGGAGTTTGGTATCTTTGACCTAAAAAGTCGCTTGGAAGTCGCTGAAGCAGGTCATTCGATAGTGGACTCATTAGGTGAACCAGGAAGTAGGCAGAGGTCACTTACCATTCCGAAGCTCTAAATATTTTGAGAAAAATAAAATTTTAGGTTTTGAAAATAGAAATTATATTTTAGTTGCAAAAATTCATTTAAATAACATCAGGATTCAATTGTTTTGATGTAATATGCTTCAAAATTGCACTGCAAAATATCAATCAGCAAAGAAAATCCTAAGTTTAGATAAGTTATGGAACTGGAAAGTTAAGGAAAACGTTCTGAATTTATGTATAACTTCTGGTTTTTGTTATGTTTAAAGATTAATAAGAGAAGTGATAGTTAAAATGAGAGGCCAATAAAATACTATGTAACTGGAAGTTTACCGAGTATAGAAGTTATTTTTGTTTTGAAAAGTGTTTTCATATTAAAGTATTGTTAGCATCTTAGTTAGTGCTATTAATCTGATTTCACCTGTCTCAGGTGTGTTCTTATATACCAGATATTTATTCAGAACACATTTGTATAGAGGCTCACATCTTTAGTAAACTCACTTTTGTACTAGAAGTTGGCAAAACCATCATCCTATTGTAAATTCAACTGAATCTATTTCAAGGAAATTCAGTTGCTTAGTGACATCAGTTGTCCCTGTATGTATACAGTGGTATATCTTTGCAGTGTTCAGTTTTTGTGATCAGTAGCTCAGATTCTTGTCATTGATGGGGCTTTAGTACTGTAGTAAATAAGTCACCATTTATTATTCATATGTTTTTGTCACATCAATGCTACCTAGGTATAAGGTGAGCTTATAAAAGCAAATACTTGGGTACGTGTCTAAAAAAAAGTATTTTTAAAACTATTCCTTAATATTAGTCACAGATCTTCATGTGTATTTATAAATGTAGATGTAAAAAGATGAGTTTTTCTGGAAGAAAACGCAGAAATTTTTCAGTTATATTTGGCAGTGTCATGCCTGATGTCACTCAAGTCCAAAATACTGCAGTTGCAAGAGGAATTAGCTTTTTTAGAGTATACTGGGAGACTATGCCAATATCTTCCAGGTCCACAAAAAGAAATCCTCAAGGAAAAAAAGGTAGAAGGGGCACGGTAGTTGTCTGTTTCTTTCCTATTTATATCTCAATACATGTCCAAGTAGGTAGTTTATCTTCATAGAAGATGAGGGATAGTGGCATGTGGTCTATGCATTTCTGATCCAAGAGTGACTTATATTGAGACACTGGAATGCAACATTCCCTGTTCCTAATCTCATCCTCATAAACCTTCCAGTTATTTGTTCCTTTGTCTTTAATAGTCTGTTCTTTCATTAATCGTCTCATGCTGTGATGTACCCTTACTTCCTTAACTGGAGAGAGAGATAACTACTTTGTTTGCTATATTCTAATCCTCACACATGCTACTTAATATTGTGGTGCAAGCAAAACTACTTAAAGCAAACCACAAAACTAATTAATCCATAACAAATGAAAATCATTAAACATAATTCTGCTGTCATCTTTATCTTCCCATTACTTCTTTTTTCCCTTATTTAAGTCTAAAACTAACTCTTATTTTGCCGCAAGAATCTTATGTAAGATCCTTATATGATGTAAGAAGAATTCATCCAGTTGAATCTCAAGGATAAAAATAAAAGTAGTAAACAGATTTTTATGAAGACCACAAGTATGCCAAGATAACAGCTTTGCCTAATTCAGACTCTGCATAAAGAGTTTGAGAGTATATATACTGAGAAGAAAGTTTGGGGCTGTTGGGATGCATTTAGATTTACATTTTGTTGTTTTCATAGATTAGTAAAGCTTTTAATTAAAAATAATATAGTAGTGCTTGGGAATTAAAAACAAAGCTAGTTTCCATGGTTTTAATACGGGGAGACAGAATTACAAAGTCCCCCATGCTTGAATGATTCTTCAGTGATATTTTTCCTTTAAGTGTTAACTGATTAATTCATTGTTCAACCCTGATTACAGGAAGAATACATTTGAAATATGACACAGGATATCTCTGGAAGTAGAGTGAAGCAGAACAGCATTTCTAGGATCTTAAACTTACTTTTATAGTGAACTTCAAGTACTGAAAAGGTATGTTTAGCCTATGAAACATATAGTTATCTAAAAACTTTCCTTTGTTCCTGTTTTCTGGTTTTAAGCTATGAAGTGCAGAAGTTTGCTCTAGCACAGTATGTGAAGCCCTGCATTATATTTACATGAAGTAGTCTAGGACACTTGGCCATTTTTAATTTTAATTTTGAGTACTTTACAGTATGGTATCTTAAGCACTTACTTTTCTATGAATACAAAATCTCTGAAAGGTCTTGCAACTCCAGGTTGTAAGCTGGCCTCTAAACATATTGTTCTAATGATCTCATCTATTTAGCAACCAAATTGCCCTTCCAGTGTCCTCAGAACTCATCAAGAACTGAAGTATTCAACAGGTTCATTTATAGTGTACTTGAATCTCAGTTTTTCCTTATAAGAAAACATAGAAGAACTGTTTGTTATAAGCTTACTCTGAGGGTACAGAAAGCAAGTAAGCAAATTATTTTGTCCTGAACATATTTTAGTTCACGTAAGATTTCTATCTCCCTGAAACTTGATGCACAAATGCTTGAGAATTTTTGCAGAATTAGGAAAAGCCGCTGAAATCTCTTCTGGGTTAAAGACCTGTAACAAGACAGTAGGACTGGAATAAGACAGTATCTTATACCTGTGACAGGTCGGTATTAAGTCCTTGTAGAAGAAGATAAAGATTGAAGTGAAAGAGCTGCTCACTGTACCAAAGCCCAGTTTGGAAATGACTGATTATTTCATTAGTCTCTGTGTGGTATGCAAGTTCTTTAGAAATGGCACGGACTTGTGACAGAATTCTGCTGTTCAGCCTCTTTTGTACTGTAGCACATATGTGGAGGAAACCTTTTGAATTGATTTGAACCTCTTATTCACTTGAATTTCCTTATTAAGAGACATTTATATTGTTATACTCTAGAGTACCTAATTAAGAAAGCTACCCATCTGTAATGGCTGCAACCAAGGTAATAACAATGAAAAAAAGCTACCAGTAGACTTACGCATTTTGAAATGGAAGAAATTATTTAATCTCATCAGTTAGGTTACCCTTCTAAAGTTCATTTGAAGTAGTGGTAATGCTTTCTGTTTGTCAAAGGGGATCTGTTACTGAAGTTATCTTTTACATCATGTATTGGGCAGTCTTTTATCTACAAAAGTTATTTTTAACATCACTTCTTTAGGGCTTCAACCTCACTATCACTTTACTTTGTCTTTCCCTTCTTGCCTGATCCATTATTTTACTCTAAATTCTGTCTTTCTGGTTTTTTGTATATTACCATTCTTTAATTATATAACTTAAAACTTTCACAAGTATGGGAATTGTCCTTTAAAAATTGCATTCTTATGAGCCTAAATTTAAATGTACAACTGCAGAAGTTTGCATACTCTTTTAAGTATTACTCATTTTGTAATGAGCATAAAACTGAGCGATACCAGTTACTGTGGTTTTGTAGCTTCTTTGTAGCATGACATGATATATCTAATTTTAGTGGTTGTGTATTGTTTTTCCAGTTACACGTATACCTGAGATCAGTGTTCCAGGATGTTTGTAGTTTTTTCCATGTTACTCTGAGCTTTATGAATGTGCAGATTTATCGACCCCTAGTGGGTTGTTAGGAAAATGGCTGTTAATTTAATAAGTGTGAAATGAAAAATTGAAATATTTTTCAGTGCTGTATTTGTTTTAATGCTCTTTTTCTTCTGTTTGCAGCTGGATTAGATCCTGAATTTCATTTCTGATGTTCTGTTTCCTACTTCTGCAGAATTGCCTGTTGCAGCAACTTCTGTTAACAGCATGCCCAAAACATGTAGCTTGGTTTCTGCATTTTAATGAATACTAGTAGCTGTAGCTGAGTGTTTTAAAATTATGGTATAGCATACATTTAAAAAAATAAAGGGTCTTTTGTTTTGTGCTGTGTAAGGTGGGCTTTTTTAATAAGCTAGGAAAAGCTAGTAACTTCTTGAGTAGTATGATACTATATAAATGAATTAAAGCTAACTCCAAATCATCTGCTCAAGTTTCACTGACCTCTTAGTGCTTATTAAATAATTATAATTTATCAGTAATATCCTGAAACCTTTCATTTCATAAAATAATCACTTACTACAGTATTTTTATGCTAAACCAGCATGTAAAATACTACATTTCTGGCAAACTTTTAAACTAATTTTAAATAGCTGTAGCACTTTTAATCATTTAATTGAAATTAATTTTCTGGGAGGTGAAATTATCTCCTAACCATGCTGTGAAAGTTTCTTACAGGCATTTATTTCACATGAATTAAAATGAAGTACGGAATAGAGAATTCACATTTGACTGTTTAATTACCAGTAATAAATGAAGATAAGTCTGCTCAATAATTAAACTTAAATTGAACTTCACTATAATTCTGCATCTGCTACGTGTTTCCAAGTATCAGAATCAGAAATAAACCCTACTGTAAATAATTTATTTTTCTATGCAAGTTTGACACTTAATTTTATAGGCTTTAAGTAGTAAAGTGGTGTTTTTACCGGTTAAATTATGAAATACTTCTTTGAATTTTAGGTATTTTTAAATTGTTAAGAAAAGGCCAAATATAATTTTTGGCATTTACTAATGTTTAGTGTTGCGTGTATTGCATAAAGCGTATTGTTTAAAGTCAAACTTACACAGCAATCAAAAATGACAAAAAGACCTCAAATTCATATTTTTGTGGGAGCACCTACTATTCCAAGCCCACTGGAGGTGTCAGAGCAAAGTAGTTCAGCACCTGCTACTGAAAAATGGAGAGAACTCCGCTGTTCATTTGATATACCTAGTCTCTTTTCTGAAAAAGGTGAAGGTGCTGACCACGCAATGTTTCAGGCAGAAAGCTCTATAATCACAGCACTTCCTACAGATGACAACAGTTCTCAGCAGCCCAAAGAGGGGAGATTAATGGTGGCAAAAGAATATTTGACATCAGTTGTACCTGTGGCAGTAACTTGTACCAGCACACCTAAAAAGACTGAAAGTTTAATTTATTCTGACTGTCAATTACCTAAAGACAGATGCACACATGCAAGTGTAAATCAGGCTGCAGATCAACACCCTCCTCAAAAATTTGCAGAATTGGCTAGACAGGACAAACAATCACATGGCTGTTGTTCAAACCTCACTGAAAGCAAAGCCAGTCATTTAGAAGTTAACAGCTCTGACATTTCTGATTTGGTTGCCAGTACTAAGCAGATTAGCATACATCTAAGGTCTGTGGGACAAGTTGTTCAATCAGATCATGGAAGTGATCACCATGAACATCTAAGTCAATATCTGGATATGTTTTTCCCCCAAAATCAAGAGTCAAAACCAAAAGGAGAACCAGGTGATTGTTCAGACTTTGCGGTGTCAACTGATACTGAATTTCTCAGTGTAATGACTTTAAGTCAGATGGCTGTTTCTGCAGAGGATCGGAATGAGATGCAGAAAAGAATCGTAAAGCTATTGCAAACAGAAGCAGGCAAGAAACCTGAAGGAAGGCAGTGTGATCACTTGCAACTTGAGTCTGATGTTGGAATGTGTCTTAATGTGGCTGAAAATGAATATAAGGAAGAGCATGCAAGTTCCCTTGAACTTTTCAGCTCTGAGGAAGATGGGAAAAATGTTTGCTTTAAAGCTACAGACCAAGAAGGGAATGCTCAGGAAAATACAGAGAAGTCTCAAGAACTTAATGGTCCTGCTGAGCAATTTGTAAATGAAATCCGTATTGAACCATTGAGCTCAGGAATATTGTGCTCTCAAATAGACAGTTCTCATAAGAGCTCTTCTAAAAGAGCCCGCAACTGTGAAGATTCCTTTCATATTTTTCACTCAACATCTAAAAGACAGCTGAAATCAAAGAGAGTTAAACTGAATTCTTCTCCAGCTGGTCCTGGAATGAGAGTGGATCAAGAGAGGGTGAGAGAGTTCAAGAAACTTCAAAAGAAACTGTCACCACTTAAGAATTGCTGCTGCAAAAATGAAAAGTACAATGTTTTGGTCACAATAGTACATCCTTGTCATATCAAAGAAATACCAGTGAAGACTAGACCAAGATCTTCATATAAAGTTCCTATAGCAACAATTGTAGTTATTGACCAGTCAGAAATTGAGAGAAAGGTGGTGCTGTGGCGTGGTGCTGCATTTTGGTCACTCACTGTGTTTCCTGGAGATGTTGTACTGCTTACAGGTGAGAATTTCTTCATTTGCCTTTTTAAAACATGGATCTTTAAAATGCCTCTTTAAAGTAGAACAATATGTAAACAGTAATATGGAACTATGGCTAAGCATTTTTAAGTATCCTTTTTACATCACTTACATCGCTCAACATCATCTTGAACTCTCAGTCATCCTGCCAGTGGAACATCGACCGTCCCGTAGAAGTTTGCGCATCTCATATGTGTAGTCTTTGGCCTGAGGCGCAGCAGTGCATTGACACTACAGCAGTGCCATAGGTAGTCAGGTGTATTCTGTAACCTGGCTGTGTTTTAAAACACTTGTTCGTGAAAGGTAAAAGTGCTCCTACAAACCAGATGTACTAGTTATTTGATTTATAGACTTTTCTGTAATTCCCTGCTGTTGGACCAGCAGATGGACTGGAAAATTGTGATGGTATTTTCAGTCTCAGGATGTGAAACACTTTTCCTCCTGGGAAGGACTGTGTAGCTTAGCACTAGCCTCCTGAGATGGATTGTGTTGTGAATTAGTAACTGACATAGACTGCAGGAATATAAAAAGCTGTTTGCAGTTCACCTTCTTCATAACACGTCAGCTAATAAAGATGATTCTTCTTGGTAAATCCTTTGTACTCTTTAATACCTAATAGGAGCAAAACCCTCCCTCTTTAAGAGAACACATGTCGTGTAAGAGAATGCAGTACTATGAAAATGATATTGCACCTAATTTAGGGCTGGAGTTGACTTGAACTTGATAGTGATCTGGCCATTTAGGTTTTGCAATATGCAAAAAATGACATGATATAAAATTGTTTGAATAATTCTACAGTTTAAGACGCCCATTTCTCTTAGAGTTCTTTAAGTGCTTATAGGTAGACACAAAGGTAGATATTTGAAAGAGATTGAAGATAAGCTGGGCTTTTTCTTTTCTTCTTAGACACTCTTATCTCAGAATACATCAAAAGTGTTTCTGGGTAAGCCTAGTACTTTACTACTCGTTCTGAAATGTTGCACAATAAAAATTTACCCAATACAGTCACCCACTTCACTTAGTACCTGCTATGAAGCTATTAAATATTTTATATGAATTGAATTACATCAAACTATTGAGAAAATGTAATTAACTCATTGCAAATGGTGTTGGCAGATTAAAACAATCACTTTGTTTCTGAGTGATCTCTTTCAAACTTTCACACCTATATATATGATGGTTCTATAGCCAAGAAAAGTATGATACGCTTCCATATTGTTGATACATGAGTTGATAAGGTTGCTTTTTTTTCTTGCAGATATAATAATGTATGAGAGTCTTTGGTATGGAGAAATCATGCTGCAATCTACCTTTACCAGTCAATTACTGAATCTGGGGAACTGCTCAGCTCTCAGTCCGGAAGAATGTAAGACTATAGTGCATAAGTTTCCACAAAAATCACAGTAAAATAGCTATTTCAAGTACTCCATTTTGTTGGCAATGCCTCATACACAGGATAAAATGGAAATGTGAGCAACTGAGAGGTACAAAATGCTATAGGAAAGTATGACAGGAACACCTGTGGACAAGATAGGCATGTGGAGTTTATGGTAAAGTTGGGTGGTGTCATAGTTCAACCACTGTCAGCAGCCAGGCACCACCCAGCTGCTCGCTCACCCTCCCCTGTGGTGGGGTGGGGGAGAGAATTGGAAGGGCAAAAGTAAGAAAACTCATGGGTTGAGATAAGAACAGTTTAATGATTAAAATAACAATAAATTGTAATGAAAAGGGAAACATCAAAAAAAAGGGAAGAAACAAACCCCAGGAAAAACAGGTGATACAACCACTCGCCACCCACTGACCGATACCCAGCCACACCCTGAGCAGCAATCGCTGCCTCCCAGCCAAGTCCCCCCAGTTTATACACTGAGCATGATGCCATATGGTATGGAATATCCCTTTGACCAGTTTGGGTCAGCTGTCCTGGCTGTGCCCCCTCCCAGCTTCTTGTGCACCTCCTTGCTGGCAGAGCATGGGAAGCTGAAGAGTCCTTGACTTAGTGTAAGCACTGCTTAGCAACAACTGAAACATCAGTGTGTGATCAACATTATTCTGATAGTAATTCCAAAACACAGCACTGTACCAGCTACGAGGAGGAAAATTAACTCTATCCTGGCCAAAATCAAGACAGGTGGTTACCATTTAAAACTCTGAAAAACTGAATTCTTTGAGCTTAGTTTAAGAAACAACAATTATCCCAGGACTCAACCATAAGATGTCTGAGATACCATGAGGATTAAATTTTTTTGCAAAAATTTTAGAGTCTTAGAGAGTAAGTAAATGAATTCCGGGAAAGTAATTCATTGCAGGCTATTAAGCACAAGGCCTTTAAAGATACCTGAGCTATGGAGGGTTGTAGACTAAGGGGAAAATACAGTGGAATTATCACCATGAACTTGCATTGTTCTTACTGTCTTCCTGATGTACGTTATTGCCAGCTATTTAAGGTAGGTTCTGGGGTAAATGATCGAGAATGGCTATTCTTCTTACCAAGCTATAATACGGGATTTCTTTCCTATTTTTGGTGTAACTTAAAATATTGTACTTACCTTAACTTTGGGATGTTATCAAGAGGAGGCAGATGAAGTACAGTTTAATTTTGGATCAAGTGTCACACATCGGAAGAATTTCTTGCCTTAGAATTATTGTGAAATGGTTTTGGTTTTGCCAGTGTAAATATGCACTGATACATTTTATACTTCTAAGCTAAAAAAAAGAAAAAAAAGGTGTCCCTTTAACTTTGTTTTTTCATATAAGTTTATTCTGTAGTGGATGGTGGTGTTCTCCGTGGTTTATTGGCATACATATCATCAGAATTTCCGCACTTTGGAGACATGCCACGAAGAGAAGTTCAGAGACTGGATAGTGTTCAGTATATGCAGCTAGACCAGCTCCAGCCAAATACATTGGTTCACTCAATCTTGAAAATTATCAACATTACTGTATTAACAGGTAAGTTCAGGCACTAGATTTCAACTTCCAGAACTCCAACAATAGGTGAAACTTAAAGAGCAATTTTGTAAGGCAGTTCTGGTTGTTTCCCATTCCATATGCCAGTGATTGACATAGGAGTCACAAGTAGAAACTTTGTAATGATCCAGTCATGGGGGGCACAGCAGTTAGAGAAATGGAGTTAGAGACAGGGAGGAAATAATGACTGTAGTCAGCTGCTGAAAGGAGGTTACTGCACACTAGCTCTGATCAACAGCATACACGTCTGTGAGAGAAGCATGCAGGCAGTGGGCACTGATAATCGGTGTTCCTACTCACTGAGGGATTGGTGTGTTTTCAGTAAGGAATGAGCACTCACCACAGACTGCAGTTACTAATGTAGTGACTTGTCAGTGAGATGGCTTGGGCATCTCCACGGCTCCAAAAAGTGTGGCACCTGATCTTCACGAAGGTGGAGGATTGCAGAGAGATGCAGGTACCAAATATAGCGTTGGGAGGTGGAATGGCACAGGAATGTCTTAGATATGAAGAATGTGGGCTTGAAATCTTTTCAGGGAAGATAGGTATGTATAGCAGGAGTGCTGAAAAGAGAGATACTGCAGTTATGGTGGAGGAACATAAGTATGTTTTTTTACTGGCTCTTGAAATTCAAGAGGTACGTTTTTGCTGTAGACCACTGCTTGAAATGGGGCTGGTTTATGAAAGTGTCATGTGGAACAGTCAAGCTTTACTAATTCAAAGCTCACCTGCCAACTACCTTCCATGTAAGCATCCTGTCATTAAAGGAAAATTTGATTGTGCTATAAATCATGTGATTTTCAGAATGAAATGTTATTGATTATTTTAATCTACTGTTTTAGGATTTGCTTGCCTTTCTTGCTTTATAATGGAACTGTGTTGGTCTTTTCTAAGGTTTTATTGAGAACATTTCTTGTTTATTTCTTTTAATTTTTTCCTACTTAAAATAAATTTTTTTAAAGCTAAGCATTCCTGGTTTCTTAAATACATGCAATATTTCTTTATAATCTTACTTGTGTGCCTTTTTGTACAAGTTCTTATTGATTTTTCAACACTGGAAAATGCACAGTGTGAAACTACTAAGCTGTCTTACTGTGATATTCCTATTTCTTCCACATAGGCACAACAGAGAACTACCTCATTAATGTAATTTGTTTTGGAAATCTGAGTTTCCTGTATATTTTTGTTGAAAAGACTCCTCTCCCCCAAGGAATCATGGTCAACAGTCCATGTATTGAATTTTTTTTTAGTTTATTCTTCTGTCACACATTCCTTTTCTTCTAACAGTGAACGCAGTTATTTCAGGATTCCTTTTCCTGAAGCAATTTTCCATGTTAAAATTAGTAATTTGTTTCCATTTCTTCATAATCAGGCCTTACAGCTGCTTCCTAGCACCTTCTCCACCTTCTGAAGTTAACAAAACCAAATTATCTTGGGCATTCTCAGTATTTCATGCAGTGTCTTGCCATGTGTTTTTTAATATGCTTTGGGCAGTTAGACCACCGCTCCTACCTGGAAAAGGAGTCTTCCTGTCTTTTCCCTGCATAACTGTTCTGATTACCTTTTCTTTACAGTACCACTGTTTCTCAGTGCTTGGCTCCAAGCTTTGCACATAAATTTGATTGTATTGCACTGTCTTGTATTAGTAAGATTCAAATTTTTACCCACGCTGTCAATATCATGTTTATTCATTCTAAATGGAAAATTTTGAGGACGGAAATCTTTATAATTTATTGTTGTACATAAATCTCAGGACTGTTAGATATTTAAAACGAGTTCTTGTTCAAAAATTACTCGTTTATGAAAAATATTGTAGTTGTAGTGTGGAAGTAAAACTTACAGGCAGTATCCTGTGTAAGAGTGTTGTAGAGAACTTAATTGTTTCAATTTATATATACTATTACTAATCCTTGTAGTGTGCTTGTACATGATTATAGTTTTCTTTTATGTGAAAACGTCTAGAGAAATGTTTCTTTCAGTGTATTCCACAGAAGTTACAGGAACTTTAACTGCCAATTATGACAGTGACAGTCTGTTGCTGAGAGACTGAGTACAATTTCTTTCCACTTATACCAGTCAGGATGAGTGGGAGCTGAAAGGTGCTCAGATACCTGCTGTTTCGAAGGGAGGTGTCCAGTTGCTGAGTATTTAGGTGGATAAAGGTAAATTAATATACTTTATGCATTCATTCAAACTAGATTGATGTTGCTGAAGAAATCAGATTGCTTTCATTCTGTCCTGAAGAAATTGTAGGTATATTCTTGTTTCCTTATAATGGTACCATGAAATGATAGCAGCGTGATTTCATCTTAATGTTGAGGCATGTGGGTTTTGTGTGTTTATATGCTTTTTACTGTGGAAGTAATATAATTTCAAACTTTTTCAGAATCTGTGTATAGCTACAGAGGTGGCAACCAAAGAAAAATTATTCTAACAGTAGAACAGAACAGAGATCAACACTATAGGATGGTGCTGTGGGGAGCAGCGGCTGCCTGGTGCCCTCAGCTTCAAAGGAAAAAAGGTAAAGTCCTTGTACCTATAGGTAGCTGTAAAAGGATTTTTGTGTTGCTATTAATGTCTTTAAAATGCTCAGCTGGTAACATTTTTCCATTCAACCTTCAAATACTCCCCTTGGAAGGGCAACATATTTGATACCAATTTTAACATGTCTCCTCTGTTTAGAAGCAGTGCCATCAGCAGCAGAACTTGAATGCACTGACTTTAGAAGACTGAGAAAGCAGGAGTATTTAGAAACTTGAATCTAGACACAAGATGCACTGGTGCCTAGTTATGTAACTTAAAAAAAAGAGAACCTGAGGGTTAACTATGTTATCAGTTTTGCTGAGTCTTCCTTATCATCTGGTTTAGCAAGAATTGCTGGGATTCTTCTACTTGTTATATTCATTCTCTGCTTTACACCTTACTACAGTGTCAGGCTTTATATCCTAATAGTCTTGCTATCGCATCTAGCTGTAACTGACTAATAGCATCTCTTGCAAGAATTACATAGCCTGTGTTTTAGCAGTGACTACTACTGAATTTTGGTTTGTTCTTGGTGTTCTTTTAAAATAAGTGAAACTAGGTTTTTGTGAAATTGGTAACTTCAGAGTTTGTATTTCTGATCAATGGATAACTTAGGAAGTAAATGCTGTATTACTTGAAGCACTGAATAGGTCTGCCTAAAAAGCCAGTTTTCATATAGCTTAAAATAAAATCCAGAAAGGTGAAACAACCTCGTAATGTATCTTTACCTATTAAATGTAGACACCCTAAATTCTGCCAGTTCCACTTCAATTTATGAGTAATCTCCACTTCTAGAAATTATTTAACTGCAAGACCTACCTCTTAAACTACTTGAAGATGGTCCAATTTAAGCGTTAACCAATTAACTTTATGACATAATACCCACATGGCTCTTATTTTTGTGCATACTTCAGCGTGAGCAGGTGTACACTGTTTGTTAGATGCTTAGAAATCTTACAGATTTTAGTATGCTAGAATATTAGACTTTTCAAAATATGGAATTGTAAAATTTTTGTAGCTGCAAAAAGAAGATACTAAAGGTGTCTTTCTAAGACACAATGACATATCATTCTCTGATACTTAAAGCAGAAAACTAAGATGATAAGATGTAGATCTCTGTAGTATTAAGTGTTTATATTTGATACAAACTTCTGTCTTATTTTCCAGCTAGTGTTCTGTGCGTCTAGAAGTTGGCGTTTTAATGAATAAAGGATTATCTGAAATTCAAGATAAGAGTGATTTCTCAACTGTTCAGATACTTAATCACGGACAAACCATGAACATTTGATCCCAGTAAGATAGCCAAAAAGATAAAATCATGTGATACTAAAGCATACACAGCAGCTAAATAGTGTCAGTGGGTTACAGGAAGAGCACGATGTCCCTCCTTGCAAGGAGTCATAGATCAGCTGTGGTATGCGTTTACTGGTTGTACGAGCAGATTAGAAACCTCAGTCTTGTAGAGGAAGGTTTGGAGACTTGTAATTTTTAAACTGTCCACATACTTAAAGTGCATAAGACCGTACAGTCCTAGAGCATCTAAAAATTGTTGCCAGTAAAATTTAAATTTATTTTTCATCTCTTGCTAAAAATGAGTCCCAGCTTCCAGTATACAGTCATCAGACATTCAGTTCATGCTTTATGCTCACCTGGTTTAGATTACCAAAAAAGAAAGATTTATTTAATTAAATACATTTTTGTGAACTTGATTACTTATAGTTTACTTGCGTTTTGTGATCAGTTTTCTAATCAACAGGGGAAATGTTGAAGATCTGAATAACAGGTTAAATTCAGGTATCAACCAAGACTTGTACCCTATTTAGACTATGTCCTCTACTTCCATGTATCCCCTCTTGCCAAGTGCCCATTTGTTTCCTCCTGTTTAGATTTTCCCTTCCTGTTGCTCTAGTGTTACTGCCTGAATCTTGCTTTGGACTGGAGCATACTCAGTTCTGGGGGGCTGCAAGATCTCTAGTCAGATATGAGGTGCATGAAACTAGACTGATGCTCAGAGGAGAAGGTTTTTTTGGAGTATTTTACTGTAAAACACTGTGTCTCACAGCAGACTTTTCAGGAGCTTGCAATTTTGCCAAGTTACCACAAAAAAATCAGACTAATGCAAAATATGAAAATACTAAAGCATGCTAATAAAATGCTTATACAGACACTTGAATACATTAAAAAAAAATATGTATTTTTCTAACTTTATTTCCAAAAATGATTATTTTGTCTGCAACTTTCAGTTTGAGCAAACACGGGAAAAAATAACAGCCTAAATGGTTATCAGACTTGATTAATAAGTGAATACTGAATTATTATAACAAATTGAAGGACAACCCAAAATGTATTACTTGGCTGTAATCTCCATTTTTAAAGTATTTTTCTTTATTACAGAGTCAATTGGAAGATGGAAAATGAATATTTTTAAATCAGAGCATTATGGAGATAGAATATTAAAAAACAGGGACATATTAAAGATGGAAGTTGACTAATAACCCGAGGATTTTTTTCTTCTAGACATTGCCAACTTTTCCTTATTAGAGCTGACAAGAAATTTCAGAACTGGTTTCTTTTAAAAAAAGTTGAGTTGTACTGAATTCAGCTTTCAAGACAAGTGAAATGAAAGCATCATTCTGTTATGGGAGGACTGATGCAAGCTTTCTAGAAAAATGAAAGGAAAAACCCTACATGTCATCAGCCTTGAAATAAAGTTGCCAGAGCCGACCATATGAGAATGTCTTGCTAATTTGTTTCTCAGTCTTGTTAAGTGACCTTGGCTTTCTATAAGTTAACCAAGGTATAGAAAGTAAACTCTTCTGTTTGCTTTTTGGTTCTGTAGATCACATTTGGGACTTCAGATATCTTCTGGCCCAACACAGTTCTGTCTCGGGTGACTTTGAACTGCACACAACTCCATGGTCGTCTTATGAGTGCTTGTTTGATGATGACAAAAGGGCAATTGAATTTAAAGAAAGATTTCGGAAAAGCAAAACATCCTTCATGCAGTTGACAAAGCTCTCGGCACATTTGGAGGAAAAATGCTCAGGTAAAGTTGTTGTCCATAGCTCTGTAATGTCTGTTGTGCAGTGCATAACTAAGCAAAATAGATGCTCTGTTGAGCAAGTAAAATGCCTGTTTTTTTTTAAGTTAGCACAGTTCTGGGAGTTTGAATTTATTCTGGAGGCTGCTGCTCAGTACCCAGCCAAAGTGTGACTGCAGCCTCCATTCACTGAGCCCAGAGGTGAGGTATGTATGTGGTACCATGCAAAGATAGCTTTGGAACATAGGGAGAAATGCAGCCTTTTGTTGTCTACACCTCCCAGTCTAGTAATGATGCGATTAGTCACTGAAAGTTTGTGGAATACTATTTCTCCAAACCTGGAATTCTCTAAAGCAAGAGTAAAATAGCTACTGCTATTGAAAACTTCACACAAAAGACCAAAAAATACACTTTACACCAACAGTCACCCCCTCCCAGATAAACCTAGAAGGTTGCTAAGGTTGGTGTTAAACATTAAGAAGTAACTAAATAAAGCTGGTGTTGCAGCTTTTAGCTCTGGTTTATGTATAAATAGTAGAAAGGTAGGTTGTTAAAGCTGTGCTTTTCAGTGTATCTGAATTAGTGTGAAGAAAAGCAATTGGAAATTTCTTGCACGATTCTGATCTCTTGATCTCTTATCCAGGCTCTTCTGTATTGGCATCTACCACAATAGTACCTAAAAATATAGTGCTTTTATACATTTTTAAATAATTAACCACAATAATTTTTTACTGCCTAAATCATACGCACATGTGCTACTAAAGGAAAAAAATCATCAGGTTTTATTGATAATGATTTTGGTTTTGAATCAGCTGTCACCCTTGCTTTTGCTTTGTTACAAACAAAACTGAAGGCAGATTTGATTGAAATTGTTGTTTTCATAGGAGTGGTTCAAGTGAAAGCCCATATCTCAGAACTGAAGTTTACCATTTCAACTGGTCAGTACAAGCAACTCATCTTCCGTGCTGACACTTCACTGGAGTGTGTTTTGGCTTCTCTGCCTATGATTACGTATTCAGGTTGTGCTAAATGTGGTTTGGAACTACAGGCAGATGAGAACATGATCTACAAGCAATGTATTAGATGTTTGCCATACAACAAAGTAAAAACATTCTACAGGTAAACAAAATAAAATAGTGTACTGTTAGGAAAGTAAACTACAAATTTCTCCATTTCAAGTTACCCCATATATAAAATTCTGTATTCAAGGTGTGGTTGGCAATTCCTGTTTTTCTAGTGAATTTTCAAGGAGCTGTTCTGGAATTGCTGTGTTATATTGTCATTATTTATAGGTGATATTCTTTGTTAGATCTAACTTTTTCATTTCTTTGAATACTATGTCATACAGTAACGAGGTTTACCCAGCACTGTGTCAGTCAGCCAAGGTGGAGTAGAAGCTTGAGGACCAAAGGAAAACTCCCTGAGCATCTTGTTTTGGCCTAAGTTTGAAATTGTGTGAACGCACAACCATATTTTTAAACTGATTGATCAATTTTAGCCTTGCAGAAATAATGTTAAATGCTTACAATAAACATTGTCACAGGGAGCAAAGATACTAAGTTATCAGCAGATGGCACTGTGAGACAAGATGCATATGCACATTTACTTAGAAAATAAATTGAACAGATTCACTTGATGTAGGAACAACATTAACTAATTGTTCAATTCTTAAATTTATCTTGGGCTTTTGAAATGTCAGTATCATAGCGACTAGAAAGACGTGTAGGTAGAGAAGGTTGATTGAGACGATCACAGGTGTAATAGAATTCTAGAGTAAGTACATTTTTCTACCAAAATTCTTTCTAA
Organism: Morus bassanus; assembly: GCA_031468815.1. Classification (NCBI taxonomy): domain Eukaryota; kingdom Metazoa; phylum Chordata; class Aves; order Suliformes; family Sulidae; genus Morus; species Morus bassanus. Next base: position 11,120,273 of record CM062583.1, read on the forward strand.
AATTACTCCTAAACTATTTCATAGTGAGTTTAATGAATCATTGCATATGTAATAGTTTCTCACTCAGCTTTGATTTAAATACTAGAATCCCGTATTTCTAACAAGGTAGTGACTTAGTCTTTTTTTTCCTCTATGCAAAATAGTCTTGCATCTTTAAGTTTATATGCCAATGTCGTGGTTTAGGCCCACTCAGGAACTAAGCCCCCTGCAGCCACTCACTCACTCTCTCCCGGTGGGATGGGGGGGAGAATCAGAAGAGTAAAAGTGAGGAAACTCATGGGTTGAGATAAAGACAGTTTAACAGGTAAAGCAACAACCGCGTGTGTGTGCAAACAAAGCAAAACAAGGAATTCACTCACCCCTTCCCAGGGGCAGGCAGGTGTTCAGCCATCCCCAGGAAAGCAGGGCTCCATCACGTGTAACGGTGACTTGGGAAGACAAACGCCATCACTCCAAACATCGCCCCCTTCCTTCTTCTCCCGCCAGCTCTATATGCTGAGCATGATGCCATATGGTGTGGGACATCCCTGGGGTCAGCTGGGGTCAGCTGTCCCGGCTGTGTCCCCTGCCAACCCCTTGCGCCCCCGGCAGAGCAAGGGAAGCTGCAGAAGTCCTTGACTAGTGTAAGTCCTACTTTAGCAGCAACTCAAATGTCCCTGCGTTATCAATGCTGATTTCAGCACAAATCCAAAACCCAGGCCCATACTAGCTACTATGAAGAAAATTAACTCTATCCCAGCTGAAAACAGGACATTCAATTATTTTCCTATGAGGGAAGATTGAGTCCAAAGGGTTTTTTCTTAACTGAAAACATTCCCCCTCTCTTTCGTAAGATTCATGTCTCATGTGGTCCTGAAGGACCTCAATTTACTGTCTCACACAAAAGGTGATAGAAAAATGATAAAGATTTCTAATGTTTATGTTCTCAGTGTGTGAACACATCTTGATGTGGAACTTAAATGTGCAACTTCTTCAAATAAAAGTGTCATTTTTGCACTGAAATTTTGCTCCGATTAGTTTAGTAAGAATGCATTTCCTTGGTGGTACTTCCAAATTCTGTATTGTAAGATAACTTAGTACATTTATGTCTTTAGCAGGAGACAGATTTTTCTCCTGTTAAGAAATGTCTTGTTAAAGTGAAATTAACTTATTAACTAAATATGCTGTCCTAGCATTATTGTGCTACTCAACAGTTTGTCAATGGTTAGTGTTAGTCTTGTTTATAAAATAGTATGCACAACTGGTAGAAAATTACTTTTTTTTTTCTGTAGTTTGCTAATTCGTGTCTCCCTTGGATTGTTTTTAATCCTTTAATATAAGGAGGTAGTAAGTTCAGTATGCTGTATATCTAGCAATGCAATAGCTACCAGCATCTCCCTGGGAGTAAAATCTGCATGTTTTCTATTTAGCATGAGTAAATGTAATAATACTAAACACTGCAGACTTCTTAAAACATAGGACTAGTCTGTAATTTGATTGGCTTCTTTGATTCAGGGAATGCAGTAACTTACTAACCGAACATAGAATTTTTTTTAAGAGTGTGACTATTTAAGATATGAAATAGACACTATGATAGGAAAATAGATATTGTGACAGGATCTTGGTATTTAAGAGACTTATTTACTAGCCTTAAAATCTCCAGGTTTCTATACTGTAGGTCAGTGAAGTCATCCCCTATCATCTTTTTCCTTTGAAATGCAGGAGCCCAGTTTTGTTCATCTGCTGTGATTGTAGTGAAGCTTGTTTTTTTTTTTTTCTTCAGATGTTGAAGACACAAGCTTAAGATAGATGCATGTGTATATGCTTAGGTAGCTTTCTTTCTTCTCTGTTAGATACCCAGAATACTGAACACTTCAGCAGTAGCAGTAATAACAAGGCAGAAGATCCTAGAAACTTTACTTTATATAAGTGCTGTCATATAATGTGTGTAAATATTTCCATATTCTTTTTGAGCTAGCTCAATATGGATATTGAGCTAGAAGAAATCATGAAAACTAAGGCAAGGAAAAATATGTTGTATTTCAGAGCTCACCTCCTAAATTTCAGACATCACAGGCAGGTCGTTGTTTCTTATATCTCTTTTTGCCCAAACTTTCAGTTTCCTGGCATCTTTTCCCTGGACTTTGGTATGATGGTAGCATTCCCTTCAGAGAATTAATTTTTCAGTCTATACCAATGAGTGTTTGTCATTTTAACGGTAGCGGTAATGAGATGGGAGATTCCTAGATACTTGACAGGGATTGAATCTCACCATTTTGTAGTAGTGGAAAAGCCCATTTCAGTGGCATGCTTCACCTGCTTTGTATGCAGGTACTAAAGACTATTTACTTGGTAGCCACTAAGGAATATTTTAGTAGAACTATACATGTTTTTAGTAAATTTTAGTTAAATCCCTAAATATGTTTCTAACTGTTTTACAATGATTTAAATTCACCATATTAAAAACAGTAGTAGTTAAGGAGTAAAGTTAATCACAAAATTGCGTTTTCTGTGGCACTAGTGAAAGAAAATTAACTAGGCTCTGTTTTGAAAGTTGTTTTGAATTTTCTTTCTCACCATGACAGTTCACTCTTGTTGAAGTAATAAGATGATCTGAAAGAAGATGTAGATGACCTTGAGAACAGAGTATGAACTGAGAAACAGGTAGTCAGCATATAATAACCAGGAATGTGGCGAAATTAATCTTTCCTAATGCATCACTTGGTTTGCGAGTTAGATGTATAGACCACGTTGGCCTATGGTTTTGAAAGCTTTAAATTTTGCAACATCTCTTAGTATATTTCTCTGCAAACATATTTAGGTTAATTACACTGTTTCCAAAATGTTCATGTAGTATTTCTGGAAGTCATAATAATTTTCATGTACTTAAGAATAAATTGACTAAACCTAAATAAATTTCTTCAGAGGTGAAATAGCAATTGCCCACAATTATTTGGGAAGCTGAGCGTATAAGTGTACTGTTGTTAAGCTTTTCCTCATAAAGGGAGCCAGCAGTCTTTAATGACTATAAATAGTCTGGGCCTTGGTTTCTGTCTAAACCAAGAGATTTTAAATAATCCCACAGATAATCAGACATGGACTTCTCTTATTTCTTGTGATCACTTAAGAATATGAAATTTAGCAGTAGCTTTTAGATTAACAGATGGCAAGTCAAATGATTTGCCTATTGGGAAAATGGCATGCTTACAGTCATTTGCCTTTGTGCCTCACAGGCATTTAAATTAGTACTGTTAGGTATATTCTGCATCATGCTAACTAAATTAATCTATTAATAACACTCTCCAATTGTCAATATACTGAAGTACTGGCTGACTGTCCTGTTTGACAGTGCAGCTCTGCTAGTCTCTTGAAGTGACTGCCCTTCTTTCATTTCTGCCATCTCTGCAGTGAGCATATTTTATCCGGTTGGGAGCATCTCCCATTGAGAAGTTCTGCACTGAAGGTGATTGTGCCTTATTTTGTTACTTTAACATATACTGTTTTGGTACTGTTCCAATATCGCTATAACCAGGATTTACATTGTTGTGATATGTCCTGATGTTTACTATTTTAGTTTCTTCTGTGGGATGGTCAGGATAAGAGCATTGCATCCTGCTTTGATCAGAGCAGTACAGATTTTCTAAAAAGTGTGAGGATCGTGATGGTGCAGATGTTGCAGGCCAAATTGTAGATAGTCTCAGGGCAGTCAAAGGGCATATGTTGGGTAGAAGCTGCATCAGCTGTGTGAATGATTAGGCTTAGTAAAATCACTCAGAAGCTTGAAAGCAAGCAGAAACTACCTGTTGAATATCGCTATAGAGGACCGCTAAGGTATCATCATCTCTCAAAAGCATAGCAAAAACCAATAGCAAGGACTTATTTGGGGGAACAGTAAAAAAAGGTATGGCATCAATAATGACAAGTTGGAAAAAAGACAAACACTTGAAATACAGGGAATACCTGTACTAAAAACACATCACTTCTTACCAGTTGCTTGGCATCCAATATCACTTTTGAATCATGTGAAACAGCAAAATTTGGAAAGACCAGTGCTTGAGGGACAGCAGTCCCCAGCCAGGTGCATTTCAGACCTAATAGGAATACTATTGACCATATCTGATGTAGAAAATGGTTTCTGGGAAGAGGAAGGGTTTTTACTTGATTAGCGGTATGTGAAACCGTTTGGTATTTGTCATAGTACAAGAGATACTGTCTTGGTATTATGTAGTGGCTATGAAGTGGTGTGTTAAGACAGACAGTACTAGGTGATGTTGATACAGATGACACAATTCCAAGTGATACACCTAAGCTTGTCTCCCTACTTTGCATTTCAAACCTTAACGCGCTCCTTGTATATTTTAAGGTACATATACTTACATTTATACTTTAGATATATTAAGTTCAAAGCCATAAATGACGTAACACTGTTTTCATAACTGAGCAGTTCTCATTGTCTTCTAGGAAGAGACCACTGCTAAAGCATTGTTTTCTGCAGTTGTCCGATAGTAAGGCTTATTTGATAGCTTTAGAAGTTACTTTAACATTGAGTAGTAAACTGAGTATATATATCTCAAACTCATTCCAGCTCTACAGATTTGACAGATGAATGCATGGACATTTTCTAGTTTTTCTAGTTCTTGGTGTTATGTTGGAGGATAACATTACATTGTATTACTTCCAGAAATTTTGCTTCAATCAAAAAACCATAGCAGCTAACTTTCAAGAGTCTTTTGTTTTCTGATCTAGACCTGCTTTGATGACAGTGGAAGATGAAGGATGTGAAATTTATGTTCATGTGGTATCTGAGCTGATGGAAAAAATCTTCCTTAATATTCCTGCAGACTGGCTAAACAGATTAGTAGGTATGGTTTCATGAATTACTTGTGATAAAAACCGGTAGCAAAGTTCATAATGGAAATAAAATCTTAAATTATTGGAATGAGATTTTTCTGGAAATAGATTGCTCTTATTGTATGAGACTTACCAAAAAAAAAAAAAAAACCTAACCCAAAAAACCAAACCAAACCAAAAACCACCAAACCACCAAACTCGGAACTCTTTAGTTGTTCTCTGACAAACTCAGAAGTTCAGAGTTGAGGTAGCAACAACAAGGGGTGAGGTGGTATGAACATTTATATGTTATATAGCTAAGTATTCAGTAACTAAATGGATTCCTTATATGCAAAGTAGAATCTCTTTGGCAGTTTTTAGAAACAGCTGACATGCTTCCATGATGTAAATAACTGAGTGGTGTTTCAGACAGGCTTCCCTTGATAATACATCCTGTTTGACTTCGAGAGGTGTTTTACATGACTCCCAGGTGTTACAGTTTAATGAGAAACAGTCTTAGCACATTGCTTTTAAAAAATTGTTAAAAACAACAGCTAATTTTCTATTCAGATGTTGAGCTATACTTCCTGTATTTCAGTGTAGCTTTCATGGAGGTAGAACTTGAATGTTAGGTGCTATTATGAAAATAGAGTGTAAATTGGATTGTTCTGTCTTTCGCAGTGCCCTCTTCGGATATAACCTACAGCACAATAGTAGCAGATCTGTGTCATTTGCTGCTAGCAGATACGGAAGCATCCTATTTGTTGGAAATTAGGAGCCGTTTTGTGCTAGATGAAAACAGCTACCCTTTGCAAAAGGATTTCCATCTGCTAAATTTTCGTCCTGATCTTTGAAGCATTGACCTCTGCAATAACTGAGTAACAGAGACCACAGGAACACACAGGTGGCAAACAGAAGAAAAAAGAATTAGCTGAAGGAAGCAAATCTTTTTAAAAATACAAGGAGGGGTTTTGTTTTTAACTTATAAAAAAACCCCAAAAGGACTGGTATGGAATATCTCCTAATAGTATATACTGCTGCTGTGTAATACTGATAAATTGTCATAAAGTATATTTTTATACATATATTTTTATCTTAATAAACTCTTGCTGGGTATCTTATTTCCTTTTCTCCCCAGAGAATTTCACTACTATTGAGAGACTGGATTTTTCTCAGATATGGGAGATTAGAGGAAGACAGCCACAATTCAGTAATATTGTTTTAGTTATAAGATTTTTGTTTGTCTTCTATACATTATCTGGAACTTGGTTGTGTCTTTGCTTTGCTGTTGTGGTTGCTTCCCTTCTTTTAACAGCAGAATTTCTGCCATTTACCCTCAGCAATTTTGCTGCTGTTGTTTTCTCTTGTAAAGCAGAACTGTCTCACTGAATCTAATGTTGTGTATCTAGAAGTTGTTGCACCAATTTAATTAAGAGGTTCTAAACAGTTTAAAGCGGTGCATTCTTTCATGGACGCTTTAAATGATTTAATTATTGTAGCATTTATCCAGCATAAGCTGGCAAATAAATTTAATCACCTTAAGCCAATTTACTCAGTTTAACACTGGTCTGCAAAATTTTCTCCCAACTTGATCAGATTTAGAAATTACTTTAATTCTTTTTAAAGTCTTAGTGTATTCTGATAGTGATTTTTATCAGTAAAAGACTGAGTAAATGATGACTGCACCTGACTTTATAAAGTAACAATCTCATAACTATTAATCTGTGAAAGCTTAAATATATAGATTGGTATTTTTCTCTGATATTCATATCTTTCTCTGATATAAATTGTGCCTCTTAGTGAGGCTGGTAGAAGCTGTGTAGAGCATGAATCATTTGCTATCTGGCTAGATCCTTGCAGATCTTTACCTGCACTGTTCTCATTTAGGAAATCAGTTTCCACATAGACTGTTACAGCTATCCTCAGGCTTCAAACACAGAACTTTCCACATACACTGTTACAGCTGTTCTCAGGCTTCAAACACAGAACTGTTCTCAAAACTGAGTTTGATAACTCAAGTTGTCAAATGTATTATAATGCAAGTAATATGACTGTTGAACAGCTTTCATGTGCTATTTCTTGGAAGTGGCTACTTATAATTGAATAACTGTGTTTCTTGGTGCTAGTTTGGATTCTGTTGTATCTTATGTGAAACTAACTTAAGACTGTTGGGTTTTTAATGATATTAACTAGAGCTGTGTGTAAGCCATGTGTTTTCTTGTGTACCAATACAGGGGAAGGTAGTAATGTTTCTGATCAGTCTGGGAGCAAGAGAGAATCCTAAGGCTTATTGAATGACTTTGAAGAAATGAATTCTCAGTTGAAGTTTCACAAAGTCACTTATCTTATTTCTGTATTTAACTACTTGTGTACTGATCGATCTGGTCAGATTCTATTGATCAAACAGGTTTGTGCAGCTCTGCTTCTCATGGCAAACTTAGTCTTCTGGTTTAAGTCCTAGCCATCTTATCATAAAATAATTCCCCAGTATTTTTGACTTTCTCTGAAACAGTCTCTGACAGTTTTGTCAGTGAGCGTAGAAATGTTGATCTTAGGCCAGCAAAAACAGTTTCCTGCTATGCCAGGATGCCTGAGACTAGTATAAGAAAGACAGTGACACCAAAAACTATGCTCAATGCTAGCACCACTGGTGTGCAGATCAGGTGCAAATGGCAGGACAAAATCTCCAGAAGAAACCAGGTAGGCCCTTATACAAAGCTAATGCTGCAGAGTCTCTGTAGAAGAATGACAATTTCCACAACGTTAAGCCTAGGGCAAGGGAGGAGCCAGTCACAGAAGAGACTAATTGTGGTGTCCTTATCGGATGATCAAGAATGAAAACTTACTTTTGCTACTGTTAATATTGTGCTAACAATAAGATGGAAAATAACAGCTGCTTTGTGCTGATTTGGGCTGGGATAGAGTTAATTTTCTTCATAGTAGCTAGTATGGGCCTGTGTTTTGGATTTGTGCGAAGAACAGCATTGATAATGCAGGGACATTTGAGTTGCTGCTAAAGTAGGACTTACACTAGTCAAGGACTTCTGCAGCTTCCCTTGCTCTGCCGGGGGCGCAAGGGGTTGGCAGGGGACACAGCCGGGACAGCTGACCCCAGCTGACCCCAGGGATGTCCCACACCATATGGCATCATGCTCAGCATATAGAGCTGGCGGGAGAAGAAGGAAGGGGGCGATGTTTGGAGTGATGGCGTTTGTCTTCCCAAGTCACCGTTAGGCGTGATGGAGCCCTGCTTTCCTGGGGATGGCTGAACACCTGCCTGCCCCTGGGAAGGGGTGAGTGAATTCCTTGCTTTGCTTTGCTTGCATGCACGGCTTTTGCTTTACCTGTTAACTTGTGGGCTGGCATAAAGACAGTTTTTCTCACTTTTACTCTTGATTCCCATCACACTGGGAGGAGTGAGCCAGCAGCTGTGTGGGGCTTAGTTCCTGCCAGGTTAAACTACCACAGTCCTTTTTGGTGCCCAGCATGGGGCTTGAAGGGTTTGAGATAACAACAGGTTTGATTGGAATGTGCTAGATCAAATTTTAGCTGTTGTTTAGCTATTAATCAGCAGGCTTCTGTGCTTGCCATGGGGCTTGCTTGCCTTGCTGTATATTAGAGTTTAGTGCTTGTTAGTGGCTGCTTTTTGCTTATGTTGCCTGCTGTACTGCTTATCACCTCACTGTTCTGTGCCTGGGAACATTTTGATAACAGCAATGGCCAGGCGCCTGGGCTGGCAGATGGCCAGGGCATCGCTGCTGTTCCTGTGTTGCTGCACTGGACAGGCTGGAACTCCAGTGTGAGCTCGAGTCGAAGGGACTGTGACCTGTGGATGAGTCTGTGTGGGAGCAGGACACCCCGAAGCGTCTGTGGCCGTGGGTAAGCCCATGCCAGAGCAGGTATATCTCGAAGCAGCTGTGGCCGTGGTTATGTCTGTGCCGCAGCAGGTATACCTCTGAGGGAATTGTGGCCCAAGGACAAGGCCACACTGGAGAAGGCACACCTCGAAGCATCTGTGGCTGTGGATAAGTCCGTGCTGCAGCAGGGACACCTTGAAGCATCCGTGGCTGTGCATGAGGTCACGCTGGAGCACCTCAGAGCGTGTGGCCATGGATAAGCCCACGACAAAGCAGGTACCCGTGGAGGTACCGCAGCCATGGGCAAGGCCATGCTGGAGCAGGTGCACCTCAGTGGCTAAGTCTATGCTGCAGAAGGTAACACCCCTGGAGAGACTGTTGCTCCTAGATAAGGCTCTACTTGGAGCAGGTACAACCCTAAGGGACTGCAGTCTGTGGATAAGTCCAAGGTGGAGCAGGGGCGAGGGTAGCAGTTCATTGCAACATTAAACTCGATGGTCTGGTCCAAAGGAACCAGGGGTGGAAATTGTAATGGTTCTACCTTTAAATTGTTGTAACCCGTGATTTGAGTAGCACGTTATGGGAATTACTACAGCAGAAACCCCTTGTTGCTAGCCAGGCTAGGAGCAAGGGGAGGAGTTCATTGCAATGTTAAACTCTGTAACTCAGCCCAAAGGGATCAGGGGTGCAGACTGTAATGGAAACACCTTTAAATTGTTGTAATCCATTATTTGAATTGCATGTTATAGGAATTACTATAGCAGGAACCACCTGAACCAGTGGAGGACAAGACTTACAAGACGCCATGCAAGTGCAGCAGTGACCCGACCTGAGCTGGCTTTGGTGCCCAGTAACTCCACGCAACACATCACCTCTCCAGTCCTGAGTGACCACCAGAATAGATGGAGCCCAAAGTCATGGACTGAATGAACTCAGTGGTCATTTTGTGGACATTTTATGGACATTTCACAGGGGTGGTCCATAGACTAAGGGAATGATATCTGTGTGTTATATCAAAGGATGGGAAGGGGGGAGGGGGTGGTTAATGAGGTTGTATTGGATAGTGTGGGACCTGAGCATAATGTAAACAGTATGGAATAAGGGGTGGATACTGTCCTGGTTTTGGCTGGAATAGAGCTAGCTCTTTCTTCATAGCAGCTAGCATGGGGTTATGTTTTGGATTTGTGCTGAAATCAGCATTTATCAACACAGGCATGTTTTAGTTATTGCTGAGCAGGGCTTACAGAGAGTGAAGGTGAGCAGCTGTGTGGGTCTTAGTTGCTGGCTGGGGTTAAACCATGACATTTGTAAAAGGAGAATTCAAGAGACTTGCAATGATTGAATTTCACCTCACTATAAAAGCACTTTTTATCTTTAGTTTCACGTGACCTGGCAAAAACAGGATGACATTGTCCTAACCCAACACCTTGGGGAAAGTCCTAAGCATCTGTTACTTTTATACCTTATTCTAACTATGCTTTACTCAGTAGTGTCTGGTTCTGGAATGTGAATTTCTTAAATGCCAGGGAAAACTATGTTGAAGGGAAGATCAATTTCAGTGTTTGGATTTAAATGAGGTATAACACCGTAGTTGATCCTGTATGAATGAAGACATTCCAGGGACATTTTGAGTTTAGTAAGACTCTTGAAAACCAGACATCAATTACATTAGAGAAATCCTAAAGATTGTTTTACACCCTGTCAATGTGTGGACTCGTTTGATAACTTTGGGTGGAAGTCATGCCATCTGGATTGGTGAGTTGTGTGTGGCTAACCACCAAGTTCCACGAACTGTGGTTAGGTCTTTCCAGCCGACTCGGACCTGACTGCCTCATTCTTTTATCATGATTTTTCATATCACCGCTCTGACTCTTTAACAGTATTCCTTCTTGATATCCAAACTACAAATATGTAGTAGTAGTTCAATGTTAACTTTAATAAATTTAACATAATTCTGTAGTTTCTTTGGTTCCTATCTTCACTTTAGTAATCCTGTGTAAAATTTCTAGGTCTTGCTGTGGTTATGTTTTACTACTTCAGACTTTCCCTGCCTTTCAAACAGGAAGCCATTTCACTTTCTTTGCGTCCATCTAGCATAGATATTTCTTTTGAAGGAGGTTTCCGATCCTTTATCACCTGTAAAGGCATCTTGCTCCCTTTCAGTTTCATCAAGCTGCTGCTTTTAGAATGTACTGTTATATTAGGAGCAAGCAATTATCAAATAAATCCATCTGGTCTCTCATTTCCTCACTTAGAGGAAGGATAGAGTAGTGCAGATGGCAGTGATCATTAGGCTTCCTAAAAAAACTAGCATAGGTATAATTTTAACTGGGAGAGAAGGTAAGGTAGAGAGTGACCCACAAGGGAATATAAATACTCTATTTGAGTAGTGGTAGGGCTTCTTTTCCAAGATCCTGTTCTCTAGAGCAAGAACGTAACCATTATTCATGCCTGTTCTAAAATGGGGGTAAATCACTGCTCACTGTCATTTGACGGGGTTGTACTTTCATTAAGTTGCATGCTAGCTTTATTGCAGAGCTGTAGAGATTCCTGTATTTGTCAATAGTAACGGGAAGTATTGAGGAAGGTGTCACATTTTGTATGATCTTGTATCTATTTCTTGTGTATTTCTTGGATGGGGGTTTTCTCTGCTATGCATCTTGGTAAAACTTTAGAGGAAGAGAAGCACTGTTAGGCACTGAGAGGTCTTGTAATCATTCCTCCTCCTTCATCTTGATATAAGTCTCAAGTACAAGACCAGATGGATGATCCGTAAAAGGCAATAGGTAAAAAAAAAATGCTCTATTATGTGACAATTGATAATACTGTATTATAACTCCTTATTTAGTAATGTTTCTCGCTTTACTGGAATAATTCTCTTGTTCAGGAAGAGTCAAAAAAGACCTTTTTCATTTACTTCACTTGGATGACCTTGAGCAAAGTCAAGTACATTGGTAAGTGCATTTAAATATGTTTCTTCATGATTTTGGCTGGAATTATTGAGCACACAAACGGGAAGTATTGGTACTTCAAAGTATGAGAAGCACAAAGAAAAGAGACCACATTACTACAATGCATTGTTTCATTACTTGGACTGCACTGTACATCAAGTCAGACAGGTGACTTCCCACTTCAGAGGTATTTATGTTAATAGACACTGTACATTACGTGCATCTTCCTGCACAAGCTAGTAAACCGAACTGTCTAAAACATTCTTAATGGTTTACTTTTAAAATCTTTAATATTTATTGGTATGTTTTAAATCACAAAGAGGGACATAATGTATTTGGTAAAAGTGCTTTATCATAGTAATATAGTTAACATAGAGTTTATATACAGCTTTCCTTCACAGATCAAACATGTTGCCTATTAGATTGGTTTTCAGTGGTTTTGTAGGAGAAGAATTTGAAAACAGCTCTTTGGGGCTGGGGATGTTGGCATTACTTACGTAACAGAGATATATTGAGGGTTGCACATTTTGTAAAATTCAATTAAATGTAATGAGTCTAGTCTCATCTTATATCCAGCGGTGCAGTTACCAAGATGGACTGAGGGTACCATGTAAGAATTCAAATGGGGGATGATGGGAAGTGGAGTCTGTTATCTTACAATTCCTCTCCGATATATTTTCATTCATAATATTTCATTTAGATAATAACAGTATTATCAAAATGGAAAGTGTTCTCATCTCCCCAGAGAAGCCTCATTTTTTAAATATATTTAATTAATATTGTATCCTGTTTGAAAGGAAGTTGGCTTTATTTCAGCTGCAGAGATTATGGTCCTCTTGGAACATAATTGTACAAAATGTTTTGCTGCAGTAGTCTGTGTCTGGTTTATGATTGTGGCATGAAAGGTACAGAGTGCAGGTCCCCAGTGAACAATCAAGAAGAGAGGAATGTCCTATTGATTTTATTTTGATTAAAAATAATTGCTCTGAATTATTTTACAGAACAGTAATTTACTTAACGAAGAAAAGTCTACCACTAAAACAGACATATGTTCTGGGGGCTTAAGGTAATTGGATTTTCAGTCTAAGAACAGTCATACTAGGTCAAACCCAAGGTTCTTGTAATCAGCGCTCTGTCTCCAGCAGAGATGTGCTTAGGGAGAAATATATGAGGACAGGACAGGTCCCTTGTATTACTTTCTCAGAGTACTCCAGTATTCCTGCAAGCTTCCAATCATTTGTGACTTCAGGACTTCTTTTATGCTTCTCCCTTAGTATCAACACAAAGTGTTGTACATTGGGGTCAACTGAAAACATCCCACTGAATTACTGCAAGAAATAAGCTGTGCTGGGGGATGTGAACAGGTGCTTCTAGGTTTTTGATCAGTAAACACTCAGTGCTTTCCACCGTTCATATTCAAAAGAGGTTTTAAATATAATGCTGCTATTTTAAAGAAATTGTAAATTTAGTAGTCAGTCAACATCTTTTGGGCTTTGTCTGTTTTGGCATGCTTACTGGGCTTCCATCACTTTTGGTGAAGCTACTCTGTTCATGGTGATGCAATGCAGTGGATAGTTAGACGTGGTATCATCATTGACAATTCTGAAGTCATTTTGGGTTCTATCCACATGATGGATGATCATTTGTGCCCAGAACCCATGACCAAGAATTGGAATTTACTAGTCAAAATAACTCATACTGGGAGATAATGTTTGTCTTCCTGATTTGTTTACCTTGCTGCATATTAATTTCATTGGAAATATATTTTGAAGGGAGGAAAGATAGAGTTCCAGCCTGGCAGGGACCAAGTCTTCTCTTTGTGTTCGGGCAAGAAAAGAATTTATTTACTTTATTCTTGTCTAGTTAGGAGTGTAAAATGGTCAAAGATTGTGTACCCTTTATCATTACGTTATGAAAGATAGTGAGACCTTTTCCATTTTAAGGTTGGTTTTTATCCGTGCTGTTTACGTGCTGTGGCAGAGAGCATGCCATCGTTTAACCAACTCCTTGGGCTTGCTGATCATCTCATTCCAGTGTTCTAGTTCTTTGCCACGGGTGTACATGAAAGGCCCAACTACTACACGTCCTAGCAGATGTGTTTCTGGGGGGGAAAAAAAGAAAGCAGTTAGTGATTAACACCTGTAAGTGCTTCTCTGAAATGCTTAGCTAAATTAGAATATTAACTTGTATTTCTCTAAGTTCCTTTTAAACCAAAATTTTCATCAAGTGATTCATTCTAGATTTCAAGTTCCGTAGTTTCTACATGCTAAGATTCAGCACTAAAAGGGACTGCAGTAAGTGGCTATTTAGTCAGATCAGGCCTACGGTATTGCCTGCACTCTGAACTACAATCAGTTTAAGGCACACAGATCTGTATCTGCCTAGCCCCTCTACCTCAAGTGTACTGTGGAAGCGTTTTGGGCATCAGCAACCTTAGCAGGATTCATATGATGCTCTAGCTTGGGAAAGAATAGATTTAGTTACTGAGTCAGCTGGGAGTCGCAATATGTGGGTTGCCACTGGCCACCCTCTGCCAACTAGCAGATTGTTTCTTCATGCCTGAACTTTTCAGCTGTGGATGGGGAAAATAATTCGAACCTGCCTTACACAAACTTCAGAATGTTTGGCTGTCTGCAAGTCAAAATGATGAAAGGCTTGAGTACTATCCTTGTCTTGTCGATCCTCAAAGCCCCAAAGCACCTGCCCAAAATCTCACCTAAAGGAATTTTTTTTAGGAGTGTATGAATCCAGATGAGGATATTAATGTTTCATTATTGAGATCATATTAGCACTGCAGGGAAGATGTTTTTCTTGTGAGCAGTGGGATTATTGAATTCTGATTTGCTTCTCTAAGCAGAACTCCTTTATGGATTCTCTGACAATTAGTAAGAGGTGACCTGAAGCACCAGTTTTTCTGCCAGAGAGTGGGGATGTTTGTAATCTCTCTCTCTTCTTTCTCAGTGCTTGAACTGCTGTGATAATTAAAATTCCTATTCCTCTTTGAAATTTGGTTAGGAACCGTGAATGGCTTCAAACTTTTGGAGGTTGGGCATTATACACACGAGTGTTCACAGAACATAATTGCATAAGCCTGTTTTCTTAGCATACCGGCATGAAACAGAAGTACAACACCTTGTACTGACAGTGACTAGCCTGCAGTTATTTTATTCATGTCTTCCATTAAATTTATCTTTAGCCTCTGAGAGAGAGACATATACTTACTCCAAATTAGTTGTTCTGCTTTGTAAAAAAACAGCCTGTGAAATACCCCAAACCTTTTATGTGTTTTATGATTATTGCTGAAAAGGAATTAGTTCCTCCCAGTTTTAAATATCTCTGCAATATGTAAGAGATTTATGACATCTTAAGTGTAATAATTTATATAGCTTACTTTCTCCCATGATGCTCTGGAGCACAGACAGATTCAGACTTGCTGTGTCCAGCTCTGTCTGATCTGCCTTGAAACTGAAGGTTTCATTATACACTGGATTGGGAGATCCCAGGACAGCTGCTGTCTTCTTACTTTTGATGAATTTATTATGGTTCATTAGTGAGACTTTGACATACACACCTTGGAGAAAAAGAAATTCAAGAAAATACATCAGAGGCAGTTGGGAGAAGGCTTAAGGAATTTCTTGCCTTCAGGAGTCGATATTAAGTATAAAATTAGATCAAGAATGATTCGGGAAACATGCATGGCAGCATCGCAATGCATAACATTAAGCAGGGAGTACACAAAGTACTTAGGGTGCAGCTTTGCAGTGCGCTTTCCAATTTAAGAGCTATTAGAAGGAGCGGTCATATTCTTACCCTGCATCCTTGATCTTATATTCCTGTACCTTCCCTTCATCTGATGGAGACTTCTTTTGGAGGCTTAGTTTGTTGGGTCAGTAGTTAATTTCATATATTTGATCACATGATTGTTTGATCCAACACAAGGGAGGCTGGCTGTGAGGGAGGAGCCATGTCACAGAGCTGCAGCCTGCGCTTGGATTGGATTGGATACGTTTCAGGGGAAGAGATTCTCCTAGTCAAAGAAGAATCCTTAAACAAAAGGTTTTACTAATGAGTTCTAGGCCTGTGATACGGGATTCTGTAGAAAATTTGAGGAGGAGATCAATGATCTCTGGTCTTTCTTCTAGAAAATATTACAAAAATTGTGTGTGAGTGTGGGAACAAGAACAACAAAAAAATTTTGCTTTGCATCCCGAAGGGGACCTGTATCGTGTTGTGGTCTTATTCAGTAGATCTTTGACAATGAGATCCAAAGCAGCCTGAAATTTTCTATTCTTCCCTACCCTTCTACAAAATTTAGTGACAAGCAAGTAGAAATTTCATCTTAATTGATGGCTAAAGATTTGTTCTTTTCCAGTGAAGCAGTAATATATTCCATGCTGTTACTGTGTGTGTGACTCCCTGCTATTCAGTTTATTAAGGTTCATCTGTATAACAAAAATTACTAGAAATGTCAGGACTGAGACAGCATTGACAGACTTAATGTCTCCTTGTTATTTCCACAGACCCAGTAGGCTCTCATTACTGTTTCAGAGGGTGCAAGATTACCAGAACAGACTTTTTTTTGACAGAGCTGCTACCTGAGTGTTATATATGGAAAGAGTTACTACGTAAACTACTTGCACAAAGTCTGACTTTTTGTTACTTTCTTATTACTTCTTAATACAGTTAATTCAGTAATTTGAATCTAAAAATAAATGTCTCCTTGCTCTCCTATACTGTGTATCTTCCATCAGAAATTAGTGTTGCACTAATCCCTGTTAATATAGAAAACTTTTTATTCCAGTTTCTTCAGGATTTACCAGAGAATCTGTGGACCCTAAATCATACTTGAAGGGCATTATCAAAGGAAATAACACCCAAGTTATTTAATTTTCCTTTTTTTTCTTAGTAATATCTTCTGGAGAATTGCCTTCTGGCAGCTCTTCCTTCCAGAGCCTGCCTATGACTTTTGCTTATTATGATAACCTGAAGTATACCAGCACTAAAATAACACGGCAGATTAATGTTAGATTTGTAGGAAGAAACACACGGAGTTCTGGCTCTGTGCTACAGAACTTCCCAACAACCTGCAGGCAGACGTGATGTGTTAAGAAGTGTGTTTCCCCCTCTTGTAAAGCTATTGAGATGATGTGAAATTAGAACATTTGCTCTTAGTTCATGGTGCTACTTTGTTCATCTGCTACGAACCAGTCATATTTTTTCTGGCCATTCTTATCTTAGACATTTGTTTTCTAAAACGGATACATTCTGTAACATATTTCTCTTTCAAGAAGTGCACATTCTGCTTGTTGTAAACTCCTATATTCTCATCGTTTTACTGTGCATTTCTTCATTTATGAATTTTTCCCTAAACAGGGCAAATTTATCTCTAAGATTGCCAATACAGATTTTCTCATTTAGAGGGCATCATTTCTAAAGTTAAACATCTTGGTAACTGCCCACTCAAAGAAACCTCAAAAAAACTTCATAGCTGATGCGTCTATATAGAGAACTAAACATCTTTTCTTTTTAACTGCTGGGTATATTTTGCATTTATATTGTTTAATTTCAAAGCCCTTAAAAAAATCACTACAGATTCAAACACAAGTTTGGTTCTTCCATCTATTTTTGCTTTTGAGTGTTTAGTTTTTAAACAGCATTTTGAGGTAATTTCTACGCTCAACATCTCCGAGGCCAAGGATACAGAGCATGATGTACCAGAAAAATCCCACTGCAGTAAGGGAGAGAAATTGTGACTCCATGCCATGATCCTTTGAACAATAGCCAGGCTGTCCTAAACTGGGAATCTTTTCCCACTTCAGTTCTCCCCAGCACAACTGTTCAGCATAAGTGGTTGTCCTGCAGCTGTTACCTCTGGGCTTTTGCCTTGAGGTGATTCTGTTAAGGTCAATATCCCCTGACATGCCACCTTCTCTGGATTGGAGTGCAGTAAAGGGATGTTGCTCGCTGTATTAAAGCAGGAATTAAAAAAATGCTACTGATGACATGAGACAAACCATTTATTATGAAACAAAACTAAAACGTAGCAGAACTGAGCTGTCTAAATCTATTTACCCCAGTAACAAAGTATGGCTTGTTTCCACTCAAATTAAATCACCCAGGTGTTTATTTGTTCTTTTCAGATCACTCACCACAAGCCTGGGCAGACAGATGAGGAAGGAACAAATTAAAACAGGAATTTTGGAGCTGATAGCAGAGAGGAAATCACACTTACTGGCAGCATGGCTCTCCTCGTGGAGCTTTAATCCTCTTGCCCTCAGAACCACTACAGTGAGACGGCCCAGGTAGTCATTGTAGCTGAGGGAGAACTGGATATCACCATAGTCTGAAGGAGGCTTTGGAAGCAGAACACCACTTGTTTGTCAAATATATCTGAAAAACTCTCTCTTCACACAGACAAATGGGGGGCAGGGAGGAGTTCTTCATGCTAGTGGTTTCTGCCACACCAAGGCATGTGAGTGAATTGTAATGGTTTTATTTATGCTGTTGTGACATTTGATAGAACCAATTAATCAGCCTTCCTGAACATTCAAATTCCCGCCTCTTCCAGGTGATGCCTATTTCCTTGCCTCTTCTGTTTTTTCTGCTTTTACTAATTCAAAACAGAAGGAAATGACAAAAGGTGCTTTCTTACATAATGGTCTCCTACCTCGTGTGGCTGTTTCTGAGCAGTTGGATAATGCCTATACAACAGCTACGGATCTGCAGGTTGGTAAGATGGAAATTTTGATTCCAAATGTTCATCAAATACTTTTGCATTTGATGTATTTGATACAACATACTTCTACTTCAGCTCTACCCCTCCAGAACTTGTAAGATGACCGAAGTTCCACAATGCCAAGCAGCCTGGGATCACATTACCTCCAAGTTTTCTTTCTCCAGATCTCTCCATATGACTATTTTTTTGTCATCAGTTAATGTTTCATTTTTCAGTGGGAAGATAACTTGGCCTAGGAGATGATGCTTCTTCTGTTTATCGACATGATAAACCAAAAACTTCAGAGTCCTTTGGAGCAACATTTTACTGGAAACCTGTACAGGAAAAGGAAGAATAATTAATAATTATAAAACATGTGAGACTTTTCTTCTGTAGCATGACTTCAAAAGAAGAATTTTTCAAAGTAGGTTAAAGGTAGGTGGAGATTTCCTTTTGATTATTTGAAGTCCATTTTCTTAATTTGCCTGAAGTTTTAGGTATGCGGGAGTCTAAAGATCTAAGCGAAAACATGTTTTTCAAGTGAAATTCTGAAGTTAGCTGGTGGTTTTTCAACTCATATAGATCGTGTTATATGATGCATTCAATTCCAGACACAAATGTCTAGAATTCTGTAAACATTCATTTTTCAGTTGTCTGAAACACAAACATTTTTGGTTTTAAAGCTTTTGGCTTGTGATACCTGCTCAAAGCCTCTTGGCACAGGAAGCCAAGCTCCTAGCTTTACAGCACTATATGAATAGTATACCAGACATCTCACGAGTTCTAGTTTCTAGCCTGCTTCCACAGCAAAGAAGCTAAAAGCTATGAAAGCATTAGTTCAGTGTAGGTTGCTTCTGGACTTTAGAGCTGCTGGGCCTAACTGCTCAGTCATAGTTTAAACTGGAGTTTTCATCATTCCCAGGGCAAGTCCTGGAATCCTCAGCTTTGGTGCAGACCACAAGTAAGATCAGCTCTGGAGCCACAGACTTAAGTAGCCCAGGATCTGCAGAAGCCTCACTAACAAATCCTATCTCCAGTGGAAATGACTTTTGCCTTGGCAGAAGTTTGAAGAAAATTACTTTTCACAAAATGTGTACTGTAGTTTGACAAGTCAATATTTTCAAACAAAAATCTGCTTCATCAAAAGGAAAAGTACCTGAAACACAAAGTTTTCATCAAACTGCGGGTTAAGGGTTTTGCGTTTTGTTTTGGACTGCAAGTAGCTTCTTTCATCGGGCAGCAAGTAGATTTTCACAAACGGACTACAGGAATCAGCAGGAGGCTGCAGCTTTCTGACTTTGATCAAGGAGACGAGGAGCCTTTCTGACTCTTGCTCATACTCTATGGAGAACCAGAGGCGGCCAATGTTGCCTTCAGGAAAATCTGTCTCACTTTTGTCTTCAGGAAACTTGTACAGCTCTGGGTTAATGGTCCCTACAACATAAGCTCCAGCTTCATGAAATAAAAAACAAGCACCCTCAGATTAGTCTCAAGACTGTAGCAGGCATTTTTATAACCACTGCTGTATTAGGGAAATCACATTCATCTCTTTATTAACAATTAATTTTTGCATAAACTCGGTGTTTTAATTCCTTTTCCCTCAAATTTGGAGGAGTAGTTGTAGGCTTGCACCACTTTACTTTTCTTTCTCTTATTCCTGTGACTGTGCCTTGATGCTTTTGGGTATTCGTTGTTGCAGACTGCAACTGGTCGCTCTGCTGTTTCTGGGACAACAATCAGATACTTCCTGAGTTACACTCATGTTGTGCCTTTACAAAACACAGAAGGAGAGATTGCTTTCTCTGCCATATGTGCAAGGTCCCACAGCAGTGGGAGCAGAATGCCTACATTCTGGCCCAATTCCTCTCTCTATATAAAAAAAATATATACATATAGTGTTTAGGGCTTGTACTGTGTAACGCTATGTCCGGTATGTCCCCAATAAACATGCTTCATAGTAATAAAGTTACGCTTTAAAAGAGGACCCTTAAAAAGCATCCTGTTTTTGCAATGCCATACCCAAAGAATGAAATGATGACCTTGGCCCAGACTGAGGAATCGTGTAGGGGTCACTGTCTTCCTGAACTTGTTCTTCATTCGTCAGGTTAATCCAGTCTCGCCCATGCAGTGTTGGTGGAATGATAAATGGAATGCTTCTGGATCTGCTCAAGACAACAACAGCTAATGACTCTTCTGGTTTAAATATAGAAGCCAAACTTGCTAACAGTAATAAGTTTACTGTTTCTCTCTCACAATTTTGTAAAATTTCTGGAGAGATGTGTAGGTAAAAAAGATAAATACCCATTGTTTTGCAATTTATTTTATTTGTATAATGCCTGAAGGTCCAGCGAGGGACATCAGATCTTAATTTTTCAGACAGATCCCTCACTTTTCCCCTTTCTTCTCCTTTAGAATTGATCTTTCAAAGGAAAGGAACAATTAACAGCAGCAGCTTGTTTTAGAGCCCCAAAGCCCTAACTAACTTTTTCTAAGAAAGTCTCCTTCCTAACCTGAAGTCCTGTTGTTTAGTTCTCAGGTGCTTCGTTATGAGACCACCAGGAATGACACTGGAACATAAGCCGAATCTGTCTAGGCAACAGATAAAGCTATCCATGCACCAGTTACACTTGAATATATTATCTCTTTGACATAAATCAGAAATAATCATTGCATTCATAACTACAGAAAGTGTTATTTTCTTAAAGGAATGAAACAGAACGTGACTGATGCTTTCCTATAATTTGGGGGTCTCATTTATTTCTGTACATGCATATATTCAGATCACCCCCTCATCTGATATTTGACAGCTCAAAATAAATTACCAATAGCGTATGCTTTAAAAACAAAACAAAAATATGTACCTTGTGCTTTTTAGTTGAATTTCAGAAGTTGACTGATCCTGAAAAATGGCATTTGCATTTGTCATTTTGACAGGACTGGTGAGCTTTTCATAAGAAAGAAGGCGGCAGAATTTCTTCCAGAGCAGGTATGCAGTTATTCCAATGAGAACAAATAAAAGGATCCCTCCTATTATACCTCCAGCAACAGCAACTGCTTGTTCTGTTCAAATACAGAAGCACATGACGCATCATAGGAGGATCCAAGTTATGTACATTTTGGGGGTAGATAGAAATATTAAAGCTGACAATTTTATTTGATTTACATTCCAAAATGATTTTTAAATTAAACATTCCACTCACGTGCACATTTTTGTCTTTGGTTATAGCATGATGTCATACATCTTCAGGTGTTGCATTGGCAGTGAGAGATTAGAAAGTGTTCAGATATGCTGGCAATGACTGCAATGTAAGAGGCTATAGACAGGAAAAAAAACCCCAAACCCAAGGAGTTGTTTGGGCTCTTATTTTACATTAGCATAAGCATTTACCTTAGCATGGCAGAAGTGCTAGAGCGTTCATAACGGAAGAAAAAGAAAACCCAGGAGCACCTAATACAGAAGGTACCATTATTTTGGTTTGGTTTGTTCTTCCAGCTATTCATCTATGCTGAACAGAGACTAGATCCTGGCACAAGGAACAAAGCAAAGCTCTGGGTTGTTTTCTTCTAAGGATGCATGTGTTTCCTGATCTGCAAAGTCAATCTGAAGTATCCATTAAAGACCGTTTCCTGAATCTTGTTACTTCAGATAAAACCAAATCTTGCATAATTTGGCGTTTGGTTTTTTCTTCACTAATAAAATCAAAAACTTAATAAATATCTTTAATATGAACATGAGAAATTCTGTGATAATTTCTCACCAGACCAAGGGCAGACAATTGATAATGGGCTCAGTTCTTTGTTTCCTGAAGTTTGCTGCCTATGTTAAAGGCTGGAAAGACCACTTGTGCACTGCACCTTATTCTCCACCTGTCTTGGCCTACCACTAACCTAGTACTGGTGCATTGAGACATGACTAGGTCTCAACTGAGATTTGATCCTAGCAGAACATCCTCCATCTGAAAACGAGCCCAAACTGCACAATTGTCTTCCACTCTGCAGCCATGGGAGGCAGCTCAGGAGCAGCTGAGTACTGTGTACTGCCAGTTCTCAGGGTCTCCCCTGAAATTGAAGCACCAAAGCAACCCTTACAACTGGTACTGACTTTTTTCCCTCTTCTCTGCTTTTAGGTGTAGATAACTATGATTATGCTTTATTCCTTTCTCCTTTTTATCCGTCTGTGCTTGGCAGATACCTCGCAGTTAGCCACCTCTACACAATGGTACGAGTAAGTATAGACAATACAAGCACAAAATAATCTGTCAACACTAGTCATAGTTTTGCATAAGAATTCAGAACTAATTTGATACAGTTTATTGATTAGAGCTATAAAGAGTATAGGAAATGAGTTGCAAATACATGTATTACTGATTTTTTTTCATTGTTGCTGTGTTGTAATAAGTGATATGAAATGTCCTTCAGCTACAGGACACTTATGTAAATACCTTGTGCTATAAACTTAACCTGGCCATAGTGCTTCAAAGGCCTTTATCTGATCCTATCTCATTGTCCTGCCTTTGGTACAGTCACAGGAGCCAACTTTATTTTTGCAGCTCCCCTCCAGGTGTGTTGCCTTAGCTCTCTGCAGGAATTGGCTGGCTGCTTCCCCATGAGTCATATGCTCACTCCTGTCTCCCAGCACCATGAGCTACCACCCTGCTCATGGCTATTCTGCAGCAGCAGGCACTTTGCTGTCCTTGCAACCGGTACATGGGCTGAATAGGTTTCAGCATTTAGTCAGGCTATTAGCACAGTAGTATTAGTACAAGACTTATTCTGAGGAACAGGAAAAAAAGTACTCATTTGGTATGGGTGAATATTAATACAGAGGCAAGTCTGGTTGTGCTACCCTGGTAACTTAATTTTCTTTCATAAGAATGCACAGTATGAGGAAATGCATAAGAAATGCAGTCCTGAGCATGAAAATTCTGTGTGTGTCTTCCTTTTAGTTTTGTAGGGCACGCTCGAGTATGTTTTCAGTCAGATTGCCATTTTTTTGCAGCTTAGAAGGCCTGACACAGAAAAAATGCTTTAGTTTGGTGGCCATGAATGTAATAGAAATTAATGGTTCACTTCATACAGGTGTACTACTAACAATACAAACTTTTATATGGCTGGTGGTTTTACTGTCTGACGTATTGGTATCTTAAAGGTAAACATTGCAAGCAGGCTCCACAGGGCTCTGTCTGTTTAACTTGTCCTCTCCATTCCCAAGTCTTCAGTGCTCTCAGCAGCAGTCCTGTGTTCCCCCGTAACCAGTTTGTCACCATTTACCATTAAGGACAGGAAGCTGAGGTGTGCTGTAATGCAACATCCAGTAGAGCAGCTGTGCACTAATTTTGGAGTAAGAGAACTCCATTAATAAGTTTAATGTACTGAATTTGTTCACTGCAGAATGATGTTAAGTATTTATGACCTACCTGCTACCATTGGCTCAAATTCTGCTATTTTATATTTACACAATGGTAGACATAAGGTAAAGTTTTACCCAGTTCAGTAAAGCTACCTGTGATTTAATGAGGGTAAGGAGAATTTGGCTCACATTTAGTCCATCTTATCTGATTGGATCAGCAACAGAACCAGTAGCTTAGGGCATAATGTAGCACTAGTCACAAAATCAACCCTTGAAATAAGTTGAATCCATTGTGTGCAGGGAAAAAATATGTATCTCTTTCAGTAACTACCTGTCATTGTGAAAAATTGATGTGTGGTGTTCTGCTGCGGTACAGGATCATGGCAACTGCAGACGCAAGAGACCTGTTGGACCACTTCATCTCCAGGTGGCCTGTGCTGGAGGACTGTCCACTGTTACAAGGTAAATACCTTTAGTAAGTACAGTAGTAAGTTTTTACAGTATAAGTACTGTGAAAAGGTTTATCCTAGCACAGAGAAATGTTGATGGTCATCATCTGTCTCCTTTGGGATTGGATACTTTTTGCTTAGTGTCTGATGATACGCTTTTCATAGAATCATTAAGGTTGGAAAAGACCTCAAAGATCATCAAGTCCAACCATCAACCCAACACCCCCAGGCTTCCTACACCATGTCCCCAAGTGCCACGGCTACACATGTTTTGTACACTTCCAGGGATGGTGACTCCACCGCCTCTCTGGGCAGCCTGTTCCAGTGCCTGACCACTCCTGCAGTAAAGACATTTTTCCTAATATCCAATCTAAATCTCCAGCTTGAGGCCACTTCTTCTTGTCCTATCACTAGTAACCTGGGAGAAGAGACCAACCCCCACCTCACCACAACCTCCTTTCAGGCAGTTGCAGAGAGCGATAAGGTCTCCCCTCAGTTTCTTCTTCTCCAGGCTAAACCCCCCCAGCTCCCTCAGCCACTCCCCATCAGACTTTATAAGTCTTATAATTATAATCTCCTTGTAAGACTTTTAATAAGCTTTTCTTAAACTTTGAAGTAAGCCTTTTGGAGTTGTGACCAGGCAGTTCTCCATCAAAAGCTTTGATATTTGTTATGTTACAATTATACATTTATATATATAAATGTAATTTATAATATACAGAAATACTATATATATAAATACTCAGACTTCACATTTACAGTATGGTAACATAATAACATATATATTTTTACATGTTATATAAATACTATATTTACATACACATTTACAGTATACACAATATATAAAAATGCTCCGACTTATCCACATTTACAGTCCAGGCATAGGTGCAGTATAACCAAGTTATTTGGGGTGGGAGTTAAACTCTCCGCCGGTCTCAGGCTGTGGGAGCCCCCGGGGGGGGCCGGGGGGGCCCCGCGAGCCCCGAGGCAGCTTTTGCGCCCGTTTCTGCCCCAAACCTTCCCGCAGCGCTCACGCGGCGGGGGGGGAAGCTGGTGTCCCGGGGGGGGCCGAGCCCTCCCCTCCCCTCCCCTCCCCTCCCTCCCCGCTCCCCGCAGAGCCCCCCGGCACTCACCGGGCATGGGTGCTTGGGTGCTCGGCCCCTCGGTCACGGCCCGGCTCCCCGCCCCCCCCCCCCCCCCCCCGCCGGCACCGGGACCGGCCCCCCCTGCCGCTCTTTAAGGGCCGGGGGCGGCCCTTCCCCGGCCCGCCCCTCCCCCGGCCTCACGGCGGGGGGGCTGGAAAAACGAGGTAAATAGGGACGTCTCGGGTTCCCATCAGAAAAAAGGCAAGGGATTCATCCGGGCCCCTCCCGGGCCCCTCCGTGCCCAGCCGGGCCCCCGCGGCCAGCCCGGGAGGGAGCCAGGGAGGGACCCCCTCTCCCCCCCGGGTCTGCGGGGGGAGGGAGCTGGGGGAAGGAGCAGCCCTCCCACTAAATCAAACTTCTGCAAGCCCTAAAAAAAGCCTCCTGAGACATCGGCTGCGTGAGATAACTTCGAAAACTGCTGTTAAGCTCAGTAGCTCAGTAGCTACTTAGTAGCTTAATTCTTAAAATTGGGGTGGGCGAGAAATCAGCGCGCCCTTGTTTCAAACTTTTAGCAAAACGCATAAGCACAAAGGAATGCAGAAAGTCTGCTTAGATCTAATGGCGATCACAGCCTTTCTTATTTTTATTTATAAATGTAATGATCTTTAATCTCTTGGGTGTGTAATAAACATAACCAAACAGATCTTAACTAGCAAAATTACTCATGCATAGTTGGGAAACAGAATTATTCACCTTCACTGCTTCTTGCCTCCTAACGCTCACTTCTTTCTCAGCCAGCACAAGAATCTATACCTTACATTTAACAACTGTTTGTATTATACATGCTTGTTCTGCTCACGACTACGGTACGCATTTGCACAGTGCCGTTCAATCTAAAAGCCAAAGAAACGTGTAGGAATGTAACCAGTGGGATTCTAATAAAATATTATCCACTTCTGTGGAATCCCAGAATTCCTTTAATGGTATTTAAAATGTCCTGCTGTAGATGTAGTGTGATTAGCTTTTTCTATTCATTTTTGAGTTCTCCATAAATAAGAAAGTATTTAGATCATTTTTACTCTAAAAAGAAAAAGCTCCATATATTTCAGTTTTGCACGTTTAACATAGTTAGCTATTACATAAATATTGCACAGTCAATGCTTTTGCTATTCTTATTTCTACGCTGTATTAGTAGTAATATTGATGTATAGATTTTTTTGCTCAGCAGTTTTGCACTTCTCAGGATAATCTCCATAAGCAAGGATGAGACAACTGAAAGTTTTGAGTTGTGTGGCAAGACCAATAACTGCCTGCTTTCTGTTAGTGTTCTCGCTCGAGAGCTCACTTTCGTGTCTGCGTGAGGAGTGGTCAAGTTGCTGTAAACATCTGACTGCTCTGCAGAACGCTACTGAACAGTTAAAATGATCCGAGACAGATGCGCCATCTCCCAGGCAAGCTGTGCTGCTCGCGTCGAGGGGAGTGAAGTGTGTATGCCTGGGACAGGCAATAACCATCTGCTGATTCAGCTCTTGTTTCAGGGGCTCAGGGGATGGGACGGGCTGAGCTTGGAGGAGCAGATCTCGCCCTCTCCGAGTTCCTGTGAAAGGAATTAATGGTGGTGTTCCCAAGCAGGGAGCTTTAATTTTGATTCTGTGCTGTACCACAAACCTCCCGTCCTCTAGTCTTTCTGTGCTGAGCTCTAGCACCAGCTGGAAACCAAAATAAACACAGGACGTGAGGAACACAATTATATCCTCCTTTATCTCTGATTATTAACCTCCTTCTTAGCCCTAAGTCTTTACAGGTTCCCTCTTTCATCCTATACATTACCACACTTGAAGGAACTAAAATTAATATAAACCAAACGTATAAATACTGCTTGCCACATGTCTGCGTCTGCCTCCAGCCCGTAGCATAGGAGAGCCCAGGAGCAGCAGGTGAAGGATGTTTCTCTGCATCCACTGTGTGTCTGATTATGGTTCTGATCGCTTCCAGGCAGAAGCTGGTATGATTTCCTTTATTCTTTTAAAAGCCCAGCTCTAAGTTCAAAAATAAGAGGTGCAGATGGGCAGATCAGCATTAAGATAATGTACATCTGCCTTCACATACTCTAACTTCACTATTATATCAGAGAGAATTCTGGAGACGTCCAAAGAGACTGCCTGCCTAAGTTTGGGCATTTTAACAAGTCCGTTCATTTCAAGTACATAGTATTGCCTTAACAAATACATGTTCTGCATATTCCAGCCTTGCCCAGGGTTGATTCACACCCTCTGCTTCTCAGTTCACGCTGTGAATATTTATTCAGTTGTGTTTCTCACCTGCTGGATTTCAAAAATAATTTTGTTTTCTCTGAGAGAGTTTATCTCTGGAACAGCTGAGAGCAAGCTGAGAGTTTAATGGTTTGTGGACCTAGATATTGTATTATAAATATTCTAAGTTTCTAGTGCATTTTTTGTAACATAACGTATACATTTTTCGGTGTGTATATCCAGGTATCGCGTCTTACAGTAAAAACTTGGCCTGTAAAAGGCCACATTGAAATTCCATTTGTAACTACAAAATCATATTTACTATACTTCAGGATAATCACCGAGACATCCTAGTTTAGAATACAGGGTTAAGGGATGCTGCATTCTCCCCACTTTTTAATGGTTTTTGTAGTACTAGCAACAAAAGTAAGGAGTCGGGCCCCCAAGTACTGATACATATTTCTTAAGTATGTTTTCCTTCGTGTTCTGTTTTTCTAACTCTGCTGGCATGTTCCTATCATGTTTTTGAAAATATACATTCCCATGGAATTGCATAGCTCATCATCTGGGAAGGTACCAAATACTGTAGTTTTTACTGTGTACATCTGACACCACTTTGCTTACAGGCAACTTCCTTGCTTTGGTGGTAGTTGGTCTTGTTTCGAACGCTGATGTGATGATACCATTTTTATGGCTGCTCAGGTGGAGGCTTTCTTCTGGCTTTTGGCAAAGCCGCAACAGATGCTGAAAAGGCAGACGTGGTCACTGGAAGAGACGTGTAGAAAAGGTCAGCCTGAAAATCTGCTGTAATGTTGCTCTTAAGCCCTCTGAAATACAGAAGTTAGAAAGAGATTATAGTCTCTCAAGGAATTGATTTAAAAAGTCAGAACACTCAAGCTAAAGAATAGTCTGTCACGAAAGAGTTTTTAAAATGTGTTCATTTAAAAACAGCGTTGTCACATTGCTCATGAGGCACCAACTTAAGTAACACGTTTGCATCATTTATCATATGATATTCTTACAATTTCCACTAGAGTGGGTGAAATTGAAATGTATGTATTTTTTTTGAATCGGATATCTTTGTGAAATATTTGCTTGGCACCTTTTGTACCATTCTCTTTACAATCAAGTTGACTGCATGTAATTACTTCATGCTGTTTGTAGGAACGCCTCATGACAGAGAACAGAGAAATGCTTATAGAAGGTACGGCTGTAGAATCGCAAGCATCAGTAGATCCTTCTAATGATAAGTAATTCTAGCATAACTCAGTTGACAGTTTCCCTCTGAAGTCTAATCCCTACTCTCAAGTTTACAACAGATCCCTTTCAATGAAAGGGTTTTTAAAAATTTTATCTTTTCTAAAAAAAATTTAATCCCATTTGGCAGCCCTAGAATGATCTTTAAATCCGGGCATTTTAAGTGAAATGTATTCAAGTTCTTCTGCCTTCACACCTGCTTCCTTGTACTTGTGAATTTTGACTTTCACACTGGTGGTACCTTCAGCTAGAATGGTGTTGAGAAAGAGGTAGGCTATTCTTCCAATTAAAATGTGACTAATTTTATTGAGGCTGATGAATCAGTCGGGGACATAATAGATTAGGGCCTGCAGGGAGCACTGATGGGCACCCTAACTACAACAAATAGATTACATCGAGAAGTGTAATTGTGAAAAGCCGAAATAATGAGTACTTAGAATTTCTATAGTGCCTTTCATTCCCAGGCTCCCAATTTCTGTACCAGCATTAATTACTGTTAGTTAACCATCACAAAAGCTTTTCGAAATAATAGTTATTGTTAACCTTATTTTATAGATTGTTTAATAACTGGAGTTTCTCCAGATTCACACTTGTGTAACTGAGATAAGAATTTCTCCCACAATCTACTGTTGGCCTTGGACTAACATCTAGTTCTTAGCTTTAGCAGGCTACGGATAATTGACTGTTTCAGAAAAGAAAATGTGGAAGAAAGATCTGCTCTGTCATAAAATATCCTTTGGATTCAGTCTGGGAGTCATTTGTTAGTTTCCTTTCAAAAGAAAAGATGGGAATGGGAGAGTGAGTGCATCCAGAAGGGAAGGAGTCTGCCAGAATTGTTTTCTCTCAGCTTTGCTGTTGAGGTAGTTGCCTTTAAGCACTCTAACTCTGAGTGTCTCAGGCTGCAATCCAGAACAGCTCACCCAGTAAAATTACAGGTATGAAATGGGGATAGAGACAGGGCCAGCATGGACAACAGGAAAAAATGTTCAGAAGCTGCCATGTTTGGTGCCTCGAGAAGGGCCTAGGGAGAAAAACAGCAAAAGAAGAAAAGGCTGGGGGGGGAAGACAGCATTAACCTAGTTAAGGGGTTTGGATTCCTACTTTGGTATTTCATCTGAGCCCTGTAAAACCCCTGGCACTGCAGCCGACCTTGATATTCTTCAGGGAGAGGCAGGCAGAATGCTTTCTGGACCTGCGCAAACCTGCCACCTGAGTGTACCTGTCCCATCAGTTTCCTTCTGGCACAGAACTGCTCAATGGAGCCTTGGGCACATGAAAAACTGCTACAGCTTGCACAGAGCATGCTGTACAAGACAGGTTTTTTTCCATGTTTTGATTCTCATTTTTTGCTAGGTATTTGAAGTCCCTGACAAACATGAGCACAGAATGCATTCGCTTTCTCTTTAGGGCCTTCTTACAAACCTTTTCAGCAGTGTTGCAGCAGTGTTATAGTCTACCTGCTGATATGAAAGCATACACAGGTAAACTCTGCATATCAGCACTTCTGTAGAACTCAGAATGTTTCTCTTTTGTTTACCTTTTCCTTTTGCTCCTAGTATGCTTTAACTGTTGGTGTTGCCCAATAACAACATTTTCACAAGCTACAGCACCACCTCCTGCCCAAAGTTGGGCTTTGTTGTGAATCAAAATAGCAAAGCAAAAAGTTCTCTTAAAGGTGACTCTTCTTTTTTTTCCTGTATGAAGCAGAGCGCAGAAAATGTTAACTTTTATTCTTTTCAATTGACTTTTCCTTCCTGTGTTTTACAATAGAAATTTCAGAAATACCAGGTCTGCTTTTACTGGAACACATTCTCATGGTTGTGGTGTGGTTTTGCTAGTGTAAATTGCATTAAGAAAGTTAGCAGCTGTTGCTGTTTTAGGAAAAAACAGTACAAAATGTTCCTTTAAAATGACTTTTATTAATAAGCTCCAAGTTCACAGATGATGTGCACAAGGCCTGTAGAGATTTTTGCCGAGAAAATTACTTGCAGAGGTCTGTCTTGCATGGCTTTAAAGCTTTTTGGGGGCAATATCTGGCTTTTTGTTCTGGTTTTGTACACCACCTAGCCTTGGTAATAGTGACCTAAACTTCGTAACTTTGACAAGACCTTGCAAGATTAGCTATGTACACATGCAAAATAAACTTCATACAGCTGTAGCAATGAACAACAAATGTTGCTCTAAGGCAAGGCAAGATAGTTTTTATTTTAGGTGGTATTTCCTAACTCTCACTCCCTCTGGAACAAATAATGGATTTAGGCTAGACATAATGTAAATAAGGTATGAGTACTCTAAGACAAATGGGGAGGGATTGCTGAGCAGGGAGATGAATGTGTAGATAAGAATGCATCTTAAGATTTGGGTGAAGTGCGGGAAAGCACAAAATCATATATACGGCATAGCAATTATACCGTATGTAATATAGCCCTAATTGATACAGCCGGCCTTATGGGATGCAAACTTTTAACTGAGAGCAAAATTTGATATTTGTTTTTGGGAGCATATACAACTGGAATGAGATACTGAAATCTGAAGATCTGTTTGCTTTCACTTACGGTTGTTTCTGCAGGCACATGCACCTAAAATGCTCCATGTATAGCAACAACAGATTTACAGATGTCATCCCATACATGTTTGTGTTTAAAATAAAACAAACAATGGTGCCCAAAAGCCTGGGCAAGACTGTAGTGAGATCTTGAGGGTCAAGGATGTAAGGAAAAAAAAAATTAAAAATCCTGATTGTAGGGAAAAAAGAACAATCTTTTCATATAATGAAGCCTTTATTTCATCTGCATAAGTGATCCCTTAGTCATTGCACAGTGGCCGGGAGACTGCAGGGCGGGCGCCATCCTTGGGCTCCCACTGCTGGCTTTCCTTTGCAAACTGCCTCAGAGGGCAGAGCTGAAATGTGACTGACGTTACCTGGACCCAGCTTCTGGCTTTGCCAGAATAAACGGTTCAATATGATCACAGAATCCACTAGGAGACCATCCTAATATGTAAAGGGACTTAGTAGGAAAAGGCACTGTGCCGAAGTTCTTATACTGCTTTTGCAACAAATATAAGGAATACCTGATCCATTTATGGAATATTTGGTACTGATATTTGGTACTCTCTGGTACTGATAGTGTCTAGTATGCATCAAAAACACATAATGACCTCTCCTAAATACACCTAATACAATGGGATTTGGCTCCAAATGCATTTAATTCCAAGCGATATTGATCAGCTTTAGCCTGTGCATGAATCCTCGACACAAAGGGTTAGAAATTAAATCAGATATAGTGTACACATCAAGTGTCACCTGGGCAACATCACAGCAGCTATGTGAACTATTCAATTGGCAGCAAAAAAACCAAAAGAAAACCACCCCACAGCCCCAAAAAACCAAGAAGGGTTCATCTTAACTCAAATCCTTTCACAAATCTAGGTTAAAGCCTAGCCAGGAGGGGCCAAAATAAACTGATGTGGGCATGCTTCTTGCAGCAATCACTAGAACCTTGACTGCTGTAGCAAGAATTCTGCACGCTCTTCCTGTTGTTAGCTCCTCACTTAAAGTATGTATGAAAAATGTTCTAGGAAATGCAAAAAATATGAGAAGGATGAAAGTAAATCTTTCAAGCTAAGAAGAATCAGTGTCTTTCCCACAGATATTGTTGTCTTGCTTTACTCAGAAATGTAAAGTCTGAATGCTAGAAAGCAATATTTTTCCCTAGGAGCTACGTAAGCCATTTCTGTCCCTTTCCCAGCCTGGGGCTCAAACAGTACATTCTGTGGTTGAAATGCTAGCCTGAAGGACACCCGCCTACCATTAGCCAGCTTATTATATAACTTTGGTTGTATGTATGGAGAAGTACACTGGGTTTTAGGACTTTAGTTGATACCTTGTTTTCCCGCTACCAATGTAATTTTTCCTCAAAGAGAATGAATGAGGTCTCCGACAATCTATTTGTTTACTTTTTTATTTGGGAACCAGGGGTTGAAGGATGGGAGAGAGTTAAAAAAGCAGATTTTCTTTAGATTCCTGAGACCTATGCGTCAGAATGTCCGTGAGCAAAGGTTACATAAACTAATAGATTAGAACAAGATTTAGTTGCATAAACACTGTTACTGCATTTCAATCTGTCACAGTCAGCCCTGCAGATTATTGTAGGCAGAGCTAGCCTGGGGCTTACGGTCCATCTCGCTGGACTGCCTCTGGCACTGGATACACTGGAAATAGCATTATTCCCTTGCTGGAGGGCTGCTCTGATATCTGTGTGTACTACTTTACAGGTCTTATTTTACAAGCCTTATTTAATACACAGTGCTGTTGCCCCCAGCTTGCGTCTAATTTGGAATGTCACCCTGGTATATTAGTTGCATAATAATTTTGTTTCTGTGTCATTTAACCAAGGGTCATGCCTCATACGAGGGTAGTCTGATGTAGGCAGCCACAGGGACTAGATCCAGATCCTCCTCAAATTCCCCCATCTTTCCTGAAGCCTCTGTCCTCTGTCTCTCTTCCTTCCATCATACTCTCCCCAGCATATCCTGGACGAGCCTCTCAGCTCATCTGAGAGAAGTCAGGGAGACCAATATAGGAAGGCTCCTGCTGCATGAGGCAGAAGTGGGGATGGGTGTGCTGCCCAAGC
Source organism: Morus bassanus (assembly GCA_031468815.1). Lineage (NCBI taxonomy): Eukaryota > Metazoa > Chordata > Aves > Suliformes > Sulidae > Morus > Morus bassanus. The sequence continues at coordinate 11,153,632 of CM062583.1, forward strand.
ATATTGTCCAGAGAGAGGGAGCCCGGATTTAGGAGTGTTGTGTGGGCTGGAGTCAATCCACAGGCTGCGGGGCCAACAGACAACTACATTATGATGACTGTGGTCTAAATTGTTTGGGAATATTCCAGATCATATGGGAAAACAAAGCCTTTCTTGGAGCTGCAGAGCTATGTTTTTTCAAGTGCATCAGGGTCAGAAATTATGGTCCCAGGCTGCAGTACTTTCCTTTTGTACAGTGTTTTCCTTGGTGCTTTCCCCAGCTTCTTGCTGATACCATTTCCTCATTTTACACCTGGGAATTAAGGCATTGAAGTTCAAGTCTTTATTTAGATGCTTGGATTCCAGCAGGCTTTGTTCATAGCACCTAGCCCTGGGCACCAGCTAGGATCTAGAAAAGACTCCGATACTTTTGTTTCTATTTGTCATCCGAAGACCAAATCATTTTTTGAATCACACCATTTGCAAAAGTAAACTAAAGAGGTTTAGTATACACATGAACGTGTTTTGGATAAGAGTTCAGATCCAAGTTTGCAAGAGTGTCTTGGTGGATGAGTCACGTAGGACAGAATTACTGGCGATTTCTCAAAGTGTAATGTTTTGTACTGGTTTTTTTTCCAGCAGCAGGCCCCGGGAGCCCTGCTGGCTTATGTGGTGCTGGCTTGCCTCCTTTCCAGCTGAGAGTAATGGAACAGATGGAAGACTAGCAATGAAATGCAGAGCAAAGCTAAACATGTGATTAAATTCTCAAAAAGGCCAAAGCCCTTATTGCATGAAAGGCAGCTTAAAGCTACCCCAAAAATGGCTTGAAGGGTTATTTTTTGTGCAATTATTTATTGCTTTTTGCTACTGGATATTAAGCATCTGTAGAAAACAGAGGAGTCATTCTGGTGGTTTTCCATGGGAGGAAATGAGATCTGGGAAAAGGAGAAATGAGAGTAGAGTGCCCATGTGATAGTTCCTTGATTTAAGACGAGATTTAAGGTTTCATGTCATGAAATCTTCGGTTTATAACAAAACATGCTTAAAAGAGGGATCTTGTTTGCATTCTCCATAATCAGCTGTTGTTCTATTCATTCGATAACCAAACAAAAAAATAGTGCTGTGTAGAGATTTGCTAAGTCTTTGAAAGAGATGAGATTGCTTATATCAGCAGGCTGCCTGGCAAACTGCCAAGGCAAAATGAAGGCAAAAGAACTGGTCTGCTTTGTTGAGAAAGCTGCTCTTAAATCCAAGATGAAAAAGAAAAGAGATGACATGGCTCAAAAGCACCAGTTTTCACAGTACTGAAAAGCCTGACAGCTTTCAAAAAGATTAATCCCACAAAGAAGAGTACTATATCTGTGTTGCTCCTTGAAAACAGTTATGTCGGTAGGGTTACAGCATTATTCCCAAGAAAGATGAATGTAGATTACCTGGCAGATTTCATAATGACTTTATGAAACCAACAGATGAGATAAAACCACATAAATCACCTTCCTTTCCAGAGAAAAATAAAATTGCAGAACAGAGGCTTATTCGTAGACCATACTTGCTGCAACTGGGCTGTCTAACCAGCAGTTATCTTCTCCCAGGCAGAAGAAGCCGAAGTCAGCATGCTGCTCGCTAGATTTAAACACTCTAAATGTGTCTGATAGCTGTTCTTTTCTAAAAATAGATATACAGGCGCCCCCCCCCCCCCCCCCAACTGGCATATCCTTAATTAGATGTGTAAAAATGGCTTTTTTTCTGATGATCTATCTATCTTCAATATATAATAATGGAGTCCTTAAAGAGTAAGGCTGTTACCGCTTTTTAACAGTGGCTTTTTATTAGGCTATCATACGTATTGTAGTGCAACTTGGGCAATAAGGTTCTCCAGGGGAAGGAGTCTGTCTCAGTTTTTGTAACACAGAACGCTCATTGGATTAAATGAATAAACCTCCCTTAGAATAGAGACTGGAGCCCAGTCTCCTGTCCCCATACTGACTAATTACTAGAAAAGATTGCCATGTTCATTCTCGCTTTTTTCCTAATTCTCAGTGGATCTTCAAGGTCTTAATGCCAAGTGTTACCTTATGCAGGCTAAAAGTATTCACGCACACTAGCCCAAGCAGGTTGTTCTACAGCAGTCGAGGCCAGCCCGAGTTGGTGTGGTTTTACACACACACACACACACACAAAGCCCCACGTCCCCCCCATGGATTCACTCTCTGCCTCAGCGCTAGTGCTCGTCTAACCCTGCACTGTCAGGTTTTTGCTGTGGAGTCTGATGAGTGCCGGGAGTGGTAGGAGAAGGGGAAGGAATGCAAAAATGACACAGACTGATTTACGCTTTGGGGAAATGACGATACAGGTAGGTCATGATTCTGAGGATTATTTGGATGTAGATACCTAAACACTACTTTCTGGGTCTAGTTCTTGGTCAGTCAGCACTGGGAAGTCTGAGAATTTGAGAAGAGCTCATTTTCTTAACTCCTGTACATGAGAAGATGGTCTAGTTGCAGATAGTTTTAATAAGATAAGCATTTATATATAAAAATGGCATTGCTTTCTTAAGTAGAACATTAACATGTGATCAGATGGATTCTATCTGTAAATTATCTTTGAATTACAGCTGCTGCATGTTTATCAAATTTTAATTTGAAGTTTTTGTGATATTGCTTATCTGAAAGAATTGCTTTCCTTGAAAAATTCTATGTGAGAAATAATTGTGCTGCTTAGGTCAAATGGAAGGTGATGGTCAGTTTTATGTTTTCAGACAGTCTCAGATGCTTTTCACTTGCCTCAAGTGTGTGTGAAAACCCTTGCTCTGCTAGCTCCTCTACTGGACTGACAGGAATTATTTTGGGTATCTGAGCATAAGCAAAAACTGAAAACTTGGCACTGCGTACAGAATGCCAATTTCAGTAAGGGGCTAGCAGTATCGAGAGTGGAGAGCTTCCGACTGGTTATAGGCATAGTAAAAGTTAAGTTTTGGCTATGGTGAATTAGTTATCTTGAAGGCTCTCTCAGACTGCATTAAAGTGCTGTTACTCTTCAGAAATGCTCAAAAATACTTTACAATGGAGATATCCAAGACCCGATCCAAATTGACTCTGGCAGATGACATTCAGGCACGTGAGCAGTGTTACCCACAAGACAGCATATTGTTCCTGGAGGGCTATGTTATTGTTGGAGACTAGAACATATGCCAGAAATGCATTAAGCTAAAACCAGCCTGGTTGCAGGTGCAGTTTCACTGGCTTTAAGTGGCGTTAAATCAACAGACAGCAAATATCAGCCTTCCAGGGTTTACATACAGAGCCCCTAGACAGAGATACACGAACAAATTGCAAGCAGCGGTTTTGTGAGTCAGCTCAGAAAGGCACTTCCAGCAGGGCACTCTCCCAGCGGGGGCTCTTGAACCTGTCTCCTCAAGGAGCAGCTCTGCCAGCAGCAGAGCTCAGGAGGTTCAAGGCTGATGGAGGAGCTCAGCAACCCCAGTCTCAGCAGGTCCAAATCGCCCCACCTGGCATGAAAAGGTTACTAGAAATGACGGCAGTCCAGACAGTGCAAGAAAAGGCTGTAGGGTTATAAATGGGACGGGGTGAGAGGAGGACTTCAGCACAAGTTTTTAGGTCTGGTATGGAGGAATCAAGAGATCAGGATGGTCTTCCCACCCCATACTCTCTTCTGAAGAGGGGTAGCCAGCCAAAGTGTGGTTAGTGAATTTTAGGTTAGACAAAGGGCTTCTGGACTAGGACTGGGCTTCTCTTTTGAATGCAGGAGCCCTGATTGCCTGAATGGAGGCTGGGGTGACAAAAACTGGCCTGCGGGTCTGCGAGCTCTGCCCGGTGATGCCCTTCTTCAGCAGGCAAGCAGAGCTTAACTGCCTTTCCCCACATGAGGTGACTCAAAGTCTTGGGGCTGGTGGCTTGCTTTCTTCTGATCTTCAAGCACCCAAATCAGTAAATAGTAATTTTGAAAGCTCTTTTTCATGGCTGGGCATGGGACTTTAATGTCATGAAATTAAACACATTCTCACATGTTTAAACCCTGGGTGGAGTTCTGGAGGAAACGTGAATGCTAGTCAGGTTGAGCAACAGTGGTGGAACTGTTCTGCAAAAGTCCTGTTGAAAAACAATGTTTCCCTTCTTCCCAAAAGAAATTCATCAACATTGTCTGGATTTAGCCTAATGTATCTGTAGACTATTGACTTCTCAGTTTCCTTTAACTGTCAACTTTGTTAAAGAAAGATGCAGAATAAACTTTCCAAATTTGAATTTGAGACATCTTTACACCTTTTCTCATTAAATGTAAAATGAAAAAGCTGTATGCCAATCACATCGTTATGGATGCCCAGATGTGCAGCCTGTTGAGGTAAAAGTTGGTCACTAGTATCTGTCAGTAAGAACATTTTGATGCTTTTTAATGAAAATAGTCAACCTTGCTGGACATACCAAGTCAAGGACAAGAGAGCCATGCAACTTCCTCCTGTAGAGGGTTTAAAGAAAAAGATAAATGCAATATTATCCTCGCATTGTTTCCTTTATATGTTCTTGGAACATCATTTGTGCAACTTGGGACAGGTTTGGAAGATGCATTTGACTGGAAGGGTCATACACTGAGTTGTTCCACTGCTGGCCACTGGCACCCGTGGAACAACGTTGGAACAGCTACGAGTGCCAGGGGTATGTCTTATATCAGCCAACGGTCTTTTGCTAGAAGAAGAAAGGAAGCAAAATGCTGTAGAGTTGTCCCCTCCCTGCAGCACCACTGCAGTCCTGTACCACTGCGGGGAGAGCCGACTGGGCATGACCCCGGGCCTCCAGGAATGCTGATAAGAATGCTCTGGAAGGGTCAGGTTCAAGGAACTTCTGTTTCCGGCCTTGCGGGAAGGATGCACAAGGTCAGCACAAACAGCTGACTTCAAGTGCCGACTCTGCTTCAATGCTATAATAAACATGGCAAGTAAAATAAAGCAGCCGGAAAGCTGCTGCTGACCCGTGCATGGCTGTTAACCCCTGAAATGCTTCCTGACCTGTAGCCCGAGGGAGTAATTGCGCAGTGAGGGTGGGGGGTGGAGGGTGCGTGTCTTAGGAACAAAGCCTGGAAGCATATAGAAAATTACTGGGTTTGCAGCCCATTTTGAAGACTCAGGGAGCAATCTTGTGTGCCTAAATGCATCAGGAAGGGGGTCTTGCTCTCCCTCTCCCAGCTGAGCTAGGCACGATAGGAGGGTACTGGGTGAAGACTTAGGAACAAAGTGAGAATGTGCTGTATTTTACAGGAAAGACATTAACTCCTTCCTGAACAGAAAGGAACTTGAAAGGGTTATTTTCTGATACTTTGGCATCCTTCTCCTTGCCCTGTCAGAGACCCAGCCAGCCTGCCTTCTGCGAAGCTTTAAATGGAGGGGAACAGGCCAGAAATAAAAGCAGCTCACAATACAGAGACAAGGAGTGGTGCTTGGGAAAGGACCGAACGTAGCAGCTGATAAAGGTGAGTGAAAGAGGAGATTCTTTACAGAAGCAGGCCATCCCGGATGGGGACAAGACTTCGCTGGCCACATCTGTCCTTGACGTTCCCCAGTGCACCGTGGGTCACACCTGGCAGCTTGGAGGACCTGGATGCCTGTGTCCTCGAGGCGGGGTTTCCCTGCTGGGGGAGGATGGGACAGGGGCTGCTCAACAGCAGCACCCTCGGGACCCTGCCAGTGCCCACGGTTGAGCCCCTATGTCAGGCCGAGCGCGAGGGCATGGTGCTGCCTTCACGCTTGAGTGCAGTGAGGGCCAGCCTGGCCGCAGCCTCCTGCAGTTGGGGATCGCCCATGGGGTGCAGAAGCATAGTGGTGCAGGTGGCCAGCCGTAGGTGGGCAGCCGTGAGCCCAGAAGTGCCCACGCCAGGAGGGCATGGTGGGGAGTGCAGCTGCCGGGGCGTGGGACTGGCGGGAGGGCAAGCGAGCCTGCAGCTGCAAGCACCCTGATGTGTGTGCTGATACGTACTTTTTTTTAAAGTCACTTTGGTTCAACTAAGATTTATTTTAGTAAGTGGAAACAGGTCCTGGAAAATGACTTGCAACAGAAAATTTGTGCTAAATTGTGTCCTGTCCATGCCAAACTAGATAACTATCTGTAGCATACTGCTTTTTCCATTTCTCCCTATTCTGCACAAACATTCCCACTCTTTTCAATCCTTTGGGATGTCCTTGTTCCCAGTCCATGCTTATACAATTGATGCATTCTGGATTCTGGGTTTTGCTGGTTTTTTGGTTTCGGTTTGTCTGTTTGTTTTGGTTTGTTTGTTTGTTTTTTTATTTGATTGCTCCGGATTACCAGAAGCAATAGGCGTTTCCTACTGGTGATTTCACATATACATGAGGGTAGAAATTGAATGCATCCAGGGTGGCTTGGCCGAGGTCCCAGTTCCCTTGTATACCTTTTATAATTTTCGTTTTTCCCTTATCATTTCTATGCTCCTCCTCTTCCTGCCCCTCTTTGCCTCCCCTCCCTGTGCTTCCCTGGTGGCATTGCTGGCTCTGCACAGGCCCAGTTTCTCTAATCAGATGAAGCCGCAGGATTATCTCTCTCCCTGCCTTCTAGGCTCCATTTTATTTCCTCTCCATCCAAAGGGGGAGGCAGGAAGGGGCGTCACATCTAGGCAGGGGAAACCCCATCTCCCAATCTCCTGCCTTTGATGCTCTCTAACAATCCCTCCTCCTTCTCCTTATCATATGCTCACCTTAGCATCAACAGCATCAGGCGGATCAAGGAGCCCAGATTCTAAAGGAAATCTGAACTCTTTTGGCTTTTGTTCTCCTCAGATTTCTGAGCATCTATTTTAAATACCCTCCAAGTAACTTGGACAGGAAAGCTGGATGTGCAGTCTCTGAGTAGGGGGAAGGTAAGGACCACAGAAGTCATGCATTGCCCATTCTCTCATCTCCCGTAAGGACACTGAGTCCTCTCGGTTTTGCCAGCAGGTCTCTGAGAGTAACAAAGCAGATGAGGGGAAGGGAGAGGAGCTGCACAGAGACAGATCCAGGCTTCTGTAAGTGCTGTGTTGGCAGCAGGGGGTTGACAGCTGGACTGAAAATCCCAGGAAATTGTAGTTTTCTCTTTTACTGAAATGATGGGAACTATGGCTCTGAGCTTTAATTGAATTTAATGTAGTTTTGCAGAAGGTGGTTTTTTTGTGCTGGTGTCTTTCACTTAGGTGTGTATGTATTTGTCTTTTAGCAAGTGTTACTAGAATATACTTGTCACTGTTTCTTTGGGGGAGAAAACCCCCCATAATCCTTTTCATCTTATTCCTCTGCACATCTGCAAGTTTACAAAGATGCTTTTTGAATATCTTTTGTGTGTTTTGATAAAAAAAAAAAGAGTAAATTGTATTGCTTTACATTGTTACCTTTTACTACTAATCTGCCAGAGAATGGTTTCCCTTGTTTTTTCCACCATGTGTACCACATGGTTTTTGAATGCCTAAGAAGTGATATCCAACACTAGAGTAAAACTGAGCAGTACTTCAGTGCCTTCTGCATACCAGCTTTGTTTTACACTCTTCTTTCCTAGATAATTGATCAATCACTATTTAGAATGACCTATAAAATTTTCTCTTAAATTGAAACATGTCTTTTCCAAAGTCAAAGATTTTACTTGGTTTGGCTTTTTATTGTCAGTAGAGTAAATGTTTTCAATCAGAAACCATATTAGAAGAGTGTTCTGTGCATATGTTGTAGTTTATAACCTCCTATGATTAAAAGTAAGAAATTGTGCTGATACACTTCTGGATTTTAGGGGAAGAGGTTTAAAAGGGACGGGGGGAGCAAGCAGTAATTTCTGTTTAGAGAACTCTAAGCATGAAAGGTGACTGAAAGGTAACCATTGGATAAACATATTTTGTAAATAGTTGATCCTGTGCATAAATAAGATGGACCATATAAAGATCAAAATCTACCTCTTTTCCAGTGACTCATGCTTCAAAGTAATCATCTGATACAAAAATATCCATGATTTCCTTGCACCAAGACATTGATAAAAGCTTGCAAATAGTTGTTTGCATGTTTAAGGTTAAGCATATGTCTGAATGTTTGCAGGACCTAGACTGCAGTAAGATCCAAGTTCAAAGACCTCTGCACGGAGTCTTTGTGTAAAAGAATTAGGTTTGGGGAAGTTTTCATTTATGAGGGTGGATTAGATGAAGGCTTCATGTTTTCATGTCGGGGCTCTGTTACTCTGTAAAAGACTCTTCTCTGATTATAGGGTTTGGTTGATTTTTACCATCCAGACATTTTATCTTAACTGTACCCTAGAGCGAGCTGCAATTGCAGTTTAGTTTCTCTGACAATTACCTAGGGCTGCATAAACAACAAGAGCAGTAAACTGCATGTAGCCTTGTGATGTCTGAGCTGGTTGATAATACCAAATGTGACAATTCCCCATTAGATAACCATACCATATCCACGTTTTTCCTTCCATAGTAAACTATACATATTCAAAATATACTTGAAAAACAAGAGTGTATGAGGGAGGGTGGAACAGACAAAAATTGTTATTGATGATCATTATACTTCTGAAGCTTAATTTTTCTTTCTCTAAGGGCAATGACAAAGGGTAAATTGGAGGTAGCTTTAAAACACTCCAGATTAGCAGAGGCATTTGCTGTACCAGTGAGATAATGTTACACCTGTCTGCAGGCTGGTTAGTTCTGTGCAGAACCGCAGCAAAATCCTCTTCCTTCTTCAGCAACTCTTCTGGAAATTAAAGAGGCTGAATTCTCCATTCCTTTCCCCTGTAGTTAATGTTTTAAAATGAGGATGAAGTGTACTTGACTGGTCCCTTGTATCTGGATATTGCAAGCTGTTATACAATTTGCAGGAGAATGCAGCCTAGGAAAGATGCTTTCGAAGGCTCAGGAACTAAACAGAGAGCTCTTAATACTATTTATTAATTTTCTGTGTTGTGTAAGTATTTTTTTAATGAATCAGAAAAACCAAAAATCTTATTTTTGTTATCATATGCCATAGTTTTGTTGTTGCAAGTGACCCTCAAGTCATTGGGCAATTCTCTTACTTCCTAAAAGAAACAGAAGTTTCTGTCTTTGGTAGACGTATGTGATATTTCATTGCTTGTGGTTCCAAACCATTCTGGCCCAAGAACAGCATTGCATGATTCAAATGGCTGCAAATGATGTTACAATTTACTTTCCTTGTCAGCCTTGCACGCTTTCCCCCCCGCCCCCCTCATTTTCTCTGACCGCAAGCAACACCGTAGGGTTTGTGGGCACTGGCCTTTTGGTTAATTCTTGCAGTTTCATTGTACACTAGTAAGAGGGTTTTTTTAACTGGTGTAAACTGTAAAGCTGTATGCATATACACTATCATATGTGAAAACCCTTCTCTTTGGGCTATTAAAATTCTGGAAGATCTGAATAATTTTTTTTTTCCTTGGAGGGAAGGTGGGGGCAGTGGCAAGAGAGAGATCTTTTCCGTAAAAGCAAAAAGAGGGATAAAATAAAAGGAATGAAATAAAGAAATAAAAGAGGAATGAAAATAAATGTTGGAGTACAGTGGTCAGGAATATCTGCACGAGGGATGCAAAGAGAAGGCAGTGAACTGAGAGATCCTAAATGGGCCATTCTCCATCATTTGATCATTTGAGGCAATTTTTCTTATGGATGTGTTATAACTATTGAATTAATCTAAAGCTATGCAGCTGATAGTTCATATGTATGTTAAGAATTGCCCTTTAGGAGTATCCCCTTTCCTTTACAAAAGGTGTTGAAGTTCTTCAGAATAAAGTTTTACTCAGAGAAATTATCTTTTGCAACAGGAACCATAAAAAATCACTTTGGGGCTGCTTAGGTATATATATTCAGAGCATGGGAATAGGGACAGGCTAACTAAATGAAGTTGACATCAGCCAAGTCTCTGCTAGTGTGGCATTGAGTGTGAGCATTAAGCACATGAGTTATATCCAAGCCTCATTCTGCATCGAAAAAGCATCGATCACCTTTAAACTGGCCTGTCCCTGCGTGTGTCTTCATAGTAGTATGTCTTCCAAAATTATGGCTTAACTCTCGCGCAGTGTAGATTTAATACAAACCAGAGAAAGGAGCAGGAGTATTTCTGCATCTGCAGAATATTTGCTAATTAAGCTTTAGCAAGGGCACTCCTGAGCATTCAAATTAAGGTTAATGGGATTGAGCAGTTGAAAGACCTTCATTTGACTTGCAGAGCTTTACTCTAGTCAACAGTGCGTAAGACTGACAGAACCCAGTTCATCTGAGCTGAACTGAAAGATCAGACCTCCTTTCCAGCTCAAACTAAGCAAACCTGACATGGAAATCAGAGAGATAATGAATGTGCAAAGCCGCCCTAACTCTTCTACACTGGATTTTTTTTTAGACTTTTAAAATTATTTTCTTGCTTTCTGCGAAGAATCCACTGGGAAAGTTCAGTGTTTGTGACTGAACAGGGTGGATACCTATGTCTTGAAACATTGTCAAGGAAAAAGATACATCTTGTTTTAGCAGTTTTATTTGGCTCTCAGTGGCCTCTGAGCTGTGGAAGCAGTGGAGTGCTTTTGTTGTTTCAGTAACAAGAAAGGTGCGAACAGGTTGGAAGGAAACTTTTGGAGTTCACTGCCTCCCTCGTATGTATCACCTTGCCTGTAGAATACAGGAATCCCTTCTGTAGTTCCTTTCAAGTCATTCCTGTTTGACCTCATTTCAGTAAAAGGTACAGGTTCCACTAATCAATTAAACAAATTGTGTAACACTGCAAAATGGTTGCACATTCCAGCTTCTTCTGAGGCTCAGAATGAGAAGCTGTGTGAAAAATTCTCATTTGCAATGACAGATAAAAGCAAAAAATTATGAAAACAATAAATAAATAAAAAAATCATTGAATAATTCAGTTTGGAAGGGACCTTGGGAACTCATCTGTTCGAACCTCCTGCTCAAAGCAGAGACATGTATGAGGTCAGATCAGATTTCTTAGGATTTTGTCCACTTGGGTCTTGAATATGGTCAAACCAACGTTTGAAAAGCAAAGAATTCTTGTAACAGAAACTTAATTCTTTATATTCTGCATCTTGTTGCTAGCGGTTATCAGCAGATGCTTAAAGAGTTATCCTCTAGCTGTCCATGTGTACAGGTAGGATCTTCCTCTACCCTGGTGATAATATGAACCTGCGTTGTCTTGCAGCTCTTGAGTTGTTCTGAATTTATACCTCAATATTTTGCGTTTCTGACCTTATTAAATGTTAATAAGGAAGTAGAGACTTCTGCAGCTCATTTTGCGGTTGAGATTAACCAAGAGGAGGGGGAAACTTGCTTGTTTACATAGAGCAGGGTGTAAACATAAGTTCTCGAGGAAGTTCTTCACATATTTGGATTTGACAAAACATTTGTGAGCTTTAGTCTGCTGCTTTACTGTGTCTTGGTTTTTCTCTCCTTAAGGTCTCTGGTGTCAAACAAGCTTTGGATAGCATCTCGTGAGCATGGGCTCTCCTCTAGCCAAGCTCTAATGTTTTTCTTCTCTCAGTCCTGAGAGAGTAGAGAGATGCTCCCTTTCATTCCTTTCAGATGTTTTCTGAAAACTATAGATAATAGTTTTCCCGTCTGATTAGACCACAGAGTAATTGGGACAGTTGCTTTTTTGAGAGAGAGACACTACACTTTGACATAATAACTGTTATTTATGATGAAATATCAGGTTTGAAAAAGAAATGTATTCTTCCTAGTTCCTCCCATATTCTTTGTTTATATAATTTCAAAGCTAGCTTATACTACACTTGGACAATGGAAACTTTTAGCAATGCTATGAAACATGATTAGATAGTCTTTTAAGTCCTTTTCAATACTCACTTGACTATATGTGTGTAGCACCGCTTATCCCTGTGGATAGAGATTGCCAATTCTTTTCAGCTTAAAGGATATATAAAAGACAGCTTGTGGTGTGAACCGAAGACTTAAATTCGTCACAGAATCTCTCTGCCTGAGAGATTTTCATGAAAAGTTCATCATAGTAAATAAAAGCTTGTAAGTGGATGCAGTACTGCAGGACAACATGGTCTGCAGTTGTGACAGCTCTGCTTATAAAGGTATAATGAATCTACTTATAATAAATCATTGCTACTTAATGTACCATGCATATATAATATGCATGTTATTAGCATGCATATTATAGATACAATATATACATATGATGCCTAATTTGAGAAATTCTGTTAATACTGGTTTTATGTATTTGAAATTCTTAAGATTACTCGTCCTTACTTGATGCTGGGAAGCTGGAGGAGGGGATGCTTTAAACAGATGCTTCTGAGGCATGGATAGAGCCTGAACTTTACCGGTAAGATGAGTTTTCTGCAAGTGCAACAAGAATTTCACGTAGAGATGCTCTATTTATTTCTTTCAAACCAAATATTACAAAAGAAGGGCCAGAATACATTCTTCTCAACGTCTTATATTTAATAACTTTCATTCTGGGATTTCAGAGTGCTCTGCAATCATGAATTAAACCTTTAAATACCTACATCAGGGGCTTCTGCATCTAATCCCTGAGTCACAGATAAGTAAACTGAGTCACAAAGTGAGTGACTTGCTCAAGGTCATACAGTATGTCAGCGAGCAGAGACAGAATAAGGCAATTGTTTCCTCTTTCTAATTACTAAGCAATTGTTTTTTGTAATCTAGAAGTCAGTTTTCTGTCAGCCTACAATCTAGAAGTCAGTCTTTTCGCTACCACTACTGAGAGCAACTTCTGGAGGTAGATGGATTGCCTTTTTGAATCTTTTTCTCCAGTGTTTTGTGTACAATTCGTAAACACTGTCATTTAAATAAGCAATTAAAGGGGGTTTTGTAGACCCTGTGTAGTGTTCAATCACAGGGAAACATAAGGGAACAAGAAATGAGGGTAAATTACTAGATCTTGCTAGATAAATCGCCAGGGTTTTTTAGGCAGGAAAGAGATTTAACTATTGCATGAACCATCTTTGATCGTTTTGGTGAGGTATCTTTCAATCTGTAAATATTGTCTTCCTTTATCCTAACAGAGATGTTTGGAGAGCTTCAGATTACTGTTACTTTTGTTTATGTCACCATTATTCCTGTTTGATGCCGCCATAGGAATTGCCATCCTTCTATCAAGGACGATATGTGAACATGAAAAGCCGCTGTATTTGCTGCTGTATCTAGTCAGTATTTTTAAGGCAGATCTGAGCTTGCTTTGTCTGCCACTGTACCTAGTTATAAGGCTTTGATCTCTGTCAGCATACCGCTGAGCCCAAATGAGCGAGTTTTTCTGGGAGGCTGGGCGTGTTAGACGGAGACTCAGCTCTGCGCTTTTGGCCACCTCCTTCCAGTCAGCACAGAGCACGCCAACTGTCCATCGACTCGCACACGTTGTGGGACAGAGCTTTAGGTGTCAGGTGCACGTTCACTTGTCAGGGTGGAGTATCTCATTGCCCTCGTATTCAGAAGTAACTAACGACAGTGCTGAATCCTGACATTAAAGCTACGCTGTCCATAGGGCAGGGAGGCTAAGCCAAGCTGAGTTCATATCTTCCCTCTAACTGTTGCTATTAAGCTTTCAAGCAAACAGCAGAAATAATGATTTGAATATTTTCTAGTAAAGCACATGAATTTACAAGTAGATGTTTTAATCACTTAGCCAGTTTGGGAGGAGTTTGTTGGACATGCAAACTGCTGGCCTCTTGTGAAGATTGCATTAATACGTAGCTGTGCTCCCTTGCTGTGAGATTGGAAGCAGGCCCTAAGCAGGCTTGTGGTTTTCTGTATGATTTTTTTAAGTTCATGATGCTCCACAGGCAACTGTGATTCACACAGTTTGCAGGCTTGGGCTTCTGATGGGTAGAGGCTTGTTGAGCAAGCCAGGGCCATGTGTTTTTGCAGAGTTCCAGGTCAGTGGGTTTGCTTTGGGGGGAGTCTGTTCAGGATTGAAGGGTGGACCTAAAAAGGGAGCTCTGAGGAGGATGAGTCATTCAATACCAGACTGACCCCGTTCCCTCCAAATTGGTATATGTGATGGAATACGATTTGATCCTCTGCTGTGAAGAGGAAAATGTTCACTAGTGTCTGTCTCCTGAAATAAGTCCAAATGTAGATAGGACACTGCAAATTTTGTGCATGAAAGATTAATTCCTAAAGAAATTATGAAATGTTTTTCTCACAGGAGTTTTGTACTGCCAGTGGATATCAGTAGCCGGCAATTCTTAACAGCATCAACCTGGCAGCTGAATTAACAGTTTCATTTTTGCATAATTCTGTTCTGCTTAATTCCGAAAGACAATTACATTAATGTACCACTTCTGTAGGCACACACTGTTCACTGTAAGCATGCTTCTAGGTCAGTGTTGCCTGCTGTCATAGTATTTGATGGTTTAGGTTTTTTTTTTGAAGCCCCAGCTGCTGAAAACAGCTGGTTACATGACCATATCAGCATATTTCATTTGTCATGAAACAGTTAAGTCTTCTGACTGAAGAGACAAACTTTAAAGTGAGCTGTCAAATACTAACAGTGAGCATCAAATATGACTGTATAATATCTCATATTTTAGCTCTGTCAGGTATATTGTAGGGCAGCTTGTAGGTCTACGTGCACATGGAGACATAGTGGGAGTAATGTTTTGCTTATAAATTCCTTCTAAAAAAGATCAACATCCTAAGAGATCTTTGAAGTTGTTTCTGGGACAGATGATTAAATAGAGGTGGTGAAGAGGACACGCACTTGCACAGTGCATCATGTGGTGGTGTCAGGACTACATCCCAACACATGCCTCCCTTGTGATAGAATGCACCCCTCTCACGTTTCCCAATAATTTACTTACAGCCTCATGTGAATTCTCCTTCCTAGGAATTCAGTTAAAGTTGTCATTAAAATAGTCTCCTTCGGTTCATCCTTCTCAGGCTCTTCTCTCATGGCACTCTCATTTTAGCCTTTTTCATTTTAGAGTTCCCAGCTCTTCTTTCCTGGCTCAGACTCTGCCAGGGCTGTGGGCTGCTCCTGCTGTTTCTTAAAAGTGAATGATCATCCTCTTGCACGACTTTTCTCATGCTGTTGGGATAATTCTGGACACAATGGCCTTGTCATTCTGCCTTGAGGTGAATGTTTGAATCTATTCACTTTCTGACATGGCAACTATTTTATTATCCCCTGGTGAGGTCACTGGTAACCAGGCTGCCCGTGGTAACTTCAGCGTTTGGGGGAAGAGGTCTCTGTGTGGGTCCTCAGTAAGGAGATAGCTGAGGTTCATTAATAGTAAAAAGGGGACTCTTTCCTTTTCATCTTGTTGACAATCGATGCAGAGAGGTGTCTGTCCAGTGTGCTCAGCTTCAGATGGGGAAAAGACAAAGTCTTTTAGAAAAGCCTGATAGACAAAGTGATAATTAACAGAAACAAAAGAAAAGCTGTGACTAGTCAGCTTATATGTACGTAAAACACACATGATCTATGCTTTTCTGTGCTGTGCACTCTCATAACTCTTCTGCTCTCATGTTTTCTAGGCTGTCAAATGTTCTCCTCTTCCTACAAACGAATTATGGTCCTGGTGACACACCACTGGTGCTTCTAGTGGTGCAGGACTGAAAAATAATTCCGTTCACTTGCATACACAGTATGCACTTGTCTGTTGTGTGCACCTGATGGTATTTGTAGATGCCTGGATCAGCCTGTCCTGTAGATCTGTCTGATACTTGGAAATATATTTACAAATATACTTCCAAAATATTTACAAGAGGACATTAGCAGATTGACCTGAACAAGGCATAGTTCATTTATATGCTATTCCAAACTGGAAAGCCTAAAGGAAGATGATGGATTAAAGGTTAAGTAATTGGGGTCTCAACCTGATTCTGTATTAATCTAGTTGCATTGATATAGTTGTACTTACAGAATTTGGAGAAATTCCTTGAAGTTCCCTGATGAGTGATACCTTTCCTCTATTGTAACTCCTATATTTCTTCCTTTCTCTTACACCTCACGGAAATAAAATAACAATTGAAACCACCAAAAAACCCTAATCCCAGACACTTGAATCTGTAAGCTTTATACCATGCTAATCCTGTTTTACCAATGCCTTTCAAGTGGTTTGACTCCCTCCCTCCCGCCCCGCCCCCCCCCCCCAGTCCAACATTAGATGTTAGTGATTACTGTTAATGGACTATTTCTTTCAGGGGAGTGTAGTTAGGGAGAGGCCATCAGGTCTCATAATACTAGTGTGTCAGTCTTTGTGTAAATGCAAAACAGATCTTTCTTATCTTGTGCAAGTTATGGGTAATTCTCGATGTGGGCAAGCAGGGACAAATTTTTAGACATGACCATACTCTGTTTTTTTTTTTATTTTAGTGGTATAAGCCTCTTCAAAATGAGTACAGCTCTAAAAGAAATTAATGTCATATTAGATGATGTTCCTTTTTATGTCATTTTACCATGGTAAGCATCTATCTTAAAAGTTCAGTTGTAGATGCCAATAAGGAAGACACGTTGCTTAAAATATCAGGCCTGAAGAGAACACAGCATGAATATGCTGCATAGGTTCTGGTACCCAAGGTAACTCGGCTGTTTAGGCGGAAATTTAGTTATTTCAGTGCGTGCTGTCTTGTGTCCCAGGCAGGCATCAGCAGTGTTTATGGCTAAGTGATAGCTGCCCCTTAGATTGTAATTAAAGTTCTGTCATTTTAACCATAAACTGCTCTTGCCTTTCCAAATTTATAGCCATGGTGATTGTAATAAGATTATATAGAGTTAAGAACCTACATATAGCAGCCTTCTATCCAAGTTAAGTCTCCTAAGTTAATTAAAATCACACTACTCTCCTTGAATAAAACAAACACGTTTGTCTCGGAGGTTGGTGCCATTGCAGAAATTCTGTCTTTGTCTTATGAAGCTGATTATTGTACAGGTTACCAAATGCTGATGTACAGTGGGGCCAGAACGATGCAAATGAAGAAGTGAGTTCTGGGCAAAGACCTTGCAACCCCCTAACGCTGCATGTCTTCTCAAAAAGTGTTAGTGCTCGCCATGGAGGGTCCTGGTCGGTACCCAAAATTAACAGTCATCATCCAAAAATTTTGGTATGGATCAAATCACCTAACTCTTCCAAATTCCACACTTGCATGTGGAATGTTCTCACCTCTGAGACTGGCTCTGATTTTATCACTTATTTTGCAGTCAGATGCTGTTTTTGTAACAAAACATTGATTTGTGTGTTGACCATCACAGTTGTATAAAGCAAAAGTAAACTGTGGAAAACTTAGAGAAATAAGTCTCTGGCATTGCATGTATTTTTCTAGTAAATAGTATTAAATTTTAAATGAAATTTCTCTTTGTCTCTTTCCAAATTCTGCAACTGACTTGTATTGTTTAACATGTTAGGCAATTCATACTCCTTCACAATATGTTTAGTTTACTGTAGCAACACAGTACTTGTGAAAGAGCATAGTCAGTGTTGCATAACTTGCTAAGTTGTGGTGCAGATTTTTGCTTGAGACAGTACTCAAAAAAAAAAAAAAAGTCCTTTCCTGGGATAAAGGATCCAGCAGCTATGTTACTTTTACAGCGTTTTGTAGTTTCTTTCTTTGCTTGTTGGAGGAAATGCAAGCATGGCTGGATTTCTTTTGTTATTAACACTTCGTCTTATGTTAATATCATAGAATCATGGAATCATTAAGGTTGGAAAAGACCTCTAAGATCACCAAGTCCAACCATCAACCCAACGCCACCATGCCTCCTAAACCATGTCCCAAGTTACTACCCTCGTTATGAAAACCATGATTTGTTTTGTGGATGTCTTGTTTATCATATCACTCGTTTGGAGCCTGCCAATGCAGAGAAAAAAGCAATCACTAGCAAATACATAATATACATAATGCAGGGGCTAAATACAATCATACTGAAATATCATGTGGTATTATTATATTACGTGAAAGCTTGCTGTACATATTGACATGATGGTTAGGAATTATTCCACTTTATATCCACTTGTGTTTGTTGCCAAAATTGTAATTAAAAGTACATGCATGGAATACAAAAATACTGTAGAATTTTGGAATCATAGTTAATTTACCAATGAATGTCTTTCAATTGATAACATACATGATATTTAATATTCTGAGATTAAATTTACTAGTGCATTAAATAGGTCACAACTTTAATCATAAGTCATAGCAAAATACACATTTGTTGCTTTAAAGTAGTTCAGTGGAATTAGTGAAAGCAGCCAGATCCCCTCATAAGCTATCTGAAGCTAAGCCAAAAATGGTGGATGTTAATTCCATTTCTATCCTAATCCTTTCTCCACTTGTCTAACAATTTTCTATACATTCATAGCAGGGTATCTGCCCTGAAGGTCATGCTTCCTTGTTATTCAGCTGCAGATTTCCTTTGAATTTCCAAAGGAAAATCTCTCAGATCAACTCAGAATCTACAATAGGTATCTTTGAATAAAATTACTTTTCTATAAATTATGTATTTACTTTTTAAAAAGCAAAGTTAAGCAAAGCAGTCTTCTCTGCCCAACACACACAAAAAAGTAGTTTCAGGTCCCTAAGTACCCACTAAGTCAGCTGTGTTTATATCCATGTTTCATGTGGGTCATCCATTCCTGATTAGCTGATTCACAAAATACGATAGCATGGACTGACTCTGAACATGGTTCTGTGTTTGGGGGTTTTGGGTTGGGGTTTTTCTGTTGTTTTTTAAAAAGTTGGTCACACCATTCCCAGTACCTGCCCCCAGCCCCTCCCTGGTATATGTGTTGGTATAACCATCCAGACACTTCTGCTTCCTGCCCCTTCCCAAGTCATCAGCTGGATGCAGTCTGCACGAGCTCTCATAGGAAGTAGAGCACCTCTAGTGTGTGTACATGCAGTGTGGTGACTCTTCTGTAGGGATGCATATGTACATGTTAGGATTTTTTTGTATCCCAGGGAATCAGTGCCACCATTGCATGTGTGAAATGTAGAGTGTGGGAAGGTGGGTATGGGTTTAAGTGCCATTTGCAAAGTTTTAGGAAGAAGGGCTCTGCATGTGGAGGTTTGCTCTAGGTATATGCCATTAGCAAGTTTGCATTTCTGCAGAGGGGAGTGGTCTTCTGTGTCCTCCCTGGGCTGACGTTAGTGATCGGTGTGGCTGGATTGATCTGATGTAGTGAGAGCTAAGCCAGCTAAAAAAAAAAAAAAAAAAAAAAAAATCAGGGTCAGCAAGCTGATGTGGTTTGTGGCACACCTGCGTGCTCGCTCATGCTACTGTGAAATGCTGCGGCAACACTTGGCTGCAGCAGAGGTGAGGAAAGGCCAGGTCTACCAGACATTGATTTGTTCTGCACCCGTCACCCTCCATGCAGAGCTTCACGTGCGCAAGCCTGGCTCAGGGCCCTGCCTCTGCCAGGTGGGCAAGGTGTGCTGGTTGTGTAAGTGCTCATAGACCTTTCCAGAGTGGGGAAAAGGAGCAGGGAATGGAGGGAGAATAGGTGGCCTATAGATGGGGAAGTGTCCAGGCTGTCTGGAAAAATGTAACTTTGGATTTCAGCGTGATGGGAGAGTGCATTATTCTAAGGAAATCTGATTCACCTTGTTTGAATGGGGCTTTGCTTTCTTTTTTACTGTTTTTATCCTCATCCTTTACTCTGTCCTAAAGTATCAGGTGAGATGCTGTTTTACTTAACTGGTAATTGTTCCCATTGTTTTTAAGGTCCAAAAGTCATAGGATCATTGTTACAATTGTGCTAGCATGGAGCACAGGTCTGTCTGAGCAAAGATGCTCAAATGCTGTTGATAGTTGCTGGTTATGATGTTCCATATGTATTTGTACATGTGTAATATATGTAGCATTGGCCCACGTTTGGTCTTGATTTCAGCTGCAGTTGGAGTCTATGTGGGTGGGGCAAAAATAAATTTCTCTGGAGTTCTCTTTGAAGGTTTCATTGCAAACATCACACTGGATGTTGTTTTCAGTGATGTCAATATATTTGGACTGTTTTGTTCATCTGAATGTGTTTCTTCACATTCAGGTGACTAATCAATCTCAAATTGCATTGCTTCTTCTGGTTACAGACATTTCTGCAGCAAAGCTACGTAAAGAAAGCAAATAAAGGTTTTGGTATCTGTGTGTATATATGTACTTGAACCTCATAATCTTTATGAGAGAGCTCTTCAAAGTTTGCACAGCCTTGTATCATCTGTAACAGTATATGTTTGAAGCTTTCTTTCACCTGAGACTCAATATTTGTGACTGAGGATTTCCATTAGTAAATGTTGTTTCATCCCAGTATGTGCGAGAGCCTTTGCAGGTGTTGTCTTTTAAAGAGGTTAAATGTAAGGTCTTCACCTTGCAGACAGCTATGCTCTGGTGTTTAATCCTATTGACTCCTTTGAACCTATGGGGCAGGCTATACCCATATGTGTAAGTGGCTGCGGGAAAGGTTACGTGCTGGGGGAGATGAGTGAAGTGTTTTAAAACGATCACTTTCCCAGTTCTTGCTTCTCTTCTAAGTGCTGAGTGAGATTGAGGGCTTTTGAAAAACATGCAGAAATACATTGGTGGCCAGCCTGGAAAGAAGTGGTTGCTTTTGACTGCAGCTGTGCTCAGCAGTGCCTCTAACCCAGGAATCTGAAATTCCATTCCTGGACGAAAATATGCTTTTATGTTGTCCTTAGATGCCACCAGCCTGTGGAGTCCCCCAGGCCAGAGAGGCTGTGTGGCATACAGAGCAGGCTTGGTGCGGTTGGAGTCTGTAATGAGTTTAATTTCTAGCTGAACAAGCACATATGAAGGAGGCGAAACTGCCTTTTTTTTCTGCATACAGTCCAAATTTGAGTGAACCCTAATGCTAGACGATACTGCGTCCAATCTCTACTGCACAGCCCACAATGAGAAGCTTCTCAATGAAGTGATTGCAAATATTGTTATTTTTTAAAGTTGTCTTGCTCAATTTAATTTTATTAAGGAAAACAGCCAGCACAAGTGGATTTCAGGTGATGGGAAAACTGCAACCTGAACTATTAGCTTGCCAAAGTTAACAACGAAAATGGAATTACAAGCGTAAGCACTGATAGCAGTCTGGATCAGCAGTAGAGCTCTTGGTTTGCGGATGGAGAAAAAGGCATGCTCTTGATCAGTTATGTTGGTAGATGACTCCTTGAGCCTGTAAATATCATATTAAAAGGATCACATATTAAAAGCTTCTCTACGGAGAGGTTTAAATGTGAGCCCTTGCAGCCACTGGTGTCTTGGTGTTTTGAGTGAACTCTCCCGTTACATTTACAGACTGCTTCTGTCCACCACATTTACGTACCTTTCTTGTTGCACACATTCATTTTTATTTCAGTGATACAGTTCACAAGAAATTGTGAAGGTTTCTTTCAGGGTCCTGCTAGGGAGGCAGAGTGTAGGGAGTGTATCTGAGGGAAAGTTCTCTAAAAGGAGATCTTGTGGCTTCCACTATACTTCTGCACAACAAATTACCCTGTAGTACATGATCTGGAAGCAATAAATAAATGCTCTAGATTTTTCTGTTCAACAGAATGGGTTCTTTTAGGAAAGAGATATGTTTATATGTATGTGTGTAAATAGACATAGATATATGAGCATATTAAAATAACTTAGTTATACAAATGTTGAAAGACCTCTGTGACACCAAGGGAAAGTGAGTAGTCAGTGAGTGAAAGGTCTGACTCAATCAACCAAATGGATCACTAAATCTGGTTAGATTCAAAATCTTCAATTACAACTTCTCTTAGATGTGGAAGTGCTAACATAAATGTTAACAGATAGGATACTATACTAACCAGTAGACACAAGTGTTTTCTAACAATAGCAGCGACTGAGTGCACTGAAAAAAGGACAGAACCACCACAGTACTTTGGTTAAAGATTTTCTTGTTTTGTTTTTACCCTGCTTCTGGTGCAATGAGTATGTGCCAGTGTGAACTTGTGGATTCCCAAAGGTTATTGGCACAAGAAGTCCAAACCATGCACTGAAGCATGTACCCTTAACAGACTCTGTGCTGAGATGCAGAGTTTCCATCCAGCTCAGTGGTCCCTAGGGGAGTTTCACCTCCAGCCTTTCACTGGATCCCTCTTTGCTGCCACCTCCTATCGTGCCGGTGGTAAGCACAGGCTAGAAAGCTCACTGACCCTGTTGTGGGCCAGCTGGGTATCTGTGCCCCATGCTGCCCAGCATTGCTTGTTCTGGGAACACTGGCACCGACTCCACACAGGCCTGGCATTTCCTCGGGTTTCATGTCACATCTCCTCTGCCACAGGTGGTCAAAACAGTTTTGTCCACATCTACTGTACATTTGTGTGGACTCTGGGAAAACAGTTGACTAAAATAGCGATCTTCCTGTGAAATGAAATCCAAAGAAGCT
The DNA here is from genome assembly GCA_031468815.1 of Morus bassanus. Classification (NCBI taxonomy): domain Eukaryota; kingdom Metazoa; phylum Chordata; class Aves; order Suliformes; family Sulidae; genus Morus; species Morus bassanus. Next base: position 11,175,984 of record CM062583.1, read on the forward strand.
TCTTAGGAAGGGTAGGGGAAAAAAGGAGAACTTGTTCAGTTGTTGAGGCTTTGTTAATGTTTGAAAGCTCCAGCAGTAATTGGGTAACTTCTGAAATGACAGTGTCAAGAGACTAAAAACTGAAGTGTGTTGTTTTGACAGTATGTTTAACAATGTTGGCTTAATGACCACTGTGGTGAAAAGCTTTCTTGTTTAAAAATACTTCTGTCTTTGCTTAAGTTATCTGAGATCTCTGGATGTCCCAAAAATGGCTCCAGTAAATTCAGGGGAGATGATATTTGGCAATGTTGAGATAGCTATTGTTAAAAGCTAGAAACTAAGAAGAATTTTTTTCCCTTTGTGTTTTATGAAATGGAAAAAACCAGAATTTCAATAAATCCCGACTGTAATTCAGGGAAAAACCCTTTGTGGAAACTGAAAATGGAAATTGGCCAGTCTGAGTACACAGAGACTACAGTGTAGTGCTTTTTTAAAAGTATTTGTGACCTGTGAAAAGCAAGAAGCCCAGGCAGAAGGTCAATAGAGACTATAGTTTCCAGTAAATATATTTCCTTCTTAAATTGCTTCTTTTTCTTTACCACCATTTCTTGCAGATCTCTCTTTTTTGCCATGTCAGCTGACAGCCACCAGCTCCACACTCATTCCTACCAGGATGCACTAAGTTCTACTTGTCATGGTCTCTTGAATGTCAACAGTCACCCCCTGTCAAAGAGCTCCTCAAGTCTGGCCTATATAGGGCAATCAACTCTAGAGGAAAGGCAAAGCAACAAACAGGAGCTGAAGAAAAGCCACAGTAGCACCATCTGCCATACCCTGGGAAATGAGAGTGACACCAGGAGTGTGACAAGTCCTGGATGGTCCTTCTTGCAGCCTGGGGTGATGGGACTTGGATCAGTGGTCCAAACCATAAGCGACCAGGCAGCCGATGACAATTCACAGAGCAGAACTAAGAGTACAAACCATTTTCTTATTGCTGAACAGTCCCCAGCATCCTGGGAAGTGGGGGACACTAAGATGTGTGTAAAGAGCAGCACTGTTGAGAATGTTTCTTCAGCTGGCATTGTACACCAGCAAAGCTCGTGTGAAACAGAAGAACCAGGAACTACCCTTCAGAGAAGCCACTCAGACCTAATTCGCAGTTGCAAACAGCAGACTTATGTCACTTGCGCAGAAACCAGTGCTACTCCCTCCACCCTAAGCTCTTCTAGCTGCAGGCATGGTCCACCAGTGGCTAGGATGTCTTTCCCAACACAGAGATATGGATCAGAAACAAATGAAAATACATCTCACTATCCAAACCTTGTGACTCATCTTCCAGTTGTACCTAGAGACCAAAAAGTACCCACAAATAGCTTCGACAGCAGTGGTATTCCACGTAATACTACTGTTTACACAGACCCTGGAACCTTTCACACTGCTGTTCTAGGACCCCACATGCCTGGAAATAGTTTCTCAAACAGGACAATGTTCAGTCAAGCCACTGGGATTATTCATGGTGGTCTGACTTACAGTAATATTCCAAACTCTGCATACTCACCCATGGTGATGACAGTTCATAACAATTCTGCAGGGCCCTGTAATATAAGACAGGACCCTTGTACGAAAGCAGATGCCACGGTCCCTGCCTATTGCCATTCTTTGCCCATACCATCTATACAACTTGTTCCGCGGTTGGTGTGCTCTGTTAGCGAGTCGGGAAAAGAGCAGGCAGCACCTGGCTATTTTCATTCCTTTTCTACTTCAGACATTCTGACATATCCTAAGCTGGTGTCTTCAGTAAGTGAATCGGGCCTGGATGCCAAGAGAGTCCTGAAGTGCTGTAGCATTCCTCCAGAACAACTGCAACATGCTCACCACCGTGCTCAGCAGGAGAGAGCTCCTCCAGAAACAAAGGCTGCCTGTGTTGCCTTTAATAGCCAGCAAGGTGCAGATGTGGTAATGACAACTAAGGATATGTGGACTATGACCTCTATGAATGATTTAACCAAAGGACTGAAACCAGCTCTTGAGCGTAGAGATGCCGAGGTACAAACTCTTCCAACCAGTGAATGCAAATCTGTGGCAACAAGCCCAGCAGCTGCAGCAGAAGGCCACTCGCATGTGTTCCCAGAGGTAAACCTGGAGCAAGACCTGGAGGCCCCCAAGTCTCCAGTACGTGAAGTGAGATGGGATGACGAAGGAATGACGTGGGAAGTGTACGGGGCATCTGTGGATCCGGAAGTCCTTGGGTTAGCCATTCAAAAACACCTCGAGATTCAAATAGAACAATTCCAGACAGAGCCTGCTCAGCCAGCTGGGAGAAGTAATGAGGAGCCATCTTCTGATAAAATGGGGAAAAAAAGGCCATTCAGAACAATGATGCATTCCCTGAGGTATCCGAGCTGTTGTGCTCGTTCCAGTACTGCAGTGGAGTGAGCACGGCTGTAGAACAGCTGTGCTGCGTTTAAAGCATAAATAAATGCTGACTCTCATGTGTTAACACAGTACATGTGGACAATCCACTTCAGGATAAGTGGGACTATCAAATACACATCAAAGCAAGGAAAAACCCCCGGTTGGGCCATAAAACAGAGGACATAAGGATGTACCTACATCATGCCACCTGAATGCTCTTGACTGTAGTTAATGTAGCACTGTTTTATTCTTCTACGTTAGTTTTAAATCATATTGTAAAGCATGAGCCTTCTTTTCTAAATGATGCATCTTTTTAAAATAACAATGATTTTTTTTTCCTGTTTTTAATAATTTAGGGTTAGAAAACAAACAGAAAATGATGCTTTAATCAAAGTTCTTAGCTTTCAATCCTACTCCCTTAAATTGTTTTGGGAGCTACTTTGCTGTTAATTTATAATAATGCTGACTATAAACCCACTTTAACAGTAGACAAAATGACAAACTAATGTAATGCTATATGACAAGGAATTGTAACTTCTGCTACATAATTCTATGAAGTAGTTTTGACATTGCTAGTCTGAACTCTTCCCTTTGCAAGCTGATGTAGTTGGAGGATGCTCCTGCAACTTTCAAATTAGTCTATAGTTATGATGAATTACACTCTAAATATCCAGAACTGATGTTCACCAAGTGATTGACACAAATGTATAGTATTACCAAAGATGACTCATGTAACGTGAATTACTTACTGAATGCTTATAAGAGACGTGAAACAAAAGCTGTTCAGATTAGTCTGTCTCACTGTCATACCCTACAAATCGTAAGCAGTTTTGGCTTGCTTACATTAAAAGTAATTTCTAGCGAGTTCTTTTTATGTGCATCTATCCTGAACAGTGGTTATTTTGTTGTTGCATAACCCAGAGGCGACAGTTTGCACGTAACCTTGGCTCCTCTTGTGTTCCCTGTCTGGTCTGACATCAGTCATCTGCTCAGAGCGAGACTTTGTGCCCTCACCAAAGTACAGCTCTGAGGTTATTTGTTCTGAGTGCCTTGGTCATATGGGCAGCTTAAAGATTTCTTTTCCTCCAAACCCAACTTTGCAAACAGTTTCCCAGCGAGAAACCTTTTATGATACTGTAATGCAGCCATAGTGCAGGGGAACGTGCAATATTTTTGATGGGGAGAGAGGAGGAACAGTCATTTCTCTCTCAAAGGAAAACTTGCAGTGTCAGAGAACTTACTGCTGTGGAATTATCCATTCTTTTTTAAATGTGTGTGGTTGTGCTTTTGTTGTTTTGGTTTGGTTTTTGTTCCAGCTTCCTAAAACAATAAGTTAGCAGGCTGTCTACATAATGTTCACCTAACGTGTATATGAACAGGAGCCCCTGGTGCTTAGGATGGTTTTAAAATTTCAGCTAGAAAATCCTTAAATATAGGACCTGCTAGCTGGAGTGCACTGTGATGCATTCATTTAATAACGTAGAGTAGTTCAAGATCAAATTCTCATTCCTGGACAAAGTGGAATTAAACAGAGCTGGCTCCTGTGAAACTTGCTTTGAGTTCAGGAGGCTTCATTCAGGCCCTGGGACTTTGGCCTCAATAAAGTCTGAACTCAAAACGACTTTTATAGAAGCCAAGCTTGAAACCACTGGAATGCGATGCCTTACTCAGGATGCCTCTATAGCTGTGAGCATCCAAGTTTTGATAATGTTAGAGTTCCTTTTATGAAAGCTTTACTAGAAGTAAAGAAGTAATGAGTAACCGAAAAAGTCACTGCCACTGTTATTTAGCGTTTAGCTTATTTTATGGTCCAGAGTATCATAAGCAGTACCAAACACTGATTTGTTCCTTTCTTCAAATATTACACTTTGAGAAATTTAAGCACTATAATGGTCTAAAACTTTGTGTTCTCTGTTAGCTTGTCCTCGGGTGTGCAGGATAATTACAGATTTGAACAGTTAAACTAAAGCTTTAAAATAGCAATTGTACCTTGCTCCCATGACCATCACAATCCATACTTTTAAGCTATTTGACATGTGGAATAATCTTGATTCTTGTTCCCACCCCCCAGTCCCAAACACCTCTCCAAAATAAAGCCCCCTACTCTAGGAAGATGATAAAATAGGATCAGTATCAAACTGGTCAGAAAGAGAGTTTGCAGAAGGGACTGGAACAATATGGCAAAGTCCCTTGAGTACTTTGGCTGCTGTATACTATAAAAGCTGGAACTACTCTTAGATCTCTTACAGCTCTGGTGTGAATTACCTCTGGTTTATGCATTGGTACAGATTTGCTGTTACAGTACTGAACACTGATTATCGTTCCTGGATGAGAAAGATAAATGACAAGCAAGGGGAAAGGACACCAATGATTTGCTAATCAAGAAAAAACAGATGCTCACTCATTACAAGCATTGTGACTCTTTAGGATACTAATTGGAGTCACTGCTGGTAACAAAAATAGTGTTTGTCTTTGAGGATCTTCTGTGCTTTTGGAAGGGATTAAAATACAAGGCATATTAATAGAGATTTGGGGGTGACACACCCAAACAAAATACTCATCTGAATATTAACTACATGGATAAAATAAGTTTCGTTTGTATGATAGATACCTCTTTAAAAAGGGAATTTGGATTCACTTTGCATTTGGGTTCATTTTTTTTTAATTTAAATACAGTCAGGTTGTATATTAAGTATTCTTTGTATTAGTGCTCTGTTCAAGTGTTACTCTTGTAAATGTGAGAACTCTCTGTTTTTTAATGTTTTCTAACTTAGGAAAATCCAAATCCATGACATTCTACTTTTAAATGTAAATAAAGTAGAAGGAGAACTTACACTAGATTTATAACTGAGCAAGTCAATGCTGAACACAGATGCTTGTCAAGCTACGGTGAAATCAAGGTGTAGTATTTTCTTGAGACCATTTGAAAAGCAGTTTGCATTGCATCACGTTGCCTCTGCTCCCCAGCCTGAAGGCTCAGGTACCATTTACAGCTGATCAAATCAGGGTTGCCTTCCGCACAAATCCTCAGGGAGGGCTGCGCTGGCACGCTGGGAGCTTAACCCTTTTGCCTGTGCTTCTTCTTTCCCTTGAAATATGGGAACAGCCACCTGGTAATGCAGTATTTTGGATATGTTATACCATCCCTAGATGCTAACTAATGTCTCTAGAAGGACTGAACTGTATGTGCGACTTGATGGCCGTAGGACTGACAATAGGCTGAGATGCTTAGGTCAGGGGTTCAGCACAGATTGAAGGAAACTGATGCTGATATCAATATACTGAGGAAGTAGCTTTGAAAAAGAGTTACAATAATTGATTTCACTCTGAATTATTATTTGTCTCTAGTAACAACGGAGATGTATCACCATATGTACTGTTACCATTACTGGAGAAGAGGCCAAAGCCTGTCAGACATTTGCCACTGACTGACTTTATTAACATTGCACAGTTGTAATTCGAGATAATCTTTGGTTGTGGGGTTAAATACTGAAATAAGGGATATTGTCTCAATGTTTTAAATAAAACCCTCTCATAGTTAAGTCAATTCTTTTAAAAAAAAACAAAAAAACAACAAAAAAAAACCAACCTAAAAAGTTGCTTAGTCAATATCATATCAGTTACTTTTAAACTCAGTGTATTTACTTGTTTGGTCTTCTCCTGAAAAATGTTAATTTGTTCTGAGAAATGGCCTCCTAGAGCTGTGTTCATAACAGGCTGCTTAATGGCTGGGGGTCAGGTGGGAGGGCCACCTCACCAAATTCACTCCGGGCCCAGTAATGGAGGTGCCCCACAACAAACTCCCCAGGGATTCCTGCCCCCCCCAGGGCGATGAGGGCACAGCAGCGGGGATGGGGGTGTGCAGCTGAGGGGCTCTCGGAAGCTGGCAGCCCCGTGACAGGGTGCTGTGGGCTCTCTCTCACCCCGGTTCAGTCTGCGGTGCTCGCAGACCACTTGCCTTTGGTCTCATGCTGCTGGAAGAGACCTTCAGTTGCTACAGCCTGGATCCTGAGCTGGTTCTGCTGAGGATGGCCACAGATCTCACCCTTCATATACACATTTTGCTTAGGAACCCCTGCTCTAGAGTGAGCTTCTCTTCCTTCCAGACGTAACTTAAGAAATTGCGTGTTGTACAGCTGAGCCCCGCGGAGCAACGCTGCTCCACGCCCATGGTCCTCTGGTGGGAGTGAGCGGGGAGGAAAATGCAATGAGCTGTTCTGTGCCCCACTGTAACCAAAGACGTTTCAGGGAAAAAAAGCATCTCCGCTATACAGACGGGAGAAGGCGTTTCTTCCTGACCACTTCTCTGCTTAGAGACAGCAAGAAATAATGGCAAGCTGGACTAATTGCTTTATTGGATAGACATGTAGTCTTTTAAATCCACAGTAGTAATGACCTGTCTGAAGACGTGCTGAGGTAAGATGTTACTCCCTGTTAAAGATGGAATAAGAAAAACCATGTAGCTTTGCTCAGGAAAAACAGCATGCGGTGAGGTTGGGATAAAGCAGAATCTTGGAGCAGAGACAAGACCCAGGAACCCCAGCTCCAAACAGGGAGCGGGTTGCAGTGCCCTCCAGACACTGCTAGCCCCCTTCCTCAGGAGCTTTTCCAACTGTGAAATCGCAATGTTAATACTTCATTACCATCTGTTCCTTTCAGACATGTTGAAGTGATTAATTTGTCTTCTTAAGCCCCTTGAAAATGAAAGCACTCTATTAGTGCTAAGTAATACTAGCACTAATAGGCAAGAGAGAAGGAGGCAGCGTGTGGGTTTATGAATTGGAAATAAATAATTCTAATCAACTCCTGTGGCACCAGTTAAATAACTTTGTGGGACTTGCTGCGTCAGTCACTTATGTCTCTCCCTTTCAGGGGACTTTAGGACTTGGAGTGAAGTGAGTTTTGGTTTTGAAGTTTTATTTCTTGTCCCTCCATTCAGAAATGATCTGAAATGAAGAACACAACGTGCCTATTGAGTTTCTTTCCAAAGCCTTGTTACTTATGCAGGTCACAAGATCCAGCTGACCCTCTGCAAGTAAGGAGAATCTAATGCCTGTGAGCCTGTGGTGGAGCCCTGGGCTGCTCGTGTCTGCGAGGGCTCCGTGCCTGCTGCGGGAGGCAGCCGTGGTGCTTTCTGGGGCAACCCACTCCCCTGCCCTTCTGCAAGGGGTAGCTCTACAGAGCCACGTGGTTTGTTTATGAAGGGGAAGAGATGGGTAAGCTTTGTGGGTGATGTGTGGGTTAATAAGAATTTTGTTCCTTTTCTCGCATGAAAAGAAACTTGCAGCCAAAAATTCTGCCCACTGTAAAGACGGGCATGCTCCTTTTTCATCTCTGCAAGCTGGAATGAGTATATCCATTTTCTGTGGGGCAGCACCCCTGCCCCAGGCAAAACCAGTGCTGTGGAGTTGTTTCTTCCTCCCAGAGCTCCTTCACAAGACTAAGCACACAATCGCTTGTGGCTTTTACTGCCAGTCTGCATCAGCAAAGGGAATGGTGCATCTCCTTTGCCACAGTCGCTTAGATGTCTGGCTTCCATCCTTCTCAGGTTGTCAAAGTGCTGGGTCTTGAGCTGACAGCCGTCACATGTACAAGGGCCAATGTGTTCAGATAGCAGAGTACTAAGCTGTAGCCTGTAAGTCTTTAGAAGCATTAATCCTATCCAATATGTGACCTAAACAGATGTCATGTATCTTATTATCAGCCTTTCAATATACTACGGGCTACGCCACTCAGATGACACGTGAAGGAAGCTTAGAAAACAAAGCAAGGAAACGCGAGCGAGGAAATGACACTGCAGACCTCCATCCCATTCCCGCCACCTCCTGCTCACCTACGGGCAGAAAAGACAACTCCAGCAACAACGGTGTCGCAGGTGGCTCAGCAGTGTGATGAAGGAGAGGTTTTGTCCCCCATGGTGTTAAAGGAAGTGTAACATGATGAATCTGGGTCAAGAGATTTTGTGAACTCCTGCTGGCCAGGGTTACATCTCCTAGCTCCGCCTGGCGCTCAGTGCCTGGCGCACCCGCTCTTTCTCCCCTGCATTTTCTGGTCCCTCCTCACCTCCTACAATTTTTACTGCAAAACAGAGATGGGGTCACAGCTCCCTGCGCAGTGAACCTTGCCGAAACGCCCTTCTGTTCGTGCTGTCCAGTGCACAACTGCTGGTGGGCAGCTCTTCGCAGTGCACGAAGCACACAAAACCATCCAGGCTTGCGTGCCGTGATCCACCCTGCACTGTACTGCCCTGACAGCAACGGCAGGAGCTGGCTTTTCTGGTCCTTCCCCTGCCACAGACACAACACCCTCAGTAATGACACATGCATAAAAAGTCAGTCCTTTCATCTCCTCTGATTGCTTTTTGCAATGGCTGTAGATCATTTGCTTACCCTGTCTCTGGTGCTGGCTGTAGTGCAAGCTGCTTCACCCCAGATTGGGACTGAGCAGAAATTTCTGCATGTCAGTAAGTTTAATGCTGTCTTGTGTTCACATTGTCTGGAAAACCCTACAGATGCTGTTGCCTCAGAGAATCCGATTTTAGGAAAGCCTGTACAATAATTTGAATTCATGGTGAGATGGGTTATGTTGTAATTTCTTCTTTGTTTTCACAGTGGTCTGTGTTTGCTAAATGTTATGCTTTTTTTCAGCATCAGCCTCACTTTAACAGTAGAATTAGGGTGTAGTGTAAAATTAAGTTAGTGCCGCACTGCTGTAGCTGCTTTCTTAAAAAGGATCTTGGAAAAAAGGTGAGACAAGTGTTTCTGAGAAAGCAGAAGAGACCTGTTTTGATTGTATGATGCCTGTTGTTCAACAACCCACTTCTCCATTTAAATGAGAGCAATCCCTAGAGCCATAACACAGCATAGCTGTCAGATAAAACAGCCCTTGTGCTTTAAGCCTGCACTGAGAGTCCTGCTCCAATTTTGACTGGAATACGTGTGTGTGTACATGTGTGGGAGGAAAAAAAGTCCACAATGTTTAGGGACCAAAATCACACAGCTGTTTCACTACAGGCTGCATCTATGGTTGTGATAGAACAAGTTTTCTGAAGTAGGTTGAAGCTTTGTAAAAATGGGTTTAGGTTAGTTAAAAATTGTTTGAAACTATACGCTGCTTACATGCCTCCCTCCCTCCTAGTGTGAGCCCTTCGGTGCTGACCTTGCCTGGGGCTGCGGAAAGCAGGGACTTGCATCTCCTCTGCTTTCACCTCCCTGGAGGCCCTTCCCTCGTGTTCGAATACAGGTGTTTGTGGTGGGGCCAGCGCCCCACTTGGGTCACCGGGTCTGCGCCTTCCCTGTGCATTTTCTCCTCAATAGGTTCTTATTTAAGTGGTTTTTTTATTTCTCTCATAGAAAAATGGAATATCTGGGTATTATATGCCTTTATACAAAATAAAGTACTACTCTCTATAGGGGATTTAAATTTGGAGGCTCCTACCCTGTGCCAGACACCAGCTCTTTCCTGTATCACTTTCCCACCTTTCTAGCATTGCAGAAGCCAACTATCTTTTGCCAAAGATGGTGAATAATAACCTCGCGGAGTTTAAGCTCATCACCTCAACCCTGCCATAACAAGCAGGAGATAATGAACTATCTGGAGAAATACACTGTGCAGGGTCAAGTGCTTTTTGTTTGTTTGTTTGTTTTCTAATTCCAATGCAAAGGGAGTCCCTGGGAATAAATAGTTTTTCAGAGATAATGTCTTGAAACCAACTCAAACTTAGTTTCGTGCCCAGTTATTGAACTCTAAGTGCTCTCTGTTAGCCTGCATCTGAGCTATCCTCCAAGCAGCCAAATGCAAAGCGGCTGCCCTGTCCCAAAAGCCAGTCACTTGCAGGCTGAGAGGCGTGGGAGCTTTAGCCCCTAAACAGAGCTCTTCAGGAAACCATAAGTGTCTGAAATTATAGCAGTGAGCACTACACTTGCATGGGAAACTTTTCCATTGATGTTCTGGTTTCCTAAATTTACAGCATTTTTAACATCCCAAGTGTGCCAGGCAGTTATTCAAAATATGACTGTGTGGTGTATGCGGAACATGACTCAGGATTTATGTTTAATATTTACCTCCTTCCTCAATATTTCAAGTTGTAGCAGCCACCAAGTTTAGGATCAATGAAGCATTGTTAGAATATGACTTTGCTTATTGAATGTATTCCTCTGTGTATTGTAGACTGGCCAGCAAACTGTGGCAGAGGGTATTTTCAGCCAAACACTGCAGGGAGAATTATATCAGGCACCGAAGCAAAGCCGCACTCCTGGCCTTGGCAAGTCTCATTACAGCTATGCACAGCCTTTACGACAATCTTTCAGTGACACAAATATTGATGCCTTGGAAGAGGTTGCTGATGAAGTCAGTAACACACTAACTGACAAATAATACTTTGTGTTGGCATGTTTTTGCGTAGCTGTTGGGCCATTCCTGCTGTCGTTGAAGATGTGGTCAAGCCTATTGTAACTCGCAAAATATACATGGACATTCCTCTCATTTGGAAAGCACGTGTGAGTTGCAGTACCTATTCGTCATATCTGAACTGAGTGTGCTTTCCACTTGATAGGTGGGAAGACATTTAATTTCTGACCATCAAGGAATCTCCTGTTTCTGCAAAAGGATATGTATATATGAAGTGGTTGCTGTTTGGGATGCATTTACCAGCTGAAGCTTTGGAGGGTTTCAGGAGGAAAAAATAAATAGCAAAAAAAAAAAAAAAAAAAAGCAGAAAAAAATGGGTGAGGATTAAAATGGCCGTACCTGTGGTTTTGTTTTAGAGAACATGTGGGACCCTTAGGGAAACCTACTTGCCTATGCATCTATCACACAAAAGATGCTGCGTTGACAAACATCTGAAGGGTTGGGTATGTGCTTACCGACATGTCTGTGCATAGGGTATGGAGTCCTAATGCCTTCACTGCATACATGATGAAGGAGCACATTAATAAAGGTATTGCCCTCTACAATTGCTAGTAACCCCTATTGCAGAAGAGAAAGCATTTCTGTTATCACGAGTTAAATCTGTTCCTTTTTTCTGTCCCTCTACTTAAGGATGACAATTTTTTGGTTAAAACTTATGTTGTTAGTTTTTGCACTGATAAGTTTGGACCACAAGAAGTAAGAGATTTGTTCTTGTCTGTGGCGGGACCCTTATTCACAAACACTGGGTTCTCACTGCAGCCCATTGCTTCCAAAAGTAAGTTCTGCCTTTGGTTGGACTTCCTGGAGAAGCTACAGAAAGACCCTTCTGGGAACCTCTTTAAATGAAAGATGCATGTGGATTCAGGTCAGTGTATTCCGTACTTCTGTTTCATGTGAAGTGGGATAGACAAATAGACAGTAATTTAAAAAAGGTTGCAGAAATGAGAACTCCTTAAACTAGACGAAGGAAGAAGGCTGAGTGTGGGGTGCAGGAAAAGGTTATTAAAGCAGCTGTTTATAGTCTATATGTGAAACCATTTGTGTGGGAGTTCAAGTTTATCTCTGGCATGGAGGCAGCTTGACACAAAAAGCAAAGATTCAACGCGAGTAGATACAGCCCAGAGAGCTTTGACAATCCCCTGCAGGGAAGTAAGGCCTTGGACTTAAGCACAACTGGCTGCTGCCCCGCTTGGCTCCTTGGGCGGGTTGGTGGCTGTGAGGTCGGCCTCCAGCCACGGGCAGGATGAGCTCTGGGGGGAGGCTGGGGACAGATCTGGTGTGCAGCTGTGGGACAGTGCCAGGTCACGACTGCCTGGAAGTGAACCAAGGACAGACGTCAGAGAGGATACGTGGGAGGGAGGGCCGTGCACCGGACTGGCAGGGACAAAGAGAAAACAGCCTGCTTCCAGCAGCAGAGCTTGAAGCAACTGGTGATTCCCCCTGGGGGCTGCATGAATTTCCCTGACGCCTACGACGACAACTCTTCTATAATTTCACACTCTGGTTTGGGACTGTTGCTGCCTCTGAGAGAAGCTGCTGTCAGCTTGTTAGTTTGCCTTGGCATCTGGCTTCACCTCCAGCTGTGCCATGCGTGCTGTGCTGCTGTCGGTGTGCCGCACTTCTTTATTTCCCTTTTAAAAGGCAGCAATGTGCTGCTTAACTGTGTGGTAGAGTTGCAGGCCTGGGCAATTATATTATGGGGCGTTAAGCATAGAAGTTAACACAACTGATTCTCTTCAACTAAATTATTGCAGTTACAGAAAGATGACTGGTCTAAACAGGAACCAGAAACATTCTTTAAGACCACGTGCATAAACCCCATAACATTTGCTGTAGAATCATTGCAGCAGAGAACATTCCTCAAGTTCTTTGTGTTTTGGGTGGCGCAGAGTAGTACAGTTTGGCAGGCCATTATCTAAGAGGTGCAGGAAAAGCTTCCACTTCCACATTGAGGCTCCTGTTTCAAGGGGCTGTGGAGGGATGACTCCCACCCTGCCCTTTATTCTCACACTGCAGCCGAGCGAGGAAGCAGTCTTTGAGTGTACAAAGAAGGTCATTAAGCACTTTTGCCGAATCAAGGCAAAGCCAAGTGGTGGCTTGTTGGGAAGGATGAGCTTTATGGTGCAGGACTACATGTGTGATTCCCATTCGGCAAGAAGTAGTACTGAGTTTTGGGTACAGGAGCACATTAGCCGGTGTCATCCACTTCCCAAGGGAAAAGTCGCATGCGCAAATCCTCATTCACTATCTTTGATGTGTACGTAGATCCCTTTCATGCATCCAAATGCTTCCCTTTGTACTTTGGTTGGAGGCTTACTGTCAATACGGGTACACAGTTTTATCCAGCACTGAGGAACAACACAGTACGTAAGCCTCCATCTTTGCTACTGTTTGAACATGAGCTCATCTTGTTTATTTTTTCCATAAAACCATATCTCTACCCCACCTTTTGCCCCTATTTTAGCAGACTATCAATTTGTCCTTCACTTAGGCTAATGCCATTTTAAATTTCATTTTTTGATCCGCTATGTAGGTTTGGGTAAAAAGGCACATCTGGTGTGGCTAAGGGTATGGCAGAGGGAGGAGCGGCGTGTACTGCCATCAGTGGTGGGAGGAAATAGCCCATTAAAAATACGCATATGGTTCCTTACTCTGAAATTCTTTTAGAGGTGGGATGGAAGATGTATGAGACTGGCAAATCCTCCTAGGAAAGCATAACCTTAGCCACAATGAATCCACACAGAGAGTGCACTGCATGAAGTAAATCTACCAGCACAAGTGGCTCCACGAAAACCACTCAGACCGTCTGGATTGTGATATTGCCTTGGTCAAACCTACGGAAGACATAACAGCAAACCCCTTTGCCTGTTATGCCTGCCTGTCCAAGAGAGGCTGCTCTCTCTGACCGGGACAGTCCTGCTGGGTCACGGGATGGGGGGACACAACAGGTATATGAACGCTGCTGGTTTTCAAGGTCAGATGGGGTCAGCATTATTTCCTCTTAAATCCAAATACACAGAGAAGGATTATATAGCACAGCCTGTGTCTCCTACGTGTTTAGATGAAGAAGCCAAATACCTGAAATGCAGGTTCCTAGGGTAGCAGCACATCTGGGATTAGGTGGCTGACTTGTACTTTCTCTTATGTTAGCATTGAATTATTTGTACTCTGGCTGCAGCCATGAGCCCTACCCACAAGTAAGATCCTGCTCAAAAGAACAGCTCCTTGGTCTATGCCCAGAGGAGCTCCTGTGTGTGTAGGAAATGGTGACTCAGCTACCACACCTATGCAGAGCTGCACAGCTACTTAGGGTTCCATTTGAAGTCCTTTCTCTCTGTTAATGTATGTTTTAAGGACTGTGCAAACACCTATGAAAGGCAGCACTTCACAGACACGTGTTCTTGGAGGTGCTGGCTGGGTGGTCCTGGAAAGGCCGAGGTCTCCTTGCCTTGAAAAGCCAAAAGCATGGGCAGCAGCGCTGCAACCTATTCTTGCTACTCTCCAGAACAGTACTGCATCCTCTTCCCAGCTGAAAACTGTGATGGCAGGTATTAGGAGACGTTCTGCTCTGCTTCACACCTGGGGAATGACAAAAACAAACAAACAAAGGTACTGTGTAAAGCCAAGCCAAACAATGCACACCGGGAATCCACCGGCAGGCATGAAAAAGACCAAAACCGGAGGCTCGCCGCATCCCCTGATGTGTTTGGTACTTCACCTTTCTCCTCAGCTTAGTTTTGTCGTGGGTGAGGAGGGTGATCCAGCATTGCCCAAGGTTTTCATAGAATCATATTATCATTAAGGTTGGAAAAGACCTCAAAGATCATCAAGTCCAGTCGTCAACCCAACACCCCCAGGCCTCCTAAACCATGTCCTGAAGTGCCACGGCTACACGTTTTGAACACCTCCAGGGATGGGGTCTCCACCACCTCTCTGGGCAGCCTGTTCCAGTGCCTGACCACTCTTGCAGCAAAGACATTTTTCCTAATATCCAATCTAAACCTCCCCTGGTGCAGCTTGAGGCCATTTCCTCACATCCTATCACTAGTGACTTGGGAGAAGAGACCGACCCCCACCTCACCACAACCTCCTTTCAGGCAGCTGCAGAGAGCGATAAGGTCTCCCCTCAGCCTCCTCTTCTCCAGGCTAAACCCCCCCAGCTCCCTCAGCCGCTCCCCATCACACTTGTGCTCCAGACCCTTCCCCAGCTCCGTTGCCCTTCTCTGGACATGCTCCAGCACCTCCATGTCCTTCTTGTCCCGAGGGGCCCAAAACTGAACCCAGCATTCGAGGGGCGGCCTCACCAGTGCCGAGCACAGGGGCACCATCCCTGCCCTGCTCCTGCTGGCCACACCATTGCTGACACAAGCCAGGATGCTGTTGGCCTTCTTGGCCACCTGGGCACACTGCTGGCTCGTGTCCAGCCGGCTGTCAGCCAGCACCCCCAGGGCCTTCTCTGCCGGGCAGCTCTCCAGCCGCTCCTCCCCAAGCCCGCAGCGATGCCCGGGGTAAGGCCATGCAGCCTTCTGAGGCGGGCTGGGCGGCAACAGGCCGTGCCGCCTGCAACCATCCGGGCCGCCCTCCCCCCGGGAGGGTCCCGCCACCCCCGCGCACGGCGTGGCCGGGCCCGCCCCGCCCCGCCCCGCCCCGCTCCCCCCGACATGGCGGCCACGACCGCCGCCCGGCGTCCCACCTTCCGCCGGTCCGCCGCGCCGCTAGGGGGCGCCGCGGCGCGGCGCGGCGCGGGGGCGGCGCTCTCGCGAGAGCGGGCGGTAGTCGCCGGGCGGCGGCGGGGCCAGCGGCGCGCGGGGCCGGTGAGCGCGGCCGGGGCGGGCCGGGGTGACTGACAGGGCCGGGCCCGGCCGGGCGACACGCGGACGCGCGTTTCCTCGCCTCGCCGCGGCGCGGTGCGTCGTTCGCTCCCGTGAGGGTTTTCCCTCCGAGATCCCGCACCGAGGCCGATCCTCGGCCCCTCGGCGGGTCCCCGCCGGCCGGGGCGCTGCGGGGCCGGTTCCCCGGGCCGGGCCGGGCGCCAGCCGCCGCTGCGGGGCCGGGCCGGGCCCGGCGTCCCCTCGCGGTGCGGCCCCGGGGCCGCCAGCCGGAGGTGGTGGCTCGGGGCGCCGGGCTGAGCGGGCAGGCCGGCCGGGACGCCGCGGGCCGTGGCGGAGGGGTGACATCGGCCGCGTGCGGAGGCCGCTGGGGTGTTTTGAGTGACCTCGCTTTTTTTTTTATACCCGCGGGAAGTGAAGCTGGTAGCACTTCTCAAGTCACCCCCCTCCCGAATTGAAACAAAACCCCCCAAATTCTTTTTGTCAACAGCTGCGCTTTGCAAAGGTTGCCTGAGGAGTAACAACCTGGGTTAGAAACGCTCAGGAGTTGTCCTGCGCCGCTTCTGCTGGGAGCTTGGAAAACATCTGTTAGGTAAGGGGTGAGTGCTTTGGGCCAGAGCTTTCGGGGGTTTTGTTGGTCGTTCTTACAGCGTTAAATTCTGTGTTTCTCGTTGGGATTAAAGAAAAGCTGACAGAGGAAAAAAATTGGCTTCCGCTGGGGTTTTAGCTAAGGTATGCCGTCACGGGAGGGGGGAAGAAAGCTGACAGTCACTTAAAAAATACCGTTCGTAACTCTGGAATTGCATAAAGCTGTGTTGAGGGATATACAGAGAGCGTGGCAATGCTGTCTTTGGGGCCGTGTGCTTCAAGGGGAGCAAGGGATTTGTCAGCTGTGATCTTTACTTATGTGCCTGCTGTGCTGTACTTAAAAAATAATTTAACGATGGGTGGAATAAAACGACGGTCAGACTTCTTGTCTGAGCTGCACTGGTGACTTGAGACTCTTTGGAACCAGCTCAGAACACAGACGTCTGTGAAGACGTCCCGGTACGTGTGCTTTGTGCGGTGGCCAGGCCCTTCTAGGGCTAAAATAGACTGAAAAGGCAGTTGTGTGCGTTCAGGTTTGGGGCACAGATCCAGTACGGCGCAGGTCGGTAAAACCTACTTGAATTTTAGAAAATGTATTACCTGAAACTTTTTTTATTGTTATTATTCCTTCAGGTGTTAACTTCACTTTCTTGCTCAGAACTGTTGGAGGTCATTTTTTCTGTACGTGGCTTGTGACTTACAAAATACGGTGGTACACGCTTGTTCTGGTGTAAAATAACCCCCCCAGCAGAGGCTCCAGACAGATACTGGCTTGTGATGTTGATGCTGTACTGGACAAAGTGCTTGTTCTATTTGGGTGCAAATGGAAGCTTCTGAGATTCCTCGTGTACTTACAGTACTTTGCTCCCTGACCGCAACTCCCACGTACCTAATTTGGGATAGTTAGTTGAGAGGAACTACTGTTTTTGGTGGGACGAAATGGAAATGAAGAGGGATTTTAGTTCAAACAAGCCAGCTTGTGAAGTCAGGTCGCAGAGACCTTTGGAAACCGTTCCACATTTATAAATAGAGCCTGTCCTGTCCTACGTGAGGTTTTGTTCCCCTCAGGAGCTTTTCCCCAGCAAAGGCACGGCACGACCATCTTTTTGAGGTTATTTAGCACCGGTGTGAAATGGAAAACAATGATCTTCCCAAGGGCAGTGGGGATGGTTGTGCTGAAAGCGAAGAGCTGGTAAAACCAGTTTTCTGCTGGCCTGTGTTAGCAGAGTGTGTGGGCGAGGAAGGGCTGTCCCCTCCTCCTGTGCTCCCCCAGCCACCTGGTAACTAAAATCTTAAAAAAAAAAAAAAAATAATAAAAAAAAAAAAATTAATTATTTTTGTCCAGCAGTTTCTGATCTACAGAGAAAACCGAAAGACAAATATGGGGAGTAACACCTCGGGGTAGGCAGGCAGCCTGTTTGAAGACTAGAGGTCGTACAGAGCGTTAGAAGTAACGCGGTGACCTGAGGTTTTGCCTGCGGTGTCTTTGCAATGACAACCCTCCAGTGAGGCTTTTGGGTGTTAATAGAAACAGCCAAAAATCTGTCTGTAGCGACTGGTGGTTATTTTGCAATGAGGAATGATAATATTATCTTCCTGCCTCATTTGGGCAGTTGTTTCGGTTTCACAGCCGTAACTTTTTTACTGATTCCATGCAGACACGTACCTGTGCTTTCCTCGTCTGCGTGCGAAATGGTGGAAGCGAGTGGAGGTGACAGAACCTGTGTGCGCAGGGCTCGCTTCAGCCCCTCCACGAGGTCACCGCACCTGAGCGGTTTATTATCGGAGGGATTCGTGGAACTTCGCAGGCGCGGTGCTGGAGCGGGGAGCCTCTCGGTGCGGGGGTTCGTGCGTGCGGGCAGGGACGGAGGGGTTAGCTTGGCCGCTCTGTAGGCTCGCAGCCCCTTCGGCCCTTGGCGCTGCGGAAGAAACGCCTGCTGAAAGCCTCGGCGCCCGGCCGTGCCTTGTTGCATTTATTGCACGGATAAGGCGCGTCGCCACGCTTCTGAAGTTGCAGGAACCAGCGGTTTTGTTGCAAAACTTTCTGGTTTCGCGGCTGAACTGCCGGCGGGGTGCAAGGAGCCGTCTGGTACGAGAGGACGGCGGAAGGGAGGGGAGCAGCGCCGGGGCTCCGCCGCCGCCTCCCCGCCGCGCGGGGGAAGGAGGGCTGTGCCTTGGCCCGATCCCCCGCCCTGCACAAAGGCTTGCGGTGCCGGCCAGCGCCCCCGGGGCGGTTCCGCCGCCCCCCCGGCCTGGCCGCCGCGATAAGGGCCGCGACGGCGGGGCCGGGGGCGGGCGGCCCTGCGCACCCCGCCCGCCGCTGCCCCGCGCCTTTTCCCGAGCCTGCCTTTTCCCGAGCCTGCCTTTTCCAAACCTTGCCTTCAGCTGGCTCGGGTCGCGCCCGCGTCAGCGAGCAACTATTTGCAGTGGGACTGAAAAAAAAAAAAAAACAAACCCAAAACCCTAAGTTGCATATGACTGCTGAAAAGCACTTTGGAGTCCGTGCTTCTGCAGAATAGGAGGCTGAAAATGGAAACAGGTTTATAAGCAGGACGCTGCTGAATTGCTGCCTTCGCCCGGAAAGTAAGTGATGTGGTGGGGGAGCGGTGGGTGCGTCCCGTGACGCAGTATACCCACGGTGGGATACCTCCGTGGGGTTGGAAACAATTCGATGACGTGGAAATTGCCAGAAAGGGCGACTCCATATTGCAGCCGTGTATCCTGTTGCAGAAGTGATTGTATTTTGTTACTGTTGAGCCTAAGTGCATGATCTCGGGTATTTCAGAGCTTGGGACCTGGAAATGCCTTAAACTCCTGGTGCTATTTGGTGATAATTGGGAAGCAAGGAAATAGGTGGCTACCCTCACTTGTTTTTGTTAGAAGCTTATGGAACTTGAAAAGAGGGATTGACTCATCCTCAACTGTAATGCTAGTTTTATTGGCTAAGTTTTGACAAAGCATAGGAACAGCCATTTTATGAGAGCTGGCTGGCTGGAGGAAAGCAGCATTCATTCTCTCTGTATACATTTTGGAGAGGGACTCTGGCAATCAAATGAAAAACCAGAAAAGCAACAAACAAGCAAGTATTTTCAGAAATTTGGCTGTGCCAGTATGAAGTTGCTAATGCAGTGTGTGAAAAAGTAGCATTTCTTCAGGTATTGAGCCCAATTCCCTAGTGGCATAGATTCAAAAAACACATAAATGGCAATGCATTGGACTTGACATTTGTAGATACATAGCTTAACATAATTTTCACAAAACTCTTTTAAGCTCATTATCTACTATGCGAGCAAACATGGCAATTACATTTAACCTTTTGGACTTTGACTCGGTTGTTACCTAAGGGTATGATGAATGAAATAATAAAGAACAATATGATTTTTTTTTTGTTTACTTTTGAGTATGTGACAGCTTTTAATATATCTGACGTCCTTTTTTTTCTTGGCTGGGTATATCTCTGCCTTTGCATTAATATTTTCAGATTACATCTGGGAGCTCGGGCTCCCACTGTCGTTTTCCTCTAGGTTGACAAGCAAGATAAAATCTAAGGGGTGTTGTGAAGAGAAAGCTTACCTTTTATTGAACATCACTAGCGAGGTGAAGATCATGAAGCCTTACAGAATTGAACCTGTGAATGAATTAGAGTATGCAAATACAAGGACAAAACTGGCATTCATAGCACAGAACAGAGAATGATGTATTTTGGACTTCTGCACCCTGTCCAATTTGGTGTGGAATTAACATAAGCTTAAAAAATAAATTCAAGTTCACTTCTCTTGTAGTTGCGCCCTGCATTTCCTAGAAGATGAGATTGTTACGGCGAGGATGCGATGGAGTCGCATGCAGGGGCTTGGTGTGGCTTCTGTGCCTGCTCCGTGTCTCGTGGCTGGGGGCACCTGGGGGACGGGAAGCCCGTGGTGTGCAGGGAACCAAGGGAGATGCAGCCTCTGCTGCTGCCTCGCAGCAAATCTTGTTTTTTCAGCTTCCACTTGCGAGCCGCTCCTAGCCCTCGGCTCTCTGAAATACACAACTTACATGTATCTGGTAGGTCTTGGCTGTAGAAGGATTTTTGGGTTGCAGTTTATGTGGTTGTGTGGCTTGGAAATTGCAGACTAAACAGCTGCTCAGTAACGCAAGCTCCGTGGTTGTCTTGCCATACTCAAAATACTCTTTTCAGTTCCCCCCAGAGGAGTGGTAAAGTCTATGAAATATTTAGATTGGTACATGTGTACGCTTTAATTCTGCTGGTAATTTCCATAGCTGTCATTGCTGAAGACTTGTTTTTAAATAGACTTGTTTGCTACGAATCTTTAGTTAGCACTTCAGGAATCCCATGAAACTAACAGGAGAATTGAAACTCTTCGGTAACAAAATACCCACCGTTTAGAAAAAGATGCTTCTGTGCATGCGTTCCCTTTTTACTAAAAATCCATGTTTAGCTTTTTTCCCTTTCTTGCAGAATCCTTACCAGTGTATGTTCTATAGAAATTTTGCATCTGAGCCCCTTTTACTTGAGGATATGCTGAAGCTAAGTTACCATGGCTGTGACCATGACAAAAATAATGGGCAGCTGCTATAAGTTTTGGCCTTTGCAGCTTAGTAAAGAGTGATCTGGGTATCAGCACTTGGTTTTTCAGTTGATCAAACTGCATTAGAGTTTTCTCACTTATGGGAGCCAGTTCATTTGCCAGCAGCTGAAAAAAGGGTGACTGAACCAGTTCCTGCCCCTTGCCGGGCCGTTCTCCCGCAGCTCCGACAGAGCTGCTGAACCTTGCCTTGTCAGCCGGCAGCTGCTGGAGTTTGCTGGCTAGACACAAAGCCAGAAGAAGGTGAATGGCAGGGGAGGATTGCCTAAGCTCCTGCGGTTGAAACTGTTGTCAAATATCTGTTGGTTTTCCTGCGATGGTGCAAATTCTGTGGGCTGAGGTGTTTGAGAGAGCGTTTGTCACTTCTGGAGAAAGCTTTACCTACGTTTAGAAAACTTGCGTAGGTGTAGGGTCTTTGGGGTTGGGTTTTTTTTTTGATCACCTTTATAGTGAAGTAGAGCAGATGGTTCTTCACATGATACCCTTCCTCTTCCATTAAAGAGGAATAGAAACTATTAAGAAATTTTTTTTTTCATTGCATTTTAGGAACACTTCAAGAATGAGTCCACCGCAAGATAGAAGTAGAAATTCCTGCAGCAGTGAGCCTCTGGCAAAGTGCCTTCAAGCAAAGAAGGACTTGGAAACAGCTATATCTGGGATTGTCAAAGCTGAACAACAGATTAAAGAGAACTGGCGGGAGGTAATTTTAAATTCTTTATTAAAAATGTTTTAATAACTTAATGTGACTTTAATGACAGTTTTTATTATTCCAGGGCACTTTCTATTATGATGATGATCTGAAATTCTCCTAGAGACTTGCAAGCATCTTGTTCTGTAATTTGGTCATGCTCTTGATAAAGGTATTCCTGTATTATTAGCTTAGGCACGCAGAATTTACTGAAGCTGTTGGTTGAAGATAGATATTGCAAATAACATTGTTCTTTGATACTTCTTTAAAGGTAGCCTTGGAACTTTTACTAAGTTGAGTCGTGTGGCGCTGCGGGTGACTGCGGTTAGTTTTTGAGAAATGAATTGCTCCAAAAGTACCACTTATCTGTGACACACAAAATTTTGCAATCAGCACAGCATATGCTTGTTCCTGCTCTTTGACAGATGTTCTAGAAATGGTACGTGTTACCTTACAGGTAAAAGCCAAGATTCACAGCCACATCAGCCGCCAGCTGGAATGCCTGCGCAGTCGTGAAGTGTGGCTGTTCGAGCAGGTAGATCTCATTCAGCAGCTGAAAGAGGAGGCGTTGCAGCAGCAGGCGCAGCAGCTCTATTGGGTGAGACTCGGTTGTAAATTGTTGCACTGGCATTTTTAAGTAATATTGGTCCTTGCAAGTGTTTTCTCAATTTTAATCTTAGAAGCCAAAACAATAACATGTGTTTTGTCTTCTGTGCAGTATTTGGGACAATTCAATTGCCTTATTCATCAGCTGGAACGCTCCTACAGTAACGAACTAGCAAACCAGATTTCAGTTTGCCTGGAGAGGTAAATATATTTTATGATACAAGTTAACACAATTGGTATTTATTTTGACTTATGAATTTAATCTGATTTTTGATTCTAATAGAACTAATAACAGATCTAACTCACTGTTTCCACATTTTTAATGGTTCCCAGAAATGAGAACTTTAAAGCAGTCTGAGATACGATTCCTCTCATCTTTTTAATCTTAGATTGAAAAAACAGGACAGTAACAAGCAGTGGAGCTATTCATTTGTGCAGATTATTTCAAATATTAATTGTTGATGGCAATTGAAGTAAGAAGGAGAAACTTGTGTTTTGCTGGCTATTTATTCTGTTTCTGGTTTGTGGATAGGCATCTCTTTATTTTCATGCAAGTATTAGAAGTCTTTCTGTTACCTAATTAGTGCCAAGTCAGTTTGGAAGCCTTTTTATGAAATTGATTGATTCCCAAAACATGACAGATGAAGAAGACTGTAATTATTTTTTTTTTCTTTCTGTAACTGTCATTACTCTTTCAGACTGGAAAGTCTTACTCTTAAACCAGAGGAGTCTTCCATCCTGAATTTTGAGGCTGACACATCTTACCTTCGCCAGGCTATTACCTCATTTGGTTCAATTAAAACTATGGTAAGCACTAAGACTTTCCTGGCTTGGAATATTTGCAAAAAAATCTATTCCAAGTGGTATTTCTGCTTTTAGTTATAGCTCGAACGGATGTTTTGGCTGAGACTGTGGGAATGGTGATTATATTCTTACTCTATTCCAGCAAGTGAAAATTGTTATGGTTTTCTTTTAGATATTAATAATTACACATCATAGATGGCTTTCTGTGATATAAATACTTTGGGACTTTTATGTAAGCAGCGTTATCTCCTGTATTATGGAGATAATTCTCTTAAAGGAGGTGGACTGAAGGTAGTATAGTAAATCTTTTTCCATTCTGTTTTTAAATGTTGAGAAAATTGTTAGCCACAAAGAACTGACCAGTTGTAACTGTGCTTTATTTCTGCTTTATTGTAGAGTTCATCGTAGAAACTGGACAAAACTGAGATTTAAATGAACTTCTACTTTTCTTTCCTTACAGCAAACCTCAGAGAGAGAGAATACTTCTCCCTGGTTCCCAGGGCAGAATTGTGCCCTCATGAACTGTGAGCAGGTAAGATTAAGACTTGTATCTGTTAATGTTTAGTTGTATTAAAGGGAAAAGAACTCAAGCAGAATATGTTAGCTTGCTTGAATAGTGAGTTCTGTTTGTTAAGACATCTGAGTAGCCAGTAGCAGTCGCTGTGGTGAGCGTTAGTGATCTGATGTTCTGGCTGCTCCAGGAACAGATGTGCAAGAACGTAGTATGGAAGTGAATTCGGAGTGTGACTGTCAGTCAGAGTTTTTTAGTTGAATATACCTTGATGTTGCTAAGTCTGTCATCTTGGAACTATCTAATTCCTTTTAATGCAGAAATGCATGGGAAATCTTATGTTGGGCTCCACACAGAAATGGCGTCAGTGAAGGAGGGTAGCAAATTAGTAACGGGAATTGTGGCTGGAAGGAGGGTTATGGCTGGGTTACATGTATCAGAACTGTGCGTTGTAGAAGTTATCGCTTCCCTTTCTTGTCATTTGCTCTCTGCAGAATCTGGGATCACAAACTGATCTATTGGTGCAGGGGCTTTAAGTCATACAGGCGACTGAAGATTTACTTTTTTCTTAATTAGAAGGGACTGGTCTTTCTTTTGGCTCAGAAACACCAATGCATGATGAATGCCAGTTTTGATGTTCACCATAGATCACCTCAGCAATGAGACTTTCTCATAACTGAGAACATTCTTTCTCAGCAGAAAACATTGTGCGGGGCAGTGAGCGCCTCGCTTGCTGACTGGTTACTTGGAAGCAGACCTGTGGGTGTTTGCCAGGCTCCCTATGTTCCCAGCACCAATCTTGATGAATGGGTTACACAAAAATGCGTGTCAGAGCCCAGCCAGGTAAGCCTTCTGTGCGCTAACCTAGTTTTCAGTGAAGTGGAAAACACAGTATCCAATTGCAGGTGGAATATGGTGGGAATTAAACCTTCTCTAACTCTCTTCACTCTGCCTCATGTTCAGCTAATGCTTTTGCACTTACTATCGGAATGCTTCAAGCTGTAACTGTGCAAACAGTTTCTGATCGTTGTCTTTTAGTGTTAACAGATGCATTTCAATGTGTCTTTACTAGGATTTAAATTCTTCCAAGGTCTGTTACTTTGAGCAAGCCTGGGGTAATCTGAAAGATTTGGAAAACTGGCTCCTGCAGAATCAACAGCGTGATGTTGCTGGGAAGACAGACTCCCCTGGCCGCAAGGACTCCACCTCTACTTTCAACTCGTCCTTTTCCACTATTGAAAAGGTGGAGGAATTGGAATCCCTCGGACAAGAAGAGATGGACCTTTCCGACTGGTTGCTGACTCCTGACACAGAAAATGGAAGTAGTGCTTCAGATGAGAAATGGAAGTATGAATTTAAACCTTTTAGGGAAGAATTTAATTTGAATGATTGGCTCCTCAAAGCTGAAACGTGTACCAGTTGTCGTGGCAGCCAGATCAAAAGTGTGGAAATCGAGAACCTGGGAAATCTGAAGTGCCTGAATGAGCATCTTGATGGAAAGAAATCGCCCACTACATCTGCTGTAAATGCTTGGCTTCTTCAGCATCCCCAGGCCCCATTTAAAGTGGAAGATGTGTGCAAAGCTAATGAGCTGTGTGCCAGCTTTTCAGAGTGTGTGTGTGATGAAAACTGTGGAAAAGAGGCTCTGTGTAAATGGCTTCTGAAGAAAGAAGGGAAGGATAAAAACGGAGTTCCAGTCAGCCAGAAAGATGTACCAAGCCCTGAGCACGAGAAGACAAAGTCTGCTGCCAATACCTGGCTTAACCCCGAACAGAAGCTCGCAGGGGAACCCGTTAGTGCAGAGAAAGCGGATTATTCAGCAGAGATCGCAGAACCCTTCAAAGTATTGCTTGAAAGGCCTCTGACAAGCTGGCTAGCCAAGTCTGAGCACAAAGCAGAAAGTGCAGAAGAAAAGGCAAGTAGGGAAAAAGCAGATAATAGCTTCAAGAGTCCTTTCCTAGACCTCTTGGCTCCGTTCCACCTCCCCTTGAATGTAAACAGTTGGGTGTTGACTTCAAACAACCCAGAAAATGCTAACCCGCCTCTAGCGGAAGATAAATGGCTTCTACGCAAGAAAGCACAAGTGAGCACGTTCATAAGTTTTTGTTATTGCTGTGTCTTAAGCCAATGTGCTGGGTTTATTGTTTTACTGAATTTGATGCCTGCTTTCTCTTCCAAATTCATAGCTCTTCTGGATAATACTGACTGACAGTTTTTAGGTTTCTTAGCTCTTCTAGTGTTTTCAGTGATTATTAGTTACTTAATTAGATGAGGCCAGCGTTTAACACAAAACAAGGTAATTTTCAAGTATAGCTAGTCTTACTAAATGAACAAAGTATTCATCTCCAAGACTCAGAAGTCAGTTTTATTTTCTTTGTGAACACTTGGACAGAATTTGAAGATGCATCAGAATATATTTATGTGTGGAGATTGGTAATTAGGGTGACTTCTCTTTCAGGACTTTGGCCTTCCTACAGTTTGCGACCTTTTTGCCTGTATGAAAATCAGTGGAGAGAAAGAAAAATGGCTGTATCGGACTCCTTTACAGGTAGGATGCACAGAATGCATTAGAACAGCTGAGCCTAAACGTAACTTGGGGGTACAGAATACAGATGATGGCAGCTAACTGACATCTTCCGAGTTCTCCATAAGTAATGTTTAACAGCATTGCGATTTTCTCCCCATATACCTTTTTAACAGCTTGGACCATTCTGTTTTTTCATTATTCCTCCCCTTTTGATCGCAAGCCAGGGAGGGATTACTTATGTTCTTGAGTAAATCACTCTTCAACTGATTGACACTTGGGAAAATCTTGGTGACTTCTATTGTAACTAGAACGTGCAATTAATGTCTAACTAGGCGGCTTCTTTCTTATCTCGGTGGTGTATTTACAGCTGACGTCACATTTCTCCTCTCTGCCAAGATAACTCTTTGTAACTGTTTTTTGAAATTCATGAAAAAAGTCCTTCTTAGCAGGCATACCTCAAACCCTAAAGGCCAAGAGACTCGGTTCTAGGAAATATGTTAATATGATTTCTTTTTTTTTCTGGGGTGTCTTATACATGTGTTTTCCCAAAAGTGTTGCTTTCTGTTTTTATCAAAGAGAATAACCTCATTTTAAATTTGTTTAGATGTGAAGAACTGGAAGCGTTGAAATCATCCCCTTCCTGCTGATCAATCGCACACCACGCTGAGTGACTGCAGCCAACTGAATTCTTGTGTTTGTGTTTGGCCGCCTGCTTTTTCTTCTAAAATTGTAACAAAAAGAAAGATTACTCATATAACAGAGTTACAGTGCAGAAGATGCCTTTTTTGTTATGATTAATTCTGAAATGTAAACCCACTGAGCATAAGCAATCTGATACTATAGAGGTGTTAGTAAATTCCTATCTGTTATGGGACTCTGAATCTTCTTTAATGGGTTGTCACTTGAAGTGTGTTGAAGCCAGTGCAAGTATAAAGCAAAATCTCTCTGGTGCTGTGAAACGTGGCAGTGACTTTCGAAGTGTTGCCATTCCTTTCAGCTGCTACAACTTTGTCATGAGTTGGGTTCCAGCTTACTGGGATTGCAAGACAACTTGGGCTGTATTTGGAAGCAATTTCTTTTACTGAGCAGTTGCTGACTTTAAAGGTTTCATCTGCATCTTGTATCGGTGCGTCTCCCGGCTGAGTATGTGTAATCCAGGTTTTGAAAAAAAGACATGAATTTATGGGACCTGACACGTGACAGGAGAATTGATAACTTGAAAGCTTTTCTTGCAGATTTTTGAGCCATTCAGAGAACACGGTAGGGTGTTAATTTTCATGCATCAGTAGATCAGATCTTACTGTGTCCCCAGCTTTTAGTAAAACTATTTGAATTTCACTGAAAAAGCTGTAAGGTGAAGTGTGTACGTTTCTGCTAGTTTTAGATAATTCATAATGAACTTCTATTGACCTAAACCACTGGAAAGCAGGCATCTTAGCCACATAATATTTAAAGGTAATATTTGAGGAATTTGATGCCTTCTCATCAGACTGATGTCTTGCTGTTTAATTGGGAAACACTAACTTGGCAAACTGCGTGGCTCCCACTGACCCATTTTAAAGGTATTTACGCTGTGGATTTCCATGTTGTTATGCATATGAAAGCAGGGTCGAGTAACTCTGATCCCTATAGCTGTGGACATAGTATGAGCAATACCTCTTTATATATTAAGCATTTTGAGCCCATAGGAAGGAGTGTGGAGATGTTAGATGGAAATGTGGGTCACGCCTCTCAGCTTGCATGGAAAACTGTGAAGTTACATAGTTTCTGGCACAGCTTCTACTCACTTAACAAATTGATCTTAATGACTGTAAAAAGAGCCTCCCCTTCTCCCCATCCCTGCAGCCTGCCTGGGAATAAAAGTGATTTCAGTTCTTCACAACACTGTAGAAAAGAAATTATTAGCAAGATCCAACCTTGGTATCACTTTGCAGCGTGAACACATTCCTGTCGGATAAAACCTGTGCAGTTGGTTAAAAGTAAGTTTTTAGTCTGCGCCGCACATCTGAAACCAGACCCCAAAAGGGCTTAACATCAGCGGACCACTTGAGGCTTTCGTACTGTCACAGCTGGGGCTTTCTGCTGGAAGTTCACTTTCCCCTTTGAACGTGTCCTTGTAGCTGCATGGGAAGACTGCACTGTGACTAACTCCAATAATAGCCTAATTTGATTAGCTGAACTTGATGAAAGGTGATTGATGTGCAGCCCACCTCATATAATTCCTTGTAGTCGTCATTGTGTGCTACTTTGTCAGTTCATTATGAGCCTTTAAAACGTGGGGGTATATATTCCTTTACTTACTCAACTGACTTGTTATCACTAATTGATATTTATGTAAAACATTGATTAGTCTTTTCCATTAAAAGATAATTGCAACCAGAGGTGTGGTACGTCTCCTTTGCAAGATGGTTAACAAAAAAAGGCCGTGGCACGTTGCCTAGTTAACCCCTGGTTGGGGTTGGCTGCTGCAGCCATCCTTCCATCCCTGTACCAGATTCACAGGTTCAGTTCTACCCGCAGTTGCGGCCAGGAAACGCTGGCACCAGGCACATGCCGAACGGGCAACTCCTGTTAATTACTGCACTGAAATGTAAGGCCCTGGACTCACAGCTGGTAGGTCTAAATCACCCAGCCTTTACTCAGCTGCTGTAAGAAATACCGATTTAGACAAAAATGTTTGTTTCTTATCGCTCTTGAATACCTAAGGAGGACTTGTGGATTTTAGTGGCCTTCAGTCCTCTTCTCCCGTGGCTGTAGAACATCTCTGGTCCGGCTGTGAAATTGGAAGTTGGTTACTCTCTGGCTCTTGTGCTCTCCTGGTTATTGAACATAAGCCTCCCTGCATGTTTTGTTCCTCCTTTGATGATTTTCCCGTTCCTTTAAACTGGTAGAAGTGACTTAATCCAGGCTGCACTGTAGCGTGAAGAGAACATTCTCATGAGACAGCGTGCAGCTGGGCCTGGCAGCTTTTCCACTGCCATACCCTGGCTTTCACGGGTGTGCGTGCACACATACAGCTTTTATAAACGGACTAGAGGTTCTTTGTTCGAAGCCCCCACGTGCAGAACTCCTGAATGCATATCCTGAGCATAGCTTTCAAAGATGGAGAAAAATGCTTCAGGACTCCCAAAGATGAGGAAGATAAGAGTAGCTGGAGCAGAGAATACAATCCCTGCCTTCTCTGGATAACATTTAGAGACCTTTTTTTTGAGGAATCGGAGATTACCGGATTGCACCGAGGAACAGGGCCATCTCTGAAATGCTTGATTCTCCTCTGCCTGCCTGTGGAGCTGGAGCAGTTACCTCCTGCTTCTCCCTCAGCCGGGTTGCTGTAACAAATGAATCCTCCCAACTTGCTTCTGTGCAAAATAACCCAAATGCTTTGTGGTCACATAATGTATGTATTGGTGAAAGTACAGAGCTTTGCAGATCATTTCACGTGGGAGACCTTTCTCAAGCGCAGAACGTGCCTGGGGAAGGCCTGTACATCTCTGCACCGAGAGCAGCTGCGGGCAGCAAGGGAAGGCGCCCCAGACTCGCGCGGTGCTCACAGGGCAGGGAGAGGGCAGCTGACGGGGCTGGGGGGGAGACGGCCAAGGGGAACACAAGGCTGGTGCTAATGATGCTGTGAAAGTACCAAAAAAGGCTGTAGTACCCTTTGGTGTCCCTGCAGTGCCTGCCATTCATCAGCACAGGCCAATACTCACAGAGTACACAAACCTCCACTTGTACCAACTTCCTAACTCTCTAGAATTTAATACGCATGGGGTAACCTGGTGTTTAAGTATAAAAAAGGATTCACACACGCCCCCCCCCCCCCCCCCCCCCCCCAGTCCCAGATTAGGTCAGAGGAAACAAGCGATGAACACTGGATCATTTTTCTGCCCTAGCATACATTTCCCTCCTGTTTTCAGAAGCATTTTCCTCCAGCACTGAGGAAGCTGGAGATTCCTACTACATGACCAGTTGATTTTTCAGCAAATTCCCCCAACTGTAAGAGAAGTCACCTGCTGACAGGGAATGCTGAAACTCCCTCTCTCCATTCCAAAGACTACATAAAAGCAGCTTTACAAGATTCAAAAAGCTTTCATTGTACCTGTTAGCTCAGACTCCCTCACTTGCTGCTGCAGCATGGAAAGCTGTCTTAGATCTATCAGCAAAACTAGATGCCATGGCTGGCACTGCAAGAGGATAAAACACCGCTCTGCAAGACGGCCACAGTTCCCCATGCTTACATTTGTGTAATACTGCATGGGAGGACTGCAAGTGGCTTGCCAAATCCTGTTTGCAACTTGGTTCTACTTCCTTTTATTCCTACTGAACTCAGATAAGCTTTTGGTCACAGCTTGAAGTAGCAACTTTATACTGATCATTCACCATTAAATTGTGAACACAGTAAGTCTTGACACAGAACATCATAAATATGCTCTCTGTATTCCATACTTAAAATTTACCTCTGTCGCTGCTGCCTCCGTGCTGGCTGCATTTCATAGCTCAAGCTATGGATCACTCCATATACAAATGGGTTATGAACCAAAGCTTTTAATAGCCCTCGAGACACAGCTATTTCAGAAAAATGCACTCAGCTCTGCCCCTGAGGCAAGCAATTCCAGGAAAGCTGGGGTTATTGCAGACCACATAACATGCTAAGTTGTCTCAAGAGTCTGCCTAGCCTTAAGGTTGTGGCAACTTGGAACTTAGAAAAGCTTGTTCCTGCATTACCTCTAGTGCACCTGAAGGAGGAAAGGCTTCTGTCAAGCTTCACAGCTTTCCCGCTTCAGTTAGGGGCAGAGCTCCTGGGTCATATTTCAGTCACAAAAAAGCCTTTAGCAAAACTAAAAGACACATCGCAAAGTTCCTGACACTTAAAAAGCAACCCTCCCCCCACCATCAGCCCCCAAATAGGCTATCAGTCCTTCATCCAGCATTGTCAAGTACGTAGGAGTGCAAGTCCTATTAACAGCAACCGAGAAACATGGGTGAGGAGGAACTCACCGATGCCAACAGGGAGAGAAAAAGCAGCTCAGGAAGAAAGTGCCCATGTTTTCATGTCCCACTCAACAGCACTGTGCAGCTGGTGCCTATGTCACCTTTCTGCAGCCTGGGAGTAGGACAGCGTCTTTGGCAGCATGGCCCTCAAGATCGCATGCTAGAAGGTCCAGCTCTGACACCACAACACTAACAGGCAGCCCACTGAAGGGCAGCAGAAAGAAACAGCACTTATAAAGCGGGTGAGAAAAGGCCCATTTTCTTTCCTTTATGCTACATCTAGTTAAGTGCTGGCATAAAGCGTCCGGTTGGACCTGGTACCCAAGCAAAGCTAATTGAGTTCAACTGTGAAGGCTCATTAGCTAGAGCACTTGCTCTATAAAAAGCCAGTCTTGGAGGTCACCTCCCTCTAAAGAGGCTTCTTAACAGAGCTGATTTTTTTTTTCCTCGGAGGAAGGTAAGAGCTACTACCTTCCTTCTGCTTTTTTTTTGTTGTTGTTTTTATTTTCTTGAGTGCAATATAGTTATCAAGTGCTGTTTCAGTAGGGAGAATTCAAGTAAGCTCTTGTTTTGCATTAAGTTGTCTACTGAGAAATAAATTTCTTGTTTTTTCCCTTACCCTGCCTTTGTGCTGTCTCAGACCTGTTTAATTGTTTACAGACCCTATTTAAAAACTGAAGGAATGAGCTGTTATACAATGACTCTAATTACCAAACTAATTCACAACTTACTGTTTAGTTTAGCTGAAAACAATGCTTGGTACATGGTTTCACTTTAACACTGGAGAAGGTGCAGGTTCATCACATCTCTTCATTCTGCCAATAACCTACAAATGTCACTTGTTTGTGGGGGAAAAAGCTTGTTGCTAATTAAAAATCCTGGAATAGGCAGTAAGAGGAATGTTTATTCTACTTGGTTTCTAACTGTTGGCTAAACGACTTCTGAGATCCTGGAGCACCCAAGTGTTTTGATAATCCATTGGCAGCTGTTGGGCAACAGCAACTGTACCTCATCCAGAAACAACCAGTTCCTTATTTACTAGAGCAAATAAGGGAGCAGAGTCAGGCCCTGGTATGCCTCACCATCACCTCGCATCAGGAGACAATCAGCTTGTTAGCTCACTTCCCCTCACCCACTGACTCCCCCAGGATTTTATCACATCGGTCCTTCAAAACAAAACTGTAAATAAGAGTCACTGGATGCAGCACATTTTTGTCTTATCAGCAGTAAGAACAGCAAAGCACAGAAATGGTATTGCATAAGTACCGCCCTTTTTATTAATGATGTCCCTTTTCACAGCTTACCCTGCGCTGCGAGAATAATAACCCTTGCCCTGTGCCTACTTAAGGCCTCAGCTGCCCAGGTGCTGGCTGGCCGGGTGGTGCATGTTGAAAGACTGCAGTGAATAGCTCTATGGACACAGACTTTATTACGCAGTGCTATCTTTGTAGTATACGCAACCGAACAAACCTGGCAGCGCAGCAGGTACAGCTATGTGACTTGAGCATGCCTCGTAGCTCTGGCCCAGGGCTAGCTGGTGAGCATGTCAGGGAGACACTATCTTGGTGGCCGCTCTGCTCACTTGCAGGTCCAGCAAATATTGCTGCCTCTCCAGCAACTGGCTGGCGGGAAGGAAAGGGCCAGTCCAGCTACATGGTGTCAAGAGGTTCCTCCCAGCATAGCTTCCTTCGGTTTCACACTAATTGTAAATAAAATAGGAAAGGGCACCAGACAGATCTCGCAACTGATTTGATTGGTGACTATGCAAGCGTGTCCTCTGTCCAGCGCTGGCTGCCCTGCTCAGAGGGACTGCCGGGCTATGGAGCCCTTCAAGTGCTCCCAGTTGTTATAGAGAGCGTAGAGGCTGGTAAGCGTCAGACCTACAACACCACCTCGTGCTATCCCACGCACTCCACCTGAAAAAGAGAAACAGATTAAAACCCATTAAAGTCACATTTGAGGAAACGGTCTGCTACAGCAACTTCCAAGAAGCTGTTCAGATCCAGAGGCAACTTAAGGAAACACAGTTTTTCTTTTTTGAATAAATTTCCAGAAAGGGTACCTGTGCTAATGCTACCCTCCCCTCAAACCTGCTGCCAGGCTCAAGAAAGGTCATTCCCGAGTCTGACGCTAACTCTGCTGGTATGACTTCCTCTCAAACTATGTTAGCACTACTGCCTGAGTGAAGCCCTACAGAACACTCAAAGCAAAGCTGGTTTTTCCCAAGTCCTACTTTTCCTATTCCATCTGTCTTCAACACAGGTGTTTACAGACAGATATGATCTCTTCCTGCTTTAAGAACTCCTCCATTTAGGATTTCAGATGAGGAATAGTAATCATGTTCATCAGTTAGAGTAACTAGGTCTCAGGGGGAAGGAGAAAAGGCAGGAGGGAAATAAGCAAACACAAGAGCAGTTGATGTGGACACGACCCTGGGTGCCAGATTCATGAGGGCCACCATGCAGAACTTAGCACAGCTTTTGTGTCTTTGGAATTTTAAATCCTTTCGGAAAAAAAAAGTAGATGAAAAGGATCAACTGGCAAGATTTTACTAGGGTATACACTGAACAACTTTCTTTATTCTTACTATTATTAATCTGCAAAATTATCATCTTGCAATGGCAAAAACTGAGTCATACAGATGATTAAAAACAAATAAATTTTTCTTTTATTTTTACTGCTCACTCAAGACTTGAAGCTTCTGCAAGTTGTGAATGTAAAAATACAGGGCAAGTTTGGCTAATACCAGCAGCCAGCATGCCTGGCTGGAGCTAGGAGTCAGACAGCATCACAACTCCATTCCACCCACGTGAGGGTTGTGGTGCACAGGGGCAGTAGAGACTTCTGTTGCTTTTACTGAACAGCAGAGTGTTTCTATTACTCAGTAGCAGGAAGTGCCTTGGTAAAGCTCCCAGAATGCACTATAAATGCATAGGAACACCTGAGTGTATGACCCTCAATACTAGGAAAACTTCACTGAGTTTGACTCTGCAATATTTATCAATCCCAGCCAAAGCAAGTTAGATAATGTGTACAGTATATAGAACAAGGCCAGTTTCCACTTACAGCTAGATAAAACCTGACTGCTTTATTGGTAAAACTGACAGTGGAATTCAGGTTCCTCAAACTTGAAAAGAAATGCATCTCCGTAATCAGTGATATTTTTTTTTTTTATTTTTTCTATTCTGGGTAATAAAGTTGTCTCACAGAATTGCATTTAGGCTTGTAGTGAGGCAAGAAGCTGTTGGTGTCAGCTAGACTGAGACCGCATTATCTGCACTGCAAGATTAAATGGATTTCATTGGAGTTGTTAAACCTACTCACATTGCCCAGGCACATAATGAAACCAAGAAGCTGCAGAAGTTGGACTTGGTACTAGAGCTCTTGTCTAGCCAGAGTTTCTAGAAATTTCATTGCCAGACTAGCTGTGATGATTCGAGGGTGTCTTGGGATATATGCCTAGCTGAGTTCACTGCACGAACTGTTGAGAACTCAGCACAGGAAAGCCCTACTGTTTATGTGCCTACATGCCTAAATCAGGATTTAGGAATGCTAAAGTAGACTTGTATTTTTGATAATTCATCCTGGATTTGTTGCACAAAAAGCTTTTCACAAGAACGGGTTGCAGCTGGGTACACAGAACTAACCATGTGCAAGCAGCTTCTGGCAAAAAGCCACAGGTGAAATCTAAAGGACACTCTGTGCAAAACAAATATTTGAGATAATCTGCAAAAATACTAACTCCTCATTACTTTTGGGGAAAAAAATGAATAAAACATTACAGAGCTGTTTATATTTGGAAGCAATTGCTTCCTGAAGAAACCCCCAAACAGGGCTCCTAACTGTTCTGGTGTTCAGGGAAATGCAGAAAATATGGAACATCCTCATAGAACGCCATAGAGCTATGACTATTCCAGTAGACTCGTCCCTCAGCCCCCCAGGGTTCAGTTTCTCTCCTTTCCCCTTAAAATCCTAGTCTTCCTATGGAAGAAAGGTAGGTTGAAGGCTGATCAAGCCTGGTTCCAGATTCTGGGAAGTTAGGATTGTACAAGAAAGGTATCTTCTTTAATTTGGATGGCTGGGCTACTTTCTAGCATCCATGCAGGCTTGGACACAGTGCTGCTAAGACGTACTGCTCCTAACACAAAAAAATGTTGTTAATATTGCCATGTGCTGAGGTCAGCCAGGTGAGGATGGCAGCTCTGAATCCACTTACAAAGAGACAACCACCAGACCTAAAGCAGTCCGTAGGTCTTGCAGACAACTTAGGGACTTTGCTGAAGATGATGTTTCAGTGGAAGTCTGTTTCGCAAACAGGAACTAAACCTGTGCAGTTGGTATAGGTGCATTACTGAGTGAGTTAGAAAAAAATCCAAGAAGAAAACTCATAAGAAATATTTCTTACCAGGTTCCCCATGCTTCTGCTACAAAGTCTTACCAGTAATTTGTTTTGTAGCTCAG
This sequence comes from Morus bassanus, assembly GCA_031468815.1. NCBI lineage: Eukaryota > Metazoa > Chordata > Aves > Suliformes > Sulidae > Morus > Morus bassanus. The sequence goes on from CM062583.1 coordinate 11,211,376, forward strand.
AAACCAGGTGCAACTGCTATCTGCAGTAATTACAAAAAAAGGGAGAGAAAAAAACTTTCCTTTCCCCAACTGGTTAGATTTGCATTTGATAAATGCCTCCAGGTCTGTGGCAGACATCAAACAGTAATGCACTGTAGAATGCAGCCCGGTTGCTGGGCAGGAAATGTTAAGCCCTCTGAGAAGATTACCTTGTTAAAAAAAATTAAAATTCTCCACTCCCATCCCAGCTGTGTTTGCACGATAGAACATGTTCCCACCCCTCCTCTGCAATCACTTTCTGCAAGCCTTTGATACCAAGTCTGCCTTGACAAACCCTGCTAGAAACATGGTCGTAAGCCTCTAATCTTGCATGGCTGAGTAAGATAACTTAAAAGTTCCAGCTGACAGACATTTCTGAAAGCAAGTATTTTGATATCAGCAACTTGCACAATAGTTGAGAAGCTGCTATGGGGTTTCCAAAGATACATCTGATGCTCTCTAAATGAGAATTTAGTTCTCTCTTTGGCTTTTGCTGCTGCACCTTTTCACCATAGAGTATTGTCCCTCTTCTATGCATTTAAAAAAGGTTTCAGAGTACACTATGCAATGACACACAGCATTCTAATAGCGCAGCTTTGCATTTCTTCATAGCATGATCCATTCCTAACACCAAATTTGACTGGTATAGTAGGTAAAACCATTCTCTGCATTGCATCATATGAGGGCAAAATCTTCCATTTAGGACCTTCCTGTCTCTATTTTCAGAATGTGCTACTCCACTATCCTGGGATAGTTCCTGGGATGTTTAAAGCAAGAACCATCCAACAGCAAACATTAGAAATACCCTAAATGAAAATCCAGACCCACATATTTACACCAAACAAAAGAAGTCTAATAGTTAAGTTATAATTAGTTTTCTGCCTTCCCATCTCTCTCTCTCAGATGTTCAGAATGCAACCAGTTTTTCTTCCTTTAGGGCTTCCAGGAACAAAAATATTTTTAAATGGTTTAAAGGGCTTGACTTTTCAAATGTACAAGGCAACCTCAGTTTTGCTCCAAAATCAAGCACAGTGGTAGCTAACCAGACCCTCTGAAACATCAGGGCAGACATTTGTTTGAACATCTGTGGGTGGTCCTATGTCAATAGAAAATTTCTTCCTGCTGCTCCATGGGCATCAATTTATGAAACGTTCTTAAGTGTGGGCAAAGTTTGTGGGTACAGAAATTACTGAGGAAACTGATAAACTACTTCTTGGAAGCAAGATACTGTCCAGAAAAGAATGTTCCACTTTCATCCTGCCGCAGCTAAGACAGTATTGTGGTTAAAATACAGGAATAACAAAGCTTGAAACAGGGAAAACGTCCCATAGTTACTGTGAAGGTTAAATTAGAGAAACGGTAAGAGTTTAGAATTTAATTTACAAGTTTAGAAGTATTAAAGCTGTTGAAAGTACTTTGCAAATGTTATTAAAACTCCCTATTTTCCTCACTGAGTGAAAGCAGCAGCACCTGACTGCCAGGAGACTACTTCAGCTACAGTAATTGGCAGCAAGAACCCTGCAAAGCCCTGCAGCATTGAGAACTTAGTTCACTGTTTCTGCTTAGCAGAGCTGGGCAGAAGGTAGCACTGCTTTCAGTGGCCATGTGTATTCTTAATCATTAGCCCTCAAGTAACAAAGAAAGCCTCAACAAGCTATTACCTGTGGCGCCTGCTTGTAGTTTGCCCTTATATCTTTCTTATTTCAGATCTGAAACAAAATCCTTTCACTAAACACCGTTTGATTAATAGTCCTATAGACCTGTTATGTTAAAAGCAGGTTTTCACAGAGGTTCTCAATTTCTAAAATGCCTGACAGCTCTGAACGCCTAAGTTCAGAAGCAAATCTTGTACTTGCTTTTCTCCAAATAATGCAGAAAATTAGGATATCCTGGGGCCATACCCACAGCAGTCTGCAAAAAGCTGCTCTTTCCCCCTCCCCACCAAACAGAAACAAGAAAAATAACCCTGTCTGGCCCAAAGAAAAACACAGATTGAGCCCACAGGGAAGAGGCTTTTATAGCTCAAGAAGTAGTTAGCTAATACAACTGCCCTGAACTCCTACCCACCACATGTCACAAAACTGATTGTTTTGAACGGAATGACACTGGCTCTGGCCAGACTTTACTGCTAGCAATAAAACATTTAGCCCTTCTTCACTCATAACGTATTGACTTTTCAGAGTTGTGTTCTGAGGTTTTAAAATGACAACTACTCCCTTCAGCTCTTGCTAGCGTGCAATTCCCTTCTCTTCAGATGCACACCATTTTATACCAAATTATGTAACATCTATTGTGCAAAAGGCATGAGATTGATGCTCTATCTAGTATCGGGTTTGTACTGCACAGAAGTAAAATAAACAAAATAATTTAGTTTGTCCAAAGCATTACTTTATTTTTGTTCCTGTTTTCCCTAAACTCAAGAGGGAAAAAATTATCTAAGAGAAAGAACATCTACAACCTGCGTAACCCTCAGATAACAGGTAAAGGTTATTTAACTTTCTTGCTTACTGAAGTCTCTGTTGGGGATTTCAATGAGAAATTAATGGCTGTCACACTGGGTCAGACCAAAGTCCCACCTAGCTCAGTATCTTTTTCCTGAGTGATCAATCCTGCATGCTTGACGAGGAGTGCAAGATCCTCAGCCAGCTGTATCTCTGTGACATGATGTCTGGAACCACATGCATTTTCATGGTGGGAGGGAATAATAGTGACATAGCACACAGTGACAGTCGTCTTTTTGATTTTTGCTACTTTCAGAGACTAATACAATTATGAAAAAACAAACTAAAGAGGCTTGATTTAGAAAAGAGGTTGAAAATGCATGCCAGAGGGCTAAATATTTGTTTGTTTTAAGGTATGTTAGTATTTGTGCTTAGTAACATTTATCAGGGAAAAAAAACTTGACATAACAGACCTTAATTTCTGCCTTTGCTTGAAGTGGAAGTATAAAGAATAGTATCTTATTAAATGGGAAAGCCATCCTCATGGACTTAGGATATCAGACTCCCTTTCAGCAAAACTCAAACAGAGTTGACAAAGTTGCAATAACATTTCTACTACGTATGCCACTGGCAGAGGAACACAAAGGGTTTTCTTTCATTTGTCACTTAACTTCTACCCAGAACGTTCAGTTTAAGTTGTGAGCTCAAAACACAGCTTCCATGAAGTTGCAGGTGTAGCGTAACAAGTTAATACTGTATTCACATTGCTACATTTGGGCTAAAATCTAGTAAGTCATATTAGCATTAAATTTCATTTCAAACAAATGTGAAAACTAGAGATCACTTTGGTGAAAGGGATCAACTAGCGTGCTGTTTCAAAGTTCCTCAAATTAGTTTTACTTTCTTTCAATTCAACATCTGTTAACCTAAGCTACACAGCATGCCGAGATGGATTCCAGCTAACACTTGGTTTAAAATGTCAAGTTAACAGTATCTGACTCACTCCAAGGAGGACCATCACAAGTCTAGGGGACTTAACTGCTTTAGTCACTTGCAATGGGGAACTTCCAGTGACTAGCACCTACTCCCAGTGAACAGAGGAGGGCTGAACTTCCACAGTCCTCCCTCGCAGACTTTTTAATCTTCTCACACACAAGCTGTGTGTTAAGTAGCCTTTCACAAAACTGCTCACAATCTAATGGCTTTAGAATGTGCGTATCTTGGGAAGCCTTTTTTGTCTGACTGCTGGCATTTTGGTAATGATTAACACCTCTACAAGGACAAATTGTGAAAACTGGGACCAGTTTGGGGCAACAAATCTCGCCTTTCAAAAGCCTTCCCACTACTTTTTTTCCTGTCCGTTCATGCCCCTCAGCAAAGGCTTAATCATTTGATTTGGAAATTCAATCTAGGCTTTGCAGTGTACCCAAGAGTATTTTTCAGTGCAGCAGCGTTGCTGATGTGATTCCTCCATCAGTGCTATGTTTAAACATGAACCAGAAAGTTGTAATAAAAAAACCTGCCATACTTTATACAGTTTCTTCTTAAATACGTTGCTGATCTCTTTACAAAGCAGGAATGATGGAAGTGGGAAATCTGAGTGTTTGAACAGCACTGCCTCCAACTCTGTATCCACCTTTTGTGGATTACAGAACAGCCTTGATTTGAAATGGTGTGTTTGTGGGAGTTAAAATACGGGGATTTAGAACAGAAATGTCCCCAATGGCTTTCAAATTTTCCTTTTTTTAATGCCAACACAACATGGCATTCCATGTGACACAGGAAAGGATTACAATCTTGATATATGTCTCAGATGTGAACTGATCATTTGCATATGGTTTAAATATTAAAGATTTTTTTAGATAAATATACATTACGCTGGGTAAAGGCATAACTTGGAGGCTTTACCATATAGAATTAGGAAGGGCATTCTGGTATATAGTGGCAGTAAAGGAAGCATGGGAGAGGCAGCAAGAGGGACTGAGCATGAAAGAAAAAAAGAAAATAGGACTGAAAATAAATTCTTCGAACAGATGTAAATATCATCTTTTTCACTTCTGGAACTAATCCTTGACCTCTAGGGTCTACTGTGCCACTCAAATTTCCTGTATATGGTGAAAAATGTATTTCTTTTGAGTTTCTGTGCACCACAGTTCATATGTACAACACATACTTGAAATACAATACTGTAATAAAAGAAGTCCCACTGTGCTCTGGTAAGAAAATTTTGTAGTGTGAGATGCCTCTGCATATGACTGGAGTAGTTATCCATGGTTGCACTGCGCCAAAGAAAGATTACGCATAATGCCAGCTCTGTACTTCTGAAAGGTGAGGAGGAAGCTTCTGCTGGAGCATAAGATGGCAGTTCTCCTTAATGATAACTTCCTACAGAAAATGTTAGACTTCTATGGTGCTACCCTATCCATCTGTTGTTGCCAATCTGGCATATCACTCGTGAAATCCCAAATAAGTAGTTGATTACAAGAGAGCTATGTGCTTGCAAGGTTAAGTGCACAAGCTAGTATTTACAAAAGCTGCTCAAGCCAATTATTTCTGGTTTCAATTAGTCTAGGCCAACAGGAAAATAAGACTTCTCAAATGGTTTTGCCCCATATATAAAGCCAGCCTTCAGGAACACTTCTGAGATGCTGAGGCACTCAGTTAGATGTGCAAAAGTACATAGATTTATTCTAGAAGTATCTCCTCAGTAAAATACAGGTGAATCATATAGCCAAACCTTTATCGAGGTACTTAAAACGTGTATTTTTTCTTCCTGCAGTAATGTCAATCTGTGGTACCCAGTAGTCCTCTAAAAAAGATAAACCCTCCAATTGTGCTTGGAATATGTGTTAACAGGCATTTTGCTGATGGAGCTCAGACCCTCTCTTCTGCAAACAATTCAGCATGCATCAGCAAACTAACCTTAAATCCATGGTGTTCTCAAATAACGCTGTTTGTTGGTTTTGACCACTGTGCAAAGACTAGAGTCCTACCACAAGACAACAGTTTCACAAACAGCTAAGTAATAACTTTATAAATACATTCGTTTCTTTCTGCATACTTTAATGATGTGAATTTGTAAAACTGGTTTACCAAAATCTTTTGTCTTAAGGAAAAAAAAAATCCATGTTAAATTTGAATTCCTGATTTTTCACTTTCTTGAGAGTGAATTTTTTATTAACCCTTATTTGGAAAGTAATTTTGCCTTATACTCTATTTAGGATTGTACTGGATGAATATCACTTTCATTTATGCTTAGAGAAGCTAATCTCATTTTAATATTTCTAGTTATTGATGCTGTCTACTTCTGATGTTAAGCAACAACTTAAGCTTTTTCCTTTTTGGCACTAAAAAAATAATTTCGGTTAGCTGAAAAAAGACACTTAACTGCATTGCACCTAGCAGATAACTGAGACCTATTAGTTCAATATCCCCTAACCCACACGTTGTTTTTCACACAGCTAAGACTACTTATGGAAACTTGCACTTAAAAAAAAATTTCAGCTGAATTAAATTGGATTCTTTCCAACTTGCACAGGACTGACAATAATCATGACAGCCAAATATTGCCTGTTATACACTGAATAAACACTCAAATGTTTACTCAGATTTATAGTTAGATTGTATAAAATACATATCCAGCTCATTCTCAGCCATGTTTTTCAGGTATAGCAGGAATAAAACCAACAATTTCTCAAGTCCATGAGTAGATGCAGGCAAATAGTAACTACCTTCCAAAGTGAAAGGGGGTGGGTGGGGAGGGGAATACACAGAACACAGCTTGACTGCATCAAGATGAAAATTATTTCAAGCGATTCATGTGATAGTACCTGGAGCTGCAAAAACCCCTACATTCCAGTTCTATGTTCCTAATGTACCATTTCTACACTGCCAGTTTTCAGAGCAGGACAGTATTTAGTAGAACTAATGAGAATCCTAATAATGAGGATAAAGTACAAGAAGAGGAAAAGTAGAAATATTTTGCTACTCTACCAGTGCTTTTGTATAGCATTCCTGTCAAGGTTCCAGCAGCTATGGTGTTCAGGTCATCTTCTGCACCTCGTGTTTTTTCAATGATGACTCCGAACGCACTGTAAAGTAGAGCTGGGAAAGAAAAACATATTAAAAGATTCAAGTTAAAACTCCCATTCTCTGAGACACAAGGCTTAGAATCCAGGCTCGTGTAACTATTTAGATTATGCTTCTGAAGCACAGGTTTTCTATTTATTTAAAGGGGGGGAATCCTCTGCCAAATCCTGTCTTAGGCTTTTTTTCCAGACCGATTTCTATTTTACAGATTTTTTTTTCTTGCTCTAGCTATAGTCTGGTTATAAAGTAGCATTCTTCATGACATCTAGTACTGCCTCAAGATGTGATAAATATGTGATATAAAGCACTGACTAAAGTTGAAGCCCATTTTGCTAGTTCAAGTTTGTTTAAAAAACTTTTGAGGGTTTACTGGCAGGCTTTATACTGTCTTCTGTGGATGGCATGAAACTAAACTCAATAACACTTTCTAGGTAGCAGAGAAAATTGTTGCCCACATGTGACTGAGATCAAATGCAAGTTAAGTGCAGCATTCAGATCATGCTGTCAAGGGCTGGAGTACAATGGGCTACATTTCCCTTATAAATGACTATTAGATTGCGTGTGATTTGACATTTACAGCTGCTTCACCTCTGCCTGTGTATGGGAACTTTGTCCCCGAAGGGCTTTTTGCTTTGGGAGAACTTTGGGGACTGTCCTGGAAAGGATTAGAAAAAGAAATGCATGGGCTTTTAGTATGGATGCATATATGATCTATGGATTTTGATGAAGGGAGAAGGCACCCCCATCCTCACCCCTCATGATATAATTATATTTCATGCTGACAAAGAACAGTAGAGCGTGTCATCATTTTAAAGTGATAAAGACACCATGCCACTTTAGTTCATCCCTTGTCCTCCAAGAATTTGAAATTTTAACTTCTGCTAAAAAGCATGTAAGTCCTTCATAAGCAACCATATTAATGTCGATGAGTTGAACCGTGGCATCTCTCTCCATTCAGCATAAGCAATGATATTCTACCTTGTCTTAGTAGCATGTAGTACTAACAACGAGGGGAAGGAAGAGCTGAATTCAACAACATCTTTAAAAATAGTTTGACACAGATGCTGCTATCTCTGTTCAGGAACAGAATGACAAAAATTGTCGGTAGTGACAAAAGGAATCTTTGAGGTAGAGAAATGCTGCAAAAGTGAAATAAGACGCAAAAATACTTCAGCTCCTTGAAAGGAACTTCTCTGGTAGCTAGGACAAGGCAGAGCTATACCAAATCCCAAAATATCAAGTTCTGCTTAACTCTGTGACTTGGGAGGCCATATTTTATAATAACAATTTGTTACTGGAATGCACAAACATTTTCTTGAGTAACCTTTCTTCAAACACAGCTGAAAAAACCTGTTAATGTGTCACTTAACCTGGAACCTTGAACTGCAGTGTGCCTGCATCTCAGTTTTCAGACATGTTTTGATTAGATTTGGAATAGAAAATAAAATAAAGTTAAAAAAATCCCACCATGAAACTCACTAGGCAATATGTCTCTTACGAAAAGTGTCATTCTCATTGTAGTTCAGAATCCCATTTCTAACCATGGCCTCTATATTATGCCTCAAAAAACCTGATGTCTGAGTTAAACGGCAAGCTAATCTGACTGTTTAGAAATAAGACTGAAACAAAATGTAATAAATGAAACAGCCTATGCTTTGATTTATTTTTCAAAATTCAAATACATGTAGACTGGGTTATAACATGACATAATCTCTTGTTTAAATATTGCTAATTTCTCTTCTATTACCACTTTGTGGGCCAACAATGACTTTCATCATTGATCTTCCTCCAAACAATTTCATCAGTTTTGGATTTCTCCTTTCAAAGTAATTGAGCACCCTTTGCTAAGATTGGTAGGGCAGGAGAAGCCAAAGAGCTAGTATCCTCTAGGGCGTTAGTTATTCCACTGACTCTTAGGAAATCATCTGGAGTTGTTTTTCCAAGACAACTGATGTAATTTAATTTCCTGCCCCCCTCCCTCCCAAACCCCAGTTCACAGAAGTTTCTTTCTCATACATCAGGCTTTTGATCATTTTCTTTTCTCTTTTTTTCTAACTCGTATTACTTATAAGCAACGTTTAGATTTAAAGTGGGTGGTATCATATGCGATACTTCTAGCTAAGCAACCATCATAAAAGGAAAAATCTTTGTAGTCACTATCACATTTCTTTTACAGATAAATATTTTGTTGACTCTTTAACTGGAAACAGACATCAGGCAGTTGCTCACATGACCACTGAGTCTCTTAGGTTATTAAAGTTTTTCAGAAGTATTCAATTATAAATTGTGAATTAACTGGAACTTATTAACAAGTAAACATTACCTATAATTTTCAGCTATTCCTGTTATTCCATAGCTAGAGTTCTTGTTTCTAATATACTAAAAATTCTGGGTTTTAATTACAGGCTTTTGGCTACCTCTGCTTCAAATCCTATTTTAGCCTTTAATTTCCTTTTCAATGTCTACTGCAATGCCCTCATGTCCTACAGAAAAAAAAACCTGCAGTTCTTCCTGATGGATTTCATAATGAAAATTTAGAGGATACACTTTCCCATCTAACAGTTACATCTTTAAACTGTTTTTCTTGCAAAATATGAGTTTACTTACCCAGAGATCCCAGAGTGTTAGCCCATAATGCTCCTTGCCTTGTCACCATATTTAGAATTCTATAAAGGAGTTAAAAACGTATGAAAACCTTCAGCGCTCTGTGTTTACATCGAGGCAGTGTTTATGATAGTAGGTGTAATGTGGTTGCATTATACATTTGATTAATAAAACTGTAATAATGAACCAAAAGCCCTTCAAAACAAAACAGTAAGGAAAAGTGCACAGCTTGGTAATACGTAACCTCCTCTACCACGCATTCTACAAATAGTAATACGTGCATGCAATACTAAGGCAAATATTTAGTCCTGTCAAGTCTTAAGAAAATCTTTCTCTCTTTTCAAGTCAAACATGCACCTTACCAAATATCCAATCTCTTCCCTTCAAATGACTTTCTAACCTTAGTTGATAAATGTTCCTGACATGGTGACTACGTGTAACTACTGAGAATGACTGATACACTTATGCTGACCTAACTGGGTAAAAGAGCTCCAAGAAAGCTAGGGTGCTCTTCTAGAAGGTAGAAGCAATCCAGGGGCCATGTGTCACGGAGCATGGTGATGCTTGAACAAATGGGCTGGGTATTAAAAGCAAGTCTGAACCAAAGCAAGTCAGGAAGAAAAGAGGCAATCTCTTGCACTTCCACTTGCCAAACTTAGCACCCAGCAAAAGGTAAAGTACCCTGAGTATTTCTGTGTGTATGCTTCCGGACTAGCACTAAAGAGGGAAAGCAAATCTTTAGCGCACTCTCAGGGAAGCACAATGCCATTTCCTTTTGGCATCAGCTGTCTCCAGAACAGTGACAACAGCAGCCAGAAGGAATGACTGATATTTATCTCCCAGCAGTGTAACACTATCACAGGCACAGTACTGCTCTGGACAGCTGACTACTACTGGAACTTAGTTTATCACTTAAAGCAATGAAATGTTACGCATTATGTTCCTTCTGATTTGAGTTAATTTTCACACCTTTTCCTTCTTTATAATTTTCATTAGGAGAGACAAGGCCATTACTGAATATGGTTAGTGTTCAGTTAGGTAATGAACTAAACTTTAATGGAAAACTTCATTTTGAAACAAAAGAAAAAAAATCCAGGAGGCTAGAGTATTGATAATCTCCCCCTAATTACAAGCCCCACCCCTACTCTGTTAACATTACATTAATTCTGAATTGATGAGAAAATTCATAATTTTAATAACCACAACATACTGTGAGATATTTGATGACAGGGGATTAACAACAAAATTCAAATTAATAATAAAAGTAGTATTTGTGTACATTAAGGATAAATTTGAAGGAAATCTAGCTAGGCAAGTCTCTTCCCCACATCCAATCAGGAAAACATGGAACTTAATACAGTTTCAAGGTGATGACCTTCAACAGGCCTTTTCCCTTGAAGGGAAGGTCTAACAGCAGCGTGTGCACTGACTGCCACCTGCTGGGCTCGACACATCAAAGTTTGCGCTTAACAACATCTTTTTGTCTGACTCGGCTCATTCTGAATACAAAGAATAAAATTCCGTTCGTCTAGAACATTATGGAAGAGTTATAGTGGGGACTACTTTGGTTCTATCTTTAATTCTAGAGATGGTAAAGAAGGGGATGAATATAGAAACAATACTTTAGAAGGAGCAGAGCCAGTATAAACTGTACTAGGAAATATTAAATTCCTCTTCTAAAATTTCCTTTTCCCAAAGTATTCTGGGAGAGTGAAAATGGTTTCCTCCAGTTATTTCACTCCTCTATTTTCCTATGTCCCCTTCACAGGCACGTAAGTTTTCTTATAGTTATGTCTGAACTACCAATAATTTGAGAAAGAGAAGCAGGACAAAGAAGTGTTCCTATCTTTACTGCGTTCTTTGAAACAATCAGGTAAGGTGAAAACATAGGAATGCCATGGGTGTTCACGGATGCTGTAATCTAGAACAACTTCCGCCATGCAACACTCGCTCAGCAGCACGCACCTATGTCATCCCTAATGCAAATCCAGGCAGGCCCAGCTTCTGTATTTTAATCTCTGCCTGGTTTTGGAAAGCTTGGGAAAGAAAGAACTCGCTCTCAGATAAGTCACAGCAAAAAATAGCTCAAACCAAATTGTGCTGCTTCTGGGAGTACTTCAACATATAAAACTACTGTTTTGACTTTGAAGTAGATTTCTAGTAAATATCAAACTAGTCATTTATTAAGTATTCATGGTAAGCCAGAGGACATAACAATTGTCACTAAATGAAAACAAAAAGCTTGAACTGAACATCATAACTAAAAACATTTCATAGCTTAATGAAGACAAACACTGACTTTCATTTGTCCCCCAAAAAACCACAAAAATAGATTATTTTTGCAGTATATTCAGATCTAACTTTGTACAAGCTGGAAGAAACAACTCTGTCACTAAGGTGTACTTTTTTTTGAGATTAAACACTTACTGTACATTTCTAGGTTTTGACCACGCCATATTCTGCGTCTCCTTCAAGCCAAGTCGCAAACCGTTCAGTGCACCAAATGCTGCCCCTAGTTAGCATGATATCAGTTATTACTTTTCAAGAAGAAGGAATAAAAAAAACAATACTAGAAGCAAATACTGAGAATAGACTTCAGTGTACAGACTGAAGTCAAATAGCTGTTTATGTAAGACTAGGCTGCAGAACAAGACATTTACAATCTCGTCAATTACTGTAGTACAGAGGTGTTACCTGGACAGCTGGGAAAAGTGAAAACCACAACCACCCACCTGTCATACAACATCCTCCAATGGTAAAAAAGGCCAGCTCAAATCTGCCTCGAGTTTTGTTGGCTCCTGTGGGCAAGATAAACTCATCTGTATCCTGGGGGAAAACAAAACAAAACAAAGACACACCTTTGTATTTTCCAAGTGTACCTGCTTCAAAATGTAGGCCATGTTGAAATTTTTTCTTTAATCCATACGATGAACTAAAGAAAAAGTAGATACAACAACCAGTGTTTCTGGAAAACTGCTGTTTACACTAGCACAGAGATGGGATATGCTACGTGTATACCTTAACAAGAATGAAAAAAGCTTTAAAAAGATAAACTGAGAGCTTTTTTTTTTTTCCCCTAGCTGTCCTAACTTTTTATAAATTACATCAGGCAGCCATGGAACTCATATTGTGTGGGTTGTTGGTTGGTTTGCCTTTTTTTTTTTTAAATCACTACTTGCTTAATTATTTGTTATATCTTGCAGCAGGCAATACGAGACTCACTGCCCTCTAAAAACCTTCCTGTTGTCTGATTATGCAGCACCATTTCCTCACTGAGCAATCTAGACTGATGCAGAAATGCATTAAGGTTTCCTGCTACTCTCACACTAAAGAAAAACTGCCTTTGTACCAAAAGAAGTATTTCCTTGCACTGAAATAAGCGACCTATTTCGAAGACATGAAAAAAGCAAGGAATACATCTACAACCTAGTGATGATCAGGAATGAAATATGCGAGGCTGGTAGTTTTTCACTTGTGCATCCTTCTCGCACAGGGACAGGCTTGTGTTCTTGTAAATCAGATTGGTCTAAAAAGCTAGAGGAACGGGCTGATAACTAGCATATGTGTAAAGGTGGGCCAAAGCACTTTTTCTATGTAAGACATTGACAAGATGCACACGTGCCGATAAGGTGCTAAAGCAGTAAGATCTCTTTTTATGCTTCCATGCTTTCCAGCCATAGTATTACTCACCCCCCATTTAACTGATATGACTCTAACAACTGCAGGCTTAAGTAGTTGCATTCTAAGGGATTTTCTTAGTCCAAACTTGGCACTAAACATGGATGTCAATGCAGAAAAAATATACAACTTTAAAATTGAGAATACTTTATGAATAAACTGAACCTATAATATGGTTTCTATCTTCCCTGTAACTAGATATTTGGAGAAATTCAGTGCGTGCACTAGTTAGCAGGTTCTAACAGTTTTCACCGTTGTCCCAAAAGTCAAGATGAAGCAATCACTGTCTGTACGTAACCTCTATGTTTCTATATAGAGACAACAGCGTCGGAAGCCCATCCTCTAGGTTTCTGACAAAGGCTGGCATGCTATTTTATAATGCATACCTGCTGAAGGTAACAAAAGCATTGCAGAAAACACGTTGGTTTGTGCCTGCATTACTGGACTAACAAAGAAAGCGGGTTTTAAAGTCATGAGTACCATTGTACCATTGGTTATTATGGGAAGGCCATGATCAAAATGTAAGATTCTTGAAAATAAGGCTGACTTTCCCTCTGCACTCTGAAAGCAAAGGGATGGTCTTTAAATACCAGAGACCCTCACCCCCCTCCACACACCTTCACAGACAAACCAATTTTAAAGGCTAATAATTTAAGTTCTCGTATTTTAAAATACATTAGCTACGTCTTTTTTCCTTGAATTTTTAGAATCACAGAATGGTTAAGGTTGCAGGGGACCGGCAGAGACTGTTTAGTGCAACCTCGTTGCTCAAAGCAGGGTCAGCTAGTGCTGGTGGCTCAGGGCGTACCCAGGTTTCGCACATCTCCAAGGACGGAGACCCCACAGCTTCTCTGGGCAACTTGTTAAAGTAAAAAAGTTTTACCAATTTTGCCAATACCTTCTTTTCTTTTAAAACAAGTCTTTTTTTAAAAAAATTATTAGTATATGCATACTTTGTTCCAAAAACTCTGTTATACCATTTTTAACACCAGCATGTTTCCAGACACACTGTACTAACTAAACAAGACAACTTTAGAGGGTATTTTTGAAAGAGGTCTAACTAATCCCTTAGCATTTTTTCGACCACTCAACAACAGCAGGCAAGACAATCATGCTAGTGAATCCACTTCAGAGGCATATCCCGTTTTCTACCATTATGGGAATGGTACATTGTAATCTTGACTACAACAGCTTCTACTGAAAGAGAAATATAAAAAAACCAGCCCCCAGAATGGCATTCAGAGCTTTCCATTTACTAAGGAAGCAGTGACCCAGTGTACCATGAAACAAAAGGCACACAGATTAGCAGATATTATACAGTTTCTCTTCAGTGCTACTTCTGCAAAATTTAATGTTCTCAGCTAATATAAGCCATATATATAAAAATATATAGAAAATATTAACTAAATAAAATCATTAAGACATTCATTCTTATTGGAATAACTTAAACCTTTCCAGCTATAGCCAATATTGCTGAGAAAGGAAAACATAGGACTTTAAATTATTTCATTTTCCTTATGGTGGCCTATGGGCCATCATGCTAACTAATATTAGGCTGTGTAAGTATGATAGCTACATTATTCTGTAGAATAAAATGGAAAACTCTACTTCATGATGGTCTCCCTTCAGCTGGGAAATAACAAAGAAAGTGGTGTGAAATTTGCTGCTGCTGTGATGACAGCACATACAATGAGAAAGCCTGTGTCAGGTCTGGGCATTGGCTGAACACATCTGTAAACTGATCGACTTCATCACAGTACAGAAAACTAATCCATCAAAGGTGTGGAGAGTTTCTGGCTGCCATTATTGATTGAAGGGGCTCAGCGGTGGGTGTGACAAACGCCAGAACCTGTGCAAGGGTGCGTTGGGGCTGTATGCCTCCAAGCGGGGAGGGAGGGAGACCTCCTCTTTTCAATAGTGGCAGGCTTATATTGACACAAGTCTTATCCTCTACATTGAAACTGTTTTTCTTCTACGTGCCATGACACTGCAAGCTTTTACTAGGAACAATACTGAAAAAAAATCGTTCCTTTCAACTGTTCATCAGTTGAAGCCTTCAGCACACGCTGTGCAGCAGCGCAAGATTTTTGAGATCTTCATGTATGACCGTACAAACAATAGAATCTACTTCAACACAATAAAAAACAAGCCACTTTCTCACCTGTACCAGATACCTGGGGTCCAAGTTTAAATACGGGGACAAAGGACTCATTCCAGTTACTGAAAGGAAAAAAAAACAGAATACTTTAAGACCAATTTCCCTAGTAACAGTTGCACATCCAGTAGGTTAGAAGGAGGCAGGCCTCCTGCGTGGCAGCAGTGAAAATTCTGCCGTTAAGTTACACAACAGATTAAAACACGACACCGACCGACACCCCACTTTTCTCAGGAAGCGCGGGTGGGACGGACGCGACATCCCGGTGACCAGCGCCTGTCGCGACACGCTGCCCCCGCCCAGGAACCGGCTGCAGCGGAACCCGCCTCCCCTCAGCACCCCGCTGGCAGGGGCAGCCGGAGGGAGCTCGGCTTCCCGCGGGCGAGGCGGCCCCTCGTTCCCCCTCGTTGCCCCGGCCGCGCCATGTTTGATTTCTGAGGGCGGCGCCGCAGGCCTCGCCGGTGGCCCCAACGCGCCGGTACTCACGTGGCACCCCGGCCAGGTCGGCGTGCGAGTACCCCACCCCGCCGCCGCCGCCGAAGAGGCCGCCGAGGCCGGTGCCCTTGGAGTTGCCACCGCCCTCCATGGCTCCACCGGGCCCCGCGCCCGCCGCCCGCCGCCACCCGCCGCCGCCACCACGACCTCCGCGCGCCGCCGTAAAGCGCGCCGCGCCGCTTTCCGGCCCGCTGCCGGCGGGGGAGGAGCGCGGTCGCCATGGTGAGCGGGGCGAGGCGGGCGGGGCGCCATTTTGCTGCCGGCGGCGGTGGCGGCGGCCCCCGCTCCCCCCATCACCGAGCGCGGCTCGGCCCCGGCCCCGCCGCTCCTTCCGCGCCTCTCGCCGAGGGGGGCGGCTGGCGGGACGGGCCCCGGCGCTGCGGGCCGGAGGATGCGGACGGGTAGAGCCACCGCCGTATCATCGCGCCGTCCCCGGGGGGCGGCTGTCGCCTGGCCCCGGCGGCCGCTGGCGGGCCCGCGCGGCTGAGGCGGGCTGGGCGGGCGGAGGCGGGCCCGCCGAGGATGAGTGCGGGCTGCGGGCGGGACCCCCCTCGGAAGAGAGCCCGGCCGAGCACCGCCAGCCCCGGTGGCGGCTCCCAGGGAGAGCGGCCGCCGCTCGGTCCCCGCCTGGAGGGCCCCGGCGGCGGCGGCCCCGGCGGCGGCAGCAGCAGCAGCCCCGGCACCGCCGTGGGGAACAAAGGTTTGTGCTGAGCGGGGCGGGGGGCGCGGGACGGCTCTGCCTGCGAAGCCGGGCTCGCTTAAGCCGGCCCGGAGCCGCTGCTGGGCGGCCGCGCCAGGGGCTCGGCGGGAGGGGGCGGCCCGGGGTCTCCGCCGGGTTGCGGCGTCCCTCTGCGCCGCTCGTTCCATCTCTGCTGTGGTTCTGTTGGCGGGGGGCGCTGAGGGGTCGGGGGCGGCGTTAGGGGCGAGAGGCCGGCGGTGCCGGTGCGCGGGGCCGCCCCGGAGCTGGCCTTCGGCGTCGGGCGCGAATCGTCCCGAATTTGGCTTCCCGGGGCCAGCGTGTCCCGGTACCGAGCGCGCTGGAGCCGGGCAGCGCTCGCTCCCCTGCGGAGGCGGCTTCGCTTGTCCTGGCTCTGCGCCTCGTTCTTTACAAACTTTCCCAGTAACAGTGCGGCCACCCGAGTGAGGTGCGAGCCGCTGAAGGCGGCGTGTTTCCTGTGCGAGAGGGGAAATACTTGCTGCCAGAGAAACGAGGCTCGGCGGGGTGCTGTGCCCGGCTGCCGCGGCGGGGAGAGCGGGGGGTGATGGTGGGGACCCCCCTGGGCGGGGGGCTGCAGGCCCCTCCTGCGCCCGAGGGACCTGCGCAGAAAGAGTTCCCGCAGGGCTTCCTTAGGTCATTTTTATTTGGCGCTAATGCTGCCAAAATAATGCACAATAAATTACCTATTTCAGGAATAAAAAGGAATACAGGGAAGGAAAAAAAAAAAAACCCAGACAGATTTGCTGTGGTCATCAGTTGATGAGTTAAACTTCAGTAACCAGCAACTAAGAGGCAGCTCTGAGTAGGTAATAG
This sequence comes from Morus bassanus, assembly GCA_031468815.1. NCBI lineage: Eukaryota > Metazoa > Chordata > Aves > Suliformes > Sulidae > Morus > Morus bassanus. The sequence goes on from CM062583.1 coordinate 11,228,387, forward strand.
TATGAAATTACATGTATGCGTTCCTCTAGTGTGATCAATAAGAATCTTGGAAAATTTCAGTTGTTTTCTTCAGTGGTAGATTCTGAGGAATGGTTTGTTTTATGGGAATGATTTGGGGAATCTTGAATAGAAATTTAGAGACCATTTCAATAAAAAAAATTACACCAAATTCTGGTTTTATTGTTTACACTGAATGTAAGCATGTGTTGTCTTTTTGTTGCCTCGTATGTTTTTATCGCCTTATCTGTAGCAGAGGAGATGTTAGTAGTATCAAAGAAAAATGTTGTATGTGATGTTGGTTATAGGGCTTAAATGGCTAGTCAGATGTGAAAATTCAGGCCAAAGCCATTTCATTCTGTTTTGCGGCTGCTATAATTTCTCTTTATTGTGCTAGTGAATAAGTATTCCTTCCCCAACGTGCGTTTACACCTCAGGAGGTAGTCAGCTGCCTTTGAAGAGGTTTATTTGTCCCATGTTTTAACGTGTCTCTTCAGGTTTTTTCCTGGCTGCTTCTTTCCCCTTCCCTGTAGGCAATTTGGGTTAACACTTCAAATATAAGAAGGTGAAATTTGGTAAACAGAATGACTCATATACTTCAGTTTTAGTGAATCTTTAGAAATAAAAATATTCTAGTTCATAAAATCCCTCAAGCTGTTATTTTTGTCTGAGTGGGATGAAGCTGAGCGTTTGTTGAAAAATCGAATGGCTGAGTACGGCACAGGTATCCTTGTGCTTGTCATCTCCATGCGGCTCGGCATTACTCCCTATGACCTAGTCACATGGTGGCAATTTCACACTAGTGTTTGTGCTGTTTCAGAAGAACTTAAAATGATTTAAATGTTTTCTGGAGATTACTTTTTCATTCTAGAAATTCTGTACTTTTGATGAGGGTATTTGATAGCCAGCTCTGGAAAAGTGCTCAAGGCCTCGAATGTTAGGGAAAGCTTTTATGAAACAATGGCTCTTACCTATGGCCAAAGCTGCCTATGCTACAAGTTACACAGCCTCCATTTGTGGTAAAGTGCTGAGTCTTTCCGTAGTTACTATTCATCAGAACAGCCAGATCTGCTGTACTGGTTTTTAAGTTCTGCAAAACTACTGTTGTAATAGGGGAGCTACAAACTTTACTTACCCAGCTGAAAGCAGTGAGTAAACACCTTGCACAGTCAGCAGTGGCAGGCAGATAACTTCTCTTGGCAAATGGAAAGGAGGGGAACTGAAGCTAGTTGCCAAATTTTCAGAATTACTTTTAAATAACAACAATAAAACAGAACTAAAAACCCTTTCTTACTCTAATGAAGATTACTTTCCAGTTGTGAAATAACTGCTTTGAGTTTTTTCTCCCCATTCCCACCTGAAATCTCTACCTAATTAGTTCCTGTGCTGCTGTTCTATTGAAAGCTTGTCTGAGCTGCAACATCACAGAGACTGATCACATTCACTGGAGCTGTGTTGTTGGTAGTAAATGTGAAAAAAGTGTCCTTCACGTTTTGTTGCTGTTTAGGGGAGTAAACATTGATAGGCTTTACAAATTGTTTATGGATGGAGGGGAAAAGAAAAAGTCCTTTTCTCAGCACTTGTTACTTCTAATGTGTACAAACTTTATATTAAGCCTCATGTTTGACAGTATGCTACATACAAATAAGGTTCTCAGCTGCGTCTTCTAAGACACCTAGTTTTTAGGTTTTTGTTTGTTTTAAGCTATGTCATGTTGCCTCTTCGTTCCAAAATTCAGCAGAAGTCTTTCAGGGCTCGTGGTGGTGGTAGTAAAGGTGGTAATGAGAGCTGGAAAGTTCAAGTTGCCTTTTTTTTTAATCTAGAAATTCACTGTGTTTTAAATCATATTAAAAAAAAATATGGTGGATGAAAAAAAACCCCACACACCAAGCCTGGCATTTATAAAGATTATTACAGAAGCTATAGCTGCTGACTGATACAAATTAAATAGTGCATGATGTGTAGTTTTAACAGTGTTAGTGTCTGGATGCTCCCTATAGAAGAGATGATAATGAGGACTTAATTGAGGTGCTTTTATCTTCCTCCAGTACAAGTTATTGATACACTATCATGTTGCAGTTTTATCATGTTTCATGTAATAATGTAGTGAACTGTGGTTTTTCAGTTTGTAAACAACGGACAATTACCACTTGGTTGGAGAATAAAGGACCCAAGACAACAGAGTCCAAAAGGTAAAATGTACAGCATACCTGTTCAAAAGTTGTGTTCTTGAAGTGGGCCTGTGGGGAACTCGGATTGCAGGTGGCCAGTACAGCTAGCTACTGAAAAAAGGCATCCCCATTTCTGCTGCTTTCCTTACCTTGGCGCATCCTCTCGAGTATAACTGACTGACAGACTTTCACTACAAAAAGCTAACTAGTCCCCCACGCCTCCCCTCTAACCCCCCAAAACTGAACTCTTTTTGCTGACTTATGTTCCTGAAGCACCTCAGTGTTTAGGTGAATAAATACTGCTGCTTCTGCAAAGAAAAAAGTGGGAACTTGCAGCAAGGGAAGGCAAAGTGGGATTGCTGCTTCCAGTGGCAGCCCACCACTAGATCAAGTTAGCTGTAACAGCAGACTGTGACCTTAGTCAACAGCTCTGCTTTTATTTTTGTTTAACATAGGGCAATAACAAGTTTCAGATTTTGGCTGACGGGCCTGCATTCAACTCACAATTCTGTTGTTAATTTACAGACGAAAGTCTGTTTTGGTTTGTCTCATTGGACTGTGATTGTGGTATAAGCATGTGCAACTTGATTTCATTTGGACTAGAATTTACAGGTGTTCAAATGTGCATACAGGTTGCTTTGTGAAAGATGTTATAAAAGTTTTGCTGCTGAGTGGCACCACGTAAAGTTTGATATTTTCTGCTAATGCAGTCTGTCAGCAGCAATGTTTGCGAGGCAGCGTTAAAATTAAACCCCTAAGAGTTTTAGTATCTGGTGCAGGGGAATATCAGATATTATTTTTTCTATAATTGCAATTGTAAATGTGCCGGTTTATTTTTCACTGATGTTTGTTAACAAAGAGAAATTGAAATCCGGAGCAGTGCTAGAATAGCTAGGAAAACTTGGGATAATGATTGATACAGAAGTGCACGGGGCTCAGTTACAGGCTCATAGGTTGCAGTAAAGCAAAGATGTTAAGAAGAGGATGCTTAAGGAAGGAATGAATTTTTTTTTAAGATTCCCTTTAGAGCATTGCTTTTATATGCCCTCCTCCAGCCTTGCTGACAGATTACAGCCTAGTCAGTTTTAAGCAGCAGGTTAGTGGTGTAAACACTTCCTGTGCCTTTCTATTGCAGTTAACATCGCAATTTTAATTTATTTGAATTTGAACACTGTCTTTGTGTTAGATTTGATTTCTCATCTTAAGTTGACAATAGATGTTGTGAATACCTTTAAACAGTCATTTATTGAGGTGGCAGCAGTAACTTCCATTTTTGTTCATCAACGTTTTCAGTGCAGGAACAAATGCGTAGGTGGAGAGTTAAAGGGGTTTACATTACAGTAATTTCAGATCCTTTTGTTTTCAAATAATCTTCCCATGGGTGAAGTTCCAAGCTATCATCTGGTGCTCCAAGTCCCTTTATTTTTTTTTTCTTTTTGTTCTGTAGCAGTAAAGGTGTGAATGCTCTATCTTCTGAGGATCTGTTGTCATTCATGGAGAGAATTAATACCTTCCGGAATCTATTAAGATGTCCAGTTGCTGAATTTAGGGTTGTGTGATAATTGCATATTTTCCTATTTAGTGTAGGTGGGAAACTGGGCAATGATCAGACGTACAGAGTTTAGCATGCTTAGTTTGCATTGGTTGTATACCATGTTGCAAAAATACATTCAGGAGAAGGTATTGTTCAGAATGATGTATTCACCAAGACTAGTCAGGTTTTTTTAATATTCATATGATGTCTGAGTATTTTTCTTTATCAATACACTGACACAAAAATTAGTACCAAAGTGTGAAGTGGCTTTCCAATGTCATCTTGAAAAGTTTCTGCTCATACAAAACTCCCTTCATTTCCCTGTGTAACTGTTAGGACACATTTCTTTCTGTTCTTTTATGTAAGACAGCGTGGGACAAATTAGGTTATTTTTTTCTTTAAAAATATAATAATTGATGTGTCTTTTAATTCTTATTTTCAGTTCTAAATATATTTCACTGTTATGCTTTTGTATTGTGATTTTTTTTTTTTCTTGAAGAGCCATGGGCTGCTTATAAAAGTAAGGAAGTGATAGGATGTTTTTGAGACTATGGGCTACTGTGTCCTGCTCTTCTAAAAGATTAATTTGTAGCTCTGAAGGGATGGCTACAGAACCATTGATTTCCTTTTTCACTGTATTTAACCAATTAAAATGAAAGTTAAGGAGGACTTTATCATGACTTCTAACTTTTTTCATCTGGAGAAAATAAATAATAGCTTAATACTGTTTAGATTTGAAAATAAGGATAATGAATTACTGGAACAGATTTCTAAGGTAAGGCTCCTTTGGAGCCTTTAAATGGAAATAGGTTCTTACTGAGCTACATTACCCAGTGCAGCAAAACTTGTTGATCCTCGTAGTGCTCACTTAGAGTATAATGGGTAAAATGCTGTAGTTTCTATTGTATGTTTATAATAATTCCTTTTTAAAAAAAATATATATACAGAGATTTCATTTGGAGATAAGACATTAAATTCCCTTACTTCTCTTCCACAGCTTACACAGCAAAATTAATAACAATACTGAAGCAAATCCCAAGATGACTTCCATTAAAAAAGAGAACTTTTGTGAGCATGATGTGAAAAAGCTAGAGAATATTTGTCAGCAAAATTATTCAAAAATATCTGTGGAAGTTGGTGCAAAGCATGTAAATTTGCCTCAGACAGGCAGCATGTATAACTGGGAGGCTGAGGACAAAGATCCAGTCGTAGACACAGAGCCTGCGAAGGGGATGCAGTCTGGAGACCTCTTTAAGAACGCCAACATTGATCAGATGCACAAAACTGGCAAGCAGACTCAGAGGGGCTGTGAAGAAAGCAGTGACAATTGGACTCAGAGGAAATTATCATCAGGCCGGTCTTTGAAAATGGGAAATACAAAACTTTCTTCAAAAGTCACCGAGACAGATGGACAAGTGACTTCGTGCAACTCACAGAAGCTGAAGAGTTGCAATTCTGTCTGTTTGATGAGTGAACAAGAAGAAGGGGATGTAGTTCCGGAAAGTCCACTTTCAGATGCTGGTTGCGATGCTTGTGTATCTGATCTTGGAGGTCCTGGGAGACTGAGCAAGTGTCAGAGCAGTTCAGGGGATTCACCTGCTTTTGAGAAAGAAAGCGAACCAGAGTCACCAATGGATATAGATAACTCTAAAAATAGCTGTCATGGCTCAGAGGCTGATGAAGAAACAAATTCATTTCTTGATGAGCGAGAGGAGATTAATATGTCAAAATCCATAAACAAATCTTTCGGAATTCAATATGGGGATGCTGAACTGGAGTCAAGAAAGTCACGTTTTTCTGCCAAGGGCTGTGAAAGCTTTGAGGAAATAGATAATTCTGTTAAAGACGACAGTCTGCATACAAAGTCACCTGGGATCTCTCCTGCTCTAGCGTCAGAATGCAAAGGTGCAAAACAGGGTGTGAAGAGAGACTCTAAAATCACCTCTCACTTCATGAGGATACCTAAGATTGAGGAGAAAAGGTAGAGTTCTGTCTGCCTCGTAATGTCTTTTTTCAAGCTTGAAAATTTTCTCTTTGGTGATAGCACTTTGGCAGCTGGATTGTGTAAAGAGTTTTGCAAAATGTATGTTAAGACACAAAGACAACTTTGATCTAAGCTTGAAGTAACTTATTTTCAATGGGACTATTTGTGGGTTTTTTGAAGGATATGTCTGTCCAGTGCAATTTTTTAAATCTTTGGAGGTCTGTTAAAATTGGGAATTAAAGGCACTGTAGGAAGATGATTTTCTTTATCAAAGAAGTGATTTAAGACCATGGGATCTTTAATGCTTGAAAATGAGTGGTGGCACAGGAGTGCTTTATGGAGTGTAGCTCTAGCATCTGTTATTTCATTCAGAATACTTGAGGAAACTGATGTTTTTTTGGTTTTTTTCACTCTCATCTGTCAAAAATACTGAATCTATTTTGTTGAAGCATCAATGCTACTGATGCTTTGATTGAAATAGACATGAAAAAATTCACTTTTGAAAGCAGTTGTAGAGATGTGTGTGAGTTTTTTTGAGTTTTTTCTTTTTTCTTTATTCATGATTTTGGAGAGAAAAGGACTAGTGATTACACACTACAGCAGTGGAAATGGAAGCCCTGAGCATGACGTGGGACTCTGTATGCTAGATGTTGTGTAAGGACAAAAGGATAATCTCTGCTCTGAAGAGCTTAGATTTCAGTGGGAGCCGAGAAAGTGAATAAACAGCAAAGGAGTAGGCAGAAACAAGTGGACTGTGTGTGTTGGTGTAATAAGCAATTATCTCAGTAGATTCAAGTCCTTAAAGTAGGGCAAGAAAGTAGTTTTGCACATCTTTACTGGGAGGTCCTTTCTGGACGTGAGGAGCAGCACAAACCATACCTTTCAAGGAGGAGGGTGATGGAGGACGGCTAACTAGCAGCAGGAGCTTGCATTTGAGAAATCTTAAGAGATGAGTAGACTGAGAGTGGATTTGGAAAACAAAAAAAGGTAGTTCTTAGGAAAAATGGATGGATGAAGAATTTGCTAAAAGTAGTATAGAGAAGGGGGTCATAAAGTTTAAAATGATGAGTTTGGGGAGTACTCTTTCCACTAATTTAAATGAATTGTAGCAAAGCAGAGAAGGTTGAGGCTTGCGTTTGTCAGTGCTAGAGCATTGGGTGCTAAAACAAATCCGTGTTTGAGAAGGGAAACTCATGCAAAAGTTTTGCTGTGTGGATAGATGGGAATCCTAGTAGCACTTTACAGAATAATTAGTAAGGTAGAGATTTTTTTTTTGCAGGAGGCAGGGGCCTAAACAAGATGGTGTGAAGGTTATAAACCTCAGTGCCAGACAAAATAGTGGTATTGTCTATAGTGCTTAAGAGGGCAATTAGAGAAATCTTAAAGCTTTCCTCCTGGTTTTCGTTAGACCAGGTCTACAGCAGATAATAGAGTGGCTCAGATGTTAACTTGCGGAGCAAGAAGCAGTGGTGTACCAAACAGGTTTCAGTCATCAGTAATGCTATGCCAGAATTATCCTTTGGCTCTCGGATGAGCACAGTGGGCCTGTACCCAGTGTCATGCCGATGCAGCTACACCATTTGCATGTGATCGGCCAGGCTGAAGGCATTGTCTGCACCTGAAGATACTGGCATATGCATAGACGCAGCAAACAGGTTGGACAACATCTTTATCCAAGGGTGCGGTAAGTTCGCTAAGGGGAATTTAGAGGCCTAAACAGTACCTCAAAGTGTAGGCTTTTAACTTGTTCTGCGTTTTACCCTTGCATGAGAAACATCTGGTATGTTACATCAAACATACAGCAGGTTCAGATTTTTCTCCCCCAAAATATATCTGATCCAAGCTCTAAGCTCTGCAGAGGAGAACCCTGCCTTGCTATCATATTGCAGTTCTGTGAAGGTATTTGTAAGCCTGTAGAGAAGAGTGTTTCGGTAGACATTGTGTACTTGCCTGTGCTGGGGAGGAGGAGGTTGGTGGTGGTGGGGGTTTTCCCCAACTAAAGCTTTGGCCTGGGGTCACAGCAGAGGCCAGCAAATAAATTAACGCTGTTATAAACGTAACCCTGGAGTGGAAGTTCCTGTATTTGCCTACCAGCTTTTTCCGTGGAAATAAAACGTTTCAACGTATTTTATTTTAACAGCAGAAAAGAAAAGTGTGAATTCAAACCCCAGAGACCAGGGAGGAAGATTCCTAAATATATGCCACCTCCTCTTCCAACTAATAAGAAATGGTTTGGGACTCCGATTGAAGAGATGAGAAGAATGCCTATGTGTGGGGTCCGTCTTCCTCATCTGCGACCTTCGGCCAATCATACAGTAACCGTCAGAGTACGATAATTCAGTGTATTACCTGAAATCAAATTTCTTAGAGAATTGTTCAATAATATGAAATGCCAAATATTAGTCTTACAGTATTAGCAGGTTGTGGAAATCTTTCTTTGCTGTTCCTTGCGAGTAGACTGGGGCAACTGATTTTCCTGAAAATTGACTGTTCTGTTGCGCAGATTTAGGGTATTGAGGTCCAGAAGAAATGTAATTATGGCTTTACTGCCTCTGGCTTGTTAGGGACTAGTATTTTTCTTTTGCATAGGTGTGTGCATATTTCCTTGTCTGAGTTGTAAACTGTGGGAATTTAAATACATCTGCAAGTAAAATTTGTACTTCAACATTTTCATGTTATATTTTCATTCTAATATGATTCTGTTTTGGGCTCGATATACAAAAGGCTCAAGATATGAAAAAGACAAAGAATGAAGAGGAGTTTCTAGCAATTTTACTACTGCATTTTAGATCAAATCTGATACATTTGCCTTTAATCCTTTAGAGTAGCATGCAGTTGAATTATTGTTGATATAAAACATGTGAGCAGAAACCTGTAGGGGCATGGATAAATCAAACAAAAGAAAAGCACATTAAGTTTAAATACAAGTTCTGAGAGAACTGCTGTATAGCAGATTAAGTCTTTAGGAACATCGTGTTATTTATTTTCATGTTTCTGATATTCTGTGGAGTAAACTTGAAATATTGCTATTTCTATAATGATTTCTCATCCTGTGCAATGTTAGGTTAAAAAATGTTGTTTCTGCACATGACTATGGTTAGATTTGAAACTACATTTTGAAAATATTTGGATGAAACTATGTAATACGTAAGTTCATACATGAGGAAGTATTTAGTGCCTAATTGGACATAAAATAATTGCATGTATTACCTTCGTTTCAGTGTGTTTCAAGAGGTCACGTGAGGTGGTGGTCTTTTCACCAAGTATAACGTAAGAGTAACAGATGGATTTTTTTCTAACTGAATATCCATCATGTGGTTGGTTTGTAGGTTCCCCCTTTCCAAAAAGGGTGGCTGTAGAAGAGAGCTTTTTTTAAACTATGTTTTCGCTTACTTTTTATTTCTTCCATTTAAAAACTTGAAAGTAGAGTCTGAGCTTTTTTTCCCTCTTTCTGTGTTGCAGGTAGATCTTCTGAGGGAAGGAGAGGTGCCTAAACCTTTTCCAACTCACTACAAAGATTTGTGGGACAGCAAGCATGTTAAAATGCCCTGCTCAGAACAAAATTTTTATCCTGTAGAGGATGAGGTAAGATAAAGTATTTACAGCTGTGTAATCAAATAAGTTTGTTTACATATAGATGAGTGTTCAGTTTACTGCATTTGCTCACTTAGCGAACTGTGTGTATGGAAATGGAAAATCAAATAGATGAACATACCTGGTCTGAAAAGCTGGATTCTGTGTCGTGATGCTTCAGGCAGAGTAGAAGATTTTTTTTTTCCTAGTAAATATTTTACCTAGCCATTGATTTGATGGTGTATATATGTCTATACTTAGTGAACTATAAGCTCATACTCCCTATAAGTTCATATATTTTTATACTTATATATTTTTTTTGGTGAAACAATTTGGGGTGCCAACAGATGTGAATGAATTCACATGAATGATTCTGATTATAATATTCTGTCAGGTATTGCTGATAGATTGAGGTGTATCTGTCTGCTGTTCCGCTAAAACAGTGGAGGAGAGGTTAGAGTTGGCCCTGCATGTTTTGTTGATCTGGTATTTCTTGTCACTGGTCAAGACTTACTTAAACATACCCACTGAAATACTTTAGACTGTGGTGAATAAAATGGGCAAGTGTGTCCTGCAGGGAAGACTGTATAATGATTATTGATACTTGAATCTTGAACAGAATTTTTATAAGCTCTAGGAAATACTCTGTCTTTTCATTTATCAATTTTACAGATACAGTATAAATTAATTTAATTGACATTTCAGAGATAAGGTGTTGATAAGATCTTTGTTGCCAGTTGAGCAAGATGAGCTGCTCTTGTGGTAGACTCATAAGAAATATTGTTATTGCTTGCAACAGGCAATAAGGCTTTTTGTTGAAGAAAAGTATCACAGATGTCTTAAATTTGGGTTGGTGTGAGAGTCAGCCACAGCAATATGCCTTTATAATCTGTGCCCTTATTGTTCTTAATATTACATTTTTATAAAGTTGGTTCAGTTTATATTTTTGAGTTGTGGATTTTATGAACTGTGGTCATGTTTTATCTGCAAGATCCACTTTCTCCACAAGGAGTGTACTGAACATTATCTGTCCTTCAGATGGCATGAGGAAGAGTGCTGCACATGTGAAAAAGAGCTCTTTATGAATTTTGTGAATGCTTCAGTTACAAAGGAACTCTTAAGGAAGTAAAATGCAGTGGACTCGAAGTTGCACAAGTGCTTTAGTTACTCAAAATATGTGGTTTATTTTTAAAGAACTTCACAAAGCAAACTTTAAAAAATGTGGCAAAGACGACAATTATTAGTAAATAAGCCTTTCTGTTTTGAATAACTTGCTCTGTTTTGGGCATTTGTTTTAAAGAATGGAGATAGAACTGCTGGAAGTCGATGGGAACTAATCCAAACTGCCTTACTGAACAAATTTACTTGCTCGCATGATTTGAAGGTAAGCTTGTCAATTTGAAATCAAGTCTATATACATGTAAGTACGTTCAAGGCTTGCTGTGTACTCTCAGGGATTCTGGCTCAGTCCTACTTGTTTCATCACCTATAAAAATAAACTTTAAAAAATCTGTGCTGTTCAAGGGAATCCCTAATAGGGATCTTAAGGGTCTTAATGAGTCTTGAGTCTTACCACTGAATTTATTAGGTGTTATTAAAATGAATTGTCTTTTAAAGTCTACACAAAACTGTGTGTGTCCAGCGGTATCTACTAGTTTGTGGTAAGTGTAGCATGTAGGCTTTTTGTGCAACCAGATGGTAGGGTCATGCACAGGTGAGAGTTTGAAATAGTAACTGTTTGCACCAGTATACTCCACTAAAATGGCAACAATTCAAGCTGCTGGTAAAAATCTGTGAATTTTGGAGACTAATGCTCTGTTAATAACTCTTATAGTTCTCATTGGCTTTTAATGAATTGTGATTTGGAGCAGCTTAGAATTCCTATTATGTTTTTTGTGAAGAATAATGTAATTTAGATTATACCAGAAAGACAGGGAAGGAGGAGGATGCAAAAGCCACAGATAAACTTTAAACGAATGAATTTTGCTCCCCTGGCAATTAATGAAACTTCCCTTGATAATACTATTTTGTTTGGTATTTTTTGTGAGAATTTTTTAAAGGTGATTGTTGTTGTAAAGGGCCTATTTAATTTTGTTATGGTTCTGGTTCTTTAAGTTCATAAACTGGTAAAGCTGCTTCTACATTGCTGAGGGACGCTTTTTTGGTATTTGTCGAAAGAGCAAGCGTGGGGTGGGGAACGTTTGTGTTGTGAGTTGTAGGCAGATCCAAGCATGCCTTACCTTGTTTTGTGCTAGGAGGAAAAACCTGTAGACTAAAGCTTGTTCAGTGCTATACCTAAATACAGGATTCAGTAACATGGAGTCGCACTGTATTCGTACAGTTTTATGGATTTTGGTAGGCTCTGTGACAGGTTTTAACCACTAGATGGTACTGTTCCTTCAAAAAGGAAATATCATAAAACCGTTTGTCTTCTGTTAGTAAGTATCTCTAAGCTTTATTTTGTTGTGTTCTTTCCCTAGGAGGCCATATTGAGATACAATGTTGCTTATTCCAAGAAATGGGACTTCACTGCTCTTACCGACTTCTGTGAGAAGGTAAACCAAGTTGATTTAAAATAGGAACAAAAGTAATATAAGTGACAACTTTGTCTACATGTCTCAGTGCTTTGGCTTTATTTCCCCTTTCAGGAGTAAAGGTTTTGCATTCATCATCTATGTGGACAGTTATTTATTTGGCTGGTAACTTCAGTTAAAATGATAATTGTACTTTATAAACTGGATTAATTTTCAATCTTAAGCAGGTAATTTGGGTGCTTCAGTAACAACTAAGGTTACTGAAGGTAAGGTGAGAAATGCTTTTTCTTTGTTTTGTGATAACCAGATTTATTAATAAGTTGTATTAATATTTCCAGTGTAATGGTTTCTTGTTTTAAAAAGTGTTGCTCTTTTTTTTTTCCTTTTTTAAATAACTTTAACGGTATATTACAATGGTGTTTGTATAGACCGTGCTTTGCTGGTCTACCAGTAAAATTTTGCTATGTGCTGAGATGATGACTTTAAACTGTAGAGCCTTTGAAAGATTGGGGTGGTTTTTATGACTTCGTGCTACCTTCCTGGAAGAGGATGGAAAAGAAAACTGACGAGTAGGTGGCAAATGCAAGTTGGACTATTGTTAATGTACATCCTGACTGACATTCAGAACTATTCCAATTACAGCAGTATGGGAGATTAAATGAGATGCAATAGAAATTGTCGTATTTTTCTTCCACTGACTCAGAAGTGCTTTTAAACCACATGTGCTTGTTTTCTTGGGAGGGGCTTGCTAAGCTGTATTAAGGTTCAGTGGAAACTAAATTTGATTTGAAGCTAATTTTGTTAGTTATATATGTTTAGAATAGATGTCTGCTTAATTCATGTGATCAGAGGAACTGTTCTTTCTATTGCCCATTTTCATTGCATATAGGGACTGCTATTTTACAGGATGAGTTCTGTTTTGCATGCAACACAATATTGTTATTACCGACAAAAGATACCTATAAAAATACTGGTTGTATCGTTTGCTAGCCATGAGAGGTACTGTGTTCACTCATCTTGCCAGTGTAGTGCTCCCTCCTCTCGTCTGTGGGGTCTCTCTGTTTTTCAGGCTGTCATGGCTGTATGGTAGAGGCTGAGGACATTTGGCTTCTTTGTTCCTGTTGACTCTTGTACTAACAGAAATTAACTTGGCCTGTTCAACAATTCAATCTTGTGTTATTAAAGAATACATATTTAAATTATTAGAATATTTTAAAGTGCAAGCAAACTATTTATTTAAAAATCTGACTCAGGAATGTACCAGATTTGCATCGTGTTGCTACAAACGCAACTGAGCTTGTCCTGATGCGTTAGTATCGTGCATCTGGGAGTTTGGAAACTATAGATTATTAGATTCAGAGATCATCAGCCAGGGAGAGTAAGTAATATCAGCTGTCTCCAAAGAAGAGAGGAACAATAGGGAAATAAACTATGTATCGGGCATCAATCTTTCACTGAGGGTGAAAAGGCAATTTCTGTCACCTGGAAATGATGATTTATCTGTGAGTTTCCCACATGAAGGGAGGAGAGCTGTTTCAAAACATGGATTTTTAGACCAAGGTGAAGAGTATGCAGCAATATATTAAATAAGGAACAGTGAAGCAATGTAAGACAGTGGCTCCTTGTAGACCAGAGGAGCAAAATCTTGCCCTGGCTTTGTTTATTGAATATCTTGAATTTAGTGAACAGAACATGTGGAAGGGATACATCTTGTAGAGAGGTGTTGAAATCTTTTCTATTGTTAAGGGATGTTTGAACTCCTCAAGTTCTGTAAATTAACAAGGCATCTGCTTTCAAAGAGTGTTTGCAGTCTGCTTAAGTGAGCAGCTATTGAGTGAAAAGTTGAGATCCTCTGTGGAAGTGGCCTAAATATACTAGCTGTAGTGAAGTGTAGCTTTTGAAGTTGCTGTATTTGGGAGTTTAATGATTAAGGGCTTACCATTGGCTTGTGTATTTTCTTGTTTATCTTATGATTTTGAGGGAACAGGGGAACTGCTTCAGGTGAGGTTTGCTTAGCAGAAGTTGAGAGGGCTGGTTGAAAGGAAAGCTAGCTTGAGTAATCAGCCCAAAGGGAGGGGCAGCAGCTCAACGGAGGGAGAAATAGTCACAAATATATATCAAAAGAAAAAGATCAGAACGGGGTCTGTGATCCTCAAATATCTATTTATATTCTTGGGCGCTGTTGACTTCCAATACATTCTTAACCAAGAATTCTGTGGTCTGATTTAGAACGGAGCTGGGTCCACAAATCTAATGGTGTCTATTTTAGTGATTCATTTAAGGCCACTGCATTCAGATATCACTTCAATAGGTCTATGCTTGGTAAATTATAAAGTACCACTTGTTAATTTATCTTCTGATTCTGGACACAGCTAACCTTATCTATTAATCTGTTAAATGCTTTTGTAGCAGTCTTAAATTGTGTTTTCTGTTTTGGGTAGCTTACTTCCAAGTTACACAGTCAAAATATGCATTATTTTTAAATCTGACTTGTACAATTCAAATCAATTTCCTTGTAATAACAATAATTACCAGGTTTTGAACTTAAGTTTATTTTACTTTAAGACTAAAACACCTTCAGCCTTTTTAACTAATGGGAAATAAATATCATGTCTGTGAGCCAGGATTTTTTTTCAAAACAGCATACCCTGACGTACAGGCTAACCAGTTTTACAGTTTGTCCAAAGCGTTGTCAGAAGAGGGAGCCCTCACACTGTTTTCAAAAGATTGTTTTGGATGCCAGTTAATGTGTGGAAGTAAAATTCCTATTTGTACAATGAAGTAAATTTAGGAGCTTGGGCTTTTCTTGTTTCTTTTTAAAAGTTCATAGCACCCATCAGTAATGTACGTAAAGCTCTCTGAAGCTTACTTGCTTCAGACATCTGGCAGTTTTGTTGTCCTCTATGGAATTTCCACAGTTGTATTGATTTGTTATGCCATCTGTTTGTTAATATTGGCAAACAGGCTTAGGATTTATTCAAGTTATTATATAGTGGATGAAAATTATTAGTGCTAACATTTTTCTTCTTACTTGCAAAATTCTTGTCACTTGGAAGTCATCCTTGCATCTGTTTTCCAGCCTAGAAGGCAGGCAGGAAAGAGTAAACAACAAGGAGGAAAGGAAACATGAGGAAACCTCTGTGGATGCAGCTGTCTTGGGACCCACAATGTGTTGTATATGGGCTTTATTTACGTGAATGATGATAGGTTGGGAATTTATTACATGCTCTTGATCAACAGTGCTATGTACTGTAGTAGTTTTTATTTTTCTTTCATGTGGATTTGCCCTTCCACTTCCAGACAAGGCCAAATGCGTTTGCTTTTTCCCAAGTGCATGAAATAAAAAGTCTAGTGAGGTCTCATTGAAGGCTTATGTCTTAGTCTAAATCTCCAACAACAGCAACTTTATTTAAAGGGAAAAGTAGGGCTTTATCATTTAAGACAGTCACATGGTCTGCTGCTTTAGATTGGGCCTGCTTGTTCTGGACATGCTTTGTTTTTATTGTATTGCTTTAGCCTCTTGGAGCTTAAGCATAATTCTTGCTAATGTTTCATGAACTCTTCCTCTTATTGCTTGCATCTGTCCTGCTCTTTCAGGAGCAGAGTGTTTAAATCTGAAAATGACATGATATTTTAAGGAGTGCATAACTTCCTTTAAAGGTGATCCTTCTTTTAAATGCAATTTTAGTTGCATAGTATACAAGAACTTAAGTCAGCAGGATTTGTGTTGTAAAGCTTCAGGAACCTTCGTGATATGGAACCTCTGTCATGACTAAAACCTGAGCTCTTTTGAGGTGAACCAGTCGGTGAGGAGCCTCACAACTTGTTTTTGTCCTTTACAGTAGGGCTGTATCAAACTGAGTTATTTCATGCCATCTAAAACTTGTGAGATTTAGCAGCAATGCTTAAGTTAATAACAAATCAACTGAAAAAAATATGTAAGACAGACACTTAAAGTGACAAAAAGGAACTCTGCAGGCAATGAAACAACGATGGGCACATCTATTGCTCACGTGGCTTAATTTCAGTCATTTTCTAAACTCCTTTGAAACCTGGAGAAGAACTATAGCATTTACACCATTTTAGTGTCAGAAAACAAAGGAATAATGCTCGTATGCTTTTTCAGTTCTTACTTGAGAGTTACCTGAGTTATAGGCTTTCCTGATATGCTTCAGTAAAAGGAAAGAATTAGATGTAGTCATCTCATTTTTAGCTACTCTTGCTGCTTTTTGTATATGCAAAGCAGAAAGAGAGGGACTCACGTTATGTATGCAGGACTGATAACATTTAGGGTTCCCCAAATATTTGTGTTTAAAAAGTTACTTTGTGAAGTACTGTCTGTATGCTATTCAGTGCTGAAAAGGATTAAACCCAGTACTTAGGCATGCCATTAAAAGATAAACTGTAATCTCTGGTGATTACTCATGTATTGCAAATAGTTTAGACATAAGTTTGGTTGATCTCTTAAGAAGCATAGAACGAAGATTGGAGGTTAGGTAAATGTGTGGCATAGACACTGATTGTCTCGGAGCTTCTGTGAGTCATCTGAAAAATGGATCACAGTACATCTTGCAGATGTTCACATTGTTTCTGTAACTATTGTTATGTTTGTCTGGACTCTTTGAACTTGATCATCTTGGTGGAAAGTTTGTGTCTGTGAAATGGAGAAGATACATGAGAAGAATCAGGAATGGTGTAAGGGTATGTAAAAGTTTCCATATGAGGAACGTCTAAATAAGCTAGGACTGCTTCATCTTTTCATCTTAGTTGAGAGAAGTGAGGAATGGGTGTAACAATGGTGTGCAAAATGAATGTAAGAGAAGGTAAGGAGGAAATGAATGTTCATTCTTCTAGTACGACAGTTAAGGGACACCAGATGAGTGTTCCTAGCAGGTTAGGGTTTCAAAACCAGGCAAAAGTGATTACTTATTTAGAAACTGAATAAAAGCCTGTGTAACTCATTGGTTAGGGGATGTAGAGGATGCTCTGGATTTACACCAGGTTTTGAAGGGATTTTGAGAAATTGCTATAGAAGGGTCCCACTGACATCTACACAGATACTGTGAGGGACCCTGGAAATTTCTAAAACTGATTACTGCAAGTAAAGAGCGTTGTGAGGAAGTGCTGCTGATTACTTGCTTTTCTTGCTTTTAGACTTTTCTAGGCATCTTTTACTGATGGGTTTTCATGAAGTTTTGCCCATTTTTACATTCTTATGACTTTGCTGGGTTGAAGCTGAGAGGCAGAAGTGCCCTTGTCACACAGGCCCCATGGTGGCGTAGTACCAATATGAGACGTTGCTGACAGAAAGGCATGGGGATCTATACACTAGCCTCTTTTAGGAGGACAAAATAATAAAGGTAATTGACATTTTAAATGAAGCTCACTTGAAGGCACTTATGCCTTTTAAAATTTGTTTTTCCAGGCTCTCTGCAGAACTTTAAACCCTTGGTGCCCACTTGATGCAAGCAGGAAAATTTAAAGGGTATATGCTCTTGGTATCTTTACAAAGATACTCTCTCCACTGTATAACACTCAGTTTACAACCATTAGATTTGGCTTTTAGGGTAGGAAAAAGTATGTATGTGTGTGTCTGCAGTGCCTGTTTATGGATGTCTTGTGGTCTTTTTGTCCTTTGGGAAAGCTCTTTGAAGGCAATCAATCTATTTAATGACCAGGATCTGCATATTTGCTGTTGATTCCCATATAAATTCAGCATTCAGGAAGTCCTTTTGTATTATGAAAGAAGCTGTATAACTTTTACATTTAGATTTTTCTACGAGGTTGAAAGAAACATGTTCATGCTCTTTAAAAAGAACAGTCTCTTCTCCTGTCTATACTTAACTGCAGAGAAGAACCTTCAGCATGAAGGAAAAGGAAGAATGTACCAGACCACTTTATATGTGCTTCTTTTTCTCCTTTTCTAGTCAAGCATGAGTTCACTGGTTTTAGCCTCAAAGCTGGCTGTTAGCAGGTTTGTTTTCTTTATGGCACAAATGTCAGCTTATCCTAAAATCTGACAAAAAGCTTTGTAGCAAGAAAAGAAGGTCAGTTGTCAAGCTGAAGAAATATATTGCTATTTTTCTTCACCCTTTAGTTATGCTTTTACATGGCAGAGAATATGGGCTATTAAAATGTTTGTCTTTACAATTACAGCTGTAATTAGTTTTGAAACAGGATTAAAAAAGGAGTCCCATTTCTCCCTGCTTCTTTCAATTAAAACTTGCATGACGATCGTTATTCTCGATGCTAGATCCTTTTAGAAGTCTGGGACAGTCAGGCTGTTAGACTTTGTTACTGTCTGCTTTTACATGCAAGTGTCTACCTGTAAATCTCTAGAACCTCACTTACTACCTTTTTCTAATTTTCTATAAATGTCATTTACAAATACATAAACTTTATATATAACATGCAAGCTAAATATGTAAATAAATTCATTTATAAATGCACCTTTTTCTATTTTCCATAAATATCACATATCCATATTACAGATGGTTTGCTTTTCCAAAAATCTGGTTTCCTTTTCTTGAAAAATTGAAGTTAATTATTTTACTAGAAGTTATTTTTCATTTGCACGAATCCTTACTATTTAAATTTTGGCCTAGCAGTATTCCTATGGATATACGTGCACACTTTCTAAGATATCACTTTTATTCTGCTGCAGGTGTTCTGTGCAGATTCCAGAATATAGGAGAATATTCTTAAAGTGAGGAGTGATGAAGCATATTACAAGGAGTCTTGTTTCTGTTAGTCAATGCTTTGCACTTAGGAATAATTAAAATAAATAGAAGAAAACTCTCATATTTCCCTGAAAAACCTAACAATGTGGGTTAATGAATTGCTGAATTGTAGCGTAAACCTAGTAAAACCTGGGATAATATCTACAGAATGTGCTTAGTGCATTTTTTTTTGCCAAACTATAGTTTCTCATTTGAATGTATGCTGCTATGTAGTATACTAGCACATCAGGCCTGAACTTGCTACTTTCAGAAAATGTGTCAGATGCAAGTAATTGAGTTGAGACGGACCATATTAAATGTTTGAGAACTGAGCAGAAGAATCGGATGTGCAAATATTGGCAGTATGACTGCTTCGTCTCTAAATAGAATTTGTTGTGTTTTGAGATCACTGAGCTGATTTGAAAGAAATTAAGAACTGTCTTGTCAATGAGATACTCCAACTGTGAAATTTCAAACAGCCACAGAATCACACAGCCTTTAAGTGTGTGTGGTCTTGACCTTAATAACTGTAATTTAATAACCTTAAACTTAAGAACCTTAAGAAATTTTGGAAATTACCTGGACAATTTTGGAAATTATACTTCTCTTTTTCTACCATTATTTCCATTTTTCATCTAAAAAAAGACTATAAATGCAACATTTGAAGATGATGCGACTGTAGTATAGTCTGATTGGATTATGGTTGAGCTCTGGATTTTCACTCATTTGAAGAAGACCAAACTATTTAAGAACACTTGGTACTGTTAAGTATGTGTACATCTTGGGAGATTTTTTTGTTCTAATAAGATTTTACCCCAGTCTTGTCTTCTAGCAGGTCTTATAAACCATGTCAGTCTTTCCTGTATGTTTTCTTGTTTGAATAACCTGCTTGAAAAAATGATCGCTGTAATCAGCGATACTGGAATAGGAGGAATTTTAAAGTACCGAATTGTTCTGGTGACTGGGTTTTTGATAAATCATTTTTATAATTGTCTGGACAGTACTAACAGAAGTGAGCATTGTACAGAGATGTCAGCACTAAAAATGTAGGCTTTTAAGCAAGAAACAAAATGTCCCAAGGCTGAAAATAGCCTATCCGTTGCTCCTTGCTGGATTTAATTTTAGTCCAGATGTTTTCAAACAATTTTCATTACATCAGATTACCTTTTTAAAATCTAAACTGAAAAGGTCTTTTGAGTGTGCCATGAAGGCTTTTCTTTTCACAGTAGCAAAAAGGAATTTGTTCTCATATTGAACGAAATGTGAGCTTTTCTGGGGTGGGGAATATGCATCTTGTACACATCCAAAATATTAGAAGCTAAGCATTATAGAGGAGAAATAGCATTGAGTACTGAATTGCAGGCTTAATCTTAGTTTTCTGTACTTTCTCAGCAAAACAGTTGAGTGTCTTTTAAGTGATGTTTTGTAAGCACCACCACAATGACGACTGCATCAGACTATTGACTCAGAATTACCAGGGAAAGGATAGCTACACATACTGGGTGCAGAGTTTTTATTTTATGACTTAATTGTTGGTGGATACTTAATGCTTTGAGACAACGTAAAGGTACATCCTGAGGATCTCTTCCATACTTTTTCACTGTATTGAAAGCATTCCTGTTTAAAAAAAGAAAAGAAAAAAAATCTAGTAAATATAAATGTTCTGGTTTTAAAGGCTATTTTCTGATAGTTGCTTTTTTGTTTTGGGAGCAGGGGACTCATGAACAGATTTCTTTGCTTCTGTTGGATTATGTGTAAATCATCATTTATCTGTGCTCACCTATCTATCCCAAATGACTAAGAGAAGCTCCTTTTGGTTGTGGTGGCTTTCCTTAGCTGCTTTGAGCAGTTAGAATAAAATAAACTGTTGATGGTCAAAGCTTTCAAGAGAAACACTCTCTGAAAAAGTGTACATGGAAGTAGGGAAGTGATAAAGAGGCATTGCCGTCATTAGGATGACTATGAAGGCACAAATGAAGCGTATTGTAACTATATTCCCAATTCTTCTCATGCTTTTTCATCTGAAAAACTGAATTTGTTTATGTTGTTTCCTTGCAGAGTTTGTTATTAGTTGCCATGCATTCTTTAAAGAGCAGGTTTGCAAAGGTGACAGCGTGTACCCTGGAGATGGTCTGAGGGTCTTATTTGGCCGATATAATCTTGATTACTGGATTTTTTTCTCAAAATATTGTTTATTTTGAGTCTATAATTCTGACAACCAAGCAAAAAATAGTGTATAGATTTGCTGAAATCTATAATACTACTGTGTTATCTTTAGTTGATCCTTCTTTTTCCCTGTCGGTGCTTGACTTTTTTTTGGTAATGTTAAAGAAAATACATTTTTCATAAGGGCAACAGCTATGTTGTCTCATGATGCTTTTAGTGCCAAGGTTATAATTTTCAAAAGTGGTTGAAAAAAAGTTGTAGTTAAATATCTGATTGCTTTTCAGTGCTTCTACGCTATGGTTCTTAGCAGATATTTTTAAAATCATAGCAGTATTAAACATTTTTTCCCCAAGTACTGTGTTTAGAGAGGCAAAAGTTTTGAATGAGCCTGGAAATGGATTGTGTTCACCTTTGGCTTGTGTCAGTCAGATAAAAGATAGGGGTTTTTTTCTCATGTTACAGCCCTGCTGTAGAAACAAGGTCACTGCCCTTTCCACTACTTTGTATGTCCCAAGAGTAACTCAAAAGTCAAACATTGCTTTCTAAATACTTTTCTTCCCAGGACTCTGCCACTGCTTTGGAAATGTTTGTGGTGCTTCTACTCATGACAGAATCACTCTGCAAGAACGTGCAGGTAGAATGTGTTGGTGGCCTGTAGAGAATCAGGACTGAGGCTTCATTCATTGGTAATGAAAATGATTGAGGTTAGATTTCCAGTACCTTAGAAGTATAAACTGGGCTTCTAAAATCATTAAGAGGAGATGGAAATATACATTTTTCTCTCAGATTTTATTTAGAATGTTGAAAAGCTTTGAGAACAAAGCTGCCATTGTTAGGGATGATACACCTGAGAGATCAGGGATGGATTGGCAGAAGACGTGAATGAGCCTTCGGGGGGGGGGGGGGGGAATTAAACAAAAATAAATTAACCTCTGCCTTGTAAGCTGTCTTTCTTTTTCCTTTTGAAGTGTCAGTTTGTGGTTTTGATAAATGTCAGAAGCATTATTCTTCTCAAATAAGGTTCTTCTCCGCATAATCCGTGTTATGGTGGTGGTTTTTTTTCCCCTCTTTCCTCCAAAGATTACTTTGTCCTTCCTCTGGTTTCTAATCAGACAAGTGCTCAAGAAATGGGATGGATTTGACAGCTAAGTGTGTTTCCTACTGAATTAGTTTTGTAAAGGATCTAAAGGAGGCAGATGAGAGTTTATTCTCTCTTGCAGTTTTGGGAGTTCATTAAATTAAGAACTAAAATTCCCACCCCCCAGTCCCCACTTTGCTTCTAGGTTTCAGTCTTGTTTATATGTGTAATGTTTTACATTATGACAAAGAGCCTGTTGTACATAGGCATACAAGTTAGTGGGCTGCAGCTTAGTGTCTCTGTCTAGGTATCAGATACACTGATGGTTGTGGCACAGTGTGTTTAAGTAGAATTCATCTACTCCCTGTCCAGAAGAAAAGGCTTTGTGGAGAGTACGACTTAATGAAGCTTGTTTTGGTTTTTTGGGGGTGTGTTAAGTTAGTATATTAGTTTTCAGAGTCACCCATTAAGAACTTGTTTAGGCTTTTTTGGTTTGGGGTTTTTTTCCCCCCACCTGTTCCAAATAACAGAGTGAGAGTCCGCTTTTGGGATTCTGTAATGTTTAAAAGCACTAATGACAAGGATTCAGGGAAGAAAGGGAGTACAAGTTGGCAGTCTGAGGTTGGTTTACTTTCAGGTAAAAGACTTAAATGTCATAGACAGTGGCTTGGTTGTTCTGTTGGCACCGAGGAGTTCTAGGCATGGATCTAGACTCCACCGTGTTTAATTGTTACACAAACAGCGTACAAATAGCATGCAACTTCTGTGTGAGAGAGGAGAACAACTAAATAAGTACAAGCTGCTCTGGAAGGAAGAGAAAATGAGGACAACATGGCTTAGTGCAATAAAGGAGCAGCCACATGTTGTGATTGCTTAAGTACGCTCAAGTTTTGTATGTCATCTCAAAGGGAAGTCTTAGCTGGAGGGGAATAGCGAGGGAAATGCTTCAGGATGCCTGGGAGGTTTTTTGGTGGAATACACTTTAAGAAAACAAAAGTGGGAAGTAGAAATTGTTAACATTATCCAAAAGTGCACAAGAACCAATATCTTGTAGAATAGTGCAAGAGCACAGCTGAACTCCTGCGTCTCATTTGACGGTGAAATGGGAGCCTTTGGAAGGGAGGTACGGTCAATGCATTGAATGGAGGAAAAAAAAAAAAAAAACAACCAACCAAAGCAGCATTTTAAATGCTTATGGGTGGAACAAGACTGTTAATAGTCTTAAAAAGAAATTAAACCTTCAAACACAAGTTCCTATTGTCCTTGTTTCCCAAATATTTCTTTCACTTTTTTCAGTTTTTTGCCTTCCCTGTTATCCTCACCAAAACTGCAAAATTACAAAAGTTGATCAATTTTTTTTCAGGAGACCATTCTGAGTTGTCTTAGACTTCATGGCATGTTCCACATGCATATTCCTTGCGTGCAGCACTGAGCAAATCTTTCTCTTTGTGAGAATGTGAATGGTATTGCTTTGTTCACATGTCTGTCTTTGTTATTCTCTTTGAATTGCAGACTTGAAGGAGGTTTAACAATGATGTTATGTCTAGGTAGGCTATATATGCCCTTATTTGCTACGCCTGTATTTGCAACCAAGTTTTTCAGCTTGGAAGGATTAATCATGTGGCTTTTAATGCCCTGTAAAAATATACAGAGATATTTTTTTTCTTATTTGAAACAAATTGAAGATAGTGAAGAAAGAAAAAGAAAGAAATTATTTCTGAAATTAGAATGGACTTACTGTGAATGGAGTACATGGAAGTTTTGCAGTTTGTCTAATTAGTTAGGCTATTACCACCTCTAACCGTATCATATCTTACATTAAAATAATTAGGAAAGCTGTTACTGGAAAGACAGTTCAGTATAGTAACTGATGGTACAGAGCACTTGCAAACACAGTGCAACGAAGTAGTTCTAAGAAAGTGCATGAGGCATGGCAGCTGGGAAGGAAAAGTCAGAAGGTCAAAATCCATTAGAACTACGAAATAAAAGGCAAAGTCTGAAGGAAGCACTCTGGTTTTCCCCTTCATCCTTAAGAACATGGTTCAGTTGGTCCTTGTCCTGCCATAGAAGTTAATATGGGAAAATAAAACCAAACAAATTGAAATTATTAAGCCATTGCTGTCTTAGCATGCTGGTTGCCTGTTGGCGTGATGACTCTGCCTTCCCACGTGATAGATAGAGCTATCCAACTTTGTGTTCTGTATGTGCAGTTTGTTTGGTTTGATGAGCTGTCAGATTTAGATTTAAACTCTCTACCATCACTATCACCCCATACTACCTCAGATCCTTCTTTTAGGACTGTCAGGCATATTTGTTCATTAAGTTTTGGAGGACTGGTTTATAGTGACAAGAGGCCATTACTTATGGCGGCATTTAGTCAGGCCTCTTTGCTGCAGTATAAATGTTCATTTTGCAAAATTGTAATGCAAGTTTGGCTGAGAGCTCTTACCTCTGCTACGGCTCGCTGAACCATTTGCATCTTATGAATTGAAGCCTTAAGTCATGTTCATTTAATCAGTCACTCCAGTGCAAACACTGATGAAATCACCAAGTGATTTCTTTGGCAAAAGGCAAGTCATGCTTTGCAACTCTGATTCCATATACTTTTCCCTCGGGGTATAACTCCTACTTTTATTTCATTCCTAAATAATTTTTTGCATGATTGGAGGACTATGAATGAAGTCAACAATGTTTTTTTGTTTTTATTTCAAATCCTGAAGGAAGCTGCAAAGGACATGTATGCATAATAAGGGAAGGAGAAACGGATCAATTGTTTCAAAACAAAATTGCTGTGATACTTAATGTATTTTCGTTTATCAAAAACTGTTGACAACAATTTCATATTTTAGAATTCCTTAAGTTATAAAACACGTTATTTTTAACAGTGGAAATCCAATCTTTTCTCTTAATCTTTGTATAGTTGTAGCCTTGAAAAGGATTGTACACGGTTAAAAGCACGTTTCTGAATCAATACAGAAGTTTCTGTACTAGGAGATTTACCTCAAAGTGAGGTGCTTGTTGTAACAGCTTCATACTAACTGGAATATTACTGCTTTTTCAGTGAGAAGAGTTGCAACTGGTATCTGCCTTTGTAGCCCATTGACAAGGGGTGTGATTGGTTCTCTTTCACCTATCGCCCACCCTGCACAACATCTGATAATGCATGCTTTTTGGTAGGCTGGTTTGACTCATTAATGCAGAGGAAGACTACCCCCGCCTCCAAGTTATTTTTCTGTAGCATTAGCAAGCTGAAGGATCTCAGAAAATTATCAGATGAACATGGGAACTGGTGAATGTTGTATGTGTGTTTGAGGAGACAGAATGACACATCCCTCTTTCAGCAGCAACACATAAGTAGAATATGTAATGTGACTTTAAATATGCTGGATTTTACATCAGTACAAGTCGCTGCTTCCTGAAGAGAGTTTCCTTCTAAATAAATCTTCATTCAATTCTGTGACCAGGTATTCTCTGTATTGTTGCTAGGTTCTCCCAGGTTGGCATTGGCATCGTGGGATGTCTGTCAGATGTAGCTGTGGTTTCAGCACTCCGTGTCCCAGAATCCTTTTACTTTCCATGATTGAGTGTTCTTTTTTGCTGCTTTCAAAATCTCAAAGGACTGTCACAGATAAAACCAGGCTCTGTGTCACGCTAAGAATATGCAGTGACAGTGGTTGGTCTGCAAAGCTGCAACTGTGGTGGCATGCTGGTTTGGTGGTCAAAAGAGGATGAGGGCCAAGCAGCCAGGGGTTTGCAGGTGTTCTTTTTCATAGAAACCTCATGGGAATGTTACCTGTACAGGAAGAGTCTATGGGCAGAAAGGGGAAGTTATGATTACATGGATGTGGCCGTGACTCAAGTTACTTAGGTTTTTTTTAGAAACTTAAAGCTAGGATGGATACTTATATCTAGCTTACTGCCACTGTTCAATAATGGGTTATAGCCTCAAGATATGAATGGGAAGCACAGGACTGAATAGTTCCCCAAGGAGATATTATTAGGGAGAAAGGTTTTTTTGTTTGGGTAGTTGGTTGTTGGTTTAAATAAAACAGCACCTGCAGTTGAACAACAGAGTTCTTAGATTACTCACTGCAGCAGCTATTTTGTGAAGCTACAACATTTCCAGGAAGAAACAAACTATGTTTGAGCTTGAAAACTATTGATGTGCTCCCCTGCAATATTTAGGAGACCTTTGCCTAAATAGGGAAATATTCAAAACAGGGATGCTTAGGCTGCTTGATGGTTTGATTAGAGTACGATGCAGAGTTAGGAGTTTCTTGGCATGGTCTGTGAACTTAGCACTCAAAATGATCATCATCTTAAAGTTGTGGGGTCTTTAAGTGCCTTATCTTGTGAAAATGTAGGAAGGTTTTCATGGCACCCGACACTTTGCACAAAAAAACCCCACCTTATTTGTCACTTACATGTAAGAATAATCTGTCTGAAGTCCAGTGAGAACACTTCTGGACATGAAAACCTCAAAATTTGGAGCTGTTACTTAGTGGAGGTCTAGTAAAAGTCATGCATAAGAATAACATAGAGAGGAGAGCATGTTCTGGTGCAACATTAGGAAGGTAAGGAGAAGGAAAAATAGAATTTCAGAGTTTAAGAAGTGAACTTTGTAGTTACACTTTTTGTTTCAGAGCTGAGCTGTGTAATTGCTGGCCCTGGTTCTGTTTTGGGAAGAAATTGTCTCATGCTATTATTATATTGTTTTCAAAGGAGCATAAAGAAAAAGTTGAAGTCTTGACAGCTATGACAAAGTCCAGTGCCATAATGTGTCACCAGATAAGTGATACTCTATAGTCTGTGGCAGTCAGCAAGGCATAGCAGCCACTATTTATATGTCAACTTTAAAAGAGAGAAAGTGTTACCCGAAGGGGACAGAAGATCAGAATCTGACAGCCTGGTAGACATCTGAGGTTAAATGTCATCTTTTGAATAGATACAACTTACATATTCATTTTATGTATTGAGATCTGAAATTTCAGCCTTTAAATGCTTATTTTGTTACTTTATGGCACTTAAAAACGTTGTGCCTAAGAACAGAGCAAAGTTTCCTGCTAGAGCAGATGATGTCAAAGGTTAGGTCATAATTTTCAATATCTGACTTATACTGCGTAAATATGTAGGCGTGTATGCAGCCAACAACAGGAGAGGGAGATTCATCTTGTTCATTTCCTAACCTTAAAAAAAGAAAGTTGACTTTCAGTAATAATTTATATATTACTTGGATTCCTCCTCTACTATATCAAATGATTTTCATGTTTCTTAGGCTTGCTGTTCTTTGTAAGTTCTTGTTTCAATTTAAAACTTTTAATTTAAACCTTGTTTGTGTATCTCCATGAGCAGCATACATAATGCATAGAAGGTAACTGTGTAGGTAGGTATTGGGATTGTTTTATTTTCCCCCGTTCCCTACCGTAAGGTGCTTGTCCTTTGAGCACTTTTTTGTGTTTTGTTTTTTTAACTTTTTGAGTACTCTTATCCCTTTATATCACTTGGAATGGGAGGGAATGGAGCAGAGATACTTCTATAGTTATATTAATGATCTTGGAAGAACGGAAGTTTTTAGCCTTCAAACAATATTTTCAGCTTGGTGTTTATGGGGAGCAGCATGCTTTGAATCAGAGGCACTGTATTTTCCTCTTCTCAAAAAAATTGCCAGTATCTTTTTTTACATTCTGAAGTCTGTGTGAAACTTTCCATTGAAGCGTGAATCATAAAGCTTTGATTATATGACTAAATAGATCACTTTCAGTGATTTCACAATTAGTCTTAAGTGTTGCAGAGACTAAAGTTGATAATACCTTGATGCTGTTGCATCCATTGTCTGTGGTTGTTTTTGTGTGAGATTGGTAGTAAAACCCATTCTTTTCCAACAGTTTTACTTGAAAAATAATATTCTATAGTTTTAAAGCCACAGTTTCAGAATTTTAATGATTTTAATCTAGAAACTGGTAAAAGGTAGTTGTCTCAAGTACAGATTCCCTGGATGTAGGGGGAAGAGGGAGGCAGAAGGCTGAACTGTTACCTTTGTCTTCCGTTGCCAGCTGTAGTGCAAGTTGTGTGTTCTCTCCTCTTTGCTTTTTGCATTAAATGCAGGATGCAAATCTAACAGCCAGTCACATCTGGTGCCTGGATCCCTAGATCGGGGGAAAAACTGCACCACTGCACAGGAAGATGGAGAATGTGCTTTTCTCTCCTTGATCTTACTTCAGCCCGTTCATACAGCAGAATGTGAGACTTTTGAGGATATGGCATGCTTTTGTGCCACTTCGCATATTGCAAGCGCACTCCTTTATGTTGCTTTTCTTTTCACAACTCATTCATGTGTCTATCTTAGCTCTTAGAAGAGCATTGCCCACTGTAGAGAACCTTTTGCACCTTTTAAAAATAGGTGTGAGATACGTGATCATACATGATGGGTATGAGTGGGTTCATGTAAACCCTGGGTGGGTGATGTTGAGCTCAGAACTGGCAGTTGCAGCTTAGAAGAGAGACTCTGGACTTTCTCTGAATACATTGGCTTGATACGCTTTGGCAGCCAAACATGTTTGTTTTGTTTTTGGTGTTTGTTTGGTGTGTTGTTTTTTGTTTTTATTTTTTTGTTTGTTTGGGTTTTTATTTTTATTTTTTTATTTTTTTTTTATTAAAGCGTTGTCAATTCTGGTCCCTCCTTCTCGGGAAGAACGTTAGAGCAGGTAGAGAGGGACGGCTAAAATAGTCATAGGATCAGCTGTTTTACAGGAAGAGACTGAAAAGATTGCAACTTCAGCATGTGGGACCAGGCAGGCTGCACCCTTTAACATGCGTAATCCAATGGCTGTAGTTCTTGAGGGAACATGGTGAGGATGGACAGCAGAGAGTGCCCAGGCTTGCATGCTCTTCTTACAGAGCATGTCCTGTTGCTGCTGCTGAGGCCCACTGATCTGACCCAGCAGTGCCTTTCATGTGACCGTAACAAGAGAATGTTACAGGTTTGTCTTGGACTGTGACCTGACTATGAAAGTTAAGGAAATCGTTCCAGTACTTTTGTGGTTTGGTAGTGATTTTTATCAGTTGAGAATTTGGTTCATTGCTTTGGAAAGAGTCAAATGGTGACTTTTTCAAGGTTCCTTTATAGTGACAGGTTTTCTCAACTGCAACTTTTGAGAGTTTTTTTCTGTATTTCAATTAGCGGATTATTGCAAGGTAAAATGCCGTGAGGTACTACCATGAAAAATGCTACAGGTTTGCATGAAGCTAATAGGACCTATTTTGCTCTTGTTTCTTTTGGATGGGTCTTGTTTTCACAAACTTTTTGTGCAATCATGATTTCTGAGGCAAAAAGCCTTACCCCTGCACCGCCCCCTCTTTTTAACAGGTTCTTGAAGACGCAGAGGCTCAACATTTGTTCCAGTCCATTCTTCCTGATATGGTCAAGCTGGCGCTCTGTCTCCCTAGTATCTGCACCCAGGTAAGTAAACGCAGCTAGCTAAGTGCTCTGTGGCAGATCGCTTTTCTGCAAACTCTAACTAATGGCTAAGGTCAAAACATCAGGATCACGTTATGTTCTTAATAAAAACTATAGTTTTTGTGTTGAATGTAGCTGAGGCCGAGGGAGCAGAATGGAGAATGCACATCTATAATGATATGATAGAATGTAAAAAAAAAAAAAAAAAAAAACCCAAACAAAAAAAATACCTCACTGTCATATTTTTAGCCTGATCTTCAGTAACACTTTCCTTTCTATATGCTGGAGTTGCTTCTTGCTTTTCTTAAATGAAATGACCATGAAACCTTTCAGGTTTGAAAATCACACTTATAAACTGAAATACTTGAATAATCTTAAAACACCTAATTTTTTATTTTAGAAATTTTTTAATCCTAGAAGTAGTATTTTCATAAATTTACTTGAGAGTGTATTTTATTCTAGTTAGAGCATCACAATACATGCGCATGTACAAACCTTAACTAATTCTTTATTATTGTTATGGGAATCAGTTCTGTAGGTAGTAAAGCTGATAAAAGTGAATTTGATTGATCAAGTGAGTGAAGATGTGTGATAGGTAGCACGTTAGCAGCGTAATGACTCTAATTTGTAAGCTCCTTTTGTTACGATTTTCTAAACTGATTTTGTTGGACAGGAGTAGGGAAAATCTCTCCCTACTTTGTTATGCTGCAGGGCTCCTACGGTGTATATATATAATCTCAGACACTATGAATATTTCTTCAATTTTTTTACTTGTCACTTGATGGGAAAAGTTTTTGAGAATGTTATGAAGTTTCTGAACTCAAAGTCAAGTACAAGACTTGCAAGTACATGTGGTAATGCCTTTTATAAAGATGATGTACTGTTAGGCAGTGTAAATTGTAAAGAATTTTGTCAGAATCATTTTAGTGTTATTTATAAAGCTCAATTTGTTCCAATATAACATACTGTCCCAAATACCCTGATTCTGCCTGATAAGACAGAAGATGTGTAACACTTCAGGTTTTTTGGTTCCCGCTGCCCCTTTGTTTCTTTTTAGATTAAAGAAACACTGACTAGAGTAAAACTCCAAACTGAAGATCAAAGTGAAGCTGAGCTTTTTGTTCATTCTGATTATAAAAGAATGGATAATCATGCACTTTCTGCAAATATTATCAGTGTTATTTCTTCAAGTAGGATGGAAAAAAATTCAAAGCAAGTCATAGAGTGATGATCTGTGGCGTGACCTCCGTGATTCTTTGTGAAGTATAAAACATGGTTATTGTTGCCAGAAGCATTCCTTAAGGGTTCTTAACTATACAGCTATTGAAAGTGGGGTTTTACTTCAGTTTTTATGATTGCCCAGGATTTGCAACATCTCATCTATTTCCCCCCTGCCATTCCCCGTAGTTTTGTTTGATAAGTCGTGTTTTTTTGGTCTTTCTTTTTATTATCGATTAGAAATCTGCAGTTTGTCAAGCAAGCTTTTTCCGAATTGTCTTGAATAAACTGTTCTTGACTTCAGTGGTGCTGCTGATTAAAGGGTTCACCAATGGCCTAAAGTAATCTTGCTCTAATCTAACAAATGTAATTTTGTGCTCCTGTTTTTTCTTTTAAAATGGGTAAGCTAATTATTTTTCTCCTTCCCTCCCTTCTCTCCTGCCCCTCCCCCCCCCCTTCTTTTGTTGGTAGCCAATACCTCTACTGAAACAAAAGATGAATCACTCCATCACAATGTCACAGGAACAGATTGCTAGTTTTCTAGCCAATGCTTTCTTCTGTACTTTTCCACGTCGCAATGCGAAGATGAAGTCTGAGTATTCTAGTTATCCAGACATTAACTTCAACAGGTATGGCACTCTGGAGTAAATGAAGCTGATAATCCTTCAATGAAAATATTATTGTTGTCATTTAGGGGAGAAACTCAAAGTTTCTTTCATGTTTCTGTCACTAATTGCAGTATTTTGCTTTCTGTTTTTACTGTTTACCTCTAAGGGGCAAGAAAACCATGCAACTATGTAAGGAAGGATCTTGTGCACGGAAAGATATGCTTAATATTCCAAATTTTTCTATTTTCATGCAGGCACACGCACAGACACGCTCTTGCTCTGGCATAATTAGGCTGATAAAATTCCCTACCTCCTCCTAAGCCATTCTCTGCAAATGGTATATTTCAGTTGTGCTTCAAGTGTTCTATATGTATTTAAATTAAAGGTCAGTGTTTCCCCAGCCATGTTTCTGTTGTCTCGCTTGTGTCAGCAGTGGTGATCTGCACATTAAGTCTGATCAGTAGGACTTGATTCTTCAGCATCCATACAATCTCTTATCATTTTAAGGCAGCTGTAGAGCTGCATGTTAAAATAAACCTGTCCTTTTTGCTACAAGTTAGCCTGAAAAGGTTTCAAGACCACAATAAGAATTTAGTTAAAGATACTCTGATTTCTAAACAAATGCTTATTCTTTTTTCCTCAGCACTAGCTTACAGACAGATTTGATTAGATCTTTTATTCTTTTTGAAATGCTTATTTCAGTTTTAAATGGGGGGAGAGGATGGAGGCGTTTCCTGCTGCAGAATATTAGGATTCACATGAACTTGTAGATTAGAAATGAGAGTTTGTCGTCTTCTGGGCACTTCCATACAAGTCTGTGTAGATCAGTCTTAAGTTTATTAGGCTGGAGCTTGCATAGATTATTGACCTAATTTTTCTTATTCCTCACAGTTAACATATGTAGTGTATATGCTCTGAAAACTGAGATAACATATAAAAATACTGTTACCTGTGATCCAGCACACTTGGGTACGCGTGCCATAAGAGCTGTATTAGACTAGAACTTCCCAGAATAAATTGTCAGGCGTGCCAATGTCTGAATAATGGTTTTGGTGCTTGCTGACTTTAAGGGCTGGTACAGGTTTCTCTATACTGTGTATTTCAGAAGAGAGACCAGGGTCACTGTCTTGGTGTTTGTTCCAACAGTGCAGTGGGTTACGGAAGAGAAGTACGGGTGAGCATTATTGTGCCATACAATTTCAGCATATTTTTCCACTGTTAGTTCGTAAGAACAAATAATGCGTGGATGGTACTTTTCATTTGAAAAAGACTTATGTTCAGAGCAGTGATGAAAGGACAGTAAAGTTCTGGAAAGAGTTCTATTTGACTGCACCAGCTACACACTTCTAGCTGAATTTTATGTTTTTTTAAAGGACTTTAAGGTACTAGTTTTTGTTGTAACTTAAGCATGTTATAAATCAAGCAGTTAAATTCTTACCAACTACAGAATAAAATGCTGTTATATCACTGGAGTAAATTCATATTCTTTTCTATGAACATTGCACAGCAACGTAAAGTCACAGTAATACAGTGTGATATAGTGGTTAACTTGGGGCATAATATTTTGAACTGTTTTTAAATAAAAAAGCCTTGGCAAATTATTAGGTAAATAATTGCCTGCCATAGACTTAAAGGATGACTAGTATAGAGTATTAATTACTCAGGATTTTCTGTCCTATTCCAGTCAGTCCTCCATTGTTTTCTGACTTGGCTTCCTAGTGCTATTATCCATAGTAAGTTCCAACAGTGTTATTTAAAAGGGGTAATACAGCAGACAACCTTCAGGCCTTCCTCTTGCATTATGGATGAGGTAATGCTCAGCTTTTAGTCACTTAGGGTAGGAAGCCATATCTATTTGTGTAAGTGCAAGAATATTGTTGCCAAACTGGAGAAAAGAAGGGAAGCTGACATCCTCTGGTTCTTGAGGATTAGAAGTGGCTCTTCCTCAGTGTTTGCCAATTTATGTGACTTATATATAATTACAGTTTCTTTTTTCAGTCCTTTTTTTACTTAATCATTTGTTGGACCAAAATTTCCCCCCTGTGTATTTAGCATTTGATAATGAGCAGATTAGTGAAGTAGAATATGAGGTGTGACAGGCAGTGGAATAAATAAGAGGGCATGTGTCAGTGAGAGTGGGACTGGCAGGATAAAAACAAAAGGAGGTTGAAGAGAGTGAGTGGTGGAGAGAGTACTACAAGAATTTACAGTTCTCTCTCGTGCTACTGTATATAACTTGACTTAGTTGAAATCTAAAATGAGGGGGGAGGAGAAGGATGGGTAGTATCCTATTTCTTTTTCCTCCTGTCAACCCTGTATTTTCTTGCCCTGAAAAGTTAGTTCTTTAGTAGCAAGGAGAGAGAATAAAATCTGTTTTCAGCTATTATTTCAGGCTTGTAAAGACGACAAGGTTCAGTCTATTGCAGTGTGTATTTTCAGCTTTTACAAAAATGCCTTTCGTGAAGCTGGATATGCTCAAAAGGCAGTAGGCAATGACTGAAGTTAAAACATTTGTGACTTTTTCCTCTTTATAACAATGTTTTGATGTAAAGGCTTTTGGAGGCTGCTGCTCTGCTCTGTTTGCTTAGGGATGGGCATAACAGATTGTTCCACACAGCAACCCTTTCTCCCCACAGTATTTTGGTCTGCAGCTTTTTCCAGGCTTAGTCCTTTCCTAGGCATAATCCATCTGCTTCGTGATGGTGAATGAATTACTTTGGGTACAAAAAAAATAATCTGCCATGGTTCCCTAACAAAGCAAAATTATTGAGCGGATGCTAGCATTTGAGGGATCTTTTCTTTAGCAAACATGGTGTTGCTTGATTTCACTATGCATGCCCTTTCCACGTTCATACAACAGGCTTCCACCTGTCCCCTCTAACTCTGAGACTGAAAAAAAACAAAATTTGTGCCTTAAGTTAGAAACACAACTGTATAAGCTGTTTCTCTCTTATGTTTTCAGTTTTACACAGCAGACATTTATTAATTCACTTTGTGCAGACTTAGACATAGTACCTTTTTGTACACTATAAAATAGTTAGGGTTTCTACATTTAAATGCTGTCAAGTTCCCTTTTTCCTACCAGTCTTTTCCCTGCTTTGGGTTTTTATGTGGTATTAACTAGCATATTTTAACTTCCACCCCTACTGTCCTCACGGTACAAATCTGTTTGACAAAACAACAGTCAGTGCAAGATATTGAGAATTTACTCTTTCTTTTTTCTTTTTCTTTTTTCTTTTTTCTTTTTCCTTCTCCCTCTGTTAAGCATTTTCTGGTGCACCAGTGTTTGGCCCTGTTACTTCAGTGATGATGGCAAGTTGTTTGAATGCTGGTGCGGTGCTAATAACTGCAACTGATTGGAAGGAAGGCCATTGTGTGTGTTAGTATTAACATAAGTCATCTATGCTTTATCTCTCCTCTACTGCCTGTTGGTCTTGCCAGATGAGAGGAGAAAAAAAGAGAGCATTCCTCTTTTGACACTGAAGCACTTAGTTTTATAGTATGTTGTGACACCGACTGTCTATTTTGATTGTTCATCATGCTACAGAGTGAGAGTCACCTGTGAATAATGAAATACTCTGTAATTTAATTGAATTCTTCCTTCGCACTTGGCAAGGATAGACCTATTATGATTCTTCAGTCATTAATACCATAATTCTTTTCAAATGTAGTTAATAAAATGGAATTTGTAGTTTAACTTTGAGAGCTTTAATATTTATGAATTCTAGTAGAAGGAATGACATCTGTTCAGTGGCCAAACATTAGGTCATACTAAATAGCATAAAATACTGCTTCTGTTCAAAATACCAAGCTAAATTTGAAGAGTTTAATTTTACTTTTTAAAAAGAACACTTGTATATTATAAAAGTTGGAAATAGATGGGGCAGCTTTATGCAAAAATATCCCATCACAAAAGAAAGAAATAATTAAATTTGCCATTTTATTCCTCTTACTGATAAATTTTCCATGGAAGTTGCGTGCTGGTTGAATGTAGAGCTTGAATTGCATTGACTCTTCTGAGATCATCTCTACAATTAGGATATTGGTTGCAGAGTTTAAAGTAGTTTCTTAGGGTATCACTCATAATTAATCTTCTTTGTGAATAGTTTGTGGTTTAACGTAGCACTTTCAAGAGGAATGTATTTTTTATGAAATATATTAAAGGTCAGATTGAACTATGGTTTCTTGCATTTATTTTTTTTATAAGATGCTGAAATGGATACCATCCATTGTCACACAAGACTTTGTGCTGTGGTGGTTTTTCTTCCCCTCTGTTAACCAAGTTATGAGACCTGTGTCTTAACACTATAGAATTTGATAATTTAGGAACTACCTAGTTTGATTATATGTAAAAGCAAAGTATAAGGAAAAAAAACTTCTGCAATCTTGAGTCAGCGTTCTGGTTGACTAAAAAGGAGACAGGTTTGTCAAGGACCCACTTTGCTTTTGCTGTGTCTTTGACCTGCTGCAGATCCGTTCTTAGCTGTTGTGTCAAGTTACAGTAACTCCTCTGTGTTCCTTTTTCAGAAAACTGCTGTAGTTAAACTGATACTCTAGATAGTATCTATACTGATACTATATATATATACACACTATATAGCTGATACTATGCATCTGCTCCCATCAAAGCAATTGAGGTTTAATTCATAACTGAAGGTAGTACGTCTAATGAGATAAGCCTAGCGGATCTTTTGGCACATGTATTAGTGGATGCTCTGGTCTGAAACCACCAGTATTCCACTAGGACTGAATTTCTTCATCTTTATCAAATGAACCTTTAAAGTAAATTCCAAGTGATTTGAAATGAGGGGAAAAAACCCACTAGTTAAGATAGATATGTCTTTTCTGGAATGTATAATATATGAAAGGAAATGGGCAAACTGTATAGTACATTTATGCAGGAGAATTGAAATCTAATTTACCAGTAATGCAATTGTCTCTTCATAAACAACATCAATTTTGCAACACTAATGAGTGTGTTCTGGGGGAATAAATTATCTAGTGACTTTGAGAGAACTTGGTTTAGACTGAGAGATGCATTGCTCCTCTGAAAACTGGTTCTAGGTTTTCTGAGTTTACAGACACTGATCTTACAAAACTGATTTTGTTCCTGCCTGAGGTATATGTTCTAATTAGCCTTGGATGGAATACTTTAGAGTATAATTTTCTGAAAACTTTAAAATCAATGTTTGTCTGTGGCAAATGATGAAATACTTTTTAAATAGACAACTTTAAAAGGATGCTATTGTTAACAACTCTAGCGTAAATACTTTGCTGTAGTGATTAAAACAGTACTCAATCTGAATATTTTTTTGTTAGCTTAATATAGTCATTTAGTCCAGAACTTAGTTGTACCATGCTGTGGGATGTCTTTTGGTTTAGGTCATCAGGGTAAAACATTTTACCCTGCTATTCCTTGATGCTGAGTACTTGGAGTTAGCATCTTATCATTTCATCAAAGCCAAGAATCAATTTGATGTATTTTAAGACTCCTAAATCACCAAAATGTTTTCTTAAAACAGGTTTATAATGCTCCAAGTTACGTGCCACAATAAATGAAACTACAAAATGAAAAGCACAGAGAATAGAGATGTGGGTATACGTGAGTGTCTGAAACGGAAAGATAGTTTTTGCATCTAGATTACCAACGAAGTTACATTGCTCAATTTTTTGTTTATACAAATCTTAAAAGTCACTATTTAATCTAAAGATGAAGTTCTAATCAAACATGAGTGTTGAATAGTACAATGTTCTTAAATAACTTTGAGATGATGACCGCTTGTACTTATGACACATGACAGTAAATAAATTACCTATGAGACTGAATTATTGAATGTATTGATTCTCTCCTACTTGATGCCAAGGGAATTCAAAAACTCTAAATTACTTCCTGTATAACCAGAGAAAAGGCAGGCAGTTTTAATACAGGAAGATGGAATTCATGTTATTAAGTGGAAGAGACATACAGAAGGCACCAGAAAAGCAGAACTGAGGTTGCTGTACCTGACTTGTGTAAGGTTGTGCTACATTTTCCCATCGGGAGGTACAAGGTCTGGACAGTGGCATTTCCTTTTGTGCTGTCAAAGAGCTGGTTAATTTGTCTGCTTTTCATCTCTCTGGGAGGAATTTCTCATCTGGATTATTCTGCTTTTGATTTATATAAAGTCCAAATTTCATGAATTGAAGTTTTGATATTCTGAATAGCTCTACTTTTAGTTCTCGCTTAAAATATTTTCAGTGGTTGCAGGACTTTCTAGTAAGAGTTTATATTTTATACAGGATATAAGAATTTCCCATTTTAAATTTGCTAAGGTTTCCTCATCTTATGTAATGTAATTGATGTTTAAGTACCTAAAGCTCTCTAGGGCAGTGGTCTCCAAACTTTTTTGATCACACATACCTATCAGTAAAAAATTTTTGAGCATGCACCCCCAATATATGCATATTTATTTACTTATAAATTACATACATGTGCTACTGTACTAATATATTACATTCTAAAACATGCACAAAAAAGAAATTTAAAAAAGATGAGAAAAAGGTGAAATAAACACAATTTTAAAAATAATTTTTTTATGAATGGTACAGAAATATTTTCTTCCTGCATCCTAGTGGATTGTCTTGTGGACCCCCTGGGGTGCTTTGAAGACCAGAGTGGGTCTGGGATATTGGTATTCACAAATTACAAGTATGTAAGCAGGAATGAAACACTGCATAATTCATTTCTCTTGATAAGGGGAGTGTAAATGGTAGCAATGAAACACTTGTTGCAGCTCCATTCTTCGTGAAAAGTCCTCGAGCAGTAACTGACTGGAACTAGCTTCCATCTTTTTCATTGAAGTGAAGCTTTAGTGATGTAGCAGTCTGGTTTAAAAGGCAGATCAATATTTCTGCATGGGCGGGAACCCCACCTAATACATAAACAATTGAAACAGCTTTCTCAGAAAATACTTCAGGCAAAGAATACAGGTAATTAATGTAATTCCAGTTATTCCTGTATGGTAGGCTAAATTGCTTTCATATATTTAGAGAGTGAAAGAGATTGTTTTCTATCCTATGCAATCATGTGATAAGCACACATAATCATACATACATTCCAACTCTTACATGATGGGGTTCTCTCTCTGTGCACATTAATGTCTAGGAAATCTGTATGCATTAGATACACTAATATCTATAAGTAATCCTTAATATGCCTGTGACTAAGGTTACCTTGAGCACAATTGAATAAAGATGTCAAATAATATTGTGATAGAACCTTTACTGAAACAGTGTTTTTATCAACTGTGCTTAGCATTGCAAATCAACACTTAAAAATACTTCATTACTAATATGATACTGTTTTTGAAAAAGGGAGAGTTTTATTTTTCTCCTCAATTTATGGAACTCCACTTTTTTTTGAGGGGGGAGAAAATTGCAGGAGAAAGCTGGAAGAGATGCTTCCTGTGTGCTCCCCAGTGCAACCAATGTAATCCTAAATGATGAGTTTATTGTGCCATTCAACACAATATTACTTTTTCCTTTAGGGTTCTGTGTATCAATATGAAATTTTAGTAGTTCCCATTGAGATTGCTAGCAATTGAGAATGCTCAGCCTTTTAATGAAAATAGCCCTCAATCATATGGAGAGTAATACAAGTTTGACAGTGGCGTACGTAAGCATAGTATTTCCACCCCTGCAGTATACATCAGATAAGCTTGGGCTTTGAAATGCAACAAGATACAAAAAGCAAGGTGTTTATTTTATTCTTTTTTCCAAGTGTTTTGTCATTCTATACATTAGACTAAAGCTCTGCTTAGTGATGAGCTCTGTTCTTGAGATTGAAGGTAATGTCTGTTCATTTTCTTTTCTGCTTTAACTTTCCATCCTTCCCCCTGCTCAGTCCCTTTACTGGGTGAAATTCATCTAGCCATACTACTACCTTGTAAATCCTTCGTCCACTTTTATTTGTAGGAGAAAAACGAGGTTTTAGTAAAATGTCTTGTACTTGCTTAGATGTTAGATGCTATGTTATGTGAGATCACACTAAAATACAAGAACCAATACAAGTGTGTCTTAAACTATATAGTAGTAAAGAAAAAGGCACTTTTTAGTGTCTGTGGTAGTTAAGAAAAAGTACAGGTAGTTGACTGTTGGGAACATACGTATAAAATTATGTATCCACGTTTTTGCAGACAGCACACGTGAAATGCCGTGGATTTAAGAATGGGAGATATTCTTTGAAGTACGATCTATTCTGCAAATTTTTGGATTTTGTTCCAGCGTGGACAGCTTTCTGAGTCTTATGGATAGGTTCTGATTTCAATGTAAAGACATGATTATACTCTTTGAAAAGAAACATTCAAAGGAAGCTTAGCCTGGGGATGGGAAGATACAGGCTGGGGATGGAAATACCAATAGGAAATTATTTAACTGGGAGGTTAAACCACATGATTGTAATGGTTCCTTCTGCTTGTAAAAATTACTGGAGCCAGTTCTTTGAGTAACATCAAGGGAACAATTTAGGTCCTTGGAAATTAAATTTTACAAGTAAACTACTGTATTTTAATTACACCTTAATCAGAAACGATGTATTTCAGAACTGTTTACTTAAGTTGGTTCAACTATTCCCCAGTAAACTGTATGCATGCCAAGGTTACTTTTGTGTACCTCTTAATTTTATTAAATCGTGTTGATGTTGCATCATTGGAAATGCACCCTTTGAAGTACCTTGCAGATTTGCCGCTTGCCTCAGCACTTGAAGGACTTTGGAGCAGGTTCTTTAGAGCTTTTGGCTCCAGCTTTCTAAGGTGGAAATGCTGGTTGAAAATAAGAGTTTTGAGTTTGCAGTCAATGAGACTGCAAAAAACAGAATATTGATTACACTTTTAAAATGCTTTTTTCCACCCTAAAATTTTAGGAAAACACTAACGCAAAACAAATGCACACATTTTTGTAATAATTATTGAAATGGTATAAACTATTGCCTTGTACCTTTACTGTATTTTTACTGACAGCTGTCGAGTAATTAAATTTTTTTTTACATTTTCCAATATCAGTTCTTATTTTTAATATCTTATTTCTCATATATAGGATTTCTCTTCAGAACAATTGAATTAAGTGTCTGAATATTTGCTAGGAAAGAGATTTCATTTAGCCACAATGACTTTAACAAACTACTTAGTGTTTATGACATTGTTCACGCATCTACTTTCTTATGGTTTTTAAATCTCTGACCTTGATTCCTTGAATACTTAAGTGTACCTCTGTAGAGGCCTTTTATTTCATTAACATTGCTGCTGCCTCGGCTTGGAAGCCGGAGAGCCAGAGATAAATTTGCAGCTGTGTTTGGTGATCAGCCCTGCAAGCTTTCTTTGCTCCTGTATCTGCTAAATTGAAGTTAGCTGCATGGCAGTGGGAACATCTTGTACAAAGCAAAACAGCTTACATATGCAGTTGCCAGTAATATTTCAATTACTTTGACTGAAAGTGGGCTTGCAGTGCTTTGCACTTGATTTACAGTGCACTTCATTTGGATGAGTTCTTTAATTGGAATTAATGGGTTTTGGCCTCGGGATCTTCTGTTGGCAAATTGATTAGGTGGTTTCCAATTACATTTTTGGGTGGTTTTTTTGGTAGGATCTGTGTCTCAGAGCTTGAAGAATAATTTTATTTAATATCTTACTGAGGCCCTCATCTAGCTTTGTTCTTCAAAATAGAGATATTTGCTTCAGAAATAAAACTTCTCATGGTGTTGCCTAATTGATCATTTCAGAAGTAAGGTTTAAGGTTAAAACATTCATAACTTTGCCATGGTATATCCTCA
This sequence comes from Morus bassanus, assembly GCA_031468815.1. Lineage (NCBI taxonomy): Eukaryota > Metazoa > Chordata > Aves > Suliformes > Sulidae > Morus > Morus bassanus. The sequence goes on from CM062583.1 coordinate 11,269,230, forward strand.
CTTAAATTAATGGGGCATTTTCGATTGCTGTAAATATCACTTGCTTTTACTGTTGCATTCACGCAGATGATGGGTTACTTTGTGCAGCGCTTAAGAAAGCTTGGCTGCCTCTGGGTATTGGGGGTGGGGAGGGTTTGGGTTTTCTCTTGTGCTTTTCTTTCTTCTTCTGACTTTAGTATAGCTTGCTGGACGTCTTCTCAATCATGGATGTCGTTGTGATACGATTTCTGTGGAAATTTAAAAGAACATATGAAGCAGTCAAATTCAACTGAATTGAATATCAATAACTTTGAATAACTAGATACTCTGAGGGTTTAAGGCTAATTTGTAGCCCATTAAAATCTGTGGGGATTTTCCACTGGTCTGATTGGCCTTTAAAACAAATTCCTAATGTTGTAAAGCACTTTTATTTGAAATAGCTGAAGGCAAGAGTTCCTTGGTCTGGTTATATGAAAATATGCAAGTAGTATACTAGTGTTTTGTATTTTGCAAATATATAAATTATCTGCAAACGTGCTTTTTATTGCCATCTTCAGTTTGCCACTAGCTCACTAATAAAGGTAAATTCTAGACAGAAAATATGAAGTAAATCCAAGCATATTAATCTAAGACACGGTGTCTTCAACCTGCCATAAATGACTGTCCTTTTATGAGTGCGTTCTGGTTTGGACAAACATCATTTGTGGTGGATTCAGTCCTGAAACCTGGGTGCAGGACTGGTATTGCCTGCTTTTGTTTTTAATAAACAGATAATTTGGAAAAAAAAAAATCTGTATTTAACAGTGGATTTTCAAGAGAAAGAACAATTTATGTCATGTCATAGCAAAGAAAAGCAAATACTGTGAGGTGCAGAAGGGTGATGAGAGCTCTTGGGATAACTGCTATGAAAGATCTGATGCATGTAGTTACTGGATGCCTATAGCTACTAGGTCAAAATACAGATAGTTTTGAATGCCACGGTATTCTTCTATCCCTGCTGTATGGAGTATCCCTCTACAGCAAGGGATGCCTGTGCCAGAACCTAGAGCTTTTCAAATTCTTTTGTGCTGCCCTGTGGTTTTGACCCAGCCTTATAGGGCTAGAACAGAAATACAGATATCTCTTCTCATTATTGTAATTATAGGTGGAGTTTTGGGACCAGCAAAAATTTAATAACTTTTACATTATTTACATCTCACTTACAGCATTTATTTGCTGTAAATGAGATTTTTCAGAAGCAAATCAGCATTACTCTAGCTTTGATCCCAGAGGAGAAAGAAGAGAGGTAGTTATCACAGCTTTTAACAAGAGAAAGACAGGCCAATGCTGAACACTTTGGATTTAAAAAAATATTTGGTTGAAGTTCCCTACTTGACAGAGTGATTGAATTTTGGTGAGTAATTATAATGGATGAAACCAAATTCATCTGCCTTGCCATTGCCTTTTAGCTTGATCTGACTTATTTCAGACATAGTTTTTTCAATTCTGGATTTCTCCTGCCCAGTCTGCTAGTTATGCCGAATCATGTATCTGTCACCTTTGTGACATGACGAACTCTCTTCTGAGAGTTTGCAACATAAGCAAACATAAGTTCAATTTGATGTAAAGAGGCAAAAAAATAGTAGAGGCATCATTGGGCTAATAGATAAATTAACCAGTTTAAAGGACTCATACCAAATGAGACTTCCAGATAAAAGGTCAGAGATAATTTATGCATTTAGGCAAACCCTACACACACACGCACACATATACATCAACTCCTTCTTTTATGAACCCCATATTAGTTTTGCAAGCACAACCCCTTGGTAAAACTTGCATATTGGCCCATTTTAAAATAGACTGTATAAGTCTGGAGTTTGCCTTCTTAAAGTCCTGATTGGTTATTCAAAGAAGAAAAAAGTTTTCATAAAACCTTTTTAACCTTTTTGAAATTAGCTTCTGTGACTTAACATAGATTTTTGGGTGAAATCAATCTCTTCAGCATGTATACTTCATATGAACTTTTGAATACTGAAAAAAATCTAGTTCACTTCACTACTAAAAGCTAAATTAACCTGACAGCATTCTGGTTTTAAAGGCAGGTTGTCATTCCAGTACATGGAAACAAATGAATAATGTTGTGTCATTCCTTTACTTAGATTGTTTATGGGGTGGGGGGAAATCTTACATCCTCGGGGCTTTCACTGCATCAGACATCTTTTAGTGAATTTCCTACTCAAAGGATATTATTTCTGAAGTCACTGCTATTCGTCCTTCCAGATAAATTCCATTATGTGTTGCCAATAACAATGCCTTGTCACTTTGTTGGAAGTGAAATTAAGTAATGCATGTTCAAGTTGCTGGAAGATAGATGATGCAGTAAAAGTATTTCAGCTAACCTTAAAAGAATACATTCACTTAATGGCTAAAAATAGGGTGCTTCTTTTTAATGCTTAGGTTTTTACAAATGAATGTTAGAACGCTGGTAGTAGCCCAGTGGATGAAGCAGTTTCTGTTGGGGGTAGGTCTTTTCTTTAGAAATGCTGCTGGTGCAGTGCAACTCTTGAAAGCAATATGGTTGCACTCATTCTTCTCTGCAACTCACTGAGCTGAAAGTAGGGTAATTTTGGAGTACTCAACACACGTTTTCACCCCTTGGTCACTTATTTTAATCCAAACCAGTCTGTTGCAAATAAAACTAGTAGCTTTCCTGGATGTTCATATTGAAATTATATTTTTTGATATTACAAAATCAGTATAAGTGAGATAGGCGTTCACTTAGCATCTTCATCAGAAACTTAACAAGTGGATGAACTTGTTACTCCTAAAGGCCCATGTTACAGAGGGGCTGTCTAGACAGTTCTTTCTACAGTAGAGTATTTAAATGCAAGGATAATCAAAATACATGCATAATAGTTAAAAAATGAAATAACAATTAGTAAGTAGCCTAATAACTATGCACTATATCCCTGAAATCTAATGAATTGCTTTTTTCCCCTTGTTTTTCAGGTTGTTTGAAGGACGGTCACCAAGGAAGCCTGAGAAACTTAAGACCCTTTTCTGCTATTTTAGGAGAGTCACAGAGAAAAGTATATCCTTTATTCTTTTTTTTTTGAGCTACAAAACAGATACGTGAAAAATTTAATCCCATTAAATTTAGAAATGGCTATGCAGCATTAGGATGGAAGTGTGTAACAAAAGCCAGCCTGATAAGTACACTGATATTCATATTCATGTCACTTCTCACATAGATGATGCATACAATTAAATTTTTTGCATGGACCTTATCCTGTTTTCTTTTGAGAGAGAGAGGTGGGGGATGTGTAAAATACAGAGATATGTTTTCACCCCCCCTTATAGTGTGTGTGAATATAAATGTGTATGTATAAATGTACATATGTATATGTTTGTAATATATGCAACTACTTGCTGCATCACATCAGAGTGAGAATGTAGAGGGAACTTAACACCATATGTAGTCACTAAAATCACAGGCTTAAAGATTCTGAATCAAGCTTCAGATTTCCTGCAGCGTGCACATTTAGTCCTTTGACTATAACATTTGTAGTACTGAGGGATTTTCCCCGACTTGTCTTGATGTATCAGGTTTTTTCCATCTGTTCTCCCAAAGCAAAGCTGTTGTGAAGTTTGCCCAGTTCAAATAAACAAGTGATAGCAAGACATGAGATATCCCCAAGTCTTTTAGAAGTTAGTGCGATGTTTTCCTTAGTGTGTATAGACAGATCTTCTGTTATTACCATGAATTTGAACGTCTGCATAAGCTTTCAAAAATAGATTTATTTTTGTCAGAACTGTATCAGAGTTTATGTATAGTATTTTTGGGGAGAAGGAGCTTTTACTGCAGTAGCATACATCACATCTGCAGCAATATCCTTATTATAGTATTTTTTTAAAGAACGTTTTCTTTACATGTCAGTATTTCACTATTAGCTTCATATTCTCTCAGATGGGTTTGTTTTAACAGAAAGACAGCTTTAAGGTATTAAATATAAAAATCCCTTTACTTGGTTCAGACCATCTTCAGTTCATCACTTTAATTCACCACAAATTAAATGCAGCTACATCCTGTTTCAGCTATCAAACTTTCAGCAATGTCAATAGAACTAAACCTCTGGGGTGAAAGTAAATTGTGATCCATGTGTGGGACTGAGAAGAGATAGTGTACTAGCTTTTTTTTTATACTTGAGTAATAATGTTTTCATGCAAACCAAATCCTAAATTTATGCAGCTGTCCCTGACCCCCTGTACATATGAAATCTGTTGGGAACATGCTTTATGAAACTACTGTATTAGATTTCTTAATGTTATAACTTTAAATAATATTTAATGACATTCTCGAGTGCTCTTTTCTTGAATTAAAAATTCCTATCGTACCTTTAAAAGACCCCATTACTTGTTCTTTTTTGTCCAAGGAATTAGTAAGAGTGAAGTAACTTAGCTCCATAAATTACTGTAATAATTTTGCAACTCTTTTTTATTGTAAATGGTAATTGAATTCCTTGTAAAAAACCACAGTGGAGGACTTTGTGCTGAAAAGGTGAATGCCTAATTTGTAAAATATTGCCACTGATACCAGAGTTCCCTTCTGGAAAAGCACTTGATTACTGAAAGCTGTGCACTTCTTTCTTTCTTTGGTGGTTTTTTTTTTGTTCTGTTTTTAAGCAAGCAGCCCTTTTTTCCCTAAACCCCTATAATTTTGGAAAAGCACAAGATTATTTAAGGCTTTTGGAAGGATATGTTTGTGCTTTACGTACTGGTTTTGAATGTTTTTCACAAGCCAGTGCAATAGACGTACTGGAGCAAAGAAATGAGTCTCAAATGAAGTTTTTATTGGATGACATCACCTAATAAAAGGTTGATATTCTTCTTTTGTTGCAAAACTGAGCTTTTTTGAGTAAAAAAACGGAGAGATGATGATAATGCATCCTTCCTGCAACGAGCAATGGCTCCTCTTTTTCTCTTGAGGGCAGGAGTCTTTTCTCAGTTGAAATACAGTGGATTTCACTAGCATCCTGGCAGGGCTGAAAACGGCTTGATTTGGAATCCGCTAACAGCGCATCTTTATTGACATAGTAGGACTTTCTTGGAAATACGAGCTGCTGCTTCATCCATCCATTGGCTGAGTTCTCTGTGCATTGCCTGTTGACACTGAGCAGTAGTCACCTCTAAAGGTTCACAATTTCTTTTCTTCGAAGTGGCAGCACATTTTACTTTAACTTCAACTGTTGAGTCTTTCTAGTAGTGTTTACAGTTTAAGTGAAAATAACTGAAGGAATAGTTTTTCCTTGATGTGGAAAAAGAAAAATACTCAAAATCCAAAGAGAGAAGAGAGTATAATATTTTGGTCTTCGTGTTACTTGTTTTCAATTTGAGTGTGGGCTGTCAGGGAAGATTCAAAGCTGCTCCTGAGGAAAGTTAAGCTTTTTTGTTTCTGCCAAGAACAATATTCATTGTAATTTTAAATGCTTACCACTTAAAATAATCTAAAGACTAAAGCTCCAGCAGTTAATACATTTTCCTCTGGGGTTGGTTTGCCTGTAGAACCTACTGGATTGGTGACGTTTACAAGGCAGTGTCTCCAGGAGTTTCCAGACTGGGAAAGGTAAGTCAAACATCCTGTTAATGTAAGAAATTTCTTAAATCAATGAGAACTGAATCCCATTCATATGGAATTGATTCAGGCCTGGTAGTACTACAGAAAACAAGGTTTGTTATGGGTTATTATGGAGAGAAGTACAGAGGGAAGTGGGTGAACTGCCGCAAGTAGTTTGAGTGCCCTGAGTTTTCCAGTATGTTTGTTTGCCTGTGAAGCCAACAAGTCTTGAGTGAACTTTTAAAACAGTAGCACATCTTTGGTGCTGTTGCTTGAATGGGGGGAAAAAAGGGAGAGGTGACTTGATTTCAGAAATGGCAGGAAATATAATGAAGTATGGGTCATAACCAGCATGAAAACAAGTGTCTTGCAGTTTTCTTGCTGGTTAGCAAGTTAACGTGGGATAAACTTGTGTGAAAAATGTAGAACTTCAAGTTTGGGGTTTTATGGTGAAAGAGGTGGAGGAACTGAACAATTGACTATGTTAAACATTTACAAATTGTTTCTGGAAGGCAACTGCATTTTCTTGAATCCATCAGGGTTTTTTTTAAACCACCTTATGTTAAGGTGTGTAAGAAGTTTGGGTGTGGATGGGTTTTCTTTTAAAATGGATGTCTTTGTATGGGGGTTCTGTAATCACCCTTTCTGTACAATATTTCTCCTCAATGATAGATCTCAGAAAAAACTATCTAGATTGCATGTCACCTATGAAGGCACCATCGAAAGCAATGGACAAGGTATGCTACAGGTAAGTGCATATAACAGTAAATGTGGCTTTATGTCATGTTTTTGTCATACTTCTATGGTCTGCCAGCTTAATGAAGTTATTTGTTTATCCTCATTTGACTTAAATGACCAAATGTTATGCAGTGTAAAAGAAACATCAGAATTAATTCAATGGGCAATCTTAGTACTGTCAGTGTTCCCCAGCTCATCTAGGTTTGCACATGTACCTGGTACGAAAGAGCTGACAGAAAATCACAAGCCCTGGACAGCCTCAGGTCTTTTAGTTCAAACTCAGATCAAAGATTGACAAAATAAAAGTTTCTGTCTGTGATGTTGATGAGTTGTCAAGGTTTTCAGTTTATTTTTAAAAAATTATTCTTGTGCCCGAGACAGTGACCAGGTCAGTGGTTCAGGAGACTGTCTCGCTGCTGCCAGCGCCACTGTTTTGGTCTGGGAGCCAGTCAGCAAAACAAATTCATAAGGAGGATGTCCTGTCCATATCCATAGCGCAAGGAACACATTTGAGTTTTCAAATTAGTTGTTTGTTTTCTGTTGCTCTTGGAACAAAAAAAAAAAAAGTCTTCCTTCTGAGGTTTGTTTACAAAAAAAAAATTACAAGTTTGTTAGCCAGGAACAAGTGCTGTGAAGGAAGAAGAGGAGGTAGAATAGGAGGACTTTTTTCTGTGATGATTTTTGTTCAAACTTTAAAATGTTTCATGATTTTATGAAACTGGAGCACTGAAATGTCTATTGAGCAGTTGCTGAGTTCTTAATTTCAATAATAACCATTTTTCTGCTGTCTCTCTATTCAACTATACTATAACCTCACAGGTGAGAGAAGGTTGAATTATGCTTTTTCATGTACTGTTTCTGTTGCACCCCGTAACAGTGAGAATTGCCTAGGATGTGATATTTTTCCTCCTGGCTATTTCAAGTCTTATCAAACAAAATATCTCTGCTGAGATGAAGAGTGCTCACTCTAGGAGGGAGCAGGATGACCAAGGCAAGACAATGCAGGAGTCCACAGTGACCCTGACCTCAGCAGGCAGGGTCGCTGGCGGGGACAAGCAGAGCAGGGATGGTGACAATAGCAGTTTCTGCTGACAGGCTAGTGGTCATCAGACAAAGGCAAGGTAATGAGTCAGGTCGCCAAGGTCAATCCTAGATGTCTGGTCAGCAAGTGGGCATCAGCAGAGGGCAGGGCTGGTCATGAGACCGTACGTGATGTGTCTCCGGCAAGGACCAGGACAAGGGTGTGAGTACAGGGGCCATGTGCTGGGGGCGAGGATGGGGGCCCAAGGTGAGGCTACTCAGCACAGTTAAAGTGCATTTGGGGCCCCGATGCACTGAACATTTGCGTAGTTTTCATGTTACTTTTTTGTAGTGTAGTTAAGTTCAGCAAATCTTAAACAACTGAAGTGTGCTGGTATTTCCAGGATAGACTTCAGGAACACTTGCCGCTGTAGCAGCTGGCTCTCCGTGTGCTTTAGCCTTTACTCTGACTTCTGAATCAGGATGTAATGTACACAGATGTTCATGGCACTCCAGCAACTTTTGTTCCCCTCCTGTAAATGTGGTCTCATCAGCTATCTAAGTAAAAATCAGTAAGAAGCTAATAGCATTTGAAAGATGAAGTGACTTTTTAAATATTATAATTTTATATGGACAGTTAATTTTCATAAATAGTAATCACTTTATTGAATAAACTGAATCCTTTTAAAACTGTTGGCTGTATAAAAATGTAATCTGCAAAACATGTATTACTGCAGCAAAAAATAGAGTCCCGAGCTTCTCTGTTTGAAGCAGAAACCTTAATGATCAAAATGACTTGCTTTCTTGAAGTGCATTTCAAGGAGAATTCGTAAGAGATTCTTTTAGGTACAGAACAACTGGTATGGGGCACTGCTAATCTAAAAATGTTTCGGTGTGGACAGCTGGGTCAGAATGCTTATTAAAGGACAACTTAATAATTCTTCAGTGTCCATAAAATGCAAAAAGAATACTGTAATTTGCTGTTTTCATCTTTCACATTACTGAAGTGTGTTTTATTCTTAAATATGTGCTCTTCAGAGAAAGCCCATGAAACTTGGATTCAGAGCATTTGAGATGCAAAACTTTATTTTGCTGTGTAATATCTCACTTGTTTTAAGTTTTTTGAGAAGTAGAAAGGAAAAAAGAGAAAGGCATACTGTTAATCAGGCTCTGTCCTGCTGCTTGTATTTTTAAGTTATAGCAGCAGATTTCAACAGAATTATTGAAATTTGTACAGGACTTTATTTACCTTGGAAAATGAAAGGATTTTATGCTGTTTGCTTATCTCATAATCCTCCTGAATATATTTTTGTTAGGTTGATTTTGCAAACCGTTTTGTTGGAGGTGGTGTCACCGGGGCAGGACTAGTACAAGAAGAAATTCGTTTTTTAATCAACCCAGAACTGATTGTATCGAGGCTCATCACTGAAGTCTTGGATCACAATGAATGTCTTATCATCACAGGTTAGTCTTTGCAGAAAACGTTTCACATCTTGTTCTGGTTTTATATATGGAAAATATATTTCAAGTTGAAGTTTAGAATGTTTAAAAGCTGTGGGGATAAAAAAAGAAGAAAAAAAATAAGTCAATACTCATTTGACAAAGAGCTTCCTTCTTCACCCCACCTCTTAAGACCATAGGGCTGCTGTTCCAATAGATGTTTTGTGAAGGAAACAAACAAAAAAATGACAGCAAACAGACAGTACTTTTTTTTATCTTTAATACTTTCTAAATTTTACTTTAATACTTTTATACTTTTTAATCTTTATCTGAAAAGACAGTGTTTTTTATATAAATGTGTTTGAGGACTCAATGTCTTTAGGCCTAGCTAAAGAATACTGTTGGGCAATATAGGTAAAAGCCACAATTACCAGCTATTAGCTGGTCCCAGCTATTAGCAGGTAATGCTTCTGTTACGTTAAAGCAGGGGTGGTTTTTTTTTTTGTTCCTGTCTGGAATTTGTAACGTTTCATGCAATCAGTGGGATTGAAAACTGAGAAGAGGAACTGCCTTCTGGTTACCATAAAGGGGAGGAAGTGGAAGAGGAGAAAATTAGCATCCATTGAAAAGGGTAGAAAGTCAGGAAATGTCTTTTAAGGATTTTGATCTTGTAAGTTATGAACATGTGTTTGTGTTACTTGTAAGTTAGTTAGGGGCTCATAATTACAACATCAAAAACTATATGTTTCTTTAGTATGTTGCTAAGGGGCTGCGCATGGAGATGCACTGTCTGTCCAGTGCTTTGCTGAAAGTGTTTTTCCTTTTGTTCCCCCTCTGTCATAGAACTTGGAATGTTTTATTATCCATTGGATCAAAACAGTTGGCATCAAAACACTAAATGTCAATATTAAGAACTGGAGAGGCCCAGGTTGTGCTGTATGTGTCTCAGTTCTATACATGGGAACGCAGCATTTTTCATGACCGAAAAAATAAAATGATGCTATAATTTTTTTTATTTACTCTAAAGAACAGCTATAAAGAAAAGATATTTGATCAGAGAAATCCTCTGGGCAAATATTGTAATAGATTATGTATATTTTATATTTTTCAGTTTGCTATAGTAAAAACATTGGTCTTGGTTACCTGAGCTGCTGCAACAGTCAGGAATTTGTACAGATATTAGAAGACTTTTCTTGGAAAAGTCGTTCCAAAGCACTTCTTTCTCTCACATGTACACACAGTAGAAATTTGAGCTTAGATCTTACAAATCTTACTCTGTCCTAAGCTATTGATTTTACTGGGCAGAGCATCTCTTGTTTTCAGTCTTATACTTGGTGATCTTTTTAAGACAGTGTCTTATTTTATTTTTCCACCCTGCCAAAATTAATGCCTTTTCTGTGAAAACTTTTTGATAAATTAGCTTTTGTGATTACCTTTTAAAAAAATTAGTCGGAACATTCTTGGCCATTGCTGATTTCTGTTGTGTATTTTGGATATGATACTATAACAAGAGTAACATACTGAAGTACTGTCCTCCGGGTGAGGCTCTTCTGGGGAGGGTAAAAACAGAGCGCAGCTATCAGTCTGTGTAATAACTGATTGGGGGAGAACACTAAATGAACGTTTTGAAAGACCTTCTTCCATCCCCTGCAAAAAATAGTGATTTGGCATGAACAAATAAAGGTGAGGATGTTTTTTCACTGCGACAATATTCTTTTCGTTTTCTTGAGTACTTTATAGTGTTTTGCAATTAGTACTTGTGATATGGTGTTCTTCTCTAATGGAAATGGCCATTCCGTCATTTTCATTTCATCCCTGGAGCTCTTCCACCTCGGTTCTTAGCCAAGTCTCCCCTGCGTGTCACAACCCTCTTGATAAATTACATTCTTTGTGATGCATCTTGATTCAGCGGCCTAATGGGTATAACTGTGTAGCTTAAATTTGCAGAAGAGTCTGAGAAATTGGAGAGAAATTAAATTTGTTGTGATTGCACAGTATCTGGTTAAGATCACTGCTGTAATGAGTATGGAACTGGTCATGCAAACAGGCAAGTTCTTCAACACAGGCATCTACCTACAGAAATGTCAGCAGCAATGCCAAAGATTCCCACAGCTGCATTTCTGGTAGAACTGTGAGTAAGTCGGTGGTTTTCATTCAGGTTTTTTTTTGTTTCCTCTTTGAGTTCACGTATACTCAGGCAGCGTTAAGAGCAGATGAAGCTGTGTTCCCTGTTTGCTTTAAATCTACAGATTGAAGAACGGCCGGTCCTGACAGCATCTTAGCGATGCATTTTCAGAGACTTCTAAGCACATTACCCATGCAGTAAATGAGATCAGATAATTGGTTCAGCTGAAAATTTACTCAGAGGGGAAAAATTGTTTTTCAGCTGCATTTAGCAGGCTGATCGTGCCACTGTCTGGAGAGCAAGAAGACTAATGGTGGCACAAGATAAGGATTAGAAGAACTGACTGAAAGGGAGAGAAGGATCTTCCGCTCACTTTTGGCAGTAAATATGCGTTTATATTGGTGACTACAAAACTATACCCTTGCGCTTTTCACATGTACTCCTTTTTATTCAGTGCTAGTGGTCCTGCCTCTTCAGAGGTATAATTTCTAGCTCATAAGAAATACTAGAGGGACGGTATGGTGGGCTTTTCCCCAGTCCCTGGGAACTTTATAATGCAAATGAAACGCTAAACTATGGAGTCTGAGAAAGGTATATTTATTTTTAGTAATAATTGTAACTCTTTCTAGATGGATGAGGTCCCATAAGCACTAACACCTGGCAGTTTTGCTATTTGTCTGATGCTGTAACTATTACAATTTCACAAAAAAGTATTTTTGAATGATACTTGTACATACTTTCTTCTGACTTTAGGTAGGCGCTTTTAGCTTATTTTGTAGCTTGTTTTTAAAGTTCTGATGGAACTGTGCTATTATGCTGTATTTGTGGCTTGGCTTTTTTTTTTACCTCCTTTTTTTTATGGGATTCACGAGAAACATTTAGCATATTCCATTTATCCTGTACTGCTTCTGTTCTCCCAGCAGCAGCAGTTTATATCCCAGTAGGTCACAGGCAAAAGTGCTGCTGGCTGAATGACCATTTTTGTCTGACACGGTTCCAGAGCTTCACTTATGAAAACTCATTGATTTTCATTAACTTCGGGTTTTTCGGACATGAGTTTAGAGTTAGTGTGATTTCTTTGACTTTCTCTGTTATTGATTTTTTATATATATATATATATATGTATTTGCTTGTTTGTTTGTTTCCTGGTGCTTTCATCATCATACTGCAGTTCCATAAAAACTATTGACAACAATGGACCTTGAAAAAGTCAGCTTAATAATCTGACTGTCATTTAATCTATCCTGTTACAATATTTTGATAACCTAGTCTTTTCTTTCTATGTGCTAGACATCAGAGGAAGTGCTTCCTTTTCCAAGTTGGAAGTTTTGCTAATTCTGTCCCCTAAAGAGAGCTCTCGGAAAAGTTACATACTTCCGTTGTCTGTCTCCCCTTACTCTTTGCTCAGACCCTTCTTCCAAGCATGTCAGTAAAACTGAATTTTACCTATGGCAGGAAAAGTCTTACTGAAGGTTGATAGCCAACAATTCGATTAGAAGGCTGACTTATGGATATTTAGGCTGCTCACGGCTGTCCTTTTATGAGGACTTTGATTTTTGTAACAGGAAATGAATTCTTGGTGAGGAATCTTTTACCATCCCACCCATTTTGTATAGTAACTTTTCAAAATAGCCTTGTGTGGAATTTGTGTGCCCTCAGTATAGTTAATCATATAGACAAATCTAAATAAATAATGAGTGGATAATAGAGCAGGTGAGTTAAAGTGCTGATAAAGTCTTTTCAGTTAAAATGACTTGGGGTAAATGGGGAATATATCTTGAAGTATATGCATCATTTTAAACAGTTTTTAACAGCTTGTGTTTCCTATCTTTGAGACTACTGAAAATAAGCATTCAAATTCCCTTGTCAGATAAGGTTAAAAGTGAATAGTTTTATGTTTCTTATTGTTCAACTTTTATTTTAATTTAGAGATTGAAAAACTTTGATATTAAATTCAAACATTTGTATTCTCAGAGTATCACCGATCTGTGCAATGGTTAGGTATTACTCTTGTCTTAGTAATCAGATGTTTTGTGCTGTCACCTTACACGTCTTCCTAAAACCTCTTTTTCTGTTATATTTATAGGCATAGCTGGTGTCACTGTAATTAAGGTGTTGCTTAACAGTTCTCTTCTTACTCTTATTGTTTATAACTTGTGCCAAATTGTACCTGTTCAAGCTGAAATTTTCCAAACAAGTTATTCTTTTCAGTCCTCTACTTTTGAAATTCAGCTGTTGCAAGCTCAAAACAGGGGGAAAAGTTGTGATTTTGCTGTGGCATTACTTTAGGAGTATTTCTTTGAAGCATTTGTGCATCCCCAGGTTTTGAAGCAAGGTACTGAAGTTTGGTAAAATGAAGTGAAAGGCAGCCTTTTAGAAAGGTTATGATCCTTACTCTCAGTTAAAATGCTCTCCTTGGTCTTGGGATAAACCTTTGAAAAGGAGCTGGCATAGCAGAGCATAATAGCTAAAATTACTGGAGGTCTTAATGAGCTACTTTCTTGCAGCCCTTAATGCTTGCCAGGATACCCTGCTGGACTTCTTCACAGAGCAGCCAAGTATGTTCCAGACCGATCATGGTTTTGTGGGTCCTCGACCTTTTACAGAAGTAGCTTATTGGTACTGACTGCCTCAGCTGAGAGCAGTGGCCTTTCAGTCCATTCAGTGCCATTGATTGCTGTGATATGAGAACTTGTGTCAGGAACCATAGTGCAGGAATCATGCTGAACAAATGTAAAACAGAACAGTAACAAGGGGAAGAGGTGATTTATTGGGCAATGAGACTAGGAAGCTTAACGGTCCTACCTATCCTTATGTAAGGTTGCCCTCAAGAGACTTCTAGGGTGACAAACTGGGTCACACTGGTTTGTTGGAAATCTGCTTGGTTTCTGACCATCAGGGTTTTCTTTGTATTTTGTATTTCTCTTTGTATTTTTCTTCTTGTGTTTCCTAAACTGTCAGCCCAGACATTTGCTAAATTGTGATGAAGTAGAGTTGCCATGTTTTCAATAGCGGAGTGACTATTTTATCATTGTGTTTCCAGGTAGTAGCCTGAAAAAAGAAAAGCAAAATGCTGGTGGTGCAAAGGCTTGCAGTCTTTGTTAACCAGATATTATTAGCCAGTAAAACTCTAAAGATGACAGGCAGATTTTTGAGAAGCTATTGAACTTGAGTGGCAAAGTTGAAAGCTATCTTCTTGTTATATACTGGACAGCATATATAGATCTGCACTTGCCATGCTCTATGGAGGATGCTATGCATCATCTGTAGAAAAGAAGCTTCTACTGGTTACCAGAGGATCTTGTATTCTTGGTACAGATATGAATCTCTGTTTTCCATTGCTTCTGAGAGCTGTGTGTTCATTTGGAGAAGCAGTGATTCCTATGAAAGATTTGCCAAGTGAAAAAATATCTACATATTTTGTATGTAATATGGAAAAATCATTTGTTTCAGGTACTGAGCAGTACAGTGAATATACAGGCTATGCAGAAACTTACCGGTGGGCAAGAAGCCACGAAGATAAGACCCCAAGGTAAAGTTCCACATACATATTTAAAGTGAAGGAATAAATACATGTTATAAATTTGAAAACTCAGTGCTTTATGTATTTCCTAGCATTTGCCTTAATACAGAATTTGATTGTTTGATCCTGCTCTCTTCAGTAGAGACAACAAGCTAAAAAGTTATATTAATAATGAGATATTAATGCTAATAAATGGTACCTGCCAATATGTCAGTTCTTAAACCAACATCTTTTACAGTTACATGTATTTAATCCAATTTTTTGTTAAGATATTGACTGAACTTTGGATTGTAATGTTGCAAGAATTTTGACAATGATACCTCAGGTGCCACAGTGCAGCTGGTGTGTGGCAAAATAAGATTTAATATCATGAATCTGAGAAGAAGGCTCTGAGCTCTTGAATTTATTTCTCCAATAATGTCATAGTGTATACACAAAATTATTCATTTGGTACAGAAACATACACAATGTGCTTTCATTTAAATGTTGAAGGAAGACAGAGAGCCAAAGTGCTTTTCTTTGACCTTGTGGTGTTCTTATGTACTTAATAAATAATGCTGTGTAATTGGATTTGTTTCATGTTTATGCCCAAAGTCTAGCCAGGGTATTTCTAAATTTATAGGGAGACCTGACTCATTTCTGATGCTGCTTTCATTCCCAACCCACAAAGAAAAAAAGTGCTCCCTTGTCTGTTACGAGCTCACCTTTCTAGCTTCTTCTAACAGAGATGCTCTGCAGGGAATTGCTTATTTTGGATCACAGTTGTATGGACAATATTAAATAACTAATGTAATCTACTTTTCTCCTCCTTCCAATCTTAGGGATGAATGGCAGCGACGCTACACTGAAATTGTTGCTATAGATGCATTTCACTTCAGACGTTTCCTTGATCAGTTTGGACCGGAGAAAATTAGAAGAGAGCTCAACAAGGCCAGTAACTTCTTACAAGGGCCTGCAGTCTAATGTTTATCATACTTTTTCAAATATTTTTGCATTATTATCTTCAGTTAAGGAAGTTCTTGCTTAGTTGTTTCTCTTATAAAAGGTGTACTTCCTGGTTTTGCTGTCCAATGTTAAAGCAGAAGCTTGTCAAATAGAATTAATCATCCTTTGATACACTATTCAAAGGTGTATTTTATTTAACTTTCAAAAATATAAATGAAATTTGGATATACCTTTTGTTAACTCTTCCCTGTCCTGCTTCTAAATTACGATTTTAAGTTCTCTTCCCATGACTGGCTCTGCTCAATCCTACTCAGCCCTGCAGTCAAGGTGGAGAAGGGGGTGCCTCATGTTTTAACATGGTGACAGTTCATAAATACAGTGCCACTTGCTTTTCTTCCACCTTTCTTGGTTGCTCTCAGGGTATTGCCATATTACCTGAGAGTTTATCTTTTTATACATTGACGTCGTCTTGAGATCAGATCCAGCTGTTAATAAATGTCCTTTATCTGCACAACAGCTGTAAGGGCTGTTGCAACTGAATATGTGTATATCCGTACCAGTTAGAGCTTACAGTGGTGGGGGTGTTCAGGCCGGTTTTAATCCTTTAAACACAACTTTCAGACTGACATTCAGAAGCAGCACACTTCCTGCTAATAATTCTTACACGTTATTGAACATTATAACTGTGTATTCAAAGCAGTTGGTCCTTGACCTTACCCTGTGTTAGCTGTGTGTATACAAAACTGCACTGCTCCGATGGCTACAGTCCTTGATAGTCATCAGAGTTGCCAGGCTGAAGAGCTCTTTGACAAGGGAAGCTGGAACTGCAGTAGGCATCTTTTTTTCTCTCCCTTGCCCTCCCTAATTTGGGATCTTGTTCCTAAATAAGATATTTGAGTTTCTAGATGGTTTCCAGCCCTTGGTCTCTGCCCGGGACTATGTGCTGCATAATGTTTGGGAACATGGGGTTACTTTCCCAAACCATGGCAGGTGCTTTATCATGTTGCGTGGCTGAGATTTTCATGTTATTTGTTTTTCTTCTTGCTTTGCTGCTGCTTCTTTTCTTTTCTTGAAGCTAACATAGTCTTTTCCCAGCTCTTGAGGTTGTACTTTTTCAGTGAGTACTAATTGCCATCAGTGAGCTGTTTATAGTTCTGAGGCCTTAGCTTTCAACGCGTGCCAATGTTTTCAAGGCCTTTGCTGTTATCCCACACATAAAATTTATCTCCTAACAAGAGATGCCTGGTATCAATCTCCAGTTCACGTAGCAAATTCTCATAAGTTAATAAGAAGGCTAATGGGCCAGAATGAGGGCCTTGCATGGCTAGTATAAGGCATAGGTGGTGAAATGTCTGTGGCCTGTTATAGCAATGGCAATGCTATTTTTACTGGGCAGTTGAGTACAAGAATGCTTATACAGTTATGCTATATTAGTGTGCATACATTTGGGTTCAAAGCATGCTAACAATAAAGCCTACTTAGTGTGCTTCTATGTTTATAGATGCAGCGGGCCTCTGCTTGAGCTAGGGTGTTAAATACAAGGGCACAATACTACCGTTGTTAAAGTCTCCTGCTTTCTGTAGTATAGGAGGGTATAGAATAATATAGGATGGATTTTAAATAAATTCAAACATAGGGCAGTGTGTTCCTAATTCTCAGCTAGAAAGGGAAACGGAATATACCTGAAAGCTCATCTTCCTCCCCCTTCCCCCTGAAATGATGTACAGTGCTGAAGGGCTAATTTAATTTAGTCATAAAACCTTAGCATCTCGACTAAAGTAACATTCATCAGCTTGTTTCTTCATGGTTGGTAATGAAATTAGCCCTGAAAAAGACAGTAAATAAATTTTGTAAACTTCAGTGATATCTTAGTGCAAAATTCAAATTACTTACTCTACTGAATTTATGATCTGCCTACAATTTTCAATATTATTGATTGGGTTTGGATTTTCAAAATAAATTATGGTAGATCCATGCAAGTGTTATACAGTGTGTTGTTTTGGCTGATGTTGTTTGAGGACTGATCGGTATTTAAAGAAAATTTTAAGCCTGAGTTAATTCTCTGTTTACTACAGTAAACATTTCATTAAGTTTATTGGAGGTTCTATAATACTTTAACAAATCAGATATTTTCCAGTGTAGTGTGGTGGGTTTTTTCAGTTTGATTTAAAATTAATATTAACGTTAAAATTTTTCTGTGGGTGAAAACAAGTTGATGGAATAAGCTGCAACTCTATTTCTATTACGATTTAATAAATCAGGACTCAGTAAGCACAGTATATGCACATAGGCTTTGAACTATGAGTGTATTATGTATTAGTAGACACAGATCAGTGTCCAGAGATTCTTTTGCCTGTTACTTTGTTAGACATTAGGAAATGATTGAAACAACCTAAAGTGATTCTTCTTACAACTTGTATTTTCTTGTAAGCCTATGTGATTTCTCCTTTATAAGATCCACTTGTCTTAAAGAATCAGATGTTCACTCCCGGTTAGTTTTCTCAAAAGGTAGCTTTCTGAGGCTGACCCTAGTTTCTGGTTTAACCCATACTCAGAAAGCAATATTAATATTGTCTAAAGTCAGCTGTTCAGAATAAGAAAAAATCATTTTATCTGATTTCAGCATTAAGATTTGCCAATATATGTGTAACAGATGTCACTGTTTCATCCTTGCCAGCCCCTTGAGATTATGCCTAATAAAGACTCTCACTAGCAGTGATTTTTCCAGTTGCAAGTTCCACTTTCCACATCCTAAGGAACAACTGACTTATAATTGGGCTTGCAAGTCCACTCATAAATGTCATTAAGCTTAATTTGATAGCTACCAATTAAAAAAAGCTACCGCTTCATATTTGGCAAGAAATGCTTCCTTAAGAATTATGGCATGCAGAACAGTTATGTTTCAGACAGTGTTAACTGTGTGAACTGTATGTAACAGTTTTATATGAAAATAAAACCAATTGCAAACATCACACTACTTCTGAATAATGAGATACCATATATCTGAAGTTGCGTACAACTTAAACAGATTTGTTTATGTAGTTCAAAAGGAACAGCTCTTCTGTTTCCCATATGGAAGCAACTGCTTTAAAACTGCACAGAAAGCTTTCATATTCCTGTATTCCCAGGTGAAACCGATTTTAAAATATTGGTGCACTGTGTCTTTTTCTAAAAAGTGGTTAGTTTTATCTTTATCCTTTATTTGCTATTAAAAATCATAGGGGAGCACTTACTTAGATGTTTTTCTTCATTGCTGCTGAAGTCCTTCCAAGTATTTGCTGACTTTCTTATTGTGTCTGACGAGACAGTTTTTGTTCCCCATGTCCTGGCGAGTTGAGAAATACATGTCCATTAAGTAAAAGCTAAAAAGAAAATGGCATCCTGTTGCAACATCAATCCATTTCCCTCACTGGGAGGATGGAATTTGAAGAATGATTGTCCACATAGCCAGAATACTAGCTTGCTTGGCCCGCTGGTTTTGTACAAATGTGCTTTAGACATTAAGCACACTAATAGCTCTGACCTGAAAGATCTCAAGAAGCTGCATGCGCCTGATGATGTGTAAGTGCTCCTTATGCAAACTCTAAATCATGGTACCCTGCTAAATTGTAACGAACAGAAGTCTGAATTTGCAGCTTAGATCAGATTGGAGTGAAACTGCAGGTACTTCAATCTGTACCAGGCAATTGTACCAATTTAATAAATTTTTGTACTGTTGAAAAACTTCCCAGAGAGATTTATCCTTTTTTTCTATATGTGGAAGCACCTGCCTTTACTCAAGATTTCTTAGTGAATATCACACTTTTTCCTCCTATACTCATTTATTGCATTAGACCTGTATTCAAAGATGCCATTTTGTATTTTATTTTCAGTTTTGAGGAATTCCAGTAATACTGGACACAGCAGTTCAGCTGCCACCTATGCTAGATGGGCCCAAAAGCAACAAACATGATACAATCTACGGTTAAAAGTTATTCTCAGCTCTGGCTATCCTGGAAAGTTTCCTATAGCTGTGATGAAATTCCTAGGAGTCAGCACCTGTATCTAATTTTTAACTTGGATCCGAAAAAGGCAAAATTCTTTTTGCCTTAAATTTTTCAGTGATTGACCTTAAGTTTACAGGAAGACTAATGGTGTATTGAAGTAGTTTGCATTTGCTATTGCTAGAAGACAATACTGATTATTATTATCATCTTATTGTTTGAAAATATTGCACCAGACTGCCTGTGAACTTCATCTTCTGACTCTTGTCTGCCTGCAGGCCTACTGTGGCTTCTCTCGACCCAATGTTCCACCTCAACATCTCTCTGCAATAGCCACAGGAAACTGGGGATGTGGTGCCTTTGGAGGGGACTCCCGATTAAAAGGTAGGTTGTAGCAATTCATTAATGTCCAAATGAATCTCAGTTTTTTATTCTTGGACTTATTTTTTTTTTGTTGAAGTACATTTTTTGGTTTTGTTCAAATTAATACATTTTAGCCAAGAATTGGAACAATAGTTAAACTCTCTATAGAACTGGTTCATTAGCCTTGATCTTTAGGCCATGAGTAACGTGTCCTTAAGCAATAAAAATGCACGCTGCTTTTATATGCTTCACTTTAAAGTTTGAGGTAAGTACGCGATGGTGAAATGTCAGGTTTACGAGGACCTGTAGCACTGAAACCTTCAAAAGCATGGACACGCAATATTAGTTCACAAAAGAACATGTTAATTGCAGTTCTCGGTCACATAAATCAGTTGACCTTTCTGGAGCAGTCTTTTTAGATTATGCCTAAAATTCGTATGACTGCAAAGCTGTTTAAAGTACCTGGTAATTTGCACAGCTTCACAAACTTGCTGGCAATGCTTAATGTTTAGTTTTGCTCCTTAATATATTGCTGTATGCCAGAGAGGTTTCTAGTCACTCAGACATGCTTCTTTCTTTCCTGCCTTGCCTGCTATATCACTCAATTTCTCATGTTCTTTTGTTTTTAATTAGAGTATTTATAATGCGGCAGTTATCACATGCCTACATGCATTTAAGACTTTTTCCCATCAAGTCAAGAACTGATGGATCCTGACATTTAAATTGATATCCTGATTCATATAGTTCTCAGTAGAAAGTTCATTTTTGTTGTTTTCAAACATTTGGAGAGTATTTGAAATTTGATTTTTCTGAACAGCTTTAGTTACATTGAGACAAACAATCATCAGACTACCAGCTTCATTAGTTTTCTTTCTTAATGTGTTTTATTCATTGAGCATCTATTTTTTTTCTCAATGCTTATTGATTTCCTGACAGTTGTTTTTTGATTTCCATTAGATAAAATGGGCTGCCAAGGGCAGATCATCAATATCCAAAGTAGTATTTACTGCAGGATCTGATTGTGCTTGATTATGATTATGTTAGGAAGGCTTAATAAATGCTTTGATTTGCATAAGGCCTCCTCTTGGATCTAAACTGTAATATCGCATGTACATATTTTTAAAGTATGGGTTTCTGATAAAAATATGGCTCATCTGATCTAAGCCATTATTTGTTCAGCACTGGCTGTCACTTTTAGAATAGGGATTGCTCACTGCAATGCTTTACTTCCTCTGCCCATTGGTCAGAGCTCAAAACTGAAGCATACTGACAAAAGACCACCAGAGCCGAGTCCATTGGTGAGGTAGCCCATAAGAAAAGTCTTTGATGTAGGCAAAGAAATGAGCCATGAGACGTGCTGCTTTGTAACTTGGATATGAACTCCAGGCAGAACAAGAGCATGTAAAGAAATATTTCAGTCTGAGCTTTCGTTTATGTAACTTTTTCCTCTGGTTTTGGATCAACCTTATTTTTTTTTTCCAAAGTCTGTGAGAATTAAGACTTAACAGCAAGTTACAGCGCTGCTGCTGTTGCCAAAAATTCATCTAAATCTATGTGTGTACTCTCAACTCTTCTCCTGTTCTTTTGGCAGACCTTACAGAGAAAGACATTGGTTTATCTTGCACTTAAGTTACTCTTTTTGTAAACTCAGCTTAATTTCTTAGTTGACTCTGAAAAATCAATACCTAATAAAGAGAATTAAATGATGGTGATGTGCTATGGGATATGGAGCTAGTTGTTTAGTCTGTGATGGTTTGAGCTGATGTTGAGTAGAAACAACATGGCTTCATTCTCTTTGTAAACTATGAGCTACAAAGAGTACAGTAGTTTGTCATGTGTTTTTGTCAGAATAGAGTTGCATTTGATGTGTGATAACCAGATGAACTCTTTTCTAGTTCACAGGTACTCCCTGCACAGTCATAAGTGCTAAAGGTGTTTCTCCCTTTTGTTCTAAAATGCTGTATAGGGTATTCCGAACTGCACATTCTCTCAATGGTTTAACTTCATTATAAGCAAATATCTTACACTGGAGAATAATCTTTTACACTCCATAGCAAGTCATAAATTCCTCATTTCAGAATATGCTTTAGAAAACCCTGAGATTATCAGTACCACAGTTTCACTGAACCCAAATAAGTAGCTTTTGTTGACTACACAGGCTTAACAGTGTATTGCAATGACAAAATAGTTTTCATAGTTTAAAATCTTGCTTTTTCATTTAACATTCTTAAATATACATCCTTGTCCTTTCAGGAGTAGTATTTGGATCTGTAACAAGAGACTTCAGAACCACAGAAGTATTTGATGTAATTGGATGTAACTGGATAACCGCCATAATGCATTATGATATTTTATCATGATTATTTTAGTCATTAATTAAAGGAACAGGATTGTATATAAAATACGGTTTCACTCAAGGTCACAGATGATGCAAAAACTAGTGTCTTCTAAAGGGAGGAAAAAAATAATCTGGCTTTAATGTATAAAAGACCTGGTATGTAAACAAGACAGGTTCCAGCTAATTTAGGGATATTTCCACAAAAGGTTAGTATAAACTTAAGACTTTAAATGCTGACAAAAGTATGTTTATATAATTGGGAAAGGTTGGAAGATCTCGTCTTGCTTTTCAAACCAGAGGATAATTTAACATTTACTAGCTGCAGGGGCTCTATGCAACTGTCTAAAGATTGGAAAAGTGTTGTTTTGTTGGAAATGCAAAGGAGATGATCTGATGAAGCATCTCATAAATACACAAATTTAACTTCTAGTGATTGTGAGAAAGTACTCTTTAGCTGAATTGGTGTTCTTATCTAGCTGAGAAAATAAAGTTCAGTAGGAATACTGCCATTGGCTTTAAAAAGACCCCTGTAGGATTAGTGAAAGGAGAGAGAAGCATGCATCTTGCCCTCATGTAAATGCGTGCGATGTTGAGGTGCTCCTGTGATAGTACTGCAGTTGTGAACTTACACAGTAGGCAACGACACAAGGAGTATTGGGTGTTGAACCCAGCACAGCACTGCCGTGCCTGCAGCAGCGGGGTTCCTCTCTGCTTGCCCCTGCTGCGCCCTGGTGCCACTTTTCTCACACCAGTCTGGATTTTGGCTGTGCTGCCGCAACAGTACTGCAGTATGGAAGTCCCTGGTGATAACATCCTTTCCTCTGGATAAAAGGGACTGAACATATAGGGCCTGTGAGGATAATTGGGTCCCCAGAGGGATTTGTACAATGCTTCTACCAACCTCGCTGGGTGGTAGGAGGAGGTATGTCAGCACAGCCATTCCTTCAGGTGCGAGTCCAGAAGAGTTAAATGGGGTCGTGTCAGCTGGGCGCAAGGGCCAAGAGAGCCCAGATCCCTCCAGCCCCCTGTACCACAGGCTCCATTGCTCTTCCTGTGATGCTCCTTTCTTTATCAGTAGCATGGGAATTTCAAAGTATTGTATATCATTAATGCCCAGAAGATTGTGAAGCCTGATTCTTGACAGAAGTTTTGAGCCTTATTTCATAAGATTTATAGCAATTCAAAATAAACAGTAGGATATTTTTAATATCTTCTGTAAAGTGAAGCTGCGTTGTTTGTTTGGAAGGAATAATAGGATTCATTAGATTCTGTTCCCCTATGCAAGCTAGTTAATTAGACCCTTTAAAAGCTGAACTACTGAAGCTTTACCAAATCCACAGCTGGTTCAGTAGTTTAATTAAAATATCATTCCCAGATTGAGATTAATTTCACATGTGAATCATGTAATTTATAATTTTTAGCTACGGGTTTACAAGAGGGTTTTCTGATTAAAGAATGCAGCATTTTATTAGGTCTCTTTAAAAATGTGAAAGATTCTTGAGCTGAGCTATGAACAGCTTTCTACTTAGTTTCCACTAGCAGGTGGTAAAGCAGTACGTATGCTATTTTATTTAAAATTAATCTTTACAAAGACAATATAAATCACCTTTTAATTAACTCTCCTTACTGGGTAGAAAAGGAAAGAATTAATACCAGAACTGCATCCATAGGCTCTGAAATAAGACAAGCTGCAATAGATAAAATAGTTGCCAGGGTCCATTATTTGGACTGTTGTAATGTTACCTGAGATGAACGTGTGATTGATTGCATGCATCTGTGACACTCCAGCCGCGCAGTACTGGTTGTTGAAAAAGCTGCGCTCTTGTAATAGTTCGGTGCTACCTAGAAGGGTCCTGGTTTTTCTTCTCCCCTTGCCTGTTCTTGGCTGCATGGTCTGGTGCCCTCCCTTGCATCAGCTCCAGCTCTTAGCAAACCCTTCACTCAGCCAATTCAACTGCTAATCTAGCAGGAAACAATTAGCTTTTATTCTTTTGTCCTGTAATTTTTCTGCGGGTTAGTGAATGGAATTGGCTCAGTGAGATGTCTGATGAGCACCTGAGAGCTGCTGAAAAGTCAGGAGGTGGGTGAGAAGGGAGAAAAACCTAGCTGGACCAGAGCCACTTTATCCAGTTGCAGTGGGTTATTAGCTTGGCTCACCTGGACCATTGATCAGTACCCAGATGATTTCTCAAGGTGAATCTTCAAAAATCTGTTTCCAAGATAGGAAGCATTCTTCTTTCTTTTCCATATAGAAGAACAAAGCCTGTCTATTTTGTCATGTTAGCCATTGACAGAACTTGGGATGCAGCTTGGTCCAGTGAGTTTGACATAAAGCTGGGAGTTAAATAACCTGAATTGCATTCCTGGCATTGCCACTCACTTCTATAGGTCAGAATGAGCCATCGTATTCCATGCTGCATGCTTCTATTGTAGGTAAGATGGACACTTTAAATTGCACAGTAAGAGGCTGCAGAAACATAGATCTCCTCTTGGGAGCTAAACGTTGGGGTCAGCTCCTGCTTTGTGTAGCTTACCTAGAGAAAGGCTGGGCTCCATTCCTTCTGAAGGGTGGCAGAGAATGGAAATTGTGATGTGCTAATGGATGCTTTTTACCCTGCTATTTGTGACTCGATGCAAGCAGCTTAAACCAGGATGTAAGATGGTGCTCTGTCGTCTTTTGCTGTCGCGCACGTTTATTGCATAATTAATGGCTATGTGCTGCCTGGGGGCGGACACGGACCAAAAAACCCCTTTGATTTTCAAGCACATTGTTCATCTGGAAAGTAAGGGTGGTTGTCACTGGTGATTCCAGCAGAATACTTCAACGCTCTGAGCTGCAGCACCCAGTGTTCTTTAGTTTATCTACCCTTCGTTCAAATTGCGTAGCAGCGTTCACCTGCACACGGGTAGTATGATTATTTGCTGTAAACTTAGGCTGTGTTTTTCCCTTCAGCAAATTGTTTTATCCTGTATTCATGTGTGTAATCTCCTTTGTTGTTTCAGCCTTAATACAGATATTGGCAGCTGCTGAGGCTGGACGTGATGTTGTTTATTTTACCTTTGGAGATGTGGAGCTGATGCGGGATATTTACAGCATGCACACTTTTCTCTGTGAGAAGGGCCAAACTATTGGTGAGCATAAAGAAATCTTTTCATGCAGCAAAGACACTTAACCGTCTCTTATTGGACAATTTCCACTTCTAGAATTATTGTCATCAAGTCCTGAACACAAGCAAACAGGTCTCGGTTTCTTTGTACCTGTTTCCAGAGCGGGGAACTCTTCTGATTCAGGGTCAGCTGCGCAGCATTAATCTGTTAGAAGGCTTCTTAGAATCCTTTTCTAATTCACTTGGGAGTTATGCTCCAGAATTGGAAAATAGAGATACATGTGGTAGACAGAAGGTTTGCAAAAGCTTTTAATGTAACTCAAAATGCTTTAAAAAGGGAAGAGCTGCCTATGCATTCTTGATATAGATTCGTCTTACAGTGGTTCTGGCTTGATCCTGCAAGACGTGGTCAGATGTGTTATCCAGCAGCAATACAACAGAAGCAGTGTATCCATTGCCCCACTGTAATTGCTACATGTCTTTAATTTCTGGGACAGAAGCACAAAGCTAGGTAATTGGCAGTACGCTTGCAAGTAATACGTGTGCAAGCCTAATGCTCGGATAGCTCGTGCAGAAAGCTCAGCAGGAGGTTGAGGGAGCCCACCCTGTGTTCTGAACAAACTTGGAAACAGTCACGTTCCCCATAACAGTTGTCTACCTCCTCTTTCACTGCTTATTTAAAGAGATGTTCCTAGCCACCATCTGAGTGTCAGTGTGCATTCCTAGCCCTTGTTTGCAACCCTACGTTCTTCATACGGCACGATCTTATGTGTTCTTTAATTATTTCTTTTTATTTTTAAGGTGATGTTTATAGGCTATTACTGAGATATTACAATGAAGAATGCAGAAGCTGTTCTACTTCAGGACCAGATGTCAAGCTGTACTCTTTCATATATAGCACCATTGAGTCCTATGCAGATTCTACTGATGATGATGATGAAGAAAAAGTGTTGTGCTTTGAGGATTAAAATAAATGTATTTGATCAGAATATTGTGCATCTCCTCCCACTGGTATATTGTGTGAATTGCTGGGTATAATGTATGAATTGGCTTAACTTAATATATATTGACGGCATTGGTAGTTATGTATAACACCCAAACGAAAAAAAACCACCTTTGAGAGACAAGATTTTTTTTGTTTGGTTTCATACATGAAAACCTTGTTCATGTATGTACAGAAAAGATTTCTTTGGTAAGTCTGGTTTGCATTATACCTTGTTAAGCAGGATATTTTGGTATACATTTGTATTTCAGTCAAGAGATTGCTGAAAGACTTCAGAAGATTTCTCTGTACTCCTTTGCCTTTATTTTTCAGAGATCTTATCTAGGTTTCTCATGTAAGCTTAGTGCTGGAGTACAGGCAGCCATGTAAGTCCTGGGATGATTTTCGAGAGAAGTGTTGTAACGATCGTTCTTACTGAAAACTCATCATCTGATTACCTCCTTAAGACTGCCACGGTACCTTTGTTCTTATCAACTTTTTCATTCATTTAACTTAAAATGTCCTGGTTTTAATCTATTTTTTAATAAATGGTTAAAAAATGAAAGATTGTGGAGGAGCTCTAATGCATTTCAGAACTGCATTGTCTTTATCGAATCAGAGATGAAAGTTAGCATGAAGAAGTAGAGCAAAAACAAAGTATGGGAGGGTGGGAAAATGAGAAATGTGACCCAAATTAGAAGGAGAGGGAAACATTTTCACGTGAAACTCTTCAATACCATTTTGTTGGTGCTATCTGTTACAGCTTTGAACAAGGTCTTAGACACATTAATATACTTGAAGTTTCTCAACGTTCACTGTTGTTGGCGATATCATTTGAATTAAGGTCTGCTAGTTGTGTTTATATTGTCATATCAGTTCTCCTTTATCGCAGTTTGCTTATATGTGAGTGTAAGATCCCCACGGGACAATGTGAGGGAGGAAATGGAAATCACTTACCTATCAGTGGGAGGAAAGTCTGCAGGCTACAGATAAGAATGTGAGGCCTTGTTAGGAGTTCGCACCTGTGTCTTTTGAGGCACAGGAACAATAACAGTGAAGAGAGGGCAAAAGCTGTGTAAAAACCGTGCTGTTCCATCTCTGTGAATACTACACTAGTGTTGCTGTAGTACGTTCATAGTTTACACAAAACTGCAGATACATCTGTGATAAAACTTCCAGGTCTATGTACAGGGCCAGTCCAATGAAACGTTTGTCTGTTAGTAGTTTAAACCCAGTTTAAGTTTAAGCCCAAATTGCTAAGTTTAGCCTCTTCTGTGTTAGATTTTCTGGTCTGTCATGGTTGCTATTACTAGTTTAGCAATACAAGTGAAAACCACAGCAGGAAATGTAGTGAGCTAAGGCTCTAGTATCAACAAATCCTTTTGGCTAATGTCAAATAAAACCTCTCCAAGCCTGAAACACAATGTGGTAATTAAACGCTGGAAGCTGTTGGCAGTCTGGCTTATGACAAAGCACTTGGTGCTTGAGCTGCTCTGGTGGAAGCAACAGCGAAGAGCCTGGGTCTTTTATAAACACCTTTCGAGTGCTGCACCTCTGCACTAATGCTAAGCGGGCAGCCTGGAAGTGTGTTGCATGGAAGGCGACAGACACCGCAGTTTAAGGGTTTCTTCCTATTCTTCCCACCAGCTGTAGTTTTCTCCACCCCCACCGGTTATAAGGAAAAGATTTGGACTAGAATTTCAGGCCTTTTTCTGTGTTTGCAACTTGTGTCCTCAGAGTTAGCGGCGATCTTTTCTCCTGCTCCTGGTGTTTCAGTGTTAGCTCAGATTCTGGCAATAGGAATAACTGTTTTAGAAGAAGCTCTTATTTGAGCATGTAGGTTTCAAATATGATAGTGCTTCTAGATGCATTGCCGATGATAAATGTACTCTGTTAATTAAGGCAAGTGATGGAAAATTGGTACTATCTGCCAAACCTTCTTCACCTTACTACTCGGGATTTGCTATAGAAAAGGTGAACAGAATTTGTTCCTAAACAATTGGAAGAAAATATAGCAAAAAGCTTTAGGTGGCTAGACATGACCTCCCCGTTATTATAAATAAATACATCTTTATTAGTGCAATATTAATTTTCATTGTGAGTGGAAGTGATTTGTCAGGTATGAAAAATGTACCAAAATAAGATGGCATAAATTTCTACTTCAACTCTAGAAACAGAAAAATATATTTAACTTTGGAACGATTCTCTGAAGATCATGTTATAGGGTGTCCGGTTAAGAGAGTTCTTGCAGCGTCAAGTGTTTCCAGGATAATCCTAGTCATTTTATGCGGTCTGTATTTTCACTGATACCTGAGAATTCCCTAAGATGGGGGAGAATGCCTTTTCTTTGAGATCATTCTTTAGGATATGTTTACCATACATTTTCCCCTCCCCCCTATGAAATATGGCTGTATGGACAGGAGAAAAGGAAAATACTAACTCGTTTTCTGTTTAACGTGTCATCTGAATAAGAGTGATGTGTCCTGCGTTCTGCTGTGTGTCCCTGATCTCGTAAAGGGCAATGTTGTAAGAACACTTTGAATATGGCTCTGCAGACAGGCTGAAGATTATATTTTTCTTGGTTGTTTTGGGGTTGGTTTTTTTTTAAGCAAAATAGTCCTGAGTTAACAAATTAACAGCGGCGTTACATTCCCATGACCTTCTAATTTAATAAAGAGCTAAACTGCCCGGAATGCTGCATGTGGAAGCAGGAATTTTGCATCAGCCCAGTATGTGCTCTGCATCTATCTTTATTTTTTCCCTCCAGCCACCGCTCTCCACTTATAAACCACCTGAGATGTTTTCTTTAGCTAGAGATGCCTTTTGGCACTCTGTCTGAAGTAGCGTGGAATGGAGATGCCGACGATCTCTTTGTGCAGCCTAGTAAGCTTCAGTTTCACTCTTCTAGAAACCTGTTTACGGAGTATTCCGTTTTTTTGAGTTTTTTATTACTTTAGGGATGTTTGCTGTATGATTTCAAATAAAAATAAACTTCCTACCAAAACTTTTGTTTTATACTTTTTAGCAGCTAAATCGAATGCTTAATATGAAACAACAACAGGCAGTCATGTAGATTGCAGTGTTGCCTCATAGTCAAGTTTGGTGTCGGAGCCCTTCTGTTGTTTTACAGCTCTTGCACCTAAATTCCTCAGTTTTGAGGTGTTCTTTATCTAATGATGAGTACCCATTACTGTATATATTAATTTATAAACTGTTGAAGTGTTCTGACATTCTTCTAAACTTACAGTTTATGCCCCATTATGTTACATTGATTTTTCTGGATCTGTATGCTAATGTTTACATGATTTTGTAGGAATACGATTAAAAAATTCTGACTGAAGCAATATTGTGTGCTTTGTCTCGTGATATACTTCCCAGGATGGAGAAATTCCAGCACATTTGAGTGTATGTGGCACAGTACCACAGATAGTTCTAGCAGTAAATTTAATACTTCAAGTATTTTGACACATAAAACATAGCTAAGTGATTTATTCCTACTGTACCGTATTGTAGTGGTTGCTCCCATCGGCACAGCAATGTAAAAAGGAAGTAACTGCTGCAGACTGGAGGGCTGTTGGCACGACTGTGAGATTTCATCCGTGTGTTTGGCCATATGCAGACATTCCAATGTTAATTCCCGATCCGCTTTCAGTAAGCAAGCGTTTGATTATTCGTTGAACTTCATGAAGGGAATATAACTCAATGAAAGCAAATAAAAGCCTAAAAAAATGTAAATAATGAACATGATGTATAAATGTTTGCATGGTTTGTAAAAGTGGGACTGACATCCTCCTAAATGAAAAGATTTAGAACTGTTTTTCGAAAATCTTGTTTTAAGCCAGTAAGGAAGTCCTTTTTTTAGCATTACAAAAAATAAGGATAAAATAAAATTTCTGATTGCTCCTAAGGTTTTGGGTGTAGCCGAGCTTACTGAAGTCTGCAGCGTTGATACTACAGGATTTAGCCTGTCGTACAATGGCGACAGTAACGAAGACAGTGACCAGCAGGCGTGTCCCCTGAAGCAGGAGCGAGCAGCTTGGTCGTGGCTGGGCCGGGGCGCCCTGTGCAGCGCACGCTCGTGCTGGCTGCCGCGCGCAGGCTCTCGGCTCATCCTCGAGCCTGGTTTGTCGTTCCTGGCTCTAGATTTAATTTTTTTTGTGCAAATGGCCAAAACGATACCGTTCCCTATAAGAGGCCTTTGCCTGAGTGTTGGGTAATCTGGAGACGACAGCCTTGTAGCATGATGCGTGGGTAGGGAAGGGTCGATGCCCTTCATCTTGTACCTTGCGATGGGGAAGCAGAAGGCGCTCACGCTCCGCTGCCGCGGCAGGGAAGCAGCTGCCAGTCTCCTGCCCCAGGCTGGCACTGCTCTGACTGCGATCGGCAAACACCCTCAGGAATACACTTTATTAATTCTTAAAAGCAACTGGAGCCTGCGGACAGAACTCCTTAGGGAAGAAGCACAATTGCCAAGGGCTGCTTCCCCACGGGCTTTTCCCATTTTTCTCCATTGCAAACCATTGGCTTCCCACCTGGGTCTGCACTTGGACAGAGGAGTCCCAGACAACTGAACTTCACGACTTTTGACATTTACATTCCAAACGGTGTGTATCCTCTCGGCCTACACAGCTTTCTATGACAGAAGGGTGGACGGATGGATGTCAGACCTTGGGATACCAAAAGCTGTTACAAATGCTCTAAGGTTCACTGATGTTTTGTATATTGGCCAGTGTAGGATGATGCAGTATTTGCTCTGGATGGATGACTGGGTTTTTTTTCCTTTTTTTTGAATCTGCAAAAAGTCTCCTTTCACTATTTTGTGGTACGTTTTTGACAAGAGTGAGAACATCCATAAAATCATAGTAACTGCAAGATGCTACAGCCGCCTGAAGTTGTTGGGGTTTTTTAACTAAGAATTGAGTATTTATGATCTTGTTTTGTGCTCACAGTGTTTCATGCTCGTTTATCATTGCTTAAGTGAGTGTGACCTGGAAGCTGCATAGGAGATATCTGTCACTGATAACTCCATTACAGCAATACCATCAATTTCTGCTTAACTGAGCTGTCAGCCGGGGTTACGTTACATGGAAAGTGGCACTTGGTACGCAGTTAAAGGAAGCGCTGTGTGTTCCAAGTCCTCTTGCTGATACTGTGGTACACTGTTACGATGTTTGTGGATACGTGCGCACTGTGCTATGCCTGCTGGCTAGCTGATACGTATATTGCAGAAGCTTAAAGAAGCTGTCACGGACTACAGGGAGTGCGGGTCATTAATACGTAGTTAATCAGCTGTAAATCTGCCAAGCAGAGGACGGTGGAACCCGTGCACAACAGAGAGAGAGATTGCAGTGTCGTTTCAATCTGAGTAGGCTGGCTGCCTGGCTGGTATCCACAGTTCACATACCCCAGCCTTTACAGCCAGCTCTTCTCTAGATCAAACGGAAAATGGATTGCCCTCAGAATCCTTCCCATAGCCTACCCGCCCGACAAGAAGAAACAGGTTTTTGTGGTTTGGTTTGTTTTTTAACGGTAAGTTGAGCGGGTGATACTAAAAATGGGAGATATGTTGCTCGCTTTTTTTCCTTGAGCATCTAAGGGGAGCACTTTGATGTTCAAGTTTTCAGAGCAATGGAATTGTGAGGGGATTTATTCATTGGGTGTAAAATGGTAAAAACATGCCTGATTAGGTAAAGATTACTGAAAAGCCCCAACTCCTCTTTCTGCCCAAGTGGTAAATGTTGGTTTGTGTAAATCTCCTCTTGGAGAACTCATGTAACGCGCAGGTAACTTACCTACCTACCCTCTGTGGAACTTCCCACAGAGGCTTTGTCTACCCTGTTCTCAGTTACATTCACTTGGAAGGCCCAGTTCAGTGACAGCTCTTTTTTTTCCGGTTGTTCTTTAAAAAGATGCCTTCGGCAGCTGCTTGGAATTCTTATACCTACTATAAGCTGCTTCCTTTTGCAATTAATATTACCAAAGTGAGATTCTGCACAGAGAAAAACTGCGTTTGCTAATTAGGAGGGGAGCCAAAAACCAGTGGAGCAGGTTTGTTTTTAAAGTCCATGTTTAAAGTTACCAAGGAACGGAACGTAGTGCCACACAGGACGCTACGAGTTTGGAGGCAAGACAGATGTACGTGTATTAGCATTTAATGGCTGTCCCTACACAAATGCTGAATTTCAATTCCGAAGGCTGTTTTTGTGGGAAAGCAGTTATGACAAATTACAAACTTTGTTTTAATGTATCCTTATGTCACTACTTTTTTTAATATGTCTAACTTTAGCTAAAAGTTAAAGGCTTTACTGGTATTTTTGTCTGGAAGTACAATGTTTGCTAGCTTTTGTATAAACTGTAATTTACATTAGGAACAATATCTGAAGTGTGTGAGAGATTAAACCTCTGTAAATCCTGGCTGGTTTGTGCTCTGTAACGGCTATTGAGCATCTCCTTTTCAGGGTGGAGGAGTGTGTTAAGAGGCAAAAGGGGAAAGCGGCATTCTTCTTGCTCAAAGACTGTTTTCACTTTTCTTTTACACTCACTTTGTGGAGATAGAAAATTATTTTGGTTGTTGGGGAACAGTTACGTTTATTCTCAGAAATTGCTAATAGTACCTGTTAAAACAAACCAGGAAAACGAAGGCAGAATCAGAGGTAAACTTCGTTTTCAGATTTATTGCAGGAATCTGCTATCGTCATGCTCTCCAAACGTAAAGCTTGGATTCTTTCAGCAATCATTATCAAGAGCAGTTATAGGGGAGGGTTGGGGTTTTTTTCCAACTAGCCTTTACTTTCCAAGTTTGCAGCTCTTTGCAAAGAGAACAGGAAACACTTTAGGGAGGCAACTGATTTTTGTTCCTGTGTTCCCACTTGCTGGGTTGCCATCTCCCACGAGTTGGTGTGTCCAAGAAGAAATACCTGTATGGGTTTCCTTAGGTGCCTGTTTGATCAATGCTTTTGTGAAAGACTGTCCTGACTGGATGCTCATAGTGGTCTTGCTTTGCTTACGGGGTGGGGGGGAAGGCAATGTTTTTCTGAAAACAGCAATGTGAGCTCTGACCGTGTCCAGATAAGTCACATTTATTTTGGAGCTCAGTGGGGAAATGACAAGCGTAAGCACCTTATATGGCCAGAATGTTGCAACTTTAGAATTGGGAATAAGAAATTTGTGGAAAATTTTCTCCAGGCTGCCTCATTAGGTCAAGCTGTTTTGCTTTGTGTAGCTGGAACACCAGAAAGCAGGTTTTCAGTGAAGTACTTCTATGGCCTTGTGCATCTTCATCAGTAACAATGTTCCCATGTTAATGGTCCCGAGTAGCTGCTGTCCCATTTTGTAATCTTCAGTAACTGGGCAAGCAAGAAACTCTATCCATGTGTAGAGAAGGCAGGGTGTCCCTTCTGGCATGTGTTGGCTTTGCAGGATTGACAAGGATGAAATGCACTGTAAATATAGATCTTTTCCCAGTGCAGGAGTTTGATCTGCTCCACTCGTAAAGGAAATTCATTTGTCGAACTATCTGTTGCGCTATTTCCGTGTGAGATGTTACCTACAAAGGGTCACGGGGGAAAGTTCATGATCTTGAACTACGACGTTAGTGGGGATCATCACTAAGCAGAAAGAAGCTTTGTTTACTTCCACTTGAAAGTGGAGGAAGCGAAGTCAAATCAATTCATTTTGAAGAGTGTTCACTTAAAATTTAGATGTAGTTTATGTCATCTGCTTTAGAGATGCTTCAGAAGAACCTTCCTCCATGGCCTTAAATCAGCGAGGACATCGCTCCTCTCCACGTGTACACTGGGCTTTCAGCTGGAAGTTGAAGGCAACTGTTGAATTTGCTAATTTCTTTCATTCATCAAAGCCTCTTGGCACATCAGATGCAATAGAGATATTGTATAGATCAAAGCGTTTCACCACGGCAGGAAGTTAATTTTGCTAAGATTTGAAGACTTACCTTTTCAAAATTAAAGGTTAAGAAAATTGCTTTGAATAGCTAAATCCCGTTATTGAATAATGACAAGATTTTCTGTAATGTACTAGGAATTGATTGGATCTAAACCAAAATGTCATGGAAATAAATTAAGGTAATTGTAAGTGTTTCGCACCCTTTATATAAAGGATGAGGTCCTAAAAATTGTATTTTCAAATCCAGAGCTAACTCTATCTTCAAAATGCCTGCATTGTAAGGTAATTATCTTGCTGCAGTTTTAAGTCATTATTTTGCCTGTTGCCTGAGGAATTTTACAGCAAAGCAGTGTTAATAAGATGCCAGGAGTACAAATTTAATAACTTAATCTCTGCCATAAATGGAACTCATATAAATAAAGTGGCATTTTCATCCATAATTACTGGACCTGCGGCAAATGTGGGTCAGGAATGAAGGGATGTTTGATTTTTACATTCTGTGGAAAATCAAAACTTTTGCATTTTGTGGAGGAAGGTAAAAAAAAAAAAAATCAGTGTCTTCTGGGCAAGGATTGAGCATGCTGTAACTTTAAGAAAAGGAGGTTTCTAATTCTTCCATGTTGTAAATCTCAGCTAGGTGGTATTTAGACTTTACTGTCAGCGATGACAATTCCCTGAGCATTCATGATGGAAAAAAAGACCTACTGATTGATTGAGCCCGCCCCTCCCTCATTCCGCCAACTCCACGTACACAAAAACTAGCAGCCAAACCCAGCAGATTAAATTTAAAATGCAACAGATCTGGAGCTTTTTTTCCCCCCCCTATCTAAAACTTGACCATTTGATTGCAGACAATCACTGGGACTAGATGTTTTTAATGACAACTAAGTACCTCCTAAAGTCATCTGACTTCAGCATCTGCAGCTCTAAATCTTTTGACTGACTTTTTTGGGAGTTCTTTAAGTTTTTGAAGTCTTAAAATTGTTTGTCAGTCATTGGTATAAGAGCTGGAAACACTCAGATGAATCTGCACCTTCTGCATGTCAGTTTTGGAAGGGTTTTGTTACCCTGACTGACAGCAGGAACCTCCTTTGCCTGCTACTAAAGCTTTTGGCCCTAGTAGTTTGAAGGGTTTCAAGGCTAATCAAATTCCTGTTTGCTTTACACAAGCATCCTCCTTTTTTTGCCTCAAATCTTGATTACATGTGACCTTCAGATAGCCTCAAAATGGTAATAAATTGCATTGAGATTGGTTTCTGCTACAGGCCAGTAAAAGCTCCTGACAGATCCGTGTAAAATTGTACCCATGAAAAATGTTTAATCTATGACCAAAATAATGCATTTATATACTTAAATGAGCAGGGGAAGGCTTTGCTGTTCTGAAAATTCATTTGGCAATGACATGACAGATCTATGACTTAAGGGAGTTAAATCCAACTTCAGATTCTGGTCTCTAGCAATACTTGGCCAATGTTTTATTGAACGGCGCGCACAGGAATGTATGGATCACAACAACCAGCATCCTCAAACAAGTAACGCCAGGTATATTCTGCTGCCTTAATATTTCTCTGGGACTGAGACATAAAGCAAGCAGCAAGTAGCGGCCAAAGTATCCTAATGTTGTATTTAGTAGTTTGTATCTCAAGGCATTTCCAAAAATGAGTGTTTGAAACAACCCCAGGTGGGGGAAATTCTCTGAAGTGGGCAGAGGGAAAGAACGAGCTGGGAGGAGGTGAGGGACTCACGTGGATCCCCTGCTCAGTCAGTGTCCACCAGACACAGGCAGCACCTGTTTCTTACAGAGGTAAAACCCACAAGTGCCACAAACCCAGACCTGGTGGGTGAAACCCCTGTGTGGCTTGTCCCACATGTGAGAAGGTGTTGATTCCTTGCAAAAGCCTCTTTGTTTACTGAAGTGCTTGCTTTATATCTCTGTTCTGGTCTGATGGCCTCGCTGCTGCTCAGCTCCTCCGCGGTGTCTAGCCGATGATCTCAGCTTCGGCCCGAAAGGTTCACCCTGTCTGCAGGAGGAATCATAATTCAGCCTCCCAGCTCACTCCTGCTAAGCCTCCATCGCCCACAGAGCGCCCGTGGTGACAGCGTGTGCCAGCTACGCTTAGTGGCTTTAGAGTATTGAGTGAACTGTCAGCTTCAAACTCATTTACTTAAGACTTGGGCTAATCACAGTCCCCAAAGTGATGTGCAATCCTTGCTCTTCAGAGCTACATCCTTCCCTTGCTACAATGTGCAAGGGTGGTAATTAGTGAGGGTCATGATTTGCTAGCTGGATTAAGTAAGAAATGACAGGATTTATTTCTCACTTTCCAACACCTTTACAGAGTTTTCATTTTTTTCTTTAATTGGCTTCAGTGACAGCCTTGCACAGGCACTGTGCACATCCAGAGGAATGGGTCTATGCAGGAGAGGTCTGTTCGTTAAGGCAACGTCTGTAATTGCTGCCACAGCAATAGCACTGAAAATCCAACACTAGCATCATTATAATCCAAAACTCATCTCACTGTGGGTTCTGCCTTTCACTTAATGATGTTGTCCTTCATGTTGTGTACTGTGCATTGAGGGTGATATCATGATTAATCAGACTAGGATTTCATGCAGCTCAAAATGCCTTAGAATGGAGCCGTAGCGATACTCTTTTCACGTTAGTGAAACCAGCACCATCCAGGCATCCACTGGTGACTGG
Organism: Morus bassanus; assembly: GCA_031468815.1. Taxonomy (NCBI): domain Eukaryota; kingdom Metazoa; phylum Chordata; class Aves; order Suliformes; family Sulidae; genus Morus; species Morus bassanus. The sequence continues at coordinate 11,305,969 of CM062583.1, forward strand.
CCTGCAGAGAAGACTAGAGAGCTGGACACCGTCACGGTGCTGTGACCTGAGCACCGCAACTGCCTCGTGTTCATAAGCATTAACACAACTCGGTGAGCTCAGCATCGATGGGGGAAGAAGTCGTAAAATAGGAGGACCTGTGTAATGTGGCAGCCTCAACTGCAGAGCAATCTAGTCCGAAAGCAGGTTAGAACAAAGTTAGAACAATTGATTCTGAGTTGATGAAACAAGCACAAAACAATGTGCTGAGGCTCAGTTTGGGGTGAGTTGTTGCATTTTTCCTACAACACCAACATTCTTTTTCTGAAAATCTATCCAGGGATACAGTGACTGCTAACGGATCAACGGTCCGCGTGAAGCACGAACAGTAAGCTCACCTTGGTAACTGAGACACTCAGACTATTTTCTAGTTTCCTGGCGAACAATTGTACAGTGAAATACAGGCAGCAAAACCTAAGGGAGGTGTAGAGCTGTTTCAGCTATGAACAAGAATCACTCTCTAATACTGTCCAGCTGCGACCAGCGCTGTGAATGTAATGTTTCCAAACGGCCACCGCCAGGAAAATAAGAAATGATTGTTACTCTGCATGTAATAGATCTGATATTTACAGCCCACCCCTGAGCCCCTGGATATTTTACATTAACACTTTTGCTGCAGGTCCCTTTGGCTCAGGCACCGGAGGAGAAGGGGTTGGGGGCTGCAAGAGGAAAGTGTTAGAAAGAAATTATGAAGTTTTAACTGTACAACAGGTTTGGAGAGCAGCTTCAAAGGATCCCATTAAAAAACAGATATGGTGCCAGAACAAAAGTAAACAGAAAAGCCTGTTTAGTTATTGCAGAATAACTCGGTAGGGACAGCGCATCTAAGGGAACTCTAGCTTTGAGGCACAACATGGTGTTGATTAGTGCAAATAACCCTCTTCAAGAGTCACCTTTCAGCAATTACAATCAGACGCCACCACTGTGGCTTCAAAAGCTTCATTAGCAAACCCTGCTCCCAGTGAGAGCTACAAATCTCAGATACCCCAGAAGTTTTAGCTGATGGAGAACTGTCTTGCCTTATTTATTTTCTTCCAAGTGAAAGAAGTGGGAAGATAATTGCACATTCCTTCATCAGGGTAAACAGCATTAAAAATCAAAATAGATCCTCCTGAAGAAAACACAGCCAGTGGTATAGAATAAGAGATAAGGAAAATTTTCCAGTTGAGTATGATGCAGTCTGGGCACCTTGATGTTTTATTTTCACCTAAAGAGACAATCTAAAAAAATGTAGTCTGTTTTAGACGAAGCTACAAGAAAGCTACCGAAAATAAAAATGTTTTTCTACTTTTGTTAGGATTCCCTTATGACACACCTGCAAATATTGAAAATAATTTTCTAGCTGTCTTCTGCTAATCCATGGGTAAAATAGAAAAAATAGTATTTTCAATTCTTTCTTAGTTAAGGAAAGGGCAGTTGGCAGTGCTTCATTCATCGTCAGTGTGCCAAATGCTGGCAGGCTTTTTTTGCAGCGCCAGTGGTGATCTGCTTCCATAGTTAATGGGAAAACTTCTTGCTGTTTCTCCTGCCAACATACTAACTTCCCATTAAAATACTAGGACAAATTAAGTTTATTGCTCTCGCTAATTCCAACATGAATTCATTATTTGGCAGCTATAATAAATGTTGTATGCCAGAGTTGTTCCCTAGCCTACCTCTCTTACTGTCCCACTTGCTGCTTTGTGTATGCTGTAGTTCTTTGCTTACTCTGAGATTTTAATGATAATACAGTGAGATATCAGAGAAACAATTACAGCAACAGGTGCTTTTGTTCTTGTAGTTTGTAGTGGGATAATTTATTAGGAAAGACTTGTGAAACAGCCAGGTAGAAGCTGTGTTTTCCTGATTTTCATTCGGCTCTATTGTCTAGCTTGTCTAACAGATCCGTGGCCGGAAAAATGGGCTCCTGCAGTTTGATTCTACCCAGGAATATGCTTGGAGAACAAAGTCACTTGAAAATAACCTGTTGGCCAGAATCAGTTGAGGAGCAGTCTTTGGTGATCTTGGTCTTCCAATAAAACACTCTGTACTTCTAAATTACTGTTTTCTCTAGAGCAATACAGTGTGGAATTTTAGAATATAGAATTAAAACCAAGATAGATGCTATCCATATAAAACTATCGATACGAGTTTGTCCGTTGACCAAACAATGATTGCATGCTTCACCTTAGATCTGACATGACTTCTGTTGTGAAACTGGTACGAATCATAGATGCTTCAGTCAGGTTTGAAGGAACCTTGGAGACTATCCAGGGCAACTCCTGCTCGAAGCAGGACCAACACTGGAGTCAGAGCATGCTGTTCAGGGCTTTGTTCTGCTGGGTCTGGAAGCCTTCAAGGTTGGAGGATCCACGACATTTCTGGGTGCCTGTTGCAGGGTTTGTTTATCCTCTGAGTGAAAAATGTTTTCCTTGTATCTAGACTGAACCATTCCTATTTCACCGTCTCTCATCCTCGTGCCATGCAGTGCTGTGAAGAGCCTGGCTCTGCTGGCTCTGTCTTCCTGCTGACCCCCCCAGGTTACGCCTACGGCTGAGGCAAGGGCAGTAATTTCTTCCCTCCAGCCACTGGCTGTGCATCTGTCGGCACAGCCCAGCATGCTGTTGCCTTTCCTCGCTGCCTCACATTTAATTTGCCCAATACAAGAAGCAGTGTGAAACAGGGACCGATTTTTCTGTCCCTCAGACATCCAGCAGCCCATGTCTCCTTTACCATGGGAAGTTTATTCTGGGAAGTCAGGAATATTGCTGAAGCTTGTGGCACACAAAGCCAAGGTTTCGGCAAGCAAAGGGAATGGAAATAACCCATGAGAAATTCCCCACATAAACTTTGCTGCAGGAGGTGTCAGAGGTAATTAATATGCTTCTCCCATGTAGGACTGGGGAGGGAGAAAAGCTTGATAAACTATACCAGCTGACAAAAAAAAAGGAAGATAAAAGAGACTGGGGGGAAAGCACTGAAGTGAAAGGAAATTTGCTGCTGATTCATTAGGGTCATGGTTTCACCTGTTGACTTTGTAGTAGTAAAATGTGGTGATTGTGGCTGTGTAGCTACTACAGGGGAGTATCTGGGAAGGGTATTCCCGGATGCTGGAACCCACTTGAGCCAACTGCTGAGAACATCAGCACGAAGCACTGCATTGTGCTATTTCAGACAAGCCTTCTGCCAGTGCCTAAGCAGGTGCCATCTTAGGGAGCATAATAAGTTCACCACGAAATGTAGTCCTGTCACCCTGACTACATAGCAGCTCAGAGCAGATGTGTACTAGTGCTACCAAGAAACATCTTCCCATTCAATGCAGCTATGTCTGCCAGAATAAAAGCAAAAGCCATGGAGCAAACCCAAGGAAGTTTGAATTAGAAATCTGCCAGAGGAACTGCCTGGCAGCTCTCGGCAGTTGCCAGTTCCTGCTAAAAGTGATTTGGTTCCTCCTGAAAACATGGTAAGAACTCCAGGCTAAAAAGTATGCTTACAATTAATATTTTCACACTAATGGACGTAAATGGAGCACTGACAGCGCAGGGTGCTTAACAGCAGGCGGGATGCTGGATGCTGCACGGGGAGACCGTGGCATGCGATGGCAGCGGCAAGTGCTGGGCCGGGGCTGGAAGGGGAAAGGTCTTCAGTATGCTGTGTGTGGCTGGAAGCAAGAATTTGTGGTAACCCTCCTGTGTGAGCTGCTCGAGGTGTAGAGCACTTCTGGGGAGAAGGGTCAAAGCAGCTGTGAGCACCCCAAGTGACGTACCCTGCCCAGGAAAGGCTCCTGTGTCCGGCAGAGGAGGCACCTGCCAAATAATTTCAGGATATTCCAACCGAGAGGGTTGCAGAAAAGGAGAAATGTACAAGGAATTGGTGCAAATCCCAAACTGAAAGAGTGAGTGCCATTGCTCTGCTACTGTTCACATGCATTTTAAAATTTTTTAGCACTTATTTGAATTGTCTACCTAGGATAAGCAGCAAAACCCAAAAACCCCACCTTTGAAAACAAACCGAAACATTCATTGGAGCTCTTTGGTCTAGGATAGTCTAAGTACTTTAAATCTCAGATTTAAATACCCATAGGATATTCACTGTGTTTGTTGTTAGGCTCAAAGTAGAGAGGAAGCTTTACCGTTTCCAAATTGCCTTGCTTTAAGAAGAGATGATACTTTAGATTTGAATCTACATTACTTTCTAGTCTTTGTGTGTAATAAACACATTGGAAAAGAAAGTAAAATGGAGTTTCTGTGCCTGGCTTAAGAGAGCTTCTGATAAACATTGTCTCTAGTGGAATTACATTACCAATAACCATGAAGAGTTGCCAAAAATACATAACTATATCTATCTCAGGAGGGCAAGCTATTAATGAGATTGTCCTTCTATGAGTAATTGTGTATCCAGACCACCTCCTATGAGATTACCCTTTGAAGAAACAAGCCTACTGAGAAGTCGTGCTGTGTTAGAGAGAGAGTTGCGTGAAGCAATTAACCACAGGAACCGCAATGCTGATTGCAAGTAGCTGCTGATCCGGCAAGGAAAACCGATGTACCAAAAACAAGCGAAGGCAGAGGCAAGGCATTAGAGAGTCATGCAATACCGTACCGTGGAACAAACGACGGGTCGCACTGTGCCCCAGTAGGCAACACGGTGCGTTTCTGAAAATAGCTTGGTTCTAGTTTTGTTAAGACGTGCTTTGGTTGGTTCAAATAGGTTGGTTCTAGTTTTGTTAACTCATGCCTGAGTTAAGACATAAAAGAGGCAGAAATAAGTAAGTAAGCATGTCAGTGTTCATCTGACATGATGATTTTCTACAGAAAATAAGGAGAAATATAAAAATAAATCACGGTGAGGCAGTGTGTCTTTCAACACAATAGACAATCTCACATCTGACTGCCGTTTCAAGGGTACTGTCGTGACTACCCTGTGTCATACATTTTATCCAGTGCAGAACTTCTCTAACGCATATCACTTCTTCAGTGCAGAGCTGGCATGAGAACGGTGCTAAGCAAGATGGCAAACTTGGCTCTGCGTCTACTGTGAATTGCAATTTTTCTAAGTCTTCATTCCACTGATGGACTTTCAATCCAGCCAGCTTCAAAGTGTGATAGTTTAGCAGGAAGCAAAGCCAGTGTATGTATCTTCCTTTGGGTGGTGGGAGGGAGAGATAAGCGTACAAGTGGACACATAAATTGGCAGGTAAGTGTGAACTGTAATTGGAAATTTTAAGAATTAAAAGTGGAATCACAAGAAAATAGCTGATTATCCACCACAGGGGCTCACTGGAGAGCAAACAGATGAGCGGTAAGAAGGTATGGCTCAGGAGGTGCAGGGTGGTGGCAAAGTGTTGTGGTTTAGCCCCGGTCAGCAACTAAGCACCACACAGCCGCTCGCTCACTCCCCCACCCTTGTGGGATGGGGGAGAGAATCGGAAGGGCCAAAGTAAGAAAACTCGTGGGTTGAGATAAGAACAGTTTAATAATTAGAATAAAACAGCAATAATACTAATATAATGAAAAGGAAAATAATGAGCGAGAGAGAGATGAAACAGTAGAAGGAGAGGGAAAGGAAAAAAAAACAAAACCAAAACTGAACAACAAGTGCTGCAACCGCTCACCACCCGCCGACCGACGCTGCCGGTCCCCGAGCCGCGATCGCTGCCCCCCCCAGCCAATTCCCCCAGTTAATATACTGGGCATGACGTCACATGATATGGAATACCCTCTGGCCAATTCGAATCCGCTCTCCTGGTTGCATCTCCTCCCCTCCCGGCTTCTTGTGCATCTGGCAGAGCATGGGAAGCTAGAAAGTCCTTGACTAGTGTAAACACTACCCAGCAACAACTAAAACACCAGGGTGTTATCAACATTATTTACATACCAAGTCTAAAACACAGCACTATGCTAGCTACAGCGAAGAAAATCAACTATCCCAGCTAAAACCATGACACAAAGTAACGCTGAACGAAGGAAGGGCAATGCCTTACTACAGCAAGAGCTGGTGGGGCAGGCACCGAAAGCTGCACGGGAGAGGCGGGAAGGAAATCCAGTTACAATAAATACTGAAGAATTTGGGAGCTGCTCCAAAGCACACTAAACCAGAATTTGGCCATTTCAAGCACACAAATTCCCACTGTGTGAAGAATTAAAATAAAAGAACATAAATGTTGTGAAATCGGGCAAAGGCTTCAGGGAACAACATAAGCACTTAAGACATACTCTAGTATCTTAGTGTCTATCCAAGCATATTTACCCTGTTCACTGCAATGGTATTCAAAGCTGGATTTGTCATGTGGGTTTCCCTCTGAAGTAGAGGGGAGGTCTGCTTGTCCTCACTGTGATTTTTAATTGAATTTATGTTCAGTCAGCATAACATGATTGCTCTAAAGATGGCTTCTGTCTGCTCATAATAAGCTTAAAACTCAATTAGTAGCTGCAGCATCTAACAATATTTCACCACTCGCCAGAAGGCTCAACCAGCATCTGGCTACGCGTTTTATTTTGCAGTGGTGACAGGCTCCCCCAGCCCGAGTGGTGGTCACCCTCCCCGGCAGCACCGTCCGTGGAACGGGCTGTCCTGCAGCGATTCCTCTGCCCTTGCTCCATGCAAGCTATTCCCTGCACTAAATACTGTATCACAAAAATGTTAACACAAAATCATTTGCACCTTCACTTTGTGGTATTTACCAGTTTCTTGAAGATGCACAGCTGCTAGGAAAACTGCTGAGATGGTAACAAGGCTTTTGATTTATTTATGTGAGGATTAAGGGGTTTTTATTGAGAAGAAATTAATTTTACTCTAATCAACAATTGCAATAACCAATAAGCTTCACAGAAATCTGTGGGACCACTTGGTGACAAAGACCCAGATGAAGCCTGTTGTGCATCTTCCTAAGGCTTTTACTTTCAATTTCTGCCCACATGAGCTTGATAAACTCGTTTTGCAGTGTACCCTTAGCACAAAACAAATTCTAGCTCTCTTTCTCTCCTCCTTTCTTTTAAGGTGTGCCCAGTTCTCCCATTATTCATATCTTATTATTTACCCAGAAAATTATCAAACATTGGTATTTATGTGATGGTGCCAATATTTACTGGAAATACCAATTTTAGTGTCTGTATAGATGACTGACCTTGGTTGTATGCACTGTATAACTTGATTAAGAGCAGGTAAGTAACAAATATGTCATGTTGTGAATTATTACAGCAAATGGATAGACATTTGTAATTAGAAAATATCCAGGAAAGAAGACTTGGAAGATATAAAGATTCTGCCAGCAAAGGAACACCTCAAATTGTATTGTCTTGCATTTTATATTTGGCCACATAACCTGTGACAATAACTCACTCAAAAAAATGCCTTAAACACAGTTCTAATCATTTTGTGAAGGTCTACTACTTTCAGTCTACTTTATGTACAAATTTTGGGGAGAAAACATAAGTGTCCTTGGAACACTTTACATCTCCTTTATGAAACTTCCAGCCATTCCTGTACAGGAGTTGTGTTAACAACTTGTCCTTTAGATGTGTTTTTCTTCCATGCTCCCTTCACAGCTATTCATCTGATCAATGCTTTCGTTTATACTTTTATTCTACTTTTAATGAAAACTGTTGGGCTGGCATCATCAAAGGACTTTCTACATACACATAAAGTTTAATGCTGTCCTCTGCCATTAATGTCAAGTGCAATTACATTCTTTGCACTGGTATCTTTATAGGCCTGAAGATTAACGCGAGGAAGGTGTAGTGCACAGTCTTCAAGGCCGGGGTGATCTTCCACGTCCCCACGACGCTGCACAGTGATCAGGGGACTGGAGCATCTGTCTTATGAGAACAAACCTGAGGCCTGGGTTTGTTCAGCCTGGAAAAGACTGGACACAGGGGGGATCTTATCAATGCTTACAAATATCTGAAGGGTGAGTGTCAAGAGGATGGGGCTGGAGTCTTTTCAGCGGTGCCCATGACAGGACAAGGGGCAATGGGCACAAACTGGAACACAGGAAGTTCCACCTGAACATGGGGAAAAACTCCTTTGCTGTGAGGGTGCCAGAGCACTGGAACAGGCTGCCCAGAGAGGTTGTGGAATCTCCTTCCCTGGAGACACTCAAACCCACCTGGACACGGTGCTGTGCCCCCTGCTTTGGGTGTGCCTGCTCAAGCAGGGGGGTTGGAGGAGGTGATCTCCAGAGGTCCCTTCCAACCCCTGCCGTTCTGTGAGTCTGTGTCCACTTCTATCACTGGTTTTCTTGACAATCACCCAGAAACCTTGCAGACGGATGTTCATTTTATCCCGTTTTCCTTCCTGCCAGGTACACCTCCGCTTGCAGACACCCCACAGCAGGTGGCCCTACCGGAGGACCACACACCCCATACCGGGGCAGCACCGAGCGCAGCAACGCTTTCACTGTATCGCGGGAGAGGTGACCGGAGCAACCACGGGGCTCCCGAGGAGGCCCGGCTCCTCGTTGGAGCAAACCGGCACCGAGAGGCCGCCGGGCCTCGCACCTGAGACCCCGCCACGGGCCACCGTCGCCGCCAAGATGGCGCCGCAGGCGATGGGCGCTGAGGGCCGCGGGGAGGGGGCGTGGCCTCGGGCGGGGGCGTGCCATGGGCGTGGCCTCGGGCGGGGAGGGGCGGCCGCGCCCGCCGGCAGCGGTACCGGGGACAGCGCCCGGCGGCCCCGCCCCGCCGTGACCTCAGCGCGCGCACCGGCCGCTACGGCGCGCGCCTCACGTGACGCAGGTAACGGTCCCCCGCCCCGCCCCGCCGCTGCCGCGGCGCGGCCTGTGCCGGTGGCGGTGCCGGGCCGGAGCCTCCCCGTCCCCGCAGGTCTGTCAGCGCCGGCTCGGGGCGGCGGGCGGCGGCGAGGCCGGGGCCGGCTGGGCTCAGGGGGCGGCAGGCTGCGGGCGGCGCGGCGGAGCCAGGCCCGGCCCGGCCCGCGCCAGCGTACCGGGCGGTCGGGGTCACCCTCGCCGTGCGGCTGTGAGGGGCCGTGCCGGGCCCGGAGAGCGGCCTTCCGGCGGGGCGCCGCGGGCTGGGGTGCGGGGGGACGGCGGCCCTCCTGGCCCGGGCGCCGGTGGTACCGCAGCGGTACCCGGGCTCCGGCCTCGCGCGGCGGCCGAGGTGAACAGGACACCGGCGCCGCACGGTTTTGCCAGGCGGCCGTGGAAGGATGGGTCCTCGCCGTATGGGCGGGGGCAGAAGAATAAAACCGACCCCTTCCAGATATTTCTGGAGCTGGACTTGGTGATCCTGGAGGGTCCCTTCCAACTCAGGACATTCCATGATTTCCCCCCCTGCTCTTTGCCGGCGCTTCGGTAGCCTGGAGTCTGCGGTGGTGTTACCCCTTTGGTACCCACTGCAGGCGGGTTTTTGAGGGGAGAGTACTGTATTGGGTAGTTTTATTGCATGGAGATGCCTCCGTTGCCCAAGCGTCACAGCGCGCGCCTTGTGGTGAATGCGTGGCTTGTAAACTTCCTCCAGGTCAACTTTTTGGCTGGAGAATTATGCTTCTTTATACAGCATGGCACATCTGTGCTGGAAGGAAAAGAAACATTTAGCACGTGGAAGTATATATTCCTGAAGTAACCTTATTTGGTAAGGGTATTGTGTGCCTCTCTAGTTTCAGTTATCCATGGCAGGCTTTTGGAAATACTTAATTACCTTCATCCACTTTTTTCATTCTCGGCCTTGCTGTTTTAGAATTATTCAATCTTAAAAGGAGCTTTAGGACTGAGTTGTGTGGGGAACACAGGAGAAAATGACCATGATAGTGGATGAAGGAGCGTTTTTGTGAAATGTGGACGAGACATATTAACAACTACTTCTGCAGAACATAAAGAACATTTGTTAGCATTGGTAATAGGACTTCGCGTGTGTGTGTGTTAAGAAACTCAGAAAGGGTACTGGCAATACCAGGAGAATCCTGATTCGTATCCATGCTATCCTATGCAATGTATTTATGTTTATAAAGTAATCTTGAAAAAAATCTATATGAACATTTTGCTGTTGGAAGTGTCTTGCTGTCTCTTTTTCACATGCTTCTATTACCCTCTGGAAGCCTAGGTAGAATAATTCACAAGACTGTGCATGACATTCGGTCACTTCTAGAGTTGAAAGCACCAAGGTGAAAGCTAGCTCATAGCTTGAGACACACATGCCGTACTGCAGAACAGCTGCAGAAATTTTCAGCTGCTTAGGGCTTTAATTTACTTCCACCATTTTAAAGGTGCTTTGGTGCATTAAATATCAGGTTGTTCTTTTGGTTCACTGCTTCTTTCTTATTTTTGACCTCCGGTAGAGATTTAATTAATATCTTCCTTTAGTTGCTCTTAGCTCAGCTTGATTTCTTGCCAATCACTGTTTTCATTTCAGGGTTGATTTAGGAAACATAGCGGAGTGGAACAATCCTAACTATTTCTGACTTCTGCCTGCTGTCCTGTGTGCTGATTTTTGACTGACGGTCTCAAGGATGAGTGGGCTGAAATGGTCTATGATCATGCTGGTGGTCTCCGATTCGTTTAGCTGCTGACAGCTGACATCTGTGCTGAAGGGCAGTGTGTGCGAAAGGAAGAACTTGGAAGAAGTCAGTTTAGTTGAGTGAAATTAATCTGTAGTTGAAATTTGACTGGAATTACATGATTGGTGGCTTTGTCCATTTTTGTTTCATGCCTGCATAAAAATGGAGGCATTACTTTTTCATGAGATGGAAATAATGTCTGTGATAAGTTTTCTTCACCCGTGATCTTTATATCTTCACAGGAGTGATGTAGCCAATATCCGCTCTTATAGATTGCATGTTCTGTAGTTACAACTTGAAGTATGGCTCCAACCCCATTTTGAAATTTAAATGGAACTGGAGGGAAGTGACTGGTACCACTTAAAAGCTCTTTGTTTCTATTATATGTTATGTCATTTGCATCCGTTTTCAAGTCTCACTGACAAATCGTTATTATTTTGCTATGTGTTCTTTGCTAACTGCTAGAAGAAAGATCTACACATTCTCCAAGCAGACATGTTAGGAAGAAAGGATGTGAAATTACCTGTACTTAAGAAGCTTGCTACTGTAGTAATGTTCCTCTCATTCCCTTCTCGCCCAGCTCTTTGCAAAGCACTTTAAATGAGGGTAGGTAACCCTTTAGGGATGAGTGTCCACCCCTCAGGTATGCGTGCACAAGTTTGGAAATAGAGGGTGGGATTTGCGGGGAATGAGATAGGTGGAATAATCATTTCTATCAGAATGGGCACAGACATAAAGTCCTAAGTGCCGTGGTGACCTCAGTTCTTATTGTTATAACGTGCTGAAATCTTACCAAGTTTTGCAAAGTGGCGTGATGCACATATAGTGGTTTTAGTGCTGTTACATCTTAAAGAGAATTATGTATGCCAACAATATATTAACTCTGTCAGTGTTGTCCCAGTTGCTCTGAGCTTTTGTAGGACTTAATCTGCTTTCAAAACGATGCTGGTAGCGTTTATGTTCCTACAGTTGCCTAGGAGCCCTAATCATAGACATGGTGTTGACACAGGAGGAAATCAGTGTTGTAATATCCTTTGAATCTGTGAAACGGGGAACGACAAGTGAATATAGGTAGGCAGGAAATAACACTAAGGTGTAGGGGCTTTAGTATACTAGTAGCCTAGCCATTGCCCATTTGCTGAAAATGCCTGGTGGGGAGAGAAGAGTGCGTGGTTTTGAGGATTTGGGGGATTTGTAAGTTTAAAGGAGGATTGTGTGCTAGTTTTGGTGATACTGCCTTGGGAGAATACTTTCCATGTATCTGGGCACTATGGAGAAGGTGAACAAGTGCTTGTTTGGAAAATTCAGTAAGTGGATGATGGCAGCTGGTGTTACGAGCTAGGCGTCAGGTCCGCTAGTGGATGAGAGTGAAAAGGCTGCACAGGTCTTGAAAGAGAAGACATGGGAACTAGTGTGATGAAGGAGGAGAGTCCACTGCTGGGATGATACGGTTAAAGTCAGCAACTAGGAAAGGAATCCAGTCAGCAGCTTTCAAAATAGATGTTGAGTTAAAAATGTCATGTTAAAAATGTGATGCCAGAGAAGAGTGTGCAGTAATACTGTCTTATTCAATAGGAGCCTTTTTGTTCTTTTTTTTTTTTTAAGACCAATATTCATCTTTAAATAGGATGATGGAAAATATAGCTCTTCCTATCCCTTACAAATTTAGATATTTTATGACTGTATATTTACTTTTTTGGAGGGAGAGGGGGAAGAGGAAAAACAGTGAGAAAATGATTTAATGAGATTTATATAGAGAAAATGTTTATACAGAATTTCTAAGGTATCTGTTACTTCTTGAATCAGAGATTCAAGATTCAAATAATCTTTACATGTAATAGGTAACATAAAATTTGATCTGTGACTCAAAATGACAGTGTTGTTTCTAAAATACTTTAATTTGGCAGCTCAGTACTTTTGTTTTTAGCAATTGTTCAACTAGTGACACTAAACAACAAAAAACTTGAATTTTACCTTCTGGCCAAATAAATTATTTCTCTAGATGGACAACAAACCAAATGAGAGGCACCTCGGAGTTAAATCTGAATTTTTCTTCCTCTTAATTAGTATCCTACCCTTTATGTTCTTGTAGCTTTCCAAATGCATCTAAAGTGAAAATAAAACTAATTACTTTTCACATTATTGCTATTCCTTTGCAATTTTAGCAACTTCAGCATTAAGATTTTACTCTTTTTAGTCTAATTGCAAGCTACATTTGTTCTTTTTATTCTGAAGGTGAGCTTTGATTCCCTTTGCTAGCACTGGAGCTGATGTTCAGCATTCCCAAGTTTTGGCCCTTACTGTTTTTCTCACTGTGTTCAAAATTACAGGGAATCTGCTCTCCTTGTTAAAAAGCTCATGAAAGGTCACTGGAAGGACAAGCGAAATGTTGCTAGTTAGGAAAGCAAATTAAACTGAGCCTTTTCTTAGAGTAACACTGTCTGTTTGAAGGCTGATGTCAATATGAACACTTAACTAACACTTAATTATTTTGTCAGTGCCATTATTCATGGCATAAATTTGAGGTAGCAGGCTTTTTTTCAACCACTGCTTTTGCGGTTGATGCTGTTCATGGAACCTACCCCAGTTTGGCTTGGTAAAAGGCCGCAGCTTTCTACAACTGAGAGACAGCAGTTGCGGTTGCCAGGAGCTCTGGAGAAGTCAATGATTAGCAGACTCATTTGTTCCCAGGGAACCGGGGCTCAGGGGGCATGCGGTACCAGAGGTATCATGATTGCTTCAGGAGCCAGGATGATGTTTTCAGTTATAGAAGCTGTGAGGTGAACTGACTGATGCGGGGATGGCCATCAGCAGCGCTTCCACTGCTGTAAGGGTAGCTCTACGTCGGTCATGGAGCGGCCTCTCGCCTGAAGAGCACTTCGTGCCTAGGCCTGAGCTTTGCTGAAGAGCACTCTAGCCATAAACCTCAGTTTTCACTGTGAGGCTGAAATGCATCTGCAATTCATTGGCTCTTTTCTGATTAGGTTTGTTTTTGTCTTTATTAATAGACTTGGATCTTCTGTCTAATAAACAAACATGAGTCATCTGAAGTTGTTTGCAGCTACGCTGAAGTGGCATGGCATTAAACTTCTGGAAAAGCAAGATATAGCCAGAAGGGTGTTTTTATCTGGCCAACGGTATGCTTCATCAGGAACCTCAGAACCATTCCTGAGTGGGAGTAATTCAAATTATGTGGAGGAAATGTATTATGCATGGCTTGAAAACCCTAAAAGCGTACATAAGGTAAGTCTAAAACTTGACTGTAAATGAGAATATTAGGTTAGAGAGTGGAATCAATTTTTTTTAACTTGTTTTATAAAAAGTCCAGAAAAAGGTCTTGTATGAAATGAAAAATGTGAAACTGATATTCCGCATATTGATTGTTGTAAGATGTGATATTGCAGCAGAAAAAGTAAAGAGGAACCACAGGCCTGGTGAGCTGAGCGGAAAGAATGACAAGTCCAGACCAGAAATAGTAAGCTGCTCAGAAACTTTCAACATTCCCCTGTGGAAATGCCATTTAAGCAGTCTGTTCAGTAATTAGTTACATCTGGAAGAAGACCCAAGAAATAAAATACTTTTTAATTTTTTGGTTTATTGCAATAAGGTTGTATCAGACGATATGTTATATTTAAATAGTGTGTGTTGACATTGGTAATTTTAAACTGTCTGAAGAAGATGAATGTTCAGTTCCCTTTAGGTAGCTGTGGAAATTGTAACCTTAAAGCTGAACCTGAAATTGTCAGAAAAGCCTTCTGAAGCATCTTTAAAAGTGTTTTGTTCTGTCTCTCTCCCTCTCTCTCCAGGCGACATACATTTCTTTGCCATTTTTTTTTTTTTTTTTTTTTTTTTTTTACTTTCAATCTATTGCCCAAATCCTTTCTTGTGGGCAAAATACATAGATTTATTTTTTAACAAGCTTTCTGCTGACAAGGAAGGCTCTCTTATGGTGATACATGTACAGTAACTTAAGAAGCTGATGAGAAGTCTGATAAATTCTAAGACAGACAAGTCATTTTCTAGAGAAGTAATGTGAATTGCGCCCAAAATGTTTACCAAATTGGTTGTGTGTTCCCTTATTCGTGAGGCACATATATCAAAATGTCACTTAGATTATCAGACTTAGAGCAACGACTTCTATCTGGAGTGTGAGGAAGTGACGCATGTTGAGGAAACAAAAAAGACGACCGAAAAAAGCAGGTTTGTAGCTTGGTGGGGTTTTTTTGTTGTGAGTTTTTTTGTTTTGTTTTGTTTTGTTTTTTGATGTTGCCTATGAGTTTAGCCTTGTTGGAAGGTGATGTGTGCAGTGACAACTCTGAAGAGATCCCAAGTCTGTTGTCTTACACCTTAACTTGGAACTGAAGAGACTTCCTCCAGGGGTGGCTCCCCTCATCCCATCTGTCTTTGATTCTTCGTCATGTAACTGCCAGTGTAGAGCAGGGTAGCATGTTGTGTGGATGCACTGAATTAATTCCTGAGAAGCCCTCATGATGTGTTGGTGCTATAGATCGGTATTAACCCTTTATTTTGAGGAAACCGAAGGAATGAAGTCACGCAGAAGGAGCGTGTGTGGTGATGTCTTGCTTTTACTTGTTGTATTTAAGTTACAGCGACTTGCAACGACCTTCTTTCCTTTAAGAAGAATGAAATTTCTTGTTCAGACCCTTCGCAACGGAGGCAATTTTCCTGCTGTGAAGGCTTGCATGAGTCTAGTGGCCGGAGCTGGCCAGGGTGCTGAACAGCCGGGCTGATCCCGTGCTCAGGCCCTGCCTAAAGATCAGCCCTAGCAAAGAGCAAAGGCTTCTGCTGAATTTAGACCTGCTCGTTATTTTGCAATAAATCCTAAAAATCCTGCCAAAAGACTATCAATTCATCTGGCAGCTCAGGCACAGTTGGGCAATGGGTCCTGATGAGGTAACGCAGTTTGTAGGTTGAAGAGCAACCGACAAATTAGCAGAAGAGAATTGACAGAGGAATGTAAATGTACTGATGGAGTAGGGTATGGCCTGGGGAGCGGATCCCAGGTAATTCAAGATGCATTTTAAAAATGCGTGAATTCTTTTCCAGGTGAACTATATGTAGTATACTTACCACCATAATGAACTGGAGTAAATTCACTGTGTGCCTGGTTTATGAGGCTTAAAAGGATGGGAATAATGGACATCATGGATTACTTTTCAGCGATTCTTGCCTAAATAATTTGGTTTTTCACAGCCTAGAAAAAAGAGGGGGAGGAGAATGATGCCAATTAGTTTTACTTTGTTTCATCAACCAAATTAATTTTTGGTTTCTTGAAAACCTTCTCATTTCATCCACTGAAAGCTGTAAATACCTACCCAAGATTTTTGTTGACAGAAATTGTTCAATTTGGGCTTTAATAAAACAGGTTAAAAATGTTGAGAGTTGAACTCACCCTGTTTTCTTAAAAATACAGAAAAATTCATGCTGTAGTTGTATGACTGTAGGCAAGCTGTGAATTTGTCATTCTGCTACAGAAAGTGGTGGAAATGTTGGAAAATCCTGTCAAGAGACACCAATGGCTTATGTGCTGTTGGTTATGGCATTGTTAACAGTTTGACTCTCTCTGCAGGCCACTCATATTTCATTGTTTTATCCAGTATGTCCAGCATGGTTTAGAGAGCCAATTTGTGCTAGGTGTTTAGACATTACAATCTCTTTCATCTTTTTCCAATTTATTACCTATTTTTCCTCATGTTTCTTTTTCTTGGATATCCCCTTCTTAGCAGAGGGGATGTGCCTCCTTCTAGTTAATGAGTTGAAAAAGCTTTATTTTTCCTGGGCTTTAAAAATCATACTCTATTCACTTTTACTTAGAAACTCCAATTAATCAAGGCTCCTCAAATTATTTCCCTCTTAGAAGATTTAACTGGACATGTCTTCCCATGTAGGCTTATTTAAAACTGTTTGAAATATGGCCGTCACGTTCCAGTGAGCATATTCAGTGTTACTAGCGCTTTTTCTAAGAATCTCTCCTTTCTATGTATACCATGTTTATAGATCAGGGAATATGCATTTATATCCATAGGAGCTTTTATTCTTTGTGTAAATCCATTCCTGATGATTTCCTGCTTTTCCTTGTCTTTCGAATTTCCTATCCTTAGAGTAGCCAAAACAACAATCAAAATAAAATGATGTGGGCTCTGGAAAAGGCATCATTATTTCTCCTTGAAGTATGGTGTCAGGGCCATAGATCATAAGAGGGAAGCTTGACAAGGCTCAGTTATTACTATCGCAAGATTAATTACAAAACTGCATGGTTGGATATTGAGTACATAATGCCTGCCATGTTATCCTGTATGCAGCCACTCTACCGTGAGTGTGTAATCACTTCCTTGTTTTCTGTACTTGAAAAAACATGAAGTTTTTGTTTTGTTTTGAATTAATCTTTTTTCTTTTTTTTTTTTTAAATGATGTAGTGGTGCTCAGTGTGTGTCTTCTAAGGCTTTACTGTCCTCATTGCAGTTGATAAATATTGTGATGTCACTTAAAAAAAAAAAGTCAAGATAACTAATGTGTTACTTGCTACTCTAAGGGCAACACTGTTTTTATTACATGAGAGTAGAATATTGCCGCTGAATCACTTGAATTGTACTATATTACTTGATAAAATCATGGTTAACTACAATATGGGGGGGGAAGGATTGTATCATGTATCACTATAGTAATTTATTTTTTATGGATTTATTTTTCTATTATAAGTCTCCTCTACCATTTTCTCTAAAGAACTTTACTAATTTAGTTGAGAACCTGCAGGTTTGCTGTGAGACCAAGCTGGTCGTCTGTCTGTCCAGTCACATGGCAAATCCTGTTGCCAGAGACTGACATTGATACACAGGACTTGAAGACTATAATCTGGTATCAATCTTGAAAGACACTGTAGGAATTTGCAAAGGCTTTGATGGATGTGTATCTAGAAAAAACTAATTTTCTGTAGCCAAATGATGTATTTTCCCTCCCCTCTGATTAAATGTCAAGCCTGCCCAGCAAATCAATAAGTTCAAAAATGCGATGGGAAATAATAGTGTGGGTACCTTCTGTCCCAGCTGGCTGCATCTTCACATGTAAACATTTTGAAGGTATTTCTTTATATTTGTGAGTTTGCATGAAGAAAGGGCCCTATGCTTATTCTCCTTAAACAGGCAGCATGTTGGGCAAGTCCTATTTGGATTTTGTTAGCAACTGGCTCAGCAGATCACTTGTCTAAAAACATATTCAGTTGTTTGTGGGACTTTGCTGAGGTAACTTTTACATGTAAATTAAAAGCTTTTGACTCAGCAAAGGAATAGTTATATTATCATCATTGTATGTGTACCACGGGGTTGGAAAAAGTGAGGAAGGATCCTTAACATAAGCAAAGCATATTCTTTATTAAAACTTCAAATGAATACCAAATGTCAGATTTGTCACGGATCCAAATGTGTGTTTGGAATTTCCTGATTTAATGAAAGTTAATGAATGTGTATTGCCAAAATAAGTCCTCCAGTCTAAGTAGCCTTAGTTGTAACACGAAGGGATTGTTTCTGTTTTCCATTGTCTGGGATCTGCAGACTCTCAGACTAGGTGCTGTATAGGCATGGAATAACAACACTGTTCTTAACACAGAGTAAGAAGATGGATAGACAGAATACCAGAGGAAATGCAGTTATAGTAATAGACTCTTGTAGCCCATTTATGCTATGTTGTGTAAATTCAGACTTCTAATGTCAGTGCGGCTAGCAGGATGTCAAGGTAAGAAGAGTACAGGAAATGGGCATAAATGAGAAGGGAGAAGGAATGAATTCTTCATCAGTGTGTCTGGAACTGACCACCAAGCATGGTCTGTCTGCCTTAATTTGTCACGGCATATAAAAGTTAGGCTATGTTTAGATCAAGTCTGTGCAAGAGCAAGGTGATAAATGAAGTAAGTTTATCGTATTTATATCAATGGAGCTTTGTATTAATAAAGAAGTAAGAGAGGTGCATTAAAGCAGTGTTTCTTGGGCAGTGGCTTCATGCTAATGATGAGGTTCCTGCCCACAGGTTCAATGAGTCCCCCCACTTCCATAACTTGAACTTGGAAGGTTGGGTGATGTTTAGCTCTTGTATGCTGCCCCTCTCACAGTGTTTCTGAACACCTTAAAGCTTATAGAAATTTCAGTGTGAAGACTTTGTTAATGAAAACAGAATTTTATAAATATTCTTCTGTCGTGCGGTGTTGGTATTACATTATTTTGGTTCTCTTGTGTATTCTGTAATGAATATATTAAGTAATATTCTTTGTAAAATCAACACTTCGGGCTACTTTTTGTCTTTTCTGGCACTGGTTCCTTGAAATGCGTTAGTTCCACGCTCACAGCCAGGGTAAATAACATGCACTGTACAAAAAGAAATTTAGCTTTTACAGTTCTTCTATTCCAGTCACAAAGATTGTAAAGCTTTGAAATAGCTTCCTTTCTTTCCTAAGTTAGCCAAACTGAGGAAAGTGTTTTATGAGCTTTCATTACCCTTTATGGAAACTGTAAGCTAAGCACAAGTATTGATTAGCCCCCTGCTAGTGCAGGCTTTCTTCTTTGGGTATAAGCATCTCAGCTGTTTTATCCCGTTCTGCTGCTGTCTGTTGGCATCCATGTATCTAATACCATTCTAACCTGGGGCAGTGACCACCTGATCAGAATGGAAATGGTTCAGGAAAAACAGATATGGCCATATGTGGAGGAAGTGGCTTGTGTAAAAGTGCAGAAGGAAATAAAGGGTTCTTTTGTCTGTTGCGATTCAGTGTCTGAAATATGTACTCTTCTAAAGTTATGACTTGCACCTGAAACCAGGTCTGTAATTTCTTTCATAGTAAGGTAACCTAAGCTAGTGAGGAAAGGATCTTAGACCAAAAGCCTCACTCAGAAAAGCTGTAATTTCTTTTAAACAGTTTCTTCAAAAAAGGCCCTTAAGGACTGATTCTGATTTAGCATATTCAGTGAATGTCTTAAGTATCATAAATTCTTTAAGTATCATTAAAGGAATGGATTAATTTCATTTATTAAGGTTTTCAGTTTTATAGGCTCGATACCTCTTTAACAGCAGCATAATATCCTACCCATTACTGGTTGCCTGAAGAAACATCACAGTTAAAAAAGCTCTGTTAATGAATAATGTACAAAGATGCTTTGCACTCATCTGTGCTGGAGAGTTTTCCACTGAACAAACTCAGTGTAAGAAGTGAGGCGAAAAGGGCTCCGTGTAAATGAAACATGCAGTTGTTACCAAGATGTGGACATATCAGTGCTCTCTTTTTGCTGGCTATTAGTGGTACTTAATACTGTAATGTAGTGAGGTACTGTCTGCAGATTGAAGGGGCTTCTTTTGGTTGAGACTTTTGTCTGAGGTAATAAATTTTCATCCTTCTCTCCTTCTCTACACATGTCCAGTCCTGGGATTTGTTTTTCCGAAATGCTAACGCTGGCCAAGCATACGATACCCATCTAGCAGATCAGCTGGAAAGAAAGGCATCATTTCTTCAGAGCCATGGCCTGGCCCAGACCCCAGGTAAAGCTGAAAAGCTTGTTGAAGATCACCTTGCTGTGCAGTCTTTGATAAGAGCATACCAAGTAAGTGTACTTTTGGGGTAGGTGTGGGAGGGCCTCTCCTTTGCAAACAACCTTTTTCTTCCTTTTTATGTTCTTGTTTGTCTTCTGGTCTTAACTCTTGCCTATTGTCTTGCTTCTGATCCAGAATGTCTCAAACTAGACAGTCTTCTTCCCTGCACTGTGTCTGAACATTGAGATCCTGGATTCAGACTGGGATGCTCCTCTGGCTTAGCAAACTCAGGATGCATATTACCCACAGCCCTGGTGCTGGTCATCTGACTTAACCTGGAAGCTCTTTATGGAGATCGTAATTTGTGAAAGGGAACATGAATCTATTGGGTTTTGCCCGTTTACCAGGAGCAGGAGCCAAACATGTCAAAACCTTTACTATTCCTTTGGCTCAATTGACTGTATTAAGATTTTGTGTGTGTGTGTGTGTGTGTGTCTGATTCAGTTAAGTTACTTGACCAAATTGGACAACTAAGTTATCTGAAATAGTTTTGCTTCGTATGAAGGGAGTTGTCCTGGATATACTGTACTAATGAATCTCCTGATGTGTGCAGGGAAATAAGAACTTTTCCCTCTCCAACAGCAAACTTTTCCATGATTCAAGTCTGTCTTCACCTCTGGGAAAGTTTGTATTACAGTTCTAAATGTTACTACCTTTCTTTAAGAAAGGAGGAAATGTGCTTGCCTTCTCATACATCTAGTGTGAATTTTGAGACTCCTGATTTGACCAGGATTATAGGTAAAAAGAGAGAAGAAATAATAAATTAACCAGGAGTTGAGTTTTGGGAGGCTGACGGTACTGAGTTTGGGTCAGCTTTGATGAATTTCTTTTACAGAGCTGTTCATCAAAGTTGACTTTGTTTCACACTCAGATTTTTTAACCTTTTTATTAAATTAGGAAATTAAGTTTAATTTCCTTTTTTCTTCTAAAAGAAGAAGGATTTTGGAAATAGCACAGTGGTTTTGGTTAGACGTTTTCTGAATGTAAAATAAGTTTAAACACTTTTATTTAGACTTGTGTTTAATATCTTGATTTCAATACAAGGCTTAAACAGTGTGAAACAAAAAACCCTGCTAAAGATGTAGACCTGTGTTGAGCAAAATGTTCCACTTTGATTTAAAAAAATTTTTTTTGCTTTTTTTAAAAATGTAACCTCCCAAGAAGTTTGCTACAGTTGCTACTTGAGCAGATCTGTTCTGACCTGCACTAAGAATTTTAACTCCTGTTTGCTATCATCAGAGGAATAGAAGAGGAACTTTTTTAAAAACCTTTTTCTGTACACATCACATTGTCGCCATTGATGCATATATGAACCATGTTAATCCAGCTGTTGGAGAGGTGTTGTAAAAGAGTCAAAAGGTTTGTGAATATAAAGAATATATGAAATCTGCTTAGAAATAGCTATGTAGAAAACAACCACTTCAGCCCATTCACTTTTACTCTGCAGTAAAAATTTGTTGAAGAATTAGAGAAAATTGGAGAATGTTAGGCTGCTTTGGCACCATTTACTTGAAAATAGTTCAGGGATTGCCATTTTGTTTCCTGTATTTGAAAGAGCGTGCTGTCCAACTCAAGTGATGGAACAGAAATGTCTGTATAAATGGCAGGCACCCATGTGTCTGTGACAAACAATGAAAGAGGATTACCTAAGGCAACGGTCTCTTTTTAAAAGGTATTTAATACCCTCTAAATTCAGTGTTGAAGGGATACGATCAATTTGTGACCATCCTTTGCCTGATAATGAAATGAAATGGAGAAGGATACAGAATTTTCATTTCTCAAACCTGTCAGTATTTTATGGTTTTTGTGGTAAACTGCTTTGTGGTCTGTTGAGCTGGTCTTCTGAAAAGGCAGTTAATCTACTGGTTTTTCTAATGCAGAGCACCGGACGCAGTGAAAGAAGGATTTCCAGTGAAATGTGTGTTCTTAAGAAAAATTAGTTTAGATAAATTAATTTCTTGAGTCTTCTTTTGTAATGTAGATTTTTTTAATCTGTGTCTAGAAAATATGATTTTAAAACCTAGTTTCAGGTAGTCTGTACTTGCATTTAGTCAAATTTATGGCAATTGATGAAAACTTTCCATGCATGTATTTTCACAAGGTTGATCTCTGCTTTTTGCAGTTACTATTTTCTGTATCCAGTGAAAGAAGTGGAAGTTATTAAAAATGAGTTAATATTGAGGAAAATACTGTCTTTTAGTGAAAGACCAAACTGCTCCTGGGGTGTAATATGGCACAGTGCTTTACTGATTTGCTCTTCTGGGTTTTGGTGTTCTTGCTAATCCTCTTCCTCTTCCTACTAATACTGCAGAGCAGATGTAGCTTAGGGAGGTGAATTCTTTCCTGTTGATGATGCTTGATACAGAATTGTTTGCTTAGTTCCAGTCAGATAGACTTTGTGCCGCTGTAAACAATGAGGTGGCACAGATGTTGCTGTGGGCATCATTTGGCCTGTCAGAGTTTTATTACTGGTGATTCATGAGATGCAAAAAGTCTCAGAGGCCAGGCTCAATTTACAGGGCTGGTGTTCTAAAAAAGATGCCATATTTATGTTTGCTTTTGAACAGAAAGCGTTTTATTATGAACTCACCTGCAAATATAGACTATTTGAATAATGTTTTTACAAGTCTCTTCTTGATGAACCACCCTTGAATCACACTCTATTTCTCTGTAATGCAATTCATTATTAATATTGTAGTTATTAATTTTTTTTTCAGAGACAATTAGGATACTAGAAGTGTGAATGAAATTCTACCCAAGTGATCTGAATTTGTCCTTAAAAAGAAAAATATTAAGGAAAAAATATTCATATATTCATCTATAAAAAGCTTTTAAAGAGCTAATTTGGTATATGAGAATCACACACAAGAGACATTATATTAAAAAAGTTGTTTTTTATTTGTGGCTCAATGAGTTTTTTCTTCTGTACCAATGTTGTATGTTAATATAAGGCACTAGTTTATAGCAACTTGTGGCATGCTTTAACACCAGTCATATTGATAACTGAAAGCTGGCTAAATTCCCCATTGAATTTGTGTTCTTTGGTGTCTCAAATGTCAATTTTGTCATAAATGTAATTCCCAAAATTTCATGAATGAAAATAAATGCTATCTGCTGCTATCTGATGTGGAGCAGAGCTTATGAAGAGTGATCACTTCTAATGTAAACTTCTACAGCACCAATCTACGTTTTAGGTCAGCAATGCTGCATTTTAGTATTCTGCAAGCATGGAAAGGAGGATTCGTGCAAAAATACAAAATGACTGAATTAGCAAATGATAGGATCTATAGACTAGTCACAGTTTCTTAACTCTACCCAGAGATTTCGAGTACAATCTTTAGTAGTTTTCTTTACTTGGACTTCAGTGTAATTCCAGTTTAAATTGTTTTTCAGACAAAATAGAGGTTATGTTCTGATGTGTATTCAGCAGTTTTTAATAGAGGTAGTATACATATCCAGAGATATAATGCTTATTTCCTGTTCTTGTGGGAAAACTTGGGAAATGTCACCCTCTGACATTAGTGGTGCTTGCTTTTTTGACTTCATGGCTGATAGACGTACTATGGAGAGATATCAGTGACTTTTCCCCTTTGTCTGACTTCTGTTAGTGTGATTTCATTATTCTCTCACTTTCCTCCTTTTTCAGATCCGTGGCCATCATGTGGCTCAGCTGGATCCCCTTGGAATTCTGGATGCAGACTTGGATTCGTTTGTTCCATCTGACTTAATCACTACAATCGATAAACTTGGTGCGTACACTCCATGCCTTGTTATTTGCAACGGTCATTTGTCTCTTGTCTCATTGGGCTGAGGAGATTTAATAAGACATTTTAGGGAAGCTTCT
Source organism: Morus bassanus (assembly GCA_031468815.1). Lineage (NCBI taxonomy): Eukaryota > Metazoa > Chordata > Aves > Suliformes > Sulidae > Morus > Morus bassanus. The sequence continues at coordinate 11,329,934 of CM062583.1, forward strand.
ACCTTTTCGGCTTGCTGGTATCATGAAACAATTTCTCTGAGCATCTGTAAGGAGGATGATGGAATTTATACTCTGAGATCACAGCTGAGGTTCCTGTGATGACTGATGATTATAAACACTTTGTAAAACCCCCGAATCTTATGGTCTTGAACCTCACCAGAAATTAATACTAATCAATACATTAGGCCAAGATTCTGGGAACCTGAATGACTTTTATACCATTATGCTTGTTACTTGTTTTGACTGGGGACATCTGAAGGCTAGTCAATAGGAAAAACAAACAATAAACAAAACACTGGACAGAGGAACTTAGGCTAAATTTCATACCAAATTTGGATTCTAGCCTCTGATACTTATTCCTTCTGTATAACTTGAAGAAGTCTGTTTGAAGTTATCAGAATAAAACACAGAAAGTATAGAATTCTTGACTTGTGTATATAATCCAACAGTGATTATTTTAGTTTGCTGCTGGAAGAGTGTAATACACTAGGGTTTGCTTTTGCAAAGGTTGTTCTGGTTGCTAAGAGGGCATGTCTTTGAGAAATTGCACTGATCAATTTCTTTGCTCCTCTCTGCTTGAATAAAAAACCATCTGATTGATTTTTCTCTACTCATCAATCTACGTGGTATGTTTAAAAGGTGATTTTCTACTTGATAAAGACACTGAATCAATTTTTCTTTGATATGTAGGGAAGTTTTTTGGACCAGACATAAAACATAGTGCAAGTAGTAGATAAAACACGTTCTGCTTAATTTTACTGTAAGTACCTCTACTGCCTCTTTGCTGCTGTGTTTTCTATTTCTGGTGGTAGGGAAAGAAGCGATTCTGACCCTTGATCCTATAAAGGCAGTGGAGCGCTTAAGACTGTAAGTAGAGAGGTGCTTACACAGATCAGGTGTTCTCTTTGAAGTTTGTCAGCTTTAATTAAAGGAAAATACCTACTAGAAAATACATCAGACACTTACTGAGTAAGTATAATTTGTTTGGAGCATGGGTGATTGCTAGCACAGCAGTACAAATTTCTTTAAACTCTACAGATAGTTTAGTACAGTGTTGCGACTGGTCAGAAGGCATCATATGGAAGCCCTCATGAGCATAGGAAAAATATGTTAGACCTCTGGATGAGATGAATGGATGTGTCTGAGAGTGTAACTGAGGTGATATTTCAGTTTGTGAGGGGGAACAAAATTTCTAACCTTGTCTTGGCACAGCAAAAAAGGGAAAGATCTCAAATGTTGCCTATCGTCAAATGTTCCAGGCAGAAAACTTATGAAAGGTCTCTGGTAGTACAGAATGTATTTTAGCATTTGATTTTTCTGTGTATTTTCTTTGTCCTGTCTTCTGGTTTCTTTTTTGAGAAACCTTCGGGTAGGAAGTTTGTTCTGGGAGTTGCTTCTGAAAATGCAGCTAGTTACAGGTGTACCTACTGCACAAATCAAGTTATAAAATTGCTTTCAGGAACTCTTGGATCTCAGTAAGGTTGTATCTCTTTAAACATGAGATGATGCTTCAGTAAATACGCAGTGCTGCAGTACAAAGCACAGATGTTCTTTATGTGCCCAGATCTCTCCTGTATGTGTTCTGGTTTTTGCATGACAGAACATGAAGAGACGGTGAAGTCTGAGAGAAAGTCAGCAAAGGGAAAAAAAAAAATAGGATGTTAGCACTGCTTTGCTTCAAATGATACTAAAGCCCCGGTCATCCCCTGTGTCCCTCCCCCCTCCTCCTTTTCTTTTCTCTTTTTTAAGATTTTTTTTTTTAACCATTATAGAAAACCAGAGTTAATTTGGTGCTGGAAAAACCTACTATGGTACCAAAAGGGAGAAATAGTACACAAACAATTTTTTGGTCAGTCCAGATTTGACATTTTAGTATCTTATTAAAATTACTATTTAAACCAAAATTAATATTTTAAAATATATTATTTTTAAATATATTATTTTTAAAATACAAACTGTGTTATTACTGACAGTGCTGCACAGTAAAAGCAGTGGTAACGCAATCCTATGGCCTGACTTCAACTCTAAATGCTTAGTTCTGTTATTATTTCTTCTTTAAATTGCTTCTTTGCTCTCATCTTCAGAAAATTCATTTAACAGGGAATATAGAGCACTACTCTATATTGATTTAAGAGTTATGTGCAGGCTGTCGTATCAGTGTTAAAGTGGATGCCTGCAGCTTATCCAGAACCAAGGTAGAGAGTTAAAAATTAAAAACACAGAAGCTATTTTTAGTTTTTAAAATAGTTTTACATGTGCGCACACACACATATATAATTTTTATCTCTATATAAGTTTCTATAACTGTATGTAATGTGCATTACAAGTTTTATACATTTGATTCTTACAATTGTAAGAAGCAAATTACTATTTTTCCTTTCTTCATTTAACAGGTCTAGATTAAACTTTATCATGCAAAGCCTTTAACTTGCATTGATACTAGCCTTTCAGTCTTGTCTGTTGTGTATTTTCGCTTTTGAAACTGCATAATAGTTAAGTCAAATATTTTCTTAAACCATATTCTCAGCCAGAACAAGTTTAGATATGTCTAAATCAAGATGGGATGATATGCTTAAACAAGCCCTTGTTTTAGCTGGGGTGTGTGTGTCTGTGGAAATCTGTGTCTTTTAAGGGTCGCCGATTGGGAAATAGAGCTGTACAGGTCGTAACGTGGCTATTTCAAACTAACTTCCCTATAAAGAGGGTGAATAGAGATACCTTGGAAGTTCTGCCAGTGTTTGCACAGTGTTACATTGAACATGTCCTGTATTTTCTCTTAGTCTATCTATTAATGTTGTATAAATTAATCTAGTATGCTTCCAACCAACTGGTTCTGTCTGTGAAAAGTGGTTCTTCTTGATTTTGTTGCTTATGATAGAGCAAAGAAGAAATCCCTATCATTACAGTTAGTTATTTTACTAAACAGTGAAGTGCAAGATATAATATGGAGAATTGATGGCATATATGCTAATATGCTGAAATATAAAAAGGTTTGGGTCTGAGCATTTAAGAAAGAATGGTTTGGTACTTTTAATCAAACAATAACTATTAGATGAAAACATTTCTTTTTAAAATCCAGACTAAAGTGCATCGCACTAAAAGATGCCTCCAAAATATTCACACTTCCGATTTTTAATCTAGTACCTTCTTTCTTAATATTGCTTTATTAAACTTAATTTGTGGTGGTTTGAAAAACAATGCTGGTTTCCTTTTTGTCTCCTGCCCTGCTTTGCAAATTGATAATGTACCTGTTGTAGGGTTTTATGGTTTGCATGAGTCAGATTTGGACAAAGTCTTTCAGCTGCCTACAACCACCTTCATAGGAGGAAATGAGAACAGTCTGTCTTTACGAGAGATCATCAAACGGCTGGAGGTCAGTATTTTTTATTTGTGATTGTTTTCATTCAAACAGAAGTGATCTTTTTCCAGTTGTCAGTCACAACAAACATCATTTGTCAGTTATTAATAGAGCATGTAGAGAATTCAAAAGACATTAAAAATAACCCTTGTACTGTTTCTAGAGATGGCAGCACCATTAGTTTCATTGCCTGGATATCTGAAATATATCCAGGCATAGATTAAGGCTGAGTATAAAAGAGGTGAATATGGTAGAATACTAATTTGGGCTCTAGTTCTGTAAAGAGCTGATATTTAAAAGGAGTAGAACTTTTACAACTTGTCTTTTAAATGTTCTACCACAGATAAGACACCTTTGCATGCAGGACTCAGGATGTGCAGGGGTTGCTCCCAGAACCCTAGCTTTAGTGAGACTTTTACCTGAGTGAAAATGTGAGCGTTGGATACCGAATTCATGAAAGCCCAGCTATAGCTTGTAGATAGTGATGGTCCTTGTTTTCCATCCCCAATCCTTTTTCTAGAGTTTCCTTATCTGGCAGGTGATACGGTTATGCCATGTGAAGTCATCAAAGCTAAAAGAATTTAAAGCAAAAATAATTTAAAGAAATTAATATAATTAGAGGGGAACTCCAAATAACAAAAGAGCAAGTAGGAATGGTAATGAATTTGTAAACTACTGAGTTAGTAAGTCTTGAATATTCCTAATTGTGTTCTTTCTGTACTGAAGTTGTAGAGATTTCTGTTGCATGGTATTGAAATCATTGGAGTAAAAAAGGGCTAGGGGTGAGGAAATATTTTAAAGGATGAAATATGGAACTAAGTTACAAGAATGTAAAAGTAAAATGATTACTGAGCATGTAAGAGCTCATGGCTTTGACCTGTTGCAAGTGTGAGAGAATGTGTTGACTTGCACGTTTGACTATTACATTGGCTTAGCTGAAGCGTGGTAAATTGTTAAGCCGTGACATCTCTGTTGTGCATTTGAGCTCTATATTTGCTTTTTGGTTTTTGCACTTCTAGCATGTCTGTGCAGCAATTTTCAAGAGATAACCCTTAAATTGTCATGTGCAAATAAATGGACAAAATCAACAGCAAAATCTAATAGCCTCAAGGAGCTGATTTGTGTTAAAGAGCAATAACCCTCTGGTTTTCCTCTTCTCTCCAGAGCTTTGGATTTTTTTTTTCACTGAAGTTGACATTAAATATCTTTTTAGAGTCAGTAGAGAGCACATGCTATGGGTTCAGAGTGGTTTTGTCTCAAACTCACAATAGGTCTTACTTCTGTTGACTTCATTTTGGACACATTTTTCTGGTGAAATATTCTTTTTAAGGTAAGAAAAAGAAAATAAAAGAAATGCAACGAAGAGATAAAATTTCTGAAGTGTCTGCATTTTTCCCTGTCCTTTCTCTGCTCTCGGCTGCTTGGATTATTTTTCAGATTTCCAACCTTCTGAGACTTGACAGTTACCAGATAATTTGCATGAGGCTTCATAGCTGTCTTCTCATTGCCTTTATTGCTTGATTTCAGGTGACATTTAAAAAAGGCATGGTAAATGTTGATAAATGACTTGAAATCTTTGCTGGTGCATCTAGAGAAAAGACTCTATTATGCCTGTAAGAACAGTAGCGAGTTAGGTGAAATATGCCAGTTTAAGGCATATTTATTGGCCTACTTTGAATGTATTACCAAATGAGAATCTTCCAGATTCAAAATTTTGAAATGTTACTTTGTATTGAAAGCTTTCTGGCACAAAACTAGATTCAGTAAAATAATTTAATCGCTTATAGGATTACTGTGTGGAAGGTGTAGTGGAAGAGGAAGAAGACAAGATAGCTTTCAGAAGAGTAATATGTACAGAAAATGTAATTTAAAAAATATATTTGTTTCTTCATGGCCCATTAACTCCTAAAGCTTCTATGTTGGTGCTTTTACATCCTAGAATACCTACTGCCAACACATTGGCTTGGAGTTTATGTTCATCAATGATGTGGAGCAGTGCCAGTGGATCCGGCAGAAGTTTGAGACACCAGGGGTTATGAAGTTTACTAATGAGGAAAAAAGGACTTTGTTGGCAAGGCTGGTGCGCTCAATGAGGTATGCTGGGGTGGTGCTGGGAAACTTGTCTTTGACTGCTGGGTGTAAGCTGGTGCGGTCTGTAAACTGCTGAGGTGGAGGTGAAGAGACTAAGTGAAATCTGGAGTGCAGGTGGGTGTAGTTAACATGGCTGTGATATCAAAGGAAAGTGTGTGCTGAGGTATGTCAGGATCTGTGTAGTGACTTTTAGTATTCTATTTTCTTAAAAGGCAAGTTGTGTTGTCGAACATGTGCAGCCTTTAGTGGCGTATCTGGGAATGTTTTCATTGGCTTGCAGAGATAAACTGGGGAAAAAGTTGTTTCAACAGACTAGTAATATGCATCTGTGTTAAAGATGCATAACCTGTTTCAGAAAATAGGTGTCAGAACAACATTGGATGCTGACCTTCTGCTATATTCTATCTACTGTGTATCTTTCTAGTAGCACACGATCAAAGGAAGCTATCCTAACAGTCAGCTCAAGGCGAATTTTTAGATGGGTGAAATGTTGACATGAGTGTTGTTTGACTCGCTGGGATGCTAACAGTCTCTTTGGAAGGCTGTGCCAAGATGGGACTGGATTTGAGAGGCATAATGTGATTTCAGGTCCTGTTTTTGCCCTTTTCCTTTTGGGGTATGCCAGGATGTGCTGTACCATTGAATGACCTGGCAGCAGGAGTTTTGGTCTCTGCAATATGTGAACACATGTTTGGAAATGGCTTATTGATTGCTCCCATTGTGGCTATCTGTATGGAAATACTGTCATCCCAGAGACTGAATTACCCTCTCACCCCGAGAACAAGGCTGTCTTCTCAGGCACAAGATTTATTACAGTTCTTAAATCTGAAACAGTTTGCATATCCTTTGATAAACAAGAGTTAGAGATTTATAAAGACACATTTTTTGATTAAGCTTCTATGTTTAAAGACTTAAAAGTGAAATGCTCATTGGAGGCGTTGGAAGATATTTTTGCCAGGGTTTTTTTGCCAATATTATAGCAAGACTGTCGAGTTAAAAGTTTCATTTAAACAGAAATAGAAAAGTCACTTAATGGTCAAATGAATATTGCACTTGAGAAATGAATATTGCACTTGAGTAAGTTTGTTTAACAAGCCCTCAGTATGAACCATTTCCATTTATCTTGAGACAAGAATTTGTGCTTTTATTCTGGCCTGCCTAAGCTGTTGAAAGATCTGGGGTTTCTAGTAGCACGAAGGAGCCAAACGTTCATCTTCCGCCAAATTAATTGTCTGCTGCAAATGGAAGAAAAAGGTGTTACATAAATTTGTATTCAGTGATCTCTAGCATGCTTTTTCTTTTTGTCTGAAAATGATCAAGAAAAAAATCTGGTTTTATGGAAAACTGGTTGTGCTCTTGAGATTTGTGGCTTTGTAAAGCAGATTTTGCTAAAGAATACCGTTTTCAAAAAATGTTCCAAGTACTACGTACTTCAGGCACTTAAAACTGAATTTTAAAGTAGGATTGCTCATCCTTAGTGGTGTTCACTGATATAGGTTACTGAACAAAGGCTCATTTTTAACTCTTCCTTCTGTAAAATCTCATTGTGTATCTTTGAGTTACTTTGTGCATGCATTAGTAAACATATTAGATCCTGACTGTGTAATCTGATTTAGACATCTTCTTAAGCCTATGCAGGGTCAAACATTTCTAGGTTATCCCTTCTGAGAGTAACCATCTTTCATAAGACTTCCTCCTCACTGGGTACTGAACACACGCAGTGACAGCGGGTGAGCTGCCAGCCCTTGTGAGTTCACAGTGGCATATGGGGGACTTGCAAGATGTGACTGTGAAATATTGTAGTTCTGTACACTTAGTGGCAGTTTGCCTCAAATAATGAACTTTCTGCTTGTCCAATACTGGCTTAACTTGCAGCTGCAAAGAGGAGGAAGACAGCGTGTACAACCACTGCTTTGATTTGCCCTGTAGAACTTGCTGTTCACATGGGACCCCACTTTCAGTTTGTATAAAATGGCATTGCCTTGCTGACTTCCCTGAGGAATTCTGGCAGCATAGCTCAGCTAAGGGGCTGGCTTGTTGCTTAGATGCCCGAATTGTAAGGGTATTGATGGGTGAGCTAAGGAGAGTCTTTTGGCAACTCTTCATTTCATTGCTTTTAGGACTTCAATCTAAAGAGATAAATGTCAGCATTCTAAGTGAGGAATAAGCTGAGTATTAATGGATTATGGCAGTGTTATGAGTCAAGGCATTGCACAGATGATGTAACCAATACAGTTATTTTCATGAAGATGTATTTTCTTTGCCTTTTGTATCTCCAAGCTTCACAACATAAAATCCTTTCAGCGTTTGTTCAAAGGTACTTTTTAACCACTCACATTGCCTCTGGCCCAAATGCACTAAAGCATGAAAGAACATAGAGCTGTCAAGGACTGACTTCTTTCTCCTGCTGCAGCTGAGGCAGATATACCAGTGTCCTAGTTCTTGGCCTGTTACCAACTGTTACCTCACACAGGCTGAGGAGCCCTGCCATTGAATAGGACCTATGAAATAGGCGTGCTTTCAGCTGTATTTCTACAAGCTTTTAATAATTACTTCCAGAAAATACAGGTTCTCTGTTACGTCTTCGTCAATCCATAGAAGAGACTTCTTTGCTGTTACTCTGCCTTTGCAGTGGCCGGTATATGTTTTGTATACGTGGGAAGGAGCAGAGGTTAACTTGGGAATTGAATTTTGTCTGAGGTGGAGACTCTTCTTCCTGTCTGAATTGTTTCAAAATCCTGGTAAATACTTCTCAGATGGAGGAGAAAGAAGACTTAATTCTCTCCTATGTCTCCCTCCCTACATGTGACTTACTTCCAGAGGCCTAAAAACATGTATTCACAGATGTTTTAAAACAGTTAAATGTAATTTTATTTGCTAAAATATGTTTGATGATAAGTATTTTCTACATTATCTTAATACAAACACTCTCTTTTGTCTTTTTGCGTTTCTTTTTGGCAAAGATTTGAAGACTTCCTTGCTCGCAAGTGGTCTTCCGAAAAGAGATTTGGTTTGGAAGGATGTGAAGTAATGATTCCTGCGCTTAAGACCATCATTGATAAATCCAGTGAAATGGGAATTGAATATGTTATAATGGGGATGCCTCATAGGTAATGTCAATGGAAACCCCCCAACAAATGGGCTTATTGTCTTAAGTTTCAGGTTCTAGAATTTTATTAACGAAATTGCTATCAGAGAAGCTAGGGTAGCAGGAGTCGGTCATCGCGAGTAATGGGAACAGAGAACTGTAACAAATACCTGTCAGTGAGAGGCTACAGGCTTCACAGGGAAACGCTAGCAAAACTCTCTTCACTGTGCTTTGAAGCTGCAAGCAAAGGTGGTAGCAGCCATGGTATCTATCCCATTGCATAGAGTCTAGAACTGAGGAAACTTGGTGAGATAGTATCAAACTTAATTTTGCAGTCTGCCTTAATTAATTATTAATGTTATCATGTTAAAACTGCTGGATAGCTACAAAATTCTTTGCCCATACTTGGATGACTAGGGGTCATAAAACATCTGTGGGAATGCTTTGGAGGAACTTTGCAATGGGAGGAGAAGAGTAGAATGAAGGGTTTCAGGTTCAAAAGTTTGAAATTAACTTCTTATTTGCAAATTTCTGACAGAGGTGACTTGCTGATTTTATAAGTTTTGTGCTGTTAACTTTGTTATTACTATTTTTGAGACATAACTGTGTTTGGAATTTTCTTAGAGGTAGGCTGAATGTATTGGCTAACGTAATCCGAAAAGAGCTGGAGCAGATCTTCTGTCAGTTTGATCCCAAACTTGAAGCAGCTGATGAGGTAAGATGATGCTTCTATATAGATCTATACAGAGAGGTCAACATTCAAGGTGGTTTTTAGTCATTCTGGTCATGGTTAATATGAAAATAGCATTATCAGCTGCTGAAATGCGTTGTATTTTCCAGTTTGAGGAATACGTTTTGGTGAAATTTCTTAACAAATTTAAAGACTATACTGTACCTCTAACATGCAGAAGGTGTCTTAGGAAAATTACTGTAGATAAGTAAGTTCCAGGTCATTTGACTGAATTCATAATCTCTGTTTCATATAAATGAAATGAGTATCAATATTCTGTAAATATTTATCCAATATTGGATAGTGACACTAATAAAATAGGAACAGTATTCCAATTTAAAATTATGGTGTCAAACCCGTAGTGCATACTGATATACAATTAGCTAGATGCATTTTTCAGATTGAAGCACAAATTTGAGGCATAGTCAATTGGGTGCAGCTGGTATGAATGACATTCCTGAATTTTAACTACATCTTGCATGTTAGGGATCTGGGGATGTAAAATATCATCTGGGAATGTACCATGAGAGGATCAACCGAGCAACAAACAAGAAAATCACTCTGTCCCTGATGGCTAACCCGTCTCACTTGGAAGCGGTTGATCCTGTTGTGCAAGGGAAGACAAAAGCTGAACAGTTTTATCGAGGGGATACAGCAGGGAAAAAGGTAAAGATTTTTTTAATATAATAACTCTTACTGGTAATTTTTCATATTATTTTTAATAAAAAGAGTTTACCATTAGTTTTGTACCACAGAGTCTTCCTCTCTTTCTCCTTCACAAAAGGGATATATCACCTGTTGAACTAGATAAGGTTTTTGACATGGTACCTCAAGGGTAACTTCAGGAAGTAGGCTTAAAACTTCCTTTCATTTGCAAACTGAGCAAAGGCAGCAGAATGCTGACAAGTCTATGGTTTAGTATAAAAATACAGTTCTGTTTTATAAGCACTACAGAAATATGGAGCAAATAAATCCTGCTGAGATGCTTAAATTGCAGTTTTGCTTTCTAATACATTTGTGGATATGTGTGTATAATCCTCCCTCTTAGGTTATGTCCATATTATTACATGGGGATGCTGCCTTTGCAGGACAAGGAGTGGTTTATGAGACGTTTCATCTTAGTGACCTCCCATCCTATACCACGAATGGCACTATTCACGTTGTGGTCAACAACCAGGTAAGAAGTAGAGCATTTTCCAATTGTCTGCTGAATAGTTAGTTGCTAGTGTATTTCTTTTTATTCTTGTTTGTTATTAGCAGGGTGCATTGTCCCCACTGTTTGTTAGAATGGTTGAGATGTTCCTGAAAATGGTCATACTATCTAGCAACTGTGAGTGGATAATATTTTATCACCTACATTTATTTCATTCATTTTATAACACTTAATTGGATTAGGTTTGCTTTGTTTTGTTTCTAAGGGAGCAAAAAGAAGCTAGCTAGCCAAAATGAAAAGCCAATACTACTGCTGTGTAAATAAATGACTGTTAACTGAAAACCTCAAGTGTTCAAAACAAAGTAGAGGGAGATGCCCACATTTTAATGGAAGTTTCTGGAATTTTTAGATTGGCTTCACCACAGACCCCCGTATGGCCCGTTCATCTCCGTATCCTACTGATGTTGCTCGTGTGGTTAATGCTCCCATTTTTCATGTGAATGCTGATGACCCTGAAGCAGTGATGTATGTGTGCAGTGTAGCTGCAGAATGGCGGAACACATTCAATAAAGATGTGGTGGTTGACTTGGTAAGTCTTGGTTTTCTTTAATTTTCATTCTGTGCGTTATGTACTACTCTCTTATTTTTCTGTGGCTTAAAAGACCCGGTCAGGTAACATATTTTGATTTTAATGGCCTTTAGTTTCTTCATTTAAAAAAACCAACCAAAAAAAACCCAAAAACAAAAAACCCACAAACAAAGAAAAAAAACAACCCAAAAAAACTCCAAACGAAAAAATACCCAACAAAACCAAATAACAGCCCTACAAGAATCCATAAATGTTTTTATACCATAAACCTCCTAAAATCTCTGTGAAACTATGAAATTGAAAGAATTTCATCACACATTTTTGCTTACCAACAGACACAATCTTTCCCTTTGTAGGTTTGTTACCGTAGGAGAGGACATAATGAAATGGATGAACCGATGTTCACCCAGCCTCTAATGTACAAGCAGATTCATAAGCAGGTGCCGGTGCTGAAGAAGTATGCTGACAAACTGATTGCAGATGGGACTGTAACACTGCAGGAGTTTGAGGTACATGTCAACAGAGTTAAAGGGAACTTAAGAAGCTGTCAGTAGGAAGACACAACTGTCACTGTATGCTGTCTGCTTAGAAACCTTCCTTTCATTACTGTGATATGTCTTCAATCTTTGACACTTCCTGATGCAATTTGGTTTGGATTTTCATGTAAAATAGGTAGTATTGTTGTAACAAAAGGACTGAAAGTGCTGTGAAGTAATTAATACATATTGCACAGAATAAAATTTGCTTCAGTTCTGAGATTTGTAAAAGGTGATCAGATGTGGATGCTGGAGATGGAGGCATTTGTCAGCTGTTCATCTTCAGAATCTTGATTCAGCAGTAAGACAGTATTTGAATGCTCATAGGTGTAACTGTAGCTTCATATTGATAACCTTGGCAGGCTTGTATCCAGCAATAATGCAATAAAATCAGTTTAACCTTTTTATTCAACTAAGATCTGAGATCACGTGAAATATTGCAGAAGGATGAAGTATAGAGTCTGGTGCCTGTATTAAGCTGGTTAGGTCTTTACATTAATCTTTTTGAAAGTGAATGTGTAGAGTGCAGGTGCAACAAAGGACCTGCTGAGAAGGTGTGGCTAACTATATAGTGACACAGTATTGCAGAAAAAAGCAACAAAAAAGCAGTTTGTGTAGATGCATTCTGTTATCCGCAAGAATGCTCACAGCTCATGCAGAACTAGCTATCCTAAATTGTTGTAAGAGTGTGCCAGTAGTGGCAAGGGCTTTGGTGACTGCATCCAGAATCCTGGATGGATGTTTTGCTGTACAGCCTGAGCTCAACCTTGCTGTTAATTTTGAGATTAGCTGGCTCAGTAATTTGAGTGTGGTTTTGGATTGAAACATAGATATCGTAGAGGCATTCTACCTCTACAGGATATAGCTTTGGATCTGTTGGCATTGATAGGTGTGGCCAGCAGATTCTTAGCTAAACTCTACTTGCCAGGCTAGTTGTGTAGGAGGTTCTTTTCTAGTCTTTAGTGGCTTCTGTATCCTGAAGTGCGAGAGCTGGATAATGCTAATCTTAGAAGTATGACTGTAAATTATATTTGGTACTTCAGTTCAGTCTCATTCTAGAGTACTGCTTGCAACTTCAGCTCTTGGTACTCTTCTCTGTAACACCTGCCCAATAAACTAAATAATTTATTTAGAGTAATGTGGGTAAGCATGTTTCTAGAAGGCAATTTGATCCTAGACAAAATGAAATTGTTTGCATAATTGTAACTAAATTTTCTTCTGGAGTTAAAGAACTGTTTTTATCATACTGAATGGTAGGTGTCGTCTGTAAGATACAAAGGCGTTATGTTTATCCATTTTTAGAAGAAAGTTTTTGTTCTACAGGAAGAAATTGCAAAGTATGATAGAATATGTGAAGAAGCATATACTAGATCTAAGGATAACAAGATCCTACATATCAAGCACTGGCTTGATTCACCTTGGCCTGGTAAGAAGTGTCCTTTCACTTATCCTAGTGTTAATGTGAGTCCATATTCTAGGACTCTTAAAAGGTTTTTACCAGTGTTCCTTTAAAATAAAATATGTGACCTTTGGGTTGCCCCTGTTAATAGTAAATAAAACATTCTGCCAGATGAACTTGAAAGAGGTACTCTTCTTAAATATGCAAAGTAAGGTGTGAAAATGACGCCTTTTCAGTTTAGCAGAGAAGTGTTTTTTTCTGTTATGTTAACTGTCTGTGCCCTCAGGAAGAAGGAGTATGTCTCATGCTCTGTTTTTTGTTGTGTGGTTTTTTGTTGTTGTTAGTTTTTGTTTTTTTTTCTTGAGGGATTGAGGTGCCATGTGCTTTTTATTGGCTGCCTCTGCCCACATAGTTGGACTTCACAGGGAGTGAAAGCAGAAACAAAACAGATCATTGTGTGTCTGTAAGATCAAGTTCTGTTTTCATGCAGACAATCAAAATGATTGTGTCTCCCAGTGAAAGGTAAAGAACTAGGTTTTGGCTGCTGCTTAGAATGTCTTTTAAGAGTTGTGAGTTTTCAAATAAATTGCAGATAGTGTAGATATCTATTAATCAGTCCTTGAACATCTCACCAAATCTTTTACTTCCAGGATTCTTTAATGTGGATGGAGAACCCAAGAGCATGTCTTGTCCTCCAACTGGCATTTCAGAAGACCTGCTGACTCACATTGGCAATGTGGCTAGTTCAGTGCCAGTCAAAGACTTCAAAATACATGCAGGTCAGCTGGAGTCTGTCTTTCTCCTCATGGCTACGTTTCTTGCTCAGATTTTATATTTCTGCACACGGGTTGCTATTGGGCCATTTCCTGAAGAGGAAAATGCCCATGGCTTTTATTTTAACTCTTCTATCCTATGGCTAAGGAGAATGTGACAGTTAAGGTCCTGCTGCTTGTTCTCGGCATAATGTTCTTTCCATATCACGCCACTTCCTCTGTTCCCTACCTCATTAAAATAGATTTTCCTCTGAGGGAGGTAAAAGTCCCTTTGTAACGTTAAGTTAATACCTTCTTTCATTCTTCAAGTCCTTGTGGAAAATGCTGCCTCTATGCAGCACACTTGTGGGACTTACTGGGAAGTAAGGCACCATCTCAGAAAGCATTATTAATGTGGTGTTTTTTTTTTTAATGCTAAAACCAGTGGTAATTTGAGGTCCACTTAAGACACTTTTCTTGTATTTAGATAACTTTCTACTCAGAAGTATAGCTTGGTCTTTTCAGACCTGGCAACATTGCTGATATACTATGAGCCTAATTTTAGTACAGCTGAATGGACTCTGTGTGGGCAAATTCAGACGCAGTTTTTCTTTCAACATACCATTTAGCTTTGATGATAGCACAAATCTACCATTTTCTCAAAGTCTTAGCTTTTGGTCTGAAGAGATTCAATTCTGAATTTGGCACCTATTATAGTAAGAAGTTAAATATGCGTGTCTCACTGGGGAATGCCTGGTGCTGCGTCAAAGTTCTGACTTAATTCTTTTACACTTTGGGCAGGTTGAAGTCTAGCAGCTCTACAGGGAGCAATAATGTGTTCATTCCATGGGGAAACATGGAGACACTTTGTTTAGGGATCTTTTTTTCTTTTATTGGCTGGTAGGGAATACACTTAGGATCAGGAGAAAGAGCTTTTTTTCTGGATAAAATCTCTAGCTAATGTTTCTTCTCCAGAGTCATCTATCATGGAATAAGGTGTGTCTGCTCTACATGTTCTATGTGGTTGTGTTCCTTTGGGACAATTAAACCCAGTTACAAGTAATGGTGATAGGGCTTTCCCAGTTATCAATTGCAAGCTTGTTGAGCAGATAATTAATAGATGAACTTTAAAACTCTTCTACACATTTGCGCACTTTGTGACACCGATAAATTTGAAATTATAGTCAGCCAATGAAATTTAGTATTAGACATTCTAATTGAGAAGGTAAGACAGTCTCTCTTTAGTAACTTGGTTAACCATTGACAACACTAAGTAACACTTGCCAGTATATAAGATAGATTTATGGTTCAAAGCAAGTTTTGGTCTGCCAGATTCTTTTACGCAGTTTAAAAGGCCATGAAAGAGAAAATTTTGGGAGAATTAGAAGGGGAAAAGCACCTTTGAAGTACTTTGTCCTTCCACTAGAACAAAACATCTTAATATCTCACGGTCTTTAAACAAACAATTGGAAGATTATTTTATCAAATGTTTAGTATATTCTAAAGAGAAAATTGTCAAGATTTTTTTTACTTCAAATGCAATAATTTTGATGAGAGAATAGTTTTATGTGGCAAGAAAGCAGAGCGATTTTTGTAAAAATGGGGAAAGTAACAAAGGCAAGTATGGGAAAATAACAAATAGGACAGCTTGCCAACAGCATCAGTGCAGATCTGAAAAGAAGATGGTGTCAATGACACTGAATACACTAGGCTTATAGCCTCAAAGCTGGAAGCACCAGTGTGCCACTTTGGAGTTCTATTCTGTTTAAAAGTCACAGTGTTGCAACTTGTGTTTTCGCTTACCAAGTTATAAAATCATCACTGTTAAAAAACAGCATTTGGTTATCAACTGAAGATCTGTTGGCAGCTGCTACAATTTCCTATTTATACGATACTGATTAATCCAGCCTGTTTCTCTTTTGCAACATCTCCAGAAGTCTGATAACACAAATGCCAAGAAAAAATGAAAGACAAAGAATGAACCTGATAGCTGATATTTTCCGTCTCTTATAAAACAGTACTTGGTGTTAGAGATGTGAAAATAAATCTTTAAGAAGTAGTATTTCATCATGAGTCTTTTTAATTGTCCTCACTAGTTTCTGATACAGCTAATCTTATTTTCTTCTTCTAAAACAAGGTGTGAACGTTATGCAACCTTTTGCCTGGGAAACAAGTTATTTTACTTTGCTAGCAGTGTAGTTCTAGACGAACGATTTGTAGACCCCATTAGGATCTGTGTTTAACTTAGCCAGTGCGGAAGGAGAATGGTCAATGTAATGTGAATACAAAATAGCTCTGAAGTAGGCCCATTGATTTCTGATCTTTATTCCAATGTAGGACTCTCTCGGATTTTGAGAGCCCGCTTGGAAATGACCAAGAACAGGGTTGTTGACTGGGCCTTAGCAGAATACATGGCTTTTGGCTCTTTTCTGAAAGAAGGGATCCATGTCCGACTAAGTGGACAGGATGTGGAGAGGGGTACTTTTAGGTGAGTACTGAGGTAACTGTTAAATGCTGTTTGAAACACATTGACATTTTTTAAACAATATGGTCTTCTGCCGGGAAGGGGAAGTTAAGGCTATTCAGCATCAGTCTGGATGTTATGGATTCTGACAGTCAAGAATAATCAAATCTCCTGTGTCTCTGTAAACAGCATTTTAAAGAATTGTATTTAAGGCAGAACAAATGTTCTTAGAGCCTTTCTTCCTTCTCTTGCTGAAAAGCAGAAATGATTTTTTTTTCTGCTTTTTAACTAAAAATTCAGCTGCAATCCATCTAATTGCTGAGAAGTAAAAGGGTATTTGCTGCTGCAGATTCTGAAGTCTTTTAAATACTATCCCAGTGGTGGCTGCTTGGAACTCGGGTATCCTGTGAACAAACATATTGCTAGTTGACAAGGCTTTTTTAAGTGAAACAAGACCCTTTGTACCAAGACTTTTAATGACTATGGAGCATGAATGAACGCAGAATCTGATCACTTGGTAAAAATATATACAGTTCTGCTGCCTTACCTGATTCTCCGTGGAGCGAAATGTTGATGATATATTTAATTGAAGCCTTTGATGCGAAGCCCATTGCTGGGGATGAATGAACTAGCAGCTGCACTGTGCTTCATTGTGAATGCTTGCAGAAAAGAGATGAATCATGGTGCCTGTCATCTCTGTTACAGTGCTCTGTTTCTGTGCTGAGCTTCATTTCGTATCCAGTCTTTTGGGCTTTCTTCTTTTTGTTCCCATTCTAATGGCAGTTTAACAAAATCCTTCGGGCAAAACCTGAAAATAAAACTGAAAATTGGGAGACATAAAGCTGCAGATAGAAGGACTGGGGCCCTTCTCATCTCAGAGAGACTCTGGAGAAGGGAAGGAAAAAGGGACAGAGACTTGATTCCATACTGGTTTGACGTCAGTAAACCTGACAATCATGCGACAGCAAAATCTGACTTGATGTCTGTGTATTTCTGGCTGTCCATCTACGCTCATTGTAATCATCTTTTGCTGGGGAAACACAAAACTTCATGCTCAAGAAGCTTATCGCCTAGCTAGGCCTTCCATCTTCGGCTGAATGACAACAATAAAAGGACAGTGGCAAAAATTATTTCTGCCTAACAGCTGTCTGGTGTGTGTATTTTCTCCTCCCTCCCTCCCTTCCTCCCTGTGCTCTTCTTCAAAGATTCTGTCTTTAGAAGTCAACAATATAAGGTCAGGAAAATACATTTCAGAGCTCTTTTGCTTGCATTCATTATAGCAAAGGGAAGTACAGAAAGATTCAGTCTTCAGTTCAGTGTTGGCAGCTATACAACACACAGTAGTTGTTACCAGTATAATAACTGTCCTTATGTTACCAGTTGTAAAGCTGGACATATTGGTGTGATTCACTCAGCCTGCTCAGAGAGTTAATGGATTATAGTAATTACCTCAGTCATCTCTGTTTTGGTGGGGTTCCTTGGTGTCCCATTCTAATGCTGATTAATGGTGTTCTAGAGAACTGTAAATGGTGCATGCGAGTGGAAATAGCAGGAAAGAGGATACAACTGCTTCAGGTCTTGGTGCTGAGATTAGATTAGATTAAATTTGCATAAAAGACAAACAACAGTTGTTTTAAGGAAAAGATTAATAGAATTTGCCAGGCAGGCAGAGTGAAATGTTTTTAATAACAATTTTTTTCTTCTGTTTTGTGGTTTTTTGTTTGTTTTTTTTTTAAACTTTAATCAGTATATTGTATAGCAACAGCCTCCCCACCCCTTCCCCTCTCTCCCTTCAGTTCTGCTAGTGATGAGGTATTTTCAGTTTCCACAAGTGCTTGAGAACAAGCCTGGATAGTCAGTGAAAGTCCTTATAGTGCAGCAATTGTATTTAGGCGTGTAATGGTATTGCTAGGTTTCAACCAAACCAGGGTGTTGTATAAAGCAAAGATAACTGTGTTGTTTGCATCCTTTATAGAACATAGCTTTGATGGTTTATCTTTGAAAATAGCTCTGTTAAAGACCAAAGTTATTCTTAGCTAATAAATTTCTTTCAATGCCTATTTGCAGCCATCGTCATCATGTACTTCATGACCAAGAAGTTGACAAGAGAACGTGTGTTCCCATGAATCACCTCTGGGAGCAGCAGGCCCCCTATACTGTGTGCAACAGCTCCCTTTCTGAATATGGTGTCTTAGGTATGTCTCGGGGTAACTATCTGACAGATCTGCTTATGTTCTAAGAGGTCTCTAACAAGATGTAGGAACTGATGACTGCTACTTAAGAGGATTTTTTTTCTGATTTTGCTTTTAATGTGGTTAAGCCTCCTGGCTACAAAGTTTTACTTTGCTCCTTGAGTTTGCCAAGCCTCAAAACAAACAAACAAAAGTCTCCTTCTGCTAGTGGCATTTAAAAATAAACAAACTCTGCCTTAGTTGTATTTTGACATTATTACATTCATAGCAGTTTTGTATCAGGGGGGAGCCTGGAATTGCAGAACAGGGGCCTAAAACCCAATCAAAATGCCTAAACTGATTTCCCCCACCCCATCTCACTCCCTGAAAAAAGTTCTACCAAGGGTTTCAATAAATTTACCCTGTTTGTTGTAAGTTTTGTCCCTTGTTGTCATCTTATCTTGAAGGCTTTTTAAAGACTGATTGTAGTATAAACTTTAAGCCAAACTCTTGGCTTTTTCCCACGGTATGATATGATGGATTTTCTTTTTAATGTACATTTTAGTTTTAACGTTTTAGCATAAATTAAAAATTAGAGGGGAAAACTTCAACTGCGTGTTTGCTTGTGTTTTCGTTTCCTTTTTTGTGTTCTTTAATTTTTGAATGTGTCACCTGTGGTATCAGGCATATGAATTAGCAGGTTTCAGTGTGCTTGCAGTGCAAAACTTTCTGCACTCTTCAAACTGTACACCTTTTTGTTTGGGCTGCTTAGAACATGCTTGTACTTCAAAACTATAAACAGGGAGACTTAAGCAGCTTTTGATGGAAAAGTCACAAAATATGCTGGCATTGGTCTCATTAGTATTTAACAGGAAATTATATAGTAATGACAGAAGATGAGTTTCAGAGAATAACGTAGCTATATGAGAAGCGGAGCTCAGCGAGAATGTGGAAAAAAGCTGTAAAACAATTATATGAAACAGGTATCAAAGCTCTCCCTCTCAGGTTCTGGCATCTCTTAAACATCCCCACATTTTACAATTATAGGTTTCAGTTGAAAGTAACCATCTGTTGTGGTTGATCTTGGCAATGCTGGAACACGCACCTAATGCTTTCTCAAAAGGGGAGGAACTGTCAGCAAAATCAGGGACACTTTGTAATACAGATATAAAAATCCATCCTAGCTTTATCTGAACTGCTATTCTGAATGGTGCTATTTCAAGAAAACAAATTCTTGTTAGTGACGGTATTAATCATAGTGAATTATATTTTTGGTACTGGACAGACATTTTACCTTCAGCTGCAGAGAATGGATAACCTCACTCTGACATGATGAGGGTGGCAAGAGGAATGTGGAGCGCAAAACAAATACATCTAATAATTTATCAAAAATGTTATTGATCCTATGGATAAATAATGAAATATTGTTTCATATCCATTTCAGAGCTAGTGTGAAGGAAAAAGATGAAACACTGTAGTAGATAAAGATAGTAATTGATAGCTGCTTGCTTCAAAGTTCCAGAAATATTTGATCATGAGTCATTTTTACATATGTTGTGGTTTAATCCCAGCTGGCAACTAAGCACCACCCAGCCGTTCACTCACTCCTCCCTGCAGAGGGATGGGGGAGAGAATTGGAAGAGTAAAAGTGAGAAAACTCGTGGGTTGAAATAAAGATAGTTTAATAGGTAAAGCAAAAGCTGCACATGCAAGCAAAGCAAAGCAAGGAATTCACTCACTCCTTCCCACGGGCAGGCAGGTGTTCAGCCATCCCCAGGAAAGCAGGGCTCCATCACGCGTAACAGTGACTTGGGAAGACAAACGCCATCACTCTGAGCATCCCCCCTTCCTTCTTCCCCCAGCTCTATATGCTGAGCATGATGCCATATGGTGTGGGACATCCCTGGGGTCAGTTGGGGTCAGCTGTCCTGGCCGTGTCCCCTCCCAACCCCGTGTGCCCCCCCAGCCCCTCGCTGGTGGGGTGGGGTGAGGGGCAGAAAAGGCCTTGGCTCTCTGTAAGCCCTGCTCAGCAGGAACTAAAACGTCCCTGCGTTATCAATGCTGATTTCAGCACAGATCGAAAACACAGCCTCATACTAGCTACTGTGAAGAAAATTAACTCTATCCCAGCCAAAGCCAGCACAACATATGTTACATATTACCTATTGCTAATAATATTAAAATTGAAATGGTGTAAAACTGTATAGCTGGAGCATGGGCTGAAGAGCTGTGATTTTTGTTAGCTGTGTGGCAGAACTGGTGTGAACAGAGGTTTGTATCTCTATAAGCTTATGTAGTAACATGTAAATGTAAACTCTAAATAGGAGAGTGCAAAAGATGATATGCATAAACATAAAAATAACTGGCATAAAGAAAAAGCAAGAACTTAATTTCAGAGAATGATTTTTGTTTGTTTCCAATTTCCTGTTGTTTCTCACGGTTTGGTCTGGGATTTCTTAACTTGAGCTTGTTTACAGTGTTGCTGCAAATTTTATGGGTAAGTGGGACATAGGTTTCTGGTTTGGTTTTTTTTGCATTCAAATAATGTATCCAAATGTGAAAGTGACAAATGTGTGGATATGGTTGAAATCTGATTTTGTTCCAAAAGTTACCCCTCCATCAGCCTAGGAAGCCTAGTGTTGATATGGTGTGAAGGGCAATTTTTATTGCCACAATTCTGTTCTTTAAAAAATTAACCAAGTGGGCTCTCTCTCTTTCTTGATCTCATCCTGCTCGCCATTGCTCTTCCTCCTTCCCCAGCAGCAGAAATGTGAAGTTGATTTAATAACTTTAGTTGAATACAAGCAATAGGGCAAAATATGGGTTTGTTCATCCACTGAAAACAAGAGTACCATTTCTGTGCAATTCTGCTTCAGCAGATGAGATGACAAGTTCTTCAAAACCAACAATATTGATATTTTTAATTGTTAAGAACTTTAAATCCCTCATGTCTTAGATATTTTCTGACAGTAAAGGAGATGAAATTGATGAGTGATTTTTTTTAAACTAAAAATGCCATGTTTCTATGCTGAAGTGATATTATAATTAAGTTTTC
Source organism: Morus bassanus (assembly GCA_031468815.1). Taxonomy (NCBI): domain Eukaryota; kingdom Metazoa; phylum Chordata; class Aves; order Suliformes; family Sulidae; genus Morus; species Morus bassanus. The sequence goes on from CM062583.1 coordinate 11,351,320, forward strand.
TCCCTTGCTAGCTTTTACTTATCAACCTTCTCCAACATGTTTACTCTTGTGTTTTGTATCCATAGGCAGTCAGTGTTGGGATAAGCAGCAGTGTGTGAACGTGTCTCTTCTAGTTAAGCATCTCAGTCAAAGTCGCAGTCAAAGAGGGGCTATTAGAATTGTTACCTGTTGGGCTGGTAACATCGCTGGGTCTCCTTTTTAGTACATGGAGGAATAAGTGAACGTTTGCTGTTCAAGGAGTTGATTCTTCAGGAGTAGCAAAAACCCACAACACTTTATTTTCTCTAACTGCTGTTTCTACTGTATAAACCTGTTACAAGGAACAGTTTGGGATTAGTGCCCTAAAGAATTTGGTGGGGGGTGGGAGGGTTGTGAGAGGGTATAAAGGAGAGAAAAAAGGTGTTAAGAATTTAATTTATGGCTGTGTTAACATGCAGCACCTCAGAAGCGTTTTGGGAATTCCCTTAGTTTCTGTGAATTAGAGCTAAGTGAAAATGGATTGAAGAGTCCAGCATGATAAAACTACAGATTATTTCCTTGGCAGGTACATAAGCCAAGTGCTGGCATCTGTTCAGAGCTCTGAGCTTTGCACCAAGTTATTGTTGAGCTGGTTAGAAACACCTAGGGTGTAACTGCTCCATTAAAATGATACTCTGACAAGATTGATTTCACTTAGAAATAAAACAAAGGCAGTCTTGTTAACTTGTAGTTCAAACAATTGCCTATGTTTTGTATACAGGAAGCTGTGGAGTATGTGTACTGAGGCATTAAATCAGAGTATTTAACAACCTCTGATAATTTTGTTTGACATCCCATGACTACTATTTTTAGCTATATCTGGATTATTACAATTTAGTTGTGCATCCTCTCATCTAGCTATAAATTTTCCTTTTTACTGAAACAATGTCTGGGAGTATAAGTGATGGCTCTGTGAAGTCATTTAAGCAAAGAAGTGTGTCTGAGTTTATTTGCTGATCGAGATAGAGGAGAAAAGAAAAAGTAACTCATAGGCACTCCATGCTACCTCTTCAGCATTTTTTAAACACTTGAAAGGATCTCCTGTCTGTCTTTACCGCCCTCAGAATGTAGTGTTGATTCTCCATCCAGGAGGTGAGATTCTCTCTTGTCAGGTTCAGTGCTGGCTTTGAGAGGTCTTGGGCTATAGCATCCCGTACTGGGAGCTTCCAGGGAACATCCAGGCAAGATAGACTTGGAACTAGTGCATAGTTCAGCAAATTCCTGAACCATGAGAGTTGGAGTACAGCTTTTTCAAGGGGGAAGTTCTTGTTTAAAGCAAAAGATGAAGAGAAGAGGACAGGTATTGATTTAAACTTTTTTTTGCAATACATTCCCAGGATGCAATGTGTAGTATTACTACTCATTCAGAACAACATATTTTTAAGGTTAGGAGTAGCAAATACAATTCCCTGTCAGAAATTGTTTTAGGAAATAGGACAGACAGTAGTAACCGAGGACCAGGTTCTCAATGGCATCTGCGTGGAACTCTAAGAAGGCATCAGTCTTTCTGTTTTATAGTCAGTCACCAGCTGGGCATTAACTTCACTTTATCCTGGGCTGTGTTTGGGTTTGTAAAAGGATGCATGTCCCTCTTAGTCCCTGTGCTTAGATTTTCTGTTAAACATAGCACAAATCTGTCTTTAACTGTCCTCATTCTGACATTAAATCCCCGTGCTGATAAGCCCCCTATAACCATTAGTTAACATTCATGCCTTAAGTCAGTTTGAAATCATATTAAATTAAGCTATAGCCTTACTTACGTTAATTGAAAAACTATAGTTCTTATGATAATCATGAAAAGTGCTGCGGGGAAAAACACAGCATAATATGCTGTGTAAGCTGCCACTTTGCTTGACAACGCCTCTCTCTGCCAGAGTGACGAAAGAACAGTAAGGGAGCACAGCAGGAACTGGACTAATAGGAACAAGCATTTCTGCTATGCCTGTCATCTAGGGACCTTAATGAACTTCACCAATTAAAACATTAGTTTTGCAGTCTTAGTCAAGTGCTGTGTATTTTTCTTTCCTCTCTCCCCTCAGTTTGGAAGCTACCAAACTGCTGTGCTGGGTCCTGCTCCCCTGTGCCCTGGTGTGCTCTGAGCCCTGAGCAGCTGCCTGGTGCTCGGGAGCTGGCTGCTGGCTCTCTGTCACCCTTTGGGTGTGCGGGTTCTTTACCTGGCATTCTTTGAAAGCTGCATCTTGCAGCCTGGTTGTCTTGGCACTGGATTTCCTCACAGCTTAAACCTGTGTTTCTAGCTTAAGCTCTGTGTTTCTAGCTGTGTGAGAGTTAATCCTTCAAACTCACAAAGTTTGCACAGTATTCTGAAGAAATGTTCAGTTCTTGTCTCTGCAGACACAAACAATAAAAGTTTGCAAGATCTCTGCTGCAGGTTTTTTTAACCCTTTACTCTGGTCTGAGGTTGAGCCCTCACGAGGGGCCTGGGTAGGAACCTGTTCTCCTGCAGTTCATGTCCCATCTCTAGAACTGTGGAGTCTTTCTAGCTCGGGTCCCTTTCCCTGACCCTGACTCATCTGGTCCCCCAACAAATCCCTTTCAGGAGAAGCACCTCACCCTCTCTTGCACTGTTCACCTTGCATCTGTCTAGATGTCTTTCCACCAATATTTTTTTTTTTAATTTAGCAATTCAGATCTTGCTCTTTAAATGATTTTCTCCGTATGCAGGTAGGAGTTGTAATTCTTGACAGGCTCCCTAGCAATCCCTGTAATTGCTGGTGGAATAGCTTTAATGTTAGGAACTCTCATTGTCATTTGCCTTGTGGAAAACGAGTTCTGGTATACCAAAGATGGGTATACCACAGACATGTGTTCCATGAAATAGTAGTCTTGGCAGAATTAATTTCAAAATATTAATCAGAATGTATAGATTACATTTGGATATATTTTCCCAGATATTTTTATGGCTGTCAGAAAGCTTGCAAAAGGTGTCTGTGTTAGGATCACACCTTTCAATGCCGCTTCACCTGGGACATTGTCACCTTGTGGTGACTATGAGCACAAAGTGGGCAACAAGATAGGAAATGAGAAATTACACTGTTTTTTTTCCAAGTGAATTTTAGGGGTGATTTTGGTACATGAAACAGAACTGTGTGTGCTCTGACCAAGTTTTAAATACACATAGAGCTCCATTCTCTTTGAAAAGCACTGTGTGATTATTGATAACTCCAATCAGTCAAGACCTCAGTTTGTTCTTCTCTAAAAGCTAGATTACCCCATCCTTACAGAGAGCAGCATATGCGCAAATAAGTCTTGAACATATTGCATATTTTCTCAACCATGTCACCCAATCAGTAGAAATGGTCTCTTAATGCCTGTGTAAAATTAGAATGGGATTCAAGCCTATCTAGGGAAATCTATTTTTCAGATACCTTTGGGAACACGCACTGAAGGAGTTGTGTAATTTTTTTCCACTCTTTGCATTGTGTTAAAAATAATAGAATCACACAAATAAGGAGGACAGAAATTTGAAATATGTTCTGAAAGAAAGGCCGTTCAGGCAGTCAGGCCAAAGGAATGGTCAGCAAAAGCCATCCTGTTTGGTAATGCACTGTCATGATGACTCACAGATGGAAGGCTGTCTGTCTGACTTATCAGTTACCTTTTGGCCTCTAACTTACTGTTGCCTTTTGGTGTGAACACGAGCATCTGCTGGAGTCATGGATGGACTGCTCAGAGTTCAGCAGACCAGAAGTCAAGTGACTTAAAGATTTCTTGCCATGGAGATGGTCAACAAAAAGCTGGGTTGGAATTACCAAGGAGTAGACTATGAAGACATACTATAAAAGCAATATGTAAAACTGCTTTCTCTGTGAATAAACAATTTCACTTGAAGCTCTTGTTGCTTTTTCTCTCATGAGGTTAATTTGTCCTGCAGTTGTCCCTCTACTTACCTTCCAGGAAAGTTTGTATTCTGACATTGACTGAAGAGCCTGTTCCTGGAGCAGAAGAAAGAAATCCTGTAGTTCCAATTTAGCTGTAGTCATCGAGTTAAGCTAAAGCAATTTCAGTTTCATGCATAGATGACCTATGTTGAAACTTCATGTCAAGTGTTGGGAGGATGTTCTTGTAGTTCATGTTACAGAGGGATTTCTTTATTACATGACTAATCTCACTATTTTTGTTGAGGGTTTTCCTTGTGGAACTGGACAAGTTAGTTTAAACTTTCTGTAACCGCATGTTCATTAGTTCTCAATTTTATAAGGTGGAAATGCTTGTCCGTCACTCTTTTCACTTTTTTTTTTTTAAATTCCAGTTTGCTGGTAAAACTCAGGGAAGGAACTACTTGTGTATGTTTGGCATCCAGCATGCAAAGACCTCAATCTTAGCTTAGAGCTCTGATTATCTCTCTGATAGTGAACATAAAGTAAAAGTTGGACAAAACCAAAAAAGGACAAAGAAGGTTTGAATAGGTTTGACTTGATCCTGAAATCTTCCTCCATAGCTAAGTCAATTACCTTGCACTGATAACATTGCAGTAACTCATATGCTGTATGTGCCACATGTTGTTCTCTTCTATGTCATAATACATTAGATTTTTTTAATGCCTGGAATGCCAGACCATCTTAAAGGTATTTTAGGTGTTTTTCTATTATTGCTTGTATAGTTTTTTGGTATTATAGTCCTCTTTGACATAATTCTCTTATCCACTGAATACCACAAAGAGAGGCTCTCCTAGAGGGACTGCAGCCTCCAGTCACCAGCGTATAAATCACAGATGATAAGTATATGAGAGATGTCAGCTATCCCTTGCTGGTGACCTTGTAGCAGTAGCCTTCTGTGTGTGGAGAATGTCAAGATGCTAAGCTCATCTCTTCCAGGAAGCCTGAGTTTTTTGAAGTTCCTGGAACTTTTCTAATCAGAAGAGTTTGATCAGAGTCAGAAACTATGGTTCCAATCACTTTGGGTTTTATCATGGCTTCACAACAGTTTACTGTAGTTTACTAAATACTGGTGGTCACAAAGCAGTGTTGGATTTTACTGATATACAATATTTAGGAGGCATATTAGGTTCCTGACTTATGATTGGTTTTGGGCTCATAGCCGCCTTTGAGTCTAGGAGATATTATCCACAACATGAGTTTTTACAGGTTGATATTTTTGTCAAGTAGTCCTGAGAATGTCTGCAAGTTAAAAAAGGAGAGTCCCAAATTAATGCATATAGTATCTAGATAGGTGTACCATCCTCTCAGATATGAAGGGATTTCTCTCTGCATCCCAAATGCCAGTCTTAGGCGCATTTCTGTCTTAATTAAATGTACACTACTCTTTTGACTGTTTGGGGGTGGGGGGAGGCTGGGGGCTAGTGGGACAAATTAAGCAGTACAGATATTTTGTTACCAGAAACTATGTTCATTTTTGCCTAAGCTGGTTTTGCTATCAAGCCTATATTGTAGAACAGTATTTAAGTGGCTACTGTGTCACTCTAAGGAAACCCGACAAAAATGGAAATTACAGTGACTTGTACATAGCAAAAACATGAAGCTGAGTTCAGTGGAGATCAATGGTAGTGGGATGGGGCTCTCTCTGCAACTTAGGTTACATGCGCAGATCTCAAAATAAGGAAGCTGTAAAGAGATAAAAAAATCCATATCAGTCTGTTAGCTCACTCTGAGTTTTTTTTACAGTCTTGCAATTACTCAGAAAAGAGTTACAACTCATTATCATAGCTTTTTAAATTTACAGCAGCAAAGCTAGTTGCTCCGCTGGGGTAACCTTCAATGAGAGTGTTGTGGTTTAGCCCCGGTCAGCAACTAAGCACCACACAGCCGCTTGCTCACTCCCCCACCCTGCTGGGATGGGGGAGAGAATGGGAAGGGCCAAAGTAAGAAAACTTGTGGGTTGAGACAAGAACAGTTTAATAATTAGAATAAAACAGCAATAATACTAATATAATGAAAAGGAAAATAATGAGTGAGAGAGAGATGAAACACTGGAAGAAGAGGGAAAAAAAAAACCAAACCCAAAACTAAACAAGTGCTGCAACCGCTCACCACCCGCCGACCGACGCTGCCGGTCCCCGAGCCGCGATTGCTGCCTCCCCCAGCCAATTTCCCCCAGTTAATATACTGGGCATGACGTCACATGATATGGAATACCCTTTGGCCAATTCGAATCAGCTCTCCTGGTTGTATCCCCTCCCCTCCCGGCTTCTTGTGCACCTGGCAGAGCATGGGAAGCTGGAAAGTCCTTGACTAGTGTAAACACTACCCAGCAACAACTAAAACACCAGGGTGTTATCAACATTATTTACATACCAAGTCTAAAACACAGCACTATGCTAGCTACAGTGAAGAAAATCAACTGTCCCAGCTAAAACCGTGACAGTCTTCCCATGTTGCAGTTATATTCTGTGTAGAACTTAAAAAATTCAACTTAAAACATATTTATCCATCAAATATTTATTCTCTATGTTTATTGAATCAGTTTTTCCCTCAGTCAGAACCTCTGCATCCAGAGCAGTGCTACGTAGCACTGTTTTTTACTGAGAGCTGTATCTTTTTTACTTTTAATCACTCCAAACTGTAGGTGTGGAGTATAAGTATAGGTATTAGCTCGGTACTCTAGGCTCAGCTATATCAAAGTGTCAAAGGAAAATCTGAGCAGAGATCAAATATATATTTTTATATTATTAGATACATTTTAGGTGTTCACTGTGGAATGTGGTATAGAAAAATATCTTAAATTTTAAGCGTGGTCATTAAACCGAGACAGGTACATTGCACAGAACTAGGTTTTCATGTTCTGACGTGACACAAAATTTTGCACTTGTTTTGAAGCTACATAGCAGAAGCCATGTAGCACATGCAACGCCCTTGTAGTTTTCTATCTTTTACCTTTGCAGAGCTACTAGGAATCAATTACCTAGCTTACATTGCAGTAGCAGTTTGGTTTTCTTTTCTCTCTTGATCAGTCATCTCCCCAGGTCCTGTTATAGACCTGGGGCTTTATCATACTGCAGCAGGTCTTTCAGCAAAAGCAATAACTTGTTTCTGCTTTTTAAGAGATACCCACGGAGCCTGTCGAGAGCCTTCAGTTATGTTTGGGCCTTGACAAGTTTTAAGAGCAGACAACAAGCTGCCTGGCTTGCTTTGTGCAGAATACCTGAGCTGCTGTCAACCGGGCTGCTGCTGTACGTTTGTCCTGCTGCATTAACCTGACATGGCTGAGTAAGTGCGAATGTGTGGCCCTTCTGCCTGTATGGAGTTGGTAAATTTGCAGTTCAAACAGCACAAGTTTAGGGAAATTTCTGCACTTACCTGCTGCTGTAAACCACCTGAAAATGGGTTGAGATATTTGACACAGAGTGGAGAGGGAGAAGGTTACGTCTTTGTTTTCGCTAACTGAAGTAGTGACAATCATTTAGATTGGAAAAGACCTTTAAGGTCATTGAGTCTGACAGTAAACCTAATGCTGCCAATTCCACCATTAAACCATGTCCCTAATCACCACGTCTACACGTCTTTTAAATACCTCCAGGGATGGCAACTCAACCACTTCCCTGGGCAGCCTCTTCCAATCCCTGACAAACCTTTCAGTGAAGTAATATTTCCTAATATCCAATCTAAACCTCCCCTCATGCAACTTGAGGCCATTTCCTCTTGTCCTATTGCTTGTTATTTGGGAGAAGAGACCGACCCCCACCTCGCTACAACCTCCTTTCAGGTAGTTGTAGGGAGCGATAAGGTCTCCCCTCAGCCTCCTCTTCTCCAGGCTAAACCCCCCCAGCTCCCTCAGCCGCTCCCCATCACACTTGTGCTCCAGACCCTTCCCCAGCTTCGTTGCCCTTCTCTGGACACGCTCCAGCACCTCAAGGTCCTTCTTGTAGTGAGCGTCCTCCCCATGAAGACTGCTTGTGGTCTCCTCTCTGCTACTGAGGCAGAGACCTAAAGGGTCCTTAACCCTGCCAAAGAAAGGATTGATTACCCAAGTCCCAGATGTCTCCCATGCACCTATTATGTTCTAGTTTTTTTTGAAGATCTGAAGACTATGATCCTTCCTATAGACTGAAGATTGATGTCACCCATAATTTTGTTCAGCACCTGCATGTGAGAGGGGGGAAAAAAAAAAGACAGTGTTGTGCAGGGCTGTGCAAGTAATAAAATTAACAAGTAGCTTCTTGAACTAGTGCTGGGCTGTAAGTGGATTTTTACAGGAAAAGATGGTACCTATCTCTGTGAGCTCTCAGGAAAACATCACATGAAAGTCTGAGCTAAGTGAGGGGTTTTAGTTCATTTAAAAACTCCTGTGATATTTAAATGTTTGAGGAAAAGTTTGAAGGATTGGAATCAGTATTGGAAAACTGTTATTTGCTAATCTTTCTGATGGAAATGGTACTACTGAAAACTGCATGATTTATAACAGGGCTACAAAAATCCAGTTTGTGTTCTCATTTTGGTTTTGTTTTAATTTAGTTTTTTTTTTATGAGAAATGAACAGGATTCTCAGCAAGTCTGTTTCTTTTCTAATTCTCCTACTTGTTTGGTTCTCAGGTTTTGAACTTGGCTTTGCTATGGCAAGTCCCAATGCCCTGGTGTGCTGGGAGGCCCAGTTTGGTGACTTCCACAACACGGCGCAGTGTATAATAGACCAGTTCATCAGCTCTGGCCAGGCCAAGTGGGTTCGTCACAACGGGATTGTCCTGCTCTTGCCACACGGAATGGAAGGAATGGTGAGGGCCCCTGGCTGGTGCGTGCGGGAGGGAAATGCTGGCTACCACACCTTCCTCTGTGACTGTGAAAGCCAAAGGTGTCTTGGGGAGCCCATGGTGATACGAAGGCAGGGGAGGAAGGCACTGTTTAGCATGTTGGACTGCTTTAGTGCTACAGAAAAGAATGTGAATAGATTGATCAGTGAGAACCAAAGAAAACTGAGAAATATTTCTAAGCTCTTAGCTTTGTGTCCTTGTTAGTGTTGTGCACCATGTTTTCATCATTTTTTTTTCTATCTCTTTCTTTCTATCTTTCCCTAAGACACTGCCTTATTTCCCTAGAAAGCAGTATTAGCAGCGTACAGTACGAAGAAATCATTACTGTCTAGCAGTAATTGGTTGGTTTTATTTTTCATGAAGTATGTCTGTGTAAACTCTGCACTAAATTGACTTGCAGTGAAATGATAGGAAACAACTTTAAAACTTCTTCAAAAATCATTGATATTGGGTAACTTTGATATAATAAGAAGTTTCCCTCTTTCTGAAAATGAAAATGCTTCCACTAGCTGTTGACTCTCTTTGGTGGCTTTCTTTTCTTTGGGAAAGGGCATGGGCAAGCTCTGTATATACTGTTATATGAAGTTTGTATCAGTAGTAGAATCGTTCTTCAAATTTTTTAAATTATTTTTAAAGGTTACATGAACATCATGTCAGGCTAGGTTAATTTTCTCCTTTTCAAATGCATTAACATTCATGAATTGATGCATGTATGTTTCTAGTTTTCTATTAAGAAAAGCATAGTATGTGCCACAGTGGCAATCTCCATCTGTATAAATGCTCTAGACCCTTTCTCTACAAACTGCGTCATTTCCATTCTCACGAGCAATTTAGTTTATTTCCATTCAATTATAATCCTGTTCTGATATACTGGGGTGCATTCATAGCTTGTGAATGGCTTTCCATACCCACTTGTGCATAAAGAATAAAGGGTCTGATGATGTTCACAAGAGTTTTGATAAATTATTTTTTTTTAAATGAATCCTGAGGGACAGCCTGAATGTGCCCTCAGCAGGAGCTGTGGTCCTCTGCAGGGAAGCACTTGGCTGAAGGGAGCTGGTTCTCTGCTTCTTACAATACAGTTAAATCTTTCTTTTCTCTTAGTCACTTGGCAGTTAAGATTTGCCCAGATCTTCTGAAACATGCTTATTTTGCTATTAGTGTCAGGTGTTTTTGAATATTTAAGAATCCCACCAGGCTGTTGAAATCCATTATCTTCCCAGAGGAGCTTTCCATTACAGGAGTGTTATTCTCTTTATAACTACAGTGTTGGGGACGGAATGATTTGGGGATGGATTCGTAATGGGATATGGATCCCTTCACCTCTAGGTCATGCATTTGCAGGCAAGTTGGCTGTGATTGAAAGACTCTGCTGACTAGTGGCTCCTTGGGGACGCATCTGAAAGTAGCTAATGGATTCAATATAGGTCTCACTGGATAGGTGGTCACAGCAGAAATAAACCCTGCCCTGTCCCACGCAGCAGTTGCTGGCGATCTGACTGGCGGTGTCAGCAGAGAAGTCAAAGATGGATGTGAACATTGAGGCTCTGGATTGAGGTTGTTGCTGGGGCAGCGTACGTGTGTATGTTAGGGAAGCCTCATGTGTCTCTTCTGTAATTGTTTGCTAGTAACATCTCTGTTTCCAGCATACTGAATTCAGTGTGCTTGTGAAGCACTATGTTTGTATGTGTATAGGCTGTACTTAGTGTAGGATTTGATTTACAGCAAATAGATGTATACAGCAGAGGTATTGCAATACTGGACTGTTACTGTGCACCATAGTTTTGCATGGCTTTGCTTCTTGTTCTCAAGCCCTTACCTGTTTATGACCAGATTATTTGGCACTTCAAAAGAGCAAGGCACAGTTCCTGGCTGCTTGTGTAATTCCTTTGTTGCTAGTGAAGTGTTTTTTCCTTTGAATTCCCTTAATCCACTGAGTAGAGTGAATGCTGCACTTGGAAGCAGGGAGGGTGATGTATTGAATCAAGGTGGACTACTAGCTGTCAAAATAATGAGTGATTTTGGAGATCATATGTTAAGGTTTCAACAGAGGATGTTATGATGAGACACGGCCATATAAAGAAAAAACCTCTTTGTGAACATCATTAGCTTAGGAGCCATGGAGAGATTTGAGAAGTGTAGTAGTTTACGTCTTCAGGTTAAAATACCTTGCAGCTGTCTCCAAAGTGAAAGTCCTTCCTAACAGTGACTATCCCTTGAACAAGCAAAGGCTGCCAGCATTAGCAATAAATAAAAAAGCATTCTTGTATTCCTCACAGCTTTCTCTCATCCTTTATAAACAAGGACATGAGAGGGAAGATAATGGATTCTGTTACACTCCTTATTCTTGATATCGTCTGTGACCAGCATGCTTGTTTTGCTAGTGTAAAATGGATCTAACAATGTTTGTGCACTCAAAGGAATTACCTTGGGTACTGCTAGTGAGACAGCAGATATGAGTGTTCAGTACTTTGACAGAATGTAAAATATCTCCTGAGGAATCAGAAATTAATCATACGTTAATTTGGCAGATAATGTCTACATGTATTTTGATCCATTTTAGCTGAAGCATTAATCTAGGCTATTTTGTCCTGTACTGAACAGTGAAAAATGGTAGGAGTGAGATCCTGAGTCTGCTTGTTGTATTGCTAATATAGCAAAGATAGTCAGCAGTTAACTTTGTGTTTGCTCCTGTTCGGCATGCAATTGTGTTTGGCCCAAATAAGTGTGAGTCACTGTAGTACACTGAGGCACGTGGTGTTTCTCCTCCTGACATTCCTCCTGCTCCTTTTTGCCCTACATTAGCAAGGTCGTTCTTGTGCCCCTGTGGACCTACTGCCCTTTCATTGGTCTTCACTGTGCAGCTATACCGAGGCTAGAAATTACTTGCAACCGGTAAAAGTGTTGGAAATCCATGCAAAACCTGATCTTCTCCTATGAAAGCAGTTTACGGAAAGTAAAGAATTCCAGTCCTGCGGTATGCCCTCTCCTCTCTCACTGCTGCTGCGGTTGATGCCTTTGGCTGGGGGGGCAGGTGTGCAGCCTGGTACAGAGCTGCCAGGGTGACAGGAGGTACCTAGGCAGTGAGTGACCTAGACTGATGTCTAACTGCTGATTTGGCTTTTTAATATTGTTTTAAATGATACCTTTACCAGGGTCCAGAGCATTCATCAGCCAGGCCCGAGAGGTTTCTGCAGATGAGCAACGATGATTCTGATGCTTATCCAGTAAGTAGATTTGTCAAAGGCCATGTCCTTTTTTTGCTCTTCATGTCTCAGAGATATTTTTCTTGTAAGCAGCATCCTTTTAGCTAGGTATAGTGGGTTAAGATTTAGCTTCAAGAGTTGCTGTAACATTAACTTGATCCCAGTAAAAGTAATGGAAGTATGCAGTATGTGCTGCTTCATTTCAAAGCTGAGGTCGTGTACTATTAATCTCTGGCAGCATGATCTTTTTATGGCTGTTCCTCAGGGCCAGTGGTTCTGCTTGTTTATATTGCTGTGTGTACTGCAAATAGGTGTCTCTAGGTAATTTCTAAAGGAAGCCAAGTGCAACTACTCCTGGCTTTTTGCAGTGGAGCTAAATTGTACTGCTGGGAGCACGAAAATAAGCAACTTCTATATTTGAAGGCCTTAATACGTTGGTCATTCATTTCTACAGACAAAGTACATAGCCCTACAGGATACTGGGCATGCACTTCTCCACTGCAGATTTCCTAAGAAACACTGCTATACATTAACTGGAAAGCCCACCAATTTAAAAAAAAGGGCAAAATAAAATGGATATTTCAGTTTTGGCCCTGAGTTTGTTACCCTTGGGGCAATGATAGTTCCAAAGCTATGTCCCTCCTTATTTAAAAATTATTTCTGTCAGTGTACTGTCAGGATAAAGACCTGTTTGATTAACTACGTTTAAGCACTGTCAGTTGCACGTAATAAGCAAGTTATAAATTTATGTCATAGAAGGTAGGAGCTCAAACCATGGACCAGGAAATTGTGCTGTACCAATCTGTGATGAGATTATTGTACCTGTGCCTATATATATATGTACATAGATATGGATTAAAAAAACCCTGTATTCGTAAAATACAAAATTTTCCTGTTTTATATTTACGTATTAAAATAGTATAAGAGGACAGGACACCTACCAAAAATGGGAGAGAGTTAACTCTACACTCAAAAAAATGAATTATAGGTTTAAGATTCTTTCAAAGGGTTTCTATTTTGTGTCTTCCACTTACTGAAGTCCGGGTCCTCCTCACCCTTCCTTCCTGGCCTTCCCAGCTTGCTGAAATGAATGGAAGCTTTTTGCCTTTATTTGCATACATTTTTAGGAAGAAGTAGAAACAGAAGAGAATGATTTGCAGGGATGCTTCCCTAGCTAATAATAAAATCTCAGCAGAGATCTGCTAATTAAGTTTTTTGAGGAAGGGAGTTGCTGAGAGTCAGAAATAGAAGGATTGCTTTCAAGCCTTTTTTTCTGATCTTTTAGACATTTTTCTAATGCCTCTAATGTCTCTCTCAGGAGTTCAGTGAGCAGTTTGAAGTTTCCCAGCTGTATGAATGCAACTGGATTGTGGTGAATTGTTCAACTCCAGCCAATTACTTTCACGTCCTCAGAAGACAGATCTTGCTGCCATTCAGAAAACCGGTAAAGTTACTGTAAACGACTTGATTATTCTAGGTATATTAACCCTCACATAAAGAGGGGTCTTTGTTTGCATATGACATACTGCTGAAAAGAATAAGAATCATTGATGAAAGACCTTAATTGAACACAGGTTGAAGTTGCTGATTTGATGGAATGAAACTCAGCTCTGACTTACTACAATTCTAAAACCTGACTTTCAGCTTTACTTCCTTCTGGCTGTGCAGACCTTCAGACGAGCTTGCCAAGACACTATGTAGCTAACAGGTTGCATAACTATAATCTGCATGTCTAATTGCTGGAACTTCAAAAACCTAAGATACAACTGTTGGATGTTTTATTGGTTCATAGCCTGTGAGTTGATTTTGTTCTCAAAGAGAAGCATAAACAATGTTTTTTGAGAACCTTTAAAGGGAGTGGACTACCCAAATCTTTTGAATAATTTCGAAACTTCCTAGCCTTTCAAAATAGGAAAAAAATATTTTACTGTGTTTGCTATTCACATTAATTTGATCTATAGCATATTCAGTTTGTAGATTTTGTATGAACAATGTTACAAATGTTACATGTTATAATGTAGATAAAGCAGCTCCTGAGTGTTGGAAAAATTTCTGTTTTACAGCTGATTATTTTGACACCCAAGTCACTGCTGAGGCATCCAGAAGCTAAATCAAGTTTTGATGAAATGGTGTCTGGTAGGTCACCTTAAAGTATTATGGACAAATAATTAGCTATATCAAGTCGCACGTCAGACTCTGAAGAATCTGCTCAGAAGAGTTTGCCTTTTCCTTTGGCATAATTTCTGTGGAGCTGTTGTAGTGGACTTTTGCTGGAAAGTCTGCTTTCAAGTATGGATTCTTAATTTCAACAGGCTTATCTTGTAACCAACCACTAGTCTTAAAGGCAGTGGGAAGTGCATTCCCCTCTCTGCAGGGATGTTCCCCTCAACAGGCTATTAGGTCCCTCCACTCTTTTTGTCTTCATATAAAAATGGAATTGTTCTTTTTACTGCCCGCCCTAGATGTGAGGGATAGGTTGTAATCACACTATGCCCATTTGGAAGAGTGAGGGGCCCGTTTCTTCTTACAATACTCAGTTTTGGGGCTGCCATGTCACACCAGTGATCTAAAGTGAGATCAGTGAGTTCAGAGCTGTAGGCCACCACCCTAGCTGCTTTTGGCATGCTATCAGCACCAAGAGATACGTAGCAACTGCAGAGGTAATACCAAAAACTGGAGTGATTTGACTAGCTGTGCACTGGTTAGAATGTGTTAGAGTGGCATGAGGAAATGCAGTGAAATGTAGTGAGTGATTAAAACAATTGTTGAGAGTGAGAGAGTGTGCATAGGTGTGGTGGTCTGTCTCGAGTTCTAGAAGGTGTCTTGACTGCTGTCAGAAAGGAGTAACTGCTCAGTTTTTTAAAAGCAAGTTACAGTGTATAAACATGCTTAAATATTGCATTATCTCCTTTTTGTAGGTGAGTGAAGTTTGCTTCTCAAGTAAAGACATTTGCTGGTTTTGATTACTATTTAAAAGCTTTGTAGAATGAGTCAGATTAGAAATTCTGTAGGGATTATGATTTGTCACTCTGTCTTGGGAGTCCCTTCTGCTGTAGGCTAACCCTCAATAGTGGCCAAACTCCTAATTAACATTGAATTCTGACATACTTTCATGTTCCTGCTGAAGAGGACAGCAAGTAGTAAAGTATTGCTGACTGTCAGTGAACTCTTGTTGCTCTGTTTTTTAACGGAAAGCTGAGAAGGAGAGGGACGCTGACTCCAGCTGACCCAATGAAGCACAGATGCAGTCTTTTTTAATGATGAATTCTGCTGTTCAGTGAGACAGGATAATTCTGACATAAATCAGTTCCTCTTTCATATGTTTGTGCTGCTGCTTTTCTCCCCCAAGATAAATGGTTCAAACAGGAGCTTATTCTCCTGGTAAGTGGGTGTGCTGATTCAGACTGGGAGGTCATGCCACTGCCTGCTACCTTGCAGTTGGTTAATGTAGGAATAGTTCTAATCAATCATATAAGAGAGCAAAGAAAAGGATCTTTCAGACCATCAAGTCCCTCTTCCAGTTTCATGTATCTCAAGCAAATTGTTCTCCTGGGAGATGATATCACCGGGAAAAAGATGTCTAGCAGTGAGGATATGCATCTGAAATTGTATCTTACCACTTATACATACAGCTCAGTACTATGCTAATTCTTCCTTTGGCTAATGCTGTTTTAGCTCTCAAACAAAGGTTTAAATCACATAAATGTATGGCAGTAATGTGTGTGCTTGTGTAAATATTTCTGCAGTTGCCAGATTTAGTTGGATTATGAATATGTGCTATGCTTTTATATAAAAATGTTCTAAAATTTTCTAAACCTATATTAGTATTACATGGTTGAGATAATCTTGGAAAGAAGAAACAATATTTCAGGTAATTCTCTGAAGAAAACTGTAAGCAAGGGTGAGCTATCCAGTCAATTTAAAATTAAACGTGTAATGCACAACACAAAGCTAAAAAAGAATCCACTGTTAATATGTTTCTGTCTATTAAGTGTGAAAGAGTGGATCATTAACAATCTTTCACTTCTTCAAACTAAACTGCTGAAAGTAGGAACGGAGAGGCAGCAGAACCCCATGACCATTGCAACCTGCTGCTTGCTCAGTAAAGGACTGTTTCTTGGGCTGCTTTATTACAGTGTCAGTTCCACTGGGAGCACTTTTCTAATTTGTGCTCTAACTAGGTACCACTTTCCAACGCGTGATTCCTGAGAATGGGCTGGCAGCTCGTGCACCGCATGAGGTCAAGCGAGTGATTTTCTGCACAGGAAAAGTGTACTATGATCTTGTGAAAGAGAGAAAGAATCAAGACCTGGAGAAACAAGTAGCTATAACCAGACTTGAACAGGTGAGCTCCCTGATCCTCAGATGGGGAGACTTTCAGCAAGGGGTTCCTATGCTTTTAAATAGATATCACTTGCCAGAAAGGATGGTGGTAGCATTTTTAGAGCACTTTGCATCTTGCAAGACACGGCCTTGTGGAGAAGGAACACATCAATAAGTATCCTGGACACTGAGATCCAGAAAGCTTGATGTCTTTTCCAGAACAAAGTACCAAAGTGAAGGTTACAGTATGGTGGCCCCTAAATTTGTATATCCAATCTGCTAGTTTAAATGTTGTGAACAGTAGACTTTGAGCTATATTGTCATTCACTAATTAAGGACTTGTATTGTCACAGCTACTTCACTAGAGAAACTGTAGGAATGCAGGAGATCTGGATGATGACCTACTTCTGTTCATACTGGTGCCACTATAAAATATATGTGTATTCATTTCTGACAGCATGAAATCAATTAAAGAAATATGGCTCACTTTAAAGAACCTAATATTGGGTAATTGTAATACCCAATAGGTAAAAGGCTTTCCTACCAGGGGCTAACACCATGTAAGAGAAAGGTCTGCCAGTTAACACCCTCTCTTTCCAGATCTCACCATTCCCTTTTGACCTGCTGAAAGAAGAACTTGAGAAGTATCCAGGTGCTGATCTAGTCTGGTGTCAGGAGGAACACAAAAACAGTGGATATTATGATTATGTCAAACCTCGTTTCCGCACTATTGTGAACCACACTCGACCTATATGGTATGAGACTTTAAACAATTGCTCTATCTCCTGGGCTGATTTGTTTGCTTTTAAATATGCTTGCGATTTTTTTTTTTTGCTTTTAAATTTTCTCTGATTTGAGGATGTTATTCATGGGGAAGTCAGGTTCTTCACAAATCAAAACCTCTGAGTTTGTGTTCCTGGGTGAAGGAGGGAAAAGTCTAGCTATTTCTCAAATACATCATGCATATCTTGCTCCTCCTTGTAGTTCTAAAAGAAAACCAGTAGCAACTAGTTCTGTATTTATTGCCACTTAGCACAGCGCTTAGCTCTCCTGGATTTTTCTGTCTTGTTGTCTGAGATTCTGTCTTTTTTAAGAAATTCACTCCAAATACTAGGTTTCTGGAGGGAACGGTTGTTATAAGAGCTCAGTTCGGGTACCTTTGCATTTATTTTAGATGATTGACTCTCGGATCTGCCTATGCAGCTGTTGGAGGAATGAGTGTCTTCATTGCCAAAAGCAAGTTAATCTAATTATGAGACAGTGTAGCTGGCTGCCCTGGGAGGGACTGGGGAGAAGACACAGCTTAATATTGATGGGACGGCGAAAAGAGGGGGAAGCTGACCAGAAGGTGTAACTGATGGTGCAACTTAGATTGATTTTTATTTAAGAAAGATTGATGATTAAATGTCCAAATCTGCCAAGCTGACTTGAATGCATTTAGCAGCATGTTCTCATGCTTGCTAGTGTCAAAATAGTCTCTCTTCTCACCTCATCTGTCTGCCCAATTCTTTTTGTCACAAAGGTATGTTGGTCGAGAGCCTGCTGCTGCAGCTGCCACAGGCAACAAGAACACGCATCTGGTGTCGCTCAGAAGGTTCTTGGATACAGCTTTCAACCTAGAGGCCTTTGAGGGAAAGACATTCTAACTGCAGGGCACCGACCCATCTCTGACTAGTAGTCTCTCAAATCACTGCATCCAAAAGAAGAAAAAAAAGTGGGAAAACCACTGGAAATTATGTATTTTTGCTTTACCAGATAAAATGATCCAGCAGCTGACTTCATTAATCTGCACCTTGCTCCCCAGTTTGTAAGGGAAAAAAAAATTCCAGCTTACCTTCTACCGTTTTCTCATCACCTGTCTATTTAGATTGGGACTTCTTTGGCACAAGGAGAGTCTCCTATCCAAGGATGCAGTGTCTGGCTCAGTGAGGCTCCAGTCTCAGTCTGTGGGCACTGTCTAATTACTGTAAGTAAGTAGAGCAGGCATGGACAGCATGATGGTTATGCATATCCCTGAAAAAGAAGAGAGTACGTTTGGGAGCCACTAAGGAAACAAGATGCATTGTTACAAGGAAAATGGTTGGCAGTTATTTCTAGATATATTGGAGAGGAGTAATGAAACCGAAAAGCAAAGAGTTGATAGATGACTTTGGTAGAGAAGTGTACTGGCCGTGGTTGTTGGAAGGAGGTGGTAAGGTAGCCTGGTGATGTGAGGAGGAGGCTGGAAGTAGGGAGTCAGATTACAAAGTTGCTAAACTATGGGTGATAACAAAAGTAGCGTGGACTGCTTAGGTATGAGGTGGAGGAGGGTGATGAAGGCAGAAATAAAAGGGACCAAGAAAAGGTTTGTTGGGGGTAGTTGAGGAGGGAAGAAGTCCACACAAGACCATCTGACAGAACAGTGGGTGATCAGCAGGAGAATTCAGCATCAAATGTCTTCAAAAGTACGAGGCAACAGCACCAATTGCTCCCACTCCCTGGGCTGCATGCTTTGATGCTCTGTGGTATTACGGAACTGTGGGGTCTTGTGAACACCCTCATTTTGGATGAATACTCTTTCCCTCACCAGACTACTAGGATCTGCTTTTCTTTGACCTGGTGGCACCTGTAAAAAGATTGTGTTTGGATGAGAAATCTGTGTTTGTGCAACAAGTAGTGGGTTCTCTGCTTTGTCCAGTACAAATCCCCGCCCCACATCTCCTTGCTGATATTAATTCAACTCTGAAGTGGCAATTCCTGATTTAGTCACACTTTTTTATGTTAAGAGGAAGGTGGACAAGCAACAATTGCCCATTGACCAAAGGCACATGCTGTGGTTTTGTACAAGTAGTAACTGATTTTTTTTTGTCCCTTGTGTTTACTTGTCAATTAGGATATCAATTGCCATGTACTTTCAGTATGGACGTAAAAGTGAATTGCCTGTAAGAGCTGGCTTTGTGTAAGGCGGCTAATGTACAGCAGGTGCTGGAGGGGAGGGAACTTCTCGGGAGATAGTGCTTGGCTTTCCAGGCGGCACTGCGCAGCAGGGTGGTCTCAGAGTGCTGCTGCCTGGGCTTCCTCCGCAGCGCTAGAAGGCAGGTGGGCACAGCTTTCCTCTCCCCTCTTAATAGAAGAACTTGTGTTGTCAGAAGTCCTGTTCCTTCTGCCCCAGGAGAACTTGGGTCTGGATGAGCCTTGTGACTGCAGGTTTCTGCAACACTAGACTATGTGGTGGCAGGAGACTTCTTCCTTTCTTTCTGCTGGCTGGCAGAGGAAACTGCTCAATTACGAGAGTAAGTGGTGTAGTACGCAGAGGAATGGCCATGCCTGTGTTGAAGCAGGAAGCAGTAACTAGCTGCAGAAGGGCCCTGTGCCCCTGCTGTGCCTGGAGGGTTACGCTAGATCTGAGCAGCAGATACATCATGACAAGTGACTGGAAAACACGTAGATGAAACTTCACCCCCATCTCCAATTCCCTGTCCTGAATTCCCTGTTCCCATGCTCCTGGGACATAGTTGTGTTCTTGGCAGTAAATTTTACCCTGCTGCTGCTGTATTGGCTGTGGCATAACAAGGCTTGACAGTTTATGCCCGATTCAGAGAGTCGGGTGGTGCTGGAAAGCTTCTTGGCTCGTCAAAATAAAAAGCTGTATTAAAAACTTTTAGCTATGATCAGGTACTACTTGTCCAAGCAGGTTACCAAAAAAGGGATGTGTGCCTTATGCTGTCCCTTTATTTGGCCTGGAGACAACATGACAGTGGAAAAAAATAATCCTTCTGTCAGAGCATAAAATTGATGTGGTAAGGTACTTACCAAACGGTCTAATATTCGTGAAACCCAGTAGCATCCTTTTAAATCAGGCTGGTTGCCTTGGGCTTTTTCTCTCATTGAAACAGTGAAGCTAATTCAGTCTTTTGAAACCTAATGAACTTGGAAAGCACTGCAGTTGACAGCAGCAAAGATTGTCTCCTGTCCATTTCTATAGCTCAGAACATTAAGCTGATAGGCAGTAACCACCACCCGAAGTATTTTAATGCTTTTATGAATGCTTGTTTCTGTGGCAAGAATTGAGTGCAGCTAAATATTGCTGGCACCATTTATTGTATTCTCAGTTTGCATAACGCAGGTCAGTGCTGCATGAAATATGATAAATGCACTTGTGCCACAGTATTTGCAGAGGTAGAAAACAAAATTAACATAGAAATGTATGTGGTAAATGACAGGTTTCCATTTTCATTGTGTATCGTAGATTGTGGCATAATAGTTGCATTAAAATTCCATCAAAGAATGTAAACAACGAGTAAAATAAAAATATGTAAGAATGAAATTCTTTGTTATGGCTGTTCTTTTTGACAGTTTCTCCTCTGAGTGCTGGCATTGGCATCCCATTCGTAAGAGTGCTAGGGCAGCTCATTTTTCCATTTTCTGTTTCCTCAGTAATGGTTTGTTGAAACATAGTAGCAGTGAGAGAGACAGCATTTGGACTAGAAAAAGATAATTATTCAAAACCATTGGGTTAAAAGTAGTAATAGCATTGAGGTTATATTAGAATATTTTGTTTTATTCTACTCTTTTTAAAGTAATAAGTGAAGACATTTCTATTTCAAGCAGAATTTTTAAAATACTGGAACTAGGCTGGAATTAACGTCTCTAATTTCTAAACACTGGAATTAATTTCTCTAAACATGTTGGCTCAACATATGTTTCTATTCTATTACTTCTCCTGTTGCCTGCACTTTCAGACAGTAAATGTTCAAAAGCTATTAAAGCATTATAAATTGCTAAATGCACAGATTATACTTATTTGCAGAATTCTGCAGCTTTTCTTCAACGAGGCCCCTTGAATAAAAAACTCTTACAGAGAGCTCCTAAATCGATGCACATTAAATAGGTGCATTACCAACAATGAATGCAAGTTTCTGTAATGGCAGCTTTAAACCAGGTTAAGAATCTCTGATCTCACAGAAAACAAATACTTTGTTAGAACTAGCTGACAAGTTAAATACTTTTTACATAGTAAATAGCAATCAGTTAATCTGTGTAGGGTGTTTGAAAAGGTCTGAAGTGTTACATAAGCTGCTTCCGCAAGTAGTCTGCACTGAAATTCAAATCACAGCTTTGGAACTCAGAAGGAAGAAACAGCAAATGTTAGAATCAATTGACTTTATCATATTTGCGGGTGAGATACCACATCATGCATGGCTGCAACAGCAGAAGACTTGCTAAGACAAACAGTTTCTGTCACCGAATTATTTTTGTTTCCTAGTAGCTACCTGATGAACTGCGCTAACAGCAGGGGTGTGGTTGGTGGAAATCTTTGCTCTACCCATGGTACAGTTGGAGTCAGTCTGCTAGAGCAGAGGAGTAACCTGTTCTCCAGAAACGGAACCGTCCTGCTTGTTCTAGGAGGTAAAAATTAATGCATGGGACTAGACAAGAAACAGGAATGTGTATGCATTGTTTGAACTGAGTAGATGAAAGTATGTGTGTCGGGGGGTGGTGTTTGTTTCTTTTTTGTTGGGGTTTGGTTGTGGTTGGTTTTTTTTTTTTGGTTTTTTTTTTTTTTTTTTGAAGAACCCCTCGGCTGGACTCTCTGGCCAGTGTCTTAAGAGCTCTGGTAGCTCTTACCCTGGTGCACAAACAGCAGACCAGCTGCCTCTGATACAGAGTTGGGAATAACCCTCGCTGCTAATAGCAAAACGAAAACTTCAGAACCTCTGCTCTACACACGCGTGTGCACACACACACACAAAAGTGTCAAAAAAATCAGCCTTTTGATTGCTATTAACTTTATGCAGGTGTCACAGGCTACTGTTGCTCAGTCTAGCTTTTTGCCAGTGGTACAGATGACTGAATGTTGTTTAAAATATGAAATAGAGGTGCACTCAAAAATCACGTAAAGCCAGAAAATCCCTACAAGCAGATGAAATATCTTTGTAAAGTTAACAAGTCTGGTCAAAGATGGAGGAAAAAAAAAAGCCTGCTGTTGTCTTGTGTGTTGGTTTGGTGAATTCAGTATGTTTTAATTTTACAGGCAACTGCTCAGGTTGGTGCTGGGCTATGGGGGTCTGCCAGGGCACCTGCCAGGCTAATGAGTTACCCAGCACAGGTGACTACTTAATTATGGCTGGTGGGGGTGGCCGAGCAAATGCTGCCAGTGATTAACTCGTATAAAGCCCAGGGTTTAGTCCCAGCTGGCCCATCTCTTATCCCCTTGGCATCATCCCCTAAATACTTAACCTTGTTTTCCCCAGAATGGAGGGCTGTGGCTGGGCCCTGGGCACCTGCAGTGGGCCCCTGCGTGGGCCTCTGTGGGGCATTGCCAGCCATTTCTGCTCTAGGAGGGACAAGAGTTGTGGAGTTAAACAACGGCAAAGGAGGCTGAGGGTGGCTGCTGGGAAAGGCTCGGGAGGGAAAGGCGGCCATAGGCTCCTGGCACTTTCTACGGGCAGGTAAGAGACCCGGCTGGTGGGAACTGGGCAGAAGTCCCTCATCCTGCCCTCGGGGTGAAAGGAACACCGCCCTCTGAATTATTACCAGAGCTTCTGTGGGCTTCAAGGCCTAGAGAAAAAGTCACAGTGTGGCCAGGGATTTCTGATGAAAACAACTGGCAAAAGCTGCTGAGGATGTATAATTACTGCCGTTTGCAGCGTAAGTGCATGAGGTTTGTTTGGAAAAGGTGAGGAAACCTTTGAGTGAAAGATGGTAGAGAAATGCTTGTTTTGTTTAAAAAAAAAAAACAAAACCAAACAACCAAAACACAACAAAACAAACCTTTAAAAATCCCTTGTCCTTCTGTGGGTGGAGGGGAGGAATGACTTGCCTTTTGCCAGGCTGCAGCCATCATCCCCAGGCAAGGTCTGCTGGGAGGGACAGACATCGGACCACTGCTCTTCCCATGTCCTGTGGACCAGATTGCAGGTCTTGGAGCTTTGATCATACCTGTCGTACAACCTTGCTGTGCTGATGAAAACATGGACTGTTATAGTACACCAAAACAATCCCTGCAGATGAGGGTAATTTTGCATGTATCTTTCCCCTTGTTCTTGGGTAGTAAAACTTACTGAGTAGAATAACTCCAACATGAAGCTTTAAATGTCAAAAGGCATTCAAGATTTCTGTTAGTTCTGATTAAAAAGTTTGGGGTTTTTTTTTTGTTCCCTTTGGTCATTTAGTAGTTCTGCAAAGTCCAACTGTGTAGCAATAGGAGTCTTGATTTGATGGACTCTACTAATTAAAAAATGATTATTGAAAGGTTTTTATTCATGTTTATGCAGAACAAGGACAGAGACTAAGTGGGTACATTTTCTTAATCATCAGTGTAAGATATCAGGAAATAGCATGCAGACTGAAATAGAAATTCAAGATACTTGCAAGAAGGAAACAGGTGAATATTGCCTCTTTTCTAATTCCTGCTTTTTTTTTTTCCTAAGTCTTCAAACCACTTCTGATTTTAGATACTTCTCAACACTTACTTCAGATTGTGCTTTTCTTAATGCTATTATTTAAAGTGTAGCCTATTATCCAAAAGGAATAAAAGAACAAAAGGAAAAATTGTTCAGGAAAAATAATATTTTAGAGATTTACTAGCTTTGATTGAAAATGTTCCACAGAGTTCTTCAAAGTTTTCAATTATTAATAAGTGCACCAGGCGGTTCCTTTGTGATATTTAAGTGATGCAGTCATTAATGGCAAATGGAGATCTAATTTGTTTAGAGGGGAAAACAGTTGTAGTCATCACTAAAGGTGCTACATGAAACACTGAAATAGAATTTCTGTTGCAGAAATCTTTATTTCCTATTCAGTAGCCCATAAATTCACTGATACTCTCATAAAGGAGCACAGAGAAACTTTCTGCCCACGTCATACCCAGCCAGCTTTATGTTCTCCTCCCCTTCAGGAGGGAGGGTGTGCTCAGACTATGACAAGTGAAGAAGTTCTGCCCAAGAGCTCAGGTTGGCTCTCAATT
The DNA here is from genome assembly GCA_031468815.1 of Morus bassanus. Classification (NCBI taxonomy): domain Eukaryota; kingdom Metazoa; phylum Chordata; class Aves; order Suliformes; family Sulidae; genus Morus; species Morus bassanus. The sequence goes on from CM062583.1 coordinate 11,375,537, forward strand.
ATTTCCCTTGGATTGACATTAGACACTCTCAGTGTAATGGGTTTGGTTTAGTAGTGATTTAAGTGACCCCATTTCAGTTGGCCTTGCAGTGAAATAACAGCTCTCTGCACAGGGGATTGGTTGAAGGGCGGTGGTGTTTAGTGCTCTCACAGATTTCTCCCTGTACCTGTGATGCCACCCAGGGTAGAAGGAAAAGGGCAGGTTGGTGTTAGAAGGTGCCTGAAAATGCGCCCTTGGTATCCTCTGCCTGGGCCTTGGCTGTGCCACAGAGGAGAACTCGCTTCTTCTTTCTCGTCTCCGAAAACGACCTTGCCCAGGTTGCGAGGTTACTTCTGCAGTGACCCCTTAGGCAGTCTTGCTGGGGTTTCCAGTAAAGCTCCTGTATCTGTAGTAAGTCAATTCCACAGGAGAGGCCACGAAGTAAATGTGAACCATCACTGTGTGCTGGCCAGGGCTTTGCAAGGGTAAACGTAATCAGTAAAAAGCAAAACACATTTGAAGAAAGAGTATGTTTCTCCTCATTTGAGGAAAGAGTGTATTTCCCCAAACGAGTGTCCCCACTGCTGTGGATAAAATAGAGAGGATAAAATAAAATTGTCTAATACAGAACATGATAAAATGATCGTACATAATTCCTCATGACTAGAAATAAATGTTTAACAAACTGCTCCCAATAGGCTTGTTAAAGATGAAATATTTATTACTATATGTTAATTACAGGGTTTAAACAGTACTTGAGTAATTTAAAGGGATTGGCTTTGTCTTGCCTTCAAGAATTTTATGTGATTAAATCCCTCTTCATCAGCTGTTCTTTGTGCTAGAGTGGTTTGCACAAACATCCTTAACTAAACAGTGTTTGCAGTGTTGATTATGTTGTGTAGGATGAATAGTGGACAGTTTTCTTCATGAACTTCATGGCCCAAGCAAAATCAAATTCCATCAGAATTAATGTTTTTGGATGTGGACTGAAACACGATAGCTTTTCAAGTCTAGAAAATTCTTATTAATATAGTAAAGTTCTATGTTACTCCTGGGATATTAGTCTCTGACACTAACAATCATTTTTGGAGAAGTCTGTGTGTACTTTTTTGGGGGGGCGCAATATATGAGAGAACTACATATACATAAAGTACACCATGTAAGTTGTTGTCCTTCCGCTGAGCAGCTTAAGATATCAAAAGAACCATAAATATTTTGCACCTTTACATCTTAAATACTGGTTTGTGCCAGCATATATTGCACAAAATTATTGTGAGGAAAATTTTTGGTTTATCAGAACTTCAAACTATTGTTGACAAAACTGTCATTTTAGAGTTGATGAAGAGCTGAAGCTGCGTGTTGCTTTGGGACTCTTCATTGCAACAACCTACTGCCTATTCAGAAGGAAAGACAAACAGAAATAAAGCAACTTAATCACCAGTGATTCTAAACAGTTCCTAGTTACACGCTTAGATAATTAACTTCTCCTGTGATGTGCTCATTTAATAGATACCTGGTCATATGTGACCATGTTTATTTAATGTGCTCTGCAATATTTATACCACAATACACCCTTCTCATTATAAACCAGACATTATTTAATTTATTTACGCACACACAAATTCTGAAGCTGTTGCTTAGACAAAACTCTATAGGCTTCAGGAAAATATATCTCAGTATACATGTCGGTATATGACTGCACATAAATAGCTTCTGCAGGGACTGTCAGCAAAAAAAAAAAATCAATCTGGTATTTTTCCTTCTCTTCAGCATCACTGTTCTGATATTCACGTGCATTAAAAAATTAGGAACATGCTACATGAAGTGTGATTATTTTTTTCTTCCTTTTTTTTGTTAGGCCTTTATCACAGCCCTCAGGCCCCTCATTAGGCTGATCAGTAAAATTGTATTTTTCATAGTGAGCACAATATTGCGCAGCTCGTGAGCGCAATAGATTTATGCAGAACTCTAACTTTGTGGTACTCGTCTCCCTAACAAAGCCCAAAGGGAAGCAAACAGAGATCTCTGTAGCATATTCTGTTCCCCAGAATTAATTCCAAAGCCTATGACCACTAATTTGTAATGTTTCTGGCTATACTTTATATGACCTTGGTGGATGCCTTCCTGGGTACATTTACGTATACGCCTTACACGTGTATGTGAGCAAATATTTATGTGTCTGGATAGTGCCTATGTGTGGGTGCGGAACGACCCTGTCTTTCCTTAAAACTGCCTTACAAAACTGATCAAAACTGAAGGTTGTAGCAAGTGAATGGCCACATTTCAAATTAGTCTTAAATTAGTAATGCATCTTGTCTCTCACTTGAATGAACCTATACTGAGTTATGAGTCTTGTAAATATGTGCCTTGACGGAGCAGAAGAATCCCGCATGTATTCTCTTGGGCTGTTTTCCACTCATAACACATGTGGGCATCAATAGGGAATGTTCTCAACATTTTAAACAAAAATACCTTAAAATAACCAGAAGAAATCTGGGCAGTTTAAAGCAACTGTTAAAGACAGAGGTATCGCTTTGTTCCCTCCCTTTTAAGCTGAGGGGAAAAAAAAAAAAAATATTTAAAAAGAAAAAAATTACTGGAATAAAGCATTTCCCTGCATTAATTATGGAGTGCCATACAACTAGTTGTACAGCACTTTTTAACTGGAGAATTGGAAAACGTTTTAGGGAACACAAGATCTCTGTGACTCGAAGCTGTTATCTCCGTTTCAGGTGAAGGAGATGGAGAAGTAATTTCCTACAGACTGCAGAGTGAATCTGTCACAGACTTTCTCTTAATATGTAGAAATGATGCATGGAAGTTCTTAGTGCTGCCATGTTTAATATCATGTTACTGGATGGCCAATATGCAAAATGAACGGGAAGGAAATTTAATTATGTATTGTTGATAGTTTAAAAAAAAACCAAACCCAACTATTAAAATAATTCAACTTTGTTCCTCTAATGAAGCTTAAACTGTTTTCTGAGAACTGTGCTCATATCAGCTGTACGTTGGTTTAGTTTTCCAAGTACACGATCAGAAGTGCACCCACAGGAAGCTGATGATTACCATCGTACAGTCACTTTAAAACAAGCAAAACATGTCTGAGAATGAATCGTATCTTTTCAACTCTTCTTGGGTATTTGTATGGAGTGATTTCCCTCCCGTGCATCGCTTCCATCTCCACAAAAGTCCTCCTAGGCCTTTGCGGGATTTTTTGATCAGACTGGCCATTATAAAAGTGTACATCTCTCCTAGCAATACTTCTGCCACTTTTGCATTAGGCTTCTATGAATAAGCTACTTGAAAATTAAGTGGCTGCTGTCTTTAATATGATAATGTATGGGATAAACTCCTACAACTCTTGTAAGGGGAAATGTCTTGTTGCAATATACAGCTTGTGCAGCCACTGGGAGTGATGGCCAAGAGCAAAATCTTCCTGTTTGCTGAGAGTGTAAAGACCATGTCAGTAGCATGTTGTATAATGCCAGCTTGCTCCTTTTGAAATGTGCTCCTCATATGAGGAAAAAGCTTCATCTCCTTTAATGTTGTTTGCAACCAAACACCAAAAAAGTGCCTAAATTAGGAGCCCAGAGATCCTATGGTCTATGCTTAGTAGAGATCTGAATTGTTCTGTGGCGATGCCTCTCTCCATCAATTACAGAAGTAGCCTAGGGCAAGCCAGCTCCTAAACGAAGTGCTTCAATACAGTGCCTGCAATTAAAGGTGATGAACTCAGACTTTGGAGGAGCATTCTGCAAGGGGGAGCGGATGGGGTGCCACGCAATCATGCTGCTGCACAGCCTATGCTTGGTGCGGTTGTTTTCATCTTCTTTTAATGAATCAAGTGTTGTTAATTTGTTTCTTGATAGCTAATGATTTTTTTATTTTCCCTCCCCTTTTGAAGAAATTACTGGAAAAACTCAGATTTTTGGAGCCATTTGCAAAACATAAGGAAACGCGCATGATGGAGCTTAATCATGTTATAAGAGACTGTTACTCTAAAAGGCGAACTATTTTAGTTATATTGTGTTATTGTGCCATTAGTACCATTTGACTGCCAACTGTGCAGCAGTGGGGCTCCAATCAACAGGCGCTTTTGTGTGTTTTCCATTGCAAATAGTGCCAAGGATAGGAGGGAGAGAGGCTCTTAGCAGTACAATTTTTTCAGTGATTAAAAATACTTGAGATCCATTTCAGTGATCAGAAATGTGTCTTAATGAGACAATTAGTCAAACCATAAAAGCTGCATAGCGATTTAGTTGGCATTACTACCGGAATAATTTGCTGCTGCTGTTTTCTTCCTCCTGATTTGACTTTATTACAATAGTCTGGAGGAAAGTCTCTGTAGAGAGGACTTGCAGGCTAGGTTCAGTTCTCAAATGGCCATGACTATCAGTGGGGCAGATAATCCCCTTAAAAATGAGGGAGACTTTGAGGAAGAAAGTGGTTATTTCACCTATAAAAAAATTAAATGCCTTTGTCCAAGCGGCTACTAGAGTGCCTTCAAATATTCAGGTGCCTGCTAGTGCCATGGCAACTAATCACAGGTAGTGTTTGGGGGACGGGTACCAAACTGAAAGGGCTACTTCAAATTTGTATTTATTTTTCCCTTCTGTAACAAAAGCACAAATACAGGGCCTGAGATCTCTTTGTGCATTCTAGCCGGCTGTGTTCAAGATATATGATGGAGCTAATTTTTTATCTCACTGGAAGATATCTCACTGTCATATTAAAAATCTTTTCTCGTCTGTCTCTGGTCTTTCAAAATTTGGTTATAATATTACTCTAAAGAAAAGTCAGAGTAGTTGTTCTCAACCTATACTTGTCTTGAAGTTTGCTGCTTCTCTTTTAGACCTGAAGCCTTGTGTTCCTCAAAGCTTGTTTGTATTTATTCCAGCTAAACATGTTGATCTGTTAAGGCTTAATATCTTCCTACAAAACTGCTGGCATCCTGACTTGGAGGTGTGTCAGAAACGTCCTCAGAGTGTTATTACAGAGGGCGCTGAACACAACAAAACTAAAACTTTTTTGAAAAAATAAACTAGTCACACTGGTGTGTTCATCTGCCTGGAGCATTTCCATTGATGTTCACGGCACTCCATGCTCAAGAGGTCTAGGGAGTTTAGTCTTCTATTTTGGGGAGTAAATTCTGCCCGGAACTAACATTATTTAAACCAGCTTAGTCTAATTAATTTGCACTTACCTAAGAGGCCAATAAACAATTCACTGCCAGAGCAGAAAGCCATTTGTTGGTGTCACACTGACAAATGCAGTAGGGTGGGTATTTTTGAAGTCCCTCTCTGTGCCGAGGGCTGCACTGGAGCTGGAGGCTGGAGCTGGGCTGTGGTGCAGGACAGCCTGCTCAGGAGTTACAGCTCAGGGCCACAGCAAGGTGTGAACTAACTCACTGCTGTCCAGGGCAGAACTAGAGCGGGGCGGCAGCTGCTGCCTGTGTGAACGTCTGCTGCAGAAAGTGCCTTCAGTATCTGCGCCAAACTTGATTGTATTGATCTTCTCAATATGGTTCAGCCTGAACGTTTTCACTTTTCTAATCTTGTTATATCAGAGTTGTAGAAGGTAAAAATGTTTGGGTCTTCTAAAGGGACAACATAGTTTCTGCTTTGCTCGACTTTAACTATAAGTATTTTTGTCTCACTAAAGAATATTGGTTTAATGCCTTTGTAATCTGTAGGCCATCGGTAAGGGGACTGTCTTTGGGCATAGCAATAGTGTTATTTTGCGTTGGATCTGTATCCCCTTAAACGTGGTTTGGTTATTTGTAACTACAGCTATCTCCCTGCAGGTTACAGCTGATAGGAGATACCGAGTGGTAGGAGTTGTCTTTGGTTTTATGCTGGACACCCTGTCTCTCCTGCAGCCGCACTAGAAACTGCAGCTTTGCTGCTTAGTGCTCCTGAACCTCAACAAATGCTGTGTTTCTTTGTTCACACTACTCCGTTAGGATGCAAAGACTGACGACTTCTTTCTTTCATAACTAATTATGGGGCAAACTGAAAATTGCTCTGGGTACCAGCATTCTGGCATACAAGTATTTGTGAACTGCTGAATTTACCTGAGTCAGAACTGTTTTTAAAATGAAGTTGAGGTTGACAGTCTATCTTGCCAAATCAGAACCAAAAAAGAAGTTTCATACTCTAGTTATTGGGGGGAAAAAATAGACAGGCAAAGGCAGCATTACTTTTGAGATACCTGGAATATCCATTGTGTTAACACCCAGTCAGCTTTAATCCTGTCCTTACAGCTAAACCAACTTCTTCCTTTCTGTACCTTTGGGCTGTGTTTAATGATGCACGAATGTTCTCTGGGACATCCGCAGCCAAGAGAAGAGCGGAACTGGCACATCTGCATGAATATGTGTGGGCTGATCATCAACTATGAAAGACTTAGAAAGTTTCCTATGCCAGAGATGATAATTTCAAAAAGTTGAAAGAATGAAAGATATCCAGGAGTTTCATTCTTCTTTTAATTAAAATCAAATTATTAGAATTACATGCAGGTCACAGTTCTACATGAATTTATAATATTCAGGGTGGTAACATCTGACTGGTTCTGGAAAAGGCAGTATATTCTTATTTGATTGACACATGGGTGTAACAAATAAGATTATCTAGAGTTTCATTAAGAGACCTAGAAGTGTAAAGAACCAACTGTATCCTGACATTTCTAATACCTTTGTAATACAAGTAAATTGCCTGACAGAAAACCAAGGTAAAAGGGAATGCGTCCCTGTAAATCACTAAGCATTTAACACTGCTTTTCTGGCTTCTTCACAAAGTGGATCCTACTTGCCATCACCTCCTAAAGGAGAAAAACACAACTTACAAAGTATATGCAAGTACATTTATTCTTATTTTACATTTCTACTTCTTATCCTACTATCTATATTCCTTTGCATTCTCCCCCACAGTACATGGACTCAGCTTGGCTCTACCCTGGTTAGCTGCATAATCTGAGATTGATTCAGCTTTGATCTGGAGTTGAAACAGAGCAAAAAGTGAATGCAGCAGTGCAGGTCATTCAGCAGAGAGTAGCATGGCCTCTTAGCCAGTACTTCACTGTCTGGCGTAGGTCTAGGATTGGGACAAAAAAAAAATATGTATTTTGTTGGAAGAAATTTTGAACTGGAACTTCCCAGTTCCTGGCCTGTCTGCCTTCCTTGCAGGAGGGTGAAACCGCCTAAGCTGTGGTGCTGGAAATGCCATTATCCTTGGTCAGTTTTCTGCTTTTGCTCCACAGCTCCAATCCGCAGCGCTGGAGAGGCTGTTGAAAAGTGGGCAGGTGAGAAGCAGTGGCTTTCAGCCTTTCTCTGGAAGCCACTTGCACAGGAGATGAGAAAACTTTGCGGGGGGGGCGGACAAAAAAACCCAAAGAAACTAAGGCCCAAGCAAAGAAAAATATTTGCTATTTTGAAAGCAAAAGAATGTCCTAATACCTCTGTGGACTGAAACCTAGCAGGTTTTCTTGTGATTGTGTGCTGGTGCATGTGGGAGGGCCCCGAACAGTGCTGTCCCAAGCATAGCCTTAACTCCCAAACCATCCTCTCTTTTGACTGTGCCCTTCAAACTGCCTCAAATATGAAGGAGTGCAGAGCTTAAAAGTGTTAATGTTGACAGAACCTGGGCTGTTTATGCCTTAGGAAGGGCTCACTTCAAAATGTAAGTGCTTTCAGCGAGAGACTGCAATGAAAGAAACTCGGTATTTGCCAAAATCCAGGTCATTGATGTTGCCACAAAATACAATCTCCCCATTGACCACCCACTCTGCAGTGTTCCAGTCTGGTATCTCTTCCAGAATAAGATGATGTCCTTCTGCCTTCGGGACGGCTGGGAAAGGGCAAAGAAGCAGTGGCCAGTACTGTATTTGCTTGGTTTCCTGTGAACTCCGAGTATATCTAAGTTTTAGCACTTACGAGGGCAAGGAGCAAAAAACAGTGTTAATGTAGTTAAGTGCTGTACAAAACTCCCCTCAAATCCTATCAGCTTTAATCTCTGGCTTCACTACTATTACATTAATGGATCTCCTTTGAATGAAGCCTCCACCCTCTGTCGTTTCCAGTTCTAGCAGTAAAAGGCAAGAAATTCATTATTATGTACTTGTATTTGCTATTAACTGGCACAGCAGCCATAAGAAATGCAATGCATTTATTTGTAAGTACCATGGAATAAGACTAAATTGAAAAGAAATCTCCAATAAATGTTAAGATGGTGCTATAGAACAGCTGGAACATTAAGTGAACAACCTTGATAACCCAATTGTTCATTGACGCATAATTCATTTCGCATAATTCAATTCCTCAGGACGTTAAAGACTTGAGATTTTGTGAAGCTGAGAATCAAACCAGAAGGGACAAAATCCTCTCTCGACCCACATATTTGTTTAGATGAATTAGGTGCTTTTTGGGTTTATTACAGTACATTGTATAGTGTTGTTGCAAATTAGTCAGAACTGGGGAAATAAGAGAACTGGCCGATAATGCAATTCCAGCAATGCAGAAATGCCACGTGCTTCTGCCTGGGCCCCCATGGATTTAATTTTTTTAAAATTCATCTTATTCTGTTGCCTTGTTTTACAAGGCAGAAGCAGATTCCTGTATAGGCAAACATTCAGGGTCTCGCCTTTCCAGGGTTTTATCAGCTATGTGTTAAGGCTGAGACAGCGTACTGACCAGGACACATCATTACTTTGGCAGGTAGAGGTGCCGCTTCCGCTATCCCGGTTCCACTCCAGCTGTATGACTTGCAAGGGTTGGCATTTCTCAAATAGGTAACCTAACTGCATCCACCTGTGGCAGCTGTTTGCAGCATTTTAATTCAACTTACTGAAAAACTACAGAAAGTGGCTGAGGAAGGAGTCTGGTTCATAAAGCAGCACGCTCTCAGCTTCTGCTGCTGTTTTGACATCCTTATCAGACAGCTCTCACTGGTTTCTAGGAAGCTTTAGTGGCAATCTCTGACAATTAACTCACATTTGTAAAACGGATGAGGGGGATGACATTTCTATACTGTTGGCTCTAAACTAAAAAAAAAAACAAACCCCATACTGGTTTCCCTAGGTTGAGGCCTGGTCTCTCTCAGTCCATGTCAGGTATGTCGCAATGATCTAGGAAGCCCACTAAGAGAATTTGGATGAGTTACCAGTAGCCTATATATTGCATTAAGTCTTTGCAAGTTTCCAGTGTCAACCAAATACTGATTTGTCCGCTATTGAGTTTATCCTTCTTTTTTGTTACATCTATGTGACCTAAAAGCCTTTGTAATCACAAAATTTGACTTACTTGAATACATTAGATAACACATACAATTTGATTTATCTTGCAACTTCGGATGGATTTTGCTGGGAAGAAGTTTTTATTATGTATCCTCTTATAGATGTAAAGCATTAGAATGGAGAAAAACTGTTGCTCGTTCCCAAATAAACAAAATTCACTATGAATCAGAAAAAAATAGCTACACCTTCTTCTGTGGGCCATATGTCACTGCAGCTTTAGGTGTGGATAGTAAACTTCTGCAGTACTAGCCAACGCCGTAATACCCTGAAGCACGGCTCCTCCGTCAGATCTGTAGCAAGGCCATTTGAAGCCCCATGGCTCCCAGCCAGAGCCTGGCTGCGGTGCCAGAAGTCGGAGGGAGCGCTGCTCCCAAACACGGCACGGCTGCCCCCTGAGTCTGGGGGTGCCCGACACCTGCCTTATGGCTGGGAAGTGTAGGAGAGCGGTGAGCAACAGAAGTTACTTGGTACTCCCAGGTCCTTTGCTTTATAGCTAAATCCGAGCTTAAACATTTTTACCTTTGATTTATGAGTTTATTTCAGACTGTGTTTTTAATGAGGTTTGTATAAGTGGAAAAGAAAAGTATATACACAGTGGAATACAAGTTTATTTTAGCAAACATAGAAGATGGAAGTGTTTGTGCTTTCCGAGGCATATTTAAAGACCAGCTCTTTCCTTTGTCACACATGTAACGCAATTGCTAGAGCCTCCCTTTGCAGCCTGCGAGCTGTGCAACACTGAGACCCTTCGGCACAGCGTGACCACAGAGGACCCACAGGAAAATGAGCCTGGTGGATCTCGGTGCAAGGCTGGGACTGCCCCAGCTGCCTCCAGCTGCTGCCCCACCTGCTGCACCTTCTCTCCTTCAGGGGAAAATCAGAGCCCGGGGTCTGGCTGGGAAACAGCTGGGCGGCAGCAGGGGCCGTTTGTAGCCGGTGGTGGGGTGGGTTTTGTTGCCCCAAGGCTCGGGGCATTTTGAGGATTTGGCTGGCGCTGCTGAATGAGCCGGCTGCTGTGGGACACTGCAGGGCTCGCAGGCGGGAGGCACGCGCCGTGGCCACTGGGAGCCGTTGGGAGGCACTGGGAGCCGTTGGGAACCATTGGGGGCTGCTGGGAACCATTGGGAGCCACTGGGAACCATTGGCGGTGCTTCCCCCCCCATAAAGTCCTGTGCCTGCCCCATGGGGCACCCGGCGGGGGCTCGGGGTGCCGTGGCAGGGAGGGGTGGGCTCACGGGGGCAGGGGGCTGCCTGGCACAAAAAGGCGACAAGATCTTTCCTCTGGTAGTTTTTATTTGCAGTGCGGATACTCCGTCTTTTAAACAAGCTGAATTCGTGGTACCAGCGTATGCTTTGGGTCGTATATATTAATATAGACAGATAAATATATTTCAATAGATCACAAAACAGAAACAAAAGGTGCTATAAATACACATTTACATTTGTCATAAATCTATAATATAAAAATAAAAGTATCACTAAAATATTTTATGTTTTCCGCAACTCGCGCAGCAGCAGAAGTTCAGCTGTGTTCTCACAACCATGCCCTGCTTAACTACAGACCACAGAGGCGCTTTGGCAGCACTCAGAGGAGTGAGGCCAGGCTCTTACACCCTTAAACCACCACCGTTTTGAAGTCAAGTTTCTTTCGCTTTTGTTCACTGTGGATACAGAAGTTCACAAAAATTGGCTTTTTAATTTCCACGTCCCAGTACTGCATGTATGTGGGTGTACACCTATGGAGGGAGTGAAACAGTTACCTTCTTAAAATTCTCTTGCAGGGGGTTTGTGTGTCCCAGCTCCCACCAAGAGGTCTCATTAAATCATTGCCTTGTTACATTAATGTAATTACACTTAGTCTGTCGATCAAGATTTTCTCCCTTTTTATAATGAATGATCTATTTTACAGTTTTCTGGTTGGAAACATTTCAAAAGCTTCATGTTTGATTTCCATAAGTACATGTGCACAGACTGTGTATTTTTAAATTTCAGAAGAGAACTTCATTTGTATAATACAAATCATTTTAAATAAGAATGGAAAACTACCTATTTCCTGAAATCCTTAACAGATGCAGCCGTAGCTTGGACCCTACCACACAGGTGTCGGGGGATTCTGTTAACTGAGAAGAAGCACAGTCCCTTATGAAGCTCCTACTGGCAAACCGAGAAGTTTGTAATGCCCTGTGCTGTGAATTTTATCCATCTGTAATTTAATCAGGACTCTCCAATTTAAACACACCTGAACCGAGTCTGAAGTTTCTTGAACAAAGTCAGTACTTTGCAGGTAGCACTTTTAGCATGGGTAATGGCTGAGGTTAAGCACGTACCCAAATGCCTTCCTCTGGAGGGACTGAGTTCATTGAAGCTGCTCATTTCAAGTGTTCAGGCTGAATTCTAAAACCAGCTCAGTAAGTGTCAAAGGTACAACTATGGAATGGTTAGCTAAATAGATAGGAAGTATGGGTGGTTGCTGGTTTCTTCCTCAAGTAAAATTATGGTGTCAGTATTTTCCACCACCTGTATTTTCTGGTGTTGGGGAATCCCAAACACCTGTTACGGCAGCTGTAGACAAGTAAGGGGCTCTAAATGATGAATTGGTATAACATTTCAGGTGTGGTTGTAGTTTCTGCCTGGATTCTCAGTGACTGCGTGTTGAGTACGCTGTCTGAGCTACTGTTGGAATTCCAGCCAAAAAAGTAAAATGAAAACACAGATAATATTTGCAAATAAATGTCAGTACCTATGGAATTAGGAATACAAAATAAAGTTACATATTTCATTAGAAGCAAATTAATAAATAATCAAATATCTATTCACAGCATTTTTATACACTTAAAATATGGTTATAATTTTAAACATAAAATTATATGAAAAATTTTGAGACTGTAGTGCTACATTTATGTTAAAAATGCAGAAGGCTTTTGTAGTAACACAAGACAGAACAAAGCAAAATTACTGGGAATGTCTCAAAGTAATTTTCATAATTATAATACAGGAACAATTTAAAGTCATATTTTGAACAGTATATTCATTAAGTGAACATTTGGTTTGACTAAAAATTTTCTTGATTTTTTTTTTTTAATTTTTTTACATTTTAACTTTGGGACAGTTTTTATGCCATAATATTATTTATATAATCTAAAATAGGTTTTATCTTTGGTTTGAACCATAGCTCATGGAGTAATGAAACATACATATTTTTAAATGAATGCATTAACGTTAAAAAAAATGAGCCCAGCTCTCAATCACTGCAAATTAACATAGCTGATTTGCTCCAACATAGCTGACTTGCTCCAATTGATTACCAGGCCCACTGTGCTTTCATATATGGGGCCGTGGATAGCCTTTTTTCCAGCAGACTGCTTAATTGCATGTGTGCAATTCCAAAGAGGCGGTAAAATAAGCATGGACATACATAATCTACTGAATCTGTATCTAGAATTCTTAGACAGAAAGGTAGCTGTGCCTCTAGTTTATTGTAATAACTCTATTCTCCTGCTTTTAGGCTTGAGAGTGCTTAAGCGTGTTATTGTTCAGTCTACAAAGGAAGAAAAAACATCCCCACTTCTCCACGGGCAGGTAAGCAGCCCCTGGCCAAGCTTCTGAGTGTGCTCCAGCTTGTCTAGCAAGGGGTCTGCACTGGAGTTAGCGTCTTTAGTCAGTGAGTAAGTTGCGTTCTAACAATGGTGACTGAACACCTCTAAGCAAGGCAAAATATTTCAGCTTGAGAGAAGGCAACTGAAAATATCAGTCCTTGGAAGGATTTGTAGGGAATGAAAGAGATAATGAGAAAACCCTCAGGATAACACTCACAGAATATGGGAATTACCAGATACTATATTATTTTCCCTGATTGAATTTACTGTATATTGCAGAATATGATACCCTACATCTACTATTAAAAAATATAAAATATAAATCCCTCCTAAGTGGGATGATGCAAAGCTGATATGTGTACCAATACTCTTAAACTGGTATTTATAGGTCTAGCTTGGAGACTTCCTTATATTGGAAGTTTACCTCTTCATTCTAGTTATTTATTGCTCTTTGATTTTGTGTGGTTGTGTACACTCTTCTGCTAGTCACAGTGACTCAATTCATTCCTGTGCAAACAAAATAGGTCTTAAGTAGGATTGAATTGCACTTACGTTTTGTGCTTTGCCTCTCTGTCAGACTGGATTTTACTCACTGACAGAAAGAAATAATTAAGTCAATTCATTATGGACAAAATTCTCCCAGTTCTCTATGATTGATCTTATCTCCAATATGCTGCTTTCAGAATGGGACTGTGCTTGAGGCCAGTGCAAACCCAAATAAAGGCTAAATTATTTCTGCAGCATTTTTGAATTGGGGGAACACACAAACACTAGTGTAATCTTCCTAAGCTCTGTTTGTGGAAATACACAGCAGCCACTCTCAAAAATAATCTGCTTTTCTTATGTAGGAAATAGCGTGGTGGTTTTAAGTACACTTCATGCAAATTTTCAAGAGTTAATGGCATCAGACTATTATTGACAATGTTACTCTCAACATTCCCGATAGGGGAAATTTGCAGGAATAGATGTGAATATTTTAAAACTACTGGCAGGGGATATTAATTAATTGGTGCACCTTAGTATTTAATTTATGTCATATACAATCTTACTCGATTTTTTAGGTGATAAAATGGCATAAGTTAATTATGGTTAAAAATGGTAGTACAGCACATACTCATCTTACTTCCTTCTTCATTTCAGCCGGTGAGACCAAATCTCTTTTGCTGACTCACAAGCAAGAAATGGTAGATTTAGTACTTACAGAGTTTTAAATGTTGGCAACAATGTAAAACATAACATTTTGGTTCTACGCTAATAGATTGCTAGTACTATCTTGCCTTTGAACAGCTATGTCGTTGTTTCTTCATAAGGTTAATTCCGGAGAATAATTCCCACAGCCTCTTAGAGTTTGCGGTCACTCTGCAGCTGTGTGGCTGCTTCTTGTTTAGCAAGTGGCTTTGCCGTAGCAGAGTTGCATTTGCTGCACAGATCTCTCATTTCTAGGAGACTTTCTTCCACAGCTTTTGCAAACATGTCTGAGGAGGTTTCTTTACAGTCTTTAAAGCTTGAGATGCAGAATAGTATATGCTCTGGCTGAGGGTTATAGCATGCCCCATAACCATTGGGCACCACAGGCCCATAGCAGCAGAACATTTCCGTAGCGGTTGGAACCTGGTTGCAGGGAGAAGGTGATCTCTGATTAATCAGGGCACCTGAAATCAGCTGGTTAGGAATGAGGAGAAAGATAAACAAATGCTACAGATGCTGGAAATGGGGTGAATCCCCCTTGTAGAACATCACTTCCTTCAGAAGTCCAGACCTGGAGCTGACACTTGGGAGGTAAAAGCTGATCTCAGTATAGAATTTGTTTGCTCTGTTTATTTGCTACCGTTTGAAAACTGGTATCATTTGAGGCAGATATAATGCATTTCTTTGCTCACTTTGTATAGATCTTTAACAGCTATAAGCTTTCTTACTGACAGATAGGGAATTTTTAAGGCTGTATGTAATTCTGATACATAAAATTAAGATATATAAAACTTCTCTAAGGTTTCAATTTCTTGAGGTTACCTTAAGGTTATGTTAAACTTGTAACGTGAAGACTGTAATCAATTATAGAAAGTAGTACTGTCCATATCTAATAATCATTTATAATTGCGATGCTGTAAAAAACATATTTTAATGCATCTAGGTGCTATATTTCTATTACTCCTCGGTTTAATCATGGCCTAATACAGGAGTGAAACATTTTCCACTGCAGAAAATAAAAGATGTGTTAGAAATCTATATGTTTCAGACTTTGTGTACATGGGCCTTCACAAATGACATTTGGCTTTTTAATGGTGTAGAACAAGCCATTAGTCCTGCTAATAGAGCCATAGAATTGTCAGATAAATTTGCTGTGCAACAGCCGAAGGCCATAAAGCTATTCAGAAGCACTCTTTGCTCATGGATAGTTTCTTGGAGAATTTATGTAGTAGTATGTTGGTTACATTCACTCATGTCTGAAAGCCTACAAACATTATGACAAGATCAAATTACTTATTAAGGTTTTATGCTGTAGCATGGTATTATAAGTCTCTTTTGTTACATAGTTCCAATCTGTGCAGTTGGGTTAGTGTTTCAGTAAATGAATTCCTACATAGATTTCTTCTTTCATTAGGACTGCTACTACATGCAATGAAACTTTTCATTTTTAGGCTGTATGCTATAAAGATGTTTCCTGATTCAGAACATTAAATGTTGGAAGTGTTGACTCTTAGAATATGTTAGTATAGTTGCAAATAATTGTAAATCTGTAAATGTCTGCAAATGTCTAAAATGTCTGTAAACCCAAAAGGCATGCCTGTAGAGGTTGCAGTCTTACACTGAATAACTGAAGGCTCTCAAAGATTTCACACACAGCTACTTTTAAGAGTAAAATTTCTTCATGGCTCTTGTTTCTCAGAGTGGCAGTCTGTCTGGCTTGTGGCTGTACTGTCACTGGAAGAAAGAATTCCCACTAGAGCTGTCACCTTAGGGGAAGGAGGGGAAGAAAGGGAATGGGAAGGTATGTAGTTTGGAAAGTGAGGAAACACTGAGCCCTCATGTGAATTTTACTGAGTTTGTTTGTATGCATTTGCAGAATTTCCAGGAAGGGCTTTGGGATGTTGCAATGGAAGTGATACCTTCAGTCAGTATTTGCTGTGCTGATTTTGTGGAATGGACCAAAACTGGATTAAAAATCTAGAGAATTTTGCAGACTTCTTGATGGTGCTTTTTTTTGCCCCCCCCTTTTTTTTTCTTTTTTTGAACTGTTCTCACTGTGAGCTACAAGGTCTGGCAGAACACAAATGAATTAGCCATTGCTTAGCAAGACCAGTGAACAGGAGAAACTCACCTGGCTGGTCGAGAGGATGAATCGATTGCTTGTCAAATACGTCTCATCCGTAAATATCTCGGGCAGCTCCTTGAAGTGTTCCCGTGCCACCTCTCTGAGCCCTAGCAGGTGATTGTCTATTGCCATCCCAGTAATAGCCTGTGCACAATGTGATAAGACACCAGCTTTTAACTGAGTATGGAGGCATTTTCTTGGCTGTTACTGCCTTGTTTTCTGGTCAGAGTTGATGAACTTGGTTTGAGCGATGTAATGCCTGTAATGTTCATTACTCTGAGTATGTACTTTGCTGATGATCAGTAACTAGAAATTCATATGGTGCTCTGAAGATGTAAAAATTAGGAAGGAGATGGTCTTGAGATGTATTATGTGCTGTTGTTGTCTGGCATTCATCATCTCTCAGAACTGAATATCATGGGCTGGGCTTCCAAGGCTGCTGCAGGGAGCATATGGGACACTAGAAATCTGTAAGTGTGTTTTGGAATTTCCTGTGCATCACTTGGATTATATTTCAAGATAGGAGGCTCCAAAACACCTCCACGTTGGAACAAATTAATCTTCCATTGCCTTGCTGCCTGCCTCTCGCTCTGGGAGGTAAAGCATGAGTCATTCCATAGAATTTAGATCCAAAGATCCGGTAGATGTCTAGCTGTACTAGGTAGATGTCTAAACACAGATTTAACAGTGACCACAGAATAACAGCTAGATTTGCCAGTGATCTATCACAGATCTACTAGCATACCCCACCACTTGAGAAGACTGGGGTTAGGGACACAGATGCCTTCTCAATTTAATTAACTGCCCAAATATCCCAATTCCCTCCCCCTCTCCCTGTGCTGGCATCGTTGCAGAGCTGGATTATCTCAGGGGTAGCTCTTACTTTAGCCCTTTAGGCAACTGAAAACAGTAAGTGTAGGACAGCATAGTTGGATGGTACCGTACTCCAGGTACCATGAGTCTAGAATCAAATTAAACAGGGTTTAACAGAGGATAATAACGTGCTTGACAAGCAAAAGACTTAGAGCAGCCTACTCGCCATCCTGCTTGCCCATGTCTCTGCTCACCATCATCCCCAGTGCAGAACCAGCCATGCTTGTCCCCAGACTCTGCTCCCGAATGTCCCGTTTCCTCTCCGGTCTCATGGTTACAGGCGAGGTGATCGGTGGCCTGGGCAGTGGCTGAACATTGGCAGCAGGGGCACGCTACTGGCCAGCTAGCCAGCTCACAAGAGCTACTGCCAAGCCTGCAGTAAGTCCTTCTGCCGTGAGCTTGCTATGCTTGGCTCTCTCTGCTCTATCCAGCTACCTAATGTCATAGACTTAAGGAATTTGTTAGCTTTAAGATCTTTGCCCTGCTAGCAAATGTGATTGAAGATGGCTAAAGTCAGTAGTGGGAGATGGGCAGACAGCATAGTTAGAGTTTTGTTTCTTTAGGAAACCAAATCAAAATTTGTTCCAACCAGGCAGGAAATGCCTCAGGTTTAAACGTAAAATCCTTCAGTCTAGGTTTATTCTAGATGGTGAGAGCATTGCTTATGAGGACTGAGCTGTAACTCATCCCCAGTAATAGGCTGAAGTCATGTAGGGGGGGAATGCTGAACAAGGGACATTGTACTACACTGAGAGCGGAACTTGATATCCCTGTGGCACAGGCCCCTTGTAATGAAGGAAACAAACAACCTGAGAGAAAGCAGGATTTAAAAAAGAGCACAAGCTTGGTTTTCCTCATAAGGGGAGAATTAAAAAAAAAAAAATAAAAGAAAGAAAGAAAAAAAGGTACAAGTTTGCTTTTCCTCTTAAGAGGAGAATCATTTTAACCACTAATAAGTGGCTGAAGCAGAGGGCCAAGAGTGCATAATCTTGTTTGGCTTATTAAGGAGTAGGCACCCATTGGTAAAGGGGCTATTTGTTCATCAGCCCAGAGCTGGAGCAAGGATGCTTGCAAAATGTAGCATATGTCAGGGCAGCATTTATGTTGTTTTTCCCATAGAGGAAAACTGACTTGATAATCAAAGGAAATATTTTGCTATCACACAAGATTTATAAGGCTGTTAGCAATGACATTTTTTGCAACATAGATCAATGTCTTGTCTGAAGAGAGGCCGAGACAGGCTAACGAAATAAACTGTGAGTCAACGCATAGGAAAAAACTGTGCTAAATTGAATTTTAGAGCTCCACATTTAAGATAGCATTGCTACTAGTAAGTCCTAACAAGGGGAAATAAAATCATTAAATTGCTTTTTGTTTTATGAAGTAGATCTTTTTTTTCTTAGGAGCTATTACATTTTAGTCTGTTACACACGATTTAGTCCGACCATGTAAGTCTTGCCCATAGTTTAAATGCACAACAATTACATTCTGCTATTCTGAGAAAGAAAGGGGAGCTTGGTGAGTAGAAATATCTGGAGACCTTTTTAAATTTAAAGATAAATTAATATTCTGATGGTGATTTTAATATTTTCCCATGAGCTACACTGGAGGCTGAATTTTGTAACAGTTTCTGGAACTGAAATGTCTCAGGGGGGATTTTATGGAAATTTTTTCTTTTTTTTCTTAAAGAGAGGAGGTACAGAAATTCCATTGGTTGTGATCTAGTAGACCTACAGTATGTTGTGTTCATTGTGAGGTTACCCTGAGATGATTCAGGTGAGACAGCTGCTCTGAAGTAAGACTTGCCTCTGCTTTAGAGATGACGTGGAACCTCAGCTTCTAAGTTGTGGGTTCCCAGCACAAGGCTTGAAGCACAAAACTGTTTTTCTTCCCTGCTTCTTTTGTTTCACAGTCTTAGGAACAAATCCTGCCTGAAAGCAGCACTGCACCTCTCTAGTGGTCTGAGTGTACCTTTGAAACCACCTCTGGAAGTGAATGTTTTCTTGAATATTATGAGTATTTAAACAGTAATCAGCAATGTGGGTTTGTTAGGCAATGGTCTGAGGCAAAACTCTAGGTAGCAAGTTCACTTAACATAGCTGGTTTGTATAAGTTGTTTGTAGAGTAAGTCTGTGCTTTGTCTTGGCACAGTGGGTTGTAGAACATTACCCAGGCTGGATTGTCTCATTTTTAATCAACAGAAAATGAGTTGTATTTGATACTAAACTGATTTCTTCACTGGAGGGCATCTCTTCCCTTTTATTAGATGCTTCATTCAGGTCTCTAAAAGAGAACCTACAATAATCGTTCCCTCGTTGTTAATGACCTTATTAGAAATGACACTTTGGAATACCAGAATACACCTTCCAGAATACCAGTCCATCTGAGGACTCGGTCCCAGATAGAGACCTCTCTCCTTTATGGAAGAGAAACAAAAGAACATGCATAAATGGTTAGTTTTAGAGAGGGGAAGGGAAAAGTTCCTGATGTGTTACAGCTGTCTTGAGCTTATCTGTAATGTTAAAGCTTATAGGTCTAAATACCTGTAAATTTGGGGGTTCTGGATTTTGCAACTGGAGTTTTATTTCTCATGCATGTTACACAGCAGTTAAGTTGGCTGCTTTTAAGCCTTGCTTACTTCTCATCCTGATAGGGCTCTCAGCTGTCCACTTGCCATACCCCATTAGAATATCCCATTGCCACTTTTCTTGGCTATTTTCATGGCTAGCATTTCACGTTGATCACAGAGCGCACAGAATAAAGGCTTATTTCATCTGGCTACTGTTCTTCCGTGCAAACCTTTCAATATTTATTAAAAAAATCCCTTTATTAAATTTTGATTGCAAGCTTTCTAAGATGGAGGCCATTTTTGAATTGTTAATTTGTACAACACCAAGCTTAGTGGAATCATAATTTGCAGCTGGGACTCCTAATTATGACACAGATACAAATCATAAAGGTTTCACAGCTGCACATTTGCCCTGAATACGTTGAATACAGAGTGTCATGTTCCATTACAGTTCTAGATATGAGAGATAATGCCCAAGATTGATGGTCTTGCTGCTGATGTCTACTGCAGACTTTTGTTATCTTGCTTTCCAGGAAGTATTTTTTAAGGTGAGGTTAGTTGAATATGGCTATTTGGAGGGTGTTTTAGGTCATCAGAAATTTTTATAAGTGTGACATAGCAGGTACTTTCCCATTTAGAAATGCCTACGTTTTCTGGTGCTTAAATAGTTAATGATTGTATCTTTGTACTTTTCTTGAAAATACTAACTAGTCCTCATTCAGACAAAGCAGTGTTTTACTTACCAGAATAGTGTAATTAGTCTGAGCAGCAATTGCATCCTTAAATCTCTGCATCTTCTCAGAATCCTGTTAGGGGAATCAAAATATATCTATTACTGAATAAACTTTCAAAGAAATAGCATCTTCCATCAATTAATCAGCAGCCAAACAGCAAGCATGCTTAAACGTCCTTTGCTCCTGGCTCAGGTGTAAGTTCTCTTTATAAATGAAAAGCCATAGGGATTCAATGTCCTGAGCAGCAACGGTGCCTGGTTGTGAAGGGTTAAACAGGCTTATTAGTGGTGGTTTGTTGGAAGTCAAGGAAAGACTTGCAGTTCCTTTTGTGGATTCCTTCCATGGATTTTGGGGGTGTAGATTATTACTAATTGAATCATTCCATTTGAAGTAGGGAAAATAATTGCCTAGGGTAATTCAGTGTTTTCAAAACCGCCAGGCAGTATATATTCTCCAGAATGGCTTATCTAGACAATGACAGTGATATTAATGAAAGCCATTACTGATATTTTACTAGCCAGTCAAAAATTTACTCCCCTGTGTGAAAGGGCATCTAGAATTTTCCAAGGCTGCTCTACCCTCCACACATGAGTCGCACTTCAGATAACAAGCTAGTAAATTTTGACTCCTGTCAAATGGCAGCCTTTTATATTAAGGGAACGATCCTAAGAAGTGGTGCCCTGCTGTACATCACATCCAACACTGCAACTTTGGGAGACCCTGAAACAGCCAGAAATGACTGGGTCTCCAGATAAACAGGGAGCCTTCAGCTCCAATGGACGATGAATGATCTTTTGAACAAAGAATTCATTTTAGAAGCAATTCAAGGCCACCGTTAGGGACCTTCAAAGTACAGTCAGATATTTTTTCATAGGGCTAGAGCTAGGCCTTAGTTCCCTTATACAGATTAAATTACCAAATACAATCTTTAAATCTGATTAATTTACAGCTATTCAAGCAATCTCTGCAGCATCAGTTGCTGCTTCTTTTACAGCAAGTGTCAAATGCATGAGATATTTCTCCTGCTAGAGAATCAATCCAACTCGAACAATCTTTGGTGACTGTTCAAGCTATCATTTGAAGATCATTTTTATTAGCATCAGATAGAAAATTGTTTTTAATTGTATTTGGATTAATGGCTATTAACAAACAATATTTTGGGGAGTTCAAGGCTACTTAAACCCAGTGATACATCTCTTTGTCCAAAAAATAGAATTAACCCCTTCACATCCAGACGCAATCTGTAGGTCTAAAAAATCACCTCGGTATAGGGTTGTGTTAAGTGAATTTTGTTTCTAATTATTCTGTGATAACAATATATACAGCTTTGAACTGAAAGATAAAGACGTTCACATCAAAACAAAGATTTCTAAAAGTTTGTGGGGAAAAAACAGTCATGGATCAGTTTAACTGTCCTTTGCATCTCTCAGTGGACAAGAAGCCAGGAAAACTCTCAGTGGATTGGTTTGCATTATGATTGCAGGCTTTTCAGGGAAAATGAAACCATTATTCTCCCTATTCGGTACTGCCAAGGCACGAAATATAAAGATTTGGGGGCTGTGACTGGGCTCACTCTAGACATGCATGGCATTCTTCTGCTTGCTTGTGTGAAGCAGTACAGTTTAGGATGCTGTGAAAGGTGGGCACTATCAGATTTGGGTGGTAAAACAGTGAGAAATGCTGAAGCTTTGGGAGAGCTGCAGAAGCCAGTAAGTGTTGGAATAAGGAAGGTAGGAAGAGATTGTTGGAGGGAACAAGAAGGATTTGGCAAAACAACGTGTTAGGAGCAGGCTGGCTCCTCCTAGGAGAACAGCCAGCCTGCAGCAATGTGTGTTGGGGCTGGGGGTATGCTGAGCACCCAAGCATGGAGGGGAAGGTGTGTGCAGATGACAGCAGCTTCTAATGAAACGTAATTTCTAATGAAACATCGTCAAACAGGACACTGATAGCAAAGCTTGTTCTGGTTTTGTCAAAACAACAGCCTCTTCTTGTCTACTGTATGGTAGTCACTATTATGTGTAATAGTATGGTCACAATCTGCCTTGAATTACCCACTCAGCATAGGGAATTACTTCGGGTTTCCTTTGACTTGTCATTTTAACATAAGACTGACTTGAGTCTTGTTCATCGTGAACTAAGTTCTGGGCATGGTAACCTTAGGAATATTGAAGAAGCAGTGGAGGGACAGAGCACTTCTCTGGGTGAATTTTCCTCATCCTCTGGGTCATTAGAGCTTGGTCTACAATATTTCATTAATTTACACTTAATCTACAGCCCAGCAATACTCCTAGCAATGTTATGCTAGATTCTAAAGAACAGCCATGTGGGTTGTTGCCACTGGATTGGGCTTACTGTGCAAAATTATATTGTGGCAGCTTTTTGCATCTAGACAGCCACCTGGAAATTCCCTGTACAGCAGTGAAGTGCAGTGGGTGGAAGTGGCACACAGAGAGATGTTGAGGGAGGCTCTCCAGGGATGGTGGGAGGGACAGTGCACAAAGCTGTTTGTGCAGCTATAGTCTCAGCTCTCTCAGCTGTACCTCTTTGCATCCCCATCTACTATGTACAGTACTCATGCTTCTGGCAAACAGATGGTGGTGGCTTAAAGAAAGGCAATTTAGTTTTTCTTTTTGCAGGATGATGTCAGGGCAGTTTGGAGAGTTGTTTTATTAGCTTGATGAAGTTTTTTTCATCATGAAGGTTCAGACCCCTTGAGGATCCTAAAAAACTCTATTTGGTAGAATCATACCTTTAAAACCAAAAAGATCAGCCACAACATACCCACCTTATCCAGAAATCAAAGCATGTGAATTATATCACTTCACGCACTGCAGTCTGCAGCAGAGCTATCTACTGCAGGGGACCTGCCAGGCAGTTCCCCTGGTGTGGCAGTATAATGATCCTGAACTTTGCATGTTCAGCCTAGATCTCTCCAGGGAGCAGAATTTGGATCTGATGACATATCATTCAGAAGACAGTACTAAGTCTAAGATCAGATGGTTTGTTTCTCATAATATCACATTTAGGCACCTCTGAATCTTTTGGGTGTTTAAATAAAAATAAGGAAATATAAATATTTAGTTTAATGGTTGATTTGCACCAAAAGCAAAATCCTGTAAGGCTTGCTACCCTGCCCTATGCCTTTACGTTCTCGGTTAACAGTTATAAAATGAGAGATGGGGGATCATGAATGCATGATTTGCTTAGTGTTTTGCCAAAGAAGGCAGAGGGAGCCAGACCAACGTACCGATAGAGTTGTTTTGTCATCAGTCATTGCTTTTACAAAAGCAAATGCTTCCAAGGTAGCAGACCTAATATTGTCAACTCTGCCCTCATCAAATCGGCGTATGGAAGCACTTTCGTAGGTAGGGACAAGTCTCCCATGGCACCTGAGAGAATGAAGTAAGAAAAACAAATAATTATGTTCAAGGAGTCACGAAGACTAAAAGAAATATAGGCTTGGTATGTTTTATTGTTACAGCCACAATTTTATTTTTCGCATAGTATTCATCTTAATGTTGATAGAATTCTATAAGAAACTTAAAAAAGATGGATGCTCACTCCTTTCTAATATGAGGAGCTGGATACAGCTGTATACATTTTAGTTATGCATTGCCAGTAAAAAATGACTTGCTGTGTAAAACAAGGCTAGTAAAAATAAAATTTACTGAAAGATCTCAAGGAATGTTTTATTTGTACTGCACCGTAAAATAATTGTGTAATTAATCATTTACTTATGGGTGTGAAATATGTTTTATTAAAAACAAGAAAAAACACACTCTCTGTGTGAATGAAGAACAGAAAACTAAAAGGGGAAAAGGGTCCTATTTGAGACTGAGCTGGAATGAAAACCCACATAGCAAATAGAACAGAGTGTGAAGCCTATTGTTTAATTTGGGTCCAGGTATATAGCTACTATTCCTTGCTTCAGGAGACCTACTGTGCCTTCCAGTTGAAGCAGGGATCTCAGAATGTAACTGTCCCCTAAGGTTTTTGTTGTATACATGGGATTTATATCATGGCTGGGATCCAGATGAAAATCTTGGACCAGGTTGTTGTTGGAACTTGGTTAATGGAATATGCAAAATGGATATTTAACAGATGTTAATGGAGTATGCAAAATGTGCTAGGCATCTCTGGTTTTGACTAGGTAAAGACCACTTCAGGATTTAATTTGACATGATAAAGAATTATTTGTGTAATAGGCTGTTCTGCAGGCAACCATGCAACCGATCTCTAGCTTGGAGCATTAGCTGTTCTGACAACGTAGAAAGGAGCTTTTAACTTTGGTAATACCAGGGAAATTAGAGGATATTATCAAATCTTGAGATGCCTGTGAAGAAGAAAGCAGCAGTAGTTACTATCCTGCGTAGGAACTCTGATCTGATATGCTGCTGTAGGATTTTTCCCTGTGAATGCTTTTCCCCCTGTGGTGCAGGGGATGCCTAAGTGGTGAGCTATGGGTTACTGCCGTGGTTCCTCCCAAGCTACCCGCAGTGGCAACGGAGCGTTTCTGCCCCAGGGACTTGGACTCCCTAGCTGCTTCTGCTGCCGTGGGTGGCAGGGTTGTCTGCTACTCCCTGCCGTTTCCCCTCACCCTCTTCCCTACGCCAAGCGTAGGGACAGCCGTGGGGAGGGTACTGGCTGGGAATGGCGCCTGTGGACATGGGGATGGGAAGGTGGAGCAAGGAGAGGGAAAGGGAGGGGAGAAAAGGAGTACTCTGAGAACTGGGTTGCTATTTCCATCTTGTCTGACCTACAATCATTAGGCAAAACCACTCATTTGCATGCAGGAGGCATTTTTTGGGTGCTGAGGGAAAAATGGACCCTCTGTATAAAAAAACAAATTATGAATCTCCTCTTGTGCTACCTTGTTCTTATGATTTGAATTAACCTTACCTGTAAAATGCCAGCTGAAGTGCTACTTGAATGTAGGCATCTGGACTAATCTTTTGTTTCTTAATAAATTCCTTTCCATAGTTCTCAAACTTGTAGGCAATAAAGTCCAGATTTTTTACTATCCTGGAAAACAAGCAGAGGCAGTTACTGTGGAGGGAGATGCAAGAATCTCCTGTTACATTTCTGTTTGCAGATAAAACCCAACAATCTTTTCCTGCCTGTACCCACTTGGAAGCGAGTGGGCTCCTTCTCTGCAGAGAGTCCTGGCCTTTGGTAACTTGTTCCTAGTCAGTAACTGTTATTCATACAGGTTCTAGACTGGGCATGTTATCTGCAGCCTTAACATGAGCTGTGGCACTCGGGTGATTCTGTTCATTTGAGTAAAACAACTTTTTTTTTTTGTTATTAAAACCCAGTGTTTCCACTCCTGAAGCCTAAGCCAGGGCTTCCTTTATTCTCAACAAATTTCTGTGAGATTTACTAGTGTGAGAAATGGGTGTATTTAAAACCTGATGAAGGCTGTAAGCTCCTTGCAACTTTCAATTTAGAGGACTACTAAGTTGACTTAAAACCAAAAAAGAATTACTCTGCATCCTGAGTGTTTTCATGCTCTCGTGTATGCTACTAGCCACTTTGAGGTTCTCGTTTAATGCAATCACACTGGACATACTTACAGCTGATCATGCAGAAAATGTGTTAATTCTCTACAGAGAGATCACAGACCTGAGTGTTGAGGTGAAATAATTTGAAAAAAAAAACTCTCGTTGCCATCCTCACCCCAAAGATCATGCAAATCTTTTACATCTGTGTCTGGAAACACAGTCAGAAGAAATAACCTTTGTAGGAGTAACATAGATGTAAACAAATTACATCCCTGAATTCAAATCATTTATTCAAACCAGTTGTATTCTACTGTCCCATATATGTATTCCCATTGCCCTGGCTTTGGCTTTAGTCAAGTCAAACCCATAATGTGCATCCACAAAAACAGAGGACCTGCACTGTTTGCATCCCGTGCAAAGAGGACTCAACTGTTTTTCCAGTGGTCTTTAGCTTTCCTATTATTTACATGGAAGGAAAACAATGGTAATGCAATTCCTGAATACAGTGACCTAGCTGCAGCCCATAAGGGTGCCGTCCTGCAAATTGATGCTAGGTATGTCCAGCTTGGGAAGATGAGGAGGAGCGGGAGGACAGGGAGAGCCTTCTGGGGGGAAACCCATGCCTGCACTCACTGCTTTGGGTAGTTCCCAGCTTGCAGTCATTGCTGAGAAAAACGAGGCATCTGTTCTACCTTTGGAGTTTTTCTGCTGATGATGCCAAATGTGCCTGAATTTCTGGGGAACATTTCCATCTTAGTCTCCGTGGAGCAGGAAGCTCGCTCACTGAATCAGCTCGGACTAATTTCTTGGAGCTTTCTTTCCTGTTGGTATGTGAGAGAAAAGTCATTAAGGTCACAGGAATAATCTATTTGTTAAACACTGCTTTTTTTAGCAGGTAAATGACTGATTTCCAACAGTTGTATGGGTCTTAGTGGCCCTGTGCATCGGGGGCAATTGCGCCTGGCAGAGGCTTCCCAGGGGCTGGAGTGGGTACAATAGCTGTACTGAAAGGGGACTCACATGTGCTTGAGCAAGTGTTCAGTGCACTGCACCAGTACGATGCCATCGAAAGGAGAATGTTCACACACGGTACCGCAGACTCCATCTCTTCCTACCACAAACTAAGCAAGGAAAAGAACAAGTGCAAGATATATAGGGAATAAATCATGTTCTGGGTAAGTTACCCGTGATGGCAACCTAACAAAAGAGGTTGTCGTTCTCCTGTGGTTTTCTTATTGCTCATATCAGGAACTTTCTTGACTCACAGATCAGTGGGTGACTTACAGACATCACAGGAGACTTTCTTGTACTGTGAACGGTGTTGCACTGAATCCATTTTATGCTGCTATTTTGGACTGAGTCCTGCAAGAATGTAAATTTTAGCAATTCCCATTGGAGTCCGGAAATTGGATTTAGCATCTGCTTTACAGTAGATAAATCCCGTCGATAGAAAGACAGGCCAGGGTTCTCCTTCCACTTTTGGGGGCAATGCAGCCTCTGTATCTGGAAAGTCCCTTAGGATCACATTTTATTACAAATATCATATCAAATGAGCAACCTCATCCTTATTTGATAGCTTTCTCATAGCTTGTTTTACTGCCCTGCTTCCTCCTTACCATTTTTTTGTGGCATTTTCTTAATTTCCCTCTTATTTGTCTTCATTCCCGATTTCATTGCATACACATGGTGTAACTGGTGACACTTAACCTGCTGCACTGTAGTTCTGTGGTACCCCCATGCAGTTGGTTATTTCTGCACCTCAAACAAAAGCAGATGTCTGGGACAAAACTTCAAGTGGTCTCACATGTTTCCCACCCTTCTGGACTTTTCCACCCACTTCTTTTGAAGTGTCTTTGGCTGGACTTCTCCCACTCAGCTCACTCTGTGCATTTGTATCACACATAGGCATCCTGCCTCCCTGGTTCCTATAAGGTTTTCACAGAGTAAGTGTGTGATGCAAAAAGTTTACCTGGATGTTTTCTGATGCTTCACTGCAAAGTTGAAGAGGAATATGGAGAGAAAGGACAAGTCCTACTGTGAGAATGGCTTCCTACATAATCTACATTTGCATGAAAGAAAATGGGATCTTTTCTCCCTAGGAATTTCTCTTCACCTTTGAACTACTTCTGGCCTGAATACATCTGGACAGATGAAGCTCTCCCATATAAAATGCAAATTGATTTGCTTTCTGCTACCTTCTGATAGTAAACAAAATCTTGTTTATTCTCATCTACTTGAAACATCTCGACTAGTGGCTCTGCAAATAACAGAGGATTCTAACTAAAGACAAATGGTTTGTTCTTTAAAAACACAGCACTGGAGTCTGCAAATAATGTCATTTGCAGCGGCATAAATCAGGAATGACTACTGAAATGTATTTGCACCGGGGTAAGGCAGTGCAAGTGAAATTAGTTTAGTGGTTTCTCTTTTCATGTTGCTGTTCTTAGATATGGCAAGAGCAACAAGCACTGTGCAAGCAATGTAACAGTCGGGTTTTGTCACTTTTTCAGGAGGTGTCAACATTGTTGACAGTTGGAGATTAATACATTGCTTCACCCTGGGTCTATTGCAAAATGTGAAAATAACAATGCGACACTTTCAGATATGACAATCAAAATCTGATCAGGGAAAAAGGCTGGAGAAATCAATACTTCCAGGAAAGTCTCAACAAGGATGTCATTAAATGAGTAAACAATCTCTTAAGTGAGAGCTTAATACTAACTTAAACACATGCTAAATTATAAGCAGTAGCATTTCTAGGATGTCAGGAAAATGTACGAGAACAGAAAATGGAGAAAACAATCGTGCTTTTCTTTTTTGTTCTGGGATGCTAGTCCAGCATTCCTATTTCATTTGATTGAGTGTCATTAAATGCGTACTTTTTTTTTTTTTAATCAGATGTCTACCTACCTGTATGTCTGTGTATCTGTCTATGTCCTCAAGTGCAAAGAGCGACTTCAGGGAACGTGAAAGCATACCTGTGTTGGAGAAGGCCCCCCCTACTGCCAGCAAGGCAGTAGGTCTGCTTCCCCTGCCTCGCAAGGAACAGCGCTGCTCACACCAACCCTGCCTTGGCAGATGCTGACGCCACCTTCCCCTCTTTCTCCCACTTGATTCTAAGTGGTCCCTACCGCAAGAGCAACTGTGGTTGTGCAACAACGTGCAAGTAATATCATAGTACTGTAAGGTTTTTACCTGCATGGGTTTGTCATACCAACGATTGGCCCCGTTTTTATGGTAGCCTCCCCCATGTAGCAGTTGCAAGGCCATGGTTGTATCATTCAGTTCCACCCCACTTGGGCTGTCCAGGCACACCAGGCATATGCACCGTTCAATCATGTCAAGAGAGTCGCGGTTAGTAGAGTCTGGGGATAAAAGAGTGAAATGTTCACATCCCCTTACCTGTAGTGCAGGACTGGCTGGGGAACCCTGCTGCCTTGGAGAGCACTGGAGATCTGACCCTGACTCTGCAATGAGCTGGTGTCTGCGGAGCTCTCTCTACAGCAGAACGCCTCAGTGCAAGGAAACATTACACCAAGGCATCCATTCATGTGTTAACTTTTGCAATATCTCTGTGTATTTTTCATATGATTCAATAATATCCACTTTCTTTTTCTGCCTTTCATTTCCTGAAGTAATTATATTGCAAAATAGATCTATTTTACTCTCAAAGCCAGCAATGCTTACTTATTTTATGTCTAACAGTTACAGAGAGGATAAGTGGAAAACAGAGGATTTCAGAGCTCACGCTATTGCTGCAGTGCTGCAGTATTCTGCTCTGGAACAGCAGAGCCTATACGGGTTTTGTGCTGTTCTCCCATTAAAGCCCTTTTCTGGACAGCAGAGCCCATGGTTTTTCTGTGTTCTTGTATTAAAACCTTCTTCTCTCTCCTGTCCTTGGTAATTTCTTATACTTTAGAGACACAAGCCCTGGACTGGGTATATTGCCTACAACACATGAGGAAACACCTGTGGAATGAGGTCTTGAGATTTAGTTTTTGAACGTGGTATTGCCAAAACCATGGGGTGCCACATTCCACTCTCCTCCTGTCACTAGTGTACTGCTGAATAAAACGTGCCTTTTCTGGCTCTCTTTCTCTGTTTCTTTTCCCTGTCCTGTCACTCTTGCTTCTACAAGTGGACTACAGAGGCTAATTTTACATTGTCCTCAGCACTTTCCTCCTTATTTATGGTATATTTATGTGGGGCTTTTTTGTCAGTTTCTTTAACTCAGAAATATTATGAAGGAAAATGTTTGCTTGCTTCTGAGGGCCAGTTTGAGGCATAGGAAATGTTTAATTGTGAGCATGTAATACAGCTCTCAGCTGAAAGAATAAAAGTGTGGAACCTATAACAAGAACTTGTTTTAATCAAAAGCATATGATATCATTAATTGCTGTTAAATGGTTGTTAGTAAGATCAAAGGAAAAAGGGCTTTCAAACATCAACTTAAAATTCCTTCCATTCTTAACAGATCAGCTTTCATCTGCTGGTTTTGCTAGATTTTGGTGAAAATGTTTGTGTTTCAGAATGTTCTTAACTAAAGATATGAATTCAGATTGATCAAAACTTCTTGCAAGTCTGTGCTAGGTTCAACAAATCTGTGCTCAATTCAGGAGATTATTTCAGCTGAAAGAATGGAAAAAATATTTAAAATTAAACGATTCTGATTTGCATTTGAAATATGGAGCCATTTCAAAATGTGCATGTTTTTAGTGTTTGCAAATATGAAAAGTAGCTTGATCTTCTGAAAGAAGAGCATTTTTCAAAGTAAGAAAAAATACACCTTCCCAAAATGAGTAACATAGCTTAGTGAGGAGCTAGAAAAAAACCAGATAGTTGTTATCATCCAGGTTCATTCTCCAGATGCTGTGTGGTAAAAAAAGAGCGCAAATATGCAAGAAATTAAAAAGGTGTCAAGAGAAGGAGAGGCAACTGATAGCAGTGGCTGAGAAGGAAGAGGGGGAGCTGTGGCCTCTTGCAGGTGATGGTAAGGTACTGCCTATCGCTGTCTGGTGGCTCCTGCGACGGAGTGTTGGCAGCCATGGGCCCGAGTGACAGGGGTGGCCAGCCTGACTTCTTGCAGGCTGTGTGGGGACCTGCTGCAACACGGTGTGTTGTCTTCCCTTGCCACAGGAGCAGAGCCCTAGGGAAGGCACCTGGCGTTCCTGCCAGCTCCTACCAAGACTTGAGCCAAGAGATTGTGATTGATGGGGCACGCAGATGAGTTGAGCTTTCTGCCAGTGATCTGTGCCCCCCTACAACATGTGAAACACCGATGTCCCTATGAATTTTCTTCAAAAGCACTCAGAAGCTTTATAAGGGAGAAGACATGTCCCTGGCCTCTTGGCTGTAAAGCTCTCCTTGTATCTGACGCTTGCAGGGCTCACTGTAATTGTGGTATTTATTCCATTGATGGTCTGGGTACATCAACGCAAAGGCTGAAAAGATCCTTGTGAACGGAAGTTGCCCCATATACATCAGCCACTGGTTTTGGTGGACAAGCACCTTCAAGGAAAAACTGCTTGGATAGTGATTTACAAACTGCTCACAGCTTGCTCAATGTTCTGCTTTATGCTGTCTGATAGGTTTATATATATTTCATTGTGGCTGCTGCCCACACATCTTTGACAGATATGAAGCCCTTATTCTGACATATGGCTTCAGGGTATCTTGAGTCTAGGTATTAGAATGAATAAAATTAAGCTCTGCTAGAAATAGAAAAGTAGGGGAAAGATGCCTTTACAGAAAGAAGCAGACATGCCCAGAGAGCTGATCAAACACTGAAAAAATTATCACGTAAAGCAGGCAATGAACTGCACAAGAACTCATGAACCATGACTTGGGATGGAAAATAAATATTTCTAGAAAGAGCTGAAACGGAGGAGAAGTGTGAGAACAAGCCTAAAGCGCTGCAGGACATTTCTCATCCTCCTTCCTTTCTAATGCACACAGTTGCATTGAATTGGCCAGCGAGCTTTTGGTTAGCTGGGGTTTTTGGTTTTTGTTTTAAAAAGGAAAATATGAGAGGGCAATTCTGAATCAAATTCAGATATAGTATGCATGGGACAGCAGGCCCTATAGCAGTAAGAATTCACTTCCTCTACTTAGGAGAGTGAGTTAGTTCTGCAGCCTGAATGCAGTTAAAGTGTTGAATGTGTTTATAAATTAGTGATGGCTGGGTTTATTACAATTTCTTTGAAATTTTCTCACCCAGAAGACCTATCCTCTACTTGTAGGTCTATGCAGGCCTATGTATATATCTCCTTCCTAACCTCTGCAAAGCACAGTATAGGTCCTCTCTGTCCTGAAGCATCCTATTTCCCTGCCCAGTACAAAACAGTTGTGGAGTGACCCGTTCCACCTCACAGTGCTTCACTAGGGGCTTTTCTTTTCCCCTGTCAGTTATTGTCGCACAAACATTTAACCACAGGTAAGAAAGAAAAAAGGGCTGTTAATAATCATGTATCCATGTGTAATAGAAATGTGTTATACTATATAGAGAAGCTGTTCTAATAAGAGTGGTCTAGGATGGGATTCCTGCTTAGATTAGAGAAGGGTCACATCACAGTGCTGTGATATTTGCTAGCACAGAATCTGGGTTTTGGCAAATGCCAGGCAATCGAAAAACACTATAGAGACAGTTCTGCTAGTTTTTGTTGATTTGCCTTTTTTCTTTAGGATGATGTATGTTTACAAAGATGATTTTGCTGCAGGTTTCAAGGAGTTCACTCTTTTATTTAAAAGCATGGCATGAAAATAAATGATTAGGTGTTTATCTCAGTTTTCATTAAAATAAGGATTTTTTTTTTCTCCTGCTTTAAAAAGAAAAGACAGGAAGGGGAGGGGAAAGCCTGAAGATGAGACTGGTACCACGTAAATATAGCCAGGACTTGTGTGTGTGTGTTTATCTATATAAAGTTATTATAAGCACAGATAAACTTGAATAAGAAAAGGAAAGATCTTCCTTGGGATGGTAAACATATTTTGAGACTATTGGCAACTCTTGTATGTTCCAGGGCATTGGTAAAACAGCAATATTTTCTGTAGCATTGCCAAACTGGGGATAAAGAGATGGGTTAACATTTTTTTCAGGAGGGAAAAATGAATACCTGTGATCTAAAATGGCAAAAAGAGGGCATTTACATCATTTAGCTTCAGGGTAAAATATATAAGGTGTGAAGTGATAGAGGTGACTAATCCCACCCTTTCTTTTTCTCTGTTTCAAAGTCAGGCATTTGACTCCAGAATCCAAGACAGCTAAATGCTGCCTGTTGTTGGAAGAGAGGGAGAACTATCCCCAGATAATAACTGGTGTCACCTTTCCTATCTAGAATCTTACTTAAGATTTGGATGAATCAGCCCTGGTTCTTTCTATTTTTCTCCATTGACTAGAGACAGTACAGAGCTAGATTCAATAGGTGTTTAACTTATAGATACCTTTGTTAGGTGAGATGAAAAATGTCTAATAGTTGCTAAAAGCTAAGAGGATATATCATTCCTATTAGTGCAAAATGGAGGTGAAGAAAGAGACAAATCACAAAATCTGATGTAATGTAATTTATGTGATGAAAAACAGAGAATGGAGTGAGAGCTCTTTACGTGGCGTAACACTTCAACATACACAGCCAAAGGGTCAAACCATATCTGCTGCTTCCCTGGGAACATGCATCTGAACACTTACAGGTATTGAGTTTCTTCCTGCTAGAAAAATTCAGCAGTGAGGTTGCACGTTCTGTCCTATATCTGCTGTAATGTTCACTCCCAGCAAAGAAAGGCAATGATGATGAGGAGGAAGAGGAGGCAGATGATGAAGAAGAGAAAGCTGGGATTGCTGCTGCTAACCTTTCATAAGGATCGTCCTGGCCTCTGCCCATTCTGTTCTTCCGTCTGTTGTCAGCAGGCCAATTGGAGGCAGCATTTCCTCTTCATTCTCTGCCATTTTGGCTATCTTTCGTAACTGAGTGAAAAGATCTCCCTCACTGAGACGACGGAAATTAATGACAACATCCAAAACAAAAAACTGCAAAAAAATGACAGAAGTCAGAAGAACAGTCACAGATGGGTTGGACCCTTACTGGTCCAACATTTTGCTTTCGCCTGGGTAGGTGTTGAGGTGCTGAAGTCCCGCCTGGAGAGCCAGGCCTGCAGGCAATGGAGCACGGACACACTGGGGACTGGCCCAGGGCTCACCCTGCCTGTGTTTTTACACCAGTGTAATGCCAGTTGCTACAGGGGACTTCTATTGTGTGTTGGGCTCAGATAAAACATGTTATTTGAATAAGCTTAAAAAAACCTGAAGAGATAACATCAGGAAGTATGTAAATAATTTCCATGGTATCATTTATTTTAAAATAACCTAGAGAATCTAGAGAACTTCCCATTGAGGTGAAGAACAGGACTTCCTGGGAAAGAGACCGCTGGGATCTTACCCCTTCATTCCAAGGGGGCCTGCAGGCACGGCTCCAGTACTACAAATAGTCAAGCCTGGCTACGAGGTACTCTGCCCAGCCAATATACTCTGTGGCTTGATGGCATTTATTGGTTGGGGCAGATTCACTCTAACGCTTCAGTATTTCTGCCTGCACCTGTGCTGACTTCTTCAGGCATAGCTTAGGCCCCCTCACATGGGATGGTGGTATATGTACCGTGCGCTGCGCACCAATACCTGACTGTCAAGAGAAGAGCACTTCCAGCAAACGCACTGTAATGAGACTTTTTTTTTCTCCGTGGTTTCATCTCTGTTTATTAAACATTTTTGTTTGAATGAGAAAGCCACTGAATTCTGCCACATTCCTCCTTTCTGCATCACTGTACTTGGAACATAATGTAGGCTAAGGACAAAAATGCTGCAGAAGCATCTTTTAGAAATACTGACAGCGAATGCTTGGTAAGAAGTAAGCTCATACATAGCATGCTAATTGTGTCTCTGAACAGTGATTACATTAGGCTCACCTTGAGTGAATTTAAGCAAACTAAGAAATATAGAAAGGTATAAAAAAAGAACACTCATTTACCTGATTGTTACAAGCAACAATGATGTGCTCTGGTTCTGGCATTACACTGCTTTTCTGGGCCACGAGGGTATCTTTGGTATATCCTGGAAGACGATAGGAAGAAAAGAGTCCATAGTATTGCTTCATACAGAGAGGATGACCAGACAGCTGTCCACGAGCAAAATCAACAGGTAAAGCATGGCTGGAGAGAGAGAAGGAGAAAAACAAAGCCAGAGGAAAAGAGGGGAGAGAGGGGAGAGAGAGACAGAAAGGAAAAGAAATCTAATCTGTCCTTTGTTTTGTTACAATTAGATCAGGTATAACACAAATTGAATAATAAAACGAGATTACAGTATAAGGGAAACAGATGAATTCCCATACCAAAGTTAAATCCATCATTTCTGGCAGCTTCATGCATACTCATTAAGCAATAGCATTATCATCTAGTGGAAATGGAAAGAATAGCAGGTCACAAGCAGCTTTGCAATGTGCGTGGGAAGCCTGCCCAGATGGGACCCCGGAACCTTGCCAGGACGGAAGTCAGCAGAACAGCTGGAAAAGACCTAGTACCTTGAAAAAAAGTACTGATGAAATTCACTGCAAATCACAGTGGCCCTGTACTGTGCAGAGTCGTTAGAGAGCGTGTGAGAGGGCCTTGCCTGATGAACAGGAACGACTGGGGCAACGCAGAGGGCACTTCTGTTTTCCACAGAGCCTCGCTTATAGGTTACTCCTTACTTAGACCTATGGGGGGAAAAAGTGCTGAAAACCTATTCCATTTTTATTGGAAGGCATGTGAAAACAGCTACTCCTAAAAGGCTTCTTTATTATCCAGAAAAAAAAGAAGTTATCACAACTATGATTATGGATTATGAAACATCCCGCTGACGCTGCTGCAGGAAATAATGGTGCTGTCACTCGGGAGAGGCTGCAGAGACCGCAGGAGGAAGAAGGTCGTGTGGTGCAGGGGTTTTCCCTCAGCAAAAGAGGACCAAGCTTCCAGCCTGCCAGAGAAGGGCAGGGGCAAAGAAGCATGCAAGGACAGTTACTGTCATACAGGTGATAAGGGGTAACGTTTTATGCTAGTTTATCTGCCTCTTTAGAACTGTTGCTTTTCTAAACCAGGGATATTCACTTTAGTCCCTAGCTCTCAAACCCTCTGTATCACTTATTTCCTTGTACAGGTGCTTATTTTTTTTGTTCCTTATCAGCAAAACAGAGTTATTAGTGTTCTCCTTCTCCCACGTTTTGCATAATACAGAAATCCTCATATTTAACAGAATGTTAAAGAACATTTATGATGATCGAAAATAGTAGAATAACATGGTAGATTTAGATAGGACAATTGTAATTACAGCAGTTAAGAAAGGGGTTATTAACTCTGACTGATGGCACCAGAAAATCTTGTAATGATTTAGGAGATGTCTGTGTAAGATCTTATAACTCTTTTATGTGAGCAAGTTAGCTTTTGTTTGAAATATTTAGTCCTGGCAACCGCATGGAGTATCTGCACAGTTAAAACTAAATGCCTGGGTCTGGGCTGGAATATTGTGTGTCAGCACGTGGGATGATCCAAGAGAAGCTAGCAGTACACTTGCTGGTAGAAGTCCTTAAGAGCAACAAGGAACTGAAAATGTTACAGTTATGGTGTCCTCATAATGATACAGACGGGGTGATAAGCAAACAGTAATAACAATATAAGGACACAGTAGTGAGGACTTAAATGATTACTGATTTAAAGCAAGTAAATCTGATCAGAGGAGTCTTTGGATCTAGAGTAGCGAGGTTGAACTCATAAGAATTTAAATTATCCTTTGTTTGAGCGATGTGGTTTCTTCATCTCATCTCACATGCTGTCATATAAAGATGCAGTGAACTACATTAGTATGCAACAGTACTTCACGGCACACCAGTGCTGGTGTATGCAGTTGCATGGCATATCTTGGACAAAAGCACGTGCTCTTAAATAAGTACCTCTTCTGTACTTTCTGAGTAGCTGTCAGACTTTTGAAGTAAAAAATCAAACAGCCTCTTCCTCTTTCTTTTATCTAATTCATAGATGATAGGGACTTTGTTGCTTGACTATGGACTTTGCCTTCCTCATCCAACTAAGCGTTGGTTTAAGCGTATCACATAGGCTTCTTGGATTTCCAGACAGGAATATGACCCCTTCCCTGCTAGGATGTGGTGTCCGTTGTGCTTGGCTCTCCACTGTTCCTATTCTTGGGAGAGCAGTGATTTCAGCAGTAAGCTTGGAATGTACTAGGTGAGGTTAAGAAGTGCTATGTAAAATGCTGTTATGAGCTACCTCATACGTGACAAAGAATCATGGATTTCCCCTGTGTTTATATAAAGAAAGTAACAATGGCATAAGTATCTTCTTATTTTTACTAGCCACTGAACCAGCCTGTCTGTGGTGAGGCTTCCTTCTCCTGGTGGGATGTGTTCTTCTTTTTTGGGGGGAGGGAGGCAGAGGGGCTGATGTTCTAAATGGAGGGTGCAGTACGTGGAGGGGCTGCAGCACCCCGTCGGGTGACCGGTGCCAGGGAAGGCGTGCAGGCTGTGAACCGCAGTGCTGCTGCTCTTTGTGTCTGGGGAGCACAGCCTTCCGGGTGTGCTCTCAATAGCTCTGTTAGGCAGATTGTGCGTGTCCTTTGGGCTGCACTGTGCGCGCTGGAGTGATGACTACCAGGCATCAAAAAGGATCCTTCTCCTACCTGTTAGATTGCAGTAATAAAGCAGAAAGCGCATAAAAAATTGCGGAAGCGCTCGCCCTGAAGCATGCTGGAGCCCCAGCCCTTCCAAATGGTGGAGAGATGCAATGCAGCCTGACTTTGGGCATGTTAGAGCACCGTTGAATCAGAAGCCTTGTGGATACTCAAGCAGCAGCTCTCCTCCCAAGCTACTTACGTGTCCAGTAAAGCTTTATAGTCTTGCACTCCTGAAATGAGATTGGCGGCAAACCTGCAAGTAGCAGATAGAAGTGACATCAGTCTTTTGTCATTTGGCAATGCTGGGCTGTTTCTGAGAGACAGAGGAGAGCCTGAATGATTGATGACACAGCATAAGGAGAGAAAGTCTTCTGGCTTGGCAAGAAGAGCCCCCTGCCCCTACCCAAAACCTAAATTAATTCATGTCAAGAGAAATATGAAACCCTAGAGATGGTCCCTTCAAATGGTTAAGCGGACTACCACAGGAGGAAGCCTGAAAGCATTTATGTAGAGAATGGGAGCAGAGGCTGAATACTTAATAGAATCCTTAACATGGGTTTCAATATCAATACTCATAAGCTGTCTAATTTATTAGAGTACTTCCTGTCCTAAGCAGATAGTCTTTCTGCAGAGCTGTGGACAGGTGTATTATTTCCTGACACTGCCCATTTGCACTGTGTCTGAATGGGAGGCGCAGAGAAAAATATTTCCTTGTTAAAGCATGTGAATTAGAAAATGCAAAGCGGAGGTTTTTCAAAAGCTGTGTGCACAATAAATTTACTCAGTAATGAATGGAAGCATTTATAGTTATGTTTAAAGTACAGTAAAAAGATACATGGGCTGTCTATGCAAAATGTTAAAATAACACATATCGGCTTCAAGGTTCTGGCTGTTTTATAACAGCATAAATTCACTTGCAGTTAATTCTTTCAGTAATGAGCAGCTAGAGAGTGCTAAAAGCAAAGAGGAAAATTGCACTATATGAAGGTAGATTTGATCCGGTTTACTGTTTCAAAAGGATAAAATGTTTTGGCAAAGGCTGAAGAATGGAATCCTGTTGTAAGGGTGTCTGGAGAGATATATTCTGTGCTTGGCTACTTGCTCGCCTTCTCACTTTTTAAATGATTGTAATTGCCCACAACAGCTCAAAGGAAAAAGGTCAGTTGAGGGCTGGGAAGGATGGGCCTGAAGGAAGCCGTGTTCTTGGGGAGGAATGATTTCTCAGTTCTTATTCTTAGATCCCCTGTGTTTCTGGTGCCCTTTTGGGCACCTCAGAGGGACAACTTAATGCCAGCGTGGCCTTTTCAGTTTGCAGAGTGGCTACAAGTCATAGTGATGGCATGTTAAACATTGTTTTCCTTTAAACAATGTGTCAGAAATTAGTATTTCTTTTTTCCATCACAAAATGGTTTACCTGAATTATACAATGAAAAGCTTTGCAACTATTCCATTAAAAATTATAAATCCCATGGCATTTTTATTTCATGCAATAAATGTAATAGTAAAGACACCTTCATTTCTAAATATCAGTATGAATAACCCCAGAAACACTGCCCTCAAGTCAGCAGGCCTAGTAGGAAATCATTTAATGGTTACAGCCCTCATTTTTTAATGAAAGTTGATTGTCTTTTTGCAAAAGCAGTACATTTAAAATATCCTTTCATTTAGCAAAAGCTGCAAAGTCATAGTACATTACCTCAGCTGGTCATTTACATCCTTGAAATCCTGACGAGCAAAGATAATTGCTGGGCTGGAATTGACTGGAAGAGCTAGCCGGTTGTTGAGGTACATGTCATCCAGCCAGTAGTTGAACACCTAAGGGAAGGGGACATGAAATCTTAAAGCTGTGAACAACATGCGGAAAGGCAGTCTGGGGGTGAGGGGAGAGTGCCTGGTGCTCCTGGTGTCAGGCATGGGCTCTGATTAATGGAGCCGCTGAGCATTTTCAGTCTGAGCTCTGTGACCTCAGCTCAGCTGAAATCAGCCGCAATTCCATAATCCTATTTTTCAATCAATGGCAATTTACAGTGTGTTCCATTAAAAAGTAAACAAGCTCCATATTGTGGTGGTTTGGGTATTTCATTGTTTGCTTCTCTTTACAATAAAAAAGTGTTTGAGTACAGCATGCTAACTGCTGACTCTTGAATAGTGATTGGGATACATTCAAGAGATGGGCAGAATTTTGCTACCAATGGCTTTCCTCAGGGGGCTTCAGATATTTGTCAGTGATGCCAAGACACTCTATTGTTAGCCATCAGATACTGTCCTGCAGCAAGACAGAGAGGGAAAAGAATTTCCCGAGCCTGAGGGTTCGGTCCTGCAGATACTGGCATGCGGATAAGACCCCTGGAGAATTCCCTCTGTGTCCACTGACACAAATGCAGGTTACTGATGCTTGACCCAGACATACGCATGTATTAAATTTCTAGCATTTTTACTGAAAACACAGAAGCATGGTAATCACATTCCTTTATGTCTGAGCAGAGTTTGAAGAATCATTATTTGGAAAAAGGACGCTTTCATAAAAAGATCAAATGGTCTTTCTGAGTTTAGCGGGCATGCTTTGCACATAGTAACTATGACGAACAATGAAATTATGCAAAAATAATTACAAATGCATGCATCAGTTGAAAAAGCTTTCCTCTGAGATATTTCATTGCTGTTAGAACAGATGCTTCCCCCACAGTCTCTGGAGTCTTCAGGAGAACAGGCTAGAGCTGTACTCCTGGCAAGTTGAATTCCAAATAAATTTCTAATTTATTTTAAGAATCAGGTATTTAATTTTAATAACCAGCATTTAAAGTTGAGATGTTTCAGAAAACGCTTATACATCCTTCCTCTGTAATTTTCACACTGTAAGTGATTAAATGAACAGTTGTCTCCTGGAACACTCCTTGTTATCAGGAACACTGCTTAAGCGATGGTTAATTTAGCCACCAAAACCATGAAGTTCTATGATCAGAATAATAAAACGAGATTGGGTGGCATTTAGTGGAGCCCTCAGACTGTGGCAACAAGTGGTTCAGAAATTAAGCACTGCTTTTAAAATAAAAGCACTGCCAGTACTGTAGCCTTTTTTTTTCTGACTAGAGCAGCAATTTGATGGAGTTTTCTTGTGGGTCACGCAACTGAAATGTTAAGGGAGAACCGCACTTCACTGACATCTGTAGCAAGCTTGCAGGATTTCACTGAATCCATGAAACCATTCAGTGTCTCTCTTCCTTGCTGGGATGGAAGGACTTCAATAAATATATCACTTCTATGTGATAGATATATATATATATATCTATACGTGTGTGTGTGTATGTGTATTTGGCAAAGTAAATACTTCAGGGTAATTACATTAGTATGGTGTGGCAATGAATGGCAAATACGAGTTTAATTTAAAAAGAGTAATTCCTATCCTAAAGTATTCCATTCCAGAATAATTTGACTGGATCAGAGCTTTGGCTAGATGGGTATACAAGGCACTTTTTATAGCCCTATCAGAAAGCATTTTTCATTTTAATAAAAACTCAAAATCTTGTTATTAAAAGGAAAGGACAAAATTATATCCACAAAGGATGTAATATAGTGCTTCCTGCCGGTAGAGCTGACGCCTGTGTGCACGCACCTGAGGTGCATGAATTCCCTCATTTATGTCAACAAAGTGCTGATCTGAAAACATAATAACGGCATGGATTCTGAAACATCAGTTGAGAATCCTAACCTAATGTGTCCGCAATATTCATTCCCTTTGATAGAATCTGATGTGACCCCTGTTTGCTTTGACCCACTGAAAGCAAGCAGTGATCACATCTAGAACATCACAAAGAGTTTGTAAATGAGCATCATCCAACACAGCAATTATTTTTCTCATATGCATTGGCTTACCCAGTTTGTTGTCTTTTCCCTTCTTTCCTCGAGGATTTGCTGCAAGGATTCCCCCAGGCCTCCTGCAATTCCAAACTGCTCCACGATGACCTTGGTCTTTCTAAATTGCTCCTCTGGCACCAAGTGTTTCATGCACTGTAGGTACATGCGTAAGGTCTGTTGCAGTGGTGGGACTGGAAGTTTTGGCACTGCCTAATCATAAAAAAAAAAAAAAAAAAAGAGATTAGCAAGTAATTCTACTTGTTCCTAAACGGTCCTCTTTTTTTTTTCTTTTTTTTTTTTTCTTTTGTTGCTAATTAATATATTGCATCCCTTTTAAAATCCATTTATTCTGTTTTAGCAATTAAGATGCCTGCTTACTGCAAATGTAATTGTGTGACTTCAGTGGAGTTTCATTAGGTCTTAAAGTGCCTCGATTTTAGGACACAGTATGCAGTTGTATGCCATACTGATGCAGTGGTACCTCTCCAGTAGCTCT
Source organism: Morus bassanus (assembly GCA_031468815.1). Classification (NCBI taxonomy): domain Eukaryota; kingdom Metazoa; phylum Chordata; class Aves; order Suliformes; family Sulidae; genus Morus; species Morus bassanus. The sequence goes on from CM062583.1 coordinate 11,417,451, forward strand.
ATTTGTAGGCCTTTAGTCAATGAGGATTTCAAATGGATAGGCCAGGAAACCAGTGGAAAACAGGATAATATTCCTTGGTAAAAATTCTAGAAATCCTAGAACGAACAGGCAAATAGGCGTGATGCGAGCATATAGTCTGAGCTAGACTCTAGGAAGTCTTCCAATACATTAAGGTATAAGGAAATAATGCATTAAGAGGAGGTATTTCATTAGTAAAGAAGTGCATTTAGCTTGTGATCAGTAAAACCATGGGTTAATACTTGTCTGATGGGTAATATGACTGGTTATAAAATGGCAGAAATAGAAAATGTGCAGGCCTACCTGTTTATTAGCACTGACTACATACAATCCTCAATAAACCTGGGTTTTACCCTGCTAAACCTCTGCTGTCAGCCAGTCTGGAACCCTCCTAGAAGGCTTGACAAAACATTTCTGTTCATACTTGCTTTATCCTTACTCTGTCTGGAGCAGGAAACCAATAGTACCTGGGAAGAAAACAATCTCATGCTATCCATGCAATTAAGCTTCCTTTGGTTTTTATGTAGAATTAACTAAGTGAAGTGTAATTAGTCATTTAAAAGCCAGAGGAATTATGGGGGCAGTGGGAAGATCAAGCAAGGAGATAATCCATGAAAGACTGGGAAATTGCAAGAGGCTGCGATGCTCTAAGCATGGTTCTTCAGGGAGGTGGATGCATCTCCCAGTTGGGAGACGGTCATCTAATTCAGCTGTGCTTGCCCATTAGTGGTTAGTGTAGACCATGAACTTTTGGAGGGTTTACTTCCCTAATTTGCTTTTTGCCTGTCACCTAAAGCAGGTGAAGTTCAGATTTTTTTACTAGCTCTTGATGTAATGGACATTCATTTTCACAGGCTCACAGGACGATCGCATGACTTTGGTTGGAAGAGACGTCCAGCAGTCACCTAGTCCCACCTGCTGCTCAGAGCAAGGCTAGCTGTGAAATCCTTTGCTAGTGCACGCAGGGAGGGAGGGGGTGGAGGAGGTGCTCTGAACAGGGAGGGAGTGGGTGTCCTCTGAGCTCAAATACCAGCTCTGCCTTTTGACATCCACAGAAAAGTCAGTGCTGCATTATGTTTCCCTATCTAGAAACTGAAGATTTCATATAGTCATGAAAAGTGTCATAGGATTACCTGTTATTAATGGAAATGCAAACCCAATTTAGCCTGTAATGCACCCTGAATCTCAGAAATAAAAGAATGGTAATTTTACAGTTGCAAGCCATGTTTAGTCAGGGCATATCTCTTCTGTCATTGATTTCTTGGTCAGTGGAAACAGATGCGCCAAATAATATTCCTTTTTGATACCTGGCTTTGGCCTGATCTTTCTGGGAGACGTTACTGTACAGTTTGTGACTCTGCTTCAGAAAAAAGCTTTAAACCCAAGGGGTTGACTACTTACAGGCATACACATCCAGCATCTTTTAAAACAGCTTGAAAATTAATCATATGTGATAGTTTGATAGTTCTGTACTATTAGGAAATAATTACATGCCATCTCTGACTGTGTAGTAATGCATCTGCTGTTGTGTAACATTACACTTACTGGAATTCTTCACAGGATGTTGGGAGGAAGAGTGTGCTTGGATGTGAGAAGCACTGATCAAAACTCCTGATCATAAACTGCTGCAGGATAACTAGTGTTCCCTGAAATGAAGAGATCAGCTGTGGAACGGAGCTTGGTTTACAATTATTACATTCATTTACATTAATTTACAGCATTAAAAGCTGTTAAGTCATCTATCTTCAATCTTTTTTTTTTTTTCTTTCTGTTTTCCCAGAAACAGCCACTTACTGTCTCATCTTTACTGCATGTGTCTTTCTCTTTCTTCTGCATGTTTTTTTCTAGGACAGGCATTCCCGCATTTGTTTTTATATCTTTTGTTGAGGACAGAAATTGAAGCCACTTGGGGGCACTTATGGAGCCTCACGCCTCGGTTCTGGAAATAGAAAAGATTTAAAGTCCAGTCAGTACCCATTATTTATAAGCAAAATGTACATGGGGAGTATTCCCTGCGCAAGCATACATAGAAGCTTCAGAATGCAAAACTAAAGAGAAATAGAAGTACAACATTCAAAAGTAGCTGAACTGAGCCCTGTGGAGATGGCTGTGACATTCTGTTTGTCCCATTTCACTATAAATTTCTTTATCCAGAAGTCTCTGATGCACATAAATGCTCCCTTCTCAGCACGGTTTATTTTGTCACTCTAATTTACTTCGCAATGCGTTGTGCCGTGATCTGCACGCTTTGTATTAGTGTTATATGTTAGCTGGAGGAAAAAGGTGACTTTTCTTTGAATGTACTTATGTAAACGCAGGTATAGTAAGGTTGCACTTTTCTATCTAAGGATCTTACATGTCCTCCCTGTACCATTTTATATGAAAGCACCACAGTCTTTAAATGTATTTGTCATTGCACGGTTCCATGGACACAGCGAGGTGCTGTCATGTCTGTGTTAAAGATGTGGAAGCTGTGGAAAGGCCCTTGATGGAGAGGTGCTTTTGCCCCCTGCAGGCTCGAAGCTCGCAGGGTGCCAGTGCTTTGGGGCACAGCTCTGGGCTGGGGGACCCCGTGAGCTTGCCTAGGCTGGCTGTGGGAGGGCTGCGAGGGGGGGCATACACTGCATCTGAGCTGCTTCGCACAGCAGTCTTTCCAAATAGCAGATACCTATCCAGGGAGACGGCTTCACCTGCCAAAAGTCACGAGTCATTTGTGACAGAGCAAATACTACCACTTGTGTCTCTCTGGTATTGTGCTTATCCTGGTTTTCACTTCCAAAGATGCCTCTTATTCCTTTTCTCTATGAGAATAAGCTATATGTCACACATATTTCTTCCAATATAATAGTGCCCACACCAAGCATTTGTCCTTCAGTTACGGTGCTACAGCTAAAGCAGAGTCAGTTCTATGTGTTCAGTCAGGTCTTGACAGATCACAGGTTTTTGGGGGTTTTATAATTACTTTGCACTGCATGGATGCAAAATATAGGACAACATATGTTGACTAAGTAGAAATGAACATCACATTTCCTTCTGAAACCCTTGGAACTGTACATTCAGGGCACTTGAATTATTTCTACAACAGCTTTTAAGAACAATTTGGGTAAAAACCTCCAGTGTATGAAGGTGAGATGAGTTTTGCTTAGCCATGGCCAGGGATGGCTGTGCATTATTCCTCTCCTGAGGAATCAGCTTGGCTATTCCAGCCTTGTGGCTTCAGCACGGCTCTGCCAATGTGTTTGCGGTCACTGACACCTTGTGTTGATCCTGTCCTCTCCCTGTCCTGCGCTGGCTGCCACTGGGGCCATGTTCTGTGAAGTAGATTGTATAAGGCTGAGAGATGTCCCTGGGGCCCTGCAACAAGCCACAGAGCAAACTCATGTTGATCTGTCATCTGCTCATGATTTCAACCCAGGTGAGAGACGTTTTCCCTCACGGAAAGGCCACATTAACCCGCTGCACTGCTCCGCTCCCTGTCGTGCGCTGCACAGGTCTCATCACTTAGCCATGCACACTCCTACCAACACAGGTTCAAAGAACTTCAAATAATAGACACGTCCTGTAACTCTCGGAAGACTGTGGCTTGCTCAGGCGTTTATGGGTTCCCCACCTGTGTTCAAGTACAGAGCAGCCATTTTGTCTTCAGAGCCCCTAAAACTGTATTCCCCTAAAGGAAAAATCCTGCCGGTATCCTTCTCACCGGGACTCTTGTTCTTTCTTTCCTTATGTTTTTTATCAAACTGCAATATGGAGTAAATATGCCGTCTACAAGTCAATACTGGCTCTGTGTCTGTGGGAAATGCTACTAACAACAGACTCACATATCTGTAAAATCAGGGTGATAAGAGTTTGGGGGTAGTAGCCTGAACCGTACTTTTCTCTGTCATGGGGATGAACTGAGGCTTTGTCTCTGGTCCAAGTGCTGCCAGCTTAGCATCACGCCCAATCCTATATTTGCTTAATAAAGGACAGGGAAACTGACACAAGAGAAAATCCAACAGAAATACAAGATGACTTCAAAGCTGCTCACTGGAGTGGCTGTGAGGTGCATTATCAAAGTTATTAGGCAAAAAAAAAAAAAAAAAATTAATCCTCGCTGTTTTTATTTACAGCTGGCTTAGCTGGAGGGCCGGGGTGAGCGGCTTAGCAGGGTGGCTGCGAGTTACGGCAGGCTGGGGAGCGGGGTGGCCTTCCCCACAGCTCAAACCCACAACAAAAGGCACTGATCTCGGTTCGCAGATCACAGGGAAGGACTCGAAATAAGTCCATGTGCTTATACTTGAGTTCATACATTGCGGACTCGCAAGCTTGCCGTATGTAACGTTGTTGGGGCATTAGACTCAGCCCCCATCTATTCATCCTCGGCCTCAGTGTTATCAGGAGGATAAGCTTAAAGTTCTCGGGAATCTATGCTTAAAGTTAAGAGGGATGTGTGCAGGGACACACGTGTGAAGTGCGCGCTGCTGCAGCCGTTGGCGCTACGAGAGGAGCCAGGAGCCGCCGAGCCGCCCGTCTGGTGCCGAGACCTTCCCGCACCTCAGCCCCGGGGGAGCCCCTTCCCCTTCCCCTTCCCCTTCCCGCACCGCCCGTCGCGGCGGGACCCGCGGGCGGCGACAACGGGGGTGCCGCCGAGTTCGGCGAGGGGAGCCGGCTGGGCTGGGCTCGGCTGGGCTCGGCTCGGCTGGGCTCGGCTCGGCGGGACCCGCCGCCCCGCTCCCCGTCCCCCCCGCCCGGTCCTCGCAGCCGCGCCGTCGGGGCGGCGAGAGGCGCGGGGCCGCGCAGCCCGTCCCGTCCCGTCCCGTCCCTCACCTGCTCGTCGGGGCGGCTCCGGAGCGGCTCCCGGGCGGGCTGGGCGCGGCGCGGCGGCTCTGGCCGAGGTACCGCCGCCTCCTCCCGCCGCCGGGTCCCCTCTGGGCGGGGGCGTGCGGTGCGCGGCCGGCCCCGCCGCCGCCTGGCTCCTCCCCGCCCCCGGCCCGGCCCGGCCCGCCTCCCCCCGCCTCTGCCCCCTCCGCCACCGGCGCCGGCGGCACCTCGCCCCCGTGTCCCGGGAGGAGCCCCCCCCCCCCCCCGCGCCCTTTCCGCCGTCGGGGCCAGCCGGGAGGCTCCGCGGCGAGGGGGGCCCCCCCGAGGGTTGCGGCTCTCGGCCTCCCCGCCTCGCCACGGGGCTCCTTGTCGCCGCTGTCCGGCAGCGTCGCCGCGGGGGAACCCGCGGCCCCGAAAGCTCCGTGGCGCGGCCGGGGCGGGCGGCGCTGCCGGCACCACGGCCGGGCGGGGCGGGGGCGGCGGTCCCGGGAGGGGCCCCGCGGTGCCGGGAGGGGCGCGGGCTCTGCGGGGGCTGCCCCGGGGCGGGGGCGGCCCCGGCTGTCGCCGCTCGCCGCACCGAGGACGGCTGCGGTGTAGGGAAGCGGGGCTCGGCCCCCGCCGCCGCGACCGTCGCTCCCGCGCCAGACCCGCCGCGCCGAAGCACCGTCGCGGCGTTTGCACGAGTTTTGAAGCCCCGCGAGCGGCGGCGGCTCCGGCGGGAGCTGCGGTGCGTCCCGCCGCCCGCACCGACGAGCCGTCTGTCCGCGCCCGCCCCGCGCCCCAGCGCCCCGCGGGCGGGCGGGAGCCCGGGAAGAGCCGCTGGGCCGTCCCGGTGATTTCCCCCCCGCCGCCTCCCGAGACTGTAAACCGTTTATTTTGTTTCCTAATGAGCTGAGAATTCAAATAAACGATTTTATTTTATAGCAAGATAAATTTACAGAGCAAAATACGCACCCTGGTTCCACTGCGGTGGGATAGAAGGTTTCCACTTTTTGCAAAGGTTTGAATGGAGCACTTCACCCATCTTTGGTTTTGTTTAATCCCTGCCGGCTACGCCGAGGCGGGCGCGTTGCCACCGGGGCAGCGTTCAGCACCGAGAAAGGCGTTTTCCAGCGATGTGTCTCTAACAGCTGGTTATGTCGGATTTGGAATATTCGAAAATGGAAATTCGTGACTGTAAGAATTAAATTCGCATGAGAATACGAGGAGCTGTTCTTAGGCAATCGATAGCACGTTTGCAGTGTGGTGGTGTTTGCTCGGACCTTTAACGTATGTTTTGAAGAACGAATACGAACATTGCGTACCGGGGTTTTCTCCTGGGTGATTTTGGTAACCGATGAGGTTTGGGTTATGAGGAATTGTTACCGTAGGGGTTACACTGAGCACAACCAGCTGACTCCATCAAGCAGCCCTCAACAATGAAACAAAGACCATCGATCCCTTTCAATTCTGTTTATTCAGATCGTATTATTCTCGTAGTTTGGACTCCAACATAATACAGCATATTGCACTTAGAGAGCAGCACAAGAGAGAGAGAAAAAAAAAGTACAATACATCAGTTTATTCCCAAGGAAGAATAAGACGTTGTGATAGTTGTTGCTCTTCTTAAATATATGAAACCAACTGAAATCTAATATATATGTACACAAGATTTACTAAGTCCCTGAATATGCCATTCGAAATTTTACACACTTTTTTGCTTTTCTTATAGTTTTTACAGAGATATACAGTATGTCACACACAGTTTCAGCTTGAGAAAACTTTGCACAATTATACCCCGGCTAAGAGGCCGTTGGGGTTTTGTTTTGCTTTGTTTTTGTGGTGGTGGTTTTTTTTGAAAGGATTCCCCCCCCCCCCGATTTATGCCGATGAATATTCAGATAATTTTCTTCAGGATTGTCCTCCCATTCCACCCCCCACCCCACCCCCCCTTGCCAGAATGTTGAAGGAAATACCAGTTGGAAATAAGTCTAGAAGAAGAAAGCCATTACATCATGACAAAGGTTAAACTGTATATATTGCACGTCGGTACAGGAACATAATGCAATAACGCTTTCATCCCCCGCCTTTCCCTCTCTCCCAGATGCCCCTCCTTGCTCCCGGGGCTGGGCGGCATGGGGGGACCTAACTGTACTCATAGTCTGATGAGTCCTCCTCGGACACCCCTGCCAGGTCTCTGCGGTAGGAGTCCATGCCGTTCTCCTCCGCCTTGCCCGCTGGCCGGAGGCTTTTGCCCGTGCCTTTGCGCTCCTCCATTTTGATGGTGTCGTAGAGTCCCTTAGGTCCTTCTTCAAGGAGGATGTTCCTCTCCGAGTGAGAGGGTTTCATTTGGCAGACGTTTTTGAGGAGGAGGAGGACAGGGGCGTAAAGCACATTGGCGAGCCCCATGCCCAGGTTGAGCTGCGCAAAGCCCATGGTGTGCACAATCTGGCCGGCCACGATGGGCCCCAGGGCGTATGCCACAGAGTAGGAGATGTCTGCGATGGCATAGACGCTGCCGTAGACAGAGACGTGGCGCACGTCCACCAGGAAGGCCAGGGTGGGCAGCAGGGCCGTGTCCACCAGGGCGATGCCGAAGCAGATGCCGCAGAGGGGAACGATGACCTGCCCGAAATTCCTGCAGGCTGGCACCAGGCAGGAGCTGGCGCCGATGACGGCCATGCCCAGGGCTCCGTAAAACCACTGGAGGTGGGGGTACGCGGCGGCCAGCCGGACGGTGACGTAGACGCCCAGCACGTGGGGGAAGAAGGCGGGCAGCCAGGTGAGGCCCACCTCCCAGTCGCTGGCCCCCATGGACTCCTCCATCCAGTTGGCGATGGTGGGCTCCAGGAAGGCCAGGGGGATGTTGCAGGTGGCCAGGGCCCCCGCCACCACGGCGATGTAGGGGTCGACCATCAGGCGGTGGATGGGCGTGCCGACGGGCATGTTGGCCCGTGCCCCGGTGGCACAGGGCGGCGCCAGGGCCAGCAGCAGCAGCCCGTCGAGGAGGCAGACGCAGGCCAGCACCAGGAAGGGCACCTGCTTGCCAGCGAACTCGTAGAGGACTCCGCCGAAGGGGGGGGCGGCCAGGCTGCCGAAGGAGATGCAGGCCAACGCCGTGCCCAGGGCACGGCTCCGCGCCGGCTCCTCGGCGTAGCGGTCGGCGATGAGGGCGATGCCGGCCGTGTCGGCGAAGGCCGAGCCCATCCCTTGCAGGCTGCGCGCCGCGAACAGCGTCGCGTAGTTCTCGGCGAAGGCGAAGGTGATGGTGGCGAGGAACATGATGGCCAACCCGGCTAGCAGCGGCGCCTCGTAGCCCACGCGGTCGATGAGGGTGCCGCTGAGGGGGTTCACCAGCAGCTGCAGCATGGCCTTGGAGGCGAACAGCACCCCGATCTGCACGTCCTCGTTGCCCCCCGCCGCCGGCGGGTACCGCGCCGGCAGGAGGCTCCGGTTGCCGCCGCCGCCGCTCTCGTTGCCCCCCGCGGGCGCGGACGGGCCGTCGGGGCGGCCCCCGCCGCGCATGGCCGCGATGTAGTCGGGGATGATGGGGACGATGACCATGTAGAGCATGTTGTCCAGCAGCAGGGCCACGCACACCACCATGAGCAGCAGCCGCCGCTGCCGCCGCGCCTCCCCCATGGCGGTGCCCAGCCGCCGCCGCCGCTCGCCCACCGCCTCCGAGAGCCGCGCCACGGCGGCCCTCGCCCGGCCCGCGCCCCCCGCCTCCGCCATCGCCTCCGGCATCGCCCTCAGCGCCGCCGCCGCCGCCCCGCCGCCCGCATGGGGCTCGGCGAGGGCGGCCCCGCCGCCTCCTCCTCCTCCTCCTCCTCCTCTCCGCCGCCGCCGCCCGAGCCGCCGCCGCTCACCTCCCGGCGGCCGCCGCCAGCCCGCGCCGCCGCTGCCAGGCGGCTCCGAGGGGCCGGCCCTCCATCACCACACTAATAAGCTCCGCTCACCGAAACCCCACCCGCGCCCCCCCCACCCCCCCGCCACCGCCCGCCCGCCCGCCCATCCGCGCCCCGCCCCGCCCCGCCGCACCGCGCCGCACCGCGCCGGCGGCCACAGCTCTGCCCGGCCGCGGTAAGGGGGCTGCGGGGCAGGGGGCTGCCGGGCCCTGCCCGCCCCGGGGGCGTGCCTGGGGACCGGGGACGGGAGGCGGCCCCGACCCCGAGGCGGGGGCGCGCCGGTGGCTCTCGCCGCCCCGACGGCGCGGCTCCCCGCGGAACCGCGGGCGGCCCTGGAAGCGATCCCCCCCCGCCCCCGGCAGCCTCCCGGAGCCCCTCGCTCCGCCGTTCCCCTCGGGGGCTGAACGGCGCAGGGGCAGCCGGCCGGCTCCGACGTGCGCCCGCCGGTGCTGCGGGAAGCGGTTCGGAGCCCCGCTCGCCTGCGGGGGTCGGCGATTACCGGCTCGGCCCCGGCCGCAAAGCCCCCCGCAGCCCCCGCCCCGGCCGCCCTGTGCCCCCGCGGGCCGGCCCGGCCCGGCCCCACCGGCTGCCGCCGTCTAAGCCGGGAGCTACCGGCCGGGGCAGCCCCGACGGCCGGGGCCGGGGCCGGGCAGGGCGCGGGGGCGCCCGGGGGAGCCCAGACGGGGCTCCCAGCTCGGAGGCCACTGAAGCTGCATTGGAAAGCAGAGAGCAACACAGCGACCACCTTCCTGCGTGCGTGTGTGCGTGCGTGCGTAGCACTCAGGCAGACACCAGGGAAATAGTCTTCAGGTGCGGTGGTGTTACATACATCCCGCATTTTGCCTGGCCAGTGCTGCAGCTGGAAGCCCTGCGGAGCAAGGGGCCTCACTCCGGGCAGAGGCTTTGGTATTAGGAAGATACTCCCGGCATAAAGCAGAGGGTAAATATCATTACTCCTGTAACAGAACTGACATGTGGGCTGATCCAAGGAGGATCTCTGCGGAAGGCTGTATGAAATAACTGGATCTCTCAGCCGAGCGGTTCCTGAGTAGATGTGGAGTTTGGGCGCCTTCATTTGCTTGCGTAGCTGGGCTTCCGTGGCTGAAAGGGAGATGATTTATCTGTCAGTTGCTGTATCTTGCTCTGTTGCAAGAGAACTGTCTGGATGGCCAGAAGGACTTCAAGATGGATCCCTGCATGGAGTGGCATGCAGATCTGACTGTGCTTTACAGAGAAGTGGAGTCTTAAAGCACGCTTAAAATAACAATACCCGTAGACATCTGTGTGGTCATTGTTATCATTATTTGTTATTCATCTACTGCCCCGCTGTAAAACTGCAGAAATACACCAATGACAATAGGCACAAAGCTCTTGACCTGGGACTCTAGATAAGCTCGTATCCTAAATGCTTCAAAAGACCATTTCAGAGCATAGAAGGAAAGTGTCTGAGAGAATAGGAGAGTGTTAGTGGAAGGGTACTGAGCTGAAGGCCATGGCTGCTGCACTTGGCTGCATGGTTCAGGCTACTTGTCACCTGCGAGACTGATTTAGTTGGGAAAAAGAACCCCAAACACTGCAAAGCCCATCCTCCTCGGGTTCCTCAAACAGACCCTGGGGTAGCAGCCTGAGAACATGTTTCTGCGAGGGACTGCGGGCACGGGAGGAGCAGCTCCCAGGTTGATAAGGAAACTGCCGAAGGATGCACCTCCTGTTTGGAATGGATGTCACGTTTGCAGTAAGTGGTAATGGGTTGGGGGCAGATATGACTTTGGATCATTGCTGTGCTGCAGTCAGGAGTATTGGAATCTTGGCTCTTGCTTGATGAGGCACTTTATTTGATTAAAGTTTCCCTTTTAATCAGAGATATGGCCATTTCCCGTCTCTAAAACGGAATCTAGCTCTGGGGGTCATGTCTGGATAATAAAGGGACTGGTTCTCTTGTCTCAGGGGAGCTGATATCGAATTTATTACCATCAAGGGAAAGCAGAATTATACTTGTAAAATGTTGCATAATAAATTTAGCCTTCTTAGTAAATCAAATCAGCGGATACCCTTATCTGCAAGAGATGCGTCATTGCTACGTGAGCTTCTTTGACTAGACAGAATGAATGGAGAGAAAATGTACCTTCAAATGTGATCAAAGTTGATGGACCTACAGTAAATTAAAGTAAAGAAAAGTCTCCCTGGTGTTTGGCTTAGAAACTTATAATTACATTTGGAAAGGGACTTCAGGGTGAGATGAGATGACTTTTAAAATTCTGTACTTCTATCCCGAAGCCCAGAAGATGTGACACTTACTTGGTTTGAGAGGAGGAGTGCGGAGGAGGTGGTGTACTTCATTTGTCCTCCAGTGCAGAACATGTGGTCTTGGAGGGCCACTATTAATGTCAAGGAGATGGAGAAGATTTCAGGTCTGTATAAAGAACAGAGTTGACTGCACCAGGACTTCTTACCACTTTCTTTGTTCTGGAGGCTGTAGATGAAGGAAAATGCAGCTCATGATGGCTGTTTTGCCATAGAGAGGAATTTATTCTTGAGTCCAAAAAAAAGCCCAGGGCCCAGGAAGGGAAATTACATTTAGGATCTTCAAGATTTCAGAAACAACAGAAAATATATAACACACATATGAGCATATAAACCTACACGTCTGCCGATGGTATCACTTCAAGTGGAACATGAGGGGAAAGTGAGGTGTAGTATGAGCAGCTGGTCACGCTTCTAACACTCACTTTAGTTTAAAAAGAAAGACCTACCTACCTTGGGAATTTTGGAAAAATCAGAAACGTTTCTTTCCAAACTTCAAAATAAATAACGGAGTAGTTAAACAGAAAACCTGAGTTGTGTACAGTCTGTGCTTGCTTGTCCTGCTGCCTACTGAATTGATAGTCCTTGCTCTTTAGAATGACAGTTGTTTTTGGTGCTGTATCAGGATGATTTTACAGAGAGAGAGAGAGAGAGAGGCAACAGCTGCTGTGATGCACTCTGCTGTCAGGAATGGACTTAAGTTAATCGTGCATCCTTAGGAGTCTTTCTTCCACAGCAGAAAAACTTTTTGCTATGAGGAGTCTAAACACGAGACACGGAGTGCCTCGTGTCTGCAAAATATTTTCTTAACAGCCTGAGTACTTAATGTCTGCGATAGAGAGCTTGTCCTCTTAAGGATATGGCAATACTTTTTAGCATTTAGTGCTAAACTAATTATGTGTTTCTTTTTTAATTTTAATTTCTGTTTGAAAGACCTGCTAATCTGATCCTGCCAAATAGGAGAGGCTCACCTAGTTTGACAAGTATGTTATAATCTTTAGAAGTGTGGTGGAGGAAGAGGGAGGAGGTAGAAGGTGAAGTCCGTTTTCAACAACTTAATTTCAAAAGCATTTTTGTGCACAAAATGGTGGAGCCGTCAAACAGAAACCAATAAATTATTGCCATGAGTGGAATTATTGAGAAAACATTGGCTGTTTTGCCTTAGCCATTAACATATTCCTGTATGTCAGTCGAGCTTCCTACCCTTCCTGGTGGGCACTAAAATCTTTGTTCCCAAGGCAGACAGACAGCCGGGTGCGGGCAGAGGCACACAAGGGCACACACAGGAGCTTTGGAGAGCAGAGGGAAGAGGGGGTCCTGGCAGGGGCTGGCAAATCTCATGGCTGGTGGCACCATACGATGGCACTGACGGGGAAGCCAGGCAGGGCTCGGTGTCCCTGGTCCTGCTTCAGGTTCCCGCTGGGCAGGTCTGGTTGGCAGCACTGGCCGGACAAGCTTTAGTGCCTTCAGCCGAGGGGGCTTTTGGCATTAGCAGGAAGGGCCACCAGGCACAGCCTTCCGGGGAGACCGCGTCTGTTGTGACTCTCTGTCAACACTTCACGCGTGATACAGGTGTCACAAGGGATGGGGACTGTACGTGAAAGTGTGCCCATCCACTTCTGTAAAAGCTGTGTTCAATAAGCAAAACTGCTCATTAAAAATGGTTGTCGTAACCTTTTTTTTTTTTTTTTTGAGGAATGGTAAATGATCTGTTCTCTTTTTTTTAATGTTGCACCCATGCTACATGCTGCTTCACTCTTTGGCATTAATGCTTAGAGAGGGACAGAAAAATAGATGAGAAAGAGAAGAGAGAAAGTAATTCAAGGGTTTGTGTCTAAGCTTATGTTAGCTCTAGCAATAGTTGATGATGTTCTTAGTTGTAACAGACAGTTGTGCAGTTGGAGTTAAAAAAGAACTATTAAATTATAGCGTGCCTTCCAACTCTGAAAGTACAGGGTATTCTCTGTGATAAAGTCATGTCTCTACTTCTAAACGGCTGAGCGAATGGAGTTTCCACTTCCCCCCTTGGAGGATGCTTCGCTGTCCAATAAAATTCACGGCTTGAGTAGTCTCCTAATGTTCAGTTTGAAATTTCTTCTCCTGTTTTGTTCCTGCTATGCCTGTGTCTACTGTGTGTGTCACCTTAAACCATCCTTGTCTCTTCTTTACATCCTTCAAACATTTGCTCTGTCAGTCCCAGACTAGACGAGGACTACAAATGGTGTCCATCTCTGAGATGCAAGAAGCAGGTATAAGATCTGGGCAAATTCTGCTCCTCCCAATGACTGCTGCTCTTCCTAGTATGTTAGCATCATTTTTGTCCTATCATGTCTTTCTTTGCTCTTTCGAGGAAGCCTGTCAAAATGTTCTCCAACCAACCATAAAAATATTGCTTTTTTCTAAAGTTACTCTGGTTTTCAGCTTTTCAATTGTAAAAATACAGAATCTATCCTTGCTCCAAAACCCCTCGAGTTCATGCACGTGCTCATTTCTCATCCAGTTTTGCAGGGAGCAGGAACTGAAGAAGTGTTGTGATGCTACTGATTCTTAATGTGCTTCTCCACTAGCCACTCCTCGTGTCTGCTCACCTTTTGGGGCTTTGCTGTAGCCCAAATAAAATTCCTCATTACGTCCTCGTTGCTTAACAGCCTCTCAGAACTAAGACAGCGGGAAACACATCTTCCACACACTCACAAATAGTTTCTGTGGCTTTGAAAGCAGTATCAGATTGGCAATCTGATTTGCTGACAGTTTAAATGTAGGTTTCCATCATGCTGGGCGTTCTCCTAGTGCTGGCTACAGAAGGAGGATATTTCAAATAACCTGTCAGATATTTTGGTTTGGTAATCTGTAAAGTGGTCAACATTGTCCCAAGCAGAATGAATTGAATATGAATGGTTTACTTAAATGGGGAAGGCAAATCCCTTGGCAAAGAATTAAAAACATGTTTGCAGGATATATAGTATGTGACATATCCCAGTGACAGGATACAAGTCAGCTTGTATCTTTATACTATTTGAGTGAAATTTCACTGTCAAGAAAAGCTGGCATCTGGCAATTTTGTAATGCCTTTCTACAAAATTATTGCAAAGGAGACAATTCTGAGTAAAGTATGAAATAGGCATTAGCGTCTGGAGACAAACAACAAAATGTTGTAGTGGATCCTACTTTTCCATGTGACTTACCAATGTCAGAAAAGATAAACCTAGATGATTACTCAGTGCCTTAGATATTTAGTCACATGCATACGTTATAGGCATGTTAGGTGTGGCTGTGGCAGAATTTATCACTGGTCTTGCCCTTCTCTTCTCATTGCATTCTTTTGTTCATAAGAAGTTACATTTCTGTAGCTTTCGTCCTTTGCTTCAACATTTTGAACAGCTGTGGCATTTCAAAGTACTGAAAAACACTTAAGAACAATGGGAGAAAGTGCTCCTTTTTGCAGCAGAGATAAAATCAGTGGAGATTGAAGCCACCTTGTAGGTACTTTCAGGTGTGTAGGATTAGTATCCACACAAATTTAGGAAGGGACATTAGGTGTGCATCAGGAGTGGTTGCTCAGGAGGGTATAAGACTAAGTCTTATCTGTTGGTGAGGCTAATCCTGGGTTGGGATGAACCAGTGCTGGTTTGAAGCTGCTGTTGGAAGGAGGGCTGGGGATAGATTGTGGGTAGAGGCAGAAGAGTGAAGGTAGTGATTTCACAGTGCTTTTTGTCACTTGGAGTATCTGCTGAGGTCTCTGTTGTCAGTGCTGCTTCAGAGCAGTGTGTGGTCTGTGTGGCTGTTGTCAGCTGGGGGCTCTTCTTAGCAAGGTGCAAAGGGCAGTGGCTCCTGCTGGTGCTTTTAGATCTATCAAAGCAGCCTTTGGTATTTTTGAATAGAGCTGAATAATAATCATGCTTAATAATACATTAGATAAGGTTTTTTTTAGTCTTTGTTCATGAATCATCTGAAGGTACGTTTACAGTTGTCGTGCTTATTTTGTTTGAAAAAGCTGTGAGTTGCTCTCAGCATGAAGGTTGTTCTCAAAGAACTTGCTGTAAATATGAGATACCTGACATTAGAAACTGGACCGTACTGACTGGCTCGCAGGGGCTGTGCATGTCCTGTTGCTTCCCTGCCTGGGCTGGAATCATGTGGCGTTAGTGCCAGTTTCCCTTCTCCTTCCTGGTGTCTCATCCTTAGCACGCCTGTGCCGATGCAGGGCTTTGGGAAGTCTTTCTTGGGGTTGATGCTTCCAGAGACCCTTGCTGGATGAGAGCTGGGCTTGGCAGCAGGCAGGGCTGGCCAGCCTGCTGGCCTGGCTGATGCGGTGGGGGTGCATTGTGCCCCCTGCCCAGGGGCTGCAAGGCTGCTGCTAGCAGGCTCCAGGCTGCACAGCACTGATGGAAAGGCATTGCTGACTGTGGCCTGGCTGCAGAAAAAGCCAGATGAGATAAGAAAATGGTGAAAGGGTAGGTGTGTCATTGTCATTTAGTTCTGGAAGTGTGTCCCAGCTCTGACTGTGTGAATGTTTCTCCTCCCCAAAGCCTCTGCTGCTGCTATCAATTTGGTCATGTTTAGGCCTTGTTTTATTTGCTTTTCTCTTTTTTTTCCAAATCGGCTTCCCTTATTCTGTGTTTTAAGGGTCTGAGATGGGTCTGGAACTCACTTCAAGAGATCATTTCTGCATTTTTTTAATGAATTTTTATATAAGTTCCTCCCCCCACCTTGAATCTGAGAACAATAGGCCATAAGTGGAATAAATTTCTTAAGAAGTGCTGAGATTTGTCAGCACATCCAGTAACTGTGTTTAGAAATTGTACTGAAAGCTCTCTGGAGGATTTGCAAATCTGAGGAGATAAAGTCTGTTTGCTAACCAAGGCAGGGCCAGCTGGGTAGCAGGAGGAGCACCTGGGAGAATCACTTGAGAGACCTCCTACTCTGAGCCCTCTTGCTGGTGGGAAAATGCAGGGGATTTGCTGTCAAAATGTGATGGGACTGGCGGTGTCCCGACTGTAATCCCAAAGAGTGTCTGGTTATGTAGGTTAGAGTCAGAATCAGAATTTCAGTTTTCTTTAGTAGTTTGGCACAGTGGATGTGTGGGAGTTTTTGGTTTTGTTTTGTTTTTTTCTGGAAGCACAAAGTTAGGGTCCAAGTTTTCTTTAACTTTCAGTGAGATGGTGGTACCTGCAGATGGACCTCATTCTTACTGAATGTATCTAATTGATTTAATTTTGAACATGGCAATAGAATGAAAAGTACCTTGGATCTGCAGGATGTCCTATCTTTTTTCCAAAGAGTTTTTAAATTTTTATTGGTACTATTGAGAACTTTTTCAACTTTCTCCATAGTGTCTGAACATTATTTCTTCTGTGCATTGCATGACCTAAGCTGTATGTATGGAAAAGGAGGCTGTTCTGTGTGGGCTTCTGCACTATGAGCATCATTTCAGTAAAAAGGAAATGCGGGGAACACGCAGCAGTGAGCAAAAGGATGTTGAACATACACAGCGAAGGAAAGTGCCTCTTTAAATGGAGACAAATGAGGTTGAATTTGGAGGGAACCCTTTATCTCCTGACAAGGCTTTAGGATTTCAGTGGGCTCCAATAAGTTCCTAACAGTGAACTTTGAAAGAGATTTTCCATTTCCTTGATTGCAGCTATATTTAAAGAAGATGGCACTTGAGAATTGGAGAGCAGGAGGCAATGACCTTGCCTTACCCGCAGTGCTGGGGGAAGCCACCTATTCTTGGTGTGGCGTAATTCTGCTCTTGCTGTGAGGCTGCCTTTGATTTCAAGGCAAAAGGCTAGAGCTCCCATATGGGAGACTATTGTCCTGCATCTCTTACAGAGCGTGCATTAACTGGAGAGCAGGCATCTGATTAACATCCCTAGAGCTGTCATAAATCAGTCTGTGTATGCTTAAACAAGTTACATCAGCCTAATGGGAAAAGATGTGGTGAGACAATTAAAAGAATTAACCCAGAGCAAGGGGGGTCAATACCATGGAATAATCTGTTGCTGGAGTGTGATGACCAGGTGCCGTGGTAGTTCTGGCAGCCAGTCCCTGCCGGAACCAAGCCCCAATCTCTCTCATGAGGAGGCTGATGTGTTTTCAGAGGATCTGGCGATGGGGCTCTGGGGCTTCTAAATGCTTGAAGGCTGATGAGGTTTAATTATTTTTATTATTAATTTTTATTGCTCTGAGGTGGAAAGCAGCTGTGTGTGAATGAGTTCACTAGCGTGTGTGTGTAAATAAGCCAGCTTGTACCTTTCCTGCCAGTGGAATCAGAGCATAAGCAATAGGGTGCAATCAATTTTAGTGATTTAATACTGTCTAGGTAAGCTTTTCTTACCCACTGACTCCATAAGGTTGTCTTGCAATATTGTTCTTATGCTTTAGTGAGTTGCCTAAATCGAGCAGTGCAAATGGCTACCAATGGAAAACAGAAACTCAGACTTCTTATTAGATTTAGATTGCAGTGGTCATTATGGTGAATTTAATTACAAAAAAAGGGGGGGGAGTTTCTAAAGAAATGGGTTTGTTTTCCTTAGCTTTTTTTTTTCCTCCCCACTTGTGAAAAGTCAAATTGACAATGTGTGTCTATAAGGCTTATACCTTAGGAGATTGTAATGCATGCTCTAATTAAAGTTCAAGGGAATTGCACATGAGTCCTTGAAGAATGAGCCCATGCCTTCCCCAGCCAGTATTCATTACCTGAATCCAGTTCGGTCAAGCTGTGTGCAAGTTAATGAAAACCTCTGGTCCTCTATTTCCCTTGAGTCTGTTTAAGGTTTCCCTAGAAGACTTCTTTTCTATGAGGCTACTCATAGCCGGAAAACACAGTCAGTGTAATGCCCCTGGGGCCAACAGAAATCTCCTCTTCCTGCCAGTTCAATGTAAAGCAAGTCAAACTGTGTGCTGAAACTCCGTGAGTCGTGAAAGTCTGTCACACAGGTATGTTTTGGAGAAGGGCAAGAGAGCCAAAACATCAATTGCTGGTGCAAAAGGACACTCCCAGTATTGTGGTTGTGTACTTGATAGTCTTTGTTGCAGCTCTGTTATCTTCCTCAGGCAGAGAAACTTGTGCTTGCAGGTAACCTCTTCAGCTTATCCCCAAGCAGCAACAGCCAAGTGCTGCTGGGGCCGTGAGGGTTGATGTCACAGCCACCTTTTTGGAGGTGTGGGGGGAACTCCACCATGTATCTCAGAGCATGTGGGGTTGACATTGAGTCCACCAGACCACCAAAGCCTAAAGGGAGAAGTTAAAATACTGTCAGTGTTGGCAAGAAAATAAGTTATCAGCTGTCTGACCCTTGGTTTGCTAAGTGCTTCTCTTGGGTCAAGGCAAATCAGCTAGTGCTGGGACTTGCTTTGCTGCTGCTGCATTAGGGGGAGGCAAGCAGTGAAGCAGCTAAGGGCACAGTGTCCTCTATTTCCAGAGAGACTGTGGCAATGGTTGTGAGGGAGCTGCCTACTGGTGCTGCTCCAGGGGCTGGGGTGCTCAGAGAGACGTTGGCTTGCTGCAGAGCTGCCCCAGGGTTGGGAGCTGGCATCTGCTACTACTTCCCCCGTGGGAATGAGGCTGGTCCAAAGCTTCCTTTAGCAGCAGACAGTTAGGTCCTGCTTAAGCCCCATAAGGATACCTTCAAGACCAGGTGCTATGTCTGTACCTGGAAAATGCGTGTCCTACTGTGTGGTGAGAAAGCAATGGGTGTTGAAATGTGTGCAAGGGCCTCAACTGCAGTGCAGGCACCACTGTGGATACAGCAAGAGTGTGCATGCTGACTTATTGCAAGGGGGAGTATTTGCACTCTCTGCGTTAGGCAATGGCTAATAGTTTGCCTTTCTGTAATTAACTACCTTTCTCTGACAGATAATAGGGAAGATGGCTATCTTTCCCCCCTCCCTCATGTATGCATGACTTAATTCTTGTGTGTGCTGTGCTTAGATATGTTTTTGGAAGACATGCTGGAGAGGGTCTGGAGCAAAGGAAGGCTTTTGCTGGCGCGGGAGACTGGTAGCATGGAAAGGCTATTGGGAGATGTAAAACGAATGCTGGCCCTACTTGCTCTGCTTCCTGTTCACTCTTCTGAAGGATCTTGGCAGTGAGGTAATGTGAGATAAGGTTTGTGGCTGTTTTTCCGTGTGCCAGTTACATATATGATGGATCTCAGCTGGGAAACCCTACCAGGGCAGGGGTAAGGGTTAGTGCAAACCTAGCTCTGACCCTCCCCTAGCAGCAATCCAGATGCATCTTCTAGCACAATGCCTTTAGCAAAGATCTATAATCATCGAACTTTTGACCCCAGTCTCTGAAGTAATGCCAAGTATGTTTAGCACACATACAAATGAAGTGGAAATCATTATTGGCTTGCTCGTGACCTGCTGAAATATGGTTCCCCTCTGGGGGCTCCGTTTGCATTTCCCTTAGTCTCTCTGAGCACTCAATCTTTCAGTAGTTTCACGTGCTACAAACTGAGCATCACTGTGCTTTTGATCAGAGCTGCCTGCCATTGCCTGTTCACTCCAAACCTTTCCCTGCCTTACATTTTCTCAGGCAGCAGTAGCAGGGCTCCTACATAAATGCTCCTCCTGCCCTGCTCCTGCCATGTTTATATTGCGGGTCCAGGTATGGCTCTTGACCACATCTAACTCATGTCGTGCCCTCTCTGTCCCTCCACCACCAAGTCTCAGGCAAAGGAAATGCAGATTTGTGGGCTGTCAGGAGGCTGTGCTGATCCAGGTGACTGGCAACTCAGATGGCGAGGCTTCTTCCAACTCTGAATTTTACTTCTCTGCTTTCCCTCTGCATGCACGTACTCATCTTGTCTGGGCTGCCACGTAGGTGTTGGCAAACTGATCTCTTCTTTAAATGTCCATCACTGGAGCCCCTTCTCTTCAAAACAAAGAAACCTCCAAGCACTTAAACCTCTGAATTATTTATCTGAAAGACAGGAATAAAAGTATTATATTTTTCTCCCTATTTCTTTCCCAAGCAAAGCTACAAATGAGCTTTGTCCTTAGCTCAAAACTTACTGATAGAATTGCTAATTATTCTGTGTAAATACAGAGTAATTCCAACACCTGGATTCTTCCTTGCTGGAGTCTCCTTTTGTATTTGTGTGGAAATGATCACAAAAGGAAGTGTCTCAGTATTCACCTTGTCACCTTACCCTGCATTAGAGTTGAAATATCCTGAATGTTGGTCCTTCCATTTCGCAACTTTGGATGCCTACTTATTTTATTCTGTTGTACTTTTTAGTAAATGACAAATTCTTCTCCCAAATGTGTTCTTTTTGGTGGGGTAACACTAGAATAAAATAAGACAAGCCTTCACTAAAAAAGAATGACCAACTCATTAAAAATGGAAAATTAAATAATCATGTTGAGCTATCTTAGTAAAAGAAAAATTTTTTGTTTTAAGGTTCTTTTCTGGGAGTATGCTAGAGTCTGTGAGACACCAACTGTTCGTGGGCACAGCACCATGCATTTGCATGCTGTTAGCCGACTGATTGGCAGCTAGTCCCATGGCACCAAAGCTCTCCTTCAAAGAGGGTGGCGTGGCTGTGACGTGGTGTGGGGATGTAGCAGGCCAAGGGGAGCAGGACCCTGGCTCTCCTTCTCTGCCCACTTCCCTGTTTGCTGCAGTCTGCTTGGAAATCTCACCATTGCACTGAGGGGCTTGGAGCCAGGCAAGGTGTGTGCGTCTCCCGTGTGGCTCTTACACCCTGCCATCCATTTCGCGCACAGTGCAGGGTGAGTGTTGCTCTGTAACAGCAGATTTACCAGGATATTCCCAGCATCCCAATAACCTCCTCTTTTTATGTCACGGGACAGCTCTTCTGCATCCATGACAGACAGCTAGCGGTGCAGCCAGAGCAGTGCCTGCCCCAGGGTGTCCCACTGCTCAGGAGTGCGTATCGGCGCCGGGACTGAGGGGAGCAGCGTGGATCTGGAGCAGCACAGGAGGGAATCGAGCCTCCTGCTCAAATGAACCACGTGGAGGAAACTTTGAGGGCTCTGATGTTCTCTTTGGTGTCGGTGCACAGGTCTGCACGTGTGGGTTTTTCTTCCTGAAACTTGAGCCATCTGAGAGATGCTTTCAGTATGAGCCTGTGCACCCAGGATGCTTTCCATTGCACTCGGGTAGGGCTCCAGGTTGTGGACCAGTTACTGAGATAACTTCTCTCTCAGTAAAACCTGGGAAGCCTCTGCTTGGGCAATCAATACAAACACATCCCTGAAGTTATACAGAAACACTGTAGGAGAGGCAAGGTGGCAGCATGGCCTGCAAACTTGCTGAAACCAACAGAGGATCTAGCCGAACCCCAAATTTCTGTAGTGTGACCTTGTCATGGGAGATGATGTGAGTAAGTGGTAAGGAATCACAGGAACCTGTTCCTCTGAAACTCCCCTGATTTTTTTGAGGTTCTTCTCCACTGCTGACATGAGACAGTATTGCATGTGTTGTACACACTAAGGGACGTGGGGTTTTTCTGGGTCCTGTAGTTTCAGTGGTCTTCCAGAAAAGCCAGGGCAGATATGCCAGAGGCCTGATGCATGGGGAGGACAGACAGGAGGGAACAAATAAAGCGTTTTTGCGGCCAGAGTAGTGTGAGTTGGCTATATTGCTCTAATTCCAGGGAGTTTACCCAAGTGGTAGCTTAAATGACAAATTTGTAGCTGTGCGAAGTGCCCAAGACCCTTCCCTGGTAGGCTCTGGCAGGCAGCAGTTAAGGACACTTGGAGCTGATTTGTGGCAATTTAATGCCACCTTCTGGTTATAAATATAACAGCAGAGATGCTCTTTAAAAATGCATTTATTGCTGTTTTTATTTGATAGACTGGAATAACCAAATATTTAACTTCTTTCGTAGCTTTCTTGAATACTTTTATTTTAACACATTTTCCACCAAATAACATGAAAGTTTTCCCTTGGATTACTATTTAAATGAATAAAAAAACACTGATAAGTATAAAATCTTTGTACTGTGATCTGCTGCTGTTGACCTTAAAAGGAGAGAGACAAAGTTAGAAAAGAGGGCTCACCATCCTTGCTACAGAAAATCTGCCACAGTGATTGCTGTGTGTCAATAGCAAAGGCCTGGCTTTCAGTAGCTAGCAAATGTTTGTCCTCCCTACATGGTATTTAATGATATATTGCTACTTAAAGTTTTTTTTGGTATTAAAATGGCCTTTCTACCCAGCAGAAGAGGTCTCCTTCCTTACAAAAAGCAAAGAATAGAGTGACCTTGCAAGAACATTATCATAAAATAAGGAATTTTCATGAGTTTCCCTTATTCATTAAACCTATGTGTTAACTTTTCACTAACTGCAGCTGAAGTCAGTAGAGATTATGGCTAGAATCGAATTGATATCAAGGGATTAAAAGAAATAAAATGTTTAAGATGAAACCCAATCATTAGTGGTTAAATGTAGGTGAGGGAGGGAGGGAGATCTCCCTGGCAGGACTCCCTGGGCTGTTTGCTTGTGACTCTTTCCCCAGTAGAGGGTGCAAAGGTATTGTGTATTTTTGCGGGGGGCGGGGAAGCCCTTTTCTTTTTCATCTCAGCCCCAGATCTGGTTACCTACTGCCTAGCATTTAAGGAAGTTTTTGACAGCAAAGGAAAAACAGTGTAGAAGCAGAGCGTAAGCAGATGGAGAGGCATCATCTGATAGAATTTCATTTCACTTTGTACGTATGCCAGTTGCTATAGGAGATGCAGCCTGCCAGGGAATGGGGTTCCTTTTATTTACTGTAACTCCCTTCTATTTACTAGATAGTATTTTATTGTTACTGACATCACAGCATTTCTGCATGTCTTTTTGGTGTGAAAACATGTTTTGTTTTTCATATTTGGAGCAACTGCTGCTTTTTCATTTCTTAGCACAGAGATCCAATGCCACCTTTTGCATGTAAAAAAGACTTGCTTTTCTGAAGTGAGAAGGAACTTAGTTATAGGGCATACCAAGAAATTAATTCCACCTTCAGGTCGACAGAGCTCACTTTATTAAATATTTCCTCTTGCATTTTAGAGTGTTTGATATATAAACTTCATTCTCCATTACTTACCAGTATAAGCACTAATTTGCTGCTTTAACAAGTATTGTTCTTGGCTGCTATATGCTGACACCAACATCAACTCTCTGATTTCATGCCTCTGAGACTCTGATGGCAGTTGTATATGTTTAGAAAATTTGTTAATAAGTGTTATATATTTTCCCTATATGTATAGAGTAATGGTATTTAATAGTAGAATTGTTTGAAAGGAGTTAAGAATTACAAGACAGCATTTTTGTCGCAAAAAGTAATGCATTCTTTGACAAATGTTGTATCTTTGTGCTTGATAGAATGTTTAGCAACTTCTTCCTTGCGTAGGAATTACCTTAAAGTTATTGGCTTCAACAGGAGTTTTGTGTGAGGAAGTCCTAGTTTTGTATTCTCTAAACATTCAAGAGGAGCATCATAAAGGTTTTCTCTCTCTGAGGATGGGTACACTATGTTTTATGATCAACAGAGGTATTCATTTGGTTGTGACATTGTCTTTTTTTTCTTTCCATTGTAACATCGGTAATGCATTAACACGATGTCAGTGAAGATGTGTCACCGTGTAGGAGATGAATGTTGTTCAAATGATGTGTCTGGTGAACAGTAAACAAACATATGAATCTTAAAAATGTAAGTTTCTTAGAGAAACAAATGTCTTTCTCGAAGAGTTTGTTTTCATTAAGGGCAATCTGCTCAGATGCTTGAGTATCATCATCAACTGTCTTTATTTACTCCCAAGTTTGTCAAATCCAGATTTCACAGTAAAATCCACAGCATTTATGCAAGAGCACAAAGCAAATGGCAACTGCTCTGTCTGTGCTGCTTAGAGCAGATTAAGCTGCAGTGAGATGTGCTGCCAGTGGCCATTGGCCCGAAGAGACCGGACAATGAACGTCCCTCTGAGTTGTTATAGACAGCTCTGTCCTGTAAGTCTAAAATAAATCAGAAGCTGAGCCGTGGCTGGGCTCCTTAGACAAGCAGCTGAATGGAGGGGCCAGCCAGGGCTTTAGACGTTTCATCTATTTTGTAACTACAGTCTGAGATGCATCTCTGTATCTTGGACTTCTTCCAAAGAATATTTTCTGTGTTTTCAGGCATCCTCCTGGTGCCATCTTTGAACTTAAACACCCCTTTGGTTCTGTTCTTACTTATCCAATCTCCCTTTTCATACAGTCTGGATGGGTGCTGAGAGAGGACACCCTGATTTCTGCAGGGAATTGTATAGTCCACTTCTCTGATTCAAAATCCAACAGAAACAGCCCACACCTCTACTAAAGCTTCAGTGAAGACTAAAGAAAAACGGCAGCTATCCTCTGAGAGCTCATCGAAGAAATTTCTAAAAGCGAAGAAATAGTTATCACAGAGACCTGTGGCTTTCCCTTCTCATTGCTTGGCTTTCTGCCACTTTGTGCTGTCAGTCTTGGACTGATGATCTGTATTCAGCAGCTTTCTTCCACATAATGTTATTTTTTGAGAGGAGGCACAGCACAGAATGACCTTTCCATCTCCCTGCTGTCCATGCAAGTATCTAGTCAGCAAATCTTTGATGCGCTGTGTTTGGAGATGACCTTGTGGCGTACCTTTGAGCTGGCAGTGGCAAAGGAGGAGAGCTGTTTTCTGCACTTCACCCAACAGAGGGCATGGGTTGGCTCCTGGGATCCGTGCCAGATCCAAGTGTGTGTGGAAACCACAACACGTTGTTTATGCATCACTGTTGTTTTCTGCCACTGATAAGCCACAATAGGGCATGTATTTTGGAGATTATTGCACTTCTTGGGTGATTAAAGTCCAGAGGTAACCTGAGCTATGTGATAATCACTCAAATCCACTGCCAGGTGGATCCTGTGGTTTAAGTAGATCATGCCATTTTCTTGTGTAGTTTTGGAAGCTGCTCCAACAGTCAGGTGCTGCCATTGCTGTGGGAAGGTGGGATGCCCAGGAAAGTGGAGACCCCTGCTCCGAGCATGGCTCCAGCCACCCAGCAGTGAAGGCGGCTTTCATAAAGAGCCCACATCATGCTGCATTTGCTCCTCTTGCTTCTCAGATCTGCAGCATCTGCCAGGCTGAGCTAACTTGATTATCCCCAGGATGAGATTACCCAAAGGTGATTTTTTTCTTTTCCTGCTGTGACAGGTGATGGGAACTGACTCTTCACCTTTGGAGTCATGCCGATGGAATAGGGTTTTCTTCAGGAAACTACAGACGGTGTTTACTACCCAGGAACCATAATTGTGTTTGTGTTATGTATCCCCTCCTGGCTCATTTTCCTATGTTTGTATCTTGGATCACCAACTCCCTGCTCTGAGCCGGGGCTCTCAAAATGTGCTGCTTGTTTGTTGTGAGTGCAGCGGGACAGTCACAGGGGATCTGTGACTGCGAGAGCAGCCCTGGCTCTGTGGGGGCACGTGTGGGTGGAGGTTTGATGGGGTGGGCAGCGCCAGTCCCCTCAGAGGAGAATGTCTTGGACTGGGTTTTTTGTCTCTAGTTTTGAAGCAGTGTCTGTACCACTGTTGGTAAAGATATATCAGTATCAGAACAGCAGGCTTAGACAATGCTCATTTTTAAAAGGAACTTTTTGTCAGTTTATTGATCACATTTAGAACAGCAGTGGTGATGCCTAGAAGAGGACCTGTGAAGGAGTTGCGGGTTGCATGCAATACCTAGGAGTGGTCCTGTGTTGTCTGCAGCTCTGCAGCACGGTGGGTAGGTGACCTGCAGCACGCAAGCTGGGGAAGTCATCAGAAGGTCATGTGTCATGCATTAGGAGAAGTAAATCTAATGGTTACTGTTTGCTGTCCTTTGATTAACTTTTTCTGTTGTATGCTGAAGCAATGTGAATTGTGTGGCATGTTGGGGGTAAATAGGATTTTACACTGATTTGATTTTTGGTGTGGCATGCTTAATTACTACAGAAAGGTATGGAAGACCTTGAAAAGGAAAATAATATGATACAGATATATTTAATAACAGATCAACAGATCTTAGCATTTTGTAAGAGATTAACATTATTTTCTCTAAGGGCAAATGGCACAAAGAAAATTCTACTATAGAGTGACACAGAATATTACACCTGCTCGATAAATGAGGCAATCTGTGATCAGAGCCAGTCTCTGCACATTGCAGCAGCCTCTTGAAACTGTCTTTCATTGACCAATCCTCCTTTTGCCTCGATGCTTAATAATAGTCAAAATCCTTGACGGAGAGCACAGGGGAATGAGCCACCTGTCTGGGCCTCTCCTCTCAACTGAACATGTCCCCTTTCTCCCTGAGGGAAGGGGAAATTTGTATTTTCTGCTTTAGAGGATGGAATTAATTTTGTGAAGTACAGCCTGTTTGGGGCTTGTCTGAGATCTGCTCACAAGGAGTGTGCATGTGCCTCTGGTCAGGTGGCCTGTAGAAATGCTCAGCTATGGGGAAAGTAGTCTAATGACAATGAACAAGCCACAAATCCGCCCGTGTAATTGCATGTGCTGTGGCCACATCATACCATTTTCAGTGAATGTTGGTGAAAGCTTTGCTCCAATTTCTGTTCTGTTTCCCTTTCAAACAGTCATTCCACAAATGACTGTATGATTAAAAAAAATCACATAAGCTGCTTTCACAGCCATTAGTTTAAATACACTCAGTAGAGTAAACATTCATATGCCAAATCAATTCAGTAAATGGAGACAGGTCACTGTATTAAATGGACTTACGGATGCTCAGGACACCAGATCCTTCCCCTCAGCAAGCGATGGAGGGACTGTCCTCTCTCCAGCACTTTGCTCTTACTAGAAGCAGTCTATTGGGGAAGTTATTTTATTTTGTCATTACTTGGAAGTGATTCCCCTGGTTAGAGAGATCTCTAGGAGATATGTTAAATCTCCAGGACTGGGAGGATGGTGCTTGCTTCTAGGGAAGGAAGGTACCCTGGGAGTTGGGAATGGCTGGGTGGGTAGAGCTCCCTGTCTTTGGCTCACAACCCTCCTTAAGCGGGCTTCTGGAGTGAGGGACGGCCTGGAAAACTAACAGCAAGAGAAGCTGTCAATTCCCCTCCCATTCCCATTCCCCTCCAGAGATGCTGTGGTAGGAGAGAAGGGCTTTTCTCTCGGTGTACTTGGCCAATGCTGCCCAGCTGGTTGTGCTAAATAAACAACGATGGTCACAAACAGCAGCATGGGCAATCGGGTGCCCTGCAGTCCTTAGGAGAAGTGTCTATCTCTGCTGTGGCGTGTGGATACTAATCCAAACACTTCCACCCGGTGTTGTAAGCCTGTCCTGGTGGGCTGGGGGAAAGGCCTTGTGAACACGTTTGGCAGGTTACGTCTGACTATGCACCCTGGAGTGCTCTACGCGTGTGCCGGATGAACGGTGGTTGTGAGCTCTGTGAGTCCCCTTACTGTAACGAGAGAAACAATTATATGGTAGGAATGTTGACTTTTCAGGAAAAACAAACCCAAGAGATGCCAAGTGATGTTTTTTTTCCAGCTGTGATGTTGGCACAGAAGTGCCGTTGATCAGGCTGAGCAGATCAAATGGCCACACGCCCTTAGGTCTCTGCCATGCATGCTCCTCGCTTCAACAAGATTAATCTGGATAAATTGTGTGCATGTTATTTGTGCTTTTCATGGTTGGTTGTAGCAAGAATGTGCCTCCCCAGCGCTGCCGGCAGCTACCCCCAGGCCTCTGGAAAATGACAACCTGAAGAGGTGTGAGGCTGTGAGCCACCAGCGGGAGCCGGTGGCTCCCTGCAAAAATTAGACAAGTTACATACTCCTCAAGGCGTAGATCTGTTGTTTCATTACAAATAAAAGTAATGTGCTCTCAGTTTGATTTCAGTGCTGTCTTGAGAGAAAGGTGAGGAGAAAGCAAAGTGAAATTAGTCCATCCCCATTCGTTCCATGGTAAAAAAAAAATAGGAAAGGGAAAAAAAAAAGGAAAACAAAGTCCAGTGCTCTGGTCAGGTGACTGGCAGCACTGAGGACATTGGGAAGTGCCCGGGCATTGGCTAAGCCTAAAATTTTAGAGCAGTATTAAAGAAATATTTTTCTCATTGTACTCCCCTTTTTGAAGACTTTTTATGGCAGGAACTATCTAAGAAAAAAAAAAAAAGTTGATCGAGGTTTCCTTGGGGCCCACTAAGGCTGCTCCAGCGATGGGAAATGCCATAGAGCAACCTCAGGCGTGCACCAGCTGTGCAGCTTTCCTGGCTCCGGGCACAGGATGTGGTGACTCTACATAAGAGCACTTGTTTTGTCCCTACGGTGGAAATTTGCCATTTCAGTGTTCTCTGGTAATGGTAACACAGAACCGAAAAAAGAGAATTTGAGTTGGGAGGGAGAAGAGTTTTCATTTGCACACCAGTTCTGGTCAGTGTTAATTATCTATTACATCCCAGCCAAACAGTTGTGCAGGTAGTGAACTGTGATAAACTAGTAATGAGTTGCTTTCTTCAGAGTCTGCAATATCAAGGAAATACAGTGTGGAGCCAGCATGGAGCAGTGTGCGCCATTACACTGGCACAGCTTGGGGGCTTCCCCTGGGGAGACACGGACATAGCTTATGGGATGCAACTGCTGTGCCCTGGTCCTCACAACTACCCTCTGCAATCATTGCCCCTCTGACTTGCTCGCTACAGCAAGTGATTCCTGTCACTGTCACACGTGTAGTGGCTGTTTTGTTTTCTTAACCTGGAAAAATACAGGCTGATTCCTCACTATCACAGGGAGCATCCCCACTTGCATAACGATGTTAATCTCTTTCCTCCAATTACAAAGATTGGGCTTTCTTTCCTTTTTTTTTGTGAGTGGAATTGCCTTTAGATGTCCCTTAAGCAAATTATAGAAACTGTAGTTATGATGAAGTCTCTTTTTTTTTTTTAATTTTTAAAAGGAGAGCAAAACCTTTGCAGCCCCTTTCATCTGGAGTGACATGCTATTTCATACTATGGCTATGCCCTATAGTATCACTGCAAAGCCTAAGAAGATTAAACTAACCTGTATTTCATGAGGAAATGAGAGCATAGATAATTGCTTAACTTGCTAATCTCTTTAAAAGTATCGGTGAGCAAGTTTTAAATATTCTGCAGAATGAAAGTAAACAGAAACACCTTTCCAAAAGGCCTAGTTTATGAAACTCAGATGCCTTCTTTTTTCAAAGTGTGTAACCTACTTGGGAGGTTCGTACACCACCTACTGTAGGGGATTTGATCTGGGTCAAAGAGGTTGCTGAAGTCAAGAGCTGAATGTGTTTGCAAATTGAAATATAGGGAAACTAGAGAAATTTCTCCTCTAAATATGTGATTCTACCACTGTGTCCTTGTCCTTCATCTTTGTATCCCCCCTCCTCTCTGTGGTGCTGCTTCTTTCCCTGTATCTCAAAATAAATACCTGGAGCTTATATTTCCTCCTGATACTTCCTGTATTGATTGCTATCTTATTGCTCCTTGGTTTTGTATCCAGGAGTAGTTGAAAACATTTTGTTTACTCTTCTACTATACAACTTGTCCAGAAAACAAAAGAAACTTGATGCTTCTTAAGGAAAAACATTCTGGAAGCAGCATGAAGGTCGTGTTCATTACTTATGGGCTCTAGATTTCATGCTTAAAGCCAGTTTGATTCTGCTCTTGATGTAGAACCCTAATACCATTTTTTTCAATGTGTTTTTGTTTATTTTTCTGGGTTTTCATAGCTTTTTAAACAGAAGCTCACAAAATGTCTTGGTAGTGGTCACGGCAGTTCACAAGAACATTTTCTGATTTATTACTTCTCCTTTGACCAGCTCTATCTATCCTCTCCTTTTGATCTGTATTTAACAGATGAGTTTATATCGGTAACGAACATTTGAGAATAGCACGATCTGTGTGTGTGGCAGTCCCCCAAGTGAGGGAGGAAAAGTCTGTGGGAAGAGCTCCTGGGTACCTATTTTACTGCTTAGCTTTAGGCATCTGTTTGATTGTTCCTAACAAGCTGAAGAAAAATGGACAGGCAGACACAGTCAGATATATTTTAATTTGCATTTCTATGAATTTCCCATGCCAGGGTAGGGTTTGGCGGTCATTCTCTCCCTGGAGTATGAGAAAATGCCAGGCTTGCTGAGGGTGGACTTCCCTTCTCTCCATGTGGTGTCTGAAAAGGGCAAAGGTAAGATGTGGAGAAATTTGCAGTCTTATTAAATCCAGTGCTAAGTTTTGAGATGAACCTGTAACTTTAAGGGTGTTGCACCTGATGGTTGTTTCCTTCAGGATGGTTGGGTTATTGGGATTCGTCTGCTGTTATGCTCCTCAGGCAAACTGGCTGATGAAAAAACATAGTTGGTCCAGAATAAGTGATGTTGCGGAGGCAGAAATAGAACATACAGGCTAATGAGTAAGTATGTAACCTATAAATGACTAAGTTAAAATCCACAGGCTGAGCTCTGGCCCTGGCAGCCTGGGTGTACCCCAGCTGTAAAGCTGGCTGCAGTCAGCAGGAGCTGGCACCGACTTCCTGGGGCCAGTTATGGGTATCCCTGGCCGATTGTGGGAGACCTCTGCTCCCTGGCAGCCTTCCTGAAACCCCTGCTTTGATGCTGAGGACATATTTCTTCCTGAAGCAATTGCCAAGTGAAAGGCAGGGTTCCCTGCAGTTGTTTTACTGAAGTCATTCCTGTTCTAGGGTTTGAGCTTGTTTTAGCTCTTTTCACTAGTGACTTACGATCGTCTTGTGATGGTCCTCCCCTAGTTAGGGGATATATTAGTTTTCCTTACAAAGGTCTCATGGGGCCTACAAAGTGCTGTCCTGGAAAAACTAGTGGGAGTTTGATTCACAATAATGCTTTGATGTTCAGTGTTAGCAAATATACCCAGGATAAAGGAGTTGCGTGAGCAGCCACAGTTTCTTGTGCTTTTTGGGATGGCTGTTTGTAAGTGAGTGCTGTAACCAATCTGCCCATGTGTGGCAGACTAAGAGCTCGTAAGTCCTAGGATTCCAAAAAGCTGTTAGAGAATTCACCACTGTTGAGGTGATCTGTTTACACGCGCTGACCAGCTTAATACCATTTGTTTTTTTAAGTGTGGGAATAGTTCTAGGCTTTTTTTGGGGGGTGTTGTGTTGGTTTTCTTTTTTGTTTCTTTAATGACTGATCCTGTGTAGTTAACTGGAGTCAACTTGAGGTTAAAGCTAATTTAAACTGGATGCTATATTTAGCATTTATGGTGCTAAAAGGATTATAGGAAAATAGATACTGCATAAGTGGCCATAATCTTCTCACTGTTTGTGATACTTGAGTGGCAGAGAACGGGGTGCCAATCTGAGATTAAAAATCTAATTTTAGGGAGCTAACAAGAGTCACATTGAAGCAAAAAGGTAAAGATGGGTTAAATTTTGTGGACTTAATTTTTTTAATTGGGCCTCAGACCTGCTTAAAACCTTGCAATCAGAGCTTTAACCAAAGCCTAAATTATGTACTCTTTCCATACACCAGTTTAATAAAATCAAACTAGACACCTCAGTTATACGCTTGACGGAACAGCCGGCATTTTCAGAGGTCAATTTTTAACTCTGCTTGAAGTTTGATAAGCCACCTCCATGCCATTATTTTTGATTGCTGGAGCCAGTACTTAACCAGCTCCTCTTCCGTGTTACTTCTAACACGACAGTGACAGGAAAGCCCAGCCCGGGATACAAGGTACCAATGCAGATTGCAGCTCTGCAGCTCCAGTACTACCCTTTGGTCACAGTACAGTCACCTTGCCTGAAAAGACCTCTCAGTTAATTTCTTTTCCATCGCCTGCAGGGGGAAAAAAAAAAGAAAAAAGAAGACATAGATGTGTGAATAGTAATGCCGTTTGCAGCCCTGGCCTTACAGCTCTGTCAAGAGGGAGGGTTACTTCTGAAAAGAGACGCAAACAAATTTTAAACTGGGAAAATCCCATCACTGCATTATAGATGAACCAGCTTCTCTGAGTTGTCAGTACAACTGAGAAAGGACTGGCTGCTAGCACATAAACTCTGCAGGAGCCTGGTGACTTGGTGAGAGGTGATGCACAGCGCTGGCTTACTGGTGTTTGCTTACAGTAACTGGGAGTTATTCCACCTTCTTTCAGTCCCATTTAATGGCTGCCAGCAGGAGGAGGGATGGATCTTGCATTCTCAGTGTGACCAAAATGTAAGCAAGATCGGCATCTGGAGAATATCTGAACTGGGCTCCCTTTTATTGCTGCTTGTCTGTAGGCTTTAAAATAACAATTAAACCCTCTTAAAGGGATTTGTGTACCATATGGCACCTTCCCCACAGGATGACTCTTTCTTGTTGTTATCCTCTCATTTGTCCGTATCTACAAATAGTTTTCAGCCAGAAAAACAACATGCGCCATTTAAAGACACCCAAGAAGAGATCGCCATCTCTTTGGATAATTCATTTGTGTATCGTGTCTGAGGAATAGTGTTCTCTTGCGGTGGTAAGTCAGTGGGATAGACTTCAGTGGCGAGCTCAGGCCTCTGAAATGTTCTAGCAAAAAGAAGTTAATAAATGCTCAGTGCAGGATCTCAGCATAGACTATTGGGTAATAGGATGCTGACACGCTTCTAGTCCTGAATTCCTTTGTTTTGTCTGTAAATACTCTCATTTCTGCTGGTAATGAATTCTCAGAAGAACTGCAAAAGGACGCCAATAAACCAGTTTTATTATTTGGTCAATACAATACAAGGCACGCTAAGGTATTGCTTGTCCTACTGATGCTTGCGATGCTTGCTTTTCCTTTCGTTTCATCTTAATCCCGTTTCAAAGCACTGAAGTTCAGCCAGCAGTAGTTACACAGCTGTTTGCTGGTAGATGCAACCTTTAATTATGGGCAATGCCATGGGATTGTTTCTAATTTCAGCTGCTGAGTGGGTTTTCACTGGAGTCAAGAGCCTTGGGGTTTTCCACTGATGTTTCTGCTCTAAACTCTTTGCTGCTTCATGTGTTGCATTTATAAGTATGGCTGCTCTATACCTTTAATTTCAAATGCCATCTTTACGTGATAGTGGTGGAGGTGCTGGTGCCTGCTGTGGGATAGACAGATGAGGAGAGCAGAGTGCGTCTGTGCGTCTGCAATGCCCTCCAGTGCGCGGTTTGCTTGTGTGCCTGTCACAGCCTGCGGTGTAGCTGCATGGTGCCGAGCGCAGGCCACGGTGGCTGGATGGCAATAGGGCCATGGCAGTACCGCTTTTCGGGGGGGTATTGTTGCACTGCCCTGTGTGCTCATCTGAGGGTGGGATGAGTAGTCCTCCGGAGAACCCTACCTCTGAATGAGCAGAGGGACCATGAAAGACCTGGTGCCTCCTAACTTTTTAGACAAGTGAAGTTGGCTAGCCTGACTCCCTTCAGCAAGCACATTGGGATCAGGTCTGACCATGTCTGTGATGTGCTCCGCTTTCTAACTGCTCTGTGGGTGAGTTTGAAGAAAGCAGTGGAACATTTCAAAATAGTTTTGGGTTGCATGTAAAGGAAAGATTTCTTAGCTTCACAAGGCTTGAGCACTCTCCACTGCTATTCAAGAACAAAATTTTACACTCGGTGTGCTTTTTTGTTAGTTTTTAAGTCCTGTCCCAGATACCATATTGCAATTTTTTTTTTTCTTGCTTATCTGTCAAAATAGAGTTGCTAGTGGCCACCCTGCTGCTGTGGCCATTGCTCATTTCTACCTTAGGAATGGATCATGATCTCTCAAACACCTGCTGTCAAACTCCTAGCTGATTGTCAGGGCTGCCTGCCTGTATCAGAACAGGACATAAGAGTGGAAGGAAGCTGGGGTTCACAGACAAGCAATTTTGCTCAACTGACAGGGTTTCGTCTTGTCTTCTTTACCTTCATGTAGCCTGGAAGTCACTGCATTCACTCAGTTACTCCCGGGGGACACCAGGTTAAAACCTCATTCGAAGTGAGTACTTTTCTTTCCTCTTTTTATAATTCTGCTCCAGTGACCTGTGAAAGGAAGAGAAAACATACTTGGGGTAATACAAGAAAAGAAACAACTTCAGGGACTGTAAGATCATTTAGTCTGACCTCCCATGTATGGCAGGCTAATTTGTTTAAAGTTCCTGTGGGATGTCCGTTGCTACACATAGCTGTTTCTAGGACTGCAACGTAGATGCATCTGTTAGAACAAGCAAGGTGCAGAGAAAAAGAGATTTCTTTGCTTGTTGAGAAGGAGCAATGGTTTATCCACCTGATGTCTCTCTCTGATTCCAGTCTCATGCATTTCAGAGTCAGGAATGCTTTCCCTCTATCACCCTTTCTCCCTGACCACGAGGCCAATGTAGCCACACAATGCTATCTCTGCATCCTTGCCAGTCAGAAACCCTGTAGCATCATTTGAGCCATCACAGGAACACTGCAAGCATGTTGAGTACAGGGTAGGCAATCCTGTTTCACCAAGGGCTGAGAAAATAAATGTATACATAGGGGAACTAAGGGTTCACAGTTTACAGAGCAAGGAAGGACAACCCTAATCATCTAGTCTGAAACTAGGCTAAAGGTGTATCGTCAGAGCTATCTGTCTTTGTTTAAAAGGCTGCAAGTGATGGTGGTTTCACTAGGTCCCTTGATAAGCTGTTCCTGTCTTTCAATACTGCTGGGAAGTTTTCCTTTATTTCAAGGTTGAATTTATCTAGCTTCAGCTTTTATTCATTGGATCTTTGTCGGCCAGATTGGAAAGCTCCTCACGTATATCTTCCCCAAGTGCAATTACCTACACAGTGTGATGAAGGTATGTCTGTGCTTTCTCTTCAGTGAGCTGAATATGTTGAGCTCCTTACCCGTCACATCAGAAGGCTTGGGTTTTTTTGTTAAAGCCAGAGAATTTATTTGTGACACTCACTTGAACTCTGTCCAATGTCTTCAAATCCTCTTTAAAATGCAGACACCAGGACAGGATTCAGTAACCTGGTAGGGGTCTTGGCAGTGCTTCCCAGAGATGCTGGAATCCTTCATTATTTCTGCTTCATACACCTTTTTTTTTTCCTCTTTCCCCTATATTCAAGAATTTCATTAGTCCTTTTTGCTACAGCATTGCCCAGACAGCTTACGTTGAGGCGATTATCTATAATGACCCCTAAATCCTTTTCTGAGCTCTGTTTTTCAAAGCAAAGTCTTCCATCGTGTAAATAAAAGTGACTGCCATTCTTGGATCTTGAACACTTGGTCTTACCAAAATACATTTTGCCAGGTTACAAGTATTTACCATGGTGGCTCAGGTCATCCTGTAATGATAACCCGTCCATCTCTTAGTTTACTACTCCACAGATTTTTGTGTCACCTGAATATGTGACTATAGCATAAAGAAGCAAAAAAATTTGGATCAAGAAAAAGTCTCTCTGGCTTAAAAATGTCCCCATTTAGTGGTATCTGCCTACCAATGGTATTTTAAGATCTGTCAGTGGCCTAATTTTAAGTCCATAGAATATGTTATGAGCTAATTCCATAGGAGGTATAATTTGTCATATTTTACTCATCCTCACAAGTATCTTTGATAAATTCAGGTGTTCATTAGCCACACATGAGCCTTTGTGTTTTGGTCCTGGGAGCAAACATCACAATCCAGATTTCTTCCCTTCTAGTCAAATCAAATCAATCCCAAATTACTTGTTCTCATTTTCTACCCCTTCAGTTGGCAAAACCTTCTATTTTTTTTCCTGCAAAGGGCATAGTGTCAGTAGGGAAATGGAAGAGTTTTGCAACAGCCTGGTGGCTCTCCTGGGCAAGAGAAGGTGCATGTTTGACTGCCATCACATTAAGGACAAATGGATTTGAATCCCTCCACTCCCAAATGAGGGCTATTGACTAAAAGCATCTCTTTTGGTCGTAACAGTGATTTCTTGCTCATTATATGAAAGACAGACTTGAAGTTGCCTAGTCCCAGGTTTTGAATCCTTGCTGAAAACAGGCTGCAGGGAAGTGGCTCAATGTGGTGCCAAAGGCCAAGCAGGCAGGATATGAAACAAAAAAACCTCTTTTCAGATTTATAGTCTGTTTAAGATGCTTTTCCTTACCTTACGTGTAGATCCCAATTTTTGGGGGAGAGCTTATGTACCAAACTCAGGCTTGGGGACTATCCTCCAGGAGCCAGATATATTGCATGTCTGTGCCAAGTATCTCAATATGGAGTCCCTTTGTAGATAAAGGGCAAACTCAGTAAATCAGCCCACTGTCTTATCTCCATTATTTCTTTGTTAGCTATTTCAAGAAAGTTGAAACCTTCCCAGTGAAGGAACAGGAACAGCTGCAGAGCCCTCTGGGAAATACAGCATTTGACCCATACATCAGAAGTGCCATTCAATGTGATATCTAGGACATGTTGCCACTCAATGCCTTGCTGGGCCAGAAGCATGACTGCAGAGTGCCGATCAGCTTTGAGGTTTGAAAAAGGTTGGCTTTAGTTGGCCAACTAAACTAGAGGTTGGCTCTAGTTCAATAGTGAAAGAGCTGACATATATTGCCATCAAAGCATTGGTTTTGTCATCCCGCTATTTGTTTAATGACATTTTTCCTGCCCCATCTGTAGTTTATGGCATCCTTAAGGTTCTGCTTGTACAGCTGCTTTTCAGCACAACAACTTCTCATCTAATGTGATATAATTTGCTTGCAAAACTGCC
The DNA here is from genome assembly GCA_031468815.1 of Morus bassanus. NCBI lineage: Eukaryota > Metazoa > Chordata > Aves > Suliformes > Sulidae > Morus > Morus bassanus. The sequence goes on from CM062583.1 coordinate 11,454,092, forward strand.
TGTTTTTGAGTGATCGGTCAGCTTAAGGAGAGAGACATCAAGAATGCTGCCATAGCACCTCCTCGTGTAGTTCAGTGGAACAAATCTTGGGGGATTGGATGCAAATCATTGAACACCATGAGGGAAAAAATCTGTTATCTCACTGTTCACCAAGAAAATTAAAATAGTGACTTCTCCAGCAATTAGAGCCTCCAACTGTTGTCTGCCAAAATACAGTTTGTTTTCACTGTCAAGATCTAAAGCACGCTGAAAATTTAGTGCTCTTGCTGTTAGGACTTGAAAGTTTGCTCTGTGCTTCCAATTACATAATTTTCTTCGCTGGTTTTCCTATATAAGCAAACTATTGCTTTCACCATTTCAGTCCTTTCTTAAAAAATAAGGTATATGTGTTTGTAGGCCACAAATATTTATCTCTCTACAGTCACATTCTTGTACTACCAGTGAGAAATAATTATTTTTAAAACTTGACCTATGATAGCACAGTATTAGGACCTTGCTTTATAACTACACAGTTATTTTTCAGATTCCCGATAGAGACCTACGGAATTAAGTATTGTCCTCTGAAGCATATTTCTAAACAGTGTTTAATTAGTTTACATTAATTTAAAACTTAGGTTAATTAAAATTAGATTCCTTTAAAGCAGGTAATTGAATCTGCATCTGAAATACTTCTCAATGAGAAATCAACATTTAGGTGTAAATTCTTAGTTGTATTGACAATTTCTGTGGGCCAGGGTCTCAAAGGAGGTAGCAGCTCGCTTCAGCTGTCTTTGCCTTGTCTCTCTGGCTTTTTTCAGGGGAGTCGTCTCTAACCAGTGTGCAGGAGACTGAGCCCTGCGCTCGTCTCCTGCTTCTTCTGGAATGAGGAAAATCTGTATCCCAGCACAGCGCCTTTCCTTAGCCCCAGGTCTCCTCTTCTGACAATTCTGTGATCTGATGTTGCGTTCTGAACAAAACCTGCTTTGAAAACTTTCATACATGGCTCACACAGGAAAAAATCCTGCCTGTGGAAATCCAAGGGTCTTAAAGTGTCAATAAAATAATTCTTAAGTCTTGCATGTACAATTTTAATTGTATTCATAATCGTTCAAGCTTGCATATTAGTGACATCCTCTTAGAATTTCTGTGCTTTCTGTTGCTGTTATTATCGGATCCTTTTGCCTCTTAATGATACACAAGAGATTACCTTACATTAGCAATTTTCCAAACAACACCTAAAATAGATGTGTGAGCATGTCTGATCACCATCTAAAAATTCTTATTATTTTACATAATCTTAATGTAACAGGTCATCCGCCCCTTTCCTCTGCAGAAAGTGGAATGCCTGTCTTCATAACAAAGCACCTTCTGAGTATTTACTGTGTTAGTCTGTCTAGGAGTAGCTCATACAGACCATTGATTGTAATCCTCTGATGAATAACCTCTAAGTGTGAATATGTGTACAAGGCAGATGGTACCAAATATTTTTGCATTTTAACCCCAAAATGCAGACTCTTAATATCATAGGCTGAGGTGTGAGTCTCCACTTAGCCATCCTCACAGGTGAAACATGAACAGAAATTCAAGTGAGACATGACAGGAAGGAAAAGTACTGTCACTAGCACTTGGTGACAAAACCAGCTCACTTCACTGTTTTACGGTAATGCACTGTTCCCAGTCTATCATCATACTACTTTGAATTGCAACTTCTTCCCTGACCCTATTCCAAAATTGGTTCATAATGCCCCAATCAGGTGTACAAGAGGTGCTAGGAGAAATACATTAGAAAGTGTATGGAGCACATGAAATTTAAGTGAGACGTGACAGGAAGAACAAGTACTTGTCACTAACACTTGCCATCACTATATTATAAGGATCTTACATTACACTTTTAGCCTCTGTATCCCAACTTGTTGAACCAAACCAATCGTTAGCACTTGGGTCCATATTTAGGAATTTAGCAATTCTTTTTTCCCCTGTGATGACAAAACCAACTCATGTCACTGTTTTACAGTAATGCAATTCAAAGTAGTATGATGATAGACTGGGAACAATTGTCCAAACCCTCCCCACCCAAGGTCTGCAACAGCTAACTTGAAGTAGACTGAAGTGCCATCTAATTATTTTTAAAAGTGGGTAGGTTGTAGCCACTCTCATCTTTAGTGACAGGACAGGTATTAATCACTGATGTGCAGATTGTCTGTTCCAGCTTAAGCTGAGTTGCTGAATGCATCCAAAGTTACATGTTTCTCCTTTTTTTGTTCTTTGGGGTTTTTTTTTTTTTTTGGGATACTAGGTGGGACACTATCTGAATGGGAGTGTTTTGCAGCCCCTGTATAACCTCCTGGGCTGTACTTTGGTTAGGGTAATATAAATCCTGTTTCTAGCCATCTGGAATTCTCCACAGTGTGAAAACATGATGGGATTTTGCATGCTTCAGCATAACCTACTCAAGATATGGGACCTTGTTGCGACAGGCTTAATCAGGATGGTAGCAGATATTAATTGGCAAGATCTGGACACCCAGCAGCGCCAGAGGGCACCGGGCCAGCGCTGTTGTGGTGAAGGCTGACTGTGCTAAGGATAAACTGTGTAATTAACTGGAAGCATGTACTGGGCTTCTTGATGCACTGCAGTTTTCAGACATTTTTCTGAAAGAAACGCAGCACACTTGTTGGTGTACTTGTTAGTGGTTGCCAGCCAGTTCTTCCTAATGTGGATAAATTAGTGGTGAGAACTAGTTATAGCTAGAAGAGGATTTTTGCCTTGGTGACCAGTTCCTGGAAACTTTTATGTTCATTTCTGTCTCTTTTTTGTTTGCTTCAATTCTTTTTGCAGAGTCAGTGAGATTATCCATGATTCAATAAATGAGCCATGAGCAACCTCATTTCCTTCACTCTTTGGTAGGAAATCAGCAGCCGAGACATTATGAACCAAAACTGAGGAGGTGTTTAAGTCCACTGGGTTTGTTCAAATGCTTTGTTTGCCTCTCCTCACTCTGCCAAGAGCCTTTGTATCTTCTTGTATGAAGGAGCCCCTAGGCTGGGACAGCTATAGGCCTGACTGATTGAGAAGCATTCATTTAAGGTGTTTAGGGTGGAGATGAATGACAGGAGAAATGATTCAGGTTTCACGTACATCCTTAGGTTTGGAGGTGCAGAGTGAAACCAGGCGGGATTTCTGAGCAGATGGGAGCAACTGGAGCTCAAAGCTACTCAGTGCAACACGCTGCAGCAGAGAGAACCATCTGAAGTGAGGTCTCACTCTGGAGAGCTGTAGGAGGCCCCTCTTGGGTGGGACCGCCTGTTCCCACGTCACTGTAATGCACTGTACTGCCTCTGTTGTGGCCTCCGTTTGTCGCACTACACTGGGCTATATGAACATGTCCCATATTCTTCAAAGCACATCTGTAAGTTTTGCACCATCCCTAGGTCTGAAATATTTCAGTGACTTTGTTACCTTGCATTGCTTTTGTGCAGCTGTAGAGGACAGCTTTGGTTGCTGCTCAGGACAGAGGCCCTATGCCTCTCGAGGCTTGAATACCACTAAGCAACTTTATGCTCATTAAGTAATAATACTCAGCTTTACCCATCTCTAGCTTTCAGTAAGCAAATATGAAAAAGAATACATAAACCTAAACAGAGAGACATTAAAATTTGTAGCTGTCCAACAGAATGAAGAAATAGCTGTGTTGCTTTCTGATCCCACGATAAAAAGTTTACAGTAAGAGAAAGTCAAAAATCAAATTGAAAATGGACTAAGAGCCCAAACCTGAGATGAGTTCCTAAGTGAGGCACGTTCCCTTTAAGCCAAAGGGGACTCAGATCCTAACAAAATGTCTTAAGCTGTTATTTATTACATTATTGCAGTATTGTTGTGTAAGCCATAACACGTTTCAGTAGGCAAACATGAAGAACACGCCTCAAACCACAAACTTCAGAAAATACACAGCTTTCATCTTCACATCCCCTGAACCCCTGGTTCAGTAAGGCTGTCTCTGGTCTCCTCACCAGCTACCTCTTCTGAGCCAGCACCCTCCTTCATTTCATCCCTGCCATGTTCAAGCTTCTCCTTATATTTGATCATCCCTGTGGCCCTTTTCTAGCTTATCTATATCCTCTGTGAGTTGGAATGACCCAAGCTATGCACCCTATTCAGTAAGTCTGAGCACGGTGGCTTTCAAATGGTGTGACCATGTGTCCTCTTGTTTTCTATTCCTTTTTTAGTGTTTTTTAGCATTCTGCTGGGATTTGTCAGTATGACCCTGCTGCCAAGTGAACTGATGATTTCAAGACCTGCCCAGGTGCCTTTCCCAAGGAAGAGGTAATTACAGATTCAGAGCCTGTCACTGTAGATACATACTTAAAGGTAATTTTGTGCCCATACACATTATTTTGCACTTATCAATGCAAACATTTTGTCATCTGCTCACTTAATATTATGTGTACCTAAGATGTAAGTCTTAGCTGTCAACTTCAGATGTGATTATTTGGAATAATTTTTGTCATGGCATTATTCATGGCTCTGTCAGGTAGTTTGTGACTAGATTGAGCCTCACAAGTCCCAAAGCACTTCTCTGAATGGGATCCTGCTGGTTAACTTGCGACAAAATGACATTTATTTCCTATCTCTAGCCATGAGGGGAACGTCCCTTCTACCCACTGATTGTTTAGCTTCCAGGACTGCACCATCTACCCTTTTGTAACCCATACACAACCATTTTCCCTTATAATATGTTGGAAAGCATCATAGGGACAAATCAGCTTTTTCTTTGGTTAGCTTCAAAAGCTCTTTTACTGTCAATGCTTGGAAATGAACCATACAATCCCTGTAAGAATCAATTAGGTTTGGCTTTTTGTACACACAAGCGCTTGTATTCTCTGTGTCATGCACGTATTTTTTTGCAATTGGGTCATTCTGACACACATCTTGTAGTAACAGGCAACATCAGCTGACAGTTTTTCATCCTGTCGGCAACGTGAGCAACATGAGCAAATACAAATGTTTAAAATGGACATTTCTAATAGTTTAAAATATATATTAATTCTGGTAATTATAAAATAAGTGGCTTTTTAATTGCTCAGACTCTTTAGCCAGAACTGATTCAGGGATTGTTCTCACTCGTGTAGGATATAGGGGAATTTAATGGCAGATGTGAAGTTAGTTTTAATTCTTATGACATTTTTAGAACAGAATCTGACCCATACCTCCCTTTAGTTTTCAGCTCGGTGTTCAATAAAAAGATGAATGTTTTTATGATGAACTGTGAGCTTGTGGATTGTCCTGGTAAGCAGCAGCTGCAAAATCTGATGCAGTTTAGTGTGTGACAAAGCTGAATGTCTCACACTAATTCATTTGAACAGGAGCCAAGCTAGTATTCCTTATTGGGGTAAAATGCCCACTAAAATGTTTTTATGGAATTAGGATGGCAGATTCATCATGGAAATTTGGGAACTCCCATTTTGGGTGCATTGAATATGTGTTGTTCACATGAACAAGCTATTTATGCAGACATGTGGTATAATACTGGATACTCCTTTAATCTTTTAGTAATCCAGACGTTACCATATGGACAAACTGCACAGATTGATTTGAGGAGGCCTCACTGCATAAATGAATACCCTGTTTCAGTTAATTTGCTGAGCTTTTATGTTAGTGTATCAGGAAAAAAAAATGCTTTCCAGCACATAGTTTATTTGCAGTGACATATATAATGAGACTGATGACAATCAACACAGGTTTAAGGCAGCTTGTTTGACAAGCAGCTCATGATGGTTTGGACAGTTATCTGGAGGGCTTTCTTTCAGTAGTTCATTGCTTGTAGCCAATGCACGGCCTTTCCAATGTGGAACCGCCTTTGCACGTACATATCAGAGAATGCACACAGTTTCCTCTACCGTTTTGCTTTCAGTGATGTATCTGCATTAATTTAGCTTAATGCCATAATGGGTTATTTAGTTTTGTTATCAACTTCTGCTTTCTCAATCTTCTGTCCTGTGAGGAACTGCCATATTCCTCCTCTGTAGTTCTCATTCCCCAGGGCATATACAAAGGCATCCACCGTTGGCACAGTCTTGGCAATAACAGCAGGAATCTGTCATGAGACACAATATTTATTAATAGGAGAATGGACCGAGGAGCCAATGGGCTGATTTCAGCCTAGGCTCAGTTTCCCTTTACCAAACAAATGCCTGTCTCCATTGGCAGTAGCTTGCTACCCCCAGAGAGATGAGAGGTAAAAGCAATTTGGTCAGCTGGAGGCCCTTGCTCAGGAAATTATAGCCTGTAGGACAAAGAATTTAGATCAGCATTGCCTGAAACTGGGATATTTCAGTTGAGAGTGAATACAAACACTTAGGAGGAGTGAAGGGTGTGCTGTGGACACCTTTTGATCAATAAGTAGGTTGATATTGCTAACACATTTTATGTGGGATACTGAATACCTAAATACAGTAATGCATTTGGTGACCTGAAACGGGACTGATTTTTGGGGACTGAATGAAAGTTGAAAGCTTTGATGTGATATTACTGAGTCCCAGAGGCAGCCTCAGAGCTAAGACTCATAGAAGAAAGGGAAAAAAGGAGGCAGCTTAACCTTAAGAGTGATCAATTGTAGCTCCCCTGAGGAGAGAGAAGTATTAGAAAAATGAATGAGACAGAGAGTCTCCTCAAAATCGAAAATTTTGAGCTGGTACTTGAGTCTGGGAAGGACACAAAAAACTCCTACAAGCCACAAAGCAGTGCGGGCTACACACCTCTAACCGCCTGCTGAAGAACCCCCGCCAATTTCCTAAGTTGTTGCTTGATCAAAGCAGTAATATAATGCCTGTTTTATCACTGTGCTTAGCTGTTTTCCCTTAAAAGTCATAGATGAACAGACTGCTTGGAGCAAATGATCTACTTGTTACATGTGTTACAGTAAGTAAAACCAATTGTGAGTAAATTGGCATTGTTCCATAGGAATGGAGAGAGGAGAGTAAGGAGAATGTTATTGTTTGAATTCCCTCGGGTGGCATAGACGTACCATGCGGTATTTTGGTGAAATGAACATCACATTTTCAACTGCTGCGTAGAAGCATAAAAGGCAATAGGGACCCCAGCAAATGACCAGCGTCTTCAATGGTAAACCAGTATTAAACTGAAAAACAAGAGCAATAAATTCCTTTGTGTTTCACAACCACACACCGCAACAAGCAGACGGGACAGCTCCTGTGAGACCGTGGTTTGTGTTCAGTAGCAGGAGAGGATCAGCCAGCAGGATATGCCGTATCATTGCTGCTTTGCTGTCGATGTCGGAGGTGTGTGAGCACAGCTCCCTCTGCGTCAAGGGCTGCCTGTGCAGCAAGCCCCAAAGCCCTGTTCTGGGGGGCCGGGTGGGGAGTGGCTGTTGCTCCTGGGCAGAGGTGACAAAGCACCTTATGGTAGGTCAGTTAAATCGGTGTGCGTGCTAGACATAGAAGCCATGGCCAGTAATTGCTGCTGAGGAGGGGGGGCAATGTGTAAATTTAAAAACAGTTAAAAAGGAATGATATTTTGCCGACTTCTTCGAGGGTCTTGCAGACAAATAAACTGTGTGAAGCCACTACTATGGCAGTGCAACAGATGGATGCAGTGGCATCTGTGTCGTGGTAGTAGGATTCCTGTGTCCTTCATGCTAGGGCCTTATCCGTGGTGTTCATGGCCAGCTGTTCCCAAGTATCTTATAAATATTAATGAATAGGGAAGTGAAAATTTCATCCTTAAATTTTCTGCATCGTATCTAGTCTGCACAGCTACAGAATATCATAAGAAAGAAATAACACACTATTGCATAAACTCACTGAAAGAAAGGTAATAGACTTAGAATAACGAACACTGAGATTTGTTCAAGAAATATGTAGAGGGCACATGTATCTATTCCAGACAGCTACAAACCAGTCTGCCTGACTGTCACTTGGCCGGTATAACATCCCCCTTGAGAACTGACTGTCTTTACTGAGTGCAGGGGTCGGGCTGTGCCCGCCAGCCACGCATAGTGCCCCAAACCGTATAGCCTGGACCTAAGGAAACAACTCCTATAATCACAACATTACATTCCCATTAACCTGCCATGCCAGAGCAATTCCTTTGTTTCCAGCTCATAAAGATTTCTGAATTTCCTCAGCCAAGTTAAACACGGCATGTTTAGGAAGGCCCTTTTCCCCCCACGGGGTGCCTGCGTGGTTCCTTGCAGTGCTGCAGTTCTGGCTGACTTCCTCAGCAATAAGCTAAGAGCCTGTAGCAAAGCAGGAAATAATGATCCTTCCTGAGCAAAGTTTCTCTGGATAAATATTGATATGCTATTAGCAAATATTCTGCATGCTGTGTGTGTGTTTTGTGACTAGAGTTGGACCAGTGTTGGAGGGGAATCCTCAGGGTCACTAGTCCAACCCCTGCTTTGATAGGGAACTGTTTACAGCATGAGGTCAGGGCAGATGTGGCTGTCTGGTCAAATCTTGAAATCTTTAAGGATGGGGTTTCCATGAACTTTCTGGGTGGCCCCATCCTGTGTTGTGCTGCCCTCCTACTCAGGTAGTACTGGGGAGTTAGCACAGAAGGAGCTGAGCCAAGGCCTCTATGAAAGAAATTGGCTTTTTGAGGACTTTGTCTCTATTGGATGCAGCCTTATTTTAGCAAGGCAGTTGCAGGGTCTGAGGAAGCTTTCTTACCTTATAGTGCCCACTTTTCTTGAACTTCTGGTGTATGGACTGATAGGCTGTCAGCATGATGAAGCCCGGGATCATGAAATTGAAAATGGACAGAGCAAAAAGGAACGTGATATAGTTTCTGGAAAGGGCGAGGAGGGAAAAAAAGAGGTTGTTAATTCCTCTCTAGGGCATGTTTGTAAACTTGCTGTAAATATTCATTAACTTCTATTTTGAAAATTGCCAAAACCAATTTTGTCAACATTCTTTAGGTGCACCATTTGCTGAGGGCCGGTTATGTTGTGCCATGCTGTTGTGAGCGGGATGGATAGTATTGCAGAAAATTACAACAGATGTTTGGTTTCTAAACCCAAGCATCCCTACTCAGACATCAGTGCTGGACTGCCTAAAACCAAAACCATTCTTAAAGAGTTTCAAGTCCTAAACCCAGAACAGATGCAGCTTATAGATGACCAAGGAGTAAGGGAGTAGCAGAAACCCGAGCGTCAGCCTCTCCCACGGAGGAAGCTGACTTTAGCTGTTCCCACATGCTGCCACGAGAGTCACGGCAGCCTCGGGTCGTGCCTGCCTTGCCCCAGCAGCTGGAGAGGGAGATCTGCCCCAGCAACAATGATGGGTTGTGGGTTTTGCTGGGCTGCCGAGGCCACCCCGGGGGATGGCAGCCTCCACCCGCCCTCCCATGGGAGCTGGCCCCGGCCCTCACCTGTCCCCTTTGCTGTAGTCCAGGGTGCAGCAGGTTCGGAGGGGTTCATAGTCGTATTCCCCCCACCCCAGCAAGGGCATCACAGACCAAAAGGCAGCAAACAGCCACGCGAACACCATCATGGAGATGGCCGTGCTCCACTGCAGCTTGCTCCCTGCGGGAAGAGAAAAGGGGGTCTCCATGCCCGGAATTAAACCATGGGGCAAAGCCCTCTGGCTCTGTGTGGCCAGAGCCAAGTGCCTCGGCCCGTGGGCCTCGGGCAGAAACCAGCAGTTGTCTGTGTTTTCCAGCCTGAAGCTGACCTGAGTCTGGAGGCGTCAACCTTGCCTAAAATTTGAGGGAAGCTTTTAGACTTTATGAAACAGGAAATTGTACTTCCCTTTTGTGTGCTTTACTTAGACAACTGCTGTATTGCTGCTCAGCTTTGTACCACACTGGAGACACAGCTGCTGTTACAAACATTATATTCTTGTGTTTTGGGAACGCGTTTAAAGACTCAGAAGAGGCAGAGAGGAGAAGGCACGGGGCGATGCAATAAATAGTGTTTGAAGAACTAGAGCCCCACTGCAGGGTGTGAGTCAGATCAGAAGTGTGGCTCTGCACACAGTGCCCAGCCCCTGCCTGCTTCCCTCCTGCCCTGCCAGGCGTGCAGGGCACATGTGGATATTAAATATACCCTGTTCTAAGAATGCTGCTCATCAATATATGTGTGAATATGTATATATACACACAACCTGACTACAGATCTTGTCCAAAAAATACTGCTGGTCAAATTATTTTGCCCTTAAGATCATTGCTTAGCCTGAAACAGGGAATATGAAGCTCAGCATTAGTAATTTTTTTCTAATTTTATAATAAAAATAATCACTCGTGCCTATCTCATCTAGTTCCATAAAATACCATAGGAATAAGTCAATGAATGAAATGGAAGACTGAAAACTTCAGAAGACACAGGAAGTATTTCTTCATGGAGAAGGCAGGCAGGCTTCCCTGCTGCTGCAGGACATTGTGTTAGCCTCGCTGCTTGTGTGCAAAAAGTCCTGGATAATTTTGTTATCGAGGATAACGTCCGTAATCATACTCACGCTGAATAGCCCATGACGCCAGCTGCACCAGCAAGGAGCACGGTGACTTTGCCCACTATTGCTTTCTAATCAAATCCCCCATTAGGGAGAAGTAATGATGTAATTTTCACTGAGGTTGGGAAGCAATCTTTTCATCTGCACTTAACAGCAGCATCGTGACAGCAGGCCAGGAAGATTCAAGCCAATTCTGACCTTTCTCAGAAAGGTGAATGAATGGACGTGAGATGCATGAGGTGAGGCCCTGCCATGGGATCAGACGCGGCTGACTTGTGGGTGGAGACATGCGGGGGGGCCGCACAGGCGGGAAACCCCCATCAGGCAGCAGCCCCAGGAAGGACCGCACGCTCTACAGTAGCTATTTTGTGTTGTACTGTCCCTATTTATTTTAAAGAAGGATAATAAAGTAGGTGTGTTAGTGAAATCACCCTTTTACAGGAATACTGATTCTACCTCTGTGCTTTTTCTTATCTTCCAGAGGTTCTTCAGGGAAAAGAATTAGAGTTTGAATTGCATTAAAAATCAACTTGGAAAAATTATTTGGTGCAGGTATTCAAAAATTAGTTATGGGAAAAGGCAGGTGTACACATTGCAATTTAAATACCAAAGAAAAAGTAAAGAAAATCCTTTATTATTAAATACTGTGTTTTAATATGGTAGTTACCAAAAAATCTATTTTTTTTTTAGTAATTTAAAACATTATTTTTTAATAATTACTAATGAAGGATGATTAATAATGATTAATATCTGTCTTTTGTATGATTCCTACAGAGAAGATATACTTTGGCTGCAAAGGCTCAAATATTGCTTCGTAGTATTGACATAATATGACTCGGGAATGACATAGATGAAAGTAAAGGAATAGTTTCTGATTTAGGGGACTAGAAATACGAGTCAAACTTTTTAGTAACTTGTAATTATTCTTAACCCCCCAGTCCAAAGAAGCAATGTAGCCTAAGCTGTACCTTTCCTATTTAGGTATATGCTCAGACAAGCATGTTAAGAGTTGTTACTCATCCAAGGTTTCCATTTCCATTTGTGTTCTACGTAGCAGCTCTTGTAGCTTGGATTTACACAACCGTAACTTGAAATTCAATCAGAACAAAGCTTATTACACAAGCTGTCAGGTTTGTTTTGTGTTTTACATATTCTAGCAACTTTTAAAAGGCATTATCAAAAGCAGCTGCACTGAAACCTGGATCTGAACTGTGTTTCTTTTAAAATAAGCTCATGCCAAAAGTAGCTTTATTGCTTTGGGAATACAATTTTGTAAGTGGTAAGCCCTCCCGATATTCTGAAAAAAACCAAACTAAATCTTGGGTTTTTTTTTTGTTTCTCAGCAAGTCCTATAAAATAGTTAATGCCAATTATTTTTTGTGGTATCTTGTGGCAGAAACTTTGCTCTCTTTCCACCCCGTCCTTTCACTTCATGGACTACTGCAATATCTTGAAGGTCTCAAAACGTGATGGGTCGTGACTGAGGCATTCTAGTGTTGCTGGGTCCTAGCCACACACTGGCACCTTATGGATCTTTGCACGTAAGGAAAAGAAACTTGCATTGACAAAATTTGCCCTCAGCTGCTGGGACAGTGTTGGTGGCATGCTGAAGGCAGCCTGTGGGTGCCTGCACTGACAGAGGGCAGCTGATCCAGCTGCCTGCATGAGTTTGGGGGGTTGTGGTGGAAATCTCACCTTCCCTGCTGTTTCCTTGCACAGAAAAAAAGGGGATGCTCTTGCTCCACTGGCTCCCACCACCTCCAGGGTCTTTCATGGTGCCCAGTCTCTTGGTGCCACGTCTTTCCTCCAGCCCCATGTGCTACCAGCTGGGGTGCATGCGGGCAACAAGAAAGTTATGAGGCCTCCTGATGAAATGGCTTTCAAATATTCTCTATCAAGAGTGGGCTTAATGGAGATAATTCCTAATGATATTCAAGAAGCACTTGGACAACACCTTCAGAGATATGGTGTGAATAAGGGGTTGTCCTGTGCAGGGAAAGGAGTTGGACTTGATAATTCTTGTGGGTCCCTTCCAATGCAGGTCATTCTATGATCCTATGAGATTTCTATGTTTAATTTTTTAACAGAATAAGTACAGCCTATAGGACACTCTAAGGGAGAAACTCCCTGTGCTTTTGGCTGGCAGTGCCCTGCCTTGGTTCCCCCTTTGCTGCAGCTGGGAAGGCCGTTGTGCCTGGGAGGGCCATGGGGAGCACAGCGAGATGACACTTCTCAATTTCCATTAGCTTTCTTTTTTCCCTTTATTTTCCTTTTTTTTTTTTTGCTTTAACATTTGTGCCTCTTCTATGAAAAACTGTAAGAAAAAGTTTATTTTAGTTACTTTTCCATGGGTGTTAGGGAACCCCATTTTCTTATTAGATGTAGAATAAAAGGACCATGAAATAACGGAGTCTGGCACCAGGCATATCCTGGCAGCCTGCATTTGGAAAGCTCATCTCTGGGGCTGAGCTCATATGTTCTCTCTCCTCACATTTAAGGAGTCCCATTGTGGACACTAGAAAAGGAGAGAATCAGAACTTACAAAATTAAATTTTTCCTTCTGGATTTGACCTTTTGCAAAATGAGAATAATGGTGAAATAGTCCAGTGAAATCAGCTGCCTGTTGACCCTCCAGAAAACATGTAATGACACATCAGAAGTAGCTAAAAATGTATGACTGTAAAATTAAACAAACTTGATATTATTTTAGTTTTACCCAGAAAAAATACTTTCAGTACAAGAACAGTGAAAGAATCATGCTCTGTTGACATGGCAAAAATGTCCTCCTCTGAGAGGGCTGGCAGCAAGAGAGTAAGTCAAGAGCAGTTTGGCTGTTCTTGTGCAGAGCAGGCCATTGCTTTTCCTTAAATGCCTTTTTTTTTGCCTGATAAAATTTAATATAATAGCCATGTAGGTCCTAAATCAGTTAAAAGTGTATGTATGGAGTTCAGCCTATGCTTAAGGATATAATTCCTAATTAGTGCTGGCAATTTGGTCCTATTAAGTCTAATCACTCTTGTGCTCTGACTTTGTCTCCTTGAGAAGCAGGAGGGAAGCTTCTCTTTTCCATACAGTGAAATATTAATACAGGGGATTTTAAATGGCTTCTGTAATTGCTTTGGAACAGAAAGAGGTCACTCTTATAAACAAAAAAACCCCATTGTTTAAAGATTACTAAAATTGTGATGTCAAAAACTTAAATTTTAGCAAGTGCTAGATAGAGCATGGAACAATCCTTTTGATCATGCTGGCCCATTTTTACTGACATAATCATACTATTTCTTCATCCTTAGTCTGTGGGAACATTTATGAAGTTAGATTTTTGGAAGATGTATAAATTGGTCAGACATTTAGCTGATTTTCCCAGAAAGAGCAAAAAATACATCTCTGACACAGTAGCTACCTTTAAAATAGATTTCAGGCTGGTGTTCAAAAGGAATTTCTCAAACAAAAGGTCAACAGGATTTTCTAGGATGGAGGGAAAAAAAGTCCCTTTTCCTCATTCTTGCAAATGGTTAAGTTATAACAGCTCATATATTCCAGAACAATCTGGCTTGTACCAGACTTCATGGCATGCATCACTTAAAATTGGCAAAGTTTGTAAAGACAAAAATATCTGAAAATCTTATAAGGGAAAATATGTATCAGTCATAAGTAAAATAGGTGTTGGTACCTACTTCATCTGCAGTGCAAAAAACACCAGTCGCTGGTGCTCACAAGTGTTCATTTTTTGTAGGAATAAGAAAGCTGCACTGCATGATAGCTTTTTTTGTGCATATCGTTAGAAAAAGCTCTTTAAAATAACATAATAAAGGGATTTTTTTACTCCGGTAATTTTTTGCTGGGGTTCTCCATGATCATAAAGCTGTCTTGATGATTCAGTGAAAATGCAAGATCTGTATAAACACTGGCATTTTGTCAGGGAAAACTGATGCAGGTGCAAGACTAGATGAAGGCAGTGTGGCGGGGTGGCTGCAGTAAGTGTGACAGGAGGTAAGGACGTGCTCCTAATTTGACAGAGCTGACAGCCGCAATAGGAGCAAATGGTCGTTTGCTAATCTTTGAATACTGATATAACAACCTAGATTTCCTTGAATGTTAAGGAGTAGATAAAACTCACTGCAACTCTACTTCTTGAAATGGAATGCTGCTACAAAATCCCTGCTGATTTTCTTCGTCTTTTCTCTCGTAATATTGAGAAAAGTAGTGACATAAATCACTTCAGATTTTCCATTTCCCCCTAATTCTTAAATGCATGTGTAAAATCTTCTAGATTTTTTTTCTTTCCTTCTAAAACTGTAACTATATGCTGTGGTTATGAAAGGAAAAAACTGACCAGTATCCTTCCCCTCTCCATAACCTGCTGACAGCAGCGTGCTACCCTCTCTCTCAGCAAAGATGTCTCTGTAGTAGATGCCCTCTTCCTGCCTGATCCCAGCTCCAGTGAGACCTCCCAGGCTGCTGCCTCCTTCCTCCCTTGCTATGTTAAGAACTTAATTCAGGACGTTTTCCTCATTTGAACGACAAGGGAGGGAGAACTAGCAATGTCTACCTTGACATAAAATGTCGTCTTCTGTCCTGAATGCTTGGCTATTGAAAGACAGCTTCCGCAGTTTGCCCTTTCCTCCTTCACTGTCAGGCACTGATATAAAACTGCCTCTGTTTTCTCCTTTCCCCCCAATGATCAAATTTTGAAAAACAATAATCTGTTTCCCCATCTTGCTAGTGACTGGTATTCAAAACCTCCAGGTTCTCCTGCCTTTTCTCCTCTTATTGCATACTTTTAGATTACAGATTTCTGTAGTTCTCTCCTCCTTGCTGTGAAAGTAGCATCTCATAGGCCCCAAAGCCACACTAGAGGATGAAAAGGGAGTTGCCCAGCATGGTTGCCTGGGAGGAAGAAAGCAAGAGGAGGAAGAGTAATGTCTTGAAACTCTAGCTTCTCTGTCTTGTGTGGTGGTCATACTATTTTCTTCCACATGCCAGTCAATATCAACCTGTTTTCTGATGAGTGACGTGTGTAGTTATCAATACACTTTAAAGGCTAGCACTTTGTCATGAAGGGTTTTACTGACTTCCAAATTTAAAAACTTGGTTAATTTTCAGGTTGGCAGTGAACATATTTGTGTTATTAGCATCCAGAATGGCTGAAAAGTCCCATTTTTTTCTCATCATCATAGTAATATCTCACATTCTCATCAGCTTTTTCTTCCTCAAAAACATGGATACTGGATAATCATGAGTCAAGCTGAGGAATGCCACAACAAAGGTTTTCTGGGAAACTGTTTGGACATAACAAAAACATTGGGGATGATGTAATTGAGTCTGAAAGGAGTGCCAGTTCCCAGGGAATGAAGATAAAATGTTGATAGGTTTGTTTTTTAGGCAAAGGTATTTTGTACCTTCTGTACAGGCATGAAACTCACACCAGTATCAACAGGAGTTTAATGTATGGATTGAGAACACAGTATAGCCTTTAGGCTTGGTATATCAGATCTATGAAATATGACTTAATCTTCCTCGCAATCAGCATGTGAAGGATGAAACTAGAAATGGCTGGTTTCACTGGAATAGCCACAGAGCATAAGCTTTCAAAACCTTCTGGGGTTTTGTTTTTGTTTTTGTTTTGTTGTTCAAAATGTTCAGTAATAGCAGCAACGTTCAGCCATCAGTAAGTAACAATTTGAGCAAAGTAAAGAAGTGTGTGCCCTTAGGGTCTCTCTGCCTGTGCTCTTAATGTAGTATGCTCTTGACTGGAGAAGTGCATGACATGAAAGCATTAAAGTCAATGTTGCAGAGAGTAAAATGTCTTTCCAAAGACATACTTGTTTTCAGGCTGTCTCTCTTGTAAAGTACAGATACTACTCTTCTAGCTCCAAAGACATTACAGTGTCCGAAGGGTGTTGGTATGGATTTAGCTTACAGCCTGCGTTATTTGGGGCCTTTGTCTGGACATGAAAAAAAACAAAATAAAAATTTCCTTGCCTGAGCTGAATTTTTGACAGAAGTTGTGGAACAAAAAGTTGGCAACCTTTCCACCCTCAATGGGATCATCACATTGAACATGTTCACTGTGTGTTCTGGATGTGTTTTACCACTTGCTGCTTTAATCAGATTGAGGCCATGCCTGAAAGGCTGTGTGGATGCTAACAGTGGAGGGGATTGAAGTGCTGTAGCTCAGCAGCTTCTTCCCCAGCCAACTTTTACACTTTTATTTAGAAAATATTTTGTGAAGTGGTCTGAACAACCTGTGCTTTAGCCCAAGAAAAGGCGGGCTGCATTTGTCTATCAACATTGCCAAAGGGACGCAATTTTTTAGGGAATGGTGCGGTCACGTAGGGTGCTCTGGACTCCTCACTTCTCTGGAAAGGGCCTGGCTTTAACAGGAAACATGAAAGCTGCAGATCTGTGTGGGAGGACATCATCCATTTCTCCCAGGTGGCAGAGCCCCCCCACAACTGCCAAAATGGCCAAATCATGCAGATTAGGTCATTCCTAGCATCACAGAGTGCTACAATGTCCTTTCAGCATAAGTTTGTATTTCATATCATGTCTCTTTCCCTTTTCCTAATGAGGGCCATGAGGTTGTACACCCTGTGTTTGTCACTCAGTCCTTTCCTAATAACTTCTGAAAACATTGGCTACTTAGGAGTAAACTGGAGAGGGAAATGGGGACTGACAGGTACTAAGTTGCTGCATTTACTGTGAAAGTTGGTGTTTGGGGCAAAGTGAGGCCCTATGAAAGCACCCATAGAGCAGTCAGCACAAGTCGGTCTTATTGGACAAAAGCAAACATCGTCCCTGTGCACCACATTCACAAGAAAGCTGGTTTTGCCAGTTCCAGTGCTCACAAGGCTGCTAGTTGGTTTTATAGCAGATGATAATGCCCCTTGCTGTGCTTTCTGACTTCTGTGCTAAGAGAATACAGTTATTCCCCTGTTCTCCCTACCCACAGTGGTGGCTGGAGCACAGCTGGAGTCTCAGCACCAGTCCTAGCAGTTTCCACAAACACCAAATCCAACTCAGCATCCTAATTCAGCAGAAATTTCCACTTATGTTACATGAATGCACAAATCCAGTATTGCCAAAGTTTGGGAGGTAGTTCTGTGACAAAAGACAGAGCGTATCTATCGCTATAAATCCATATATTTGACACTCCTGTCAATCTCTATTTCTCACCTAAATCAAAAATATGCTTTCATAAGTCCACAAGAAAAGGCAAATTTATCTTCCTGAGTTGATCTCCCTGTCTAATATTAGATTTCCATGAAATCCAGCTAAGGTGTCAGAGCTAGTTAAAAACTAAATTGCAAGAAAAAACAAAAAATAGCCTTCACTAAGAAGAAAAATAACATATTCCTCCTCTCATCAGTACTTAAAAATAGCTCTGCCACTTTTATTGAAACTTGCAGATAATTTGTTCCTTGCTGCGGAACAAATGTACTGAGTTCCAGTCTTCATAAGGGGGCCTGGAATGTAGCACAAACCACACAAATGGTTCTCGTGCCCCAAAGTGCCTGTGTGTCACACAACGGGGCTGCTGAGCTCTGTCTGCCTGATCGTACCTCTGCAGAAGTGCATTGCTGTGGGCTTTGTTCCAGCTGCTGTATCTGCAGAGGCAGTTCTCTAGCTACACGAAATTTATCTGTAATTAGTAAACTCTGCATGGGCATGAAGATCTATTTAGTACACCGCAGGGTGTTGGATGGAAGCCCAAGGTGCATAGATTTTTATTCAATATGAGGAGTTGGATTTTGTTTGGGACACTGAAGATTACTTATGGAGAAGGTGAAAGCGTGGCAAGAGGGTCAGGACTTGGATGTGATCTGGAGGAGGAAAATCTCCTGAAGGTGGTTGGTTAGTGCCCCCTGTATGGGAAGAGGTCCTTTGGAGGAATTGTTTATATTTGCTCTGTCTCTGGTGTATAAGATAAATAAACTTACATATAAGATACGCAGATAATAAATATGTGCTTGCTTTGATTCTCTGAAATCTAAGCAAGCTGCCTTATAGCAGGATCTGGGAAAGGTTGCTAGGTAAATGGTAGCCCTTACTTGTGCAGTAGTGATGATACCGGTCCCAGGCAACTGCAGCACTGGAGCTAATGCTGGCTAGTGCTGTCAAGAAGCCCTGGAATCCATGGATTTGACAGCCGTCAGAGCCGTAGGGCCAGTATCTGTCAACAAACAAGGAATATATTAAGAAAATGACAGAAAAAGGTGGAGACATGTTTGGAAATTGCATTAACAGAGAGGATAAAATGATGGCCTGTGCACGTGCTTTCTAAGTCTGAGAAACATTGTGAAAGCTGTGGTTGCCTTTAGGTATTTGCCAGCATTTATCTTGCTGCGGTGTCTGATATAGTACAACAGCTATTTTTACTCTTACTATGGAAAAGAAAATATAACCCTACATTTATGTATTGGAAAGTTGTTTTTTTAATTTGAAATCTACATTTCATCCCATTATACATATCTTCAAAATCTGTACCCACTGGGAGCAGCCAATTTATCAACAGGTGAAAGTAGCGAGTAATAACATTTTGGAAACTCAGTGTTCACTATGCAACACAGTACAAAAGCTCACAACATATAAAAATACTCCTGACAGCAAGACCTAGGCCTCCAAATGTCTCTGCAGACATAGAATGAAAAGAACCATGAGGTGGTCTCATGCAGCAGATATCTGCTGACATGTGCCTTCAATATCCTGGTCACCCATGGCAAGGAGCTATGGCTTTCTTTCTGTGTTCATCTAACCTGATTCTTATGCTGGCTGCGAGGTGGAAATCTTCAGCAATCTGCTTTCTCATGTATTTACAGAACACCAGTATAATTCAGTAGGAGACTACCCCTGGAAGTCCCTTGAACGGGAGACAGCTGACTTCTTGGGAGGCTGGGGAACTTCTGCTCCCATTTAAAAGAAAAGGTCCTGCAATTGTTAAAATCAAGCTTGTTTTGATGTATTCACCTTAGCTTCTCAGCTCTAGTTCAGTAAAGGCATCTTTACTGACTTCAGTGAGACATAAGTGTCTGAAACAAGAGTGACCTATACAGGAGGTAAAATAGTGTTGAATAAGGCCTCATTGGAGCTTATTATTGACATGTTAATTTGCAAAAATGGTTTTATATCCATTAAGAGAGAATGAAATGGTCATATTCTGGCTGTTGTCTATTAAAGATATTTTCAGGGTTTAAAAATATGTTACTTAGGTGGAGTTATTCATCAGCTATTTTATAGGGTAGTGGGTGGTTTTTTGCGTATGGTTTGCTTGTGATTTGTTTGTTGTAATTATTCACTGAAATGCTTGGTATTGTTTCTGTCCTCTAAAAATGACTGACAGCTGTGAAAATGTGGAAAATCAAATGTCTCATAACTGATGTGAACTCCCTGCTAACAGATCTGCATTTTCATTTTCCACAAACTTCTCAAATAAGTGCTTTAATGGAAAGGTTCATAAAACACCAGAAAGACTTGCAGATAAAGTTGGGGTCAGTCTAGAGGTTTAGTCAAATGAAAATGTACTACTATTTGGATATTCAAGTAGCTTCTACTATAACCTCTGGTAAAGCTGTCTGGTTAAATGTCTTCTATAAACCATTTTATAATCTGTCAGAGATTATACACAGTAAAGTCTGCTTTTTTACTTGCCTAGTAGAACTATATAGTTTAATTTTGCTGTTTCAGATTGAGAGAATGAGAAGGTTGGTTAGGTGGTATGCTAGAAAGAGAGTCATTTAATTAATTTGACCTCTTAGAAATTAAGCTGTTAATTTTCATGTGGTGGTTCTGAGCATCCTTTAGGAAAAAGAAGATATACCTTAGGAAGCTGGAAAAGGCAGCAATGAATGCATTGATGCAGATCCCGCAGTCGGCCAGTGCGATGCTGAGAACCAGCAGATTGCTGGGTGTTCGGAGTTCTTTGATTTTTCGGAAAGAAATAATTGTCAAGCCATTCAGACAGAAACCAAGCAGGGCTGAAATACAGAATTGTTTGGCATGATTCAACTGGAAATGGAAACTATCTACAATGATATTACTATTTTCTTTAATAGGGGAACAATAATTACTGTGGAAACTTAGGCACAGGGAATATATCTGTAGTGGTCACAGTCTGCATGCGAGCTACAAAGACTTTCAGGAGAGAAGTCATAGGTGACAGCTGAAGCCAATGCTTCAAACTGCATCAGAGATATGGCCACTCATGCGGAGCAGAAATAGTTTAATCTTATTTGTAATTCTGCCTTTTTTCTTTTTTAATAGAAAAAGCTGATTGCTAGGCACCGTCCAGGGACACATGGGTCAGAGCAGAGGAGGCAGTTTCCGGGGGACTGACAGCCAGCACACACATGGTGCACGTGTCTCCAGGCCTGTCTTTGGTAGAGAAATGGGTTGTGTTTAATAACAATGGTAACATTCTCTTGTGTTTAAGCACAGAAATCCCTCAGCCGTGTTTCAGTCAGCCTGCCCGCCTTTGGGCTTCTGTCTAAAGTTAACCTAGACAGTGCTTGAATCACACCAGCTCAATCTTATTACTGCCCTTCGTCAATAGACTATACATGGAAAGGAATAATCTAATTATAAAAAGCAGTCAGATAGGTTTAACAAAATAAGTTAATGTTGGTCCTCAGAGAGGACCATCCAGGCAATCCCAGCTATTCATCCAGCACAGAGCTGTGCCACCCTGAAACTCATTCTTCACTGATTTAAACTCAAGCGTTGTCCCTCATTGTCCTTTTCAAGATGACCTGAATTATTTTAGCTCTGATGAGGCTCTGATTCAACACCGAATCTCTAAGTCTCAGTTCAATGAGAGGCAGTACGTCTTTTTCTTTGTGTTCTTCTCGGAAAGAAAAATGATGTAGTGCAGAAAAAAATCCATATCCCCTAATTCTGTAAAGTAGTGTAGTTACTTATGCTCATTGCCTTAATTCTGCAGTTACATAAGATGGATGATTTTGTCTAGTCAGAAATCCTGCTCCTACCTTAATTGCATTAATGGCTGATGGCATAACCATAGTAACAGCTGATGTGCGTCTTTCATTACACAACATATAACAAAAAATTTCCAGGAGAAATATTTGGGGCCATTCAAGATCCACTGTTCTTATTTCCTCCCTGCCAACTTACCTCCCACCCACAGGGTGAAACTGCTGCCAACTCTCCCAAATGCAGTCAAGCCTTTAGGGAGAGGTATGTTGTGCCATATTTAGAGTAGAGCTAGAAGATTTATTGCTGTATCAACTTTTTTGTATCTTTCCCCTCTTTTTGGAAGCTCCAGGCTTCACCCCACTGTGCTTTCTTGAAGGCCAGCATGAGTGTACAAATAGAGAACGTACTAAATTAAAAAGAAATAACTTTTGAGTTTTCATTTTTAGAACAGCAAATGTGTCCAGTTAATAAAGAGAATGCAAGGTTTTCCTCTTCCCCAGCACTTTTTTTTGCAAACTGCACTTAGAAGCTGCAGCAAAAAAGAAGGTGGTCTTCATTGTCTTTCTTTCAGTCTCTAAGAATGTGAATTAATCTTTATTTAGTTTGATCTTCTAAGTCAGATGGCAAAGTTAAAGTATTATTGCCAATCTGCTGGGCACATTCTGCTTAAAACCCTATAGAAAATACTTGTGTTTAGTAAAACATAAATGCGTTAGACCACGTCTAGTTTTAAGTGAAGGTTACCAGCAGATACTTTGCTTGGGCTTCAACAACTGCAGGTCCCTGGCAGGCTGCAGCCCCCGGGCACGGGTGGGTGGGCGAGCAGGTGAGGGCCGGCGGGGCCGTGGTACCATGACCAGTCGTTCCCCCACAGGACCCCGGCTGTTGGGCTCTGGCGGGACCCGACTGTCCCTGTCCTCCTGCCGCTGCTCACCCCTCAGTAACAAAGTGTAAAGTTGTGCCACGACGTGCCAGGCCCTGCAGATGGCTTAATGGCTGTTGGCCAGGTTTAGCCCTGACGTCTGTTTAGGCAGCAGCTTGCCCCTGGGCCAGTAGTAGAAGCTTTTTCTTCTCTCTCTCTCTTCCAAGGAAGAGTTTCTGACAGCTCTTCCAGCTTTTCTTTGCAGGCATTGCTGTCTTCCGGCTGAGCTTGCCAGCAAGGAGAGGGCAAGCATCCTCCTTTCTCCCATGCTCCATGTTCATGGGGTGAACTGCTGAGCATATATCCCATGCTGATGGTGCTTACAGCTTCTCCTCCTGCTGTTGGGCCCCACAATCCCTGCATCCCCAGCTCAGCAGCATGATGCAGGGATGGAGTCCCAGGCCCTGACTGGGATCTAGCTCAGGGGAGACACCAGTGACTGACACTGGAATAATCCTAGCCACAAGCCTGTCCTTCACTAGCTACCACGTAGGAACAAATTCACAGTTCCATTGCAGTCTCTCAATGAAGTGGCATAAGACTTAAGAAAAACGCACATCGGCTGCATTAAATTAATATGGTCTTCTACCTCAAGTTTTGCTTCTTAACACTGTGAGAGCTTTTGGATGTCATACAAGTATATTTCTGTTTGTTACTTTTACCCAGCAGCCATTAATTGCAGTGCTACCAATGCAATCTGGATGTATGCTAACAGTTAACGGGTTGTTTTGGACCGATCATGTTTGATTATAAGATGGTCATCGCAGCCCACAAAACAAGCAGCCCAATTTTATTGACAGCTCATCAGTCATTTCAACATCCTTCCCCCAAGGAAGATAAAATTGCCTTTAAAAGCCAACAACAAAATCTTACATCCTAAGTTCTTCATAAGAAAGCCAAGTAGCAAGTACCTCCCCCACATAGGGCAGCTGTATATACAGAGCAGATCTTCACTGCAAACAGCTTGCAGCTCCTCCTGATTTACTCACCAGAAGTACTAGTGATGGAGCCACAGTAACCACAATAGCTCTGGTTAAGCGTACCATAAACGTTGCTGTTTGCTTCAATTTTCCTTCCCCCTCCCACCAGGAATTATAGGGGCAAAAATCTTATTGCTGCTGAGGTCCCGCACTGAGCTTACCTTCTACCAGCAGGGCGGTGCCGATGGCGAACACCTCTAATTCAGTGAAGCCTTCAGGGAGAGGGTATGCAGTGACCATACTTGCGATAAAAATGCCAACAGATTTAACCTCTGCCCTCTGTTATAGCTGCAGGGCTGCCTTTTCTCCAGATCCCCCTTCTTCCACTAGCCCAAGGCTTCTTAAAGGAGCAGCTCACGTGCAGACACATGCTCGTTATTATATAAAAGCTTTGGGGTGTTTACTCCCACAACTACAATCCCCACAAGAATGTCATTAATGATGGGACTAGCATCAACCCGCACTCCCCCCTGCCCTGCAAATCGTATTTCAGACACCAGCAAAATGAAAGCATTCATTGCAATTACAACAAGTTCTTTGTAGAGACAAGATTAAGAACCCTGTCCAGTTAATTCTGCAACACTGGAAAAGAATTAAAGGTTGTGGAACGAAGGAAACATGTAATATGTAATTGGGGAGTGACCTGAAAAACAAAGGGGCACTCATTGAGTTGGTAATTAGGAGAAAAGTATGAAAAAGAATTTCTGCAGCATATAGGTCTTCCCCTCACGCCTTTTTCAGAAGCTGGCCGGTGTATTTTTCTGGCAATGACTATTCTGTATACTAATATATCTCCTCTTCGTAACTGTGGCTAAATTAAGGTGCATGCTGGCACAGCCTGATTAAAGGCAAACACTTACAAATTACTGATTTTGGGCCCCAGACATACAAAGGCGTATGTGTGGTGCGTGCTCACAGGAGTTACCTTACTGTCCTTCTGGAGGTGTTTGAGGACTGAGGATCCTGGTGTAGTGTGGCTCTGGAGTATGTGCAGTGTGCAGCTTGCCCAGCCTCCAGATCCTTACCTGCCGGCCAACTTACCCCCACGAGCAAACCACGTGATGGAGCCAAGATGTGCATGGGCCCTTGTCATTTCCCAGCAGGTTCAACCACTTTCCTTTCATTTCTTGTACTACTGATTGCTTACCTAACTCTTTGGGAATTTGAATGTCTGGATCCTGCAGAATGGAAGACAGCAGCTTTCGGAGTGAAACAAATGGTACCTTTTTAGCTATACAGCTATTATTTATGTAATTTTCAATGCCTGCCCGTGAAAAGTGAGCAACTTGGCCATACTTCTCAATTTTTAACCTACATCTAGAGTAGCAATAGCTATGATAACTACTAGATAGGGTTGTTTTCTTTTAAAGGTACTTTGTACCACCCTTTTTAGTGCATTTGTTTCCTTTTTCTTCACTTCTTGTTCCTTAATACTTTTCCACAGACCTACTCATTGCCCTAACAAGGTGCCACTAGCACGATAGTTGCTACTTTGACACATAACTTTCTTCATCCTCATAATCCTACTGTGAAATAGGAGCAAAAAGGGAGCTGAAGCACGAGGGATATTGGCTTCCCCCAGCTCGGGCCCCACACTGTGCTGACCTGGCTCTTGATTGATTGAGATGTCAGAGTGGATTTGCTCCAGATGCGGCCACAGCTTGTTCTTGGTTCTCCTGACTACACAGCAGAGGTGCATTCACAGTCAGGGGTCTTGGTTGAAGACAGTGGTGGATTTTTTGCAATTTTCCTGAAATTCATGCCTACAGGCTGTGATGCCCAGGAGAACTGATCGGAGCTTCACGGCTGTTGTGAAACTGTCTTGCTGTGTTTTGTGATTTCTGGCATTCAATTTACAGCTGTTTTTGATGTAGGTAATTGCCTTGATGGATATGCTCTTGGATTTTGAAGTAGGATTCAGGAGGGCATGATATTTGTTAGGCCATACAGATGTTTGGTTTAAGCAGAGCAAAATTACATTGCACCACATAAATCCGTCGTTATGTTTGTCTTTCACTCACCTACATGTCTTGATGACAAAGAAGGTGACAGCCCTGTCTCCTAGCAGGGCAAATGACTGATCTAAGCCTGTGTTTTAATAGTGATCCATTGTGTGTTCTTGCAAAAAATTAGCGCTAGATCTTGTAAATGTGCTGTAAATCTTGTTAGTGTGTTTGTTTTGAAAATAGATGGCTCATTGTAATGCTTGCCAACATAAAGCTGCACAGCTCTTCTAGACTAGGGATAAAGGACACAGATACTGTGAGAACTGCCCTCATGAGGGCTGTCAGGTGCTTTTGGTTGCCTGCCGCTGCACTTCACCCTCACTCCCAAGCAAACCTCCCAAATGTGTTACACTGCTGGTATTTTTCGTGGTGTATATTAAAGTCTGTGATGCAGACTTTGCTCATTCCAAAACTATGTTTTTTTCCATGAAAGTAGGTTATCACCCTAACCCCTTTGGATTTAGCAGATCTTTATTAGAATGAATAATGAAATAGTAGAATGAATATTGTGAACTTGTTGGCTGCTTTTCTTGTTGCTGGGTAAGACATAACCTCGCATCATGTATTCCTGTGAGGTCAGTGAAGATGTGCAAAAGATAACAAGTTTGCCAAAGACATTTATTAACTCATTAAATTATGAAGTTTTTAGTGATGTGCTTCTATGTTATGCACCCTTTTGATAGCTACTTGCTGTTTCCAAATTCAGGGGAAAAGGTCTTTCACTCAACCTGATGTTATCTTGCAACTTCATATTTTGAATTCCCACTGATCTCCTCTCTGCATCAATAAAACATCCATTTCATTTTACCCTCTCACTTAAGAATGCTTCACTGGTTACTAATCTGTTTGCAAGGAACACGCAGAAGAAAGATCTGATAGGTTCTTGGCAGATGTCCCTATGGATTTCATAAGACTGTGTGGATTTGGTGGGAGCATATTAATCTTTGTAAAATATGCATTGGTACAAGCACAACAAAAAAAGGTGCAGTGCAAAGATAACAGAGCACTCATGCACTCTGAATTTTCTCCAAGCAATCAATGCAGATTACTGACATACTTTTTTATATTGACAGCAAGAACTTTGCTAAATTGATATATTATTATTCCTCTGCCTCCCTAATCCTTTCTTCTGATTCAGGTTTAGCCAAATCGTCTTTGACTTTTTATATTCAAAAACACCTTTAAATGACAAACTGCAGCATTTCAGAAGAAGCAGGCTGGGGTTACAGCCACACAGGACTTCAGTTTGATATGACAGAGATGAGTGGTAATCTTGGTCCTCATGGGAAATGCTTCTCATCGAGGAAAGGAAACCAGAAAGCATATTGCCTGGAGACCTTTTAGTTACAGTTGTGTAAATTTGTTTTGATTTGGAAGCAGTGGTTGGGAAGACACCCCAGACCATAAACAGGCACCTGGCACTGCCATGGGAGGGATGATGCAGGGGACAAGCCCGCAGAGCAGCACGTGGAAAGGCGTCTGCCCTTTGGACAAGCCTGTGGCCACGTAGTGACCATTCTCCTCAACAGTCTGGCAGTCTAACATGCTCCTCTATCTGATATCCTCTGCAGCTGCCTCCAGAGCTGTTTGGAGGAGAAAGTAGTGGTGAAGGCCTCAGGATGGCTGAGGAGGCTTGGGGGAGGCAGGAGCCAGTGGCCGTGCTTTTGTGGGGGTGAGCATGGCAAGCCTGGGACCAGTGGGGAGGCTGTGAAGGTCTCCAGAGCGGAGTTTGTGATCTTTGTGGACAGGATGGGGGCCGGGGGTGGGAGGTGTTGCCTGTGCAGAGGAAGGTAGAGGACAGAGCTTGCCTGCAGGTGCAGAGAGCCAAGATCAGGGATAATATCCAGGGAAGGCTCCTCGGCCATGCTGAGCCAAAATGATGGAGCTGTAAATTCTGTTGCAAGTAAGAAAGCAGGAGGGCATCTTCGGAGTCAGAGCTAGAGCAGTGTTGTGCAAAAATCCCTTCAGAAAAGGACGCAGGTCCCTCATCTCCTCCCCAAATGTCATGTGTTGACCCTGTGCTTGTCTACACAAGGGTGCAATGCTGCCTGGCTCCAGATGGTCATTCACAGCCATGCCGTGGCCTGGCCTCTGCACTGCGTGGCCACCCGGGACCAGGCTGCAGTGGGGCTGGCTTTCCTGCACACCGCTGCACTTTAGGCATTAGAGAGATGAAACTTGCTATAGAGTTGAGAAGCATCGCCTTTCCTTCCTACTGTTTGAGTTGCCCCTCTAGAGACAGGTAGATTAATTCATAATAAATTGAATAATATTTGATAAATATATGTATATCTACTCAGGCTAGAAAATTAATAAAGTTACTAGAACATTACTTGCATCCTAGACTTCTTTTTCTTTGCTGGATACACCAATCATGATTGTTATCAAACATGGATAATTGTCGCCTTTATCTGTTACCTGTCTCTCAAAATGGATTTTAGACACCTATAAATAATTTGTTTTGCTTTCAGTTAGCCTACTCATTTTAGGTCATATACATATTCACAATATAATGAAATATGCTCTCTCTCTCTGCTGAATAGCAGTGTATTTCAGGACTTCGGAGAAGGCAGTCCTACAGAATATAGGATATACCTGACACTGTCTGTTTAGTTTGCCCTGTGGGGTTCAGGCCTTCCCACAGCATGCAGAATAATAACTCTTTCAGGAACTACAGTTCAAAGACCAGGACCCAGTTCTCAAAGGAAGCTCTACTTTCAAGAGGGGCTTTAGTTGTGTTACGAGAGAATTTGCACACCAGCTCTCCTTCTGTTTACTATTGCTCTTCTAAAGAAGCAACAGGACTCTCTCTGAACCTTTTCTCAATGAGTCTATGCTACTGACCATGTAAGTAAATGAACTTCTAGGCCATGGATGACAGAAACACCTCATTTTTCCTGTCACTGTGATATTGTATATCTTGTTTGCCTTAATAGTCTTCTACCAATGTCTCTCTGTAGGGATTTCCCCAACCTTTCTGCTGATACTTCCCTCACAAACATTACTTAAGCCTGAATTCTGCATAGCTTCCTTGACTTCAGTATAAGATGTGTGTTTACATTGAGAGGGATTCATCACATGTAAATTTTTCCATATAAAACCTAAATGTGCTAATTATCTAGTCTAAGCTAGGCTTTCTCTACTGTTACCGGAGGGAATGGGCAGCTCCCAAGCATCACCTGGCTTAGGGCAGGACAAATTGTGCTCTGGAGACACCTCTTCCTCTTCACTGACTGTTGAGAGAGCCCAGGGGCTACTTCAGACTGATGCCTACCTTTCAGGAGGCTATGTTAAGGAGCAGCCCAATCTTTTGCACCAGAATGTAAAAGATCTGGGGCTTTCCACTTCTTTTGAAGTTTGAGGTTAACTACAGTCATTGCCTGCTCCTCTCTTCTTTAGGCCTCTTTCTTCCCCTGAAGGCTCCTGTGGAAACCTGACCAAATATACTTTGTTTAAAATAGATGTGCCAAGGCCTCTTGTGTTATCCAAGTGCATGTTTTAGTGCACATTAGGGACAATCAACAGAACTACTAAACCACACCTGTAAATTAACCGGGGCTTTCCCCCACATTTCCATAAAATAAATGTTACTGTTTTTTTAAAGATTGCCTAATTGATTTAGCTTCTGTTATCCAATCCTTTGAGCTCAGTGTAATAAACATTTTCTTCAAGCTGAGTTGCCTTTCATAATAGAGTGGAATGAGACTTGTAAAATCTACATTATGTTATCTCACAAAACTAAATTAATCATGATGAAGGCAAAGCCTTCAGTTGTGGTTTTGTTGTCATCTCTAATGTGAGAATGTTTCTGAATTATTGTTTGTTTTGCAGCTAGCTAATGAAGGAGGAGAGGATTTTCATAATGTGCCATTTCAAAATGATAGTTCCAGGCTCTCTTATTCAGCTTGCAGTTACTTCAGTCCTGGTAATTTTTTTTTATTTTTTTTTTTTCTAAACAGAAAAAACCCCAATCAGTTCCTGAACAGAATCTTTGGTAGGCAGAATCTCACCATAAAGTGGAAGTCTTGATTAGGAAATTGCTTTTCAGACAGACAAAATATATGAACCGTATGTTATGTAGGTATCTTACAGGTAATCTACCAAGTTGGAATAAGAGAGAATGCCAAGGAAAGAAATCGTTTTGTTTGTGTTCCTTCAGCAAAATGAAGTAACCTGCCAAACACTTTACATGAGACATTGAAGCAAATATAAATGGTAATTTGAAAACTTTAATGGATGCATTTACTTAATAAAATGGAAGTGCCTAGAATTGTTGAGGTTAAAATACAGGCACTGAGGAGTAAACTATAAAGAAAGCAAGAGAAGCTTGATATTTTTTCCAATATATTGGTAAAAAAGCTTAATGTCCATTATGACAGATGATTAAACTCTCCCCGATGACAGGACCTTTGAGGACCTTGCACGCACCTTCGCTTCTATGGGAATGCCTTAGGGAAAGCCCTCAGCAAAACTTCACCTCGTTATACATTTCTTGCAGGCTGCAGCACAAGTGCTGCCTCCTGCTGTTGCCCTTGGAGCATCAGCCTTCCCCGTGTTTCTTCTGGTCAGAGTGGGATTGTAGGACTGCTTTTGCCCTAGCAAAGATCCTGGGAAGTAAATTGAGTTTCTCTGAAGACGGGTCTGCATGGGTTTAATATTACTGCGTCTGCAGGGAAATGGGACAGGGAAGTCAGTGCGTAGAGGGAGCTCCTGATCTTCAAAGATTTCCCTCATCTTCCCAGGTTTCTTTCTCACTCTTATCTTGGTAAGGATAGGTCATCAAAATTAGGCCAGTTATATATATTTTCAAGGGCTGAACAAATGAAGGGTGGACCATAAAGCAAATCAAAAGGACCAAAGTGTGGCAGTTTTCCTTTTTGCCCTTCTGTGGGTCAGTAGGACAGTTGTGGGGGTGAGAGGCTACCTGAGGCGTGCCCTGATTTTCTGCTATTACCTCCTCAAACTCCCCCTCTCTTATTTCCCAAATAATCATATTTGGAAAAAAATGTATATAATGAAGTATTTAATCCAAGAATAACCAGAATAAAAATAATAATAATTACACAGGCAATGTAATTCTCCTATTATGACCCCACCATATGCATATATATACATACATTGCATCACTGAAAATAATAGATTGAGAGGAGCTTATTGCGCTGAGAAAAATAACGTTAAGAAAATAGAATACACCAGGGCAAAAGCTTTCCTTTTTCCTTTCTTCCTACCTTTTCTCCCTTCTTCTGTTTTCTTCTTTTTTTTTCTATTTTTCTTAGTCCCTGTGTGTAAGACTTGACTTGCAACTTCCAAAAGGTTTACTAGAACTGCCACAAGGGCATGTACTCAGCCTGCAAAATCTTGAGGCTGTAGGCAGGTAAATCAGAATAGGAAAGCTGTGATTATCAGACTGGAAAGAGGGCAGAGGGTTGCTGTGTAACACATTATGCTTCATCTGCATTCAGGAGCCAGATAAACAGTGCCGGAAGTTTAACTCTTCTTGCATGCCTGAGGAAGCAAAATAAAACAGGCACTGTTTCCTAAGCAGAGGTGACTCTGCAGGGCTTAGACTAATACTATTAAGGTCCAAATCAGAAAAGGTTGTTGCAGTCAGCAGTATTACTGCATGACCCCCTCTGTCATGCAGCTAAGGATGTTAAGCCCAAAGTTAGCTGATTTTGTTAAACTGTACGAACCTTACTGGATTTTAGGGAACGAAGGTACAATAGAGAAGAGGGGCCAGGAATATCAACCCAAAAAACTTTTACCCATTTAAAATACATATGTCAAATATGATTATGGTATGCCCACTCATCAAAATGGACTACAGTGGACTGGTATGTGGCTGTGGCACCTCGGAGAGGAGTAGTATTTTTTTCTGAGAGAATGATGCTGCTGGACATTACATTTATGCTGTTCTAGGTGTATGTTTTGGTAACTGTGGGTGTGTGCATGTGTGTACAGACACATGAATACTTCTCCAGTCTTACGCACTGTGTATTTGGTTTCCTTCTTTAGAAGACGTGTAAAAATTCCCCTTTATCTACTGTTCTGATCAGAAATCAGTCAAGAGCTTACGGCTAGCAGAGCATATGTATAATTTTCCTATTCACGATAACTTAAGTTTTAACTCTATCTTATAGATCTATATCATATATATCTACATATATATATATAGAGGTACAAGTCAATGATACACTTGATTCATTTATATGTTTCTTTCCCTAATCTTTGTGTCATGTTTTCTTTGGCTGTGCTCCGTTAGAGGTACAGGTGTCAGTCTCTGATAAAACTTTTGGAGGGCCTATGCCTGACTAGAGCTTCTGGGCACTGTTTCAATATGAAAGTGAAATAGTAAGCACTTTGTAAACCATACATTCCAGCAGTGAGAATTTGCTGCAATACTTCTCTTTTCCTTCTTTTCTTCCCCCTACCCCACAGCTGTAACATCCAGAGAGTTGGCATAGCAGAAAGCTGATAGATGACTGTAGCATGTATGATACTTGTTTTGATCTTTAAAGGTCTTTTTGTGTGTGTAACAAAACTGCTCAGAAACATCAGTATCCTCAAAAAGATTCACTCTGTGCAACTCAGTTGTGTTTTTCACATTTGTGTTATTTTTTGACATTACCTTGGTGGGTGTTTTTATGGTAGTTAAAGCATTTACTGGCATGGAATTATACATATTTTCTTTGCATTTATTGTTTGTGGGTGGAAGCATCTTCCAGCTTCCATCTAGTGGGCAACACAAGTTCGCGCTCTCATTAGTGCTCAAGACTAATAGCCTCAAAGATAGGTTTGCAGAGGGCTTTTAAGAAAGAGACAGATCATCTCCTGTTTTCCCTCTGCAGAGGAGTTTACAGAGAGTATGTCCCAGAGAATTTTGCTCTGGGGTCCTGTACGTCCGACCCCAGTGGCATTTGCCTGTCCCTGTGGGGCCTTTGGAGAAGAAGAGTAGAAGAGCCATGGCTATGGTGGCTGGCCCACTCCTCCCTTAAGGTGAGGCAAGAGTTAGTGTCACCTCCTCCACCCCGGGGCCAAACTTGCCTTACTGGTTGCTGAGGGGACCATTCTCCCATTGGACCTGGAGGTCCTGGGTACAACAGTGTCATGGACACCCAGCACTTTAAAATTGCATCAGTCATGATGAGACCTGCCTCGATGCACGAGCCCAAAGGGAGGAGGGAGGGAGAGATGAGGTGGATTGGTGTACACCTCCATCTTCTGCTGGACTTTGCCACACTGAGCATTGCTGGTTGCAACACGGCCTGTGAAGTGGCTTCTACTGCGTGGACAGAAATGGGTCAAATGCTGCATTCATAAGGGAGGTGTATGCATTTATCTCCCTCTTGGGTTAGAGGTCTGTACTCCTGTTGTTTTGCACTGGCTCTAACAACCAAGGTAAATGTATGCACAAAAGAAATACCACTGATAGACTTTCAATGCTCCGTGCCAAAAACTGTTCGGGTGTCTTTTATTTCTTCAGCACGCCTAGAGGTCTATTAATGACTTCAGTCCTATAGGTCTGGAGGAGCTGCCTTAATCAGCATTAAGTGCAAGATCCAATTTAGAATGGCGTAATGCATTAACGTGCTCTCGACTTGCATCAGTGGGAAGGATTTTCCACTTTACAAGATGTGCCCTGCCAGAAGCTTCTTGGAGATGCATTTACCTAATGAAATTGATTTAGTGTCTGGCCTGTGTTGCTTGCTAATAAAACCTTTCAGACTAACTCATGATAATAAGGTATTTTATGGCTTTCGTTTATGATAAAATATGCTGTTTTATTTGCTTTATGCCATATTTCTCTAAGTATATGGGGGAAAGAAGTGAAAATAAATTCTGTCTGATGGCCATATTAAAAATGAGTGACTTAGTGGAGCATGCTGAGTTTGTCACTCATGTTTTGCTTTTGAGCTCGTGAATGGAATCTGCTGATAAAACATTTCTGGATTCAAAAAGTCTAAATGGGGGAAAAATGGAAACTATAATGTAAAGTAATTAACTTAATCTTGTTAAGAACAAACCAAAAAATTTTCTTTAAATTATACCCCACTTAGGAAAGATAGGAAAGATTGCCATGTACTGAACTTTGCTGACAGTAGATTTTGACCCCATTTACTTTGTGTTTACTTAAACCAAAAATATAAACAGGGGAGCTGGCTATTCTCAGGGAATGCAAAACAAATTCTTATACTTCTGCTGAATGACACTTTGCTGGCGGCTTCTTTGTATGTTTTTTTCTCCAGCTGATATTTTTAGCTTGATGCAGAGAAGAAACTCTTTACTTCCTAAGGAAGCAGCAAGGGGCACTATTTATATGATTTAGAGTGCAGAATTGTGCCCATGGAAGTGAAGGGCCTAACTCCTACTAGTTTCATTAAGGAATGAAATTGGCTGTCATGAGAAAAATGTTTTTACTCTGCACTGGTACCTTTAGCACTTGCAAAAGGGGATATTGATTTTTAAAATCTCATCTAAATATCACCTGCACCTACAAGGAAATTAGCTAATGAGCAGTCATTTTAAATTAAGTAGCACAGTGTATCAATAACTGTTCAGTAGTTGGGAGGAGATAATACACTTAAGCCTTAAAAATACCAGGAAGATCTAGAAAGCTGTTGCACTGCTTCAGGACAAACCAGAACTCTGTGTAAAAGTGAATACATAGTCTGTTGAACACAGTAGCCAGATTTTGCTTCCAGTTTTATCTCTTCCATCTCACTGAATTAGGGAGGAAGTATGGATGTAACCAGAAGCAGCATCTTCTTGCAGCCCACTCACCGATGCTGCCTCGTGCGTGCTTGCAGTTCCTGTCACGCAGTCCCTGAAGTGCAAGTACTGGCACCTACCCTTAAGTTTTCAGATCTCTTGTTTTATTGCCTTTTTTCTACCAATTCTCCCTCTTTTCTTCTGCCTGCTCCCTTCTGTTACACCTGTGAAGCCTGTGCACCAGGGGAACATATCTGTTCCCTGTGCACCAAGGCCTTCCTCCTCCTCCTCCTCCTCCAGCTCCTTATGTCCAAGGCCTAACTGAGCTGGTTTCCTCACCTCCTGATGAACCTCTTGTCGAGTTTCCTCATGGTGAGGCCGGTCCCACTCTCTTGGCCATTCAGATCAAGGCTAACATGGGTATATCTATGGCTTGATGCTTAACCCTCCATTTGCATCATTTGGTGGTGATGTACCAATGAAGGATTATAAGAGAATATAGCAAATGGGGAGGAAAACCTTAAACATGTAAGTGCTGATAAAACAGAACGGGGTTATTAGTTTACTGGTTCTTTTCTCTCCCTTTGACACACTTGCGGATATACTTCAAGGTGAGAAACATGTTAATTTTACCACTTTTATTTATCTTGTTTTATGAATCTCTCAGCCTACCACCAGATCTTTCTCTTTCTTATTCAGAAGTGAGCCTGTTGTGTTAACTAAATAGCAGCTTTCTTGACAAAGTGCATAGCATTAGCAGCTGCTAAGGCATGCTTTATTGATTGCTGTTGTTTTTTGTAAATTAAGTTTACTTCTACTGCTCCCAGCATTTAGTTGTAACTTAGATGTTTCATTTGTGCAGCAAAATTGAGGTTCATGAAAGCAAATCTTACCATACAGTTACTGGCTACTTTCTACAAGTTTATTATTCCAGAGCTCCAATGGAAGGAAACAACTTTGTCAGATGCATTGAAAAAAATAGAGGCAAGAGGTTAATTATGTTGAATTGCTTTTTCAAGTGGAATTTAACTTCAGTGGGGAGAGAGATGTTTCAGTCAATGTTGCGAGTATTGAGCTGAGGCAGAGTCTGGGCAGCAAGGCAAGTTGACCAATGAGTGCACTAAAAAACCCAATGAGCTTGGTCTTAGCTTGGAGATCATTAAGGGAAGTGAGAAATCATTAGGTGTAGAAATGGGACCTAATGGAAGTCGATGAGAGAACAACTATGGATATTTAATGAGCAGTACTGCATCATGTTCTCATCTCTTCAGAAATAAATAATGAGATACTTGAATGGCTCTTTGAACAACAATAAATGTAGAATGTGAAAATAACATGGGGAAAAATAATCCTTTGGACCATCCTCTCAGTAAGTGATTTCTACAAGCCTTAATTAATTATCGGAGTTACTTGTGAAACAAGCTTATGTGAAACTATGGCACCATAAAATGTCTGTTTAATAGTTAGCCCCAAACCACATCTAGATTACCTTGAAACTCTGAGAGTTCATTACCCAGAATTATTGAAAAATTGTCAATGTAATTTCATTCTGCTGAAGAACACAGGATGAACTCTGCATGAAAACAGCTATATGCCAGAAATCCTGGTACGCAATCTTTGTTAGAAACAATGCCTTATACTGTTGCTGTAACACACTCATTAACCTTCAGGTAGTTTGTACGTAGGAATAGGTATGTTATTGCTGCACTTCTGACTAAATACTTGAAAGTAAAGGCAAAATCAACAGGTCTGCAACAGGGAGGAGTGTTGGAAAGGAGAGGTGGGAGGTGAACTCTGGAGCTGGAGCTACTTCAGCCAGTTTATCCCATAAGGATCCTCCTCGCACAGGCAGATCCTCAGCCCAGGCAGGAGAACAGGGGGCAGTAGGGACGTAGTGGAGATGTGAGGCTAGTTACACTGTGTAGCCTTCTGCACCCAGCTTAGCTGGGGAACTGGGCTCCCTTAATTCCCTCTGTTGCCAACAGGAAAAGAGACCAGTTTCAGCAACAGGCAAATCAAGTTGCCTATGTTACGCTTATTTTGGAACATCCTGTCCACGTTGACAGCTACCTTGGACTAGTCTTTTGTTAGGCAATTGAGATGGCTGCACAAGTAGGGAAGAGTTTTGAGTTTTGAGGAGTAATATCCACAGTAGCTCTTCAAAACATGTCTGTCTCTCATAGCACTCTCAGGTGGAAGCTTTGCATGTTGAATGGTCTATGGTGGGGGTTTTTTTGTTTGTTTTTTAAGATCTTCTAACAGTCTCTTTTGGGCTAGAGTGTTCATATTTTTTCCTTGGCTTTATGGCAGTTCATATGATTTGATTCTTCTATGCATCTCTGCAGAAGGGCAGTGGTAGATATAATCAGGCTTTTAAAAAGGTGCAGAGCTGTAGTTCTCTCCTAGGGAAATCTGTATTTAGACGGTTATCTACAAGTGGTGGACAGAAGAGCCACAGTGTCTTCAAACACGGACAGAAGAGACTGTGACGGGCACGTTTTTTGATCAATATGACTATAATTAAGATCCTAGAAAACCTAATTTTTAGAGAAATCTTTGTGGTTGTAATTCCTTTCCCCTTCCTCTCTGACCTTAGGTAAAGAAAAGAGAAGCTGGTATGTGACCAGTGCTGAAAGGCCAACAGGATGCCGGGCAGTTTCTGCCTCAATCAGCCACATTTGATCCCACACTCCCGTTTCTTTGGGTGAAGCAGATGGCAGAGTTCCTACTGAGTTAACAGGTCCAGGATTTTAGTAGAATTGCTCATGTTTTACACTGGAGTGAGGCGTCTGGGGCTCTCCCCTGTAACACTGCTGGGCACTGAGGCTTTCCTGAGCTCCAGAACTGGAAAAGAAATATTTTCCTAAAGGATCTCTGAAGGAATAGTGTCTGGTTAGTGCTTTATTGCTAGCTGTTCAGCTCCATTCGGTTACTCCTTATTTCTGATAACTTTTAACTTGTGTTTTCTGTTTTGTGTCTGACACAGGGGTCAATTTTTCTGCCAAAGCTATAATGCAGTATGGCTGGGAAGTGGGGGAGTAGCAATCTGACCAGGTTGAAAGCAATAATCTATTAGTTTCTCCAGAGCTTCTTACTTTTAAGGGAGCGTTGCACATTTGTGGTGTGAGTGATTTATATACTTTCACACTCAACAGAAAATAATAGCCTCTATAAACATGAGATGTCCTTGCTAGTAAGACTACTCGTAGAATTCTGCTCCCATCTCAAGTAGCAACTTCTTAAGCTTTATGTTTATGCATATTTGGGCTCTGCTTTTGTCACAGGTATGGTGTTCTCTGAAGTCAGATGAAGACTGCTGAAAACATGGGTGGTCTCCATCAGCTTTGCAATTATGGCTGCCTTTGCTAATAGATGGGAAACAACTGTCTTCAAGGGGAGTGGACAAAAATAATTTGATACTTGGTCCCAGGCTGTCCTTGAGAAAGAGCTGAGCTTTTCTTAGCATTCCTGAAGCTGTCCCAGTGCCCTTCATCAGGTGGAGCTCCCAAAAAAGGTCCCTCATCTGGGCTTTGCTGTATCAGCAAGTCAGAGCACGGTGCTCAGTCCTGCAGGCATGTACTAGCCCTGATATAAACTGAAATATGTGCGTATTTACTGGATTATGCATTGTTTATTAATATCAGGCATGTTGCCAACAGTTCAGTAATTGCTTGATCAAACTAGGAGTTTTTAGAAGAAAATAAAGCCTTTTAATAGTATCACTATATATTTTTAATATATAGGAGGCTTACGTTCCATTAGCACAATAAACTGTTTTTAAGTATTCCCAATTCCCTGTGAGGAACTAAATTATTGCTAAGTCCTGGTCAGATAACAGTTATCTTGCCTGTGATGCAGGTCCCCAAAAAGTATGTTTGCTTTCTTCTTGCACAAGAGCCACAGATTGTCCGAGGAGAGCGTTTTGCTGGGGCTCCCTGAAGGAAGAAATGCTGTCAGTACGGTTCCAGGAAGCAATAAGCACCTTCATGAAAATAACTCAAGTCCCCATCCTTAATCCCTGCCTATCCTTTTTTATCTGATGGACTCAGTGAGGGCTGGAAGATCACAGTGTGGCTGAAAACGAAAGGGAGTTAACAAGATGTGACCAGCCAATGGAAAAACAATAGGCGAAACCCTCCATGTTGTCTAGTGCCCAGGTGTCCTTCCCATGCACAGGTAGCCATGTGGATCGCGGTGAGTTTGCTCTGCTGCTTGACGCTCGGAGGGCTGCCACGGGCGGGCGGCTCGTGCCCATCGCAGTGCAGCTGCGCCTTCCACAGCCTCAGCGAAGGGACGAAAGCCAGGTATGGTGATACTCTCCCCAGGGGGGTTGCTGCTCTTTCCCTGGGTGTTGGGGATTTTATTGCTTCTCCTCTGTAAGGATGCTTGGAGGAGAAAATATTGCATCCAGACTTCGTGTCGGTTATTTTTCCTGTCGCTTTGCGCTCTAGCTTTATTTGCAGAGGATTAGCTTCTGAAAACACAGTAAGCTGATTTCAGAGAAAGCGTTTGGGCATCTCCTCTGTGAGAAAAGAAGTGACATAATTACTGCTGGTGCAATGGCAAAAAGGGAATAAAATTTGAACAAAATTTTCTTTTTTTTACCTTTATGCTGAAAATGCTAGTTTTAAAAGGCTTTGTTCTGCTCTGCTGGTTTGTTTCTAAAGTGTAGTTAGATTTAGTTTATGTTGTGGTACCAAAAACTGCAATTCCATTTACTTAAAAAATCCTTCAGCTGGAGATTTTAGGCAAAACGATAGACTGTAGATGAGAATGAACCAAAAAAATAGATGACAATAATAAAAATAAAATAATTCTCAGACTGGAAACTTTCAGTTAAAAAAGACAAGACCAGAAGGGCATCCATTTTCAAATGCAACACCATTGTACAGACATTTCTCTGGAGGAATGTAATAAAAAAGGCTTTCTGAAGGGTAATCACAGAGTAATGATCTGACTTAATGAAGTACAGGCTAGATTTTTATAAGGTGGCGTTCACAGTAGAGGAGGTTTTGTAACAGAGATACAGTATTTGCAAAATCTTTTGGAAGACATTTTTTCTAGACAAGACCACAGTACTGAAATGAAAGGCTGTCCCCTATATTTTGGATCCCCATGAAATAGATCTACTTTCTTATCTCTTTTATGGTGCTATAGATTTAATATCAGAAACTTTCCCAGTAAGAAGCATGGTAGAGACACAAGTAGTCTGCAATTGTTAAAAGGGAATGCAGTAGTGGGAGAGCCAATTATTGCTCCATAAATGTCACAGTTCCCAGCGGAATTTTGTCTCAGTGACTGGAAAAAGCTGTAGTGTGTTTTGGTAAGATAGATAATAAAGCAAATATCCATTAGTCCCTTAAGAACCATAATGTCACCTTTTTTTCTGCATTTTGATTCATATTTCTCACTAGTAGAAGGAAATTAATCCATAGATTAAATGTTTAGTGCTCACTGACATAGTTTAGGGACCCTATGAGAAGCGCACTGTTTTACTGCCATAGTGTCTCTGTTATCAAACATTTTGTGTCATGCCTACACAAAAAAAATGTTTTATTGAAAGAGGATTTCTGGATTTTTCTTATTCAATAGATTTTTCTCTTCCTCAAAATCTCAACTTTCAGCTGAGGGTGGGCAGGATTTAATGCCACAATAAAAGTGCTGAATGAGCGTAATGTACTATGCTTTGATTATAAGTTAACAACTTAACTGTAGGCTCAAATAACTTAACTCCAGGAAACTTGCATGAGCAGTTCAGTGATGTTATTTGGTTTTTTTGATAGTAGAGGAGTAATTGCTTTCAGCCAAAACCAGTCTGATTTTGGCAGCTTTGTAATACTGTGTTTATCAGCCAGGCAGTGTGATAAGAAAACGTTACTTGACTGATCACATTACATTTCTTGTGGTATCTTGTTTAGCGTGTGGAGTGGGACATGCCTATCTAACCTGTTACCTTTTGCAAGGTGGCTTTGTATTTTGTTAAGAACTTGCCTTTCTCTCCTTGCTGATAGGTAAATTAAAATGCAGTCTGAGAGACCTGTTTTGTCTCCCTTCATTCCTCATGGTTATCTACAATACCACATTTTGGCAAAGTCACAATTTTTTGTATGAAGGCTGCAAAAATGCAGCGTAGGGTTTTCATGATTTGACCTCTAGAGATTAGAAATGGGAAGGAACGATTAAGACACATAAATCTGCCTTGCATTTAGTATAGCATTTTCCAAAGAGTTAATTTTCTGCAGTTTCACTCTCATAACTGTACATGCCTATGGTGCAGTGACTGCTACCATCTGTATACACCTTCCAGACTATTTCATAGTAAAGCAGATCTTACTGTAGTGTATTTCCAGTGAGTTGTTAGCTGACTTGCTTATCCTCATTTCATGAACCAAAGATCCTGTGCCGTATTTAATCTATATTACTTCCTGCCATCCCACACGTCAGTAAGGCTTCTTTTCATATGTCTTTTATTGTTCAATTTATGGATCCTTTTGTTTTAACATGCACTAGAATCTTCTGTTGTGCATGAATGTTGTCACTGCTGTCTATCATAAGTACTCAAAAAAAAATTGAAAGAAAAAATAGCAGGAATGCTGTATGGGCCAGACTCAGACTCACACCACTCCAGGACAGGCACAACACTGCAATCTCTGCGGTCAAAAGGGACACATGAATTACTGCAAGTTGATATATTTATGGTGATGATGTAGAGATCAGCAGCAAGTAAGAAATGACAAGAAGAATACTTGTGAAAAAAGAAAGGCAGATCAAAAACTTGCATTAAAATAAAGTTTCAAAACCTTTTGAAAATACAAGAATGTCACATCTGTGTTTCTGTTTCCCCACCAGGACAGTGCTGTGTAACGACCCGGAGATGACCCTCCCCCCTGTCAACATCCCTGTAGATACATCCAAGCTTCGGATAGAAAAGACAGCCATCCGCAGGGTGCCAGGAGAGGCTTTCCACGGGCTCCACAACCTGGAGTACCTCTGGATGCCCTATAACTCCCTGGCCAGCCTCAGCGGGATCACCTTCAAGGGCTTCCGTCGCTTGCAGGAGCTGAGGCTGGATGGGAACAACTTAATATCATTCCCCTGGGAAACCCTGGCTGACATGCCACAGCTAAGGCTTCTGGATTTACACAACAACGAACTTACCTCAATCCCTCCAGATGCTGCTCGTTATGTTAAGAATATCACATACCTGGACCTGTCTAGCAATAAGCTGATGACTCTTCCTCAGGCTCTTATTGCCACCTGGGCTAGCCTCCAGGCTGTTCCTTACTTCCCCAACGATAACTCCAAGATCATCCTAGGTAAGAGAAGTACCTGTCATTTTGCAGGGGGCACAAACGGCAAGAGCTCCACATCTTATTCCAGCATTTTCACCCACTGTGGTTACCAGAGCAAGTACACTGCTTATTTAAGACCCTACACAAAGTGTGCAAATTCATTTACATATTAACAAACTCACCTCAGGCTACCCACACCTGGCTTATTACACCACCAGCTTCATGACTTGCTTGAATCTTTGTTACAGAAAACTGGTGACTCTCGCTCAAGCCCTTTTTCTTTATTGACACTGCCATTTTTGACAGAAATACAAATAAGATTAGAGCTCCACATCATTCATGTGTTCTTTTCTAATAACAGTTACTATGGAATTGATCCATTTTAAGCAGCATTAAATAAAAAGATGGATATTTATTATGTCCAAATTAAAGAGGAATAAAGCTATCACTGAGCATAAAATCTGGGTCAGGACTGCCAGTTTGTCTCTTTCCAGAGTCTTGTTTATCTATTCACACAGAATTAAACCCTGGTCTCCCTAAAGCCACCAAGATAGCGCTGCCCTCAAGGGCAGCTATAAAGTTACAAGAATCCACTTTTTTGGTGAAAATTCTGGGCTCCTCAGAAGTATGGCTTCGGGGCAATTGTCCATTTTTTGTGTCAGAGGGCATATTACAGATGACTGCCGTGAATCCTCTCAGTTGCAGTATCCCCAGATGAGGTTTTGAGCACATTTACTAGTTCAGGGGATTACTACTCAACCTTTTAACCGTTGTGCACTGGTTCAAATCCACGGCAGGTTGATGATGGTTCAGAGTTGTTGCCATCTGCTGTCTTCACTTGCTATGAACTGACCCAGCTCCACTGACTGTGTTTGATCTGCGGGGTGTGTGCTTCTGCGTGCACTGCCTCTACAGCCATGGATGTGAGTTCAGGCACTTGCTGATAATCTCATCAGAGACATTGCAAGTTTTCTCTCACTCTGGGAAGTACCCGCTGCTCTTTGGTCTCTCAGTAAATTTGGGGAGGTAAAGTTTTTAAAAACCAGATTGCAGTGGAAAGAGACACAAGATTTTAAAAAGAATCAAATTGCCACCTACAGACTTTTAGTATCCTTAGCAGATGTTTTTAAGGTTTCATTAACATCAGGAGAGGAGCAGGTGTTTTGTCCTCTTATTTTGCCAGATGCAGTATCAAGTTCTTTAAGCCAAAGCTGGCTGTTTGGGATTGCCCGTTTCATTTGCGGCGTGACAAGGCACTGCCTAGATCATACTCTTTTCTTTATTTGTTTTTTTAGAGCCAAGTTACTCATAAAACGTTATGCCATTCAATATAGATTAGGAGAGTATTTGTGGAGAAGAACAGATCATGCCTTGATGCTTCATGGCCAACCTGAGTGTTTACGTAGCCAGCTGCGCACCGGTTGCTTGTGCCAGGATCATAAAAAATTCATGTAGGCGAATGAGTGTAATGCTAAGATTAATACGGTAATGTATAGACACTCCAGCTCTTAGGTCCTATACTGCTGACACCCATAGGGACCAGGCATATGAAACGCATGTCCCTTGCAGGAGCAGAACGGGAGAACACAGCTGCACGTTTCCGTTTCACTCTGCCCGTGAGTGTTTCTCATGGAGGTATAACAGAAGCCATGAATAATAAAGAGTCAGCCCAGTCCTTTCCTTTGTCTACAGTGCATCATTGTGACGCCTCTTCAGAGCCCTTGCTTGTAGACTGCTTCAAGAAGTACTTCCAGCGGTAGCGTGCTGGCTGATAGTCTGTGCCAAGGCTGCAAGATTTTGCATATGAGGATTGCCCACGTAAGCCCACAGGACTGTGCCGTGCAGGGCAGCAAAGGGCTCACTGGGGCTTTGGGGGTGCCGCCGCATCAACTGGGGCTGGGGCACTTGCCAGGGAATCTGGAATAAATTGTTATCTAGTGCATGAAGTCAGAAATAAGATGCTAGCAAAAATGCCATAAAACAATAAAACCAGGCTGAACTTTCATTCTTTATTTAGTCCCCTTAAATTCAATATAATAATTTACAAGAAGTGCCCTCCTGCCCACCACATTCAGACCCCTTCCAAGGCCAGGGAAGATGGTATGCAATGGTCTCAGTAAGAGATTTTTTTTCAGCAGAATCATTAAAAGAGTTGGAGGCCTCAGGGGCTTTTGATTGACCCCGTGTTTCTGTTGACTCTAGGAAATTCAAGCAGCCCCTTGATGCTGTTGGAGCCTTGCGGTGCACACTCTATGCTTGCGTCAGAACTTGGTTCTTGCCAGAAAGCTGCTGCTTGCATGACTGCTGCTGCAGTGTGCCATGGGCCAGCAAGAGTGGGCACCGTAGGGTGGGCAGATGTTGTTTCCTCCTCCTGGGAATCGAGGGAGTATTAGTACTCTCTACTTTCAGGCAGTTGCCAGCCCCAAGCCATGTCCTTGGGCTGCCTGTGGAAAAGAGGAGGTGAAGCTCCCTTGGAGGGAGTAGAGCTCTCTCCTGTGGCAGGCAGGAGGCCTGGGACGCCATGCTCCTGGCTTAGGCTTCAAATATGTGCCTGGGGTTAGAGGGTGTAAATATCCCCAGTGCCAGTTCTGCTAGCTAAAGTCACTAGAGACCATAAACTGTCCATAGGATAGGTGAATGTGAATATTTGTGGGTAGGATGGCACAGATTTAATCAGGATGCAGCAACTTCTGTTCCTGCACTGCTCTAGTTCTGATTCTGATTCTGATTTTTCAGTACCACCTTCACAGGTTTATTTTTAGTAGAGTAACGTCTCATTTTTTTTCAGAATTTGAGTTCAATAAGCGCACACTGAAGTAGTAGAAAAAAGAAAAAGAGAAACATTCTGGGCCTGAAAGAGGGGTGTATTCTTTGATATACCAAATATATTCAAGAATATATGTGTATATTCTTAATATAGTTATTGTCTATTTATGTTCTTTCATATACCATAACCCTTATATTCTTCAATTTACTCCTTAAAACAGTTATTTCATCTTACCAAGTGTAAATTAGCATTCCAGGAAAAACAACTGATTACTAAAATAATGAAAAAAATAACTTAGAATAACAGGGCTGGAAGAGAACTCTTAGAGTCAAGTAGGATCACCTACACCTATTGCAGGCCTGACAGTTGGCCTGATAATCTGACTAATATTGTAATAATATCCAGTGAGAAGAATTTCCTAGCCTGGCTAAGGAGGAGACTCCATA
Source organism: Morus bassanus (assembly GCA_031468815.1). Classification (NCBI taxonomy): domain Eukaryota; kingdom Metazoa; phylum Chordata; class Aves; order Suliformes; family Sulidae; genus Morus; species Morus bassanus. The sequence goes on from CM062583.1 coordinate 11,498,591, forward strand.
GTCTCTTCATACCAAAAAACCCACATCACAAAACAAACCAACCCTCCCCCATGGCTACTTGTTTTTTTCCATCCTGGAACCAAATGTGTTTATAATAACTTCTTGGTTTGCTTCTTTACGCACATAAGTACTGATGTTTTCATCATATGAATAATCTTGCTTTGAACTTAAAGAATATGGTTTCAACTCCAGATACCTTAGCAAGCCATATTTTTTTTCTCTTCTACTGACTGGCAACTATGGGATCAATCAACCTCAGCCAACAGCGGGGGGGGGCTGTGGGGACCCCCCTGCCAATACCCCAGCATATGCACAGGCAGTCCTTACCAGGGTAGATTAGGAGCCTATCACAGTTTGTCCTGCTGAAAAACAGAAACAAAAGTGGCAGAAACAAAAGGTGCTGTTGGAGTGACTTAGTGCTCTGTTTTATTTTGACAGGCTTGCAAGACAATCCTTGGGTATGTGACTGCAGTCTGTATGAAATGGTCCATTTCCTAAATTTTCAGTCTCCTAACATAGCATTCATTGAGCCCAGGCTGAAATGCTTCACCCCTCGGAGCCTTGCAGGAGTCTTCTTCAGCCAAGTCGAGCTAAGGAAGTGTCAAAGCCCTGTTGTACATACGTCTGTAGCCAAAGTAAAGACCATCCTGGGCAGCACCGTTCTACTGCGATGTGGGACAACGGGGGTGCCCGTTCCTGAGCTCAGCTGGAGAAGAGCTGATGGTGCTCAACTAAATGGCACAGGTGGGTTTGGTTTAAGCTTTTCTTGTACACGTGGACTGAGTGAAGGAGACCTGCACCTTTATTTTCTACAGACTGTACAGCAAATGGAAGCTTCTGTGACAGTAGATTCTTCCTACTGATAAAAGAGCCCAAAAAAGAAAGGGTTGCAAAATTAAGATTCACTATAATTCACAATAGTATTGTGTATAATTGACTATAGCATTGTGATTTTCTATAGACTATAAAATTACTTACATGTTGATGTAAATATCATCAGATAAATGTACACTATCATACGTAAAAAGTTGGTTTTGCTTTATTTCTAACAATTGCGATGGTGGTGAGACCTGTTGAGGGGTTTTCTGCAAGCCTTTTGGAGCTGAAGAGAAGAAATATGTCCATCTGTAGCAAGAGGGTTTTTTAGGTTAGTTATTTAGTTATTCAGTCACTGAAAAGGCTTTCCACTGAATTATTTTATGGGTCTTTGAGAATAATGATGAGCTACTATCCATCAGTTAGTAAACGTCTCTGGAAGAGAGATGTCTGATGTGAATTCAGCTGGGATTCAAATCTGCTGTGGCAAAGAAAGAAAAGATTGCAACATAACTGATATATTAAAAGAGAAGAGAGCCACTAAACTGCTGAAGGATACAATACTTCAATGACAATGCTTCCAAGAAATGGTTCATTTCTGATGGATTGATGCTGACCAAGTGTCTCTTCTGTGCTCACCCGTCTTGTGGGGGAAGCCTTCAAACAACCACTGGTTTTGTGACCCATCATGTTTTCATTTCCATTCACAAGAATGACTGGACTCCAAATTGCAATGTTGGTCCTTTAATGCATGGAGAATTTAGGGAAGAAAACTTTGCTGCACTCGAGGCAGTCGTCCTTAGCTTTTTGCCCTAGAGGTTTTAGATCAGGACCTGAACCTTCATCCCTCCAACCCCCCCTGAATGCTACTGTCTCCCAGGCCTGGCCCTGACTTCCATACAAGGTCTAAACTGAGCAGATAGATCACTAAGTATGGGGTCTGATCTTCAAAGGGTTACTGGGCTCCTCAGTGCTTAGAGACAGGGGAGAGAGCATTTTTCTTTCACAGCAGTAGAACCACTTGTAATAAATATCCTTTTCTGGGATCTGCACAAGCCATTGCTCTGTTGTGCATGATGTGCAGGATGTAGCAGAGCTGCTCCTCATAATGATAATGTCTACCCATTGTGCTGCGTACATCCCTCCTACATTTGAAAGAGAACCACAACAAAAAATAAAACAGAGAATGCTTTCCTGAAAGCGTATGTTGAGTTTACTTTGAGCTACAACTGAGAATGATGTATTTTGTGCCCCATTAAATCAGACTTTAGCACCTTTCAATAAAAAGTTGGCTGAAAATATACATTATTTCTCCGCAATGGCAGCTTCTGTGCCAATGCTATAATATGACTTTGAAATGTTGGTGTTCTGAATAGAAAGGAGTGAGAAGCAGCCCACAGTCTGTATGTATGGGGAAGTGCCAGAGCAAGGCAAGTAGCTTCATGTTTTTAATACACCCATTCAGTAAATAATTAAACTGAAAAAAGTAACTTCTGCTGCCATTGCATTTCACTGCCATTGGAATGTGCCCTGGTTGCCAAGGCTGGATCCTGACCCCACAAGGGCTTCTGAGAAGTTTGCATCCTGTCCTACTATTGCCTTTCAGACATCTCCCTGGTTTACCTTTCAATGAGAAATGGCAGAGGTAGTACGTGCTCATCCTAAGGAGGCTGGTTAAATAATGAAGAAGGTGCTTTACCCTTCTGCATGATCCCAGCTCTTTTCTTCTGCACAAATAAAAAAAGGCAAAAAAAGCTAGTTTTAGCCTGCTGGTAAACCAAGTGAGAAAATCAACACTCAGCTGTGTACATATTATTCAGTGGTAAGTGATCAGACTTCCCTGTGTTTGGCTCAATATAAAAACCTGCACTCATTTAGCAGTAAAAGGGATATTATTTTTCAGCTATTTTTCTCCATGTACTCTAGACTAGTCCGTATTTTTTTAGAAGGTTTTTTAGGTTTTTAGAAGAAAATCTCCACTGTTTGTATTTTCTATGACTCAGAGAACTGCAGCTAATGTTCAACTAGGTCATGTTACTGCCTACTCCTTCCACTCTTTTAAGTATTGTACCTACATGAGAGCTTTTAAGGTTTGGTTTTTTTGGTTTGTTTTTTTTTTTTTTTTTTTAATGAAAGAACCTTTCCTGTTTTGTTTTCAAACTGTACGTCAGTTGGGAGGAAATAGCATCAAATGCTTTACATATATTCAGTCTGAAGCAGTGTAAATCCCAACATAATCTAATTTTAGTGTTAGTGTCCTTTTCTTGGATTTACTTTGATTTTGTAATGTTCTTGGTGGCAAAAAGAAATTATTCTGCTATATCAAACAGACATTTGGCTGACTGAATCTTAATATTTTACAAAACATATTATTAATTCTATTGAGTATTGCCTATTTATTTTACATTTTTCCTTCCTTGCAGTTCACCAAGAGATTTCCAGTGATGGGATGAGCTGGTCTATTCTGGGTCTGCCTGTAGTCTCTTATCTTGACTCTGGCGAGTACATCTGTAAAGCAAAGAATTTTCTGGGGGCAACAGAGGCATTCATCTCTCTCATCATCACAGACTCAGAAAGCACGGATGACCCCAACTCTAACACCAAAGGCGCATGGAGCGGGAAGGCGAGTGGGATGGAAGCAGCCGCCTACAATGACAAGCTAGTGGCAAGGTACATTATCACCACCTCCACCGTGCCTACCCTGGGGGCTGGAGCGGGCACTGGAGAGAGCCTCCTCCTCCCAGATGTGGCACAAGATAGCAAGCCCAGAGACCTGCTGGTGAGCCCACCTACCAGTCAGCAGGAGCCAGAGCGAATCGTGAGGTCCGTCAGGGTGATAGGAGACACGGACCAGAGTATCACTCTGGCCTGGAAGGCACCTCTGGCAAAGAACACGACAGTGTTCAGTGTCCTCTATGCCATCTTTGGAGAGAGAGACATGCGGCGGATCAGCGTGGAGCCAGGGAAGACCAAGGTCACCATTTATGGGCTGCTGCCAAAGACCAAATACATCGTGTGTGTCTGCGTGAAAGGGCTAATCCCCAGGAAGGAGCAATGCATCATATTTTCCACAGACGAAGTTGCCAGCGCAGGAGGGACCCAGAAGCTCATCAATGTGGTTGTCATCAGCGTGGCCTGTGTCATTGCTGTTCCTTTGACGCTGGTGGTCTGCTGCGGAGCACTGAAGAGGCGCTGCAAAAAATGCTTTGTGCGGAAACCCAAGGAAATTCAGGAGTCCTATGTCACCTTTGAAAGCCTGTCTCCTGCAGCCAAGGCGAAAGACGTGGAGGGAGAATACCTGACTAGACATACCCCTGATGAGTCGAACAGGCTGCTGTCTGCCCGATCCAGCGTGGACTCAGAAGCAATACCAAAGATAGAGGGGCAACCTAACGAATACTTTTGCTGATAGTAACTAGGCTGATTGTCAGCTCGCTAGGTGGAAAGCATGTGGCTGTAGATACAACTCTCTGCTCCAGCACTGCAGGCCACCCTGTCAATGCTTCTGTCTCCGACATGTGCTGGAGGAGGATGCAGGAGGGTAGATGCTGCCTGAGCTTTACAGACACATGTTGCTCATCCCACTTGGTTTTTGCTGGTTTGTACCCAGTCAAAAGCTTCTGTGACAACGGCCTCATTCTCCTGGACCACTTTTATTTTCGTAAAATGAAGCATGCACACTGAGTGTGAGGACATTAATCAACATTTCTGACCATGCTCTGCTTGGTGTTGTTTAGTACCTGCTCTGCGATATGCTAAGTATTTTATTCTCGGCTCATTTGACATTCTTTTGGTCAACAAACGGGATTGTTTAGTAATTTTTATGTAAATATCTATGAAGGTGAAGACTGAGAGTCTCACTTTTTACATCCTCCATGTTTGCATGAAACGTGCAGCTTGATGCTTAATAGATCACTAAACGCAGATGTACAGCACCCCTTTCTAGTATGTCCAACATAATAACAGCTCTATGGTCTGAATTCAGAGAAATGTGCAAAGAAGATAGAAATCAAGAGACAAACCCCAATCCACTCCTAAGAATACATAATAGAGAGCATTTTGTGGTTGCATTTTGGCCCCAAACAGTATTCTTAAGATTTTCTTGAACAACAGTACCACACAGGTCTTTCAGTATCAGGCCTAGCTGGCATTTTCTAGCTGTATTGTAATTAGTAGAACACGTTTTGTATCAGCTGTGCTAGTTAAAAATCATACAATATCCTACTCTGCAAATTGTGTGTGGCATCATAATCATACTGAAAAAGCTACACTAGATGGTTCTGCAAAAGTCTCCCAGCCGGCTCTCCTGACAGAACTGGTGGTGAAGACCAGAGTGCTCAGCCAGGCACTTGTGATTTGGTCATGAAAATGCCTTGCTCCGTGCAGAGCAGGGGTATGTGATGTGGTGGTAGACCGCTGGCCAGGCACACATCAGCCACACATAATTCCACCGTGGCATCAGTGGTGGCAGAGGCTCAGTGCAGACTTTTGGATTTGAAACATTTTACGCGTTCAAGAACCCTGAAAAAGACTGTCTGTATTTATTCTAAATGTACTTTCATAGCCAGGGTGAGCTAATCAGTTATTTAAGTCCTGTAGCTCCACTGGAATTTGGATCTGAGTGCTTATCACAAAGCACTTCCCAGCAGTATAATTTTCCACTCCAGGCCCTCATGTAGTAATACTGTATATAATGTTTTTCTCTTTGTAATAAATATTCTTCATGAAGAAAATTATATATGTTCTGCCAAATGTTGAACGGGAGGGATCCAGCCAAGTTGAAATGATAACTGATAAAGCATGCTGAATTGTTTTGAAATGTGTATTTGTAAATTTATCAGAAGGATCTCCACTCAAATTCTGGATGTGTATGCACAGTGCGGGTTAACGAAATTCACTGGTTGGACTGGAGCCCTGTATGGATTTTGCAAGTCCTCCTTGTACAGAAGGGTTTCAGTTATGTCAGATTACTTGGCCTGATGGAAAAAGCAAGTCACTTGATCTCAACATAAATACTAGCAACAGGGGATACATTACAATAGTTTCTGATAGGACTCCCTGTATTCCTTACGTTAATGATAAAGAACTTCTTTTCTTTTCTACTAGATTCTACAATCTTTTGTATTGGGAGAATTTGTCAATCCTTGTATAAAAATAATGCATGCTACTTCTATCACTGGACTGTATAGATTTTTAGGTTTGCAAATAACATTCTGCAAAATTATGTATTTTAATACAACAAATTAATTGATGAAATATGTAGTATGTAATAGATCTATTACTTATTTATCCAGTTGCATTTCCCAGGATGATTTTTAAAGAGTCCCGCCAAGGTAGAACAAAAGTATTCTTCCAGCAGCAGTTTTTGGGATGAGTTGCAAGGATTGCTGTATTTTGGAGCCTGATTCCTGCCCACATCTGCAGCAGTATCACTGGGCTGTGCCGAAACCAGCCTGACATGGCCCTGGATGGATAAGCTAGCCCTGAAGAATCAAGGTTGTCCTAAAGATCTCCTGCAGTGAACGGAGTGGACCTACTGCCCAAGGACTTTCCTGTAAGTCAGGTTTGCAGGAGCTGACTGGGAACAAGAGGTATTTACCTTTCGGTTGCCTGAAGGCACGAGCTGGGTAATTTGCAGCATCCAGCCCTGGCGAGGAGCAGCTCTCGCCTGCTCCATTGGTCTGTGAGTTGGGAATGGAAAAATGCTGTCGCTCTTTGCCTGTGGGGAGGGGAGGATGGAGGGCTCACCCTGTGACATTGACTAGTGGGTGTGTTAAGTTTAACAGACTCTATTGGATATTTTTTGCACTTTGAATAAATAGTGATCCCAAGTGGAACAAACATGATTTTTCTTTTCTATTTCCTATGGCTATTCTCACTGTCTCATAGGTGAGGCATCACAGTTTAGCATCTCAACTGCTGCTGCTCCAAAACAAGCCTCTCTGTTTTCCACTGGTGATTCACACAAGATCGGCAATAGGTAGAAACTTGTACAAACTCTGTGTCCTCTGGCATCGGTCAGAAGAGAAACCCTACACTTGCTAAACTGCGGGTGACATTTCAAACCATTAAGTAAACTGATTTTCTGCTGAATGTGACTTTCAAGGCTCTGGGTCAGATTTTTAGTAGTACGAATCAAGGAAAGTGGCAGATAAATGCCTCACTGGATTTTTTTTTTTTGTGTTGTTTTAACCAAAGGGGTATTAGGCACCTCGTTTCAGCAGGGTTAGCTCAGGCAAGCTTCCCTCTCTGGTCAGAAGACATGTGAACGGAGCCGGCTCAGAGTTCAGTCAAGGAGAACGTTCATCCCTGGAAACAATTTCTTACTCGGTTAAAGTCAATCCTTGGACAGACATGTGCTGTAAGAACCGAAACAAACACCTGAATATCTTTTGGAATTACTGCATTAGTCACATTTTACTTTTTTTTTTTTTTTTTTGACACTTTGTTCTGTTTGGTTTTCTTTTTCCTTGGAAAATGTTTCCTCTGTTCTCTTTGTGGCAGGTTTTGACCAATTTGTTGCTTTTTGGGGTCTATTTCAAATATTTTGGCACTGTCAAGCAATGTATTTTAGAATCTCTCAGAGTACAATGTTCCCTACCTTTACTATTAAACCAGTTCAAAATTTCTCTCAGATGAGTGTTGGACCACTTCAATAATATTTAGTAAAAAAGTAACTGTCCACCTGCATTAGGCAGGAGGTTTGCACCAGCTGCCTGGGCTGAGGGCTTTGGAGAGCAGTACGAGCCACTCCTCAATGGGCACTTCGTGTGATATATAACAAAGGCATGTGCCTCCTTCCACAGCATCTTTTTATACTTATTTCGGAAATCAGATTAGTGTAAAATTGAAAAATTAAGGATAGGTTTTAAAAAAGAAGGTAATTGTGTTTTAAAAATGAATCTAAACAGCTCTGAACTGTACTGCAAAATTGTTGTTATTTCTTTTTCTTAAAAGGATCTGGAGAAAAGCAGCTATCAAAATGAGGGAACTGAGCAGAATATAAATGAAATAATGTGCCCAAGGTGATTAAAAAGGAGTACTGCAAGTAGCTGAGAGTGGGATGCAGTGCCCATCATTCCCAAGGGCTGGGGGCTGCTAGTGGTGACATGGGGCTGCTGCGACCGTAGTCGCGCCCCACGGGAGTGTGTTGGCCCTTGCCGCCTGGTTTTGGCATTGGAGACAGACTCTGCTCCTGCCCTGAGGTGCCCTGAGCAAGAGGCGAAGCCTTTCCTTTCCTCCGGAGGGTGAAAGGGGGTGGGTGGTGCCCCTTTGCCAGCTCTCTGTGGGACTTGCTGCGGTGGAGCTGGAGCTGCGCTGCCCCAGGGGACCCTGCCAGGGGTGTTGGGGTACTCAGAAAAAATTGGGGAAAGACTAGCAAGTTTGTACAGCTGCTATTGTTGAAGGCTGGTGAAGGAACACTCTTATTTACCTCTTCTCATGTCACCCTCCTCTGTTTCAAAGCTGCTTTTTCAAGCCTGTACCATTTGGTGTTACATGCACTGTATCTGAAATACCCAACTGCAGCCTTCACCTCATATGTCCTCCCCAGCAGGGATTTCTAACGCTGATAGCCCTGGCAGAGGGACTGTAATTGTAAAGCATCAGCCTGGACTTGATTTCTTACAGCCCTGTGTGCGCCCATCATTTCAAGATGGAGTTTGACTCCCTCACCATTGCTGGGAGCACGCAATGGGCACCCTTTTGGCATTTGCTTTGGCAATCAGCGCAGTCTCTTAAACTTCACTTCCCATAGATTAGCAGACAATGTCTCTATGGAGATTTATTTTGACAGCTTGGGTTTTAGACAGCTTGTTCTGCATTTTGGCTTTGGCCAGGATGCCACATGACATTAAAGAGCAGCTGAACTGAGTGGACATCTGCTGTCACAAAAGTGGCCATTAAATTTACAGGCAGGCATAAACTGGGCTGAATCAAAAAGGCAACAAAAATCCCACTCCAGTAAGGAATATGAACATAACGGCTGTGGCTAACACTGTTTAGGGGATTATTTTTTTTTCCTTTACTTTTTTTTCCTTTCTTGTCTTTCCCTGCCTCTCTCTACCCACTAATTAATCTGATTTTGATAACTCATTCGTCACTAGTTTCTCAGTTAATACTGAACCTTCTGAGTACAGTTGTGGTTTGGGAATATTTAGAGAAATGTCCTCTCAAGCAGCAAATAAATATCAGCCTGAAAACAGCTGGAGCATTGGCCCATGGTACCACATCACTCCTTGAAGGGCTGTTTTCCAGCCTTGTAGAAGATAGGTGGGACTGGGGGGAGAGCTCATGTGGGAGAAAGAAAACAACTGCCATTCTTTTTTTTTTTTTTTTTTTTTCTCTTAATCAACTCCTTTATTTAAATTAATATATTTCTTTCTAACAGAGAAGCCTGGGTGAAATTTTATTTGCTGCATCCCAGGACACTGGACATTATTATGCACCTGTACTGTGCCCAGAGATGTATGTGAGAGGATACACACCACCAATTGTTTTGTATAAATCTGTTAATAAATAATGCTTTTCATGAAAGATTTTTTTTTGAAAATGTGACCTAGCTGCCATGTACTTTAAGACCCTGCCTGTGAGCCACAGAGGAGCGATATGAAGGTAGCAAAGGAAGCGCCCTCCCTGCGAGCAAAGGCGGTTTCTACAAAATTGGGCCTCAGAAATGGTGAATCCTTCCCACTGGCCCGCCTGGTGCTGGAGATAACCAAACCGTCCCAACCCAGCAGCCTTGCTGGTGACGTGTTTGCACAAAGTGAGCATTTTCCTCGCACTGACAGGCATCTCCACCACTTTGTGAATGCCTGGACAACCTGGCTGGACAAGCCAATGGCCTGGGTGGACGTCAGCCATTTCTCCCATCGCCTCTAATGCTGAATCAAGCCTTTAGTTTTCTTCTGCCTCTGCTGAAAGCTTTTCTCTCCCAGACCCTGCTGCTCACACATGGGCAAACCCCAGGTTTGCTCCTGACTCCCAGCTATTTTCTAACTAACTGCGTGGTATGTTGTTTACTCCTGTTATTACCAAGCAATAATATCAGGCCTTATAAAAAAGTGTAAAATTCTAAACTTATTATTATAAAATAATAATAACAACAATAATAATATTGTCTTATTAGGGAATCTTTCCATGGCAGACTACAAAAGAGGACCAAAGGCACTGGTGGTTGTGGCATTTGCCTCCCCAGAAGCCCATGCCGATGCAGGGTGGCAATGGGGGGGGGGGGTTCCCTGAGGCTTTCTGCTTCAGCAGCCGAGGGACAACCGGGGAGGACACATCCTCCCATCGCAGCTGCCGGTGCCGCTCCTGCAGCACCCCAGTCCCGCTGATGGGGGTCCCCTTTGCTGCTTAAGCTACACTGAAAGCACAAAAGGCGTGTCTGCCTCGGCTCACGGGCTCTGTGGTGGTGCCGCTCTCACTGCAACAGCAACAGCGTCACCAAGAAATGTCCCCAGGGGCCACCACAGTCTGGTGGGGGATTTATAGCTGCCGCATCTGCTGTGCTACAGACCAGCAGCCTTTCTCCTTCACTCGTGGCTTACTGACACGTTAAAACGTAGGGCAGCTGTTCAAATATCAAGTACTGCACTGTGAACAAGTAAGGAACATTTCAGTTTACAAAAAAAAAACCCAAAAATAGCCCATATGCTCATGGCTAGATGCTAGGCATAGCGAGCAACAGCAGGCCCGCTACTTGCAGCCTGCTGCTTGTACAGAGGAGGCAATCACAAAGCGCTGCAACAGCCCCCAGCGGCTTCCCCACCAGTTCATTTTGCTGTTTCGCCTTGAAATCAAAGCACCTGTCGATTTAAAAGCTGCAAAATCAATCCTACGTCTTCTGTAGGCTTACTGCAGCTACGCTATTGCCCATGCCCTGGCAGCCGTGTATAGATCTAAGCCATCACACTATAAATATTTTTCTATCCTGGTCCTGTAGGTTAGAGGTTAAGTAGGTTCAGGCTAATCTTGATTTGTGACCCAGCTTCACACATACTGGCAGTGAGGTTAAGCCCTTTTCCGGCGGCATGCTGCCTTCTGTGGGCTGTAATGAAGCCCATACACACTAGATGGCCCCAGGAGAACGCAGTGCTGCTTGGAAATTATAACTGAAATCTGCTATTTTGGATTTTAAAAAGATAAATAAATTTGGTTACTCCAAAACCCTTCTTATAGAATTACATAGACTGAGTTTTTTCAAGGTGACTGAAAGGCAATTGGCACATGACTTATGGGGAAACCAGAAAATAGCACTGAAATTTATGCATTTATAAAGCAGAGATTAACTTCCAAAATATCCTTTTCTCAGAGAAGCCCACAGACTGGCTACAGCTATGCTGCTGTTTTCATTACCAATGTGTAAGAATAGAGCTAGTGGCGGGGGGGAAAGTTGATTCAGAGGAAAAAAAATAGCACTGTACTATTTCTGCTTCCATGATAGAAAAACTAAGTTTGGGGAGTAGGTTTCGTGCTCACTGCGCGCAGTAGCACACCCTGCCCAGAGCTGTGGGCAGGTTTTGGGGCCTGATGGATTTTGCAATATGGCACTATGCACTGACAAATTACAGCTGTGAAGTCCGTCCGTTACTGTGGTTTTCTGCCCTGATAAATGCCATTAAAATACAGGAGGTTGAACCTCTTGAAATTAAAAAAAAAAAAAAAGTAAATAGGCCCGGTTAACTACTTGTAAGGACCTGGGAACAGACGTGGGTTTTGGCTCCATCTTCATATTACCAACCAAATAAACACATCTGTCAGAATCCCCGCAGCTAAAGAATAAATGCCAAGAGTGGTTCCAGGAGTGATTTTTAGCACTTCGACACAGGCTATGAACCATACTACAAGTCTTCTTTAGGGTTGGGTCCCCAGCAGGATTTATTTGTGCGTCAAGGAAGATTACAGATAATAGGATTTGCTTCTTGGAGGTGGTTGGCATGTTTGGTGCAAACCCTGCACAGTGCTGTCTTAAAGGAGAATATGGACCCTATTTGTCATATTTTTCTTCTTCTTCTGGCCTTCCACAAGATAAACCCATCTGTTTTGTCTTGTGTCACAGGATGCTCTTGCTCTCAAGACAGCTTTGGCAGGTAAGAACGCTAGTTACCCTAGTTCTAGCACCAGCGACGCAGCAGCTCGGAGATTTCCTGTATTTGCCGATATTGCGAGCACCAAAACCAAACAGATGGCCACATGTTATGTCTCCTCTAATTCTTGAACAGTACTAGCTTGAGCATAGAATGAGATTTCTCTTATTTTTTCAGAGACATGCAGTTGCATATGCAGCAATTTTTATGACTTAATTGTAGTCTTTGTGGGAAAATGGGCATAAAACCAAACCGAAGGATGGATGTATGGCTTATGCATGCCTTGTATACAATAATAACTTATAATTATTAAAGTGCTTGTAGATCTGTATAGGAGGCTGGTTTGTTAGCCATGAACATAGCGTGTGACCTGGAGAATTTTTCTGGTTTCCTCCTTAGGAGTTTGCTCTGCATGTCTGCACCGCTGAGGCAGATCCCTGCAAACATCCCTCAGGACATCCGGAAAATTAGAATAGAAAATTCTCACCTAACAGAATTGCCTCGTGGGTCTTTTGAGAATGTTAGTGCCTTGGAGTATCTCTGGCTCAATTTTAACAACATCACGGTGATGCACATCAAGAGCCTGGAATATCTGCTGGCTCTGAAGGAGCTGCGCTTGCAAGGGAACAAATTAAGTTCAGTGCCATGGACAGCATTTCAAGACACCCCAGCTCTGAAAATCCTGGATCTGAAGCACAACCGGCTGGATGTCCTTCCAGAACACGCGCTCCGTTATCTGCCCAACCTGACCTATTTAGACCTATCCTCAAATCAGCTTACCATCATATCCAGGGATGTCTTCTACAGCTGGCCTGTCTACCAGAGAAGCCAGAGGGCAGAGGGGCAGATAGAAGCTATTTCCAATGCTGTCCTGGCCCTTCATGACAATCCCTGGATTTGCGACTGTCGCCTGCGGGGATTTGTCCAGTTTATCAAGTCGGTTGGCCCACCTATTATTCTGATGAATTCCTATTTAACTTGCTCAAGCCCGAAATTCAGGGCAGGGAAGTTTTTTCATGAAGTGGAGCTCAACAGCTGCATGAAGCCCCTGACCTCAGCCCTTGACACCAACCTGACCGTCCCAGTGGGGCTGAACGTCACCCTGACCTGCTTTGTGCAAGCCAGCCCTTCCCCAACTGTCTGGTGGACCTATGCACTCAAACTTTTAAGGGCATTTAATGGTAAGCAAAGCTTTTTCTTCTTCTTTTTTTTTTCTTAATTAAAAATTTATGTTCTGCTATTCTACTTACGTAGGTCTTCAGGCCATCACAGTCACTACACCAGCTCTCAGCCCCTTTAGAGCATCACAGTTATTGTGGTGGCAATAATCCAAATAATCTTAATCATCCTACGTGTCTAAGCACATCTGACTAGCATGAGAAGAGCTGCTTCATGCAGGGTATCAGTCAAAGATGAAAGGAGCACGGCCTCATTTTTACACAATTATTTTGTGTGTCGATTTTCAGTAGTAGCTCTTTCATCATGACACATGATGTAAGAACTATTAATAATACATCACTCACACGTACATAATACATATGTAGTTATCGAGCCATGCATATATATTTACACTATATATTATATACCATATATATATATGCACTCACTCTATATATTTGTATGTACATGTGTATTTGTAGGAGCACGCACGTGCGCGCGTATACTACACACATATACATACACACACACACGTATGTTTCTGTACTATTCCCATATGTTTTCTCAAGAAATACCCACACAAACCACAAACCCCTGCAGCCCTGTTGCCTTTCTGTCTCCATTCATGTTCTACAACCAAAACAGAGGTTGACATTCTTCATAAGCCTTGCTTAAATTCTTTATTAAAGGGCCTTGCAGTATGCGGCCTTTTCCTCTTCTTTCCCATCCAGCTCAGCTCTTACATGCCCTCCCTCGCATTTATTTTTACTAAGAGCCTTCAATACCACAAGTTGCTATTTGCATCAGGTAAGCTAATAATGGATACAGGCAATGCACAGGTTAGGTGTGTTCCTAATAAGCCTGCTAGCTAAATAAAATAGCATTAGTCCTTAATCCAGGACTGATACTTGCTTTAACTGCCACGCTGTAGCAGCACTTTTGCATCTTTCCACAAGCTTATGTTGAATTAATTACATACAGGCTTTTCCTGTATGTATACAGCCACATGCCCCTTTTTGGGTAGAGCCGCTTCATACTGTTCTTAAAAGCACATCTCGCTGCAGCCCAGCACCGCATGCCTCCACGTGCCTCTTTTTGCCCTGAGCCTCTTGAGACCGACATTTTTCCGCCCTTAAGCCTAACGAGGACGGAGTGTGTGGCCAAAATGCAGCTGTGCTTCTTGCACCTCAGCGGCTCTCCCCGGCTTGCCCTGGCCTGAGCACGATGATGGCAGGGGGCACACAGGCAGCTTGGCCTGTGCCCGCAGCAGCCTCCCCAGCCGCTGGCGCTGCGCCGGGGTCGGACACACGCCCTGTCCCTGTGCTCGGGCGTTTATTGCCTTTTGGCCCAGCTAACGCTTCGCTGATGAGCTCTGGGGGGTTTGGCACACTCCCCCGCCCCTCTTCCTCTTTCCCTGGGCAGGCCAGGTCCTGCATGGCCCCCATCCCACCCCAGCGTGGTCTTGGGGCTGCCCCAAGGACACGGTGGCTCCTGCACGGGCAGAAGGGACCCCCGCCTGCTGACGCAACTCCCCTCTGCCCGCAGTGTCCACCGAGCCCATCAGCGAGGAGACAGTTCGCTCAGAGCTGCTGATCCCGGCGGCACGGCCAGCGGACACTGGTAACTACACCTGCACAGCCGCCAACTTCTTGGGCAACACCTCGGTGGCCATCACCCTCCGCGTGGAGGTCCCGTGGGCGTCCACCACCCCCCCGGGCTGGGCTCCCATCGCCCCTGCTGAGCCGGGCGCCCATGTAGAAGTGCGCATTGCCAAGCAGACAGTCTACGGCATCACCCTGGAGTGGTTTGCGGTGGCGGCGGCAGCAGCGGAGCCGGGGGATACCTGGTACACCCTCCTGGTGGGCCGCTATGACGCCGCCCAGAAGGATGCCATCTACATCGGCCCCGGCGTCAACACCTACTCGGTGACTGACCTGCTGCCGGCCACCAAGTACGAGGTCTGCGTGGCTGTGCGCAACCAGGCGCCCCGCAAGGGCCAGTGCGTCGTCTTCGTCACGGGCAGCGATGTCAGCCAGCTGGAGCAGCGCGAGAAGCTCATCCACATCATCGTCATCGTCTGTGCCATGGTGCTGGCCGTGCCCGCCGGCATGTATGCCTGTACCACCGAGGCTCGCCCCGGCTGCCTGGCCCGCTGCCCTGGCGCTTGCCCCCGCCGCCGCCGCGGGGGCCAGGCGCAGGCCGCCGGCAGCAAGGAGAGCACGCTGGACAGCCTGCCCGCCGGCAGCGAGGACGGGCTCTGCCGCCCCGAGGGTGGCCGTGGTTCCCGGCGGCCCCCGGCCCGTGAGGAGCCTGGCAAGACCCGGCCGCCCCACAGGAACAGCGCCGACCTCTACTAGCCCGGTCCCTGGCCGCCCCGTGAATGCGGCTGCAGCGGCATCTTTTACAGATGACCTCGAGCCACGGCATGTGCTGGTTTTCTCGAAGGACCATGCAAGGAAGGCTCCGTGCGGGAAGGACTCAGGGCACGGTGCATGACCGGGATTCGCAGCAGGCTTGGGGAGCCCTAGGAATGAGGGTGCCTGGGGTGTGTGACTGTGCCCCTGAACCCTGGCTGCCTCCGCAGCACTGTCACAGAGCAACGCACACAAACACACAAGAAAACAAGCACTAACAAAAAAAAAACCCCAAACCCAATAGCACTGCGTGTAGCAAAAGGCCAAAGGTCTCCCCTTGCTCACTTGCACAGGCGTGTCTTTATTTCTCGGTTTCTTTTACCCAGCCTTGGCGGGGGGGAGGCTTGTTTGCAACTCTGTCCTGTGCTGGCCTCTCCCGTGTGCTGCTGCATGGGAACGGAACAGGGGAGCCAGGGCGGGGCTGTGGTCATAAGCAGCAACAGAAAGCGTGTGTGGGGGGAGGATTGGGTCAACATGATAGAGCTGTTTTGTTTCATGTGGAGAAAACCTTTTTTTTATGATCAGAAATAAGTGATGGGTGTTGATTTGTGGTGGTGGGGGGGTGTGTTTTTTTTTTTTTCCTTACTCCTCCTTAAGGTTTACACAGCCTTAAGAGGTCCACAGCCTCAGTTGTACCACAAACAGGAAGAGTGTGAGTGCTTACTGACCACCAGTGTGATGTAGCCGCAGCACAGGCTTTTGGGGTTTTTGAGTTGCTTTGGGTTTGGTTGGGTTTTTTTTGGTTTTGGGGTTGGTTTTTTTTTTTTTGTTTTTGTTTTTGTTTTTTTTTTTGTACTAGGGATAAGGGGAGGGCCTTTCACTTGTGTCCAGATATGTCTTAGGGGACCATTTTAGTTTCACACTAACACACACGTGCGTGCACATGCACACACACACACTCTCTCTGACACACTAATACACACCCCTCTAACACCTATTGCTATCACAAGTGTTGTGTTAATATATTCTTTTTAAAGTTAAGAACACAGGCTGGTGAAAAATGAACAGTTTGTCTTTTGCAGGCAAACACTCAACTGCTGTTTCCCCTTCTGCCCTCCCCAGCACTTGGCTCCTTTTTTCCCAGGATGGCGCTGTGGCTGCGGGGTGACGCGGGGAGTGACGGGGATGCTTGGCCTGAACTGGGCCGGTGGGCAAGTGGATGGGGGCAGAGAGGGTGGTGGAGCTGGGGTTTGGAAGCCAAAGGTGCGAGTCAGGCACCTTCCCCAAATGCAGGCAGGCCTCCTGCCCACCCTGCTGCTTTGAAACCAAAGCTCGCTTCCTTTGTAGAGGCAAAAAAATCTCAAATGTGCATGTAAAAGCAACTGGCCCTGCTCGTGGAGCAGCTCATGCTGCGTTTCTTGGGGCTCTGAGGACATGTGACTTATTTTTTTTCTTTTTTGGCCTCGTACTTTCCAGCACAACCAGAGCACGTGGCCAATAGACTTGCAGCCCTTGTCATATGTGTTGCTACGGACTGCCTCAAAAAGAAAAAAAAACTAGAGTAGAAACATCAGTGGTAAGCAGAGATAAAGCCTAATGTGAGCTTCACTACGTGGCAGTTTGGCTTCCTAGTTGTATTTTGGTTTTTCCTGTGTGTTTTCCACGCTGTCCCTCCTCAGGCCCCACGTTTCCTCCCCCAGCGCCGCCTCCTGCTGTAACTTCCTGCACAGCTTTTGAACAGAGACCTGTTTGGTCAGTGCTGACTCTCGGTGTTATACTTCAAGAGACTTCCTAGTCTTGTCAGTCTTTTAGTGTCAAAGTAATAAAGACTACGGATTTTCAGAATACGCAGATGCCCTCTGCTTCATTTTTCTTCTTTTACAGTTACAAATTGCAAAGAAATGTGAACGCCAAGAGCTCCGGGGTTTGGCCGCAGGGACAGGGGAGGCCAGGCTGTTGCAGCACCTGTGACGGGGGGTCTGGAGCCGTGGGGAAGGGGCAGAAGCAGCCGGTCAAGTGGGAAGACAACCATCTCCTGGAGAAAACCCTGGGGAGATGGTGCATACGGGGTCAGGCATGAGCTGATGCTGGTTGAGGACCAGCACGGGGCCATGTACGAAGGGGATTGAAAAACAAACCGGTGCCTGTAACAACTGGCCTTCTTCCACCCCAGTCAACATGGAGGAGCAACGGCAAACTGTAGAGACTGCTGCTGAATCACAGCACGGAAACAGCCAGGGAAAGACAAAACATCCCATCACCACGTATAGGAAGTTCATAATAAATCGCGTACCCAGCAAGTGTTAGCATCAAACTAAACCTGTCACCTCACGAAAAGCCTTCCTGTCCCCAGGGCCGTGCCGCAGCAGGCTGCAGAGCACAACGGGTGCTCGGCCAGGGTCTCATCTGTGACCCTGCCCATCCCCCGTGGCATCCTGCTTCTCCCCTCCTCTCCTTCCAGGCTGGCATTGTCCAAAACCCACACAACCCCTCTCCTGACTCATGGCCCGCAAAAGGGGCCATTTGGTCATTCTGGAAAGCCATCTGGCTGCCTGTGCCCGTGCGGTCACACAACAAGCAATGACAAGGCATCGTTGCCAGCAGAAGCACACCATGCACAGAAGCACCTTTTGCAGTTTTTTTTTTTATTTATAAAAAAAAAAAAACCCAAACCCTGAAGTTGAAATACAGAGTAACTGGAAAAAAGTCTCACAATATAGTAATAAAACATCTTTATTCCCTCTTAAATGTAATCTCTAAGACTATAAGCCTATAATTCCTGTTAAATCTCACTTAACTGAATGGTCTTTATAGGCTTTCCTCATTGGAGAATACTGGCTTCAACACAACATTGGGAAAACAGTATTATGGGGAATAAATCACAAACTTTTGGTACCTCGGGAAACATTGCAGAACCTGGCGGAGACACAACCAGCAGAAGGCGCGTGCTCGCGCAGGGAACTGGGAGAGGAGCCGGGGGCTGCACTTCCCCTCCCTCCCACCGGCTCATGGCCGGAGGACAAGGACGAGGACAACGTGAGAGCCTGGGCCTAGGAGGAGGGATAAGCAAGAAAACAGTGGAGGAAACGAGACGCGGCAGGAGAGACTCTGGGAGCAGCGCCGCTGCCACCGCCCCCCAGCCGCGACCCTGCTGCACCTCTCAGCTACAGCTCCTGGCTCAGCCCGCGGGTGACACAAGCTACAGTCACCCTCTGGATTGTAGGTGGATTGAACGGAAGTTAAAAAACACAAGATTTTTCCCGTAAGTGGGTAACTTCTCATTCAACAGGCTATCCCCTAAGCTGATGAAGTCCTGTTGCAAACAAAGGGAATTAGACCAGCTAATGGGGTGAGGGAATAAGAGCCCCTGAGGGCCAGGTCTGCTGGTCCAGCTGAAATGACAGCTGGAGAAGAGTCTCATGAGGCCCTTGAATTAACATAAGTGTCCTGTCCTGTAGGGTTTGCTCCCCATCCTGATGTTCATGGTGCCGATCCATGCCAGCCCAGCTGCCCTGCGGGCCAGGGCTCAGGCAGAGGGTGCAGGGTGCTGCTCCCCAGCCAGCCCGGCACACGCTGCCTTCTCCCCAGGGGATGGGAAACAGCCAGGCCCAGTGGAAAAGCATGTCCTCAGAAAGGAACGTGAGGGAGAAACTGTGGGGTAGATCCAGTGAAAAAAGTGCTCTGCCTTCGGTGCCTTTTCACTGTCATGTAACAGGAAAAAAAAGTGTCAGCTGCCCCCCAACCTGTTAACTGTTGCATAATTCACTCAGATACTGATAGGACAGACCAGAATATTTTATGGAAACCTCCTTTTGCACTCACCAGTCCCTGGAGCAAGCCAGGAGAAGTCATGAAATACATTCCCCGACACCTCTTGCTAGCAGTGTACGAAACCAAATGATCTTTCTAGACACTTCCCTGACTGACATACGCAACTTCCCAGCACTTGTCTATATTTTTCACTTATCATTTTTCTCTCAGTTTTACCTTGTCTTCCTTGCTGCTTTAATCATGGCCTTCTCCTGCTGGCCTCCCCCTCATTAGGGGAGGCGGTGTCAGAAGGAGGCAGTATTGAGCGAGTGCTGCTGTTGAACTTCTGCGCTCAAATCGTGCCCCAGCGGGTCTAGGGAAGGCTGAGGTGGCCCTCCCGTCCCCCGATTAGCAGGGAAGTCAAGGGCAGAAGCGAAGCGCAGCATCATGTCAACATACTCTGGCAGAACCCAGCATAAGCTGCAGGAAAATGATGAACTTCTCCAAGCATCCCGCTTGCCTTTTGGGAATGAATGTACTCAGGCCATGAGCACATCGCTCCGCCAGCTGTTGCAAAGCACATCATGCCGTGAGGACAGCAGGTACCACCGAGGACAGCGGGTACCAGCTACAAGCTGCCCTCTTGCAGCGTGCAGTGTCACTGCTGTAGGAGACCTGCGCATGGACTCAGTGCTGGTGCCACAGCCAGGCCAATGTCTTCAAAAGTGGGCCTGGGATTAGAAGTGATGGGTTTTTGGACACTTCAAACCCACCTGCCACACCAGGTCAGAAGTGGCATCCTCCAGTGCCTTAGCTGCAGAGTGCCTTGTTTGAAAACCAGGACTCTGGGTAGGGACCTCCAAAACAGGGGCAACCTGAATCCCCGTTCACCCGGGAGACTGTGGTTGGCGCGAGGGTACTCAGCACCCTGGTCAGACAGCTGCAGGGAGGGACCAGCACTGGGACACGAGCCGAAGGAACTGCAGTCACAACTGGACACGGACCGCAGCGTTTGCTATGGGTGGGGTGACACCGTAGCACGTAATACTTGCAGAAGATGAGGGGTGGCTATCACAGCAAGAAGCTGCTCTCAGTTCACGGGGTGCTGACAGACATGGGGAAGACCACAGCACATAAATATATCCATGCACAACCACAATCTGCAGTCTCTGGGGGCTGCCAAGAGCGCCTAGATGTGGGGCTCACCGATAGCTGCGTTCCTCTTCTCAAACTTCATTTTGAGCTCTGACACGAGGGCGTTGTGGGTGCTGCCATGACCTCTCTTCTTCAGCTGCTTGTTTATAAACTTGGGAGTGAGGGAGGCGGACACGGTTGGCACCCGCCACCCCGGGGTGTCCCCTCTGGGAGCCAGGTTGGGGAGTGGCGGGGGCGAGGGGGCAGCTGGCGGCACAGGGGCAACCTGGATGTTGTTGTTGCTGTTCTCGTTGTGTAGGCTTTTGGCATCGTCCTCAACGACAAACTTCTCTGCAGCATTGCTCGGCCTCTTGAACTTCAGCCACTCCATCCTGACTGCCCGGGACTGCGGGGTCTGTCTCTTTTTTATGATCCTTCTTACCGGCATGATTTTGTTGGACCTCTTATTGCGCCAGAACATGGCAGTAGAGATCATGATAGTTATCAGCACCATTATGCCCATGACACCAGCTAGCACTCCTAAGGCTTTCATGGGGTTATCTTTAGTTTGCATCAAAAAGGCGGCCATAGGCCCTTTGTGAAGAGTCTGTAAAAGAGTACAAAGAAAACACATGACTTACTCTATGGGACAGACAGTGACTTAGAAATTTCATTTGTCCAAAATATGTAACAAGCAGGGCTGACTAATGGCAGTTGTCTCTAAAAAAAAAACCAGAGAGTCAAAGAGCCAGTCCAGGTTTGGAGAATTTAGGTGGAGCAGGAGACTGGGCAAGCATTACAGTACTGTGAGATGGATGACTGTTGAACACAAAAGCTTACAGGAGTATTACCGCCAAATGAGGACGGATTCCTGCATGTCACCATAGTGTTTGTTTAACTTGCAAGAACTGAGCAAGAAAATAATTGGCTCCAGGATCTGCAGTTGTATTGTTGTACTACATTGCAGAGCTAATTTCCTAGGAATAATAGTGTTGAACCCAAACATAAGTTTATGACTAGAAAATGATCTTTCAAAAACAGTTGCAGGTGATACGGTGATGCAGTTTATGGGACTATAACTGAGCATGGCATTAAAAAGATTATGAGAAAACTTCACTTTATAAAATTACAGTTTACAAATGAGTAGTTAGCAGGTATGTGCTGCATTCTGTTTTCAAGTACTCTTTTACAGACATAACAAAACTCTTTGAGGTAGGGGACATGAGTAGAGCTAAAGAGCTTTGTTTTTAGAAATAAAAGAAATAAGCAATAACGTAAGCTACATATGGCATATTAAGGACAAATGAATGGCCATTCACTTTGCAGCTTAGCACAATGTGCGTCTTGGAGGTCCCCGTATAATTTTGCGGATTTTGCCCTGTGGGTGGAGCCTGGATCTTTTCACACTTTTCCAGTACATGATGGTGGAGATCACCATTGTTATAGAAATGGTGGAAAGGACGGCACTCATGCAAATTCCAAATATTGTCCATGGACGCTTCTTGAGACCTAAAATATAGGATTTTACCCTGGACTTGATCTGGAAATATCAAAAATAAGAGAAATGGTCAACCCTCACAAAGTTATATTTCAAAGAGGCCAGTATCTATTATAAATACAACTAAGGAACTAGGGTAAAACATGTACAGGATAGAGAGCATGTAAAATAAAGGGAGCTAAGAGTTGAACTAGGAATAGGAGAGGATACAGTTGCAATAACATTGACTGAACCCAGAAACACTAAAAGAAGTTAGGAAGCATGTATAAACACCTGGGTGATCAGGGAATAAAGGGTAGCAGCGCGGCACACAGATCACCCTTATTCATGGCATGGCAGTCCACCCTTGGACTGCATTTCCAAGAGAAGTTCATAATGGATACAAGCTCCTGCAAGGGTGTCTGGAGAGACAGCAGTGTTGTGCAAGGCCAGGAGAACCTTCAGAAATGGCACATTCACAAGCAGGTTTGTTTACCAAGAGCTGGTCATAAAGCTACGCGTGGCTGTGGGGAGACAGGGCTACCCACCGTGCCCCACTCCTCTGGCCTCGACCCCAGGAGGGAATCATCACCCAGATTTTGCGTGTCCAGTAACAGGTGATCTGCATTTTAGTCAGCAGCCTAAGCTCCCAGCTTTTAGTCAATAGGGAGAAAAGGACACCTCCAGAGTAGTAGTCACCACATGCTAAAACAGGTATCAAAGACAGTGAGTATAAGGAGAGCCTTGTGACTAGCTTGGACTTGAACCTCTGACTTTTAAACATTTAAAGTGAGATCAGATGGATTTCCCTGTGTGACTCTAAACTAGGACACTCCCCACTTTACCTTCCCCAGTCTGTGGAGGGAGATGACTAAGAGTATCCCCACAGGATGCCTCAGAGTACCTCTTGTCAGGTATTACACAGGAACACTGTTTATTTTTAAATCACATCCCTCAACTTAGGGAATATAAATTCATTAATACACACCCTTCACTTCATTTCTATATTTTCACAGCCTACCTCAAACACATTATCCAAGACCACTCTTCCCCTACCCTGAATGTTTCCTATTGCGAAAAAGAGAAATGGGCGAAGAAATGCTATTGAAACTCATGGACCTCATTACCTTACAGGTAGTAACCAATTTCCATAATTTTGCTGTGCCAAGTGTTTTTCCGTTGTTTAATTAGGAATAGACCTAAACTAGAAACCAAAAGCAGAGCAGCCCACAACTTTGGTGGAGCTTAGATTCACATCAGCTTTGCTGTTCTGCATTACATGGATTTTGTGTACTTAAATCCCATCAGACGACAAAAATTCTACCCTGGCTTACCTAACTTCATGTGAAAGTCTGATGAATTAAGTGTCAGATAAACCCTGCTAAGTAGTACATGACTTGAAATGAGTCCACTTATTATGAGTGTTGTCAAGACCTATTTTGTAGTGAGGCACTGATGGCTAAATAGTATAGGACCAACACAGGGAGAAAGATGACATATACTTACAATCCTATATCTCAGTAATAATTATTTGATTAGCTATTTGAAAACCTTGAATAAATGGGATTAGGCAGAAGTACATGTCTATGTTGCCAGTGTACAACAGTTGCAGGGGTAAGAACTGCTGGAAATCGTATGGGGAGTTTGAGAATTTGGCTTTGTTCATCTCCCCCCTCGTCTCACCAAGCTTGGCACCTGTTCAGAGCTTCCAGTTACAAAGAGGTGATTAATACCAAAACTAAAACCATTAATACTGAGCTGGTTCAGCCTACATTCTAGTTACTGGGCCTGTACTATACAAAGCTTTGCCTACGATCAGCCTTGCATAACAACTCTTCTGTAATGTCTGCATAAAAACATAAGGCATTTTGTAAGCATACAGCAGGAGAATTTCTGTTTGTCATGGCCATGACATTCACAGGATAAATAGGAGGAATAATTGCAAAACAAGCCTGGAACAGCATTATCTTAGCCAGCCTGCAGAGGGGCTTACGTAAGTGCCTTTGTCACCAAAAAGCTTTGCAATCTTCTCTGTGTCATCACTATGGCCCAGTCCGTTAACACGCAGACCCGGTCTGAGAGAGGTCTGAGCACCCTCTGACAGTGAAAGTCTGGGAGCATTTGGACACCTAGGTTTAAGCACTTTGGCTCTGAGCACTACCCTGCACACTCAAAACACCTTCAAGTCATTGTATCAATTACCAACAGTGCCTCAGAATTGGGTCAACAAATAGTGCCACCTTGTAATTTATTTAACTGTTGTTTATTCCTAAGAGGCATGCTGCATTTCGAAGAGCGCTGATTTTTCTTGTACACGTAAAAAAAAAACCCAGTTACACAATGAAATGAAAGCTGGTATGGGAAGCACCGTCGTACCTCTGTGGGCCAAAACCTGGATGAAACACTCTATTAATAACCATCAAAGGAGTTAAAGTACCACTGTTCACAAAAGAAAATGCTCCTTTTTTTTTTTTTTTCCCTCTGACTTCACAGTTACAATGAGCACTGGCTCAGAGAATGGTTGGGGACAATCAGAGAGTTACAGAACTACGGCAGAAGTTTTGAAGTAGCTAAGCTGTTTGTATCAGCTTCAAAAAAGGAGAAGTCCAATCCTGGGACAAGAATACAATTAAAAAGATTAAAGCAACTGTTTGGATAAATTAAAAAAAAAAAAAAAAAGGTGATGACATCTTTTTAACAGGCATGTTTGGTCCCTTGCAGAACCCTTGTGCCTGTCTGTCCCCTGCAGAGAAGCTCCTCAGCCCAAGTCCCGCAGGGTGCTGAAGTGTCCAGCAGTCACTGGGACTTACCAGCTTTTGAGAGGCTCTAACATTGGCACACGCCTTTGAAACTAGTTTCATAAGACCCAGCACTGTGCAGTTGCAGTGTAGATAGATGCTTTCAGGCTGCATACCTGAAGGGCAGGCTGTGGAAAACACCCCTCTGCAGTGCGTGGGGCTTATTCTTGCCATCCTTCCTCCACAGTGGCTCCCCCCTCAAAAACCTGAGTTTTCCAAATAGGAAGCTCATGTCTCTCTTTGCTACTGAAATGGTGAGTTATTTCCTTTGTTTTTCTCTCTCCTGCCACAACAGATTGCGGTGTGCAGACGTCCACACCTCCTGGCAGCTTGTTAGGAGCCTTTCATAGTGCATGGGTTGCAGTGAGCAGAACAAATGGGTGGCGTATCCAGAAGTTGGACCCAACAGGAGTGTGTGATTGAGCTGTTCAACCATGAGACCAGCTAAGGCTCACCAGCTATATTTAGAAGTCTAAGTAAGCAGGTGAAGCTGTTAAGCCCAAGCTCTCACAGATTACGGACATCTCAGGCTGTGTTGACTTGAGCGAGTGAATCTGTACAATGAACCAGCTGGTTCTGAGGAGCCCACTTCCACATATTCAGCATTTCTGGGGTTTTGCTTCTGATTGCTCTAGCCTGGTTGCAGGGATGGACTGCCTGCTAGTGCCAAAGCGCACCAGGCGTGCTCCCCAAACACATTTTTGTCTGAAAGAAGTCCCCTTCATGTGCTTGCAGCTCTCTGAGACATAAGCCATCCCACAGTATGTGGGGATGATCAGGAGATTTGCTTCAGAAGTAACTCCTGATCCAAGGTAGAACACAAGCTGCCCCCTCCAGTGCTTATCCCAAAGAGAAGTGCTATCACCGTATATGAAGGCTGCATTTACATCACTTTGCAATACAAACACAAGCATGGGGCAAGATTTCGCAAATCAAACCAACCTTCTCTGAACAATTTTTTTTCAAGGTGCATGTAACACTGGAAAGAAGAGGCTAACTGCTCTGCAGATGTGGCAAAGGACATTTAGTGCCATCAGCAACCACAGTTCTGCAGATATCCACATTAATTCGCAGAAGGTATTTGTTGAACCTTTCAGTTAGGGGAATCTAAAACTGAGACTCTCCAGCTATACTTAGAAGTCTAAATGAGTAGCCAAAGCTATTAAGAACCACAGATTATGCTGTCTCAATGTGGACTTAAGCCTCGATCCATGAAAAGGTATAAATAAACGCCCCCATATAATTGCAGAACCTCAGTGGAGTCATGAAGAGGCAGAGGGATCCCCCCATCAGGCCAACCTTCAGGATCAGGAGTGGGAATCAGCTTTCCGTGAAAATCTCAGGCAGCATGAATACATTTTTGAGTGAGATGTAAGGGTGAAAAAAGAGTGGCTTTTTCAGCATATGTTTCTTGTTCTGTTGAGAAAGGTTGGGAGATTAACAGACGCCACTCAATAACAATTTCCATAAAAACAGACTCAGTTAAATTAAAAGGCCTCTGGAATTTTTTATCACTGTATTATTCCAAGAGCTAAAAGGTCCTTTTGATGTGCAATACTGCTGAACTTAGCCACAAGGCATCTATCTCGAAGGGCACAGCCTTGCGCTAATTGCAATGGTAAATGTTAATCAGAAAATATGCCTGTTTAATTACTCAGTGTGATTAACACTGCAGGAAACCTCTAGAGGATGCGTTCAAAAATATCTTCCTTATCCAAAATCAGTAAAACATAAATGCCCACCAAACAGGTAACTAAAGGAGACTTTGTACAACTGGAGCAGAGAGGGATCAAATACACATTTGTAACAGCCTCCCAGTGTGTGTGTGCATGTGTGTGAGTGTGCGTGTATGCAATGTCCTTATACCAAAAGACTGTTTTCTTCACAAAGTGTTAGCAGTGACTGTACTATCTCTGGGACATGGGGAGTGACCAAGGGTTTTGTACACTGGCACTGCATCTCACTCACATACAGGCTGAAACCTGAGAGTGGTTTTTGCAAGGAGATGTGATGCTCTTGGATAAAAAAAAAAACCCAACACAAATCATTGCAAGCAATGGAAGTAGTAATGGAGAAATCTACATGAGCTTACGGAGGATGCGACATCAGATCAGTAGTGCAGATCCTGCTGAATAGACCTACTCAAGTGAAGAAAGAAGATGCTATTGCTATCTCGGGCTCTGTGTTGGGTCTTGGCATCCAGAAGAGCATGGGAAGAAGGGAAAAACCGTGTCTGAGAAGAATCCACATCTTCACAGCCCTCTCTGCTTCCCCTTCAGATTTATCAGGAGGGGCACTCCCTCACTTTGTGCCAAATCTATACCCCTGGAGGGGGAGAAAAGGAAGCAGAGAGGGGACTTTGTACGAGACACCTTCTTTCAAGAGGTGCTGAAGTTGCTTCAAGCACTAGAAGGAAATCCAGGAAACAATTCATCCTAAAGCATCAGCTGCTCTTTGTTCCTTCCAGATGTCCCTCATCAGCTGGATCAGGGACATCTGCTGGGGGAGAAGAGGAGATGTGGAGCACCCTCCCTCCCCTCAACACCCCTCAGCCCTGTACCTTAACCTCGCACACTAACAGGGAGGTCACCAGCTCATCCGGGAGGGGAGGGAAAGCTGGAGGCTAGATGCTGGGGGCCAACAGTGGGGACAGTGCCTGTGGCCACCTGGTGCCACGCACTCCTGAAATATGTGCCCCATGAGAAGCCTGGAAGCAAGGCAAGGGAGGGCGGGCACCCCCACTGTTGGCTGCGGGTAGCAATTCTTATTGTTGTATATAACCCACCAAAACTTATGGTTTCCATGGGAAATCAGAGTGTTAGGCAGTTTAATGCCTATATATCAGTAAGAATAGCTAAATCTCTAGACTTATCACAGAGACCCGGCATGCGCGGTCCCCCAGCTCCACACAGCAGAGCCTTGAAGGGGCATGCCCTGCCCACGCCGAGCCCCAGCGCTGCATGGCAGCTTTCATGGAGCCTGCAAGCAGGGCTGGCCAGCCCCAACAGGCAGCCGCATGCCAGGCACCCCCTCTGCTAGGGCAGACCCGAGTCCTCCGGCAGTCCTGGTGGGACAGGCGCTGACAACAGAGACCGGGAGTTACTCCTGTGCCGCTGGTGGCTAAGTTTACCTTGCCAACGAGCACGCGTTCTCTGCGGACACCTTTTAACTTCCAGCAGGCTCTGAACTGTATACAAGAGGTATCGTATAAACACACCTGATAAAGAGTATCAGTGGAATAAGAGGAGGTGGCAAAAATGGAGAAAGATTGTAATAGATAAAAGAGCAGTGGATGCATTTTGACCGAAGAGAATGCCAGCTGCTGACTGTAGGAAGACATTTGCATCTTTGCCCGGTATGTGTGTGGTCCAGAGACTGTCAGGCTAATGATGTGTTTCTCATCTACTTTAAAGTCCATTTCCTCCCTGCTGGTACCTACTTAAAGGCATGGCAAGGCAGCTACAATAAATAAGAATCATGCAACCGTGTACTGCTCACCATAAATTGCTCCCTGTTCTTTGGCAGATGTAAAAGTTGGACCTACCAGGAAACTCCCAACCTACGTGCGCTATCTTTTAGAGTTTTCTTGTTTCGTCTGCTACTAGTACTGCAATTACTAAACTCACATCCAAAATTTTATGTACTTTCAAGCATTTCTATAAAGTTTTCTCACTTTTCCTATGTCACTTATGTTGACTTGCAACTCTGGCCCCAGCTACTTTCCACTTAGTTTTCTTCTCCCAAATGAAAAGAAAAAATCAGAAATTTAGCAGTCAGGAATTACCTTTACTCTCAGGAGTCCACAGTCCTTAATTTGCATCTGTCTCTAACGACCAGATGCAAGAAACTCATCTCCCAACCACATTTTGCTCCTACCTTTGCACCTTTGCAAAAGCACAAAGATCAAAATGTCTTTTACATTTGTGGCTGTAGAGTCCACCTTCACCACAAGGCTCTAGAAACACTCTACAAAACAGAGCTAGCAAGAAAGGAGAAGCAATGGCTGGCAACTTTTTGGCTGTTGATTGCAACTCCTGAAGCATCTTTAAAGTAGTCTCAGAAACAGAGCAAGAAGTGACTACACTTTGGTGCCTCTCAAGGATCATTTCACATAAGGATTTTTCTAAAATATTTGCTTACCTCCTCTGTGATATCAATCTTCAGAACTGCCGTAGTACTGAAGGACGGAGAGCCTCGGTCTTTGGCCTGCACCACCACTGACCATATGCAGTCTTTGTTCTTTGTGATGTTGTGGATGATGTCCAGGGAACGGATATAGGATTTCAGCTTGATTTCCCCAGTGCTTTGGTCTATATCGAAGACGTTGGCTGGATCTGCTTGCATGATGGAATAATCTACAATGTTGTTGGGTTCTTCTGCATCTTGATCTATAGCCTGGTAGGGGAAGTGTAAAGAATAAAGGTGTTATTGTTTGTGTCTTTGCCTGAAGACAAAACTCTAAAAGTTTCTGAGCATTCACTTCCGATAATATCCATGCTGTAAGATGACTGGGCTGTTTTAGTTTCATCTTGGAAACAATTTCCCCTTTTCTGGTATCAGCTGTGCTACATTTTCTAGTGAAAAACAGCAAGACTAGAGTTCTTGTATACGCGATTTCTATTTGAGATTAAATAAAATCAGAGGAAAAACTAAACCGTAACCTATCCGTAGAATGCAAATGGTCCACTGCTGGGGAATTTCCTCACACAACGTGGGGGACAAATGTGAAATGAATAGAGAACAATGGGATTAGCTCCACACTATAAACTATAGCTGCCTTCATTTTTGTGCTGTGGTATCTAACATTGTGTTGCATAATCAGGCTTCACTATATGCATTCAAATATGTGTAACATAGGATGCTCTGCTCCTTTGCCTGTGAATTGTTATTGCATTTTTTTAACCTCCTGTTCCACACTGGATCAATGAATACAATTCTGCAAAGCGAAGGGAAAGAAGTTGTGTGGTTGAGCGCAAAGGAGTGGCAGGAAGGTTAAGTATTCAAAACCCTGTACTTTCATTCACTCATCTTATTTGGGCTTCTTATGATCACTGTATAATCCAGGATCCTCCACCAGCTGATGGTTCAAATACTGTACCAGAACTTTATCTTTCCCTATAGAATTTATTTCTTCTTCTCAGCAGTCTGTAAATACTATCATGCCACACTTTAAACCATTTGTTACGTACAAATGGATGTGCAAAATAAAGCCCCAGGAAAAAGCCAACTTTCAGGCATTCATCATGATCCCTGAGCAATAAACAGCAGAGCTGGGGCTTTTCCAAAGCACTCTGCTTTGTGACATACTGCGTTGTCTCTCACCTCTATCTTCACTGGTGACCCGATGATCATCGTCTTTTCCTGGATGTTTTCATTGAACTCTGGAGAGTGGTCATTGACATCTAGCACAGTGATAAACACTTCAGCCAAGCTGTATTTCCCATCTGTGTCCTCTGCCTTCACATAGAAATTATACTTTGAGTTCACTTCAGCATCTAACACAGCCCAGGGCTGGGTGTAAATTATACCTGTTGATGGGTGGATTAAGAACCTGGAAAAAAAGCATGGAAAGACTTTTGGATTTTTTGGTCACTTAATGTGTTTACAGCCTGGGGCAAAGGTGGGCTCTAAACACTGAAATGCTGTGCCCAAAGATTGGTACTCTTCACCTAACTCCTGTCTGGCTGATGTTCCCAAATCATTCACTCTACCTATTTTTGGCTAGTTCCTTTAGGCTTGAAAACCAGAGAACTATCAGTCTCTGGTGTTTTTCTATCTGTTGTGCATTAGCCATTTTAGCTGCATTTTCTGTTAAAGCCTTTGTCCTCAATAAATGCTCAGTGTGATGTCATTCTCCCAGAATGACTTATCTGAGTTAAAACATTAAGGAACTGCCTATTTTTTTCCAGTTTATAAGAACAATGTATTAGGTTGTGTCCTGCATAAATTAAGATTGATTGATAACACCAGCTAAAGGAAGTGTGCTGCATATCATATTCAAACTCTTCGCTTCCCAGAATGGGTAAGAAAAATGGCTGCTCTCAAATCCCCCAAAGTGCAGGGCAAATTATCCCCTGCAAAAATAATCACTTTTCCGTAGACTGGCACTGGGATGGAGTGGGTGTTCAGCTTTATCTGTAGCAAGTTCAATTCTACACATTTGTAATTACTGAGACACTGTCAAAAGTGTCAGCCAAAAGCTTAGATTTATAGAGAAGATACCAACCCAGTGTCTTTTTAAAATGGACTGCCAGTGTGGGCTCCAAGCAGTAGGGTTTTTAACAAATGAAAGGTTTTATATACCCTTTAATTAATATATAGGATAACAAAATATTTTCTGTGAGCGCAATTGAGAGTGATTATAAAAGGGGCACTTAATAATCCAGAACCTTTGATTGTTTTCATTACTCTGCTAAATACAAATACAAGTCCTGATGAAAGCCAAGACCTGGAGGTGGAAAAAGCTGTGCAAACTCTTGGTAGGAGACAGTGCCTGTGCTAAGTGCCTCCTTAGCACCCAACCCAGCCTAACCACGCAGGGAGGACTCTCATCACCCCATTTTAGCAGAAGAATAGAAGAACTGAGATGTGAGGAGGCTACAGCAGTGTACCCCACTCCCACTGGCAGCTTGGATGTAGGATTACCAGCATAATGGTTTTATCTTCAGCAGTTAACACTATTCCTCTTACTCCAGTACAACTCGTTTTTCTGCCAATGCAACTGCATATCCACTGATGTAACCCCTGAGACAGAAAGAATCATGCCTCTAATTGAAACTCTCAAATCTGCATCAGACTATGCATTCCACAGGTCTGGAGGTCCCAGAGCTAGGAAATCAATCCAGCCTTGCAGAGCCATGCCATGCTGGCACAAGCTAAAGTCAAAAAAAAAAAAAAATCATACTTAAGAGGGAAAAAAAAAAGTCTTCATATCTTAATTTCCTCATTCAACAGCATAAGAACAGTAAGTCTGAACATCCCCATAACTCCAATCAGAATAAAGTTGCACTCACAGTTTTTTCTAAATCCTTTGTCAACAACCTTCACTAGCTTCTCTGCACCAGCTGCTACATTTTAAACCTAAGAGGTCTGCCTGCACAACATGACCTTTGCCTGCTTGTCTCTATGCAGTTAGCAGCTAGCATAAGGACTTAGTGAAGAGCTCAAAATAACCCATCCTGAAAATGCTCCCTTATGTGTATCCTTCTGACTACAGAAGAGGTTCACCCTTAACATCTTGGATTTTGGACTTTCATTATGCCTCCTAAATGCCTTTGACCTTAACGAGAAGTGTTCAGCTTTAACTCGAGGTGGATAATGTACAGAGACAAACGGATCT
The DNA here is from genome assembly GCA_031468815.1 of Morus bassanus. Lineage (NCBI taxonomy): Eukaryota > Metazoa > Chordata > Aves > Suliformes > Sulidae > Morus > Morus bassanus. Next base: position 11,530,507 of record CM062583.1, read on the forward strand.
GGGGATGAATGCCTGAAAAGCTCATTCATTTCCAGTATTCTGCCCTGCAGCCCCACCATGTCCAGCAGGAGCTGCAGGTTCAAGAAGCAATATCTGTGATGGACAGTGTTGATAGCCATGGCTGGGAGCCCCAAACAACGGGCCATGACAACTGTTGGGATGGAAGCAGTGTCGGAGAAACCAGTATTTCAGGGTGTTCTTACCCAAAGACAGGCAGAAGGAGCTAGGCATTACTACAAAGTGAAGTAAGCATCAGATTCTCTTCTTCCCTGATGCAGGGCTATGAGGTTTAAATATGTAAAATGCTTTGAACACCCAATGCAGCTGGCCTCCAAAGCTAAAGTTTATATTCTTGAAAGTCTGATTGGTTTTGATTTATTTTGACAAGAGTTGAAACTGAACTATTTGTACAGCTATATGGAAAGGGAAGGGGAAAGAGCAAGGGATTTTTTTCCTCCGGATTTGACTTTTCACAACAACTAGACCAAAACCTCCTCTTTCGCTTACAACCATTTTTCAAATGGTGATTGAACAGATCCTATATATTGGTACTTCAGCTGCCTTATGTCTCTTTGGGGGCTTGTGGGTAAAATTCCATGGGTTCATGAAACAGATGTTCAATGATCACACTAGTTTTTCTGTTGTTGTTTTCACAGAACTCACAGAGAACATGGCATAAATGTCCTTGGAAATGAGCAGGTCAAGAACGAGCCTGTTTTTTTTTTTTTTAATTATCTTAATACCCTGCTTAGAGGCTATGTAGTTTTCTTAGTTTTCTCTCTTTTTTTTTTTTACTTACAAATCTGCTCCAGTTCCATAGATAGAGTACTTGACTTCCCCCCAAAGCCCTGAATCTGGATCTGTAGCCTTAAGAAAAGAAAATAAGAGAGTCATTCTTTACTAAATTGCAAAAAGAAATGTTTTGTTTTTCTTTTAACAACAGGCCATGTAAAAACCAAAATGCTTTCCCCTCTTTTTGCCATCACATTTTTAGGGGGAAATCACATAAGCAAATGTGCACCTAGAAAACGGCAAAATCTAACACAAGGAAATGTCACTGGCTGTCCCAGGGAAGCTGCTAAGGTGCTGCCTGTCTCCTGGCCAGGCTGGTGCCCCGAGGCTCTAGCAGGGAGAAAACCACTAGATGGCTCCATCTATTGACATTTAACACATCCTTCCTTGCATATAGATGAAGCTAACCTCAATGACATAAACAAACTGCCCACTCTCAAGCCTTCCTAATTATCAGTTAAATATTAACATATATTCCCTAGACAAAATTATTTAATTTATATAGAGTATTTTTAAGCCTCTCCTTGTTTAATTGATTCAGTTTAAAGTAACGCAGAACAAATGCTTCAATCTATACACAATATTTCAGCTTTGTTTATATTTTAATCACTCTTGTGCCAGTGTGACTTTTAGTAATGCAGATACTACACCAGATGATATCTTTGTTCCGGACTCTTGTTGGCTTCCTTTCTTAGCTCAGGATTAGGAAAGCTATTGATTTTCTAACAGCTATGTCCATAAGCTCCTACTTCTCTGATAGCTCTGAGGAGGTGTTATATTATACAGTTGTATCTGGCCGTCAAAATTCATGGCGCAGTCGTTGGTTCATTCACCTTCCTGTTTAAATATTTGAGAACTGGAACAATGTCTTTGATTCCTGCATGGTTAACATAACACACCTGCAGCCCTACAGATAGGTGGTTTCAGTTCTTTGACATGAGCATGTCAGATTCTCTCACCCCATAAATTTTGACTGCAGTCTACTTTAGGACTGCCTAACTTTCCCTAAAATATTTGCGCGCACAGAACTTCTGCCAGAATTGCTATTCTGAGTACCTGGAGTATCTCTGTTTGTCAAGTATATTTGTGAGTCTGGGTCAAGTACTGAGTTGACAGCACACGGCAGTAAATTTTACATGGACTCCTCAGCTATGCTGTCCTGTGCACCTTGGCTCAGAATGGCCAGTTTTGTTGCTTTTGCACACTTTTTTTAAATTTCTTTTTTTTGCTGTCCACCTCCTAGAATTTTTTATTCCTCTGCTGAAAAGATAGTGATGTTTGGAAGTCTCCGTTTTCTACAGCTTTTCTGTTAGTTTCCTCTAATAACCTTTTCTGTGTTGTTTATGTTCCACTTCTTTCATTCTTCCATCCCTAAAATTTGCCTTCAGCACTTTATTATTCTGATTATTTAATTTTCTTTCTAACTTGCAGCCAGCCTGTGCTGGAGATCTCTGGCAACCTGCCACCACCATCCTTACCCGTGAGGCCTCTGCAAGGTGACTTGCATCACCCACCGAGCCCCACATGGCCAGGAGCTTTCTCGGCTTTGCGACATGAGTTCTGTTTCCAGTCCTAGCAGCTGCATTAAAGAGATACAGTTCACACCAGTGGCTGAAAATGGCTCTCCAGCACATACAGCCCATGTAACACCCTGACTTACTTTCTATGACTATGTGAGATACTGGAAAATCTATAGGCATATTTTTCCCACTGCAAGAAGATACTTACATAGGGATCGATCTTTCCCAGCTCTAAGCATTTTAATGTTATATTCTTGCCTTCATTAACTGTCTAATTATGCATTTAGCAGCCAGATTCCTTCCAGGAGGAAGAGACTAATACCTGCTAAGCAGCCATCTTGTTTTCTTTTTACTCATACTTAAGCAAGCAAATCCAGTAAATCCAATTCCACTTAGTCATAACTGAATCTTCCTGTTGGACACTGATTTGATTGGGGCTTTCTTAGTACTCACAGACAAAGTGATTTGTCTTAAAACCAGATGGCCTTTAATTAAAAACCAAAGTAAATCTGTTGTTCTGAAAAATGTTTGCCTAAAACTTTATTTTTTCAGAAGTGAGGTGGTTTTTTTTTTTTTTGTTGATTCTGGAAAGGAACTGGAGTTCAGTCCAGAAGCTGAATGGTGAGTAAGATTTGCTACTTGCCTCTGTGCACTATTTTTAAGGTACTTGAACTCTCTCCACACACACGTAGAAAAGAGAGCATTTCTTAAGAGGGGAATGAAACTTACTGTAACAGCAACTACGTTTGAGCCCCCCGGGGAGTTCTCGGGGATCCTGGCAATGTAGTAGTCGGAGGAGAACTTTGGGACATTGTCATTGGTATCCAGCAAGCGTATCACTATGTCAGCTGTCGAGCTGAATTTCTCCGGTGTGTTCACCTCTATTGCAAGAAGCTAAGAAGAGAAAACCAGGAAATTACTACAAAGCAGCTATTATTACTTCTTAAAGGAGCTTCCTTCCACTATCCATGGCACATTGATGCATTTCAGCCTGGTTGGACCAGACAGCTCAAAAACAGGGAGATGATGAGCTAGGTCAGTGTGCAGCCTAGGCTTGTTTGTGTATGCTTGCAATGAGCAATCAAGCTGTGGAAAGAGGACTTCAAACCTGCGTATACATATTAGACTTCATGTGACAGATGTGATTGGTCCTAACTAACACAGCTTGAAAAGCAATAACAGAAGCAAGCAAACACCCATCCCTGGGCAGGTCCTAGAACTTAGGGAAACACAGGCACTGAATAATTTACGTGAATTTATGTATTACATGAATAAATCACGTAAATTGAATCACGATCCTTTGCAGAGGAAGCATAAATTCTTCAACAGGAACGAAGTCAGGGCACTAAACTGCACCAAACAGGGTAAAGAGATGAGAGAACCGGTGCCCTGGGATGTTTGGAAGCAGCAGTACTCCCACTCCAAATGGAGGATGGTCAGGGATCAGGCATGTACAGCAGAATCCCATTTCACAAAGTTTGTGAGAACTCCTACCACCAGGCTTCTTGGGACTCTCCCCTTGCTGCTGCAGGCTGATTAGGATTTTGTTATATACCCACTGGGATTTTGAATTGCCTCTCTCTGAGGAGGAACAGAGGGCTCTGGCATAACACATTCTCATAACTCTGCTCTGCTGACGGGGCAGGCAACCACACACAGCAAGACCAGGGGAGAAGCCAGCAGCATGGATGTTCTGGCGGGCTGTCAGCAGAACTTAACACTAGTATATGCCTATCTCATCCCTCAGCCGAGGGATGGCACTGCTGGGTTAGCAAGCTGGTTTCTCACATTGCCCCTTCATGCACAGCTCATTGATGCAGGGAAGAGCAGCCACCACAGAGAAGGAAGAGGATAACCCAGGCATCTGGCACATGGCAGCTTGCAGTAGGCAGCAGGGAGCTCTCAGATTCCTGCCTGGGAACAGATCTGAGCGAGTATATGGTGAGTCGCCTCCAAAGCCTCAGACAAGCACTTTTCCACAGGACTTCAGCTACTTTGCACTAAATGTTTTCTTATTCTTAGTCTAACACAAAATAGCAGCAGTCTTTCTACTGAGTCTCTGTTTGCTCCTCAGTAGATTAGAGGAATGTCAGTAGAAAGCCTGAGCAGGTAGAGCAGCAAGTCACCACTCGGGTCGTGTGCAACCGAGCAAGAAAGAGCAGTTTCAGCAACAGGTACTGAGAGACACCGAGCCCTTCACAGCCTCCGGCCCAGGCGTCTGGTCCCTGACGGGTGGCTACATCACACAGAATCAGCACTAGGACATCAGTCTTGGGCTCTGTAGGGGCTGAACCCAAAAAACTAACACAGTGACCAATGGTCAACCATTTGGTTTTCATGCTTGGGCGGAGACGTAGTTAACACAAAGCAGGAGGGCTCTAGAAACCTCCTGAGGACAGCACACCACTAATAGACTAGTGAGCAGATATTTAACTGAGATGTAAGAGGCTCAGCTGAAAAATCTAACTGCATGGGGTTTAATTCCCAGTAGACATATGTCCCAGGAGCTCCCGCAAGGAGGGTGAATGCCTAAGTGAGCTTTGGAAGGTGGAGCAGAACTGCCACAGCGTCTCCTCTGTTGGTGCAGCACCCCGCTGAGAGGAGGGCTGTGGGAGCTCAGCCTTCCCACGCGGCTCACCGGGCGCTCAGCCTCTCTCCTCCACGTCACAGCTCCCCGTGGCGCAGGCGGCACGTGACACACACCAGCAACGGCTCTGCTGACTGGCTGTGGGGCACGTGCTTTGCTAGATTCGGAGATGTTTGTATCACCCAGAGGTGACAGGGTTTGGGGAGGGTGGGAAGCAGTTTAAGCAGACAGGGAAAAGGCTATCTCAGTATCGTCTTCTGGAGCTGTTCTTACTGTGTGAACATTTATAATGGTTGGAAATAAACAGTGAAAGGGTTCTTGAAGAAATTAATCTCAAAGGATTGCTGGTAATTACTATAGGACACATCTGCTCTAAAAGGGGAGTTTGGTCGCTGCGTCTCTGTGCTAACTTTTGCGTTTGGGAGTCTCGGGTGGCTTCTGAAAGCTGCTGTGGGATACATGTTAAATAGAAACAAGAATATATTTCATCCAAAATTCTAGCCAGAATGACTACAACCGAGCAAAAGAAATTTTTGAAGGGAAAGTCATACAAACATCAGCACAAACCTGCTCTTGAGCAATCTCATCTCCTAAAGCAGCACAGACATAACATCTTGTTGCTTATCATGCACGTGAAGCTATAACTAAATTATAATATCTGCAAGTGAAATAATCTTTGCTGCTGGAATCAACCACCTCAGAATGCCTTATGAGGGCTTAGCATTTTTACTTTGTTTTCTACATTCATTTTTCATTTCCTCTCCTTTTAGCAGCCACAGTCCAGCTATGTCAACATGCTGAAAACATCTTCCTTCAGGGAGGGATTTTTGTCAGCTTACTTGCCTGCAATGTCTTATGCAGAGCTGTATTGTTTGCTTTACAGAGAGAGAGAAAAAAAAATAGCATAAAACTATTACTTGAAAGGACTACGTATCAACAATACAAGTGCCAGAAGAGCAAACTGAGACATAATCCTAAAAGTGACTGGTAAATTTTTAAAATAGATTTTAATTTTGGCAACTGAAGATAATTGCAGCCTCATCCGGTCCTGTTCTGCAGGAGATGTGTCTGCAGAATACGAGCGGTAGGTCCAGGCTCCTGTCAAGGTGGGATGTTCCCTAAGCTGAAGGAGGTGGAGGCAGGAGGAGGTGGCCCTGAAGCATGTCAGCCCATGACAAGGTGGGACAGCAACATCCGGCCCCTGTGACTTGAGATCTAAGAGGCCAGGCTGGAGGGGTATGAATTACCACAGCTACCATACCTTGGGAAACCCACTCTAGCTCTTCGACAGCTGAAAATGAAGGAGGTCCTGACTACCAACTGCATTTAAGAGCCAGCCCTAAATGGAAAACAGACTTTCTCTAGTAGCCTTTGCTTCAGGTAGTTTATCAGTGCACCTCCCAGTCAAATTAGCTTTAATTTCTCTCTGGCATTTTACTGTTCAGTAACAAACCAGAGGAGAGGGATCATTGTTTACAGAACAAAACCCCTGAAAATAGCTTCTCAAAGCTGCTGTGGGATACATGTTAAATAGAAATAAGAATATATTTAATCCAAAATTCTAACCAAAATGACTACATTGGCAACTAAAACTGGGTAGGAAGCAATTTGAACTTTTCAGGGAAATGGAGACAGCAATGAGGTCTTTATAAAGTATTTGCTGCCATATATTACCACCATATCATCCAGCTGCACCTTCTTCATTTGGAATCTAGACAATGGCTCTGCATTTTCAGCAAAGCCTTATGGTCTTTCTCCAGTAGAAATAATTTAATCCAAAAAAAAAAAAAGTGAATAACTGCTTAAGATAAAAAAAAAAAAATATATATATATATATCCTTTGTCCTGGTAATTAATTCTTTCAGTGTTCATGGCAATCACTTTAACTACTTTGATTTCTATTAGTATTCATGAAGAGGCCATGTGTAACTTCTTTACTGGTCTTTTGGTAGTTTAACCTGAATAAATGTGTGCTTATTATAATTAGTTTCAGTAGCACTTTACAGCTGTTTCAGAATCTTCTATTTTAATATAGTAATGATGCCTCATATTTTTGTAGCATCTATAACCTATGAAGCTCAAAATGACTAAAGAACATTACAAGAGAAGACATGAAGCATACTGCAGTGAAATGACTTGCTAAGGACACAAAGTAAACCACCTAGCAGGGATGAGAAAAAAATCCACGAAGTTGGCTTCTGGACTGTGCTAAAAATGCCACTTTCTGTACAAAATCAAGACCAGCATATGTTAATACTCAGCTAGATAGTTTTGGCAATTTTTTTTTTAATGACTACAGGGATTGTCTATGCCATTCTTTGCAGTCAGAACTGAACCATCTATACTCAATGTTCAGAGGCAGCTGACACAAAACCAGACTACTTTATTATCTTGTTGACGAGCCAATGAATCCATCAGGGAAGGTGATAATGCAAGGGTCCAGCTTTTGGATGAAAGCTGGTTCTTGTATGGCTGGCTTGGAGCATGGGTGAGTTAGCCTCAGATCAGTCTGCAAAAGGCCATACAGATAGATACACTCTGACAAAGGCAGTGAGCAATTTGGGGAAATTATCTTTCAGTCAGCTGGGGTCTTCAGCCTGCCAACATTCAAAAGCATGATCACGAACCAAATTACTTAGGACTAAGCAGGTAAAGTTCTGGCTCCAGAGAAATTAGGATTTCATTCTGTGAATTTGTCATTGCAAGTGCAGAAATAACACCCTTAGGGTTCAGTCTAGAGTGACTCAGAGCCACCAACATGTGCAGTTTCCACAGAGAGATAATACTCAACATTTTGCACTGACTGGACTAAATTAGTCCACAGATGTATCCATTAAACCTTTGCAAGTTGATGAACCAGGGACAGGAATGAGTTTCCCTTACAGGAAATATAATGTCCCTAACAATGCATCAGACAGCTCCAGGTAGATTAAGAAGCTAAATCCCATCAGATACATAAGCCATCATACACGTATCATATACACAGGCAGAGAGGACCCAGAAAGCAGAAGTACCTTGAAGGTTAACACCTTGAATTTTTCATAGTCAATAGCAGCAGAATTTTCCACTATTATTGTAACCTGAGCCTCATTCAGGACAGTTTGGGGAACCACTCGGAAGATGCCACCAGGTCCAACAAGACGGAGGTTGAATTTAGCATTGGCTCCCTGTGAATGAAAGCAGACACGGCATTGTTTTCAGTGAACGATGCATTTATGGCCTAGATTGGCTGTTTCTTCACACTGTATAAAATTAGAATGAGTCTTACTGCTTAGAGCCCTCTGCTCTCCATCCCCTGGACAAGAGACTGCTAAGAAGCTTAGTTATATAATCCCTCCAGCCCTGGTCACAAGATGGACACAGCTTTTCTTAAAAATAGATTGACAAGCTTGGTTATTCTTTCAGTCATAATGGAAAAACCCTGCAGCAGGACTGGTTAAGAGAGGGACTCTTGAGGCAAGCAGCCTTGGGCTTCGTGCTACATGCTGCAAGCTAGTGCAGGTGACAGAGATGACACCATGTGCACGTTGGCAGGCAGGTCCTGCCTCCTCCTGGTTCCTGCCAAGGAAAGACAACTGAACTGCCCGAGTCAGGACAACGGACCCCTCAAAAATCCAGCCTCTGTCCTAAGAGCTCACAGCCTGACATGATGATGCAGAGCCACAAAGAAATGCAGTTTCCAAACAGAGGTGGGACTCCACTGTTTGCAATGACTGGGTTAAGCTAGCCCAGAGTTACAGCCATTAAACTTTTTGGAAGTTGACGCACTTGGGCAGAGAGAGGATCTCCACTTGTGCAGGGTGAAATATGACACACATTTGACAGATCCAGGTGAAGTGAGAAGGCAAATCCCATAATATAGATAAAACTTCTAGCCAGAGAGGACACGAGAAGCAGCAATATGTAGAAGGTTACCACCTCTTGTGTGCGAGTTGGGAAGAGTGAGCCAGATGGACAGACCAATTCTTTTAAACCAAACTGGAGCATGGAAGAGAAAAGATGAAATGGGGATTCTCATATTTCTGCCTTACCAGGGAGGCATGAAAACGATCTGAGCCCATTCAGCCAACTCTCTGAGTTCATCAATTTCTCAAACAATGTCATAGTTACACTGTGACAACCATCCAGATTCACTGCCCGGCTGGTGCCATGTTCTCCCCCTAGCATGATCTCGAGATGAAGAATTTCTAATAACAACTTTCATACAGGATAACTCTACTTTCAGCTGTACCCCTGGAGGATTTGCTATGAGCAGTTCTTGCTGCAACCCTAGCTTATGTCAAGAGGAGAAGTTTTCAGCAGTAGTCCCCCAAGGGAACCAGAATGATCTTGGATCCAAAGTCAGTGGTCTGCGTTGTTTGGTCATACAGACCCCCACACCTACAGAGATAACAACAGAGTCTCTTTTGCTGGGTAGTGAAGCCAAACACACAAAGCCAGAGCTGCTGGACTATGGAAAATAGTGCTGATGGGGAAAGTGGACCGTTTGACCATACAAAGTCGTCTGCACCTGGGACTGTACATGACTGGAGGGACGGTGGCATCAGCGGGGAAAGAACTGCCTCCCTCCAATGGCTGAGTGATTTCTGACAGTGACACCCACTGAACCCAGATCTGCTCGGAGCAAGCCATGCTGCCACCTGCCTCCAAGCAGACAGCCATGGGACGCAGGAATGACTGAAGGAACAACAGCACTGAGCCCTAAGCGGTGTCTGTCAGATGAAGAGAGCTGGGGGAGAAATTTCTGCATAATGTTCTTGCAAGTAAAGACAGCATTTCCATCAAACTGTAGGCCTAAAACAGACATTGCCCACAGCTTCCTCCTCCTCACCTGTACCATCCACTCCCCCAAAAGAAAGAGGCACTAATGGCTGTGACAGAAACAGACATATGTTTAATTTTCTTCTCTATATAGTCTTCTTGTACAGAAAGGAAAACATTGCATTCTGTGTCTTAAAAGAAAAGCAACCCAAGCCCCCTAGAGTGACGTCTTACACTGTACTAGGAAGTTTCTTGAGAAATCTATACAGTGTATTTAGCAATGTTTTCTGCTTATTTTATAGCCTAACTTACAGCCTGAATGTTTTGTCAGCCTACAGATGATACATATATATTTTGTCTCTAAATAGAAGAGATGGGTTTTGTTTCTTTCCTTCTGCAGCAACATCCCCTGTGACAACAGCAGGACAGACGTAGCACTGCTTTGAAAGCAGTCATTTATCTGCTTGCTGCAGAGCAGCAGGAGGGAGGGGGAAGAAGCTAGTGGGTTTGATACAGTCAAAACAGCATAATACTGAGCACAGTTATATAAGAGCGCTCTTTCCAATAGTAATACAGTTCTCGGATGCATTAAGCTTTCCTCCTGTCACTACCTAGCCTCAGGCTAACTCAGATGGATGCCATTCATACAGTATTTAGCTTAGGGATCCCTATAGCAACCATCACCATAGTATCTACGGGCATCACAGGTCAGTTAGCAGGCTGAGATCGAGAGAGTCTTCTTTCCTTTTCCTTTATCCGGTTAGAGTTACTTTGGCTTTGGCATAATTTTTAAGATTACCTAAAAATATCACTCCAGGAGAAATTATTTATTAAAGCATGCACTGCAGACTCTGGCTGTAACTTAAGGGCCAGAAGGGCAATACATTGTAATAAAATTAATGTAAGGGTATGGACTGCATTGTTTCCAGCAGGGCCTGAGAAGATACAGACAGCAATTGCACTTGAAGTTACTGAAGTGATTGGAAGCTCTAAGTACATCTCCAGAGGGAGAACATTCTCGGACATTACACTGATGACAACTGAATGTAACCAGTAGCTAGGGGAAGTTCATAAGGACTGTTCAACTTGAGTCACCACAAGAACTGAGCTGCAGCTTTAGGACCACCCTTCTCATCAACATAACAGTATATGACAGACTAAGTATACTTCTGGGTCCAAACTCTCTGTGGTAACGGACCCTACAACTACTTGCCTGCCCTAGGCTTTTGGGGAATGCAGGTGAAATAGTTGAGTTCTTAAAATGACATTTCCCCATCTCACAGCTCTTTCTAGTCTTAGGGAAGATAGTGCAGCAACACTGAAAGTCCACATAGTTTCCACTTACCTGATCAGAATCATTGACTGTAATCTTCAATCCCCTCAAGATTTCACCCTCTGGGGGATGCTCGTACATGGTCAGTTCGAATCTGTTCTGGGGACCGTTTTCTCCATAGAATGTTGGTGGATGGTTGTTGAGGTCGACCACCCGTATAGTCACCACGGCAAACGCGTACACTGAGGTGTCACCTTCCTGACTGACTTCTGATGCCTGCAGCAGGCAGGAGAGAGAGAAGAATGATGAGGGTATACTCTCTTTCCTCAGTTCCATGTTCAGGTATTTTTCTGCATGTACAAATCACCCTAACACACTATCTTGTAAAAAGATCCACAGCCTTATATTCCTCTAGAAATCTCAGTCCATTTCACACTGAAGTTAATGATGATTAAAAGATTACGGTAATAAACCAGTCCCAATAAAGCCCAGGTGAAAAAATTCTCCTCATTTTGTGAGCTTAGCACCTCACCCTAGGTGAAAACAGTTCTCTAAAGACAGATAATCTAATAGAGGCATGATAATTGCTTGCCTAAAGTGTTGACAGAATAGAAAAGGAAGACAATCTTTAAATTTGCTGTGGTACCACAGGTAGTTGATTTTCATATTACATGCAAGGGCTGCAGCCTTGAAAACTCTGCCAGAAAAACTGTACTTGCAGTATTTATGAAAATATCTGAAAAAGAAAAATGACACTTTTTTTTTTTTTGCGACTTAGTCGCTGATTTACAATTCTGCTTTGCTGTCTAGATGAGCTTAATTTAAGCTGGATATAGTTTGGACAGGCAAGCAAACCTAGTTGGCATTTTTCTGAACTGAAAGATCAAATCTGTCTGGGTTTCAACAATTCCAACATGCAGCCCGATTCACTGGATTGAACCTGTCATGGTTTTAGCTGGGATAGTTGATTTTCTTCACTGTAGCTAGTATAGTGCTGTGTTTTGGACTTAGTATGAAAATAATGTTGATAACACACTGATGTTTTAGTTGTTGCTGGGTAGTGCTTACACTAGTCAAGGACTTTTCCAGCTTCCCATGCTCTGCCAGGTGCACAAGAAGCTGGGAGGGGAGGGGATACAACCAGGAGAGCTGATCCGAATTGGCCAAAGGGTATTCCATATCATGTGACGTCATGCCCAGTACATGAACTGGGGGCAGTTGGCTGGGGGAAGCAGCGATCGTGGCTCAGGGACTGGCAGCGTCGGTCGGCGGGTGGTGAGCTGTTGCAGCACTTGTTGTTTAGTTTTTTTGTTTTTTTTTCTTTTTCCTCTTCTTCCAAGGTTTCATCTCTCTCTTGCTCATTTTTTTTTCCTTTTCATTATATTATTATTATTGCTGTTTTATTTTAATTATTAAACTATTCTTATCTCAACCCATGAGTTTTCTTACTTTGGCCCTTCCGATTCTCTCCCCCATCCCACAAGTGTGGGAGGAGTGAGCGAGTGGCTGGGTGGTGCTTGGTTGCTGACCGGGGCTAAACCACAACAGAACCTAAGAAGTTTCTTCTGTCAGGACAGAAATTCCAAATGGTGTTTTTGAAACAAAACAGCTCTCTCTAACATGCTTTTTTGCTCAAAGGGGTCAAAACCAAAGGCACTAGACTGCTAAATTTCTCCAAAGGTGCTAGTCTGGTAACTGAGGCACTGTCACTCTCTGCAGTCGGTAGTACAACACCCTTTTGGTTCCTCAGGCAGATTTTGTAGCCTGCACGAGCTCTGGGTCACCACAGATAGAACTAGGAGATCAGGAAAGCTTGCAAGGGCTTAAGTAATCCTGTATCTGGGAAGCACTAGCAGACTGCAGTAAACCAGAGAAATTAGGGGAAGAAATGGTGCCCGAGTTTAACTCGAACTCAGGAACTCTCCCAGGTTCTGCAAGCTGCTTGAGCCCACTAGCAAGCAAGTGCCCTTGGGGATACTACAATGGTTCTGGCACTGTGCAAGGCCTCAAAGCTGCCTTTAGACAAAGTTGTCCTTACCATGACAAACTCTCGTGGTTGTAATATGCATTTGCCTGAAGAAAACTGATATAGTCTTCACAATTTAACTCTACATTTTTATACTCTTGATGTTTAGAAGCTGCTTAAAATAATGCAGCCTGTCACACTGACACTAGCTTATCAAAGTGTTACCTCACCAAGGTGTTAGCACGTATTTGTACATGGCTGATCAATGCCTCAGGAGTGGATACTAATATGATGTTGCATGATCTACTCCAGTCCTTTTACTAATCATAGATTTTACAGTTACCTATCTCATCACATAGAGTTTACAGGACATTAATTCCCAGTTTAGCAATAAAAATCTGAAAACACAGAGAACAGTTATCTACATATTGTAAAGGATGTTGATTCTCTAGACTCAGAGAAGAGATCAGGACAAGATGACTTCATTTGAAAGAAGTAATTTGAGACACTAAATATCCCAAGGAACAAAAGCACTTTGTTCTCTTTTATACTATCATCTGGCACTCTGCTCAAATATAGGAGGTAGTTTCTAAAACAGGTAAAGTCAGCTATAAATTGACCTATTTTAGACAATCATGCCTACTCATGGCATTTAAGACCAACAGTCTTCAAGTGGCCACAGAACATACCTGAACTTTTAGTTCATACACTTCTTTCTTGAGCTGATTTGGGCTTTTTATAACAGAAATGGCTCCAGTTGTGTTGCTGATTTCGAATGAACCTTCACTTCCTGCAATAAACCCAAGATGCTCTAGTTACATGCCACACTTCCTTTTTCTAAACAAGCATGAGCAATCAACCATACACTTCATTAAACATATCTTTGTCCATATGTGTATGGACATGAGTAGATCTGAAGCTGCTTTTCAGAAATGAAGCATTTCTATGCCTGGTCACGGTGAGATGAAAACACAGATGAGGGCCAAAAGGGTTTTCCTCCCCTAGGAACAGCTCAGTGGAGCTCTGCCCTTATGGGCAGCTGCTCTCACTTTCCTCTTCCCACCCTGGTCAGGTTCCCTTCAAGCCTCAGCAACCAGGCATGCAAATTTGGTATTCATTTCTATTATGTTGTCTTCTTTATATGCTGGTTTAGACAAAAATAAACATTCCTTATTGTAATTAGCAAATGCATAATTAAGTCTCTGAGAAACAAGAACATTTCTCTCACTAATATCAGCTAAGGTGAGAATTCTGACAATCTGTCTGAAAGAAATGTAGTCACTCTTTCTGCATACAGCATCTCTGGAGAAGCATCTTCTTGCCTTAGACATTCAGTTATTAAAAAACTCTCAGCCTTTTTGAAAGCTGTCCTGAACAAAAAGGGATTTTGGATGATCTGGGGTAAACCCTAGGATTTTTTCATTGAGGCAGACTCTGACTCAGGCAGGACAGGGCTGCAGGCTGACTTTGCCACCCCCGACCTAACTTCCATTGATCTGAGCAGAAGATCCGTTGCAGGGCTGCGATCCCTCGAGACCTGGTGAATTTGTGCTGAAGTAAATGCCAGCTCGCAGAGAGGCAGCGGCATCTCATCCCATCTCGCCATCACAGCTGAAAGCAGTCTGGTGCCTGGGGAGGGGACCAGCCAGCAGCTCAGGGGGCTCTGGGTAGCCCTACATGCTACCTCACATATGGTATTGGCCACAATCTACGCTTTGTGGCAGAGCCTACCACTGAAAGGAAAAGAGAGGAAAATGCTTACAAAGAAGGAGATCAAGCCTTCAGAAATAAAGGATGATGACCTGAAAGCCCAGTCATTTTTCTTTTTCTCTAACTCAATTCCAGTGCTGATTTTTAAACTGAGTGTCCCGTTTTGCTAATACCGGCAATAACTGCAACTTCATTAAAGTACACCAGACACGACATTGAACAGATGCCAACTCATACAATGGTCAATTATTAAGATACATTGGCCTGGAAAGTACTTCCTGACTGAGAAGAAGCTTAAGTCAATAGCGGTTTCAAGCCACCATATTTCACGTTATTGTCTAGTTATCACAGGGAAATTGGTAACTCAGAGTATGTAGCATTATGTGTGTTCCTTCATAGAGCACGTTCAGAGGACAGGAGTATTTCCTAAAATTATCCCACACTCCCCAGATAAAAAATTCTTATAAAGACTAAACAATTTCCTATTTGCTGTTAGTATTTTCTTGCCCCTTGACAACTCAGCCTGCAGGTATTGGAATAATGGCTTGTCACGAGTAATGCCAGGGTCTGAGGTGCAGGGGCAGAAACCTGTTGTAATCTTTTGTTCTCTATCTATTTCTTAAACTTTCCATGCACTAAAAGCATATTCCCTTCCCCTCTTTTCCATTTCACGCTAACAAAATCCTGTGTTAATGGGCATGAGGAAAGCCTGCTCTCCATTAAGCCATATTTTATGCTACTTATTTGTTATCCCCTTCCATCTTCATTTTCCACTCTTTCCTAATCAATTACCTTTTTGGTCCTCCTCTATTTTCTTTGGAAATCTAATAACTTTCCTCATTAACCCTATCTGCCTTTGACATTTTCCCTGGTTCCTCTGCCTTCGCTTATTCTTACTCAATTTCTCCCTTGTCTAGCATATATGCATCCCACTTGCTTGTTTTTACTCCTCATTCTCCACCTTTCTTTTCACCTTTTCTCATTTTCCATCTATTCTCGTCTGCAACCTTCCCCCCCCCCCCCAATGTTTCTACCTTCCTTTTACCCTCTTCTATCTATTCCCTTGCATTGAGGAGAAGGAACCTCAGCATGGGTCCCATTCCACATCAAGGCAAAACCTCAGCTGCAACCCTCTCTGTCCTCTCTAGACCTTGCTGTTTAGATTGTGTAACACAATGAAGAACTTACTGCATAGCTCTGCAACTGCACCTTGGATTTCTCTTATGAAATTTTGGGATCTCTCACACTTGGGAGTTGGGGTGCCTAGTTGGCATGGAAGTCTTGTTTTGGAGGAAGAGAGAACCAAACAAAACTAAAGTTGTAGCTTGGAGTTTAGTTGAGCTAGGTCGTTGACTTCACCAGCTAATGAATCATCAATTCAGCTAAGTCTGACATTTATGCTATTAAAAGACGTGCGACAGACACCCTCAGAATAGCTGATGAAAAACATTAATCTTCTGATAACATCTACTTTCTTCCAATGCAGTGTACAGCCAGTGTCTCTTCACTGGTAAATATAATTTCTTCCAAGAAACCAGAGGTTTGACCGTTTAGCCACTTTAATCACAATATTAATAAAAATATCCCTCTAAATATCATGTCTGGGCCTCCCAATGCATTCTCTCACCTCCCAGATTAAATGATAGAGATGCTCAGTAAAAGTGAATGCATCCCCCTTTACGCTTTCTGAAATGACAAGCAGGCTACTGATGCCTAACAAATCAGCAACATTAACAACTCCAAGCGTAATTCTGTGAAGCAGATACTAAAACTCAGTGAATCATATCTTGGCTGTTCTCTGGTAGACAGGGCCCTGGAATTGTTCAAGGTACCTGACATTATTTTATGAGATTTTTTCTCAGCTTTATTAAGCTCTAGCATATCCCATTCTAATTTAATGTCAGATCTAGTTTTGACTGCCCTTCAGATTTCATACAAGACAAGTCTACTCACCGTTCACGATGCAGTAATGAATACTGTTAGGCTTTCCTCTGTCTCCATCAAGAGCAACAACAGTAAGGACCTCAGAGCCCTGGAGAGAAATGGGAAATCACACGTCTGTGTGCTGAGAACAAAGAGCAGTGAAATTGCAACTGCATATTGATAAACTGAGCTTCTGTAAGTCTTTCTGCAATGAGGGGTGGGGGGAAGAGTGGGTACTTTTGCTTGTGCTGTATGGGGAACACAGCAAGGGCCACTGACTCCCACCCAGAAAAAGTTAGTGCTTGGCTTTGCAGAGCAGGAGCTGGATGCTACTCCTTGGACCAGCTCTGTGTTGTTCCTACATCAAAAGTTATAGCAGTTCCCGGGTACGTCACAGCCCATGCACTGTACCTCCGTACAAAGTGGGGACACCCCCACTGCTGCTCGCTCCCTGTGGAGCCGCTGTGTGACCTGCCACTCGCCAGCCTGCTGCCAGCGCCATGCCACTGCCTGCACCGATGGCAGAGCAACCTGCTTTGGTGCCTGGGCCTCAGCTCTCCCCGGAGGGCCAGGGCTTGCTGCAGCCTCGGGACATGCCATGAGCCTGCCAGGAGACCAGTGCCAGTTTGCCCAGCACCCTGCCCTCTTGTCCTTTTTTCCAACTCAGCTTTGGGTGAGCACCAGAAGACCAGCAGGAGCACTGCACTGCTCCCCACGGGCTGCTCTGTGCCCGCTGCTGTGGCAGTGCCGACAGCATGGGTGTGAAATGGCTGCAGACCCCGTGTGGCTACGGTTCCTCAGCCCAGGGGCTGGCCAGATGCAGGAACAATCGGGAGCTGTGCCCAGGGACACCTACCTCGAGCCACAGACTTGGACAGAGGAGTTGGAGCAAACCATCTGAGACCCGAGGTTTAGTTTGGGTTACTAACAAGATGCCCTCTGGTAGCTGCTATGTAGGCTCCCAGCGGCGCTGCGTGCCCCATGGCCACACTGTGTGCTGAGACACTGGCAGCTGCTAAGGAGTCATCAGGTCATTTTGGTCCTACTAATTAAGTTCAGACAGGCAGCAAAAGCAAAAAGGGGATCACAAAGCAACCTGGCCCACAGAACATCTAGGGCATGAAATTGTGAAGAAAATTATGGTGATTTAACTGCCCTTAAACCTTCGCTGTCTTTCCTTCTGCACAAGTAACGTGGCCGTGGGCCATACATACAGAACTTGTGTACTAGATACCATTTGCTCGTGTGACTACTCTTGTCAACTCAGAGGGATGATGACCGTCAGCATTAAAACACTCACCCAAGTGGCAATGAGCTGTGCGATTTAGGCCTCTGAACTAAAGTGTTACTGTTTGGGGCTGCAAAAACAGGGGACAGTGAAGTAACTGTCAGTTAATCACAACAAGGAACATTTTTGTGACAACCCTTTTCAAACAAGAGCAAGGTTCTGTTAGAGCAACTGGAAACAGAGAACTGTATTTATTATCATTTATGCTGGAAGCTGCAATAAAATCTGCCTACTGGGCAAAATGCAGTGCAGTCCTTTGAAGGTGACAGACTACTTGTAAATCCTGACAACTCCACCAAGGAGAAAAGAAGCAAGTTTACAAAATTAACACCAAACGTGTAAACAATACTAAAATCAGCTAGTGCGTATCTCTCTGTGGAGTTCATTCTAATAGCAAAACCCACACTGGGAAGGACCGATTTGTGCTTCCATCATTATAAGATCATAATGGTAAGTTATGAGCTCAGGCTGGTTGTAATTAACATTTATTGACTCTCATTTTCATGGTAAACACTAACTCCTGCATGCACCTGATAGTTATTTCAAGATCTGTATGTAACTATGCAGAATAAATCAATATACATAATATCATTCATGCCAAACATCTGCAAAGTACACAAGCATTACTCCTCTGCCTTGCTGAAATGCAACAGCCTATGCACTGAACTGCAATATACAGTCATGCGAGGGCTGCAGTGTACATTGGAGTTCTGGATAGGAAGTAAAGACGTGATCTTTCCTGAAACTCAAGGGAAGATCAGGTGAGCAGTGTGCAATCTCACTGCCAAACAGATCAATCGTCTAATGTTGGGTAATTTCATGAGTAGATACCATTTCTCATCCTATGTATGAAGAAAATTTTAATTAAATCTTATGTATCAGGGTGAAAGCTGATCCATACAGAATACCATGCCACTGCTTAGACATAGAGAAAATTCATTAGTTTGCAGCTTCAGGAATAATATATGGCTGAGAGCATCATCGTGGCTATAATAAACTAATTTGCTAAGCTGTATACTCCCTTTTAAGCAAGTCTGCCATTAGGCATTTCTGAGGTGATGGCACAGCCAGGAGCTCAGTGTGCTCCTTGGATTCTGTGTCCGTGATACATATGAAGTGTTATCTTCAGCAGCAGACGCATGCTGACAAATGCAGTGTCCCCATTTGTAAGTGGTTCTTCCAAGTATGTCCCTGTTTCCTTGATTATCTGGTGGGTTTTAGGCCTGGGGGGACTTGCTGGCTCATTCTGCCTATCTAGCCGTCACTGAGCAGAATATATCCTGCATTTTGGGGATGTCAGGATTGCTTCTCCCCAGGTCATGTCTATGGGACAGCACAAAAAGTCTAGAGCATTTGGGCATAAAATCTCCCCATACCTTGCACAACCAGCTGCTGGTACCAGACTGATCAGCTAGAAAAACAAAAGCACTGTGAGACCACACAGCACACAAACACACAAAGGCTTCTAGCATGATGTGTTCAGGTGAGGTAAGTGGCAACCTGCCTAAGTCTTCAGCCAAGTGCCTCTGCAGGTCTCAGCTACAGAAGAGCCCTTAGTCACTGTCTGGGCTTAGACCAACATAAATGGGCAGAATCCTTTTTGACTTTAACAACAGCAACAGGAAGCCTTGCATGGCAAATTTGCGATGGACGTAAATAAGAACAAGTTAGCTCATTTCACCTCGGAGTCAAATCAGACTTTAGGTCCTAGTTTCCAATAAAGCCTGTGCTAGAAACCACAGGGCCACCTTGACTGCGATGTGAACGATTGCGCTTGTTCTCCTACAGGCGAAAACCAGCACTTACCACGAGTGTATCCTCATAGACATATCCATAGTAGGGAGTCCCAATGAACATGGGAGGAGTGTCCTGAACATCCTCCACGTTGACCGTAACTGTTGTTGTGGCTGAAAACACTTTGTTGTCTCCCCTGAGCTTCCCACCACCATCCTAGAAGAGAAGTCATCATCAGATGCCTCTGCTGAAACATGCCCGCAAATCAGCTTATGGTATTGCATGCACCTCATGAGCCTTCAGAAGCACAGTCCCAGGATTCCCTTCTCTCTCTCAACACACAGATTAATCTCTGCTGCCCTATTCCCTTCTCTTTTCCATTTGTCCTGCTCCCTCTCTGATTAGGAAGACGGCATCTCAGAAATGATTTCTTATATTAAAAGTGGTTGTGCCAATATATGCAGTCATACACAATCTTTTATCAACAACACAGGGGACAGGGAAGTCAAGGTTTTTGCAGGAAAAAAGAATGTTAGAAACTGATGCAAAAAGTTAGTGGCTAAGGTCTACGGCTTTTCATCCCACATGAAGTCTTGTCATAAACACAAGACAATGCGCAATAGCAAGGTAGAGCATTTGTAGGGGGAAATTAAACAGTGCACATTATCAAAGTTTCCTAGGGACTCTTACATGATAAAGTGAAAGCATGGTGGAGCTGTGCAGCCAAGAACTGTTAGATAGCCACAGTATATAAACAGTCTCTGGGGACCTGGCTACAATCAACTCTGTGCTACTGATACAGCAGAGCCAATTAGAAAGATGACTCGCAATTTCAGAAGCTTTTAACACCCTCAGTCTCAAAGCATTGACTGGAGGTCAGTAGTCACGCTGGTGTATAAGAGTGTGAATTGTTCAGCATGTCTGCTGTACCAATTCTAAAAATTCCATTTTTTGGAATAGATATGCTCATTTTTTTCCTCCTCACTGCCCCAAAGGCAGCATTTAAGCCAAATTTTGTTACTTCTCCTCAAATGAACCCTGGCTAAATAAATATATAAAAAGATCTGTACGTTTTTCATAAAACATGAGAAACTCAAAGTCACCATCAGTAGCAGCAAAATCACCCTCTTTCCACCCATGTGAGTCTGCCTGTGTGACAGGTCCCCACAGGATCCTGAAAGACTTTACTTCAGAATCCATAAACTTTTAATGCCTGTTATGAATCCTCAGCCATGCCACAGGCGCAGAACTGCTGCGAATGACAGTGGCAAGAAGGGATGTGCAGCAATATTTGCAGGATTTGAATAAGCTCCTGTCACAAGGCAGCGAAGAAGTGAAAGAAAGAAACATCCGCAGATATTTCCAGAAGAGACCACCATCACTTGTGCTGCACTGGGTCCAGCTGTGCCTTGTGTCTTACCGTGGCTAATGACTGCGACCCACAGTGCCCGCCTTGCCTTTGTTGCGGTAGGGCCATGCCCTGGGCAGCACGAGGGAGCCCTCAGCACTTGCACTTGCCCAAAGGCTGATGCTTCTTGAAGCCAGGGCTGCATACACCAACCCTTCATTTCTAGGTGACTCTCAAAATGTGCAGATGACTTTCTGCAGTGGGGCTCACTACGCTGGCACTGGGGCCTGAGTGAAATGTGGGAAACCCACTCCCAAATGCCTCCAGATGATGTTCAGCAGCAGACACCGGTCACCTTTCCTCCCTCACTTTTCCATGTTACACCCCACACCTCCAGAGGTTACAGAGGGAGTGACTCTGCTGCCTCAATGTCACGCTTCATGTTTCAGCAACCCTTTAAGTCACACTTGTATTCAAACTAACCAGTCCTACTCAAATATAACCCCTGCCTCCTCTACTTTCAGATAAAAGTTTTATACCTTGGCTACAATGACGACAAAATGTGTTCTTGACTTCTCATAGTCCAGGGTGACCCCTGTTTTGATGCGCAGGACACCACTGTGACGGTCTATTGTAAACTTATTAGCATGGATGTTCTAGAAGAAAAGAAAAGAAGAAACAGCGAGAGATTACAGGTATGGAAATAAGATTGCCGTAGGGATTAATCTTTTATTTCATCTGCTAAGGGAAAAGACTAGAATAATGATACGGTTTGAGTGAATAATGTATTTGATGGATTTCACCTCTGTGTGTTTATGAACAATTCATGAACCAATCACGAGTCTCTCATTATTCAGAATAAATCAGTTACCTGCAATGTGGATTTTTTTAATCTTTTAGTATTTCATTGTGAAATCTTAAAACTTTGGTTAACACAGTTCATTGCATGGAAAGAGGTCGGGAGGCTTAACAGAAAAAAAGATGAGGGGAAAAGGAAGAAGAGAAAAAGGTGTTATCCCTTAGAGTTTCAAAGTTTTACTGGCTTACAAAAAAGCAGGATGTACGCACAGATTATTGCCAACAGAGTGGTGTTTTGGTGATTTCTGCAATATACAAATAAAACCTAAAAGACATCCGATTTCCAAAAAGGCCTAAAAAATCTCTCCCTACATTCTTCTGGAACAGAGATATCTACAGACGCACTTCCATTTGGGTATCCACACACAACGGTCACTGTTGGATAATCTCGGCCTTTTCAGTAGACGTCACCACCTGCCCACATCAGACTTTTGGAGAGGTTTTTTTTGTAAAACTTGAGAATTCCCAAAGATTGTGCCAAAAGACATGGCAACATTTTTTCAACAAATACGCATATTCAGTAATGTTTTTGCCACACAAATATATCAACTAGACATAGAAGTTTGAAATTGCTGTTCCTTGGCTTCATAGTCTATCAGCTTGCTGGAAAAAGCCCTGTGCAAAATTGAATCCTGCACATATTGTATTTTAAGTGGATCATAATTGGTGAAATCAAAACTAAATTTCAGCCAGACACTCAAGGTGTTCTTTCACAGTATGCCCAAGCTCTTAACAGGATTAGCTTTAGTGCTATGTAAATATCTTCCAACTTGTTTCCATATTTGTACCCAAAGTAAATATTGCAACAAACCGGTTTCGGGTTTTTTTCTGTTCCTTCTTGAATAAGGGGAACTACAGCTAATCTGGATGAAGCTGCTTGTAGGAAGACAGAATTTGAAGCATATAAAGCAAAAAGTTGATGTTTTGTCATGCAGAAGGTCTGTAATACAGAAATTCAGCTTTAAATACAGAGCCCTTTCTGTTCTTCACCAGTGGACAATACCTGAAAGGCTGGTCTCAAGCAGGCATGGCTTTGTCAGTGAGAAGACTCACACTGTCATCCAGGTCTCAATTATGCACCAGCCTGCTACACCAAAGTCCACTTTTGGGTGTCCAGTACATTTTGCTTTCTAAAGAAAGCTATTTCATGCTTTAAAAATCCCATATGCGTATAAGATTACAAGTTATGACTTGCTTTCCCCACCACTCTGGAGAAAGAGCCAACAAAAGCCCTGCTGTGAGAAGTCCTGCTGGCAAGCATAGGATTGACAACTCCATAGGATGGCAACTCCATCTCCTCCTGCCTGCTGGACTGCACTTGGCTGCTCGCAATCAGACAATATCCGTTTTGTCAATGCTTATTTTCTTGTGCACAGTACAAAATTGGTCCTATAGATACTAGTAGCAGGCTTAACCCTCAAAATCTTCTTTTAACCTGATTTCTGAGATCTCAGTAAATGAGAGATGATTTTTGAAGGTACAGGTAATACCTTACCTGCAAGAAGTAGGTGATACTTCCTCCAGAACCCGTGTCTTTGTCCACCGCCTCAATCTTAAAGATACTGCTGCCGGAGGGAGTGTTCTGTGACAAGAAAGAGTTACCAGAGTCACACAGAAGTGGAAAACCGAGTGAGGTAGAAGAAATAAAAAATAAGCACGCAAGGAGGCAGGAAAGGAGAGTGATGGTAGAAAGAATATAAAGGCATTGAGGGAACCAAAGAGCAGAAAGAAAAGAGGGAGAAGATTAAAAATGGAGGAAACTGGAGAAGAACAAGAAGGAAGCAACATTTTTTGGAATAAAAGTGACAGGAAATCTCAGCTAAAACAGAGCACATCCTATCCCCACTGAAGTAAATTCTAAAAATTCCCAGTGACTCACACCTAGGACTTTACCCACTAAATAACACACCTTAAGTTTGCAGTGATTATTAAATATCTACCCAAACACTAAAACAAAAGAATGCAAGTTAGTCCTGCATATCTTGTTATTTTACTGAAAACATACTAGCTCCTCTTTACATCCTATTGAAATATACTTCCAGTATGCAAAGGAACTTCACCAACCTCTGGGACTTGGACTATGTAAGGTGTGTTGATGAACTCCGGGCTCTCATCATTAGCATCCATTACAAGGATCCTGACTTTTTCAGAAACCTGGAGTAGAATACGAAGAACATATTATGACCCAAGCTGATTTTCAACACGTACCTGTTCATTTGCCTACTAAGGTGTAGTCAAAGGCAATGAAAAATTATGTTGTAATAGAATATCTTTCCACTACCAAAACTGAGTACATAAAAGAAAATACAGAAAATCCCATAATCCAGAAGAATTTGCTTTGTGGAAGACACCCAGATATCTCCAAACTAAATAAGGAGTCTCAGAGTACTTTATAAATTACAGACTGGGGCTGATTTTCAAAAGTCGTCTTCTTTATGGCATTTAAGATACCATGATGTATTTTATGAGAATACGTAAAAGACTGTAAAAGTTGGTACCTGACAGCCAAGAGCATTCATTAATGCCTCATTTGATATCATGATACTAGGTCAACAGCATGCATAATTTGGATATAGAAATGCATGCTACTAATATGTAAGAATCCACCTTGAACAAGATGTGTGTTCTCTTTCTAAAAACAGAGAAGCAAACATATTTGACTAATAAAACTTCCCAGTTGTTTGCAAGTGGACATGTGGATCTGATCCTATTATTTCCTGTTTACAGAGGTTGCCAGGGCCGCTGTGCCTGTAGGATGCTGGCATCTCCCAAACATTTGTTGTAGCAATCTCAGTTCGTATGTTTGAGATTAGGAAGAGCTCTAGAGTTATCCAGTCTTGTGGATAGTAAGAGGGTCCCACTTTTGTGGCACCTCTAGTGATGAAGCCCAGGTCCTCTTATTGGCAGACTAATATCCTGGCTGTGACAGCATCCATCCGTAAACTGAAAAAGCCGAGGAAATTTGTAGAGCTAGGATTGGATGTTTGTGCAATGCCTCAGATAAGTCCGTAACGATTAGAGGTGATCAAAGCTTTATTCAGCAGCAGACGAGAAAACCCCCAGCTCCTTAGCCTAAGCAAATCTTCTCAATGTCATCCTAGAGAAACATTGCGGGGGTGGAGGGACAGTCAGCTCTTGGGCGTCCAACACTAGTTCCTACAATGTCACACATTTCTCCAAAAAGCCCCTATTTCTTAGGTATGAATCCTACTGAGCTGACAGTGAAACTTATAGGAAACTGCTGTAATTCTGTAGGCCACTAAGTCAGTCTTTCAGTCACACTACATTGTAATTATTCTCAAATAGCTGAGCAATGAGCTGGAGAGAGACTCGAGTTACTGGGAGTTCAGTGGCTCTTGAAACAGGAGGTAAGATTCTAATGAGGTTATGTTTTCTGATAAAATGAGATAGTGCCTAAAGTTAATTTAATAGGAGGAGGTATGTGGGGACAGACAGTGTGACAAGCTACAGCATAATTAAATACTTACTGTACTCAGGCCATCTGAAATACTGACAATAACTTCGATCTCATCTTCCTTCTGTAAGCCAAGAAAATTCCTTTGTTAGAGAGATGGTGTTTGCCCTAATTGGAAAAGGGACTGCAGATTTAAATGTGTCTCAGCAGGTAGATGAAAGTAACAACTAATACCACAAAGCAATCACAGCAGAGGCTAGGGAGACCCCTCAGAGGCCCCAGCTGCGGGACTCCTTGGACTTTCTGTGACTACTGTCAAGAGATGGTTGGTCTGGGAATCCATGTTGTCCTGTAAAGACCTAGTGAAAATCAGTCATCTTTTTCAAGAAACACTCCCTAAAAAGGCACGATTGATACAAAATTCTTCTGTCTCAGTATACGGTATTTTCAAGGATTTACTAAGTACTATATACCCTGCCCTGCAAAAGAGACATGAAGGGTTCAGCGCCTGTGTTCCCAGAATAAGGCTGCCTTTAGGCCACTATTACTGGGAACATCTTTAACCTATATGGTCACACGTGGGCTAAAGGGCTATGATGTAAATACAGAAGTGTCCTGGAACATTGCTTACACAAATCTCTATTTCCTCCTAATGACAGGAGAGTGCCCTGTCTGAGGATTAGAGGACTGTGACTGCCCCTAAGCTCTTGATGGGGGTACGGGTGGGGAAAGACAGGAATAAAGAGTAAACTTCTCTTTTGGCAAAAGCTGGACAGACAGCTGCCGAAATATTTGATAGCAGCGTCAGTGGCACAAGTCAACTGGAAAACAATGTGATGAGTGAAGTATAATGTCTCAGAATAGCAAAGTATATTACATGTTTTGGGGGCAAATAAGTCGGCATTGTCCCTCAAAGCCACAGATCAAATTAAACTGAAGGAAATTCCACGAACACATGGACTGCTGCCATTTCACTGTACCTCTCTGTCAAGCTCCTCAATCAGTGTAACATTTCCAAGGTTCTTGTCAACAGAAAAATAGCGTCTTGATCCAGCTTCATAGGCCAGGCCATACATCACAGGATCTCCTTCTGGATCTGTTCCATTCAGAGTGTACACATGGGTACCTGAAAAATTGGCATTCAACAGCATTTCCCTGTGGTTACTTCAATCAGTGAGTATCTCACTGGTCTGTTCCTTAGAAACTTAGCTCCCCTGCAGCAGGCAAAGATTTTGTGAATCAAACCCACTTACTGGGAAATACGGATAAGCAGACGGTTCAATAGTCCTGATTGGCACTTTTTGGCCTCCTTGTTAGACCAAGTTTATCAGTGCTGGTTTCTCTCACTTCAGGCCCTTTCCTGTGGAACCACACCTAGATCAATACTGTTCACATCATAGTGTTTACATAGATGACAAGCTCTTGACTAACTCTCAGCCCAATTGAGTCAAAAGTGACGCTGTTATAGGACTGGGTGGCAATCTCAGCAGTACCGAAAGGCCCTCACAACCTTTGCTTTATGGGAACAACAAAATTGCAAACTAGTAGACAGAGGATCTGGCAGCTGAAGGCAGCGCTCCCACAGGACTAGATTCAGGCTCTGAAGCTCAGGAGATGCAAGGACATTTGCAGACTTTTCCACTTACAGAACTAATAGATGCAGAAGTCTTCTTTCCTACTTCACTCCCCCTCATTAGCTCCCTCTCATTAAATTCTCTACTTAACACACCCACTCATGCTCAAACCAATGAATAAATTCTCTAAACTCATCAATGTATTTCTCTCACAAGCTGGGGAAAGAGAGATTATTATTTCTATTTTTAAACCTTTGAGAAGTTGGTGCCAGTTTTTCCAGTAAACTGACTTTGTTTATCAGAAGTGATACTTCCTGGGGGAGTTATAACACCCACATTTTCAAAACATGGTGAGGGTTTATTAGTGTTATTTTTTTTCAACTTACATGGCTGTCATTCTACCGTGCATTAATATCTTCATTCAAATAACTTCAAGTACTTTACAAGTATCAGTTAACTGAGCCTGAAACATAAAACACTGTTGTTTCCTTCCAATCCACTGTGCCCTGAGTAGGTTACCTAAGATACCTGAGTTGCAGAGGTTTGGAACAGAAACTCTGCTTTACAATCTAACAGAGTTCTCTGCACTGGAAATACTGTAGCCACGTGACCCACGGGTTAGGAGTGAGTTTTGCTTGTGCATGGGGCACAGAGACATGACGGAAGGATCCCTGCTAAGAAAGTTAGTATAAAGTTACGGAAGAACTCTGTTAAAGGGAACCCAGAAGACTCCAGTTTTAAACTATTCTGGCTCTGAGTTTGAGAGACTTTTAATTCTGTAGTCAAAAGTCGTAAACTTTTTCTCATATCCTCTCTGCAGTGGCGGTGGAGTTTTTCACTGACCAGATCCATAAGCTCCTGTTTAACTCTAGAGCTTTGGCTAAGGTCCTGCCACAGCACTGACAGGTCAGCTTCTCCAACATTTCCTCAGTTTTGCAATGCAACCTTTCACTCCTCATTTGCTTATTCTTTGGCAGGCAAAATGTGAAGCAAACAGATCAGTGGGCTTAATGGACGTGCAATGTCCAGGCATCAGAGGTGATACTTAGAAAACATGGCTGTCTTCTTTGCATAGCAAGAGATTACGCAAAGTCATGTGGGATCTGTGCTCACTTATGGGTAAACTCTCTTACGATAATTACCAGGGCAATATTTGGGCAACTTTGTACAGAAAAATGTTCACATTGTAAAAACCAGTGGGCCCACAGGAGCACAAACAACAGACCCTGTTACAAGCTGGCTCAGCCAGCCAACAGATACTCAAGATTCACAAAATAGGTTCACAAAACTAGAAAACAATTTCCACATTTTTCTTGGACTTTTCCCACAAAACACAGTAGAAAATAACAACACATCTGTAACCGAGATCCCCAAAAATTATTAGGGAAAGACAATGAGCAATATGATAAGACACTTCTCTGATTGTAACAACTGAACTGTGTAAGTACAAAGAAATGCAAAGAGAGGAATAAAATGTGCCTGATATAAAATAGTGTCCTGAAAGGACACCTGCTTCCTGATATAGCTCTCTACGTAAGAGACAGAAATTTCAAGACTGTTGAAGGTTCTGCAGCACCAGCACTGACTGCATTTATTCTTGTTTTTCAAAAGCTTGGTCTTAATATCACAGCTGGGACCAAATGGAGAATTCAGTGCCAATTGTCAGCACTTCATTGACACCATAATCAATACAGTGCTTTTCTTCAGCCTTTTTCAGTCATTAGAAGTTTTTACTTCTTATTTGCTTTTCTGCCCTTCTTCACTTTTCCTGCCCCTTCCACTTTATATACCACTGGCTGTCCTGCCTGTTCCTAGCACGTGTGGATGCCTGCGCAGTGGAGAAACAGGATGGACACCACAACCCGCGTCTGGGGTCTCTCGGAGCCTGCGGGCAACAACCAGGCACACGGTCTAGTGCTGCGACCAAGGCTGCCCTGAACTACCAACACTGGTAGTACACGAACTGCAAACCACTCCTCAGGGATCGCAGGGCATGTGCTAGGGAAGAATGGACTGTGAAAGATCAGATGAATACATTTGAACCTGGCCTTGTTCTTCCAATCTCACAATTTTCTCTCCTACATATTCTAGGAATTTTCTTATAAGGAAAACAGGAATTTTCTTGCTGCTAAATGTGAGAAAAAACATTGACTGAGATTACTGAGGTTTCTGAGCAAGGAATGAGGACGTCATTGATCTTTACACTGGACTGTTTTCTTCCTAGCTAAAGCTGGTACTTCTTAACTTTTCATAATACAGGACACTTGTGTGCCTTTTAAATTGGATTGTGGATCAAAACTTCTTTTCTAGCTCATTATAATTCCTAATTTTTTCTGAATTGTAATTTCACTGCACAATACTCTCCATATCATTAACACCCTGGGAACACTTCTCAGCACAGTGTTGATGCCAATTAAAAATCTCCTCTCAGTGTGCTGCCTCCACTTGCTGAAAAGGAAATAAATGAAAAAAACAGCTAAAATCTTATCAGTGAGTACCAAGTAAACAGCCTCTCCCTGTCGGAAAGATAAGGGAATAGAAGAATCTTTACCCAGGGATATGGCAAATGCTGTGTAAGGGCCCCAGTCGGAAGAGTGGGATGCTCTGAGTACCTAGGGGATGGCACAGCAGGCTGGGACAGGGAAGTCCTGGGGAGCTGCACGCTGCTCCCTGCTACAGCTGCTTCCCAGCAGCCACACCAGGCTTTCACTCCATTTTCCTATTCCATCCTAAAAGTCATTTGCTCTTTGCTCCCGACGCTTAGCTTGAATGGCTGTCCCATGATGCCACTGCTCCATTTTGCTTCATTTCTGACTTAAATTTATTCATGGCCAGCCTCTGCCCACATGCTCTGGGGCTGGTTTTGCCCTCTCACTGAGGACACGCTCTCCCTCTCCGCTGTGCAACACTCAGCAATCAAATCCCCTCCCTGCCAAGTTAAATAAGCCAAGCACAGTTTGGACTCATGCTCAGTCCTCCCAATGTCCTTTGCCACCACAGCTGACATCTGTTAACAAGATGCTGAGAGGGACATCCATGGCCATGCTCCCAGGACAGGACACCTCCGTTCCCAGTGTCACAGCAAATACCCTGTCACAGCAAATCACATCTTGCCCAGGGTTGTGCGCCTGCTCTCCACCTGTCTCAGCCAAAAGCCTGTTTCCCCGCCAGGAAAGGTGATGGGCAGTTAACACTAGGCCTGCAGATGCCTGTTTTACGCTGCAAGCACAGGGGAGCTCAGGCTGCTAGAGGACATGGACCATACACTAAGACTATCTCAAAAATGGCTCCTTTCCCATGCACTACCAACTACTGCTCTTTCCTCAGCATGCCCGGGTGACTCCTGCTCCCTTACTGCACCCCAGCACACGATGCTCGCTGGCAAAGTGGAGACACGGCCAGGATCGGCAGCCCAAAAGCCATGGCTGCTACAGTGGCAGCTGGAACAGGCCCCGCAGCTGCAAGCCCCTGCGGCGGGGAGAGGGGGGGTTCAGTGACAAGCACTCAGCATGGGGCCCAAAACACCACCCCATGGACAGCAGCGATGTGTCCCCGTGGCACCCACAGCAACCAGCTCCAAGGAGAAGCCATCTGAGGGCAATTTTCTGACGTACCTACAGTTTCTGTTAGAAGCATAAAACCAAAAGCGAAGGCTGTGACACCTGTAAGTCCTCAGCGCATCTCTGCAGTGCTCTGCTTTGCAGGGGGCTCCGTTCTGCACAGCGTTTGCTCTGCTGCAGCGATGCAGAAGGCAGGCTGTGCTTAACAGTTTTGTTCTGGTAGCTCCTAGCTTTCTTAGGGGGGAGATTTTAGTTTCTGCAAAAAGTTGAATATTTTTGCACCGTCAAATAATTTAGCCTTTCTGGAGTCACCTGAATGTGAGGTCTTGGTGGGTCTCTAGATTCCAAGGCACAGCTTGGGCTAAACTGTCCATATTGGTGTCCTTTCTAGTCAGAAAAGAATTATAATTTAAAAGAGAAGCAAGTTAATTCTTTCATTCAGATATTTTTTGTGACAAGGAGGCTGGAAATAAATTGTGGGCAGAAAAAATTCCTTGCAGATTCAGCTACTCTGTCTGTGCTGGATGAAATACAGAAACATACAGACAGACAGCAGCATACCAGGGTGGGATCGCTGAGCACTGAAGGACGGACCACGAAACACATTAGCAAGGAGCCTCACCAGTTTGGGGAGCAGCAGGGTGACAGAAACAGAGAAGGAACAATTGACACCAGAGAGGACAAGAGGGGTCTCGACAGCCAGCTGTGAATGATGGGAAGAAACGAGACCCAGAGCATGCAGGAACAACAGGGGAAGCTTGAAGGATGGAGGGACCTGAAGTGGTCAGTTAGCCAGCGGTAGGTAGCTGGCAGCTGTAGCTTTGATCAGAGAAGAAGTGCCACTGCAAACTGGCTTTTAATGGGGGGGAGTGCATACTTGGGGGCATGGGGAAAAACAGAAAGGAAAAATGCAAGGATGAGAGGCATGCAAAGATCTCCAGAGCACTGATGATGCTTGGGCTTTGAGAGAGTAATGAACTTAGGCCTTCTGAGTATGCTTCAATCCCTTGCTCTGCAGCTGTTCTCAGTCCCACACTGTCCCCACTACGGGGGCTTACAGGGATTAATGAGGTAAGATGAAACAAACAGCCTGAAATAGCATCCCACACATGCCTTAAGACCTTGATCAGGAGCACACGTACATTTTGTATGTACACAGGCACCTCTTTGCAAAGAGCGAATCACCCACCTGCCCTGCCAAACAGCCACACAAACTCCAACTGCTATTTCATTTCATAACTTTTCCCGTTCTTCTTAAATCTGGCACTGGAAGGGGCTGCTGTTCTGGTCCTTCTTACTTCGAGGGGTCTCATGCTCTGCAGCAATAAATGGGATCTGCAGACACTTTCAAGCTTTCACACAGAAATAGCATTTGCTGTTTTTATGATAACTTATGTCACAATGCATGTAGCTTGGTAGATCACAACTATCTGTAAGTAAGCACAATTGCACAAAGGAAAATAAGGTCAAGTTCAGGATGAGATGAGCATGATAACGTGATTTTCTTGAGTTTGATGCGTTCATGCAGCTGCAGCACTTCAATTTCTCTTTTTACAGTCACATAGAGAATTCGTCGCCTCCTTTCGGCGCTCCAAAGTATCGCATGTCCCTTGCCTACAGATGCCTGGGAATAGAACCGACACGCACCACTTTGCCAACTGCTTGTAATCTCAGTGGGGCCAAAGGCTGTAAAATTCCTGGAGGCTTATTAAAGCTGCTGTTCATGGCATTGCTCAGATCAGGCACTGGCTGCTGCCAAGGAAAGCATCCTGCCTATGACTCCAAATTTTATGTAAGCACAGGGAAGACCTAATGGCAACCTGCCCATTTTTGCAGCATTTAAGCATGAGTGAAGCCATCCAGAATCAAACATATGGAAGTTTTAATTCCCCTGTTTTGTCAGTGATCATCCTGCTCAAACTGAAAGATGACTGCTGGAGTGTGGATGCTCGGGACTGCACATGGACACAGGAGACCAGATTCCTCCACCTTCTTCTGGAGGAGATCGGGGCAGAGGGATGAAGAGTAATAGCCTCCTCTGTGGTGAAAGACCCCTCACTGGGGCCACAGAAAAGGGCCAGCCTGGCAGCCATTTAGCACGGGCGGTGTGTGAGCCCTCATCGAGCTCTGGCATGAAGCTCTGACTGTGGTCTGATATGAACACTGGTCCTCTTGCCCCGCACAAAAGCTGAACGCACACCTGGCAGCGAAGCGCCAAAGTGCCGGTGTTGTTTGTGCCCTCCCCTGGGAGCCCTCCCTGCCAAATCATTGCTGAGGAGAGGCTCTGCTGACGTGGGCGGCGGGTAGCAGCAGCAGTTGGCATTGAGCAAACCCCAAGCAGCCACATCGCAAGGGAACTTCCCAAAGTGCTTTCAGAAGAGAGGACCCTGCAGTACTTACAGCTTTTAGTCAAGGGTGCTCTGGGAATTAGCCCAAAGAAGCACTGGCAGCTGTGTGGCAAAGCTACCATACCTGGAATTCTCAAAAGCAAGCTATCTCCCCTTCCCAAGGGTTTCTCTAGGCCCTTTGCAAAAGCCTAAGCTCAACACCTCCTAACATTTCACCTCAGAGAAATGGTTTTGGTGGCACCTTTGGAGCTTTAAGCCAGAAGCTGCTTCGCTCTTGTCCTTTAAAGCACATTTACACAGCAAATTAAAAGTATAAGCCAGCCAATGTCAACACATGTAAACACATTCTGGATGAAGCCAGCAGGCATGAGGCACAGCAGCACTGAAGACGGAGCAGCTTGAGCTTTATCACTGCTGCAACTGAAGCACAAACTCCCCAGGGACCTCTACGTACCTCGTCTGGTTGCTAATGCTACAAAAGCACATGCAAAAGCCCATCACATATTTGTCACTAGTCTTATTCAGGCTAGTTACAAGAACACTAACGCACACTCTGATCCCTCACACTGCTATTTTGCTGCCAAGGAATGCACGTTCTCCTTTTTTTGCCTGCCTGCGGCCCCAGAACAGATGCATTGGGTCCCAGCACTGGAAAATTACTGCTGTTCTTTGCTGCTGCAGGGAGTGCTGTCATCTGGGAGACCATGTGGTGCTGCGGCCCTTATAGGAAAGACATTTTTGACTGTGCTGCAGCTCTGTGCCATCTTTAGCTCCCCATCCCCACGCAGGGGGCTGGAGGCTCCCACTGGTGGCAGGGAGAGGCTGATGCTCTGTAAATGTCTGCGAGCTGGCACCACACCAGGGGATGGGAGTCTGATGGCAAGCGAGTGAGTCGTGCTGCCTGCAGTTTGAGTGGTGGAGCTGGCAAACATCACCCCAAACAGACTGAGTCGGGGTCCCATTTTGTGGCTATCTGGCATTACAAGCCTTATCTACACTATTAGACAAGTGATTCCACTGGATAATCTTACTCCAGCAATCAGCAGCGCTGTCCCGATCGCCAAGGCTGAGCAAGCGTGGTTTCCATGTGAATCCGGGCAGAAGTACAGCAAAAATCGCAGCTCCTTGGTCTGCCTCTGGCATTTGCAAGTGCCAGTACATTACTGTTGGCCTTCAGCTGAGGTTTCCCCTTCAGCCTGACCGAGCTTATAGCAAATCCCTGCTGCATCATAAGCAAGCTCTTTTTAAAGTTCAGCGGCTAGATGTGTCACTTCTACGCTACGTGCTGCCTTCTCCCCCTCCTCTTCTCTGGTTGAGCAGGCAAAGGAGAAGCCACTGCTTCCCAATCACCCCCTAGCATGCCTGGTGTGGATCTTGGCTGGCGTTGACACCACTGGACCAGAAATGAAGACTTTGAGCAAACCCCAGGCAGCTGCTTCCCAAAGCAGTGAGAGACACTGGTCATGTTTAGGAAGGCAAAGGTGGCAGCGTTGGTCTTCCAGAGGAGACTGTGCCCTCTGGGTCCTCCCCTCGCCCTCGCCTCCCCCAGCTGCCTAAGCGCCCTGGGAGGGGAGGCTTTTGGGTGCACCTCTCCGTACAGCCATCTCTCTCCTCTATGCACCAGGCAGCTAATAAATGGGTGCTCTGGTACTTAATATGCAATAGCTAAATGCTTTTCTGATTTAGCCTGTAAAAGCTACAGACAAACAGGGCCAAATCCTAAACAAAACCTCAGTGCAATGTTTGAAGAAAAGGTGGTGTTCATCACTGTAATATATTTGACATAAAATTTTTTAAACGTTAGGAAATTATTCCTCCCCCATGGAAAATATTGATTATAAATCACCTTTTTGTTCTTATTTATTTTTTCTTAATGCAACTACAGTTAAAAGAAGCATAAATAGACCTGCCTCAGAATGCTGAAAGCTGAAAAATCTATCAATTTTTGAATTTTCAATAAAACAAAACTGAACCTTTTTAAAACACATCAGTTATTTAGACAAAGCAATTTTCACTCCCAAGTAGAAACATTTTCTACCATTTGTACCATAAACATGAAAAATGTGATAACTGTTTAAAGAAAATCATGCCTCTCTTACTTTCCAATGTACAGCGTGCTTTTACCAAGGCTGATAAAATTACTAGCCACCAGGCTTTCTTCTCATAAGTGTTTACAGAATTGGTAAGAAGTCCCTCATCACCATGAATTTATTTCTGACCCCAGAGGTCTGTGCTCTGATGCTGTGAATAGATTGGTGGACCAAGAAAAGGGGAGCTAGAATTCGTCTTTTAAATTACAGCTACAGTTAAAACATGTCGTTTTAAATTGAGGCCAATTAAAAGCTTGGGAGAAAAACATGTAACACCACAGTATATAACAATAATCTACAACAAAATATATGTTGCTAATCAAAAAAGCAAGCAGCTCCAGTTTTACAATTTAAACATACTAATTTTAATACTGACCAACAGGTGTGTCCTCCGAAAGGCTGAGAAGGGCCATGTTCCCGTTTGTGCTTCTGGCTCCATTATCAAAGAAATAGGGAGCATAATTTGCCTGAACTGCAATTAAAACAAAACAGAAGCCAAAGAAAAGCATTTTGTAAATGGTAGTTATTTGGCTTTGTTACCTGACTCTCAGTAAACATGAGCTGTTTTGGGAATACTATGAGTGCGTAACATACCCAGTAGCTGCAACGGACTTTCAGAACTATACCTGTACAGATATTTTTAATAAAATTACTTCTACATGCCACTGTGCCAGTATTCACAGAGCAGCAAATAAAGAGAGCATATGAAAAAAAAAAAACCAAACCAAAACCAACACAAACAAATCAGGTAGTAAGATATTTCTAAAAAATCTCAATCAGTTCCAGACAGCTTTATCGCAAAATTAACCTTTTCAGCTTGCAATGACTATATGCCTCTCCCATACTGCACACATTCAAGTCTGAAACTTCCCCACTGCCTCGGTACCTTACCCAGTATTCTAAGCACATTCTTTCTTAAAATAATGCCTACTGCATGAGCAATTAAGCCATAATTAAATAGTTACTTACTTGCTGCCAGACAACAGCAAACAAAGTTAAAAAAAAAAAAAAACAAGAAACAACAAATTAGTTGTCATTCTACTGACTGACTGTTAGAGATTCAAAATAGCCCATTTGAAACAAAACTCCAAATATATCAACACAGAGGGTAACATTTGCACAAGGATCGGTTGCCAAGGAAAATACTTCAGGACAACATTACCACATCAGTAAGGATTACTACAGGATTTAAGGTTATGCTTGTATCCTCCTATATTTTTACTTAACAAAGTGATTATTGTACTCACCCAGGCAAACGTGCACCAAACTGAGAAATAAGGAGGGGGTGAAATGCCTTACATGCTTCATCCCACTGAAAAAAGGGCCAATTTCTTTTCTCTTTCAAGGGCTTGGGGTTGGTTTTGTTTTTTCTCTCTGAAAGGTCCAGGGAAGTATCCTTCAGACTGATGTAGTGGAGAAATGTGCAAGAGGCAGTAACAGATGCTAAGATGTTAAGCGGATGACACGTCTTAATTTCTGAGGAATTTAAAGAAGCTCCTTCCTACCACCTAATTAGACCAATTACTTTGCAGGGAGCTGTGGTACTCATTTCTGAGATAAGATTTGGAGGAATCAGTGTAACTCTCGGAGGTTCTGCTGTTAGTACTGTATTTGTGCTGACCAAACACGCAAGTAAGAGGGAAGGTGAAGTAGAAAGCTGTTTTCTTTCTGAACTCTATCTTTAATTCTCTAAGCCTCTCCTGACCAGTCTTCTATTTTTGAGAGCTAAAAGAAGTTTCTCTTTATTTTAGCTTTGGTAATCCTGAGAAACTACAAAGGAAGAAAATCTAACATTAGCAACAAATAGTAAATGTGATTGTTACTGTTTTAAAGGAAACAATCACATTTATGATAGCAAAAAATACACAAAATTGCATACTAAAAATGGAAGTCAAAATGTTCTTTTCATGAGCTGGCCTGATCATTTAATTCTTAAACTGCATGAAATTCTGAAAGCATTCAGCAGGTAATTTTTACTCAACATACTAAAAAGTGTGTTTAACCACCAACCCATGGAAAAAGCAGCTTTTTTCATTGCTTGTTTTGGTTTTCTGCACATAAAAGGTGTTTGCGCTAATTTAAAATATATACCATCCAATAAATTATAGGGTTAAAAAACCAGCCGCTCTGGGAAGTTGTTCACAGACAAAGATTTTCCCTGCTTAAAAGGAAGTTCACCAATGGTAATACTTAGCTTCCAATCAAGATGATGTTTACATAGTGGCTTAGCTGTTTAAACTTGACCTGAGGCAAAGCACTTGCCCTTTAAGGATGTGTTAATCATAGAATGGGGTCTTCAGTTTTTTAATTAACTGCCTGTGTTAAAGAAACGTCTAGAGAAATTAATCAGTGAAGAGTTCTCCATTGCAATGTTTTAAAATGTCACAGAAGCTACACTTTCTTCCTGCAGAGACCCTTGAGGCTGCGGCTGACTGCATGCGGCAGGGGTGCTTGCTGGCGAGATGGGTGCAGCCGCCAGCGCCCTGGTAGCCTGTCCCCACACGCAGGGCTCCAGCAGAGCTGCTGCTGTGGCAGAGCTCGCTGCAGGAGGACCCGATGGTGCTGCCAACCGCTTGGGGCCTTCTCAGGCTGGAGGCCATTCCTGCTACAGCAGGGCCTCTTGGCCATGCTGCATGCGTGCGTGGGTCCCATGTAGCTCTGTGGGATGTTGCGTGTCCTGCAGCGTCCACCTGGGCTGCAGGCAGGCAACCGCTGCTCCCCCAAGAACAGGCCTGAGACACAGAAAGCTAGTGCAGAGCCAGGAAGCAGCTTCAGAATGGGCAACAGCGGAAATTTTTGGCTCCCTAATTCATCCATGTGTTTTATCATTATTTGCTAAGTTTTCGGAAGAGAGGAGATTAGCGCTCCCTAGACATAACCCTACCGGCAGTCTCCCTTCCCAGCACCTGCCTGCGGGGTGCAGAGCTAAAGGTGGGCAGCACTCCTGGGATAGCTTTCATCACACACACAGGGGAGAGACAGGCTGGGCAGTTTCTATATATTTTTCCTACAGAGGGACCTGGCAGTTAGATCCTGCCGCATGTTTATAGCATACCTTACCCACCAGTTGCTGAAACCGCAGGGTGAATGAATGATGGAGGAGGCTGCGGGAGAGAAGCCTTTGCTGCAGACACAATGCTGTGATTCTCCCGTGCTTCGGCAGGGCATTCCTGCACCTTCAGTTTTCCCTGGGCCTACGGTGCTGCTGGGAGAACACCTCTGCCTGCAGAACAAATCAACTGTAAGGCTCCCAGAAGGGTAGAAGTAAAACTCTCGTGCATAATATTAACAAACTCACCATCCATTGTGGAACTTGCCAGAGAATGGTACAGAGAGCAAAAGCCAAAAAAGGTTCCAGAATGAATTAGGCAAATTAAGGAAGTTTAGGTTCATTGGTGACTAGCAAATGTGATGATAAAGATGCAAACCCTGGCTCAGTAAGGCACTAAATTACCACATGCCAGAAGCTCAAAAGTTAAACAAGGGGAAGGCTCTTTGTCATCCTGATCTTTTCCTAACCGTCTCCTACAAGACCAGACCTTTGATGTGACTCCGTATAACTATTCTTGTAGAGCAGCGTTTGCAAAGGCTCCATGTTGAACCAACGTGTGACTCCAACAGTGGCCTGTAAAGCTCAGGGGAACCTGCAGCAGGCAACTAAGAAAACAAATGTATTTTTACTGCATTTAAATTCACAATACAGGGATCCAAAGCTGAAAATTGTGTGGGAGGGGATACACATATAGAAGATGGATTTAGATGTAATCCCTGTTACAGATTTAACCATGCCACCACTGTCAACAGTAATATTAAACCACTGATAAAAATCATAGAAATACACCTGCATGGTGCCCAGAAGGAACCATAAATAGCACCTAAATGTCTTCACCTGCCTCCTCAATCCAGAATTAACACAACGCTTTTTTCTGCAGAGTATTTTTCTAGAAAAAGTGATGGAGAGCTCCTGTCGAAGTTAATAGCTGTCTGTTCCCCTGGTTGCATCCCCTGGGGATCTAAATCTCTAGGGCCTGCATCTCCAAGGAAGCAAAATGTCTCACACATCCTGAATTTCAACGAGTTTGAGCTCTTAATCCCCTTAGAGTTTGAAAACCTAGCTAATATGCGTCTATGCACACTCAGATACATACCTAACACAGCAACACTCCGACAGAGTATTTTCTTCTGTCAGAAAATATCCTTTGATCAAAGCTAATACAGCTCATGGATCCAGGCTGATTTTGATGAATTTTCTCCTTAGGAAGAAAAGGAGCAGGAGGGGGTTTCAGGAGAGCAATATATTCTGTCCCAACAGTTTTATGGAATGGAAGGATTCCTCTCTCTATGAAGAAGAAACATTCTAGTTCATATATTTTTAGCATATCGAGTAGCAAGAAGCATAAAAAGAAGAATGAAATATACCCATCTGATCTGAACCAATTCATTTCCCAAGGTGTTCTGTTTGTTTACTATTCAGTATGAAAACAAATCTAGAAAGATTGATATTTTCAGAACAAAAGTTCTGGGTTTGGGTCACTGATTAGCAATAGCTACTACAGTTTGTTAGACAACCTGAATTTTTATAGAATAAAAGTTTAAATGTTGAAGGACGCTACAATAATGCAAAGAATATTTTTGCAGACCTCACCCCTTCTGACCACAGTTTGAGTGCACTGGTACCAGTGCAGCATGGCTGTAACTGCTGTTTTGTGTGTTGTGAGGTTCCCTGGGATGCCCTGAGCCATGGAGGCTTCTCTTCCCCCAGCACAATCCCATACCCCAGACCAAAACCAGAACTTTCCAGGGCACAGGGGCCAGACACAAAACTAAGACACACAAGTCCCTGCCAGCTCCTGCCCCCTTATCTCTCTGAGCCTTCGAGAATCTCGGAAAAACCTGGGCCCCGACATGTTTACTCTTCTTAGCCCTAGACCCCAGTTTAAGCCTAAGACTAGCAGTCTTCCTTAACCAAGTATGGCTGACAAGAAAGGGGCTTCCACCAGCACTGAGAGCTGCCCTTTTTCTGTTGCCACATCCCTGAGTATGGGAGTCACGGGCCCCACCAAGACAGCTGTTCTTGAGCCCAATCCCAAAGCCCAGCCTAAAACATAGGCCAGACTAGAACTGGCAACAGATGCTAACACTAAAACGGCACATAAAATGCCACAAGACCACAGCCCCTCACGCTACGCAGCAATACCAATATGAGCTCAGGGTTTGCTCTGTGGTGGGGGTGGGAGGAGTCCTGTTACAGCCGGCAACGAGCAAGTGCCCCTGTCTGGTCACTAGCATCCCGGCCGGCACGCACTGCCCCCCGCGCTGGCAGTCAGAGCAGAGAGGGCAAAGACTGAGCTGGCACGGAGATAAATTACTCTTTCCACATTGTGGGTGGCCCTTCCTCCTCAGGGCAATCACATTAGAGCTGCCTACATGGGTAATGCCTGTTTGGAATATAAATGTGAGGTTTTCATGAGTTGCATTTCAATCAGTTTTCGGATGCTTACACGCATTCACAATTTAAAAATAGAGAGAAAAATAAAATTAAAGAAATAACAGAGATTAAATTATCTTCCACTGGCCTGCTTTGCTTTATATTAACTATGTACAGTCTTCAGATATTATGCCTGCTTCCATCGGAGTTAAAAACCCCTCTGTTCTAGACTTTGGACAGTATTGATAAGTAACGAAGTTCATATTCATATAATAACAGCTCAAGCTACTCTTTTTCCTATGCTCGTCCTACACTTCTGGGTGCATATGACATTAAGTGTTACCTCAGAGAGGAATATTCAGCATTTTTTGTGTGTGCATTTGTGTGAAATAAATTCAGGATAAAAAGCGCTGCACACCTTATATAAACCTCAGCACGTGCAGAAAGAGCCCAAATTACATTCTGGCCTTCCCTTTCTAAATCACACGCTAAGAGAGGCTGTGAGAGTTACCATCGATACCTGGAGGCATTCTGCATAGAAAAATTCACTCAGAATTGCTCGATGCAATAGCCATGAAGGAATGAGGTGGACCCTCAGCCACATTTAAGAACCTTCGCAAAACTCTCCCTATTCTCACATCTTTGAATGTGATAGGGAAGTTCTTATTTAGCTCTGAAAGCAAAGGAAGGGGAGCAGGGAGGGCCTGCGACATATGCCACAGGTAAGACAGACACTCTAAGAACCCTAAGTTTGACACGGCTGTAACCACAGCTGGGCTGTTCCTTGCACACTGAAGGGTCAGTTCACTAGCAAGTCCCACAGCATGGTGTGAGAAAGAATGGTCCAAGCTGTTCTGCAAACATCTTAAGAGCAGCAGGACATGCTAAGGTAAAGTAAATGTAACAAATGCACTAGTTGCTTGGATATTTGCTCTCTGGCTGGGACCTTGGGGCATCATAGAGCTCTTTGTTTCAGCAGAGCTGAGTCAGTAAAAACAGAGAGTTGAGACAAAGTTAAATGTGCAGTTCCCACCACAAGCAAAACAAAACTAAGAAAACACTCTCACCCGTCCAAACCACATCATTCCTTCCCCTCAAAATCTCCCCCAAAGGACTGACAGATGATTTATACTGGCCACATCATCACTCTCCACCAACTTCCATTACTACAGAGTACAAATGATGGCGAAAATCCAGGAACAACTGTTGCTAACCATTTCAGATGATGGCTTTTGGTGGTGAATTTTATACGAGCTATCCTTTGCATTTTCCTAGCACAGCACCATAGCTTCTGTCTGGCTGCGGAGAGAAACTGTGGGAAATGCTGGAGGATCTGCAGGAACCTGAGCCAGTCTGATGGCAGGAGAGAAGAGCCTGAAGTCCTTCAGATGCCTTCACCGTCCGTCACTATCTCTGTGTTCTGAATTACCATCTATAAGAGGGAAGTAGACTTACAATACCATTGCACAGTAGGAACAGCAAAAGAGTAACAGTCCCGTGTTTTTGGTGGTTAAATCTAATCAGAGACGCATGCTTGAGCCCTTGGCCATGACCACCAACTCTGATCCTCCCTGTTGCCAGAACAAAATGACACCTCCTATAAAAGAGTTTATGCATCTTTCCACAGCCCACTCCCATCACTTGGGATATGCAAATTTGTTAAAATGACTTGGAATTCTTTACAGTCCTGCAAGATTCAAATGCAAGCCAATAAACACCTCTTTCTCCCTCTCACTGTGTTATTCTCTTATTATTAATTGAATGAGTTTAACACTTTTCCTTC
This sequence comes from Morus bassanus, assembly GCA_031468815.1. Taxonomy (NCBI): domain Eukaryota; kingdom Metazoa; phylum Chordata; class Aves; order Suliformes; family Sulidae; genus Morus; species Morus bassanus. The sequence goes on from CM062583.1 coordinate 11,572,465, forward strand.
TGAAAGGAAAACGATCTCGTTACAGCTCACGGGGGGTCTAAGTTCAGGTTTCATCTCTACCACAGACAGCCTATAAATAATCAGCTCAAGATCATTAAATTCACATTAAAATCATCAAAAGATAGTGATGTGATCATTAATTATCTTGGTCAAATTTATAAACCTCTCTCAGCTCAGTAATAGAAAGCTGAAAGCAATACTGTACTGTTCGGTTTGAAGAGTTTAAAGAACATGAGCTGTAACTCAGGTGTCTACACACCCTTTTTTATATTGCAGCTCCACTAAGCAGCTATGCTAAACCTCAGCAGTATACAGGAGAATGGTGAAACCCTGGATAGAATCACAGAATGGTTTGGGTTGGAAGGGACCTTTAAAGGTCATCTAGTCCAACCCCCTTGCAGTGAGCAAGGACATCTCTAACTAGATCAGGTTGCCCAGAGCCCTGTCCAACCTGACCTTGAATGTTGCCAGGGATGGGTCATCCACCACCTCTTTGGTCAACCTGTGCCAGGGTTTCACCACCCTCTTCATAAAAAAATTCTTCCTTATATTGAGTCTGATAAAAAACATACCATGAAGAAAACTGGTAGCTCAACTGATTTGGGAAGATACAGTCCACAAAACAGAAGAAAAGCATTCCTTATTCATGGAAAGTAAAACCAAGATTTAGAGAGGTGACTACAAGCATCTGACCACAAGCATTATGTCAACTTGAGCCTCCTTGGACTGTCCTAAATTGGATAACGAGAACAGAAACACCCAACATGGCTGGCTGCTTTTGAAATTTTGGCACAAAGTTTGGGCAAACAAACAATAAAAGCTTGCACACAAACTGCAGTTTCTTCAGGCAAGATATAGCACATTATCTTCCTCCTTGACGCAGAAAATCTTGGCAAAAGCCATGTAACCAGAAGGCTTAATTTCCTTTCACGAGTTAGATTTTCTGGTACTTGGTTACTTCTCAGGGTTGGAAGGCAATTTTTTGGCTTATTTGCCATTTTTAAGAATTGCATACACTTCTAAATCTATGTGATCTACTTTTGCTCCCTTGTGCCTATAAATAAATTAAAGAGTATATAAATTAAGACTCACACATTAAAATTAGCAACTTTTGTTTTGGGCTTTGACAAAGTAACTTAATTATTAGGATCAGTAAAAAAAATTCCACTCATCAGCAGTTTTTCCAATTCAGAAATCAGGTTTTGACCTTAAACATTTTCATCTTCTTTCTTTGAAAAATGTTCATATTGCAGTAAAACGATATTCCGATTTGAAATATTTTCACTTTTAAATAAATATTGTGGTTAATATTATTCCATAGAGAAACTGAAAATTTTGGGGGAACACCAGGGAGAAAAAGTCTGTATTCCATCCTGCTGTACTGACTCTTTCTGGAAGAACTCCCTGCTCCAGCCGTTTGTAAGGAGTGAGTATGCTCTTTGTTGCAATGGAAGCAGAGGAGGAAAGACAGAAGGGGGTAACTTCATTCAAAATAAGCAGGAAAGCTAGAGGAATCAAGATCACAAACCTTCTTCCAGCTCTGCAGTCTGCCGTTTGTATTACACGTTTCACTCTGCACATACCCTCCCACCTCACAGCCTGGTCTCGTATTTGATCCAGAGCAAAGCTAGTCTCCGTCATCCTTCGGGATGCACCTTTTGTCTCTTGGCAAGCACCTCCCCCATTGCCCCTCTGACGAAGTACTGTCACAGCCTGGATGCACCTCGTCAAGCGCGATTATGCAGAAACCTCTGGCAGGAGGGCAGCGGCACATGAGGAGCTGCAGAGGTGTCACACCAGCTTCCCTTCCACAGGCATGCCATCCCCAGCCCAGGCACTCATGGCTCTTATCAGCGCTATACCCAGCTCTCCGTAAGCCAAGAAAGCTTCATACTGTCAGACACTGATGAAGGATTACTGAATAAATTAACAGAAAGAAAATACGTCCCTGAGAAATCATAATTCTTCTGCCCCCAACTGTTTTGGAGTAGTCCCATTGCTGAACACGAGATATGTAGTCACATCTCTAGATATATGTAACAACCTCATGCTAGGTTTTAAATTTCTTTCAGGTTATTTTCTTGTATGCCATATACACTTGACATACAAAGCAATAAATATAGCAAGAAACTTCTCATATTTTCCAAATGGATAGCAAGGCTTTTTAAGAGAGCAGGTACACAGTCATATCCATACACAAACTCATACCTGTGAAAATGCACTTTATAATCATGACCAAATCTGAAGGTGAGAGCTTTTCAAAAAAATGAACCAAAACTGGAAGTCTACCTGCAGTAGAAATGGTTAACTGTGTTCACTCCCACTGCCATGAAAAGCCAGAAGGAAGTCAGAAGTCTTGTTCCAGTAACTGCTAGCGAAGTGTTGTCGTGAGGTTACAAGACAGATCTTGAAGGAGGAATTACTCAATTGTTTAATCATGCACAGACCGAGACCAAGTTATGGAGGCGTGTATGGTCAGTATCTCATAAAAGGCAAAACAATATCAGATTTTCCTGTCCCCAACTCCTTAAATGGCCTGACATAGTTGAGTCAGACCAGAATCTTCTCTTGCTGGGGCAGTATTTTAAATGCCAAACTCCACACACATATCTAAATAAAACCGATTTTTGTTTTCTGTGGGCCCCAGTTCATCGGACTTCTGATAGCACTTCTGCTAAGCACAAGCTGTGAGAAATGACTCACTGCACTGCCCAGGTAGCAGAGCAAACACGCCAAGGTAATGGCCTAGGAACAGGAAGTACGCAGGGCTCCTTAGGACAAAGCGGTCTTAAAAACTGAATAACACCATTCTGTGTGGTCAGACAGCCCTGTTATTTTGCATACCACGGTACATTTAATGCCATGCTACGTTTTATACAACGCTGTCGTGAGGGAACCACAGCCATGATGCCCTTATCTCCCAAGGAATTAAGAAATGACAATGGGAGGAAAACAGAGGGAGACCAGACACCAAACACCCAGCAATTTTAGCATTTCCACAGTGACTTTCAAACAGATGTCAAAGTGCTTCCCAACAAACTGCGGTGGGCGGTTTTTTTCCAGATAGGTAAAGAGACAGTGCTTTCATCCCCTCAGAAAAAATGCTAGTCTACAACACAAAAATCTCAGAGCACTTGCCTGCATGATTTATCATGAGTTATTGCCGTTCACTGTGGGTAGCAGCAGAGAAGGTTTGGGCAATTCCTGGGAAAAAGAAGTAACTCTCGCACTGCTTCATCTCAGATACGGCTCCTGCTGGTTGTAGGCTGCCAAAGAGTGTCTTACAGTGTTTGCAAAAAAGGTGCTGCAGGTAACTGGGGAAAGGAGAACATTTGCCACAGCTGCTAAGTAATTAAAGTTCCTGCTAAGCCATTTTACTAGCTTAGAGGCTTTTAAAGGCCACTACAAAATCCATTTACAACTCAGTAACCTTGCTTCTTTGGAAGCTACATACCACTCTCCTCATTTTGTTTTGACAGGGATAGAAAAAGAACAAATAGTCTCTAGAATATCCAGGTATATTTAGAGAGACTACATTCACTTCAGCAGCATGATCTCTGACAGATGTGATGCCATGGAGCGTGACACAGATCTGTGTGAAGGAGGCCATTTAGCAGCAGAGAGACAGTCCAAGTTACTTATGGAAGAAATAGTATTGTTCATTGTTCTGCCTGTAAAAATTGTACATATAACTCAGAGTTGGGGTGTGAATAACGAATGAATCAAGATTTTATAGCTTACTCGGTGTGGCTCAGAAAAATAGCAAGACTTGTCAACGCAGAGCAAGGAAATGCTTGTGTTCTCCCCATAAATCTTCTGGCTGATGTGCATGCCATGGACATCACTGTATAGATGCCCTGTTTATCAAGGCAGTAATATGACTTGTTGAACTAAGGGATGTATGAAAATTAAACATGCTCCTTTCACTACCATGTATAACCAAACTCAGATGTTCAGTAGAGGAATGGCATGAATGCAGAGACTACAGGTGAACTAAACCCCTCACTAGAGATCAGCTCTAGACCACACCAGCACTTCAGCCTCAGGGGTTGGTGTAGTCCCTGGATTTTACTCAGGTAAATGCATGGCACCGTGGTTGCACATGGTTCTTCCTATGATGTCTCTTGTTGGGAATGCAGGCATGTGCCTTAACCATTCTCAGAAGGGAATCCCAGAACTCAGCAACTCTCAAAGGGGACTAAGTGCCAAGGTACTTACCTCGTTAGGATCTGGGAGATCCAACTGGCCGGGGCATACTGCAGCCTTTGTCTTTGCTTGCTGTAACAAGAGGAAATCTGAGTACCCAGGCAACCTTACACCAAAGCAGTGCTTGCCCTTAACCTAGAAAGGAAGATATATTTCAATCTATAACAAGAGGCCTAAATACTCAGCTTTGAGGTAATTTACGTTACCTCAAAAACACGTGAGACTATCAGTCTATTTCCACATACACTTTCCAGCAACTACCTAGCCTTTGCCTGGAGAGATTTCTATAGTCAATAGTCCTATATGTATGTTGGTTTTCAAAACAAGTAGTTTAACCTGGCTAGAGCCCAGAGGTTGGCGCTTCATGCCTACTAGCTCTACGTATGAGCACCGTGCTCTTACTGTCTCTTCCCACACCTTCAAGTACTTTATCTCAAAGTACTGTGCTTATTTGAATTTTTTTTTACAATAATTTGTCAATAAAATAAATCAATAGAACTATATGGCAAGAATCTCAACAACAGATGTTAATCTGAGGAATTAATAAAATATCTGGGAACAGACTTCCACATCTGGTAACTGAGATTACATGATCCAAAGTAACTGCAGTACAGGCTGAAGTACAAATCAAATGACAGAAATATCCCTACTCATACTGTGACTTTAAGATGATTATATGGTGCCTTAAAACAGAGATGCTCAAATCCTGTAACTGAAACTGTCCTTGGTACAAAAACAATGTCTGGAAACAAGAAGTGCAAAGCAGCACCATTTTATACCACATCTTTTTGGCAATGTGCACTCCAGTCTGTCTCATGGACAGAAATTCATGGAGTCAAATTAAAGTGGTTCAGCACAAGGAGAAAAACTTGAGGAAATTCAGACAGCAGAAGAATTTCTTTGAGATAAGATCCCACATAGACAAAGGACGGGTGGGGAACCATCACACAAAGAGACAAAAGATGACTTTTATAGTCAGTGAGAACAGCCAATGAGGAAGACTTGGCATCAAAAATTGTAAAATCATGTCTAGGAACCGAAGAAACCATGGAAAGAAAATTGGGGAAGGAAGTAGAGAGAGTGTTTTGTTCAATAGACAGGGAAAGGTGCAAAGCACACTTTATAATAAAATTTGGAAGAGCAGGTTGACTTCACTTCTCAGACTTAAGGATCTATTTTCAAAACTGTTCAGTCTTGACTTAAATTGGTGGAAATCTAGGGGAGTTCGTTTCAAAGGTCATCAAAGGTGGAGCTTATAAGTTTAAGGTCAACCACGCACACAGTGCTTTGCTAGACATAACTTCAGCTCAGATTTTTTTTTTAATCTCTCTTTTCATTAACAACTCACCTGAAGTTTTTTGCAGAAAAAAATCTGCGGTATTAGTATACATTTAACTAAGTCAAAGGATAATGCTGCATTGTTTAACCTTGGTACATTCAAACAACTTCAGGATAAGAGCCCAGTGACAATTGCCATCATTTATTGCTTCCTCAGTAATGAAAAGTTAACAACTGGAAAGCTAGCGATTCGAAAGGAAAGTTTTAAAGCGGGACTTTCAGACACTGCTGCATTATCTCATCTCATTCAGAATCTCGTTTTCAACCATCTCACTGTTTCTCTGATAGCCTTTGTAAACAGATGGACTTCTTCACACTTTTTTTTTGTATGAAAACATCTTTCTTCCCGGGCATATTGATCTCCTGGCGAAAATTCTGGGATGCAAATAGGTTTTAGCATTGCTTAGCGAACATGCCACACAGCTGGCACTGACTGTGACACAGGGTTCTGTAACAACGCAAACAGGAAGTTTTTCCTTGAGAACCCACTTAGCAAAAGACAGCATTTTACAGTGCACTTCAGTTTTGGGAGCCAATTTTAAAAGCATGCTAGAGAGATTTGATTTTCAGAGACCAGGCAAGCTGTATTGGCTACAGACTAACTGAATGGAGCCTCAGGAATATATCCTTTTCCCCCCCAAGGCTGAGACCAGTGCTGACGACCGCACAACCCAGCAGAAAACCACTCTTATTCACTGACCTAAGTTCTAAGTGCCATCTTGCCTATAAGGTGAGGGAAACCCTGCTACATTTTAGCTTTTGGACTTGGAGATCCTATTAGTCAGGATATATTAGTTGCTTTGACTGCACTACGCTTATCACAAATGCATGTAGACATTAACATAGTGAAGAGATTGTACAAGTGCCTAGTGGGCAGTTAATCACAACCATCCATTGAACAGGCATTTTTGTGTGCACTGAACTTCTGAATGCTTGGGCTTGAATCCCTCTATATAAGGTTTAAATCACCACCCGTGAGCACCTCTGCTGTACTGCCAGCTGGGACTAACCAGCTCTTGAACTAACATCCTGGATGCAGTTTGAGTCTGACAGAAACTGGCCTTGGTATGACAGACAAGTCATGTTCAGTTTAGGACTTCTCATAGGCACATAGTGACCTGATTTCTCTGATAATGCTTTCAGAGGCTGACCAGATGGCATTGTGAACATAAGGTGCTTATCTTACAGCAAATCTCTGGCCTTAGCCACTCCCTTGTGGAGCATCAGCCTGAAAATGTGAAACTAAATCCCCCCCACCTGAAGATATTCACAGCTGGCCCATCTGAAACACACAAACGCGCATTGGCACAAAGGTCGAACGATGACTTGGACAAATCCATATCCAGACACTGAACTTTTCTAGCAGAGACTCCCACCACTGAGACATTGAAAACAGAAGCATTTCTGGGGAATTCCTTCTGTGCTGATAGCCCTGCTCTAAGATCAAAAGACAAAGCACAATGAGACAGTTGTGTGTTCAAAAACAATGTAGGTCATCCAATGGCTGCCATAAGTCTTATAATACTGAAGGAGTACTGGGAACCACAGACATACATGAGTTGGAATCAACACCCTTGCTCATGTCATTCAGTGGGACTAGGGAGCTCTCTTTGCTCCCCACCAGCAATTAAAAAAATACTTGATGAGTCCTGCACAGAAATTAGCTGTGATGAAGACAAATGCTCACATCTAGTAAGAACAGATTGATCTGAAGCAAAAAAAAAAAGACTGATGTGTAAGGGGGTTTTCCCCTCACCTCCAACCTACAAGAGGAGAAAGTCATTGCTAAGCTTTGGACAAATTCTTCTCAGAACAAACTTCAGTAAAAAATGTGTATGAATCCGATCTGCGTTCACCATCTGACAATATTTTGCTAAGGGGATTCATGAGGGGATGGGTAGCAACCACGTCAGAGAAAATAGAATCAAGCAACAGATCTCCAGACTTGATCCAATGAAGACTGAAGTCACCAGTCTTCCACTCAGTTTTGGCAAGAGTTATAAGAATATATAAGTCTACAGCAGGAAGTATTTATCACTCCACTTTTATGTTTCACCTGAGTTTATTGTTTGAGATGATATTGTCAATGCAGAATTTTAGTTTTCCTTGGCAAATGCAATCACAGGAAGTTGCTATTGTAGTCCATACTTTGGATAAACAGAAATTCTCCAGAGCTAAAATCCTGAATTCTTCCGCTATACCTGGGCCCTTGCATCAGTTGTGGGCCACGCAGTCTAAAGGGCTAAAAAGCCAACAGCAAAAGGCCCCATTACACATTTTGGGATCATATTTTACGTAAAGAATACATAATTTTATTTTTTCTACTACCCCCTTTGAATGAAGAGATCCCAAAACGTGCCTCTGCCCCAACACTCCCTGTCAGCGGAGATAATTTCTCCCGTGCTCCTGACAATTTACAGTCATAGTGCCAAATAAGACTGATTTACTGCTACCTGATGGTATTAAGCTCTGAACAAAGTGAGGGGCCACCTGGCTCACTTAGTTGACAAGGTCAGACCAGGATCCAACATCTGGTCTGGCAGGCATAGAGATACTTCAGAAACATCTTTATTGGAACTTGAAGGCTGTGCAATTTTCATGCCTGACAGCAGAATGCACACAATAACACAAGATACAAACAAATGCATTTGTCAGCTTGGACAAGCTAAATTTACTACTTTATATAAGCATACAGCTTGTGTACTTTGAAAAGCCACTGAGCAAATATGTTTCTCCTCAGGTAATGCCAAACAAATATACAGAGAAATAAAAGGAAAACAAAAGGAAGAACAGATGCCTGTAAATGAAGCCATAATTAGATGGTAGGTCTGTTCTACCACACGGGGAAAAATAGCCTGGTACATAAGAGTCAAAGTCTGCTGAGGAATCACCTTCAGAGGCTGACGCATGACATCCCGATACCTCCAGACCAGGCAAAAAAGCAAGTTCCAGCAGCAGTCACAATCCATGCTGAAATAATTTGAGGATTCCTGCTTTAGTTTGTTCAGTCAAGACCAAGACCTCACACAAGTAACATTTTTCACTGGAATAGCCCTCAACTTTAGTTTCCCAGACTGGCCTCAACCTAAGTGAGTAAAAATAAAAAAATACTCAAGTGCATTGGATGATGTCCCTGCATCCCTCCAGAGACCCAGAGTATTTCTCTAATTGTGGTAATGGTCTTTGGGGCTTATGTTTTTGCTATCAGAAAGAACATTTTGCCTGAAGGAAGATTGGAGAGTGTGGAGCCTACTGGTTGGAGGATGTGGGGCAAAGAGAAAAATCATACATCATTTTTCAGGTATAAAAAATGGGCTTAAGCTCACATTGGAGAACAGAATCTTCACACCTGTTAGCAATGCTTTATACAGAGCTGTAAACACACATGGCCATATTTTACAGAGTAAAACCCTGCTGCAAACACATTTAATACCAAAAATGCTTTTTACATTTACTTGTCATTAGTATTCCGCAGATTCCTTCTGAGAGCTACAAAAGACAAAATAGAAATAAAATATGTTTGCCCAGTGATCAACAGCAGAACAATCAAACACAGCTCCTTCACCAACCTCCTGACTCAGATCTTGCAAGAAGGACTGGCAGCTCCCTTATCCTTGATATAAAAATGCTATGCATGGTCAGCTCTTCAAAAATATGAAGCTGAGAGTCAGATCTATCTAATCTCAAAACCAATAAAAAAAAAATAAGGTAATAACAAGCACACAGAAGACCCAGAAATAGGTTCAATTGTTCCGCACAATGGAAACATTGCCAATAAAAGAGCATGGCCACATGCAAGTGCCTATAAACTTGACCCTTGGGAATTGCATTTGCCTGTGTGGGTTACAACAGGCCTCTGACTGCCCCCATTCAACTCCCCCAAATTCTGAAAAGTACCGAGACCATTTCTATTGTATGGGAAATTATGTTAAGAGAAACAGCAGTACTATGAGTACCGAGGGAAAATTACTATTTGCAATCTGCAATTTGCCCAACAGCAGAAAAGCTTTATACTCCTCATATTCACTAGAAGGAAAATCAAATTTATGAACATCCAAGTAATTCTGGTTTAAGGACTCATGCCAGGCAGAGAAATAGCAGCATATGCAGCGGACAGTTAGGGAAGGACAGAAAATACATGAGTGAAGACCCCAATCACTGCTAATGATGTCAACAGAGGGTGCTTCAGTTTCTCTGTTATTCAGCCTTTTGGTATTATTATTAGCATTTATTTCAAGCTCCAGTAAGTTTTATTTATTACGGTGATCGCACAACTCGGGTGTCTTAAAAGAACAGCTGTCTTCTGGCTTCAGGAAGAAGAGATTTAATCTGATTAGCCTTAACATATTTTCAGTATGCTGATTAATAACCACCTGATGATATTCTTCTAGGAAGTTAAACAACAGGCCCCTTCACTTTTAAAGCCAGATTTAAGCCCCTAGAGGAGATCTTGAAAAGCTTACCACTGTACTTGAATCTGGTACTTTACTACTATTTTGACAACCTGCTTATCTAGTTTCTCAGCCCTTTCTAAATGACGAGCTCTTTCTTACGTGCTAGAAATTCACTTCCAAGTGGATTTCAAGCACTGACAGCAAAGGCTGCAGGAAAAATCATCATATGCCTAGCTAAAAAAAAAAATCCTTCTGTCAATATAAAATAAATCATTAATAGAAAAGGTTAAATTTGCATATATACACTGATAACTAGAAACAATAACATCAGCCCTTTCTCACCTTTTAGGCAATAAAAAAATGCAAAACAAAGTGATTCAGCCAGCTCTTCAGCCAGCTCGCCTCTTTCTTTTGAGGAGCTAAATCCCTGCTTGGTGCAGAGGAATATGCAAGTAACACAGAGTCTGGTGGCAGCCAGACAGCTTTGCCAGACACTCTAGCTGCCAGGCTAACGTTAACAAGATGAAGGAGCCTGAGTGAATGAACAAACAGTACTGACTGAAGCCTTTCCCAAAGAAAAAGTAAAGTAATATACACTCATGTCCTATCTGTGAAAGGAGGGCCCTCAACCAAATAAAGCGCTGGCAGGCGGATGCTTTTCACCCTGCTCTCAGTCTGCTCATTTGAACTGTGGAAGCGGTCCAGAAGCCATCGGAAGAGCTGGTGGAGCACAAGGCTTGCAGAATTTCCTTTTTTCCATTTTGAAATTTATACCTGTAAAACAAAGACAGAAAGGAGAGAAAATGGAGACAGATGTTTAATTGGGAGCGTGAAGAATGGCACAAAACTCTAATATCTGAAGCTGAGCCATGTTTGTATGGGCAGGCTTAGATTATCAGTGATCTGAAAATAAAAAGGAATGTGATGGCAGTTTTTTCTTCTCTTCATTAGATTGCTGTAGATCACCCATTGCCAGCAGCTTTTTTTCCCCTGCACTGAGGGTGCACAATCACTGAAAGTATGATTGCTGCTGCTGGAAGTTTCCACAGTCAGATGACAGTCTTCACAGACACAGGGGCAGTACTCTCTCTCTCCAGAGCTCGAGTCCCACAATCAACACATTACACAAAATCTTCCCCTTACTATTATTACTGTGATATTACTATTATAACTAAATAATATTACTATTATTATCACATTCACCACCTTTCCCGGAAAGAAGCCACAGGCTGACTTTGGCTTGAAACATTTGCTTTCCGGGGCAGTAATTGGTTCTGATGGAAGAACAAAGTTCTAGGAAATCAGTGGTTTTGCTTCAAAAGAAGTAGCCAGTACGGTTAAATTATCCCTCCCCTTAAGCCACACTGAGTTAGCCTCTGAGCGGCTTTGCAGCTTCCCCTAGGCACGTGCCTAGCACAAAGAACAGCGTGGATGAACACTGAAAAAGTCAGTCAGTGTGCTTTGCCTGCAGACTGTATAAAACAAGTACCATTCCCCTAGAACAGACAACAACATGGAGGCACAAATCACACAGAAATCTCATAACAGTGATACAAAACCAAGCCATCATTGTACAATTCCAGTCCAGAACTGCATCTGAAACAAAGCACTGTGTTTAGCTTTGGGCAGTTACTGCATTAGGCCTAAGCTTTTACACCTGCAGTAAGAGTCGAGACAGATTCAGATCAAGCGTTTCCATATAAGCAGATCTGTAACAGAGATAAGCAGTCATGTACAGCAGACAGGTGTGCCCTGTATGAAAGCAAATAAGCAACAACGCTTGACCTAAAAAAGGTTTGGCTGCAGCTGGGGACAGGAGATGGTTACAGTAAGCAGGCTGGAGCGCTCAGAAGAGTCTAACGGGGGACAAGCAACAATCATCAACTATTATTGGGTCTGCAACCGAGGAAGGCATTTCAGATTCCCTTTGTAGGAGATCTTTGTGGTGAATTTACAGGTTTTAATGGAGTGCTTCCTTTGTACATCTTTCTCCCTCTCAGCGTAGTACTTCCCAGTGCTCTGCGAGACCACTATCACTGTATTTTACTCATGGGAAACAGCAGCCTGCTTTTCAAAAGGAACATTCTTTTTGGAAGCACTTTTTACCAGAGAGATTTCATGCCTGTTGCATGAAAAAAGCTTGAAACGCCTGCTATTTTGTCGGTTGGCAGAAGGTACCTTGGATTGAAAAGTAATAGCTACGCTCATCGCATGAAATCTCAGCACTTTAGAAAGGTTATGGGTTCAGCCAGGTAGGACACACGATCTGTCTCAGGCCAAGAGAGACAAGAGCCACCTCCATGCATTCAGCACTGCATTCTCCAGTCCTTCTGGATGGGCTGGGAACCCACTATTGTTGCTGTGGATCGTTTATAGCTGAATTCCTCAGTTGCTACTACACCTGCCAATTAAATAAGAAAGAGGCCCCAAACAGCTATAAACCCCTGACCCACAGGCATGAATCTGCAATGTGTTCACTGCCCCTGATACCAATGGGACTCTGCCTATAAAACAAAGCCCATGATTCAGCACTGGGAGACTGGAAAGGAAGGAAAGGCGCCAGTTAAAGGAAAACTGCAGAGAAACACAAGGATTTCCACCGAAGTTACCTAAATACAAAAAGGAATAAAGCATTTAAGGTATCAGCTGGATGAATTTGCTAGGAACTTCAAATTAGTAATTTTTTTGATTAAAAGATTAGAAGAGTAAATAAGCAAATAGGAAATAGACTATTTTAGTTCAAATTCTGTACCTTTAAGATTTAATGAAAGTTATCAGCTAGCCATTTTAATGAATTTAGAAACTTTAAGATTGAAAATATTGTTATTTTAAAGAGCATACTAATCCTTTTATCCTAGGCTTTTTCATGTGTTTATTTCTTCCCAATCCAAACACTCAATAAGTTGATTGAAAAAAGAGAATAATTTCTGAGAACAATTTCTCAGTGGTACAATGAAGATAATACTCACCTGCATGGAAAATTCTGGTAAGTTTACAGATGGAAAAACATCTAAGTGCTGTGATTTATCTATACTGATTACATAATTAATGTAATGAAACCGTAAATCTTATTACCTTTACGCACTTTTTTGTTGAGTTTAGGTAGTTTTGAGCAGCAGGATTTTCTAATCTTCTGATCTAAGGTTGAAAAATAATACATTACCAGTGGAAACAAATAATACAAATAGCTGTATATATGCACTAAAAGGGTTAAAGTCCACAGACATTTCGATTAGCCTACTTACCATTGAAATCCTTGAACAGAGAGATCTGTGAAACAAAGGATCATCATGACTGATTTTTTCATCTGTGCATAGCTTTGTCCCTAGCACAGAACAGGAATTAATTTGTTCCTTTCCATCATTACTAGTAGATACACCAGATACGTTGCGAAGAATTTTCACCCTTTGAAATGTCACATGTTGGCAGGCAATACAAGCAGCAAATTCGAGCTGTTTTAACCTGAGAGAGACTTTGCATTCTTTTTATAGTTACATCACTTAATGAAAATATAAAAGATTACCAAGAGGAAAACAGTATCTCTGTGTCCATATGCACAAGAGTGTAAAATAAAATGCACTGGACAGGCAAAGCCATTTAATTATTCCCTCCCTACTAGACCTAAGTAAGTGAGCTGTTGATTACACTTGACACCTTATGTGCTGGACACATTAAAGGGAGAAGAAAGATTGACTCTGGAGCAGAGGTGGAGCAGAAAGGACAGAGGTAGGTGATTTCTCATCAACAAAATCTCACATATGCTCAATGTTTCTGGAAATCCCTGTGGCACAGTTCTACAGCCAAGGCTAGTGATGGTGGCTGCTCCAGCATCCAAGAGGTTTGAGGTGTCTTGTCACCATCACTTCATTCTAATGTAACAGGTTTTACATAAAAAGTACATTCATCTTGCACACCCAGGCACTTCTACTTTCCCATCGGTGTGTTTACAGATAAGGAACAGTGTCCTTTGCACACTTCCCCCCACCTTCTGACCCAGTGAAGCACTAAACCCCTAGGATGCACATTAACAAAAAGGGAACATTATTACAGGATCCTGTGTGTATTCAATTGAGTTTTATTGGGTATTGCTGTCTCCTGTCCTTCCTGGACAGGCTTCTGCTATGCTCCTGAAAACCCATCTAGTAATTCTCCAACTCCCTTTGCACTGTTCCCTAAGTTTCCCTCAAGGGGCCTAGAAAGCCTGAATAAATAGACATAGAAAATGCGAGGGGAGCCAAGGGACTTCAGGTACCACAGCTCTAGCAAACAGCTCTGCCACTCAGAACAGACTCCAGTAAATGAGAAAACTGGGCAGCTGACTCGACCAGTTTGAAAGACAGCTTCCGCCTGCTTCTCCACACTCATACTTACACATAAAGTGATTCTTATGAGGTTTCTAGAAAATATGAAGCATGGTAAATCTGCTGCTCCTGACCTTTGGACAGTTAGCTTATTTGTTTTTCCTTATCTCATATTCATTCTCTACATCTTGTGTAAAATAAACACCATGGAACAATCATGGCGGGTCTCCGAGATTTACAATATCAAACATCAAATCTGAACAGGTAACTCTAGAAGTTACACCTTTCACTTTAAAAATCCTATGAAATTGTCTCCCTGAAAACCCAGAATGGCATCTCCAGACATGTGGCTATAGACAGATGGAAAACTCTCTGTTTTTTAAGATTTAAACTGCTCTGTGATTTTGCACACTTTGGAATACCGCAAAATGGCAACCGGGTGCCACAAGGTAATACAGCAATTAAAGTGTAGAATATCAGTGGTGGGGGGCAAGTCAAGACCGACTGACGGTCAGAAGAGCTACTCTCGCTTGTTTCCCTATTCTGTGAAGAACTTCTCATTTACTCTATTTCTGGTGACCTGGCTGTTCCGTAAGGGTAGAAACTTTTTCCATTAATGCATTTCTCACTATTCAGAAAATGTATTATTTTTATATTGGCAGATGGTTATCTACTGGAAAAACATAACAGGAATTTTTTTCAGAGGAGCAGGTTTCAGAACACAGATTAGGGTAAAAATTAATCATGCTGTACTACATGCAACAGGCAGTAACAGAGAGGAAGCACTATGTACAAACCAAAGCATTGATATGCAACCACAGTCTGCAGCCTAAGCCCTTTCCTAAATTCATTGTCGCCTTTCTAGTTATCAAGCTCTGTTTGTTTTCTTTTTAATTAAAATCAACAGAGAATAAGCATTTTATATCACAAAAGGAAAGAATAGGAAAAGAAAGGAGACAGTTGTGTTAGAAGAATATACTGTACCTTCTGCAGTAAAGACATTGAGGCACAGAAGAAAGACAAACAAAAAGCCACAAAGTGCCAGGAGCTTCATCCTTCCAACTAGTCACTAGATATCTTCAAGGAGGCTGAAGGAGCGTTCTGGTCTGCCTCCAGCAGAACCTCACCTTTTTATAAGGTGGACTGAAAAGAATGCCATGTTCAGAATGGGTGGAGATTTGGCCTTTGTATTGCACCTCAAGGGATGAAAAGAAACAGCCCTTCCTATTACTAGAAGCAGTTTACTCAAAATCAGGCAGCAGTTAGCTGCATTAGAGTATCCCAGCAGTTAAAAAGGAGCACCTGGCTTTGAGTATTAGAGTATACAGGGATGCTCTGATGCAGAGTGTTTGTCCTGTGGTTCACAGCAGCCTGCTTAGGTGACCTCGTGTGCTCTTTTGCATGCTTGGAAAGGCAGAGAGCACAACTGAAATGAAGCTGTGTGGATGGTGAACTGGAACTGAAAAGGTAAACCAAACCCAGAGGGTTTATATCAAAGCAATTGCCAGTGTGTTGTTAACATAATTAACAAGACAGCTGGTTAAGCAGAATATTACTGAGTTTATTATTAACTACTCAGTATCTATTATATCTGGATAATTAAGTCTGTTACAGATTCCAGTTAACAATCAAGATAAAGAAGTCCATCAAATTCAACATAGTATCAAAGTTCAGACAGCATGCATTAAAAAAAAAAAAAGTACTTCAAGCAGGCATAAACTGCAGAGCTGAGTTTCTCAAATAAGGCAAAAGTTTAGGTTTGGAAGCATCCGATTCTTACAGATTATTCTGATAAGATCTGGGTCTCAAATACCAGAATATGCTATGAGCTATGTAGCCTTAAAAGCTGGGGCAGCACCTGCAAGCTGCAACCTGCTCAGGCTTTGAATTGCAGCAGGACAGAAGGCTTCACTCTGGTGCACATACCTTGCCCTCTCTCCCCCAGCCCCGAACTTCAAAGGTTTCATGTTTCAAGTTTTGGATTTGGCCTGTTTCTTGCATCGGATCCGCAGCCTTCCAAATGGGGTCACCCCTGTATCTACCAGTTTTAGCCCAAAAAGCTTATTTCTCCATTCCTACCTAGCAATATCCAAATATTGTGAAGATTGCTAATGCCTGACAGTCTTTTTTTTTTTCTCCAAGGCTGATATTAGGAAGGCTCTAGGATCAAATCACTAACACCGCTTGCTACAGATAGTATTACCTTCAAAGTGCTTTATGAACAGCCCTGCCTCAAAACCGGCACACCTCAGTCACTCAGACTGCAGTAAGGTTTTTAGTTCACGTCACTGCTAAACTACTCAGAACGGACGTCTACAGTTCAGTTAATGACACAGAGAAAAATGAATGGGACAACAGAGCGTCGATGTCATTTTTATGATCTCAGGCTACTTTTGAAGAGTTGAAACATATGAATGCAAGTCCTCATCTTGTACTTTTAAAACCAGCGTTTTTGCTGGTTAACACAGAATCAATCCTTTAATTTGTAGAGAAGTTCTACACTCCCCTCTGAAAGGGGAACAATCATTACTATTACCAAAGTAGATTTTTTCAGTTGTTTATAAAAGAACTAGTTATATAAAATATTTAAACTAGAACTAGTTACGTAAACTAGAAGCATTATAGGAAGGACTTTTTGACACGGTCGCATCTCTGCAGTCCATTTTATTAACTGAATTAAATTTTCAGCTTCAATGTACCAACAGAAATGTTACATTTCTTTGGATGAACTCTAAATGCAGTGAAGAAAGTGCGACCTGTGTAGCTTTGATCACAGACTGAAATCTAAGCTGGTAACAGCAGAATCTCTTCAGCCTAGCTTTCCTGAAGTGATCTTTTCCATCTTATCAGCAACTTTCTATTTTAGCAGACCCAGGCTGATTTATTACCAAAGAATTTCAAACTTGGATTTGTGCCAGTTATGTGGCACAGCCCATCCCACTCCAATTCAGGAAAACCTTTGACTGTCTTTCTGTCCAGTCTTGCTCAGGAAACAACTTTCCTGCGTAGGTTGTTAACCTACACCAAGATCTCAAGATGGAAATTCTCAGTTTTCTAGGCTAAGTGATACTCTTGTAAAGATGTGGTAGTTACCCCTTAACTCCCA
Source organism: Morus bassanus (assembly GCA_031468815.1). Taxonomy (NCBI): domain Eukaryota; kingdom Metazoa; phylum Chordata; class Aves; order Suliformes; family Sulidae; genus Morus; species Morus bassanus. Next base: position 11,589,810 of record CM062583.1, read on the forward strand.
TACTACCTGACAGAAAAGCTGAGGATGAGAGGGGCATGGGGAAGAAAATGAGATTTTAGCTAGGATGTGTGACTGGACAAACTATCTGCATTCTTCCACATATTAAGTCAAATTTTATTAATTAAATAGAAGAAGAGCAGGCTAGATGGTAATTCACTGTCAGCAAAGCTACTACAAAACACAAGAAGGAAAGGTACAGGCAGGCAAGTCATGCTGAAGGTCTAGCACAGCATGCAGCCCTTGCAATTATCTCCTTACTGGTGACTAAAAAGGACAGATACAAGACAGTTTTCTGCCATTTTTGTCACATCTTTTCTTTCAAAATATCCAGTGAGAGATTTTGAGCAGTGACAATCTCACTGCATATACCAAATAGCTGCACAGATAGCGGAGAACAAGTAGACATGACCTTTTACAAGGAAAAAACCCAACCAAACAAAAAACCAACCTAAACTGAGCATGTAGAACAGAGCTGGGAAATTGCATGGGATAGTCAGCCTACTCGCTAAGGTTTGCAGAAGATCTGAAATGTCAATAAGGCACATGAAAGGACAGGTAGGAGAGTCATTTTTCTGCAACATTCAGTCACACTGTCCAAATAGTGGTAGCGCTGAAGCAAGTACCTCTCTCACTTAGTGACTACAGAATTTTATCTCCATTACACTTTCTGAGAAAGTTCCGGGCAGGCTCATGTATACACAATGACATTGCACAATATAGGACAATAATTATCATCACAAAGGGAGTCTAGATATAAGCAGTTAAGAGAGATTCTCAGGATGGCTCTGATAATTAAGAAAGTAAAAACCAATATATGCCTAATTTCACAGAATTCAACCCACTGCACTTTTAAATCCTGAAATCTTTAATTGTTCTACATATTTAAGGCTCTGAAAACCTAGGAAATTACAATATCCTAAATTTTTGTCTTGTTAAAGTCAGTGAGGCTTTTTTTTACCAAGTTGACTCCAAGCCAAATTCTCCATTATGTTTTTGGTGTGTGGTGTGGTTTCTCTGGTCTTTTGTTTGTGGTTTGTTTTGGGGGTTTTCTGTTGTTGTTGTTTTTGTTTTTAAGAATCCCAGGTCTTACTGAAATGTCTGGGAAAGATGGGGCAACAAGGGATGCATGTGTGGAGTCTGAAAGCAAGAAAGGAAATAACATGTTATTTTCCCCATAATGCGTTTTAAGATGTATCACTACATATGCTTCTAGTTGAATTAATTCGGCCTTTTTACAGACAAAAATTGTACACTGAACACATGACTGAATGATTTTTTTCCAAAAGCTGTATTGCTTTGGTTTTCCTGGAGGAAAAAGAAAGGAAAGGTCTTGCTTTACTGGCAAGTCAACTTTGTGACTTAGCATAACCATATATAGGTAGCAACCATGTGAACAGAATGTTTTAATGGTAACACAGAAAAAAACTCCACCTGGTTTGTAATCAAAAGACATAATCTGCCTAAAAATAAATGGTTAAAGCTCTCATGCAGAAAAATCTTGTTACTTATTCTGACCATTTTAAAGATTTTTACTCCCCAAAACAATTTTAATTTCACTGATTTTAAGGTGGTTATTTCTCAAACTTACACTCAAGGTCTTCTCATGCTTCTCTTAAAGAGCTACTCTCTCTCCCCCCTCCCTGAATGACTCTGTTGATATCTTTGTTGATAACAGAAAAATAAAAAAAGAGAAATCGCATCATGGAGTGCATCTCAGCTCTGACTCTTAAAAACATAAAGGTGAACTAGAAAGGAAAAAAATCTCATAAAAGGCACACATTAATGTGAACCTACTAAGACTTTATAGCCAAAGAATTTTTCATGTAGTTTTAGCACTGAATAAAACCATCACCTTCTCTTCCTGTGTGCGTGGTAAGAAATAAAAAGTGAATACAGAACAGGAAGGTAGCCAGGTAAGATCACATGACAGCTACTGTCATTTCCAGCTATGTTCATGTAATGAAATTGGAAAAGTGCTGGAATGTTAAATGCACTACAGCTGCTGCCAACACCTACCTCAAAAAAGGAAATATTTTTCTTCTGAAATATTTACCATAGAATATTGGCAACAGGAGGGTTTACAACAACTTATTTTCCTAAATAACTGCACTGTAACTTCACTATTCACTCAAAGCAAGAAAACATGTGCTACTTGGATGCCCCATTTGCTTTCTGCTTGGAAGAGGCAGGCTGCTACTTGGTCTCCTCTGTTACAATGATCCAATCCTTCCAGCTACTGTGATGGGAAATGAGGCAAACCTGTACACTTACCACTGCATGCCCAAATACCCCACAGAGGGGAAATGGAGCAGGTGGTGGGAAGCTCTGCTGTCTGCCCAGGGGTACAGTTTTAAATGGTTTACGCTTCTGCCTTTCAGCCTGCTCTTGAATTTCTCATTCTGAGTTTGGAGAAGCCAAACTGACCACTTGTTTAAAAGCTATTGAGCCAAAAAGAGCACAAAGGACTTTGCCAGATGAGTCTGAAGTACTGCCCGCAAACCTCCAAGTCTGCTTGTTACCAAGGGAGGCTGCCACCTTCCCCACAGCTTTGGCTGAGCAGAGAGGAAGGTGTTACCTGCAAAATGTTTTTGGCGCTCAGGCCAGAAAGGATCAGTGATCACTACTCCAGAGCGTGGCAGAACAGTCAATTTCTGTATTTTCTCTTCTCCAACATGTACAACATCTGCAGGCTAGATACTCTCATCCACTCTGCTGAAGACACATCACCTTCTATAAGAGAAACTATCCTTAGTCTTACGTTCTTTGATTCTTAATCTTTATTTCACATAATCTGCCTATAACCTTTGCCGTTGCTGACTGCCTGTGTCCCCTACTTAGCATGTTCGTGCCAGTACTTACACTCATTTAGGTTAGCTTTTTAAATATCTCCTCACCTGGTGTTAGTAGTCACCTTTGGTTGCTGCCCTTGAGTCTGTTCTCTTTTCATATGGCTTTCTTCCCTTCTGCCACTCCTATGCCTTCTCTCTCTGTCATCCAGTTCTGCCCCAGTGCCCTTTTTCCTTTATTATGACCTGGTAACAGGTGAACAATATTTTTTGTTGTAACTATTTAACTGATTCCTACACACACTTAAGCTATTTTTTTTCCCAAGGCGTGAGTCTGCTTTTCAGCAGAAATATTTTGACTTCTCAATAAGACAAGTGCATGAAAACCTGAGTGTTCTTTTTTATGATTCAGTATCAAATCATATACATGCTCAGACTCTACCATCATTCCTCATGGGAGAGAGAGTTAAAGCATACAAGTTCCCACTCATCACATGGGCTAAATTCAGGATAATCTTGCATAATATTTTGTGGCTAGAAACCTGCTGATGCATACACCAAGCTGAGACAAGTTAGCATTTGAAATCTTGTGAGAAGCGGGAGCTCTCCATTGAGAGACAGAAAAGTTTGTCTTGCCATCACCAGTCTCCCCACCGAGCCGAAGCCGCTCTCGCCCGCTGCCAGGAAGCCCACACCCTCCCCGGCCGCAGTGGTAGCCCTGTTTCGGTTTCACAGCACACCCTTGCTACCTCGCCCATTCATCACAACATTCACCTTGCTGTAGCCACATCAACTCCATCAACCCGTATATTTTGAGACTACTTCTCCATCCCTCCTCATGACTGCAGTTTTCCATTCACTTCCTTTCTTATATAAGCAAGCCTTGAGTTCTGTATATACCAAGAAATACACCCCCATACTTCAGTGACATGCCCAATTATGGCTGGAAGGCCAGAAGTGGCTCAAGTTAATGTGGGTTTTGGTTTATTTGTTGTTTTTTTGTGCTACCTACTCAAGTGTTTGTTAAAACCCCCTGCTTTACAAGGGGACTTTTAGTATGACAAATATGTTAAGGAACGCTACAGCTATCGCAAAAGTTGAGCCTATAATTAAATTAGCATATCATAGACTGGAACTACAATGAACTGTAGTATGTCCCCATGCACTATGGAAGACATCGATTTAAGGTGCTTCAAATAATCAGTTTGAAGTTATGATTTAAAAAAGCAGATTTCAATACACACTCAATCTGGTATCACATTTGTTTTTTCCCTAAGGAAACGTTCAAAGTTGGTTAATATAACCATAACTGTCACATCAATTTTTACAAAACATGGCCTTTGCCTACAAGGCGCTACTACTTTTTGCATACCTGAAGGAGGTACAAACACTTCTTTTCACATTCACAGAGCTCAGTACATGCGTATTCTTCTTTCAGTATTCATAATTTTAATACACAAATTCACCTACTAGAGAATTAGGTGAGGAAGTTTTTAACTTGTGATTTTTGCAAGGCTCCTGCCTATACAGCTGACAGTCTTCCCATTTCATGATTCATGAACTCCTTGCTGTTGTAGTAAGACGAGTTAATCTTTGATGTCACCAGCTCTACCCTTCCTTCCTCCCTCCCTCGCTAAGATCCTGTGGAGGTGTTGGTTATCCATTACCTAGGCTAGGATAAACGCCTGCCTTTACCACAAGGGCTGATTTTTCCTTCCTTCCAATATTTAGCCCTGCTGCTCCTTTGTAAGTCACAGAATAGTGGTAGCAGAGGGGGGTCTTGGTTCTGTCTTTACCAGAGCTGCTCTTCTGCCTTATGCCCTTGACTATGCTGCATTCTTTCCCAAAGGGCACACATTCAGCCAGCTATCAAACACGCCCCACCTAGTCCTGCAACTGCTGTTCTTGAAAGCATGTTCAGCTCATTTCTCATGCCTGCTAATTTTCCATCTCCTTCCTTTTCAGCACTACAGCCAGTGCTTCTGTGTTGTTACTTACGTATATAGGAAGGTCAACTGGCATACCTAATTACGACCATAAAACTCGGTGGGATTTTTTGCAGGTCCAGGCATGACCCAGTGATATGTAAGCAAGAAGGCCAGACCTGACTCAGGTACATATTTTTCAGTTTGCACAGCAGAATACAAGATGAAATTAAGATCTCACCTTATGAAAATATTTAATATAATTAGCTTTGTAATTTTTATCGAGCTTGCCCCACCTCTAACACTGCTGGAAGCTGTGAGGTAACATGGATTGGCATTCATGAAACCAATATAATACTACACCTATGAAACAATAACACTTGACGTGCCTGGTGCCTTTATACAACTTATATTGCACTCCAAGACAAAGATGATTCCTCCCTATTTATGCTGATATTAAAGAGCAGGACAATTTTGTTTAACTCTTCATTATTTAAAAAGAATTTGGTAAGGCAGCTTATTTTTCCTTTGAAAAATGATCTTCAGTTTACAGCAAACTCAGAATTTAGAAATGGTTGCTATAAATTCACTTCAAATTTTGAAATGGACTCATTTTGAAAAGACAAAAATGCATTTAAATAACCTTCTCACATAGCAGTTAAGTAAGAACTGGATTTTTATTTCAACATTCAACCATCTCAGTGACCTTTAGTCACCATAGTAAAGTGGAGATGGGCTCTTACAACACAGGAATCACAGTACACCAATCTGTGGCCACTCTCAGTGAAGATGGCTGTTCAGACCTGTAATCTGGCACTGGAAGGGCAGCTGCTACAAAGGTGAGTAACCTGCTGACACAAGGCTCCAAGATCAGTCACTAACCCAGCATTCACCCATCCCCATTTTACCGAGCAAGCCTCTGAACCCAAGTATAACACAGAATGGATGCACTCTAGAAACACAAATGTCTCATTCACACATACTCAGCATGTCTCAGAGTGATGACTTTTAGATCTAAAAAAATGCTCCTTTGCCAATGATGAACTGGAATAGGTTCAGAAAGACATGTTATCTTTGTCAATTCCTTCACTCAGTTTTGACACCATTTGGTCTGCTCTTGCAGACATCATCGTTAAGCTTCTGAACAAATCTTTAGCACTACTGTAAGGCATTTCTTTTTACTACCTTGTACACAGGAGCTAAGCTTTAACTGAAGGATAGTGGGTTTTTTTACTTTGTATGAATGAGCAATCTTGTAATATATTAGGTACTCCCACTTCTTGCTAGTGATCCTACAACAAAAAGAATACTGGAAATCTGTTTTTTAATCACCACAGTTTCACACAGAGAAATAGCACATCATCATCATCTTCTTGGAAACTGAGTTGGCCAAGAAGGAATTTGCCTGGGGCGGGGAGCAGGAGGGAAGAGCTTCTGACCACTATCAGGGAAAAAAAAAATAGAATATTTAATAGGAAAATCCAAGATTAAAGAGAACTTCCATGAAAAATACCAGTTAGACACTTTCATACATTGTACAGTGGTCTAGGTATCTATGGAAGTACTGGACTTCTTCCTAGACACTAACTTGCCACCACTGCAATGGTGAGATAGCAGAGGCACGATGATTTACTTGTGTCAAGGTAATGGCTTTTGAGTTATAGGTCTTCATTTACTGAGTGCAAGCCTAAATATCACTGCACCATGCCACCTAGACTGGACACAGGATGTACGCATCTACCATCACTACCAATTCACCGTATTCCTGATTGCAGTGATGGTCTGTCTGGAGATGAAGATCACTTCTTCCTCAGCAGTACAATACATCCTCATCCATCTCCATGTTTTCGTAGGAAAATGATGCCTCAAGTAAAAAAAAAAAAAGAAAAAAAAAGCAAACAAACCAAAAAAACCAAACAAAAAAAAACCCAACCCAAACCTAACTGCAAAACCAAACAAGAACAACTGCATTTCTTAAAGCAATACATCCCTTCAGGATTTCTGAAGAACTTGTAAGAGCAAGAGTGACTTACCAGATTCCTCTGCCCACCCAAGACAATGTGAGGAAACAAAATTCTAGGTATGATTGCAAATTACATTTGAGCTCCAAGGGAGTGAGAAGAAATACAAGCTGAGCTGAAATACAAAAGCTCACTCTCCTATTGATTGTGCCTCTTGCAGAGACAGATTCAGATAAAACTTGGGCTCTCAATAAAAGCTTCAGCAGAGTTCTATCTCATCAAATCTCTAGCTAAAAGTAAAACCACTGTTGATGAAGTACATGGGTTTTCTTCCACTCCTTCCTAGTCACATAAATACAACTGAGGTGACAATAAATGCTTTCGGGGACAGACTGTGTTCATTGCATTGAAATGGTGCCCAGTGAACTGGATCACGGGATTTTAGCTCGTGCAGGCTGACACAAGTAGCTGACACTAAATCAAATGATGGAACCTTCTCCTCAGACGAATGTCTCTCTGCAGGAGCTGGCAGGAAGAAGAGGAGTTGAAATTCATACCATTAGAGAAATGTAGACAGCCTTAGCCTCTAAACGCCTTAGTTCAGGTTCTGGACTTCGTATTACCAACTTATTTTGGTTGTGTTAAATGATGAGCATATCCACAATGTACAGAAGAGCCAGGAAGAGGCCACAGCAGCTGAGTAACAGCATTTATACCCACTCAGAACAAACTCCTTCTGCTATCCCTGAAAACACCTCCTGTAAGATCAGTACAGACAGGGTTTATCTATGTTTTTAAGAAAGAGATCAATTTGCACATCAATCACAAAATCTTTCCAGAAGCCCTAGGGGCTGACAGCTGCACAGTATTTTCTGCTTTGGAGGTTTGCCAGCTGAATTAAACGCCTTATCTATTCACACATTTTTCATTGAACCACTTCATATCCTTATACTAATTTTTCTGGAACCAAGCGTTGGGCAACCAGACTAGTTGTTTTGTATGGAAGACCTGATAGTGTCTTCCATTCCTTCTTTCAGAAAGATGATAGAAGAAAAGGCAAAGAAAAAGTGCTTTCTCAAGCAGCAGCTGAGAGGGAAAGAAGGACAATTCTTTTAGAGCCGTGGTAAATGGCAAGAGAGATAATCCTCCCTGTTTAGGTGCCTGTGTTTTTCCCCACTCTGGGGGAAGAAGTGACACGCAGTGGGAACAGATCTGCTTCCATAACGAGAAGGCTACACAGCTCCTCTCATCACCCCGTCACAGAGGTGCGAGCTCTGGCAGATTAACTGTCAAAAACAGTTTCCTAAATCACATCGTTTGAACTAGAGGACCGGACTACTGCAAGAAGAAAAACGTTTCCCTCAGACATAGCACACTTAGCACTGCATCCAATGTAAATGTTTTTGGACTGAAGCCTTGCCTCATTTCAGTACGCTCTCTGTTTAGAAGCCTACAGCTACCAGATAAACCGGCCCTCATCACATCTGAGGCCTTGAAAGACTACAGAGAGAACAGAAATCACGTAAGAAACCAGGAGGAAAGGGACACATCTGCTATTCCACCTTCACCATTTTGCCTGCAGGAGAAAAGTTAAAAACAAGCAAAATAAATACAGCTACAAGCCCCACCTTAATAGGGCAAGGCTGTCCAGAAGAGCGACCCGTGAAGAGACAGAAGGGTGAACACACAGAGCTTAGAGACCACAAACACCACACACAAGACTCACAAGCGCGTCAGCTCCCAGCTCTGCAGAGGCTTTACTTGCAGGGCACAAACTGAGAAGCAGCAGGACACTTGCTGAAAAAGCTCTGTGAAAGATGTTTTAAACCCTGCTCCAGGACAGTCTCCTAAGTGATTATAACTCACCATAAACTGCTAGGAGAAATGATAATCTCAGTGTTGCTCTTCATTCTGGTCTTTGCTGGTTACTGTATCCCAGATGCTGTCAGTACTGCCTCTAACATAGTGAATACTACTACAGCCTGCAAGTTTCTACACTACATACCCTTCCCCTTTGAAAACAGAGGCCAGCACATATTCCCAGAGAACTATGTTGGTTCACCGTAACTAGTTTAGGCTGAATTAAATTAACTTTGTATCCTGAAAGTTCTTAACGCTCCCTGCCTTCTTACAGCTCAAAAGTTAGTTTCATTTATCTCTAAATTTAACAAGACCATTTGCTCCAACTGTTTTATTGTCCTTATGCCACAAGCAGCTGCTTCAACCTGGTTAGAAAATATTCTCATATACAAAATGCAGATTCTTCTCAGAATGGCACGAGCTTGTAACAAAATATTAATGAATCTTATAATACATTAGCATACCACCTCCAGAAATAATGACTCTATATGAAGACTGCAATTGTAAGAGTTTATCTAGTTTCTTTCTGGCAAGTGCAAAAAGACACTCTGGAGCATGCCTTATATTTAATGGTAAGAACACGAACTACTTTTTTCAAGATTTTGAGAGACATCCTTTGTGCCTTTTGAATATAAAGTATTAGTAATGTGAATCTAAGGATGCCTCCCTTACTCCCCTGGATGATTCAGAAATACTTAACTCTGCACTCAATTTCCTTCCCAGCCCCCAACTCACCTTGGCAAAGAGCAACAGCCTTTTTTCAGCTGCAAAGACATAATACAACATTTGCTGCTCCTTTCATAAAATTAATGCCTTGAAAACTGTTGTACAAATGCCTCAAACTTCCAGATGACAGACTGAAGTCACAGGTTAGCAGGCTATATAGAGATCTGTTTTCATTCCATCTCCTGTCTCCAACCACTCTCCTGACACACTTCTGTCTTACAATTTTGTATATTCTTTGACCTTATTTGTTAAAGACCTTTCCTTCTCCTGGGCAAGTCTGAAGATGACCCTAGTTCATTGCTTCTAGTCTTCCATTTCCAGTTTGCTTAAGAACATCTCCTGGTTTCTCACTTCTCCCACTGTATCTTAGGTGGCATTTACATGAACTTCAGCTAATTCCCTGAACCACAGGTGGAACCTGAGGAGGAGGGAGCTCAACTTTTTAACCCCCCTGTCTCCTGGAAATATTACACTCCCAGCTGGCTTTTTTTTTTTTTTTTTTTTTTTTTTGGTGGAGCTCTTTGTCCCCGCTGTACTTACACACTCTCTGCCAAGGGAAGTACTACTCCCACCCAACACCCACGTCTGCCCCACTACCCCAGTTAGATGCTACCACACACACACGCTCCAATGTGAAGGGGCACACAGGCAAAAGATCAACCATGTTGCTCTTGAGGCAGTTCTTGCTGCCTTGGACTACCTGACTAACCAACCTGGAAACATGGTACACATCTTTGTCCACTTTTATCGGTACGAGCTACCAATGTGATTGAATCCACTGCAGCCACCAAACTGTAGATTCTCAATTTTGCTGTAAAACAAACAAAACAAAAACCAGAAAACCTTTTCCACCTCACCCTCCCCTTCTTCCCTTGTAATTCATGGATACAACTACAGCCCAAGCAGGTAAAGTGTTTTTGACAGACTTGCTCCAGTTAACTGATGAAATGGACTCTCAAGTGCCACTGCTGTGTAATTAAACAGACTTTTACATCTCGAGCATAAAAAAGGCCACAACTCAACCATCCAGCCCAACCTCCTGCATAACTTCTATTCCAAAACATTGCTCCCAGTAACCCCTGCACTATAGCATGAGATCCAAAACTGACTTGAAGACTTCAAGAGAACTGACCACAACCACCATTAACCTGTGGCTAGTTGTGAAATTTCCCCGCTTGAACTGTGTTCCTAGGTTCCACCCCATTTTATGATTGTAATACCGTCCTGCTTCTGGCTAATGAAACTTGTGATTCCCTTTCTTTTTTCCTGCTATGCTTACACACAAATATGTATTTCTCCTGTATTATTTGTCAGTTAAGTGGCTGCTTAAGTTTCCTCTCACTAACCCATACTAAACTTCTTAAGTCTCACTCAGAAACATGAAAACTGTGTTTTCCTTAAGTATGAGGTTATTTACTTGAAAGAGGAAACCAAGAAAATAGCTGATCTTGCTTGCTCTTGTGACCAATTTCTCTCGCTCCCCTTAAAAATAGTTATTTAAAAACACCCAGCAAAATTCTGTAATAAGTGTCTTTACTAAAAATCAATAAAGGAATACAATTATGTACAATGCTCTTCAACCTGACCCAACAATGAATCAAAAGAGGAAAAAAAAGAACCTCTTATGACTTTATAACCAACTGTTACTAATGAGATGAACAAGAGCCCCCCCCCAAAGGAGAGGGCAAAATAAAGTCAGCAAAATAAATTAAGTAACATTCCTTATTCAAGAAAAAAAATTCAGCTTTACTCCTCAGCTAGTTTTGGATTTCTAGGAGTTTATGCCCTCCTAATAACAACCATTTTCCCTTCCTAGTTTATAGAAGTGTACGAACAGGACAATAAGAATTAGAGGGTCTAACCACAGTGTTAAGCAGCTTTTACAGATCTGAAATTTAGGATATAAAGCACCTAACTTCATTCTGGAAATATTCAGTGTTTAGGAGGAAACAAAAAAAAGCTCTTCCTCAGCTGTATTTGCTCTCAAAGCTGCTGAGCAAGACATACTTAATGGATCCTAATACCTGCTTAAAAGAATCTCTCATGTTTTACAATTAGACCTCTCAGTTGAGGGACCCCCCCCCAAATAAATTGCTTACAGTAACACCACCCTAATAGGTTCCATTGATAAATCTAAACAGTTTTGCAGTTCTAGAAAGTTTTCAAGTTGTCTGTTTGCATTCCAAGAGCAGCCTGACCGTAAGCCAGCACAAGCTGTCAGACAGATGCTCTCCCTGAAAAAATGGACAGCTGTTCTTGTGCCTATCAAACTACCTCATTTTAGATTTTCATCCCTTCCCAAATTAAAGCTGTCTTATGATAAATCTTAATTCTTCACTTAAGACTTCAAATGTAAAGGAACAGCTCTTCTATCTTGTTTTTCCCTTTTTGGAGACCCACACTAGATAGCACAAACAGGGTATTTTCCTACCAATGCAATCTCAACCCCAGCAGTCAAGCCACATCTTTTCAGAAGACTGAGCAGAAACAAGGCACTGTTTGGCCTGTTTTTTCTTAAAAGGTTATTTGACCTTCCTGTTGGTCTCACTTTCCATGCAAACAGCTCCCTTAAGTAGGGTATTGTGTTCTACACCTGCTTCAAACCACCCAGGATCCCTCTCTTGGTTCATAGTCAACCTCTAAAACGCTGCCCTCAGAATCTAGACAAAAGGAGTTTTGCCCGTTTTCATTTTTTACAGGCACAAATATTAGAATTTTGTTGTAAGACAGCTCCCTGTAGATTTCAGAATTTGAGGACAAGGACGCTGCTGTGTTCAGCTACAGCAACAGTATGTAAAAACCGATTAAGCATATGAAATTGCTTAAAAAGATAAAACCCTCTAAACAGGCTACTTACACATGACATGATCCAGAGATTTCTTCCATCCAAGTGCTAGATTTTCCTTCAGCTGTAATAGTGCCAGGAACTAGATTGTGCCGTATAATCTTTGGGCACAAAGGAGTTGCAACAAAGGTCTTCACAATCCACTGTTTCTTCCCTATGATTGAAGGGACTAAAAATACTGCAGTATATGACAGACAGAAAAGCAGCACGGGCTGTAGTCAGCAGCCAGCAGGTTACACTAACAGAACCACTTGAGGCAAGTGTAGATCAGCATCTTCCCTCTGGGAAACATCCCAAAAAAGATGTTAGCCAGTGAAACTGGAAATCTTCGTGGATTTTTTTACAGAGGAATATGTACTCTCTTACAAAGAAAATTGTAGCCAAAAAAAATTTATAGTACTCTTCACCAAGTTATTAGTGCAGGGGTACTAAAATATTTCTTTTAACACACAAAGTGAGAGTAGTCAACTTGTGAGGCTAGAATTTTATTGTTCCATAAGTCAATACATAAACATAGCATATTTACCAGAAATCGAAAGTTTGAGTTGTTGACATTGGCTCAAAACTTCCTTGTGCCCAAGAACTCACCTTTTATTCCAACATATAGCAATAGAGTTTGGTAAGTATAAATTTCTTAATGTTAAATCAATTTCACTGATAGGGAACATTTCTTTTTGACCAAGGTAAACAATACCAACTTGGACAAGAGTTAGGAACAGACTAAAGCATACAACAGTATAATAAATTTATGACACTTGGGTTTACAGCAGGCCATCCTCAATTCCTTCTCTCTGTGCCAATTGTACAAGCTTGTAAGAGATGAGCACTTGGAGCTCTTCTGAAGGACAAGGCTTCATCTGCAATACTGACATTTAGTCATTGGAAGAAAGAAACACCTCTATTGCTATCCAACAGTTTGATAAATCTAACATCAAAAGAACCTAGCTATTATATCCAGTCAACATTAAAGCAAGGAGTTCTCATGCGTACTCCAGAAAGACTGAAGTTCATATGGGACAAATGCCACAGTTTCCTCATCTTGTCTCCTTTATACTTTTTGGTCACCTCACCTGTTAAATCCAATGCATTTCTGACAATTGCTTAAACCTTTCTGGAATTTCTGCCCAGGCAGAAGTCATTACTGCATTTAAGTGCCATATCCAATTTGTTCAGTTCTTCTTAATGTGTCACTAAAATACCATTTATGCAATCTTAACTGAAAACTGATGCATCTCAACAGCATTTCATGAAAGTAGCTTGCATCGCTATCTGCATATGGGATACTAGTTTAGAAATTACTTCCTTTACTATGCAGTAACAGTAAAAAAAAAAGTAAACAGTTGAACTGCTGTCAAACCCATTAAAAAGCAGATAGACTATTTTACTCATATATTAAAAATAATTTACTTTCCCAAAATAATGTGCAATCAGAAGCAGTTCACACTATCTTAAACACAGAGATGGAAAGGGTTTGAAGAAAAACTATTAAGTCTGAATCACATTGCACTGAAACAATATGCTGAAATGCTTTGAACTCCTGACTTGCAGCAAAACTGCTTGTAACCATGAATTTTTATTTAGTATGTGCACTAGGTAGGCTGTCAGACAGCTGCAAAGAGGAGTCTCGGTTTACTTTCTCCTGCCACCTCCACCACCCGCAAGCATGGCGGCCACCCGAATGAAGATGTTCAGTGTGTCTGTGTAGATACCCATGCACCTAGGAAAAAGGAAATCAAAGTTAATATGGTTGAACAAAAATAGTTATTATTTGGTGTTTCACACTATTATACTTCATTGTTAAAAACCTTGAGGAAGCATCTGTAACAAAACCCAACTACGATTGTCCTAAGTTCTCAATACGTCAAAAAAACCCTGTATCCTTGTTCTACCGTCTCTGCCAGGAGGAGCTATTTACAGAAGTCTTCACAGACAGTACACTGTTCTCATACAGTAGCCCTCTACTTTTATACTGTACTTTTATCTGTTTATCTCCAGGCATTTTGAAGAAGGTCAGTATTATTCTATTTCAAGTATAAGAAACCAGAATCAAGGAGGTAAACAATTCATCTAAGATCAGACAAACGTTTTCAAGGAAGTTACCTGTTAGTCAGACTTGGTCTTTACTGAGAGTCCTTAATCCTCCTTTCCCTATCACACTGTTGAAGCTTTTTTATTTGGAGACAAAGACTAGTGAATATTAAGTGACTATGAAAGAGTTAACATCAGCTCACACAAAAAGCGTTAACAAATATTTTCAGAAAGCAGCTATAAATTCTCCTAGCAATGCTTTAGAAAACAAAAATACTTTTTAGAATGTACTGCTAGAAACATGTGACACCACACATTCAATGCTGTTTCTCTAATTTCAGGCAGATGGCTTCAGTTTTAACTCCACTAGCTATTATCACATTGCATTTTTAAATCCTGTGGTTCTTCACATTTAACAGCAATACACTTTTGAACAGTAAACAAAAGGTCTCGCTGTTTTTAAAGCCTACTTCAATATAGCTTGAAGCAAATTCTTACACAGACATTGAGATCAGCTGTGTTAACACAGAATACTTACGCATTGATTGGATCATATTTTGTTACTCCATAATACGGAATAGTTTCTGCGCGCTTGATAACATGCTGCGTATCGTAGAGCAGGAACATGCCGAAGAGTACCAATCCACCATAAACAGCTACTGAATATAAGCCAGCACCAAAAGCAGAAGTAGGAGGCAAGAACATAGATCCTGGAGAATAACGTACAATAGTGTTAAAGAAAGCTACTATGTGTATCTGCTACTCTGAGAGTTGGGTCAAACTTCAGTTACCCTAGCACTTGTTTTTCAATTCTCAATCTGTGGTGCATTTTCGATACCAAGAGCTTCAATAAACAAGCTGAAGATGTCATATATACAACCTGATTCAGTAATTCTGAACCCCCTAGGGAATCATGTGTATGTTTCTCCATGTGAAAGTACTTCTGTCCCTAGGACTACACTGGCAGTAACTACAAATATAAGCCATCCCTACTGGCCATTTGTCAGATTAACAGTTGCCAGAACTGTAACTTCATGTTTGTTTGCTAGAACAAATTTAACAGGGTATTTTCTGCTGTGCTAGATTTGGCAAGGGCTATTTAAGGCAAATCTTAACTGGACAGAACAGTCTACAATTAAATGTGAGCTGCATCTTGGCAGCTTAAGTTTATAACCTACTTTATCTAACAGTATTCAAACAGTATTTTACCAATTGAAGAGGCAAGAACAAAGCCCAAGCCTATTCCAAGTGGTCCTCCCATGTTCAGAAACTTCTCACTCGGAGCACACATGGCCACAGTTGAGAGCCCTCCGACGATTCCAGCGGTATACCAGGCAGCTCTGATCAGCAAAGGACCACCCAAGAAGGCTAGAGGAGCCACCACTGCACCCATGACACCTAGCCAAAAGAAAACAAAACACCATCTGTAAGATTTGGAACAGTTCCGGTAAAAACACCACCTGCCAAAACAATTTTTTCCCCCCAGTCAGATAACTGGCTCAAACTTATCTACTTACATGACAAAATAACAGTGTGCTTGATTGCGCAGCTATTTAGAAGGGAGCATAATAAATTGGCAACCTTAGATTCTATGACCTGCTTTTATCTATCTCTGGAAAGTACCTCAAGGAGCTGGTCTTTGGAAGAAGGACTAACAAAAGTCAACATACTGATCTGTTCAAAACAGAGCTGGTAAGAGATATGTAGCATAGACTCATCAACTACATAACAGCCATATGAGTGCTCAACACGGAAAAGCAGGACAGTTGTCTTAACTAACTGTTGTAGCAGAAATCTAAGTCAGACTTTTTGCTAGAGTCTTGTATAAAACCTCTATTTAGTCCATTAATATCACGTTAGGTTGTTTAACTTAATAACAATCACTAAAATAAACACAATTTCTTCTTGGTAGAAATGTTAGCTTGAGAGGCAAATAAGATTCCAGTGCCTAATGCCCCCGTGTCTTTCCTGGACCATAAATTATTTCTGGCAAAACAGTTTTGAAAAATGATAGCTGTTGTTATTTGAAGTAGGTATCGTTAGTGAGAAACTGATCTGTACTCACAGCTTACGTGCCTGATGGGAACCTGTATCTAAGAAGCTGCAGTTTAATACTAAAATCTCTTTTTTTTTCTAGTCAAGTTTTCAAATACTTTCCTATACTGTACAGCTGAAGAACAGTAAGTGCTTACAGAACAATAGTGCTTACAAAAGGTATAGTACCAGAAAGCAGCCACAAAACCAAAGCAGCTATGAAACCACTATCCAATGTGGCATATACATATCTCAAGTTTAACTTGAGCATGACTTTTAGAAGATCCTGAAAAACGTTAAGAGCTGTGTTAAGGACACTTAAGAAATCTTCCTGACATTCAGGAGTTCTCACTGGTCTCTGAAAAATCTTAACTCTCCTACAGCAGTATATAAAAATTTACCTCAAAGTCAAAGTTTTGTTAAAGTAAGAATCTGGTTGCACTGAAGCACAGACACCCTACAATGAACACTAAAGCCACACACCTGAATGCATCATCCAAGCCAGATGTTTAGCTCCTGGACTGTTTTCATAGGATATGGACCTTACCAACATTCCAGCACCAATCATAGCTGCAAAAGTTGCACCTATTGCCTGTAAAAACAGCATTACAGAGCTGAAGTTAGCATTAGGGCATACGGTCTCTGTTCTAACCTTGTAGTCTAAAAGACAATAGATTAATTCTGAAAAAAGCAACCTAATTCGTAATTGGAGCGTTTGTCAATTTTATTTCTCTAAGGTTACAGTCAAATCTTTGCAGATCCTAGCCTGCAGTAATTCCCATTTTACTCTTACTGACCCTTCTAGGAATCCAAGTTTAGTGGTAAGATGGCAACAGTCTCTTAGTTGTTTAAGGTAAGTGAAGGAAAACATATGGTTCCGCCCCTTACTCTAATCCTCATTAAGGTACCTGAAATGTTAGCCTTACTTTTTTCTTGTACATTTCTCCACCCAAAGCCAATACTCAGTTCACATGCTTTTGCTGCCAATGATTTTTAAACCTCATTGCCTCCTCCTCCTGATAATTCCAAGCAGAATCATCCAGCAGCTAGCAAACTAGTCAGAAATGTACAACTTCGGTTTATCACCAAGGATGCATTATTAAATTAATCTCTGTAAAATTATGTAGGTGTTGGCATTTAACTATTATCGTTCTACTCCACTTAACACATTGAATATGTACTAAGCAGACACGTTTTGTTAGCAGTTTGGCGGGATGATTTGCCTACCAGTATTGTTTCAGCCTTAGCAAACAGCAGACAGCTTTCAAAGAGCTATACAGAAGAGCACAGGGAGGAGTAAGACTGCATAGGGACCTCAGTTTCCATTTTTAGAAAGCAATAGAAAGAGCATCATTAGCCTCAGATGGCTACTTATAACAGGTCCTTACTGACATATAGCTGGTAAGGATAGCATTGTATTTTTTTTGCTCATGTAGCTTGTCTTTGACAAACTATCAAAGAAGTATGGAAGGTGCATGCCAGCACATAATTAGAATCACCAAATCTTAAATCATAAAATATCATCAGGATGCTTAAGTAGTCTTTATGATAAGGACACTAGTTTTGCCTTATTTTTCACCAAGTAGTTTTCATTTCACATTTTTTATATCAACAATCTCATTTGGGGTCTTTTTCCTCAGTAAGTGTTTTTATTTTTATAACAAGCTTACCAGCCAGGAGCCTCTTGTCATAAGGCTCATGAGTGCCGGAGATCTGCTTACTGCTACAGCAGAGAGTGCTGTCAAGCCAATGCTTCCCGCAAAGTACATATAAGTAGAGTGAATTCTGTCTTTCACATACTGTGGCCAAATACTGAAAAATAAAGTCATACACAGCTGTTCTATGAATGAAGACCAATTAAAAACACAATCAAGCTGTTAACTATATTCATAGCTATGGATATAAGGGAGGCTTCATAAATGGTGTGGTCTAGCCACTTTTGCCATGAGTTTACCTTACAACAGGGGGTTGGACTTCTAAATCTTGCTGTTCTAACGTAACCTAACTCTCTAGAAACACTGCAAATTACAAATAATGCCAATTATAGTTCAATTCTAAGGAGGAAGCATACACAGGAAACAGAATAACAAATGCTTTTTAACTATGGAAAAATACAGAATGGCATATATGTAACAAGTTTAAGGCAAAGGTCTACAGAATGTGTACTGGGCACTAAGTAGCCTGCTCAGCAGCTCACAAATTGCTGAGTCACAGTGCACATGATTATCTGACATCACAAGGCACGAACGTCATTTTAAGAGCTCTAACAATAGCAACAGACCTAGCTGTGAATCAAAGTTTCTGCAGTATGATTTGGTCATACTAAGGACAGGATGCTTTCCCTGCTAACGCCAAACTTAAACATAGTGCACACATTTTCTCCCATTTTACTCTTTTGACCCATTACTTCAAGGCTTGCGTAGAAGAAAACTATAGATAGCCGTATCAATGAAAAGCTTCTCATTAATACAACTAGCAGGCATTCAGTATGAATGTGGATGGTCACTTCCAAATATAAATGCAGAGTAAGTAAAGCAAAATGACCCCAGCACTTATTTCTCCCAAGCCCATGCTTATCACTAACCACCTTTTAAGTCCAAGTAACTACATGGTTTCACCATCACAGTCAGGTTTTTGTTGGCCAAAAAGCAATATACCAAAGTTTTAAGCAAAATATATTTATTAGAGCAGGGCTTACACCAAGGTAAGAAGTGCGTTCAAAAAAGACTCTTTCCAACATGCTGTTTCAAAGTTTAATGAACAGTCTCACAGGAACACCAGGCAAAGTAGCCTTAACAATATGTTTTACAGAAGACTACCCTCCATAAATTATCTGTGGCACACTTTCTAAGACACATTGATATACTCTTCACAAATAAATTTCAAATTTAGCAAAACAAAGGAACTCACTTAAGTCAATATCCAGTTAAGCTCGGGTAATTTAAATTTTGCTTTCAGTTATACGCTTTAAAATCCTACACAGAGATAGGCAAGGGCTTTCTGTTCAGAGCTTAAAAAAAAATGTAAGCTGCACGTACACTGGGTGATACCAGTTAAAGAAGAAACGGATATAAGGAGGAGGGAATTTTGCTTAATGTACTCTTTACTTAAACCAGTAAGCCATCTTACTTACACAGCTCTTTCAATAGCTCCAATCTCACTGGACATGCCCATTCCATAGTAACAGAGGGCTCCCAGGCCAACAGCAGCCCCTCCAGCAACAATGAATTTCCCCAGGCGATCAGCTGTGTAAAGAAAAAGAAAAAAATCCACTCTCTCATGAATGCTTTTTCTTGGATAGTTAAAAACATCCTCACATGAGTTTTGTTGTATCTGCAATAGCTGAGCCATGTCAGGCTTCCTTCTTAAAGCACTACTTCAAGTCACTGGGTTCCAGTTCTCAACGAGCTACATGTGAAAAACTCTACGTTCAGCCTACCGACACAATATAGTGTCATAAAACAGAGTAAGAAATAAAGAGACCAGCTAGTAACATGCCAGGTTTACTGACCTTCACTGCAGTGACAGGAATTCCAACACAAAACCCAGTTAACAGGTTCTCCAACAGAAGAGTTCACCTATCAGCTGATTTAGTATACCATTTCACTATCCAACTTACTATACTTGCTTTTCTCCAACTGGAGAAAAGCTAGACATTGTGGCCTTTTTTCTTGTTCATCTGCCCTTAATGCTCGCTCCTTCAAGAGCTCTTCAGTAGCAATTAGATCCAAATCAGTTTAAAAAGGGATTTCCAAAGCTCATGGATAATAACACGATTTACTATTGGCTTCTACTGTCCGATTTTTAGATTTACTGCCCGTGTGCCACGTATCAGGTTACGAATACAAATATAAGTATCAATCATAAAATAGTTATAATTGAAGTAACAGTTGACAGAATGACAAGAGCAGCTGAGACCAAATACCTTCAGTTATATAAACTGCCTTTAAGAGTACAACTTTTCCTGATATGTTATTGCCAAGACACTATCTAGCCAATCTACATATATTTATCTATTCAACGCTAGTATAGGACATTTACAAGTCTGTTCTGCTGAACACTGCTATCTAAAAAAATCCCTTTGTAATCCACTGAAATTACGATCCACACTAGATGTGCTCACAAGCATAGTAAGCCAATGCCTTACAAAACCGTAGCACCAGAAATTTTTTTTTTTTTGCAGACTGTACATGCTGTATCCTTCCTTTAAACAGTATACAAAGAAGATGTAGCAAGGCAAGTGTTGATACATTTTTCAATATCTGCAACCATGTCTCCATTAAGGGACAATAATTTTTGACTTAATAGTTCTCAAAAGCAGCTTAAAGTAGAGACATCAAAAAAATTTCTTTATACTGTGACATATTTGCAGCTCTAAACTTTACAAGGAAAGACAAGCAGAGAAACTGTCTCCAGTCGTTTGAGGGAGATCACTAAGGAAACTTACATATGAAACAATATTCTCACTCTCTTTAACGGTTTGAAGGAAACAGATTCTTTCAAAGAAGTTTTAAGTTAAGCTTCAAAGATTCTCAGTATTTAAAGCAGAGCTCCTCTACCTTTAAGTGCTGTTTCTGCAGACGGCTCAAATGCTGCTTCTTTAATTTCCTGGCCAATTTTTCCACGCCTTACACCCGTTCTTACTCTGGTGGCATAACACTGTTAGATTCAGAAATAACATAAGAAAGATTCAATGAAATAAAATAGAACACATTTCTTACCAATTTACTTGCTACAATTAAAATTGCTACATAGTCTCTTATTTATCTGTGCTTACCTCCCAAAGACACGAAGCAACTGTGCTCAAGGAAAACAAGTGAACGTTACAGTTTAGGAAGCTTTGTGAATAGCATTCACACATTCTAGAAGTACAGAACCAATGGAATGAATTTCAGAAGCTGAAGTTTTCAGTTTGCATTTCTTCTACTCTAGTCCCACTGTACTAAACAAGGCCATAAGGCTTTTTTTTTTTAATGTAAAAACATACTCTTTATGTCTTTGTTTTAAAAAAAGATTATTTTGCTTTCTATATAAAAACACTTCATGTAAACACTTATGTAAAAAAAATATTCTTGCACAATACTTATACTTTACGGACACTAAATTTGGAAAAGCAGCATGAATTATTTGCTTTCAACTCTAGCCTTGATTTAGAGAAAAAACCTTGAATAAAGGCCTATAAACTGAGGATTTTTAAGGCTGACAAGCTCCAAATAAATACAGCATGCTCCTCAAAGTCTTAGTAAGCTACAAGAGCAACACAGATTAAACTCATATTTAAGTTCAGAAACAACTTTTGAAGCTCTTTACCATTTTTTCCAGCAATCTCTAAGTTATTATACTAGCACCTGAGCAACCAAGGGCTCACTTGGTTGAGCTGTGAGTTTGTTTTAACACTAAAACCTGAAATCTACACACATTGCTATTATGAGCTATCAGAGCAATAAAACTCAGAACTTTACCATAGCACTTTAGATTTGTTGTGTTTTGCATCTAATGAAATCTAGCCCGACACTGTAATTATGTAGCACTCGCCGCAGAAATAAAACCAGCACCAAGAAAAAAACCCAAGAAGAAGACATGCACACACAAAAAAAAACCCCTATGTACCTACAAACTTAGGATGCTTAGAACAGTTTTCTATGCTTAAGAGGAAAACAAAGGAGGTGAAGAATTTGGCACTAGCACTTTTACCAAGATGATGGCAAAAGAGCAATGCCACTTAACAGTTGTGAGTTACCTGGGCAGAAAGCAAAAATGAAACATCTTCTCTCACTGGAGAATAAACAGACAGCGCCTTAGGATAACAACAGTCCAGTTTCTAAAACTGCTGGTAAGACCCCTGATCGTCCTGCCATAGTTCAGAAGTTGCTCTAAGCTGGGCTGCACCTCTGAATGCATATTGGGCTAAAGCCTTTGAAAAGAAAGTTTTTACTTTAATATTATATTTAAGACTCTTACTCAGAAACAGGGAGCTAGGAGGAGGTCAGACAAGAATTTCTGCTCCTCCCACCTTAAATAGCAAGGCTTGTCCAACACCACCTGCCTCCTTTAAGTTCTTTATTCCAATAATTTCAATAGGAAAACAGTCATTAGAACAGAAGACATTATCTCAATTGCTCTTAAAAAAACCTGTTTTTTGATCAAGTAACACTCCTCCTTCAGTAAATTAGAGCAGGTACCTCAAACAAGCAGAACACTCGTGATCATTCAAAACAGGTACTCCGTTGCAAAGCGATTCTTTTGGCAAAACGCTCAACTCTTTAAAATATCAGCAGTTAGAACCATTAGAAAAAGAACTACCTTACCTGGTTAGGCTGCCACAGCCTGTATGCTTTTATGTTGGAGTTCCTCAAAGCTGGGGAAGCCCGAGTAATGGTGGGGCTGATAGTCTGGCATGATAGTGCCCTCAAGCATACCAGCCTTGCAGCCAGCATGGTTGCTTAGGTAATTTAATATGCTGTGTTCCTGCAAGTGCAAGAAAAAAAACATACTTTACTGTTTTGTTGCATGGCTTTCAGATAACAGGGTAAACTTACAGGACGTAGTGTACTTGAGGATTATTAGTAATGGAAATGGTACTATCACTAGCGTACCGTAATAAGAATCAGAACCTTCTTAAATATACAGTATAACTCTGTTCTACCTCTATTTGTCTCCCATTTCCATCAAACTTATCTCTCACAACTTACCTGAAACCAGGAGGACATACCACTTTTCATATGTATAAATTACATCAAGACCCTTTATGTACTTATGTTTGAGTTACTTTGGCAACTAACTTTGAAACAACACTGCGCGAGTACTCTGCCCACCAAATAGACGTTCAAAAAGATGCTCCAAATTTACATAAACTTCAGTTAAGTATAAACCCAAATCAGTAAATACAGTAACATGTGCGGTGCAAAGAGTTTGACAGAGGTTTTAAGGTATCCTTTGAATAATTAATTAGCTTTATGGACATAGCATTCAGTCAAGGTCACAGCCCAGAACACAAGTTCAGGTCATCTTGTGCAGTTTTGACCAGAGAACTGGGATGCCACTCATGGGCAAACTGACACCATAAGCCAACACCAGCCTGTGTATTCTATAGGTAGTATTAAAACCACTATCTTACCTCCATAAATAACGCATACGTTACACATTAAAACCCCGAGTCCTTGTAGTTATACGTACTTCAATGATGACTGTACACAGCCTCTGATACCACCACACACACCAACTACCGATATATTTTTCAAACAACTGCTCATAGCTTACAGGTACAGCGTCCAGCATAACTTAAAACCATTTTAAATAAAGGAAACTTTAAACACGCACGAGAAACGAGCACCCCCAGCGCTGGACAGCTAGGATTAACCACAGAGAAGAGAAAGTGAAAACATAAACCTGCCGCTAGAAAAGGTCACTTTGCTCTGGAGCTCTTTGCTTTTATAAGCGGAAGTGCTTTCGGAGACACACCCTGTTTCCACCACCGGGATGACACAGTCTGCAGAAACTTCCAGCGACAACTCTATGGGTTTGATCGTGGGCTTTTTTGACACCGGTATTTGAAGCAAAACAACTCAAGCATCAAATTAAGGACGAACGCCAGCAGAGGGTGAGGAAGAAAACAAGCCACCCTGGCCACCCCAGCACACGCAGAGCAGGAGGGGAGCGCTGCCACGCCACTGCGGCACCAGGGGCGAGGGGGCCCGACCCACCCCGCCGGGGCCCTGCTCCCGCCCCACGCACCTGCGCGGCCGCTCCTCGCCCGCCCGCTCGGCCCCGCTCCGGCCCCGCAGTCGCGGCCCACACCCGGAACGGCGCCGCAGGAGCGGAAGTGACGTCAGCCCGCGCCCCTCGCTCCCGCTGACTGGCTCGCTCGCCCCACGTGACTCCGGAGCGGGCAAACGCCATTGGCTCGGGGAGGCCGGGTGAAGCGACGCGCTGCGCCCCTGTGACGTGCGCGGCGGCCATGTTTAATAACGGTAGGGAAGCTTCTGGAGGCGCCGCGGGGCGGGTTCCGCCTGACGCAACCCTGCACGTCGCTACAGCGTCACTCAGGCACCGCCCGCAGCCTTCCCCGCAGTGCCAAGGGCGCTGACCGGCGGCCGCAGCGCCCGCAGCCGCCATTTCGAGCGGGAGCGGGGGCCGCGCCGGGCGGGCCGCCCTGGCCTCCGCAGATAACGGCCCCCAAGGCCCAGCTCCCCTTCTAGAGGCGGGGCCGGGGAGCGCACCGTGCCCGCCCGGAGGCCGCTGGGCCGCGGGCCCTGCGAGGCCGCTGCTCGCGCCTGCCGGCAGGTGGCACGAGCCGGGGGGGGGGGGGGGGGGGAGCACCCAGCCAGGGCGCCCCTGTTAACTTCGCCTCCCAGGAGCGCAACGACGCATCTTGTTCCCTGCGCCTTCCCCCTCCATTTTGTCAGCCACTCCGCTTGCTGGCGCAGAGTTCAGGATGGCAGGGAGGAGAGCTTTGGCAGCGAGTGCACCCGAGCGCGCTGCCAAAGGCGTGCTGGGCTGCTGTCGGCCTCCGTGGCTTGTGTCTGCCGTGCCTCGGCCCTGCTCGTGGCCTTTTTGTCACCTTTGCCGCTTGCTGCGTGTGAATTTTAAGTCTTGCCGTTCTCAGGGTGTCAGTTCAAGACCTTTCCATTTACTCCTGTTATGGCAGAGCTAGTCTGAACTGGGAGGTAAATCTCCCCCTTTGTTAACTTCTCCTTGGAATTACACCTCTCTTCCACGTAGATATATATTACCTGCTTTATAAGGCGGGTACCTGCATGCCAGATAAGCACGAAATACAGTATTGTGTACATAAATTACAGAAATGGGTGCTTCCAGCCCTAATGCTAGCCTTCCCCTGGGCAGAGCCTTGCAAGGGCACTCCAGCCTTTCCAGGGGCTAAACATTCCCCTTTTGGCTAAACTAATTCTCTGTCGGCAGCTTCTTTCAAGCCTCGATCCAACTGGAGCTCTGAGCTTTTTTCCAAGTTTAACCCTAAACTAAACCCTAGGAAAGACACAGCAGCACTTTTGTAGACTATCAATTCCTCAGGGCAATATTCTTTTTGCAGCCCTTCATTTCCTTTGGCAGCTCAACTCCAACTGGAGATCCATCTTTTCAGTTCCACCAGCCCTAAGCCTAAGCTGAGCCAAAGGCTTGTGACAGGGCTCAGTTGAGAGCGTTATTACTGGGAGAAGAATTCTTTTGGCAGCCCTGTTTCTCCTTTGCCAGCCCTTTTCCAACCCCATCCCAGCTGCATTTCAGGCTTTCTTGTTCTCTCAAGGCTAGTGCTAATCCTAACCCTAGTTTGAGCTGTGAGCCAGGCACTATTGAGAAACACAGTATTCTTCAGAGGAGAACTCTTTTGGTAGCCCTGTGCTTGCTTTGGCAGTCCCTTTCCAGCCCCACTCTAGCTACAGCTCTGCAGTTTCTTTCAGCCTTAATGCTACATATGAGCATAGTTGTTCACAGCCAAGTAAAACAGACTGTGAGAGCCTTGAGCAGGATCAAAGACAAATATAACAACAACAAAAAAAAAAAAAGAGGTGCTGAATGTAGACTTAAGTGCAAAAATAGAATGAGAGTTACAGATACGCTTTTGAGGATTGTAAGATTAGCTTTTCTACATCTTGGAGCCTCCTTGATGAAACTATATCAAAGGAAATACAGTGAACTGCTAGTTTGCAAAACGCAAGTCAGATAAGAAAGATCAGATGTGGGAGAGGTCTAAAAATGCACCAGCACTTAGGATCTTGAAGAATAATTTGAATGAGAAGAATGAAGCAGAATAACACACGATAGAAGGGGGAATTTCCATCAGAGGGGGCCAAATCTAATGGGATTCAAGGTCTGATTCTTACTTACTCTGATGCTTGTTTGCTTTCCTTTGGAGTAAATGAAAATCCAGAACTTTGAAGCCTGTTGCCCCAAGGTCTCCTACAACGGAAGAAAAAATGCCAGTTTCAGGCCTCAAATACATTGTTTATTTAGAGACTTCTAGTGTTTATTTCAGAGTTTGTAACACTCTATAATTGTTGGGTACTAAAGGATTCATTACAATAATTAAATTTATAATTCAGTTATTAATAGTCATAATTTATGCAAGAAATCAAACATCTCTTTTACTGCAGCATGTAATCATGTAAAAAAATCTCCTGGGACTTTCAAATAAGATCCTCAATCCAGCTCTCTCCCAAATTGTTTCTTAAATAGATAGTTTTGCCAGCAGCAACCAAATCCACACAGGGCTCACACTGCAGCAAATTCAGCTGTTGAGGCTTTTTCACAGAAACTTGCCTGCTAGCAGGTACTCCTTTTCTATTAGATGGTCAACACGTGTAAATGCTCTAGCTAGCGAAATCGGTGCCTGAGTGGGAAAAGGTGGCCTCTTATGTAAACAAGTCCCAAACCATCTAAGAGTTTTTGAGTTAAAACCAGCAGGTTGAATCCTATCTGCTGGCACCGCTGTAACACGACCGTTTCTCTCAGACAGGAAGGCAATAGCTGCAGTCACTGTGCCACCTGGTATTACTGCAGAGCTTCAAAGCAGCTGGCTGTGCTTTTGCAGTAGTTTAAGCTCATGCTGACAGAAGCATGGATAACAGCATAACAGTAAGGCTCATGAGTGAGATGGCAGCCAAATGCAGGCATAAAAATTCACGTTTTAACTCTGATGCACTGTTCCTTCAGATAGTTGTGCTACTGTCCAGGGGGATGCCGATTGGCTGGAGAATTGGACAAACAGGAATGTCATGCAATTCAACAAAAGGCAGTGCAAAGCCTGACACCTGGGGAGGAACAACCCCATCCACCAGCACAGGCTGGGGTGCCCAGCTGGAAAGTAGATTGGCAGAAAAGGCCCTAGGGGTCCTGGTGGATACCAAGTTGAACGTGAACCTCCGATGTGCCCTTGTGGCAAAGGCGGCCAGCAGCATCATGGGCTGTGTTAGGCAGAGCGGTGCCAGTAAGTCAAGGGAGGTGATTCTTCCCCTCTGCTCGGCACTGGTGAGGCCACACCTGGAGCGCTGTGTCCAGTCCTGGGCTCCTCAGTACAGGAAAGATATGGGCATACTGGAGAGAGTCCAGCAAAGGGCCACAGGGGTGATTAAGCGACTGGAGCATCTTTCACATGAGGACAGGCTGAGAGAGTGTCCTGGTTTCAGCTGGGATAGCGTTAATTTTCTTCATAGTAGCTAGCATGGGGCTGAGTTCTGGATTTGTGCTGAAATCAGTGTTGATAATGCAGAGATGTTTTAGTTGTTGCTCAGTAGGGCTTACACTAGTCAAGGAATTCTGCAGCTTCCCTTGCTCTGCCGGGTGCACAGGAAGCCGGGACAGGACACAGCCGGGACAACTGATCCCAACTGACCCCAGAGATGTCCCACACCATACGACATCAAGCTCAGCATATAGAGCTGGGGGAAGAATAAAGAAGGGGGGGCGTTGGGAGTGATGGCGTTTGTCTTCCCAAGTCACCGTTAGGCGTGATGGAGCCCTGCTTTCCTGGGGCTGGCTGAACACCTGCCTGCCCGGGGGAAGGGGTGAATGAATTCCTTGGTTTCCTTTGCTTGCACGTACAGCTTTTGTTTTACCTGTTAAACTGTCTTTATCTCAACCCACAAGTTTTCTCGCTTCTACTCTTCTGATTCTCTCCCTCATCCCACTAGGGGGGGAGTGAGTGAGTGGCTGTGTGGGGCTTAGTTGCTGGCTGGGGTTAAACCATGACCGTCCTGTTTGGCACCCAACATGGGGCTCGAAGGGTTTGAGATAATAACACATTTGATTGGAATGCGCTAGCTTGACTTTATAGCTGTTACTGCTGTTTAGCTATTAATCTGCAGGATCCTGTGCTTGCCATGGGGCTTGCTTACCCCCCTGTATATTAGAGTCTAGTGCTCATTAGTGGCTGCTTTTTGCTTTTGTTGCCTGCTATACTGCTGTACTGCTTATCACGTCACTGTGCTGTGCCTGGGAACATTTTGATAACAGCAATGGCCAGGCGCCTGGGCTGGCAGATGGCCAGGGCATCGCTGCTGTTCCTGTGTTGCTGCACTGGACAGGCTGGAACTCCAGTGTGAGCTCGAGTCGAAGGGACTGTGACCTGTGGATGAGTCTGGGTGGGAGCAGGACACCCCGAAGCGTCTGTGGCCGTGGGTAAGCCCATGCCAGAGCAGGTATATCTCGAAGCAGCTGTGGCCGTGGTTATGTCTGCGCCGCAGCAGGTATACCTCTGAGGGAATTGTGGCCCAAGGACAAGGCCACACTGGAGAAGGCACACCTCGAAGCATCTGTGGCTGTGGATAAGTCCGTGCTGCAGCAGGGACACCTTGAAGCATCCGTGGCTGTGCATGAGGTCACGCTGGAGCACCTCAGAGCGTGTGGCCATGGATAAGCCCACGACAAAGCAGGTACCCGTGGAGGTACCGCAGCCATGGGCAAGGCCATGCTGGAGCAGGTACATCTCTGAAGGCATTGTGGCCCGTGGAGAAGGCCATGCTGGAACAGGTGCACCTCAAAGGACTGTGGCTAAGTCTATGCTGCAGAAGGTAACACCCCTGGAGAGACTGTGGCTCCTAGATAAGGCTCTACTTGGAGCAGGTACAACCCTAAGGGACTGCAGTCTGTGGATAAGTCCAAGCTGGAGCAGGGGCAAGGGTAGCAGTTCATTGCAACATTAAACTCCATGGTCTGGTCCAAAGGAACAAGGGGTGGAAATTGTAATGGTTCTACCTTTAAATTGTTGTAATCCATTATTTGAATTGCATGTTATAGGAATTACTATAGCAGGAACCACCCGGACCAGTGGAGGACAAGCCTTACAGGACACCGTGCAAGTGCAGCAGTGACCCGACCTGAGCTGGCTTTGGTGCCCAGTAACTCCACGCAACACATCGCCTCTCCAGTCCTGAGTGACTGCCAGAACAGATAGACCCCAAAGTTGTGGTCTGAATGAACTCAGTGGGCATTTTGTGGACATTTGTGGATATTTTACAAACATTTTACAGGGACTGTTCAATCTGGAGAAGAGAGGGCGTAGGGGTTCTTGTCAGTGTGTATAAATACCTGATGGCAGGGAGTAAAGGAGAAGGAGCCAGACTACTCTCAGTGATTTCCAGTGGCAGGACAAGAGACAATGGACACAAACTGAAATACAAGACACTTTGTTTAAACATAAGAATTTTTTAAATTATTATATTCTATTTTACTATAGGGGTGATGGAACAGTGGAACAGGTTGCTCGGAGCATTGTGGAGTCTCTGGAAAATCTGTGCAGATTTTCAAAAGCTGACTGGACACAGTCCTGAGCAACTTGCTTGTGCAGGGGGGTTGGCCTAGGTGATCACCAGAGGTCCCTGTCAACCTCAGCTATTCTGTGACTCTGTGAAGTATTAACATAACAATGATTCCTGAAGGATCTGAAGCACTTTTGGTTTTTCAGGACTGATAGGCACCAATAAGAGGTGTTTAGAGAACAGTAAAAATTTTCTCCAGGCGGTATGTAAAAAGAGATGTTATTACCAAAGAAAAAGAAATACCAAAAAGAAAGACCACAAAGATACTGTTTTTTTGAAAACAAGTGAACAATTCCTCAGAAATCAAAGGTATAGACAGGAAAACTTGTACTGACATAAAAATTTCATATAATTTTAATAGGCCATGTTTTCACCTACAACATGTTTTTGCATTTGCTGGAAATCTTACCGTTCTCTAGGCAGGATCAAGTACAGTTTGGTATTAAAGGGTTAATGTCTAATTAGAAATTTTGCAAGATCAGAAAACACCATTGTGAAGGGACTTGAGTATCCTGAAGGGATGTGTGAAGTTGGTGGTGGGGCAGGCTCCAAGCCCTGCCTCTCTGCCAGGCAGGAGCCAGGTGAGGGAGCAGCCCTTTGCCTGCTTCCCAACCTTGCACAGGTTCCCAGGAGTGAAATTTCCCCATGAATGGCTGCTGCCAGGGCACAAGGGATGGTGGTCTCCGGCTGCTGTGCCCAAGAGGGAAAGCTGATCTGACTGCCTGACTCCCAGAGAGACTAGTCTCAGCTCCCCTCCTCAAGCCTTGTATGAAAAACAACATATATTTTCAAACAGTAAAGTCAGTCTGTACTTACAGATAAGGGGTTTCTTAAGGGATTTTGTTGTCTTGCCATGAAAGTGAGGGTCGCAAGCAATGCAGTCATCTTCCAGGAGATACCACGTGACGTTTTCAGCCGTGCGCTATGCCTTGCCAGCCACCTGAAATGGGACAGTAAAAATATCTTACCATTAGCCCAGCGGAATCCTGGAAAGCCTCATGAGCCACAACAAGCCCATTATTGTGTTAATAAATAGGGTCAGTGTCAATTTTGAAGCTTAATCTTTTAACTCTGCAGCTCTAGCACTCTCCTGCAGAAAAAGACATCTCTGTCAGTTGTTCACATAGCTGTGTTCATCAGCAGAAAATAAATAAATCTGTTTTTAGCACAGTTTCTCCTTAGGGTAAACTTTGCCGTTGAAATTTTTCAAATTGGAGCTGGAGAAAAATATTTGGAAGGTTTTCTGGCTGTGCTGACTCTAGCAGTCCACATATCTCTCCCAGCAGATTACAGGGGACTTTTAGACTTAATGTGTTCCTGCTCTTCATGTGACAAATGCATATTCATTAAGCATCATGTTCTTAATTTAGGTTAGTTATCATAAAACAGTGCAGTGTGGAGAGAATTTGGGGAGACAGTACTGATGTCTTTCTTTAAGCCTGGCAAGAAAAAAAAGCCATTAAACAGAATATTACTTTACCATGGAAGAAGAAAGCATTTAGATATAGCTCCTTCCATGCAGGAATCTGAGCAGCAAGAACAGGCTGGGATGAGCTGAAAGTGAAGCAGTGTCGGTATTTTCCTACAGGTGTGAGAATTTTTGGGGTCTTGGTTTATTCAGCCAGATCTCAAAACATTTCAGACAGTTGCTTCATTACAGTGGTACGCACTGCGCTGACACCGAGATTAGTGTCTTCACTCACTTCTGTTACAAAGTTTACACCTCATTAGTTTTAGAAAGCATTGTACTGAAATTCGGACTGCAGCTCATATATTTTGAGGACTTGCAGTTATATTTATGTTAAGGAAAAGTAAGTTCAACGTAGTAATATTGTATCCGGAATTGGAGAAAACGTTTGTGTGTGTGAGGAAATTCCCTATGCACTAAGAAGCATCAGCTATGAGGAATTTCACGTTTTATCTGTCTTGCTAAAATAAAACGAATGCATTGTGGCAGGCACTTCTGGTGTAAAGTAATGTCTTCTGGGTTAAGAGATGGCTGGATTTTTATGTGTACAAAAACCTGGTGTTTTGAGCACAGCAAAAATAGCGAGCCTTCTATAGTTACTGTAGACATTTTAAAAATGGATTTATATATATACTTGTGTAAAAAAATCATTTAAGAATAGAAAACAAACAATGTATCTGTTTACAGTTACCGAAACAGCCTAGAAAACAAAACAATACATCTCGGAAGAACAAAAATAGCAGTTTTGTTTTACATGTGTATTTTCATACTGCTAGAGGTGTTCTGCCTGTTGTCAGTACTTCTCGTGGAAAACAGTGCTATGAGTACCCATGTAAGTTTGCTCTGCAAGTACTCCGCAAACTTCAAACTTACTAAGGAAAAAGTCTTTCAGGTAGAATTTATGGAAGCACGCATGTCATGGAGTAGCTTTATGGAAGGAACAGGTTCTGTTGGGGTTTTTTTTTCAGTCAATACAATGTTTTCCTTCTTGGGCATGCTAAAGAAAGGGGCGTTGTATCAAGCTGTGGTGATAAAAAAAGCTTTCACTCTTCAAGCCCTAAGGGGGAAAAACCCTAAATGGCCAGCTCTTCTACTGAGAAATTCCTGCATCTGTTTTTTGATCATTCATATTTAGGCCCTATTTTGTAGAAGTGACTTTGTTTTTATATTATCTGGGAGGAAATGTCACCCAGGTTGTAGTCAACATTTTTTGTAGGTTGGATTCCCTACGGCCATACCAATAATCCTGATGAGCTCCTGCCTCTAATCTGCGCCTGTTTCCTTAGGGAAGAGGCACAGCTACCTTTGTGACAGCCTTCTAGAGGTACTCCCTTCTTTGACCTGGCACAGCCATTTCCTCTTACTCACTCTGGGTCTTCTCCTGGCCACTGCAAGTGCACAGGCCTTTTCTCGCTCCTTCCGACGTTCTCCCAGGCTTCACCTTGGTCACAGTTCTAACGCTCTCCGGTCTGCTTCCAGGGCTGCTGTTTTATCCTTGCTTTCTCCCTGACCTTCATCGGTCCCTTCCCCCTTCTGTTCCCTCTCCCCTACCCGCTGCAAAATGTCATCAACTCTTGGTTAAAGGCAGCTGCAATCCCTCCCTTTATTTTCTTAACAGGAAGCCCGCTTACTTTTTTCAGGCATTTTGATATTAAAGAGCATTTTCTTTCAAAACATATTGTGGGATTCATTCTGGCCTAGACGGTCTGTAGCCATTTAAACACGTGCTTTTGCCCTGTCAAATGTTAATGCTAAACTTCATCAGCTACTAAAATAAACTTCAAAAGTCAGAAGTTTGATATCAAGTCTTATATTTTCCATTAATTATGTAATTTACATCTCATTTAGAAAATGAGGGCCAGAGCATTCATTTCTATTCCCAAATTTAACCAAGGTTAAAATACATGAAGGCACATAAACTTGGGTGTCAACTCCCCAGTTCAGTAAATTGCTTAAGCTTCTGATTAACTACGATACTACTTGGAACAGCACTCTAATGTATTTAACTTAAAGCACATGCTCAGAACTGTTGCTTTAGTTACTCAGGAGTAGTGCTTTGGTTACTCAAGTGCTTGGGGATAAATGAAGACGAGTGTTTTGGTGAACAAGGACCTGACGTTGTATGGTTATAAATGAATACATAAGATAGAACATTTTGTTCACTGAAGATTCTCTTTGAATATATTGTTCATAAAAAGACATTTCTTTTTCTTCATCCGTGTTTTAGAGTCTGTAGCATGAATTATTTATAAAAAAATGCTAAAACAGTTGAAAAGTATTTTTCTATGAAAGGGTAAAATCCACATTTACAGCATGAGACCTCTCAACCTCCCAGAAATCGCTATTCATTTTGTTTATATACAACAAATACATATTTTCCTAAATGCCTGTGAACTCTGTACTGCAGCAAAACATGACCCGGGGCTTTTTCTAAAATTGCTGTTTGTGCTTTCTAATTACTTTTGACATGCAGGGCACTGTTTTTCTGCAACTTCTTGAAAAAAACCCCTCTTTGAAATTCAGTAAACTTTGATTAAAAGTGATTGGTTTCCACCTGGATGGAGGGAAATTTTCTTCTTGGGAAGTTTATTAGTACATTAAAATATGCAAATTAATTCATAATTCTTTCAGCTCATCCTCTTGGGAACAATTACACAAGGAAATTATTAATGTACAAGAAAACAGCAGTTAAAAATCTCAAAGGTCAACAGGGGTGTGGAATATAAGAAAACATTTAGCCCTAGCTAATAGCAGAACTCGGTTATAATAATAACTGTTCATAAACAAATTTTAATTTTTCTCTATTTGTAAACTGATAGCCACATAGTGCACACAAGGAATCAAAGACTCTGGCAAAATGAGTTTACAGTCAAAGGCCCTGTTCTCAATGAAGTGCTGCGGAAACGCAGCGTGAAGAGTTGAACACGTGCTACCAGGGCGTCTAGATCACAGCCAAGTGTAGGGCTTCAGTCAGTTCACCAGTTTCATTGTCTCTGATGTATACCATTCTGTGATGACTGCACACAAGACTATCATTTCAGTGTAAGCCTCTGCACTCTGATAAATAAGCCCAATATTTTCATCTGGATAATGGAAACTCCTCAGGATCCAGTTAATATTTGATGAAAAAACAGCAAACAGAAGTGCATCAAAGAAGCCTAAAAAGCAAATATTTTTTCTCCTTTTAGTTAAGGTGTTAAACAACTCGGCCACTTTCCATTTTTCTTTTCAAAATTTTTCCAGCATGCTTTTAATGTTACATATCTGATGAAAATCTCAAATATTTTTACAATCAGTCATAACACAGGCTATAACCAGGATACCTGTAATTACTCTTGGCTGTCTGCTTCCAGCACTCCCTGACATCTGGCTATCAATTAAAAGACCGAGAGAGAAACACATGTTCTCAAAATATTATAAAACAAACATTGCTACTGAGGGAAGTTTGCCCATAACATGTCCCAAAGAACTTACCCTTTTTTAACTTTAAGCACAGCCGCATAAACATAATACACATAGATCAAGCCTCTGTCGACCAATACCCATTTCCTTGAGGTCTCCACACTGAAAATCTGATCATAGCTTAATACACTGGGGCAAGACAATAAACAGAGACGTCACCTGAACTAAGAAAAAGATTAGGTTATAGATATGCAGGAATAAAATAACTTGCATTAGACTTGCTCACATATACCTTTCTCTACAGACTCTAAGGAGTACTGTTTACAAATGAAAAGTGTTTAAATTTGAAAAAATAAGATGCACTACAAGTATTTCTCTCAGTTTTCAGAATAGCATAAGAACTGAAAAAAAAATATAAATAACATAGATTGACAAAAATAAATCCTCAAGAAGAAGCGGGGACACAGTAGAACTTTTGTACATACAAATCACCCAGACAGAAATTCAGGTTCTAAATACAGCAATATTTACTGTATTTTCCAGTGACAGTAGGCCACTTCCAAAATTCCCTCCCTCAGAAAAATTTCCAAATTCCAAATTGGAGACATTGTTTTGATGGTGCATATAAAGGAGAAGAAAAGTTTCCACATGTTAAAAGAATAGTACTGTTGAAAATATTGGTCAGCTTCCTGTTCTGTCCTGCTCCTGCCGTTGCCTGACTGGATGAATGTATTTCCTTTTGCCAAGCTGAAATAGGCAATTTGCTTCCAGAGGAGCAATTCTATCTCACAGTTCAGTTAAGGCTACTGAGAGAAATCAAGGATTATTACCTATCTAATGTCATCATTCTGTATATTTAAAAGAACATATGGACTTATTGGAAAAAAAGGAGTAGACACTTCATGCATAATTAAACATGCCTATGCAACTCAAATTCCACTGGCCTCTTTTAGCTAGTTTGTTCTCTGCTGGTTTCTACTAGAGACCAAAATCCCCACGAACTGGGAGAGAAAGAGATGCCAAGGAATCAGGAGCACATTTCTGAGTGAGAAAACTGACAAGGGGCCATTATGGTTAAACAATTTTCAAATGCAAATTTAACTATATGAAAATGCAAGCACGACTTCTTTTTGCTGAGGGCAGGGGAATAAGAGTTATTTTTCATGTCATGTTTATTTTTGCCCTTAAAAAAAAAACCCCAAAAACCAACAATATAGAAAACTTCGGAGGAAGGCTAGGCTATGTGAAGAGATCTGTGATACTCTGTGGGCAATAAGAGGGTGAGGCCAGACCAGGCTTTTTATAACCAAACTTTTCATTCTGTAAGACTTTGCTTCAGGCTGTTAAATGTGAAACAAGCTGATGGCATCAACTTGATTCTGAAGGGTCATGTGCCTGTATGAGAAAGCTCTGAGTCAACTTAACTTGGGATGGCATTTCTCCAACTTTAAGGGCAAAATGGACAGAGGTATTCCGTGTCACCACTCAAGTGTTTTTTTATAAGGCTAGCACCAAGGTTCAATGGCCAAGATCCCTCAGCTGTTGCCTGGGTGATATGCCTCTTTGGCAGCAAACCAACAATGTCAGCCTAGCATAAATGTAAGTGCCAGATCCATTTTTTTTCCTTTGAAGTGCACAATCTTAAATGATCAGGGTAAAGCCCTGGAGAAAATAATATTCAAGTTAAATATCATCATTGTTCTCAAGAAATTACTTTGGCAGCTATTCTAATTAATCATCGTCATTCCCTACCTATATAGACAGCAGACAGAGAAAAGAAGTGTCATGGAAGGACACTCTTTCAGAAGGAGTTTGTCCCCATTAGACACAAGCATAGAGGCCCAGGTTAACATAAGAACTCAGCAGGCTGCAGATAAAAAAGGCGAGAGCTCCTCTAAGTATCAGGCTCTGGGCTTGGTTACTGTATTTCTGGGATTTGGCCCTTAGCAGTGTAGTCATTCAGAAACAAGCTGCTGATTACTACCAAAGCAAAATTTGTGATATAAATGCATGAAATTATGAGATGCTGAAGGAAATCACTTTGAAAATGCAGCGATGCCTCGCTGATCCAGCAGATTCATTTAGGCCGCTGAAGTGTTCCCATCCCCCTTATCAAAGCATTGCTCATTTACCGGAGGTGGCCAGTTGAGACATATCTCAGGTGGTGCAGCTTCCTTCCCAGTAACCAGAAAGCGAATGAACTGGAATTTTGAATCTCAGCATGAAAAATAATCTTCTTTTCTTTGAAAGGGATATTGTATCACCTGTGATCATAAATGAGAATGAGTGGTGAGCAAGGGCCATAAAAACACCTTGGTTTAGTTTTAAAGATATTTATAGGAAGTCTCACTTATTGCTAAATGATGGAGAACAGTTATAATCTGTTATAGTTAATTTACTACTACATAAGTAAAAATGTGCTAAGAGCAGCACACTTGTTAAAGCTCACTTAATGATTACACAGCACTTGGGAATAACATCCAGTTAAAGAGTAAGCAGTAAATGGATGTTTTCTTTAGAATCATTCATTTTGGAAAAATAAGACGACAGAAGCCCTTTACATTTTTGCTGGTTATAAAAAGAAACAAAACATCAGGAAGTAGACTAGGAGGGATTTCTTCTGGTTGTGAATATTGGAGTAATTACTACAGCTGATACAACTTCCATGAGAAGGCTACTGGCTCTAATTCTCCACCCCATTACAGTGGGTTGAGCTGAAGTCAGCACTGTTGTCTCGCTGTATCACTCTTACAACAGAGTGAAAAAGTCAGATAAAATACTGGTCTGGCTACAACCTAGTACCTAGCCTCTTTGTCGTTTTTTTTTTTTTTTCCTCGTCACCACAGTATCTGAAAATGTGATGATTGCAAAATCCCAAGCCTCAGATAAAAGCGAA
Source organism: Morus bassanus (assembly GCA_031468815.1). NCBI lineage: Eukaryota > Metazoa > Chordata > Aves > Suliformes > Sulidae > Morus > Morus bassanus. The sequence goes on from CM062583.1 coordinate 11,627,012, forward strand.
TGTTTTCCTCTTTATGGGAGCGAGGATTTTAGCTGAATCAGGGCTATTTTTTGGTCAGGGAGTAACCTGGGTAATTCTGGAATGGTGATGAGAATGGTGAGGACAAGTAAATAGTAAAGAGAGAGTACTGTAACACCCTTTCTGATGGAAAGGTGTTCTCCAAGGGTTAGGCTTCAGCATGTTTCATCAAGAAGCTGGGAGGTGATCTGTCTGATCTCTTCTGAAAGATTGTCAATAGAAAGCACGTCTTGCCTTCATTCTTGTGCTTCAGCCTAGGTTTTCACTTTTGTTCAAAGCTATTTCAGACCCAAATGTACTAACAAAAAAGGACATTGAGGCTAGATGATCTCTAATTTAGAAGTTAAAAATTTCAAAATATTTCTGTGGCTTAGTTAGATATATTGGAAAAAAAAAATTAATTTTAAGATGAATCACAAAATTAATTGCTAAAGTTACCTTTAAAAACAACCCTGTCTTTCATAAGTATGAAGATGGCTGTACCCTCATTTCTCTTTTCCGTGATGTATCTTTTCAACAAAATGTGGCGTTTTTGCATTGAGTTCTTTTGTGAAAGAACTTGATTTAAAAAAAAAAAATCTTAAATGTAAAAAATCCTCTACAGCAATCCCAACGCACCAATTTTAGATAATTTTCTGTCACCATCTTTTCATATAGGAGTTTTATAAAAGTATTGCTACAGTAGTTCAGGGGCCATGTTGCAGCCACCCCGCATACCAGCATGAGTGGCCAGCGATGGTTCAAAGCTTGGTCCCTTCTAGATGTCTGTGATAGAACCTGCTGTACGACAGCTTTGCGCTAAAATGAGGACAGGGATCATTTGGGACTAGCAACCCTTTGTGTGCTAATGCAGGATGAAAAAGACTAATAGCTGTAGAGCTGATCACATCCTCGTCAGTCATGGCAGAATAGCTCCATCGTAGAGGCACTGTGGAGGACTGGGATGGGTCCCCTCTGTGGATGAAAAGCCAGCTAAGTTATCCCAACTCAGAGCTATGAACCAATGCTTCCTTTTCATCTTCAGCTGTCAGAAAACCCCTCCCTTCACAGCCAAGCTCCAAATGGAGCGATGACAATGTGCAGAATGGATCTTGACTCACTTTGGACATGCATGTCTCCAGTACTGATGGTGATGCTACAGCATCCGATCATTATTTTTCTTTTTATACACATGCTGTAATTGCATGATATTGGCCAAGGAGAGTTACAAATGTAGATGTATTCACTCACTGTTTAATGATGCTTGCATAATTGGTGGCATATGGGATCTTAATGAAGACTACATGCAGTATACTGTTTGTGTAATAAGAAATTTAAAGTACATCTTTTTGTGATTTGTAATATGATCACTAAGAAGTCTAGAATTACTGAAATTACTGTATATTAAGAGAAAGGCATTCTAGCATTTTCTACTCATTAACAAAGGAAGACTGTCTGTATGTAGAGCAAGACTGATTAAGAGTTTATGTTTCTTTTCATGGAGACACCAGAGGTAAGGATTCTGAAAAGACACTGATCAAAATGAGAGCTACTAAAAGTCAAGAAATCATTGTCTTGCAGAAAGAAAAACCTTTCATCCATGATAAATCATAAATATTGAAAACTTGCACTGGTTATTCAATGAGTTCTTGATGGTGTCTGCTTATGCAGGAGCCATGCAAATCTCTGTGTGCAAAGAAATGCTTTTAATTGCAGAATTTTCTCCTCGGACATTGTAGGTAGATGCTGGCTGTATTTGTTATATTCTTAAGTTCTTTCAACACACTGCAGATTTCTGCATGTAAGATAAGGCCCAGGGAAGTTAGAGACCTTTCTTCTCCCATCCCGAATCCTATGACTTTTTACCCTTCAAGTCTACTGGGGGTAAAAGTTTTGCCTTGGTGGTGAGAAGTGCTGAGGAAGAGACAGCATTTAATAGCATAGCCTGTCAGATGCACACCCTCAGAAACAGGAGTCTGGAGGATGCCTTCTTAGTATTTTCAGCTGCAGTCATTATTTACATCTTTCTTAGCATTCCTCAAAGGACAGGCAGGAACGCCTGCCTTCCTTCGCCAATGATAGCGCAGAGTTCTCAGAGTCATTTGATGGCCTCATCTTTTTTCAGAGCTGTTCCAGAATAAACCTCTTTAAGTCAGCCCCACAGAAGTTTTTAGAACTCCATTTTAGATTTAAGATACGAGGAAAAAACATTGGAAGAGCATTTAAAAACATACATGATTTTTGAGTCCTATCTCTTGAAAAGCACTTTGCCAGAAATCATTAAAATTTGGCAAAATGTTTTAATTAGTCACAGACCACTTACACATAACTTGGAGTGGAAAGAGCTTTTTTGATAATATAAAGGGGGCTATGTTTATTGGGTTTTTGATGGAAAGGAAGTCTGAGCCATAACTGTGGAGCAAATACAAGCTCCGCATAATAATGCTACAACGTAATTTATTAATTTCAAATGTTCCAGCTTACTACAGATACCTGTAAAATCATATTGGTGAATGCACAAGCTCTGAAGGGCATATTATAAAGAAAAGCAGTAAAAGCTGCTGCCCATGAACACTTAACATAACTAGATAATTTTAGAAGTGCTTAATAGTATTTATTCGTAAAAGGCAAGCTCTGCTCTGCAATTTAGATCTTACAAATCATTAAGCATGCACCCAAGAAAGTTGAGATACCCTAGTAAGAAATAAGCACGCAAAAAATTGAGATATATAGTGCCCATATTTTTGAACACGAAGTAAATGCCAATGTGCAGCTTTTACCTAAGCTATCTATACCTTTCACATCTGTTTTATAAAACAAATCTGTTTTCCTAAAACTCTTGATCTACCCTTTCAGCAAAACACCACAAAACACCACAATAGACTGGCAAAGGTCAAAAGCATATTTGGTAACCATTAAATACAGGTTTACTGAATTTTAACCCGGAAAGAATTTGTGCACAACACAGGCCTTAAGGTCTCAGATGATTTCCGCATCAACTATAGAACTTCTGATCGAGGTGAAATCTCAGGAGTTTCCTTTAGGAAGACACTTATTCTGTAAAGATGACTACATACAGGTTGAATCTGGTTCTGTGGCTAAAATCGTAACAGTGAAAAACATATGGGTAATTTTGAGTCTGCGTGTCTCTAGTTTGCACAGGAGATGCAAAACCCTTGCTCCCACCGGAGCACCTCTGCCTTCGACTCACTTTCTCTCTTTCCCTATTCCCATATGCTCAAGGAACTGTGTAAGTACTTGATGCCATACCTTCAGGACCTCATAGTGTAATATGGAGTAATTCTGCAGAAAGCTACTGAGTTTTATTTGGGTAGCAACAAGGATCCTGATTTCTATTACAGTCTTCTAGAGTAACACTGAGAAACTCACTCAAGGGTGGGAGTTACCAAAGGAGCCCAAAGGAATTAGAAGCTGCTAAAAATCAAGGACAACTGGTTATATCTGCTTCCTTTGGCTGCCTCTGTCTCACTGTCTACCACAGTAAAAATGTGGATTTAGCGATACTTCTTTTTAGCATAAAGAGAAATAGTTGATTGGAAAAACAAACCCAACGAAATATTCAATAATAAAATGGTCAAGTCACTAAATAATGCATTCAGCGGGCTCTAGTGGTTGACCTTTACACAATTCCTTGGAGGTGAAGTACAAACTATTTTTTTTTCCTATGGTGTATTCCTGGGGAAACACTGCTCTGAAAACTCTGTATTTCACAATGAAAGCAGCTCATTTTTTAGCTTTAATTATGCGTATTCTTCAGTAGGTGGCCTTCTTCCTTCTTAGTAGGTACTGAATCAATACCCTGGCATAGTGCTAATGGGCACTGTGCTACCTGAGGTGCCATCTTTCAGAAGAGAGGCGGAAAGACGGGTCTCATCTCTGTGATTTTGATGGCTTTTGTGGCATTTCCCTCTCCCCCTCCGACCCCCTTTTTTTTTAAATAATAAAGGTGTTAGCATCAGTGCCTTGGCCACAGTCCAAGTTGGGTAATTGCATTCTGTCTCCCTAAATTTTGCTTTGTGCAGTTTTAATTTAATATGGTGCTGCTCTTCTCTTCCTGCCCTAAGTTGTTTTGTGTCATTGCTGGGCACTGTTAAATAACCTCCATATTTCCCCTGAGGCAGCTGCATTTAAGCTGTAGGTAAGGCAAAGCCTGCACATGAAATTTGTGAACTGTTCCCAGAGAAGGAAACAGAAGCTCACTTGCAATTATTACATGCCAATATTTACCTGGCCAAACTCCAGCTTTTCTGCTCCCCTCCAGTAGTTTACTTTCATGTGGAATTTAACTACTCAAATGAAAACAGCAGCTGTAGGGAACACCGTCCCTTCTCAAGAGGTCACAAGGCTCATGCTTGGGAGAGCTTTTTGGCAGGTGAAGTAGTTTCATCCTCTGTCTGAGAACATAAGCTGCTACAAGCAGCCTTCCTCTACAACATACGGTATTTAGCCACGGACTGCTGGGGGATGTCGGGGCAGTTACCCTGTCCCAGGCAGGCGGCTGCCTTCCCCCGTCTCGTTCCTCTTGGAGGGTCAGTGTGTCCTCCCAGGGCAACTGAACAGGGCCATGAGCTCACCCCTGCTCAGCCTTCAGTGTTCACCGAATGCACACAGGGCTACCCCTCCAACAGACGGATTCAAACAGGCTGTACCTGAAGCTAGAAACGAAGCTAATGCCAGCACATTTCTGGATTTAGTTTACAAAGTGACCTTTCTGATGGTCTTAATTGTACCTAAACTCAACACGCTGAAGTTTAGTATTATGACTCTGAGAAGATACAAGAGCAGAGCCAAGAGGAATAGCTGCTATTGGGTTATAACAGGTAGGTTGGGCTGGTACGGTGGGAATCCTGAAAGAGAAAGGAGCTGAAAGAGCTCCTCATAACAAGCAGCGTAATGCAGCCTCTGCCACAAATACAGAGAGCTGTACCTGCAGCTGCCATGAACGCCGACAAGGAGACCTTGCCTATGGCACAGGGGCTGTAGTCCTTTGCCTGAGTGACCCCAGAGCAGCAGGGGCCAGACAGTGCTGCACGTTGGCTGTGGGCAGCTCCCGCCAAAAGCATTTATATAGAATAGTTCTGTTGACTGAAGAGTCTGTAAGAAAGCCTGACAGTTGCCTGGGAGAGGCTCTGAATCAGAGCCTCCTGGAACCAGGAGAACCAGTCTGGTTTTGGCATCACACGGAGAGGGGAAGGTCCAAGTCCTTCTTGAAATGGTTTGAGAGAGGCACCGACAGTGGTCATGGCACAGCTGTTGGGTTTACACTCATGGCAGCGAGACTAGCTAGAGCTCCAGCGCAAACGCTCCATGTGCTATTGCCTACACTTCTCTCAAATACTGCGTATTGAATGCTTCTAGAAAATGGAGTATCTGGAAGTAAAAGCATTTAGGAGACATCTACACTAGACACTATGACTCCAGAGAAACAAAAGGCTTAAATCTAACATGATTTTTCATTGGCACAAAGCCCTTCTTGTGTAGACACTGCTGCTCAGGACTGAAGTCAAATCAGTTGAGCATCACTGTCCTAAGTTTTTCCATTTGGACATGCTTTTAGGTGCTGTAGGGTGGTCGGGGGGCTAGAGATTGTGTTACAACACAAAGCACTAGCGATCTTAGGGTGTAAGTCAAGGTACACAGGTTTTCAGCAGCTTGACTGAAAAGTAGGCTCAAAGTAAGTATTACAGATATAAAACTTCAGATGCAAGCTGTGTAACCAGAGCCATCCAAAATAGGCTTATAGCTAGACCTTATATTTTTTAAAAAAAACTCATGTATTTGAAGTCTGAACTTGAAAATAAAATCATAGGAGCAAAACTCCATTGCTATAAACCAGCAAGACTCTACCAATTTTCCTATTTACTGCATGTGAGTAATCTTAACTATGTATTATCTCACTTGGCTTTAAAACATTTACAGAACTTCAGGCTTTGACACTTTTCATACTGATAATATTGTTGCTCTTCCTTCCACCTTTTTTTTTCTTTTTTTAAATACAGCATACTTTTGTTGTTTAATTTAAAGCTATTCAACCTTTTCTCCTGCTATCCAAAGACATTTTGCATGTAAAAACAACAATTTGGACCCCAAATCACCACCATCTGCTTATTTATAGCAAGATCCAACAGTAAAGGGAGTCTTTATTAAGCTCTCAGTGGGAGCCATGTGACTGTGCAATGAACTTGGTTTTCATTTTCCTGATAAAAATGAGATTTGTTTCTTTACTGGTCCCTATTATTATTTTGTGATGTTCTACAACAAGAACATTAAAAAAACCTTCATTTCTTGAGACCCATTCCCTTCACCCTATAGTGGCCATTGCTTTACCAGGGAAGGGTAGTACGTAGTCTGGTCCTGGCATGCGATTAGGTGCCAGAATTAGATGTCTTTATAGATTTGCTTTTATTCATTCAATGTCTGAGGGGGAAGGTGAGCTGATAAGGATGTTGTTTTTTCAAATTGCTATGCTCGCCTTAGTGTGACCCTCAGAAAAAAAAAACAAACCAACCACCCAACCAAAAACCAACAAAAACCCACAAACAAACCACAAAACCCTGCAATACCAGGGTTTTAGTGGGGCAACACAACCAAACAGCTTAAGAAAATGCAAAGCTGGTCATTGCTGGTAGAAAGCAGAGATTAAATAATTGAAGAAACCTGCCTTGTGTAAGTATCAGCAGCAAGACAAAACCCAAATAGATTTTAAACTTGCATGAAGTTTCTCATAAACTATGATCCTGAGGGACTTTGATAATAAACCCCACCCCACCCCCACCCCCCACCCCCAGAGGAATATGTGGGAAAGAGGAAAGTTGTTGACGTCCTGCTTTGGATGGATCACTTTTTCCTTCTAATGAGGACGCGTACCAATTGCAGTGCAGCACAAAGGCAGACTTCTGCTGCTCTCAGAGTTCACTTTTGACCCTTAAAATACAATGTGTGGGGGTAGGAAGTTGTTTTTTACTTCAGAATGTGTTTTAAAATCTCATTGTTGCAGTCAAATCTATCCCAACACACTTCTACAGACAGAGCTCATTGCACTACAAAGGTACTTTTTCCCCCCAAACTTAGATCCAAAAGGTACTTTATTAGCTTGCACTGAGGTGTATGACAAGTGCTCCGAGTTCATAGCACCAAACTCTGACATATCCCATACTAAAACCACAGATAAAGTTCCTAGCGCTTACTGTTACAAGTTGTATATATGCAATTATACTAGAGGGTAAATAAAAAAAAACTAGGTCATTAACATATATAGTAGTAACTATTTTTAATACAATTACATAGATGTTCTGTCCATAAAATTGTTCAAGGTTGTAGGGTTATGAGATTTTGCACTGCTTATCGTACTTGCCACTACAGCCCAATATTGAGACATCATAATGGTCTAGCATGAATGCATGAGGGGAAAAATGCAAGAGCATTTTCAAATCTGACACTGATTGACAGAAGGGGCTTTATTCCTGCTCAGCACACATGAGTTGGGATTTGTCTATCCAAATTACAAGTCTACAAAACAAGTATCTGTATCTGAACTATTTGGCTAGGCTCTTTCTTCAGTAAAAAGAGAGAGAGAAACATTTCTAGTTTTATCTCCTCCTAAGATGGAAATTGAACAAGCACAGATGGGTCATGCTGTACAAATAGCTACTTTTATCCCTTGACTATGCGAGAGCGTAGACCACTAGCTCTGAGAGATGCATCCAACCCTCAGTCTCTAGCTGAGTTGTTTGTCACCTAGAAATGTTCTTCCTAGCTCATGCTAAATGCAGATTCTCTTTAGCCCTATATAAAACTTCTGAGCATGAAGGCAACTAGGTGGTGTCCCAGTATGAATGAGGAGGAAACCAGACAAATCTATACAAAATGCAACACATGCTCCAGAAAGAAGACACACCTTGCATCATTCAGGTGGTAGCTGCTTCCGTTAGTTTGTAGGGAAAATGATGTACAAAGAGACCCCAGGTGTAGACCCATTTGAGTGAAATCCTGATTCAACTGAAACCAAATACAAAACATGCAATCCTGAGCAGGCTCAGGACTTCAGCCTTTGCCCAAAGAAATGGCACATTTCTAATACAACTATCATAAAGGAAGGAACTCTGGGATGCTTTTCAAGGAACGTTAAGAAGCTTAAGCCCATCTTGATGAGCTTACCGATTGTGATGTTCAGCCCACAGAATATAACGTGGATCACAGGTTGACGCAAATGAGTTATCCCAGGACTGGACTCAGTCTTGGGCTCTCAAAGGATGATGAGTTTGAATGTTCCAGTGAGAAAAGAGCTGCAAACAGCTCTCCCTTCCATCTCTATACCGCACGGACAGAAAACAAATTGTTATTTTTGCACTCTCCCAAGGAAAGCAGTAGATGCTTTTTAAATTAGACTACCTTATTCAAACCTATCCACTTCACAGTGTTCCTGCTCTGGCCACAGAACAGTCGCTGCTTATCAACATTTGAACAATTCTCTTGGAATCTAATAATAGCCAGCAGTGGTGGGCAGCACAAAAGAAAAATCAGGTCGTGTGATTTTAGCTAGCCAGCTAATTCTGCCAGTCTGCAACAGGCAGCGGGAGGAGCTTTTAGGTGGTGTGTGTGAATACAGACATTGAAGAGATCTGATCTATGTGCAAACTGTAGCCTGCCACAGAAAAGAACGTATGACCTTTAACTCCATGAAATATCTGTCAGCCAGCTGCGCTAGGGAAGAATCTACATCCAGTGCCTGTGATATGTTGATCCTCTTTTCATGCCATCCAGGGTTTGTATCTTTTTTTCCAAACATTAGAAAATGAATTGACTACAACCACAGCATTCATGTAAAAGCAACCTATCTGATGTGAGTGATAGATAACACACCTTTCATCAAAAGATCCCAGGGGTACTATGCATCTTACTCACAATAGTTCCAGTCCTGTAACAAATTCTTGCTTAAATTTATACACAAGCTGCTTCACTGAAATCTAATCATATGCGTAAGCCCTCTCAGAATCAGGGACTAGTACTGCACAAGAATTATGTTTGCCTCTGCTGATAACAAAACTCTCTGTAGGGCGAAATACAAAAAGAAACCCTGTTAACTGTTTGAACTCCTTGAAGAATTTTGGATGGCAGGTCTGGGTTTTGTCCAGACCACAGGGACCATTATCCTACTCTGGCTGATAATAGTCCAAGATGTTTAATGACAGAAGACAAGCAGGATTTTTGTGCATCTGAGAAGCTGAATACTCTGCTAGGAAGGTCTGAGCTTTTAAATGAACTTTCTCAACTGGATGACTAATTCTTTCGCAAAGCCAGAAAAAAAACCCCACAATACAAATGAGAAATTAGAGTAGAAGGAGTGCCTGATGTTTTGACAGACCCCATTTTTATACATCATTCCCAGCGACCTCAGAGACAGAAAACTACGTAATGTGCCACCATGAAATTAAATAACCCCACCATCCCCCAGACTGTTTTACTAACCTGCTGGGTCTCAATGGCCGTACAGGTGAAACCAGAAGCAATACAGAACCTTTTATTTTATTAAAGAAGAATAACTGCTTGTGTAAATATAAAAATAATAAAAAGGCTTGGAACCCCATTCTCATGTTGACTGACAGATAGCACTGGTTGCCAAGCCATCAAAAATACGTATCTAGAACATGCCACAAATGTAACAGCAGTCTAAACCTGATTGCGTAGCCTGTCTCATCACACGATTGAGATGTAGATCTGAATTTCACCAGAGTCTGGAATTTTGGGTTTGGTCAACGTCTGCTATCAGCAGGAGAGGACAAATTTCAGAGTTAATTTTAAATGTTAGTGCTCTTTATGCTCAGATCCAGCAACTGCCACATGGAGTCAGACCAATGGTCCATCCTGCCTCTCTGCTAGCCATGGTCTCTTGGCAATACAGCTCCAGTGTGAGTAGTGAGGAGTGATGAAAAGCAAATTTCAGATCTAACTGTGTCTGAACTTTGGGGAATTTCCAGACCTGTGTTTGGACTCAGATGTGACCCTGTGCCAACATCCCACCAAAGCAAAACTTAACCTGGGATTGGCATGCTGATCGCTTTGAGAAATTACCAAAATGCAGTTCTGCATGCAATTTCTCTTGCAACAGCCTTTTTTATTGAGCTTCTAAAAAAAATAATCATACTTCTAAATATACAAAATAGTAAACATGTGATAAAAACATTACTAATGTGCACCCTTTCCCCTTCCCATGCCTACCCCTTACAGCAGTTTGCAAGAATCATGGAAATATTCTTGTGGTGATTGTAACACGCTATAGTGAAGGTGAATCCTTTGCAGTATAAATCCCCTACAGCAAACGAGATGCAGTGTGCCCTCCTGTTCCAGTCACACGAAAGGAGAGGTGTTCTTACCCATCTTATAATTCGGTTCAGGTAATACCTCATAAGTAATACACACTCCCTTCCCAGAAGGCAGTCATTTATCAGTGTTATCAGATAACTGCCTATTTTGAGCTGTTAATGGAAATACCGTTTTTCTGCCAAGTGTGGTAAAGCTCCTGCCTTCTGTAGAAGTGGAATTCAGCAAATCAAAATCTGGAGGAAGAGATCTAACCTCTAACGGCCTTCAGGGGAAACATTTTACTGTCTTTCCAGAACCAGTGAAAGAGCCTGGACTGTGCTTGGCAGCTTAACCTCAGAGGAAGCACAAAGTAAAAAAAAAAAAAAAAAAAAAAATCTGTGAAAAACAAGTAAGTTCACCAATGCCAAATCCTCTTTACTTGGAATAAGTCTTAGGTAACAAATCCAACCTCTACTTTAGTCTGCATACACTACAAAAAAAAACAAAAACAAAAACAAAAAAAACAACCCAACCTGTGATGTGGAGCTCTTGAAACAGCATGAAATGAAAAATTGTAGCAATATTTTTCTGAAATTCTAGACCCACTTTTATGTCACCTGGAGATATTTTAAAATACTGGAACTCAGGTGGTGAGAGAATAAGTGGACCATAATTTAATCTCTCCACCTACCTAGTTGCATTTCAGAAAATTAAACTGTCCTGTTTTACACTGATGGTTTTATGATCCTGTGTTTCCACAAACACAAAAGTCTCCCGCGTCCTTGGAAGAGATGAAAGCAACACTTGCTCTTCACCCAGCCAGTGACGTGGACACTCTCAGCAAACACTCAAACCTGTTAGCGTGCCACTGCAAGAACGCTGCCCTCTCCATGCAGGTGCACGTGCAGACATTCACAAAAGACACGGGACAGAGCTGCTACTCAGCTCAGGCCCAGCCTAGCAAACAGGAGAAGCCAGGGCTGACCCCACACCTCTGGCTCATTCAGGGGGTCCCCTCAGCAGTCAGAAGTCAGGCATCTGAAGGTCACTCCAGCTCTCCAGCCCCCTCTGCCAGCTTGACACCTTCTCTGCAAGGTGTGTTGTATGTGCCAGTTACTGAGGAAAGCCATCTGCTAGATGGGTCCCATGCATGTAGCCCAAGAAGTCCCAAGGTTGATGGCCAACACGCTGGCTCTGTCTTCAGCAGCTCCAGTTCCTGCCGGCACAATGCAGAGCAATGCAGTCCCTACTCTCCCAGCACCTCTGCTCTCAGGATTATCATGTTCCTTCCCCCTCATCTTGCTAGGGGAGGTGGGAGAAGCCAAGAGCTGGCAGCCAGTGCCCCCAGCGTGCACGAAGGCAGTACTGAACAAGTGTCACAGGTCCACGGAAGCAGCAGCAGATCCTTCCACCTGCACCCCGAGGCTGGAAACCCTTGCCTCCCTCTGCTCTAGCCTCGGAAACATTTACCCCAGTCCACTTTGCCCAGCAGAGCTTGTCTTCTCAGTACTCTGTTGTGGCACTTTCCACACAACCACGAGTGCCTTCAGAAGCTAGAGGGCAACAGAGGATCAGGCCTGTCACATTTTATTTTTCCATCCTACAAAGTCTTTTAAATTGCTCTGAATTTAATAATCCACATCCGTGTCTTGTGCCCCACTTTCAGACTTGAATACTTCTGATTCCTTCCATCAAATTGACAAGATGAAGGGTTCTTTTTCTTAAATATATCTTTTAACAAAACCTATATGGAATACGCTCACTTGTGTCACTGATCTGGAAAATGTGCTTTGTCTTTCTTCCAGAGAACATGCACATTTCAGATTTCCCTTAAGCTTTCATAATGATTTCTGATCTTGATGGTTTTACTTTGTCAGCCCAGCTGATACCAACCAGATGAGAGAAATGATTTGAGGGCGGATTTTGTCTAGGAGGGAGCAGAGGAGAAAACCAGCAATAAAATTCTGGTAATTTCTCATTTCATTGTAAAGACATGTCATAGGTATTTGCATAATCTGGCTGTGAAGTAAACAAAGCTATAATCAGATGACATGGCAAGAAAGGCTTGAAATGCTATTCCAGACTTAAGGTATAAGCGCTTATGAAACAACAAACCTTTCATATGAAGAAGGCTCAAAGGAAAGCATCATATTAGGCCCCTTGCTCAGTAACGTGAGCCTATTCTCACAAATACCATACAGATGGGATACTGAACATAAGTTTATAGGTGAAGTGTGTGTACGTTACAGCGAATATGTACGCAACCTATTAATTTAGCTCGCAATCCCGGTAGATAAAAGGCTAGCTCGTGGCACGCCGAGAGAGCTGCTTTCAGCATTTCACTCGGACCCATCACTGCATCCATCAGCTGGCCTCAGAATGGAAGGGAAGATGAGATAGGAATTATCAAGATGCAGCTTGTAATGGCTGAGACATAACACTAAACGCCTCTAACTCAAACTAACAGGGTCATTTAGGAGGTATGACTTACTGTGACACCTGCTGAAGAAGAGAGGAAACTCTGGGTACTTAACATTTTAGAATAAAACTCAGAGTTTCCCTTCAGCTGTGTTTAGTGTCTGAACAAACTCCAGGGCACAAACTCCAGTGCCAATTTAATACAGAATTCTATTTGCAGAGACTCATTAACGTTGTGCACAACTGCTTAAAAAAAAGGTTAAAGTCTTGGCAGAAAGCAGCAACAGCAACTATCGAGTCAACCCTAGAAACTCTCCAGCACTTACCCCGAGACTTACCAGCTGGGGAGACATTGAAGCAGTGAGCAGAGTTTTAAGCAGCCACCAAAGCACAGAGCAGCCAGTGGTGCAGAGGGGCTGCAGGCACAGGCAGGTCAGCAGCCCGTCCCTGCAGCCACTGCTGCGTCCCTTGTGCTGCCAACTGATGCAGTCTGTGGGGGCAAAGCTGCTGCCATCCCGGCTAACTGCTCTCCACTAAGTCAAATCTGCTTATATACTTCCCTTAACTACATATTTATAAAGCAGGGCTTTAAAAATGAGACACCACCATTTTGAAGGTCTTATTTTATACCAGATTACTACAAGTGTCCACTCTTGTAATTCCTTTGGATGCGAGGTTTAATTTTGACTGCTACTCCCTTTGTAGATGCTTGGGCCCATTAAAAAAAAAAAAAAGGAAAGGAAAAGGTTAAAGAGAGAGAGAAGTCCCAAAAGTGTTTTCTGCTCATTCATAACAGCAGTGGCTTTAGAAATGGGTTGGAAGAAACTCAGGAAAACCCTCCAATTCAATTAAAAATTATCCAGAAACAAACAATAGCAAAAATGTGAACTTGGAGAGGCACAGGCATTGTACAAGCTTGATGAGGTGCTGGGCTTGATGGTCCAGGCTCACCTTTTATTACCCCCATCTTCTCTTGCTTCAGACCTATAGTGTGTAACAGAGATCTCCATCCTCTTTCACTAAGATTAAAAACAGACATTATTTTAAAAGAAGTTAATGAAACACTTTGAGGGTGTGATTTGGTACGAAATGTTTTTCATCTCCCAAAGATCTCAAAGCACTTTACTATTCAAATAAAGTGATACAGATGGCTCACACTCTCACTGCTCAGCTGTAGGCAGCTGAGGAACGTACTGCAAGAAACATTTAATCGTTCCCCTTTAACCCTACATAAATCTTTAGAAAAGTAATTGAAAGATACCTCTCTCAGTTGAAATGGAAAAGGGAATGTAGGTGGAAAGAATTTAATTATCTGAGTTGCAATTTGACATGGGGAGTGCATCACACTTTCTTATTGTATGATAACATTCATCTGCTGAGTGGTGTTCTGCATACAGCATTTACAGCAAGCAGTCTAAAGTGCTAGAGCCTGAAATTACTACCTGTCCTGAAGAGATTCCTGCAGCAGGAAGACTGGTTTGTAATTAACACAGCTTAGCACACTTGAAATCCTTAATTATTTAAGGGGCATGGGAGGAACACTAGGGGCCTCAATCCGTTACCTGAAGGGCAGATGAGATGGTGCAAGAGCTGTGTGCCCTCAGTCTGCTTCCTGGCACTCCCACTGCAAAGCCACTAGTGAAACAGCTCCTTGACCGGAGTCGTGAAAAGCTCTGTCATGGAGGACCCTGATCGCTGAAGGGCTCTCAGAGAAGCAGAGGTAGGTTCTCAAGCTAAGGTGCAGCTGCTCCTTATATGCTGCCTGGAGGTACCAACAGGTGTCACTACAAAATTCACCAGCTATATTAATTCCTTTTATGTTTATTCCCCCTGCCTGCCCCAGAAGCCCTAACTGGAGAAGGTGGCAGGTGGTGAGTTGAACCTGCAGTATTTATAGTGCTAGAATTGAAGAATAATGATGATGCAAAGGATCCTCAAAGGTCACCAGGTTTAAGTTCCTGCCCCAAAACAGGCTCAACTACACCTTATAGCATTTTTGGTGAAAATTAATCTAAACTGTTCTTAAAGCCCTTCAGTCCCGGTGAGACCACTTACCCAGAGAAGTCTATCTCAGCATCTTCACCGTCAGAAAGCATCTCCTCCTCTCTAATCTAAATCTTGTTCTTGCTGCAAATCTTGCCTGCTGCAAAAATGAGGACGTACGTACCAAGTACATCCAGTTTGGACTAATGCTTTCTTTAGAAGACTGGAAGGAATAGGTGTTGGCTGGCACTACGTTTATGGAGAGAGGCAAGAAAAGGTGGTATTCAGAAAAGAAAGGAAGGTATCTGAAGCATCAGGCAGAAAAAAAGTTGTTTGTGAGTGATGCTTTGTAGAGTAAGTGAATGCAGATTTGATGAGGAGCATAAGTAACATCCTGCAGGGTCAGCAGGGAAACCCTAATTAGGCAGGATGCCTTTCCTCAATATTAATTAGAGTTATATGCTTGATTGAATAGGTACAATTCTTCCTAATACTGCAGGAGGCCAACAGGAGGCCTGCAGCGTACAACCAGTTTCTCCCTCTCTCTCACACATACACACACATACTGAGCATTGCTGTACAGGCTCTCTCTTATGCATATGCATCCTCATGCACACATAGGCACACGTAGTTATAACCCATGGGACCCCTCTGTCTGCTTCCTGTCCTTTCGCAACAGCTACTACTTACCGGGTGCCTTGATTCAGAAGAAAGCAGGGTTAACATCCTCCTTTAGATGAGGAAGAGACTGTCTAGCATGCCGTGGTCAGTTGACAAAAGGGGGAGAACAGAGTAATAGGTGTATGCAAATTAATAGCTCACGCCATTTCATAACACACATCTCCCAGCAGATGCCACGGGTAATTATGCAACGGAGGGTCGTGCTTCTGGGAGCATTCATAAAATACAGCTTTTATCTTGTTGCTTCCAGCCCATGTCTGGTAATGTATAAATAATGTTAACGGCGTCCACACAGACAGACAAAGATTGGATATGCGCTGCATATGCACGCCTGGTGAAACACAGATTTTGCTGCAAACTTGAGGTGTGTTAGAAGAGAAAGGAGGACCTTCACGTCTTAAAAAAAAAAAAAAAAGCCCTAAAACGCACATGCTGAGGTGCTACCTATAAGCAACAAAAACTCCTTGCCAGATAAAATCTGGGTACTTGAGGACTTTGAGTGTCCCTTTAGGCAAGTAGCTTTCAGACTGATTCAAGATAGGTTATGAATATGGGGTGGCAGCTGCTTGACATGTGACTGGCTTCATACAGCAAGCTGATAGATTCATAGGCCAAGAAACGTCAGTAATGTGACAGCTGTGATGGGCAGGAGACTCACTGTACAACAGTATAGCTAACAACAGAATCCACTGTAAGCAGGGCCAACATCATTGTAAAGATAGATGTCAGCGTGCTTAGGAAAAAATAAGCAAGATATCGAAATTAATTTTTGCTCCATTTGGTTTCCCACACCCTCATCGCGTTCTTCCACATGCGCTTTGTTCGTGTTCCAGCCATACTGAGTCGCTCCACAAGGCACCTTTCAAATGCGCAGTGAGCTTCTCCTGTTTTATTGCCCACAGATTAGGGACACACTCTTGCAGCCCAAAATGCACTAATCATGCATGGAGGAGCAGAGGAGCTTTGAGGCAGGTATGCAACAAGAGAAAACGTCTGTGGAGGAGCTAAAACACAGCAGTGAGAAAATGAACCACTGGTATTTTCCAAGGATAGTCGCATGCGGAGGGACTGCTACAACTACTTTGTAGCTTTGGTTTGTTCTTCAAATTTATCAAAACGAGAACAGTACCCGAGAGGAACAATTCTGCAAAACAGGCCAACATAGTTTTGTAAGTAAATTCCATTTGTGAAGATGGCTTTAGGTGCATTGAAATAAATCACATTGTTGTAGTTTATCGACAAATGTATGCAATATAACAGGTTTACAGTGGCTACAAAACTGAAAGAGATCCTATTATCTATAAAGAATTCCTCATTACGTGTCAACGTTAGGAAGTGCAGACAGATATGTGAGCTGAATAGAGGAAGGAAATCAAAGGAACAGAGCTAAATAGTCAAATGGGACAATTTGATAGAGTAAGGACATCATCAAAGAAGTGACCCAGTCATTGCTGATACTGAGAACTGATGGTGGTCGTACATTTTTTTACTGTTATTTTCCTAATGATAAAAATGCCAGTTTGTAATCTGAAGTTGAAACGTTGCACTGCTTTCCACCACTTTTTCTAAATTATCTATAGAAAGCTGTTTTGTGGTGCAAGTTGTGTTGCTTTATGTAAAAATACTGAAAAATTGCTACAATTCTATCTAATGAAATATCAGGCTGCTTTGCCACTATACTAAGAAAAAAATTGATCTAGAAAATGGGAAGGGTTCTACTAACATCTATTCATAATATTTCATAAATAAAAACATGTCATTTGGCATATCGTCAATTTATGTTAGTACACAATTAGTGTCACGAACTAGAAAAAGCAATCCATAAAACTGAAACAAAAAAATCTCAAAATAAGAAAGAATGCACATTCTAAAGTTTTACTAAAAAAAAACCCCAGCTTTTTGCAGTTTTTCTTTCACTTGTATTTCTCCCAAACAGAGGAAAAAAATACACATTTAAACTGCCAGCATTTCACGCATCAGCAGTTCTTAACTTTGGTGTTGGCTTTCTTAAACAAAACCATGAGAAATGAAGGAAGAACAGACTTTCATTTTTTACTTTTAAAAATGTAGTCTATTGTGTCTCTTAGTATCAAATTCTTAAAAAGTAATCACCCTGTCACATGGCTTTCTATAAAATTATTCACAGAATTACATGGGCACAAATATGAATATACTGAGGACCTTAATTTTATGTTTGTGACACAAACATTTTCTAAAATATGCTCTTTATACCCATGACCAATACTAAAAGTGCTGCTTCGGCATGACTAACAAGGTTGCAGCGTATTGCTGTTAGCATATGTGATCCAGTAATTGAATATGCTAAAGCACGTTGTGTATGGTGAGCTTTTAAGGGTGGACTAACTTCAGGGACATTGTGTATTCATTCCAGTTAGAACTAGTAAGTGCATAATATTTTCAGATTACTTAAACCCAAGAAAACTGTGTCATGACCATCTCCCCCCACCCAGGACTTACGTCTGTGAAGATGCCCCTTGTAAAAGCGAAGCAAGGATGCTCTAGTTACAGAATTGCCACCTACCGGCAGTTTTGGCCCACGCTCTGTTTTTGGCTTGGCAGAAGTCAGTAGGAGCTTGTTGTCTTTTGCAAAAAAACTCCCCATGGAATGAAACGTTCTCAGTCTAGCTCCTAACAGCCTTCAATGTCAAAACCTGTCCTTAGTGGTAAACAGCATCGGCAGAGACGATAAGCACTGAGCTAGGTCTGGGATGTAACGAGTTTGTGAATCCCCAGGAGAAGTCCCTGAGGAGCAACAGCACTGTACTTCACTGGGAGTACAGCAAAGAGAGGAGCTTTGCTCTTTGCATGCGGGATTTGAATTTCCAGGGCTGCTGCTTTGGCTCCTTGATGGGCTCTAAATTCTTTCAGGAAGCAGTTGCCCACGTAACACTGCTCTCTGGGACCTTGGACGGCAGCTTCTCTCAGGCTGTGTTGAAATAAAATAGTAATAAAAAAGTAATCTCTGAAAGCGGATACCAGTTTGAGTTAGAAAAGCTCTTGCCAAAATATGCTTTCAGAGCAGGCACAGCACATATATTATTGAAAAGCTTTGTTTCTATATGGCGTGCCAAGTTGGCAGAAATGCAAATTTAAAATTTAGAGATGATTGCTAGGGAAATGGGCAAGAAGAAGAAACTAGAAAGAGAGGAAGGAATTAACAGCATATGTTTCTTTTAAAGAGTAACTGTTGAGCTAGTTTTCTTTTTTATCGCATTCTTACATTATTTATCCGTCTTTCTAGGTCAGAAAATAGGAGTAAATTTTATGTGTGACACTTTCTTGTAATCCGGTGATACAAAACAGACTCTCACAGAATGCTGCAGCATTTTACTCTGCTGTCCTGGCATGTAGGGGGATGCATTTTAGGGTCCTTTGTGGTTTGGGTGCTGATATTGTGCCTGGCGAAATCCTCATGTCTTTTTGAGAAGGGGAAAATAAGAAAGCACAAAAATAATACAGGAGTAAAACTAAGTAACACAGCCTCTATATCAAGAATATTAGAGAAACTTCCCTGGGGAAAACTGGGCTGATTTTTCATCCTCTGGAGTCTGTCATCTTTTTCAAAGTCTCTGTATAGCCACAGAACTTATTTAAAGGACTAGGCACTAAGGCTATCAGGATGCACTACAGCAGATTCTGACCCACTACTGGGGGAAGGGGGAGGAAGTAGGATTGACAGCTGTGTTTTAAAAGCAAAAAAACCACAACACTTTTATTATAAAAAAAAATCAACTAAGCAACATCCGATTACTGCAGAGAAGTCATCTGATTAACATGAAAAAATTTCCAAGAAACTTCATCTGCTACCCTCAATGCTTTGTTCTTTGTATGAAAAGGAGTAATAATGAGAGAAATAAAGGTAGGCAGCATTTTCCATCTCATACGGAAATAACTAGCAGCTCAGACATCAAGAGTTGATATGCCTTTGTACTTAAGATGACCACAGCCAGAGATCATTCTCATGCTTTATCACCGTGTATCACAGCAACTTCTGCAAGGCTAAATCCAGGATGCTGTCCCTGAAGAATTAATGACAATTTTCTACATGTTCACACTGTAAGCAGAATGTGGGAGAACAAAACTTACATTAATGACATGCTACTGGTAGCTCATGAATCTTAAGATATTTCTGCAACATCACACAAAAAAAGCCTATGGCAGCGCTATGACCTCAATTCAGGTATGCAAGTCTGTGTCAAAAGAAAAACAAAAGGAAAAATTCCACGCTCACATAACTCCTTTCACCACTGCCCAAGGAAGATCCATTTCATCCTGATACAGGGTTTCACCACAGAAGGACAGCCATATTTTGAACAAGTTAAAAAGTTCTCGCACAGGATTCAGATGTATAAGTAGTTAGGTACATGGTTTCAATATGATTCTCAGTGTGTACCAGCAAGTCATGCTGTCGGTACCCTGTACTACAGCTTCCTCCTTCATCTTTCCACTTTATGGATCCACAGAAATGAGATAAATAAGTTCCTGGCTCAGGCATGAAATACCTCTTGGATCCATTAGTGGCTATGCCTGAAGAGTTTGCCAAGAGGTAAGTGTTATGCTAAAAGTAACAGCAGATACTAAATCCAACATAGGATTCAGCTTGTGAGGCAAGTACTGTAGTGGCACTGTAGCAATCTGACTTTAGATGAGGTTCTTGAACAGAAACTTAACACAAAAAGCAATTTGTCCATGAAAGAAACAGTCACTATTTGCAAAATTGCTTAAAGAAACCTCACTGAGGTCATCTGTGTTTGACCTCACCATAGCAGGCGTTCATATTGCAACAGACAGCATCAGGATTTTTTGCTTTAACAAATAGTAAGTTCATTTAGCTTTTAGGTAGTAACTATGAAGCCTCCAGAAATACACAGCAAGCTCTTTCACACGTCAGTTTGCTTTAAATATTTGTAAAATTCTGATCCTGTAAGGAGGGTAACAGGTCAGTACAGCACTTAAATAAATTAATAAATAAAATAGCAATAATAAAAAGAGCTGCCTAGTTCCACACTTCCAGGACTGCATGAATTACATTATTCCCATGTCAAATGAAAGGAAGAATTAAAACAGGACCCACAAAATCCCCAGTGAAGAGCTGGCTGAAACCCAAAGAGTTATGAATTTTATGGCCTGAGGTTTATTCACCCCATTACACTTCCAGTTTTTGACACACGAACAGCAGAGCTCAAGAGCATGAGCCAGAAATGTTGGCATTGCTGTGGCAGTTCATCCTCTCTCCCCAGTTGCTCAAGTTCTGCTTGTCTTGATACAGACTGGAGAGAACAGCTCTGTCTCCCCTGTGCACCTGAAGAGACAGACAAGCAAAATATTAAACAGCTATGGATGCTGAAAGAAAAGCAACTGTTCAGTCAGCTCTTCGGGTTTGGTGGTTTGTTTTTTTTTTTTTCTCTCCAAAGCCTTGCTTGTAGGACAAAACTGATGAGAATATCTGGTGATTGCTTAAAAAAAAAAAAGCAAAATCTGTCTGATAGGAGCACAGCTAAAGTTTAGTCTATTTATGTAACAAAACAGAGGCAAACTGCTGTTAATATGCTAGAGAGGCATAGAAATTTCTGCTAATCTATTATCAGGGGGAAAGCTGGTATTCTGGCACAGTAAGGGCTCACATCAAACTACCAGTCTGGCAACCCTTTTTGCTCAAATCCCTCACATCCCACGTTCTTTCTAAGACAAGCACTCCTTGCTGTTACCAGGCCCAAACATTTGACACACCACAGCAGAGCATGTCCTGTTTCCCTTTTTCTTTCTCAAGTACGGAGCTACAGCACAAGACTTTTCCTTCGCGGTCAGTCAGTGCATGGGGCATGGTTTCATCATAGTGGGAGAAGATTTTCCCTACCAGGCTGGTTGAGAGAGGGCACGGAAGATCTATGCAGTTGGTAGGAGTTGGTGCTTATTGCTAGATGTACCTTGACGGGGCTCTCTTGTCCAGCCTTCCTCTACCTACGACCAACTCAGTAGTTGCCTTGTTTCATCCTATTCAAGTAGGCAATGCCAACTAAGGTTCACAGGACAGACTCAACATTCAGTGGGGAAAAAGACAAAGCCCTACAAGTTTCTGTCAATGGTGTAATACCACAGCACCTCTCCGTATAGAAGGACCAGCATTCTTTCCATGGGGAAACCAAACCAAACTAAAGAAAACTCCTCCCTTTAAACACATTGCGCTGAAAGACTAGGCTTAGCATGAAAGTTTGTAAGGTGCTGAGGTTCTAGGTCACAATGTTAATTTTTCCCACGAGTCAGCACCTTGGAAGAACACACACAGTTTTATTGCAATTCACAGATTTCCATTCCTGATCACAAGAAGAGACAGGGAAAGAAAAAGGATTTCTTTCCCTATTATACTTGGACTGCCCCATGCTGCAGGCACTAGGCCTGTTCCTTCCAACCGCCATGTACTTCTTCAGTGCCATTCTAATTAAACAGGCAAACAAGAGTTACAGAAGTGCTCTCCCCTAACCAGGTCTACCAGACGCAATGAAATCCACCTAGGTGCCTGTCACTTCACAACACGCTCCCTGCATTGTGGCTCCTCCAGAGCGCAAGATAACAGCTTGCGGGAAGATCTAGCTGTTTTCAATGCCATTTGTCAGGCTTAAGAGATGCAAAGGAGCTGGGTAAGAATCCACCCTGGTGTCTTTGAAAAAGACACAGGCAAGAAAACTTTCCAAAGGACTGTTCTGTCAGTAGAAGTCAACACACTGCAGGTCATGATGAGAAAAGGAGAAAGGGAGAAGCCACAGAAGAACCACCTATCACACAGACTACAATAGCCTTAACTTGGGGAATAAAATGGAGCCCCTTATCCAGCCACAGGTCGTCCCCTTTGCATTTTCTTACCTTCATAGCCATACTTTATAGGTGTGTTCCCTGGACACGTAGTAACTGTGCGACTTAATTAGCAGCCGTGCTGAGTACACATTGAGGGATCTGATTATCAGGTCTTCTTCTGTGGCTCCATGGCTATTGAATGCAGTACAGCCAGGGAACCTTGATAAAGCCATGTTCTCCTACAGAAGTTAAAGCATGTCAGTAGCTTTTTTCCAACACCATTTGCAGCTGACATCCCCTGTCTAGGTGGTGCCATCTGTTAACCATGTCACATCCATGATCTCTTGAAGGAGGCTAAAAGGACTAAACCATTTCAAAAGTAGAATAATATTGATACTGGAAGAAGACTGCTGCAGTGCACCATCATCCTATATCCAAGTGAATTCACTTTCAGCGCGTTGGCAATGATCAGTGGGGTTGCCACGCAACTGTTCAGCTTCGCAACCTCTCAAAATGTTTCCAGTCTCATGCTCTGCATTGTTCCACTAAGGTATTTACCTGTGTTACCCCTGCTGAACTACATTCTTACATGCGATATGCTCCTCCACTTTTACAACATGGTGCCGTGGGAGTTCTTGAAAAGAGTAGATGGCCACCAAGTTCAAAGCAAGTGCTGCTCCGCATTTCTCCTGGGAAGAAGTGAATGGTTATCTCCCCTTCCGTTCTTCTCTCCTCCCTCCCACCACGCTTTCTACTAAACATGATTACATGCAGCATTTAACAGAGCTGATAAATTATGTGCTGCTTGAATTGAAAATGTGAAGGATAATAGGGATGAATATCAATGCATTCACAGATGACACAAACCCATTTCATCGCTTTCAAGGCTTTTTGGTTGTGCCCAGGGATGACTTGCATGAGCTAATTCCTCAGTGCATTTTTTTTTTTTCCTCTCCTGTCAGCCACCTCTTAGGCATAGTCCATTTTTCCTCTAGAGATTTTTTTTTTTTAAGATAATGAAAAACCCACAAACCCCAAAGGGAAACATTTTAGGGGCATGAAAATCTCTCAGCTGAGAAGTTTAGTTGAAAATTTTCAAGTTTCACTGAAACTGGAAATAGAGTCTGGCTTTCAGGTAACTACATTTTATTCCCATCTGACTGAGATTCATCTGCTGCCGGAAATACTTTCCTATGACTTACCTATAATAATTACAGGTGAACACTTCTGCAACAAGAGGAGTCTTATTGTTGGCTTCCATTAAACACGGAAGTCAGTCATCTAAAAGCTGTGGCAGACTGCTGTCTCTCGTAGACACCATGATTTCCGAGGGAAATAGCAATTTGGGCAATCCATAACCCTTAGTTAAAAACTCTAATGTAGCTCTATTGTCATTCTCCGGTATTAAACCAGTAATTTTCCCAGAAATCCCTCCAGTGTAAAAAAATGGACAGAAATCTCAATTTAGCTATAGATGTTGCTAATGGAAAACTTCAGAGAACACATGCTAGCACAGAGAATACTCTGAGATCAAAACTCTGAATTCAAACTGAGGGGTGCAGAGTGTTTCATCACCGCTTTAAGCTCGGTTTAGTCCTGCACGTTTCTTCCTCCATTCCTGCGTGAAGAGCTCTGGACAGTACTCTGCAGGCTCTCACAGATGTCCTGTGCAATTCTCAGCTATTGTGTTAACCTTTGAAATTTAAGGGCATCAAAGAGCAGCTTTCAGTTGCTAGCATCAGACACCTTGTGCATCTCTAAGAAAGAGAACAACAACCTGCCTAAGCACAACATCGCATTGGCAGACCACTAAGTTGTGGCTTTTTAGGATACTTTCTGCGTGCAATCCACCTGGATACACATTCAGGACTGCTTTTAAAAAGTTAAACAGCCCAGGGAGGCATCAGTGGGATGCTGCCATCAGAAAAAGGAAAAAGACTATGTGGTTGGAGGAATTGCAGACATTTCTAAATGGCACAAGTTTGCATTTCCATTTTTCTCCCCATGTGTGAAGTTCCTGCTTCCAACTGAGGTTCATGCTGTTCCAGTGCAATGTAGGGGGAACCTGCACACGTCTTTGAGGGCCTGATTTGAACTCCGATACACTTTCCTGCCACCCCTCCCCAGCTTCATTCAGCTGCAGGAGCAGACTGCGCAACTCCTAAAAGAGAACCTGCTCTTGACTACTAGTCACCCAGAGGCAGGAAAACAATTGCAACTACAGAGAAGTTGTGTACATTCATGTATCTGTAACAGGACTCGGGTAGAGGTAGGCTTTAGGCTACGGACCGTGTAGCCGCTCCTGGTGCTAGCCCTTGCAGTTTGGGCTGCGAGTGGGAACACGGGACCGCCCAGCAAGCAACTGCATTTCAGAATCCTTTTAAGGATGAGAATTGGGTTCAAAAGGAACAACCATCACAAGTGCTTGATTTCACAGGTACAACTAATCCTGTTGTGCTGGCAGATTTCCTTTTGACTAGTTGGGCTTGCTTGGCTGACTCTTCTCAGCAAGAAGGTACCAACTTACTGTTCATTTGAAATGTGGAGCTGCAGCGCGGGACCCGAGGTTGGCCTCTCCTGACACCCAACGGTCTGGCACTGGCACAGGTAAAATCTGAAGAGCATCTGTGGAAAACCTGTCCTGTGAAAACTGCCTACAGTTAATTCTTCAGGGCCCCACTTTCAAGATGAGCGAGGCCAAAGCCACACAGCCAGGCCGCTGCTCAGCGTGGCAGCAATTTATGCTGTGAAATTTCTAGCAACTCTGAACATATTGCAGTGCAACGGGGGGACAGAGAGGAACCGTGTGACTCCCTGAACAGCTCAGAGAAACGGGAGCCGAAACAAGAGCCAAGCCAAATGGTTTCCTTCTCTGCGACTCACATGACAAGCAAATATTTTGAGGTCAGGAAGAGCTGATCTTTTGCTGCCTAGAGGCAACCAGTTGCTTTCTGTTAACATGTCATTTTGTATTTAGCCCTGTGCAAATTGGAATGAGACAATTCCAGACATCCTGAAGAAAAAAATGGAAGCATTGAAAAAAATTATATACGTATACTAGCTATGTACTGATCCAAATTAAACCATAATTACATCTTCGAGAGTGAAAAAAATGTATTATTTGTATAATTTATTTATCACATAAAAAAACACCATGAGGTATATTTATGGCATGAATTCTTTAGTTTTGAATAAATGACAAATACTCTTAGAGATGAGCTGAGCTGCATAATAAGGCATTAAAGTGCACTTTTTGCCTGTTGACATCTCTTTTTAAGGATAGAAATTAAAATGTTGAAAATAGAGAGCATCAATATTCTTGAAGGTTATATCCAAAGGGCTCAGTAACAGGATGTAAACAGAGAATTAATCTCATCATGTAGATAAAAACCCCTCACATTTCTCGAGGAAAAAGCTTGGAAAGCAAATATGATGTGTGTGTGTTTGCTCATTACAACTTAATTAGCACAGCACAATATTAAGGACCAACAGTAATGTGGAATATAAATTGAAGACTGTGTTTGTGGGTATATCTGTACTTGTATACCTCAGGAGTAATTGCCAATATGATAAGTGTTGAAATAAAGACTGTTGAAATGCTTCTGGGATTTAAATGAAGCAGTAACATCACCATTTTAAACCTTGCTTCAAGATCTCTTCCACTATTTCTGAGGAAAAAAATATCTGAACATAAAAGTTTCATTTAAATCTTTCCTCAAATTCCTAGTTTTTCTTTACTGAGCTAGGGGAGGGAAAAGAAGGAAGGAGGGATGTTTTCTGGAAGCTTCTGCATTTCTCACTTGTATTTATTAAGAAATGAAAGGCATCTAGGTGTTCATAGGTACCACGTGCCATAAAGGCTTATTTAATGCAGGAGATAAATTACAGACTATACAAAGTAGCTGACACCCCATGGATGTAAAGGCAGGTAGTGATCCACACTGACAAGCCCACATCAAATCTCTTCTAACCAATGCAGGGGGCAGCAGTTCAAGCCGTATAACCAAAAAGCTTGTCCCCAGGAAAACTGCAGCTCAGCTGTGCAAACCAAGATCGCCTGCCTGTGCCTCAGCAGTTGTATCTTAGGACTGCTCAAACTCCCAGTGCTGTTGTCATTGCACCACATCATGCAGCCCCTTTGATTTTGCTTTTCATTTGTAAGCAAGAGGTTTTTTTTCCTTCTTCTGTACCATTCACAAAAATCTTTGTGTTACGAAGCCACACCCTACGTGTTAAAGATAATTTAACCCTTGTTCAGTAAATACACTGCACAATACAATTTTGATAATTGTCTGATAAAATGTCAAATAGAAATTATAGGAAACTACATAAGACAAGAATTCCCCTCTGTTGTTTTGCACTAGCATTCACCATTGCATCAGACAATGCAGAAATAACCACAAAGGGTTAAAGAGAAACAAGACACATGCCTCTCAAACATCTGAACAGACACTTATTTTCCAGACCCTACATGCAGCCAATTATCTGATTCACCTTGCTGGTCTGCTGTAGGATGTT
This sequence comes from Morus bassanus, assembly GCA_031468815.1. Lineage (NCBI taxonomy): Eukaryota > Metazoa > Chordata > Aves > Suliformes > Sulidae > Morus > Morus bassanus. The sequence continues at coordinate 11,653,745 of CM062583.1, forward strand.
TTGATGCCATTTTAACGTTTTACTACAGCTGACAGTAGCATGCTTCTACTGCAAGTGACCCCAGAGACAGCTATGAACAAAATACAGAGAAGGAAAGAATATTTTTGGCTCTGACGAGTTAAGTAATATAACCTGGCAGAGAGATGGTGATAGTACTTCAACAAGGAAAATCAGAACACAATTATGCATGGCCAGAAATGTATTCAGTAATGATCCATCATGCTGTCTCTGGCTGCTTAACATGCAGAAAGATCATCTGCTTTAATCTTCCTCCTCTCCAGATCCACACAGAGCATCACATACTATGCAAAAAGGTACTCTGGGTGGCAGTATTGAGTTCACCATTGCAGCAAACTTTATTGTTGTAAGGGTGTTTTTTTTGTGTTCCCTCCCCTCCCAGGTCTATGCTAGGCACCCCCTTCCAAAAAAATGCTTTAAAGTCTTTCTGTCTCAAAGGAGAGGTTCTTGCTACTCACTGTGTCTCCTCATATCGTGCAGCCTGCACCCACACAGACATCCTTGTTCCCTCGTGCTCGCATACACACCTCTGTTCATCACTGCCTTCCTGCTGTGCTGCAGACCTCATGAGATCCTTCAGTGCAGAAAAGCAACCAGCATGATGCAGACTTTTTCATTCCCTCCTGGTTGAATGATTTAATAAATTCACCCTGGATGGCACTTGAATTTATTTATTTATTTTTAAATCAGTCTCTACTGGAGACAGTGCATGTGTGGCAGAGAAAAGCAGTGTCCTTCAGCAGAATTCAGGGGGTTTTCACCACTGAACAAAATGCATTTTCTGCAAGCAAGTATTCTTGACAGCACTCTATGCTAAAAGGAGGGGCTGGGGGGAGGAGGAAGACAGTCTTGGGCTCATTACTGGCTTCTCTCTCATCTAAAGTCCTGTAGCTGCTGCTGGAGAAGGTCGGGGAACAGATGCCTGTCTGCTCCCAGCTGACTTGGGGACAGATGCTCACGTGGAGTAAACGGACACAGCTCCCTGGGAGTGCAAGGCATTGCACCATGCTACACCTGGTGAGGAGCTGGCCCAAGTTCTTGCTGCTTTTTCTTTGGAGCCACATAAATTTATTTGACATCTCCCTAAAATTGCTTGCAAGAGCAGAGTGCTGCTTCATTTACTTCCACAGAGTCGCCCCAGATTTTCAAGGAGCGGAGAGAAATGAGTGCCCGACTCTCACTGGCTTGAATAATTTTTGCCTGTGCAGAATGGCTGTGAACTCCTCCGTGTGTGTAAATGAAACAACCTACCTTCACGCCCACATGGGATAAATGGAAGTGACTTGCCAGGGGCCAAAGCAGCACGGAGCTGGGCTCAGAGCCACACAAGCTGAAATGCAGCCTCTGCCTCTTCCTACCTGCCTCCTTCAACAAGGACAGCTTGACTCAGGAGCCGATTTTTTGGTGGTTGTTGTTGTATTAGCAGAGAGCTAAAGGCTCCTGAGAGACTGTTTATAGAAAGTGCTTTTGAATGTATGCTCCAGCATAGATAGCTCCCATTTAAAACTGAAGATGGACCTTTTATCAAACGATGTGACAGGCTATCTTAAGGGTAACTGTCACAGGTGGAAGTATAAAAAAGAAGAAAAAACCCTTTTTTCCCATTGTTTCGGTTTTCTTGTAATTTTACCAAGCATTTAGAGGGTGAGATAATGTCAGATACATCTGTCTTTGGCATTTTTAGGTGTGTATCTCCTTGGAATCTAAGTGCTCAGGCAGTATATGATAACACCCTGAAATACTTCAATCTCCTCAAGTTTCTCTCTCATCTTTCTTTTATTCAATCTCAAATGAGTTCAAGTAACTTCTGATTTTGCGTTTATCTAGATCTGAGATAGAGAAGAAAAAGAAGGCTTCTATAATTTAGCAAGTGGTAATAACTTTACAAGTATAGTTCAAATCTCTGAGTCAGGATAAGCACTTGAATTAGGAACGAAGGAATAAATGCTTATAATTTTCTGAGTGTAAGAAAGTATTTCAAATGATCGCACTACTGTTACTTTTCTTGTGTATCTTCTGTTTTTCAAAGGGAGTATCTGGAAGCCTAGCTGTCCTTAAAATTATACAGAACAGTAAGTCCACCTGCACATAATGATCAAATGTCAGTATAACATCACTACCAGACGGGTTATTGTGCCCTCGCACAAGGAGCCATCTGACTCCTATACTAAAAGAAAAATTAACAGGCCTTCCAGAACAAATTGACCCCTGCCATGCCATAACACACCAAAATCCCAGCAATGCTGCTGATAGGGAGAAGAACATCTAGTAGAGGATTAAGTTCTAGACCTGAAGATTCTGCCCCCAGCATGCAGCACAGCAGGACAGGCAGTAGCTTGTGCTTTAATAGAGATGGAGATCTCTGATACCGCAAAGATGACCGTCATTCAAAAGGAGATCAAAGTATGTTCAGCTAGTCCTTTTCAGGTGAATGCATGCAAGCTCTTCCAACTCCCTAGAATCTGCGTGGAGACTCAGTTGGATATATCATTTTAAATTTGGTGTTCTGCTAATACAACGGCGTAGCTGCCAACTGGCTCAGAGCATGGGTCAAGCCTGTTCACATCAAACAGAAATCAAATGGCTTAAAGCAGACAAGAAACAAATGGCCCAGATAAGAACATGCCTTTGAAATCTGCAGTGTTTGAGTTTTAGACCTTAACTTGGCCTATCAAAATGTAAATAACACTTGGCACCTTTGGTTTGGATCAAAATTATCCTAAAGTACACAGATTTTGAGCAGGATTTTGAAATGGAAGTCTCCTTTAGCAACTGAGTAAGCTAGATAACATACACATGTAATCGTCAGGGCAGGGACACCACCAGGTGACTACTGTAGGTCCTTTCCAGACATATTTACTGTGACTTTTTCTTCATTGAATTCTACATTCCCCATTTCTTTGATCAGTTGCAGCTGTTACTGCACAATTTGTCTGGCTTTATCCTCCCTCCTGCGTTTGGCAAAATGGCTGCCCTGCAGAAAGCATATAAAAAGTCACATATTTGTGATGCTGGTAACATCTTTATTTGAAAATAAGCCTCTAGCAAAGGAAGTGCTGGTCTCCTACTAAGTTTTAACCTCCATTGTTAATTTCCATCTCTTGCCTAAAGCATTTAGCCTTGGTTTACTTGTAGGACAAAGGCTTCAGTAAACTCTGAGGAGTACCCTGGGTGAGGAAACAAGAAGAAACTCACTTCTTCAGAGTCTCCAGTTCAGGCGCACTGCTGTTTCCCTCTTCCCTTTTCCCAGGGACCACATCTGCTTATGGGCTGACTTCGTCCCTACCATCTGGGCAGAGCACTAAGCAGTGTTACACCTGCGTAACAACGTATGAGTGAAACTTAAGACTGCAGTTACAGATCTAAACCTCTTATAAAGAAAAAAAAAAAGTTACTTAACAACACCTTTTGCAAAGAGGAGGCAATACTGCTTTAGTTTTCAAAGAAAGTGAAAAATCCCACATAGAGTGATTTGAATTCGCCCCTCAAGATCTCCGAGGGCAGGCAACTCATATGACAGTGTCACAGGAGAGCCACAAAGCGCTGCTGAACCACAGAGCCGAGTTGGGGAGTTGGAGAGCTTTAACCCCAAACAATCAACACAGATGACTCTTTCTGCCATTAAACTCAGTAACAATGTGCAACAGCAAAAGCTCATTTTAGGTCAGTTATGAATATAGCATGAAAGAGAAGTACATTTGGATGTGCTGTACAAATGGGAAAATAGAGATACTTAAGTGGGTATGGCTGGTCTCTCCCTATATAAATGATACTTCATAAGATCCAAGTTTCAATGTTCGAAGAGAAAGAGGTAATTCTTTTAAAATATGTTAGATGACACTAAACCAAAAACCTAGTCCATCTCAAAACTTAAAGTGTTTCTCCCCAGGGAGACAATGAAACATAAAAACCTCAAGGAGAGTGCAATAAACACCCCTCATAATGAGCAGAAAGCCATGCTATTACTAAGACAGCGAAATGCCATACTTAAAATATTGTGCAGACTTAAAAATTATAAGGCACTGGGCTGATGTGTGAGCCTTTGCCCTCCAGAGGGCATCTCCCCATTCTTATTCTCTCAAACACAGTGAAGAACTGGGATTTCCCACCGATGTTCGCCTGTGGCACACTGTCCGCTTGGCTGGCCTGACAGCTCATGTGGCAAAAACCCTAAGGTGGACAAAGGGTTACTTCAGTAACATGCATGTTTGTATCACACTTGCCTTAATATGGGCCATTTTCTTTGGCATGAGAAAAAGAAGTAAGGGATTAAAAAATGCAAGTGTAGTGATGAAGCACTTCATTTACCCTAAGCCTCCCTGTATTCACGCAAGGCCCAGACTAGCATTTTGCCACCTTTCAGTCAGTTCTCATCACAGGGTGTATTAAGTATATACAGCCTTAGATATTTCATCAGTACCTCCATCATGATATGGAGGAATCACCAGGTGAATGCTATTAAAAACTCTGGTCAATGTGGAACACGTGATGGTATGTCCAGTATCACAAGAAGTAAAAAGTATGCGTTAAATGGCTGAAGCCTGATATTTGCCTTCATTTTACTATTCCGTACATTTATGATTTAATTGAGGTACTTCTCCTTTAGAGGCTAGGGCAAGTGAGATCATAACAAACCTAGACAATACCAGGAGCTCAGTAACCTTTGCATCTGCCCAGACAGCCATACAGGTCATATGTACAGTGAAAAAAACAAAACAAGCAGCAAGACCTGTTGTGTTCAACTAAACGAAGGATTGGATCCATTATTCTTCTGGTGTTTACCAAGCTAGATATCACATGTATATAATAATTTACACACTATCTGGTACACCAGTTGGAAGCTGCTCTCCTCTAGGAGGAGAGGTCAAATATCTTCTCTGTCTTACACTATTTGTACTGATGGGGTCAGATGTTAAAACACTCATGCTGGAGCACTGGCTGCTTGAAGTACATTCATTATGGATATCATCTTGCCAAGAGCCGGGGCTCGATAAAGGTCAGTTGACCTTCCTGCGAATACTTCAAGCCGCAGAGGTAGCAAAGAGAAACACACCCACGCAAATTCACAATTCTTTTACTAGAGTCCCTTGTCAGGAGGTATGATACTGTTTGTTGGGAGGAAACACTTCCCCTGCAAAAACTCTCAGCGTCAAAGCTCTAGGAAACCCCTGTTCTGGCAAAGGAAGGTTGTTTATAAAGCATTACTACTAAGCAAGGATTGCGTAAGGACGTAAGGATGTACATATGAAATATACTTCTTACCTGGAGTGGAACAAGAGCATGAGGAGAATGACTGCATGAGTTTAGCTCTTGATAGCAGAAGGGGGTGCAGCTTGCTCAGTGTTCTGGAGACAAAGCTAGTCTTCTCTGCCTACACCTGTCCAGAGTCTGCCAAAAGATCAGTGCAGAGACTCCCATTGACTGTGGGAGGCTGTAACTCATGGATCCAAATGAGTGTTGCACTTCAAGAGATGGATCATTTAATGTTTTATTTTACTGTTTATATTGCATTGAAGAGCAGTAGCAGGGTAAGCTAATTCTACTTTCAGAAACAATTGCTTTCGTGCAACAGCAGTTGCCCATACCTGAAAGCTTCAAGTGCTGTTTAGGTGCATTCCTAGTGTCTGTATACTAACATCCATTTAATTCTCTCAGTATAGCATTTGGATATCTTACTGAAGCGCCCAGTTTTAAAGAGAGCTCAGTATCTGCTGAGGACAACGTGCCTCTTATACAAGCAGAAATTTTTGCAAAAGGAGTCCTGCTTTTTCTGCCAACAGAGATTCACATGCCCATGTGCACAAAGATCCAACCACGCTATGGATGGGGAAGGCAAAGGGATGTACAGTTGCGGCACCATATCTAGATATGCGTGCTGCAACAGACACATAGGAGGAGGGAGGAAAGCCCTACAAACCTTACAGAAATCTGCCCTGAACTAGCAAGAGTATTCTCTGCAGCATTAGAGATTGCATGTACAAACTTAGCTAGGCAATGACACAACGTAGTATCTAGGATCACTGAAGGATGACAGAGACCCAAACTATCATAATAGGCAAACATGCATTACAACAACAGCAAAAGACCACAATAATTGTTATTGCTATCAGTACCACACAAAGTTGAGCACTCTGCCAGCTTTGCAACAAAAAATACATTCTTTACAGGGCATCCTGCATGAAATCCTCACTGTGCTTTCCTTTTTCCATGTATGCTGATAGAAACTTATCAATGGTTTCAATTAACAGCCACTTGATTTGAGAGGGCAAAGCCCTAAAAACCTCTTTCCCATTTTGCCATATGCATTGGGACCAGGTTTCACTCTGTTCCAAACAACAGAGCACAATGGAGCATTTGTAAACGTACTCTATCTTTTGTAAATAAATCTGACAGCATTAGAGATAGATCCACAGTCCCTTGAGGGCAAGATCAGTGCACAGCTGCATGCTTGTATGAGCGCACACCTACCATTAGTCTGAAAAATCGGAACCTACTGACATAATGGGTAGTTGTGGATCAAGGGAGAATAAAGCTTTCTACCCAGTTCCTAAATTTTTCTGTCACTGTTAATCATCTCTGTTTGGAACAATGTTTCTTGTTTACTAGCAAACAACTGCCTGTAGACAGGCTAAATATTTCTCTATCAGTGCTACAGTACGTTCATACCAGGATTCAAACCTGAACCGCCAGCGAGAGAGATGCTCTTTTGCCCTTCTCTCTCCTCCAAACTCAATGTGCCTTCTGCAAAGCACCTTTCCCTGACATAGACCAGCAGCTCTTGTCTAAGGACCCTCTTCTAAGGGTCTCCCTCTTCCTTTACACGGACTTGAATTAATGAGCGGCCCCCCCTGCACTGAGCAAGTACAATTAATCAGCATCACTAGAGGTTGCCAACACCTGCTAAGAGACACTGCCAAGGTCACAGCCCTGCTGCGCATCCTGATGAGGAGAGAGAAAAGCACAGGGTGTTACTCTGGTGAAAGCCAGAGATCTGAAACCCTGCTTCTCGCAGGTGCTGTGCTGAAGGTATCCGTCTTCCTGCTTTCACTGAACTGCGCTGATAAACAACACACCTCAGAGAGCTGGAGGAGGACAGCAGAAGACTAAAATTGAAACGGAGTACAGCTGATGTTATAATGGCAGCTCTCTGGCAACTGCCTTTGGAGGTTAATTACCTCTCTAAAGAGTAACGATTCATCTTTTTCAGCCATACCATAATATCCTGCAATGCTAATTCGCATTTTGAAGACAGGAAAACTAATGACAGAGAAAAGGTTTAATATATAAAACTCAAAAGAAAGAATAAATTTGCCATAACGGGGTACTAGGCTCCATCAATAAAAACTCATACCAAAAGATCACAACTGAGAGTGTTCCCAGAACATAAATATTTTCTAGGATACACCATCATTAGCAAAACCCATCAGGCTTTTGTTTCAATAAACAGCACCTGCCAGGAGCATCTTCTCTGAAACAGACAATATTAAACAAAATTTGGTCTCTCATTTATTAAAGGGGCAGACTTCTGGGCTGGTATCTTGGGAGTCTTCCGAAAGCTTTAAAAAAAAAAAAAAAAAAAAAAACAAAAAAACAAACCAAACTAAAAGAGGCCTTTTGAAAGAAGCTTATCTCATTTGATGCAAGACTTTCCATCTTAAATACTCTAACAGGAGTTATGAAAGCACTAATGTTCGGGTCCTGCTGAATATCAGCAGCACCCTTACTTACTCCTGAATCTCTCAGCTATACTAAGCAACTACACAGTCACCTTCCTGTCTTAGCAACAGAAAGTAACTCATTTTTATTGCTGTTAAAATAAGTAAACGAACTGAGGAAAACCAGCTGTGAAGGGACTTGGGTGTGTAGGAGCAACGTAGCCTACCGACATTGTAGCTTAGCAGTGAGAGTAATGGCCAGCCCTAGCCAGATCCTTGGGCTCCCGACAGAGTCTGCCTCTAGGAAGGAGGAAGAAGGAAGAAGGCACCTAGAAAAATCTCCTCCTCCCTCCCCGTGAGATGCATAGAAATAAGCAAAGAGCAAGTAGCTAACCCAGGGTAACCACTACTCTTGGCAGGAGCTGGACCAGTGATCCTAAAATGCAGCGTTCCTTCTCTTATGACCAATTCCATAGGTTACCTGATTTTGTACTCATTGCCTGGCTTAAAACATTGATTAGCTTCTCTTCTGCTCACACTCTATTTGGCGGTGTTTAAAAAAAAAAGTTAGCAGCCAAAACATAACGCACCTCATGACACAAGGTTTCCTGAAGTCAAACAAACACAGGCAGAATGATATCAGCTTTTCCCCCAGACTTGTGGTTTTTGGGTGGGTTTGTTCTGTCGTCACTGTGCTGCTTTTGTGCTGTACAGCTCCATGGCTAAAGGGCATGGGGTGTGTTTATGTTTTTAAAGAGGCAGCTGAAAGACAAAGTCATCCTTAGAGCCCCTTTGAAATACTTTTTTCAACCAACTCCAGCCACGCTGAAATAGCCGTTGCAATATCACAAGCAGACTGCTTTACCTTTTCAGATGCTGGAGTGGTAGCAGTGAAATGTCCTCTAACTCATTGCTGAAAATGATAGAAAAATCAATGCAAACTTAGTGAAGAGAAGGCAGTCCTATTACAAGAAAGTCATTTTCAGGCTCTCCTGTGGTACTCGTTTGCAGAAAGCAAGACACAGCATGTGGTGGGTAATGCTCTGCCAAATGAAAAATGTTATGTCAAATATTCCCATTAGAAATTTATTTTAAATTAAATGTGATATATGTAGAGAAGCTGGAAAGACCTGGTGTCATATCCAAGCACTTCCCTGGATTTTCGTAGCGAGCAGGTTAAGGCCAGACCTGTGCCCCTGAGAAAACCGTGAGAAATGAGACAAAAAAAGCAAAAGCCAAGCATTTCAGCAGCGCCTATTGATTTTCTCTGCCTCAGGATTTGTTGGTCCCTGCCAGGGGGACGTCAGCAGTGCCGGCCGATGGCAGTGCTACCCCGTCAACCTCACCCCAAGGCCTCTCTGACCTGCTACTTCTGCACGCCTGGACCTGGGTGACCAGATCACAACAGACAGAGCCAGCAACACTGTGGAGAACAAAACCCAAACTCTCCAGATTTTGTAGTAACTATGAAAGCTGATCCACAGCTCACGTGTCTTTGCAAGATGTTTTTCTCTGCAGTTTTCTTCCCTGAGCTTTAGGTACCTGTGCTGCTCGGAAAGACATTTCATCCTCAGAACAGTAGCAAAGCTTGCCTTGGATGCCGCTTTCATAACATTTCAAAATGGTCTGACTCTTTTCATGGACCTGTGAATCAACGGGTCTCCTTTCTGAGGAACAGAAGAACATCAGCAGACACTTCTCCAGCATTAGCTCTTCCCAATTTTGTACACACTCCAAAGATAAAAGATGGGAGCTTTCATCCAGCTCTACAAATAGATTAGCAAGCAGCAGGTCCTGAATATTTTAAATTCAAATGATATTAAACTCAGGTTAAACTCACTGCTGCAGAAAAAGTCAATTATGTTTTCCCATCTTGATTTTTCTTTTTCCTCTCATTTCATTCCTCTCCTACAGCTGCTGCAGGGATAGTGACTGCAGTTGGCAGTATAACCTTACTTATGACATGCTCCGGAACAGATGTTGTTCTTCACATCTACCCCTCCTCTCCTACCTTTGGAGCAGGATAATGAGATACTCTGCAGCTCTGGTTCAGAGCATGGTTATTAAACAGCTAGGGAAAATGATGCTGGCGTGGCAAACTATGTATTGCTGAATTACTACAAAACACGATGATGAGAAAATAGATCTGCTTTGAAGGAGAAAAATGGCCCATTTTCAGTCAAGAGCTCTTTCCTGTTAACCAGCCCAGCCCATCAGCAAAGTATTAGATAGCGTACACAGCAATTTGTAGGCCGCATAGAGGACAGCAGTTTGTGCCTAGAAGCTGTCACATACCTCCCTGGGTGGACATATCTACCTAAGGGCCATTCACATGATGAAGAATTTATGAGCTGTGATTATTGGGGATTTGTTGTTCTTTTTTTTTTTCCTGCTACTCTTTAGGCAATGGAGCAAAATAATACAAGCAGAGTTTTCCTGCAGTTTCCCCTGTGCAGGATGTTGATTAAAGCCCTGTAGCTCAGAGAGAGAAAGTCTTACCAGATCCTTCCTGTATGCCCATTCTTGACAGGCAGAGCATCGCTTTCCAGAGACACCGGCTAATTGCTTTCCTCTGAAGTTTATTTGCCATTCCATAGAAAATGACCACATTAAAGGGACAGAAAGGTGGACTTGCATAAGCCCCTATGTATCTAGCCTGAACACACAAACTTTTGGGAAACATCTCATGTCTCCATCTCTGCTGTCATAAGAAATCAATCACCTGCAGTAGCACCTTTTAGGTAATTTTATGGGGTTCTGTGATATAGGAGATTTAATTTTTTTAGGTGAAGGGTCTCCTGATGGAAGCTGTCTTAGCAGAACCTCTGTGATGCTCCTTGACAGAAGCAAGCAGGAAATGGTGGGCTCCTGCTTCCTCACCGTAATCACCTAGAGCAGGGAAACTCGAGAAGCAAAAAAACATGGACCTTACTATTCCTAGCATGCTGGCTATGTCATTACTGCCAGGGAAAGCTGCTCAATGATGACACAGCTATATAGGACCACAGGGCTTTTCCAGTTCTCACCCATTCATGATGGATAGCCACAGACCTAGATATCCTTGTGTCCTGTGGCCCAGGACTGTGCATGGAGACTGTCTGTAGCTTCTCTGGTCCCTAGCACTATCCAGGAGGGCAGGAAGGGAAGCTTGAAGAGCAAGTTTTAAACTTGAGTGAGGTAAGCAAATTAATTGGAAGATTTTATCCCCACTCTCAGTCCTGCAATGCCAACACAGAACACAAAGAAGGATGTAGTTGCAGGATGCAGGCATCAGTGTGTTTCTCTCTCTCAGCTATTGTGATTTCTCTCACTGTATTTTCAGGGTGCTTCCTAACTACATGCACCTTCCCACCTGTAAGATACAGGCAGCTCTGATAACAATAAATGACTTGTTAAATGCTACACAGCAGGTCTGCATTAGAGTCATGCTTTAGCCCCAAGACCATCCTCCCATTCTGCATATACAACATGAGCTGAATAGACTAAGTCTGCCTGTATCCTAGACAACAGCTTCAATGGACTACAGCTGCAGGCAGGAAAAGGCAGGGAGAGATGAAGCATAACTCAGACCTGTACCTAACTTAAAATGGATTTGGGCCAGTTCTCCTCTGCCTAAGCCTTATCCAGTGCCTAATCAATCTGGGAGTATTTCTATATTGGTTCATATATGGGTCTTTTACGTAACCTGCCAAGAACACCAGGCTATGTATCTCAGTTTAGGAGATTATAAATAATTAGAACTGCCTCATTCTGCTCTCTCAGACAGAAAAGAAAAAATACAGAAGTAAGAATTAGTACTGTTCTGTGACAAGTTAGAAGCAAAAAGGAGCGCCTCCAAAACTAATTCCAAACAAAACCCTAAAACTCTTAACCTAATCATTCAGAGAACATAAATGATCGTTTTTCCTTTTCCCCACATCAGCCACCAGACCACAAGGTTTATTTTGTTTCTTTTTGTTTTCTTAGCCTCTATATACATGGCAGTAACGTTCTTCAGATGTTCTGTATGAGACTAAAAGCACATGGCTTTATAAGAACAGAGATCCTTATGTGATTTCTTGACTCCAGGAATGAAGTTTAAGAAAAATTCTAAGACATGGATCAGAATCAAAGGAACACAATCACTACTTTAGAATGGTCGTTGTAATAGATGAACTTGGAGATCTGAAAGCAAAATCACTTCTTAAATATTGACTTCAATTTAAGACATCCTCAAGGAAAAACCCAGGATATAGAACTAAAAAGGCAATATTATTCCTCATTTGGAAGGAAAAACTGAGGAAAAAAAATCCCAAAGTACTCTATAGACTCTGTTTGAGCTGGTGTGGTAAAGCAGCTAAGCATCACTAGAGTCATTTAGCAGTTGGACAGTATAACAGTCAGTGGACAGAGAGAAGTCTCCATAAAGAAGTGTCAGAAACAAAAGGCACTTTTTTATCCCTTCCTATAACCGTTAAGAGAAACACTCTTCACTCATCCTCTCCTTTGATTATTTTAGAAGGTGATAGGCTATAACATTAGCTTTTTCCAGATATCCATTTCATCCCATTTATCATAGTAAATATTCAGTTATGTCCCTTATTTTTATTTATTTTTTTGCAGTAATGGGCGCTGGACAGGTTGTATTCTGTTGTTTAATAGCATACCAATTAAGGAGCCAACCATTGCTCTCGCCTTCGTTTTCTTTCTCACATACCTTAATCTAGATTCAGTGTGTGTGGGAGTCTAAGTCAGTGCTACTACTCCTTTGATAATCAGCAATTTGTTACCGTGTTAGAGGTGGCCTAAGTATTCAGAGCTAAAAGCTGGCACTAACCTAGATGTAAGCAGAAGATATGCTATTGGATTACAGGGTAGATGCAATGGATAGCTGTAAAGGAAAGTAAACAATATGAACTTTCTTTTAAAACTCTATTATTATTATTTGGAGGAGCGAAGGAGGCAGACCACTCAAAGCTGCCAACACAGAAGGGGTACTAACAGATTTACTGAAACACATTTAGACATGAGGAAGAACTACACAGAAAAATGCAGGATGTCAGATGACCTAAGGGGGGGGGGGGGGGGGAAATCCACCCAACCCCCCAAAAAACCCCACAACCAAAAAAATCCACACACACCACAGAAAAAAATCTCAGCTGCCAGAACAGTAACCCAGGCTCATCTATGAGCTAAAAAATCTATTTGCTGCAGAGAAGGTACAGAGGCAGAACTGGATCTGGTCTAACATGCTTCCACACCAAAGCCATCTGGAGAGCTGCACGCAGCACCAAGTTAGAAAAGGGAACCTCTAGGTTTCTGGTTTAGAGGCTCTAAATTGCACCTGACTCCATGTTTTGCTGAACAGCCATTCCAGCCCGGGAGAAAGTAAATGCACATTGCATCTGAAATGCTCTTAATTTGGCAGCCCCCCTCTGCCAGCGCCAGACTGAAGATCAGAGTTACACTGCTAGTTCATGAGGTCCCTCCTACAGGAAGGAAGGATTCCCAGTGATCCACGCTGGGTGTTATTTTCTCATTCTTTTACATGCGGTTCTTTTGCAAGGAGGGCACTTCTAAGCTTACAAACACAGCTGTTGTCAGCTCAAGTCTCTGAAGAGGATGCAATACAAGGTTGTGTTACTCCAGGTTCTGCCATGTAACTCGGCTTATTATCACAAAGGCAGTGTTCAGAGTGCCCTTCTGTGTCAAGGCAAGTTTAGTTCCACCTAAAAACCTTAATGCTGTAATGAAGTGGGAGACAGGGAAACACCTGGCCCTAGCGCTCAGTTGAGCTAAACTATATTTTTCTCCTTAATGTCAGAACTTGCATTCACATGTGTCCATCCCTATTTGTAGGTGCCAGACTCTTATTAAACTTTATCCAAATTCTCTGTCATTTTAAATTGAGCAATGATCTTAAATCATCAGCTGCCCCTGATGAACTGTGTACAAATTCAGACATGCTTTGTAAATGGTAGCTTTGTGACAGCAGTTCCTCCCTTGCCTTTCTTCTTGACTGTTCACCTGACAAGCTCCACTTACCTAAGGGTTAGGGGAATAAGGCAATGTTTTTATATAAGTACACACACCTGTCATTTAAAAATCCTGACATGTGGACAGAGTTGTACTTTAATACCAGCACTAAAAGTCAAGTTACACCACATGCTGCTCCAGGCAAGCTTAAATCATCAGCCTGGCGTAGAGTTGACGCTAAAGACAAAGCCCTTGCAGTGCTGGCCCAGACCCAGGTCCCGTCCTTCCCATTGTTGTTCTCCTCACCACAGGGTCACTGCTGATCCCACTGGCCTGTACGTTCCACAGGCACCGTGAAGATAATGGTGCAACCACAAACGGCCTTACTGTCTCCCACTGCACGTCTAAGGCAAGAGATACCATCTCTTCAGAGCAACGTACTAGCTGTTGTAGCCGTGCCAACTTCTTGCTGCTGGGGAAAGCTGGTTTATTAAATCCAGGCACAAGCACTGTGGCAGCCCCTGCTAGCCTTTTCCAGTGAGAAGTACATCACGTTGGCAACCTCCCAGCAACACTGCCTGGTTAGTGTCCCGCGGACTGCAGGGGTGCCACGTGTGCGCTGAGCTAGGAGGCTGAGCAGCAAATTGCACAGGTCACACCGGTGTGCCATTCGCACAGTCACTCCCCGACTGTAATCTTGCGTCGACTGACTGTTTGCAACGCAGCAGTAATTCCCTGAAGCTGTGGAGTTATACCAATGTATTTAGAAGTGTGCCCCACAAGTCTACCCCTCTCACTTCCCTGTTTAAGCCAACAGAAAGTGCCAAGGTATAATTGTTTGCGGTGGCACTTCTAGATGATTTAATGCTGGATGCAGTTAAAACACACCAAGCTTCTTTTGTAGAGGACAAACTGGCTTTGTCTGAAGAACACAGAGCGTGCAATCCAATATATCACTTTCCTCTCTAATTTCTAGGAACACATGAGAAAAAGAAAAAATAATTTAAAAAAATCCCTAGCCATTGTCAGAGTATTATCTGGTACAGAGGCAAAACAAAGCACACATTATCCAAGAATGTGAATAAAATCCATAGAGGGACAAAACCCAACTGCCTGTTGTGTCCTCCTAGGCATGACTTCACCACAGACCAGCTCAATGCCTACCTGTCCTCTACAGACAATCAATTGGGCAGCTCCACTCCCACCTCCGTGAGGATCAGCTGCTCTCTCTACAGTATCTGTCATCTCTGACAATGAATGAGAACGGCCTCAGCAAAAATCACTTGGGGGCATGGATGCTCAGGATGTAATGGACCTGACAGCAAGCAGCTGCAGAGGCTGGATCCATATATTTTAATAGCATGTAGAACACAGAGTGAATTGTCTGGGATGCCTCATGAGGCATTTTACCAGCCAGAATTTCACTGAGCATGAGAAAAAAAATAAGAAAAATGTAAGAAAAACAACCACACACAACGCCCCCCGCCCCAACCCAAACCAACAAAAAACCCAACCAAACCCAAACAACCCAGATAGAGAAATGAACTTAGAATGAAATCCACTTTCCACAGATTATTTTAAAATGCCTCTAAAATATTGCCCCGTAATGTCACTTTTCCTCCTGCTAAGTAGCTTAATGTCATTCTTCACCAGCAGCAGTTGCTGGGCACGCTCGGAGCACTCTGTGAAGGACAGAGGGCACTTTTCTATGACCCTGCAGGGTCTAGGAAGACACGTGGAGTTTTCCGTCACACTTCTTCAGAGGAAGAGGAATTGGACAGTACTATTTTACAGGGCTGATGAGAGCCCTGGGGACCACCGGTGCCTGCCAGAACCCTGGCAGGGCAGCGGTGTATGTCTCTGTTGGCATGGCTTTGGAGCATGACTCCTTCTCCCTCATGTCCCCAAAGATAACAACTTTTCCCCTCCACTCAAAACAATGCAAAATCCACACAAAAATCTAGGCTCTGCCTAGAGCTACGCAACTACAGGAATACCTGTACCTGTTTGTTCCTCACTAGTGTGCTTCCCAGGCGACCAGCACACTTTTTAAATAGCTGTCCCAGCACATGGGTCCCACCGGCCCCTCCACAAATTCAGGATGCTTTTTACTTTTTTTTTTTTTTTTTTTTTAGCATCACTGATTTTTCTTCTCTTTTGTAAAGAGAAAAGGGACAGTGGGAGGAAAAGCACAAGCTGTGGGGAATATAAAGAGGGAAAGGAAAAAGGGGTTGAAGGAACCAATCCCATTTGTGCTTACACAATCTGAAGAGGAGACCTCTCAAGTCAGCAGCAGAGGGGAAGGCGAAGGCAAGAATGGTGAAGTAGCTGAGAGAGAAAATCTTTTCAGAAGTAACGTTCATGAAATTAGCTCCCTTCAGGCTATTTGCCAATGCTTAAGAACAGAGAGGAAGCGAATACAAACCAGCAACTGTAATTCAGAATAAGAAAATATTCTGTAACAGAGAAGGACTTTCTGCAGTGATTAGCCAGACACAACCTGATTTCAAGGCCAGTGAGGTCTGTCCACCGAGCACCCAGGCCAGGGTAAGGTTTGAAGTAAGATGACTGTTCTGGGTTTCTTTCAGATTTGCTGGTGGCTCCAAGTCTTCCAGACCCTCTGCTTTGTACCCTCACTTGCAGTGGTTCAGAGGAAGCAAGGAATGAACGTACATGGCACTAGAAAGTGATTTTCACAATGGCTTTGCAGAGCTACAAGTGACTGTGCAAGTGAAAAATCAGCAAGAAAAAAGTTAATTTTTCTTTTTATAACCAGGACTCACTGTAATTATGACATTATCTTTTCCCTAGTGGTATTCATCCAGCTATAGCCTTGAAGGAGGTGGACATTAACGTACTACAACCTACCAAGCTGGGAAGCTAAAATTATCTCTGATATGGGTTAGTTGAATAGCACAAATGAAGGCCTAATCCAAAGCCACTGCAATCACTGGGAGTCTTTCCATGGTTTCCAGAGATTTGGGAACAGACTTCTGATTAACTTAAGTCCCCAGTCCTGCAATTATACTTTGGCAGAGGTTTGTCTGCACAGATCCAATGTCAATCCTGCTGCTGGGCAGTATTTCAGAAGTCTGAGTGGGAATTTATGACCGAGACAAACCTTTATTGTAACCACAAGATTAGTAAAGACTTTGTGAAGAAGTGAAAGGGTTCTGTGCCTCAGTCTCTCTTTGCCTGTCCATGGAAGAGCAGACTGTATTGCTCTGCTGGGTTGCTTGCAACAAGTTCAAAATGGAATTCTCCATTTCATTAAACATCCACTGCCCTTACAATTGGCAGCAAAATTGGACGTTTCCTTTAATATAAGCCTGTCCTGTGATTAATGTCTCTGCTCAGTATCCATGCTGCCAACTTAGATTGGCAGTGAACGTGTGAGCATTCCAGAGCAGTAGATTCTCAAATACTTTTTCCCTTCCTCATCTTCCTCACACTTACTACTACTGAACTGGATTAGATCCAAGAAAGGTGCACATCCAGTTCAAAAGCATCCTGTCTTGAGAGTTCTGTATGCTTTGCAAAGAAGCCTTCAGTCAACAAGTACCCAAACTGTTCTTACCTTTGCTCTGGATGAACTTTAAGTGGCCTGAGAAAGCTCTGTGGAGACAGTCTTGGTCTTGAGTTCTTAAAAATGGAGTTATACATACACTTTTACCCTCCTTTTTTTGCATATGCACGTCTCTAAGAGGATGGAATAGCACTTGTGGCATTACTCTCTTCATTGCCAGATACGCAGTGCTGAGGATGGGAGAGCATTCCTCCATTCTTCTTTGCCCCCATTTAGAAGCTTCTCTAGAGGACTCAAATATGACATGCCAGATGAGGCTTATTTCAGCAATAGACCCTTGCCATGAACTGTCCGTCAGTATTAAGACCTGAACTGCCCAGAACTGAGCTGTTGCGAGTCAGGGATCTTCACCTGCTATTTTTTGTTGATCCATAGATAACTAATACCGTAAATGGGCAACTTTGAATTGCCCAATAGGCAACACCAGTCATTATCTCTCAGGTCTCTTTTAGAGGTGGTTTCTAGACTATTGGTAAAAATCATGAGATCATTAATCATCTGCTTGAAGTTCTCTTCCCTCCAAAATGTGTCCCTAAATTTTGGAATCTTTCCCATCCATTTCTAGTTATACTTCTCTTTTGAGCTCAAGTACTGGCACCAATTGTTAGAAGATAGTTGTTCTTCTCTGCAAATACAGACACTGTCTATTTCCTTTGAGAGAAGCTCTTTCCATCTTTGTCTTGTAGCCTAGCTGACAGTCCCAAAATGCCTCTCGACTGGTTTTCATTCGCTTAATTACATGACTTGCCTACATTTTACAGCATGGCTTTAGAACACAGAGCCTGAGGAAAAAAGCCCAGAGCGGGCTGCAGCTGTGAAAGCTCTCCCATTGACCACTGGTATGTCTTATCCCTCTATTGCATCTCCCTGGCAGTCAGTCATCCTTCCTGCTCTTTTAGTCCTTTGTACTGTGAGCCTGGCAGCAACACTACCAATTAACAGAGATTACCACAGCAGTTTTTCCTCATAGGTTTCATTGAAAGAAAAAAAGGAAAAAAATTTCAAGAAAAAAATGAAAACACCCCCCAACAACCACCAAGGCTTAGCAGCCAGCCTGCACTTTCTTTTTCCCATCTTATTGTGCACCAGAAATAACTACCTATACTTATGTTCTGCTGCTCAGCAACAACTTGCAGCTTTCATCACTGTCTTGCGGCAAAGCTGTGTCACTTAATGCCTTTGTCCCATTCTCCAAATGAGATGTCCGAATCCCCATTTTAAAAGTTTGGATCACCCTTCTCTCTTGCCTTGACAGCCATCTCATTGCCCCCCTCCCCCCCCAACCTTGTGCATTGTGAATACACCTATTTGCCTTCTTTTCACAGCTCTTAAGACAAGTCCTTGACAAATTAATCAGTGCCTTGTCCTTTCTGCACAAGTGACTGTCAACAAAGCAGATGGTGCTGTCCCTTACAACACCTTGTCTCTTACATCCCTCTCTCTCTCTCTCCAAGTCTGTCTCCTCCAGTGTTCTGACAGGGGCTGCTGTATGGCTAATTTATTTATTTATGTATCTTAATAACACTGAAGACAACAGACTGTTGCCACAGGACATTGCTCACCTGGTCACAAAGATGACAGTACACTGAAGTTGAAAGCAGTATGCGAATGAACAGAAATGCATCAAGAACTTGGTCCTTCCACAAAAGCCAGAGGACAATTAACAGTCTGTTGACATAGGAAAATTCTCAGATTATAGAAGAATCCTGGGAAACAGGATTCATGATGACTAGGGAGTGCCTGTGGCCCCTGCTCAAACAGGTTTGACTTGTACAATGAGGGAACTGTCATCCTTCCCTGAAATGGTCTTCAGTTTTCTAACCGAGCCTTGGAAATCTGGAGATCACAAAGCTTAAGCATCTAAAATGCCTCACAGCTACTATGAATTTCCCAGTTCACCAGGAATTCCAGCCCTTTCGTCCCCCTACATTCGCAAACAGAATGAAAACAGACCAATGAACACAAAACCAGAAAGCTTTCCACCAGCTAACTTTCCCTTCCCCGCTACTGCTTGTTCCAATATACCCCAAACTCTGGTTTCCAAGGCTGACTTTTGAAAATGGAATTTATTAGTGACAGATTTCATTTGGAGGAGTCATTCAAGTTGAAAACACCAAATATCAACAGTTCATCTCACCCTCCCCCCCCATTTTGATCTGCCTTTTCATAATAAAGAGACACTTAGATTTCAGTGGAAACTGCTGGAAAAAGAAATTAAGAATCTCTTTGATGCAGAATACCTACTCCAAACCCACACATCAAGTCCTCACAGACCCACAGAGAAGCCTCAGTTGAGAAAAAAAATCTCCATTGAGACCACCCACCCTACATCACCCAACACCAGCTTATTCCACTGGTAGCAGACATCAGAGCCATCAAAGAACTGTGTAGGAAAGACTCATTACTAATGCTCCTATCTTAGGCTGATGAATCAATACCTGTGATAAGATCAGTGTCATCCATGAATGAGATTTCTACTGTGGCAGGCATTAACAAGAAGCTGTGAAACGGTGCTATGAACAGAGTGTGTCACTGAAACACCTACACCACATCGCTGAGTGGGTGAGGAAGAATGGAATAGACTTCACTAGTTCTTTTATGTGAACTTTTATGTGAATGTAAGAGGGGCTATACTATGTACAAAGCATATATCCATTTAATATGCTGATTTTGCTACAGCATTGCTGCCTATATAGAGAAGGGGCTTCAGCCACCTTTCCGTGCTCAGGGGGTCCGGCTACGTAACATTTCTAAGCTTCATGATCCTGAAGGACATTGATATACTCAAGCAGGGAGAACTGAGACCTGGCCTGCTGATGTTGTGGTGCTTAGGCTCATCGCCAGATCCAGCCAAAGGCTTTTCAGCAACATAAGCAAAACTAAACTTTGGAGTGACAAAGCTGGGATGGAGAGCCAGAAAGAGCCCCAGAGAGTCTGGTAGGCTGCTCTTGCTACCAGAGAAAGAAGAGGTGCAATGGTAAGCCCTGCTTATGGAAAGAGAGAGAGTTCTTCTCTCCTATTAACATATACCAATGGCTGCTCTCTCAAAAACCTCAGCTTCTCCTTTAATAGCTGCAACTAGCCGTACTTTATGGGGCTCCAGATTGTGGTCTTTCTCCTTCTACTAACAGTGTGCTGCCCTAGATGATGGTTGGTTTTGGATATGCATAGGGCCAACTACCCTGATGCTGCTGTTTACTCTGGAACCAGCCTTCTGTTTGGGGATGGACTTTGAGCTGGGGGAACAATAACGCTCAGGACAGGCTGCAAAACTTCTTTCAGTCATAACTGAAGTCTTAGCTCTTTTTCCCTCCCACGCAGATAAAGCTCTGGAGTGGACACAACACAGTAGAGACCTGAGAGCTGGGGGAACGGCCCAATAATTCTTGACTTCAGTGAGATAGATCTGCTGGAGCATCTATTGCTAATCAGGGAACTGGGGCCATATCTAGCAAAAAGAGTAGTATTTCCCATGAACAGTAGTACCTTCCATGCAAATATAACATTCCTCCTCTGCCGCCCAATTCTTCCCGTACATATACCCCTTCCCCCATTTACGTTGTATCCAAGAGTCTTTACACCATCTTACACAAGTCAGCTTCTGCTTCACTCTTTCAGCAATTCCTTGCAGTTCAAGAGTTCTGAAGTCAGCCACAGTGGTAGACAGGGACAAATGCAAATGCCTAGGGCCAGACCTGTTTAGATTTCAGCATAAATATAAATCACCTCTGATTCTGTTTTTATTTGCTGCCTTAAGCTAGTCATTAACACATTGAAAACAATCTGGGTGCAATCATTTTCTTCTGATCCAGCTCCTTTCCCCTGTAATCAGCACTCCAGGAGAACATATGGGCTTCTTCTGTCACTTGGCTCCTGATTTACACCAGTGTAAATCTACTGAAGTCAACAGAATTCCCCAGGAGCCGCGCTTGGCTTTGTTGCGTGTGAGCAAGTGCTGAAATCAAATGAGCGCCTGTGCCGCAAAGAGGTTGCCTTGTATGAATATTTCTCGACCTGGGGAGGATGCACCCAGTGATGAGAGGGTGCAAACACCTCCACCCCACGCCTCCAAGACACTGATGGCTGGCAGGGCTGAAAATCCACTTCCACATGTAAGAGCTTAAATTCTCAAGTGCCCACCAAATGCTTCAGAAAGCTGAACACATCTAGTTTGGAAGAAAGAACTTCAAGAGGCCCTTTTCAATTTTCGTGTGTGTGTGTTTGGGATGGGAAGGATAAACATTTTTCAGGGTATGTTAGGAGAGGAAGACATTATCAGGAGACCAATGAAGACAAAGCTTTGCAGGAGAAGTGCACTGTAGGTTTAAAAGGCAGGTAAGTCAGTGCTGTCCCTGAGAACAGCTTTCTCATCTAGTATGCGTTATTAGTGTTAATTCAGGTTTCAGCTGCACAGTCAATCAGTTCAAATAGTCTCTGGCTGGGACTTCTGCCAAGCTCCTCCTTCAGAGGCAATTCCTGCTCTGCTCCCCTGTTTACACCAGTTATTTATACTGATCTCCTACTGTCAGCAGATCCAAGCCAGCTAAAAAAGCTAAGAGGGCACAACCTTTCCTCCTTGATCTGCTTTCCCCACTGCAGTTTTAGAAAGGTTTCACCTAAGAGTTTTCTCCTGTCAAACCTTCTAGAGGAAAAATATGCTGCCATCTCCACTTGCAAAATGCGTACGGAGATAGTATGAATATGCTGCTGCTAATACTCAGCATTTCCAAATCAATCAGCTCCACTCAGATTTCTTAAAAAAAAAAATCACAGTATTCTCTGAAGCTGATACCTACAACTTTCTCATTACCGATCCTCAGTTTCTTAAACCTTCCAGGATAAAAAGAAATCTCTCTTTCTAGAGAGCTTCTGTCTAATTAGATGAGACGGAAGTGCACAAAATCTGAAATTTACTTCAACCGTGATGGCAGTAAGACAGTTTTTAGGAAAACATAAAACAAACCTAGTAAGTTTTCTGATAAAATTGGAAATGGGTAAGACAGAAAAGGTAGGGTTTAGACTTACTCATGAAAATCTGGACCTGGGTCATTTCACCCTATCCTCACTGATTTGTAAATTCAGTTTGATGAACATATACCTTGCTTATCCCATGGGAAATGGACACATCCCAACAGATCCCATCCCCTCAGAAGAAAACAGGGCTTAGGAACCACCCTGAGAATACAGCCATCAGCTGTCTTCCCAACCAGGTTCTTCATCCAGGCATGTGGCCTTGGTGTCCAGACCCAGTAAGAGACTGCTCTTTACTGTAACCCTTAAAATTGTGCAGGAACCTGGGAGTCATGACCAGCTCTTTATACCTCCCCACCTCATCAAATCAGATCTATGGTTCATAGCACTTTTCATGCTCAGATGGGTCAGAAAGTTGAGAAACTACAAGTGCAGTCTTACAGGCAGTAAGCCATACACATTACTCACACCTGGGCTTCAGCATTGGGCAGCCTATATCTGCTGATCACCACTGAAGGGCTACATGCCAGAGAGGCAGCAAAATGGTGTGGGTGGTATACTCTAGGCAAAGACCAATGGAGCAGAGGGTAGGTGTTAGCCAAGGACCACTGGGCACAGATTTCACTTAGCAAAGGCACCACAGGGTCTTTGCTATCTGTGCAGGGCAGAGAGGACACTAATTTGCACCATCTGAACCGAATGGTCTCAGAGGCAGCAAGCAGAAAAGGTTACAGTTAGAGGTGTCTCAGAGTGCTCTCCTGAGCCAGACTTTTGGCAGGTGTAAATCAGCAGAGCTCCTTTGAAGTCAATCAATGCTTATTGACATAAGCAGTAGAGCCAACCTCCTCTCTCTGGGAGAAGGTCCAGAATACCACTTTTCCCTTGGGGGAAACTAGATTTACAAATGCTTACAAATCTAAGTTATTGTGATAGAGATTTTGTAAACTGTGAACAAAGTTGATTTACTCATCGCCGCCCCCGCGACTGACCTTATTGAAATACCCTCCTGGTGAAAATCAATTTTTCATTTTTAAGACAGAATATTTAATTACCATCCATACTGATTTAAAACTATCTCAAATTGCATTGATGTTGCTCACAAAAGAATTACAAGACAGGAGTGATCCCTCCTGCAGTAAGCACTCTCCCGCTGTGCAGGCATTTCTGACCGGGCAGGTTTTCCCACTGAAGGGCTTTTCCTCACGAAGGCAAACCAAATGCTTGCTGGATAGCATATGTACTATCCTAGGGGATATTTAGCTTCAAAATGATGCCTTGCCATATCTCTTGGGTAGTAATTACAGTTGTGGTAAGATATTAGTCTAATCCCCCCTCCTTTTTTTTTTTTTTTCTTCTTCTGACATTATCTGTAGGGACTCGCAGATGTGTGTGGATGAAAGAGCTCTGGGCTGTCGCGGCCTTCAGGGAGGGAGCACTGAGCTGGTGAAACTCCCTTCCGTGGGCTCTGCTGCTCCTCTAAGCAGAAGCAGAGCGTGTGCCCTTCACCCCTGCGTGCTCATCTGATGGAGCAGCCAACCAGGCAGCAGCAGGGAGGCTGCCGCCGCTAGATGTGCTCTGAGCACATCCCCAAGCTCTTTGTAGCAAGGCGGGAAGGCACAGAGGCCTTGTTCTGATGCATCTAGTTCGAAAAGTTGTCTTTAACCCCTAGGTAAGTTTTTTATTTATTATGAGCTATTTATTTGTTATGCTTTTTAATGATACACTGAATGCTCCAGCACCCGTACTTTCTACCGCATTAAGCAGGAAGTCACTGTGCTAAAATGTAATAAAGTAGTAAGAAAGAAATATAAAGATTTCCACATAAGGAAAAGAATTTTAAAGAAACCTGTACTGGCATGCATTTTCCTTCTCTCCCTTCATTTAATGATTTCACATGGTTGGTCATTACCATACTGGCTAGATGTGTTCACATCAAATAGGAGGGGGAAAAAAACCCCAACTATCTAAAAAGGAAGACTCCTTTGTCCCTACCTAATGTGATGAATATGTAAAATCCAGTTGGACCAAGTCAGCCCACTGCATTCCCACATATCTGCATGTTTATCGGCTTGTCAGCTGAAACCCAGGCAAAAGCTCTCAACCAAGGAGCCTGCTGATGAGTGCCTTGGAGATATTTTAAGTGAAAATGAGACCTCCTGTCCTTATGCATTTCTAGCTAAATATGCAATACCTTAACTATTATCAGTAATGGGAAGAACGACAGGCTCCCTAGGATAAAAGTAAATCTTTTTTCATATTAATAAGCAGCTAGGAAAGAAACTGTTTTCTCAGTAAATTATACAGTTATCTAGTGATACAGGAAGGCTGGCTGCTTCTCTAAATACAAGGATGTTAAAAGCAGAGATCACAGTGTAGAATGTTGATTATAATAAGCAGAACATATCTGAGGTAGGAGTATATCTATCTTCATGTAGAAATACTGGAAAATAAAAGCGATAAAAGTTGCAAACCTGCTGCTTTGGAATTACCTCTTTGGAGCTACCGTCTATCAAAGGTCAGGTGAAAAAAAAGATAATAGTTGTCCACCTCAAGATTGCCTGAATTTGCTCACCCTGAACTTTGTGGGAGAAGAGATTCCCGCCCAGTTCATGTGGCAGCTGCAGCATCAAGGTACTCAACTCTGAAGAAAACAATCGCCAACTGACACAGCCCTTAAGAACTAATGAGGAATGGAGCGTTCAGGAGAGCTCTTTGCCAGAAAAACCACATCTCTTGTTCACTATCCGAAACCTAGCAACAACACTAACAATTCATGCGTGTCAGCTCTTTTGCCAGTTCTCTGCCTTACTATGCCAGCGATTTCCTCACCTCCCCCACTTGAAGAAGGAAATGAAGCTCTCACGCACACTTGTTAAATCACCATGAAGTAGTACTGCTGCAGATATTATTTGAAGCATCTTTTCCCCATGCCCTCTTTAAAAAAAAAAGTCAACAGCTAACCAAAATAATACAAGAGAAGAATCTGGAGATCTTTGACCCAACTCAGTCAGAGAATTAACTAACATATTTATTACCCTCCCTGTCCTCCTCTAATTTTTGTTTAATTGAAGACCCAGCCATGAAATGGAAGGATTAATAGAAGCTGGTGTTACAGGCTTTGTAGCCACTGTGGGCAAAAAAGTATTAGCAGTCTCCCAAGGCAACTGCTCTCATCACACAGCCACGCGTTTGGAATCAGGTGTTTCAGAATTTCTGCAGAACCATTTGAATTGCCCGATAATTTTTCCAAGCCAAACTGTATTTTATCTTCATTCCTACGAGACCTTTATGTGTCTGTATTTAAGCATCCATTAGCAGGACAAATAAAATAGAAAGATAAGTATTCTGACAGTAAGAAAGAGCTGTGAAAGACATGTACTGCTACTTCTTACAGTCAGCAGAAGATCTCCTGAGTGAACAGAAGCCTTACGCTGCAACTCACACGTACTCAGGAAACATGTCCGCTCATGCCTGCCTCTCCATCGCAGGCCCTCACATTTTTCTGCACAGAGCTTCCCAGACCCAGCGGCTCTTGTGAGATCCAGCATGGGCCAAGTCTGCTTTTACACTGTACAACAAAACCCTCACTAATAAAGCAGGTAAAAAGAAAGACACAGTGCACTCCTCAAGCATCCAGCTCTTCAAGTCAGTTCTGTTTTAGGAGACAAATATGCAATCTGCTAATTTTTGTTAGGAATCAATATTTACTTAAGAGCAACAATAGTTCTTCCGAGGCCGTTTAAGTTTATCATACCACTGTGATGCTAATCTCTCTTACTTTTTTAATGAAAATAAATTACTTCCCCGAAGGATCAATCTTTTGGGCATGATTCTGATGTTCTTGGCACTGCTTTATTCCAGCAGCTGCAGGTAATGGGGTGTCTGCCGATTTACACCCACAATCAGAATAAGCTTCTTCCCATTCACAGCAAGCACGGTGCACGTGGCATCGCTAGAGTCCAAGCGATTTGGAATACAGCTGAGAGTACTCTCAGAGTCTTTCACTTTTTTGAACTTTTATATCCTGCTGCTTCTGCTCACATAAGACAGAGAATGAAAGCACAGCATCCTTGTGTAGTGTAACTAAGCAACAGGGCACAGCAGGGAGACCCAGTTATCTGGTGCTAATCATACCCCAGGGATGTGAAGCTCATGAATTAAGGGCCATTTTAACATTTATCATATTTCTTTTCATTTAAAGGTAAAGATAAATTATTTCTAAAAACTGCTTTGGTCCCTGGAAAACGCCTTCTGACATTAAATCCACTCCATCTGGCTCTCAGAGATTAGTATACCGCATACCTAACTGCCACTCAAAATGCTCAGACCAGAGCGATGGATCACCAACCCATTTCAAACATCCCAGTCCAGAGTCACCTCCTCCCAGACCTGGTCTGTGCCATAAGGTCACTTCCGCAAACCCACGAGTCCTGCGCCGGCACCAGAGAGCTCCTGGCACTGGGGTGTAGGACTGATGGGAGGCTGCCTTCATGCCCACAAGGATTCCGAGTTTAAACGTCCCCAAGCAGTAATTAAAATGACAATGTGCAATTTATGGCAGGCAGTCTGCTAAGAGCTGCATTTCAGCTCTGCTGGAGATGGGAGCAGCCCAGAATTCCCACAGCAGGATACGTACTGGCACATCTCTCCCCACACCCAAGAAGAGGTGCGAGCAAAAACACTCGTGAGAAAGTGGTAAATGTAGACTGAGCTCTTTTGGGCTGAGCTCAAACAGCACTGTCCTATCTTCTCATAACAAATGCCAGGACCCAAGGAACTCAGGGAAATGATAGCCTCACTCATTTCAATGGCACTATCAGCAAGGTATTGCCAGGCACACAATGGCTGCAGGTGACAGCATCAAGCCCGAAACACTCCAGTTAGTGCCATTATTCAGAACTTGTATTTAGCCATTCTGTGGATGAACATATCATATGAAAACTATTTGGTTTTTTACTTTATCCTGCCTCAAGGCAAGGGCTAAATGAACTAAATGTCAGTGTTCACTTACTAGACTGTTTCTGTGAGTATTTTGGTTTATTCAGGCCATTCCAGTCACAGCAAGTCACTTCAGCAAGGTAGTATGAAAAAGCACAGAGACAACACCGGTGCTGTGTGTAAGATCAGTGATCAAGACCCTTCGGTGACTGGACACCAGCTGCAGCAGATGGCAGCTATGTGAAATGGAAGAAGTATTAGTCTTTGAGCTCAGTTATTAGGGATAGGAATGCCTACTGTTGAGCACATGCCTACACATGCAGCCAAAAGGTTTGTTGCACAGGCAATGCCAGAAGGCAATTATGGCAATTAGGTGGTCTTTTTGACCCATTTTAAATGGACTAATAGCAGGGATTATTATCAGCTTGTATTTTGTTCCAGTGATGATCTGAATCCTCCTGCACTGAGGATTCAGCACAAGCTGTGCAAGCACAGAGATAATTTCTGTCTAATTTGGCATGATGCTAAGTTATGGGAGAGGAAGAGGGGACCGCAGGGCTGGTAGGGAGCAAAAGGCACAATCCCAGACCCATGGGTGACTGAGGCTGACAAACTGATAGCACTGCTACCTGCAAGGGCTGTTTGCTTTCATGACCATGTAAGTAATGGTAATATCAGCAGTTCATGGTTGCTGCTTCATCTCCATGCCGGATTTCTTGTGGCATGTGGCGTAAGGCAAGGGAATACAGCAGCAGCATATAATTATCCTTCTCAATTCCAACACTGCCCTGCTAGGGAAGAGCCGAGTCTTAGCGTGGGGAGGTAGGCTTCTTTTTGTTAGCAGTGGATTCTCCAAAAGTACAAACACCTGGAAGCAGGAAACAGAGCTCATTTAAGCCAAGAGGAGAAATGACCCGCTGCATTTAAAGCCTGCTAAGAAAATGTAAAAGCAGTATTTTGCACATTACTTAAAGCCAAGAGAAAATAAGGAAATGGAGAATGGTGCAGGAAAAGAGTTTAGTGTGGATGGCAGGGAAAGGAAATCTAGAGGGTTCATGGGAAGACAGAAGGAAAGTGACTCTCTGACAGGGAGGAGGATCCTCTCTGATCAACCCCAAGGCTGAAGCAGGCACAGGAGGCGCATGCCTCCCACAAATCTCTCATAATTTCAGCACCAGCAAAGTCATTAACCATGCTGGAAAAAAAGGCAAATATATTTTTTTTTGTATTTGCTGTACTCTTTCTCAGCAGCTGTCACTCAGCCTTCCAGAACACAGAATACAAGTAGTTCTCACCAGTGATCTTACTAAGAGGGACACCTGGCCTTTTCAGGAAGCTCACTTTATTTTGGTTTTTTTTGGTGTGTGCAGCACTTTGGGTTCTTAGCTCCAACTAAAGGATCTATCTTTGCTCCTCAGCAGAAAAATCAGATTGTGCTCACTTTAATGAAGACCTAAACAGCAAGTCATTGAGATGCAAGATCTCAATCAGTCAGTTGCTGTATGAAAAGATTTTTCACTTATAGAAAAGGATCAACAGCCTGACGGTTAGGGCACCCTCCTGGGAGGCGAGAAGCCGAGGGCCCAGGCCTTGTTCCGCTCTCTGCTCACCTTCCAGAGGCCTGTACTAACTAATGCAGCCTCAGTCCCCAGGGCCCTGTGAGAGCACCTGATAGAAAGGAGCAGTAGGAAGACATACACCGAAACAGCTGATGGTCTCTTGGACTGGTTACACTGGAAGATGGATGAAAGCATGCAGGAGAACAGCAAAGCTTGGGCTAGCGAAGTACCTTTCATGCATTCCTTGTGTCGTTTCCATTTAAATATTTAAATCAAAACCAGTTCACTACAACAAACAAAGGGCCTGTAAGAGAACTACCATCTAGGTCTAGTTAACCAAAGAGAGAAAAAAAGCAGAGATCTACAAATAAGATCTCTCCTGCCCTTCAGGGATCAGCAGCATTTCTATCACAGTGTTTACAGGCACTACTTCAGTTTTCAAGATGAAAAAGCAGAAAGCTGGTCCATTACTCTAAGCAGTAATCTGAGAGCAGGGAATTCTTATCAGCATTGAGATGACGGCTGCCATCACAACAGGATGCTGTAAACCCTGAGAGGCCAGGCTAAGTCTCCCTGTCCAACGAGACAGAGAAATAACGAGAAGACCACAGGCTGCATCAGCAGAAACGCGATACGGGTAACATTTCCCAAGGGAACTAGGAGAATGGACTAACAGAGTTAAATCCTCATACCATTGCTTCTGCAGTGCTGACATAACACAACCACCACAGTGCTGGCATGCAGAAGTAACCGCAAGAGGTTTGCCAACACGAGGTATTGTCCTTGTCCTCGTGTGACTGCTTCCAGCTCTCTCCCCAGCACATCATAGCTCCTGCTTATCGCCACAGGATGCTACAGAAAGGGTTAATGCTTTCTGGAGCCTTGAGACACAAAGCTCAGCTTGCTCATCTCCAGGAAGCTCCTCCACCATTGCTGCTCATGAGGCTGTTAGTAGACACCTGCTTCAGGGTGATGTTACAACACAGCTTGCTTTAAATACTGACTGCCATTCAATCAGGCTGAACTGAGGACCTGTCAGTAAACCAGGAGGAAGATCTTGGGAGTGTCTAGGTACGGTCTTCGGTTTTTCAGATTATGCAGCTCCACTTTATGGATATACAAGTTGCAGAGTGTAAATCATTAATATCCAGTTTGGGGAAGTCACTGGAATGCAACAGCTGTGTAGGCAAATGAAAATATAAAGCTATCAGCAATATATTAATTTTGCAGTGCTCCACACTGAATGAGGAGTAGTTTATAGATACAAAACTTCCTTGCCTAGAGGGGCAGCCTTCCTTTTATCTAGATTAATCCCTAAGAAAAGCCTAATGCTATCTGGCACTTTTCAGATCAAAGTAATTTGCTTATTTGGAAGACTGAAGACAGCTCCTAGTAGTGGCAAGTGAGAAGACAGCCTGAGGAACTGAGGTACCAAATCCAACAGCTCCACATGTCACTTTACATTTCTCTGGAGAGCACTGTCACTTAAATCTCACTGTTCACTATTTCAGATACCATCCATGTTGTGGAAGGTACAGAAAAGACATAACAGAATACACAGAAAAAAATTCCTCTTCTTGCTTTGTGAGCCGTTGTCCCTAAAAGCTGTTGGTCTTTTTCCAGGGTGTGGGTAGCAAAGATTATTTTTTGACTGAGAGAGATTGATCCAATATGAACAAGTATCCCAGCAGAGTCAGAGAACAACTAGAGATGCCAAGAGAAGCCTTGCTTTGCTTACATTTCATGGATCTGTACAAGGGATGGGTCAGGCAATGTCTTCCTGAACAGGAAAATTAAAGATTCTCCAAGGAAATATGAACTGAAATGCAATTGGGCTTTTTGCTTTTAATATCCTAGTGTTTGCCATCTGTTATTTGATGTTCTGAATTCTTATTTAAACGCTGTTTGACAAACAGACCTTGATAGAAGAAAAATTAGAAGTTCAAAATGAACACATAAGCTCCCGTAGAATTCTCATCCGTACATCATCATCTACACTGATCCTACCTAGTGGAGCACAAACCTGAGGTTGTCATGAAAAAACCTCATGAAGTGTGATATCCTACCTGAAGGGAGGCTTTTGCTTACAAATATTTTCCTGACATTTCAGCAGAAATCATTATCCTGTTTTACTTCTCATCCAAAAACATTGCAGAGGGCAGCTGTTTCCTTCTAAATCTTCACCATGCTGCACTTCAAGGATATTTCAGGAGCACTTCATGCGGGTTTAAAAGCATCTTCTAAATAAAGGTACTTTGCTCACAGTCTCCAGAGGAGATGCATGGCCTTAACATCCCTTGGTTCACCTGGAGAAGTGGTTCCACTCAACAGCTCACACAGAGAAGCCTGATATTTGTGTGTTAAGATTTCTTTGGGCCACATTTAGTCCTTTTGGTACCTTTTGAGTAAAATTATTTTCTTAGGTACCTGGAAAGTCTTTCACAATATTGAAAATGAAACATGATGCCAAAGCAAAGCGAGAGTTTAGAGTAGTCTGGGAGTGTGGGGAGAGGTGGGAAAAGATCCCAGATGAAAGCAGATCATTGGTAATTAAATACAGTGTCTACTACTGATCTAAGTTCTGTAAGTACATTTGTACTTAATAGATTTGTATTATTTTGTAAGTAAATCTGTTTTCAGACTAGCCCTACCCATAAAAAGTCTCTTTGTTTGTCCCCTGTAGATTCCATTAGTTCTTCTCTACCAGTAACATGACATCAACTTTTCAATTATACCAAATCAATATAGGTTTATTACCATACAGTGTTTCCCTTTCAATTACATGGTATCTACTACTAACACATACTTTCCTTCACTAATTCTTTGCCCCTAATGTACTTCAAAAGAATAAACCAAAATCCTGTCTGTGTTAAAAAAAGTAGGCAAACATAACATCTTTCAATACATACTGGTTCCTGCATGAGCACTGTCTAGACTCAGATGATAGGACACTTTTAAATAAGTATTGGCCAGCACACACAGAACACCAGAAGTTTTCACTGTGGCTTTGCACACACTGTAGCTAGAGAGGCTGGTGTTTAAGAATGTGTTATTCTGGTCATCAGGTCCCCTTAGGTCACCACAAGGGATTATTCAGTCTTAAAAGAGACCCTATCTTCCATATTTAAATGGGACTTAGTAATCCCAACCACCTTCTGCAAAGCGACAGACACTTCATTCTTGCTTCCCCAACAGCTTAGTATCTCCATAAAATCCACTGTCTGCAGGGGTAGAGGGGCAGTTTGTCATCAGCTGCTTCCTCTCCTTTCCCATGCCAGCTCCTGTTCTTGTTTTCCTTCTTCTTACCTTCCTCCCACTATTTTCCACAGGCCACCAGGAAGAAAAAGGATTAGCCTTAAAAGAAGTCTGATAGCATGAACAGACTATACATTGGCCTGTGATGTGAAGAATTATAATATTTCCTCTTTGATTTTGCTTTTTGAGCTATTTAAGTAGTCCTTGCACCAGGTTTGGAGCCAGCCTCCCCACCTTCGAGCACAGCATCGCCCAGCCAAGAGAAGCGTGGAATGGGATGGGAAATTTTTTTTTTTTTTTTTTTTTTTTTACAACCAGTCATAACTCCCTCACTGACTACTACATGGTCATGGCCAGGGTGCTTTACTCCGAGTTTCTCACTTACTCATTTGACAGTAGGACAGACAAGAAGGAAGAGCATCTCTCTCCCTCCCTTTCTACATGTGTGCACAGCTCTGATCACAGATGGGAGTCTGAAGATATTGTTCCATTCACCTCCACTGTAGGCTATTCTTCCTGTCCTATATGGACCTACGCAAGCTGAGGATGGATTTAAAAAGTTCAGTTTAAAGTTGTTTTTTAGAGGACAGTTATGGAGTAGATAACAGAAATCCTTTCCTGGGACTTTTTCTCAGTACTGTTTGGAAAGAAATACAAGTCCTTCACATGCGTGCTATTTACACTGCTTAGGTATGTAGTGACACTGTTAATCTCTATTTAGCCAGTGCATCCTAGGAGAAATTTTCTCTTTAGGGGACTGCCCCACACATTTCTGTGGCAGTGGAATCCTATGGCTTATGTGACTTATTAATAACTTCTGAAGAATGGAAAAGATTAAAAAAAATACATGTCAAGTAGCTAAGAACTTGCTTTCTTCTAGGTTCTTGTTTCAGGAAAATGTAACTCCGATTTATTTTAAATTAATACGTGGGCACTTCATACTTCACTAAAAAGTATCAGGGTCTTCAAGAGAGCTGCCTGATTTTCCCTTGAGATGGTCACATTTAAGCAGAGCTGGGCAGCCATCCCAGAGACTATTTTTCATGCAGTGATGCAGTGTTGTCATTAACCATTACACAGCAAAAGCATAAAGAATCCTACTCTGGCACATAAGAATCCCATTCTGGAAAAGCCCCAGTAACAGCTATTTAGCAACAGTATTAATGACAAAAAAAAACCCCATATCAATACCTAACTGTGGAACTGGAAGCCCAACAGAAGTCACCAATCCTGTATCATGAGATTAATGCTCCCTCTGAAGGGAACTGTGCATTTTTCTTGCTTCATCTTTATTGTCTGTCTTTTATATCAGCTTAAAAAATAAAAAAATCCATTACTTTGAGGCAAAGTAAAGCTGCAACAAAATAAGAAAACCAGCTATTACTTTTTGTGTGAGCAAAATGGAATCTAACAAAACCATGCACAGGAGATGACCTTGTTTGTCTTATTCGTTTCTCCAACTTTGTCTCACTTAAGGAGTATGAAAATCAAATTCTTTTTGCCTGGTAACGAATAACCGACACCAGAAACCCTACGAGGGTTGTGAATGTCTGGGGAAATTGATAATGGGCTGTATGAATTTCCCTAGCGGAACAGCACATCAATGACTCATTCAAATTGTCACCTGAGACCCCTAAAATTCAGACCAGTGACAAACACTCTCGATCCCTCTCCCCAAGTAAGCCTGTTTGTGATGAGGTCCTCATTGTCCCTTCATTAACTTTGAGCTGACAGCCCACCAGGTATAATCCAGTTAGTAACAGTAGAGGTCCATCAATACCTCAGACATCACCATCATTTGGGCATGCCCTTCCCATGCCCCTAAATACAAGTCCTGGATTTTACAGAGGGAAATGATATTATTATGTCTTTTCATCACTACCAATAATGCCAGTAGGATTTGGGCAAAGTTATATGTGAAAAAAAGAGCAAACAAATGGTGTTTGCTACACAAGCTAAGAGGAAAGGACCTGCTCTCTTTGTTATGTATCCACTGCATTCGGCCACGAGATTTCCAAATGTAACTGAGCAAATCAGTCCCAGTGTGGGCCAAACTGTTTGCAGATTTAAATCCTATTGCACTCCATGAAAGCAGATACCAATTTTAGCAGTACCCTTATCAATGAGTTTCAGAGGTGCAAACGAGGAGATCGCAAACGAGGAGATCTGCATTTCCCAGGGCTGACAGCACTTGAGTTAGCAAGGAACATAAACTCTAGTCTCAGTGATTTACACCTCATGGCAAAGCAGAGACAGAGTCTGTGCTCCAGGCTGAGTCCTTGTGTAACCCTCAAGCCCAGTTTTGCCTTGAGCAGGAAACTGTGAAACCTAGAAGCAGGCAGAGGCTGGGCGTGAGGCCCAGGAGCTGTGTGAATTACACACGCCGAGCTGTTCGGCTCGTTCTGGAGTTGCTGAGCTGCACTGGGAGGAACGTCCCTGGCCACATCTCAGGCAGCCTCCATCAGGCACATCTCATTTTCATTGGTGTCTAGACCTCCTCCTTCTCCACAGTTTGCCATACTTGAGAGATAAGAGTTTCTGCTCCCTGACTGAGGAATACAGACCTCGTCTCCACAGAGTCAGTAAGAAGGCAGAAGAGGCTGCATTCAATTCTCAGATGACCACGTGCCTTCAATGGCACAACCAGGACCATAATTTTCATAAAAAGCAACAGACCTCAGTCCAGTCAGGGAAGAAAATCTTAACATAAAACTAAGCTTTCTTTTAGGAATAATCTCAATATACTGTAATGGCTCAAACTGCTGGAAAAGCTCACCCTGCTGCTTTCATTTCCTATCTGCTCACTGCGCATGCCTGCCATAGCCAAGAAAATACTCTCACTACTTAATCTACTGCTTGTAGTTCAGGATCAAGAGCTACATTTTCCATCTACCTATTTATGTACCCAAACAGCTTTTAAATTTTTCTCAGTTCTTCCTGTGCCCTAGGAACCTGGGGACACTTTCAGTAGTGCTCCTGGTCCAAAGTAAGCACCTAGATTATCAAAAGACATTAGCACGCTTTGAAATTCAGACTCAGAGTCATACATCAACCATAATAAGGGTTTCTTTGCTTTTCAGTTTTCTGCCACGATGACTTTAATACTCCTTTGATACTATGATTGAATAGATATTTGCCAGAGTGTTGGCATCAGGGATGGACACAGTCTCCAATGTAAATTGGGAGGAGGAGGAGGAAGAGGCCATGTAGGCAGACACAGGGGCTACAAAGCACGTCAAGCAATGTTGGACCAATGTACCTGCTGGTACACTGGGGAGGTCTAAAATCTCCTTCAGCCCCCTCCTACTCTTCTAGCATTTTAAGATATATCCTTCCGAGGAGCTCCGAGGGTAACGTTACAGAGCACTGCAAACTAATATTCTGGGCTATTTCTGCCATCTTTGTAATAAATGATGGATTAACAGGTAGTCCAGGAAGAGCCATTACAAAGGATTCAGCAGCTATATATGAGCATGCCAAAGCTCTGTTTTACCTTTCCTTTCACCTGTAAAGGCAGATGCAAGTAACACTCTGGAAGGCTGCTAGTACACCTTAGATATCTTCATCTTGATTACAGTGAGATCCCAGTGCTGCACCCCAAGCAGAGCATAATGCAATACATATGTACTGTACACATGCACAGCATCTCATTATAGTAGCACTTATTATCTTTATTACTTTTAGACCCTGTAGGTTATTTTCCCTGGGATACTGCTTACAAATTCCCTTCCTCCTCACCACTGTCCTCTTAGGCTGAGAAGAGCCGAGAAAAGCTCCTGCTGTGTGCAGAATGCTAATAATTGCCTGAGTTATCAAAACAGATGCAGACAAAAGTAATCAGCATCATCAGAACATCTCTATGATCCAGCAAGGAGGTATTTTAAGCTCTGCCCAAATGAATAGGCCAAGTTGAGAGCTAGCTAGTGCCTGAGAATTACACTAATGCGATGTGACATTTGCTTAAAGCCAAGTCCTTCTGTTAATGAGTTTCAGAGTTCTCACAGCAAAGTCACAACTACTGTTCAAAGTGCAGAAAATCTGTGGATGGCAAGTCAAAATAATAGCAAAAGAAATAACAGTGAAATGCCAGGGAAAAGGAAATCAGAGCAAGTGAGGTATAACTTCCTAGGGGGTTTGCATTCAAAAGAGTCTATAGGAGTGTGTCTCTGCAGACATATCTCAAGCAATCTCAGTCACTCATCTGGACCAACACTTCACTTCAAACATATCATCTGTCCCCATGCTTTACTACTTAGCTTGATCAGGCAGTACTTTGCATGTTGCAGCAATTTGTTTCTGTATGCAGTAAGGGGAGACTCATTCTCCAACATTTAACTGAGCCATCTTTTAACAGGAGCCATCAGCCATTTAGAGAGCATCACATCAATTTGGGCAGTGCAAACATCTTCAGGCACTGAGCAAAGTGAAAATATGTTTATTTAACTATTCATTGCCTTCCTTAAGCGTTCTGCGTTTTGCTGTCTCAGATTACAGCATTTTTCTGTCGGGGCCACTACACAGTGCTAGTCTCACCATATAGTCATTTCCCTATCTTGTCCCAGACATAGTTGCATTCGTGTTTATGGATTTAACAATAAAATCAAATAGTTAATTCAGGTCTGTGCCAGCTTGGTTGTTTCAGTAGAAGTGGCTCTCAAAAACACAAGCCGTTCCTAGGCTGGCTATTAAGAACTTCAGCAATCCCTGAGCCCCACTGCTGCCTCTCCCCGGTGGCCATGCTGGTGATGGCTGGCTGGACCACTGTTCCTCCAGCCTGTCCAGCCTCTAAGGCTTCAACCTGAGTGTCCCCTGTGTCAGGAGCGAGGGA
Source organism: Morus bassanus (assembly GCA_031468815.1). Lineage (NCBI taxonomy): Eukaryota > Metazoa > Chordata > Aves > Suliformes > Sulidae > Morus > Morus bassanus. The sequence goes on from CM062583.1 coordinate 11,690,510, forward strand.
AGGAAGAGCAATAGTAGTCCTTTCTGATCTCAGTCCCCCTATTGCCATCACCAGGTTACTTGTCCTGCCTCAGTATCTTTTGACATCAGTTTGACAGCTCTTTTCTCATTAAATGTGTGAAATTTAAAAGCCATTTTTAGGATTATACCCCCCCAGCTTTAATGGAAACATATAGCTAACAAAAGGATTCTTACACATTTGGGTAATGCATCTCCAGAGAGCTTTAGGATTTAGCTAGACACTGTCAAGGTATCTGAAATCCTCTTCCCTTTGCGTTATTGTTTATAATAGCTCCTAGTAAGCATACCAGATTTTCCCAGGCTTCTGTGGAAACCTGGAACTATGAAGCACAAATCAAGCACAGGCAAAAGAACCCGAGAAACCAATGCAAGGCTAAGAAAGCTGTTTAATTTGCCATTTCCAATTCCCTGCTCTGGCTATTGGAAGGGGTCCAGCAGCCATGCCCCCCACCAAGCATTTCAGACTTGGCTGCCTTGCAGAAACATGACAGATGACTCCATTTTGCAAGGGAATGCTGTGGAAATGTCTTTATAGGCCCTGAAGCATCTTAAACACTAGGGCTTGCCTTCAGCCAAGGAAGCGAAGGTCCTTCTAATTACGCACCTCTCCGTTTAGTCTCCTCCTCCCCTGTAATGAAAGAGTGTCTAGGAAATGCCCTATCACTTCAAAGGAACATTTCCTCTTTCTATCAGGTGGATTAATGATTAATTCATTTAATTAGTTATTCACACAGCACTTTGAAGATATAAAGATATAAGAGCTTAAGGAGGTTTATAATTATAAAGTGTAATATAAAGATGATACCAGTGGCATTCAGTTTAGCATTTGTCAAATACTTCTGCCTTAAATAGGTGCTAGAGGCACAAGTGCTGTCGCATTTGTCCAGCCAAAATGGAAGGGTGACTTACAATCATGCTACTGCACTTCTTCATGGAAATCACTCCATTTAAGATTATCTGACCTGACTAGGGAGGGTATAACCGGTCCAAAAGGAACTGTGGCCCTGCTTTGCATGTCTGAGGCCATAAACCATGCTGTGCAGGAAAGGCCTGAGGAGGACCTCCCTGAATCCTCCTTGACAGTGAATAAGCCTGTCATTGCTTTCAACACACAGTGTCTTGGGCAGCTCAAGGATTTGTGGTGGTCACCAACGGCACTGGAAAATGGACAGAATCATCTTTTTCTGAGCAATGTTAACTGAACAAACCAAAATATGCAAAAACCCCAGCCAAAACCCAACCCCATAAAACGTTACAGTTTACCTTTAAGAATAAAAAAGATTTTGTTTTTTGCAGTAATTCAGAGTGGAACAGTAAAGCAGCATTATTTTGTATCTTAGTTTCTCAAGTTCTGCTTCAGACATTTATGCATTTTTAGTACCCAAACAATGAATTTTAATATATCCAAGTAGGTGTGTCATTTTTAGCTCATTTTAAGTCTAAACTATTAGACTTACGCTATTTAAACTATAAATCTCAGATTTTGACTATCAAGTACAATCTTCAAAGTGCTATTCACATATCTCATTCAGTGGATAGCTTAGAAAATAACTTGCATTAGCTTCCAAGAGCTTCAAAATTACTTGGGCAATTTCTGGACCAACAGGAAAAAGGCAAAATTTGTCAGATAAATGATTCATTGTGAATAATTCTCCTTGTTCTGCCAGAAGTACAATGGCAAAAAAAACCTCACGCAAGATGCAGAAAGCTTATGCGCTGCCCAGGTTGTGCTCTGATATGCAACACTATTTATCTGACAGTTTTCATGGGCCCTAAATGAATTTAGAAGTGGAAAAGAAAAAAGAAAGAAGGTGACTTCTGACAAGTTTTGGAAGTTAAAAAAAACACAACAGAAAATAGCTCTGTAGCATGTAAAAGAATATCTGTGTTACTTCAGAATTACCAACCCCAAAAGAGATTAAAAATAAAAATGTCTTCCTGTTTCCTGTTATATTTTGAATATGAGAAGGAACAATCCATTACATTCTTGATTCACATTGTAATCCCAGTTTACCCTCACAATTAAGTCAGAAAATAAATTATGTATAGATAAAATGTACATAGCTGAAAATATCCAAGTATAAGGAGGTATTATTTATTGTGGTCATCAGGCAGGCTGTGGATGCAAGCCAATGATATTGCACAAAAGGAGCCTCAGTTAGCGAGCAAAATCACAAGTGCCACCTTTGCTTGGGGTTTCTGTAACTGAAATGACCAGCTTGGAAATTTTTAGGTTAGTGCCAACCTGCTCTCCCCTGCCCAGACACAAACCTTTCTGGGTGCACACAAACGCACAACTTTAAGAGCCCCTGGGTCTTTGAATCAGCTGCAGTTAAGCCAAGCATGCCATGATCCTGACTGCTGATGCAGGCACCCGTATCCCTAAAAGAAGTCACCCTTCAGGCACATGTATCTGGCATATGGAGGAAGGGACTGTCCGCTGCAGCGGAGAGCACACTGGGACCTTCTCCCCATCCCAAGAAAACCCCATGTTCAGTGTTTCCTTCTCCAGGCACCTTCTGTTCTTATAGCTGGTGCTCCTCTGCTCCAGTGGTCAGCTGTTAGAGGGCCTGAGGCCTGTTTTTTCCTAGTTGGTACCTCTCTTAAGACTGTGCTCACGTCTTTACACAAGTGGTAGACAAAAACAACAGAAACAAAACTTGCTCTAATGTCCAAGGACATTTATATGGGGATATACTGGAAAAAGACAGTGTATAGCAGCTTCTTTATTCATGCTATGTTGTCAGACCATCACAGTGTGTAGCCCCACTGATGTGACATTAAAATTACACTGAGTTTTCACAGGTGCTTCTGAGAGCCTAATCTAATCAGAGCTGAGCTGGCCTCACCACCTGCGCCCTCAACCTGCCTCCCTTCTCCTCCTGCCCCTCAAAAGGGAAAAGCACAAGCGCAAACAACTCCTTTCCAATTACCTTGCAAGGGGAGGGGCTCCTCAGAAACCACGGAGCCCATTCTAGCCACTAGCAAGCTTACACATCAGGACTCTCTGGCTTCTCAGGGTCTGTCTGTCCTGAAAATCAGGAATTCCTCATTTTTTCCTGCCTTAAAAAAAGACCCTCCACATGCTAAAATTTAAAAACATATGCATTCACCTTATTTTCCTTCATATACGTAACTGCCCAACTAGGTTAGAAAAACAGATCGTGTTGAATGAGATGTGTTCATTGAAGTGTTTTAAAGCACAAGCCACGTGCTTTGTTCACACAGATCCTCACAGGTTTTTCTTCCAAGAAAGAGATGCTCTCCCATTTACACGAGCCGAGTGCAAGTCCCCAAGTCACATGAAGTGTGCCAGTGACTGACATTCCAGCAGGGTTAAACCACGATTAACATTCAGAGCTCAGCCTAACACAAAATGGCAAGCATAATGTAATGATTACAACAGTCTAGGAACCCCAAAACATCATTAAACCAGAACAAGCATTAAATTCCCTAATTTTCTGCTTTTTGTTATAGATGTTACTTTCCTTCAAAGTTGAAAAGTGTGGTAGCTCTTTGAAGTCCTGACAGTCATTATTCTTAAAAAACTCTCTGCCCCCTTTTCTAATTGCTTTTTTATTCATTAAAAGTCAATTAAAAACCCCATAGATTGCATTACCAGCATTTCTACCTTATCTGGCCAGTACAGGGAAACTGTTTGGATATTGTGTCACTCTCTTAGTATTTGCCTGCCATCCATTGTTCAAAAAATAAAGTCCGTTAAGCCCAACTATTCAGAGGAGCAACAATTGTTGTTATCAACCTTTCTGTTCTTATCATCCCACCTCAGCTTTAAAGGTGTGGAAGATTTAACGATACATAAATGTGCAGGCACACTATTACAGACCAACTACAGTATAAAAGTAGTGCTTCTGAAATACAAGCATTACAGCAGCTATTCCCTCAAATTTATTTTTTTTCTAATGTAAAGGTGAAAATTTTTGAGGAGAACAGGATTTTCACCTTGATATTTTCTGATATTCGAGACAGTATAGTGTTGTTACAGGTTTTGTACGAAACATTCATCAGCATCTCCGTGAATAAGCAACAGAAGAATTCAAACCTAGATTTCTAATAAGTCCTATCATCTTTTTATTCCTGAATCTTTTTCTGGGAGATGTGCAGTCAAGAAAAAAAAAAGTCCTAAAATAATTTTTAAAACCTTGTTTTTGTGCATAGGTAGAATTATTGATTTCGTAACTGTTAATTGATAAATTTTTTTAAGAAGAGTTTAAAGTATTGCCAAAGAACATGCCCTTGATGAGGATGTTCATTCCAGGTGCTTGTGAGCATGTAAAGGAAGCTACCCAGTTTGCTTCCCATTTTAATCAGAACAACCAACTCAATCCAGATGCAAAACAAAATTAATCTCTATCCAAAGGAGCCCATGATCTATGGCTCCATCGACTAAGAAACATTACCTACAAAGATTAAAAACTTTTAAGACAAAAAGCTTAATAAAACAGTTCCTCCGAACACGTCATTGGTGAAGAAAATAAATTCAACACTGGTAGCAAATGCAGCGAACACATGAAAAGATATTTTCAAAATCAAACCTACTGATTTTCTGATTTTAACTTCTTCAAAATTTATATCAATTTCATCTGAAATAAACACCACTAAAGCACACTATACAAAGAAATGCTATGTTTCAGGTAAATGAAATTTGGCATCTTGTTCAATGAAAAATATTGAAACATTTTTCATGTGGAAAAGGTTTGAAAACATTCCTTGATATCTTCTGAAAGAGCATCTATTATTTAGACAGATACACAATGAATTTTCTCAGATTTAGGTAGCCTCAAGTGAACTTGAATGCTCCCGGAGTACAAGCTGTAAATAAAGAAAACATGACTGAAGGAAGGAGCTGGACAAATCTTTTTCCACCAAAACAAATAGCAAAGTTCACTCTCAAACATTTTAAGGACATAGGACGCAAAGAGGCACTATCTCTACTTTCAGATATAATTAAGATAATTATTTCCACTAGTTGAATAATGGGAAAAGAAATTTCCTTAACATATTTAAAATAATTTATTTCTTTAAAAAGTAGGGTTTGCATATTGTTTTCCATTTTAAAAGTGATCTATTTCAAGAACAGAGAAAAAATGGCATTACTACATACTAGCTTTCACACCTTCCATAACACTGAAGCAATTTCGTACCTTTTGGGAAGACAGATGCTGATGGTACTGTCTCCATGCTAAGAAGGGCTTTTCCACAGAGGCCTCTTGGGACAAACATGTTGCATGAGACAGAGGAGAGACTGAAGTTCCACTGTCGGTGCTTTCAGTCCTGCAAGCATGAGTTTCTGCCAGGAGTCAGGTTTTGCTGCAGGTGAACCCCTTGAAGAATGCCAAGCTTCCTAAGGTGCTCTCTGACCACCTCATTTTAGCACAGGTGAGTATCTGCAATTAAAACAAGGACAATTAAAATGCCCACTCAGGATGTGGCCTAATTCCTCCTCCACTGAGAGCTGATGTAAGGGCCTGGGCATCTGCTGCCTCCCAGCAGCTCAGTAACGCTGATGTCAAAACCAAGATGCTGGTGTGAAGAAGCAAGAATGTGTTAATCAATTTGAATTACAGCCTAAAGCTTGTCATTTCTTCTCCCAGTCTCGCAGAGAAATCCACGTAGTCAGAGCTCACACGTTAAGGAGAGCTCATTGCAGGAGGGGTGAATTAATTCCTGCCCATTCTCTGTTCTCTAAACCCCACGGAGTAACATCTTTCTCTTTATTCATATCTCTAGGGACTCTCTTTTTTGCCAACTCTCTTCAACAATATATTTTAAGACATCCAAGCAAGTATCCACATTTTCTTCACACCCCACTTAAAGCCACATAGCACCTATAAGCTCCCGTTAACATGTTGTGCAGGGAGGTGTTTGCAAGCATCTCCCCTTCTGCAGGCTGGCCGCAGCCCCCCAGCGAGGCACTGCAGGGAGCACGCTGCAGCACTGCACCGCCTGCCTGGGAGGCTCAGGCAGCTCTGCCAGGTTTACGGAGCGGCACGCAGCGCAAGTACGGAGAGATGGCTTTCTGTTCAGTGGGGGCTTCCATACAGCAGCAACAAGCTACATCTGCAAGTCAGACTAGGCTCTCCGAGTTGTACATTTTATTACCTTTTTGTTGTTGTTTCACTCCCACAGACAGCCTGGAAAACAATGGGGGAATTTCCTCCAGCCTGTGCAATATTTAGGGCTCGTGTGCTGGTGACATCAGCTGCTGGCTGAGACTGCCTAATTTTGTGCTGCATAATGACCCTAGAGCAGAGGAACAGGATCCACTCAGAATTCCTTGTAGTGCTCTTACAAATTTCATTTGCTTGTAAATTTAGGCAAGCAGAGGATGTCCTAGATGCCAAAGTGCTCTGTGCCACTGCGCATCTGCTCTACGATCAACAGCAGAGGTGTCTGTTTCTGCATGCCCAGGCTCAGTTAAAAAAGTGAAATCAAATGTGGTTTTGCATTATCTCCCCTAGCTCTCCCCCCAGTCATTAAACAAATGTGACTTTTAGCCACAAAATAGACACAAACCACAGGTGTAGCAGTTTTGCAGCCCTCCCTTGGAATAGCCTCTCTTGCTTATAAGCATGGTAGAGTAAATCAGCCAGCTGTTTTGATGATAGTTTTCAGTTCCCTGCAAAACCCAGTTTGCTGGGTTGGCAAAATCCACATGTCACTTATCTCTGACACGCTTCTTCTTTCCTTCATGGCTTTTCAATGTACGATTACTTCCCCTAGAGTTGCAAGATGTGGATTCACACAAAAAGTGCAGGAGTGATTAGTGCAATGCCCTTATTCAGCTGTGTAAGGGCACTTGAACCTCCCTCACCTTCACCTGTGTTTTCACCAACACCTGTGACAACACCAATCCCTCCCGACAGTCTGAAGAGCAAAGGGGGAGTTTTCTGCAGCTCCCATGCCAAGGGATGGGCAGGAGAAGGCAGAGGTTTAGCCGTAGGGTGCTATGCATGCTCCCTTCAGCACCGGGTGAGCAGCCACTGCAGCAAGCACTCCCCTGCAGCTCTGTGTCCCGAACAGGCTGCTTACGCCACACAGACAGGCAGGTGAGAGGGGTGCCGGGCTTGCCCACAAGCTCCTGGAAAGCCGGGCTCTGGTTTTTAGGGCAGCAAAATAAATACCCCACTTAGCTACAGCTAGCCTCACCATTTAGTGGAAAGTAGCACTAACGCAGGCACCCACGTACACACCAGCACAGGGCAAATGCAAAACATCCTGGTGCTGGGGTGGGATGTGGGTTTAATGCTTTCACAGAGGCGGGATCTTCTTCCCCTGATACAAGCCTTGGGGCACTGCACAAAAGGATCTGCTCCCTCTGAAAGCATGTAGTAGAGGCAGTGCTTTGCCCTGCTAAGAGATGCAGGGTCCCAGCTCCCACTTAGCCCTGACCTCAGTGACAATTAAGAGCTTCAACAGTTGTCTTTGAGGGAGATAAGACATTGCGCGTTGCTCTTGCCTGTCAGTCACCAAGAGACAGGACGACTTGGGAGCCAGAAGTTTCCTCCTACCCGCATTTCATACCATTTTTCCTCCAATCTCATTCCGTTGCCCATGGATCAACAGCTTTCACACTTATACCCAAGGAGGAATGCTGATTTCACAGGGGGTTTTAGAAACCAGTTCTATTAGTGTCTTAGGGACATTAAACCCATGCATTTCTGCTACACTAGGAGCTTCAGAGAAGCAACTGTACTTGTTAGTGTTGGCTGTGCCTTCAGCTTACCCATTATCAAGTAGGAGATCAATTCGCTCAGATTTTCGTCACTTTCCAAAATTCATAGGTTTCATAGATCACAGCAGTTTATTCTATTAGATATCAGTACTCCAACTTTTCCATTACAGCCTAAAGAATGGGCTTTATGAAGGCACAATAAAGTTATATGACAGCTATATTCGTTACTGTAGTTGAGATTTGGAGGAAAGAGAGCTTTGTTACAAAATAGCATCCACAATATGCGACAAAAACAAGAACCACAATAAAACAGATGTGTTCTCGAAGACAGATGCAGATACACATAAGGATACATTCATATCAAAGAAACAAAGAGATCGTCTGATTAAGTCAGTAAAGATGGTATAAGTCAGAGAAGGACTTGTGGTTTTTGTGCTGAAGAGATGAATAAGGAATTCATAGATCAGGCAAATGAGGAATGAATAACGATGAGTCCAGTTGGGAGCCACAAAGAGCAATCATTATCGAAATGGTCTCTTCGTGGGTCTCAGTCAAGGTCATAAGAACATCTGCTTTATGTCTCCTGAGCTTAAGAAACACATCAGTGATCACTCCCTCTCAGGCAGGAACAGCTACAGAACCTAAAGCAAGACGGTGGGAGAAGAGCAAAGAAGAACCGGGAGCGAGACTGGTTCAGAAAGGCTTCCGCAGCAGGAGGCACTGAGCAGAAAGCCCTGGGTGGTATGCACTGCCCTGGGAAAAGATCAGGTGGCCAACAGAAAGAAGTGTTTAAGGATGGGCTGTGCAGTCACGTCACCGTCTCGTACTCCCTGTAAGAAGTGCCAGCCCAGCCTTCCTGGAAAACTGCTTCTTTCTGCAGAGAGAATAAAAACTTCTGTGCAATTCTCAAGTGTTAAAACTCTGACCCCATCCTAGACATGCCTGGGAAGTTCACAGTCTCCAAGTCTTTTTAAACCTTGGCTGTTTTATGGAGACAGTGATCTGTCTTATGGGTGCCACAAACAACTGTGGCGTGTGTGATACAACCCGTTGTCCAACAGAAGCTGGAAAACATGATTCATTTCAGCCAATGAACACCTGCAAAGTTACATCTGCTATGGTACTGGCACTAACCTGAGCCGTTTTTTAACTGGTGACCTACAGGTGAAAAGCTCTGCATTCCCCTAATCTGAGCTATCCATTTGCTCAGATTCAATATTTTATGTTCCCTGTGGTGTTGGTGTTCATGCAATATTTAATGGTGTGTACAGTGCTTTGTGGATCACAGCATATCACGTGTTTCCACCGAAATAATGTAAGCCATGACCACGTGAAAGATATAACGCCATGCTTGTAAAAGTCATGTTTTTATTGCATGTAAACATGAACCCTATGTATTTAGTTATAAAACAACATGCCATACTGCAGGCAGGCTAAAATAGAGAGTGCTGCAACCCCTCTGAAGCATTTAGTGTGGTTTAAATCCATGTGAGTGATATGGAGTCACCACCCCCAAACCAGTAGGTCATTGCTTGACATTTTGTTTAAATCTTACATACCAAGAAAGGACTTGTAATGGGTCACAACAACATCCACTGCTAGCTCACAAGAAAGGGAGCAACACCTACAATTGTATTATGGTTACATTTTCATCACAAATGAAGTAGGCTGTGGTTCCGACTCAAATTAGTAGGAATTCAGCCACTGACCTCAAGTAGAAGCAGTATCAGGAACTGCAGATTTTTAGGAGAAAACAAAACCTCTCCAAAAGCAATTTTGTGATGTTGTGATTGTTCCTTCATGTTCTTATACTCTTTGTGATTATGATCATCACTAGCTCTGGGCAGCTGAAACAGGATTTGTTCAACATTGTGTATTGGAACCACTTTGGAGGAAAGGCAGGACTTAGATTAAATTTTTTTATTTTATTGTACTGAAAAGCATGTGCTTCTATGGAAACTTTAGACTTCCAGTAAAAGTTATTTTGCCCAAACCAAGGTTTTTTTCAGCCAGACCCCTTCACATTTTTGTTGTTGCTGTTTTGGTTGAGTCTGACCAAACCAAGGTAGCAGATTTATCCCGTGAAATGGAAGTATAAAATTCTGTTAGTACGTGCAAAAAGACCCTCTGAAAAATCCCAATTTTTGTTTGTTTTTTTGTTACTATATAGACAAAAAAACCCATGTACATCCTGGATGCATTTCATTCCTTTCTATGGGGCACTGTGTCAGAAGATAGTCCTACTGCTGACGTGTCTTTCCCTGTATCTATATTTGTGCTTGTTTTTGTGTTTCACTGTTTTTAATTAGCCATAAAAATTACATGCGTTTTTGTAGCAAGAACAATTTGGTGTTGGCTCCCAGGAAAGACGCCCTATGACTCTCATCATGAAATAAAGAAAAAGAGAATTAGTTTTTATTTTCTTATAAATAGTGTTAGTACCTGGGTAATGGAAATGTACAGCCCCATAGGTGAGGCATGCCATTACATAGCATCACAGAGACTGGATACAGAAGGTTTGTGTGAATCACCACCATCAGTCACCCGTGGGGGATGCATTGGTAACGCTGACAAGAGGATGCCCACAAATGCTGCTTGTACCATGTAGCTGGGCAGGGATGAAGTGTGGGGAGTAAGTAATGACAAGGAATAGAAGGGAAGAGGTACAGCTCCTTTACTGTTGCCCCTGTAAATCCACCCTTCATATTATTCCCCAAACCAACAGAGTAGCTGTAATTGAAATGATTTTTAATTTGTCACCTTAGTTCAGTTACACCAAAAAGCTGTTCTCAGTCTTAAGTACTGACAGGTGCTCGCTATAGTGAAATAGTACGTTGTAGGCAAGAGGGTGACCAGGGTACAATGAATTGCTCTGCTTCTCTGGACTGAAGGGACAAAACCCTTTCTTCCAGCAGGATTTAGCCCTCTATATGTAACATTTTACCCTCTGCACTCCATGCAGAGAAAATATGAAGCAACATTAATTCTCCCTGCTGCTTTATCTATGGGCAGATTCCATTTTCAAACTGCAAAGCAGCACACAAAAGAAAAAACAGGGAGCATTAAAACCCTTGGAGTTAGTAAAGAATGTGGTAGCAGAAAGAATTGAAGAAATCAAAATCTTCATTACATCCCGTTTTGACCAAAAAACCCTAACACTGGTTGCTGGAAAATAATCTCACCAAACAAAAACCACTGGCTTGATAGAGTCACAGAAGGAACTGCCCACAGCATGCATGCTATAACAAACTCAAGTTTTTATACAGTACAGGAACATTAATAGTACACTTAGTGAAAATGTATACATTGCATTTGGCCACAGTATTTTCTGCTATACACGACAGGGTACTAATCTACCTCTTGTAACATCGAGTGCTAAACACAGAAGAAGATTTTGTCACCCAAAGCAACTGCAATACCTAATAACACAGCAAAAGTAGGAATACTGATGCAAATCTTAACTGTAAAAAGCTATTTGCAATCTGCAACAGAGAGCGAAGCACAGAAGAGCTAATGAGGTTGTTACTGGGATATCATGCTAACCTTCTTCCTATCTTCTCACAAACCTTTCTCAGCCAGGTTTTCTATTAGACAGCTGGCTCATCTGGCAGGCTAAACCAGAATTTAGCTCCTGCTTTCGGTGTGGTGAGTTCAGATCCTGGTCTCCTGTATAGAAAGATCTTTCTGAGGACCTTTCCAAAGCAAGTAAGCACACAATCCCCCAGGACCTTCCCACAGACCTCCCCTGCCCAGCCCTTCCAGCCCAGCAGCACCTGTGTTGGGACTGGCAGTAGGGAGGACAAAACTGTTTTGACAGAGTTTAGGAGTGTGTCAGCTCCCATCCACCAGAGGCCAGCCCAGTGACATAAACCTTTACTAACTTCTTAGAGAAGCTATGTCCTCAGACAGCAAGTACCCACAGAAGCATACCCATAGGATGATGGCTATTTAATGAGTATTAGCAATGATGCCATTCGATGCTAAATAAAACTTAGGCCTCTGAGGACAAGCCATGGTCACACAACTGTGGAAACTGAGATCTCTTTCCCCCTGTAGTAAAGGATCATGTAATTAATGGAAGCATTAATTAAAATTTAAATAATTGATAATATTCTTACTAAGGAACTATATATAGCAATATCAAGAGGCCTAGAAAATCTAGCAGTAATTGAATTAAACATGTCTAAGGAGTAACACTAAGCAATCTTCCCCCAGGCATACCAAACCAAACAATACCTGGCCCAACGACATCCACAGCAGAGGATACAGTGCAGGAGAGAACAGAATAATGTTAAGTAAGGAATAGAGCCACATGGCCTGAAGTTCATCAGAAGAGCCACAAGCAACTCAGCTGCATGAAATGAAGGTAATGATTTGTGCCATGCAAAGCAGTGGAACAGATGAGGACTATAATGAGAGCAAAGATCACTTTATAACATTTGAAAGGGAATGGAAACTTTAGCTGTGGATTTTAAATGAGTGTAAGAGCACCCTGTCTGTTACTTTAGGTCCTTAACATGTGAATAGTCAGGTAGTGCTGACAACCAGCTTACACAGCACCAAGGTAGAGTTAATGGCTAAATCATCTGGAGGAAGGGAGGGCACAGCGATGGCCAGAGAGAGATAATCAACAGGATGTTGGCTTGATACGTCTGCTAATGAGAGGCCAAGCAGCAGCTGCCAAAGCAGAGAAATCCAATAAGCCTCATGTTGTTTCAAGACCACTGCAATACTGGCCAAAAGCTAAGAACACTCACTAGCCCCCCCCAAAGTCCTCGTGTCTCTCTGAACACTTCTCCCCTGTTCAATAACTACTTACCTCACCTGCTCTGTATCCAACAGCTTCTTTCCTGTCTTCTAACATCAGAAATCTGATAGTGAAACCTCTTTCCCTTGTCTGCAAGGCTCTTTCCCTGTCTGGCATTCATAAGTCATTACATATGGAATGAAATCTCTTAGGAGTGGGGAGAGGTACAAGAAATTCTGTTATTGGTGATCATCATGAACAATTTACACAGGAACTTAGAGCAGTGCTGCTCAAACCCAGGCTCCTGTTGCTATTAAAAAAATTACTATTTAATGAGCTTCTGGTTTCATTAATGGTGTGAGATTAAGGCTGCTTGCCACCAGGTGAATAATAATAGACAATCTTTAAGCAAATGAGGCCCTTGTTCCCTTAATTTTAATACGTGATAGAATAAAATATATTTCCTTTTTCTGCATTTTGTTTAGCAGAAGCTTCGCTGCAGACTCCTTGCTTCAGCAATTGAAAGCATTTGGTTTTACTTTGCACCCTTTCCCTTTAAGGTTTTATTTGGAGGAAAAGTTTTATGATAAAAAATGAAAAGAAACATCATGGTGAAATAATTAACTGCACAGAAAGCTCCTTTCAGTTTAAATATTCCACTGCCGCATGTGAACTGAGGGGGAACCAGAGAAATGAGCCTAGCTCAAAGCAAATGTGAGGCTGACAGGTGAAGCTTGATGGTGTGACTATATGAACAAGTTACTGTGAGAAAAGCTGGAGGGGAGATTTCCAGCACATTAACTGAACCATGGGAACTGCCTGTGCACATGCCTCCTCCAGAGGTGAATGTGTAGCTTGCCCCCAGGTGAAAACGGATCTTGCCATTTCCAATATACAGAGAGTCACTGGATTGAAAGAGGTACCTGAAGGCAAATAAAATCACAGAATCATTTAGGTTTGAAAAGACCTTTAAGATCATCAAGTCCAACCATAAACCTAACACTGCCAAGCCCACCACTAAACCATGTCCATAAGTGCCACATTTACACGTCTTTTAAATACCCCCAGGAATGGTGACTCCACCACTTCCCTGGGCAGCCTGTTCCAGTGCTTGACAACCCTTCTGGTCAAGACATTTTTCCTAATATCCAATCTAAACCTCCCCTGATGCAACTTGAGGCCTTTTTGTCACATCCTATCACTTGTTACATGAGAGAAGAGACCGACCCCCACCTCACCACAACCTCCTTTCAGGTAGTTGTAGAGAGCGATAAGGTCTCCCCTCAGGCTCCTCTTCTCCAGGCTAAACCCCCCCAGCTCCCTCAGCCGCTCCCCATCACACTTGTGCTCCAGACCCTTCACCAGCTCCGTTGCCCTTCTTTGAACATGAGGTAAATATAGTGAGGTAATAATAAGGTAAATCAGCAGAAGCTTTTGAGGGATTCCTCCTCCCAAGGCCTGTTGATGGCAGGAGGTATGAATGTACTTGTTTGGAAATCTAATATGTGGACTGAGTTACTCATGATTAGTCTGACGGAGGAACTGGACTCTAAGCACTGGATGAGTGCAGAGAGGATCTCTGAAAGCCACGTGTGAATTACAGGGTAGGGGAGATGGAACCAGGAGGCAAAGAGGAATATAACATAGTCAACTGCTGGATTGGACAAAAAATCTTTGCAGCAACAGTTTGGGAAATGATTGTATTTGTTGGGAACAAAGAACATAGCATTGTAGCAATCAGAGATACAAAGAGAGTGACAGAAGAAAGCATTTAAGTTGTTAGGATGCACCCAGTGGGCCATATCTGAGAAAATAAATACCTGCAGGTTCTAGAAATATCCAATATAAAATTATGTCTGATTAAGGTTTAAATAAAAGGCAAGACATTGGTGTTTTTCACAGTAAAATAGGGTAGTAAGGAAGGCTTAAAAGGAGAAGATTAAGAGCTCTCTGTTAGCCTGATGGATAAGACACCCACCAGGGATGGTAGATTTTAATTTGGACTGAATGAATCATACGTATCACAGTGGTCAGTGTCAGTCATCTGCACATCTACTGTAACTGAATTTATATTTGTATAGGGGGAAAGAGTGAATCAAAGTCAGAACCTGCTGAAATCTCCATGAAAATCTGGCTGGGTTTAGCAGCACTTTCGTATTGTGCAAAACTGCAGTCATCTCTTAACCATCCTGAGCTAAATTGCCATTTTAGAAGGCAGAATTTGTAGAACCACAGCTAAATTAATTGGGATGACAGAAAACATATAATGAGATTTTTTTTTCAATTTTAAGTGTAATTACAATCTCCCTTTAACCCATCCCTTCCCCATAGCTGCATTATGTAATTGCATTATTCCAAAGTCAAAACATAATAATAAATTATAATCAGTTAAAGCACCCAGAGGTTTTTTTCAAATGCACATATTCCAGAAACAATTATATTTTGCTTTAAAAGCAAGAACACTCAGTGCTCTGCTTATTATTGGTACTCAGAGCACCACAATCGTATTTTATTCAGGATACTTACTGTCCCAGATAGGTGCCTGGCAAATTGTTCTGAACATTTTTCTAGTGCAATTATGGATAGATTGCTTAAAGGTTGAGTCCAATAAATGGAATGGCATTGTGACATGGTTTGTGCTTATTTATAAGAAAATAGAAACAGCTTTAAACCCCCCATATCTAATGGTGTGCAAAGTCCTTAACTGCAGTGGTTATCAACAGGTAGTTATATTTTTATTTTTGTAGTAAAGCTAAAAGGAACAAGCCATGAATGAGCGACTAGAGAACAATGACAATTACTGACATTTTTAATTGTACAGCACTGGTTGGTAACTTACAGCCTTTTAAATGACAGGTGTTGTTTTTCTTGTTTAATTCTACTTAGTATTAATTCCTTAATCTAGCTGACCATTAAACTGCATCTGCTGGCAGACGGAAGAGGCTGTACAGAGTGGAAAATAGCAGGGGGAATGGAGACACAGATTTTCTGGTAGGACTGCAAGCTTAAAAACCTTAAAAATACTTCCAATAAAATTCAGGAGCTTTCTCTCCTCCTCACAGATTACAGAAGCCATGAGATCCAACAGAGCAATAGGACATGGACTTAGCTAGTTTGTTTATTTGAACTTGGCTTGTGTCCACGTGCTTTCCTTCTCATTCAATATTGCATAGGGACAACCACCACCATTCAGAAGAATCATCACACTGCACTCTAATGGATGCCTTTCTAATCTTTGAAGAGGACCCTATTGATTCAGTTGCAGCTCCAGTGGAAGATCAAATAAGAGACTATTCTTTGTAATACACTTAGTTAAGAGATATTTTTGTGCAGTTGGGATATTAGTATTTACAAATAAGTCAAAGCCACATAAATACACAGAGGGAAGTTTCCCCGCAAATTCCACACCTGCTCTTATATTGAAGGCTGTTCAGATGGTGGTCTGAATGTCTGGCTTAGGTTTTCAAAGGAAATACACTTGCACAGACATAATTTGACAGCTCCTTGCCTATTCCCTTCAAGTTTAACTGGAAACTACAGTAGCTGCCTTTATATAAACACACGAATTAGAAGAAGTGGGATGATCATTCAGTTCTACTATACCATAGATGACAATCAGATGACAATCAGTTAGTTTAAGAGGAAAAGGCACAAAAGAGCGTAACACTGGTCACTCTACAATAATGAACAAGTACAGTGCAGTGAGACCCCAGCCTCATTTTCACTTATAGTATCCTTCAGAATCTGAACCCAGACGTACACAACCCGAGAGACCCGAGCACAAACTTAATCTGACACTTTGCTTTTTTTCCCCCTACAGTTTTGCATTTTGTCCAAAGCTTCAGAACTTGCCCTATCAATTTTGCTCTGTGTTTCAAAAGTCCTTCAAAGTTTCTGCAAGCAAAACTTTGCAGCAGCATTCAAAGCTTCCCTTAATTTCCAGAGCTGATCAGAAGGGAAGCTGGCCCTGCAGGTATTAACTGGCAATTTGGATTAAAATGCCTCATTTAAAGAAATTACTCCATGGATGAATGGTTACCTTGCAGGAAGAGAAAAAATAAACTGAAGGACCATTGAGCTAGCATATGTTTGTGACCCACAGTAGAAGATCCCTGGGAATAATCACAAAAAAACGGCAAAAAGAAACCTACTTTGCAAAAGCAGCAGGATGAACAACAGGCATATCCCTGGTTTAATTCCAGGGTAGATTTGACCCAGAGTCTTTCCTCCTTACTAGAGAGAGCTGTGAGAATCTGTGCTTTTATTTTAAATGCGTAGCCATCAGTAGGAAGGCTGGAGACCTTTTTAACATGAAAATTAAAAGTGAAGCAAAGAAAGACTAACATTCAGAGGGTATGATTTTCCATATTCTAAAGAGTTTCCCCTCTTCACTACAGAAGTAAGGTACAAGATGAGGGAGTGACAAGAGCCAGACTGTTTTTCAACAAGTTTACAACTTAAGAAAACAAGGCACGCAAAATGGAAAACGGAATACTTCATTCCCATTTTGAAGGATGGTTAATTCAGGGACTAGGAGATTCAGTGATTTGTTCAGAGGGAGCCTGTGCTATAGAGCTGGAAAATACTCTAGAACATGCTCATCCTCTCTTTCTCCATGATTAATAATATTATCCTGTTAAATATTTAAAAATTGCTTTTCAAGAGCACCTATAAAATATCCTGGCTTCCATCTATTTTTTTAATACACATGTGAAAGGAAACAGTTTCAACAATGAAATGACCATGAAATCCCATACCAAGAAGGGCTGGTGGGAAGTAATTACAGAGCTACCTTGTAGCTACCCTTTTGTTTGGCTTGTCAAATCTACACTTGCAGGGCTCGTGGGTCAGGTAGACCCACAATGTCATTTCAAATCTGCATCTTACCTGAGCTCTGCTCCTCAAAAGTAGGTTCTAAGCAAGGTAGTTGCTCAGAGACTTGATTCACAGAGAATGATATCTTGTTTTGGCGTAACCCATGGGTGTGCTGTTAAAAAAGAGTGCATGGTCTAACCCTGCTGCAACAAGTGTTACAGAAAGTTCTACAACTTTTACAACAAATGCTTCTCAAAGCAGTAACTTGGCTGTAATCACATATCTCTTGTGCCCTAATTTAAAAAAAAAAAAAAAAAAAGAGAGAAAAAAGTACCCTGTTTCTAAAGCCAATCTATTTTAAACCACAATTTCCTGTGCCTGCTGGAAAGGCACCTGCTAGCTCATTTGGAAGGTCCAACCAGGTGTAGAAAAAGGAAAAAATTTCCCAGGTTTCCCAACACAATTAATCCCTACTGAATCTTCCTGATTAGCTTATTTTTGTCAGGTAATTAAGATCTTTAGCAAATTACTCACATGCTCAGGTTATAAATGTCATTTATTTCATAAGCCCTTTTTCAAAACTGCCAAATAATACTAAAAAGATGCCATAGGAGTGGATGGATGACGAGGAGATAGTGGAATAGAAAAAGGCTGACAACTTCTAAAGGGAAAGTGCGGGGAGTTGAGTGCTACAGACAGGAAACCGAGGGGAGAGAAGGGAAGGAGAACCAGGCAAAGAGAAACTGCAGTGCAAGAGAGGGATGCAGCAGAGGAAACTGGAGAGGAGAGAGAAAACATTACCTGGAAAGGGAGTAAATAATGAGACAATAGGGTTATTCCTGGTAGCCCTGCCCATACCAGCCATCAAAACAAAAGAGTTTGTTTCAAGGCCTGCAACTTCACGTTAGTAATGCCTGTAACCATCATGCCCATTTTTAAATGGGAGACCCTATTTCCCTTTTTCCCATCCTCAATTACACCTCTCCACTCAAAGTGGTGCTTCTTCAAGCTGGGATCCCCTTTTACAGTGCTCAAAAAGGCCCCAGTCTCAGCCAATGCCTCTAAATGCTACTGCGAGACAAATTATAATAAATAGGAGAGAAAGACAAGAGTGAACTCCTAGTCCCAGGGCTTTTTGCCATCCATGTATATCATCTATCTTTTTAAATAATACATTAATCCATTAAATAGGGATTTAATAAAAAGAAATGCTCTTGCTCTTTTTAAAGCAGTTTACACAACTGACATTTTTTTTCTCTGACCATTTCATTGCTCTGTTTATGGTTCTTTCACCACCTATAAAACTCAAACTTTTAAAATAAAACTCTTGAGTTCCAGCGAAAGGGTTTTTATCTCCTTAATGAATACAAATGTCTCCAATCCACTTTACAAAACTTAAAATAAAGCCTATAAATGTACTGTGGGTGTTTGATGATATTTGTCTCCTTTATTAGTCATGTAATACAGCACTGCAATGTTTTTTCACCTTGGGTTTTAAACTCCTCTCTCTGGACCTTAATTGCTGGCTGACGGGCTCGGGATTGCAGTCCTTCTCCCCCTCCTTCTTGCCTGGCAGACTTTCACCAAGCTGGATGCTTTGGCAAATAGTTTGAGACCCATATTTCATTGTCAAAATAGGGTGTGTGTATCACTGAGTATTAAAGCTGCTGTGCCCGACAGCATCATGAATGTATAGCATATATGCATCCTAGAAGATCCCAAAGCAGGCATGTCCTGAGCTGCAGCCGAATGCTTATAGCCAGCTTTTACATTTCACCGACCCTTGGGCTTATCGGTGCAAAGCCGTATGTCACAAAACATATGGCATAAAATCTAAGTCAATGCTGGTTGCCTGGAGTCCCTAAGGGCTCACCCGGCCACCACACTCCCTGGTGTCCAAGGTTAGCCCCTTCTGGTGGCAGTGAGGAACTTGCTGCGGTATCGCCGTGCTTCCCAAGGGCTCCTACACCACTCTGTGGGCTGAACCGACACATTCATCGTATTAGGCAGGAACTTGGGTACTGGGTATGATGCTCCTTACACGTCTAATCTTAAGCTTCCCGCTGTAAATCAGAGGCACTATTTTGAAATGCTTTTGTCTGAAAAAAGTAAACAACAAAAAAATCATGATCTCTCATATGGTCGGAAAGATAGACTGGACCTGCACAAACCTTATTTAATTGCCTTTATTTTTCCCTCAAAAAACAGATTAGATATGTGCTGCAAAAAATGAAAATCTAAGGTGGCAGATTAGCAATATTCTCTGCCAAAATCAGCTAACTTTGCATTCAGGAGGAGATTGTGGTTCTGCAGTTTTGCAGCGCGCTGCAAATGCTCTGCACGTGTCCACACCTCACATTTTGCTCCGGAACTGTCTTGCGGGGCATTGCTCGTCTCCCATCCCACTCAACAAGAAAAAAACCCTGTGTGCCACTGGAGCCAGGACCAAAGTAACAGCGCTCCATTACCACTGCAGCATGTATTTTGAAAGCCAGCCTGAAGCCAGCACATTTTTCTGACTTAAAGAAACGCTGACTCCTATCTTGAGGGCAGAGGGAACATACAGTAACTACCACCAAATGAATTATTAATTGCTCAGGTAAAAGAATGAGGCCAATTCCATCTTGAACTCCACCAGGATCCCTCAGGGCTCTCTATAATATATTGATAAGATGGACATCAGATTTTGGAGCACTAATATATTTGCAGAGTTAACCAAAGTGAAATTTAACTGTAAAAATGTTGTTGCAAGGACAAATTTCATGTTGTGAGATGCAAACCTTGCTAATTATTTTACTGCCTGTGTGAAAGCAGTGCTTCTGTGATACAAAACAAGCAGGAGCAACATTTTGGTCAACCAGAAATGAGGGAAATGTCAGCAAAACCTAAGCAAAGCCAAACGGAGAAAAAGGTTACATTTTGGCGGTGCCTGTGAACCAAGTGGGGGCAGTGAGATATTTTTAAGTTTAGTCTTAGTCTTAACATGCATTTCATCAAGCTGCCAGAGAAATCTTGAGGTTTTTTTCTCCCTCTTTGATTTACTCCCTTCTGCAGAATCACTGTGTAAATCTCCAGTTTTAGCTGCCTTGGAGACAAAGTCACACGACTGAGAAAAGGTATATTGCCTAAGAAAGGTAGTGCATCATGAAAGCTAACGTATCTAATACCCTGCTGAGTATTTGATTACAGGTTACAAATGTGCAGTGACACTAGGCCAAAGTTTACTGATGGATCCTGCCCACGGTGAGTTCTCTTGTATTTGCCTGGAGCTGATCCACAGCTTTAGTACTGCAGTACAGTCCATGCAGTTGAAAAGAGAAAACCATGATCCTTCTCTTATTCTCTTTCTCGCAAATTAAAAACCCCAGAATTTGCTACACTCAAGTTTAATATGTTTTTCATGTTTGCTGACAACAAATTCCACCTGCAGGAAACCAAAGACAAAAAGACAGTTCTACGTGCAATAGCTGATTGCACTCAGGCCATCTGCATGCAATTTCTACCATTTTTATCTCCTCCTTGCTGGGTGTGAGCTTGCTAAAGCTTCTTTAGCTTGTGGCTGACCTCTGGTAAGCGCTATGCAAGGATAAAGGTGATTTGTACGTGGTCCAGGAAAGAAGCAAGCACATACTCTGCAAATTGGTGGTAGTTCTCCCTGCTTCGTGGAATCACAGAACATCTCAGCATCTTCTGTGTTGGCTTCCAGCATACACTGGGTGCAATGAAAAATGCCGGAAAAGAACAACTAACCATTGACAAGCCAAATGGAGAAGATGGAGAAGTTTTATTCAAGTCTGCCACCAATGGCAGGTGAACTACAGAGAACTAAATTTTGCATCAAGATTCCTTTTTCAGTGTTAGAAGAAAATTTCCCCATTTCTTATTACAGAGCTGGGGCCTGTTAGGCAATGACTGGATTAGTGTGCTATCAAAGTAGCTTCCATGTTCCAACATTAACTTTTTTTGTAAAACAACACAAAACAAAAACAAAATCAAAAGCAAAAACTGTTTTGCTGTTGGCCAAGAGTGACCAAAGATTGAATATGTCTCGAGACCAGTTCCTGGCAGTAGGTTGTTCAGCCACCCCAATCGTCTCAAGCTACTTCACAGCAATTCAGTTTGCAACTATGCCAGGTTCATTGTCTCATTTTGTGAATAGAGGTTACTGATCTGATAATTGCCAGTCCAGGATCTTTCAATAGCATTAAATTCTTTTGAAAAGAAAAGATTTTTACATTGTACCTAAGTACCTGATAGCAACAGCTATGTGGAAGATTAAGAAAAATCAAAAGACTTTACACATAAATGATCAGGAGAAAACATACTGTGTAACATGAGAGATTTTGCCTCTAGAGCCAAACAAATTGTTAAGAATAGGCAAAACACCACAGAAGTGTTCCCAAGAGGTTAAAAGGAACTGAAGCAGGCAGATGGGATTGTAAATAATCTGCCATATTTGTAGAAGAGAGGTAAAATTCAGCTCCTGGTCACACACAGAGAAAACCCCAGCCCACAGACCTTTCCTTCTGTGTCCCAGAATCCAGAGGGAAGAGGCACAAACAGGACCAATGAGTAAGAAAAGAAGAAAGGGGGAACTTTGTGTGAAAAAGATTTGCTCTGTGTCTGAAGAGGCTCTATATTCATCAGAGCAGCACAATCAGAATCACATCTCATGACAGCAGAAGTAATAAAAGAGAAAAAGATTTTGCCACAGAGCAAAAATGAGGAGGCCTCGCTATCACCCCGGCCCAGTGGAAGAAGTCAAATCTTTCAACTAGCAGTGAAATTCAACTCAATTAGAGAAGGACCCTAGGCACTGGCAATGTCTGTGTTCTGGAAGTTATCATCAGAGAACTACTGGGTTTTCAGGTACACCTCAAGCCCTCTTTGCTTATTGCGGAGAATTAGACGATTTGCATGCTCTTCGGTGTACTTATAGCATTTACTAAGCAATTACGACCACTAACATGATCTAATACATCGCTTCAGAGATCCAGTTGCATAGAGAGTTCACAAAGGATTTTCCCTCTCCTCATGAGCTGTCTTAGAGCAGAGCGATACTCCAAGATGACACACTGGACACTTGGTCTGACTGCTATATCTTATGGACATGTCTTAAGGCAGAATGATTGCTAATCTGGGAAAAGGAAAAGAACCTCTCACCTAATAAAACCTTTGCTTTTTTTCTTCCTTCCTCTGCAGCATGGCCACCTCGCTGCTGATATCTTTGGGCCCCATTGGTGGCATCTGTGCACAGGCACCAAGGCAACTACTGAAATGTGTTAAATATTAAGAAGTAGCAAAGATTTTCAGAAAACTATGAGTGTTTTCTTAGAAGTTTAGGAAAGAAGAACAGCCACCTGACCAGTAGAGAACTTTCAAAAACATACAGACCTTCCTCAGTTAAAAAAATAATCTAATAAGAGCTCATACTTTTTTTCTTACAAAGAGAAGGTTTGTCAATAGCCTACTTTTAGGACTCCTAACATTACAAGACAGTCCTAAACAAAACCTGCTACTGGTGTTACCACTCATCACTCAGTGAGGACTCTCTCACATGCCAGATGGGTATGTCTGGCCTTTAATGAGACCATTCTATAAGTCTTCTGGCCATTTTGACCAGATGGCTTTACAACCTGCAATGAAAGGTTCTATCAAACGGTCCATTTGAATAATCCTAGCTAACACTCACCTACGTATTTAAAAGTCTAGCATAGAAAAAAGGTATAAGTTACAGTAAAATAGTAGTTGTAAAGGATGAACAGTTGGTTTATCACTCTCACAATGATGGTGAAAAACCAACTGTTATTGCCTGATGCTTCTTCCCAGTAAAAAAATAACCTCCCCTCACATTAGCTTGAGCACTCCATTTAATAAAACAAATAACTAAAATGGGTTTTATCTGCTGTTATAGTTGCCAAACATCCCATATATAAATCATGAATCTCTCTTAACACAGCAAACACACAGGCAAGTTTATAATGACCTAATGTCATAGGAATTATGATAATTAATAATAACAAAACAATTATCAATATTAAGATGTATCCTGTGCTTTTCATTGTCACTTTCCTGATCTTCATTCTTTTCTGAATTTAGTCATCTAATTCACCAATGGGAATTTTGGCCAAATGGAACTCTGATTCAGTAAAAATGGAAAGGGATTCATCACTGGGTTAATGAGGAAGAGCAGAATAAATTGGAGAGTTTGTTTCTGAGGAATTAAAATCATATCAATAATAATAACTTGTAATGACAAATGTTGGTTTCACACTAGCATAGATTCAGTCATTTACCTCCTTGTCATGTCATTTGTTTAAAGGTTATTGGATCTGGAGAGACTCAAGCAAGCATTCAAACTACCATCCTCATTTCTGTTGTTCCCACAAACTCAGATTTCAGAGTTTGAATTAAACCCAAAATTGCCTCCTAGGTGTTGGTGGGGTAAAAATTCACTTCAGTCTGTGAGATGCAGCAGCACTACCAGCACTACTGTCGAGGAAACAAAGCAAAACCAAACTCGCATATATGAACACATGAGAAATGCAGCATGACAGAATTTCTGTAGTTCTATATGGGAGGAATTAAAAGTAAGGACATTTCTATAGTAGCCATGGAAACTCCTGACCATAAACTGAACTGAAAATACCAGGTAACCTTCACAAAATGAAAGCAGTTTACCTACTACCCCCAATACAGGTTGGAGCTACTGCACAGCATGAGATGTGTTACATCAGTTCATCACTGAAAGCACAGAAGTATCTCCCAGGCATTACCACTGGGGAACACGTTAGGCTGGGATTTTGGCACAGTTTGTCATGAAAAAACTAAAAGCTTTCCTTTTTAGAGTGGATATTTTGTCATTATGATTGGGCCTGGAATTCCTGAGGAGGAGGGGGGAAGGAATTTTGCCCTTTTATTAGGTCTAGATCAGTCACTTGTGATGGTGACAGCCACACCGTGACCAATGCTGTGCCTACTGCTGAAGAGAGCTGTGACTCCTTTCCCTGCTTCTCTCTCCCCCCAACCCCAAGGTAATTTTCAGTGCAGGTAGCGATATGAATAAGGTGAACGAACAGATATTTTATGGATCATTTGTCATAGTTATGCCAAAGCAAGGAAACATTCGACTGCAGTTAAAGAAAGGTAAGAACTTCAGGAGGAAGCTTTAACACTTCTACCTATTTGCTGCATGCATTCTACCTTTCCAGAGCTGGATTTAAAAAGAAAAATATTCTTGAACTATTTGAAAACTCCTTCCTCCAAATGGTATATTTATTCTTGTTAGAGCTAAAATGGGAAAATAACAAACAAAGCTTTCAATTTCTTGGAGCAAGGGCCACATACTGGAAGACAGTAAGCACAGTGGTAACATCACACATTACTGTAAATTGAGTACCTAGCTGTAATTTTCATTTCATTCTTTCCTGATAGATATTAGCTTGAATTTGATTACACTTTATGTGTGCTAAAGTGGAGCTAAGAGAGACTAAATATGCAACTCCCTGAAGGAAGCACACAACAGTTAGGATAAGGAACGGGTTATTGTGGTTGCAGGTATCCATCAGCTAAGAGCACACCAGGAAAGTAACAAATGAGTCAGGGTTTCTGTCTGTTCCTGATTGTACCATTGATTCCCTATATGACTTTTAAAAAGTCACTTACAACACGGGTTTTTGCTAAGAATTTCAGTGTGAGCACACTAGAAGATCCCCAAAGTTTGGACATCAGTGCAAATCAGTTTGTCATTACTAGAACCGGCAACTAATGTAGGCGATACGGGCCTTGATTACAGAAAAAGAAAAAAGATGTCAAGTTTAGCACATCATTGTCATTAGAGTGCAGTCCTTTTCAGATCAGATCTTCTCAGAGACATAGCTCGTTCATCCATTTTTTAGTGTTCCAACATGTGGAAGAAAGTAACATCTCCTCTATGAGTGAAAAGCAGGAGCAGCAAGTTATGGTGTCAGGTTCCTGGAGTCCTCAGTGCTGGGAACAAAGAAGGGTATGGCCAAAACCTGCTGCCCACCTGCAGCTCTGACCTGGCAGACCAGCCCTCGCTAGGCCCAGGCTGCCAGAGGTTGTGTGAGCATAAAATTGTCTTTACAATTAGCCAGGCATTTTACAACTGCAGAATTTTTATGTGATTTCTTTGAACATACCAAGCGATATCACCTACATAAATAACTCTAAAATATCTCAGATGCCTTTTATTGTAAGAAATATCTGTTATTTCCAGCTGAAATCTACTTCCTGATTCAAATATCTTGTGCCTCATCCTTACTGAAGAAGTAGCAAAACTACATATTGATGGCCTGAGCAACAGAAAACATGGCCTGCAAAACTTTGACCTAAGCAATCCAGCACAATGAATGCTCAAGACATCTGTTGTGATGCTTCTATTGACCAGGGACCAGACCTTTCTGATGATGGCTCACCTGGCTTTGAGTATCCTACCTGAGGAGAATACCCAGACATTCCATTTAGGGGACTCAACGCTAGAAAAAGAGTCTCTGCCATCCTTGCATGAAATGGGATAAGAAGCCATTTAAGAAGGAGATGTAATGGGAAGTGAAAGAGGGAATAAAAGAAGTGAAAGGAAATACATACTAGAGTAGCAGGTGGATCACCTTTCCCGTGACATGGTCCGTGATCGGTTCTTGAACTCCACTGCTCCACTTTTAGGATCTGGTTCAGTTGTGCTGTCATCTTTAGAGCCTGCTGCTTCTCCTTTGTGAGACAAAAGACTATGCGGTGCACAGAAAGAAGTGGTGAAATAACCCCATGCACACGAGTTAAAACAAACAAACAAACAAACAAAAAACAAACAAAAAACAAGCCAAAAACCACAAAACAAATCAGTGATCCAAGTTCTGCATTTAACCATGGCCATGTTTAGTCATAGGCTGGGAAAGGTGAGCACAATCTGGATGCAATTTTTCTTTAATTCAAACTCCAGGCTCAATTTTAGCCTGCACACAACATCCTTGCCTGCATATAATTTCCCAGTATGTTTCATCTGGCAGCAACGTTTTTGTTCACGCTATTGTGCTATACACTGTTAAACACCTGCTACATCCCTCTCTTGGGGGTAACTGCATTTCTGTGGTGGGTGAAGTGATTCCCCTATCCAGGGTAATCTGTAATCAGTTGTTCCTCTTTCAGAATGAAAGGTGATATATAAATGTAAATGGTATTACAGAGCCTGTCTTTCACTTACTCTTGCAACATGGGAAAACATTTTTTTCTTACAATACATTTCATCTACGGAAAAAGCACTTTCCAAGACATCTTTTACCTTGCTGCTGACACATATTAGCATCTAAACCAGAAAAGCCTTCCATTATTAATTTTTAAATAATGAAAACACTATTCCTTCTCAAAACTGTCACCTGCTATAGATCTTAATCAGTTTCAGTCCCATTATGGCAATGCCTGCTGCAGTGAAACAGGGTTTGGAAAGATTTTGTCACCCAGGGAAAAATGATTTTCTTTTCAGTGGGATCCATAGCATTAAAAAAATTATAGCAGCATATGCCCTCCGATATATTTTATTGAATGCTAAATGTCAGAAACGTACATAAACCAAATTCTGGATAGTTTTCAGCTTCCCATTAAAGTTCTGCCTTGGAAGCATTACTAGGGCAGACTGCCAGATACAAAGAGAACAGATACACTGTATAGGAAGGACAGAATCTTTTATTGTCTTTTCCCTTTACAAAGTGGTTGCAGTCAAATGATGCGTGGCTGCTGGCACTTAAACAAACAATGAAGCAGACACCGAGGAGTTTTCTTTTTGTTCAAAATCATCTTGCACTCTCTCCTTCACTTGTTAGCCATGACCATTGCCATGGCAGATACACCTCAGACTCCTCTGACCTTTGGTCTCATTTGTGGATGAATTTTTCCCCTTTTAAATTTCTTGATCATTTCAAAAACACCCTACAGAAGAACACCCGATAGAAAAATCAGGTATTTGCATGGATGTTGGTTGCTTTGCTGGAAGTTCCCTGTGACGCTCATGGGTCCTCTTCACCCATCTTACTCTCCTGCAATTGGCAATATCCAAATTTTTTTGGCAAATATGAAACCCAGCCACACACTCTCAAGAGAGACAGAAGGATGGCATCTGAGGCTACAACAAATATTTGAAATCCTATTGCCTGTCATCACAGCACAACATCAAGGGTAGGACAGAAAATAAAACCACCATTCACCATTGTGCCAGTGGCTGGCAGAGTAATCCTGGATAAGCCATTTCGTTTCACTCAAGTAATCTTTCTTAGTCCTTGAAATGGGGGTGATAACTCCCATATTTTTCAGTCCATTTTGAGAGTATAAGATCAAAAATGCTCTCAATGTACATACAAAATAGTTCCTATACCAACAACTGAAAACTTAATGTCAATTAAACATAAGTCTCAATATATCTTTGGCAAAAAAAGCATGTTGGAATACAGGAAATAACCAGGTTGAAACTTAGAGTATTTCTGGCTCTGATGAAAAATGCCAACATCCCAAGTGTCCTGTGGGTAGATGTGCCTGGAAACAGTAAGATATTTTTGTTGATGGAGCTCTCCTTCTAGCTGAGACCTCACACAAATAGTGTGAGATGGGCAAGCAAACGCCTAAACAGGGAACCAGATGTTGCTGTATGACATACTTTATTCAGTCTCTGTCAAACTGGCGTATTTGGATAAAAACTGAAAAGGATCAGAAACCCCATTCTTGTATTCAGTATCAGTAATAATCAGTCATTAAATGAGCTGACAAAAGGAACCAGCAGCCCTGCCGCATCACCGTGTGCCATGTTTGCGCTATGGCATTACCTTGTTGTAGACTGAAGTGAGCGGTAAGGCAATCGCAAATGTGTTAATCAAATCCAACGCACACTATTCTGATCCTGTCTTTTGGTGAAGTACCTCACTCTCCTTTTTGATCTGAGAATGGTTGAAAACATCAGTGTGTAACCAAACCTCCAGAAAGATGAAAACAACTGTGCAAGCAGAGATGCTCAAAACCAATCTCCTTCCTTGAATGACCGGTGTGCGCATCTACTCAAATAAGAAAGGGACTCAAATACTTCACATTAATCCTATCTCCTTTCCTTTAGATAATGACTTAAATAAATTGTTCAATGCCTTCTTCTCTTCCCATTTTTTAATTTTTATAATATTTTTCAATTAACTGTTTTTAAAAGATCCTAAAGTACTGACAACCGCTGGCTCCAGCCCTCTGACGAAGGATGGCCAAACACGTGATGCTGGTGTGCAGCAGCATGACCCTTTCAGGCACCAGGAGTCTCCTAATGAGCAGTAGCAGGCAGCAACATCTGCCTCTCTAGATCCAGAAACAGAAGGTAAAAATCTGTTGCCGAAGAATTCTTTGTTCCAGATGGCAAAGCAGTACCTCCTTCCTCCTCCCAGACACTTAGCTGGCCAAGAGGGGCAGGACCCGTTACACAGGCTGGTTTCTTAAAGGAGGCAGTACTTCAAAAGAAGCCACATAAGAGGAACAAGGAAAGGAGACCAGAAGAAGGCCTTCTTTGCTTTTGGCACTGCTGGCTCTGTTTCTGCCATTGCTCCAGTGAGCGAAATGCCTGCTCCATTCCCCCTGGTCCCCTGCAAAAGCTTCTCTCCCCTGGCAAGCTCCCTCTGTTTTCTTCCCAGCACGTAGCCTCACTCAGACAAGCAACGCCCTGCAACGACTGCCGTTCTTACTGCTGCCAACCAGCTGGCTCTGTATTAGCATGAACGCCTTTGCTGCCATTACTGCAGTTCTCTGACCTCACATTTCTCCTTGACAGGGTGGTAGCAGAGCCAGTGCCTCCTCTTCGCTGCGCGTGCACGCTGAGCACTTTGGTAGCTGTTAGTTAGTACATGCCAAGGAATTTCCAGCCCTACGAGCACTTCTTCCTCCAGAGTACCCCTTGTTCAGAGCATGGTCGGTGAGCAAAGCATTGCTAGTCAAGCCACTTCTCTGCTGCAGATGCATCTCTACGGCCATCTTTGCTCTTCTCTCATCCTCACTACTGCATTGATCACAGCGTATTTCCTTCAAGGGAGAAAATAGCTTAACAGCCTTCAAGCTAAGGGAGATATATGAGTCTACATGTGCTGAAAATGTGGCCCTTTGTCAGGGAAAGTGAATTATCACAGATCCTTCCTCACCTCCAAATATCTCTTCCCACATGATGCAAGTTACAAGCAGTGATATAGCATAGGTTTTTCCTTAGCAGCTAAAACTATGACGAGTCTTTTAATTTACTTTCCTAGTTGCCCTTATTGTTTGCAACTCATTACTAATCACACTGTTTGGAAATAAAGTAGTCCTTAAAACTTATATGCAGTACCTAGCCATGCCAAAATTGTAAATACACAATCACTTAAAATATATTCAGACATATATAAATCAGAGGAATAATACTGATCCCTAGGTAACTGTACGAACATATATTGCACCCTCTGGAGACTGCATATGGCTCCAAACTCATTTCCCAACAATATTTATACTCACAAATGGACTTCTGGTAAGAATCAGGGTAGAAAGGGTATGTCCATAAAGGAAGCCCAAATTTGCTTGCTTTCAAATTTTGACCCACACAATATGTTATTAATAATCTAGTTCCATTTAAGAGTAAAATGCTAACCCACACCCACCCCCCCTGAAAAACCCCAAAAACAAAAACGGCAAAACAGTGATCCAGGAGAGAGGACCTGGTTTCTTTTTTCATGTCGCCTCTATTTCCCAGCTCCTTTGCTTGCCTTCTTGTAACACAGTAGCATTTGTTGCTTTTCTATACCTCATTTTATTTACCTTTTATATATAATTCATACTGTATACCGGTATGAGTTTCACTCCAGTAAGACTGAACGCACTAAAAATTCCTTACTCCTGACTTACACCAGCATCACATTCTTATCCTGAGTTTATGTCCTGTTAAAGATTACAAAGATGCAGGCAAATACAGATGTACTGCAATTTTCTATGCTGATGGTAAAATAGAAGCAAAACAATTTTGTTTATAAGTGGAGGAAATGTGTCCTAAAGGATACCCCTACATTGATGCTTCACTGTTCTTTTAGGAGCTCTTTACTAATACCTTTCATTCCCTCAATTGCTCAGTTGGGCTCTATTAAAAAATAAATATCTATCTACTGCAAAGTGTGGGTTTGTATTTAACAATACTGGATTTTAATTATCTCTTCCTCTATTCCCCTTAATTTTAACTATCTTATTGTTTATCTTGATAAATTAACTGTTCTTTTCTCCACTTACATATTATCTCTCCAGCTAATCATTATTATGCACTACTTTCTACTCATACTAAAGCTACCTTTTTGACTTCCCCTGTTACTAATTACTTTTAAACTCTCTCCTGCTGAACATTTCTTCTTCAGTAAGATCCAGCTTAACACTCTGCGTAAGCAACTGGGTGCCATAACTGAGATGAGGCTGCATTTTGTCCCTCAGAGAGACAAAATACCTTCCCAAATATCTCGTCTGACCTTTAAAAGAAAGTTTGCTGGAAAATAAAGGCATGGGCTATGAATTACACACAAATTTATACATGAGATGACTTGCCTCGCCTGTACAATATGGCTTCCCAGTTGATTTGGCATCAGTCTGAAAATGCAAAACAAGAGCAGTATCCGGACAACTCTTTAGTATCAGCAGTAAAAGCACTTCTCTGCAGATGGAGGGCTCGGGGGCTCCATCTTGGCAGGGCTGACCTTACTGAGCCACTGAGAGCTAGCTTACCCCACAGAAATGAATTTTACTCCCTATAGATCGGAGAAGGGTGATGTGAGTTGTTTCTGCTCCTTCTCTGCCCAAAGCCACCATGAGCCAACCCATACAAAGTTCAAAGGAATGGACTGCCATTGTCCCTCCTCTTGATAACAGCTTCGGGTCACTTTGATGGGTTTTCAGCTTCTCTATTTTTAAAGTAAAATTTCCCACCAACAGCTTAGTGAAGTGTAGCATTTTCTCTGGTCAGCTCTTCTGAGATGAAGAAAAATATCAGTTACCCTGCCTTCCTTATGGGCTAATTCCTCCACGTGCAATTGCATATACTACTGCTGACCACAGGCATGCCTAGCCTTTACTTCTGTTGCTCTTTTGTACCCAAGTAAACCACCCAGAGTCTCCGCTTCCCATCTGTACTTTGCTACAGTCCCTAGTAAACCCACTGCCCTCCTGCAAAATGTGAATGAGACTATTAACCTTTCTGTTGCTTGACCAAGCATGTCTGGATACTGTATGCTCACAATCAGTACCAGAGACATTCCTGAGGAAAGCACAAACTTAAGTGGAGCCAAAGGCAAGTGCATACTACAAACACTTTCCCAAGCTGATGATAAATATGATATGGAATAATGACGTTTGTGTGTTCTTAAAGTAACTGCTGTAGATGAACACCATAAATTTTGCCAGCTTGGAAAGGGACTACGGGCAACAAGCCGAACATTGCACTGTAGTTTCATGAGAGCTGATTTGTCATGTGTGGGTCTGGAAACATGGCAGACAGAATTATCTGAGATCAGCTTACAGAGAAAAACTATTGCCCCTCACGTTAGAGAAGGTTTACTGCTTGAATCAAACTTGACTCTACGGAGGCGAGAGCCATTGCTAGTCAACTGAGTCAGCAATGGCAGAAGTGAGAATGGTAAATCAGGGTACAGCAAGCACCGTCCAAGCTGTGCAGCCATTCCAGATGGGGGTTTAAAGCGCAGCCTATGGAAAATTACAATATTGCAGACACGCACTCAGCAGACTCCCAATACACAGGGAAAACTTTGCTACCACTGTGTCTCCACACAGCATATTGGAAATTATGCTGGATGTCCTGCAAGAGAAATCCAGTGCAAACACTGCATGAAATCAGATATTTTGTGAGAATATGTCCTAGTGCTCCAAATGAGCAATAGGTATGTGAAATTACTTGTGCCAGAGGTCCCTGTTATGAGTGCCAACAGAAATAGCCCTAGATTCGCTATGTGCACATAGCTACATATACTGTTAATGTTGCTGCTGTATCAGGAGAGCCACAAGCCACTGAATTGATGCCAGGCATGAGCTCTGCAGTCTCTATACTACCCGAATCTGCTTATTTGCAAAAACACTGGAATTTTGCCAGTTACAGACCTGAGGTTATGCCTAGTGAGCTATAAATGGCACTGAGCTCTTCTGCTTGGTTACCTGCTTGTAAATATGACTTTGGGTTCTGCAGCTGCTGAACACACTGCTGTATTTAGCAGCAATGCTAAAGGCAGACAGTTTCCTGTACTGAATATGTAAATAATTCAGCACCAAATATTAGTATATCACAGGCTCCAGTTTTACCTATTTCGATTCTGAGAGCACTGAGAAAGTACTGTGCAAAACATTTGTTTCCAGAATTCCAGTTCAGCATCATACAGCGCCTGTACAACAAAACTGCATCACCTGTCATTTTCCATGAGAGGTGCTGCATCACGAAAGCTTGAAACAAATGTTCAGAATGACATTATCAAAGAAAGCGAAACTTCTGCCTGGTGCTCATCAATAGTGGTGACAAGGAAGAAGACTGGAGAGATTTTTCTTGACGTGGACTTGAGAGCTAATCTGAGTTCTAATGATGGATAGTCATCACCTGAACGCTGAGAAGCTGTGTTTGCAGAACTCAATGGTATAAAGGGCCTCTCTACCCTTGATCTACACTATAGATGAATAATGCTACAGGAGGAGAACAGAGACCTCACAATAGTTAATACATGATGGATTTTACCCCAATTTTATACATGTGCATTAGTAGGCACGTATCTACACCCATTTCTTGTCACAGAATGATGCCTGTGATTCTCAGCTATCAGCCTTGCAGTTATACTGGAATAGAAGAGCAGAAGCTCTTGAGTTTTACCAAATCCCCCTTCAGCAGACAGCGAATGTCTTTGTCTTTTCCTGGGCACATCAACTTTCTCCACTGAGACTGAAACCTGACCTAGACAATGCCACTCCCCTTAAGAAAGTCCCATCACCACAAGCCTAAGCCTCACATTTCTAAGTCTTGCATCACCATATGAGACATCGTATCTTGACTGTGCTTTCTTGGGAGAGACATTACAAGCACTAGTTTGCAGAATCTCATGCTTGTTTTTGAAAATGCAGCACTAGTAGTTTCAAGATGCCTTGTAGAGGGATCTAGATATATTGGAGCATTGGGCAATGATTAATGCGATGATGGAGTAACACCAGGCACAAGTATAAACTGGGAGAGGAGTGGCTGGAGCAGACCTGCAGAAAGGGATCTGAGAGTGCTGGTCAACAGCAGGCTCAGTATAGGTCAGCGGTGTGCCCTGGCAGCCAAGAGGGCAAACCACATCCTAGGGCACATCAAACACAGCATAACCAGCCGGTCAAAAGAGGCGATTATCCCTCTGTATTTAGTGTTGGTACAGCCTCACCTTGAATACGGTATGCAGTTCTGGGCCCCACAGTTTAAGAAGGATGTGAAGGTCCTTGAAGGAGTCCATAGGAGGGCAACAACACTGGTGAAAGGGCTGGAAGAAATGTCCTATGAGGAGTGGCTAAGGACTTTGGGCTTGTCTAGTTTGGAGAAAAAGAGGCTAAGGGGTGACCTCATTGCTCTCTGCAGCTTCCTGAGGAGGGGAAGTGGAGAGGGAGGAGCTGATCTCTTCTCCCTGGGATCCAGTGATAGGATGTATGGGAATGGTTCAAAGCTGTGCCAGGGGAGGTTTAGACTGGACCTTAGGAAGCATTTCTTTACCGAGAGGTTGGTCAAACACTGCAACAGGCTTCCTGGAGAGGTGGTCGATACTCCAAGCCTGTCAGCGTTTGAAAGACATTTAGACAATGCCCTTACAACATGCTTTAACTTTTGGTCAGAATTAGTCAGGCAGTTGGACTAGATGATCATTGTAGGTCTCTTCCAACTGAAATATTCTATTCTATTTTAAAACACTTGAAAGCCAGTTTTGAAAGAGTAGAGAAAGCGCTTGTGTTACCTACAGTTGTGACTACAAATACTGCAGGGTTATGGGACTGATATTATCTACCCCGTCTCAAAAGCAGCCACCACTGTATTTGCATACTTAGACAATCTGCATATCTGAGTACTTACATAATGTTACAGAATACATGTACTACAGAAAAATGCAGAAGTAATGTTTGGGACCTTAAATTCAAATACCTTACAGATCACTGCTCTTTGATCAATCAGAAATGACTCGGGTAGGTGGGGATGTGAATAGTCTGATGATCAGCAAACTGACCTGTACGGAAGGAACTGAAAACATGATGATTTTCCTCATTCACCCTACCGCTCAGTAGAAGCCTAGAGAGATGATGACTTGGTATCATCAGTTGCACAATTACCAATACACTACCACAGCTGCAGGAGAGTGATTTAAAAGTTTTTGCTTCATGGATAAGATAAAAAAAAACCCCTTACTTTATGTCCTTAGCAATCCCAACTGATACTGCTCCTAAGGGTACTACCACAACACTTCAGAATTCAGAATGGAATTTCCTTATAAGACATGTGATTTAAAGTGATTGACTTACCATTCCTAAATGCTTAAGCAGTAAATCTCTTCAAGCCAGTACTAGCAACTATTACCTCCACAGCACAAGGACAGAAATGCCCACCACACAAAGGCATGTCCCCTGCTCTGCATGATGGGCTTGTTGTCAGAGCTGATCCTGAGGAATAAGGTCTGTCCCTTCCATTTGTTTCTAAGGGGGCTTGTTGCCCTGGGGACCAGGGAAGGAAATGGGATGTTGCCTCTAACAGTTTTGTCCAGCTGTCCCCAGACATAACAGTAGAGAAGGAGTAATATGCTGCTCTACTTATGGGACAGAGCAAAACACATGGCCCCTTTTCTCAAGGCTTTGCAGCAGTGTCAGCTCCAGATGACATTCTGGTCAGAGGGGACAGTACAGCCCCAAACCTCCCTAAGGACTAAGCCAGGACTCTTCACAGAAACAGCAGAAGCAAGAGACTCTCTTACAGAAGCAGCATTTTGACAAGCGCTATAGTATGGCACAAGGTCAGTCACCTGTGCTATTGTGGAAATCAAAGAGAATTTTTAATCATCTGCTCATATGTGCTGATGCCTGGGAAATTTAACAAAGACACAGAGCAGTAAAATTAACTGAGGAGAGAAAATAAGGAGAGCTTAGTTGCATTTAAATGAGACCTTAGCTGTATTTCAGAACATAATCGTGGTCCAGAGCAATTGCCTGACTTCCTCCAGATGTTACTGAGGTTTTGCTCCAGCAGGTGTCCCTGTGATACAGGGTACCCTCACAAAGGACCCGGCATCTGTTTTCTCAGAGAGACAGGCAGCCCCTGGGTGTTATGTGGCATTTTTCTGTGTGTCAGCCCCAGCTGTAACATGGGTGAAGGCATTACAGAGTACCTGGGGGCAGAGTGTTTTTCCTCTTATAAAGTCTACTTTCAGTAACTACCTCCAGGCTTGGAGCAACAAGGGCTCTTCACACTGCTTTCTCCTTACAGCCTAATAATAACAGTAATAATTAACAAAAAAGCTTTAATCATCTGCCTGCAAAATGTGTGCCATGATAATGCATTTAACTGGAATGACAGTGCCTGCGGATGCTTATGGCCAGTAGGGCACCCCACGTGTCACCTAGGGTATGATCCCCATCCCCTGTTTGGTAAGGAGAGCCACGCGGGGAGGTCCAGGGAGCTGTTCTGTGCAGTCCCTCTGTGCCTCACCCAACAGCAGAGGGTTTGCAAGATCCTGAATCCATTGAATTCACTCAAGATCTCCAACTGTACTCCATCTAAATAAGACAAAACTGTAGTTGCTTAATCCATAGTTTGTACATGTATCCTAGTGTGTATGTGCCTCCTTCTTGTTTGGAGTATGCGCCTCCTTTTTAGCTGTGCTATTCACTAAATGCATTTCATCAGCAAAGCAGCAGAAAATAGAGCTCATGAAGTTGGGTATGTATCCATAGTTAGGCTGCAGACAGGATCAGGCAGGCTAGGTGGCTCTTCTTGGCCTCTGTTTCCTGATATGTCAATTAAGAACAGCAAGATCCGCCTTGCTGCAGGCTGGAAGGTTTGATTTGGGCACAGACAGTGCGTAAAGCAGGCTGAGATCGATGCTGCCTTCGTAGCTGCTCACTGCCAGCACTGACTGGGGATGCTGCCTCAGCAAGCGTAAGCAATGGCACGTGAGCCATAACATGCCAAGTTCTGGCAGCATAAAATTTGCTCTGAGTGCCTCAAATGTAAGGAACTACAGAAACGGTAAGCAGTCAGTTTGTATTAGATGTGACATGCCTATTTCTTTGGTGTTGGGGAAGAGATCTCACTTACAGACACCTCAAAAACAACACAGGGAAAAGCAACCGTGAACGTAAGGCTAAATGTAAATCGACCCATCCCTACACCAAGCTCTTGGGCCTCAGCTGCTGTTATACTCATATGCCTAATGATGTTGATTTATGCCAGCTGGAGTATTGGCCCACAGTGCTGAAAAGAGCTAGGAAAAATAATGAAATGGAGATGTTTAACCTAGTATTTTTTTCAAATACGGAAAAGGATTTAATCTAACCACAGCTGGATGTTTGCTCAATTTTAACATGCAGATTTTACACAAACAGACCATTTTTGAGAACTGGCTATACTCAAGGGATTCCCCCTCACCCCGCCTCCCCTTCCTCCTTTGGGTTGATAACAAAAGGTTTAATTTATTTATTTGAAAAGAACCATTCCAAGGTTCCAGGATATTTTTGCTGTAATTAGAGGGGTTCCTATGTTCGCCAAAGGCCTGGTGCCATGTGACCCAATGCTGTGAGGAAATTATTCACTTGCCTGAGCTGCCATGCAGTATTCTCTAGGCGCTGTGATAAACGCACCCAAAAGAAGTAAAAGGGAAGGTTTTGCTGTCTATCTTAGGCAGTTCACAGCCACTGGCAAGTTGCAGCAATCATCAGCTCCTGCTCGATTGGTATTCAGGACCTGTCACCATTCCCCCAGCCTCTGACGCTGGATACAATCTGCCATTTAGCCACCACAGTGGAGCATGTTTCTCAAGCCATTACAGCAAGCTCTCAAGGCAAAGTTGGCTCATGAATACTAACATAACTTTCCGTCATATTGACCTGTCTGTGTTCCTGCAACCCAAGAAAAAAAAAAAAACACCCTTACCCTCTAGGCATCTATTCACCATGTCACGTTT
Organism: Morus bassanus; assembly: GCA_031468815.1. NCBI lineage: Eukaryota > Metazoa > Chordata > Aves > Suliformes > Sulidae > Morus > Morus bassanus. Next base: position 11,728,004 of record CM062583.1, read on the forward strand.
TCTTTTTGAAAGCTTTTCAAGGTAAGACATCCAATTTACTGCCATTTCTTTCTCTGCAACCCGATAAGAACTGATAAAATTACCAGGCACAAAGACTCTCATGAAATATTCCTATTTCTCAGCACACTCAAGAGTTATGCAAGGACAAACAATTCTTAGCAAAAGTGTCTCGTCTTGGGGGACATCCTGGTGCTTTGGGAGGCTATGAAAAAAAGGAAAGCTGTATTTGATATAACAACCATACCTCATGCAATAAAGGGCTCTACAGGAATCTGATCAAAGCCACCTGCACCTGATTCACAATGTTCTGTCAGTCTAAATTTAGGCAGATAGAGTATTTTTTCCTTCAAAGACATCAAAGCAATTGGTAAATCACTGGCTGTCACAACAGTCCTTGGAAAAATGCATTATCTCCACCTTAACACAGGGGGGAACTGTGGTAATGAAAGCTTCAAGCAATTAAATAGTGAGTGTGTACGGTGTAAGGCTGGTATCTTGAATCTATCCCTCTTCTGCCCTCTAAAGTAGTCATTATTTTTTTAGTCATTTTTGAACAACATAATTCCTTCCATGCCTGGGGACTCTGACAAAATTCTGTTCTTACTGTGTCTACTTACTTTTGCTACTCAGAAGCTGGGAACATTGAATATTCTGCAAAAAAGAACTTGAAAGGCACAGCGTTTTCCACTCTTATTTGCAGTACACACAAATGTTGCTTGAAGGCAGACACATTTTAAACAAACCGTTGGATTTTGGGTTTCTTACTCAAATGTTGGGTCAAATTCTGCATACTTCCTTCAAGTTGGTCATCACATTCAAAGACCTGTGATTCTGAAACCCGGCCTATCTGCATTTCCTTCTCACATGGGGGCTCTATGTTGTGAAGCTGACCCCAGTACTTCAACACATGCATGGGTCTCACCCCAAACTCAATGGACAGTTGAGTCACTCGGACTACCCCAGAGTGTAATTTCAAAGAAATTCCGTGATTTCTCCTTTCACTGTGGGGGTGAAGGTTTGTGTCCCCAGAACTCAGCATGCCTACAAAAGGCCACAGGTGAAAATTGGCTGAAGAGTGTAGGTCAGCTTGGCACCTCTGGAGCTGGAGCTGGTAATTGGTCCAGATGGAGCTGCTGCTGGACCAGCCTAGGATCACAGTCCCAGGCTGACCGGAATGTTCATAAAACCTTACGAGCTTTCTCCTAACCCAGCCCTGTACAGCTTTGGTTTAATTACAATGTCATACTCATTAGATATTTTGCATATACCTGAATTCCTAAGGTCTTTTTACTGCAGGGGATATTATTTATATGGTTTTGCTGCTGAAGTTGCATGGAGAGCATACATGAAAATGAAATGCATTGGCAATGCTAAAATGATAAATTTTGGGTTTCCCACAACAGGTCAGGATTTGATATTAGTTTTCCTGAAGACATGTAACATAACTTATTTTGTGCGAACTGCTTTAACTTGGTTAAGATGAAACACAGGTTTTAAACTGAGCCCAACTTCATATACGGCTTCTGGTGAAATCTGCTTGCTCTAGTTATATAGGTTCACCCAGGTTTGAACACTCCTGAGCAGTTTGGTCAGCAGTACAACAAAAAGAGCAGTTATGAAATCTGGCTCACTTCTTCAAAGTTTGGATGTGGGACCCTTATTCAGGTCTGTCTGTAATTCGTGGATATCACATGATATATCCTCATACTGATACATACGGTAAAGGATAAATGAATTTCAGAACTCATTAAAGTCTTAATAAAAAGCAATGAGAGAAGACATGTTTTTAAAAGGGACAAGATGGGCATCAGGTTGTTTGTGTAAGAGGCCGCTCTCCTGAGCGAGCCTGGTGTGGCTATCCAAAGGCATCCTCCTGTTTCCAGGCAACTAGGGCTGCGCTCCTGCCTCTTAAATTGTAACCGTCCTTGCACTTTGCTTATTAATTCTTCAGTAAATGGAGGAAAGTTTCCATTCCCTTTGACGGCTAATGTACTTTATGGTTCAGGAAACAGCCCTGGGTTTGGTAGTTTCTATTTAGAAGAAGCTCAGACCTAAATGAAAAGGAGACCAAGCCATCTAGGGCTTGGAGGTCACAAGAGGATAACAAAGTTCTGACTGCTTCAACTATGTGAGCTGGGAAAACATTTTCAGATTTTTCTTTCTGTGAAGAACAATACATGACCAGGTATTTGGATTGACTGAAAAGCTTTTCTAATGTTTGATCAGATTGTTTCTGGAAGAAACGCTCCTGGAAAAAAACACTTCAGAATGAAGACATTTGGTCTGATGCCTCCAAAATGAGAGGTTTAATTCTTTTTCTATTTGAAAGGATTTCTTGCTTTGGAGGTAACAGAAATTTTAGTTTAAATCTGGCAATGATTTCATTTGAAGAAAATGTTTAACTCATTCTGAAATATTTATATAGATATATATTATTTAATATTCATTTCAAGCCAGCAAAATGAGGAAGACAATTTGGGTCTTACACAAACCCCTATCAATTCACCATGTTGTGAAAGACTCTTCTACTTTTATTTTAAGCAACTAACTTTTGCTTCCTGCTCATAACACCACCATTGCCCTGTACAAGGTAATCTGAATAAAGAAGTAGCACCGCTTTGTGGGAGGAGAGCAAGGGGACCAACTACACTTGGAACAGATGCCCAAATGCCACATTTAGATGATCTATTAATGTATTTTCAGTTTTGCAATAGAGCAGCTGAGAGCTAAGTGACTTTGTTACAGCCCAGCATTATGAGTAACTGAAACAGGGTCCCAGTCTCTTGAGTACCCTTCTGGTGCCTTATGGGGCATTCTGCACAAAACTCACTTACCTTAGAAATCACCTGTTCCTATTTATCATGATGCACAAAGAATTCAATTTTTATAGCAATTTGGGAGCAATGCTGAATGTTTTAGATTCAAAAGCAAACCACATGGTTGAGTCTAGTTTCTTATAATTACAACTTCTTTGTCCTTCATATCATTAACCAAACTGGGATTTCCTGGGATAGTAATGGAGTGCAAACCATACTGCCCACAGAGAGACTTGACTCTTTGGTGGTTTTCTAACCATGAAATGTTTGAGAGCCAAACTTAAGGCAGGCAAATACATTTAAGTTCCATGTCTCAGTCCGTTCCATGCCTTGCTCACAAGCAATAAAGATTTCAGGGAAGACAATGAGAAGTAGCAGTTCAGGACAGCACTAAGTCTACTGCTTGCTGATACCACTTTTCAACAGGCTCAAAATCCATGGAGAAATGTAAATGGGCTAACAAGGAATAAATGTAGAACCAATTCATCATCTGGTGTAAATCAGAGTATTCCTACTGAAGTAGAAGTACATACATGGCTTATGCCTTGCAAAATATCCGAAGTAGAAACATAGCCTCAAACAAGGAGCTACAAGCCCTGAGACAGTGATCATTTGCTAAAGAGATTTACAGCAGAAAAAGACATTCTGTTTTAATCTACTACAAAGATCCAGTTAAGTAATTTTTCAGCGACAATTCAGCTTGATAATTATCGTGTTGTGCTTCGCACATGCCTACATGAAAAATAAAAAAAGCTAATTTTAGAGTCCTTAATCAAACCCATAGTTAGTCCTAAATCTTGATGAGCAGCTCCAGTTATTATCTTCTATTTTTAAAATATTTTGATTGATTTTCCTAGTCTAAAGAACTAAACTGTAAATCATTTCTGCTGGTTTCAAAGCTTTTTCTTTTAATCAGTATGAAACAAATGAGCTCTGACACAAAGACAGAGAGAAAAAAAATCACCGAGTAAAACCAAGTTCTCCCTGTTACTGGAATTTTCTGTCTGGAGAAAGCACTCCCTGTTGTCAAATTGCTCAATATGAATCTTTTTCTGAAATAATGCTACTTCTCTACTGCTGCTCATTCATATTCTTTTCAGCTATCATATCTGTCACAGTAATAGCTAACAGCCTTGGTCAACAAGACATACAGACAGGGTCCCAAAGCATATTTATATATGTACGAGGGCCTCTCGTGGCCAATGAACAGGGATAAGACTGCAAACTGCAAAGCAGTCCCCTGTGGTACCAAGCATCCTGGAAGAATCGGTCTTGTCCACTGCAGTAATTACGTGACTGCTGTACGCTACTGAGAATACACACAATGAACACTGACCCCACTCACAGGCAAGACAAAACACAGCAGGAAATGGTTTTCCACTCATTATTGAAGTCCTCATTTGGTGTTACAGTTCCTCTGTGAAAACCATGTAGTGAAGAGGGTGTTCAGGGTCTTAGAGACCTCAGAGGCCACAGGCATGGTAGGGGATGCAGACACATCCCCAGTGTGAAATGGGTTGGTGCTCCCCATCTGGCGAGCAGACAGCACTCACTTCGACCTGCTGTGGTCTCTCCTCACCCCACCAATTTGAAGGGACAACGAGGGTGGAAGACAAGACAGGCACCTCCAGGGAGGGGCTCAGGGGCAGAAGCTGCGTGGGAGCTCGTGAGTCCCAACAGGAGTGGTGCTGAGGATATTCCTCTCTCAGCATCGGTGACACTCCCCTGCAGGCTAGTGCAAGTGGCTGATTTTTTCAGATGCCATTAGCAGCTGTTTAACCCTTCCTAGGCTTTGCACAGGCCACACCGGTGGCTATCTGCCAGGTGGAGACTGTTCACTTCAGCTGGAGTCTCTGTCGTCATTCACTAGCACAGCTCCTGGCCTTTGCTATTTTGTTATTCTGGCCAATATAACAAAAAGTTGCTTGTAAGAGAAAGATAAAGATTACTAAGTCAGGCCATCCTTAATACTAATGACTTCATGGAGAGTTTGCCTGTCACCCTGCAATCAGACACTTACCGGAAGGATGAAGAGGGCTTTAGCTTCTTGCTCCCTTCTCCTGTGGTACCCACTGCCCTGGTAAAGTGCAATGCTTCCAGTGATAGGGACCAGAGGAAAACACACATAAATCACTGAGCACAGGGCTTTCCCCTGTCCCAAGGGGGCATCTGACCCATCTGCCATGGCAGGGGCAGTGCCCTAGCCACACACCTGGGGGATCCCCTCCCACCCTTCCCACGGGATGGGGGCTTCCGTGGCCTTAGCTCACCACAGGATGATAGATGTGGGCTCTGTATTTTGTAGGAAGTCATACAGGCACAGAAAGGGTAAGTCCTTAATTTTTAGCTGCCTATCTTCATTAGAAAGCCTAAGTGTCCCTAGAGTATTTGGGGCAGGGAGAAAGGAATCACAAAAAAACCCACAAAAACCAAACAGGCAAGCCACTGAAGCCAGTTTTCATGTCACTTTGAGATTTTCACTTGGGCTATTTCAATTTGTAAACCTCCAATTTTTAAAAAAGTACCAATAATTCCACATTCCCCTTTTCACTATGTCAGCTGAATGCCTGACAGATGTTAAACATTATTTGCTCTTTGGCTTACTACTTTGCCTAGTTTATCCCAACCTATGAAACCTCAAGGGCATAAAGCATTATAAAAATAAACAGCACCACTAGCAAAACTGTCATTCTCAAGAAGAACATTTGCCTCATTAAACTGCAGAACTTCCAAACTCAATTAAATGCATTTTTACAAAGAGCAGGAACTTCTCTGTTAATGAAAAGGGATGTGGAGAACCGTCTCTCCTAGATCATATATGCCAGTCAATCTGCCAAGGATTTACATCAGAGACAATGAGGAAAGGCATGCCCTCTTCTCAGGAAAATCTGATCAGTGCAAGAACACAGTTCTGGGACACTCACATCTCCTACAGCAAACCAGCTTATGCACTGTGGGAACTTCAAACTGTGTGACCAGCATGGTCACAGCAAGGGTGACAGGGATTTGCAGGACTGATCACAGGGTTAGAGGTACATTAAAGTTTCCACATTTTAGACCATTACTTGTTCTTGGTCTCAGCAAATGGGGGCACAGGAATAATGTGAACAAGGCAACCAGACAAAACTAGTAGGAGAAAAGAAGCTAGACTTGCCTTCTCTTCCCCTGGTTAAACTGTACAGCTGTGAATTGATAATGAAGTCCTTAAAATGAAAGAGCAGCTGGATCTGATTCTGGAACAATCCTCGTACCCAGCAGCACACCATCACCTTGCCTGTATGTAGGAGGCAGATGAAAAAACCCAGACAGATCTTGGGATGAAATGCGAGGGGGAAGAGCTGGCTGGCTTACGTCAATGGATGGAGAGCCATCTGAGGGAACAGCTTCTTTTTTTCCTTGGAGTTCTGTGTGGCTTTACAATCTGTTAGTGCGCCTGCATGTGCCAAAATGCTCTGTTAATGTTACTCCAAACAGGATACACATTGCCGAAATACTAAGCCTCACGCAATATCACCATCTTAGGTGCTTATGCTGGAGCCAGAGAGGAAGAGAACAATGCTCTTCAGGTGGCAGCATCCAAAATGAACTCGTTGGGCTCACTGTAACAAATAAACATGCCTATCAAGGATTGGCTCTTGCCATCAAAATTTCAGGCATGCTCTGGGTTCATCCTTAACTGCTTGTTGCTTCCTGATGATTCCTTGTGCAAGACAAGTTCCAATCTGTGTTGCAGCATGAATCATAATTCACTGTGCAGTTTATCCTCTGAGGCTTGTTTTTTTAATTCCACACATGCTTGCTTCTCCCCTTTTCTAGTCGTTTAAGGGCTTTTCATTCTTTAGGGTTAAAAATGAAGGTTTGGACTCCCAAACTCATTGCAGACATTATTAGTACAACAGCAAAAAACAAAATATAGCTTATTTTACCTATTCAGAGATTTAAATTCATTCTGTTTCCTTCGTAAGATTAGCTGATCAAAGGGCCAAGCATCAGTCATTAAAAAATACCTTAATTTGCGATAATGTGAAAACTATAATGAGCTGTAGAAGCTGTGTCTTGAAGTTCTCTGGGAAGAGGAACATAAGGCATTTTGCCCCTCCCAAAATGCTGAATACTGATGTCTACCCAAAGCAGGCTGAGGAACCATGTATTTTTCCCCACATACAACAGATCACCTTCTCAGTCCTTTTGGAATCAGAAAGTGACTTGAGAAACGACCGTCAATGAACAGTTATATCCAAGAGTGTCAGACCCTCGGCCTGGAGCAGCAAACAACATAAAGAAGACACCTCTGTGTCAAGATTCCCTTGTGGTAACACAAGGACAGCCTGCATGTATTTTATTTATCTTTCTCTTGAGGAGTAGGGCATCAGCCCCTGCTGAAGTTGCTGATATTCCTACATGTTGAAGACTCGCTAAAGATTAGGTTTCAGCTCCTGTTGCCTGCACAATCTGTTCCTGTCCTTGCTGGCTCTGTTTCTGCTTCCTTTCTCTCTCTAACTGCAGTCTCTTGCACTCCGACACCACAGACTCAGCTTTCTCACCTACCGCTGTATTACCCCACTCCCTTTTCTAGAAACTAGGAGGGTGATGTTGAACCATGCTGCCCTTTGACTCTGAAGTGAGAATTACCCCGTTTAACGGCTTACAGTGACTCTTTGACTTTGTTTGGGACTGGTAGCCTGACTCCCATGTGAACTTTCACTTGTTATCTTCTGCATCTTTCCCGGCCCCTCAATGGGCTATGTGGGAAACCTGGAAAAGGTACTCACTTCCACCTGTGGGCAATCAGGTAGCTTTCGGGGCGAGCCTGAGGACACCACAAGTCTATGAAAAGCCATGAGCTAAATGCTTGAGGGCCTGCATTTTTCAGAATGCATAGACTTTCCCTCTTGGTCCTTCACTGTCCCCACAATTTGCCACATCCTGAGGAAGATAATTCCCTCTAATTCAAAGGTGACAGTTATGCGGCCACCCCATCCTTCCCCTTATTCAGTGCCAGAGGTGTAGCCTCTGGTCACCTTGCCTCCTTTATCTGGCAACGTCTCCCTGCTCACTTGATGTACAAAAAGAAGTGCATATCCTTGCAGCTCTGTCCCTTCAAAGCCAGCACAGAGATGCAGAGGGCAGGGCTGGAAGCCCACTGAGCCAAGCAGCCATTCCCCACTGCCACAACCACGTGCTCCTCCTCGAGGCACAGAGGAGTGAAAAGAGGACAACGACCCCAACTCTTTCTTAGGCCTCCTGTCTGCAAGACACAATTTGTTTGAGGGTGAGAAGGCCCTTCAAGCTTTGGGACAGGTTTTCCCAGGGCAATTGATGGATTTGCGAGAGACGATTCTACTACCATTCAAGTAGGGTAAAAATGCAGAGAACAAATAGCAGAGAGAAGAAAGCAACTTCACTCTGGACCACCCAAGACTGTAACGAAAAGCAGCGGCTGACTCCTTTGGCCCACTCGTCTTCTAACAGCATCTCTCACCAAAACCACGCACAGCCCTGCAGGCTCGGGGCAGGGCTTGCAGCCCAGATGGCTGCTCTGCTCCAAGCCTCAGGTAAGCGCCAAACCCGTATTTGACTTAGCCCTGTAGATTTACAATGAACAGCTCCAAAGAGGAACACGGTTCATGGGGAAAAAAGAAATAGGGCCAAAAAATAACTGAGAGTGCAAGTGAGATCAAGCACAAAACATGAGAAGCGGAGGTAGAAAAGAATGGATAGGAAGGAGGTAACAGCCAATATGCCTGAACAGAGTGCCAACAGGCATAGGAGGGATGGCATCTGCTAACTGGGTAAGAGCTGCACTTCCAGTTCCCCTAAGTGGAAGGGAGTAGCTGGAATTCACATCCAGGTGGTGGCTGAGGAGCTCACCTGCACAAATTTTTTTCTTCCTCTGCAGCTCTGTTCCAATTTTCAAGTGAGTGCAGGGCTCTCTGTTACCTGCACACTGGTAATATCACCACATATCCTTCCTTGCCCAATGTCTGCTTAGCCTCACCACCTCTAGGCCACAATCTATCAACTTGATGCAGGGTCAGGCCTTACAGCTCCCTGCAATTGATGAGCCCCATTCAGCTGCACAAATTGAGCTCAGAATTTGGCCTTTATATGTATACACGTTCCAGCAAACCAATTCCCTGTTCTCGTCTGAGGATTAGAGTTCATATGGTCAGCATCTGGGACTACCTGGAGCAGAAAGAAAACCACCACCAATTGCAAGAAATAGTGAGAAAAAGTGCTAAACCTTGATCAAGAGTCTGAAAGAAGGGCAGAATATGCCTGCTAATAGAGGAATTGTTACAGAAGACATTAGGCTCCTGCTCTGGCCATTCTACATTTTGCATAGTTGGTGAAAATCCTGCCTTTCAAGGAACAATAAATTTTTACCTGATTATTCTCAAGTTTGGCCATTATTGTACACCGCTCTGTAGTGTGTATGTGACAATAGTCCCTATCTATGGCAATAAAACCTAAAATTTCTTATTAAATATTACAGTGAAGTGAATAGAAAGGAGGTAATAAATATGATATACTTATGGGAAGTAAAAGCAGAAATGAGGGAAAGCAATGGGAGGGAAAATAGAGCTCCAAAGACTTCAGTTTTGAAAGCTTCCTTGCTCCCTCTCTGCCTCCGAGGTGCTGGGATTTGTTTGGATACCCCTCTGTGTCACGCCAAGCTCAGCTAAAGTAGATCCCATGCGTTTCTGACCATACATTACCCCTGATCCCTAGACAGTTTTTCAGCAAGCCACACAGTTCACTAACAAACTTGATACTGCCAGGGCATTTGCAAACCTAGCCACAGCTGTATAATAAATAGCTATTCTGCTTCCAGAAAGGCCAAACAAGCCTGTGATTGCAATTGTTATGCAATTACTGTGATTGCAGCTTTGCTGGACATTTTGCAGAAATGTCTCTGATAATCAGCGAGGAACAGAACTGACTTTTCACAAGTGCCAATACCATCCATTTAGGACTTACAGTCTGTCTTTATCAACAAGGCAGGTAACATTCTGTGCTCATATTCTGCCACCTGTGGTATTTATTCATTCCCCGTCTGAACCAGAAAGACAAATCTGGTCCAACAATGCTGTAGAGCAACCAAATCTTTAAGGAAGAAATAGCCTGGCTGTAGGCCAGACTCTTCTAATTAGCCGATACAGGGCACACACTAAAAAAAGCCACCTAATTAGACAAATGGCCAAACTAAAAGCTCACACTGCTCAACACTACACAAGAACTCCCATCTTTCTCTGCTTACACTCAGCACATTCATATAAAATGGAAAATATGTTCAATTTCAAAATACAAGTGGAAAATCTCTGTGAAGGAGAGTAGATATTTGAAAGATGTGCGTAAAACAAGAAGAGAGAGCAATGGTTTTGTCACACTCTTGGGAGGCTCTCTTAGCAAGCGCTTTGCAAAACGTCTCTGCAATGTTTGGCTGCTATTGTACTGGGGGGGGGGGGGGGGGGCGGGGGCAGGAAGAAAGCATAGAGGCTTCCCTGCCAGTCCACCTGCTTCTTTTTAGGCACTGCTGCCTAGGGCTTTGGGCTAGCTAGTTACTTCATAGAGTCAGAGCCAGTCGTTGCCTGTTTCATGGTTTTCTCCTTGAGGACTGGCGATTTGTACCTGTCAACAAAATGGCATCAGCAGGTGCAGCCACGGTGGGTGCCAAACTGGACCTGGAACTGTGTCAACGATTCCAGCAGCTCATTTCAGGGACTCTAGGGTCTCGTTTTTTCTCACTGCTCAAGAAATGCGCCCAGTTCCCAACCTGAACAAATCTCTGCTGTTGCAAAAGTTTTTATGCACTGAGTCTGAGAAATACATCCCTTCCTTACCCATCAATAACCCTGCCATTTTGGTTCTATGGTCCTTAACAGAGGAAGAAGCACACAATTACATCAACTATTGTGATGGATACTTCCATTATGGGCATCAGTGAAAATTTTAGGATTAAAGATGAAGTATTTACTTATTTTCATTTGAAATTCAAGTTAAGATTGGAATTGAGGTTTCAAACGCTTAAAGGGTAGTGGTCAAATGCACCACTCTAGTGCTTCTTACCATCACAATACACAATGCAATTCTTATACAACTGAAAAGTTTCATTGCACTGCAGATGTCCACCTGGTCTTAAAGACACGATGTAGGAAAGGAGAAATATAGTAGCATTCATATATAGTTCTCAAATATCTATTGAAATATATATTATGAAAAGTCCACAAAAAAATCATGGAATGAGTTTTCTCATTTTCACAAAAGCTCATGATCTGGATATTTGAATATTTTTCTCTTTGCATTTTATTCTAGATTGAGCCTTTGTAAATAATTTAACCCTTTCATTACCATTCTGTCATTAGAAACTTGAAAAAACACCATAACAAAGCAGGCTGAAATTCCAAACTAGTAACTCGACTGCAGGGGATAGGTCTTCAAGTGAGCATTAATTATCTGCAACTTGCAACAAAATTTATGAAGAATATGAAAACACCATGCTAGACAGTATAATTGCTCAAGGTTTTATGGTTACATACTGCAGAGAATCCCTATGAAAGACTGAAGTTGTCCTAAATCTTGTAGCCATCTATCAGCTTCATTCAGTCAGCCCCCTAACTGTCTCTTCTCTCCAGATGTCACCGTGTAATGAGGGCAGAGTCATCCTCTCCACTATCAGTCTATTTTTCTATCAGTCCTATTTTTCCTAATTAGGTAAGAGGAGAAAGGAGCTGTCTGGCCCCGCCTCATCAGTAGGGACATTAGACTGACAAAGGACTCCCTGAATTGGGAAGTCCGAGCACTACAGCCAGTCTTAAGTGCTCTGAAGGAAACTGGGGATGGTTAACACCAGTAGCGCTCTCTCCCCTACTTGTCAGCTTCCCCTCCTTTGATACTTTCACATGTCTCGAGACCAGCTTGCTAGTTTGCAAAAGCTGTTCCTTTTCACAAAATCCACCCCTTCACAGAACAGCTATCTGCCACTACACAAAACCCATCATGTCTCAAGCAGAATATTCTGACCCCTCTTTATAGTCTATTCCTCAGTGCCTTTGCTCCTGACAGCACTGAAGATCTGGCATCCACGAGAAGTGATGCAAATGCCTCTTGCACAGGGATGAATTTCACCCAAGCTAAGGAGAATTTTTATGCAGTAACTACTTGAATTATTATTTTCAGAAGCTTTGAGAGACCAGAAGAGGCATTGAGAGCAACGCAAACCAGGAGCCTTGAGGTTTCTTACTTCTCTAGCATCAGCAGCATGCCACAGTGATACAACAAAGTTCACAATTTTTAAAGAAAATGCCAACTACAAAAAAGCCTCTGCCTTTATTAAGCTCTTAAGGTCCCCACATTTGTTTACTTCTACTCCTTTATTATTGCACTTTAATATTTGCCTCTGCTAATACTCTAAAGCTTCTTGGAAACGTGGACTCAACTTATTTATTTATTTTAAAGCATTGTCAAGCTCCAAGGTAGCTGTGAAGAAGTGTTGTGGTTTAGCCCGCGTCAGCAACCAAGCACCACCCAGCCGCTCAACTCACTCCCCCCACCCCTGTGGGATGGGGGAGAGAATCCGAAGGACCAAAGCAAGAAAACTCATGGGTTGAGATAAGAACAGTTTAATAATTAAAATAAAACAGCAATAATAATAATAATAATAATATAATGAAAAGGAAAATAATGAGTGAGAGAGAGATGAAACCTTGGAAGAAGGGAAAGAGAAAAAAAACCAAAAAAACTAAACCACAAGTGCTGCAACCGCCCACCACCCGCCGACCGACGCTGCTGGTCCCCGAGCTGCGATCGCTGCTTCCCCCGGCCAACTCCCCCCAGTTCATGTACTGGGCATGATGTCACATGATATGGAATATCCCTTTGGCCAATTCGGATCAGCTCTCTTGGATGTATCCCCTCCCCTCCCGGCTTCTTGTGTACCTGGCAGAGCATGGGAAGCTGGAAAAGTCCTTGACTAATGTAAGCACTACCCAGCAACAACTAAAACATTAGTGTGTTATCAACATTCTTTTCATACTAAGTCTAAAACACAGCACTATACTAGCTACAGTGAAGAAAATTAACTATCCCAGCTAAAACCATGACAAGAAGTAAATTTGGCAACTGCCAAATACAGATGGAATTGTTTCAAAATCTGAAGGTTGCGGCTTTTTTCCCTTGAAAGACTTAATAATACAGCTAGTGGCAACATCCAGGATGACAAGCTTAGAAATATAACAACAGCAACCTCATTTTGTAGGTTAAAAGATTTGAGACAAGCATTTCAGAGCATTAAGAGATTACTGCTCAACAGAGAGGGAGACCTGTCCCACACTCTGCTCTGTTTTAGTTGATTCCTTCTCACTTGAAGTCTTCCATAATGGGGGATCTGCTAGGGCACTAGCTCTTTGACTGCAGAAATTAGTGCTGAAAATCTCTACAGCATAGATGTGCTTGAACCAAATTGAATCATAACCACAAACTTAGACACTGTTTGCAGGTTTAAACAGCAGGACAGTTTATTCTCTAAACCCTTCTGCAACTTCATGTGTAGGCTTCCAGTTTGGCAGTTCTAGCTCTAATAACATCACTGGATCTACTTTAACTCATAACCATGAGAAAAACTATTGCAGAGATACCAGCCTGCACCCTCCGTAAGTCTGCAACTGGCTTCACTTAAATGACTCATAAACACATAAGCACTGTGACTATTTTTCAAGCACCACCAACTAGCATTTCATTAAACCCTTGCCCTTCACTCTCAGGGTGTTTCTGAAGCACAGCGCTACAAGAAAATTCCACTGTTACACAGACTTGCTGCCCAACCTAGACAAATCATTTACCTACTGGCAGGCTTGGGAGGGCAGCTGTTTTCTTAGATAGGACATAGACATATGGCAACCTTTTGGAAGAAGATGCCATCAGAATACAATCATGATCAGTTTCCTTGTAACAGCGTGTATTTTTATCTGCTGTAAAGCAACAGGGTAGCTTCAGGATTCATCACAGGCTTTTTTAGAATGTATTTTCACTGAACTTTGATTCTTTTTCAAGAGGCTGCTGTATGAATGCTGCATGAAACCAAAAAGAGAAAGACAAGGCTGATACAGCTCCTATTTTCCTTTTTCTCTGCCTAGCACAGAATCTCTAATCACGTTTTTTAAACATCTGTGGGTGAGTTTAGTGTAACTAAAAAAAGCAACAGCAATGAAAAGAGCCATAGCCAAAAGTGTGTGGGATATGTCTGTGTAAGGTTCTGTTCCACTCAGCCTTATCCAATTGCCTCATCACAATTCTTGATTTCAGCTGCCTAGTCAGAATTCAATGGCTTGCCTTTCCAAAGCTCTCGAGACAATCAAACTGAAGGATATTATCCTACTGTTGATTATCCTTTGGCTGCTGGTATACAACTGCTTTATGTTAGGAATTTGCTGTTTGAAGTCAGATCAGGGGTATTTATTTTGGGCTTTGGGTTTGTTGGTTTTTTTTCCTGCATTTGCTGAGCTTCTATCACAGGTGTGTTCTAGTCTCTGACTGATGCTTTACAGTACGATCACTGTAATCAGTAGATATGAACAACCTCTCATGTCGTTAAGCCACTCCCATCCTGAAGACAAAGGCTGTAGCGAAGAAATTCAAGGGTCTTGCCCCATGTCCTATTTAATGTAATTAAAATGTAAATGTTTCTGACTCCTATAGTTCAGCATTCCAACCTCTGCTCAAGGGAGACATGTTGATTAGATCTATTTGTATAAGAGCTTCTTCATTTCAAATTACCTTAATTCAGCTGCGCTCCCAACCTGCTTATGTGTTTCATTTAGATACCGTCCAAGTGAACTGTTTCTTCACATGGCACTCTCAGGGCTGGGATGCGGACAGAGACAGCCCTAGAAGAAAATCGGTATGTGACAGAAAGGTTACAACTAGCAGTGGCAAAATAAAAAGGGAAAAAACCCACCCAACATTCAACCTCAAAATGCGTTACAACCTACATTTCTGTCATTACCTTGACCTGTTTGCTTATACATTTGTACCTTCTCATGCATTGCTCTTTTGCAGTTAAGGAAGATAAACTTCCATATGCTTGGAAAACTGTAAGCCCAGGATGGTTGCTATGGCATTTTAAAATTAATAAAACTAAATATATTTGGCTGAGTTAAGGCAGCTATGCAACTTCGTATACCAATTTATTTTTTTAAAACCTTTCTTTGTGTGACTGATCTGCAAATACCCTAGCTGTAGACCTCAAAACTGAAACTTCAATAAAGGGCTCATGGGGTGTCAAGTGTTGCACTTTTTCCAAGCTAGAGCATTGAGCTGTCAACAGAAAGTGTGATCTGAGTTTTAGAAAAAAAATTCTCAGTGGCACGGCTTTCTCTGCAAATGAGTTCTCTCAAGGATAGCGTAAGAGCCAGTCTGGCTTGTGAGGTTTTTCTCTCCATTACATTTTGAGTTGTTGTAAATCATTAACTGTCCCTGAAACGTTGCTACAGTTGCTAGGCAGAGGCAGTTAATTTATAAAATGCCCATGTTGCCAGGAAATCTAGATTTAGGCATTTAAAAGAAAACCATATAGAGCAAAGAGGGTGGGATGCAAAGAGAAAGGAGAAAATCTAAAATACACTTAACACTATGTCTTTCTCCCAATAAAATAATTACGCCTAGTCAATTTTTGAGGATCTTTATAATATCACATATGGTATGTATTTAATTGGAGGCAGCTGAACCCACAAGAAGAATAATATTCCAAAGTATTCTGATGTGAAAATGTGAAAGCAGTAGATGACATTTTTTTTCCACATTTAGTAGATAATTCTTATTTTGTTCCATGTCATATTTTTGTATCCAAATTATTCTACTTTTTTATGTTTCTATCTAGCAATGGTCCTGACATTTTTTTTAAGCAGCAGGCTAGCTGATTTCTTTTGCAATATGCCATGTTCTGCAGTGTGCCCAGCAGCTGAGGCTGTACAGCATTCACTTGCCTGCACCTTGAGAGATGACACAGTTCTGAAAAATTGTAGCCTCCTTTTACTAGGCTGCTGGATTACAGGTGTATCACTCATCATACACCATCGAGATATGGAAAACAGAGAATTAGACTAAGAATTTGAGCGAGAAGCTGCCCTACCTCTAGAGCAGAAAAGCCAGTTTCCCTGGTTGTACGCTGCTAAGTCTTTGCTTCTCATTTCTGAGATGCACAAACTTCTGTTTGACAAATTCTATCTGATTTATTTTCCTCCCCTCTTTCTTCTATTATTGTTAAGAGTGCAATGTGCAGCCAAAATTAAACTTCAGGACTCAGAAATGAGATGTCTCTCTCAATATCCTATCTTTTTCACTTCCCAGCTTTTCACACTGTACCATTACAATTGCATGCTTGACAGCTTTTTCATTTTCATTTCATTTTACTGGATGTGTTCTTAAAAGAAAAATAATTATTTTATGTCAAATATAATTGGAAGGGGGAAGGTCTCCAACAATACCCTCCATCCCCATAAGTATGGAAGTTATTTATAAATATGCCTTTAATCACTTTTCCCAGAGAAAATATTATTCTTTAATTCTCCAATGACTGATGACAAAGTATTCCATGAGTCCTTTCCCTGTGACTTTTATCTGACTACAAAGTCAGATGGCTAGATCTTTACTGCGTTTCAATGGGGGCCTATGCAGGTCTCTGTGAATAACACCAACCAGCATTATTTTAAGCTCATGATTTAGAAATGGCCTCTCAGTTTGCTGAGCTGAGATGATTTTGAAGCATCAACATTCTGGAGAACTTCTCATGCTTCCTATGGTGGCAGCGGTAACTGGGAAATCAAAGTTGCTTAAAATAGTTTAAAAAAAAAAAATAAAGGACTGTTTAAGTTATATTAAGGTCAATCCCAATTCACTCACTGCAGATTTTGTATGACAACACCTCTCTTCCCGTATGAACTGACAAACAGATGAACATAACTGGAATAGAAATACAGAAAGACTTCAGACGTGTTGATCTGTTGATCCAATATGTTAGGCTCCCTCTGCATCACCAGTCTGATATACAGCAACTCTGATCTGTTTCATATTTGATTTATACTTTTTACTTGTAGCCCCTCTAGCCCTAAAACCAGTCTACTGAAAACAACTTTTTCTGGACAAACTTACAGTTATAAAAAAAAAATAGGTTGAAATCTGAAATATTTTGGCACAGAATCAAAATACTTTGGTTTGGAAAAGATGCATCTGAGAAACTGCACACCTGCCAGAGACATTCTATCCACCAGGACAACCAGTCTCCCTCCTCACGTCACACACTTCCAATACACAGGGGCCATCCTCTCTCATGGGATTAAGTGATGTACTGTGACAACTCCTACCCATGAGACGTAATGAAAGCTAGGTTTATTTGAAGGAAAACACTTCTTGATGCAGGGAGCTGTTTTGTTTTTTTTCCCCCCTGCTATTGTTTCTCCTTTAAAAAAATAAAATTATATAAAAAAAGTTAAAAGATTTTTTTTCCTGTGATAGGCAAGAAAATACATTGAGAAAAAATGTTTCTTTGGAACACCTTCCCCATTGTCCTGTCCCCCACCCAGTCCTGATTAAATTGGCACATCCGAAGTAGCACTCTTCATATCAGGTATTTTCCATGAGCTGTTTTTATTCCTTCATCTTCTTCCTACTTTTCCTCAGGAGCAGAGACTGTTAAGCTGCTATTAAACATTTTTTCTGGCTGGAAAATAGGAAGAAAGGTTGATTTTCATTCCAGCTGGGCAGAATCTTTTAATTTGCAGAACCTCCCAAGCCACTTTAATCAATTAGAGAATATATTTATATTTTGTTTTGATCGTCAACTAATTTTGATTCTTCCAGTTTGTTGATTAAGCTCTGACTAAGTATTTGCCTGTGACAACACCCAGCCTTTAAGTGGTGTCATATTGTGAAGAATCCATTCAAAATACTTAGAGTTTTAAGTTTAGATGACACTGATTTTGAAAACAATAGCACAAAGAACCGTAAAGAACAAGACTGACCAACAGCTAGCAAAGAAATCCTATTCACAACCAAAAACTTATTATACATGCACTGTGAATATTTCTATAAAGAATAAACAGAAAGCTACAAGTATTTCTCTCTGGTAAATCTGGGGGTCCAGCTGAGGGATTAGTGAATGGGGAAACACGCAACTGCCTCGCATACTAATGGGTAAAAGCTCCACAGAAAATCTCCACGGGGCACCGTACCTTTTCTGTACTACAGACCAAAACAGATTTCTTCAAACAACGGCACTGTTAAGAAAATGCTCGCTGAACTAGCACTTCAGTTAGCTATATTTTCATCAAAGAACATTCTGATTAAACAAGCTTATCTCTATAAAAGGGCTGTATTTTAAAGGAAGACAAATTAGTTTGGATAACACAAGGACTGATGCATGCCTTGCCCTATACCATGAATGAGACATTAAACACTCTAGTTTCTTAATTTTTTTTTCCTCTACCTTAATCCCATATTCCTTTAGTTGCACCCCTGCTTTATGACCTCCTTTTTGCCTTCATTCCCTGCATTTCTTTTTTCTCACCTGAGAAGGAATAGGAAGGATGGGAGCATGAGAAGTATCTGATGGATAGATGCAGAAGAACTGATATGGAAGCTCTGGACTCAGCAGGGCCCCAGCTGGCACCCTGCTGCCCATGATATGTAGAAAACCAGCAGGACCAGACCCAGGGATCCCACAGCAAGTGTTCCCTTCTCCTCACTGCTCTTTCCTGAGCTCAAATTCTGTGAGATGTTGAGGGCAAGAAATGTGACACCAGAGTGCAGAACTGAGGTGAATAGATCTGGTCTTTTAGCAAAGTGGAATCGATACTGGAGGGCAGTGGGGGCAGGGGATTAGGTCCTGGTTTGGAATATGGTCACACACAAATACAGGGCTGAGATCTTGAAAGGATTTCTTGATAGCGTCAAAAGGACTGGGCAGAGACACGGTGGTTGTACAGGACAGTAAGGTGCTGCTGCCAGGCTGTTGTGTCACAGGTGTACTGAATTTCTAGATGAGGAGGGGAAAAAAAAAGGTAGGGGAGGGGGATCTTGGAAAATGTACCATAGATTTAGAGGAAAGCTGCTTTCAAATAGCAGGGACACCCTAGCAAAGAAATCTGGAAATGCCTCAGGAAGAAGAGTTGATGGTTGTCAAAATCATCAGACTGCAATGAGTTCTTGGTACACTCCTTGATCACAGGGATATATACACCCAGTCCTCAACACACCTCAACAGACTTCTATCTCCTGCCTCTTCTACAGTTTTCAGTTTTTCCATTTCTTCTTTAACTGTAGCTGTCAATTCACTCACATTCAAAGACAGGTCATACCTACAGCTACGCAGAACATCATCGTGCTGCTGGGTGGAAGCAGTTTTGCCTTTTTGTCTTTCCTTAACAACTTTAACAGCAACTAAGAAAAATAACTTTCTAACAACTAAAAGTACCAACAGTCTTCATGGAACAATCATGATGACAAGAAAATGTTCTAGACCTTATCTAACTAATGGGCATTTTTCTAATTTCTTTAAATGAGAAACAAAGCTCTACTTAAAAATACTTATTGGGTGGATGAAATGTCATGCTGTGAATCTTTCTGTGGAAACCATTCATCAGAATAAATATAACTCATGGAGGAAAAAGTGACAGTATTCTACAGACATGCAAACAAAACTAAGTGAGGTAACTGAAGAGCAGTCATAACCACGAGACATTATTTCTACTGCAGATACAAATCTCAACAATACCTTCCTAGGGACTGTTGCTCCCTAAGCTTTCATAACAATGTGATTCTATTCTGTTTAAGCAAACCATCATTCCCCATGATACTCATGCTAACCAAGTTAATGCGGCAAACTGTTGGTGCCAATGGGCAATGCTGCTGGAACTACAATGGAAACTAAATCATATGAAGAAATAATTTTTACCGAGAACAGTACTGAACACTCTAGGATCCATGCTTTAAGTCACGGTGTGCTAATTAGATGCAGACAGGACCTAACTTTAAACTTTAGCAGATCACCAGAGCGTCCTCAATGCCAGAACAGGGTTGGATCCCCAGAGTTAACAGGGCAGTGTGATCTGTCCTCTAGCTCTAGATCTAGCCCATCTTTTTTTATTTTATGCAACACAGGACAGAATGAATCACATAACTGAAACGAACGCTGGGTCCCACATAGTTGTCCCTCTATTTGCTAGAATGGAAAGAAATTTTACTTCTTACTAAAGGAAAAAAGGATCATACAATGAATTACTTTGCAATTTGTAGCACAGCCGTGTCCTAGAGCCGTGCCTTTCTCTGAAACCACACAACACATCCCGCTTTT
The DNA here is from genome assembly GCA_031468815.1 of Morus bassanus. Taxonomy (NCBI): domain Eukaryota; kingdom Metazoa; phylum Chordata; class Aves; order Suliformes; family Sulidae; genus Morus; species Morus bassanus. Next base: position 11,748,167 of record CM062583.1, read on the forward strand.
GGATCAGGAAATTTTCACTCACTTCCATTCTTTCATGCTTGAAGGTAATATCTCATGCTGCAATGCTTGCTCCTCAGTCATTAGGCCCTGGTCATTATGGCAAATTGAATCACTGACCAAAAGAATTGTCCACTAAAGGAAGCCCAGGACTTCTTTTACCAGAGAAAACTACAGGACAGCTGATGTTAAGGGAAGACAGGTATTTTTGTGTAGGTTATAGGGTAAGAAACTTATTCTTTGTTGAGGTAAAATAGGCCTGTTGAGGTAAAAACACCTCTGATGAGCTGCACCTTCCCATTGTACAGCAGTAATGTTAAAAAATGGCAATGCAAACAAAAATCACCTGAGGTCACAGGAGTAGTCTGACACCCAACGTATGCATATCTCCTCCATAGCATAGCAAATTCTTAAGGACCATCGCTTTGGTTTTGTATTTTCGCCACAATCCATCATTGTGAAGAAATTTAAGCCCAATGCATATTTAAAGCATCCACTATTTTGAGCTGGCAATAGGGCCCCTGAATTTACCTCCCTCTCTCTCTGCTGTGCTTATTAACATTCTGAGTTGCTTCACAATTAACAACTACTGCAGGTGATTTGTTGGGAAGCAGAAAAATGTGAAAAAGTATTAGCTTTATAAATAGCAAGATGAAATAGAAATAGCAATAGACTATGGTTTTGTCATATTAACAGAAAGAGAAAAACTTCTTGAGTTTTTCTGAGTCTATTTTCCCAAAAAAAATCTCATGCAGAGGTGTGAAATATTTACATTTGTCCCTACAAATAGTTTGCTAATAGGAAACCATCATTCTTCTCTGGTTCTACAGCCTGGAGAGGAGGTCTGGTCTATTAAACAAGTGATCTTGCCTGAAATACTACTCATGATGTATTGACCCAGGCAAGCTTTAACAAATGCATCTATAATATACACCACCAAAATTCAGATCTACTCAGGCAGTGAGTATAAAAACCACATGTATGCTCTCTGAGATGATGCCTCCCTGGTATGGTGATGTTAAGATGCATTATTCATTGTGTGCTCAACCTGCCACCATGGTAAGTTAAGTCATGCCCATCTAAGAGAGCTCTACATACATATATGTGCTTCTTATTGGTGTTAATATTAGAGATACTATAAGCATTCCCTGTGTCTGATGGTTCTCATATCCCTCATACGCAAGTTCTCAAATCCCTAGTATGGATCTGTAAGCATCTTGCCTCCAGCTAGACTGTTTCAAAGGAGAAAAGTATTTTTCCCAGGGCACCCTAGTTGTGACTACCACCCATCCCTGCTTAAGAACCATGACTACCAAATAGCTAATTCAAGACAGACTGAGTGAAAGGGAAGAGGACCAAGAGCTGTAAATCATGCAAGGCAGCCAAATTAGTTTCCCATTCGGAACTGTTGCTTAATTGTAAACTGCTGTTTAATAATCCAAGAGAGGCTGGATTGCATTTTCCACCACTGCTTGGATTGACCAGTCTTTTACAGTAAAAAAACTTGGCTTTCAGGAAACTGTGCCTTCTTCAACTAAACCATTTTGCTCTAAAGGCTGTCTAGAGACTATTACACAAGCTCAGGTAACAATGAAAGATTTCAGTCTACTGTGGTTAAAACGTTTCGCTTCAAACATGTTTTTAGACAGAATGCCAATATCTGTCATAATCAACTTCAAGCTCATGCTGAGTAGCCTTCTTGTCTTAGCTAGTCCTCCTGAGGACTAAGTTAGACAGTTCTCACAAGAAAGATTTTCCATTTAAATATATCATCCCTTCAAATTTTAAGTAGTAGCTACTATATGAGAGAATAGAGACAGTAAGCAAGTAAGGTCTGTGGATGTATTCACACCACCGAAGGTACTCGGTGTTTGCTTACCCATTAGTTTGAAGCTGTGTATTTGTAAAACAAAGCCTAAACCATCATTCCAATTATATGTTCATGAACAACATTCAGTCCAAACAAGATACAACACACTGAATAATCAATTCTATTTGCCAGTCTTGATGCTGGCAAACTTTGTGTTTCCATTGAAGTGTTTTCTTATATTCTGTTATATCTCAAATTTTATTTTACATTCTATATATTATACAAGCCAGATAAGAATTCTAGTGGAATTACTTACAGTTTATCTCACTGCAAAAGGGCAGGACCTGTTAGTATCTTCTCAATTTTAAGTATTTTGCCTGTTAAAAGACATTTTAAATTGAATAGGCTAGAGCTAGGAATTTTTTTCATACATTTACAAGTCAAATAATAGAATAAAAGTTCATGGAGTCATATGGAAGTGCATTTTCTTTTATACTGAGGCCATTTAAATAGGAAAAATCCAATAAAACAATCAGGGAAGTCTTCGCTTCAGAAAGACAGAGCTTTGAAGAAAACACTGGATCCTTTTATGGATACTGGCATGACAGCTTTAATAATGGGAAGCTGTCTAGCTAATCTCAAGGTATACTGTGGAGACACTCCTCCTTTTACAGCTATCCAGGGGAAGGCGCCATAAAATACCTCCACAGGCCTAATTCTATAATGTGGATTTTGACAGAGATGCTGTTTATAGTCATGAAAGTAAAAGCTCCATAAAATCTGAAGGAAGCAGAGTGTAAATTGAATCTAAATGGGCTCCAGCATAGTAAAAACAAAAGCTTTTCTTAAAAACAATTTTTCTTTTCAATCCTCTCCAATAGTTTGTACTTGCATTTTACTATATAATTTTGCTGATCAAGCACTCTTAAAATAAGCCAGTTGAACAGAACGGGTTCCTGTCCTCTAAAGATGAAACAGAGTATAAATTAGAGATGAGTAACCATCAGTTATTCATCTTTGCTGCAATTACAGTATTTGGCCAGTAGCTTTTATTGAGGTAAGCTAGAATTTATTGCTCATCTGAGATAACCACTTCTTTTACATGAACTTTCTGAGGCTGCATCGGCCATCTCAAAGGCATTAGTAAATTAATACATCCACATACAGAGCATTACGGTTTCCCAGGCGCCCATTTAAAAATGGAAAGATATTGAAAACTGGGCAATTCACGGAACTGTTTATATGAAACCCATGCTTTTAACTCAGTACAATATAGTATACTGGTTCTAGCTTGAACGGTTTGGAAAGAAGCTTGTCCACAATTCCATCCCTAAAGTGACTTTAAAAGTTGTAAAGAAAAAAGAAGCAGGTAGATTAAAGAGGAAAAGGTCTGATTCTGGTACTGAGGCACGGAAATATGGCAGTATTTTTAATAAAAGGTGGTAATTCCAAGCATTACATAAGGAGAGCAGAATCTGACACCCAAACAGCGGAGAAAACAGAAAATCAATACCGTAATTCACCAGTATGCCTTGCATGATTTCACTAGAACTGTACTTACTGCTTTAGCAGAAGTTGCTGCTACGCGGACAGCAGATGCCAAGTCTACTAGTTGAAAGAACATGATTTCATGGGTGGTAAAAGAATTAATTTGAAGAACTGACAAAGTACTTCCACAGAACAGTTTGAGACGGTGCACAACAAGACCCTGCAAAAGTTATACTTACAAAGTCTCATCACTAAATCATCCTGAACCCCCTTGAACTGTGCAAAAGGCTTTCAAAAGCAAAAAGTAGTTCTAAGTACAAATAGAAAGGCAAACTTGTAAAAATGAAAAACAAACATTAAATGTAAGAGCACTTGTAAATCAAGATCTTACCGTGTTTTTGCTGGATAAATCCTCTTAGGCGTGGTTTAAATCCAACTCAGTCACTTTGAGGGTTTTGGCAGACTGTACGATCCCCTCTATGCACCAGGAAAAGCCTCTCTGCTACCTTGCACTTTTGACAAGTCCCTGTTTCTTCTCAGCAGTCTCCACTGTGCCACAGGCGCTCCTGTTGCTGGGCTCCCTTGCCTGTCTGCCCTTGTGTTCTGGAAGCTGCTCTTCCAATAGCGTGTTCAATAGCTGCAAGGGCAGAATAGCCTCCCTTCCTCTCCAAGGAGTCTCTCTACTCACAGTCATTTCCTTTCTGAAGAACATAACATATAAATAAATAAAATACATATTGAGCACCATGATATGGACGAAACTGTTAGATATAGATACATTTTTCCTTATCTTTTCCTACATTTCCTTTCACCTCAGACGTTCTTTTGAATTTCTAAATAATTTAATTCATTTGTGACAATTTTAATTAAGCACATCAATAAAACTCCTTAAAAATATATCAGTCATCATACAAATAAAGTACAGATTCTGAAGAGCCTACAGTTTTTTACGGACCGGTATTTTACTTCTTGCTAATGGCAGACTCATGCAGAAATGTGGGATGGGAAGGAAACTTAACCAAATAGCTAATTATCAGTACTCAAACCCTTCTTCTATTTGCCACACTGCTCAACATAAAGTGCTGTGACCCTATGTGTTCCTGAAGAGATTAAACTGCAAAGACGAACCATGCATATAGAAAATAGTATATCATAGCAGTTACATTCCTGCTTCCCTAGACAATTCTCAGGTCCCCAGAGACCTGATCTGACCTTTATCTCTTAATTAAACAACCATCTAGGAAAAAAAAAAGATTTATTATTATCCATAACCAGTCTGATCATGGTCAATAACATTAAAATTTGCTTTGATTCACCCCAGTGGAATTGTTCCAGAATTGTATAAAACATCGTATTAGTAGAAAATACAGATTTCATATAGCAACTGTGACTGAGTGCTGACACTAAAGGTTTAGAAGGAAATGCTTTTCTTAAAAAACTTCTTAGTCAGATGTCCTCTAGAAAGAAAGCTTCTTCAATCACTTGTCTATCATCTCTGCCCAGTCACTGCTCTTCCTCCAGGTTTTGTAAAGACCCATAAATGAACAGATAAGAGAATCAAATCAGTGCCCCTGCTGAGGGCAAGGCAGGCATGCTTTGGTCGTCAGACTTTATTTGGCAGACGAGAGAAGGCTTAGGAAGCAGGGAGAGCAAAGTCTGAAAGGAAACAGGCTTCAAGATTGTTTCTGCTGTGTAACAACAGCACACACACTGCTATTACTGAATAAGGCTGTTAATCTCACACTGTTAACAATGCTTTTCTTGTCTAAAAACCCTGTCTTTGAGGCAGTAATGTCTTAACACAACTGTTCTCAGGACACACGGAAAGCACTACTCATGGGAGGAGGTACTATATTAGAGCAACTTGTACAGTTGGAAAGAATAGTCCACTTTCCCTGTACCTTACTACTTCTCAGGAGGAAGAAGGTCCTTAAACCCTTATCTCCTTTCTCATTCTTTTCTTCCTTTCTTATTTTTAGTTTTTAGGCTGTCATTTTAATGTACTTTTCCCTCCTCTCCCTAAAAACAGGGCTTCTGGCCTGAAGCCTCCAAAATATTGTCTTATAGTCATCTAACAGTTAAACAGTGCCAGATTTAGAATGCAATTACTTTAACCCATTACTTTTAGAACATCTATTAGACGTATGTGATTACCTCCAGAGGTCCCTTCCAAGCTCAACTATTTTATGATTCTATGGTTGTAACTTGTAATCTTTACAATTCAAGAATCAGGACATTCTGTCTGCTGAGAAAATAATGAATGCTAGCAGATCTAAACAATTAATTGGTTTTGCCATTTCTGTTTAGGGCTGCGAACGCTATTGTTGAGGGAATTCCCCAGAACTGGAAGAAGCAGAAGCCTGGCAATCAGAAAGGAGAAGTCAGTTAATCATCTTGCTTTTATATTCAGTCCTTAGAGTTTTCCAGTTTTTCTCTCCTTTTGAAACCAAAGCATCTCGGAGAAACCCATGTTTTGTAGGGGTGGTTGGCAGAAAGGATGGCTCAATTGAATTAAACTGAGAAATCCTGCACTGGGTTTCAGTGCAAACTCAATCATACCTTTATTGATGCAAACTTATTTGGGGATCACTAAATACGTAACAACCAGATTCAGAGTATTTTGGACCACGGCCATCTTGTTCCTTACTGTTGGTGCAGTGCTTTGAGCAGATTGCTGAATGACTGCTGTTCACAGCCGAAACCAGGACAACAGCAAACACTGAAAAACAACTTCTCAGCTTTGGTATATGCTCAGGAAGCTCATAACCTCTAGCACAGGGCAAGCAATGAGAATTGGTTATGCATCAGGGGTTTTGTTGAGGGAAATGCAGTGCCTCTTCTCTTTTTTTCTGGATTAAACTGAAAAAAACAGAGCTTTTCCATCGTTGTTTGTTTTTCTCTTAGAGAAGTCATTAAAACTGATTGCTCTGGCTGATTTACAGGAACTCAGGTTAAAACAATAAAGAACTAAAATGCTTACTGAGAGGATAATGCAATTTGCTTTGCTAGTTATATCATTGCAGGTGGGCACAGCTCTAAGTCTGAACATTCCCACAGAAAACATCCTCAAAGCATCATGTTAATAGACAACAGAAAACAGTCAGAACATTTTTCACAGAAAGGATAATTCCTGGAGGCAGAATATTTGATAGTGAAATGAGCTAAATTAACTTTTAAAATTAACACTGTGTGACTTATGCAGATTCTACAGACTAACCCCTTCACCTCCCGTTAAAAATATTTTGCTACTTGTTGTAAGAACAAACTAGATTAACCCTCTACACCACCAGCTAATTTTGTTACTCAAATGTCATCACATAAAAAAAAAGAAACTGTATAATATGAAATGAGAATTTCTATCCCATTCCTCAACTGAATACAAATGTGCATAATTCCAATACTTTTCAAACTGACAATACTTTATTGTAAATCAAAACCATGCACATCTCTCCAACAAATACTCTAAAAGAACCCTTGTTACTTTAAAGCCAATGACCTAGCAATCAGCCTATATCCACCGCAAGTGCCTGATAGGAAAGTGGCAGAGAATACTTGACCTGTTTGGCTAGATCTGTGTAGCGTGTGAGAAAGTTTTTGATTACAGCTGTATTTTCAACACCTGAATATCCCCTTCACATATTCTTTAGCAAATACAAGTCACTGCTTTCAAGCACAGCAATCCCGTCTTGCCCTTGCATCCGCTAGCCTGGTGGAAATGCAGAGGCTGGTCACACGTAGGCCTCCTTTCCTTAATACCTTGCACCAACCACTTTCCCAAGGTGCGTTACGTAAGAAGAACTGCTGTTACATTTTGGTATCTTGGTTTCCCTAGAGTCCAGTTCTGGCTAGCGCTGTACAAGTCTTCTTTACCTTTAGCACATGACTGCACATGGCTGACAGGATGCACACACATTACTTAGCGTAAGTACTTTTGGAGCCCTCTGTTACTGCCATGACATGGGAGCTAGACTTGGATAAACAAATCACCCTGTCTCAAACTGGAATGTGAATGTCATCCTGCTGCCAGATACTTGGTGTCGTCTTTTCCCTTTCTTTCGGTTATTATTGCTAAATCCTAGAAAGGGGTAAGAAAGACTCGAATGGATCATCTGGTGCATCCACCTGCCCCAAATCAACTAAAGCACTTCTGACAGATGATTCTGTAACCACTCTTTAAAAACCTCCAGTGAGTAAGCTTCCCCAGCCTCTATATACAATCTATTCTCGTCCTTAATTATCTTTGTCATTGGAGCATTCTTTCTACAAAGTTCCTCCTTAATCTGCTTTTGTTCCAGTTTAAGCATATTACTTTTTGTCTCACAACTTGAACAGAAGAACAGCTTGCTCCCCTTCCTCTTTGCAGAAACTGTTAAAATATTTAAAGCCTGCTGCATGTCTCAGCTGTCTTGTCTTTGGGCTGAAACCCAGTTTCTTCCATTTTTCCTCACAGGCCAGTAGAGTTTCAGACGAAGTGGATAAGACAGAGAATATGAGGTCGCATTCTCTACCACTACCTGGAATTTCAATGTGAGGAAGTTAAAGGAGAGTCAAGCCACTTCCCATACAGAATTTGAATTATACTCACAGCTGAAACCTTCCTTTACTTTGGCACTTTCAGGAATCTTACCGAACAAACCAGCCACTCCTCAGCAAAGACAAGAGTTCAGAAAGGCTACAGGCAGCTAAGACTGCCTCTGAAATAAACTATAAAAGACTATCAGGAAAAGTTTTTTCTCACTTCTAATCAAACCCAAAGAGTCACATTTACATAGTAGCAAACCCTTCTATTCTGAGAGCTTCTTCTTATAACATGGAGGACATTGGCCAGGTCACCAGGGCTGCTGGGCTGACAATCTCAGCAATCTGTGGGTCCAGCTGAGGTCTTTCTCAGAGCATGGGAGAGCGTTAACACTTTCTCTGCTATTTGCTGAGTAGATGCTCCAGGTACCTTGCACGAGCACACCTAACATCATCCTTGGTATTCCTGTTTGAGAAAGTAGCATAACAATACTGAGTATTTGCAAATAAACACATGAATACGGAAGATCAGTTTTTCAGGACAGGAGAAACTTTCTTCACCCATTTTAATATGAAAGCTAACGACATTACTAGATTTTTGTTCATTTACTTTGCATGTTAGAATTTTTACTGGCTGACAAATTCAGTACTTCCTACAGTACCTGTCTCTCAGAAAGGAAAGCACAATGAGAAGCAGAGCCATACCTCCAACATCGAAATTACGCAGAGGTAGTTTGTTTAGCAATATGGTGCATCAGCAGGAATTTGGACTGTATTCTTGCTTACGGAGAGCTATATAATATGTAAGGCTCACCACAAATGGAGAATCCAGTTCCTCAGTAAGTTAAAAAAGCAATCTCAAAATTAAGCCTGCAATTGGATGTACATGGGCAGGCCCCTTATGTTTCTTTGCTAAGGGTCCTGAGGAAGGAGATCATTATCATAATGTGTTCAAAATAACCTAGAGGAAAAAAGCATAGCTTCACATCATCTGATAGAGACTGGAAATGTTTGCTTGTATTTACAGGTAAAACAAGTTAGAAAATCTGTAGGTATTTGGATAGGTACTGAATTAAAAAAAAAAAAAATCAAATACACCCTATTTCCCCTCTTGTCATGGTTTTAGCTGGGATAGTTGATTTTTCTTCACTGTAGCTAGCATAGTGCTGTGTTTTAGACTTGGTATGTAAATAATGTTGATAACACCCTGGTGTTTTAGTTGTTGCTGGGTAGTGTTTACACTAGTCAAGGACTTTCTAGCTTCCCATGCTCTGCCAGGTGCACAAGAAGCCGGGAGGGGAGGGGATACAACCAGGAGAGCTGATTCGAATTGGCCAAAGGGTATTCCATATCATGTGACGTCATGCCCAGTATATTAACTGGGAGAAATTGGCTGGGGGAGGCAGCGATCGCGGCTCGGGGACCGGCAGCGTCGGTCGGCGGGTGGTGAGCGGTTGCAGCACTTGTTGTTTAGTTTTGGTTTTGGTTTTTTTTCCTCTCTTCTTCCAGTGTTTCATCTCTCTCTCGCTCATTATTTTCCTTTTCATTATATTAGTATTATTGCTGTTTTATTCTAATTATTAAACTGTTCTTGTCTCAACCCATGAGTTTTCTTACTTTGGCCCTTCCGATTCTCTCCCCTATCCCTCAAGGGTGGGGGAGTGAGCGAGCGGCTGTGTGGTGCTTAGTTGCTGACCGGGGCTAAACCACAACACCTCTATAAATTGTCAATAAGATAATGTCTATAGACTTCCTATAAATTTACTTTACAAGATAAAGTCAGAAGATAATTTTTGGTAGATGTAAACCAGTGAATATGTAGGAGAGCAGCTAAGCCTCATGAGAACTTTTCTGATAAATGGGCTTGCTTTAATTATATAGATGCGAAGTCAGCAAACGGTATTTCATATCCAGCCTTTGTGAAAAAAATGCAGTGCACAGTCCTAAGTACTAGAATTATAGTATTAAAGGAAACATACTTATCCTTCCAGCCCAAGTCTCCTTACTCTGATTTTTAAACGTATGACTGAAAATATACTGATTCATGATAGTTGGTGGAACTAGAACAGAGTAAGAAAACCCAGCTTTTAAACCACAGTCTCCCAAAGATGTACAGGAACTGTGTTGCAACTATCCAGCTGGGGGTATACTGCATCCCTACTCCAGCTAGGGGAGAGGACTCTGAGGTAGAGAGCAAAGAAACAATTTTTCTAAGGTCACCCAGAAGCAGGGACAGAGCCATGATGCCCAAGTTTCAAGCCTGTACTCCTTTGACTACTAATATCAGTAACATTTACATCAATGCAGCCTGCTATTGTGCCAGGTAACACCCACTCCAGTGTCAGTACAGGCAATTCACATGATCTAGAGAGAGCAAGCAGATTAATTTATGTCATCAGTACATATAACACAGAGAGTAAATAAAGTAGCTGTAAAATAGGTAGGAAGCAAAACCTTACATTCCACAGTGGTCTTAGGTGCCTTGCTTCATAGCCAGTGTTTAAAGTGTTATGAAATTTAAGGTACATTACTTTTAAGCCCTTGATGTCTGTCAGAGTGAATCCTTGACTGCCCCTTGATGGATGACATTGACAGACAGTTGGCATTTCCGGACAGTCTGTGCAGCACTGTCGGGCTGTACAAGGGGAAAAAAAGAGAAAAAAAAAAGAAAGTAATTATGATCACCAAAGACACAAAGCTCCTTCTGCCTTCATCCATATTCTATGAACATTCCCCCTTCACCCTTCACCTTTCATATTATTAACCATGTATTTACCAACGGAATAAAAACTAACATAGAAGCCACTCATCTAAGGTAGACTGGAAATACCAGGTTGAAATCACAGGTTGCAGCGTGAAAATATAAAAGAACTTATGGCCTTTACAATTTTTTGGTCTGATTTTTGAATGAAGTGTGGATACCTACGGGACACATTCATTCTCCAAGTGGCTTTGGGTAGCATAACTCTAAATAAATACATAAGGAAGCCCCTTCTCTCGTAAAAATTTGGTAGTTGCATTCACATTATAATTGCTAAGTGATATTTGTGTTCAAAACAACACATTAATCATAAGAGACATGACCTTTAGAAAGATAACGTTCTTGCTCTTTTTGTTTGTTTGTTTTTACCTTGCGATGAGATACTGCATAAGTTAAGGCAGGTCACACAATACAAATGGAAGAAAGGATAGAGTAATTTAAATCATGCCAGCTATAATTTTATGTAAGGAAAAAATATAGTTATATGAAATTGTTTCTGCAAGGTTCAGCAGAGCATTGTTTGGTGATCTCGTTTTAATTACAAGATAACATTTTCACGCACTGATTTCACATCTAACAAATATCATCTTTCTAATAAATAAGACTGATGTCAGAAGGAAGGCAGAAACTCCAGCTGAAGTAGGAATACCTAAGATGGAAAAAAAAATTATAAAAATAAAACCAAGAATAACGTCCAGTCCAGGTTCTTCTTTTACAGTGCTGTTTGAAGTATTTTACCTGGAGAAAAGAAAAGCAGCATAAGCCGGAAAGACCTCACCGTTCCAATATATCTACAGAAAGTTTGTTCTGTTTTATTCCCTTCAAAAATCTATTTTGTAGAGGTCATTTCAATGAAAGTCATAATGAAAATAGCTGAAGAAAATATGCACTCTCTTACAGTTGTGCACATGCATGAACATATCTATAATTCATCAGAACTTGTGAGAGAAGGGATCAGAAAGGGAAAAATCAAAGTTTATCTTTATCCATCATCCAAGCTTTTTGGTATGAAGGGGCTTGGATTGGTACCCTGGACTTGCAAATCCTGTCCCCAGTAATATAATTATGTGACCTGTCGGAAATGAAATTGCATGTCATAAATAATTAGTGTTTCCATTTTCCAAAGCAAATTGATAAAACTGGTATTTGGCTTAGTTCTTTCAGTCCAAGAAGCTCTGTCAGTCTTGTGATGTTAATTCAATCTTTCACAGTTGGAATGATAAAAACAGAGATTTTCAAATTGAATCCCCTTTCCAGCATGAAGGGCAGGTTAGATTTAGAGGAGTTACAGGAGGTTCAGAGTCAACACAAATGCATTTTAGAATACAACAAATACTGCGAAGAACTTTTTTTTTTTTTTTTTTTTTTTTTTTTTAGAATCTATTCAAACTAGCCATTCTTCCGTCTAATTCTTGAGAGGAAAGACACCCTCTGGTTGTGTGGAATATGGGATGGGACTTTCTGCCCATATATTTTAGCAGTCCTGTGTCAGATGTCATTTGCACCAAAGGCATTCTGTATTTTTGTGATACCAATACACCCTTCCAGAGACACCCCCACTAAGTACAAATCTCAGTGATCAACTGATTCTGAAAGCAGATCTTGTCCTTGCAGTTGAAAACTATAATTCTATGGCAGATACCCACCAATGCATTTCAGTCCCACATCAACCTAGCTTAAGGTCAGATGTTTCTGAAAAGAAATGTGAATTCATTTCATATGAATTAAAAATAAAAGCAAACCTAAGCAGATGAAGATATGGATTTAGGCAGCATTCAGCAAATACTACTTTACAATACATACAGGAATCTTAAGTGACTCTTCTGATCCTTAAGGAGCGTCATCCTGGCAAGACTGCTAATGAAGTCAACCAAACAAGACTGGCTGCTTGCTAGAAACATGACAGTTTAAAACCAAGGCAATTGTCAATTTTGGCCCACCATTTGAATCTGGGAGATGACATATAAATTAGGAATAGACCTGCTCAAAAATCAAAACCATCCTGCAGGGAGTATCATATCCATTCAGATGGAAGAAATGAGTCTTGCCTTATTTCAGTCTTGTTTGCTGGGAAAGCAATTCAAAAATCACCCAGATTAAACCTTTATCAATTTGAGCTGTCTACATTTCTATTAGTACCCTGAATTGTTTTTGGGACACAGACTAATGGGAACGATATGACAACTATATTTTGATTTTGATTTTGTACATTGGCAAAGCTTGCAGGTGCTTCCAAAGAAGCTCGAGGACAAGTATAATAGGGTGTGGAGGATGTGGATAGCAAGAGGCTTGCTGTTTGGTCGCAATAACATGTCTGGGCTGGAATAAGAGACCCAAAGCAGATAGATAAGAGTCCTCAACTGCAGAAAGACTGTGATTACGAGACAACAAAGTAGAGCCTGGAGTGTCTCATTATGATTATAAAATTGACCTGTGGAATCATAAAAAGAAAAAAACAAATGATCTTTCCAAAGTCCACAATAAAATCCAAACACAAGGTCATTTATAGCCTTCCAGACAGGGATTTCCATGCACTAGCAGATCAGGCAGATTCATCCAGTACCCAAAAAATGCCCCATATCCCCACAAAAGAAAGAAAAAGTGTAAAGGGAATGTATGGTACAGAGTAGAGACAAGAGGAATTTTATTCTGCTCCTGATATTTTGAATAATGTCAGTACTAGTGGGGGCTGAGAAGGTGCAGCAGGGTGTAATTCACATGGTAAGTAAAGGAGGGACTATCTTCAGATGGTTCAGACTCTTCTCTGCAGCTGTTAGCATAGCTGGCCTATTGGCTAATGTCTCCGTCTGATTTCCTCTTTCATGAGTTTGCTACACTAGTGGTCCAAATGGAGTCTGCACTACACAGAGATGACTACAGTGCATTGCCTTAGCAACACCATCTTCTGCGAAGTAAAGCTGCTCAGGAAGGAATTTGGTGATGCGACGGTATAAAGTTCAGGACCTAGGACTTTCCCATCAGCACAGCATGTACGAATCAGAATATTACAGCAGCAAAGGTATGATATTTTTTCAGCTAGCAACAGGATGATACATGGCCAGCCTGGGGCATGCTGCTTGGATAGCAATGGCCTGTCGGACTACGTGAATGGGGAAGCAGTGCTGCTCAGCAGAAATCTCTGAGGGACTCTCTTCTCTTTTTGGAGTAGCTTTTATTAGCTATTAGCTTAGACCATTTGCTTCATTTTGGAACTAAATGGATGTCATGTTCAAAAGTAATGTTCAAACACACCAACAAAACTTAGGCTAAAAAACTCCATAAGCTCAATCACAAAACCTCCCCAGCTTGATCAGCAATATTTATAAGACTCCACAAAAGAGATTTACTCAAGTTCCTCATAAGCTTCTATAATAAGCTTTTAACATCTATTTGTCATTTATTAACTCCTAAATTACCATTTGCAAATGGTCCCCTAACAGAAATTGTTATCTAAATCTTAATTAGAGATTTTATTTCTGACCTTTTGTGAGTTATTTGAATGACTCCACAAAGAAACAACCCATTAAGTGATGCCCTTCTCAAAATAAATGGAGTGAAATATATTGCATACATCTGCTAAAGTAACTGAAGCTGTGCCTCACCTCCGATTCCTAACAGTATTGCAGCAGACTACCACATTGTCTCTGGAGAGCGAAGTAGGACTTTGTGTCATGACAGCCTTTATATGAAAACTTAGCTGAGTTAATCTCTCCTTTAGTTGCTAATTATTCTCCCTGGTCCAACTGTAAGATAAATGTAAGCATGTGCACAGGCTACAAAGTAGACTCTTATTCTATGTTGGTTTTGACATCCTGAAAGTTGCAGAGCTCTCTGTCTGGGATCTACTTCTCCCAAGGGCTTCTTGGTTTTCTCAGTGTCCAGCCACTGTGCCAGGAGAATGATGATACAGTTTAGAGGGAGTCAGGAAAAGAAATGTCTTCCAAAATGACTCCTGATGCAGGGGAGCTCTATTTGGGTATAGCAGAGGATGCAGGATATCTCAGGTCCAGCATATAATGCCAGACAATTTTCATCAGTTCCTAACACTCCCCTCCAGCATGTCATTGCAGCCAGCCTACAGATGAAGGCATAAGACTGCAGATTTACAAAGAATTGCTTTTAAATAGCTCCTGAGAAGACTCTGGCACCGCTGGTCATACTGTCATATGCCTACTGTGCACAGTGTGGGGGAAGGTGCTATATAACATTTCTCGTATTTGGCCATGAGGCACTATAAGAATCACGGCAAGATATGCAACCCACTTTTAATAGTCAGCCTCTGCTCAGGAACGGGAACTTCAGCTCATTTAGCTGTGAGGTCCAACTAATGGCTCCTCCCCAGCACAGCGCGACATCAGCTCACTTTTTCCAGTCCAAATAGGAAGTGTTGGCACAACTGGCTGACTTCAGGCAGTCCATGTGCTGGGGGTCTTCCAGAAAGGAATCTGAAGACACTGGTTTGGGCTGTGAAATTCAATTTGTACTATGGTGTCTTTGGGAGGCTACTTCTAATACACTCAGCCACGAATGGAAAAAAATAATTTCTTTAAAGCATTGTAAGCTTGTATGGTGACGAAAACGTGAGATTTTACCACAGAAACTTGTTCAGATGTTTACATGTAAACACATGTTCGCAGGTGTTTTCGTGAATGCAGTTTTCAATGTGCTGGACCAGTTTCTCAGCTGGTACAAATGAGTATAGTCCCCATCTTTCAGTGCAAAGAGTGTCCATAGAGGTACTTCAGTGGAACAATACCAGTTTATGTCAGCTGAGATTTGTTTCCTGGATTAGGCTCAAATGTGTCTCAAAACTCAAAGCGAAATTTATTAGATGTGGCTGAACTTGCCTTCATTTTAAGTTGCAGGTAAATGCTTCACATTTCAATGCAAATGCATGATTCAGCTCAGGTTCATTTGAAATGTATGCATACAGACTGAGTATTTCTTTCAAATACTCAAACCAGATATATTTTCAGCTTCAAGTTCCATTGTAAACATTTCACACAGCTCAAATTCAAATCAATTTGCAAATTCAGATAACATTAACCTGTAATTTCAGCAAAGCAAACTCCAGAAATTGTGCCTAGTTCTATCACCTGGTTCTCTGAGTTTTATTTCTTAAAATATAGAAAAAAAGCAACCATCGGATCAGCATTTAACACAACACTCTCAAATATGCTAATTGTGATTAAGATTCTCATTCCTCATTTGGAAATAAATCAAAGCACTCTTAGAAAAAACACAGTATGATAAAAAAAAAAAATCAAAGATTTATGTTTCATCCCTGTGCTTTCAGATTCTGTATGATTATAAGTGCTTTGTGGAATATGTTCGAAAGGAAGCGAGAACTGGTCTGATACATAGATCAGGTTAAAGACTATATTTTGTTTTGTTGGCCTAAAATAGGATGCCTCTTGTTCTTCTGAATTACTTTTTCACTATATAGATTTATGGCATAGAAGTAAGTGAAACAGCATTTTTACACAATGCTGCTAAACTTTATAGAGGTGCAAAGACAAGGTCTATCAGCTTCCAGTCTGATTTTCTATATATGGCAGATTATTACAACAAATCAGTAAGAATGAGGAACATGAAACAACACAATTCTGCATTAGCAAGCTTAGGTATTTTTAAAAAATTCTTGAGTCTTAAAGAGCAGGCAGTATCATGCTATGCAGTTTGAAAGGTCAGCCAAAGAAGAAAGTATCAGGATTGCTGACAAAAAAACCACAGATTTAGACATGCAGAGAAATGGGGAAAAAAAAAAAGGAGGAAAACAGATTAAAAAATACAAGCACGCACGCTTATCAGACAAGGTAGTCATGCTATTGGGTTTCCTTCTAACAGACTATTTTAAGTTTGAAAGTCTAGATCATCTTTTTATTTTTCTTTTATGTGGCAGATGAGAATGGCAAAAACCTAAGTTTCCTCTCTACAGGAAACTGAATGAAGTTTTTTATTACTTTTTCCTTAATAATAGGGTACGACATTCTGGTCAAGTAACAAAAAAAGACACAGTCCTTTGTTCCAAGAAGTCATCTAGTTAATTATATCAATATGCTCTTATTAATGCACAGCATCGGACACAGGTTTATATGTTCCGCACTGAACACTCAATGAGTATTAATACAAGAAACTGTCGTTCGGCAATAGAGGTAAAAATAAACTGCAAATGCAGCGTACATCCAATAATGCAGTGTGTAGAGGCTGATCAGAAAACACCAGCTGTTACAGTATGGCGTGGCACGTCCCTTTGCAAAAAGGGTTTCTGCGAGACTGCCCTCCCTTGGGAAGCACCGTCACCCGAGTGCCTGCCGAGGTTCTTAGCTTCACTTCATTCAACGGCACGGGCTCAGCAATCTAAAACTTTCCCGCAGCTCCAAGGCGGAGGATGTAGTCACTAACTGACCCTACCAGGGACAGGTATTACAGGTAATAGTACATTTCTTCACCAGATATTCATCTGCATGGGAGCCAGAGCTTTCCTGGGGACACTTCAGGACAAAGGATGAAACTTAAAAGAAATCCAAAACTTTATTACAAACTTTATCACCTTTAATGGTCAGGAAAAGGGGATTTTTACCTTACTTTTCTAATAGAATATATGCTTAAACAAAGAAGAAAACCTGGAATCTACTAAACAACGCTGACCTCATCTACCTGCATGAAGAAAAGATGAGTGAACAAACCAGAAATAGCAGATGTTAGTGACTGTACCACGTGTTCTTCAGGAAGATGCATTGTGGTGTTGAGTGCAATATTTACGTGCCTATGTAGGTTACACTGGACTAAAATAGAATTGCTCTTATAAGGAGGAGAATTCATATCCTGAGAGAGGTGACAAGAAACCTCTGCCTGTCATTTACTGATTTGTAATGTCAGGTAAGGTCAGCTAAGCAGCAAACAGAGATCTTATAGTAATTATGCCTTTCTATTATGAATACACAAAGAAATTTCTGGTTACCAGGGAGGAAGCATAATTTTTTAGGTTCACAGAAATTGTGGATGAATATGGCCAGTACGGAACAATATTTACATGATTAAAAACGCCTCTCCAAACATTTCTTCAGCTATACAGACCTCATGAATATGTATGAATCAGGAACAGAGCCAGTATTGCCCTCAGTCTAACTTGCATGCTGATTAACCCAGAGGAGTTTGCAAATATGTCCCGTCATTATTTCTCTCTGCCCGTCTTAGTAGCTGGCTTTTAAAAAAATACAGTGGGGGAAAAAACACCCAAATAAACAGGAAATACTGTGACTATGCCTTCTAAAGCCTATGACCCTACTGCCTGCTGACATAATGCAGACCAGACTTCCTTTCAATATCTGAGCCTTAGCCGGCTATTCTTGATAGTCGACCACCAGGAATGCCATGCAGGGTATCTGAAGGTTGCTCATGATGGAGCTCTGGCCATTTGGAAGGGCAAGAAGCCGAGAAAGTTGTGCTGCAGCCACACCAAAAGCCTTTCTATTTCATAACTCCCCTACCCTTTTAGAGACTTGCTATGAGTTAGAAGAGCATGAGAGGAGTATGGTGTGAGGTTCAACAGCAGTTCAGATGTAGCAGCAATGATCTACATGCACCATGACACCTAACTCGTCCTTTTAGTGCTGTATTAGCTTTCAAAAGGAGCAATGAAATATACCCCTGGTTCCAAACAGTGAAAAGTATAAAACCCAGTGTGCCATAAGAACCAAAGCACCCTGAAGGGGATCAGCAGATCTAAACAAGATTTTAATGTTAGTAAGTGCTGACTGACCTTTTTCACTAACTAGCTCACACATCTCCAGCAGAACACAGAGTATCTATGGTGCAC
The DNA here is from genome assembly GCA_031468815.1 of Morus bassanus. NCBI lineage: Eukaryota > Metazoa > Chordata > Aves > Suliformes > Sulidae > Morus > Morus bassanus. The sequence goes on from CM062583.1 coordinate 11,766,563, forward strand.
TAGCAATAGGTTAAACGGACAAACTCATCTTTTAGAAAGAATTAACAGTCCCCATTTAAAAATGCAACTGATTTCCAGAAAGACAATTTTCAGCAATGTTTTTGATCAGCCCAGATCTGAACAACACATCTGCAAAAACATTATATTTATGTCAAATTTAAAAAACACATGGGACTTGAGTAGAACTGGATGGAATTACCATCCAACAGAGACTCTAGTCTGTGGCTGAGAGGTTGTTTCCATCAGAAATATGTAGAGCTCTGTTAAGTGGTTCTGACAGTAATCTGGGACTCAGGAAACTGGGGTTCAGTCTCCTGCTTTGTAGCACATAACCAGTGGAGTCTGACGAGGTGACTTCATCCATCTGTGTCTAACTTCTCAGGATTAAATTAAGATAAATATATTAGACAATTTATTCCATATGCAGTAGGACAAATAAAGCCTCTGTGTGTATACTTTTCCCCCCTTCCCTCACCTGCTACAGGAAATCCAGCTTCTTCATGCATCTCCGTGACATCTGTGCCAGACAAAACCCAGCATGTGTAATACCTAGTTCAAATAAGAGGTGGCCAGCCAGTGCCTCCTTCCTGACTGGCACACTAGCTGCTCCCAGGCAGCATGTACAACAGCTCAATTCTGCCAACTTGACCCTTAGTAAATAATGATTTATGATTTTCTACTCTGTCCAGCTTCCATTTTTCACAAAAAACTGTAAGAATCTAAACGTCTACAACATCTGCCCTCTTCCACCAGTCTCATGAGTTCAAAAGTTCCTAAGAAGCGATCATGTACAGTTCACTTAAAAAAAAAAAAAAAATCAGCTTAAAGATAGATGGGAATTGCTTTAGGAGGGTGTAATTACATTAACAGAAGAGATAAATGTTTTAATTGTGGGGATTTGTCATCTTACATAACGGCAGGGGGATTTCTGAGGTATGTTCCTCAAACTGATCAAGTTGTCGTCAATTAACTAATTAAAGTCTGCACTGATTTTACTATTAAGCTATGGAAGTAATGCATATTTGAAATCCTAGGCCAGAAATTTTGTTCCAATAGTGCTACAGTGGTTTACCTCATGCAAGACAAAGAAAACAAGAAGTTTAGGAAACAGAAAAGACACAGCAACATGAAGACCAGATGTATTGCATTCAACTACCATAGATCAGTCTTACCCAGTGTGAGCCCTTTGCAACACAAGCATCACTCTACTGGAGCCAAACTACAGATTAACATTCCTTCTGATTTATTAACTTTCAGTGTAGTTGCAAATAAAACAGTCTCCAATGTCCTTGTGGTCTAACCCATTCTTGCAAAAATGAAAAGCTGGATCCTGCTTTTTTCAAGCATAGGGGTTTGAAATATCAGGCCTAAACGTAAGTAGTACTAAGGCTCCAAAATGCATATTCAACTCAGCAGTCAACCTCTGAGAATTCAGATTTATCATAGAATCATTTAGGTCATAAAAGACCTTTAAGATCAAGTGCAACTGTAAACCTATAACTGTCAAGTCCACCACTAAACCATGTCTCTAAGTACCACGTCTACATGTGGTTTTAATAAGTTTTAAGATTTAATATTATCAGAAAGGTTTCAGTTAAAGTACAAGATTCCCACCCTGATGTTATTATCCTTTGAAGCTAATATAAGCAAAAGATTAACTTAAGTATTACCTAAAATATTGTCACTTAAATCAGCAGAAGAAGAATTAATCTGTTATCTGCTGAATCTGCAGTGTGGGCAGGTAAGTTACAAACAGATAAGAAAACAGGGATATAAAAGGAGGATGAAAGAGAAGGCTGCACTGCTTATGAGGTGCTTGCTTTGAAGTGGTAGAGCATTATCCGTATCGAGCATCAGGATGTGTACTGATCATTCTGGCCTGAGGTCACAGTGAAAGAAAAACGTTTCTCAGTCAGACAGAGTATTTCCCTCATGGAGTCAGTCTGATGTGTCCCATTCACCTGCACATTTCATGATTTTGGTTCTTTTGTGGTCATAAGGAAGGCCATATCTCCAATATTCAAAGAATCTAAGGATCTCATGAACTTACACAATTTTGAAATGCACAAGACCTTTTCTCCTCTTCTAAGAAAACACAAGTCCAGCCAGTTTACTTGTGACAACGTGGACCTTGGCACCTCAGGTTGAATCTCCAGAAACCTCCTTTACACATAAAGAAAGACAGAGGGCATGTGGCTCATACTAAAAGGATTTCTTTTTGACTGGCTTGTGGGCATGGGAAACCACCCCCAGAGCACTGGGGAAGAAAGGACTTGGATCCTGCATATAAAGACTTGCAGTGGGAATTCAATTCAAGCATGTGCTCTTAAGCAAACAATAGTTTTCCTAGTATTGCCATTCTGCATCTTTTTTGGTACACTGCAAGACAAAAAAAACAAACAAACAACAAAAAAAAAAAACCACAAACCCTGAAACTTGTTTTAATTGCATTACATAAAATACATGCATTATTACTTAATTCATTTAAATACAACTGTCAGCTCTCCTGTTCTTACTCTTTATGAGAACCTGAAAGGCACAAAAAAGACTGTAATACACTGAAATAAATTTCAGCATATCTTTATTATACCATTCTGCCTTTGCACTGATCTTTCATCCAAAATCTCCCTTAAGGATGTTCTTTACTAATGTTTATCTGCCACCCAGTCAATACTAAAAAGACTGCCTGTATATATTGTGATCATCTTCTGACCATTGCTTAGCTGACAGTAGTAATCTAAAGCGAATACAGGAATTCACTATTTTCAACACAAATACAGATTTTCAGATAGCACCGAGCAACTAATTTAAGTAAGATGGGTACAAAAACTATACCAGAGATCATACAGAAACTACAAATACCATGACTGGTAGAACAGAATATTTGGTTGGTGGAAACACTTGGCTTTTTCACAAAATCACAGAATGGCTGAGGTTGGCAGGGACCTGTGAAAATCATCTAGGCCAACCTCCCCCACCCAAAGCAAGGTCTCCTATAGCAGGTTGCTCAGGACTGTGTCCAGTCAGGTTCTGAGTATCTCAGAGGATGGAGCCTCTATAACCTCTCTGGGCAAGTTCTAGTGTTTGATCATCCCTACACCAGAAAGTTTTTTACGTTTAAACAGAATTTCCTGTAGTTGACTATCTGTATCCTGAGAACAGAGTCATGTCACAGTGAATCTTGCCATTTCATGTCCTAAAAAGTCTTCATTTAAAGATGCTGTGAACACAGAAGCCTGTTAAGACACAGGCAACATTTGCAACATGATGATACAAGACAACTGACATCTTGGGATCACTAGCGTTAGAAAACCGTTTTTTTGAGATATACTTTGCTGAACGTTTTTAGTGGGCTGGCACAGGAACCGCAAAAGAGAAGCTGATTTGGTTTGTGGTATGCAGCAGTCCTCAGTGTAGGGAGGCAGCTTTTATTTCAAGGGATAAAATGAAATTGCTGGCAGAAGCAAATTAGGTTTGATTATTGTCTAAATTTGTCTAGCACATAATAAAAGCCACAAGGCCTTCAAACCATATACAACTGTTCTTGTGCAGCTCTGTGAAGAGTCATGCAATAGTCAGAAAAGGCATGAATTAAAAGTACTAGAAAACAATTACTTCATTTTATAAAGATGCTTCACTTAGGGTTTTTCACTTCATATTTTACATCAATTGTACTCCATGCTGAAAAATATATCAGGAGTCAACTGTTCTTTAAAAAACAGCAATGAATTTCTCAAGGGTAAGGAAAGACAAATCATAGACTTTAATAAGAGACCTTGGATCTGAATGTCAAGTTAGTTGGAAAACAATGTCCTAAAAAAAAAATAAATTATTGTGCCAGTCCTGCCAAACAATTACGCAGGTGCTTCACCTTATTCATATCAAGTCCACAGACGACAACCTCTTTCCTGACCTCACTATACAGAGTGTTTACAGGCTGTCTCAGTACCTACAGACTGTCATAACCCAACACAATGGTATGTCTGCACACTCGTAAGAATGAACTGATTGCTTTTTGTCATCCTTGCATGACATGGAGTCATCATTGAAATAACTTGACTGTATATTTCTCATATTTTTCCTCCTAAGACCCCATAATCAAGAATATAAAATGATCCAGTGCCGAGACAAGTCTGCCTTCAGTAACGTGCACATTCCCATAAAATGATAGGAGATGCACCTGGGTATTAGAAACTCAGAAACATAACCACTTTGAAATGGAACAGGAGGCGTCTAGATATCACATAACTATTTAAACCTCTGTGGCCTATTCAGACTCTCTGTTGATCTTGGACACCTGTGCTATTTCAGCTATTGTCTGTCTTTGAGACATTAAACCCTGAAACATCTTTTTATATGCTTGGAAAACACATAGCACCATGAACTTTACTGAAATTTAAGTAATTTATCATTACCATGTCATCATCAAGAATTTTGTCTAGAAGCAATAATTATTTTTCTTTGCTTAATGTTTCTCTCATTTCTCCTTCTCTTCACTGAGACACTCAGAATTTTTTAAGCCATATCACCTCACCCATTCACCCATGTCCCCCCTCATTTTTTTAAATGTGCAAGCAGGACAGTTGCATTTTAATAACTCTTAATTTTTATAAGTAATCTCATAACTGTAATCTTTCCCATAGTAGTTTATTGTTCCTAAACTCCTCCATCTTGGTGTGCATATCTTTCTGATAAAGCAATATCCTGAAGAAAATGTAATTTTCCAGACACTGTCAAACTAGAGCCAAGTCGACATAAACAATTAATTCCTATTCCATAATACATGCATCAACACTACTACTCAAAAATCTTTCTGGCTATTTATGCTGCTTTGTTTCAACTTTCAGTCCACCCTCCCTTCTCTAATAACTCTCCAGCCACACAACTGGTTTACAGGTTTCTTCAGTGTGATGGTAATTTGGATTATTTTTTCTAAAACTGTTTTGCTTCATTTTTCCGAGTTGTAAATCACTTTCTTGCATCCTAACCTTTCTATCACCTCTCTCACATCTTTAACCATATCTTCTAAAAATCAACAGGGTCCTTTCTGTAAACTCTACAGGCTTTGGGTCTAGTTTAATTCCATTTGCACCCTTTCCTCATGCAACCATGCATGATCAATAGCACCAGTCAATTGTATGATCACTAATTATATCTAGGGAGGAACTGTCATGTCAATAATTGTTCTCCAGCCCAGTGGTCTCCAAACTGTTTTTGATCACACACTGCTATCAGTAAAACATTTCTGAGTATGCACCCTCTCTCTCTATATATATATATCTTTATTTATAAATAATATACACGTACTACTGCACTAATATATTATTTACATTATAAAAACATAAACAACAATGGAAATGAAAAGTGAATGGAATAAAGATGAAATAAGCACTACTTTTAAAAATATTTTATTAATGGTACAAAAGAATATTTTCTTCCCACACCCCAAGGGATGGTCATGTGTGTACACCCCACTTTGGAGACCACTGCTCTAGCCCTTGTCCAGGATACATTTCCACGTATCTCTCCTGAGAACTGAGAAAAACATGTTGAAAATCTCCTCTGTTTGAACAATAGTAAGAGTTTGTGACAAACTGAGGAAAAAAAAAGACCATCATTCAATCTGGCCTCATTTACCTAGTAATACCACGGGACTGCTATTTTTCTTATACTTACATTCTTCCTCTTCTACACAGTTGAAAAGAGGTCTTTCTCTATATTTCCTCATGTGGACTTGAATGAATTGGGATGCCAAACTTGACATTTTTCTTGTTCTTTTCAGTACATGATAACCTTGATTACTTATAAATGAAGAAACGATGGTTTAGGTGAAGATGAATCATCATTGCTAACAGAATAAATGAGGTGCTGTGTTCAGGAAACTTCTCTTATAGTCATGTTTCCTTCCAGTAAGCCCACAATAATTCCAACTCCAACGTATGAGACACTTTGGTATTTTTCATTTTTTATAGCAGCTCCCACTTCAGAGAGACTCTTTTTTTAAAGATTTGTTCTTTTTTTTTTTTTTGTTTTTCTCTGACATAGGCCGGGACTGTTCAAGAAGGATCATAACAAAATAACCTCTCTGCAGTAAACATCATCAACGCTGTATCTAAAAATATTATGAACTGCTGCGGCACTGATTCCAGACTCTCCATCAGCTTAAGCATTAACATTCTTGGATTATAGACAGTATTTTATTTTCAGAGTCAATGCTAATTTTGAATGAAATGCTGTTCATGGATCACCACTGATATCATACCAGAACTTAGAGCTAAGTCACTGATGCTTTTTACTTCATCCCTAACACGGCCAGTCCATGACATGTTGTAGGAATAGCTACGTGATAGCTACCAGACACAGCTGGCTTCCAGAGAGAGGACAGCTTCCCTGCTTAGTGTATTTACTGAATACCATTACACATTTATATCCCATTTTGGTTTAACTGTTAATTTTTGATTATTACAATTAGTGTACAGATAAATTCACATAGGTCTACCTCCTGTAGTTAAAAAAAAAAAACCAAACAAACCAAAAACCACAAAACAACCCACCACCACCAAACCAGAAAAGGTATCCTGGAAACTCAAGCAATAGACAAATACAGTCCAAATAACAAAATAAAGAAAACCAGTGGTGCTTTAATTAAACCAGCGTTGAAAGTATTTTGTGGCATATTTTCTCATAAAGAAAATACCTGTCAGGCATCCTTAAATTTTTTCCACACTTTTCAATGCTAAAAGGAAAGGAGGCACAAAATACGTTTTGTTCAACTGTTCTTCATGAGACCTTATTTTTTTCTTTTGATAGATCAGAAGCCTTATTTGGATTGTTTGTCTTTCTCAGTTTGGCTACCATTGCAAATGCCCTTCCGTGCTCCTGATAGCCTTCAGCTCATTTCTCTGGGTCAGATAAATATTGCTCTTGAAGCTGTCTCATAAAGCTGTATACCTTTTTGTGTGTCTCCCTGTATATACCTTTTATTGCCTATTGTGCCTATCGCACTAAGGAACTCATTCCTGTGGGCTCACTGCAGGATATAAATCCAGAGAAGACCACAAAATTACATTTGGAGCTATTGTCTGTACAGGCAGGTCTACTTCCAGGACAGAAGCCATTTTCTAAAGAATGGAGGAGCAATTCAGCTCGGGGCTTGACTGATATAAATAAATAGGGATAATGATGGCCCCTGTAAAGCTAAAGTGTTGGTAAACTCACTGACTTTCAGCCCTTTGTTGAGATACTTACCCTCGAATATCAGCACGGAACCAGGCAGCTAAAATTCAATTCCTTTTCAACTTAGACAAGCTTCGAATCTATTTTTTTAAGTGGTTGAAGTGTATGTCTCTAATTGGTGCTGGTAGTGGTGGTGAACAAACCTTGAGCCTATTCTAGTTTGAACATCAGTGGAAATATAATGCTAGCACAGACAGACCCTAAAATCTTTACAGGTGTTAATGCCCGAGTCAGTATAAGTCCCCTGGCCTGGCAGAATCCAGGCTGAATTTGCAGGACCTGTAGTATACAAGCAGAGCTGACCTGGTATTTATTGAGACACTGGAAACGCAGGGTGCTATTTTTACGTAGTCACTTTTCAGAGCAACTGCACTGTCTAAGCAGTAGAAGAAAACAGGGAGGGAAAAAAAAAATCTCACAGCGAAGCTTTGTGTCTGGTTTTGACAAATGCCGCCTCTTCCGTGCCACTGCCACATTTCAGCCAGGCTCCTGCTATGTCACCATCATATTAACACATAACAAAAGCTTTATTCCATTAACAGTGACACTAGCCCAAATACAGCTTAGTGGCCAGCACACTCGAATCCTCACCAAAGGCACCTTTCTTGACTGGTCTATGGTAAACAGTGATAAGGTACCATGGAAAATTCACACACTAAGAAAATTTTCACATTGCACAACAATATTTTTTTTTTAAACATATTCTGTTTTATTTGGACCATTAACTCCCCTCTAGAGAGCAGAAGATAAGTTCTTTCTATTATACCTAAGTCCAGAACAATTCTGCTTATAATCACATAAAGGTATTTCATTATACTTGAATGTGTTTCTCTAGTCAAAATGAACAATAATGTTCCAGGGATGTTTTCTAAGCAAAAAAAAGAGTTAACTGTAGCATAGTTTCTACCTCATACTGGAAAACACATTTCACCTCAAAATTAATTTAAACTCTCGAAAAGAACTGATTCTATGGCTATGCTTTTAAACTTAAGGCATTCAGCATAAAGCATTGCAGCAACAAGTGATAAACAATTTCCCATTTACAGTTGAGAAAGCTCTGTTTATTTTTCTTTCAGTATATGAGTCGATAATTATGAGACCACTGCATACGATTTAACATGGTATTTCTCAAACATGTTTTACAGAGAATTTAATTTGCATGCTGAAGATTTGCAAAGATCATGGATGCACAAAGTATCAGATCAGTGGGTTATTAAGGGCTGATGTGAAGCTCAAAAGCCTTCCGTGAACTTTGGGTCAAGCAACCACAACAGCCTTTTCCTCACCTGCAAGCAAAACCATTTTGGGACATTGATCAAATTTACTCAGAGTGCCATAGCAAAACTCAAAAGCACAATTGTTTAATGCCTCCCTCCTGTCTTAGCAGTCTTGAAAATAGCCACTGTAGTCATCATGAGCGTGTGCACAGCTAAAACATTAGGATAACCTAAGACAGGATATTCACACACAAAATACCTAGGCTGGGTGTATGAAACAAGATTACTGCTTTCCAGAGAAATCAATGGGAATTCCGCCACTGACTTCTACAGAAGCAGGAGTTCATCCAAAACACATCATTACGTGCCTATCAATGCGTAACCTCGTGACTGCTTTTGACTGAGAGAGTTAGGAGCTTTGGGAGCATGCCAGGGAACTGCTGTGCTGCCTGCAATGACGTTAGCTGGCTACTCCATTAAGCATATGCAAAATTACTTGGTTACATGCCCTACAAGTGATTCGTTTGTTGCTAGCTGGAGGGAGGCTTCCCCCATAACACTTTTTAAGGACTACTCCAATTGAGAATAAAAGGTGTTGATAAAATCGCTAATAATTTGTAGCCAATTTCTCAGACATATCTGCTAACAGAATGTCACTGTGTGCTTGGGAACACACCTCATATCACCTCAAGCTCAGCAAAAATGAACACAAACCCAAAACCAATGATGGAGAAATAGCATTGGCAAATCTACAAACTGATCTGTCTACATACATGCATCAATCATAACCGTGGTAAAAATATTCTTTGTGTGAATCTTTCACCACAATTTTTAGATGATTTGTCTCTTTTTGATGGGCTAAACCAGAATTCTGGCATTGAACAGCCCTGAACTTTAGGATATTAAAAATGCACATCAATATTTTCATAATACAAGACACTAATTTTTCTTGAGCTGCAACTCTATGCTGTGGGTTATTAACTATATTCTGAACACCTGCCAGCTTCTGATTTCCTTTCTTTCTTCCTATGAATGAATATTTAGATTGCCCTAAGGCAGCCCTTGGACTGTGGCATGCCGCTTTGTTATCTGTTAGTAAAAGAAAGCTCTTAACTGCAGAGAATAGTGAAGGAAAAGGTTTTCCATAAGGGACAAACATGAGGTTCTGCCAATAAAAAACGTTTGCTTATATGGCTTACATGGTAAAAAATATTTCATTTTTCATGTCACCAATTATTTGTACGACAATGAGCAGGGGTGGGTGGAAGCGAGTTCTAAATGTAAATATAAATTTCAAATACAAAAAGAATTATTGAAATAAGTCCACATTCTGAAAGGGGACTTAGCTTGGACATATCTACCTACTAATTCTCTCTCCCTTTTTCTGTTAAATGCAGTTTTCAGAGGTGAGACTCTCTACCTGCATAAGCTACAAAAACTCACAATACTTTTATTACTGTACCCAGGAAACCAAAGAAATACATGTTCTACTAAAAAAGTAGATATCAATCCAAATATTTCGTCCTTGCCTGAGTGGTGGGTGGGAGTCATGAGTTTCTGTGAAACATTTTTTAGAGTGTATACTCAAACATCAAAAAGCAATTATGCTTTGTGGAAAACAAACAAAATGCCATCACAGGATAAGAACTGAAAATGAAGAGGTGAAAAAGCAGAGGGTCTCAGATACTACTAGCAAATCCTCTGGCAGCACTAATCAGATGAAGGACATGGCTTCCAGCGAAACTATGCTCTATATACTTTCTGCAAATGTGGCTATACATACAGCATTATTCTTTTTGCTTTTAATTCATTTGGCTGTAGGAGCTTACTCACCTCCAGTTTTCTTGGCAGGTAAGTGGATACTTATTGCTGCTTTAAATATTGTTCCAGCTAATAAATGCTTTTCTCTTATTAATTAACCAAGATCCCTTCTTTTATTAAACAACTCAGCTCTCAGATCCAGCTTAAAGGAATGGGTACAGCTAATGTTAAAGTAAGTGATGCTGTAAGCATAAGCTACAGAAGTTTGAAGGGATGATCACTTCTGCTGCTCAGAAACATTGGTTGACCTCTTTCCAGAGAGCTAAGTTCCAGATACCTTCCTTGGTATTTAAGCTCCAGACTTCAACAGCAGGAAGAGGTGTGAAAAGCTGGAAATCTCAGGCTTGCTTGGAGGGGAAGATTCCAGCCTTTCCACCACGAAGTGAAACTAGCTGGGACTGTGCTTCATTTTCAAGGCTCACAGAACTCCTGACACCAAAGAATCTCAACCATGCTCCAGAATATTAACAATTCTGTTTGCACCTGAGATGAACCATTGTTTCATGTTCACGTAAATGTCATGGTTTGCACATGAGAGACTCAGAACTAAAGGAAAATTATGAATGAATTATCCTTCAAATCGACCTTGGCTTCTCCAGGTTAGATTCCAGGTAAGTCTGAGGAAAACTGCAGTTTCCCTGATGACATAAACCATATTGCCAAAATCCTTAACCTCACTAGATCCCTTAATTCAAAGTAACAAATGCCTCCTTGCGCCTTCCTAATTTACATTTGAATTTTGTAATTACCTCCAGTTTTTAAAAAAAGTGCTTCTTGCTACAGTGACTTTTAAAAGCTGAATCCTAAAAAAAAATATATATATGGGAGGTAATGCTTATTGAAGTATTAAGAGAGGCAGGGGTAGGACTGTTCATTAAATTTGCTCTGTACCTCATGAACCTCCCTGACAAGGAAAGTCCAGTACTCTCTGGAGATACGTAGGTACTTAAGCACATCTTCCTACATCTTCCATTTAATGAACATTTACTTCCTTCTAAATGTCACTCTTGGAGAGAGTAACCAGAAAAAAATGTCACAGAAGATAACATCCCTCATGGACATGAGACAATAAAACCATTGTTAGGTGCAGGTGGCAAATCATTATTCAGAACATCATAGAAGCACCTCACGTACTTCTCTTTCTGTGAAACAGTTGCCAAGAATCCCCAAAGTCAGCAATTGTTCAGTGTGCAATGATGAATTATTTTTTTACATTATTTTTTAGAATTGCTTGCTTGAAAGAAAATGGGAAAGAAAAAAGATTGGGCAGCCCTAAATTCTGTTATTTAATCTCTGGTTTGAGCGTGTTATCAGACCATTTCACTTCTTTGTTTCCATTTCCTTACATTTACAAAGAGTTAATTACCCCAAAAGGTTGGGTTTGGAATTATAATAAAGATTAGACAGATCAATATTCACTAAAAATGTGAAGCACATCCTGAATGCTCAGTAGCATCTGTAATATTAGCCACACATGAGCTGTGCACTACACTTGGTGGCCCTGGTAAGCTGTTACCTTTCCGAAGCAGTTAGAGTTTCAGTCAGTTTTACCAAGTAGTGTCTGACTTGAAAAGTTCTGCACATCTCAGAATGAGAAATGAAACTATATTTTTGTGTCTGCTTCCAAATCCAGTGGTATCCTAATGGGAGGCTTGTCAGAAAAGCTGATTAGGATAAATGCCCATAAATCATGACTAACCTGGTTGAATTAGCTCTTCCCTGCAGGCTTATAAAAAGACAGAATTTTATCTGCTTCTCAGAGAGCCAGCCCAGGAGGCATATGATATCAGCAGTATAAATCTGTGCTGAAGCAGGAGACAGAATAATGACAGTAGGATAATTATCACCATAAAATTAGAAATGCAACCTCCCCTCCCTCCTCGCTGTAAGAGAAATAGTTGACTTTTTCTGTTATATTTGTCAAAGATTTTAAACTGTACACCTGATAATATACCGCTTGGCAAGAACTCAATGGATGAGCGGATCAAGGTAACTATGTCTTGAAGGGGAAAAAGATGGTTGTAAAATAGTTGATGCCATTTTGATACAGATATATGTTTAATTAATTGCTGTTACTTGGAGGTTGTAGGTAAGAACAGGAAAATGCTAGGAGGTATTTAGGATGAGATGCATCCCCAAGTGCTAAAGGTTCTGGCTGGTGTCATTACAAGGACACTTTCAATTATCTTTGAAAGGTCATGGTGATCAGGAGAGGCTCCTCAGGATGGGAAGAAATCAAATGTCACTTCGATCTTCAAGAAGGGCAACGAGGAGGATCTAGAGAACTATAGGGTAGTCAACCTCACCTCAGTCCCTGGGAAGGAGATGGAGCAAATAATCCTGGAAACTATTTCCAAACGTGTTAAGACCAAGAAGTAATTTGGAGTAGCCAGCATGGATTTCTGAAGGGGAAATCATAATGGTTGATAAAGGTGATAGCCTTCTACAATGAGATGATTGGCTCAGTGGCTGATGTTACCTATCTGGACTTTAGCAAGGCTTTCGTCACGCTCTTCCATAACATCCTTATCGACAAACTGATGAAGTATGGACTAGATAAATGGGCAGTGAGGTGGACTAAAGGCGGCTGAACTGCCAAGCAAAAAGGGTTGTGATCAGTGACATGAACTCCAGCTGATGGCCAGTCACTAGTGGTGTGCCCCAGGGGTTGACACCAGACCTAATATTGTTAAACATCTTCATTAACGACCTTGACGATAGGACAGAGTATATCCTCAGAAGGTTTACAGACGATACAAAACTGGGAGGAGCGGGTGATAGAGCAGTGGTTGTGCTACCATTCAGAGGGACCTCAGTAAGCCAGAGAATTGGGCAAACAGGAGTGTCATGAAATTCAAGAAAGGGAAATGTAGAGTCCCGCACCTACAGTCCTGAGCAACTTGCTGTAGCTGACCCTGCTTTCAGCAGAGAGGTTGGAGTAGGCAAGCTGCAAAGGTGCCTTCCAATTTCAGCTATTCTGTGATTCTGTATTTAGCAAACAGTGGGAGATGGATGAAGGAGACAAATGGGACAGACTTGGTTACCCTGACTCTGTGAATAATTTCACCGTAATCAATGAGGATGCTTGAAATGAGTGGTGCTGCTCAGAGTAAGTAAGAGTGGCTCTATTGTTTCAAGAATTATACTCAGGCATCCTTAAGCTTTATAAAGTCACCAGCAGCAGAAAGTACTTAAAAGATGGGTGTGTTCGGGATTTTTTTCTTTTTCTTTTTTTTTAACAACTACAGTACTGTTCAGATCATTCACTTTGCCGAACGTGTTATCCCCAAAAGCCACAGCACATTGCAAATCATGGAGCTGAAATTTTATCTCAGTTATTAACTCTTGGGCAATGATGTTTAGACTCCAACAATCAATCTCTCTCTTTGAGAGTTTGCTTAATAACTCTCAAACATTTTTTTGCTCATGTGCTTTACATGGAATCTGCAGTCTTCCCTAAAGGCAGGCAACATATAAAATGTAAATAGGAGAGATCAGACAAATAGCCACCCCTCTGTGTCCAGACCTCTGATACATAAACAAGAAAAGCAAAGTCTTCTGTATTTTTCAGGCTGCTGTAGGAATAAAAGGAGAAAAAAGGAGATACTCTATATCAAATGCAAAAAACCCCAACCTAGCATTAGCTGTAGTAGACAAGCCAAATCTACAGGAAAATATAATTAAACTCCACAACTAAAAGTAGGTGCCTTCAGAGTAATCACAAAGGTGGTACATCAATGGCAAAATAATCCAGAGTAAAGGAGCCCTTTGGGCTTAAGCATGTAATCCAAAATAAAATTAACCTAATCTAATTAATTTTTGTGTTAAACAACGTCTGTCTCACCCAGAGAAAATCACTGATGGCTATAACATTAAACCAGCAATGATCATGATACTAATGAAACTATCCCAGTGTCACAATATGGATGGGAGATAAATTCCTTCAGTATTTGCCTTTGTTAACAGCATGAATGGAGCAAAGAGTCCTCAAAGCAATAGCGTGGTCTGTTACTGTGTCTCAAAGAATGCTGTCATCCTTAATAGGCCAGTCTTACTCTGAACAAGTATTAACAGGATGAGATTAACAGAAATTGGTGTGACATTGAACTTGCTCCTGTTACACATCCCATCTTTTTTTGGTTGTTGTTCTGAAAGGGTTGTAAGGAGAAGGGAAGGACAAGGGAAGGTTACAAAGTGATCTTTACTTTGTCAGGCAGAGAACATGATTTGCACACAGATCATTCTAGGAAGAGAAGTCATAAAGATGACATTGCAGCACTTTGATATTTGTCAGTAAAAGATTACTCACAGCAATGCAGGAACAATTAGAACAGAGTTGCATAGATGGATTTGGTAAATCCTTGGGTGTTCTTACTGGCATGAAGCCAGTACTTACCTCCTGATAGCAAGTACTAATTTGCAAAGTGAAATGCATTTTTTTCTTTGTAGACAGTGACCAAATCACCTGCTGGAAAGCCAAACTCTGGAAGAAGCCAAGAACCTCTTGTGAGGAATTAAGTAATGTAATTTGAAAACACTAGGATCTGAGCAGAGCTATGAGGACTCTATCTATCCCTTCCAGAGTCACTAGCAACATTCATGCCAACTTCCATGGTAAGAGACATTGGTCCACAAGCCACAGAAGACAGTGAAGTGTAAGCCATGCAGGAGCTTTTAGCAAAATTATCCCACTAATATTAGGGGTTTTTATCCTTCCATTTGCCCTCATTTAAAGCTCACAGAAGCATTATAAATCCAAGGTGTTAAAGATGCTATAAAATACGAGATTTGGCAAATTCTGAGTCAACAGAAATAAGAGGGTTCTATTCTAAAAAAATATTGCCAAGGTATTTTGTGAATATATGTGGTCAAGAATGAAGGTACTATAGGAAGACAGAAAGTGACTCAAAAAATGGAATAGCTTATTAGAAGCTAAAATACAATAAAAGTATGATATTTAATCTTAATTACAGCAGATGTTTTAAATACATTCTCTTCCCATTTGATCAAAAGCATCTACAGGAAAAAGTAAGTTATGATGAAACCCAAAATAGCCAATTATAACATCTAAGCTGCAGCCATTTTGCTCAATGTCACAGCTCTCCCCAGCCTAGCTCTAGATTACATTTGAAATGTAAAGTTTTTTGATTAAAGCAGGTGATTGTTAACCTCCCACTGCTATCGGTGAGCATTCATCTTATTTAGGATGACAAAAGAAAGGGAGCTGCTGATGCCTCTCAAAATCTCGGGAAAACTACACCTTTTTTTTTTTTTTTTAAAGCATAAAATGGTTATGTTTTATTACAAAACCCAGGAGTTCTTGTACAGTTTATTTCTAGCATGGTTATTTGTAGCTGAGCAGTCCCTTAAATGTCCAAGCTAAAGTTAGGGTTCTACTCTTTGCAGTGTTCTACGTTCCTCATGACAGACATTCCCTTACCCTGAAAATCTTTTTTTTATATAATTAGATAGGGGAGATAAAGAATTAGAGACCGCAGGTACATTTATAAATGACAAGTGAAATAAACAGAAAAAACCCTGGATTTTCTATTAGAAAATGTAAGGAGTCCCTGGAAAACAGAAGGGTAGACTTTCTTGGTGGTTAACTCCCTTAAGTCTCATTGTAAACCACAGGCTTAACATTTTGCCTAGGTTACACAGAAACCCATGCCCAAACCAAACCCTGCTCAAGGGCAGAGCCAAGACCACTTTAACATCTTCATCACATAAACCTCATCTATGTACAAATTCTTTGCAACTACTTTCTGCTGGAATGATACAGGCTAAAAACAAGAGGCAAGTTAGAGGCATATATTCCTTCAGCTTCTCCCCTCCACCATTGCACCTGCTATCAATAACATGACAAAAACGCTGCTATAAGAGATGCTACAAAGCACTAGAAAGACCTCAAATTTTTAGCAACATTAAGTGTTTGGTTGGTTTTTTTTTTTTTGTTTTGTTTTGTTGGTTTGTTTGGGGTTGTTTTTTTTTTGGTTGTTTTTTTGAATGACTAACACTGATCACATTTCAGGAAAAGGGAGGTGTAAATGTAACTCAAAGAGCCCAATATTACCTTTCTTCTTAAAAAGCTTGAACAAATCCTTTCATTCTGCATTGTCTACTTTGCTCTGTCCACTTAATTGAGGTAACAGCATGCCCTGCTCCCAGCCTTCATCTATCTGCTGTGCTTTGTGAATAACGCCTTTGGGCCAGAAATAAACTCTAACAATGGAACAGCAGAGCGCGAGTATAGCGGCAACATGATCTCCTCTGCAGCTTCTAGACCCTGCTGCAGAAATCACAAAGTGTTTGTACAACCCCTCTCAGCTGCAGAACACCTCCGGAACACTGGCACCTCTTCACTGGCCAAGAATCATAGTTGTCGTCTTTCACCCTCACACTTTCTATTGAACCTGCTGGTTTTGTTGTTCATTGCGCAAAACACAGCATAACTGAAGAACACCACATATTAAATTCACATGGATTCAATAATAGGTGGCTCCCACCAGACTGTTTAAGAAGCTACAAGAAGCATTTGCTAAACTGATAGCTACACGTTAAAAGAGATGACGAAACGTTTTTTACATGGAGTGTAGTTGAAGCATGGAATGGACAACCACACACACAGCCATCTGAGTCAAGTATCTCCTTTGCACCAAAACTGACACTTAGCTATACGGTTAATTAAAAGATACAGAAAATAATGTTAAAACAGTTCTCTACATCTTAGAAAGAAGACAGTGTTCATCTGGTTCACTGCCTTTTTTTTTAAAACAGCTAATTCCCAGCTACTGCATAGTTGCAGATAGCTTACATAGGTGAGTTCAAAATATCTATTTCCAAGCGTATTTTTTACAAAGCACTTTTTGGGAAAAGGGAGTCTTTGGAAAGAGGAGCTATTAGAGTACCACAGTTGAGAGAAGCCAGTAGTTTGTCCTCGAAGGAGATGGAGCTATTTAACAATAGCTAAATGATATTCAGCTGTATCTTAGGATATATAGATAGAGGTATAATGATAGAACGTTGATTATTCACACTGCAAAGTAAAACTGCAGAAGATTAAGGATAATTTGTTACCCCCAACAAATTATTTAGTCCAGGACACGTCAGATAGCATTTATTTGTGCGAGGTTTTGAGAAACATGACTTTTGGGTGGATATAACAGAGTCTCGTGCTTTGTCTTGTTATCTGGTTGAATTTAATTAATTAGACTTGCATATCAGTGATAAGCTCTGTATTTATTCCTATTGCAAAAGTAATTCACTATCTTATATGCAGACTATGTAAAATGTGCAAAGCACATTCATTAGGCTTTTGGCTTTAATACTCTGCTACTGCTCTCTTCCAGATAAGATTGCTCAGCAACGTATATATTTAGAAATTAAGTGGCATGAAAGGGTCATAAAATTGCCTTCATTTGCTCAACATATATTCTCCTTAGCCTGGGAAATTCCCTCTGCAAATACTTCTATATGGATCTATGCCCTTATTGCTACTCTGCCCTCCTCTCAGTATGGGGACAGTACCTGTGTGAGGGCTATACCAGGCTGGGGAGGCTACAGAGCTCTTCCTCAAGCAATCTCCCCATGACAGAAGGCCGATCAGTAACACAAAGCCAGTATTAGAACATAAAGTCAGCTGGGCCTTTAGACCCCTACACTGAATAACCATAGCCATTATTTTTTTGGTCCCAGCTGCATCATAGCTTGTTCAGATCATCCAGTATCTTCCAAACGCTAAAGGAGCACAAGCACATCCATGCACGTGGTAAATTAAATAGCCAGTCAAGAGTTGAGAACAGTATAAAATAATGAAACTTGGATACATATCCATAATTATTTCAAACAAGCATTTAAAGATGGTTACATGAAACAGTAAGCAAGAAAATGGGATCATAAGGGATTAAATAGATATATGCCATTATTCAAAGGAGATTAATTAATCTGAATTAATTTTGGCTATCCAGTGGATATCTCCTATTTTACCTCTCATATTCTGAAAACATCAGGTATGTAGCTGTTATTTGGGTGGACAAATTTTTGTACCTTACTTTCAGGGCAAATCTTAGATCTAAAATAGGAAGTGTAGTGTAGCGAACATACATAAGAAACACTGCCCTTTGCACTAGCGGCTCGCTTATTTTCCTTACAATTTAAACATTGCTTGACTTTATAATCTGGTATTTCACAAGGGACTGCATTAGGTCAGCATGCTTTATCTCATAGAATTTCATGCTATGCTGGCATATTTCTGGTTGAAGGTGTCAGATATGCATTTAATACATATTTTAGGAACCCAGGAAGTGTACCACTGCTGTTTCATAGTATGCTAATTTCCTGTCTTAACACACTGGTAGGAAACCATACCATCCATTCCTTTCAGCCAGTCTTCTCCAGATGTAGAACAACTCCAATGGCACTGAATTTCAGTTTCAGCAGAGATGGAAGTGTACCTCAGCGACTAAAAACTGCTGAGGGTGGCAGAGCAAATTTATCACCAAAAGCACTTTTAGCATGTGACACCAGGCAAACTTTGTGTTAGCCACATGGCTGCTGGAGCAATGCAGCTTGCTTTATTAATAGCATGCATTCAAGAATCAACATGTCAGCATTCTTCTCTTTTCAGCTCCCCAGCCTTCAGGGGAGCCTTTACATCAGTCTGAAAGTGGGGTTTTCTCAATGATGAAACTCTAGCAGTAAATTATATCAATTTACAGTAGTACAGCAGAGCTGGAGCAAAGCTGTAGAAGACACTCTTACTCTGACTTAAAACCCCAGTATGCCACGTTAGCCAAAACCACAAAATAGATACAGCACAACAGTAATGACAAGGACTGCAGAAGTAACAGAAGCAGATGTCCATAAATCCTTCAGGCAATGTCTATATCCCAAGTCTGCTCATTCACAGACCACAGCACAAAATGTGGTTGTAGCTCCTGAACATTTTATTCACCAAGCTGAGTTTGCCCAGCTGTAGTCATTGGTAGTTATTTCTGTTACAAATTATTTGTCATCGTGTCTAAATTGAGTCGCTGTCATAGTGGCAGGATATTGTGAAGCTTATCATCAACTTAAATCAAGTTACACACTAGAACTATGCTTGCATATACTTTGCCATTTGTCATATGTGCTTGAAAAACCTTAGGTGAACTTTATCTGTTGCATATGGTTCAGCAAAACAAGCTTAATACACCCATTAGTACTGTGAAAGCTACCCGTGTTTATGTTAAAATTGGCTGCTTACAGAAATTACTGCTTTCCCTCTGTGAAAACCAACACCAGCCTCTACAGGAAGTACTCTTACTGGAGCTGAACACATTCATGAACCCACAAAGCCTCCCAAACTTGACTTTATTCTTTTAGTATTGGTGGAAGCAGAAATCCCCCATGCCCTGTGCAGCTGCCTCTGAGCGGTTCATGATCTGCGACTCTGCAGCTGCCCCAAAGATCTACGCAATTTTCCGTACAAAATGTAATCAAACAATTTTTTTCCAAAAAAACACACTCAATACACGGGTGAAATAACTCGTCCTCTGTGCCAGGAGACAATTTTCCCCTGTGAGGGAATGTATACACAACTTCAAATGCTCTTCATGGAAGACACCTACTTTGGCCATACATCTACTGTTTACACTCAGTCCATATATTGTCCCACTGATCAGTGTAACAGATAACGTATGGAGCTGGATGCACTTACTCAGGCCACCCAGCAATTTGACAAGGCCATAGGGGAATACTTGCAAAAGTGGAAAAACATGAAAATACACTATGTTGGTGCTCTGGAACACAAAAACCGTATGTTGTGTGTGTAAATTTTGGCAAGCCTAGCATTTTACTGGATTACGGCTGCTTTTATCCTACAGAAAACATGTCAACATTGAAAATGAGGCCCTGATAAGCATGAGCCCAAAGTGTCTCAGTGATTTAAAATTTTGAACAGCAACTTCTAATTATGCAAAATTGACACAATATTAAAAGCAGAACTATATTACACCTGAAGAAAGTACCTTTGTATTTGGGACAAGGGCCATCGTTCATGAATGTGGACTTCAACTGTCCTTTTTGCTTCATCAACATGTTTAAAAAGGCAAGATTTTCATTGCCTATTCAACTACAAATGTAATGTATCCATTTTATCTTTTCATCTGTTAAAAATCATTTAAGGAAGAAATATAAAATTCTAGCTAGGGACCATCAGACATGTAGTTATTTGCGAATAGTCCTTCTACACTAAAACCAGTGATTCTGGGAACAAGCAACTGAAACTTCCTTAGCCATTAGGAGTGCAATGGCCTTCAATAGCACTGCTGGCATGAAGCTCTAAACTTTTAAATCTTCCAAATATTGGACTGTACGATGTACCGTGACATTTATTCTGCTTTGTTGTTCTTCCTCCCAGCTTTTGAATACGTTTCTCATTCTGCGGCTGGCAACAGTGGAAAGAGAAAAAAAAAATATGTAAAGCTTCAGACTACTTATATAAGCAAAAAATTGCCCCAGGAATTTGCATGTGCTGAATCCACTACCTTTCATTTATGGTTCAATATGAAGGAAGGTTACTCAAGCATTACGAATGGTCCTACTGAAGGCAAAGACAACAATGTAAAAGCAGTAGTGACTTCAAAGACAAGACTGAATAAATATCCAGCCTAAAGTCTGACCCTGCTCTTGCCTCCATCTCGCTATGTGGTGGAAGAAAGAAGATTTTTTTTTTTTTTTTTAATCTGAGATCCTTTGTAGATAACACATTACCCTCCCCCCCAACTTTTTTCCTCTATTTTGTTTTTTAAGGGGAAGACTATCCAGATCTGAGGGTGCATCTATCAACAATCTCACCCTTTGATTAATCAGGTGAGAAAGACACCTAGTCACCACAGGAAAGTAGATTCAGACAGAGACGCTGCAAAGATGTCCTGTGACTTGCATTACTGTACAGTGACTTCCCTTTGTTAACATGCTTCAAAGTGAAGTGCAGCAGCAAGCACTAGTCACAACGGAGGAAATACATTTGTAACCATGTTCTCCAGTGAAAAGCTACCAATGTAAAACTAATTGATGAGAACAAATGAGCGCAATTATATGTGGTTTACATATACACGTTAAACACACACACCCCCCTTTAATCATGGGCTGATTCTAAGTTCAATGGTCTTAATCATCACTCTTGTTTTAAGCTAACCTTTTTAGAAAATAATTTCTTTCTTGTGAAATCTCTGAGAAAAATACACTCTTGCACTTCCTCCCTTCGCACCACCAATAAATAGTATGCTAGCATGAAGCTTTTACCAAAAGAAATCAGAAATGTGTCCTCCTTTACCACAAACAACTGACTTCACATTACTAGGAAAATTACTCTTCCTGGAACTGGCAAGTTTAAAACCAGCTAACTCCCAAAGCAAGGACTTCTTTGACTCCAGGCAATAATGGTGGCGCATAAGTTCACTAATCTTGTATGATTTTGATAGTTTTTCCTCCTTCTGCCTCGAAGAAGCATTAAGCAAACAAGGGATATCAAACCCACGCAAAGGACTTTCTATTCAGAGTACGTACTCCTTTATTTCAGGAGAACCTCACATTGCCATTAGCTACTTTTGATTTCTGGTTTTTCTTTCAATTAAGCCACTGTACAAACAAATTGTACAAGAGAGGGTCCCTTGCCCTAGAGGTCTTACCAGCCTGGAAAAAGTCATTGCAAACTAGAACTTTCATTACAAAATGGTCTATACATTAGGTACTACTGTTTCCCCAGGAACGTGCAAACAGAAACCTCAACTGCTGTTAACAGTGTCACTGCATGACTTAAGCAGGCGCTTAAGGCACTGCACGACCCCTCTATGGCTACCACGGTCCATATTCACACGAAACTCATTACAGAATGCAAATGTCCTTTGTGTATTAGCGTCACACACTCATCCTACAGAACACTCAAACGTTCTCCTTCCCCAAGCAATGCAAGGACATTAGAAAGTACAGCTTCCAAATAAAGCTTATTTGTCGATAAAATTAAGTGGCTAATTAGAGAAACTACTAAAAAGCAGCAAAGAATCATGGATGGATATGGTGGGAAGCCTTTTTTTCCTTTGATAAATCTCTCTCCCACTAGAATAAGGCTGTAATCCAGGCTGCTAAAATACTTGAGCAAAATGACACTTGCTGTTTTCCATACAGCTCCACAGGAACAAGCATTAATCTAAGTCACAACATGTCCTACTGTGGTCATGTACATGACGGCATTTGTAAACCACACAAATCTCTGGAGAGCTCAGCGGGACATTAGGTTAAACTCTGGAAGCATTAAGTTCAAATCCTAATTTTGACAAAACTCAAGTTCTCATTGGCATTTTCCATACAGAGTCCTATCCAGACTGGCACAACAATCTGTTATAAGCTTAGTTTAAGAAATGCAGGGATGCTACAGGCCTGGACAGATGTCTGTGCAAATTGTGGGGACTAAATTCAATACCGCTGTGTTACTACTTGGGACCTGTTACTCACAACCATGGCCATTTCTGCATTAAAAAAGATCAGTGAAAACATTGATCAACAAATGCAGAGCAAGCAGTGAAAGAAAGGATACAGCAACATTATTTTGTTTTGTTTATATGGTGTACTGGATTAAACTATTCCCTCTTAAAGACTTCACCCACTTTAATTCCACAATTTACAAACGATCCCTGAACTTGCAGGTTCGCTCCACACACAATGTTAGAAAATATTTCCACAGAAATAAAGAAATAGGAGGCTGCAGTTACAGGCTGAGCCTGCCTCTTCTCAGTGGTCCTTGCCTGATTGAGAAGCACGTGTTGTCAAGAAGATTCATTCTGCCCTAATTATTCAGTCCCCCTAACATATTACCTGCCTCCCTAATCTTAATGAGGACTAATGAGGCAAAATATTTGGCTTTGATGTTCACTCTTCTCTTTATGGAAGCTGTCCTTCATTTTTGTTTTTTTTCTGTGAGATGCTGCCATTTGTTTTGACAACAATGACTGTAAATCTGCACAGGTCAGAAAAATGCAGCACTCAGTTTTGCATCCCTCACATGAGATTTTATCAACAGCATAGCTTGCCTTTTGTCAATGCCTGAATTAGTGCTCCCTCCCCAGTATCCCAGCATACTGTACTTCACAGCTATCCTAGGCCAGCTTGGCAAAGAATAGGGAGTGAAAACTATAAAGGAATTGCTCCTTCCGGACAGGATATCAGGATAGCTTCCAAGGGAAATTTTCTTCTAAATGCAGTAATGTGTTATGCATTGACCAAAACTCAGGTGTCGCATCATGCCATTGATTTCAAAAGACAATTCTGCTTAAAAACTGAGGCATAACATGGGCTCATGTTGATAGCTCTGCCACAACCCCCACTTAAAATCCTTTAAAACTAGAAGTACGACTAAGCCTCACCTTTTCAATTATGCTTATTCACAACCTCTCTGGCTTAAGAGACTTTCTATAGGAAAACATCAAATTGTCAGTTTCATAAACTTCCAATTCCCTTCCATAATAAAACTATGCAGAATTTAATAACGGACATAGCTTTAGGTGCACACAACCACACTGATGAGGGCAGAGAGCATGCAGAGCAGGAGATCTTGTATTTTTATTTTCTGTGATGTAGTTTACGGACTGGACTTTGCCCACAAGCAGCAGTGTTGTTTCCAGATCTTTATCTGAACAGTAGGATTCAGACAATCAGTGTTTTGACAGCTCCCCCATACAGCCATATGTCAGTTTTATTTTGGTATAGACAAAGACTCTCTGTTTAAGCCTTAGGCATCTGTGAACACAAAGCAGATGCATGTAGTTGCATCAGACATAAAGTCTGTCTGGAGAATAGGTTCCAAATGGCAGTGGAAGCACCATCTCACAGTGTAAATTCACTGTACAAAATGAAAAGACAGGTCAAGTAAGACAGCAGAGAACCAGAAGAGAAAATCTGCTTATTTTCGGGACTCGCACACTAAGATGGAAAGTGTTTCTCCTTCAGATTACCACTTTGATTCCAGTCCTTAAGAACACCTTGTGGGAAGGTCATTAGATGGCTCGATCTTGTTCAAAGTCAACGGGGTCTACTTTAGTCTACAGTACTAGAGGCAAAAGGAACACAGAACTAGTAGCTGGTAAGTAATGCATCCTCTCCTCTAACACTGATGATCCTCCCAGATCTGGTTTGAAACAACCTAGTGGGATAACATGACAAAGCAATCTCTGATCTTATGTCTCAAATGTTAACTCCTCCATATAAACACTGGAGTCCCCACTTTAGAGGGTCTTTTCCAGAGCCCTTGTTTTTGTATTGAGGGGGGGGTGTGTGTGAAATGGGGAAATTGCCAGTGTTTTTTATAGACCACAATACATTTCACTTATCTAGGAAAGCTTTTAAAGAGGTTGAATGCAGTCAAGAAGTCTCAGCAGGGAGGTTAAAGTTTGGTAGATTGTAGGTAGACCTTAGGAACCATGGAAGTAGAGTGAAAGCGGTTTCTTGCTGCTTCCCGTGTTCAGCGAAGGATCAGTCCATCTTTTATCTGTGGGTACAGAATCTAGCAATTTCATGAAGGGGAGCAGGTAGTAAAGAAATTTAAAGCTGCTGGATTTTATTGGCTAAATAAAATGAGCATGCAATGGAGATTTGCCTCAAAAGTTTATAAGGAAAGAGCAAGGGGCCTGAGTGCAATTCGACATACATGATTGTTGGTAGATAGAATTGCATTCCATGGCAATTTTCAAAGTCTTGAAATTTGCCTTTATTTGCAATTGAAATGCAAACTTTTTAAACATTATTCATTAAATGGAAAGTGTGTCAAAACATCCATTTGTGGCCTGAAATTTGAGCTTAATGATTCAGAAAAGGAGTGCTCGAGTGTGGATGATCTAACAACCTAACCCTAACCTGCAATGGGGCAGATTCCAGGATTGAAACTCTGTTCCTGATCAGCAGAGCTGAATGTGAAATTTCTGCATAACCATGAGTCTAACTCCCTCTTTCACCAACAAAAACCCCCACCCCTTACATATTCACTAAGCATTTTGGTTTTAATAATGACACGCCATTCAAATTGTACCAGTTATCTCAATTTTTATACAGCTAGTATGAGTTCCCATAATGAAGACACTGTGAGAGACAAACCCTTCAAAAACCCCGAGGGAGTGTGTCAGCACGTACTGACTATGTAACTAGTAGGCTGTGTATTTCCAAACTAAAATTCCTCTGTACTGAAGTTTTGAGCCAATAAGCAGATGCTGTCAGTGGGGATTCTTAGCAGTTATTACAGGAGTTTGGTTCCCAACCAGAGAAGCCAGAACAGGACAGGACTTTCCCCCAAAGGGCTGGTCTGAAAACCTTTTCCTTTTAATCTGCCAGTAGCTGGTCATTGGGAGACTAAACAAACCCAGCAGTTCTTTGCTACTGCTTTTGATAGACACACAAGTTCAAGATGTATTAGCCGTCATGCCAATTCCATCTGTGCTCCACAGTTTGGCAAAGTCAACTAGTAATTTCTCATCCTTCCCAAAAAGGGGTAGCAAAAATTATATGGTCATTCTCACAAAGTATGAGAGGTGCAGATATTATCAACTAGCAATGGGCAAATTTCTGTAAGTGCATTTTATGTAACCTACTATGCTGCTAGGGGAGAGAGAGCTCTTCATTCTCATCTTCATTCTGTGAAGATCAACAAATATTAAGACCAAATATGGTTAAAAACCTGCCTGTACATCAGACAATTTTTCAATTATAAACTGTTGTTTTATTTGAATCACTTCAATCTCTATTATCAATTCTCACTTACAGCTGCTAACAAACCTCCAATTTAATAGTAGCAAATGACAGAACTAGTGCGATACCATATTCTTTGTTGCACTAAAAGTGGATGGAAATTATATTTGAGGGAATTAGATTATAGCTCTACAAACAAGCAATGAAAAGCTCATCGTACAGCAATTCCTACAAGCACTGAACCATTTTCTGATGGGGTTCCTTTTCTAAGCTGTGCATTGTCAGGATTGCGGAGTCTGCTCCTATGGTAGGTATACACAGTCGCCCAGGGCTGAAGCAACTGTTACTTACGTTTCTTTATGAAAATGTTCTGAAATAAAGAGTATGAGAACACCCAGAGCCACTCAAAAGCCAGCAATCAACCTAGTTAGTGCACTACTGTGTCTCGAATAGGCTGGTATCAGAACTGTCAGGTCTTGAAAACCTGAGGTAGGTAACTGCAGATTAGGCAGTTTCTTCCCAACATCTCTAAAGATTGTTCTGTTCCCCGAGGCACAAGAAAAATATACCTGCCTTTCAAATTTCAACACTTTCATTAAGCAACCTCATTGGCTGAAGAAAGCTGCAAAGGACATAACCTACATCATGCCGTTAAAACCTGAAGTACTGCAGTTTACTCCAATTCCTTTTGGATATCATTTCATGATAATATAATGAACGTACACACAGGGATGAAGTACTTTGAAGAGCTCAGATACAAACCTGACCCTAAGCAAAAACAATTGTCTGAATCATGGCCTCAATACTAACAAATACAAGAAGTTCAACACACCAATTTTTGCTCTTATTTATGCAATCAGGTAGAAAATTATCTTTCATGAGACTGCAGAGTCTCCCCTCAGGTGCTCTTTCAGAATTTTTTTCTCCTTGAAAATGCTCATAGAAAAAAAATCTAACACAAAATTACCAAGATTCTGATTATGAAAAGATGGTGTGTGGGAGCAAGAGCATGCTCTGTTTTTAAATAGAGCTCAGTTTGCTTGTTTTATGCCTAGAGGGGAATAAAAATGAAAGCAAGTAAACAAACAAAAATTAGAAGAACTTTTTTTCCCCCATTATTTCCTTTTAGCCAAGCTGATGAGATGAGTCCAGCCAGACTCTCCCCATCCACCTTTTCTCATCCATGTTTCTTGTGGGAATACTGATCAAGCAGGAGAGGCTTTGAACTTATGCATGCACATCTTTCATCTAAAGCTTCCACTGTGGTTTTAAAGAATACAAAACACACATACATTCAAAAGAAAGAGAAGAAAAAAAAAAAGCTGTTGCAACAAATCTACTTTTCTTTTACCCCCTTGTGGAAACAGCAACACAATGCTTTCTCCATTTAAGTAAAAAGCGATCTATACCTGAAGGATCTCTTCACTGACTCTTGGGATGAAAGAATTTAAACTGATTTGAGAAAAGTCAAGGAGCATCAAGATGTGAAGAAATTAGAAACAAGAGAAGAAATAATGCTTCCTACAGCAAGTACTGCTCATTTTAGAGCGGGAAAAACATGCAAGATAAAATCAAAAAGCGGCATCTAACATTATAAATGGGGGAAATCACTAAGCTTAGAGGACTGCACTCTGCTTCCAGGCCATGGAAGCTCTTGTCCAGATGGCCAGTGAGACTGTTCAAGGTGGTAGGTTATACTCAGTATACCAAAGATGACTGTACTTGTGTGATCCAGGGAATTACAAGTGGTCTCTCTCTAACAAATACTCCTAAATGAAGCAGGATATTTTTCTGTCCCTCTGAATATTCAGGCAATACTGAAGTTATTCCCGAGTTACACAAGAGCGGCAATGATGAAAATGCAACCTCAAAACATTATTTGACTTGAACTAGTTAGTCTGATCACTGCAGCTTATGTGGGTTACCATGCAGATTAAGACGTAAAGCTTCCTTCACTCCTTGAATTTACGAACACAAGTTTATGTCAGAGACCAGCAGACTGCTATGCCTGGAGAACATTAAAGAGAAAAACACATGTAGGAATATAGGTACTATATGTCTATCAGAAGCCTAAGATTAATAATGAATTTAGTTGACAATGTTATTGACACCTTGCTGAATTCTGAAGTCACATACTAAGGACCAGCATTAATTAGTGTTCACATTCACAAATAAAAAGGCAAATTTGTTATGAAGCCTTTTGTATGCGTTGGTATTTTGAGACAATAATAATCAAGAGGGAAACAACATTATGACAACAACTTTGCCTTTTGTCAGCAAGGTGAACCTCATGCTTTTCAATTGGATTTGGTCTGGTTTACAAAATTGATCCAGAAATATCATGAAAACAAATTTTAACAAGATTTTCTGCTTTCCCATCTATTATTAAGTAGCCTCGGACTTCGGATTTTCTACTTTTATTTCTTGATTTTCATCTAGACATTAAAATAATACTTAGTGGGTATGTTGAACTTTTGAAAAAGAAATTAGCTGAAAGCAGAAACGCTTTAGGAAAGTAGCACTAAGATTAATAAATCTAAAAGAATGTTTTCAATAGTCGAAAACACTGTTTTTATAATGATGATAATTCGTTTCTCTTTATTAAAGGGTTGGTTGGGACCATGGCGTATTTGCCACAGGCTCCGCTTACTAAACACTGGATCCTATAATGGCTAGCTGAAAAATGGAACTTGAAAGACCTTTATCGTAATTCTGACTTTATTTCTAGAGTCCTGAATGACTTTGGGCAAGTTTTTTCATCTTTTTAGGCCTCAGTTTCCCCCATCTGCAAATGAGAATAATGATATCTATTCTCTTTGCCAAGCACCTTCAGATCACTTAGCTTTTCAGATGACATTTCATTAAGTATTATTATCACTACTCTCAGTTTTTCCAATATAGCTAAGCTAAAAGTGAGGTTGCAGTGACATTTCAGTAGCAAACTCATTTTATAGCAAATTTTGCTAAAACATTTAATTGGAGATAAGTACATGACATAGATGAGAGCATGTGGTGGAACAAACTGATAGCAAATATACAGACTAGAAAATATATTTGGACTAATCAGTATCCATTTTTGTATTTACTTTCTGCAAACTTTTCAATAACTGCATTTTACTAGTCCAAATATGTAGGAAATGTGAATTTGAAACTCATATGTGCAACTATTCAAAGTATCAAATTGTATAATGAGTTGAAAGAAAAAAAAATCCCATTCTAGGAAACTGATGTAAGACACCCAGCAGAAGTAAGAAACTTGGGATCACCAGATGTAGGTAAGAAATTCCATAAGAAAAAATGGTCAATATTAGGGCATTGGTTTGGGAAAGAAAGGAGGCCATGAATTACTTACCATTCCAGTGTAAATGTAGTAACAGAGAAAACTGATAATGGGAAATCCACACATGGGAAATCCAATCACACACAAAAAGAGACAGAAATTAATCATATAAATTATTCACTGGAAAATTATGGCTAAACTGTTATAAGACTTTTTTTTTTTTTTACTGGTCTGAAAGACCACAGCTTAATATTCTATGAAGAAATGGTTGATTTCCCACACCTGTGTTAACTACTTGTATATCCCAATTAATGTGAAATAAATTGCATTCCTTTTGAATAAATCATGCAAGATGACAGTCCCAAACTATTTTAGAAGACTACCCATTTTGTTCAACTTATAGTAGAATTACTATTATTTAATTTATAAATTATAGGTTGTGTGCATAATTATTGTGATTTTTATTAAATACACTTGTACAGGGAAAAAAGAAAGTTATTTCATACTTTTTTTCCCTCCATTAACTATTTGGAGTTAGAAATAAAAGCAGTGAGACAGTTCATTAATACCTGGGTTTTTTGAATTCTGGACAGTGGGGAAACAGGGAAGGAAGTAAAGGTTTGTTGGGTGGAGACAATCCATTGATCATTACACCATGTCAATGTGATTTATACTTTGGATCTCTATAGGTTACCAGTTGTTGGGAAATAATTTCTGGATTGTGTCCAGAAATGTGTGATGTGTAGATGTTTCTGCATTACTGGTACCGTACAAGTGTCTGTGATTGCACAGAAAAGGCCAAAAGTAACCCCTTGGATCATGGAGCTCATGCTCTCGTCTTACAGTGTTATAGGATGGCTGGGTTTCTATCAGTGATTTGGGTTAGGATAGGAAAGGAGACATTTGTTAACATCAGCAACTTGTACAGAAGTTTTGCAGTGAAATCAGCATCCAGTGTAGCCTGTGGTGGGACAGCAAGAAAGATGATCTCACTCCAACCTCCACCATCCAGCTCTTCACTCTACCTTTTCTTTGGCCTTTATGGGTGACTTGCCCTTGCTCCCATCCTCTAGTGAAGTATTCCTCACAGCTATAGCTCTAAGACAGTTACTCAGGCCAGAAGAGTGAGAGCCACTTCATTATGAGATAGTCTTGTACTAAACCGCAGAAGCATCCTGAAGGCACATCACATGTTTGTATTTTAATAACTTGCATGCCTAACCTGCACTCCTAGAGTAGAGCCTTAGGGCAGGTCCAAGCAAGTTGAAAAGAAAACTCCTGTGCTGGACTGTACCCAGGCTCATTAACCTTGCCTCTGAGCAGGGTTAATTAGATTAGACTAGGCCTCAAGCTAACACAGTGACTGTTCTGCATTGTGCCATTTCCACATGCCCTTGAGCTGCATCAGCAAGTGTGGGAAAGCAATTTCATAACGTTCCAAATGTGATTAATTTTGCCTCATAGGATCATTCCTTCTTCCTACTGACAGGATAACTAGATGACACTTCTGGGTCTAGTCTTCTGATCCTGCATCTGACTTCTGACTTGCTTAAGGTAGATTACTCTTTCCCTCTTCTCACAGTAGATAAAGGAGGAAAAAACACCAACGGCAACAGTCGTACGTACACTCAGATCTTTCCATAGTGCCGACTGTGCGCCAGGCCAGAAGAATAGTGTCCTGCTCAATAGTAAGTAGTGTGAGAGTGCTGATGAGGAAGCAGTAAGATTATAAAGGTTTCCATACTGTTCAGCACAGTGCAAATCAGAGATTTGTAAGCTAGTATTTAATGCAATCCAATTCATGAACCGTAAACAACTGGCTCAGCTATCTCAGGCACACCATGGAGCTGATGTGACAGTTCTTGTAAATCTGAACTGGTTGTGTGTCTGATACTACACCTTATGAGAAATGAGGTTGCTTGCACCTTATTCACATCTAACACAGTACTACACTGCACCACACAGAAGCACACACCGACTTCCTTAGTTCATCTTCAGTTACTTTCAGGACATTAGATTTGTGCAGCTGCCTTGGGACAATATATACACATATTCATCCGATATCAAGTGTCATAAATTGCAGTGTGATAAATTGCATTATAATTCCATTTTAATAATTGAATTATTAATCCCATCTTTCCAAACTCACTATTATTTTCCAGGCTTCCAAACACCACTAAAAATTACAAACAGCTCTTTCTTTCTCCAAAAATCTATCCCAAACTGTCCAGATCCAAAGTCAAGAACCGTAACATTCAATTCCTGTTTCAGCGGCAGCCTCGTCTTATGACCCTCCAGTATTAAAGCAATCAAGCAAGTTTAAACTGCCAAAGTACTACTGACTATAATGTAGTGATTGGTTTACACAGGGTACTTTCACGTTTCTGCTCTTCCCCTTGGACATTGATATGCATATTTACTGTGGACCAGTATAAGGCAGTGAGGAACACTTTGCCAGGAAACTGCTATCTGAAAAGTCAATCTTTCAATTTAAGATACTTTTTTAAAAAACCATCAGTTTTCTCAATGGATTTCAGGTCCCATAGTTCACTTTATACATACTACCCTTTTCTATTGAGCAGCCAGCTCCGTCAGGTTGCTCACAATAGGGTGAGAAAGATGAGTGCATCAAATATTACAAGTATCTGCATGGCAGCTGCGGGAGATACAGAAGCCCTGGGAATAAGAAAAATGCCTCTTCAGATTAGCGATTTTCTTATGTTCAAGCCAAGAGAATGATTTAATATGAGAGAGTTAATTACAGGTAGCTGTATTGATAGGCAATTCCAACCTCAGAGACTGGATTAAATCCATTCATTGTGTGTGTGTATGTCTGTTCGTAGATGCTTTCTACTTGTTATCTGAGGAAATAACAATAACGGTTGTTTGTTTATTTTCTCCACTATAATAAAAAGACAGAATTTTACTTTCTTTTTTTCTTCTAGAAGGATCTCTCAGGCTTGGAAAGAAAATTTAATTGTTGCACTTTGATAGACAACATTCAGATCTTTTTAATCTTTATTCTGGGAGTAAATTTTCCTGCAAATTTCCTCCTAATTACAGTTCTGATTAAAGTAAGCAGTTCCATAGTTGTGATGGCTTTGTAAATCACAGTTACTGGCTGCTTCTCTTATGGTGAACAGGAACTCACTTTGTAATGAAGTTTTACTATGCAAAGTGGATGAGCAATAGTGTTATTAACTTTTATCTTAAGTTACCTCTCATGCTTTAATATATATATATATCTCCATTCCCTCTTTGCATGCCAGGTATTGAACAACGATCATTACAAATTCCCACATGAAAAGGAACCAGGTAAGAACTTCCTCTTTGTTTTTACACCGTACTTGGAAGATGTAAAATTTGAAGCTTTAAATAATACACCGATAAAAATATGAGCTAAGAACCTCAAAACCAACCAGAAGTTACTGGATTTTGAAGAAGAGTTGAGAAAGAATAGATTACTTTTATTTCATTCTCATATAAAACCTGCACTCACACATATGCTTATTTGTAAGCCCGTGACCTTAATGGGTCCACTTTACCTACTTTGTCATATTACAACTATCATCAATTTGGAACTGAGAAATTCTCTCTGAAATTGCCGCACAGAGACAATTTACAGAAATAACATACAATCATATGAAATTGAGGGGAGTATGCAACAGAACTTATGCCCAGTTTTTGCAGATTTAAGTGGAAAAACACTAAATAAGCCAATAGCAAAATTCTCTGGGATGCTATGGAAGTTCAGTTCCGCAGGCACAACAGAGTAACCGAAGTAAGACTTCTCTGATTTCTTCCTGAGTAAAATTCTGTAGAGCCTACAGAACAACCTAAATATAGACAACCTAAATAAAGCAAATAACCAGTGGAATAAATCAAGAGACAAAGTGATGAATTGTCCACGTTTTGACACCTGAAGTGGAGAACAGCAACCTTCCAGGAAATTACTTGGCTCATTGTAAGATTAGCTGGGCAAAATTGCAAGGCACATGGTAGAAGTCAAACTATATAATCTAATATTTCCCTTTTGATTAAAAAAAACCTATTCTGTCAGTGTAATAATCCTTGTGCAGGTCTGAAACCCAGGGAAACTGGTGTTTAATATTGTGCAAAGATAATTTATCGTGAATATAAACTACTTTTTTGGGATCAGATCTGCAGAGAATGAAGATCCAAGTATGTACCCCAAGATACAGAGACGGGATGTTGCTCTGGATCAAAGGCAAAAGCAGGCCATACATGGCACCAGGGCTCTACACGGAAGATTTCTAAAATCCCTTAGCAATAGACCTGGACATGTCAAACCACGAAAAGCAGATTTAGAGAGAAACTCATCATCAAGATTATTACAGAAACAAAGAAAATAAATTGTTTTGGTACTTGAGTGTGAACTCCTGAAAATTCCAGTCACATAGACAGGTTCTCTACAACCATTATTAAATCTTGTTAGTAACTGTTTACCTGATATCAGATACTGTTATCCTGATAACTGATACCTGATATCAGATACTACTAAAAAAGCAAATTTTGAAAAGACAGCTCAAGTGATGATTAAAATCAATGTATGGTACGCCAGAAAAACCAAACCACAAAACTAGTCTCACAAGACATGCCAAACCACTGTGAATACTTGCAAATACAATTACAAAGGCAAATTATTACTGAAGCACAAGATCACTGTAAACTTCATATATTCAAGTATTAATATTTCCAATTTGTATATAAAATTTCAATACTGACGACCTTTAGCCATATCAAATCCAGAAAGTCACCACTCTAAAGCGCAATGTCTGTTTTTGCATCTAGAATTACTACACTGGCCACATGAATGCTCTATTCTACCATTCTGCAATTGAAATGTTTGGCCAGGAAGGAAATCAGTCACCTGGCACTGAAGTTTGTTTAGCACATAATTTGCCTACTCAGTGATAGAAATTCCCTAACCACCTTAGCCACTGATGCACATAAGAGTTTTTCAATTCAAGTCAATTGGTTATTGTCTTATTTCCAGAAAGTCCTTGCCCTCCGGGGCAACCTTTTAGGCCTTTGAAGACTGTTATCGTGGCATTCCTCAGTGTTTTCTTCAGTTAGCTAATCATACCCAACTCATTAAAAGTTTTCCTCAGACCTCACATATCTTGGACCATTCTCATTGGTTTCCTCCAGTCTCACTCTACTGGCTCCAGAATTTTCTAAGTGTGGTGCTCAAAACCAGACATAGTACATGAGCAGAGATATTCTTAGGGCTTAGCAACATGCAAAGGATTTCTTTGCATATCTCAGACTTGTTTTTAATAGGGCACAACATTTTATATCCCACAATGATATTTGGTAATAACAGGAGGCCATTGACTTGTGTTCACTTTAGAATCCACTGGCTCCTTGTCCACAGAGTTTCTGCCTGGCCCATTCCACATCCTAAATTTGGGCAGATGGATCCTCTTATTGAAGTACTGCAGTTTGCATTCAGCGTTTTTCAGTCCTGTTTATTTGAGGTGATTCCACCAATTGGCCAAGATTATCCTGTACGCTTTCAGAGTACTCAAGGCTTTTCCCTAGAGCTTATTACCATTTGCAGATGTATTAAGTGCACTCTTTGTTTCATTATCCATGATATTAACAATAAAAACACAAAATAGTACCAAACTCAGGATGCAGAAGGAAATACAAAACAACATTTCTCTTCCTACCTGTATATGTTGATGCTG
The DNA here is from genome assembly GCA_031468815.1 of Morus bassanus. NCBI lineage: Eukaryota > Metazoa > Chordata > Aves > Suliformes > Sulidae > Morus > Morus bassanus. The sequence goes on from CM062583.1 coordinate 11,801,545, forward strand.
TAAGCTAACATCTGTCACAGAGTTAGAAAACATAATTGAAACACAGGATAATGTAAGGCTAATTTAATCTTTCAAAAAGTAAAAGCCCACAACAAGCTGCTGGAAAACACAAATGAGTCAGTCTTCCAGATACAAGACCATTGCTTTTAAATAATTATTAATCTTGCCTCAATTACACAGCATGTGATTCAACCTCTGCATTGCTATTAAATCCACAGGGAGAGGTTTTCATACATAAAAACATAGGATTTACGGTGCTGGGTCTTTCCCTTAAGATGATTTGGAAAGTGCTCCCTGACCACTAATCAAAAATGTCTGACATTTTTCTTCTGACTGACAAATGTTAGAGGCTGATGTTGCCCGCAAAATCATCCAGACTACATCTGCACTCTCCTTAAAAGCTTGAGCAACGAAGAGGCCAGAGCACAAAATTTGTCTGTCATTAAATATGTCTATTTTGGGGAAATGGAGAGCAGAGAGAACAAACTGCACCATTCCTTTCAAGAAAGGCAGGCACCAGGAAGAAACAGTGAGGAAGCTTCCACTGCCTGTTCTTGTGCCACAAGATCAGTGCACATATGTGCGTGTGTATGGATTTAATTTTCAAGGCAGGCAATTTTCACAGGCAGCAAATCTACTGTAATTAAAATCAAGGAAAAAAAAGAAAAGGAGAGGGAAGTTACATCTCAAAATTCTTCTGATTTTTTAGGCAATTGAGGACATAAAAAGTTCTCTCCTTTCTCCTTACCATAATCCTGTTGCTTGTCTATTATGTATATATGACACTTCAGTATACGTGGCTTAAATGACTTAGCCTCAGTCTAAAGGGACATTGAAGAGTATTAGATGATTAGAGCAGAGACTCGCCAAACAGAACAGGGACTAACGTCCTTCCTGGAGATTTAACACTTTTGAAATCCTTTATCACCTATATAAGTTGCAAAATTTATGATTCATATGGAATGATATTATTAAACACTACTGCTATCACTCATTTTCTGATGGCATGAAGAAATGCACTGCATTGTTTACAGGAGATACAAGGTTAATGCTACATGACAGACTGTGCCTCTATTTTTCCCCTATGCAGCAATATGATGGAAGATTGCAAAAGATCTGCTCAGGAAGAGGTAATTATGTTGTATATGCAATTCCTATTTTATTAGGAAGTTCTGACCATTGACTCACAATGCATTAGCCTTGACTCTCAGCTCGAGTCTAGCACAGTGCCAGAGTTAAGTCAGACACCTGGAAATTCAAAGTAGCTGCCAAAGGTCTCTCTCCTGAGTCGAAAAAGTCAGTGCATACTCAGTATTGGCACCTGAATTCAAGGTGGATCCATTCTGCTTAGGCCTTTTCTAGTAGCCATTATACACTTTTGACATGCTCCACTGGAGCTTGGAAACAGCCTGAGTAACATTAAATTGGGAAATCATCCCTAAATCCCAACAGCACCGCATATTCCAGCAACTTATTATTGCCCTTATAAAAACTGTGTCGTACTGGGAGCACTACTTAAAAGTTCCCAGTTTATCCTGGGGGCCTCGAGACCTGTGTGCCAACCAAACACATCTGTCAATTAACTGCCCAGACCCAAGCCACACGTTTGCAGATGACCTACTTGTTACTTGTGCCAGAAACCCAGTGGGCTACTGCATTGTCATTCCAGCATTTTTCCCCGTGCAGGATGAAGACTGTCACTTGGTGACTGGTGTCACCGTCACATCGGCGCACTTACACAGTCACCGCTCCTTCTGCTCCCTTACACACAGAGGTGAGCCGAGCCCCAGCTCCCAGCCCCCGGCGCACCACCTCGTGGGGCCGGGACCCCCGGCCGGGGACACTGCCCTCGGCAGCTGCCTCTAGGCTGGGCCGGAGCTGGGTGCACACTTGGAGCCCAGGTCGTGCTTGGCGTCTTGCACGACCCGATCTGCAGGGGGTCCGGGTGAAAGTGAAGTTTAGATGGTACCAACAACGTGGCTGAGGATCTGTTTAGACCCTGCCTGTTCCTGGCGCTGGGCTGCAGATGCAGGGCCGGACCTGCAGTGAGAGCCCACTTACACCACAGCTGCTTCCTGGGGTGCCATGGGGATAGCCCTCAACGCTGCTCCCCTCCAGATGTGGTTAACAACTTGTTCTGTTTGTAAGAGTAACCCAGTGAAACAGTCCCAAGACTGCTCGGTTGGTCACCATGCGTCCCCTGTCAGGTGACAGGTTAACTGGAGGTGCTTTTGCAGCCCTCGGGAGTCCTTTTTGCAAATCCCACTTCCAGTGCAGAAGCTGCCCAGTCCTATACTCAGAGCAACCACATCAGTTCCTCTCATCAGCTAATCTCCCACTTGCTCCCCAATTTATTGCTACACCTGCTGCCAATCATCCCCAATAATAAATGAAATTATCTTGTTAGTGACAAATCACAGAACCACCCCAAACTCTCACTCCTCTTTTTATATTACTGCTTCTTGTGCTTTGTTGGTGCCTCAGCAGTACAGAGCTCATTGACTCATGATCTACCCATTTAATGTGCCTGGTGGGGAAAAGCAAGTTCACAGAAAAACAGAAAAAGCAGAATAAAATATGTACAGATTACATAGGATGCTGGTGTTGCAATGCGCTGGGCAAGCAGAGATGACAAGAACATAGGTGAGAGAAGGCAGGCGGATGTGGGACAAATTGTACAGCTTAGCAGACAAAGAACAGAGACTGAAATAGGCAGAGATGAATGCACATGACAAGAGACAGTAAATGCAAAACCAAAATAGACAGCAGCAATTGCTATAGCCTAAAATGCTGTCATTAGTCCCAGCCAGGAAGCCCTAACAGCAAAAAGGATAGATTCAGACAAAAGATAAAATCAGCTGAACTAGGAAGAATCAACCAAAAAAACCCCACCAAAAACTAGTGAGCAATATAAAATCACTTAGGAGCCTATTGATGCCATTTTTAGATAGTCATTTGCTAAAAACAGAACACAGAAAGAAGAGTTGTAGTATTTCTGGAGAATAGACCTGGCTCAGCCTGCCTAAGCATCCGATTCTGCCACGGAACACAACTACCTGGGGTGCGCTGCAATTGCCCGCAGCCACATGGGGATTGTGGAGTAGTTACTGCAGACTGCTGCAGCAACGAGAAATTCATCTCCTAATTCAAACCTTACAGAACCATATGGAACAAAATACCAAAACTGAGATGCTGATAAAGTCGAAAAATTCTGCATTGAAAAGCTTCCTTATGTCACCAGAGCAATAAACCATGCAAGTTGCCGTAAAAAAATCTCCGAGCTCTAATTCAAAGCAAAATCTCAAGTAATTCAGTTCTGAACAGAAAGTAGCAGTCATTCTACTTGTTGGTCCAAACCTAGGCCAAGTTAAGAGTTCAGAGCAATTCCTTCTCTTCCAGACAATAATTCTTCCTGAAGGAGAATATTTAATGCAGACTGTGAATTGCTTGATTTTTATCAGGAGGTTCAGGAATTTGGCTGCAACAGTTTGCTATAAGACGACTTTCAACAGCACTAAGGAAAGCTATCTCGCAGCCTTAAAGGAGCACTTAGCCTTTCTCTGAGAAGGTCCTTTAAAATGAAAAACTACTGCCCGAAGATTGATTAAATGACCACTTAATTAGATAGAGGAGATCTACTGGTAATATCTGACAGCACTGGGAAAAAAAATGTGTGCCTTTAAAGAAGCTGAAAAAATGAAATCTCCTATGTTTCTGAGATCCGACAGACAACACATCTACGGCAGGAAATGGTTTAAGTGCAGGCTTGAATTATTTATGCTTTTTAGGACAACTTTAGAGAATAAGGTGTTTCAGACTACACTGAGACTAAATTCTCAGTCTCAGTCTAAATTGAGACTAAATTCTCAATTTAGTCTACCTTATACTTGTAATAATTAAATGAAATATAACCTCCAAATAAATACATCATCGTATTAGTTTAGACTTGTAAAGCAAACCAAAAAAAAAAAAAAAATCAAAGTGTAACAAACTACTACTGCATTCAAATTTCACATCCTATTTTCATCCAAACTAAGGGCCCGGATGCACTCTTCTGGTTTAGTATGCAGAAGGGATAGGCTCTCTTATGCACTCTAAAATCTCGCAAAATCTTTTCAGGTTAAGATTCAGGATGTCAGCCTGCTCTTCTATTCTTATCAGAATAAAACAGAAGGAAGAGTACAATCCTTTTCAGAGAGTATCACTTGAAAAAGAAAAAAATGAAAATAGGAAAAAATAACTGTATTTTTAAAAAGGTAATAGTTAAAAAAAAATGCAGCACAAAACAACCCCTGGACTCTTCTACTCCTGAATTTTATAATACATACGCTACAGAATTACTGATATGCATGACCTTTCAAACAACAGCCAAAAACATCTCAGAATGTCAAAGGTTTGTTGATATCATCAAATACACAGCCAATTTCCAGGGGAAAAGGAATAAGCACTTTTGAAGGTGTACGTACAGTTGTGTATGGGTAGCAAGAAGAAAGCATAGTTAGGAAATGCCAACTTCAGCTATCGGCTATTAAGCTGCCAGTTTACAGTCCTCCTGCAACAGGGATGTGCTAGACAGGAACAGACAGGCTGCGAGTTCCCCGTTACAGACAACCCAGCAGGGTATCACCGGAACATTAGTAAGGCAGATCTTTCTCAAACACAAGAGGTCAGCCTGTAATAGCTTCCTAGAGCATACCGAGGGGCAGGCGCAACTGCCTTGCAGCTCCTTTTCTTTCAGCTGCCCAGGAGGGCAGCCGTGCCCCTGTAGAACAAGCTCAGACTCCTCTAGGATATGGCATCCTGAGCTGTCAAGTAAGCTCCTGGAATAGCTCTTCTTTCTCTTTGCTCGAGTGGTTTTGCCAACTCAGTTGCTGCTCTGGGTGGTTCAGAGGAGGACGAATGTCCCAACCTGTGCCACAATCGGTGGCAGAGGTCAGAAACCCTGCCACTGCCATTAGCCTTCCAGGTTAGAGTGATGGACAGAACTGGGAGACACATTTACCGGTTAGCACAGGAAGCAGACCAGAACAAGTAAGCTCCTTCTTACACTATTCTGTAGTACTCTGTTCTTACAACTAATGAGAGAGGGGGAAATTAAGGAAAACCTATTTAGCCTTATTTTTCTGGAAAGATGAACATCCACTAGCAATGATCACAACCTCAAAGGCCTTCGGAGTACTCCAATACCACAAACAAGTTAGGTTCACAGGACTGCGGGGACATGTGTTGAGATGTTTCATTAATCTACCTACAATATCCTATACAATACTACTAAGACAGAAAAAGCATTATACATGTTTAGTTTCCTGTTTTGAACTGGTCTGTTTGGAGCTGTAGATACTTTAATCTAAAATTAAAGTGTCTACAACTTCTCTTCTAACCGACAGTAATAGAAATCCCACGCAGTATTCTATATTGTAAATTAATGTGAAACAAAATGAAACAGAAGAAACTCCAAAAACTTCTATGAAAAAAAGCTTCATCCTTTCTGGTCTTTCTTTTTAAGAGACACTGAAAAAAAATATAGTTATTGCCCAACTGTTTAAAATTTGCATCATCTCCTGAAAAATTATCCATGGCATGCGCAGTTCCATTTGGCACAATGGAAGTGCAGAATAAAAGAGACCTCATTAAATGCACCCCTTGGTTTAGGCAGATGGGAGAGTGCTTAATACCATTTTAGTCCTCATCTCACTTGCTCCTGCAGAACAGATGTAATACGTAATTCACCATAGATGATGGCATTTGAGATAATTCAAAAATCACTGATAAGATGAAATTATATCAAGCTAGATACAGCCATCTGCCATGATTTTGAGGATTCACCTGACAGGCACTTTTCTCATGAGTTAAGCTTCAGGATACAGAGGATTTTGTACATATACATTTGAAAGAGTAGACATATAAAACTGTATTTCTCAGGTATCCACAAATGTGTTTTGTTCTGTTCTAAGAAAGCTGTAGCCATTTATACAAGCCTAGACATTCAGAGAAGCTGGAGACGTGTCTTTTGAAGTAAGGGAGATCTAGCATGTTATTTATAACTCGTACTAGAATAGTGTCTAGATGTCCAAGGAAAGAGACAGTAACTATACCAACTTAATCTACCACCAATCAACCAAAAGATGGTACGACAGGAACTTCGCTTGGCCTGAGACTGTACTTATAGCAATATCCCCCAAAAGAACAAAGGGGTTTTAAACTGAAAAGCAGTTTTATTTCAGCAGAAACTAGAATAGGTGACTTTTTTAAAAGAACAGCAAACCCTCAAACATCAGTCAGTGAGATGGAAAAAAATAAAGGACAATAGGAAATTATCTCCTCCCCAACCATCATATCCTTACAAGGCAGGATCGGATCTTTCTTCTACCTAGACTTGGTGGGTGGCAACAAAGTCTATACAGTTTCCCAATTCTCTTTCTTCCCATCCCTATTGTGAAACATTAAAGCAAATGAGCAAAACATTAAAACAAAAAGGTGAAACATTAAAATAAGCATGAAAAAGAAATGCTGTCCAGTATGGGTAGGAAACAAGGTTGCTATTACCCTCATCTTACAATATTTCCAAGAGAGATGCAGACATTCAGAGTGACTTGCCCATCATCACAGAGAAAGCCTATGACTGAATAAAGACCTGAGCCCAGCTCCCCTAGTCCAGCAGGCCTTACGCTTTAGCAAGGAGTTTCGTAGCCTTGCTATATAGCAGGCTTCTGAATAAGGGCATCTGGCATCCTTTGTCCTTGCTATGTTTTTATCGTCAATAGACAAAACAAGGAGGGCTACTGTACAGCATCAAATGCCATTATTCAGAGTTCCTTAATATGTATTATACATGAAAGTCCAACAGACGACTAATTCTATACATGGCATATTGTAGTTTCCTTCATGGCTGTTGCAAACCCTTCACTCAATTTAATAATAAATGAGAGGCAGTCCTGCGTACAAAGGGGCTCCTGCCTGGAACACCAAACTGATAGGAATTGCCTCGTGACACAAAACTCTCAAACAGAAATATCTGACAAGAGCAAAATAAACATTTAAGTAGAGAAAACATGGATCTGCTGGTTGACAGATCTACAAATAATCCCTTTTGCCCACTACATCCTGCTTTGCACTCACCAAATTCCAGTGCAGAGGATTCGCCCGACTGCCAGGGCTGCAGCAAAGCCGACATAGTCCATTCTGAGTTTCACTCATACAATTTCCAATACAAAAATACAGAATAGAGTTAAAAAGGATATAAGTGCTGAATGACCACGCCCAGTTTTCTGTATTTACACCTCTGCAAAGTAGTTGAAAAATTGAACCTTACAAAATACACCACAGCTGCAAAATGTTTTTCAATGAGAGTTTTGTCTTTTCTCCTTATCGAAAGTTACAGGATGATGAATTTTCACATTTTCTAGTTACATGTATGTGGAGAAGGTATCTGACTCTAGGAGCTGGCAGACAGAAAAGGATAACAAGATGCAGTGGCTGGAAAGTAGTGCTAGAAACAGTCAACCACACTAAAAGGATTTTTTTTTTTTTTTTTTTTTGCCCAGGAGGTAATGGAATTACCAACTGGAATTACTCACCAAAGGGTGTAGAGAATTCCCAATTAATTGAAGGCCTTTAAACTGAGAATTTACATTTCTCTGAAACCCTTCTTTGGTTTGCCCATTGGGCTCAATGTGGAACTGGATGAAAAAAACCAACTGTTAATTGCAGGACTTGCTCTATTTAGTTCATCAGAAACATACTGTTACGTGTCTGAGGGAGAGCATAAATAAACTCCAGTCCCTCACGGCACACACTGCTGTCTTCCATTCCAGCTCCATGTGCCCTTTTACAGACTTTGATGCGCTCAGATAGGCCAGATATAACCCACTTTCCTGCTTCTAAATGTGATTAGTCCATCAGCTCCCGAAATTCTGTTAAGTTCTGTGTTAACTTTTGATAAGCCTAAAATGCTTCTTATCGTGGAAAACAAGCAAACATTCAAGGAGTAGGTAAACTTCTTTGCTAATTTTTTTTTTTTTTTTTTGGCGTATGAAGTTCATCTGATTATTGAGGCAGCAAGTTTTTCTTGAAATACCAGGATCCTAAAATGTTATTAATTTTTACAAGGAAGCAATTTCAATGGCAGTCTTTATATAGATTCAGTGGTCTTTGCTGTTGATAGATAGTACTAAATAGATGCCATGATACTAAACGCTTCAAGACCTTCGAATGCTGCATTAAATGACCACGAAAACCAAGAAAGTATAAACTTGTTACAGCTGCAATCGCTCACTCTCATTTATTATTATAATGCTGCATGAATGCAGAAAAAGTCAGCCTACCTCTGACTTAGTTCTGAACCACTGAGGCAGGGACTATATTGTATATATCCATAATTCAAACAAACTGCCCTGCTTCTTGATGAGTTTCAGCACACAGAGAAGTTCCCAATTTCACAGTACTTTGAGAAATACAGTTTCAGTGAACTTCAGTGCTTTCTCAAGTCTACAATAAAAAAAGTCTTCTTATCACACACAAGATCACTGCACTTTCATACCTCTCCTTCATAGTCTAACTTGAAGCATCCAATACTAGCACTGTTCTATCACTTTTGGAATAAGTTCTTTAAGAACTTATAAATGAGCACTTGAAGAATTCATGTACTCATCTGTCCATTTAATTATATCTCCAAGCTAAAAAGGCTGCCTGTGTAGACATACATTTTGCAATACTATTATATAAATGTTTAAATAGCTGCTGCAATTCAAAGATGCTTGCAACAATTTCAATCCATAGCTTTAGAGACAAAGTTAGGAATAGCAGCTTCACACATTTTAGAATATTCTGGATAGTAAACAGGATCCTTCACATACAGTTTGTGTATGCAACTTGTATTTCAGTCTTCACTGAACAGGAGAAGCATTTTAAGATGTCAGATTCTAATTATAAAGAAAAATGTACCTTCCTCTGTATTCAGTTCCTGGCAGATGTCACAAGATTAAGTGGACCTGGATAATATTTCAGTTTCAAACAATTACAACATTTTCCTTTAGTGCTTTTCCTAAACATCTGCTAGCCAGCCTAGGGTAACGGAAAGCATTTTAAGGGTATGTCACAGTATTAGCAAACTCAACACCAAGGCTTTGGACAAAACTGCCAAATTCAAACATCTCTAGCCTTGGATTTAGTTCAGGGCCTCTCTCTTCCAATTTTAAAATCCAAATTACAGTTTTCAAATGCTTAACTATGACAGTATGATGAAAGTTGCCTACATATGATCATTTTAAAATGAGAAGTACAGTATTGACTAGGAGTCTTAATGACTTGATAGAGGAAAGCTCTCAGTAGCATCAGCACTGACTAGCCTTAAAGGAAGTTGTTGTTATACAGCATTTAAGTTACAGTTGAAATAACTTCTGGAAGAGGTTACTCATTATGTAGCACATATTGTACAAACCATTTTCAAAGCTTCTGCCTTGATGGATTAGGAGTATAATACTGAGTATATATATACACATATACTTTATCCTTTGCACCATACCTTTACCACTAGGATCACTATTTAAAATGTGTAAAATTGGTCAGCAGTTTCCAAAACAAACTCTCAGAATTCAATAGAGAGAAAAAAAAAAAAAAAGGTGGATTGCACTCTGATTTTACACCATTCCTTCCATTCCTCTAAGAATTATACGGCATATAGCATACATATAATATAGCATATGTATAAGACATTACCTTCTCTCATTTCTCCTCAGACCTTCTTTGCAGGCTTCTCTCTCAGCTAGGGCCAATCAGACTTCAATGCAGCGATATATTTTATACAGGCCAAAGCTCTGGCTTTCAGCTTCTTTTCTAAATCTCTCATGCATTGTTTTTCCCTGCTGGTGATTGCTACTCCTGCCACTTTTGGTCAAAATACATTTTTTAAATATTTTTTGTGTTTTTGAATAAGTTTTACATCTGGTATGTCCATAGACGTCTATTCAATCCCACTCCCCTCACAATTGCTTAGCCCAAGGGAACACTTAAGCCTGAACTAAAAATACAGGTGCCTAAGTACCAAGCCACAGGCAGAGCCAGAACAACCAGCATTTACCTCCACCGCTAAGGGAGAGCAGCAGAGTGTTTGGGACACTAGAGAAGAATTGCTGAGTATAGAATAAACTTCCCCGAACCAGCAATATCTTCCCCGCTGGGTCCCAGCTCAACAGCACAGGAGAGGAGTCAAGCCTAAGGCTCTCTAGGACAGGAAGCCCTGAGCTGACTCGAGCTCAGCTCCAGCTCCTTGGCCCCTAACAAGCAATAAAGCAGAAACCCCCGCAGCAGCTCAGTCTCCTCATGCCCTGGCAATTCCAGGTTACTGGACGTAAGCAGTAGGGGAAACACGTTGTAAGCACTAAAATCAGCTGATGTGATTCTGACTACCTGCCGGGAACTGTCCTGACAAAGGACGTGACACTTGAGCGTAACCACTTTCCACAGATCTAATGGCTGGGTCCGGACTGCGCATCCATAGCACAGCTGCTTCTCAGTTCACTTGCTTTTCTACGGATGTTTCCACAAAAACATGCTGGAATTAGAATGAAGCATTACCAACCTTTCTTCCTATTGGTCTTGCTATCATTACCTGCCAGTTAATCTGCTTTCATTTCCAGTCTTCCTCACATACCTTTCTAGTATCAGACACTATGAACTGTGGTTTCTGCACCAACTGCTGAATACACAACTGGTGTTTTGGGTTGCTTTCTGTCCTGAGGGTTGTAGTGTCATAATTAAGTTCAGCACAAAGTGATGGGAAAATAGTTTCCATGCAAGTAATCACGCATTTCCTAACTGAAAAGAGCTATGGGCACTCTAAATTAATTTTTTTACATCTCTAATTCAAATCAGTTGACATCTGAATTGTTGTCATGTCAAGTAGCCAACTACATGTTGCCCGGATAAGATCTTTTTTCTCCTTTTCCAAAAAGCTAGTGTTACTTGTTTCTGCTGTCTCTGCTTAGTAACATACTGGATGAATCTCAAACAACAGAGCTAGGTAGGAATTTCACTAAAATGCACCCTGGCTTATTCTCATCCCAATACTTCCAATAGTAACAGAAAGTTTAAAACTAATATCAAACGTCACTGAAGAACAAAACTATTGCCCCGACTTATTCCTAGTACAAAAGATAACACTTGTAGCAGAAGTGTGGTGCGCTCTTGTGCCTTGCGGAGGAGTTACGGGATCAAAAGCATCAGGCAAGGGAATTTCTTTGACATGGCCTCCAGCTATTGCATTTCATGGGCTACACTAAGCCCTGCAACTTTGATTGCTGTATTTGCAATACATCGCAATCATATCACTGCATTTTCTACTCCTCCCTGGAGCCTGACCCTGTGTTTAGGCCTGGGTAACAGCCAAAGAAACTCTCCTCCCTGAACAGATCTCTACATTTAAATGAATAAAGTGCAGACCGATTTTCCCAAACACAGCATTTCTCAGTGTGACAAAGGACCAGAATTTTATTATCATTTTTTGTTGGCGGGTGTTCTTCCATTTTTGAGGAGCAAGGACAATTAGTCCTCCAAAAAGTGCTGCTCCTCAAGATGATGTAGGACATATTGATTCTGTGGAAGATACCAGTGCAAGTTACAATGCAGCATTTAAACAAAGCACACAGTATTTAGCAATCAGCGGAGAAATCAAACCAGGCACCTTCCCTATTCATTTATCAAAGCACATGCAATTCCCACTTCATGACAGATGAAGCAATAAATATTGAGGTAAAAAACTCATCCATATCCAGTGCATTTTAATAAATAAAATGTAACAAAATATCATGGCAGGTATGTGGAGTTCTGACAACTATTTTTCTTTGTTGTTTTTCACTGTTTCATTTCCTCGGCTGAAATCTAAACAGAGCCTTGGAAATCACAAACTTGCAGCAATAATTTGCACAGCCACGATTCTAAGGTTTCCTTTCAGGACATTTAATGCCATCCTGCAGGAAAGCAAATGCTTGCCATAATGACAGACACTTGAAGCCACATAGCTGGCCTGCCTCATTGCTTGAGCAGAGAGGAAAAGATCTGTGTTAAGGCTGGATTGTTTCTTGCCTTAAAAGGCAGCAAGCCCAAGGGTGTTCAGCTTGGGCTCACAGTAACAGATCCTCAAACTGACAGACAAAAACTTGGTACCATTTTCAGAAAGCTACAGTTCTCAGAGGTAGACAGCTTAATATATATTGGGCTCAGCAAGAAAACTTTATGTACACGTGTCCATCACAACATCTCCATATTCATTCTCAATGAAAGGGCTTGCAGGTCAGACTGTGCTACACCGAGACCTTTGAGCCTGTATCTACTGTTGCAGAGTTACCCGTCTATTTACACACATTTGGTCCAGCGTTCCACATTTTAAAGGGGATGAGGGTTAATTGCCAGTGAGAATTGAAAGACCGTGCAGCTACCAAAGGCACCAATGCATCTCTATACTGGCCTAAAAAAGGAGAAGCTATAAAAGAAAAAACTGCTGTTCTGAGAAATGCATGCTTTTTGACCAAATTGTGTCTGATCTAGTTTTATGTATGAGCAGTGAACACAAAAGAGGTGCATTAATTTATGAACAGACTCTGATAGCTATACCTGGGCAGGCAAGAAAGGTCGTTTTTAGCTGTGGTCTGCACCTATGGAAGAGCTTTTGCAGTGGCTGTGGGTGTCACACAACAGCTATGATGTGTAAGAAAAACACATCAAACTGTTCCTTCAGGCACTGATGACCCAGCCATCAGTTATACCATAATCTATAAGCATTCACACACAACCAAGTCTTCAGTCTTAATGTAGTTTGTTTTATCCTGCACTCAAGGGCCTAATTTTCTTGGGACATAATTAAAGGCGCATTCCAAATTCTGCCATAACTGCTGGGGATCTTTTCGGTGACACCAAAGAGCCTTGGATTTGTCCTTCAGTGAAAAAGTTTATACTTCCTAAAACAACACTGGTGTTATTCCCAGGGACTTCCAGGTGAGGAAATCCACATTGCATAGATTGTTTCTCAATCTCGTCTGAGATCATTTCATACAGAATTGTGGACAATAACACATTTTCAATGAAGGTAAGATGCCTGTTACTGCTACAGACTTTTAGCCAGAGGTGGTGTAAAAGGGGAGAAAAGAGGTAAAAGTAGATTTTCTTTTGATACAGGAATCAGATAAGGAGAAAAACAGTGTCACACTTCATCAGATATGAATGCAAAAGACTGCTATCTGTAGACTGAGCAGCACAAATGTCACAGAGGAAGTAAATACCGTGGGATTTTTCTTTATCTTGAAAATTACTTTGTACATTATTATCAGAACTGTTTCCTAATAAGCATAAAAAGCAACAGTAGCAACAAAGGTTAGCACCACCCCCATATAAATTTCAAGAGGTTCTTAAGAGAGTTTTGAAGAGGCACTTGCTACTGAAATGAGATGCTCTCTTTCTAAATGGGTGATGTTAACCACACTCCCTGATTAAACAAATAGTTCTCCCTCCACTAACCAGCAGAGAAACTGCTACTCAGGCAAGAAAAATCACGGTGTTAAGGCAAGTAAGGACAACCTCAATTTGTTCAGTTTTTCTCTAGGACAATATAGTGCTTCTCTCCACAAATATAAAGGCATTTCCTTTCACAAAATGTCTAAACATTTATCAGTTCAGAATTACAAACCCAGTTGTTTATGGAAACATCCTGCACAAAAAGAACTGTTGCTAACAGAGTTGGAATGTGATCTAGCAGCTTGTAATTATTTGTTGTGGTTTAGCCCCGGTCAGCAACTAAGCACCACACAGCCGCTCGCTCACTCCCCCACCCTTGTGGGATGGGGGAGAGAATCGGAAGGGCCAAAGTAAGAAAACTCGTGGGTTGAGATAAGAACAGTTTATTAATTAGAATAAAACAGCAATAATACTAATATAATGAAAAGGAAAATAATGAGCGAGAGAGAGATGAAACAGTAGAAGGAGAGGGAAAGGAAAAAAAAAACAAAACCAAAACTGAACAACAAGTGCTGCAACCGCTCACCACCCGCCGACCGACGCTGCCGGTCCCCGAGCCGCGATCGCTGCCTCCCCCAGCCAATTCCCCCAGTTAATATACTGGGCATGACGTCACATGATATGGAATACCCTTTGGCCAATTCGAATCAGCTCTCCTGGTTGCATCCCCTCCCCTCCCGGCTTCTTGTGCATCTGGCAGAGCATGGGAAGCTAGAAAGTCCTTGACCAGTGTAAACACTACCCAGCAACAACTAAAACACCAGGGTGTTATCAACATTATTTACATACCAAGTCTAAAACACAGCACTATGCTAGCTACAGTGAAGAAAATCAACTATCCCAGCTAACACCATGACATTATTGTATCTGTTAGACTTTCCTCCACCAGAGGAATGATTCCCTTGAAGGTCCTTCCCAAACAGAAGTCTTCACTAGAAAGGACAAAATACATATTAATGCATAAATAGATTGACGTAAAAAGCTATGATTGCACCATTTCATCTTGTAAATAAGAAAGTAAATATAGGGAATTGTTTTTGTTATTGACTGCTTCTTTCAGAGATATTCAGAATAATCTCAGAGAAAATTCCTAACGTATTTCTATTTTATACTGCTCAGAGTGGACCTATTTCCATTTTTTTAATCATTTATGTTTACCCAAGCCCTCTCTCCTCCTTTCCTAGGGTTGTTTGGTGTTTAGTGCAGGTGTCTTCCCCCTCGTAACAGAGAAAGGCGGAAGATGAGTACCTCCACAGTTTTAATATTTGTATCTGGGTGGACCATTTTGATACTACTTTGGCTTAAGCATGTTATACTGAAGCACCTTCAATATCAGCAACAAACTCCCCATATGTCATCCTCTCCTGCTCCCTGTTCCAGAGATTCTGGGTTATTCTGCCTCTGAGTCCTGTCTGTTGGTTTAATCTTTCCTTTGGTTTCCCTTTCCTTGGGTGCTTGCCTCTACTCACCTTTTCTCCTCATTACATCTCTTCCTTCTGCCTGAAAGTTGTTCAGACACCCTGGAACTGTGACTATGGTAAACAGATGGCCAGGACTGAACACAAGGTTACAAAGAAGTAGGCTCATTCTCCATTTTTGTGCCAGTCCTAATTCTCTGATCTCTACACAGCACGCACGTTAGCCAGCTCCTGCACTTGGGAACAAATCCTTGCCAAAGATACCCGGGGCAGAACAAAAGACATTTAGCACCAGACGCCCACACACTGCAGACAGCATGGCGAAACGGCAGGCCCTACCTTTTGGCTCAAGAATCAGGACTTGTAGACTGTATAGACTATGTACACATAACCTATAGTCTCCCTTCTATAATTTTCTTGTGTTTTGGATTTTCCCTGCAATCTCTTCCAGAACAAACCTTGCAATTTTGGAATGAAATAATTTAATAAAAAAAACCAATAAATAAAAAGCCTTGGGCTTTCCTAGGGGCTTTCCTGTTGTTTATCTTGGCCAGCTGCTAATTTCTTCTTAGCAAAGAATCTTTTACAGTAGAGTAGAAACCCATGTAAGACTGCACTGATACTAAAGAGCTCTTTATTGGGAGTTGCTCTGAAACGCTGACATGCAGACTTCAGCTATGTTTAGGGATGGTTAATCCAAATCATTTAGTCTCTTATGTTTACACGTCTATCTACAGCTTTTATACCTTGCAAATAATTCATATGGCATTATTTTGTGGTAAAACCAAAAAGAGATAGACTGAAAAAGAAAGATGAAGCCACCACCTGTTGATTACCAAAAGAAACATCAAGGAAATTCCAAAACCAAGAGCCTAAAAAAATGGGAGATAATAAGTGTAAATGTATGCCTGTCCATCTTTCTCACTGCCCCATCAATAGTAGTGAATATGTTGTCTGTACAAAGAGGAATTCAAACACCTTTACTGTAGAGTGCCTAACTACACATGTTTTTATTACTACTGGTCAGACAGTACGCTGCTCATTAAAAATGCTGATTCACATGCTGTTCTACAAAAAGACAGGGTGAGTACAGGGACCATTCAAGGACAGACAGGGAATAGGACAGGCAGACAGACGAGTGCCAGAGAAGTATTCAATTACTGACTTTGAAGGGAAGACTTTTTCTAGCAGAACATAAAAATTCAGGAGGAGTCACACAATTATCTCTCACAAGGTGATGAGGCAGCAAAAATAAATGTGTAAGTGCTACTAAAAAGCTCTTTATAAAAAAAAGAAAAAAAACCCAACCCACCAAACAAAGAAAAAAACCAACCCATGCTTACAGAAATGACAATGACCCAATGAGGGTCACTGCAGAGAGAAGAGGGCAGTAGAATCGAAGATAAAGCATGAGCCTTAAGGCTTTCATGATTAGGCTTTGGTCTCTGTCAACATGGACTTTTTCAGCCTTTGCACAACTAGAAGGAAGTAAAGTTTTTACAGGGTTAACACTGCATGTAAAATAGCCTGTTGTTTCTGCCTGTCTGTGTTATACCTAGAACTAAAGCCACAGTTTATAGAGAAATCAGTGTTGACAGGGATGAGCTATTTGAGTGTTCCCCTAGGAGCATATTTCACTTGCTTTTCTAAAATAAAGCGCATGTAGACCTGTCTAGTTAATAGCAGAGGTAAGCGTGTGTGCATGTAGTTCCTTAGTGATAACTGGCGTACAAGGGCCACTAATTACAGCAAACTTGGTGGCACATATAGAGTAACAGAAACACAGCATGGCCCTAATGACTTCTTCCATTCAACTGTGAAATATTTAATCCACTACCCAACTGCAGATGTAGGGAAGGAACAAGACTGCATTTTAAGATACGATGGAGATTCCATAGAGGAAGCCCCCAAAGCAATGTAAGGCAGACAAAGTTGCATTTGTTCAGTTTCCTCTCTTCCAGCATATTCTCATTAAGTTCTCACCAACAGCTCTTAATTTTAAAACACTAACTGCCTATGAGTAAGCATTGGTTTTTAGATAAAAAATAATCAAGAAATTAGAAAACACATTTTTCTAACTTTTGGTTTTTGCTCTTTGGGCAGGAGCAGACAGTATTTGCCAGTATTTCTGCTGCTGTTGGTAGTAAGTGTATTAAATTTTTTGTGGCTCAAAACAGTTCTATTTCTTCTCACATTCACTGTTTTCTTCAGCTGTGACATGCCTATGTTAACTTCACAGAAAAGAAAACATTCAACTTCATCTCATCTTTGGTGGAAAGGAAAGAAAGAAAGAAGAAACAGAAGTAGGGCCAGGGTAGCAAAGCAGAACAACCTTAAGGTGGCTCTAGATTGGCTCTTCTGCAGTAACCCCAAATCCTAGTGATGCTGCCTGGACACTAACAAAGTCTGGGCATTCTGATACTGCCTCTCTCTTCGGCAAACTTGCAAGAAGTCAGGATAGGGAATGATGCAGGATCAGCTTCAAGAAACTGGCCTGTCTGTGCCACATGTAGGCTCTTCTAGCCAAGGGTTTTGACAGTCTATTCAGAGAAGTCTTGGGATGAACGGTACCATACAAATAAAATACATTATTATTTTATTTGACATAATCAAAAAATGCAGGAAAAGCTCCCAAGAATCAGCTTTTGCTTTACAGAATAGGATGGATTGCTTTTCCTCTCTAGACCCTGCAGTGATGGTGTTCAAATCATTGTGATTTCATATTCTTCAGTGGTACCTTAATTAGACAAGACTCTCTGTTTCTGATCCACTGGAATAATTATAACGGGGTACCAATGCTGACAACTTTTAATTTATTTAAGTGATCTGTACCAACATCCTCTGCTTCTGGTTCATAAAAGGATATTTTGCAATATTGGACTTTGCTACAGTTTCATGAGTAAAGTGTGAAGGATTTGGATTTTTCTCATATAAACTGTTTTGTGAGAAGAAAACAGTAGAAATTAATTTATTGGCTGCTCTAAAATTCATAGCGTCTTCTTTGACATTCCTATCCTGATGGTGTATGCAATTAATAAGCATTGCAGGCCCCATCGAGGCAAATTTATCACCTAGAACACAAAATTATGAAAACTTACCCTTGGTCAATGCTTTTGGGTGTATGCATCAATATGTCACAGAAACCGTAAACCTGGAAAAATAACTACAATGCAGTACAAACAACACATACATCATTTAAGATTCTTCTTCAGGCTATTATTAGAATGTGAAGACCAAGTGTGGGGTCACATTTATCCAATGCACCATGAGGAGCTTATTATTTCAGCTGTATGTAAAAAGGCTTTAAAAGGAAGGAAGGGCTTTAGAGACATGGATTTATTCGTTGTGGCCAAGGCACACCTATGTATTGGCTTGTGCTGATTTAACAGAGTTAGACCCCACAGTCGCTATATACATGTAAATGAAATCAGTTAATAATGATACAGCTTACTTCTTCTTCTGCATGTGGGCTATTAATCTTAATGTGAGTGAGCCTAGCTTTATTGCTATTCACTCATTTTGTATTTTGAGCAGCACGTAGTAAATATATTTATGCAGCCCTTGGCTTATTTTTAGGTAGAAAATAATTTAAAAATGTGTGAAGCATCTTTCAGCTGATTGTAAGCAGAATTGCTCAGCATACAATGCTCACAAATAGGAAACTCAACCAAAGAAAAAATGCCTTTTCCTCTGGAGATTTTTAAGTCCACCTGCTCCAAAACAAGCACATCTAGGCTCCAAAATTCACTCTGTGTTAATCCCTTGTAGCTTTATAATGTATTTTTTCCACTTGCAAGTGACTGGTACCACCTTTATTTCAAACTAACAGAAGCAAAGATGTCAAGGTCATGCTTTTCCAGTTTGCTGAAGCAATCTAATACTGTGACTATCTAGGCCAGCTGCCAGCAGAACTGGACTTTAAATATCTTATAAGAGCATCACTGCATATCTAGTTTAATTCTGCCCTGCAATTTAAAAGTCTAATGCAGACAAGTACATGAAAGAATTTCTCATTCAATCAGCCTCACCTTGTTCATATACAGAAAAGCATCACATTGCTTTAAAGAGATACAGGAAATAAGACCAACGACAAAGGGCTTTTATGACTTTTGAAAAGGGGAAAAGGGAGCAGTAATGGATCTTGAATGGCGTGGCTGATATATCACAGAGCTGAAATAATAAGCAAGAGAGAATGAGTCTTCTGGGATGGAGTCACCCTGTCTGAAGAATGAGAACTGACCTGCAAATGCCAAGTGAGCATTTACACATTGTTTAGGTCTGAAGATGATACAACAAGATGATACAGAGGAAAGAACCAAAGAACAAAAAAGCAAAATCTATTTAGGTATTTTATTGCTTTAAATGCTACCAGCAATGGCCATATGCCTGTCAATAGATTGACCTTGATATACCTGCTGACTACCAATGTAATTTCAGGACATTCCACAGCTCAGCTGAAGAGCTTTTCAAAACTACAGCAAAGTAAGTGGACAGAGAACAAGAATACCCTCATGTAGTCCATTACCATCTTCTTTCAGCTTGATTGCTCTCACAGCTTATATTAATCACATTGCCTACAGTCATTGTGAAATGAACAATTAGGTTATGAAAATAAACAGTCAAATGATGGCTTAGCTCAATTAGTCTTCAGTTTTCCCAGACATACTACCACTTAGGGTCATGAATTAATTGTCTGTTGCTTTCCTCCCAGGAGCTCACCTCAGCTAAAGAATTTCATGGCACTAAAATATGTATCCAAGAGATTGTAAGAGTCTTTGTGTCTACATATAACTTAAAGGAAATAAAAAACCAGCTCTATAGACTATCTAAATCCAATTCCCACTGGAAAAATACCAATGTAAAAACTGATAGGAGATCCACATCTTTGGCTATTTTAGCAAAGGAACCCAAATTCTTTGCTATGGTATTGTAAGCATTCACAATGTTTTTCCTAGAAGCAATAGGTACTGAAAGAGGAGCACCTGCTGTGTCACTGCACATCTTAAATAAAAGCATAAAAGACCAAAAAAACAGTGTGGGATATTGCCATTGTAGGCTGAGTGTTTAATGGATTAAGAAAGGCTTTATATGTTGCCTAAAGAACACTGCGGTTTGCATCAACTGGAAGCTATTTCAGACATGGAGCATGGCACCATGTAAATGCAGGCAGAAAGAGTAGACAAATGAAACAAAGATGATACAGAAATGGGCATGAGAAATATCAATGGCAAGGGGCAGGGGTGGAGAGGAAGTACAGGTGTGACTGTGCATTTAAGCGGAAAAAGAGTTGGAGAACTTTTTCCGAGGTTTTAATTTGAGAAAGAGTGAGAATAAAGTGCCAGTGTGCAAGTACAACAAATAAGGTTAAAGAATCAGGACTGTAGCAAATGCGGATCACTAAAACTACAAATGAAATGTTCCTCCAGAAAGTGTCATTCCAGAACAGATTTGACACATCTTGACAGCACTGTATGGAGAAGATCCAGTTTATTGTCATCTAATAGCACTATATCCTCTCTACACATCTGTGTATGTGTGTGACAGACAGAGAATGCCCAACACTACAGACAACTGGAAAAGGATCCAAGTTAACATTAATCCACTCTCACAGTGAACTAAGTCTCATCTTTGCTTAAGCTTACAAGGCTACCTAACACAATCAGCGGATGATGGAATATATCAACTACAGATTTTTAGAACCACATCATAACAGCAGCATAGAGATGCCATTGCTGAATTCTCAGTCAACACAAAGACTGTTCTGCAAAACTGCATGAGCAACATTATGGAAATTTAAATGCCACAGGTAGAGATTTATTGTATAAATTTGTTGGGTCAGCAGTAACTGAGATTTTAAAGATCTCAGTTAAACTAACGAATGTTCCTAGAGGGAGAATAAGTTAATTCACAGGGTTTCTATTGACCTAAAAAAGAGACATTTCTGGGTGTAGCCAGAGAGCGTCTCTAGCAATGGAATTCTGCTATTGATCATCTCCCTTCTCAAATGCATGCCTTGAAGACAGTTCATTCTAAATTAACATTTAGGATCCTGGGGAAGGAAAAATTAAATCAATAAAGTTCAAGTCTAGTAAAACAATATAAAAAAATGAAGATCAGTTCAGTAGCAACAACTCAGCAGAATACACACATTTGTATTGGTGGTTGAAGTGAAAATGCTTTAAACAATTAGCAGTGTGTGTTTGCACAAAACATTGATATTATTATCCAAAACAGGCTGTAACACAATTTCTCCTAAAGCTCCTTAGTGGACATCAAAGATTGAAAGCTCAAAAGTATTACTGTTCAAGGAGCAAAGTACTGTTTCTGCATTTCAAAATCCACAAAAAGGACAGTTCCTTTGATTTAGAAAGACTTGCCAATGTTCACCTTTGTGTAATATGCCTCTTTGCTGTGAATTTTGAGAATACTCTCTGTTACTGAACTCCCCACCCATCATCGTCCCCCTATATAAAACCTCTGCCATTAGAAGAGTGCATGGAAATAGTGCTTCCCAATCACTTTGTTCATACAATCTAAATATTTCTTTCTATATCACAATTACATAAGAGAATACTACAGTGCAAAGTTAAAGCTCTTAGGCATTAACTGATGCCAGGAATGGCTTTCCTCCCAGCTACACTTGTCTGTACCTTATGGTCAATACTGAATTCCATGACAGTACACAGACCTCCGTCTAGAATAATGCCATCAACATGCATGGGAGTTTCCCAGCAGATACATTTCCTTGGAGATCTCCCTCTAAACAGAACTTGAATGCAAGAGCAGTCATCTTCATTGCCAAGGTAGATCTCTGATCTGAAAATTCTGTAACGTGACTCCAAGCCACTGAGAACCTCATTAGACATATCTTTTGCAACCAACACTTGCCTTCCCAAAGCAGTCCCCAAGTGCTGCACTTTTGAGAGTTCTGATGGGGAAATCCTCATCAATAAAGGATGGAAACCTCTTATCTGATCACCAAAGAAAATCTCATCAAGGTAGTAATTGCAAAGTCTTGAATCTCAGTCTTTTATTAATTAAATTACAAGTTAATTGCAACTTCACTACCTTACAATTGCAATTTCTCTAAAGCTTCAGTGGCAGTAAAGAGTTTCAATATGTGAAGATTTCAGTGCAGTGCTTATTTAGCTATACGTAACTTGACTAGTCAGCTGGAACCTTAGTTTTCAAGCCTCAGATGTACATACCAGCAATCTAATCCCAGCTACCTACCTCATTTTCTATGAATCCCAAGTTAACTCTTTCATTCTCCATCACTTTTGCAGGCTATTTTTCTCCCGAAGCTAAAGGAAAACCCAAAGAAATCCAGCTAAAACAATCCTCAGCACTTGTTGGATGTTTTGCTTATCAAACCTTCACAGTCACGCTGAAGTCTCACAGATGTTCCAATCATACCAGAACTAGGAATATAGCATACTCCTTTTTAATTGAAATCAGCCTATTAAAAGAAGTTGCATTCAGAGTTTGAAAATCCTCTCTGGAAACATAGGTGGCATCAGTGATGCATACCATCTCCTAAGGTATTCAATTTATTTATCAGGAGCCAAGTCATTTGATTTTAGCAATACAAATTTCACACTGGGTAAGAAAAGCAGTATTAGAATTAAAACTGATTTAGAGGAATGCAAAGATTATAGAAAACTCACATGTGGATCCGAATTTTACACTGGAATCAGCATTATTTCTCCCACAGGTTTGTTCTCTGGAAATGTTGCTACAATATAGAGTAGCTGCACGTCAAATCATAATCTCAATCCAACCTTGAGGCATCATAATCTGAACACTTATATTTTTACATAGAAATCTCAGAACTGTAGAGAAAAAAAAAACAAGTGAGATTTGGGCAGAATTTGACTTAGAAATTAATTCAGGGCATATTATCTACCCATAATTTTCTCAAGGCCAATGAACTTCTCTGACATGAGTAGGATATCGAATCTGCCCTTAGAAAATAATTTTGTCAGAGTAGAGTATATAGATTCGGCTGCTGTTTAGTACGAGTTCAATGCTAATGCACAGTTCTAATAGACAACACCCTTAATATTATTTGAACTATTATGGTCACGGACAAAGAAAATTCTAAAAGCTCATGTGATTTTCATGGCTTTCCTAAAGACACTTTAAAATGCACTCTGTTTACTGGGACAGAGCAACACATTATGAAAACATCCCTTTAAAATATCTCAGGGTAGGCTTGAAATCGTATTTCACATCTGTAATCACATGCGATCACACGTGTTACCGTTGATCAAGCATGTTTCTTTGCCCAAAAGCCCTTCATCTGCAATGGTTTTCAGACACAAAACCCCAACTTCAAATTAAGGTTGTAAAAGAGGTAAGATTAATGAAAGCTGTATTTTGATAAAATGGTTCTGCGAAGGTGTTTTTTTAAAAACACTGCTATTTTTGGTGTCCCGCATTATATGTGTGATTAATTATTTTCTTCTCAAATTACATAATTACAAAATTTTTAAGTTTTGTGGAGATAAGTATAGACTAACAGAGGAAGAGAAAAAAATTACAGTGTTTTATAGTGGTTTTGTCTGGCTTTCATGTGTTTTCATTGCTGGATATGAACTGAGCATTGTATCACAAATAAAAGCACAGCAGAATATAAGGATGTGTCAGTTCATGCATCATTTGCCACTCTAGGCTCTGGCTTTTCCCATAGTAAGACTCCTTTTCAGCGAGCAAAGGAGATGAGCAGAGTTCATGCGTGTGATGGAAACACCACTATCTTCAAAATCCCAAGCTGTGTTTCATCAAATACAAAACAAGTTACACATGATTGAAATAGGGCAAAGACACATATATATATAAAAAAAAAAATCCATTTGCTATTGTGGGGAATTTCTTTCCCTACTTACTGGGCACCACTCATCTCTGTTTAGGGCAGCAGGGATGTTAAAAGTCTAGGATGCTTCTCTTATGGGAAATGCATTTCCCTTCTCTCTTCCATCTAGAGCCACAGCATATATAGATCTTATTGTGGAATATCATACACTCATCAGGTACCTATTTCTGGTTCTATCATGCCTCAATATATACAGATAAATCAAAGGAATGTTCAAGGGGTTGACCATTCACACAGTGGGGAATCAGACCAAGTCAGGCTTGTCATGTTAACGCAAATGACGTGGTCATGGCCCACAGATTCAACCTGAGTGTTTGGCCTTCATGTCTCCACAAAAAGTGAGTAGCCTAGAACACACGTATGTTTGAATTTAATTATCTCAGTTTTAACTGAATCTCAGTTATATTCCAGTGTTATTCTCTCCCTTTATATAGCTGTGGTGCATCATTAGCAGTCAAGATTGAGGCAAATTTTTTGTATGCTATTGAACAGATTATCAGCTATTTCAATGACAGCTACACAAGCAAGGCAGGGAAGGTGGAGAAGCAGCAAAATACAAGTAAAAAGGAGGAGCAGACCCACCTGGTACAGCTCAACAGGTCCTTCAAAATCTCCTCCTCACACATTTGCTCTAAGAGCTCTGAAAGTGAAAATACTAATGCTGATTTAAAAGATAGTATTTATCTACAGGTTGGCAAGTACTGTTGAGTTCAAGTCATGGAGGAATAGCATGAAGTGGATGCTCCAGAAAAAGCCACTAAAACAGAACATAGTAACTGTCTAATTTGAACAGGATGGAAATAGAAATTCCACAAGTCATCTGTGAACTTATAAGCATATATGCATATTTCTCTACTGTATAAGAAACTGAAAAAAAAAAAGCTGAAGCAATTCAGGGTGATGAACAGGAACAGCCTCTCCGGCACAGTATTTTGGGCAGTAAGCCAGCAGCCAACTCTGCTGTCTCCAAATTCCCCAAACTAGAGATTCAGTCAGACCAAAACCTCAGACATAAATGCCCTGATCTCTGAAATAATTTAGCCTTTTCTTTCAAATCCACTGCTTTGTATCTGAATGAATAAAACAAAGAGGATCTTAGAGGAAACACAAACATCGTAGTTCTTTGAGTAGTATTAAGCATGTGGGCATTACTCACAAGATATCTTCACAATTACAGCTACAGAAAGCCAGCTAGTCTGACAATTTCTCCCAGAAATAGTTATAACAATGACCACCCAAAAAATCATTCTGCAGGGTTGCTTAATGCATGTTTATTGCAAACATGCACTGCCATTTCAAGAAACTGCTAATTACAGGCATAACATTAGGTCTGTTCAAAGGAGGGCGAGTACAATGTAATTGCTCTTGTTCAAGAAGACTGTTATTTACATGTCATCAGGCTTGTATTGTTGTACTACCTTAGGTGAACAACACAAAACTACTGGCTATTTTATTGCAACTTTTTCACCTTCCCTTTCCCATATACCACAACAAAAATAAAAAGCTGCTTCTGTTGTCAGTTCATGGTAGTACGATTTTGTCAGTGTAATGCCAGTTGAGAGCAAAAGGACACAGTTGCAATGAAATACGCACATTGCCATGAAAAGTTTACTAGACAATCATAAAGAGGGCCTCATGTGCATAAACCCAAAAGAGTTTAACTTACTTAGGGTTTTGTGGGTTTTTTTAAGTGGAAAAAGACCAATTTCATCAGATGGAACTACGGTCAGATACACATTGGTCATCTCTGAGAGAGTATTTTTAGATCAAAAGCATGTGTCTAGTTAATGGGGCAACTTATAGCAGGGAGAGGAGTGTATTCTCCATATGGAACAAAATTAAAGCAGAAGACAGAAAAAAAAGTTTTGTTTTCTTTTAAACCTGTAGCTCCCCCAGTTTCTATCTGCCGTTGCCCCATTCCCAGTCTTAACTGCACCAGTTTTCTGCTCTTCCTGTATCCAGATGGGCTGTCTCATCCAACACATACTGCCTGCCAGGAGGCTGCACAAGAAGGCTAGATTACCACCACTGCCACTCTGCTGCCTCTCTGTTCCAGTGCCTGGCCCAAAAGCAGCCCTGGCTGGCAGGACCAGCACTTACAGGGACATTAAAAGAAGCCCCAGCAGCCCCACATGAAAGGACACATCCTCAGAGGATTCAGCAAATTCTGATAAGCCTCTGCTGAGTATATGGAAGATGATGTTTTTCAGCCTTATCATCAGGCCAAGTACAGGCATAGCCATGATAGTAGATTAGCCTCCTTCCAAATTTTTAGTCCCTGTTTCAAAACACTAGGGATTCTCAATTAAATGGTTGCAAGAAATTATATAGCACAACAATGTATTTCATCCTGTCTTACTTAAGCAATATGACTGAATCATTTTTATTTGCATTAAGCTGGAAATTTAAGCTGAGGAATATGCTTAACAGAAGTTGTCAACCTGTATGCTGAAAGTCTACAACGCAACTAAACCCATCATCTCATAAGGGGAATTACCTGGGAGCTGCAAGTACCGGGAAATTCTGCCAGATTTGCTTATGAATATTTTGTGCTAGGAAGCAGAGTGGGAATGTCAGTCACTCACAACCAAATATATATATTGTAGGTGACAGAAAGAATTCATATTTTGTCAAAGCTGATCCTTTGGTTTAGCAAACAGCATTAGCACATTCAGCAAGTAAGACACTGAGGTACAGTATCCCAGGCCAGACTAGTTAAGTGTATAATCTCTCAGCAACAAATAATGTCAAGAGGCTGCTTTAAATTTAATTGATATTTTTCTTATAGTTTTGCAAAGTTTCATCTGTATTAATGATCTATATTAATGATTCCCTTTTCTATTTAAAAAAAGTATTATTCTTTGTGAATATGTATAACGTTCTGGCTTAAATTAGATTTTTCCTAGAAAAAAATTATTATGGTTCAATACTGTATTTTCATAATAAGTAGAATCAGAGGGTGTCTTTGTGTATTCACAACTGTCTATTGCTGGATAAGAGACGAATTAAAAAACTAAGTAAAGAGAAATAAACCTTTCTTTTACTGTTCATTCTCTGAAATCCTGGGCTATAAAACTATCCAATTTATAGTATTTAATTACTTACTTTCCTCTCCCAAATTTTAAACTTCTGAATCATTAACCTCTTCCCTCCTCTTCAGCCCCCACAATATATATCTGCCCAGCCACGTTAATAAGAGTTAGAAGAGAGTTCTGCAAGGCATCAGGCCCTTCATTGCCAGCAGCCTTAGGTGCAGGCATTCCTGCTGGCAGGTTATTCCAATCCCACCACAGCCTTGCACACACTGGAATCCAGCGTAGGCCCAGGTTACTATAAGTGACAGGATATATGATTCAATGGGATACTTATTTGAGCAGATAAGTCTATACTGGTTCTGCATACGTTAATTTAAATCACTTAATCCACAGAGTCTTAAAGCCTACAATGCTTTACCACCTAAATGATTCTGCCGATTCTGTGAGTAATTCCGTTCTCTTTTTAAAACTCCACTTACTATCAGACGTCTGTCTGTCATCCTTTTCCTGGCCTCATTTCAGTCCATCTCGTACCAACAGAAAACATTTCCCCCATACCTGTGGACTTCTTGGTTAGGCAGTGTTTTTAAGGAAATAACTCACATTGATACACCACGGCAATTTTGCTGTATCTTTTCCTAGAATGCATATTCATTTTACTGGTTGGATGATGTTTTGAAGAAACTAAAGCAACATGATCTCCAAACAAACTGGTCTTAATGTTTATAATTTACAGAACAAGTAGCACTCATGAGTCTGTAAAAACAAGTCTATGTAATCAAAGTGGACCAGATGCTAAAGTACTACATCAATTGGTGCTTTAAGACTCTTTTCACCATTCCCTAGGTTTATCCCCAAACAAGTGCCAAGACCATTACTTGGAAGTCTAGTGCTGAGACTAGAAATGCAGCAATAAAGAAATCCCTTCTAGATATAGCCCAGATTCAAGTTGGCCAGCAGCAGGAAAACCTCCCCACAGGAATCACTGAGTAAGCAGGAGAGAAAAAGATGGATCATTTTCTCTAAAGTGTATGTAGCTTTTGGCTGACATTGCTATTTATGACACAGTTTTCTAATCTAGGGAAGTGCAGCTGAATTCACAAAGGTCAAACAGCCTCTGGGTCACAATCACATGCCACCTTCTACATGAACGGGTGACTCAAAGGGCAAGTTTCCTGTCCCATGGTTCATTGTTTGTGCAGAAAGTTCCTTCAATGCCAAGACTTGGATGCAAATTTTTTGAGATCTAAGTCAATGACATATTAAACTGAGTTACTGAAACACGTGAAAAACCAACTTTGTACAAATATTAAGCAGACTTTTGGTGTTCTGGATTGAATTTTCTGAGAATAAATGCCTTGACCTGTTTTGAGTTTGTCTCAAAAGCTAGTAGTTCCAGAAATAAATTTGTATAAATTTGATTATAAATAGGTTTTTTTTTTTTCTTTTTCATAAACTGCTCTACGAAGCCAAACATGTTTGCCATGCCCTACTAGGCCACATGGAATAGCAGAACCCACCTTATATATCCTGAACACTTGCTAGCATAATCTGCACATTTCACTAACCTAGCTATCTTCATTTAATTACACACAATATCTGGATTTCTGCTTACTGCAGTAGGAAAGGTAAATCTAAGCACTTCTGCTTACAGCATTTTTTACTGAGGAGAACTATATTGAGCTCACAAGGGCCATTCAGTAGCATTCACACATTTGCATGAATACTACTTGATGAGCCCCACTGGTAATTGGATATCCTACCATACACATGGTAGTTTGCTGACAATGTCCCTTGAAGTGCTTTGTCCATAAATTTCTACAATTGCCCTGTGGTTAGGTCAGCATAAATAAATAAAATAATGAGAGATTTCCAAGCTGTTTATGAAGGTATTGCTGACAAATCCCTCCCACTGGCGACTAAGGACAAGGAGACAGGTCAGCTACCGGCTGCACGATGCCTTCAAGGAGCTGGCATCACATTTTTATGTGCTGCACACAAAACCTGAAGCAAATTACATTGCAATCTCAACTGCTAGGTAATGTTAATGAGGTTATTCCAGATGGGAAAGTTGCACCCAACAGGTGCTTAGTGCTATAACATCACCATCCCAGTAGTCACTTCTATTTCTGAAAAGCATGCTTGTCTTCTCTTGCAAATAGACCCATTTAAGCTTAAGTGACTGGCATAGTGACCCCAGCACTAACCGGCTAGCGGAGAGCAGAATAAGCTTGGACTTGTACTGATTGAACTAACCCAAGATTAATTAGATTCATAATAGAAATGACCGCAATGAGTTCAAATACTATGTAAACCAATATTCCCTTTGTGGCTGACAGAACCACAGCTGGACCTTTCCTTTTTTTCTAGGGCACACCATAATATCCTGGAAATGTATAGGAACACATTAGCTGCTCGCGTTTTGCTAGAACATTTCACAGTTTTCTCTCTTTCTCTCCTGCTGCTACCAAGTTGTGGTGAGCGGGATTTATCTGGCAAGAGTGGGAAAAAAAAGAGAAAGTAAGTTTGCCTACTTTTTATTTTCTAATAGAGTAAATAATATTGTTAGCAAAATTGAGCAGGTTTTAGTGTGTGCTTCCCCTAAAATCCAGGGGTTTTTTATTCTTTATAACCTTTGACACAGCAACAAAAGCACCACCGTAAAAATAAGACATCCTTAACTACTGACTTTCTCATTGTGTGCCATAAGCTTCCAATAAATGAGGCAGATAGACTTTTTACTTTTCACAAAACAGATTAATAATAATTTTTATGGCAAAGCTTCAAGAGCTGCAGTGACACAAAGGAGTCCCTTCACTAGTCATTGCAGTGTCAATGCACTGAAACTCATGTCTACTGAGACAAAAGAGTACAGCAACAATATAGGACAGAGATCCAATAATACCTATTCAAGTTCATAGAGCAAAGATTAATTGCACTCTAGCAGTTGTATCAATTTGATCACGGAAATTAGCCTAGCAACTGCTTATTTTTATAGGCAGGTAGGAGTACTGTTTAGAGGCTTAATTCTTATGACATGGTGCTTTCACTGAGCACTTTAATTGGATTCTACATATGTAAGTTTGTATGCATACATAAATACACAGATGCATAAAAAAGTCTGATATTAAGAAATACCTGATCACTCTTTGATTTTAAATCAGCACATGAAGGAAAACTAGGGCAGAGAAGAAATGGGAACCCACATTTTTCTACTGTGAATGTTGGGTGTCCCTCCAACTTAGCAGTCGATCCAAATGACGAAGCTGAGTGAGTGGGCTTAGAGATGGATCCTAGGCAACTTGTCTGCAAATCTGATTGCACATTCTGGTCCTTAAGGTCAGTATACTGCAGCCTTTTGTGGATAAACTTCAGGCGCACCTTAGCCTGAAGCTGGTTTGTATTTTCCTTAGTATAATTGCAAGGAACTGAATTATCAAAAGCATGGTGTCGCTGAACACGCAAGCTTACACGTCAGGCTTCCTAGAAATGAAGGATGATCAAGACATTCCCTTAGCCTTCTGGGGCCAAGGATCATATCTGCTCTTTTGCAGACTTAGGAAATCACTCAGCTTTTCTATGCCTTAGGACACTGTCTGTAGAATGCAAAAACCTGAGCGATAAGATGACAAATATACTTGAAGACTGAGGTGCTCAGGTTACCAGGGCACCTGAATAGGCCTTTAGAAAACTCACATACTCCACTGCCTGGTGCAGTAGCAGAATGAATGGGGGACTCCACAGTTTGACCCATGGCAAGGTATTTTTTGTTGACTGTAGACACACTGTACTTGTAAAGTTTAAGATCGGTTTAATCGTAGAGTCAAAGAAATTTCCCATCTTCTGTGTTTATGTTATATTAACTATATATTTTTTTGAAGCGCAATCCTTCATAATGTCAAGACTATACTGAACTGCTGGAGAGCTAAAAGGCAACAAAACAAAATCTCAGAAAAACATTTGTTTTGCACAAGTAATGTGTTCAGCATCTTATTAATATATTGAGAGCTCTTCTCAGCAACATAAAACTCTTCCTTTTGGAGATCACATGATACAGGAAGAAAATGCTAGGAGAAAATTCTAAGGGTTGTCATAAATAAAACACTTGTCATATTACCCATAAGTGCAGAGGTCTTTCTGCTTTGTTATGCTCCAGTAATGGGCATAATGGTTTTATTTGCATAAAACCCAGATCCTATTATACTGTAGCTGCTTCTTCTTAAGTTCTTAAAATTACACTAGCTTCCTGAACTATCATGTTTGGGGCTGTTTAAAAAAAATTCTACACAAACATTTGTTATGTTTTTATGAAGTGAATTATTTGCATAATGCATTTAGACTGGGAACAAAAAAAAATTAGAGTAAAAGACATTTCTGCCTGCAGAACTGAATTCATTCAAGTGTCTAACCAAGGAAAGAAGAGCATTTCTGATGCTGCTTAATAGATGTTACCAACAGGCCCTACAGACACCATGGTTCCCTAAATGATGGAGAATGTAAAATGAGTCACCTTCATAAGGTTATCCTCAGTGATTGTTTGGAAGAAAAAAAATCTTTTGTTCCTGAGGGAGATTTTCATGTGGTCTTATTATTAGGAGAAGAAACAAAACAATTCTTTTTATTTCCTTAATTCATCTACTCACAGAGCAGTCCAGCCAAGCAGCGCTGTGGAACCCAGCTGAGCAACGGCAGGAGCTGAGGCTGTTGCAATATCCTCCATAAGGCCTACACTACTACACTGTAAGAATATAGGAAGTATGTTATTTACTGTCATATCCCAAAGCTCACATTATGTTCATATAGCATAAAGAATTAGAGGCTATATATCATTCTTCAACCTAAGATACTTTGAAAAGTTCCCCCTCATCTTGCGTCAAGAAATGCATCTGATACAGTAAGTGGTCCATGAAATCACTGTCATCCTTTTAAACAGTCGTACATGTTTGCAGCAATTTTTCCCAACTGTTCTCCATTCTTAGACTTCTCTAGAATGGTTGAAAAGTCAAAACTATAATTAGCTATATTCATTTTGAAGTGTGTAGCTCCTCAGCTCATAGAATAATCCTTCAGAGAGCAAGGAAATACCTAATGAGAGTCTGCTGATGACAACTCCTGCACAGCTGCCATCCTAGACTACTGGAGCAGGTATTTGGCCAAGGATTTCTCATTCCCTTGTGATCCACTGCTGCAGAAAGGAAGAAACCCCACTGGAGCCACTGAAATCTGCTGAATCTTCAAAATGTTAGGTTTCATTATCGCACTCGGGTAGGGGTAGAGTGGAAAAAGATGAAAGTGTATTGATGGATGTACTGACTACAGGTATCAGGGCAGAAAACTAATAACTCCTCTTCCGTGCAGCACAGAATGTATTGCTGTCCTCTCCAGCTCTTCAGCAGCTTGCTCAGAAAAGAGCTTGTCCTACAGCATACTATTTTTTTTCACTTTTATAAAAATTCGTAGGAAGCAGTAGATACACCATGCTTTTTATATCATGCTATTGAACTTCATGGACATTTATTGTTGACTGTCACAGGCAGAGCTAAGACTATATCTGCCCTGTGAAAACACTGAAGCAAACCCAAAATACAGCTGAACAGTGGCAGAGATGCAAGGACACCACAGCTTGCATTTACTAGAGGTAACATAATAAAAAGCCATATTTCAAAACCAATGCAGTTTACTGATTGGTCTTAAAATCTCAAGGCACTTTCAGAGTCTGTGTGAAGTTATTTCAACAAGCTTAGGGCTCTTTTCCAAGATATTCAAATCACAAAAAGGCTAAGAACTGCTATCACAGTAGGCACTGGCATCTTGTCAAGAGCTTTGACCAGTCAGAACAGGAACAGAAAATTAATTGCTTTCTCACCCCTGCAGACAGATTGTCACAAGGTGAGGGAGAGGCTGGCCTAGAGAAGTATTTCTTCTGTGAGTGGATTGAGGGTCAGAGTCACTATCATGGCTGAGATGGCAGGAATACACAAGACAAAAAACAGAGGAAAGCAATCACAATGTTTTTCCTCTCCTCACTAAAAAAAAAAAAAAAAAAAAAAAAAGAAAGCCAGCTTGCTGGCTTGCTTGTATTTTGTTACACAAAAGCCAAAATATAGTTCTGCTGGGTGGGGTATGGGGAGCAGTGTGGTAGAGGTACCATCATTTTCTGCATAAGCAGCTGCATTCGTAACAGGGTTTCCCACCAGGAATTCAACAGAAGTCATTATCTCACAGAACTGTGGCAGCACCTCCTGCGTCATGATAAAAACAAAATAAAAACCCTACCCCTGAGCATCCATGCTCACTCTTAACTCCTGCTGATTGCTGAGCTGCCTGCCTTCCCCTCCCTCTACCTTCCTCTCCAGTTGGATTAAATGGTGGCAAATTTGCAATTTAATTTCCAATCTCTTTTCATACATTGTAAAATCCTAAGGATGGAATATCCTCAGTCTTAACACTTTTATTATTTGTTATTCATTATTTAAATGGTCCAGTTCTGTTATAACCAAGCAGCAAGCATTAGACCAGCCCCCCTGAACCTCACAGACTCATGTTCTGATCCCACTGTGTTCAGAAGCAGGGAAGACACCCGAAGACTTCACAAAGCAAAGAGACTACATAGTTCACTTTGCAGGACTGAAACACTCAGACACAAAAGGTTTTAACAAGTCCAAGCACAGCGTTGTTTTGTCTTTTTTTTTAAGTCATACTTTCACAATGGTTTTGCGATTTAGTAGCCCGATTCCTAAATCTCACCAAAACTCATGGAGGCTTATGAAATATAAAAAACTTACAAACCAAATTAAAACATTAGGTGTTAAGAAAAGCAGCTATCTGTATTTTTTTAAGTGTCAAAACCATTTTAAATTAACACACTGCTGTTTAGTAGGGTACTTACTATTAAGCTGCTACTCATTTCCAGATTCTGAATTAAAATTCTTGGCGTTTTAGTCTACATTTTCACTTTTCTTGGAAAGGCACAGTATCAGAGTTATATCACATACTTGTAGACTGTGAAATACCTTTTAGCGCAGTTCTGCTTTATATATTTGCTAAGTGATAACGGAGGTAGGCTTTCACTGGTTTAGTGAGTCTTTCACTTTCAACAGTTGAGAATGTTATACTTAAGTACTGGAAGCTTACTGTTTTCTGTTGAGCTCTTCAGCTTTGGATTTTTCCTCTTTAAAATTTTTAAAACTTGGATGTGAAACCATTTTATAAAATGCTTACTCAATAGCATCAAATGTCATCACATAGATAAAAAAATTAAATACAAAGTAATTTCCTTCGTCATTTTGAGAAAAAGGCTGGAGTTTTACGCAAACTCACTCCAACACATATGCCCTTGAAAAAATTTCATGTGTTATCCTTGATTTTCATGATGTCCATCAGGTTTATATTATGTTTGCAAGGGACTGAGGTTTTTTTAGTTTGGTAACATTGCTGCTTCTCATTCAAGCCATGATCCTAACATATGTTTAATCCCCAAGTCCAGTTCTTCAGCCTAGCAAACATCATTACTGTCTGAGATTGGGTTCAAATTAGCATATAATCAGGCACGCGTTTGGCTCAGAAACAGCAACACACAACAGAAGACAGCAGGGAACAACTTCTTAAAACGCCTTTCAGCTGTTGTGATAACAAGTGCTTCTCATCTATGCTAGGGCAAAGACAAATAGGGGCAGTCAAACCAACTGGTGACAGCTAGGAAAGTTTGCATGAAGGATGCTAAGCACCGAAAGCTTAACCGTGAGATAGAAAAGAATAAGCCTCACTGAATGCAGGAGGCTAACCCAGGAATATAGTGGCAGTCTGTTGACAGGAAGTGTCTGGCTACATTAGCAACAAATGCTTGGTGGTATGCCACACAAGAGTCATTTAAATGGTAGCCTGTCCTCCTCTTCATCTGGCTAAAGCTTTTTCTCTAGATAACTTCTGACCTTCTTTCTAGTTTCACTTTGAAGTCAGGCTGGGCAAAACCCTGTCTTGCAAACGGTGCAAGATAGCAATTCCTTTTACCATCACTTTCCAAAATACAACTGGTAATGCTGAAAAAGAGTGCTGTGCAAATCAATCGCAGACCTTTAGTAAGAGGGTAGGAACCACCTCCTCATGCAAGATGCATGAATAAATTTCTAGCTGAATATTAGTACATCTTACTTGCTCGGGCATCTAGACAACCACAGAAAATACATTTCCATTCTTCTTATACACAGGCAGAAGTTTTATGACCCTTAAAAATGCTTCAAAAGAAAAAGCTTCTCCTTCATTGGTACCTGAATCTCCACATAAATCTACAGTACCCACAGCCAGCTGCTGTGATTGGATCTTCCAATGCCAGATTTATCTAACCTGTAGGACTGGAAGTACCGCAGGGCACAGTGAGCTGTAGTCAATATCCAGAAGAAAATGATGCTTGTTTCAGCCTGGGGAAATCCTGGAAATAGGAAAGTATCCAAATGGTGAAATAATGGTTTGTAGTCTAAGCAAGCACAGGAAATTACCTTGAATAATTTAAATGAAATGTATTTAAGGATAAAAACAAAAGCCAAAAGCTCACAGTGCTCAGAGATCTTGTTTGCCAGGGAGTCTAGATATCAATGAAAAAAGGTCAAGTTAAAAACCCTTTCCAGCTGGGCTTTGTCACAAAGGTGCCAGCTGATCATTTAAGTGAGGGAGGCAGAACACAGAAACCCTGGTCATGCTTTTAGGTGCTCTCTAATGAAGAGGGAAGGAAACATATTTGTTGTGAACAAGGTAACCATGAAAACTAGATGCCTCGTGAAATAAAGGAAAACAGAACATTCTCATGTCAGTCAGAAATGTCCATTTTAGTTTCAAAAAGGTTTCCCCTGTGAAAGGCTGTCTCACAATACGATCTCTTGTTTAGGGTATTCTGTTACTGCCATGCAAGAGAAGAGCTAAGTAAGAATATACACCATATGTTGTGATAACCACATTGTCTAGGCTAAATAGCCTCCAACATCCCCAAAGATATGCTGATATCGAATACATTTTTTTCACCACCCCTAACTATTATGATCCTATCTGTCTTGTTGGTATCACTAGGTGCACTTCGCATTAACTTCTCTGTTCACTGCACCTGGTGAAAGAGGAAAAAAACCCAAGTGCCCCCCACAAAGACACCAGGCACACAAAGTCGCACACAATTAACAAAACACTCGTTGAAACCAAAAGTAACATTTAGCCCACCTATGACAGACCCCTATTGAATACTAAGATTTAAGTGAGTTTTGAATTAATTAGTTGTGCTGACACAAAAACTTATTTAAAAAATAAACAGAAGATATTGTCCCAAACAAAGCCACAAAATTTACTGCTGAGCAATAAAGAAAGATGGATATGTGGCAGATGGGCTCAAGTTCATCGTAAATTTAGAGCAACGGCTGCTAAGGATAAGATGTGCATTGCCTCTGATGACATTGATCATTGCTGTGGAAGTTCCCAGCTAGAACAAGACATTTGTATCAAATTATTTTCCTAGTCACAGTTGGCCTTCAGCAGTTTAAAATATTCTAATATTTCATAATTTAATTACTTGCAGAATCATTCCTAGAACTAATCTTTCATGATAGGATTATTGATGAGCCCTTCATCTTGCATATATAAAGCAAAAATCAAGCATTGTCATTTCATTTGGGTTATGCATTGTATTATTTTTTTATATTTATAAACATGACCATTAAAATTTAGGTCTGTTGATTACTCATCTGTATAAAGTCATAATGTGATTTTGGCAAATATTCTCTGTGTACGTAAATCTCTTGCTCTATATAGACATTTTCATACGCTAAAATATTCACACAAAGCAAACAAAAGAACAGTCTGAATTAAATGTTAAGCTTTTTTTTTTTTTTTTTAATATTCTTTTATTCCAGTGACTGTGCATGAAAAGCTTTCTGATGTATTTGCTTAGATTTATACTTTGCCAGCAAAGGCCAATGCCCCAGCGTGACAGGACAGCAGCTCTGTAATGATAGTGTAGCATGTTCTGTACCATATCACAAAAGCCTATCCTTCTAGATTATGGGTGGAGCCATCCTGTTTTACCTGGGACATACTATGAAGTTTTGGCAGTGACCATTATAGGTGATAATTGCACAAGAAAGGGTCAAAGCCAGTAACTCTTCAGAAGATATAGTGAAACAAGGTTTGTTTCTAATAAGAACTCAAAACAGATAGCATGTCATCCTTTTGGATACCTTGCAGAGAACTAGATGTTCTGATTATTAGCAAGAGATCACAGAATAGTTTGGGTTGGAAGGCATCTCTAAAGGTCATCTAGTCCAACCCCCCTGCAGTGAGCAGGGACATCTTCAACTAAAGGAGGTTGCCCAGAGCCCTGTCCAGCCTGACCTTGAATGTTTCTAGGGATGGGGCATCCACCACCTCTCTGGGCAACCTGTGCCAGTGCTTCACCACCCTTCTCTTCTCCAGCTTTCAAGCATGGTCACTGCAAACACAGAGATCTAATTTCTTTTTTTTTTTATTCCTCCATAGTGACAATCAAAACAGGCATCTATCAATACCCTTTTAAATTTCCAGGCTTGTACTAGACCTAAGAAAAAGAATTACAGACCTAAATGCTGTCCCCCTACATTATGTGAAATTTAGTTTACTTTGCCCTGAAAATTTCCTTATCACCAGTCACATCGTAGCCGAATCTACTGAGCGTTCTCCCTAACATCATGTGCGAAGGGACTGTCAGTTTCCCATCACTATGGATATAGACATGTAATTAGAAAGACTGTAATCCTCCATAATGAAAATTGCATTTGATTTTTCCAACAGATCAAGGAGAATCTTTGTGTCAATCCTGTGACTGAAAGCCATCCCAGTGTAAGCCTGACAATCCCACCACAGGTTTTATTCTGTTCTTATCTAAATCAAAAGAATTAGCCTTAAAATATCTCAGGTCAGATCCATAATTGGACAAGAAAAAAACCTGCAACTATAGCTAAGCAGAACCAGCCCTCCAGGCTATTGTCACCGCACTCATCAGAGAGATGCTGTTGTTGCATAGCATTTGGAGATTATGGGCCACATCATCATTTTTTGGAGCAGCAAAGGAACCCTCTGAACCTTTATTCTTACACCTGTTTCACACAGGGGCCTTTGCTCACCTGCTGCAGCTCATTCTGCCACATGTCCCACTAGAGCTGGTACTCAGTCCCCGCAGATACTAAGGATACACTTCCATATCAGTTAGGATGTCAGGTAAATACCAACACACATACAGTGCTCTAGGAAATCAGCAAGAGTTTAGGATGACGTTGGTATACAAATGAAAATACAGACAGACTTTTTAAAAACAAAACCCCTGCTCCTTACACCTTAGATTTCAGGCAATTTTTCTTCCTTGCTCAGTGCTAAGCCCATCTCCTTACACATGCGATCTTTTTTTCATCCCGTTTAAGAGATCCTCTGCTCCTGCTGCAATCATTTCCATGGCAACTAATTTTCATGTCACAAACAGAAAGCAATGCAGGTTCAAGAGTTGAAAATCAGAGACAGACTGAGATAAACTTTTAAGCAGC
Source organism: Morus bassanus (assembly GCA_031468815.1). Lineage (NCBI taxonomy): Eukaryota > Metazoa > Chordata > Aves > Suliformes > Sulidae > Morus > Morus bassanus. Next base: position 11,839,928 of record CM062583.1, read on the forward strand.
TAGAATCATATATCCATGCACCAGCAAAATCAGGAAAAAAGCAAGCAACAATTTTTGTCAGTTTAAATCAAGCATTTGTTATATCATCAGTTAAGTTTGCTGTAATATAGGATAGCTTTTTGTCAGCTAAAGTGTGCTATCAGTAGTGCGACTATAACATAAGATGTAAACTTGGTAATGCCTGAATGTGAAACATTTGAACACAAACAGACTAGGAAAGAGGGCAGCTTTCATGCAGGGGTTCAAAAACGGATATGGCCCAGCAGAGCTGAGCCTCCCCATCTCTTCAGTCCTGCTGCCATCACTAGACAAGGTGGTGATCGTGCTTCTCACAGTACCTTAGCAAACATTTACTTTCTTTCTCTGGCCACCAAAAAAGTATCCAGGAGTAACAACTCCTCCATTGCCGAACCCTGGATGCCTGGAAGTATAACAACGTAGGAACACAGCAGCCTCATTTCCAAAGAAAAACTATTTTCCTAATGAGTTACACTTGGGCAGACTTGGTACAGGGCACTGATTATGGAGCTCTGCCCACTGCAGGTTTAATTGTTCAGAGAAATTCTCCCCCTAAAAACCAATAATGCTAATGAAACTAGAATGACCTACCCAAAAATCCCTGGAGATAGTCAAAACTTGACTAGACAAAGGCCCTGAGCAACCTGCTCTAACTGGACCTGTGCTGAGCAGGAGATGGATTGGAGACCTCTGGGGGTCTCTTCTCCAAGACACACAATGTCATGATTCTAAGAATTTCAGTGTGTTGGTGTCACATTGAGCATGAATCCTATTTGCACACTGAGATGCAAGGCCAAAACGTAAGATACAGAGCTGAAACTCACTCCCACAGTGCTACATTGGTACAGCAACCACAAAACAGGGGTTTAGTAGCAACTTCTATTCTAGAAACGATGACATACACTTCTGTTCTGTGATCTATGTTGGCATTTCCCTACCTTAAGGAAATCATACTTTATTTCACTTTTGCTCTGTATTGGACCATGGCCACTTTACTGGGCATAAGGTATTTGCTTCACTTTTTTTTTTCTTTTCCCTGGAGAAAAGGCCAGGAAGCTGCATGTGACCACATCTCCAGGGTAACACCATGTTTCTGGGAAATTCATCATGTTCAGATATTTGTGTCCTCTGTTACATAATGAGAATGAACCTACAGGAACAGATCATCAGCAAACCTTAAACTGGTAGCTAGAACAAAATGGCACATTGCTGTTGACCTCAAGGATTGCTGATGTAGCAAACAGGAATATGTTTGATGGAAGAATGAAGATTTTCAAATTTAAAGATTTTAATGCAAATCAGAAATAACAGTCATAAAGAATTTTAATGGTCCATAAGAAAGATTTTTTTGCATTTCTTTCCTGTGCAGTAGGCAGCTCAAATGACTTCCCAGTGGTTTAACATGTTTAAGTCGCTCCTACTGCATTAAGCTGACGATTACTCATCAGTGGAACTCTCTTCTGGCCTACAGTCTAATTAGGCACTTCTGGGCCTCTTACCACAAGATTATTATTTTAATCACAGAATCAGCTGGGAAAAAGCTTAGGGAGATAAGAGATTATGACTGACCAGAATCTATGTGAGAGAGAACTAAATCCTGAATTAGTCATATAAACTTAATTCCTAAGATTCAACGCTTCCTAAATTTATTATGAGATCAGTATTCACTTACCACAAACTAGAAGAGTCAATCTAAGAAAAATATTAGAGCTGCAGGGGAAGGAAAGTTGGAAAACACAAGCTATTGCAATAGTCTTTCTTCTCATTCCTGATTGCCCACAGAAAGCAGAGGAAGATTGTCATCTGGAAGCCCAGGCTTTTTGTGCTAAATCAGCACATTTGTTCAATGTGATAGTGTGCCAAGAGGAAAAGTGTTAACCCAGACCAAAAAAAAAAAAAAGAAGTGGTCGGGAAGGCAGACTGCTTCCAGGCAGGCAAGGTCTGAGAGATCCATTTTATCATCTGCTATGGAGCTCATGGTAGCATACAGTCCCTGTAAGGACTGCGCGTCAGACCTCTTAAGCCAAAAAACTGTGCAAGAACCCAATTCAAATAATCCCCTAAAACAAACAAACAAAACCCCCAAACACACATAAAAAACCCAAAAGCTCCAAACAACAAAACAAACATAGATTGCTTCAGTCCACTCAGATAAGGTAATCTCATGCAAGCATAAATGTCAGAAGTCAGCATAATGATCCACATCCGAATCTAGTATTTAATTTCTTGAGAAGTCAAGGTGAATTCTATAGCAAGAGCTATGGCTTGGCCATTAAGTCACAAAAGCTGTAAGACTGCACCATGCTCTGAGACAGAAGCATTTCTTAACTGTCACTACCAAAAAGTGTTTCCCTCTACTGTACATCTTCTTCATGAACCTGTCACACAAGAAAGCTGCTAGTCTGCTATGACATTAAGACACAACATTTGACTGAGCACGTCGCCTAAGTGAATCCATTTAACTCCAAATTTAACAGCTCTCTTAAATGCACAAAGACAAATCTAATAAAAGGCTGAATTAAGGTTAATTGAGATTCAGTGAGGGGAGGTTTTGGCAACTCAAATTTGAAAAACGCCTAGAGGAAGATATTACCTTTTCATTTTGTCTCAAAGGAGCCTAATTTTCATTGTGGCTTACAGAAGAGTATGCCAGCACAAAATAAAGCTGTGTAAACTTATGGACACATTGCATCTATTTAAAGTATAACTACATGTAAACCTTAAAGGAAGTGGCACCATAGGAAGTGCAGGCACTGCACACCTTTAGATAGAATACCAATTAAAGTCCAGGAAGAAAAGGGAAAAAAAAAAAACATCTAGCAGCAAACTGATTCACTCAGTACTGAGAAACTGGATGGAAAGTCTGTAATCTCCAAATAGCTGACCAAAACTCACCATTGATGACAATCCTTAGTAAAGGAATGCAAAAATCTTAGTCTTGATCTTGCTAGAGAAAACACCAGATCACAGAGAGCATCAAAACAGCATCTTAAAATGGCTCACTCCCAAAGTTTGAGCAGAAATAAGTTGGCAAAGCATTTAGAAGAACTACTTTTAAAATTTAGTTTGATATCAAGATCACTTAACCTGAGCATTTTCTTTAAAGTAATTAAAACCAAAATTAATTCACATTAAAAAAGAAAAGCATTTAAACTTGGGTTGTTGAAATATTGTTGAATCTTCCTGAAGCATCTGCAGGAAAATAAACTGCTCTGGTCTGCTGCAAACAGTAAAAATTTAAACCAAGAAAAGAGGTTACTCTGCAAATCTGGCCTTCAGTATCACCTGAAAATCTAGTTGTTGGATTACCTGTTTTTCAAATAAGTTGGGTGGGGTTTTTGTTGTTTGTTTGGGGTTTTTTTTGTTGGTTTTTTTTTTTTGGGGGGGGGGGTTGTTTGGTTTTGGTTTTTTGGGGTTTTTTTGTTTGTTTGTTTGTTTTTTTTGCATTGAAGGACAATCAGAAACCAAAAGATTTTCTTGCATTCAAATACCAGACCTAGTAATGGATAATTGGTTTGTATCTGCTGCAAAGGACTATGCTGTAGACCAAAAAATCAGGTGTGTGGCAATGTGCCACCATTGTAGTTTTATGATGGAGAAAACTCACTGCAGAGTCTACTTCACTGATTGTCTTGTCATCTTTGAAATTCTCATCTGGGACTGTGTCATTTAAGTAAATAAAGACATAAGTGATTATGAATTCACAACTGTCTGTTATGGAAAACATCTACATACAATTAAATTCCAATAATAATTTGAATATTAACTCAGTACTGAGTTTCAGGAGACCAAAAAAATGTAGCAATTGAAAGAGATTTCTCCAACACCCTGAACATAACTTTTTGCCACTGACCTCACCTCAGGAAAGTTTCAAAGCCTTGTTTTGACTGCCTGACTGACTATATTGTCATTCATTGGCTTCATACGCTCAAGAACATCTCAAAAGCTGATGTTGAAAGTAAAACTCTGGGCACAATCTACCTTTCCTTTTTTGTTTATGCATCCTTCTTTGCTTTGCAAGAAAGGGTTCAAGTATCTTCTAGCAACTGGAGTAAGCGGATGGTTGTATGAAAGGCAGAGTGAAAAGATGGATGCAAAATGTTTCAAATAGTGTCCAGGAAGTAGCATTAATTACTCTGGCTACTTGTACCTTGGCATCCTCTGCTTAACATATGCCAGCTTAAAAAAATGCTAGCCAAATCTATATTCCGTTTTACCCACTGCTCCAAAGAAAAAGTTTAATATGTAGCAAGTCTTCTCCAATAAGTAGAAGTATCAGAAATTCCTAAAAAATTCTGTCAACTCTTAAAAGAATATCAAAATAAAATCCATTGATTTAAAACAGTCAGCATATTACAATATCTAAATGCCATTTAGATTACTTGTTGTTAGCTAGCAGAAAGGAAAAATGAGAATGGTTTAACAAGGTGCATTCAATTATTCTTCCGCTGACCATGAAACTCAAAACACCATTTTTCTATCAGTCACCTACAATGCAGAGAAGAGTCAAATATAGCTTTGTTGTTTTTTTTTTTTTTTAAAGTTGTACCAAATCCTCTAATTATTTCCAATTTGAGACAATCTGATTTTGATACTACTGTCCCCAGGTAGAAGATACAGTCCCTGTCCTACCTTCTCATCACATCCTCTAACTGGGAAAAAAATTTAACTGAAAGAACAGTGACCAAAGAAGAACTTCACAGCAGCCTTCCCTTTCAGCACCTTCCCGAATAAAAGAAAGCATGCATATTCTCTCACACGTACATATATACCCACTGCAGGCCATGCTTTCATACTCTAGAAGTCTGGTAAGACCCTCCTCTTCCAACTAGATTATGCTGATAACTTTCCATTTCACGGTACTTTCTACAGGGTCAAATTCCATTTCAGGGTACCTGCTCTGGGCAATCCTCATTGCTTTTGAGAACAAGTAAATAATGCCGACCTTGTATCTACAGCCAGGTTTTGTGTTCCGCCTTTTTCATTTTAATTAGTAAATTTGTATATGGGCAGTCTACACCAATCTTAATTCACCATATATTTTTCTTCAGTTCACAGTATATGTTCTGTGCAGAGAACTTGAGCACTACAGGTGGGAAGGTAGCACACACTGAGCTATGCAGAGTGCAGACAGATGTGCAGGCCTCATTATTATTGCTCTTAATCCCATATATTTGTTCTAATGACTATGACATTTAACAAGATATGGGAAACAGGTTGGTTGGTGCACAGCCTCTAACTACACATCAATATTCAGCTGTTTGGGAGACTTTGGTTTAACTTCCCTCACTTTGTTCACCTCCTTTGGGTCATCACCTCTCTTATGAGTAAAGGCTGAGAGACCTGGGTTTGTTCAGCCTGGAAAAGACTGGACTCAGGGGGGATCTTATCAATGCTTATAAAAATCTCAAGGGCGGATGTCAAGAGGATGGGGCTGGAGTCTTTTCAGCGGTGCCCAATGACAGGACAAGGGGCAATGGGCACAAACTGGAACACAGGAAGTTCCACCTGAACATGGGGAAAAACTTCTTTCCTGTGAGGGTGACAGAGCACTGGAACAGGCTGCCCAGAGAGGTTGTGGAGTCTCCTTCCCTGGAAATGTTCAAAAACTGCCTGGATGCAGTCCTGTGCCCCCTGCTCTAGGTCTACCTGCTCAAGCAGGGGGGTTGGACAAGGTGATCTCCAGAGGTCCCTTCCAACCCCCACCATTCTGTGATTCTGTGATTATAATCCACGCACTGAATCAAATGCACAAAAGTCCTAGAGTCATAACCACGGGCTGCTTTTTCTTGTTTTTATAGAATCATATAATTGTTTAGGTTGGAAAAGACCTTTAAGATCATAGAGTCCAACAGCAAACCCAAAGCTGCCAAGCCCACCACTAAACCATGTCCATAAGTGCCACATCTACACGTCTTTTAAATACCTGCAGGGATGGCGACTCAACCACTTCCTTGGGCAGCCTGTTCCAATCCCTGACAACCCTTTTGGTGAAGACATTTTTCCTAGTATCCAATCTAAACCTCCCCTGGCACAACTTGAGGCCATTTCCTCACATCCTATCACTAGTAACTTGGGAGAAGAGACCGACCCCCACCTCACCACAACCTCCTTTCAGGCAGCTGCAGAGAGCGATAAGGTCTCCCCTCAGGCTCCTCTTCTCCAGGCTAAACCCCCCCAGCTCCCTCAGCCGCTCCCCATCACACTTGTTCTCCAGACCCTTCCCCAGCTCCGTTGCCCTTCTCTGGACGCGCTCCAGCACCTCCATGTCCTTCTTGTCTTGAGGGGCCCAAAACTGAACCCAGCATTCGAGGTGCGGCCTCACCAGTGCCGAGCACAGGGGCACCATCCCTGCCCTGCTCCTGCTGGCCACACTATTGCTGATACAAGCCAGGATGCTGTTGGCCTTCTTGGCCACCTGGGCACACTGCTGGCTCGTGTTCAGCCGGCTGTCAGCCAGCACCCCCAGGTCCTTCTCTGCCAGGCAGCTTTCCAGCCACTCCTCCCCAAGCCTGTAGCGTTGCATGGGGTTGTTGTGACCCAAGTGCAGGACGCAGCACTTGGCCTCGTTGAACTCCATACAGTTGGCCTCGGCCCATCGATCCAGCCTGTCCAGATCCCTCTGTAGAGCCTTCCTACCCTCAAGCAGATCAACACTCCCACACAACTTGGTGTCGTCTGCAGACTTACTGACGGTGCACTCGATCCCCTCATCCAGATCGTCGACAAAGATATTAAACAGAACTGTTGCTGTGCCCATGACCCCAACAGCAGTGAGGATAACCTCTGGTACAAATGCCTATTATGTGTATTCTGTGTGCTTAAAATAGCCTCTTGACCAGTCAATAAATCATACTTGACACAGAGGAGAAATAAAATGTAGAGGAAACTTACAGAAATATCACACCTTGCTCTTTAGAGGCAGACAATGAACTGGATTCAGTTGGATACTTCCACACAGGGCAATTAATATGTAAAACCTGAGTGGCTAAGCCAAGCAAAAGGTCAGACGTCCTTGGACAGATGATGATGATGAAAGAGTACGAAAAGAAAAGAAAAGGAAGCCAGGTGAAAGACATCAAAATGTCACTGGAAAGCAGAATGCAATGTGTAGAAGTACAACCCTGATGGCAGGCACAATGCAGCCTAGTACACAAAGTAGGGGGTAATCCTGGCACTGCATTCAGAGACCTGCTGTGGTAAATTTCAGCACAGCAAAAATAGATTTGCTTAAAGATATAGCCTGCGAGGGAAACAAAGAACAGTTTAAGAACACCACCAGTGGCCTTGAGCTGTTGTAGTCCCATAAACTAGGTTAGCACAGCAATACAATCTCACACCCTGTCCTTTGGTGAGAAAGACTGTTGTATCCTCCCTTGTGAAGGAAGGAGTGAAACAACTGAGATCTTACAATAGACAAAGTTCTTAAATGAATGCCTTAATTGCATTGCAGAATAAATATCATCATGTCAGGAGTCAGTGGACAGTCTTATGAGACCTTAAGATGGTCTGTCTAGAGAGCAACATTTATCGTTGATCAGTTGTTGACAGTTTCTCTGAAAAAGCTGTTGCAAACAGGCAGTTTTTAGCAACTTTATAGTTTGGTAACCCAACTACCTGCTGACCTGCAAAGTCTTGAGATCTGCTACAACTTGGATGGGCATTGATATTGGCACTGGAGGAAAGTTGTAAGATGGTACTCCTGTGAAATGAGATGGAACAAAGAGAAAAGCTCTAAGCTACTAAAAAAAGACATGAAAAGCTCACCAGAAGAATTACGGGATGAGCTAAAACAGGCCAAAGGAGCATAAATTGCCTTCTCAGAAGGTACTAAAACAAGGCTTGGACACTTCTCAGATAATTGAGGCATGATCTGAGAATGAAGATTAAACTCAGCCAATCAGGAAAAAAAAAAAGGGGGGGGGGGGCAAAATAAAACTCTTGTGGATAAACAGCTACAAACAAGTAAAACTTGATACTGATTTCCTTTTTCATGGAAGCTGATCTTACCAGAAACCCAAGGTGTCTTCCACTCCAGACTGGGTGACAATCCAATAAACAGATATGCATGTGGCATTTATAGCTTCATGCATATTTACAATGCAGCAAGACAAAAAAAATATTTCAGTTCAGGTAAAACAGTAGTTACAACACAATAATAAAAATAAGTATAAAAATAAATCCAGATTCAAAAACACGTATCACTGTCAACCTAGATAGAAAAAAACACTCCTGAAATATGAAAGATACACATACAATTTATCTTAGATACTTCCATCCATTTCTTTCTCTATCTTTATTTTTTCATTTATCTATATGCCTATTATATTTGTTGCTCTACTATGTTGTCTTCTATAGTGGGGTGCATGTTCCCACATTCAGTTTACCTGAACAGCTGTAGTTAGGACACTTCATCTTCCTTTAATATAAAGGCTAAAAAAAATATCCTTTTAATCTAAAGACAATACATTACTAAAAACTCTTCAAAACATAAACATTAAACAGACCTTTATTATTGCAGACTAGGAAGCAGGGATTTTTCTACTAGGATCAACTGTTATGCCCCTCTGTTAGCCCTTCTATGCTGTAAGCCCAAGCAGTATGCTAATAACTACTTCCTCATGGAAGACCCCTGTCTAGTGCTATAGAAGGCACCCTATCTTCTGTAGAATTTTTAAGTCATTCTCTAGACCTTACAATGGGGAGTCCAACTCAATTTGGTTCTACAGACTCTTTAATGCAGTAATCCTGGAGACCTGGGTTTGCTGGGTTGTTTTTGCTTTGGTGGGGTTGTTGTTTTTTTTTGGTGTGTGTGTGGTCTTTTGGTGTGGTTTGGTTTTGTGTTTTTTGTTTCTGTTTGGTTTTTTTTTTGTTTGTTTTGTTTTTTTTTTATTATTTTTACTTCTTACATCAAGATGATTTCTCCATTAGCCTGCTGACACACAAGCCACTATAAAGCAATCTAGGCCGGAATTACATTTCAAGTACAGTAATTTGTTTTAAGGTGATGTTTCTTTCCTGACAAACAGGTATACCTGTTTGTCTCCAGATGCACAGAATTTGCCATCAACTAGGTAACTCCACATTGCCCGCAGTGCATAGCTTGCAAATGTGTCTGGGAGAGGAGGAAGTCTTTTGCCCAACAGAAGCAAATGAGAAGAGTTTCTCCCTGTTTTCCTGTACTTGATATTCAGGAGCAGTAGCCAGACTCCTGCACCTTGTTAGAGAAGAAGGCAAGCTACAATAAGACCTTGGATGTGAATTATGGATCTCTCCCTTAGTTTCTTAGAGTGGTATCTGTTCTTGTTTGGCATCTGATGCCATTTAGTTGGCTATGTGTCAGGAGGGTTTCTGAGTGGTGATGGAGCAGACTGGTTTATCACGTTGTACAAACACTGGCCATCAGTCATAAAGTCAACTACGGTATCCACCCAAAAGATGTCCAGCCTCCTTAATAGATAAAAAAATATAATTGACGGAGGGTTTACAAGCAACAGAAGACACATTTTTAGGTACAGTAATGAACCTTATCTAGACTGCTGCGGTAATATTTTTATACCAAGTCCTTTATTAGGGAATGTTTCAATGCCCTTAAATTAAGGAAACATCTTCCTGCTTACTATTGTCGCAACTCAGCCCGATAAGCAGCTAAGGGTTAAGTATAATCCCATCAATAAGCACTGGCCACATAGAACAGCTATTCACCAGCATACACTATAAAGGTATTTCTTCTCTCCTGTCCATCTGCCCCTGCACCAGTTCAGGACCACATCACTGTGGTCCCTTTGACTTTCATTAAAGGATATTTGCTGCTTTAGAGATGACTTTCCCCAATACAAGCTCCAACAGCAACAGTCACGAGCAATTTTCTTTGACAGAACATGTTTATTAGCTGCAAAATCGTAATTGAAAGAATACCTGCCCCACTCTCTAATTGTCCAGATGTCTAAAACTCGCTATGTGTTTCCTCTTCAGCATGCAAGTTCCCTACATGCATTTTCTAAACGGAGTAACAAGCTATTTTACACCTTGCGTAAAACCAGGGAACGTGACATGCAAGTTCCCTCCAGGGCTGCATCCGCCAGCTGTTTCAAGGCCACTGGAAGGAGAGAGGCAGCAGCCCAGCCATTTTAACCTACCTCCCTTGCCTCACAGCGTCCGGGCAGTGGCAACAGTCTGCCACCGTGACTGCCACCTCCCACACACCATAAGAGCTCGCTTGCCTCCTGAGGTCCTAGACAAGATGATTATACCCAACATTTCACAGAATAATAGAAATACAGGGATATGGAGATACCTCAAGGACTCCTGAGACAGGATGATAAGAAAAATAAAACCATTCCTTAGCTGTAGGTACAAATGAGCCTTTTCATACAAAAGAGACAAGCAACACAGAGATTATATATCAACCTGATGGGTAGGGAACACGGAGAACTGGGGGACAAAAGGACATGTGATGTCAAATACCATTGCCACTCTGAAGTTCCTTTTCCTTTCTGACTTTTCTGTCTATTTTTAAATACATATTTTTATTAGCTAGTAAGGTCATGGTACAGCTCACATAAAACTTGTATAACTTGCAAACAAGGACACAGCGCCTGCTGCTTCACATAAACCGAAGGTTAATTTGGACTGAGGTGAAACAATGTGACACTGCTAATACAGAGGTTTGGGTTTTTTTTTTTTAAATTCTATTCTTAAGTCCACATGCAAAAAGACTCCACAAGCACCAAAATTACAGTTATGGTACTGGCAGCATGAAGGATTTTATACAGAATGTCATGATAACCTGCTTTTTCTGAAAACAATCAGCTTAGGAGTGCTGAAACTATAGATAGACATCACCTTTTACTGGAAAATTGGAAAAAATAGAACCAGAGGGGAAAAAAAAAAAAAATGGGAGTATGACCAGAGTGAAGCCAAAAAGAGAAAATGGCACAGTTTGTTTTTTTTTTAATCAGTCACATTAATTCTGAAAATTTTCTTTCAACAAGTAATAAAGCCAAAACTTACTATCTGAGGTTTAAACAGAAAAAATGCACCAAACCAGAGCAGGTGAGGCAAAAAGCAGCAGAACCACAAAGAACTCAGGGCTGATATGCGATAGTAAATATGAAGCTACGTTCAGCTCTTTCTGCAGCACAAGCAGCTCTTTGGGGTGTTCCAGGAGCTGTTCACAGCCCTAAAGCTTCCTGCTGGCATGTGAATGCTTAGCACGTGCTGGAGGGCTTTGTGGTGTGACACACTCCCCGGTTCAGACCTTTCTGACCCCAGTGGGCACAGGGATGCGCGTAATCTCCACCTGGGCGGGGGCTTCTAACTCTTGTTTCTCCAAAGGAAAGTAGTTTGCATGCATGAAAACCTTTTTGAACTGAACAAACAGTTAGGCAACTAGTGGTCAAGCTGGGTACGTTCTGCAAAACTGCACTACTGCTCTGGACCAAAACATTGATATCAGCCTAGCCTCAGCCTCAGGCTGAACAAGCATGAAGTCTTAACACAGCTGAGAAGACTACAGAAAATCAGGAACTGCTGGAGCTCTGGATGCCAGCTCCTTCTGCAGTCTGCAACTATGGCTGACTCTTTCAGTGGCTTGAACCGAAATGCAACATTCCCTAGGATATCCTGGCTAGCCTGATCGTTGTTATCTCTTGAACAACCTACCAGGGAAAAGGAGTCTTGCTCCCCTGTCATGCAATCTCTTTCCTGCCTATTAATTTGTATGTTTCTCTATCAAAGACACACCATCATTTTAAGTTTCCAACTTGAAGCTACTGGAGTTGCACATCACAGAAGGCCTGTTCTCCCTCTTAGCTAGGTTTCATGCTGACAGAATTGCCTCTGCCCCTGAACGCACACATGAAAAGGCAGCAAGTTATTTACTTTTGCTCGTCTCATTTAGATAGGGGAATGAGAATGATTGGCTAAGAGGACTTTTCTCACTGTATTCTGAAAAATCCACCTTTTTAATGACCCTTTCAACAATTCTCATTTATAATGTATTTCTCCCCCTTTGTCCTTGAGCCCAATGCAATTAATGGCCTCTTCCTCATATCTTTACCTATATTACTGAAAGAACTATGTAAGTGAAAGCACCCTTTGCATAGCCACCCTACATCAGCATAACACATGAAATAGCAGCTGAATAAAACAGTGCAGCTCTCCACCCCACAGTATCATCATTTCTGACACTTTGCTGTTAATGTTATGGCTCTGCAAGTTTCTGCACCAAGCCTAGATAGACTTTAAGCACTTTTCCTCTAATACACAATACTCTAGAGACTAGAAACTTAAAACAGTATCCAAAGATTTTCAAAAATCTTCTAAAAAGCCACTTTATTTTGTACCATTTGCAAATGCAAGAGGATGTAAGTAATTCTCTCAGTTCCTCAATTCACCTATAGATAAAATACTGGAAATAGTATGGGTTTCTTTTCCCCTCCAATACCATTTCTCAGGCTTTTGTTTTTAACTAATGCATTGAGGTATGGGGAGAGTAGAGAGGGGCTGGTTTAAATTCAGTAGCTTTATGAGATTACACTGCCTTTGGGAGAAGGCACTGGGTATTGACAACACGCTCCGTACCACTGCAAGCTGGTAATAGGGTGGTCTGTGCCATTGAAACAATGGCTCACAAAGCGATTTCACAGCAGGTGGGAAGTTACTCTATAGCACTAATGTAACACATATGCGCAGAGTCATTTGGGGATCCAACTGACTGCTGAAACGATGGCAGCTTGCCAAGATGAAAACCACCATATAAATCACTTCACAATTTCAACACCAGGTACAATTTGGTCATTTAGTTACACTATTTCCCATTGTTTACCTTATATGAGCAACTAAGCACTTGGGAAGGGCCTGCTGAGTGACTTCCAAGGTGGAACTGCAAAGCAGAAACAACGGAAAGAGGACAGCAACATCGACTTCCCGCTCCTGCCCCCACAAATTCACAAGGGTCAATACCTTGTTTAATAGGGGTTGCTTTAACAAACAAATCTACAGTCAGATATAAAAGACTAGGAAACAATCTTGTTTAAGGATCAACGGCCTGTATTCCTGATTCTGAAAGAAAAATATTTGGATATAATGCAGTAATCAAAAAAGCAAACGAAGACATATGCCATAGTAAAGTAAGAGGGGAAATAAAGCATTTGACGAAAAGTGATATGTTGTAGGTATATTTCACTTTTAGTTCACTCTTTTTTTTCCTCTCACCTACCCACTGACAAATGTTTGATATAAATGGCACAATATATGCTTCACTAAGACAATTTTTTTTCTGCTGGCTTTTCCCATCGGTAGTGTCTATATGATTCATGTCAAGTTCAGATTTACAGTAACACTGAGGAGGATCCATGGGAAAATCTTACCCATTACATTAACTGATCAGGTCAAAGTATTAAAACAATTTTCCCAGAGTGCTTCAAGGAGACAGCTGGTAGGAAATGCACTTTTGGCCATTAGACGAGTATTAATGGTGCTGAATCAGTTACACCTTCGTATTTCTGATTTCCTGCTATCACAGAAGTCATCCTCAAAACAAAATCTGTGTACTGTTAAAGAAGTGACAAAGTAATACAGCTTTATAATTAATATGTTTCCCCAGAAATCCAGATTAAAATTCAACCATTCTATACTCCTGTCACCTTTGCTACCTTAGCTCAGTCTAGCGTAATAACAACATATGCATTTAAAGTGGTATCTGTCAACTCTCGTCTCTCAGAAGTGGAAGAACTTGTTGGTTTGCTGCAGCCTCACCTCAAATCAAGGATATGATGTCCTTCTAGGGGACAGCGTATAGTCATTATATAACTTCAGCTTGAAGGCTCTCTCATCCCTAATCCTTTCACTGTAAAACAGAGTGAATGAAAACTCAAGAGCTGAGCTGAAAACATTTGTGAGGTCCTCTAATACATGGAAGCAGCTAAGACTGTTTCTATATCATGAATATGATGTCAGTGACTGAAGCAAACTTGCAATGCAGTAATGCTTAAGGTTTTGTTAGGAAATATTACTTCACTGAAAGGGTTGTCAGGGATTGGAACAGGCTGCCCAGGGAAGTGGTTGAGTCACCATCTCTGGAGGTATTTGAAAGACACTTGGATGTGATGTGTAGGGACATGGTTTAGTGGTGAACTGGCAGTGTTAGGTTTACGGTTGGACTCAATGGTCTTAAGGGTCTTTTTCAACCTATACGATTCTGTGGCTGTGTAAATATAGCAAGACAGGAAAAGACAATCCTCATTCTGGAGGCCTTACCATCTAAACTGAAAAAGGTGAAATTACTAGCCATAGGACACATAGGCAGTTAATCTTGAAATCCAGATTAAAATTCAATGCTCTCAGTCCGTGCCCAGTTCAGTCTACCACTTTGTCAGAAAGACACACGAGACTGCTGAAGCAAAATCTGTGCAGTGGGACTGTCTGATTCAACAGAGAAGCCTTTGCTTTGAGGATAATTGCAAATTGCTTTGTTTTGTCTTGCTATGTAAATCTGCCATATGGGCCTCAGCTACAATAATGAGAGAAAAAGTTGAGGAGTTTGATAATTCTTGGGTTTAGAAAGAGATTATGGTCTGGCAGCTGGCGAGTATGAAGCAGAAAAATTCAATCTAGCATGCCCAGCTGCACTGTGGAAGTAGGATGAGCCAAAACAGACTCTCTGCAGACAGGGAAGGCTTGCTTAAGAATTGCCAAAAGTGTTCAGGTACAGAACATCACATAAAATTAAGAAAAAGGAACAGGAAAATTAAAAACGCCTTTCAAAAAGGTGGAAGCAGGTTGAGACATGAAAAGCACAATAATGGCTCATGTAAAGAAAATGTGGGGACATAAAAGAAGATTATCTTGGTAAGGAAATTATCTCTTTGTATGACTATGGATAGTCATTAGAGCATGAGAGAGAATACACTCCATAGCTTTACTGTCTAAGCAATATTCATAATTGCACACACTGTACAGTGCTTACAGTGTAACTCTCTGTGAGTAGTGATATCTAAGAGTTTCACACAGGTAGGGCTCCAGAAAAGAAGCAATACCTTCTGAGCCTCAAAAAACCCTGCATTTTACAAGAGAAGACACAACAAATCGGCAAACTAAAGACAAAAGGACTAGTTCAAGGACATAAAATGAAGATCGGAACACACATAAGACTTGGGATGATGATCACGTTGAGATTGTACTTTTTTTATATGTACATGAAAATATAAATATATGTATCTATACATAGATAAATATACATAAAAAATGTATGTTTTTATACACACACATATACATGCATATACCAACTGAACTGTTGCTTTACTTCATTTTAGTCCTATATAGCTGTAATGGCCATGATATCTGTACAGTCAATCCTAAGTTACAGCACACTGTGTGCTGGTTTTGGTGGCAACAGGGTTAATTTTCTTCATAGCAGCTAGTATGGGGCTGTGTTTTGGATTTGTGCTGAAATCATCATTGATAACACAGAGATGTTTTAGTTCCTGCTGAGCAGCGCTTACACAGAGCCAAGGCCTTTTCTGCCCCTCACCCCACCCCACCAGCGAGTGGGCTGGGGGGGCACAAGGGGATGGGAGGGGACACGGCCAGGACAACTGACCCCAACTGACCCCAGGGACGTCCCACACCATACGGCGTCATGCTCAGCACATGGAGCTGGGGGAGAAGGAGGAAGGGGGGACGTTGGGAGTGATGGCGTTTGTCTTCCCAAGTCACCGTTACGTGTGATGGAGCCCTGCTTTCCTGGGGATGGCTGAACACCTGCCTGCCCATGGGAAGGAGTGAGTGAATTCCTTGTTTTGCTTTGCTTTACTTATTAAGCTGTCTTTATCTCTACCCACGAGTTTTCTCACTTTTACCCTTCTGATTCTCTCCCCCATCCCACCGTGGGGGAGTGAGCGAGCGGCTGTGTCATGCTTAGTTGCCAGCTGGGGTTAAACCACAATAACTGAAAACAGTAAAATTAGGTTCTCATCCTGCAAATAATTAGCCAAGACCTGCATTCACTTAAGTTGGATCATAGAAAACAAATGGGGAACAAAAACACACTGCCTCACAAACAACAGCATCTTGATCAATTACCTAGACATTCACTAATAGAAAATGAGAGTTCTTGACCCATTGCCAACCCAGTTGTTAATTTATAATTAAAACAGAGAAAGGAGTTTCTACCACATGTAGAACATGGTGGGGAAAAAGTATCAATATTCATATAAAATGAGGTAGCTAGCTTCGTGGTAAAAACTTTTTCTCAACATATTACAAATCTGTAGAAGAATCCAAACGAAACTTTTTTTTCCCCACCTAATCTTGTATGCGGCTTTCATTTCTTAACTGTTAACTGGGATTCTGTGTTCTACTCTCTGTTTTTATTATAGGGAGTAAGATACCATTCAATGTCATACATTGTTTGGGCATTAGATACCAATATGATTTCAGAGTTCCAGACAGACAAAATGAAAGACACAACTGGACCTCAAGCTATTGGAAAATCTTTTGGCTTCTGACAGTTGTTAGTGCCACTTTAAACACAAAAAAAAAAACCCACACAAAAAAAAAAACCAAAAAACCCCCACCCAAACAAACAAAAAAAACCCCAAACACCTTTATTCAAAATTAATTTCAATTTTTAATTAAATGATTGCTGCAACAGGAAGCAATGAAGTACCTCTGAAAAGGCTGCTATGATGATATTTGTGCTTCTGCTCAGAGAAGATCAATCTTTAAACTTCCAAATGAATTCGGCCACCCAGAAGTGACTTGATAAAAACCTATAACTTTTGCTTACTGAAAAGAAGCCAATCCTTCAACTGATATGAATTCTCTTATGAAGTCACTACATTACTAGTCTGAGGTAATAATGTGAAGTTGCTAATATGCTTATTTGTATTCATGTACATCTGCATTGCACCTATGCGTATCACTGTTGTGATGCAACTCTACATGCTCCACCTGAAAATATCACTACTACTGTTTAAGTATTAGTGTCACTGTATAAACTATGACCCTTTAGTGGAAGGTATTTCCCCTATAAAGTCATTTCATGGCTTCAGTTGTTTTTCACAGTGTGAAACTTTCACAAGTGTGGAGTGGTTTTCACAGTGAGAAATCACTTTCACAAGTGGTTTTCACAGCAAACAAGTTCATAACTTTAAGGAGAAGGGTGTGTATACAGATATATGTGTATGAACCTGCTAATAAGTATTCAAACACAGATACAGATATATACAAAGGCATATCACATATATACACACACATACAGATGACAAAACGGATTGGGAAGGTGCCAAAAAAGACCCCTTTTCACTGTTTTTTTATTTTTTCCAAATTGCCTATCTTTTGTGTTCTCTTTAAAAAGGCCTTGCAATATTAGTTGATACGTTTGAACTAATTCCTGCCGACAGAATTTGATCCTCTTTTCTTTTTCTCATATAAGTCATTCCCGAAACATTATTTCTAATAGTGTACTTTGCTGACTTTCTAACTTTGAGAGTTATTAACAACAGCTGTCCACCTATGATCCAAACTGTTATCTGTTTGCCCAAATGGAAAATGGAATTTTAGGCTATAGAAATTTAAGGGAAGAATGTATTCTGGCCTCAAGCAACCATGCAGACACATGAAAAATCTATTGCATAGACTAGAAAAATCAGTCTTTGGCTGCACTGCAGATGCAGAGCCCAGGAACTCTGGTGTCTTGCACAACTCGTAAGGTTAGGCAAAAAGTAATTCCTTCTTTTCATGGGCTGCCCTGGACGAAAAAAAGCTGTACCTCCTTCAAGATTTCAGTAAATTCCTGGTCACAAAAAGGAATTGGTAATTTGGTTGAAACAAAGAAATCTCCTTCCCTGCTGCTCCTTTGGAAATGGTAAGGTTGACTCTTGCCCCCTGCTTAACACATGGACTACAGAATAACCCTTGCCCTAAAATGAACACAGTGTTCTTAAATGTATCTCATACCTATGAAGGTACATACATAAACCAAAATCTAAATGAGTAATACACCTGTAAAATAAAACAAATGCGTCTCAACTTTACAGACATCTCACTAAATGGACAAAATGAGCTGAAAACTTTCTTTGATGAATTTATCAGTAATTCCTCTATCTGCTACTCTTTCTGGATGAGTTTCATTTTGTAGAATAATCCATTAAACTTACAGGAGGGGAGTGCCGGTTCATTAAACAGCTAAGGAGGTGACAGTACTGAGTTGGAGCTTCTTCCAAATCCCATTTGTGTGCGTGGTTAAATTAATCTACAGAAAATACTGTTGGCAAAGTAAAATAGCAGTCATTATAAAGAAGAACAATAAACAAGATGAAATTCTAAGAATTCTAACAACCATCCGGAAGTGCAAGTGAACATAGACCTGGGAAGGATCTCTGTCTGGGCTTACTTGCTATTGGATTTCAGTTGCTTTGCTTGCAAATACAACCCTGCTAGAAGAGATGAATATTCAGTACTGAAGATGCACTTTGTGGAATTTAGAAATTGATTTTCCCTAATGGATGTCTATTTATTCAACATAATGCAGAGGAGAGAAAAAGCCATAGTTTGTAAACTTTTTAAAACTCAGGTAAAGGAATTTCTCAAGTGAGCTTGCTCAATTAAGTCTCTGAGGGCTAAGCTTTCTCATTATAGGAACTGTATTGTTTTGTGGGAAGCATCCAGGCGCAGGCAGACAGAATGCAAAATCAGTTCTGATGGCACACCTGAAATGCAAGTCTCTGGTTATGATGCAGTACTCCAACTCTACAGATATGCCATATTCTCTACTATCTCCTAGCTGGAATGATATTAAGTGAGAGGGATCACATTATGCAAAGGGTATTTTCTATATATTAGTTTCTGGAAGCACTAATAACCATTTCTCTGCAGGTTTGTTTCGTTCCTTCTACCTGCCCTCAGAAAACTCCATGGCAAGGGATTAGCTTGCTTAAATTTGGAATTCACTCAAACAGCTCTTTTCTGCTCTATAAGTTGTTGGACTACAGCAACAACAAAAAAGAAATGTGACATTCCTTCAGTTTGCTCTATGGCAGCAGCCCGCTGGGCTGTCTGGGGCTGTTCCCTCTCGTGTGCCATGCTGCAGTACACAGGAAGCAAAAAATGTGTTTCCTTAGAAGTAAACGTTCATAGTGTTACACTGGTAAACTGCAGGTTTCTCAGCAATTAGGTAGCACATGCCGCCTGACTTCTCTGTAAACACAGTCTCAGCAACTGGATTTTGGGATAGGTACCATTTCTTATACCCTCATAGCACTTTACTCAGTTCAGTCACAAAAAGAATGTTTAGAGTCCACGTAATATTACAGCCATCTTTACTCCCCAAAACTCTTACTGTTACACTTGCTTCTAAAAAATAGACAAACTTATGCCTTTTTTTGGAGATGTAAAGCTTACAAGAATCTAGTGACTTCATTCACTTTCAGAAGAGTTGCCAAACACCTGTATTTGCTCTAGAAAACAGTGGGAGCAGCAGAAAAGGAGTCTGTCTTCTGAAAAAAATTGGCCTCTGCACAATGCGATGACTGATCCAGTAATGCCAAGTGACACTAAACCCCAATGAATTAGGTGCTCAGAGAGTCTTCTGCATGCAGGTGGATCAGCAGGAGGCAAAGCAGCCCTCCAACAGTTCTTGTACTATCGTTTCTCCCCATTAGTTACAGCTACTTACACATTTCGGCTTCCAGTTCTACAAATCATATTCAAGCCCAACATGTAAATGAAAGTGTTTGTTTAAGCGCCTTTCTACAAAGATGAAATTAAAAATTCTCCATCAAAAAAAATTACAAAGCCTCTAATCCTCACCACTAACCTAAGGTTAGTATAAAAGCTTAGTTAAACACATGCAGTAATTTTCTTAATCAGCCAGCACTTCAGAAAGACAGATGCTTCTGTTTATGTTGGTCTATTATCAAGTCCTTTGGTGTCTGAATAATTCTTACGCCTATCCTGAAACTTCATTAACATAAATTTCTTCTGTATTATTCTGCCTTCCGTGACAGACAGTACAAGTATTTTTATTTGGTTGGTTAGCTTATCCTTCTTGGCCTTGAGAATCACAGTATTTTGTGCATTTCCTGTATCTTTTATCCAACTGTAGTGGTCGAAAATTAGGAATAATTACACCACGTGTGTGAAAATCAAAAGCTGTATAAGAACTAATTCTACAGTCCTGAAACTCCTGCAGGAAACCCATTGCTGTAACTGGCTTTTATTCAACAAATGTTGTCTGTTAGTCAGAACTTTCTAGAGAGACACATGCAAACTGAATGTAAATCACAGAATCACAGACTGGTAGAGGTTGGAAGGGACCTCTGGAGGCCATCTGGTCCAACACCCCGCTCAAGCAGGGACACCTAAAGCTGCCTACACAGGACCACGTTCAGATGGCTTCTGAATATTTCCAAGCACGGAGACTCCACCACCTCTCTGGGCAACCTCTGCCAGTGCTCAGTCATCCTCACAGTAAAGTGTTTCCTGATGTTCAGACAAAACCTCCTGTGTTTCAGTCCATGCCCACTGCCTCTGGTCCTGTCACTGGGCACCACTGAAGAGTCTGGCTCCGTCCTCTCTGTAGCTTCCCCTTAGGTATTTATATACACTGATGAGACTCCCCGCTAAGCCCTCTCTTCTCCAGACTAAACAGTCCCAGCTCTCTGAGCCTTTCCTCAGAGGAGAGATGCTTCAGTCCCTTAATTACCTTTGTGGCCCTTTGTTGTGCTCTCTCCGGTATGTCCATGCCTCTTGTACTGAGGAGCCCAGACCTGGACACAGCACTCTAGGTGTGACCTCGCCAGTGAGGAGTAGGGGGGAAGGCTCACCTGCCTCAACCTACTGCAGCCCAGAACACCGTTGGCAGTGGTGGGGAGCAACTAAACACTGTTAGGCTCGTCACAGATCTTTATATTATATAATACTAGAATAGTGAGGACAGAAATATGAAAGCTCCAACTTTGAAATTATGTTGCTGATTTCATCAATATTGCCTAACATCATCATCCTTAAGAGTGAAACAAGCCAGATCTTTTTCCATACTGTGCAGATTTCATAGGTATTAGTCTTTCATATTTATATTCCTGTGTCTGGTTAAACTAATTAATAACCCCAAATCTCTATTATTGGTTGACCAAAGATTGGGGACTTACTATATTTTTGATTTGCATTTCTGTTAATGCTGCTGGGCACCAGATAGACCACAGTAACATTGTACTGGCTAGACGCAGACATAAGAAAGGCTTTTCTTGATATCCTTAAGTGCATTTCACAGAAAGTATCATCATGACAGTCAAAAACTAAACAAGATTTTAGAAATTTCCATGGCAAGAGGAAAGATTTATTTTTAGACTATGCTCTCTTGAACAAGAGGATGCTGAATGCCATCCTTTCCATCTTTTATGGAGAGTTTTTCTATACTGTTCTAGTACAAGTGTGAATAAACTCAAAAGCTTCATTAAGAAAAAAGTTTTAATCTTGAGAGGAAAGGATTTTTTCTGTTCTCCACATCCCCTGTTCTTTTTGGTTTTATTTCACTTACTAAAAATGTAACCCACAGCCACTCTTCTCATAAGTAAAGCAGTAAATCAGGAGAGATGCGCAAAATTCAGCTGAGTCTAGATTTAGAGAAAGTACTCTGGTCTGCTTCCAGCTTGGACCCTAACAACCCTCTTAGTAGGCTATCAGCTCACAGCATATCTCTTTTAGCAAAAATCTCAGTGGGCGACCAGCATGCAAGCAATTTTTTCCCCTTCCATTGAGTGGTTATTTAAGAAATAAAAATGGCAATAGAACTCCAATCAATTTCTGTCTATTATTTGACTCATGAGTAGAATTAAATAAATATACAATAGAGTGACTATGCTGCATATAAACAAGATTACACAATACAAGGCTGATATCAGCTTTCCTTGGCCAATATTTCTGAAGTGCTTCAAAACAGTTAAACTTAGAGAACAGCGTTCCAAGCACCCTGAAGTCAAGCACTTTTTTCTACTAATAGATTATCAAAACCCAAAACATGGCTTTAGCTCATCAAATTACCTACTAGCAATATTAATCTGGTATCTAAAGAGCTTGCAAGTCTTTTTGCACTAACAGGCTTAATTCACAATTAACAGATAAAGCAAGAACTACTTATTACAGCTATCGCTATCTGGTATGAACAAATGGGTGTTTTGTGGACGAAGCGTAACTGAATCAACCCTGTTTTCCCCTTCATCTTTCAATGAACCCTGGGTACACCCATCACTAGCCTACTTCACAGCCTCCACTGTACACAGTTGTATTCTACAAGATAACAAATGATTCTTGAAATAATTAAGCTTATGGTCTAATGAGTATGTTAAATGTACTAGTTGTATTCTGTTACAGAAGCTAATACAAACTTATCAAGAACATCATAATATACAACACATTTCTACATTCACAATATAGAGTACATTCTAAAATCTTGTTTAAGAGGTACTGTAAACACATTAGGCATTGTTGCATGGCTCACCATCCTTCAGTTTCCACCACTGCCTAACACTACCTTCTATTTATCTCTAGGCACAGTACAGAAAATATAAGAGGAGCAAATTCCTCCCAGCTTTCAGATTTAAAAACTAATGCACATTAAAATATGACACTGACTTGTAGTGGAATAAGCCAGGTGAAACTAACTGCTCTAGCCAAACTTTGACAGACAGCTTCAATCAGCCTACTTATCCTCCATGTGGAAGGTGTAATCCAGACTGCTGCCAACTGCTTCCCTAAAAGGTTTTCTTCATTCTCTGCATCAGCATTGCTAAGGCAACAACCCATTCAGTAGAAGTCCAATGTGAAACAACATGCTGAAGACAGATAACGATACAGGAAATGCATTTCTTGCCTGTATTTCTACCGCTCTGCTCCTTCCCACAATCCTGGTAGTGCAAGATAACTGCTGTCGTAGTTCTGAAGCTCAGGCAGAGGCAGCAGAGAGTAACTGGCACATGACTTCAGGTCACCAGCAAAATTCTACCCCAGCTTGCAACAGCTGGCTGGAAGAGGAGATGGCACAGATGCACTCTGTCTGGGAACACAGGACTGTGCTGGATTAAAGGGACCATGCTCCATCACCCCACTGATACCTGAGCTATACAGAACAAAGAACTCTCCTTTTGGAAAGCTATCAGGAGTGCTGTACATTTGTTCAACTGCATGCAAACGGTTAAGGGAACCCATTTTACTGTTTTTTCTCTTGATATCCCATTGTATTTCTTCCACACATATATTTTCACCCTTTGATTTGCATTTTTTGGCTGCTTTCACCCTTGGCTTAACTATACCATACATAGCTTCAGATTTTCAGCCAAGACTGAAAAATATAGTTAATATTTTATCAGCAGGAATATGATCAGCATGTATTGTTTTAGATGATTAAAAGAGCTATGGGAAAGAGCTACTACAAGCTTTTATGCCACCTAGCCTAAGAGCCCTTGTCATTCACGTATTCTAGAATTACAAATGCAAGCAAGTGCTTTAGGTTGCATTAATGTAACACTACTCTTCGGGTCACACTCTGCTGCACCGTAACTACACCATGCTGTAGAATCTTTTTGCCTTTCTCTACTTGTTTATACTGTAAGCTATATTTTTCCTGCAGACCAAGATTTCTTCCCTAGATGAACTCTCTATACTAGGCCTTATCAAGACTGTTCACTACCCCATTAAGCTATTCTTTTAAAAGTCAATGGAACAAAATCGTCTATGTCTATAGCCCTGCTCTTTTTCTGCAGAGTTGTGTGAAGGGAAACGTAACCCCCTGCTACCTCAAACCAAACCCCTTTCTCCCACACACCTTCCTTTTATTCCAGAGGCCTGAGCCTGATTTGGTCAACAAGACCCAGCTGCAGTTGCTCTACCTCCACTAATCACTTTGAGACCTCTGCAGATTTAACAGAAGCAACAAATCCTCTGGGCTTGGCACCTCCAAGACAACAGGAAAGTAAGGAACAACAAGTCCTGGAGAAACAAGTATCCTCTCCACTTACTTGGGGCATGCTGCTTCATGAATTCTCTATAGTACCTAGCATGATCAATTCTGCTGAGAATCCCAATTCGATCAGATCCTAAGCTGCTGGTTTGTGGCTAATCAGTTAGCTCACAGAAGAGGACACTTCTGTTCTATGTCTCAATTGATATACGTTAATGCGTATGCATCAAGAGAGCTTTATGCACTTATCCAGTGAACATGCCTATTACTGAAACTCTCTGGAAGCAATGCAAGCATAAAAACAGAATGTGAGTAGCCAAACTAGTTTGTACATTAAAATATATATATTTTTATCTTGCAGTCATACAACTTTAATTGCTACGGGTTAGGTCTCGCCTTTTTAGCCCAACTTGCTTTAGGAGGCTGCACTGTTCCAAGGCTGTCTGTGTTGAAGATCTGTTGTTGGATCCTCCTACCTGATTAGACCACTGACCTCATCTCTTCACCTTTGCTCTGGCTTTACCTATTTCACCCTGCCTCAGCTGGGTCAGACCACACAGGGGCCTGTATTTGCCAAGATCAGCAGGGCTTCTCGTCCTGATTGAAAGAAATCTATTCCTGCCAGTAAGGGAGATGTCACCAGCCCCCTAATTGCCCTAAGGAACATACAAGCCTCAATTTTTTACTTTTGTGGTATTTTTTACTGTATCACAGAACCTTTTCTGCCAAGATCTTTCCTTTGCAGGAGAAAAACTAAAAAGTTCCCAGCATATAGACTGTATACCTTATAAACTGGAATGCGTGTAAATGTATAATACAGCACAACAGAGATCAAAGATTGGTGAAAGAAAGTCTGACAGAGCCTGCCTAGAGTTCATTTCAGTGCTCAGAGTTACTCAGAGAAAGCCTAGACACTTTACATCGACACCCTTCCATTTTCAGACTACTACTTTAAATACCTTTATTATTCTCCCTCCAGCCATTCTCTGCCATGTTACCTGCAACTGGCTTCCCTCAAATACATGTACACATGACATACATATAGAGCTGACAAAGATTTAAGCACCAGTGAGCCATTGCACCCTATCACGGCTATCACTGTGACATACTGGAGGACATCCATCGCACTTAACTCAAAGCAGCATAGATCCTATGGCAGAGCTCATCACTATAGAATCCCTCTGTGGTTAATGAGGAGAAACAGGCTTTTTCATGTGATTCATTGAGGACTTCAGGATGGTAAGTTACATATCCTAAAATCACCCATTTCTCTCCTCTCACTATACAAATTGTAAACTTTACAGGACACCATCTCTCTCCATTCTCCTTTGTATCATGCCAGCCACAACAAGGCTTTCTGACATGGTGGTGATAAATAATAATGATGAACAGTGTCAGCTACAGTAACGAGCAAGCAGCAACTAGCCCTACTAACAACCTGGATAAGAACATCACTAAATCAGAAGACCACTTCTTTGCGGCAATGAGTCAAAACTGGCTGTCCCCTGCCGAACTTTTAATGAAAGATCAAACCATGCTGAAAGACACCATGCTAGTCAACCACTAATTCCTCCAAATATACTTTGTTTATTATCCTTGACTTCACAGGGATGCACAGCTAATCCAAGTTCCTTATGTCAACTGGACTACTTCCATTTTGGAGTTATAAATCTTAAACTCCCCCCCCCCCCCCCCCCCCCCCGCAATCTGGCTTGAAAGGGTTGTTGTAAAGTGCTAGGACACTTGCCTTAATCTTCAAGAGAACTGTGAAACCTCCCTTGTTTCTCTTTGTATGCATAGAGCAACTCTGGAGCTTTATCTCCTTTAACACTCTCACTAACAAATCTACCATTTTATTTCCTCAATCATAATCTTTTTATTCTCAAAGAAGTATGGATTCAGCTTTTTTCCCTGAGTAATTTTTGATTTTGTATTAATTTTTATTCTGTTTCAGAATTTTCTTCCCTTAGAGACAAAGAAACTTTAAAAACACAGTTTTACTGACTTTATAGTATTTTTCTTTGTATTGTATTCTTCTCCTTTTTCTTGATAGATTTTTTCTGATTTTAGCAGAAATCTCTCTTCAAAATATCCCCCCCCCCCCCCGCATTACAAAGTCCCCAGTGGTTACAAATAAGCTGATGCATTTAAAGAATTGAGAAATCTTAAAGAAATGTAACAAATCATTCTGATATCATTTATCATCATCTTCCTTTCATGCAATATTTAAGGGCTTTAATATACAGCTTTAGATGCAATAATCTGTAAAATCCTCAGGTGGCATATATTTGCTTAATGCCACCAAAATAAATAATTCTGCACCACTTTACACCAGTAAAAGCTTGGGATTTAAATTTTTACAGTGAAGATTGCTGATCAACAGTTGTTGGAATGAAAGATTTTCTGTGTCAGTTCTCCATGGTATCAGAAGATAATCAGCAACTCTAAAGCAATGTAAAAAGCAGAACCTAAAATAACTGTCAGGGTGTTGCCTTTTTGCATTATTTATACCAATTTCAAAGGGTAGAGTAAAAAAAAAATCCCTAAAGATTATCACTCTAAAAACGCATCTCACATACCCCGTTCCAGCTCTTTCCCCTTCTTCATGAAGGAAATATCCCATACTTTTTCAAAATACATCCAGGGAAATCACATAACATAGCTGATTAATTTTCTGAGGCACATGTTCAGTGGATCTACCATGTCATAATCCCAAAGATTATAAGTGATTGGTCCTCAAGAAAACTCCTTTCTCTCTGATAAATTCTTACCATTGCCAAAACAGTGTTTTTTTTCTAGCTCAGTTCTGGGTTTTTTTCTTGTTCCTTTTAATAGTGTTGAAAATAAAAGGCAACATTGTTTTGGTGGGACTTTGGTGTTTTCTGTATTACAGAGAGAAGCATTGGTACTAAATCAAGGTTCCCAAGAAGGTAAAGTACCATTCTCCATTCAACTGGATCTTGCATTTATCAATATCTGTACGTTTTAATGCAGTCATTAGACACATGATGTCTAGACAGGGTTTTTTTGGTTTTGGTTGGGGTGGTGGTGTGTGTTAAACAGCAGGTAGTTTTCCCTACAGTCTGGAATTCCAGTTGGTTCTATTTTTTGTTCTCTTCAATATCCGTAGAGCTTTGTTGGGGATCCCCTGTGGAAATATATAATGCCAAGAGTCCCAATGGTATTATCTCTCCCTTCTCTTCCTCACTTGTCAAGTTTTCACCAGTTTCCTAACTGTACCACATCCTACAGTAGTCGAGAAGTGCTCCCTCTGCTCGCTTCATTTCATGTCAGGCTTGTCACCAGCAGCTTTCTATTGTTCTTCCTATTTGTTCCAAGACGTATTAATCACAGCCAGGACTCTCTGCTGTCACTTCACTCGACTCCCTCCTACTCTTAATCTTCTCACCTGGGCTAAGCACACATGTAACAGACTCTTGACCAAACTATGTTGAATGCACACACTAAGTTTTTCCTGACTTCAGGTTATTGTCGACCTTATCTAACAACTTTTGCCTACATCCACACATCGGGGACTGTAACAAATGTATGTCATATCACACAGGAACCTACAACACAGACATTTGGGTCAGGTTTGCAACGCCAAAAGGACAAGCAAACTGTTAGGAAAGGACAGAAGATCCGAGCATTCCTTATTGTA
Organism: Morus bassanus; assembly: GCA_031468815.1. Taxonomy (NCBI): domain Eukaryota; kingdom Metazoa; phylum Chordata; class Aves; order Suliformes; family Sulidae; genus Morus; species Morus bassanus. Next base: position 11,867,569 of record CM062583.1, read on the forward strand.
TGTGCTCTACCTGCTTGCCTTGCCTCCTATAACTGTATTTGCATCCATCTTCCTGGCAGTAATCTTTCACTCCAGGAATGCCAGTCTGAGCCTGTTTTGTATATGGCTGCAGTTAGAGAGCTGAGTAATGAATCAAATCAAATACTATACATCAGGCTGTATCCGGCACATTCATAGCCTGTGACTGACAGCAAAGCAGGGAGAACTCCTGCAGTGATACACTATACCTATCAAAGTCTACTATATCCTGTAACTTCTGTACTACATTTTTGCCTCACCTGACACTAAGGGAACAGTTTCATGCATCTTTTTCTTGGCAGCAGATATAGCTTAAGAATTGCCCTTTCCTCTTACCCCTAGCTATTCATTCCCTCTCCCTGGACCACTTCTGCTTTTGGATTTAACCTGGATGATTTTAGGGATGTAACTGACAAAACGAAAAACAAACAGCTACACTGACATGGTTGAAGGAGCTCTGAATGGTGGTGCAGGAGTGCAGCAAGACCTCAGACTGGTAGAAAGTAGGCAATTCTTATACTCACTACCAGAGCAAATGCAACACTAAAACACATGCCTCAAAACTCCAAGAGGGGCCAATGGAAGATAAAGAACACAAGGTGATTAAGCTGAAAGGATCTCCAAAACATAGCAGGAGGGATACAGGGCAAAGAGGATAGAGAAGATGCAGCCAAGCTGCCCTTGGTAGCTTTCACCTACCAAAGCAAGACAACAAGGTTGGACAGGAAGGTTTCTCAGGCTCCTGAAAGGACCAAGTGCAGGTTAATAGGGAATGACAGTGCCATTTCACTAGAAACATCTGTGGGTTTCAAGCTGGCATCATTCCACACTTGAAGATAAACTGTATAAATTGTTCCAATGCAGGTTCAGTTACAAACTACTCCCCTAGACTTGTTAGGAAGTGGGAGAGGTTAAAGCAGTTTAATCAATCACAGAACGACCTGAACATGCTGCACATACTGAGCCCCACTCACTCCCTTCCTTCCTGATCTGATAAGGACGTAGGACTCTTTGAAGTTCTGATGAATTTTAAACCCACTAAAAGTTTTTGGCAAGCTTTAAGACTGACCAACACATGCCCTTTGCATAAGTTAAGACAGGAGGTTTTGCATACTTTACTATGTTATTAGAATATGACTATACGTACAGAAATCCCCAGGCAGAGCCTGTCTGGCTGGGACTTGATTATTCATCCAAGTGTCAAATAGGAGAATTGTAAACTTCAAGGTTCCTTTAAAAGTATTCAGCCTTCCCTACGGAAACTTGGAAAACTGCCACTAGTTTCAGGGACTAAGTTTGGGATACCCTAGTGCTAAGATAAAGCCTGAAGTGGTTTCCTACAGGCTTATAGCAGAGATTTTCCAAATTCTGCTTAGCTTCCTCAAGCAGAGGCGAGTACTCTGAATCACCAGATGAGGTATCTCTTCAAAGCTGTAACATCTTTCACATTGAGAGATGCACGATGGGCAGGTGGAGCAGAAGATGCAAAGCAGAATCCACTGTATATTCCACCTAGCCTGGCAGAATCTGAACCCAGTTCAGCTTCCTACAAAATGGTATCTAGTCCTCAATCACTGAAAGAGTACCAATGAATTTTAAATACTAGTATTTTGCCAGCATGGAGCTGATGAAACAGGCATGACCTTTGTATGCATATTTTAATGAACTAGATGCTGCAATCCTCACACATAGAGGACCTGCTGTTCCTATTTCTCAAGATTTTGCATACAGAGAATTTTAATATGTATGCATAATGCCCTCCATAACCAAATTCTAGCCAAAAGGTACTTTAAAAAATTCAGTATAGGTATTTTACTCATGTGATCTACCCCAGATAATAGACTATTCCTGGCCTCTGTTCTAACTTCTAGTTGTAAAGTGACATTAGTACTTCTGAACTACTTCAGATAATACATTGAGGAACAATCTAAAAAATAATTCAGGTGTAAAATTTAATCTTAAATACACTCACAATGTGGTTTTGGATGAGAATTGTTTTGAGGGAAGCAAGGAATTTTATCCATAGGAACCCTGTGCATGGCAACAGCATACTGAACCCTTTGGGAAGAACTGTCTCCCTTTGCTATAAAGAACAACTAGAAATTATGATACTGACTTTGAATAAGTTCATAGTCCTGTCCCATCACACTGTTGTGTATTGTTATGTAAGAAGTCTGATAAAAGGAACATTTTTTGTACTACTATGCACAATACTCGAAGTGTCAGTAGCAGAAGACTTATGGAAACTAAATTTGGGCAAAACATAGATGAATAGTCACCCGTTTCCTTACCATTTCAATACAGTGGGGTAAGGAAATGAGGAAAACACATTTTATTATCTTGCTTTTCTAGGACAGAGCTGAGTCTCAGAGAAACATAGAAAACGTGAATTCCCAGCAACTTACAACAAAAATTGCCAACCACCACACAACTCACAGTCACTGGAAATGTTCTTGATACTGGAAAGATGCGCAAATTCGGGCTCCCTTTGACTTTGCAAAGTCTCTTTGCACTAACAGCAGTGTAGCCCTTGACCATAGATGAGAAGCAGGCAGGTTGGTAAGATAGGGAAAACTGTGTTAGTAGTTCATATTTTTAGTTTCTAGCTTTTTAGCCAGAAGTAAATGCAATAGATTGAATTTGAAGTGGAAGAAATAATAACTCATTATTTTCTAAGTTGATATCAATTTGACCCTGTCTTCAGCAGTGAAGATGGAACACATCCTCTCCAGAGGTCCCAACCTTAAGTGTTCTGCAAGTCTGTAATTCACTGCTTTTTAATGAATATTTATATTTTTCCCCAGATCGCTACATTTAACCCAAGTTGTCAGATAACATTTTATACTCAAGAGACAGGTAAAAACAAAAAGGAAAGCAACATTTTAGACCCTGTGTTCCTACAGTCCATGCAATTTTCTCATTAATTCTTGGCAAATTATTTTCTACTCACTATCATGCCAGTTTTTCTCCTGCCAAGTACTGCTGTGGTTCCGATTATCCTACCACATTTGTTTTATGCTGTCTATCAAAACGGAGATCACTGGTGATACTTTGATTTTCACAGCTTACACAGAGGAAAATGAAGCTCCACGACCAGCTGACTGAAGTCTTTTCAACTCCATATGAAGCTTTACTTCATTTAAGAAGTATTCTTCCTTTGTGCATATTACTTCCACAAAGGTTTAAAACACAGATGAGCCTGAAACTACAAAGTGATAATTTCCAGGTCACATCAAAGATCTCTTAAAACATGCAGAGCAGCGTTTTCTTCAGAGATGGAGCTTGTCCCACCAATAAGGGCCTCAAGGCCAAAATACCTGTCTTTGATTTTCAGTTCAGATAAATGTCTGTTTTATTTCATCTTGCTTTTAATTACTAAGAACAAAACCAGAAACCCTAACGATAGGAAGTTGTTTTGTCTTTGTTGGACTTGATCAGATGTGAAGGTTTTCTGTAAAGCCCATTTTCATTTGGAGTTACAAGGATGATCCTACTGGTCTCACACAATATACATGACATACCTAGCTACAACCTAGTAGTTACAGCACTTGTGTTTACCAGGACATATTCATTCATGTCACTTCACAAAAATGCAAACTGAACATATCCTTTTGCACAGTACTCAAAACTCCAAAGCGTCTCAGGGCCAAAAAGACAAGGCTGTTCTTCCCAATAGGTCCCAAAGGTACGCTTTAGATTTTAAAGATGTGTGCCCACATTATTGAAAGATGACAACTTTCCTAACTTTCAGCATCAGACTTAAATACCCAAGTTGCCAAAAAAATTGATGGAGTTTCCGAAAGACAAATGACAGTATTATAAATGAGGAACTCATCTCTTTCTGTTAAGTAAACAGAAAATGCTGGCCCTTAACTTAACTAAATTTGATACCTGAAGTTAAAAGGCATGAATATCTGCCCAAATTCCAAGTACAGGAGTGACTTTTGGGGGTGTGGAATGATTACTGGGGGTAAGATTATTGAGGATGAAATTATTGAGGCTAAAGTTATATCCACATTTCATAAAAGTTAACTTCCAGGGTGGAATATGGTTGACATGCTGAATATCAGTTCAGTGATTGTTCCCTAAGCAACACCACCTGCAATCTTAGATGTTGGTAACACTGGGGGAGCTCGGTGTACTAGTTCTAAGAGGGACAATTGGAGGAGGGAGTGGAGCAAAGGCTCCACGGCCCAATTCCTCCATAAATCACTGCAGGTCCAGGGACGAGATGGAACCATGGAACCATGCCCTGGCCAGTACTGTACAATTGCAAAATCATGCCCTGTGGATGAACTTTGCTGATTATAACCTCATTATAATACCAAAACACACCTCCATCCCAAAAGTTACCAACCTCCAAGCTGAGACCACCCCTCACTGAGCTTGCGCGTTGAATTTTTTCTAGTATGTACCTTTAAAAGCAAAGCAAGAAAGTTTTACACCAATCATAACAAAGGTATGTATGACTAGAGCCACTCAAGCTGCACCTGAAAGGTAAAAAATAATATAAATGTAGCTTAAGGGAGAGAGGATGTTAGGGAAGATACCATCGTACCACTCTGACTACTGTGATCAGTTGACGGGCTGAGCCTCTCTTCCCCCACATTGGGACGCCTTTGGGTAAGATTCAAACACTTGGTTATACCAAGTGTCTCCCCGGAAAATATTTAGAAATCTCTATAGAGTCACTTAAGATTATTTATAATCAGTGCTGCTATTAATATTTGCTATATTTATATATATACTTTTGCAGACAATCACTATCACCGGCAATCCAAAGAACCTGTGTATCTGTTGCTCAAATAAATTGTGGTGTGCATTGGTCCAGTTGTGATAGTTCTTTTGAGCGCGACCAGTATTTTGGCCGTGATAGCTCATCGAAAGCGGCTAGACTCACACTCTTAATGCGACCGGGGTCTAGATGAAGAGAGGTAGGAAGGTGCAATTTGATTTGAATCTTACTCTGGTTTCATCCCCCATTGAGCAGATATGCTGTTGATCAGCTGCACAGCAAGGGCCGCCTACTGTCTTCTTGACATGAAAATCCACACTCGGATTTTGAATGAAAAAGACTAAGTCATCCCTTCATTCCTTTTCCTTTACTCATTACCTCAGGACGTAAAGCATCACCAAGTGAGTTGGGGTCCGAAGAAACAATAGGAAAACCCATTCCCTCTCTACAAGTGCTTTAGCAATCAGGGTGCCCCTCTGAAACATATTTCCCAGAAGAGCTTTTTCTTTTCTCTTATGTACAGTTGTATTTCTTGGAAGTTCAAATACAAGAGGTTGTGTTTAGCCAGGGGGGAGAGATTACACTACCCCAAAACCATCCACAGTCTAGTTGGGATTGTGACTGAAAGCTCTAATGTTTATTGTGTGGATAAGTACAAAATTAGCGTAACATTCTCCAGATAATTTTTACATGCTTCTATGTTAAACCCTTTTTAGAAAGATACAAATAGAAATAGGTTTTTATACCTCAAGTAAGCTAAATACTAAAGTAAAATAATCTTGCTTATTTTTAAGATCTTTAAAAGGATGACAGCTGTGTCTGCGGGAGGGAAAGCCTTGTTCTTACTGATGTCTACAGTCCCTACAACTGAAAAAAAAAACCAACCACACCAAACAAACAAAAACATCACTGAGCATCATGAACAGCAAAGTTGTCCTGTGATCTTCCTGAAAAGAGTTTCAATGAAAGCAACCCTTTGCCTGGTCTGATAAACACAGTTGCTCAGGCAAAGCTCAGAACCTTAAACACCACATGAGGTAACAGAAGTCTTAAAAACATGTCTCATTCTTGGTCTCGTAGCTGATCTTTGCAGATGACGGAAATGAACAGTGCCAGGCTGAACCACAGTTTACTTGGTTTCAGTACAGGATGTTGAATCTAGCATGTTTCCATGCTAAACTGCAACAGCCTCTTTTCCTGCACCGGCCAAGCATCATATGTATCACGACACACTCCCCTGGAAACAATCTGGTATACCTTTACATTACTTAGAATCTTTTTTTAATGCTATTTAAAAGATCAAACCCCTCCAAGGTGCCTCGTTTGGTAGCTTATTACTACAAACTTCAGATTCAATCACTTCTTATCACATTCACAGGATATATGAAAGGAGGCTGAGAATTTGAGTTTCAAAGGCTGAAATAGTCTATATTCAATTTTCTTTTGGTAAGACTTCTCTAAAGCAACTGGCCATCTTGTGAGGGCAAAGGAGAGAAAGGCAATCAATATGAGATGCACATAACTCACTGGTACAACAAAATTCAAGGAGCTTAATGTCCATTTTAGTTCCCCTGAAAATGCTAAATGATGTTGCTGATACTCAGCACTGGGCTTCTGATATCTAAAGTTAAGTTCCAGCCAGCCAGATTTTCTGCCAAAGATAGCACTGGGATGTGAAATGCGGTCAGAGGCCAGATACGTTGTCACACTGCATCTTCCTCTGATGGCACTACTGTCAGAACATGTGATTAGCCATCTGGAGCTGGATGACTTGTTCCAGGAGCTTGCTATTAGTCTTCAACTAGCTAGATCAAACATGTTCAGGAAATGACACTTTCTTTCTTTGAGCTAAGCAGCACATAAATGAGAGCAGTTACAAGACCAGAACTGTTGGGACGGAGAATCTTGTTCTGACCAAACATTCCTCCAGTTGTCCAACTTCTACCCAGCCAATTTCCCTGCATAAGTACAAAGTACAAGGCTGGTCTTAACAGCTGCCTCAGTAAGGGTTCTAGCATCCTCCTATCCTTACGGAGGAGAACACAGCTGTTAGCATGTGTAAGCAACTTGAGTGCACCAACAGGCTCTGCAAGCTCTCTCAGAGGGGTTTAGCTACCTCTGTTCAAGGTCACCTCTGCTACAGCACCAGCTGTGTAACTTTGGATCAGACTGCTGTGAAAACCACTAAGTTCTCAGAAAGAGCTGTGCAAGAAGTAGCTGTGAGCAGCCCCATCTGTGGGAGTCTCTTGCCCTTGACTCACGAGCTGCTGTGAACAAATGTTCACATGGTCATGTCATGCAGCCTGCAGTGGTAAGGAAGAACTTTCAGACACACATGTACCTGGATCCAGTGCACCTGCTTCACGATTAAGTTAATTACATGAGACTGGAATAAGATCTTGTGAGGTGCGCTTCTAGTTTTAGCAGATGTTCTTCTTCCTTTTAAAAATTCCATTCACTGTCACTAAGTTTCACCCAACATTTTGGCATTCCACAGTGCTTTTCATACTGCCAAAGCACTGTACGTGGAACTAATTGCTTTGCAACCAGGAAGGTCAGCTAAGGACTGGGCTCCCAAAATCAAGTTCATTTTATTTCTTTAAAAAGGTAACTCATCTGATTGGAAATTATGCTTTGTAAATTTATTCTTAACAGACCTCCTATAATACATTCCTCGTAAATTATTATTAACTGTTTCTCTGAGTTGCTGCAGACTTTAGACAGGCTGTTTTCATTCTGTCCTGAGTCTAATGGACTAGGGAAAGCTATGATTTACAGTGTTCAGCTGCACTGAAATCATTACTCTGCAGCATTTACCCACCTACGCTATTACTGCTAATATTTGTTTGTATTGCAAAAGTAACACAAACAAATACTGTCCTCAGTGTGAACCTCACTGCTGTTACCTTCTGTCCCTCTGACTCTGGATACTACTGTCCTCAAACTTGCTTTGCACAGCTGCTGCCATTTTTACCTCATTATACTTGCTGGATGTGGCAGCACCAGTACGGGAAAATAACTAATAGGAACAGCGGAGCTTACCTGCCTGAGCTCCCACACAAGCTATAAACAACTGCAGTAGAGAACAAAAGTCCAGATACACAACAACCTTCTGGTGCTAGGCTCTGTACAACATAAGCCAGGGAAGAAATAATTTCCACAGCAAGAATTATGAATAGACGGAAGAATTAAAAGTATCTCTAGACTACATGAAAGAGTGAAGGCTTCACTATTCAGATATCAAATTAAGACCTTCATGAAAACATGAACAGCAAGAGAAGTTCTCATCATACTTTCTGTTGTGAGAAAAGTATTCAGCAAAATTGGGAGCCAGTGAAAGATCAATAAACCTCTTTACGTCAGAGTTCAGCTAAGTGAAGTGTGAAGGTTCATAAATACCCTCCTCATACAACATCTGTGTTTTAAAACGAGTGGCTCAATGACATTTTCCCAATAATGCATGCAATTTCATACCTCTAACTACATGATGTAGGGGATTGAATTTGCCAGGGTTTTCCATTGTTTTTACCATTTTGTCAGCCATACTCTTTTGGTGTACTACATCTTTAAGTCTTCATGAAAATAACTTGTTGCATGAATTCTCCCTTTGCATGTAGCGTGTGTGCACGCATAAGTGTGTGTTTAATGTGAAAGGAAGTTCCTCACAGCAGCATCATGTTTTGACCCTAGGTGCAACACTCCTGTTTTGACATACTGCTTTCTCATAAGACACTTAAGCACCTATCAGAAACTTTAGAAGTTATTTCAGTCATGAACAGCTTCCACAGTATACTCACGCATACAAATTTTATAGAACTTGTGTGATCTGACTGCAGAATGCATTTTTGATTAATCAGTCCTAAGGTTTTAATAACGAAACAGCAGGTGGGGTAACCGCAAAATTAAAACTCTTAACTGCCTCAGAGTAATACAGTCGTAAATATAAAAGAATTCAAAACACCTCGTTTGCATTTTTGAAAAACATCCTCAACACCTTACTCTGTATTTCTGTTCCCAGAAGAGGGCGATCTTTCTGTAGTCTGATAAATACCTCTCAGGCTCTTGCTGTATTTCACATCTTTCAGGCAAGGCACATACTGTCTCACATGACAAAGGCTTACCTTTCCCTTTAGAAGCAGCTGCTGCTCTTCTAGAAGCAATTTCTGGAAGCTGTCTCCTACAGAAGCAGTGGGATCTCGTTCAGAGACTGCACATGTGCTTTGATCAACTGTTAAACATCAGGCATTTCCCATTTGAGGAGAGTATCTGTAAGAAAATGGTAAAAAGATGCTTGTCATAACCTTGCCATTTGAATGATCACCTTTTGTTCCCATGAACATTTCTGAGCCAGTTCTGTCCTTTCAATTAGTAGCAGTTCAATGTTTGGGATATACAGAGTTGTCTTTTCTTTTTAAAGCAAAACTCTCCATGTATTTTAAGGGCCTTTTTTTCTAAAATTAAAATCAAATTTGCAAACCCATTCTTACTGTAATTTATACTACTCAGGCTTAAACTGCCACTAGATTGGCATTGTATGACAGTAATTGAGGCCAATTAAGTTGAGGGCACAAAAGCTATGCTAATGAGAAGAGAATCGGTTTAGGTATTGCATCAAAGTTTCAGATGTTTTCAAAACAGTGACCCGTTTTTTTTCTCCTAGCTGAAGGGAAGCTTCTGCTTCAAAGAGTGGTTGCAGAAGCATCTCCAGGCCTAAACTGCTGCATCACATATGCAGGCACTATGATTTATCCTTAGAGTTAGTTCTCTTCTACTTTTTTTTTTTTCATTATATGTAATGCCAACTCTGGATTTTTGTGCTCTGTATAATACTTTTTCTTTCTACAACACATATATGCACACACACACATATATATATATAAAAATACTTACTTCTGAGATATCTCCTCATGAAATATCCAACTTCTTATGGAAATTATTATCCAAAAGCAAAATAACCTATTCTATGGACTATTATTTGCATCCATAGAAGGGCTGAAGTTTACATATATCAACTCCTCTTTGCTTTCAACCTTGTGTATTCAGAAAAATAAGCAAAAGCCCTTGCTTTTGTCAGCAAATTGCTTACAGCACTGACTTATCTGTCTAATGTTCTAGCTTTTTAACTTTTATATAAGTATTTCAAAAACAAGACATAATTTATTTCAAAAAAAAAAAAAAGCTGAGTAGTAAGAGGGAATTGTACTGAAGCAGTGACAGTAAATGGATAACAGAAAAGCTAGGCAGGGTGAAGTAACATCCTGAGGAGTCATGAGATTACAGATAGGTAAGATTAGCCACTGCTCTTCATAAGTATTCAAAACTGGGACCGAGTTAGCACAGATCCGCTGCTCCCCCGTAGCAGAACAGCGAAAGGAAACATCAGTTCTTTAGGATAGCTCAAGTACTCCTTCCACAATCCACCAAAGAAAAAGAAAATGAAAACAAAATGAAGATAAATCCAAGGGAAAAAAAAATGAAAACAGAGGGAGCTTCAAAACAAAGAACAACAATAATTTCTCTCATGAACCACAGAGGCAATACAACCCACAAGCATTCTGGAATCAGAAGTTAATGATTTAATGTGTTTACATGTTTGTCAAGGGCCTAGACAGTCCCTGTCCTGAGCAATGGAAAAGCATGGGAGCAGTTGTCATGACAAGATATTCCTTTCATGGTATGAGGAGGTTTCTGCAATTGGTGGACACTGGATTGGACTAAGAATTTTCTCTTACAAGAGGGGAAGGGGTGGAATTCTTTGCAAGGTATCTTAAAATATTCTTAGGAATTGGAGAGGCTACATGTATGATTGACTAGGCCACAAAACAAAACCAGTCCATCTCTTCTTTGAAGAGACAGAACCACTGCATTGACCCTAACATGCTGCTATAGGTAGACATTAACTCTGTTGAGAGCACACGTGTCTACAATGCCCCATCAGCATCCTGGTTTGTCTGCCCTCTGTGATTTCATCCCATGACTAGTAGTTTAACAAGATTAAACAGAGCACTTCTACCTGTGTCATACACTGACCAACTGCAACTGCCCTGCCAAATCAGATCCAAGTCTCTACAATCCAGAATCTTAGATATAAGAGAAACACTAGTAAGTTATGTTAAAATGGGAGGAGACAAATAACCAGGGAAGGCAGGGATAGCTAGTAAAGCTTTGACTGCTTTCGTTTAATCACAAAGCTTCTGCACAGGATACTCGATCCAAGAATACTCTCTAAAGATGTCCGTGTATAGGCATAGGTAGGTAGTTAACGCCTGTAATACCAGTAGGTGGCATTGAAGAGTACAATATTCATTGAAGACCAGTATATTGTGTATATATTTTCCATGCAATGCAAGTGCTTTCTAAAATACAGATGTTTATCTCACTTTTTTCATGTACTGGAAACATAAACATGGCTCAAACTAACGTAACCTAAAACTAGGATTCAGACAGCATATCTCTTCAGGTGGGACTCACAGGCTTGTGAAGGAGTAGTTTGTCACTGCTTCAGCCATGCAAAAGATAATCTGCCAACAGAGGTGGAGAACAGAAACACACTCAATTTTCCCATTTCATTCATTTTTAAAGAACTGAGATGTAACATCTGAAGGATGTAAAAGGTGCTGTATAAAGAAAGGAATGGATCCAAATCACTGTTCAAGTAGGAAAGTTCATTTCATTTTGAAGAATTCTATTTAGTTCTAATGAGTTTTGGATGTGGAAATGGGAGAACTGACTGCCACATTGAATTTATTTCACACTGTCTGGACTCTTATCCCCAGAGGGCTGCAGGATTCTGACTACAAGGGGACAGAGTAATAAGAAATGGAAAGGGTCTGATCTGTCCGTTGTATCATATTAATTCAGTGTAACTATTCTGTTTCACTTTGAATGAACCATGATCAGAATTCCGAAAATTTTTGTTGTTAAAAACATTTAAAAAAAATCAGTGTGTATATTCATTCATAGAATAACCAACATGGGAGGTTTTGAAGGTACAAGCCAACCAAAGCCTGCCTAGGAATACCCCATGCGATCCATCATTCATTCAGCCTTCATCACCTCACCCACATACTTTCAATATTGTTGTATTCTTGGTCTTTCCAGAGACCACTAATAACCTCGACATTATTGATTAAAAGGAGGTGGTAACTGCAAGACAGAGAAAACAGGATGAAAACACCAACTCATTTCACACAGATTATCCAGGTGCTGGTAGCTGCTAATCGACTCTGGTTATGCAAGAGCCACTGAGAACAAATCTAAAGGCCCCCTTGGATACGTGTTACTGAAGAGTCCCTTAGAAGTTCACCTTCCGTAGAAAAGTCAGTCTGCTTAAGTATTTCATATCCCTTCTAAAGTAACAATCAACCTTGACCTAATTTGGGAAGCTTCTGACCAGACCTTTCAGAAGGTACAAAAAGGTCCAGAGAGCAGCAGTGCCAAAGGGGCTTCTGATTTAAACAAAAGCATGAACAGATACCAGAGGAGACTGTACAAAATTGCAAGCAGTACTACAATAACGTTTGCCTCTTTACAGAAAGAGAGCATGCTGGCATTGAATGACAAAGTTATTTGTTTAAAATAACATCAGGAATCTGTTATAGATGTGGAAATGAAATTCAGACCTCCTCAGGCCCAGCACTGAATCAAAACCTCTGTTGCTTCACGTTTGGCATCTTGCAGGACTGCACATTTCCAACTCCTCCAGTTTCCACATTAAAACAGGGATGTAGCTTAGAGTAAATTTTTGAGTACCTTACATGTTATCAGAAGGCCACTGCCAATACAGTTTCTTTAGATCCAGATATGTGAGTCCACATGAAATACACAGAATGCGTTTATGTCACTACACTTCTCAAAGACAAAAATGACTGACTTCTCTGGGACATAAAAGGTATTTGTCAAAATTACTTAAAACACACCTCTGGCATTTCTGTGAATATTGGCAGGTTGACATGTCCAAGTGCTACTCTGGCAGGGTACTAGTCAGTTGTAGCAGGGCCACAGGCCCAAAGCAAACAGCTATAGCATTTATAGCATTCAAATACACTGCACTTAATGTACTGTGAACCACGTTCTGCTCGTTCAAAGAGAGGGGAAAGATAAAGGGAATTATATATACTTCCCCATAAATAACTACTGCAGTAAGTGTTCTGAATGCAACACGAGCGTAAAGATCAAAAAAGACAATTGACTCAAGACTAACAGCATTGCAATATTGAGCATCGTCAAGGCAACACCACAGCTTTCCAGTCAGGTTCACACTCTGTCCTCTGGCTCGACTAGACTTGGCACCACTACTTGCAACAAAGTAGATAAGAAAAAAATGTGCCTGTGACCCTCGAGATCAGTAGGCGTCATTTTGTAAGCAGAAAGGCTTCTGTGTGTATCACATTACAGATGCTGCAAGAAGCCCTCCATATCCTGCAGCTGAATAGTCAAGCCTAATAACACATTTGACCTTTACGAATATACAAACAGGATGGCAGAATAGATTATTTTAATCACATCTGAATGCATGAGAGGGCAACATGCAATTATATGGATTATGCAATTATGCTTTTATCTAACATTTCAGCAGAAACCAAGCTGGGGAACCAATAGAGATTCCTGTTGCAATTGCCACAAAGTACAATAGCACTCAGATTATAATTTAAAATACTTTTTATTAATCACACAAACACTTCCATTGGCTAAAAAAGAAAATAACCACCTCAGACTGTGACTTTTAGACATATGACAGCACGTCCTACTGCTGTGTCAAATGGAACTTCTCAAGCTCACTGATCTCTTTGCTGCACAGATAGGATATGTTGGCAATTATTTTTGTTGCAAGATTTCTCCCCGTCTCTGGGCAAGGTAGGGAAGATGGTATAGAAAAAAATACACATTCTCATTCCAGTGGAGTAACACAAGGAGAGCACAGACAAACTGCTTGCTCTGCTAGCTCTACCATCACAAACCACGATCTCCCAGCCCCTCGTGAAAGCCGCCACATACATATGTTAGCAATCAGAATAGATAACCATTGGATTGCCCTAGGGTGAGCTTTGTGCATGCTGGGCAACACTGAAACCAGGGGAAACTCAATGAAAAGAAAGATGGCAATGCCTGTCCAGAAACAACCAGTGAAATAAATAATTGAACCAGAGAACGATCCTGTAGATTCCATGGCCTTCAAGAGAATTATAACAAATCATTAGCAGTGGGAAGTTGTTCCAAAGGGGATGGAGAAAATTATGAAGATCACTGAGCAGTAACTAATCCATGAACAACGCAGTACAGGGCTAGATTCTAGCCTTTGTGCTGATCTCTCGGCTGTGGTAGAAATGCCTGAAAACCCTGTTGGGGCAGAGCCGGAAAGGCAGCCGGTTGATGGGCTGGCAGGTCAGGTAAGAGAAGTAAACTCTAACTATGCTGCTTGAGGATTTTACTTTCCTATTTTAATCAGAGCCCTTATGGGGACATGTCTACATATAATCTTCCACCCCATTCCTAGAGTGCAAGACATACCTACCAGATTTTGTCTATGGTTACCCTAAAAGTGCAATATTCCCACAGGATCACTGAAGTTAGCATAAGACATACATTAGCTGTTGTTCCTGACCACATATGCTAGTTTTACTGATTTGCTTCTGCTTTTGATCAAGCTAAGCCTAAGTTCTCTTTTGACCCTTGCCTCATTTCAAATCCTTTTTAATGATCCAATAGCACAAAGCACAGTAAAAATTTTGTTTCTCACACAGAAATTAAATTGTTTTCTGTAGCAACACTACAGAAATGCTAAGGAGGACATAGTTACAAGTGCAGTCTAACAGAAAGGTAGCTCAAACAGCTTTTTGGTGGCATTGTTTTTGTTTTAAACTTTCTATATTGAATACCTACTTATTTCAACCAAGGAAGAGGACATGTATTAGCTATTCACAGTAGACACCATACACATTGGATCTGAAGTGAAACAAAAGGGTTTAAAAGGATGAAAAGGAGACCTACATTACGCAGGGAAAAAGCCACTGATGAGTAACTGTTATTGAACCAGAAAGAAATAATGAGGCCATGGCTAGCAAGTGAAAAAGATGGGGATAAGAGTGATCGTTTAGAAGACAGTGACACATCACATGGGGGTCCTTCCATTCTTTCTGTGAGAATGCAAAAGACATAATAAACACAAAAGGAGGAACTCAAGTATGTGAATCTAAGAAGAAACATGAAGTAAATTGCAGCCTGTGAGACCTGGTCTAATCAGGAAAGTGACAGAAATACTTAACTTTCAGAACAAAGTCTACAGAAAGGATGGATTCCTAGAGACAGAAAAGAGTGTAGAAATACATTCTGGAAGGAGGAGCAGCCCAAGGCAGAAGAAAGGAAAGATATATGCATGCTGACTGCAGCAGCACTGCCAATTTGTACTGAATTGAAAGATATATGGTTGGAATATTATGGGAAATTGCAGTAGAGCTCCAGGGCAAGATAAGAAGCCAAACCTGGAAATTTTTAGGAGGGGAAAACAAAGAAAAAAGTTAAAACAGTGATCCAGAAGGGTTTGTATGATGTACATCCAAATGGGATAAAAATTGCAGAATAATATTAAAAGGAAACATTTTTCCTGCGATGCTGTAAGAGAGTGTTCATAGCCACTTCCTGCTTGACATTAAGAAATGAACAGAAATCATGTGCTTAGCAAAATAGCAGGTAGCTGATCAAAATGTGAAGAGGGCTAACAGGGTTTGAAGACATATTTACAAGATGGCACTGCAAATTTATTTCATTCTGTTAAGGAAAATATTTCAGATATAGATAAAATTGAGAGGAGAGATCTGCCCGAATCAAATTCCTTTTAGAAAAAAAATGCTCAGAATTCATTTACATTTCAATCGAACCATCACTCAGGAGCAAAAACAAAACAAAAAAAAAAAAGGTAGAGAGCAAGCCCAGCACAACCTCAGGAAAGGAAAGAATAGTTAGAGGGAGTTTCTAGCTCTGAAGAAAAAAAAAAGTCCCCTTTCTGTCTGTTCTGTCAGTCTTTACTGGGAGACGGGAGCTCAGACACCTGGAAATGCCAATGGCACAGACATGTGAGACCACAGAACAATAATGCTACCGTGTATGAACGGGGCAGCAAGGTGGTGGTGGTAGGGGGTTGTTTTCAACGATGAGATGTATTCTTTCTGCAAAAGAACCAAATCTAATTGAGTTAACTCACTCAAATACCAGAAATACTAGTATCCATCAGACTAGATGGTACAACCGCTATTAGTAGAGCCCAATTAATATTTTGCGACTTATCCTAGATTCATCTACAACCACCGACAAGTTATTTGAGGATGCTACAGTTTTATTCTGGCATCAGGCTAACATTTTATTACTGAGTAGTCTGTCAAGCCTTCACAGCTTGTTACTCCCCCCCCCCGCCCCCTTCAACACATTCAGCCAAAACAGGACAGCCTGGTGAAAAAAAACTATCAGACAGGGCAAGCACCCTTCTACATTTCATTTGATCTATCCCACATATGAATTTCATATGTGACAACAAGATTTAGAATATCTCATTTTCAGTTACTGACAAAAACACACAGCAGCCCACTAAGATACCCTTATTACTGTGGTAATATATTGTAATTTTAACTTTGGACTTTGCTATTAAGCAACAGCAATGTCAAATAAATATTTTAATTCAATAAAAATAGCATATATTTATTTTCCTCTCAAACCCAGCAAAGAGTCTTTTCACATGAAAGGTTTCCCCTTCACATGTCAAAGTTTTGACTTAATTTTTTCAGACCTGTCTTTCTGCAAAGCTATTTAAAAAGCTGTAATCTGTGATCAGCATTCATGCTGGTTATATTCTCATGCCACAGTTTAAAAAGAAAAGCAAGCCCTCAGTCTGGAGCAGTCTACCTACCAATCTGCCTTGGAATCATGAGTCTTAAAAAGCCTGCAAGTTTCACCTACCAAGGAGCGATGAGCACAGGTGCCAGCAACCCCTCGTTTGTCAGGCTCTCTATTGCTTGTCAACCTGCCAGGCAGCTTGCCAAAGGCTGAGGCAGAAGAGCCAGCGAGAAACCTAGCAGGAATCTGCCGGAGCCCTACCTCAGCTTTGCTGAAATTAAAACCGTCTATGCAAAATGTTCTGATTTCAGCAAACCAGCAAGTTCCAGTGAAGCAGCACAGTGACTTGTTACTTTGGAAAAAATGGACTACAACTGAAGTGGTCCTTTGCTATATTCCTATGAAGAAAATGTTCTATGAGAATTTTCCTGGTCAGCCTTACTCAGGCTAAGCCACAGATGCATCTTCTTCCCCAGGTCACCTTCAGATAAGGAAACTTGCATTGCATTGTATAAACAGATTCATCTCCTGTGCCAGCCAGGCATCCTTTTCCTCCCTCACATTTTCCATAGATGAGGGCATATTTATTTTGGTGCTAATCTGTTCTTTCAGTCTGGGCCAGTGTTATGTTCACAACACCGGTGAATCAGACTCATAGCTTTTCTGCCAGCCTTCCCTGGTACTTTCTTTTGGGTTCTTATCCAGACTCTATTCATTCCCAGCTAAGAACTTGAAAGCATCAAAAGAAAAAAACAGCAGAAACCCAGAAACTATTAGCTGGAAATTGAGCAGTTCTTCGATTTAATTCCTTTCCTGACCAACACTTCTTTGCCTTCTGAGTTGCTATTAACTGGTTCACGTCAGCTGTAAAGGTTTTTTAGGCTGGAGGGAAAGTTAGTTGTGAATGAACAGTGGAAATGTATGTTGAAGGCCAGAGGGAGCCAAAGAGCAGCCCTGATCTTGGGCTTATCCAGATAGTCACAGTTTTGTTGCTTAGAACCATTCCTGTTCAACAAGAGTGTAAAACAAAAGAGTGGAGGAATGGTAAAACAATGCAGAAGTAAAGCTTTCAAATGTGCCTCTGTTGTGGTTTAGCCCCGGTCAGCAACTAAGCACCACACAGCCGCTCGCTCACTCCCCCACCCTTGTGGGATGGGGGAGAGAATCGGAAGGGCCAAAGTAAGAAAACTCGTGGGTTGAGACAAGAACAGTTTAATAATTAGAATAAAACAGCAATAATACTAATATAATGAAAAGGAAAATAATGAGCGAGAGAGAGATGAAACACTGGAAGGAGAGGGAAAGAAAAAAAAAAACAAAACCAAAACTGAACAACAAGTGCTGCAACCGCTCACCACCCGCCAACCGACGCTGCCGGTCCCCAAGCCGCGATCGCTGCCTCCCCCGGCCAATTCCCCCCAGTTAATATACTGGGCATGACGTCACATGATATGGAATACCCTCTGGCCAATTCGAATCAGCTCTCCTGGTTGTATCCCCTCCCCTCCCGGCTTCTTGTGCACCTGGCAGAGCATGGGAAGCTGGAAAAGTCCTTGACTAGTGTAAACACTACCCAGCAACAACTAAAACACCAGGGTGTTATCAACATTATTTACATACCAAGTCTAAAACACAGCACTATGCTAGCTACAGTGAAGAAAATCAACTATCCCAGCTAAAACCATGACAGCCTCTAACTCAATGTTTTCGTAATCCCAAGTGTCCATGATATAACTTTAAGGGTTTCCAGACACCTTCAATCTTTACGATTGCCAAAATCTTTGAAAGGTAACCAGATTTTTCAGGTATAACATTAGCCTCCAGAGAAGACAAGGCACTACAGGAAAAAAATACTTGCACTACCAGATCAGAAACATCCATTATGGTAACATCAATTCTTCTAGATTGAATATCTTTCTTAGTGCACCAATGTTGCATTAAACAATTCCATCCTGGCCATAGATTCATTTATGTACGTCACCAAGATATTTTGAAGATCAGCATAAATAGCGAAGAGTCAAACGCTGCTCTGAAGCCTACCCAAGTAACTCTGAAACCATTGAGACTGCAAGATTTGGTCCTGTAAGAGGGCTGGTCACTCGTATGATGAATGTATTAAGCTCACTGTGCAACACTGGTAATCATTCAATTTTGGTCTGAGCCAAGGGGTGGAATATGACTAACCAGCACACCCTCATGATGGAAGGCAGCTCTGAGGAGATGAGCAAAAACAGGGAATATTGTAAGGGAATAATCTAAAGAATGACCAGCTGTTATCATAAAGCAAGCTGAAATTATCTCAACACAAGGAGGGCTAGGGGTAACCTTTGTTTTTAGGTATACTGTTGTACCAGTATACCTGGTGGGTATAAGTGGGTCAGGTTGTATAAACAGCCTTTCCTGAGATAATTAGTGGGGACAGGGAAGGGTATACGTGGCTCAGCCTAATACAAGTTCTAAAAACTGGACAACTAATGAAACAAACTTTGAAGAGAACAACAGGCTTGAGCTGGCTTCAACCCATGTATTCCTTCCCAGTGACTGTGGACATCCAGCATCATGACAGTGAGCACACAGGGACTGGTCTTGTCATATTACATTTGTGTTATGATTTCAGTATATTGCTGTATCACTGGGCTAAATCAAAATTCCATGGAATGCCAAATATATCAAATAAGTAAACTTGATAATTAGACATTAAACCATCCTTGCCTGGAATACCTAAAAAGAACCTGGTCAGGCAGTGGTGGACTCTGACAGGTCCCTGTCACTTTCACTTCCACAGAAGAAAGCTAAAAGAAAAAAAGAACAGTAATATGACAGAGCAACAATCAGAAGCTTGGCTTTTAACTGAGTTCCAATATTAGGCCTTTATATGAAACTAACAGTGACAGATGCTGGCTGAACTGACTTCCTGCCAGCCCTGGACTAAAAGCAGCAGACATTTCAATGAACACGTCTTAACAACACTTTACTTCACGTACTTGCAAAAAGACCAACACAACTCAGCCACTATAAAAAAAGCCCCACGTGTTCTTGTTTTTGCTATTTATTTAAGCTGAATCTGACTAACATTAAACTGAAATTGCTATATGTTAAAATTATGAGTTCTTTTTTCTATATTTCACTTGCATTATCAAGGTATTGCAGGGAAAGAGCATTTGGTTTTTTAAAAATTTCTGCCTTGATTAAAATCATTAACAAGATAAGATCACTTCAGTTTTGTTGTGCACATAACATACAGAAAAACTACAAGACAAATACTTGATCTTGTCACATCCAGGAAGAAGCTTGTATTATAAAAAGAATTTTAATGAAACTGAACACAGGACAAAACTGTAGAGCAAGGACAAGTTTAGTTGATTTCTTTCAAATAGCACAAAGCCTTGTATTTGAGAAAAACGTCGGGAAGCCCACAAAGAAAAACTATTTTATAAAGAGGCTGCGATGGTGTAAAAACTTGTTCTCTACTTCTGACCTGACTCTAAGCATGTTAATTCTCACAGAAATTTGATCAAATTTACTGTTTCAGAATTAGAGAGGCAAATATGAAAGATCTTTTCATTTTATGGTACCTTCTTCCATAAGAAACAAGTCCATCATATTAACTTTCATAATAAAATATTGAAAGATAAGATATGCTTGCCTTCCTAGAATGTCCCATCCATTATTAGAGTCAGTTTCAAATATATTGAATTTGAAAAAGTGTCACAGGCAAAAATTGCTCACCTAATGCCTGCCTATGTTGTTATATCTTCAAGCCATGCTATAAGGTAAGGCCCATAGTCATAGAATCATAGAATCATAGAATCATTTAGGTTGGAAAAGGCCTTTAGGATCATACAGTCCAACAGTAAACCTAACACTGCCAAGCCCACCGCTAAACCATGTCCATAAGTGCCACATCTACACATCTTTTAAATACCTGCAGGGATGGCGACTCAACCACTTCCCTGGGCAGCCTGTTCCAATCCCTGACAACCCTTTTGGTGAAGACATTTTTCCTAGTATCCAATCTAAACCTCCCCTGATGCAACTTGAGGCCATTTCCTCTTGTCCTATCACTTGTTACTTGGGAGAGGGGACTGACCCCACCTCGCTACAACCTCCTTTCAGGCAGCTGCAGAGAGCGATAATGTCTCCCCTCAGCCTCCTCTTCTCTGGGCTAAACAACATACATATAATCCTTCATGCTAATCAGGTTATAGTGCTTCCAGTAGTGCAGCAGACAGAATCAGTTTGGATATTTTCACACCGTATTCTGCCATGTTTCTTATTTTGTGGGGCTACACAGAGCCAACTCAAGCATCTGCTTCCATGGTACAGCTATGCCATAGCCTCCTGCAGAACACCCGTCACGTGTTGGTGTTCTTTCATGAACATACCTAAAACACCCGAGTTTTTAAAAAGTGGTTTTCAGAACCCCAGCCTAAGGGAGTCAAACTCACTGCTATGTTTGCATCTTTGGGAGAAACTCACTTGAGCGTGAACTGCCTTCCAGTTGGTACCAGAAGACCGCCTTGCTCATCCCCTTTTATTCCATGCGCAAAGAAGATCTTTCACCTGTATAATTTCTTCCTTGCAAAAGAAGAGATGAGACATCAGGGACAAGGTATTCCTGTTTCTGGGAACCCATACACATTCATTTCTTACTGATGCGATTCAGATCAGATCTAAATGCACTGTAGCATTTTGTTTATCAAATTCCTAAGTATTTCAAGAGTAACTTGCTGGTGAGTACCACATTAAACGTTATTTCCTTTAAAAATCTTTCATAACCACAGCATTCTTACATCATTTGGCAACAGTTTAGGTCGAGGCCTCAGATCATCTCTAAGATAAAGGGGCTCTCAACATTCAGGTTTTCGTGGTCTGCCTTTCAGGGCAAACTTCATCGCTGCCCACTGTTGTGGATTTACACGTATGAATGTAGTGGTGATGGGGTAGAGGGTTGCTCCGTTTTACCTGAATAAGCAGTACTCTACAGAGCCTCCATTTTGCCACTTCACTAACTAGTATATATCCAACATGCCAGCATCAGCATTCATGAAAAAAATATTTCTAGAAAAAATGATTTGAAAAACATGCCTTTTTAAGAGGATGGAAACATATACAGAGATAAATGTGTGCAACAATTCCAAAGATATGTGACAGCATGAAGTGGAGTGGGTTGATGAAGAAACATTGTAATTATAAAACCCTGTAATCTGGAACAGGGCTAGCTGATTTCTGTAATGGTGTAAGTCTGCTGTTTTTAACATTACATTATGGTATCTGATTAGGTAATTTACGCGGAGTGATTTGACAGGAATTTTAAAATATCCTTATTGCTTTATATATCTATTAGAAAGGAACATTTCTATTTTACTGTCTAATTATGCAATGAGGCAAGGATTCTGATATCTGTCAGAATATGAATCCAGCAGACTAGAATTTAATTACAAAGTACTTGCTACATAGTAGAGACTCAAGTGAGAATTTTTTCAAAGTCCTCCAAATACATGATTTTTAAATAGGAAGGATTCCACCCTTTTAAATGGCTAAATTTTACTAAACCACCTCTCAAGACCACTCAATATTTTCTGCTTGTTTAAAACTCTAGTCTGCGCACTTCCATTTACTTTGGCCTTCCTTTAACACCAATATAATCCCCTATTTTGTTTTTCCATTGCTGTTTCTCCTCCAGAATCTGTCACACCATTACTTTTCTTTTCATTAAAGGCTCCTTCTCCAACACACCACAACTATGCTCCTTATTTTGTTTTACCTTTGTGCTTTTCTCTAACTGATCTTACATGCATACAATTTTCACCACTATTTCTAAACCCACACCTTACAGTTCTATTATCTACTTCCAACTTTTCTTCTTCAAACTAATATTTAGCCTTCCTGTACAGATATCTCCTCCAAGGTGGTGCAGGTAATTAAAAGGGTTGATGTCATCTACTTGTGCACAGTTCTGCCTTATGCAAGTTTATACATTCAGTGGGTAATTTGGACAGAGGGGTTAGGATAGGAAGAATTATCTTGTGATTTCTCTGTCAGCTGTTGCCCAAGAGCTTAAACTAGATTCCTAGCTTTTAAAAATAGTTAAGGCAAAACGAACCCTATCCAAAGGCACATTTATGCCAGCAAATTAAGCAGTGCCAGGAAAGAGAGACTGCACTGTTAAGGGACACTAAAACTTACTTGTTTAGACTGTTACATTTTTAAGTCTCAAGCAGTTTTGTCATGTAGCAAATCATACTCCCCTGAACTATTCCCTGCTTCTGGAGACAGCAGATGACAAGGATCGTTCCCAGAAAAAACATGACAGCTTGAACATTGCCCACCTGTCCCTTGTGCTGGAGGGTAAAACAGCTTCATAGTATAGACATGGGTTTTTCCACGCCAGCTGACCTCACTGCCCGAGAATGGTCCAAAGCACATTTAATTCAACTGTACAGACATAACCAGTAAGTCCACTAGTATCAACTATCAATTCTGCCACTTTAAATTGCTTTGGAGTTTACTGAGGGGCAGGAGAGAGAGCAATACAAGAGTAATTTAGAATAAAATAGCTAAGTGGGTCTTTAATTATTGAGTCCTCAAGCGATGTCATTTGGGATCAATCAATAAGGGAGTTTGCACTGAACATCACATTAACTTCTCCAAGAGCTTTGTCTCCAATGTTAACTTCTTTTATATAGTTTAACCATTGGAAGCTTATTTTGAAATGTTTACATATGGAACCAGGAGATAGCTACAAAGAAGAGCAAACATGACTGCTGCATGCGAAACTTTCTATCTGAACTATGCATGGGAATTCAGTATTCACGAGGCACATGCAGAATATCTTTATTGCTGCTGGCATACTGATAGCACAGTGCTATTTTACACTGACAACACAGCACTTTGGCAATCCAGAATTCAGAGAGTTTGCGTGGTTTCACGTCAGGACTGTAAATCCTATCACCCAGGAGTTTCAGGCTGAGCAGCTGACATTTCAGCAACTCCCCCCCCTCCCCAATACAAAACTGAGATTTATAGAGGGTTTAAGTAATAAGCCCAAACAATCCTTGCTAAATGCTACTCTCTCATTCACCTACTTCATAAGAACTCAAATATATACATCTGATGAACACACATAGCATTACAGGCAAACTAAAAGCGCACACAGCAAGAGTTCGACAGTCTTGTTCTAAGCCAGTAACACGCAGGTGTGGGAAGACCTCAGAGGAAAAATATATTCCATGTTGTCTCTGCACAGCAGTTCCACAAGCCTTCAGCACTAGAGCTAGAATGGTCAAAACCGGTTATTTAGGACCCACTTTATTCCAAATTCTATATTAATGCTTCAGAAATCTCAGTTCTTTTACAGCATCTAGGTTTCAAGTTCTCTGAAACATTTAAGGCTTCCAAAATATTTGTCCAGTATTTAGTTATATTCATGGCTGCGTTCCCAGCTGTGAAAAGTGACCCATAGTCCATGATCTAACACTGTGCTAGACCTGACCTATGCAGTGCGGAACCCTGGGCTTCTTACAGGGTCCTCACAACGATCCTTCTGCTGAATCACATTCAGACAGTGTGGTATCACTGGTTTTAAATTTTGTCAGTAAATAGAGATCATTTTTTTGCTTCCCCAAAAATAGCATTTCACATGGTATGGTCCCAGCTGCACAAGAGTCACGTATCTGCTTTTTATCTCCTATTTTATCACTAAAGGATTCTTACAGTCCACATACCACAGGATTTAAAAGCAAGCCTTATGAGGATGTCTCCTCTCCTCTCTCATCACAGTTAAGGTGTGGTTTTGCCTTTTGCCCTTACACAGGTTTCATACCATTCTTATTTCCATAACATTTAATTGCCCTCCAGTAGTGAAAGAAGAGATGAAACTGTTGTCTGTTTTCGCAGTTCATTTATCCTCACCTTTCCCCAACGTAAGAATCCTGGCTTCCTGCTACAGAGGAGAGAGAAAACGAACAGTTGCTTTTCCCTTAAACGTCTTTGGCCAATGTCCACTACTGACAGATTCAGAGGGGTTTTTCCCCGCTCTAGCTGCATCCAAAAAACACTTTCATATCAATTTAAGAGGCATACAGCGAGAGATTCCTTCAGGAAAGACTAAGGGGAGGATGGTAACCCTCTCTGTTTAGATCCTTCCTTCTCTAAACCTTCATTTCAGATTGAAGTTGTGCACTTCTTTTAAACTACTTTGGCAAGTAAGGGTGAAAAATAAATAGCAAAGGGAATGTGAAACATGCTTGGACAAACAATTCCCTGCTTTGTACAATTTTCTACCAGCGTGCAGCCCTCCCTCTATAAAATACGCTCTCAGCACCGCGCAGTACATAATGGATGACAGCCACAGAAAACAGCCACAGAGCTGTGTGCCACACAATGGCACATGCAGGAACGATTTGGTCTTCCAGCAAAGGTCAAAGGAACTCAAGTGCAAACTTACAACAGAGAGAAATTTCACTAGCCTACTTGACTGATGTCCCCTCCTCTCCATGGCAGTATTAGGCTATGTAGAGAGCAAAGCTTATAATTAGTCCCTTAGAGACAGATGGTACCTTCTCAAAGTTTAGAACAACACATTCAGATCTCTATCTTTCAAAAACCTACATATTCCAGATCTTGTCAAAGAAATCCACTGGGAAATACCAAGCATAATACTAATTAAAACAAAAGAAAAGAAAACAAAGACACTGTCCTAGAAATAACTGTGAAAAATTTTCTCCATTTTTTTCCAGTCAAAAAGGGATTTGCCAAATTCAAATCCCAAAATCCCAAACTAATTAAATTCAATGTTTTAACTAGCTTTTGAATCTTTATCACTGCTATCTGATAATCACTTAGTAGAGCAATAAAATTTACATCTACCACTACTACCTCTCAGCCTGAGAAATCCAGATAATTAACGACAGAGTGAACACATCATTTAAGTGAGGAACTATGGAAAAACAATTCTAAGGTAACCAACAGGCCTGAGCCTTGGAAAACTGAATCCCTTAGGAATAAAGTCGACCAAACACTGAGGTACCTATTAAGGAACAAAGTTCTCGCTTTTTCAAACATCTAACAGCATTTCACAATTTTCATCATCTTCTCGCCGCTCCCATATTGATCTTTCTTTAACAGTTTACCTGAAGCGCTAGAATATCTTGCATATTTCTAGAACACCTATACCTATTTCTACTACTAATATGTACCAGGGACCTTTGTTTTTAAACATATCCAGATTTCATATTATTTTACTGTTCTGCCAGAAAACAACTGTACAGTTGTGTTTCACAAACGTTCATCTGCAGTTCACTGCAAAGTTTTCTGGACAGGTAGTGCAGGTTGCCATGCCAAAACCAGACATGCATTTCAACCCAGGTCCAATCCTAGCAGACTAGGCCTTTTTTTCCCCTGATTACCTTGCTCATTTTTCTCATTCTGAATTCCATACATCTGGTGAAAGCTCTCACCTTCAAGATAAGGTCCTTCTCTAAGAAGAATGAAGTTGCATAATAATTACTTACGTTTTCAATTTTTCTTTGGCAATATATTGAAAGCTAAACCATTCCTTCTAGCTTAAAAGATGCAGCAGACATAAGTCATTCCTTTTTATGATTTCCTAATGCATCTGACAAATTTTTTTAATTATTATTATTATAGCCCAACCATCTCTGAAGCTACAGCTTAGCAAAATGGGGACACACTGACCACTTTTGATAAACCAAAAGCTAAAATCTTTCTAGTTCCAAGCAATTCTTTAGAGTAATCACACATTAAATAGGACAGACTACCAAAAGCCAGGAAGAATCTATCACAGGACTACTTAGCTCAAACTGTAAAACTTGTAAAGGCCTTACAACTACTAAAATGCAACTATGTTCCAAGTGATTGAAAACTAAGACAAGTGGTTACTTACGGATAACTATAACTTTATGAAATCAAGTCTTTTGAACATACTGCCTGATCTGACAATCATTTGCTTCAGGACAATTTACTATTACCTCTATTATGAGACCTAGAATCTTTGCCAGCTTGTTTGCTCAGCACCAGTAAGGAACAAACCATTAGTACGTCAAACAGTAGAATTCACTTGCTGAAGTATTTTAGCGAAGGAAAGCTAAATATCTGCCGATGATTCTGAGTTGACTCTGGTGAAAGCTATAATAGGTTTTCATCTGTCCCATCTTACATTTCTGTTTGTTTCAAAATCAGTACAGGTTCCTAACCTACCGGACTGCTGCTGAACACCACTCAGATGAGCAAGGCACTGTACACAAACTCTTTCTCTTCCTTACAGTCTCTACGTACTAGCTCTTTCATGATGTCCCTGCAAAACCACTGAAGAAAATGGCAATGATTAAAACCTAAACACTATAACACATCGTTCAATAATTCTCCAGTTTACTGTCTCCTAACCCGGTGAAGGGCAGCAATACACTGAGCCATGTACAGCACCTTCTGCTGACAATGCTGAACAGAAGCAAGATCATAAATATAGGTTCCATTACAAAGAGAGCACCATAGCAGTATACTATAGGTTTACACTAACTTCCAAAATAAGCTTGATACGAATGCTATGGTGACCTTAATTACATAAGGGTAGTTGTAGGCTTACTTCTCTTATACTTATTAGCACATTTTATTTTCAGTGAGCTTATACACTAGCATCAGTTGTGTTCTAACAGTTCAATAGAAGCTCACATAATGGTAAACAAAACAACATTTTTTGTGAGAGCACAAAGGTTAATTTTGCCAATAATGCTCTCTCTCAGTAAAGTACATGCTCTAATCCTCTTTTTCACTACATAGTTGATAATTGCATATATCTTCATTACAAACTGTTTAAGGAAGTTCAGGTCCTCAATCCATTACCCTACTGCTGCCCGAAGCCAATCAAGAGAAATCTCCTCCTCCACAGCAACACTGTTCGCAAATCCCCAGGCTAGCCTGTACAGCTAACTATAAAGGCACCAAACTCTCTTTAGATGGCCAAAGACCTGCACAGGGATTGTGGGCACAGCTAGAATACTCCACTGTCGAACACATCCATGGGAACAGAACTCTGTATATGCAAGCAAACCCCCTGAACTACCTTTTAGCCTTAGCCACGTTAACAGCAAAATGATTAAAAAAATTCAGTTGCAAAATCCTGAAAATAAATTACAATATTCAAAAGGTTTAAAATAATATGGATGGCAAAAGGGAAAGAACATCAGTCTTAATTTACTTATCTTGGGTAAAGATGAGCATCCCAAGAACTCTCTCCATATCTGTATGCAGCTGACCTAACAACCCAGTTCAGAGCTTGGTGCACTCCTTTCATCTGCCAGCAGCATTTGAAAAAGAACCTCACAGGGGAAGGACGCTATCTTTGCATCTACCCTTTTCTCCAGGACAGCATTGTGTTAGGATAGGCATGTTTGGGCAGCTACGCCCAGATCTGTGTTTGAGGGCAGTGACAAACTAAAACAGGTTTGCTTAGTCATCTTCACTTGTCCAGGAAGCACAGAACTGACAGATATGATAACTACCACAACAGAGGCCTTTGTATCAACAGTCTAAGTTTATATAATTAAAAAAATAATAATATTTTGACACACTAAAGTTGCAGGGAATACAGAATTTGGGGAAATCTTTCTTTTAAGTTTTGAAGGCTACAACAGCAATGCTAGAATTTATTCTCTGCATTCATGACAGATATTACAGCAAAACCTTTTACTTGTTCCTACTTAAATTTCAACAGATCAAATGGATTTACAAGCACGTCAGAGTTCTGAAGCTGAGATCCAGAGACCGACTTTGATTCGGGTTCTGATGTCTTTCATTCTGAAACTGCCAGGTACTGCTGCCGCATACCAATCAGAAAAGTGATTGCACTTCATCTTGCAGTAACTTCTAGGTCATGTAACCTACAGTGTAAGAGACTATATTATGAAAACAAGTCTTGTTCCTACATTTACTGAAAATTTGTGTATACTTTAAGTTACATTAAAGGACCAAAATGAACAAGACCTTTGTAAGCTTGTCCTCAGATTCATGTTCTACATGACTTTATAGCTTTTATGGACTGTTTGAAGTTATTTTTGATCTTTTCATCCCATGAAGAGACAACTTTATTTAGAAAGGTCTGTATAAAATACCCACTATCACTCTACCTTTTCTCTTGAAGCAGTTCTCTGCAGTTGAGTTAGAACAAATCATTTCTGTTCAACTGTGTATCTAATTAGAGTATAAACAAACCACGTAAGTTGTTTTATGTGACAAAGTATTATTCAAAAACGTGAAAGCCAAATAACACTTCCTAATCACAATGTATAGTTGCTTATATGCTATTTTAAAGAGCATCTCTCAACAGATATTAAATAGCCAGTGTTTCTAAAGTCAGTGTTATTTCCAGAGAATTCATGAAAACAGAGAATAATTCAGTTGACCCTGACTGATGGTTCTTACAGATTCTAAAAATACGTTTCTTAATAAAACCAGTGAATCCTTTATTTTCTCCAGTATAAGGCTAAAAGTCTTAAAACAGAATAAAATACTGGAATGACCCTACAGGAATATTACCAAAGACATTCTCATTTCTTGCCTCTGTAGGTATCTTCCGAGACATTCTTTGTGTAGAAATACTTTTACATTCCAGAGGTCAAAGACTACTATGCTATGCCTTTTTCAGCCTCCAGAAAGGAGGCTTTGGAAAGCATTTACAGTGGGTAAAGAGCATCAACATTACGGCATTTTTGTTTCCATCAGGCAGTGTGCATTTGCAGCATAATCTACACAAATAGAGTTGGGAAAAATAGCACTGTACAGATCAACGGCAGTGAAGTTAGTAAAAAAATCTACCGAGTCTTCATCATATATAGCCTGTCACTGGTTAGCATTGAGCCCTTCTTTCTGACAGCAGTATATTCTCCAAGCTGAAACACCTGCACATTTGCTCTCTGTTCAGTTAGTTGTGGAATGTAGTGTTTTAGTGAAAGGGAATTGGAAATGAATGTGTGGCCTCCCAGTTCCCAATGGACTGGGTTATCTAGTGCAGCCTTGATTAAAAAAGTGTCAACTGAACAATTTTGTTTTGGCTTTACTTCTCATGCATTATCAAATTTTCCACCATCAACAACATCCAATGTTTATATCAAATGGAAAGGAGCTCTACTTTGATGTGTTCTCATGACAAGTAGCAGGTCAAAAGAATGGATCAGGAATAACCTAACAGAATTTGTCCAGACTGTGCAATACTTTCTGCACCCTAAAAGCTTTATTTGCTGGTAAGGACAGATGCTCTGGAGACGTAATGATTTCAACACAAGAGAAACATGATTTATAGATAACATGCCTAGACAATCATTCCTTACTAGTCACCTTTCCTCCATCCTCACCTTCAAGAGCACAGCCACTAGCAGACAAAACCACTTCCTCAAAGTCAAAACACACCGGCCCAAAAAAGCCACATGAGCAAAGCCAATAAAAAGCTAAAAGAACAGTTTTCACTTGAGATTCTTTCCTATTTTTTTTTTTGGCTACATTGACATGGTACTTTAGAAGCTCCATTACAGCCAGGCTTCTATATTACCTCATTAGCTTTTGATTCAGAATGCAGGCACTACAGTTTTCATAACAAACACCAATAACTATTTACTAACTAGATTTTTTTTCCCCTTAGGATTACAGTAACAGCCCTTTATGTTCTATGCGGGTATTTCTACTACACGTAATATTTTGTATATCAGTTGCTTTATGGTTTTCATTTTCAATATAACACTCAGGCTATACAATGTGTGAAATAGTTCTTACAGAACTCGTTTCTTACATCTGCTTTTCCATCCCTTAAAAACTGTTCAGCAAGTTAAGGTAAAGCTAAATATTTGAGACCGATCTCATTTTTCCTGAGAGATGACATATTGCTATTGTAGTAGAAAGCTCTGAAGAACAGGGAGATTCGTCTCCAAAAAGCACTAGGAGTTCTTGAATTGCTCTTGAGTTGTGTAGCACTTAAAGTACTTCCCTTAAATATCGGTCTGGAAAGCACATGAATCTATTGGTGTCATCTATTAACCTTGTCCAGCATATCCAAAGATTGAGACTTTTTTCCATGAAAATAAATGTAGAAATAAATGTATCCTAACGAATACATACGTTTGTTAACACCAGTCAACATCTGGACTTCTTTAGCACCCAAAGTCTCCATCAGGTATAAAAGTACCAATCATAAGATACTCTGAACTGAGTATTACATGCATTATTACAGTAAATAGTGAGTGAACATATGGATAATCCCACCCGGATCACTATCTGTTTGATAGGATGCCATGCAGGCACAGCAACAATTCATCTTCCCTAGAAGATGACAACCTAAGATAAAGGATAAAAGGGCATGGGAATTAGTCTCTTTTTTTGTGAGAAGGAGAAAGGACTGCTTCTTTTCCATTAGAAAAAGTAGAAACTCCAACCACTATGCAAATAGACCATCAGTAATTGGAAGAATCTGTCCAGGCACAAGTTCAATGGAGTAAAATAACACGTGAGATGGAGTTAAGAGGATTTTACAGTTCAGATGTGGGACACAGCTTACTACTATTGAAATGGTAAGGAAGAATGACAGGAAAGGAGGTGAGACCTCTGAGAAGGATGAGAGTTGTGTTTCTGCCAGGAAGAGGAGCGAGAAGACAGTAAGTTCTCTGCAGAGCAGAAAAATCCACAAGTCCAGACCCTCTATTTCTTTACTTTCCTGGAAGCATTATGAAGAAGGAGCCACTGAACTTTGGCAAACTTTAACTATATTGGCCTGGAGGAACATCATACTGGAGGGACTACAAAAAAGCTGTGGTACTGTAAGAAGAAAGTCAAGTCAGCTGTTACAAAGCAGTAGGTAAGAGGATTTTTGGTGCACTGTTTTATCATTGAAAACATCGGGAAAAACCCATTCCATGTAACACTGCAAGCAACTCTGATTTACATATGGAGCTAAGACTTTGGGGTTTTTTAACGAGTTTACAGCAGCTCCTATAAAGAAAGTTTATATAACAGTAACTTTTTGAAGGACAACCCAGAGAGTAGGTGACTCAGTAACAATTTATATCTCCTCATGCCAGCTTTGGTGGATGTGGTCCATCAGTACACTGACACTCACCAGAGTCTTGAAAGTTGTATCCTTTCCTGTTTGAAAGGGTGCTGTGCCGACATATCGAACAATCTGTAGGTTCCAACATCCTCTTATAACAAACACTTGTACAATGACCAAGAACACTCAGAGTTCAAGGAAACCTGCAGAAAGCACTTTGAGAACAGGCACCAACAAACTAACTGCTCATGTTTGTCGGAGTGATTCACTTCAGAATTAGCACACGTCATGTAATAAGGCCCTTTTGCATAGCAGGCCCAAGCAAGATATCAACACTGCTCCATCAGTTTTAAGTGGTATAATAATGTAGTACTAGGATGAAAAAAAGATATTCAAGAGTATGAAGCTACTAGTAAGTAATTTTAATAGTTTCCTTCAGCAGCTACATAATTTTAATTAACATATCCCTTTGAGGGAGCCCTAAAACTGTATAACATAAATAATTAAGAGAATTTGATGTTTAAACATATCCTAAAAGCAGGAATAATTATATTTTGTTTTAATTATATGCCAGATCTTCAGTACAGTTTTACAAAATTATCAAATCTGGATCTGCTTTAGAGTCCAGCATGACACACATGCTTCTAAAGGACTATCATTACAGAGACAGGAGGCCTTATCGACAGATGGCACTAAGCAGGAACAGAAGCATACAGTATAAATCAGCATGTCCTCAGGCTGCTGATTTTCCAGTGAATTAGAGGGAAACTTTTTTAATTCGTACATTTCTGGCTTTGGGCAGTTTGCCATTAAAAATAGAACCAGTGAATCAGTAAAATTTATGTCCCACAATCTGCATGATATTCATGATAAACCCGTCCTCTCTCATCCTGCCAGCTCCTTTAACACTGCTGCAGGTGTCAACTTTGTCGATGACTGACAACCAAAGACTAATTGGATTTTTTTTTCTATCTGTGTTCCACATAGGATCCACTGATCGAATGCCTTTCTTGTTGTCTAACAGTAATTAAGTTCTTGACGCGCACCAAAAATATGAGTAGACGTAGAAGCTTAACTTAAAATTTTATACTCCTTTTCCAACTGAAACCTTTCACAGTGCCTTCATTGTTCTGAGCTATTTTCAGAACAAACTACCCGTGAGGGAGGAATTCTCTTCTGGTCAAAACCCTCCAGACTGAAACTAGGTGTTTCTCCTGTTCCCACTTTCTCCACAATTTATTTTAGTTATGAAGGATCTTCAGCAAGTCATTTACTCACTCTGCACTTGTCTTTTTGGGTTTGTTTTTTTTTTAAACCCATGTAACATGGAAGGAAGTATTTCAAGGCTGCCTTATCCATGAGAAAATATACCAGATTTTGTTTGAGACAGGCAGACTTCATCACACATATGTAATTAATTATGCATTACCATAAACACCTCTCCATAAAAAAAAATGTGTCACTTTCAACTCAAGATTTTGGGAAGGTCTCTCGTAGCTGGAAGCCATTTTTTCCACACTCCTTTTTGTTTCTTCTATAATTCAATTTCAGGGGACAGCACAGAAAAGGAGTGAAGTTCTACTAGAGTATTGCTATTCATCCTCTACTGGCTGTAACTTTGTCCCCCAACCAACATGTTAACAAGTTTCCCCATCACTGCACATACAGTCATACCATCTGTTTAGATTAGCAGAACATTAGGCACCAGATCCTCTTTATTTATACAACACTTGCCAGAGTAACATGCCATCTCTTGTTTGGGACCTCTACAGGCTGCTGTAAGAAAATTTGTAATTTTTATTCAATCTACAGAGCATTTTTGATTCTTTCCTAAAGAACACACTGTAGAATCAAAAGATTGAAGATTATGTCTTTCTTTGAAGCTCGCACGTAGTAATGAATAAAAGACATAAAACTGTAGAAAGGAAACATGCAGGAAGAGTAAAAGAGCAGAGACCTATGCCAAGAACGTCAGTATGAAATAAGTCTTCAAACATCAGTAAACTTCAGAGTCAAATTCTCCTTCCAAGATTTATTACCAAGCACAGTAAGTAGTAAGTAATGAAAATACTCAGAAATACCAAAGCTGGATAATCCCTTTTTGTCCCCCTGTGGTTTTTTTTTTGTTTTTTTTTTTTTTTTTTAATTGAAATTCATTATCAAACTGGATCCCTAGAAAATAAGATTGAAAGCTAAAGGAAGAACTGTTCTCTTTGCCTAACATTTGTTTTAAAACCTGCTTTAGGCCTGTTACAGCTTAGCAAAACAGAACAAAGAGTTAACAAGTTGGGTTTGGTTTTTTTTTGTCAGATTTTTCTGCATCTGCCTTCTTCAGATGCAATGATCACAGACGATTTAACCAGGGACTGCTATTTAACCTGGCTCTCAACTCTGTACTAGCTTTAGAATATACTTAATGTTACAACATAAATTGCAAGCGTCCTCCCACAGTCAGCATTAGAAAAGGGAAAATACATATCTTCACCAATATCTGTACTATACTGAACTAGATGAAGAGGGAGTTTTTGAAGCATTGCCCTTTCAGATAAGCCTATATTCCAAATGTTATCACAGTCTGAGAGAACAATATAATAGAAGAGATAAAGCCTATGATAGATCTCAGTAAGACCAAGGATTGCTTTAGAGTCATTCTTATATAAGCTGGATCTAGAAATGTAGCCCATTCCATAAACCAGTTAAACATCAGAAGCTAGAAAAAGTAAATCAAAGCTAAGGTCTCCAAACCATTTTCTAACCTGCCACACAGAAAGAGATCAAAATGTCCCCAAAATCCATGATAAATTTTTGATAACTGATATCCAAACTCCAGATTTCTCAGCTTGCTGTCCAGGCTAATATACAGTTGTCTATTGCCAATGACCAAAGAATACATTGGCAAGAAACTAAATACTGCAGAAAATGTCAAATAAAAAAAAGAAAACTTAAGTTAATTGAAACGCTTCCCTTAAAAAAGAATTTTGCAAATGAGCACAGAAAAGTGACTTGTATGATAATGATCCAGATGGAAACTGGCCGAAATAGCTTGACTGTGAATAAATTTCATGTAAATGTTATCCTAAAGAACAATTTTGCAAATACTGTGCTTAATGTTAGACCTTTATAAACAGCTGCAAGATGAAGGAAAAGAACTGCTATTTGAAGGAAAACTAGCATGTATCAAGTGATTAAATATAATAATGTACATGTTAAATGAGCTCCTTTATTAAGCTTTATGCTTCAACATAAATTTGCTAACACAAAAAGCTACCAAAAAATCTAATCACTTTGTTAGGTTAGTGTGATCACTTAAGAGTTCATTCAAGAGTTAGTGCAATAAATTAATATTTAACAACATTCATTACTCCACTGGGCTCACAAAATATTTCAGATCTAGGAATTAAAGCCTAACAAATTTACCATCAAAATAACGATGCACTGTCAATAATGAATTAGAGCTACCCTGAAACACGGGACAGTATTTTACAACCCTTTTCTGTAGCAGCAAGACATGACACACATTCAGCTCTTCCAAGATTGCTACTTAATAGCAACCTTTTAGCTGCAGATTCCTGTACAAGACAAAGTGGAAATAAATGGTTAACCACTTTCTTTTCAGTATCCTGACAACTACCAGCATTATAGGGTGCCTTTGGATGTGAACAACAAGGCTTAATGAATCAAACCCCCAAATCCTCAATCTTGTGGGGTTTGGATTTTATATATTTATTTATATATTATTTTATATATTTTATATATTCCCCCAAAAAAACCCATAGATATGGATTTAACAAATTCTCTTTAGTAGCTGTTGTGTTAGTAGGTACGTACTAGATAAAATATTCAGACACTGTATTTACGGGCTATCATTATTTCTTAATTGCAGCACTACTGAAGTTGAAGGTGCTGTTAATTCATGGTCTCAGATGAAATTGCACTGTTGTATGTTACTAAATAATCACCCAGTCTACAGCAGATAATTTTAACTGTACAATTCCGATATTCTAATTTCAAGACAGTGAGTGCACAGAACTCCTTAGATCCTGTAGACATTTAGCCTTACAGTATCCACTTTCATAAATCACAGCTTTCATCCTCAGCCTGGATAATAAACTCTTAATAGTTGATCAGCAGTCAGAGCTTTTCCTACCCCAACACGATGACCTGTTCACATTCATATACGCAGTTGCCAAGATACTTCTTTGCAATAAATTCCCTTAGTTTAACACCTATGTTAATCATTTTATTTGTGACAAAAATGCTTCACAACTCAGCAACATTTACCTCTGTGATCACAAAGGACAACTCAAGATGCTGCCTGAGATCACTACTCACCTGTCCAGAGATGTGCAGGACCCTTACTTCATTTCTGTTTATCATAAACTCTGCCTGTCTGGTGGCAGTTAAAATTATAACTCCCTTAATAGAGTAAATGCTAAAATGTACTCAATTTTACCATTAGGTTATAGTGAGGAAAAGGATTCTATAAAAGTAGCAGCTCTTCCCAGAGCTGCTTCTTTACCACATGATGGCAAGTTTATGACTGTGTAGCATTCTTGACATCAAAATGGAGAATCAGACACTACCTTCTTCATCTCCCAACAGTTGCTTTAATTAGAACTCAGTATATTAATAATAATTACCTGGTAATAATGTTCATCACCTATATGCCATAATTTTCAAAGCAGTGTATACATACCACACCAAGCAATTAATTCTCAGAACAACTTTATGTGACAAACTTTATCTCCATTTTTAAAGACAGGAGAGCTGTAGCTGTGAAGCTAAATGATACTCCCATGAAACATCATTTAGAAGTAATATTAGACCTCAGCAAGTCATGAATATGACAGTATACTCATGCTTTCATCTTCTGCCCATACAACACAAGGCTTTCAAGGTAAGATTTGTAATAAAACTATGCTAAGAGGTGTACTTTGTAAGAAAAATAAAACAGAAAATGAACAGATTTATTAGCTCAGCATTTTATACTTTCACTTCATGATAGAAACCTTGGGCTATGTTTCAGCCTTTTACACAGCAGAAATAATCCACCACCAAGATTTCCCAACTATTCATTACAATATTCACTCCCAAAGTGACAAGTTCTACGGAAACTGCCATGCTGCATTTAGTTTTCAGCTTCGCTCCTTAGTCATTCTAGTGTTGGAGACCTAATTTGTAAGAATGTAAGGGTTTGTAAGCTATCTGAAAAGGAATACCAAAATATCTTCACTACTACAAATACGAAACTTGCTCTGTGAATCTGTATTACCTACAGGACATTTTGATGCTTTTTGGCTAGTCTAATGGGAAGAGGAACATTGATCTGAGTGAGGCTAAGATAACTCAGTTACCATAGCAATACCCTTCCAGGGACAAGGCTTTGCTGGAAGTTGTTCCAGGTTCTGCTCTTTTTTACCAGATGCTCTTCCAGCAGTGCCAGAGTGAACAAAGTTTTGTTTCACAAGTGTCAAATATTTGACAGACGCTTCAGTATTTTTATACTAGAATTGATGGCCAGTTTTAACCTCATCTTTTGCCTCTGTTTACAGGAGGCAAGCAGCTGGTGTTAGCTACATTTTTTGTGTCTGAACCCTGCAAAAATAAACAACTTGTTGCAGTTTCTTGGTTCAGGGTTGTCAGTTTCCCACCTGCTTCATTTGCGGATGGAGCTCCACAGTCAGGCCAACTAAGACAAGGGTTTAGAAACTAGGATGTTTTGGTTTTGTTTGGGTTTGGTTTTTTTTTCCTCTGATCCCAATGCTATAAACCATGCTTTAAAGTTGAGCTCTACTCTTTGTGCATCTCAAGTTACCGAAAAAAAGTCCAGTGACTTTGAGTTTGATATTCCTGTCACACATTCAGGCTTCCATAACCACTAACTCCAGAGATCTCCATTACTGGCTGTGACCATGACTACCTTGTTTTCTTTTCCGTAGCATTCCTGTAACAAAAGACTAGGACTTCAGTCTTCACTGCTCACAGGAACAGAAAGAAGCTGAGGACAAATTCCAATAAATTTGAAGGGACAACAAAAAAACTGAAACAGGTAAGTTTGGCTCATCAGTGGTATACAGAATCTAACATATAAATCTTACAGTCTTTGAAAAGCAACCATCAATTAAGGACTTGGGTGTTCCTAAAGTGCATCTTTAGGCAGATCTCAAAGTCTTACCGTGCGCATAGACAAATGTAATTGAAAAAAAGACACCAATGATGTATGCCATACATCAGAGAGACTCATATTGATATGTAAAAGATAGCTGGCTGTCTTAACAAGATCTTTTCAGTGTACCACAGTAAATAAAGGCGGCTGACTGGAGGGCTCAGAGATTGTTCTCGATGTAAGCTATTTACCATAAGAAGGAAGAAAACGCCCTACGAAGGTAGCAGGCTCAACGAAGATAACGATCATTCCTGCTGAACTGTGTTGCCATTAAGCTGTTGAACAAAAGAAGAAAAATTGAAAGGACAGTTCAAGAGATAAGAATGAGGATGCACAGAACAATCCTAGGCATGAGGTAGCTTAAACTGTGTGAAAGCCAAATACTGTCCGTTTTTCCGCAACTTCCTAAGTATACCTTTCAAACCCGCTCAGCTTAGTCTGTGAGCACACAAAAGCTAAATCAATCTAGAGCCTTTGGAGATCAAGTTTCCAGAGACCACTGCGTGGGTGGTAAAGTTATATTTTGTTTTAAATGAAGGAAAACCTCACTGACATCTGTCATTCCACCTCATACCCAAAATTCTGCTGTATCCTTCAGAATAGCTAGACAAGTGTCCCAGAGGTCAGTGGCACAACTTGTTTGCTTTCAGCAAGAGCGCAGCATCCCTGTTTTGATGCTGTCTGCCAATTCCAGGTTATTGAATTTGGTGTGTGATGGTAGAGGCTATTCTCCTCCAGGAAAAAGTTCAATTTATGGCCATGAATTACATAGAATTTGAAGTCTAACAACAGACAAACAAATTCAAATTTCAGATAACGCACCTGGCTGTGAATGTTATTACCTCTTCACTGGTTGTAGAAGTTCAGAGTGAGAATCAGCATTTTCAGAGAGCTCTGAAGTACTGTGCTCTCACCCAAACACTGAAACCCGCCTTTCTCTGACACAGCCACGCTCCATGAACTGTTATCTATCCTATTCACATTATTCCTCATCTCCTACCATATGCATCTGAGCACAACTACACAGGCTAGAACTTCTGGAAAGATGCATCGAAAGGACACAGGATTACCCTTTACTATGGAAAAAAAATTGAATATGCAGGAATGAAGTACTCAGAAAGAAATGAAATACACTAGATAAGCATTTGATGGTGCTCCTCTGCCCATCTCCAAACCTGTCTTCTTCAGATTCAAATGCAGTGGCAACAATTTTCCTGATTATTCAGCAAAAGAGAGGGTTGCCCATCTCATTATCCATTGACACAACAGGAAGAAAAAAGAAACAGGTTTTTGGACCTTAAAATATTAAGAAGAATGTGTCTGGCTAGTCCAACAGCATTAGGAAAAGTGCAAGAAAAAGGAAGCTAGGAAACTTGACACAAATTTCTTCCAAACACCTGTGAGCAATGCCAGGCATTTCTCTAGGTAAGTCAACAAGGTAAATAAACAAATAAGCTGTGGTGTTTGCTTGGTTAATTAGAGACGAAAGCAACCACAAGCTCTGTACCATTTAGGTCAAGTTATCTCTTACTGCTTTACCTGGCACATTGTTAAAATACAACAGTTCCAGCTAAATTAGCAAAACATGATGTAAGCCCTACTCTTCACGCAGTTAAGCATGCTGCTGGACAGGCTTTTAAATGCCCTTGTCCATACAGACACTTCTAACGCACTTGTGTGGAGCTGCCTTATATTGCCTGGAAACTTTAAAAATACCATAAGAAACTGCGAGTTACAGATTAGCTAGTGCTATTAAATAGGAAAGTCATCCTGAGGGAAAAGTTTTGCACAGAAATGTTTAGCAAGTTCGTTTCTTTTTCAGCTGAAGCAAGATCCAGCAAATCCCTGACATTAGGATAATTGGGATGTAGGGAACTTTCATTAGAATAACAATCCAAGAGTGCTTTGTTAAAATACAAAACTCTATTTGCATTTGCTGCTCAAAACAGTATTGAAAACAAACCAGATGTTACTTTCATATTCAAAACTTGAAGACTTTTTTTTTCTTTGAAGTAGCCACACATTAGGATAAAAGCTTACAAAATAAAACAAGAAAAACAAAGACAAAACCCTTCCACCACCTGACAAAACGAAAAAGTTCCTATTTGGAATTTATGCCAGGCAACACTTACAATAAAATGATGCGGTATGGAAGGCTCTTGTTAGGCTGAGTATCCAAAACTATTGTTGGTACTGCAGAATGAATTGCACTGAGTAAACAGAGGATTACAAGGGCGCACCTGGGCACGCAAGGCCCCTGCTCTGCCTTCGCTCGCCCTCACACACGCCTGGCTCTACATTTTCTTCACGCACTACTGTGCACAATGCCCGCAGACTGCACCCAACAACCAAAAAAAAGAGAGAAGGCCGAAAGCCACAGTTATAATACGGCCGGGGAGTAAAGCCGGCAGGTTTACGGGCTGGACCGGCACCCTGGCCCTTGCAGCTGCAGGCGGCAGGCTGAAGGGAACTGCCCTACAGCTCTGACACAACACACCAAAAGCAACAGCAAAAAAAAAAAAACTCAAAGGAGATTTTTTTTTTTTTTAAGAGTCCAAACCAAGATGTTCCAGAGGAAAAAAAGAAAAAAAAAAAGATCCAGAGCAGCAAACCGAATTGGTTCGAACTCGGCCCATACGCAGAGGACAAGTACCAGGCAACACCTCACAGGATACCAAGGCACTATAAACCCTCAGTCATCACGACGCCGCACTTACACATTCACCCCCACCCAAAAGCCCACACACCGCTGCCTCCCACATAAATAACCCGCTGTTCGGCCGTTAACCCCTCGCTGCCCAGCGGCGCCCACACGGCACGGGTTTCTGTCCCCGGCCTAGGAGGGCGGCGCCTGCGGGTCCCCAGCGTTTCCTCTCACTGAGTGGCAAAAAACACTGAAAAGTCTGCAAGTTTTAAGCCGAACACGTTTACGTTTCCAGCGCGATCTCAAATACAGCTCCTTTGGACTTCATCAGCTTTTTAATGCGTGCTTGCAGCAGCGCTCTGGCTTCGTCGTGGTCAAACAGTATTCCATGAGATTATGGCGCGCTTTCTCTGGGGTTATGCAAGCAAGATGAGCCGCATGGCATTTGAAGGCATTTAAAAGCCAAGGCAGTTTCTGAAAAGATAAAGTGCGCGCAAGAGGCCGAATGATAATAAAAATAGTACATATAAAAGAGAGGAACCAGAGCCACCCCAATAAAAACTTTCCGAAGTCAAAGAGCGTCTCACTGACAAGCCTAACCCAAAAATTAAGTAGAGCTTGAAAAATAGCAGAAATTGTTACGAACAAGCATCTGACTATAAAAGCTGACAGCGTTCACCCATTAAACTTTATGTTGTGAAACAGGAAACAATGAAGCACGGAGCTCACCTTCTCTGCTCTGCCGCCCTGCACCTCTCGGACTGCCGCTGCCTGCTCGCGTTTCGCCGGGCTGCGCTCAAAAGCAAAGGTGCCAACACCATGGGCTTTCCTTGTCATTTACCCTTGTGTTCTTTCTTGCTTTGCTCTTTCTCTTGACGTAGAAATTATGATCGAAGTGTATGGCATTTTCTAGGTATTAAAAGGACAAGAGTTAGAGCTGTGTGCAAGAGGAGTTCCCCTTTATGGCCTTTTTCCAATATTTAGGCATCACTCTCAGTCACAAACCGCCCGTCTAACCTTGCTGATGCTTAAGTTTCCGTACGTAAAATTGGACAGGCTCTTAAGCTTTGCTGCTCTACTCACACTCAGCCGTCGGGGGTATGATAGCACAGATCTGCTTAGTGTCTGGGTTACACTTAAAAACTTTTGCCAACGCTCATAAAAGAGGCTTTTGCCTGTTTCATTTGCTGGACAGCTTCCACAGTATGTGGACAGCGGTGGCTCAGGAGCACAGAGTTAAAAGGGGCTTCCTGACCTGGAGGGCCCAGGCTCCACGGCCATTCATTAAAAATGCCAGCAATGTCTCTTGTAGATGGGGCCAAGGACCATCTCACAGCCAAGGAGACACAATACTTCCTTGTGCTCATTCACAAGGACTACTCAAACATGCTGCAATTCCACACAGATGTACCAGTAGTAATAGAGTTGTGGGGCTAATAACATCCCTGTAAGAGCAGTGGCTTTCCTAAATAAAGCTCCCAGGTGAGCCTGGTGTAAGATCATGACTCACTCTGTAGAGGAGGAGAGAAAACAAACCTTAATATCTGCTCATGATCTGATGCAGAGAAAATTCCCATCTGGCTCCATATCTGTGCTTGGCTTTATGCTAAGTGGATTAGCAAAACACCAACCAAACACATCTGAATTTCATGCTCTTTGCTCTTTCTGTCAGCTCACTAACACATGTTCTCCACAGAATTCAGATTTTCTCTTGTGTGAGAAACATAATACATCAAGTGCAGATTACTGTGTGTACCTTGCCAAAATCCTACCTGTAGCTGAAGCCAAACGCCAGTGCTGCAGAGGTTAGTAGAAATAATGCCCCAAAGCCAAACAGTATATCAAAATAAAAAAAAATTCTTCCTGATCTCCCTTGAGTACATCAGAAGAAACCTGGAGGCCTGAGATTAATACAGTATAAACACTGCAAATAAACTGTGTGACTGAGCCTTCTACCATAGTTCTGCACATATACAAGCACAGCAGAAAACTAAACATGACTAGGACAGACTAAGGTAACAAAGATTTTCCTGAAGAGGGCAACGTTTATGAGAAAAAGGTAGTAGCCCCACTTCTTACACTATCCTTTCCACACCTTTATCTTTTAAATTGATTTGCTTTAACTGTAAGCATCTGCTGGATTCAAATGCCATTATTTAATTATCCAGAGGCCGTCTCTCTAAATAGAAAAAATTAGGCCCATCTCTGGAGCCATGCTATCTCAAGAAGTTTTGGAGGTGGTCCAATCTGTCTAGCAGCACAGCCGGCCAGACCTTCCCCCTCAGAGTAAAGGGGAGAAGCCCTTGAGCACCCTTCCACCTTGTTACAGTGAAAGGATGGACAACGGGGTAGCAACTTATTTTTTGTACCTGTTTTTTACCCCTACAGACCGCACATGCAGGGAGCCGGCGATAGATGTGCCAAGCATGCAGCAAGAGCTATGGAGCCAGCACTGTGCAGATCAAAAGATGTCCCAGTTTCACATTCCAGCAGTTGGGTGCCTTAAAGAAGCACCAATCTTATGAACTTCACTGAACATTAAGAGTGCTTCTAACCAAAATGTTTGCTATTCTACTGGTTTGGTTGACCACAGCATAGGAAAGCACCCAAGGAGTTAGACTTGAATGCCTGGGGTGACAGCCTTTTCCGTGGTAGACTTATTATTTGGCATACATTTCTCAGGTAGAAGGGGGGCTGCTGTTTCAAGAGTTTTTGAAACATGCCTAAACAATATATACGGAGTTTATCAGTATTTGTTCTGAAAGTTCTTAAAATTTTTTTATCTAGAAATAGTGTCTTCTTCCATCAGCTTTGTGTTCAAACTACAGTGTACTGAGCTTGGTTTTGGTCCATGTATTCAGAACGAAGACATTCAGCTACTACAGCTTTTACTAATAACGAATGACCACCAGGTTGACATCTGAATGAATCAGTGTATTATGTGAGAGTGTTCAGCAGGTGTTTTACTGGCATAACCGTTTGTCAGAGATAACTTCCTTGTAATTCTCTCGTATTCCTAAAGGATGATTGATATCCAGTGTCATCTCACATAAAGTTCTGTTTCTTGCTCCTCCATGTTTGAGGGACTAGATGTTGTGTACCACAACAAAATCTCCTAATACCTGATTTTGGACCTATAGAACCCTTTTAATAGAATTACAAAAGCAAAACTAATTGACATAACTTGAAAGAAAACAAACTCTCTGGCAACATTTGAAAATTGTTGAAGTA
The DNA here is from genome assembly GCA_031468815.1 of Morus bassanus. Lineage (NCBI taxonomy): Eukaryota > Metazoa > Chordata > Aves > Suliformes > Sulidae > Morus > Morus bassanus. The sequence continues at coordinate 11,911,241 of CM062583.1, forward strand.
TGCTTGTATTGGATAACATGCTATCTTCAGACAACCACATTTTTTTGAGAGGAAGAAGAGAGAGAACATCCATTAGACTTCAAAGCATTTCTAATATTTGGGATGAGGCATTGCATTAAGAAGCCTGTTGATCATTTTTATTATTAAATGCTTCACAAATATTGCTTTCTCTTCTCTTGTAATCCATGCTTGTTTCTTTCAGAAAGCCTTCCCTTCAGCTGTTTACAATAGCATAATGGCACTGAAAAAAGGCTCAATTAGTTCGCCTGTTCCTGAATAGTTGCTTTCATATGTTTCTATTCTTCGTGGGAATCACTAAACACCTGCTTCTTTTTTTCTCCCCTGCCTCATTGTTGTTATCTCTTCATTCTTCCTTCTATTTTGTAATTAGGCACCTTTCACCTCTCAAGTTACAGAAGTAAAGTGATGATTACCAGTGTCTCATAATTCACTCTGGATGCATTATATCCATGGCCACTCCACGCACTTTGTGTCATACTTGGGACAAGCTAAAGGGGCTCCCAGGCTCAGAAAGTGTGTGTGAATCTTGGCAGATGCTGCTTTGCTCAGAAGGGGAGTATCAAGGGGCACAATGCTGGCAGCATGCAAAGGAGCCCATACAGTAGCAGAGGCCAGGGACTGTCCTGTGTGCCAGAAGAGAGATTAAAACTCCCAATTGTGCTCTAATTCCAGCCTTGTCAGGCTTCAGCTTTAGGTCCTGCAAAGTGTTCTGGGATGGGTGCACTTGCCTTGCACCAGAGGGCTCAGTCACTGTTGCTTCCTAGGCATTAGAGGAATTAATACAATCTTTAATAATCTTTGCAAAAATCAGGCTCTGAGGTTTTATCCAGCATACATGCTAAGCACTGAATCTGGATCAGGACTCATGTTTCAGAGCTGACCATACTGAATAGCAGATTAATGTACACCTTTTTTAATACTTAATGGGTTTTTGCCACTCCTTTAGCAAAAAACCCCTGTCTGTTAGCCATCACCTGCAGATCTTGTTTGCCACGTTCTTCTGCATTGCTTCTCTAATGCTGTGTTGTACCTCAGACTTTCAACCAGGTAGCCTGTAGGGCTGAGCTTTTGAATGGCAGATGCATACTGGGTTTTCTTCACTGAGATTTTAGGGTAGCTTTGCAATCCTTAATTGTGGCTGAAAGACAGAATTGGTTCCTGTGTGCTTCTTTAAGATGTCATACAGATTAAGAGCTGTTCTGATTTTTCATTCACTTGCTTCCCATCAGGAAAGCCTGCACAAATGTTTTTTTATTCCTTTACACTGAGATCAAATCTATGAGGAAGATACATGCTTCATGTGCGATGTTCAGTGCACCCTAATTTCAACTGATATGTAGCCGCCCACCCCATGCAGTTAGAAGACACTTTACCAGAGCAAAACAAGGAGGCATGCACACGCAACCATAACAAACATTCGTTTGTTTTGAACACAAAACCATAAGTTTCCGTGTGGAAACTTTACAGAATTTTATAGAACCTAAAGAGTATAAAAAAAAAGTACATCTGAAAATCTAAATTATTATTATAGACTCATTTGATAGATGAGCAAACCAAATACACAGGAAGAAAATGATCCCACAGCACACCTTGTACTGAGACAGTGTTAGCAAGAACAGAATTCTAGTTTCCTGACCCACTCCTCCAACGGAGAGATCAGGACATCCCAGGGTTAGATGCATATGAATCATTGTACAGATACAAGCCTTTTGAATTAAGTCTTACTTGATTTACATCAACGAGTTCAACTCTGAATTACTACCCTGAGGGATCTAGATTTAGGTTTGGAAGTATCTGCTTACATTAGTTCACATCAGTGCTGTCTGGGAAGCAACATGAAAAACCATCAAAATTAAAAAACATCATCCACTGATTAGTCCCAGCTGTAGTGTAGGTGTGGGAAGTCGTGCGGACTAGTGGGCTTCAAAGCCAGCATTTTCTTTCCCTTCAGACTCCATCAGCTCACAATATCTCCATGATCACTCCCTTAGATTGGACAAGGAGAGAAGAATTGGGGTCAGATACAGCCCAATTTCAATTCAAAATACAATAGCTCCCCTAGAGAACTGTGTCACACTAGAATTAGCCTATGTAAAACCCCAGGAGCTTGCTCTCTTTCCCATCAAAATTAAACCTCTTTTCTTCACCCTGAACTCCTATCTTGAATCACTTTCTCATCATAATTTTTGCCATTTTCACTTTGCAATTCTTATGGTATTGGCTTATTTCACTGCTCATCATGCCCAGATGCAAGAGCCACTCTAGTTTACTCATAAAAATATCATTGGTGGTAGCCTGCCAGTGAAGCAGGATAGAGTGGGTCTTTAAAATAATTCCTCAGACACTTCTAGAGATGAAATGGTATTTCATAGCTCTTTTTCCTGACATTACCTATAAGCCTGTAGATTGTCGTGATTTTTCAGTAAAACCATTGTCCATTGGAAAATAAACTGAGATCCCAATTGCTCAACCCCTAGGAAAATGAACAGTTCTACTAGCTGAGCTGTCTTTACTTGTTTGAGTTCAGACCAGTCACAGACAGGTAAAAAGCTTTTATCCCTCTGCTAATCATTCTGTCCACCTCAGTCATCAATACCTTAATACTCCTAAAGAAGCAGAAAACTGCCTCTCACAAGAGTAGACTGGAGCTAATGAAAAACTTATTTGTCTCAGAGATGGGAAAAAATTAAAAAGGTTAAGCGAGCAACAACTGAAAATGTAATTGTATTTATAATGAAAATAATTATACTAGTAATTGTACCTTGCACTGCTTTTTCACTTTTCATATTATCAACTTGTACCTACACTTTAATCAGATTAATGATATCATCTACATATTTTAAAAGCCAAAAATACTTTAATAAAATAGTCCCAGAGGAACTAATTGGGAAAAAAAAAAAAAAAGATACACAGTTCATCGAACTACGAGAATACACTAAGACACAAATGGAAATATACACTCAAGAGAGAAGCAAGGCAAATGAGTTGAGAAAACCAATTCTTTTACAACAGGGGAAAATACATTTTTAATGAACTGCAAATCTAAGCACTTCTAATCTTCTGCAGCCTTTGATGTTAAAAAGATCAGGTTCTAAAATCATGTCTGCTTTGCATTACAAATTCAAATGGTCCTTTCCGATAGAGGTACTGCCAGGCATCATAAGTTCTCCCCCAGTCCTCGAGTAGTGCCAGTAGAGAGATAGAGGTGACTGACAAGCAAAGCCGAGATTGCGTGTCACCGGCGTGGCCTGAGGTGGGGCTGCGGGGTGCTGCTTCATTGCCAGGCAGTTCTCCCACAGGTACAGCAGGCTTAATCTGAATAACCAAAGAGGCATTTTCTTCAAGGTAAAAGCAAATGTGAGTGAATTACATGAGCAGAATGAGGGAGCACTGATATAGGAAGCAGCCGAATGAAAGAGTAGTCCAAGGTGTCCAGGGCTTGTGGTAAGACAGGAGGAGATCTTCCATGCATAGCAGACGCTGGATTTATTGAAATGAATCCAAATCATTTGAGGGTGAAAGGGAGTTTTAAATTATGTTTCTATATCTCTCCCCCAAAGGCTTCAAATGGCTTTTTCAAAGGAAATGGGTCGACTTTGAATTTTCTTCCTAAAATCATTTTGGTGTCAGATTTAGCTACCCCATACATATGAAATTCAAGATAAGGAGGTTACCTTCTGGTGGATTTCTCTCTGTGGCAGCAAGTGGAATTCCTGGAAAGAAGCAGTGCTTTACTAGAATGATAGTGCTAGGAAAGTTAGGTTTTTGCCAATAGAAGCAAAAAAATGTGTTTGATGTCTCTAAACTTTAAAACAAAGACATTCTAAAGCTCCTTCTGCCTTTGTTGTTCAAAATGTCATGTGAGATTCATAATAATCCATTTTAGTTTATGCTTCTTACATTACTAAAAGGAAATAGTACTTCTAAGCTTTATCACATGGGAGCTTGCATGAAAGAGAAATTTGACTTTCCCAGAATAGCATCTTCTGTCTTCTCTGCATAATGCATTCTGTTCAGATACATGTTGCTCTTTCTCCTGGCAGTTAACATGTGCAACAGTGTGTTTATGCAAGTTTGACCCTCCTGTTCTTCCCTGTCTCATTTCTGTTTGCATGAGCACTGTGAGCTGATAAAGTGAAGTACATTTTTAAGGTCTCTCTACTTTGAAATGAAGACACCTCTTTCTCTGACACAAAGCTCTTAAAAATAGACCAGACATATTTTTTCCCAGCACAATTATGAAACAACAGTTAAAGCCCTTCATTTGTTGAAGCAAGTAGATGAATAGTACACAATAGACTTGTGCTACGCTTAGCAAAGCATCCATGAAACAAAATAAATTAACAAACCTGCATGCCCTGCCAGTTGGATAAGTGTCTGGCTCTGTATGGTCCCTAAGCCTTGAATGTTTTAAGGACAACGGTTATCAAACACCATAAACCCACATAAGATCATAACCAAGATTGACTTACTGATTTCCCTTTGTTTTCTTTTAATAACAAAACAGTTGCCCTTGCCAGAGTTGATGCCGTGCTCCCACACATTTAACCACCCGAAAGGAGAAGGACTGGCATCTCACTTGATTTTATCAGGGTTTCAAAATTATTCGTTTCCTTATTCCGCAGCTGAATGTCCCTTTCTCCAATAAACAGTTACTCCCATTAATTAAACAGAAAATTAGAATTAATTAGTTTGCACCAACTAACATTACTGTAATATTGGCTTCACATTTATCTTTTCAAAAGCATGCTAAATGGTACTTTGAAACTCAATGAAATTAGCTAAATAAATAATAGGGAATTTTTTTCTCACTTTTAAGCCAAAAACCAGCTGATAATCACATTTATGAAAGGAAAAGCCCAGCTGTAGCTTTTTTAAAAATCAACATGAAATCATGAGAAAGGTTTAATTTCCAAGTTCACATAAACATAATTAAATGTTAAGCTTTCCACAGAAAAAAATCCATTCAAAAATAGACCAATTCCTGCAGACTAACTCATAGGAATATAGGGATTGGCCTGTTTGATTATATCAGCTGGTCTTCAAATCATCTATCATACTTGGAAGCGTATTTCAAAGATAGATGTGATAGTCAATACTACAAAAATATAGGAAATTACCAGTGCCAAGGTTAGCTTTTCCTAACTGGAGGTTATTTATTTAATTGAACCTCCAAAACCAGCAGGTTTCTGGTGATAGTCTCTCACACTGTCAGTTATGGGAACCCATTATCAGTAGCTTATGGCTGTGGCACATTTTAGCATCCTATTTCCCATAAGCTTTACACATATCAAGAAAAATTCTTCTGTCATTTACCAGAAAGATTCTGGGGAAAAAACTCATAGGTTAATCTGTAACAGGAGTATCTTAAAACTGCTTAATCAGGAAATTTAATACCTTTGTAGTTTGGCAAATGGACTTAAAAAATTTTGGCCTGTTGTGGGATAAGAGAGCAGTTTCCACCAGAAAACAGGACTAAAATCACCTTGGTTTCTGACCTGTGTCAGTATGTGCTTTTATGGGAAAGTGTTTCATTGCCTTTTAATATTTTGTTCATATGAGCCGGGAATTGTGGTAAGAGTGGTTTAATGGCACCTGTATCATTAATGTTGCATTTGTTGCAAAAAATGATAGTGTTTAAAGTGAGACAATGAGCTGAAGAAAAGACAATCTTACAGTTTAAAAGGATACAAGCTGCTCTGGAGAACTGCATTTTAGCTCTGCCAAAAAAAAAACACCCTCATGTGTATTGTTGGGCAACTAACGAAAACCAATACTTTGCAGAGGCGCTTTTTAAAGTGCATTTCATTCTTTGTGTAAGGGATATCTGGGTCTGGTTTGCAGAAGCGCTACCTGAAAAGGAGCTAATCAGAACTGTTCACTGAATGAATACCTTAGTATAAATGGCTAACTAATTTATGTCTTATAAATTGGATATAAAACAAACAAACCTCTGCACCTTTTAGTATTGCCCCTTTATCCTATCCTTCAGTTCCTCATATGTAAAATGGGAAGAAGAATATCTCACAGAGGTGTTGTGAAGATAAAGACGTCAGTTTATGTTAAGTGCTCAGATTCCGTAGTAAAATAAAACACAAACAAAAGCCTCTGAGAGCATTAGTAAATCTTCCATCCACAGAAAGTCAGAGTGATGCAGTAAATAAGGCACTGAGGCCACACTGTGAATGAGAAAGATGTAAAAAAAAAAAACCCACGTTAAATAGCTAGCCACAGAGTGAGTGTAGGGCATGAGAAAAGAGGTCATGAGCCAAGAGCAGGGAATAAGGCAGGAATCTGGCAGAAGAATAAAGCAAACTGAGTTAAATGGATGCAGTGATAATTTTGATACTCCCTAATTTCTTAGCAAATTCATTTTATATTACTTTCTTTGTTCTATCATAATAATGTTAGGAGTGCTTTTTCTGATGGAGTTCCACCGATTTGCTTTGTACAAGAAACACATTATATGCAAGCTATTTTTACCAAATAGGCCAAAGAAAGTATAACAAAGTTAGAATCAACAAATGCTGTAATTATATTGTACTTCAGGAATAGTAAATCCCTCTTAGAAATGCTTCAGTATATATATTTTATTTTACCAACTCACAAATTTAGTGTTCTTGCAGCACTCCGCTCACCAGGTTTTCTTTGTTAGTGGAGAGTGTGAATAGAAAAAAAACAAGATAAAAAAACCACAGTTGAATTATCATGATAATGGTTTCACTCCTAAATATTAGGTGAAAACCACTAACTCTGCTGTTAAAATAAAAGGTAGTTTGACTTACTAGATGATTCTGAGAATGTTTCGCTTGAGAAAACATATTCTGTACATGTTACTTGATGCAATATAATTCAATATTGCAAAAGTTTAATTCCAAGGTCTCAGGTGTGTGAAAGCATTGGCAGGCAGTGGCTTTGCATTTGTATTCCCTTAGGGACATGTGGACAACTGTATAGAGGTCCTTAAAAGAGAAGTCAGCCTACCATCAGGTAATCTGAATCTCCCCAGGACAATTTTGGGAAAGTTACAATTCCAAGAGAAGAACTGGAAAGCACTAGTTCAGAAGACCTGGCACCAGGTAACAATTTAAAGGACCTGCACTTAAAATCCAGTCCAGGGCCCAGCCCCACAAGCACGTGATGCGCCTGAAAGTGCATAAAACCAAACGTGAATGTTAGGACAAGAATGTCAAATTCACATGAATGATCTCAATAACTCTATGAAAAAAATAATTCTAGTTCTCATTGCAGATGGGAACTTAAAAGATGAGTGGGCTTATAACTTATAGCATGCTGTCACCTCCAGAGAGGCTGCCTATGTACATCAGAGAGCATTCTGTGCTTTTGTCATGTTTGTCCAGACTGCTAAGTTTCACTTAACACAGCATTTTCTACAGAAAAATACATCCCAGCTCTGCTAGTAGTGGTGGTCAAAAATGGGCTGCCAGTGCACTCTTGTTCCCTGTTCCCAGTTCTTGTGGTAGGACAGGTACCATAGTAGGAAGCTGGAAGTAATGAGAGGGTCCCTCTAGGTGGGAGTTTGGTGTCTCTATAGCACCATGGACCCTCACCAGCTCCTTCATACCATGTCAGTCGGAAGGCTGAAGTGCTATCACTGTCCTGATGGCATATGGGACCAGAGCAAAACCACAGGCCTGGGGTGGAAATGGATGCAATGCTGGTTCCATGGTCTCCTCTGTTTTATCTTCTTTCCCCTTGCTGGATCCTGGAAAAGCACTTACATAGTCTCTTTTAGCTTTCAGTGGAATGCTGTAACTGAACTATTTTCGGCTTCCAAAAAATTATGTTTTCAACGACAAATTTAAACTAATTGCTGTTTTTGCTCTTACTTCAGAGTCTTGGGTTTTGTTTGATCAGCTCTAATATTTATTTGTGGGTGCCACTCAGGAAGCAATTTAGCCCATCATGACTTCTACAGTTAAGTGCCACAAACTTGGTTTTAAGCCAGAGGTTACCATACACAGGGTAAGTAACAAGTACACATGGCAATTTGGTTCAGTCTGAGCTCTTCCTGGGATGCTGGCTCTTGCACAAGAAGCAATACTTTTGCAACCCTTGGAAAGGGCAGCATTAACTTACAATTACAGGACAGCAACATCTGTTGAAGCTTTGCACTCTACCTCTCCTTCTGTTTCAGGCCTGGAGACTGACTCTAATCTTCAGGTACAGCCAAAGAGATGAGCCAACTCCAGAATTCTCAGTTCTGTAGATAAAACCAAGTTTTGTAGTGGTGGCAGAATGGGAGAGAAAGGAAATAAGGGCTGGAAGGGAGGAAAATTCAGATTTAAAACAGGACTTTGGTTAAAGGACCAGTGGTACAGGCAGCTGACTGTGATTCTTCCTCTTCCTTAACATTTAACTCAGCCTCTGTTACAGACCATCCCTCCTTGCCCTTCCTAACCCAAACAACTGTGTCTACCTCCCCACCTCCGCAGCTGTGCTTCCCTCATTCTCAAGTGTATCTTTGCTGACATTTACAGGAGATAGAAGGAAGTTGGTTGGGGTCAAAATATCAGAGGACTCCTGCTGCTACGGGGAAGGTCCACCACCTGTGAGAGCTGACACCCTCATCAGCATCCATCATAGGACCAGGTTCAAGGACAGGGGCAACTCTTCAGGTGAAAATACCTGATTCCCTATAGCTTTCAAGCTGGTGCTCTCTTTGCCTATGACTGTGCAACCTCCCCCACAATGCAGAACATTGAGACCCTTCTGGGCATTTTGTATGTAGTCCTTGTACCCATGTGAAGTTTGGATCCACGCTCAAGAGCAAGCCTTCAGCCTTTTAAGCAATTACACTACAGTTTACGTTCCTGTATGCTCGAATCTTAAGACTATTTTCATTTAGTTGTTACTCAAACAGGCTGCCTTTGCTAGCACTGGGAGCTTGCCTTAGTGAAAAATGTCTGAGGGAGAATAAAGTACTGTTGTTGGTACTTAGCTCACAGGCAGGACTGAAGGACAGCAGAAGAATGATGCTTAGCCACCTCAATGGAAAAATAAAGTAACACCGTTTGAACAATAGCAACCTTTATAGGCTCTCCTAATTTATGGTAGATATATGCACCATTTGGTTTTGGAAAAATTTCTTTCAGTCTGAAGTAGGAGGAATTTAGCACTTGCAATGAAACATATCATCAATTCTGTTGTGATTGAAAATGAACGAACATTTCCTTTTTATGTTTCGTTTATATCTTCGTTATGTTTTTTTCTAATAACAGGTTCAACATGCAGGAAACAGAAAAAAAAAAAGAAAAGAAAAAAAGAAAAGAAGCAAGACCCATGTTTTAGTCCTTTTTTCCTGCTAGGTTTTAAAGTGAAAAAAATTAAGTTTCCTCAGACGAACTGCAGTCTTCTCTTTCTTTACCTCATTGTGTATAGCAGGTGTATGTGTAAAGAAAAAAGAAATCTTGTCTGAGATCACTCAACTGAAAATCTGGGCATGTGTGCTGGTTTTGGCTGGGATATGGTTAATTTTCTTTGTAGTAGCTAGTATGGGGCTGTGATTTGGATTTGTGCTGAAATCAGCATTGATAACACAGGGACGTTTTAGTTCCTGCTGAGCAGGGCTTACACAGAGCCAAGGCCTTTTCTGCCAGTGGGCTGGGGGGGCACAAGGGGTTGGGAGGGGACACGGCCGGGACAGCTGACCCCAACTGATCCCAGGGACGTCCCACACCATATAGCGTCATGCTCAGCACATGGAGCTGGGGGGAGGAGGAGGAAGGGGGGACATTGGGAGTGATGGCGTTTGTCTTCCCAAGTCACCATTAGGCGTGATGGAGCCCTGCTTTCCTGGGGATGGCTGAACACCTGCCTGCCCATGGGAAGGGGTGAGTGAATTCCTTGTTTTGCTTTGCTTGCGTGCACAGCTGTTGCTTTACCTGTTAAACTGTCTTTATCTCAGCCCATGAGTTTTCTCACTTTTACTCTTCTAATTCTCTCCCCCAACCCACTGTTGGGGGAGTGAGCGAGCGGCTGGGTGGGGCTGAGCTGCCAGCTGGGGTTAAACCACGACAGCATGTCATTGGAAAGCTGCAATTTTTTGCTTTATTCTTTCATATGGCAAAACAAAATTTATACGCATCGTATCTGACATTAGAGAGACTAAAATGATGCAAGCCTCACTTGGGCTTCTCGCTCAACAATCTAGGATGGGAAACAAGGTGGCTTCTGAGGTGTAGGCAATGTCACTCTGTAGGACAGCTGTTGCATGACAGTAGCTTAACTACACCTGTGACAAAATACAGACCTCAGGGTTGTTTTGCTAGAGGAGGAATCAATAACTCAGACTGTGATTACTTAAAAAGAAAATAGGAAAAAGAAAGGTAAAAAAGCTAACTGAAATTTATCCTACTGTAGAACAGGAGAGAAGTTTGCCCAGCAACAGAGGCAGTGACTGTAGCCTTCTGCAAAAGTAGGGCAAGGCTCATGCAATTGTCGTGACTGAAATTTCTCCTTCAAAGCTTAGGATTCATATTCTCCCAGACCTACCTGGGGTGTGCCAAATCAATAGGTAAATACAGACAATGAGTATCATCAGGAGTGCCTGAGGTAATACTGCTGCAGTCTCAGTACTGGGGAAACATCCTGGGGCCTGGGAAAGTCGTGCCACAGTGGTTGTAGAGCTGACAACGGACACATCGGAGACGCTTGGTAAATATGCATTGAAGTAGCAGATCAGAACTTCCAGCTGTAGATTAGAAGCCTGAAAGCCCTTTGAACTCCAGAGGGAGAAAAGAAAAGATGCTCTGTAATGTTTGCCACTCATGCTTCTCTGAAGAAACACAGATCTCAACACACATTCAGCCAGAGTGATCTGTTAGAAATTACCTACCTATGCAGGGCTCCAAGTGCAAGTCCAGATTCAGGAAAGACAGGAGTGAGGCCCTTGGTTATTCATAAAACCCCAAGGAAGCTTTACAGGCAGGACTGCCTGGAAGACTTTAGGCCAGGGATTGGCATTTTCAGAGCACAGCTGTTCAATCCCCCTGGAGCTGGGACTCAGCTCTTCTTGGGATGAATGGAAGGCAAATAGTATTTTCACATCATCTTAAGTCAGGCACTCAAAATTGATGGATCCTTACTGGGGAGTCATATTCCTTGACAGAAGTTATTTTAACCACAAAGAAAAAGGCACAAATTTGGTGAGGCTAATTATTTGCCAAATAATTTATTTACTTTTTGATGTGTGTGATAACCTTTGTGGTGGGTGCACATGAATACATGACATTTTAGATTCAGAGGAGCATCGCTGTGTTTAGCTCAAATGCCTCTTGGCAGGGTAAAATGGCTGGCTGTATATTTACATGCAAAATATCGTGTTCAAACCTTGAACACTAATACCTAGGGATATTGTTTTCCTGTATGCAAAAGTTCATAATGATATTTTGTGTGCTCTTGAGCATGAGGCATGAATTAATCATTTGAAGCAGCCTTCAGGAGTCACAGACAGTCACTGCCCCTATCTTGAGCAGCATGCAGAGAAACAGCGAAATCTGTTCCCCAAACCAAGGATTTTCAGATTTTATGCCAGAATGTCTACTGTGTAAGAATGCCTTGCAGAGCAGAAGCCTATACATTTAGGCTGGAAACAAGCTAGTTAATACATTAAAAAATAGCTGGTAACTCTTGAGAGCTAAAAATCAGAAAAGAAAGAAAATGGAATATCTTAATTGAAGGAAAACAAGATGAGAAATAATGAATTTTAATAGTAGTTAAATTCCTCACCTGGGATTAGACCCTCTCCTATGACCAGGTCTGTACAAATACCTTGGGTTTCAACACAGAGGAAGAGGAAGGATAGGAGAATTGATTCAGAAAGGACTAAAGGGGATATTTTTTGAAAGGTAGGTAGATGCTTGAAGATAAGCTGGTGGCCAAGGGCATTTAGAAATTGCCAGTTTTCAGTGGAGTAAGGCAGTTAGTTGACTCTGGACATTTTATTTGATGCTTGTTTACTCTGAAAAGGGTTTATCACTGTTATTTGAGGAATATTGATAGTCATGCACAACGTATGTGGCATTGTCTGCTCCTCAGTTCAGAAGAACCTGAAATTTAGCAGTGTCTTCTTCACATGACACTTCAGGTTTTGTTTCTCCCTAAGAGTCATTCATTGAAAATGGACTCCCCCAGACTACTGTACAGTGCTGAGCACAGCAAGGTATGGAACAGGATATTTTTTGTCTTGTTTATGTCTGTGATTCAAAAAGTCACCTGCAGTTTTCAGAGAAAAAACACTGTTGAAATGTGTAGTTATCCTTAATATAAAAATAAGCCCTTTCACTTGACCATTGTAACACTTCCGCATCCTGAATGGCATAGAAGGGAGGAAAATAATCCTTTGGAATTCATCCTAAATGGAACTGACTACTAATCTGTTAGCAGGAAAAAGAGAAGTGAGCTTTTCCCTTCCCCAGAGGCTCCTCTGAACTGCCAAAAAATAAGATGGAGTAAAATAGTTTTGTTTCAAAGTCTCTAGAAGCGACTGCAATAAATACGGCTTGCTGTGTGGCTCTTTGGCCTTCTTTGGGTCTGAAATGCCACCAGTGCTCATATGATTTCATTAGCCCAAGTCAGAGGCATTATTCCCCTAAAAACTCCTTCCTGCAAAATATTCAGCAATTCCAAACTGGATCCAAAAGCAACAGGAGATGTTCAATCATCCCTGTCTCCTTAATGAAGAAAAATGGAGAACCGGAACACATTTGAACAGGTGGAGAAAAGTTACTGCAATCTTAATTTCCTTTCTCTCAGAAAACCCAGAGGCCTGATAAGACTGAGTTTCAATCAGATTTCTGCAGAGAAGTCTGTTATTTTATCCATCTGACATACAGAGAGATTGTCTTGTCATGGTCGTTCCAGTCACAGACATCCACTCTTCTCTTTGCTCCATTTGGTTTTTACAAAATATCTAGTTTCTGCAAGAAGACTGGTTTTGCTTTTATTTCTTCAGCTGAATTGCCTCTTGCTGCCTTAAGCAATTTTTGTTGGGGAAGCTGGGCACACAGGGATAAGGGATACTTACAGCACCTCTGTTTGCAGGACGCCTTCCTCATGCAAAAGATTCAGATCAGAGACTAGGTGATTTTTATGACCTTTTCACATCCTTTTTTGTGTGCTTGTGCTATTATCTACAGTGTGATTGTTATCAACAGATTTAGTTCATTTTGGGGATCACGCTGTGTTATGTTTTATAAGGAGAAGTAATAGCTTTCATTAGCCCATCTGATATGGCTGGAAAGAGAAAAAACACTTGCTTGGGCCCATCACCTCTTTTCAGATCTGAAAAATAATTTGCATGCTTGCAGTAAGAGTCCTAGCTATGCAGCTGTCTCTTATCACACGCTGTTCCCAGCTTTAAAATACATGAACAAATGTATTTGGCGTGATGAATAATAAATAATCTTTATCTCAACACAGTCTTTTATTCCACAAAGTCTCAAGGTACTTCACAAAAAGTAATAAACTTTATAGAAAGAATAAGGACCAATGTGTTGCCACCTCCACAAGGAGAAGTGGTAAATCCTTAGCAATACACAGCTACTCTGCGGAGGACAGATACACACTCACACACAGAGCCTTTGCATATTGAAGCATCCATAAAAGATGGGAAGAGTTCTCTGGGTTTTTCCTTGTATCCACAAGCGTTTGTCTGCTGATGAAAAGTAATCAGGAAATGAAAGATAACAAAGGACAAAGTTTGCATTATCCTGATTTCTAAACTGAAGTCTTAATTGGATTTTAAAAACAACAGATAGTAACCCTTATTTTGGAACGTCAAGTAAACTTCAAAAATAGAGTGGGCCTGACCAGCTTGGAATTCGCCCAGAACACCAAGTTTGAGAGACTTGCCAGTTGGGAAACCACCCAGTCACTGTCAAACATCTTAGTTTCTCTGTATTTAGGAGCACAGGACCTGCAGCAGGGCAGTGGCCTCTCTGGATTCTGGCCATTTGCTAAGTGCCAGCTCAGGGGCCTACACACAGAAATTTCTTGAAAATGTTAACTGCACTGCAGTGCCATGCACTTGTCTTCCAAATTTTTCTTTGAGCTTTATGCTGTAGTTCTTTCTGTCATTGGGGCAGCTAATGTGAATTGGATTGGAAGATATAGCCCTTCGTACCCTGTGGCTGAGGGCTTCAGCTGTCTACAAGCCCCAGTCTGGTTTCACACAACACAATTGTCACCATGATAGAGTCTTATAAAAAAATGCTGTTAAGGTGTGAGAAAGCCCATGAGCTAAAGCCGTGCAGGATAAGAAAAGCAAAACAATAGACTCAACAGTACTTGCTGAGATGAAGTTACTTAAAGCTTCGGGATTCAAGAGGAAAATACCGACATGAAAAGCTATAAAATCCCAGGGAAAGAAAAGCAAAGAACAGGAAGACAGCAAATCACCAGCATCAAAGATGAGCCTATGCCAAGGAGCAAGAGGGAGACCTTCCTCACCTGACTGATGACTACCTGCTCAGCAGAGACTCATCCAGGGTCACAAGAATATTTGCGTGGCCCTGTAGCACGGTAGTCCTAGCTATCCACTGCACGTATTCACTAATAAATAAATGTTATGTACCCTGAAGTTGTTTTTATTGCTTGCAGACTCAAGCACAGTAGAGGTACACAACCAAAAGCAACCCAGAGGCGAAAGGCTAAGGAATAACTGTGCCTTTGCAAGAGGGACATCTGTTTCCACCTCTGTTCCCCTCATTAATTCCCTACAATCCTTTTTCTCTGGGAAGCCCAAACTATCAACTGATTCCATGTTTATGGCAGCTGGTCATGGTAAGGGAAGAATGGCGCTGGCTGAGGAGATGAAAGGAGATACATACATTAGTTCAGCCTTTTCTCTCACCTTCCTCTTGGCTAGAGGAGAGGGACACAATTAAGTGATAAATGAAAAAAGGAGCAGACATGGGGAAGGAGTCCAGCAAGGCGAGATGGTTCAGAGTAGAACCAAAACTGAGTATTGCTGCCTTTGGTATGATGGCTGTAGAGACTCATGATGCATGCTGGTACTGATCTAACTAGGCTTGAGCCACATGTTTGTTTCTGAAAGGAAAAGAAGGAAACTTAATCTAGAACTAGATGTTCCCTGAACAAGGGAAAACAATGCTTTTGTCCCCTTCTACTTGCTCTTCCCGCAAGAAATCAAGTAGTGCAGTACGATTTCCACCTAGTCTGGGCAGTAGGAGCTCAGGCATTTGTTGCAGCAGCTACAGGCTTCCAGTCGTCCAAATAGCAGTGAATTGCATAAGCAAGGCTGGGCGGAAAGCCTGTCTTCTAGAGAACTGACACCACTGGTTTCTGCAGTACAGGCCTATTCTGATCCACATCAGCTGTGAAACCTGGCTGACACAGCCCAAATCAGTAATCCTGCAAGGAATGCAGATTTTCTAGTACAAAGAAAGCATTCCTTTCTGCCCATTTTTATGTTTTAAAACACCCTCTTTTGAAATCAGGGTTAAATCACAAACAAATGCTAATAAAAAAGATCACATGCATAACCCCTGCAGTGTATTTACCTATGTAAATAACATGTAATTTTCACTATCTAATTACTGTTTCATGTCCCATTTCCTGCTGTAGTCTATATTTAAATTGCATATTTGCCTCTATCCACTTTCTCATAATGTGTCTTGATATGAATATTCATATCACCATTGAGTGTTTGATTACTTCTGTGCTAACCTTGAAAATACTACCCTCGCAACACAGCAAACAGCCGGGTGCTGTGGTTATATAACAGTGAAGAAAATAAAATACAATAAATAATGCTCAGACTGATTTAACAGCACTGTTTGGGATCAGACTATATTCTCCTTTGGTTTTTCCTTAGCAGTTTTCTTTTTTTTCCTCTTATAAATTAAGCAAAGTTAGTCCTTACTATAGTTCCCTCAATTACAACTCTGGAGATTCGATTTCCGTAGCAAAGGAGTGGTGCAAGTAATAGGCAATGCAGAATTGCTGCACATTGCACAGCCTTTTCAGATGGGAGAAAAAAAACAGTTTCTATTGCAGCTGGATGCACATTCCTTTTTCATCGTGTGTAATTTAAAAGAGCATTTCTACTGTTCTAAATCAGAAAGAAGAAAAAAAAAGGCAGAGTCTGGAGGAGGTCTCTGAGGACAAAAAAAAAAAAAAAAAAACCCAACCAAAAAAACCCCAACCAAACCAGAGAAAGATCAACAGAATTAAGTCTGCTGAAGTATCCTGAACCAGTCTGAGCCAGCTTACTTCCACTATGAACATTTTACGTCATGAAGTTTTGATGTTCGACTTGTATTTCAAAACAAAGTCATTTTTAAAAAAAAATGAACAGAACAATTTCATTTGGGAAAGGAATTAAAAGACTCATTATTTTAAGACTTCTGTTTCATAATTCAAGATCTGGGAAGAGAAACAGGCTAACTACCCGATCCCTTTTAGTTTAATACATAGGACTGAATGAACCATGCCCTAGCAGTGCCTGTTTCCCTACAGTGACTATGGAGGAAGTCTAGAGTCACTCTGAGGCTGTCAAAAACAGCAAGGTGTGTCCTGGCCTGGGTGACTCCCCATCCCCAGGACCATTAACTCGTGAAAAGACAGACAGATAGGCTTGCAGCTAGTGGGGAAGGGCGGTTACTTTATGACAAAGTCATATTGACTCCTGGCCACATACAGAACGGTCTATCATTCTCCAGGTCTTCTTTTACCTCCTTTTGAGAGGAATGGCCATACCACAGTTTCCCTACCCTGCACAGTTAAGCTACTTGAGGTGGTTTTAAAGATGCCTACACACCAGCTGCCAGTCACCTTTGGGAGCACTAAGCTCACAGCCAAGTAACTTGTCCTGCTTTTTTTTTTTTTTTTTTGAGAAGAACTCCTTACTTCAGTCTACACTGCTTATACATTCTTCTAAGTATCTTCACATTGAAGGCATCATTCCCTAACAACTTTGCAGTTATGACTCAGTGACTTCAGAGATTTCCAGCCTACAGAAGAAGGAAAGCTGGTCTGAGTTAGGAAGTTACTTCTGTGAGAAGCCATGGAGTGTCTCCTACTGAGACACGATTTTATTTCGTGGCCTCCGCTGATTTATCATGTGCTGTGGAACAGTTAAGGAAGGGAGCTATAGCTGCTAAGGAAACGCAAAAAGTTTAGGCTGATGCGGATCTTCAGCTAATTAAGGTGTAGCAGCTGTGGGTTACCCAGCTCTGTTGCCTCCTCTGTTTGCTGTCTCTATTGCTGCCTGTAGAAGTACGGCTCTTTAAATCTATTCCAGTGATGCAGCTCTACAGCGGCTGATATTCTGAATATTCACTCATATTCACATTAGGAACACAAATGGACACGATCAGCATGGCAAGATTTTGATATGGCAACCTTTCTCCCTGCTCCTAATTATCAGATTTGTTACAGTACTGGCTAGGGACCAGGCTAAAATAAATCCCCCCTCTTCTGCACATGGGATTTCATGGAAGGAACAACTCTATGTTTAGCTTAATGGCACTCCATTTGTGAATTTCACCATGAGACAGCGATGTTGAGAGCCAGCGTTTGATAGGGGCTGGGCTCCCAAAAGGTTTGGGGGACTGCACCCTATATTGGGAGATGACAAAGGTGTACTCACAGTCAGAGCCCATTTTTGAAATTCAGATCTTAATTATTTCATTTTACGGACAGATGAGAGCATTATTCACCGAGGACTGCTTCTTTCCTACACTATACATTTAAAAGAGTTCTACTGGGATATAAAAATGTAAAAATACTATTGCCAAAGTTATTGAAATTACATTGTTGCTATGTAACATGCTGCCATTTGTTAATCTATGCAGGCTACGTCTTGCTCTTGGACACAGTTCAAAGCTGCAATGGACAAACTTTAAGTGACTCTGTAAGGACCAACAGGAAACTATAACATCCCAGAACTGTTTTGAGCTTTAACTAAGTTTCATCTTTAATGATTCTGTTCTGCCTCCAAATAAACTGAATAATGACTAAAATCTAAGGCTTATTTAGGAAGTTGCCATAGTAACAATTAACTACCTCTAAGACTTTCAGCTTTATTTTATCTTTTTTCACTGAGGTGCCCTAAATTACTTGAGTTCTGAATGGCTACAGTAATATATCCATGTCTTTGAACTAAATGACATGGTTTTGCTAGAACCCTCATTATGTGAATATTGATTGAATTTCTAATTGGGACTAGGCATCATCTTGCTGACAGCATCACTGAGAGAAGCCATGTAAGAGCGAGAAAGATTATTAACAGAAAAGGTGAAAAGTAAGAATGCTGTTTCCACTAGGAAAGCAGATAGGCTGATCAAGCTGAAGAAATAATGAACAGAGTAGAATTAGCCTAAATTGATTAAGTTTATATGGACTACAAACCTCCTCCAGATGCAGTGCTTTTTGTTTCTGCTATTATCCTCTTACACTCTATTAAATATAAAAATAAGAGTGGAACCCAGAAAGACTGAATCTGACCTGTGGATTAAATAATTATTCATGTCAGTGCAAAGGGCATATTAACCCTAATTATTCTAATTTAGGTGCATTTTCCATGCACTTTGTCCTGGCATGAACAATCCTGATATTATAAATTGTTTCATGACATGTCATGCCCTATATTTTCCTCTGCCACTTTGTCTGTTGTCATTTTACTTCATCTTTGATGAAGCAAAGCTTCTGAAGTGATAGTGGTTCTGATGTAATTAAAAATAACTGACATATTCTCGAAGCTCAAAGTGTGCCCAGGCACCCATTTCCAGTGTTTTTCCTACCAACTAGCTTTAATCCTCAGAGGCATAAATCTGAGCTGTAGAAGCTGCATCTAATCTGGTACTTGAGGATTGTCTTGGACGGAAAAATGTCTGGAAGGACCATACCAGCATTCGGTCTCCTGTAGAGACTTCAAGTGTCGCTGGGGGCGAACTGTGGGAAAACATGCCATGCAGAATACCCTCACCCTGTGTGTACAACCTCCGTGTGCTGGTGCTAATAGGTATGCTCTGTTGACATGCAGTTTTCCATCTATCTTTTAAATTATTTCTGAGGATTGTTTTCTTGGAGTCAGTCATAGCTGCAGGTGCCTGGATTTTCTAAGTTACCTTTCCTGGGCACGGCCTGATTCCTAGGGAGCACTTCAGGACCTCATAAAGAGCAAAGAACAGCCCCTCTCAGTAACGTGGCTGCCTTGCCAAGGCAAAAAGGGGCAACTGTGATGCCCCAGTAATCATAACAGCTCTAAAGCTTAATTTGCCTCTGCAGAATCCTCAAGGTAGCTGTCTCAATTTCCCCATTCTTTCTCAAGGAGCAGAGTCCTGCTACTACTGTCCACTTTTACTGCACACCTCTAGAGGTGACTATGCAGGGCCAGCATCATGCCTCCAGTAGCTTTGAGGAGCTTAAGAAACACAGCAAGCAAAGTGTATTTTTCTCCTGTAGCGTCTCACTTCTGTGTTGTAGTAATTGCCAGTTTCAGCCTCTAAGGTCTTCTGGGATCAGAGTTAGCACCTGGACCATTGCATTCCACAGTCAGTAACGGCCAGAAGTAGCCACAAAAGAGAAGCATTTACCCATATTTCTTCGACAAGACTGGAGTCTGGAGCATTAACAGATGCTGCTATTCTCTCATCTGTTCTGTATTCACGGTATTTTTGTCACCCACCTCAAATCAATCCCACTTGTTTTGTACATGGCCCTTATTTATTTATTGTACTAGAAAAAGCAGTGCATTTTCATCTTGTGTTGTTTTTTTGTTTTGGTTTGGTTTTTTTGTTTGTTTTGTTTCTTTATAGTAAAGACAGTCCATTTCTAACTCTCCAAGTGAAAGTGGGGAAAAAAACCCCTATCAGTGGCACTATTCACAAAGGAAATAGTCTTTCTTACATCAGATAACTACAAGCAGTAACTGATAAAAATTGAACTTTAAAGGAATTGGAGCAAAATAATTCCAATTTCACTTGATGGTATGCCTTTTCTAAAGTCGGTCCTAAGGCAACAGGGAAAAAGCAGATGACTTCACTATTACTTTGATGAAAACAATATTCATCCGGATTACCCTTAAACCTGTCCTGGGGTTTTTAATAATCACTTTAACTGCAGATAGGTTAAGCGAAATAGCTCAATACTGGTTTTGTATTATTTTTCCCACATCCTGAAAAGAATCTCTGCAAGGCTGCTGAACGCAGTCTTCAGATCATCATATAGCGTGAAGCAGACTCAGCTCCTGGGCCATACACTGTTCACACTCAGCATAGGACAGGACAGTCATAAGGAATGGAAGAGTGAATAGACAGAGTTTTCAGCTACCACTATACTCTATAGAGCAAGGTGCAAATTTGGACAGTACAGAAGGGTATCTATCACCTGCACACAGGCCAGCCCCAAACCACCCTTCTCCCTTACAAGCCAGCTGCTGGTTTCTATCTCCCTTAATCTTTTGCTAAAATTCTCCTAACGGACTCTGCCTGTTAGGACAGGACAGCTGGAGCTGGCCGACTGTGAAATGTCTGACTTGCATTACGGGGAAGATGGATGAGCAGAGGAGGGAAAGCCACTGGGGCTGGGGGCAGTGTTGATGCTGCACTGGCTGTGGCTATTACTCACCGACTAGCAGCGGGCTACCTTATTGACAAGGAGAACAACCAAGCTGGGAGGGTTGGACAGTAAAAAGCACTATCCCCTCAGTGGGTGCTGGCACGCTCGAGCAAATGCCAGGCTGGAAGCTACACTGCGCAAGCTGACCACACGTCAGCTGGCAGGTGAGTAACTGCCCACTCACTCTCAGCAGTACTGGAACAAACATCACCACCACATGCAGCTTCTGCAAGACCAATGTGAACAGCTGGAAAGGTAGTTGCAACATATACAACATCTATTCAGCAGCAGTTCTCAGAAATGGCTTCTGAAAGTACCTACCCATACTCCCCAGTTTTCTTCCCAGGATGGACACGCTGCATTTTCCGAAGAAATCTTGCTCTGGGAGTGGCTCCTTACCCTAAGCACTAACCTCACAGCCACCACGTGTTCAGGTCTTTTGCCTCCAGCTCCTGATGCTCTCTGACGCTCTGTCCTCTGCCTCCTCCCTCCTTCTGCTTTGCTCGTGTGGACCTCTGGTGTGATGGGGCAGCTGTTTGCCAGTCCCTTCCTCCGAGACCTGAGTGGCAGTGGAGCTGACAAGCATCACGGCCCCAAAGTCTGCCCCCCCCTCCACACCTTATTTTCCAGGAAGGCTGTGGTACCTTGCACAGAGGGTTTCCCGAACTCTTCCTCTGGCCAGTCTGCCTTTCTCTGTCAAGGTGGCCTCCGCACCATGTCCCGTGCCACCTGTGATGCTCAGCACAGTACCTGAATGTACAAACACAACACGCGCTCTTTCATACATATGCTTCATTTGTTCAGCCCTATTTAATTCAGACACATTGATTCATGCATTTACTTTCCTTGGAGGTATTAATACCAGCTCATACATAGGAATGAGAAGGAAAGTAGCAATAGCATTGAAATTGGCCTGTAACAGATGTTCAAAAAGGTAGTTATAATGTCTGCTTGGCATACATCTTTGTTTCTTGGGTGACGTGAGTGGTAGAGAAATAGAGGGGAAAGAGAGAGAAGGATTGTAAACCTTAGGTGAATGTCTGGAAATGAAACAGTTTTGTACATTCATTGCTTCTGTCTGGAGAGGAGACATCTTAAACCTCTATGAATTACACTCTGAACCTAAAGAGAAAAAGCTATACCTTTGATTTCTTGCAGAAATGTGCTGTGGTTTTTCTGTAACAAGCAGAAAAAAGAGTGTGCTTTCAAAAGTGGTAACTAGAGGCAGTTACGAAAGAAACCAGCTGTTAGAATCCAGGTGTCCTAAGGCTGGAGCCTGAAGCTGCAAGACAAAATGCTTAGTTAAAACCTAGTTTGTATCTTAATTAAAATAGTCAATTTTGGACAAATGCACAGGTATCCTTTGATATTTTTGAAAGCACATTTGCATTTTACCAAGGAAAGCTTTTATAGTTAATAGACTTGAAAGATGCAGTAAATAAATGCTTTGCTGTCAAACATCTCAAGCAGTAGTTGTGATCACCAAAGTATGGGGTTTCTCTCTCTTCCCCCCTCCCTTAATTCTGCAGTTCTCAAATCCCCAAATATTATTTAATAATTAACAAAGCTTTGTAAGAATTTTTAGACTAGGCTGCTAATTTACTTCTCTCATTACCCAAAACAGATACTGACACTGGTAGTGTTCAATATTACATGTAAAGGTGGATGATTCTTCATGGTGGTTTTAATGGCGTCTTATTTTGTGATGTGTGGTATAACTTCTGGGCCAGCGTTTGTATCACACTCATGGAAAGGCAGAGTCTGTAAGCATCGTGGTGTCCCTTGTAATGTTCTTAGTCTTTCTGATAATTGCTTTGTTTTACTGACTCACATTAAATATTTGTTTTGGGTTTGTCCTATACTCTACACTGACCACTGAAATAAGTTCACGTCCAGTAAAAAAAAAAAACCAGGCACAACGCAATGAAAGATGTACTGGAATATCACAATGCTTATAGTTGTCACATATCTTAAATCCACATAATTATACTTTTCTTCACAGACTTATATCCACCATGAAACCTACACCCACCTTAAGCACATTTGTATTAAAAGTAGATATTCAATAAATTTCAAGCTCTGTTCCCTAAATGTTAAAGAAAAAAATACAGAAATATGCTAATTTCTTTATGAATTTTTTCAGAAGGAAAGTACATATCTTATAAGCAGATATAACAGTTGACAGCAACTTTATTTTTTATTATTCACAGTGTGTTAGCTTGGTATTTAATAATATGATTTACTATTTTCACTTGAATAATGCCCATAATTAATTATTATAAATAATGATTTCTTTACATTATGACATTTTCACCGGTGTTTTGAGTTACAGATGTACTGATTTTCATTAATTGTAAGAGCTCAGGTTTTCTCTACATAGGTACCCCTGTGTATTGCTACTGGGTTGGCAAGGCTGTTTTGCATGTCCACTACTGGGGAGAAAAAAAAAAAATCTCCTCTTTGAGCCTGTGTAGTGGTTCACCGATTTCATGAAGCCTGGTTTTATCTTCTGATATGATAATGTAGCTCATACAGGCAGAAAGTATCCAATAAAAAAAACCCCAAACAACTCAATGTAATGTTTTCATAACAGTGACACAGTCTAAGGATATAAGGAATAGAAAAGAGGTCAGCAAAGGAGGCTGAGCCTAAAATCCTGTTTGTTTTTCCACCTGTATAAACTGATCTAATAGAAGATATTCCTTCTCCACTAACTTTTATGAACTCTCAAGAAGGGGCTGGGTGGCACTTTAAAAAGAAACAGATAGGGAAAGACAAATAGTCTAGTGAAGCTAAGTAAATGCCCCAAAGTCCTCTGCCTAACTTCATTTCATACTGTATGATGAGTCAAGCATACGTTTACTTTTATGTATTCTGTGCCAATCACTGGAAGAGAAGCACGCTTTCAAAGGCGTATGTTCATAAATACCATGTTGGTATAAACAGAGACGTCTTCCTACAAAGTCTAAAACATCCTTGAAAGCTGGAACTTGAAAGACTTGCGCTAGGGCAGGTTGAGTCCTGAGCCCTGTAACTACTACACCGATGAGCTCAAATTCTCAAACTGGACATTGTCACAAGAACTTCGGATAGCTTTATTGGAAATGTAATTGTTAAAAAGTCAAAAATAGAAATCCATACACTAAAAAAAGTCCCCAACTCTCTACTACGCAAGCAGAAATAAGCATTTTTATAAACCTTGGGGGGGGGGGGGGGGGGGGGGGAGAAAAAAGCAGCTAAAAAATTTACTGAAGAAAAATCATACATGCAGTCTGTACCCTTCAATACACTAATCAATTCTTCCTTATACAAATACTAGATTTTTTTAAAATAAAAATGCAGATAAACTTCACCTTAGAAATCTCCTAGTAAAACCTTTTACCCATTAATATAGTTTACACTTTTCTTGTTGCTAAGATACTTCACCTATTTTTATTGACCAACTTTCCTCTGGTCAATATTACTGAGGAATCTCATTCTTTTAGCAAGGTCAAAGCATAGCTCCACTGGTCTCAACATGCTTGGACTTATTAAGCTTTTTAGATTTTACCTTTGGTTGGCTTGTTTGCATTTCCATCTGGATCTCTGACCTTCACCCAAGTTGACTTCAGTTATCCTTCATGTTGGATCCAAGCTCTAATCTTTAGCTGCATCCTTTGCAGGTAATTTACAAATTAATAATATTCTTTCAATAAATTCTTTTAAAAATAATTTAATTATGTGTCAGTAGATGCCATTACAGCCACTTTATTTGTCTTACATTCTCCAGTGATTTAGAAGAGAGAAAGAAAAGGCTGGTCAAACTAACCACAATGGACAACAATGCTAGGGTCATGTTTCATTAAGCTGGTATTGCACTTTTAAAATTTGAACTTTTGGGTTTTGGTAAGAACTGAGCATACAGCTGTGCAAGGAAACTAAATCCATTATAAAGGTTTTTCAACAGGATGCTCCTATTGAGAAACTTACAAAAGGAAATGGTATCATTTTCAATGGCAACAATTCTCTAGAGATACCTATTGAACAGCTGTAGCAGTCGATAAAATCATGCAACACAAATTATTTGCTCTGTTTAATAAAGAGGGATTGAAAACAGGTTTGTTGTGAATTAGTAAAAGTCATTATTAAAAGCTCCTGTTCATCAGATTTCAGAGGATTTTTAACAACAGAAGCTGTCTAGAGACATTAGGTAATTCAGTGTAGATGATGTCATAAAATACCATTGGTTAGGATAAAAGCTCATGCTGACTTCTTATTCTGTAGGTTCAAGGACAAGTCCTGAAGTATTTCACCTGAGACAACTAAGTTTTAGAAAGTTGAAGTTAGAAGTTTAACAAAATGCAAGCAAGCCAGTTCAAGAAAGCATGCAGAGAAACAGAACGCTTCTTCCCACAATTTGCTGTTAAATTTAATGTCTGTAAAAGTAGCTCCTGACTTTTAATGTGATAGGCTTATAGCAACTAGGTGAACAGTTTTGAAAGTAGAGAGTTTTTATTCTACATTCATATGCACAATGTAACTCTAGCACATCCCTGCCCTCAAAATGAGCTAAGGAAATAGCTGGGACATTATTGCAGTAGTCTTCATACTCCTTGTCCATCAATGGATGCCCAGTATCTGCACAGCAAAGAGTTTTCTGCTCTTTAAGTTTAATTAGGAATGGCTAATATATACGAGGCTTGCTAGCAAGTTTCTCTTTCATGTGATCTTGCAACCTATTTAGAAAATGAAGTATTCCAGAGGGAATAGAAGCATTCATGATTCATGAAATACTTTGGGCAGAGACTCAGAATGACACTTATCAGATCTGTGCTGTATTCCCCTCCCTATTCAAAATGCATCAGTTCAGACAACATCATAAAATTCAATGGGAATTAAAAACATGCTCAAATACCTTCCTAAGTAGGAAGGCATTCTTTGGAAGTACTGGGCTGCAAGCTATAACTTCTTAAAATAAAAATGCCTGGCTGTCATTTAGTGTGGTATCTGTAGTTTAGGATCCCTCAAAAGAATTTGCAACTCTTCCCACTAAGGTCCTTAGCTTTTGGAGCGGAACCTTATTAATCAAGTGTTTAAGAACACTTTTAACATTAATGACGGGTCTCACGAAAATCAAAACATCACCAAATATTAAAAATTGATGACTAGAAATAGGCATTACCAGATGCTTAAGAGCTTTGTTGAGTCCAAATCTGAGTGTGTGAGAAATTGTGGCACTAGCAGGGCCATGGTGCAGAGGAAGTTTGTTTTCACAGCAATTAATTTGCTTGGAGATAGTCTTTTAAATAGAGTTCCCTGGCTGATAGGATAAATATTTGGTTTTGTACCTAAAACTGTATATCTTAAGCGGTCACTCGGTGAGCTGCCTTTGAGTACCCTGGAATTTCAGTATTTGGACAGGCGTTCTGCAAATTGAGATCTATTGCCTTACATCAGAGCTTGCAGTTAAATACACTGAAATGGAGATAACATGCAGTATACACGCATATTTCCATAACTTACCTTCATTTCCAAAGGCATTACCAACTGAAGAACATAATCACGTTGTGCTCATGAGTTAATGACCAGAGCTAGATATGAAGGAGTCAAGTGAGTCCTCCATTTGGTACTTATTCTGTTTGTACCAACTTTTGTCTCACTTGTGCTCACTGCAGCTGCAGCAAGATATTTTTCTTTTGCTAATTACTTTCATTATTTACCTTTCTATTGGGATACAATTCATAGGTGCTTTAGGGAGCTCCTTTACCTCCAAAAGAAAATATCTACATGCAATGAGAGGTTTATAAAACAACAAACTGCAACCCTTCAACAGCTGTGGGGAGTTATTTGCATTGCATTTCATTTTGTATGA
This sequence comes from Morus bassanus, assembly GCA_031468815.1. Classification (NCBI taxonomy): domain Eukaryota; kingdom Metazoa; phylum Chordata; class Aves; order Suliformes; family Sulidae; genus Morus; species Morus bassanus. Next base: position 11,937,720 of record CM062583.1, read on the forward strand.
ATTTGCATTCAACAGTACTAGAAAAGGCTGTCAATGCCAGTGCACTGCCTGGACTCGTCAAGCCCTGAACACAAGGCCCACAGCAAAGCACTTAAGTGGTTTGTCAGATCTCACCAGTGCCACAGTGCACTCCCAGTTAGGCACAGCATAGAGCATTTCTTCAAAAATTCATTATAATGATCAGCACACCATTTTCCATATGCTTTGAATCAAGGCTTACATACATCTGCTGAGCTCATCCCAGTTGGGGTTCAAATCATCTTGAGACTGAGTTCATAAAACTGACATCAGACCACTATGCATCTTGCACAAGTTGCTTAGTAATTTCTTGTTCACATTTTCACAGTCATAGATTTATATTCACATCCCTAGTGACTATATAGAGTCGCTAGGGATGTGAATATAGATATAAGTATATATACATAAGGCTAGATAGATTACCAGACTCACCTGGGAGGGCATGTTTTATGTTCATATGGAGTGCCTTACTCCAAGGCAACAGTAGCTCCCAAAACATTAAGGATATTAATCTGAAAGATGTTGCTCCTTTCTCTGGGGAATCCTGTCTTCCACACTGCTTTGCATAGCAAACCCCTCTATCTGTAACGAGCAGGTAAAAAGCATAAGGAAGAGAGTGAGAACTGATCTGTGATGGACTTTCTGGGTTTGGGGGTTTTTGTTTGTTAGGGGTGTTTTTTATGGTTAGCCTCTGCCGTGGATGCTACCAACCTCAAGTTAGTTTACTATTCTAGTTTTCATGCTCCTTGATTACCCTTAGATGGTAAATAAATGCTTCACGGTGAATTGATGGAGTATATTGGGACTTGGAACTACAACTGCTGCTGCCCTGGGGTGTTGAAATATAGATAAATGGTAAGTCAAAAGCGATATAAGTCAGTAGAGTAAATATAGTGGCAAGATACTGTTTTTAACTACATAACACAAAACAGATCCTAAATCACATTGTATCTTTAGTTGCTTGTCTTGGACTGCGTTAAGGGAGCTGTTTGCAGATGGAAACTTACTCTCTTTTCGTGTTCTACCTCCCACAACTCTCTATATTTATTGGTGAATGACCCTTCATAACTTGAAATTTATACTAACAGGTGCATGACAGATAATCACTTACTGGATGAGAAAATGGAGGCTGGCAAATTATCCTGAAATTGTTTGATTTATCCTGGAACAACAGAGGTGAAAAGCTTTTCCAGCTCAGCACACTTGTAAGACACTTACGTTGTAACTGGGAATCTTGGAAAAGATAAAATCCAAAGCAGAGAGTCACTGCTGGTTTTGCTGAAAAGCAATTAATTTTAAAAAATCATGTAGAGTTTACATTTTGCATTGCCTACCTAAGAACCACTTTGTGGGCACTTCTTTCTGGTACTGCCTTGCAAGAATATTATGGTTGCTATTGGGAGAAGTAAGGTAAAATTCCACTGTTTAATGTACTACACTTTGACAGTGGCTCTTTTTATAACTGATAGTTACCTTAATATGCAAATATATGGATCACAGACCTCTCCCACCCCCTTCCTATTTGTATTCCTTAGTGTCTACTACATCTTATAATTATGTTTCTAACTCTTCTTATTATAAAGCACTCCAGTTGCCTTGTTGTAAATTTGATTTTGGAAAGCTGACTGTACTTCAAAAATCACATTCCTGTCACTGTTGTATGCTCTACAAAATGGACCATTTGGTAACATTATGATTTAGAAGGATTCACGGTTAGCATAAAGTAATCCAAACTGGACAAAGTAGTAGCCATCCAGATCCTTATCACACACTAGTGAAAGAGTTTTCCGCTGCGGGGAGGTTCATATCTCATCCAAATTCAGAGGTCCCAGTAGCATTCCAGATATCATGAAATCAGAACTGTGCCAGTAGTCAATCAATACTTTCCCTGTGAGCAACTGCAGAACTGGAAGTAGCTCCCATGAAAGCACAGAAATTAAAGAAAAAAAGGGGAGCAAGGTAATGTCAATTGGCTCTTTGACACGTTACCATTTCCTACCGAGCCAAGTTTCAGATAAGAAATTTGAATGGGGATAAAATGTGGTAAGTTCATTTTAGATGAGTTATACAGGAATTATGTTTCCTCATCTACCTGTGTAATGTTACATTTTACCATTAAAAATACTCAGTCTATATGTATCTACAATTTAAATATTTGAGAGCTTACTACAGAGTGAAGTGTTGTACAGCCTCAAATTTCTCACCTCTGCCATAAGCTTCTTCAGGAACCTGAAGAAGGAGCTGTCAAATGCTGCAGTAAGTTGTGTCAGTAGGTGCAGATATCTATGTACAAGATTTAATGCATTTTTGAGGTACATCTTCTCCTGCCTAAAGAAATTCTGTTGCAAGAGGGAGGGGAACCTCATAAGAAATCACTAAAGAGGATCTGATGCGGGAAAAGAATCAAAGGAGTCAGTCTGGAGCTCGGTTCAATCATTTATAAAAGCTAACCACTTTCTGTGAATACTGACAACTCTAGAGAAACACTGCCTGGATTATAGATGAATGAGAACAACTGTTCTGAATGGTAAAGACAATAGAGCAATAATGAAGGTCAGGACATGCCTACTTTCTAATTCACCTTAGCCTGTAATCAATGAACATGTGGGGCTATTATGCTCAAATTCTTTGAAAATGAGTCCAAGGATTCATTAGGGCATGGATACAGACTGAGCTAGCAAGTTGGTAGATTGCTCTTACTGTATGGAAGTGTGAACATCCAGTGAACGTTAGACATTACACTGCCCATTGTTTTTAATATAGCAGACTAGAACACCAGAATTTTGAGGGCATCAAGGGCAAAAGTGAGATCATGACCTATTACATATTATGTGATGTCATTGTGTATTGAATCACAGCCTCCTTTAATCTCTTAAAACAAAGAACCCGAAGTCATTTGACACACCCTGTATCTTTTCTCCCCCAACTCCATAATCCCCATTCTCCTCAGACGGCAGGATAAAATAACACATGATGCAGCGACTGGAAGATTGGCCCAGAGAAGTGAAAAATCAAACACACAGCACTGTGTGAGAGCTTTAAATGTGAGAGCAGTTAACCATTTGCTGCAAGATGATGCAAAAGAGGTTCTTCGGTTCTTGAACTCTTTCAACCAAGACCAGGTTGAATATCATCCTCAAAATATTGCTCCAACTCAGCCAGAATTCATGAAGTTGATCAGGGCACTGGCAGCTGAAACCATCTCTGGTGTAGAAAATCTGATTTGATAGCATAGTAGTCCCTTTTGGTCTTAAAAATCTGTGAATTTGTTTTCAACCATGTCAAGTGCAATAGCTTTTCATACAAAATGGAATCTCTTTTTGCCTTTATTCTCTTAGCAATTGATCCTGCTAGCTACAATTATGTTTGGCAAATGAAGAATCTAGAAGACTGACTTTTTTTTTTTGACTGCCTGCTGAGGCTTTGGCTCTGTGTAAATTCCAAGAGACTGCCCTCTAGCCAGCCTTTGCATTTTTTCACTCTAACTTGCATATAAATATTTTACTGTGCTCCAGTATAAAAATTTGATAGAATTTGAACTGAGGAAGCATAGATGAGACAACGATATTCAAGCTTATCTTTATAAAATAAAAATGGTCTTTATCTTAGGTCTCTTACTAAAGCAATTGAGAAGAAAGTGTCTGTGTTGCTCTAAGTTTTAGAGGAAAAAATTTATATTCTCATATTAATCAGGAAATGTGTGTTTGGCTATTACAATATATATCTACTTTATAATGACAGATGACTGACCTCAGTGGATAACCACACAAGCAATGCAATCTTTTCCAATGCCAAAAGAGATTGTTAATCTGTTCCGAGGCATAACAACTTTAGAAAGTCACACCCACAAAGCATCTTTTCACCAAGACTGAAGTGTTAAGAGGCCAAGCTTTTGTATAAAGTTATACTGATTTACTAAATGCCTCTGTGATAAGATTTTTATCATTTCCCAGTAAGCAGGACAGTGGAAGGAGATGGTAAAGACAGTTTACAAGTAAATTGGCTATGAAATTCTGGGTATTTTGTTGATAGAAAGGAAACAAATTATGACCTAGTAGGTAGATAAATATACTCCAAGCTTGAAAATATGGATTACTGAACTGAAAAATTATATCTTCTTGACTATAATTGCACAGCCCCTAAAAATAGCAAAAAGTGCGTTTGGAGCATTGGGTTCCAAGTGTTTGAAAATTAGTGATGAAGAAGTGATGTAATTTGGGGCCAATATGTTTCAAGTTGTCAAAATGTGAGACATGTCAGGATTTTTCTAAATAGAAACTGAAAAACGCTACCCGCCTTGCAGTTACCATCTCCAAAATAGCCAATGCTGTAAATAGTAAGATGAGTTTATGTGCTGTCTCCCTTTTAGTCGGAGTTTTAAATGCATCGGCCTTGACACCATACCCGTGCTTCTGTCACTTAACTTTGTTTTTTCCATCTCCAAAAACAAGGTGCCTGTACTGCAAAACTTGCCCATAATAATACCTTAAAACATGTTTTATTTTTATCCTAAAAACTAATTTTTAAAAAATCAAGTCAATATACTTCCCAAACTGCTCAGTGCTGTTAACATTCTCCTTTTAGCTTTGCATCATATACAATGAGCATTTCATTTGCCTAATGAAAAACATATTTAAACTAATGAGTACACAGTGTTTTTATTTACATATGCAATTAAAATTTATCACTATTAATAGCTGACAGAGAGGAAAAGAAAATGTGATTATTCCAGTAAATGCACACTCTTTCAAGAGCATAACACTTCACAGACAGCACTAAAGATAGAGATTAAAAATTGTCATCAGTGTGGAAGAAAATAAAACTGAGGTGTCCTAATTCCCATGGTCCATTTCTGCAGACAAAGCAGTTAACACTTCCCCCTCCCTAGGTGCACCAGAGTTTATCATCCCTTTGTAGAGCCCCCAGCTTGCATTCCTACAGCTTACTGGAGGAGCACAGGTGGGTTGTCCCAGCAGAACCCATTTCGTATTTTATTCTCCAAGAACCGAGCTGTGGGGATCAGTCAGACCATATGCTCCTCAGAGTCTGGCGAGAGGTCATTGAAGTAAGAGAATACGCAGCTCTGCAGATACACAGGAGAGAAAAACGACAATAGATGTACACTGAGCAAGGAAATAGAGCCAAGCTGACTTGCCTCAAATTGTGCAGGAGTGAAAAACCTGAAGATCGGGCTGCCTTCAGCAGACAACAGCTATCTGGCATTGACACATAGACAGGGCACAGTGAAATGAGATTAATCAGGAAGTCAGTGATACAGATATCTTTAGCCCACCCCATTCTTAGAAGCAGAGTTCAAAGACAAGCATCGGACACCAGCTATTACCACATGGACAAACGTGGCAAAGAGCGCTAAATCTTCCACCTTTCTGCCGTTATCTTTCACAGATGTTACAGAACCTGCCAGGGGAAAGCAGATTTCTCCTTAAAGCCACACCGTGTGCAAACATGCTTTTACTGAACAGTGCTGTTACCTCAGCACACTCTTTCTGGTGAGTGAGAATTTTATAAGCAACACTATAAGGGCACTCAAACCCATGGTATAGGCCATAAATCCTTGATTACTGATATGCACTGGTACGTATTTTTCTAAATGTTCTGTGAATGGTGCAACCGTAACTAGGACATGCAAAATATTAGTAATATACATTAAAACAATCTTACTGCTGTTTTACAAGCATCAATAGTTTTGCTTTGATTTGAAACTTTGGGTTGAATTGCCCATTTTTTAATTTAAAGGAGGATACCTGAAGAGGCATCTCTATATGACTAGAGATGAAGATTTAATAATAATACACGTACTGAACAGTGTTGGTTTTTTTTTAAACAGGCATTCTTGATCAAAACATTTTCAAATGCAGAGAGAAACCACAGTTGAAAAATCCTGACCATAAAAGCAGTACCTGTTTACCACAGCTGAAGGTTGGTTACCATGCAGATCGCTGGCTTCAGTCACTCTATACCTACGTGACATCTTCCTGTTTGCAGTGAGAGACGGGTCAGCAGCACTGGTACCAGGGCTGATTGAAGTAATCATGGCTAGTTTGCTCGCACAGACAGCCCCATATTGCAAGGCAAAACCAGTTTGAAAACCTGAAGGGATGTGAGAACTCCAAGTCATAACATCGAAAGTTAACTGTCACTTGTAATAACTTTTTGTAGGGTGGATAGCTTTTAAAAAAGAGAGGTGCATATGGAGTTCTGAGGTAGAAGTGATTAAAGACATTAGGGATAGATTTGCATACACAGTCTTTGAGCAAATATCTGGACGTAACCATGGCTGACCACTACTGATCTGTAGTTGGATAACGAAGTATGCCAGTTGTATGCTCAAACATGCGGGTGCAGGTTTAGAGGCTGTAACATTACCATGACTCCAGATGGTGCTGTTACAAATTGAGCTTTACATCCTGTTTATGTGAAAATGCAAGTTTTAGTCGTCTCTTGGAGAAACTTGTCAGTTGTGAAGTTCTTTCTAAGAGTTGAACTAGTTATTTACTACCTATATTGTGCTAATACTCAACTCCTAGGTGCTGCTGCTGTTCACAGCATGGGCCATACAAGGAAACAAAAGAACTGTCCAATGCCAAAAGGGTAGAGATATCACTTCTGAGTTAAAGAAGTCTTTAAGGAAATAGGCAAATGATAGAAAAGAGGCAAGCAAATCTGTAAACACAGACTAGAGGAATCACCAAGTGCTACAGACATCATAAAACCAATCCTCTTTTTCATAATGCCAGAAGACAGATTCACAATCCTGCACTTAGGTAACCATTTCTTCCTTTCCTCCTCTTCTTTCTTTTTCTTCTTGGCCATAATGTAAGTGTTGGGGGGGGGGGGGGGGGGGCAGGCAATCAAGAGAATAGCTATATAAAAATATGTACCTTTTTTACTGTGCATCTTTGTCTCTTTCCGATTATACGGTACCATAAAGCATGAGCAGGGTTGTCAGCACAACAGAGTCAATATTGCTTTGGAAGACTAAATTGTATTGTTTTCTACCTTCTGCTACGTTAATAAAATTGCTTGGTAAGATCTGATTCTAGGACATTTGCAATTTGCAGTAGCTGATGATGATGCATGAGGCAGAAAGAACATGTTGATTTTTAACTGGATTGAATTGTTACAGTAGGAATATTTTGAAATTCTAATTTCCAAACTCTTAAGATTCATAGTGGAGTGCTCTAACTATATTAATTATGGAATACTGAGATGTTATTTTAGGAGAGTTAATTTTCTAACTAATCACTGCATTGCAAATGTAGTTATTAGATGGTTCTAGAATCTTTCCCCCTCCCCAGTTAATTAGTATTTCAAAATTAAATAAATTATAATGTTGTGCTAAAATGACTCAGCTAGGTTCTAGATGACTGTAGCTGATATAGCTGCAGCGCCTTAAGTTCTACTGACAGCCTGAGCTCTCAGGAGAAACATTAAAAAGCATCTCAGCACATGCTTTATGCCTAACAATCACCGAGTTCCATTAAAACGTGTATGTACCAGTTTGAAGAAACACAGCATATGAATTAGTACGAAATGGCTTTCAAAGAGAAGAGAGCTACTCAGTGTGTGAAGAGAAGTTTAGGCCCCGTCCTTCCTTAAGTTTATAGATTATTTTTTTCCCCTCTAGAAATTCATTGATGCTTTTGCCTTTAAAATTCAGGATATTTTCACAAGAGTAATTTACAAAAAAAAAAATGTGAAAAGTATTGCTCAAATGCAAGGATATTGCACACAAAAATAAACTGGCCAAATAACATAGCTGCTCTGAATTATTCACGGTTACCTAGCAAGCAGTGTTTGCATCAGAGCAACTAAGTAAGCAGGACAGAAAATGAGTTTTGGCATGATTCTAGGAATTAGCATTCTCCATTTCTATGGTAACATTGATAAAAAGTTGTTAATAGTAGTGAAATACATGCAGAATAAAAATAAGCAAGCTAAATAGAAAGACATCTGTTGTAAGCTTAAGTGTTTTTCCCTTTCTAACGGGAAACACATGTACAAACTTGCACACAGCTAGGTGCAGCACAAACTGATGCATGTATTATTAGCTTAGTTTGCCAGCAAGTAAAGACAGATATGTGATTAATATGTATTTGACCTAGGATAGTTATGGGAAGACTATTAAAATAGACAAACATATATGGAGATTGCGGCTGTTTAGCAGGCGTTTTGTAGAATCATAGATTCATTACCGACTACTAATAAATTCAGGCTATCTTAAAATTCTTGGCAGTTTCTCTCTGACAAGAATGACAAAATGACAAAAATACACAGTAGAAACTTTCACAGCCAGGAGAATTTGCCTAATGCATTTATATTCTTACACAGAAAATAATTTGCTTTACCTTCAGTTACTTTTGATACAGCTACTAACATAATGTGTTATAGAAATCTTATCTGTACGTATATACATATTTATATATGCTCATTGGTTTACAGACCTGTATTGGGAGGGCAGGGGGGAAGGTTCTCCTTACCAGGGATTCTCAAATCTCAGTTGCACTGGAAGGAAAATCACAAGTAAACATAATGCAAATATTGCCATGCCCTCCCATTCCTTAGCGGAAAATGTGTGGAGGTTCCTGGTGATACAGAGAAAAGAAGTCTGATCCCATCATCAAATAAAACAAAATCCATTACAGGGAAACAAGGAAGAACAGGAGGGATGAAGAATAATGAAACCTCATCTTCCTGTTAATCTTTGCTTCAAACACAATCTGAATGTGCAAAGCTCTACCAGCTTTACATAAGCAGGGCTTCTCATTCATTTTCACAGGGTTCTCTATTTCTCAGTTCCTGATACAAGAAAAAAAGTGGAAGTTGTCAAATATGTCCAGCTTCTGGGTGGAACTGAATGCCTGTTCTGAAAGACTCTGATTAACAACGTTTCTGGGGCACACTCAAAAAACTCAAATAATTTAGAGCCACTGTGTGGGAGATGCAGCATCTAAATAAACCAGCAGAAGCAAGAGCAGTCAGGTGAAAGTATTGTCTAAATCAGCTGGAGATAAGACTCAAAATACATAACACATGTATGCTAGAAGAGGTATAAAAAGCTTTCCCCCAAAGAAAAATATATTTGTGCAAAAGGTACAGCGTGAAACATGACAAAAGCTGCTGAAAGCAGCTACAGTAAGTGCTGTTAGTGAGTGCTTGTCTCAGCCTACATTTCTTGGGTGCCCACCTTCGCCTGCCTGGGTTGTCTCATGCTTTTGCTTCTCATCCTTTGTGGGCCAGACCCCTACCCTTACGTTAGAGGTCCTCAGATCTGTACAAGGGTTTACACTTGCTTGAGATTTCATCCCTCTGGGTAATTTAATTTGAAAAAACTCTTTGCATACAGTCTTTTCTGTTTGATAGACTTAATCAGGTCTAGAAACAGGAGGCTCCTTTGAGAGTTCCAGCCAGGAGAGTGGCTGGATAACCACTGTAGCTCCCTGTGAAATGCACCCTGCTTGCCTTGCACCCCAGGCATACCACAAAGCTGCTCAATTCAAGGTAGAAAGCAAAATGTTTCATAACATGTACTTGTTTGGTATAGTTGCATAAAAATAACGAAGATATTTAATTCTGTTGGCTATTCCATTCCATAGCTATTAGAAGGAATCAGATGACCAGCATCTAGCAGGTCACACTCACCTTAACACACCAGGGTGGACCTGCACCATGGGTAACACCTGTCTGGACGAGCTGGAGCAGACTGGTCCTGACCTGTGAAGAGAGGCTGCGAGCCCTCAGACCAGATTGGTTTTCTCCAACAGAAAAGGGTATGTAGGCACCAGTGATAGCTTAGCTTGGGCAAGAGTGAAGACCCCCACCTTGCTCCTGGCTTTTCTCATCAAAGAAGTCTTGAGACTGGCTGTCTTGACCTTAGAGATTAAGAAACTTCAAAACACTGAAGCCACTGGAGACAGAAGGACAGCATCAGAGTCTCAATATTGTCACTTGACTAATCTGTTTGGTTAGTGCTTGCTTTTGCAACTGTTATCATTTAGATTAACTAGTTGCCAAACAAGTGCCTGCTTGAAGTTCGGAGGTTTGCCTGGTTTCTCACTCTATCAGAATATCTCAGCCATCGTGGCTATCCCCCAGTTCACTTATAACTGCACTTGTGACAGTATAATGTCAGAGAAGCTTTATCTCCTTTCCTGACCCCTATCACTGAAAAACAGAATCAACACAAATGGTAAGAAAATGCTGTCAGGTCTGGAGCACCCTGTGCTGGCCCTCCTACCCGAAGCTCATTGCTGGATGTCAGAACTTTGTAAGGATAAAATTTGCAGCAATAACAACTAAACAAACATGTTTAGTAAAGGTATTTTAGTCTCTGCTGCTTCCCACCATGCATCAGTGCTGCGTGTCTCATTTCTCGCTTACAGATCCCCTGTAAAAGGAAACCTTTCCAGTTGTTTCCCTGGGGAGAACACCATCTCTTAAAGGAAGATGTTAGGACAGGGAGAACCATGGCAATTAATATCTGAACCATTTGCAACCAGTATTCCTAAGGAATTAAGCTAATTCAGGGAAAGCCACACAAAACTGAAATAATCATCTTCAAGTAGCTCAGTGAAAACATTTCAAAAGACGATCCAAAATTCTTTTCTGTGAGGGATACGGAATATCATTTAGATGCCATATATGTTGCACTCGTTACTTTGGAAATTCAAGCTGGAATTTTCGCTAGTCATAGCTCTACACAAATCAAGATAATTAAAAAATTACAGTGCATAAGATATGGGTCTTCCTGGGATGAAGAAAACTAATTTGAAGGGTAATTTTCATAAAAATGAAATAAAGAACAGATTAGAAGATGAGCAATCCATGAAATATTAAAAAGTTTCATTTAGGTACTTGCTAGAGGACTTTAACTTCAAAAAACAAAAAAGGTAATTTAAAAGATTGACTGGCCTCACAGGCTGAGAAATGCAAAAACATTTGGATTATTAGTTCTTGTTTTTGCAGCTTCATCCTTTTTCTAAATGTTAATAATTTAGTTCTTTACAAAATCTTTTAACTTATTATTAGAATTCCTTACATGGAGAGGTTTGTATCGAGTTTGTTTACACCCCAAACATGAAAAGACAGAATCCCCTCCCTTTTAACTTTGCATAATAAGTAATGCAAACTACAAGTCCTAACTGGTATCTTAATTGATCAATGTCCTTTGTCAATTTGGCCAATTAACAAAAAACAGCCATGTCATAACTTCAGTGCTACTTATGGAAAAAACTGAACAAAACCAGACTAACCGGACTGACACAAAAGGTAAAGCAGAATCTGTTGTTTATCACTTGTGGTTTTTTCCCCCCAACTCTTCTAAATTTGCTCATTCGCACAAGGTGGATGCTTTTATCCTTGTCTATGTATACACTGATCTGCAAAAAGTATTTGTTTCTATAGATAATAATCACAGTTTAATATTTTATTAGCACAATAATTTTTCTCCAGAGTGGCTATATTTATTCCAATGATTTACCTTCTTAAGCATGCCATTCTCAGGTGCTTCTTACTAAATATATTTCTTCCACCACTTTGGAACTGCACTTGTCTTGACATATGAATTAATGAACCCCATGCATTGAAAAAATTCTATTACATCAGTGTTTTTATTTATAAACAGAGATTGAAACTGGTACAGAATTTTCTTTTCTCTTCCTGTAACCAGCACCACCAAGTCTAGATTAACACAGGGACTCCAGCATATAAACACAGCTACAACTCCTTACATCCTAAGTCTTTTGTCTTTTTAATCAATTTTGCCTTTAGCCAAAAATTGTGGTAATATAGAAGTGAACCTGTCAGATGTAATTTCACTTCTCTAGTTCCTCCATTGGAAAGCACAGAGCCATGCTGTTCATCAGTGTGGGTGTAACTGCTGCTAGGAAGCCTTTAGCCAAAGTACCTTTTCCAGTGTATTTCTCCTTACACATTTTAATTTAAAGAGAGAGGTGTTTTTTAAAAAAAAAAAAAGTCATTCAGATGTAGAACTCTTCCTCATATTCAGAGGGAAGGCAAATATTTCATTGCTTAGCTCTTGTAGCATACTCTGGTCATCCCGTTAAACAAAAGTCCCAGAATGGGACATTTGTAAGCATGCATTGATTCACTTTACCAGAACAATACTTTGCCATGATTGCTTTTCTTATATTATTTATCCTTTCAACTAAAAATCAAAGTTATTCGCCAACTGAGATTTATCAAGCCTGACCACTGCTGGAACCAGCACTAGCAATAGCATTGAAAGCCAGTGTATAGAGAGAGGCCCCTGCAGTAAGCCACTAGGTAGGTGTAAACACAGAGCACTGAAATGGCTTGCCAAGGAGTTTGACAAAACTGCTAAAGTGATTTAGGAGTAAAATCTGGGATTCCAAGGAAAGGATCAGCTCACAGTCTCATCGGGCTGCTGCCTTACACTGAAGAGCAATACATTGCTCTTGCAGGTGTATGTGTGACTTGATCTGACAGGGTTATTTGGAGTCCTACGTGGTACAGTTTTGGAGTAAGAACAAACGCAGCATCAAGATCACTGGGTGGCTGATTCTCCCAGCAAACACTGCTGTGGACCCTGCCACACTCGGTACTCCTGGGGGCTGTGTGCCGGGAGACCCGAGCCCAGCTGCTCCCTCGGAGGGTGAGCACCCATGCTCTTTGCAGAGATTGCCCTCCATCAGGAGGGCAGCATAGGAGGAACAGGGAAAACACATATGAAAAACATTGCAAACCTTTTAAGCTGTTTTTCCCCTTTAATGCTGGGCTGAGTGCATACCTGGCAGTAATTTGGAAAAATACCGAAGGCTGGTAGCTTAGGGCAGTCTCTCACTGCTGTTCTTTGCACTTCAGCACATACTTTCAGCACTTTGCCAACAGCTCTCTCACACAGTTTAATCCTTATCCTGGCAAATCTTAATGCATGGGGAATTACAGGAAAGAGATGTAGGATTTCTTAGTTAGGGCTATGTCATATATATGTATAGATTTCTCCCTTTGAGTCTCCTTATGGAAATAGCACAAGGTACAAATAAACAATGGTAACAGCCAGAATTTGGCCCAATCTACTTATCCTTAAAGAAAACCAAGAAGCTACAGTGCATACTGAATTACAAGAAAATCTTTGTTTACTGGACTAAAGCCTGCAGATCCTTACTTGATACAGAAAATGGAAGCAGTTTTGTGGCAAGCCAGCCAAGAAAAACATCCGTTGCTCAGCATGGCGTCCAGCTAATCTAATCTTTGTTTTCCACAGGAGATGCTTATTCAATAATTTCTAAGAACTAAAGGACTTCATTAAAAACCATGCAAGCATTGATCCAGATGTTAAGCCTCTCTGTACAACGAGAAGCCCTCCTGGAAAGTAGTAAAGAATAATTGGTTCATTGTTATCTGGTCCTGTGAAAAAAGAATATAGCCTACTTATTTAATAGTACTATACAGAGGAATTTATTTCATTGTTTACATACTGTTTGAAATGCATTTAATTATAATGGCTTTGTGTAATTAAAGTGTAGGTAAACATTCAGTTTCAACCTAAATGCCTTATTGTAGCACTGAAATTTGTTATTGTCGCTAAGTCTGATCTAAAGATAAGCATAACACTTAGAGAAGTGAAACGAGTCTTTAAGTAACCAGTGCTAAACAGAAGTAAGATTTCTCAGTTCCTTGTAGACTTTAGTTCTCATTTTTATATTACTTTTTTTATCAGCTTTAACCTTGGAAAATGATAATCCTCTAAAAATAATTCTTAGAAGGGTAGATAAACGCCTAAATTGAAAAGTAATCCTATTCATGATGCCAGAGAAATTTGTAGCACGTTAATTTCTCTTCACAAATTTCTGTACAGGCCTGCAATGCCATTTTAAATATGGTCTTAATAACCTGCTGTCCTTTGCCAATTTATAGACTTAATAGACTACGATTAAGGAAGAAATAAATTCCAAATAGACCTGGCTTTGAAACCAGAGGCTGGGTATCTGTAAAAGGCAACTGTTTGGGGGCAATTTCTTTTTCAGTGTCTCAGTAAGTTAATCTCTATCTGCTCCATTAGTGGAGATTACCATGAATTTTCAGGAGAGTTATGCTTTGATCTCCACTTTGCTTTAGATTGGGAACATCTTCCTCAATCTTCCCTGCAACACCACACCGCTTCACTATGGTGCCTGCAAAGGAGCTGACCAAGCAGGCACCTGATGCCAGGTCTGGTGAAATCAGTAGAATTATGACAAAATTATTTTCCCTGTTATTTTTTAAATGAAAATTTTACGCTACCGTGTCACACATCAGGCTTTGATGAACATCTCAATTCCCACTATGCTGCCCTAATTCTTCCTATACTACCTTCCAGCTAACTTGCATCAATAGTTATGTCCATAAACCACGTTATCTTGCTCTCCCAACTCCTAAAATACTTTACACGTGTCCAGTTGTTAAACACTTGAGCCCAATGTGTAGCATCATCCTCTACAACGTTAGAGATCAACACTCAAAAATCAGGGACACAGTGTTCTTCAGAGACATTTTAAAATTTAATGATATGACATGTCCTGATGAGAAATGTTTAGATCATGGCCTGTTCATGTGAAAGTCAAAAGCCATCATCACTGTGTTCCCCATGGACAGCAAATTAAGTTTTTAAGTAGCCCTAAGTCCTTCTCTTCCTTCTCTGCAGATTTGGCACAGCAGCACCCAAAGAGGAGGAAAGCAGGTACCCTGTGACTGCTGGGTGACTGAGATCCAGATGATGTGAGACTTCACTAAGCATTTCTTTGTAGGTCTCTGCCATTAGAAATAGAAAAAGACCATCAATTTTGACCATTTCTGAGACTGCCAGAATAACTTTACAGTAATTTAGTAAGGAAATTAAATGAGGAGGAGGCAAGGGGACTGCTGAAGCTGTGTCCTGAGAGTTTTTTTGTCATAGTGAGCATATACAGATTTTGGCATTTGTGGTGTCTGACCTCAGAGATCGGGCTTCAAAGTTGTGTTTTCATGAGAAAAGCCAACAGTCTGTGTTGGTCTGTACATCCTTCAAAAGTAGGGGAAGTTTTGCCTCCACACCTGATATCAGGTATCTGTTTTCCTTTGGGGTATGGCAAATAAAGCAGATTTTGTCCTATCACCTGGATAGCAAACTTCCACTGCTAGCATACTAGCATGCTTGATTGTGAAATATGCTGTTCATCTTAGTTCCCCTCAGCCTCGAGAGTTAATGCATTGTTTCTATCAAGGAAAATAGTTTTTTTGAAACCTAATTTACTGTTATTGTCAGTTGTTACAAAGAGCTGAACTGAAATCAAATGAGAAAGTATTTTGACACAAAGAAGAGGTCATGAGTTGTAACTGTGTCCTAGCTATGCAACCTACAAAAATTTAATTGGGGTAGTGGTGACAATAGAAGTTAATTCTTAACTCTTTTAATTTCATTATGACACAAGCAGACAAAAAAACCCAGGTGAAACATCCAGAATGCAGCCATGGCAAATTGCCACACTAAGTCCCATTGACAAGTAAAGAAGGGTAATAGAGAGGATTACAGGGAAAGAAGCAGGCAGCAATTCAATTATCCTGAATCCTGACAGCATGACAGAGTCTTCGGCAAGAACAAATGAACCCGAGTTTTATGGTTCATGGCTAGAACGAGGCAGCAGCAGTTGCTGCTATCTGCTGAGCCCCTCCCGGCTTCCACAAAAACAGCGGGGAGACATTTGGGGTTTGTCTCGCATATGTACCTTGATCCTAAATACTGACTCCTGCAGTCACAAATTGACAAAGTCAAAGGAAAACTTAATTGAAACAGTGAGGACTGAAAACAGAAATGCTGCAGGAGTAAAAAGCAGTACATTTCACAAATCAAGAAACCAAGTAATTTCAAATTCCTCTTAGGAAAAAGGATAACAAACCAGAAGCAAAGCCAAAGGAGTATCGGGACAGTTCTTGACTAATTTGCATTTTTAACCAAAAATTAAAAACATATGAAGCAATGGTAAATACCTTCAGTGTTTTATGCACAAGCTATAATAAATTAAAAACTGTCCAGCAAAACAGTTGATGTTAAACAAAAGTATTTGGGCCCATATTAATGCTTTCTACACAGAGATCCAATACAGTGGAGGAAATGTTAGAAGATATCTTAGTTTAGAAAAATAACTTCATTTATCTGGCAACTAAACCCCATTCTAGCTAAAGCTCTCGTAACATTAGAAATAGGTGTCCAAGGCTTTTGGTAATATGTTTAAACTTTTTTTTCTAAGTCAATTTCCCAAAGATTGAGGTTTGCTCAGAACTGATAACTAAACCGTATTTTTTGGAACTGTTTTGCAACAGAACAGAACATGAATACGTGTGAATTAAAGTATATCCTGCATCAACCCTCTAGTTACTACATACGTTTCTTCCTCTTTTTTGAATTTAAGGAGATGCTTCTTGTCTGTTTTCAGACATGTAAAATTCATGTGCTTATATTACTCATTTTTTCCTCAATCAAGCCAATTAAAGAAAATCCTGTAAATGCTTTGCTTTCTCCAAGAAAGTGACAAGAAAAGTCACTTTAAAAATAATCTCCTCAGATATCTAAATTTATCCTTTTCACTCCCCTGCATTTTTTCAAATCCTGGAATTCAAACTTAAATTCTATTTTGATGCAATACAGTCTTATTTTTAGGTAATAGGGACAGAGAGCACATATTAAACATTGATTAGAGTAACCTGTGCTTTCAGTGAGCCAGAAAGTGCTTGATTGTAAAAACCTGCAGGTAGGGGTGTCATCTCAAGAGCACCAAGCCCCTCCAGGACAGCTGAAGATATTCAAGCACTCCTAGAGGCGACATTTGAATGCCTGGATTATCCAGGCCACAAAAACTGGACAACCCTTTGTTTTATCTTGTACTCATCTTTTCACTATAAAGGGAAACCATTATATCTGCAAAATAATTCTAAATATACATTTATAAAAATTATTTTACTTTCAAAGATCATACATTTTTCCATAAAAGATAAACCTTCTATAACTAGTAATTGCATCTAAATAATCCCCCCTCCACCTTCCCTAGCACATACCTATTAAGCAGGAGATAAAAATCTGCAGCACTACTTTGCCCCTTAGAGCTTGAACTGAAGATGTTAGGCACTGGAGCAATGTCCTCACTGTCAGATCATTTGTAAACTCCAAAAATTAACATTTGTCAATGCTGAAACCTACTCTGCACTTAATTTTAAAGGGCTCTTAGACTTTATTCAGAAGACCAGAGAGCCTTATGTTGAGTCCCACATTCACAGGCAAACTACTTGGATTGCATGCAAACATTTCATGGTATTTTCACCTAGCTTTTATTGCCTCATTTTGCCTTTATTATTACTTTTATTACCAAATTATTAGTGAATCAACATTAGTTCAAAATAAAAGGAAAAAGAAGCCGATCAACCAGCCCATCCAGCTTGAAATAGGTTGATTAAACCAGGGCATTTCCACACTGAGGATGAAAATCAACTTGTTAACCTGGTTCTTTCTTAATAAGACAGTGATGGTTTGGGAAATTTATCATTGTATTTGTAAGGTTCCAGTCTTCAATATACTTACGTCACTAAGATTATTGTTATTGAATAATTATGGGCAGGCACTGAAACTACCAATAGAAAATACTAAAACCTTCAGTCCAATAGCATGTTAAATTCTTGCCTAATTTGAGGACACAAAACTTCAATGATTTATGCAAATGTTTCAAGCTAGGTAGATACATTTTCAGAAAGGAAACCTTATTTACTGTCACTTTAAAGATGATCACAGAAACATCCAGCATCTTGCAGAACAGGTAGAACAAAAAATTAAATAAAAGTTTAGAGCATGTATGTGTATTTTTTTGGGGTAATCAGCATGTCCTAAGCATTGCTAACAATCCTGAAATAAATTTGCTTTTTGTAAGAAGCATTTCAAAATTCAAGTAATTCAGACTGACGAGAAATGCCTATTTTTTGGAAGGCCTTATATGAATGTTTTTCAAGGATTTGAAATGTGACACTCGTTAAATCGCATACTCTTCTTGTTCTGAAAGAATAAGCCTAAGCTCATTGATGTACATAATCTGCAAAATTCCCATGGGTAATTGTTTCCAAAAAACAACACCCAGGACAATATTTTTTAAATAATTTGAGAGAGTTATTTCTACAGCATAACAATGTTGATGGATAGATTTGAATGAGGGGGGAAAAAAATCTTTGAAGGGCAACAACTTGAAGCCCCATTATTTCAGACATTGGAAACAGCAACAAATAAAGCTGTAAAATTACGTTTAAGTATCTAACCTTTCCTCCTCCAGGAGAGCAAGATTACTCAATATCCTTCTCCATCTTTCTCTGTTTCTGGAACCTAATATTTCCTCCTCCAAAAAATAGTCTTTGCTTACCTGCCCCAAAATACACTTGGCACCAAAAAAATAAAACTGCTTACGAGATGATTATGGCAACGACCGACCACACAATCCCAGATTGAACTTCAGTTTGCTTAACCTCAATATTCTTTTGTTTTGCAGTCCTTTTGATATGTGATGTGCTGAAGTGTATAAATCTCAATTAAAACGTAATTATACTTTATTCCAAAACTTGTCTTATTTGAAGATGATCATTGTAACATTCACATTTTTCTTCAGTAACTGCTTTTTCTATACATATTTCTCAGAAACCAATGTTTATGAAGGCTTATCTCCTAATAAAATAGAGACATTTTAGACCCAACAGAAGTAAAAAATTTAATCTAATATTTATAACACGCATTGTGAAACCACATGCATTTGAATAAAGAAAGGATGTACATTTTAATGATACTCACCATATATTTTCTTTGGGAAATCTGGTGTAACCAGTTCCCCACACTGGTGCTATTTTTGATTTATTCTTCCAAACATTATTGGGCCAGCTCAAAAGAAGGAGGGACTTTATCACAGAAAATTTCCAATTGTTGAGTGCACCTTTTCAGCCAAATTACTGAAGCTTAAAAGCTTTCTAACAAGATGACTTTCCTTTTTAGGAAAATAAAAGCGCACAGATTTGAGCCAAAGACTAAGATAAGGAGTACCCTAAAGACAAAAAATACATTCATTATCCCTAGGTCAGGTTCTCTATGAATTTCAGAGAGAATAACTCACCAGGAGAATAACGTTCAAACAGCCACAATTTTCACATTTTCATTTCTTTTGCTGTCTCAGAGACGCTTCTTTTTGTGATCGAAAGAGTGTCTGCAACCCACCAGCACAAAGTTTAGCCAAGCTGTGGAAGAGACTCGAGGCAGCGTGAGGCATGATTTCTCAGAAACTGAGCAGTGATACCTCCAGCAGCCACTCATCACGAGTGGGATCCTTCTCAAACAGATTTGTCCACCAGCCACACTAAAGCTCCCTGATCCCTTGCTGGAAAGTTACCTTTTCAGAAATTTGGGAGTTCTTTCAGTGTGCAGGTCTGGACATGTTCACTTGTGGCACATGCTTTTGTCTGAAGATATGTTCAAAAACATAAAAGATGGCACGGCCAGGGTCCAATATCTAGATACTGTCTGTGATTAGACTTTCATCTTCACCACTTTATTAAAAAAACCAGAAAGATAATATGCTTAAAAGTAATGAAAGAGAAGATTAAGGGACTGAACAACTATAAAGAAAACAAAATTGTTTTTGTAAAGTATGCCAGACTATTACACTAACAGGCAGTTTAGAAATGCTTATTAATACAGGCAGAGAGAGACAAGAGGAAAAAAAAGGATAGATCTAGAAAGGCTATGGATACAATTATGGGTATCCTCAGAGTCTGACTAGCAAGTTTTGAAACTCATTCCAAATGAAAATCCTTTTAATGAAACACGTTCATGAAATCTGCATTGATATTATTGCAGGGATCTAGGTAGAAATTTACTTAGAATTACTTCCATGCCAGTCAGTTTTTCCAATTTAATTTGGAGCAGCCTGAATTTACTGAAAAGCACAAAATTGATTGATTTTTGAAGATCACATCTTGCAGTAAATGGCATTGTTCTGTCCGGGAAAGGAATTTGCTATCATTTCTCTTATGTGCTTGGTGGAGTCAGATCAATGCAGCTTCAAGCACGAGCCCCAACTCTGGACTTTTTGTGCAGAGCTCTCTGGAGACAAGGCTGCATGCCCAATGCAAGGGGCTGATGGACAGTGCTCTCTGGCTGGTAAAATAAAGCTCAGTCTGCAACCAGGGGCATGCTATTCCTTCACAGCCACAAACAGTATGAGCAGATTTGCGCTTTTCATAATTAATCTGGCTTTTCAGATTTCAAGCCTCTTAAATTACTTTCTAAAGTGTTTTTAGGTAAAACTAAAGTAAACACAAGAGGCTAAAAATAAAACCAGCCTGTGTTAAGTTTTGGTTTGGGGAAAAGATCCTGTTCTTTGTGGTTTGATCATCATCACTATTAAATGTGAAGGCTAAGCCACTTCTGATTGATACAAAACAAATGGTAACTGCTGATAACTGTCAAAATCTAAAGGAGAAGAGTTAACGGGTTTCTTATCTCACTTCTAACAGGAAGAAATATTATTGGAAGCCCTTCATAGACCAATGCCACAGTAGATTCAGGGAGCCACATCACTCAAAAACCGAGTCATGCAAACATCATGAAATGAGGTTGACAGCCTTCAAGAGTGGCTGAGTGATGAACAACCCTCAAGTTACCAAATACCCCTTTGATGACAACAGCCAGATATAGGCTATTTATGGCCTACCTCGAGTCTGCAGTAAGGCAATGGTAAGTTATCATTGCATTTCTGTATTACATTAACTGCATTGTCAGAGGTACCTTCCTGAAAAGTGCAGGAGAAAATTTTTTTTTTTTTAACCCTGAAAATGCAAACCAAAACCAGAAACCAAACTGTGCACTTTCTTCACTTATAGATCTGCTACAGAATTCACACAGGTACCATTAGCTAAAGCAGTAAAAATATCTCTAAAAAAATCCATCTTTATACTGAAAATTATTTTTTGCATATGACATAGATCCTGAAAGCGGTTAAAAAGCATCTACTAGAACGTATTCATTTACAAACAATATTTTCTAGCTTTCAGAAATATTCTTGATTACAGTCCTGCCTTCTGTAGTAGGAGGCAGATATGTTATAAATTGTTGGGGTAGGGTTATAAATATGTTTCACTTATTCAATACAATTCGCTCCTATTTCAGGCTGCACACATACACAGATGTTCATTTGTAGCCTGCAAGGAGTCATCCTGAGACACCCCTCTGCCTTAGCTAATCAGCTGTTGTTGATGCTCGATTCACTTGCCAGTGCCCTACCGCCACTTCTGTTGTTTCGGTTATCACAACAGGCTTTCCATTTCCTCTGAAGAAGAAAAATTCATCTGACACATACTTTCAAAGAGAAAAAGCACATTTGTTACCATAAGAAGTACAAATACCTCCTCTACTTCAGACATATAAACTGAATTTCTGTTAAAACATTTTCTTCACCTGACATTGGGAACTGCAGCCAGAAGGGATATTGATTGCCCTGTACAAACGCTCCAGTGTTGGTTTTAACAACACTGTCAGTCTGCTTCACCTATCATGCTAATATATTTAGCAAAACCCAATCTGTACTCTGTCATTTACACAACGACTGCACATTCACTACTTTAAATTCCCGTTCCATCACATTTATACTGTTACCTACATAGTCTCCCTTACAGCACACGGATTGCTGTATCCATTTGAATTTCTGAAGCAGAGAGAAAAAGCCTGGAGCAAGGATTTTAAGAAAGCCACACACACACACCCCCCGCTTTAGCTCCTTTCCCATTTATTGGAAGTCCAACTTCATTCCTCCACCTACAGCAAGGCTTTAGATGTAGGCTTTGCCAAGCACCAGAGCTCTGTAATGGAACATCCATCCACCATTCCTGCTTTAAAATGGAGTAAGTTCATCAACTGCACCTAAACAAATTGCCAACAGAGCCTGCTCTGTTGGCAGGGCCATGGTACATTGGCCAACGGCACGTGGAACCAGCCTGCCTCTCCCGCAACCTGCTGCTTCTCACAACCCAGTGACTTTTTTTCTTCTGGTGACATGCAACAGAAATAGCGACATTTCCAGGGAATTATTTGCTCTGCACAGTTGTTTCAGGAAGTGTATGTGTGATCAACTTTTAAAGCAGGGGATTATTTATAAAACAATCATTGTGAGGGCTGAAGATTCAGTAATTACTCTGTGCAATTAGTCCCCAAAGTAGCATAAGACTGCATTCCCAAGTGATCCAAGCTACAGAAACACAATGAGTGCCTGAAAGAAAATAGTTGCCTCTAAAAGAGGTTGACTAGGGTGAAGAATCACTTTGGGGAGGGGCAAAAAAAAAAAAAAAAAGGACTGAAGGTAAAAGGCAGACCAAGGGAATTAGAAACTGTTTTCCTATCTTTTTTTGAGTCCTCTGTCTCCCCTAGGAGAAGTAGACACCTGCCATAAGGTGACACAAGTGCTTTTGCTACAGCAGCAGTTGAATAAGAGCACAGAATTTGGTGTAAAGTTAGACGTTACTGAAGCAGCATAGAATGGTTTCATGCCCCTGAATGCTACTGCCATCTCCTCTTTGGTGGGCAGCCACCAGATCACAGATTATTTTAAAAGTTTTTCCATGTGAAACCTTCATTCCAAACATCTCAAAGGAAGGATTCATTATGGAAGAGACTGTCCAAAATTATGTTTGGGTTTTGTTTTTTTTTTTTAATTAAAATGTGCTCTCCTGCTCTTTCTCAGTATTTATGACAAAAACAGCATCAGACAAAGCACTTTTTCCCTAACAGATGAAGATGACAAATGGTAAATCTTCCTTGCACTATCACTGGAGAAATACAGCAAGTGGAATTTATGAGTGTCATGAGGGCCACTAGCTGCATGACTTCTAGGACAGCGCACTCTGTTCAGGGTAATGCCTGCCAAGCAAATGCTCCTGAGACCATACACAGCAGAGCTCTCTTAATCACTTATTCCTTCTCAAACCTGTCGTGCAGGAGCCCTGTGGGACATTTCTGGTCTCTCCTTTGCTCTGATTTGAATCAATAGCAGAGTTGAAGCATTCCCCCGCGGTACCTTGCCCCTCCCAGACCGCATCCACCCCACCAGATACCTGAGTTAAGTCCTCAACAAAAATGCTCTGTCAACAGGCAAAGGAGAGGTAGTGCTTTTTGCTGCTGGGATGATGAAATAGCACCAAAGCAGATGAATCACAGCAAAATGTGGGTGGCTGTTTGGGATAACACATTTCATCTGAAGTGTAGATACCTGTACTTAGATGAGTCACGCCCCATTGTTTTCAAATCAATAATTTGAACTTGTTACTTACACACAGGATAGACAACATCCGCTCTCGAGGTCTGGACAGAACCCTGAACCCACTGTGTGACTTGCTATTAACCTTATGCATTTTTTGATCATTACCTCAGGGAGCTCATCCCCTGATAATGGCCAAAGAAGATGAGGTGAGAGGGCTGTGAGGAACAGATTCCCATGGCAGGAGCCTCGCTGCACCACAATGGAGGGAGACGAGAGAGGTTCAGGGATTCTTTAAAAAAATATTCGCCACAAGAAGGGGACAAGTGTGTTTCCCAGGGGAAATATCTGATTTTTTGAATACCACAAAAACATCTAATTGAACTTGAGAGGAAATAATACTGAAGTTCATTAGGATTGTATTAAAACTTAAATCTTGACAGCTTGGTCTGTTGCTTCACTTTCAAGATTTCTGTGTTTGAATTTACTTACTGAAGTCTGCAGGTGATAGGTCTGTACTTTCTCACAGTTCACAAGCTAGGCAGAAACATGTCCTTGCAGGAATATTATTTCATCTGTACTGCAACTATTAGGAAGGTCATATTCTACCCTTTTTCCTCCCCTCTCTCCCTTAAACACCTTATTTGCTACAGCCACAGAGATTTAGAAAGAAAAATCAGGGCATCATATAATGATTCATAGCCAAGCACAGCAGAAGCATTAATCATTCACAACCTTAACTCTAAAAGCATATAAACTTCCAAGGATGATCAGTCAATGAGACACATTCATATTTTAGCTGGAAATCAAATTTAGAAATGGAACATCCTGAACTTCTGACCAGAGAACAAAGCGTATGAAATGCCACAGAGCTATTTTCAAGGATCCCAAATGCATAGCTTCTACTCATGTGAAGAGGTATCCTTTCATATAAGCAGTCCTATTACTTGCAATTCAAGTCATGATTCAAGAAGATTTCAGGAAAGATGAGCCAGAGGAGCAGAACAGAGCCAAACATGCTGGGTCTCTTAACAAGCCAACTAAAGGAAAGATGCTGATGCTTGATAACTGGAAGACACCTAGTGCGATTTATCCTTCTGAATAGTTCTCGGTGATCTTTTAATGATTCTTACATACATTTCTAGTGGGCCTTCTGGAGTTGGAAATGACAAAAGCAACAGCACTGAATGTAAGCTCCGTCCAATGATACACGGCAAAAAGAAAAGGCATTGAAAACATCCCTAGAAAAAAAGAATCCAGAAGACAAGTGGCTAGCAGTGACAGAAATCATATGCAAGTAATGAACAGAGGGCGAGGCACGCTATACAATATTTTTACATGTGTAGTAGCATTTTATAATAGAGCCCATAATCTGGAAACTAAAGAAAATCCCTTCACTGCTCAGAGTCAGGTTTTCATTGTGTGCTATGGTGATGCCATGATAAAGGCAGGTGCCCACATTACCATGACTTTGGAAATTCAGTGTGTCCTTTTTACCATTCTGTATCTGCCTTTGTATTCTTAACAAGAAAATGAAATGCTTTCAATATTCTTTTACAAAAAGAAAAGTAGTATACTTTTTTTTACTTGCACAAAAGGAAAACATTTTCCCATAACACAAGCTGAATTTCTGTGTAAATTAGAAACTACCAAAGTTGTTAAACTCTTAGATTTCCCAACTATACAAAATTCTGTACTAAACATTAGAGGACAAGGAAACAGAAAAGTGACAGCAAGACCCTTGCACAAAAAACTGTTTTTTGTTAAAAAGAAAAGTTTAGATCCCCTTTATATGGGTAGTTTTCTGATAAAAGAACAATTTGAATGTATTTATAATTATGTTCCGTTTGCATTATTTAACTTCAAACAATCTAAAAAACCATATTAAGCAAATTATTATCCTTTCTTCACTTTTAGGTTTACTGTTTCAGTAAGTTAACACATCATGAGTCATATTTGAACTCTAAGGCTATTCTATGTATTCAGTTGTCACAACAGCAGCAGTATCTTCTGGGAACAAGGCAGTAGGAAAAGAATTTTAGCAATAAGAAAAGATTATATTATACTGTTGATATGACTGTTTTGGACTATATACTAGAAATTGAGCCAGGACCAATGAAATTAAAAGCAAGTTTGAAGAGCAGTAGCAAAGAAGCTGTCAGCAAGCTCAGTTCTGTGGCTCGGCAGCCTTGGGAGCGTATTTCATTTTGGAAGCATTTGTTGGTACTCCCGAAGGGCACGTGTTTCCTGGAAGCTTTGATGCTCTGGAAACTGGGGGCAGGGTGAGGTTTGCTTCTTTTCTGAGAGGTCTCCACTAGCTAGAGATCTTGCTTTTTGACTGCTCTTCTGCATAGTGACAAACATACGAGGCAGCATCCCACTAAAACCATGTCTTGCATTCCACCAGAGGGAACCATTACTTGGCATTCAGAGCATGGGCACGTCCCACCCACAGATGCATTACCCACATCAGCGTTATCTATGGAAAGTCAGCTTGCTTCTCTTACAGAGGAGAAACACTTACAGGATAATAAAAGCCACTAATACAAGATAAAAACCGTTAGTGGGGAAATCATCTATTAAGGCTGAGGACTGCCTTGGCAGTCCTGTCCTGCCAATGTGGTCACTGGGGAAAGGCACTGCTTTACATAGCAGATAACGCTCATCCTGGCAGATATATCTTTCTGCCTATTTCCTGCAAGTTATCACCCCCTACTTTGCAAGTACAAGTTTTAGCTGTATAGTCACTGATGCTTCTTGTCACTGCAGTTCACAACCAAACCTCAGCAGTCGCTACATAGAAGAAATTAGAAGCGTCTGACTTTTGTGCAGCCTCCATCCACCTCAGCTACCGCCTGTCCTGACCTACCTACCATTACAGCCATCCTCACAGGGCACACACCCCTAAAAGGCTACACCTGCACACAGACCCAAGCACCATGCCCCGTGGGCACACGCTGCACTGCCTTGGGGCAGCACCAGGGTCTGTCTGCAACAGTCCCATCCGCTTCCCGCACAATCATGCCATAGGAAAACTCCTTGCTGTATCAGCTGCACATAGCTCAACGTCTGCTCCAGATGGGATCAGCAGAGGCCCAAATTCCCCCCACTATCCCAGCAGTGCTCTGGCAAAGGAGAAGGTTGCTAAAATTTATGATTTTTCCTTCAGAGTTGTACTTCAATTCTCTGTGCATAGTAGCCTGTGATCTATGCTCCTTCCTCATTTATAAGAAATAACAATATGGTAAGATGGTAAATACAGCATCTTCTAGGATGTCACTTTGTACTCATTAATAATACATGACCAAATGTAAGAATTCTTTAGAGGACAATCAGAAATTTATCATCATCTTTATCATAAAGCTTGCTACAAATAAAGCCAGGATAGTGTCTGTGATTGCCAAGAACATCCAGGTACCAAAGCAGTTTAGGACAAACCATGCTATTTCCAGAGCTAGAACATGGCTGAAAAAAAAAGCAGGCTCTCACAACGTGTTATTAGCAACAAGATCTTGTTTGTTAGAAGTCAGTTTAGTGGTGCAACGTACAACTGTGGGCCAGGCTAAGGATATACGGAAGAGGAGTTATAGATCTTTTATAGCTCAGAACAACAGACCAAACTATAGATTAATATTAGTTTGCAATACAGGGCATTTTAAATATCTCTGATGGTTTTAGGAATTCAGGTTTCCAAGATTTAGCTTGCTAGCGCTTAAACCCAAGGACCTGTGTAAGTGCCATTGGCAGTCGTTAATTTCAGTTAAAATTATCACTGTTCAAACATCGGTATAGCAAGACAGAGTGGCAGGAATGCTTTAGAGAAGTCCATTTATTAAATAATTAAATCAAAACGTAAAGTAAGCTACATAAAAATTACTTTACTATTAGTGTTTCATATGCTTGAAAGGTGCACAGTTGAATGTAATTCTCTGCATCTATATGGAAATCAAGATAGCCCACCAACTGAATATATTATTGCATTCTGCCTTAATATACTGATCCTTGGCTTTCTGCTGCTATGAGCTTCATCCCAGATGAGCCTGTGGTAACAGAGGTCTGCTCTTGAGGCAGCAAACTCTTTAAATGCCTTCACTCAGGGCACAACTAGTAACCTATTTGAAAAAAGCTCCAGAAACTTGCAAAACAGTGGTTTTTCCATCACAGAGGAGAAGGTGGCTCAGGTACCTGTGTGGGAGGGGAGGGATGGGAAAGGACTTTGGGAATAAGCAGGGCAGCAAGGAGCCAGGAAAGGGGAGCCAGGGGCATAGCAGCATTCACCTTGCTCATCAAGCAGGTCTGCAGGCAAGCAGCAGCTGCAGCTCAGCTGACCAGTAGTCTCCTCTGCACAACCATCTCTCTGCTGTGATTTAAAGCGAGAATCCTTTTTGTGCCTGCCAAGAGAAAGCTCCCTCCAATTGCTCAAAGCTCAGATGAGCTACTTCAAAAGAAAATAAGCATTTATTGTTTCCTCTCTAGCAAAAACATACTCTAGAGTCTCAGGTTTATTATAGACTCCTACATTTGTGCTCCAGCTCCTAATAATGCCCATGGTGAACAGGCATGAAACAAGGAAAGAGCAAAACAAAAGCAAAATGGACTAAAAGCTGAGCAGCATGCTCATTAACAGTGTAATCAAGAGCTCCCTGCTGTCAGCAGGTATCTTTTAAGTGATTTTGCTAGATTCTTGCTTGGATTTCATCAGACTCTGACACCCTAGCAAGTACACTTGCAAGGAGGGCTGAGTACAAGACAGGAAATAACATGCTGGCAAGCACAACAGAGCCGAAGAGGACAGAGACCCCATGCCTGACCCCTTCCCTGGCACAGACAGCAACAGCATAAGCCAAGAGGAAGGCGTAGGAAGGAGCTGCCGAACCCCAATTGTGTGAAGAGGATTGAGCTCTGATAGCACTCTCCTCCTTTAGCCTCACCCATGAGCATCACAAGTAAGCAGTGCAAAGTCTCAGAGGCAAGCCTGGTTAGTTGAAAGTTTTAAGTATCCTAGTCTCATTATTTTTCTTAATTCCCCATTCTTTAAGCTTCTTATTGTGATACTGAACACATCTATGGCTTGATAACACACACCTTTGTCCTTCGTTATCCAACTATGAAACAAAACCCAGTCCCATCTGATGGGCTTGTCCCTTTGAGATATAACTGCTCACACGCAGGGAACAATTCCTGTGCTCAAGTACACTTGGGGAGTCTCCAGCACAGGGAAATTATTCTAGCACATGAGGATGTGCTTAACTTTTCATATGCAGAAGTCCTATCAACTTTAGAGATAAACAGTTTTTCAATATCATAACTGGATATAAGCCTTTACTGCACAGTGACAAGTAAAGGATCTTTAACACAGTCCCAGCCAGCATGGGCTCATGAAAGGCGGGTCCTGCCTGACCAACCTGATCTCCTTCTATGACCAGGTAACCCACCTAGGGGATGAGGGAAAGGCTGCAGTTGTTGTCTACTGGGACTTTAGTAAAGCCTTTGACACAGCCTTCCACAGCATCCTCCTAGAGAAGCTGGCAGCTCATGGCTTAGACAGGTGTACTCTTTGCTGGGTAAAAAATGGGCTGGATGGCTGGGCCCAAAGAGCTGTGGTGAACAGAGCTAAAGCCAGTTGGCGGCCAGTCACAAGTGGTGTTCCCCAGGGCTCAGTATTGGGGTCAGTCTTGTTTAGTATCTTTATCAATAATCTGGATGAGGGGATCGAGTGCACCCTCAATAAGTTTGCAGATGACAGGCTGGATCAGTGGGCTAAGGCCAACTGTATGGGGTTCAACAAGGCCAAGTGGGTCACAATAACCTGATGCAACACCACAGGCCTGGGGAAGAGTGGCTGGAAAGCTGCCCAGCAGAGAAGGACCTGGGGGCATTCGTCAGCAGCTGGCTAAACATGAGCCAGCAGTGTGCCCAGGTGGCCAAGAAGGCCAACAACATCCTGGCTTGTATCAGCAATAGCATGGCCAACAGGATGAGGGCAGGGATGGTGCCCCTGCACTCAGCCCTGGGAGGCCGCACCTCGAATGCTGTGTTCAGTTTTGGGCCCCTCGGGACAAGAAGGACATTGAGGTGCTGGAGCGCATCCAGAGAAGGGCAACGGAGCTGGGGAAGGGTCTGGAGAACAAGTGTGATGGGGAGCGGCTGAGGGAGCTGGGGGGGTTTAGCCCGGAGAAGAGGAGGCTGAGGGGAGACCTTATCGCTCTCTGCAACTCCCTGAAAGGAGGTTGTGGTGAGGTGGGGGTCGGTCTCTTCTCCCAAGTTACTAGTGATAGGATGTGAGGAAATGGCCTCAAGCTGTGCCGGGGGAGGTTTAGATTGGACATTAGGAAAAATGTCTTTACTGAAAGAGTGGTCAGGCACTGGAACAGGCTGCCCAGAGAGGTGGTGGAGTCACCGTGCCTGGGGGTGTTCAAAAAATGCGTAGATGTGGCACTTCAGGGCATGGATTAGGGGACATGGTAGTGTTGGGTTGACAGTTGGACTTGATGATCCTAGAGGTCTTTTCCAACCTTAATGATTCTATGATTCTAGTCTTTGGATTTTTCCCAAACCAGTTTACAAAGAAAACAATGCTGCATGTGGCCTGCCAGCAGGGATTTTCTCAGCTTTAATAATAGGCATTGAAAATCTCCCCCATCTATGTCAGCAGTTCCTGGGCCCACCCCCCCGCCCACGCCCATTTACATGCCTTTAGAAGATCCCTACATGAGCAAGTCAGAAGTGAGTCGCAGCACACACTGCTAAGGCACTGAATTTTGCTTTTATTTCTGACTAGTCAAGTTGGATATGCAGGAGGCAGCTGGACAAAAATAACTTGAGATATATGAGGCATTTGGGAACGAACTGACATGTTCATCAGTAAATCCTACGGTCTGTGCCAACTGATTTTTTTTCTAAAAGCATCTACAGTATTAATGAACTAAGTAGCAATTTCTTCCATTGTTAACTTTCTCCTTGCAGCTACACAACACTGTTAATAAACATCCCACCTCAAAGTCGCAGTTTGTGGCTTGTCAATACACAGCACAACAGTTACAGCAGCTTTCAGAAATCCTGCAGCATCCCAGAAGGGCTCGAGCCTTTCAGCAGCAACCACATCACCTCAGGCTGTACACTTGTTAGCTCTACCTACTGCCAAACCGGGGGAGCAAGAGGGCAGATCTCCTCCATAAAAAAACACCCCAGTCTGTTAATCCCAAAACATCCCACTCCCATCACAGGCTGAGGAACCTGAAGGAGCAAGGCTGCAGCTTACCAAGCTACAGTTACAAAATTGTAAAGACCCTTTCCAGAGCCTGCTATCCATTATTCATGCCACTGTTTTCCTTTGTACCATAGGAATTTCACACATGGTAGGAAGTTATTTTTAGTGCCATATGTGGTGTCAAAACGTTTAATGGTTGTATGGGTTCACCCACCTCCACAGCTATGGATCAAGCCAGTGAGATTTAGTTCAATTATTTTTTTTGTGCCCCTCCTATTCTGTTCCCTGAGCCCTAGCTAAGTACTAATGGGAAATATGCCTATAAGATTTTTATTTCTTATCTTTTTAGCCTGAACAACATAATAGAATTAACACAGTAAATTACAGAAGCACATAGCTTATTATAAAGCTGTTATGGGACACTGAAATTAGACTTTGTATCCTCTTTGCAAGCTACCTGCAGGAGCAGCAGCAGGGAATTAGCACTGATACTTTGCCTTTGCTTGGCTTGCTAGGGCAGGTTTCACCAAGTGCCTGGAAGCACGAGGGGCAAGGGCCCGCTTATCTAGGCTGCACTGGAGCCATATCAATTTGAAATTAATTGATATAAAAGCCCAGTTTCCTGTGAGGTTATCTTGGCTTGAAAGCAAACCAACACAAACTATGTTTTAATACAGCCTACTATACAAGCATTGACCATTTACACTGCTGTAATTAGAGGCTTCTAATGTTTCTCACCCTCTTAAAACAGCAGCTCCTTTTGTGTGGCATACAAGGTTTTGCAGGTTGCTTACATGGCCTTTAGAATAATGTTCTTTCAAAGCCTAAAAAAAAGCAGGAGAAATCTGTTTATAAGCATGTAGTTGTACTACCTAGAAAATGAAGTGACCTGAACTCAGCTATAACTATAAACAGTCCTTCTCATCATATTTACCATGTTGCTGGCCTGTGAGAAGACAAAACTCCACACTATATGTTTTTCTTATAAAGTAATCTCAAAATTTTGGGTTGTGAAGAGCACTGCTCCATGGCCACCCGGGGTACCATTTGATAGAGTTGTTTGAACAGCCACAGCATTCTCTGCAGACTTTTGAAGTGAATCTGTATGGGGGGGGAACACTTTGGAGAGGGGAGTCTTCTCATCTGTGATCAAGACAATGAATGCATGTACTACGGGCAGAACTGACAAATGCACACTTGTATATAGGAAAAACACATTAGTCAATATTGCTGCATGAGAGGGAGTTAGAGTCCTCAAATTCACAGCTAGACATTAAATACACAGAGAAGAGGTTTCTTTCTTACAAAGTTATCTTTCACCAATTTACATCTTGAAGTATAAGCAATAGATCCTGGCTGCTGCTCTGTCACATATCCCTTTCACCTACATCACTATACTGAGACTACAAAACACATAGTGGTGGTTTTGCCTGGTGGAGGAATGAGTCATCCCACCACAGCTTTGAACCTCAGCAAATCACACTTAAATTTTGGAGGAGAACAGGATTTGATGCCTGTGCAAGGTGATGCATGCAGACATTTAGACCTCCCCCCCCCCCAAGAATAATTCATTATCTATTGAAAACAGCAGCAGGTTTTTAGCTGCTTTGTTCAAGTCTTTATTAATTCAGTATGAAGTTATGGGTAGAAAAATCTTCTGCTCTCTGCTTAGGTTATGGAGGATCCTCCTGCACTGGGGAGGTCCATCCCCTTCCTCTGCACATTCATAGCCCTGGCCAGATCCCACGGGAGTCTAAACAAGTAACCAGGGGGAGCTGAGAGCACCCCAGCAGCACAGGAGAACTGGGTAATGGTACAATAATCAGCATGACTTGCTATTGCCACTGGGGAAACTTTATGTAAGAGCATTATGGAAATAGCTCAAAGCTCCTGCTTCCAGCCCTAAAAGCAAACATGACATGGTTTCTCTGACATAATTTGAACAGCCATTGCCTTTGCTCAGCAGTGATGGAGACAGTCTGACTATGGCTCCAAAACACAAGACACCAAGTACCCCTGTTAATTAACACCTGATTTCCTGCCAATGCAAACCACCTTCTCTACTCAACCTCTGCCAACATACCTGTACCCTTGACTCCTCCTTAGGACTGGCAACCACCTGCAAGGACAGCTAAAAGCAATTCTGGGTTCCTCATAATTTGAATTCAGTGGATCATTCCTCTTACATTCAGACAATGACATTTAATTCTCACTAGATTATGCAGTGTATGTTTGAATTGTGGGCTACTGAGCTGTCCAAAAATGGGAAATAAATCCATTTCATCTCTTTTCTCTCCCTGTGCTTAAAATAATGCTCAGTTCACCAGCCAGGAATCATTGTTGTGATAGGTTACACAGAGATAAGAATAGATTCCTATATAGAGTGGGTACCAATATTTGATCTACATATAACACCAAAGTCCTTAAAGACTCATGAACAGAAAGGATACCTTCAACATGTAATATACATGCCATGCAAACAGTGAAAGCAGCTATTAACATGCATTTCTTAATACCATCTCATCTTACCCTGAAAATAAATGAAATTAGTCTTCAGACACTTGGAAGAAATGCATTTTCTTTTCTAACCGTATTCAAAATATTTGACATGCTTTCAAACCTGATTGTCTGTTAACACAAATATAATACTCCTTTCAGTTTAACAATATCAAGACAAACAATTTCATTGTATTTAGGCACATCTGTCTTAAGTGACAACAGCTAAAAATATGAAAAGCAAGAGTATCAAAGAATTTATTTAAGGGGTTTTCAGTGTGGCAGACTGCTTCATTTCTGTGCTGTTTCACTTTCCTGCCTTTCTTCTCAACCAAAGACAGAGAGAAAGACACAAAATAAATAAATACAATGCACCTGCCAGAGACTTTTTTTAAAAAGAAAATTGCTGGAGTATTCTTGTCTTTAAATAGACAACATGTACCACAGCTGGAAGATTCATAAAGAAAAGAAACATTAAATGACATGTAGAGAAACTCAACAAATATCTTCCATCTACAAGTGCTCTGAAGCCCGATTTCTGCAAACATAGCTTTGATACCTTCACAGTTGTAGTCTTCCCTGATTAGTGTTTGACAGAAATTCTTTTAAAAGTCAAAATCAACCTATTACTAAGCACGTTTGCTACAAGGAGCTTTTACCAAGCTATTAATTTTTCTTGCATATTCTTACCTACATGCCCCTCTCTCTAAATTTGTGCAAATGTCTGGAGCACAGCTTTTGTTGTGCAGTTCAGTCCCCCCCCATCCCAATCTGCTGCGGAAGGGAGGATTCTGCATTCCCATTCCCCGAGTCCCTTCAGTTTTAAGTAATCTGTGAACAAACAACCCCCCCCCAACCATCCACTTTCAAATGCTAGCTTTATCATCACTCACCCAGAGTAGTGCTTTAATTCATGTCCCAGGGGAATACTTACAGACAACTGTCAGTGCAAGTGGCACCTTGAGCTTATTTTTGTTTAGCTCTGTCTTCTCCTCCGTAAAAATCTGTACATTCATTATCATCTGGAAAGAAGTCATGGCCACCCATCATTAGAGATATGCTCCAGAAAAGCCTCAAAGGAAAAGCAAACTTTCCTAGCTTTTTTTTTCCCTTGCTGTATGGGCTCTTCTGATGGAATTTCACAGAGGTTACTTTATTCTGCTTCTGGATGCTCTGCCTACTGTTTCTTTGATTCTCTGCAACAAATTTACAGTCATGAAATGTTTGAAATTGGCCTCTAGC
Organism: Morus bassanus; assembly: GCA_031468815.1. Classification (NCBI taxonomy): domain Eukaryota; kingdom Metazoa; phylum Chordata; class Aves; order Suliformes; family Sulidae; genus Morus; species Morus bassanus. Next base: position 11,971,971 of record CM062583.1, read on the forward strand.
CAGAATCTGACAAGGTTTCCCCGGGTGATTTTTTTCTCTCCATTTAGTTGATGCATACCAAACTCCACTGTTTGTCTACACACACACAAAAATCAGAATATTAGCCCTGAGAGGCACCGGTACACCTTTTTTTTTTTTTTAAGCAAGCCATTAGAATAAGTGCAACAAAATTGCACTGAGGGAGTTGGTCATGCAAGGCACATATTATCAGTGTCCAAATCAACAGACTAGTTTCTGATGACCTCCTGCTCTATGATGCTGATTCACAGATTTGGAAGGCACTAAGGTTAGCTGTGTTTGGCCATTAAGGAGAGATGTGTTTATGATCCCCTGGGGTACAGAAGCAAGCTGCCACTCCACCAAAAGCATATGCTGGCAGAGGTGCCTTGTGCAGAAAGAACCCCAAGTTCTCACATTACTTTGTATGCCCCAAGCTCAGTTGGCCACAGTGTAATCATGAATTTTACATGAATGACAGTACTGATCTTCAAGATAAGAATGGAATTTTTCCCCTTTTTAAATTAATATTTTCCCTTATTTCCACAGAATCCATGAAATGCAAATGCACACCATGGAAAGGAATGCACAAGTGAAGTCAACTGCTCGGCAAAATATTCATAACGGTTTAACAGAAATCCTTGTTGGCAAGTGCCTTAGGATGTAGGCCCTCAGTGGCATCCATCCAGTGTTTCCTGAGAAAGCACAGAGGAGAAAACTCTAAAGAACAGATGTTATTAATTCTTAAAAATGACATTTTTCCCCTATAACTAACTTTCCATAGTTATTAGGAAGCAATTGAAAATTCCAACGCAAATAGGTCTGTCTCACTGCTTGAAATTTTTAGTTCTGTGGAATATACTGCAACACCCGTTTTTTGTTGAAATTAAAGGCAGATGAAGGCACATTGAAGTCTGCAGTTCCACATTAGATAGAAAAATCAAATTGAGCTAGCTTTGCCTAAGAGACCATCTAAGTACTGATGCAATTCATCCTTTCCTTTACATGTTCGGTTTAGTCCTAGATACAGGGAATGGTTCAGGCTGTGCTAATCTGATTCCAAATAAGAGTTTAAATAGTATGTTTCATATACTCTATTTTTCTGTTACATATAACCTCTGGTTGTCTTGAGTAGCTTCTCTCAGAAAATAGTTAACTCTGCTTTACATCAAGAACTATGCAAACAGCTGAAGGGGGTACCTGCACCACATGGTGGACTGGCTAGATTCAGGATTGTTCCTCTGTCATTTGCCTTGTTCTGATAACAGTGATTTTCTTTCACTTGAAGTGTTACATGCTATTCTTTTTGAACCAGCAAAGTCAAACTTATTTTTCACTTCTATCACTATTTATGCCAGTGCTCATTACCCTTTAAGCTCAATGGTCCAGCCTGTTTCCCACCCACAGCTAAGATAAGCCAGGGCAAATACAGCAAAGCACAACTGGATGCTCTGGGTTAGCTGTGGCTGTGTTAGGGTATGCTACATCAAATATATCCCAGTATAATGGATTGCAGACATCAGGTAAGAATTGGTACAGGAATACACAGTCACAACAAAGTCAGCTAAATTTGGGAAAGCCGAAATCAAGCATAACTTCTGTCAGTGAGCTGGCAAGAAGATGACCATAAGTCTCTTCCCAGCTGAACACCAAACATCCCTTCAATCTCAAGTTTGCTGTTGTGTGGAAGCTTTCCAGTATTTAACACTATGATCACCAATTCTTTTTAACCTTCTACATTTGATTTCCTGTTCATTCTCTCCCTCAAATAAAATACAATTAATTTTATTCTGGCACTACAAGGACAAAAGGCAAAGACTCACATCTAACAAGCTGATGCCCAACAGTAATGAAGAAATCTGTGCTTGAATTTAGTCTAGTTTTCTCACATTTCACTGATAACTGAAACCGATATGCACAAATACATACAGAGGGTTTTTTTTTTAAACACATGTATTAATCCATTCCCCATTCCTTTCGTTTTCTTCAGCTGACAGTCCAAAGGAAAAACGCTGACCAAAATATATATCGTGACAGTATTATAACCACACGAGAAAAATCAGGAATATCTTTTTTTTCAGCTTGAATTCTGAATCCAGTCAACAGTATCTGAGATTAAAAACAACCTACACACTTTTCCTGGACCTTTCTTAAAAGTGATGCTATCAAATCTCAGAGTTAAATTTTTGTTAGCAACCATAAAAAGTACCTGCATAAATAGCAACTTAAGCATGAAGAGTAAGTCTGAATTGCAAGTCATCCATAAACACAGGAAAATTTGAAAGCAAAATAGAATGCAGTAAGTTTTAATTAAGAATAAATTAAAACTTTACAACCACTCTTAATACTACTCTTTTCTACCAGTTTCAGTAGGAAAACAGGTAGTAACTGTCACCTGCCAAACTGCTAAAATAGTCTAACTACTGTAGAAAATATATAGAGGATTTTTTTTATATAAACTTTTCTATGCATGTTCTTTACTCCCCCCCATCCCTTTTCCCTGCCCCCGCTATGATTTTACTTCCCTTGCTACCCCAGATATTGTGCAATTTTCCCAGCAGGCATTAAGTGCAACCCTCTGGCTGGAGAGCTTCCTAAAAGGAGCAGTGGGGGCAGGAGGAACTTCAGCTGTGGAAATTGAAGCTGTAGATCTCCAGCAGTCTCAGTAACTTCATCAGTCTTCCTCTGCAGACCTCCCCTGCAGTCTGAGATGGAACTTGTATGCCCATACCTGAGCTGCAGTATTTCACTGTGTGCTGTCTCCTCTCAGTCCTATGAAAAGTCTATTTTTTTCCAGAAAGCTAATGATAGTTAGTATTTCTTCTTGGGAAAAGTAACATTTTCATTGGGTTTTGGCTACTCCAAATGTTTAAAGGGAATCAGTAGGGACATATACAACCCAAGTATGTCAAAATAGGATGCTAGAAGTACATCTGATGGAAAAAACATCCTTGGTGCTACAATACACACATGATTTGAAGAAGTCAGTCAACTCTTTTGGGGCCATGCAGGGATTCTATTCCCTGGGTGGTGACTAGTGGGTGATTTGTAAAAGTCTGATTAAACAGCTCATTAGCACCAGCTAAATTTCTATTAACTACTGAGGGATAAACTGGAAACTTTGATTTCTGTTAGAATAAGTAACCCAAAGTTTATCCTCGTTTTCAGGACAGTTTGTGTCAACTGGACACAACAGCTTTTTCTTTATTGTTTTGATCATTAAATGGACAGATAAGATTATTCTTCAGCAGTGCTCCTCAGTGATTTCCTACTGACTGCAGCAAAGGAGGCAATCATATTCCTATCCTTTCAAGCTATGATCACGATGTGAACATTTATTCCTTCCCAACTTCTAGTATCCATAAGGAAGCATATATAGTATACAGAGTAATGTCTCCAATATTTAACATGTCACTGGTGAGCCATGAGAATGCTTAGAACACACACAACTGAGTCTCTTCACTGTTGTTATTCCTAACTTTCCCTAAAGCTGCTCTAGTGTAAAGAACCTTGATTCCACATTTAGTATGCCTGCTTTTAGTGTGTACTACACACTGGATACCCCAAGATAGAAAAAATTTTTTTCTTGGAACTTCATTTTGTCATACTGTGATTGTGAAGAGTCTGTGGAAGATGCTGCTCAGGCTCATGTTTAGTCATTAATCCTGAAAGCATCTAATAAATTGATCACCTTGAACTAGCTGAAAAGCAGTAACCATATTAAAAGATGAATTAAAACGACTATTTCTGAGCTGGAACTCCCACAAGGGACATTAAAAATATGAATTCCAAGTACATTAATTAATTTGAAATAACTTTAGTGTCCATAGAAATATGCTTTTAAAATACACATGGAATATCACTATTATTTAGTGCACGTGTTCTTTGAAGTCCATAAAACCCATACTTTAAACCATTCTCTTAAAAAAAGCTGTGTGTTGCTTATGACATTGCCCAGAGTTTGTGCATTGTTATGGCAGAGAGTACAGGAGCCTCCAAGCCTGGTGCAAGTCAGGCAGTAGAAGCATCCGCGCTGGCAGGATGAGCTCCCCAAGGCACAGTCTGGAGGTGGGGAGCACTGTCAGTGCTGACCTGTAACAGACCCCTCACGCCTACCAGGACTCTTGCTCTCATCTACTGGCCAGAGAACTGCTTTATGTCCTTTCCTTTGAAAATAAAATAAAGCTATATGGTTTATTAGTGCATACAGGGGTGACGTTTTGCAAGGCAAACAGCTTCCATTTTATCTGCTGCATTTCCCTAATGGCTGCCATGGATTTCTATTTGTGTCACCACATGTCGTGACCCTTGATATTTGCCACTATTGGGCACATTTGTTTCTGTATTCCTGCATTTGCAAACACTTTCCTTGGGTTTTATGGAATTTGTCTTAGACATGTGTTCAGCCAGTTTCTACTCTCCAAACTGTTAGTTACTACCTTTAAGAGCTCACATATGGTCTGGAAATAGTGAAAAAGATCAAGCACAGTGCTCCTGATGAAGAGGTGAGGATGGGAGGAAAGAGGTCTAGGCTAACCAGAAAATCTAATTTCTATAGTGACAGTAGATTTGCTTTAAAAAGTTCCAATTATTTTAACATCTTCTACAAAAATACTCCTGTTACAAATGCACCATCTCTTTTCACAGCAACCTATAAAGGTAAATACTCTTATTCTTTAAGCAGGTCAAGACGACAGCATATGCATGAACTTCCTGAAATTCTGCCATCTTGGTGGGAGGTTAATATATGCCTGTGCCATTAGCAGGCTGAGACGCATCATTTGTGTTAGATACAGCAATTGTTTATGATTCTAGCTTCAGCTATTTGCGCCAATGCTTAAACGCACTGGGCTGATGTAGTTTAGAACATGCTAGGGAATAGCACATCCCTCTCCATCTGCTCATTTTGACCACAAAATTAGATCAACTAAAACAGATAGTAGTAATAAAGAAATCTAGAAAGAAGTGTGTTGGAAAAATATGAAGCAGAAAAGTTAAAGAAGCATTTTTCATTACAGCAACAACCGAATTCTTTCTTCAGGTACAGACACAACAGCATAACCACACTCTCCTTTTACTCAGAAAGCTCTATGTCATACTTTAGGAATCTGGCTGGCCTGCCCTGTATTTGTCCTTCTCAATGCCACCCATGACCACTAATTTGGTGAACGCACTGCAACAGTATTAACTGAAAGAGAATTAAGAGCTGGGAACTAGCTCGCCCTATGGTAAACTCCCTCCTTGTCACCATTTTAGCAGAGGACACTGGTTCCTACCCACATGGTCTAGGACAACTCCCATGTCCAGCCTCCGGCCAAACAGGGACCAGCATGGGTGGCGGCACAGCTCTTGCCATCAGAGCTGGGATCTGCCGTCAACACACATGCAGGATTATTTACCACCAACAAGCCACCAGGAGTCATCAGATGTGTTTCATTGCTGCTTTTGGCACTCCCACAGTCTGCTGCCACAGTTATTTGTTATGTTTAGAAGGTTTGATTGTCCTCCTGCATGGGAACAGAAACCTGGACTCCTCATTTTAGGGTATTGAAGCAGCCGTGGCCTCAGCATAGCCAGCCACCAGCATTTGCCAAGCCTGGCTGCCACTGCCCAGCACAGCGAGTCTGCAGCTCATTTCTCCTCTCTGGAAAGTCACAGGTGCTGGTGCTTGGCTTCAGCAATTGCCAAGCACACACTTGTGTGATACTCCAAAACACCCTCTCAAAACAGTACTACCGTAAAAAGCCTGTTAATTGTACCAAATGCTCCTTCCAGGCAGCATGGAGAGCAACACCCCAGTGGAGGGGGTGGGGTGTGTGTGTCTGTTGTTTCCTACTCTGCAGGTGGGCTGCAGAGGTAAGCAAGAGAAAGAAAGACTGTAACTAATAAGGAGCAATAGAAATAAAATTTCAGTAAGTGTTTTGAAACAGCAGCCACAGCAGGAACACTCCTTTGATGCTAAAGTTTATCAGCCAAAAAAATAAAATGAAAATTTCATTCAAACTCTCCTACATATACAAGCAACAAACCTGATTCACACTAGCCCAATTCAAGCACAGCTCTGCTGCAATGGCAGGGTCAGGCTAGGACCAACCTACAGCACACACACACCCCACACAGCCTCGGAGGGGTGCTGGCAGCATCAGCTCACTCAGGAGGGCAGAAAGGTGGAGTGACAACACAACTCTCAATGCACCAAAGAAAGGTGCCTGTGCCAGTGCAGGAAGCCTGATGAAATCTCCCCTGTCAACTTCAGGCTCAAATATGTCATCTCCATATACCCTATGATGGCAGGGAATACTGCTTTGATTTGGAGGAGCTCTACTCAGTCCCATGAAATATTTTGTTAACAGCTGGGAAGCTACTTGTGTGGATCTGGAGAATCCAATACTCTGAGAAATACTCTACTAATAATGAAAACATATACTCAAGACCTCAGCAGCCAATACATATGGCACCCCAGCCTTCACTGAACCAAGGAGCCAGAAACACCCTGGAAGAGTTGGTACTGGGAAGAAGCCATTACAACTGGGGAAATGCCCATCATAAACTGTTCAGGATTAACAAGAGTATTTCTATCCCAAAATGGGAAGAGATTACGGCTGTTAAAACAGTACATGTCACTTGGTCTCAGTTGGTCTCCCCTTTATTCAAAGATGACAAGAACATGGTTTTCAATACAAGAAATAAGGGTAGGGGAGTCATTTCTTCTTCCTCTGTCCAAGAAACCTTCTAACTCCTTTATCCTTGCTTTCCCCACATTCATTAAATTCTCCTTTCCATTTCACTTCTTCCTCACTCCCACGTCATTAAACTCAGTTTTAAACCATAAAAATAATTAAAAGGTTTTACTTAGTTTCAAACTCATGTTTTTCCATACATTCTGAAACCCAATGGAAATTCTGTGTCCCTCTGTGCACCTTTTGTGCATTGCTCAGGGCCCTCCTCATTACTTGTATTTGCTGCTGCTGGGAATGATTGCCTTTCCCATGGCAGTTACTACAAAATGACAAAAACATCCTTGGCTTCCTTTCCCCAATCTCCATCTGAATACAGATGAGGTGTATCACTAGTTTGTGCCAGAAACCACCACGCTTGGATTACAAGTCTTCAAGTCTCTCCCACATTCTGCTGAGAAACACTCGATTTTCCTGTGTGCTGGAAAGTATTTCAGGAGAACTTTTGTTCAGGATTTGTTATAAACTTGTCAGACCAACTGCTAACCTCTATCAAGAGCCCAATGCAAAACCTGCATTATTTGACTAATTTGAAATAAATTCTTTTAATATTACCGATACAACTGCTACTACCTGTGTCTTCAACGAACTTCCCAATTCTTTATTAGCACTAAGTTAAATAGCCAAAATAAGACTCCCAGTGCTTTTGTTTTTAGTTTAGAAAATAAAAATCTGAAAACCAGAGGAAGAAGGCTGCTTTCCTAACCAGGCATAACTGTTAGCTTTGGTCCGACAGGAAAAACCCACTCCCCAAGGTCTCTGGCTACATGGATTCATCACCTCTACAAATAACTTGCTATATAGTTTATGGTTATTTCAGTTGCTTTTCAGACTAATTTCTGTGCTCTCGAAGCGTTCTTAAGGCTTTGCTGCTGCTTATATCTTACATGGCCTATTCTAAATTACTTAACAGAAAAATTCTTATTTTTTTCTTTATCTGCCCCAAATACTCCAGGGGTGTGCTACACATGAATCACATTTCTAACCAATTTATCTTATTCCAGATGGGGATCCTCATACCTTGAATTCCAAACAGACTATCATTTTATTGGTCTTGCCCACCACTCTGTCGGACCACAGATCAATCACCTGTCCACTCCAGAATACATTGCTTTGGGATTTTGCTTTGTCTAGATGCAATTTTTTTTTTGTTTGGTTTCCTCTAGAAACTCCAATCCTTTTTTTTAGATGTTTTTAAAACTATGTTTAAATAGTTAATGATTTGTTTGGCTATGGTTATAAAGTCTAAGAAGCAGACTTCTACAGTATCTGCTTTTATCAACAAGCTTTATACATAAACACTTAGGTATTTATAATACAAAATAGTAATTAATTTCAATTAGACTGAAGAAAGTTTAATCTAAGGAAAAATCCACACACTCTAGCAAAATACAGCAAAAGTACCAGGGCAGATTATGCAGAGATACTGTCAGAGGTCTCTGACACCTTTCTAATGAGCAGCTCCAGCATTACTGGAAAGACCACATATCCAGCTCTTGATAATCAGTTGCTGAAGTAATGATGGTTTCAATCACCCTGATGAAGTTGATGACAATGATTAAAATGGCTACTTAAGACATCTTCTTGATTAAAGTGATATTTAATCCATAAATCATGAAATTCACTCCTGTTTGGCTTCATGACATATCATTCATGAAACCCAGACAAGAAATTTTCCTCTCAGGTGACAAGCCCCTTCTCCATTCTTTCCATTTACCCTCTCATACATGGGATGAGGTAGGCTTCACCCACCTAAGAAACCAGATATTAGACAATTACCAAGCACTTCTATAGTTTCCATCTTTCACTAACACTGCTTCTTGTACACAACAGCAGCCCAATATTTTACATTTCTAATAGAAACGAGAAATTCAGCCTTTGGCATTGTGACTTTTGGACTCCGGGCAATCTTACAGCCTTCAAACATGCAGTAAGTCATCATCTTATTTTTTCATCATCAACCAGAATGTAAATGGCTTATGATTGCTAGCATCTAAAAAAAAAAATCTAACACATACTAATAGTGAACCCTTTCTTCTTAAATAGGCATGTGATTACCCCAATGTGATTACGTAGGGGGAAAAAAGAATATTAGCACATTAGGGTATCTTCAGCTATTGCTCTGACAATGCTTATTGAAATTCCCTCTATGCACTGTTATTCCTTCCCAGTATTTGTAAGATATTAGTGGAAACAGTAAATTTCAGCAGAAGACTGCTAAACAGAAGGGTTTCAAGTAATACTGGGGCTGTAATTACTTCAGGCTATTGTAGCCATATAAAAATAGTAACTTCTGAGGAAAGAAATTAATAGCCCAGTACAGTAATATAATTAGCAATAGCTTTCTAAGCAAGATTAATCCATTTAATCCATGGAAAGGAAAAGCTGCATGTTAGAGAACTTAATCTATATTGGCTCAATTAACTAAATACGAATCAAAGGTTCATTCAATCCGAAATCTAAAGTTACATCTTTATATCTTGCTGGTCTACGTTTACAGTAAAAGTTATCACCAATAAATCTATAAACACTGCTCAATTCAAACTGAGAAAGCTCCCAGAGCAAAGCATAGCCTATGGAGGTTGAGCAGAGAAGCTGTTACACCCAATGGTAAAACACAGACTGTTAACAAAGAGTAGCAACCAAAAAGCACCTGATCTCTGCAACACTCTGGAAAGCTCACAGACCAAGCACAGCTCAGAGGGAAAGGCAAGGTCTCCCCTTCTCCCAATTCCCCTGCTAGCTGCAGGACTTGTCAGACACCTGCATCCATCTATTCCCACCCACCTCAGTCATGTGTTGTGCACTACATTGGCTTCACTTGTTCCTTACACTACTGGTTGTAAAGAGGACTACTGATGTCCATAAACTGCATTTTGCCTTAAAACTCTTCCCTACCAAAATACAGCTACAGCATCAACTCTTGGAATAGCATTGGCTCAGCAGTCATTTCACAAGTGATCTCAGCAGGTGAGTCCCCACACCCCAGCACCTCCCAGGAAGGTCCTCGGAAGCTTTTGCCACCCCTGCACAGATACCTCCACCCAGTGCAGCTTGCTGCCTATCAGGACCAGCCTCAGGCCCTCCAGATTTCCTGGAGACTTGGCCAAAACCAGAATCTTTTTTTTTTTTAAAAGAACACCCTGAATAACTCATCTCTGTTATCCCTGGTATAAATCACAGCCTAGAATAGCAGCACTATTTTTAGAAGAATAGCAGCAAACTATCAAGCATGACACAGAAAAAGAACTAGAGCATGAGATACCATAGGAGAAACCCTGAGAAGGACAACTGGAGACTTTATATAAAGATACCACAAAAAGAAAGGAGGGGGCATACTGCAGCCGTAGGGCTTTGTATTAACTGTAGGAGAGAAGCCATATTCCCTCCATTCCTACCACCTCAAGTCCACAGCATTGGAGAATTTTCTGAATGGAAAGATAAAAAGTAGGAAGAGACTGTTACAGATGAGAGCTGTTGGAGGGGAAGAAGTTGGGCATATGCAATGCTCACAGTACTCAATCTGACTGTAGAATCAGTAGTCATCTACCACCCCAGGCTACAGGAAACAGGTTTATAAAAAAAGGTGTGGGTTTTTTTTTCCTCCCTAATTTAGCCCCTAAAATTAAATCCCTGTAACTTTCTCTGGCCTGACTTCAGGAGAAAAAGTAGAGGTAACTAAACATCTCTCAAACTGGAAAGCTTTTTTTACTAGCAATAATAGTGCTTTTTTTTTCCTCTAGCCACTTTGATTCCTTAAAAAGAAGTCAGCTCTGCTGGAAAAATCACCTGTATAACAGATTAGTCAATCTACTTCCTCCACTACACCTAGCTCAAGCCATTTGTCAGACTGATGGGTTAGGAGGAACAGCTGTGGGTCAAGAACACCCAGGCACCAAACATCAGAGGCTTTACCTGCAAATCCCTCTCTGGTTTTGCTCTCATGTGATAATGCTGAGCAAAAATTTTTATTTCTAGCCACCTCTTTTTCTGGTAGGGAATTGCCAAGAAAAACAAGGGATCCTATTTTCAGAGCAAATTGCCCCACCTAGTTTTGCAAAGTAGTTTCCCCTTACTGACCTGGGTCTATCTGTCTGGCTTATATCCATCTGAATACAAGAGAGGTTGACAGAGTTGTTCTCCAAATCTATATTAATACTTGGCACCCAGCTCTCCCAAAGCCTGTCTCAAGATTAGGTGACACTCACTCTTTCCCCAGGCCTTGGCTTCCTCCAATTCCTCTGCTGCAAACAACCAGAGCCTCCCAAAATGTCAGCCCCTTCCCTGTGTCTTTGCACCTGGGTGAATCCTATTGTAACAACGCTTATGAATAACATAATTAAAACAAAACCAAAAAAACCAGCTACAAACTCACCAGGAGTAAAATCAGAGTTTTATGAGTGGTTGCTCTTTTTCTGCCTGCCCACCTATAATTTCATGTCTTACTGTATTAACAGAGAATGAGAGAAACAAGCTCTTCTACTCAAGGTGAGAAAGCATCCAGAACCCATAGACATAAATGCAGTATTTCAAGTAGTATTAGATTAGTAAGAAACCCTTCATTGTATGGAGCAGCACTACTCCTGAAACAAAATAGCTTCATGATTATCTTTGCTTCTTCAGCTGTATTAGAGTGGAGACATTTTGCAAGTAGCTAAGCACTTCACTGCGATCTGCATGTGCAGATGCTCACCAAGTCCTAGCAAAAAAGATGCTTACAATAAGACATATTCTTATTTTGCATAGTACCAGTGATATTCCTATAAGGACTTTGCTAGGAAGTAACTGCAGTATTCGCCATTAGCAGTAGACATAACTTTAAATATAGCTTGAGAGGTACTTGCTAGCATTTTTAACAGCTTGCTATGGATCTGTGAAGAGAGTGAATTAAAGTATTTAAATGGTTTGAGGAAAGTTTTTTTTTCTGTAGATGACTGCCTAAGCAAAGTGGCTTGAATTATTAGGATACAGATTGTCACAGAAAATTTCTGAAGCTGCATAATAGATGCTATAGCTTTGCTTCACAAAACAGTCACAATTAATGTGTCCTTAACACTGGCAAATGGCACATGAAATTTTAAGCAAGTATCAAACATGACTCTTAATGGGAATTTTATGAGCCACTCTCATTACATTCTTATTTGTTACATTTTAAGTTACACCCATGAAAGTTAGCATAGCTCCTCAGCATGCAGGCTGTTTTATTGGATAGTTGGACAGTATGCAGTGCTTATTGTGGCATAAAGCACACTCTAAATAAGCCACGGATTTCTCTATTCTGGAAAGCAGCAGACAACAAACTTGCTATTTATCCTTGGGTGAAGGGGAAAACAAAGGAAATATTCTCTTACCAAGCAGGTACATTTTCAAAACAATCAACCATAGCTCTGAACAGAGTGAAAGTTCTAAGGTAAAGCTCCAAAACTGTTGTACTCTAATACCTTAATGCCTGTTCAGTCTAATAAACTCAGTTAGCATGCCATAGAACAAATAAAATAACTACTACAGAAAATCCAGCACAAACCAAAGGGGAAATGAGTAGAAAAAAAAACAAACAAAACCAAACCAACAACAACAAAAATATTTCCAAACACAAACATTTTCTCAGAAATGGCACATTTTGGAAACAAACCTCCTGCTCCCAGAGCCATACCTCAAGAGCTGCCTCCTCTTAGCAGGACAAAACCCTTCTGGTGCAGACACATAAGGAGAAGTAGACCTAAACATGCAGCCACTGGTGTGGAGATAAAGGGTGTCCTCAGTGATTTCAGCTGTGACTGCAAACCAGGTGAACAGCTTCATCTAATGCAGACGTGTGGGTTGCCTGTAGGTGGGAGCCTTACCTGGGGCAGTGTTATACTCCCACTCAAACCTCTCCTTAGCCCTGGGCAAAAGGAAAAAAACCTTCTTATTAGACCAATGGGTTTCAGCATCAAGCTCATCCAAGCACCTGCACTCAGGGGATGAGGTGCCTGGAAGAGCAGCTTTGAAAGTAAAATATTTTTCTGCTATTTTGTAAAGTCAGTGTGTTCAAAAGCACTTGGACTAGCACCAGTAAAGTAAGGCAGATTTCAAGCAAAAAGCATGCATTCCCTTGTGTGGGAGCAGGCTGGGCCTTGGCTGAGATTTAAGGTGCTCGGTGCACTGCGAGCGGAGCGGGCGGTGGAAGGAGCTGCAGTGACGCGAGGCTTCACCCGGGGGCTACCTGGCATCAACAAGAGAGGCGTTTCTGGAGGCACTGGAGCAGAAGGTCTCTGGGGTTTGGATGATGAATAAACTCGGCATGGAGCGGTTCAGCGCAAACTACTGGGGATGCGTGTGAAAACACGACCCTGGGCGCAGGGGGAAGGGGAGGGAGATCCACAAAAGATGCTGGGGACTGTGAGGAGGGGTGGGCGCCGCGTCCCCCGTGCCTGCCCCAGCTGGGGGACCCTGGGAGGTGCCACCACCCCAGCGTGGTGCCCTGCGCCAGACGCCGGTGAGTGACACAGATTTCACCCCATCCCTGTGGCAGCTGCTGGGACACATAGATCTGTTTCACTGTGTTCAGGTGGGAAGTCATTTTGCTAAGAACTTGTGCTTCTGTTTACTGGCACTCCAGAATTAAGGATATTGCCACCTCTTCCTTTCTTCTCAGTTGATCCTCCCTGCAAATGCATTATTTTGGACACTTTGGCCTTTCTACCTGGTTCATTTAGCCTAAAACTGAGAGGCTTGCAGGCGAGACTGGGAGGATTGACTTCAGCAGCAGAAGACTTGGAATTTCCAGGCAGGTGCTGCTGCGTATGCTGAGATGCCAGAGACCCTGAGCCTTGTTGTCTCTAACTCCAGCTAACCCCAGCTGATCCTCCCACCAGCGGGGCTGAATGGAGAAAGCTTTTGTCCTCAGACAGATTAGTCTCGTCCCTCTTTGCGGCTCTGCTAACAAATGAAGCCTTTGCTTTAAGAGAGAGGTCACCGACGATAGCAGGAGCACGCCACTTCAGTAAGGAAAAAGGACTGAATTCAATAACACACAATAAATCTCATTTGTGACACTAAGTAGAGAAATGATACTGTTCAGCTTCGCTTACACACACAGAAGAGCAATCTGGGTGTTGGGAGTATAAAAACGAGTCAAAATACAGATTGATTCTGAAATCAGTTCTTTTTTTATCCTTTAAAACCATGGACAGGAATATACAGCTCCACAAAAATGGAGGCCAAACATACTGAACCAAAACATTTTCTGGGATGCTGCATGACAGTTTATCTAAGGTTATTTCCTTTCAGCCACACTCAGGCTAAAAACGGCTTTCATTTGCAGTTAAAGTAATCATGGTACACATTGCACACTCCTTGAAGCACAGTCTTTGTTATAGGCACTATGATTATTTTTCTTCTGTTTTTATTTCTGTTTTTACCAGTGAAAAAATAAACACAGTTGAAAATAAGCACCTTTCCCCCCCTTCTTCAATGTGTTTAGGCTATGTGGTTAAGTGGATATTCTCTCTAGCTATTTAGATGAATAAACTTTAAGTTGGAGCATTCATTTCTGTGTTCTAAAAAAAGTTTGTGTATGTAGTGTTACATATATATATATTATTCAGAAGCCCCAGATCCAACTCAAGGGTTTATCCGTGATTTTATTGACAACAGAATCACTTTTGTTGATATTTTAGTTGTCTTATTTTAGTGAATGGTTCAAGACTTTCGGCTGCTAAAAATGTTTCACAAGACTCGGCTATGCATTGAGAACGCTCAGACTTCATGTCCACATTAGGTGTTGTTTCATGCACGTCCACAGATCAGTTTTAAGGTAAACATAATTTGATGTGATATGGAAAAGATCTAGTGATCAATAAAGGAAAGCATGAAATCAGGTATAACTCTACAATAAAAGTCTATCTACGTAAATGAAGCCTGATTGACTCTACTTAATTAGCACTCAGCAAAAAGTCTGAAATATTGGATTTGTGACCATTAAGACTAATTCTGGGAACCAACCATTCCACTTTTACTTTTGGACATCTTAATGTCCTTGTTGACTAAATAGCGAGGACTGAAAAACTAACCAATAAATCAGGCACATGATTTGCAAAGGCAATTCTTCCCTTGCAGTTATTCCAACTATCCCAGCTGGATATTCACAGTGAACAAACCACGTTTCCATCACCTTCGTTCCATTTTTAAGTGCTTTTAATATGGGGATTTTCTCCAGGTCGCATCGACAGCCAGCGAGGGAGGAGTGGAGGGCACTGCCTGGTCTTCTCTCAGCTAACTAAGGAAGACAGGCAAAGTGCTGCCACCCAGATCCTACCCACAAGGACGGAGAGTTGCCTGTGAGCTGTTGTACCTTTCTAGAGCACGGGCATTTGCACAGTGCTGCGTTCTCATTATTCTCCGAAGCCACCTAGAGACAGCTTGAAGTTAATGTAAATGCAAAACTACTCTGCTACTTACTGGAGAAACTGAAATGAAATGTAGTTCTTTTCCAAGTCATCTTTTTATCTCAGTCCTGGGAGAATTTTCCATTTCTAGCTTAGGAGGCCTCCCCTACTGTGAAACCCCGTGTCGATTCCTCACCTGACGGAGGGGCCGAGCCCGCAGGATGCCTCCTCACAGCCCAGAGTGCTGCCTGCAAGGCTGAAGGAAGGACTGGTTTGCCCTGCTTGCCAGAGCGCGATGCGGGGCCTTGGTGTGACACCCACACCTCCGGCAATGGGGTGTCACTGCCACCTATGTAATAGAAATGTCTATTAGTCAAATGAAACCGAGATGGAGGTTAAGGACGGTGGTAAATGCTGTCCTGAGCGCTCTGAAAGTCCATCCTGAGATACTATACACAACCGACAATTTAATTTAATTTACAATTTAATTAACCAACAATTTACCAGTTTATGTATATCACAGCCTGCAAATGCATGTGACCAAGCCATACAGGGTCATTTTAGCATTACCAGTCAGTGCAAATACTAGTGGAACTAGCTGGAAAGGTTTTTGGTGATTAGCCCTTACTTATGCTCCTGTCCCCTCTGCAGAGATGGCGGAGCACCTCTCTTGCCTTAACTTTGCTTAATGTTTTAAGTGTTTTTAAGTACAGCGGCTCTTGGAAGAAAGAAGGTTTGTTAGGAAGAAAGACAGACTAGAAAGAATGCACACGGACAAAACCTGCTCAGAATAACCCTCCTCAGCCAGGGTATCAATTCCTCCTCCAAGGTCAGAATTTTAAAGACTTTGTCTCCTGAGCTGCTTTGGAAAAAAAACCTTACCATCATTAGCCTAGATGAAAATGCAGACAGGCTGAACAGGCTGAATTTGCCTTCACTGCTTCTCTAGACAACATACAAAGAAGTGGCATAGAAAATCATATTTCAAAGATAGTTTTGTTAAATAAAATGGTTAATATGAAAGATCAGCCTGGCAGCTGATCCATGCTTCGAACTGAATGCATACAATGGATGCAGAACAAGTATGGAGAGTATGCATGTACATATACATGATTTTGAACTGCAAGACCCAGCTCTGATCTGCAGAGTTGGAGGACCTCATGCCACCATCAGAACTGGAGCTGAGTGATCAAAACCTGTTACTCCGGCAAAGACAGATCAGCGATGACAACTTTAAGGAGACTTTGGAAGCAGCTTCACCTCTGTGATAATCAAGGAGAATATGCAATGAAGTATAAAAAAATGAGGTTAGTTGGAATCAAACTGCTTTAATGCTGTTCTGAAGTTACCCTGATGGGCAGAAAGATTTCTGCTCGCATTGCTCCAGCTCAGGTGGTGTGAACTAATGGGTCAGGTCAAACCACAAGCCACAGCCTCAGAAAGTGTAAATCAGCACCAGTGCTGGTGCTCCGTGTAACCTGACAGCAACTGAGAATCAGTCCCGCCAATTTTTAGTTCATATTATTTCATTTGGATTTAATGAGAGGAGCCTACATGGAAGCCAGTGCCGACACCTGCCTTTTGGTACCGTCACTAGTGGAGGAACTGCAGACACCCTGGGGCTCGGGGCGGGCCAGCTTTAGAAGGGAGCATAGGTTAGCATTGTGGAGGTGGAAACCTGGGGTTTATTTCAGTCAGCTCAACTGCTGAGCCACCATAAATATCTTCCTCTGGGAGCCCCAATCCCTTCACATTAACTGTGCTTTCAGTGAAACAGCTGCCACCTGTACAACACCAGAGTATGACCTGGAAGTTTTACATAGTCCATTTTTCCTTTGCAAATATATTAGTTTTATTTACATTCCCATCTAAAACCCAAAGTCACCATTGATGTGCACAGAAATTTCTAGCATTTTGTGGACAATTTGGTAAATAAAGTACTAACTTAAACACACTTCTCAAAGAATGGTTAGAATGGTTTGGGCTGGAAGGGACCTTTACAGGTCATCTAGTCCAACCTCCCTGCAATGAGCAGGGACATCTTCAACTAATCAGGAGGGAAACACGAAACACAGATCTTACCCATGCCCTATTATTGTGATGTAAATTTCAATATTTGTAATTCAGATTTGTAACATCTAATTTTTTAAAAAATAGTTAACATAATACGAGCATTTCAAATAAAGGTGGTTTAAAAAAAATCACAGAAAAAATTTTACTTTTTTTTTTTTTTGACAAGTCTCTGCTTCCAAAATTCAACACTTTAAAGGATCCCAGAATTTGGAAATCACTAACTTAAAAGACAAACTCGTGCTGATAACCACAGTTTCACTGACACGAGAGAGATCTGAGAAAGAAATAAAAGTAAGGCAAGTTTCTCAGACGACGTGACCTGGCACAACTCAAAATCCATCCCTCCTCACCCATGGAAAAAGCTGTGCCATAGCCAGGAGAAGCTCCCCACTCTCTTCTCCAGAAGTTCACAGTTTGCATCTTGCTGGGGTGGTGGGGGTGGTAATACTTCTGCTAGCTGCTGTTTCCCCCCTCAAGAACAGTCAAAATCTCAGCTATTTCTGGGACATTCAAGTTCAGCAGATGGCTCCAACCTCAGTATCAATTGGTAGATTTTGGAAAAAAAGTCATCGAGTATTCCTACCTCTTTCCCTTTTTTGGGACACTCGCTTATTCTTTCCTGGAAGAGATCGGAGATAATCTAAAGCAAACGAGTTTAACTTGAATCAGAAAGCCAAAGTGAAACCTATACCACATTTCTGTCCTGCTTATGCTGAGGTATGTGATACTTGCCTTGGCTCTGTATAGGAATAAATTTTACATTATGAAAGAAACATCATCTTAATGTACTGTCAAGCAAGGAAAACTCTAAGCCTGAATTCCTGAAAAAAGGTCTTAGACATATTGCTGGCATGACTTATAAAATGGCCTCACTGAGTCTTCTTTCATTTCACTGATGCATCTCGATAACCTTCAGCTACTACTGTTTATTTCAGAGAAAGCAAGGAACTATCTTTTTATTTCAGAATATTAATTATTCTTCGTATTCTTTTCTATTCTTGTATTATTATTTGTATTTTTAGTTTCCAAATATTTACACAACTGGGAGCTCTCGTTCCATATTCCTCCAAAGCAAGACATACACTGAAACAGTAATATTTGCCATATAACTCTTATTTTTATGAACTCTGGCATTACTTATATTACATAATATAATGCAATGCATGTTAGAGGTCTTAACCTTTGGAGACATTTTAGCATTAAGAAGCAGAAGGTCACATCTGAAGCTATAGCTCAGGACACTTCAGCTGACTTCTAGTCTTTGGTACTCTGAAAGAAGTCAGAGGCTTCTGGTCTGAAATCTCACAGTACTTCCCAGTGCTGGGCAGAAGAACCCGAATGGAGAGGCTGTCTGGAAACGTTGATACCGGCAGATATGGAGGAATGGCAGGAAAATGCCTTGCAGCACAGGCTGCATAAATCCTTCTTCAAGGGAAAGATTTCCCACTAGGTCTCCCCAAAGCAAGCAAATATAAGTGTATAAAATTTTGAATGTTTTAGGCCTTAAATTTACTCAGTAGACATCCCTGGTGTCCCAAACATTAGGCTGTAAATTATACTCTTGATTGTGAGGGTAAGGTAAAACTGAACATGAATAAAGATGCTGAACCACTGCAAATTCAGTGATTTCAGAAAAACCAGAGCAGGCATAAGACAGCACAGAAGTGGGCCTTGCAATGCAAGAGCAAGGAACAAGGACAAGAGTACATCAATGCCCAGACACTACAGTGATGTGGTACAGGCCATAGTCACTGTTAAGGAAAAAAGAAATATAAATTGCACGTAGGTCTCCTCCTGATGGTGTTAGAGAATATAGTACTAAAAGCTACCGTACAAATACAGGATTTCCATGCCACTTATATATGTTATAGCCTATACTTTATTTACATTATTCAGTCATCAATAAACCCATCTCCGCTATAGCTATAAAATATTATAGTTCCTCAGAGAAAAAAAAAAAAAAAAATAAAAAAAAAAAATTATAGGTTGTCTTGCAGTATTTTGACTTTATTATTTATTTCACAAGAATCGCCTTGTGGGGTACTATGAAATCACTCCTTGTTTACAGCACTGTTGACCAAAGAGGAGACTGCTAAATCATTTCAAGAAAGTAAGGGGCAGTGCAGCCTGTCAGTGTCATGTGATCGCTCCGTCCCTACAGTAGACATTGAAAACCGTCCTCTAATAATAAAGAATCAAAACATAATTACCTTTGTTACAAGGGACAGTACAAGCATTAAGAATTTGGAAATTTCTGCCCCTTTTCCTTTTCTCAAATAATACCAACACAGTCATTAATAATTTCAAGTAGTTTAAGTTTCTGGCAGTTTCAACAGACAAATAGATTGGTTTTTTTACTATTAAGCTGAAAGCACTTTTCCCCTCCACAGTGTACACTGTGGATTTCCCCAGTTCTGGGCTACGGCGATGGCTTCCCACTGCCATTAATATATTCTGTAACTGTATTTCTTGCAAGAAACTACCAATTTCTATGGCCCAATCCACTAATTGCTAAGTAATAAAAATGAAACACACACCCCTCCCCAGCTTATTAATAAGTTTACTGCCATGGTAGCTATTTCATTTATATGTCATGTATGAACTTTGCTCTTTAAAATACAAAACTCGGATATGGTGATTTGGAACAGCCAAGTCTAAATCCTGTAAACTGGGTGTCACAGTTGTTTTCATGTGAGTAGACATCAAAACAAAGGGAGCATAATCTCACCATGACCTTACAGTAACAATGCAGTACAAAAAGAAAAAAGTTTGCATCACCTCATATTTGCAGCAAGGTAAAGAACTATATTATTCTATAAATAATTTTTTTAATATAATTTAGATAAAATCTTGTTTTCTTAGAGGAAATTTAACAGTCCAGCATCTGGACCGCAAAAAGGGACAGAGATGGCCTTTAAGACTATGTGTCAGACAATACAGATGATGGGATCATTGACGTGTCAGGCTACTGAAATAAAATAAAAAAACCCCAAAAACCACAAAAGCTGAAAAACCTATACTAAATATTTGCTTTTTTCCCAATCTGCTTGAAGATGAGCATTTTAAAATTAACGCCAAGATAATAAATCACTTCATATAAGCTATTGTTTTCCCAAGTGAAAAACAGTTTATAGGGAAATTCCGTTTTATTGAAAGCAATTGATATTTATGCCATTTTCAAAACCAGTTTTTATTCCAGGTCTGTTCCTTCAAGCTTTAATTTTATTTACTGCAGCTAGGACTCTGAAAGAGTTCTTCTTTGGTATTCATCTTCATAATTTGTAAGAGTAAGAAATGTTCAAGTAATGCCCAAAATTAGGCTAAAGGAAGCTGGGGATGAATAGGGAAGGAGAATCCAAATTCTTTGCCTACTTACATGAGAAGTAGACATGCATTATCGGACTGAACGTTTGGATTGAGGAGCCTGTCTAGCGCATGCCTGGTTATAAGCGCGTGCCACCATCTCATTGTTTTTTCAAAATTTAAGCCTATATCTTTAGGATTTTGACGAATAACATTGGAATTAGCCACATGGTGGTAAGTTCATTACTGTTAGTGCCTGGTCAGTGTTATTCAGCCCTTGTAAAGGATAGACCTGACAAACCAATCACTCAGCCAACAAACCTTGCACTGCAGTGAGGGTGTTCACACACTGATATGAGTATGATTTTCATAAGCAAAATGAAGCTCCATAAATCAGTGTAGAAGTCCTTACATCATGTGGTAGGCTACTAAGCTTTGTGACACTACATTGGACATTGAGTAGAAGAGATTTGGGACGTGATCCTCCATTAATATAAACTGTCATTACTGCATTGACTACATCAGCTGAGAGCGTGGCTAGATACCAAAAGCATTCCAAAGAGCTCTCTTTTGTGGACGTGTTTGTTGATCTAAACACGATCCTGCAAGAATTAGAATATTTCAGCTTTGAGTCATGGATGTACTGAAGAGTTTTTCAGCGGTTAACACTATGAAATGTGCCCGTACTCACCTACATTTCCTATTTTAAATCCTGGGATGATTCTACTGATTTTTTTTTTTTTTTTTTTAGGGTTATTTTGGATTCTTTTGAACAAATTCTACACAGAAAAAAAAATCAGGATATACACCTCTCATAATACTGCTCCACAGTATTAGGCTGAAGAGACACAGGCTTTCTCTGTTCAGTTCAGAGAAAGTTCAATTTATTTAATTAGCTGTTCTCCCATTTTACTTGAGTGTAATGCTGTGTGTGTGAATTTTCACGCCAGACTACACTTGAACTTCATAGGTCAGATATAATTTTTAATTATGCTACAGGTAAACGACTGATTTCAGAGCCTCTTTAGGGAGATTGCAGTCTGTTTCTAAGGCTGGGAACAGATGTAATTTTAGGAATGAACTGCGTTTCGCACTGACTCACATCCCCTCTGATCCACTGAATTCAATGGGGAGCATTAGGGTCAGAAGTAAAGCAAAATTCGGCCTACCATTTCGGCTGTTCAGTACAACTTTCTTTTGTGTCCTCTACCTAATATTAATTGCCAGACCTCAGACAAAATGTTGTCGCATTCACTGTAAAATAGGAGGGTCCACAGAGGAAAAAGTTGCATTAGAGAAACACACAAATGACATTAAGGCTACCTAGTTTGATGTTTTCAAACCTTTTTCTTTTCCTCTGCAAAGAAGTTTCAATAGGATCTGAAGCGATACTCTTTACAAATAATACACTAGTCTGTCATATGGTTAATATTAACATCTCTCTATTCAAACATGCTGAAAACTGAATAGAACAGTTAACATATAACAGTCACACATCCTTTGCTGAGTACAAGGTCGCATCTCTAACATGAACTGAAGATATCCTCACCATTTCAGATCTTCATCTGTCATTCAGTCAAACATTTCATTCTCTTAAATACATTGTTCTTCCCCTCTTTCTGGGTCTTTCAGGGGTGCTGAGTGAACACATTCTCTCCATAAAGGCATTGTTTATGATACGGTTCTTTCTTCAACAGGAATCTTGCCGTGTGTTTCCAATACGTTGCCAAAGGTGAATTTGCACAGTTTGGTAGGATTTGGGGGCAAGGCAGCCTTACATCTGAATTGAAAAGATTTAATTTTGAAACATCTATTTGGGCAGGAATCTGCACTTTATTGCAGAGAGACCATCTCTTGATGAAATTAATGGTGAGCAATTAATTAATTGTGATCACAGTGCAGAAATTATTGAATCAGAGCTTTATACAGTAGCCATTCTTTTATATTACAGGTATGTTCACAAGGCTTATGGGGAGAGGCAAGCTCACTTTGCTCATGTCCTGAGCTGGCGGGATGTAAACAGTGTTGACAGAAAAGTCACACGACTGTAGGGATGCGAAGCTGAGTTCCACCTAATACACCTCGTCTTTCAGAGGGTTTATTTGGTGTGGGCTAGGGGCCATACCCACCGCCATCAGCTCAGCTCATGCACAGCGAGATCGTGCCCAGCCACAACATACTGTAGAAACACGTCAGGGTGAGACCACTCCTCACGTTGATCGCACCTTACTGCTACAACAAAAGCTCTGTGTCTTTGAAGAAGGGAGTCCAAACAAGGCATGCTCCATCCTGGGGCATAAAGCATAGTTTGCCCTCAAATATATTTTTATCGAAAACACACAGCAAAGATTACAGCCATAGAAAGTTCTGTAAACAAGACAATTTCATCAACTTTACCTTAAAAAAAAAAACCCAGAAACAAAATCGCAAAAGAAACCCAAAATAAGACTTGCTGAAAGAAGACTGAATAGTAAATTTTTTTACTGCCTTAACAAAAAAAATGACATACACCTTCAGCATTTCTTTTCCAAATTTACTTGACAGAGGTTAAAATATTGCTTTATTCTGACTCAACATACAACAGCACTGCGTGATCGATTGTGCTATTTTGGGAAGTCTTGAGACTTGTGAACTGGAAACTCTGGGGCACATTAATAAATTTAACAATTAATTTGCTGCAAAGGAATATTTTAATACATTCTGTATATATCATAAATTTTTTTTAATCAATCTTCTGCCATTAACCAGGGAATGCTATTTAGCAATCATTTATTATAGTTCATTTTCTTTTTCCCCATGAATAAGCAGATATTTTAACGCTAATAAAACCAGTAATGTGTGTGTCACTGAACCCAATTCATTGCATTATTGGCATATTGTGTTACAATTTTTGGGGGGAAGAGGGACTCAAAAGAAAGCAAATGCAAAAAATGCTTATAATGTGACTGGGATACAACAACCAGGAAATGACATTTCTTCTCTAAGGCCTTGATCCCCTGCAGGGAGTGATCTGGTGGAAACCATCTGCTTTTATATAGCCCCATTAGAATCAGATCTGTGCATGCTTGTGGGCCTGCCCATACTGAACCATCTGCAGGGCTGAAGCTTTAAAGTTCACAAGCCTAAGCCACGATTAATTAAAGTGACTGGAGAACTGAAAGCGGGAACAAATTAGGGCAGCGTGGACACTTACCAGCTGGATTTTGATCATATTGGATCTCCCTGACTCTTCTCTGAACAACCCATAATAAAAAATAAGTTAAAAAAATACACATACACTCAGAAGTCCTCCTTGAGAGCTTACAAATGCTTTCAAAGTATAACAGTTTAGAAATGTTGAGGAATTGGTAATGAACAATGGAGTTTATGTTCCCACTCAAAAAAACCCAAACCAAAACCCAAAACCAAACCTGTCGTAATACACACTTTTGCACTTTCTCTTGTTCTTCCTCACTCTCTGCCAAGGCAGCTCTTATAGGCAAAGCTCAGAAGATGGAGCAACCGCAGGCTCCTGACCACTGCATCTCTATGGACCCCAATCCCACTCCACACTTGGCCAAACCCAAAGCTCATAAATGTTTCCATGGACTTTCCTGGGCTGACTGACACGTTAAAGTAAGGTCGAGAGTTAAGCATCTGGCTCAGTTTAGGGACTTATAGTCATTCCACAGTAGGTGCCAGACCTCAGAAGCAGACGCCTGCGTGCCTGTTTCCGCGGTATGAACCTGGAACCAAGAGGATAGTGGGAGAGGGGACCAGGTCTACGCTGGAGTGACAGGACTTGCTCCCCAGGGTCTGAATCCCTGGCCAGCAGCCCACTGCAGCGGTGCCCTGAAACCAGAAATGAATCTAAGAATGGTCTTGGCCTTTACTGAAAATAAGATGCATAGCCTAAGCCTTCGGACAGCCGAATGGGACCATGGTACAATGCTCTGTAACTGAAACTGTATGTGTAATCCTGCCTAGAAAGCACCTGATGTACGCTTCATCCCTCCTGGAACTTTTCCCTTAAAAAAATATTTTGTTAAAAAACACTATGATATGAGGGCGATTGACTATTTGGTTTCTTCTAAGTAGATGCTCTTAAATTAATGCATATAAATAATTTGTATTTAATCTCCTCCTTCCTGTTTAGCAAAGCATTGAATGCACAGATCTCGTTTCCCCTCCCACAACCCCCACACAAAGTCACTTGGTTAATACCGAGTCTCTTTGCGTTTCGCTTTTTAAGACAAATTGTGCCTCTCGCTCTGACTTGGCCATGGGGCTCATGGGCAGAAAGGCCGTGTTTTCACTTGCGCTGCTCTCTGCTTCTACGCTCGCCAGTTCATAGTCCTCCGACCTCCTCGCGTCCGTCAGAATCCGAATCTGCTCCTGCACAGTTTCTAGCAATATTTTCACTTCGTGTTGTTCTGCTATAAGACAATTACTGACTGGGGAACTCACATTGACAAGTTCAGCTGAATAGGAGTTTTTGCACCATTTGATGCCTGTTACTTCAGAAACATTTTGCATTTGCATGCAGGCTTCGTCCAAGCCCACAGACGGGATGATGGGCACGGAGTTGGCCCTTGAAGATGAATAGCCGACCAAGTCCTTCTGATCCACATTATTAAAATAAGGGGTTGTCTCTCTTGAAGGCAGTTGCATATTTATTGAAGTATTCTGAGGAGTTTTTAAACCACTGGATGAATACCTGGAAAGAGTAAAAAGAAGTTTTTGTTGTACATCAAGTGGTCAGATGCAACCAGCAGCAGGAATGCGGTATGAAATTCAGTGAACTGTGCTGAAAAGATACATGTCATTTTTCTCTCACACTAGGAGCACTTGGTAATAGTGTGGCCCTGGGGAAAACAACAGGCTCTGGAGACCTGGTTTTGATTCTCTGATCTGCCGGTGGCAAACCACAGCTTTTCTCTTGCCCTCATTTTGCCCACCAGTATATGAGAATAATGACAATTCCTTTTAAAAAGCTTTCAGGAGTTACACTGTATTACAATTAATTTTGTTTGAAATGAAATTTGAAATTCCATTCCTATGTTCCTAACTGGGGAAATGGATTGATGCTTTCTTCAACGTCAGAACTCTCAATGTCAAATGGGTATTTTAGGAAAACACTTTAAAAAGGTTGGCCTGATTTGTTTTCTTAGCTCTCATCTGGAAATAGAGCTAATACATTGGCCTTGAGTGTTTAAAAAAAAAAAAATACTTTATCCTCCGTGAATACGTATCATAGGATGATTTTATTTATTGTGAGACAACTTTGATGAATTTTCATCAACATTTCTAGTTTGTTTCAAAGCCAAATTCATTATTCTGATCAGCAAGTGTTTTCGCTTACAGGAAATACTTAAAAAACAGAAATGGAAAGTATAGTAAATATAAAATAAAGGAAACAATGACAAAAAAGAGGTGTTTCCCATCTGAGAAGTAGTTTTACAAGAAGTCTGGTCCTCTAAGAGTTACTATATCTACTAGTCATGATTGCCAAGGACCACAGACATCACCTCAGTACCGGAACATATTTTATTTATAATCAGCTTTGTGATCATATCACTATTTAATAAGGCAAGCTAATGGTGAGGTCTAATATGTTTTATCCATGGACGAGGAAAGCAACATTGAGATCTGGTGTGGAAGCTGGTGCTCTGAGCTCTGACTTGAAGGCTATTTTTCTGAAAGCTCCATCCTCCTGGCGAGCTGTCAGACAGGAGAGAGAGGAGGAGAAACCTTTAGGCTCCTTTCCAGCAGAGCGCTGCTGAATTGTAATTAACTTGTCTACGGTGGCACGGTGTTTGTACAACTGCTTGACACATTAACCTCTACACGAGCATGCATGCAGTTCTGCGCAGCCCCTGCACAAAAACTCTCAAAGCATCCCCAAAAGACCAGGAAACGCAGCTGGGAGCTCTGCGTTAAGGAGGAGGTGTTGTGATCTTTGCTGCTGTCTGATGGAAAGAGATACTGCTTTGGAAAGTGGGACCCAAGGGAATAATATAGGCAAGCGGCTTTTTTGGATAGGTGATAGAACTTCTTGTACGTGCTATACAGCTGCATTTATGTTTTATGTCTGAGCCAGGTGAGACTCAGGTTTTGGTTAATTACATTTGCACTATGCTTAAACACACTTGCAGCCACTTATGGAGGGCTTTTTCAGAACAGCTTTTAAGAATCAGTATGAATGAAATACTGATCAGTGATATTATTCCCGAGGGAGGACAATTAAAAAAAATAAATGAAAACAAAACAGTGCAGACCTTTGGGTTGTGCCCATTCTTGTTTCCTTTGCTTATTATATAATTGTTCAAACGACTATAGCTGGAGAGATCGCATCAGTTGCATTATTCCCTTTTTTGGTAATTCAGGCCCTAAATATATTCTGGGCTGCACCCTGAAAACAAAGGGAGTGAATGTTTTTAATGAACTTCACATGCAATGGATGTATTATATGGATGATATATAAGCAAAACCAAGTAAAGACTGAATTAAAATGGGTTCGGTGAGAAAACAGTAACATTTGCCAATTCCATAATAGAGATTCAATTATTCTTGGTATTTTGAAAACTAATTGGCAGCAACAATAACATGTAATGCAATGCCTGGCATATTTCCACAATATTTTTTTGAAGTACAGATAGACACACCAATTTTATGCCAGAATTACATGTTTCTGCCCTGTGCTCACAGGGCTTTCAAAGGAGGACTGGGGATGAATTAAAGCACATACACTGTGTGCAATAGGCAAGGTATTAAACCTGTAGGGATATTACATCTGAACCGTGTGAGACCCAGCTTTTGGATAATTACAAAGTGATCCGTGCTTCTACTTGTGACACCAGACTGCTGCTGTTTTCAATAGACTGAGACTTAGACCAATAACTGCAGAATCTTAATTACATTTTCCTATAATTAACCTTCATAGAACTATAGTTCCTCCTAAGAAAGATATCTGGCTTTTTATCTGAAAAATTATTTTGTTTGAATAAATTCATTCATGTGCGCGTATTTCAAAGTGCAGCTCTCTCTCCACCCTCTTCCTAAAACCAAGCAAAAAAAGAAACTCAAACATCTTAAATATGCAACAGTAATTAGATCATACAGTGTTTAAGAGTCTAAATTAAAGAATGAAACTGAAAGAAGCATAATAATTTTCTGCCCCCTTAGAAGAGATATTAAAGAGAGACAAAAGGGATCAGAACTTAAAATACAAAATGGTTTTTACTTAGCATAGTACCAATAGCTTTGCTGTAAGCCCTGTTGCTATAGTTGCTCAGTAGCCTTCAGTCAGGGCCTGACAACAAGGGCCATTAAGATGAATGGGAATCATTCAGTGGCATTGCCAGCCTTTGCCCTGTTCAGCCTTGTAAGCACATACACCTGTATCTACTCACCCCATTTTCTACCTGTATATATGACACATTGGGTCTTGTATACATAAACACATTTATATCTGTATATATACACATTCACAGGCTGTAAGGCACTGCTTCTAGCTCTTTGTACCATGTAACGCAAACAGCTGTCTCTGAAAGCATGCGATCAAACTGCTGTCCGCTTAACTGCATGTATACTCGTGACACCCTCAGGGACTCGAATCGGTCTCTGAGATGTGACTGGCATGGAGATGGTTTGTTTTCCTTAAGCCTCTCACTTCAAGCAGGTTTTCCTACCCCTTCAAGTAGCATACTGATTAAATAACTGATATTAGCTGTATTTGACTCAAACTCTGCAAATATTAGATCCTGTTGCAAATAATGAGAACTGGTGTTTCTTGAAGGCAGTTTCTTCTCAATGTGGGATGGAAGAGGAGCACTTCTACAGGACTAGACAAAAACTAATCAGGTAAATTCGACTCTTTTCTATCAAATATAAACACACAAAATCTGACTAAACTTCAGCCAGAGCTGCTGATGGATGAACTTCAGAAGGCTCACAGAATTAGGGAGATAAACCACTTTGATTTGTGCATCCCTATAGGGGAAGGTGGAGGTGAAAAGGGAGAAGAAAGGAAGGAGTGCAACTTCTGCAGGGAACAAGGGAACTTTTCGTCTGGGCTGGAAATCTAATGAGAACACCAACACTATGAAACCAACAGATATTTAGATGGTAAAAAGCCATCTCATTTTGGAGAAACCTCTTCCTAAGTTAGAAGAATTCCACATAAAGTAGAATTAGCAAATTAGTTTTAATTTTTGTTCAGAGATAAGATGCATACTTATATTTTGGTTTAAGAGATTACTTCATTACTGCAACACAAAATAACTTGCAAAAAGTTTTGTTACACTCTTAAAAGACTTAATTTTTGTAAAAACTGTCATCAGTAAAATGTTGTAATAAAACACAATCAAAGAATTGCTTTTGTTTTCACGCTTAACATTGACATTTAAAAAATTCATTTCCACGGGTACTCGTTGAAGTCTTTTGGCATCGTATTTGTGATACACACTGACCGCTGTGACTCCCTGTCACAACATCACCTGTTGATGCACTCACAGGACTCCTTCAGAGAACAGTCCCATCGTTAGGGTCGATATTAGGAAGGTCTAATTCTACAGATATCCCTAGCACACAAAATACGGATGAAGTGCTTTAGTGGAGTGAGGCCAGAAGGGGTCACAGTCTGGTCCAAATATCAACCTTTTGCAGAAGTGCAAATTTAAAATATAGGCCAGTACAAGACGATGGTTGTAATATCACATGCTGATTTCCTAGAAAAAAGTAAACACAAGTACCCAACAAGATAGCTTTGCTGGTTTCAACCTCACTTCTCAACCTAGGAAGAGGCTGCAGCACTCTCCATAGCCCACGTGGCAGGACACTGCCACTGAAGAGGGAAGGCTGTTAGCCTGCCCCTTTCAGGATGGGTTGCATTTGGAGTCACAATTTTCGTAAGGACTTTTACACACATTATCATGCAAATGAACAATCATATATTTCCTGCAAGAAGTAATAAATAAGTTTTTCCTTAGAAGAAGCAAACAGTAACAATGAAAGAAGTATGAGACAAATTTCTACTTCTTAAAAGAAGTCACCAGCCACCCAAACCTTTTGCCGCTTTGCTTTCTCCCTTCCTAGGTAAGCCCTGTTCTTGGTCTGTCTTTCCTAATTACCGTGGCTAACTTTGTTAGGTAGATTCGGCTACAAAACATTTAGTGAGCCAAGTTCCCCTCTCACAGAGTACCCCAGACTGGGCAATCCTGCTGCAGGTTGGAAAGCGTGGCGTGGGAGGCACGGCGGGGAACGTGTGCCTGCGCCTGTGCCCACATGTGCAATGACACACACGTGTAACAACGCTTATTCTCGGTCAGCGCTTGTGGCTGTCATTTCCCAGGAGGTCAGAATGGATAGTGAGAACAGCTCCTTTCTTCCCTGAGGAAAATTAAACATGTAGGTGACCTCAGTTCTGAACTCCATCAAGCCAGTTTCAATACCAAAATGTACAGCTGCCTTCTCGCAGTGTAACTGTTCACTTCGCTGCACTTAGTTGTGACTCACACGTGTCCAAATGAAACTGGTGTCGTTTTATTCTATTCCAGATATTGCTCCTCGTTTTACACATAATGTGTTTGTAGTGATTCTGGAGAGCCTTTGGAAATCTATAGGGATATGTAAATATTATACAAAATATCTCAGAAATTACAAAAGACTTCAAAGGCAGCTGTAGGTGCTCAGGACCGCTTCTGAAATTCAGACCTTATGTGCAGCTGGAGCTCACATTCAATATTCTAATAAGCTGAATTAAAAAAGGAAAAATATTGGATTCTTTGTGCATTTTCAAAGACAAACCTGTGTGAAGTGATTGTTCTTCAGTCTACAGCAAACACACTTCGCAATGTACATAGATTTGTTTGAAAAACCATGAAAGTTGGACTTCTGAATTATTTTATCTTAGTTGCCCAGTGCTGATGGGAGAAAAAAAATGCTACGCAAAAATTACTGGAACTGCACATCACGACACCACTAGCAAAAGCATCATTATGTTACTACATAAAGAGTAATGTTGCCAATCACTTACAGTTTGTTCTGATCACTCCTTCTACAGCCTTTGAAAGGCTTAAAAAGAGCAGCCAGCCAAATGAAAACATATTTCCTCCAAAAAGCCAGTACGCTGAAAACATTCTGCTGCTTTCAGTACTATAAACCTGGATCCACAGTACACTGCAACGAAGCTGGAAGGACTGCAATGGCAAAGCAAGCCACTCACAAATCGGCTCACTTCAGTTGTGTTATTACTTACCCGTGACAAGGTATTGTGTCCTGGTCTGTGATCCTTGACTCTTCTAGCTGTTGATATGCTGGTCCTGCAATTCCATTGAACCTACCCCGAGGTAAGGGAGGAGTCCTCCGAAAGGCATTTCTATGTAGCATCCCACTTTTTTGTCCTGGGCTGCAGCATGAAGAGAGACTTCTAGGAACAACACCAAAAGCACAGGAAAAATTATCACAGCAAAAGCGTAATCTTCTGCAAAGTAAAGATTCAGGATTAATAACCATGAATTACTGTTTTTATAAACTTTGCTGTGGCGGTCTATGATGTCAGTAGAAATTCTCTATGGAAATACAGTACTATAATCCACAGTTAGAGGCTGTTTACGCCGTATTTAATACACCACCTCTCTTCTAGGAATGAAAATAGTTGTCTGGTATATTAAAAGTTTTCTTGTACTTGATGAAGGATGATTCTTTTTTCCATGCTGCTTACCGTAATCATGCTATATAGAGTTGACTCCTCAGACAGTATAACTAAACAGCACAGCTCCATCATACCTACAGCTGAGCTCAAAATCAGATCTTAGATTTAGAGCCTATTGTATCATCTGTCAACCTACAGGGTCCTGCTTCCTGATACAACAACATTAAATTGGGAAAAAATATAAGTGAAGAATATAAGTGAAGCTTATGAACTGCAGCTTGAAGAAATCATCGATGACACAAGTTTTCTCCACGTTGAACAAGGTTTCTTTTCTATATTGCTTTATTCTTGTTCTAGATACATTGATTGTTTTGTTCTTTATACAAAGACAAATACTGTGTTGTTTCTTTATGCGATATAATACAAACTTGACTATGATAAAAACAAGTAATAGTTTTCTACTTATTTTAGAAAATTGCTTTTCTAAACAACATTTTTATACTGTTTTGGAAGGAGAATGGAGTTTTTCCATTTTGCACAGGAATTAAAAGGTATCTAGAATCTATAGTTTTGGTATATTAACCATAAATTCAGCTGTTGCTAATGAGGAAATAAGTGAACACAGACTTAAAGCAAGACATAACCTATTTCTACTGTTAACAGGTGTGACTGGCTATTCATTTTCCAGCAACTCCTATTTCTCTTGACATCTCCTGGGTCTCAGAAATGCACATGTATTACCTAATATTCTGTCACATCCTTAATGATGTTTTAATAAAGGTTTTGTAGATGCATTTTAAGAATCATTATTTTTGGTTAAATGCATAATTTCAACTTCTGATACAGTTCAGCTATGGAAAAGACTTTTCATAAGTTTGCTTCTCTTTTCCTATTATAATGTGACTTACAAGCATCCTGCATTTTATACCTACTGGGAACTTTATTTATAGTTAGGGCCGCATATTCTCCCAGAGCAATTCTTGCTTGGACCAAGTATGTTGGACAAATTCTCTTGGAGCGTACACTTCCATTAAAACTGACCTTTTCTCCCCAAGGTCAAAACATAAGAAAGAAATTCAACAGTCTCTATCCTACTGCTCAGGCTAGCAGAGTTCCATCACTGTCTCCACTCTGCTCTCTTCCACGCTTTTATTTTCCTGGTGCTTTTTAACTGAAAAGATCAATAACTCATAGCAATAGCACTCCCTCAAGGATTTCCGAAGCGCCCTTAAATAGGTTTTTCCTTAGCTAGTAGGGAGGCTGTGAAAAAACTTTTTTAAAAACCTGAAGTACTGGCCTTTCAATTCTGAAGGCCGAGTTCAAGTTGCGAGTTATGGTTCATATTCTGTAAAATAACGCTACCACATCACAAAAAAATTGACAGTTTCTGCTCAGGAGAGTCTGAGATTATTACAGCAGGGGATCTTAAAAGATGCAGCTGAATGAATAATTTGTGATGGATAATGAATTTCAGGGTTTTTTATTGATTGCAGTATATTCATCAATGTACTACAAAAGTCAACAAACTCATTAACGTAACAGACTTTAGACTGATTGCAAATATTTGAAACTAGACAGGCATTGTTTAATTGTGGTTGGCTTGATGCCCTTGCACATCTTCCTCGTTGGATGAGTGCACATGCAAACCCACAAAAGCTCTGCATTTGTAGTAGATGTAATTGCAACACATACAGCTACACCCGAGATGATTGGCATAAACTGCAGCAAAGACGCATGTAAGTGCCCTATCTGTACTTCCTTCAACTTGCACTGAAACTCTTGCTGCTACATCTAACACTAGATGCTACAGGCTGCTAAAGGTGTGTGGGCTGGTTAGACTGAAGGGATCTGGCACACGCCAACATCTTCTGGCGATCACAGCAGCTCCAGCACCGACGGAGCTTAAGCAACCGATTTGTTGCTAATGTGAGGTTCTTGTGCTTTCAACATTTCTGACAGAAAAAACGGAGGGGAAAATGGACAAAAATAATATGTGGGCATGGACAAGACAAATTCACTCAGAAGGACCAGGAAATATTTACAAACAGTGCAGCTGCAAGCTGCAGCATAACACTCATTTCTTGAAGCACCAAAAATAAGATAATTTTTGTTAAAAGTTCTATGAAAAAGTAACTCCAGCATAATAAAGTTTTTCCTTTTTCACAAAACTGCTATGAACGTTAGTATAGTCTTCCTCCAAAAATGTTAATACAGTCCCTCTCAGGCTTCTGCTCTCTTACTCACGTGCAGTGTTCCTCTCTCTGAGGCAAACAATGCCTTTCACATTTCTTCAGGGAATTTATCCTCCTTTAGCCACCATTATGGTTTCTTCCTCCCTGTACTCGAGTCTAACTGGGTAAAAGAAACCAGCCTATATAACTGAGCTGTTCAATAAACAGACCAATAAGGAAAGCTGTAGCAGATATGTATTTAAAATCTATTAATGAGTTACTCCAGAAAAACAAAAATCAGAATATGTTTGAACTGGTTCACAAGTAATGCATAAACTACGAAGAAATATAGTTCTGATGAATTTACGGTTTGAAAGAAGTAGTTCAACCATCTCTAAAGTTAATTAAGAACTTGGGATTCATTGTTGCAAATTGTTTTGTGTGAAAATTTTCTTTAGGTTGAGCAACCGAGTGAAAACAAAGTCTGTCTCAGGAGGTGGAGTAATTCTCTTCTCAAGGCACATACACAACTCCCAAGTGCAGTTAACCATGTTCATGGAGAGGAGACGACTTGCAGTGAATTTACAGTAACTCTGGAAATTCTCTTGTACTACTTCTTAGTTAATTACTAAACAAAATTCATTATACATCACATTATGAAAGAACTCAGAAGTAAATTTGTCAACAGGAACATGAAAAAAATTAACAAGAGGATGACAATTAAAGTGTTAACACTTTACATGGGATCCCGATCCTTCCCTTCTTGTTTAATAAGCACAATGGAGCTACAGAAATAGTGCTTATAACCATGGTTCTGTGTATATCTATTTTACTTATTCTTTCCCCTGTTTTCATGATTGTAATTCATGAAAAGAAAGATGCAAAGTTGAAAGTTGAGGGACGAAGGAAAGTTCTAAAATTGATTGTAAATATTCTGGCTCTGTACCTGCAAAAACTATACAAAGAGGCCTATCATATTACATACTATATTACCTACTGATCACAAGATGCAAACATTAGTGTTGAAGACATGGATTTTGTCCTTGCAAGACAGAAACAGTAAATACATACCCCAAAGTCAGAGCTAGCTGCCAGATAGACAGTGTCTTCTGATGTTCCCTAGGAGCCACACTGTTAGGCTAAGTTAGACGATCTACTGCTACAGATCAACTATTCAGACTTTCAACCAATTTTTGGTTTTAATAAAAAAGATCTGTTATACCTGAGAACATACGCGTCTCTCAATATGCAATACCATGCAATAATAATAACACTGTATCACAAAGCCCTTTTGTCAGACTGTTTACAAGGACAAGATGACACACGAGTGCGTCTCTGTTGGAGCCTGTGTTATAGATGGCTCCCCAAAGGGAGCACGTTAACATAATGTTTGGGACTTCAACAAAGCTGTATGTGATTAAGATAATACTAAGATTGTAAGGAGATTATTATGCCAAAAAAGCCGTGGCATAAGAGAACTGAACTTAAGAATTTTACCCCTTTTTTCTCTATAGCGTCCTGTATCCCAAGCATTTAAACATTACTTTTCCTGTGTCTTTGCAAAGTAATCATGTACTGTCTCAGTACGTGATTACTATTTAGGAAACATCTAACCTACAATGGCACGATGACCTGTGTTTCCTAGCTTGTGTTTATGAACCATTACAGCTGGTCAGGTTCGCAGCCCAGGTGATGGAGTGGGACTGTAGCCTGTTGTTTGCAAAACTCTTCCCCTTTTGCCTATGCAGGAGAAGATTTCCAGCAGCCAGCCTATACGTACGAATCTACTCTTGATTTCTGAAATGGGAGCATTGGTGCTTCCGTTATATATTCACATATTCAGGAATAGCAAGTGTCGGGGCTGATCGGGTACTTTACAACTCTGCATAGATGTTTCAACACTACCTATACCATATGGTCACCATCCCAGTTCCACCAGATAGATACATACAATAGGAAAAGGGAACAGAGCATTTGAAGGTACCTCAGTGGCACTGAGTTTAATCATCTGCCACAACTTCATCATACACTCCGTGTAGTACATTGATCAACCTCCATCCTAGAACTACAATGATAACCAGGCTACTACTCCAGAAAGTTGTTCTATCTTGAAAACTTTGAGGTTCCTTTTCAGTTTAAAATTATTTATGATGAGCATACATCTATTTGTCATATGTGCCACCATACTCCTCCATTTTAAATAGGTCTTTTACTTCTCATTATGCTTTCTCTGATGTATTTATAAGCAGCAGTCATATACTTTTTTCAGTCTTCTGAACTGAAGATTGGAATGAGACAGACTCTCTAACACTTTCTATGGAACACAGATTAGTCATTCCTCGTGCTAGCTCATGAATGCAATTTGAGTTCGTAGTAATCAGGAGGCCATTTTAACCAGGTGAGATAACAGTGGTGTATTCTCATTCTATATTCAAATGAAGTCACAACAGTGTCTCATGAAGTGGTTTTAATGTTTCTGACTTTCTGATGGAAATGTCTTGATTAATACTTCCTCTTGCCCCATTTATCTTTTGCACAGCTGCATCACTTTGTGACTTGGTTATCCTTTGACCAAGTAACATATACTGAACCTTTTCTCCCTCGTTTGTTTCTTGAATTTCGTTATTAGTTCCCAAATACCTGACCTTAGTACTCAGTACTGCTGAGCTTCAATCCACATCTGTTATGCCTCTCTTCAAAGTTATTAAATTTAATTTTTTATATCTAGATCCTTTCCTATACTGAATCTATCTTCTAACTAATTTTTTCAGTATATTCCAACTTTTTTGCACCGGTCATGCACAAAAGCATTAAACAAAACTTGTCCCCAACGCTGACTATTTTTTTGAGAGCTCCATTAGTGCTCCACTGGTGAATGTCTTCAGCCCACCACTTACCTTCTCAACATAACTCCTTACTATCTCCCTTTTAACCACCTCTGCGTATCTGCATTTTAGTTTTTCTGCCTCTCTACTTTCTCCCATTAAAGGCATTAGACACATGTGACAACAAATCAAAAGCTGACTGAGGCTGTGTACGGATCTAGCTCACCTACACCAAATACAGAGAAAGTCATCAGTGTAGTGTTGCAGGAACTGCTGCTGGTAAACCTCAGTTTTTGCTGCTGGTAAACCTCAGCTTTTTTTTTATAAAAAAAACCTAACCTGCTGGTTAGCCTTTTTTATATCTACCCAAAGAATCTGCTTCCCCGCATTTGTCCTAAAGCCTTGACTAGTCTAATTCAACACAATAGGTCTTCAGTTCCTTTGATAAATTTTTCCTCATCCTAAATATTTGACATTTGCCATTCCATCATCACCTGGCACAGTTCCCATTTTGATAGATTTTGCTACCACACTTGAAATTTCATGAGCCAGTTCTCCTTCCAGACTTCTTTGATCAAGATTAACCAGACCATCTTGACTTGAGGGCTTTGATTTCTGCATTTTACTTCCACTTTGATGGTAGTAATGTCTATTTCCATATATTTGATTCTATTCCCAATTCTACCTTCATCCTCAACCATCCTAACTGAAAAATGAAATACATTAATTCAGGATTGCCCTAACTGCTTCATATACTGTCTCTGTCCCACCATCGGCTTTGCCTCTTCCTGTATAGTACTCCTTTATACAGCAAGAACAATCAATTGCTTTCAGTATTACCAGTAATTCTTAACTCTCAATGATTCCTGGAAATGTTCACTTCAAGCAGGACTTCTTGCCTTCTGTGATATAGTTTGTTTCTTCCCCTACACCCCATTCCTTTTAGGCATTCTTTTTAGTAAATGTCTCCAGAAAGCAATGTTCCTTCCTTGGGAGAATATCGGATTCCTTATACTTTCTCCCTTTCAGGCTTCCTCTGCCTTTACATTCTTAGCTGCTTTGTTTTATCAATACTCGCTCTTTGAAATTCAATAGCCTTATTTACAGAATAACTTTAATTTACTCTTTACTTTAAACTGAATCAATTATATTGGGAACATAAAGAGCAAAATGCTTACTAAATAAAAAAAATTGGTTTTACTGTGGTTTTCATGGTGCTAAAAGTTCGTTAAAATGCAAACAAAATTATTTTAAATTTCAGAGTAAGTTTATCCTATTTTGGCATTTTTGTACGACAATGCAACTGCTCTAGGCTGAAAGCCTCAGCATTTGGCTTTCATCATGGTTTTCTCTGAAATGAATCCCTCTAAAATCAATGATGACTGAATCAATGAATGAAAGTCAGGATGACTAATTACCAAGAAAAGTGCTATTCAAAGGGGTCACAACTCAATCCCACAATTAACAAAATTCTAATTTGTTTCTATCTGTTAGAAATTCAGACAGTACAGGTTTTCTTCTTACTAAAAGCAACAGATAATCCAAGATGAATTTTTGAGCGCATTGTATACTTTACAGGAAGTTTACTGATCAAACACATTTGTTACTTTCCAGTTCTGACAGTACTAAGTTGTTTTACATATGCAACGAGATGATGTAAAATTCTTCTACTGTAATAACAGTGCATAATACAGGTGAAATATTTTAGGAGTAAGATTCAGTGGAGATTCAAATTTTCAAGTCAATCTCTGCAGTAATTCTTTGCATGCAGCTGAGGTTGGTAGAGACAGAAAATTGCTGTTACCTAGTAATCTGAGTGAAATAAACTAGGTGATTTCTGTCAGTCAAATTTCAGCAACCCCAAATGATTCCCCACCTTGATAATCTTACTGCCAGGCCAAAACTGTATTGGTTTTAGGAACTGGAAACAGAGAGCTCCTGATTTGAAGAAATAACTACCCATTATTAGTGCCCTTGAAAACACCAGCAGAGAAAACAGGTCTGGATGCAGAAGGAAATATTTCCAGAGTGAGCAGAAACAAAACAATAATATCATTTAACAACAGCATAAAACAGAGAACCTGCAGAGCTGCTGTTATTTTTCCAGGCTCACATCAGGTTTGGAATGGAATGAAGGGATGTTTAGGACAAAATGTATCCCAATAAAAAAGAAGTTTCCTCATTTGGCCACGTTGAACATTATTTAGAAACTAAAGAAACCGAGTAAAACAGGAAGCCATCACATGGTGCATAAATTAAGGACAGCCTTATGAGCCTTAAATATTCAAGTCTGTTGCATGTTTTATAAAGCAAAGGCCTTGTAAAATAAATCTTAAGTTACAAAACTACAAAAAATTCTTTATAAATTAAGCTAGTCATTCCACATCTTAAAACAATTCTGAAGCAAAGACTTTAAGATAGTCCAGTGCTTGGCATCTGCAAATAAGATGACTGTTGGGTTTTGGCGGTTTTTTTGGGGGTGTGTGTGGGGTGTTTGTTTTTGGTTTTGGGTTTTTTTTGTTGTGTTTTTTTTTTTTGTGTGCGTGTGTGTTTTTTTTTTTTTTAGTTTTGTTGTTGTTGTTGTTGTTGTTTGTTTGTTTGTTTTGTTTTTTTTTCTGGGAAAGACAGATTTCCTGTGTAAATGTGTTAAAATGAGCAATCTGGGATTCTGCATTAGTTCACTGTAAATTCAGTGTGGCTTATTCTGTAATTTCCCTATGGAAAACAGGGAGTCTAGAGAGACATTCAGCTTTTCTTTTAAGTGACCTCCATAAACAGAAGAAATATTTTCAGTCCTTAATTTATTTCCACATTTTTAAGCTTAGGTAATGTCATGGCACAGCATCTAAACCATTTCAAACTTGGCTATTGCAATCATTTTATTAAAGGTAAGGGAATGTCACTGTGTTTTTTCTGAACTTCATCTTTTGACTAAATGGAGATAAAATTCCCCCAGAACTTCAGTCGAAAGCATTCTAGGCAACAGTTCCATAGCTCATCTATGTTCAGTAAAATTATGAAGCATATTTTGAAAATCTCTGTAATAAGGAATAAGCCCTAAGAAATGGATCTGACATGACAGTTGGCATTATTTTTTCATGCCAAATTAAAGGCTGAAGTAAGGTAAAAGTAGTTAGGACCCAAATATCCCTTCCTGGCTCATATGCTGCACCTTTGTAGGTTAAGCAAATCATTCATTGAAAAGAGAAGGAACATGTAGCTGACTAGGGACTGCAATGAAAATGCACCAAATGCTACAGAAGCTAGATCATAACCTCACGCAATCCCAGACTTTTTTTTAGTAATTTTAAAAAATTATCCTTTTAATAAACAAGTCTTCCCCTCCAGATGATCTAGCTAAAATAATTCTGAAATCTTTTGCCTCAGCCTTTTTTCTCACGGTGCTCTGGACCAGACGTTACCACTGCCATTCCACCAATACTATTGCTTATACCAGACACGCGTTTGGTTTCTAGTCCTATAACGAAGCATCTGCACTCTTTTTCATCCCAAAAGACTATAAGCAGAATTCTAATCCAAATGCCATCCAGTGATGGGTGACTTTCCTCTTCTTTTCCTCTTGGAAACAACCATCCAAACTTTTTAAAGACTAGTTTTCAAAGGCCACCATGTGTTCATAAATAAGTCATTATTCATTTCAATTATTTCAATTTCATTATTTGTTTAAAGAAACAGTGAGAAAGGCTGGAAGTTTGCAACCATGTCTTTCTGCAGCAAATGAGTCATTAACTTCGTGAACATCAATAAGGAAAGTCTTGTTTCTAACAGTTTCTCAGACTACATTTTTTTTTTTCATTCACTGGTCTGTGTCTACAGCTTGGATGGTGTCTTTAAACGCTTCCTCTAGGACTTTTACAAAACACAGATAAAGTCGGTGAGCATTGTTATTGCCTTTTATGTCTGCAGCTAAGAAAATGCTTGGACATCTGCTCAAAGAGTCGGCTGAGGCTCTGTTGGTACCACATCATTCAGCATCTCTCCTAGTCACAGCACACAATAAACCTGCACAGGTATCACCAGTTCAGTGGCATCCCTCGGCAGCCTGCCAAATCTCCCATCACAGCTGTTTGCTTACCTGTGTTGCTTGATGGGCTGGGTCCCTCTGTCAGGAGACAAGGCCTCTGGGAAAGACTGAGGGCCTGAAAAACTAGACTCCATAACTTTGTCCAGAATAGGCCGAGGATGCCTGTCTGTTTTTGAATACTGTGGCACAGAGAATAAAATTAATTAATACACAAAAGGCAAAGTACATTGTTGAAGCTATTCAATCAGAATTCATGTTGGAGTGGGGTAAGAAGTGCTCTAATGCTTTTTTAAATTAAAATTAGGCATTGCAAGTAATACATTCACTCACTATTGTTTACATAGCGGAAAGCACCGGCACTCATTATCCCCATTACCTTCTCCACATCAAAGTGCTGATATCTGCATTAGTCGCAAAATTACTGACTGATCTGCTCATAATGATCGGGAACACTGATCCCTTTGAATAGCAGCCTGGTTTTGTGGCTGTCCATGCAGAGACTGAGATCATGAAACACATCTCAGAGGACGGTCAGCACCATCTTGGGTCCTTTGGGGATTTCAGTCAAACGTTGCTTTTATCAGCATGTGTAACTAGGAAAACCAAACTGACACGGCATTTGTATCATCAGATAAGTAAGAAAAATATTTGAATCCTATCTACAGAGCCAGATATCCCTTCTGAACAAGTCTGAAACTTTTGACCTGGGAGTATCAGTGCTAGTAAGAACAGTGTAAACATAATTCTTCTCGTGACAGTTGTAGGCGTAGGGCAGTCTCTGGGCACATAGTGAGACACAAAGGTCTGTAAAGCAGACACTGGACACGAACAAGAACAGATTTTCATCTTGCTTTGTGATTCAACTGGAAATTCTGCAAAAATTGTGTCTCTAATCCTGAATGGAGCCAGAAAGTCAAAGTATAAAAGAAGCTGCATTTTGGCTTGGAAGAAGAATCAATGTTGTTAGTGGTTACCGGGCGATATCTCAGAGATATGACAGGTTAATCCACATTTCCACTCAGGTATGAAAAATACTGCACTTTGCAGATTTTTCCAGTGCAT
The DNA here is from genome assembly GCA_031468815.1 of Morus bassanus. Lineage (NCBI taxonomy): Eukaryota > Metazoa > Chordata > Aves > Suliformes > Sulidae > Morus > Morus bassanus. Next base: position 12,013,186 of record CM062583.1, read on the forward strand.
TGCAACGACCTGCACCAAAACTAATTGGTCTATTTTTCTGTAATCCATTTCTTTCTGTATTGAGTTTGTATTTTTAGTACTAGATGCCTAGATATCCATGTTATCTTTACAATAAACTGGTATTGTGGAAGCTATTACATGATTAGATATTTTAGAAAGAAAATACAAATTAAAATAATATAAAAAAAAAAAAATCACAGTGGCAAAAAATGCCGTACAATAGCATAAACATTCGTGGACAAGTTAGTAAGATTTCTTCTAAAGTACAGTTCCTTTCGTAAGTATTTTGTTGTCTAACAAAAGACCAATAACTCCTTAAAAATACAGAATTATTTTCTGATTTTCACTTATTCTTACCTACATTCCCCCAGACTTCAGCAAAATCAAAAAGGAAAGCCATACAAGATTGCACTTTTTTAAAAATGGTTACATGCAAATTTAGTCCATCTACTCAGACTTCTTATGACTGATTTCTATAAGTAAAATAACAAATCTTCAAATTTTTCTCCAATGCTCTTCTCCTGCTTTCTGTTGTGTGAAATACCCACATAAATAGGGCCAAAATCACTGCTTACGTGCTTCTGAAGGCAAAGCTACGAGTGACAATATGCAAAATGTTGCTGCGTGCATGAAGTAAACACAACTAAAATAATAAGAATAAACATATTCCACTCATTTCTTTCAGTCACCATGATCTTAGTTGTCACTTGTAAATGTTGTAGATAAAATATTCAGACAGAAGTATGATTTTTAAGGTACTGATGTCCGTGAAGGTTTTAAACTTTAATAGTTACTCTGCCAGCTGCAGAAATTAAAATATCTTTGATTTCTGACCTGAATAAATCAATATAAGCTACGTAAAGTACGGGTTGTTAGTGCCAGGAACCTATTTCTGTCCTTTTTTGTGCTTGTTGTGATACTAAATTGAAGGTCCGAATGGCTTATAAGACCATGAGTATGAAGTGAATCATGAAAGGTGATTAGAGATAATCGTAGAATCATAAAATGTCATTTTGCTACATCCATGGTTAAGGTGGATGTGGGCTGGAGCGATGGTATACAGGTACACCTCATCACAACTGAGGAAAACCAGAACCCCTAGAAGCTGCTCTGATGCTGACTAGCAAACTATACTGAAAGTCCAACACCCAGTACCACCCAGGCACAGCTGGCAAAGGATATTTTTTCCCCCAAACGAACGTTTCTTTTATGCCATTTTCAGACACAGCACTTACCAATTAGCATAACAGCCATAACATTAATTGCAATGAAAACGTGAATCATAATTTAGATTGAGGGTGCGAATATACAGAGAATTTGAACAATGTAATTGAACTTATTAGGATGTACCACATTATTCATACATTTTAATACATTCAAACACAGTTGGGTTTATTCTCCTCTAGCTTAACCATTACTGCTACATCTCTTCTCTGAGATCATCTCTGGAGAAAAATATCTTCAGATTTCTGTGAGGAGTTTACACCAGTACCAGCTGGTGCTCCCAGAAGTACAATGTAGGATTAATCCTCATCTGTATCCCAGCAGAGACCATCCCGCTGCTTCCACAGCCCAATTCTCACCTGGGCTGAGCTCTGCAGAGACCTTTGACTGTTGTGAGCTGCTGAATACTCAGCCATGATAGAGAATAAGCTATGAAACACTTTCGAAGGACTGTTCCAGTAGGTTGAAAGCATCACTGAAAGCTTAGCTGTATTATTTGTTTTTTTATGGTTTTATTGCCTTCTTGCTTAATTATTTGTGCTTGTTTGAGCAATTACTGAGAAATGTTGATGCATATGGCTAAATAAATTAAAGAATAATGATAGCATTTAAAAAGAAACCATTTTGCAAATTTTCAATTTTTCACGGTTTCATGGAGAAAATCATCTGTTATGTACAATTACTCAACCCTCTGACAATAAAATTCCACTCACCACTAGTTAATGCTAAGTGAATCTGCCATGTCAGCCTGGGCCGGGAGAAAAGAAATCAGCCTCTGCCACTGACCTACTGTACAACTGTGAGCATGTAATTCCCCTGCTCCATGCCTTGTATTCTTTATTCTAAAATGCAGGATCCATGGATAACAAATGCCACTCAAGTGCTACAGAACAGCTTGACACTGTTGTCCTAGTGTCATGCAAAACAAAACACAACAGCCATCCCTCTCCCTGCTTTTCTTAGCTCTTCCCCCTCTATGATTTTGCAAAAATAGTAATAAAAAAAAGTCCAGAAACGCATGTGGCATTGGAAGAGAGGTGATGTGGGGATCCCATTTCAAAAAGGACCGAGAAGGCAGAGGGATCAGCTTTAAATTACATTCAGAGAGGGTGCCTCAAGGAGGTAAAGAGCCAGTGATGTTTCTGGATGTGCTGACCTTGCACAAAACTCTGTCAGGTGGTATATTTAACGTCTTTACAGCTTTTCCCATATGCTTTCTATGTTTTGTTGCTAGCCTTAGCTCTAGACAGAGGCCAGTAAATTCAAGTTTGTCTCTTCTGGCAGTTCTTCCTAAGTAGTCATGCGATACAGAAATGGGAAATTTGCTCTTAATCTTAGCTGATAAATCACTTTGTAACTCAGGCAAAACTACACAGTAATCTTTTAAAAGATTTAAGTTTATCTGTTGCTCAACATATATTAATTACATTTCTATCACAGTGTCTAAAAAAATTTATTTCCTACTACTATCAAGAAAAGGCAACAAGACACAAAAAGAGCATTTTTTCCCCTTGTTATAAGAATACCAGAAACCTGGAGCTAGTGATTGCAAGCTATTAGAAACAAGCGTAGTGAAAAGTGAAACCACACACCACAGCATGAAAAGCATATTAACCACCTCATGGGGAAAGTGATGGGGAATTAATAGATCCACTTAGTACCATGGGAGAAGGTATTAAAATCCACAAGGGTGAAAAAGGCCACTTTAAATAACCGTGACAACTCTCAGAATCACTGAAGGAATGGCAAGGCTTCAGCTGCTTTTTTTTTTTGTTTTGCTTTTGCATGACATATTTGTCAAGTTATGAGAATTTAAAGAAACCCTGTAGTCAAGGTGGAAAAAGGACCTAGTAATCAGGAGCACGATTAAGACTCATGAAGATGGCTGAACTACAGAAAAACAGAAGGAGGGCTGCAACACCTCCTCCCGCCCCTTGCACAGTGTATGAGGGGGCACAGAGGGTCTTTCTAAGAGGGGCAGCTGAGAGTGACAATTTACTTCCTTTTGCCTATGAGGACATCAAACCGTTTGCTGCAGTCTTGTAGAACACAGATGTTAAATATTTCTTGATGAAATAGATATCAAATATCTCTACTATAATCTCTTTGGGAAGGGGTAGGTAATATGAGGAAATCCTAAGATTCATGCATTAGGTGAAATAATTCTGAATCTCCTGTATACCTCAAAGATCCCGCATTAAAAACTGGCACATCTCTCTCTTCCTGACTGAAGAATTACAGCAAGATTACCAGTACATTAGTATCCAAATCCAAGACGCTAGAAAACCTAGCAAGAAATTAAGTGTGTTGCTGCCAGAGTATTTGGGAAAAGCAGTGGACTTGAAGGAGTTTCAGGAGAAATACTAGGAGCCGTGTTCAAACAGTTATTTATGAATCCTGCTTACAGTATGCAGTATTTTGCATCTGATTTGTATCCCTAACCAAATAATGGAATTGATACTGAGAGAAATAGACTCATCACAGGTGAACACAATTACCACCTATGAGCAGCAGGAATCCAGCTGTCCTGACAAAATCCAACCCTTTTTTCTTTTACTTTACAGAATCACAACTGAGCAGAGGAAGGAAGTGGAGTGGATGTAATGCATTTGAGTGTGGGAAGGAAAACCATATGATACTTCAAAATATTGTCAATGCAAACAAAAAGCTTTATGCCCTGAAATATAGCAAAAGACAGGGAGGCATCCATGTTTTAACTTAAATGCCTAACTCTCCCTGCGTTCTTCCTCAACCTCAGGGCTTGCCAAGGGAGGTGCTGGGATGCGGCCATTCTTCCTCGCTTGTGTTTACCCTGCTGATCAGAAAGGGCAAAAGCCCCAAAGACAGTAACTTCTTAAATGAAGGGAGTTCTAAAAAGCCTACATTTTTCAGTTGGCCAGCTCCACTTTTTTCCCGAATATCCTGTTGCTTAACTTGAATACCCACATCTGAAAGTGCAATCCTGCCAATATGGATGTTTAATGAACTTGGGGGAACATCCAACACTTCAAATCCATTTCTTAAACTCTGCCCTTTGAAATAACGATTGCTGCAAGGTCTAGGATGCAGCAGGAGAATTCTTATACAAAAGGAGAGTGTTTTAAAAGCAAACACTCAGAGCTTTTAACCTTGTATATGGTTCTCATAACGACACTACCGTAAAGAAGCTTTAATAGGCATAGAGGTGGGATATCATGGGGACTGGGGTCTGAAGTCCTTTTCTTTTTGCAGTAATGCAAACAGCTGCAAGTATAATGAGTTAGGCTAGAAAAAAATGCAAAACTGTAATTCATTTAAATACTTGGTTCAAAAATGAAATGTGTGGTTTTTCTGTTAACAGCAATTTTGTTACATGCACATGGCTTCTTTCATTTATAAAAAGATTCAAAACTGGCTTTGAAAATAAGTAACAAAAAAGAATTTTTTTCCTGAAGTCCAGTCAAGGGTAAAAAGGGAAAAAAGGAATGATGAGGAGAAAAAGTACTTCACTGAGATTGGTTAAGCTCTTTACAGCCCTAAACCACTTGAAACGCTATCTGCTATACCCTGGCTCTTGGGAAGTAAGTAAAACCTCTTTCTAGAGCAACACAGCATTTGGAAAGATCCATGCATCCTTTACTAAATGTAGCAACCTCTGAGTCAAAATGTGATGGCGCTTTCAGAATAGACAGTATTGGAATAGTCATCAAGAATAAGGAAACTTATGCAACTGTTCTCTGGTCTACACTAATGTATTCTTCTCTATAGAAGAAGAAAAAGCAGGGCGATAAACATGAAAGCATCAGGTCCATTCAAAATAGGTGGGAGAAAAATATGGGAGAATCTTTGAGGGAAAGAGAGAAAGGTGACATACAAGCAAGGCAGTTTTCCCATGTAAGAGGAGCACTTGGAGCGGGAAAAGAAATGGCTTCCAGGATTACCTAAACCAAAATTGCCAGGCTGGAGGACTAGTCTCCAGAAAATAACCACCTCAATTTATTGAAGTTTCTTTATTGTTTCCTGGAAATGAAGAGAACTAAGACTTCTCCCCAAACCCATGTGGTGGGAGCTGCAGATGGGACTAGCAGAGAGATCACATCCAGGCAGTGACTGTCAGAATGGCAGCAGCACAGCCGCAGGAGCGAGCAGCGGGAGCATTCCACTCCCCGCACCACTGCCCATCCCCTTCCCACCCAGCAGATACGCCTAGGGCAGATCTCTGGTCTCTGATGGGGAGCCACTCAGCCATTCCTACAAAATACCATTTCAAAGTTCTTTTCTGCTGCCTCCCCATACCCCCTGCCCTCCCCCCACCCCCAATCTGCCAAGTTTTGTAAATATTTCATGAACTGCCTTCATGCATTCCTGCATTAAAGTCTTGCTAACAATAGAAACCATTATTACCCTGCACTGTTACGCTACATCCTGCACAAGGTCATTCTGCTTTTCTTCCTTAGTATCTTTGCTCCCAAAGGGAAAATGCATTAATGGCAAGGAGAAAACAGCTGCCTGCAAGCAGCTACAAGAACAAGAAAATGGTGCGTTAACTACCAGCACTGATAATGCCAGTCTGAACAGCATTAAGAGCTGAGAAGCAAATTTGGATGAAAATACTAAACAATAATAATGGTTTTCAATCTCTAATACCTGGAATCTACAAACTGCTACTTCAGCCATTATGGCTATTGTTATGGCAAAAGAAAAAGACTTAAATAAAGCTTGTTGATGTGTTCGTCAGCTGCTCAGAAGACATCAAATAGTTCATCCTGATGATGGGTTGACAAAATATTGCACTGAATTATAGTGAGAAAAGGCAAAGAACATATTCTCAGTGTTAACTAAGACCTACTTTATATGTTAGAACAAAAGGATCACAAAAGCTCTTTACAACTTTACCTCTTGTTGCTGTCATTACAACCCAACAACACTCCCAACAGCTTTTTTTTTTTTTTTTTTTATAGGGGCTAGAAGTAATGTGTGACTGAATGAACTGAAAGTGAAACAAAGAATTTCACAAGGTTCCCTAAACTGTGATTATGTCAATTTAGTGGAGCTGTCTTCCTTCTTGAAATAGCGTATTTTCCTGAACCACAAAGCATACCGCAGTGGTGCTCCTATAAAACAAAACTTTCAGTGAACACAATGCTCTGACAGCTCCTCTGTCATAGCACAGAGGCTCTGCTTACTCTGAATTGGTTAAAAGGGCTTATACTTATTTCTGCATTAATTGGATGTAAACCAGGAGTTGAGACATCTGTGGCTAAGCGGGCATGAGTGCTCACTTTTGCTAAACTCCCACTATTTTGATGGAATCTGGCAAATAAGGTAGTCAGCCCTTTGAGCAAAACTAAGATACTTCTTTTTAAAAAAAGAGTTAAGCACTTAGAAAGGCTTCAATACATCTTTTATGATTTCCTATTATATTGCTACCAGGATCCCACTCAGCTGTTTCAAAGACTTTTTTCAAAATAAGACAGTGCTAAACGTGTATGACCAGGGGGAAGAGAATGACATGCATTTGAAAATACCTTGCATCCAGGGCTAAATAAATCAGTCACTTTCAAGTTCCTTATTTCAAATACGCTTTATGTATTTCATGATTGTGGGACTGTATTAACTTACATATAACTATATACAGAAAATGACTAAATACATTTCAAATTCCGTTTGAACAAACTAATCTCCTTCTGGTATCAAAAATCCCTTTAACTCAAAACCCAGGAAAATGAGACCATCTGCACCATCCTCCCTTGGGCACCAGTTTACATGTGTAAAGTTAGTCTTAGATTTTGAATTTACTCTGAATTAACTGTGGTGAATCTCTACATTTTTTCATGCAGGTTCATTAACTATTGGAAGACTTGAAATCAGTTAAGATCAAGGACCCCCATTTCACCTATAAACCATACATATCAGCTAAGGTATTGCTGGAAACTATAATAGTAATTTCCACTGCTGGATGCAGAGCTAGGGGGCTCAGCAAGGTCTATTACGTGAACAAAATGTACCAGGATCCATTGAAATAACTTTAGCAAAAAATCCCTTCTTGGTGTTTTCCATTAACAGGCCTGATAGAAAACTTTTTATGAAAGAGGTGCGAATTCTTGTTCCCATTGCTCAGATGCTAATAGCAACATGGCGATGTGCTGCCATCAGCAGCAGGATCTCAGCCAGGCTATTAAGTGTTGTAGCTGGCAGGATTACTTACATTTTGCAGCTGGACTCGGCTTTGTGCCATACACTCTGACTTTGCCATCATGCTGGAAGCATTTAGGCTGTAGGTCTTCCTATTCTGTGTTTCTTTCAGCTGTTCATGAATTTGCTTTGTTTGTTTCCTGCAGAGAGAAATAAAATTCATGTAAGAAAGAGCTAGGTTGATCTTCTACTATAGCCATGATATTTTTATAGCCATGGTTCCCTTTGTTCAAAACTTCACCGTATTAGATTAACCAGCTGAGCTAATTCACTAGTGTCTAATATTTCAATGCAGTGGTCATTTTCTGGTGAGGCTTAAGAAAGGAAAAAAAAAGCGCTTCTGTTTAAATTATATTCTATTCTCAGATTACTATAATAGCATGCTAGTTGTTTTAGTGCATATTGTAAGATCATCTATTACATATTTAACAACGGCTTGCAAGTAGACCTGAATATTAAAAAAACATTTTGCTCTGATTTGGAACAAAGATTTTGGCAAATACAGCAGGCATTAGCCCCTGTTGGCTATAAAAAGTGTTGAAGAATCAAAGATTTCTGCTAGCAGCTGATTAGACTTGCCCTATACCCAGTATCTTGTATAGACCAGCTTTTGCTTACATGCTTAAACCTGGAAAAAAACATCAGTACGGTATCTGAGGCTGTGTTTTTGACATATTATACTATGATCCACTATGTCAGAGCTAGGAATACCACTAGATGAATCACTTGCAAGATTCAGGAGATAACTACACTATTAATAAAGGCTTTCTGTTTCTGCTATATTGGTAAACTGAGTTTTAAAGTTCTGTCCATGATTGAGGATACGAAGCAGCAAACTTTATTTTAAATATTTCTTTTATCTTCTGCAAACAGATATCTCAGCTGGGCAAAAACCGTTAGCAAAATATATTTAAGGTCTTTTATCAGTCTCCATTCTTTTGATAAGCTGCATTGTTTGAGACTATCAGTTTTAAATGATCACGAGAAATAACTCCACAATACTATTTTAATTCTTTCTTTCTTTCTTTTCTTCCCTTCTTACTTTTTCTCTCCAGCAGATGCATCTCCAACAGCGAACCCACAAAGGCCCTGGAAACTGCCCAGCAAGGTCAAAGACTCGTCCTTGTGTGCAGCAGCACTTCGTTATGCCACCAGCAGCTTTTGGACAACAATTGGCATGGAGCCAAATTTCAGAAGGAAGTGATTTCAGGGAGGTGTTGATAAGAAATAAAGGAAATATAGTCTTTCTATGTTGAAATTTGAAATTTTAGCAAAGACGCTTCAGGAACATTTTGAAAAAAATTCTGGTGATTTTACTGCTGAAAACCTTGTGACATCATCAAGTCTGACAGCATCTTACTTGACTCAGGCTAATGAATTTGCCACCAAATGAAGTATAAAAGTAATTTTAACTTCTTTCAGTGCATATGTGTCTAATGCAGGGAAGTGTAAGACAGCAGAGGAAAGTGACTGACTTAAGTGATCAAGGGGGGAAACTGTGAGAAAGGACAAATTCCTTCAATACAAAAGCAAGCAGTGAGAAGTATCACAGTTCAGATATTCAGTTTTGATAATACAGTTTTCAATATATTAAAATGGGATTTCCTCTGCCTTTTGAGTCCCTTAGTTCTGATTCAGCATTGAACAATTTAAGCATTTGCTTCAATTGAACAAGCTGTAAGCACCTGCTTAGAAGTAGGTATTTGTTATAGCATGTTTCCTGAATACAGGTCATTAACTATAATAAATCTTGGACTCGCTAAGTATCTCTTATGCTTTCTATTTACATCCTATTTTGAAACAGCATGGCAAATGAAAAAGAGTGAATTTACATTGTAAGCGTGTTACAAATATTAGTGGCATGTTTTGAGTATAGCTAGGAGCTCATAATTAGTAAGATTTATGAATATAGGTGGGTGAGGAAATAATTTCTCAAGCACAAAAACTTATTAAACTCTTAAAATTCTTCCTTAGCCAAAACAACTTGTAAAGTTAATATCAGAATAATCTGCATAGATATATAATCTGAAGGATTCTAGTGTCAAATTAAATTGATTAGTGAGTTGATTATGAAACTTCTCTTTCAAAAACATTTTTTGATAACTACTCATTTTTTAAACCAATGACATTGAATAATTTAATTTGTAAAATGTCAAAATTAACTCTTCAGCATCTCATAAAATTCCAGGGGAAATGAATAAAAGCAACTCTAGAGTTCGCATGAATAATTATTTTCTGATCAGCTAAATTACATACACCGAGGAAATAAGCATATATATCCATATGTCCTATTGGAAAGCCAGCCACTTGGATGTTGGTCTCCATAATGGTTATGGAACATTCAGTCTTTTTTGATGACTGTTTTTGAGTGGAGACTTCATATCATGACAGCAAAACACCATCAGAGCATCAGACTTTGGGAATCTCTCCTATACATACAATGTTCTTAGAATTTAATCAGGAAAATAACAAAACAAATTACAAATTTTTGGAACTCTAATTTGGATTTATTTAGAAAACCTGAGTTTAGAGTTGTTTCTACATCTATAAACACATATAAGTAAACTGGAATATTCAGCTTCACTGCTGCAATCTTTAACATTAAAATTGAGATTCCTGAAGGTAATTAACTGGGAGAAACAATCTAATAATTAATTTCCTTTTATGATCATGCATCCTAACATTAATATTAGGTTTATGCATATTCATTTTGCCAAACTACAGGTTGCAGAGTTATAAAACTAGAAAATATTAATAATTCAAAGTTACTCACCGATTAATATATGTATTTTATACTTTTTGTTTTCAAAACAAATGGGCCTTATGTGTTCTACTTTAGAGATATTCGGCAATAAAGTGTTGTTACTTCAGCAAGACAGAAAGTCACTAGTCATCTATAAAAGCCTAAGCCATAAAGAGCAGCCCATTACTGTACTCTCCCTCTGTTGCTAATACGTACAGCACTTTCTTGATTACCCTAAGAGGAATAATTGGAAGGGCACAGACTTTAATTGTAGTCCTAAACTTCCTTAGATTGAATTTATTTTAAAGAAGGACTTTTAATTTAATGGTGCACAGGGAAATGCGTATTTCTAGCAGCAGGTATTATACAATTGTCAGACTAAGAAAGTCAGGGTCAGTGTCTTCATGGAAACTTTTTTCTTAAAGGATGCACCATTCAGAGTTTCTGTAGCTGTTAGCAACATTTTAAATTTTTGATACATCACATTAAACCCAAGGATTATCCCCTATGCAGGAAGAATGCTTTGATAACTCTTAAGCATGATCAAGATACATCTGCCTGATGAAGAAGCTCCTGAAAATCTGTTGACTAAAAACTAACATACCATAAAGGTTGAGGCACTTTAAATTTGTTGGTTTTTACACCCTTAAGACACTGGCCAATGTCACAGTTGCGATACTGTTTTATGTGGCCTCTATGCAACCCAGTCCAGACACTCTTATGTACTTTTTGGACAGTTTTCCTGATGGAGCCACAGCCAGGGAGTTAGGGATTGATTAGTATCTTACCATTACTGTGTCTCATATATTTGACAAGACCTCTTGACTGAACTGGAGGTGCTCATTTTCTCATTAGACTTCGAACTTCAGTTCCCAGAATCTGGCACACTTCAACTCTTCCCAGTAACTCTTAACTATCATATTTATAATGCAGATAAAACAAACCCAACACCTCCACCTCCTGCTGAGATATGAAGCACTATTGTCTTGTGAGTTCACCTTCGAAGCATTATTTCTACTCATTATTTTTAGACATAGCTCTCCCCACGACCTCATCAAAGTCATAGTATTTGGAAGGCTGTTCCAACCCAGCTCTCCACCACCCCCTACAACAGTGCAAAACCAAGAGGGGCACAGCTGAATAACAGAGGGACATCTTATTCACGCTATGCTCAGTTGTTGAGTGCATGTTCTTCCAACCGACGATCCCATTCTGCCTTTTCTGAATCTCTCTTCATCAGCAAAAACCCCAAGCCTTTCTAGGAAGAACAGGAAAACCTTATTCTCTCGTTCTTTCTTCTGCAGATCTAAAATGCCTGACATTTCTAATGCAGTGGCGAAATGGCTGTCTCTGCTCACAATTTATACTACAACAAAGGACTTTGCAGAGAGGAACTGTCCTGCCACAGCATCGTCCCAGCTAGCATCACTGTCATAGTCTAGGTCCAAAGAACAATTAAACAAAATCCCTCAAGACATTAGAACAGGTAGGAGTGTTTAGATGAAACATGAATGAACTCAAATCATCACTCAAATCATGTTTGGGGGGATGAAAAAGAATAAAAAAAGATCTGGTGGCTTTTCCAAGTTCTTTTTTTTTTTTCCTGATAGAAATGTCAAAACATTTTATATTTTTTTAAATAAAGAGTAGTCATCATCAGGTTTCCTACCCAATCAAATTAATTCTAAAAAGGGGGATTCAGGTAAGCATCCAAACTTTTAAAAAGTGCAAATCTCCACATTTTTGATAATCAGCCACCATGACTAACCTCATGAAGGTACTATTTATATTGATATGTGTTCTCTTAGTAGCTCCAGCTGGAATAGGAATGAGGGATGACAACCATACAGAACATATTTATAGATACAGTGGCACTGACAAGCATGTCCTGTAATTGCTATGAGGTTTTTGCAAGTCAAATTACACACATACCAAGAAATATTATAAAATAATGTTTACTTGGGAAGGTAAAGAATAGAGTGGTAAGTATTTCACTTGAAAATAGTTTAGTACAGATAATTCCACCATTCTTGGACAGTCCAATGTCCAAGATACAGATACTCAGTTATGCAACTACATCAGCAGTTTACAACTATTAGCTACATGTTACAGATATCTGCACAGAACTTGTCTCTTTCTGCATTTCTAACTTTACCTTTGTTCTCAGCATACAGAAACAAAAGGGACACTCAGGGATATGAAATGAAATGCAGAAAGAAGATGGTATGTTTGAACTTTTATTTTCAAAAGAGGAAAGTGATTACTGCACTGATAGTAAACAACACAAAATTATTATTGTTAAAAAAAAGAAGCTGAAAGGACACAATCTCTTCTTTCCTGATATCAGAAAATAGAAACAAGAACACATATTACTCCTGTTTACTTTTTTTTTTTTTTTTTGACTTAGATAGTGTAGCCATGGGGAACTGTTCTAGCCTGTCCAAAGATAATGACAACTTCAAAAGGAAGGGAGAAATTGAAGAACTGTAAAGCCGTAAAAAGGACAGAAGCTAAATAACAAACACACTAGACAAAGGCTCTTACTTTGTTTTGAAGTAGAACGCTGCACAAAGCATGCCCACTACGACTATGCCAAAGACGATACAGGAAATAGACAGCACCTGGCGCTGGTACACTTCTTCGCTCTCTGTGAACAGCAAAATTGAGAATTATGAAAGCATCAGAAAACAATACTTGCGAAAAGTGGATTTCAGCACATCATGGTTTCACTAATGATGGACAGATACAAGAGATTTGGAGGTCTGAATTGGCCAATTCCTCAACAGGATGGATGCTTCTCTGAACCTCTCATCTAGATAAGGTTCATAGAGTCATGGCCTCCTAGGAAAGTTTTAGAAAATGGTTCCAATACACATTGAGAGATACATAATAATAAAAATCAGGATAGTTTAATATTTTCTCTGCCCTACGTGCTATTTCTCAGCTTTTTTAGAAAGCTTCTACTCTCAATAGGATAAAGAGCCCTACAACCGTGGAACTTTTCTGGCTTAAGGGAACACCCGTCAGAGCTCTCACAAGGTCCCACAAGATTCAGAGTTCTTTTTTAGCTACCCAAAAAAATGTCAGTTTTTTTTTTTTACTGAATGGTGATTATAATGCCTTACTCCCATATCATTCCCTGTACTTGAAGCTTATGTACAACATACCAGAGTAAAAAATTAATTCAGTCAACTTGGATGGAACCTAACAACTCCTCTGCTACAATGCACTAGATATTGCTTTCACGGGAGTCTATTTTTTAAAAGAAATTTCCTTACTAAATCTCATAATCTTCTAATTAATTTTAAAATAGGAACAGAAATAAAGTAAAAAAAAAAAAAAAGAAAAAAGCTAAGAAGCAAGAGAAAACACCTGTTCATGACAGCAGACAGAAGCTGATAGGCAAATTGGAGTTTCACACACTGAATTCATCAACAGCTCCTTAAGTGCTGCATTTTATTTTTATTATTTCAACTACTTCTCTAGTCCAAAGTGCTAACAGGCTAAACAGATTGTTATTGTTTTAAGATCAGTTTCTCCAAACATGCAACATACAAACCAGTATTTTTATTCATATATTTTAGTTAGAAAACCAACATGTAGGCTTATCAAAGCACAGTACAAGCACTGTACACTGACAAACTTACATTTCCTTTCTAGGTTGGAGATCTTCAGTGCAGACCCCCCCATCCATATGAATACCAGACACATATGTCAAGTAGGTGACAGTAACTCCAAGTTCCAGGTTCATAAGTCTCAGGTTTGTAAGGAGAAAATATTGTATCACAATATCAAGGTGAATCTAGGCAAATATTGAAAAAAATCTACACCTAACTGGAACTTCAGTCAAATACTATGTGGTGTTATAATTACTGAAGACTTTGTACAGTATCCTAATCTGTACTAATTATTAATTTCTCAAAAATTAATATCACAGTGCTGTTACTGAACATTTGGAATCTTAAATACGGTTATTTGTCTCTTGCAAAATCCCAGTCCCTTTTCATAAGCTATTTCAAATAACATTACAAGTACCAAATCTTTAGTTCTTAATTACTTATTTGCTTGCTCAAAGAACACCACAGTGATTCAAAAGCCATTTCAAAGATGCAAAATGTCCTCAGTTCCTGTTGAATTTTTTTCTCTCATTTAATTTTGAAATTCTAAAAGCTGTACTTTAAAAATATTGTCTTAAAATTAAAAAGAAGCAAATATAGTACCTCACACATTTTTCATGTCTAAAATATATCTGGAAAGGTTGTAATTCAATAGGAAATGCTGGTAACATTGCAGTAAAAGTGATTCCTGTAGAGCTTTAGGCCCATTCCTCATTGGCATGTATAAAATTTGGATCTAGACAATAAATCCTCGTTGGCAATGAACACTAAAGTTTGGGAGTTTAATGTCTTTTTTTGTTTTGTTTATTTGTTTTTACTAGCCTTTATCCATCTTCCATTTCCACTGCTGTACAAAAAAGGACTAGTCTTACAAATTTTGAATTCTTATGTTGAGGTGGATCACACTGCAAATAGTTCAAGAACTGTTCAGTTCAGCAATTGTTAATCTATTCTGCCTGAATACCAAGTTCAGCACCTACTGCCTAAGACTACAACTAAAACATACATACTTATGAACTGTAATTTCACTCAAACATTGCATATAATTAAAAAAATCTATTAAAAGAAATTGATTTAAGTAGTTTGTGTAAACAGGCTTAATTTTGCTTTTCTTTCAACCTAAGTCCTCATTAAATGCTTCCATTCTTTTTTTTTCCTTTGTTATTTTTTTGAGAAACAGTGAGTTTAGTGCAGTTATGGTCTTTTGTCAGTCCTGAATAGCTATCACGCTCTTGTTAAAGATGCTTTAGAGTACGTCTTACCAAGATAAAAGCACTTCAGAGACTGGACAATATTATCTTGCTCAAACAACTATGTGAAGATTTAGGTCTCTTGTGTAGTCAGATTAATCCCTGTCACTAGCTTTTCAACACATGCTGATCAATGCTTTCTTTCCTTTTTGTTTATTTTGCACAGTGCATATTTAAAGAACTACTTATTGATTAACTTTACTCTATTTCTTAGACACCTTTTGTTCATTTTTTTATATCCTTTAAATCTTTATTTATGTATTGGACTCCACCATTTTTTGTCTCCATCATCATAAAATACAATCAGTTAAGCGTTTTTCCATTCTCCGATCTCCCACATTGGCATTTTAAAAAAACTCCACCTTCTGACTGATAGAAAAGTAATGTCTCTTTGCGCAAACTTTGAAGGTCTCCTCATTGTTGCCTTGATTTAACCTCACGATTGCTCTAAACACGTATAGCACAGCTGAGATCCTCTCTAGCCAAGGTGTACAGAACAGGGCCTTTAAATTAGGCAGAAGGCTACACCTGAGTACTGCAAAGCACTTTTGCTCTCACAGAACAGAAAGCTGTAGAAATTCAATGTGTAGAAAAGAGAAGAACTGAAAATTCCTTCTCCTTAGTTGAAGATGTGCATCAGCTTGTGCATACAAGTATTTACATACTGAAACAAAATTCCCAATGTAATCTAAAATGTGACTGAAATTATGATGTCTCTCTTTATTCACATACATTCATATATACCTTGTGAAGTAGATCACCTTAATTACATCCTATTGAAATAAATACTCTAGGGAGAGGATCCATTTAATGAGCAGCCAAGAAAATATTTCAGCTAAAACCCAAAATAAAAACTGCCATGGATATTCCTGGATAATCCAGTTGAGGACTTAAGACTACAGAACACCAATTCCACCCCGCATTCAAATTATACAAAATACATAACCTATACCAACAGAAATACAACCACAGAACTGAAAAATAACATAGTAAACTGTCTAGCTGCAGACTATTTTGTTTAACAAAAATTAGGGAAAGAAAGATCTTCCCAGAACATAAAGACAAGACAAACTCACATGGGACATGAAGCCTGTTGGAAGGCTGGGTTCCCATAGACAAGTCTCCATTCACTGTGTGCGCTGTCACATGCCTAGCCCATTTTTATTTTTACTACTGATTCTTTCTTATTTTCATTTCTACTACAAAATTGTCTTTCTCCCTTCACCTCTGTCACGTCACCCCACTGAATGTAAGCTTCTCGTGCCTTAAGTGCTCCTTTTTCTAAGCTTATCTCACACATTTACTACCATTGTGACACACAAAATGACTACTGGTTACCCACAGAAGCAAAGATTCTTCCAGCACTCACATCACAGTCACATTTCATCTGTCTGTTACTAAAAAAAAAGAGTATGTGCCATATTCCAGGTACTAGGGGTTTAGGTTTTTTTCATCTCTTGCTCTTCAAAACTTATTCTTAAAGGCTGTCACCTGTCTGCTTTATGCATGTGGAAAGACCCACGGAAGCATACACATAACTCTTTAGAGGAGGGAAAAGTGTAGGGTAGACACATTTTTTTCATGATTGTTACTTCTAAAGGATATGGTAGGTTTTGTTGTGTAAATAAGCTGAAACTTGCCTCTTTGTGACTTTATTATAAAAGAAAGAACACTGGTACAAGGTCCTTGAGAAACAACCATGTGTGTTTCTAACCATATTACTGAGAAAAAATAATTTAGTTAATTAAAACAGATTATGTTAGGCTTTGTTAACACCTAAATCCACAATGTAATTACCAGCCATAATCACTGGATCCTTTAGTTCTATTGTGTATTTTCTGAATTCATTGAAATATCTTTGAAAGGTGTTTCAAATACAAAGAACAGCATTGTGCATGTGGCCTAAGCAAAATGATAACAAAATAAAAATAGTAGCTTTCCCCCTTGTGGTGCTTATTTCAATGGCTCTTGAATAAAATCTCAGTATGGTCACAAGCATCACAGAGAATAATTACTGAAGATTCAAACTGAGCTAACTGAGAAATTATGACATTTACCATACAAATGCATTACTTAAGCTTTGCTCTGTAAAGAAAAAAAAATACAAGTAAACGTGCAGATTAATTTTTCTGCTGAAGTTTTTACTCCCAGCGCAAAAAGCACCACAAACCCTAACAGCATTCAGCATTCCCTTACCATCCTCCCTCCCCTCCCCTCAATGGACCTGCTCTGCATTGCTGCAAGTAACAACATGCTATAGAATAAATATGGAAAGCCCAGTATCTTGGCATTGGTAGGTATGACAAACAATTGCTTTCCACGTGCTTTCTCCCATTGATAAATGCCAATGAAAACTTTATGACAATAATTCTGTGACTTATTTTTCACCAGAAAGTTTAGAGATGTTGTTCTTCACCTTTTTCTCAATCCCTGCCATTTAAGAGTTAACAGAGGAAGTGTGGCCTAATGGATAGAACATACAACCAGCTTTTCCTCAATAAATTACAAGACAGCATGAAGGCAGGCTTTCTTTTTGCACCCATGCAAAAACTAAGCCATGCAGGTGTAGCGAAGTGGGCACTGCCACCTCTGCTGTAACCTCACTGCCACACTTTTTTCCTTTCTGTTCGTTCCCTGGCCATGCATTTTCTGACACGCCTCTTTGCATACCATATTGCACTGGAATGTCCTGCAGAGCCAGACCCTTGCTACTGAGGTGAACCTCTATAGTAACATTTGCCATTCACACTCTTATTGATGTCCTGCATCCTCAAAGTCCCATATATAACAACAGAGGAGGACTACATGGAAACCCCATACACAATGTCAAAATTTCCAATAAAATATGGATTCCCATAAGCTAAAAGGCAAGAAAGTAGTTAAAGCGTATTTCTCAATAGACTTAGATTGATGTGTGACAAGTGCTGAACTATATAAGGCATTCTAAATTTAATTCATGAAGAGAATAAAAAAAGCCTGCATGTTCCACAAAATCTG
The DNA here is from genome assembly GCA_031468815.1 of Morus bassanus. Lineage (NCBI taxonomy): Eukaryota > Metazoa > Chordata > Aves > Suliformes > Sulidae > Morus > Morus bassanus. The sequence goes on from CM062583.1 coordinate 12,031,191, forward strand.
TGATTGCCTCAACATCAGACTGCCAACTCTCCCAAGAGTTTTCTCTGTTCTTTCCCTTGCAAAAACCCACCGTACAGATTCACTGCCATATGCTGTGGCTTGTGCTAAGGCAGAACAATTTAACAGTTTTGAAATGCTACAAGCCACAGTTCACAAATTTCTTCTTTGACCTTGGGTAAGTCAAGATCCTTGTTCTTTCTGTAACCATGAGGATAATATTGCCTCTTCCATTTCAGTGAGTAACGTGATAAAATTTAATATAAACATATTAACCTCTAAAGGAATGAAGTCTATGCAAACACATGAAATAGATAAACCTGTCCCAGATATTTCTGTTCCAACATCTTTAAGAGCATATGCATTACTTCACATAAAATACCATGTTTTATTCTAATTCTCAGCTACCTTTTTTAGACACAGAGTTTTCTTCTTTCAGCTTTTGTCTGCCTGGGTAGAATTTCCCTTTTACAAGGGCTTCAAAACTTGGGTTCACAAATTAAGAGCGGAAGTTTGTATCTGCTATCGCTTACAGAAAGGGCAGAGTCAAGGTTAATTGCACAGATTCACATTTCAGACTGGAATCAGAGCAAGCTGACTTCTGCTGGCAAAAGTTCATAAAGCATTTCATAGTTTCGACAGTGATTCTCTCTTGGGAAGAACTGTTCAATGATTCTGATTGTAACGAAGATTAACAAAATACATTTTCTTGTACTTGTGGAACATCCACAGCAGAAGGATCTTAATGAGAGCAAAGTGAAATAGATGTAGCCCATTATACATTATAATTGCACAATATTATACATTGTTTGCCTATTGGTATTTAACACTAGTGAGACCATTTTCTGTGTACACAGAAGGCAGAAAAGAAAGGGATGAGTATTCAACCAGACTGACTTATTTTGAGTATTTGATTCTACAATATTAATGCTGCATTAGCACTAGTTTTGCATGGAATATTAAAAATGAAGCAATGAATTAAGTATAATGTCATAGACTCATCATGAAAAGGCATGCAAAGGTATGTGCTCTAACCCTGAGCTCTCAACAAGCTATTTTAGGTTGGTGAGTGAAAGGTGAAATCTCATTCAAAAATCAATGAACAAAGATCTCCTGAAAAGTTATTTCCATCAAACCCACCCTTAAAAAACCCACAAAATAAAATGAGCCAAACAGTGGAGAGATATTTGCAAAAAAGAAAAAAGAGAGGCTAACCTTACACAAGAATGTCTAGTGTTGTCTATGGTTACAATAACTGAAGTGCAATAATCAACAATGAAGGTGCCAATATTCTTAGTAAGTGCTAGTTGTTATGAAGTGAAAATTTGGTAAGTACTTTTAAACAGCAAGATCAGAATTCTGAAGATAAATTAATTTTAACTTTGGTTTCCTAAGAAACAATCATTTTCTTTTATCTGCAGGGAACTTGGGAATGAGTCAGCTATAACCAGAACTCAAATCTAACAAACTTTCAAAGCCTTAGTTAAGTACATTCAAAGCAACATATTTATTAAATCTTAGGCTTGCAATCACTCCATAGGCAGCCAAGTGATGAGAGGCAGATTTTTCCTTTTTAAGAAGAAGTCTGGTTAGGAGTTTTTGTGTATTGACAATTTATGAGCAAGACAACCCAAGTCTATTATGAACTTTACCTACTTTCATTCTATTTCTAAGATGGATAAGGTCAGTCAATCTGTCAAGAAAATTCATTACCTAAGTCTCCTCAGCCTCTCTGTGCGCGTGCTAATTTTCCTTTTTGAAATATTCAGTTTTAAAATTTATTACAGCAATTCTAAGTTTCTCTAAGACCTTCTCTGACTGCAAAAATACACCCAGTAAGCTAATCTGTACATTCTTATTACATACTAATAAGAATAAAAATTACATGTGAACCTTGTTTTTATCTTATTCATTTTTGATACAACCTGAATATAAATGTTTTAGCCTTAGTTTGACAAGTATAAGAGAAAAACAAATATGAAGGCCATTCTTCCTCCCTCCCCCAACTTAACTTCGAGAGTTATCTGGTTAATAGAGGTTGTCAGCTAAATATCTATAGCAATATTTTAGACAATAAGCACACTGAAAAAAACTTATCATAAAAAGGGTAAAGCTGTCTAAAACTGTGATCCTCTGACAGTAGTCTCCCTGCCTGATGGCTGCCTGCATTTTTGCTGATGTGTGAAAGGGATGAGCGGCTAAGGAGCCGCCCCCTAAGGGACAGCAGTCCCAAAGGAGAGAAACGTGATATCTGGTGGAAAGAAAAAGAACCTACTAAAAATTCTGAAACATTTCATTTCTGTTTTATGTTAGACCACTGTTGAGAGCATTTCTACTGAAAATGCATCAGGTTGCTGAAGAAACAGTACCATGGTAATACGGTATGAAATTCTGGGCAAACCAGCTACACCTAAATGAGATCAACTCTTGCCCTAATCTCACGTGAAAACTTGCAGCTTTGAGATACAAAGCTAAAGACTTACTGAAGTTTTTCCTGGGCATTAAGGATTGCACATGGCCATGTACGCTGTGGTATTCTTGCAACTGAGTTGCAACTGAGAAAATAAATGAACAGCTCTCAGCAGAAAAAAGCAGGGAAACAGCAGGCATTTTCAAAGAAACCGTGTCCCTTTTCCCCCAAAAAAGACTGTGTCATGTCTGAAATGGAGGGGGATGGGACCCCAGAGAGCACCTATTGTTTTGTCATCTCCTATCGTTCAGTGCAGAAGGGCACTGACCAACAACAATACTCCAGTCACCAAGCCAAACTCATCCAATTTAGTTATAACTCAATCAGCCATCAGCAATTAGTCCCATAAGCAGTACACGTTACTGGTTTCTGGACACAGAAAGCTCTGCCTTCATTACCACAAATAAAAAAGAGATTTGAGAATAGCATGATGAAGTAGACACTGGTGGATAGGAACGTCCAAATCTTAACAGCATGATGAGGCAGAACAATTTGCCCCCCCACTTTGTTTGTGAATGAAAGTTTAGAGCCTGATATCCCCTCTTTGTATGCTTTTTCTTTGTGTGTATTCACATTGCACAAGAGAGAACCGCAGCAGCAATGCTGTGTGAGTGCTTTTCCTGGCACGACGGATGGCATGACATGCGGCACCGACAATCCACAGGGGACGGGACAGCACCGACAGCACAGCAGTAGCAACTCATACAGCCAGCAGAAAATGAATAGCAATGGAGTGGTACCAAAGAAGCCAACTATAAAAATACACTGAAAGAAAATCCCAGTGGGACAGCTGGAGGTTTTTAAACCTTTGCAGTACCCTGCAAGTCTAGGCGGTGCAAAACTTCTTCCTTCACAGTACCATTGTTATGCTTGCTAGTACCTCAGTACCGAACTAATAGCTAGAACTAATAGCTACTGAACTAACAGCAAAAACCACTTGTGTTTTAGTTACTAATAGCTAAAACTTCATGATCTTAACATCAAGTCTTACTCTTTATGTCACTTCTGCTTACCGAGAATCATGGCTCCAAGTACCTCCAGCTTCTACTGCAAGTCCAAGGGATGCAAATTCAACCCCTTAAATGAGGTCTTTCACCATCAGACTGTTCTCGTTGACGGGATCATACTAAGCCAGCAGGCAAGGAGGGCATGCAAATTGCTGATAACTGTTTCAGAGCCAAACACGAACCAAGCAGATAGTCTGCACAGTTCCAGCTACCTTTGTGTTGACAGCACTGTTGACTGTTCTCACAGAATGGTTTTGAAACTGTTTCAAATTTAGGTAAGAAAATCCATAGAACTGCAATACATTACAGAGTCTGAATGTTACCTACTGGTCTTCCATTGAACAAAGAAATGTGCAACATTTTCTGCATTGTACAGAAAAAAGCTTCTAGACTTTCATGGATATACAAAAAGCTTCAAAGCATAAATCACAAAAGCTTAAAGACTGGAAAATATTACAAATATACAGTGATTTTTTTTTTTTTTTTGGAACTAAATAACATTGTTTCCAGAAGGATTTAGTTTTGGGATTTTTTTTCAGTGGTTATATTTCCATGTATATTTGTACAGGCTACGAATTATTTACCAGGTCCTAGAGACCTTTCATACCATAGAGTTCCCCTGGAAAGTATTATACCCTCACTGTCTCTCTGACAGAGTGTGTAAGCTCCAGAATTCTGTATGAGAGTCTTAAGCGGGGGTATACTATCCTGCTCCAGAATGAAGACTCACCTCTTTTTCCTATCTTAATTTTTGGCTTCTTCTTGGCACATCTCTTCATCTTCCCTCCCTGATTTTGTTATCTTCCTTTCCTTTTCTTATTTTTCATTTTAAATCTTATAACCAAACACAGTTCTGCACTTTAAAAATGTCTTTGCTATCAGCCTTTCTTCCCCCCACCATCAGCATGAAAGATCTTCCAAAGTGAAACTTCTGTTCAGCATTTACTATACTTGTAATATGACCTTCTATTTCTGCAAAGTCCATGCTCAACTGAGCTTTCCAGCTCTCCTGAGGCCCTGGCTCATCCATACTTTGTGCTGGTAAATGGAGGAAGAAGAGGGAAGGACATTTAGACACAAGCTTCCTGCATAAGTTATTGTAGAGTGTATCGTGGTTTCTTAAGATATATACATATATAGGGACTAATCCAAAGATCATTAAGTGCAATAAGCATTGGATCAGATACATAATCATTGCACTTTAAATTGTTTTATATGTAACTCCATAAAGACAGTTTCTGAGAGGTTTGTTATATAAAAATATTATGGCTTTATAAAGCAATAGCATTCTTTAATTCTGCCTTAGTAATTCCTTAGCTGATGAGGGTTGTTATTCCTAAGATCCTAAGCATGGCTAACATCTAATATAATAATGTCTTAATTTCCCAGCTGATATTTTATTTGATCTCAGAGCTTACATTGCTATTATCAACAAAGCCCTGTCACTGGAATTTCTCCCACAGGTGAGGCTTATATATTCTATATCTTACTCACTTGATGGTATTGAACATTCTACTCAAATCTCAAGCGAACATCAAAGCTACCAAAGTATATTTGACAGTTATTGTTGATGGCTACATTGTCAGAAGCTGACAGTAAGTCAAGCAATATTATAATTAAGAACCATCTCTGTTTTGACTGCTGCTGTTTTAACCAGGGTGCTTCCATAGATTTTTTTTTTTTTTTTTTTTTACAAAAATATGGTGTGAGCAGTGACAGGAGAGCCACAGAAAAATGATCGTTAATAATGTGAAATATTTTTTGCTTTTCTTCTCTATACACTGAAACAGAAATGTGGTATTCTACCTGGGAAGGCTCTGGAGGGTGAGGGCACAGAGGACAAGGACAAGGGCTTAGTCAGCTGCAGAGAGATGTGACAAGGGACCCTGTGTTACTACTGAAGTATGACAGTTTCTGAACAAGACTCTGCAGGCACAAGACTACGTATTTATGCATTGCCTTCTTTCTGTTCCAAGCCCCAACTCCTTGACCTGGCTTCTCCTCACAAGCCAGTGACCCAGGATGGATGTGATGACAAGGAGAGAGATTGCCAGAGGGAGTCAGAGAAGCGTCCTTCCTCGCAGAGCACTGTGTCAATCTGTGTTCCCCTTGAAGCCATCCCCACTCAAATCTCCCAGATACATCTATACTTGTGCACCTATTACTTGTTCTGCTGATTTCCCTACCTACTCCATGAGGCAGTGGAAACTGGAGACAGAGATTTGGTTTGGTACACGTTGTCCCTCCCCTCTACAGGTGCACCAGCATCCCCCTCACCTTGTCACAAAATATTCCCGTCAGTCAGGTCCCCATACAGCAAGTGCATGTTCGCTCACCATAATGACTACAACACTCAAGTCCAGGCTGGATAAATGAGCACACAGAAAACCAGATTATGTTGGCAGATAGAGAAAAGTAAATATGGTGACTGCAAGCAGCTATACTCTTTTAATCCTCCAGAGGCTTTTTGCCAACATGAGGGATAATGCATCCAGTTGTTCATACTGAGCAATGGCAGATGTTTAGAGTCTACTAATGTGAGTAGCAGTGTTAAGACACGAATAAGCCCTCAGCCCACAAAACGTCTAGCAGAGCACTCCCTGCGCTCGCCCACGTTGAGGGATCTGCTTCGTGTACTTGGCAGTGGCTGCAGGTAGGCAGCAAGCTGCCAAACCCAAGTTGCTCAAGTGCCAACTTGTACATGTATGTGACCGCTGGGACTGCCGCAGTGCAAGCCTTATCACATTCCTTTACTTCAGAAGGATTAAAGAAGGGGATTAAAGTCTTTAGCAATTGACATATTGCATGGCATCAATAATACATCCTAACTGTGTTCCTAGTTAAAAGAAAGTTCTTGAAGAAGTTGAGAATACAGTTTTACTTATTCTTGTAACTCCTCTTCCTGGCCTCCTGACACATATATACAAAAAGGTAAGCATGTACATAAACACAAATACATTTTTTATTAATAGATTTTTAAATTTCAAAATCCCTTACATATGCTGATTTTTTTTTTCAAGAGTGAAGCACACAGTGTGTCAGAAAAAATCCATAAACTTGCCACTTCAAATAGATGCATGGTTATCCAAAACCATACAGTACAATGTAACTTCTTACAACCTACGGAAGAATAAGGAATTAAACTTAGCAATAGCAATAGTATTTTCAGAATGAGACATGCAAAGACTGTAAAGTTAAAAGTGACTTAAAAAAAAATACAAAATTATCTCTGATCCTGAGGAGGTTATTGAGAAGATGGAGCCAGTGGCGCATGGCAGGAGGACAAGACAAGACAGACAGCATTTGAAACAACAGTTTCTCACTGGATATGAGGAGAAACTTCTTCCCATGAGGACAGCTGGGTGGTGGACCAGGCTGCCCAGCAAGTCTGTGCAGTGTCCATCCATGGAGGTTTTTGGCCCCCAGCCGGTTGGCTAGGGAGTTCCTGAGGTCCCTCCAAACCTGAATCATTTTATGACTGCAGTGTGTGGCAAGCTGAAGGACATATTACACCAATGTCAAACATTTTCAAGTGAAGCCTGACCGGTGGTACCAGTAATAAACTTTTCTACACAGAATGCCTGGGTGGGTGTTACAAGCCAGGAGCTGTCATACACGATAGCGATGCCGGCAGCACAGGGCAGCTTTTAATGTGCTTTGTAACATCTCTGGTCCTGATTTTTATCTAAAAATTGCAAATGGAAACACTATGCCAGAAGTAAGCACTACCTGTGGTTCATCACAACATTTTAGCACAAAGCTCACTTTGCCAAGCAGTCACGGCAAAGTGTTTTCTGACTCATGCTTTATACGGCAGCCCTTTGAGCACCGCTAAGCTTCCTGTCTTTTAAAAATATTCACATTATTTTCTGTGTCAGTCATGATGGACAGCTTATGACTATAGGGCCAAATGGGTGCTGAGCCTTGAACAAACATTGCTGAAACATCACAGCTCTGAGTATGGCTTAATGAAAAGAATAAGCACGCTTGGAGAGGCTGAACAGAACAACCCAAACAATGGCAGCTGAATAGCATGCAATAACTTGGCCTACTTGGCCCTGCCTGTGACCCACTTTTCTTTTCTGCCTGGGCTAGACAGATTTTGAAGAGCTCGGATAGTGCTGAGCGACTGAGGGTGGGCTGACGGGGAGGCAGGAGGCGACAGCTGCTGCATTGCCATGGCGAGAAAGCAAAAGGTAAAAGAACACAAAAGAATAGACTGCAGAAGACAGTGCCATTTACGATCCCAACGCCGTGGAAGAGGTGTGAGAGTTCATGGAGACACCTTTATGATCGCAACTGAAATTCCACACAAAAAGGCTTCCTCGCTGGCTGACCTGCTCCCTGTGGCTCTAAGTCATTGTTCTCTCCCCTACATCTGAAGTTACTCATGCTTTAAAATTATATGCCTTCATATTTCCTAGCAGCTTTAAATAGTTATGATCAATTCTCCTGTCATTAATTCAGGAAAAATCCAGTCTGCAATATTATCAAGAAGGCAGCTAGGTAAAATCTCTGTGCATCTTAACTGTCTTTGAATTTTCCCTTTGCTGTCAGGTGTTGTTAAAGCCAAGGAAAATGCATTGCCTTTCCACGTTGCTCTTCATACATCCCCTTTGACAACTTATCTGTTTTGCTTCTCTGAGCAGGACTAGAGAGGAGATTCCTTCAGATGACCCTTCTTGACTCATCATCTTAATGGTATACATCTTATGCCTACTCTAAGAAACAATCAGAAAACACATGATTCATCAAGTTGCCAACATATTGCCATCATCGATTTCAACTTTCACAATATTGTCAGAGAATGCAGAGGTGGTATGCAAAAATGGTAGTTATGAACTAAGAGAAATGAATTAAATAAATTGTCATTAAAAAGGTAAGGACTTACAGCTTCCTCAGTTGCTAACAATAAAAGAGACATCAAATCTCAGTTTAGATGTCTTTTCCTCTAAAACAGTTTTGTTTATATGTTATATATGTAACAAACATAAATATATATACTTATACTATATTAATAGCTGGGAACTAGATTCAAGAACGTGCCAGACTAACATTCCTCAACCCCCAACTCTTCTCACTTGTAGCTTTTATGAAATCTTTCTGGGTATTTCCACCTTGTTTAAACTAATTTTTTGAGTTGGAAACATTTAAGCAGTGTTTTGGATGGATTAATCTGGGAAATCCACCTGCTGTGACTCTTGTGCAGAGTAGAGCAAGAATTGCTAGGAATAGTGGGGCTGATTCTGGTCTACTTTGCAACATGCAAGAAAATTTCACTGAAAACCTAGCGTCATACTGGTGTAAACCCAGAATGTGCATGACCTGCCATTACTATGTGTTGGCTGGAACAAGATCTGTCATTCAGATGTGAGCTTTCCTTTTTTTGTCTCAAATGGTTCTTATTGAACCAAAAATCCATTTCCAGGTATTCTTAACTGGCACATGGAACATCAAACATTCCAATAATGCAGAATCAGACCTTAGAAAATACAGATAAGAGAATCAAACCAGCTACGTGTCCCAATTAAGCAAATCCTTCATTGACTGTGCCTCTATTAGGTAATGCCAGATTTCAGCTCATTAAGAATATTTTCACAGAAGTAACTGCAATATTTCAAGAAAGCGGATATTTTCTGAGGCAAAGGCTTGTGAATCCTCTGACAAGACATTCTGAAAGGATTTGGAAATCCTGCCCAGGACGGTCCCTGAATATATTGCATATTTATGCTCGCCTGTTTCTTGCTCCTTGTTTTACTGTTAGCCATCTCATAATGGAATTACATACTGATTCATTTCTTCACTGAAAGTTTTTTTTGTTTTGTTTTTTAACCTTTTGACAAAAACAATATTATACTCTAGGTATTCTAAAATCAGCCTACATTTCCATAGGTTTATGAGCCAAACTATGCCCTGCAGAGTACCGTAACACTGTGATGATTTCTGATGTATGTTACTTGAATTTATAGAGAGAATCATAGCTGACGTCTCCATCAAATGCTGTGGATGCCTTCAAATTCATTGAGTCATTGAGGTCATTTATGAGATGCTGAACTTCAGTAAGTGACTGTGTCAAAGTGTATATTTTTGCTTCGGTGAATTCACAAGCATAAGCCAGTCAATGGGAAATAATTTACGGGTAACTCTTGTATTTGCAGTACATTTGTAGCTTACTATCAGGTTTATCAGATTTTTTTATAAAGAGTAGTAACTGGTAGTCTATGAACACTATAGAAATAATCCAGTCTTTGAAACTTAATGATTTTAATAATTACTGACAAAATTCAGCCTGTGCAATCATTCTCAGTTATATCCGGTTCAAGTACAAAATACTCTGGAAGCCAAACTTTCCTTCTGGCAGGCCCCTCAATTAAAACACATAAATACAAATAACCTTATACATTAGCCAGGACTCTCCATGTAATTTTTTTCTTTTTTTTGGGAGGGTGTTCAGTAAATCAAGATCTACTAGAAAGTTTATTGAAAAAGTTGCTTTTCTGCAAAAATAATTTTGGAAGTGAACCCCTTTCAAACCCTGGAAAATGTAAAAAAAAAGTACTTCAAATAATCATTATTATTTCTATTTTTATAAATAAACCTATTATGTAAGAGCTGTTTACATATTATTTTACATTTGTAAAAATAATTTTAAAATTCTGTCAAATACTCACTGGAAGTACTGATGAAATAGTATACTAGATCAGTAGGAAACTTCCCACCTACTTGAAATAGATTTTTTTTTTAATTACTCATTGCATACTGTTAGTAACACAATTGCTTTAACTTGTTAAAACTACCTCTGATAACCAAGACTTATTTATGGTAACCAAGGCCAAACCACTGGAAAAAACAACAGCAATTATTTTTAGTAGTATAATTATATGAAACTGTCCTCTTTCCCTCAAAAAAGTCCACAAACAGGATAGAGAGGAGCTATTTGCTGATGCTGCTCACTGAAGTCCTTCTCACAGAAAAATCGAAGTTTTGAACAGTGGAGAAAGACATGGGTTTGTTTTTTTTTTTTTTTCAAAAGAGTCCTTAATTTTTATTCTTCTGATAAAAACTAAACAATGAGGCTATCATCATTTCACTGTTAGTCAGAGAAGAACCACAACCCAGAAGTAGAACAGGAACACTGCAGATGCTTTTGAAAGAACCTCTCTGCAAAAGCCATTTCCAAAACTTTATAACCAACATCCAATATCACAAAGATATGTGAAACTCTTCAGATGTAAGGTCAAAATTTACCCTGGATCAAAGCCCATCCTTCTACTTTTTCTAGCTTAGCATTGGCTCATTATCAGGAAACTGTTCCAGAGTGTCTGGGAAAGGAAAGAGAACAGCGAAATCATCCTCCCAAATCAGGTGAAAATCAGGATGTTTTGAAAATCTGTAAGTTCTGCTAAATCCTACTGCTACCTTCACTATCTTGTTTAAGTTCTTGTGGTCTATGTGTTGCAATTACGTACACATGCTAGGATTTTCCCCAAAGCTTCCTCGACAGTTAAAGAAAATTCAAATCTTGCTAATTTATCTTTAATATGAAATGGGTTAAAATTGAAAGAACAAATTTGTGGCCAGATAGATACAAGTGATATAAAGCTCTCTCCTATGAGTAACAGAGCCAAAATATCTGTGATAAAGAAAAGAAGATCTCAAGGTTTAAATACTTGTCTAGAGGCATTTGGTTTTGCCTTTTTTTTAGTTTTTTTTTTTTTTTTAAATTACAATTCCAGAGCCTAAGAACAAAAATTTTCAAATAACCAATTAAGAGGAGCATGTAAGCATTCCTCTAATTTAGGGAATTAGCTAGCATGAGGATGAAATTATTAAAGACAAGGAGGAAGGGTTTGAAGACAACAAGAAAACTTGATTTCTCAGGGCTTCCCCCCACACACTGGTCACTTGTCACAATGCTGAAATGCAACAGACTTTTCTGCTTGCATGTTTGTAAATTCAGTAATTGTGTTGCTATCAATGAAAAGAGGTTGAATAACATGGACATAACATATACGATACGGACATATATAAGCTTGTCTTTAAGAAAGGTTGGAGCTACAGAACACTCAGCTGAACACCAGGGTTTTTCCAGTGGGCATTTTTAGGTTTTTATATTATTATTTTTTTATATGTGTGTGTATATATATAAATACACACACACACACACAAACACACACGCAGAGTCCTCTCTATCTGCCAGTCTTTCTCAAGTGCTCTTGTTCCTCTGCACTAAATCTCCTCTGGCAGTACGACTCCGTGACTAATAATTTGACCAAGTTTAGGTGACTAAAGCAAGTCCCCACAATGAAGGTTTGCCCTAGTACAATCCAAAGAAGTAGTATCCTGACAAAAGTCTATAGTCTAAAAAGCCACTGATTTTTTTCAGTGGAACAAAGTATTTCAGTCCAAGTCTTCTTTTGCATGTTCGGTGAACTCATCTCATAAAATATTTTCTTTTAGAGGTAATTTTTCATTCTCTTAGTTGAGTGAAGAGAGACTGAAGAACTATCATTATTTAAAAATCATAATGTTAGTTGAAGTGTGGGTTGGCTTTTCTTTCCTGCTCTTGCTAACATGAAAATCATATAAGTTTCTGTGAAGCAAATCACACATGTAAATCACATACGATTTTGTGCAACAAAGAAAATGTATCACATTTCCATGGCAAACAAAGTTTCCTAGCTATGCCTAGCACAGTGTTTCCCATACTTTTGGCACAGTACTGTTGTTTGATCTATAGCTCTTAAACTCAGTGGAATATATGAATAGACTCTGTATTTAAGTGAAAACCTGTAGCACTGCCTTACCAGTTGTCATATGACAAATCAAAAAGAAGTAAAAGATATTTCTTGTAGCCTTATATTTAATATGCTATCATTACACCATTATATAGCTTATACTTATAGTATGAGGAACTCAAACAGCAGTGAGATCAACAGTGAATTTATGTAACGTTTTCTTCCAACAATATGTTGGAAGACAAATCTGCCTAAACAAAAATCCTTTAACATCTTAGAGTAAAAGCAGACATTTCTCACTTTACCATCCTATACTAAGGAATAATAAAGAAAAAAAATCTTTTACTGATGGTCTAAATTTTTAATGCCTCCCATCTGCCATGCTTCCTGCCGTTCCAGTGCTACCTGTAAAGCCTCTTGGGTTCAGCACAAAGAAAATAAAGGTGACACCAGAAACCTCTCTTCAGAGTAAACAGCTCTTTCTTCTCCTAAATAAACTCCAAAACACAGACTTTCTAACTAGCTCGTGTACATATGTATTTTAAAGACATTCATTGATACAACATGGTACCCTAATGTATCTTACTCTATTTGGTTAACATTACACTTGCTTCTCTCCTAAATTATAAATACCCTTGAAGGCAAAGCATCAATAAAGTGAAGTTTTGTAGGTATCCAGGAGGATATAATCTGACTTTTTAATGCCTTCTAAGTCCCCTTATACTAAAACGTCCTATCTACCTAGTTTACAAATCAAAAGACACCTTGCTTTAATATTGCTTACTGCTCTCCAGGGAGCAATGCAGCTCTCTCAGGAAAAATACAATGTTTTATACTGAAGTACTTTATAAATTTATTTCAACCTTTCTGTACAAGATCTTCACCTACTGTTAAAATTACCAAAAATCTAACTGGACTTCTCAAAATCTTAGCTGCTTTTTATTTGTACAGAAAAGTAGGGTGCTAATACCTTACAACAGTTCAACTGATTTTAATGAATTAATTATATAGTTTTTCTTTTTTTCTATTTCTGGCAGAACAACAAGAATTCAACCTATTAGACCACAAAGAAGCTGCTCTTAAGAGAAACATTAAAAGAATCTCATAGTTGAATCCCTGTACGTTTCTCATTAATCCAAACCTGTTTTCTGTATAAACATCTATTGTCTTTTATAAAAAAAATTAATAAAACTGCAATAACTTCTAATATAAGAAGTCAATTCTGAAGCTTCCAGCAATCATTATCTATTTAGCCTCCTATTTAGGAATTCAATTAGATATTTTTCCTTGGTTTGCAATAAAGCTGGGTCATTTTGATATAAAAGAAGTGCCAGGACACAAGAACCTTGCAAAAGCTACAAATTCAGCGTGCCCCAGAAACTTTTTTTGAGTTCAGGATTTGCTTTATTTACTATCATTGATAACTTGTATTTACTATATGTTTTTATTCAGTATCAAAATTTTGGCCCTAAAGCAAGCAGTTTATATTATGATTCCAATGAAAAACTCTGGTGGATGAAGAACTCTGTAATCTCATAAGATCTCTTTAAAGACAAGAAACCAGACCATCCGCTCCTCCCTAATGGGCACAAACTACTCGTTTCATACCATAAAACTAGAGATTATAGAGACATTCAGCAATGCAACCAAACGCAATTTTTTTTTTTTTTTTGTAAAACAGCATGAAATACAAGGCTTTTTACATATTCAAAAATATTCAGATATGAAATGAGGCAAAAGCCTTTTTATGTTAATCAAATAGCCTAATGTCAGCAATAGCTCTGCTATTTAGCAGCTCATGGAAGCTGAGACAAAGCAAGAGGAAAAAATATGTCTGAATAAATCCAGTCCTAATAAATTTTACCTCCTCAGCCAAATTGTACCCCGTTAAACTTCCTCTACTGAAACATTTCATGTCTATGGGAAACTATAAATAGCACCATTAAATAAATTTTTATATTTATAAATTTATATATTAAAAAAATAATGCCTAAGCATTGTTCACTGGACCACTGAATACTCTTACATGTTCCAAAAAAAATTTCTCTCCAGAGAAAAACACAGCATCAAAAGAAATATTTCAGAAATTTATGGCCATGTGACATAAGAGATGTTAGGAAGAAAATGATTTTTTAGCTTAAATTGTAGCAAACCTTATCAGGTAATAAAATATAGAGCTATTTAAGTGAACTGCCAAGAGAGGAGAACTTCAGAAAAATGCTACAGTAGGGACATTAGGTTTTGTTGCTATTTCTGTGACATGAACACATCGATTACAACTTTTTTCACTAATGAGCAGTAATTATCACTAATGAGCAAGTGAAGCTATCTGGGAGATGCAGATAATCAATTTACTTGGTTTACCATGCAATGCATGGTAATGCATGGTAAACTACTTGGATTGTATTGAAAAGCTTTTCTTTCTGTTAATTGAAAAAAGAGACCCCAATACCAACCTACATACTAATTGAAGAGACAGTAAAAATTGAGTTCATGTATTTTACTGAAAATTGTACTTTACGTATATTCAGAGATACTTGTTATCTCATATCCTAATTATTTTAACTTAACAGTTATTGCACTCCATTCTGGTAAGATGTGCATCTCCTTCCTGGGTTTTTTATGCAAATACTCTTTTGAAATTGGATACTAATTTGTATGACCTTTTCAATATTCTTTGAAGAGCAGGTTGATTAACTAAAATTGTCTCTAAATATTTGACTAAAGAAAGAAGTGAATTAGCTTCAGTCGTATTAATCCCATTTTGTTTTCCCTGTGAGTATCTACTGCTTGCCTGCACAAACAATTTTCTAGAACTGCAAGTATTTGAAGTAAATTTTAATTTGTTTTCATTTAAGTTCCTATGAGACGTACGTTTCATATGGTATGTGATGGAATGTGGTAAACACACTGCTTCCAAAAAACAAAGCACAAAGATCCTGCAGGATGCCTTCTAGGAAGCTGAGAAGCAACCGAGTGAACCACAGAAAACCCACTCTTTGAAGAGGAATCCACATTCCCAGCCATAGGGTTTTGGGATATTGAGAAGGAAGCAGTGCCATATAAATCGCGACTAACAAAGAAACAAGTTAGAAAGAATCCGTCCTGCTACATACCTGCTTCTCTCCCATCTACTGTCTTCTTTGGCACAGAAGTAAAATTCACAGTCTGTCTCAAGGTCCCCTGTAATAGGTTTCCGTGCAAGACTTGGTTTACTCCCCATGCAGGTGAACACTTTCATGGCACACAAGGAATTCCTCTGTACAGCAGCCCAGGGATAAATGCTACTAGCTCCCTTTGGCCCCAGGGCACATGTCCTACCAGTGATTCCCATCATCATGCTGCTAACTCCATCTGAATACAGTCAGGAGCAACTCAGTTGGCCAGCAGAGAAATTTCAGTTCGTAACTTAGGGAGCACTGCCTTATACTGAGGGCTTCAGTTAAGTAGTACTTAAGACATTATTCAGTTAAGTTCAGTTAAGACATCGTTCTGGCAGCATGATCAGTGGCATCCAATCAACCCAGTTCAGATATTTTAAACAAAAATCACAGAATTTTTTCTGAGGGCTAACTCTTTGTAAGAGTAGTAATACAACAGAGGAAGCAAGGATTTGAGATTAAAAATAGAAAATACACAAAAAAGGTAATTAGGTTCTATGAAATGTTTGCTCAACTGTTGTTAACGTTAGGAGCAATTTGGACATAGTCAGCAAACACCAATCACTACCAGAGTTAACTCTTCAACTGAACGGCAGATTGTTAGTACCTCTGATACGGGGAAATGACTCAGGCTAAATAATCAGTGAAAAACACGCTCTCTCTAGTTTATGGTGCTTCTCAGTACTCCCAGGCTAGCGGGATCTACATTAATTCTCACAATAACGTGGTTGAGAAAGATCACAACAATATTTGAAGCTCTGTGAAAGGAACAGTGACAAGAGTTAAAAAGCCAGGACTAATATTTCTCTAAGTTATTGTCCCAAGGTGGGACATGATATTTTCAGCACAAAATTGTAAAGCAAATAGCCTATCTCTCGTCCCCAGAAAATTTAAGATCTCAAACTTCCGTCAAGGCTTCAGAATTAGTACTTTTAACTATTTAAAAAAAAAAAAATAAAGGACTGGTGAAAGTATTTAGCCTAAATAGTTAAGACAAGATTTTCCAAGGAGCCTAATGAATGCTTCAGCTGCATTTTGGTTTAAATTAAGTGGCTAATTTACCTTGTGCTTCTTTGTTAACTGCTGCTGATGGGCAGACACAGCAGTGTGGAGGCAGAACAGCAGTAACAGATTTTGCATGATGTGATTATTCACCAGTAAATGAGTCTGGGGACAGACAAATACTGCTTTCACTTACAGCTGCATTAAAGTGCCTGGCATGGACATTTCTAGTAAACACTGAGATGGTAGCTCCCAGAGTGATCATTCGTAGTGATCGTAGTGAGGTTGTGAATGGCAAGATTCAAACCAAAGGTGCTTTATTCAGCAGCAGAAACTCCAAATTCTGCCAATAGGCTTTTTTAAAATTACAATTCAACTTCCTTTCAAATAAATAAATCCTCTCAGGTGATATTGGGGTTCGCTTCCTCCCTCACAAAGCGAACTATTCTCCTTAGTGTTTGCAAGACTAAATATAAGTAGCCTGACTGAGTACATGTGTCAAAGCCACTGAGTATTTTCACAGGCACATTGTCCCCAGTTATGGCTCAGACTCTTCCACGCTGAATAAAAAGAATAAACGATAGGAAATAAAATATGAAAGTGAACTGCAGGTACTGTGCTTGTTCCTGGTTGATCAGATTCCCATGTAAAAATAACAAACCTGAAAGGAAAATATTGCACGCCTGCTATTATTGGATCAATCCTAATCTTTTATTTTAGTTTGAGGTTGAGAAAAATAGACATCTGTATGCTTGCAGTGTCAAAAACACATTATCTGAATAGCACCTAACAATCTGCACAATGAACTCTCTGGGGCACTGAACACAGTTGTATTGTGCTTGGTGTCCTGGACTGTCACTGTGGCTCCTACACATTAGATAAAACAAATAAACAATTCTAAGGATCTAAAACATTTGAGGAAAAGCACCAATAAATTAGTCTTTCCACCTCAAGCTCAGTGGATATTTGTTGTGATGTACTTTGCATAGATAGGGCTTCAAGTTCAGAGTAAGCTGACTAGAAGATATAAGGTCCTGATAACCTTCAGAGCTCTACTCTATCACTGAAAAATGAAGGTTTCCCACATAGGTCTCCAATGGATTAGCAGCTTCGTTGTGTGCAAGCCCTCCCCATGGCTTTTCATTATACTTCATAGTCACTTAAGCCTTTTCCTAATAAAAAGACAATGCCAAGGGTGAGATTATGAAATACTCTAAAGTTAAGTTGATAGCGGTTTAATTAAATGTTGCTCACTAACAACATTTCTGGCATGACTCAGACAATAAAAGGGAAAAATGAATCCTGTAATTGCTTCTTTTGCTGCCTTTTCACAATCTTCTGAGATGCTCTTCCCATGACATTGCCTTTCAGCGCGTGCTGCAGAAGATCCGGTTAAATGTCACAGTTGCTCAATTCAGTTTTACACTGAGCATGAAGGGTTCATTTTGACTCTTGGTTTGGTATGGACCAGGCTCTGCATGATCAGATTTTTGCCTGCTGCTTTTTAATTAAAGTAAGAGGTGCAGGTCCTCAAAGGGAGTGAGCATAGCTCTACTGAAGCGAGCATTTACCAAGCCTTCTCCCAATGTCAACAGCAAAATCTCCCTGTTAAATTTAAGCTGTACTTTCCATGGTGATGCACATCTCTGTACAGAGAAGGTTCACAGCACTTCTTATAAGCAAGATTCATTCACTTAATAAAGACAATAAATGCACACTTCTTTCCTGTATTTGTTTCTTTAGATGTCACTTCATTCCTTCATGCTACAAGTACTGCATAGTTTGTGCTCCATGCGCCACGTAGCATGCTTTCACCCTACAAGTCACCCATGATGGACAGGCAGATAAATGGTTTCCTTAGTATCTCCTCTATTACAAATTCTTCTACAGTGTTATGTTTCTTATATGCTATATTCTTTCCATATGTAAAACAACTCTGATTCAATGTCAGCTTGGAAATTTTACTTTGATAAGTAGTTCGGGGTCAGTGCCTGATCATTTATTGCTGTTGAATCAGGCAAGTTAGTGATCTGTTCCAAAACGTGTATAACATCACCTATTTTCTGTGGAAGACATGGAGAGGCGCGATTAAGTTTACATTTTGCCTTAAAACTGGACTGCTCTTATGGCTTTGAATTATATAACACAATAATCTTGTATGTTGAAAACCTATATAGGCTTCTAGTAGATGTTCAGCATAATTATCCATTAATAAAGCCCAACAAATAATGATGATATACTTAGATTGTGTTAAAACTATAGTACAAGGGGGTATAAAAGAGTTTTACCTGGGCAGAAGGGAAATCTAATAAAAGAATGTATAATGTCAGCAAAATTAAATAAGGAAAAAATGAGTTTGTTTTCAATAACAGAAATGCCTATAAAAATAGGCACAAGAAATACTATCACATGAAAAGCAAAATTAATTAAATCCCAATATGAAACTTAGCAACGGTACATTTACTAGGTACTGTTCAAAGCCAAGAACTGCTCTGAATCAGACGCTCCTATGTCACCTACGGAACAGCCAGGAAAAGTGTTCCTTGTGTTTGCAAAAGCAGAAACTTGCAGAAGTAGTTCAGCATATGGTAGGTCACCATCCACACTAGAACAACCTTCATTTGGCTCCTGGTCATTCACGTAAAGGCATATTTTACTGATGGTTTTCCCCAGATCGACACTGATTTTCTAACTCAGAAGCAGACTGGCTGTAACACTTACTAAATTTTTTCCTCAGCAAAACTCCTGGCTTCACTTTTGCTACGAGAGGCTTTGTTCCCAGACTTTGCTTTTAGGGTAACAACAAAAACCAAACCATTTTCCTCTACAACAACAGAATCACAACATTTCACAGGATCACTGCTGCTTTTTCCAGCAGAGTATGCTACCTCCTAACCAACACTGAAGTGGTTGCTTCTTGTTTTCTTGAAGAGGCGCTGGACTTTCCCCTCTGTTTTTAACTTTACCTTTCCTGCCTACACCAGCTTCTGTCTGAATCGATTTGGCATACAAACATGGGTCAACAGGAGGGATTAAAGCATTTTACAACCCTGATCCATCGTGCCCCATGCCGAGCAAACAACTCTGGGAAGTAATCCAGCAGACGAGGATGTTTTTCAGACACTATTTGTCTCCTCCCTAAAAAGCAGCAATTTAGCAATAGGTGCAGAAAGGCACAGCAGCAAAGAGAAGGGCATCAGGCGTTATCATCCACAGTATTTTAGATGACAGAAATTCATTTCTTCACTGTATTCATAACAGATACGTAACATTAACAGTGTAAACTAGATGGAATTTGCTTATTTTATAAAGGTACCCCTGTGGTTTTGGACACTACTTCAACTGTTTCTTTATCCCTACCTAAGACAAACTAGGCAGGTACCAGGGGATATACGGCCATAAAGGAGCGATCGGTGCATGTTCCCTATCAGGCAGTTATGGAGATGTGTTTTGCTGAGCCAAAAAGTATCTATCAGCATTTTCACAAAAAGGCTGGCAAGTCTTCCTGTGAGCAAACCTACTACGACCATTAAAATCACACGAGTACCTGCCCTCGAAGGTACATGTGAACATACCCTGGCACGCGTGGCAAGTGCGTGAGCAGCTCAGCTACTCAGCACAGCACTTGTGCCTCTTTAGGGAGGTGGAGGAATCCAAGCACAGCTGCAAAAGCAGTTCTTACACCACAAACCACGTGCAGCAAGAGCTGCGTTTAGCAGGGGGAAGCCAGAAAGCTGCTGAGCATATGTATGCTTTGCCTCATGGAAGGACGGGGGGGCATAAAAAGGCACCGCGAAAAGCAGGTGGGTACCGGTTAACTGCAAACACTTCTGCAAAGTCCTCTAAAAATCAAAAGGCATCCCTATATCAGTAGGTTACTTTCACATCAGCCCCCTCCATCCGTAGAGAAGGAAGTAAACTTTAAGTTATGGTTATCACACCCTGGCCAAACCTCGCAGGCAGTGGAAGGATCAGACTTTCTCTAGTAACGGACTATGTATGACTGGTTCATCTTGGGAGCTGAGGTCTTCTAATTCAACAACATTAAAATAATGAACTGCATAACCTCTTGGTACGTGCGTGGTACGTTAGATTTTTAAAGTAATAACAAACTTATTAATCAAGAGTGATTAAATTTGGAGTAAGAAACCATTTTCCTTTGTAATTTTTCCTACTAGTAGATGACCTGAAATGGTTCCTTTCTGCTTTCTGTTCAGAGAACAGAAACAAGCAGCAGAGCATCCATAACACAGTCATCCATATTAATAACGTTCTTAAGGGAAGGAAAATGTACTTTCATAAATTGCTATAATTGTGCCTGGACAAAATGGGATGCATCATTAGACAATGCACGATTAGATCAGCAGGTTAGATTAGAATGACAGTGCAGGGATTTTTCTGTGTGTTTGTGCATAACACAAATGAAAAAATGTGACTTTAATTAAATGTGGGCATAGATGTTTTGGCAAAAATAGAAGTCAGAATAGGCAAATAGAAAACTAGAAAGGATTCCAGAAAATAGAGGAGGAATCTGTACACTAGATAGCTGGTTTAGGTATTTCCACAGACAAAAAAAAAAATTTGTGAGTTCAGTAATTTTCCATTAACAACTTTATTTCATTTTACTTGAGTCATATTTTAGTTCATGAAACTTTTGATTTTAGAACTGATTCCTCTGAGATTTTCTGTCAGGAATTAAGCTTTTTTTCATCTAATATAGTCATGTATGTATACCTTTAGCCACTTAACAAATTTTCATAAGATATAAGTGCATCTGCAGGTTATATCTTTCCATCCACCACCACTGTAAAAGGAAGCTCTTTCGACAGGTGCATTGATAAAAGATGTGAACGCCAGGTTACACAAACGAATCACAATTACATTACTTCTTGGAAATTATTCTTATCAGAAGTGTGAGTCTATTGTGGTACCTGGGATACAAAAATATGGTTTTGATTTTTTATTTTTAATCACTTATATCCATTTCAGAGGCAATTCAGCCAACTTGTAAATCAGAGCACATGTTATCTGAAATAACTTTTGTTCACTAACTATACAGTTTCAAATGTTTGCAACCATGCCATGTTATCATACTGCGCAACAGATGATAGCTCACAATTATATCCAGGAACACAGCAGAGCCAAATTCTCCAAAGAGAGATTGATCTCTTCCTGGCTGAGAAAGTAAAACTGTGGTCAAAATTCTTTATCTGTTTCTTGCCATCTCTCTTGCAATGAATTCATACCCGCCTGCAATTCTGTTTCTGTTCTTGTCTGTGCTACTGTACCAGCTCACCTTTTCATTAAACCTAATGGCAACACTGCCTGCTAGCCGGCAGCCCTCTGCTGTGCCGAGGATCACTTGGGCCATTGACATATTGCTCTGTGCTATTCCCACCTAATGGGCCAGGTCAGGTAGGACGGAAGATAGCAGAATTTTTTACTATCAAATATCTCTAACAAACTGCAGGACAAACTTCATTAAAAAAACCAACCAAACAAAAAAAACACAAACAAAACCCAAACCCAAAACCTAACAATTACAGTCTTTAAAAGCACAAAAGGTTACCTTTCGTTTCCAAAATGGAAAGGTCTTCTATAATTAATTTTTTTGGGTGGCTAACTAAAAAAAGCTCACACAGTTGCATTCAGACTAATCAGTGAATAAAAGACCTTAATGCATGATCACTTGCTGAAGAAAATGAAAAATAATATTAATGAAAATGACTATATCCTTTTACATTTAAGTTAAATGACAGGAAAAAAAAATCAATGTAAAACCCCCATATTTTCTGCCTTTTAACTGCGTATCATGGTTACAAGATTTTTTTTTTTTTTTAAAACTACCAAAATATTTGATAGCGTTCTTTTAAATTTAAATTTCCAATCTTCAAAACTGTTTCCCTTTAAGCAGCTGAAACAGATTTCACAAGTTTCTTATCATCCATTTAAAAAAAAAAAAAATATATTCTTCTCTTCAGAGTGTATTTACTTCCATAACACACACTTACTAAAATAATCATCAGTTTGATACTGGTTCAAACTGAAGTGCTCAAGACTACCTAGACCATGTAACCTATAACGTAAATCCTCTCTATGCATTTTATTAAGAAAGATACTCAACAAACTCAGTCGCACCAGCTGATAATCATGCAGAAGCTACTTTGGAAGAGCCAGGCCATAGCAATGTTTACAAAGTCTGTGGCAGACAGAAAAGAAATCAAAATGACCACATGATTTAACACAGTGTTTAACCTTGAAGACATGGAAATCAAACAATTCTAAAATGATTTGTAGAACTTCAGAAAAACAAACTAAAACAAATCATCAGCCCCATGGCAGGGTTAATACGTACTTATATTTGCATTGCCAGGAGGACAGTGAGAACAGCACAAACATCTCTGGTTAAAACAAAAGGCTTTACAGAAAGGCACTATACTTACAGAAGGAATTCAGTTACCTTTTGGATGGACTTGCTACATAATCTATTTCTTGCAGTCAAAAAAAAAAAGATTAAAAAAAAAAGCTAAAATGACCAGTGAAAAAAACTTGTCAGAAAAGCATGCTCAAAAGCCCTCACCTTATTCAGAGAATCTGTCGGTGTAAATGACTTCAAATGTAAATGTCACGGTTTAAGGTAAGAACAGTACTGAAAAATTAATTATGGTAGAAGAAATGTTTGATTATCCTCCTTTCATATCTCAGCTCTAACACTGAAGATCTAGATTAGTACCAGCAAAAAAGTGCTTTATTATAACGCTATATTGCAACTTGCAGCATTAGTGTAGTGTATAAATTTGAGAAATAAAATCATGGCAGGCATCATCATTCAGTTCTAAATGCTTGCAATTTTATTTTTTTGTTGTTGTTACACATCTCGATAAGAGTAAAATCCGATTTTAGGACATTTACATTTGGTCACGAATTGACTGGACACTTACACACTGCATTGTGAAACTTTAGTACTTTTTATTTTATAGATTTTATTTTAGTTTCATCTAGATGCTACTTCTTGAGAAGTAAATTTTTCTTCCACATTTACTTCTTTGAGTAAATATGCTATTAATGAAAAAACTAATTCAATCAGGTCAGTTTTTTGTACTATTGTACTTTTATCTGCGTAAGTTATTACATTATTAATTGATACTAGAGCACATTATGAACTTATGTTTACAGTAGCCAAACCACAGTGCTAGGGTGCTGCAGAGTGTTAAAAAACCCAAACTACTGATTGGTTAGACTGTGCAATGAACTAAAAAAAGATTATCAATTACTTCTGTAAAACAGCATTCCTGATTTACATTCCACTTCTAAATTACTGTAGAAATGTGTCCCAAAGTATAAAGATATCCTTCTGCTATAGTGTGGTTTTGGTAATGGATTGGAGCTGATGACTCCCTGAAAGTCGCATTGCCCTTTCATTTCATCAGTGGAATGCCAAGTTACCCACCTCCTCTGTTACAAAAGCCAGAGATGACAACACCGTCTCCAACGCAAACAAGACAGCAAGTGATATGAATGGGGAAGCGTAATATGAAGGCATTACTGGGGTTGTTAAGTAGTATCTATGCAGAATGGCAGAGGGATCACTGATAAGGTCATCTTAGGGTGTTTTAGAAGTCAAGATTTGCATCTGTCATATTTCAGTATATTTCATTTGATCTCGCAACCTATTTCACTTGTGCTAGTAATATCTCAAGCTTATAGCCAGTATGCATTCTTATCTCAGGTTAAAGCCAAGTGCGTTCACCTTCATGAGCACTGGTATATTTTCATGAGCATTATCTGTGCAACATAACCCAGAATCTTGCAATAGCCTCACATGGGGAGTCAGATTAGCAGCCTAAAGGAGTCAGGTTATATGCTGTCTTTTCACCCAACTCGACACACTTTGTTACCTCTCGTGCCTATTTGTTTCTTAGGTTAGTGCAGAGCACAAATCCATGCCCCTTGTTTCGTTTGGGAAGTGACTAGCACTTTTGGGTGCTACCACAGGTTCATAATGAAATAATAATTGCAATTAATAATCAAACTGCCTTTTTATACACTTTTAAAGCATCTTACTTTATGAAAAAGTTCTAAAAAGAAGTTTGGACAATATGTAAAATGATGTAGGGAAAGGAAAAGTTGTCCCTAAAGGGAGATCATTAGTCTTTTCTTCCATTTGCTGATAGCACCATCATAGAAACACCAGGAAAGAAAGAATAATCTATTAACTTCAATTATATTTATTGAGTTGCTTGTTCACTGCCACCATTCACCATAAAAATTGAAAAGATGCATCTCAGTCTAGAAGAATGATGTCATAACACATCTTATACAAAGCATAAATAATACTACAGTCATATTTGCTATGTAAATATTCACTAAACCACAAAGATGAATAAGATATGAAAGTAGAAATACTATCTCAAGAGACATTTTAATTATTTTAAAAGTTATTAAAAATTCTCTTAAAGCTCATAAATTTGGCATGTACAATACAATGAAAGTAATTTAAATATAGACAGTATTAGAAAGGAAACAGCATAAGAGTAATCAAAAAAGAACCTATCATAGATTTTCAACACTGAGGCATGAGTCAGTCCTGAATGGTAATCCACCTTTCACGATTATGCTCCTGATTCAGGTTATTGCAAAAGTATACGCCTATCAATAAAAGCACTTATGGAATAGAGTGTTTGCTTAAAGCTAGGCCTGTGCTTTAAATACCTTTTCAAGCTTATTTTGACAGCATTCTCTAAAGTTTCTAACTCATTTACTAAGGCTCTTTGAAGATGAGACTGCCTTGTTGAAGCGGTTTCATACAGTTTCTAATCCTGTTGTGCTAGACCCAAAAGATCTCTAAAGAATATGGATAAACTGGTGGTGAATCCTACTATTCCTGGTTCTGTTAAATGGTCTTATATCAGGAATCACAGCAGATTACATACTGTATTTCTGTAAACTGTCTGTCAAGATTGTTAAACTGCTTTGCTCATCTTTGTGGCCATTAAAAACCTCAACATTTCCAGTTAATTCTTTATTTTGCCTAAATATAGAATTTAATGTCAAATCAGGTACCAGGTGAGAAATTCTCTATATCACAAACTACATGGGCAAAGATGTCTAAAATAAAGTAACTTCCTAGCTTTTCAGTTTTGATGATCTAACCTAAAGCAATGTCCTGCAGGTCATTAATTTTAGAACCTGCTTTTGCATAAAACTGATAAAACATTATACTGTAGGTCTGGATAATTACAAAGCCACAGAGGGAGATTTACTTTAGAATTATTTCACATACTTTTTCTAGTAGTAAAATGACAGAAATAAATAAGGACTAGTAGTATAGTTTTGACAGAGCAAGAAAAGAAGGACTATCAAAACTAAGACTAAATACTTTTTTACCTACCAAAAGCACAACATTCTAAATAAGCAGAGAACTGAGTCTGAAATATAAAGTATCAAGAGGTAGAAAATACGTGATTCTAGAATATTTCTACACAAATAATAAATTAAAATGAGACATTTTAACTTGATATAAGGAAAATCTTTTACCGTTAGGACAGTCAAGCATTGGAACAGGTTGCCTAAAGAAGTTGTGCAGTCCCCAGTCTTTAAGGACTAAGCTGGGTAAAGCCCTGAGCAGCCTGGTGGCACCTGAGCTGACCCTGCTTTGAGCATCAGGTTGGACTAGAGACCTTCAGGTCTTCAGGTTCCACCCTGAATTATTCAGTGGTTCTGTGACTTCCATTCTACAAATACTTTTTTAAGTAAACAGGAAAACTCACAGGCACACCAGCTAATGCTCTAGAGGACAGAAGTTTCTGACAAGCGGGGAACAGAAATTAAAAGAGTAGATGAGGGAGCAAAACAGGTGGCATAAAGCAAAAGAAAACTTTTTTCCTTTTTAATTACCACCTCTTTAAAGCTAAAAAGGCAGTAAGTATTAAGTAATTTTCTCAGATAAAAGATTAAGAATTAGGTAAAAAAGATTTGTATGCTAGTAAATAATACCTAATAGCTAGTAAATAATATATTCTAGATCAGGAACTACTTCAAACATATTGCACAGGGAGGTTAGCACATAAAGACAAAGATAGCAAAGAGGGAAGGG
The DNA here is from genome assembly GCA_031468815.1 of Morus bassanus. Classification (NCBI taxonomy): domain Eukaryota; kingdom Metazoa; phylum Chordata; class Aves; order Suliformes; family Sulidae; genus Morus; species Morus bassanus. The sequence goes on from CM062583.1 coordinate 12,057,662, forward strand.
ATACTCTAAATTATTTTAACAAGTATGTAGCTCCTTGCACTGCAGTGCTCCTCACAAATAACTAAAAGACAGTTGGGAACTTGGAGATAAACATGAGGTTGGCAAAAAGAACTCTGAAAAAAACTGAAGGCTAGCATTTATTATTGAATTACAAGAGGTTTTAAGCTCTAGCATAAAAGAAATAAAATAAGTTCTGATTAATAGATTCAGGTGTTTATATATGGACTTATGAATAATTCAGAAAATCTGACATTGCAGACTTTTGGTAAGGAAAAAAAAACAAACCATCAACAGCAGAAGCAATAGCAATACCAAAAAAATCAGGGAATAAGAGATGACTGCAAACAGAAGAATGCCAAACAATGAAAAATAAAAGTAAAAAACACCTAAAGGAAGTAAACAGCTAAAAAGCTGTTCTCTCAAGAACAACTTTTGACAGTGACACAAGAGTAATGACAGCAAGGGACAGACTCCTTTGAACAGCAGAAGACCTTGCAAGCAGGTCTATCCGCACAGCTGTGCTATCAACATAAGCATCAATATTTTTTAGAACACCGAGAGCAAAAGAATGAAGGATAAGATGAAGATATCAAAGAGACTGAGCAAGCAATAAAGATGACAAAAGGATAAATTAAATGATTGATGGTACAAACCTTGATACCGTAAAGAATAAGGAGTATAGAATGAGAGAAAAGAGTAATGTTACATCATGGGATGTATTAATGGGAAGATAATTCCAAGACAAGTGAATCATAAACTGGTATTTTCATGAATTTTTATTAGCATACTTTAGTGAGAGAAGAAACTCTACAAATTTAAATTGAAGCTTTAAATTTGTAAAAGAATTGGTGAAACTGAGCACATTCTGGGGGGCAGGGGTAGGGAATGGGCTTCTTAAAAATGGAACTGTTTCCCCACCACATTCTTCACAGTACCAAAAAGGGGAACAGACTATGTCCCCATTTTTACTGCATGGGTGAGATGGTAAACTAGCACCACCAGAATCCAGGAACACAGGCTAGACATGCAGCAAGGTGTTTGGAGCACATTTCAATCCTAAATTCACAAGGCAGTTCAACACAATAAGAGTTACAGCTGCAAACTTAAGGGTGATTCTGAGTTTTCTTTGCACACAAGGACTGTTAGATCCTCACTGCACACGAATGAGCAGACTGAACGGGATGATTACTGAACTGATTCATGGCCTACAGATGCTAAATCCAATCCATAAAGGTATTGAGGTAATAAAATGATAAAAATAGCTGATACATGAATACTACCAAGTCATAAAAGGTATAGAAAAAATTACAAATCACTTGAAAAAGCAAGCCAACGGCATTACATTACTCACCCCTTGAGCAGAACAACACCTGCCATAAAACTTGAATAAAGCAGCATCAGTGACAAGGCATGCATTTTAATTGTCTTTCAGCTGTCCTCTATCCACACCAATTGCACCATGGTCAATTAAGAAACTTTGACCCAATACTGAGAACTAAAGGTATTGCCCTTCCAGTGTTGTTCTTGCAAATCACTAGTCGATTCAGCAAACAACCATTCATATGTAACAGAATTTCCATATTTTTGTTGAGGTTTTAATGAGATAATCTAGTCTTATTGGAGCAAAATCTTGAGTAGCACATGTAGCTTAAAGTAGGTAATCTTGGGAAAAATACATGAATAGCTATTTAAGTTCAAAGAAACAGCATAACTTAAGACAAGTACATCCACCTTTTCTCTCCAGTTCACCCTTAGGTCACTTCTTGGAATAAATTAATTTAAAATTGCTTGATTTGTTTCTATAGTATTTTTATTATGGAATTCACTCACCTTTTCCCACTAATGCTTAGTCATCTTATTTCAAGACAAGATTCACTACTAATTGAAAGAATGAGACACTCTGGTACTACCTTACCTTGAAAAGAGACTCTCCATCAGGCAAGAGAAACTTTAAAAGCACACTAGAGAGATTTACAAGAAAAAAGATAAATGACTGAAATAAAACCTTTACTTGTTTTAGTGATTTTGCTCTTCAGCATTCATTAAATGAACAGTTAACTGAGGACACTTTCTTGTTTTTGTCTTAAGCGCATTACCCAAAGTACAGAAGCATAAAGAAACTTCATGCAGCAAAATTAGGAGGAGTCACAGTGCTATTCTCACTGAGGCAGGTTACTAATTTGAATTTAATAAAGCCTTATATTTTTATGGTACACATTCTAGCAATGTACTACATGCAACTATTTATAGCTCAACAGTTTTAAAGGTCTACCCTGTAAGTCCACTGTAACATACAAAATTTCCAGCACAGCTGGCTTTATGTTCAGTGCATAAACTCTACCTTACAGACTCGGAGGAAAACGTGGCGCAAAAGACATCTAAACTTTTCTCATCAGAAGCAAATTGTCCTTATCCTGAAAACAAATTTAAATCAGTTGAATAAGAGTAACGAGCACAGTGTAGAAAAAATACTGAAAATGAAGTAGCTGGTGTTTTTTCATTAATATCCCATGCAAGTGTATATTATAGTGATAAATACATATTTTTGTTTTTCCAAAGCTGATTAACTGTATTAACACTGCTGTATTAATTTTCTGAGCATTCATATTTTATGAGCCAGGCAAGTTAGTGTATATTGCAACTCCCATTTTTCAAATGCTGTATCACTTCTGGATACAAGAGGGGACATACAATTATAAATGAGTAAAACTTCAGTATGTGCATGTCATACTCTCCATTAAAGCTAAACAGAGCAGCTGTGATACTTAAAACTGATTCGTAGTTACTCTGTAAACAGCAACACACACTTCAACAGAGTAAGTTACATTTGATCAGTACATTTATGAAACTAATGGAAAATGAAAGCCTGCAGGGGTATAGAAAAAAAAGAAAAGAATGAGATGGGTACAAACCAGAAAAGGTAGGGAGAAGAAGCATGAAAGTTCAAGAGAGGAAAGGAAGATACTCTTAGCTTTGCACAGCTACACAAAATTACTTGCACAGGTTAGGTTTTGTAACTACTGTTGAGGGATTTATCTGTTTTTCAGTCTCAGGAGATTTGGAGCCAATCAGGAAAAGAACAAGCTCACTTCATAGGTGAGTCCAGTCACACACTTGATCTTGAAGTTCTGTAGATTACATTAGAAATAAAGGAAATTATATTAAAATACCAATTGACTTCCATGCGTTTTAGTCAGAAATCACGAGCAAGACAAAAGTAACTCTTATGAAGTTCAACAACGCAATTCTCAAAATTTCCAGCCAACTAACACTCTGAAAATACCTGAAGTCTTTGTAGGCATCAATTTTAAACATTCTTGGCTTGCACAGAGATACTTAAGTCTTTGCAGCACTGAAGAACTTGGTTCTTATCCCATGCCACAGTGGACTGGCAAGAAAGCTGCAAGAGCAACTGGCCACTGCAAAATGGAAGTTCTTCAGCCAATTTAACTCTGTGTTCCTTTCATGACTTAAAAGCTTGTACTTTTGGAGACTACGGTCATTATTTCAATGACGGGAGGAAACAACTCACAGTCCTAGCCATTACCAGCAATGTGTGGGAAATTGCTAATAGAAGTATTAATGCTCTTAATTGCAAATAAACTTTTCTCTCAATTTTGTCTCCTCTACAAACTGCTTGGTCTAATTCATTTTGTCTAGCTCTTCTCTATCTGTTAGAGTGGATTTTTTTTTTTTTTTTTTGGTATTTCACTGTCAAATAATGAAGACCCTAAATTGTTTCAGTTAATTCTGCTGAGAACTTCAATACTGTCACATTTATGCTCCTCCATTACCAGGTTATTATTTTGATTTTCCTTTCTATTTGAATGTGAAATGCAAAATTACCAAAAAACCTGAAAGAATAACCATGGGATAATACTATACTATAATAGAGTTTACTTGCTAATGTAGGCATGGAGTAGTACATAATTAACTTACCACAAAAATAAAAAAGGATCATATTAAATTCATATGAGAATTACTGGATAACTGATACAATAAATACAACCACAGTGACTAAACTACATGGACATGATCCAAATGGTGTTTGAAAATTCTGAATCCATACTAAATGAAAATACCTCATGGCAATTAATTTTACCATTCAAACATGAAAAGTCAGCACTGGCAAACAAAAAAGCTTGTCTGTCATCTGCATGCAACAGTTTGCAATTCGGTGACTATTTAAGCTGTTGTTAAGAACTGAGCATACAGGAACAATACATGCACACTAAGACTTGTTTTTCCCCCCTCCTTTTCTGTTGCTCAGGCTTGTTTCCCAGATAACCGTTGGGCTGTCTAGTCAGAAGCAAATACTGATAGATAGCCTGGGTAACCGGACAAACAGCGATTTTCAGCACACAGGTTAGTTTTGAAATGGGGATAAACTGACGCTGACAGGGACAGGAAATGGGATCATGAGACAATTTTCAATTATTACAAAAATAACTTTATTCAAAACAATCAGCCAGAGTAGGAATAGTATCTCTGCACTTCTCCACGTGCCAATATCCTACAGCTCCTGCAAAAGAAAAGAAAAGGAAGTACATGAAATAATAATTTAGTGCTTTACATAGTGCACTGTCAATTTTTCCACACTGCTTACCCTTCTTCTCTGCTTCCAGCAATTACTGGCAGGACACTGTCTCTACTCATTCTAGGCACAGAGGACACAGAAAGATTTAGTTCGCTGTCAGAAACATCAATTTTTCTATACAACCGTAATATACATTACAAGCGCACCACTGTCATGGAACATTTATTGTGATACTTACCTTCTGCTTTCCGAATCCTTGCATCATTTACTGGATGAGACTTGACATCTACATAACATCTCCAAGTAGGAAAAGGACAAAGTAACACTGATTAACTGTGGCTGCATAAACAGGGCACAGCTCTGGCATTTGGAGCCTCTTCTCCTGTAGCAAGATAACTTCAGTACACGGTAAACAACCTTCTACTAATAAAAAACCCCACCCTAGTAGCCTAACAATGGATTCCAAGTTCTCATGGGCATATCCAGATTGTACTTACTACTTTGAAGCCTCCTCCCAGGTCCTCTCTCAACTGGAAATATAAAGTCTTACTGGCAAGTCTTCTGGCAGCTGTCTCTACCATCACTTTTAACATGCAGATCTCACCTTTGTCCTGCTAGGCTTGTTTCAGTAGCGTACAATACAAGTCACTGTCTACATATTTTTGCATCTGGTTAAACTGCAACTGAGCCCAAACAATGTCAAGACTAAAATCTCAACACTGCAAGTCATCTAATTGCATTAGCATACCTTGTGGTGTCAGTTTTAACAATTTCTCAAGCTCAGCGAAGCATTTACCTAAATACCACATTCAAAATGCCGGTTATGAGACTGACTGGGTATAAGGTCACATTTAAATACACAGCTGTCTGTTCAGTGTTGGTTCCATCCAATTACCTGTATGTCATGATAAAAAGTGTTTATCTCTGAGGTACACCAGCCATGCAGGAACCTAGGGCACATGCCGAATCCCAGACCAGAATGTACACAAAATTTGTATGCATAGAGACATAATACAGCAGAACCCCTCTGTATGCAGATGAGATGCTGTGTCCTCAGTTGAAATCCAGCCTCAAAGCACAGATCCTTTCTCCCCGAGGTGACAGTACAGCAAAATGGTTCTTGAAACCAGCACCATGCAGAAAACGTTTGTACCTGGCACTAGGAGTTACATGGAAACTTACCTGGAGGCTGGTACACAATAGCCATTTTTAAGGCTTCACAAATTCTCTTTTCTAACCCACAGATAACCCTTTGACCTTACTAGTACCCCCCGATCAGCACATCATGATACACATTCACGTGGGAAGTGACAGGCTAATGGTTATAAGTAGCATTACCGCTGACATACACCCACTTTTACAGACTGACACCCTGCTTAAAGAAACTAGCGCCTCCTCCCAAACCCAGCCCGCAGCAAAACAGAGAAACCCGGACCAATTCTGGCTTTCTAAACTTGTCAACATACGGCGTAATCAATTTTTCTTTTAGTTTCCATAAATTTCATCACAAATGATTAGTAGCTTCACTCAGAAAAAGCAGAAGAAACCAAACACAGAAGAAGGTCACCAGAGTAAGTTAGATATATTAACATTATTTTATCCATTTTACCCACACAGTTTACAGCACTACTATTTTGATAAAGCATTACAGGCTATTAACAGCACACACAAGTTAACCACATGGTAAATCTTAGTCTTGCCTTTTGAACATAACGCAAGTTAATCCAATCCAGTTCGTTGCCAATACAGAAAATGGAGATAAATTGGAAGAATGACATACTGAGAAAAGTACAGATGGTAGCGCCGAACCAAGACGTCCAGGTCACAAAACATCTAGGGATAAATCTCTTCCTCCCACTAAACCAAAACCAAACCATATCCCCAAACTGAGCCGAGACGTTTTAAGGCGGTCTGCAACATGTTCCCCAGATGCACATTGACTTTCCTTTAAGAAGTACGTTCTCCTAAACAGGTACAACCACTGGCAGAGCTTCCTCCAGCCCTTGAGGAACCTCTGCTTCATCCAGTACTCTTACAGCACGCAGACATCAGCTGTTTCTATAAAACTCTCTCTTCTGCTGCTCACGTCTCTTTTCTCTGGAGGTGATAAATGACTCTTCTTCCCAGTTAAAAGAATCCCATGGAAAGTGCTGAAGATCTAAAGCCATTTCATGCCTCAGGATACTATTGTTAATTTTGCAGCATACTTAAAAAGGACAGGTATTTCACAAAGCAAACAGAAAGACAAGGTCTCAAGAGCAAATCCTTTACTAAATTTGAAAAGGTAAAATCAGCAGAAGGTAATGAAAAGTTGGGGCAGGGTGAACAACAGGATTCAAGGAGCGATGACAACAATGGTAGTAAACATTACAAGTATCAGTGCCTATCAGAATAGCCCCTCTTAGTTCTTCAGGAATTTACTGAAGGAGTACAGGTGAAATATTTTAAATGTTTATGATTAACAACAATATAATTATTAGACAGATAATCTTTGATAGTACTGGAGGCTGATTGTGATCAGAATCTCTAATAACAGATTTTGTGCAAACAGGAGCATAACAACAGTCAGTGTGCCATACTACCAGAAAAGGATCTACCTGCTTTATACTTTAAAAAAGCAAAACAGGGGAAACTGAACTTTATTTTTTAAACATATGGCCTTTAGAACATGTACATTATTTGCTCACGTAATGGAACATTCATCCTCTCTTCCAGTGAGGACAGGAGCGTTACAGGGTTTTAGAACAGATAAGAGCTGCTGAATGGTAACTAAGGCTAGGACAATCCACGCAAACACTGGTTATTTATTTTCATTGTCTGTTTTCTGCTACAAGACATTAGGTTTCAGAGGACAGCTCACCAGCTGCACATTTTGTGAGCTGTGCAGGAACTAATGAACTTTGCCTTTTTATTTCTTCGCAAACAGGAAAAATACTGAATTGTTGCAGTCTTGCTTAGAGTGCCCATCGGCAAAACCAACTATTGTGGTTTGGAAAAATCAAAATGCATCTGTCACAGTGCATGACACAAGGTCACAGAGTCGATTTAGTTAACTGAATCATGTGTTCCTGGAGTCTTAGGCATACAGCTGTCTTATTGCAATGAGGAGGCAGTGGGAATCAGCACAGTGAAAATAAAGCATGCACCACCTTCTCCAATATTAACAACTGCTCAGAGTACAGAAAACTGAATACATTTCACATTGTAGTCATTGCAAGGAGAGATATAAATTTTAATAGGATCCCGTTCTTGAGTTACCTTATTGCTCTGCTCAATTCAATGTTATTTAATGATTCACCACTTACAAGGGTATTATATATCATTCTTACTCCGTTGACTTCAGCGACGCTTCTACTGATAACTAGTTCTAAGGAAAATAGTTATTTCCTGCGTAAGGCCTAAGTATCAGCAAGTTAAAAGTAGTGACTAACTATAGCAACTGGTATTATTTTTGGAATTCACGCATGGGGAGATTCAGGTTAGCACATCGTAACTGTTTACACCATTGATATTGGTTTAACTGCTAAGCAGCTTAAGGATGAGGACTATTTCATGTAATGACTGTATTTCCATCAAAACTGTAGCGACCTGCCTGTTGCACTTTCTTGGGGCATTTTATTTTCAACTGTATCCATCATACATTACTGTTACAGAACAAAAGGTGAATATTCTGGATCATCAGATTAGGTGGTGTGGGTGAATTGCTGAAATAGTCATGTTTGTTCATGTATTGTAGCAGGTTATTCCAGTACTCACTCACCTTCACGTTTCATCCCTTAACACACCTTAACTCTACTTATTCTCAGTGCAAGAAATGAGTAAAACTGACGACTCCTTGACTCGGGCACTGACTCTTTGCCCAGAATGCTTATTTCCAAGGATCACTCTTAGGCTTTTGCATCTCCTTGTATCTGGCAGTTAAAGCAACGATTTCACGCTGCAGCTGGGACCACATGCACAAGGTCAGTCTCCACAACTCAGCTTTCAACTGCTACCTGTTGCACCAAAGTAACCTGATCAGTCATGTTGGCTATCAGAGATACGTGGCTTCATCATCAAATTTTCCATCAGCCAAAAATAAACCATTCAGCCCTGAAGTGTGGTTAACCACTTCGGTCAAAAAATGATAATAAGCTGTAGAAATTCATATCCCCGTGCTATCTAATGCTAACAATACATCACCTAGTTATCTCACTGAATAAAAGCTGCTTCTTTCAATTGCTCTTTTTTTATGAACTCGCTGCCTCACATGAGCATTACCAACAGCCAGTCTGCCTTGAATTGACATGAAACTGTTAATACAAGTAGATTTCCAGTTTGTAGGAACATTGTGATAATATTTACTTACCTTTGTGTTGAAAATGTAAATAAAATTGCATGCATCATCGGTGAGTCGCTTTGGGAACCATGCAGACATATGCACCAATCCAGATCATGTGCATTGCACTCCTGCGTGAACCATACGTTTTCTTCCCAAGCACCGTGGTGCTCTTACGAGGAACTGGGGAGCACAGGCAAGGAGGCAGCAAAGTCTGCACCCTCTCGCAAGGAGGACATAGTTTCTGTGTTACACACTACTGAACGAGATTCCCCAGAGAGCTAAGGAATCTAAATACAGAAAGCCTGACAAAAATTATTGTAACTGAGAATCTAAGGCACAGAGAGATTAAAATACATTGCCCAAAGCTTTTCCGGAAGATCGCATCTGAATGGAAATTGAATCTAGCTCTCACAAGTGAGTATCAAACACAAGACTTATTTTTTTTTTTTTTTCCTTTGAGGTACTAGAATGTATAAAGCATTTCTTTATCACCAGATATTTCATAAAGCTTGGCCATCTGATCACAATACTTAAATGCACATTTTTTAAGGACATAGTGTCCCTCGAACACATACTTGGCTTTCATGTAATTCAAGGGAAGCTGCACGTGCATACATCAGAACTGTACATCGCTACATTTGCAACATTTTTAAACAGATATGCCACATTAATATGCCTGCATTTATCTCTGCTATCTATACGAAGAAACAGACACTGCAAACCAAAGCCAGCAACAATATTAAAGTATCAGGTATTCATGTTTGGGAATGCACAACATTGAATATTGTCCCCTGACAATATCCAAAAGGGGAAAGGGGTGTGAGAACATGAGAGAGGTTAACAAAACAATCAGTGTGGTGGATAAACTGAATGCTTAACTCTTGCTCAGTAAGTCCTGCATGTGATCTGGTAGGAAGAGGGTTTCAACAGGCAATGGAAACGCAATGTACGCAGCCTCTAACTACTGAGCTCTGGAAATGGCTACTACAAGAGCTTGTGGGGGAAGACAGTATCATCATCTGCTTTACAGAAGAATACGCCAATTCATGGACAACAGAGCCATAATAGGACAGTAAAAGGAATGTTTCGTCTAGCCCCCCCCCCCCCCAAAAAAAAGGCTACGCTCATCTACTTTCCTTGGCAAATATACATGAATGTAGATGTGTAGTTAGTGTACATTTCATCTGTCCCCTATAGGGCACCTCTACAGACAGATGTTCCTGTCCACATGAGATTTGAGCTTTAACTACTGTGGAAGGGGTTCAACCTTCCCTGGGAATCCAGGCTTACATGGTTTTCAAGCAAAATTTCTGGAAGATGATGATGGAAATGGAATTCCTAAGGCAACTGAGCACACACATGCAATGAAAACATTAGAAAGAGCATGCCCTGGATCACATACAACCAAGGCTAAGCTCTGCAGCATCTATACATTGGTGTTTTTTATAATTGGAGAATATGCTTCCCACTCATGGCAATTATTTTCCACAGTACGGAAGTAAACTCATAGGAGAGGCTTGGCATGAGTGGCCCTAAATTGATGAGTGTATTGTCACTTGATCTCTCTGTTTACAGGGTGGGGATTTGTACTTTGCTATGTGTGCAGTAATGATTCCATATGTGCTTATACTTCCTAAGTAATTCTTCAAGAAGACTGGAAGAGGCTTTAAGAAGCACAAACATTTCACTCTTGTGTATGATTCTGGAACTTGCTTTTTTTCTAGCCCACAGAAAACCACCTCAAGCCTCATTTTAGACTTCTGTCATAATATTTTCAGGCTCGAGACACAAGATTTCATTAACTTCTATACCATCAAGTCTGTTCCAATATTGAATAAGACAATCAGAAAGCTACAAATATGAGAACACTACTCTGAGCCAAGACTTCAGGGCCTGGCTTTATTTCAAGCCTTAAATGTGATGTCTTAAAAAAAAAAAAAAAAAAAGAGGGAAACCAAAATGCTGAAAATAAAGTGAAAATAATTCAGCTTTGCCTCCTGGGTAACGCTTTCCTGCTTCCTATGGAAAGACTCACTCTAAGAATCCTATATATATTCCTTATCCTGTTTCTTTTACATATATGCTTGTCCTTCAACCTGTATGCCTCAAGATCGCTGCTTACAAGTTAAGTTAAACAGTAAAACTGGGATATATATACAGAGCCTTTAAAGTAACCATTTCCCAGTTGTGCTTGTCCTCTAAGTCTGTGAAAACACTTGCATCAAATTCCACCGGTACCTTAAAAGTTTCATATAAAGTGAAGTGAAACACTAAACTTCTGGAGATCACAGAACAGTTCTCTAGAGAGAACTCTTCTCTAGAGAGGAGACAGTTCTCCAGGTATGCCAGACAAGTCCAAAAGCAGTAGGAAAACAATCCCTCAACCTGCTGGCTATCCTCTTGCTAATGCAGCTTGCCACGCAGTTAATACTCATCACCATATTGATTTCACGACAACTTATCTCACCTTGTCAGCAAAATCCCCATATCAACACTTACAATCACTAGGCTATCATATTTTTATTTTTAAAACCTAAAAAAATTAAGTAAAAGTCAACTTAGGGAAAGGACACATTAAAAGACATTTTTTTATGATTTCCATATAAGGTTGCAAGCTTTTTATTACTGTGTTGTCAGTCATAATTAATGGTTTATGCAAGCTGTTTTTACACAAACAATGCACCAGTCTACTAACTTTGCTAGGGACGAACCTCAGCCTCCTTGAGGAAATTACCTGTGCTCTCTGCTGAGGTGAGGCGGTGACCTGTTGAGCCCATCAGTCCCTCAGGCTATGAATGCATTACAGGGCAGCAATTGAGTCAATAGAACATTGACTTTTCCCTTCCAAAATTATAAGAAGCAATTATTCACTCCTGCTTTAGCTTTTTCCTAACCTGAAGTTAACTTATTTGTCCCTTTTCTTAAACGTATTCCTCTGTCTCGTCTGTTAAAAGCTAATGAAATGGTTCTTATTAAACCTAGTTACATTTAACATTGTAATCAACACCAAATTTTGAAAAAGAAAAAAATCTTAATTTAAAATTTACTTTCCTTTACATGAAGGCATTAACTCTTTCCTAAAATCTCATATAAAATTTTATTCCTCAAATGCCATGATATGGCCATATAATCTTTATATCATGTTTCATTGAACACCAATAAAATAGCAAAACATCATTATGTAGTTTTTAAAGCTCCCTAGTAGTGGACAAGAGAAAAATGAAATCGTCATGCAATTTCAAATGTAATCAGTAAATATAATAGGAGCCCGATCCAAAATCCACCGATGGAGGTTATCGGAGTCTTCCCATTAACTTCTATGTGCTTTGGGATAAGGCACCAAGATAAATATTAGCAAGTGAAAGGAAGAGAAATGAAAACTTACCCATGAATTCAATTCCTAAATGGTCTGCTATAGCCAAGAACGCATGTAAAAGAAAAAAGAAAAAAGAGACAGAAATGTTAGAAATAGACTAAAATGGAAATATCACCTTTATCATCACTGGTAGCATTCAATATTTATATGGCAGAGATGCAGGACGCAATGCGGGGTCAGGGGCCCTCTCTGTGGGTACTGGTCAAAAAGAGAAGTAGAGCTCTGCCCTTCCAAGGGCAATAATCCTAAGACGGGAATTTAGGGCACTGAGCTGTCACAGAAGGGAAGTGTATTTGGGGAAGGACACAAACACCTTTACTCATTATATTTATATTCGACTGAAGTGCCCCAAGCCAGCTACCTACAGGAATTTCATTTTCTCTTCCTCCTGAAACTCCTCTCTCAACACGCTAACTATTATTAGTTAGACAAGGTTCTTGCTTTCATTTTTCTCTGACAGAGAGCAAAACCTAGAGATGAGTGGAAGGCTTCTAATAGGAGTTATGTGTAATTTGATATGCGATTAAAGAATAACAAACTCTCCATCCTGCAGGGACAGGGCAACAGAAAAAATAGTAACTGACTTTTCAGAACTGAGTGTGTAAGGAGTAGTAGCTTCAAGGCCAAACTGAAACTGTGGAAGGCCAGACATTCAGAAAGGCTGCAAAATGCAATTCTCTCTTCTATGCCAGGCTTGAAATATTTTGCTTTTCAATGGGAGATAATAATTTGCATTATGAAGAACAAAGGAGTTTTTTTCTGAGGAAAATGCAATATTTTCCTTTAAAATATAATAAAAGCAAAATATTTTAATTGCATTTGTTTTCCTTTCAATTTACAGTCACATTTCCTTAATGCATAACAGATTATTACATGATTTTGCCAACGTTTCCAAGAGCACTGTGTGCAGAGAGGAAGGCAGTAGGGTTACAGGAAAGACAGAGCAAGACTGACGTGTTGGCTCGCGCTTGGAGCTGGTTGGTACTACTGGGAGCTGTGTGAAACACTCGGTCCCATTACCTAATGTACTACAACTTTCAAAAGTCCACTTAAGAACTACACAGCAAAGTTAAAAGAAGATTTTCCAACATAAACCAACAGTAATTTTAAACACTTTATTGTGTGAATTGTCAGCTCTGGTACTTGTGACAAGAATGTGAAATATTTGGGTTTCTGCTGAAAATACTGGGAGCGAATCACCTTTTGCAACCTTTCAATCCTTCCAGGAGAAGGCATCAGGCATCAGCTTGCTCCGTTACCTTAGCATACAAATCCATTTAATAGTTACTAAACTCCATATTTATCTTCATGCAGAAGAGACAACATGCATCTCAAAAAAAAAGAACATAAGATGATACTATGTGGTATAAATACCCCATTAGCATGGCGTTAGGACAGGTGCAAGTCTAGTGACACCCGAATGAATCTTTTTGGTATAAAATACATAACTCAAAACCATATATAGATATGTATTCAACATTGCAGTCTTCTAATCCGTATTCTTGCATTCATGTACAGCTGTCACATACAAACACCCATGGTACATTTGACACAGGGATCTAATTTTCGTAATAGCATGAGATCAGAAATACCAGAAGTGCATTCAGCATACTATATGCACAGAGATTTGTAACTTGGGTTTTTTCCTCTAATTTTCTGTACCTGTGAAATCTGCAGATATTATCTGTGTGCAATTCACACCTTGCATCCTTCCGTAAACTAAATCAAGATGCAGCCACCAACTGCTTACTTTAAAAAACGATAACGGAGATCAAAGCACTGTAATCTGGTCTCCAAGGAGCTAAGGATATTCATACGTGAAGCAAGATCATGTAACATCATCGTTTTAAGTCTGTGTAGAACAGCTGATAAAACAATCCTCCTTTCCTAACCGGGCTATACACGTTCTTTACATGTTTTCCATTTGCAGCCTGCAATCCTGCAATCTCCTCACTGAGTTCACCAACATGGTTAAAAGCCACTTTCTCAAAAAGTGCATACAAAATACACCTTTCCTTTAAAAAAACAGAGGAAAAAAAAAAAGGATTTTAGTTCATCTTTGAGTAGCTTATATGTTAAGTGAGAGTCAAGGGTATCTGTAGCCTTCCTGGGAAATCTGTTCAGCTGGAGAGGGTGGAAACATGTCAGGTTATTTATTTTAAATATCTCACGAGCCTGGAAAGCAACTTCAGCAACCAGTGTAATACCAGTGTAATACATATTGCTGACAAAGCTGATTTACACAGATTATGATGAAGGGATGTCTAATGGGATAAACCCTTACAGTAAAATATCCAAGCCGCCAATTTATATCGTTAAGCATAGTTCAACAAGCTCTGTGAGCAACTATCTGGGAATAGACAATAATAAAATTATAATACTTAAGGATTCAGCACATGCTGGCACTGGCACAGCCCTCTTGCCCCGCTGCCATGGCACACGTACAATAGCAACATCACCCAAGCGTGGGAGCTGGCCTCTGCCCTCGCCCTCGTGTTTGGGGAACGGGCGCTGCACCAGAGCTGGCAGCGGCAGTGCAGCGGCGGCCGGGAGGCGGCAAAGGCAGCTTGGCTGGGAGCCAGGTTAAGCCCGCTGGCTGCACGCTGGGAAATGCCACAGGTGATAGCAGCGCCTCAGGGGCTATATACACTGCGACCAAGTCTTCATGCACCAGGTATCATGCAAGCATTGCTCAAATGCAGTAAACCATGGTTGGTGGTTTGGGTTTTTGTTCCCCTTCTTTCCCTCCCCCTTCTTTTTCTAAGTGCAAAAAGACAGTCTGTAACACAACCATTCTCCCCGTCCTTCCTCTCATTCCCTGGTTTGAGTGTCAAGCCTCTGTGTTTAAAAAACAAAAGGCATTCTGATCCCAGAAACAGCAGCACTACTTGGGCAGCCCTGAGACTTCAGAAGCAAAAAGGAAAGAGAAAAACCAAAGCAAACTCCTCCTACGAGCCTAAATGTAGTCACATTCTTCCCTTCCTTCCCCTGCCTCACTGCAGAAATTCAGCTGCACTCACAAGTTATCAAAACCCTACATTTGAAACTTGTTTTCCTTAACACAAATATGGCTCCTGCAGCAACAGCGTTTACCAAAACGTTCAGCATATTGAATAGGGGACACAAGGCAAGGAAAGGTGCTAGGAGAAATGTCAGCAGTCGTTAATCATACCCATTGTTTGGCTCTTAATGTTTTTATCACTCTAAGATGTTTACTCCACTAGCTACAGGAAAAAAACTAAGCCAAACCAAACCAACAAAATACCACAAAAAATAAACAAACCCAAACCCCACATCCTTGCGTTTGAAAAAAAAAAATCAGAAAAGGAGAGAAAAAACCTGCTTCCAGGCCCCAAGCCCCTGCCAAAGGCCGCCTCCAAGGCACACCCCCCCCTTTTCAGGAGGCAGAAAGCGAATGCTGGCTCTCTTGGCGTAAAGCCTTTATGCTGCAGCTTGCCATTTCCAGCAGAGGAGTGACTGGACTCTCGTACAGGTAAAAGGGGTGAGAAACCTCCCTGCTGGAAACGTAGCAGCGAGACGAGTCCCCAGCGCTCCCAGGGCTGCCTTCCCCCCTGCACCCAGCACGCGCTGGCGGCGGGGAAAGGACGGATGGGGAGAGGTACGTGGAACTGGTTACGGCCATCACCAGGCTGCCCCTTGGTGACCAAGCATCAGTCCAGCGGTTACTCTCTCTTGCTCTGCTGCGGTGCAAACAAGTGATTTTGCAAGCTCCACTTTTGGAGATGGGTTTCCTCCCTCTTAACAACAGCAAGAGACTCTCCCAGCGGGTCCATGTGAGAGACGGACCTGGTGCAAGGAACTGCACAGCGTGGGCAATGGGGAGGGGAAAGCGAGCTGTGGTGGTGACCTAAGACTGAACCAAACACAAAAATGTAAAGTACTGACCCCTGACATGCCACAGTGTAACTAAGGACCGTTATATTGCTGTACAGTCGTAATATATAAATGATAAATTGCCTGCAGAGCCCTTCCTTGGACACAGCGAGCGCAATGCCAAGCAATCCACCATCAAGCAATGCAGTTTCTTTAAGGACTCAGTTCAACGAAAATGTATATGAGAGCTATTAATGTGCTGAAGCGTGGGTGCTGCTCCACAAGATGGGGTCATTAACCAAATAATGCGACTGTATTTTATTTTTGTTATTGTGATTTCTTCTTTCTTTCTGGTATTGTTATGTTCTTAGGAGCTAATATATTACTCAGACAGGAAGATTATTCACTTTTATATTTTATTTTATGAATATTTCTGTATTTTGTTGTTGATGTGGGAAAAATACTGTGCCTCGTGGTCCTTGCACTATGTGAATTTGTTGCTAGTATTAAAGCTATTTTAATTTATACTTTATGAATACATACATACCTGGGAATACTTGATAACAAGCACAAGAGAAGATAAATTTGCACTTACTAATGGATTAATTTATTAGTGGTTCACATAGAACATGCAGCCTTGTGTCTGGATTGTGGTTTGCTGGGGATTTTTTTCTTAGTCATATTAAGATGGAGATTTTTCCCCAGTTAAAGACAGGTTTCATTATCCCAGGTACATTCGTAGCTACACTATGAATAGAAATATAAACTCAATATGTAAATCTCACTGATTAATAAAAGAAAAATCTTGAACATGAAAATACTCATTGTAGACCACTATATTTTAATCTGTTTAAAGTATAGGTTACCTTTGGCATGAAGGAGACAGCTTTAGGAAATCAGTGCCATAGCAAAGTATTTTGCTCTGCAAATGAAATTTATCGGTTCCAATAAACTCATAAAATTTGTTAAATTGTCCTTGGTAGATTATTGTCTTGAACAGAAAATGCAACATGATAATATGCTGCAAGCTACCTTGGGACAGCTCAAGTACTCTGAACAGATTATCTGGCTGGAAGGAACAGAACTAAGTTTAACTCTTAAGTATTAGACCAATCAAACTTGGTCTGAAATGAAGAAAAATCTTTCCATTCAAAAGGCAGCTAGATTAGGATACTACCTAAACATATGAACTGCTACTGTCTTATCCATTATGTTTTATTTTGACAGCACACAGTTATCAGCCTAATGAAGCTAAAACTGTAACTAGTTACCTATATAAATATATGAAAGTATATTATTTTTTGAATCCTCAAGTATATTATTTTTTGGTGCCTCATTTTGCATGTGAGCACACAGAGTTATGGGACAAGGGATTTCTCTATTCAGCAGGAAGGGTACATTGCTCCTGTTTTCTCTCTGACATCCACAGGATGTTATCAGGCTTAGCAAACTGGCCAAATGCTCTCAGAAGTTGGTTTGGGTTTTTTTTTCAGTATCAAAAAGAAAAATCACCAGCATGTATGAATGTATTTTACAAATCTCAGCTATTAGAAAGCACAACATTTGATTTTGTTGTTTTAGAGAGATTCTGGTAATTTACTTCTGTAATTAATTTACACAAAAGTACTCTTCACAACATTTTTTTGGGATGTGGAAGAAATGATTGGGACAGTTCAGAGGAATCAGAAATATAAAATCAAGATAGTTCAACTATTGGTTTTCAAAGCATCTTCACTGAAAGACATGGCAGTAGTTTCCCTCTGTGGGACATTTAAAAATGGACCAAACTAAATCCAGAGAATGACTTTGAATAGACTAACACCTGGTGCCTCCTTTTACCCTCTTTGACAAAGAGAACTATTAAAATTTTCCCAGATGTAAAATTTCCCTGACAATAGGTAGGCTGTTCACTACATGTTAGCTGGTGTAATAGTAAGTATACAGAATATACCAGTAATTTGCCCCACTTATGTCAAGACACAGTGATGAAAATCATACATACACAGATCCCTTACAAGATGCTTGCTCAGTTTTCAATGAAATTAGAAATCAAGGTTACAGAAATGATAACAACTTAAAAAAAAGAAGGCTATAAATCTATAAAAAAATTCACAATTCATATATATTCTAAGTATAAACAATAAGAGAAGATTTACATTCTCAATTTCTAAAGATAGGGTTAATGTTGTTTTAAAGCAAATTAAAATCATCAATCTGCAAAAATAAATTTTGAAGACAATATCTACAGGTTAATTACTTTATCCATTTCTTTTTAAAGAAAAATAAAAAGGCACTGGACTTGCTGTGAGTATCTGTACGGCTCAGGAGAGGCCATATAATATAGTTTCAGGACAGACACCCCCCACTCCCCCACCCCCCATGAATTCCATAACAAAGGAACACTTGAAAAACATCATGCAAAACCTGTTGTTTCATAAATAGTACACAGTGCTGAATAATGGAATAAACTATGGATTTTCTTTCCCTTTGAATGACAAAAGCTCATGGCTGTGGTTCGCATCAAAGTTGAAAGATTGTTTCTAACTTATGAAAATAAATAATAGGAATGCTCCCATCTTCCCAGGTTCAAGACAAGTTGGAAATTTCAACTACTTACCTCATCTGCAGCATGCAGGCTCAGGGGATTAAGCTTGCCTCTTCTCTATCATTTTAAATTATCATCTCTACAGCTAACAGACTAAATTACTTCTCTTTGAGGCACTATGTTGGATTTTAATGAAAAAATTTAGTCTTCTCAAACAACGTAAGCAACCTCTAATGATATCCACAGTATTGTAGATCAGTATAGATTTTAACCCTAGGTTAATTTTTGTTACTATACCTATAAATTCAGGTACGAGCAAATGAGAAAATGAGCAAATAAATATGTCTTTAATTTCAAATCTATGAATAGACTATTGAAATTACTTCATTAAGCTTAGTAAATACCTAAACGTGTTTAAGAATTTTACCAGATCCAGGACAAAATCTTTAGTGAGAGGTGTCAGCCAACTGCAGCAATGTATTATTTTTCTCTGAATAACCCACTGTTTTCATCAATGAGAGGAGAGAGCAGGTAAATGTTAGATGCTGCTGCTATATGCAGATATATTTTTGCTGATTTACTTAACATTCATAAATCATCAAAACTGCTCAACACGTATAAGGACTTTAATTCATCCCAGAATATCAGCGTATAAACAGTAAGTTCACACAGAATGCTTTCTCTCCAGTCAGACGACTTAAAGATGCTTTCTTATTTTATTTGCTAAAAATGTAATGCTGTTTCAATGAAAATTAGTAACTACATCAAATGACAATGAAGCTGCCTCTATAGAGCCTCACAGCTCATGATGACAAGGTTATTTATGAAGTTTTCCCTAAATATACGTTGAAAATAAACCAATGTGACCACTCCAAGATCAACTTCCTCCCCTACCGCAATGAGACTACAGTAAACTTTGCACATTATATCCTGGTTACGTGACTAATGATATTAGCATCAACTGTTATAAACAATGATTTTGCTAGATATTCCTAGAAAAATCAAGATTTTGCTGATATTCTGCAGTTTTGACAGATCAGTAAAACCCTGTATTAACATTGTAATTGTAAAAAAATGTAAATTTTCTTTTTTGTTCCTGTTCATTACTGAAGCCTATCATCTCCTGTAAAGTTCCTTTTTTTTTTTTTTCTTCTTGGCTCCATACATCACACTTCTTTTATATTGCCCTCTAGAAGTCCAACTTCACAGTCTCTGACTGTATTAAGGACTACACAAAGAGAAAACACTGACATAGCCAATTCACCTACTTTTACAATTCTGAACTGTTTTCCTGGGCTTCTGCAGCAACTATGACAATGACTACATGTAGTAGGTGATAACAGTACTGTCACAGTTGAGGAACTGTCAGGAGAACTAAGCTATGGAACAATATATTCTTCTATCCTTCTCTGTGTAATTAATGCAACAGTTCCTACAGAGCCGAAACTCGCACTGCATAAAATCCTGGTCCCATCTCTCGCGACTACTCCAGGTTTGGACAGTGGCATCATGCTGCCTCTGCAGATGGCTTGGCTTTATCTGCAGGAATGCTGGTGTCTGGGTTTTAATGTGTTTATCTAAGTTAAGGTTAGATGTTTTAAGTCATTAGGCACTTCCCCCAAACTGCAGTAGCAATTGGCACGGTTAGTGGCGCAAAGTCCTTTGAGAATGCCAACCTCTACACTGGAGAAACTGGCCCTTTCCCAGCTACACTGTGACAAGGTCTCATAAACCTAGCTAGAAGAGGGGAGGGGAGTCATATTTTTTGTCAAAAAAACAGAAAAAAGTACAAACTACACCCCAAAAGCATATTCAATACTTTCAAAACATATGGTCTGGAAAGGTTTTGGAACCATGTATGAATTAGATTATTTATCTTGTCATAGGCGTGAAAGATTTCACTTGACTGCAGTGTTCTGTGGGAGAAAGAATCCTCTTCTGGTTAAATAAATGACACAAAATGTCTATTAAGGTGGAATAAGTCTATGAGTTTCTTGGAAATTACTGTAGGGATTTTTGCATTATTATTTCCAAATGGATATTTGATAGTATGGGTCTGTAAAATATAACCAGCCTCACAGAAACATTAAAGGAATTGCTAATAGCTCCCTCATCTTATGAACACATGACATTTAATAAACATTTCTCACGCTAAATATTACTTTATTCCTTCCACAGATCATTACGCTGTCCTTCACTTGCCTACTAGAGGAAAATGTTTCAGATGCAATCGTGTTTACTGCTCTCTAAAGGCACAGAAAATTTTGTAAGTTTTTGTCAATTTCTTAAAACCTAATTACTTTCTTCAACTTCAGGACAAGGAATGTACATCAATTTGTGAAAAAAATGTAGCTTTATTCCCTAATGCACCAAGTAATTTAGTTCTACTGCAGTCAAAAAAGCAAGTGCAGTCTGGCAGCAGCAAGTATTTACACCACGATTTTTACAATATTGACTGAAAGTTTTAATGGCTGTGAATTATACATCTCTATTCTAATGACAAGAAAGTTACCATATTTATTGATATCCATATTTAGCTGCCTAGATAACTGGTCTGAGTTCTGCTCAAAAGGATTTGCGAGACTCAAAGATGTGAGATTCTCGGACCTTTTTAGAAAGATGCTGGTTTTTATCTGCCTTGATTTGGGAAACTACATTTCTTTAGACGTCCAATTTTGAGAAGTGTAACCATATTTGCTGTACACTGAAGACACCTTCTCCTGTTGTTTCATTTGGAAATAACATAGAATGTAGCAGGAGAAGTATTTGAACTTACTCTGATAACTCTGCGCATGTGTCCTGCACTTCGTGTACGTAGCTGCCTTACGCAGCAACGTTACTGAGCCTCATTTCCAGTAGTCCTGTGTTTCAGGCTCAGATGATGATAAAAGAGCGTAAGCTTTAACCAAAATTTTCCCAATGTTTGTGGCATTTGCTGCCTTATGGGCTCCTGTGCAATAGGTACTCCTGCGTGTCAGGAGTCTTTCAACCCACCTTCCTGAACCATCAAAAGTTTATTCACAGCAAGATCTCCAACATTCTTCAAATCTTACTGAGTCCTTTCTCTAGGAAACCAGGTGTGGAAGTCCCTTTACACCTCAGATCCAGCTGCAGGTGAGCAATCCATACATATGTGGTGCTCAAAAGGGTTTTATTTAAAAGAAGTTGCTCTCACCTACAGAGGTCTCCTCTGTTTACTGATGAAGAGAAGCGTCCCTCCTTTTTGTTATTTCCTTCAATTTCACAGGGCTGTATACTTGAAAACTTTAAAGAACTTTTTGCAGTGAACTTTATCAGAAAACATAGCATTTGTCCAACACTTCTTCTGGTCAATGGAGTTCACAAAAATACTCCTATTACTGTGCAATTCTCCCATGTCTGCAAGAAGGTAATATGTACAGCAAGGGAACAACTCTGAATCTAGGCACATCTCTCCTTTTTTCTAGTGCTAACTCCCTCTCTATTAATTTTACAACTCAACTAATAGTTCTTGTTTTGTTTTGTTTTTTTTAAAAAGCTACTGAACATTTGTTGGCTGTCATAGTGTGCAAACCATGCACATATACAACACTGCTTACGTGGTATTTATGCAGGATGTGGTATTAAACATTAGAAGGACGAAAGTTCAGGTATAAGTGGCTTGCTGGAGAAACCAATGGCTTTTATTTTTGGTTTTTTTTTTCAGATTGAAAGAAAGGCCCCTTGAAGGGCAGGAACACTTCAGTACTCCAGTTGGAGGGCTCTTTCAAGGCACCTACCAGACACCTTCCCCAAACCCTGTCCTGTGAGGTTGGTGCACTTTATGAACAGTCTTAATGGAAATATACTGGCAATTGTCAGCCTATTTACGGTATCGAACAACACACAGCAGATGGGAGCAGAAGAGCTCCATTCTTCTCTAAGTTAAAATCCTTTCTTGACATCTGGGAATAATTTCTTCAAGTTAATCAATACTAAGCCAGGTATGCTGGAGAAGCGCACTGATTTGGACAACAGCTCTGCAGTGTACAGAGCACTGTGTCTGAATTGCAGGATTTCTGAAGTGAAATACTGTGGTGAGTTATTTGTTGAGATGTGAAAACTATGGAGTTGAGGTATATTATCAAGGCACCAAGGAAACGTGTCTCTTACCCGGAACTGTAACAGTTCAAATGGTGTTACTTCTATTTGATTGTGGGTGTTGGCACACATGCCCTGACAACATCAGAACAACCTGTGTTTATGATCCCACAGATAGTATAATACATAAATCCCCACATCATGCAGTCAGATATAGTACGTGCAAATGGAATCATGCCTTTTTTCCATGCCTAAGCTGCCTTGTTTATGGTAAGGTTATGGAAATATATTCTGCTTAGAAGCCATTAGCTAAGAATGTAAACAAACAAGTAGCAGCAAAAACGGATGGCAAAAAATGACCATCAGATCTTCCTCACAGAGTCTGAGCATCTTGTGTAATTTTGGATACATGATATGAATTTATGACTGATATATAGGTAGCAATCTGAAAAATTATTTGGTTTTGTGTTTGAATACTGTAGGTGTTCAAATTCTTTACTACTATAAATATATTAAAACAACATTAGCTACTATAAATAGATATAACAAAGGTGGTATAAAAATGTTAATGTTTGGGATTGATAATATGACTCATCCATGAGATTGGAAGCAGACATAGAGCTATGATAAACAGAATTAGTAGCTGCTATCAAAAGCAATAAAAAATAGCATATTGGAACAAAAACATATGATGTGCACACAGCCCAGAATCACCTACAGCGAGAGTAGCAAAATTAAAGCTGTTGTTTGCCCCCCTTTGTGTATGGTGATACACTGCAATTAATTGCTATGAATATAATGTGAGAATAGTGCCAAAGGGCCCCATCTATAGAAATATTAAACTCACTGAACGTAATCACTCTGTCGGAGACATTCAAACAAATGCATTGCTTGTGCACAGATCAGATGTAAAACAAAACAACCAGAACAGTACCTATATGCTGATACCTGCAGCACTGGTTGTGGAGGAGTGGCTAGCTAACAGAGGCCACGACGTATATATGAGCAACCCAAGCTGTCTCAGGGAGTATTGAGCGCCCGCCGTCCTTGAGGCAACCTTGAGAGCAAGGGGGAGGAGACTGGGTTTTGGCGGGCTGGCGAGCAGGAGCTTGAGGGGTGGGTCTGGGCGGTCCGAGGCGCGTGGTCGGCAACGTCGAACGAATCGGAATGTCCTAAGGGGCGCGTGAACAGGAGCTCACCACCAATCAGATTGTTTGTTTAAGCGCGTGATCGTTTGTAGCTCTATATATTCTGTAACGACGGTTAATAAAGTGAGGCTGATGCTTGTACTCATATTGAGATTGTCATCAGTAACTCCGGACCGCCGCCCCGACTCCGACATCTGGTAGCAGAGGATGGTTGATTTCCGAAGCAGCGGATGGTTGATTTCCGAACCAGCGGATGGTTGAATTCCGAACCTCGAGACTGCGGTAAGAGCAGCGAGAGAGGGGGAGTCGGGAGAAAAGGCGGCTGGGAGAGTACTACCGATACGGGGTAGATACAGAGCGCCTGGCCAGCGCCTCCCAGAGGGAGCGACTGCTATTATGGAAGGGGAAGCAGCCGCTATGTTGCTCGTAAGCATACTCTCTAAGAGAGGGATCGAGACAACGGTGAAACAGCTGACCAAGTTAATAAAGTTGGGACAGCGGATGGGACATTTTAAGGACACTCACACGTTGTTTTCCGTGCTTGAATGGCGAGAGTTAGGCGATACGATGTGGCGAAAGACCATTGAAGGCGATGAGAAGGTGGAAAAGGAAGTAAAATCGGTGCGTGAGCTCTGGAAAGATGTTCTAGAGACGCTAAAAGCTATGAAAGCAGAAAGAGAGGTCGCCTGCGCAGCTGCGCAGATGCTCGCGCCTACGCCGGAAAAAACGAGGAGTGCGGAACCGAAGCATGGGTTAGTTGCTCGGTTGTTCGGACCCCCTCCTCTCACTTGTCGAGGGGTGGTGGTGACCCCCTGTAAAGATGCCATCGAACTGAGGGGAAGAGTGGAAGGAGAGACTCTTTCAAGGGAAGCTGGCGGGGTCTCTCCCCCGAATGTTCCAGCTCCGGCTCCCTTGCAGGGAGGGGCAGAAGTGGTAAGGGCGGAAATGACTCGGGCGGGTGAAAAGGAGGAGAGCTGCCGGTCAGCGCCTCCCTGTTCTCCGCCGGTAAAGCCAGAGGAAGAAAAAGCGGCGCCCTTCGCACCGCCTCTCTACCCTCCCCTACTGCCATCCGACACCACCTCTGCGTCGTCAACACCCCCAGCTGGAGAGGCAGAGAAGAGATCTACCGGAGAGACGAAAAAACTCCTCAAGGAGGTGGTTCGAGAGCTAAAGAACTTGACGACGACGCTTCAGCAAGAGACTCCGGTTAAGAAGCGAGCTGGGACGGAGGACTGTACCCCCCCCTGTCTTTCTGGGCCTCCAGCGGTAACTCGACCTGGCCGTTGGAGTGGTATTGTTAGAGACGCCCTCTTAGATGGGCAGTGGGAGGTGGCCTCGGGTCTTGGTCCGTTGGCTTGCCCCGTTGTACCAACACAGGGAGGGCAAAAATGGGAACCCCATGATTGGAAAATTTTACAGCAAGCAAAAAATACTATTTCACAGTATGGGGTAAAATCCGAAGCCGCACGGCAAATTGTAATTTGGCTTTTCAATGCAGATGTACTCTGTCCTTATGACTGCCAAGCGTTAATGCGATTATTGTTAACTCCTACCCAATTTTTGTTGTGGGGATCCTCTTGGTCTCAACGAGCGGCTGCCGCCGTTGCCCAACACCAACAATTGGGAGACCCTCTCTATGGGATAACGGTTGAGATGTTGGTGGGAGGAGGTCAATTTGCTGATCACCATGTTCAAATGACCTTTCCAACCAATATATTGCAGCTCTCTGCAAAAATTGCTTTAGAAGCCTTTTTGAGCCTGCCAGGGTCGTCAGCCCCTTCTTTTAGCACTCTAACTCAAGGAGCAACAGAAAAATACAATCATTTTGTTGATAGGCTTTGGGATGCAGTAATGAATCACCCAGATCTGGGGGGCGAGAGTAAAGAGCAAATGTTTCGGATTTTGGCCTTTGATAATGCCAATAAGGCCACTAAAAGTATCTTGGCAAGCTTACCTAAGGGTGCGGGGGTGGATGAAATGCTATCCCGAGTAGAAAGGGCGGGAGCGCAGCGTCAAAATGAGGCTATGGCAGCCGCGGTACAGGGCGCGGTAAAGGAGGTAATACAGCCCTTGGCTGCTGCAGCACAACGAGTTAGATCCCCGGTAATAGATCAACCATTCAAAGGGAACTGCTATCGTTGCGGTGGGTCTGGGCACAGCCAACGCAATTGCCGAACACCTGTTTGGTGCGAACGATGTCAAAGGGATAGTCATTCTACAAAAGTCTGTTCGGGAAACTCCAGAAAGAGCGCGAGGAAAGGCCGCGCGCAGACAAAAATGGCCCCCCCGACTCACCCCAACGGTCAGTTTCAGGGTTCTTCGAACACGCTACTCGCGCAACAGCCGGGAGCCTGGGATTTGACCTGGAAACCGCAATAGAAGTGACCTTACTCTGTTCACAAGTTCAAAAAATTCCAAGCACGGCCTTTGGGCCATTAGTGAAGGGATCAAAAAGAATTGGGGGATTACTCGTGGGCCGATCCTCATCAGGGATTAAGGGACTAATTGTAATTCCGGGGGTAATCGATGCCGATTTTACCGGGCAGGTATGTATAATGGCATATACCATTAGCCCCCCACTATATATTCCGAAAGGTAGCAGGATTGCCCAACTGCTGGCCTTTGATAACATTCTAGGGGACTCACCCAGCGTACCTTGTTTTAGAGGTGATCGAGGTTTTGGATCTACTGGTCCCGCTGTCTGTTTCACACTAAGCATGGATCAGAGACCTTTAGAACGGGTAAGAATTACCCAGGACGGGCATTCTGTTTCATTAACGGCTATGCTAGATTCAGGTGCCGATGTGACCATAATTAATAACAACAGGTGGCCTCGTCAATGGCCTTGCGAAGCTATCAAAACCACAATTGCTGGAGTTGGGGGCAGCTCTATTCCCTACATTAGCAAACAGCCAGTAATTTTTCGATTTCCGGAGGGCCAACAAGTAGCTCTCAGGCCTCATGTGATGGCGTTGCCTGGTGGGCTACAAGCTCTCATAGGTCGCGACATTCTGGGACAGTTAGGGGTGGTAATGACTACAACACCTTTTCGGGACAGGGCCCTGGAGAGCAGCCGCCCAACCCTCCACTGACCTGGATATCAAACGATCCGGTCTGGGTTGACCAGTGGCCCCTGACTGAGGAGCGGTTGCAAATTGCGCGCCAGCTGGTGGCGGAACAGTTAGAAGCGGGGCATATTCGACCCTCTGTTAGCCCCTGGAACACCCCTATTTTTGTTATTCCTAAGAAAAGTGGGAAATGGAGATTGTTGCATGACTTAAGGAAAATTAATGAAACTATGCAACCCATGGGAGCTCTGCAACCAGGTATCCCATCACCAAATATGATACCACAGGGGTGGCATATCCTTATAGTAGATTTAAAAGATTGTTTTTTCACCATCCCTTTACATGAGCAAGATTGCTGCCGATTTGCATTTTCAGTGCCCGCTATCAATAAGGCGGAGCCAGCAAAGAGATACGAATGGGTTGTCTTGCCGCAAGGCATGAAAAACTCTCCCACTTTGTGCCAGTTATTTGTTGCCTGGGCTCTACAGCCAATAAGATTGGCGTGGCCAAAAACGATAATTTATCATTACATGGATGATATTCTCTGTGCACAGCAAGCCCCATGGTCCGAGGCCCATGTCGAAGAATTGTCTACGGTACTGGGCATTAA
The DNA here is from genome assembly GCA_031468815.1 of Morus bassanus. Classification (NCBI taxonomy): domain Eukaryota; kingdom Metazoa; phylum Chordata; class Aves; order Suliformes; family Sulidae; genus Morus; species Morus bassanus. Next base: position 12,085,160 of record CM062583.1, read on the forward strand.
AGGTTTACAAATTGCCCCTGAAAAAATTCAAAGGGCCGCACCTTGGAAATATCTTGGGTGGATTATTGATCAAGCAAAAATTCGGCCCCAAAAAATACAACTAACTACTGAACTGGCGAATCTGAAAGATTTGCAGACCCTTCTCGGAGAGATTCAATGGATCAGAAATTGCGTTGGAATTACAAATACGGACCTTCAACCATTAGTACGTAGTTTACGGGGTACCCACCCTGCAAACCGCGTCGATATAGGGCCAGAACAGCTCCAAGCCATCTCTAAAATATGTGACAAGCTAACAAGGGCTTGGACTAGTCGGCGTATTTTAGAAATGCCAGTGTCATTGCTAATTTGCAATGCCACTGATTCCCCTTTCGCTGTGATTTGTCAATGGCAAAAAGAAATGGGGGGAGATTCCCCTTCCTTATCTAGCAATGCCACTGACAAGCACAGCAAAGAGGGAAGCAGGGAACAGAAAAATAAAAAGGCAACAAATAAGGCACCAGAGTTTATCATATTAGAATGGGTCTTTTCAAAAATACAGCCACGAAAAAGCGTACTAACACGACCAGAAGCAGTGGCTGAGCTAATTCAAAAGGGGAGAACAAGAATAATGGAGATAACGGGACGTGAACCACATGGTATAAGCATACCTGTCACTGCAGCGGACCTGGAATGGTGGTTGCGCCATGTCATGGCATTGCAGGAAGCATTGCTAGGTTATGAAGGGACGGTGCATTCCAGGAAACCAGCAGGCCGATTACTGCAGGTACTGAAAAACAACACCTGGATGGAACGGCCTAAGGTGGTAGAAAAGCCTATTGTGAACGGAATAACAGTCTATACAGATGCGGGAAAGAAAAATAAGCGTGCGGTGTGCGTCTGGCAGGAGGGAACGTGCTGGAACAAGCATTTTGTACAATGCGAAACAGGAGACAGTTTACAGACACTCGAACTAAAAGCAGTAGCCTGGGCGCTGTCGAATTGGCTAACGGTACCGTTAAATGTGGTCACAGACTCATTATATGTAGCAGGATTAGTGCCAAGACTACAAGACGCGCTGGTAAAAGAGATACAGAATCCACAATTAGGAAAGCTGTTCTTAGCGATTCGGGGTCTGTTGACGCAGCGAACCGAACTGTGTTGTATCATTCACATAAGGAGTCACAAGTTTGAAATAGGGTTAGGAAAAGGAAATCAGTTAGCTGATTCCCTGGTGAGCGCTGCCTGTCCTTTGCCTCCGTTGGATAAATTTGCTCAGGCTCGGCAGGGACATGAGACATTCCATACGAATGCGAGGAGTTTAAGGTGCCAGTATGAAATCTCCGAAGCTGAAGCGCGTTCTATTGTACAGGCATGCCCACGATGTGGAGGACAAGGGCCAGGGATTGGCATGGGGGTAAATCCCCGGGGCCTCAAGGCCCTAGAAGTCTGGCAAATGGATGTTACACATGTGCCCGAATTTGGGAAGCTTAAATATGTCCACGTGTCAATTGATACTTTCTCTAAATGTCTCTGGGCCACGGCACTGCCTGGGGAGAAAGCTCAACATGTGTGTAAGCATCTTTTGGCCTGTTTTGCTGTTATGGGTGTACCTGAACAAGTAAAGACGGATAATGGCCCTTCATATACTAGTGAGAAAGTTCGAAAATTTATGCAAATGTGGGGTAGTAAACACGTAACTGGAATCCCATATTCTCCTACAGGACAAGGGGTTATAGAAAGAGCCCATCAGGTGATCAAAGATTATCTGGCAAAACAAAAGGATGTGGAAAAAGATCCCCAAATGAGATTGTTGAAGGTTTTGTTTACTTTAAATTATCTCAGTATTATGGGAGATAGGGGAGAGCCCGCAATAGTTATTCACAACCGTCAACTTGCACTGAGCGATCACACAACTCTGCCAAGGCTAAGAGTAAATTATCGTGACCCGCGTACCGGGGAATGGAAGGGACCTGTGTCGGTCATATTTAATGGGAGAGGATATATGTGTGTCTCCACAGGTGAGGGACCAATATGGGTACCTAGTCGTGCAGTGAGACCAGCGCTGGGAAGGTGATGTCGGAATCAACCGGCGTGAACACAGAGTGTCCAGATTGTAAGCAATGTCATCCCTGGGTTCTTGTTGAATGTCAAGGTTGTGATCAACGTTCTTGGATAAATTCACCTATTTGTGTATGTAAGTGGTGTGAACTGTGCGTTAGACAACAGGGGCAGACGGTAAGACTTTTATGGGTCACTGGCCACGTAGCCCCTGACTCCGAGTCAGAAGTACTTTGGGGAATAGCGTGGCGACGACTTGTGTTAAGGGAACAATTCAACAACCCAACAGTACTAAAAATAGAGTGCCAAAGAGACTGTTTAGTCCCTATAAACTGGAAAGTAGCCCCTGAACGGTGGGAACAAACTAAGAGAAAATGTCAAAAGAGGTTTGCCTGGAAAACAAAACAAAAGAAGTGATGACGCTCACATTCTTGACTATTATGTTAATTACCGTAAGCGAAGGAATACATAGAATTGACCCTAGAGAGAATATGTGGGTTGCATGGGCAAATTACTCGGGGCAAAGTGCGTTTTGCTTGTCCATGAGTCGGCCAGAAAACCCTTTTCAGACGTGTCTGATTGGGATACCCGTTGTAATAGAGGATGTAATTAACGAGTATGCGAATTGGTGGAACGGAACCATAGAATACACTGGTCCCTACACTCAGTCCGGGGAATCAAATACACGACCTGTGTGTAACAATTCAGCCATTCAAAAGGGGTTTATAAAAGGTCTAAACCATACCTCCCCAATTCCCTTGCAAGAAATAGATCTAATGGCTAGCGTTCAACCATGGTTTGCTGAGGTTACTTGGAGTGACAATAGGACACTTCCTTTTAATGGATCTGGAGTTATTTCCTTTGGGGAGCCAGGGTATAATAACCCATATAACGCGAAGTTAATTCTGTGGCAAAACGTCAGTGGATACGACCAAGTCTGGCAAAAAGACGATCTCACTTGTCATGAATTGGTCAATACGAGTGGAGGCCACTTACTTCCCCCTGGTTTGTTTCTAATTTGTGGGGAACGTGCCTGGCCCGGCATTCCCCTGAATCCAGTGGGTGGACCTTGTTATATAGGAAAGCTCACTATGTTTACCCCAAGCGCCAGAGACCTTATCGGGCACCTAAACAGAACCTTTTCGAAACGACAAAAAAGGTCTGTATCGTGGTTTGGTGAAAACTGTCAGGATGAAGTTAAAATATGGGGCACAGGTACTCAGGCCCTAGTTTCGTTGTTATTTCCTCAACTAGCTTCTAAGCGAAATGCACAAAAATATAAAGAATCTAGCCTGTTGGGCAGAAAAACAATTTAATTTAACATCAGAAATGATATCTGGTCTCCTGACCAATTTAGACAGTGTCCGACACGCGGTTTTACAAGACCGTGCTGCCATTGACTTTCTGCTTCTGGCACACGGACATGGATGTGAGGACTTTGAGGGAATGTGTTGTTTTAACCTCTCTGATCACTCCAGTTCCATACATGAAAAACTAAAACAGTTACAAGACAACTTCAATAAGATCACCATAACTGAATCAGGGCTTGATGCATGGCTAAAAGGGTTAGGCGTAACGGGATGGTTAATGGATGTTGTAAAAGCTCTTTTCATGTTAATCTTAGTTGGAGTATTAATTTTGCTCGTGTTAAGCTGTGTTTTTGAATGTGTAAAATCACTTGTAAACCGCCTTTTGACCCACGCTTGGCTTGCTCAAGAAGAAGAGAAGGGAATTGTGGAGGAGTGGCTAGCTAACAGAGGCCACGACGTATATATGAGCAACCCAAGCTGTCTCAGGGAGTATTGAGCGCCCGCCGTCCTTGAGGCAACCTTGAGAGCAAGGGGGAGGAGACTGGGTTTTGGCGGGCTGGCGAGCAGGAGCTTGAGGGGTGGGTCTGGGCGGTCCGAGGCGCGTGGTCGGCAACGTCGAACGAATCGGAATGTCCTAAGGGGCGCGTGAACAGGAGCTCACCACCAATCAGATTGTTTGTTTAAGCGCGTGATCGTTTGTAGCTCTATATATTCTGTAACGACGGTTAATAAAGTGAGGCTGATGCTTGTACTCATATTGAGATTGTCATCAGTAACTCCGGACCGCCGCCCCGACTCCGACAACTGGTGGTTTGAATCTGGCCCTCAAGCCAACTCACAAATTACTGCAGCACCCCACACAGAGCAGCATATTTAAAAAAAAAAAAAAAACCAAACAAAAAACAGATTTTATTCTGTGACCTTCATAAACACGAACAATTAGTTAAAAGCGAGGCAAAGAGGTTTAGATGAATGTGGCACTCATTTGTTAAAAGACTTCACAGAAAAAGGCCACAGACAGTCAGTAGGAAAGATTGGAAGCCATGGCCCGCCCTCTGCGAGACATCTCTGTGACACCTGTGCTTCGGTGACCAAAAGGGCACTTGTTTTCTTTCTTCTTGTTTCTTCTCTATAATACAAACATTCAGGGGCCTCAAAGAATTTAATAGTTCCCAACAAATCTCAGAGAACATTTCCCTATCAAAGGTCTTTTCAATTACTCTTTCGTTCCATGAAAGATACAACTTTATCTCACATTCAATTAGATCTTAACAATATTAAGGAAGTCAATAATTCCCTTATAACACCTTAAATTATTTTGACAAACAAAAACAGGGCAAAAGGAAGGTCTGGATTCTTTTCAGTACACACAAACTAGGTATGTAAGTAAATGAGTTCTGTAGAACGGTCTAGAATATGGAAAATAAAATAAAATAAATAAAATAATGTTACACCTGCTTACAGTTTGTTTTGTTTGTTTTAAATCAGTAAGCCTTTGCTCAGAGCAAAGCTGTGAGATCAAGTCAAAACTTCCTACTTCTCTGTGGGCTGTTCAACTTTCATGAATTATCACCGTGGAAAGGGGGGTTTGCTTTTCCATGCTTCGCTCCACCTCTGCACCTTACTTCAGAACTTGAGCAACTCACAAGCTCTGCAAAGCCGGTCAGCTAGCACGGCCGGTAACACGCTGCTGGGCAGGTATGGCTCTGCAAGCACTGACCCAGTGCAACTGCAGCTCAGGTGGAGGGTAAACACAGTTATATACACGCTACAGAGGGTAGGTAAATATCTAGGTGGGATTAAAATGTATTAACTGTTCCTATACTGTCCAAAGCATTTATATCTGTCAAAAGTAAATATAAAGCAAATATAGAAAACATCTGGTTTTTTCTCTCATCATTGATGAATTAGAGCCAGGAGTATGGAAATCATCCGTTCCATGAGATCTAAATTAATTTTGAACCAAGGTCTGTACAAAAGGAAAATGAGTGAAAACTACTAAAGCTTCAACTAATACAGTCTTCGGATAATCTGCTACCCAGATGAAATGGGGTTTCCCCCCGCGAAGCGTACTAGTCTGAGAAATTAGATGTGTATATGGTCACAAAGTAAGAGCTATTGCATCTCACATGTAAATTCCAGTAAAATCTCTAGAAAACATTACCAGCAATTCCTACCAGAAATACAGAACACGTTACCGAAAGGTCTTTGTTTTTTAGCAAGACATAAACCCAAAGGTTTATATGACCCAACAAGAAGAAAATGCTTTCAAATTACAAGAGAAATATAGAATATATCAGCATTTCAGGAGGAAAGTAAATAATCCTGCTTCCTGTGCACATTTTTATTTTATTTTTGCAAAATGAAACTGCCTCATGAATTCATTCATTTACAAATACTGTTACATTCACCGCAGCACAGTGGGAAAAGCTCTGGGTTATCAAATGGACTTGCATGTTATCTGCCAATGCAGCCTGCTAAAATGGAGGCACAAATTGGCAGGTGACCTCTCAATTGACAAGACCGTAGTTACTGGGCTGGGAGCCTACATGGAAAATTCCTCTTTCGCAGTGGCAATATTACAGAGCAAATAGTTATAGAAGTGTCAGACACACTGTAAAATGTTCACAAAGCTTAATACAGTGAAGGGAAAAAGAGACAAAGACACTCTTCTGTTGTGATTTCCAACATATTTATACTTTACTTGAGGGTCAGGCTTTCAGGTACAGAATAAGATCAGGTAGGAAAATTAACCTGAAAGATGGTGAAAAGGTGCCAAACTTGAGCAGCACAATTTTCCAGTGCCTGCTCCAAACCACACTGAAGTAGAATTGCTGCTGACCTGAGATGAAAACTGTGGTTTTGCAGCAAACTTTGGGAAGCTGAGTCTGTTAAGCTGAGTCTCATCAAAATCGGGTTTTGGGGGTTTTAAATTTATTTTATTTTACCTGTATACGGTCTCAAAACTGAGAAGTCCAGCTATTACCTCTTCTTCCTCCAACTACACTCCTATTTTACTGTCATGTTGGTGGCAGGAGAAGGTGGTGCTGGTGGAGAAGGAGGTTTTAAAGGGGCTATAATCAGTAAGACAAGTCCCCTTACGATGGTATGAAGATGCCAGACAGCAGTGAAAATGACAGCCTAAGGTTTGTGTTCAGTGAGCAGATCCCACCCACATCACTCTCACCCAAATTCATTAATCAGATTGTTAAACAAGGTACTTTATCTTTAGAGCATGTATGTGTCAGTAAGCAGCAGAAGACAGAGGTCTAGGCTTCTGACCCAAATCCTTCCTTTTCCAGAAGATTTAAAGGAGGGAAAATATTGCTCTTTGGAGGAGCTGTAAAGCTCCAGCAAAATAACATCTGTATTTTCTGAGACTCTGGCTGCAGATTTTCCCAGTCAGCTGTTCCATACATTGCATTTACCAGAAGCGGTCTTTTTCCCTAAAATGCTGTACAGGATAACAATCTCACCCCACTGTTTCCTTAGTCTATTGCATCAAATGTGATCTGAAATCTCTGTTACAGAAGGGACTGTATTGCTGCTTGAGCTGACAAGCAGCATCACAAACAGGACTTCACATTTCAGAGTAGCATTACAAAGGATCAGTAAACATACTGGAAATAAGCTGATATCAATGAAAAAGTACTCCCTACTATTGCTATAATACCATTACCTCTATTAGGTATGCAGAGAAAAACAAAGTTTTTTTTCACAGAGGTCTGTGAAGAATTCAGTATTTTGCTTTAATATCAGAGAACACTGTCAGCAGCAGCAATATGGCTTTCCTCAAAGGAAAACAGTTGCCCATTGCAAACCATAGTCCTCTCTTTTTTTCAGCAGCTGTGCACTACATATAACAAACTTTCAAGACTATTTTAAGCAGAAAAAGCAGCTGTTTCTATTTTTCATTTGCCGAATGCACCTGCCATTGAGGATTAGTGATTCTCTTTCCTTAAATAAAACATTAGAGAGGCTCACACATGGTTAAAAACATATTTAGGCACCTAAATACCTTTGTAAAATAAATTAACACCACCCCCACCACCCCCCCATCTTTGTCAAACAAAGCTGAAGTCACTTCCAAAATGGAAACCAGTCATCTTAAGCTCATACTTCTTAAGCTCTTCTGAAAATTTTATTTCTTTGGGGTAACATCCACATTGTAAAAGAGACGAGTGGCTTTTGCACCTCGCCATACATTCACATATTCAACTAGTCAGCAGGAGGTATATCTGCATGTAGTTAGTGCAGCATGGAAGACCAGCCATGTATGAATTATCACGGTCTAGGAACACCTCGTGGTCTTGCAGCTGGTTCTTCCATGACATTGCTATTATTGCTTATTCTAGGTAGATCAGGTTAGCTTGGAGACACCTAGATTTGCTATGAGATATCCATTTTGCTGAGACGACTACTCCTACTTTTGCCAAACAGCTGCAACAGCAGAAAGCTAGCAGGGCACCAAAAGCTGGAGTCTGCATACTCACATGTGGAAAATTTCTATGGAGGTCCAGCAACCATGGCAGGAAAAAGGCAGTGAATCTGAGTCACTTGTACCGTCATACTTTTATGTTGACCAGCTGAGGTCTTAAACATCTCTTAGGCTCTGAGGCACAGAACCTGATTTTTCTAACATGTAAGAATTTTCTTTTGATTCTCGGTCTAAATTCATACTGCACCAATTTAAACCCATTCATTCTTGTGCCAAGATATCCTTCAGCTTCAATCACTCTTATCTTTCCTTTATATTTATCCACTTGACGTATTTATAGACCCAACGATATCTCTCTGACATATTTCTCAGGCCATCATTCTATACAGCTATAATTTCCAGACAGACACTGTAACATCTATCAATTACTATACTGGATCAGCAATATATTCACTCAAACAATGGTGTTCAAATACTTTAAAAAAAAAAAAACAACTAATCACTGCCCCTACCATCACTTCCTACATTCCTACAAAACATAGCACGTGAAAAGAGCAAAAACCATACTGTGTACCTATTGGTGCTGCCAGAATCACCAGAAAGAAAACAAAACCACCCCACTGAGCAAGAATAAAAGAGGTAAAAAGCTTTGACTAGTGCCTTTGAGTCAGACTCATCAAGGGAAAGGATAATACAAGATCTGCCACCGAAAGTGCAATTTCATCCCAACAGGTATGGTAAGGACTGTGCTGGCTGGCATGGCTGCTCACCCCACTACTGGTCCAGCTGTGAGAAAACTGTCAAAATGAATCTGAAGATTTTCCTTAAATCCCTTTTGCCTAGGAAGGACATTTCTGCCCCACTAACTGGATTTTATCTATAATTATTTAATGGAGAGAACATTTTTAATAGAGAAAATGCGTTCCCATCATATTTGTGTGATGACTTCCAGACAAAATAAATCAAAACAGTTCAAGAAGATCTGACTCTTTTTCCATACTCAAGTTTTGTACCCAGGAAAAATTTTGAGAATAAAAATCTTTTGGTTTTAGAACGGAATATAGAATTCAAGACAGAGGTCTTAAGATTGCAATTCTAAAAGCAACTTTTACAAAATTATGTTGTGATCATTACAGGTTATGTATATATATAGTCATACAAGACATACAGTCATACGCTGTGCTTTCCTCTGTCTTTTGTGTAGATGCTAAACACTGCTGCACAAGACTATCATAATATAAATACTTTTTTCTTTATTTCTTTTATTTATTGTTTTTGCTAATGCTGTTTAGATTGTTTGGACAACTTAGAACAGTAATTTTGACATCTTGTTGACTTCTTTTCCCTGTTCAGTAGGCCTTTTAAGCAAGCTTAAGTACATGCAGAGTAATCACAAATGAGTTGTTAAATGCTTGCCTAGCAACTGCCACAGTACCTGGAGAAGAAATGCGTGTTGAAGAATTAATACAAGTTGAGGCCTGCAACATGAACCTTACTTCTGGAAGGTATTCTCAATCAGTGGTAGAGTCATATATTAAGCACTGCTATATGTGGCTGAAGAAAGATATGCCAAATGCCATAAAGAAAAAGGCACACAGCCCCAGTCTGCCTGGGCTGAAGTCAGCGTCACTGCAATGGAGTCTCACTAGCTGCTCTGCAATTGCATTTTCATTTTCTTACAGTCCATTAGGCTGACTTTAAAAAAATTAAACACACTCCAGGGCAAAATAACCAAGTAAAACAAAACAAAACACGATGATAGTGTTTATAAACATTTTCTTAAGAAATTTCCATTTTGAGGATAACGATTTCTCTCCTGAGCAAACTAGAGACCATTTCTCCCAGTTCTCCTCTTTGGATGACCAGAGAACTGGGATGGGGGAGAGCGGAAGTATTCTGTTTCTTTGAAACACATTCACCAAAAATGCATTGCATCTAACTGGACATTACTAAATGATAACTCCACCATAACAAGGGTATCATAAAAACAATAATCATAACAATAATAACACAAATCAAACTCTACTGTGATGATTAAGAAGAATTAGATTAATTCGCATATATCTGAGCTAAGTTAATGTTACAACTATGTATCCTATTCACCGCTTTTCCTCAGTTGTGCTAATTCCAGCTTCCTCTGCCAATAGCCATTAAATGCAAAGTACGTTAGGTCAAAAAATCATCTGCAGTGAATGATAAGGAATGAACCACACCTTTTTAATGTTATTGTCTTTTAAGCATTCAAGAGGATCAGAGAGTAGGTCAGATATTGAATAACATAAATAAAACTTATCTGCTTCACCTGCAGCAGACAGGGATAGCTTACGTTCAGATTTGACCTTCCACATGTGTTACCAGTAAATGTATGTTTTGTCAAGTCACTGGTACAGTGACACATTTGTTCTCTTTTTTCAAAAACAGTGTTTATAAACAAATTAATTGGTGTGCAAGGATGTGCCACCAGGTCAGGACGTTTCATCCATTTTGATGGGTATTTCTAGGCTTTAAAGACAACAGAGCATACCATCACTGTATGGATGGAGTACCAGCTGAAGGTGTTACCCACGCAACTCTAAAAGATGGGTGTGATAAACCAGTTTCAAAGAATTCAGACTCCAACGCATTTATTTTTGTCCTTTTTGTAACAAATTTCTCTGACACAACTAATGTATTTGATTTGAGGCCTTCGTCTATCGTGACCTAACCTGGGATGATGATGGCATTTTTCACAGGTCACTCAACATTCTGAAGTGCATGTGGTCTGGCCAGGACATTTATACTACTCAAAGATTACAATGTCAGAGTGATGAAAGTTAGAGGTGCCAGCATGCACAGTGCTTAAATCAGCTGACAGCCAATGTCAAATTGATTTGAAAATCCACATGGAAATAATTTTAATTCTAAATTGTTCCAGTGCTTCGTAATGAATTCATACAGGAAATTTGGGATCGAGGATCGGACCATTCAGGTTCTGTTCTCCCTCAGTGCTCCTTTCCCTCCATCTTCCACTGTTTATTTGCGTACAAAACCCCCACATTGGAATGTGACTTCCCACTTTTTTTACATTTGCTAGTGAGAGATATGTGGCAGTTGTATTTTAAGTGCCTTCAAAAGTTTCGGTGTCAGGATGCTCTGCTCTGCCACGAAACCCCTCCTCTGTACAACCAAAGTGGAACAGCAACTGCGCTAAGCACGAAAATGGACACCACACCTTGTGCATTCTCTTGTCAGACACTGTCCCACTCTTAATTTGAATGCTAGAAAGGAAAACCCCAGAAGGCACTCAGCAGCGAGCAGCATAACGTGCTAGTACAAGCAGATTAAGTTCATCCCATTTGTACATGCTGGCCGCTCACATTCAGGTAGTGTTTGATGTAACTGAAAAAGATGCTTTTGTGATTGTGACGGAAAGATAAAATCTTTGCAGTATTTCTGGATCACAGTTTACTGTTAAATTGTGTAGTTAAGTGCATTTTAATCTTAGGAAAGAGGCTGACTGCTTTTTTTCCCTCAAGTTATGCCATGAAGAAATATAATTTGCCTTTTAATAGAACCGTCAAGGACCCATTCTCTCCAGTTTACTATATAGATTTGTATACCCCATACAAAAACGTTATGAGTTTAATTGGAACAGACAGCATGACAGCATAATTTTATCCAACTGTTTACAATTACTACAAAGGCAGCTTCCACAGAGCTCTCAGTGATTTTTCAAGAGCATTTGCAAGAATAAAGTATGTGGTAGAAAAAAAAATAGTAATTTGCTACAGCTGTGCAAAGTGGATTAAGAAAATCTATCAGCAGTGACGCAGATATTTAGAAATGGAAGATATTTTGCCCATCTGAGCACAACTGTAAGATTTGGTGGCATTAATAGTTTTTTTTTAATGGCTAGACGATATAAAGCATTCTGGTTTAGCCTCAGATATAAGGTACAGAAGAAAAAGGCAGACTTACAGGTGAGGAAAATATTCTGGTTGTTCTTCACTTAAGGAGAGAGTGAGATCAATTAGACATAACCAAAGACCTCTGGTCCTCCAAAGCAAAGGAAAGCACACAGTGTATGCGAAGTTTTGAAAATCATGTGAGAGAGAAGCAGTAAGACAATATCAAAGGAGGTGTGTAAAAGGCAGAAAAACAAAGAGTATGGGCCTAGGAAAAAGTGGTGGGAAAGGCACTTCTCTGGCAGCTTTAGTGCTGGAGCTGTGAACAACTTCCTTTTGTTTGACATGTCCAAAAAAGAGAATTTGCTCATTCTTTTGTAAGCATAACTGCATCAAATATATCTGGGTATTACCAGCTTGTCTTCCTAACTGCTAATTTCACAGACTCTTCAGTTCTGACTAAGCCTGTGGGTCAAAACTAATGTTATTATTACATGCAACAGACAGGAAGCCTCTATTTCATCAGATGATGCAGAATGGAGACTTACATGGAAGACTAGAAAAACAAGCCAATTTGTTTTCTAAAGGGCATGTTGAACACAGATACTAAAAGGAGCTTTGTTAGCATAAGGGCAATAAGAGAACAGAACACTTTGCTTAATTAGCCAATAATGAAAAAAGCTCATTAGGGAAGTCTAATGCATTAACAGAGAAGTTTATAGAAGACAGCAACTCAGTTCTTTTCCTGAAGTGATTTTATGGTGATAGAAGTTCTTCAGATTCATTACGCTATGGATTTATTCTTTATTTACTTTTGAAGATATTCTCAAGACCCAAAAGATCCTTTTTGACCTTGAACTTTGTGCTTTTGTTGTTAGATTTGTCATCCACTCAAACCAGATTAGAATAATGCAATAAGGACAGAGAGGGAAGAAAACCGGGCTTTGATTAATACACGTAAATTATGTTGGAAAAGGGGCCCATGAGAGTTACTGGGTTGAAGACGGACAAAATTGCTTTTCTTCTTTAGGGAGAGGGGCAGGCAGAGCAGTATTTATGCAAGCAGGCAGATTAATTGGCTTTTGCTGAGCTCTGTGCTGCTGCAGCTAAACTGCTTCCACAACCTGACCTAATTAATTTAGAATTTTCTTGGGTATTTCCTCATTCAATCACAGGACAAGTGTAGTATGCAGTGCACTGCAGAAATAATCTTGGAAAGTTGCACAGCCCCATACCAAATAAATTTATTGTGAGCAAATTAAAACTTCACGAAACATTGCTGCAGCACAAAATTATCAGTCAAATCAGAAAAGGCTAGATTAAAACTCATATACAGTAGTCAGAAAACTAGCATAGTAATTTAAATATGCTGACAATGGCAATTAGCAAGAAGCTAATAAGCATCTAAGTTACAGGACACTCCATATCCAAGTGCTTTGCAGCATTAGTGACCATTACATTTATAGACTGACAGGCTTCGTTTTCTCCACTGTACGCATCAGGCTGATTTCTCAGTCTCCTAATATTCCTTGTATGCACAAACTCGAAAAGCCTGGGAGTTGCTTTGCCATACACAAGATAACAAGTCTCTTTTACAGAGTGCCTGCTGCCTGAAGATGGCCAAAAAGAAGCTGCTCCTATTCCCTTGTATCATGATGGGTTTGATAGCAAAGAAGTCTCACGATGGCAGCATTTCTAGATAGGGGAAACACATTGCTTCCATTCTCTTTGTGCCACTTGAGTCATACAAAAGCAATGCTATGAGGCGGGAAAATACCACATTTTATTTCTAGATCAAGCTCCTGCATCTGTGCAGGACATTAGTGAAGGCAGCAGAACACTGAGTCAAGAGCTAAAATATATATATATAAAATATATATATAAATATATATATATTAAAAAATGTGGCCAGGTCTTACAGTTCTACTGAGTGTGCCTCTGAAAATGTCAGGTCCAAGAGACACTATTTCAGCTTTTTGTTTGTTTTTTGTTAAATATAAATGGAAAACATGTCTATCCTCTGTGAGAACACAACTTCCAACAATCCAAGAAACAAGCAGAGAAATAAAAGAAAATTCAAATGTATTAGGTTTTCAAATCCTACTTTTAAGCAGATGCTACAGTTCTTAGTTGGCTCAAATATTGCAAAGGGAAGTTATGAAAGAGTAAGAATAACTTTGTGAAAATAACTGGGTTGATTAACTAAAAGATAGAAAAGGGCTTTTGCTTAGAGTAAGGGCATAAAGTAATGAATGCCTATGTACCGTGCGCAAAATTAAATTTATTTTTAAAAGGGTAGGTTTAAAAACAGAAAAAGCCTACACTCAATGTGCTTATCACTGAAACCAGAAGGGTTAAAAGCACCCAGTGCAGTACGAACACATCTTTAAAATTTTACCACGCTGTAGAGTTTCAGCAGGCACAGTGCCATGCCATCACTGACCGGCCTGACATACGTTACCACTAAACCTTAGGTCTCACTGATCACATTTTATTGCTGCAGAGAAGATAAGTTACAACCATGCCAAGTGGTAGTCGTGTAACTGCCTGTTCATAATGCAGATCTCCTTGGGAAGAATTATAATCAGTCACATTATATTACTTGACTTTGTACAACAAAGCCCACCCAAACAAACAAACAAACAAACAAAAATGCACACTGAGCCTTTTGTTTCCTAGTTGATGTTCCTCTCCCTCTGTCTCCTCTCTCTTCTGCACTGGTGGCCCTGTATTTCTTCTCTTTAATGTGATTAGTCAGTGCTGAGTGTCTCTCTGGCTTTCGTTCAGCTTCAGTGTTGATAAAGGCTGCTTTTTTAAAAAACTAATAACAACAGTTATTAATTAACATAACCGATAACAATTTCCACATCTCTGCATAAAGAGGCTTGTACAGCAAACACCTGGGTACCGATTTAGTATCTGTAACAACTTCCCGTAAGACTACTGAAAACTTGTCACTCCACATAACTAGTGGCACCCTTCTGAAAGGGTTGTTGAGCTCTGGGCTCTGTCACACTTGTAAGAGTTGCACTCAGGAACAGTCACCACGCGCACGTGGAAGTTAAGGACAGGTTCTAGGGAAATTCTCTATAGATTTTGGGGTCAGCTGTTTCTCCACAAGCCTGCATATGTCAGTAATATGGCTCCCAGTAACAGTCCCTCTCCTTGTGACAACCAGATGCTGGGAAGGGAATCAGGTACAAATAGTTGCCATCTCACCTAACAGATACTCTCCTAGCCATTAGCAGTTATCCAGTCCAACATCTGCTCTCAAGCTATCCACTATCAAGCTAACCAAACCGAGGCACACAATACAAACACCATTTGGGACACAAAAGAAAGAAAAAACTCCCAAGCCCTAAAATTGCATACAAAAATTTTCATCAACCATTCATTTACTCCCAGGTGTTTCAAAGGCATTAAGGAGTTAATTTTCACAGAGCCTAAGTATAATTTCAAAAACTGACGAGACATATAGGTGCCTAAATATTATTAAATGTCCACAGGTGCTGAAATTCCACTAAGAATTTTGCACTTTCTGCCTTTACTTTTTCCTTTTGTGCAAGAGATTTTGCATTCTTACAGAGCAGATGCATTGTTTTATATTCAAATAGTGGTGCAGCTGCTAGTACCTAAGGCTTGAGGGATTTATGAATAGTAACGGGAGTGCACAATAAATGAGTACATTTGGATGCATACCAAACAGAAGCTGCGTCAGTCAATCAAACTGCTGGACACCTGATCCAAGTTTACAGATAAATGTAAAGCAAAACAAAATTGTCCAGTCAGCCTGGCTTCTTGTTCAGAAAAATACTTTATGCATTTCACAGTACTGACATGGATAACGTAGTACTTTCCTCTTTAACCTAAGCATACTATAGAAAATTCTTTTCTAAGCCAACGAATGTGTTAAAGCAGAAAAGAATAGTCATTCTTCTGCATTGCTATCTATAAAAAAATAGCACCCGTATCAATCAGTTTGTGTAACAAGATAAAAAAGTATGTGGCAACGTCAGGACCTCAGCACATCCCGCTTTGTGCACAAAACAACTGCGCTTCATCTACACGGTAACTGTTGTACTGGGCACACGCTGCTTCTTTCCCAGTCACTTCACCATTTCTGACATCTAATTTTTGCGTTTTTTCTGGTGTAAATAACACATTCTGTACAAATGAAAACACTAAAAATTTCTGTGCATGGTTATTTCATGAACAAGAGAGACCAAAATAAAGAACCATAGCAGTCCCAATCCAAACTTGACAGCTTTATGCAGTTCTTTTTCAGTCTTTATCAACCAAAACCAATGAAATAAAATAATGGTATAGAGAAGAGCTCTGAATTGAGATCTTGATTGTAAACCTGTACCAAAAGCCAAATGTGTCTGAACACAGTTCTTGTTAACAACTCTGGGGGAAAATGGCATTTTGAGTTGAACATGCACCAGGGGTGAGCAGAAACAAATCAGGCCACCCTATGGTCAAAACCTAGGGAGTAACATTCCTACTGCATTGATCAAAGCAGCTGTGTCTACTCCAATTTTCCTTCCTCTTCCAGCTTTTTTTGGCTAGCAATTTAAGACACCTAGAAATCTTTCAGAACATCTCAGTCAGCAACCTGCCTGCAACCTGCCTGACCCCGGAGCCAGATCCTGATCATGAGCCCAAGGCAGCCGTAGCAGTCAGGGCTCTGCAGACCTGAAGTCCAAGTTTGTTCACATCTATCACTCTGAGAACGACTTTCCACCTGCTCCTCCTGGCCTACCTCTACTGTTCCGTGGTCTTACACAATTAAACCCCCACAAAACTCACCTTGAAATGTAGTATTTTTCTTGTATTCCCCCCCAATTTGGTTTTGTCTTTTCTGAGCCAACCACCAACTACTTAAATATTTATCCGCTCCTACCACATATATTATAATCTGTTGGTAAGGGACTTTTTCATACATGCGTACAGAATAAAAAGGGATATGCTTAGGCAGTAATAATAAATTCCTTCTCTGATTTCATATTTTTCCAAACTCCCTCCTCTTAAAGAATCTCTTAGTTAATGCCTAGCACACAGATACATTTACTGCTTTTTAAACTTTACTATCACTCTTGGCAATATTATTTTCTTTGTTGCTGTTCTTTCTTCCATTCAGACACAGACCATCTGCCATCCTGCTCACTAGTTGCAGCTACTTGCAACTTGACAGTTGATGAAAGACAGCATTGTCAAAAGTAATGCTCATTGCAAGAATGAGCTGTAACTATTAAAAAATTTGTTTTATGTCAGCATATACATATTAGGTGTTAGGAGGAACATTTATATATGAAAGATCAAGATGGTAAAAACTTTAGAGCTCAGTTGTTCTAAACCACTTGATCCAGGGTCTAGACTGGAAGGAAGGGAAGATCAACCCTCTTTTATACCTGTTGACCACCCTAAACTTGAGTAATTCTCAGTTTAGTAATTCTCATTCTCACTTTAAGCTTAAGTAATTCTCATTTTCAGGACAAACTCAGCTGGGAAGTTAAAATATACAGCAGACTTTCCAGGTCTTCTTTTGGGCAAGCAAAAGCTTATTTGGAATTAATTTCAGCAGATCACTACACTTGTACAAAAACTGATTCCACAGAACACCACACAAAAAAACCAGAACACCACACAAAAAAAACCCCAAACAAAACAAACATTAAAAATACCACTCCTTGGACTTTTTTTTTTTTTTTTTTTTTTAAATAAATCTCATCCATATTGTCCCATCTTGACAGTCATGTGCAGGGTAGTGTAGAAAGATCTGGATATTACATGCAACACAAGAATGAGAGTGGTTAACTAGTAACACCCTGCCAACTTTTAGAAAAAGCCTTCACAAGTACTGAGCAGTGTCAACCCAAGAAGCAGGTTGCTGATGTTGCACTATTCCATTCACAGTCAAGATATACCTAAAGTATCCTAAATTAAAATCTAAGCAAGGTCTAGTTTAAGTTACCCCAAGACTACATATATATGTTTCGGAGTTCCCCCCCCCCCCGCCCCTTCTTTATTAGTTCCCTCTTGGGGTAACTTTGTCAACAGGGGGGGGAAAAAAAGAAAGAAAAAAGTTATTTTCATCTTTATATGTGCTGAATTCTGGCAGTCAGCTTCATGATGCTGCCAGCTCACTGAGTTCAGGTAAGCATCTCTGGATTTGAGATGTTTTGCTGACCCAGCGGGGTCAACGTCCCCCGCTCAGTGCAGATCTGCCCTAGCAGACACTGAATAATTTCCCTCTATTAAGAAGCAGCCACACACAGAGCAGCTATGACGTTGAGTCTTCCTCAGATTGTCGTATTGAAGCTCCTTATATAGTCAGAAGAGTTAATATCCTCTACATGTCACCTTGTAACATCTGAGTTTGGCTTTTGCCTGATCTGCCATATTCTAATTAGCCTCCGGTGGAACAGGAGAGTACATCTCCTCCATTAAGTACATAGGGAACTTAAGGTTATCTTAATTCAGACATCTGCGGGGTGGTATAAAGAACCATGTAGAGTCTCCGCTGCTTTCAAAAAAATCTTCTGGCACGACGTTCCTGACTGATGCAGGGTTGAGGAAAGGAGAAATCCTGGAGGGAGAAACTGGTTTTTCTGAATGTACCTTCAAAGGCACTGAGAGCTCATAAAACAAGAACCAACTGAAATGGGTCACGATCTCCCCAAGCAGATGCATCTCTATATTTAGCAACAACTATTATAGTTGTTGACACCTTAAGAAAGTGTCCTTATCACTACCCCAAACGGGCCCAACTTGTTATCTTTCTACTTACAAACCCGCGCAGCAGCATTGTCCCTTAGTCACAGAAGTGGCAGCTATACAGTGCTGTAAATATGCCATACTACTTTTCAAGTAAAGAGCAGGAAAATGGTTTTCTACAAAACCAAAGTGGATAGCAAATATTGGCTTATACATAACTGAGTCCAAATTCTGAAAATTCTCCTCCTTGCATGACACACTGTGACAGATAGTCAGCTAATGGTTTTGCTTTTTTTCACATGGCATTTTCTTTTGTCTTTAAGGAATAAATTGTGGGAGAATTTTTAGAGCAGGCAGGTCACCCTGTGAACAATCCAAACATTCCAAGCACAGAGAACTTGTTGCTAGCACAACTATGAGAAGGCCGTTTGGGCAGTTGAGTAAGATAAAGAAGGGAGTAGAAAAGGGAGGAAGCACAAGTTGCGGACATGGCTGAATTAAGATATCACCAAGGTTGGGAAACTTCAGCAGTACTTTTACACTGGGTCTATTGTGGGTGAAAAATTGTTACAAGCGGCGTGTGATTAAAGCAAACAAGCCAATAGCGAGTAAGCATGTGGTGCATGTACACATACGTGAACCAATCGTATTGCTTAAGAAAAAACATATGCCCACAGCAATAGAGTATATTAACTGAGCTATCTGAGCAATAAAGTGGCATTAACCTGATCATATTGGTCTGCGTGTTATTGTCTGAAACTTCCGCGACAAGTGGCGCCCGAACAGGGACCACTCTCAGATCGGTGTTGGGAGCGATGACTACCTGACGGAAAAACCGACGGACGGAGGGGGCGGAAAAGCGGCCGAAAGCGAGTGCTGCCCTGGCACTCGGGAAGACGCTAGCGCAGAGTAACTAGGGAATCTCGCTTTGGCCAAGCGCGCTTTGGCCAAGCGAGCGGCCGGGAGGAGATGGGGTCTACCCTCTCGAAGGACGAAGAGGCAGTAGTTAAGCTCCTCCAACATATGCTCTCTAAGAGAGGACTGAGTTACGAAGTACCGACCTTGAAGGCGCTCCTAGCATGGGCGCGGGATAAGGGACTAATTGAGACTGCTGGTGATCTTTTCCTTCACGAGACATGGTCAAAAATAGGGACTGTGCTGTGGGAGGAAATCAGCAATGGATCCAAGGAGGTACAGAAATTTCCCACATTGTGGAAGCTGATATCAGAGACATTAAAAGAAATGCAAGCAGAGCGCGCGGCTGCTGCTGCGGCTTTCGCAGCCATGGCAACTACTCAGCAGAAAAAAGGGGGTTGCTCGGCTGCTTCGTTTGTGTTCGGCTCAGTAATTCCACCGCCTCTGCGTAGTAGACACGGGGAAAGTAAGGCCCTCCTGGGACCAGCGCCTGCGCCGGTGAACGACCCTAGGCGGGACGGCTGAGGCAACGGTGACAAACCTAACGAGGGGAACTTTCCGCCGCCGCCAGATGCTCCGGCAACACCTGAGGACGGCGGGGGGTGCAGGACGGACCGGGGTGCCACTGCGTGTTTACCACCTCTACCTCCCTCGGAACCAACCTCCCCTGAAAGCCCATGGGACGGGGAAAAGCAGGGGGAACTAAGAGACCATCAGTTTTGGGAGCTGTTAAACAAGTTTGAGTCATTAGGAGTGCGGTTAACCACCACCCACTTACCTGCCCCTTTAACCCCTTCAGCTCCTCCTGCTTATCTGGACCTGGGGGCGGGGGGCGCGGGGGGCGCGGCCGCGGAGCCGGCTGGGTCGGGGGGCCGGCGGCGCAGTGAGGGGGGGCAGGATGTGCTGTCGGTGGGTGGGGAGAACGGATGGGATGTGAGGAATCGGTGGAAAGGGGTAATCAAAGAGGCTGCGATGGAAGGGGTGTTTCTCGGGCCGTCAGCATACCCTGTACTTACTAACACCGCTCAGCAGAGAGAATGGGAGCCGTTTGACTGGAAGCTGTTAAAGGAGTTAAAACAGGCAGTGGCGCAGTATGGGCTTAGCTCACTGTTTACGAGGGCTTTAGTCGATCATGTTTTTGTCTCTAACCTGCTAACTCCTCATGATACAAAGCAGATAGTACAGATGTTGTTAAAACCGTCTCAAAAGCTGCTGTTTTGGAAGGAGTGGGAGGAATTGTGCGAGAGGGCTGCGGCCACTCCGCGTCAGCAGGGGGACATTTGGAGTGATGGCATTTGTCTTCCCAAGTAACCGTTATGCGTGATGGAGCCCTGCTTTCCTGGGGATGGCTGAACACCTGCCTGCCCACGGGAATGAGTGAATGAATTCCTTGTTTTGCTTTGCTTGCGCGCATGGCTTTTGCTTTGCCTATTAAACTGTCTTTATCTCAACCCAGGAGTTTCCTCACTTTTACTCTTCTGATTCACCCCCTTCCCACTGGGCTGGGGGGAGTGAGCGAGCGGCTGTGTGGTGCTTAGTTGCTGACCGGGGCTAAACCACGACAGTCCTTTAATCAGCAGGCTTCTGTGCTTGCTATGGGGCTTGCCTGCCTTACTGTATATACATATACTGTATGCCTTGAAGTCTACCGCTTGTTAGTGATGGCTTTTTGCTTTTGCTGCTTGCTGTACTGCTGTACTGCTTACCATCTTACTCCGCTGTGCCTGGGAACATTTTGATAATAGCAACGGCCAGGTGCCTGGGCTGGCAGATGGCCAGGGCATCGCTGCTGTTTCTGTGCTCACAGAGGCACTGGAAGATTTGGATCAACCGGTGCCCCAGAGGTTATGTTAGCAGTTGACATCGCTCGGGGAAAGCCTGAGGAAAAGGTGACGATGGTCCATTCGTCAGGCTCCTGTATGACATTGTCTATGTTAATAGATACAGGTGCCGATGTTACAGTGATTTCTCAGGCTTATTGGCCTTCACATTGGCCTCTTATCCCCACAGCCACCAGTGTGGTGGGGGTGGGAGGCTCACAAAGAACTATGATGAGCTCCTCTGTGATCTCTTTTACCCTCTCTGATGGGGCTACAGCTAAGACGAAGCCATATGTGATGCAGAATCGAGCAGCCATAGATTTTTTGTTACTGGCCCAGGGTCATGGCTGCCAGGAGTTTGAAGGAATGTGCTGCATGAATTTATCAGATCACTCCGAGTCTATCCATAAGAGCATACAAGCATTGATGGAACAGATGAAAAAATTAAAAGAAGACAGTGGATTTTTCGGTCTAGACAATTTGTGGAAAGGCTGGGGGTTATCAGGATGGTTATTGTCGCTGCTCAAAACCGGACTATTGATTATATTAGTTTTAATAGTTGTGCTATTAATGGTACCATGTTTGCTCTCCCTCCTGCGGCGGTTGGTACTAAAGGCCGTCGAAGGAGTTTGGATTGTTCAAACAGAAAAAGGGGGATTTGTGGGAGAATTTTTAGAGCAGGCAGGTCACCCTGTGAACAATCCAAACATTCCAAGCACAGAGAACTTGTTGCTAGCACAACTATGAGAAGGCCGTTTGGGCAGTTGAGTAAGATAAAGAAGGGAGTAGAAAAGGGAGGAAGCACAAGTTGCGGACATGGCTGAATTAAGATATCACCAAGGTTGGGAAACTTCAGCAGTACTTTTACACTGGGTCTATTGTGGGTGAAAAATTGTTACAAGCGGCGCGTGATTAAAGCAAACAAGCCAATAGCGAGTAAGCATGTGGTGCATGTACACATACGTGAACCAATCGTATTGCTTAAGAAAAAACATATGCCCACAGCAATAGCGTATATTAACTGAGCTATCTGAGCAATAAAGTGGCATTAACCTGATCATATTGGTCTGCGTGTTATTGTCCGAAACTTCCGCGACAATAAATTCTGAAAACAAATGTACAGGTTATAACTCTATTACTGTATGACAGCCTTGCTATGCTCAACTCAACATGCATCCAAATTAGAATTACTGATCACTGCAAAGTCAACAGCTATAAGAGAATAAAAATTGATGAGATTGATACTAGGTCTGATCCATCAATTTCCCTTATTTCCCCTCAGCAGAAACACGTACCATGTCAAAAAATTATGGTCTTCCAGAAAATATCTGCCTTTGTCCATCTATCAGCTTGCTGCCTGACACATTGTCCCTGATGCCTATTTAATAAACAGTCATTTCACTGTTTAGTTTGAACAGAGAACAAACTGAGCAACCAGGATCTAACAGGACATCTCAGAAGAGCTGACACGGTTTGTACCACGAAGTTTCAGCACATGCGCTTGGCCACGTGCAAAAGTCAGTTTTGCACTACTACATCCGGGCCGTAAAGTATATTGGAGATGGGCAAGGATAGACTTTATTTTATATTAGTCTTACCCTTTTTTGATGGTTCTCTGACAACAGGAATCACTTTACATGTTTGACACATATTAAGGAACAGGTTTTTATTTTCAAAAATAAGCCTCAGCCTCTCTTTGTGTGCAGGGATTTACATTCTTCCTTTTAAAGTAACTGCTACTCTCTTGGATGCTCCTACTTGATAAGCTTAAATCTATCCTACTTCAGAAAAACAAGATTGCACTAATCTGCCAAAGCAGGCAGATTATGTACAGATCGCGACAGCAGCAGGCACACAGAAAGTAAAAGCTTGGTCCAAAACCCTACTACTATCATGTAAAGAGCCACAGGGGCAAAGAGTCACCTCATGGAGCCCATTCAGCCAGCCGTCCTTGCTCCACGTGGTACCTGACTCAGCGTAGCTTCAGTTAATTCCTTCCATCACCAAGCTATAAGGACTTCGTTATTTGCTAAACCAAAAAGTCACCGAGTGTAGCCATGTTATAAAGTCGTGGTGGGAGACTTGCCCCAGTGCAAGCGCAGGGCACTGGCCTGCTTTTATCACACAAGCAGGCAGTTGCAGAATAGCTAACTGCACTGTAAATCTACTCCATAACTGGCAGTAACTTGTTACATAGACGTAACCTAAACTAAAAGCTAATTTACCCTGCCATCTGTTTTTACATGTTGCAGCAAAATTTATAACAATGTTACAGAACTGGACATGATCTTTGATCTGTAATATGCAAAAATCTAGATTATTCTAACAGTCTGTTCTAGCTTCCAAAAGAAATAATGAATTTATATTGACTGGCATTGCCCTAAATACATAAATAGCCAAATATTCCCATTTTCCAGTGGATTAAGACATTCACTACTACCATACAAGATTGAATCAGTTAATCTTTTTTAGTCACCATGTTTCCAGTGCCTAGAAAATGAATAATAATTTTCTAAGAATGGTAGTACTGCACTGGTAAATTGCTTTTTTACTTGGAGTTCTTCAGACATCTATACACATGGCTTAATCAAATTTCACAACTTTTTTCTGAAACAAGTAATCTTTCCTCTAAAAGTGTAAAGACAACATTTTAACATTTCTAAAGCATTTAAGCCTTTGAATATTTACTAAGCGCTGAATAAAACCTAACCAAAAGGGTTGCTTAAAACTTGGAGAATGATAAAGACAGCAAATTAATATGGCATTAATATGGGACTGAAACTTTCAAAGACAACTAAACCAGACTGGAATACTTAAAGCCTTAACAGTAACAAAATTACTTTCTGTTTTTATATATAAAGAGATATATACATATTTATAATTACAACTGTTAATCTCCACAGATCAACAAGTTGCTTCAAAATTACACTCTCCCCCCACTGTCAGCATACTGAATTGCCCGTCAGCTGCAGACGGAGGTGCTCCAGGGGAGCTCCTCCCCCAGCAGGAGCCAGGCTCCTACATTAGAGCTGCTCAGCTTCATAGAAAAAGTCTTTCCAGAAGGACTCATTAAATCCAGAGAATTAAAATACGGCAGATCATCTCACTATCAAGAAAAGTGCAAATTTGTGAGGTAAATCACAGGTTAATGCAAATAATTCATATGGATGCTTCAAATGTCCTTAGTATGTTTTAGATGAGTAGTTTTCGTGAGAAACAATACGCATCAGTATAGCTTTTTGTGGAATCAAGACTTAAGTCAATATCAAACATTCTGTAAACTCCAGCACCTTCTATAATATAGATGAGCATTAAGGCAAAATTTTGTTTTATGCTCTAAGGTAGGGAAACACTGAAAAATACCTGTTTTACTATACCAGAAATGTAAAGTCTACCAGTTCATCACTAGAGCTAGCTAGGAAACAGCAGAAAAAGCCTGTCTTTCTCTTCCAGAAAAGAAACAAGACAAGACATTGACCCATTCTCTTTTCTGTGGTGTGATCTAGGCATTCGTCTGGAAGAGAGGGAAATCAGGTCAAGCAGAACAAGGACTTGAACCTGTGTTTCACCCGTTATGGAGAAATACTCTGTTCTCTGCTAATTTGGGGCCTCTTTTCCTGTATCAGATCAGAACTGTCTTCTTATGAACCAGCAAAAGCTTTCCCAATAAAAGGTCTGTCGAGGCACATAAAAAGCTTCAGTGCTGAAAATGCAACCTTTTTTCAAGAAAAAGTCAGTTTTATCAAAAAAACCTCCAACAATCCAGGTTAAATTTAGACACTGCCTTTCACAAGCAGCCCACACAGTGGATATTTTCTCCTGATAAGCATCAGGTATTAACCTCTTTCTCTATTTTCAGAGATAATTGGAGCCAACTCCTTGGGAAACAAAATGGAATGTGAACATCTGTTCCCTGTAAACATTTAAAAACCATTTTGGACACTAAATTAAACTGCAAATTACATTTTTTAGTTTATTATGTGGCAAAAGTAAAAAGGATACATAAAGGAAGAAAGGGAAGCCTAAATAAGACAGACCAGACAGCACGTGAATTGCAGTTTGCGATCTAGGCATTCCTCTGGAAGATGGGAAACAGGTCAAGCAGAGCAAGGAGTCAAACCTTGGTTTCAGAGAGGGAGTGAAGGCCACAGGCAGTGGCAATGTGGGAAGAAATCCCAGGAAAAGCACATGGCAAATACTGAGTGGTAGCAGCGATTAGCAGAGAGTGAAGAATCACTTACAGAAATGTAATTCAGATGCTGAAAAGGAAAAGCCCCTCAAATGAGGAAGGAAATAAAGTAGGTATGTCAGAATAGAAGGTAAGGGAAAAAAAATAAAGAAACTAGAGAGTAGGAAATTAAGGCAAGTGGGCCAAGAAAGAGAGAGCTGGTATCTTAAACAGCAGAATATGTAGTACACACAAATTTTTTCCTTTTGATGATGATAACCCAGCTGAGATGCTAACATGGTTGGGGAAGATGGAAACAAGATCAAAGAGCAGAACTACTTGCAAAAATCAAATAGGCAATGACAGGCAGAGGTTGGCTATTACGTTCAGTCGCTCAGCAGCTCAGTACTGTTTCTTCATACGACCATTCAGAGCTAGACCATTCAGAGCTAGACTGTCAAACCTATTACTCAGGCTGCGTACAGAAGTAACAAGAGAAACTTTGCTTCCCCAGCCCCTTCTTAACCTGTGACTAATGATGGCAGCAAACAATTGGACTTCTTCTCTACAGCAAGCTGGTATTTGCAGCTAGAGCAAAGAGCCAGGAGCCCTGGGAGCAGGGTGCTCTCTGAAAAGGTTGGAAGTGAATCAAGTCCTCCCAGCATAAAAAAATCTCATCAAGAACTGCCTGTCACAATCTGTTCTTCGATTTGCTCCTGGGACAACACTGATCTAGTTTGTCTTTTACGAAACCATTTCCATGATCAAATTTATCACTGAAGAAAATGAATACGTATCCTCATGGTTGGCAATTTCAACCTCACAATGGTCAATACAAAAATCTCTAGCAAAATAGTAGTCATACGTAGAATAGAAGTCACGATAGGACAATGTAACCTTGAAGGATTCATTAATAACACATTTACCAGTTTCAGTGAGACTAAGATTTTACCATTTGATCTTTTTGATCCAGGGAATAATAGTTTCATAAATTGCTGGGTTTGCATCATAAAATTTTAGTCAGAAATTGATGTTCCCTGTTGTCAAATATGATTGTTATGGAAGGCCTGAGAAATGAGCCTGAAAATGCCTTCAGGAGTCTCAATACTATCTTTCTTCTTAGAAGAAAATAATTACCTTGATGTGGTAATCAAACTCATAGTAATTCTGACCCCTAATGTTTTCAGCAAGACTGCCATTATCTTAGGAAGATACATATATACACACATTACCCCCAAAGCATCTTGGCTTCACAACAACACAGAGCACTTAGTACATCAACACTGAACGACACACTTACTCCAGGTTTTCCTTAATAAGCAGAGATTATGAGCTGAACCAACACTGGTACAAGCTCCATGTGAAGTGAAAAGTCTAACAACAATAATTGCCTTAATAAGCATCCTTGCAGTAGAGTATGGACTTAATGCAAAGAGTGAAGACCAGTTAAGAGCACAGAGGCTCTTCCAAAGTATCAGTTTTGGGAAGATGATCAGGACACTCAGCAGAAATCCTTTCAGAGGAAACTTTAGCTTTCAAGTATAAGCCCCTTAATATTTTTACTGTCAAGATAGTTAGTGTGTGTTGGACTATCTTGAGCTTTGTGCCCGTAAGAATCAGTGCAGAATTTGTCTTCCTGCTCTTTATTACTTACAGTCATATAACTGTACTGCAAACAAAACAGATCAGAATATCAGGCATCCCACAACTTTGTGATTTATCTGCACATGCACTGCTTCATTTTTTTACTAGAATCATTTTAACACAGAACCGCTCATAGGAGAAGCCAAAACACCCAGTTCAGACTTAGATTTAATACAGACAAATATATTCAAAGGTATAAGATTAGTTGCAATAAAAGAAATCCATCTCTTTTATCCATATATTCTTACTAGCTCCTGCAACAGGCTATGACATCTTTATGAAATCTATACCATACCATCTCAACCAATCCTGAGGCAATCAGCATCAAAAGTATGACTAAATCACTGAGATAAAGTGAAATGGTATTGCTGAAGTGAAATGCTAGCTGGACAACCGAGTAGCTAATTTACAAAGACAGAACCCAATGAAAGGAATGCTTTTCAGCTAATCACTGTCATGTTTTGTGCAATTTTGCTACATGTCATCTCATGATGACCCATCTTTGCTTATACTTTTCTCCCTGAGCATGAAGAACTATGGGTGCTGCACTGCTGAATTTTCCTCTTAGAAGGCCTGCAAGTGTGATCTGACAAGTCAAATGACTGATTGCACCTTGTCCATCTGGGCAAAATCAGAGAAGTCCTTCTGAATGACGGTGGGAGATTGACACCAACAGTATCATCAGTAGGAAGAGTGTGCAAGTCAGAAAAGTTAGTTACTCAGACCAACAGGCTAAATTAGATGCTTCCAGAGTGTCACAGAACATATACCTCAAGCTATATTTATACTTAGGGTTTTCCAGACACGGGATGGCCAACAGCAGATTTAGGAAATCATAATGTGTTTGTAAGAGGAGCGGATAGGAGAAGTTGGTGTTTCAGAGGCTCATCACTTCAGAAGGTGCTTGTTTAGCAGAAGTGTTGCACCGCCTCTCATTCAGGCACCAAGATGAACCCTGTGCTCGTGGCAGAGCAGGCTCACCAACAGGAGAGTGCGATTCACAACTTCATCCCTTATATAAGACTGTAACCTCTATTCACAGCCATCTGCTGTGGCTGTTGTGTAACAAGCCGTAGTTGAGTGTTTCTGCCATCATATGGTACATTTCCTTAAAATACACGTGCAAAAATTGCTACACAAACACCTAGAAATTCTCTAACTAGATGCAAGTCCCAGATTTCACAGATGAATGGTAGTTTGGAAAAGCAGCCTTCCAACTCCTCTGCATGGGGTGGCTGTAATTTCCTTCTTGATTTCTAGCATCTATGGCTTATAGGAAGATACACTGATTAAAACTTTTGGTTGACTGGGATTTGCATTGCTAGATATCTCAATTTCCTGTCTTCCTTGGGATTTATACTGAGCTCAAATAAAAGGAATTGTCAATTCCATTATTATCCTTCCACATATAGGCAGTTTTTAAAGAAGGAGAAGGAAACAAATGGTTTCAAGGT
Organism: Morus bassanus; assembly: GCA_031468815.1. Classification (NCBI taxonomy): domain Eukaryota; kingdom Metazoa; phylum Chordata; class Aves; order Suliformes; family Sulidae; genus Morus; species Morus bassanus. Next base: position 12,113,550 of record CM062583.1, read on the forward strand.
TTGTTTGGGTTTTTTTCCTGCTGTCAAAGATGTTGCATCTACTGGATTCCAGCTTCTTTCCATGAATTTCTACAGACATGCAACCTTCACAAGCTGAATTACAGAAGACCGCCTGTGGCCTAAAAGTCATGGCAAAACCAGATATACTTCCAGACTTTAAATGAAAAGTTCTGAAAATCAAACAATGTTGAGTAGCCAGATGCTAATACATTCTTGTCTTCCAGGAGAAGAGATGAAGAGAGAAGAATAAAGACCCGATGTTCCTTTAAAACTAATAAAAGAATTTTGGTCAAATTCACACTGAATTTTTCTACCTTTCCAAATGAACCTGTGTGACTTGTTAATCAATGTTATTTTAGCTAATGCTAAATATAGACAGACATGAATTTGGTAAAGGCTGACAATTCATTTAAAACTGAAATATGAAAATGAAATAAATTTTAAATCCCCCTTCATTCTCTACAGAAAGAAGGCCCTATGGGGGTGTGTGTGCGGAAATCTATGCAAACTCATTGCTGGTTGTTGTTTTAAAGGATTTGGAATTCAATGAAAATAGGGGGAAAAAGCTCTGTTATTGCACACAGAAGTAATTAAAGCAATTTGATTTAATGCTCTTTGGAAACTGCTCTCACACTAGTGGGTCGGTTTTGGTTTGTTTTTTTTTTGTTGTTTTTTTTTTTCTTTTACTTGAGAAGAGTGACACAAACTTAGAAGCAATTTAAAACATTTTCTACATTAGAAACATGAAGATCACTAAAACTGTTGTGATTTTTAAAATATATTCTGCAGTACTGATAGAAAATAAACCACCAAATAGCATCTATACTGCACATTATGTATAAGTCACTTTTAGCTTACCTATAGAAACAAATATTACTTCCAGTTGTTTCCTATGCGTTTAGATTTTGTTTTGTAAGAAACAATTATAGTATCAAAACTGATAGTGATTTTGAGTGTGATTTTCTTTGCCCACTGCATTAGTAGCAAATTTGTGATTTCAATTAATTTCTCTTGGGCTTTAACTTTTCAAAACATTGTGACAAAGAACACATTCAAGCTTCCAATTATCAATGGTGAACTACTTTACTAACACTTTGTTCATGTTGCACTTCTGGTTTTGAGCATTTCATTCCAGTTCTGCAGAATAAAGCCTAAATTCCTATTTCAAAGAAAAGAAAAAAAAAATCCCCAAACAAGAAGATTCATACTATTCACACAAAGTAAAATTTTACAGCATCAGCACAACTTAAATTTGATAACACCTTTGTATCCTGAGGTATCTACCCACACTTGATCAAAGAAGAGGGAAAACACGTCCCTCATTCCCCCAAGGATATCTTTTCTTTCTTATTTTACCTTGCTGACATTTCATATTCCTCAGCCTGTGTCTCATGTGATGCATCTTTTCTTGTCTATAGATAAATTCATTAAGACTTTTGAACTGACTGTGTTGCTTTTCTCCTTTATTGCTATTTCTGTTAAGGTAATTCCTTCCTTCCTTCCTTTCAATCTTTAATGCGCCAACACTAATCTAGGTTGATTTGTGATGCAGTTGAATTGGATGAACTCTGTTTATATACCCTTATAAAGAAACTGTAGTTAACAGACATGTCATACCCACTTGATGGACGCTAACAGACCTTATACTGACTTGTCACTTTCAGGGACTTCACTTGACCATTGTCACCACATAGCTCGTATGCTTTTCTTGAATACAAAACAGTCTTAAACAGATGACATAATTACTGCAGAAGGGCTTTAAAAACCTTTTCTTTTTGAGACAAAGTTAAGCCACAAAATTCAGATTTAGATCCAGACTTCAAAAGGTCTGTCTGGGGTTAAACAAGCCCCATGTCAAATCTGTTTTAGAAGGACTTGCCCTCTGCAAAACTCAGATATCCACTTTGAGCTAGTCAGTCCTCCTATTTTCCCTAAATTCTCTTCCACTCATAATTGCCCCTACCTACATCCAACCTTCAAAGTATTTCCAATAGCAAAATCTTATTTTCTCGTGTGCCTTCTAGAAATCAAAAAAGGAGGAAAAAACAAATTCAGGAAGAATACTGACAAATTCAGAAAGGTTAAGTAGACAAAAAAAATGATGCAGGTTCTAGAAAATCAGTAATTCAGTAAGACTCAAGTTTCAGTTATTTTATCTATTCAAATTATTTGAAAAGATATTCTATAAATATTTCACAACTGTGACACATTTTTTCCTCTATTTAATAACAGTCCCATTACTACCTTCGTGGTGTCCAGTCCAGTTAGAAACTTCAAAGCTCTGCTTAAAGCAGGAGGCTGAACCTCCAGAGTTCTCTAGACTTCTCTTTCAACCTAAATTATCCTATGATCCTACAAATACAAAACTGGAGGTGGAGGTGGGGGGGAGGGAGGGGGTGAGAGAAGGAAAAAAAAAAGGCAAAAAGCCCAAGATGGGTGTTTTGTGGGGGCTTTTTTTTGGAGGAGATGTATGTGGGTGTTGAGTCTTTGAATACATTTCTGGAAAAACAGTTTTTTCCATTTTTAACCTATCTGGAGTTGTTTTACTTATTTACAGTCCCAGTCTTCCAGGAGAGGGGTTTTGATCCTTTGCTACCTAAAAAGGTAATCTAAGACCGAGTAACTGCAGATTCCAGACATGACACTTGCAGGTTTCTCTTTGATGAGATTCAAAGAGAAACATGATGTGTGCCATGCTGTCACAGGTTGAAGTACTATATGACCACAGGCTATAGCTAATGCTAAAGGAACAAGACTTCTGACATTTGAAAACACCAATCTAACATACCCAAAGCACAACATGGTGAAAACAGGAAAAAAATATCAATGTAGAAGCAAGGTGCATGTTTTAACAAAGAGCATAATTGACAAATATGGGCCTGTGCACAAATTTTGAGCGGAAGCTGAGAAGTCTTGAAAATCTCAGAGCAGGGAGTATAAAAAAAAAATACCTGTTTCTAGTGTCTAGTTTACGCTGATTTTAAGTGGTTTACAAATGAAGTACGATCAGCTTATGGAAGGAATTACATGATGGGGTTGACTGCAACAGCAGGAGCACAGCTTACTGACCTATAAGCTTTCCATCCTATTTTTTTCCTTTTAGAAAAAAATGCATTTATTTTGAAAAAAGATCAGATGACATTCCTGAGACCTGATAGGGGATCCCTCTTCACTTAAGCTTCTGAGGTCAAATGGGACAACTGGAATGTTAATATTTCAAATATAAAATTAATACTGCACATTATAAAACTGAAATACCCTCTCTGCACAGGAAAGTAGTTTTCGATGCTAAGTTAAGAACAAAATAGTTGAAGGTGGAGTTCAATATAATTTGATTAAAAAAGGGTAATGTGACAAATCCTTTCTCAATGCCTTGTTCACCACCTTGGAATAGCTGCACAGAACAGTCAAAGCTTTAAAGGTTATACTTTGCCTCAGTATAAAAACTGATCAAAAGAAATATCTGCAGCCTACATACAACTTACCTTTCAAGACTCGTTGGGCCCGGCAGGTCTACTCCAGAACACTATAAAGGATAGTACATGAGTACATTTGTACAATTTATGTTGTATATACGTTCCTAATCCTATAGATACACATAGGACTACACATGCCTGAAAAATGACTTGAACATAAAGTTATATTAAAGTTGTATTTGTAATGTTGACAATAGAAGCACCTTACTATTGCCATGGACTGTATTTATAGAGAGGTTAGCCGAGATGGAGAAAGCTCAAGCAATGTTTCAAATATACTCCTATCCTTTCCTTTCAGCATGCGACTGCTATTTTTTTTCTCTTTGTGCCATTAGTATTTTCTCCACAGATGAAGGAGATAATGACTGAGAGAGAGTTCAGGGACTTGTCCTACCCAGTATTAGCAGAGCTGACAGATTCCCTCCTCTTGATAGTGACCGTGAGCATGGGTTGCACTGTCATGCAGCATGCAGCCTTTTCCCTTATTGGTGACATTATTCATCTTGTTAGGTTCCCTGCAGCTCCCATAATTTCTCCTATATTCCAAGATTAACAAACTTCTCAAGCTACTTGAGTTTGGGTTGGCTTGGACTGGGCTGGTTTGTTGTTGGGTGGTTTTTGGTTTAGGTTTGTTTCCCCCCACACTGTTTTTGGCTTTTTTTGGGTTGGGTGGGTTGTTTTTTTTTTTAAAAAACCATCTTTTACTTATAGCCAGAAAACCTGGTTAAGAGTGAAGAAATTAAGGGAAGTGGAAGCTGTGATGCTTGAAGGTCCAGTAGAAGGGCCTGTGTTTGGGGTGTTTTGATGCTGCTCTATGTGTGTCTTACAACTGTTTTCTTATGAATTTCATCATATCTTTGACCTGAAGGAAGCTAGTGGCTGGCAGATCTGACTGCAAGAAGCCATGGATGCCAATTCAGGAACTCTGAAAGACCATCAGGGAGTTTCAGGAGGTTTCCTGAAAACAGAATCTTAAATATCTTAACAGTTTAGTTTAATTAAGCTAAATGGACATGATTTAGCATGCATTAATCTATATTAAGTATTACATAATTTGTATTCATATCAGTGATGTAAAGTCAAGACCCACCTAACACACACCTAAAATGAGGTAAGAAGCTGGCTTTGGCCTGGTATTACTAAAAATACTGCAGACCCATACCACATTATTTGCCACTATGCAACCTGAGATAGTGACCATGCTGAACAAACTTGGTTTGTTTTAGAGGGCTATTTTTTAAAAAAAGGCTCTTGCACATGTAAATAACTGACAATTTTAAGACAATATTGTCGCTATTTTCTGAGTGACTGTGGTCCAGATTCACTTCCTATTTAACCACAAGTGAAAGTTCTGAAATTGTAACCTGCAGGCAAGGTAAGATTAAAAACACATTTCTTCAGTCTTTCATGCATGTACACTTCAAATAAGCTTAACATTGTTATCAGATGCATCATTAGCAGTTCTGAACACATTTACTGCCAAGAACCCTAAGCAATCCCACAAAACTCAAATGAGCTGGACTTGTTCATAAAGCTTGACTGACACCAGTCAGCGTTGGCTATGTGCAGTCCAGACACAAGAGCACTCATCTCAGTGTTCAACTTTTAGAAATTAAGCCTTGCACTTCAAAAATTGCTTTTTTCTGAAGCGATGTCCAAATTCACCCTTTAGTGTCCTTCAGTGGTTCTCCTCCTAATCCAAACACACTTTCAGCCACAAAACTAAGTATTTGCAAAGCAACACCAGAGCCTTTGGAGATGATCATATCGCACTTGACTACTGAGTTAAATACTTTTTACACTCCTCATGTTTGCAAACAGCAAATATTTCTGCCACCAAGTGCTGTGGTATTAGTTTTTTCCTTTCCAGAGGGAAGATAAATACGTTATTGATTTAACTCCTGAGCAAAATGTTCATGTTATCACTGTCCAGCTGCAGCAGAAAGTTTCTAATATCTCCCTTTCAGGCTAGGCATGCTTAGAACAAGTGCATATGCATGTACATACACAGAGATATATTACATTATACCAACACACAGAAATGTACCTGAACAGAAGCTTCTCCTCTTTTGAATGCAGATGAGGATTAAATAGAAGTTAAATTTCAAAACTGACTGGGAAAGTACCTAATTCACATTAACCTTCTTTATTTATACTGGAAGAGGGGCCCTTCTTGGGCCATAGGTATGTCCAGTGGATCTACATCAACATCAAGCCAAGGTCCCCTGCTCTTACATACTCTAAATAATGTAATTTCGAAAGCAAGCCTCAATAAAATAAAATACAGTTGCCTTTGTAGTCAGAAGGTGCAAAAAGGACTTTTCAGCAGAATCTTAGCTTACTGAGCAGGATCAAGTGGCTGAACAATTTTACGGAAACAATGCAGTCAGAAACCAAAATAAGCAAATAAGCGTCTCCCAGGTAAAGAGAAACAAGTCTGTGCAACCAACACAATGTTGCAAAGAAACAACCACAATACCTTCTGCAGTATATAAACAGTGTAGGGCTTTTGGCCTTGTTAGACACAGCTTAATCTGGGAGTCTTTTCTGGGCTTTGTATTGTATCTATATGAATTTCCCCTTTACTCTTGAGAGAGTAAAGCTACAGTTCCCTGTTAAAACCAAGTCAGATAGGTACCACCCTGTCCTGTTAATTGATTTTCCTTTCCCCCACTTTTAGGATGCAAAGTACCTTTTTCCTTGACATATACACAACTTCTACGTTTACACATGAACACACAACTTGGCAGAGGTAAAATCTGCATATTCATTATTGGCTCTGCACTTTACCAGTAAAGGTCAAGCAAAAGGAAAAGCTAAACCAAATATAAAGCAAACTATAATGGGAGCTATACAACACAGCGAACTATAAACAACAGGTGTCCTTGGCAACAGGCTTTCATGTGGAAAAGCACAAAAAAATAAACAGAAAGCACCAAAAAAGACTAGAAGAACAAGCATTACTCTTCAAAAAACACAAACCAACCCAAATAAAATTTCAAAGAGCACCCAAAACCAGAAGACTTAATACATTACGGTTTCCAGGTATAAAAACAAAAGCAAGAGATTGGATATGACCCTTTGTTCTTTGTCACTCTGTTTAGAAATTTAAGATGAAAAACATTAATTAGTAAATGGATTCACTTCAATGAAAATCACCCTGGCTAATATTTTGACATAGTTTTGTTAGTGAACAATTTCAAAAGTGCAGCAGTGGAGTAGGAAAACATATACACAGATGGTATGCTCAGTGTAGTAGTAAGTTACCTTGTCTCCACATTACCACCTGAAAGCATACCTTTACTCTGCAAATACAGAGCAACTTTGGTTGTAAAAGTGACAAAAAAAAATGGTTTTGTGTAAGATGACATCACATATTTCCAAGGAGATTATAATCTCTGTAGTTCCAGGCAATCTGAGTTTATTATTTTTGAAGGAACCACTTTGCAGCCTATACTTGGTTTCCTTTTAGATTAAGTAATTTTATTTGCTCTCGAGTCAGAAGTAGAGAAAAGTGAGTATTTTGGCTTTAAGCAGGGACAGTATTATTCCAAGTCATAAGGAATCAAGTTCTCTGATGGCCTGCCGTGCTGCAGCAAAACATGTTTTATAAGAACAGAGGCTGGAGGATGTGTTTTTATCCTACCAACAAAAGCAACGCCGTTCTTTAGACACAACGGCAGTGGTCCATAATGTGCTTCTGACAATAGGCAAAGGGTCATCTCGCATGGCAAGAACAACCTCCAACATGGATTAAAAATATAAGAAAAACATTTGACGTACTTGGATCTGACAAGATTGAGTCGGTTTTCGGCAAAAATTGGTCACAGCGGACTCCTTGGTAGCCCTCTTTGCACCTGAGAAAAAGGGGATAAATGACAAACATACGCATGCGATAGTAAAAGGTTAATTTCAAGGTAGCAAAATCAACTGAAATTCTCCCTGCCAACGCTGCGAGGGAACTGTAAATATGCAAGTATTTCAACTATTATGGAAGCAAGGTTATTACTGAAACACAATGGAAGCATGTAAAATAATTTGTATTTCAAAAAACTCGCCTCAACCCTTTTTGATTATTTCAGAAACTATGAAAAGAAACATCACTTAAGCACAACCCTTCTTTTAGAATCAATTCAGTGAAACAAACAAAGAAAAATCCTCTATAAAATAGACATTTGTAATAAAAAAAAATCATTAGGTAACACAAAGCTTTATAAAGCTTCTGTACTGTACAAGCTATCAGATTAACAACTTGTTTATCTTTGACTGTCTAAATAAGTAGGGAACACTTACCTAGCCATTAATTTTAGGCCCAGTTTCTACCGTGCTTAAAAGATAACATGTTTAGGCATGATAGACAATGATGTCAGGCGTTGCTTGTACGTTAACAGTCCTAGATGTCTGTGAGATTAGATTTTAAAGCACATAAACCAGAATACCCTCCTGCCTTAAAAAACATGAACTGGCTTTGACTGAGAATCTAACACTATTATTTATCTTGAATCCTTACTTTGAAGAAATTCCATTTACTGCATTTGTACTGTTCTCAGAAGTCTCTCTCCCGCATTTCAACTAAGTGTATCAGAATCAGGCCTTTAATTATTTATTTACTAAGCAATTTTTCAGAGAAAAGTGATGGACACTTTAATTATAAATGATAGCAACAGGGACTCTGTATCTCCCAAAGCTCCTGCATATCATATAAACAATATGCTCAAATCAGCATCACCACCTTCATTAGGATTGACAACTGCAGCTTGTATTATGTGATAATGCCAGGAAGAGAGGTTATCTGCTCCTTCACAATGTTTCTACTCAGGCTTCCTCTAAAAGTTGCCTTTTAAAATGCTTTTGGGTTAGTAACTTAATGCTTCAGTGAGAAGTACATCTCAGCAGCCTTGATTCAGGGATTAGAAAGCGCATTTGTGAGCAAATATGTAAATTATAAAAACTGCCATCAGACCCCAAAAAAGCAGTAAAAATCTACAGTAAGAAGAAGATTAAAAAAAATAGATATTATTTAAAAACCTCCTTTTTGGCCTTTCTCCATGAAGGACACTGAGTGCTACTTTGGAGATCAGCTTCTTACCAGTACTTGCCTATCTATAAAATGACTGACTGGGAAGAACTGGATTCAGATCCTATGGTACTGGTCACAAGTTATCAGTCAAAAAAAATGTTCTTTTTTTTTTTTTTTTTTTTAAATGCAGAATGTTCAATTAAAGTTGTCCACTAGTCAGAAAAACTGAGGAAGTCTCCATATACTCAGACACTGCTGCATGCATTTTTTGCTTCTGATTACGAAATCTCAGAAGTTTCCTCACATCAAACAGAAACTCTTCTTTGCAGTCTTGAGAAAAGCTGGGAGACCTCATTTCAAAGCTTAAGAACAACCTACATGGGCTGGGGATATTCTCATCTTTGCATTAGCATTTTCTATTAACTTTTTGACACACATTTGCACCTGCCTCGCTTACTATTACCCTAGTACAGACTTAAAAATCTCCATGCTAAACTGTTGGTCTGCAAGTCATAGAAGTGTTCATCACATAGCCTAATTCCACATCTGAAAACTTTGATGCTACGTGTGAGGACGAAGAGTCAGAGAGTGATAACTCTTGGAAGAGCTGTACCGAGTGCTCATCAGCCAGAGGCAGGCAGAGCAATGCTGCGAGAACCGTCCTGCCAGCAGAAGCCTCTCTGATGGCCGCCGGGGCACATCTGAGCCAGCAGCTCTGCTGCCTTCCTTTCCTTACCACTCCATCCCTCACGTAACGGAGCAGAAACCTTAGACTATCTTCACTTCACAGCTGAGAAACAGTCTCTGCACCATTTATTCCCCTGTCAGATGGTCCAGGTAGTTAATTGTGGTCTAGGTAATGAATTGTTCCTGCCAGAATGGAAGCAGAGAAATTTTGCTACTGTTAGCTGCTAGGGTAGATTTGGGGTGGGGTGGGGGGTTGTCTGTATTCCAATCCTTCCAACTGTGTAATGGTCCAAATCAAACATCAGAAAATATTTTTTTGTATCTTGGAAAAATGGCAAAAGGTGCTCTGGATATTTTCACCTTGCATTTAATGTTGTTCACAATGGTTGCATTTTATCAGTTGCAAATACAGCAGATGCCAATAAAGTTGGTGGCCTCAAAAACAATCTGATGGGAGACTCCTGTAACTGGTAAAGTATCACCCCAGTACAAGACACTAAGTTAGATATGTTTCCATGTCTTTCTTTTCCTGACTTGGTAAGAGCAATGGGTTGGAACAGAATATATCACAGAGTCACTTAGATTTAGAACTTCTCCCTTGTAAAACTCTGCATCCCCCGTACCTGACTGAATTGCATGCTGCCATAGCTATGCTGTGCAATCTGGAGATAACGATGGGGATGGATTTCTTCTCTTAAAAATGGATTGGCTGTCATATCAAACTATTATTTTTATCCTGATTATATCATACATATATTGCTGCTTGTATATACATACATATATCATACATATACTGCTGCCTGTCTCCATCACCGTGAAGCTGGTGCATACAGTAATCAGCTGGCTGACTGACCCGGATGAGTCTAAAGTAACGTTTTCTCTTACCTGTACACTTCGATGAAAGGAAAAATTTATTTTTGCTACTTTCAAAATTTAAGTACAGCGGTGGCTGATATATCGAAGAATAAATATAATCTTTTAATGTTATAACACATTCTTACACTAAGATAACAACTACTAGGGCGACACAGTTTGTTTTTTAAATTGTATTAACTTTTTCAGCAAAGAAAAAAATCTAAGTCTCCTAGTTTCATTAGCAAATTATTTTTGAAATCCATAAGACACCAAGTAATAGCAATAACTGCTCTGCTAATATCACACCAAAGTTTAAACCTTTGTAATTGTCTTGTGAAATTGAAGTCTTGTAGAATATACATCTTGCAGTTATAACATTACAATGTGATAAAAGCTGACTATGTTGTGGCATCCTATAATCTTTGCTAAAGCATCTGCCCTCCATCCTAAATGGGCAGATGAGATAAGTGTGCCCACAATACCTGACATGCACACGTGCTGCTAACTGGCATCACAACTCTAAGGTAAAAAAACCCCACCACCCCCACGAAAAACCCTATTAAAACAGCACTGTTGTGCCACATACAGAAGGTTCAGGGAAGTCCAGCTGAGGTCGTTCAATATTGCCATATGCAGTGTGAATGATCACATTAATATTTATGGATGTATTAAAAGAGCTATGAGTAATCAGAGAAATCTTGAGAAATGCTTTGATGCAGCTGACTGTTTCAGAAATGATCATTTGATTATGTGACAAGCAAATGTTTATTAGATATGCTTTTAAAAAAAAAGAAAAAGGAAATCAAACTAGGATAAGAAATTGCTCGTAGTGAAGGGAAAGCTCTGATGTGTGTGCGGGACCCCCGCAGCAAAGGATAGAAAGGGCAGTCTAGGCTCCATTTCAGCACCAGAAATCACTTCTGTGCTGAAGTGCTGCACTGTACGAGCAGGCTCGGGCACACACTTAAGTGCAGACCATGCTGAAGGGCTCCAAAAAAGTACAGCCTCCTTGCAAAGGAAATACGAAAATGGAATTAAGTATTTTGCATTCAGATTTTCACCAAAATAACTGGATCTGTCTAGGCTCTAGACCAAAAATATCAACCAAAATGTATGAATGGAATGATTTAAATCTCTCAGATTAAATGGCATGAAAAGAATCACAGGTAAAGCTAATCTACAGCTGCTAAAATGCTTGCAAACGGTACATCCCTAAATGGTATCTGCTAAATTTAACTAACCTTATTTTATCATGTGTTTTCACATCTTTCATTGGTAACGTACTTTGTCTAGATTATGTTTTTTAAGGTCACCAAAGACAACCTGCATTGCGCATTGCACTTTACAGAGTCACCCATGATGTCCTTTCTGTGAAAACATACATGCAGAAACACATTTCTCATTTATGGTGAGAAGCTTTTTATTTCTACTAGAGCATATTTGCGCTTAAGTATTAAAAAGTAAGCAGAGTATGAGCATTTATTTAATCCTTTTATCCTAATTTTAATATTAAATCATATTAATACATGTATATTCTAGTCAAAGAGATCACAGACAATTTCTCAGAATTCTTTCCTGTGCATTCAAACCTTATGGAGCCAAGGGACATTTCAAAGAGATGACTGCATCATGTGTAGGAATAACACAGCACACAAAATCCCTAGATTTCAGATGGGACACACTAGTAAAAAAGTAAAGTGAACGGGGGCAAGGGAGGTGGGTGGCAAATTGCATGTTAAGAAAAGCTGAAGAACAAAATGTATCTAAAGCCAGCAGGAGAAAGGGAATATATTACAAAGAACCTACTTAGAAGAGTTAGGGAAGGACATATAAAGCTTATGGCCAAGAAGCCATTACCATCGCAGTTTACATTTTCCCCAAATACTTCCATATAGAGCTCCACATCCCTATTAAACTGAAATATTTTAGTTCTCAAGGGACGGTAATGTACGGAAGGCAGGAGAGAGAGTGGCACCAGCAGACTCCAGAGGCTATGAAAGATGATAATGCTGTGAACCCCCATCTCTTTCCTCTTCTTCCCCTATGATACTGCCCATCCATTTGAAATGGGAATAATTCTTTTTCTTCCTTAAGTGTGGTGATCGCATTGCCTTTGACCATGTGAAGAAGCATGCAGAAAAGAGATTCTCTGCACAAAGTCCAGAATTTTGCAACCATAAGATATATGAGTTCCTCTGAGATGGAAATTATACAAAATGGCATTTGGAACCTCAGAGACAGACTTATGCCAGAAGACAAAGCTGTAATACTATACATCAGGAAAAAAAGCATATCCTAGGCCAAAAGTGATTTGTGACATTTAACAGAAATGTCTTAATAGTGCAGTGCCCAAAAGATGAACTTATATAAACCTATAATCTGATTCTAGCCTCATGAACAGGAGTAATCCAATTCGAAAGATAGAATTAATAGTACCTATGAAAAATGAAATTTAATTTTTGCAGTGTATCCAGACCAATGCACGTTTCCTTCCACTTGTAAAAGCTACAAAATGACAATCTCAGAAATGCTGTTTATTAGAATGATCCACCTCATAATTTTACTGGATCAGTTACAAATTATTTTCTCACAACACCATTACAGCCGTTGTACTGACAATCAGACGCCAATAAAAGTACACACTGCATCTCTTATTTATTCTCTAAGGGAGGAAACAGAGAGTATGATAAAGAAATATTCCAATCGTCTAAAAATTTTGATCAAGTATTTATTTTCACACAGAAAATGCAATACACTTTATCCAGGGTTAGAAAGCCAGTTATGCAATAAACATACAGTAGCAAGCCATGACATTGTATAGGCCCTTGGGCTGTCCCACAATCTAGCCTGAAATATGCTGTAAACAATGAAAAATAATTCCTCTGCTCTACAGGTAAGCTAAATATAGACTTCTCTGCTTGCAACTAGGATGACCTTAACTGGAATCAATGGAAATTTATGTTTATTATTGTGACTGTTATTAGGTGAAGATTTTATTCACAAGGGAAGAAAAAAGTGATCTTAACAGTGAGGGTCAGACAGGATGTCCTGTCATTTAACATGTGCAGCATGACACTACAAGCAGAAAACAGCCTTCCTAGATTCAACAGATTAGACCACTGAATCACAATTTAGAATTTTTCTCATTGGATACCATGCTCAAAGCCAGACGGAAAATGAACCCTTCATAAAAATCAATAGTTTGGTCATCAGGCACTCACCTGAGAAGTAAGAGATTCACATTCAGTTTTCAGTGTGAAAATGAAGCATGAGAGACTTGAACCCATGTTTTCTATGTCGCAGACATATCCTGATCACTTGATTATTATCTGTTCTGGGAAGGACTGCTCTGGTATTGTTCTTGAAAAACAAATCAGAGCTATTCCATTTCATCCCAAAATAGATCAGGGGGAAAAAAAGCAATGAAAAAGTTTCCAACACGGCTCTTAATCATGCTTGAGTGAAACAGTCACATGTTGAGCCTTGGACAGAGTTATTACTGTTATCAGGTAATTGTTTACACCCAACAGAGTTTTTAGTGAAATACAAACCAAAAATAATATTTTAATGGCAAATCAGCTAATGGTTATTGGAGACTTTTCAAGAAATCTCAGGGCTCAGGAGACAAGGTGTATATCGAGCAGTACTGGCAGAGATGACATTTTTCTCTTTGCAGACCTCTTTCTGTAGTTTCGCAATGGGAAGACTTTTTCAAGTTGATATGACTTTTCCAACATTGTTTCATAAAAGGACCATGCGACAACTTACGAGCAAACTGTTAAAGGAAAGGCTTCTCTTGATTGTGAGAGCGACCACAGGCGTTGGACCGTAGGAGCCCAACCGCATGCGGTCTGCTGGCAGTAAGCACGTGGGGCAGGGGGCACAGGCAGGAAGAGGAGTATGAGGAAGAGTGACAGCCCCTAATACAAAACCAGTTACAAAAGCTTACCATAGCAACAGGGGATACTGCCCTTCACTAATTCCTCCTTTGATCTATTTAACACTCCAACATATATAACTGAATAAAGCTCAATCTCTTCCCGAAATGAAACACTGGACTTAAAAGCTAGATGAAAAAAAAAAGCAGTTTTTCCTCAACTGTTTCCATGAGTGACATACGCATCTACCTCATTGCACTCCAACCTATTACAGAAAATAACTTTTAAAAATATGCTTCTCACTGGCAGGCTCTATCCGTTGTACTTGTCCAAAGCTAACAAACCGTAGCTGTTTTGTAATCGGACTTTTCAAATGCACCGGTGAGATCTTCCATATGGATTCACTATCTAACACAGCCTTCAGGTCTTGGTTGTGGTAATTTTATTAAAACCCACCATGCAATTGTCTAAGTCATATATGACCACAAAAATCCAGTAGCCTCTACTACTTTATATCACTATAGGAAAGCAATTTCACTAGCCAAGCCATCTAGTTACCCAGTATTTACAGATACCATCAATAAGCAAAGCAGAAAAAGCAACCACGGATTTTTGACCTCCCTTAGTAACCTGAAATACAAAGACCAGAGACTTTTAGCACCAAGAAGCAAAAATGATACCTTTTGTGCAAAACAGTATAAACAGAACCAATCATTAAAAGGTATGTTTAGACAGTTGGGTCTTTACTTTAAAACACTGTGGATTTATGACTGCAGCAATATGTGCAGCTCTATGACCAGCATACTCTTGGGCACTCCTTGCATAATGTTCTAGACCCTACAGTCTATGTTATGCACAAAATATAACCTAACTAAAATTAGACTAAAGGCAATATAAGCAGATAAACTAAAATAAATTAAAATGAATGCATGCCATTAGAAAGAACAAAACTGGGGACTCAATAAGGAGTTGGGTAAAGACTGTATTTCTTGAAGACAAACGTGAGTCCCTTCAGATGGGAAGGCCTGAACACCTACCCAGGATACTCACCCCCCTCCTCTTTTTCTTTTTTCTTTTAGATTGTTTTTTTTTTTTTTTTTTTTTTTCCCTAAAATAATCTCCACAACAGAGATGCAACTTTCTGTATAATAAAGATTTCATATCAGGGTTTGAACATACTTTATTTTTTAAAGAACTTGCAATCTATTATGTGATTGAATAAAGATATGTATCTGTATGAATGAAAGAAATGTATCCTTTTCTTTTCTTAAAGAAATAAGGTTGACTATTGTGTAAAGAAATAGTATGATTCTTACAGAATAGACAATATCAACTTTAAGAAAAAAAAAAAAAAAACCACAATACATTCCTGTGAGTTTTCTTTTAAAAAGTCACAGCTGTTAAAAATAAGTAGAGCAAGTAACACAAAGGAAATTATATTGAAAAGGCAGCCAAAGAAGGATAAGAAAAGGTTTTTTTCCTACATCATTTGCTCTAGAACCAGGCTAGCTGAAGCACTCTTAACATCAATAAAGAAATTGAATCAGACTCTTTAAAAATCATACTTATCATTGGTATAATTCACTATATTTTTTCAGGATGTAAATTTTCAGTGCACCTCTCTGAAACAGGGAAGTACTATTATGCTTTTGGTGCAAATGGTGTAGAGATTAAAGGTCACAGCTCTAAAAACCCGAGTCATTACTCAGATTTAGATAATACAACTTTCAACTAATTTGTTGACTCCAGTGTTTCAAGTGCCTTTAGCCTTGGAGAAACTAAATGGGGATACTTTAGTAAAATCTGAATTCTCTAAATCCTCTGTAGGAACCCTTGAACTAAATGAGACTTTTAGCATTTAAAAAGGAGTTATGTGGATTTGACTTAAATGCCTCATCCAAAGTTATGCAGGAACTACTGAATTATCACTTCTCTCCTGATCTGGATGGTTTTCCTTCTTTGTCTGTCAAAGGCAGATCGGTAAAAGAAATAGAAATTAACAAGAGATGTTAGTAAAGCCATTCAAGCTGTCCAGATCTATGGCAGCACCTGACCTAATAATCATCCATCCCCTGCCCCTAACAACAGACCAGGTTTTTTATTTGAAGGTGTTCCCTTAAAAAAAAAAAAAAAAAAGAAGTTTCATATACTTAAACAATGTACGTAGCCCATGCAGAATTGTTACACAGTGGTTCTAGACCACAGTATTCACTTAAAACTCAGGTTAGGTTTTGTATCCGAAGATACAAGTTTATTATATTATTGATAGTTACTTGGCATCAAATCTGCTTGCAGCATATCCACATGCAGGTCAACATTTCACACTGATACACAGGCTTTAGGCTTTTCATGGGATAAGAACTATATTCACCCACTGAGGATAATTAAATCCTTAAGAAATTATTTTTCCCTTTGTTTCCATAATACATGTATCTGGATACATGTCTTATGCATAACAATTTGAAAAGGCAACTTAGCAATTGACTGTAATTTATTTTTCACAATCAGATTCAAGATCAAAAAAAGAGTTTGCATTTAAATTTTTATCATAGCAAGCATGTGAGATTTTGAAAAGGGTACAGTTACAAGTCAGCAACAGGTAGCCAGAGTACAGTCATGTTTCAAACCCTAGTGAGTGGTGTATAATCACATATATAGAAGGCACTGGGATCTAGACAGACCTACTTATGCTGCTTGTCCAATCAAAACCAATGTACTTATTTAAATCCATATAAAACAGACAGATGCTTAACTTCAGTGCTGAATGAAGCCTAACTGATGTGAGCCTCCATTTCTGGGCTGTTATGTAGATTCAAAGAAAAAAATAAAATACACTTGTGATCGAGCTAGGATGAATTCCATGATTTCAAGAGATGACTTCCTCTCGTGTCCTCTATACTTCATTTTCCATCATATATTTTAACAACAAAATTCCTAGTTTTGAAGTCCTTTGTTTTCCTTTCAGCTTGAGAACCGTCTTTAAGTAAGACTGTATTCAGGAACTATCAAACCCAAGCTTATTGGGGTGACTGAAGAACAGACATCACAATGATCATCTGGCTTGTTCAGTCATCAACAGAAATGAAATCTTTCCCTCTCTATTTTTAGCTTAATAATGCAAAGCAGTAGTCTATTGTGTTGGAGAAAAATTCAAAACTGATAGGACTGCATTACTCTGCTGCAAAAAACATGGCTAGAAAGATGAACACAGCACAGACAGAATTGGGCAGAAGCAGTCATCAAAAAGAAATAGAGTGGCCAAGACTGACCAGCATTTACATGCCAAAAATAATCCATCTGTAGAAGAAATCTAAGAATCCCTCCGAAATATTGCTAAATGTTTAGCTCTTGACATATTCCAATGGACAAGGAAGATGAAAGGAGCAAAGATGCAACACTTCCTTCTGAGATTAAGACTACTATTAAACAACATGATAGAAAACCCAAAAACTTTACTAGAGCAGGGTACGGAGGAGCACTTTAACTTCTAGTTTTCACAATAAAAGTGGATTTGGAACAAGACTGGAAAGAGTAATCAAGATCACGCACTCAATGTTGACAAGCACAAGGTCACACTCACCTTACGCTGAATCTTTTAACATCATGGTCCTAGGAGACTTATCCTTGCTTATAGCAATTAGAAAATCACGCTTAGTATCAGCTCAATTTTTCACAGCTGTGCTCTAGTAAAATAAAATGTTATGAGTTTGACAAGAGATAACTATTACTCAAAAGTTCATATGCACTTCTAATTCCATCCAAACAGTGCCTACAGTACTTTTATGACTCTCTCTAGGTCAGACAGCACTGGACAGGCAGTACAATTTTTTCATGATAGAAGTCTTGATCATTAAAAAAAATATACTACTCCAAATTGAATAAAATATCAATATCTGGAAAAATCTTTTTGAAAAGATAAAAATGTGAATAGGTTTAATCAACATTTTTCATTTTAAGAATTTAAAATTTGTAATGTTTAGCTTTTGTTACTCTATATTAGTGCTGAAGTAAGGAAACTTACTCTGTGCTGCAGAAATTGAGTCCTGAGGGCCAGTATTAACTCTAAGATCTGCAAATGCTAGATTAAATTCAGTAGAGGCGGGCAAATGTTTAACAGGACCTTTCAGAAGCAACCCTGGAAGTGACTGTACTTCAGAACTGCAATTTCTACATTCTCTTTTGCTTTTTGAAGGAAGTTTTAGTGCTGACCTGTACCAGGAGGAAGTTTCCACAGCCTGTTCATTCTAGTAGTTCAACGCAAGTTCATCTCATGTATCCATACCAAACCAACTTACGTATGGCAGCGTTTTGACCAGTCCCAAGCATGGCAAAATGCAATAAAACTGCCCCTGCCCCGGTGCTTTATTTTTCAAATTTAACTCAATAGACAGATCAGCACAGACTTTCCTAGTCCATGTTGCACCATTTAAAAACAAAAAAATTCCTCCTCCTTAACAACAGACTTCAATCTGCAAACCACAAAAGCATTAGAAACTGTCTTCAAATATCATCTAATAAACAAAATGTGTAACCAACTAAGCAAGCAATCATTTCTCTGCTATTTTGGATTTAACCAACCCAAAAAACTGAAAGGCTTTGATTAGGTTTTTCCAAAATATACCTCTGCTGTGTGATAAATGATTTACTATAGGTGATAAATGAATATAGTCTTTCATTACGTATGGCATTCATCAGCTATAAGAAAGCTTTTGAATAAATGGAAAGTGATTTCACACCATATTCAAAGCCTCATGAAGCTAAGGAAGAGATGAAAACCACATTCAATACTTGAAAAAACAAATGAAAATAAGACTTTTGCTTTACATTATGTCTGCCCAAGATTACCACCTTTATAAAAGCCCTTCAAAACTCTTCTTGAAAACATCTTTCCAGGACTGGACTTATGTAGGAAAAAAAAGAAAGATGTCTGAAAATCAATAAAGAAAGGACTGAAAGATGTAAGATTTATAGATGCTATCATGGTGTTCGGTAGGAACCTACCTTACCTTCACATGGCCGTTTGTCGAAGATGGCAGTTATAACAACAAGTGAGGCAATTCTAAAGAGAGGTGCAAACTCACTAGTAAGTAGTGTAGTAGTCTGATGGTTTCTTTTCCCAGTTTCCTCCCCACACATATTACAAGCTCAACATTAAAGTCTCTTGTTTCCAGCTACTTAATGAAAGCAAGAGCCCTAGACTTGAAAAAAAACCAAAAACTTTTAAATATGTTTTTCATTGTTTCATTGAGTATTTCCCAATTCAAAAATAGAGCCAAAAATACTCAGAGAAATTAAATTCTCTGTTTCGAGCCCAAGCTAGAAGTACAATGGATCCTTTGCTTATCAAGAAAAAGTCACGCAAGATTTCCAGTCCAGCCCTGCAGATTCAAAAACATTTTTCAAGTGTCAGCAAAACTAATTCATTTTTTTGGACAAATTTTAAAATACACATAGGAACTCAGGTGTTTGTCTAGAAATAATATCTATATCGAATAACACTTGTCACAGACTCCTCTCCTAAACAGCTCAAGGCCACATCAAGCCAATGCTTATCCACAAAGACAGAGTGCCTCTGCCAGATACTCAAAATCCCTCAGTAATTCAGTGAGGTGTTTGTTCTGTACCTGTTTTATACCTGGTTTGGAAAGAATAATTGAAGCCACTCTGAGGTGCCAGTTAAAATATCCTTAACTACTAACAGATGGTCGACACAAATGACGCCCTCTCACTTTACGGCAAGAAATAAACATGCCTCTGCTGCCATATTTTATATGATCAGCACACCGCATTTTATAGATAAGAACAATTTGACATGCAATGTAATTGCCTAGCAAAGTTCAAATAGAGAAACATTTTCCAAAATAACTCTTCCTTGGCATATTAAGTATAATTTAGAACACAGAAAATGAATGGTGTTAAAATTCAAGCAAGCCATTTTCTGGAGATATTTAAAGTTGCTAACTGAAAACCTCTTCAAACCTTTAAGGTTGCCCCAGAAAGATTTAGTAACAAGTCTTGTGTAGAATAATTTTTTTCTGAAGAGACAACTATATGCATTGTAATGACATTATGGCATACATATCACTATGTAGATTTAGCATAAAACTAGGAGCTAAAGCTCTCCTGCTAATGGATCGACAGCTTACCAGTCAACAAAAAGCGTTGGTGCCAATTGACTAAACCTAGTAAGTTCAACCCCTACAGAAGGCAGGAGGCTGCAGCACCTACTGCAGCTGGCAATCCACTGGCTTAAAGATTCAAAACATGCAATGAAGACTCCAGGCCAAAGCTGTTCTGAGTTTGCTCTCTCCTTAGTTAGGTGGCAAAAGAAAAAGTTTGTAGGAGCTAATGCTGGAGCAGCACAAACTTGCAACAGGAACAGCACCACCCAGAAGAAAAAAAACCCAGTTACTTTATCCACATAAAATGCAGCTGGGCTTCCACAGGAGCAATATGGCAAGACCCTTACTACACTAAATAAGCAGGAAAATTAATTGAAGCTGAAATGACACGTCTAACAAAAAAACCCACCCCATACTATGTTTTACACAAGATTTTATTAGAACAAGGAAAAAACTCCCCTCTTTTTTCCACTGTGAAATCTTGACCTGAAGCCTTCTTAGCTAAGTTTCTTGCTTGTGAGTTAAAAGAATCCACATCATTAAAAGATACCAGTGATTCCAAAACTTTTGTTCACAAGTTATTAATGCAAGTTTATTAAGTTTCACCAGCCAACTTGTCTGTAATTTAGTAGGGTTTGGATGAGTATGTTTCAGTCTACAGGATGTGTATTAACTGCAAAAAATTCCATTTGACTACTGACCGTACCTGACCCATCAGTGACATCATTCATTAGTTGTGGAAAATGGAAACTTTTCCAGTGGAAAACAAGGAATGCCAATTTATTAACTGTAAATAGTAACACAATTCTAGATTATGAATTCAGCTGAAGCTCCATTTTCTGCAGATCTGTTCCAGAATCTTTTAAAATTATAATTATTTCATTACTTCTTGTGAACATGTTTGGGACTTCACCACTGCCCATCAATTGCAGACGGTTTGTTTACCCGACGCCAAGTCTTGTAACAATATACTTGAATGCAGTTACTTTCTATACAGGATAAAAATTCCAAGCTTTTTAAAATGTGTATTTTCTTCAGAGTGAAGAACAGAACCACACCAAAGCCCAAGAATGTCATGATGTTAACCAAAAAAAAAAATAAAAATCAGGATAATGTTTGTTTGCTCAGCTTGCATTTAAAAATAATAATTCAGTTACCAGGCAAGTCTTGATTAACACAAAAATCACTGAAATATTTGGAGACATGCTGATGAACACAAGCTATGTATTACTTTGAAGAAATGTATACCTTAGTTTAAGACTAAGAATGACCCAATATAATAAATACTGTTAACAGAAAACATTTCTAACAGGGGTGGCCAGTAGTTTTAAAAATTTATAGCAGAGATGAAAGCATGGTATTTATTTCTGATTCCAATATTATAAAAGCTATTTTTAATATATTACCTCCAAGTAGGTTAGCTACCCAAAACACGTGATACGCAGCAAGTGGGGGTGAATTTATCTTGTTCTATGTGCATATTAATACTTGCCCCACATGCAAAGCAGCTCTCTGGCCGACACAGTTCTCACTACCGGCTATGTGCTAATGCACAGGAATCCAAAACACGTTATTTCGTGGTTACTTGTGGGCAGAAAGCAGCATAACCAGGACATTTTAATATTCTGGCTTTCCTGCAGCTTCTGTAAGACAAGCAGCAGAAACGGAAGCATTATTAGAGGCAAGGGAGCTCCCAAGAATCATGTCAATATTTACACCCAGGTTAACACTACTGAGAGGATTAAGTCCTTCCTAGAAGTTCAGCTCTGCAAAATGCCAAACTCTCTTACATTAAGATATCTGAAGGGCTTAAATTTAAACTAATAAATAGAAGCTTCATAAAAAATAACTATGCACTGAAGAGAACAACATTCACAAAAAGACCTGCTACATTCGAGTTGACAATTTGCATCTCTTCTCAATACTTCTTTTAAAAGTAGGCAGTTGCATGAAAAGTCACCCATGTTCTGCCACCACCTGCCAAACCCAACAAAAAAGAAAACTTTGAGAATTGAAATATTACTAAATAATGGTAACTCCAACAGGTAGCACTGATCTGACGTGCCTGCTGCCAGAAAATACTGGTCATACATACAAGAATCTTGCTTGATTCCATTTTCAAAATAATGGCAGCTGAGGGCGATAACCAGGAAAGTCATTATGCCCCATTTAAGATCATTTTGCAGATCAGAATTAGTCTCTGACAAGACGTCCCTATGAAATCTGAGGAATACATTTGTTTCTCTTGAATTCCTAATCATCAATCAACTGAACTCAGCGACGTGTTTCTGATAATTCTCTTCTGAATTCAGGTGAAAGAAAAGCGGCACAGCTCGTACTGCCTCTAGACAGTGCTACCAAATTTTTCTCGTCACATCCACACAAAAAGAGCAGAACAGGTCATTCCGATCTTATTCATTCTTATTTCAAATGAAATAAATACTAAAGACTAAAGCCTTTATGGGGAAGAAAGCCGAGGATGTCTGCTCTGCAGCTCTGCTCCAGGAGCGACACTGCTTTCCTCCTGTGTGACCTTCAGCCAGTTGCTTAACAGCGTTACCACTCACAACGCTTCTGTAATAGCAGCGTAGTAGGATCAGCACAGTTTTCCCCTGAGCTGGAACTTTGTGAGGAGAAATTATCAAAAAACATGCAATATTGGTGGTAATGTAGGCATCAAAGCTATACAGGTAATAAAATAAATATAGCTCTGTCATTTTCTGCAGAAAGCAGTAGTCTTGCTCTGTCAAGCTCACTCATTCATTAAGCATGTTTTTCTTCACAGAAAAAAATATTTTTAAAGTTTTTAAAAAAATGAAACTCCATTAATTAAACATGCATTAACCATTGGTTATAAGGAAAATTAGGATATTCTCATTTCCTTTTTTAAATTTAACTTCTAAGATATTAACATATCAAGTAACAACAAAGCAAAGCCTGGCTTTCCCATCCACTTTCATGCAGGATATGAGTTCCTTCCTAGAAACAGGATATAAAGGCTCCTTGCAGTTTGGAGCAGAGAACAGTAAGAGGGGAGGAAAGCCTTGTCTGAACGACGACCTCTGAAGGCTGGATGATGAATGCAGGCATTGTGCATATCAGCTAAACCATACGCATGCCAATGCCAGCACAGGTATGTTATCTTAGACTTGCGTACCTTTATAGGATTTCAGCTTCAAGACTTTTACCATTTTTCCTCCTTTGTTAGGGTCTTCATGCTAGTAGACCCAGGGAGCTTCAGAGGCAAGACTCTCCAGATCAATCTGGAGCAAATCTGGAGAGAAACAGGTGTCGCTGGAAGAAGCTTTCTCCCTGCTACATGCCCCCTCACCACACCTCCCAAGTTTTCCACCTGGGCAGACTAGGATGGAAGACCTCAGCAAACCAGAGCAACTCTCAGGGGCTGCCTGTTGAACAGAGCATCCCAACAATGTAACTGCAAACAGCACAGCCTGGGGCTCCTGCAGGTACAACGGCCAGTTGTACACTCTGGGTGCCCAAAAAGCACTCTGAAACCAAGACAGTTCTGCATCTGATCCAGTCTTCAACATGTCAAAGAGACAGCACTAGTACCTTTATAAGTTACAAATCAGTTATATTTCACTGTCAGGATAACCATTGTGACAACCCACTTCAATCTCATCCTTCTACCTCTCTTCAGACCTTGTTCAATTCTATAAACATCTCAGAAACTGATGATTTTGTTGTTTAAGTGTAACATTATACTAATTTATTCAAATACTGTTTACATCATCACACAGTAGCATACAGCTCAACACAGAATACTACCCATGTATTTACTGAGCTTTTTGGTAGAGTTTGGCAGCCAGAGTTGTGTTCCATGATGTGGCAATTATTTTATTAGGACTAACTGAGCTAGCTAATCTAAAGTTAGCTCGGACATTTCTTCACTCCCTCTCTTACAGACTATTCTAAATAATGTATTGCCATCCTTGATATTTCCACACCGCTGTTATTTACTGGTATTTCTCCCCTTATAACTGCAACACTAAATAACTGCACTTATATATAAACTGATTATTCAGAAGTCAGACAGGTCCTGCAGTGAAACATGTTTATGCCAATTTTGTGCGTGAAAAGTAAATCTTTTCATATACCAATTATGACTGGAGTCATTACTCTGCAAACTCATCATCATCATAAGTTTACCTATGCCTCTAATGAGGTGGATTTTTTTCCCCAGTGGTAAGTATTTAGTAAGTTCCTTTAAACATCAGTACACAGATCAGAAAATAAAAAATGACCAGGCTTGCTTTTTCCAATAATACCAAATAGCCTTTTCCTATTTAGTTGTCATTACTGCCTTTCAAATTTATTAGAAATGAGATGCTCATTAATTTATTTTTACCAACTAAACAGAAGAGAACGCCTCTGAAAAATGTCCTCATCATGTTGTGCTTATTGCCCAAATATGTTGGCTCTTCTTGTTAGCGGTATCCACCCCTTTACTCCCCTCCACCACCACTATGTAAATGATCTACATGGCAAATTTAATTTGGATTCCATCCTGTTAAAGATGATTTATAATATATTTTGCATACAAAGCAATGCTTACGTTTTGAAATACGGAAAAAGAATAAAACTGGTTTTAGAGCTATGCTGCTCCATTTCTACAGAGAAAAGATAAGATTCGGTAACATAATAATGCCTTATTATGTCCACTTGAAGAGCTAAAAAACCCACAGTTCTCCAGCCACAGTATGTTCCTACCGAGTGCTTAGTGGGGAAAAGAACTTCTCAAAATATATGACTGTGAATAATATTTTAAAGAAACTGAAAAGAGAACCAGCTTAAAGCAAGTGGGGGGATCCATATACTCACAGTTTAAAAAACTCTTTTAATTTACCTCATAGGAGTTTGAGTTCAAGATTTATAAGGCAAGAAACAACAATTGCACTTGAACCTGGTGCACCTTTCAATCTATTTTGTGCTAAACAATCAGCAAGAATTCACATGGGATTTACAGTGAAATGGTTTCATTTGATTTGATATAAAATTAAAAAAAGGTACCCTGATGCAACAGAGATTGATACAGCAGAGTTACCAACTTAAAGCTAGCACAAGGATTAATCATTTGAAATAACATTAAGGAAGATACATACTGCTGTCCCTTCCTTTTATACACTTAATGAACTTCTTAAAGATTGCACTATTGATTTAAATTCATGTTTTTTAAATCCATGTGCTCATTAATTTTGTTTGTTTCTAGTGTTCCTCTGGAGTTAGAATACAACAACATGAATGAAACCAGATATATTGGGGGCAAAAGGCAAGTTAAACTGGAGCTAGAGACCAGCATTTTAAAGCCTCATGTTAACATAATCCAATGTGATGCATAAAATTAAGTACTCTGGTTTGTTCTTAGTCATTTTGCCATGCCAACTCCTGACTTCATAATTTAATTTACACAGTCTAATTACAAGCTAAATGCTCCAAAAAAAACCCCAAACCCCACCAAAAAACCTAAACCAATCTTGGCTTCTAATACCTAAGAAATTGGCATTATTCCCTTAATTTTAGAATACATTTCATACATACCAAAGCATATGAGTACTACACTTCACAAAAATAATATTAATAAGCATATCTGCATTAATTTTAGAAGTCAGGCAGGTAAGGATATTTTTGTGTATTCCAAGTAATTCTTTTCAAGAGTCTCGTCTTTTGACGGTAACCATAAACAGAAGAAAATTGTTCATCCATATCATCTACAAAATCATGTTCTTGGTTTCATAAATAATGTTTTTTTCCAGATATAAAATATAAAATTATGCCTTATTTAAACAAACTCAACCTGCAAAGATTTACAACTTTATATAAAGGCTTCTGTCTCTACAGCCATATCATGGAAAATTAAATCCATCAATCCTGAAAAACGTTTTTCTTTTTTACTTCAAATTCTACCAGAGTCAGGAAAAAAGTTTCAAGTAATTAGCAGAGTTTTGCATATCTATCAGTGTTAATAACCCGAGTCCCACAGTGCTACGGAAGGGAATCAATTAAATTAATAAAAAATACAAGAATCACAGGAAAGAACTGCTTTTTTCAGCACCCTCCTGGAGTTTGCTTTTGGATGACCAAGGCCTTTCTGTCTCCTCCTTTCCCTCCAGCTTTCTGTAGGTACCAGTTCCTACACTTGGGAAAAGAGAATCCCTGGTAGCAGGTTTGGAACTCTTCTCCCCCCGCCCCCCCACTTCCTTTCTTGCAAACTGGATTCATTCTTATCCTCCTCTATTCTACAGGTTTAACAACCTGCCTCAAAAGCAATATATCCTCTGACGTGTCCTGATCACCTACATAGCCTAGATTGATCCAGAATTTCAACTGTCAAAGATGCTCTCTTGGAAGAACACCATGTATGACATTTCATTGACAAAGTCAACATGGCACAGAAGCAGCTGTGCGGTGATTAAAGGATTGATGCGCCTGGCATGAGGGGAGGCTGAGAGAGCTGGGATTGTTGAGCTTGAAGACAAGGCTCAAGGGGGTTGTTACTGATGTGCACGAATGCCAGGTGGGGGGACTGAAGACGACAGAGCCAGACTCTTCTCAGTGATACTCAGTGAGAAGACAAGAGACAATGGGAACATATTGAAATACAGGAGACTCCACTTAAACATTAAAAAAATCCTCTGTTTTACCGTGAGGGTGGCAAAAGACTGGAGCAGGTTGCCCAGAGTATCCATCCTCTGAGGTATTCAAAACTCAAGTGGACAGTCGTGAACAACCTGCTGTAGCTGACTCTGCTTGAGAAGGGGTTGGACTAGATGATCTGCAGGTGCCTTCCTACCTTAACAATTCTGTGATAAGCAAAAAGATAATTTCTCTGAGAATTACAAAAGTTCCCACAGTAAAAAAAAAAACCAAACCAACAACCAAACAAAAAACCCCAAACCAAAACAAAACAAAAAAAAACCAAACCTCACCAACCCCCCAACAAAGTCACCATAAATGCAATCTTTTCTAGTGAAGCAAAGGTTACCTGAAGCCCAGCCTATTTCCTAAAGCCTAGTATAATTGTTAACAATCATCTGGCATCATGAGAGACAGATGAGAGGAAAACAGATTTCCATATCTGAAAACAACATTCCCTGCTTTCTAAACGAAGTGCTCATATAAATAATGGAAACCAGTCATACAGGCTCCTTTACTTACTAAAGAAAGACCTAGGATCTATACATAGACATCGTTTTCTCCTCCCCATGCCCCAAAGCTTGAGGTCTGGTTTCACCATCTTTGTTTTAAAAGTAACTCACCTCACTTAGATTCATAATACAAAGAATAAATGACATAAATGAAATGCTACGTGTGAGCTGATTATATTATAGTTCCTTTTTTTCCCCTTTTTTTAAAAAAAAAAAAACTTGAGATTTTGACCTTTTTATCTTATTCTGATTGATACAGTAAGTTGCACCCTGGGGACATGAAAAAGAGGAAGCAAGAGCGAAATCAGAGACAAAGGCAAAGCAAAAGACCTCATACAGCTTGGAGAAAGCATTTTACAGCAAAGCAGATGTTGGAAAAAACAAAACATTTTTTTCTGAAGTCTAGCTGATGCTATCTGTACGAATTCAGTATTGGAAAGCAACAGTATCAGTAAAATACAAGCATTTGTAAAACACTGCACCGATTTTTCAACCCCCTCTGTCAGAGGCTTACTGAATTTTTTTCTTCAAGAGACTGATTTCAACAATCACCCATAACTTCTTTCTGTATGTTCCCGCTATTTCACTATATGGAGCTGCAGATTTCAGAAAAAGAAGAGCCTTTAACGATTCATAAAAGTAAAGCAGCACTAGTTAGATTAGAATGAGAGTAAAGCAAAACCAGTTCTGAAGTTCACTGTGTATAACTGGGCTCCCCCAAGCCTTATATCTTGCCTTGGGAAGTAGGAACATGGACACAGGACAAAGGTTTCTCAGAGGAAGTGGAAACTGAAGCAAGAATTAGTCATGGGACTTCTATTTCAAAGCAGAGCCTCAATTTTTCCCCCCACCACCTTAATGTCCAACCAGTATCCAACATTATCTTAATAATACATGAAGAATAGAATTTATTGGATAGCCTTTCTACTGCTCCTGTATTCCCAGTAGGAAAGGATACCTATGTACTATCTGTTGCCCTTCCAGTCACAGGTTTTCATGAGGAGAGGGTATGTGAACAGATGTGGATAGTCTGTGATAACATCCCGGTTTTATCTGGTATCATACCATACTGCTCACCTAGCTCCCGCTGGACTAAAAGGCAATTGGAATAATTACAGCTCTTTGCTACTAAATTGAAGCTTGCCTAGCAGACAAATGTTAATATTAGGCAAGTCTCCTCACCTGTCACCTGCAGTGCATTAAGCACAGAATCTATTTTTCATGCCGAACTCCCTCCCACACTTCGAAAATTTTTAAATTTTAATTAAAAAACAAAAATAAAATTTAAAATGCACACTGACTTCCAGTGACCGCAACTGATACTACTCAACAACTTGGCACCGCCTTGGCTCTCTTCAGGAGGACAAACATCAGTACTCTCTAAAGGCCTTCTGCACTCTAATCCCCTTCTCGGTTTCACACCTACTCTTCCCTCCCCGACCCACCATGGATGTTTATGTTATCCCCACATGACCCAACATTTGCCTAATTCAATTTCAGAAGGATGATATTGCCCCTAAAGCATTCTGTTCTACTTACTGAGATAGCCACAAAAGCTGCCATCTGGTGGTGGAATTTCAGTTAATTAAATCAAGATTTCAAGATTTTTGGCTCTCTGGTGAGACGATAAAGCTTCCTGGCTACGACAGAGAGGAAATATACCCAGCTGAGCCCCACGTACTTATCAGTATGATGCCTCTTGAGTGAAACCAGTTCTTCACTCTCGGAGCTTTCTTGACAAGCAGCCCGCAAGACCTTCCTGAGAGGCAGAAACTCAGGCTACTCTGAAGCAGAATTCATGCTATGGCCGCCTCGACTTTTTGGCATGCCAAGACAACTGTATTTAATTAGAAAGCCTGCAGCTCAAACGGGCAAGTAGCTCTAGGTGGAATGAAGTCTAAAGATTAAAGCATAGTGTGGACCCACACCTCTCATGGGAACATCAAGTTTTTAGAATCCAATAAAAATGCCAAGATTGAGATGGATTCACAAGAGCTATCACCTGATTTTAATACCTCCTCCTACAGCCTGTACAATATGTTAGGAGGCTAAGCACTCACACCACTCGGAACCCTCTTGTAAATTATATTAGATTTCCTTACGTGCTGCAGGGTGGATCAGGCTCCCTTCCTTCTTGTGAGTCAGAGCCCTCTCCATAAGCAAAATAACAAGTTTAAGAAAGTCAACAACAACAACTGGTGAGAGAACAAAAGGCTCCCAATTGTTTTTTCTTCTCTTTTTATGCTAGCACTATACTAGTTACTTTGTATTTTATCAGTTTTGCTTGTCCACTTATACACCTACTTCAGCTCTCAGTAAATACAGGTTTCACAACTATAAATAAAACATATATGAAATATGTTGCTCTCTACAGTTTCATCTCTCTCTGCGTTTTCCTAGTCTTCTGCATTTTATGCACCTACATTCTGTAAACACAGATCCTGTGGCACTTCAATACACTTCTGGATGCTCTAGCAGAAGAGGACTACTGTAATTTCTAACTCTTAAAACTCGGAACAGATGTTAGACTGCAGAAGACAACAAATAACTTCTGATGAGTAAGATGAGATGATTTTTCCAAGGCATTCATAAAATTCCACTATGTTTTTTTTAAACCTTATTGTCATGGTTTTGGCTGGGATAGAGTTAATTTTCTTCACTGTAGCTGGTATAGTGCTGTGTTTTGGACTTAGTATGAGAATAATGTTGATAACACACTGATGTTTTAGTTGTTGCTGCGTAGTGCTTACACTAGTCAAGGACTTTTCCAGCTTCCCATGCTCTGCCAGGTGCACAAGAACCTGGGAGGGGAGGGGATACAACCAGGAGAGCTGATCCGAATTGGCCAAAGGGTATTCCATATCATGTGACGTCATGCCCAGTATATTAACTGGGGGGAGCTCGCCGGGGGAAGCAGCGATCGCGGCTCAGGGACCGGCAGCGTCGGTCGGCGGGTGGTGAGCGGTTGCAGCACTTGTTTGGTTCCCTCTCTCCCCCGCCCCAAGGTTTCACCGCTCTCCCTCTTGTTATTTTCCTTTTCATGATATTATTATTATTACTGTTTTAATTATTGAACTGTTCTTATCTCAATCCACAAGTTTTCTTACTTTGGCCCTTCTGATTCTCTCCCCCATCCCACGGGGGGATGGGGGGAGTGAGCGAGCAGCTGGGTGGTGCTTAGGTGCTGGCTGGGGCTAAACCACAACACCTGTAACTGTTCCAAGGCTGCAAACTGAATTCTTACAATGATGTGGATATTCTATAGTCTATCTGAATTTTTCATTATCCTTTAAATAATCTTCCTTAGTGACAGAGCCTACAGGAATTACATAAATATCTTTTTTAATGTGCAGTGTCACTGAAGGTCCCAAAATTATGGTTTCAAAACTGTTTATTTAAAACACCAAAAAAAACCCTTTTTAAGCATCTGAATAATTAGTCCTTATTTTCAGAGCTTAAATATGTGAAGATCTAACAGACAACGGAGCTGGCACTTGGCCTCTGAGGCTGATCCTGTCAACCTCTGAGCTTATTTCCTTGCTCCAAAGCAGCACATAACCACGTTTCATTTCCCATGTGAAGTTTCAGTGGGAGCACTCACATGTCCAAAGTTTAAGTGACTTTTTGGAAATGTTACATCGGTATCTTCCCTTATATCACAGAACATTCCCCAACTATAAACTCTCCCCCAACCCTCTGGTGGACAAAAAAGCTTTCCCGGGGAGTGTGGGTGGGGGGAACCCAAACCAATCCTGATCACAGCCCAAAGGAATCAACATTTCTGGAAAGGAAATTAAAGCTTTTAAACACACATTCAGAAAAAAAAAAATAAAATAAAAAAATTCTCAATACTTGATGAAAAAGTGTCCAGCATCCATTCACCTCGAGAAGTGCATCGTACACAGTTATACAGACAGGGAGGTTCCCACTGCTTCAGAGAAGCCTCACAAGACTAATATTAATAATGAAGCCTCAGTACAGTTCAAGCCACAAATCTAGGACTTTGACTTAATCTAGGATTTAAGAGGACTGTAATCTAAGACTAAAGTGGATTGTAGTTCATAGCTATTTCCTTACATATTTCTGAATTTTCTATTAGAAGAATAACAAGAAAAAAGCTATGATTTTAATATTTGTTATGTAGTTTATTTTTATATTTGATTTACCTTGCACAAGTAAAACAGAGGATCATCGTCTTTGTAGTCTAACCTCAGCCACTTTCATGCGCTTAGTCAGTAATCTTTTTTTATATTAAAAAAATATACTTTGTCTTTTGCTCCCTTTTTCCAAGACCCTGTTTTAGGAAGGATATTCATATTTTAAAATACTTTCTCAGAGAAAAATGTCTACAATAAATGTTTTTATATGCCTCACAGTTCTCTTACAAAGTTTTTAAATCAGAAGCCTCAAACTCAGAAGTGTCATCTAGATATTGGGGGGCAACCTCTCCATATCTTCAACCTCTCCGCCTGTTCCCCAGGCAGATTATGAATTTAACCACATTCCTGTCCTAAAAGAATTGTATAGAGCCATAAAATAAGACACTAGCAAACAGGCTGATTTTATGGATTCTTGAAAGCCTGAAGTTATCAATCTGTAGAGCAAAAAGGAAAGAAAAGAATTGCCTCACTGGAGATGACAGGCAAATGCTGCTGGTAGCAAGGACTGATGTAGTCATGAGAGCCATCATCATTTCTCTCTCTCTCTTTTTTTTTTTTTTAGTAGCCATTTTCCTGATTTAGCTGCTTGAACACCAGTGTTACCTATTTCAGTGATTTCCTTCAGCTTTGTGTTTTTGTTTTTGTCTTCTTTTAAGTTCTGTGACAATGTAACAGCCCCAATAATGATATTATATGTATACAGTGATGGCCAGCGGGATAGCAAGCCAATTATTCAAATGACACAGATATTTCTATGTAGAGGATAAGACAATTATATCAATGTAATTTCCAGATGGATACACAGGCCTTGGAAAGAAATCGTGTACCTAACTTGAACTCCACTCACTTAAGAAAATACCTGGTAGATATGCCCTAAATTCTATCACTAATAAGAGACAGAAAATAAAATGTTGTATTCATACTTGTCTCTGGGCATTTTTAAATTACTATTTGCTTGCTGTTTTCAAAAAAACACTTGTGCTGTATGAAAAGAAAGTAAAAGTAGGAAGCTTGTTGGGGCAAAATTTAATTTCTCCATATATCACTGTGCCGTGTTTTTTCTGACTAGAGGTAAATTCAAATGAAAACTGAATGCAAATCAAACTGGCAACAACAGAAGACAAACCCAGCAATCGGATGAGAACTCCCATTTTTCCAAGAGCTCCCTAGAATTTCACCGCAGACCCAAGGCAGCTAAGACTCCTGCGGGGTATAGCAGAGCTTTGCGTGCTTGAATATGATGTGAATTATATGGCAATTTTACCAAATACAGATGGGCTGAAGAGTTAATATTAAATTAGCATTTTTCCTATGGCAAAAGCAGTACCTTTTTCACCAGCAGTTCTAAGTGAAATTTACAACTACCTGTCATATAGATTTATATATATTCACATATATATACACATACATACTACATCCTGAAAATACATATTTTTATATATATCTCAAAGATTGAAGGAGGAAAAAAAAATCCCTTGTGTAAAGGGCTAAGATGTCTCTGGCTTGCAAGCTGTCAAAGTGGCTGTCAATGATTTAAAGACTTCTGCTATTTTACAGCAAGTGGATAGGTTTACATATACAACAACCAGAAAAAAATACAAGAAGGAACTGAGAAATCTTACACTATAATTTTCTTTAATCAAATGCAAAAATATTTCATCCTGTACTGTATTCTTTCTACTTGAAGAAAATCTTCATAGGGAGAAAGTGCTCACAATTTACTCCGCAAAGCAAAATTGTCAACAACCTCCCCTCTCTAAATTTTATTAAAGGAACTAGAGGATCGAACAACAAAACACCTTGATAGGACTGTGCTTAACTGATTTCTCTAAGGCTGGTGGTAGACAGCTAATCATAGTTTACTTATAAGAAAATTAAATGATTACATTTGGTAGAACGGGTGTTCAATTGAATGTGCTCGTAGCTCTCAGACAGAAAGCAGAGACTCAGACCTGCTGGCAAGTAATTGGAGATTTCTGTCAATCTTAGGCTATCCTGAAGATCACCTCCTAGTCCCTGTTGTTTTATTATTTGATTTTCTGAAAGATTATTTTCCATCAGCTCTCCGAAACATAAAAGAAACAAAAGATTTCATGATGTAAAATCGTTGTCACTACATGTAGATTGATTTCATCTTTGCAACGTGATGCTGATAAATATCAACAATGACTTTGGGATAATTATTTAATCCCAAAGGAATGCATGAATACTTCTTTCTTCACTGAGAACACACAGACCCACACAAATTTAGAACATCCAAAATATTCTCATTTTAAATCTGAAATAAACTGGTATTTGGCAATGATACATTCAATATAAATATTTGATGGTTTGCCCATTGCTGCTTTTTTCAATTTCTATTGATTATGACTTAAAAGTGTCAATAAAACGCATTGTTGGTTTTATGGTGGCTGTTAAACTTTTGCAGTTTTATCATGAAACACTAGCAAAAGCATTACTTCCATATGCGGTACATTCAGGGGTATAATCCATGGTAACTGAAAATACAACAAGCATTCCAGCTATGTGCAAAGAGGTTTTTCATAGCCCTCAGACTGAATGTTAGCCCTAACTTCAGGAGCCTGAACTTTCCTCATTCTGCACATTTTCATAACCAATGTTGTAGATAGGAAACGGATCCATATTCCTAACTACAACAGCATTATTAGCCAATAGCAATTTAGTGAATTTTGTTCCTTGGGAAAATCTCTCATCCAAGAGAGCACACAGTTGAAGAAAAATCTGTATGGATGCCAAAACATATATATTTTATAAAGCATATACATTTTATAATAAAACATCCTGTTGCTTTCACATAGATACATCCCTGCCCTAGAATAGTCGCCTTTTTATCAGTGTACAGCAATAAGAAATTAAAATTATATGTTTGCTACTTTTAAGTCTTAATTTAAGAGAGGCATATTATGCACTGTTGCATCTTCATGCCCTCACAGTTTATTCATCGCCTACCTAGACACAGGCATTTCATACAACATAAAGGGATCGATAAGCCTCAGGATGGGAAGGCTTAGAAAAATCTTATTTCTCTTAGCTTCCAATTACCATTCAGTACACAAATGGTACTGACAATAAAGTTGTCAATGTCTGGCAAGTAAGGTACGTGGAATTAGTTAATGCCCTTTCTCCATTTGTTAGCCATAGGAGTGTATTTTTCTGAACCTCCCACCAAAACCTGCATTAAGAGGACAGAATGGGTGAACTGAAAAATATAAAACCCCATGGGTCAGAAAGTGCTGCAATCATACAGAGAATAGATCTTACAGTCAGAGCAACAATATCCTGAAGTGGGAATGAATACCCCATTTGACTGTCCATGCACCTGATCAGAAAAATAAAAATATTCTTAGATGAAATGAGTATTCAAACTTCTTTGTATTTCAGTGATATTAACATAGACTCAGAAGCTACTTTTTTTTTTTTTTTTTTTGACAGAGGATCCTGCATCCTGGCAGGATAATCCCTTTCAATATTACAGATCTATGTAATAAAGGTTATTGTAAATCTGGATTTCTGCAAAGTATTTTATGTAATAGCACCTGACATACTGATTAAAACCTTCATTATGTGGAAGTAACTACTCATACATTAGATTAATTAAGAGCTGCCTCTCAGACTTTAGTAAGTAAAATTACTCAGGTCTTCTGCCTTGATTGGCTGGGTGGCTCATATTTGTTGAGCTTGTTTGGCGAAAAAAGGGGTTACTTTAAACCAAAAAAATACAAATAATACCAAAAACTTTAATGATGAAAGATGAGCATGGCAGAACGAAGTAGATGTGTCAGAGGGAAACTGGAGCTGGAATAATAATAAGTAATAAAATTAAATTCTGATTGAAAAATAATATTTTAGTGAATTTCATTTTGGAATAAAATTACATTCTGATTAATAAATAATAAATAAAATTTATTTATAAGAATAATAAAATTCAATTCTGATCAATAAATCCTTTTATAGCTGTGAAGGAGAAAAGAATAGTATCAAAAACCCCTGCTCTGTACATTGAAACTATTATACTAGAAAAAGAAAGAAATCACTTGCATAAAATCATGTAGAAACGAATAGCAAAACTACAAAGGCAATCAGCCTCTTCTTTCCAGTAACTTTCTCTAAGTTCTATATTGCACAAATGCTTCATAAAACTGGTACAAGATTTACAAGACAGAATAATAATTTTGTTATACAGAAATGTTGGAAATAATCTACTGCTATGTAAAATAAAACAAACCTCACTGCAACTTAGCTACTATTGTTTACAGTTACACAAATATTTCAAAGACTTTTACTTGATGCACCTTCTTCCAGTTCTGGATTGCTCTTCTTGCAGGTTGTTTCCATTCAGGAACCACTGCTGCCAGGAACTTCCAATTCATGACAGTGAGGAAGTTTCAAATCTACCTCATCTATTTATTTCACAAAATGCAAATCAGAATAAATACAGTACATGACCTTATATCAAATGAAAAAAAATTGTACGCGTGATACTCCTTCTTAAATAGTTTAAAAAAGGATAAATGCTCAAGCACCACCAGTTTTTTGTAACGTATGCAGTTGGTGGATTTACACTGTATTTTAGACAATTTGGTTGTAGTTGCAAGTAGATTTAAACTTATATCAGTTTAGTGTCTAAGTCTGCTTAAAGTTTATTTTGATCTTTTAATGAAAAGCCCTTTCTAATGTAGCTTTTTAACACACGCAGGATTTTTAAAACATAAAAGTCATGGTTCAAGGATCTCTGTGGATAGCAATATAAAAAACTGAACATAAAATTAAACATTTTCAAATTAATTATAACAGGCATTGCTTCATCTTCTCCTGTAGTATACACTAAACTTCACATGAATTCCACAGTCCAAAACACTGTATAAGTTAGACATATTACATCTTGTTTAACTTCAAATACAGAAAAGACTTACTAGTTGAGGGTTAGTATTGTAATAACACCTAATCGACACAAAACGCTACCTGAAAGCTGCTTTTCCCTAATTTACTCTCTAGGAAGAAATACTAACAGTATTTATACAATTTGGAAGTGACTCTTCAGGTGCTGAGACTGCATCACCAGTGAACTTGGGGAAGTCTTATGGCAGAGCAGTAGGATTCTTTGAAATTGGGAGAACAGAGCTTGCTTGGCTTCAGTACTTTCCTGATTCTCTCCACATAACTTCACGCCTACACTCAATTTTCCTATTTGTTACTTATTTTCAAACACTATGTAAGACAGAATTGCTTAGATAGATGTCTTTTTGTAATCAAAAATAGGAAAAAATGGGTCTTAATCCAACGAAATACCTAAGCTTAAGTTAAACTTTAAACAATCAAACAGTTACTTTGGGTAACACTAATCCAAATTTTTCAGCACACTAAACTTAACAGAACCGCGTCTTTACAGTCTATTAGAGAAATGAAAGAAGTATGCTCTTGGCACAGCACTGGACACAGCGGTATGCAATCGGCAGTTACTGCAAATCAGAATTATTCCTTCATTCTGGGCTTACAGAAATTGTTGAAAAATAATCAGCTTTGTTAATTATCACACTTTGAGGACATTACAGAGAACAAACACAAAAGGGTTATAATTAAAGTTTTAGTTGTCAATGCCCTTAGACAAGAATTTTACAGAGACAAAAGCTGTCACCAGCTACCTCTACGAGCAGCTGATTCCAGAAGGAAGGAAATCTTACCCTGAAAGAAAGTGAAATATAATGTGGAGAAATTTCAAGAGTATGAGTCAAAGAATCAAAAATGCCTAATTTGTTAATAAGAAAAGCCACTGATCAGAGTCAATCACTACTGATGTGTCATGGCAATGAAAGCTGAAAACATACTTAAATACTGTGAAATAGTCCCATATCTACAAAATAAATTGCTTTCCTGGGTGCATATAAATTTAAAGAGAAGATTAATGTAAGATGATTTACTTAAAGATCCTTAGACACATTGATATTTTCTGTATGTTTTTGGTAAATTCAGTTCTGTTAAAATACAGAAGGAAAAGGTTAACGTTCACATCGGCTTTCTGACAGATTAAATCAGCTTTTGCATCAGATGACAAAAAGAACGGTTTTGTGACATTTTACAGTCTAGGGAAGGAAAAGCTGAAATAATCAGCTTCTGTGAGAGTAGGGGAAGTTGGAGAGAGGAGGACAGGCTTTGAAGTAAGCGCACATGAGGAGGCACAAACCTTAGCAGAGAATAGGGACTGGAAACAAGGGTGTTAAAAAGGAGGAAAATTGTGTTTGAATCTCTGTATCAGAGAAATAAAATGAGGTGGTGGAAAATACATAAGAAGGAGAAATGAATGTCCAAGGAAATAGAATCTGAACTTTACAGAAAAAAAGAACAGAAAGGAATCTATTCATTTTTTTCTTTTTTATTTCCTTTTATTCTATTCTACACCCAGGCAGTAATCAATGAGAAGCCATTTTCCAATAATTGGGATGGCAGATAGACAGAATCCTTTTTTTTAGCTGAGAAGTATTGAGGACCACACTCATTAAAACCAAAAAGAAACATGAAGTTATCTACCTAAGTTCCACAGCTGTGAACTTGGAACACTGAGGCAGTAAAACCTAAGCAAAAACAATATTTCATGGAATAGCTTATTTTGCGTTCAGAAATACCTATATTTAGAAATCAATACCAGCACAAGTTTTCTGAATGTAGATGGGTCCCACAGCCTACCTACCTCCACCAGAACACATAAACCACTTCCGTGCTCAGTGCTTCAGCATCAAGTGACTCCATGGGCTCATGATTCTCACTGCCTTCACTGTCATCATGCAAACGAGTTAAGTTTCCAGAGGATAGGAAATCAATTTTCAAAATACAGAGTTTAAGAGCTCCTGTCGCAGGAAAGCTTCTTCCTTCCTACCCATTCCATGTAACAGAGCTCAAGATTTTTCTACAAAAGTAAGAATAGCCTGGTTCCTACAGAGCCCTTGCTGCTGCTTGCCTAACTTTGCTGCAGAGGAATTTCTGAGCCCTTTAAATCCCAGCAGACACAAAAAGATGGGCATGTAAGAAAATATGCTTCTGTCTAGGTTTAATTCCCTTCCTTACTGACATTCAGTAAAATCAAAGTGACATATACCGGATTAAATATCTTCATTGCTGTTGCACAGCTACAGCTATGTTGGATTAAACATGCATTGTAAAGATACAGCAAAACAAGGTATGTCCCATATAAATGGATCCATCTTGGATCTTATTTTTCTCATGAAAGCTCAAGAAAGTAGCTACATAAGATTTAGAAAATACAATTAATGGTTCTCCAAATCCTTCTTATTTACAATCTCATACCCTGAGCATGTAATACCTTATGGAGCAATGCTGCCAATTCTGTTAGGCACCTTTCTTATTTTTTAGCTCAAACTAACAGAGGACTCATTTTTTGACTGTGCTGTATGACCACTTGGAAGTATTTTAATTTCATTCAAAAACTGCATTTGTGCCACATCACAATTCTTGGATTTTTCTTTTTAAGCTGATACACAAAGTCACATTTTTCATACGATCATTTATTGTCCAAATACATCCAAGTATCTTCTTATTTTTACATTCTTCTTCATTATTTAGATTTTTTGAAAAAAATCTATATTAGGTTTTTACAAAATAGCTGTTAAAACATTTCAACAAAACTTTTTGGTTTTTTTGAGTTACCTATATGAAAATAATAAACAGACATTAAATTCTTGAAAAACTGCCATTAAAACAACTATGAGATATGTCTCTTAGCAACAATGCTCCAGGGTTCCAAAACTAAACTTACTCCTTTGGCATGAAAACAAAACCTGGTAGAGGTCAAAATAAACCTGACTATAGGTGAGAGTGAAAATGAGACATGTGAATTCAGCCCAAACGCAGAGTGGTAGCACAGCTGTAAGTCAGGGCGAGCTCAGGAATCCCAAGGCAAATTTGCTGTCATTCTAAAGGCTTCTGCCACCAAGATACATTTTTCTGATCAACAGTATTTACAGGATCTCAACCTTTTTTTTTTTTTTCCATTTTATATTCCTGAGAAAAGCTTGGCACTGTTCTGGTAGCACGAGAAGCTTGCCCTTCCACCTCCCGCTTGTGGCACCAGGCTGACAACCACAGGTAACGCGTGGGGAACTGACACACCACATCTGCCTGGTGTCAGCCACAACTGGTTTCACTAGCCGGCTCCATCTTGTCCATTTGCTAAAGAAACAACCACAAAATAATCCAAGAAAGTATTTGGCCAAGTAATCAGTTTCTCAGATAATTTCAGATGGCACTGCTGACTGGTGCGAGTACCACCACACAAATTCAGTGTGAGCACGCTCCGAGCAGCACTGTAACTCCACGCTCTGCTCCGGGGGATAGAAACAATGGGCGAAGAGGCTGATGAGGGGACAGCATCTTCTTGCATTGAAGCTACGGCAATTCTGCTCCTTGGGGGAGCTTCAGCACAAAACCTACCCTAAAGCAAGTTTACAGCAGCACAGAAGTTCCTCTAAATCCTACTGATCCTGCTGACAGGCCTGAGAAAAAGTACTGTACTGTTTAAGCCAAGAATGTGATTTTTGATTTTTTTTTTTTTTAATAGGACATCATATAAGCAGTCTTAGAAATCAACCAACATAAGAGACACTACATGACACACAAAAAGTAAATACGCTTTGGTTTTCCAAATTATGATGTTCCTGCCTTACCACATCTTTTTTTTTTTTTTTTTTTTTTTGTCGTCAAGGTGGAAAAAAAGAAAAAAAAAAATCAGCTCTAACTTTTAATTCTGTGATTTGCATCAACTGCCATCATTACTGATTTTATTAACCTCCTACTGCATTCCTGCTGACAAAAATCAAGGCTCACTTATAGCCTTGCTGGTGAGTTGCTGGCTCAGTTCAGCCAGGTTATCATATCTGGTTGATATTAACGAAGCTTAATTTTCTAAAAGAGGAATATTTTATCTTTTTCTTTTAGGAACATTCAATGCTGTCAACCCCATCAGGACAAAAGAAGAAAAGGTTTTTAACTGAAGATGTGGTGACACTGACTAGGAATAATATCAAATTTTAATACAGATTCCATGGCTGTATCACTCTTAACAGGAAAAAGTGAGCTGGGTGAAAAGAGAGTTGATCAAATCCAACTGTACTCGGAGGAACATTTTGTGAAACACTCATCACTTAAGTCCTACTTGTCACTCAGAAAAGGAGTTACTCCACAGAATAAGTCTACTGCTAACCTTATCCAAATGCAAATATAATCCAGAAGGAACAACCTGTTAATTGAACAAAAACGCATGTCGCATATAAACGCTACCAGAATCACATACCTGAAACCCTCCCTCCACCCCCAGCCAACTCAACAAAAAAAAAATTGAAGCAACCACAGGACTGAAAAGCACATTCTTTATTTGGCCAGATTGTAAATAAAATAATGTAACATTGACGCCTTTTAGTGTAGCCCTACATGATTAAGAACCTGAACTACCAGCAACACCGAGCAAAACAGAAATTTTTTGCTCTGTGAGAAATTTCATTAAGATTTCGGCCTTGACCTCTCTGTTGTTGAAT
This sequence comes from Morus bassanus, assembly GCA_031468815.1. Taxonomy (NCBI): domain Eukaryota; kingdom Metazoa; phylum Chordata; class Aves; order Suliformes; family Sulidae; genus Morus; species Morus bassanus. Next base: position 12,154,477 of record CM062583.1, read on the forward strand.
GAATAAAGGACAGATCATTTTAAAATGGAAAGACAAAGTGAATGAAATAAAAACAAAGTAAATCTTTAATTAAGTCAGTCCTCTTTTGTTGCCTGGGTCAGGCAAAAGCAACAGACCATATGTTTCAAGTGACTAAATCTGCCTTCAGGTTTCTGATGAATATGTCTCTGTGGGGCTGTTTTTGTCAACGGCAACATTTTCTTTTTTACAGCTTAGAATTTGCTTACTGGCAGGCACCTGCTAATAACACCGCTACAAATTAGTAGGGTGCTCGAGAGTTTGGACACAGACTAAAAAGTAATTGAGAGGGTGGTCTAAAACACATCTAGGAACCATAATACCCACTTTAGCCCACTTCTTTCTTGTTTTGGAAATAATTTCTCTTTAGGACATTCAATTCATCAAACACTAACTGGAAATGTGAGCTATTTTCAGTTCTGTAACTAAGTAGTTAGCGAGCTCAGTTTCCAGTTCCCTTTACATCACTGCCACACACCTTTTGTTTCAGGCATGCATAGATACTATACCAAATTTTCATCCAATAACTCGGTAGTGAGAATTACTAAGAATATCAAGTTATAATAAATTCAGAAGATTTCCTCCACGTCACTGCAGTGCCATAGCACACGCAGAAGATGTAGAAGTCTAACCACGACAGGACGCTCATATCGCTATGGTTAAGCACAGCATGGGACCTCATCTGTCTCCAGAGATCTGAGATGCACTCCAACTAGGTCAGTCTCTCCTGATTGAAGTCTCTTTTCACTAGCTCCTGCCAGTTACTACATGTCTTTCAAACCTGTTTTGATTAGTTCAACCTTGCACTTGGCCAGGGAGCAGCACTAACCAAAGGCACCATCACACCACAGTGATTTATTGCTCCCAGCACTCAGTCAGCCAACATCCTCTCACAAACCTCTCTCTGCCAGACCGACCTCACCCTGTGCATATGTTTATGACTTAACTGACTTACCTTGAATCTAAGCATCATTTTTCACAGAGCAGATATGTTAGTGACTGCAGACAATTGACAAAAAAGAAATGGGAAGACCTGTGGACTATTGAAAGAACACTGGAAAGCCTTGGGTGTTTCGCTTTAATAGTATTCAAAGGAACATAATGACTTCGCCGGTAACTGAAATGGGCAGTTTCCACATCATTTATCCCTCTTTCCATCACACACATTTCCAAAATGTATTTTAAATATTTAAGTGTCATACAACTGCTATTAAGTGACTGTAGTTTGAAAAACAAGTCATGTGAAATTCAGCAAGCACCCTTGGATCAATGCTACATAGTTTCATGTTACATGTTTTTTTCTGTTCTTTTTTCGTGTTACAATCCAAAAGTTTTCTCCTCCTGTGTTAGGGAAATAATGAAAAAAATTCTTTGAAGTTCAGCAGGAAATGGTCTGTTTTACAAAGCAGATGAACTATAGGTTGTGGAGTCTCCTTCCCTGGAAACATTGAAAAGCTGGCTGAACACAGTCCCGTGCCCCCTGCTCTGGGTATGCCTGCTCAAGCAGGGGGTTGGATGAGACGATCCCCAGAGGTCCCTTCCAACCCCTGCCACCCTGTGAATCTGTGGCAGGGTTTTCAGAGTCATTGATCTTTGAGGGCAGAGGTAGCTACGTTTTAATCATTTGTGTCAAACCTGCCCATAATAAGGAGACATAAAAACTGTTTCTGCAGTTTATATTGTTTTAGTGATTGGACACGATTTATTTGGGGCGAAGTCAGCGGTTACACCAGCTTATACCCAAGTAAGGTTTATTTCAGCAGGTCAATACTGATGTACGGTGCAGTAACCCTAAAAAGAACGCAGACCATGGCTGTGTGTGAAACAGCTTTCATCCCTGTTCAAACACACCTGCTAACAATAACGCTGCTGTAACAGGGGCTCAGAAAAGTCCAGATGAGACTAGTTTCCTAAAACACAGCACTACAACATTCTAGACATTACACTTCTACCTAGAGTTTATTTTACCTGCTTCAGCCATGAGAATTAATAACTATTTTGAGACCAGTAAACTGCAGCTTGCTGTAGCAAAAGTGATGTCTTCCACCACCATGTTAGCAAGGAAATATAGTGCATGCTTCAATTTGACCTGTTCTGCCTGCACTATAGTGCTGCTGCTGCAGACAGATCACTTGGAGTATTTCTTATTTCCAGAAGGGGTTCCTCGAAGCGATGCCAATTAAATGTGCTCTCATCACTGTATATACTAGACTTCCTCTACAATTTTTCTTTAACATTTACTTTGTTTCACATATGAAGACCGTACATATCCAAACACATTTGAAAAGAAAACCTTCTCAGAAAACAAGATTTAGGTTACTTTATTTTTAATTTGGGAGAAAGAAATGCATCTTCAATTACTTTGGCAAAATCTTATCGGAGAAAAGCTAATTTATAATTGACACACAAAGGAAATCAGAGTTAAATACAAGGATAAAAATGGGAATTCCACCTTACGGAAATACAGATAAGCATGTGGGTCAAATTTAATAACTTGACTAAGCTAGCTGTAAATGACTACTTAAGAATGGTCTTCAAGAAATTGGGATACTTAATCTCAGGCCCTAAGATTAAAAGTATGGTCTGAAGCTCAGGACCCAGACTTGCTTTGATTGAATCATATTCTACCTGGGAAGTTTTAGAGGGAGTCAGAAACACATCTTCATCGTCACACAACAGTGTCTGTCAGAGTCAGAGAGGCAAAAAAAGACCTTGAATGCTGAAGTCAGTTTCTATTATAAATTCTTGCACACGAAGGCTTATTCTTTGCTAATTATTGCCTCAACTATGATGATGATGAATTCATTACTAGTAGTAAAAAAAAATATTTCAGTAACATCATATTATTAACATGTAACTCAACAGACTAGTAAACAGTGAAAATTGGTGCTAGAGTTTAAGTGGGGTACTTAACTGAAAAGTGAATGAATACAGAAACTTTCTCACTGCAGGACAACGCACAATCTACTGCATTTGGCTGACCATTATTCTTCAAAATCCTGACATTAACAGCCATGCAAATGATACCTTAATTACTGTCCCTTTACCGCTTTTTTCTTAAATGATTTCTCCGAAATTGATAAACTGATAATCTGAACTTACAAATTCTACAGCAACTTCCACCAAGGATGTCAAAGAGCTTTATAAAGTGAATTAATCAATTAATCAGAGCATCACAGTGACGTATTTTGTGCAAGGACATAGCAAAATACAAATGCAAATCTGGAATACATATAAAAGGAATAAACACAAATGTCATCATAACAGAATTGTACTTTGTAATTCAGGTGTAACTGAGCCTGAAAATTGGTGAGTACATAAAAAGAGAAGGGTTTGGGTTTGTTTTTTTTTTTTTTTTTTAGAATTACTCCTTTTTTCATCCACAATACAAACTGAGAGAAAAATAAAGGAAAATGGAACTCTGTGAAAAGTAAATTCCATTCTTTATAGAATCATAGAATCATTTAGGTTGGAAAAGACCTTTAAGATCATAGAGTCCAACAGCAAACCCAAAGCTGCCAAGCCCATCGCTAAACCATGTCCCTAAGCACCACATCTACGTGTCTTTTAAATACCCCCAGGGATGGCGATTCATCCACCTCTGTGGGCAGCCTGTTTCAATCCCTGACAACCCCTTCTGTGAAGTAATATTTCCTAATATCCAATCTAAACCTCTCCCGGTGCAACTTGAGGCCATCTCCTCTCGTCCAGTCTCTTGTTACTTGGGAGAAGTGACCAACCCCCACCTCGCCACAACCTCCTTTCAGGTAGTTGTAGAGAGCGATAAGGTCTCCCCTCAGCCTCCTCTTCCCTAGGCTAAATAAGCCCAGTTCCCTCAGACCATATCATCCCATGTGATGGTCTTAAAGTAATCAGCAAAATCTGTATCTTTAACAAAAAGACTCCTGGGTACTTTGACCTGTGCAGCTGATTATGGACTCTGCTTTGCTGTTCACTTATTTGCCTTTTCTAGATCTTTGCAAGGACCAGCTATGCCTGGAGCTCCCTTAAAGCAACACAAATCACGAAGTGCTCCTCCAAAGTCAGTAATATCATGCTTATTTTGGACAGCAGTGGCACTGCAAATCAGCCTAAGTATTTGTCACTCATACAATGATAAATAGCAATCATACAATTAATAAAGACATTTCCGAGCTCCAGAGACTTCCTGGAGGCTAGCCTTATATACCAGTACTCATTATGCTAAGTAACAATTTGTCCAGAGACCTAAAGTGATTTGCCCAAAGTTGAAAAAACAGACCTACCCCAGCTGCAGCTGCAGGATACAAGCAGGAGCACGAGAGATTTCATTGTATTTATAACACTATAAAATGACAATCATTAACAAAGTTCTCAAATTTTCTTGTAAGCGTTGATATTTAATATGCAACCCTGCCACAAATACATTCTAGTTCAACAAATACATGAAAAAATAAGGCTTGCTAATTCTCAAGGTTAGCATAATCAACAACTTCAATTTTTTTCAAGTGTTTTATTGAGACTTATGAAAAAGAGTAAATGTATAAGTTTATACACTAATATTTAAAAAAAAATTTTGTTCTTAACTAATGATCTTTTATTAGAGAAGTATGTCATGAGAGAAGAATAGTCTTTAGAACAAGTAGCAAAAAAACCCACCCCAAAACCAAAGCCAGGATATTACCGTAAGGAGACAGCAGAAGTCTTCATTATCAGCAGAAATGAATCGAACTTGAAGGAAACCTATAGATTCTAATTAACCTTCTGTCTCTGCACATCATTGTCCAGAACGTTTATGCAGCCACACAACTGACCAAGTAATGGGTTAAAATGTGCACCACAAAGAGACGTCTACATCAAATTATAAATCAAGACTTTTCTTTTGCTTCTAAGGTAGAGTCTACGGTAGCTTAAAACCAGCTTGTTTTGCTTGGCAGATTTCCCATGAGAGCTATTAGCATAACATTTATCAAAAGTATTTCAATATGTGAGGCCTCATTTCAACAAAACCCAGCAAAACAGCTTAACTTCAAGCCTGTGAATTCAAGAGAACTATTTATATTCTTTAAATGATTTACTTAGAATCAGACCCAAAATCCAAATCCCAGTCCCTGGCCTCAAAATGTACTCAAAACTCAACTAGACTTTCCTTTAACTCTATGCACCATGCACATCGCACGCAGATGCCTTTCCAGCTTTTCTTTATTTTGGCTGGAAGCTAACAATCAAAAATATTCCATAAAAAGAGAATGCACGATATTGCTATTCTGGACAAGATAGGATGAAGCGCATATCTCAACACTGTTTCATGCAACATTGTCCATTTAAAAAAATATGTTTAAGATTCAGAAAGCTCTAATTATCTACTCCCCAAATCAAAACTATTTAGAGCCACATTCATCATTCAAATAAGTTTGTCTGTCAGAAGACGATCACACTATGAGTCACCATTACTCTTTCTTCCTGTTTTTCTAAGCACAGACAAGCTATATCCAAAACATATTTATGCTCTGCTGACCAAAAAAATCGGCGATGGAAAGCCATGCAAAAAGTAGCGTCTCCCACACTTCGGCAGCACTCTAAACAAGTAAACATGTTATTTAGAAAGACTTGCAGGCTGACTAGATGTGCTTGCCAAAAAGCCTGCAATAAGAGATAAAATGCTCCATAACAGTAAAGTGAGTTTATAGTCCTCTCTCATTTAGCATCATTTCTGCTCTGCACTGCAAGCCAAGGACGCGGGGAAAGAGGCATGTTGGCCCTGTCACAGTGATCTACTGTCAGATATGATAATATCTGGTGAAACACCGAGAAGAAAATGTTGGTTGTGGTTCTATTTCACAAACCCTAAAACTGCAGAAATAATTTATTTCTGTTGCACAACTACTACCCACACATTCCTTCCCGGCTACAAATTTTGGCTGCCACAGAAACCCTGTCTCACCCAGTGCTCTGAAACTCAACAGTGGCACCTAGTGGCTATTCTTTATCACATCTAAGAACCTACAATATTCTAGGGGGTTTTGTGGACCACTTAAAACCAATTTTCATTTGTTCAACTGTCTAAAAATATGTACAAAATTATTCTCATTAAAAAGGCTCTGCTATCTCCACCTACCAACTTCAGAAAGTTAATTTTTTCATTTCTATTTTCAATCTGTTTCAGGTTCTATTCTGCTCTTTTGGGGTTTTGGGGTTTTTTTGGTTTGGTTTGTGTTTGTTTTTTTTTTTTTTTAATAGGACATCTCCTTTCTAATCAGCTGGGCATTATTTTAATAGCCCTTCTCTGCTCTGTAAAACAACAACAGCAGCTGCTGCTTAAGCCTTCCCCCCAGTTTAAGGGTATTTCAGATTGGTGTTCTGACCGGAGAAATTTAAACAGAGCGCTGAAAGCAAATTCTACTTTTTATATTAAATAACATGCTAGATCTTTTCTAGAACACAAAGTTGAACCCCTGTCCCAAGGAGTTCACAGGCAAGGTGGCAGAAGTATGGATGTTAAAAAGATATGACAAAAATATATAAACCTGCACTAAAACAATGTACACGTCACCAGTTTAAGCATATTAAATTGCATTTATATGTGCATTTGTTCTAGGGTTTAAAAGCTTACCACCTTCTTTGAGGTAGATCTGGCTTTAAGCTCAGAACCAAACATGCCAGATGACAACTGTGCACATGTGTTTAACACACGAAGGAAAACCTCTTCTGACAGCCTCAGCTCTGTATTTACTGTACAAACTTGTATTTATTACCTCTATATAGAGATGTCAAGCATATTTTTGCTTCTCTTCATAGCTGATGCCCTGTAATATCTTGATATTGTTTTCAAAAAACTCTTGCACTGACGAGATGGCATAGTAAAGTACCTCCTCCTCGTCCTCATCAAATTTGCAACAGGACACTGGGGAAGGGCCATGGAAGGCTGTTGAGTAGCTAAGCTGGCGGGTGTAGGTGTGAGAGAGAGTACCTTTTCTTCCCTAAATTTTACAGAGCGTAATCAGCTGCCCACATTTCCAGCCGTATGTAGTAGTACAGTTCCCTGAGCAAAAGAAATGGGCTGCTTGCAAAAAAATAGACAATTCACCTGGCTGTTGTTCAGGAGGTTGAGTGGCCAAAGCCTCTTCCCCCTGGAAGCTGTACTTCACCAGTACCCACACACGAAATTAAAAAATGACAAAGGTTTCCATGGACACTGGCTAAAATTAAACAGTGCATTGGTGACAGCATCAGTTCTTTATTATTTTCTTCCTCCATTAAAGGTGCTTCTAAACATACATAAACAATAGGTAACTCAAACAACATCAATCTGAATGGTGTCTCATGCAGAGGTCTCTAGGCTCACCATATTACCACTTCATTAGATAAAAGCTAGATTGAATAGACAAACCTCATGTCACGTCCTTAAGGTCACTAAAATATAGCATAAACGGAGGAAAGAATTCCAGAGCTGATGGTTCGCCATTGAGAAAATTCTGGTTTTAGTCCTTATGCGTTTTAATTTACAGGATGCATTGAAAGCTACTCATTTACTTCCAATATGCCATGCGCTGCAAAAGTAGGCTTTACAGGTAAAGCTCATCATGTTGAATTGTACCCAGAAGCAATTAAAAGAGTGGCACAGGCTCTAATGAGCGGAGGGGAAGCACAGGGTCTACCATTAGCACTGCCGGCGCAGTGCACACATCCCCAAGTCACGGAACGTGACTGCACACCAAGTCCCTGCTCTGCAACACCGCACCCATTTGACCATTCCCCAGAAACATGACCAAGGTGTAGCAGGTAAGTGTTCTAAGCACATACCGTTGTATTCAAAACATACATATGGCTGCTGTAACAACTTGTCATAATATTAAAAACACACATCCATATTTAGGACAGCAATCTAAGGAAACCCAGAACGAGTGCAGCTTATATAGATATAACTGCCAAATGCTTTAGACGTATGGTAAAAAATTACGCAAATACCTATCTGTTTTAAAAATATTTTCCTGGAAGGAGTTTCCTCTAAATGCATTATAACCCCTTCAAATGTATCCTACTCTTAATCAGAACCATTGCACTGGTTGGAACACTCCTCGCAGAAAAAAAAAAAAAAAAACAGCCAGGAGAAACAAAACACCAGAAACAAGATATGATACAGAACCTGTGGAGTTGGGACCTAGAATTATAGGCTTTCTGGTGTAACTTTGTACAATGTCATGGGCCAGCCTGCCTGCCTGCCAAATCAGCACTCAACTCATGTGGACAACTGAGTTGAAATGATATTATTCCAGGAAGTCCTCAATATCTTAATTTTAGATATTAAAACAACAACAAAACTAACAAACAAACAAATGATTCCAGGCCCCGAAGCAAAAAAATACTTAAGTATCTATTGAGAAGCTTACATAAGAGTTGCAAATGCTTCATTTAATTTGAACCCTAGCGCAGAATGCTGGCACAGCTCTTACCTATGATCTGAGAACATGTTTCTTAAGGCAGGCAACTTCATCTCCATAGTTGACACTGGTTTTATGTTCCCTTCCTACTTCAAGTCACACCTATCTGCAGTGAAATCCTGGTAATTAGGTATCAATATCAGGAAAGGTGAAGCAGTGATTTTTCTCCATTTTCTATTTCCGGCACTCCACCTCCCCCCGGTTAAGAACTAAGGCTTTCTTCCTCTCCAAAAAAACCACCTTTCAAAAGGGTTCATAAGTCTTTTTGGTAATAGATGCCACCCTTCCAAAAGCTAGGATCTAAACTGGAACATATAAACTCATATTCATGTTCAGAAAGGAAAAAGAATTTATTTTCAGAAGTAATGAACACTACAGCATTTTCATACGTGGCACTGACGAATCAGAGCCCTTGTACTTTATATCATTTCTACAACCTCTGACTTCTTAGGCTGGAATTGGAATACTGCAAACCCCCGAGGTCCAGCAGATACCAGCAATATGCACCCTAGGTACAGGGCTTGGTTTTCACTGGAGTGACAGGGTTTGGCTGGTGAGGCGGTACAGAGAGATTCACTTATTCAAAGGTTTTGAAAATTAGAGAAATAAATAATCTTCAGTGTTTCTTTATTGACCACAGTAGCTCGGAAGAGTAACTGAAACCGAGTGATGGAGGTATAGGCAGCCCCTCCTGCCCTCAAGTGACCCAGCAGCTGTTTTCCAAATGCAGTTGTTTTGGAAAACGCTATGCATTTAAAATAATTATTCCAAATATTCATAGCAGTTCTTTGCTATGATTATGATGCAAAACTGTGTATCTTTCCTCTATTCCTAGATATTTTCCTTGAACAAACTACATCACTATCACCTTTTCCAGCATGAAAACAACCCTTTATAAACATCTCTCTAAAGTAAGCTGACTAGACTGTTGATCTGAAAGAATTGGACACGCAATTCCCATTGATAGGCAGTGGATTTTTCTGAATAGCCTTGTCCTTAACTAGCAGGACTCCATAAAAATAATTGTGTTTGTAAAGATGCACACAGATCCAGGATTTTCTGGAATAATAAGTGTTGATGTAACAATCTCATTCAAATTATCAAATTTATTTTAGCTCTTGCTTTGCACCAAAGCATATATAAAGAAATCCTCCATCTGCTACTGCAGGAATGACTTCTCTCCCTAAAATACCTTACATGTCCATAGCAAACTAGGCCTAAATAAGGATTCATTGCCATAGATTAACTGCACAAAAGGCTGCTTTTGTGTCTGTGCATGTTTATTTCAGAACAAGACACTGTGTAATTATTCAAAATACATAAAAAAATCCAGTGTGCGTTGATAGGATTCCCAAAGGCATCCCATTTTAAGTGGAATATGCCTGCTATTAAAGTACTCCCTTTTCCAGTTAAGAACCAAACACAAAATTCAGTAGGCTTCCAAAAAGTTACAGAGTACAAATAAGAGAGCTGTTTTCTATTACGCTGATCAGTAGACGGATATGGCTTAATCTGCTTGTTAGAAGAGAAATACCTTGCCAAAATTAACAGATCTAATACCTTAATCTGTTGTACCACACACGTTAGCCTATTAGTGAGTAAATTATGGAGAAATCCAGACAGAGAACCACACACAATAATGTGCTTAGCAAAGACATGCGGTGCCTTCCAGCATCTGCAATTAACTATGAATTACAGAGACCTCAAACACCAACAGCTTGCTCAGTTAAAACCTCATTTTGTTTCCATGCTGGTTTCATTGCATCTCAGAATGACTTGAGCTCCTGAGAATAAAATCCAGCCCATTCTTTCTTATGCACAGTGTGCACTAGTGCTTGCAATAGGTTCAGTTCTACTGGATGAAAAGAGCCAGATGAAAATATCATCAGTAGGGTGAGAAGCAAGTAACCCTAAAACCCTAAAAACTCACGATGCTCTGACCCAGACTTCTGCATCCCCTGAGAAAGTTGCATCCAAAACATAACAAAGATATTTTTTGCATTATTGTTAGAAGTCTTATTACTGAAGAAAGCATGGAGAAGTAGTACACAATGTTGTGACAATCGCAGCGATCTACTCTTCTGGATTCCTAGCTACTATTTCTTCCTGCACTGTGTCCATCACTGGATGGCTGAGGACAGTACCAGCAGCCTCAACAAGTTGCACAAAGCTCTGACCATCTCCTCCAGTTCATGTCCTGTTAGCAAAAATGCTATGACAAACAATCTTCGCACGCTAAGACCTCCATCTTCAGAAATATCAGTGTGGCACTTTCTTAAGTACTAAAATTCACTTGCAAAAGTGAAAGTCTCAAAGGCTCCAATGATATAACTTCATCTGTTGATTCAATATGATGGAAATGTTTCATACATTTGTATTCATATCATATTCATAATGGTTCCAAAGGAGCTACTTAATGTCAATTAAATGCTATTATAGTGTCAAAGGGAGTTCATTTTCAATATATTTTATTCTTCCTTAATACTTTGTTGCAGTACTTCTACACTTTTATTTCAATAACAGTACAGCAAAGTTAGCTGACTACAAATGAACCGAAATAATGAACAATTTCCTTTTGTTCCCAAAGCAAATTATATTTGCACTTGCCTGTCTGCCTGTCCAGTCTAAAACATGGTCTCTTCTCTTTTTCCTCCAATACTGAACAAGCCAAAAGGAATAATTGTATAAAAAGTGTAATAATATATGAACCACTGTCTGAGTAGGTCCTCTTCCTCCTTGATATATTTCTAATGATGTTTTGTCTCTTTTCTGGCTTCTACACTTAGCTACTGAGGATAAACTCATTCCTTTTTGTCTTTTTCTTGACCAGCGCTTCATTCTCCCACCCTGCAGCTGGTTCTAAGCACTCTCTCACTGTAACCATTTCTCTGATACCTTCCTAGCAGTTCCCTGCTTTAATTAACAAGTCACAACAGTCTTCCTCTTGGTTTTTTTCCCCATTAATTGGCAGAACACAGTTCTCCTGGCACTCAGACTGTTTTTTTGAGCTAATTATGATGTAATACCTCTTTTGTCCACTCCTCACAATCAGACTCACACAGATCTGTACCCTGTAGAGATTTATTTAGTTATTTTTATTTAACCAGACCTGTGCTTTTCGTCAACTTTTTCTTAATAGCAGTACACGCTGCTATAGACCAGTACTTGCTAAACGGTCCCCAATGTGATGGGAGTTTCTTTTATTATTTATTTATAAATGCTTTCAGATTTGTCTCACATCTGTTCCATATGAACTGGCGCAGAAATGACTGACCCTGTGGTGCAACAAATCTGACGGAAAAGCATGAAGTTCTTTCCAGGTTACATCTGGTCTGATTGATGAAGGTTAGATTGACGGGGGTGAGAGAGAACAAGACAGTGAATATTTCTTTTCTCCTACAAGCCCTAGAAAAGACCAGTTAAGTGTGAACTTCACAATTTGCTGCCCACTGTTACATGTTTCAAATAATGTTTTTGTGTCTCTAATGACACCCTCCTTTCTAATTTCATGTTTATATCCACCTGCTTAACACAGAAAAGCACTGGTTAAGAGGGCGATAGGGGATCAGTTACTGAGAAAGGGTAGAAAGGGTCAGTTTTGCAGCAGAGTACCTCACTCCTGCAGCAAGAGACTGTGCAGCGCCTTCTTGTTTTTTCAGTAGAAATCACCCTGCTTCCCTGCTTGGCAGGAGAGGAAATTGAAACCTAGGTCCATCCTGACATACCAGAATACATTTAAACTTTAGGTCAATTAGCCCCAGAGCTTATGATTGCTTCTCTGTCCTGTGGCTTAGATACAGCTACTGTTACCCCTTTTGCCTCAAGAAAGTCACATATTTGAGACTTCACCATGTGCTTGCTATAAGGAATTAATGATGAAGTTTATTCTTTTTAATTTACAAGCAATTATATGAAGTCTAATTTTGCAAGCCTAGCACTTAAGCAGGGCAATCACCCTGTTCACAGTTTCACATCTTTTTCCAGACAACATTTTGCCCAAAAGCGGATCATATTCCCAAGAACTTGTTCTCAGAAGAATAATTTTGCACAACAGTTAGTGAAGACTCCATTGCCTTTGGCCAGCTTTGTGATCCAGAGATGCACATCCTCCTGGAGCCTCTAACTGCACTTCCAAGACATTTCTTGTCTCTGCTGCCTACCAGCTTTTCCTTTAGTCTAGTACCTTGACTTCTACTTTTATACTAACTTAGTTAACAAAGGGTTTTAACAATGTTTTACGTTGATAAAAGTATAAATGGTAACTAGGTTGCTCAGTATCTTCAAGACGAACTGTGTTTGCCTGAAAACATTCCTACTTATAAGCACCTTCAAACGTAATAATACATAATTTACCGAGATGACCCATTAAACTGTAGCATGAATACATTTATAAACATTAAGTCACAGTAAAACAAAGGCACATTCAATTGAGAAAACAATTATATGAAATTACAATGATAGGGTTGTGTAAAAGCAACCGTGGAACTTAGTTCTGAATACAAAATTCTGATCAAAAGGAAGTAAATTGAGAGGTCACTCTTAAATATTCCTGCATGCAGAAATGCCAAAGTAATTTTGTACCTGGGGTTGCAAACAGAAGGTGCCATTTTCCAGAGGTGATTACGGATGGACGGATACAGAAAGACTGTTCATGCTAAAGGATGTAGCTAGAAAGTGTTCAAGATCTGGAATATGCAGGATTAATACTGAATATTTCAACCATAATTTCATGAATTCAACAAATGCCAATATGCCTTACTCTCCCTCCTGTTCTCAAGGAGCCAAGAATATTCTAAGGTGATCTACAAGACCACTTGTCTTTGACCAATTATTCTTAAGCATGATGCAAACATGTGCACACTAACTTAGGCTCTGTTTCTTAGAAGAGGCTTACTCACAGCATGCAGGCTTGAACAACTTGGTAAGGCTGGCTGCTTCTTTGTCATAATACTTAGAAAACTCATGGCAGATATTTTAAATAACAATAATTGTAATCTGCCATACGCCTTTCAGAGCCTTAGCATAAGCTTTTCTAAAAACCAGAAAAAATAGAGGTATTGCAAGTTAGTCAACCAAGACAAATACATAATTTTGAGAACCTTCATAAATACTCTTTGAAAAGTGTTTGTTATTAAGTCTTTGAATAGTTACTTCGAACGTTCCTTTCTAGTTTCATAATGGATTCCAAAAGCTTTCACTTCAGACATGAGCTATAGCATACTACAAAGGTACAATAACCTCACCAAGGTACTTTTTTCCCAAATGGAAAAACACCCAAACCTGTTTCTGGAGCTAAAGAAACAGTTTTTCTCCTAACAAGTCAGATTCGTTTCTCTGTAAAGATGCAATGGACACAGGAAGGTTAAGCCACAGTAAAGAGGGATCTCTCATCAGCTCCAGCTTTTAAAGTAACATTTTGTGAGGGTTTTTCTAGCTTGCTGTCAGCCATTAGACAACCAAGCACTCCTAATGCTTCCCTGTTCTTCCCATGCCAGTGGCAAAAATGTTCCATTAATATAAAAATGAAACTGGGCAGCAGGCTCTACTTGCTCAGCACTGTCAAGAGAACAGAAGAGTAGAACGATCTTCTGTACAGTCAGAAACCAGATTAAATAACTAAGAAAAACCTCCCCAGAACAGCTCAAAGTGACTTGCTGAATAAAGACAGCAGTCATGCTGCTTCCCTGACGTTCTATGGAAAGATGACCTCTCTGAAGATTTCAGATCTTTCCTATGAACAAACACAATTGTTCCAAACAGGAAAAAACCTCCAAAAGTTATGATTGCAAAAAGGGATAAAGACAAAAGATTTTAACTAACTGAGCCTGTATTTAATGCCTTAAAATACTGATTTAGCAAAAATGGCTTTTTGAGCCTTCACTAGGAAAAAAGTAGTGCATTTTACAGAAAAGTATGCAGTCAACAACGCCAAACTCATTGCAAATAAATACTTTTCTTTCAGTAAACTCACTGTATGTGTTAAAACCCATTTCTTAAATGAATTGTGTTACCGTACAACAGAAATTCTACGAAGTGTGCTTATTTCCCCGTATGCTGAAGGACCCTTCAGACCATACTCTCACTTTTCCTGCTGCCTATCTTTTTGGAAACAGCAATAATCATACAACTGTGCTTTTAAACATTAGCTTTTCAAGAGTCCCTTTAAGCCCCTGCTTATATTGAAGCATATTAGCTAAGCCCTATCAAACTGGATAAAACTGCTGGGATTTGGTGCTACAGAACACAGTACTACTATCAAGAAAGGTGATTCAATTATTTTTTTTTTTTTTTGGACTCCTTTCTCTGAACACATCCAGCACATCACAGTAAAACACTACCCAAGTGCCTCTTGCATTCCACCCTCTCTTTAGTTAAAACACCAACTCTTTGCATGGTTTTATGCAGTTTTGTGATGTATATACATCAATTGTATCTCTTTCCTGCACCTGGGATAAGTAAGTGGGTTTACGTTTGGTTGTGGTTTTTTTTTTTTTTTTGTTTTGTTTTGGGTTTTTTTGGGGTTTTTTTTGACATATGTATATCACGCTTACCTTTCCTAAGCCTGATATAGGTAATGGAGATGGGTTTAACACTACCGTAATAAACGTCAAAGAAATTTGCTCTTTACAGAGATAAGCAACTCTCTTCAGAAACACTTTCCAGCTATCTGGAGAAACATATACTTCATAATCTCTGTTGCTCAATTTATCATTGCCTATTAATTTTAAAAGCAGAAAAAGTCTATGTAGTAAACTCATGTTTCTGATATGTGGAATACATATTATTTTCATTTTCAATTATTACTACCAAATATCTACTGGAGTGTTAATATTTTGTTGTAATACATGGAGATCTGCAAATCTCTCTAGTCTACATGACTGAGAAGGCTAGAACAAAAGTGAAAAATAAATATGCCAAGAATCATAGCAAGGGTTTCAGCATCTGTTGATCCACTTGGTTTCCCACAGCAATCTTTCATTACATGACTGCAAATTACTCACGCATATTCTTTGTTCCTAATTATGGGCCTCAATTTTATGAAAGCCTCTGTAATTCATAACAGGTTACCCTTTAGATTCAGTGCAAAACGAATCACCCTTGGAGAATGAAGCTCCTGTAGCTCAAATTGGTTTTAGCCATATAATTTGACAGCAATATGAACTCAGGAATATTTCTGGTTTTATTCTTGTGAAAGGCAGTACCATGGAAAAATCCAAAGAGACTGACAAGCAGTACATATAATGCACAAGCAAATCTAACACTGAAGAAAACAGAAGTAGAGTAGTAGAACACATTGCCACAGTAGCTAGACATAGAACTCAAAAGTAAGGATGTATGGGGCCACGGAAACATCTATTATGTTTCGGCAAGAAGCAAAAACTATATGTTTCAATAGCTTTGAGCCAGCCAATAATAAATAGGGTGATAAAAAAAAATAATACTTGAAGATTAACCCATAACTACCCTTTATAGGATAAGCTTGACCGTACTTTCTTTCAAAGCATCTGCCATGTTCCAACATCACAGGAAGAACTACTGGACTAGACCTTATACACAATAACATTTCAAAGCTTTAAGAAAAATCTCACTTCCTATGATTTCCACATTGTATGTGGGAGAGAAGTAAAAACAATGATATCTGCAGAATATCTATACTACTTATTCTCCAACATGTATTTTTCTGCAGCTTTTTAAAAGTTGAGACTGCTGGTCCAGCTCCTTTTGAAATACAAAGGAGAAGGTAGTGCTGTTTGTGCGCGTGAAAATGAAGCTATCAGTAGGATTATTATAGTGTCTCTGAAGGGTTGACTTTTTTCCCCTGACTTTATACTGTGCCCATGAAAATAAGGCTATGATACAAGATTTGACTCCCTAAGGCCATCCCAGTGTTAAATAAGAAATCTAGATTCACATCTGTACCATTTATTATATATAACTGCATGACTGAAACTTACAGTTATCCCTCCCTGGAGTTTCTGTTTTAGTATTTTTCTACACTCTTGAGGGCTAACAACTCTGAATCAGTTTGTATTACAAGGCAATAGATGAGTCAGGCACTTAAGAATGAACAAGAGCTCTAGTCCCAACTACGCATCGAAGCCTGCAGAAATGAGAGACAGCATGTTTCTCCACCTGCATGAAGTTCTAGCTGAAACCAGTTTGCAGGACTGAGCCCAGTGATGAAATACAGAAGTGTACCGCTACAGAACAGAGGCAATATGTATGGGTTCAAGTTTTCATTCTTTAAAAAGTTACTGTCTGGTTGCCTGAACCAATTCAATTCTTTTGAAAACCCAAACAGGCATCTATCTGCAAAGACTACAGGCTTTCCAAAGCCTGCAAGTTATTTCTTCATACTTCATTTTCACTAGTAAGATTTGAGCAACTTTACCGGCTCAGCCACAGAAAGGTTTCATGAGTATAAACACAGTGGACAGTGATGAATATAATGGTGAGACTATGGCGACTAGGTAACTAAATTTCTGGTTTTCATATGGACAGATTCTCTCTTCAGGGTGCTGCCTAAGTTAGGGAAAACAAGGTTATTAAAAATGCAGAGCTTGCAGCTCTTCTGCACCTTTGCTCTCTGAGCTTCAAATGGTGTAGTGGTTCCTCATGCATTTTTGTCCTGAACCAGTGAGGAAGAATTTCCAGGGCACTGAAAACGTATCAAAGTGCTGACATCAGCTGAGTGCTCCACATTGACATTTAGGGGATTGGAGAGTATCAGGCTAAAGCCCTCCTGTGTCTAGAGAGATTTAATGTCAGCAGCGTGGTTGTATCATGTTCACTGCATTAGTCCTAGAGAGTTCTTCCAGATGCATTTCTAAAACTGCTAGTGCATTTAAGATAAAGGAAATTAGCTCTGCCAGCAAAAGTAATGAATAATATATTAATCAATTAGAACTTTTATGGGATAGGTAATTACCCAGACCTTTAAGAAGGTATTAGAATATCTAGCATCACCTTCAAATCATTGACATCTGGAGTCACAGATTTCCAAATCCTGATATAACTACTACAGGTGTACCAAATTTTAAAGGGCCCTTAATTATGAATCACAAATGGTCTAAAAACCACCCAAGTAGGAAGACTTTTTTCTTCCTTTTCATGGAATCACTACACTTTGTCTACTAAGATGATAAATTAATCTAATGAGAACTCAAATATAATAGAATTTCAAGTGTTTTTCCAGATAATCTTCCTCCAGTAATAAGCAGTAATCATCTGCTACAATTATGTATACCTAGAATTATTAAATACAAATGTCTAATGTCGATGTTTAATTTTGTCTGTTCCTTTTTTAAAACATGCAGAAAAATTAAAATTTTAGAGAACTCATACTAAGGACACGTACCAGATACACTCTTAAACTGTCAGATTACCACACAAGAAAATCTGACTCTCGTATTCTGGCCTTTTCTCTTCTACACTCTTTTTATTTAGATTCAAGTAGCAGTGTGATGCTTCTGTTCCACCTACCTGTCATCTTTGAAGCTGATTTTTAAATCCGTTAACCTGATTAGTCAAAGTAAGTCGTAGCCTGAATAGTAATTTAAACACAGTGTAGTGTAATTTGGAGAATAGGGAGTTTATTGTAAATGACAGTGCGTAGACGTGTATATGTCTCACACACATTCTAAAACAGGCACAGCATTTTAAATTTTAAGGCTAGTTCTATATAGTAATTTAGACCTAGTCAGAATTAATTAGGGAAGTTATATTTTCCAAAAATAGATTTTAAGAAGTAACACCAAAGATGTATTTATAAAATTTTAAAAAGTAACATCTCAAGCGTATTACAAATTTAATGGCGATTGTTGGCGGACTGTTATGATTTTGGGAGGAATTTTGCCACAGACAAAACAAGTAGTGTAGATGTGCAACAGCTTCAAGACATCTTTTGCATGATCCTTGGGCAGAGACATCATATGCAACCCTGAGGTCCCTGAGACCTTTCTGCAAACCTGAAGGCAAAGTCAGACGGTGACACACAGGTGGCTGCCTCAATCCTTTAGGAAATGTTGGACTGCAGTAATTTTAAGTTTCTGGCCATAAGGAAGTCAGGATATAAACAAAACTTAGGTTAATAGCAGGTTTAAGTGAAAAAGTTGCTTTCTTTCAAAATCTAGGCAATGCAAAAAACCTCTTCTTGTCAAGTGTTTTATTTCCAGCAACATTGCTCTCTGTGGGCTCCACTCCACCTATTGTTTGAAGTCTCTTCACCCACTGCACAGAGCCTGTGCTAGCATTCTTGACTACTATGAGGGGTTTATTTTTAAAGCACTCCTACTAGCTAGGGACATTAGATGCATCAGAAATGAGATATTAGGAGCATTTGCAAAATCTGCTTTGGCAGCTCGTGAACTCTCGAAGCAGAACTAGAAGAACCCAGGACTTGGCTGGGTTCCTCAGCTAAAAGTCAGGGGAAAAGGAGCGTTTGCTCAGGAGGAGGAAGCTGCACTCGTGGATCCCAGTGTGTGGCTGCTCCCCATCATTTCAGTAATACTGAGCTTCAGCTTCCTTTTCACCCTGTGCTATCTGTTTAGACTGTGGTCTCCTCTGTGGATTTATATACGACATATAGAGAAGAATGGTGCAAAATAATTTTATTAACAAGTTCGCTACTGTTGCAATCGAAAAAAAGATGGATTTTAACAGATATAACGCAACAGTCACAAAAAAATTTTCAGAATCATGACACCTGGATATTCAGTGTATTCAGCAAAAATTATTTCATTTCTGCCAGCTTATTCAGTGATAGAATTGACTTGCTATTACTTTAAAAATGGGATAGGCCTTTTCCATACAAATCTAATGGCACAGAAATCTGATCACAGACTTCGAGTTCAGGACCTGAATTCGATAGTTGAGGGCAAACCTCACCCCACTTCTTCGGCATTTCCTTCATAATACATGGCAATATTTTTCATGATTTAAACAAAGCTTTCCAAACACAAAGCATGACACCTCTTCTCTCTGGAAAACAAATGAATGAACTAATATTCATAGCCCACAATGGTCAGCTCTAGACCAGGCAGTACAAGAGCCAGTATAATACTAGATTTTCTGCTACTTCACGTTCTTTTTAAGGCCTCTTTTCAGGCACAAAGAACAGGACCTTGCACTGCAAATTATCTCTCTTTAGATCAGGACATTGGCCCAAATACAAGGGAAATTTTCCTTTAAAAATAATTTGTTTTAAAGCTACATTTACAAAACCAACCATGGTGCTAAAATAATCTATTGCTTGTTGCACACCAATTTACAGAGAAAATGTTCTTAGGCTACATAACTCACATAAACCTATCAAGTTACTCCACACACAGGAGATCCCACCCCATTCCAAAGAATACAATGCCGAAGTATTTTTTACTTCTGTAATAGCCATTGACTTTTATTAGAAGCAATTTTATTTTGGTCTTCAGAAATTTGCACTGAGATCCTCCCAGCAGACCCGTACAGAGTTGTCTTCCAAAAGAGAAATAAATGAGTGTCTGGTATAGCTGATGTCTCATATATTGTTAGGAGCATCAGGTTTATAAGAAAGATACTTAATTTTGTGTAAAAATTCAACAGTTTTAGCCCTTGGTCTCTGAGGCTTTCATGCATCTGTGATATACTTAACTACATTTAATGGATTCATAAAAACTCAAAAGTCATAAATGCATAGCTAAGCATTTTGAGATTCATATTTCAATCCTGCATGAGCTCACAAATTATACCTTTTCATTCAAATATGTACGTTATGTCATGCATTGCAAGGTCACTGCAGCAGATTAAAGCAAACATTCAAGCTTTTAATAGCCAAGGGAAGTACGAAAGACAAAGAATTGCAAGGAATGACACTTGAGCCAAGATGCAATAAAACAGGAGATTTCTGACAAAAACAGGGAAAAGGTTTTGTATATAGTCTTTCTCCAAGAGTCCTGCAGAGCTGCTCAGATTTTGTAGAGAGATTCTGCATTAGAGGATTCCTACTCCTTACCATCATCTTTATTAAAAGAGGTAAGAATACTCATCAGGATTCTTCTGTCAAATGGGTCTTCAAGTGGTCTGTTTCTTCCAAAGATACCAATTATAAAAGGAGTGTCGTTTCTTTCCAGTGTAAGACTATTGGAGCCTTCAATCTGGATACTTCAAGAGCTCTACTGAATAGATTTAGTTTTGAGTGGTAAGTGGATGAGAAAGGTCAAGCATGTCAGACGCAAGATATTTTAAAATCATAAAATAAGAAATAGCTCAGAAACAACAGAGGAATTAACTAAATTAATACAACTGTTACATCCTCAAAGTCCTTAGTAGGATGTTGGAGACAATTGCATTTATTCGATAACACCTATTAACATATTCATATTCTATTAATTAAAAATATTTCCCATTAAAATTTTCAAGCGCATATATGGAAGAATGCAAACCTGCAATCCTTAGGCAACGCTGGTACAGGATCAAACAAAGAAATAAAAGCTTTACGCTACTTATTACAGAGCTCAGAAGGTCACATCTGTGAGCTGTCTCACACAGGCTTCCCTTTACTCATAATGGAAAAGCTCCTGGAATAAACAAGTCTCCACTGACAGTGATGCTACTGGAAAATACACCAAAATCCGTATGAAAATAAGCCCTACAGGAAACTTGTGCAGTTTCAGAAACTGTTCTCATTCCAGCAGGCTGTAACTGATGTCTTTCACATCTCTAGCTGTAACAACAAAACAGCTAGGAGACTGGAGAGACCCACCTCACTCTTGCAAAAAAGACCAGACCACAGCGATTAGGAGTCCCACCTAGCAACTGAAAGGTGTACGCCACAGTCACTGCCCTGCTCTTCTTGCTTTTTGCGTTACTCAAGGGCTTGAGACTGTTTTTGGGCACACATTTTTATAATTGAAACAAAGTTATGATGTCAGATGTGGTTCAAACAATAAGACTCTTATTTCCTGAATGTGAAGAGTTAATTCACATCTCGCCAAATCAATTCTGAGGTGAATCAATCTTTCTCCCTATTTTAATCTCATCTAGAAGCTAAAGAATTTCCTGAAAGAAATATGCTCACAATAAGTGCCTACTGCAAAAAAAAAGTACATATATCTGCCAGATTCATTGAAACATTCCTGTCTAGCCTTTTACTTTCTGCATTCTCAACTCAGTAAGTCAATTACAAAAGTCACACAGACAATTTCTGTAACAGCCTTATAAATCACAGTACTATCAAAGTTAATTTAACTTTATTTATCTTCTCTGTGTTCAAGTCCACATCTCAGGTGCAGATGATATCCCACAGTGAGGAATACATCCAATCCACCTTGCAAAGAAAGGTTTAGGTCTGATGCTTTTAAGAAGGTACCTCTTGTGTTTTCAGACCCTACTGAGAAATCCTTTCCATTTTCATGAATCATTAAGAGTACTCACATAGCACAGCACTCAGACTTTTTTGCTTGAGCCCTAACATTTGCCACTTAGCTGCTCTTTTGCAGATGGTTACTGTTTATTAGCTTTTGTAGGGTACATGTTTGTCTGTACTATTTGTGACCTATAGTGGATTTAACTATGGTGTCCTGCAATATGTCAGCTGGTTAAAATGATACCCTTAAACCACTTCACTGAATATCACTAAATGATTACAAATGTGATGATCATGAGCTGTCACACTCTTCCCTCTAGAGGTCTGCCTGATTTAACAACAGAATGATTAGACTACGATATATTCAATTCTTTCATAAGCTGATTAAGAAATCCTATACTATAAAGAAAATTGCATCTTCCACAGCAACGGTATAAAAAATTAACTATCACAATCTTTACTATAATCATTTTATAAATTAAGCATAATATCATTTAAGACATCTTGTTCTTTTCTAGTTATGCTTCTGAATTGACAAATTATATGGTTGCACTATTTTTTATATAAATTATTTTTTTACCTATCCAAAAATATCACTGCATAAAATCTTAACATGAAATGAACAAAAAAAACCCAGCCCTAAACGAAGCCCAAAATCATACACCACTGCTATTGCTTTTCAGGGAGCTTGGACTAATGTTAATGCTAACATTAAAAAACATTAGAATTATGTAATGCTGACAACCATAATGAATGAACATTTATGTCATTGAAAAAGACAAAATAATATAATGAAAGAAACAAAAGGCAAAAACAGGGATCCGTGACTGATCACCAGAAATACATCCCTTCATACATTGTTTAGTACTGGAAAAGGATCATCAACCATATCAATGCTATGCCTGATATTTGAGTAACTACCTTAAAATCTCAAACACAAGAGAATTTTCTTACTTTTTTTTAGAATTTTTTTGATGGTGAATCTTTTCCTAATATCCAAATATCTGAGCTAGTGCAAACAGACAATTTCTTCCCCTCCTACACACAGGCTCCTTGGAGAATGATCAATCACTTTACAAGACTATTCTGCATTTTTAAAGTTCCGCTCATACTCTATGGAGTCTTCTTTTATATAGGACAAACCAAATGTAATCCATTAATGTCTCCTTATGTATTACTTGATTTAAACCGCCTGTTGCTCTTCTTTTCTTCCATGGAATCTACTCAACTTAGCAGGTGTTCCGTTAAAAAGGGGGATCAAAATCAGGACAAAGCCTTCCAGCTAAATGCAAACTGGAGTTCTGTTAATATATCCTTAGACGGTAGTTACCTTATTTTCCAACTATCACATTATTAACTTATTTAGGAGAGCCAGACAGAAAATATTAAGAACCATTTTACTACTCAGCACTACTTAGAGTTCACCTTCCCAATTATAGTATTTTGCATTCTCATGGACTGTCCTTTCAATTTGTCAAAGTTATTATCCCTTAACCAAAAATGTTTACAACTACTTCCACATTGGCATCATTCACAAATGCTAAGCCACACTATTGCCATTAAAATAAATCTAAACATAAAAATGAAACATTAGATCAAGATCAGAATACTGGTCTTGGCGTAAAAGAAAACTGCTGACAATTACTCCTTGACATTGATTTTCCAACGAGATGTATCTTTGCTTTATCGTGGTTCATCTTGGAACATACCTTAATTTGCTCAAGGAAAGCAGGCAGATCCTTATTAAAAATGAGGTACTGACACATAGGTGAATCCTTTTTCTGTACTGGAATATGTACTCTAGAGAATAACTTGGGAGAACCTATCTCCCCAGATAGGTTTATCTTATTATATAAAATTTATATAGTAATATAACTTTTATAAAAAAATAAAATTAATGTAGATTATACAGCATAATTGTACCAAAGCTCCACCAAAAGAGTTGACAGCAATGGCCCTGCCATCAGGACTATGCTCAACAAAGCAAAACTTGCCCACCCAGTAAAGAAGTCCTTACAAGCAAACCAGTTTTCAGCATTCATTACAGGCATATGAGCTAGTGTCACTTTTAACAGGGAAAGTAACTCTGTTAACATAAATGAGATAATACTTCTATTCACCAACCCAAATTCATATGACACAAATATTGCTCATTCCCTACATTTTGCACGCATTTCAACAATGGATATTATCTACATCTCCAACTATAAATTGGGCAACCTTCTTCATCAGCTGAAGGTTATACTTCATTTATTTTGGCTAAAGGTTACATTTCTGTCAGTCAAAATATGGACAAAGATGACCGACTGCTTTGGGTGCCAGGGAGGAATACAGTGGAGTATCAATGTAAAAATGGAAGTAAATGACATTTGTGATGCTTCACTATCCCATTAAAACATACTTCCCACTTCACCAACAGGGACCCCCATTCAAATTCGTTCTTTTAAAAGAATAATCCCACATGCCTTCACATGCCAGGTTTTTTTTTTTTTTTTTACTTATCGCTTCTAGCAAAATCTACCAACTGTAATAAAAATGACTAATGTCCTTTTGCCTTGAATTAGTTCACATACCGCATGCAGACAATCAAATCCAACTCTGGATGGCTGCATAGCTGTGATCATGTCATATAATATAAGAACAGACACGAAGATGAGCAAGGAGGCATAAAACCTCAGAAACCCTTTTTCGTGACTCCACAGTCCTTTCATTAGACAACAAGAAAGTAAAAAGGATGATATGCTGTGGTGCATTTGAAAATGTTACTGGAATATTTGGTAGGGCTATTATTCAGTTCAAGCTGTGATCAACAGTCTCTAGCTATCTTTTTTCTACATTCTCCATGAGAACAGATTGGAACACAAACTGCTACAGTGACTTGAATTAAGTATATAATTACAGGGTCTTCAGATATATTTTCACACTTCACCAGATCAATATATGTGATGGATAAAGCCCTAGCTAAATTCTTACTCCCAGTGCATCAATTTAGGTACAGGAGTACCCTGAGAACCAAAATATTAAATAGAGAATGCAAACTCTACTGGACTTACAGTTTGTCTGCATGGGAGGGCAAAAGGTTCACAGTATTATACAGTTACCATCATTAGTTGCTCATCTCGCATTATGCTGTGCCTTCTCAACGCATTTACTGCTCAGAGTGCAGAATCTAATGTACAAGATGCCACAAACCTTTTGCAGCTATTTAACAGACTGGGACAGCTTTATATCGAAATAACAGACTCTGAACACTCGTGAAGAGAATAAAATTTTTCATTCACTTTCATCTTCCCCTTATTCTTGATCGAAGTTGCATTTTCTAGACTAGTAACAGAATTGCAAATCAATCTAAATACTTCACATCAATCTGTGGTTATCCAAACACATGACATAGACAACAGTCAGTGATAGAATGGCTGTGTCTGACTTGTAAGATGACCATCTACCTTACTTTCATTTACCCACGAGGGACAGGGAACAGCAAGTCTGCCGAGACTTGTACTATGGGGTACCAGGCCTGCATTTTCTGCTTTCCACTCTCAAAACCAAATATGAATTTGTGGGGTAGTCAGCCAGTTTCTGCCCTGTCTCAGCTGGACCCTGTGCAAGAAGTTGTGATGTAAGATACAAGGTATGGCACCTGGCATTACCTCTCCCCCTGGGAAATCCTGCTCAAGGGCACAATCTGCAGACCAGAGCCAGTACAACAGCCTCTGGCCAACCATGGGACACAACGAACCCATCCACACGTCACCCTGACACGTCGCAAACCATGTCATACAGTCAAGGGATTCTCATACCAAACAATCAAAAATCACCTTTTGCACCTATGCATATAGCCTAGCATTTAAAGATGAGTAAGAGTTGCATCATTTCACATTAGAAAAGAAAAAGGATCTTAAAGCACATCTTTTCCTGAACACCTTCGTATAGTCTAGGACAAAATGAGCATCTGGCCCTTATGGCTGCAGAATCTGCATCCTCCTGCGGGACACAATCAGTTCCAGCCTGAAAAATACAGCAACTCTATAGTGAACAGTCTGCAAAACATTTCTAAGAAATGTATTTGCAAGAATTAAGGTCCACCTATGGGTTAAGTCAAAGGAAGAAGAAATGTCTAAATTTAAAGTAAAAATTGTTCCCAACTTGGCCAGACCTAGGCCTTTACAGGCTGTAAGCTCAGTGATCCAGCTTCTTCCTCCGTTGCTCTGGGGAAGAATTCTGCCACTTAACAGACCAACTCTATCCATTATCTCCCTGGGTAAGAAGAATTTATGGTTTGTCCCGAAAAAAATTAGAATCTCAGTAGTTGATAAACTATGAGGTATTTAACAGTAAATTATGCTGGAGTATATTTCTACAAAATTTCATAAATCAGCCAGATGCAACTCCTCTATTCAATTATCTCCATCAAGCCATATTTACTCTCACCAAGAATATTTGTTCCAAAGCAAAACACTTGATATCCTGAACTGCTAAGCATATGCCAGGTGAATGAAAAGTACCATGCGGTTAGAAAAAGCCTGCATGCAACACTTCTTCCATTTCAGTGAGAGATGGGCAGCCTACCAAAAATTCTGAAAACCTCTTCAACACGGAAGGATCAATTTTGTACAAAATTCTAAAGATAAAAATAGCAGATTAGGAGTACGTTTATATGGCAAAACATACTACTTAACAAGCCCTGTAACTTTACCGAGAAGGTGCACGCTACAGCATGGGGTATATGCAGTATAACATGGTTCTCCTGCTAAGATATCTGGTAACATGAAAAGCAAATGCATTTCCACAATGGGTCTCACAGGCACCGTCATGAAGCCTTAAATGAGTCTCCGTACAATTACACGTAAAGAAAGTTGAGAGGTGTCTC
Source organism: Morus bassanus (assembly GCA_031468815.1). Lineage (NCBI taxonomy): Eukaryota > Metazoa > Chordata > Aves > Suliformes > Sulidae > Morus > Morus bassanus. Next base: position 12,181,127 of record CM062583.1, read on the forward strand.
CCTGATTCTGTGAAATCACTGCTCCAAATTCATGACCTTGACTTGCAGGTCCTAACAAGTATTTGAGAAAGGACAGGGTTGAGCCCTCCTGATACCCTGGGGTGTAATAGGGAAAGAGTAAGAGAGCACTGTGCACAGAGAGCCTCCTCTCCTCTCTAGCTGCCCACAGCTTGCAGGGTTTTTTTTTTTACATCACAGGAACAATGACTGGATATAACCTCACCCTGACTTAGGCAGGGAAAGGGGTCAGAGAAGAAAAGCAGGGACACAACCTTCTTTTTACTACATTCTCTTAAGCATATAGTATTGTAATTAAAAGAAACTCTTTGCTTTTCTTCTCCCCAAAGTTTAAAATTTCAAATGGTGATGCCAACCTAATCTTTGTAATACATTTAAAATGGGAATTCATAATAAGACAAATACCTTGGAACATTTCAAATTTATGCTACAGGTATATGAATAGAAAGAAAATGAATAGTTTCCTTGTCAACAGCATGAAACATACTGGATGAGATCAGGATTACATCTGTCAAAACCTGCCAAAAGCATTTAGAAAGAACCATATTTTTCTGTGTTGCATTGCATATCATATCATACATATCACTGCAAATCCAAATAATATCCTCAATAACTGGAGACCAGACTGGGATTTGCATATGATGTCAAAAATTGTTTTGTGGCATCATCATAAGCAAAATAGTTTATAAAGACCTTGCACTTCCTACATAAGAGCAAAACTCTGCACTGCTTTGCACTTACTAAATTCAGAAATTTATAAAAAATTGAATCAGCAATTAAAAAAATCCTTCTATTTCTTCTCTAGTGTATGAATCAAAAGCCAATTGCATATAAGAGTACTCATAACTGCATATAGGAATAGAGCATATATCAGCAGCTAATGAACAATATGCCTTGCAATGATGATGATGATGATACATAATTGTCTGTCAGTTCTGTAGGACTCAAATCATTTTGATATACAAGCAGCTTTCGGAGCATAGCTCTTTGCACAGAATTTCTGTCTTCTCTCAGGAGAATGCCACAAGCTGCTCTAAGATGAAACTTTAGGTTCAGATCAGATCATCCAACTTTTTCTGCCATCGTATACTTTGCCTCAGAAGTCGGCTCTGAAACCAATGGCTTCTATGAGCATTTTAGTACCTCCAGAAGGACTAACAGCTCGTGTGATCATTGAGTAACATTTTTAGCAAGAACGTGAAAGCTGAAATGTATCCTAAGCCAAACAGTATTAACATTAATAGTGAAAACAATTACTTCTATTGTTTCTTTAATAATTAAGCCCTACATATGTTACATTGTAAATAGATGGCAAGTATTTGTCATCCCTTGCTACAACCAACACAGTCAGTAGCATCAAGAGAAATTTAAAAAACTGTCTGAGCACTTCCCTTCTCAGCATATACTCTCTGTCTCTGTTCAGCTCTTTATCCCATCACTTTCTTATCCAAGAGCAGGCAAGGAAGTAAAGACTCCTCTTTGGACTTAGGAGAGGTACTTTCCTACTCTGGAGTTACGAGAGGTACTTTTATATTGAGAGGCACTTTTCAATTGAGAAGAGGAGGGAAAAATTACTATTTTGATGGAGAACACCTCTCTCTCCTCTGCTGAACGAAAAAGCTGATCTAGGAATACTCAGGCCGCTGTCAGTGAGTTAAAAAACGAGTTATTTTGACACATATAGGCCTATTAACCAAAAAAGCTCAAGCTGGCTCTAACCATGGGAAGGGACACGGAGCAGCACATTTATTACAGGTCTTATCAGCCGCATCTATAAGGAAGGATTAATGTTAACTGTGAGTGTTTGTATGTGAACAGGCAAGTAATTACACAGGAGTAACATTTCAGTCAGAGCAGTATGACAGTTGCAAGTAGAATAAAACATCCAATGATTTTCATTATTGTTACCAGTCTTGTGTGATTTCAAAGGAATCATACTGCAGGACAGCAGTGATTATAGACAAAGAATTTGTTATGCAAGTAAACAGAAGTTTCTAGAAAGCTTTATTTGGGGACAGTTTGTTTGGGGTTTTTTTTTTGTTTGTTTGTTTTAAAAGATATCTGCTTTCAACTTGATATAGGAAGACAATAATAAGCTTGCCTCTTCACAGAGTAGCAGTAGGTCTTCCATAATCCCACATACTAGTGAATGAGTTATAAAGGTAAAATTCGACTGCATTTCCATATCTGAACATCTTTTGAGAGTGCAAGCTGAATAAACATGGCTAATAAGAGATAGGAAAATAGAAGCCTTATGCACTGACAGCTAGCCAATAAGTCACTGCAAGTGAACTAGCAATATCTCAAATCAAAAAGCCTGAGATTTATGCCAATAAACAAGGCTGTCCTGGCTGATAGTTACTCTCTTTCCCTAGCAAACCCCAAACCACTTGCACTTCAACATGTGTTTCAGGCAACTTTTTCTTGCACTTCCTTGATTCTGTTTGCAGGAATTAGGTTGCTTGGAAAGAACAAAATAATGCTTTCATGTGTAAAAAGCTGTGGAAACCTCAAATTATCTATTTGAGAGAGTATTTGCACGTAAAAGTGACATTTTCACAGATAGCTGCTCATTTGATACATGGCAACATTTTGTTACTTGAAAACAAAACAAAAACCTCTTTTTGCTGCAGAGAGAAAAATTCTTTCCCTGAATAAAATGCCTTCAATTTTCACCAGATTCTGAACTGAAAAGAGATTATGTTTTTTTTTATATAATTAATTATAACAGATAATTCTAAATGATTTAGAAAGCTCCATGCACCTTTAAAATTTATAAATGTGTGACATACTTATTTCAAGAACTGTTATAACAAGTACTGTTAATTTCTCTATTTTGATTAACAACTGTGAGGAAGATTAAAAGGCTTGCTTTTTTTTCCAGGCACTTTATTCCCAGGCTCAATCCTACTTACTCAAGTAATCTGTATCACTTGAATAAAGTGGAGATTTATGTTCCAGTTTTCACAAGTTCCAGACATTTTGCAAGAGGAAAAAGTGGAAACGTCTATCTCTTTGCACAGGTTTAGCACGTTTCATTTTTTCCTGTTGCATTCTAAAACATAATTTTGTATGTGTGTGTATGCATGTATATACATTTCTGTGGATGTATGTCTGTATATATACACATAAATGGGTGTATAAATGTGTGTATAAAATATAGACATATAAAATACTTTAAAATATATATAGAATGTAAATCAAGCTTAATTCATACAGAGTAATAAACAATAATCTTGATAGTAAATAGTACTAAAATAAAAGACAGACACAGGAAGCCTGCATACAAATATGCATGGAAAGAAAACAGTTAAAAGTAATCAGCAATTATGTTCATCCGCTGTTTCCGACTGAGAATACTTTCCATTACAAGCACACCTGCACACACCTCCACTTCCGCAGCGAGAAGTGGGCCGTTCTAATTCACTCTCATACTCTTCAAGCAGTTTCCAACAAGAAGGCAAGGGACACACAGTGTTACCATCAGTACTTCTTTAGCAGATAAAGATTTTCATGCCAATCTTACCACTCTGGACCTTTAGGGTTAATTATATTACATTACTTTGTATCTATTTTGTAATAATTACCTGATAAATCTGGTTTTGACTTTTCCAGCTTTTTAGAATTGTTATCTTTATAAGAAAGTAGTTGCTGTAGCACCACAGATTGTCACTGCTGTTTTACTTCATCAAAAGTAAACAAAAATTGTGCATATAAATCCGATCTAGCAATGTTACTGTTATTTATTCTATTGTATAAGATTTTTGTATTGTAACTTACTGTAACATTTCTGAGCACTCCTTTTGCATAAAGGGAGTGAAGAGAAAAGTCTGGGGCAGAACCTGTGAATTCAACAACTCAACAATATTCAAATTTACTACGAACCCATTATTTCTGAAGACATTACCTGTTTCATCTGTTTCAGTTTCAACAAGGCCTTTGCTCTGAACTGTTAAGAAATACATTTTAGTGACAAAATTTTTCCACTGATGTTTCAGAAATTCATTCATTTTCAAAATGAAGTAATTAGATTTTATTTCCATTGTACAATGGTTCAGACTGGGGCAACACAAAGTGACCTGAACATTCAGTTATGAAACCTCTCCAAATGAAACACTCTAAAAACCAGAAAACCAAAAGAAAAGACGACGACTGAGTAATCATTTTCAAATACAAAGCCAAAATGAAAAATCAACACTAAGTACTTCGCAGTGACTAGAAGCTTCATGTGAATAAAACTTCAGGGCATGTTTAAAGGACTACTAGAATTAAATTCCTTTTTTTTTTTTTTTTTTTACAAATTAAATCTTTTACCCACGAACATTTTCTCAGTATTTAAGAAGAGCCAGAAAGAATAGAGAAATTCTGCATGACGAATCCCTTTTAGGTTAAACTTTTATCCTAAAGAGGGGCTGGTTTCTTTTAATACTTAGGAGTGCATGACACTGCTGCTTTGGTGGACCTGCAATGCATTTGCTCAGCCTTTAATAAGGACAATTGGAAGAAACACTCATTTTCCATGGCCTTATTTCCACCGTTACCCTGTGACACTGCCTCGTCTTCTGCGACCAGAAGTGAATGTCATTTAGCCAGTAATAGAGTAGAGCAACATTGTAAATAAAATTGTTTTAAGCTGCCAAGCTTGCACAGAACCTCAATCCCTTACTAGGTACAAGTAATATGGGTCATCTGCAAATAATATGGGTCATCCTCTCAAGAGTGAAAATATGCTGCCTTCTTCCCTTACCAGCAATAACGCTATGGTCTTCTATTCTTCATTCCTTTCACACAACGGAATTGCTTCACACTTTTTAATGCAGAAGATGACCTCTGATAATTGATGCGCCTCTGATAATTGCTTCCTCCACCCTCAACAGCCAGACTGCAAAAGCTTAACCTCTACAAAGAGTTGAATGCCAGTTAATAAAAAAAATTACTTCAGTGAAGCTAACATGATACTATGGTACACTATCTATTGAATAATTCATCCTGAAATGTTCTTTCTTCACTTTTGTTCCCTCACATCTGTGATGTAAAAAACAAAACAAAACAAAAAACCCAATACTATCATTTGATTTCACTAACTTGATCTTGGATTTTTCTTAAAGAATGTTTTGGGTGTTCTTCTATATCTTTTGTGCATTCTGTATTCAGTTTCTCCATAATTTGATTAGTAGTAAAATATATAAAATGGAGAAGGGAAAACCTTAGAAAACTCATATGAAACAACAGAGTACGTAAAAAACAAGTAGGTGGTTTATTTTTCCCAGAGACTGATATTCTACAATAAACACTTTCAGGTGAATCATTAGTTTCAGTGATTTCCAAACCATTTCACCTGTAGACTTAAAGAAAAAAAAAAAAATGCTTTCTTCAGTAACAAACATGACATAAGATCCAGAACTCAGTAAGGAAACAGCAGAAAACTAGATTATAAACCATTCAAAAATTGCGTGTACAAGAAGGTATTACAATGAGAGACTGGGCAGCAAACTCTCAGTACCTGAATCCATGTAATACAGAAGCAAAAAAGCTACAAGCTATTAAAGTCCTATCATACTGAAAAACTCCAGAAAACTGAACTCTCCAAGAGAAGTGGGTAAAGATACACGTATTTCAGAAAAATATTCAGAAGTCAGGATTCAAAGGTAATTGTAAAGCAACACTCCCAAAGTTCTGGAAAAGTTCATATGGAAAATGATAGTAGACTGACCTAAAATAATGCAAAATAATGAAAAAGGGAAAACATTTATGGGCAGCCATCTCACAAGATTCTTTTGAACTCATTTTGTAAAAACGCTGAACTTCTGGGCAGACATGCGCGTACCTTCCCCCAACAGATTATTGAAAAAGGTGCTCTGAATTTATAAAGCCCATTTTCTCAGAAGTCCTCATGTTGCTTCACAGCTGAAAACAGAAAACATCAAGAACTGCAGCAGAGTGGGTGGTAAAGCTGTTATCCCTTATCAGGTTGCAAAATGAGGGAAAAAATATAACCCTAGTGAAGATTATGACCACAGTATGTCTGTACATAAAAGCTTCATTATTCACTCAGTGATGGGCTCAGAAAACATCCCACAAGGCATGCACTATTCAGGAGAATCACAAAATGCTGCAGGATTCAGGAAGCCTCTGTATGAATTTCTCTCTGCTTAACAATAAGAGCACACAGAATAGCTTTTATTAAACGGTATGTTACAGGATTGCTTCCTTCGTTTCAACATTGAACTCTATAAAAAGCTATTCTGAAACCATATTAAATACAAGTTTATCTGCCTGTTTCATTTTTATATTGACTTATGAAATAAAGCTTATTGTAGCTTGGCTCCTCAACTATCCGTCCAAAAAAGAAATATCCTGCCCAGTAATACCATATTTATTATTCAATGTCTCATCTTTCCAAACTTAGTAATAACTGTGCTGCAGCATTAACAAGTACTACACTTCCTAAGGCAATCTAATATAATATTCTAACACATCACCAATGTGGGGGCTCAGGCCCATATGGCATAATGAAAGTTCCTATGACAAGCACACCTTCATTCACTCACCCAAACTTTTCAAGCAGTTTTAAACAGATATCCTGTAAAAACCAATACTTTCATACAATCAGAAAAATAAGAATGCTTCTTTCTCCATTAGGACATGGCTCTTGTTTCTAAATTCTATAGGTCAGACAAAAAACACTGAAACATTATTGAGGGAAAAACTTACTTTGAGCAGGTTATTTAAAGGTCTCAGAAATGTCTTATTTTTCTTTCCCCTTCCCATCTCAGAAGGCTATATAATTGATGCATGACACCAGAGTCCAATTTTTTACAAACAGAGAAAGCACAAAAACAGCAAAAATAAGACTTTTTCAAAGTACTAGAATATTTACAGAAGTTGAGAAGAGTTTTAAACAAAACTGGTCTCAAAGGCAATAGACTGCTGATCAGAACATAAGACAAAACTGCCAGAAGCAAGACTTGCCATAAACTTTCTTTTCAATCTCTCCTTCTCTCTTACATGTCCCAACACTTAATGTATTAAGCTGATGACATACACCTATTTCTTTGGGGAAATGCAGTGATGTATTTTTATAGTTTTATCACAATAATAAAACAAACACCTGCTAATTACAATCATAGAAAAGAGGGGATGAACTAGAAGAGGCACGGTATTAGAATTAACTGTGATTTATGGTCATTTCTATAAAGTAAAACAGATAAAGGATGAGCTGACGAAAAGTCCATTTTTGAACTGCTTTATTTTCATGGAAATATAATGGAAAAGATATCATGTAAAATGATAGAGAATAAAATGTTTTATATTCAAGAAAAAAATCTGTAGAGATAAGGAAGACTACTCCATTCATCTGGAGCCTGTGCTACTCTAAAATAAACCACAAATTTTAGCTATTACTCCTTCTGAGCTCACAAGCCTACAGTTTTCTTTGATATTAAAGCGATAAAAACGGAAAGTGTTCCAGAGATACTGGAAAACATTCCACACAATAGTGGCTCTGAGCATTTTGACAGTGTGTAAACAAGCCAAGTTAAGCTTCCCATAAGGGCTTCCATGTGTGAAAAGCATTTCCTTGAAGACTGAGACACAGCACTGTATTTGCTGGAAAAGATCTGACAAGTATTCTAGGATTCAAAGTAGAGAAATGACAAGATTTAATCAGAAAAGGGAAGAAGCAATATTCAAAACTCGGTATTCACACCACAGTCATCTATAACAGCAGCTCAAGAATTAAAGCAAACAGTTCTTTGCAAAAAAGGCAAAATAATTTCAAGAATTTAACTACAAATCTCACTATAGGCTTGCACTTCCTTCTACAGAAAAGAATTTATACAAGTGAGAGAACTTTTTGAACAACTACTGATCTGTTCTTATGGACTTAGGGAAAACATGTCCCCTAATAGCATTACGCAATCAAATCCAACCATAACCCATCATAACAGAAGTGGCATCTATTGTGCATTTCTTCCTGCAGATCAGTTTGAGAAAACTGTCTTTAAGGTGTGTTAAGACGTGAAATCATTGATTGAGAACCAAAATAAAACCTGGAAGTGCAGCCAGCACTGGAAAGGAATTATATTTTTCTAAGTTTGAATGACGCAAAATGACTAGGTGTATATATGTGTGTGTATATATATATATGGCAAGGGGCGTTGTTTTGGTTTTGTTTTTAAACTTAAAATGGCATTTTCTTTCCATTCAATTTCTACAATGCACCCTACTAGAGTGCAGCGGTCAGCTACAAGAAGTATTTGGTATAGTGCAGTACTATTCCAGAAAACTTTTCAGTCTCGTTTATTACACAAGCAAGCTGTGATGGTTTCCGAAATTACTTGCTCTGACTAGTAACTGATTGGGTGTTTCATACTTCTGCTCAAGTTGAACATTCTTAATAATGTCCACTGAATGTAAACTTCCCAATAAACTTCATTTCTGTAAGTTAATAGATTTTCATTTTTTTTGGGCTATCAGTTTGTACTGAATGTAGTATTCTTCCAAATTCTGCACAAGCTGTACAGCAGCTATGGACACAAAGACAGCAAGATTGTAATGTTTACTTATATTGCCCTTACTGAATACTGAATGATACAGATAGTGGGTCAAATTGTGACTTCTCTTGATTGTGTACAAAACTGCTTGTATGCTGGCAGTATATAGTTCTTTGGTTTGCAGTCATTCTCTAAACGTTAACTGAAATGCAAAAACTAATGTGAATGTTTCATGCTTATAAACTAAGTTACATGGATGTTGTTAAATAACTATTCAAAATCAGAATATATGTTTGCAAACAGGAATTGTACATAACAAGTTATCCCCACCACTATAACACCCCCAGGTAAGGCTCTTTTCATTTTCAAAGATAGCACTCTATGAACCTATGATAGCAAGAAAGTTTGAGTATTTCAATTTTTGTGGTTGCTAGTGGTTTCCTTCTCTCCTGCCCTCCTCAAAACAACCTCTTCTCTTGTTCCCTGTCCCATAAGTTTACTTGACTACAAGAGACTAGATTATTGAAGAATTGACAAAATGAAAGCTCAGAATAGAGCCAGAGCTGCTGTGTCACCTCGATCTAACAGAAGTGAAGAGTAAAATTCATTTTGTACCTGCCATTCAGAGCTGGAACATGGATGGTACAATACCTATTACACCAAATCTGAGTGCAGTTGAGCTAAGCAGTAAGCTGATGCTGTTTGCTAGCTATTCATTCCAAGGAACAGAGAAGGCAGGCAGAGATCTGGCAGGAAGAGCCAGAGAGAAAGCTGACTTGATTCAAAAAGCCATTAAAATTGCTAGTACAAACCAACAGCAAATTATTCCCAAATGATGAGACAAGCAGGATAGAAATTACGCATCTTCCAGAAGTGATACATGTCAGATGTTGCCTTACACGTGGTTCTGTATTCAGGCTTCTCATTAAAAAATAATCTTTAGTTATCCCTATATATTTCTTACATTTTTAATGCACTTTTTCTTAAACTTAGCTAACTTTCTTCTTTGGGCAAACCATGTAATATCTCCTTACATCTTTAATTCACTTTTAAAAAATAGTCAGCTTTTTTTTTTTTTTCCCCCAGCAATCCACATAATATTGCCTTCACCTCTTTCTTGTCCCTTCTTCCCTCCAATAAAAGTCAACATGATTTTATATTGAACCACCTTCTTTCTTCACTCTCTCCTCTTCAAAAAGTCTAGTGTTCCTGAGGGTTTCTCTGAATAAGTCATATGAATAACTCAGCCATCTCTGTAGTTTTGTCACATAGCTTTAGCTAAAAGAAACTGATCATAAATTATTACCTACAGTTTGCCACCAGAAATGATCCCTATAATACAATGCATAAGAGACAAGCATCATTAACTAGGAGATTATTTAATTAATCCCTAAATAGAGTTGGTGTTAAGACTCTCCTACTTGCAGTCAGACTGATATTCTGCATAAAGAGATATCTAAGAGGGATATCTTTTCAAAAAACCTTGTATTTCTTCAATTTCTGGTTTACTATCTTTTGATTCTCTTACTTTCCTTCCAGAGCAAGCAGCAACACAAATAATGTATATCTAATCTTGCACTGAGCCTGTTACCCTGCAGAAAGACTGTCTAGAAACATTCTCCTTACCCTTTTAACCTAACTCCACATATTCCCTTTGAAAAATTCTCCAGAGTTTTGACTTACCACATTGCATGAATACCAATTCATGTTGTATATGAATACATCCAGAAAAAAACCAATATTCTACTACTGAATGTCTTCAATATTCAGAAAAAATCCTTTTCCAAAGGAAGAAAATAAGCAAGGGGGAAAAATAAGAAAAATATAAAATACCAAAATAAAATAACTTTGGAACCTACTGCAATAACCATTAGTTCAGTCTTAAATACTAGCTAGTCTTCCATGTGAGACTAAAGTAAAGATTAATAGCCTGAATATTATCTTAGCAAGTCTCACATAAGCCCATTGACTTCACTAAAGTCATGTGCACCAGAGCAAAAAAGAACACAGTCAGTCTCATTATAAATACATACTGTAACATGCCCTGAAGTAAAAAGTTATGCTGTGGGAATGCATTAAAAAATAATATACAACAAAAAAATCTCAAACATTTAAGAAATAAGCATTCAGTAGTCTGTCAGTCTGAACATTTCTTTTCAGTTCTTTTTAGACTTCTTCTCACGTTTTTAGAAAGTCTGAGCTGAAAGCCATTAAACAGAACCCAGGTGTTTACTCTATAACTGAAAATAGAAATAATGACAATTGAAAATGCCACAGTGAAAGCACTAAAGTCCTATCTTAATTGTTAACAACAGTAATTACAGCAAGTGTTAACAGTAGGTTAAGAATTTGATATTGATGAAGAAGCTACAAGTGAAAAGAATTTCTGACTTATAAAAGTTTACTTTTCCTAGAGGGAAAATCAGATTTAAAATATATATATACTTCATCTCAGATTTCAGGAAGCCTCTGCACACACATACCAACACAAACAACCAAGCTGAATTCCAAGAAGTCTTTGCAAGGCAAGGATTTTGTTATGGAAACAGATCTGAAATTGAGGAAATGCTTCTAATACAATAACACAGGACATCAATGAAAGCAGTTTCTGTTTCTAGAGTAGCAGAAAAGAAATCAGATTAAAGCTTGATTCAGTGTGGGTGCAGGTGGGAGGAAGAACCGTGAAGACTGGGAAACACTAGTATGAATTTATAGGCAACTGAAGTCTTCTATAAGTCTTTTTTTTTTTTTTTTTTCTCCTGGAAAAACATCTATATTGCAGGCAGCATTTATCAAACGGAAATTTTACAGATGAGTAAAATAACCAATTCAAAACAGGCTATCTATAATCTTACCAGAATAGTGCTGCTCTGACTCACCTGTCATAGTAAAACTCAAGATTCTTTTCTATGTTACCAGAACCCACCCCCTCATCTACTTCTCCAAACTACACAGTGCCATTTAGCATCACATCACATCACACACTTAATAAAAATTACCTATCATTAAAATTATGAATTAATCCTGAGCTGAGTTCATCAAAGTTGAACATAGATTTCTTTCTCAGAACCTGCCTGTAGACCATTTAATAATTTTTGTCTAACAATTTTAACAAATAATTTCAGTACCTATTTATAATTTTTGCATGAAAAGTACATATGCATAGCACCTTAATTTTCTAAGTTGAAATTATATAGGACAGACATGGTGGAACTTCCAACTTGCATCCCTGATTGCAGCATTCTGACAGTAATCACTGGGTTTTCACATGCAAATCAGGGTGCCAATCTTACAAACCAGCTTTCCATAGGCATTAAGATCCACATGGCTATGTTTGGGCACAGCTGTATGGACCACATGCAAACAGCATGACTGGAACTGAGACACACACACAAAAAAATTACCCACAATTTTTTAATTATATATGACCACATCCACACATTTCATATCTAGCCTATTTCAAATATTGTTTCTGTTAACAAGGAGGAAAATAGCCAGAGCTAATGTTCACACTGTAGTATTTTGAGGGGTTTATTTTGTCATTTCCCTCATCCTCTGTTCCAAAGAGATGTCATAACACTGAACTATTTAAACAGGAAGAGGAAAATTTACTCTTCAGTTTAATAGAAAAAGACATAAGGACAGTCCCAGTCTGGATAGCAAGACGATCCTGGTACACAATGGAACAAAGCATACATTTTAAACCAAGATCAAACAACTGGATTTTCCTTTCAGTGCAAACTCTGAATTCAAGTTGGATGCTTTCTGAAAGATGTGTATTAGTCCATTTACTTTGATGGGGGAGACCTGCCCGTTTTCACAGAAAGTCCACTTCATTTATTCTGCAGGTGAAAAGAGTTGAAGTGATTTAAATATGCGGCCAAGTGCCAAACCAACCACCTGCTCCAATTTCAGCCTCAGACCTGTCCACAAATTCTGTCACCATCTTTCGCTCAGTCCAAGACTTTTCTTGTTCTCAGGAAGTGATAAAGTAAGCTCGGGTACATGCAATATTTACAAGAAGCTTACAGAACACTGAGGCATTTTGGAACCAGAAGCACTACATGACTTGACTTTATTCCAGTATCATCTTTCCGTAATTCCAATTCCAAGTTCAATTGCACCACTTAAAGACTGTTCTTAAAGTCAGAATTTAAAATAGCACAATCAAATTAGACACTTCTGAAGTTAATAGCAAGTGCAAAAATTGCAAAGTAATCAAGTTATTATTCCACATAGTTTTTGGTATATAGAAGTTTACCATTTGTCATTTATATTCTACCAGATGTTCAATGTATGAGAAAAACAAATACACAGCCATTACTTCTTACACACTAAGGGAAAAAATGAGAGTCTTATCCCTTTCAGTAACTTCTGTTGGATTTCTTGACACATGCTCTAACTTATTTTCTTTTAGACATGTACTGACTGACCTGTGAATCCAGAGACACTGAGTAAAGAAACTGAATGTAACAAGAATAAAGGCTTGGGTGTGTTAAGAGATTACAAGGTTGTTCTGACCTTTAATAAAGTCTAAAAAAAAAAAAAAAAAAAAAAAAAAAAAATTACTGACAGGTCAGCAACATTAACCTGATTTACTCCTCCCAGGCAAGCCAAAGCAACTTAGCTCAAAGCCAACTAACTCAGGTGCTGCTTGTTGTACCACCTAATGGAAAATTATGAACATGAGGGGTTTTTTTATCTGGTCATTCTTTGTAGCTACAACTATGAACACATGGACAGATGTAGCAAGATAATTTGGTTATACTCACACCATCTCTAATTACAAGAACTGAAAAAAGTATCTGTCCTGGCAGAAACACCGTATACCGACAAACTATAAAGACAGTGGGGTGAGCTTAAGGATAACTCCATAGTCACATAAATACTGCCAAAAAGAAAATACACTCCTGCAAATTTCCCTCACTTGACAAATACAATTCCAGGGTGTCGCTTTCTAGTCTTAGATGGGTGCTATATATTAATATACCTGAATGAAATTAAGATCTTAAGTACTAGAGGTAGCTTCTGAAAACTATGTTCACAGAGTTAGATAAATTTAGCCACACTGATGCTATATCAAAATTTAAACAATAAATAAGATTGTAACATTTTATTTTCATGCACTTTCAAATAACTTATCAATGGCATTGTTTTGCAACTCTTCACCCACTCACCACCTTCAGAACACCAGTGAATATTTCTGTAGGTAAGATAGCTGACAGCCAGATCACCGCTGGGCCTTTTGACTGAAGTCAGAAGCAGTGACTATTGAGTTCGAAAAGATTTCTGTGCAGAAATCTGGGTCACCACGTAGAAAAGATGATGAGCAAAGCTTAAAGCAAAGTGCAGCAGTGGACAGAGGAGATGCACACAATAAAGAAACCCCCAGTGTCTGAAGCCAATAGATACTGTAAAATTGCGGCCGTACAAATCACACCACAGCATTATCATAAAGAGGGTATTTCATTAAATGTTCTGAATAGATTTACACTTTCTGAAAACATTCATTCATTTCCTTTCATGAAACTGTGAATTTCTATTTCCCTTTCAAAACTTTCACATAGAGTGATTTAAATCTTTATATGATGTTTTACGGTTAAATGAGTTCCTCAGAACTGTCATGGCAAGTGCTTAGAAAAGCTTATACGAACAATGGCTCCAACAGAGAGCCCTACCAGTACCTTTTACAAACACACTTTACTTGGCCACATACAGTCCAGCTTTGCAACACAGCCTCTGAATAAATAATTTTAAAAATTAAACCCAATGGTTCTTTTACTTATCTGATCTTTAAAAGTCATCCAAAAATATATTAAAAAAAGGAAGTTTGGAATGTCAAGGAAGTTTGGCATACAAAAGTAGCAGAATAAAACCTGGAAGGCAGCAATTAACTTGGATTTCAAAAACACTTTTCAGGAAATTCAGCATCCAGGCATAAAAAAAGGATTGTCTATCCTTGCTGAGATAATTATCAGTAGAGGACTGTAAACAACAAGTGGGGGTGAATGGTTGGTTCCCACAGCATAAGAAGGTCTCTAGGAATGGAATTGCACAAACGTCTGTGCTGGTACGAGCGATGTCCAGCGCTTTCATAAATATACTGAAAACAAGCTGAATAGTGAGGTGCCAAGTTTATCTACTAAGTTATAGGGAAAAAAGATAAGAATCAATCACGAAGCTGTGCAGGATACGGAGTAGTCAATAAAATGACAGATAAAATAAAATTCACTACAGACAAACAGAAAGAGGTACAAATGGGGAAAAAATATCTTAACCTATCAGTAGTGGTTGAGAAAAGTAAACTAGAAGTTAGGAACTTTCAGGAAAGGAACACACCACCACAGCACTCCTTTTGCTATTGTAGAAATCCATGGTCTGTCCACATCAATACTGTGTGTCATCTTGGTCCCCCATCTCAGAAAAGGATACAGTAGAACTGAAAATGATTTGGAGGAGGGAAACTTAAGATGGACAAAGGTAAAAGAATAACTTCTCTGCAAGAAATCACTATGTACAGCAAAGACACTTCAGTCTCTTTCCAGAAAGACAGAGCTGAGGGGAGAAATAACAAATGCCTATAAAAACATGGTCTTCAAGGTCAAGGTGATAAAAATTGATTCTTCACTCTGTCTTCCAAAATAAGGAGCAGAAGG
Source organism: Morus bassanus (assembly GCA_031468815.1). Taxonomy (NCBI): domain Eukaryota; kingdom Metazoa; phylum Chordata; class Aves; order Suliformes; family Sulidae; genus Morus; species Morus bassanus. Next base: position 12,196,296 of record CM062583.1, read on the forward strand.
CAGCAGCTGAAACTAACAGGAAATTGCTTCAAAACTAGATGAGGTAACTCACCACCCAACAAATAGTTGAGCTGTGAACTTCCTTCCTAATGGATGTTTAGAAAGGTAAAGGTTATATCTAGATTTAAGGGAGACTGAACACATCTGAGTACGAGGAAGTTGTTAAAGATTAATACATAGAAACTACGTCCAGCCCTGAAGCGCTTGATCCAAAAAAGGGCTAGAAAGGTATTAAGAAGTAACATAGATACTTCAGCCATTTTCTTACAGCCATCACTGTAAGCAGAGTAAGGGATTAAATGGACCTCCAGACTGACCTGCTACAGTCACCCTGATGCCACTCTGGATATAAAAATGTAGTATTACAATGAAAGTATAACATCCTTTTGTATAATTAAAGGAAATGTAACAAACAAAAAATGCTACATTTAATGTGGAACAGAATGGTAAACTGCACAGCTTGATAAAACTCTAGCTGCAAAAGGATTTTGAAATGTTACATCTTTGCCATGTATTTAAGAATTTTATATTACTCTATTACTCCACAGCCATTCTAAATGTAGAATTTTAGGGCCATTTATTTTAGGAGGTTGATTTTTTTTTAAAGAAGCACAAATAGAATGTTCAATCTAAAATTCACCTAAAATTATTTTGTCATAAAAGCTGAAGTATTTACAAAAGACTACAGATTTGCTTCTAATTTTTATAAGCAACATCTGGCCATCTCTCATCACACTTCTGTGTTCTGGGTTTTTGGTTTTTTTTTTTTTTTTTTAATGCCATTTATTTCAGTTCTCTGCACAATAAGACAGAGCAGAATCTACCAGCTACTAATAGATACTGTTGTTTTCTTTCTGATGAAATGTACAGTCTTCACCTAGATCTTACAGCCTATAGAGACAGGAAGCTACATACAGCTAGATGTTGGGGTGTTGGAGTAGACAGGGGAAGTGCAACATAATGTTTTCAGTGAATTTTCCAAGACCACCCCCTCCTGAACAGATTTCTGTTCTCATTTTTATGGCAAAAATGGATGGTCATTATAAAGTACTGACAAAGCCAAAAGTTATTTTTCACAGAAACAAAGCAAAATAGCTGGAGTACGTCAAAAATCAGAACAACTGGTGGTGTTTGGGTTTTCTTGTTTTTTTTTTTTTTTTGAGTTTTTCTTTTATGAGGTACAGCATATGTTTTGGGTGGATGAATGAAGGAACATAGAAAAATGTTGACCCCAAATCATGTCTTCTTGCAGAAGATACTAAGATGCAAATTATCATATCCCATCTACCTGTCCATGCATCGAGCATTTCAAATTTTAGTAACTAGAAGACTGCATTCTGAAAAATATTCTACAGAAAATGAAGCAATATTTTAATGGCTTTTTCTCATTTTTTGTTGCTATTTTCTTTACCTAACACTATCAAGCCTATGACAGCTGGAAACATCGCTTTTCAGCCAGGAACACACATCCTGAAAGCAGCTGGTAAACAAGCTTACTGAAGAATCATAAGAGACTGCTAGAAATAATCACATCAGCAAAGCTACCTCAGAGCTAGACAAACAGAAGAAATATTTTTATTGCAAAGCTCACAATAGAGAACATCATCTTCGCATTACACAGCAGGTCCTATAGCAGTGATAGAACTGAGCCACATGCACCTACAGTTTTGTGGTTTTTTTAAGCAGACTATACCTTAAGCAGTCACATGCCTATGGAGCTGAAGAGGAAGGCAGTGTGCAGGATGATGACTGGATTCAGAGACCATCTCAAGATCTGTGAAGAGCACAAATGGACATCTCTGGTTTGGAGAAGTCCCGCTCAGGAAAAGAGAAGAACTGCTACTGCATGTGGTGCTAAAATGCAGCTGGCTAGCTTGCAACCTGGTTATATGCTGTTCCCTGCACCATCCCCACCTTCGTATATACATGCACGCTCAACGTAGGAACAACTGAGCTCTTAGTGCAGTTGTATTCACAGCCTAAATGATCCAGATCGCTACAACACATGTGAAGGAACATTTTGTGCAGATAGTTAGGCTGAGAAACAATGTGCTTCTCATGCAAATTTTAATTCTCTCCTCTCAGGAGAAAAAAAAAATGGAAGGACATAATAATGCTTTTAAGAAACCAGCTATACATTAATGTTGAAGCACTCACTACCTATGCTTCCTGTGGTACTTACTGGAATTCCTGGGTGCAGACCCTTCTTGTGGCAGATTTCTTTATCTTTTCAACCTCAAATCATGTGACAATGGTCAGGATTCTTTCTTCTACAACTCCCCTTTCCTGGTCGGTTCTTAATTTTTTTTTTTTTAACTTATTTTTATTTTATGGAATACCACCAACATCATTATCCAATTTTGGAAGAAACAGTACAGTTACAAATAGAGAATATAAAATATTTCACATTGCTTTCTATGTAGTCACACATCACCTACCAAAAATTCTAAGCCACTGACAAATATATAGCATGGCAGGCTGTCAGGTTACTCCCTGTGTTCAAGTGGAACTAGCTCCCTCCTTAAATACTCTCACAACCGTAGCTCACAGCAAATGAGAAAATCCAGACAAAGCTTTTCACAGACCCCCTCAAAGAGATTTGATCTGTGTACCTCAGAGAAATTAATGACCTGCTTTTTGTAAGCTGGAAATTTTAAATTTGGTTAGTGCAACATTTGCCTATGGATCATTTGTTACAATTATGCTACTTAAGAATGTATTCTAATAGGATTAATCTTCCTGAGGCATCCGAGTTCTTTATAAATAGCCTAGATGACATGATGACAAATAATACTACATGTTTATGGAAGAAAAAAAAAATCAGTACTTCAGCTCAAAATACCTTATTACAACCTTACTGCAAACTTTTTTTAAAAGTCAAAGTGTAACTTCACAAAAAAATGTTTTAACTTAATCCACATTGGAGGTAGTTTCTGGAGATAAGTTTTTCAATGCTGAAACTATAAAACACTAATGGGCCAGATAAAAGTGTTTTTATCCACCAGCTGCTATAGACCTCAGTTGACAAAACAGAAGAATCAAATCCCAGAAAACCTCTGTTCTCCAAAGCTTCAGTAATTCTCATAACTCACAAAGCGTAAATTAGATTCTAAATAAAGGACCTTCTTCTGAAGCTATCCTAAATTTTACTTGCTCCCCCCCCCACCCTTTTTTTTTTTAACATGATGGAAAACAGTTTGGGTTTTGTCCTAGAATTATGACAGATCAAGGTTTCTGTGGTTTTGTTAGTCAACATGAGAAACACACAATTTACTTGCAGAAAAAAAAGAAAGAGTAACAGACACAACTGCAGTATGCTGAATGATTATAAAATATGTAGAAATGCATCAGGCCTATAAAACAGGGATGACGTGTATAGCATGGCAGACTGAGATACAAAACGACGTTGTCAGAACCAGTTACTGAAACTGGTGCAACCAAAACAATGAAGAGCAAAACCAAACCAAACCAACCAACCAACCAACAACAAAAAATGAAACCCCCAACCAAAAACACCAAAAAAAAGGCAAGGAAAACATAGAAAATATTAGCTTATTTTAAAAAACCCAAACAAGCTAACTGGTTTTTTTTCTCCTTTTAACTGCATACAGTGGTCACTAATTTTGACCAAAGACCCTGATATACTGAAATTAGTCTAGCTGAGGGCCACCACATGGTCAGACTGCTACAGCACATCATCTATTAGGCTGAAGGAGCTTAAAAAGATAAGTTTCAGGGAAAATCCCATTCCTGTCTTCCAATTATGTAGTGGGAGGGTTTAAGTCTGACTCTTCTCTGAGGTGCAGAGTGACAGGATGAGAGACAAGGGACACAAGTTGTAACGTGGGAGATTCCAGCTAGATGTATGGAAATTTTGTTCCCCTTGAGGCTGCTAACGCACTGGCACGGGTTGCCCAGAGGAGCTGTTGGAGTCTTTGTTTCTGGAGATTTTCAAGACTCTGGTGGACACAGCCCTTATAAGTCATAAGCTTTAAAAAACAAAGCAAAACAAAGCAAACCCAAAACACCTAGAAAACTGTAATGTGTTCTCAAAGATTGACGTGCTTAACCTCCAGCACCTTAGCTAGTGATCATTAGTTAACAGCATAGCGTATCTGGTATTTAATTCCAGCGTATGGTCACACACAAACTTCCAACTGTTCAGATACAACTTGTTAGAAAGTAGAGCCCTACTGTCAGTGATCAAAGAGGTGTGTTGAAAACACTGTTTAGGTTACTAATTACACTAGACAAGCAGTGACCAAGGAGCACAACTAGTCAATAAATCGAAACAGCATGAACATCTCTTTCCTACTACACTTTCCTAGGAAACTACTGTCAGCTTTCTCTCAAAGAGATAACTAAGAGACCAAAAGTTTCTTCCTGCTGTTCACAAAAGGAGATGTGATGAATGAATCAATTCCAAAGTTTCTGTACCCATCTTATGAACTATGATGATGACACTGTTTAGCCAAACTCAAGCTCCTGTTCCCATCTAGTTTGTTATGTCTCAGCACTAGAATCATGCCAACAGAATCTGGAAAGCCAATGAGCCACAGTATCACACCTATCCTTTGCTCCACTAAATTGTGTGTTGTGTGCATTGGAGTGAATGCTGTCTATTGGAGTGAATAAGAGCCCAATGCCAAAACTCCCTCTCTCACAGAAACCTCATACATATGGACCAGCAGTTTCTGAGTACATCAGCAATTTCAACAGGATTTCTTAGAAAACAAGGCAAGGAAAAAAATAAAACCACAATCGGGAAGAAGAAATCCATGCAGACACTAATAAAACAGTAGAAAAGGCAGTTACAGTGGCTTGTGTTTAAGCAAGAATACTGTATTACAATGAACTTCCAGCACTAAGTTCAATAAAATACAAGCTCAGATCTTCATTTTTATTAACTCAACTATACATTTGGCCTTAAAATATGGAAAAAGAGAAAAAAGAAAACATACTTTTTTTTAAAAAACAAAGAAACAACTGCCATATGCATTTTCAGAAACACTCAAATTACCTAAAATATTTTGCCAAAGAAAATCAAACTACTCATGTGAATGAGTTGAATACTGGTTCACATATTTTGATTGCTTTCAAAAAAAATATGCCTACTTAGGATGGAAAAATAGATCAGCAGTTATCTAGAATGAAATTCCCTCTCAGTAACTCCCCCACCCCCCCAAAAAAAAGAATTAGCATAAACCTCCTTTACTTTATAGAATTCTGTGTCTACATAAAAAAAAAAAAAGCAGAAAGAACACAAAAACATACCATCAAGATGCTGATGTTAAACAGTGACCATAGCACATTCAGGCTGATAGGTACAGAAATGCTTTAAAGGCTATCTTTTCCTTCCCTCTTACTGTATATGTACAAAATTCAAAAGGATGCTTTAGCTTTTATGAGGACTATAAAACAGCAACTGCTCGTTTTGCATGCTTGTCTAAATGTAAATGTAATGGCACAAAACTATTACTGTTCTCATACATTCAAAGCCATCTGACAAACCATCCCAACAGCCAAATCAATCATCATATTATTAATGTGTCACGTGTGATGTCTTTGAAAAACTAAATGTATTAAAGAAAGTGTAAATTACTGTTTTACTGTTCATAACTTTTATTATATGTAATAGGTTTCAAAGCTATTTCTAAGTATGAAAGTAAAGCCGTTTTGGGAAAATCAACACAACAAAGACTCTCTATATCTAAAGTTACTGGAGTTGATATGAACCATCCATTTTAATTCATATAATGAAAACTAGAAGCAGTAAAGCAGGTAGGTTAATTCACTACTACTCAATCCTGCAGCCCCTGCCTGCTAATTCTCCTTGAGTTCATTCAAGTACCCAAGACTAAGCAGATATTGAAGTGTCCAAAGCTGAAAAACCCTTTTCCATGTGAAAACCACATTCACTCTATTAGAGTGAAAAAGCACTTTTCCAGTGATTAGGTTAGCCACCCAATATACAGATAAAATTTTGAAAAGGAGAAATATAGTTACAAACTACAAAGATTTTTTTGCTAGCTGAATATCATAAAAGTAATGTGTATAAATAAGAAACATAATTCATCAACAGATTTTCTATCCAAAGCATGATCTGAATAGATAATTCAAAGCAAATTGTTATGCAAAGACTTTGTCAAATCCACAAGCAGGAACAGCCAACAGAATATTTCATTTCTTACACTTAAATCAACAGCATGGCTTCCATAAAATGTTTGTTACTTAAATGCTGGGCAAAATAATCAAGTAAAACAACTGCACAAAGTTAAGATTTTACTGATGAAAGACATCAGACCTTCCCAAAATAAATGAAGTGAGAAAAATCAGAATACAACTATTCATAAATGTTAAAAATCTACAAAACCGCTGAGTACCAAAACTTCTGAAATCTTGCAGGACTGAATACAAAATGGGAGATGTTCTGTGGCTTTCATGCTAAAGAACATCCTCCTCTAGCAGCCTGCAAAGATCTGTTTATAGTGCATCATCCCTATGCTTTCCTAACTCCATGATTCCTTCTGGCACAAGTAAAACAGATGGGAAAACCACCCCAGAAGCAACGGAGGAAGACGGCTGACAAACTTCAGACCTGCTGCGTCTTCCATCACTTGGTTGCTGACCACAGCTGACGACCAGTCAGATGCTGCTAAAACAGCAGATGTTACCGCTCTATCTCCAACCTGGTCACATGTGCCAAGTATCTTCACCACAGACTAGAAAGTACATTATTTTTATTTAGATAATTATTTAAAAGTTACGATTTTTTTTTTTTTAAATATGCCGGAGTGAAATTTGCCCTCCTTGGTTAAAATAAATAACAGCTATCTCTATTTTTATAATAAGCATTGAAAAATTTTACTGATTAAGTGCTATGTTCTAGTAGAACATTATATATTTACATTATTTAGGAAACACCATTTTTGTTGAGAACAGGAAGCTTACTAGGAATCTACTTATTGCCCAGTGTTTTCCCCATTACTAGCTGTTAATCTTTTCCTTATTTTTATATACATATTTGTGTGATTTGGATTCAGTAACGAACAGAGCGTTGCCTCACTCCCATTTTGTGGTCAGTAATCATTACTGGAAGCTTGTTATTTCATAACGATTAGCTTTAATATTGTAATTCAATATACTTAAAATATTAATTTCCAGCATTCTGATCCTTACATCTTATTTCTTTTGATCCAAATATATACTTGAAGACTAGTAGCAGATATGATAAATATATTTTTAAACAGCAATTAGACATATCTCATTGCCAAAACTAGGCACTAACTCTGTTAAAAAGATTCAACACAAACACATTAAAAGCAAAAATTGACACAAGCTTATTCATACAAAGAAAATAATTGTATGAAGACCTTGGAAAAGAAATGAACAAACTCATCCAATCTTCATACTAGAAGAGTCTATGAAACAGAAGACTCTGAAGGATTTAAGATGGGACTGACCAAACAGTGTGAGTCCACACTATTAAGCCTACAATTATTCCTAAAGGATTCTTTTCTGCTGAAGATAAACAACCATCTAAAGATTGGCAAAACACTTCACAACACTCAGAAGGTTAAAAAATAAAGAACAAAGTCAGTCAGATTCTGCTTACATGTATTACTGAAAAACACCACCCACCCCCCACCCCCCGCCATGGCTTGTTGGATTATTCAGCTAGTTCTCAGTGCAGGAAGATTTACATATAAATATGGCTATACATAACAGCAGGAGGTTTTTAGTGCAGAGGTGATAAAATCTTTTTTGGATAATCCTAAAGACTTTTAGTTGTTCTTTTTCAGATGTTAGAACTGTTCTTCCTTTCTGAATTATCCCACAATCCTGAAGAGATGTGAATTAAAACACCTCAGCTGATGAACAAACTTGGCACACTCCGCACAATGAATTAAAACTGACTCACATGATATTTCAGTCAGATGTATCTGAACACTTTACAGGCAATATTAAAAGGCAAATTATAACATGCACTTCAAGGGCCTGCCGGGAAAATCTAAAGCTTACTAATATAATCTGTTGTTGCACAGTAACATTAAGAAAAACCTGAATGACAAATTACATGGCAGACAGTAGAAATAAGCACAGGTTCTTAGAAATAACAACCGGTCCAGCTTTTTTTTTCTTTTCTTTTTTTGAGATGGTCTTTCTTGTTTTATTTCTTGAATACAATGATGTTGTTTAAAATGAAGCTTGATTAGTAAACATAAGAATGGTTAATTACTTATGCTTGGGTTTCTCAAATATTCTTCTTATATTTACAGGTCAGAATACTGCTCAGAAAATGATTATTCAAGCATTTGAAATTCTAGATGTTATCCCAGAAGATGTAGGATCTTATTGCCAGCCCACGTCAAGCAAAATTCTGCATGAAGTCGAAGTCTTGTACCTAAAGCTACGCAGCAAGCTGGAGTACATGACAAACATAAAATCCCACCTTGCTTTTGGAATCTTTGAATTTTATTAATGAGATATTGGTTAATTCTTATTTTATCATTTTATCATAGATTTCTGATCACTTTCGCAACAGAGTAAGTAGAGTAATAATGGAATGAATGCTTTAAGTTTATCTAAAAACAACATTGTTATTTTCCATTTACCTCAGAGTAACCTTTCAGATGGCCTAAATTCTGGATATGTGTCTCAGATATTTATTCTATGTTTCCTGAAGGGCTTCTGGATTTAACACTGCTGACACAAGCTCCTTTAAGAAGAAAATCTCAAATACTGCCAAGCAAGTCAACAATTGTTTCTGTTTATCATCTCAAACATCCAACCCCTTTGAGATTTACCTTGCACTCCTAAGCAGTTCATTCCCCAATATAAGGACTCTGCTTTATTTTGTTTTCAAGCCCTGCTAGATTATCCCATATGTATGCATACCAATTTAATGAAAGCAACTTTAAAAGATGACGCATTCAACAGCCAAGCAGTATTTTAAGTGAGAACCAAATCGTTTCCAACTACAAAATTCATAACACTTCACTTACACTCAGGGACTTCAATTTCCCATACGTGGGATACACATCTCCTTTTTGAAAGGCACAACTGGGGAAACAGGTATAAACCTCTATTCTTTCAGATAAGTTATGGATAAATATAGCATACATGGAAACCAGAAGATTACATGGGGAAAAACTGCTTAAGAGAATGTATGTTTACACATTTATTAAAAATTAGAAGAGGCAGAATTAAAGCTGTCTTCAAATTTCAGGCTCCCAACACTGCTCTGGAACACCTTTTTTGTGACATTTCCCATACAGGGGGAAAAAAAAACCAAAACGACTTTTACAGAGTGGCTTAGCACTGCAACAGGCCATTAAGATCATGTGGTATAATCTCTGTCCTTCAAACTCACCAAAACTCAACTGGAAAAGGTCCTGAGAAACCTGATTTAAACTTTATGTCATCCCCGCTTTGAAGGGGAGGTTGAACAAGATATCTCTGAATTCAGAATGCTAGCGAAGTTTTCCAAAGTGACCATTAACTGGCATTTCTTTTCTCTTGATATCCTAAAGATGAACAGCTGACTCAGACTGCTGTATGTCACCCCTCATAGGGTCCAGCATTTTAAGTCAGGCACTCAAGAAATGCGTAACGAGAGATTAGAACAGAAAAGTCCGGTTTAAGTGATTTTACTAGGACTCGTGGACACAATGTTGCAGAAACAGGGAATAAAAAAAATATTTTCGAAGGTCAGCAATCTAGCATGTTACCCAACTCATGTCTTTCTACCCTAAAACTCTGTACTCCACCTTTTTTTTATCCTGTTCAACACCTCTCATTCTCCTAGTCCTTCCTCTACAGTGAAGAGAGAATCTTATAAAAAAAGGCATTAGAACATACATAAACTGTACTAGACTTACATATATGTATACATATATAACGTGTATATACAATAACCCTGATGAACTAGTGTATCTAGTTAGTCTTTCTTATGAAAAGAAAGAAATCTCCCCACCAAATGAGTATTCCAAAAGTAGTGAAGAACTTACACTATAAAGAATCCGTCTCAGTGAAAAGGCAATTACTCAAAGCATTTATATCAAGCTCTACTTCAAGTACAAACAATACAAGATTTTGACTACATTTCCAGTAAATATCAATATTTTCCAGTGCTTTATTTTAAACTAAAAATTGTATTTTAAACCACATTCTATTTGGAATGAAGAGATGTGTCTAATACTCCCTAGAAACACTTTTCAGCCACAAATCTGCTAAATGCCAGCCCTGCCACTCTTCCAGAGCTAGCTGTAATTAAATACACAGACAATTTAATAGCTGTACCTATTATACACAAAGCATCCAGTTGGAATTATACCAATAGAAAAAGCTGAACCATATTTTTAAAACTGACCAGCAAACACAATGTTTTATATTCTGCAATCTCCCAAAGTAGTCTACATGTTAATGAAAAAAATAAAATAAAATAAAATAAATCAACTTCCCTCCCAAAGTAACCTACATGCTTTAAAAACAAAAAGCCAAAACAAACAAACAAAAAAAACCCCAAGTTCCTTCCAACCACTAAAGAAAGGAAACCAACCTCTGATTAAGTCTGCTCTAATTTTTTCCTTAACCTTCTTATCTTCTGGGTAGATGTACCCATACTTATACTATGAGAACCTGGAAACTAGTAAAAAGTTGAGAAACATTAACAATATGCTGGCAACTAAAAAATGCTAAAATAAAACGTGTGTGCATGTGTTTTCTGAGATTAATCCATGTGTTTTCTGAGATTAATGTTTGTCATTGCAGAACCCATCCCTTTTACAATGTATCACAGTTACTGTTGGACTTTTCTTACTCTACTTGATAAAAAAAAAATTCATATTCCTCTGCTTAATTGACCTTAGGTACAGATTCATGGTTCTAGAAGTTTGGATTTTTTGTCTAGAATTTTTTGCCTCTTTAAGCAACAAGGAGGTTATTCACTCCTTGTTACCTGGGCCTTAGCTACTAAATGGGAAAGTATACCCAACTCTTCTATTTATCGAGAACAGCAGACATCTTCCTGGGTCTCCAATCCTACCTTTTTAGTAGTACTTCAGGAAGTAACAGGTTCCGTTAATTTTACTTCGATACTTCGAAAACATAAACAAATCTTTTCACTAAATCTGTATGCTAAAAGTGAACTAGTCTGTTAGCCTGTCAGTGACCTTGGGTAAGGCATTAAAAAAAAATAAAATGAAAAAACTATACTAATAGATTGATTCTGAAAGACACATAAGCTAAGAATTCTGTGTCTTTGATATTTAATTTTCTTAATGTACGTTTTTATATAAATAATACATACCTAGATATTTCCTATTCATGCACAGAAAAAAGATATTATTTTTTACTTTTTTTTTTTTTTTTTTTTTTAAAAGCCAAAAGAAACTTGCCAAAAGCCGGTCAGCCAACAGACTCAGAGCGCTCTCTCTCCTCATGTTGGTACTGCAGACCATTAATTCTTCTGGTCACTTTGTACCCATATTTATATTCTTTTGTCACAGAGAGGATTACCTGGCAGTGTCTTACAAAGTGAAACACACTATTATACGCAATGCATTCCCCATCAGAAATTGCAACATTACTTATTTTTGAGTTCCTCTATCAGCAAAGAAGCGTTGGAATTCTAATTAGAAGGCAACTATAAAGCAAAGTGATATTTCACTAAAAGGATCCAAAAAGGCCAGCTCATATTACCAGATTGTATAGAAATTGAATTGCTACTTTGTCAACTCGCACATATAACTGCCAGGGTTTAAACTGGCTATTGCCACTCAAACAATAGCCACAGGCCCCACTGGTTTTTGTTTGTTTGTTTTATCAGAGACCACCTACTGCACAAAATCAAATTACTTTACAAAGATTTTTTTTCATTATATTTAATTTATGATTACTCTTCTACCCCCACCTCAGGAACTCCTACACAATTTATTCCCTTTCAGTGAAGTAGTACTTAATCCTATCCCTACGGCTATCTTGAAATCTATGAACTGCAACCCCGACGGGTACAAGTAAGCAGAGATCTGCTGAGATTAACAACAACAACAACAACAACAAAAGGAAAAAAAAAAATCTCGTTGATGGTGCTTATAATATATATTTTTAAATTAGGATACGAAGATTGTTTGAAATGGTTGAATAATTGAAAAAATAGTCTTTAAAAAAATCAGAGAAAATTAAAAACACTACAGTGCTAAATTTCAAAGTGCATTGAGGAAAATGAAGTAGCAGGCAGCTGATTGAAATTTTTATTATCATCTTACAGCAAAGGAAAAGAGTTCCTGGTTATGTGCTTTGTTCAGTGCAGAGTTACATTAAGGTGTCATTACAATGAACCTTAAGGGTAACTCAACTTTCTTTAAACTTAAAAAGAAGAAACCCCCCAAACAGTAATGTTACCCCTTCCACAATGATAAATAAATGCACGGTACTCAAATTCTCCACAGTAAACACTGCTCAAGGGCATACGGCTGAACATATCCGCAATCCTAGGTAAGATGGACAGAGAAGGATAACAATGACCTGAATGAAATCGATTTCTCATGAAGGATCAAAGACAGCTTCATAGCCAAAGCCTCAAGATTAAGCAACATGAGCTGCACTCAAGCTAGTCTTTTCAGGTTTTATGTTTCCTGTTCAGAGAAACCAGCAGAGCACAGTCTACAGATACCTAGGCAAGCCGTACAGTAAATAATTCCATGTGTGGAAGGACTGCATTAGCCAGCACCACACTTTCAGCTGATGAGACTTCAAAAGGCTGAATATCCACTGAACCCGATTCTATAGGAAGATTCCTTTCTGTGCATGGAATCTATACCTTCTTTCTTTAACTCCAGCTCAAAAGTCTGGTACTTCCCAAATATGCTCAGAACCAGAATGACCTCCCTTTTCTTTCCCAAATGAAGACGTCCATGAAGTCCTCTATACTGTTACCGTCTCTGTTGCACTGTACTGTAAACTATCTCAAAAACTAAATGTAGTCCCAACACCACTGTAAAGAAAAATTACCCCCAAATCGGGACATCGTGTCCAATTGTGTACACTACAGCCCCAGAAGCATCAGCCAGAACACTACTGTCATATGTAGCATCAAAATATATAGAGTATCAGCCCATTTTTCCAATTTAAACTTCACCACCATCTTTATTTTAGATTTAATTTATACACTACCAAATAATTCAGCCACAGCAAACATTACACATTATGTAACACAAAGTAACACTCAAATATGTTTAGAGGTCAGATAACTTTGAAGAAGGCTCAAAATGACTTTTTTTTAGGATATATGAAGTATGATATGGATTATCTGCAGAGACCTGTACATATAAAAAAGTATAAATGTTTTGCTAGAATGTGGATCAGAAAAAGGCTTGAAATAACAAAGGAAAGGACAACATTGCTGACAAGGGCAATTTATGAACAAGGTGTCTTTACAGCCCACTGGTTAGAGGCTTTGATGGCCCGAGATCATCTTTAGCCCTCCAAGCTATAAAAGAATAAAATTTTGCTAAGCTTTCAAGTGCAAATAGATACTATCTTTCTTTTTTCTGGTGTGGTTGTAGAATACCTAGACAGGCTAGAACTTAAAATATTTTGTGTTTGCAGTAGCAGATGGGCTCTATTTCTTGGTAAGTTTGGTTTGGATGAAAGATAATGTGTAAACCTGGAACAGTACACACTCATCTAAATATAAAAATGCAAGATGACCCTTTATATGTGTCATGTCTGCACAATACACTGTCAAGCTGTATATCAAAAAAGATGCAGAGTAGAGGGAATAGATTAAAAAGTATAAGCAAACTGAAGACACACTTTTTTTCTTAATAGCTTGTAGAAGATACGCACATTCGTTTTGAGATTCTGTATCCACAGCAAGAGCTAACTTTCTGGAGCGTAAAACTTCTGTAAAAATCCACTTAGAAATACTATAGTGATTTACATCAATTAAAAATGTGGCCAATAATGCATAAGGTTTGAAAATTCATGTACTCTTTTTTAAAAGAAGTCAAATTAATACTGCAGATGCATATAAATGATATGAGTAAATACAACTCTTCTAGCATGCTAATAAAAATAATTTGAAACTCTGCTCAAGAAGCAAAAATAGCCTATAAAACATATTACCAAACTGTATCACCTGTGAATGTAGAAATTAACTGATCTCTACACCAAAGAACATTACCTACGTGCTCTTACTTGTCCTTCGTGTGGCATGAGGATAGCTTTCAGGCTGTAGAGTTGTCAAAAATTCCAGATCATATAGTTTTACCTGTGACTGAAAAACTATGATTAAATTAATTCCTGAAGAGGCTGTGGAGAAGATGTACAGTCTGTGAAAGAGAGTAACAAAACAGTGGCTGTTAAACGCTACAAAATTCTTGTTTTTATGGAACTATCCTGCACATTGGAAAAGTTCAGGTGTGCTGTCTATCACATCATGCTTCCCTGCCGTCTAATTCTTTCCTTCCTGTAACCAATGGTCAAATTGGGCTCTACAACAAATCAAACTCCTTGTTATTCACAAGGTAAAATAAAATAAAATAAAAATCTCCACAATGACTAGCAATGCTAAAGCCAAAAGAAACAAATGCCCCAAAGCAAGCAAGTCACAGCTGATTTATTTTTTACCAGCACAGAATAAGCTAACGGTGTCTAAAACTAAACCAAAGGTCCATCAGAATTGCTGGTTTCAGCAGATGAATGCGCACACCTCCACGGCCTGGACAGCTACCTCTGAGACACACTGAATTTCAACCAACGTCAGCATATAGAAGCCTGATTTTAATCCATTACAAAATGAAAGGCTGTAACATGACAGTGGCAGTATTCTTGCCACATGGTTCATCACAGAAATATAGTGATTCCATTTTGGGAAGAAAACACAAAGTATATCACTAAATTGTAACTTTTACTTTGCATGTATTGCTTAATGTGCCTTATTCTTGAAGCAAAAGTGTTTTAGCTTTGAGTTAGTGGTGTGTTCAGTAGAATTTCAACAGGGTACTTTTGACTCTGTAGGAATTCGAGCCAGGCAATCCTCACTCAATACTTCATTTAGATGTGAGTAAGAATGTGACCACATGGGCCACTGTCCCCCAGTAACAACCACAGGGCACACAGAGCTCCAGCTCATGCTTCTAATGAAGCTCTGCAATTCTCTTCATGCAGCTCTCTGTTAAGTCATCTAACTTTGCTAAATTCACCCTCAGTAATTTCAAGCTAGTTTGGCTGATTTTGAACTGATGAGAGTTTTTACACAATCCTCCTCAACATCTCAATAATCACAACCTCCAAACAAGGAGGTCTTTCACTTCAGATGTTTTCAAAACATCTATATGATCAAGCCCTAACTGAGAAAGAATAAAAATCAAATTGCACTCTCATTTTTATCTTAAAGATAATCATACTTTCCTCCGTTCCTCTCTCATTTTTCATTTTCTTATGCACCTTGTTTCTAGGTTTTAGGTACTATGAGCAGCACCACTGTCAAAAATACTCCCGATTCCTCTGGAGGTTCCTATGGCTCAATTGCAAATACGAGAAGGAGTTGATATCATTTGTTACCTCCATTCTTTCAGGCTTAACATGGCAGACTCAAAAGGTCTGGGAAAAAAGCAATAAAGTTGTAGTCCATCTAAAGACCTGAAAACAGACAGGGAGATGAGTTTAGCCTATAGATGTTCACTGAACTGTAATCTGGAGCAATAACTGTAACTCAGCAGCTCAAACTCCACGCACTCATAAACCAAGGTGATGGTAAGTCGTCTGAGAGTCACAATTAAACACAAAATACAGATGAGAAGCAGATTTGCTCCCTGTGATTTGAACAATATGCAGGCACTGGAAAAACTAATTATTTGAAACATGTCAGCATAAGAAACATCACACAATCAAATAACAGTTACAAATCTCAGAGAAAAGGCCATGCTGCTATGATGAAGCTCTGCAGTTTTACTCTGCAAGGCAATGAGAGGACGTCAGTCTCAGTGTCACTGCTTGAATCCATTTATGGGCTTTCAGTTGTATGACATCAGTAATTCAAACTGAAGGCAAGAAATGTCAGCTAGAGAAAGTCATACAGAACAACAGAACAGGCAAGTGCTGGCTCAGTGTTGTTAATGAAGCTGGGTGTTGATCCCTCCCTTAAGTAAGATGAAATCAGTATAACTGAATTCAGTAGCTGATTCGTGTGCTCTCAGCAATGAATCTGGTTGTGCTAGGGGCTTTCACATGGGGGATTACTACAGTTAGAACAGAAACCTTTTATTCATGAGATAAGTGGATAAATGTTGAAATTATAACAGAATCCTTCAAGGTTGAGACCTACTAGTATGTCCAGAAGGAGCCCTTATCTTTTACAGCGAGAAGTAAGTCTAAATTAAAATGCAATTCTATAGTTTAGGCAGCTCAAATCTAGCACCAAAGAGAATTGATTCCTCCTCCTACTAGCAATAACTCAGATCAATGTCATGGGATAAAAGCCCAAACATCCCTTCTACAGATTAAGGCACCGTGTGCCATGCTGATTGAAATGCAACATCTCTGACTTCCAAGTCCACACCTCAGCCTCTGATGAAAGGGTGGATTACTGCAGAGGATATTCTCTTGAACCTTGACACCATTTGTGCATGGCTGAATATACAAGGCATATAAACCTATTATTTCTTCTTCCAAATTGTTTATGTGCACTGAAAGAGAGGCAGGCACCTACACAGCAGAGGCAAATTACGAGGCACCAATACATACAATACTGCACAGACACACTACAAACTGGCACACAGCGCAGAACCCTGGAGAGAAAATAATAGGTTTAAGGTCTAAAAACCTCCGAAGACCACACCAGGGTTTTGCACCAAATAATGGCATCAGGAAACTAACCGTTCCATAGCCTTGAACTTCTATTTGCCAGAGGAAGCTGGCAGCTAGGTTACAAATTACACTTTTATAGCAATTTATTAAAATTTGCCTTTAAAGTAATGGATGTAAATTCTTAAGCCCTCCTGCTTTTCCATACACCAGGTTGAAGCTCAGTCCTTCTAAACTATGCCATTTGATTCTGTTACACAGTATGTATCACACAGGCCAGAAGAAGGTACAGAGGAATTATAGGGATTAAAGCAAGCCTCTGGTCTTCAGCCATAGCTCTTGCCCACCATGGGGGACAATTTATTAGTTATGTTGGTAAGGGAACACAGATAGGTGTTCTGATAAAATGTGGTGTACATCGGTAAGCTATCAATACAGAAACGCGTGTACCACGCATGTGCGTAACACAAGAGTAAAGTCTTCCAGAATGGAATTTTTCAAGTGTGCCAGTGCTTGCTGCTTCAGAATTGTTTGTAAATTATTATTTTTTCCTCAGTAGAAGAAACACAAACAAAACCCACACGTGCAATACATACTGTTAAAATATATGATTTGTTTCTCATCTTTGTTTTTTAATGCTGATGCATCTGCTGCCGTCCTAACAGAAAGGTCACAGCCTGACCACCCAGGAACACATGCATTTGCCATTTATGAAGCTGAAGGGTTTCTTTCAGACAGTTAAGAATAAGTATAAAGATAAAATAAGCATAGGATCATACATATATTAGTTGTGTTGTATAAAGGAATGCAAAAAATCAGAACTCGATTCAGAAATAGATTAAGATGACAAACTTTAGTGAAGGAAATCACCCAAATGATCTTCTCACTTGAAATTTCACATATTTGACTTCTTTCAATAGTTCACCCAATCAAGAACTCTTTGTGCAATAACATTGAAGTCCCTTTTCAATGTACATTTTACAGAAGTTAAAAGGAAAAAAGGCCAAAGAAATCTTTCCTGTGAAAATCCTCAGTACTATGTGCAATGGCAACATACCTGATTACCATATGACCAACAAGATACTGCTTTAAAAAAAAAAAAAAAGAAAACTCCACCACTGAACTAGACAAAAAAATGAGAGAGGAAAAAAGAATTTTAACAATATTTGGAGTATTTTCCATGCTAAAAAGGCCTCACTCCTTGATTATGTCATACAGTGCAATGCCTAATTAAATTTACAAAAGTCAATTCTGGGGAGAAAGAAAGAAAACATTTTGCTGTAAATAAAACTCCTAACACATGTTTTCAAAGGTTCTTGCTAAAGACTCGGTAGGAAGTGACAATCAGTATCTGTTAGATAGTGATTCTCTTCCTTTCATCTTTTCAGTGAATATTATGACTAATATTGATTTTTCTATAAATATTCAGCTGCTCTGGACATTCTCTGCATGAAAGTGGCAATACATATTTGCCTCTGTTGACTCAGAGGAGATCTAACTTTTGCCAGATGTGATCAAAAGAGATTTATAAACCTATCTACTTCTTTCAAAAAATAAAAAAATAGTAAAAAAGGAAATATTCAACAACAAAAATAGCAAAAGAGCTTTGGCAAAGTGGCAAAAGGTTATGGACCTGCATCCCTCTTCAACCCTCGACTCTTTCACTTCTCCTGATATTTCTTCCATCATATGAGTAAAGGAAACTAATCAAACTTAATCCGATCAAGTAATAAAAGTGCTATGATTTCTTAAAATACCTTACCCTGAAAGGATTATGTTGGACAA
The DNA here is from genome assembly GCA_031468815.1 of Morus bassanus. Lineage (NCBI taxonomy): Eukaryota > Metazoa > Chordata > Aves > Suliformes > Sulidae > Morus > Morus bassanus. The sequence goes on from CM062583.1 coordinate 12,214,893, forward strand.
AGTGAGTAAATACCCTTTTCTGCAAAATAATACATTTGGTATAAAACCAACGTAAGTAGGCAACTATACAGAGCTCTCAAAAAATCCTCTGTTTCATGTAAACAGCATCGGGGCTGGACCCTGCCTGCCATAACAAAAAACTCTCCAATGCTCCAAAATAAAAGACTATAAAGACTCTAGGAAGGCTTCAGCTTCAATTAAGTACCTAAGCATACAACTACCTCTAACCATATCAAGTATTTTCAGTGATGTGAGACAAGCCATGTGTAGGAATGTACATAAATAATCAAATTACTTGCAATTTCCATTTTACTTGAATACTTACCCTGTAAATGCCAGATGATCTCATATACCATACTGAGGCATCTTAGGTAGGCTTAATAATTTCTGGATTACAGAACTGAAATTTTTAAAATTCATTTTAGATTATGAATAGTTTGAACTCTTAAACTCAAAGAAATGCCATCTGTCCTCAAATTTACTAATATTTCATTCTGTTTCCTTTTTTGAAACCCCAGTATTACTTTACAAAGAAAGAGAATAATAGTAAGAGGTTAAATTAGCAATAAAGACTAGATTTCTTCAGGAGCTAGAGCAGGAATTAAAACCCAGGAGCCCTATGTGCTCATCACTAGTCAATGTCTCTGACTGCTAAAAGAATAACAAGGGAAAAATAAAATCAAAGGAAATATAAGTTACTTTGTCTCAAATTAGCTACACATACTGCAATTTTTCCAAAAAAGTAAAGAGAAAAAATAGAGGTTTTTTCCCCAAGAAACTAAACAGTATTGCCTCTGGATGAAATGATCCCACTTGTACTTTCTCTTTCCACAAATATTTTGCACATAGATAGAACTGCATCATAGGTCAGAAATAAGAGCTGCATATAATGCCAAATATTTGATGACATAGTTTTCTCTCTTTCACTTTATACTATACAAAGATATGCCTATGATATGCAAATATACATAATACAGAAAACCGTATTATGTATGTAGTTTTATATTTTATATCAAATAGTAACATAAAATACCACATTAACAAAGGCCTTATATTTATTTAGGTTCAAGAAGGAATTTGTTCCATTTTAAAATACTGCCATATTTTACAATACTGCTCTTATCAAGAGCACAAGAGTCCTAGTTCTCATTCTTTCTCCTCACTTGCTGGTTTTCCTGCACAAAACTTATCATTAATTTGTCCATGAGAACCTGAACCTATTCTTAAAATTTTATACAGAAAACTCCTGAACAAGACTTTTTCCCCCCGTTTTTTAAACTTTAGAGTTAAAATTAGGTGAATTATCATTTATTAATACTAATTGTGTCCCTTTTTTTTATTAACAATAGTTTATCATAACCAAGAAGCTTGCCCAAGATTCTTTGACCTAAAAACCATAGATTAAATAGCTCATAGCTAAAATCAGTTTAGATGCTATGCATCTACCTTACTAATTGACAAAGATCTGGATTAGAGATTGAAAATGCAGTGGTCAAATCCAATGTTATCCTCTCAGAGCATTTGGCTTTAAAGTCAGATTACCTGATGTGTATCTAAGGAAACAATATTATATCAATCTGTCTATTTAAAAGGCTTATTTATGTTTTCTGGTGAGATTCAGGTAGGGCTGTTAAGTAAACAGAGTTGGGAAGCATGCAAGCAGTATGAGCTTGGAACCATTAATTAAAAAATAAAAAAAAAAAAACCACCATAATTTACACAGAAGAGTGATTTAATTTTACAAACATAACCAGAGGTCAGTAGGAAAAGGACCATCTATCTCTTTAAATCACCATCCTCCCAAATTCCCAAGTCTCCTTACGCAAAGGGAGAGCTTATGCAGAAGAACAGGCAGAGCAGACAGTATGAGTTGCCCAGAAATCACAGACAGCCCCGAAAAACTGCTGCCACAGAAATGCTGTAAACTGTTTTGGACACCTCATAATGCTTCCTTCATACCTCTACTACTTCTTAGAACAAATGACATTTCCAATCTCTAGATATACACCACACAATAAAGACAGGGTCAAGCTTATTCTCATAGCAATCTTCCTGTCCCAGACTAGAAACCTGATGTGTGATTCTTCTGCAATTGCAGGGGGCAGTACCAGCTCTGCTATGTATTTATGGAAAATGGAGCCTTTTCTTTTATTGTTTTTAGGGGAATACCACAACACGCTCTTGCCCTGAGTGGCGAGAACTATTTGCAAATGCACAAGCACGCAGAGACTAATAGTTCTTTATGACCTGAAAAGTCAGGTTACTGTAACTTTACCTTCTTTACGAAGACAATGTTTTTTGAAACTACTAGCTGACAGTGAAAGTTCCATTATTTTCATGTAGAAACAATGACCTAAAGGAAGTTCGATAAATGAATAAACTTGTTCTCTGCTCTAATGTGAAAAGCACCCTACCTGTCCCATTCTTCCCCCCACACACACCTTTTTTTTGTTAAGCTTTCCCTACCTCAGGCTAGAATGAAGAATGAATTGATGCTACATCTGAAGAGAGGCTTCACCAGTGTATTTTCACTATTATTCACATTATGCATGAACACTTGCTAGCTGTGTCAATTGTTAAGATAAAATCTGAGATAAAAACAAAAAAAGATGTAAAATATCTGTCTATAAAATATATTAATGCCTAGCCTCCCAATACCTTGACTAAATTGATATGCAATTTCCACCTCCATCTCTTTTCCCATGTTAAAGAAATGCATGAAATTCATCCTTTTCCGAAGTTCAGCATGTCCACGAGTTCACAAAAGTAATTCCCAATGGACCTGAAATTTTATTAGCAGCTGTTTAAGTACTTAGTCAACCAACTGAATACATTTCACTAAAGTGTTCTCTAAGCAGAGACTGAATTCTTGTCCCTCACTATTAATTGGAGCAGATTCACTGCAGTTGACCTTATTTATGAAGATTAATGGAAAAAGGGGTTTGGAAACTTGTTGGCATCATGCAGATACGGTTGAACACTGAGCCTTAGAAATCATCTGACAAGGTGCGATAATAGAAGGTACCATACATGGAACATGAGAAAATTGTTTGAGAAGTGTAGTAAAATCACATAATATTTACTAGTAGCATCTTCAACACTACAAATAAGTTTGCATAATTAGTGTCCTTTCTTAATTTTTTTAGCCAACTATTTTTTATAACGTTTTTCTGTAGCAGCTCTAAAGCAGAGTGCATCAACAGATGTGCAAAACCCGATGTTGTTGCGACAGAATGTACAATTTTTATTAGAATAATACCACTTTTCCACTCAATTAATACAATTTTTTTCTTAATTTTATATTTGGGTGGGGTTTTTTGTTTATAGAGAATGGCTTTGGAAATAGGTCAAAGTAGCAAGCCTATTTCACAAGTAACATAAATCTTCCTTGCCTCTTTTGAACTAAGAATGGAAATTACCAATTGGGTCTGCACCCACAGATGTGACAGAGCACTCTCCCTGCTCTGTCAGACTCTGCTCTCTATCTGCCACCTTCCTGGCCTCTATTTTCTTCAAGAGTGCTGCTCTCCTCAGTAAAAAGGTTAGCCATCTCCTCCCACTTCTAGATCCTCCTCAGTAAAGAAAAAAATATAAAATAGGCTTTTCCGTTTCCTACATGGAATGAAATGTGTAGGACTACACATCATGCTACATCTACTGGAATTTTCATTTATTTATTTATTCATTTATTTATTTATCGGGGTGTGTGTGTGGGGGTGTGTGTGTGTGTAAGGCTGAGGGGGGAGGGGGGAAGAGTGGTCTGAACCTTCCAAAATACAATTGTTAATATAATTCAAGAAAGAAAGATGGCATACTTCTCAACAGATAAAAATGGGGGCAAAAAACACGCATCCGAAACCTGAAAGCTATTTCCATACATATAAATATGGCAGCTGAGGTGTATTCCTCACTTTCGATTGTTTAATGAACAGAATGAATGAATTAGTATTCTTATTTATGTCTCAGCCATAAGGCTGTGTTTTTCTGAAGTGCAGCAAGCTGAAGTAAAAACAAAAAAAAAACCCAACCAAACAAAAAAAAAAACAATCAACCAAAAAAACCAACACAAACCCCTTCAAATTTACACCTTGACCCCTTCTACATTGTGTAATGGAGAAAAAGATGATAGCTTTTCCAGCACAAGCAGTTTGAATGGTGAAGAATAATCGACCTCCTTAATTAATTATTCTCAATACTAAAAATAATTTTAAAAGATTAGACAGTTATTTTCCTTTTTTTCCTGCTTCTTTGTTTACAACTCTATGAAGTATGAAAGGATATAACAAGGTATATACACAAGTTTTTAAATTAAGCTTCTAAACACTTAGCATCTGGGATTGTCAGCCTGATTTTCAGACATATTTTTTGAAGTGTCTGCGTACAACAAGCTGTGATGCGCCACGTACAATTTACATCCTTATTACACATTCTAATGACAGGTAAATACACAGTGGAATGGCTGGTAAGATATGAAAAAATATCTTAAAAACCCTTATTAATTGAAAAGCATGTAAGAACACAGAGTAACCTTTCTAATTTCTGCAGCACTAATTGGGGAAATGTAACAAAGTAACTCTCTCATGTGCTTAAGATTTTACCACAAAAATAGCCATAGACACATTCTTAAAAAAAACCTATAAACTCATACAAAATATACACATTAAGGCAGTTGCTTAATAATCCCACTTTATAACATGGCTACTAGTCTAGACTTTCTTGTGTCAAAAGACTCAAACTAATGTGTTACAAAGTGAGACTAGTGCACGTGTACTGCTTAGTAAGTATGTTCATGCACTACAGGGGAGAAATCTGATCTTTCCCAATGACCAATCAACCAAACCAATCCACATCATATGCTAGAATTTACTTGAACAATTCTAAACTTGCTGTTGGAAATTAGAAGTAAATAAATAAATGTGTCTATGTAGTATCTATTTTTAAGGTGTAATAATCTCTTTAGTCATACAAAGATTTAAGCAGTCGGCAAAACGTAGTTACAAACTTTACGTGCTTTGGTTTTTGTAGTGCATTACTGGTATTTTTCTAAGTGTACTAAAAGTTACAAAGATACAAAACTAAAAGGACACCAAATACAATAGGAAAGAAATAATTTTTATTATTTTAAATTCAGTTTCTAAAAGTCTCTTTCACTATAATTTACCATTCTATTCTTTTTAAAATATTTCATTCCTATCACAACAAAACCCAAGCTACATGGTAAATGCAGCAAAATACTTTTCCAGTGTCTTTTATCAATTTGCTATCAACATCCACATCAAATGTAAACACAAAATTAATAATATAAAAAAATAAAATACATTTTAGGATTTGCAAACTCCCCACTAAAATTCTGAAATTTTTTCACTAGTAATTATTTCGTCTTTATTTTCACAAATACCATGCTCAGAAAAGAGGTAACTTGTTTTCTCCTAGCAAGGAAGATGGAGAGAATTACCAAGATAAATTACGTGCTGGGATTATCATATAGCGTTAACTGGGCAGAAAGCACCTCTAATGATAGAAAACCAAAATATTTATTCTGCTATACAAAGATACCATTTTCAAATCGAGTACATGAAGTTCTCTCAAGGACTTCTTTCATGACAGGAAAGACGTCACCTACAACCATAACCATATGAACCCATTATAGGTAGAATTCTACGATATGAAACCTCATAATGAAGCCACATGCATGTTTGTCACTTGGCTTCAAGTTTTGTTACAAAGTCTGGAAGAGACAGACTAAACTGCTCAGTGAGTTTATGACTGATTTGTTTTCTTTGCACAGATTTGTGTCTCAAAAAAGAAATTATGCTAACTCCTCAGTTGGACAGAATTGCTGCAAAAATCAGATAAACAGAAATAACTTCCATTTATTTTCATTCAAATCTGAAATTCAACCAAAAATTCATATGGATGAGCTGCTCTGTATGACATAAATAACCATACAGTACAAAACCTACCAACAGATTTCAGAAAGCACTATTTACCTAAACCATTTCACTACGATACCCTAAGTACTGCTAACTACCCAGCCAATCCCCAGTTTCTTCCTTCTGGGCACTGCTTGCCTCTGCCCTTCGGAGGTCCTGCACCCATACAACAAATATTTTCTCACTGGTCCAACATGAGCAGAAAACTACTGATTACATCACTCCATCGAACTTTTGTCTCTGAACTGAATAACCTATGGTAGGGCTTGATTCTGTGGAAACTATGGCAACCACCAAGTGCGTACAATAGCCACTGATGGTGACCCTGGTCCTACTCATATCAGTTGTTCTTCCCTGACTCTACTTAGAAGCTGGATAGGGACAATGAGTCCTATTTAACCCTGAAGTGCCATCACCTGCAATTTGAAAAGGTTTGTCTTATTTTCCTAGGTTTTATGCCTCTATGGGTATGTTGAAAATGGAATTTATGAGATGAGAAAATATTCTACAATGGGTTTTTGATTTATAGCATATGCAGAAATCCTGCACAGTTTCAGGTCTCTGTAGTTGTGGCTTAGAAATTAAATTATTTCTAGTCAAAACCAAACACAAATTTACTGGGGGTTTAGAGAAGCCTTTCAATATAAGCCAACTGATTAAAACACTTCAAACTATGTGCTGACTATCTGTAAGCACAGGCAAAAGCAATACAAACTTATTCAACGCCATCCTAAAAATGGGTTTCAAAGCTAATCAAAGGTATCAATGGATTAGGTTTCAAGCTCCCTTACTTTCCCATTCAAACTGAAAAGCAATCAGATTCTACTGTAACAAGGCTACCCTCTCAAAAGAAATAGTCTACTTAACTTGTTCAAATGGACATGGAAGACCATCATAAAGTAACAGCTTCTGGCAACAATCAACCTTGAATAGTTTTAAAACTGTGACCTCCAGTAAAACTCTCTGAGCTCCTCAATTTCCCTCTTCAGTGTCTTTTGGGTAGCATCTTTCTGACACCTGTTCACAGTTACACCGGACGCTTTTTTCAAATGCTGACCAGAGCTGCAAACTTCAAACCAAAACAAGCACATCCAACACCATCCTGTACATTTTAAAGACAGCTGTCAAAAAGCATTGTAAAACTGATAAATCGGGAAGAAAGCTTCTTTATTCTGGGAGTAGGTATTTCTGATCAGGAAACATGAGTACCAATTATACAGAACCAATACATCCCATATTGTTATTCTTGAAAACACCCATGAGAGATTTATGGATAGCTGTTGTATTCACTTTTGTCCTGCAACGAACATCTGTGTGCAGGTCATGTTTTACTGCTTCAGAGATATCTGTTTCTGTATTGATTGAAAATTAAAATGGTAATCTGTGTCCTGCGCTTCCATACTGGACCACCACAATGTTTTATTTTATTGATTTCCTGGTGGTTCTTTGCATACACTTAACAGCTTATGTGAAATCCTGACAGCAAGGTCATTTCAAACAAGCCCTTTCCAGTTCCCCTCTCTCCACCTCCCCACGACAGCAAACTGTTAGCTTCTAATTAGATCTTGTACATTTGGGGCCTTTTCAATCTACAAAGGTTCTTAAATATTAAGTCAAAATTTCTCTTTGTCCTCTGGTGTGTGCCCCATTTCCCTCATATTCAAGCCCAGCAAAGCTTTTCTTTAAAGGATTTCCCTATTGATTGAGTAGGGGCTTTTTACCCCTTCTAAGCTTTTAGCTGCTGTTAACCTTGTATGTCAGATTAACAATTCGTTACAATTAGGCTGACAAACTTTCAGCTTTTGACTCCAGTCTCAGAGCTCATTTACTTGATCTACTATAAGCTTAACTACCTGAGTTGCAAATTCTGCTAAAAAAACCAAACCTGAAATATTGTACCTGGCATTAAAAATCTTCCAAAATTACACTTTGATAGCCTAATAATTGACAAAGCTTTGTGTCTTCTGAGCACGTACTGACTCAAAGGACCAAGATTAAATGATGATCCTTTTAATATCATAGAGGGTGCTCGCAGGGCCCACCCTTGGCAAATGGCTTGGACAAAAACACCTACTAAAATAAAAGCATGAATGTAAATAGCACATGTGGACTGAATACACAGAATCGTCTGCAGGGCGTTTGCCTAAAACTGATCATGTCAAAAGAGGCTACCATGAGCCCCTGTGTTTATAAAGCAGCTGTGTTATAGATAAACGCACACGCACGGACATTGCACTTCACAAGCTATCTTCCACAACATCTATTTTAGCATCTTTCCTACTGTTAAAAAAAAAGTAAAGGATTAAGACGTTTACCATATACAAATGAGAAATTAAACAAGTGCAAAACCTAATCTAATGCTTTCCTCATGTTAAGATATTCAGTAATTACTAAAACTAGGAGTATGTTGTCACTTGTCTATAGTGTTCATAGTCCGCAATTCAGGAATTAGTTTTCACACAAGGAACTCTCACAGAAAAAGTATGATAAAAAATAATAATTAGATCGATTTTGGATGGCAATGAAATTATTGAGGTTTTCTCCCACATATGAGATATTGTTGCTGCTCCACAGATGTACTTTACAAAAGGGAAATGTTTTTGCATGCAATATATGGGTATATTGTTTTAATTCTCTTTTTTTTTTTACAGTCTTATGCTACACATTACGACCATCATTATGATGCCATTCTCAGCTAAAATACACTTGCAAAGTTACCATTTTAACAGCGCTCTGCGGACTTCCACCAACTGCAGAACTGTCCAGTAAATACAGTGAAGGCAATAGGTATACTGAAAAACTAACAGCAACAGATTTCATGAACATTCAGTACTTTGTGATTACAATTTGTTTTAAAACTACCTAAAGAAGTACACGTTGAAGCACTAAAAATTTGTTTGAGAACAAGGCTACATTCAGCATCCACAATGAGGACATAAACAGACAAAAGAGAACCCCAAGCCCCCTTCCAGTAAAGGCTGAACTCCCACTGCTGACGGCTATCAGAATATGACAGGGAAAATTCCATGTCAATTATATAAAGATCTAAATGTGACACATGCTCATGGAATACTTTTACACAAGGAAGATGGTTTTCATTGGCTATTTATTGTTTATCAGAGTTTCATATCATAGTTAAAAAAAAAGATTAATATTTAAACACATTTTTAAATAATTAATATATTTAATGTGCTTACACAACAGCATGTACAGAAAAAGAGTATGGAAATATCTAGCCCATCAAGTAAAAATATCTCAGGCTACTGATGTTTATCACTGCATTTACTAAAAGAGCGATTAACCTTTAATTAACTAGATGCCCCAGGACATGCATGACTAATCCACGACTGTTCCACAAAAGAAAGTGGAACATAAGACAAAGTTTTCTGGTCCTTTTAAGAAATTCCTAGGGCTTAGAAATCAAATTTTGCAAGATGAAACAGAGGATCTTAATTTCCTTTTTTGACACCCTTTGGTCTGCACAAAGAATGACAGAACAATTCACATTTGAAAGGAGCTCAGAAGGTCACCTAGCCCAACCTCTGCTCAAAACAGGGTCACCACTGAATTCAGACAATATTGTCCTGAGCTCTCTCCAGTCAAGTTTTGAACACCTTCAACAACAGAGATTGCACATCCTCCCTAGTCAGCTCTTTCAATGCCTAATTATCTTCAGAGCGATTTTTACACATACCTCCTCCCCTACCAAGTCAGAACCTCCCATTTCAACTTATGACCACAGCCTCTGCTAAACCACCAACACCAGAAACAGAAACTAGCTTGCAAATAACTGACACTATTTACACTACTGTGCACAAAGGGAACTGTCACTGGCATCTTCTGTACTATGTATTGTTCCCTTCATGCTTTCAGTCACTGACTTCAATGAATTTGGCCAAGATTTGTGTGCCATAGTTTCAACTGTTATTTTAAATAAGTGTTCTACTGCTGAAATGACATCTAACCTATGGGTTTTGCACACTGATGTGGAATTGTGCGCTTGTATTAAAATCAAGGTCAGTACTTTGAGATGTGTGTCTGCAAAGAAATCTAAGTTAAAACATCATCATCACCATATGTAAGATCTTAAATTAAAAAAAAAAAAGGGAAATAGGTAAGCAGAAGAGATAGGTTTCCTAATTCATCGTGATTTATCATGAGGAATATGAAGACTATTATCTTGGTTTAATTACAATAAAAAACAAAAGCCCATCTTGAAAAGACTGCAAATAATGAGCAGTTTCAATGATAATTACTAAGCGTTGACAACTGTTGAAAACTACTATTTCATAAATATTACTTTATACTGTTTTATGTGGTTGATTTTATAGAGACACCAACATTCATAATTACTGTTAGAATTATTCATGATAGCTAAGGAAAGTGATTAACCATGACTACAGAATTACACCTTAATTACCATGCATAAGGTGAAACATGCCACACTGACTACTTGCAAACATGGGGTTTGAAACCACACACCACCATCCTGGTGCTTAAGCTGAAGCAAGTATTCATGCGCTTGGTGCAGAATATCCAAGCGGGACTAAACAGAAGACAGGTTTCAGGATGTTCTCAATATTACTGACCTGGGACCAACCAGCACTGATGTGCAAAACATCCACAGATCAACAATGGTATTTTGCATGGACTGCCCTCTATTAAAACAAAAAACAGACAAAAACCCCCACAAGCTCCGAAGAGGCTGTATAAAAACTGTTACTAAGTTGATTAACCCTAACTTTTCAACCTGAAAAAACAAGTAAGCCGTTTCTCTGTTTTCATTTGTTTGTTTCTAAGACCAGATCCTGAAAGAGACAAGTGAAAAAGCCGAAAATTGATTTGGTGTTTAGTTTTGAACATAATCTATTTATGCATAAAGTATCCTCTTTTTGCCTGATTATATCTAAAACAACAAAATGGCAATCACAAAGGATTCAATTCCAGCAGGAGCTGAAAGAAGATAATACCTACAGTAAACTATCTATAAAATCTGAAGTCAAGAGACAGTGCAGGCTTCAGTCATGAATATTTACATCTGACCTTGTTAGGTTCAATAGACTGGTTTATAATACAAAGAAAAGGAAAAGAACAGATAAATGGGAACAGGCTAAAAGAACAACTCCCAAAATATTAGTGTCTGAGATAAGAGAGCAGACAAAAATCCAGTAAGTGACACATAGGCATGTAGACTTTTCATCCCATTAAAAGCCACTTCTTGTTATTTATTTAGCTACTGCTGTGATTAAATAGCATTTAAGACACCAAACAGGCTCAGCTTAATTAATTTTAGTTTCAGAGGAAACAAATAATTGCAGCAATCCGCAGTGCAGCATGCACATTCCACATCATATGACAGCAGAAACCAGACAGCTCCCCAATTAGACTTGCGCATGCATCAGCCCTTACTAATCAGCAGCGAGCTGATCGCAAAACAAAGACCTGCCTGATAATGATTTATCAGGTTAAACTAAAGATCATCAGTCTGGCTATCAAAAGTATATTAGGTAACTCCATCTAGTTTTGTCTGTTAGACAAAAGTCTAATGCATAATCAATTTCAAGTGCAATTAATAAGCCCACTTTACAAAGCCATTGAAGTTGTGTGTTTGACAGGTAATCGTACAAAATATTCTATATTAAAAGGAAGGTGTTATAGCATAAATGTTTTTTAAGCACACAGAGAAACCGAGGATGGGTTGAAGGTACATGGAAGTCTCAGACTGTGGTACTGTTTTCTTGATCTACAAGTCCCATGAGATCAAGACCTCCCTATGGCAAGTGCAAACTTCTACTAGAAGGGACTCAAATTCCCAGATTTACTGCAGTCGAAATACCAAGACAGGCAAAAAGGCAAAGGCAAAATGACTTTTCTGAATGAACTTTGACTGTCTATTCAAAAAACAGGACAGACAAGCAAGTATAAATGTCGTCTCGTCAATAAACATTAGAGGTTAAAAGCTGTAGGCTATTTTAGGACCAGATGACTACTCCTGAAAAGTTCAGGATTAAGTCACTCCTGAAAAGAAGGAACCAAAATAATGAGATTTAATGCATATCATGGATTCTTCTAACAGATACCCAGGGAACGTACCTCTGGATTTAGACAGAAGAGCAAGAGTTCTCTATCAAAATGAAATGCAGCATAAATGTCAACTCCAACAAACACCTTGTAAGAAAATGGATATGTTTTAATTTTTATACTTGTACACCTTTTAAGAAAAAATAATAATTTAGTACTTAAGTATTATAAAGGATAATACACAGCTCCTATTAGCTACACATAAACTGCCTAATCATTTTATGAATCACAAAAATCTTTAATCTGTTTATTAGACCTCCCTGTTATTCCAGCTGAGTATAAATTCAGAGAACAGGGCTTCCATACCCAGACTTTATGGATGATAATAAAGATATTTATTGCTACCGTTGTTTAACAAAAATATAATACAAACTAACACCTATGCTGTAAGGATGAATCTAAAGAAAAATACGTCAATCTCCTTATTTAACCTTATTAACCCCTAAGTAAAAATAAATTATAGCAGTACCAGGAGACAATTTAAGAGAAGACCCCTTTACCATCCCACCTGATCACAATTGCTTTTATCCATTCCTACATTCCTCAATAATTAATGCTTGTGAACTACTGGGTCCTTTCAGTAACTATACATAGAGCAACAAATTTGAAAAGAATTTGGAATTACAGAAAAGAGCCATGAGTACTTGTAAATTTACTTGTGAGCATTGTATTCTTGTGAGGAAGGCTTAGCATTATAATCTTTTTAAAAATATAGATCCTGTACATAATTTATTTCTCTGCTAGGTAGGTAATAATGAATTTTCCAACCTGTTGCTACTGTAAAATTCTTTCATTTGCTACCGATCGCTGAAAAACTGAGACTGACCCTTCTGATACATATGTATATATACTCATATATGTGTGTGTATATATATATAATTTTTATACTTTAAAGTTACATATATATAATGTTTATTCCTTGACGCTATATTGTCTTGAGTTACTATAATTTTTTTCCTCAGTTATTGGCTTTCAGATTCTTTTTTCAGGGAACTTAAACATTTTTCACATGCAGCAGAAAAAAATCAGCAGCTAACCTCCAGCATAATTTCATAATTATGGAGATCAGTAAATAATTAAGCAATATAACCCCTACCTAAGAATTTATGTCAGATTGGAATTATTATGCTTTTTAACGTTACCTTTCTTGTGCTTGGACAGTCTGTTAGTCTGACAGGAAATGATCAGGATTTAAAAGTAAAGCACAAGGGAAAGGGTGACAACATATTCCTACATATTCCAGGTATTTTTTGGAAAATTCCAAGACATTGCTCTAAACCTGTCTGGTTTTAAAATACTTCCCACTTTGACTGGCATTCCATTTCTATGAACAAAAAAGTTTACCTTCACAAATCCTGATACTGAAAAATGTTTGCATTAGCAGGATTATGCCATTTCTGGAAACCATGCTTGGGAGAACACAGCTTTTGCGCCAGTAGAGCTTCGACCCTCACCCAGTGAAGACACAGCTGAGAATAAGACATTAACACCTGCCCCTCCCAGCTCTTTACTCCAGGCTACCCTCCCCCAAGTTCTGCTCCTAGGACAATTCATTAACACCTCTCAGATGCTTCAATGTAATTTTTTCTAAATTTTTTCTCTCCCTTTTATTTTTTCTTCTTTGTGGGGGTGATGCTGATTAATCTTCTCTGCAGGAAAAAAGGCTTTTGCCCAATAAGTACATTCACCAAGAGAGGAGTATAGCACATGTCTCCTGATCTGCAGCATAAACTCAAGAATAAGAAGTATTGGGGTGAAACTGCTATGTCTGGGATACAGGGACCATTTCCTTTAAGACCCTGGGAACACTATGGCTCTAACAATGCACTGCCAGGATCCAGTTCAGAAAGGGATTTAACTGAGCAAATAATTAAAAGATTAAGAGCCACTCTGTTTGCGCTGCGGTGAGCCCAAGATTAATACTAGACACCTATGACAAAACATGAAATGAGTAAATCAAAATTAACATTTAAACAGGGGGAGAGCACTTTGGACTAGAGAGACAGATCTGTGATCCGTTTGGTTTCACCAAATGTTTAGTGTGATTATGGATTATTGCTTGAAAATAACGGGGTCGGGGGGGAACATCCCAAACCAGATAAACTTCTTATCCTTGAAAACTATGAAAAAATTAAATTACCAAATGCAGGTATAGACACAGCAGCGTTTTCCTTCTATCTAACCCAACAAACGACAACATTTGGGATAATTCTGCAACAATATCCAAATAAATTCATTAATTCAATTTCTGTCAATATGCAGCATCTTGTTTTCTGATTTATGTTTACAACATCTACAAATCAAACTACACAAGGGAAAGAACTATAACAAAGTCCCTCTGGAGAAAAGCATGAGTATCTTGATGCCCAAAATTCAGCATATAATAAGATTTACTAGAAACTTAATCTCTGCAAATATTATAGTTATCCATCATGCATAATGAATTAACTTTGCACTTCATTTAAAATTCATACAGTCTGTTTCTTACTAACATGTTGCATATATCACCGCTATCTCATACATTTTCTTGTATTCGGGAATATTCTACTGTGTGCTTCTTGGAAAAAAAAAAAAGAGGTAAAAATAAAAATCTTCATAGGACAGTGTACTAAACATTTCCACTACTGTAAAAATTATTACCACTCCAATACAGAGTGCTCAGGGTTTTACAGGAGCAAGCATTTAAAAAGCACTGGTACAAAAACTTGATAGTTCTTTACAAAAGCAAGTATCTTTGCATATTGCTTTGTGATGTTTTTATTTTAGCTGTATACACAGAAAAACCACATCAAATTCTAGTTGTTGCTGCTGTTGCCTCAATGTTCTTTTATCCCATTTACTTAGCATCCCCTTGCAATCACAAATACGTGCATTTCCTTAACCAGTTAATTCTCCTCAATTTAAGGAGACATTATCACAAAGGATCATTGAATATAATCAATTAGCTTTTGTACTTCACAAAGTTGCAAACAAATCCAGTAGAAAGTACAGTCCTTGCGTGGTGCCATCATACTTTCTTTCCTCGAGGAAGTTCCTTTTTACTCTTCTCTATATTGAACTTCTTACTCTTCCTAGCTTAATAAATTCAAATACGTGTCTCTTTTTTTTTTTTTTTAAGTACAGGTTTCCTGTAAATTTTGAAGGTTTGCATTTGAAATAAGTGATCACCACACCTTGCACTCACAGGCAGAATGTGTTCTTTTGCACACTAGTGTGTTCTAGCAAGTGCTTGTACACTCCATAGCTATTCCTAGATTCTGAGCATCAAATGAGACCTTTGTTTTCAGTATTTTCCTCCCAGTGGATTAATGATTAATTCCAGTAGAGATTTCATCAAAGGGCTAGCACCATATTCTTTTGGCTTCATCTAAATTTTGCTTTTGTTATCCTTAAAGACACCCGCCCCCCTGACATGTTACGTCTTTTCATGGAATTGGTTTTGTCCCGAGGAGAGGCGACACACAAAGTTTCTTGTGGTTACCTCCAGCTCTAGCTTCTATCACTACCATTGTACGGACACCAGGCTGCGTGTAGCTTTAAGTTAGATACCGACATAAACATAAATGTTTTCAACTTGACTGAGATGTTTTGAAAAGTTATGAATTAGAATAACTGATTATTATTGCCAAATTGCCATACTTTGTTTCTGACTTTTCTTCTAAAGTGTGAGGCAAAATGATTGTGCCTAAAAAAGCTAATCCACAGGAATATCTAAGAAAGTCAAAGAAGTGAGTGCTAATTACAGGTTGATGTCAGATGCTGACCACACTGCTAATGCAGCAACAGCAGCAAACCACCAACTGACTGCATGCCTG
The DNA here is from genome assembly GCA_031468815.1 of Morus bassanus. Taxonomy (NCBI): domain Eukaryota; kingdom Metazoa; phylum Chordata; class Aves; order Suliformes; family Sulidae; genus Morus; species Morus bassanus. The sequence continues at coordinate 12,230,722 of CM062583.1, forward strand.
CTGTTAGCCTTTGACATGAATTCAAGTTTTCAAGGAAGTTAAGCTTAAACTACTGTTAAAACTAAGTAACAGGATATCTGGTCATATATCACCTGTAATATCACTCACTCAAAATTATAAAAAGTGAGAGGAAAAAGGGGTTTGAAAAGAAGCATTCTTGATACCAAATTTTTAATCTGGGTTATAAATATGAAACATGTGAACTCCCTGAGGAGCTACTGGCAAAGACCGTGAACATCCTAAGATCTATTTATAAGGAATTTTTCTACTCAGAAATGGTTTATAAAATGCTGTTAACAGTTTTCAAAATACATACAGCAAATTGATCTTCTACACAAGATCGGTTGCAATCACACTCTTGGGCATAATGCAACAGGTATGGCACAGTCATTCCTATCAGACTAAGAGCTCTCTTTTTAAACCTTCATCCCTACTGAATAAAAGAACAGAAAGAGAGCTGTGAACAAAGATGGATCCTTCTCAAGCAACATAACAGTTACGTCAAAGAGAGAGTTCCTACAGTCAGGCATTCTTGGTGGAGGAGGCGATGGGATGAAGTGGATGAGACACAGAATGAACCTCCTTAAGTATAGCATCAGATCTGTATATTTTTCTCTTGTTCACTTTTATTTCCAAATCTTTAATTGTAAACTAACTCTTCGTAACTTTGGGGTGCAAAGGATTTGCAAAATTGGGCTAGCAGATGTAAGACACATCTAGCAAGAGACCTAAAAAAAGATATGCAGGTGCTGGATCTACTAGGCATATACTCAATTCGTTTCACAGGTTATTATACCACTACTCCAAGTAGGAAGTAGCTCTTGCACCTACGAAAAATGTTATCTCCCTGATACTGATGCATTTCTCTAAAGTCAGGATTAAAATATGATAAAGATGCACCCATATGTAGCTACTTAGATGTACAGCAGCTAGGGGAGAGGAGATACTTGCCTTCTTGCTCAATCACTGATAAAACAGAATGTGCTGTTACAGTTACTCTAGAGGACGCCATATAATTCACAATTTTAATATCAAAAAAGGACTTAATTTAGTTTTTATAAATAATTTTAAGTTTAATTTGATATTTAACAGCATTTGATTTGTAAATAATTTTTTATGCATGCATTTAATGTTTGCATCAAAGGGAAATGCTAAAATATTGCTTATGCAAAATGCCTAAGAACCCATGTAGCTGTGTTTCCTTCTTGCTTTTGAAAACCTCTCTTGACTTTTTTAGGCATCTTTTCCATAAAAGACAGCAGGGACAATTTCTGTCTCTCACACATCATGACTACATTTTTTGAATTCTGACTCAAAAGCAAGAAAACCCCACAGTGCTAAATGCTAAAAAGACTAACATCATTACTTAGATTAAGTTTGGTCATTGCCTTAGGAGATAACTGACTTCAGCGTGACCCAAAGCAAAGGCTTGGCATATTCACCACTAGCAAATTTCTTCCACCAGCAGTTGGGTACAGTCTTTTTTTCCTAAGTATTACATCAGTCTGTAAAGGATTAATCACAAGGGTTCACTTGTCGTGAATTTCCCAGAGAACTTCCATCACTAACTTCGACTTTAGAAACAGCAACAATAAAATAGCATTAATCAATAGCTCTACATTTACTCAGATTCATTTTTCTACACTAGCTGACAAGCTGTGTAAACTGAAATACTAACTATTCTTCACAAGTGATGCAGAGTGCCGAAAAACTTAACTATCTTAGAAATGATGAAGAAAAATGAAGCTACGCTGGTCTGCAATGTAGAAACCAGTAAGTCTTACTATGGATGCAAGAATCTCAAGGATGGCCTTCTCTGTTAAATCTAATAGCCAGTTGTGGGTGGCTTTGCTTGGCCTTTTAATTCACCCCTATCAGATGGTGGCTGATGTTTGCCTTCTTCCCTCCACAGCAAGATGGCCCTCGTTACCTGACTGGAAGGCAGTTAGTCAGGTAATGATCCATTAGTCACCTCAATGATTCATTTCTTTGAAAAGAGCAGCAGATCTCAGAATAAAACTGTGATCTGTTCTTAGTTATGAGAACATCCACTATAGGCTTGCTCTTCTCAGAAACAACATACTAATTTTAAGGTATTTTAGAACAGATTTACGTTTTTGCCGTTCTTGTGTGAACTTTTTTTTTAAATCATCACAAGTCACATATAAACCCTGTTTCTGTCCCTAAACAGGAAGCCACCAAGTTACTGCACAAAAAATACGATAGTAATAACTTGTCTTCAATTTTAAGTGCCTGTCTTTATCAGGCCACTCATTTATGGTTTGTTTGTTTTTTTGTTGTGGTTTTTCTTTTTTTTTCTTTTTTTTTTTTTTACTTTTCAACAGGACAGACTAATATGCTACAAGGAGCCATCTTTCTTAATTATTTGGCATTCTTCTCCGGCAAGTTCCTCACTCTGTAAATTTAAGCTGGTAAAAACTACATAGTGCAGAACCTGGAAGAGCAGATGCTACAGTAGCTGGGCAAGGAAGCTAATGACAAACACAACCCACAAGGCTGGTCAGACTTAGCCAAAACGCGGGGTGTCCTGCCCTGTGCGACATGCCAGTCAGAATCAACAGGTCAAGAATCCAGGAGCTTTTCTGAGGGAAGGAAGGAAAAGCAATCATAAGCCCTACAGAACCATTCAGAAAAGATCGTTTCTATCAGTTTAGCAGAATTTTTTGAGAACGTGAGGTGTTTTAAATAAAACATTCGGGTTCAGGAAATCAATGTTTTCTGACAGAAGTTTGTTTTGCTAAGTTAGCAACTCCTGGTTCCAGAAGAGTGGGCAATTCTGAAGCTCCAATATACAGATCTAAACTCTCAGCCCTACTCCAAATGCAGTAACAGCAAAATAATAAATAATAATAATAAACCCCCAAGTATTTAATTACCAGCTCTATAGATACCCACAATGAGACACACACATCTTTCCTGAATGGAGTGACCAAAATGGTCAAAGCAATGGAGAAAAGGAAAACCCTCAAGCTTTCCCTTCCCCAGTACTACTATCCTTTCTTTCAACATCTTGTATAATTTGAACCGATGCTGCAACATGGCGATAATGCTCCTCTTTTTGAGTCCATTTTAGCAAAGCTTTTCTCTATCCAGCTAGATCAATATCTCATTGATACATACTCTGTCAGACCAGCTACAATGTCATGTTCTTTCTGCTGCTCAGTAATGTGAACTGATTTAGTGCATGTAGCTGAAAGCTTTTGCAACATGCTGAATGATTTATAAAACAAATGGACCACTGTTCTAATAAGACAAAAATTATATAGACCCTGGACAATGCAGTAACATGAAGTCCCAATGATTTCTGCACTGCTTTTTGGTTAGTGAGTCAAGTGGACATAGAAGCAATTTAGCCTGAAAGTAGCACCACAGATTTATGGACAACATTCCCTTATACGTAATTTTCCTCGGCACACGAAGACTTTGATGGTGCTTGAATACAAAAAACCCCACCATATTTAGGCAGATAGGCTTATTTAATTGTTGCTGGCTTATTAATTCATCACATTCTAATTTTTGTTTCCCATGTTCTCTGTATACTATCTCATCAAAATTCTCCTTCTCCATCTTTTCCTCTGGAGTCCTCAAAGATGATCAGCATATATTCACTCAGCTGCCCTAACCATGCCCCTCAGCCAGCAACCACAGTCTTTACTGGCAGCGTTGCCCACCTTTTCTTATTATTTTGGCAAGACAATGTTTGAAATGAACTTTTCCCACCAGAGAGGGTTGGGGTGGGGTGGGGGGTGGTGGTGGAAATCTGTTTCAGGCTTCTGCTAGTATTTCCCTAACAAGATTACAGAAAACCTTATTTTTATGATTTGGGCATCCTTATGAGCTCTGTCAGGAGCCTCAGTCACAGTGAGAAATCTAAGCACAAACTTGAAAATCCCTCCAGAAGGCAGTCCGGTAGCAATGCTCCACGACAGGCATCGTGCATGTAGTTTACACTGCTCTTCTCCAGACTTCTAAATGGTAGTAGACCCAGAAAGCCAGAACCTCGCTAATATCTGAATGGCATCAGAAGGGACTTAGAGATACAAGAAGAATGAGAAGAAAGGGACACAAAGAAGAAGGGCAGAAGAAAAGGGCCAGCATGACTCAAGTGCCGCCCCTGCACAAAGTTCCATTCTGCAGCATCAAAGAGTCTGCCGGAGTGAGCCCATCAACTCCAGCCCCCTAACCTTCACTTTAAATATTGTATTTGTTATTCTAGCTTTTACTTTTTAAAATCAAAATAAGAGAAGGAAAGGATGGAAGAAAAAAACCTCCCATATTTTTGTATGAAATGAGGCCAAAGGAATGCGGCCTGTGTGCAGGGATCTTCCTGAGGCCGGTAAGATCAAAATGAGTCTTCGCTCCATTTCTAATTTTTTTTTTTCTCCTGTCCTCAATATAAAACCAACCAAACAAACTAAAAGTATTTTATTCCCTTTTTTAGGTAAGAGGCATTTAAAAATAAAATTGTCCCATGAAGTTGGGATGAAGCATCATAGGATAGGAAAGGGACAGACAAAATGCCTGTTGCAAAGACCTTATACATTCACTAAAAAAGACCAAGTACTACGGTTCTCTGAGAAATACGCAGTACCTGATGGGGAGAAGCTACCATCTCTTCAGCCTTTCCAGTTAGCTAGCACTTTAATTACAAGGCATTTATCTGCTCAGTTTGAAAAGTGTATTTGGTTTCCATGATACTACTGAGATTTATTCAGTCATTGAAGTACTGAACTCCAAGCAGGATGCTTCCTGTGAAAGAACTAGAAAGTATATCATCTAAAAAAAGATACTGCACTGAGAATTCAGTTGCCTCATGAAGAGATAATGAGGCAAGCTTAGAGTTTAAACTCAAAGTTAGAAAAAGGGTTTTCAGAGAGTGTTAAGCTTAAATCACCATGATGATAAATTCTGTCACATGCATATAAACTTAGCTTTCATCAAAATACGAAGGCTTTTAATACAGATCATGCTTCATTAAAAATAAAACACAGTCCCACACGGCTTGGAGAAAACATCCAGTATGTCTTATAATTTATCTTGCAGAACGTTCTTTTTCTTTGTTCCAAGCACACAACTATACCTTACACGCAGTCTTCTTTCTTGCTATCATTTCTTTAACAGCAATATTCTTTTTTCGTATGACAGCTCAGACTTCAAATTGTATTCAAGCAAAGAACAGAAACTACAGACTTGACTACAATATCCAATACAAAATGAAATTCAAACTTATTCCTTGAATATGCTGATATGTTTAAATTATCTGCATTTAAGGACATTTTTATAAGGAAATTTTAATATTGTTTAATCTTCATTGTTTCACTGTATTTTGCTCCGCAAGCAAAAGATTGTTCCCATGAAAACCAGATATTGTGATTGGAGAACTTGAGTTTTCATGTATTGCTTTTAATAATTTTTTAATTTGTATTTTTGTATCTTTTTACAAAAAAACTTACCAAAAAGGCAAAAAAAATTACTCGATTTGTAAATTTCATATTTCCTTGCAATTAATCACAGTGTTGCCATTTCCATTCAAGGTGTAAAGGCTAATTAAAATCATGCAATTTCAGCTTGTAAAAAGAAATCCAGTGACTTATTGTGTACTCAAAGTTTATGATTTACTGGACAATTTTAATTTTGCTCCCATTACTGTATTATTGCTGTTTCAGCATGGAGTTAGAAGGTCTTGATCATGACTACTGAAATCAGCTGAATACTGCAGAGAAAATCACACACCAGTGCCAGCCCTCCTAAACCATGCAGGCTCTGCACTTTCAGGGGGGAACTGCAGCATTTGCAGGTCCTTGCCAGGAGAATAAAGGATATTAAGAAATACAGACTCACAGATATGCAGAAAGCAACACACATCAGCAACCTGATGAGGTCAGGACAAATTTCCTTTCAGATCTAAAAGCAGCAGATGACAATAATTAAAAATGCAATAATCTGTGCAGAGACACTGAATTTTCTATTTGCATTTATTTCAAAGCTAAAACAGTGGTAAATACTGTAACTCAGTAAGTCCAAATTTTTGTTCATGTTTGGTCATCTTTCTAGAAGAACATCCTGATTTAATAATCAATTTTTATTTAATATCCAGTGTTTCCTTTGCACCTTCCAACAAGAGTAAAATAAACACACATTTACTGATATGTTCAAAATACAGAATTTAAAAGCAGCACTTTAAAGCTAGATTTCATATTCAACAATCATTGCTGATAAAAAAGGAGGCAAAATTTAAATTAATTTGGTTGTGGTACTCTTCAGAGATTTAAAATATAGATGTTAAATAAAATATTATGGCTCTATTCAGAATTAAAGCTCTGCTTAAAGACACCCAACTAAAGCTCTACTGAGTCTTAAGATATTTTTCAGCAGACAAAGTAATGACCTTATGCTATGAGGATTTTCTGACAAGTGTTAAACATCCATAGTCTATACACTGACCTATTTGCAGTTTTTTTTGTTCTAACTTGCTCAATTACAAGGTTTGGTGCATGATCTAGCATATTCACAGACAACAAGCAGTATGCCAAGCTATGCAACAGAAAATAGGATGCTAGGATACATGGGAATCCTCAGGTTTGCTTCCAATGGGAATTAATCCTGTGCTAATGGAGATTTAAAGTATATCAGGAAGCTACACATTTACCTCAGGGTAAATCATCTTGGAAAACAGAAGATGAGCAACACCTGTAGCACTAAGATCACAGCAGGTCATCTCCTGTGGCTAATATAACTTTGATGGGAGCAAAAAACCCCACACACAATACCCAGGAGTCATCATTACACATCTCTGTGCTTTAAGGGTTTAGTGAGAACTTAGAAAAAGGTGATATTTTCATTCTGCCTTTTGTCCTCTTTCTGTCATTCCACAATAGATTTTTTACACAGATGAAATGTTTTACTAGCTAATGGCATGCAGAAGAACTCAACTTGCCTATCAAGGCAAAAATCAGATTTGAAAGTTTGATGCTTTAGGAGTTCTATTATAAAAATACAGTCACCAGTATTACAGTCACCATTGAGTTTTAAGTAACAGTCACAACGCTGTTGGTTCTTCTTCTACAAAAAAAAAAATTTTTTTGGTTCAAAAAAAGAAAAAGAACTGGCGGGGGGAGAACCAAACAAAAAAGCCTGTTCAATATACAGAAGTTGGAGTTGATTAAATAAACTCAAAATTGTCACTGAAGACAATTTCATTTGAGAAAATAAAACTGATTCCCAAGAGCTTTTGAAGAAGATATTCTTAAGCTTTTTATTGCTTGCATTCTTTACCCCATCTTCATTATTTTTAGCATTCCAATTTGAAATATTTTAGAGAATACAAAGATTGGGTTTTTTTCCCTATTAATAAACATTTATATGCAAACTAGCCATCTGAGCGACTCTGAAAGCATCGGCTGATCCTACACTGCATAGACAGTGTTAGTTTGAAGTAAGCTTTGGTGTATGGTTGCAAAGTTAGCACACCAGAAATTGGGAAGCAAGTATAACAGCTACATGGCCAATCTGCATGAATGCAGCCAACAGCAACCAACAAGACTAAATCAGTCTTCACCTTCTGCCTCAAAAGTGATATAAACTCCTTTGTAAAACCATTCTCATGAGTTAAACTTAAACTTTGTAGACCCAGAATTCAAGATCTGAAAAGCATCACTTTTGAGGTAAAACTAGAAAAGTTAGCCTCCAGAAAGGCATACTGCATGGCAGAAACGATAAATTTAAACAAACCGTAAAAAGAAGTTACAAAGAAAGCGGTAATGTTTCCATGCTGAACAGAACAAGTAGTAATATGCTTGAACTTCTGCTAAAAAAGCATTAGACAGGACCTCAGAAAAATTGTTGCAATGGAAAGACAAAAGATCACCCAAATGTATTGCCTGGGAACATTATAAAATCTCCGATCTGAGAGGTCTTTCAGAATAGGTCAGACAAACATCTGTCAGAAGTTCACTGCTTTCATGTGACCATGAATGACACCCCCAGATACTTTTTGAGCTCAGTTTTCTAAGATTCTATTAGACATCTACCAAAGATGACAGAATTCTAGAGAGAAGAAAATTCCCATTAAGGGTGATAGCTAAAAGTCAGGCTAAAAAAGACATAACAAACGTACATTGTAAAGACCATTTTTTGTTGGCTTTATTCCTTAGGTACATACTACATGTATTGCTTTTTTATATCTGTCATCAATTAATTTTAAACACCAAAGTTATTCTAATAGTATAATAAACCCCTTATTGAAATTGCAGATTCAGTATTAATCAGGATACTTAAGACAAATGTCTGTTATAATGTCTACTGTCAAGACATGTTCTAATAGTGTTGGTCTTCAAAATCCCACCTCTGGTTCAATGCACATGCACATTCATAATATACTGTAGCACCAGTAGCCATGATTTTCAATAAATGCATAATAAAAACAGGAGTTCACACCTGGACTCTGAAACAGCCTGAGACACTCAAAAAGGGTCCTATCCTACCCAGGGCGGCCTGAAAGACACCAAAAATCTTGAGTGTTTCTGGCCATCATTTCATTACTCAATAATTTGTAAATTTTCTCAAAATACTTATATAAAAGACCTACAAATCTTGGCAAATCAGAAATTTATTTTATACCATAAACTACGAGTTAGCTCTGCTCCTGTTTATTTTCCTCTTTTCTCTCTAGTCCTCTATGAAGAAATATGGTCCTCTATGGTTTACAAATTCAAAGAAACCAAAAGCCTTGGGGTTTGGGTTTGTTTTGTTTGGGTTTTGGTGGTTTTTTTTTTTTGTTTTGGTTTTAGGGGTTTTGGTTTGGTGGTTTTGTGGTTGTTTTGTTTTGTTTTATTTTTTTTTTGGGGGTGGTGGTGGTGGTTTTTTTTTTGTTTTGTTTTTGTTGAAAAAGGACAAAATAACAAGCTTCTGGATTCGAATTTCCCATGGGTCCAATTTTAATTTGACAGGAAAAATAAAAAAAAAAAAAAAGCATGGGGGGAGGAACCTGTGTAGAGAAACAGAATAAGGCTAGGTATTTAAAAATCATCTAACTGATTCCATCCCACAAAACCAAGAACAAAATGTACAGCATAACTAAAAACATATCAAACCTCTGGATCTTGCTTCTATTTTCTGCAATTCAAAGTAAAAATTTCTAATATAAGTTCACTCCAAGTCCTCACCCATGTAAAATCACTAATACTTTTGTTCTTTGCCTTCATGTTGGACAACTTTAATATCAAATTCTGATTTTCAGTGCATAAGGCAGCAAGAGTTGACAGGTGATCACTTTAAGTCTAATTATTCTAGCTATTGTTCTTCAAGTTGCTTCTTTATACGTGAAATTAAGAACACAAAGAGAAGAGGGAAGAATGGATGGCGACACATAACCAAATATGCAGAAGTCACTTGTAACTAAGATTGCCATGACTGAGCAGAACAGAGGAGTGCAGGGAAAGAAAAGTGTACGCAGTTTAATATTTATCAGTTTGTTTAAACTACTTATCCAAAATATATTCTAATATAGCACACAATGGAAACTTCAAATTTCATTCAACTCTAGTATTCCTACTGAAATCAGTCTAGGACACATAATTAAGTACATGTAAGACCAGTTAGGAATGTTTAACTTCTAGAAGTGACCAGACACCTTACCTTCATATAACAACAAACCCTATTTAGAAGTTATTCTGATAATTACCATGGTGAGATATAAACTATAAAATCATATATACAGACATACTACAGCCTGAAATAAATCTTCCTTGTCCAACAGCCATAACATTACATTAAATAACACACATCAGAAATTTGTTTTCTGCAATATTCTATATCTTATGATGTGTCTGTTTTCCCAATAAGCAAAGTCCTTTAAATACTTAATTTCATACACTGAGTGCCTAGCAAGGCATTAGAAATATATAAATAAATAAATTATATATATATTTTAAATATATTAAAATATATAGATATATAACTATCCCCTTAACAACATTCTGCCCTAGACTATAGCAGACACTGTATCTGAAAGATAAGTAATTGAAAAGTCTCTGAAGAATGACGATCTTAGTGTTTTGTCTCTAAATTGGCTACTACGGATTGAACTTGCTTGAATAATATTAAGATTTAAGGGAAAAAACAATGAACTTTCTTCCTTATTCACTGGAATAGTATCCCTGTATAAATCCTCCAAAACTATAATCCCTTCGATCTCACTTTTCCCCATCATAGCTGAGCATCTACATGACATCATAAACCTGAGGTGCCGCACAGGAAAGAATTGTAAACAGCAAGAAAGAGTCTCTAAAAAGTCTCCGATACTGTTGATCAAAACACCTTTTTTGGTTTGTTCAAATTTTGAAGAAATTCATAGATAGTTGCTTTTTAAGTTTGAAACACCTGTACTGCTTACATGAGTTGCAACTTCCAAAGAGTTAAAAGAAACAGTGTTTAAAGGCAGTAACACATCCCCCTCTCTGTTCTTTCAACTAGCTTGTTGTCAGGCAAAAACGCTTTCCCCAACTGTTTGCTGATAATAATCTCCCACAACATCTGCCATAACAATCCAGACTGCAAAACAGGCAAACAGTAATTTTAAGCTGCTTTTTAACTTAATTTTTATATAGCCTTAGCCATTTGAAGCAGAGGTTTGCCCTTCAGAAGTAACTCCAGAGATAATCTCTGATTTTTCTATTCCTGTTATATATGCTTTTATTTTAACAATGCAATTAATGACATATCATTGGCACATCATAACTATCTTAAGCAGCCTGCCATTTGACCTCAAATTTGTACGCTGATTCAAGTAGGAGTCAAGTTATTACCCTAGGCTTCTGACACTAGCTTTCTTCAACACCATAATTCTTGTAAAGACTGCACTTTGCTATCTAACAAAGTGGCTGATAAGGCACAAATACAGCCCAAGAGATGTTTCTTTACAACCTTCTGGAGATATCTCTGAATACTCTTTATATAAATCTGCTTCTTATTAGATACTGTTGGCAGGGTTCTTAAAGAGTTCATTCCTGTCTGCACTGGACTAACTTCAAGGCACTTGTATCAAATTCAAACTATCCATTCACTCCTAAACAGTACAGTAACGGGTACAGAATGAAACAGGATATTTATCTCTTTAACATAACTCATATATGACAGTTTACCTGCCTGTATAATCTTACAATACCTCAGTTTTCATAACAGTACAGAATCCACTCATTTTTGCCTCACTTCCCCTCTTCCTATTTGAGACAGTAGGAAGGGCTTCCTTTGCAGAGTGAGGGAGAGAGGAAACAAGTGTTTTTGTTTGTTGTTCTCATTTAGATTAATCCACCAGAGTACTGGTGGATTAAAGTTTTGATATTTAGCATTTTGATATAGTTGGCATTTGTTTCTATTTAAATGACTCAATTGTCCAGAGTTTACTTCTTCTCCTAGCAAGACTTTTTCCAGCAGATCTTCTGGGAGAATGTCTGCAGACGGGATTAGATTGGAAACGCTATTGCTTTCAGTGTACTTAAGACACTGGCAAGGATGAGAATTTAAATGAGAGATTTCAGATGTCTGCATTATGCACTTCACAAATTCCTTCTTGCCTAAGGGAGGTAAGAACAACAACAACAACAACAAACCTAACTCATTTCCAAGTTAATTTAAAAGCAGAGGTTGATGGCAGAATATTTGCATGCATTAGCTTCAAGACAGATGCCATATATGCCATCGATATTTGCACCCATACTTTGGAAGGTTTTCTTTTCCACAAATATTTTGTGTGTACTATAAAAGCTACACAAACCTCTTTTCACTGGCAGGCTTTGGAAAGCAAGGGGGAAAAACCCAGTTCTTATAAATTGATGGAATATTTCTTTGCAGGGGAAGGACTTTACCATTTTGTATTTTTCCAATTTTAGAATATACCTCTTCACCTTGTATTTAGTATCAGACAGCATGTACTGAGTAATAGTTTTCTGTAGGTCACATAACTTTATTTTGCTTTACAATTAGGAAACAGGAGGCAGTTTAGAGGTAGTTTCTTCCATTAACAGATCAACTTTCTTCATGGAAGTTTGTATTTTATATAGGATAGATTTGAGTCATCTCTACCAGCGGAGAAGCGCTATACAATCAAGATGCCTTGGTAACCTACAATGACAAGACACAGCTTCAGAAAAATGTGTAGGCACAAAAAAAGGTGGTGATAAAAATTTAAAGGTTCCACCAGCTTTACGTATTCTTGCTAGTGAGATGTTAAAATAAATGCTAGCACAGCATTGCTTCCTAATCTCCCACTTAGGTGCCAAATCATGAAATCCAAGAATTATTAGCTTTTTCTCAAGGCTGCTATCTTGGCTGCTGAGCTGGCAACTACATTTCTCACCTCTCCCTACTGAAATTCAGGGTTAGAGCTCAACACTTACTTCAACCAACTGAAGTGATCTTGCCAAACGCAAGCGGAGCTGAATTGGGTCTCTTTCTCTTCCAGTCCTCCAGAACCAGATGATAGTTTACTTGAAGCTTCCAGAAATATTTTGATTTCACTCACATTAATGGTTGTTCTGAGAAATGATACTTCTCTTATGTTTGGGAAATAACTGTACATACATAAATGAAAGAATTAACACTGTTTGATTTGACAGCTATTATCTGTGAATTACAAATGTGTGGCTTAAAGAAAAAAAGTAGGTAGGGGGACATGCTAAGCCTGTTACTATGTTTTCCCACACTTTGTGTTAACTGAAAATGGATTTACATTAGTCTTTTAGTGTTCTGGGAAAGAGAAATGAATTCCACGGTTTTTCAGTCCTCTATGCTGACTTAAGTTTAAAATATCTACATTCTCTTAAGCTTCAACATTAACTTTGGATGCATAGCTATGCAACTTCTCCTTTATACCTTCTTCTTCCTCAAAGTCTTTCAAGAATATTAATTTGAATAAGCATTTCAAACAAGATGAAATGGACTATGAATTTTATTTTGTTTTTATGGATGTTTGCTTAAATCAAGTGAATCACAGGTGAATTAAGTTAAATAAGTGTGTCATTTAAATATCTGGGCATGCATTTTGTGTACAGTATTGTGGCCTTTACCTTATTGCTCTTACTGGAAAAGTGCATCTTCACCATAACCTGAAGCAGGAGTGTAAATTTCATGACTTCAAAAGACAGAAGTGGAACCAGGAAATTATACTGTTTAGTAATGAAAGTTTTTTAAAGGCAAATCGTTAGAAAATCTGGCCTGTTTAAGGTGCTCAGCAGAAAGCAAATAAAACCTGAAATACTATGAATACAGACTATAGCATCTCAATAGAATCTTGAAACTATCACTAAATACATAGTTTTATTTTATTCTCTATTTCTTTTCACCATGAAATTAATTTATCCTCCCCCAAATAGGACAACTAACACAAACTTGTTTTCAGAAAATGTTTAAGAGGGATAAATGGGTAATAGATGTTTTGCCAGTGATTTCTCCAGTGCACAGAGCTCGCTTGAAGGAATGATACTATGTGAACAGCAACAACAGTAATAAACACGGATTTATGGCAGTACTCAAAAACTTAAGCATGTGCTGAAGGGTGAATTTTTGTAATCACATCAAGGGAAATGTCTGTCATGATGCTTGAAATACGGACTGTTCCACTGCTGCAGTAAAACACTCAGTTTTGTAGATATTTGAAAGCAACTGAACTTTGGAAGACATTTAATTTGCATATATTTTTTTTTGAAGCTGAAAGTGTTTTCTACTGCAAAAGTTACAGAAGATTGAAGAAGGTAAGTATCTGCTAAATGCAATAATCTAGGGGAAAATCTCTAAATAAAAACCACCGTAAAATGGAGTGTTGAGATTGTGAAAATTAATCAATAATTAAAGTACTTTGACAAGAAGCTTTCTTGAGAGCCTCTATCTTCTGAATGTTAAATTATGAAAGCATGAATCAGGCATTACTGAATACAGCCATGTTTAGTGTGCGTACCACATAATGTGTTCTTGCCCTATCTCACCAGAGGAGGATGCTAAAAGACTCAATCTTTAAAATTAAAAACTATCTATTGAATTCTTATACAATAATATCAGGCTTGAAGGGTTTTAATTTTAGAGAACTATTAGGAAAAGACTATGGATAATGGAGAAAGTACTAGTTTTATGCAGGTGAAGTTTAGTATTTAGACAAAATAATATAGTTTTGATTCTGATTAACTGATTCTAATCAAATGAGCTTAAATCTTATGTGCTGATTACAGAAAATTTCAGACCAAATGGTAAAAATCATGTAAGATTAAGTACTACCAAAGACGTTACAATACCTAGGTAACAAATCCTACAGATGCCTTGGGCTTTACACCATTTTATTTTGAGGTTTAGAAACCATTTTTCTTCATGGTTCCTATCTAAAAAGGATAAAACAGGTATGTGACAGCAAAGTCGTGCAACCTCTTTCTTTAAGTTCAAGGGGCAGGAGCTTGAAAGAGAATACACAGAAGTGGATTGGGTTTTGGGGGTGGTTTTTGTATGAAGAAAAAGAAATATCTAAAACTAGACAAGAAAAGCATGAGGTTTTCCAATAAAAAAAAGGGAAAAGTAGTCAAATTGCAGATTTGTTATTAATATTACTTAAAGAAATAAAGGCTTTTACTTGTTTGTTGCTTTCTAGCACTGTCTTGAGTATATGAATACAGCCGAGCTGATTGTACCCTTGGGATGCACAGTTCGCGTGAGAGACGTCTTGGCCAGAATTTCTGCTTCCTGATTTCTTACAGGCCTGAGTTTTATCAAGTATCACAATCACAATGCTTTAGGCACACAGGCTATTTCATTTCAGCCAACAGAAACAACCACATTGCTGAAGGCAACCACAAGTTGTAAAAGCACTGCTGAATAAGATGGTAATGTACTAATAATGCAATGTGATATGTACATTAAAATATAGTTGCTTAACAACGGCTTCGAGCTACCTAATGTGGTATTTCAAGTTCACCCCAGCTTTTCTGAAGTAAACATGGAAGTAAAAATTGTGGTATTTCCAGCTAATGATGAGGGCAACTACGCAAATATAATCTAGATATGTGCTACAGCTATGCTCATAAGCCAATAATTTTCACAACATGAAGTCTGTTGATTGCCCTTGACATGGAAAGTATCCTAAATTTTAAGCACAGCTTTATTCCTCCTTTAAGATCTTGTAGCTGTATGTTACCTTGTCAGCTTAATGCAATGGATTATTTTTGATGAAACTAACCTTGTAATATTTAACATCAATGAAATGTTTTATTTATGCAATAGGGAATAATTTTCTGGATTTTGCTTTACTTACATGTTAGAAGCACTCTGGAAAAGTGTCACAGTAATACAAGATGGGGGGAACACAAAATGGAGTAGCTCACATTTTAAAACACCTCGGTCAGACTGCAAAAGCCTAGATAACAAGCCACGTATCTAAAATAGGGAAATGCTATTCTTATCTTTTAAGACTTTTTAACTTCTGGTTAAGTACATGTATCATATGCCATGCTCAGAGCTGTTCTTAAGTCCAGTCTGTTTGATCCCTTTCTCCTGCTTTCACTGACAGCAAGGGCCATGCCTGGATTACAGTTACTACTATGCAAGAGACTCAAAATAAAACCTGACAGTATATAAACATTTATCCAAATTGGACGTTCATTAAAAGGGAGTTCAATCCTTCTGGTCTTATGACAGATTTTAAACAAAGCTGAGCAATGCTGGTATCACTTTTTAATCAACTAAGTGTAAAAATAGAAATGTGTATGCATAAAAATGAGCAAGATCACCAAGCTCAAAAATCATCAGAGCAAGATGGATACATCAAAAGTAGATTGTCCTATGAAATCTGAAATCTCTGGGACAGTTACCACAGCAGTGCTCTTTGGATGAATGCGTACAACCTGCTGTAATTTGGTTAACGGGGAACGATGTTTTGTTTACCGTGCATTTGTGAGTCTATTCTTTCACTCTCTGTTGTTAGAAAACTTATTCAGGTTTTATACTGCTTGCCTTATGAGGGAGAGATGAAGGACAGGAACAAAGGACGAAAGGAATATCTCATCCAACGCACTCAAATCTGTAAAGGGTACATTAGAGTTCACTGGCAATGCCAAGATTTCCAGTGCATACACAATAGTCTTAACAGCTTCTTTCAGAGGAGAAATTTAACAGTGCCATCCTCTTCTCCCCTCAAAAGTTTTAGCCACTCAATCATCCAGTGTTTTCCAGTCCTAAATGGGTAATCAGAAGAAAATGAAGGGACTAAACAGAAAAAAAAGAAATCTAGAAGGTTTCATGCCAAAAAAAACCCAACCCCAAAAATCCAGAGTGACTTGAGATAGCGTCTTCAAAATAAAATTGTAGAGACAAAACCTAAACTTTTTTTGAAGCCTGCATTATGTAATACTCAGTCAAATGCCGATGTGTCAACGTTGACTATGTACTTGATTTGTTTTGTGTAAATAACAAATAAAAAGCACCCTCACCACTCAGCTTAAATTCTCAAGAACGCAACAGGGAAAAAAAAAAATCAGCATATGGAGAAGCTAAATATGAAGTTTCTCTACTGTTGACCTACCCTATTCTTAACACAAGCTCATGTTAAACCATTCACAAAAATAAATACTGAAGTCACACCTTTAAAATAGCACAAACAACATCCAGTGTATCTTGTTTGTTACCTAACCACGTGGGAGAACTCTGCCAGTTTACATCCCCAGGCAAATTTTCACCAAGGGACAGCAAGTAAAATGTAGAAGTTCAAACAAAAATGGAATTACAAAATTTGAAATTGTAACCATTCCTGTATTATTTTCCTCCAGTTGTCAATTAAGCTAAAAAAAAAAAAAAAAGAATCCTATGACTTCAGGACACCACCTCTGTAAGTGGATAAGAATGAACAATACATGAGCACGGCTGCTTCAGACCTCCTCATTTACTGTATTCCCAGTGGTCTCTGATCGTGGCCTCCCTCTTGCCCTTTACCAAGGGTGCATGCTAGTCCCACTCTCCACAATGACAGGTTCACACTAGGTGAGGCATGTATCTCACAAAACAGAAAAAAGCTATAGAGCCAGTGCTCTACAACATCCAGCCGCCAATGTCACCGCTGGCGGTTGGAGTTCGGGATGTGCTCATCTCTTCCTACTGTCCGACAAGGCACGATAAGTTTCACCAACTCTGAAAGGTGCCTGAACTGCCAGTTGAGACTGTTTGCATTGACAGTATGGTTCAGGAGGATACAGAAGAGGTCCAGGATGTAACCCAAACATTTATTAACTGCTATCAAATATATTTTTTGTTTTGCTTTAAAAATCATTAGCATATTTGTCTTTAAACATATACACACAACAAGAACAACTGCACAATTGCCTAAGCGTATCATCTACTAACACTCTTTAAACCTGACAAAGTGGGACGAAAGTTTTTTGCTACATCAAGGTCTTCTATCTGCAGCTGTTCCACATGGCAAACTCCCATTTCAGTAAATTGGTGCTCTGTTCCCAGAACAGATGCAAAATCAAACTCCCAATGAGAATACACAATGCGGCTTGATTCTAAGAACAAAGTATAATTTCACTCTCTAAGTCTTCATAATTCCGTATTTAAATTATTCTTTTAATTGTAATGGGAATTCCATAACCCTTTCGTTCTCAGGGAAAATTACTTTTTTTTCCCCAGTTAGAGGACAAATACAGTACATCAATATTGTATTTTTCTATATGTGTATGTTCTAGCTGCTATTTCAGAGTGTGGTGCTAGGCTACAGATAGAAACACACTGGCATCCCACTCACTATAGCACTGGCCCTGTCAGAGAGTCATATAGTCTGTTACCAAGGTAGAGATACAGAATTTGAAGGTCAAATTAAAAGGTTTCTCTTCATTAATGACATACATGTCAGTATCATAAAAGTGATTCTGAACAAGCTGCTGCTTGCAGTGTTGAAGGTCCTTATAGAATTAAACAAAGCACTGTAACTAGTTTAATCACCTTTTAAATATTGAAAGGTGTCTTCTCGTGCTATATGAATTTTTATTGCCTTCTACATGTCTTTTTGCGTTGCACACTTCAAAGTACCCACTGAAATAAGAGGTTTAATTCCCAGAGAATGTGTCGGTCCCTGAAACTTGTACAAGTAATGCAAGTCTGTTACACACAGGAGCTAACAGATTCACAAATGATACCTATATTTCCCTATGGAAGAACCACACAAGAGAAGGTGATGAAAAAATTTCACTCTGCTGGAAAGAATGAAAACTCAACACTCTGGCTTGTTTAGTTAAGGGGAAAAGCTTGGATGGAAAAGCTTCTAACCATTAGTCAGACTGCGGCATTAGAATCACAGCAAACAAACAAGAATTTGGCAAAGGCAGACAACAAAAAAGATCCTGAAAGTCAAACAAAAGAAGAAAAAGAAAAAGACAGCTCTCTTATAAGATATACTCCTGCAGATATTTAAAAGTTTAATCCATACAGTTTACTAAAATGGTCTTACCAGTCTAATTAACAATTCTCATACATATAAATTAAAAGGAGGGAGAAATGGGTATCAGTTTTGTCCAGTTTGAATATTCTGACAATGAAAAATGCTTAAGTATTTGAGTGATTTAATTCCCTTGTCAACAGCTCATGACAATTCCAAGACAGACTGAAAGTCACACACTTGCTTTGAGAAAAATACACCTGTAAAGTTTTATGATGGAAGTTGAAAAGTCATCATTTTTCCATGATTAATGACTCATAATATTTAATTTAAGAAGCTTCCCATAAGAAAACATAAAATAAAAAGGGGAACTGAATGGTCACTGAAGCATATAAAACTGAATGGGAAAAAAATTACTAGCACAGTATTAAAAAAAAAATCTTAGGAATATTCTTCTAATAAGTACACTTACTTACATCAGTCTTTAAATCCATAAATTTCCACTTTCAAACCAGGTACATATGATTCTGTGACTTTTTCCCTGTCCTTTCAGTGGGATTTAGCAGCTTAAGTCCCAAATCATTCAGGAAAGATTCTGAATATCTCAGACTCTTTTTATGATTTATATTAGACATATCTACATATTTAGATGCTTAGTTTAGAATTTGGGCATGTAAGTGTCTTAGATGTATTTGGCATAAAGAAGATACAATATCTTAATGTTTTCAATTTACTCTTAGTATTTCTTACTGTGTTTAGATTTAACTAGAGTAAATTAAAACATCACAAGTGCAGATTTTCATTTTGGACCATGTCTATTTAAAAGATTATTTGAATAGTTCCGAATTTTTTTTATTCTTCTCTTTAGGAAGATGTTACAGTATTGCTTCTGCATATCAATCCCTTTTACTGGCCACTACATCTTGAAAAATTATATTTGGTGACGTGGTTTTCGTTTCTGATATTCTTTAAAATACATTCAAGATGGTCATAGACATTAACAGAAGTTCAGGAGTATAAAACTGTACAACAGCTATCTAGCAGCTTCAGATGGCTATTACAGTCCATTTTATCTTTCAGTCATTAAACCTAAGAAGCCCTAAATCTTAAAACTACTAACTGAACTCTTCCTCTCTCTCAATGAACAGTGCATCCTGCTATTGTCAAAGCTCTACTTTGAGTACTCAAAACAAAGGAACGCTTCTGGCATGTAGAGGAACATAAGTTTTTAATATGTAAAAAATAAAACAAAACATTAATCTTTACTTGCTTATTTTTTTTAATACAAAACAGAATATCTATAAAAGTAATCAAAATATTGCTTTTTGTATTTATAAATATTACATACTAGTAAAAAAACAAACGAACCATCAACTGTGAGGGATGCAATCAAATTGGAGGCAAATTCCACTGCTTTATAACATTCTAAGTCTGAATGTTTATTTTTCCCAATGCTGTCTCCCTTGGACAGATGACTTTTTTTTGCAACTTCTTCGCAAATGACTTACCGGCAGTGTTTATGTGATCCCGTTAAGGTTTCAATCACAAAGCATTCCCCTTCATTGAGACAATATGCAAGATCCTTGTCTTTGCATGGCTTAAAGTGCTCAGATCGCTCAGTGGAATACGTTGTAGTATCTATGGAGAAAACAAAAAAGGAAAGAAACGCTGTAAGGCTAAATGTTTAAATGTCTTAAAGTATATGTTAAACAAATTTGATCAAATTGGTCTCAGTAACACCAACTAATCAAGACAGACTAATTAACAGAAACCAAAAGCACAGGGCAAGCAAACTTCAGTGTGACTGCAACATTATTTGCAATTAACCTGCTTAAAAAGATTCACAAAAGGAATCTTATATTTGGAAATATTAGCAGAAAAACAAACTAGACTGCAGCAAAGTTAAGTATAATTTCAACCACTTCCAATTTCCAAAGTAGCCCTTCTAAAATGTAAACACACCTATTTTGTATTAACCAGAACAATACTTTCATACTAATACAATGAAATATGGTTTTAAATAGAATACAACTTTTTTAATGAAAAATGAGTCAAAGTAGTTAATATAGTAACAACCTAAAACAAACATACATAAAACCCACAACAAACAAAGCCAAAAACCTAAGGACAATGCTAACTTGCTTCACCAGTCAGAAAAATTGGCCTAGAACATAAACACAAGCAATGCACCATAGATTGTATCATTTCAGGTACATCGTCTGCAGGTTTCTATAGGTCCATCTGAACATCCCTGCAACACAGTTCAAAAAATTGATTACAGCGTGGGCTGTTGGTTGTAAATTTGGTATATGTAGTTAGATAATGAGATTTGGAATAGGCTTACAGTATGTCAGGGTGATCTACCATTCCTGTCTTCTCATATATCTCTAACTTTTCCAACCCAGTTGGATTAATCAACAATAAATTGAAATTTTCAGAGGAAGATGTTTGAGTGACAGATACTTTAATTTCTTCACTAAGTTAAAGGTTTTACTAATGAAGTATGATTTTCAAAGTAGACAATTTCCATAGAACCATGGCTCGATCTTCATGTACAGTCCTAATTCTCAAAGTTAACATTCCTACTAACTTTGCAGGGACAAGGACCAGGATCTAACATACTAATATATATTAAAATTATAAGAGAACATTATATACCATGCAGACTATCACAAAATATTTTGTTGCCTGCTGTCAAAGGAATGAAGCTGTGCTCAATGCACATGGAAAATTTGCAAACTCAAAATTATATAAACACATTAACTTGCTTTTTGCTCATAACTCGACACAAAGTAAATGTCTGCCAAGCTAATACCAAAGTTGAAAACCAAAACACCGAAATACAAGAACCTGTAAGTATGGTCTACAAGAAAATTCAGATAATTCCAAAAATCTTTCATAGTAACTTTCTTCATTCTTAGTGTATTTTAAATAAAAGAGTGCTAACAAGTTTTCCTTGTTATCCAGACTAAGTGAAGGAAGATTAATAAAATACATTTGAAAAGAATACGAAACTCCACATCCTAATCTTTGTATACAACTCCTTTTTTTTCCCACCCCAGAGGGAAAATATTTTAGCTCAAAGTTTTCAGTGAAGAGAAAAAAATCCTGGGAATAAACTCCAACAGTCTCCTTTCAAATGTTTTTGTAGATTCAGAATGAAAGGTCCTGCCATTTTCCCCGATAGCAGCGCTTATGAAAAAGGTGCAGGCTATATAAAAACTACCATGTTTTTAATGACCACAAGCAAATCCTGAAGTGAAATGTATCAAAATCAGTTTTGGAAATAATACAAGGTATTTGTAAATGCAAACAGTGTCTAGCGTATCACTGTTGACATTTCAAGAATTATCAGGTATTTATGTAACAAAAATACCTTCAGGTAGAAAAAAAAAGGTAGCCCAGTTATTTTTTAAGGTCAATTTTACACAGAAGCACTTAAATAACCATTTAAAATTAGCTTAGGAAAAAAGCAAAAAAACAAACAAAAAAAAACCAACCCCAAAACAAAAAAAAACCCAACAACAGTAATCAGATATGATATTTCTATCCCTTTTAAATATGGAAAACTGAAGTTAACAATATTTGAAACCACTTGTGATAATTACAAAAGGTAACTAGAACTGTTTGATGAGCAGCAACTCAACTTGATATGGCTTTAGAGAACAGAGCACTTCTATTTGCCAGCCTGCTCTGAAAAAACAATCCATGCAAATACCTTTAAGAAGGTAGTCGCGTTACATAGACCAAAGTAATCTGAGATGTCCCCAAAGGACAAGAGCAAATCCAAGGAGACATGGAGACACGCAGTATCGCAAAGCGTGTCTTCGCAGTAGTGACGTACTGAATTCTCACAGCACAGTGTTTGAAGCACAGGATATTCCTCTTCTACCATAATTAACTCAAAAATACCTTGTCAAGGTCAGCATTTTAAAGTTTTAGATTAAATATATGCTTCAGAGGTTTTGTTCTGTTTATTTTAATCACTTCTCTGTTCAATATTATTCAAGATTAAATCAAGTCCACAGCAGAAACTTTTGCCAGTTCAGCAGTGTCAGAGCAGAGCTCAGACTGGGCACGTGACATTTTATATCGGCAAAAGTGCCACAGCTACACAGCATAGCTTAATTTGAGTATTAATGGAAATTACACAAGTAATTGGACTTCTCTGCTGATATAAACTGTTAACAAAGTACGGACAGCCATTGCAGCAAGCCAGCCTTCCAGAACTGGAGCTCCCGACACTTCCAGAGGAGTGACATGGTGCTCTGCCCACGCAGAGCGATGTGGGGCTGGAGTCAAAATGCTCCCCTCAAAGCCCCATCTGTTTTATTTATAAACAGGCAGAAGTTGTGATACTTCATTTTCTCCACTTGGACATGATTTCAAGCTTTTCTTACATTGTTTTGAGTTCTGTCTCTGGTCTTTCCAATTAACCACAACAGCTGTAGGTAACAACGATGCTGACAGCTTCTTATGACAGCCTTGGAAAGCACTCCTTATGTTGAAAAGTACACAGTAATTGGTAGTTTTTATAAAAAATAAAAAGTTAATACAGCCTCAATAAAAGTCAGTTTTAAGTTGTAGCCTTTTCTGTCTTGGAAATATTTGTGCAAGTCTAACCAGTTGATGCACATGGAGAAATCTGTCTATGTACAGCTGATCTCTGGTCTGCAAAGATGAGATGTCTTAGCTACAAAGTTCATTCACTAACATTCAAAAGCTCAAAAGCTGTGTTAATTGATATCCTACGTATCCCTAGAGGTGCTTGGTATTTTCTGCTGGACATACTCACATACAGAATATATGAGTTTTCTGAAAGGTTACAATCCTGCTGTTATCTCATGTTGTACTCATGATGAGACGAACTCTGTTACAGCTTCATTAAATATTGAAAGAACAAAATCTAAAAACTTGTTCTAAACACAACTACAGAAAGAACAAAACAACAGAAAACACTGTAGAGACTCTATAGTTTTCTTGATTCTTTTTCCTAATAAATAATAAATCCTATTGTCTTATTTGTGTCATGTGTCTCCCCCCCCCCCCCCCTTTTTTTTTTTGGACTCCTAGCTAAATACTGAACTGACTTTTCCATGGTGGAATTGTCCTTCATAGCTTCAGAAGCCTGCTAAGTATCCACCATTCTATTGTAAAGTTTGATTTTTTTTAAATAATTTTTTAAATAATTGATAAAACCTGCCATTCACAGAATTACTAGTACAGCCCCTTAATTTATTTCTAGTCTTTGAACATGGGCAACAGACCCAAACATTTATAGGTAACAGAAGGGAACTTCTGTAAACATTCAAATGTCCTTGAATTCAGTACATAAGTGGCAATAATCCATAATCCCTTAAGGTCTTTTTTTTTTTTTTTTAATTGCCAAGTGTCCAGGTGTTTCATGCAAAAGCAGCAGGGGCTATTGATTTCTGCTGGAATCTTTCCAGAATAAAAAATTTCTAGGCACTTTTGCTCTGTTTTTCTTGCCTGAATTTATCAGCAAAGCTTTATGCATGATTCCCATACTCCAAAAATGGATATATCATTGCCAAGTCTTGGAAATCACTGTTTAATCAAATGAACAGGGATTCAGTTCACATTTCAAAGGAAGGCTTCAAAATCTTTTATTTAGAACCATGGAGTTGGTCAAAAAAATGCAGTCATTTGGGAATGTTGAAAAAAATTCAGCAAGAAGTTTTCAGATGTTATTTTATTTTGCTAAGGTCTAAAGAAGTGTTAGAGACTTTGTATTCTTGTCTCATTAATCTCTTTCATCATGTTTTTACCAACACAGGATGGCTCATTATACCTAATTTATTGAATGATCTTCAAGGCATAATCTGGATACTATAAATACTATCTCCTCCTTCAAGGCTACCAGATACATTGTTTCCAGTACTATGCTCTGATATTAATAAACCTGTAATTGCAAAGGACAAATACAGGAAAAGAGAGAATGCAAGATTGAAAATATCCTGGTAAAGTGGCGTTTGTGGCAGCTGTTTCTGTGCAGACTGCAGCAGCAGCGACCACTCCCATGCAATCACATCTGTCTGGCAGCATTCTGGCTTTAGAAGCAGATTTTACTGGACACAGCTCAAATAAAGAAGTTTTCCACGCTAGCTTTAAACGATACCCTGCTGCAAACTCATTGTGCTGCATTGCACCTCATTGTTAACATTTATTCCAGATAGGCAGCCTTAGCTGCAAAAGAGAGAGTGAAAAAAATGACCTAGGAGAACAAGAGATGAAAAGACCCTGCTTAACTTTTCTGAAGTCACTAGTGGATGGGCATCGAATTTTGTAGCTCCATAGTAACTTTCACTTATTAACATAGGTATGCATTACCAAGGAGGAATATTTAAGACACCATATCTGGGTTAATGCCACAGCTTACACACCAAAAGACTTTTTAAAAATACTGCCTATTTTGATGACCATTGGGTATTACCAGCTTTACAGAGTCAGTGTCAACATGCAAATTAGCTTTTCCTTTACCTTGTTATCCATTTATAACTGATCATTTCTCTGAGAACCCTTGACTTTGAGGTACCAAAAAAGTGAGATGCTTATTTTAAATCACTGATCCCATTTTTAAATGCACTACAAAAAAGTAAGCCAATTACAAACAACTGGGCTTCCTCTGACAATGCAACTCCAGTTACTAAATAAAAACCTTCTCAAAAAAGCCCAACATTTTTTACAATGTATTTTTATATCATTATTGCATTCTATAAAGAAGGTAACATAAAAGGTCATTTAATAGTGTACAGAGAGTTAAATTTTATGTTCAGTGAAATCAATGGCAAAATATGTACAATGACTCAGTATAACCAGGGTTCCCTGCAGTTCTTATAGGATCACGTAGTGCTTCACTCCTGATATTTTAGAATTATGTAGTAGCTCTACTAGAAAGGGTCTTGTAAAAAATGAAAATTGCACACAGAATAGTTTATATATTACGTTGTTTACTCACAACCCCCTGAATCTTAAAAAACATATAACCCAAAATTTTATTCCTATGCTTTTAGAAGTAAACAAAAGGTGGGTAGGAGGAGAAGATACCAAGCCCTAGCAAAATATCCATTAAGGGAGAAGGAGTAGAAAACTTAAATATTACTTGCAAGTGTTTGTTATGATTTAGGAAACAGTTTCCATCAGCTAAGGCTAAGTTGTCATTATATGTAAAGTAAACATTCAAGACATACTCATTTTTGATGAAAAGCAGAGCTCTTCCTTTGTCAGTGCTAACTGAACTCTAGTTGGCGTTAGCCATGGGAGACTGCTGAGATAAGTGAATTTAAAGATTCTAGTAATAAATTATGAACAAAAAACTAAAGATATCTAGAAATTAAAACTTTATTTTTTAAAACAGTAACAGGTTTCTTGTTCTAAACTTACTTGAACTGTTTGCATGCGTTTATGTACGATTAAAACAAAAAACTTAATGAAACTATGAAAAATATTTTATTCCATTTACAGAGACCGTTTTGTTTTAACTAGCAATCAAGTTCTGAATGCTGATTATTCAAGCAGCTACCCCTTAGCCATTTTGTGCCAGACAAAATTTTATTTAATCCAGTAACACTTTAAAGGCTTTGATTGTATCGTGATAGAAAGCAAAGTTGTGCTATAGATATGGGAATGCTTAGAGCTTTTCTGTTATCCTTCAGATTCAAGTGAACAAATCAGTATAATTTAGCAACGAACTGATAAAGCAGCAGATGCATTAAAACATTGTCATTTACACTAGCTGGCTTCCCAGCCAGGTTGTGGAGGTAGCTGAAACTGTTATCAGTGAAAGACAGTCTCAACGTTTTCCCTTTGTGTTTAATTCAGAGGACTATATAAGAAAGCTCACGTGATTTATTAACTCAACAAGCCCACTCCTGTGGAACATTTCACTGGAGGTACAAACAAGCACATCCTTAAACAGACTGCTTTTCTCCCCATATCACCAGAACACAGCATCACATCTACAACTGCATAGAAACAGCAGCTCAAGCTCCAGAAACATAGAAGAAATTAAAGAGTCATCTCTCCAAAAATCAGCACACACTCCTTGTCAGTGACACCAAAATTAATTTTTAAAGTGTGACCTTGTTCCAGAAATAAATGTTGTTCACATTTTCCAAATGCTTTATCAGTTTGAAATCACAATACACAAGTACTAATCCATATCTTGAAAAATATAAAGGGTTTTCAAGCTACTAGTGCATTATTGGCATAATGTCACGTGCTATTAGAGAACTGCTTGCTTGCTGCAAAACACCTACATATTACAGTATGTCTTTCATGACTTAAAAAAAAACCAAAACAAACCAAGCAACCACTACTTCTAAAAACAATGTAAAAAAAATACCCACCTAATGGTATCTTGCAGCTGAAACACAAAAGCAGAGAAGCAAATAAAGCTAGTATCATTTCAGAATGTATTATCTGATCATATCTGTAAGAACTTAAATACTGAATGCTGAATACCAATGAAACTCATCTATATGTGCAGAATTCCACATCAGGGGCTGCTTTCCCCTGTACAGCTCAAACTGAAATCAGTGAAAGCTGAACAAATGGGAGATGACTCAGGAGAGAGCCCCCTGAGACACAAAAGGCCAGGGTTTTTCAGAAGTTCAACATCTAGGAGCCAAAGAAACAGGAGTGACTAAAACTTTAAAAGGTTTTGCCATTTAAAGAAGAGTTATTTTGAAAATTGAGTCATGACAGTTGTGATGGGCACTCTAGGTGCAGAGTGCTTTTGCCAATCAGACGTGTATTCAGGTGTCCTTTGGTAGAACTTCTCATTAATTGATCTAAAAGAAATTCATAGAGGAATTCAGTAAAAAAGCAGCATACTCAAGATTGTGCCAAAAGTGGATCCACCACCGCCACCAGGGCTTCTCTCTCCTTTGGCCCCAGGCAGTCCCTCCCATCTCAGTATACTGACATCACTGGGGCCACCAAAAGCCCTTGAGATCGGATGGCACCATTGCACCGAAAGGAAATACCCTTCTGGGGATGTGGGAATAGCTCTAGGAAACAGTCTCCAATAGATGGAGAAACTGAAATACAGTTAAATTAAGTGACTTTGCAGCACAAAAGCAAAAGAGTAAATTAAAAAAAAAAAAAAGAAAAAAAAGAATTTCAGGGGTGCAATCAAAACTGGGATAGGGGAGATGGACCCAGAACAAATCTGCAGAGGTTAAAAGAGGCTAAAAGAAAGCAAGCATAACACACTATATCTGTGATGTCTGCAACCACCAGCGCTCTGCAATTAAATAAAAAACAACCTTCAAACAAAACCTAGTGTATCAAATCTACAGTAGAATCCATCAGGAAATTTGTGATGAAACATTTTTGGCTCAGTTTGGCTACTATAGAAATTGTTAGTTTGGAGCAATGATTAATCATTATTTATCAAGAACAGTAATAAAAATAAAGTTGCCTTAAACAAATCAAAACCATTTTCCTTTATTTTTTGTGCTCAGCTTCAAGTGATCTCAGGAGGATTCATATCTCATTGCCTAGAGAGGACTGTTACTTTAACTGGATTTGGCTGGAGTTCCTTGTAAACAAGTTAAACAGTTTCAGAACTTTGCACTTTCAAATCTGACATATTTGGACATATAAAGAAAAGGAAATATAAGAAGAAATAGAGAAGAAGGAAATGTAAGAAAATACAAGAGAAGTGCAGTGACCTAAATTACTCAATATTGCTACAGAAGGAATGTAAAAGTGGTGTTACAATCATTATTTCATGTAGTAAAAAAACCCAATTAATAGCCCTCCAAATCTTTTTCTTTCTTAGATCACGGATATATTCGCTCCCCTCCTGCCTGTGAAGGACAGGGTGGGGGTGGGGCTTTAGGTGCATAGACCAGGGGAGAGAAAGATAATGATAGAAACCTTGGATCGTGACGTCTATGCTGGTATGTGCAGGCAGTTCTTCCTGCACCCACCTGTGCTCAGAGGTTAACAACGCTGGAATGAATAGAAGCCTAATTCCAGCAGATCCCACATGCAGCTCCGTCTTGTTCCATATTGCCTGATCCCCATCAACAACCCAATTTCTTTATCCTTTATACGTAAGTGTCATCATAACCCAGCAATAAATCTTGAGCAATTCATTCTACAAAGTCCAATCACCAATCCAGATGTTTTGGGTTTGCATGGCAAGGTTTGGGTAGCAGGGGGGCTACAGGGGTGGCTTCTATAGGAGAAGCTGCAAGAAGCTTCCCCCATGTCCAACAGAGCCAACACCAGCTGGATCCAAGATGGACCCGCTGCTGGCCAAGGCTGAGCCCACCAGCGATGGTGGTAGTGCCTCTGGGATAACGTATCTAAGAAGGTGGGGAAAAAAAAACCTAAACCTGCACAACTGCAGCAGGAGAGACGGGTGAGAATATGTAAAGGAACAGCCCTGCAGGCACCAAGGTCAGCGAAGGAGGAGGGGAGGAGGTGCTCCAGGCGCTGGAGCAGAGATTCCCCTGCAGCCCGTGGGGAAGACCATGGTGAGGCAGGCTGTCCTACAGCCCATGGAGGTCCATGGTAGAGCAGATATCCACCTGCAGCCCGTGGAGGAGCCCACACCAGAGCAGATGGATGCCCAAAGGAGGCTGCGACCCCCACGGGAAGCCCGCGCTGGAGCAGGTTTGCTGGCAGGACTTGTGACCCCGCGGGGGACCCACGCCGGAGCAGTCTGGTCCTGAAGGACTGCACCCCGTGGGAGGGACCCCACACTGGAGCAGGGGAAGAGCGTGAGGAGTCCTCCCCGCCCTGAGGAGGAAGAAGCGGCAGAAAAAACACACGTTGAACTGACCGCAACCCTCATTCCCCATCCCCCTGCGCCACTGGAGGGGAGAAGGGAGAGAATCTGGGAGTGAAGTTGAGCCCGGGAAGGAGGGAGGGGTGGGGGGAAGGTGTTTTAAGATTTGGTTTTATTTCTCATTACCCTACTCTGATTTGATTGGTAATAAATTAAACTAATTTCCCCAAGGCGAGTCTATTTTCCCATTACAGTAACTGCTCAGAGATCTCTCCCCATCCTTATCTCGACCCACAAGCCTTTCGTTATATTTTCTCTCCCCTGTCCAGCTGAGGAGGGGAGTGATGGAGCAGCTTTGATGGGCACCTGGCATCCAGCCACAGTCAAGCCCACCACACCAGATTAGTCAGACTCCATAGACTCTTCACTTTTATGTGAAAAATGCGTAATAGTTAACTATGAAAAGTATTTGTGCAGTGGACAGATACTGGTAAACAAGAACAATTACCTTGTAGTTTAAATTTATTAAAAAACATAAAATGAAACCTTAATTAAATCACCTTCTGTTTTCTTTTGGATGAAGTGATTAAGATTTCCTCCTTTAGCAGCATATCAAACATTCTCCGCACACGGTTAGGGCAGAGGAGAGAATAAAAATTTCTGTGGGTCTCAGGAGGGAGGTGGGCGCCCTGTTCTGGTGCCCCTTTCCCAGCCAGCTTCAACCTTCCTTAACTCAGGAAAGCTGAGAAGCATGCCTAGAAGTCTGGGACAGCTTAAATTCCTAGTTGAAAGATACCAAACATGGACTGTCTCAGCTCCTGGACCTTAACTGACCCAACCTTTATCATCCCCTGTGTCCTGCCACCCAGCAGTTGCTCTGCTGCTGCTATCACCAAATCAAATTATGCCCCCACAGCTGAGAAACCTTCAACTGACTCCAAGGTAGATAACTGCCACTTGAGAGTTTTATAGAAGGAAAAAAAAGTTAAAAAAAAAAAAGAAAAGTAAAAATTAATTACTTCTGATGTTTCTGCAAACCAAGCTGTTGCCCACCTGTTTTCCACAAAATGATAAATAATTTAAATTGGAAGGTATCTCATCAGGCCTCCTGCTCAAAGTATGGTTAACTTTGATTTTAAGATCAGGATGCTCTAGTGAGTCCAGCCAATTTTTTAGAATCTCCAAGAATAGATTCTTGTAGCCACCTGTTGCACTGCACAGTCACTCTCATTCACAATTTTGTTTGCCTCCTTATATCAGACTCTGAGAATAGATAAGGTAATACTCTGGAGCTGATTAAAAAAACCCAAGCCAAACTGAAAGCTACACAACTGAAATAGTTTTATTGCTGTATGAAACAGTTCCTTAGGAGTTTCTTAGTAGAAATTAAAAGTTCAATATATGCCAAATAAAGGATGGGAACTGTTTTGTTTTATCATTTTATTTTTTCTGACTTTAATGCCTTTAAAGAGCTTTCCAAAGTGATGAGAAAATGAGCTATAATATGTAAGATTGAAGATATGCCTATACCACTTCTCAGGAGAGCAAAGGGGATTTAATTGCTTAGTATAAAAGGATGCTATACTATTATCAGCAATGGGCATAGTGTGAATTCTGCTTTCAAAAATCTGTTAAACTAATATTGATGAATGCTTGAGCAGACACTCACTCATATTAATGACTCTTGACTGCTTGGGCCTCTCAAATACTTTTTGTCCTTACACAGTAATCATAAAATACTTGAAACTTCTTGGTTTGGCTTCTTACTATTAGAGAATACACAGCCTTAGTGCAATGAACAAATGTACATGTGCTAGCCTTGCTAACTATGAAGCAAGGAGCAAAGGGAAGAGATGACATGGAGTTTGCAACTCTAAGGAAAGACGCTTTTGTAGAGACACAGTATAATGCACTCTGAAATCTGTCTTAGGACCATGGCTGCTACGAACAATATTCAGTCAGGGTTCCTGTTTTTCACTTCAGTTTCCACAGGCCATAGTGCTCTCTAAAGTTGCATCTGGAGGCATGCTCTCTACATCCAATGTGCTCTATAGTTCTAATTTTATAAGCTCTCAGGATACTCACCCTGAGCAAAGTAGCACAGGTCTCATATCTTATCAACTCAGCGCTTGATTAGCAAGTTTCGTGAGATGTAATTTTTAGTTAAAATCTGCATTTCCCATTGCAGTGCATTTAATTCATTAATTTTAATGTTACATTAAAAGTTAATATATATTTTCTTCCTAAAGTGCAGGTGGTTTACAGCACAGCTGACTGGCAGGCAAGAGAAATACGCACACAGCTCTTTTATATAAATGTTACTGAGAAGATTATAAAGTATCAGAAACTCAATTAATACAGAAGCTAGCTACCAAAAGGTAGTCTAACTTATTTGCCTACCACATTTAGTAATCTCTACGGCAGCTATATTCTGCCACAATCATCAAGAGAGGAAATTTAATTCAATCTTTCAACAGTGACACCAAGCTAGTAAAGTAGTAAGTCATCATTATTATCACTCTTCTCTGCATCTTTCAAGTTCTGCTAGCTCCTTCTGAGACCTAAGCACCAGAAGCACACAAAGCACTCAAGCATTAGAGCCTACATTTATTCAGTGACTTAAAAAAACCTAATGCACTATCATCCACTCCTTTTCTAGTATTTCCTTACTTATAACACACACAGATTATATTATACAGATATTACTTATAGGCAAAAAAAGCATCGACTGCCATGGAGTTTTGATTATCATTAGCTATAGAACTTATATTTCACTTCCAGGCACCCATGGTGTAAGAGCATGGCACCCCGATTTGCTGGTAGCATTGCGTATCACCACTAGTTCTAGCTGCCAGAGCATTCTGAGGTTATGGTTATTTCTGGGCCACATATCTTTCATCCTTAATCAGTTTGGAGCAACAGAATTATTACTGCAGGCAAGCATAGTGCTATGCAGTACATATACTCTCAGCTTTTTACCGTATAATCTGCTCGTTTTGGTATGAGTTATGATTTTTTGGTTTTAGACAACCTAGTCAGCCTTTACAGTGCACCCTTCAACAAAATAGTTGTGAAAGCTATGATTAAGAGCATTCCAGTAACTATTTAACTCCACTGAAGATCATGAAGAAAAGAATGCCCTTGAGAACTAATACTAACTAGAATTTTAAAGTTCTGAAAAATATTCAGGTTAATTTTCTATTCATTAATGACTAAATAAATTTTGTAGGTCTTATGCTTTGCGTCCTTCCTTTTTAATTTTTTTTAAGGAAAAATATTATGTGTTCTTTTTAATTAAAGCTTAAAAAACCAAACAACTCTAATTTCATGTACCTGATAAAGCAGTGTCTTTGAGGGAAAATAAATGAAACAGGCAGTTTTTCCCTCCAATGTTATACAGAGTCAGAAAACCCACAGTCTGCAGAGTAGGCTTCTAGAAGATAAATGCCAATGCTATAGAAACCTCAAATCTTCATTCACACTTAAGTTACAATGAGAACAGCACAACAGAACAAACCGACCACTACTTGCATGTTAAAAAGGGTAAAACCAACATTAAAATAGCATCAACAAATTTGTATTGTTGCGATATTTTATGAAATTCACTATTTTCCCCTATTTCGTATTAGGAAAGAAGAGGAATTAAAGATCTGTATCAGCTTCTCTTCTTGCTCTGAGAAGCATTAAGATGCAGTCTCACCCTTCAGTTCTCTCCACTCAGCAATTAATTGATTTAGATAATACAGACTAAGCACAACTGTAGAAAGCATCTGTCAGTAAAACTGTCTTTGCAAAAAACTAGCATTGAAGTAGAAAACAAAAGTATTCCTTAGCTTTCCTGCACTCCTGAATCAAATACATGTTAACCCAGGCATCTACCAGTGTCAGCTAGCACAGAACATGAGATTTCACATATTGAAGCTGCATCCTTTATTTATTACTCAGATTAATTCAGCATATAATTGAAATTGAAATGGTATCTCCTACCTTTACCCATGACAAATTTGGGCAATATCTCAAGCACTTTGTGTCTCACTGTACCAGTTTGATGGTTGCAAAGCAGTCAGCTTTCCACTGCTAAACAGAGTAGCTTGAGGTTCAACAAATCAGCAGTGTTGGCATCTGATACAGCTAAAGTAAGGGGGAGGAGAGTAGTTGAAGTTGTCAGTGCCATCTCGCATTTCCACTTCTGTGCAAATTAAATGTAGGCTGAAGCACAGAAATGGAACATAATTAGACATAAAAAGTAGGACTGCAAGGAAGGCTCTGGTTGACTGAAGATATTAGTACGGTAAAGAAAAAGCCAATTAAACTTGTAGTTTAACTTACAAACTGCAGCATTAATAATGCTCACAGAACTACAAGACAATAGCAACAAAAGTCCAGTTCTGGAAATGCAACACTGTACACCTCAAATGGTAGCCTAATTCCATTTTACAATCTCTCCATCGGAAAATGCATCGTATTCACTCCTCTAGTACCACAACATTGGAGAAAAACACGTACAGAAGTTGTAACAGCTGTGATCACTAAAATATAAGCGTACAATATGAGCAATTAAAGCTGAGTAATAAAAGATAGCAGAAAAAGCACATCGTCCTCTTTTGATGGTTTCTAATTCTTCTTTAATGCTAATATACACAACATATGTAGCCACAACTGAATAACTAACTTCTATCACGTACACATCTTTCAACCTGCTAACCAGAAAAATAAGCACAATATTTCACAATCATCTATTGTGTTAGGCTATTTTTAATGACATTTTATAACTAGTAGGAGATTTATTGTCTACTCAGAAGGTGCCCAATAGGCAGCTAACATATCATTGCTGCAGCTGTCTCCGAATTTGGCGTGTTACAAAGCTGACTCAGGCACCTATTTTGTGCCAGAAGATTTTTGGCGGCAGTAGCAAAAATCCTAGTAATATTCCCTCTGGAGAGTACAACTGCTACCCTTGGAAGTGTGGAAAAGGCCAAGAAAAAAAATAAATCAGCTGATAAATCAAATAAGATGGTTCCAAAATGCTTCAGTAATCATTGTCAGAAGTTCATGGGAGATGAACCCTAACGCTAATCAATTCCTCTAACAGCATCCCATTTCACGTTTGTGGAAAGAAGTCCAGACACAAATACTTGCTTCTTGCAGTATTTCTCTCCCTCCTCTTCCAATGAATGATTAATTTTTGACTTTGTTTCCCCAGCCATGTTGTTTTTTAAATAATTCTCATGTAAAGCTACCAGTCACACACAGAAACACTTAAATAAGGGGGAGAAGGAGATTCAAACAGTGGTTCTTTACAGCAATGTATCACCTAGCTCATACAGGTTCATGTTTAGTGCTCAACTGCAAGAGACAAGAGACAAATGCCTGCCCTAACCAGGAAGCATTTGCTTCTCAGCCATTCCCAAGGAAACACGAAGATCATTTCCTTTACAAATCATCTGCCCTACTGCTCTCCTATGTAAATCCTCCCACAGCAAAGATTGGTTTATTTGTGGAAGTTCTTACCAAGGATAACAGGAATGGGTGTGGAATGAGAGGGTCAGGGAAAGAAGGAAGAAAAAGAAAAAAAAAATCAGATGCTAATGCATAATTTCTCCAAATTTACATGACATAGGGTAGCAAGTTTTAAAAGCAATATAAAATACGAGGAAGGAGAAGGAAAGTGAGGAAGAAGCCTAACAAACAAAAAATGGTGAAAATTCAGGATGCCCAAAGAAAACCTGCTCACACAAACAGATAACAGGTCTCTTCAAGAAAGAAGCACTGGGAATTACAAAAAAACACCTAACATCTCTATGTAAGCCTAAATTTTACATAACATAGATGTAGCTTGGATTATCTCAAGACTGCAGAAGTATAAATCATTAATAGCAGACCATATTAAGTTTTTAAATAGCAGGTATATATTTAGGAACTGAATATTTATTTATCAATATATATCTATACAGAAATATAATTTCACAAATCAGTTGAAGTTTCCACTTATACCCCAGTTTAAGGTTGATTAAGTGTACCACTGCTTTCTCTCTGATGAGACTTACCTATGAAACCAATACACTATGAAACCAAGGTTTCTAACATCACTTGTTAAAAGGGAAACAACAGCTAGGCCTGGTTTGTAAGTAGTCATTCAGATTGAAATTACAAGGTGGTTCATTTTGAATCTTAGATTTTTTAGATTTTTTTTTTTTTAAGGAGTTATTTTTGCATTGCCCGAGTGTCCAGTTTCTTTTTGCCAACAGTAAATTTAGACTGAATGCACTCAGAAGCAGCAGATGATGTGTGATGGTTTGGACCTAATTAAAACCTGAGCAAAAGCTTGGAAAATTTGCAGGTATGGGGAATCAAAGTACCCAATCAGAAGTTCTCTGGCACGCAGGCAAGTGAAAATCTTTGGCTTCAATAGTGTGTTGGAATGAATTAGCCATGTCTTGCATAGGAAAAAGCTTTGCTAGTGCAAAAGTTGTTTAAACAGTTCCCATGCCAGCCTCCTTGAACAGCCACTGGCATGTATAAGACAGTGTGCATATCCCCGTCTACGAGAGGGATAGAGTCAGAATTTCTTTCTTCCAGGCTGATCTCAGTTTTGCTGCAACAGCCTCTGCAGGGCACTGGAAGCTGGAGTAAGCTTGAACAATTTTGAGA
Source organism: Morus bassanus (assembly GCA_031468815.1). Taxonomy (NCBI): domain Eukaryota; kingdom Metazoa; phylum Chordata; class Aves; order Suliformes; family Sulidae; genus Morus; species Morus bassanus. Next base: position 12,266,562 of record CM062583.1, read on the forward strand.
TTATCTAGTTTGCATGAGTAACGTGGCTGGCATCTGGTGGCTCTAAAAATAAATATATACATTTTTTAAAGAAAAAAAAATCAATCCTGAGATGGTGGAATTAATGTTTCAATGTCCATTTTGGCAGCTTGTATCTCTCCATTTGCCAGGTACTCTATTTTCTTTCTATTTTCTCCGGTGGAGAACGTTTCATGGTTCTGCAGTAGATTTATGTATTTTCTTATGCTATTGCCTTAGTACTGTCAAACATTCAAGATGACAGTTTCTGCTAGCTAATTCTCTTCCTACTAGATGACAAGGACTTCAAAGACAAAATGATCATCTTGCCTCTTTATTATGCAACTCTCCCACTTGCGCATACACTGCATGTAGAGTTTGAGGTGGCAACTTGATAGCAAAGCAAGACACAGAGCACATCAGTATCTGCAAATCCCGTCAATGCAGATGAGCTGTTGGAATGCAGAATCGAACACAAAAGGAGTGGTAGGCCCTGCCATGCACTTAATCATAAGGCTAGTAGACTTATCTACAAGTACACGAGATATGGATATTACTGAAAATCTCTACACATTTTAGTGGTATATCAAAGTCCAAATGAGAAGACAGTGGCTTTTGAGTACCAATATCTAAATCACACCTGAACTGACTATTTAAAAATGAAAAATTTACAGAATCACCAAAAGCCAGTATGGAAGAAAATTAGGATTTTCAGACATCCTCAATGGCTGGACAGAGTCTCAGCAGGTATCAGAAAAGCCCACAGATCTGTCTGTCCGTGTAGCATACACCATGGCTACTTAGATCAATATCTGAGCATTGCTAATATTTGTGATGTTCCAAGAAACATTTTAAAACTCTTTGCATGTATAATTAACTTAACATGGCCAATAAGTGTTGCTAACGATTGTTTCAAAAAATAAATAGATCACCGATGCTGTAGTTTTCCACACCAACACAACTGCACACGTATCATGAGACCGTGGGTCTAAGAAATCTCGCCTCATACAGCACTTTTCAGTTCAGAACCTGCAGTGTCCTTCCGCATGCAGCAGTGCAATGTAACAGCTTCTGGAGATTTTCCTAGGCTCACACTTCACCATGGCATTATCAAGCAGATGCAAGATTTCTGAGGACAGCAAACAACGAGGCAAACAGCTGAAAGCTTGTACATTTATAAAATTTTGGCTCAAAGTCAGCCTTCTAACAGCTGCAGCCATGTTAATGGCATTTTGAAAAAAAAAACCCTGACTCCAGTCCTACAAAGATTTGCTTTTGTGTGCAACTTTTTGCTGCCCTATTTTAGGACTCAGAAAGCACTCATCACTTCACATCCCTCTCTCTCCCAGGGTGAAGCTTAATTTTTAATGAATTGTAATTAAGAACTGAAGCACCACCCTCTGTCCACCCCCGCATGGCTTACAACTCCAGCAACCATCTCTTCACTATTCCCTTTCCTCCCGCTTCAGCACTGGAGGCATAATGTACATAGTGTAGGACCCTCCCATCTCTTCACAGAATTAGACATATGAATAAACTGGGACCAAATCAGGAAGCAATTCAGATTATGGCATTATTTCATAAGGTGTGTACTTTGAACATTCCTTGAAATGCCAGCAGAAATCTGAAGATCAGTAAATTTACCAGTTTTCCTATCTGGACACATTTCACATAGCAAGAGCTTTCAAGGGTTGAGCGTTTAGCATTCTGAGCTATCCTAAAAAATCAGAGTATAGCAAAATCCAGGAAAGAATCTACCCTAAAACCAAGAACAGTTAGAAGTCTCACATTTTAGATGTTAATATTCTCCATATTGCTGTGAGCTACATTTGATATTATTTGCCTAGTGCCAGAGCTACGCAAAGTACTTCACAAAATGCAGGAAATCAATATATACTCCGAGGAAATTTGTCTCTCCGGTTTTAGGAAAAAACATAACACCGTGCAGCGGTTCACAAAATGTAAAGGACTACTTAGGTAGTCTTCCCCGCTCATTATTATTTGAGTAGTCCTTAAAGATGGCCTTTAATGAAGGATTTATAATTGAATAATTACATATGCAGTCATTTCAAACATCTAAGCTTTTAGTACCATATTCATAATTGCAACATATAAAAAAAAAATCTTTTTTTTTTCCTGCAGACCCACAAAAGAATTTATAATCTCCCCCTTTTCAATCTTTAATTTCACTTTCCACACTGCTTTCATCCGGGCTCACTGACAGACACACCTGCGCTTCCCAATTCCACTCTGAACTGGAGGTGTCTTATTCTGCAAGTCATGCTTCATTGGTTTACATTTGCTATTGAGTCTCCTCCTCATATAATTATGGTATACAGAAATATATACATACACAAACACTGTTGCACAGTAGTTTCACTAGAACAGATGCTAGAGCTGATATTATATACTGGTTGTTTGCAGCAGTGCGAAAATTCAGACTGGTGGGTGCTCTTATTTATGTCTTATTGTTTATGGAGCCATGCAGGTGCCATCAGTAATAACTTTTGACAGTCATTTGCAGGATTTGTGCTTGATAAACTAAAGTTATAAATCTGATTATCTTCTCATTCACTTGGTTTTTAATCAAATTTCAGTCACACGCGTGTATGCACGCATACAGTTACATATACGCACTCTTGGCTCACTTGCTTATGAACATGTCAGTTGCTTGGGGTAAGATTTATGGGGTGGATTGCTGGTAAATAACTTTGGCATCTCATTTCAGTTTTATCTAGGGAGAGGCAATAACATGAGAAAGACTAAAGAATTATTCTGTGCTTCAGCTAGTATTTTAAAACTAGAATATACAATACCTCCCCCGCCCCAGAGCCTTGGGTACCTCTGGCAATGTTAGTATTTCAAAAACTACAAGTTCACTTTGATAGAGATACTCGGAAAAAACAGCAAAAACCTACTTCACGGACTCTTAATCCCAACAACAAACATGGTACGTCAAAGGCTTGAGCACATTAACTAATGATCTTAAATCTTTCTAATGCTATGAAACATTTTGAGATCCACTGTTTGTCATAGAGTGTTCTCTGTGTTTATTTGCTGTGATCTAAACTTTCATATTCAAGCAATGTTTGTAAAACACTGTTGATAGTAGTTAACATGCTAGGCTTGTTTCAATTTAACTAGACAAGGCAAACCTCTGCATAGATAGCACTACAGAAAATTTTATTCCACTAGGCACAAGTTTAGTTAGACGTTCACTGGGGAAAAAACAGTTTGAATAAATCTCCATATCATCAGAGCTCCTTGGCCTCATTGACTGATACACTACAGGACTATGAAGGGAGTGGAAATAATACAAAAAGAAAAATCACTCCTTTCAGCCCAAGTCCATTTAGAAAGGTATGAATTAAAGTAGCACCATTTTCCTGCCTTCTCCATCTTTGTTTTCCCCTTAGTTCTGTGGAAAGCCTTCAAAATGTTAAAGACAGAATTTAATCTTTGAACATATCTTTTACAGAGACTTCTATCTCTACACGTTCGAAACTAAACTTTTGCCATCCCAGAGGCATGAAAAACAATGGAATCAAAGTCTCAATAATGTGCATGACACAAAGCAGCCCGCAGTTCAGAGGGGGGAAAAAAGAGAAAAGAAGGTTTAGCCTATTTTGGAAGAACAGCTTTCCAAAAGTGCCCTTTTTGCTCAAACAGGATCACTTCTGAACAGGAGGTTCCTGCCAAACTTCTCCCTGGATGACTCCAAGCACAGCAGCGACAGCAGCCTCTGGCAACCCCTGGCAAAATTAACAGGGATTCACAACAAAAAGGGATTTTTTCTTTTCCCCCCCTTTTCTTCAAGAAAGTATGCAGACCTTGTCCTGGAAAAAAATAATCTAAATGAAAATACAGAGGAGAAAGTATCATTATTCACCTTCAACAGAGATATGAGTAAGACGAGTAAGAGCCACAGAGAAACCCGACGACTCATTGGATGTGACACACAGTGTTTATAGCAGAGCTAGAAAATAAACCAAGAATACAGACCTGTTCTAGATCTGCTGTCTCATAAACTTAATTTTCTTTTTCAACAAAGCTTTAGTAAATGAGAATGTGCATCTCAAACACCAGACCTTTATAAGACTTAGGTGTAGTTACAACCTCTTCAAAATGCAGAAGTAATCGTTACAGATCTGTAAAAGGTACTAGGAATTAATCAGCTATTTCTCATCCTAAACCACAGAAAACAAAGTTACAGAATCATCAAAGTTGGAAGGAACCTTAGGAGGTTAGCTTCCAGCATCCCACTCAAGGCTGTGTCAAACACTGAATTTAGATTGGGATGCTCAAGGCTTTGTCCTGAATAGTCTTGAAAATCTCCAAAGAATTGTGTATTTAAAATGAAAATTATATGAAATATATCAAGGAGAAGATATCATGAAGAGACATCCTATTAAGCATCTTTTGAAGGAAGCGGGCATGTTCATTGTGATCATAGACAATACTATTTCACATTACCTCTTTAAAATAGTTGACCTGGCTTGGCTGTGCAGCAAATGAGGACAACAGGAGGCCAAAAAGGCAACACAGAACATCAAATTATAAATCCAACCTGTCTGTCTTGAGGTGTCATTTTTCTTTTAATTTGGTGTAACGACAAACAGTGTCTAAAATAAAAAAACCAACCTCACCCCCAAACCAAAAAGGCTTGTACCAACTAGCTGTTTCAACAGAGACACACAGTGTGTGTGTGAATACAAATATGCGCACCTCTCATCCCGTGTTTGGGAAAACCATGTTATCACAGTCATACAACATAATAAGGTTTTCCAACCACTGAGTTTGGAAGCATCTGGAAAAGCAACTAGCTGAAATAACGATAACTAGGGCACAGAGTACTATAAGGAAATTACTACAAAATAATAGAATCATAGAACCATAGAATCATTAAGGTTGGAAAAGACCTCTAGGATCATCAAGTCCAACTGTCAACCCAACACTACCATGTCCCCTAATCCATGCCCTGAAGTGCCACATCTACGCATTTTTTGAACACCCCCAGGCACGGTGACTCCACCACCTCTCTGGGCAGCCTGTTCCAGTGCCTGACCACTCTTTCAGTAAAGACATTTTTCCTAATGTCCAATCTAAACCTCCCCTGGCACAGCTTGAGGCCATTTCCTCACATCCTATCACTAGTAACCTGGGAGAAGAGACCGACCCCCACCTCACTGCAACCTCCTTTCAGGCAGTTGTAGAGAGCGATAAGGTCTCCCCTCAGCCTCCTCTTCTCCAGGCTAAACCCCCCCAGCTCCCTCAGCCGCTCCCCATCACACTTGTGCTCCAGACCCTTCCCCAGCTCCGTTGCCCTTCTCTGGACACGCTCCAGCACCTCCATGTCCTTCTTGTCCCGAGGGGCCCAAAACTGAACACAGCATTCGAGGGGCGGCCTCACCAGTGCCAAGCACAGGGGCACCATCCCTGCCCTGCTCCTGCTGGCCACACTATTGCTGATACAAGCCAGGATGCTGTTGGCCTTCTTGGCCACCTGGGCACACTGCTGGCTCGTGTTCAGCCGGCTGTCGGCCAACACCCCCAGGGCCTTCTCCACCGGGCAGCTTTCCAGCCACTCCTCCCCAAGCAAGCGTTGCATGGGGTTGTTGTGACCCAAGCGCAAGACCTGGCACTTGGCCTTGTTAAACCTCATACAATTAACCTCGACCCATCGATCCAGCTTGTCCGGATCCCTCTGTAGAGCCTTCCTACCCTCGAGCAGATCGACACTCCTGCCCAATTTGGTGTCGCCTGCCAACCTACTAAGGGTGCACTCGATCCCCTCATCCAGATCATTGATAAAGATATTAAACAAGACCGGCCCCAATACTGAGCCCTGGGGAACACCACTTGTGACCAGCTGCCAACTGGATTTAGCTCCGTTCAGCACAACTCTCTGGGCTTGGCCATCCAGCCAGTTTTTTACCCAGCAAAGAGTGCACCTGTCCAAGCCATGAGCCACCAGCTTCTCTAGGAGGATGCTGTGCGAGACTGTGTCAAAAGCTTTACTGAAGTCCAGGCAGACAACATCCAGAGCCTTTCCCTCATCCCCTAGGTGGTTACCTGGTCACAGAAGGAGATCAGGTTGGTCAGGCAGGACCCGCCTTTCGTGAACCCACGCTGGCTGGGCCTGATGCCCTGGTTGTCCTGCCTGGTGAGCTCACTCAAGATAAACCACTCCATAATCTTCCCTGTTACCAAGGTCAGGCTGACAGGCCTGTAGTTCCCCAGATCCTCCTTCCGGCCCTTCTTGTAGATGGGCATCATGTCGGCAAGCCTTCAGTCGTCTGACTAAAAATAGTTTATTTAAGATAAATGAGCATAGATAGACTTAATATATTCAACATTATGTATTTTGTAATATTTTGGGAGGCAAAGTTTTTCTACTACAAGAGTTGTATTGTTCTTCTTTCTTCCCCTTCTAAACAAAATAAAAGGAATTGTTTTTAAAAAATAAAATGAATCAATATTTTAAGATAAGCTTCTTTTCCAAGAAGTATGTTCTTGAGATAACTCAATGTAATGGTGCTGAACTGTAAATTTCAAAACAAATTACACATTTATTTTGGAGAATACTCTCTAGCAATCATTGTCATTTATGCCTTTTAAAGAGCACATGATGTTGCCTGTGTAAACATTATTTTGTTCCTCTGATTGGCTTCAATAAAGTAATTTTTCCAGGCAGAACATCTAAATTACCACATATTGAAAAGCGTAATGTCTTACACCCATCTGGTTTGGATTTGTGAAGTGGATTGTTGTTCATACATTTTCACCTGCGTGGAATAAAACTGTGTTGATGAAGCAGTAAATATTTGTTTCTTGGACACAATGAAAGATGAATTCTGAGCACAGGCCACCGTTAATTACTATAGGTACTCTGCCAAATATTTACTTTAAAAAACATCAACAAACCAACCAGACAAAACAGAACACTTGCATAGTAACCCACGTGGCTCAAGCACACAGCCCAGCATCTCGCCGCACATCAGCCACCTTTTTGGTTACCATCTGCAACTGAAATATCCTCTTGCTTTTTTGACCTCTCTTATGCTAGCTCTTATGCACCTGAATTGAAATCTATTCCTCTTTTCCTTCTGATATGCTGGAGAGTATGCTGAGTACCTATGACACATATCAGGGTCCCAAGTTTACAGAGTTGCAAAATAGCTCTGTAAAAATCCCTGGATAAGTTGTTCTCTGTAATTTTGTTAAAAACAAACCAACCAATCCAGCCAGTAAACCCCACTCACAAAACCTACCCCCTAGCTCAAGAGAAAAATAAGAAATTTAATCAGAAGATATGCAACAAGGTTATATGGTAATAAAAGAGTTGGGTAAGTATAAATAAGAAAACCTCAAACTCTTAAATTCTTTTCACTAAACCAAAAAAGGAACATTTTCATTCTCCTCCTCTTAGCCAGCTGGCATGCATTCTTCTCTAAACAATGCAGAAGCCCTGGTTTCCTTTTTTGTATCTCCAGGTTATCTATCTTTACCTTATGCATATCAGAGAGATCAGAATCTCCAACAGAGAATGCCCCAATGCTGAGCTTTCAAAGGCTGCTGTACATCAGTCTAGTCATGATTTAAGCTGCTGATTAATTAGGATGAGCTTAATTCAAGGCATCTAGAAGTGACAGTGAACTACAAAAAGCAATTAACTTCATTCGTCTAGTCCGGGAAATCTCACAGTCCAATCTTCAGTTAAGTATCATGCTATAGATTAGGTTACCTGCATGAAAAGTACTGTTGATTTCACATACCTAAAATTAGGACTACCTTTGCAACTTGGGGTTTAGGTGTCCTTCCTTTTAGGACAGGCTTTTACAGTATACTAGTCTGTACAGTACATACAGCACAGAGATGCCCAGCACTTTGGTAATAGCAGGCAAGCATGTTACCGTGTCCTCTGCTTGCCTGGATTTCAGAGGCTGCAAGTCCCTTAGAAAGCCACAGCAAGAGCACCCTGAGCATCCTCTCAAGTTAAGGAAACAAGTACTTCGAGAACTATCCACTGTCTGAAAAACATTCACATGGAAAGCTGATGCCTTGCACATCTGAAACAGAGGTTATTATTTAGGAACTTAGGTTTGCCCATGTTCATTTAAATGCTCTTATTTTAAAAATCAAATCACATGACATTCTATTCCAGTGCATCTGTACAGTCAGTGACTCATCTAATCAGTTTGCTCTTGTGCAGTCTGATTTACTAAGTAGTTGCAAGTATAAGTACCTCTTAAATTATTTTACTGAATTATTCCATGGCAGTTACATGAGGAGGAGCTACAATTTAGCCCTTGTCCAAAGGCAGAACTCCTGAAAGTGTCACTTCTGTTGGGCCATGTCCTTTCATTGACATACCTTCAGCACAGAAGTCTTAACCCTAAAAGGCCTCTGGATTTGGGGAACAGGACTGTCTTTTCAGTCTGTTAATATTGGTTGTGTGGATAAGGGGTGAAGAAAAAGCCACATCAGTGTTCCTAAAATTAGCTAGTCCTGATCTAGCAATCTGGCCTTCGCATGACCAATATTCAGAGAAGTCTCTGAAAGACAAAAGATATAATTAAGTCATATTAGCATTCATATTCAGACTGCATTTACTGCTATTGTTGCTCCTTGATACTGGCATCTCTTCATCAGTTTGCTGCCTGTGGATCTACGCATTCAAGACATGCTAACTCAGGGATCTCTGCAGCAGTCTCCACCGCAGACCATTTGCAGGTTTGAAGATTCATGGGAAGACCATGGAACAGATTAAACTGCTACAGGGGCTGAGTCCAGCCTACACACAATGCCTCCGGCTCTGCGTGCTTACACTGCAGCCACTGCGATGAGTTCTAAACTAATCAGTACATGTTCTGTGGGCAAAGTATTGTCTCAGAAGCATAAAGCTCTGGACAACTAAGCATGAAAATGTTTACTCAGTTCTCAGGTTACTGCAGCATGTGGTGAGCTGCTGTGGTTAAGAGCAAAATGTAGATGCAAACTCGTTGAATTCATTACTGCTCTCATCTGCTGTGAGAGGATAGCAAGACTGATTTCAATCAGCATTTTTAGATGCAAATTGTTTACATTACATACCCACAATTTCTAATGATGATCAAGAAGCATTTTAGTGTACAACCTTCTTTCCTTCCTCCTCAAGAGTTTTAATCTAGAGGAGATTAAAAAGAGCAGGAACTGTGCAAGGTTTCTGACTTGTTCAAGGCTGCAGAGCAAATCAGTGAGAACTGCAGTTTTCTCATGTGACACCCAGCCCAACACACAACCATTGTATGATGGTTTGAATTAACAGAGTTAAGATCCCATGTTTCAGCGTGATATCCGTTCATTGATTATGTTCTTTACGTTCGGTTGGAAACAATGAAGGAAAAAGAAACCACCACTGTCAAAAAAACAAAAAAAATTAAGTATCAGGACACGGAGTAAAATACATTTTTATGTCCATGCTAATGTGTCTCATTCATATGGACTTGTTAGTGCAGTTATTACATTGTACCAACACGGCTCTGAATTAGAACTAGTTTGGAGTAAAGACAGAGTTAGAGTACATCTGTACAACTGTACTGGTATCCTTTCCACTGTAATTAGGACTTCAGTTTGTCATACACAATATTTTGTTCATAATTTTATGAGAATATCTAGTGAGCTTTAGAGTAATAATTTTATTCTGAGTGAGACAGAAGTTTAATTGAAATACAGTGTTTTCTGCTCCTTAGTACTTAGCAGCCTGGTGTACAGATACTTCAAATATAGTTCTAATAGTTGCTGTCTTAAAGTAGTCATGTCAGGAGTATACAAAGAAATGTGGTATAAAATATACTGTGTTGCCTCCTAGCCGTCAGTTAGAGGCAGCATGATTTTTGAGGGCCAAAGTCATTTGAATAGCTTGACACAATATTTTTTAGTCTAACTACAGTTTGAATGGCAAGTAAATAATAGGGCTTGCTCTTATTTTTATGGAACAATTATGTAATGGAGATCTTTCAACTTCACATTCTTCAACATGAAAACAACTATGGCTTTTTATATTCATAACAGAAGAATTTTTAGGCATAATACTTTAAGGACTCACTGTTCCAGAAATTAAATCACTCTTCATGAAATAAAAGCCATAAACTGATATCACCCAACATCTAATGAGATGTGAGACAATTGCATCAGTAACAGAAGTGCATGTCTGCAGGCAAGTGATACTCAGTTCATACTTGCTAGTTTAGCATAATATCCTAACAAAATGCTATGCATCAATATCACTGATTTGGTGTTTTTGTTGTTGGTTTGTTTGTTTGGGTTTTTCACAGGTTCAGATTTTAGAACAATTTTTGTACTTTGTTTTACATTTGAGTAATTCAGATAAACTATCACTCTTCCTATGAAAGCAACACTTGAAAATATGATACAGAAACAACCTATTCCATGAACACTAGACACCAATCAAGATAACATTCTTTGAAATAAATAATGCCAGTTCACATAATGTTAACATTTCCATGTCAGTCAATATCCAAATGGTAGGTTTGGAAAAGCACTCAGTATGCCTAAAGTTCATTTCCACTATTCAAAAGAATTTTTTTTTTCCTCTGAAAGAAGCTAATATGTTCCTTCTGAAAACCCTGGCCCAAGTCTCTGTTATTAGGTAGGTGAATTTAGAAGTCCATCTCTCTCACTACACACAATTGAATTTTAAATAGTTTTTTTAGGATCGGAAACTTGGTCAAAAAAAGCACTCAGGTGTATATGCTTAATGGTTAAGCAGGCTCTTCATTATGATCCTCCCCCCCAGGAGCTGCATACATGACTGAAAACAAAACAGAATTCTGTACTGTCTACTCAGAAATAGTAGAAGTCAGAGTAGTTCCTTTGTATTAGACATACATAATGAGGGAAGCTTCCCCTAAAAAGCTTGTGCCTTGAGCTGAAAGTCTGCCAAGCTTTTTCTGGACTTATTTATGGACAGGTAAGATTAAGTTTCAGCCAGCCAGACTGGACGATCTGTATTTGTGATCCAAAAATTTGTTACGGGAATTCCTCATCAAAGTCAGTACCTTTGACTGGCTAGCAGCACGACACAGCTTCACTACATAGTGACCTGAAGGTCATTAGCGCTATTCTCCCGACAGCCTGAGCATGACTGGCTATTACAACAGTACATCTTTATGCACATCTATGGCCACAGACCATTACACGGTGCATCTGCTGTTCTATAACCACACAATATCAATCCTGTGCGCATTCAGCGGTACTTCTGAATGTACATAGGTGTTTTGATCACGCAGCACCACGGTGGTCTTTGCTAAACAAAGCATAATGGTATGGATTAAATTAGAAATCTTGAAATGAGAAGTTCCATGGAACACCAGACATTATCTGCAGCCTTAAATGCCCATTTAAGAGCATAGCACAGGTGCTGCGATGATTCTATAACTCTTAAGAAGATACATACGCACATGAGTACTCCCATTGACTTAATTCTGAACATTCATCTGAACGCTTCTTCGTATGAATAAGATCTGAATAAATACATAAGCCCATAAATAAATTCAGCATAAAGCATAACTAAGACACACATTACATTAGTCATATAACTTCACTGGGGTTTCAGATTCACTGTTCAGATCTCTCGCTGTCAAATCTCTTGTAACTCAACTGAAGTCATGTATAAATCAGCAAGGAAAGTAGCTACAATTATTAAGGAAAAGCTGGTCTCTCTTTGTCTTAAAAGAACCTTAAATCTTTATAACAGCAAATTTGTAAGGGAAGAGTTACAGCTTCCTGATGTGTATTATGAAAAAAAAAAACCTAAACCCAAAACCAACAACAAAGAAAAAACCCAAACCAACAACAAACAATCAAATCCACACAAGTCAAGAAACTGCTGAAAAGTTATGCAAAAAAAGAATATAGACTGTAATAGTCACACTAAAAAATTTGGGTGACTGGTCATCTATTACTTAACTGGTTGGTTAGGGAGAAAAGAAGGTAGTAGACTGGTTTAAGAAATTCCAAATCTCTTTTAAAAGGAAAGATTCATTTCTTTCCCAGAGTTTTCCCACTTGTAAAATCAAAACAGTATACTTAGTTTGAGGTCACTTCGTCCCAGATTCCGCTACTTCACTGTGCTACTCCAAATATATCAGATCACTGTAAACATCTGTCTGTTTGCAAAACACTTGTCTAGATGTTTTACAGCCCCCCTCTCCTCCACAGGACCCATGCCTCTTTACTCAACATCTCCTTTGATCAGTGGCATCCACTCAACAACTGCTTATTCACTGCCTAGCTCTGTCCCTTTGCTTTCCCTCAACGCTTTCAAACGTTGACGGAGATAAACTTGCAGGCGATACCCTTTCCTGCTGAGGGCTGCTTAGCAGACCATTTCTTATCTTCTGTTACAAATGCCCGGCCTCAGTGATCCATGCACACAGACACCACTACTGAGCTCTGTTTATTTGGGAACACAGCCAAACAGCTGAAGAGGCAGAAAGAAAAACCCACAATCATCAGCTGGCGCAAAACGTAGCAGCTATTTGCTCAGTAACACAGGCCGCTCTAAAACCAGTGCAATTCTTCTGTTGCAAGCAGGTCTTCACTCGAGCAGTGAAATCAGAGCCTGCCTCTGACTTTTCTATAGGCTGCAGAGAACTACCCTGAGTTAGCAAGGCAATTGCCTCTCCAGCTACTGTGCTGATTTCCCAGCACTCTACCAGAACAATGAAAAAGTAACCAAATTGCAGGAGACTTACGAGAAGGGTCACATGAAAATGTTCATTAGGTAATAAACATAATGACATAATGATGGGGGGGGAACAATGTTTAAATTAATTCCTTTGACTTAGCTTCTCCGCCTCACCCACAGACAGGAAAGGAATCTGACACTTTAATTTGTAAAAGTAGTCAGAGTTTCATTACACATATACTTAATTTGTGAAAAGAAATTGATAGCTTTCAAGGCAAAACAGATCCACACCTAATGCCATAAGAAAGCATGCAGTTGTGACTCCGGATTTCAGACTTTAATCATCAGGGTTGAAAACACTCTTGGGAGGTCCAACCTCCTGCTTAAGCAGGGACATCATCAAACTTAACCAGGTTCCTCTGGGCTTGTTTTGAGTGCATCTCAAAAACCTCCAGTGAGAGAGAATCCACAACCTCCCCGACAACCTGTTCCAATGCTTAGTTACCTTCAGAGTAAAGATATTTTCCTTATATTCCATTGTAGCCTTCCTGTTAACATTTCTGACCACCGTATCTTGTTCTCCGGCTGTGCACACCTCCCAGGGGTTAGTCCACCGCAAACACAGGACTTTGCATTTGTCCTCAGTGAATTTCATAAGATTCCTGTTGGCCCATTCCTTCAGCCAGTCAAGGAACAGTGACAAAGATAATTTCTGAGCATACACATAGCAGGATAAATAAGATCTACTTCAGAATATAGTCTTCGACAGTCCAACTTAATGGCTAAGAAGTAGGATTCTTCATAAATATAAAAGGATTTTCAAGAGTTGAGGCTTATATTACAGCTAGACATTAGGGGAAAAACTTGCTAATGGCAAGGACAGGCTACTGGAACAGATTACTCAAGGAGGAGGCAATGACACCTTCATCAGCCTAGATGATCTCTTGATTGTTACATTATTCCATTATTTAAATAAGTGCACATAAATAATCATAGGAATAGGAAAAATAGTGTATTTTGCTTTATAAAGCAATGTGAGTAATCAAAACCTCCAACAATTTCATTTACAAAGCATTTCTAAGGGTTTTTTTGTTGGTTTTGGCTTGGGTTTGTTTGTGTTTTCCAATAGTTTGCAGTTTGTCCTCTTACCTCATCACAGCAATGATCTCTGGGTAGAGCATCTGAAATAAGCATGTATGTGACAGGGTTGCCTTACAGTACTACTGCTGCTAGTTTAACTGAAAAATAATAATTTAAAAAAAATACTTTCAAAATTTAATCCTATTCACTTTACATTCCAGAACAAAAATACAATGAAAACCTAGAAACACTTTTTAATATATCCATTTGGACAATTTGAATGGGATACTCTATTTTATTTATTTTCCAACCTATTCTCTTTAAATAACGTCTTTATTGATTATTTTTAGCAATTAGAAAATCCATCAGCAAACTACTTCTTCAGACTCATAGGTGAACTAAATCCAAGTCTAAATATGTTTTTAAATACTCCTCAAATTATTTTGTTCCAGATATTACAGAGTGTATAAATACTTGCCTATATTTTTGTTTCTATCCTATATAGTGATTATATATTATTAGTTTTGTACAATTTATGGAACAAACAAATAAATCTGCATGGAAGCTCAAAAAAGATCTGGAGATAATCCGTGAGCTGTGTGTGACGAATGGTCAGCTTGTGAAAGCTGCAGTCTGACAGCGTATTTTTTGAAAGACCTGCAGGTATTCTTTGAGCTGTACTATGTTCACCTAGAAAGAAGTCATCCAAAACCAGAAAAATCTTAGCCTTTGAAATTGTAGTGAGGCCAAGAAGCAGCCTTTCATTTGCCTTTCATCCAAGCTAACACTGGCATAAGAATTACAAGTAGGAGGAAACTTTTCATTCTCGCTTCCATAGGAAACTAATACTGCCCTCAGATGTATAGAAAATACGACATACTGTGTTGCTTTTTCTGAACACATTTTTTAACAACACAATGTGTAGCAGGATGAATCCACGTGTTCTTGAACAACAACAAGCATCACATGTGGTTTCACAAGCAAGTTTGGCCAATGTGCCGTACAAGGCACAGTGACTTCAACAAACCTGATAAAATTGGCATGGCGTGATTTATCTGCTGGCTCTGTTCAACTGCAGTTAGGACTTCTGGAGAGCACATCTCTGGAGACAGCTATTCACAAATGTGTCTGGATAATGTCTAAAATTATTATTTCTTCATCATTTTGTTCTTTTGCCTCACCATTCTATAGATACAGATAATAAATTTTACTCTTGCAATGATTTTCCAATTTAAATTTAACTTCTATTAGACTGAAATGTTATACCTAAAATTTTGGGTTTACCTTTTTACCATTACAAAATAAACAGACCAAATATAATTTCATTCTCAACTGCAACACCATACCTGTTCTTGATACATTCAGAAAATATTAACCTGTAATTTTTCTCTACATTTAAGAGTAGTTACTCACTCCCTTATTTCTTCTAATGTAATTTCTCTGGATTTATTTCTGCCAGTTTCATAATGCATAAGCATATCTCCTCTGAACATTTAAAAATAAGGTAAATTCACATGCACTAAGAAAGCCTATTTTATAAAAACCACATACAGTCTACTTAAAGTAACAGTACCATATTACTCAGTACTATAACTGGAGATATTTCAAGGAATATTTATCATCATGCATTTTCTACAAGTGCTCTTTCTTGTAGCTCTGCAACGGCAGGTAGCCTGTATGATGCCAACGGCTTGCCGAGTCATGTTTGGAGTCTACAAACTAACTGAGGTCCCTGAAATGGGTTTCCCTTTCTCCATTTGCACATATTGAACCTTCAGTGAAAGGTATTATATAATAAGGGCAAATCATTCTGAAGAACATCAGTGAACTACCTCTGAGACAGAGAGGGCAGACAGCCATCCTGTAACTGGAATAACTTAAAGGAAATACAAACAAAGTGAGTCTGTATTTAAAAAGAAAGGGATACTCGTATCTTTCAGTAGCTAATCTTTAGTTTTTAATATTAGACACAGACTTACTTATTGCTGATTGAGAGTTTACAGGCTTGTTTTTGTTGTTATTTTTCCAATCCTCTCTCTACTATAACTGCAGTTACAGTATAGGAGTAATCTTCAGGACAGCAAAGCAAAAACTACAATTAAAAAAAGTTCTCCTCCTGCCCCCTACACACATGCACACTTAGAACTACTTTTTCCTCAACAAGAAGCGGGGAGCTGATAGCCGCCCTCACCATCAACCAAGAAAGCACAGTTACTGCTCTGAAATCCATGACAGCAGCTAAAATACCTGTAACTGAGCTTTCCGAAATTATGCCATATTCTTAAATAATTCCCCATCTTCCCCTTGTCTTCCAGCAAATTCCCAACAATATAAGCTGAAGCAGCATGTGGGGCTTCATTCATCACTGAGCGTGTGAATTTCTAGCAATGACCCTAAGTACCCAACATTCAAATCCCGAATCACACAACAAAGAAATCGGAACCATATATTCACACCCTTAAACTCTATAAATACCAGAATAATGCATTCTAACCCCTTAAGTATTTATGGGAGTCCCACCACAGTAGTGCCATCATTTTCATTTTATTTATTATTTACAACACCTCTACGAATAAAGGAAGTCCTTTCTTCCCACGCTCCTTCATTTAAGAAAAAAGGAAGGGCAGCTTTGTATCTTGCCCAAGGTCTTGAAGGCAGTTTCTGAAAACGTTTGCTGCTCTGTCTGAATACCTTCGTTTCCTTTAATTTCTGTACATTTCATCCCCATAATAAGGTAAACACCACATATATTAATTGTGGCTTAAAACAGGCTATGGGCAGGCACTAAAATTTATTGTGAAAAAAGGAAAGGAAAAACGTAATCATACAACTAAAGAACATGTCAAGCAGTACACCGATGTATTCATTTAATATCACCCAGAGAAATAAAACAATTTAATATAGCACTCAAGCATCTGCTTAACAAAGTCACTGCCTCCTGTAAAACCCGTCTGGACCACTGTGGAGATGATCATGTCTCAATATGGTGGTCCCTATCGTTAAAGTAGCTATTAAGAAAAGTGTATTAGCCTTCCTGCTTTCATGACGAAAACATCATTAAGTCTCCTGTGATACTCCTCTGGCTTCTTTCTAACCTTCACAAATGTAATCAGAGCTGCACCTGAATCTGCAGTCGGTTGCAGATTTGAGTACCATGTCTAGAAAAAACATGTGCTACCCACATCTCTCCTGTAGCTCATTATCTTGAAAAGATAAAAATCAGACTTACACAATGAAACACATAGCAAGATATAACCTTCATTTTTACGTGGCAGAAATCTTAAATCTATCATTACTGTTACAATGAGAAAAAAACCCTATGGTGATACACTACAGACAACAAGATTAGTCTTCTTTCAGAAAATTTTAGTGCTGTTAAAAGGTGACACATCTAAAAAGGACTGGAAAGTAAATTTCCCTATTCATCCACAAAAATCTATGCCACAAGAGCTGTAGCTGGCAGTCAAGATAGTACCTTTACTTAAAGAAGGCATTTATATGTATAAGCAATGAGGAGAACGTTATAAGCAATAGGGGTATAGATTGCAGACAGGTTACTGAACACAAAGCTACTGTAATGAAGCACAGAGGCTGAACAGTTTGCCATACACCTGGTATGTTTTCCAATCTCTGCAAGTATCAGAAGTAATAGATAAAATTTAAAATCGGTACATTTAATAGGTAAAATCTTCATCATATCACTTCAGTGATTCTATTAACTCTCACAACTTCTCAATGCTGGAGTTTTCAGAAAAAGGGAAAATAAGTACACATACTGTGTAGCAAGTAACTATTAAAAAGCCTCTTCATTTTCCATCCTAAAATTTTCTTTCACATATATACACCATGCAGGGTGAGGTATGTATAATTCTGCACACTTTGAAGTGTTCTGGAAAGAATTAATGGCCATTAAACACAAGTAAATACTTCTAGTAAGTACTTGCCTTCATTAGGAATATCAGCCGCTAAAATAAGAATTCAGTAATTCTTTGCTCTATGCCAAATTCTCAGTTTTGACTTCAAAGTTGAAAGTCTCCAAAGCTTGTCTGGTGACCTGAAATGCTTCAGTGTGTGACTTAATTAACTATCATGAGTTTTGTACATAAATGGTTCAATGACAGATAACTCACACGCAGCAAACACCATGCTAGCCTGTTGGGTTGTGTGCAAGAACTGCACACAGAGATTTCACACTTCTTTTCTAAGGTTTCCAAGGGAGGGGACTTCCCAACATACCATGCGGAACCTGAAGGCACCAATTTTAATTTTATTTCCTAAAATATCTAGAAAGAGATTGCATATTGATTCCCTCCTTTCCAAGGCAGAAGAGATCTGACACAGTTAGCTGTGGATGCTTCCGCTAGATTGTGATCAGTCTAAACCACCACATCACTACTCGATTACCTACAGTTCTGGGACAGGCATCCACATTTCAAGATGCTGGAACTGTGTTATCAAAACATCTAAAAGCTCTTCGAGGTGCTCAAACTATTCTGACCTCGGGGAACGAAGTATGGGGAAACATACATTTTTCCCCCCAGCCCTTTGTAAGTGCCCATTCCAAGTAACCGACTTTTACTACATATTTGATCAGAACACCACATGTCAATCTTTCTACACATTTCATGTATACCTGATGCAAGGGGTTAATTAACATTAATTATATGATATTAAGCAACTGAATGCATGTCAGAAGCCATATAAATACTTAATCTAAAGAATTACTCAGAAAGTACATTTCTACAGTAGTAAATAATTAATCCTCTCTGATCATTACAGAAATGGCAGTAATTAAAGAAAACAAGACAGCACTGAAACCATTAACATACACTTTTTTAAAGTTGGGATTTTTTTTTTTTATGCTGTTACCTTCTTTGCTTACTGTGAACTTATTCCAACAGGTACAGAAAATCTCATATTTTGGAGTGTTAGTACAATCTAATGTTTATCTTAACCGATGCTTCCAGAACTTCTGCGACTTTCAAAAATCTCCTAGTAAATTCTCCACTATTTATGCAGCCCCTTACATCCTAGGATAGTATTCTCCATTCCTACAGATTCACTAGGATTGAAAAGGAACATCTTTGCATTTTTGATAGCGTGCCACAGAATGGATATTTTTCTTTTTATTCCTTAATTGTGTAGAGCAGTCTCTTTAGCTGGGGCCTTACTGATTATAATTTCTCCTTGCAATATGTAAGATATACACAGCAAACTCTTTCAGCCCTACTGAAAACAAAACCAAGAAATGTTACCATTAAAATGGCATTTATCGGTTGTCAGACTGATACGTGAAACATTATTGGTCCAGGAAGCAAAGTTAGTATTTCAAATACCAGTCTATGCAAATCAAGAAGTGTTTTGGTCCCCTCACCATGCTTTTTCTGTAAATACGAATTTAACTGCTGGAACTATACAGCAACAAAACATGCAGTACCACTACAGCTTTTCTCTTAAAGTTTGCATAAACATGCAAGCAAACTGAATACAAATGGTAAGACTATTATTACTAGTATAGCCTTTAAAACAAAATAATTCCTTTAATTTTCCCTTGAATGTATTTGTATATCTGAAGAACAGTTTCATCTTAGTCCAGCTGAGTTTAAGAGCTTTCAATCTGCAGTTGCTGTGGTACGCGTATAGAAAGTGATAAATTCCAGCATGTACAAAGGAAAGAGAACTTAAGATTTGAAGTTGAATAAGCAATAGGGTGGTAGAGGAGTTAGTGTATAGCGAAAACATAGCAGTAGTATTTCATTTTAATAGGGAAAGCATTTAAAAATATCTGAAAATTCTTAGCCTGTTTGGAGATCTCATCCTCACGGTCTCATTGTGTGAGTTCCACTTCCTCAGTTACAAAATGAAGTGCTTAGAATCCCACAAAAATTTAAACGCAGGCTTAACATTACTTTGGTGTACAAAGGAAGCAAAAGGCAGTGTCCATGTGCCTATACTACCTACCAAGGCATTCTGAGATCCGATATTACATTTACGTTTGAAGACTGGGAGCTAGTCAAGTAATATCCTGACACTTGAGGACATTGTGACAGTCAACGATTAAACACATTTTTAGTGAAAAAATAGCAAAAATCAAGCTTCATTGAAATCTTAGACATATTATAGAATGCCTTTAGAGGGGAAAAAAACAATAAGTATATCATACAGCTTTATTATAAAAGAAAGTTTTGTTCTAATTAATCGCTGTATGTTACTAGAGATCATACATGATCTTTACAGGGTAGCCTTTGGACTTGCCTACATCGACAATCAGACCAAAAATGACTCCAAAGCAATATAAAACAGGAATTTGAAGGGAACTACCATCTTATATCTAGCTACTTTGATACCATGACATAATCCACATCCTTTTAAAAGTGGAAAATCCAAGATGATAATCAACCGCAAAAGAAACCAAGGTACCAAGATAAAGGATTGGAACTTGGGAAAAGTCCCCCAAAAGTATGGGTGGGTACCAAAACAAAGAGGGCAATGGACAGAAGCAGGTCCCAGTTAAAATTTCCCTTCATATGGTTACATTTACTTGCAAGTTCTCCTTATAAAACTGAACCATAAAAATCTCATAAATCATTATGTAGTTTCTCATACATAATTATGAGACCTTAATTCAGTTTAATTCACCAAACTAAATTACAGACATTTTGATTCAAGTAAACTTTGAAATGGACTAGCTAAACTACAGCAAACCCTTGTTCAAAACTTGAAGAACTTGACTCTGTATGAATTGCTGTGTACAAATTGCGCAAGTGTTCCACAGAGTTTACTTCTTTTTATGGACACTGTGCGTAAGAACAATTCCAAAATATATCGCACATTTAAGTCAAAAGCACAGAAACAAATGTCCTTCACATTAATTATATATGGCCATTAAAGAATCACTTGGATTTTGATAACATATGCACTCATATTATTTTTCTGAAGATTTAAGCAACACGATAAAAGGGAATAATTAAAAAGTTATTCAATATTGCAATGTCTTATAAATTTGCAACATATTCTGACTGACCACTTACTGATTAGGAGAAGAATCTATCATCAATCTTGGTTGATAAGATCATAACTTTACTAGTTAAAAATCAAAATGAAGCAGTTAGCTTCAGCTATGAGATTTACAAGCATTTAGGGTCAAATCTATTCACAGCCTGATCGTCTGTCAAAAAAAAAAAAAATTGCAAAGAATCAAATGATTCTTTGATAAGTTATAAGCACATCTTTGTAAAAGAAGACTGCGTGTGAAACAGGAATCCCAGCAGTGTTCATATTCTTCACAGTAAGAATTAAGACAGAAGTTTTAATAATGCAATCATTTTTGGAAGTAAAGGAACGTACTAAGTTAATAAAGTAGAAAAATTATGGATGCTATTCAGATTAAGGAACAAAGGAAAACAAAATATTAATACAACCTTTCCTTTAATTGATATATTATTAAAGCAATAAAATCATTCCACCCCACAAGAACTCTTTGCATTGCGTATACACTATTATGGTCCCAGGTGTTTAAGTCTATCCTTCAGATCAGTTTTAACTCTTATTTCACATATGTTCTTTCAGGATGGGCCTCTGCTTCACAAAGTTTCTGCTAGAGTTCAAAAAGCACAAAATACTAAGGCACTATTAGCTTTTTCTTTAATGATGAGAACTTTTAAAGGTAAATAATGCTGATTGGAGGAGAAAAAACCCAACAACTGTTAAGCCAAATGTTGCACTGCTCTTTGTGTGGAACATCATAGGAGGAGACCACTAAGCTACACAGCTGTATTTGCCATCGCACAGCTTTATGGAGATGTAATATTAACACAGTGCAAATAGCAATGAAAATATTTGCAAAGTAACCAATTCCAGAGATGTCAATGGTAAAATAAAGAATTTCAGCACAGACTCCTCTGCAAAACATGATTAAACAGACAAGTAGAAAAATTGGCTTTAAATAGTAATGAAGTGAAAACAGGCAGGTGGCATGTGTACTGCAAGTATGGCTGATTTTTGAATTGTAATTTAGGTGCTGTGTTACGATGGTGTAAGCAGAATAATAGCTTGAGATGTTGAAGATCATAGAGCTTTCTCTAAAGTAGGCTAGTCATGATTATGTGGAGCTGACGGACCGACAAGCACCACCAGATATTTTCATCCTTTTGTTACCAATACCAGTGCCAAAAGAGGGGGGCTCGAGATTGGTAGGATTTGGATCCTCTTGCCAGTCAAGGCTGTGATATGCAGCTTTAATATTTCTCCAGAGAATCTTTTACTATGCTTTTTGGTCAGCAAATCTACAAAAATAAGGTTTGGGATCCTAATCTAGGTTCATTGGCACAGTGTGTAATATACAGGTAATCCAGGCACACCTGAGATAAACAGCATGATGCTCCCTCCTGTAAAGGCTATAGCACAGGGGAAAACAAAACAAAACAAAAAAAACCCCTCCACAAACAAAAAACCCCAAACCCAAAAATCAAACCAAAAAACCAAAACAAAACCCAAACATCTCACATGAAAGTATTTTCTTCAGTTCAATGGCAACAGATCATCCTCAAGGTTTCACAATGGAACACACTCCTCCCCTCTCCAGAAAAAAACCCCAACCATTCCTTCTCGCCCCCTCCCTTGCTCACCTGCAGTTACAATGCTTATATTCTCCTGAAACGTCCCAGTGCTATCTACCTTTCCAGCACAGAGACAAGGCCAGTGTTATACTGAGCAGCAGTATGAAGCCATCTCTTTCCTGAAGATTGGAACAATCTCAGTTCCATATCTTTTTTAAAACAAATTTAAGCAAAGGGAAAATTAATGTTTATAAACACAACTTAAGTATCTTAAACCACAGCAAGTGTAACCAAGAGTCCCTTACTCTCCAGCATCTGCTTTCTTCATGCGTATTTCCCCCTTCCTCTGGCAGTACAGACGATTCTACTTGTTTTTCACTGCTGCTGTTCATTTTTTTTAAAAAAAACCAACCTTCTAGCACTGTCAGTTATATAGGTTACTAATTAAATAATACTATATGCATGCTATATTCTTTGTTTCCAGTATATTTGTGCAGCTCTGCTTATTCTTTGAACTCATTTATCTACAGTTACTGTTAATTTGAAGTAGGACAAGAAAAGGTTCAGCCTCCCTGCTCTGCAGTTTTTCCTATTTACTCTTACTGTGGTTGCTGCAGGGATTCATAGTTGTCACCCTGTTGACTCTGAAGTTCTGAAATGGCGATGTTGAAGATGCAGAGAAGGCAAACGTATGCAAAAAAGGCAGCAGTGCAGGGATTTAAACACAGTCACGTTTTGCCTTTAGTGATCTGGGAGAAAGCGCAGCAACTGCGGGTGATAAATGAGATGAGTCTAGCGCTGCCAGCGTAATCCAAGACACATCTGTTAAAAACACAAAACACAGCAGGAGTGGTGTTGTCTGCGAGATACGCCTCCTCCAGAAAAAGGTCAATACTGATGAGGACTGAGATACAGTAGCTGTACAATACAGGTATATCTGGATTTACCTTATCAAATAGCACTGAGAAATCTGACAGAAGCCAGTGAAGGATGACTTCATCAAAAGCAGACCGATTCAAAATCACTCAACAAGTTTGAGGGTTTTGGTTTTTTTTTTAAGCTAACAGTGTTATTCTATTCTTTGAAGCGATTGCTAGGACATCGGTGCTTTTACTACACTGCTGAATTAAAAGCAATTAAAAGGGCTTTTAATGTAGCCATTCTGCAATAGAAAGCACTAACTTACAGTTTAAATCCCATTTTAAAAAAATCTGGATCTAAAAGAAGCGCTACACAATGTTAAAATAAAAACTTTCTTAGGTGAACAGCCAAGGGAAAACACCAATAAGGGCTGAAATATGCAAATCTGGGTCTCACTGCAGGGTTCAAAAATTTCATTAAAATTGAACCTCACCAAACACAGGAAGCATACCCATTCATTCTGGTCAAGCGATTACTTTTGTATTTTCAAGTATGCGCTAACAAAAATAAAATTACTAGAAATCTATTAGCATTACTAAATTGCAATTCTTCCCAGACAATTTGTTACAGCAATGTAATAGGTGTTAAAATATAATCAGGAATACATATTTCCTCTTCCTTAGGTCCGCCCGCAGTGTGGTAGGGTTTTCACAGATAACCACAAGCTGAAAGGATTTCATTCAAAGGTTTTCATCAAAAACCAGACCTGGAAGGAAGGTCAGGAGGACAATTAATCCACCTTTTCCCCAAGAAGTTCAACAATACCCACATTAATTCTGATAAATGCTTGTCTAGACTTTTTTTTCTTTAAAAACAGGCTTCAGCATTAACGACGTTATTCTGGTGCTGTTACCATTCTAAACTGCCAAACTCTTTCTGCAGAGCTGTAGCCTATCTTGTTTCTCTCCAGCCTCTATTCAAAGACCGTTACCCTGAACGCACAACTTCACCTTTGTCCCTCTTCAATTGCACTTGATTTCTCTCCAGCCATTTTTGTAACTTGCCAGTACTCTTTTGGATTGCAGTCCTGCCTTCTACAACACACCATCCTGCCCAGTTTAGGTGCTATTTAAAACCATAAACAGACTCCCTCGTTCAGATTGCTAATGAAAACACTGAATAACACCTGAGCCAGGTTAGATCTCTGTTATTTTAATTATCCTTTAATTTTGATAACAGACCTAAGAATTATGCTACAATATTTTTCCAAACAGTCACATACCCATCTGCAAGTCATTTCCCCTATACTGTATTTTACTACTTTGTTTATTAGGACTAGAACATCCTCTCCAAACAGAAGAAGAGAAAAGGATGACCTAAAAAAAAATTTCCTTTGACCCAGTACAGAGTCAGATGGACTTCTTTAGAAAAAATTACTCTGTTAAAGGAAAACAGGTTGACAGAGATTAGGTGCTTAATGCTTCTTGGACTACTTACTCTAGCATTTTGATCTGTATGTATTTGTTTTCTACATCATAAAAACCATGAGCACTTTGAGTTTTCAAAGTAGCAGTTAAAAAAAATCAAAACCTGTTCTAGAACAATCTTCTTTTCTATACTGACAAAGTCAGCACATACAAATAGTCTTGATGACAAGAATAGTGAGGTCAGCTTTTAATATATATTTTGATTTCTACTGTTTGCATCTGTGTGCTCATTTTGTACTTTACACTTATTCTTTGACTACTGTTTTATTTTTGAAGTATGAAATTCTCATATAACTGCTTGTGTCTGAGAGGTAGAGCTTCAAATTCTGCAAGAGTATTTACACATAACTGAGCAGGAGAAAGTTTGCAAGGAACACTGCAAACACTTGCCCTCACTCAAGGCAACAGCAGAATACTGCAGTATGATGATGCTGTGAATACTTCAAGGGAACAGATGATGTTTCTGCCTTCCTGAACTGAAGGATGGGCCTTCCACAACTCCATGTGCCAAGCAAGACCTTGAAGTAATGGCTTGTGTTATTAAATAGTCAACAGGGCCTTCTGCTCCTGAAAGTCCATTCCATTGTCCCTCCATGTCTCATCTTGAGTCTCACTTCTTCTCCTCCATTCAGTTTGAGCTTCTATGAACAACTGGAAATCTAGCTGAAAGAGAAAAGGTGTGTTTTCCCATATGAAAAAGGCTATGCTGCTGTGCTTGCATAAGTCTCTCAAATAATAGAGGTGCCACATTCTTTCTAATCATATTAGTCTATCACTCTCTATGCTCCTCTGATAAAGCAAAAGCAAAGAAAAGTAATGTGGTCCTCCTGAAAAAGAATAACCTTTTTTTTTACCTACAATATAATGCTGTGCTTTTGTCATTATAAGGCTGGAGCCCATTTTATCAGCTATTCCTAGTGTATTTCTTTGCAATGGTGTTCTGTGCTATACAGATACTCCATTTATTTCTCTGCATCAACTGGAAATTCAGGGAAAATTTTCCCAAATAGACAAACATTAAAGAAATGTCTGTGAGTATTTTAGCCCTGGAGTTTAAAATTTACTTTTCTAGTGCTTGGTCTGTTCATAATTTTTGTTTAAAAAAAAAAAAAGTAGACTGTTTTCTATGTAAATAGCGATTAATTTTGTGTATCAGTCAGCAGCACTTCTGTACAGGAGCACCAAGTTTGTCCTCTAATGACATAACTTCTTTATAGCCATAAATGACATCAGATATGTGATTTTGCCACAAATGCACCATTTGGCCTTGAGTGAGATTTTAAAACTTCTGTCTCTGTGCCACCTCTCCAGTAGAGCTGAGAGGAAGTAAAATTGGAAACGAATGGCTCAAAAACAAGAAATAAAATACCCCAACATACAGGCTAACAAAACCAAACTGCATAAACAGTTATTACTGCTGAAATATCCCCACATGATTTAAGATCGAAAAGAATTTAGAAAACAGGAAAGTATCCAGTTCTGTAAGCCCTAGTAGGAATGAATCTGTGACTCAGAGAACGTACTACACAGTGCTAGTGTGCAAAGGAGGATGTTGTATCTTATCTGCAACCTTAATTTTTTAATGTTGTTTGTATAAAGTGAATTAACATAAATTGCTCTGCAGATCCCTTTGAAAGTCATTGTTCTTTCCACCCAGCCCCCCTTAGAGCCAAGAACAAAATCCAGAAGTGTCAAAATGCTTTCCAAAGATAACTAGAAAACTAGATATTCCAAAAGAAACCATTGCAAGTGGCCTAATAAAGTATTCCACTTCAATGGTAACTTTTTGCTTTATATAACAGAACACCAAAATGAAGGGTTATGTTAAAAAAAAATCCAAATATCTTTTCAAAAACGCTGATACATGACATTTTAAAGCTTTTTAAAAGGTGTTCTCCATTGTCCTTCTAACCCTATCAGAAACTAGTAGAATTTCAGGACACATTAAGACACTGAAGGAACAGCTTTCTCTGAATATAACAGGAGTACAATTTGCATCCAGCTCTAACAATAGACAGCAATGTATTCCCTCCTGTTGGCACTGTAATAGCAACAAAGCAAAACACAGCTTTTGTAACCAGACAGCAAATACAGCTTGTCAAAATTCTACTTCTCCCTCTCCTTTTCAAAGAGGCATTAGTTTCTGCTGCTGTCCCTTATCTAATCCAAAAGGATCACAAATAATCTGTTATTACAAAAATTAAATCCTTGTTTGGTCAAAAAGATGCTCTACCTGACACACCAAGTGTGCTGTTGTTATTCCTGCTTCTGTTTTATCATATCTAGACTCACCTGAATTCACATCAAGAGTAAACTTTAGCACAGCTCAAGAATCAGTATAGTGACAGTGGATAATCAATGGCACTGTTTGCCTATGAGTTCAAAAATATCTATCCAGCATTTGTCACATAGTTTACATAAATACATTGTTGTTACACAAAGACTTGTAGCAGAAAGCCTTGTGATCAATGAAGTAAATTAGCATCTAAATTCACTGACAGTTCACATTTTATGAAGGCACAAAATCTTGGAAGGCCAGAAAAATTAACGTATCATCCAGAGTCTGGCAAGCAAACATGTACAATACTGAGAACGCCTCACCTCAACAGCCTGTCTGAACATGCTTCAAACCTCAGTGTAAAGAGAAGATGACATCAGATGAATTGTTACAGAACAGTAAAATTCTGGACTAATATAGAACAGCATCACTCCTACTGAGGGATCTGGGAGGAACAGTTGTGTTCCCTGTGGTATACAGAGAATCATTAAGGTTGGAAAAGACCTCTAGGATCATCAAGTCCAACCGTCAACCCAGCACTACCATGTCCCCTAATCCATGCCCTGAAGTGCCACATCTACGCATTTTTTGAACACCCCCAGGCACGGTGACTCCACCACCTCTCTGGGCAGCCTGTTCCAGTGCCTGACCACTCTTTCAGTAAAGACATTTTTCCTAATGTCCAATCTAAACCTCCCCTGGCACAGCTTGAGGCCATTTCCTCACATCTTATCACTAGTAACCTGGGAGAAGAGACCGACCCCCACCTCACCACAACCTCCGTTCAGGCAGTTGCAGAGAGCGATAAGGTCTCCCCTCAGCCTCCTCTTCTCCAGGCTAAACCCCCCCAGCTCCCTCAGCCGCTCCCCATCACACTTGTGCTCCAGACCCTTCACCAGCTCCGTTGCCCTTCTCTGGACACACTCCAGCACCTCCATGTCCTTCTTGTCCCGAGGGGCCCAAAACCGAACCCAGCATTCGAGGTGCGGCCTCACCAGTGCCGAGCACAGGGGCACCATCCCTGCCCTGCTCCTGCTGGCCACACTATTGCTGATACAAGCCAGGATGCATGCAGAGAATCCAACATTACATCTTTCAGGCTGTATTATTTATTACTTCACACCACGCAGACCTCTTCAATCAGACATAGGGAAAGGAACAGACCTCCTGTTTTCTCTTTATCTCTAAGTTTCCTCACCGCTGCAGAGAAGCTCTCAGACAAGGACTCTATTACATTGTTGAACAAAAGTATAAGGGGTTAGATAAGAACTATAGATAGCCTAAACCTAACTTCATTATTTAAAGCAGCTCATCAGGTAAAACAAACCAGATACCAATTTCACAGGTGATCCAAAATAGAGGGGAGTCTCACCAATGCCAACAGAAAAGAATGTACTACAAAAATGGAGGAGAACAAAAATAAATCCCCGTGCAAAAAGGAAACTGGACTCCGAGAAAATGGACAAAATCATACTAAAGGACAAAACTGAAGGACATGATAAAAAGAACATATTTGAATTAACAGCTAGAGACAAAGAAAAAGATGTCTATGACCATGTTGGTAACATGGCTTGAACAAGGCTAAAACACATCTCAGCTGTATGCAGAGACATGTCTTTAAGAAGTAGACAACAGCCCTTCTGTGTGGTTCTTGGTGCTGTGACACTGTTAAAAAAGCCTGGACAACTGAAAAAAAGATTTTTGAGAAGATAATCTGTTCTTTTGAAGGCCAGTTCCTTCAGTTGATGCTCAGTTCAAGACTAAACCAAGCCTAACTGAAAAGAAACAGAAAAGTGCTTTACCCACAATAATTTTTACAAGCTTTTCAGCAGCAGATTAGCAGCAACATAACCAAGAGCTAGGAACAGAATTAAGACCAGGAAGGTGGCTGAGTAACCTATGCCCAAGCAACTACTGATGACAACCATTTCTGCTGTGTTCTGAGACAGAGGTCCGACAATTGATAAATTTGCATTTAGACAGTTAAATGCTTGTGTGCTTCAAGAAAGGATTTGGAAGAAAGCTGGATTGCTTTAAAATGTTTTCTAACTGTAATCCCTAATCTTTTGCCTAACTAATATTCTCCTCTAAAAATTACATATCCATGGCAAGGGGACATTTGATTTTTTTCACCACAAGTGTCTCACATAACTTGTAAGTAAACCAAGCCATTCTAGTACATATTATTCAACTCCATGTCTTAGAGTGATTGAGAAAATTCACTATCATTACATAAAATCCGTTGACAACTGTTCATATGACTAGACAGCACTGAAGAAAGATTGAAAGATCATGGTAAATCATCACTGCCGTCACAACAAACAGCATAAAGAACTCCGTACAAGTCATTTAGTAATTGACCAAAAAAGTAAAGATCGGAATAAAAATCTAAAATATCCCATTACAGTAATTCCTATGACATTTCATCTATCAGAAAATAGTATTGGTGGCCAGATTCTACCAGTTACTATTGTAGTTTCACACACACGAGACAGATATACACAAACAAGGCAAAAAAAAAAGCAGTACGGACCAAGAAACGGAAGCAAATCTCAACCTTATAAATTGTTCAAAAAGATTGCCTGACTCGAACCTTCACAGCAAAGGGCACTGAATAACATTACAGCACATGCAAAAGCCATGCCTATCACACCATTTTAATCTGTACCATGTGCTACACCTTGCTGATGATGGTACCCAAACCTGTTCCAACTACTTCATATCATTGTTCTCCTGCACAAGTTAAGAAAGCATTATTTGATAACCGTCTGAGAGGAGTAAATTTCCAGTTAAGTTGGGATTGAAACAAAAGCTCTGTAAACTAAAATTAAACAAGGATCTTGCTTGCCTCTAGGATGGGTTCCCTGTAATTTTACATCACTGCTAATCCAATGAACTCCAAGTAGGGGGAAGGGAGAAGAGCAAAGACCAGTAATTTGCCCTATAGATAACAGCAAAAAAAAAAGTAATTTTACATGTGTACACAGTAATAACAAAATATAGAACTGTAAAAAGGCATTACATATGGCAAGAAAAAGATGAAAAAGTATATTTTTTAGTTTTCTCTTTCTACTTATCTCACTTCAAGAAAAAATGAACTGAGATTGGGTGACTAAGTTCACAGAAGCTGGAATTAATAGCCAATTTAAAAAACCAAACCTACAGCTGAACACATGTTCTGTGATCCTCCTTTATCACCTGCCACTTTGCTCATCCCTAAAAGCTTCCTGAACATTTTGAGAACCTTGCTCTTCTGTGATTTCTTTGGAGTTATAATCAGATCTTCATATACGAAGTATACAAAGAGATTGCATTTAGTTGTCTGAATACAGACTTAGTTATCCACATGCATATGTTTTGATTTAGTGTTTTGCTATCTGAACTACTGGTTTTCCCTCTACCCTATCTGTTCATTATCTCCAGAGACATCAGAATTTTGTTTCTTCACAAAGTTTTTGTTCCCTAGTTTGGTGTTTACCTATTTTAAATCCTTACTTCATTATTTTTCTTTTTGTTCCTTCCTGCTTTCCATCTCAAACACAAGCTGAATAAGATATCTAGTGTAGGATTTTAAACTTGAGCCAAATTGCCTGTCTCAATATTCATATTGATAGCATGGAAAATTTCCACATCATGCAAATTAATATTTCACAGACAAACTGGATGACTTGACAGCTGTTAATACCTATAACTTTGGTCCCATATCACAGTATAAACCGTGATACTGAATGACAACTATCAGTTATTATTCATTC
Source organism: Morus bassanus (assembly GCA_031468815.1). Lineage (NCBI taxonomy): Eukaryota > Metazoa > Chordata > Aves > Suliformes > Sulidae > Morus > Morus bassanus. The sequence goes on from CM062583.1 coordinate 12,297,269, forward strand.
ATACTTAATAAATTTCACATCAGCCTTTTTTCTCTCCTTATCAGCAAGTCATCACTGAATGACATGTAATATCATTCAACAGTCCTTTTTAAAACATGTATACAGAAATAAACACATCTGGACAAGCTATGGTTTGCCCAAATTACCACAGGATTGACCTGAGAGCTCACAGAATGAGCGCGTTGCCCATTTTCCTGAAGAAGCGAGTGGCTACCCACTGCGTACCTTTACTTGACCTCTACTGCAAAGACTTAGATTTGTGGTGTGAATGAATATTCATTCTTCTTCAGTGTCTTAGCTAGAACCAGTATCTTCAAGTTTTGGTTCCAAACACTTCCAGCTTGATAACCTCAGCAACTCTTTTTGATCCTGTCTCTCTCTTTCTGCGTTTGACCCAGGACACAAAGCAGTCCCTACAGAAATAACTAATAATTCCTTCAGCTTGTGTTGCTGACACTAGCACTCATAACCCCTTTTAGATCCAAAAAGCTTATAAGGATTTGAAGTGTGAGCATGTAAAATGATTTACAATCACTGCAAAGTTTCAGATTTTCCTACCCACAGAGTCAGGAGAGCAACTTCTCCCAAAAGGGAGGAAACGGGGTGGGAGGAGGTGAGGAGAAATCCTAAAACATCGGAAAGACTACCACACACACCATTTCAACAAGCATTCCATGTAGTTTTGATTTCTATTTCCCTACATAGATTATAATGCTCAACCACAATGAAGCAAAACAAATCACACAGGGAGACATCAATGTAGAAAGTCATTCAGTCCCCAGCAACCCTTAATCCCCGAAGCTCTCAGAATCTTTAATAGGATATACTGCCGCTTGAACTCATGGGTTGGAAGAAAAAAATTCCACAAACCAACCCACCAGATCCCTTATTCAAGTGACCCACTAAGGATTCAGGAATTTCCACCTAGGCATGCTGGCTTGAAATTGTCACATCAAGGGAGATATTTTATGCATTTGCAATGAAAGAACAAGGTTGAATACACAAAGGCCAGTTCTGATAAGCTTGGGAATTAGGACGGAGTGCGAGAGTGTGACAGCTGTGTTTGTACTCCTGGTCTGCAGCTAAACCATGTCCTGTGTCGATGCTCGAGAATTTCCCTGAAAATGCTTTCCCGGAAGTCTGCAACACATTCTTAGCAGTTCCCTGTATTTCTTCTGTTTCTTTCTTCCTTCACTTTTGCTGCCTTTTTAATATCACTTTTATTCTTCCATACACTTTAATTAAACTCACTGAGCTTTTGAAGTTTTCTATTAAATAAAAGCATATCTTGCACACCAGGTGGGCAATTACAAGCACTCACTGCTCTGGTCTGCTGGTGCTTTCTCAGATTAACTTGCCTAGCTCTTATAAGAGTAGGAACACATCATTAGACAACATTCACATTCAAAGGAGGCATTAGGAAAAGTGCATTTCACTTATTTTTAAGATGTAAACAAAACATGATACAGCCACTTACAAGTTATCGAGTAAAAGAGGTGAATGTCAATAAGAAATGTGGAAGAAGTTTTTGTGACTGCAGTATTTTGACTATTATGTTTAAAAACATAGTTATTGCTTTCCTCTGTTTCCTGCCAGAATTTTTTGGCAACAACAGTAGACTCTAGAGAGTCAAATGAGATACCTACCAAAAGCAGCTAACTCAAATGAAACTACTATTTTGGTGTTTTGTTTTTTTTTTTTTTTTTATTTAAGTTCTGCATATTATGAAAGCATTTATCTAGTATTTCATGCTAATAAGTAAGGATTAAATCAACCAAAAATTAGCAAATACTGTATAGTATCAGTAATTCATTGGGCCAACATGACAGGGCCTTTCTGCCAAGACAGGCAGAAAAATCAGCTTGAATAGGCCTCACTGAACAAACTCAAGCAGCAAGCTGTTTATGTATTGTTTCTCCAAGCAAAAGAAACAAAGGATACCAGCATTTCACTTGGCATTTTTCTTAGATGTCCTCCTAAACCAAGCACCCAGATATTGCTACTGAGCATTGGCTGATACATAGCTAATATAACTTCAGGAAGAGACAGAAAATTCATGGCAATTCACACGAGTACAGTCTTTTAATCTCCGTTTCTTTACCCATGTCAGATTGATCATGCCATGTATAAAACTGTTAGAAACAGGGCGTAGAAGTCCGGAGCCATGGCGATCAACACCCCTGGACAACCAGCCAAAATGTTGACAGGGAAGTGGTAAAAGCTGACATTTATGTAAACACATTCCAGCGCTTGGGACCTACAATCCTGCACGGATGTGCATTTCTGTTGAAGCTGGACATGAACACGACATCTCAGCGAGGCAACAAGACTGTCAGCTGCTCTGAAAGACTACTTTTAAACTGAAATTAATATAGAATTTGCAAGGATGTGTGGATTATAAGGATATCTGAATTAAGGTAATTCGGCAAAAGAAAAAGACAAAAGGCAGGAAAAAGTAATAAATTAACCACCCAGCTGCACAAACCTTAAGAAGCAGGAGAAGACAGAGATGATAAAGCAGTGATGGCACTGCTTTCAGACTCTGCTTTGATCTGCGTGGCTGTGCTGTGCACGTGCCCATCTGCATGTCTGGGGACCGTGCTCAGCCTTGTTACTGGCTGAACCTACAAAGGGCAATGGCAAGAGGACCAACCCTGTGCAAATCACAGAATCTAGCCCTAGATCTAGCCAAAGACCCATACCTGGAAACAGCTCCTCAAGTAGCATGGCAGAACCTTTTGGCTTCCCTTCCTGTTGCCTTCAGAGATTGCATAATCAATAAAATACGAGGATCGACACCGACTGCAACTGTGAAATTGGCTTTTAGTGGCAATAAGGGACTCTGCAATCAATTTGCGTTATAACCAGCTGCTCTAAATTAAGCAGTGTGACATAGCACAGCTGAAGTTTCTCCACAACCAACTTGTATTAGCAATGTTACATCCTTAAGTAGAGAGGAGCCTTTCCCAGGCTACTGCTATAATTATAAATACCTCTCACACTGTGAACAAATTTACTTACCAATACTCTCAAAGTACTTCTCGAAATCTTAAAATAGATCACTGAATTAAGCGGTCATTCAAGCAGCTTATCTCATTAATCATGAGGACGGAAAGATCTTATGATTTACAAATCAAAACCAAAACTAATTTTCTCTCAAAGGCCAAAACAATTCACTTGAACATCCATAAAGGAAACATAAGAATGAGACAGTTTATAATAGCTTCGGACAAACCTACTGGGGTTTCAAAGTTGACTGCATTTGGATTATGTGACCGCATTTTTTTCTTTTCAAAACTTCTCCGCATTGGATAATTAAGGAGCAAGTCTTGTCAAAGACTTGTGTGTTTTGTGGCCCTTCTGGCTGTACAGGATACAGCTCTCCCATGCCCATCTCCCCCCCCCCCCCCCCTTTTTTTTTAAAGCACTTCTATACATGTGGAAAAAAAATCCACGATTTTATAGGAAATCTGGCTGAACTTATTTGGGCATACTTAGTCTATGTAGGCAACATCACGAATGGCCAACAAGATAAAGTCTACAAGACTAGAACTCATACTAGAGCTGTATGTAGCCTTGCCACTACATCGTCTTTTCAGCTATATTGTTTAATCTTGGAACACTTATCACAAAGTTGCTTGCAAGCAATCCCTGTCTTTCTATATGGTCTCATTGGATTTCCTAGTCGCTGAATTTATGGTTAAAAAAAATGAAGTATATGTATTGCTGAAGTGTGATTGTATCTATTCAGTTTCTCAAGGCATGTGATACCTATAGTCCCACTGTTATTTATAGAACAGTTTTTGCATAGATTTTCTATACAGAACTCTCATTGAAACTCGTTATATTTTGGAAATATGAGTTCCAAAAATAGACGAAAGGTCCAAAAATTTACTTGCAAATCATTCCATACCTACTAATAATTTGCTGGTGGAGACTTCCCCAGAGTTAAATTCTAAAAAATATATGACCTGTTTAGGAAATAGTTCTACATTACTGAATTCTGTTTTAAGAGAAACATGATGATACTCAAAACACCTTTTCTTTTTCTATGCTCATGCCATTTAGATTACCTTCAATATCTACCCGGATACATTTCAAAGAAAGTTAATTTGCCTTTGCTGCATACCCTATCCAAACAAAATAGCAAAGCTAATAGAATGGAGTTATAATTTAATAAGCACAATAGAATCTCATAAAGCAGCATTAATTGGGATATAGATGATCCCATAGCACTATATTACACTCTATATCACATGTGATTTACCCCAAATATTTCCAATGTAAAATGGATTTAAACATTATTTTCTTAATATCTGCCTCCTTGAAAGGCTTCATAGAGATGGCAACAGCAATTAACATTTTATATTATTCTGCATAATATTAATAAAAGTCTTCTAAACTAGCAGATATAGAAAAATCAAAATTGCACATTACTTTTAAAAAGAGAGTTTAACAAGGTAAGTTGCACGATATTTGTTGAATATGCGTATTCATAAAACATGGTTTTAAACCACTTCCAACCCAGCCATGGCTAGCTGTTACAACAGGTTAATTTGCCCTTTTCAGACCACCAAGATTCTACCATTTTTTAGATCAGGTTTTTCATAAGTCAGTTGCCCTATATGCTCTGTGGAACTTTTTAATTCCTAGGCTCAGTGACTTCAAACTAAGTTATGTAAACTGCTCCCTCCCATGGGAACTTTTGGAAGCTACACTCTGATAAGTGCTGAATTTACCCAAATGACAAAGGGTGACGAGTCACCTCGGCACTAATCCTAAATCACTTGAGCATATCAAGTGTCCTCCAAGTAAGGGCTAGGCAACACATGGGCACTATGCAATCCCACAGAGTTGGGCTGAATTTCTATCATGACAGATAAACAGTGAGATTCATTCATGTATACTCGCGGGTGCACACGCATATACACACAGAAAAGGTTGACCCACTTGTGTTAGAAGAGAGGTGTACTTTCGACTGTGTTTCTAACTATATTTCGAGAGTCACATTCGATTTGATTCACAAAAGCAGCAAGGAACGCATGGATCATGCCAAAGGCAAATGAATTGTTTATTTCTAATCAGCTCTAATAAGACCCTAAGCCTGTGGAAGTGGAATACAGACTTCAGGCAGGTAAAATTTTCAGACCTGACTTTCAGAAGTAATACACATTGCTTAAAGTGAACATTGAAAAAGACAGCCTTATAAACTGGCTAAAACTTCAGTTTTGTACTCATACACTTCTCATTAAAAGGTTGTAAATTTTTCTAGTGATATATGAGAATAGTTATTAAAAAAAAATCTATAATTATCCATTTTGAAATAATTATTTCCTACTCGATTTTCTAAAGGTTTTGGTCAGCATAAACATTAGTGCTGGAGTTTTCATTTCAGTTCTAATCCTTTTTTCTCTCTTTCAAATTTAAAAGTATGTGCAAATATAATTTTAGCATTGTTTTCCTAACAATTGTAGCCACTGATTACAAAGAAGGATTAAATTAACTAAGTCCTTCTATGCTTATTTGTATTTTAGCTATAGACTTTATGTGAGAAAACTACTGGGAAATATTTTTCCTTCAAATTTACTTCGTACATTCTGAGATTTATATTTATTTTCAACCCTTACCCATTATCTCAAACCACAACAAATGTGATATTGTCTTGATGTATCTTACAGTGACCAAGAAAAATGTTTAGGTGAGATATCTGGAGTTATGAACTCAGAACCAACACACTTTAAGAGACAAGAAAACGTAAAAAATATACAGCCTTCTACATCTACAAACTCTCTTCAGTGGGACTTGATTTTGGGGGCCTCACTGGTGTGATGAGATCGAAGGTAGAAACTCTTCCATGGCAAGACAGGATAGAGAGGTCACTTAGTCTTGAAGGCACCTTTGTACAAAGACTCGCAGCTTCACAGATTAAGACCATAGCAAAATAATTCTGGAAATAAAGGGTGTATTTGACTGTCACTAAATAAACAAAGCACTGCTGAAATGAGTTCTCATCAGGACATAACACAGCAAATCACCCCTCAAAATTTTCTCCGGCTCCTATTTTTAATGGATTTAAAAAAAGAATCAAAATGAGCATATCTAAAAATAAGTTAAACTGTACTTGGAAGCAGCTTAGAGGTTTCTCACAGACAGCATGCAAAAGGTCACAGAAAACCCTTTGCCTTACATTTACTGCAGAATTTGGAAGCTTAAAGTACTTATGCTGCTTTTATGAAGCATGTAACATGAAACTTTCATCTAGCTATAGTCTTTAGGCTACACACTGTGATAAGATTGAAGGAAGGGTGGTCTGGACGAAAATCGATTCTTTTTGCTTGCAGCCAAATTTACTATAGTGAATGAAAGCTAGAACATATTGACATTTCTGGCAGAAAGGTAAAAAAAAAAGCTGAAGAAAATAGAGACTTTTCATTCTATTATGAGCCGAGCAGCTGAGAACAGCACATACAGAAACAAGAAATCACTACTAAAAGAGAACATAGTGGAAGCAATTTTAAGATATTAATTTTGCACCAGAACAATATTTTCAGTGCGAGGAATCCAAGGTGGTCTTGTTCCTTCCCTTGCTTGAGAAGATGAACAAGATCCTGCAAATTAATGAAGCAAGCTGTAATAGATCAGAGTGACACCATGTGAAGGACTTCTGTGTAGCCTTCGTAATTATGTGGAAGCAAACAACTATCTGAACCTGCTAGGAAACAGGGTTGATGGTTTTACAGGCTACATATCTTGAAAAGTACAATGTAAATAGAAATTGATTTTTCCTCAGTTAAATAATATCAGTTCTATTTCTTTTGAACAAATGAGCTCTCTTGCACTACAGGTTATGTGAAACTATAGGACTAGGTTATGTACTGAAAAGGCAGCATACTCAACTGTACTAATGTACTACTAATGTAATTGAAAATTCAGCAATACTGCACAGAGTAATTGAAAGACACAAACAGCTTTGATCTAATATTGCCATCATCTAATATTGCAAACATCAATCTCTGAATCACATACACGGTACTAAGAGTTGTTTTAAGATCATAAAAACAATTAAAATATAATTATAATGAATGTTCAAGTCTACTAATTTTATTAGCCTACACCTGTTTTTACTACATCAAATTCATTTTAATGTTTTATATATTAAAAGCAATTATGAATTTACAAGCAATACGGTGTGGGAAAAAAATCTTTTACCAGAAACAAATTTTATTTGTTTGGAGGTCTTCTTACAGTAACAACAATTTCAATACTTACATTGAGCAACATCCGCCTTTGCCAGCTTTTAGGATAAGCATAATCTCTTTTGGCTGATAAGAACAGGAGAGAGATGATGGTCATGGAATATTTTGAAGACTGAGAACCTACATTTCAAGCCCTCAAACTGGCCACAAAGAAGGTAACAGCAAAGCTGCGGGGTAAGATGTCCTTGACCACAAAGACCGCAAGAAACAGCTCTGCTCATCAACTCCGACATGCAGGTGCGAGATGACATGGGCACTGAAGACAAATACACAATGATAGGCTGCAATGTCCTTTGTAACCAAACTATATATAATTCAAGGCATAAACTATATCTAGCACTAAAATATTTCCTTGGTCCAAGAAGGGACTATGTTGGAAAAAGAACAAGGAGATCCAGCGCACGTGAATGCAGAACTTCTGAGTCCATCTCCAGATGTTCTGGAATGACCCTGGCCATCGCTCAGGCTTTGCCACTGTACTGTTTTCTTTCATTCCTTTGTGTGACAGGGCCAAAGGCCCTTTAACCTCACCTCCCACTTTCAGACACATCGTCTTCTGACTTAAACCTGTCCACTCTTGCAGCTGAGGTGATTTCTCTCTGCATATACACTCTTCAGGCAAACACTGGGCTCTTTGGCTGAACAGCTCCATCGCAGCGCCATGCACACCAGCGGCAATTGGGATAAAATGAAAAGCGAGCGTTCTGTTTGCTTTAACCTTCTTCCTCACCCATGCAATGCAATGCCACATGTCCCCTAGCACGTGGTAAACCACATCCAGGAGACAGCTAAACATGCTTTCCATTCTACACCTGGTATCCTCCTGCGGCCATTCTTACTTCAGGCAATCAGGATTTTGGCAGGCTGCTTATCCTGTGCCCAGGACTGATGTGCTAGTACAGCCAAAGCACAGTAGGCAATGTGATCCTACTGGCAAGTCCAAGTGGCTTACTTGCTGATGATGTACAAGTAAAATTCAAGCTGCAATGGATTTAACAGCCACTTAAAACTTAGGCTGCTGAGATCCTCAACACTTTCTATTTAAAAATGGACATTAAACGACGAGAAGAAAGTTTCCTGAAGAGCTTGCCTAGAGTGAATCTGTCACTGAGACAGACATTTATGAATCATTTTAAGTGATATGCTATCAACAAACCACCAGCTGGAGTGAAAAAAATCTTTTGACTTCACAGTAAAGAACAGGTAGTTAAACTAGAGCTCCTAATAAAAGTATTTCCATAAAAATATAAAAATGTATTGCTTTTTGTAGGATTTTCAAAGGGAAAAAATCCAGAAGGCCAAAAGCTTGATAAAAATACAAAAAGATAACAGTACAATGATTCCAAATTAATATCCTGGTAAGATATAGAAAACAAAGACAAGGTAATAGAAGTATTGTCGATCAAGTATTGACATGTGGTTTGTTTTTTTTTCCAGTATCACTTAAAAAGCATTGTTCTGTATGCCAGTAAACACTAACTACTTACACTTGGAGTCTGGCCATAACACATTTTGTAAAAACTAACCTCAGGCTTTGAATCTAGAAGAAATAATTCCCCAACTCCTACTGCTTGAGCAAGCTGTTGGAGATGACAGGTGGCTTCTCCATCAGAGGGAGACAAAGGAGCACATTTCCTTAACTAAAAGGCATGGTCACTATGCAAGAGAGAATCCAATGACAGGCATTGTCACCAACTGTAGAGTCTTTGAGGAAAATAGGAATGGAAAAATCAACAAGAGGAAAATGTAAGAGGCCAATGTATTATTTCCCTGGTCCCTTCCTCTCTCCCTCCCTCTATTCCCCCAATAAAACACGCAGATGTCAACACTGGAAAGAGTTACCTCTGCATTTGTTTCTTTCATCAGTCTGGCACATGTTGTAAGATAATAAGGAAGATGAATACGTTTTCCTCCTGCCAGATGTGATCTGGAGTCAGAAACACCTCAGCTACAAGTAAGTTCTACCAGCTCTGCAGGAATCCTTTATTTTATTTTTAAGTGACTTAAGTAATCTGAAAGTTATTTGCATGCACAAATTTTCAATCACTGAATGGTTGGAAGCTAATTAGACAATTATCTTTCCAGCAGGGAAGTATTCACACTTATTTTGCATTGGCAGGTTCTGCTCACTGTTTAAGTAACATTTCCTTATTTGTTCTAACAGAGCATATTAATAAATGCATCGGTTTTGAAAGAGAAGATAAAACCCCTTGGAAACAGAAATCCATCCACTGATGCACTTACATCCTGATGGCACCAGATCCTTCCAGTCAAAGATCTGGGACACATTCAATTTCCAATGCCTACAAATAACCCTGTCCTTCTGCACAACCTTCAGATAAACCCGAACCTGAAGATTTTGTAAATATGCTTTCTTAGATTTGTCACAGACAGACATTTTTATTCTTTGAAAACATTCTCTTACTACTTATTACTCATTTATATAGGCACAATTTTTGCCTATTTGATTAAAAACTCCATGAGGATACTATGCTGTGGTTCTAAGTAACCTGATTTGTCAGAAGAAACAAGAATTCTGGCCAAAAAGTTTTAGCTCCATCTAAGCTTCAGTAGAAACCGGAACAGGCTGCAAGATCTTTCCCTGTTTGCATTGCCTGCCCAAATTCCCACTAAGGTAACTTAGCCAAGTCTTCATCCATCTTCCAGAACATGGGCTTCAGTTCCTCTAGTAGCTTGAACACTTCCTCTTCTGAGCAGTTACAGCTCAAATCAGAAGAGACATTTAACCTTTTACTCTCCATCAAAGTTTTCCAGTATCCTATGCAACTCTAGTTACAAGCACAAATTATAGTTTAAGTTTTGTAGATGTTTTGATGTCTCTATCCAGTTCTTGTCTATTACTCATCTATTCAGACAAGGCAGCTCATAAAGACCAGCTTGTACTCTACACCACAATTTTCAGAAGTGATGTTAACACACAGTTCAGCAGGAGTCAAGAAAGCTTGAGCCTTCAAAACAAAACCTTCTATAGCAAACAGGATCAAGTGTTCTTTCCCACTGCTGTGCTATGCTCTGCTCTCTCTCCCTCTCTCCCTCCAAAATCAGGTGGTGAAACAACCCACAGACACGATTTCAACTTTAAATAGACTTACCAAATAAAACTTAGTTGCAAGCCAGAACTTGAACTTTTTGGAAAAAAAAAAAAAAAAAAAGGGCAAAAAAAAAAGTATTTTTTGCTTACAAAATGTTGTGGAAGTTTTGATGATATCACTCCATCAAAACTGACCTTTTCTGTAAGTATCCTGGGGAGAAAAAAAACAAAAAAAAAATCCAAAAAAAACACCAAACCAAAAAAAAAAACCCACGTAAACTCAAGTTCTATTAAAAAAAAAAAAAAGAAAAAAGGCAAGGAGGCCCTATGAGATTCTCTAAATGACTGACAATTTTTCAGAGTGCATTGGCACCTTGTTTGCCCAGGGCACTTTTGCAAATCTCCAGTTCGTAACATGACAGCTGCAGTTTAATTGCAATAGCATGGAATTTGCTACAGCCACAAAGTTTCTTACCTCTGTCTTGGGTGGGTTTTGCCACTACACAGAGAGCTTGGAACTGCTATGCGAAGTTGTTCTTGAAACCCGAGCTAGATTATGTTTGCCCACATAAAGGGCACTCATCAGCAGCATAGACAGAGCTCAGGATCTCATTAGCCATTGCATTTTAACAACACAAAACAGAATTGCATTCTCCCAACAAACAAAACAAAAACCAAAACCCCACAATATAACTTATTATTCTGTAACACCCTCAGACTTCGAAGACACTAATTCAGACAAGAACTCAATTTTATCTTTTGAGAGAGAGATCAGTTCAGAGAGCTTAGTTTCACTATCTGCCCAAGCAAAAGAGCTTTATGTGATCTAAGATGGCATATTCTAACAGGAAAAACTGCCAGAAGAATGATGAACATGAAAATAAATGAGGAGTGGGACTAAAGTGGCATTAACTTAACTTCCCTCATAAATGCAGATCACGAATTATGAGGAGGTTGATCACATTGGGGAACTGAAAGATTTTAAACAGGATAACACCAGTAGCATTTAACAAAAAAAGAAACACGTAAAACATGGACAGCATTAACAGAGCACAAGGAAAAGTTTGATACTGACAAAAAGAGTCTAAGAACCTAACGATGAGGGGAGCAGTTGTGTTGTACTTCTCTGAAGTTAAAGCAATTAGTAGCATTATTAATTGTATTAGAACACCACTTTCAGGTGTGATGTCACACTGCACTAATTCTTATAAACTCAAGGCAAAGTCTTGAGCCCCCACTAGACAAAAGGAGAGGTGCATTAAGAGCTGAATGGAGTGGATGTCTCATTGCTTTGGACATATGGGAGAGCTGGTAGACATGCTATATCCTTCCTTTGTACTGGACTATAAGAAAATATCTACAACATCTCAGACATTAGACAGGCACACACTGCAAGTATGCACAGAGACTTCCAAAAGCTTCGTGCAACCCATCTAGCAAGAATCACCCTGTCTACAAGAAGCAGACTTGCAAACAAGCAGTGAAATGTCACAAATATTCTCAGGCTGTAATTCAATTAATGCTCTCAATAACACAACTCTTACAAAAGAAAACTCTACATGTACGGTGATACCAATATTAGTCATTAGGAACTTTATATCAGCACTTTTACAGCTAGACTCATACAATAAGTGTATCAATCTCCAAGCACTGTTGTGTCTACTTGATCTCTTGATGTCATTATTTGAATTAAAGAGCATACCTGATTAGGTAGAAAAAATAATGAATGATCAAAAGGAGTGAAACTGAAGGCAAGTACTTCATATTTCTGAAATTTAGCATGGCACATATTCCAAAGGACTAGAGACAAGAAGATGAATGAGTTCACTTTGCGCTAATTGTAGTAGCAGCCTATAACTCAGTGACTTACTACACTGCTTGTACCAGCGCCCTGCAACCACATCATAGGGCATACTTTTTACCAATGGCCAAAGAGCAGGTGTCACTGCTTTCATATATGCTTCTTCAGTAATCACTTAAATAGAAATATCTAGCCTATACCAACATGATGAAACTACCTTGTTTCTCATGGATGTCATATGCTAATAGCTAAGCAGTTTAATATAGATGGACAAACCAAAATTCAAAGTGATTTTTAAAAGTTATCTGTTAGGCTACATGGAAACCCTTTAATGTTCTAAAAACAAAGAAAAAAATATTGAAGAGCTTCCCATTAGACTCAGCAATTCACAGCACAAAGTGAATTCTCAGTTATACAATGGCTTAACACTTTTTTTTTGTCATCATCATATTCACCACATTTCTATTGAGTTTAGAAACAAATAGATGTGCCATGGTTCCTACTGTAAAATGAAAAAAATATTAGTTTATCTGTTTGCCATATATATGAAAATAAGCCAATATTAATGAGGCCTAAAGGCTACTGCCTATTTTCTGCTTTACTACAAAAGCCCTTAGAAATTAGCAGGTTCTGTAAATGACTTAGCTATTCTTTATCTCTTGTGCACTGCACTCATAATTTTTTGCCTCCCTTTGGGGTTTAAGTTAAGAACCTGTTCGTTGCTGATAATACTTTGCATAGGTTACAAGCATGAGATTGTGAGAGACAAAAAACACAGATGGTAAAAAGCAAAATTCTCTTCCCTTCAGCCTGTATTTCCTCATTGTCTGAGGTTGGTAACGCTATTTACTCATTCCTTGCTTTTATGAAATCAGTCATAAAAAAAAAAAGAGTAGATTTTCCTGAAGGTGTGCATAAGTCTTCCAGAGTACGGATCAAAGCTGGAGTAAATTTCTGTAAATACTTTTCGTGATTTCTGCGGCAACCACCAAATCTTTCAAGCACACTGGGGATTTCAAACTGGCCAGTAAGAGAGGTCAGTGGATCCAATTCTATGGCTTCACAGACAAATTTAACTTTTTTTTTCTTCAGGTAAATGATTATACAGCAGTAGTCCACCACCAGCCCCCACTCCCCATTTTTTCAATTGTAAACCCACACATTGCAAACCAATAATAACCAAAGGCACTCCGTTTTGAGCTGATCAGCCTGCAGCACAAATAAGCATTCAAAGACTCTAAATGCAGGCCAGTACTTCCCTAATGTATATTCCCACAGATTACTGTTCGGCAGCTTCATTCCCATTAGGTAAGGCCACAGAAGCGAAAGACATTGATGTGCAGAGGAAAGTTTAACAGTCAAAGGGATCAAACTCCAGTTAAGGTGTCCTTGCGGTACTAATTGCGCAGTGGTCACATTTTATGAACATTTGACAACAGTGAAAACTATGACAGTACATCTCAGGTTACTGTAATCATGAGAGTTGTAGATAGGCCATTTTCTTTTTTTCATTTATAAATAAAGCTAGACACAATATTCTTCATAAACAATCTTGCATATATACATCCCTTCTACACAGAATCAAACACAGTCAGAGAGAGAAGAGAATGCAAAACAGTCATTTAGGTAAAATGTCTCTGCACAAAAAGAAGCTCCATTCAGTGGCCCAATTAACTTCTTCAAACGAGGCAGCTGATTGTAACTTCAGAAAGCAATGCCAAGTGGCTAACATGAAGATCAAAGCACTTTAACGTCTGCCTTGAGAAGATTACAGTGTTAAAAGCGATACAGACAAAGACTAATGAAGATGAATCCATTTTCTCTTGGAACTGAGCAGTTTGGACATTAAAGTATTTGGGCAATTTTACATTAGAAGTCCACATCAGGCCTGGCGGTCTCAGTTCTAACATTTAAGGTCTTCTGCTTGGTTCGGAAAAATACATCTAAGTCAATGTATATGGTATTATTACATACCCAAAAATAAAGTTGCAGCAGAACTAGTTAGCTGTTCTTTGCACTGTTGTACCAATATCTCTGGACTTACAGAGTTGAACCAAATTCTCTCTCCTTTTCCAATACAAAACAGGTAGGGTATTATAGCCTATTGGCTGAGGTTTGCACCCCTTTGCCTAATAAATGAAGGACTGGATAACATACTACAATAGAATCAGATTTGTCACATCTGTGAAGAGAAAAACCCTTATGGTGACCTCAGAAAATCAGCAAGTTCAATTGTACTATAAGAAACACTGCACGCGCTGGTACTTGCACACGTTTATAATAGAAGCAGAGAATCATAGAATGCCCTGAGTTGAAAGGGATCCGCAAGGATCATTGAGTCCTACTCCTGTCCCTGCACAGGACAACCCCGAAATTCACACCATGCGAACAGAAGCATAGAAGCTGCAAAAAGGAAGCGGACAAGGCTCTCTAAATAAGAGCCAGGCAGCACAGGCTTTCCAGAAAGATGGACAGCTAAGCAGGGAAGGTGAGAGGTTCCTGCAGTTTCACACCAAAAGCATTGAAAGACAGGTGAAAGATACCCAGAGAATGTGAAATTGCCTACAACCTTCCAAAATAACAAGCTCATCACCTGTTCTCTCATTTCTGGCAGGTTCAAGATGCACATATCCTTATATAAAGTTCATTTATAAGTGTTAATAAAATTCTTGACCTCCTTTTTTCCAAAGTTCAATTGTAAATATTTGTGTGCTCCATCGTAAGCACTGTGATGAAATGAAACCTTACACAGAAGGTAACAATATTCTCACTCCATAAAACATGATTTTGAAACTATGCTAAAGGAGCTTCTGTAAATGCTTGCATGCTGCCTGACCAACTCAAGACAGCACAATTCACACATAATTGCCTAGTTCATTACATCAAATCTTGTAAATATTTTATTACACTGCTTTACAGAAAATGCTTTTTGAATCTGCCACTGCTGCATATTCTACACCTACTCAGCTATTATGCTCAAAAGAGGTGAGTGCCATCACCCACAGCCGAAAACACGGTATCAGAAGCAATAGAGCAAGAGCAAGTAACTACAGAGAATTTATACTGGATAGTTTCTCTGCATGGCAGCCTAAGGATATAAGCATGTCTTGTTTGAGGTTTGGTTGTCAGTGGTTCATTCCTTTAGCAGTATCCCTGTCCCGCAACAGGAGGAGTAAAAACAGGCAACAGAAATAGCCTGAAAGCAGCTATAGCACAAGTCAGCTACCTAAGCCATGCATTTTAAATGGAAAAATAATACTATATTGGGATTTTGCCTAGCCATTCCAGCACTTCTATTCCACATAGTAAATAATGCTCTTAGCTTCCTTGGTCCAGAAGTCTCCTATGGAAAGCAATCAACAAATCAGGCATTGCCCAGAAATGCTTAATATTTTTGCATTCGGTTCCAGTCTACTTCTCTACACTATAGGATCACAGAGTCAGAATTTATACAAGACTATCCTTCCACACTTCACTCACAACCTTCCTTCATTAGCTCATCTTATCCCTCTCTCCCCACCCAGTTGGTTAAAAAGCTATTAAAAATTTATGGCTAAAAATTATTACAGTGCTCCCTTTCTATGTACATTGATTGATGCAGTATATTGGAAAAAGACAAGTATCAGGTTTGATTAAGAACAGTTGACTGTAAAGCTGTACTTTTGTTAAACAGTAATGGCAGCTAAAGGTGGCAAGATTTCAGGTTTCATTTGCTTTTACTAACAATTTTCTTGTACTGCTTACACATAAAATGCTGCTGTAATTTTTATATAAGTGTTTTCAGTATAGAACTGGTCTTTACAAATGACTATTTGTGAAAAAGATTAAAACTAATAAATAGTTGTGATAGTTAAATGAGGTCTGAGCTATGAACTGAAATCAATGATTCAAGCATCCATATTAGTTATAAGCACAATTTTTCAGTTAAGACATAAGATGCAGCCCTGTAAAAGAAAGTCATACATAAAACCACTAAACCCCCTAAAAGAAAAAAAAATAAGTTAACTATTCAATCATTGCTGCTCACAGGATGAAAAATCTACAAGCAGAAATGCTCTGTTACCTCCTCACTTATTACTGGAGACTCGTCTTGGGTTTACTAAGCCAGTAACAGCGGGTACTACAACAAGACCCGGCATATTTAATAAGACAATTTCTGAATATACTGAATAAAAATACTCATTTGTATTAGTTGGCATTTAGCCCCTAAAAAACACTAGTATACTTCCAATGAGCCAGTATCCCACCAGTTCTCTTGGGCTACATTTATCAATGGGAATAATACTTGGGAAAAAAAAATTGTGACCAGCAGAAACATCCAAACAGCCTGGCTGGTGTTGTTTGAAAGATTGTGCAAGAACTTTGGTGTCAGGAGTAGAAAGGCAGAACTCTCACAACTAAAATCAAGTAAAATCCCAAAGCACACATTCTGTACCACTGCATGATTATTTGCTTGATTTAAGATCGCATTGTCTTGCATTTAGATTTTTATGTTTTTGTGACTGAACTGTGACCATAGTTTTAGTATCACTATTTTTTTTGTTGCACAGAAACCCTGTTTATGGTAGATATTCATTTACCTATCACTATGACTGATTGTTTACCTACTACATATGATGACTTATCATCACCCAACTGGTGGTGAACAAGACTCAGAAAATTCCTCTACCCTTCTTATAGTCTCTCTATAGCTTTTTCTAAATATGCACCTTGGTAACTAACGGAACAGGCAGTCAACATGTTTATTAGCAAAACGCAAGACTGCTAAAACGAGTTGCAGGAATACTGAGCTATAGTCGTTAAAAAGACACTCCCATAAAGTTAAAAGTTCTTGCAAAACTAAAAGGACTTCTTAAGTTGCCAGCTCTACCTGGATGTTATAAGCAGCTATATTCTGTATTTAGAGGCTAGGAGTAAATGCCCTTGTAGTTCCAATTACTGACAGAATTAAAGTGCTTACAATATTAATTGACTTCTGAAGCCATATCCTCACAGCTTTTAATATAAAACATACAAGATACACTGTGGAGTAACTGACTTTATTCCAATTATTTTTGCCTACATAGCCTAAACGTTCTGCACGTGATATTACAGCAGCTACATGATACATACTGATACAGTTGTGATAGCAACAGCTAGACAAGAACAGCAAAATCACAGTCTGAAAAGTTTAAGTTGAAAAGAATGCTGAAAACCTGGATTATGGAAGTCAATAGCCAAACATATGGCTCAACCTTTGCTATCTAAGAAAGATGTTTTGAACTGGGAATATTAACTGTCAGAGGTTTTGAAGCTGACATATCTCAACTGTATAATTACGAAATATGAACATTTAGAGACTACCCACTTATTTCATCCAGCACTATATTGTCTTCCTTCTTTAGGGTCAGGAACAAAAAGTTCCTTTATCTTCTACAGTCCCTTGTAACAGGCCATTTACATCCACATATATATTCTCATAAGCACTGTGGGATACTTTTATGCCTATTTTAAATAAAGGATTATTTTAAACAAGGAAAGCATAGGCGTATCTATGAAGCTCAGAAACACATATAGCAAAAACAGCTGAACTCTCAATGAAGGTACAGAGAGTATGTACATAAACTTGAGCAGCGTAAGTCAAGTTCCAAACTATTTTGATGAAAAATTAATTTTAAACAAAAAGCATGACTTGTTCTACTTATTTAGTATTGACAGCTTCTTTTCAGTGATATAAGCCACTGCAGGTTGTTGGGTTTTTTTTTAATTAATGCAAGACAAAGCTGGATGACTTTTCTCACCCGCACTCTTGTGTCTAAGCTGTCACCTAAACAGTTCACTTGTTCTCCAGTTACCAGAGAAAACCATCTCAAAGTCACTCTCATCTGAACCACCACTTAAGCACAGGCCAAGTGCTAGAGAAGGCCATTCATTTCACAAAGGCAGTAACTCAGATTTCAATCTATATCAGTATTGACATGCAATCTACATACAGCAACTTGGTCTGAAAACCTCCCTAGAATCAAGTTAAATGGTACCCATTTTCAAGAAAAGTGCATGTTAGTATCAAGTTAACAGCTAGTTCCTCGTGATTTCCAAAGACAGGCATGCCTCCTACGGGATGTGCCCAATAGCGCAGATACTACACTAGATTATGATTAAATCTCTCCATCATAAACAAGAAGTAACATTAACAGGTACTTGTTAGCACTGAATCACGTCTCTTTATTGCAATGTTTCTCTTTACTGCAATATAGTTTTAATTAGCGTTTACAAGACAGGCCTGCGAGATCTAGTGAAGCATGGGCCACACAAGATGGGTTCTTAAGGCATCCATTTCTGTCTATTTAATAATTATGGTGATATACTGAACACTATGCAGGATATTAGACACATTCATTCAGTTATTATCTTTGCTCTCCAGGAGGGATTTTATTTTTTCATATTACTTAAATATATGCTGTAGTGTTCACCAATTTTAAATACTCATAAAAATAGGGAAGATTACATTTAATCTGTGTTTGCATTTCATAAACTTACACTGTTTGAAAAAAATCACACTTTAGATCAAACCCATGCTTTTCACTCATGCTCTCTGTCCTTACTTAATCCCCAAAATCTAGCAAAAGAGCAATAAATAGCAAATTATTTTTCTACTTGTCCAAATAAGGGTGGGCGGGGGGGGGAGGAAGTCACTATACATCTGCATTTCATATGTAAACTTTGAATCCCAGGAAAGGAATACATAAACACCAGTAGTTTTCTGTCACTGCAGACCAGACAATAAAAGCAGAGCTTAGAAAGTCTTTTTCTGGCAGGAGAGGCTCCATAATCTATTCCCAGAAGTAATTTGATTTAGTCACCCTCAAATGAAACAAGAAGCAGAGAAGAAATTGCAACTCAGAAATGTTTTTCTCCAAGTGTTTCCCAGGATCACCTGTTTTAACTACCCTTGCTGAAGATTGTACCTTACACCATAAACTAAACCTTAATATGCAAGTTTGATCCTCTATAGCCTTTCCAATTACTCATTTTCCCTGACTTCTCAGATATCACATACAAGTTAAGAGTTCTAGACAGAGCGGGAGGTGGGGGGGGGGGGGGGGGGGGGGGTGGGAGAGAAAGAGAGGACATAGAGAAATTCAGTTTGTAAAACCTACTTTCACAAAACGTGAACATTAGTATAGCATTGTACCAGCCATGTTTCAGGATTTTCTCATTCATCTAGAAGCTTTTACGTTGAAGTGTTTCAAAAACAGAGTTTATAAAAGACATTTCTAAAAATATCCTCTTAATCAGTTTTTCTGCTTCATTCCTGAAGTCATGCATATTTTTATGGTAGAATATTCATAGTTGAGCAAATCTTGAGTCACATAGTACAGTGAATCTTGTATTACAAAAGCTTTTCTGGATTTAAGTTGTCAGTTAAGCAAAATAAATTTTAAATTCACACTCAGATGATGTAGAAAAAAAGATGACCAAATAACTTGGTTGAGCCTCATATTTTTCTCTACAAGCATGGGTGATTTGTTCTGCTCTGAAGTAAAAGCATACCTGAGAAATTTTCACATCTGAACAAGTTACCTTGAAAAGAAAAATGGAAGGACACAAACTTCATATAGGGAAATGTAAACACATTTTCTTTTCTACCTAAAACCAAAATACATTGGAACTTTACTGGCTTTCTACAAAGGACAGCTCTTCTCTAGCATTCAACTCCAGTGAAGATACAATTTTATCCCTCTTACACAGCTCTTTGTGTAGAAATGGCCATTTTTAAAACTCAGAAAAAGCAGCAGAGAATAAGCTGCAGCTCAAAATTAAAAGGTATATCTCTCTTTCCCAGGATTAATCCATTCCAAGTACCTTAGCTGAGGGTTGTACATTAGCTCAAAAACCATCCCTTAATTTGCAAGCTTGATCTAAGCCTTTCCATTTACTTCTTTTCCCCAACTTCCAGGTACCAGCTGACAAAACTTTATCCCTGATGCACATACAAGAGAGTTTCCTCTACATATGAATTACATAAAGTTACATTTCAAGTGTGTTATAAAGCCACGCTGAATCCGGAAGCTTTATCCCTACCCACAGAAGGTGGTACATATGCTTCTGATCACACAAGGCGACAGTGGTCACACATCTCTACATTCACAGATCATTTTTAAACTGAGGCACACTGTGGCTGGGCAGAAGTTAGAGGGAGAGTCCCAGAGACAGAAGATTGTCCATAAAAGTTAAAGCAGCTGCACAGCTTTCACCAATAACACATCTAGATTCAGGCTCTGTAGAGTAAATCTCTTTACCACTTTAGACACTGGGAAGAGGGGTACTATAGTAATATTTTAATATTTATGAACAAATCAACACAATAAAGAGATTAAAATATTTTCCTAGCAGTTTACTAGGTTTTACACATATCTACACCCACTAGTTTCTATATTTTACAAACATCAATATTTACCCAGCATCATGAGAATAATTCAGTGTTAGTGATCTCCTGAGCTGCATTTAGTTGATGTTACACAAGCTATAATAAACCCTCTACATCACCACCTGGCAGGACATACTAGGTCCCAAATTTTCCTAACCTGCTATCAAAAGTAACTCTGCAGTAGCAGTGCAGCATACCTTCAGTCATGTTTGACATTTTAACAAGTTGTCTGCTACAGGCACATAACGCCAGAGCAATGGGACTAGTAAGAAGGCAGAACACAACCATCGGTCTTCATTATACTTAAAGCATCAGTAGCAAAGCCAGAGGTATCAGCGTCTTGTACTCGGGCACAGCACACAGATATCCACGGTAGGTTTTCTCCTTGCTGTTACTGCCAGGGACTGCAGTTTGTTTCTGGGACAATCCACAGGTTTTAAATGGCAGTGGATTACGTGACTTGCACCAAATACTTGCTGCTGCTATCATCTCTCTTGCACTGTAACCCCTTCCAGGCATAGGACCATATTCACATTTACCACGTTACATCTGAGGAATGAACACCTACTGCCATTGCCACAACAATTCACCCAGACCTCACTTCAGCATAAAAGATCTGCAAGGAAAGAAGGCTGGAGGACAAAGAAAGTGTCATAAAACATAGCCTGTGGGTCACTGCATGAGCACAGCTATAACAAGAGAATAAATGACAACACCACAACACAAAATAACCCTTACTTACAACAGGATCCACAGGCTGCTCTTCTTTCATGCTCAAATTGCAACGCAAGCCTCTGCCAGGGCTGTTGCGGCAGCTCTAACACCATCAGTAATCTCATATGTAGTTTTGAATCGGCAAGTTTGTCTCTCTGAGGGTGCAAGATGTCTCCAAATCCACAAGTCACGGGGCCCATCCTGAACCTTTCCCTAGGCCTGGGCTTCAGGTCACCAACACCCTTAGTCATCCAAGTTTTAATTTTTCCTTAAGAGAGGCCCAAAGGGGCCGCTGTCCTTCCTCAGCGGGTTTCCTCCAGGGGCAGGTCAGGAGCAGCGCTCCCAGCCTGCGCTGCACCCTGCCCTGCTCCCAGGTGTGCCCAATCTCTCCCTGCACAGCTCCCAGGCCAGCCGGCAGGTAATAAAGGTCATCAACAACTTCAGCTGGGCTGTTTTGGCAACATGTATAGCAGGCTTCCCTCTACAAACAGTCAAATATTTAAACACACCACTAGCACACCTGGGTGGCAAGGTCAGTAAGTACTGAGACTAAAGCACTGGCGATCAAGGTGCAGAGGAGAAAATGCTTTCATCCTGAAGACAAGGATTTTAATTTTGAAAAGGTGACTTATCCTTCAAGGTTACACATCGTAGTTATAGTGCAAACAGGATGGAAACATAATATAACTCTATAATAATACCTTACTAATTATATTAACTGAGACACATAAAAGCCTTCTTTCATAGAGACTCAGTGTATCCTTACACACCCAAGCAAGCATGAAAAGCTGTCTCTGTGAGGAGAAGGTAGTAGATAGGCTCAGCCCCCTTTCACCAAAAATGAAAATGGGTTATATTAAAGCCTTCATCTCACTAGACATCCTGCAACAGAAACTATAGAGCAAAACTTTGATAAGTCTCACTGATTGCTTGTGTTTTCAGCAAATTTTGGATGTAAAAACAACTCCCTGAAGACCTGTTCAGAGCAAAAGCATGGGAAACAAGAACCAGCAAGAACCTATCTGCTTACTTTAGTGATTAATCACACCTGTGAGTAACGCAGGGAGTCTGCTGTGGCTGGATGCTTCAGGACAGGTTATTCTTACACAACAACCTCCTTATTGTGGCTGGGGAGAACAGAGCAGTTCTTACCATTTACTATCTACTCCACTCCTAATTAGAGAGAACTGCAGCAGCTGCATGGGATTCACTCACAGCAAATAAATAAATAAAAAATGGTACAAATAAATACATAATTAAAACCAATACATTCAGACCCAACTGTGGATGATTTAGTATACAATTTTACAAATACCTAAAACACTTTCATCAAAACAATTTAAATATGAGCTTACATTTTAAATCACATGATTCCACTAAATCTATGAAGTTGGGGACAAATTTCAAAGGGAATATATGTACCCACAGGCACCATTCCTTTTTCTCTTTATTATTAAGCAATTAACAAAGTTGATCTATTTCTTGCCTCTGTATTCATACCCATAAATTTAAATTATACATTTAAAATACTCTTGCTCATCAGAAACAAGCAAGGTTAAAAGATTTTTACTGCAGATAAACCAACATGAAATTCAAACAAATCATCATGTTATTTTTACAAATATTGTGGGGTTTTTTAAATTTATATATGAATATCTGTCCAAAGAAAACAGATTAAACCCAAATCTCACTTTGATTTTCTGACATGATGGAGATTGCCATCCAAAAGTTTGTTACAAAACCGGCCTCTTCTCCCAGCAGATTTTATTAATGGCTAAGCAACAGCTCTGACATCTGCTCTGCTATGGATAAATTGAAAAAAACCCTCCCACAGAGCACTCTAGAAATTAGCATTAAAAGGCCAGCCTAACACTAACTTCTTCCATGGGAAAGAGACACTGCATGGAACTGCAACGTTTCTTAACAACATACAGCTTTCTATCATACTCTACTTGCACTTGCATCAATTATTAAGCAAAATTTTCACATAGACTTTATCCGTCAAAGTAGAAAAACTTCCAATCAAACGCATGAAGCCAGCTGTATATCGAAGCAGAGATTTCCTTTGCTGCAGACAGAAGCTTGTTGTTTAAATACAAGCTTTGGCTTAAGCAATGTTTATGATCTGAGACATGACAGAGAGGGACCAGAGCAAAATGTGGATTATCCTGTAACACAAAACAGTTTTCATTTAACTTCAGCTTTTAGAGCCCCAAAGTCAAGCCCCACCAGATAGAGCTGGGGTGAAAAGAAGTCTCCATCATGCTCAGGTTATTAAAAGGAGCAGCACAGAACCCTTTGGTAGAGGCTTCCTCAAGACTCACGAGATTCTGTAAAAATTACTGGTGGTTTTAAGGGTAAAATGATCTATCTGATTGTTTTCCAGATTTTCAGAATACCAAAGCTGCAAATGCACAATAATGTTTTGTTGGGTTTGCACATGAAAGGAAAAAAGATAAAACGATTCCTGAGCCTTCACATTCCTGTTCTGACCTGCCTGGTCTCAGAAATCATACTGCCTTCAAGTATTTTTAGAATGACATTTTTTTTTCTCACTGCGTATCATGTATTTTAAAGAGTATGATATCTGGTGACTTTAGTGCTACTACACCCTTCAATCCTTTAAAAAATAGGATTAATTCATTTTTAAAGTTCCAGTAAAGGACATTTTTGGCACAGTCTGCAAAAGAACTTGCTTCCTGCTTCCCAATTCAAATCACCAGATCGTACCACCTACCACAGGACAGAGAAGGTTGGAAGCACAAGCAAAACCAGTATAAAAAATAAAAAATAATGGTATGAGGACTTTAAGATACTGCCCTAGTAATGAGTTTGTCAGGCTCTGTAAACTTGGGAGTTTCTTACGGGAAAATCTGCTACTGAGTTTGCTGGAGTAAGGGCTTTAATTTTTATTCTTCTACTCTTTGCCTTGATTATTAATAAGATCCAACAATTAATGACTATTTGTGTGCTGCCCATCAAAGAAGTTACATGGATCAAAGATGAGCAAATATTTCATACACTAAAAGTGCACAACAGAGACGGGAGAAGGAAGCAAAGTAACGAGGAGCAAAGATATCAGTGTGTAGGCAAAATATCATCATCATTTGGGATTAATTTTTTTATGTATTCTAACTTACTTGAGTTGCACCAGAATTCCAGAAAATTATACTTTAAAAATGCACACTAACATCTTGGCTGTAGCCATAATTCAATCTTCAAAAATTAATAAAAATTTCAAATTGATGTTCATCTTTTCAGACTTTAAATATACAGAGAAGTATTGGAATGAATTTGTTCTTCAGAGCTGGTTTAATATTTGACTATTTTTTTAATATGAGTTGACTAATTTTGGCACAGCAGTTTTCAACTGGGCTGACTTCATTCAAAGTCATTAGTGTTACTTTTATGGCTGACCCATGTTTATCATGTACACAACAGTTAATGTTGCAAATAGTACCATCGAACATTACTAACATGACTGGTTACAAAATCTGTAGGACGAGTAGTCTTTTAAATTTCAAAGCCATTAAGTATTCCTACACTGAAACTAGATGGTACCATGTATAAACTAAATAGCTCTTTCGTCTGTATTTCCCAAGTTAGCTCAGGAAATTAATGCCTTCAGGGCAATTTAAAAGGTAAATTAATCTGGATGCACAAAGTCCTGCTGAAAATGCAGTAATATATTAAATGGATGTTTTGTTCTCCAAAGAATCAAATTTTGAAAGTGCTGTTTTCAGAAAGTTCAGGCAACATTTTTTTTTTCCACTTCTTACAGAATAAGCAAACATAGTCATGCTTTTCAGAAACTATTTTCCAGCATTTAGTGTTTACATGGACCTCCTGATAAAAAGTAGGGAAATACTAGGTGAGCACTGAAATGGATAATGCTACATATCAGTGTCATACTAGGATTTTTTGCACAATTTTTCTATCATATAAGAACGCAGAAAGCCCACTCATGTCAGAAGATGAGAATGTTAAACAAGTTACATTTTTCTTTATGAAAATATGGACTGTTTAACAAAACAGTAGACTTAAATACAATACTTGCTTCACATACTAACTTTACCTAAAATCCGGAAACACTGAGATGTAATACACGCAGAAATATAATTCCTGTAAGTATCTTTGTCATAGTATTAGTTTAAAAGAATGAGCTGAAGCAGAGAGAAGCTAAGTATGGATGCAGTGATGTTTAGGATGCATTAAACATACAGACTCAGCAGTCGTAATAGGCAAGGTAAGGTTTTCAAACCTTTTCTGATTTGAGAAACGACTCTGCTCCCCAGGTAGAACGAGGGAGAAATAAGAACCTACGCTCTTACAATATCCATATGCAATATACTGTTTGTTGATAGTTGTGTACATAAAGTTGTACAGCAAGTAAATATACCATTCTAACAGCACAGGAAGAGACAGCACCTGCATACCCATAATAATGTTTTAAATCACAGAATTTTTTTCTGCCCAAAGTCAATGGGTTCACATTCATCTGTGTCTGTAACAAATGTATAAATTTGAAGTTCTTTTATTCAACTCTCAAAAACAGGAGAATATTTTAAAAAGTAATTTAGGTTACCTTAATAGGACAAGTTACAGAATGTCTCAACACGTAGAAGACTTGCCAAGAAAATATAAGTAAGCAGAGACATATGAAAGTGCTTTGCTTTAAATGTAACATTTCATAACAAGAGCTGCAATTACTAATCGAAGGACATCAAAGACAGAACACATACACTGCAAGAGTTTAAATGTAAATTACTCCTTCAAAAAGACACAGCCTCATGCAATGTAATTAGATTCCTACCAATTACAGCATTAGAAGCATAACAGTAAAATACAAAACATAAGTAGGAATAGGAACAAATAGGACATAACAGGAACTCGTGTTTTGCTCTTTTTCAAAAATTCCCTTCCCTATTTTGATTTACGTTAATCAGTTAACAGGCAAACAGAAAAGAATGGCAAGCCAGGGCTGTAAGACTGAGATTTTCTTCCTTCATTTCTTCCCTTTGGTTCTGTGCTGTTATCTTCCCGATAACAACACCTGTTCCTCGAGGTTGTTCTCTTCCAGCCCTTGCTCTTCCTCAGGCCCACCTTCCTAACTAGATCTGCCTCTTTATCTAGCCCAGAAATCCTTCCTTAAATTAAACAACAGTGTTTGGTTTATGTGTGATGTGCTCTTTGCCGCAGATTTTATAGTTTCAAAAAAACCACAGAAGGAATCCTGGCAGAACTTTCCTCTAGTGGGTATGGCAGAGAACGAGCTAAAATAAATACAAATAAACGAAGCCCGAGACTTAGGAGCCTCTACTACAATATTTCCTCCATTCATGGATCAAATGTAAGACAACTTTGATTAATGATTTTTCTTCTGCATCTATCACATTAAATTTCCCTTCAATTAAAGATAAGTTTTGAAGTTTGTGGCTTGACAGTACAGTAAATCTGGTTTTAAAGCTGACAGTGCTGGATCAAAATCAATACAGTCATACAAGATAAAGTGCTGATCCAGCATAGGCTCAGCCTGCTTATTCAAATTCATTCTGAAGCGTTCATGGAGTAATTTTATACTAACCACCTTTCTGCTGAATAAGATGTCTCGGTAATGCTTTTCTACAAGAAGACATCACAGAATGAATCTCACCGCTAACCAAGGCGACATAAACTCCTCATCCCGTATCCCTTATTTTATAATCTGTCAGACAGATTATTTCATTTCCCCATCACACCTAGGTCAACTTGGTACATTAGTGCACTATTAAATTACATGGAGTAGCCTGTCCCCAGGTTAGACAGAAACACAGATGCTTCTTGGGTAAGAAAGCAGCAGCCAGGTCTTCAGGGACCAGGAGCACAAAGGAACTGTGACTGTGGGTTAGAAATGCAGCTGGTTACAGGAGCTGGATGAACTGCTAATTGTCTTTGATTACTGACAAGTTCCCTTGTTAGGTAAATACCTATTACCAGCCAGTTCTCCATTCCCTGTCCTGGAGGAGCTGAACTGCTGCTATCAAATCCAAATCCTGGCATGCCTTGATTTCTCCCTCTGGAGGTGGGCTGAAGGGTTGTGTGCTTCCAAGTCACTGGAAGACAAATGAGCCAAATTGTTCTTGTTCTTTGTACAAGTTTGAGAAATATTGACCTAAAAGCTGTATCTATAAAGACCCCGAGAGGACACTAGGTTTACATTGCCCCAGAAAGAAAGAGGAGATAGGAGGGAGTCCAAATCTGCACAAAAGTGTCTGTGGGCTCCGGTAGGCTCCTGGTGCCCTTGGCCACCGGCTGCTGCAAGAGCAGCACCTTTCAGGAGTAATGAAAAAAAATCCCGGATGGCTCCAAGAACACGACAAGGCTGCCGATGAGATCCTTGCCTGAAGCTAAGCTATCTCCCTAGGCGTGAGGAACCCCTGAATGAGAGAGGAGCCTGTGCCCAGGCAGCAGGACGGAGGAGAGCACATCCCTGCTCACAGTGCGGACTCAGCCTCAAAAGCTGCCATTACCATCTTGTTGTCTTCTCTGGAGCCATTCACTGGTGTCTACCGTGGAAAAACGTTACTAAGTGTACTCAACTGAAAACATTCACAAGCAGGTCCACCAAAATAAACAAGAAACCCAGCAACAACCTAAACATTTTATTTGGGAAAGAGTGTGAATGGAATTTTAAGTGTCAGAATATGAAATGTCATTCTGAGAGTGACAACAGTGTGGAAACTGAAGATTGTGAGAAATATGAATTTTGCTTTTAAATTGTTTTCTACTGTCTCAGTTTAGAGGCACTGAGAGTCTACAGCTTGGCAACATAATTCAGTTTTATCTAATATGTTTTTCCCATCACCTGTCTCCAATTAAATACCACAAATAACGTGTAAGCAGTTTTACCTAGAATAAGAGTCTGTAATAGTTTTACAACATAACAGTGGCATTCAGTAAATGCAGCCAGAAAACAGAATGTGATTCAGTAAGAATTAATATCCAAAACTGATGCACAAAGAAAACACATTTTCCATCAAACCTATTTAATGCAGCCTGTTTTCTCCAGTGCACCAAGGCAGCGGAGCTTTTTCTGCGGGGAAGAGCCCACGAAGCTGTTACCGATTTCTTGCCTATCCATATTGTGGCATAAGGAATTAAAAATATTGACTTATCACTTTGTCCCTTGATATTTTTTTTTTTTTAATTCTTATATTATAAGTTGGTCAGATGCCTTTAAAATTTCCAGCCTCTGCTTCCCTGACATCCACCTTCTCCCCTGACTAGGCAGGAGACAGAGGATGGCCTCAGAAGCAGGTTAGACCTGGGGAAGGGCTGCTAGGGACTTCGAATTGGTGAAATGTAACAGGCTCTCCAAATATTCAGGCTTGACCAGTGGGAAGTCCCAGTGTATCATTAGGGAGCTCTAATCCCTCTTTCTAGCTCAGCTATGTAAAAAAAAAAACCCAAAACTTTGAAGAGCTGTTTTGCATTTAGTGTCAACAAAGAGATGGTTTGTTCTAGGACAGAGACCAGACTCTTCACCAATTTATAAACAGAGATAAGTAAAGAAGATAAACTCTTGATAGTCATACCCTTGTGGGGTTTGTGTTGAGATCCAGCCTTCAGAGAAAATTCACACATGAATTTCAGAAATTCCTAGTTTGGTGTTTAGGCCTCTCTTTAAGCCCTGTATTTTATAACCTGTATCCTACAGATTACACTAAAGGTATGCCAAGCACAAAAACAACGACGACAAAATATTTTATAACTCTCACACTATTCTATTTCTTTCTTCACATTACATGGATAAAAATGCTCCGTGTTATAAATGCTACAGAAGAGACAATATATTTAACAAAACAAATTGAAAGAACTTTTGAAGATCAGGTATAAGATCAGCCATATTTCACTGAAACCTTCAAAGTAGTGAAGAAGTTACTCTTAACAAGCTAGTAATAAGCCTGACTTTCAAAGAAAAAGGGCTGAATATTTTGAATGAAACATTTTGAAAATTTCATATAATACATCCATTTTTCTATTAATCGGTTACCCATGTTACAAAGACTGCTTGCTGACTTCTGGTCTGCTGAAGACAACGCTCAAGAAATACAGTGCCAGAGGTGAGCATTCCCTCTCTGCCTTTTACCTACCATTTAGAAGCAGCAGAGCAGCACTAAAAAAAACCCTTCCAAACAACAAAATAATCTATGTGCTGCCAGGAAAAGAATCCAATAGGGCAAGTACATGGGGAGCTCCTCATGGGTTCTCCTATGTATGTCAGGGCGTTGGGGACGGGATTGTGGCAGTCACTTGTGTGTCTTCTGGCAGCCTGGGGAAAAGACGTCACAACATTAGCGGATCCCAGAACTGACAGTAAGAAATTAGAGTGTACTTTTTGTTAGGGTGGGCAGACTAAGCCTACCTTAACCTATTCTCTACCACCACCCTCAAAATCCCCATCGTTCACACGGCATCCCTCCTTAGAGTATCCATTCGGAAAGTTCATTCACAGCATGAATTCTTTTTGCATTTAGTAGGTAGAATATGATTCTGAGCCCCACTCTACGTAGCATTATACATGAAAACAAGAAGTGTAGATCAGGAGCTGTTACCTGGCCCAGAAACAGGCTAACATGCATTTCCTTCCAGCCAACGCATACAGAAACACAGCAGCACTTCATTTTGTGCTTGTTCATTTTAAGTATTTATTACACAAGGAAACTGAAGATTTGGTAAGTTTCCCTTTCCCTTCCTTTCTGCAATTTCATCTGGATGACATTCACTTTTATCTATTTTATAACCTAAAAATGTACCAGGTGAGACCAAAAGTTTATTGATCCCACTAGCTTGCTTCAGCAGTGGTAAACACCCGATGACTGAAGAGTGCAACAAATATAACACAATAGCAGTGATATAAGACACAGCCTCCTTTATGCAAAATATTGTGGATGGAGAAGAAAGGTTGCTGAAACAGTTGGGTTCAGCCTCCTTGGCTATAGCCTTGAAAAAGCTTTTGTCAGAGTGGGATTTCAGACCTCTGAAATGCACATGTCTACATCTAAACCTGTTGTACAGATTCTACTTCCAGTCAATGAAAGAAACTGGCACATACAAGGTATGACCTATTTTGGGTATCTGAAGGAAAAAAAACAAGTAATTGAAGCTCGTAAGAATCAATAGCGACAACAAAACCCTCCAAACATCTTTAGTGACCATTTTAAGATGCTTTTTTTTACTGTGTCTAATGATGTTTTGTAACAGAAAAGGAAGGTTAGTAAAGTAAAATACTTAGGAAAGAATGAATACAGCAAAATAGGAATGTGGGAAAAACTGAAACTAATAGTTTTTTTAATAACTAATTTTTATGTAAAAATGTAGACAAAATTCTAAATCCTTTGCTTTCTAAACATAAAAAAATATTACAACTCCCAAAGTGATTTTAAGCAGGATCTTTCCTGAATTTTCCCCTCTTCTGCCATAAAAGCAGTGTGTGCTTTTTTCCACCCAAAGGCAACTACTGATCACACATTCAGAAAGTGCTTATTGGAAAGAACCAGTTGGTGAACAACGTTTTAGTTAGTATGCTGTGACAGGGTCAGATTCTGAGTCTAGGATCTGTAACTCAACTAGCCCAGTTCTTCCTCATCAACACTTTGGATTCATTCTAAGGGCAAATTGCAAATACTCTTACTAAAATCCAGACCAAAACAGCTAGGTAAGAGAATTTAGAATAATGTATTTGAACCTCACACATACAGAACGTTTTTAAAATTGCTCTATTGGAGAATCTGATGGCTAATTCTGGAAAATGTAGTACTGTGAGGTGACCCACAGTGCTAAAGCATTTCAGTAATTTCATTCCTCTTCAAGAAAGCATATAAACATATGTTTAACTTTAATCATAGATCATCTTACTGCTTTCATCTGGACCTAATCATTAACCATAAACACGTGCTTAAATGCTTCACTGGAAAAGGATTAGATTACTCACACTCTTACAGTTAATTGTATGCTTAGATATTGTACTGGCCTTTTGGCTGCACTGTGTGCTGCGACTGTTCAAAGCAGAAGTAAGCTGTCATGCCCTACAGCAAAGACTGTGATTGTGCCCTTCTGTCCCACTCCTTAATAAGTTGTGTGGGATAGGTCACGTAAGACAGTCTCTGCATGGAGTTCTCCAATGAGACTTGGGAAAAAAGTCCTGTAAAAAAGTACATCTAGTGAATTGATCTAATTTCAATAAATTTTCTAACACTGAAAATTACTTCTTTCCCAGTAAGAACACTGATTAAAGTTAATAGTTATTATTAAGTCTACTTGTTAGACTCTAAGATTAAAGTATAGTTATTAACTAGCCTAATCAGCTTTTGTGAAGGTTGCAGAACCATGCTTTTGGTATATACAAAGATTATCTTCTGTAAAACATCAAGCTTATTTTTCCATACAGCCTCAAGCTATGGTACTGGAGATGCAGTCTGTGTGTCAACTCTCCCTCTCTTCCTCTTCTCTTGCCATACCATGTTTATGGCCCTCATGACTGCAATGTCTAACTGCCTTCCTAGAAACCGGAAGATAACAGTAAACCAGACAGAGCTCATAGCAGCAAGCTGAAATTCATTTTCAGGGAATTAATTTCAGTTCAAAACAGGCATCAAATATCGAGTCCTTCTTCTTGGAATAAAAACTGTGTTAAAAAAGGACCAAGCAAATTTCTTCTAAATCTCCCATGATTTCATATTCAGTCATGTCAAATTGCTTAATCCAGTAAAAGGCTGGTAACCAGCACAGGGATAGACAAACAAGTACATGAGCACTTTAAGAAGAAAATAGGATCTGTAAAACTAACAGAGATCAACACCATAACACAGCTGTTTGGTTTGTAGCCACTCACCGAGCGTTGCATTTAGCATATAAGCCACTTGTCATAGCTGTTCGTGCACTCGCTGAAGTATTCCTCCCGACTGGATTGCTGTACTGTAACGCAATGCTACGTTGACCGTCATGATTTTTTTACATCTGGGCAAGTAAATAGCCTTTGATAAATGCTACCACTTGTTACAAAAACAAACATCACTTGTCCCAGGGAACAATAACTCTGGACTATGTCCATCGCTTGGAAAAGATTTCAACCTGTTGTCTGCCACTCCTCTGCCACAGTTCCTGAAAAATCCACTACTTGCCTCATACTACTTCTGCAATTAAAGCGCTTTTCATTTCACTCAAAGCACAAAAAAGCACAAAGTCTCAAAGCACAAAAAGAGAATTTTAAGTATGCACTTTAAAAAGCAATGCATTCTGAGTAGCTATTTTACTAAACTGAAAATATTTTTTAGCATCTACATTGACATGCGTGGTTTTTGTTCCTGTAGTTAACCTCATTTCCAAAATCAATTATACTTCTTACAGAGCAGAGCAACTTGAAATGGGATATTCAGGTTCAAACAAGGTAGTAATCCAGAATTAGGTTTCGGTTTGTCATTTGGTTGTTTCTCGGCATTTAAGAAATATACAGTCTAACTGCCAGTTTTCATCTGTGCAATTCTCTAGACAACTGAATTCCAGCCTGGCTTACAGAGCAAACATTTAGGCATTTGCATTGTTAAACATTTATTTTTTCCCAGCTAAACCCTGCAACACAATAAGGATTTTGGTAAGACTAAAATCAGTAAATATTATATATTATAAATCATAAATATTTTTAGATAAACTTTGGCCCATAATATGTGAGGAAGAAAACATTCAGTGAGAATGAGAGGGTATAACACAAACCAATCAAGTGGGGGGGAACAAAACTAAACAACACCCAACCACCCCACCTCCAAATTTTAAGACAGTGATACAATATATTTGAGGTCCTAAAGCTGAGAAAAACATTTCATCGCTATGCCAGGCAGGATACCGTCTATATTTAAACTTGGTTTAAAAATACCTGCATAGGTTCACCCATGCCACAATGCTACTGTTTTCTTAATTTAAAGTTCCAGCGGTTGCTTCCGTGCGTCAGCCTCTTTGGCAATCCCAGAAGGGAGACTGAACAATGGATAAACACAATCACAAACAGAACCTGCAGCATCTTTTTGGATCTTTTACATCGAAGACTTTTAAGGAACATTAGCATCATGGTGAGGGAAAGCCTGAATTGCCTGTAGCTTTATCGTAGTTAGCACAGTAGTTGTTTGTAAATAGGATCTCAGGGGAGAAAAGCAATGTGTTAGGCTCTAAAAATAAAGGAAGAACTTAATTGAGGAAAGGGGGAGCGTTATCTCTGAATGGTTGTAGGGCACAAAAAGGATGGAGTATAATTTAAGCGCAGAGGCAGACTCCTGCCAAGGGGTAACTGCTAGTAAAAAAGTCTGATGAGTGGAGAGTAATACAGAATAATAATTAGTTTGATTCTGCCTGAAACGAGAGCAGCGCACAGCAGCACAGACAGCGGCTGCGCGTGGCATCATGAGCCAAAACGTGGGTTAGGACGTTGCCATGCTGTTGTCACCCACTGGGAGACACGCGTGGCTTGGAGGTGATCCAAGCAGACAGTACTGCCAGGATCTTTAGGGCTAGCATCCAGCACAAGCCTCTTAAAACTATATTCCACTTTACTCTCAACTGACTTCAGTTTTCTAAACACACAAACAAGTTATTTCCAGCAAACCACTGCTCCCATGAGGGGAAAAAAAAAAAAAGATTGTGGCCACAGAACATAAATCAAGCTGATGTAACCTACCCTCACAAATTTTACCCTGCTCAAAAGAGATAAAAAATCCATGACCTTAATTGTTTTTTTCAAATTAGTCTACTTGTGAAAGGAGAGCTGTGGCACAGCTTCCCAAGCAGTACTTTTCAAGATATAATAGCAAAGGTGAAAAGCATACTATCCAAAATTCCTCCCTGCTATTTTTTTTGTGAAAGTAGTTCTTCGTTCATAGAGAAGTGCAGGTGCCTTAATCTACCTAAAAATCCTTAAAATTACTTTATTCTGAAGTAGCGTTACTATTCACAAAATCTATAGGCATTTAGACTTTAAATAGTAAAGAAATGAACTATTTTTCTGAAACAATCTGAAACGGTTCAGATCTACTGACAAGGAGGTGAATTACTGATTGTAAATTTTAAGGTCTAAAATTAATCTAATATAATTTGTCATTATCAAATGTGTTAAACCTGTGAGAAGCAAAAGGTACATTTTTTTCCCCTGAGTTCATGAAACACAAATATTTGTTAGTCTTTTGAGTTTAGGTAACTGTCATTTATTCGGATAAATAAGTATTGCCAGCAGCGTAAAATTAACAGTCCTTCAACCAACCAGCTCTGTCAACTCCCAGTTTGGGCCCAAAATAAAAAACATATATAGATTCACTAGCATGAAGCGACAGCTCTGTGACTCCAGGCTCACTTAGGAGATTTTAAAGCCTTAAACTGAAATGCACTTCTTGAATTTAATTTAGTCACCGATAATTCAAAGAAATGTCTTATATGGGATCAGATGAATTACCGTAAGTCCAACTTTGATTCCTAATAACACCTCAAAACAAAATGTTATTGACAGATGATTGATAAAGCTCAGATTGATTGTCATGAAAATTAAATGCAGTTTACTTTGACTAGCATCATGAGCTCCTATAAATTACTTTTACAGATCTCTATTTTTCTAAATAAATTTACTGTATTTCTGGCATACAAACAACCAACATTTCATTTAAAAATACACAGGTTCCTCCAGATCTGTCCAAAATTCTTTCTAAAAGCTACTAAAAATTTATGTAAGACATATTAAAGGCTGGTTTATAAAACCAAAAATCCAGAAAAGAGCTCATCTCTACTTATTCACCTCTTCTAAGTTGAAAGTTAGGTCCCAGTTGTCCCCCTGCTGCTAGGGCTTTGTTTCCTGTTAGGGTTTTTAACCTCAAGTTAATAACAATGATAAGTAAACATAAATGTACCACAGGAGCAAGGCACAACTGAATTACATGCACGAATGTTTGAAAGAAACATTACAACTCAGCGTCCCTGTGACAATTCAAATCAAACTCCACATAAGCATTAATTCAGTTCTGAATCAGCCGTTAGGTGGGAAAGGGAATCTATAGCTTTGTTGTAAACATCTCCTTGTACCCATTCCAGACAATAAGAACAAGGCTGAAAAATGAGTTCTGTTTCACAAATTTAAAAAACTGAATAAAATGATTCAGAGAAATAAAAAATAATCTTAAAAAAAGCTGTAACTGAACAGCAAGAAAAAAGACTTTGATGGGGGTAGGGAACTAGTTGGAAATTACTGGAAGTTTGGACAGAGGGAAGGGAAACACCCAGCATAAAAACAAACTTAACATTTGATAAAGGGTGCAAGCTGGAAGAAGGCAATACTCATACTTGTTTTTCTATAACATCTACGCCTTACCTTTATACAACAGCATATACATTAGCCATCCACAGGAATACTACCCACAATGCATGGCTCGCTCTGGTTTCTGCTGTATTACAGCTTAAGGTTTAGTAGGTTTATTGCTTCATGTCTTCTGCATTTTTGAACAAAGTACACAGATCCTTACGGAATACTGATAGCATTTGCTGTACCCATCTGTTTTTAAGAGACAAAGAAGCTATCTATTTTTATAAGTCACATTGCATCTGTCTGGCATCTCCATTCACGATACTTGTTACTTCCAAATGCTTTGCTCATGTTTTCTTTTTTCCTGGCGTTTAAAACAACAAGTGAAGAGACAGCACTTCCACATTTCAGACATCTCTTTAAATCCAGTGGGACAGCAAAGTGTGTGTCTGTTAATGATGACAATCCCAAATGGACTGAAGCTCCAGGTTCAGGTAAGATGCTTTTGTAGTACATATACCTAATAACTGTATCACCAGGATCCTTTGCTTCAACTGCTACAGTCAAAGAAACAAGCTCTTTTTGACACCTAAGATAAAAGCCTTGCTCCAGTCTTTTGACCTTTCAAGAAAGTAAGGACATGACGTATTCATTGGATTACTCAAATCTGGTTGACTGCTGAGCAGTGAAATTCAAACTTCTAGATAAACTAAAGGAACATAATACATTTTAACTTCAACTTTTTTTTCTGCCTGCTGGCACAGGCCCTCTGTTTACTTGGTATGTAGAGTTGAGTCCCTGGAAGACGTCAGCCATTTATAGGCCCACTGCAGGCTCTTATTATATGTTTTTATTCATTCTTCAGTAATACCACTGAATAAGAGTTAGAGTTGTCTTGGTTTAGATCCTATATAAACACAATATTTAATATAAACAATTGTAGGAAAGAAAGGCAGGCAGGAAGGGAGGAAGGAAAGAAAAAGAGACTTCTCACAACGTCTCGGATGTAGGGAAGTTGCCAGTGAAGAGAGAGCTACAAACTTCATCTTTCTCTGGGAATTTGTCCCATGTTGAACTTCAAGCTGTGTTTCAAACACAAGACACTATGTATGCAAGCACATACGGTGATGATCAGATCAGGTCAAAAAGGAAAAGCATGCTCAGTTCTTGAAGAAATCAATCTACCTCCAAAGCTCCTTTCTATTACATAGCAGCTACAAAGACAGAAATGTTGGTACTTATCATCAAGAGCTTGCCTCTAATGCACATATGTGGGAGAAGACCACGCTCCTGGTTACTAGAAAGCACGCTATACTGGGGGGACAGAAGAATGGCTCCATGGATGAAGCCTTACCAGCCAAGCACCTTCATAGGAAGGAGGCTGCTCATGCTAGTAGAAGACGTACTAGCAGCTACGTAGGACTGATGCCCCAGGAGGAAAGCTCCTGGGTGCAGATCCTGCCTGCCTGCAGCAGAAGCCTTTGCAGCTGCTTCGGGCCTCTCTCAGGAGCATGGTGCCATTGACCTACTTCCGTCCCATCTGAGCAAGGCAGTTTTTTGCTTTGGGAGAAAAAAGACAAAGTTGTAAGCCCAAATACAGAAATAAAATAATTTGTCTGCTTGCCTTTTAACTTTTTTCCCCCTTTATAGCTAAGCACAGACAACTGTGTAGGACAAATGCTTTCACACAAATCTTTATAGCCATACAACAATACCTAATTTACACTCAACCATTAATACTTGTGAATAAAAATAAGGATGCACACGATGACCATAAAATACTCTGCAGCCTCCTCTTTTATTTTCTATTTTTTTTTCCAAAACTAATTGATGCAGCAAGCTGCTGAAACCTCCTCCCTCCCATTTTCATAAACAAAGTCTTTCCAAAAAGTGTGGTTTGTTTTCAAATTAGATACCACATTCTTACTAATTAGTTACTTTACTCAACTCATGCTTCATGTGTGAGCTAGATACTCACAAACCAAGCTAGTAAGATGAAGATTCTTCTACAGGCTAAGAATAAAAAAAGAGAGACTTTGATCTCCAGCTTCTAATCACAAGCATCAGACCAAGTCTGCATGGATAGCAATTACTCAGAAGCAGGTGGTATCAAGTTCTGTTGTTTCTCTAAATAAAAGCCTTCACGGGTGGAATCAGCAAACTGTCAACTGATAAACAGGACACAAATAGTTTTTCCCGAAATACCTCACGTTTATAGTCCAAACAATTCCTGGAGAGTTTAACAGCCAACTTTTATAAAAAGGCAAAGCCTACATAAAAACAGTGATGATTATTTTTCCTTACTTTTGAATTCCTTCATCTTTAAAAACAAAGGAAAGATTAAAAACATTATGTAAGTTTATGCTGGCTGAAACAGTTTATACAAAATGCAAACAGCTAAAGAAAAAATAACAAGCCTGTCAAAGTCTTAAAAGCGGATAAAGATAAAAGATTGATTACTTACACAGAAGAAAGCTCAAATTTTTGTACTTATCTGGGGATCAAATAAATGGAATTATACTAATAATGTTATACTTTTTCTAATATCAGAAACGTTGCCAGGCTTCTAATGGTTTGTATTCTCTACGGGAAGGCAGCTGCAGAGCAGGCAGGGGTGTGACACTGCAGGCAGCAGTGCTGCCTCCCCCCCGCCGCGGGCACAGGCCCCCGCTTAACCGCTGTGCTCCGCTAGGAGCACTGGGTGCTACAACAGCAGACACAAACAACTACGAAAAGTGCACTAACGGAGTAAAAATGGTTTCACGGGGACTGAACACCCATTTTCCCATGATATAGGGAATTATAACGATTCTTTACTGGATCAGGGAACGTACGACTCCAATAGCAGTTGGACTAGATGATCGCTGTAGATCCCTTCCGACCAAAAGAGTCTATTCTATTCTAGGTGTTTCCCACCTGGGGAAAAAGGTTAGAAGGGTAAGTCTATCAGAAGGCTAATTCAGGTGAACTCCTTAAATAGGACCCTGATATCTCATTATTTACATGGAATAATGGAACCATATAAAACAATTTATGAGAGCCTACTCTTAATTACATCTTTAAAAGGTACTAGCTGATCAGAATAATGCAATCAGAAAGTAAAAAGGAGGTAAAACTGTTAAACTGGTAAAACAGCTATTTCCGCCAGAGCTGATAACTAGCTATAAATAGCTTCCTTTGGTTAAATAATTAGAAGAACACAGAAACAAAACCAAAAACAAAAAAAACCACCACAGTAACCAAGAGAACACACATTTAACTTTCAGGTGCAGAAAAAGGGCAGATAAATTGGTGTGACAGAAACACCACAAATCTCAGGAAAAGCACAATTTACTTGATGATGCTATGATTCCAGTTGACAGAGCTTTTGAAGACGAAAATAATTTTTCAATAGGTTTGCTAATCTCTGAGAAGTTATTCAAATACAGGGAAAGAAGGCTATGTAAATCTCTCACATCAACTCTACTTGAGAAGTTTTTGCTCTTTTTTAATATGGTAAATTGTACTCAGTGCAACGATCTGGTTTAGAATGAGTTTGTTTTAGCATAAATTGAATCTTCTCTGTTACCTTGTACAGTGCACAACACTGGAAGTGCAGCCAAAATTCAAGTCTCTGAATGAATTTCTCACGTAAAAACGCCTTTCAGCTCAGGTGATTGGGAACACAGTTATGTGCTCTCCATCGCTTTGCTGTACTAAGCGTTCATCTTTTATGCTGGTGTCAGCACTAGTGCAGTTTTACTGCTTTCCTATTTCTTTTGTATGTAAATCTCCAAAATAATGAACTAGAAGCTATCATGTTGTTTGAAAAAATCTCCACCAGACATGAATTGTGTTATCCTGACTAGCAATATTTTATCAAGACTCGTAAGGTGGCAGGTACTGCCTTAAAAGTTTTGACTAAAAACTCAGATTGCTTTAAAACAGATGCCACTTCATAAGCATTGTCCTACGCCAGACGTTGCAGAGAGTATCAGACAAATCTATCCTATACACCACAACACCCGGACTGAAGAGATATTTTTCGTGAAACCACCAGTCATCAGTCCGATATTATAGCTTGATTATAAATGTCTGTGCTTGTTCGTGAAGACTGGCCTGGTAACGCGCACCTTTGCTTGCAGGCAGGAATCTCCCCCCTGCCCACGAGTACATAAGGTCCCATTGTTGTCTTCATGAATTTTTGAAACTGGTGATCCTCTTCTAGAGTTAAAGTATTTTTTGGCTTGCCTCTACAACACCTACTTCTGCACATGAACAGGTGAGATGCTATCGTTCTGTGGAAGTGAACTAAGCAAGTACGCATATT
This sequence comes from Morus bassanus, assembly GCA_031468815.1. Lineage (NCBI taxonomy): Eukaryota > Metazoa > Chordata > Aves > Suliformes > Sulidae > Morus > Morus bassanus. The sequence goes on from CM062583.1 coordinate 12,337,122, forward strand.
ACCACAAATGGGTTTGGCAAGCTGTAGAGATCCTTCATGTTCCACTTCTACAAATAAATCACAGTTTATTTAAATACCTACTTATTTAAATACTGCCACTGCTCACGTTGAAATCAATCTCATGTTAACACAACATTTTTCCTTCCCCCAGATCATTATGGCAACCTGTGCAACCCATGTACTCCCCCTTAGCTACTCCTGATTGTATTCATTCCCAAAGTGTTTACAAGCAGATTTACAAAGCATGCATGGGAATTGCTAACCCACCCCTGAAATGCAAAAATCTCTCAGGTGAAACAAAGCAATTACTTAGGAGTGCCCAACTCACTCAATTTATCAAAGCTAATTATTTGAGGTATTAACTGATGTTTCACAAGGTAATTCATAGTTCTTTCAGAGGTGTAATTAAAACTGTAACTCTGAGCTGAGTGAGAATACCAAGGCCATGCCCTGCCTTTGTCTATATGCTTTCTAGACAAGCAAACAGGCATATTTAAATGCAGGCAGCACACTGAATCTATTTAATGTGTTTTCTGGAGGCTGGATTGATAGAGTGTTGAATCCATTCGTAGTTTGCTTATCCCAAAGAAAATTAGATACTGTTAGAAAAATAACAGAGAATTTTCAGCCTATTTATTTAAACACTAAGAGGTCATTCCTAGGAAGGTTTCCATAGCAACCACAACTGTCAAAAATTGAGGAGAAAGGTGTTGATTGGGCTCCCTCCCTAAGGAACTGGAATTAGCCACACTCCCCTTCCCAGCAGAAGACTGCTCAGCCCCTGTTCACTTCATTATTGATGCATCTGCCGAGAGCCTGCCTGGAACTGCACCTAAAAGGAGAACTGCTACCTCATGAGCACGTACAAATATGAATTCACTAAAATTAATTTTTTCTTGCTGTGGAGAAGGCTTATCCTGATGGTAAAGAATGATCAACAACCAAGTTGAATTAAGAATCCATAGCTGATCTGTGCAGAAAGCAAGAGATTAGAGTAGTGCTTAATATTTCCCAGCTGGAATGAGGTATTATACACATTAGCTCTTTTCGTTCAATACTACTAAAGCCCATGTAGCATAATATTTCTGATTTGTTGTATCTAAGCTTGAACTCAGACCCTGATAATAAAAGGACAAGTCACTAATCCTCTGCATCACACAGTTGCTATCACCTGACAATTTTATATTCATACTATATTGATTCCTGTGAACAAAATATTCTCTGCTGATTTTTAAATTACATACATACAAGAAATGGCTCAGCCTTATCTCTGCCTTTGGCTGGATACAACAAAGCTATGAAGATTTTTTTTTTTTAAAGGATGATAGTACAAAGGAGCATGCTGACAATGTGATTTAGATCTGCTTAAAACCAGAGTAAAACCAGAGAGTAAATTCAGTTCATGACAAAGCTGAAATAGTAAGTTCATCTTATCTACTAGCATAAAAAGGGAGTGGGAAAACAATCACGTTACTGGAAGGATGTAGTTTGGAGAATGACACAACATCTTATTTAAGATTTTATTCTTTCTGAAAGACATACTCATGTTTTCTTCTGTCATCAACACAAAAGCTCCAAAAAAAGTCGAGCTTCTATACTGAGAGTGTGTGTGTATGTGCGTGTGTGAAACAAAGGAAACAAAAAGCAGGAGAAGCTATCTATGAAGTACTAACTTCCTCTGTTATAAAAACACTATGTGAGTCATCAGGAGTAATAGCACAGAACCCCTTTGAGTAGTGACAGAGAAGAGAATCCAGCCTTATGTGATACAGTATTTTTCCAAAGAAAAACACCTGGTCCTGCAAAGTGTCCTGTAGATGGCCTGCATCTTTGCTACTATCTCCATATCTCCTGGAGGTTAAATTTCAAACCACTCTTCAGTACCACAACTGTCAGTTTCTGAATAGGCTTATAAGTAAAGTATCCAGAATTTTAAAAGCCCTGAGCACCCCAGCTGCTTTCCGTCAGAGAGCTGGAAAATATTGCACAAATGTGCCCTAACATAGCTTTAAACATCAGCTAATAGTTCCTCATGCAGCCTTCTCTTGAATCTCTTTTCATTTGTTCTTCTGACAGAAACGAGCAAAACATCCTCCCGACGCACAAGCACTTTCAGTACTGTTAAAGGTTTCAGCCCTATCAACCTTCCTCTATAATTATATTATAAATTTCTTCTTTTACCATTATGCAGAGATCAAGCACTCCAAGGAACAACTCTCTTACTATAGGTCATACATGAATAGCTGGATCCTGTTCTAATTACTGTGACGGTAATCCAATGTATAATTCATACTGTGAAGAAACAAGAGTCTGGCCACAGCAGAGGTACCAGCTCCCTTGCTGATTCATGACTACCTCCAGAGTGGTCCTTTCATTTGTGCTCATCAAGAGTCAAGGAAGTTCAGGGCCAAATCAATAAAAAACATGTCCTACTTTTACAGCCTGGGCAGAAATAGCCACATCGATACAGAAAATCAATTCATTTTTCTGCAGTTACATAGGATTAGCACCAAGGAAGACTAGACACATCTGACTTTTAAAATAAGCTTAGAAAAGGCCCAAAGAACCACCTATAAATCTGACATTTACGAAAGACATTAGCATGTCACCACTCAGAAGTAAGTTTTTGAAAGCAGTAGAAAATATTAGTTTTTAGAGATCCTTTACTTGAAAATCTCAGACCTCTTTACCTTTGTTATTTTGACATATTTTTATTACTACAACCATATAAAAATATGAAATTCTTTCTATGCCGGCATTGTTTACTGAAAGCAACTGCAGTCAATAGCTTTCCACTTTTTAGCCATTCAACTCAATCTTATTTCCCAGCCAAACAAAATTTAAAGTAGCATTCGTAGAAGATAAATCATATTCTATGATCTGATGCAAACACAAGACGTCATGCGTAAGTGAAGTCCATATCCTTTCAGAGAAGGTGGCTGAGAAGTGTGCAAGCTGCCGGCAGACAGAGCCTTCCAGTTCATTAGGCACCATTCACCAGTGAGCTGAAAGACTGTAACTTCTGAGGCATGAACTTTCAGGTGAGTTATGAAGTCCCTCCTGTCACGAAGCCTGCTGTTTATAGCTCTGTATTTCTAGAGGATCTCTTTGTAGCATTGCTTAAGCAGGAGAGAGAAAGCTGGAAGCTTCCCAATGGAAACAGGTAAACAATGGAACTACTGTTAATATATCAGTATTAAAAAAAGCAATGTTCTCTCTGCTCATCTGACTAGAAAACGCTGAGAACTTTTGGCATGGCAAGGAAAAACAATAACAGAAGGAAAAAAAATCTCACATTGAAATGTTGTCATTTCAGTAAGAAGTTCTTAATTTTACTCAACTCTATTCTTTACGGAGAAGCAGCTACACCGTGTAACATTATATCTCAAAGAAAGCTTACATGGTAATTAAAGAAGAAGAAACGTATTGCAATCAGGCTTAAATGACTTAAAAGAGATGTGTTTTACCTTGCAGACACCACACTCCAGCCTGGGCTGTGAATGAAACGCACCGACACAAATGGCCTGGGCTTGCTGAGCAGATGCACAGCACAAACTATCTGGTGTATCACTAGGGCAGAGACAAGGACCTCCCCATCTACGCTTCCTCCTAATTATCTAAATTATCACAGAATTGACTGCTAGGGAACATCACGCTTCAATTAGCTGCAATGTCTTGTTCTTTTGGGGTTTGGGGTTTTTTTTTCCTCCCCAGAAAATGTGCAAGATCCTTCATTCTTCTTCCCACCACATTCCCACCTCAGTGTGAAATTTTCCTTTTGGGGATTTCTCACACATACACCCCCACCCATCCACGCACCCCTTCAACAAGCAGATTATTTTAATTAATATTTATGCAGGTGGCTACTTTATATTTTATCTTATGCATCCTGTAGTCATCCTGTAGAGTGTATATTTTGAACATTATCGGAAAAACATGCATATTTGTAAACTGGAAGATCTTCATTAGCACCATTTTCTAGGGGGACACTATCAAGCACTAACAGTCCAAAGATGCGAACAGAATGCATTGTCAGCAGTTGCCACCAAAACCCTCTATTTCTGGAAATTTTGATTGATGATATGTTAAAGTATCTGAACGGTATACGTACATATACCATTGGATCATAAAAGATAAAAAACATAGGGATGTCATTAGAAAGTATGCTATAGTTCTAATTTGAAGTGATAGCAAAATATATGTAATTTGACCCAATGTATTTTACTGCACCTTGGGATGTGATTTATTACATCATTTGAGCTATGTTGGCCAAAAGCAAAATGCTGCTTTTAATGCACACTAATCTGACGTGTTTCCTTCATTACAAATGTTGCATACAATTAAAAAATAACCCAAAACACCAATATTGGTGTTAAAGATTCCGAACAGTGTTTGCAGAATGTCACAAGTTTCATCATACTGTACTGCAATGGGAAATATTGTTATTTAGACATATTGCAGCTCCCAGAATAACCTGGTCATATGTTTGCTAAGCAAGAAGAGGCAAAGCAGACTTTGTAACAAAGCACGTGTTCTTGCATTTAACCGAAGTCACTGATAACATGAACTAGACTGAGCCAGCCAGAAGACTGCAATAAATGGAAGAAAATGTGAAGTGACTCAGCTGGCTATGGTGGACATGGAATGGACAGGGTAAAAATCAGTTTAACCCAGGAGCTTATAATATTGATGCAATCAAAGGAGAGAAGACAAAACAAAAGAGATAGTCTTGACCTAAAGACAACAAGGAGCAGCACAAGGACACAAGAAACACCACAGTACACCACTTCAGATCTGATTTGATCTCACTTAAGTTTTGCTTATTTGTAGTAGACATTTGAGTTAACGTATGTATTCTGCAACTGTTGATGATCAAGTCATATATTAGGTGACTTGGTGGCACAGTGTGTCAATGCTTTTGCATTTTGAAGTGTCACAATGAGATGGAATAGCTCTTTGCCCTCTCTGTAGTGATTTTCTTGCCTGCTTCCTTAAAACCAGGTAGTGAGTGGACTGAAAGCATTTTGGCGGGTGGCTGGCCAGACTGACAACTGCAATGGCCCCTAGCTGGTGTGCAATGTGTAAATCCCTATACATCATGATGTAATGCACTGACTGTACAAATCCACTCTGGTTCACAGCAAGCAACACATCGCAAAATATAGACAACACTGTTTTGCATACTACAAGATTTTCACCTAGGTTCCTCCCTACATTCAACCCTGGGATTGATCATCAGAGAATATAAAAAGACAAACTTCGAAGTCAGCCAGTATAGCTTGGCTGAAATAAACCCAAAGACCTCATATTGAACATTTACAATAAAATTGCGCCAGAAACACCAGTGAAAGGTATTCTATCATCATCCTTCACTTAAAGAAAAGTAACAGAAATTATAGACTTGTAACACTCATAGTAGGAAAGCAAGAATTGCATTTTTAGCAGTGGGAAATAAAACGCATCTATTCATCAGCTCTTTTTACATTCTGAAAGAAACTATTTAACAGCCGTGTCTTTTCTTCAGCTTTCTTCTTACTTGCTCACAGCACCTTTCACTTTGAACAAGAGCTAAGTTCAGCAACCCCTAGGCAACTCTTTCCAGCAATTCCGTAACAATTTTTAGAAGTGTTGTAGGATGTTCATGAAGCAGAGAATTCACAGAACACCTTTCCTACAAGTTTCCTCTAATTTGTAAGTGGAATCAACAGAATTCCAATTCATTCGTATTTCCTGCAGTGTTCTGTTTATCAAAGAAACAACTCTAAGCTCCTCATCTCATTATTCTCAGAAGGGGCTTGTAGCCTCAATATTTAATGTCAGGGAGAAGGAGATGGAGTTATAAAATAACCACCACTTCACTACTCATTCCGTGAGTATATGAGATGAAGACATAGCGATGTACATGGTAAATTATGAACAGAACAACTAGTATTGCATTCCCTGCGTTAAAATGGTTCTTGCTGTAAAAACAATTTAGTTCTCACCTCTGGCAATCACACTTCAAAACTGGTTGGGATCAAAGACAAATCTGAATATAGCAGTGATATCTAGTCTTCCCACTCTCCCAGAGATATCAATTTGTAATACAACACAGGACAAATATTAAACCTTTTTAATATTTTCATTTTTATACAAATAAAATAATAGGCCTCAAAAACCTTACCATGCTGTTCAAAATAGCAATAAATAAAAAAGGAAGAAGGACAAGCATGGCTTCCAGGTTAAATTTTTAGAAATATTAAAGCAGCACTTTGTGACATTTCCTATTTTAAATATTTTACCTTTTTGACATGCCAATATCTTACAGCTGAATGCTGCAGGTTTCTTGGAAAGGCTACAGGTGCTCCAGGGGCTACGAGAGCAAAAGACCACTGCATTCTACACAGCCATTGATGCATTATGGTCAAAACAGCAAACACGTTATGCTCCTAGAGTTCGCAATGAACTGAAGTCACAGCTACTCTTCTAAGGAAACCATGTTGATTTTTTTCTTTGACGATTTTTGCAATTATCATTTAATTTGTTATTATTAGCATGCCATAGCACCAAGGGAGCTCTAGGAAGGCCAATATGGTGGCCCGAACCGCACATCCTTTTTAGCCACAAGTCATTCCACGACATCGGTGAGAACCTTTCCAAATGCCATGACACTGAGGTCTGAGGTGTATGACGATGGGGCTGACTCAAATCATGGTTCAGGCATGGAGCACAGGGCCTAATTATTTCTGTGTTAATCCTACCAAAAATCAGGTCATCCACCCTTGTACAGAAGCAAATGCACAAACTCAAATCGTTCTTCACAGAAATTTTACAAGGCGGTAAAACAATTGACTCTAGATGGAGTGGATCAGCTAAGCAAAATGGCTTCGAGAATGACAATATTCATGTAGATTGATAGGAGTAGGCCTGAAAGGTATATGGTCCAATTACTGCCCACTCAATTTATGCAGCTATAACTCTTACCCACATTTTACTTGGCACATGCAAAATCCAAAATTCAGTATTTTCACTGGTAACAAACATTTTACCAGATGGTCACTTAATCAAATGTATTTGCTTGCTAATACAGAAACTTTGCAACTACTAGCACATTTTTATAACATTGACATATTTATAAATCTAAAAGCTGTTTCAGCTCTTTTTATAAAGTCAAATACTGTACAATAAATACTGCAACAGAATTCCCAGTTTCAAAGAGAGTAGATCTGATACATTTTGGTGTAGAACTTCTCCCTCTACGCTTAAGGATTTGTAAGTTTGAGTACATTAGAAAAAATGATTTTCAATCTATTATCTTTGGAAAGCAGCTAAGAACATAACTTTTGTCTGCAGGCTTAATTTCACTATACAGAGCTTCCAAGCACACAAAGAGATCTACTAAATTTTTACACTGGAGGACAGTGCATCAGAGGCTATACCTCCAAACAACAACCTGCCAGCCATAAGGCCTTCTGCTTACTGCTGTTTTATACCGCAGTTAACTTCCATGCTAAAAATCTCAAGTGTAGGAGTAGAAATTAATTTTTTAGGGGAATGCTCCAGATGGACCAGTTCAGACAATCTGATCCAGCCAAAACTGAACTCATCCACCACATCAGGTTTGTATTATGACTATTGATGTATTAGAATAATTTGATATTATATAATATCAAATTAACTATTATGTTAGGATGTCTCAGCATGAGTTGAGACATCGGAAAGCTGACAAACATAAGGCTCATCACAAAACTTACCAGACCAAGACAAAGGATTTGCCATGTCCAAACACATCCATTCATTTGTAATAGCTTCTCAGAGTTTTTATTTTCTTCTCTACATAGCTCAGAATCAGCACATACTCAAAAGAGAGGAATAGAGTGGACTATCAACAAAGCTACTTCGATGCATATTATCAGTGCATAATTTTTTTTTTTTTAAATGTAGGATTCTATGTGCAGTGTGATTAAATGGAGCTAAGCTCTAGTCTCCATTAAAAAAAGAATGACTTCGTATGATGGACGTGTATCAATATATTTGTCCCACCAGAAAAAAATTTGTCCTTTTATTTTTGTCATCCACTCCATCTTTAGTCACTGAGAAAAAACTCGGAAAAAAGGGGTTTAGAAACCCCTGAAAAGATTATTTCTGTACTAGACCAGTTAAGGTTAATTATACAGACAGGGATAAGGAGCATCACTTGGACTCTTCGTGTCAGCTCGAGAAGATATAGCCAGGAACAAAACAACCACCCAACAACAAAAACAAGCAAAAAGCATTAATGCTCTCTCTAACAGTGCCAGCAGGTTTCAGGTCATGGTTTGAAATAATGAAATCCACATTAAACAGAATTTGTACACTTGCCTGCCGCAACAGAGTCTCAAGTCAACATCCAACACACTCTTTACAGTGATCTGGGAAGGAAATTTAATTTTCCATTTTAGTCTGCATACCAATACCATCTTCCTGTGGTAAGCCTAGTTCTCTTATTCTCATGCCATATGGCAAATCAAATTCACAACTGAAAGTCAGGCAATCGCAATTGACTGACTGTAGGCAGACTTTAAAATAGGAAAGTCCTGTTTTCCTATATAGCCCTCTGCATTATCTCTGTTCAAATATTTATTAATTTTAGCTAATATTAATTATTAATTTAGCTCCAAATGCGTTCCTTTTCCGGCAACAGTATAGCTTCAGCTTAAAGTATATTCAGTAAATGTTTTATTGATCAAATACCAGTTCTCTTTAGAAATATCCTCAGTGATATGACACAAACAAAACTTCAGAAAATCCTTTAGGATGCAAAAATTTGAAGCCACTTCTTTTAACTACGTACTTTTCAGCATGACGTCTGAAGTGAGAATACAGAAAGAATTTACAGGTGCATCAAGCCAAGGAAATTGTTCTCCTCAACATCTGAATTTGAAGCCAAATTATAATATTCAAGACAGACTCTTTGAGTGCCCTTGCTTTACCTTTAAAGTTGTATATAAATAAGGATAACGTGCATGTTTTACTATTCTGTTTTGTATCATCATTCTTTCTCTTTCATGGAAGCATAGAAGCAGTATAAACTCCAGGAACTTAACAAACAGCAAATGTTTCCTTCATCTTTACGCTTCTCTGCTCTCTCCTCATGTCCTTTGTATGCCAATATAAATTTGTACTCATTTTTTTCTTAATGAATCAGATAAATGGAATTCACTGGAGGATGCATAAATTTTTTTTTAGTGGGTGTCAAAACAAAGATTATTTCCAATTAAAAATATTTAATCTAAAGGAAGTCTTAAGTGGTGTAGAGTTTTCCTTGTTATTCAGCCTACAGTTTTCCACTTTTGTTAGTAATTAGTATTAGTAGTAATTTTTTATTACTATTGTTATATCATTATATTATTATACTAATATTATTTTGATGCTTATATTCTTCTACTACTCGTAGAATGTTATGGCTCCCTAACGCCCAGACATCACTATTACTATTATTATTTATACCAAGGTAGAATTAAAGAAATTTCTGGTACGGATCAAAAATATTTTGGTAAGAGTTTTACAAAAATGGAAGTCAAAATATTATCACTTACAATATGAATATGTGCAATAAAAACATGGGTTTAATCATTCATTCTAAGTGAAATCCGTCTGTTTGCCTATAATTGTTATTCCCCTTTTAATGCCTTTCCGTTTGCCGATACAGCATGATGGCCAGATATAACATAGCAGTTAGAAAGGACTTCAGGTTTCTAGACGTAGTTGGAAGGATCATATGCATGCAGACTATTGTCATCTTCTTCAGAGCAGACACAAACCAGAGTGCGCCATTTTGCACTGTAAATTCATGCTCAGAAGGTGCACACCCACGTGACAGAGTCCACTGCCATGGAGTTAAATGTAATTTTTCCATTGATATATTAATTTGTGGTTTTGAAAGCAGTCTCTCACTTTGTTACGTTATGCCAATATTTCAAAGCTCACTATTTCTTCCTGATGATGCAGAATTATAGTCAAGCATCTCTCACTATCAATTTTATTCCAATGATATATCTGTGGTCATATAAAGCAATCATTCTGGTTTCCTCAGAGCTGTTTCCAACCCTTTCTTATCTTGACAGCATACCGAACGTTAAATGCTGGATTTACCAAATGCTAAATTAGAGAGGGAATCTTCCAGAGTTGAAAGGGGATACCAATATTAAAGTCGATGATTATAGAATCAGGAAGCTAAATCATCAGGCCTTAAGATCTAATGGCCTTAGGAACACAAAACAGCTTATTTATGAATTAAAGATAGAGTGTATTTATATTTTTCCAGTTTGTGAGTTTTTCGACGATTTCCTGTTCTGCACTTTGTCTCCCTTATAGTCTGTACACAATGGACATGTTTTTCACATATTGGTAAATATGATACAATAAATACAATAGCAAGAAAAAAACCTCACATATTTTGGTTGTACAGAAAATCTGGTTAAAAACTATTTTTATCAAAAATCCTTTTTTTTTTTTGGAAACTAAATCTAAAAAGCTGAAGCGGTATTACGCTGAGCTACAAACATTTCAAATGTCTCAAAATGCAATGCAAAATGACAGCCTACTTTGTCGTCTTTTTCCATGACCTTCTTTAGATCAGCAAATTACTACTTCTTTTTCAGCATTCTTTCTCAAAGTTGGCTTTTATTATGCAGTGCTTTAATGGCAGAGGCAGGACCAAAGGCTTTCGAGGTATCACACTATTTATTTCAATGACGAGTTATTAATGCACTTACAGTAACTATAAATGCAAATCTGAAGGCAACCATTGTACGATCACAGAATTCAACATGGTGATGCTCAAAATGACATCTGTTACTCACATATAACAGACAAGAAATTCCCCTGAATTCTCATCAGTTATTTTTATGGAAATTTTTCATTAAAAACTTCAGTACAGATTCTCTAGATCAAAATTTTACAGGTTAATCTAAGGACTTCTGTGAAATGAAGCTCTATTTTTCTTCCTTGGGCTTAAAGCACTGCCCTACTTTACTATATTTTATTCCATTAATGTATCATCACTGGAAAAGAAAGCATTAAGTACAAAAATGCATGGCTTGTCAAAAGTTAAAATGGAATGATGCTTAATGGAAGAGCTAACACCTTCCCCAAATGCATTTAAACCAGCTACAATTGCACTAGCAGATTCAGGGAGGTTGTATGAAAAAAAATTTTATCATCATGTCACCAGAAATTTTCTGTAGACTCCATCTTATGTATGTTCAACAGGATACTCTGCAGGAGAAATGGAAAATTACAATAACTTTTCTATGAGTTCCTTTTAGCCCACTATTCCAGCCGCTCAAAGCTTTCTAAACTTTCAGCTTTCTAGATGTAATTTTGATAAACTGGAAACAAAGAACAAATAGATCTAGTGTCTGACATCTGACTAGAAGTAGAGCTAAAAATGAAAGAAAAACTGGAAGTCGGAAAATGCAGTTCCCTCCCGTGTTCATTCTTGAAAGAAGACAATCACCCCAGTGCCTTGAAGAAGTCTAGAGATCTTAATATGAAAGGTTCTATAATATAACACTAGACAGGAAGAAAGTTTTGGAGAAAAATGGCTATTTAGACAATACCACGACTTCTGATGTGAAAACTCTGAGCAAATTTTCAACACATTATTTGCTGTGTTCCTGATACAACTAACTTTAATGATACTATTACAGCCTCTGAAGTTGGATACCTTTATAGATAACTGAAAGTGATAGAGATTCAGCAGTGAACGGAGAGATGATCATTGTTTTTAAAGGACATTGCGTCGTATCTCAAGGAGGTAAGTAAGAGCTCCTGGCAGCAGGTGAAAGAAATACAAATTCATTGTGGCAAGGGGAAAAGCCTCTCATGTGAGAGTTGTAGAGCTGCCGCTGCTCCACTATACAACTGATGAAAAGTCAAGTCATTCACCAAGACGAAAGCAGATGAACACACTGCAAGTTAAGAAATCCCTACCTTGCACTTCAACACAGAATTCCAGAACTTTATCTTTTCACAGTTAGAGAACCTCAAATTACTGAGTACGTCTTTAGTTCAGTTACTCTCCTGACATAAAATACAAAGTTGTAGAAGCAGAAAATGCACTCAACTCCCTTTGCACCTCCCCTGTGTCATGCTGTAGTTCCCAACCGTGATTCTTCTTTATGTAAGCAAACTGTAATTGTTTTCTTTTCCATTTCAATGGGAATAGAATTAAACCCCAAGCTGCTCAATTATAAATGTTGCCCATGCCTCACTTCCACTAACCATTTGTGATGACCTACCAGCGTGCAAGTGCCCCATCTGTGCCTGAAATATTACAACTTAAGACTTGCAAGTGAAAGCTTGCCACTTGCATTATTTTAACTCTGTCACAAAAGAGGTCACACAGCAGTTAAACCTTGTAATGATTCTGCAGGCAGCTAAAGGGTGTATCTCCCAACATAAAACAGGGCTGAGCTTCTAGCAAATAAATCACTTTTTTATGCAAAATACAACTACAGAATCCTTTCTTTTTCTTTTTTTACTACAAGTCTGTCTCTGAAAAGTCCTATTACTTGTTTCACTGTTGGCAACAGAGTAGAAAGTCCATTATTAGTGATTTCCAAAATGCTGTTAACAAGACTGGAGTGTAATTCATGCAAATAATTTTCATTTCTGAAAATATTTTTACTCCACTAAGGAAATTTAGTTTCCATGATGGTAAAAGCCACCAGTAAGAGATGGAACCAATCAAGGAAGAAGCAATTGCTTTTCTATTGCTGATCAGACAACAAATTGGAGCCAGTCAAGCTTCCACTGAAGCATCAGACTGCTGAATTAAAGAACAGCACTGTTAACTACTGATTCTTGTCAATCATGTGGCAACTTTTTCCAAAAAAGTGTTTAAGGCTTCACTTTCCTAAGCCGCAGAGATGCTACAGTAGTATTTTGAAACAGTACACAATGTTAGGCTTGAAATGATATACATATTCATTTTTGTCTGAAATATGTAACTAAACAGTCCATGATGAAAGAATCAAATTTCATGGCTAATAGGTTCACTGATTACTATGAATTGTTGGTATTTAATTAAAATACTTTTACTCAGCCAAGAAGGTCATTATTTTCAATGGAAGTTGGAACATTTTGTTGCATTCTCAGTCGTCATCACATCTTTGGCACACTAATTATTTCTCTCAAATCAACTACATTTGCATTGGAATTCTGTTGTGAATATAAAAATAATTAGAAAATTTCCAAAAGCGTTAACCTGCATGACTCAGTTCTGCTATTTAAACGCAACAGGCTTAATGAGGGGGGACACAGACAAGTAGGGTGTCTTTTTTGTTGGTTTTTTTTAAAGTTACACAGTTACACTTGAAAAAGAGCAAGAGTATTTATTTTTTTTCATCAGTTCGTGTAAGCACAGCTAATGGTCTACCTACGCAAGCTGGAACAATACCCAGAATGAGAGTTAAACATGCATATCAGATAGCTGAACATCTCATCTGGGACTTCTGAAGTTGCCTCAGAAACCCGGCTGTCTGGTTACACAAATTTATGGTAATTGAGTGTTCAAACACCCAGGTATACACGAATTATTGGTGGATCTGTGAGGAGAAGGCTTGACTTTAACTGACTGTAAAGCAACTACCTTGCTGCCAGGGCCAACAATGACCGCGCATCTCGGGAGGCGGCAGAGTCAGCAGCCCACCCAGAGCTGCCAGCTCTCCCTCGTGCTCCTCACCCGAGCAACGTGCTGCCTGGCACGGCTCTCCCCGCCCAAGGGCTGCCTGGCACCTCGGCACCCGCGCAGCACCGCCGCCGCTCCCAGGGAAGGGTCGAAAGGCAGAAGCACGGGGAGATCCCCGAAACCCATGAGGGGGACACTGGACACACAGAGTAACTCACATCAAAGGAGGATCTATAAAAAGCCAGTGTTTGCACTTGCTCCCTGTGACCCTGATACAGGATCTTAGCAGCACTTAAATGTGCTGGACCTGAATCCGTGAAACTGCCCTCAATGTTCAGTACATGAACAAATGATTCCTTGAATCACAGCATATATATGTGATAAATCATAACACGAGACTCTCCTCAAAGCATCCACATCATCATTCCACTGTAGTTCTCATATATTCAGCAAGGACAATATGTGGTAAAGAAAAAGTGGAAATTTTAAGAAACTGACGGTTCCTTAAAAACGTCACCTTACCCAAACAGGCTGTGCCCAGCATCTGATGGTGTCTGGCAGAGAGGCATCATTTATTAAACAGCATCTGCTGCCAGATTCTTCCAATAAGTTCCAAACAAATGCACAGCTAATAGAAAACACTGGCCTCTACACAAATCATATAGAAAACTACTCAGAATAGCAATTTTGTTATTAAACATTTATATCTCTCTGGAACATCTATGCTTATTTGGTTTATTAGATGGCAGCACTAAACACTAAGAAGCTGAAGATGGGATAAAAATCTTTGGTTTAACTACAAAAATTCACAGAGACAGCAAGTTAGTATGATTGGCCTTCAAAAAAAAATTTTTAGCATTTTTTTTGGTGTAACAGCAGCAACTGAGAAATTTCAAATGCTATCTATTAGAATCATTAAAAAGCGACAGATGCTAGGCCAGGTTGTACAGTATTAACCCTGACACTGCTTTCCAGAATGTACCCACTATAAAACCATCCAGACTTTTAGATTGCCTGTCCAGCTAACAGGGAGCAGAGAACAAAGATGCTTGCTCCTCTGGTATGATTTAATACTAATAAATGTGTGCACTGGCATGAGAAAGCTGTATTTCAAATACCATGCTGTAAAACAATAAAGTAGAAATTTCTGCTCCAGTAACACTGGCAAAAATCAGTTTTCTGCCTTTCATTACTGTTGTCAGAGGATTTACCTGTTTGCAAATCAGTACTGCTAATAAGATTTAACTCTAACCTGGTTTAAGGTCACAGTGGCTGACAATACTGCAAAGTAGCCATCATTCATTTCTAGATCCAAGCTCCTTGCCTTCTCTCTTTCAATCTGAAATAAACCAGCTGAATCGAACATAAACATCCTTGGCCACAATTCCTTTTCTGAAGGAGATTAAATCTGTAACTGGAATTGAGGATTTCATACTGTAAAATAGCAGGTGATCAATGCCTGAAGTCCGCGTGACAGAAAGATGCAGCACTGAAAGAGCACTGGGATTTGAAGGATGCGTAGAATGAAAAAGGCTCAAAGCTTTCCTCCACCTGCCACATAATCCTCATAAATCATAGAATCGTTAAGGTTTGAAAAGACCTCTAAGATGATCAAGTCCAACCGTCAACCCAACACTACCATGTCCCCTAATCCATGCCCTGAAGTGCCACATCTACGCATTTTTTGAACACCCCCAGGCACGGTGACTCCACCACCTCTCTGGGCAGCCTGTTCCAGTGCCTGACCACTCTTTCCGTAAAGACATTTTTCCTAATGTCCAATCTAAACCTCCCCTGGCACAGCTTGAGGCCATTTCCTCACATCCTATCACTAGTAACCTGGGAGAAGAGACCAACCCCCCCCTCACCACAACCTCCTTTCAGGCAGTTGCAGAGAGCGATAAGGTCTCCCCTCAGCCTCCTCTTCTCCGGGCTAAACCCCCCCAGCTCCCTCAGCCGCTCCCCATCACACTTGTTCTCAAATCTAACCCCGCAGGTCACACCTTCTTGCTGGTGGCTCTCCTGTGCACATTGACGGATACAGCCTCCAGTACGGAGTATCCAGCCCAGCTTAGGATACAAAATTTGTACATACTTAACATGGCTTTTAAATGGAATCAACTATTGCATTAAGATGGCTTAATAATATGACTAAATTGATAGTTAATAAGAATTCAATCACCTTTTTTTGTGAATTTGATATTCAAATACATGGGGAAAGTAAAAAACAGATTAGGAGGCTACACTAACTCATTGTAGAATCTGTGAGAATTACACTTTTCTAATCCAAACTAGGCTGGCTTTCATTTAAATTAACTCTATAGATCAGGGATGAGAGCGATCAGAACGTCCTTTCTAAACATTTACAGACTGGCTGCAGATGGGGATCGTGTTTTGGATTCACACTGCCACACTGAGAAAAAAAAACCAAACACTTTTACATTGTCGTAGTAACTCCTGAACATTTGTCTGTTTGGTTTATTAAGTTAGAAGTTACTGTGATATGACCAAACAAATAGCTACCAAAGTTGGAACGGCTCTTTCAATTAGCATTGTCATACAAACACGAACATTTGCGCTGTGAATGAGTAAGTGGCTGGTCCAGGCAAGAAGAGCGACTGCTGTCTGGGGGAGACTGAAGAACGACTGCGACGTTCGGATGCAATCACTCATGCCAGCTCCCCCCACTCACGCACAACCCTTTCCAAGACTGCATTGCGTATGCTCTCTCAAATCAGCCAAGCATTATCAGTTGGAAAGTATGACTGACATACTGCACATGGCTGGCTCCCTTCCCTCTCTGCGGTGGGAGCAATCCACAGCATCAGATCTCGAGCAGGGGAAGGTGAAGCTGGAGTGGCTTTACACTCTTACGCCGCAGCGAGGCAGAGGAGAGACCCCACGACACACTGCCCCACGCCTCCTGCGTGCCCCTGTCAGCCAGCCCTACAACAAGGAGCCCCAGCACTCCTCCCTCTCACCAGCATGGCCCTTGCACTGGGACATCCCATGGGTTGAGTCCTTTCCCGCAGTGACAAGGAGAAAGGCCACGTTGTTAGCCCGATGCTGGGCAGGGGAAGCACCCTAAGGGGCCCTCGCAGGAAGAGCAGCCTCTGAGGGCTCCCCAGTACTAGGGCACCGTCAGGAAACTGCCATCCGAGACGGCCAGCCGCATCTGGCACACAGAGAAAGCTATGGCACCGGGTGGCAGCTACATCCAGCACGCAGCTGTTGCGAGGACTGCCTTGTGAGATGTGTGCCTGGGACTGCCAAACCTGTTGGAGGTTTTAGATAATCGGTCAGTGGGAAAGTAGGGTATTTATTCTTGAGAGGTAAGTACAGCCTTCCCTTCCCCCTCCTCCCAATCCTAAAGTGACAAGCACACACACAAAAAATCCACCCAAACCACAATGGAAAACCATAAAATCTTTCCTAAAAGTGTTCACCTTTCCCTAAAGGTGAAAGCAGCCCAATGACAATTAGACATATCAGAGAAAAGGAGTGGAAGGCGAGAGTGAGGGGAAGGCAAATGGAGCCTGTAGAGCAGGAAGGCAGAAAAGAGCTTAAGATGTCAATAGCCACATGTTCAATTAGAATGGAGAAAGTCATGTTCCTGACCCTAAAATTACAGCACGCAAAAGAAATAAAGTAGTAACATCCATCTTTGTCCTGATTCTCATTGTGTCCTGACAGACCAAACAGAAAGTAACTCCAACGGTACAGTCACTGGACTAGCCAACCTGCACAAATGCATCATCAGGCTGAACTGAAGGAGAGTCTTTATTCAGGCAGCCAATGTCTGGCTCATTGTAAGCACTTAGATGCTTAAATCTTTAAACTTTGAATTTAAATGTTCAAAATTTTAGACATACCTAACTTGTTCAGATTGAAAGGTATCGTGCCATGTCCCGAGAGTAGGTTTAATGAAGATTTAATTAAGTCATCTGTTCTATTTTAGCGGCCTTTAATCCCCTTGACAAAACACCCTGTTGTTAGTATTGATAGGATAGGTTTGGCTTTGCTTTAGATGAAAGACTGGCCACCTCAGTGCCCGATTAAATAGAAGGGCAGACACCACTGTACCTTCTCGACAAAAGTGGAGCAGCGTATCTGACAAGTATGCAGACACTAGGGTCTCCTCCTCTCTGAACACTTAGCAGAACTCAAACTGAGTCAGCTGGGTTGCTAATAAAAGGGGAAACCGGAAAAAAAATCACATAATATTTAGAGGAAAAAATGCTGTTATAAATAAATGCATTAAGCTCCTCCTAGTAATTACCATACCTATTGGCAGCAGGTAAGGACTGTCTTGTCAGATGTCACAGAAATTTATGCTTTTATAGAGTATGAAATACAAAACCTCTCAAACCACTAAATTAAAAACAAAGGAGATTATCTCAATGCAATACATTTATTACTTTGATCTTTCATGCAGGTTACGATATTTTCAGTATCACTGGTATTAATTTAATTTTGTAAAAACTATTGTCCTATTTTATCAGGTTATTCTTGTGCACTGTAAGTAAATCTTATCAGAGGGTGTACTGATGATCAAAGTATCTTCAACAGACAGATTTAAAGCTGCCTGTAAATTGGAATGCTAAACCTACTGTTAACACATCCAAGGAAACAGCCTCAATAATTACATTACTTAACTATTTATGATAGGTCAAATTTGAAGTTAGCGTAATTTAGTATTTCTCTGAAGAGCTCCCAAATAGGATACTTTAGTTGACTTAGTGAGTAAATGAAACCAGATCTGATTGATGAGGTAGTAACACTGGAGATGTTCAGGCTTTGCAAGAATGGTGTTTTCTACTGCCATGCCTCACAGCACTCTGCAGAAATAATGAGATCACATTTTCACTTCTTATTGTCTGCACTGTCTTCATGCTGGGATAGCTACTGGTATGACTTAAGGACAGTGCTATAGATTAGAAGTGCCCATTCCCTCCTCTGTAATTACATCAGCATGTCTCTCCCAATAAACAACAGAAATGGGAATTGTACTATGAATAATGGGCTTGGATTCAATGCTGAGGAAACATAAGCAGGCAGAATTTAGGAAAAACTGGCAAACCTGAAAGCAGAAGATATTGGCGCTTTTTTTTCCCCCCTCTTCTTTTTTTTTTTTTTTTTAAAGCTAGAATAAGACAGGCCTAAGGTCACATTTGCATTTACCACATAAATACGTCTTGCTTCCATCTCAGCATCAGACAATATGTTAACAACTGTTAACTGTCAAAAAAATCAAGAAGCTTTAAATTACAGTAACTTCTATGACCCTCCAGTAAACAATTCAGCCTTTTATATAATACTGCTTTCTGTCCATGAACAGTACCTAACATTTAATTCCAGTTTGACAGACCTGGTTAGCTTTTTTTGTTTGACTCAGGAAGTTTTTCAAAAATATCACACAGCAGAGCCTAATTTTCCAGGAGAACTATACAATACAGTGTGTTACCTGTCAACACAAGAAGAAATTACACAATTATACTTGTGTATACTATATTGACTGAACTCAATACAATGTTTTTGGTAGGGAAAGATGCAGGTGGAGATAGAGTGGATTAGTACAGGATCATAGAATAATTTAGGCTGGAAAAGATCTTTATAGGTCATCTGGTCCATCCCCTGCTAGCAGGGCTAATGCCAGGTTAGGTAAGGGTGTTCAGGGACTTGTCCAGCCAAGTTTTTAATACCTTCAAGGATGTCGATCCCACAGACTTGGGTATTTGTCCACAGACTGGTCTGCTCATTTTTAAGACAGCAAATACAATGAAATCTTCCCTGAGATCCTGCTATTATTGAGTTGCTTATTAAAGACTAAGTTCACAGCATAAATTGATATAACTAGTTCACCTCAATGAATTTTGTTCTATTCTGATTTGTATCCAATACTTATTATTGAGACAGAGATCTTTTAATGGACACAGAAAGTAGTTTTCTACCCAGACAACTTTACTTAAGTTTTTATACTGCTTTTTTCCCTTGAATTCCTGAATAAATTCAGCAGAATCCAACCCACCTAAATAGCCTATGAAGGAACCAAGACCACTATACCTGTAAGATTTAGAAGCTCGATGATTTATTTTTGTTTGAGGCTTGTTTGCTTTATTCTGTTTTCAATTTCTTTTTTTTTTACTGGCAGAAATCAGAAAATTACCAGATACAGAATTTGCAAATGTTGTTTTCTTAGATTAGATTCTAGCATTGCCTTGTAAGACTGAACACAGAACTATCCTAAGTCTTCTTTTCTGAGAGGAAATGAATATATTTACCACAGAAAATGCAATTCAACATCTTTCTTTAAGTCTTGGGGCTATTTTCCTATAACATCTTGTTTGTCGGCAACACATGCAGAACTCCAGTGACACAGCTTTGAATCTCTCTGTAAATAATGACACTGAGAAAAAGCAACTACATTTAGTTTTAACGAAAGGAGATTTTGTTTATCACAGAGAAAAAAAAAGGGGGGAAAAAAAGGTTTTGTTCCACTTACTACACATCAAAATCGATTAGAAAACTACACAAGCAAATATTTGTGTTAGATTGTGCAAATACAGAGGCAGATTTCATTACTATGATTGTATCCCTCACTATGGGAACTAACATGGTCGTTTAAGAGACACCAATTTGTGTCTTTCAGCGGTGATTGTAAGAAGCCTACGTGGCATCTGCCCACTGCTCTGCCCTTTCTCTGACTTCTGAAATATTGCGAATCATTGTCCTGGAACTGCCTACTGCAATAAGCACACATTCATCAGATTTAACACCAACTTCCATCTCTTTAGTGAACTGTGGAGCGTAAAACTACACAGCACCAATTAGTGACAACAGATGTGACTAAAATTTCATAAAAGCTTTCAAGAAGTGACCTTTAAATAATAAAAATATCCCATGGTTTGAAATATCTGAGTCAGATATAACAGATGAGATGACTCTTCTGTACCCCCTTTTTTCTGCCTACTCGCTGGATATGCACTAATGAACCGAACATAACTGCCATCGTGAATCCAATTTATACATACAAGAACACAAGCAAAAATCCTAACAATTAGCAAATAAAGTATTGTGATTAACTTCCCCCAGGATACCTACCCACATTTCCCTATCTTTCCATAAAAAATGATCCTCCTAATAATTCCATTGGTATGTTGTAATTTTAGTGGTAGTGACCTAAAGAAATTAGCAAGGCAATGATTTCAAGATGAGGTGCTTTTTAAATTAGCAATTTTAAATCGTCAAATATAAATGAAAAAATGCAAATACAGAAACCCTGCTTCTCTTCTTACTATCATTAGCAAATTGCTTCAAGATGTGAAAATTTTCCACTAATAATGTCAAATTACATGTGTTTTGCCTAAGTCTAGTTTTCGTTTTACAGATCTGCTGCAACATTCACAATGTCTAGCACTGTCCTCCAAATCACCAGTACTATGGTGCCGAGATGCATTAAAAGCTTGCACTGGGGTTGGTGCGTGGCATATTAAATGGCATTTCAAATAATGTTGTTACATGTGCAATCCCTGGGAATTTCGTCATTGATTTTTGGACCTGCAGTCCTCCAACAAGGTGTTACAAGTCTACACCATGTTCTTGAGTGAGACATTCAGCACTTAAGTATCTGATTTAAAGATGAATTAAGTAAAATTGCCAGCACTTTATTATCCATTCCCTACATATCTGAGCTGCTCAAGAGGTCAAGTCTTCTTTCCACATACCAACAAAGAAATTACTTTAGAGCATATCCTTTGGTATCAGTTTGTCCTGCCTACAGAGATATGCTTGTACTTTTAACAGAAAAAGTTCCAGTGGATTTTCAAATCAGGCACCTAATGGGCACACAAACACAGAAAGTAGATTCTGCAAGGCATGGAACAGACTCATCCTGTCCACCACATCTTCCCCCATTAAAGTCTACTGGTAATGGGATAAGTAGACCTCTAGATGCAAAACACAAGAAATAGCATGTTCTCACTTTCACAGTATGCATACCTGGGTCTCCCTTAATAACACTAGGTTGATTTAATTCTGCCTATACAGGTAAAGTTTATTAGCTTTATCTGCAAATATTCATGCTGGCTGGAAGAGTCTGGCCTAGTGGAAGAAAAGCTGTTTATTGTATCTTCACCTAACCTGGCAGTTCCGCCAAATTACTTGCACTCAGGGTATCTGTAGATAGGTGTGAAAGAAATTACAGAGATACCTAGTCTATTTTTGTTTCTTTTTTCGCCTCAAAATTTACCCATTTCAGAAACCAAAGCAATGGCTTGGAATGAATAATATTCTGGGCTTCAAAACACATCTCATTTTCCCTATCAGTAACACAGAAGTTGCAAGAAATCTGGTACTACTCAAGAATAGCAACAGATAAAATTATAATTGTTGCCACATTTGATTCCATCATTATTGCTTTTTCAAGAATGACAAGAAGAAAGGGGTTTCCTTCTGGTTTGTCAGAAGATTGCTTCTTGCAGACTGTAGAAACTCAGCACAGATATTTTGTTAAAAACATTTGGTGAAGAGGAGACCTAAGGACCATATGGTTTACTGCAAAAGACTTCTCTTACAGCTCTGACACATCCTCCTCGAATACCAATCTTGTTAGTCTGTGGCTGGGGTCAATAATCCCTATGTGGAGGGAGCTATCCTCCCAGTGAGGCCCAGGTGCTTAAGAATCTGTGATTAGTTGCAGCAGGAACAAGAACTGGACAAAGTAAGTTGTTCCAGCCAATCTGGAATCCAAGAATGAAAACTTACCTAGAAGTAGCTGATAGTCTTTTAAACAAAGCTCACAGCAGCGGTTCCTGAATGGAGACACTGCAGGGTGCCTCCATGTCCACAGAGCTACATGTGCCACAACTGTGAAACATCTGTTAGTTCTTCTTGCTGCCCATCAGCCGGATTTTAAAGACTCCTCGTGTTTTTCGCATGTTTAAAAGATAGAAAAAAAACCCCTTTGGCACACTTTACATCAAATGATTCTTTTGTTTCAGTCACAAAAAAAACCCCTGCAGTTTAAAAACAAAAATCAGACTACTGCCAAACCAACAGGAGAGAACTCACAAGAAGTTTCTGAACCTGAAAATGTGACATCTGTAGCTCTGTTGCATACTTGATAACCCTAAAGCGGACACAACTGCTGTATTTTGAGGAGAGATGATTCTCCTACTTATCATGCCTGTCTTACTTGACATGAAGATTATCTTACCCTCTCTTTAGTTGTATTTTCTTACTTGTAAATAAGTATAGGGTAATTCCAAACATCACAAGAATATAGTGAAATGCATCTCATTGACAATTAAACAACTCTGACTGCAAAACCCAAACACTTCCAACTGTTTCAGATGTCAGCTTTCCTTCTCAGCCTACAGAGCCTGGGTTTCCTAGAGGTACGATATTTCTTCTTTATGTATTTCTTAACAAACATTTTTCACTAGGCAGAGTTAATCTGATTAAATGAACTCCATTTATGGTATAAGGTTGATGTGGTAAATAGCCTGCTTCTACATTTTAAAAGTAAAGCTAGATCACATGAATTCTGAAGCTAATTCAAACTTCAAAGTCTTTCAGATTTTAAGGAAAAAAATTTGAGTTTAAATGAGAAATATGAAATATATATTCACATAAACACACACACTAACCGTACTTTTAAGATCATTAATTTTTCTTTATAATGTTCAGGGACATAAATTTTTCATAAATTTACCCCCCTATATTTAACATCCACTGTTAACTTGTATGGTCTACCTGTACTTTTCTCCATAAGAGTTCAAGGAAAAATAAGTGCTTTGTGAAGGAATCACGTTACTCACATTGTTACTTAAAAAACAAAAACTAAAACAAACAAAACAAAAAAAAAAAAAAAAAGAAAAAAAAACACACAAAACCAAACCAAAACCAAACAACAACAAAATCCACCCCAGTAATGTAACCTCACTGACTGTTTTTCCTGTGAAAACACTTACCACAGTTGGCTCTTTCAGGAATCAAAGGTCATTAACAGATGAAGAGTCCTGTAAATGACTTCAAAGTTGTCAGAGATTTAGTTTTAAATCTAATAAATTATTTCTGTATTGTACACACTGAATCAGCTTTGGCTTATAAAATTTACCTTGCATAAATATTGCACATGCTACAATATGCAAATTTAATAAAATAAACATGAAACACATTAACAGGAGCACGACAGTTTATCCCACCTTCTGCAGAATGCATTCGTGGAATTCCATAAAGCATATTAACAGCAGAAGTTTGACCCAAAGATGGATGTTTATCCTCATTCCTGGCTATCACAACAGCAACCCTTTAAAAAGCAATTTAGAAATACAGGGAGTTCATGTACATCTAGGCACTTATTTCATTATCTGCCACGAAGAAAGGCAGCAATGGGAGAGAGACGATCTCCTTTCCTCCTCTACATCTTGCCCAGAAAGGCATTAAGCTGTTCTGCAGCTGTCCTGCCACGTGTCACCATGTGTTTGGGAAGGACCAGGTAGCAGCTCTTTAAAGACAGCTAACCAGATGCCTCTCAGAGGAGACTAATTAGTCTGCTGCAAACACCAGCAAAAAATTCAGCTATACTTGAGTGCAAGCCAGATCCCAGCATAAACCCCAAAGCACAGGGAAGGAAGACAAAAGTAAAGGTCTCTTCAGACCTGCATATTGAATTAGCTTTGTTATATATTTAAATAATAACATGAGCCCTGAAAACTACCTAATTCCGTCTCTTGGTTAATATCCTCCTCAATTTCTCTTGTAAATGAAATGAGACAGTTAATCTTTTGAACATAAAGAACATGAAGCAATCCCTGCTCTGGCATCACGCCATGCTTATGGCCCTTAAAAACCCCTGGTACTCAACAATTATTGTCTCCTAGATCAGTGAGACACATGGAAATGACATAGCGATGTCCTCCGCAATACTTCCTTTACTTGACAGTCATGTTATACAAAACTGTTTTATACCAAGGTTACTAAAAAAGTAAATCAATATCTAGGCTAAACAAAAAAGCCACATAAAAATATTCAAGAATACCATTATAAAAAAAAAAGATTTTAAAATAGCATCTGCTTCCGATACTTCTGTCTGTCTCCACACTGCATAGAATTGGTGAAGCACTCACAAGGAACATGGGATGGCCTCACTAACCTTGAGAAATCTATAAGAGAAATTTGCCTGCCCAAGCAAGTGCTTGACTCTCAAAAATAACTTCCTGAAACGTAACCAGCGTGCAAGAGTTCAGCCAACTGGTGGATTTTAACTAGGCGAAATCGGTACATTTTTATGATGAAATTGACAGCTTTGGCTCTACACTTCATCTTTTAAGTGCCACGTACACCTGAGCTGGAGCACATCAATAGTATCATTGATTTTTTTTTCACTTCAGTGAAATTACTCATTTTCTGAAGTTGCAATGATACGGCAAAATTAAAGCAGCTATTTGGATACTTGAGACCATTAGCTCAGTCCTCCTTAAGATACGTGCCTTGACTGTATATGGCTAAAGCTTTAATGACACTTCTTCATGGTTCCTTTCCTTGTCTCCTACTGAAGCTCTCACTCAAAACCACCAACGTGCAAAAAAATAAATATATTCTTTACAAATTGAAGAGAACCTGGAGGAAAAATGTAACATGGATCAGGCTTCATGCTGGCTTTTCCTCCTCGCTGTTGAGAATAATCTCAAACATTATCCATATTATTACTAGTCAGGTCTTGAGCTTCTGCTGCTCCAAACCTGCTTCTTCCATAGTTAGAAAATCTTTTTAACTGCAGGTGTATTATGGAAACTTAGTTTTGACCTAACATTCATGCCTGAATCCTATATGTTCTCTGGCCTTTACTTGGTAATTTTATTGTTCTAATAATGGTCTAATGATGTCCACAGGACATCTTACTTGAACACAAAACCTTCTTTCTGAGCTGAAGTCTACAATGTTGTTAGCTGTCCCATTTCACTTGTTTCTCTAATTTGGATCTCACCCAGTAAGTGAGATGTCAAAACCTGCTACTTCATTGTCTACTTTCAAACATTTCAGAGCCGTCCATATACACTGCATTACGATGTTAGGAAAACGTGGGATTTCAAACAGGAGACGGCGAGAACACACAGATGATGCCTAAAAGTTTGACAGGATTGAGTGTCTGAGGATTATAAAACAGGGATTTGTTTTTAATTGAATATATCACCCTCCTGCAACAATGAAAGGGAATCTGTTATTATCTAAATGAAGTTAGGGATTTTCTTTTTTTAAATAAATTGCTAGATGCTAGCATACTGAAACAGAGGAACGGTTACTTTACAAATAGGCTAATTAATTTTAAATGCATGCTTTGCGTTGTTCAGAAGACTAAATATGTTGTAATAATTAAGCATGAAAACAATATTTTCTCCATTCATAGAGCACAGAATGAACAATAGTTATCCAAAAATAATGTTTATGTTTCATTATTTACATACAAGTAGGGATTTAAGGGTACATAAAGGTAAATATGTGGGATGGAATCCATAAAATTTCAAATCAAATTTTATTTCCCGGTTTCTAGATCATCTTAAGAATCAGACTTTCTTTCAGAAATCATTCTTCAAAAGGTCACCACTCCCTCCCCACTTCACACCACACACAGCTGCTACAACAGTTGGTGAAATTTATTTGATTTTCTTTTTTCCCCCTCTGCATTTCTTCTCTGATTTTTTTCTTTAAACAATAGGGAAAACAGTGGACAAAAGGAAATAGGTGGGGGTTTTGTAAGTTAATTTTGTTTGCCCGTTTAAAACTTAGACTGGAATCTCAAGCACATTTAGTAAAGCTCAGCTCATATCAGTACAACTGTTTCCTGTGTGCTTTGGTGTATTCATAATAAAGTTTCATAACACAGGCAAAAAAAGCTTTAAATTATTTCTTCTTCAGTCTTACTAGGTGACAGGAATCTCTAAACCATATTTACAGCAGTAAGTAATAACTTAAGAATTTAATATTAGCAATGTTTTCTTAGGATTAATCCTTATCTTACACAGAGTGCTTAATTACTAAAGTATGACTGATCCCAAACAACTACATCTGCATTAAATTCAGTTCTCCTATGATCAACAGGTCAAGCTCACTTCTGCCTATTCCTACAAGAAAAAAATAAAATTGTCAGTCCTTATTATCAGGATAACATTTGGACTCCAATCTCAAGACTTCTGTAGTCTTTTCATGGTATTTTTCATGAATTAGGCTTTGCAGACAGGCCTAATGTTACACAGGAGAAAAATACTGATAATGGGCAGAATTAATTAGCAGAGAGCATCATATTAAGAAGGCTTTTAGTGTACACACTAACAAATATATGCCCTAGCAATGTCTGTTGAAACATTATGTTCACTTAAATTTCACTGGGGGAAAAAAAAAAAAACCAAAAACAAAAACCAAAAAATGCCCACATTGTTTTGTTTGTTTTTACAAAGTATACAAAAGTTGCATTCCTTAAAACATCTTCTACATTCACATTTCTTTCTAACCAGCAGTGGTTTAGATCAATGTCAAAACAAAAATAGACATTTATTAAATGCAAGGAGGCCACAGATTTAGCCAGAATGGTTTCTTTTTTTTTTTTTTTTTTTTGGGGGGGGGGGGGGGCGGGGGGGGGAGGGACTATGCATCAAGCTGCTACACAAAATTTCATGGAAATCAGTGGGTTCATCAGCACCCAAAGCAATTGCAAAGAAATAGTTTTCTAACATGTATGGTCTGAAAAAGAAAACTCATTTATTAGGGCACTATGCTTTGAACATTTTTTATATGGTACAAAATTTCCTCCCTAAAGCTAGCAGTTACAGTTTAAAGTGAATTACAGAATATAATAAAAGCCTTAAAATCACAGGGAATTTTTCAAATGATTATGCTGGCTTTGGAAAAAATACCTCACGCACGTAATTACTTGCAGTTCGAATACCTCGAGTTCATGTAGCTTTTAAAAAAATTCCCATCTATTCATTTTGCTTGTGTATCACTATCAATACTCAACCTCATGATAACATTCCTGCTTTCTTAGGTGTGCAGAAACAGACCTCACGCAGTGTCACAATCCATGCTGCTCTCACAGGGAGAGCAGCCCTTCAGGAAGACTAGTAGTTGCCGCCTCCTCCAGAGCAGATGGAGGTGTCAGCGCCGTCCTCTCTCTGACCTGACCTCTACTTTGAGGAACACTTTTAAGCCTGTATTGCTACTAACATAAGGAGTTCTGTCATTCCTTTGAAATTTATCTTAAACTCTATATGTTGAAAAATGGACTAATAATAATCTAGTATAACAATTCCTACATGATTTCAACCGTTATTTTCAAAAAGCTGCCCCGAAATCTTTATAGATCTTACAGATGTTTCACAGTCATTCACACGACGCAAAGGTCGTTATTTAGATTAGTCAGGAGACAAACAAATTGCTAGCTATATACGTAGAGATTTCTATCTGTCTGTATGAATACAAGGGATTTATTTGTTCCAAAAGCTTGCAAATTTTGATTACCCTGACTCTGCCATAGAGGCTGGACACGTGTGAGGATTTGTCGTCAATCCTTACTGAACGCGAAGCTAACTAAAGCAGCTTAGATAGAATCTTTTAGTTTATGGAAGAGAACTAATCTTGGATGCAGTACAATGTGTACAACCTTGAATCGCTATAGTGATTTTATCACCCTACTCTTTTCATCATCTACGTATTATAATTGCAGCCAGACTGTAACCCCATTCTCCTATGCTGCAGCGTCCCATCAATTTACAGTGCCCAGAGCCAGCGCCACTGTTTGAAAAAGGCACGGTCAGATCTCTCACTCATCTGTGTCTCCTCAAATAAAGCTGTGGAAATCATCCATCTAAATCCTCCCTGATCGCCTTGCCGTGATCTCACTTCCAGAGCTGTTCAAACATATGGCCAGCTATCAGACCATATCTGACCTCACATTTACCAGAAATGTTTAGAACAGCTCAGTGTCCTTTCTTTGTCTGTAATTTCAATTTATACATATGTCATTCCCTTCAGACATTATTACCCACTGAAGTAGAAAATCATATCTGTATACATTAGAAGAATAACACTGCTACAGAAAATGTGAAAACTATTGCACGATAAATCCTCTATGCTGCCTGCAAGAAAAAACACAACTCATAAAACAGACAAAGTCCGTATAAATGCACATCTTGTAAACTTCGTAGGCCAAGGTTCCTCATATATCAAATCACAGGAAAAAGGGGCGAGAATGACTGTGAATTTTTGGCTGTTATTTCAAAACCAGGTCTGCTGAGCTATATGCTTATTGGCAGAGTTTAGCTTCCACAGTGGCTAGAAAACTTCAGTTTCATGAAGTCAGGCAGGCATCTACTGAATCTGATTCTTGAAAAAAACAAAACAAAACAAAACAAAACTTTACCTGTGCGACGGTAAAGCATTGTTACACCTCACTGTCCTATCCAAACAAAATGGAAATATATTACCTTGAAGCAAGAAAGTATCTATAAAATGATAAGGGAGGTTCTCAGATTTCAGGTGCTTTCATTAGGAAACTATGTTTCATGAACTAAACAGATATATAATATTTTTAAAGCATTTCTGAGAAATTTTTGCTTTGTAATCGAGATACTTGAAACCCCATTTAAGAAAAATACTTTGTACAAAAGCAAATTGATGATTTGGTGACTTGCAGAAGCTGCAGCCCTTGTTCCAGCTGACTTCCACTAACTTTCCTGCCAGTCAGTGAGAACCGTGTGACAGAATTTGTAGAGAAAACCACGGTGCTGACAGGCTGGAGTAATTAGAGAGTGAAACCAAGTTAGGTTGGTTATGCTTATGCTCTCACTATTCTAGCTCAAGGAGTATTTACATAGGAACTCTAACAGAGAATAAATGCATATATGGAAGAATTATTGCTGTACTTCCTGGTGAATGAATACATGAAATACTGAAGCATAGATTACATACACAAAGAAAGCTTCTGAGAGAGCATGAGCTTCAAAGGAATACAGCAGAAATGATAAAGTTAATTTGTTACAGTAAAAGTCAACATTGCATGCAGGATAGCTTAGAGCCAATACTTATTTCCTGATTTTATTTGGACACATTACTACTGGCTAAAGGTAATGTGAACATAAAGCCTGATTCTGGACATAGGCTAGAACAACCTGATTAGAAGAGAGCTAAAAAGTATTTCTAGGAGGAGAAGAATTCTGTTACCTTTGCTGAAATGTGTATAAATACACATACATATACAAATATAGTATACAGAAAAGCACGTATACATACATACAGTATAAATATATATACTTGTATTTATATCTATATACAAGCAGACTATAAAATTGTCAAAAACATTTGGACATTTCTTCTGTATTACATAACTGAATATATATAGGCTTATGTATATATAATGAAAAGTTAGTCCTGATAAGCAGTTTTATTTATTATTTTATGTCAACTACTAGGCTAACTTCAATTACAGCTCAAGCGTTAATGCAACCATAAAATATACAGCAGCAAACACAGTAAAGGTGATTTGAGGTAAAACCAATTTAAGTACTCTGATTTATCCTAGTAACACTGCACCCATCGTCCCACCAACAGGGCAATTTGTTTATGATGTATTTGTGGACTCCTCATTAGACATTTCTGAGTTTAGGAAAATATGGGATAGAGAAAAGCTGGAGTAAAAGATCTGCGAAGCCTACCTGGAACTTCTGAACGAAGATCAAAATAATTCTTTTTGCACTGCAATTTCCATTTCCTCTTACTGATTATAAGTTCTAGGTTCTAAGAACATATAAATTAACTCTGCATTTCCTATCTTAATACAGGCAGAAATTGCCAGGCTAACCTTATCTGGTTTACAATTTTTAATAGTCATATTTCCAGAGTAATATGACAACTTTTATGTATTTGCTAGTTGCATATTGTTTTTTATATCTTATCTGCATGTGTGATACACCTTCATTTTATCTTTCATAGTGAAGCAATATAAACTTGTCTTCCTCATTTAGGTGGATACTCAAGGAAACAGAGGCAAGATAGCCAGTAGCGTCACTAAATCCTGTTATTTTACCAAGAGCAGTTGTTCAGAATGCAAGGATCTCAAATGTCAGATTTTGTTTCTTTTTCAGAAAACATATTTTGTCTTCCTCAAATTGCAAAGTGAGATATATACTGCTAAAGGTTTCAAACACTAAGAGCTAAAGAGTTAAAGGTACCCAATATGAAATGAACCCTCTCATTTCTCATCATTTGCTGTGATATCTCTAATCACACTATGTATTTCCTCATTGGATTCAGCAAAATCACTCGAGCTTTTTGTGTTCTGAAAGCCTGAACAAATGGATTAGCATATTGAAATCTGCACCTCAAAAAAAGATAAAGGAAGTACTTTTATTTCCTTTTGTTTAGCCCAATGAGGGAATTAAAATTATATATGGAAACTAGAATTATAGCAGGATCCCAGACAGCTAACATATAGTTTCAAAAGAATATCCCAGACAAACAAGAAATTATAAAATAAACATATTCCCTTCAGCTACGTAGAACATATGCAGCGCACTCTGCGTCAACTCTAGTTCTATCAAAATTACTTCTATGTTACAACTTTCTGCGTATATTCTAATTTAAATGTGTTAAAACCAAATGAAAAAAATGCCACTGATCTTTGTGCCCTATTGAAAACTTTTCGTAAAAAAAAGTCTAGATTTTTTATCATGCAATTTATGTAACTAATAATTCCTTGAAATTCAGGGTGAGAATAAAAGCTTGGGTGAAATCCTAGGCCTGGAAATGCTAATTTTCAATTTCACACCAAGTCAGCAAACCAGAAACCAAAAAAATTTAATCTAACTAAACCAAAGAAATAAAACTGGCACCTCTACCAAAACGTTTTGGTGAACACATGAGATACTTTAAGAATCCTATCAGATCAACCAGTTACGGGTAATTGCACTTTCATTAGGAAGGTTTGTACTCGAACCGCTGCTAGGAACCCTACACAGCTGAGTGCAAGCTGCACTATGAGGAGCTACCTAGGGAGAAAAAGTTTTAGGCATACTTATGCATTTCAAGTCAAGATGCAGTCATAACTTCTGCATTTTATTTGACAGAGTTAATGCTGATTATCAAATAACCGCTCTTTAACTGCCAGCTGGAGGGAAGTGCAGACTGATTTGGAATAAAGTAATTGACACAGATCTAAAAACATCACTTTGCTATGCACAAGAGAAATGATGTTTGCTTATTTTTCTACACATTGAAGGACAGCTTGAATGATTCATCCTTAAATGAATAAACAAAAGTGGAGGGGGGCATGTCTGGATTGAAATGCACCATAATTTCCTTTAAAAACTTGCTGTGGACATAGAGCTACACTGTGTTGTGACAATGAATGTGAGCAGGACAAACACTAGACACATGCAGTCAAAGTACAAATGCATAGGACTAGACTTTAGTGTTGAAGATGGGGGAAAGCACAAGCAAGAATTGCTGGTTTCATAGTATCATCTATTTTGAAAGTATAATTGCTTCGCAGCATCAACAGTGGACTCCCTCAAGCCATGCTCAAGTCTTCTTCAGTAATTCACAAAGTAATTACGTTCTCAGTTTAGAAGAATGTATGGTAGCAGTTTGGTATAATTTCTATTTTAGGACTAAACCATGTTCAGTGCACATTTGCACATCGTATAGCTCGTTCAGTGGTTAAAAGCCATATTGTAGGGAGGAAAAATAGCTAATTTATTCAGTCCTTTTAGAATTAGATTTCATACTGAAAACTTCTGAAAAGTGCTAAACACCTCCAGCTCCCATAGGCTCCAATGATGCCTGAAATGCAGAAAGACTGAAATCATCTTCAAAACCTAACAGGCACAGATTAAGA
This sequence comes from Morus bassanus, assembly GCA_031468815.1. NCBI lineage: Eukaryota > Metazoa > Chordata > Aves > Suliformes > Sulidae > Morus > Morus bassanus. Next base: position 12,369,665 of record CM062583.1, read on the forward strand.
TCCTCATATTTGAACTTTTTCAGGCAGATAAATGAAGAGGCTCTGTATGAACTGAGGCTCATAAAAGGAAAACCTTCAAAATTAGTGTTTATTCAGCAAGAAAAATAAATGTTATATCTACCTTGAGCAGAGGAATAAATCTACTTAAGTCAATAAGAACTAATGAAATGAATGGAACTAACATTGATTTCAGGGCAGCCAGGACTTCACCCAATGTATTCACTCTGAACAAAACCGTATAAACACATTAATTGACTGCAAAGTTAGGGATTCAGAAAGATACAATATAAATTCCACTGACATTTTTTTAAACCAATACTTTTGACTCAAGCCTTATTGTTATTTGAACTAATTTTCTCTTTAAGTTCTACATGCTGAATTGAGTCAATAAACTATTATTACCAAGTTTATTTCTATGAAAATCAAACCATACTTTATTCAATAAAAACATAGGTGCTTTCAGTTTATTCACAGCACATGACCAGCCGCGAATACTGGTCAGATGTGGAACTTTGTTGCATTCAACGTACTTTGTGTTTCCATTTTAATTATTATTCTAAAGAGGTATTTTGTAACCTGATTATTTTTAAACTATTTAATACTTATCAATAAATGCGTAACGCAGAGAATTATTTGTAAATTATTATCAAATCTAGGCCTAGGAAAAGAGAAAGATCCAGAATTACCACTTCTAAAAACAGCGAAAAAAATGTCATTAAGTGCAGCACAAATAGCAGTGGCAGACTTCTTCCTAACTTGAGACTTTATATAAAATAGACATTTAAGTTTTGAGACAATGCAAGTCAATCCCACATCCAAGAACTGTAACAAGAGAAGTAAGAAATGTATTAATCATTGATAGATAAAGAAGTGTCATCACAGTTAACGACTTAAGCTGAAATGTAAATATAAAGTACATATGTTCAAATGGATTAAAATTATCTCAATGTATAGAGAAAGTTTTCAATAAAAAACTTGGGCTGAAGTGTAAGTTCTAATGACAGCCATACACATACATATCTAAAATTTAAGAATTAATAATATTTATTTATTTTTTAATTTATTTATTTTAAAATTTATTTATTTTTAATTTTTTATTTTTATTTTGTTATTTTAAAATTTATTTATTGATATAAAGGAACTGGGAAGACCTCAGGAAATGATTCTGTCATTTTTAGCCACGGTGCCAATGTGATCAACAATATTCAAAGTCCATTTTATAAACTTACATATGTAGCAGGGACCAAAGAGACGAGACTCTAAGACATCTCTATACAAAAGTCTCCTTTACTTTTGTTCATGTACTTTACACACTAGGAATTTCCTATAAGCACACAGGAAGAGTTACAGGAGTTCACACCAGTTTTCAAATGATAGAAGCCCTTCACCAGTAGAAAAAGAGCCAACATTTCATCACTTCAGCTAGACAATTGTTAAGCATCACAGCCCAAATAGGACAGAGAAGCATTTTCTTTCAGTTCTCACTGTGATGGGTTTCATTCCTCAAAAGATAGCAGTGGAATTTCAATGTTTTTATTAGAGGGACTTTTATTATTTCAATTCAAAAAGTAGAGATGACTTCATAAGAAAAAATAAAAAACCCACTTATATTTTTGTTGTTGCAACAGATGTGATGGTATTAAGGTATAAAGGCGAATACATGCATTGGTGTCAATCAATGCTACTTCATTATCGAGTAAACATGTCCCATAGGATCTAAATAAAATTAAAAAAAAAAATCTACCTTATAAACCATATAGGGACCATGGTTCTTTTATAATGAATGACTGGATTATTTTATACATGGCATTACAAAAAATAACTGCAGTACTCATGATCATTGCATATATAAATTCACACACTGCTTTGTAAGGTTCATTATATTGGTTAGTTTTAGATACAAAAACATATTTCAGCTACATGAGAAATGCAAGGGATTACTAATTCAACTACAGTCAGCAAAATGAATGTGTTGCACAACCAAGCTGCACCCTACGGGAACTGGAAAGACGTGCGAGGCATTCTGCTTTGTTTAAAAATCCATGTGGCACTGTATCCACGTAGGCTGATTGAATTTGATTCCTATCTATAAAAATACTACTTGTAGTCTACTGGACTGGATTTCAAGAAATGTTCTTAATTAAATTATTGCTTGAAAGATATTGCAGAAAATTAAGCTTGTTACCCTATGTCCCTTTAAAGTTTGCACTATAACATTTAGATTTTTAATCTCCTTTTATTTTTTTAATAATAGAAAATATACATTTGTCTGGTATACTTAAACTTAAATAATTCTCCTAGCAATCAGGGTTGGAAGGAATATTAAAATAATTCATGAGCATATTACTTAATCAAGCTACATGCAAGACAATTAAAGGCATTTCTACTAAGGTAGTTCATGCTTCCTAGAATCATGGAAAGGGCAATCAGTTCTTCTCAATTTTATGAAAGACTTTTACCCTTCCAAATTATTAAATGATTAATTGTGAAATCCAGATTATTAAGTGTTATGAAAATATTAAGATATTGTACTTAAGATTCAAAGCCATGTGCTTCAGGTGTATCCTAACTATGTGTAGCAGCATTGTGAATACATTAGACAGAGTGTGAGGAAGGGAATATTATTGTTCCATCGTACAGGCCAAACAGGAGAGTTTATTGTTTTATTGACATTTATTTTTTTATTACCAGCACTACTGCAACCAATCTGCTATCACTGACAGACAGGTATAGGTATAAGTTTGATGGTTACTGCACCTGAATTACAGAAATTCCTGTAGGAAGAAGAAAAGCACGAAGGCAAGGAGCAGCTACCAAGTATGAATGATGCTTTTTGAATGACTCCATCTGATACTTCCACTCCCCTCTCCCTGCAAAAACTGTGGTGTAAGAATAGGGTGAACGTGAGAAAGAACAAAGTGAAATGTTTCTGTGGGAGCCTGGAAAGAAAACATACAGATTAATACAATGATTTTACTTATTGAATAGTTTCAGCATAATTACAGCTATATCAAGGCTGTCATAGTGAGGCATCAACAGTGCCATCATAATGCCTACATAAAAGGTGACTCATCAGAGCCCCGAAATTCAAGTGAAACACTTACTGTCACTTGAAAGGGTTTAGGAAATGAAAGCAAATTTATGCAGCCTAACAGACTAACTTACTATGCCATTTTAATTATTTTTCATTCAGACAGGTTTTTCTTGGCACGTAAAACCAATGCAACAAGGAGTTTCTTCTGAAAACCATGTAGCAAGATGGTATCTATTAAGGATGCAAGAGTAAAAACAGAAGAGAAAAAAAGGAAAAAAGAAGACATGTCATCTAAGACGCTACATATTAAAGCTCAGATTTACAGAAAGGGGAACAAGGGAAAGAATTAGGAGAGCCTGCAGGCCTTTAAATTTATACATAGTCACTCAATGAATGGACATATTTTGCTGGAAATGTGCTGGACTTGTGTGACAACGATTATTCCTAAGGCTGTAAGTAAGTAAATTTACAAGCCATTCAAAAAAAAGTAAGTAAAAAAAAAAAAGTAAATTTATAAGCCATTCAAAAAAGCACATAATATTTCAACAGTTATTCAGTATTCCAAAAACATAAAATCTGGACAAAAAAAAGCCACAACATTTTTTATATAATGCAGAACTTTGTATATGTCATGTCTGTGAACATCCAGTGATCTGAGAGAGCAGCACAGTGACTGCCAGCTCCCTGGGACACGACACTTCCAGTGGCCGATCCCCAGCTCAACAGATGAGCCCCGGCACCACTTCCCTCCTGCCTGCACCCCGCTCCACCCTGGGAAAGCAATGGTACCCATGCCGGTGGTTTTGCCTTGTTTGTTCTCATACAGGCTAACAGTATTTTCAGCTATGGAACTGTATGCATTTGTGTCATATAGCAGGAAAGCACAGGGAGAGCGTCTTAGAACTGACAAAAAAAAAATCAAAAAGGCTTTTTTAACAAAAAAGGTATACTTTAACAATCCTGTGCAGAGTCTATTACAAACGTTCTTTATTGTTGGAAAATGTATATCTTAAAAACTTTCCGTGAAGTACAGGAAATTCATCTTCCTAGACCTCGAGTAGGTGGGATTGGCTAATACAGCTAGAAAGAGATTCGATCTTAAATGCATCTGTTTAGATATTGTTTCAATTTTGATACAGCCTAACAACAGAATAAGCTAGAGAACTCTCTTAAGATTTTGTGAATTGCATTTTGATAGCACAAAAAGCATTACGAGAAAATCTATGAAAACCCATGCGCTTTGGGCAGATACATACATCCTTTACTGGCTCTCCAGCATCATGTTTAAATATCAGTGAAAACACTGTTTCAACAAAAGAGAAAGTTCTTTCAGTTCTTTCTTGTATTTTTTAAAAAATGGTATAATCTATAATATTTAATCTATAAAGTTATACTGCTTAAGTATAGACATAGTAAAGCCAAATGTTCCAATAAACAACACAAAAAGGGCCATTTCCTTTGAGTGAAATTCTGAAAAAAAATATTAAATTTCAGAGTAACAGACTCTGATTTCAATAGAAATTTCCATTTTCCGATCAGTTCTCAAAAACATATTTCTATAGCATTACCATACACTAGAGTTTATTTTCTTTCACAAAACCTAAAACAGTTGGTCTAAAGTTATAATCTTCAATAAATGTACTTAATATGCTTAATGGTTTGTCAAGGTCAGCAACAAACTACCTCCTCAGATGCTTTTGGAAATTATTCCTCACAATCCATGCATTATGAAAAAATACAAGGGAAAATAACTGGCCGAAAATTATGATACATATTGAATAATTGAGATGCTACAGACTGTCAAGTTGCTTATTCCAGAAATATTAAAATAAATTGTACTGAAATTAAATATCTGCTAGAAGTAGCAGAGATAGAGACAAATACTGGAGACTAATCTCCTGGCCAGAGCAGAGATTTTCAATGGAAAGTTTAATACTAAAATATTTTACTAAGAGCTCAGTCCTTGTGTGTGGTTCACTCTTAGAACTGTTGATGTAGGGCAGAGAGTGCATACTCTCTTCCGCTTAGATGGGAACAAAGTATGAAACTACGTCCGTGTATGAAAATCAACCACAGACCAAGTATTCTTTGTTTGGGGCACTAAGGCACCTTCAGACAGAGGTTTTTTAAAATATTAAACTTGTTAGATTTCAGTTCCAGTTACATTTTGTAAAGTAATGTAGGAATGTAACCTACATAGTAACTGCTTCAAGCAAAGCATCCTTCCAAGCAACATCCCAGGATTAGATTGCACTAGCCTACTCTAACAGTAAAGTCACCTGTCATGTGGCATTGCACCAGCTATGAGTAATCTGTGTTCTTTCATCTCAGCTTTCAACTAACGTGGCAGTTTTGAATACAAGTCTCTTCCTCAGCAGAAAATAAAACAGAAATTAAGTGAGAATAAGCCCAGCAAAAGTGCTTGCAATGCATTAAGGCTGCTGTACAACGACACCAAAACTTATTTCTGTGTGGCTGCTCCTACCCACTTCTATTGTAAAGTACAGTAAAGAGACTTTTTTTTTTTTAAGTTATATAACAAGAACCCAAAATAAAGCATTCACACGCTCACTTGCCTTGTAAAAGCACAAAAAGCTTCAAGCAAAAATAGCATAGAGCTGTTAATTAGTTTTCAAGGGTTAGAATCCGCCACCATAAAATGGGACAGAAACTGGAAAGAAGAAAAGGAAGAATACTCTCCAGAAGACTTCAAGGGTCTGAACAAAAAGTTAGTCTCCAGCTCTCACACTCTGCATCTTGTACTCAAACATTCATCTAAAAGGAAGTAAGCAGTGACAAAATGCAATCATCTTGACTGAAGAAAATGAAGGCATAAAACAGAAAAACTGGCATTTTACAGGTGATAATCATAGATATAATAGATCAAGGATGAGCAAAGAAATAAAATATGTTTGAAAGTATACATATACTCAACTTCCAGGACAAAACCACTGTTTGACAGTAAGCGCCAGGGAAATTTGTTTCACTGATTGCGGATTAGATCTTTCTTGTGCTTTTATAGGTTGTGGGACTCTTTGAGGACTTTATCAGTTGAAGCTAGAATTAATTCCTTTGGTCTTTTTCTCTTCACACATAAACAGAGGAGACGTCTCTGAAGACATACTGAGAAGCAGACAGATTACTAAAGGCTGTTTTTTAAAAGGCAATTGCTGCTATATGCCCCTAGAACTCATCTCTGAAAACCACCTTCAGTCCAAAGAATATTTTCCAGAACTCCACAAAGTATCTGATTTTTACCAGGGAAGAGTGTGTTGATTTGCTAAATAAAGTGTTTTTCAATTTTAACTCAAGGATTTTCCTTTTTTCTTAATCACTTATACAAACAGAAACAAACACACACACCACTTAGAGCGAACAATCAAGTTCACCAGCACAGCGGTCATTTTTGGTTAGCTAAGCCTTCAAGAGTAGCAAGAATTGTTTTCTTCTGTCAACAAAGAGGAAAAAGCCATGCGATCCATTACAAATCCACATGTACAAATATAACTCACCAATAAACAAACAAACAACCTTCTTGACGCAAAAAATCCTTGATGTCTGTGAGATTTATTCACATCTTTATCCTAGCTGAAAAAAAGGCAACCCGACAACTTCCTACTGGAGTACATTTAAGAGAAATTATGAACTCAAAAATCATTTTCAAAATTGATATAAAGAAAGAGAGAACTGACCTAAGGCATGCTATCTCAAACTTGCATCAAAAAAACCACATCAGCCGCCATGAGCAGCTTGAACTGGCACAATTTACACCTTTGTGGCTGGTAATTCAAGCTAACACTGACTGTAGCAGCACTGCAAGGGCTATCTCTAAGAAAGGGTGAGTTACGTGTTTATCATGTCAGCTATTATACCCAAATTTGTCCCTTCCAAAAAAAAATAACTTCATGACAATCAACAGCTAGCCTATCTGGAATAAAGGTTTTGTATGATCCTCACAAAAATTAAAATAGAAAAACAATATTAAAATGCTACGAATATCGGTTTCCTGCAAATCTAAGAAGTGTACTCTGGTTTCCTTTTGCATATATTTTAAATGAGTTTATAGAGGTAGAAAGAAATTACATAAAGTGAGAGAAAACAAGCCAGAGCTGCACCTATTTCCTTCTCCTCTTTGATTTCAGCTGACCGCTTGTCTTTTGAAAAGCAACAGGAACCACTAACTTCATCTGTGCAAGAAAACACATTTTGCACATAATGCATTTCAAAAGCATAAAGGACTTTTGTAAAATTGTAAGCTGTAAGTCTCCTTTGAAGTTATACAACCAAAAAAAGAAACATAGCTTTTCGTAATCTAAAACATTTCCCCTTTTGTTTGAAGGCAACAAGGCAAACCAAAAAAGGTCAAAAAACCCATTTCAGAATCTGGAATCAAAGCCGTAAGCTGTAACAGCCAGGGTCAGAGAAGATGGGCAGACATATTAACCCAGGGAATCTATGATGACAAAGGGAGAATAATCAAAAGGAGTATTGTCTGTCTCACCTCCGAAACCAAGTCTGAAATGGGATATTTTTACATGGAAAGACTCCAGTCAAGGATATGATAGACATTACCCCAGAAGGCCTGAAGATACCTTGGAAAATTAGAAAGGCTCAAATGTCAGCATTTCTACGTTACAATTGTAATGAGGAAACAGAAGCCGCCTTTAATTTAATAACCTGCTGTCTAGCATATTAAATTAAAGAGTTAATAAACAATAAATAGCAAAGGCGTTTTAAAGAAACATTTCATAAGAAGCCTAAGAACAATGGATAAATCACTGACATTTTACCTCTGCTACCACAAATCAAGAATTTAAGAACTTGTCCTTATAGGGTTGAAAAAACCATATCCTGGAACTATCACACATAACCCAGCAAAGTTTGGCAGAATTAACACTCTATTAAGCGAAAACAAGTAAACCGAAACACTACAGATAGAGGATAGATTTGTTTGTTTGTGGGTTTTTTTGGTTTTTGTTTTACCTCTTAACTTTTAACTTTTCATTTCTGCTTCTCATCTACTCTGGGCTATTATTTATGACAAAATGGGTGACTCCTTCAGTGAAAGCTAAATTCAACTACTAATTTTAATGATATTTATATCCAGAATGAACTCAATCTTATACTTAATACTTACAAGCTATCTGGATCACTTCCATCACAATGTGCTGAAATTCCTAAGCTAGCTAGCTAATGGATTTTCCATTACCTTCTGAAATAATAAATATATTTGCCAATAAGTTTGTAAATATTTTTAATACGTTTAGCAAACAAACAACCAAAAAAAAAAAAAAAAAACCAAGAAAAAAACCCAAAATCATTTAAACCTCCAGGACAGAAAATTTGAGAACATGAATTCACAATTATTTAGGCCTGACACGTCAATGATCAGCAGCTCACAAACTGACCACTGCTTGGCACAATTGATACACTCAGATACAATTTATACAGTCAGACTACAAAGCGCAGATTAATAAGAAGCTAAAGCATCCCAAATGATGCAAAACATCCCTCTGCCTCATCCCTCACCTTCTGGTTACCTGCCACTAGTTTATCTGTGCCTCACACACACAGGATTTGCTTCTGAGTTGGAACTAAGATTTCTAAGAAAAAGGGCATAAGATTCCTCTAACCAACACCTACTGTGTATACAACTACATCTAAACTAGTCTGCTAAGCTTTCTCTGTTGTCAATGAAGGGACCTAGGAGCAGGTCTGCAATAATTCATCTAAACTTTTAGACAGAGATGAAATAAAATGTTCTGGACAGAGATGAGATATAATGAGGCACATTAAAACTATAAGTCTCCACATATTCAGCGTACTTCAGTTACCTCTCCTAGTCCCTTTTCCTTCCTCCTCCCCCTTCCCCAGAATTTGAGGTAGTCTAACACTGAACTTCTCAAAGTTATACATTTACAGGCAGTTTGTCACAGTACATCCTAGACAGACAGATACAGGAAAACACCTTCTACTCAGTAAACCATTAAGGTCCAAAGGAAAATGATTGTTTTCTGAAATGTAGGTCTCTGCTGACCAGCACCCAAATTCCCTTCTCTCGGAATCATGGAAATAAATCATATTCTACATTTCATTAAACTGTAAAGCTATATTTCTACATTTCATTAAACTGTAAAGCTATATTTACTTATGGTGGCTTCTAAATGCGCTCTCCCAAAGTGGGAGCGGCTTATGCACCTCAGTGTCCAGCAGTCACCATGGTCAGTGACCAGAAAGCCGAATTATTATCACATGTACTATGGTGCTATCCCTACGCTGCTTAAATAGTCCTATTTCTTCTGGGTTCTTGGATCCTGAAGGTCATGCTACACAACATATTTATTCTGACAAAATTTTAGAAATCTGACACAAAGAGACAGAGAACAGCAAGCTTTACAGTGATTGACCTTCAACATTTTAAAGTTACTCCAGATTTAAACTGATTATATCCTACAATATTTAGGGACACACTGTATGAAATTGCGGTTTTTTTTTTTTCCTTCCAACTCATCTACACAAGCACGTTTTTAAAAAAAATCTGTATTTTTTCCTGACATAGTTTAGTAAACATTCAATTCCCTGAAAACCTTAGGGTTAAAAAACCAAAAAAATCATCCTTTCACAAAGTTGCTAAAGATCACTGAAATGTACCTTTTATGATAGGTCAGTAAACTTCAGATCAGTAAACATAAGAGTGCCTTTGCCTCCAGTGAATATATTCCATTCCAAGAGCTGTGTTCATCCCATCTACAAATACAATTTGGTGTAAGCAGTCACATTTTATTTTCTCACTTTAAAAATACCCAAAGAGCAGCTCTAATATTTACGCTTTGACTTGCTTGAATAAAAGGCTATTTGAAATTTCTGGCTGGTGTAAATAAAAAAGTTGGATATAAACATTTCCCGCAATTCTGCAATAAAAAATAAAATCGTATTAGAGTTGGTTATCTGATGCATCAAATTATGATGACTGGAAACCCATTAAATAATAAAAACCTCTTACGCTGCATTTTTCTTTAAACAAAATTCATTTCTAATCTACACACTTAGTTAAAATTAATCACAGACCAAGTTGCGGCTGCAACTAGTTTGCACTTCACTGCCTGTATCACTGATTATATCTGGAGAGGTGGGGAACAATAGCACTCCTCTGGCTTTTTCACTACCCAGTGGTTGTTCACTACAGAGGCAGGACTCATGAAGAGTGGCTACCATTCCTTTCGTGTTTGCAAATAAGCGGCTCTCCTAGCCCTCAAATTACCTCCTATGTGATTTTTACTGTATTAGCTTAAGCGTTCTTGTAACAGTCTACAACTGTATTCCGAACATAATACCATCTTGAGAGAATTACAAGGCATGTCTTCAAACAATAAATTAAGTGTACTGACAACCTGATACAACAGGGGGGCACGTGTAGTAAGGTGAAGAAGTTGGTGGTTCCAAGTAGAGATTTTTCTGCACAACAGAAACACAACAGTTCAACTGTTTGTCTGATATGTCGACAGTCCTTGAAAATTACTAGACCACTCCAGAAAATGATAAAAATGGGAATTGTTGTGGTACCTCTTCTCCATTAAGACTTAGGAAACATTCCCAGAGCTGTGACTCCAGGATTCTAGACTGTTTAAGACAGACAAGATTATAAAAAGGATGTGAAGCACTTTATTGCCACTTAAGATATAAAGCTGGAGGTGGAGAGCTGTGCTGGTATTTCAGAAGCCTGGGACAGACCAAGAAAGTGTCCATGAACAGACCACTTAGAAGTGCTTAAAATGTTTAAGCATTTTGCCAGATATGCTTGTAGACTCAGAAGCCGAACAAATTTGCTGGTTCTGGTTCACCTCTTGCAGAGACCAGCTGACGCTGCAAAAGTTGCATAATGTGTGTGAAGTATGGACTAGCTCAGTGACATGCACGGACAAGGCCAGAAACAGCCATTTCATCTAGTTTGGTAAAAACTTCTCAAGAGAAGCAGGTAAAGTAGCAGTTACACTGTTTCAAGCAGCGCTTGAAAGCCATACAAAGGGATCGGTGAAGTGCAAAGACAACCAGGAGAGCAGCCTTGCATTCATAACTGACATGAGAATGTGAGCATCGCTAACACATCGGCGGTTAAGGCAATATTCTGTTGTTGATTACCTGTGCTGGTGGTCTATGCTGATTCATAGAGAAAAAAAGGGCCGGATGACTTTCATCTGACTTTGTGATTCCTGGTAAAAGGGGTTTGAGTGTGTATGCACCTCTGTAACAAAACAGAGCATCCAGCGCAACCCTAGCATACGCTTAGGTAATCTGGAATAAAAGAAAAAAAAAATCTATTCTACAGGGAAAACATTAAAAACCTTTCAAAACATATTTTTCTTAAAAACAAAAACCACGTCATCCTATAAAAAAAGAAACTTGAAAGACTTGAAATTTTAAGAAAATTTGTAACACAATATGAAAGCCTTTTACTTGTCATTCCAAAAAGATCAGAACTTTTTCACTGCACCACGTCAGAGCGTGCTGTATCTAGCACTTCAGTTAGGCAGAGCATTTAAGGTTGAAAACCTAAGACTGCATGAGAAACAGGTAATCATTTTGGTATTATCCTTAATTTTCCCAACAATCATTGCCAGAAAGAGAAATGCAGGTAATGGCTTTTTTTTATTCTCATTACAAACTCTGTCTTTCTGAAGCAATATCAGAATTTTAATGACTCATATATTCTGTGAACGAGCATAATGAACACTACCACTCTGACACTTTCAATGTTCTGTAATTTGATTTGTTGGCAATTCCTATTCTCTCCTGTTTACAACCTGCAGGAAAGAGGTGAAATATTTAGCCAGTCAAAATAGAGAATATTTATAAGACTCAACTTTATGGATTCATTTTAACTCTCCAGTAAAGTGGAGAGCTTTACCTTATTATACATCTTGAAAAACCAATATGCACATACCCGAGCAATAGCAATTTTTCCGAGAGCAGCCATATTATGAGTTTAAATAGCTTCAGGGGAGAACTTAGCCATATGTTTAGCAGGTCTCCCAAAAGTTTGAATTCTTCTCCTTAATAAAGTAGATACACAAATGCTAATGCCCCTTTCTTGGCACAGAGCTAAGATGAATTTTTAAATTTGCAATTTCTAGCTGTTGTCTCAAGGACGCGAGGAGAAAGCAAGGTGATGCTCCCAGGCTGTGGGCTGACTAGCTGATATGGGAAGGGTGCCCAGCAGCGAGTCGGATGGCAGAGCGAGCGGTCCGTCTCATTTCCAAACTGTTTCAGTGTGCTGCCACCCACGCTCCCCCTTGTCAGTGTGGTTCCACTGCCAGGATGACCCTGCTGTCCCCAGATAAGGACTAACAGCTACTCCTTTCATAGTAAATGATGCTCCCTATATAAATCATACCTGACACCTGCTTGCTTACGATAGCTGGAACTTGTCTCTTCCATCAGTTATCTCAGCTGTGCCCAACACGACCCGTTGCACTGCCAGAAAATGAGGGAGACCTTTGTTAAATGTTCCCTGAATTAGAATCGTTAATAAGGTTTTGTGAAAATAACATTTTAGGGTTCTTAATTCACTTTTTTAATGAATTAAACAGAAAAGCTTCTAATTTTGTAACAAATACACCCAGCACATCTCCATATGCTTATTGTCTAAGCTTTCAGCAGATAAACAGACACATATCACACCTCTAGTTTAGGAAGTTTATAGTCACTGTGTGTGACACAATTATTATCTTAGTACTACCACTCAGGCAACGTGCCGCATGGACAGCAGTACGGAGAGAGCCCTCTAGTCTCTCCACCGAGCAGAAAGCAGCAACGTGAGGGTTCTTCAACATCTCTCTTCATTCTGAACTGGAAAAAATGAGAAATTGAAATTGCCGCGGAGGGTGGTTTAGTGTCTTTCCTCCAGTGTTCTCTGTTGTGAATGCTGATTTGTGCCTAATTTGATATTTCCTCCTCTCTACTAGTTTATAGTGATATCTGCCTATCTACATTTCACCCACTGGGGGACGGAAACAAATCTTTATTGAAAAGCTCGTTTTCCTTCAACTGTAGTCAGAACTCTAAAAACAGTCATTTTTGACATTTCAGATTTTCACAACTAACTTTGATATGAAAAGCTTTTTTATGGCCTGATCTATTGAACTAAATATAATTTTTAAAACTGAGTAATTTTTCTTTATATTTTAAATGCTTAGGAAACAATTAGAACCTTCTTTTCTGAAGAAGATTTCTTTATAAATCTTAATAGCAGTTTCAAACTATTTCTTAATGCCTCCTCTGAATTACACAACACTTTGAACACCAAAACATTTTAAAATTATCTTTGTAATATTTTTTTAAAATTCTGTTTGAAACAACAGAAAGTACCTCAGCAAGGAATAAGACGCAAGCACCAGCATTAAAGATGAAATCTCGCTGATACATTTCATATACACAAAAAATTAATGCAAGATGAATGGTGAACACTGAATAAATTGCTTTTTGCACAGACACTTCCATGTCGTACTTCTGACTGATGACAGAAATCTGTAACAAAATTAATTAACAACCTTGTAAGTATATTAATGTATCAGGGAATAAAAGAAAACAGCTTTCAGGCAAAACAAAAATACTTCATCTATGGCAAATGTGAGAATAGTGAATGCATACAGATTTTATTGTAAAATACTATAACCCGATTCAATGGCTTAAATAGAAAAGCTCTTAACTTTTCGAGAATTCATATTAAAAAAACATATAAATAAGGGCTCTTCATTGTATTTTGCTCACTGTACACAAAGAATGAAATAGCATTCTCTTAAAATCCACTCATTTAATCCAATTTTAAGAATTAAATGATAAATGCTTCATTGATCAATTCTACTGCTCTCAAAGCACTTTTGTAAACTAAAGCAATTTTCAAAATCATCCTTAAGACATATTTCAAGCTTTCTGAGCTATTTGCTTAGCATGTATATGACATACTGTGGCCCAAGGAAACTAAGCACATCTCAAAACCGGTTAACGAATTCAGAATAGGAGTCCTCCTCTTCATCTGCTTCCCACATAAACAAACAAACAAATAAGCAAGCATAGTTCACAGAAAATTTCCAGCATTTCTGTGCTTTGCTTTTGTAGTACTCATCAGCTTGACAGAAAAGATAGGACAACTGCTTAGATACTCGGCTTCCACAGCACCTTTTGTTCTATTTGACGGACAGGAGCTCCAGTCACAATACTTCTTTTCAGTGCCAAAATCCTTATCGAGTCATTCTGCCCAACTTACCTGGCGTCTGCTGTGCCTCTACCCCCAGAATACATTATTTTCTTACACCCCTCTCTCATCCTTTAACCATTCCTGCTCTTCCATGGCAGGATGGGCACTTTCAGAGTTCTAATTACTCTGAACTGACTCCCTCCTAGCATGCAAGAAGAGAGCTTCTGAGCAGGGTAGATTATGTGGCCCCCATTAAAGTGAAGCATCATTCTCTTTGAAGCATACTAGAAGTGTTTACATAAGGAATTCATGCTGGTTCACTACCTTCTATCTGGGCTTGCCTTTTCAGGCCTTGAAATGTCAGCCAACTCCAGGGAAGATTGCATCAATTTACTGACTCATTATTGGGGGGTTTGGAGGCTAGTCCTAGGGAAGAAATACATGGAAATAAAAATTTTGCAACATAATCTTTTGGCAAATCTCACAGAGGAACCTGCATCGAAATAGCAAGCTAAAAACTTAAAACAGCAAGTGGAAGCACAGCTGTGATTTCAAGAGTTTGAAAAGCAAGAATTTGAAGGTATGACAAACATCTCCTTGGTTATTTCACAGGTAAATATGCACGTAGAGTGGGATTAAACTGTTTAGAAAGACTTAAAAACAATAGATCTGCTTGATTTTCTACATACTAACTCAATGATATATATACACACTCTGTAAAGGAACGAGAAACCTGACAAACTCTGTCGGAAATGCAGACAAATCCCCTGAAGTCCCATCCACATATCAGTCCCAGGTTTTTGTTTGCTAGAGCCACGCAATTGAAATAGCCTCTGTCTCCTGATCTCTAGCTCCTACAGCAAATCCTTTCCTGAAAGAGCAGCAGTCGCTCTCTGAAAGCTGAGAGCAGACAGGGAAGTTCAGGAGAGAAGCAGGTGAAAGCATGGAGGAGCAGGGAGCACAAGCGTAAGGTTACCAGCCAACTGCAAGGGGAAATATTACCGTCCCTCACCAGGGAGAACACCCAAAACCCTGAGAGAAGAAAGGAAAAAAAAAAATCAGCTCTTTAGAGGGGATGAAGAAGATGCATGCTAAGACAGAAAGAATTGCTAGGCAGGAAAAATCTCACCTTTGATAGAACATAACACACAAATTTTCCACTCAATAGAAGCATCCACTAAAACTAAAAAAAAGAATAGTTCATTACTGTGACCAACAAGTTTCCTTTGGAAAGATTTCCCCTGACTGTGAATATATTCTTCTCAACCTGCCCTATACCAGCAGAGCTGATTAAAATGAATAGTTACGGTAGGGAAATCTTGCAAAAAAGACATGTTTACCAATATTAAATATGCCCTGGCTTTTAAAAACTAAATCCTAGTTACAGGCTTACTTCATGCCAATATTAATATATTGCAAAAAAAGAAAAACCACAAGACACGGAAATCATTATTACTTGGACTCCTAACACAGTCGTTCTCCAAATCTGTATTAAAGCAAGTTTGCAAGTGGAAAGCATTACAACCTTCAGGGATACACTCAAGGACACTGTTGCAAGAAAATTCTGGATGTTTATTGGTTTGGGGTTTTTTCCCCACAAGTTTTGATAGTTTCCTTTTTCCAAGATTATTGCAAGATGGTTTTCTAACGTACAGTAAGAATGCAGGTACACATTTCAACAGCCTCCAAGAGCAATACTCCAACACTGCCTCGTCATACATCTTTCTCTCAACATACTGATACATAGTAATAAAGTGTTAACCAGATTATTTTCTTTTACACATTTCTGGGTTTCATCCTCATCTGAGTAGAAGCTGCTCCTAGTGCAACAATTATAAGCTTATCAACCAGGGAATGACAGACAGCAGATTTTCTTTCTGTCAAAGGAGAAGAGCCAAGCTGTTGCTGTGGTTTTATTATAAGACCCTTTAGTTTTGATACTGTGATTAAAGCGTCAATTTTCTTAAAGGGCCATTCTCCATTAGATAGATCTGATTAAATTTACATAGCTTAAGTATGAGAATTAAAATTACTTGAAACTGAGATAAACTATGCTTGAAAGCATACACACATTGTTTGCACAAGAGCCTAAACAACAAGCTCTTTAGAGCCATGACTATCAGACTATTGCTGTGGCATTTATGCAATGTCTCACACGGGCTCCAGCGCCCAAGCAAGGATACCATTCTGCCAAAAGAGTCTTCAGAAAGTAGATATCCCCAGAGAAGGACAGAATGGATGTAACAGTCAAATCTGTGAGAATTACAATCCATAATTCTGTAATGTATACTATATAACACAAGGAGCACTTCACATGGACAGCAACGGTGCTATACAAGTATCATGGAAGCAAGAAGGCTTTAAAGTCAAGACAAGAACCTAACTGAAAATCGCTGATCTATTAAAGAAACACGTTAGAGACAGAAATGGCAAGTAATTCCAGCACTCCCTGGATAGAAGCAGAGACTAAGCTAAAAGACAGACACAGCAGCCACACGCTGCAGGGTAAGCGGAGTAAAAAGCACTCATTCCTTGGATTCATGGTCTAGATACGGATTAGGGGACTGAGGTCTCAGTCCCGTCATAAACCTGGCAGAGGGCAGATGGCCCCAACCTTGGCTGAGGACACGAGGCTGAAAACAACCTTATCTTTTTAAAAGGGCACATTTTTTTCATTGCCAAAATGAAAACAACAGTGTCATGAAACAAGAACAGCTCAAATAATAATGGGAGTAGGCTTTGATCCTCGTTTTGACAGCTGGCTGAATCCAGCCCTCCTCGGAGGGTGCAGCACCCAAATTTACGTCGTAGAAAACCATCGCAAGATAAAAAAAATGAATTGCGTTGGATATATCTGGATGTATTTGGCCAAACTCTATTATGTATACAGTTCTAACTGATTGCAAAGCGAGTCAGGTTAGAAGAAAAGAACCCTCCCCTTTCCATTTTACACTCTCAAGTTTAGAAAACATTCCAGAATTTAGAACAACTCTGTATGACAGCACAACACAGCGAACCGTTAAGAAAGAGAAGTGCCTTACTGACTGTTCTTTTTTGATGACCAATGGGATAAGTACAGGCAAACAAACACCCACTGAAAGGCCAATATTAATTTGTTCCTTTTAATAGTTACAATACTACTCAAAAACACTTCTTTCTGTCATTTAAAAAAAATTATACCTATACTCCAATTTGTATATATTTATATTATATATATTATCTCACACATATGTATATGTGTGTGTGTGTGTATATATACATATATTAGTTCCAGGTCAAAATGAGGCACCACTACACACTTACTGGCACGGAAAATAGTGCTTTCCCCCTGGAGCTCAAGAACTCATATCCTAGATCCATTACAACTCAGCAGAAATGTGTCACATGTTAAAGAAGTAATTGAAAAATAAATATTATACTTATTTGAAATTACAAACCACTTCACACTATTAATGACTTCGGCAAGCTGTGTATTTTTACACTTGTAATCACTCATACAGATAGGATTACTGCTAAGCAGACTCAAAATAAATATACACGCCAATAGCTGTTTAAAAAAAAAAAATTGAAAGAACATTTTCCACAAACATCTTGAAAACGTTGATTTGTGCCCATGCTTGCTGAGAATTCCTGTCCCTTCTAGCCCTGTGATGATGATCTAGAGCAGCCATTCACAAATCATAAATGACCAATCCATAATCCCCCCTTACAGCTACCAACTCATAAAAGGTTTTACTGCATTATGGAATCAGTGTTTCCTGTCAGATAGAACAATAGAGCAGCTCCGATTAGAAGGGATCTCCCTGGAGGTCATCTAGTCCAAGACCCTGTCCAGAAGGGGTTTAATTAGATCAGGTTGCTCAGGGATTTGATCACCAGGTAGCCTGGAGGAAAAAGAAAGAAAAAGAAAACAGTTCCCCTAAACTTCTGGGATTACAAAAGAGTAATTTACCATGCAGATAAACAGATTAAAAGCTATGAAAGAACACTGGAAAAAGGTTTTATTTTTAAAAACACAAGAAAAATTAAATATTACTGCAAGAACGAAATGGCTAGCAATATTCTTTAAATAATGGCACATATAATGGGACAGTTTGATTATTGCACGATTAAAATGGGTCAATATAAAACAAAACTTCCCTGTAACTTATTAAAGATAGCCACCCTTTTCCCAAAATTGCATAAAACAAAAATAAACACCTCAGGGATGGATTCTCACTGAACTTCCTAAGAGTGTCTGCCTTTAAATAAGAACAGAATAACATCTTCAGGTCTATTTAAGATGACACAAAAACAGGCTTTTATGAACTTGAGTGGGCAACTTTTATACATTTACACAACCTCCAGCACACAAAATCTTTAACTCAAGATTACAGGTAATACGGCTAAAAGCAACTTCGCAACCTTTGCAATCAGGGCCTGATTGACACCAAAAGTGTTCTTGCAGTTAAAAATACAAGTTTCCCAGAAGTTAGTAGGATTTATGGGCTAAGTGATTTGGTTGTCTTTGGAAAACTTTCATAGTATGGCTTGTAAAAAGTATGTATTTCCATCCAGTAAGAACGAATTACAGAATGTTTTTCTCTGTCTCTCTAGACCAGAGGCCAGAGTAGAACATCATGAAGATTTCAGGTGATTTTAAATCTACACATTTATAATAGGGTTTTGTTAATCCAGGTTTGTTTGGTTTTTTTTTTTCCACCACACTTGCCCTCCCTAACAGCAACTCAGCAGATTCTCCAGCTACTCATGTTTTTTATAGCACTTGATGATGAAGTGTTAACATTTTTGTGTTAACCTCATTTAAAGTTTATAAATCTCAAACTGCTTAGCTCTTCTGTAACTACTTCTCTATTTGAAAGAAGGGAAAAAAAATCATTTACTTGACTGTGGTTACCATGATAACAACTGACTCCAGAAACAAGGGAAAAAGAAAAAAAAAAAAAGGAAAAAAATTAAAAGGAGAAAGAAAGCCTAGATTTTCAAATAAAAAGAACAACACAGGAGCCCTGAAAAAGTACCGAGTACCAGATAAATCAGAATGAAATAATGTAAATTGGCAACACAGAGCAGGATATTTCAGTCTTTTCAGAACCTCTGCTGAATGTAAATCAGGAGACGCAGACACAGGCAAACATAAAGCCGGATTTCACTAAATCTATGGGAGTGCCACTATGGATCAATTTCTTTTCTTCAGTTTCTAATCTCCTAAAATAACACATCTTTGCTTTAACATTCTAAAGACCTCAATACCACATTCCTAGTGCAGGACATGGAGCTACGGAGAATACTCCTTTTTAATCCTGAGCAGACTCCTCGTCTCCTGGCAAAGCAGCACTACATCTCTCTCTCTGATTTCTCATGCCAGTCACAGAGCGGTGCCCTATATATTCTACAAGGTCTCCAGGGTAAGAAGTGCAGAGAACATGCTGCTGTTGTCATTTTAGCTAGATTATTCTGCATCTTTTTTACCTCTGTAACTCAGTGAGTGTTTGAATGAGTACTCAAGTAAAGAGATTTTCAGAATATGTAAAACCTTTACCCTTTAAAATGTATGACAGATTAGCACTGGTTTAGCTGTAATATTCAACTAATTTTTCCATGCATATCTAGCTCTTTAGTGAGCTACGACAGCTTTCAGCTTTGACCTTTAAAATACTTCCAGTGTTTGTCTGTTTTTCCCAACTAAATAAAATAACATCTTATATGAAGGTCAAAAAGAACGTGACACCTGTTTTACTGTTTCAGAAGCTAACCATATGACTCATTAAGTGTTTACAGTATCGACCTTGGATATGGTTGATGCCAACTTTTTTATACTGTCCAGTGACCTAACTTCCTGTTCATTATCTTCATTATAGGCATTTTTCTAAGTAAAACAAATTTTTCAACAGGGAAAATTGGAAAGAATTTTCCTTTGTTATCAAAGTTAATCATACATGCTAATTTTTGTGTGTGTTAAATTCACTGAAAATTCTGTTGTAATGTTCAGAAAATTAAATGTTATGAGAAAAAATATTAATGTTTATATAGTCTGAACAGAGAAGTCCTTCTTTATACACTGAATGGGATTCTATGAAAAACGAGCTTTGTATTAGCTCTTTGACAAAAAAGGCAAAAAACCAGTTGTTTCAGACCACAGATTGTACAACAATTGTCTTGAACGATTATTATTACACATCTCGACACTGAGTGAAAAATGAGGTGCTTATACTGGGCGTTGCATCGATAACCATCACCTCTCCTCCGAGCTCCATAGCAGCATTTCCTATCCCTGTTTACACATCTATGTCAGATATGGAAACAGCTAACAGCAATAGACTACTACTGCAGAGCAGACTAAAAGCAATGCCCAAGTTACCTTTTGGGCAAGGGACCTGCAGATTTATTTATACTTGAATAAATTATGTTATGAGCCAACTGTAAGTAATGTTATTTCAGTGCCAACAAACTTTGCTAAATGATGCTATGATCTTCTAAGATGTTGGAAATATAAAATCATATAAACTAAATTTGAAGTGCTAGTATCCTTTTATTTTTTCCTTTTAATATTAACACTGGCTACCGATGGCGAGAGAGCCTGAGAACAAGGAAAAACAAACTCCAAGAAGCTCTCCTGACAACAGCAAATATTCAAACATCAGAATTTTCTATTATTTGTTCTGGGCTTTAAGAACATTACTCATTTAGAAAATCTCACTGAAATGTATTATCTTTGCTTTCATTAAATTATTATCCAATTTCAGAAGTTGGAGCTTAAATCAATAGAGCAGACACCAAAGTTTGCAATACCGTCATATACTAACCCACAGACGTTTTGACTCAAGCTCTGCCAGTTTTTATAGAAGTCAAGTATTTCTGAAGAATCTGAGTCCAGTCTCTGATTTAAGAGTTGGGATTCTGCAAAGCAATGTGACTGCTGGATCCCTGGCCACATTCACCCCCTTCTCTGTGCTCGGCTGATACTCACAGCCCAGCAGCATCCCTGCACAGGTAAGGCCAGGGAGGAGCAGCAGGCACAGAGCAAACAAGGATAAATATCTCACTAGTAACACGAGGATAAGTTTGTCAAGTTCATACTGCTCCCAAATTTATCCCAGAAAACCAATTTGCATTTGTGGTTTTGTAAACAGAACAGGCTCTGCACTCTGCGTACTGATCACCCTCCAGAAGTTAACTCAACTATGACTTAGTTTCTCCATCCATGAAATGGATGTATTATAGCATAGATCTCAGATGGAAACAGACCTAATGGACCACCTGATAAATGACAGATACCAGAAAGCTATGGCTCAAAGACTGATGGAAAGGCAGACAGAAAACAGTTGAGGGTATGGCAATACTGAAGATTTTATAGGAGTTCTGTACCTTGTCTGTGAGCCCCCAGGGAAACACACACCAGGAAAGGTAGGATGTGGAAAAAGTGAAATTCCAATGCCTAATATTTCTCTTATACCTACTATGTATCATACATATCCCATCACATATACCTATCCGTATGAGCGCAATTCCTCCATTTCTGTCCCTAGCCCGAAACCACAGTTCGAGTGACTGAGGTTTTTTACACGTCATTCTCCAGACAGAAGAAGAGATTCCAGTTAGAGGTTCCTGCATCTTCCTTATTCAGATTAAAAAACTTCCCAGGAGGACCAAACCTGTTCCTTTTGCAGAGCTCCCAGTACTTCCTGACTTGCAGACCCAGTGCTTGGCAATGACTCCCATCTTGAATTTTATTTGAAAATTGTTCTTCCGATAAATTAATGATCTAAAAAAGGAAGTGTTCCGTTTTAAAGATACTCCAGAGAAGTATTTTAAAAAATTCCTGTGTGGGAGAACCCCACTATGTGGGGAATCCAGCTCAAAGTATTAAAGTATACCTGGGGGAAAAAGCAAGCTAGAAGCACAGGACAAAGTCATCAATGTGTTAAGCCAGATTTCTGCAATTCATTGCTCTTGTTAGGAACACTCACTTCAGTTAGAATGAGGTAGGGCTGAAATACAGGAGGCCTACCTCCAACTGAACAGCTGCTCTTGACATGGCAGCCCAGGAGTCTGCCCCCTGAGCAGGAGCACTGGTATTTGAAAGACAAGTTCTATTGAGTGAATTGAATCCAAAAGGGCACTTAAAAGTGATGTGCAAAGTGGTGTTTCTAAATCAGGTTTAAACCAGTAATCTACTATTAACCCCAGTTACTCACAGCTGCAATGTTCCACAGCAACACACCCTGCTTGACTTGCCTTGGCATCTAAAAAGTGACAGGTTTTGTAGCATTTTCTGTTAATTACGTGAAAATTATTAATTATTCCTTAACATTTCCCCCTGAGACTGGTGATTTTCAGGTGCTAACTAACAAATGAATCATTCTCGTAAGCTGAAACATCTCAACTGTTCATTCCAACTTGGAGAGCTGAGCATTATCACTGATACACAAGAAAGCCCTGTAAAATTTCAACGAGGCAAATAGCAATTATATGTATATCAGACAGATGCACACGCAACAATGTAATTAAGTCACACAATGAGGAAGATCCAGCTATCTGTATTTCCTCTAGAAAATTCTACACAGCCTGACTGCAGTACTGTTTAAATTAATACTGATTTCTGTAATCCCATGTTGGGTACATAAAATGCTGTTTTGAATTAGAGGCACTTAAATTTCAACTATCTTGTCTAAAATTACACACACTCGCCTAACATTTTTTGCTCTAGCAGCACATGCATCCAGCTGGGACACAGCACAGAAGAGTGCCCCATATTGCCACGAGGAGGACTAAGCACTCGGTTGCAGGAGTAATTTGCAGGGAGCTCCGTTCAATAAAGGAGCAGCATGCTTTTGCCGTGTACTCCTGTGGTAGCAACTGAACAGAACTGACATATCAACTGCACACAAACCACATTTCCAGCTGAAGCACCACGCTCCCTGCTTCTGTTATCGACTCGTCACTCTTAAAACAATCTACAGAAAGAAACAGAAGGTTCTGCTTAGTGCAGTACAACGGGGATAGCATGTTTATTCTGTACCAGTGCAATACCACTCTGAGAGATACTAAAGAACTAAAGGATGGGTAGCGCATGGGTCGTATAGATTTCCCTTCACTGTAAAAGGCACGGATTTGATTTGGTTCATGCCGTTTACCACCAAAAAAAATCAAAATTTAAGATAATCAGCAACAGCAATGGTAAAATGTATGTTCCAACGATAAGAACCAGCAGAAATGCATATAATAGGTTAAGTGAAGAGCTAATTCCTTCCTAAGTGGACATTATTTTATATCTAGAAAACACATTTTAAAAGTACCAACACAATTTAGACTAACTATACTAGATATCAGCACAGCTTTTACTCTAGAAGTTATCCTGTAAATTTTTTTTACATCCTTTGTCATGCACACTGCCTCAAGATAAGGAAAAAAATGGCATAAAAAACGGTGAGGTTTTAATTAAAAAAATTCAAATTAACACTAAGCACAATTAAAAATCTTGAGCCATTACAGTTAGTCACCTGCAAAATAGTGAAGTGCAACATGCAGCATAGCAGATTTTTAATTATACCTGAAAAAATATGGTTTTATTCCCCTTTATTTCATATACTATACAGTGATAGTGAACAACAGAAAAAGACACATGCATCTTCAATACATACTTAAAATATTAATTGTTAAGCACAGCATATTTGGCAACTCCTTCACTGCTACTTCCACTCAAGTGTAAAGCAACATTTCTGTGAATTCTGATGTGCCACAGTCTTTCCACCTCAGGCAATGATCTTACACCTCATTAGTAAGTACGTCTGAGTGGGATCAGAACTGAAAATGTGCAAAGCGGTCAAGATTCAAAACTGGAGGATATTTGTACGTGAGAAGAATTCAAGCACGCAAATATAACATTCATCTGAACATCTCTAATCCCCTCATTAGATACAAGGACCTGCACTTTCTTTCATACACCAGAGCAAGCACCATGCTGAGACTGTTCCCCCAAGACCTTGTACAGATCAATTGTTCTGCTTTTTATTTTTTGGCCTGTTTAACATGATTTTACATGATACACAAATACATCGATTTTGCACACCATTTGTTCACTCGAAAGCATTGTCTCCCTTTTTCTGCAGTGTCGCCTGATGAAATTAAGTGAATGATGAAAAGGCAAAGGCGTAAATTAGCCAGACTTGAGATTGTCTCAGAATATTATAAATTAGACAAGACTTCCTCTCCACTACTACAATCAGATCACTGCTAGGTAACTACCAGCTGCTTCCCGTATAAGCTTTACGATGATTTTGTCCAGAACAGCTGTCACTTTACCTCACCTATACTTATCCTAGTCATCACATTTATGGTTTTTAAATATTAGTAGTCATTCACAAGACCTTTTGAACCTACGTAGAATACCTTAACCGATTAGAAATCTGCACTAGTCGTTCAGAAAGCTCCTTATCCAGAGATGGACTATTCTTTTTTGGTGTAAGCTACCTAGACCTGCAGTTCAAAATTTTTCAACTTTATACCAACTCATTCAACGCATCAGTTAGTTACTTCTGAAAATCAAGAATTCCATTATCTCTGTGTGACATACTGGTTCTTCTTCTCAAGTATTTTTGAAAAATTGTATTTTTAGCCTTGCTTCCACTGTTCTTTACCAAACCCAGCTATGATTAGACCTACGCCATTTTTAGAATTTCATTGCTGCCGAATAGTTTGTGAAGGAAACTACAATAATTCATATTTGTTCTTTTTTAGTTACACTCTGATACCATTTAGCACTTGCCCATTTCCTAACATGCAGTGCTCTTAGCTTTTCCATTTTTATCTATTCATTGTTCATCCTTATTACTCCCTTGTTGATTAACTTCCCTTTTAATTGCATTTTTTTTAATCCAAAGAAGTTCTCTTTCATGATTAATGAGTTGTACTCTTTGGCACCTAATGAATAGACTTGCACAGTTCCCAATTATCATTGGTATTCTTATGTTTCAGTATTACCTCCCACTCTGTTCGTTCCTAACTGCTTTCAATTTCACATACATATATTTATATATTAAACTGGCAAGTATGCCATGTTTACTCTGTAACATTGAGTATACTGTGTTTTTACATATCAAACAAAATTATCATAATCACTTTAGGTCAGTGATCAGTGACTTAGATTAACAGTAGCAGAGCAGAATGAGGGTCTTCTATGTCATCTGAGGTAGCTGTAGTATTTTGCATGAAACATTAACTGAAGAATACATAGGAAGTTACTACCTGTGACAACATGAGTTCTCTCCTCATTCCCAAAAGGGATAAACAAAAAGGAATCAGTATGTGAAGAATAGTGCTACATTTATTCTACTCATCTTCCAAGGCAGGATATAGGGGAGAGGAAAATCCTGTGGTCCATGAGGAATAACGCCTAACTTGAAAGGCAGGCTGAGAAAACAAGGGTCCCTAGGAACCAGCTACTGAGCTGAACTGGAAACATCTTTTCATGTTTTGAGAGTTGAGATATAATCATAGAAATATTCTTCTTGGATACTCCAAAGAATTCTCTCAGCCTTATTTTCTTTCAATATTCAAAAAAAAAACAAAAACAAAAAACAAACAAAAAAAACCCCAAACCAACAAGACAGGAAAGTTTTACTACATGAACTTGTCCTTTACACTTTCATAAAGGCACAGGTATGCTGATATGGTTCAAGGGACCTTTTTTTAATTTGCAGTCAGGAAAAATGCAGTGTTACTGAACTAAGTTTCCTGAAGGTTTATCTTCGGTTCTATATTCCTCAGCTGTTAGATCCCGTTTTGCAGGTAGTTCAAATATAAGTGTATGCTCTGTCAAAGGAGGCTGCACCTCAGTAATGAAGAAAGCAAAATGTGTGTCCATGCATGTATATCAGCAATCAATTAGTCAATTTTAGAAACATTAAGTTGAAAGGGATGGCTTATGCCATAACACCAAAATCATTTGCACACACTTAGGAGGATAAATATTCCCCTTCTAGGGCTAAGGCTTCTAAGTGTCTAAATCACTACTGAAAAGAAAATTGGGTA
Source organism: Morus bassanus (assembly GCA_031468815.1). NCBI lineage: Eukaryota > Metazoa > Chordata > Aves > Suliformes > Sulidae > Morus > Morus bassanus. The sequence goes on from CM062583.1 coordinate 12,395,926, forward strand.
CCCTTGAAAAATGTTACTGCATATATGGTAATAATAGTCTTTTCCAAAAGTTGATAATATAAGGATTTAATTATGCAAGTACTTGTACATCAGTAACTTGCATGTGAGTAAGCTCTCTGCATAATAATATACATACATAATATACATCGATAATACACAATTATAATTGAATGCTTGTAATTATTTTCAGGATCAAAGCCCTTATTAAAAATTCAAATTAAAGCCTTATAATGGTAGTAGTCATGACAGACTTACATGCGGATATAATGAAATTAAGTCCTGTAATAAGTGGTATGTTTTGCATATACAATTAGATAATCTTAAAAATGATCAGTGTAGGACTGACAATTCCTAAAAGGAAACAGATGAAATTGTGACAATATTACTAACATTTACGAGGCAAATAAGAAAAACAGTATTCCTCAGGAGACAAGGTGAACCTACCAAATTACCTAAGTGATAGGAAACCTGAAGGGATGGGATGTTTGGTCTCTGGGCTAATGACCTGAAACTAATCTCTGCGTAATGACCAACATCGAGGGACTGCAGTAAGAAAGTGCATCAAGTCCGCTGCCTCCAACCCGCGTTAGCAACAGCAAGGCTGAGCTCTTCCCAGGAAAGCGGAAAGAGGAGTTACACAACACAACCATGGAGCAGCAGCAGCCATACAAGGACCTTCAGTGACTGGATTTTAAAAAGCATACCAAGAGCAGAGAAACCCCATCTCCGTACTGCCCATTAATGCATTAAACACTGGTCAGGAAAGAGCCATCTCTTTCCCAGGTCTTCTAAAACTGCAGACTGATAGGAGGTAAGGCAGGCAGAAAGCTGAAATTTTATACCACAGTGAGCACTCAGTGAAGGATTATTTGGAAAGGTATGTAAACTTGAATAGTGAATAAAGTTTTTATATTTTTAAGTGCTTCTGATTTTTTTAAAGCATTTATAGAAGTGACTAGCATCTTCCTTTCATGACCTACTAAAAGTGGAATAAAAAGATATGACTATCGGAGTTGAAAGTCAAACCCTACCCCCATGATAAATTCGAAGAGCTGTGTGATTAATTTCTTTTAAAAAATGGCCTATATTTATTATTGCATTAGAAATAAATTATGAACTCAAATGTCACTATTTTCAGGGGGAAAAAACCAGTAAAAATATCAATTAGATATGGAACACAAATACTTACAGTTTAAACTGAATTACATTGCTTGAATTAGGGTAGACTTACGAAGCACAGTTTACAGCTCACACATGATCTTAAATAAAAACAATCAGCAGAAGTCTGAATTTACAAGTAAGAGCTGGGAAACAGGTTTTTTCCAAAGATGGTATCCAAAGATGCCATACTTCAGAGGACACTCCAGTCTGACTAAAGACTTGCTCGTAAGAGTAGGCTGAAAGAGTAACTCAAGTACTTCCAAAAACTCTCATTCCCAAGCAGAGACTTTTACTACTGGAACGACACCTGCAGTCATCGGCTCTGCAACGAAATTTTTAAAATGGTCCGAGATTGAAGCACAAACTTTGTTCTTTACATCTATCTGTACATGTCACTGAAGGCTACCGGGAGTGTCACAGAAATCTACAACAAAGCTTTAAAAAGGGTTTGAGATTTTGCTCTTTACATGTATCCCTACATGCCGTCAAAAGTTATCAGTAGCGTAGAAATTTACAGATTGTCTCAAAGTTGATAAACATTCCTGAAAACAGTCATCTCTAAATATTTGTTTTAAAGACTGCTGAGGATGAGTTTTCTATGCTACCAAATACTACAACCACAAGCCCTCACTTTCAAATATCTATGTATGGCTGGGAAAACTGTTTCCAGTTTGAACATTCAGACTTGCAGCCTCCACTCTTGCATAATGTTTTCACTTTGTCTGCTACATTGAAGAATCTTTTGCTACCAAAAATTTCAGCCACAATGGGGAAGTCCCTTCCTCAGCTGCTTTAAAAACAAAACATCTTAATAGTGAAAAAGTAAGAAACAGAAAATCAAGATGATACCCTGTGCGGTGGAGCAGGCTGGCAGCCCAGCTCTTACAGCCTTCCAGGCTAATCTGCACTCTCGTCTGCAAGAAGAGACCAAACGGTGCTGTAAGGAGGAGTTCCCCTGGCTTGACTGAAATGTGCTACCTAAGAAGAAATCTTTGTTCATCTTCCCTGCATTCTGCAGGTTTTTCAGTTTGGTGCTATACTCAAAAGATTTAACAGAAGTTTTTGCTTCAATATGCTAGGTCAGCATTAAGATCATTGAGTAAATAGGGCTCTATGGCAACAGGGGTGTACTTAGTAAAATATATTTCCAGTGCAGAAGATTGAGACTAACAAATACTTTCTAGTGATGAATTATAGAAATCCTGCAAGGGAAGCTATACACAGCCTGAATTCAGTCACAAACTCCCGAAGGCAAAAATATGCCAAAGCACGTGAGCTGTGATATCACCAACACGCTGCCCGCTCCCTGTTAAGAAGCTGGACTTCTGTGTCCTACTTAAATCACATGCTCTTAGGTAGCAGGGCTCTCCGACTGGTAAGGGCTGCTAAATTTAAAGACCGCTGCTGTAAAGAAGCTCCAGAAATGTTTCTCTGTTGTTAGAGATAAAGTAACACTTCCCAAACTCTTATTTTGTTTTAACTGAGACAGCAACGATGCCTAGTTTGTGCGTAAAGCCAAATACCCTTGTACTACTAATAACAGTAGATTAATAATTGAATTGCTTTAAAAATAATAAACTGTTTCTAGCATTAACATGCTCTTAAAAGGTGTCTGCCATCAGCAGAACCACAGGTGAAATGGCAATGGCAGAGAGACCTTCAGATGACATTACAGGTTTTAGTTTGTGCTTGACGCTCCGAGCGGGCTGGTGCTGCGGCAAGCCCTGGGCATGTCAGCAGGCATCGCAAACCCCTGGAGCATCCCCCAGGCTGCAGGGGTCAAAAGACAGGGATGGATGAGAGCACCATGCTGGTCTTCCACATTAGAAACTGAGTCATAGTTTTGCGATCTACTACTCTTTGAAGTTGCAGGAAGACAGGAAAGAAACTACTCAGGCAAATACCACCAAAGACAGGGAGGACTTACGTTTAGCTTTGTTCTTCTGGCTTAGTAAGGATTAATATTTGCTTTTGTGGAAAACAAAGGTTAAAGACACTTACAGCTACCATTTGGGTATAACCAGTTTGCTTAAGAAGATTATATATTGTAATTTGTTTTAAAATATTAAGCATATATTAGAACATAAACCTGTAAATTAAACTGGGTCCACCAGAGAAAATTATTTCTCAAGAAGATACACATTCTAACGTTCACTCAGATCTTACGAATGTATGCTTGCTAGCTAGTTCATGATGTATTTCAAAGAGAATCCACCATCGGTATTAGGAAACAAATGAAAGTACAAATCAAAAGGCATCATAAAACCTACAAAAATAATTGCACGTTCCAACTCTGTTTCTACAACAATTTGGCAGGCGTGGCATTGCTAACGCTGTGTCACAGCTGCACCCTTCAAAGGCATGGCAGGAGGACGGGAAATGTTTCCTGCAACAACAGCAGCCTAGCGGCTTTTGTTTGGTTACAAAGTAAAGCTCTTGATCATTATTACTTAAAGCAAAATTTCAAAAGTGTAAAATGTATTATTTTTGTAGTATAAAATGGTTTATTTTGTAGCTTCCTGTAATAGTTCGCCCATGCATTAATTTCTTGAATTTATAAAAACGGTGTCTAGATAATTTTCCCTGTAGCTTTCTCTTAAATATTATTCATCCAACATACACATTTAGTTTCTTCATAAGTTTCTTACTAAAACCTTCTTAATTCTGCTTACTGCAGAGAAACAGCTCCATAGCTAGTTCCTGCTAAGAAAAAAAAAATAATGACATTTTTATTGGACTCTTCCCAGATGTATTGGATTTTTTTTTCCACCTTTAAAAAGTGAAGGCATAAAATAAATAGATAAATAAATAAATGCTTGTTTCTACATAAATGGTGAAAATATTGCAACTGAAATATTGGATTGTGTTCATCCCATGTCACTAACTTTTAAAGGGAAGAACTGTCCACAGTCAATATTCACAGATACGACAGCTAAAGTTAAGCAGCAACGTGCTTAAATTAGATTACAACTACGGGAATACCAGTAGATTCAAAATGAGGGCTGTGGCTTCCTCACAAAAAGTCCTGCCTAACTGACAGTTACATAGTTCTTTTCACTTCCATTTATCAATCTTTAAAAATAAAGCCATTTTATACCATGTTTGCTATTTCTATGACAACATTTGAAATGTGCTTTGGGATTCCCATCTACTAGTAGAGTTCAAGGCACCTACTAGTTTTAAGTTCAAATAATAGCAAAATGGAGAACAGATTAAGGAAAAACAAATACAAAAATTAACATAACTACAGTTTTATTTTGCACATAGGGAGGGCGGGAAAGGTGAGGAAAAGAGTGTTCCTTTTCTTCAGGCTCTATTTATCCAGGTATTGATGAGCATGTGTTCTGTCCACTCAGACATGCCGGGAACACTTTCCTTCACATTCTGCAGTCAAGAAGGGAATTACTGAAGTAGAATTTGAGGATTAATCAGTGTGTTAATTGAGGTTATCCAGATCATGATAGATGGGGACAACATATTAAGCAAGTTACTATGGCAGCCAAACTCATCTGTTAAAACCAAAATTAATGGATAAACAAACTTAAATTCACTTTCTCATTGATTTTTATCCAGCTGCAGTGGACTATAAAAGAGCCATCAGGGAAAGCTATCCACTAGCTGTCAACTCACAATGCCTTAAGAAGCAATTGCTAATCCTCCAATGATATCTCACTAAATCCTAACCTCTACAAATTGTTCTTGGAAGAAGCATTAAACTAGTCATCAAACCAGGTCTTTAATGCTTCTTAGAGTTAGTCAACCTGTAATCCGTTAGAGATCATACAAAGTACTAAAACTTTTAAATCCAGTTAAAATAAATAAATCAGACTGACATTGTCACCAGCAGCTTTACACCTTCCTGTGTTTCATGTGCTGTTAAAAGAAAAACAACATGGGAAAATGGACCATTATAATTAAAAAAAAAAAAAACCTCTTAAGATTTATAAAAATTAAGAGACTACTGTTGTGTTTCAATTTTGCTTCGCAATATATTCTGCTATTATAAAAGGTTATAACACACTCTTATTAAGTGGTGGAGATAGATACATTAAAAATTCAGTGCTCTTATCATTCCAGATAAACAGTAAAATAAAAAGACATTCTTTCTCTCCCCTTGTTAAGATCTAGTTTGTCTCACCTAGAATTACATGAGATGCAACCACTAAAATAGCTACAGCTAAACCAGTTTGAAGTTGATATAAATTAATAAGGCTCTAAGACTAACTTAGCATTTTAGGAAAGGAGAAAACAGTGATGGAGCTTAAAAATCATACAGAATAGGGATATTAATTTCATAGAATAGCTGTAAAAACATTAATATCTCCTTCATATGTTGTTAAAGGAAACAATTCTTTTTGCTTCCCAGTGCCACAGAAGCAGTTCACTTGAAGACTTTCGATTAGAGTTCTGGCGAGACCAAAGAGGTAAAAATTACTGATTGCAGATAATGACCTAGAAAACTCAAAAGTTCTTCGATTGGGACAAACACAAGGTATGATGCTTAAACAGAAACAATCAACCACACAGCACAGAAAACAAATGGCTAACAAATCATAAAAACAGTGAGATAGCGGAAAAAAAAAAAAAAAAAAGGAAACAAGAAAGAAGGGATACCAAAGTGATGCAAAGGGCATCGTCTATTCTACCTATGCACCTCAGAAAGAACAACAAAAATAGTGTCATATTAGACATTAGAAGAACCTTCCTACCTTCCAAAGGTAAGGATTGCAAAACACTGGAATAAAACTATCTTTGTGGAAGCTCAAAGACTGAGTAACAGGGTGTTACAAATCCTTAGATTATAAGTGATCCTGCCTTGAAGAGGAAACTGTGAGAAGACAAGGGAAGGAACTAGTTAGGAGGTTCTGCTTTTGTGATTGCATGAATTCACAAATACTGATCTCCAAAAGAGAAAGGGAAAAATATAAAAAAAAACCCAAACCACCACACACACCCCTCACACTAGAAAACTTACAAATATTTTGGTAAAAAAATTGCAGGGGTATGACTCAAGTGAATCGATGAGGTTAGAGAAGGTAAAAACAAAAGTGGGAGGCTACACACTGCTGCATGAAATGCAGCGCATGGGAATTGCAAGCTTACGTCAGGGTATCTCTGAAAATAACTTTTTAGCCTCAAAAAAGCAACTGAATATAAAGGTTACGCGGTAAAATAATACAAGTGGGCATACAAATTGGTTGACAAAAATAATTTTAACAGGCAAACAATAATAGACCCACATTTATCAAATTAGATAAACATATTACTAGTATTCTGCATTTTCAGAGACTATTTTGGGCAAATTGTTAAAGATGTTTTGAAATTAGTATACTAAATCTTACGATTTCACAGAACCCTTTAAAAATCTGAAAAAAAAAGCTTTTATTTAAGTTGTGCCTACTATTTGGTGAAATACATCAAGAACATAGGCCAATGTTTCAAATAAAGAAGAGGAATGGAGACTAAGTCCAGACGTCATTTTTAATAGCGATGATTGGTGTTGAATAGCTGGGGCTAAATATAAAAGGAATCGCTGTTTGTTCAGAACTTTATAACAGATTAGAACACTTGTTTAAATAAACTAATCCTGTACTTTCTATGCTACCACTTTAACTTTGTTCTAACTCATGCCCTTACATGTATACAGGACTATTTTACTTGATAGATGCTTACGCTGAGTTCTACAGAACCACTATTAAGGCTGTATTTGACTTGTGGTGATACGTTATAATTGCATGACCATGACCAAGAAAAGTAGTTAAGTACAGGATGAAACAGAGTTTAGCTGAATTTTCTCACCAACGTACAGCAGAAGTTTTACTGCATGTGATCTCTGAAAGCACAAACGCATTCATGCATATTAGAACACGTCGTACACCTGCAAATAAAAAAGGATCCCACTACCATATTAAACAGAATATGGTGCTACCTAATATGCTATAAAATGTTCTCTTTTTAATATTCCGTATTGTCCTTTTAAATACAATATTGCTGAATCTTCTCCTAAATGTTGAGGAATGTGAACAAAATGTAAAAGGCTTTTTCTTTCAAAATGGTGTTATTCTTCACTCAATTACCTGCTCAGGAGAAAAATAAATCCACTACAAATTTACTGATCACAATAAAGCTTAGTTAGTACCATGTTTAAGGAATAAAGGCAACCTAGTGTATTTTTTCAAGTTCTTTTTTTAGCACATTGCAATATTCACTCAAATCATAATTTCTGGAAAACAGCGAGAACATTAAATGCAGAAGTAGAAAGTGTCAAAAAGGCTCAAAATTATAAAAAGAAGTTTATATTTATCTGGGAAGTTTAAATTATTCTTTGGGAAGCAGAAAAGAATCATAAAGCCCAGACAACTTATTTTTAAGTGGAAAATGGACCCCTTTTAAAATGGGGGAACAATGTCTTTGAAGACATTTGTCATTCAGAATACACATCCACTCCAAATTTAATATTATATTAGAATTTTATAGTATCAGATAATGATCTAAAGTGAACAAAGGCCATTAAAAAAATTTGCTGGATAACCATTAAAAAATAATAACCTTTTTCTCTATTAGAGACATACACCCACAAACACAAATTTCCAAAGTAAAAGCGTAGCAGTACGTATATCCAAAAGAAGTTATATATAACCAAGAAGCAGTTACAGGTGAATTAAGACAGAAACTATCCCGTATGTTAAGGAGTGGATAGAATGATTTAGCCTGCTATCTTGGTGATGTATTTGGTCCTCAGAAGACCAATCTAGCAGCTGTAAACCCAATAAACTGTAATGGAAAGGAAATGCAGAAGGGGCAAAACCCAGGAAACCATATCAAAGCGTCCTTGGAGTTCTCTCCAAATGAGGATCTTGCCTTCTGAAGGAAGAAACCAACAGGAAACTGATCCTTCACCAGAGTCAGAATGCTCTAACTGCTGCTCAGTCAACAAATCATTCACGTAATTGGAATTACAGCTCTCAGATGTCAGGCAGAGAGATGCAAAAAAAACCCCAAAGTATCCCCAGCCACCTGTGAACTGGCAGGGAGCATGAAGGATAAGGACTTGCTTATTGGAAGGACTGACTGCATGAATCCATCTACTTTAGCACTGCTTATGCAATGCTTAGGAAAATGCCATGCTTATGCAGTGTATTCATACCAAGGATATAACTTAAGAAATCACAACATAGAATTCGGAAGATATTGCTGTAAGAAAACATTAATTCTGGAGGTCGTTCTCAAATATTTTATCCCCATGTGTAACAGAAAATACATTCTCAACGTGTAAAGATAATATAAAAATTACTCACTTAAATGCAATGATCATGTGAGAACTCTGGCAGACAGGAACTTGAACATTGTTAAAGCTGAAAAAAGTCTTCAAACCCCTCCTCATGAAATAAGGCAAGGAAAGACTCAGGGGAGAGTGGATAACTTGACAACTTTCTACCTGATGGATGCAAGCAAATACAGAAAATTCTACCCCACTGTGGCCGCTTAAAAGACCACTGAACACAATAACAGGGGAAAATGGGATTGTATTCATATAGTCTATTATTTTGTTATTCCTAGCAGCAAATCCTCAGCACGTTAAACAGCTGCTTCTTGGAACAGCAAGAAAAGGATATCAGGCGATCAGTTTTGACTCAGTTCTCACAGAAAAACAGAGGCTCATTCAAAACATGATGAGAGTATGATGCAGCTCAGTTATGACAGAAAAGGGGGATGACAAGGAAGACAACAGCCATTACAAATAATAGGTAAAGCTTTTCAAAAGACTTGGGAAGCTGGAAGAGAGAAAAAGGAAGGAAATTAAATGGAAGGGGGAAAGGCCTGAGAATCTAAAATATATGAATTTCAAATAACATCGTAATCTAATCCAGGAAGGTATGGAATTCTTCCTCTCCCTGAGAGAGAGAGAACACAGCAAGGGAAGACAGCAAGTTAAATGACAATACATCCTTTCAAAAATAAAATCTAGCCTGAGCAAATTATTCAGGAAACCAAGATAATTTTAAAAGCTATTAAGTAAAGGCAATAAATAAGTCATTTAAGTGTACCAGTCACAGGAAGGCTATGAAAGAATCAGATGTTCCACTAAAAGATCAGGCATCGATTATGGACACTGCAGATACAATAAGTTACTTCTGTGCACTGACCTCTACCACAGAATATGATGGAGAAACAGCTCCTACAAACTTTATATTTCCAGTAGGAAACACTTATAGAGAAAATGAAGCATTTACATAAAAGAAGCATCAGGAAAAGATTCTAGAAGATGACTTTCCAAAGCTCATTGTGAATTTCAGGGCATTTGTGGAAAAACAAATTGTAATTAAAAAAAAAAAAACAAAACAACACAAAAAAACCCCAAAACACAAAACAAAAAACCACAAAAACCAGAACAAACATATCAAACTACACCTTAGACTCACAAAAACATAGGTGGGCCAAGGTATTACAAATATTTCTCTCTCCAAAGACTTTAAGATTTTTGTAGACTAGAAAAGACACATAATTCTTAAAATTAAGGAAGTTTTCAATACTGAAGAGTTATTCTCTGCGTAATAGGAAGCAAGGATCAAATTACTGTTTTGCATTTGCCTGCATCAGTATTTTTGACTCTAATATGGCAAGCGGCAGAGAAATGGAAACTGAGGCAAGACAGATGGTACAGGGCAAGAAACAAGCAAGACACAATGCCATCATTGGATTTTCATAATAATTACATGAGACATTCTGAATCTAGAATTCTTTTCTTATTAGATAGGATTTTAAAAGACATGGCTGCCCTTCGTGATATATTTTTTGAAAACTAGCATTTTGGATGAGATAATACTAAAAGGTAAATAAAAATGTTGTGAGCACCATTAAGGTGAACACGATCTTTTGGGGCACGATTCTCTGTTACTGAGACTTATGGCAGCTTTTCAACAAAGTTTGGGGTGGTGGAGCATAGCGCGCTCAGGTGATGCTGATGACAATGAAATATTCATTCAGAGTGCAGAAATAGCACGGACAAAACAACAGGTTCAATTGGCTAGGAAATCCTTCTGTTGGGGAGATTGAAAAGATCCACCAAAATGGTCCATGAATTCTTTCTCTAGCTCTTCTTTCTCTTCAGTAGTGCCACCCATCCCAGGAGAATCCCTGGGAGAAATACTACAAGATCCTGCTGAAGAGCACAACAGGAATCGATCCCAGATTGTATGACTTGATTGTGGGCAGAGCACATCATGCTGGGGCACTTTCCTTTTTAGCTCTTCAACAATTCACCTACTGGCAGGCATTTTATCATAATAAATTAGATGTACGAGAAAGCATGCTAAATCTTCACAATATGTACAATTCCACTGGCTTTTCTGATCTTGTGAGCTTCTAAACCTGTCTTTCTCACTCCCTCTGAGCACAAGACCTCTGCTCCTACCTCTACTGTCCTGTTGTCTCCAGGTATTTCTGGAAAAGCTTAACCGAACAGCAACAATGGAAGAATCAGTGCAGAACACTGAAAACAGCATTCACAATTTCACTGCACCAGTGAAGCACAAGTAACATGGCATGTATCAAAAAAATTAAATAGGAAAGACAGCTTCTGTTAGGTTTAGTGTGTACATGTCCTCCAAATAATACATCACTTGGGAATAACTGTTACATATCCCTATTTAAAAGATTCTACAGAACCCATCAATGAAATTTCTATATAATTATTACAATCCGCGCTTTGAGAATCAAATATAGCAGAATATATTAGATTTCATGCCTATTGCAAGAATAAGCCCAAAACTACAATTAACTTTAAAAATGTGCAGTACCAAATCTTCCTTTGATATCTTGATTTCAAATAAAAATTCCAAATATATTGTGTGATTTTTTTTTTTATTTTAGGTGTGTTTACAAAATCATCTAAAAAAAAATCCCACTTTCTGCGATGCATTTCACAGTGACTATGCATACTAGTTACACAATCAACTGCTTGTCTCTATGAGAAGTCGGTCATTTGATAGAGCTTCACATGGTTTACAGAGAAAGTACCTGGGACTTTGGAGAACCATGGGGTTTTTTATTCTGAACTGTTCAACAAAGAGTTTCAGACTTCTACCTTTTTTAATGTAAATCTTTATTAAGCAATGACCTTGAAGCCTCTGGAAGTTCAGTTCTTGTAGAACTGTTTCAACCTGAAGCTGCAAAATTGTAGGACTTTGTTTTCTGAAGAACAGACAGTTTTCTCAAATGGAGACTTCTGAAGGGAAATTCTAACCACCCACAACTCTTACATGACACTCACAGAAAAACACCAGATGCGAGCAGGGTTGTTTGGGATACCAGGAGTTTACCTACATTAGCCATTTGTTCATACCAGAGTAAACATTGGGTCAAAACAGTCACTGAGGAGGTCTTCGATTTTCCAGGATTAGCACAGTGGTTGTTTAGATTGTAACTGCTGTCTTAACTTGCAAAAATGCATAAATATTATCTTTCTTCAACAATTTATCTCACAAACTTAATTTTTGACATACTCTTTCCTTTTAAGACCTGAAGTTTACAGGGCAGCTTTCTTTACAAATGTCAAATGTCATTAACAAAGCTGCACTTTGCAGATCCCCAAGAAAATTCCAAGCCAAGGCAACCACTTCAAACTGAGATCCCCACAAAAATCATTTAGTTTCTCCTAATGCTTATCTGACTACCAGACTGGGGTTGTCCTATGCAGGGACAGGAATTGGACTCGATGATCCTTGTGGGTCCCTTCCAACTCAGGGCATTCTATGATTCTATGATTCTACCAACTGAGCACCCTGCCACATGATCACAACTGCAATTCGTGGAAAGGAAGGGGGCATACCACTTGCAAAGACTTAACTTTTATGTTATTTTTAAAGCAAAACCATCTGAAACTGCAAACTTTTTTAGTGCTTTGATGTTCATGTAATGAGATTATGATGTAAGTGTTACAAATCAAGATTGACAGAACCACTGAGAGTCATGCAGAACATCAAAACCCTGTCAAAAACTTTCTGCACAGCTCTTAGCCCACCGTTCAGTAAAACGGGCATTCCAGTCAGGCACGACTGTGCCAGACTGAGAGCGTTTGAATGTGTCCCGCGTCCGGCCACATGCAGAGCTTCCACTGACTTCAGTAGTAACCAGCGAAGATCCACAGGCTTAATCCACTACTATTAAAATTAACATAGCTTTAGTACGACTTCAGCAGGGACAGGATCAGTCCCCAGACAGATGACTACCTGCAGTCAACCCCATGATTGCCTGGGGAAAAAACATCCCACCTTCGGTGCCGCACACCACGTACTCCAGTCACAAACAGGATGTCGAGCCCGAGCTGGTTGTTAATAGCACAGATCCACTCATTTACCACTCCTCCCTGTTTTCAATCCATTTCATTATGCTATTTGCAACCAAAATACTCCCAGCTCTCCATTCCAAACAGCAGATTATGCCACTTGATGGCAATTAAATGTCCTAAAGGCATTAAAAAGGCTATTACCAAAACATATTTTCAAGCACCGGTATAAATCATTTCATATAGGCTTTGAAATTCATAATGAGTGAGCCTTCAATGCGAACATCTGTGTTGGGGTCATACGTCTAGGTGATAACAAAATATTGAACTTCAGTAATAACTGATGATACTAAAACTTCCTCCAAACCACTATGGCAATCCGAATATATGAGAATTTTAAGATGATAAACAGTTTCTTACCCACATTCAGTAAGTTTCTCTGATAGTGACACTGTTTTTAAACCCTGAACCTAACAGCAGGATAAATAAGCAAATAGGAAGCACTTAGCAAGCTTTACACTTACCTATATGCACTTCAAAGCTAAGCATATCAGTTCAAGATACGAAAAACATGTTCAGTTAATTAGTTAATTGGAAAAAACACCCACCTAAAACTTTGTCGATGTTAGAATCCTACTGTTGGAAGGAGGTTGAAAAGTGAAAGGGAAATGAGTTACATCACCTCACCAAAGAGACACAGAAAAAGCATTTGCCAATTCTTCTCCAATTGTACTAGCTGATCTACTGGAATACCTCCTGCAAACCTTCTCTCATTCTCCATCTGAGATCCCCTCTAATAATTACATTATTATTGTTAGAACAGATTTTTTTTTTCTTAGAGATCAGCATAGCTGCATTTAATAAAAGTCAACTATGAGCAAATGCAGAACAACAGACTAGGCTAAGCAAGTCGCTCCTTTGTGACTGTTTATTTTAAATGTTAGCTAGAGCCCACTTATTCTCACTTATCTCATTGGGTTTGGATTTGGCTAAGGAACCCACCTACTCAGAGAGCATTTTGACTCTATCTATAGAAGACTACACCATACCGAAAGTGTTTCTTCCTTTTGATGTGAGATACGGCAACAATAACACTTCAGTTCCAAAATATAACAAGACAGCAATATAAAACATAGTAGTTACTAAAATTCCCGGGGACAACTGACTATAAAGTTAAGCTAAAAAGATTTAAATAGGGTTGTCATTATGGCAGTTTTTGGCCTAATGAGTGCCCCAAATTCAAACCTGGTTCAACTCATTGCAGGACAAAAATAAAGAATTGTGAACTAGAGTAACTGGCTCATTAGGGTGTCTCACATACTGCCCTGCCCTGCTCTCAGATACACCCCTGTTACTCAGGAACATATCTTGGCTATATTTGGAGATACGCTTTTAAATCACCTAAAAAAAATTAAAGCTTCCATCCCTTCCTCTTTAATACTAAAGTCTAATAGATTTCACTGCCAGAAAATTATTGAAAAAGATCACACACACAACCAACAGCACAATCAAGGATAACAGGTACTTTCTGAAATTTAAAATAAGACTTAAGTGTATTTCCTTATTATTTTTGAACATTCATTATAATACACCTCTTGCTTCTCATCTGCACCTCTTCACCATGTCTTTATTTCACCAATAAGAAAACCTGAGCTTGAGGAAAAGAAGTGACCACTCCTGGTCTCCTAAGATCCAGTAACCAATAATCTATGGCCTGTTACCTTCACTGAGGCTTGCACAAATTTTGGGGACAAATTGCAGGCTAATAAGCAAGCGGAAACTGTGAAAATAAAGTCATTCTATAGCAGTTGCCTACTATAACAGCTCTACACTGTCAAAGTCACTCTTTTTCTGGTGGAAGTGGAAAGTCAAGGTAATTTCAACCAGTTGTAACAACAAAGGGCAGAGCTCCAAAAACGACAGTGCAGCACAAAAATTTATTCAAGCCTGAGCACCGTCTTCACACAAAGTATCTCCATCTTTGCACTATGGGATATCCTTTTCCAGTACCTAGTGTGAAAAGTTATTTTGTTCTGTCATGTAGGAAATCATTTTACAAAGTAACTAACAAAGACAGGAATCGATGTTGAATCTCTCATACTACGTTTGGGGTTTGTTGGGTTTGTTTACATCAACTCATTCTCCATAACCACTACTGAAACTGCATATCACATATATTTAATCTAATATCCTCCTGTTCCTTTTATTTACGTGTTTTGAATATCCCAGCCCTCCTTTATGCAGAGCTGAACTGAACTTAGAAGCTTTTAATTACCTCTTTGCCAATGCAAAGTTGGACCAAAATCTGGTGATAATTAGAAGAGCTCCATTACGTTTGGACTCTAAATTCTTTAACAAGCTTTAATTATTAGTCCTCAAGTAAAACATTCAGTCTAGTGCCTTCTGGGGTCTATCCTGCTTCTTGCTGGGATTCTTACAAAACTGCAGAGTAGCCTACAGCTCCCACTGAATACTTGGCTACATATGAGATGACTTCCTCAGATTCTAATTCTATTTCATTACACAAAATATATTAAATTTATTTTTAAGTACTATTTATTAAGGAAAAAGTCCAAGAGTCTAAGCTGTCATATAGACTGCATTAATAAACAGGATTACAAACCTGAAAAAAATATTAAGAGAGCGTTAGAATGTTAAGGGATGGTTGAAAAATAATCTCTAATTAAATAATTCAAATGTAATGAATTTAATTATTTAGATATAATCTCACAGTATCTTCTTAAAAGCATTTTAAAAAATAAGCTCCCTAATAAACCCACACTGCTTTTAAACAGACAAAATTCTTCACAGTATGCAAATAAAACATCTCACAAGAATTATTAACCTTTTTATCACCTAGCATACCTCATCCTCACTGTAGGACTCTATCCACAATAATCTCTTTACAGTAAGGACTTTTAGCTTAGGCCTGCCCAATACACCTCATTTTCTACAGGTATATCACTCACCAGCCAGGATCGTTGTTAAAGTCAGGGATAAATGTATTTTAATTATTACAAAACTTGAATAAATACCTGTTCATGTTTCCAAAATACACCCTGTAAAGAAACCGGGAATGAGGACCCGTTACTCAATTGCTCTGCAAACTGCCTATGTCCACATTTACAGATGCACCTTACAGCAGTGAAGCTGTGGCTGGCTACAAATCCCCTCCATCTGCCAAGGTAACAGAGGACAGCTTTTCAAATGCATGTAAACACAAGGTGTAACCAAGCCTTGCAGTGTACCCAATTACTGAAATTCAGTAGATGCAAGTGATCTCTTCAATCTCCTATAAAATAACAAGTACAGTATCAGACTCTTCTTTCTTCCCTTCTTAAACATACCACACACTAGCATTTCAGCTTCATACATTCAGATTAAATCCAGCCATCCAAGAACTAAAAACTGTAAGAATTCCCTATTGCAGGTAGATATTTCTAAAGCCAATTTAAGATATTAAGTTACTATTCTCGCTTTTCATTTAGGACTAAGTAAGCCTCTGTAATGAATGTGCTCCAGATATGAAAAGGTATTAGAAACACTTCTTTCCCTCTGTGCTTTTGTAGAAGACAAGGCAGGATGGTTAATGCTGACAGAGCCAAGGCAAAGGCCGTGTCTTCCCAGATCAGGCTGAATCGTGCTGAAGAGCATCTTGTGCAGAAGTACGGGACGGGTACAGCTCACCACGCCATCTCCACTGACCGTCCGCCACCCTTCTTCTCTAAGGCGAGGCGACATCGGTCACCAAGTGGCAAATGTTCACCTTCCCCACCACAAATGAGCCTTCAGACTGTAAATCCTATGACTCTCAAAGTATCCTGTGAACGTTGCATTTTCTGTGTTGTTCTTAGTATCATTATGAGTGCCAAGGACATCATCTTCCTAGCTCAGAAGGTAATTAGTTGAGGCAAAGGTGCAGCCTCCTAACAGAGCGGCTGTTGTAGGAAGAGAGCCTAGGTGCACTATGCAAACCTGCTGCAGAAGTACACAGTCTAAGTTTAGCAGCAGACTGCATCGTGTCTACATTGCTTTGAGATAACCAGTGAATGTAAAGTGTGCATGTTATAAACTCCGAAACAGCATTCAATGAGTATTTTCACCTGTTAGACACCACAATTCATAAATTGTTTTAGTTTGCAAGCTGTATTTTTCTAACATTTTTGATTGATGGAGACTAATTACAATCAACTTTATTACATTGAGATACGGTCCTATTTATAAGCAGCTGACCCTGTGAAATATGTAGCATGCACTATTAACGTAAGTTATAAAATAAAGATTGAAATCTAAAAGCAAAAGAAACCCAAACTGCTTAAGGAAAAAAAAAAATCATTGCTGTATGCATTTATGCCGGGTATTTTGGCTTTTTAGTTATTAAAAAAAAAAAAATTAAGAGCATTGAACTTTAACGCTATGACCCTTATATAGCTGGGCCAGATTTCAGGCTAAAGACTAATGTGGTTTAGCTACTTATGAAACAATTATAAAAGTACCTCTACCCTTCTAAATCAGGAGCACTGACACTCATCAGAATAATCCCCTCAGTTAAGTTCCTGAATCCACTTCCCACTGAACCCTGGCAGTGCAAAGTCTTCATATTTCATACTGTTAAATGGCAGGAAAATCACCATACCGTTTCAGGGCAGCTTATCTCTAGGTTTCAAACAAAAACCCTGCTTCTCTTTTGTAAATTCCCTGACAGACTGAACAAGAAAATTAATTTCCTCTCCACACAGCACTACTCTTAAAAAAACACTAACAAAGCACACCCCTTTGGAAGACAATTAATAGATTGTTTTCAACAAGCATTACACAAACAATCCCAAGCCAAAATTTCTGGAATAGCTTAGTACTATTTTAATGCTAACGCTCTGACCTCTTGTACTGTCATTCACAGGAGGGGGAAGAGGAACCAAAGATTCCCTACATCTTTTTTAATATTCAACAGTATTACACAGCCACTGAACACGTTAGCTAGCTTCAACTCTCAGCCACTCTGAGCACACTATTGGCAACGCTATTTTATTATGCCTTAAACCAGGAGACATAAGTAAACATTTGCATTGAACAACGCAGCACGATTTGCAGGTTAGCAACACTTTTTGATACAAGTTTTTTGGCTTTGTTAAAATCCTGATTACATTTAGAAGCAGCACAGCAACTGCAGCCTAGATTGTGTGTTTCCTACCTTCCTTGCCAACCACGCTAGAAAAAAAAAAACCCTTGTCACTGCAGTAAAAACAGACCACCAAAGCCCTTCCAAGAGAATAACCCCATCCTATCTCAAATGCTTGCTTTACAAGTTCTGACATCAGTGAGAATAATCAGATCTGGAAAAGAGGCTATTTGCTATTAATACTAATTTAATGGTTTGCTGTTACACAGTGCTATAGCCCCTCTATCTGGTAACAACCAGCAATCAAGGCTCAGTTTGTACTGAACTGGAATCCTGAACTTTAACAGTAATGATGCTGTGAAATGAACAATGTGAAGGTAATTTCATAACTTCGGTTTCAGAAAATAACTAAATCTTAAAATACAACTTGCTATCTCTGATGTTTTAGAAAACATTATCTATAAGCTTTAGGAAAAAGTCAGTGTTGGCATAGAGCTAACTGAGGAAGTAGTACAGAGAAAAACTGTACAAAACCAGAAGTATTATTTTCCAGAATAATACAAAAAATTTTAAAAGTCAGGTAAGGAAATCATTTAAAAGTGATGTGCAAAAAAATTCATGACCCACATGCCTTGTGACAGTCTATAGCTGAGCAACTACAGTCCCCCAGAACACAAAGATTTTACTACAGAACATAACTTCAGGCAAAGAATAAACAGGATAATGGTCTTTTTTTCATGGTAGTGCTAAACACACAAAAAAAAGAAAACGCACTAATGGAAACTCAGTTCTACTAAGCACATTTAAATAATGCTAACAACTTTTAAAAAGCAGCACTTTAAAGCTGATGTACGTTTATTTACACAGGCATGTTTTGTAAGCATTCACACTGCAACCTAAGACAGTAATAGGTTTAATCACACAGATGTTCACCTAAATTGACCCTGATCCTGCAGATGCATAACTCTACAAAAAAAGGAAAGACATCACTCGCACACCCTGATTTCAGCCTATATGTTTGTGACATTGGGCCAAACGGCAGCCTCATAAAAATCAAAGACTCTAAACTACTTAATTTTGCACAACCTCTACACGGAATACTATCAGGGTATTTTTTCCTCAATTCTTTGCTAACAAAGTTACAAAATGCCTCAGGGAAAGGTCTTTTCACACAGATTAAAACACTAATTCATTCTTCTACAAAGAGCACCTAGCACATTGCCAACACATACCCCTTGATAATGTCTATCTTCCCTATGAGCATAAAATACAAGTGGGGTGGCAGGGATGGGACGCAACTGTAGAGCCCTTAGGACTGCCAGTAGATTAACTCAAATTTTAAAAGGGAAAGAAGAGCCATAAGCCAAAAAGTAACAAACAAAAGGAAGATGATAAAGCAAAAAGAGGAGACTTTGCAAGTTGTTACAAGTTTCACCTCATCTTTTTTTACCCAGTGAGCCTCTCCCATTCTACCTGCACTTTTCCCAAAGGTTTAATTCTTGCAGAAATACAAAAATTGAACTCCTCTGGGGAAAAAAACATAAATCAATTTGGACTTAAAAATCAGTTGCTAAACATGATACGAAGTAAATTATTTTTGAAGCTGAATAGTTTTTCTCCTACAGTCAGCAGTCATCAGAACTACACCACAAAAAAAGAAAAACAGAAGTAATATGTTGCAAAAAAGACCTGAAAGTCATGGAATCCTCCTATTTACATGCTACACGAGAAACACAGCTTTGGAGATGCAACATTCTGCCCTTGGAGGACAGAAAAGATGGAACACTGAAAGACTTTGGTAAGTTTTATTTATCAATATTTTTAAATATTACTAGAGTAACATTGAGCATATTGATAAAGTTTCAGAAACAAACATTTAAACGGCTAGCAATAAACATTTAGCAAATGTATTTTTCCCTGCTGTCACCAAATTTCACCAGCAAGAGTTGATCCAATTAGGTATTTCTTCTGTGAAAAGGACACTGAAATTTATAAATGCAGCTGCTATTTTAATTTTCCTCGTGGCTGCTTTATTCATTTTTCTCCTCTTGAATGCATTTTACCAAGAGGCCCCAGAAACCTGTGTGATAAAAAGTAAAAACCCAGTCAAAAAGCACTTGTCCACCTACGTGCATTTACCTTCTCTGTGTGTTACCTAGAAGCCATCTGAACGCTCATCCTCCGTCTTGTCCCGCTCAGAAGTGCCCTCGCCTGGCAAGCCCGTCTGCTCAGCCCTCACAGGGAGCTACGTCCTCTGCTGAAGATGTACTTTACTCATTGGAGTGGCGTGAGATTAGGTATGAAGGGGAAGGTAAAAGTACAACAGCAGGTTTAAGAGCTGTCCGCGTTGGACATTGGAAATTTAGTTCTGAGCAACGAGAGCACAGCCGCCTTAGTAAATGACACTTCTAACCCTCACCGTATCGATCCAAGAACTAAGACCCTTAAAGAAATGATCTCCATAACACAGAGTATCTTGTTGGTTTTTGTAACTGTGTTTTGCCTACTCTTGTAAATGCAAAAAAAAAATGTACCTGTGCTTAATAGCAACAGTGACAACGCATCCAGACCTGAAAGAGACTCTCCAATTAAAAAAGATGCGCTTTAACTTGGCATTCAGTCCAGTCAGCTACAATGAAACCTCCGGGCTTCTTTTCTGAACGACACTGAGAGGACAAGCACCACACCCAAAGCAGCTGTCTTGCTTCGCAAAAACTGGTCCTGAAGTTACCACAGGCTTTGAGGTCCTGATCCTCCTCGAAAACAGATGCCGCGCAAATACACAAACACCTGCTTGTGTTTTGCATGCGTGTGCACGCACACACGCACACAGTTAAGATGGGGATATTGGACACTTGTTCAAACCACAAAGAATCTCAAAAAGAAATCACCAAGCTCAGAGACATCCACGTCTCTGGGGTTTAGTTATTTATTTAGATGTCTGACCAGGCACCTTCCCCCGTGCAGTTTGTTTCCAAACAAGTCATGGGAGAAAGCAGCAAAACCAAACACTCGCCTGCTTTAGGTGCTTCCTGAAAGCCACATGAGCTGTAGAATTTAAAGATAAAGTCAAAGCCAAATCCATAGCAATCCGTGTATTTACTGGGCTTTGCAGGAGGTTTCAAAGCAATGAGTCAGATGATAAATGTACTGCAACACTAGACACAATACTGTAGAAAGAGACAGGTCTTTTGCTTTAATTTTTAATTTCCATTTTCTGTGGGTTTAGACAAACCACTGACATTACTTTAGCATAATACTTTACAATGAATCAATACTTTAATTTAATAATGGTATTCTGTTGTCAACATATAATATATCACATAATGTCCTTGTCTAGATGCTAAAAAAATACGCCAAATAAAATGCAAGGCTTTGCTTTTACCAGTGATCACAGGTTAAATCAATGTAGTAAGAATCCTTACAGCCCCCAAAAGAATTTTCTTCAGGGTTAAAAGGCAGCATGGAGTCATTTCAGCCATATCCCTTCCTCTCCTCATACCAGTGCTGTGAGAGCTCTCCTAGGGCTATGGGATTCCAACAAACACTTCAATAAAAGGAACACAGAGGAAATACACCTGAACAGAATCAATGTACATATCCGTGAGTGGGACTTCTATTTAAACATTCCACTTCCTTATGAACTCAGTGATAACTGCGCTAGTTCCTAGGGATTATAAACGGAAAATGGGATGAAGTCCAGCATCATCCAACTTCACTGAAACAGATGAAGCAAGTTAAAGCTGTAAAATATGAAAAATAAAATAACAATAACTTCTACTTCAGTGGTGTGCCTAAAATTCTGCATTTATTATCTTGACAGTAGCCCTCCTGTTGACAAGTATTTAAGATGGAAAACACAAATCTAATCATGTCTGTGGTACATTGACTCATAGTATGTGAATAGAAAGTAAGTGGGAACGAGGAAGAAGCAAATGCTTTTAGAACTCCCAGTTGTTTGCTTCAGTGGGTTTTTTCCAATTCAACAGCTTTTGATGCATTACAAATTGATAAATAACTGACATTAATCTTAGTCAATACTAAAGGCACGTGCTTTACAGTCATACGTGCTTTACAGCCATGCGTGCTCCCCTCAATTTCAATGACAGCTCATGATCATAACGCAAAGTGTTCACAGACACATGTCATTTGTTGGCAGAACGTTTTAGAGCTCTGGGAAGAGTAGGTCTGGTTTTACTACGGTTTGGCACCTCCCACAACACCCTCCAGTTGGCGAAAACCCCGCAGTTCCATCTAAGTGTCATCCTTAATGTGAAAAAGATATTTGAGTCAGTGCAAAATAAAACAAACAGCTTTTACCAAAATGTCAGTGTTGGTAACAGTTCAGCTGCCAGATGCTTGTTACTTGAACCCATGCCGTGCATAACAACAGGCAGAGATATGACGAGGATAAACGACCGGACCAGAAAATCTTTAGCAGGAAATCAAAGGATACTCAGGCTGCAGTCTGGAGTCATAAAAAAAAGGTCGCAATTGGACTTCACGAGATATATCGATTAAGACTTCTGCAACATCTCTTTCCTTGGTTACTATGCATTAGTCGAGCCCCACCTGCCTGACCTCAGTTCTCTGCATTAGCCTCCGGTCATATGAACACAAGAGAAACCACAGTGCTATTTCATAGTCGAATTCACACAGGAATTCTTATAAGTACAGTATCTCAATTTAAAGATAATAACATTACTGAAGAACCCAGAACACCATGAAAAATGCATATTGGAAAAATCAGGGCATGACTCTTTAGAAATGAAACCAATGGCTTGATAAAAATAAAACCTCACTGCTGTGTTCCAGTCAGTTGGTTGATTTTTCTCATCTACAGGCTGGACTATGTTTCTAAATCAATGCCTGCTTTTCATGTTGAGCACCGGATAAAAAGGTTCATGCTGAAAAGCCATAGTCCGTGCATAATCCTGAGAAACACATGCAGGCACAAGACACAGAGCGAGGTTTGATGAGTAAGTGGCTTTTGCTTAGTCAGAACCTGAAGGATCTTCATCAAGAACTTTCAAAACAGCTAACAGATAGCTTGACTTTGAGTGAAACACAACCAAGAATTATTGTCATTATGTACACCCACAAAAAAGTGAGAGATTTCACAACATCTCCTCAGATGAATACACACACAGAGAAAAGCCTTTACCAACGTTTACTTCAGGTGGGCAATCATCCGGCTTTCTGGAGAAATAGCTCCTGATCTGCCTTCCATTTTCCCAAGTCATATTTTGAGCCCATTTCACCGTGTTAGAACAATTAAATAAACTGCAGCATGAACCACTAGAAAGAAAGATAGCTGCTTCTTTCCTTAAAAGCTGTGAAATGCTGCACGACCTATGACTCCTGCCCACATACGTGCCTTGCCGAGCCAGAGGTTCACACCAGGGTGGGCACTCTTTTGAAAGCCGGGGCATCAGATTTGTCACGTCCGATTTGTATTCACACAGTACAACGGGATCCATGACTTTCATTTCAACAGCAGCTGGAGCAACGGGCACAGAAGGAACATGCAGCTCAACCTGGGATATGAGGATGAATTTGTTTTAAAAAATACCCTTCCTTCCTTCCTAGGAGCTGTTAGCAGCAGATGCAGACACTTGCTTTGGGGTCACACCGCGTCAGCAGTTCACGGCAGAAAGATTGCATTCCTTCCCCCTCTCCCCTCCAGTGGATACTGCAGCCTCAGAGAATTTTACATGTATCCTCAGAGATGCTCGTATGTATCAGGAAAGTACAGCTGTAGGCTTTAAAAAAAAAAATGCCCACATGCCCTACAAATTCAAATCCTTTTTTATGTAATCTATTTAATCTCCCATTAATGATAATCTCTGCTATCAATGTGCCCAAAGAGGGTCAATTTCTGCTGGATTTGCACTTCTTGCATTTCATCCTATAACCGAGCTGTATTTAATGAGGGGAAACACCCTGCTGTAAAAGGTATTAGCAGTCTCCCTAAAACAAATAACAGTTACGAGACCCTGCAACTGCCAGGAACGTTTCAAGATCGTGGGTTTTCTTCTTCCTTTGTGTGTCTTGCATGGAGGAGAGACGGGCCAGCCGAACATTATTTATTAATCAGGCTATTCTTGCCTTCTATACCTTGTAAGGATACAGCATAGAGGGGCAGAAATTGCTGTGGATTGCTCTTACATACCCAAAAAGACAGAAAGGGGAGAAAGGAAAAGATTGCAAGGGAGAATTTAGACCCCGACAGATCCCACCTGGCAAGCCCAGGCAGCATTTCAGACACACACAGGTCACGGCAGTCTGAAACACCATGTAACATATCTGGTTCACACAAGGCTTGAAAAGCGAGGCACAGCTTGAAAATCAGGCTCCCAATGCTGTTTTGCTTTTTAAAAGTGCCCTACACAGCTCCCTACACCTAAGTGAAATGGGTAGGGTTCAGCTCCACAAGAGATTTTCCTTCTGGTACCATCTGACTTCCTTAGGCTGTACCTCCAGAGCAAGCAGGCTCAGACACACCTGTAAGGGACGGTTCTCTCTCAATTACTGCAGCAGACACTGGGGAAGCGAGTTACTGCCTTGTTTGCTCTTCTGATTTAGTGATAGTTTTATTCGTAATCATTCCCAGCCATCCACCACCTGCACACCCACCCACCCACCCAGACATGTCCAATTTGCTGTTCTTCTCCCGATTTTGTCAATTCGCAAGACCAGTTTGCTCTGCCTACGCTCTCTGCCCCAGGGCTCATCAGCAAATAGATTTAATAGAGAAAATAAAGTTCAAATGACTTGCTAACAAAATCCTCTAGCGGAACAGCCATACATTAGCATGCAAAAGGGGAGCCCTGGGCTGTAAGAGCAATTCAGGTGGTAGATTTCAATTGAACTGACGTTCCTAGCAGAAGCAACTAAGAGTTAATGGAGGACACAGGGCTTCTCATTTCCTCCACCGCATCCAAGAAAACGCAGATTACTACGATACAGTATAATTGAGCCTTTTACTAAATAGCACCGCACAGAAGTTCGTTTGGCACGGATCGCGTTTGTCCTAGATAAATAACCTTTACGAGAAGCTGAAAGTTGATGCACCCAGACTAAACGCATTTTCAGATTTAGCCCGAATCCTCCGGTTTGTCCCTGGGAGGGTGGGAAGAGCCAGCCACCGAGCATCAATCGGGGAACTAGCCCCCTCCTCTGCTTAAAAAAAAATAGTCAGTTACGGCAAGACGGTGCTGTGGCTACACACGGGAGCCGGGCAAGCGTTTGGCTGCGTCTGCATATTCGCGGGGTGCCCTGTGCTCCTTCCCGGGGGAGCTGGGGCGGAGGGAGCATCCTTCCGGAGCCCGCTCTGCCTCTTCCAAGGGAGACGCCCGGGTGGAAAGCCAAGCTCCCTCCCGGCGGAGAGGGACAGGGACAGGCACAGCCCGCCCCGCACCTCCCGAGGACCGCTGTCCCCGCTGCCCGGGGGGACATCACCGGTCCCTCTCGCTCGGCCACCTCCCAGCATCTCCCAAATAGCTCCCGCAGTCCAGCCGGGATGGGGGGGCGGGGGGGGGTCTGCATCTTTCCCAAAACACAGCGAAAGCCGGTCACCTCAAATGGCTGCTCCTGCCTCCCCACCCACCGCACAAACGGGGAACTTGCCGGGGGAGGGGGGAAGAAGCGCAAACTTCGGAGCTCTCCGCCCTCCCGCGGGGAACCCCGCGTCCCCCCGAGGGGCGGCGGCGGGCCCCGACCGGAGCGCGGCCCCGGGCCGACACGGGGATGTGTCGGGGGGGCCGGGCGGGCGCCCCGAGGGCGCGGGGCGGCTGCTTCACTTACGGGTTTTGGGGGTCGTGCTGGCCTCCGGCGTGGTGGTGGTGGACTCCTGGAAGGGAGACAAGGTCCAGGACGGCGCCGAGTCGTGGACGTAGATCTTGTAGGAGGAGGTAGCGTGTGCCGCAGTGGGCCAGGCGGGCAGCGGCGGGGTGCTGGGGGCGGCGGGCGGCGGCCGGGCGGTGCCGGGGGGGCCGCTGGCGGGCGGCGCCGTGGGGGGGGCGGCGGGGTGCCGCGCCGCCGTGGGCCGCGGGCCGCTCCGCGCCGGGCCGCGGGTGCCGGGGGGCCGCGGGGGGGCCCGGCTCATCGTGGTGAGGCGGGGGCTGACGCGGCTGGGCGGCCGCGGCGTGGCGGCGGCGGTGGTCTCGGCGCCGCGGGGGGGGGCGGTGGGCTTGGAGAGGAAGAAGGGGTCCTGCCCCACGCCCTTGGCGTCCATCAGCTCGGTGGGGACGTACTCCTTGACGGAGCCCACCACGATCCACTTGAGCAGCATGAGGCTGAGCCCCAGGCCGATGAAGCCGATGAAGAGGGGCACGACGCACAGCCACGTCTGCTGCCGGTTCCAGACGATGCAGTCGCTGCAGCGCAGCTCCCGCGGCGGCCCCCCGGCCCCATCCCCGCCCGGGCCCCCCGCCGCCGCCGCCGCCGCTCCCTCCGCCGCCCCGGGCGCCGCGGCGCCGGCAGCCCCCTCGCTCATCCTCGGGGCCGGCCGTCCGCAGCGCCGCCGCGGCCCCGGGGCATCAGCGCGCCGCGGCGGCCGGCGGCATGCGGCGAGGAGGAGGAGGAGGAGGAGGAGGAGGAGGAGGAGAGGGGAGCGCGGAGGAGAGGAGCGGAGCGGAGCGGAGCGGGCGGCGGGAGCGCCCCGCTCAGTCACGCCGCCGGCATGGCATGCCCCGCGCCTCCCCGCGCCGTGCCGCGCAGCCTCCCGCGGCCGCGCAGTCAGCGGGACGGCCGCGCCATCCGCCGGGCGCCCTCCTCTTGCGCCGCCCGCTTCAGCCTCGTCGCTCTCCTTCTTCTCCCTCCGCTCTCAGGTTTTTCTCTTTTCTTTTTTTTTTTTTTTTTGTTTTCCGGGCAGTAAGTCGCAAGAATCAGCCTCCTCGATTTTTTTTTTTTTTTTTTTATCCCAAGCGTGCGGCTCCGGCGGCGGGCAGGCACATTCCTTCACATTCACGCTCCTTCTCGCCTCTCCTCTTTTTCCTCTCCCCTCGGGGCTGGGGGGGAATCTTTTCTTTCCGTCTCTCCTTCCTTCCTTCCTTCCTCCTCTGCGCGCCCTCCCCCGCCCGCCCGGCCCCCGCCTAAGCCCGGCCGCGGCGCAGCAGCATCCCCCGGCCGCTCGGCGGGGAGGAGGAGGAGGAGGAGGAGGAGGAGGAGGAGGAAGCGGTGGCGGCGGGGCGCAGCGCACCCCCCGCTCCGCCGCCCCGCCGCCAACCCGCCGCCGGCACCGGGCCAGGGAGGCCGAGCCGCGGGCGGGGCCCCGGGGGCAGGAGGCACGGCTCCGCGCAGCCCCTCCGCGCTAAGTCCGGCCCGGCATCAAAACTCCAGCGAGGGTTCCCGGGAAAAAAAAAAATAAAGAAAAAAATAAAAAAAAATAAAAATCCACACACGCACAAAAAAAAAAAAAAAAAAAAAAATTAGATTAAACCCCGGAGGTGGGGGGGGGGGGAGCGGCAATAAAAAAATACGGATCCGGCAAATAAATAGGCACGCAGAAGGCAGCTCCTGCCAAGCTTGCAGCTTCTGTTCGATTGTGTATTCCTATCGCAGCGCAAGGGAGGCAGGCGAGCGCGCAGCAAGTGAGGCGCCTCCCACCAAAGCCTAATGGTGGTTTCTTAATGCGCACAAGATAAATAAATGATCCAGGCAAAGCCCTCGGGAGGGTGTGCGCTACGGCAAGCGGAGCCCGGGAAAGGAAGGGAAAGGAAAGGAAGGAAAAGTAGCGACCCGATAGGCGGCTGCTCTGTGTCAAAAAAGACATGTGTGGAGGGAGCGGCGCGGGGGGCGAGTGCGGGAGGGAGGTGGAGGCACCTTCGGAGAGGATTCCCAGCCAGAGAGCGGGGCTCAGGACGAGATGTTTCCCGGCGCTGATGCTATCAGATAACTAAGAGGCTGGAGAGCAGCTCTGCAGAGAGAGACCTGGGGGTTCTGGTCAACAGCAAGTTGAACGCGAGCCAACGGTGTGCCCTGGCAGCCAAGAGGGCCAACTGTGCCCTGGGGTGCACCGAGCACTGCATTGCAGGCGGTCAAAGGAAGGGATTGTCCCGCTCTGCCCTGCGCTGGGGCGGCCTCACCTCGAGTGCTGTGGGCAGTTTTGGGCGCCACAGTGTATTGAGGATATAAAGCTGCTACTAGAGGAGGGCCATGAAGTTGGTGAAGGGTTTAGAGGAGAAACCTCATGAAGGGCGGCTAAAGTCACTGGGTTTGTTCAGCCTGGAGAAGAGGAGACTGAGGGCAGACCTCATTGTGGTCTGCAGCTTCCTCGCAAGGGGAGGAGGAGGGGCAGGCGCTGATCTCTTCTGTTTGGTCACTGATGATAGGACCCGAGGGAATGGCAGGAAGGTGTGCCAGGGGAGGTTTAGGTTGGATATTAGGAGAAGGTTCTTCACCCAGAGGGTGGTGGAGCACTGGAACGGGCTCCCCAGGGCGGCAGTCACGGCACCAAGCCTGACGATGTTCAAGAAGCACTTGCGCAACACCCTCAGAGCCATGGTGTGAATGTTGTGGTCATCCTGTGCAGGGACAGGAGTTGGACTCGATGATCCTTGCGGGTCCCTTCCAACTCAGGACATTCTATGATTCATTCTATGATTAACTAATGATAAGCAGCATTTTGATATTGTCGTTTTCTGAAAAAGATTCCTTGAAGGAGAACAAAACCCACCAGACACCCGCAACAAAATGATAGTCCCTTTCCAGCAGCGGGGGGGCAACTGATGGCACAGGCACATACTGAGGTTGCAGCTCTAAGGACGCTGGCAGACAAGTTTTGATATTGAAACTACCCCAGCTTTTTGACCTACTCCAGAGTTGAACTCCAAGTTCAACGTGGTCAACAGCGTGTGCTTTCCATTCACTTACAGGACAAAACATTTAAACAGCTAGGGTGGTCACCAAAGCGTTAACAACAGTAAAGCAAAGGGTGGGTTTATCGCCATTTTCAAAATTTTAGAAAATAGTCTGTAAAATTATATATGTACAGATGTTTTTAACCCTTTCTTCTGAACCGTTACCTCATTGGTGTTGTTTCCTGGTACTGACACGTAACTATAATTTCCTTAGTCATGTATTTAAAAGTACGTCAATATTGATACAGAATAATTGAGCAGAAAAGTTGGAAACAGTGAAACACATTCGTCCTGTATATATGCAAATACAGAAAATAAAATATTGCAACTGAAACGTATCTGCTTGAATTTTTCTTCAGAATGATTGTTAATAGCATTTATAGTAGAATATCAAAATGACATTAACTAGACATCTAGATTATTGTCACTTCAAGCAATTCAGCTGGAGTTTGGCAGCTTCTCCAAGATACGTCTATGCTAACAGCTATCAGGAAAATCTGGGGAAGTGGCTTATCAGGTAAAGGTACTGTTTAAACACTTTCTCACAAAAAAGCTCTTTGGCATTGGAGGACATGAATGTATGGGTTTCTAATCCTTTGGTGAAGAGGCAAAAGGATTAGGAGAAAGCATTTGGAAGCAGCCACATGAGCATCGCCCAGTACACAAATGGATGCCCAGTAAAGCACGCAAATGAGCAAGACAGGGAAGTCTTGGGAATCCAGGGAGGCTTTGACACTCATTTTATGGAATCCAGGCTTTCTTACAGAAACCTAGAACCAGGTGGTTTCAGTCGTGAGTGCCTGTCCTGCACAGTCCTCACCTTCCTTGCAAACTGTGAATACCTTTGTCCTGCTCCGGGCTTTGCGTTGCCCGTACAAATGTCCTTCAGCTCTTGCCTCTTCCAACAACCATATTGCTGTTCACTAAGCTCAACAGGAATTGTTCTTTGTATTCATTCTCAAAAAATTTGTACACGCTTCTTGGGAGAACAGAACACAACAAAAATGTTTTACAATCCTCCCAAGACAGAGAGCTTTTATTTTTCTCACCACTATGTCCTGAATGAAGTCTTTCAGCATTTCATCTGTCTCAATGGCACTTCTGCCCCCCAGTAAGATTTTCAAGCTGTCAGCTCCTAAAATCTGTAATGGTTCTAATGGAAGACATCAGGATGTGATGCCATTAAGATGACTCAAGTGCAGCCATTTCACTGTTTAATATTGAAAGGCTTCCTGTATTACGAGTAAAGATTTTCAGGCCTGTTTTCTTACAATTTCCCATTCTTATCATTGAAATTGATTGTGGAATGCTTTCAGTATGCCTTACTTACGTGAATTACTTAAAGACAGGTAATCCCCTGATCAGTTAATGAAGATCTTACCATTAACTATGATCCTCTTGGAAGAAAGTTGTTTGGTCTAAAAATATGAAATGGCATGGATCTTGATACAGGAAGCTCAAAGTGGCTTTCCCTTCACCCCACAGTAAATGCAAATGGATTTCAAGTAGGTAATTCTTCAGTTCAAAAAAAAAAATAAAAAAATGCCATGCACCTAGACAGACCCCCGAGGGCAGGCAATGTATGGAAACCTCTTCCTGTAATAAGTTAAGCCTGAGTTAAAATGTTATGATGTGTAAAAAACACAGTTTCTGAATGCTTCTAGATTATTCCTCTGTCCTCAAAAATTAATATTCAAATAATAATCAGTTTCTCAAATCAGCCGACTCTTGTTAAACTGAATCTGCTCAGTGCATTAATTCTAATTTACGTAGGTGTCTGGTGAATTTCACTCGCATTTCTTCCTACTCATTCTGTATCATAACCCGACTTCTACTTTTTCTGGAAATATGTTTATCATGATCAGAAAACATCATATAATTTGTTTTTTCTTGACTTACTTTTCTTCATGATATGCAAAGGAATCCTTAATATCTCCTTGAGGACATCCATAATTGGGATGGAATAACATTATTTATCTACGGTGGTGTCAGAAGTGGTATTTTCTTAAGGCCTGGTGTGACACGCATGTAACAGATATACTGTTCATGCATATATTGCTCTGTTTGTCACCGGGGGGTTACATTCTGGCTGTGCAGTAGGTATGGCACAGCTAACGGTGCTGTTACCACGGTGCCGTTCCTGACCGGCTTCACACGTGCCTCCATACAGCAGACCCATGTCCAGCCACATGGTCTTCAACTAGTGAAATATAATAAATGAGTTAAAGGAGCTAGATTTGCTTTAACTGTTATCACAGAATCAGTCCTAGAAATCTCAGGATAACTATCCTCAGAACAGCCAACAAAAGAAACAGAAATTCAAAATTGGACAATAAGACCCTTTTGGAGCCACGTCCATTTCAGCGCAAAAACAAAATACGTGTGAGATGCCGATATTCCAGTCCCACATACGCACACAGTTAGAAGCCTTTCGTTCCTCCCCAACTTTGCAAAAAAATCTGAAGACATCAATTGTTAATTCATGTAAATACTATCTGAAGCTGTGAGCAACAAAACCTCTATAGTTACTTTGCTTTATGGTGCGATCAGCCGCTGATAGCGTAAACAGTCTCTCGAAACTGTGAGTTCCTCCAGCGCCCACCTCACTTGCTGTGTTCTGGCAGTTTATCAATTGGATGTGGCAAGCAAAACAGAATTTCACAACCAAAGGATGCTGGAATCGGGGCTGGTTATATCGATAGGTGTTACACTGCTGGGGTATTTTCCCAAACCAGAGCATTTGAATATTCTTTACTTCATTCTTCCTCTTAGCTTTCACCCCCGGCTCAGCTACAACATACATGTCCCTAATGGTTGGTTCACAGTCAGGGAAAACCGTGTTTTTTGTCTGAGGTCAGCATGTAACTCTATTCCTTCTTCCGTGTGAAACGTATACATAGCATTCCGCTGATCCCATTAACCAGTGCTTAGAAGTAAAGCACTCTCTCCCACTCTAATCGCTAAAATAACCATTAGGCAAGACAAACAGGCTAAGCTTTATTCAACTAACACATTGTCAAGAGACTCGAGCTATATACCTGCGCGTAATGTAGAGCCCAAAGCATTCCTCCTTGTATTTTTGCACAGGATGTTATGAATGCTGCTGGTACCCAAGAGGAACGGCGCAAGTCACAAGGAGTGAGAAATCTGCCGCGCAGTTCAAAAGCACGGCAGCCATTTGAGACGTTAGCAAGCTGCCGGTTAGCATTATGTCAGTCTCGGACAGGTGTGAGATGAGTGACAGTTAATTTTGGAATAAGGAGAAGAGTCTGCTCTCTCTCACTGCAATATAAACTCTGAATGACAGTCCCATGGCTAAATTAATTGGATAAAATACACCGATCCTTTCACATGGTGCAAGTATGCCGACTCCTCCTCAACAGTCAGCATGTCCTCAGTTTTTCATATAGTGTGTAGCCTATTTGCAAATGCCAGGGCCGGCACTAAATATTTAGAATTACACTTGAACATACGCCAATGAATATATACAATTCAAGTATTTATCTTGGCATGGTTGGTAATGATTAATTGAAATACGTCATCACATTAGCAAAAAATCCCACACCCCAAATCCTACAAAACATGTTTCAATCAGGAATATTAGTAAGCTGAATGCTTTCCTTGGAGGAATTTATTACTAAATAACTGAAATCCTAAAGGCCTGACTCGCTTTTTATCAAGCCAAATTTTCAATATTCTCCACTTTTAGCTGACCGTAAATTCTAAGGATTTCAGTGGGAGAAATTCTGTTTGGCAAGAGTAAAATCAAAGTAATTTTTTAATTCTGATTTTAGTGGTCTTGTATCAGTCCCTTAAGAACACACCTAATATTGATTTCAGACTGAGAAATATAGTGACTAGTCTTAACAATGCCCTTGCGATATACTGAAGCCACTGCAACATAGCAGAAATGCATATATTACTCTTCGAGCCCTTGTAACCCCTGAGATTTTTATCAGGAACATAAATTTAGGATGCCAGAGGAAGAAATATTTGAATACAAACACGGAAAATGCCATCAAAAGGGCTTGTTCCAAAGCATGATGAAGTCAGCAGAAATCTTTCAGTGTATTGCACTCTGTCTTGGACTAAGCCCTAAACCAAAATTCAAATCTTTCCAAGATTTAGGACAAAATGATGAGAACAGCAAGTGGAAAGCCTGTGAAGCAATCAGTCATCAACAGACAGGTAAATTAAAGTTATTTACTATTATGACTCACTTCCAATTTTTTTTTCCTGAAATTCTACACTTTTTTCATCCCAATTAGTACACCTGATCCCAATTAATCAGGCAAAAAGGGAATATATACTATATTTCAGACTTTGGCATCTTTCCTTTTTCTTTTCAAAATTGTTTGCTGTGCCATGTAACTTCTGCTCGGTGCAGCGAACGCTGCTGCTAGGTGTTGCTTGGTGAATGGTCTGGCTGTGGGTATTGTCACGTGACGTGAGACTAGGTACATTTTGGAAATGCTCGTGCTTTTACCAGTCTGTCACAAGGAATGATGAATTAAGATTTAAGTGCCTTTAGTTCTGCTGCCCATTGCAGAAGCTTTAGTCTTTGCAGAGAGGTGACAAAGAAGCTATTGTGACTGTAGTGATTTCCATATGCTACCAAAGGGGCAAAGACGGTAAGTTATAAAATCTTAAGATGTACCTGAGAGAAAGGCGGGTGCTTGTCTGGGTCCTCCTCTCCCCGACAGCCCCAGGGGTGGGCAGGGACGGGTGCCAGCAGCCTCCAGGTGTGATGGGTCCTCCAGGAGTAGCTCTGATGCAGAGGAACCACCCTGGAAACTCCTCCACTAACAGGCCTGAAGCATCCAACATACTCTTTTGGAGTTTTCCCTGGAAATTAACCCAAAGTAACAGAGACTGTCAAATTTAAGAAGAGCATGAGGCATCCAGATGCTGAATTAGTTTCGCCTATTTCAGTTTCAGAGATGAATGCTCTTTAAAGTGGTAAATCTGCAAGAGTAACAATGCAGGGCAAATAGTGCACCTCCAGATGACTTTGAACTAAGCCTTAAATCATTGCCTTCTCTAAAACTGCAATTATTTACTAATACTGATTTTTTTTCAGTCTTGATTAGTTTTGATGGTAAATAAAATTACCTTCTGTCACAGTCTTTGGATAAATAGTACATTCATCATAGATGTTACATTAAAAAGAGAGATTTTATATTTAAATAAATGATTTCAATTATTTTGTAAAGTTATTACAGTGATCAAAGACAAAGCAGGGCTATAGAAGCATTGGAAATCTATATTAGAGGGAGGAATAAAATAGCAATGGAAAAAGTAAAACTTAAATTTAATGCTCTCATGAAGTCCAAAGTTGGTAGGAGCAGAGATAGATTAAAACATCCTCAGCAGTCCCAGCAATTAAATTACATCCAAAAGGACTGGCTTCTCTGCCAAGAATGACCAAATTAATGACTAATCAAGCCAAATATTGCTGCCGATCTTAACACATAGAAAAACAGTGACAAGAGAAACTGCTATAAGCAATTAACTTAATTTTGTGTAGATCCTAGAGAAATGAACTTGGAATCTTTATTTTCTTCCTAGTATTAGCATTCATCCAGAAATTTATTTTTACCAGGATGTTTTATTGTAGTACAGACTAGGTGCCAAGACTGATTAAGACAGTTCAGGTATGGATTTGCTTTTAAGTCTTGGATAAGTTCTTTTATCACAATTTTCTGATATTCGGAACAGCGTTTCCTTACTACTTTGTTGTTACGAGTTCCTTCATTTCATTTTGGTAAAGGTGTGTAATGGTGCTTTTCATAGCTCTATTATCAGTGTTCTGTTTGGGCTGTTGTTAGGGGAAGTTGGTCATATTCGGCCCGTGTGAGTTCAACCTGAAAGAGTGCTTCTTGATCCGAAATGTCAAAATTAGCCATTGACATTCAAATCTCTATGTAGCAAGTTTGGAAATTCATGTTTTTAACTTTGAATTATTCAAAAGTAGCAATGCTGAACAACACTGACCCATATTTTCCCTGCTGTAACGGGACAGCTCTCCCGTAGCCGACAGAGCTGGCCCCAAATGTTCCAGGACAGAATTCCTGCCATGGAGGCCAGATTTCCATACCCTAATGCATAATGTTAGGCAGCATTTATTCCTGATATGACTTAACTGATATCAAATGTAAGGCAACTGCTTGGGAGAATTATATCAAATGTAATGAGTGCTATTAATGTGATTTTGGTTGTCGGACTCCTTCTACTTGGGAGGTTCAGCGGCTTAGCAGGTACCTCTTTAAAAGCTGCCCTGAATGTCCAGAACAGCAACAGGTAGAACAAGCCAAGGGGAACCTTCCACATAACACAAAAGGAATTCATTCTATCAGACTTCATGGAAATAGTTTTGTGGCATCCGTCCTTAGAGTTATATTTGAATGACCGTTTGAAGTAGAAAAAGCCCACAGCATCTCATCATTCTCATAGCTTAATCAGGAAGAAAAGCTGGATCTTTCATCTTTAAAGCTTTGAGACATCCATGAAATCATTCAGATTTTCCAAGCACTTCACCTCTTGGTAGATTTCAACGATGTAGAAAAAAATACCTTTTTTTTTTTTTTTTAGATCAACACAGGAGTTAGAATAAACTGTTTCTTATCATCCCTATGTAACTATGAGGAACTTTTCTATACCTAGCCTAAAACAGCATAAAGAGCTATGAAAAATAAAGCAGATGAGAATCCTATTTTTACCACTGTTGTGTATTTCAGTTTAACTGCAAATGGAGAGACACTAGGGAGGGACAATAAGTAAAACAATGCCTAGAGCGAGATAGCTGCTGAATAAATATTTGAAAGAGAACAAGAGATGAAATGTTAATTGATAAATACCTGCCTGATATTTTTATATATAGAATCTATTGTGTTAAAATCTGTGATAAAAAGAAGAGGAAAAAAGGAAGAATATCCTCTGAAAAGCAATAGATTTTGAAAGCAACAGAATTACCAACAATTAGTCCAACTTTCAACCACAGTTTTAAAAATAGTAGACTTTTTTTTAAAAAAAACTACAATTCAACCTTAAACTAATTAAGTACCGATGTACAAGGCTATGTTTCCACTTACTAACACTGCAGGTGTTAACATTTATTTCTCCAATGTAAAACTAGAAATGAATTAGTTAATCTAAAATCCCAGCTAGTAATTCAGAATCATAATACTGTATTTCTTTGTGTGTACTATGAGTACATCAGTGCACAGCCCTCCTCATGGTAGTTATTCTCTACAGTTCAATAATCAGGGATTTAATATTTAATAAACAATATTATACCGATAACAACATACCTTGCATACTCTGATTTTTTTAATAATAGTAAGCATGATAAACAAAGAGATGTAAGGTTTATTGAAAGAGGTTTTTTCTTTTGGTTTGGGTTTTTTTTTTTTTACTAGACCAGCTGAGCTAGTTGGCAAAAGAAGACAAGCTTTCAGTCACACAAAGCTTTATTTTAAACTCTTTCTTTCCCGACAAAATTACATTTTTAATGTCACTAACAGATATAAAGGGAGAGTGGCAAAGCTTTTGTAAGTATATATCATACATGTATATAAATGTAGACATGTATGCGTGTGTGTGTAAATGTAGATATACATTTGAGGAGGAAGATGTTAAAGCTGTGGAGTAAACAGAAGAATGCCTACCCTGGCTGTGGAATAAACCTCTATGACTTTGTCCCGTTTGGTACCAGAGCAGCCACCAGTCAGCTGCTGAACAAAGTCACACAGCTCAGTTTTGCATACAAATACACATGTGCAAATCTTTCTGCTTTTGGAAGCAATACAATACGGAACCACTGTATTGAATCATCTTTTAAGGTCGAATTACACACCATGACCCACCAGGCTATTCTGGCAGTCACAAATTGAAGCAAGTCTCTCATCATCAGCTGGGATGCAATGGGGAAATCCCTAAACAGGACAGCTATAAAACGGGTTTTTCAAGAAGAAAATCATGTAAGCTCCCGATCACAAAGCAGGATCGGAATTTCTGTGTCTCTTTTCTGTGCAAAATGATGATTTTTATTTAAAACAGCTGTCAACAAAGGCTAAGTGGCTAGACTTCATACAGTGCTCAGCTATTCATTCGTTCTACAGCCATCCACACTTCCTTTCATCTCTTTTAGGAAACTGAACCTATTTTAAGGGGAAACCCCTCCAGTCAACACATCTATAATCATGGAATCAAGTTCAGCAGAATGGTGAATCTGTCCTCAGAACTCAGAGGCCAGAAATGAAGATTTCAAAATTTGTTGCTCTAGCTCCCTGATGATCCAAACCTGTGATCAGGGAATCATGAGTGTCCCCAAGGTCTCTGCATAAGCTTCTACTGCTATTTCTTCACTTCCTATATTTCTACACTAGAATGAAGTGCAAAAACCCAACATCCACAATGCAGCAAAATACTGTTCAAACCTGAGTGCTTTAAATCTTCATTTCAATGTTTGTTTGGACAATCTTACATAAAGCACCAGTGTCAAAAGTGCTACAGATCATCTGCTTCTGTTAAAATCACCAGTCAATTGCACGAATTCCATATAAACCTAACTTTCCCAAATTTAGGTGCCCGAAAGTAAAGGTTGACTGAATTTCTATCATTTTAGAAGTCAAGATGTATTGTTACCCCTGAGCTTTTTTTACCCTACATACTGCATTCTTGTGTATACTCTGAGCCAAAACCAGATGTGTGATCAGGAGGCAGAGGCACGCTTTAGCTGATAAACCCCAATTTAGCTTTTGGCATGAAGAGGAGGCAAGCACAATGCGTGGTATAACTTTACCTTATATAACGGTGTTCATGTCATGAATGAAGAATAACCTGTACTGTAGATGTTGCTGCCCTCCCTCTAAAGGCAGGGAAAGATCAGCTTATATATTTTATTACTTCTACACTCTTGAGGATATGCCCTAGATTCAGCTGTTCTAAACCAAGTCCTCAAATTCAGCCTCCATTTCTCGGCCCTGCTGTGCAACAGGCCAACCTGTACTGGCACCTGCAGGAAACCTTCTTCTAGCAGCTTGTGACAAACAGCTTTTTAAATGAAAACTGCCCCTAAAAATAAATATGCTATGTATAAATTCAAAAAGATACATAAGCATGTATACAAAGAACAGAAAATCTATAACCTTTGGTTTCAGAAAACCTATTGCAACTCACAAAGGTTAGGGTATCGTGGTGGTTGTAAATCTGTCCTTCAGAGTCACTATTTTCATTGGTTTTGCCAAACTGTCCTTAAATACTGAGCTGCCTTTCTATTCTAAAACAAGGAAGCTTTTAATGATTAAGCATTCTTTTGATAAAGCAGTGATATAATTTTAATTACTTCCCCAGTAATGGTCTCATCATTAATTCTTAGGAGTTAATGTACAGAAGGGTATCTTGCCTCTGGTCCTTGCTTCATCTCCTACTTGTGCATCCTAAAAGCTTCTTTTGATTGAGTTAGAGAATAATCAAGCAGGCAAATGTGTACATATAGCTAATAACACACACAGTCCGACTTCCTCCACAGCACATTGCTTACATACACAAGTGAGATAAAAATTACTGCTAAGATGAAAAACACTTTTCATCTTAAGACCCCATTTCCTATTGCATAAAACTTTCTAAAAATATGTTCCTTTTGAGATATATGTTTGCAATTTCAACGCTAGTAATGCCAGCCAAAGTGGAAACTTTGAAGGAAATGTTAAGCTCAGTCAGTTCAATCATTAAAGTTATGCAAATGGAAAAACACATTCCTTCTTTTTAAACATTGCTACATTTTAGTTGCAATCAGAAGATTCAAGAAGTGAGGATGGCATATAAATGTCAAAAACTTGACAGCATCATAAGGTGAAATCCAGTCCCAGCTGTGGTCAATAGCAGAGCTCCTCTGTATTTCAACAGGAACATGATTTTACGTACAATCTTCACAGAGCAACTGAGAAGTGACTCAAGTTTAAAAGCGAAACTGTTGAGATCACTTGTCTGTAGGAGCAGACAGCAAATTTTCATTGCGTGCTACTAGCCCAGGAAGATCTGAAGCAAAATGCACTAAACCAAAAGAGTGCTAGTAAGACAGACTTGTACTGCACATCATATGATGTCATTGTTATTACACTTTGACAGTACTCAGTGCCTTGCAGAAAGGAAGCAACACAACGGTCACATTCCTTGTCATGAGACCATGGTGGTGAGCAGTGTCCTCCAAGAGGAAAGGTTTTTCTCTGGGGCTGGTGCTGCTTGCTGTTGCAGCAGCTATCATTATCCATCCCTTTCAAATATATGAAAAATAAGTTTTATAAACAGTGAGGAAACCTGCTTCCTCTTACCTTGTTCAGGATATATGCTGGAAGATATCCCCCACAAAGCCAGCAGAAGTGTCCCCTGCCTAACCAGAATGCTCCTGTGAGTGGTGGCATGGGGGTTACCTTCCCCACAACATTCCATGCCTTTACTTACTGAATCGAAGAGATTTTTAATTAGAAATTACTTTTTTCATTAAAAGCCAGTAAGTTAAGGAGAAAAACCATTTAATGAAATATATTCTTCTTGTCCTGTCACCTTTGTTATTACAATAAGATTTTTGGTTTGGCAGTCACCTTTGAAAGTGAGCTGTGCAACAGGTGCTTGCCTTTGCCACTGGGTCTTCTTTATTTCTAAAAACTGACACAACCAAACCAAATCAAACCAGAACAAAACCCTTTTGTACTAATTCTAAACAGGAAAAATTCTGAATAACATATTTTTGAAATCATTGTTCAAAAATATCATCTATGGCAGTGCAGTAATTTAGAGCCAGATGTTTCATACTGAGTCTATTGAATTAAAGAGATCTTTCTTACTAATACAGAATATTCTGTAATCTTATTATCAAACTTCATAGAAGTTTGCAGTTTAGTCAAGCAAATTAGATAAAAGTCAGACTTACTGTAGGAGCCAAATGTTGACATTCCTATACAATTTGAATTACCTGTTAGCTCACGAGTGGCCACGTTCATTATTTTTAGTAAATAACAAGAGACTTAGATTGCTCAGTTTTAAATGTATTGTAAAGTCCTCATCTCTCTGAGAATCTTGAGAAACATTAAGAAGATATATCTATGGCCAAGGTAGCTGGAAATAAAAAAAATCCAGAAAGATAGTTATTAAAAAAAAAAAAAAAGAGCAGATTCAAACTGAGAGCAGGAGGAAGTACAATCTCTTCTTTCTTATGAAGCTATGAAGGTCTATTTTTATATTCCAAAAATGTGTAATATACTGGGGTATAAAGAGTTTGCATTTTTATTCTAATTTGTTTTTCTTTCAAGTTCAGAATCACCAGCAAAGAAAATTACTCTAATTGCAATGCTTTGCATACAAATAGTGATTACAGCTCAGTGGATTGTTAGGACATGACACCACACAACTTACTAGATCAAATTGAGTGACGCCTACACCGTACCAATATTTTCAATGTAGATAAATCAAGTTAAGCGCTCTCAGAAAACCTAAATATTTATGACCAAAAAATTATGAGTGTCAAACCTACTAGGCACCAGTCGCATTGTCCTTGTTTCAGAATTATGAAATAATCCTAGGAAAAAGCAGTCACAATGTAGGATAGCTTTGAAAACCAACAGCAGCAAAATCAATTTTAATTAGTTCCCGAAGAATGAATATGTAGAGACCAAAAACCTTTCTCCAATGTATTAATACAGCTTATTTTTTACTTGGTTAGTTTTATGGAATTCATCAAAGGGATGCTGAGTGACTGAAAAGGTGCACATGAAACCACTGAAATGGTGAATTGCATACAGAGATATTTCTACATTTCCAGAAATTTTGTATTTTTTTTTCTAATGTATTCTCTTATAGAGTTAAATACAAGTATCTGGAGGACGGAACAACTTTCTAACAACTTTTACGTTCAGAATGAAGTATTTGAACATACTATTTACGACCAAATTAAAATTGTCCATAGGAAAAAAAAATGGCCATTTTATGTATTAGAAATTGTAATTTTTAAACTTTTAATTAGATTCTACTTATAGTGGATATATTTTGGATAGTATTTTACAGATATGTGGTATCATAGCAGAAATTAGCTGAGTTCTGACCCATCGTTTGAATCCAAGCGCCATTTTTCTAAAGCTAAATTGCAGTATCTGGTTTTTCCTGAGGAGCAGAACACAACTTTAGCTAGTGGCAGAGATTTTAAGTTATGCATTTTTATTGTGTTTCCTCTAAAGTTTAAATTTCTGGCTTTTAATAAAAAAATTATACTCTGTTGCTGTATGCCAGTGATGACAGGGTAATGGATTAGGTCAGGCACAGTCTGTGAATGAGTGGGTGAGACAATGAGAGGCAAGTAATCTTTTCCAACGCTTTTGCATTTCTTGTATCCTGTAAAGCAGTTTCTTTAGTCTTAAATATTTTCTAGTTTGTAGACTATGGGTATTATATACAGTGCTTTGTTCATATACCATCATTTATTAATAATTCCTGCCAGGAATAAAAGACTCCGGGGGTTAACACTTGAGTAGTTTTAAGTGAGATGCAGCTGAAAGGCACTTTAAATACTTTCTAACAGTCATACCTTTCTTGACAAGTTCTATTTCACTGCACAGACGCTGCTTGGATGCTCGTATGGTCCACTCATACTACATGTCCAGCTCAAGGCAAGTAAGCCTGCAAAACTAACATTTTTGTATCTGTACAACTGGTGGAAAACTCAGGTTTCCAATAGCATTGTAGGATGTATCATGTGTTTTAAGGAAGATGGAAGTAGGTATATGGAACTAGTGCCTTTCTGAGGGGTAACGGGTTTAAAAAAAAATGTGCTGTAACATTCTTTCACCATCTGGCATATAAAATGGTATTTCTTCCCTATAAAAATGTTAGTGTTGGAACTGTAATATCTAGTCAACCAAATCTCAGCCTTCAACAGACACTGAGTTAAATCAGTATTTCTGCAGTGTTTGTATGACATACTAACCCTAAAAGCAGTATTGTTGATAAATGCATCACGGGTGCTCTAATGCTGCTAAAACAAAAGACAAATGAAACTGTGGCATGTTGAGGGCAAGAAGAACTTTTATGATCAATAATTTTTAAACTATTACTTCACTGGTTTGTGAATGCTGTTCAGCTGACTTTTTCTTGATAGAAAAAGTAAATGTGTAGATTAATCAGGATTCCAATGATCCTCTGTACAGATGACATAGGGATCCTCCTCATCAAAGCTCACAGGTGTGCTGTTAATGTGCCCACAGAAGTCATACAGCTCAACTGCAACTGCAGCAGACAGAGAGCCCCCGGGTTAGCAGAGGGCAGTTTTAGCTACTTACAGAGGACTAGCAATCAGTAGAAAAGAAAAATTAAAGGAAGGAAACCTAGTGATAGAAGAACACTCTGAAAGACAGTAGCTGTTATTACAGAGATGGAATACTGCTCAATTGATCTCTTGGCTTCCACAGCAGACTGATAACTTTAAAAAAAAAAGGCATAGGTGGGACAAGAAGTTGATGACAAATTTCATTTGAGTTTCCTATTCTTTTACAGTTTGCTTTTGGCATTCTGTTGCTAAAATTATGATTAATAACACTGGTTTTTTTTTCCTTATACTGAAAAGCCCCTGATAATGGTAGTAAATGTGAGACGTGTTTGTCTGGAAAAAAACACAGCCAAATAATATGGCTGCAGAGACTCTTTTGCCTACAACCCAACATGAGTTTGGAAAATCTAGATGAGGTGCTTTTCCCACTAACCTGCAAAAGTCAGTCTGGTAGCTGGTAGCATCAAGTGCCAGGACACAGAAGGGTCTGTCCTAGTGCATATTATTTAAGGAGCTGTGATGGGCTTCACATCAGAAAACCCTGTCACAGACATATAGAGAATTACTGCAATGTTGTTTGTAGAATACTTCCAGGGCTGGGCAGTGACTGGAATTTAACACGGAAACAGTTTTCTTGATTTCTTTGTAGTTTGTCCCACGCTTAAAATTAAATTCAAGCTTATGTACTTAATTTACCTAATTGCCTTGCTGTATGAGGTCTCTGTACTTAAACTGTTAGCATATCATACTGACAGGCTGTAAACTATAGTTTTATATCAATGCATAAATGTAAAAGTATTGATGTACAGTCTGCCACCATGGGACATCGCATAATTTACACATCCATTATGCAGCCACAAACACATAGATCCGTATCATCCTCAGCAGCTGTATCCACACTGCCTAGATTTTAGCCAACGCTACCCATTTATACTTAAACCACTTGTGCTAGCATTGTTTTAACACACTAAGCAGATATGTTTGCCAGACCAATCCTAAAAGTCACCTAACTGCACATGTGCCTTCTGTACAGCAAGACAAAATTCTCTTTCTGCTTGCAACCTTTTATGCCCTCAGACAAGTAGAATTTTGCCATGTGATTGTAATCACAGTGCCCAAATTAAATGCTGTAGTAATAATCTGGGAAACATTGCTATCCTATACGTCTAGACAGAGCTTTCGATGCTGCCACGGAATCAGGTGTAAGGCATCTCTGCAGCCAGGAAACAGCTTGTGAACCCTCTACCCATTACCACAGCTCTAATGCAACAAGCCCAAATAATGAGCTCAGGGCAGAGTGGTACTGCAATCTGTTTGGCCTATTAAGAGTCCCTCCAGTTGCTAGAGATTTAGCCATGCGCAGACACAGACCAAAATACAGAGGGGACATGTAATGTGTGGGTTCAGGAGTACGCATTATGCGTGGCTTCATCACACATTGTGCTCAGCTGCGACTAATGGAGTTTCCCTGTTTGACTCTTCAGCAAAGAGTGCTTTTTCAAGAGGTGATGCCAAGTACAATTCTGCTGTTTGCGTGTGAGTTGTGTCAGAGTGCTATGAAATGCAAAGATAACTTTTCTTGCAGGTTTTGCAGTATGCCTATCAGATCTGTAATGTTACGTCTTGTACACTGCCAACACATTTTTTTATACAGTGTCAAATACCTACCTGGCAGGTTGCATCTAGCACTGAAGGCATTTGTTTGGCAGAGACTCAGACT
The DNA here is from genome assembly GCA_031468815.1 of Morus bassanus. NCBI lineage: Eukaryota > Metazoa > Chordata > Aves > Suliformes > Sulidae > Morus > Morus bassanus. The sequence continues at coordinate 12,439,393 of CM062583.1, forward strand.
CTTCAGAAGGCATTTACTGTTTTCCTTCCTCACCCTCTCTTTTCCCCTTCCTTTTCCACTTTTTTTGTTTCTTTGTTTTTTTAAGTGTCTGGCCTGCAGCGTGTGGTACAGAAGAGATTAACTGCTTTCTAGGACACTCAGTGGATTTAGTCCAGCCGAGAATCCCTCATAGGGTTTGTTTAACCATTTTGCCGTAGGTGGTACAAGTGTAAAATTATCTGTTGCTATTTGATCTGTAAGCTTTGACCTGATCATTATGTGTGTCTGCAATTGCACGTCTCTAAGATCCTCCTCTCAGAATTAACCTTTTTCTGCCCTCAGTGCCACTTCTACGTCTATTACAGGCCTTTAACAGGAAGTCTAAGATTCAAGAAGTGACTTTCTAATCTCAGACAATGAACAACCAAAAAGGATAACCTGGAAAAAGCATTATTTGTCCTAAAGAGAATGAAAGTTTCATCTACTTTGAATTAAAATTTGAAAGTAAATTTGATCCAAAAGGAGGAATTTTATCGTAGTTCCAATACAGTCTAATTTCATTCTTTGGCAAGGCCTTTTACTTCCAGGACCGGTAATAGTTTCCCCTTGCAGTGTCCCTGGCTCAGCAACTTCCGAGCTTTTACCTTGAGGTTCTTTGTCTCCAGGCAACTTCATTCAACATGGCCAGGGCCAACACACGAGCCAACCCAAGGTGTGGTGTCCATGACAAAGCTTAACCCACTGGCAGAAATATTGCAGACTTCAGTTTACAGCTCTGTTCTCCGCTCGCTTCCACGTTTCCTACGTGAAAAGTCTTGACATCTCCGAGGCCTAGCTGCGTAACAGAAAGAGCAAGTGCCTTCCCTGCTTCTTTTCCATTTTGTTAGCACAGGTCATGAAGGCCTCAAGGTGAAACTGTGTTGCACACAAACTTTCCCTGCACAATCAGTTGTCTATCTCGGCTAGACATTCAGGCTTTTCTATAACATGAATAACTATTGAGAGTTTATTTACTAGAACAGTATTAGAATCTTTTGTAAGACAGAGACTATTCTCCAGTCACCAAATGAATCAGGATAACATTATTGCAGTTAGTGAAATGTATTACTGCATTTGGTAAGATTCTTAGACCCATTTTTTCCCCAATTTTATAGAAAACTCAGACTTGTTAAGTGTGGTTTTGTGGTGGTGTTTTGGTTTTTTTTTTTCTTTACTCTTGCTATGCTTCTTTTCAGGATTATAATAGGTCTTGGCTAGGAGTTTGGGAACCTCTTAAATACTATTCTTGCTTTGTCATAGAAAGGACAGCAATAACCTAAATCCGTGTATAGTTTCTTTTTCAAAAGAAGGAGGTGTAAGACAGTGAACATAATTTCAGTATAATTTCAGCAGGGCAGTATCCATCCTTAAATGTTCTTCTAGTCACTAACTTCTGCTTTGATGACATGATTATTGTTTGAAAGTAGAAGAAAGCAAGAGAGTTTATATACAGTGTGGGTGTTTTCACCTGCTGTATGTAAAAAAAAAAAATAAAGCCCACAGCTTGAAACAAATCAGAGTAGCAGCGGTAATTAAGTATGGGCATATCATGCAAGAAAAAAAAAAAAAAGAGCTTGAAAAATGATACAGCTTAATAAAGTGTTAGTATCCTAAAGCTACACAAAAAGATCTCAAAGGGAAATGTAAATTGTGAATGGGGATCCCTTTCAATAATAAATACAGGGAATAAGGACAAATTATCTCATTTAAGTCTGTATAAGGAAGTAGCCAGATAGCTTTTTACAAATACCAGTTGCCATATCACACCTGGCACCTTCCTGTAGAGGTTACTATAACTATTAAAAACACCTAATATATACATGCAGTGACAGCATCTACCAGGAAATTTGCACCCAATGGAAATGAGAATCCTTAATGAATATTGTTTTCTGAATCCATTTAAGACCCCAAAACATCCTGGACCAAATTTTTCATTGGAACAAGTCTTTTACTGTTCTAAAATTTTTACAAGCAGTCTTTCATATATTTTATAGCCAATGCTTCCAAAATATAATGTAACTGTGTTACTAATCATAATAAGAGCCAGTAAAGCATTTTAAATAGATAAAATGCATCTAAAATCTTAGAAGACTGTGGTAACCACAGGCATTTATATATTTGTTTCCTGAAATGCACTGACAATTCAACTGAAGGAAAAATCAGGGTCAACCCCATTGGAATCCACGCATTCACACAGAAATCTGGAAAGATCAGGAAGAGATTTAGAACAGTTTGGGCTAGCTGAGACTTGGTCTCGTGTCTATTAGAGTCAACAATGAACACTCACAGGGTCAGCTAGAGCTGAGCAGGACTTAGATCAGACACACCGTCAGGCAGCAGGCTTTCGCTTGCTCCTATTCTTAGAGCCAGCTGCTCTGAGCTACCTCACCTGCAGCCACCTACGTATTTTTGGAGTCTGGAATTTCCAGCCTTTTGGCTTCTGTGTTCAAGTACAGCCTCACCCTACAATTCTCATTGGGCCCGGTAGAAAATGTTAAGATTTGAGCATTTGTTTCGAATTGGAAGGCAACCAAATTTTTGAAAGCTTCCTTAAAATGGAATTGCTTTTCTCTACCCAGATTGAAATGCTGGATGAAACGTTAAAGAGAAATATTGAATTAGCCCTCCTGAGCCCAATTTTTTATTCATTAGGGTTTTTTCCCCTCATTTGATTGGCTTTTTCCCTTGTTCAACAAAAATTATTTCCAGATTAGGACATTATATAAGAATATTTCATATATGGACAAAATTGTTCTCTGCTTCACTCCTCTTGATATTTCTCAGTAGCAAGATACAGGGAGTCAGTGAAACAGGAGTTTGCATTCTGCAGCTGAATTACGTTACAACAACACAGATGGAACTTTAGATGTAAAGCCGTATTTTTAGCCAAAGCACAGTTGAAGTGGTGTCATCCAATGTAGTTAGAGACATATACAAAGACACTTACAGTAATACACATTTATCACTTTTAATGAATGGCTGATATACTGCCCTGTGTACCCTGTCGTTGAGAAGTACTATCATTTAAAGTATTTTTTTTTTTTCCTTTAACAGGAGAGAATGGAGTATTTTATTCCCCATATGTGGCCTTATACTGCTGCTTCATTTGGCTAGCACTCAAACTATTTCTCCAGTTTTCCCTTTGTGACTACCTGTGTGAAAACTGATATTTTCACGGGCACTTGTGTAGTTGCTCCAGGGTGAAACATTTGCCATTTCTGTCACAGAAAGCAGATATTCATTGTAAGAATTGTGAAATTCCACCTCCAGAGCACAGGTGTGAATTTCCATACTTTTGCAATTGTCAGAGGAATGTTCAATGTTTTCACGGTAAAATGATAACTTCCAACAGCAAAATCCCTTCATTTCTTGAAGGATTTGAGGTGGGATCAGAACCATTTACCTTTATCACAAAGTATTGCTGTGATGTTTCTCTGGTATGGAAAGGTTTTATTATTTCTGGCATATTGCGTATCTGAGCTTAAAAACTAGAAAAAATATCTTAATAAAATAGGAATTTGAAAGCACTGGAAGGATTCAGAATTTGGAAGCACTAAGAAAGGCAGGGGCTTGGGTACAGTTCTCTGCACAAACCTATATTCACAGTTCTCAGTTCTGGGCTTTGATGTCCCATACAGGCACATCAGTGAGGTTCTGGACAAAACGTTCTGGAAGGATGAATATACACCCCTCCAACAATTTGATCAAGGAATAGCTTAGGAATATACATGAGGGCCCCTTGTCACTGTAGATTGTCACTAGCTTTAAAAGCTTAAAAACCCATGGGAAGCAACTCTTCCCCAAGTCCTTCCCCATAAAGAACATTACTGTTACAGCTCTGTGAGGAGTAAAGAAAGATCTAAAAGATCTATTAAATGTTGGAGTCTTTGGAGCCTCTTCTGGAAAAATGCTGGATTTTGTATTGCTTTATATTTCTGGTAAAAAGGATGCAGATCCTGGGAACAGGATAGGGAGAAGTATTCCTAGTAAAAAAGACTTAAAGAGAGAATCAGCCAAGGAGGGAGCATGGGAAGGAACAGGCTTCTTCTTGGGAAGCCTGTTGCTACTAATAAAGAAAGCACTGCTTTTCCAATGCAAAGATGCCGTGGAACAGCTGAAGGACTGCTGCTTTTGACTTTAATGACAATAAGCAGCCATCACAAGCTAGTCAGTGTTTTCTGAAACATTTAATGTTTAAGGAGATGAAAACATGAATTTCTTTCCTCTGGAAAGTTTCATACTTCATAGTAAGGAGTCTTCAATAATATTTTATAAACTTGAGTCCTCCCCAGAAACAGTGTTTATTTCATCTCAGAAAAGCAAAGAAAAATTATTGAAGAAATGACAGAGCCCCACCTACTGCTGTTTTACTGTACACATTTCTAGATACAGATACACATTTAATGCAAATATCATTCATTAGTGTATGGATGGGTATGTCTTTTATAGGACCCCTAATTATGGATTATAATACCACAGGGTGTATGTTTTGCATACACACACAACTGCTTAACTTGCAGTTAACATCTAGAAATATATATGGATTTCTTTTCATCGCTCTGTGATTCAGGCTTTCCTGGGTAGTATGGGCATACACGCATCCAAAAAAGTCCCCAGGGAAAGATTAAACTTTTTCAAAAAGCCCTGAAGATCTTTTTGGTCAGCAGTTGGCAGAACGAGTACTCATTTCGCTAGCAGCACTGGGATTTACAGTCACAGAGGTTCCATCACCCGTTACCATCCTTACCAGATTATGACACATGACTTTCCACCCAGACTTTCTCTGCTCATGTGTAAAGGAGTATAAAGTATTCCAGCAATGTGAACATCCTTTGAAATGGCAGAAGTTTTGCATTCCAAACAGAAAAGTTTAAATGTAACATGCGTGGAAGACAGGATATACATTATTCTCATTTTGAGTAAGTTCAACCACAGTACTCAGGAAGTTAGTGAAGGTACCATCCAGACAATGAAATGTCTTGTCCCGGCCAACACCTATCCAATACATCCCCTGCTCATAAAGAATGCAACACAGAAGTTAACTCCCAGCACACATGAGACTTAAAAATGCCTGTTTCACCTGTCTCCTTGTTATTTGCTTTGCTTTTACTTTAGTTTCATGTGAACTGGAATTCCCATTCTCCAAAGGGAATTCTTGAAAGAACTTTTCTGAAATCCCATGTCCAAAGTGGGAGGCATATTTTGAAAACACCAAAACGCATTCTTATAACCTGTTGCAATAATAAATCGGTACCACATTTTGCAGGTAACATCTTGTTTTTCAAGTGTTACCAGTTACTACAAGTTTGCAGTTTGGTGCGATTTTAAAATAGCACCAGAACTGTGTCAAAACTACAAGGAAAAAAGACCTCGTGCAAGCAAAGTGAATTGAAATAGCTAATAAAATGTGACAGCTGGAGAAAAGGACCAATTCATGTATCGCATTGAGAATGGCAACAAGCTTCAAAAACCTGTTGTTAGCTGGCAGCAATTGTTCTGTTCTGTCAGTTTAATAAGTGATAAGCCAAAAAGGTGGAAGGAAACCCTCCATATTATAACTACACTTATTTCCACAATTTCGTGGTAGTGTTTTGATAATGCTTTTAAACAAAGCTCTCCAAAATATGGTTGCCAGTGCCTTAATAAAGCTAAATAGAAATTAATTTATAACTTACTTTTTGAGTACTAATTTCTTCAAATGAAGTACAGGCATCTGTCTAGCCTGTCCTTCTACCCTTTTTTTGCTCAGTTGTAATACTTGCTGACAACAGCCGATATGGTTTTACTTGCCCCCCAAAAGTTACTAGAACATTTGAGACTAGTCAAGTAAAGATCATGGTCATACATATTGATTGTTTGTTGTTTAAGTTATGCAAAATATTTGATGACAGTATGCTGAAATGGTTAATATTCTTTTAATTTTGGCAAAACTTTGAGAAATAGCTTTAGCTGAAAATTCTGATGTTTTCTAAACAATATATTTAAACACTTCATATGTGATTGTATTTTCAAAACATGAATGTTTATAAAATTTTAGTAAGCATTGATAACTCATGAATGAGAGAGAACACCTTATTCTCGGTACTACAAAGCACTCTACAGCAACCTCAAAATTTATAAATTTTCACAAATGCGCAAAAAAATCTGTTTTATTTTAATATTAAATTATTTTGGTTTGTTTTCTGTTTGGCCACTAGATGGAAAAAGGAAATTTTGAACTTTCCTGTTTTCCATACCAAAGGGCTGAATAGATTCATGTGATTCTCTGCAAACAAAGAAAAGACTTCTTGTAAGTCTGTGCAAGAAACAAAACCTGTCCTTTCTAGCATCCCTGAGGGAAACAAACCCAGAATGCAGGACAGGGAAGAAGCACCAGAAATTGAAAAATTAGCAAACTTGATTCATCACTCTGTGCCTGAAAAACAAAATTCAAATTGGGTGGTAGAACATGCTTTTGAACTTTCTCTTCTCCTCCTGCTCCTCTTGCCACCATTAAAATCTGAGCTGTAGCTGTGCTCCCACATGTCTTCAAAAGTCACCCACTGTGCTTGCCCACATATATGCATTAGTCGATTAAGTGAGATGTGCGGTACTACATGCAACAGAATGTCTCAGGTAAGAACAGGCTCCTGCTGTCTTGAGAACAATTTTTCAGAACTTAAAAGCATGTACAAGTATTGCATATAGTGTGACCATATTTGAGTTTAAACTATATATATATGATAGGTTTATTATGTCCATTAAAAGCTTGGGTTTTATTTATAGTATGATGTTTAGTATTTATGTGACACATATTACTTCCTTATCAGAATCAATAGAGGATTAGGAACACAGTTTTGAAAAACCTATTTAAGAAGAGACAAGTTGCTCCCTGAGTATTTGCAGCATATCCTTCAACAGCACAGCATTATACACAGACTAAAAGTCTAATATTTCTAAGTTCTTCTGCAGAAGTATATTTTTTTAAGTATGAGCCACACAATGCCTTTGATGTTTGCATGATACTAGGACAAAAATGCATTAAACCGTCTATTTTTTCCCTTGGGGACATCACTGCAAAGCTGTGGCAGCAAAAAATACCTTGTTAAATACAAGTGCCAAAATCCAATGGCAAAAAGAGACAGGAACATAAAATGGTGCAAAACACTTCTGGCAAGTTAATATCAATACATTTGATTGTTGTCCATAACACCAGGAGGCCAGACCAGAAAGTCTGTGGACTTTCTGTAGCACTGGCTCAAAGAATTTATGACACACAGTTCTTATTATTAAATTACTAAAATAACTTATTCTGGGGAAAAAAAAATTCTGATATTTAGTGCAATAATTTGCTAAATAGTTGAAAGTTTCACTAGACTGCTGAATAACTCAGTACTGAAATCCTCTGATTTCTAGATCTGCTTTTAAAACATAACCCCTCTTCTGAACATACAACCTGTGGTTTTGTCGGCCAACATCTCTAAATTTGACAATCTCAGCTGGGTTCTTACTCCGTCTTGTTCTCTAAAATGACAGGGCTTCCTGGGAGTGAATGTATCTAGGAGGTAGAAAAGAAAGTATTGTTTGGAGTCAGGATGAACAGGAGATAGGCATGTCATAGGCAGTTTCTGACAAACTAAATATGAAATGAAGAAATGTGAGTACACCTGCCACTAATTTTCCAGAATGCTCGCCATTCTGTCCTTAGAAATACACCCAGACTGAGTACACTCCAAGAGATATCAAAGTCTTGTGAAGCATAACTATTTTTTAAACTTCTGTATAGCTAAGTATACAACCAACAGAATCCTCATTACCAGTTAGGATCTTGTGTGAATATCAATTTTCACATCACAGGGGAGTGTGAAAAATGGAATTTTCTCTAGGACAGATCAAATGACTGGGATTAAATTTGAAGGGCCAGACTTTTGGAATAACTCCATTGACTTTTCAGAGTTAGGCAGCTTTACACCACTTGAGAGTCTGGCCTAAGGTACATACTAATCTGTTTAAAGTATTTCAAGGATTCTAGTAGTATCTTCTAATAGCAGCTTTAAAAATTTGTTGCAAGCCTCAAAGTATGTTAATATTAGGTGTATTTTCTCCCCATATAACAGACTCTAAGGAGAAAAAAATTTAGGAATATCTGAATTACTGTAACTGCAAACTCATATTCCAACCCTGATACAACCTTATAGACATCAGGAAGAAGGAAACTTTCCAATAATACTCACGTGAACTTCAACTTAAGTCACAGAAAAGTAGTTTTGACTATCACACATTCAGAACAGTCAAACTGATTACCACAGCAAGGTGTAAAGTGAAGTTGGAGACTGCAAATAAAAGGCACAGTGGTTCAAGAGGTATGAACGTTTATAGTTTATTTAGAATGAAAAAAGTTTTAGAAAGTTAACTATAGCATATCTATGCCAACCAGCTCCACCTATTTCTCTCAAGATAAAATGTCCTGAACCAAAAAGACTTTGCTGCCAGCTTCAAGTAGAATTGAGTCCTACGAGAAAGGCAACTTAAAATGGCAAGTTCAATGCAATTTAATGGTGTGTGAATTTTAAATAAAGCAAAGTCAGATAATATCAACAAAGCTTAATGCTACAGACTGTGGGAACAGATTTGTGGTTGTACTTTTGTCTGCATCTTTATTTTCCAGGTATACCAGCCACATCAGTGCAAGAGATTTCAGATTGACTTCACAAGCCTACTTATTTTCCAAGTCCAGTAAGGAAGGTTGCAAACTCCCATGGAAAGCCCTTAGCAGGGCTTTCTATATGTTCCATACTAACTATATGTTAGTACTTTAATCATGACCGAGCAAGATAACATACTAGCAACTAGCAAAACAACTCCCTCTTTTTCTGTCTATACTGCCTTTTGAAAAGATACCCATATCCTTTTAACTTAGCTGGCTATATAGATCAATATTGCTACAGAGGCATACAGGTCAGCATAGCTGCAAAATCTCCTTGAAAAGCTACATAAATTCTCAGCTGCCAGCCTGCGGTGAGCTCCTGGAGTAGCTGGACTAAACCGTTAAAATCTGTCTGCAGTGAATGCTGAGTAGACATACCCTGTGTCATTACAGACAGGATGGTAGTATGAAGAACATATGGACAGTAAATGCAATGGTGGAACTTTATAAATGATCTAAAGATGCTGTTATTCATTCATCATCATAAAAAGCCAGAAGAAGTTATGTTTCCAAATTCCAATAAAAACTAAAAGAACCTGGATAGCTACTACTCCTTCAAAATCCTATTTCTGAATTTTTTACAGCATGATTAAGTAGTTCAAAGATGTGAGAACAACTTAAATCTTGGAGATAACTGGAGAAATTTCTACCAAGTCTCACCTTCATCAGCAGGGCTGTTGTATGCCAAAAAGAAAAAAAAAAAAACAACTGGGGATGGCTTTATATTGACTGTTGTTACCACTTTATTAGAATCTCTCCCCCCCCCCCCAAAAAAAAAAAATATTCTGGACATAATATATAGACTAATGTGCACTGCCACTTCACTGAGCCCTTCTGGCCTTTGTTTAAGTGTATTTTATTTTGAGCCCTAACTTCGCATCTAACTCTGGATGATGGATTGTCCCTGATTCAATGTCATCTAGCTTCACTTGATATTTAATTACATTTACACAAAATAAAAGCCTAATAAGAACCACCACCTGTTCACAATGCATATCCTTCTTTTGTCATTTATCTCTGGTACCAAATAGTCCAATTATATTGGATCCACATGAACCTTCTAATTATTCTTAGACCTATTTATCTACGTTTTTCATCAATGAACACATGAAGTACATTTCTGAAAAGTCTTTATCAGTCAAGTCATTTCTCTCCACTGGGACACGCTTGACCATCGTACACTTGAAAAATGAATGGCTGACTCAAGTGAATAGGTTATAGCTGAAATGAAAATAAACTTCCAAAAAACATTTAGCTACTACATATTTTCAGCCATAACTGCTAAAGATTTGCATATTTGTAAGTATCTGAAAACATGGATCTTTAAAATATCCTTTAATGAATACAAACTTTTTTTTATAGCAACGGGCATATCAACCTTGATATTCTACTCTCCGATTTAACAAATTATACATGGTTTACCAGAGTCTAGTTTCACTTCCTCTCTGGAACTATCATGCTGTAATTAGGTGAACTCCTAAAACATAACTGAATATACTATGTGGATTGACCTTATGTATATTAAAAGAAATGTTCAGATTGCTAAATTTGATGTGAAAATGCTATTATAGCTATCAACACAATCCTTCTCAACTTAGCAGTCGGTATTCTTTTGAAGCATTAAAGTGCTTATTTCACTTGTGTTATTTTTGAAAATGATGTATTTTCCATATTCTTTTTTTGCTATGAAATCTTTTGCAACTTCCCAACTGTAACATTGCCTTTCCTCTCTTTGTGCTTAGCAATTTATTATTCCACATTCTCCTCGATATCAGATGGGACTACTAATATAGTAGGCACTCACTCCTGACTATAGCACAATTCTGGGTTTAGAAAATCCAGTATAAAAGGGGGAAAAAGGGAATAATATAAGGACTTAGATTTTCTTATTTTATATTGAAAAAGTACAGCTTGCTCTTCTACTGTTTCTGCTGAAAACATAGACATTATCTTTGGTTATTTTCCTCAACACAATTTTGCACAATGATTTCTCAGTGATCACTGAAAAACAGATCTTTGCAACAACACTACAATATTAGAAAAAAACCGAAAAGCAAGAAATATAAAACCTTTCCAACAATCAAGAGATCTCTAATCATGAAATGAAAAGCTTTCAACACATCTTAGAAAATAATTCTGTGCACAAACACAAATGCCAGGCTTCTGCACAAAGAGATTTCCATGTTGCTTCCATTTCCAAAATATGAATATAACACTAATTTTATCTTTCAAGACAGAAATATGAATAAGTTGTACAAAAAGCTGTATGGTCATTGCAAGTGTCAATGAACATTCTGAAACACTGATTTAGAAATACTCTTATTTAGTATGAGTTTTTCATTGATAAAGGACATTTATTGTGTATTTAGAAATCTTCAAAGTCATGTCAACAGAAACACGTAGGATGTATGAACATTTATCTTTGTGATGTTGCAGCTCTGTAAGGAATAGAAAGTATACGGAAAAGGCCAAGTTCTCAACCTTGGTGGGCAAGTGTAATACTTTGTTTTCCTTTATTTTCCTGCAAAAATGCGTAGCACTCTCTGTACAAGTAAGTATATAACCTCACTGAATTCTATTACAAATCTTATCTTTTTCCACTTCATCACTGCCTTATTAATGATTCTTTAGTTTTAAGAAACAACCAGTTTGAAACAGGGTGAAATCCATGCTGTAATTCTGCATAATATTGTGTAACTTAATCCTGCTGGGACAGACCTTGAAATAGAAAAAAATGGTCCAATTTTATTCAAGTAAATGTGAATTTTAAGGGTTAAGATTGAATTGCATTAATTTTAATAGTTTAACAGCATAATACGGAATAATTAGTGCAGAGTGAGTCCATAATGTGCCTCCATGAAAATACCTTTAAAACCTTTTGTAGGGCATGAAAATAATTTGAATTTTTGTTTATTTGTTTCTATGTTTTAATCCACAAGAGATGCTAAAGTATTTCCTCCCATGAGTAGGAAAAGAAACAAGGTATTTTACAGTTCTTGATTATTTCTGCCTGTAAATGGGTTGCTCAGTATTGCTTATTTGCTTGTTTCTTAACAACAATTTCAGAATATGGATTTAATGAGCCAAAGAGAAGCAAAGAGCAAAGTAACTTAAGACTAGTGTGTTCAATTTCTGTTTCCTCACTTAGCAGTTTTAATCCACGCTCTCTCAGTGTCACTTAAGCAGTGTGATATCAGGGGAGAAATCAACTCATTTCATAGAAAGAGTTTTCATAGTAAGGGAAGGAATAGGAGGGGACAGCCCCCCGCCACCCTCTCCCACCCCCGTTTTGCTCATAAAGCTAACTATTTAGGAGGCAGAAGATATGAATGCTATAAATATGAAAGGCATAATTATGGTTCATAGTTGTTCTCACCATTACCAAGAAAGAGAGGAAAAAATCAAAAGGCAGGGCATATGAGGCTTGTTAAAGAACTGTATAAGCTCTACAGAAAATGTGGCCCCACTGACACTAGCCAAAATGCCTACAGGCAATATAATTCTCATTTACTTTTGCATAATATTTAAAAAAAATACAAAGATAGCGAGTGCACAGTTAGCTTCTGCTTGTCAGATTCAACCATTGCTGACTGTTTAATTACTGAGCAGCAACAGCAATTTGTTCTTTCCTAATCTGCGAGCCCATGGACATCACTGGTCATGGCATGGCATTTTGCGACATGTGGCAGCCCGACTTAAAGGACAAGGTTTGTTGTGTTTTCCCTGCACCTTGCAGAGGCTTCTGGCAACAGCGTCAGGAAGGTTGCAGTGTGCAATGGGGAATATACAGAAGTTTACAAACAGTTTAACCCCTTTCTCACTTAAAATACTAAAAAATCATCCCTGCACAATATTATTAAGGCACGAAGTGAATTTAAAGCAAGAAAATTTATCCCTGCCTGTATTCTCTTGTCCTGCAAGGAAAGTAACTGAAGTATCTGTACTGATGAGCTCAGCCTTAAAAATGGTGCTTGTGGAAAACAATTCATTATCTTCACAGAAATCCTAGTCAAGTGGATTCTAAGAGATATCCTGATTAAACCACAGACAGCAGGAAATGGATTTGCTCCAGAAAAGTAGGAACAAGTTTCAGCAACAAGAGGCAGCAAAAAGATGGGAAGAGTGTGTATGGGGGGGAGGAGGAGTACAGGGAGAGGGGAGAAGAGCTCATTTCCTTGCCTTGCAGGAGAGCAGAATGGGAATTGAATAATCAGGGAAAAAAGGGATCTAAAAAAAGTACCCGTCTAGCAGGAAAAAGTCATGTCATTTCACCAGTGTCAACTTCATTCTACAGTTCTTACCCATTTCTTTACAGCAACACCATCAAGACGTTTGTATTTTCTGAGAACTAATATCCTTCTTCCCTTCCCAAAAAATAATGAATTTGCAAAAGAATAATGCAAATCAAGACTGATTTTTTTTTTCCTTGTTTCAGGAACTATTTTTTATTTTTCAAAATAAACTCTACTGAAGACAACAGAAAACAATAAATTGAATATGCCAGTTTTCTTGTAAGCACAGAGTGCTTTTAAAGCTGGAAAATCCAGAACATGGCATATAAAAGTATTTTAGTCCACAATCAATCTATCATGGCAGCCTACTTTTAGGCAAACATGTTAAGGAAAAAGAAAAGAAAATGAAAGCAAGCTAAAAGTGACAGAGTGTAATAGCTTGTAGTGTGTGAATAGTCCAACCAATGAACTTTCTAGACCTACACAGAAAATGAAAAAGGTGAGCTTGTAGGAAAATGTTTCATTTATATTCCTGGTAACGAATCACGCTGGTGTACCATACATAGCTGCAGACTGCCTTTCCACTTTAAGCAACAAAATAAAATGTTCTTAGGAAAGGTGAATGGAAAATTCCTCTTCTGTAAATAGATTTCACAGGTGAGATAATATAAAAAGAGATAGATTTCCCATAAAGAGCAAGCATACTGCAGCTTTAAGTAAGACTGTCTAGTCTCTGCAGGATCTCAGCAGTGGCACACTGAGAAAATCCCTATCAGCAATTTTTATTCACCTTCCACCCCCTACCAGCTCTAAGAACACCTGCTAAATTTATTTGCATGCTCTGCTATAGGAAATAAAAAATGCTGTTTTGAATGAGGTTTTTTAAATATCGTCTGGAATGCAATATCCTTTGTGACAGAACAAAGTGAAATACCCTTCCAAGGAAGTCACAATGTTAAAGATTAGCACAGTGGTCCCATTCTTTGTCACAAGTGATGTAAGAGCATCTCCTCACGTTACCCTGTATTTGTGCTGTTCACAGGCATATAATTGTTTTATGGATCCTCTCTAGTTCCCCATGAGCCTCAGGGTCCTGTCCTTTTCTGTCTTCCCCTTCCACTTGGTTTCCATCATCATGAGCTGCTTCTTTAACTGTAGCGCCTCTTGCTTGTTGTTCATTTCCTCACTTTATGAAAACTGTTCATATTGTTCAAAGGTACAGGAAAAAAGAAGGAGAAAAAACCCCGATCCCTCCAAATCCTGAGATACTGTAGCTACAAAACAGTACTGGAAAAGCAAAGAGACAGCTAGCTTAGAGATAGAGCTTCACGAATGTGAAGGGGATTCTCAATGGTTTGACATTCCTTGTCATCGCTGAATTGTCCTTTGCCCTTACTCCTTGTCGTACCACATCCTACCTGGACTACTTTGTATCAGAAGCTCTCCAGTGGGATTACTTAGATCAGTGACAAAAAACACCTATCAATGGAACTAAGTTAACTGCCAGAGATTTTTGGCAAGAGGTGAAGCTGGGTGACTATTACTCATCACAATTAGAGAATCTAAAATTACCATATTAGTAATCAGCCAACTGCTTATTTTTCACTCCATCCCTGAAATTACACATTTAACACACATGGTGCCATTTCAGGAAATGACATCAAAAGCATGTAGGCCTTCTTATATAATTAGGATGTTCTTAGTAGAGTGCGGCATCTGCCCCAGTAATAACTACGTGTGTGTCTTACATTCACAAGTACCCACCTTTCTATAAGCATATACACAGCCTGGATTAATAACAATTTATAACAGCATTTAAAGAGTTATGTATATACAGTGATTTTCAATACGACAACAAGGCAGTTAAAGGAGATTGCCTGAGAGTTGACAGGTTTTGTTAAATTTTATTTACATTTACTTGCAAATTAGTTCTGATTTCCTGCATGCCTGATATATTGGGTGAGAGTAGAAAAGTAGGACAAATCCTCATGTCAAGACAAATACTAAGCTTGAGGGGAGAAATACTAACTTAAAGAAAACACGGCAGGCCTTTGAATCAGCATCCTTCCACTATTGCTGCCATAAATTAAAGGTTGGGACAATTGCTTGTAAAGTAGCCTTGTTTCACTGCAGCTTTTTCAAGCACGAGCAACGAAGGTTCTATAAACAGAAAATCTGTTTGGGGCTGACGGATGTGTGGTTCCTTCTGGTATGTGCTGAGATACATCCTAGAAAAGATACTTCAGTTTCAGCGTATCTGAATATTCTGGATGCAAGCCCACTGATAAATCCCTCTGTTTGTAAGGCAGTTAAATATATTATGTCTTTCTTTTACATCTGCCAAGAAACGTTGGTCTCATACACCACAGAACAATCCCGTGCATGTCTATACAGACACCCTAAGAATTTGGTTAGCCTTTATGTAGACATAAAAAGACACTAGTGATCACACACCAGCTGATTCACCTCACACAGAGACGTTTCATTAAGTTTTCTCCTCCCTTTATGTAATAATTTTTCCAAAAAAATTTCAGAGAGACTTTAATATCCTTAAGGCTTTAAAGAATGTAAAGATGTCTTTTATGATGGACCAAAACAAAAGGAATAGGTTGATTGACTACACAAAATTTGCACAGAATTGGCAACAAGGGCTGTAAAAGATCAGTTGAGCCAATAATCAATAAACAAACAATATGTAACCAACTGGAAATGCCTCATAGAAACCAAAGTCCATTGCAGAACAAACAAACAAGCAAACACAGCACATCCCCCACACTGTGTGTTTAATTGTATGGATCTTTAAAATCCTGATGGAAAAATCCATTTAGCTCCTAAAATCCATATAGCTTATCCTTAATAAATGTTTATACAGGGTTTAAATATAGTGCACTTACCTAGATGAAAAAAGATTTTTTACCTCTCTGGGAAAGATACAATAGAAAGCTGAAAAAAAATCCCAAACCCAGGAAATAGATATTAAAATTATTGTAGTTGGTGAATGACTTTAGGTGTTTTGGATGAGTACTTAGTAATAATTATGCTCCCGGCAGCAAGGAAGAAATGCAATGTCAGCTTTACGCTATTCTTTTGTTGCTTGGAAAGCCAAAACCCACACATTTTTGTATTGTATTTAACTACAATATAGTATTATCTATACACTTATTTATATCCTGTTTAGCTAATTTGGAAATCTAACAGTTGGTATTTCTTACTCTTCTTTCTGATTCTTTGTAATATGGCATTTCCATAGCCATATGCTTTCAGACAACACTGATGGAAACTTCATTAGGGACTAGATCGTGGATGAAGAGAACCCTATCTATTCAGTGAGATAAACAAATCAGTGAGTTTGCTTCCTTGAATATCTCATAAATATCTCATCCACTGACTACAGGAAGCATGGACTGTGTAGCTCCTTGTACAGCAGACACTCCGGCTGCAGCAATGCTGATAAATAAATGTGAGCTACACAGAAAGTCAAGTATTGGAGCTCCTGTCATTTACGGTGCTTAACTGTTGGTTTAGTCGTCATGCCTATTTGGGACAGCTAAAGCTGTCTCCAAGACAATATCCTAGGCAGCTTTGAGAGATACCTAAGTATTTATATTTAGTATTATTTCTGCTTCCTGTGTGAGATCATCCTGGTCCAAGGCCTGCGTCTGTAATTGCAAGCAGTCTGCTCTAGTTGATTGGGTGTCGGTCAGTTTGCACAGCCTGCCTTGGAGTCAGGGCTCACTTTCTAATCATTTTTTTTTATTTAACATTAATGATTAAAGCATGCTCCTGGAAGATGTAAAAAAAGCCAGCGAGAATCAAAGCCCAAAATCCATTCCCTGATGATATCAGCCTATATCACAGCAGATTTTGAAGTCAGTGTATCTCAGAGGTATTCACACCCTTTACATTTCTGTTTGTATTAACAGGTATTAATCTGTTCTGAATCTGGGCAAATATCTCCAAATTCTTAATGTTTCAAGACAGTGCTGATTCATTTCCTTTGTCTGTTAGACTGAACCCCAGTCTTATAAGTTGCTTAAAAAATTAAACCCCCCAACATTAGAAATGGTGCAATTTAACCTTGGAGCATTTCTGAACCTGATAAATGTCTATCAGTTAAAGACCAAAAATTAAACACACTAAACTCTCAGAACCGTTCTAGGAAATGCATAGGCTGCAGCTTTTCTGAATGAGCGCACCTGGGGCATAAACCCACATGACTGCTCAAAGTTCTGTGAGGTCTTTTTTGTCTTTACGTTTTTCTGTCTGTCTCTTCTCTTACCCTTTTTTCCTTTTCTGGACATTGATCCACAGATGAAAATGCTGAAGCTGTAAAAAATTGATTTTGATAAGAAGAAACACAACAAACTGAACTGCCTTGTTGGGAGCAAGAGATGATTACAAGGGATTATGCTGTGCTGTTCTTTCCCCCCAAAACAGCGTGGCTTGAGCTCCTGTACCAGCCAGTCTCACAGAGATAGAGAGATTTGTGGCACATGATTTGATTTCAAATGCTGTCAGGAAAACTGTTTTGGAGGAAAGGGGATTGGGAAGTGGAGGACTTAGGAAATGCTTCCTTCTGCCTTGCTCCCTCTATTCCAGACATTCATTTTGCTTTCTTGCATCTTTGATATAAATAAAAAACAATAAAAAAAATCCATTTTTGGAAGACAAACACTTTCTCAGTTGGATTTTACTTGTCCGTCTGTCCATAATTATATGGCCAGCAGCAATATTTATATTTATGAAGCTCTAGCCCACCAAAAGGCACAACACAGAGTGCAACAAAGGCACTCAAGAGCGAAAATAAATTAGCATGTTCAGACTAAACCGTTGTATGTTTTTCACTTGGAGCATTTATTTCAATCTACAGTTGCACAGTATTCCTCAGAAGCTTACTGAACATTTTTTTCTGAATTGATAGGGCTACACAGCTTCTCCTAGATACCAATATACCCAGATTCTGTAAACAAATGTTACTGGTAGTTTTGAAATTGTCCTAAAAACCCAAATAGATATAACCAATTTTAGGGGTTTTTCCTTCTTCTTGGAAAGAGTAGGAAAAAAGAACTGTGTAAAGTGCTGGTTTTATGCTAAATCTTAAAGCAGAAGAAAAGCAGCTTGCAACAGCCAAACACATAGAAAACCATCTTGGTAAGTGTATGTTACATGCTCTCAACATGTTGATATCGTCTTCATTCAGCATCACAACTGAAAGCCCCTCTAGCATATTTTTCGTATCTAGTTATTATGTTTACTAAAGCTCATTTAAACATATACAGCTTTACCACAGACCCTACAAACTTTTAACTAGAAGAGCGGGTCCAAAACACCACTTCTAAATTGTCCTATTTCTTTGCATTAGCTGTCACTTTTTTTTCCTGCATATCATGTTTATGTCACATAAGCTTAGTTTTTCACTTCAAGAGCCCTGAGACCAGACACCCTAGACAGTCCATACATCCAGATTGCTACATACCAAATTAATCCATGTTTTCCCCTTTGAGTTTCTTTCTATGTTAGCCAACCCGTTGCTTTGTGGTAGCTAATCCAAAATTTTAATTTGTAAATTTTTCTTATCAGACATGAATTACGGATATCAAGTAAAAGGCTCAGAAATTGATCCAAAATAGCTAACTCTTGCTATCTTGTAAGTGCTTATCCAAATATTGTATTATTTTATGCAATAGCGTTTGCTCTCTTTTATTCCTATGAAATGGTTGACTCCCTCCAAACAATTTCCTCAACTTATGTTTGTGTGTTTCATTCACAGAATGATTGCATTTAAGTGGTGCTACATATCATTCAACATAAAGTCATTTTTGTCTCAGGTGGCAATAGTCCTTTCTTTATAAGTCTCATAAGAAAAAAAAGGAAAATAATAAAAACTAGTTGAAGAGAGTCATATCATCAGGAAAAAAGGGTTAGTCAAAGAATCTGCAGTACTAACTCTCTAATGTTTGTCTATTCTTTTCTCTGTCAAACACTGAAATAATGACTGCCTGAATAGCACATGTAACCAACTTGTGATTTCCTTTATAACAATTACATGTGAAGATCTATGGTTCCCTAATAAGACACAATATAACTATTTTGCATAGTGTATGAATTATATCCCAGAGTGCTTTAAGCTAAATGATACAATGGGTGGTAAAAAACTAAGTGACAGCAAAAAGAAAGGAGAATACTTAAGAGGCCAGAGGAAACATATATTTTCAGGGGATTTCCAAAGGCAGAGAGATGTCATAAAGTCATCCCAGATGCCAGGGATTGTCACAGCAGCAACTACAAGGTGGTAAAATAGGAAAATAGGTAAATTTCAGTAGGAAATGACCAGGCAAAACAGAGGTAAGAGCAGAGACAGAGGTTCCCAAAAATCTCTGTGCTGTATTTTGACATGCAGAGTAAAGAAACTTGCACTAAACATATGCACAAAGGTTTTCACTAATATTCTTAACATTACTGCATTTTTAGAAAGCTTGTATTTTTTACAAAATGTTGACATTTGAACTCAGAAGTGCATTGTATCATTTCTATGTATGTGGAGTTGCAGGGAACAATAAATTGATGAAGAATGTTAACGCCGATCACCAAAATAAGCTTTTGTAAACTTCAGCAGGGAAGGTCTTGGTACAGGCAACCCAACACACACAGTCATACACACACACAAAAGCACAGCAGAACAGTGAACTGGACAAAAATGAAACCGAACTGTAAAGGAAGAAATCTCTATGTATCTTAGAAAGTGGCATGATGCTAAAGGCTGCACTGAAGTCAATGAGAATGAGGAAGAAGTAAAAGCATTCATCGGTAGGAGGAAAGATGCTAGTAGCACAGAGCAGAGTGAATTCTTTTCTTGGACAGATTGAGCCATTATTGACAATGGTCAAGCTTATTGCTAAATACGTGGTGTTTGAAGGGAGAGAGACAGCTACTGTGTTTACTTAACATAAGAGGGCATAACATATGCCTCTGCCATCTGTTCTGCCCCTATTTGCAGCTGAAGTCAGCTCCTTACGCATTATCAATGCTGTAATCAATCATCTATCTCTAATTTCAATCTCTTCTTGGGCAGAATAGACAGAATGCTGTACTACCTTGGTACTGCTTTTGCTAACAGTTACACGCAATTATTATAGATTTAAAAATGTATATTATTGTGATGCTGCTCCCAAAGAAGATTCTGTAAAGCCATCAGTATCTCAGAGCTCGGTAAACAGGGGAAACTTGAAGTCAGCGTAAGCAGCTATTCTGCAAATGGCAGTACTCAGGATATCATGTGAAGTCGTTGTATCATGCACAGGGAGGCACAGTTCTGCATCTACTGAGAACTGTGCGTTTATTAATTTTCATACTGTTATGCATTGCATTTTACCAAGAGTTTTCAAAAGTCCAAGGGTCCTTTGTGAAGTGTTTTAGCAACCTGCAACCAGGAAAGCCGTTTGAATATGTAATAGGAGCATACAGAAGAAAGGAAAAACAAGTAATGCACAGCAGTGTAATCCAAAAGTACTCTGTCAGTCACAAGAAACTAGAAAAATGAGGCTAGTGCATTCCAGACTAGAAGGAAATGGGAAAAAGAGCATAGATTTAACTTGCCTGTCATCCTATCTTTTCCATAACAGGAAGAAAGATGGTATAGAGGCAGGAACAGGAGGAGCCAGTAACATCCTAGATAAGAGGCATGAAAGACACTGGAGACAAAACCAGGAGAAAGAGATTTTGGCTTAATGTAAGAAAAGAAGAGGGAGCTACCTGTGATATGGTATTCCTAAAGATAATATTAAGTATAACTATTATGTATATTGTAATAAAGTTGTTGTTTTCTCTTTTTATAACATTACTCTGTTATTGCAAAAGGACATTATTTTACTCTTTAACCTTGTCTAGCGGCAATACTGCCTATGAATGACCTGGCACATAAAAAGGCACGCTCTGCCTTTGCTGACCACGTGCACTGGCACACTTGTGCAGACTTGCGTTGGAGGTGGTAACACAGACCAAGGAAACAAAGCATCATCTGGTCACTAGTACCAGTCACGGCATCTCTCTGGCATGTTGCAAAACAGTGTGGATTATACCTGAATACTGAGGATCTCCAGACAAGTCCTGTGTGTGATAACTGCAATTAAGCCTCCATATTAATCATGAGAAAATGGGTAGAAATTGAGATTTGCGGAAGTTTTCTCATTTGGTAACTGATGCAACATATAGGGACTTTAAAAATCTTTGGAAACTCAAATTTAAATCTCATGATTATGAATGTATAATATTCAAGCTACTTAATATGTCAATGTTAGAATTATTTATCATGTCAACAACTCCTTGTCAACACCTTTGAGCTGAATCAATATTGCTGTTTTTATGCTTTTATATTAAATGAAATGCTAAGTATTTCTTAAAACCTACAGATGAAAATAATGTGTATGTAGGTCTAACAATACAAAATGAAAATTATACTATGCTGGGGACATTATGCTATTTATACATAAAACATTGTAACACAAAAAACTGTATCAATGTTACTTTGCGAATCAAACATCAGATGTCTTATTTCAATGTATAATTTGTTTTTAATAAACTTTCTGAAAATGTTCATTAAACATGCAGACTATCTGCAATATAGCAAGGCTGTAATTTGGGCAAAGGCAAATTCCCAAAAACCTGCAGGGTGTTAGTCTTGATTTATGCAATATGTAGAAATGGACAGAAATTATTCAAACGCATTTATGACTCAGTTGTCAGTGTTTCTGCAAAAGAATGGAAGTATTGAATACCTGCAAATAATACTTAGAAGGCAAAATGATTTAACCGAGATATATTGATTTTCTTGGCATGTGAGTTAAGAATTACCATAACTTGTAAAGCTGTGCCTGCTAGTAATCATTTGCCAGTCTAACTCACTCTTCATGTTAACTTTCTTATAGGTGCTATTTTTCTTATGTATACATTTATGGAAATAAGATAGTAGCTGCATTTCTTTTTAAGTCAAGAATTAAATAAAATTTAAACACATTCAGCATACCACACTTTGAAATTTCATTAATCTATCAGCATTGCTCTAGTATAAGGTTTGAAAATGTGACTGTGGAGTTGCTTGCTTTAATAAGAGGGACAGACACCAGAACCCAAACCAAACCCAGACCTCAGAATAGATAAACTGGAGGGATGGAAGTAGAAAAAAATGAGAGACACCTTTATGAGATCCAAGGAATGCATGATGAATAAGAAATACAGGTGAGAAAAATTAACATGGAAATTAAAAACAAAATCAGAACATATATCCAAATTTACCTCTCATTGTAGAAGTTAGAGAATTTGGGGTTGTGAAAGTGATTTTTTTTCAACATTTTCTGCACTTAAGGATCATTGTTTTTCCTCGGATTAAAAAGAGGAAAATCTACATTCGAATAAAAAGGATGAAAAATTTCATCCTTTTTTATTTCAGTTTCCAGTTTATTCATCTGCCAAGGAGAAAAGACTCATATGACAAAATGCTAACTTGCCACTTAAATCAACAATTATGCAAGCACCACGGAGCTGAAGGAAGTGCTAGTGCAACCACGTGGCAGCATTTCAGCCATATTAAGATTGTGAGTGCAACTTCAAACCAAAGAAAGCTGAAACATTGCCACCTTATACTCTGGTGAAATTCTCCTACCCATATTTGCCGCCACCTCTGAACTCGCAAAATTGTTCATTAATTTTTTTTGTTCCTTTTCTCTTCCCTTATTCTCATGAAAAGTCTCAAAGATGGGATGTTTTCCAGTATTACAGTTGCTCATGGAGACCTCACTGATATCTCCTCTGGGATTTAGTTATTGTGGGGGGAGGAGAAAATTACTTTTTGTACAAACATCCATAACTTCCTGAAGAATCCAAGGGCCAGTTACCCCTATGAAATTTATCAGAGCACTCACAAGCAAAAAGTCTCAAGTCTGGACGTAGGCAAAATTTCAAGCCTAAGAATACTTTTGAATAGAATGACTTTGTAATTTGGCACTGGGAATTATGGGTCTCCTGCTTTACCTTAAAAATGATACATCTGTATATCCTCACAGGACAGATTACAGTTAACTTCTAGGGGCCTCGAACAAGGTGGGACCTCTACTGGTTTAGAGCTCACGTACTCACAAAGGAATAAACATTATCCTGTTTGAGGAATATGAAGAGGAGACAGAAGAGTTGTGAAAAAGAGCGTGTTACAGAGGCTGCTTATTTAACAGCTGAATACAGAGAAACTAGATGCGTTTTGCAGACTTCTGAGTGGCAGTTTAAAACCTTAACTGGTAAATTATTCTGTCACTCATATCAACTAACAGATCATATCTATATCTTGGACGTATAACCCTACTGATACGACCAAACTACAGCATTAACCCAGCGTTGAATGAAACAGAAAAGGGGTGTGTGTTAATGAATCCTCCTTTTTGTGCTTCACAGCATCTCTTTCTTACCTAGAGGGCTTCTATATGAATGCTGACCTAGTCAAACTCTGCTTAGCTAATAAAAAGTCAAGCAAGACAGCAGCCTTGGGTGATATTGCTGTAGGCAATTTAGATGCTTTACAAAAACCTGGTACTGAAAATTTTATGGCCAATTTTATTTGAGCGACAACAGTGAAGAATCTGAACAAAACACTGAATCAAATACAGAAAAGCAGGAAGCATTTCAGAAAAACTGAAGCCAAAAAAAAAGGGAAAGTGTGGGTTGATGGAATGGAAAAAATGGGCAACTAGAGAAAAGGTGTTAACAAGTAAGTACCTCACAAAATTACTAAAATTTACCTTTCCTTCCATCTTTCCCCATTAAGGAAGAACAAGTATTGTATAAAGAAGTGACTATTTTTCAAATACATCAGAAATAAGCCCCTATCACAGTTTTTTCTAGTCATAATTAGCCCTTTACAAACTTCTGACTCTACTGAAATTAGTGGACTGTTAAAAATAAATTTATCTTTTCAATGAGGCTTGAATGATTTAATTTAAATTTATTTTGAATAATTAATTTACTTAAATTTATTCTAAATAATTGATTAATTACAATTTTTAAATTAAAATGAATTATGTGTTCCATGTAATTTAAAACATGCATAAGTTTGTAACTTTTTTTGTTTAGTACCTATATGAAATAGAAAAATGCTAGTTGTTAACTGTGCTTTCATGTTGAAGGAATATGCAGATTTTATAAAATAATTTGTAAAATATCAGACTAAAATTATGTAAGTGTGTGTACATATATATAATCAAGACATTATTGCCATGAATATTTTGATATTTTGAACAATGTCTATCATGATCTTATATCACAATACCTTTGATACTTTCCAATATTCCCTTTCTAGTTCCGCTATAATCGTAATATACTTATCTACTGGTATATAAGTGTAAATAAAAATTTATAATTACAAATTATTTAGAGTTTCATAGAAGTATGAAATAAAAAAAAAATCTGTTTTACATGTAAATGCCTCTTCAACAGAACAGATGGCATGTCTTATTCCATTGTATTTTATTCCAGATCTAAAACTAAACCCATGAAAGTTCATATCACCCAAAAGTAATTTTTTTCGTTAAGGCTGGTCAACAAATTCCCTCTGCCCCTCAACAGATCACACCAGACAGTTATTTACCTGGCTCTATATCTATTGCCATCCCAGTTACTTTAAATTTGACATTGAAAAGTAATTAAATCCATTTCCCTATGTGCTAATTGGGCAAAATAATTATAACAGTGTTTTCTTTAACATTGTGAATTTAATTTAGACACCTGACAGCTGAAGGAAGAGGCAAGGCCTGTGGAAGCTTTAAGAAAGGAACAGTGGCATTGGTTTGGCCCATGCAAACAGTTCACTTTTTTCATTAAAAAGAAGAAAGAGGAATAATTTTCCGCAAATAAGTTCATGAGTTCCCATACTGTAAATCAATAGCAAACAGATCATGAATGAGAGCTGAACGCCATTTTGTGTGGTAAGGCCAGGGGGCAGGCTCCAAGGAAATATGGTGTTCTATAAACTGATAGCTGATAAAGACTTCCTTGTTAGATATTAGGATTTAAAAATAAAAATGTACAGTTTCTGAAGTTTTCAAAGCTATGATTCAAGGACAGTGTAGGAGAAAGGCAACAAGTTAAGTACACAGCTGAAAGAAATCATGTCTGTATCTTAAAGCTTTAAAATTCAAAGTTATCCGATTACTTTTAAATTAAAACCTCTCGACTAGTCCTCACTTTATTGTAACTTTCTATTTTCACACTTTTAAGTCCTCTATAGTGTTTCGCTTCTTGCTATTACCCCCAAAGGACTTTCGTCAGATTATTAGAGCAGCGCTTGAACTAGAGCTCCGCAAACAATACCTGTGGTAAAACTGTGATATGGGCACTGTCGCTAACTCACAGGTATATATAGCTCAGGGAGCCATGACTGTTTTTGCAAAGAGAAGTAATAAAATGCAGTTATGGTCAACATAGTGCTATGTTTTCCTACACAGTCAAGTAAAATTTTAATAGAAAACTGTATATAATTAAATGATGTCATTTTACAGTGTACAAGGTTATTTGGTTTGACGATTCAGGGAACAACAAGGCTCTACACAATGACTTGAGTTTCTTTCCTATTAAATGAAAATGTTCTTTTTCCTTTCTCTGTACTGCTGTTCGTAATTTTTATTATCTTACAGAGTGCTATTTTAACTTTCACCAGGGGACTAATTGTTAAAAGCTCCTTTTAAGCCAAGATGGCATAGCCTCTACCTCTTGTGTGTCAAAATGATAAAAACGTATATGTAGATTCATGCTTTTTTTGATTCCTGTAATTTGCTTGTGCAAACATTTTTAATTTCTTGCTATGTTTTCCCTTCCACTTCTTATTGCAACTGTGTTTTTATGCCTTTTTTCTCAAGGCCAGGTCAGAAAGAAAAAGAAATGACACTAGAAGAGCTTTTGAAAGAAACTACTTACAGCCTACAAGATTTACAAGGCAGCAGCTAGTTACAAAATAGACATATTTCTGTCATGTTTAGAGAGCAGCGAGCAGAAATACCTGATGGGATAGACTTTTATTACCCTCTACCCATATATGTGGTACGACTTCTAACCTGATAGAAGCTCTTTTTCTAGATACTGGATACTGAAAGCTTCTTTTGAAGGCTGGGAATAGAAACATCTAGGTGGTGGGGGGTGGGGAAGAAAAGCAAAACTAGTCATTTGAGAAGATTTTG
Organism: Morus bassanus; assembly: GCA_031468815.1. Classification (NCBI taxonomy): domain Eukaryota; kingdom Metazoa; phylum Chordata; class Aves; order Suliformes; family Sulidae; genus Morus; species Morus bassanus. The sequence goes on from CM062583.1 coordinate 12,465,543, forward strand.
CTTAAACTACTCACTCATTTGGACTGAATCATAGGTGTCTGACACCTGGCAAGCAGCTAAACTATCCAATAGCTCTCTCTGTAAATAGTTTTAAGACACTAGGACTACGTGAGCTAAGCAGGCAATCAGGCAGGAAACTCAAGGGGTAGAGCCTTGTCATTTGAACTGGGATGTGAAAGATGTGAAAAGAATGAGAAATTCCAGGTGATCACAATTGACCTGACTGTCCTTATTGCCTGGTTACAAAAACAACCATTCTCTCAGTGACTAAATGCAGGCAAAGCATGTCATTTGGCTGGCCACAACATGTCAGGGTTTCTCTCTGGTTTATTGTTAGAACAGCTATTTTAATGCATGGCAATAGCTTGTCATTGAATCTTTAAGAAAAGAGTAACTTAGACTTGTTATTCTGGTGATGCATGACAGTGTTCTTAGTTATTCTGAGAACACATCTTTGTCCAGGCATGACCTTTCAGTTACAAGAGCAAAAGGAATTAGAGAATTCTTTACACAAATACCAATTTTACTTTATGTGAATATTAAGACTTTTAACAAGAAGTTTTATTAATGTTTAGTAATTTTTATATTAAATATCCCAATCATCTGCAGGCTGATAAACTAAGAGAATAAAATGCCATATATTTTTAAAGCTGATTTAGGATGATAAAGTTGGTGTGTGTGTGTTTGTGTGTCTGTATTTTTAACCTTACTAATTCCAGAATATCCTCTCAAAACCAGCATATGCTATTAACCCCATGTATTGGATTTTTTAATAATAAATCCTTCAGTGTTTCTTTCGCATTCTAATTTCTGTGTGTGAGAGAAAATAAGAGGGACATTACTATGAACATAAGACACCCTCTTTTTAAAAATAGAGAAAAATAATTTTTCTTCTATGTCATTTAATGGCCTTCAGTTCTTCTAATGATCTTAAGTACTACTTCTAATAACAGCAAAATCATGGTAGAATAATAAAGCAAGAAGAATTTTGATTTTCACTTACAGTCCTTCTAACAGAGTAAAATTTTTCAATATTACTAGTTTAGAATACAATTTAGCTTCCTCAGTGGTTTTCTTTTACTTGATTTTCTTTTTGAAATCTTGGATAATATTTCTCCTAAAAAAAAAACCCCAGGAAATTTCTCTCACTATTGCAAAATTTTTGCAGAAAGAGCATATGGAACTCTACTTTTTAATTTTTTTCTGACAATGTCTCTTGTTTTGTTTTCATAGCTTTGGACTGGGTTCATGTTATATTATTGCTGTACAATAAATTTTTTCTACAACATTAGTAAAACATCCATAATGATGTATACATCTGGGTTTTGCTAAAAAGTCCAAGATACGTGTACATGGTTTTGTAAAGAGTTAGGAGGACATGAGTGCTTTTCCTTTCCTGAGAGTCAGAGGAGGACAAATTCAGGAGCATGTCCTCTCTAAGAGATAAAACGTGACAAAATACAACTGACAACCTTTTGAATGTAATCAAAATACTCATCTTTCAAAATAGCTACCTTGACTCTAAGCAAATCAAAAAGTATTTTTTCCTTCTAGAAATAGAAGAGAAACAAGGTATTCATATTCACTATGAAAAGCAAGAATGATCTTTAATACTGAAGGCCCAACTGTATTAAAAAAGTGAAAGCTGATTGAAAATGACAGCCTCTACTCAAACAAACTATTTTCTTTCCTCAAGAAAGAAAAAAAAGCATTTTTATTTTCTCCTCCCCATTTTCAGCTTCCTGCGTAAGTATCGGTATAATCGGAAATAGAAACCTCATAATGAAAATACCATATAAAAGCCCATTTTTTTGGTATTTCCAGTCTGACCAAAGGTGAAAGTTGCTAGTAAATTGGAAAAATGAAATTCTGTGAGATTCATGGTCTGCCTTTAGATCTATAGAAGACCAACATCCAAGAAAAAATGGAGGGGAATTAGCAAACTTACATGTTATTTATTTACAATGAACTTACAAGATAGGTAAATTACTGTACTTCAATGTCCTTTTCAGTAAAACCAGGATTATAAAAAGATGTAGATTTAACACTGTTGCTTAGGAAAACAGAGGAGAATTCATGGCAAGACTGTTACATCAAATGATGAAAATTCTGGAGTGCTGGTGGTTACAGTCAAATGCCCAGGGCTTTAACCTGATTAGTGAATTCAGGACGCAGGTTAGCAAAGTATTTTCTTCTAAAAAAGTAGTTTCTTACAAACAGCATATTCCCAACATTTCACCCCCACCCCAAAGAATTCACTGTTCGTGTTTCCTTAGAGGAGCATATTATGGTCAAACCAGTGTGGAATGTTGCTGTTGTTCAGTACTTTTTGTACAATAACTACAGTCATTGCTTAAGTTCTGCAGCTGTGCTTGAATGCATAAGCAGCTTAAAATTTGTTTAGCAATCCATTCAACCTTTAAGAATGTAGAAAGCTCACTCTTTTTCTCTCATACCTTCTAAATAGCGTGCCATAAACGACTTGTCTTACCAACAGTATCACCACAGGATAAAAATGGTAAAACATTTTATACTACTTACATAAATTTCAAGTGAATTCTCAGGTTTCCATGGCAAAACACATTCATCTGGCGTTTTTCACAATATTTATTAATGTATTCAAAATCTCTGTCTGAAATTCTATGCACATGCACACACAAAATTCTCACAGATCTAAATGTACTAAACTCCCATAAATACAGTCTTATACCACCACCATCTTGACACGCTCCTATGCAAATCTCATGAATAATTATCTCAGCAGAAGAGCTTAAAAAATGAATGACCCACCCTGCTTGCTCTAAGGCCAACGAACAGATTTGAATAATATGGGTATAATAGATATCAAGCAAGCTCATTATTCAACATTTTCCTGCAAGAGCCTCTCATTTATTTTCCCAGAGTGGCTTTAGATTTTGGTCTACAAAGTTGTTTAGGGAGGGAAATTTCAGATACTGAAAACTTCTACATTGCATTTAACATGGGGACGCAGCCAGTAGGACTGTAAACCTTACTGCTAGGTACATGTCACTGTAAAGAATGGAATTAAATTGTACCATACTAGGGAGCAGTTGCAATTACAGCTAACCATTGATCACCCCATCCAGGTCCGTTACAAGAAAGAATGAATTGCATTTCTTTGGAACAGATTATGCTGCTTTGTTGGAATCATCTTCAAGGTGGGGGAAGAAGGAAGAAAGCCCCCTGTTCTCTGAATGCAGCATGCTTAAGCAGATGGGACTATACATATGGATGAAATAATTAAGATTCAATATATAAAATGCACTACACATTCTGCCCTCCCTGCAATTAAGAGATTTTACTTTAGGCTACGGAAGCATACTCCTACAAAAGCCAACCCAAAATAACTACAAAGAACTTTCTATATGTTAAGCTAAAAAAACACTCTAAAGAGGAAAGTAAGGCATGAAATGCCATAACTGTTTTTCAGCACAGTAATAGCAGAAACATAAAGGTGTTACTCCAAAACAGGATTTATGAATTAGTTTCACTCATGTTTATATTTTGATCTATATATTTTGTAACACTCTACCTTCAATTAAAACACTCATTTTAAATTTTCTTTTAAAAGGAACTCTCTTATAAGACTAGATAGTTATTCAAGGAAACTGAAGTAACAGAAATTAGAACACCAGCTGGGCTGCACCACATTTTCTGGAGGAAAAGCAAAATGGTGATCTTTAATATTTTCAACTATGTTAATGACACTCAAGGGCTTGCTGACAAATGTTGAAGAGTCAATTTAACCTTTAACCCAAGTGTAATCATTAAAATCATATTCTGAAAGCTTCCAAATACATCATTTTCCCATAACAACACTCTGCACCTTAATTATGCAGTAGCTATTGTAGTTGATCTTCCATTTGCCTCACCTTATAATACAGACTAATCATATTTTAGTTGCTACTTCACCTTAACTGAGATTTCTAATCACTTGTGTTAGTTTGCCAGTAAATACAAAATTTTGTCTGAACTACAGATTTGGTATTGGCACATTTAATTATGACTCTCAATTATGGCTATTTTTGAATACAGATTCCCATGAAACCTTCCAAAACCAGGATGAAAGCATATTTTTCATCATTTGTAATAGTGTTAAATGACCGATACACATTGTTAAAGGTTCTTGAGACGTGCTAGAGCCTCATTCAAAATCTAGGTTTTCTGCAGCCATAAAACCAAAAGAAAACAGACAGTCACATTCTTGAAAAGTCAAGAGCATTTTTGTAGAGATTTTACAATCCATTATTGGAACTTTATAACTGACTGCGGGGGTCAAGAAAAAGATAATTAAATATGCAATTTTATAAGCTTAAAATATAACCTATTATATGACAGTAGCTAATTACTTTAAATATCAGTATTTGTTTTGGCAATAACAGGAAAATACTTTACCTACCACCGAATCAACAAGTAACACTAAGAACTCCTGATGCACCACTAGCTCTGATTCTGCCGAGAAAAAGTGATTCAATATACCTGTTAAATGCAAACGAGACGTAGGTTTCTGAAGTTCAGCCTTATTCTAAAAGTTTTCCTTCTGCTCCTAGTCAGTCAGAAATTACAATTCTACTTACTGTAAATTACATCCATCATTTCAAGTTACTATACATCTAATGAACAATAAAGATTCAATCCAAACAAGATGTCTGAGGTTCTGTTCCTGTTTCTTCTTCTGGAAAATGTATATTTGATTTGACTATGCATTTAAAAGTTGATCTCTCATCTGTCACTCATGCTGGCAGCCCTTCACTGATATCCTCTGTTCTGAGATTAATAAAAACTCTGCAGGCTCCTTATCCCCAGAGTGAAGAGAGAGATATGGAAATAGACTTGGCTAGCTGACATCAGAAAATTCCTTGGGTGTCCTTGCTAAAATGGAAACCAAAGATTTTCACATGAACGGCTCAAACACAAGCACTGTCTTACTCCAGAAAAGGTAACAGTTTTTGAATAATTTTCAAAATCAGATCAGCAGTTTTCAATTTTATCTTCTGTTAAAAAGGTGTTAGCAACCATATTCTCTCTATCATGGTATATGAGGAACTGTCACATTTCTAAGAAAGTGTCGTGATATAACTAGACAGGTTAAACTCTAACCAAAGGATAATATAGAAAATATGTTTAGAATGATGATGATTTTAAAATCTGATCTGCCTCTTTGATACCACTCAAAACACAATAAGCTGCTGGTGATTACACCGTTTCTCTCTAGCAGTCCAACAGTTGCATCTGCTGAGAGATGGAGAAGGTGTGGCAATTATGGCCAGAATTTTGTATGGTCCAGTGATCTATGCAAACATTTGGGTTGTGGGTGGAGCCAGTTCATGCATAATCAACTGCTTCACTGGGAGATCTTGGTGATGTCTTGCCTGGATTGCTGTGTATCATGGAATTTTAGACACTATTTTAGGATGTGAGAGAACAAGGAATGCCATTAAGCAAATGAAAGGGTTTAGCCTCATAGGACATGAAAATATTCTAGCCACTAACATTTTGAATAAAGTTTAGGTAAAACTTCAACCTTAAAAGATTTTTTTTTGAAGGAAAGACTTTCTTCCTCTGCATCCAGTTCCATGAGAGGGTTCAGGGATTTGAGTCAAGTCAGATCAGTATTGGGAAAGAGAGTGTAATACTAAACATTTGGTTTGTGCAGTGGCTTGTGTAAATGCCAGTCATAAGGGTCTAACATTTCTCTGTGTATTTTGTAAAAAGATTAAATGTATAGTTTTACTAGTGACAGTTATGGTCTTATAAGTCTCCGTTTTGAATCTAGTCTACCGTTATGCTTAGTTTGGGCTCTTCTTTTAGAGGACAACCCTTTTCTTCACATATTTTATAAAGGCTATTAAAAATTACTTCTTAAAATAGATGGTAAAGTGATAACCTTTAAAAGCTGGCTAAAGTGGTTTCAACAAAAGTTTTTTAAATTGAATAACACTTTTTCATGCAAACAGGAAAGTGCCATAAAGCAATATCAATTTAACTGGTCCAGGGTGGACTCCTTTTTCAGTTGATATCCAGGGGAGACCAAAGTTGAAAATCTAACTTTCCCAACTAATTGAATTTCAGGTACATGGAAACATTCAGAATGTTTTGTTTACACTTTATCATGGAAGAAAAAAACCCCATAAACCTCAATGCTCTCACTAAATAAATTGTTGTTCCTTGACCAGCTTCTCTAGTTACTAGTCAATGTAGTGCTGTGTCTTTGCAAGATTACTTGCGAAGATGATGCCAAAACAGCTGCTGACTGGGTCAGCGTGTAATGATGATGTAATTATATTGCAAGCTGTACCATATTTTCTACTGTTTGGTGACTGCCTCCAGGTAGTGGAGGAGGAACATGTGATTTAAGAATTATTATAATAGTTAAAGATGGAAGGAAGATTTTTTCAAAGTCTCAGATAGGAGTTGGATACTTAAAATTCCTTTCAAACTCGCCATGAAGATTTCTGTGAATTTTATATATTTTTAAAAAATTCTAAAGGACACTCCATTTATTTAGCTGCATTTCTTTTTGCTTGTATACCTACCTAGCCTTTGAAGACAGATAAGTAGAAGCTAACCTCAACAATATGAAGGAACTTATTCAACCTGGAAGTTTTAAACTCGGATGACAATAATATCAAGAGTGCTCAGTATGAACATGCACAGGGATCAGACTGATTGGCGTGAGGAAGGTTCTGAAGTGTATTTATTTCCCATGGGAATGTGCATAAGTCATATGCACAGACCTATTTGAAACTCCAAAAAGAGGAATGATAAATAGGAAATGACAGCTGACTCCGAGGGACCGTGTCAGTGCCATCATACTGTGTCACTGGGGAGGGAGCGGCAAGGAGAATTCCCACCATAATGGTAACGCTCATGATGAGCAAGTTCTGACCTCTCTTCACATGAATGAACCAGGAAGCTACTGTGGACCATCTGACAACACTACACTGGACAGAACCCTTATCAGACCAGATACTTGTAACTGAATGCTGAAGTTTAAGTGATACTTTGTGTGAACAAACAAACCAAAAAACCCCCAAAAGTTAAGCATATAGGAAAAAAAAAATCTGATGTCACATAAATGGTTCCTAATCTCCCATGAGATCTCATTCACAAAGTGTTTCAAACATTTAGCATAATTTAATGTAGAGACTTTTGTGCTCTGGTTGCACTTCTCCCTACAAAACCAGAAATTCTGCAGGCTTGATATAGGAGCAACAAGATTCAGATACTCAGAAAAATGAGGCATCAGAGCTAATGTAAAGTCACCTGCTTCATGGGAACAGTTTATATAAAAACATTACAAATGCGTGGGAGTCCATGGATGTGCAAATAAAGAATAAATCAGATTTTGAAGGTTAATGTGTCCTTTAAATAAATAGCAGAATTTGGGTGATCTCTTCTCTTCTGGTGTGCACTGATGGTGATATCTCACAGTTATGATGATAGATAAGCATGCTAAGAGAGCAATCATCCATGTAAATTTGTCTGACATCAACAAGAATCGAGAACAGGGAGGCAAAGCAAACTTCTACTTTCAATAAAAAATAAATAAGGTGTTAGAGTAGTGCATTTGTCAATACTCAGGCACAGAGAGTGTAAGATTTAAAAACTCAAAGCACTAAATGCAGCAGCCCTTCATCACACAGAAATCCTGTTGAGGACAATGCAATTCTTGCTTGATGAAAGGCTGACAAATTTGTCCCAGAGACATGATAAGACAAATAGTGGTTATTTCTGCTTGTTTTGTATTGTCATACTTAAACATAAACGGGTGAATTTCAAGCACAGCAGGAGAGCAATAGAAAAACCATGGCTTCAGCAAATTGCTAAGCAACGTTTCAGTGCTTGCAAGTCTCAGTTACAAGCCCCTGGCAGACCAACAAATAGAGGAATACTGGAGAAGAGTTCTTGAAAGCCACCAAAAAGAAGTTCAAAATCTATAAATCCATAAATCTATAAATTGGAATACAAGATAACAAGTTTATTGGCACCACTGAATCAGAGACTTCTTTAAATAGCTTTCTCCAGCTTGAACCACTGAGAGACCTAGAAGCTATAATGCTTGTAATACAAGTCATACAGTATTAATGGTACAAGCAGTAGCATAAATATTACTTGTATTAATAATGCAGGTAACAGGATAAGTATTGCCTCTTTACTTTACAATATAAGCATTACTTGAGAACCTTGAGTTGAGAGGTAAGATGGTGACAGCTGATTTTCACTGATTTTTGAGTTCTAAACCAGCAGTATCAGGATTTGTTTCCTGAAATTAACCTGCTTTTAGACACACCATGAACTTGACACGTAGATTTAAGACTAAAGGTTTTCCTGAGTTTGTTGTCTGCTGCCAAATCATGAATATTTTTAGGCTTAAGATGAGGAGTTTTTGGTAGTATTCCTTTTTAATAGAAATTCCTAAAGGAATTACTGAGTTAAGTAATTTACATACAAAACTCAACTTTTAATACGAATGTGTCCAGGTACTGCTTTAGAGTCACCTATCAGCATTACATCTTAACATCTCAAACACGATTAATAAATATGTTCTTAAACTACTCTTTGAAATAGAAAAGCAACATTTCCAATTTCAGACAGAAAACTGCAGCGGTGGGAATCAAATGACTTGTCCAAGGCCACACAGAAAGTCTGTTGCACAAGCAGGGAAGTCCTGACTTTCAGTCTAGTGCCTTCAAGACATGATCCTACTTCCTTCCAGCAAAAGAAGGAAAGCTCCAGATCCACTTCTGAGAACACAAACATACTGATGCAGTTGGGTGCAAAGCTGGAAGTTTTGCTAACGTTTTTAAACCCAGAAGCATCACATCAGAGGCACACTTTATTACGTTCAAATCTAGTGACAGTAACAAATCCTAATAATTTCTATGGCATTCTTTGAAATAATTACACATGGGTATCAAGATAATTCCAAAGTCTGGTCAAACAATGTTTCTTTATCAACAAATGCACATTTAATATACTGCAAATCTTACTACTACTGTCATTCATCATAGCATATGCCTTGTTCAAAAGCAGGGACTAAGACCAAGTCAGGATGCATGTGCTCCAATTTCTAGGTTTCATACTTCTCCAGCTAGAAAATAAATATTCCTTATGACTAGATTACATAACACTTCATTATAAATCCTCATGAACACTTCAGTCACCTTTACTTCAAATGGCTTTATTCCAAATGCTTGACAATTACTACTTTTGCTCTTTCGCACAATATGTACAAACCACAATGGCAACGTTGTCTCCAAAATAGCTATATAAATTACTTTCTACATGCAAAAATTGTTTCTCTGGATAGTCTTGAAAGCTGCTAAAATGCAAAAGAAACCCCTTTTAGGACACTTAACGATTTAGAACCGCATCATATTTCATCTTAGGACCTCTTTCCTTCTCTCCTAACTAGGTACCACAAAGATCAGAGGAAAATTAAGGTTGGATGTGACCTCAGTACGTCATCTAGTGCTGCCTCCTGCCGAAAGCGGGGTCAGCTGTGAGGAGCTCATCAGTGACAAGGTGCCTCCTCTCGCTTTCAAAGACATCATGAGCAAACAAAACTGTTGGAGACCTCACAGATAAACTTAACTCCATTTGTATCATCAGCAACTACATTTTTTGCAAACATCTAAAAAAATCTTGCACATACACAATGTCTAAAATACTGAATATATAGGCACTGAATAAACTAAGTTACCCTTTGTAAGTACAGATGCAAAAAAGGTTTTAATGGTAGTTTCTGCAGACATTTCAATTATAAAATTTGTTCATCTGTGGTAGCAGATTGTATGTTTTTTATTCCATAGCAGAAATGCAAACATACAGTGAAGTGCAGACAAGGTTCCAACTATTTGTTTGCCTGTTACATTACAAAAATCCTGATATTGTCTGAAAGGGAGGTTGTGAACGTGGACATTGTAAACATTGAAAAAAAAATCACAATTACTTTGAAAAGAATTTTAAATGCTATTTTGAATACTATTTAAATGCTATTTTGACAAACACTACTTCCTTTTAGATTAATGGTGCATTTGTATATCTGGAACTCGTGAATCATATATAATAATGGGAAAGGATTATTTGACTTCTCTGATATGAATTTCTCTTTAGTCAGCAAGAAATGATTCAGATGTTAAGTGATGAATGAGTGCTCTATCTGCAGTCCCATGTTCTGTTACAGACTCCTTCAGCAGCTAATATTTCTGAAATTCCTAAAACACTTTTAAGACAATTTTTATGGCTGGTAGTTGTTGGAGCTGCATTTTCCTTCTGGAACCATCTTTCATTTGATAACCCTTTCTCTTTTTAAACTCAGTTTTGAATGAAAGTAAGAAGCATGCTTTCCACACAAGACTAACCACACTTCACCTTCATGGTCAGTAAGACAACCATACCTATCATATTTAAAGTTCTCTGTAAAACTGTCATGTAGCTTTACATACCTTTATATAGGTTAAGCAGAATGGGAGGATTACCTGATTCTGACCTCCAAGGACCAGTTAACTTTAGTTACAATAAGTAAAATGATTTTTTTTTTTCAAACTCTCCAAGAAAGACTAGCACCATCTGCAGAGACTCTTGTTTAAGACACCAAACATGCAAGTTAAACATGTCCCATACTAGGCTTCCCTACATCAGACTGGTAACTTTAATCTTAAATTGTTCAAGTTAATCCTCAGATTTTATCAATGTTTACCAAATGTGATACTTTGCCAAAGTGACCAAGTCAAACTTGACATACTTTTAAAGATCATTCTGTTTTGAAAGTACCTGATAACTACAGTGAAGCATTGTTCCTAATTTGGTAGCAAAACATGCTGCAAAATGGTGACTCTCACTTAAAAAAAAGTTTGAAGGTTTATATATTTTAAAAGCTTTTCAAGCAAGGAAAAGGGGAAAAAAATCCCTGAATATGTTAGAGACTGTGCCCAAGGTGGAAAGACAGCAGTAGTGAGAATGAACACAGAGGGCAGGAAAATCTGAATTGAAAAAGGCGTTGTCAAAAAGCTAAGCTGGGCTCAGAATGCTGTTGGCACATTTAGAAAACCCATTCTTTAGAAGTAACATGATAGTATTGTCCCATATACATTTTTGCTCTGTTGAGCATTATATCCTGTCAAGTTGACTTGCAGTGATATAATGAAGAAAATGGCTGGTAGCAGGCTGTCCGCCATTATTGTTCATTGCTGGCCTCTCTGAAAGCCATTGGTATCAATTAGAGCACTACTCTAAGAGGAATGAATGCTTAATTCACCTTAATTAAGCTCAGAGCTTAATTCAGAAGAACAAGTCCTGGACAATCTGTTGGTGAGTGACCATGGAAGACGTACAGTAAAAACTAAATGTCTCTTCCTGTTACTTACTCTCTACCGTGAAGTTGACTTCAAGGTAGCTAGCTGCTAGATGGGAATTTGGTTCACGTGGTATCTGAAGCACTACTCCTAAGTATGTTAAAAAATATACTTGTCTCTCAAAAGTTACATTATTTCTTTTCCATTTTACTTTGATGAATCTTTATGTTATTACAATTTCAAAATTTTTAATTTAAAGGCATTAAAATTTGATGATTTCAGCCCAACAGTTATAAATCAACAAAGCTCCACTGAAGTTATTAGAAGTGTGCCAATTTCCATAGATTACGGCCATAACCTCAGAAAGCAGTCAATAACTTGCAATCTGCTACTTCTCCCATAGAAGCAAACAGGAACTGTGTCACTAATTTCAATGGAAATTAGACACAACTTTTGCCAAGCAAGGTCAGTAAGTTGCTTGGCTCTTATGTAAAGGAAAAAGAAGGAAGGAAGGGAGGAAAAAGGATGACAGGCAGATATATATATTCTTGTCTTCTAAGTCAAGGACGGACTAATCTTTCTCCTGTAGGCAAGGACAGGTGAGACTGGAAACATGCAGCCATTGTCACTGTGTGGTGCAGGAAGGACAGCTTTGGGGGAGCATCAAGAAAAGTTCCAAGGCCCTAAAAAACTGTATTAATTTCTTCCTGGACATACAAAATGGTAATCCATGGAGATCCAGATCTCTATGCAGGACTGAAGAAAACATGCTGTTATTCACTCTCACAAGTGAACTACAAAGCATAACAAGTGGCTTGTTGCCTAAAAAGCATTGGTCTTCCTATGAGAATGCTGATTTCCCTATAAGAAGCTCTGTGCTATTTGTGGATAAATGTTCTTAGTTTGTGAAAACCTGGCCTCCAACTGTTGTCTTTGACCCCCCTCTCAAGTTTGTCTTCCCTCCTTTGTTGCCTTCTGGTTGAAATTAGATTCAAGTGCCTCCATAAGAAAGCACAGGGTTACACAAAAAGCACAATCACATAAGCTTTGTTTTCAGAAGTAAGAAGGACCCAAACCTCTTTTTATTAATGAAGTGTGCACTGGGAGTGATTAAACTGCTACAGCACTAAAATCTCTCTCTACGTCTCTAACCTCTGTGATCACTGGGAAAGCCATTAACAGATCTCAGAGAAGAGATTTGCAAGCTAGTGCCAGCTGAACTGATACATCCACACAAGGCAGCACAAGGCTAGCTGCAGCCATCCAGGAAGAGGTATAACCAAATGTATTAGAAGTGAGTGCACTTACTCTTGGCAAAACTAATTACCTAAGGTTGGCCGATGTCACTATGCTACCTTTTACCCCTTGAGTATGTTCAGGACACCTGTTTTGAACTTCGTTGTGTGGCATGACCATAGTAACAATTCCTCTTAATTGCCTGTTTTATCTGGAGACAATAACCTACTTTGTCCTTGCAGATTTCCAGGTGGTAAATTAGTGGAAAAGACTTTAATCAAGTTAAAATCCAGATGATAAGCATGGGTGTCGTGGTTTAGTCCCAGTCAGCAACTAAGCACCACACAGCTGCTCACTCACTCCCCCCTCCCCAGTGGGAAGGGGGAGAATCGGAAGAGCAAAAGCAAGAAAACTCGTGGGTTGAGATAAGAACAGTTTAATAACTGAAATAAAATAGTGATAGTAATAATGGTAATGATAACAATAATGATTATGATAATAATAATAATGATAATATAATAAAAAAGAAAATAACGAGAAAGAGGAATGAAACCCAGGGAAAAAAGGGAAAAGAAAAAAAAACTACAAGTGCTGCAACTGCTCACCACCCGCCGACCGACGCTGCCGGTCCCCGAGCCACGATCGCTGCTTCCCCCCGCCAACTCCCCCCAGTTAATATACCAGGCATGACGTCACATGATATGGAATATCCCTTTGGCCAATTCACATCAGCTCTCTTGGATGTGCCCCCTCCCCTCCTGGCTTCTTGTGCACCTGGCAGAGCATGGGAAGCTGGAAAAGCCCTTGACTAGTGTAAGCACTACCCAGCAACATCTAAAACATCAACGTGCTCTCATCATTATTTTCATACTAAGTCCAAAACGCAGCACTAGACCAGCTACAGTGAAGAAAATTTAACTCTATCCCAGCTAAAACCATGACAATGGGTATAAAAAAAACCCCAAACTTTTAAAGTACTCATCCATAACTAAAACGGATTAAAAGCCCACCGTGATGAGACTTGGCAGTGTTAGGTTTACAGTTGGACTCGATGACCTTAAAGGTCTTTTCCAACCTAAATGATTCTATGATGTTCTTTTATATGATATAAGTCATCTTTTAATTTCTCTGCCCTTAAATTGGTGGTGCCTAAGTTTTTTTGTTTGGCAGTTGGAGGATTTTAGTTTAAACGCAGTTGTAATATGAAGTTAATGGTAATGAGGTGACATTTAGAAGCTTGTGACATATGGGTGAGACTGGACGATCTCTTCATACTTCCAAAGGGTACAGAACAGTTAAATAAATATTAGACTGGATACACAAAAAAGTTTTTCCTTTACATCCTCAGTATAAAAGCATTTTATCATGTTATGCTGGGCACAAAATATTAAGCCAACATTATTTATTTCCCAGTAGACATTTAATATTACTCTTCTAACTCAAAATGATGGTCAGGGAAGGAAAATTGAAATGCAGCCTCATGTTTAAGTTTTACTTATAGTTGCCTCTATTTTTGGTTTGTTTTTGTTTTTTTTTTTCCCTCCACTCTTTGCCCATAAATCTGTTCAAGAATCCGTTCTTAACTCTCTTTACTTTGTTTCACAAGACAGTATTCTCTTTGTATTCTTCTTGGCCAGGTGAATTATTGTTTTCCAAAAAGTTTGTGTCCTCAGTTAGCTGTTTATGTGTCATTATATTTCCCTCAAAGGTGCTTTGTTTCTCCTCTTTAATATGAATTTGTGGGACAAGACAAACCACCTTAGCAACTGAGGTATATTTTCTTTTTCATGGAAAGGACTGTTCAAGAGGTGTGCATTATTAAGAGGAACAAAAATATCAAGTTGCATGTAAATTCCACTTTAGAAATAAAGAAAACATTTTACAAAGCATAAAGATCACCAGCATAATTGCATGGCAATACAGCTGAAGGGCCTTCAGATTGTTTCTGAATCAATTATTTAAAGGGGATTCTCATACAGAAGGCCAACAAAAAGGGTTGTGCATATCCTAAGACTGACTTAACACTTTTTTTTATGGTCCATTTCCATATTGTGACTAAAAATACACAGTTCAGTTCATCAATTGTATCCTGAACTAAGCATCCTTAGGCCCTTCGTTACTTCACAAAATCCTGATTTCAGAGATGAGTTTCTGCATAGCTTCTCGCCAGTGAAACAAATATTTCCAGATCCAATTAAGAACTGGACTATAAGCTTAACGAATTCAAGTTCTGAATTCATCTTAGAATAGTGGATATCATCCTTTATGTATGACAAAAGAAAGACCCAATTGGAAGCAAAGAATTAAATATAAACTAATTGCAGAGTAAATCAAAAATGTTGAGGATTGGATTTCATCGGTCGGGTGGTCTACAAAATTCCTAATCCTTGTGGTGGATTGACCTTGGCTGGATGCCAGGTGCCCACCAAAGCTGCTCTATCACTCCCCTCTTCAACTGCACAGGGGAGAGAAAATATAACAAAAAGCTCATTCACCAATTACCATCACAGGTAAAACAGACTCAACTTGGGGAAATTAGCTTCATTTATTACCAATCAAACCAGAGTAGGGTAATGGGAAATAAAAGCAAATGTTAAAATGCCTTCCCCCCACCCCTCCCTTCTTCCTGGACTTAACTTTGGAGGTTTGCCCTCTGTAACTGCCTTTAATGGTCTCATACTGCAAAATACTGTATAAATAAAAGAAATAATGGAAGAAAAGGGAAAGTATTTTACACGGCATCACTCAGCCCACACAACTCGGGGACCATACATGACAACAAAACCATCCTTACTGTTTTGCTTTTTGAAACAATTTGCAAAAGTCTGCTGTGGATCAGCTGATCACTTGTCCTGAACGTAGAAATTTCTGTTGTTTCTTTAAGGGCCATACATACCAACATACCTGTTGAAACAGTGCTTGCCTTTGTCTGCAAAAGTCTTAGTATTTCCTTTGCCTGTCACAAGTTTATTCTGCAACTTACAGAACATTCACTTGAAAAAAAAAGAAAAAAACCCAACGCAAACCCAAAAAAACAAATCCAGTACCACAATGTAATCCATTGTAATGATAATATTAAACAACACTGGGTTTTCATCTCTTCATTATGCTGTACCTTTCTTATGAAGCAAATCAATTGTCCATATTGCTTTATGATGAACACCACAAAAAGCACGTGCCTGTTGTTACAATGGTATCTGGTTATGGATTACCTGACGATTTATTTAATCTTTAGGTCTCTATGTATTTTTCACGCTGTCAATAGAATAATGGAGGATATGTCAGCTGGCTTACTAGCTCATTCTATCTCAGGTTTACAATATGCTTAAATACCTAAGCCAGTAAAATAGATATTTTATATTTGCAATACTCTTTTCTCAAGTTTTTGATCTTTGCAAACAGAAATAAACATATGGACTGTTTTATACAAATGCTGACTTTGCTGTAGAAATTTTCAATTTAAATAATATTTTAAGGAAGCCATATAGATACTATATTGAATGATGCCCTTCAAATAGCAAAAAGTAAACAAGGGACAAGAAGTCATTATAATAATGCACAATCAACCATAAACTATAAAAAAATAGCTATTAAAAACCATCAATAATTATTCAAATGTAGGAGTTAAGCTAAGTACCAGCATGTTTTATTTCAGCTGATTCCACCACAGGACTTGAGTTATACTAGACATCCCCTAAAATTAATTTTCTAGGACTTTCTTAGTATAGACATTCCCCTCTGACTTGAGAAAGACTTGGCCCAACATTCGTAATTTATAGGGGTGGCATGAGATAGTTAGAGGCTTCTTATGTATACTGACAGAGTCAGTTGTTGATGCCCGAAAAAGTCAGAGGTGCCAGATGTGTCAGCAGAGAAGAAACACCAGGCATGAAAGCAATAAAAGTTAAAACTTGTGAGAAATTCTAAAATAATCCCTCAATTCTCCTCTCAACAGAAATCACATCATCTCAAGATTTGCTCTCATCCTCTTCCTATGTTAGCTGAAAAAGTTTATTGTATTATTTTTTCTCTAAGTGAAAAAAATAACATTGTGAATTCCAAATTGCAAAACGTTGTATGACATTTTTTTGATAAAAACAGCTTTCTTATTTCAGTATGGAATTGTTTCTGCTGGCTAAGCAGTTCATGTTGGAAAGCAGGCACAGCTCTTACCTTTTAATTCACCGCTACTCATACCTAAGACGATTCATGACACCCATACTACTGACAGGATTTGAACTATGAGAAACTTTAGTCAGTTATGCTGGCATTAATCAGCTAAATCTGGCTTTGAACATTGCCTAAAGAAGCACAGTAGGAGTGCAATGAGGGCCGGAATGGGTCTGACACTAAACAGAGGCCACTGCCTGGGGAGGGTGTTTGTCACTCTGTCACTGTCTTTTGACAGTGCTTGCTGTGATTGGCTTTAGATCCGTCATTTTCCTCTCTAGAGAAAAATGCCCCAAACACAAAGAATCCCAAGTTATTTGTAAAACACCAAATAAGACCTCTCATTCCAACTGCTTCGGAAAGCAGCTCCTCTGAAATTTACTCACATATATTACTGCCTGCAAGTGCCACAGGTCCCCAAGACAGTAAGAGGATACATACAGAAGATATAGGACAGTCTATGTTCTGTTTATAATCCAATATATAAGGAAATAAAGTGGGATGAAGAAGAAAAAGAGTAATCAGTTGACACTTTTTTAATACATGGATGCCATGGTTACCTCCAAAGAGTGGTGTGATAAGTCTAGTAGTCATTATGTAAGAGCAGAGATTTGAATTTATCGGGAGATTTGAATTTAAGCTTAAAAAAAAACCCAACCCCCCAAAACCCCCAAAATAAAAAAAAGATGCCAGACCTTATCTAAATTAAACAAATGTCATATGTTACAATAACTTAACAAAATATTCAATAGAGCGATCATCTAGTCTTTAGGACTAATGCACAGAGAATTAAAAAACAGAGCATACAGCTAAATGATAACATTAAGCTGAAAAAAAATGTAGTATTATAACTGCAAAAACAGTTAGCTATTCATTGCACAGCAAAACTTATTTGTCCACGGAGTATATTTTACCTCATAGTTCCTAGGACGGAACAGAATCTCAGAGATTACAGCATTCATTTCACAATCATACTTCTTAATATGGCATACAAGCCACTGAAATATATCTAAAAATTATTCAATATGTTTAAACTGCAGGAAAAAATATTCCATTACCCTAAGAACTAGCAAAACACAAAGGGAAAAGATGCACATTAATGAGAGAAAGTGACCATGTTACTCTCTAATAAAGTTTCGTGCTGACTGTTCATTTCAACAGGCTTAAACTAAATTGGAAGAAAATGCACGTGCAATTCCACATCTTTATATATACATCTTTGTAAGTCCTGGAACATATTTAGCTCACTTCATATTGATTTTAAGATATTTGATTTAAAATCAAATTCTTTTTATTTTAGCATGCTGAATTTAAAAGTCCTGAAAATATTTGTTTCAGAACTAACTTTCTAACTTGCCTTCGATGTATCTGCTAGGTACATAACATGAATGAAGCTTGAATGAATTAGCCATTAATTTTCTAATGATGAATGTTCAAAACTGCCAATTTTGATTAGATTTACACAACTCATCCTGTTGTTGGACCCTAGGGATTCTGTGTTCCCACCTTGTTAGACCTGGCTTAGGATTGGGATGTTACACAAAAAATATGTCTGAACACAAACAACTTCAGTCTTGTGAATAGTACCGTTATATCAGCTCGAAGGCATAACCTGGGCTAAAGAGTAATTTATGTTATTGGGAACAGCATAATCTTTTCCACTGTGGGCCCATTGATAGATGAGGTCAGCACAGGAGATACACAGAGGAACCACTACTCAGCCATTATGGAGACTAATGGGGTAGATATAATCTGATAGATGTACAAACAGGTTACATTAATTTCTGCATTCATATATACATAAACTATAGTGCCTGATGCAAACTGAAGAAAGCATGCTTAGAAATTAAAAGTACATTTTGCTAAGAACCTTAAGGCATATTAGGAAGAATATGAGGATAGAAAAAGGAAAATTAAAGAGAGCTAAATAACCTGACTGCTGTACTTTTAACCATATTCTGCTAGATATTCAAAGACAGGTTTGGTTGCATGATACTTATTTTGGATGCGTGGTGTGTGAGATTGTTTTTACATTATGAATATTTGGCTCAGTAAAATATTAATTATGCTGTCAGCTCATTTGATTTTCAATAATCTTACCTGGCACAGCCTATAAACTAATTCAAAGGGAATGACCACTACCAGTAAGCCCAAGCTTACTCAAGTAAGTCCAAGCTCTCTTACATTAGTCACATACTGCTGCACGCTGCTGGAGCTGTATTGGGTTTTATGGGTTTACTCTCAACTCTGATGACTGAACTAGGCAGACTTAGGCTTTATGCTTCCAAAGTCATGAAAATTGCTCCCAAGCTTTCCAGGACATAGGTTATTTTTTGCAGGAAAATATAAAGGAAACAACCCCAAAAAATTGTTTATTCAATGTAAAGTTTTGCTATTGTCTGCAGAACTAGGTGCCAGTATGTTTTCCTTTCTGAAGTATTTCATCTTTATGGCAAAAAAACCAGAAACAAAATAAAGTCAAAAATGTTGTCACTATCCAAACGAATATGAAATTTCATAAATATTATGGCTTGTGCTATAACACTTCAAAGATACTTTAAACAGATGGACCAGTGAGACTGCCATTTGTGTTTTACCAGTCAAGAGGCATGTTTAAACTGCTGGCTGAAACACACAATATGAAGTACCTTCCACATATAGTGTGAGAAGAAATGCCTTGTTTGCTAAGAAACCACACAGAAAAAAAGCTAACTGAGTGAGTGGCATAATGCTTTATGTTTTTGTAATTTCTTGGGAAGAGATCAGTGGTCAGAGGAAAAGATCACTGTTATATTGTAGAGGTAGAAGAAGTAAAAAGGAGAAAAATCTTGGTTTCTCTGCGCAAAAGTATCACAGAATTTTCCAAACAACTATCTCGATGAAAAGTTGAAAGCTGAAAATTTCATATACTGCTCTACACCAGAAAAGCACAGTAACATTGTGAAAACCAACCGGGGGACAGAATTTGTCTTCAGTGACAGTGGTTTAATGGAGATAAAGAAGGAGAATAAGAATCTTAATCCATATTTTAATAAAGATAAAGAAGACGGATAAAGGAGGAGAAGGAGAAATGTGATCTCTATCTTTCACTATAAGTTGAGATAGTCTCTTACAGAAAGGGCATTAGTTATTAAGAATGGTCACACTCCAAAATTTCACTGTACACAAATTCCAGTGAGCTCTCCCCATCATAACCCACTCTATGATTTCACATTTTAAGTGTCTGAAAATTAGTCATGTAAAAATATCGTATAGGTCAATTTGATTCTCTGATGAACATTTCTGTTCCTTTACAGGCTCCACAATGACTAAACACATGGTAGTAATAAAATATTATAGGCAAAAATTTTATTTTTCACCTTATATGATTACACAGAATTCAGTATTACTTTTAACTCTCAAATATAAAGGAATTCTTTTGCATGGGACATGGAAATATCCTTGTACTGGATAAAGAAGGAAATGGAGGAGGCAGAGTTTCCTCACAGAAGGAAGAACTAGTGTTGGGAACTACTTTCTGCATTTCTAAATGCTAAGCATATTGTCCTAGTGCCTAAAACAGAGAAAGTCAAGCTCACGTGTTGTTACTTGAAACCCCATAAGAGATAAGGAGTCATGAAGTTATAGCCTTACATTCCACCTATCTACAGAACAGTAGAAACTGAACTCAGATAATGTCCCCCACACTACTTTGTAATCATTCCTGTTCGGATCTGTTATCTGAGAGGGAAAACGCATCTCTGCAGTCTTAATATCACGAAAAATAACTTAAAGTCAGATTCTAATCTTATGGCTTGGCATTCATGAGTCTTACACTGATGATTCTTGGACACAACTACAGTCATTGTCTATGCAACTCACTTTTTTGCTAGGTCAAAACAGGTTGAAGTCAATACATCTCTGCCAGCTGCATCTGGAAACACTGTGAGGGACTTGGAGAATTTGAATTCCTTTGCCTTCACCTTTCCACATCTGATCTTTGTTCTGTAATAAAAGGATAAAAGACATAGAAAGCAGAGAATTTCCATCAGTTATTATAAAGTGACCTTAGTTCAATTTAGTTAATGAATTAAATTAAGACAGCCAATACCAATTATTCTAGAAACAAACTAACACATAGAAAATACAAGTGACTTGTCAGCATGTTAGGTAGAAGGCCACACAGTGTTACTTTCAGTCCCTTGTTTAAGTTACTTCCCACATTTGTAGGAAATTATTTCATCAAACCTTTCTAGGATTTATTGCTTGCTATTATACGTTTTCAGTAAACTAATCTTTGGAATTACTCTCTTCCCGGTTCTCACTGTTGAAAAGTTTTTGATGACAAAAATGAAGCTATTTTTTACCTACCTGCCAACAGTAGTAACAGCCACACAATCTGGCCCCTGGCACTGTAAACGGATCCACAGATATCTCCTTCACCCAATGTCTCTGTCAAATTTAATGTTACCCCAAGCTAACAAGATCAAAACCTCATCTATATACCTGTAGTGGCATCCGGCTGGATACCTTAGCTGACATAACGTGTCATGGTTTAACCCCAGCTGGCAGCTCAGCCCCACCCAGCCGCTCGCTCACTCCCCCCACAGTGGGTTGGGGGAGAGAATCGGAAGA
Source organism: Morus bassanus (assembly GCA_031468815.1). Lineage (NCBI taxonomy): Eukaryota > Metazoa > Chordata > Aves > Suliformes > Sulidae > Morus > Morus bassanus. The sequence goes on from CM062583.1 coordinate 12,486,884, forward strand.
ATAAAAGTGAGAAAACTCGTGGGCTGAGATAAAGACAGTTTAACAGGTAAAGCAACAGCTGTGCATGCAAGCAAAGAAACACAAGGAATTCACTCACCCCTTCCCACGGACAGGCAGGTGTTCAGCCATCCCCAGGAGAGCAGGGCTCCATCACGCATAACGGTGACTTGGGAAGACAAACGCCATCACTCCCAACGTCCCCCCCTTCCTCCTCCTCCCCCCAGCTCCATGTGCTGAGCATGACGCCATATGGTGTGGGACATCCCTGGGGTCAGTTGGGGTCAGCTGTCCTGGCCGTGTCCCCTCCCAACCCCTTGTGCCCCCCCAGCCCACTCGCTGGTGGGGTGGGGTGAGGGGCAGAAAAGGCCTTGGCTCTGTGTAAGCCCTGCTCAGCAGGAACTAAAATGTCCCTGTGTTATCAACGCTGTTTCCAGCACAAATGCAAACATAGCCTCATAGTACCTTCTGTGAAGAAAATTAACTCTATCCTAGCCCAAACCAGCACATGTAGGTTTGAAAGCTCCTCAGTTCTACAGGTTTTTTTATACCTGCCCTCATCAGTACCCAGCAAACTTCTATCAGTCATATTTTTCTGTTCGTGAATGAAGTCTGAGACAGAAATCCTCAGAAGCTGCTGAATATCTATAGTGATGCAGGCCAGCCCAACTCATTTAAACTAATAGTAGACTTTCTCTTGATGTTGGCAGACTTTGAATCAAGATAAGAGACAAGAATCAAACCAATAAACCATTTTTTTTCTTGAATGAGAGCCGTGAAAAGTGGCAGACTTGTGGATATAAAAGTAAAGCCAGCCTTATGAAAGGTTTTATTATGTACTCTTTAGGAAAAAAAATAATGCATATCTCTGCCATATAGAGACACATTAGGATCCTTCCTCCAAGTATTAACCTGAATGTGCTCCCTGGTGGATTTTGGTCAATTTGTGTAATAAAGATCATTTATAGCACCAGAAGTTTTGTGGACATTTTTAGAAATTAAGCATCCCTTCTTAATAATACTGAGGGGCTGATGAAGACAGCAATTCTTCCTCTCTTTGTTTTTATAATTGCAAAAAAGAATTATATTTGTTTTACTTAATATATATTATGAAGTTATAAAACTGAATATTTATTTTAGATGATTTTAATTACTTCCAAATTATAATGCAAATTACAAAATATATGTTTGATTATACACAGAATATGGAGTTTCCCTATTGTTTGGAAAGAAATAAAAATAATAATAAAAATAAAAATAATGCATTTCAAACAAAGTAGGCTTAAATCTTGTGTTTAAATAGAAAAAAAATCCTTTCTTGTGTTACAAAGTTTTATTTTAATCAGAGAAAATATTCCACAGCGATCAAGCCTGACATTATTATGTAAATCTGAGCCTGACTGACACAGGCCATCTACAGAGATATAATCATTTTAACTGTAACCACAAACATAAAAATAGTTCTTATCAGAAGCACAAATACACAAATCTAAACTACTATTAAAACCTACTGAACACTTGGGAAGAACAGCAAAACATTAAGTATACAAGCAGAAATAACTGGCTAAGATGCCATAACGGCTAACAAAATACGTTTTATTGGAAGTCTAAGGGCTGATAGCAGCATCCCAACCAGTCTTAATCACTGTGTCACTTGGCATGAGCTCAGATGACCAAGATGATTTTTCAAAAGTTCTCAGAATGAAAGAGGAGGAAGGCAGTGGAGGCTTATTTAACCATCCTTCTATGCCTTAATTTCTGGAGGATAGCCTTCAGCACTTCCTGAAACTCGGAAGTCTGGAAGAGCTGGAAACCCCAAATTTCTTGTTACCACCCTCACCCCCCCAAAAAAAAATCTGATAGAGTATCAGATGCTCTGCTTGGCTAGAATATCAAACATATTGTTGGTGGAGAAAAAGAAAATATTACCCCAGAGAGATCAATCTAGCAAAAATTTGAAAATATACAAATCAAAGCCTTCAGTGATTGAAATATGTGTTGGTAAATAAGATTCCACTTACGGTAAAAAGAAGACCCCTTGTAAAATTCAGACATTCAGGGTTCAAGAGTAAGGAATTGAATTTTAAAATGTTTATTGTTTATTTTCATGTTATGGACTCATCTGACATATTTTCGTATTTTATAATAATTTTCAACATGTCAGAGATACCTGGCGTCCATTGTGGGTGCAAACTAAGGCTCTAATCTTTCAAAATCACAAGTGATCTGCAAGCCATTCTTCTCACACACCACCCAAGGGACTACTTGGAAGTTGCCTATGTTTTTAGGCAACAGCTAGATAAGTGGCAGCACTTGAACTCCAGCACAGAAATGAGGTATTGAATATATTTTCATTTATTGCAGAGAGATTGAAGAAATTACACTCAGGACTGCTGCCCATTCTATGCTGTGCTGCCCCTACGAACAAGATCATCTGGGGGTATGAGATAAAAATCTGTGAAAATACCTGTGAAAGAGATGGATCAGAACTAGTTTTGGGATTATTTTTCATTTTAAACCACTCTTTTATTGCCATAGATTCACATACAAGGAGTTCGTCCCCTTTCCCCCAAGCCCAATATGTTGGGATCTCTATAGTAATCACTGACGTGCAGCAGTTTATTTTCCCACTAATGACTATGCTGGAATATCATAAGGAGAAGAATTCTATTAAACACTAGTTCAGGAAGAAATTAAAAAAAAAAATAAATTATAACTTCCAAATATTACGACTGACATGGAACAAGGCTGGTCCATGTAGGCAGGGGGGATAGTAGCAGCCATAACTCTAACTTTGCTGCCATTAATGTTTATGTTGTATATAAAGTGGTTTACCAACATGCTGATGGACTGGCAAAATGTGCAAGCATACAATTTATTCCTCCTTGCAGCAGCTATGGGAGATCACAACCACAAATGCATGTTTCATTAGAGACTATTTTAAAATAGAGAGCGTTATTTTGACAAGCAGAGAACTGCAACAAAAGATTTATTATTCAGTGGAATAATTGGTGAATGCATTATCCTGTCAACGTTTAACTATTATAATCAACTTAAATAATCAAAGCTGCCCTAGAGTTTTTGTTGTTTTACATTAATTTGAAAATAATTTATTCTATTATACTCACATTTGCATTAATGTAAATGAAACTAATAAGTTAAAACTCAAAGTTATGTAAAATGAGAAACCTAACACATTTTAACCTTCATATGCCTATTCAGCAGGCCATACATTCTCATACATGCTGCACTTTACACCAGCAGCTGACACCAAAACGCTTTGGTGTGCTACCTATGCTATATGTGCCCACAATGAAAATGTGATAATGATTTTGCTAATTAGGATATGCTTCCAGCAATCCTTGGTCCTTTTCTCACCTGATGTTGCTCTAGAAAGTGGCTGGCTGTGACTGACTTGCTCACCTCTTTGCAGACGTGTTATTAACATCTTATTGAGACCTATCTAACTCTATATGCTCCGTCAGCCTGTTTGCTCCAGTCAGGCATAAACTGCTGATTTTTGGATTAGCTGTTTTTGTCTGTTAATCTGCCCTTGACTCATAGGCTGAAATGTTTTAGCAGTAGAATAAATATTTTGAAGCACTTCAACAGTTGTTTCTGGACCACTTACTGACTGACTGACTTTAGAGAAGACTGCACGTCTTGCCAAGACTTGGGGGTATTCGTAGACTCTTTGCACGTGAACCAAGTATATAGTCTGTATAATGTATGTATAATGCTTAGGTACAGGAAAATTTAGCCTAACATGGTGGTATCAGATAATCATGTAGATCTTAGGCTGAAAGCAATACCATGAGATCTTTTGACTCTTCACAGAGCTGAGTAAAGCTCTAGCTGGGGATCATCAGAATTCACTGCGTGAAGCTGTATCGAAAAAGCTGTACCAAAGCAGAGATATGTTGGTACAAGCTCTTACATTGCTTTTAACAAGTTCTAGCTTTAGCTTGTAGGGGATTCTGTCTTGCTTCTCCTTTGACTAATGAAGCCACACAACAGCCTCCAAGAACCTAGCAAAATAAGGTTTAGCTCCATATTTAATTGCAGAAAGATGGGGAAATTAACATGTAGAATGGTGAAGACAAGAGGATGCTATTTACACTGTAATTTTGATGCCAGTCGAGCCAGTGGCATCTGCAGCATTATCATTAGAGACAGAGAACAAGAATCTGTAAGTTTGAAGGCTCCCTAGAGACATATACATCCAGCCGTACATTTAATGTGTGCGGGACGTAGCTACTGGGACAACAATGTGTGGCTCAACAAATGCAGTCACATAATGTGGCATGTCCTCAATGATAGACCGCACAAATTTAGAAAAACACAAATGGTTTGACTGGATACTATCGACGGTTTGATTCATTCTTTGCTTTGTGTCAGGATATCCAAGTGGGAGAGAAAAATACGCATTTAAAAATATTGCTGATAGTTTAATTGCTGAAACTTGCTACTCCATCACTGTTCAGTTGTAATAATGATCAGGGCATGGAGCATTACTTGAAGAATTAATTACCACCTGAGGTTAACAGCCCACAGCTAAGCCTTGAGCCTTCAGCTTTCTCAGACAGTCATTAATCCCAAGGAATTGTCCTGTGCCTCCATCATTACTTATAATTTAAAATGTGAATTTTCTCCTTTTAATTTTCTTTCCATAAAATGAAAGTACTCAATTAGACTTTGTCATTAAATCACATCTGCATTGATCACCTAGGAAAAAATAACGACAGCAAAATTAAATTTGCCTGTTTAATCATTGAATCCTGATTAAATATTTGTTATAAACATTTCATTCCAATTAAGGTTGCATAAAAAACCCACAATAGGCAAAGAAGAGTATACAATTCAAAGCTCTAGCATGTCCTGACATGCTGCTGCTTTTTTCTTCCTTCTTTACTCCTTGCTGAACAACATGTTACATTTGTGAGAAACTTCGCTGTTTAGATTCAGTATCACTGGACTTGTAATATACAACAGTAGCTAGGGAAATACCCAAACGTTTCAGAGGTCTGATAGCGCAATTGATTTAAATCACTGTGATAAAGACATTCTTAAAAGAACCAAGTTATCACAGAATTACTTTATTTTTTAAAGCTAAAACAAAGAATAAAAGAAAATATCTAGATAAGACTTTGGACAGTGATCCAAATTCTCTTACTCTGGAAGCTTGCAGTCATCACCAAAAAAATGTTACCTTTGTCCATGCCACTGCTCTCTGGTGTAATCCCATGGGATTCCCTGTGCGTCAAGAGATGTACAGTGCTATGATTAAATTAGTCTATGGCTCAGTCCATTAGCAACCACAGAGAGGACATTATACCTTACAGCAATGTGTGCTGACACACCAGGTTCTGAATTAAAGTGAAATAGACTGATTGAAACCGTGATTTTATAATGAACCTAAGTGGGAAGGTCCAAAGCTAGTTTACACTGATCTTTGTCAACTTAGTGCTCTCTGCTACTGAAAGGTACCTGCTACCCTGCCACATGGGCATATTAACAGAGGGCTAATCTTCAGTTCTGAATAATCGCAGTATACGTGTTTGTTCCCAGCTACCTTTCTTATTTGCATACAAGTTTGTGCTTGTGGTACCACACACAGGTGGGGACAACCTAGCTGTTCTACGCACAGAGTTGGAGAATTGAGTCTGAAAATCAGACTGTGACCCACAAGCAAAGTGCTTTAGGTCAATGTCTGCTGTAATTCATGTATAAGTAATCTAATTTTCTGTGAGAGAGTTTCAATTCCCCTTCCCCACTGTACTCCCAACATTTTCCCATGTCCCCTTCACCACCTGTCACAATACTCTCAATTTCCTCCAAGCCCCATCTCCTCAACTACTGGACTAAGCAAACAGGTCTGTGCATTGAACCTGAAACAAAGAAAAAAATTTGATGTTTCCTCACCTTTGTGTAGAAAATTATCTATGTTGGTTTTTCATTTTTTAATTCTTTTTCAAAGTTTCATATATTTATGACTTTCCATTCAAAATGTTTGCCTGTAAACCCATGACTTGGTATAACTGGAGCACACAAATGTTCATAGAAATAAATCAGTATGCAAACATGCCTGAACAAATCAATTGAAAATATCAATAAACTTTTAAAGATTTTTTTTTCCTCCCTATCTCATATCAGCTTGTCTAATACGGAAGCAGATGGAGCAGCATAAAACCAACAACATCTGATCCTAAAACATACCTAAAAATTTTCAGGTTTTCTGAATGTTTTATTGCTCCTTCCAAGTCTTTTTCCAAAAGATTGCTGCTTGCTTTTTTGGTGTCTATGTTTAGACTGTAGAAACCATACCAAAGGTCTCATCTTTTTAGCACCTTTTCTTTAATCACAATAATACGAATGACTTTGGTAAGAAGGCTGATATATTTGTTCACTTTCATGGTTCTGCTATCAAATCAAGGATCTCAAAATTATTTCAACAGTAACACTTTGAAAGAAATTGCGTGCATTCTGCATGTTGTCAATAAATCAACCATGGAAAATATTTTAGCCATGACATACTGGATGGTGTTAGTGAAGTAACAGGAAGGTTACCTGCAGACAGTCGGCTATTTTTTTTCCTTCTTGCAGCTGCCAGATGGTGTTGAACAGAAAAAACTGCTATGCAGAGTAGCTGAATTTTTACCAGGTAAGTGTGCCATTATATGCAGTGTTTTCATCTATTCAGATGCCTTAGGGGAATGATATGTGCATATTTGATCCAATAAAAAAAGGAAATATTGAATAATCAGCATGTTCTTTGTGTTGTCTTTCACAAACTAAATTATACAGATAGAAACATCTTTCTATCAAAAAATCCCCATCCGATCAAAGCAACAAACCCTACTGGAAAAAAAAATGAAACAAAAATACCTTTACATAGCCTGCCATAATTTAAAATATAACAAAAGCTATTGCATGACCTAGATGTATTTAATAAGAATAATAAAAGACAGAACCTCTTGCTATTCTTAAAGAAACAAAATAATTTTGTAGACTGAATTATGGATTCCAGTTTCATTTTACAGTACTGCAAACACATTAAGGATACAATTCAATGGACCTCACATGGCAAAACACTAACCAAGACTTCGGTTTTGTTCATTTTTTTTAAATAAAGGAATGGCTACTGTAATTAGAATTACAGGAGTCATTTTTAGATTCAGTAGGCAGAATTAAATGAACCAAGGCAAAACAAAACTCCAAACCTCTGAATCTTACTCCTAAAGAGAGAATGGGGGAAACTCATGGCCACATATGGTCTCATCTGAAAGAGCACTTCCCACACTAACTTCCCACTAGTACTTTATGAAACATTGGTTCAAAACTGATTCAAAAGAAGGATGACCTAGTGAGTCACCAGTATCATTTAAGGAAACATAAGAAATACCTTCAAGAACTCTTGCCCTACTATTTGATCTTATCCTATTAATAAGAGCATTGTCTGAGATGGCATACATTTATTCAAATATTTGAATAGATTTTAAAAATATTTTCTGTATGGAAAGCACTCTCTCCACTTTTATTATGGAAGCAGATGAGAACTCTTTTTCTCCAGTACTTTACAAGTAAAACCATAGTAATAATTTCTGGGCCTGTCACTGCCACCTTCTGAAACACTGAGATGCTAGTCCTATAAATTCATTAAAAATACCATATCCTATTTATAAATTACTAACATAGCAAGTGTTTACTCCAAATAGAGTGCCTCATTGTTAAAACCAAGTTTACTAACCTGTGCATGTTTTTCGCTTTTTTTTACAGAGACAGGAGAGGGTGAAGGTCTTCTAATTTAGCATGATGAGCCATTTGTGAAGGATACACACTTTTAAAACTTCACCATTAATGTGTTTTTCTGTAAATAGATCAGGACCTAGGCACATTTAAAATTAAATTTTCACATTAAACAACTCAAGATGATCTTTCATTTCTTTAAGAAATTAATTCACTGCTAATGAAGGGTGAAAGACTGACTGAATCAGTCATTAATTTCCCTCTTGATAAGATCAGCTGAGCTACTATTCACTTACAAGGATATGTCAGGGGAACAAATCATTTTATAACAACTCAGTGAAATGTATAATCATGGTAGTATTTACAAAACGCATTAGCTAGAAATTTACTGAGCCACCTTCAGGTTATTAGAATAACTGATTAATGAGCCTTCCGAATACCATATGGGCATCATCCACAAACACTTTAAAGATTCAAGTTTAAAACCATTTTAATAATTAGAACTTCTAAAAATGACCACATGTAGATTCTGCTTTTCAAAAGGAAATATAAGAGCTCCTAGCAGGCCTAACCTATCTAAATAAAGCAGTACATAGATGAGATCCTTGTACAAGGTTTTGGAAAAAAGAAAAAAACAAAAAAACTCAGAGTAATGTGATAATCAATACAATACCAGCCTGACCGAAAAGAAAAAAAATGAAGCAACAGTAGGACAATAAGTCTTGTTGAAGGTGTCTTCATTTACATTATATATTCAGATGTAATTCCAGTCCATCTTTGCTTTTTTAACCCTTTTTTTTTTTTTTTTTTTAATTCTCTTACGTTATAGACTCTGGTTTCTACTAGTAGCATGTAAAAAGACTTTTTAGAGAATAAAAATAACACTTAAAAGATTTAGCTGTATTTTCCAGGACAGACTGGTTTATTGAATGTTTGTGTGTCAAAAGATAGACTGAAGATTAGATTTTTGTCTTCTATAGAACTTTGCAAGACTGCACTGGGAGGCAGCTTTATTGCATGCTTTACTAGCAACTGAGTTCCCAGTAGCACAGTACTGTCAGGAACACTATTATTTGTTCAGATAATTTGGTGTGCGCAACTACAAGAAGGAAAAAAGTCCTTACAAATCAGTATCATCTCAGGCTAAAACAAAAACAACCTGAACCCAAAACAAGGAATCAAGTAATAGTCATAACCTTCCTGATGAACAGTATTCCAATGTTGCAGATAATCTTTCAACATTCTACCTCTGAATCCAAAACTCCAAATACCTATTCTGAAATATTCAAATTATATATCAGGATGGTAGTTACAAAGCCAGCACCCACACCTGGGGAAAGAAAGGAAAGGAGTTCTATGGAAGAGAGCATGCTTGAAAGTGTTGATGCTTTTCAGTCCTACTGTCCAAACCTGAATGAACAAAAATTGGGCAAAACTTTATTTAGATTTTGGCTTATTATTCTTACTGAATCTAAGAATTCAAAAAATAGATAAACCTTCACTTTTACTAACCCACTAATCTAAGTTTCAGATATTCAGTCTACATTTTATACTCAAATCTAAGAATGTTCATCAAATACCAGACAAGTATATGATCTTTTTTGTAGGTATAACATGTAACTTCATAAAATACAGCAATTGTCCACAAATAAGTATTTGTACAAAGAAAAATACTTGTGTACAAATAACAGCCTATAGCTCTCTGTGTATATTCTTTACCTGTATTTATTATGGTAAAAGGCAATATACTTAAGAGTCTTCCTCATACCTGTGGAATTTTACAGTCATTTTGCATCTGTGATAATGGCCTACACCTTTGCCTAAATGCAAAGAACACATCTGAAACATATTATTTTCAAAGAGACTCTATACATTTGTTTTTCAATATTGAAAGATATGTTTGTTTTGATTTTTGCTATTTTTTTTTTCCTTATCTACCATTTTTACCTTAAGGTAATAAATGTACATATAAACATCTATTAAAAAAACCTGCACAGGAAGCAACAGCATATATTGTCTACCAGCAAGTACTAGACTATTCTTTATAACCACTGGAAATAAAGTCTTGTCATGTTGTTTAAATAAAATATCTTGTTTTTATCTAATAGTAACATTACATCAAATCAGGGACAGAAAGGCATAGATATCTACAGCAATGTATAGAAATGAATTCCAGTTGTTATAAACAGCCCGGGAACACTCATATCGCTAATATTGGTCCCAAAAGAAGACAACTGGAAAGAATGGCACCCCAGCTCATTTTTATGATAGAGCCAAAAGTTTATTGGACACTTTTATCAGAAGTCTAAATGCACTCAGATTTATGTAGAACAGTCACGCAGCCAGTTGCAGTTTATTCTAAATGGAAATACATCTGTTGTATACAGCCACTTGGAAGAACTGCCAAATACAAATATGAGATATTACAGCCATTTGGTCAGAATGGCCTTCTTAACTTTCTCACTGTAGAACTAGGAAAGAAATATAAAGGAAATAACAATGAAAAAAGACAGATTCGTCAAGAAGATCTAGATTAAGATTATGTTAACACCAGATAAGAATTTTGTAATTTTTATTATTAAGAACTGAAATTCAATGCCAGTTTTAAAATGTTTCATTAGAATACTAAGGATTGCCACCTGAGAAAACTATATGAAATCATAAGTTAGGTTACTCATACTTCTAATGTATACAGAAAAAAAGAAAAACATGTTAAGTGATCTGGTTAAACTGTTAATAATCTTATGATTACTAGTGTAGATCATTTATAATATCTACACATTCATTCACAACCATATAAAATCTACTGCTGGTGTAAGATAGGACAAAGTAGCTTACTCTTGGTTACTGCCAAAGAGGTCATTTCAATCCTTAGACAGGTTCTGGATCTCTATTCCTTCTTTAGTGACTTCCTGGATGTTGGGGTGAGGGGATGTTTGTCTTTTCGTAAAAGGAAAAATTAACCCCATTCATCTCAATACTTTAAGATCAGCAATTGTTCAAATGCTTCACTCCTAGGATTTAAGTGAAGAAAAAGCAATCTCAGTTTACTTCCTGCTGGTGTGTACATAAACAACATTTATCACAATAAGCACTAACTTGCCACATACTCAGCTGGCTATCTCAGCTCATCTTCCTCTTTAGATTCTTAGTGAACTCCTTTCATACTCTGATTTCATTGAAATAAGATTTATTCTCCTCTCGGTTTTCCTTACTCATTTTTTTCTAACATATTTACACGTCTTGCTTGCTTTTTCTCTGGTGTGCTTTTGCAAATTTTTGAGTAAGACTTAGTGCACCAGTCCAGCATGGTAAAGGAGGAAAATGAAAACTAAAGGTATGCAAGCGACTACAGATGAATCAACCAGTAAGGGTTATTGGTTTTACCTGATTCTGGCTTGACTGAAGTATGCCAGTTCGACGCCGACTTACACTGCTGATGAGGGGCCTGAGCTTGCATTGAGCAAGGGGCCAATGGGGCCCTGGTGACTTTGCAGAGCTTTAAGAGAAGTTAATGGAAATTGCTGGGTATTCAGCACTTCAGGGGGAAAAAAGTCACTTTGTTGTCTGCCTAAATATGGATTTAAGAGCCCAACTTTGGTTGTTTTTTAATAGTGTGTCTGCCCATAGTGCTCAGTACTATGCTTAGTGAGAAATCTGTTTTCTTCCTTTCCTTTCATCTCCCTCTTTTCCCACAACCTGATTTGTCATAAGAGCTCCAAGCAGGTTTATTAGTATACAAAACTGCTTCATTGAGCATTGCGTGAGAGCTTCCCACAACAGCATTTTAACCCGTTATTTAGTAATCTCAGCTCTCATAACAGATGTCTGAGCATGTTACCACCACTGGTTGCACTCACAACGTCTATAGCTATGTCTACCCGCATAACTTTAAAACTACATGCAAATGCAAAGCATAATTAGTGGGTTTTCACTGCAATTCAGATAGAGCATTATACAGCCACAAGTCCCAGTCCTTCCAGCTTTGTCTTAAGGTAAGTTAACTTTGCAGCATAGCCAGGGTCTATTTGCTGGAAAAACAACCCACAGGAACCAGCAATCCTATTGCTCCAACTGGTATCAAATTTACATACTTTTTTAATATGCCTTGGAGCTAAGTTTACCCAAAAGTAAAATGGGACCCAGAATTTTTTTTTTCACTTGTGTCAAGATATACCAAGAAAGTTTAGTGCAATGAGACAGCCATGTCTTTTGCCTTCTAGTACATGTGAATTTACAGCAGGTTGCAGAATCCCTCTATTAAACATTTGTGTGGTGCTGTGCATCGCACCCACCACAGGGCACATCACAGCAGAGCAGGTGTGAAGGAAAGTCCTCTCTTGCCCCATTCAGATTGAGTCTGCTGAGGGCTCTGCACAGTTCCTAATATTTTTTCTAATGCTATTCTCTTCATAGTTCCTTCAACATTGAATTTGGAGGAACGAACCCAGAAGTTATCAGGAAATCATAAGTATAATCCAAAAACACTTGAACAAGCTTAAAATACATAGTCATATTATAAAGATGATTACCCCATTCACTAATACAGATAAAGGAATTAACACTGCAGTCATTAAGGAGTACCTACAAAGGAGCTCCTGAGAACAGCACCTTAAATAATATTTTTGTTGTGAATTGCCATAAGGTAGATTATACGCAAGTGCTTTCCTATCCAGTAATAAATTCTGTTCCACAAATAAGTTCTGTTACCAAAGTCATGTACTAACTATCTACACAAACAACACAATAGGAGGAGGGATTCAATTCCCATGCTGCCTCAAAAAACCTTCTTATTGTACTTGACTTGCTCCTGACAGATAAGACAGAACTACAACAGCTGATTTTCCTACCACTGATCCTTTGTTCAGACACAACATGATCCAGCCCTGTGCATAAACCTCCTGCAACTATATCAATTCATTCCTGAGGATAAGTGGATATGGAATTCTGAATGGAGAGTCAGCAATTTCAAGGGAAATAAATGATAAAAATATTTGGCCAGTTATCTGAAATACTGAAGTCTATAGCCTCAAAAATAGTTAGGACCCTATCTACCACCTAACTGAAGATAGACACCTATAGTGAAGGTATATAGATATGCCTTAGTTCCAGTGCATTGAGCATCAACTTCACAGAGTGCCCTGTACCTCACATAAACAGGGATATTCTTCAGCTTTCCAGTAGCAGCCTGCTGCCATCATTCTAACTGTAATCTTGTCTACAATACATGAAAAATACAAAGAAGGTAAAGAATCAAAATAACTTGGCCATACCATTTCATTGTTCCGTTCTTGCCTTTGGTACAATTCATAGTGCAAACACTTCCCTTTCATATAAAAGCCATATTGAAATGACTCTGCAGGTCACCTGAAACTATGCCTAGTCTTGCAAATCGAGACACTCCAGTCTTGTAGAAGTTTGCATATCACAACAGTAAATTAAACAAAGTATACTATCAGTCAGCCAAAAGTATTTATCACCATATATATATATGTGTGTCTAGTATGCAGGCATGAAATCACAGGTAGGATTAGCTCTAAAAAGTTCAGGTTCGCTGAAAGAAACAGAAATAAAGTTCTGGTAGTGAAGCTGTGGTATAGCAATGATCTATGTAACACAGAAGACACTGCCTGTTAAAAGAAGCTGATATTACAACAGTCATCCAGAATTCTAGAATGGAAAAATGTAATAGCAGACACAGCAAATTATTAGTGTTATCTTGCAGAAGCAGAAAAACCTGGACTTGGAATTAGTGAAAATTATTCCTCCCTTCTTTTAGCATTTTAGCATTATAGCATAATAATATTCTAGCATTCTTCAAGGCATGTATAACCCTAATATGAAAATAAACAGGTATCAGAAGTAGAAATTGTGAAGAGATTTACGGTGTGGCAGCCTACATGTTCATACCCTAACAACATGGGATAGCGCTGGAACGTCGTAACAAGGTACTAACACCAGGTATGTGGAATTACTGAAAATCTGTTACAACAGCAGACCCTGTGGTCTGTACAATCCCAAGATGATGACAAATCAGCTATGATCAAGATGGAATAGTGACCACAATTGATAACCCACAGGAGATCATTGATCACTCTTGGCAGGACAGTCTCTGTACTGTGAACTAACACTAAGCCAGATCGGAGCTGATCCAAAAAACTGCCAGCCTGGAAAATAAAGAGCCTCTGGCTCTCAGCAACATCCTGTGAGAGCAAACATGAGCTATTAACTGCTATTGATGTGAATGAATGAAGGGTCCTTCCCAAAGCCGGGCTGAACACTGCTGATATGGGGAAAACTTAATTTTCCCCTCCCCAAAAGAGGCTTTGCCCAGTAGGCCAAGGCGGTTGGTGCCCCTGGGGCTTGTGCGGCCCTTGCTGTGCCTGACTGGCCCTGTGGCTTGCCTGCTTCTAAAGCTGGTGGTGGTTATTGCAAAGGCAGGCAAAATTAGGCTTTGAAACCAGTAACCAGCACAGGCAACTGAAAACATGAAACTGTCTTATCAGCTGGCAGAGTCTTGACAGGAGAGATTATACTCTTTCATGGAAAGTAACCAATGAATAAATTTTGATCAGTGACATTTTAGTTTTACCTTAGCTTAACTGTTCCTGCAACTGCTAATAGTGGTTCAGCTATATCAAAGATAACAATATTGGAACTGGTGCTGAAGACAGGCTGCCTAACTCATTAAACTTTTTTAAAGCAGAGATGTACTATCCTGTTCCAAACTAATTTGAATAATGGGGGTATATAACTGTGCTTAAAATGTGGAAAATGATTTATTTCCTAAATCTTTCACATACTTAAAAATTACACCTTCCCTCAGTCACCTTCACACCAATTTCTGCAACCTTTCCTTACAAGCCCAGCTTTCTGTAACTGTAATTGTTTTCATTGGTTTGCCCAGTACCTCTGCAATTGCTTCACTTTTTGTAGACTCACCACATTTTTCCAACAGGAATTCACAAGGGTTAAACAATTGTATTATTTAACATTTTACCAATTACACTTTTGTTTATGCATCTCATAATGATTTTGGTCGTCTTTTTCTCAGTGAGAAATCATGGCTGACACTTAATCAGACCTTTATCTTTAGAAAAATTACCCAGTCAGTCATACCCAATTTTATATTTGTGCAGTTGGCTACTGCTAAGTCTGTAACTTCATATTCACCACCACAAAATTGCCTAATTTTTTTTTTTTTTTAAAAAACATTTCTTTAGTTTGTCAAGCCTTGGGCATTGTATGTAGTTTTAAAAGCCCTTCCCTGCTGTATCATTAAAGGAAAATTTTGGACCCTAGTAGGATTCTTGCTGAATCTCTCTCAATATGCTCTTGAAGTCTGGTAGAGAGCTACTGATAGCAATTCTGATTTGTCAGTCTTCTAAACATTCCTGCCATAGCAATATATCCCATAACCCTAACTGATACATATTATTTTTTCAGTTGCAACATCTGTTTTTTTAGCTTGGGAAATCTTACTTAGTTTTCCCTCACACAGATGCCATTCCATGTACTTGACAGACCTTGTCATCCTTCTCTACTCCTCTGTCCAAGCTTTTATATATATATTTTTTGAGTTGAAAACAATAACTCTATGAAGCATGCAAGATGTGGTCACACCATGAATTTACTAAGTAAAACAATAATGAGATCTATTTTATTCCATATAGGAAATCCTAATAGTAATTGGGAATTTCCAACATTTAATTTGGTTATAATTTAACCGCTACTAAGATCTGAGCTAATATTTTCACAGAACTGTCTGTGAAAAACTAAAGTTCTCATCTCTAATGTTAATAGTCATCTGAGAACCTATCCTTTTATATGCAAAGTTAGTATTAATTTTTCCCCATGTGTGTTGTCTAAAGGGAGCTTCAGCAGAACGATCTCAGACTTCTTGGGAGATTTTCTGTTGACTTTTATGGTGTTGGATATCTGGGGTTCCCCTTATGTTGGTTATAGTAGCAAAATTGGAAAAAAAATGTAGGGCATGATAAGTGCCTAATATAGGCGTCGAAGAACCTTTAGGAGCCACAGTCCAAATGCAACAACAGATTGTACTCCACCTCCATCTCATCCGTTTCTGGACTTCTCAGAATGTAAATCTTTTGCCTCCAAAAGGGGCAAGATGCAGAAGAAAGTGCATAAAAAAAAAGGTAAAGGTAAATTTTTAAAAGTAATTAGGTACCTAAACATCCAGAATGATAAAAATAGGTTTTCCATAGAAGTTACGAGAGTGGTTTTGAAAATTCTCCTATATATCTTCAACCTTTTTAAAATCTGATCCTAAATACTTATCAGAGGCCACAGTGAAAATGTAACATTAACCAAACTTTCTTCCAGTCCTAGCCTCACACTCCGCATAATGCTTCTTCCTGGGCATATGACTAGCAGAAACTATTCTGCCTTTAAGGATAACATATTGTATTTCTGTACATTATTTTACATATTCAGATGGGAAGTGAAAAATTATGGCCAAATTAGGTCAGAAAAGCCAGAACTTTAGCATCTGTCAGCATGAAAAAATCATCTATGATTACTTTATTTTTAGGAGTCTACATCCTCCTGTAAAACTGCACAGCTTGCCTGCTTCAGCATATTAAGGCCTCAGGGAGGTAAAATGCAATAGTCATCCTTTAAAATCAAAGTGGGTTTAACAAGGTTGTTAAGGGAATTTTCTCAGCATCCTCTCAATAGCTGCATGGACAACTGGTCACCTAGTGAGCCATGTTCATGTTTTCACAGTTCCTGCCCCAATCATCACTATCCTACCCAACCTATGCACTTAATACTTGACATGCTTTCCCTTTCAGCAGCACATGAACAGATTATACAGCATCAGCCTGGCCTTGTAAAACTCTGTACCCAGCCCTGCATTATCTGATTTCACTGAGGTGAAAGTGAGATCAAAACTGGTATGTTTTTTTTTCTTATAGAAGCAGCAAAAAGAATTGGGAGAAAAAGAAATAAAATATAATGCTTTAAAATACTTGTTCAATATTTCAGTTGATTGGTTACCATTGCAGAAATGTGTTACAATATCAACAAGGAAAAAAAAAAAAAACCAGCAAGAGAAGAAATTCTCTGCAAAGCAGAATCCAGTCTGCAATTTTAAGTCAAGGAAGACTGCAGAATATGAAGAGGAAAGGATATGTCAGGTTTGTTTTTTGAGCTGACATCCCTCCCTGGCTTATCCTCATTGTCATTTTGGAGAGAATTTCCTTCTCGCTTTCCCTGCATGGAATCTGATATCCTCCAGAAGGAAGTTCAGAATAGATGAAGTGTTAAAAGATAAAGGCATTATGTGACTACAATAGAAGAGTCAAATTTAACCATAAAATGAGTGTTACATAAAACAGACAGAAAGGAAATTAGGCAGTTACTTAACTGTAAAAATAATAATGCAGCTGTGCAAATGCTTACTGCTGCATCAAGCAGTTATCACCATTTCCAGTACATTTTTAACTGGTGTTTGTACGTGTTAAAGACTGTGGTTAGACAGAGACAGGTCAGTGCTTGCCTATCTGAAATTTGCACTGTCTGCCATATGCCGCTGCAGTGAAATTGCGATGCTATATCAACTTCACCTTACTTACAGTGAATTAGAGGCATTTGCTGTGTCTGCTAGTGCCACCTAGAGTGAGCTGATCGCAGCTATGGTGTTTCTGATTCTCCCTTACTTTTAGTTCCACAGCAGTGATTTGAACAAGCAAGCAAGAATATCTATCTGAAATGCATCAAAAACGTATTTAAAAACAGCAAGGAAAAACCTCTTTCATTATACAGACAAATTGGCATAGCAAATGAAAACAACACTATTCAGAAAAAGTAGCAGGCAGGCAAGCAAGCAGATAACAACAGAGGGAGAAAGATCAATAAGTAGTCAGATAGAGATTAGCCTAGTAAGCAAAATGCAAGCCAGATCATCAGACTTTTGCTAACAGATATGCAAACAAAAAATAGATTATTCAGCTTGTAGAGAGAGACAGACCACAGACGGATAAGATGAAAATATATTTGTGACTTTGAAATGAGACCATATTTTCTTTGTTCTATTTCCAATACAGAAAGACCATGGCTTTTGTTTTTCTGTGTTATCCCATTCTGCATGTGTTTGATAGATGGCAAATAGTATGATCAACAGAAAAATACAAAAGGGACATTCAGCAGCAAAAGTATCAAACAGATGTATGTTTGGCAATGCAGAAGACATTGGGGGATCTGGGGACAACTCATATCTTTGTCATAGACTTATTTATACAACCTCTGAGCATGTCTAAATATCTCACCAGAGAGTAGTGCAGAGTCTTAAACTAGAATGTCCAAATCAAGTATGCAGCAAATTCCAGTTCCTGTGTCCAATACGGAAAATCTGTATTACAGCATCTCCCTCAGCAGAACTAATGAGCTAACCCATGCCAGTGTTACCGGGCTCAGTCAGTGGCAATTTAAGGCTGTTCAAACTACTCTCAGTGGTAAGGTGAAGTATTGTCTACATCATTACCTTAGATCTGTTCATGTTTCTCTTCCCACTCGCAAAGCAAGATAACATTTCTTGTTTCCCCTCATTGCTTATGTTTTTCTGTTCAGCCTGCTTAGACTCTGGGGCACAAATGATACCTCTTTGGAAGGATGTTTTGTTCAGTACCTATGCAGCAGTGTCTTGATCGCAGCTGGGTTCACCTGGGGGTTTTAAAATACAGCTTTTTAAAAAAAGTCAAATGAAAAGAACAGCATAGATTTTAAAATAATGTTTTGGCAAGTGAAAATTTTAGAGGCGGGTGGAGGTGGCTCTCTCTGCCTACGTCTGCTAGCAAGATGCCCTCATTTAAAGTTATGATTTTCACATATATATCACATAGTTATTAGGTAGTAAAAGTTGGGTTTTGTGGCATCACGGATGATTACACAGAATTTGGAAAGCCAGCATGTAATGGTAAATTTAATCCCGGTAGTGTAATCCTAACACTGGCTACTCACAGCCTTTATTTTCACCCTACAATATTGATACTGTCCTTCCAAGAACTAATTCATCCTTTATTTCAGAAAATGAAAAATAAAGACAGTTGGCACATGTGAAGAACTCAAGGTGTTATCATTTTCACTTTTCTTAAGGTTCTGTTGCTCTTCTAAATGTGAAAGACTGCTCTGCTCTAAGGTCCTGAATTCAGGACAAAAATCTTTTTCACGTACATGATATTGTTGCTAAATGATGCTAATCATCATGGAAGATAACAGTTTCCAATACAAAAAGCAATTTCTATGAGTCATAACACTTACATTGGAAACGTGACAGGGCACCTACTATGAAGCATGCCATTAGAATGTTGCTAACTAAAATTAAAGATAATCAACACCACAGATGTCAAGAAGCACAAAGGTAAGGTTAAGATCCTCACCACCCATGTTGTGTGGTCTTTGTGGCAATTATAATCAAGTTACATTATTTCTCTCTAAAGATGTTAATTTTATTTTCAGTAGACACTGTGGAATTGGTAAAGAACAAGGATACGTGAAACAATGTTGGAAGTTGTACTTCACTTAATGAAGAATCCTTGATGAAAATATGTAAATTGGAAACTGCTGATATAGAAGTGACAGCTGAACCCACTATCTATTTCACTACTTATACACCGAGAAGCCCCAGCTGAAAAGTACCTCATATTATACAGAAACCAGAAGGAAGACAAGGTCCCAAAGAGTTTATAATTTGAATAAACTGAGAAAGCATGTGACATTCAAAAGATTATCATCCTCATTTCAAGGAAGTGCAAAATAGAGGACTTAATTTGTTACATCAAAATAAAAATAAAAAATGCCAACAAAAGGTTCATATAACAGTTCCCAGACCTGGAGGAGGTGGATAGACATTGTTCTAGCTATTGAGCGGGACATAACAGAGTATACACTGGCAGCTATGTGTATTGAACAACTTAAGACATTGACAGGGAAATAAAGACCAATTGATTTGATGGATAATAAGCGATTACACTGATATTTATGTGGTTACAGAGTCAGTCAGAGTTGTATACATTCAAATATGGAGAAAGGCTGTATTTTTACCAACCTCTGCAGTCTATGTATTAAAGCTTTTCATGCAAGTAATCAACACGTAATCCAAAATCCTCAGTCTTTCCTAAATCAGTTCACTCACACTGTAGTCAGAAGATGATTCAGAATGGAATGTTCTGTGATGAGATCTCATACTAATACCTCTTAATATGCTGGAAATCCCTCAGAGAAAACTGAACCAGCGGACATCATTAAATTACCATCAGTTTTAGGCATTAAACAGCTTTTGTTTGCACCATTAGGAGTCCAGAACAATACACTCTCTGAGACAGAAGTACCTAACCTTGTAAAGGAACTTCACCATTTCTCTCATTTTATAGCATTACCTGTTGGTCTCAACAGCAATTTATAAATGCTATTAAAATGCTATTAGCTATTATGCTAATAATTAAACAGAAATTCTTAAAACAGATTCAAATTAAAAATTCAAATTTTTCTTAAAACAGAAGAGTATACCTTAAAGAGGGAATTACTAGATGTGCATGACTGTTTTTTTCTAATTTGGTACAGTGATCTCATGGTAAGTTATTTTTTTAAAGTGCCTTTAAAAAAATGTGTACCACCTTGCAGTTGAAGATCTTTCAACAAGGTACTACATTAGCAATTTTCCTCTTAAACTTTCCCTCTCTTGCTTGCATTCAACAAATTGAATTAGAAGAGAAGGTGAAATGCTGTTCCTTCTAGAAAGAGGCCTTCTGGTGCTTTGCTTTAGATAAAGAGAGAGAAGAAATGGGAGATATATATGCTAATAGCTGAACAAAATAGAATTTTGATCATACTGATTTGAGCAAAGCAGTTATACAGTATACTTTGGTTACCAAACAACAGCCAGTATATCAAAACGATATAGTATGACAATCAATACACATTCTTGTACGAATATTTTTGTGAAGCATTGTGGCTGTGTGCAGGAAAAGCTATGACGCACGAAAAACCACAAGAAAGGGCTTTGGTTTGTCTGGTATTTTTTTTAAACTTGGATGATGGAATAGGATGTGATCACAGTGATAATGGATAAGGATAACAACTAAGAACTCTACCAATAAATCCCAAACCTAGTCTAACAAGTTGGACTGGCCGAGTGATAAAGCAGAGTGGAGGATAATCACAACAGCAGATGCAAGTGTGCAATTTGCCTGTGAAGTCAAAGCAACAATAAATCAACTATAAGATAGGTTTGAAAGGATTTTGTGTTGAATTTATTTATGTATCTATGCAATGCTTTCTACTGGTCAACAAAGCTTATATGATGTGTGGGGGAATACTTAATTTCCTTTTCAATTTCTTAACATGATGATTGTCTGCAGAAGCTCATGTTAGAGTGACTGTCCTTCAAGAGCTAGACTGTTGTTTTGACTCATATAGTATAAACAGACAAATGAGGTACATCAGCTTTTATGCTGAATATATGCGTACTCTGTAATTGTTGCATACCATCTAACTATCTTGTCAATAGGATTGACATTTTTTTCACAATGTAAAAGTTATTCACTTCTCCTCCACTATGTTTATACATTTTGTATCCATAAATATTGTCTGTGTATGTTGTACAGTGTTCCAGAAATATGTGGATTTGCTCCACTAAAAGCGCACAGGCACCTTAGCATGTCAGGTCTGCATATCAGCTACCTTGGGCGTATGTATACAGCACAGATTCTGCAGCACGTCATAAAAGGAATGACTTACCTCTTGAAAATTCTGTTGTCTTTCTATCTCTGGTTGCATCAAATTCAAAACTACCTTCCTGATGTATAAATCTTTGTGCATAAGCCTTTTCCATCACACAAATCCTTTTGCTTTCAGTTCCACCTCAACTTTCTGCAAGTTTCGCACATTAATTCTTTAGACTTCCCTAAACCTTTTATTTTCTTTGAATATTTTGCCTTAGCTTTGTCAGACTAGCTCCCCACACTTGGAACGCCTTCATTGCCTTCATCTGCCGAGAATACTTTCCCTGTCCCAAGCCATTATTGCCAGGACTCTTCTTCCTTTCAGTGCCTCCTAAATTATCCTAACACGCTCTTTGCATTTCCCAAATACTTCTCCTGAGCCTCAGCGTTTGTCTTGGCTAATACAGATCCCAAGTGTCTTGAGGCAGAGAACATGTTTTACCCATCTAAAAAGCCTTGCAAGTTTACAGCTTCTGTAAACATTTGTTCATAATAATAGCTGTAATATACACTATAGCTGTAATATACGCTGTCATATACACCTGCCTTAAAGATCAGTTAGCCAAACAAAACCACATGCTTAACTGCAAACTTTTGCCTGTGTAAAACAGAAACTAGTAAATGAAAGATTGAAAAGCTTAGGACTTAGAGAAACAGATAGATTTCTGTAGGGGAAAGAAAAAAAAGCCAAGCCAAGTTAGAAAAAGGCTAAATTGAGGGGAGGGAAATTTTATACAAATGTCTCACGATTCTGAGAAACTCAGAGGACATCATATTTCTGCACTTCGAGCTTGGTACATCGTATTAGTCAAAACACTAATACAGAGTTTGTAGCACTTTAAGTTGCTCAACTGACACCTGTGCTAAGGACTTCGGAAACATCAGGATATACGAGAGAAGTTGATAGCAGGTGGGCAGAATAGCATACAAAAAAGACATGAAAAGTCTTGCAGAGACCATATCTATGAGAACCCCAATGCATCTGCGGGTCTGTGAGAAGTGGATGTCCCCAAATTCATCAGCGACTTCTCTTTAGCCCCTAAAATCTGACTGTTGCTTAGGGTGTTAGCAACCAGGTCTACGAGCTCAGGACTAGCAGTTGTTATGCAAAGTGTTCACATTTAATTTATTTCTATATGCTAAACCACACATAACATTTACACCTATGTGCATAAACCTGCAAACATATCCATGACATAAGACACTGCATTAATTATCAAGGACTTTTCCTTTCTCTCTTTATAACGCACTCATACTACACTGACTTCCTGCCCCCGCAGGTAATTAAATGAGTATTTGCCATTCTTCTAAAAGCATCTTGTATCTTAAATAAAATGCTCTATTTAATGCACGTATTCCTATATGTTTTCATTTCTTATCTTCCCTAGTAAAACAAATTACAAAATAGGTATATGATAACTTATGGTAACATACTTATTTTTAATCCAAATGCATTTTTCTTTTACTAGAAAAGCACTTAGCAGTTGTTTTTCATTTGAAAAAAATAAGAGAAGAAACAGAGAAAGAGGTGTTCCCTGATCAAAAACTTTGTATGAAGTTAAACTTTTTTTCTTTTCAAAAATGTTTGTTTTTCCAAGCAAAGAAAGTTTATTTTTAAATTGAACCTGGGGCTAGTACCTCTGAAACAGGACTGACAGTTTTGTATTTTAAGAACAGCAGTTGTCTTCCAAATTTGATATTACCTAACGTTACAGTACCAGAAAATGATACTTCCCAATACTGGACTGCAAGGTGATCCAGAAGTATTTAAATCTACAACAACTATGTTTGTGAGTCTTTCACTCTTACCTGTGATTTTCCACTTGAGCATCTCTACCACTTCAAAGACAAAATTCATCTCCTAAACCATGTGGCTCAGGCTTCAACCACACCAGTGTGGAGGAGGGGAAGGACCAGACATACTAACATTTTGGAAGAATTTTAGGTTTCTCTACTAAAATCCACTGAACTGTTAGGAAAGAAAACCTAGGAAGTTTTTTGCAGAGATTTAGATCTGTATTCTGCAGTATGGTCTCATCACTGAGATAAAATTGCTAGTATTATTCACATGGTATTTGCTAAATTAGGTGTGCATTTCTATAAGCGCTGTTTTTCCCAGTGATGCTCCATATACATCCCTGACTGCCAGTTACAGTGCCTCTTGAGAGAGATGAAGTTATGATTAATAGAGAAGAACAGAGTGGAAAGTGGCATAAAATGAAAATAAACATTAATAATCTCTAACCTCACACTGACTCATTGACTCACACAAAAAAGGACTCTGGGATTTGGTCCCTATTACAGAGAAGGAAATCGTGGTGTTAAGTCTTTAATCATCAAGGCACTTAAGCGTTATCTTTAGCACTAACATTAGAGTAAGACCACAGAATTGA
Source organism: Morus bassanus (assembly GCA_031468815.1). NCBI lineage: Eukaryota > Metazoa > Chordata > Aves > Suliformes > Sulidae > Morus > Morus bassanus. Next base: position 12,510,765 of record CM062583.1, read on the forward strand.
GCTGGCAACTCATGCATCAAACTATTATTATGCACCTGAGGCTGGGCATTTGTGGTGGGTGTGTTGTGTGGTGCTGCCATGCTACTGTTGCTCATTTCCATTGCTTCTGTTTAAAGACTTTGGAAAGTTTGAGAAAGAGAGAAGTCTCCAGTACACAAAGCAACCTTTCGTTTAGCCAAGAAAGGGAATAGTGCTGGAGTAGAAGCTGGGGGAAAGGCAGGAAAGGCACCACTTTGTTAGTGTCGTCTGCATAAGAGGGTGCAGAGAGCTGAAAGCAGGGAATTTAATGCAGAGACTGCAATCCATATCAATCACCAGAAAAAATATTATGAGAAGACAATATACCACTTAATCCATTCCTAACAGTAAAGTTTGAAATTGCTTAATGGTAGCTACTGGATCCAGTTATTTTCATATCCTGCAGCTCTCCCACTGTTTGAAATAGTTCTGTCTTGGATTCCAGATCTATGAGACAATAAGGGGTTATTACTGCTTTGGCCTTTCTACTGCTGTATAATTTACAGATTTGCCATAATATTTTTAACTCTCCAGTTACGCAGCTTAGTTTCTATGTGTTTATCTATGCCATGTTTTTGATTGATTTTTGGAAACTCAAGCATGGATTTTTTTTCTTCTGTGTAGTTGCTATCAAAATTTTAACATGCAGTTAAAAAAGAAGAACTATTTATTTCCAAACAGCTAATGTCTTTACCTGTGTGTTTTAAAAGCATTTCCCTGGAAACAAATGCCACGCTACTATTGTTTAGTCCCTCTGGCTTTAGCTTTGTTCATGGGCTTCAGCATTGTAGGAAAATATTTTTCTCACCATTATCTTTTAGAGGCCTCCCATTCTTCATAGCAGATTTTCTACAGAACAGTTCATTCAAATCAATTTTCCCCTGAAAAAAATCTCAACTTCCAAAATTCAACACTTCAGTGATGAAACACTTAGAAATACTCAGTCTTTAGACAGTATGATACCAATGAAGAGAACAGTAACAGCAGTTCAGAGCCTTCAGTATACTGCAGAGTAGCAACTGATAAGATATATATATTTTTACTTACAACACCTAGCCACTAACACTTTACAAACATTGTTTGGTAACACCTTAGATGGAAGATGAAATAAGTCTAAAAATTATATTTATTTTATAAGCAGGAGAATAAAGACATGAAATTAAGTAGGCTGTGATTTGGGTTCTTAAATAAGAGCCTAAACACCATGTTCAGGCTGAGCTCTGAGGAACGTGAAATTGATATTTAATGGAGTAACTGGTTCAAAAATAATTTCGTAAACAATGTGTATGGTCAGAAAATAATTACTTCAATTCCTTGCAAAAAATTTTTTGGGAAAAAATATATGACTGTAAATTTTGAAGACACATGATTCTTGGACTTTTACAGTAATCTCCATTTTAAAAGATTGCTAAATGTGAGGTCAGATACATAGTTATGTTTCAGCTGAATGAAGTGTAAAACTCTGACATTGGATAGCAGAAGGGATTTAGTTTTGTATTAGAAAGCATCTGGAAATAGTTGAAATGTTCTGGATTTCAAGTCCAGCCATTGAATTCAAAATGGACTGTGGCAACAACGGCTTTCTGGAAGAATTTTCTTCTTCATAGTGCTAATATGAAATTCCCCCCAGAATTACTGACATAATTTAAAATCATTCAGTTCTATATTTTCATTTAGAATTAGTCAATTAAGAACCGAGGTGAGACACTTTCAGTCTCTTTCCAAAGTTAAGTCCTTCCATTTCAGTGTTTAATAATTACTAAGTATTTCACGTGCAGACAGTTCATCCATTTACTATTGTCTATAATAATAAACTATAGTACAGTCTATAGTCTATACTATATATACAGGACAATTTATCTGGAATACAACAACACACCAATCCTTGTAAAATTTCCCTAAAGACATTCCCCCTGTCCCAGGAGCACTAGGAAGCATCTTGGGAGAAAGGCACATACAGCGAGGCAGCAACACTTGGGGCAGTGGCAGTAGCTGCCACCCTTCCAGCTGCCAGATCCTGCTAGAGGCACTGCTGCCACTTTAGGCCAGGAGGAAACTGGATTTGGCTGAGAGACTGGCTGAGGTGACAGAGAGAAATACTCTGGATAAAAGTTTTTTTTCGAAATTGACGCTCTCTATATTCTAGCTATTTTAGAAGACACTTGATCTCACTCTGTAATAAACTAGAGGGCAGTTTTGATGTACAGCATGTTTTCTAAAACACTATAGAATTATGAAATTCAAAAGTTGTATGTTGTCAATACCAAGAGTCTAAGTCCTTTCTTCCCACCCATTATTAATGTAAATATTGATGTTTTATTTAACTGTTTATTATTATATTCTGAACCCTTTAAACTTAATTTCTTTCTGAAATGTCTCATGAAAAATATTATTTACTAATAGAAACATCTATTTTTAGTGCATTAATTTCATGTATAGACATTTACGGCTATAGACAGACATTTATATTTTAAACTTTCTAATCCTTCCATATCAGAGTAGCACTTTGAGGCTTATATTCTTAAACACAAGCTGGGGAGGGTGGCAGCTAGAGAAAAAAACCCCACAGATACTGCTTTCTGCCATTTTGTGATGAATTTCAAATGAAGCCTCTCTCCAGTTTTCCAAAGCTGTCTCGATATATGGTATGAACCATATAAATATATAAAAATATGTAATATATACAATAATGCATATTTAGTAAATACCCCCTGCAGAAACTTTAACCTCTAAGGTTATTCTATTAATTTATAATCAGTTTAGGAGTTGGTTCTTGTCTACGTCCATTTTCTGTATGATAATCTGCTGTAACCACAGAGATTAGGGTACTGGTCATCACAGTAAAAGTCAAAATATTTTTTTTTTTACCATCACTCTACATGTCATTGAAATGCACATGATGCTAAGAAGGGTGAGGTAATGGATGATATGTAGCTATGAAAAATTCTACTTCATCCTAAATAACTGGAAATGTGACCTGCAACAAACAGGAGGGTCTGAAGGGGGAAAGAATTTCAGATGTTATAAGAAATAAATATTACTGAAGCCATATTTTAAAATCTACGATTTCTCTAATTTTCTAAGGGGGTACGACAACCTTAGATTCATTAGAAATTTAGCCACTGATCCAGGTGGGTTTCACTCATGAATAGCCACATTCTCGCTGACATAGCATGTGTTCCTCTTCCCACCTAAGAAGGTAGAAATCCAAAATGAGAAAGGACCTTTCTCTCCTTCTAATCACACTTACCTAAATAAAGAGGAACATTACGCAGAACAACAAATGGCACCAATTTAGGTAAGCAAAGGCCACAGACTGCCATAAAGTTTTAATTGCAGAGTTGATTTTGTTTGTATACCATTAATATTCTAAATATATCGCAGCATTTGGCTTCAATACAGACTGTAAAAATAGGAAAGGCGAACAAGACAGAAGACAGCTTAGCATCAGAATTGCCAGGGAAAAAATAAGGGAGGAGGAAAGAAAGTCAAATTAGAGTATTCTGAACACCCTTTAAAAGGTTATTCCTTTCAATTGGAATTTTTCCAGACAAAACATATTGGAGACTGTGGCCAAGAAATCCCAAAAGTCCCAGGGAACAGAAATAAGTTAAATTTAAAAGGTTTGTGATCTGCAGAAACTTTTACATGTAAATACAATAAGTAAACATCCCTTCAAAGAAGAAAGATGTAAACAAAATTTTTTAAAAATGCAATTAGCATATAATGTAGTTAGAAGGTATTTAGTCAGAACCTGTGTGTATTTCTGGAGAGTAATGACAAGGGCTTGGAAAAGCCTTGGGCCACAGCTACAGCTTTCATCGAGTCCACATTATACATCAGTGCAACGGTACAGCTTTATACAATTGTGTTTATGCAGAAGGTCAGCTGGATCTCCCCCAGCCCTTAGGGCAGAGCTGATGACAGCTCTTGATGCACTGCAACGTTCTCTGATGGAAACAAAATAAAAAAAGGAAACCTTTTTCTCTGGAGTAACCACCATCTGCACTACTAGGGGTTTTTTAACTTGGACAACTGTGCTATTTATGTTATATACCTGCTGCGTTGAACTCATAGACCATTACGAGCTTCAACTCAAGGTTTTTTGGCAGTAGGTCCTGTATTTTTAATTGGCAGTGTTGACAGACATCTGTATCTCCTTTATTTCGCCTCCCTTCCTGCTATGTTCATTTTAGCTAACATAACATTCATTAAAGTAACCACTAATAAATAGTTGACTAGGACTTGCCTGAATACACTAACAAAATTATAACTCGCACAAAAGGGCAGTTAAGTCTCATTTAGGAAAAGAAAAAGCAAAAAACTGAAAGTTACTTTCAAAGTCTCTCTACTCATAGAAATCCCAGGAGAGGCTGACTGGAAAGCACATATCCTAAAAGCTCTTGCAGATCCAGATTTCCTGAGTTTGGTTCTTGAATTTGTTCCAGGTGATCCCACTAATTTTCATGGATTTACTCTAGGTTTTCTGATAGTGCCTTGAAGACATGATCTCATGGCTGGTTTACATTCATCAAAGTCCACAAACATCATTGAAAGGGACAGTCCTGCCTTCAATTTTACCTCCTGAGGGTTGGCTGAAAAACTCATCCCTCTCTTCTCCTCCCCACCCACCCAGCTACCCCGAGCCACATCCCTGCTCATCTTTACAAGCCGCACTCTGGAAATTAGTCCGAAGTACCCACATCAACTAAGGCACTTCAGGAAGTGAAGCTCATAGCAACGTGGGGATCTAGTCATCCTTGAAACATTTTAAATGATAGAATTTGGCCTTCATTTCCACTGAGCAGTACTAGCTATCAGTTCTAGGTCTTTAGGTGAAAGGGGAATGACAAGGTCTGATAATCTTCTCCTGTTATCTTAAGCCTCATTCTTTGAAGTAGGGTATTGTAATACTTAACAGGACTTCATTACTACTTCTCTTTATTATTACTCATAATAATAACAGTAAGTCATTAAATTAATTTCCATTCAGTTTAGACCATAAGTAATTTCTTCTCATACTGCTCGGCATTTTCATCCATATCAGATGTGATAACATTACAAATTGTCTGATGTCATGCTAAAAATGCACAAAGCATTCTTTTCATCTGAAAACTACAAATCCCTACAATAGCGCTATATATTTTGTGCAAAGTGCAAAGCAGTGGAGAGGACAGGTTTTGGGGTTTTTTTTTGTTTTGTTTTTTTTTTATTGCCGTTCTCAGCAATTTACTTCACAGACCATAAGACAACAGACATTGGCCATAATTTCTTTGGTCTGGATTTGATAATAAGGACCTCATGATGAAATATTTCCTACTCTGTATCTGTTAAATTGTCTTAGTACTTGGCTAATGGTTTATTAAAAATAACAAAATAACTCTACCAGTACTATTACTTAGAAGTACTCCTTGCACAGATAGTTTTTAATGAAAGCATATTATGATTCAGAGAGAAATCTGGCCAATTTTTAATGAACTTCTGGGTAAATTTATGAATTTGAGTTAAATCTGACTGGTTTTTATCAAAAGGGAAAAAACTAAGGGGGGAAAATGGAAGAGTGATTTTTGAAACTTCCATTGAATTGACAGCCCAAAAGGAATCCCTGGGCAAAGCAAGTGTGATATCAGTGCCACCCTTCCCCTGCAGCATTTTAAGCCTCTCTCTTCATTGTGCCTCTGACACTCTCTGGTCATAAATTGAGCAAGAAAAAAAGATTTATACCCTAACACATTCACTTGCAACATAAGACACAAAACTTCCAGATCATCTGGGAAATGGCTATTACTTCCAAAAGCAGGCAGAGAATCCAGAGGAGACTGAACGAGAGCAGCTGAAACCATAGCAAAGGAGCAAGATGTTTTTTTGAGAAGTGAGAACTGAAGCCAGCCTCCTACAGCTTGTATTGTGTAAACAATATTATTTCAACCATTTAAAATGCTAACACTATTCCTAGTCTTCCTCTTCCAGCAGGTTTGTGAATAACATTTCATTTATTTCATTTTTCTTTTGAGTGCAAGACAAAATGTCCCCCTTCCTTTCTTTCTTTTTTTTTCCTTTTAAAGCAGAATGATCCATTCCATTCCCAAATTACTGTTTTGTATGAAGTACGTGAGCTTTTTTCCCTGGTTGGAAACAATATTTGTATTATTGTAGGTATTATTAGTGTGCCAAACTGACAGTCAATTATTTGCATAGCCTTACTTCCAAGTTTGTCAACAGCCTGGAATGGGTTTGTGTTTGTTGTTCCAGAAATAACCTGTGTAATTGCTAAATGCAGAGAAGGCTATCTACTGAAGCATACTTGATGACTGCAGAATAGTTACACTGAAGTCGTGGCAAACCCTGTAGCTGCAAAAAGCCTTTCCAGAGAATCACTGCTAGTTCAGAAGTGTTTAAGACATTTGATTCAATGGAAGATCCCTCATCAGCATTTCCTGGTTTCACACATAAGCATTCTTTTACCTTTCAATTAACACAGCTTACTGTGAGCCTCAGTATTGAGAAAATACTGCCTTTTAAGGATGGAATTTTAAAGAGGGAAAGAAAATGAAGAGAAAAACAATTGAGACAAAAATAGTCTTGTTGCTGTGTTTTATAATTTAGTTGCCAAAATCAAACTCACTGTTGATTAGCAAGTTAGGTCTTAATGAACATATTCTGAGGGCAAAAAAAGTCCAATAACAATAGTAATATTGAATCCTTGTGATGATTATAAACAACCAATACTAATTTTATGCCCATTCTATGACAGCCAGTAATTAAAAATCTTTTGACTCCATTAATTCCTTGATCAAAATTAATAGAATTGATTTTGGCATATCCTTAATCAGTTTAGCATTACATTTGTTCACAGACCAATACGTTCCTTTTCACCGCTGTTTTCCCTAAATCACTTTTGCCCTGAGACCACAAGATTGATTTTCATGTAAATTTCATTTCCATACAAGAAACTTGAACAAAGCCTAGGACAAATGAGAAGAAAGGCTTTACTCTATTTTTAAAAGACTGATTTTAATATATTAGGAAAATCAGAAATACCGTCTCAATAATGGCAATAAATGATCTGCATTTTCAACTGTTAAGTGGAAATTCATTGTTGCAAAGAATATTGTAAAGAAAGGGAAAGCAAAATAATGGATTAGAGTGGGGTCGGCTTTACTCATTCCCCCTGCTGCACCAATATCTCAAGGCAAGCCATTTTACTCTTTTGGGATAACAAGAAGAATGCAGAGCTCATACGACTGACATGTTAGCAGTGACTGATGTGCTGTAACACTAATAACAAGACTTGCTAAGCATCACAAATTAGAACAGATATGCAAGTAGTCTATTTGGGAAGGGTGTAGTTTTAGGGCAATTAATCTTATAGAAAGCATTAATATCTGGATTCAAAAAATAGAAAAAAGATGCATCAGAAGTAAGGGCAAACTTGGGGATTTTTTTCTCAGAGTCCAATTCTCAAGTCAGGTAACACAGGGTGCGTTCATTCACTTTCATGGTTTCATTCTGTAATGGGATATTTAATTTTGCAAGCAGAAAAACTGACTTTTTGTCTCCTAGAGGCATGCAGAAGTGGATAAATTTGATACTGCTCCATGTAAAACTAGATAAGCTTGATTTACTTGCATATATTGTTGACTACACCACTGTATTTACTAACTCTAGTGATTTACCAGTTGCAGGCTGGTTTGCTTAGTCCATCACAAACTGCTGGATTCCAGACTTTTCTTACTGCTATGGTCCTGTTTGCTTACATAAGTTTCTAGTAATTCACCTGCAGTAGTTAGAAAAGCTACAGTGCTACTCCTATAGTAGGTATTATGCATAATTTTAGTTTTATAACTTCATAAATCAGAAAACAAGACGTAGTGCAAGAGCAGTCATAGCAGAACCCTCTTCTAACAGATCCAGTCCCCATCTAGTTGGATAACCTTTTTGAAACAGCTGTATGAGTTGGATGTCCAACATTTTAGTTACCTCCTTAAACTCCTGACTAAATTCAGTTTTATGTCATCTAGGTTTCTCATGAGCAGTTTATCTTTTTGCCTGTCAATGGCTGCCTGCTGCAGGTTCTTTATCGGTGCACAAGCTGTTAGGCAGAAAAGCATCACTGTAACACATAGCTTCATAAAACTAAAAATATTTGGCTAGGGAAGAATTCATTTGGTTTCTTTTAAGTGATAGAGAATTTGCTGTAGCAATACTACTACCCAGGTGCTTTAAAAAAAGCCTAAATATTTTTCCATCAGGTTTAATGTATATTTAATTAGAAAATAATTGCTTCCTTGCACAAATGTCAGCTCAAAACTGAAGCTAAGTTATTTGCAGACAAATAAAGAGACGATGCCATGGAAAAATTCAGAGCATGCAAATAAAACAAACTCAGCCAAGCATCACCAAGTGGGTGATGTGACGGTTGGAGGCCGTCTTGGGCACAGCGATCATGAAATGACAGAGTTTTCAATTCTCGGAGAAGGAAGGAAGGGGGGTCAGCAGAAGTGCCACCTTGGCCTTCCGGAGGCAGACTTTGGCCTGTTTAGGAGACTGATGGACAGAGTCCCCTGGGAGGCAACCCTGAAGGGCAAAGCAGTCCAGGAAGGCTGGACGTTCTTCAAGGAGGAAGTCCTAAAGGCGCAAGAGCCAGGCTGCCCCATGTGCCGAAAGACAAGCTGGTGGGGAGGACGACCGGCCTGGCTGAACAGAGAGCTTTGGCTGGAACTCAGGAAAAAAACAAGAGTGTTTGACCTTTGGAGGAAGGGGCCAGGAACTCAGGAGGACTACAAAGGTCTAGCGAGGTTATGCAGGGAGAAAATTAGAAGGGCCAAGCCCAGCTAGATCTTAATCTGGCTACTGCAGTAAAAGACAGTGGGTGCTGAGGGAAAACATATGGCTATACTCGCAAAAGATATTGCCTAGATTCTGACATGTTTCAAGTATAACAAGAAAAGCAGTTTGAAAACAAGCTGTGTATTTTGTTGCATACATTCCTACAGGTATCCTTCTCTATAGTAATTAATACCAATTGACATTACTGAAAACTGTCAGTCACAGCGAGCATATTCTATCATCTATGTACAGAACACAGTGAGCCAGGTGTCCACTGGCATGGAGCGGCCATGGGAAAGCAGCAGATATATTTCTGGATGGAAAACAGAAGGCAGTTCTCCCCTGAATTTGACAGAAGCCACTGTGATGGGAGGGAGCACTGTCTGAACACTGCCAGAATCGCTAGCTTGTTCTCTGGACAGCTGCACTGATTGGAAACACCAATATACATGGAAGATATTCAGAGAATTTATTAACTTTTAATGAGATTTATAGCATGTGCTGCTGTTTAAATGGTTATCCTTTTCTGAATAAACAATTAATTCTCTTCAAAACTATGTTTGCACAAATCTTACATCCTCTGGGGACTTTATTATCCAAGGTGTTATTGCAGTAGCTGACACAAATGAAATATCGTCAATAAATAAAATACAGTTTTACTAATATTTCAGCTTGGATTTCTCTGATGTCTGTTTAAACTAATTTATATTCCAGACAGGATTCATAGATATTTCTATAATTTCTTCTTACTGTAATTCCAAACATTTCAAATAAATTAATTAATGTGAATTCCACAATAGTGTCTCCCAGATATATTATTTTCATTTTGCAGATGTTAAACTGAGGCATCAAGATTAAGAAATATGACCAAAGCCTAATGAAATCTATTGAAGAAGAAGTATCATAATCCATATCTCCCAAATTCCAGGCCAAAGGTTCAATTGAACAGTGGTTGTTTATTTGGTTTTGTATCTTCTTGAATGTAGGGTAGAAGATCCCTAATCAGATGCTTAAAACTCAAACTGTTTGGGTGTCAGACTGTTTATCTTCCAGCACACATTACTTGTAATATCTTTACCTTCCCTGGAAAAAGGCAAAATCTGTTTGTACAAATATTTATCAGGTTACATTATACACGTATCCAGCAATTAGTCAAATTCCAAGCTGTTCTATTTAAATATTTTAACATCATAATAATTAACTAAAATATCTTATATTAAAAAAATCAGAACAATAGATTTAAATTAGTATTACTCTTTCTACCGCTTCACTTCAGTGAATGAACTATACCCATAATCTTGCTGCTGTTATGGACCTGCCAAAAGTTTCAGAAGACAAAGCAAATTTTATTTTTTAATAATAAAGAATTCTCAAATCTCTAGAGTTCCAACAGCAATTGTAGTTGTATAAGAGAGGTAAATACTACTTTTCTGAATTGGCCATGTATATCACCATCAGCCAGAACATTTGTATGTTGGTCTGGACAGTCGGTACCTCACAGTACAGGGGGTAAGGGTGAGCCAAGCCCCCCGCCGCAGACACAAGCCCAACACACTCTCCTGGACAGAGGAGCTACAGCGCTGCCTCCAGGGTACTATGTCAGAGAAACACCGTTTATGCACTTTTTGTTCCTGCATCCTCTAGGAGAGAATTGCAAAGATTACAAAGATATTGTAAGTTTGAGACCTTGATGTGAAGCTAAGTCACTTCCAACTATAGAAATCCCCGTTAAAAGGAGACCTGAGACATTGAGACCATTCCCCATGCTTCCAGAACTCAGTGCCGAAAATTGTGGGGTTCATAGGATTGGCTCTGTTGGTCAATTTGACTGAAAACAAAATCCTGACACCCCTCCCTGAAAGTAACTGTTGTGAAGGCACTGTTATTTGAGTTTCTTTCTTCAGGAGAGAATGCTCTAGGCCAAAGTGGTTTTGTACTCTTACAGGTTGCTGTGGTTTAGTTCAAAAATAATTCTCTCGTAATCTACTCTTTAATTTAGAGCACACAAACAATTGTGCACTTGTGTGCAGTGCTAGGGTAATTAATGCATATCATAATTAAACAGACATTTGTCATATAAGAGAAACCTCTACATGATATGCTCACTGTAACTAAGTGTGCTTGGAACAATTCCATAACGTTTGTTAGGCTTGATCTCTCATTTAGGGAATCCAGCCTCACTCACCTTAATTAAATCACAGCTCTCCTGACAATTTCCTATTCTTTGTCTGGTTACTCTTTCTACTGCATATTACAACATTGAGTGCAAAACTCAGTGTATAGATTGGACAATTTTCCCTAATGCCACCATATTTAGTTGTCATCATCTATCTTTCTTTCAGTTTCTCCTTCGATTTCACTTTGTTCAGCAGAATAACAGTGATAACTGCTAAACTTTGAAGAACAGTCTGTCTTTCTAGCTTACAGAATATGAGATTATAATGGGCTATTAAGCCATTTCATGCTCTCCATAAAGATACTGAAGCACTTCCCTATCCCTCTGGCTACTTCCTTCAAAACTCAGATAGTTATCACTCTTAACATTGGCGCTTGGCCAGCTGATTCCTTAACTGCTTGTTTTGCCATGAACTAGGCGCTCTCTGAATTTTATCCTTTCTCATGGGAAAATTGTTTCTTGCTGGCATTAGTTGCCATCTCCTCAGAGAGCAGCTGGGAAAATAATTCATCATCATTTCTTCAATATTTACCTCCTACCTAAAACAAACAAAGATCTATTTCAACTTTTCAGCTGCTGTCATAATCAACCTTTTACTCCACAGATATGCTCTTACAATTTCTGTTAAATCACACTTTTTCTTTTGGTTCCACTTTTTCTTTAGGCTACTTCACTGCAAAATTTACAGGCTTCCTTGCCTATGACTTTGTACAGTTCTTTTGTACCCCTGAACATTTTTTGTCCTTGTATCCAGTATTTTTCCACTACTAGGTTTGATGCAGTTGTTACCATCTTTTTGAATAAGCTCTATATTTCAGGACTGAATTTCCTAATTTTGTCTCATATGTATACTGTTAAACAAGGATTTAATCTTACTCTTTCACTTTTGGCTCCAGGTTACATTTTGCTTTCACGTAAGCCATAATTTTCTAAATTAATTGAATTATGTTTCCTTTTACTTAAAATGCTTGGAAGCATTTACTGTAGATAAATTCATTCCAGTTTTCAAAGCAAAATTTCTACTGTATTTAAGAAAAATATAATGGTGTGACCCCAGTGCAGTTTACCTGTGTGTGAAGTACTTCTGCATTTAGAGTGTCTGCAGCCTGAACAGGCTGGCACTTTGCATTGTTTAGAGTAGCCTTTGTTTGTAAAGCACATACCCTTCAAGAAACAATGTACTGTAATCTGTTCTTCCCCATCTGCAGCCTGCTGTTCTGGAACCAAATGTTCTGATCAAATGCCCCTCTTTAGTAGAAACATGCTCCTACAGATGCAATGATGATACAGCGATGCCCTTGGTTAGCATAGGTCTTTATTGTGACTCTCGTGAATAGCTCCTGCAGTCTCATCTGATGGATGGCCAATGTTGTGCTGGAAGCAAAATCACTGCCAGTAGAACATTTGGCTTTTGAATCTTTCTAGAACTTTTTTGTCCTGAGCTGCTATGAGCATTTTAGAATTTTCATTTGGTTTTAAACTATTAGTTCCAGTTAAAACTAGTTAATTTTATTTTTTTTTTTAACATTAAACTTTTTGTTTTTTGCTTTTTTGAAATTAATTTTAAAAGTTTAAAACTTTGGGGGGGTGGCATTTTTTTTTTAACATACTTAAAACAAATCTTAAACTAGTAGTGGTCCTGAGATATATGACTTCCTTGGAATTTTACCTACTTGCAGCAAGAGGATTTGGCCTTTTATATAAGTGAAATTCTGTCTGAGATTGCTATATCTTGTTTATATTCCAGGGAAGAATTTAACTGTGTGGATTAGAAAGGAATAACAAGCCAGTTTCATTTTTTAATTCAAATCAGTGACACTTCAGATTCAAATTTAGTTTGCAGAGAAGTTGGGCACCATGTATGTTTTAAGATTCTGCCTTAGTGTTTTTTGTTAGGCTCTGCACTGGTGTTTTTCATCAGAGTAGTATAAATGTAGAGTCGTTGCGCTTTACCCAGATTTATGAGAATGTCACAGAGCTCAACTTTTTCCAATTAACATTCCAATTACATTTCCAGACGTATTTTAGAAAGGCCATTTAGAAATGCTTTGACAGAAATTTGATGCACAGCTTACTGCTACAGCAAATCACACTTGGAAAAGACAGTTCGGAATTGTACCCGCTTTGAATCTTGTGTACTGATTTTGGCTGAACAGTCACAATGGTTACCTTCCAGAAAGTTCAAGCACAAATTATCAATGTATGTTCCACCAGCTTTCTCCCTCTCTGATTGGAAAATACAGCTCAGCAGAAAGTGGCACGTATAAAATTGTACTCACATGCACTTCAACTACACGGCAATCTCCACTGATATACTCTCCTTACACAGCTCATTTGCAGCCTTGATTGAAAATAATGAAGAGCTAACATACACAAAATGCTTTAGAATATTCTATACCTTATCCTTTATGTTGGGCACTTAAATTTGGTCTACTGACTATTATACCTAATTATGTCTCTTTAGTTCAACAGACGGTGACACACACGGAACCGCATCACTGAACTGAGCTATGCATTTAGCTCAGTGCCGGTGCCTTGCCACAGGACTTGGGCCCCGAGCTCCAGCTGGAGAAAACAGCCTGATAACTGGAGGCCGTGACTGAGCTAGTGCTGTGGAGGGATGGTGGAAGCCGTGGCCGGAGGCCAAGGCAGAAGGGGTGCCTCGTGCTGCGGGGTGACAGGGGCCTCACCTGAGGGCAGTGCGCTCCAATTGAGCTGACAGGCAAAAGAGTTACAGGAGAAAGCGAGCAGACTGTAGCATGGGGAAGGATGAACAGGAGAGCGACATGGGTTTAGACCCTACAAGAAACCAATGATGCAAGGAAGGAGGAACAGCTGGAAACTGCGCTTGAATGAGTAGTGGTAACAGCTCCCAAGGCAGGGGAGGCTGGAAACTTGTGATCGGTGCAGTACTTGGCAGTTAATAGCCGAGGAAGGGGAAGGGAACAAATTTCACGAAGGGAGGCTTCAGAGACAACTCAGTCTGAACTGAGCACCAAGAACCCCCTCTTCTCAACGATCACTTGAACCTCCAGCTCCAGCATTCAGCATTTTGCCAGCTGCCCCCTTTACTGAGCTGTCAGCATTTTCTTTTTACAGTTAGGAACTAAGTTCCAAAAACTCTGCATAATTTTACACAGTCTAATAACATTATGTTATTGATCACAGAACACCTGGGAAATCCTTCTTATACCCAGCTCCTCAGCCATAATGGCTGCACCTCCCTTCTGGGTAGAGATGGTAGCTGCTGCTTGAACAATTCATCAGTGCATTTGCTGCCTATTTGATACTTTCCATGTGTGTCTCTGATTAACACCTTTGCTGCAGCCCTGCTTTTGTTTAGCTCTTGTTTTTCAGCTAACTGTGCTTTTAACAGAAACTTAAAATTCATGTCAAAGGATTTTAGCAAGTCTCCCAATTGATCTTAAAGGCAACACTTTAGTGGAGTCATACCAAATTACATTAGGCCTTATATATAAACATATGCCTGACATGCCTGAATCATTTCCTCTTTTGGAGTTTATTCTTGGCTGGCATAAGTGAGTTAGTGCCACTGAATATAACAGCACTATGCCAACTTCCAAAAATCCATCCAGTCCTTTAATGGTGCATAAGTTAAAGATAATACAGTCGTCTACTTAAGGCAACACAAACTACTGAATGATTGTCCAGACTGAGTATATTTTATCTTATTCCACTATAAGCTGGGGTTCACGGACCCTTTATGGGCCAGGTTCTTAAAATTTAAGTGGCTTATCTCCCCTTACCTCATCACATTATATACATGGATCCAGGGAAGGATCTATTCTCACACATTAATGGAAAGTCTGAATGGATGTAAATATTACATGATATAGACATTACTCGCTTTGAAAGCAGGATGTATTTGAGGTGAAATGCCATTCACAAAGACTTTCTAATTGCCTTAGACAGTTAAGAGATTACCCTGGGGATTTTCCCATGTCATGGTTTTAGCTGGGATAGTTCATTTCCTTCACTATAGCTGGTCTAGTGCTGCATTTCAGACTTAGTATGAAAAGAATGTTGATAACACCCTGGTGTTTTAGTTGTTGCTGGGTAGTGCTTACACTAGTCAAGGACTTTTCCAACTTCCCATACTCTGCCAGGTGCACAAGAAGCCGGGAGGGGAGGGGATACATCCAAGAGAGCTGATCTGAATTGGCCAAAGGGATATTCCATATCATGTGACGTCATGTCCAGTACATGAACTGGGGGGAGTTGGCCGGGGGAAGCAGCGATCGCGGCTCGGGGACCGGCAGCGTCGGTCGGCGGGTGGTGAGCGGTTGCAGCACTTGTTGTTTAGGTTTTTTTTCCCCTCTTCTTCCAGTGTTTCATCTCTCTCTCATTATTTTCCTTTTCATTATATTATTATTATTATTATTGCTGTTTTATTTTAATTATTAAACTGTTCTTATCTCAACCCACGAGTTTTCTTACTTTGGCCCTTCCGATTCTCTCCCCCATCCCACAGGGGTGGGGGGAGTGAGCGAGTGGCCGTGTGGTGCTTGGTTGCTGACCGGGGCTAAACCACAACATCCCACCAGAAACATTTGAGTATTTCCCATGATCAGCTATTTTATATCAATTTATTCATGACAAAACTTAAGAATACTTAGAAAGATCAGTATCAGAATTAGTTTTAAAATAGACAATAACAGAACAAGACAGAGTTGTTCACTGTATTTAACCTCAACCCGTTAGTTTTACTGCACGGTCAAGAAAAGGCACCTCCATGATGTTGAATGTAGCTGTGCTCCTGAAAGCAGTGCATTGTGTCCTCTAGCCTTTGCACCACGCCAGGATGGAACCTGTATCTTCTCCATTATTTTTGTTCAATTTTCATCTTTGTAACAACATAAAAGATAGCAAAGCTTGGTTCCCAGCCACTATTGTCATATTGTAAAGTAACACCTTAAGCATGATATTCCCCCCGTCCTCTTGTGGCCTTACTTCCATTACCTATTTCACTGACTGCCACAGCCGCTGCAGGTCCCACACCCTGGGTCTGCTGTAGGAGGTGGCAAGAGGCCCCACTGAAATCAATGGCAAAATTATTCTTTCATCTGAAGCTCTATATGGTAATATCCAACTCTTTACCAAAAAGATAAATTATTCACAACTACTTACAACTTTTTCTTTCATCAATTTTTTTCTTCAAGTTGAAATACCTTGTCTTATTTTTTTTTGAGCTCCTTATCAAACCATAATGATACCAAAAGTTATAGTCAAAATCCATAAAGATAAAACACCACATAGGTAATTATACTCTCCTTAGAAACTAAGATTCACAAATAAACATAATTTGAATGAAGCAGTGAGGAGGGAAGGCATCTTTGATTAATCTATTTATTTTTAGAAGTCTACGACTGATGTGTTATTTTTTGAATGTCAAAACTTTTTTTATATTAAGGTGAAAATACATGCATATACAAGCAGCATTCATTATCTCTAGATAATCAGCACAGAAAGAGACCCTGAATGTCAAACTCAGCTATGAAATTAAGAGAGAAAGTCCCATAGAGTGAGCAAAACAAATCAGATATGACAGAGCATGACTGACACCTGATCGTGCACTGATGGGAATATTTCTGAGAAGCAGACAAAAATACAATAAAAAAGAAGCACACTGCGGAAAGAAATAGAAAAACTTTATGTGTTGTGTTAATTACAACAAATAATCTTTCCAATACTGAGCCCAGAGAGAAATGGGTTGAATCATCCATTATTCAAACAACAGCCAGCCTAGTCGTCTTAGGAATGGTTTTATGAATACACCAACAATTTCTGTATCGCTCCTGGTTTTCTTGAAGTACAACTTGCCATGAGTTCCAGTACATGCTAGGAATGTTATGACCCACAATTTGAATTAAACTCTACTTCCAATAATAATGACGCAGGAGATTTAGTAAAAATGCTTAGTAAAAATCTCATAGAAACTGAAGTCCACTGGACTGTCAGTATGAAAAAGATGTCAGGAAGTTACCTTAATATCTAAAATAAAATCTACACATACACTAGAGAAATAAAAATCTTGGCTTACGCCATGTGTTTTTATAGGTTTGTATTTTAACCTGAAAAAAATCAAACGAAACTCACAGCGATACTAATGCTTGTACGCTATTTCTAAAAGAATGCACTCCTGTAATCATTAAAATAAAATTCTAATTGATTTATTAGACATTTAATAATGAAGGAAGTATTCAGAAATACTTACTGAAATTAATTACTTACTGTGAATGTATATATCACAGTCCTTAAATAGGTATTGAAGAGCGATATTACTATGTGATCAGTATTTTGCCTGTGATATTAGGATTTTGGGGTTCTGAGTAATGGAATTTGTTTTTCATGAAGTTCTACATGCCATAGTGCAACAGCAAGCTTAGAGTTTGCAAAAGAGACAGAGATAGTTATAAGTAAGTTTTTCCGTATAAAAACTTCATGAAGAATCCGAGAAATGCCTGTAAATACCATACCACCTAATTGCAAATCTCCCAGAAGTTATAAGCTAAATTGATGTTTATTTGTTCATGTTATCCATGTTGTTGTTACTGCATTAAATAATCTCAGAACAAACGCACTTACATCACCATCTTTTTCATGTCTACGATGCAGGCAAAAAAAGACTCAAGAAAAAATGTGCTAATCCTTTCATATAATCACATGTGAACAGCAATAACCACAGGCAGAATAAAATCCAAATGCATAATGCATGCTCACATCACAGTAGAACATCAACAAAATCCAACAGTATAAATTAATTTACTACATTACACTGCTTCATTATGCACTAACAAATGAATTTTTAAAAGCCATAAAACTGAATAGTTTGCCCTGCTGAAAAAAAAACAAAACAAAAAAAAAAACCCAAACAAAACAAACCACCAAACATAAAAAAGTTGAAATTTTTGTCTTAAGGTTGTTCTTTTCTCATGGTATACTAAAAACTGTAGGAGGAGACATTTTTAAATAAGTCCTGCTCATAGCCAGAGAAAAATAAACACTTGAATGAACGGGGCGGGGAGAGGGACAAGAAAGGGAAATGAATCCTAGCAAATCACTCCAAAACCTTTAAATAAGCATGAAGCCCCATGAAAAACAAGATAAATACAGCTTAACTCAAACCCTGTATAACCCTTGAGCATCCTCCTCCATTCAAAAACTAAATCTGGTTTCAAAAACATCGTTTTGGAGAGAATGCAACACCACAGAGACACAAACAAAATAATAGTCAGTAATGAGTACCTTCATAATATTCAAATGGAACAAATGATGCAATTTGGCTTGCATAAGTCTAAAGGTGATGTTAAAATCTAATGCTGAAGATTTTTATACCGGAAAGACATCAAAGAAAGGCATAGTACATTTCTGTGGATTGCCAACTACATATTATTCCACCTTGAAATGCAAAAGTAACATAACACTATATCCCTTCCATTTATCCTCCTACTTATCAATAAATTGTTACACTCCTCTGTATATTCTTTTTCTCTTATGTATAGCTGCCGTAATTTGAAACAACTTTGAGAGCAACTTCTAGCGGGTAGATATACTTCATGACATAGGGACAGATGATTTACATATTTTAGCAAAAAACTTCAAACAAACTCTTTAATGCCAGTTTTACCTAGGTAAATGCACAGATCTGTAAAAGGAAGTTAGGCACATAAATTCCGCCTGAGTTTGAAATATGTGCAGTCTTGGAAAACCTTCCTCTCTTGTAAACTAACCTGGGTGCCCAAGGAATTGTATTTTGATTGTCAAAATTCCATAGAATCTGTCTTCTATATTCTACGTGCCTGTTCTCTACGCAGAGCTATGAAGTGCCAGAATATTACACATTACACAATATTATGCATTATATTGTATAAAGATTTCAGGACTGGCAATTACATATTAAAACAACAAACAGTCCTTGTTGCTCTTCAGAGGTTTGCACAATGCAGGAAACATATGGGCACAGAGAGATGTTACTTCTATTAGTGAAATTGTAATATTATAATAATATTGTTTCTAGAGAAGCCCTATCCAGCTGAGTCTCCCCATTTTTAAGCAGTTAGAATTAAATAGACTGTCCAAACTCACGTCTAACTAATTGGTCTTCAATCACTCTTGGAAATCAACTATTCGCGTAGAAAGTGCTGATGAAAAGTCTCACAAAACCCTCACATATACACACAAGTATATTAAACTCTGAAGGAGAAGCAAAATATATGACAAAAGCAATACCTTATAAGCTGGGAAGCAGCAGAAGAGCAGAAATTTAGCTGAAAGGTGTTTTTTTTCTCACCAGATGAAAATCTGTACTTTTAGAGAGCATTAGCTGTGAACACAGTTCAAAGCATGCTATTTTGTTTTGGTTACAGTCACAGTAAATACATGTTAAATAAACTAATGCTGCTTAGAGATATTACAAATAGCTTCTACATTTCTTTTAATTTCCCTCACATTATCTCAATGCTGACTACTACCTCATTTTCCTGGAGGTTGGATGGATATATTTTACAAAGTGTTTGTTTGACCCAAAAGAAACTAATCTGTGCATTCAGAATATATATTGATATAACAACTAAGAGATTCAGATCTTTTTCCTTTCATCTTTTAAAAAGACACTTAGGTTTAATTTAATGTGTGTTATGGCACGTAAGCTCACTATTCTCTATTTTCATGCAGTAAAGTGTAAGCAGACAGCAAAATAAATTAAAAAAAAAAAATTAAGTTCTTTAACATATTTACTAAAAATTGCTGCTGCAGGAGAGTAGGCAAGATCTCATTTCCTTTCTTAAGATAAGAATGATCACTACAGCCTAAGTTTTTACTTAAAATTGGCCATCAAATTTCACTTATCAGTTCTGAAGTAGACATGCAAGCAATGCCAGCGTGGGTAACTAGAACGTCATCAAGAACATAATACTTAAAAGAAACTGATTTAAAGATTTCACATGATGAGAAATTTCATTCTTCCCTTGGAATTATGTTTTGGTGGTTACTCACCGTCACTTTTAAACTGTTGCATTGTATTTCCTCTTTTCTACTTTAAATTTGATATCATGGGATCTTGTTGTATTTCTGCCTTCTAGGTTAATAAGTTCTCTAAAATCAAATCTGTTTTCCCTCCATAAGTGTGCATTTCTAGATCATGAGCAAGATACATGCCAGTCCTATTAATTCCTTGAGCCTCATCTTAAAATATATTTATATTTCTTTCTTAAGACATCTTTTCTGCAATCTGCCATGCTATCAATGAATGGCCAGAACTATAAACATTATTCCAGTAACAAACATCTTTGCTATATAGAGAACATTGTGTTCAACAGTCCTCTCTTTCTACACCTAAGGTTTCTATTTACTTTTTCACTCAGTCCTAAAATATTAGGCATTTATTTGCCCAGATGAAACTTTTTTAGCTGCTTTTTCCCAAATCACCATCTCCACCATGAAAGTGTGGCCTACATTTCTCTCTCAGATGTATGCACGTACATTTCTCTGGATTAAAGTATAGTTAATTCTTTAATTAAATAATTCTTTCCCAGATGGCTGAAGTCATATCAAGGGGATAGTTACAGCCCAAGATACACAGCAGCAGCTCTACTCTAGCAGAGGAAAAATTCTCATGTGAAAAAAACCCCCCCGGAATACAATCAGAGCACAAAGAGCTGTTCCAAGTTCCACTGATTTCAGCATGAAATGGATTCAGCTCAGGAGACCTAAAAGAACAACACAATTTTAATTCTCTGGGTATCATAAGGCAAGGGGGGAAAAGTACTGCTAACAATAGTGTGGGAGTACAGTGATTGTTTCCACAACTATCAAATCAAAACGCACTACAATTATGTTTCAAACTGGGAAAAGCCTGAAACTGTAACACAGAAAAAATGAGGTTTAATTTTACATAGCCAGGTCTTACCAAAACAACGGGGAGAAATTCTAAAGATGGAAACTCTAACTAGACTTAGGTCCCAAAAATCCCTTCAAAAATCTAAGCTGATGGTTTTCATGGTGGAAATGGGCTTTTGAGTTTATTACTTTTCTGCAATCAGGTTCTGGCTATGATGTACATTTCTTTGTATGAAGCATGGCAAATCCTCTAGATTACCTGCGTGTAAGTTAATATACTGTATAATTTTATTACCTGCATATTCATTTTCTTTATGAGCCTTTGTGTGTGTGTGTGTCCCCCCTTTATTTTGTTTGATTGTTTTTATAACAAGTTACAGTTATACAAAGGCAAAAATGGTGGAACACCATGTTCAAATCAGGCCTGTTGTTTCCAAAACTGCTTGGCTGAGTGTTTTGGTCTAATGCAACCTTCTTCCTTTGCCAATTCCTTTTCCACTTTGCAGTCTAAGAAACTGTAAAAACATTGAAAAAATGATGGTGTGCAGCTACTTTGTTTGCCACCATTTCTTTTAAAGATGGAATAGGAATTTAAAATAGTATCTTGAAATCATAATGCAATAATATGCAATTAGCTACAGCAAGAACATAACCTTTAGAGATGCTGTAGGCACAGGAATATCTCGGGTTGGGCATAATGGGGCATGGCTGAGGCAGATCTATACATCTCCAAAACTGATTTGTAACACAATAAAATAGAGCCCAGCTCTATTTTCCCTGAAACTTTCTAAAAAATATTGCCAGAAACCACTTACTAGTGATCACCCTGTCATAGGTTCAGAAGTATTGGCAGAACACCACCAAGAAGGAATTACTCTTACCGTAAAACCAAGCAAAAAAGTAACTCATATACACTTTTCCTCCCTCAATTAAAAAAAAAACAAAACCAAAAAATCTCCAGGTGTTTCATTTGAAGTTCACTCTCTAGCCTAAATCAAACACAACTGAAAAGGCAAACAACTTTACCCTACCTACACCCAGTACAATGTTCCCTTTTTAATAATTATTCATCCCATGATAGGTTAACAGCATGCATGCTTGTAAATGATCTTCCTGTACTTCAGGAGTTTCATTCTGTTCACAGTCAAAACAACGTTCACAGCAACCCCACTGACTGAGCAAAGGACAGATCCTACCTGCGCTCATTCTCCAGTCCCTGGTATCTCCAACCCTTTAAAATGTGGGAGGTTCTAACAGACTGTGAAATTTCTGTGCAAGAGAATGGTTTTTCTTCAGGGCTGCTAGATCATTATCATGGATATGAGAGTACTAAATGCCAATTTGCTACACAGCAAGAGAAGTATGATTTCAGAAGAGGCAGAGGAGCCAGGTATTCCTCAGCTCCAGTTCTGGTCAAATAAAATTTCCTCAACATTGGCAAATCACTCCCTGCACACCAGCCTATCTGTGAAACAGAAAAAAGCTACTCATTGTACACAGGTATTCAAAGAAATACAGCTGGTGCACTTAATCCATTCCTTGTGGAACTCCACTGAGTTCTAGAACGAGATATGGCGAATTGCAGAATCATGCAGGATAATGAAAAGGGCTGCCATTCTTAAGCGCTATTCCCCAAACTAACAGAAGTCCTCACTAATTCAGAACACTTCCTGGTAGGCAGAGGATTCTGAGAAAAAGCCATGAGCAATATGTGGAAAATAAGGAGCTTTTTGTTACGGCTATTCTTAGCGGTAAAGGTGAAGTAGTTAAAATATATAACTATCCATTCATAACAAAAAATATTTTCTCCCTCAGTGAGGATGAAAATTGGATTAAATAGCAAAGCAATTTAAAGCAAATTTCCCACTCTGCAAAGTTTATATGCCATCGACAGATTAACTTCTATCTGCAGGTACAACAATTAAATCCAGTGAATAAAATTAAACTATTTGGGGTATGCAGATGAGTTCTGTTGCTATTTCTCCACCAATATATCTAATAAGGAATTGTGTCCAGTGTGGTGAGAACAAAGGATATTTTTGCATTAATTCTAGTCAGCCTTTTTGTTTGATAGACTTTTCCTCATCACTCTGTGGATTTATAGGATTTATTATAATGAATAAAAGAACTGAGTTATTAAGTCTGATATCCAAACCACAGGAGTGACTGTTACAGGAATTATTTACTCTGTAATATCAGGGAAATGATTTATTCCCCAAAGCAGAAATAATTTTTTTTCTTTACATTTAAAAATCCTTTGCTAATGTAACTGTAAATTACTATGTGAGGTAGTTAGAATTGAAAAATAAAAATTTTTTGAGAGACCTTTTAGAGAGATGTGGAAATAACACATCTGTTTTAACACTGAAAATAAAAATTGAAGGAAAACTCAAAAGACATTTTTAAAAAATCCAGTTAAGAAATAATCTACAAGAGACCTCTTTCTTTTTCAGAATTTTCTTTTTTCCTAAGAGAATTGGTTCATGGAACGAAGCATTAGGACAATTTAAGCCCCAAAAATAAAAAAAATAAAAATTCAGCTCAAATATACTGTCAAAGACTCAGCAGATACCAGCTCAGTCCTACAACGTGTTTTGATTTTTTGCTTAGATTCCTAATTTTAATAACTTGAGCTACATTTTGTGTCAATGGGATTAAAGACTATTCTGGCATTCCATAGGACTTAAATACTATGTTCCAAATTAAAATGAAGTGTGAAATCTACTGTTCTATATCCCTTCTTATCTCCTCCTCATACTGGATCTGTCTTTTCTGATGTATGTTCTCTTCTGCAAGTCAGCCTCTGATTTGAATCTAAAATGGAACACTCATGGAAAGAATAATAAAAACTGCATAATGCTGTGAGCCTTCATTCAATAGCTACATTGAAAAAATTATTTCTACACATGGAGTCATCTGAATTTAAGATTTCAATGAAAAGAGGTGATCTCTTGAATTTTAATAAAACAACAGAACACAATTTGCTTTTAATATATGTCTTCCAAATAAATTCAGAAAATGCTGCAGAATTGAAACACAGAGTACGTTGGAAATCTAGGGATCACGGTACATGTTTTTTCTTCTAGTCTTTTCATCACAAAATTTCTAGAATGGATGATTGAAAGATGCAAATAACTGCCTGTTCTCTGTTCTGTTGAAGTAAATTAAAGGAAAGCAAATGATGCAGTAACAAAAGAAAGGAGAAGTGTCTCACTCTTGCTATGATGAAACATACAACTGTTCATCTTTTGCACAGATATGCATTGTGAGAACCCAGGGCCCTATTTGCAGTGACGTCTTTTGTCTCCACTTGTGGCAAGAAGCAGCAGATGAGGCTGGTTACAATTCTGCAACACCTAGTACTTCAGCATGAGAATGGTTAGGGACAATGAAAAAGCACTTAAACTTTTAGTTAGTAGCAAAGAACCAGCTTATTGGAAGAGATAAAAGTGTAATGAGTATGCGGTCAGAAAGTCAGAGGCATGCAAACAATGCTGTAGGTAGCAGGACAACCCCACATGGATAGAATATCATCTACGATCCTTTCTACATAGAGCCATGCTGTGGGACCTCTGAATACTAATCATCATCTACATAAAAATATACCTATTTCTTGCTAAATACAATAGGAAAACTCCCTGTTGGGCAGACAATGGAAATTATTTCAGAAACCTGAATAGAAACACAGTAAGTCTGTAAAATACTTCTGCTCTACAACTGCTTGAGCACAAAGCTGACACTGAAGTACACCTGATTCAAAGTCTCATTTTAAAGAATGGCATAAACTATTTTTCTTTGTCTATGAAATATCAGCCTTTCAGCCAGGTAGCTCTGTTCTCACTCGAGGTTCTCAGGGAAGAAGTTCCCCTAGGGAGACACCAGTTTACTATGCAAGTGACATGGGAGATGACATCAAACAAGCGCAACATAGAACTTCTTACCTATAATGCTTTCTACATCCTATATAAGACCTTGGCAGGCAATCCCTGAATCGGGCAGTAATACACGAAAGAGAAATGGGTGCAGCGCTTGCTAAATAAGTGTCTGTCAAAGAGTGAACAAAAAGACGGTATGCCTGGAATGAGTTAATATGAAGGATCCTGCTATCCAGGGAGCATTGAAGTCCACTAAAAATATTTAACATTTCTGTCAATTTTATTTTTTTTTTTAAATTAGGTTTATTTCCTGTCCAATTTATGGGTAAATTTAACTCAACCACACAAAGTTCTCATGAAAATATTACAAGGTCTGTTGATTAATAGGAAATCAGATAAATTCCTACAAATTCATGTTGATAGCACATATCCAATATTAACTAATATGGTTATCTATAGGGAATCCTTGTTTCCCCAATGAATAGGCACTAATTAAATTACTTCAACTAAGTTCACACTGTAAATGCTGGATTTTAAAAGCTACAGCCAGTTCTCTCAGGATTAGCTGGGTGGACTCCCTCTGAAAAAACTGAAATCTCCTGGTAATTGTGTAGCCTCCTTTCTCCAGCTTCGGTACAAAAATCTCATCAGACTTAAAAGTTCATGTGCCACTTCATCACGTTCTTAGCCGGTGCAAAGGTCCATCATTTGAGAATGAGAGAAATTCCTAAGCTGTTCTAATTTATTTCCAGGGTTATACCTGCCCATAGCCTGACTGTCATTATCTGAAACTTTGAAGTACTTTGTTGTGTTGGAAATTACACCATTTTTGAGTCTGATCCGGAGTTCTTTCTCATGATACACATAAGGAAGTAATGAACAGGTCTGGAAGGAGTCAAGGCTTAAAGGACATTGCACAGGAATTGGTAAAGATTTCTTTACAACTGGCTTTTGTATACTTCTTGAGCCTGCAAAATTGGTTCAGCAAGCGGCAAAACCACAGTTTGGAAAGTGCTTAGTAGAGAAAAATCCTAGAATATTACATCATGGTTTCAACTTTGATTCAGTAAGCAATAAGTCTATGAAATTTTATACATCTGTAAACAAATATAGACTTGAGGGAGAAGAGATAAACAGTCCAGTGTCTAAAAGAAAAACCTGTATTCTGCCTGGCTAAGAAAAAAATCACCTGTAAATTGTTTAAAATGCAAATTCTATTCATATTACTCAAAAAAATGTTCTTCCTAAAATCAGCTTAATCTAAAGAAAAAAATAAGCCAAACTGTTATATAGAATGTAGTGTTTGAAAGACATTCATTTCCACTCCCCTCTTCCCAACAAACACGTTTTAAATTCTTTTCAAAAATGTTTTTGTCAGATTAAAGATTTTTCTTTTTTCAAAGTTGTATTTCATATTTTTAACAGTCAATGTTTTACAAGCTGAGTAAATATTTTACAGTCTTGACACTGTCAATGATACTTGTATATAATTATACTGTATAAAAAAGTGTTTCTTTGGCACACTATGCGACTTTCAATATACCAGAGACACTGCAGAGGAAATGTAGCAGACATTATTTAATTAGTCGCATTCAAGTAAAGCTTTGCAGAGCAAACATATGAAAATATGGAACAGATATATAACAGATTCAGAGAATTGTTTTTACTTACTGATTTATTATGAAAAGTAGAAAAAAAAATGCTACTGAGACCTTTGCAATACAGATGGCTATACATATACAGAAGATTTTAATAATATATCCATAAAAATTACAATATAGTAGACAGAAGAAAAATTAGTTACTTTGCTCTTGTACTCTCATCACTAGGTCAGATTCAGTTGTAATTTTTACTTATTTTTAACATTACGCTTTGTTAATCAATACAGTCATGCTTACTTATAGTATTGATTTAACCCTAATTCTGGTATATTTTGAGCAAACAGATGAAATAAACATCCCTGGTTTCACAATAGCACTGCCTATAGGAGCAAAATGCGGCACTGAAGCCACATAGGAATATACTGCCTGATCCCACATCTATTGAAGTTAATAGCAAGATTCCCACTGGATTTTCTCAGAGACAGGATTTTACTCCAAAGTTCCTGGCATGTACTCAAACTGCTTGAATTAACAGGCCTATTCTCTTAGGGAAACTCACTGGGGTTTTGGAGCTCACTTTGTGAACTGCATGCTTGCAATTGCTCTTTGGGTAATATAAGCTGTTCATACAAACTCCATGAGCAAAGTTATTTGTACAGGCTGCAATTCCACCTGCACACAAAAATGGTTGCTGTAATCACATATGCACAAACACTCTGCATTATGACACTATGATAATTATTTGTAACAAGTGTAGAAAATTACTCCCTCTAAATGCAGAAAATATTTAACCCAAATCTATGTTACTCAAAAGTTGGGCTTATTCACTCATTTTTCACTTAAGTCAAAAATTAAAAAATTGCAATTTGTTCATCCTCTCTGATCGGTGCAGGTTTTTTGCAGTGAAGTTCTTAACACTTAAAAACTCTGTTTTCAAGGAGATACTAATCTGCAACATAAATACTGGAGATGAGTCACCAATGTGTTACATCACTGCATATATATGCGCAACATTGAGAGGTGCTAACGGAAAGGCTATAGCCCCTTACCTCCCTTCCCCCACAACATCCACAGTGGAATTTCTAATCCAGTATTTGCCACACATATAAATTATTTCACTTTCAAAGGAATATAACCTATTGGAGGTAACATATCTCTTCCAGAGATTTCACTTCTATGGATATTTGCAGAAAAATAACCATTCTTGAATTCTGGAGAACATCAATATTAGAAAAGTGCACAAAAAAAACCCTAAAAGACAAATTTGGCTGTCAGTGCTTGGGTAGTGTTTACAAGTGTCCTTGTATGCTCTCACCTCATTATTACTTGTTTGACACGCTTGTAGTGGGGTTGCTGGGGCAACTGAAGAGAATGAGGATTCTTTTTGTTAGTAAGGTTTGTTCAGTTTTAACAATGTTTTCTTGTGTGACAACTGGGGAAGGTGAAAAGGCAGGTTTCAATTCTAATTCAGCCAAAACAAGGTACTAACATGAGGAAAGTGACCTCCTATCTGACTTCGAGTAGCTGCATTTTATATTGTTGCACAATACACTAAAGTGTGTAATACCATAGTCACCCACTAAGTGCATACGCTCCTGTAAAGATTAACAGGCTAATGTGCCTCATTCCTCATATCACTATGGGAAAAAATAGCTGAAAGAGGTAAAAAGGATGGCAGTTTCCTGTAGTAAATTTTTATATTTTTTTTCCATCAATAAATCATAAGAGCATAATGGATTAAAAGATGCATCACCCTGTACTTCAGGTGGATTATAGCAAAACTACTATTCCTTGATCAGCAGGGTCTCTGCTCTCTAGACTATTTTATAAAAGGTCTTTCTCAGTAGATGCCAAAGGAATTTAAGACAATAAAATTCCTCTTTAAAAGTTGACAAAAAATCAACTTTGTGATTGCAACCTCAACAAGGGTAACTGCTCCCCTTCCCACAAAGAGATTCCTCTTTCTCAGGCCTTCTGTGTTTATTAGTCATGCTACCATAGCTGTCTGACATAATTTCAACTCAGTAATTATACTTGTAAACTTGACCTAGGTGTTCCATAGCCAAGAGTTGATTTAAGGTCAAATCTTGAAATGAAGGTGATTTACCTCTGCTTACCCTGGCTGTTTGACCAGGTTCCTTAGGTGAAGAAACTGACTTCACTTCTTCTATGGTCAGAATCAATTCATGCAGTGAGGTGTTTATAAGAGAACAACTGAACTCATACTGTTTGACCTCATTTCCTCCCAGCTCTGACTTCTCTTTTTTTTTTTTTTTTTTGATCTTCCCTGCGCCACCCTCCCCCCCGGCAGAAGTGACTTCCTGATGCTCCATTGCCTGTCAAGTGCTCACATCTTAGATAATTCTAGAATTTTTGCCATATGCAGCTTTAAGTCTCTCTGTACAAGGCTGAGCCATGAGATTTGAAAAAGTTCCTCCTTTGCTGTTCACATCTGACACTGTTGAGAAAAAAAAAACAACTCAGACTTTGTTTTGGATGGTGGGATTTGACTTTAAAGAGTACAGAAGACAACTGTTTCCAGTGCATATGCTTAACAGCTGGAGGGGTTTCCACTCTGGCATGGTTCTGGGTGACAGGCAAACATTTCTGCCAATGCAGTGCAGAGCCCAGGGGAGAGGGGATATAGGGGATACTACTGTGTGCATCTTCTGCTAAAGCACAAGAATTTAAAGTTTATTTAAAAGTAGCAAGTACCAGTACTGAGTATACACACAGTATGATCTCAACTCCTACATTAGTTTCCCACCCTCCTAATAAATCTTCTTTAAGATAGGTCTACACTGCAAATCAGAGAAATGGCAAAATATTGTGCAAACATAGCTGAATTATCTCTAACTTGTCGTAGTTCTTGATTTAAAAAATGCAGGTGTTTAAAACCAATGCTGCAAAACTCTCTACAGCCTGAAGGTAAAAAAATTAGGAATCTCATTTCTGATGCCACAGTTGTGATTATCTGTACACAGTTTAGTTTAAAGCTTGTTTAATTCTATCTGCTTCATTAGGGTTGGGTTTAGCTTCTTCCAGCCACAGACTTCAACAAACAGAAAACAACACACACCAACCCCACCCCAAAAAGAAAGTGGGGGCGGGGGGGGGGGGATGAAATAGCCTTGTTTCATGTTAGATCCTGTACCTGCGCATGATGAACAGCTGCGGGATGGAAGTATGTAAAATCCACTGTATAAGTTTATGAGATATAGTTTAGGCATGTGTTTTAAAAATTCAGTTGGAATAGCTGTATTTAAGAACAGTAAGAAATAGAGCATTAAAAGCGATGATTTAAAAGAGATGAAAACCATTATTCCCATGAAAGATATGGAGGTAAAAGAAAGGTATAACAAATGCTGTGTAAGTTATAAAAAATAGATACAATATCTTTGAAAAGGTAACTGATTATGAGAAACATTATATGAATCTGAATTTCAGTAATGACTCTTGTATGATTGGACACAATTATTAGTTATGCTGGAGGAGGAGTAGCTTTGAAGAACTGTGGATAAAGTGTTATTTAATGAAAAGATGATAATGGGTAGAGCTAAAAGACAAACTATCGGACCATAGAGAGGTTATCAGTTCTTGAAGGACTGAAATGAAGACTGATATTATATCATATTTACATTAACTAACACAAAGTAGGAATGCATTAATGACAGTCATCGCCAACATGAAACTATGTGGCATTTTAAGAACAAAGGTGGATTAGGATTTTACAAAGAAAGCCTGATTGGCCTTTAGAAGAGACAAAACAGAAATGGGACTAATATAATCATATGAAGGGCAAGGACTAAGTCCTGCTATTAAGTGGGAAGCTCATCATTTGAGGATGATGGGGGAGGAAAAGCTTACACATGCTAGTTGGTAAAAAGAGTCAAAACAACACAAGTTTGAAAAGATAAGGTATTAAGAAGCAGAAAAAGTCTACAGCATCGGTGAAATTGGATCTGCAATATTGCATAAAATATAAAATATGTTCAAGAGACAGGAATTCAGACAGGTAGAATAAAAAAGTGCCAAGGATCCACATGCTCCTCCAGTAAGGAATTGCAGGAGCTATCTTATCAGAGGAGAACAGAAGAGTTTATCCTGCTTTGTATAGTAACATAACACCTAAGAGGAGATGAAATTTCTGCCTATAAATAAATCAGATGGGTAAACTCTGGGGGAGGCAGAATTGGGGAAAGCACTATTTTATATTTACTGACAAACTGGCACAGAAAGAAATGATGTGGTACAAAACAGTGTAATGTTGAGCTTGATGTTTAAGAAAGGGATACTATTAAACAGCCATGGAAGACTCTCTAGTGTCTCCAGTTATATCAAACAAGGGACAAAACTGAAATTCAGTGCAGTATTGTTAATTAGTGAATGTATGTGAACGATCCTGCATGGGCAACTTAATTGGTTATCTGTCTTCAAACACATCTAGTGAATATTTATTCTTACATAAAATTGCCCAGCCTGAACCTCTCCTATAGGAAAAGCGGATGGCATATTTCTAACTTTAAGGGGATATGAGAAGGGGGTTTAGAGACAATAATGTTCTGAGTACTAAGTAAATTTATTTTCAAATTACTGAAAGTAGAGCTCAGAAAAGTCACAATAATGCCATCTGAGTATTAATCATAGTTCCTCATTACATACATTGAGAAATTTGACTGCTGTTTCTCACACAGAAAGTACTCAGGCAACACAGATTTAAACAGACAAGAAAACTTAATAAGCATTTTTTTCTTATTTTCTTGTCAAAACAAAGTGGCAATTAAAAAGCATGTTCATAATGTTTCAACTACTTCTGTTGCCTCTGTATTGAGTCATCTGGTGTTTATGCAACAAGAACTAGAAAAAACCATCTGATAAAACCCAGATCCAAATAATTATGCTTCTCAACTATACCCAAATGTTTTAGTTCTAGTCATATCAATATGACTGATCCAATTGCTTTCTGGTAGATGACAAAATACAAAAAAACATGTTGACACCGGGGGGAGGGTGCAGCTTTTTAAAGGAATAAGCACTTATCTCTCATACAGTAAAGTTTTCCTCAGGAGATCAAAGATTAAGATATTTTGTACAATAATGAAAACTATGTCTGCTACAAGATATGATTTTGATGGAAGCTGGGGCACTAGCTAATTACTATTTATAAAGAAATCAATGAATATTTTTACCTAATTGATGCAGATAATCCCCAAAATTCAGTGATGGTGAAAGGTAGTTCTACTTGGTTTATCTCTTATAGATTAAAATAGCTAAAGAATGAACAAATATAATTGATTCTATTAAGTTGTATTAAATTCAAAGTCCAAAGGGAACTTGTAAACAGGCTGCTCCATATTATTGTTCTTCAAATTTCCATCTATGTTTATCCACCCTACAGCTATCTAAAAGTATAGTTTGATTTTATCTTACATACAGAGTTTTAATCTTGAAGGCCTTGTATGAAGGACAGTCAAGAACCTCAACATCTGTAGTAATCTAAAGGGCAAATAAAGAAAAATTCAGATCTATCCTTTCAACGAAAATCTTTGACCTCTGCACTGTCTCATGAATGGGCTGATTTAGAGAGATTGACATAATTTGAAAAAGCAAATTATATTCAAATACTAGCAAGTTTTTCTTTCAAGTACTGGTGTTGACCTACTACTACTTACATTTGGCCATTAGTGGTATCTTCTTGTAGTGTAATATATCTGCAAATTGCAAGTTTAACTTGTTAACCTATAATAACCAACACAAGAACTGCCTGATCTGAAGAAATCTAAACTTGTGTCAAAGATCAATGATGGAAAAAACAGAAATTGTTATGCTTACATCTTTTTTCTCCCCACACCTGACCAGAATTCCTCTGATCTTTCCTTCCATTGGGTAAATCAGGAAATATTTTATAATTACAAAATATTACAGGTTCACAACATTCTTCCTGTTACATATTGGTGATAACCTTATCTTGATCTAAGAAAGTTATCCAGCCTTCAGCCCCAAAAGAAATTCAATCTGACCATAATATTTAACAAACAGACATTATTAAGATATTCAGCCAGTTCTGGGACTATAAGGTATTAATTCTGAGACCAATTCGCTACTACTTTGTGTAAAGACTCACGTGCTAAGCCACTCAGGAAAAACAGCTACTGCCACAAAACTTGCCTAGGGGCACACAAAATCTGGGCAAGTATTTCTGCACCCTGTGCTGCTGCTCAGAATGGTTGTAGATTTGTTTGGGCAGATGCATATGCTATGAAAACAGCCAAAAGGAGTCTGTAATGTATAGAGAGCATGATGCAGATGGAGAAATGTGGACAGTTGTGCCTTTGGAGGCAAAAATGTACCTCTATGGTCTGCCCATCTATGCCATTGATGACAGCCTTCCATTTCCAGCAATGCTCAGGCTGTGTGGCTGATCGTTTAACGTGACCCAGGATTCTCGTGTTTTACTGTAACAACAAAGCTTATCCAACACTCCTTTAGCGAAGAACTCAGTGCAGCTACTGGTGAAACATTTGTGGCATGAACCTTCCCATATTGCTGCTGGCCTTTGACAAAACATTTATTTTCAGAACCTGACTTCTAGGTTAGTGAACATAGTTAAATTTATATCTCCCATTCCAAAAGTATTTCTATTTTTAGTATATTGGCATTTTTTAATCTCTGCTAGTAGGTTTTGAAACATAATGTCTCATTTGAATACATTAGCATATCAGTACCACAAGGTCATTACAGAATGCAGGAGATGAAAGCAGTTTTACATACCATTATTTTGCAAGAAAACTAGGAGAAGCAAGAGAGTAAATTGCCTACTATTCTGCAAAAAAAAAAAAAAAAAAAAAAAAAAGACAAACCTCACAAAAAAAAGAAATCAGAAGGAATTTATTCAGTAGGCATTTGACACTTGTGTGTCATGGATAGCTCTGGTCTAAACAGTTATGGATCCCTTTGCCCTTGTTGATTTTAAAAATATTCAATATTATTTTTCATACGTAAACATCACAAGAGATCTATGATGAAAAAAATAACAACATTAAAAGGAAACACACTATTTTACTCATTGTTGCTAAGCAACTCTGCATTTGTATCCCATTACATTTCTGATCAGCATGAGTAGTACAGCAACCAAAAAAATTCGCCTGTTTAGTAGTACTGTTTGCCAGCTAGTGTGACACAGTTACTGGACTGTGTTTGGGCTTTCTTTGACAATTCATTATACTCTGAGATCAGAAAAATCTTTTAACCGACAACTGTACCCTGGCAGAGATAATCATGGTCGCCTGTCTTTGTAGATTCAGACTGAGACATCTAACAGTCTACCACAGATGAGCTCTCCAAAACAGGTGATACTTTCATTAAATCATCTGGTTAAATATTTTTCTGCAGTAAATATGCACACCTGAAGTTACTGGAAACTATATATTGCATATAATCATACTGCAATATAAAACATAAACTCATGATGGTATTTCATATTGCAGTTATACAGTAAATAAAAGAAATTCAACTCAGGGCTAACAACTACAGGCATCACGAAATTTATTCTGAATCTACATTTTGCTCATCAGGGAAACACTAACTTTAAAATTTTCAAGAAATTTGGTTTTGAGCTTGCTCAGTCTCATTGTACATCCAGATCCATGGCTGTAGTTTGGATCCATCCATCCAAAGCATGTTTGAGA
Organism: Morus bassanus; assembly: GCA_031468815.1. Lineage (NCBI taxonomy): Eukaryota > Metazoa > Chordata > Aves > Suliformes > Sulidae > Morus > Morus bassanus. The sequence continues at coordinate 12,544,810 of CM062583.1, forward strand.
ACATACAATCCTGAACAGGAAATTGACCAGTAGCAAAGAGAAAGGTCAGCATCAAATTATAATTCTTTTTGATGTTATTCAATTGCTTCATCTTTCATTTGCTTTCATTATTCTTCAAAGAGACTTAAAAAGAATACTCCTCCCTTTTTGATCAGTACAGCAATCAGAAAGTCCACAAGTTAATAATTTTCCACTAATACATTGAGAAATGAAGGTGGAAATTAATTTAGGAAGCATAAGCGTTTTCTTAACTTACAGGATATTTCTCAGGGTACTTACAGTGCTTCTTGAACTTTTGAATTTTCAGACTGATAGACTGAGGGAAAAAGCTTCTATTTGCATTTTATATGGCATTGATATATTCAATTAAGATGTAGGAAAGGCCACAGAAGTGTGTGAAAGCATCCAAGGAGATGATTTGAGGACGCAAAGGAAGTTTTCTTTCTTTAAAGATTCTTTAGGGAAGTAGAAATGCATTAATGTATACTTTAAACATTTTATATCCATTAAAGTACAAAGCCTAATATTTCAATTTTTTAAGCTATTTTTCATTCCTCCATATCATCAGATATGCCCTACTCCTTTTGACAATGAGAAGAGTTGCTTTCCAGAATTCTGTCAAGACATTGATGAACACCCCAAAGACATGGAAAATGGCCAACACTGTATTAGTGCCATAGGGTGATTCTGTTGCACCTGGAAGAGCGCAGCAGCTATGCACGGAGACTGCTAGACATGGAGGAGGCACTGGATGTGCTGCTTCTGTACCTGCCAGCAATGGCAGGTCTGAGAATGGTAACGGTGTAGCAGGACAATTTAAAATCTTAACTTTGCTTTAGTCATTGATAAGAGACACATGTAGTGCTATTAACACAATAAAAAAAAACCCAAAGCCAACACACACTGACAAGTAAATCTAACCCATGAAACTTATCAGAACTGGTGGAGTTGAGCACTTGATAATACAAGGCAGGAAATCCACTGAAAATAACGGGGTCACGTATAAAGGATTGCAAGTGTTAATGCATACATGGACCCCAAGCTCAACTTAAAAACTTCAAGAGAGAGTGACAGTCCAGAGAAACAGTTTTCCTTCCAACCTGCTTTCCAGTGGGTTGCAACTAACATATCTCATTTGGTTAGATATTAATCTAGCAGGGGAAAAGGGGAAAAGGAATATACTCACTGTTAAACATACCCACTATCTAAAACCCAAGGAACAAAAAAAAAAAAGTCAAGCCTCAAGGTATAAGATGGTGCAGACTGGAAAAGTATTCCAAGGAAATATTGGTTTATGTTTGTCCTGTTTTTACACCCTTTCGCAGGAATCTGTTAGTGGCCACTGGGATCCTGAATTAGATGAATCTGTATCAGATCCAATGTACCCATGCTTATTTACTTAGGGGATTATTTTTATTTAAGTTAACAATCTGTACTGACAAAACTGAGTCACTTTACTCATGATTTCTGTAAGAAATTATAGAAAATATATAATCTTTTGGTGTATTTACAGAAAAATATACAACCAAAGTCCACGTAACATGCTGTACCCCACTACCCATGCACCTAAGGGACATTTAACAGCATTCTTGGAAAATCCAAATCTAAATTGAACTTTAAAAAAAAAAAAAAAAAAAAAAAGCTGTCATTACGTGGAGGCCTGTACCTCCATGGAGGATTAACATACAATTGAATCCAAGCAGGGTGTGGGGGGAATTAGGAGTAGGAACGTTCATTTTTTTGGAAGGATGGCAAGTGCTCCAGCCCCCAACCATCTTGGTGGCCCTCCACTCACTCTAGTTTATTTATCTTTTTTGTAACAGAGGGCCCAAAGTCGGACACAGTATCCAGATGTCATCTAAAGCATGCTAAGCAAAGGGGAATAACCCCTTTCCTTTCTCTCCTGGTCGTCCCCCTGTTCATGCAGCCAACTTTGTGTCAGTTCATGCTGCTGGCCAACTTTGCTGCCATGGCACATTCCTCGCCCACATCCCACTTGCTGCCCACCAGGACCCAGGGCCTTTTCCACAGAGCTGTTCCCTAACCAGTCAGTGCCCAGCCTCTCCTGTTGGCAGGGGCTCTTCCTTCCCGGGGCAGGGCTTTGTACTTGTCCTGCTGAGTTTCATACAGTTCCCATTAGCCCATTCCTTCAACCTGTCTAGGTCTGCACAGCAGCCCTGCTCTTGAGCAGATCAGCTGCTCCCCCCAGTTTGGTGTCACCTGCAAAATGGATGAGCAAGCTTTCCATCGCCTCATCCACATCTTTGGTAAAAAAGTCAGACAGGATGGGTACCAGGATAGACCCCTGTGTTACTGCACGCCTTACTGGCATCCAGGTAGAGTACAACCCTCCCCTGGGTTTGGTCATCCAAACATTCTTTTTTACTCATCTGATTGTCCACCCATCCAGACTGTAACATCCTAACTAGGATACAAGGATGCTACAGGGGACCGATTTGAAAATCCCAATAACATTTTTTTTATGCTCATGACCTTACCCTCTGAGCACTGAGAAACACTACAGATTCACGATTAACTAATTATTTCTTTTTCTGTTCATGTTTTTCTACTTCTACCACCTCTAAATAATTTTATGCTCATGTATACGGTAATTATTTTTCTCTCACAAGGAAGAAAAATTAACTTCAGAAAGCTAATAAACAGTAAGGCTGTTTGAGCTATATGACTGCAGCAAATTAGCAGAAACGAAACACCATAAAATATGAATTTGACTTATTTTTAAGAAGTAAAGATTATTTATTTGAATGAGGTAGAATTTATGGAAGACTACCTTTTATCTGACAGTGTGCATGACTCTAATCTATTAATGTTGTTAGAAAAAGACATCTCTTGTTACTATTCTGGTAATGAATGGAAATATCTCAGCATAGCCAGTTATCATCTTATGTTCCAGATCCACAAATAGGTTACTTACAAAACCTTTAATGGAGAAAAAGAAAGCAATTCACAAACTTTTTTATGGTAATTTTCACATCAGCAACTTTCAGCAAAGTAAAAGAGAAATGATTTTTTTGTCAAAAGCTAAGAGAATGCACTTGTCCAGAAGCAAAGTGTTGGCAGCAATTATTTCAACAAGGAATTACTGATAAAGTTACATAAAATATTCTCAAGGGAAATGCAAACTCATGATACATTTTCTTAAAGTAAGTTTTAATGTGTTTATTAGAACTAGAATTTAGGAGTTTAAGTATGGAATACTTAAATCATTACCAACCTCTGCAGTTGTTACTAGAACTATATACAAAGAACAAAAACTTACAGGATACTGAAATTGAATTAACATGTTCATAAAAGTCCATGTTCCCAGAATTTCAGTAGAAATTACCTGTCAAAGAAGTTGAATAATAAATTACAGAAATATTGGAGGAAGTATAATGATGATAATAAAAAAGATTGACATCAAGAAATACTGGCATCAGGAAATATTTCCTCAGCCTCTAAACAGAAGGCACGAGAAACTTGTACTCAGAGTTAAAAGAGAAAATTGCTGCAGTTCTATAGTCCTTGAGTAACTTGACTGAATTCAATAACTCTTTTGCTGGGAAGGTGTTTCACAGTGTAATGGTGGCAAAAATCTGGCCCATAATCAGCTATATAAATCAAGTATTTAATGTTTCCAACTCAGCTTGAGCTAAGAAAAGAGGAATGGTAAAGCACTTGAACAACATTATGACATGAAGTGGATTCTGTTCCTAGTTTAACTTTTTCTGCTGTCACAAAAATAACAGAAAATGATAATTTAAGAAAAGATACACTGGGTTAATCTTTCCACAGCTTTTCTGTAGCCAAACAGCCATCTCAAAATAGACAAAAAAGAGTTCCTTAAGTTTCAAACCACACCATACAGTATTTAATTTTTTTTTTTTTAAGTAAAAAGAGAAAGTTATAAGCAAAAGTGCATAATTAACACTGGAGAATATCAGCAGAAATTTAAATATCTTAGCAAGCAAATCTTTCAGTGAGCACAGCTTTAAAAATCTAAAATCTCAAGTCATCTGAAAATGTGTAGTTGAAGTTATAAAACAGACCTCTGTTCTCTTATATATACACATAACGATACGATCTACACATTATCTGTCCTAGTGTGTTGGACTATTGCCACACACACACATGTACACTATTTCAGCATGGCATTTACTTTCAAAGTTTATACGGCTCTTACTGTCTCTGAATTGAGAATTATTAATTCCTATGACATTATTCACCACAGCATCTCAAAGTGTTTTATAAGTGTCATTTGAGAGATGGGGAAGCTGAGACACAGAATCATGAGGTAGCTTGCACAAGGTCATGCAGCAAGATTCTGGTAAAACCAAGAACAAATGTCATGGTCTTATAGTCTACCTATGAGACAGACGGATGTACAAATATTACATCCTCCGTCATTCCTCCTACCTTATATTTAGAAGCAAAGATTTTTATACAGATTTGCAGGTTTACCTTCACCTTACATGGATTTTATAATCCTTCCTATAATAAGGATTTTAAGTTTATCCTGCCTTTTGGTTTTGTTCTGAATTAAACATTACAGAAAATATTACCCATTTTGTACTTGTGGCTTGGAAAAGCAGGCTCAGGGAACAGAGACTGAAACCTGCAAACTGATCCAAAACACAAGTCCTCACAACAGATCTCAGGCAGTCACAGGAGATTATTCAGCAGCCTAACACATATAGCTTAAAGAAAAATGGATCGAAGGCAGAGAGAGAAAGAACAGTATATAGTCCTGAGTAACCATTGTTGTTTTGCAGAAGACATTTCTAGCTGTCTGACTGCCTGTAACCTTGCTCCTGCAAGAACTTACAGGGAGGTACATAAAAGAAAAAAACTAACTCAAGCATGCCAGTGTATTTTATGGTTTCTGTTTATATCACTGTCTCTCCCTTGCATTTATTTGCAAGCCATGCTCACTAAGTCTCTAAGAAAAGCAATGATAGGTGTTTCTTGAACTTCTGCATGCAAGCACTAAAGTGGATCGCTGTAGTTTTACCATTGGACTCCCTTAAGTTGATTTGATCCTTAAGCACAAATCCCACTCGCATATATCGCTTTTGTCTGGATCTTTATAGCTTTTCCTGGGGAATTTATCCCATCAGTGATCTTTCAACATTTGATATAGCCTCTCTAAGAGTTCACAGTACTAGCTATTTCAAATAATTCTTTCTTTTTGGCAGTATCACTACCACCTCTTAAGACATATTCATCTTTTTGGCAAGCATGTTTTTCCTGTAGCTTCTAGACGGTGGGGCAGACTTCCGACTTTTCCAGTAACTCCAGATAAGAATGAGAGACATGGCAATAGGTTAATTAATAATTAGACTTATTTTTAGTCTGACATACTCTTGAGCAAAATGTGGAAAAGGGAATTTTAGAAACTCCTCTCCCATCTAATTCAGTTTTACCTCTTACGGGTCACTAATTACCAAATACTTCTGTATTTTCAGCTCTGTATAAGCGAGCTGATTTTTTTTTCAAAACAAGTTATAAAAGTCTGTCCTTTAACCCAGAATTAGGAGCTCCCCCATGACAAATACTTTTGAGATCATTTTATAAAAGCCAGTTTACCAAATGTACATGTGTCTCTCTGCTTGATGCCCCACCTATCCAATCTTCGATACGTATGAACATATTCAACCAGGCCTGAGGAGCTTCTTTCCTTTGGGCAAGTTTCTTAACTGCAGTACCCATAAATTCGGCTGATATAGCCAGGTTCAAATTCCATTAAAATAACTCAACTTCACTTCATCTAGAAATACACTAGAACAAAATACAGTGGAACAAAGAAGGGAGAGGAACTTGGGGAAATACAATTAAAAATATAGTCCTCCATGAACCTGAAATTATTTGCAATTTGCAGGGACAAATTGGGACTTGCCTTATGGTAAGCACAAAGCAGACCAAGGTTATAGAAGCCATTATTCTCCCACAGAGACATCCCTTTTCTTTATCCCAGCGAAACCCTTGTTATGTGATATCTCAAAGACACAGCATGAAAACCTGACTGGAAGATTGGTTTTCAAACTCAGCCACAAGAGCATATTTATATATTCACAAGTGGGCAAGTATAACAGTGCCTTTGAGCAGCCCTGTGAGCCACAGACACTCCCTTGTTTGGAACCAAGCTGATTATCTTTAAGCAGAGAAAAAGTTTCCGACACTTCCAAGATAAAAAGTAACAGTAATGATTGGTTGCATATCTAGCAGTTTTAAAGTATGAGGTTGTTTACATTTTTAAGCTTTTCTCAGTTCCAAGGTATTCAATTTATGAATACAGTCATATGAAAATTCAAATGGTCAAAAAAACCCCACCCCACAAAGTGATGACTTGCCGTTGAATTACGTATTCTGCTACAGTACAATAAGTAATTTCCAACTGCACTGGACCCTAAAGGGATTGAAATATTTGGAGATTTATGTAGTGGCAGAGTTAGATGAAGTATTTTGTAGTGAATGATTCAATTATCTTGAAAAAGCTTCCCAGAATTAAATGGTTTGAATAATTACTTTTTTTAATGCATTTTTAGAGATACTATTAAAATCTTGTTAAAAAAAAAAAAAAAAGGAAAAAAGACTACTATGATAAGGCAAAGCCCCCACGAAGACATGGATTTGTTTTGACACAAATATTTTGTAATGAGTATTTGTAAAGCTGAGACAAATTACACTTTCTTCTTCATAGAATATTCTAGTGCATGAGCAGATTTAACATATTTACATGTTTAATATAATCTCCTCTGCTCCTCACTTCAATACATTCTGATATGGCAATTATTATTAACCACCTCTCCAAACTACAGTTACCTTCCTCCCACCCCTGGAAAGTCATGAAAAGACTAAATCTTTTGAAGCTTTCTGAATTTCTGCACAGTCATTGTATCTTCATAACATCTGCCACACATATGAATTATTTTCATTTTTCTAAAGAGTTTTTGATTTTTAAGAATTTCCATCAAGCAGAATGACGAAAAATGAGAGAAAAAATTATAAAGTCCCAAAGAATGTTAAGTATTTATAGAATAGCACTAAACTATAATCATATATTCTTGCTTTGATAGATGGTTAAATTTTATAGATGTTTTCTGGCAACCAAGAGAACAAAGGTGAACAGAGTGCATGCTGAAGTGTGCTTAAGCGCTCAAAGCACGCTTCAGAATAAGCTGAATTTCCTTGAAAATATGTGTAAAAGCTAAAAAGCCCTTTTTAGATAAGGCATTGATTCAAATCAGATACAAGCTGATTTGATAACCTTTTAATGACCTTATACAAATTCTTATTACCTGGTTAGTTACCACTGGTTATGTATCCTTACTACAAGAAAACCAGCATAGTATTCTGAGGACTAATTCTGTCTCAGTTTTAAACCTGATTTGCCAGCAATGGTCACAGACGGGAGACTACTTTCTGAGAGAGAATGATGGATGGAGCAGCCACAGTAGAAATAAGAAAAATAAAATAATAGTTTTGATTAGAAGCAACAAGACGTAAAATGTTGTGAGTGGTGCTTACCTTAATGTGTGATACTTTGCATACTTTTGTATCCTCACCTTTACAGTAAAGATAACATCACATAAAACTTTGTAATTTAATAATTAAAGTATACACAAATTCTTGTAAGATATCTAAAATCTAGTGTGCATAGGTGGAGAAGGAAAACATTTCTCAATTACAAATGAGCACAACTTCAATGCTAAAAAAAGAAAAAAAAGCAGCAAAATATAAATCAGAATGTGGGATTGTACTCTCTCTCCACCATTTTTGCCCAGACAGTTTTGATGTTAAGCAGGTTTCACACACATCCACTTGTCAGAGTCACTACAGACATACATGTTCCCCAATGCACTGGTTTACACTAGGTATTAAGATCAAGGACTGCCAACAGGAGTGTTCTCTCTCACCACATCCTCTCTACAAACACGAAGGAGCCAGATAAGAGCCATCTGTTATTTTACCAGTACAGGTGTTAGTTTGTTTTAGAAGACCTTTCCTGCATATCCACTTCAGCTGGAATAAACTTCACATGCTTTGCACTGGGAACAAGGAGCAACGCATGAATTCTGAAAGGCAGCAAATGGCTCTTTAATGGAGCTACAACTTTTTACAGTGGCAGCAAGTGCAGGTTCCAAAACCCATACTAAAAATAAGAGGCAGTCAAAAAATGAAAGTTGGCAAAAATTGTATTACTTTTGCCAAGAATTTGATTAAATGTTTGCTTGAAAACCTGGTTTGTTAAATGTTTTAATATAGCTTAATTAGCAAGAATATTTGGGGGATCTTTCAGCTACAAGGATATTCCTTTTGTTTCTATTTTCTCTTGTTTCTCTTTCTATTATCATTTCTTAAAATTATTTTTGCAATGCAAGTCTTAGACCTCCTCTGTTCCTTTTTATACACTGACCCAACCGTCATCCCTATTTTTACTAAGTTTTACATCTTGAGTCTTACCTTTGTGTTATGAAATCTATTCCATTTCAATGTCACACACAAATTTTTTGTCTTCAAGGCAGTTTCACCCTTTTTTAATCTCTCCTTTGTCAGAATTTTGTTCTCCCAAAAGGAAAACAGCCAACCCAAAGTCCCACCTATAAAAAGTAGAACAATCTGTCAGTCCCTAATCTCTCAACCATGAGTGACTGGTGTTATGACTTGGTCTCAGTAGTAAAATTAGGATAAATGATAATGTGCTAATAAGAGCCTAAAATATGTATATATATTTGCACAAACAATATACAAATTTCTTTTGCCTGTAGCCTAAGTCAACTAGTACAATTTCAAGCATACTTTCTTAATACCAGTCTGAGCTTTTTTTTTTTTTTTTTACATTATTCATTCTATATCACTCTAGATTCACATACTTTCAGTTTTCCTGACTTTCTGGAAGCGAATAGCCTGACCTACACACCCATTCAGGGCAACTCTACAGCTAAATCAAGATCATTAAAAGGGACAAATTAATCCCTGACCTAGTTATATTTTCATGGAAATTTAACAGAGAGAAAACCTGCCTAGTGTTTCAAGTAACTATAATTTATTTGTGAATGTGTTTACATTTCTAATTTTTTTTTTAACTCCATGCCCAAATTTTTAAAATCATGGGACAAGTTTTGTGGCCTTAATTTCAGAACTTTTCAGAAAGATACGAAGAACAAACAGTACTTGGGAAATGTCAGCTTGCTCTGTCTTAGGACAGAGATCAGGAGGTGCCATTTCATTTTGCACGTTTCCAAATTCTGTTGTTACTTTATCGTTGCAAGTGGGCAGAAGGACAACCCAGCAGTGGGTGTTGCTCTGGATACATAGCAGTCCTCTGCAATAACCATTCCTCCCATCCCAGAAGATCATTTGCCTTCTTTTGTCATATGCATATCTAAATTTTAAGTCCAGTGAGATGAGTGACAGACGACTTCTGTGATCTTTGTTGTAATCCACAGGCACTTCCCTCATATTCTGGTACCCAGAAATGTAGCTTACAGTTTAGCTACAGTAGATTTACAGGACAGTTCAAGTTTCAGGGACAGATAAAGAGAAATTTAACCATTGGAATACTGTCTAAACATTAACAATAAATGTCCTCCAGTGGACTGTACTTAAACATGGTACACTTATATATGCTTTTAATGTCCAAGAAGCTCACTAAAAGTTGATGGAATGAAAGTGTTTCTGAAAAATAAGTAGCAACTTTTTAAGAAGTCATAAAAATGGTAACAGGAAAAAAGCCTTAGTGCATGTTGTGCACATTATCTAAAGTAAAAGGAAGACAGTTCAAAACCAGTAAGCATATTGTAAACATAAATATTTGAAGTGAGATAAACCCAGCAGAACTTCATTTGCAAATAACACAGGAGTTTCCATCCCTTGAAGTGACCAATAGATTATGTTTTGTAGTTTAAATGGTAAGTTAGAAACAAATGCCTCACATAACAGTGGTAGCTGTTTCTATATAAATACACGTTAGAGACCCATGCTATTTTACATGGTGTGGTTTTATTGGTTTTATCTAGCAATTTACAGGAAGAAACAGCTGTTAGCATTTAAGGAGGGAGAAAGGGGGAAAAAAAAAAGAATAGCTATCATTGAATTGTTTTATTTTCCTTCCTGGCATGTTTTGGTATGCCTTTGTACAGAAGTACTATTGTAATGATAATCACTGATTGTCTGCTGAATCTCTGTTCAACAAAAGAAAACCTTGTCACCATATACTTTCTTAATATTAAATGCAATAGTCTGCTGTAAAAATGATACCCATTATTACTGAATATTGTAATGATATCTTAATATCAATTTCTGATTAAATCTCTAAATAATTTTCTACAGTAACATCTAAACTTGTGTTTCATACCATGGTATAAAGGTCTACAGAAAATTAAAGCATCTATTGTTTAAAGGCTGTCTTAAACTATTGCTGATTAAGCCTCACTTAACAAGCTTGTTTTGAAATTATAAAAAAACAATTTATACAGTCTTAGTTACTGAATACTTGAAAGCACCATGGTAATTGTGTTTGCATGTTTTCTTACCCTGCAGCAAGTACAAGGTGAATTGAAATTCTTCACTCCTCAGTGAAAGAGAGAGAATATAACTCATACTCAGCTCAGTGGCATTACAGAGTAAGAAGGACTAACAGACGGTTTTGGAGCAGAAGCTGATAAGTGATAAACTTTTACCCCATGTCCTACTCATATTTCAAACCCCCCCTTCCCATGATACCCAAAAATCATGTCAAATTACACTTTGGAGGAGTTCCTTTAGTCTCCTTAGTTATATTTCTACCCAACTATACCTAAATTTTCATGGGTTTATGCTCATTTCATGTGTATTAAAAAAAATAAATTAAAAAGAAAATCTGTTTTTCACATAAGTGCCCATATCAGATATGAGAGGAAAAAAAATCTATGTCAGACTGTATGTCATGTTTTGGTTGTTGCCACAATTACACTCATATGTGCAAAGGTAATTAAAAAGCTTACTTACTGAGATGTTAGATATAACCATAGACAAATCAACATCAACAACCTCTTTCTTAACATGCAGTACTACAGGAACAATAATAAAGTAATGATCATATTTCTTCTGAATTATCATTCTGAAACCATGTACAAGCCACTGCTAACCTTCATTTTGAAACTGAGCCTACTATCGGTAGGGTTTTTTCCCAGTGCAGACTGGTGCATGATGCATTTTTCTGTAACGAGACCATTACCAATCCACACAAACTTTTCATTTTGTTTTGTTTTTTAAATGTTCCTCATTGCCATTAAACTGCAGAATATGGATCTTTGGATCCACTGATACAGCAAAATCATGCAAAACTCTCAGATTCTCTTGCTTGTCACAAGTGTTATATCAGAGAAATAAATCTGTATTAGATAAATACAGTGGAGTTATAGAGTTAAAAATTACAACTTAAAAACATTCTAAGGACTCTTTTAAAGGCAATGGGAGGCTATGAATGCGCCCTATTTTTCCCATTTTCAAACTTAAAAACTGTCATAACACTGTTCCACTAATACATAATGCTTCAGGACAGCATATCTAAAAGTAGCTTTAAGCTATGCAACTGTATTAAATGACCTGAATTTCTTGCCTGCGCCTTTTGGTTTGTGTGATGATCTGGTATTCCTACTCTTTAATATAGTCTGAGTTTCCACAGTTATTTTGGTGTGGAACTATTTTTTCTACAGATTAACATATATTCACCCATGTCTCAGTGATTTTTAGTTCTGAAATGTCTAGTGCCATCTCCATAAAAATATTTTGTGAGAAGAAAACTTCCTTTTTATACTTGTACTGAGGAAAGAAACAGAGAGAAATGTAGTCTCATAAAACCTGAACACTTCTAGACACAGTTATTCATGAAACGCTGCATACAGAGTTCCGTTCAGGGAAATAAAATACTCACGTAATGGGTTTGTGTTTGTGTTGTTTGGTGTTTTTGTTTTGTTTGCCTTTTTTTTTTTTTTTATAGCTAGTTTTGGATGGATCTTAGCTGAATGATTAAACTGGGTGCTAACTGCTTTTTTTTTCTATCTGTCTGCTGAGCCATATTCTCCCAGAAGTGATGGTCAAAAGAGATAAGACTGTTCAGTGACAATATGCATCTTATTACCTTCACATGGGAGAAGACACTCAAAACCAGGAAACAGTTTTGGAAAAAAAACTAATAGCAACAGACAGCAAGTTTGCTCAAGGTTGTTTTGGATCCTTTTGGATCTATAATTTCCACTGGGATATGTACATTTAGCACGATTAGTAGTAGGAGTCATCAAGAGATGGAAAAGAAAATAATAATTGTGGGTCAGCTGGCATACACATTAACACTTTGAACTTTGAAAAGAAAAGCTGAAAGAATCTATTGTTTTGGTTTGGGTTTTTTTTTAATCCGTTCCTACTGAAAGAACTGCCCATGATAGTTTCCATTTATTTAACTAGCTAGGTTCTGTAAATTTTGAGCTCTAGACATAAGAAGTTAATACTGTTCAACTGTTACTTGGTGTAAACCCACCAACTTTGTTCCTTTCTTTACTGCAAGTGGAAAAACACCAGTTTTATATGTTACACAGTCACAGAATCAAGATGTTGTTTGAGTAGAGTGCATCCCTATATTTTCATACTACTAGCATAATGCAAGTTCTTTTAAGTAGAATATTAGGAAGTGCAGCAAAGACATTTAGCCTTATCTTGACAAAAATTACAAATAGGCACAAGCTGCCTTAAATTCCCACTTACATGGGATTTAAGTTCCTAAATACCTTCAGTCATTTGACAAATAGACACTATGGTCAGAAGAATCATATCACATCATCAAGATGCATGTCCATCTGTGTAGAGTTTGTCTATAGGGGGCACATTTCAGTTCTGAACCTCAACCGTTTACATGCCATGTTACTCCCCTGAAATATATAACTCCATTTTACTTTGCTATCAGCTGATAGCATTTTGTGCAAATAGAGTGCACATCTGACACTGCTTTGAGATTCAGAGGCTAAAGTCTCATTTCTGCCTTGATTCTCAAAGCAGAAAAAAGGATTTTTTTCCCCTTACCTAAAATTTAAGTTGCCATCAGTCTTCTATCTCCTTCCTTGCATAGTTTTATAGCCCACTAGTCAAGAGCTCTCATGCTGGTTGATTTTGAGACTAATCAACAGTCCAGCTGAGTTTCTCTGCCAGGTGCCTACAGAAGATTCTTTATTTGAGCTGAGACTTAAATCCCTTTCTTTGCAGTTTCTTTAGTCCATCACAGATCAATCTCACAGATTCAGAAATCTTCAAGAGACTCTTTAGAATGAAGGTTTCACACACCATGAAGCCTTTCCTTTTAAATTACTATTAATACTGCTTCAGAGTCCCTGTTTTTCAGACAACAAACTTATCTGCTACTACAGAAGTCTTGGCAACACACCAGTTTTCATTACATCAACTAGAGGCAATTATTGCACATACCTAAGAACATTACATGCTACATCACCTTTGCTATTTCTTAGGTCTAACCAAGCGAAAAAGCAATATGTAACCACAAAATACTCAGATCAGAACATCAGTAATCTCAAAGACTCTTTACTAAGTGGCACATTTTCACTTTCCAATTGGGCAGATTGAGACACAGTGAGTTTTTCACTCAATGGCTTATCTGCTCCGTATTAGATATAGGTCCTGCTCTATATTAGATATTATCACACGGTGCAAGACCTCTTCTATACCAGTTATAGAAGCATAAGCTTCATTTTTGATGACAGTGAAATCATGAAATGTGAATCAGGTATATTCTAACCATTATATTATTTTAATTTTCCTGCAGTGTTCACCTTGAAAGTAACGCAGTAACATTTTGAAAGTTACATGAAAGATCAGTTGTCAAATTAATACACACTTATGTGTTAGTAGTTCTTGAAAAATGCATCTCTTCTGCCTGTTTTTAAAGTGTTGAAAATAATTAGCTGATACTGATTAGGTGTAGCAACTTCAGGACCTCAAACACATAACTTTTCAATTCAGCCGTCGATAAATATAGGCCTTAAAAGAAAGTAAGTACTCCTGAGTGACTGGTAGTCATTTAAGACTTCAAAACCCCAGAAAGACAGAAAGATCTAGTTTCTACAAATGCTTGGTCCAAATGTATTTTAAACTCAGTGTTCTCCGACATAATTACAAGTGCAAGATGTTAACGATATTTACTATTCCAGTTGACATATCCGGTGTCTGATAAATTGGGGCTAATAAAGGCATCAGTTGCAAAATATTCTTTTCTGGAAGAAAAAAAAAAAAAAAGGAAGAAAGAAGCTGGGAGGTCTTTCAGATTTTATATGTATCTCTCTGTGCTACCAGAGCTCACCAGCAACTATGTCCATACTCCCAGTCCTTTTGGGATTGCACTTATTGAACTATTGGGTCTGCTCTACTGCCAGCCTGCTGAGAGATTCTCACAGAAAAGTGCATTGATTAACTTTGCTGTCTTGCAGAGATCATCCAGTATGTGTATCAGTCCAGAAAAAGGGGAAAAGAATGTCAAGAACCACCATCATCCCCCAGTATTTAGGTTAGAGGGAAAAGTCCTTGAACTGAAGTATTTCTTCCAATACTGTAAAGATATACAGGTAATTACAAACATGGGTTTTTGTTATTAAGGATGCTTCACCTTATCAGAAAAAATGGAAAAGCTTCTAGTTCCCTTTTCACTTCCTCTGAATTTTTCTCAGCTCAGACGATAAAACCAAATCAGCAGCTGTGAGAATACTCCTAGTTTTGTTCTTTTTTGGGGGCTACATTTACCCACAGGGTACTTGCCCCATTTACTAAAGAAACTGTACACAACGTGAGCAGACTAGCTAAACGGCACTTGAATAAGGTCCACTCCAAGAGATCATATGCAGCAACAAACTTCCTCCTATGCATCAGCACATACCTATTGCAGTAATGATCAACAAAGTTCAACAGACAGTCATGAGAACATCCTCTGAAAATTATACAAAGCACTAAGTTTTAAGTTTTACACTTGCACGCTTTCTCCTTTTTGGGGGAAATATCTGCACTTTTCTGATAGTTTTCTGGTTTTGTTATTTTCTTACAGAGACAAGTAGGAGAGAAAAGAGTTTTCTGCCTTCAGAAACTCCTATACTTGTACAAAGGAAGCTAGTGTCCTTTTCAGTTACATCTGCTAACTGAGTAGGCTTAGGTGGTGATGCTCTCACATTTTCTTCCTCTCATTAAAGGAAAAGATGATTTGCTGAAACTGAGAGATGGCTTTGGTGATGAGTTCAAGAAACAGAACGCTGCATAATTTCAGAAACAAAGAATGATGAATTTTCATACCAAAAAAAAGTGCAAGTTTAATTTCTGATGGAAAATTAAGCAAACATTTCAATTTCCGGAAGAAGGATGGCAGTGGTAGAAATGATGGAAAAGGACTGAGGAATAATGGTCCGAAATAAATCTGAAACATGATCCAAGTCCTTGTCATTCTCCAACATTAAACCTTTAAGATTTTGTATTTTTCAGTCTTTCATGAGAATTCTATTTTCTTTTCCAGCTATTGGAAAATAAAACTGTGCAGCCTTAATATTTTAATATGATCTAAAAATGCCTTGCTATTAATCCATCCTAGGTTCATAAATTAAAAATTATTAAGTTACATAATATTACTTAATATTATGGGTATCCTGAGATGGGGAATTGTATGTGCTGAAACGACTAGGTAAACTGAAATGATCAAAGATAGTATATTCACATTTACGTTTTAGTCTCTACCGCAAGTTCTTTTGTATGTGTAGTTGGTAATTCATGGGCCACCTCTGGGGATTGTATCTCATTTCCACAGCAGGATTGGCAGCAGTACAACTGGTGTTACAAACAACACTTGTATCAACAATATACCAGAAATTATTAGAAACAAGTACAGACATGCCTTACAGTAATTCTGCATTTTTTATTACATCATCTAACGCTAGCAAAGAATCTTAAGTCAGATGACAAATCTAAGGAGTCAGAAAACAGATGATACGTGACCTCTGATTAGCGTTTAGTAGGCACAGGAGTATCCTATAAAAAGATTATGTTAGCATTACTGAATAGCACTCCTGAGAGGGGATAAAAGACAATGCAGCTAAGATCTATTATATTTATAGTGACATCTGAACATGCACAAAACAGAGCACAACCAGTTTCTGTTCATCACTAGACAACCACAAAAGAAGTAAAGCAAAGTACTGCTGAATGTTTTTTGTACAAGCAGACTGCGTGATGTTTTTGTTAAAAATATATGTGAAAAAACTTGCTGATTATTTATCTTTCATAGTTGTTCAGACATCTACATAATATATAAAATAGATGCCTTATAAAATATACATGAAATATAAATCTATGAATATACAATAAATTCTGAACAAAAACAAGTGCAAACAATCCGCAGAACATAAGTCCTTATGTCTCTATATTTGCCTCCAGGAATACACTGCAAAACCCGCCCTCTTTGTATTAACCAGGAAATCTCTAGCCATTCTTACAAAATACTCAATAACCACTCAAACATCAAGGGCCAAATGCTTCAGCTATTTCTAGAATGTATTCCAAGTATTTCAATGAAGCAGTTATTGATTTACTTTTTTTTTTTTTAGGGTAAATGACTAGTGTTTGTCCCTCTGGGTTTTGGTTTTGTTGGGTGGGTTTTTTTTTGTTGTTGGTTTTTTTTTTTTTTGTTTTGGTTTTTGTTTTGTTTTGTTTTTTTAAACTGGTGTTGTACTTTCTCTAGTCTGCTTTAGGAGCTTTCAGCAGTTTGAAGATTGATTGAAAAGGTACTAAGGAGAAGCAGAAACTTACATCAGGAAGAGCAAGCATAATGTTTAAACATATGCAATAAAACTAATGATATTCAAAAATCTCATCCAATACAAAATTCCTTCAAGTCAACATGATTTTGATTTGTTTAAATGCTCTTTGATGACTGAAAGATTACAGGTTGACTACTTTTTCCGTGAGAGAATACACTATATGCAATCCTCTCTTATTGTTAGCATGAAAACACAAACTCCAAAAACCCAAATGAAAGATGGATTGCTCTGGTGTCTTACAGCAAGGCCATATCTGTCAATGCTGCCCAGTTTAATTTAAAGGAACAGTGAAAAAAAATAAAGCTCTTCTTCCAGCTGTAATACTGATCTGTTGCATATTGTCAAGAAGTGAATTCACTATATTCCTGCATCTTTTTACCTCTTTGATTTTATGTAGATTACAGATTCCTTGAAGTGGATATTGTCTCTTCCTGTACCTAACACACTGGTTTGGATGGTGACTTTATGCACTTCCATAACATAAGCAATAGAGACAAAACACAATAAATAATAATGTTGAGTGCACTGCGTGTAACTCGCACTTATTTTTAAATTGAGGCCCCTTTGTTATTTATTTCATCCAATGATACAGCTGTCAGAATGACTTTTTAAACCTATATCAGGTCTATTTACAACCACCAACACTTTACATCACAGGAATACCTATTAAATTAAACAGAATTGCTGACAGTAGAATATGATGGTCATACTGAAATCAGACCCTCGGCCTAATAAGATTATCAGCAGAACGAGGATTCCAAGTTCTTTGTCCATTTCAGTCCATTTTTTATTTCTTCCCAGGATGAATTAATTATTAATGAGGAATCTGTATGAATAAGCTGTTCTAGGCCAGCCTAATAAGATACGTCAAAATGGCTTGTTAAATATTAAAAAAGCACTCAAAGCTCTATTCATTTTAGGACTATTGGTATACAGCCTTGCTGGTTTTGTGTTATTTCTATTTTTAAAGGCTGTTAGTGACTTTTGCCAGTTACTCTATCAAGTCATTTATATACCATATTAAATATCTAGAAACTAGAACTACAATCTGAGGTACCATGAAACAGAAAGAAAGACAAGAGGACAAATACAAATGCTATTGAACCCAAGTGTACATTGATTTTTATTATACACACAGAGCCAAATAATGCTACCAGTTGGTATTTTTCCAGTCAGCTTTCACCATTTCAAAATCATACAAATTTAAGGAAGCAAAGTACTTAGGGAAACAGTGGCAACCATCTCACAGACTGGAGAACCGTAGTCTCCACAGTTCTGGTTTCACAGTTCTGTGGTCTGGAGAATGCTTAAGCTTGCTGAGGAATGAACTGGACTTTCAAATATTTTTTGACAAGTCACACTCAACAGCTGTGGCATGTCACCTCTCTATACCCACACATACAGCCCTGTTATTGACCAAACTCCACAGAAAGAGGTCTCCATATCATACAATGCTTTTCTGGGTGGTTTGTTTTTTTTTTTTTTTTTTATTCAGAATCTTCATAGACTTCTGCATTAGCTCTGCATGTAGCATACTCCACAACCGGCATCCCCATGCTGCTCTACAACTCCAATATCCGGCACCTCTGTATTGCACAACGCGACTCCATATGGAATATACTTTTGATTCTAGAAGGCTTTTTCCACTTAACTCAGTAGCAAGGATGAAAAGTTCTTCTCCTTCATAGGACTCTGTACTGTGATCTTTTCCTAAATAACATCAAATTTTGTGTTCTTTCCTGCTCCACCTCCATCCTGCAGCACAATTCTTCCTCCGTGTATGCTGACACCCAGAACTTTTTACTCCAATATACATATAACTAAGGAAATGTGACCACCAAGATCATTCACTGCTTTGACTTTGGTACCCCTTCAGTTGCACTGCTCCTCACTTTGTAAGATCTGTAAAGGCACTTCTTTGCTATGTTATACAGAGAGTAAAAAGGCATCAGCTTTTGCCACTGTTCTATGTCATGCCATCTTGAATATTTATTAAGAAATAAACCTAGCAGGTAAGAAGTGACATGCAAGGAAGTGCTCTGTCATTTATAACATGTTTAGGATATATATTTGCAAAAAATCATCCTAGTCTTTTCCTTCAAATCTAAATAAAACTTCTCTGCCATATGCCTACAGAAAAATCTAACGGCTGGACATTAGATTTTCTGGAGGACTGTGGTGTTATTTTTCATCATTTCCTTTTAGTTACCTATTTGGCTTTTATTGTTAGTTGTATAAAGAAAAAAACAAAAACACACATACCCATGTTAGGCTTTTTATATTTAAGTTCTTGAACAGTGCCCAATACAAAAGTGTACCGAGCTATAGGAAACGCCATAGTACTAGGAAGAACGGGAACAAGGGATATCATAGACCCCGCTGACATCAAAATAACAAAACAGGTTACAGGGTAAGAAAAAAATATTCTACTGGCACTGCCATAACCATAATCTTTAAGTGTAGCAAGAGATAGTAAGCAGGTGATATTTTCCAGCATTAGCAAATGACTGCTCTAGCCACTCTATTTAAGAGCATTTCAAACTGGCTTTACTTTGCCTGTGTAATCAAAAAGAACAAGGTGATTCAAACTACTAATATCCATTTTAGGACAAGTGAGCCCATCAGCTACTTCTTACCTGAAATAAAAATCTTTCTTCACTTATTGGTCAGTCTTCAGAGGAAAATTGGTTTGGGTCTGACTTGAATTAAGTGCTTGCTCATTATTACCACCTTTGGTTAGGAACCAAATGTTATGACTGACAACCAGATCTTTGTACTGGTGCTATTTTCTTAAAACTTAGGCCAACATCAAGGAGATTACTTCTGTGCCTCTTAAAAGGCTCATATAGAACATGATATGCAACACATAGGGACTCATTGTTCAGAATAGGAAAATATAGATGTACAGTTTTGCCAATCAGACACGCTCCTGAGTAAATAGAAATCAACATCTCAAAAACCATTTTTCAGCTGACATTTCTATACTTACTGCTACACTATCTTGTGCAGTCTACTAGCTTCTGGGTACTCCAAAAGATCCTCTGCTGAGAAGTAATTACAAATGGCATCTTTTAAAGAGGGTAGACTCACTGAACAGCTGTAAGTTTTCACAACTTCATTTTTGTATATAGAACAGCATGAGCAGAGTCTTGGGCCCAATGAGGCAATAAGGAGTGAGAAAAAGTGTGAAAGAACGGCACGAAGTCAACCATGAAATGGAAACTCTTAGGGAGCTGAGAACAGCCAGAAGTGGCTGGCTGAGTTTACTCCCCTATAGATTATGCAACTGGGAAAGGTTATATTCTAACCAACAAAGGGTGGGGAGGACCCAGTGACTCCCAGGTATCAGAAAAGTAGTAAACCAGCTATGTCAACAGAAGAGAGCATTGAGTTGTTCAACTAAGGCTTTATTATATCAAAGAGAAATGAGGTAGGAACTGTTGAAAATTAAAATCAGTTCTATTTTTTTCCCCGCCTTGCTTTCAGAATGTGTAAATCGCAGTACAGCAACTCTACTTAGTATTTGCAAAGTTCCCATAAATAGTACGTTGACACTATGCCTGGGCCTGTAGGATTTCTGGAACACACATTTAAAAAATAATTTCAATAAATGGATATCGGGAAGATGGAGGAACACACAGATCCAAACCCCAGTTTTTCAAGAAGAGTTTTAATCGCATTCCTAGTAAATCTGTTGGTACCTTTAATTGGCTTGGTTATTTTTTGTTATTTGTTTAATCTTTTATTTTATAATATATAAGTATTTATATATATATAATTTATTTTCTATTCTATATAAATAAAATAAATATAAAAAATAATTTTAATAAAATCAATATTGTTGGATACTTAAAAATAAATCTCTGGTAACTTTTATTGGGAAAGTCAGTGGTGGGAGGAAGGCAGAAGAGGGGTAAGCCAAAACTGTTTCTTCACAGTCAGACAGTATGTCCTTCTGCCGTCTGCAACTGGCCAGACTGTTTCCTGGGTTTTTACTGGGGAACTAAAAATTTTAGGTGGGAGACTATTTTCAGTTACAATCAAACAGCGCTGAGTCACTGACTTTCCTCAATACTGTTAGCTGAATACAAGGTAACAGAGAATGCCAGCTTCTCTAATGAGAGAATGATCTCAGCACTGATTCAGTTATTTGTTCATGATATATAGTACAGTTTAGCAGGCAGCAAATGCTTCTTCGGTATGGTATCAGAATTAAAGGAATGCTCTTGCACTGTACGTCAAGAATGCAATACAAAATTTTAAGGGCTACAGTCTTAAAGGCTCATCAAGTCACAATTTAACTTCACTTTCATTGGGATGTGAAAAATATGTCCAATACTAGGACTAAAAGCTTTTGAAGTACTGTGTTGCCTCTGATGTAATTCATAAGTCATAACACCAAGGGAGAAACAGGTTTTTTGGATACATGCGCCTGTGAATGTGCTACATACTTAATTACTTCACATGGAAATACTAATATTCAAACATATTTTACTTTGAACAAACACATCTAGTTTTGCCCAGAATAGATTTATGAAAGTAATCAGAATACGAAGCCTAGTATTTCTAAATCTGTCCTATAACAGCAAGACACTGACTGTAGCTAGCATTAGAATGTATTTGCGTAAAAGGAATGTTTTTTGATTCTCATTGCTACATCCTTTTTAACGAGTTTTTTGGTAGCAGAAACAGGTACTGACATTTGAAACTTTAACTTTATATAGGACCTGTGCTGATTTTTCACTGGGAAAAATATACATTCCAGAACACCACACACTTATTTTGATAGAGAGCACTGAAGCAGTTCTCTTACATATTTTTTTTTTTTTTAAAAACTAAAGTCCAAGGTTGAGGCTTTTTATACAACTTTTCATTCTGTGCAGAGATTCATTCTTACAGGTTCTCAAATGACATAGCAACTATGTTTCTTGTCACTTTACATTTGTTTCTGTGAATAACAGAACGTGATATAATCTCACATACCTGGAAGTTATAGCTCTGTTTCTGCCCCAAATAATTTTTAAAAAGGGACGTTTAAAAATATGTTTTGACAATGTATTTTTAATCATTGTCAGTTCCTAGAAGATGTTATGCAACACAGACACAATATACTGTCAAAGTTAATAAAATGGGTGAATATTTCAGAATTTGACAGTATATCTGACATATAGTAGTTGAGTTCAAATTAGAACAATTTCTCCACAATTTCTCTGTGGCTTATCCTACTGCTAGAATATTGGGAAAGTTACAAATTATGGTCAATTATTATTCTAATGATCTCCTAAATTCATGTATCTAATACAGTATAGAGATGGCTGAACACTAAAGTGAACTTGCAGCATATGGCTGTTCTTTCAGTGTCTTAGCATATGTGAATAAGGAAAGGTAACATAAGGAAGAATCTCTTCTGTGTTGGATGAAATTTTCTCTAGAAGCCAGAGCTCAAGATATACATCTTTTTCTAAATCCTGCCTAAGCCGTGAAATCAGACTTGATGCATAGACCTTTCTTATGCGTAGACCTTCTCCTGCTCTTCTTTTTTACATAGGGTGAAACTTCACAAATAGGTGCAAGGCAGGCATTAGAAAGGGAAATAAAAGATAAAAGAAACCCTACAGTTTATATGAATTTATATAGTTTAACTGATTCCCTCACTTGTCTTTTTTCTTCGTGCCCCCAAAAGTAGGGGAGGAGGAAATCTTTCCCATCCAAACTGAAAACATGACATTTTTTCAACTGTTCATTTCAATTCAATTTTAAACCAGAACTTTGGAAAACTCCAGCCAATGTAAAAAACTTAAAATAGTAAAGAGGCATTTTTCATGAAGATCAAGTTTCTATTCAAAAGTCTAAAATAGACTCAGTAAGGGGAGCTGTAGTGAGGTTGCCAGGCTGACAGATGAAAGTGTACTGTGACAATTTGTCCTGGCCATGAGAGGCAGCTCAGTGCTTCTCAAGCCTGGTATTTAAAAACTCAGCAATCTCCTGCCAAAGTGAGAGAGTTTAAGAGTCTCAATTTAAACAGAAGCTGTGAAAATGAAGCTGAAATTTTTAGCATCAGTGGCAGGGAAAATACATGGCACAGGTCAAAAAAAATCACCCACCTCCTCTCAGTTTTCTGGATAATGTTGTACCTGCTTTCTTCTCCTAGTATTCTCCTTCTTCTAGTACTACGTTATCCCCTTCCTGTAGTCCTGCTCAATGAGTCCCCAGATTCCTTCAATATCCAACAGGTATCATTTTTCACCATCACTATACATTACTTTATCTAAAACATTATAAGCACTTTTCAAATGGAAACCAGAAAAAAAACCCCTCTTCCCCACCAAAAAACCCTTCTTAGTTCCATTATATATAGTTCTGGTTTCAACAGAATTATCTTCCCTTCTACATACCACAGAATTTTACCCTAGGAAAGCCAACATACAAGAACAGAATAACTGTTTGAATACCTTAGCAGTGTTGAGAACTCATTTTAAAGACAGCACCCCACAATAGCTAAGAGCTTCCCTATTTTCCGCTGCATAGGCTTGGACTACATGTGCACTGAACTTGTGCACTAATACTTGCTGAAGTGGGTCCTCTTGCCCTCTTCAATTTTTTTCAATGAAGCCTTTTATTCAGTTACCTGTTGCTTCTGAAGAACACAAATTAAGTTTATAATTTATATACTGGAACATTAAAGCATTTGATTTCACTTTACCAATATGTTATCTGAGTGATAAATGGAATGTCAAGACATCTTAAAGGCCTGTAAGCATGCTTGGGGTCACTTAGTTACATCCTTTCCCTAAAGAAGCACTAATGACCGACTTGGAATATGAACATTTGAAAGAAATTTTTCATCCATTTTGACGGTGTAATTTTTGTCTGTTTTCCTCTCTCTCTTATTTACATTCTGCTTTTCTTTTTCTCTTATCCTTTTCCACAGCTCTTGTTTTTTCTCCAATCCTATCTATACTTTTCACTCTTTCCCTCATATTTACCCCCATCATCTACTCTAACAAAACATACACGTTTTCTTCTCTTTACCAAAATTGTTAGATCTGAATTCTTAAAATGTTTAAAAAGATATAGGATTGCTTTTGGTGATTAGGGACACATAACACCAACCATAAAACATGTCTAAATCAATACACTTCCACATATCAGAACAGCATGTGGCAGTACAGCATTATGAAATCTATAATTGCATCAAACCCGTGATTTCCCAATAGCTCTACCTCTATAATAACTAATTTTAAGCAGAAAGTCCCATTGGTGACCTACAAAAGAACGAACTGAAATGGGACATTTCTCTGAGTAATGCTAAGTTGATGCTGCAAGGGCTACACTCCACATTGTAGCGTGATTTATTGTACATTTTTGTCACCACAACCGAGAATAATGACTTAAAAATCATTTGTAAGGGCTGCCTTTTCCAGAAAATTTGAAGAGGATTTTTGTCATTGTTATTTCTATCATTTACCAAAAAAAGCCCAGTTCTTGCAGCCTGATATACAGAACAGAGCAGAGAACAGAAAAGGGTAAAATATTATAAGGGTCAAATTCAATATTTAGAGATATGTAATTGATACCCTGGGACCTCTATATATATACATCTAAGACTTAAGCACAGGATGTTTTAGTTTTTAAGGCTACTTCAGAGTTTAATCTGAAATGCACAAGGAGGATAAAAGGTTCCATAACGGAACCCTGCTGTAAATAATTGTCGTGTTTCCTCCTGTGGAGAGGGAAATGTACAGTCATGAAGAGAAAGTTGGGATAATTTCTGACAGCTGTAAGAATAAGAAAATACACGGTTAAACCTTTCCATTCAGTATTCTGAATCACAAGATTAAATTACTTAGAGGAAAAACCTTTCAAGAATATTTGGTTATAGAAATATTATTCACAACTGCATTTTATCATGTCACCTGACTGCCTAATATAAACCAGATGAAATACATTACACAGTAATTGTATAACTCATCATATATTGTAGCTATCTATTATAATTATAATCACATGTGACCATCCTCCAGGAAAAAAAAAATCATAATGTGTGGATAGTGCCTCCCCGCCCTGTTATGTGAAAGCCACCTCCCCACGACCACCATAGCAGGTGGCAGCAGGGGGAGGGCTGTGGCTGCATGAGGAAGCCCCAGGGCCCCCCCAATCCCCAGGACATCGCAGAGTGCTGCCTGGACTCCACAGCTCCTGAGCCAGGCCTTGGGCCAGGCTGGCCAGAGGAAAAAATACAACTTTATGCAATCTTATCACTGGATCAACAGCGGCATGAGGTGCAAGAGCCCTGTATTAAATGAAAAGATAACTTTGTACTTGTCATCTTCTGTACAAACCTATTTAAACCAAATTAAAAGAAACATAGAAAAACCTCTGATTTCACTTATCTTTCTTGCAACAAGAGGAAAAATAGTACAGCGATTATCCCGAGTGCTCTCTAAAAGACTTAAGGAAGATAGCAGTTTCATTTTGAATTGTGATATCTACTGTCCTCCTTTGCTTTATAAATATGTGGGTATTCAAAGGCACATCAGTCCACAGTCTCTGAGTGGGAAGAAGCCTGGACTCACAATCCAGCTTTACTTAATCTGAGTAAACGATGCATTAGCAGGAAAGCTAGTGCACCAGCAGCTACCTTGAT
Organism: Morus bassanus; assembly: GCA_031468815.1. Taxonomy (NCBI): domain Eukaryota; kingdom Metazoa; phylum Chordata; class Aves; order Suliformes; family Sulidae; genus Morus; species Morus bassanus. The sequence goes on from CM062583.1 coordinate 12,570,295, forward strand.
GATGGCTCCTCTTATTCCCATGGTAGAGTTTGATCTCAAACTCCAGAAAGACTAGTAGTCAGTAATTTTAGCAGAAACCCCATGGGCCTCAGAAGCTCCTGTTCCTAAGTACACTCACCCTATGGTATAACCCCCCATAGGCACGTGTGGAAAAGTATGTTGATTCACACACTACCAGTGCTTTCCCACTACTAACCACGGCAAGCCCCAAGGATTTGACCTCTGCTGAATTCAAAAGCACATGCCATCAATGTGGGCTCCTAATCTCTTTGTCACAGGACCGTTAATGGCATTCCTAAAAGCAGATAACATTTTTTTCCTCTTTCCAAATTTTTAGCACCGAAGTTGGAGTTACTACACTACTTTTAGAGTATAAGTCATTGTATAACCTCAATTTTGTTAAAAGCCCAAGGGTGCATTTCTTTCCTTGTGCAAAACATTCACTTTATACAAGGGAAAACAAAGAAAAAACAGTTTTATAGGTTGAGTAGAAAAGAGAAATTAAATCAGTGCCATTACAGTTTAAGTTTTGTTATAAGAGATTATGAAATTACTCATTCACTCCCATTAGCAGGAGGAACCAGGTTTGCTTTCATGTGAAAGCATTATACAAAAAGCTCCTATTCTTGTGGTATTTCCCTCCCACATATTTATTTATCTATTAAAAGCATCACTAATTATTTGCTATTAAGAATGAGCTAATTAGATCTTGCACTGCGTGAAAGAGATACAAAGTACATAACTCAAGTTGCATTACAATAGCTGCAAACAAATGAAAAACTAAATTAAGAGTTCCACGAATAATGGAAGAGCTGACAATAACAAACCAACTATTTTGGTTAACTTGAATGACAAGCTAATTTACAAACCTACGTAAAACATCCATATCAACAACAAAATTAAATCAACCCAAATTTATCATATTTGACTTTTGGTAAATGTAGTAGCTGAACAACCTGCAGGGGAAAGTACCTCAAATACATAATATCTATTTAACAAATAGCTCGCTCTGCCTCCCTTGTGACTGTATTTAAACCAAGAAGTTATAATTACAGAACTTTAAAAAAATATTAATCTGCCAATTATTGTTGATTTACATTGTTAAATTTATAGTTGAGGTTTAAAAGACTAAAAATATTCCAATAGAATAAGAGTGGCTGGGGTTTAATATTTTTATTTGAGAAATTACATATTTTGAAATTAATCTCCCTGTATTTATACCATCAAATTTCACCTGGCACCTTGGGAAATGTATAATGTAGTCAAGGAAGCCACATGAATTGTTATTTTTTATTTTATATTTTTAGTTTTGATAAGCATAATCCTCTTTCCAAATCCATTTTTAAGAATAACAATTTGTATAAGGACTTGAAGTAGTCTCTTGTCAAGTCTGTGGCCCCATATCAGTATCACCTTGCCTCTTAGCCTCCATTCATACGCTTAGAAATTTTCTTTGCACTGTTTTGGAGGATAAGTAAGAGGCAGGTAATTTTTAAACCTCACTGTGTTCTGCTTTGGCTACAATGTACTCTCTGGATTGGTACAAGTGCCAAAAATGAAACCATCTTTGACATGGTTCACATTTTACTGATGAGTTAGTTATCCTTCACATACAAAAAGTTGCAGCTAATAACGAATCTGCAAGTGGAAAGAGATGGATAGTCTGATAGGTATTTGCCTTTCAGCCAAAACAAGACAGAATACAAGGTTTAGGCTCCAGTTCTTCAGATATCTAACAAAAACCTATCTTATCCTACTAGCAACTCCATCTAGTAATTCTTACCTGTTCAATCTTTTCTTATGAATAAATTTTAAGTAATTATTGACTTTTAATGCATTCAATGTCTCTTCAGTCATTAACATAATTAGCACTTTCAAAAGGAAAATGAATCTCTATAAATGAAGTCATAGAAAAAACACTGCCTTCCGTATTTACAGAACTTGAGCCATTAATGTTTTGAAATTCTGATCCCTTAGCGTATAGTGGGTTAGATAGCCAAGATCTTCCGGAGTACGCAGATAAGGCATAAACATGCCAAGATTTCAATACAGCAGCTGTATATTCAAAAAATTCCTTTGTTGGAAAAGTTACATTTCTTTGTCCTTCTTTTCTAAGTATAAGTTCTATTACAATCAGATATTGTACGTGTAATTTACTAGAAAATAATTTAGAGGCATAGTTATGAATATTGCAAAACATGCAGTTCTCTAAACCAATAGTTTAGCTCAAATACCTAAAAGCAAAACAAACAGTTGTCAAATTCCAAGCCAAAAGGTAGTCATTCAGTAGTATGTAAATCTCACGCATCAAGAATACAGGTGTCCTTTGCCTATGTTGTAGGGATGATTGCCAATACTGCCAAGGCTATTACAGATCCTTTTTTTGTTTCAGACTAAAAAACCAAAATCTCTGCTTCCAAGGAAAAAAAAAAGCAATAATGGGCAAGTTTTGTAATCTTTTATACACATGTGTGTATATATACGTGTATTTATTAGGTTTTCTTTCTGACTTCAGTAAAACACATACTTATACTTCGAAGCGCTTCTGATGGACAGCTGCATTGCTTTTATGCTGAGAATATAGCAAAGGAATGCAAGATTCCTGGCCAGAGTCTATGCTACAATTATATCACGATTTTTATTTAAAACAAAAAACCGAAATTTTATTTTTGTCTATTTTGGCTAATAAATGGCATGACTCCTTTTGATGCATGTAGCTAGCTAGAATCTCAGTGCATGAAAGAAACCCAGGTAAAATTAAGAAATTATATACCTGCAGCAACATACTACAGGCAAGTTGTTCTGCAAGGAGTGGAACTAACAAGTTTGGTTTTCTGTGGAGATGCATCTCGTGGCTGAGTGTTTTGGTAGTGAATAAGCAGGGGCAAGGTGTTTCTTCCAAGGTGTCTTGTATTATAGTAAAGACCATGACATGAAATGAACACAGCGAGTCTTTTGAAAGCTTAATCAATAGTGCTCACTGTCAGGAAAAAAATCTCCAAAATATTGTTCCTGTAACCTCAGAAAATTATGAAGGATTTTTTTTTTAAATTATTATTAATTTTTTGTTCAGAATAGGAGAGCACTTTAAAGGTCAGTCACCTGCCAAGATGCAAAGAGAAAACAACCAAATAAAGAACAAAGCGGTACCAAGACTGAAGGACGCAGTCAGGATTTTTCTGATGGAATTGATCTATTCAGCCAATGAATTTTGAACAAAGTAAGCCCCAATAGAAGGCAATGGAATACAAAAGTTTTTAACTGCTCAACTATTAATGTTCATCAATCTGATGACCAGTATGTCTTTTTTTCTGATGTTTGGCTAACCAGTACCATTTCGGTATTGATTACAGGACTGACCAGAGGAAGACCCATAAGTTTCCCATCCTATGAGGTTTCTCAGTGATACCAATGCCAAGCTGATATATTTCAACTTTATATCACATTTATATTGTATGAGAGCTGACTATTAAGTACATCTGAAGCCAAGAAGAGAAAAATCACTCTGCACTAGATTCCTGAAAGGAGAACAGCTGGGAAAGGCACATACAAGAATTTCATTTGCTAAACTGGGATTTCAAAGTGTTTCAGTTCAAGTTTTCAGCGATCATGTACAAGAAAATCATGTCCCATCAACAGCATTCCATCTTCAGTTTCTTTGATGCAATCTATAGGGTGTCTCTATAGATACATCTTTGAATTTATGAGTAGCATGCGTAGCTCTAGGCTGTATCTGTAACTTCAGTATCAAGGCTCATTACCAATCTCCCAAGTCATCCAGTCTTCCTCAGTTGTGAAAATGTAATAAATTGCTTTTTTCCCCCTAGTGTATTTAGCACTCATGGAAAGTGACAGATTGACAGCCTGGGAGACTGAAGTATTGTTTAAATCACAGAGAAAAGTAACGAAGAGGCAATGACAGACTAAGGAACCAAAACCAAATTAACCCTTTGCTCAAATAACCAGCTGAAGAGAGAATAGCAGAGTCTAAATGGATCAGTCAATGGCCTACTGACAACAAAGAGCTCTTAATTGTTGGTGGTGAATATCAAATAAAATATAAAACCCACACTCCAGCATACATCTATATTTGCATATGTGTGTGTTCAGCAAAATGTTTGGCCAGTTTATGGTAAAATCATGGAGAAAATCCCTAACCAATCAAACATTTGACACATCAGCTCCTTCAGAAAGTAAAAATTGTCAGCTGTACTGTAAGCTGAATGGCTAGAATATAAAAAAGAAAAAAATACTACTGGGAAATTTTCACATTTTACTCATTTTTGTTGTTGTTTTTTAAAGCAGGTTTGAAACAATTTAAGACCTAATGTCTAAAAATTAAATATTCAGCCTTTGCACAGCGCATAAAATTTGATTTGGTATGAATAGTGTTTACAAGTCTATCTCTTCTGCTAATATTTGTTTCTCAAAAGTTTATGAAAGATATCTTGCCCCAACTTGCAGCATCAAGATGCAGTAATGAGTCCGCAATGGTATAGAGTCTACCTGCTTACCTTCTGAAGCAAAAAAGAAAATCTAAACAACTAAGCAACAGAAAGTTTCCAAAAAAAGTGCCCAGTTAGAATTTCTGGGGTAGAGGAAGAGGGCTTTCTTTTAATAATTTGGCTGCAAAATTTGTAGGCCTTCTCCACTTCATTTGCAAACGAACCACAGAACACACAAGAAATTGGTTTGGACACAAACTAAACAAGCAGAACCAGATGAGTGAAACATTTGCACACCAGCAAAGGAACTGTGTTTATTCAAGCATTAGAAGCAAGTCCTCTGAGGTCTAACTCTAGTGTTCTATTTTATATGCTATGGCTAAGTAATAGTAATTGCCCAACCCTGTGGAGGAGAATGAGCCTGAAAATTAGATAAAAATGTCACAGCTGGTCCTAGTAATAGACCTGACTCATCACATGTGTCCTGAAAACAGGCTGTAGGCATCAAGAGTGAAAGGTTCTGTGCCAGTGAGGACACAAACACAGAACATGCCTGAAGTATTTTCTCACCCTGGGAATCGGAGCTGGCTACTGTGGTCCAGAAAAAGAAGTACCCTAGGTTTTTGAAGAGTCACTCCTATAAGGAGTCTCAGTGAAGTTTCTATCTGATCTTGCAGACAGAAAAACCTTTTTTGTCCTCTTTTGTGAAATAAAGCTCTTGATGGATGTATTTATTCTCTGAGAAAAATTGTGACTTACTCCCTACTGGGCACAGAAGGGAAAATAACACCTGATTTCTGTGATCTGGAAGTGTGTCATCGTATTTATCACAAAAAATGCTACATTAATGCAAGGATCTGAACAAGACTCTGGTGCTTGGTCCTAGAGTTGTGGCTAGATTTATTTATATTACCAAAGACTCTGGGTCAGATCTTTAGTTGACTTTAATCAGTGCCTCCGAACAAACCTAACTTCGAATGGCTATAGAAGGATGTAGAAATGCCACTGAAAATAAATTCTGACTCTGAAGACACTCCAAGAACAAACTCTACCACAGTGGCAGGGATAGTAAATCAAGCAACACTTTTTAGACAACAGGCTGGTAGTTAACCATTGACTTTATGAAGAGTAACATATATCACTGACAAGTCTGAAAACCAATACATGTTTTTCTGCACTCCCTTTTTACATCCTGAATATCAAAAATACACAAAGGGCTAATGAGATTTGAAGAGTAGTTTTGAGGTTATTTTCAGTTTAATTTCAACATTAAAATCACAATTGTGCCCACATTTATTTTTAAATTCAGTTATATTTTGTGATAAGAACCATGAAATATTATTCCCTGAAATAACAAAAAGGTAACATTCAGAACTGTAATTCCCAACTTCAAGTAACAATCATAGCAAAGCAGAGACTATTTGTCTCTGTAAATAGAATGCAAACTATCCTGACTTTCAGGTTCAGTAGAGCACACTGGACTTACCTCCTAAAAAAACCAAAACCAAAAACAAAAAAAACCAGAACAAAACAAACCGAAACAAACGGGATTTCTTTCACCAAAATGAATTTCAACTGGAAAGATGCATCACAGAAGAACTGTCAGTGTAGGTGACAGTGTACGTTAATGTCCTTCATCCTCTCCCCTCTCCTCACATTGCGTGAACAGACTCGACCACTTGTTCTACCAACATGCATCACTGATGCTCTCCACAAGTACGTACTTCACTGGCAAAGGGCCTTCTCTTGAGAATGAATTTCTAAGTATTGATGTGAATGCCCACTTAATTTGATAATACAATACATAGGTATTGTCACTGATGCTAGTTGTTTCACACTGTTTCTTCTTAACCTCCTTCCACAAATATGTAATATATGTTCAAGAACACCAGGGTTGTCTAAAATGTTTATTAGATTAAGTTTGATAAAGCATGGGAGAAGAAAGTTTTGTTCTAGTTTCAGGTCTTCAGAAAATTGCAATGGAAAACAAAACCAAAAGAGATCAGTTCTAGCAAAGCACAGATAACTCTGTTAAATGAAATGATCTTTAAAGCAGAGCTGATTGTAAGGGCAACCTGACTGTTCAGCTGAATTGAACTCCTTTTTGAAATTTTGCGTTGCTGAAGTTACAAGCCTACAGCAGCCAAGTCCAGTGGTCTTAACCCGAACATTTTGACAGTTCCAGCAATGAACTGTGGACATGACTGCCTAGAAAGCTTTATACAACTCTGGGCTTTCTCTTGTAAGAAACACATGCGCTGCTCTGCTATACAGTGCATTTGTCACTTGGGAGCTGCACAAATGTCTGACAGGCTCCTCCACTCCGAGCCACTCTGGGACACGCTGGTTGCTCTTATGATTTCCAGTGGGCTGATGTTTCTTCCCTTCTGTTATATTTTAATTTCTCAAGTGGGTGGCAAAAGCAGATGTTACCATATATACATACATATATATACATATATGTATATATATCGTCCCATCTTTCTCATATCATTCTGAAAGAAACAGGATATTATACTTAAGGCTTGATTCAGTCTACAGATTACATAAATATATGTTTACCCACATGCATGCATATTCAACTATGTATATATATTTTAAAAACATATGGCAACAGTACAACAGTACATATATATAATGTATAACACATATACAGACATATGATTGCGTAGGGCAACATACATAATTTTCTAGATTAAACCAAGACCAAAGCATAATGTGCTACATGTTTCAGAATATGTAGCATTCTGAATAGCAGAACGTACTGTATACATATACGTTGCACATGAATTTAGACTTCTTTTTCCTCAACTATATTTCTGGAACAGATGATACAGAAGCTTGTCTGGCACCACCTGTTTTCTCTTTCTCCTATAATACCATCTCTTTATTTTATGTACATGGGGAAAACTCGGGAAAACCTGAATGGCAAGAAAGGACTGAAGACTGCCCACAGAGAACACCCTAGACAATAAGGATTCAGTACAGTAATTTTGGATAGTATAGAGAGTTCACTGCTGTCACAAAAAGGTGGGGTTGCCCCCAGTAATGTTATCAAAGCTCAACCTATCAAATTAATCGCCTAATTTCCTTCAGATCCCTAGTACCCTTTCTCCTTCAGTAACTAAGCATTAGAGCTACCAAAATGTAGTGGGAGTAAAATGCAAGACCAGAGGGATATTTGAAGTAAAATACCTATCTTTCCCCGTGCAGATGCAGCCATTTTCTTTCACTGTTACAACAAAATATTTGGTAATGTGCCACTAAATTTCTCTTGAGTGCTACTACTTCTATTCATTTAGTGTACCACTTCGTGATGACTGATGAACTGGCCACCAGACCACTAATACCCACCACAACAGAGATATGATAAAGTGGAAAAATCCCTATAAAGTATATCTGTATTAATGCAACAATTTTTCACAGTTCTCTGTCAGCAATCTTCACAAATTACTACATCAGTCTCAAGAAAACAGCAAAAGAAAAAACCCTAAGCTTGATAAAACATAGGCTATTAGTTATACAACATTTCTTGTGTCTTGATACGGTCCTGGCTTTAACAGTGATTATCTTTTTTGGTCAATAAAAGCATAAATCAAATATGCCTTTATACCAAGAAACACTACAAATTACTAACAGACCTTTAAAAAATGTAATAAATAGCTGCATAAGTAAAAGCACTGGAAAAACATTAAGCTTATATTATTCTCTGTATTAAGCTTAAGTCCTACCATGGTGAAATGCAGCAATTGTGATTTACTAAATGTCAACTTAAAGAATTGCTTAGGGGTTTCTTTGTTTGTTTGCTCTTTAGAGTTCAGAAATTCTTCTGTAAGAGCAAGAAATAAAAATCACTCAAAGTGTTTTAAAAACAAAAGAAAATTCAGGTGGACTGCCTGGCAGCTAGAAATGAAAATTACATATAATTCAAAGCTGGCATTTGTATTACTACTGTTATTTTCCTGGAAATAATAAACTTTTTTTTTTTCTTTTTTTAAAGAAGAGATACAGAAATTAAGAAAGATGCATCTTACGCTTTTGTCAGTAGCATGTGTTAAGAGGGAGAAAGAGACAGAAAGACCAAGATCCCTAATAGCCAACAATTACATAATTAGGAGGAGAAGGGATTAAAACACAAGCGCTGCATATCTCAAACGTGCATGTGGTTAACTGAAGGATGAAAATGTAAAAGAAAGACTCACATTCCAAAAGCTAGGCAAATAATCACATTTTTCAGGCTTTTAAGTAGCATTTGTCATGGTGGTAAGGAACCCGACATAGTATTTAACAACATTTTTACAGAGAACATTCCAGTCTGAGTCAGTCTACTAGAATGACTAGAACATTACTATACTCACACTGAAAGCACTTCTATTCATTCATGAAGTCGTACATGTTTTATTTTTTTAAATCATAAAATGAATATTCCAAAGGGATTGCAATGCAATTTACCGTCATCAACTAACCTCACAACTGAATCAACCTTCAGCACTATTCTTTTGCAAATGGCAAAAATGACTTTAAGGTGAAATAGCAGTAAGTACGACAGCTGAAACTTCCAGTCTCATAAAACCCAGCAACACACTAAGAGACAACTGCAACTCCACCCACTACAGTAACTGCTAACCACTACCTATTCATATGCTTGTAAAGAGAAGGCAGAACTCTGAAGTCAATTTAATCCTGAATTTATTACACATGCATTGAGATATTGACATTACTATCTGGAGCAGCGATACATGCACAACATGCTCGGGTAGAAGGTGGTTGGCTATTTGGATACCATATGACTGGAGCTTGTGTGCCTTAATTTTGGGAGTACCAATTTAACTGAAACAATTCATCAGCATGAGTAAAGAATATCTTTTCAGTCAGAAAAATTGCTGAATTTAGTCCAGTGCAATGATTTTTTTTGTGTTGTTTAAAAAGAACATTTTTTAAAATATTATGTGAAAATAACGTTGTTATCCAAATGTTTCTTAAAAATAAAATTGTATTACCATTAAAAATATTTTTTCCCTATATCTTGATATTTAAATTTTTTCAGAGACCTTATTTTCTCTGTCCTTCCCATTCTTGCATACTCGTAAAGATGACTTTTATATCCAATGTCATTCAGAATTTCTCAAAAGCATGTAGAACCTGTTGCTGACAGAGAGCCGGATGTTCATGGGATTAGAATACTGTGAAGTCGGTTTTTGTTCTATCACAAGGAGCAGACAATAAAGGTAAGAAATAGAAAGTGATTTCACAGATTCTCTCTAGTAAGCTTTTCCTTCATCAGTCAGTTAGGGAATGATATTAAATCTCTCTGCTGAGTAGTTTCTTTCCCATAATAAGGAGGAGCCTGGCTTTCATTACTCCAGGTATCACAGATAATTCATTTGATTGTAATTGATTTTAAGCTTTACTTTTAGTTGTTATAGAATTTCCTTGGTAATAAAGAATAAACTGTACATTTGTTCTGTAAAAAGGTTGATTTTGCTAAATAAACAACAAGATGATCTACCTTCTCAGCACTTGTGCAGTTTTAGCAACTTACAAAGTGACATTCAAAAACCTGGGTAGGGTTTTGCCTGCAGAGGGTAACATTCATGCGCCAAGTTATCGGCAATGAAGCTTTGGTTTAATCAGCAGGTTCTTCAGTATTTTGGGCTTTCATATTTTTATTTGTTCATGAATTGTGAGTTGCAACACAGAATTATGTAGTGCATATCATGCTTTTGAAAGGAGCATAAAAACAATCAGAAGAACCCCAAATGGTTAAGCAAATAAATAAATATCTTTTTAGCATGTTCTTAATTACACATTCTCTCATAAGGCTACCTTACAACAAACGTGATATTTAGCACAAGACTAAGAAAAGAGTTGAACAAAACACTTCACAGCTTTTGATTGCCATCATTTCTATACTCATGTTTATGTACCTGTAGAACCTGCACTACTCAAGTGACTGGTAGCCAACATTGGAACTGCATCAGTCCTGTGATGTTGTGCGTAAGGCAACAAACCATTGTGCTGAATCCAAGGAGGAGTTTCCATGCTTATCAGAGAGTTTACCAAGTTTATTCCTTCTCTTTTTTACATTAGAAATCTGCAGACACCTCCAGTGGCTTTCAAAATTCAGTTGTCAACATATTGATTAATACTCTCGGCATAAATGACAGTTAGAGAGTGGTTGTTGAGGTTGTTTGAAGCAGCACACCTCTGTCTTCATTTATTTCATTCTGATAGAATTCAGCTGTGCAAAACACACAGCAGCACCTTTACATCAGCTAAGGATCTACAACTTGGTTTTTAGTGGTGAACTGTTCTAGTTTTTAACAAAGTATTTATATTTGCTCCTCATGTGTGAAAGTTCACCTCACTGATGGTCTGATTTGAAAACACCGTAATTTTGCTTTGCACTCACTACAGGGGAAAAAATTACATTCAGTAGCTTTTCATGTATTTTCAGTAATCATGTAAAATTAATAAGATTAGTATTAATTTATTTTAAATGGATTCTGTGGGCATTATTTGGCTGAGGTTTTATCTATTTGGGTAATTTTCTACACAGAGGAAATCTTCCACTTTTTTATAGCATGTACTAAAATAAGCATCCCAAAAATCCAGCTGAAACCTCAGAATGCTTACTTGAATATGAAAGTGATATAGTAGAATATTGTCAGAGGAATGTAAAAATCAAAAGCTATTTCTGGTTCTACTACAACCCACTATCTCCATCTCTCTTTCGAGTCTCTCCTTTTACGGCTCTTGTTTATTTAGTCCATTAAGCTTTATCTGTCATTATAAGCATCATTAATGTAAGTTTTGCTGTAACCACAACAGATGATATCAATAAAGACTATCTTGTTCAAACTACAAGATGGCTTTACATGAATTTTTTTCTTTACACCTTTATTTAATATTCTTTTGAACTTAATACTGCTGAAACTGGGGAGAGAAGTATCACACGGTCACAAAAATGGTTAACATATTTCCCAGTATTTCTTCATGAAAAGACCCGAAACTTGAACCAATTCATACATTCCTAAGCTTATTTTATCCAGAAGTAGTACTTGGCTGGGCATATTTGTTCTGTATGGTTTTGCTTTGCTCTGTTGTGATTTTAGAGAGTAACAAATTAAACTAAGCTAACGTTACCTGACACGTGTGAACTGCATATAGTTAAGTTTGTTGCAGTAATTAAATGTATTGTTTTGAATTAATCTTAAAGGATTTTTAAAAAATGGTTTTAAAAGTAGTAATAATAATATATAGCAAGTTATAATCATTATTTGAGAGATCCATTTATAGAAGGGCCTTTCCCAAGTCCTTCAGACAATACTTGCTGTTATGCCAGACTTCTACTAGGTTTCTGCACATAAAACTAACCTTCAAAATCATATAGTCAATATCAGTAACTTCTTTATGAAACAAAGCAGGCTAACCCAATTAATTAAGACTGACAACTAAAATTTTCATGACCTACAGCATGAGACAGAAGTAGGTGTGGATGCTAAGAGATTTTTTTTATTTTTTTTTTTTTGGGGGGTGCGGGGTGGGGTGGGCGGGGTAGAACCCAAACCTCAATTTCTCAGGTCCCAAGCCTGACTATATGATTTTGTCATCACTCCAATTGTGCCTGACGGCGCTACACTGACATGGCTCAAAATCAAAATGCCTTGGCTGAAGAGGTAATGGGCAAACACTGTGTACAGCACAGTTTTGAGCCTGCGCTAGACTTTCTGTGCGAATTCAGTGACTCTGCAACTTGTTTAATTTGCATGCTAATTTGTGAGCACAGGAAAAAATACAATTATATATTTTTGAACTATTCCTATGACTTAGTGTTTTCAGAGTACAAAATAGACTGTAAATTCTCATTAAAGTATTCTCAGTACTGGATTTTTACATTTTTTTTCCTGGTTTGGTAGAAGAATGACTTATTTAAGCGTAAAAAGATTTATACACAAGCTGTTTTCAGAGTAAAAGTTCATATAGTTGGCTCAGCTATTTAATTAATCAGATTACCTTAAGTCATAAATCAAAGCAACACTACGAAAAAAAAATATTCCTAAGCAGCAGTAAGTAAAATAAGTCCCCCCCTCCCCTCCGCCTTTCCTGTTTTCCCATAAACCTCTGCTTCTTTCTTCCAAATCTCACTGAAGGCTCTGGAATGCATTATTTTATGATCTATATTCAAACAGTACTTTGACTTATTCACTGTATTGTTAAACAATACATAGAAGTATCTAATAATAGATAGGAGCTTTAAACCCATATATGCAAGAGAAAATATCATATATTTTAATTGTAGGAGTTATTTAACTGAAAGTCCTTATCATCTCTGAAACTAAACAGCTCTGTGAAGGAACTTCTATTCATTTGCATATCTTAATCATAAAAAGATAACATTTTCCTTAGATTTGCACTGGGAGATGTAGTATACAGCATGCAATGGATCATCTAAATCCTCTGCATTCAGAAAGCAGCACACTCTCTACTCCCATTCTTCAACTTCATTGACACTCTTCCCCTAAGATTTCTTTCTGGTGTCAATCTTTCAAACCAGTAAACAGCATCGCTAAGGTACCTACCCAAGATATAGCTACCTTTGTGGCACAGTGACACCACCAGACATTTAACATCAGTGGAGACAGTATAACAAAAACACTGCCAAGAGTTAAATAATATTCCCCCCTTTCTGCTAGCATGATTTTAATGGAACTGTAATTTAAGAATTGCCTCTTCTCTTGAAAGCTGACATAATTTAGACAATGCATCCTGAGAGATGAACTTGGTAAACTGAGAGAAACAAAGGATTTAATTTTAACTATAGTATCTGTTAGTATAAGATTTCACTGTAATATTCATTAATTTCCCTGGCTGAAGACAGTTCCTTGAATTTAAAAAACTCAGACTAAATTCAAAGAGAAAATGCAAGTACGCAGTATGACTCTTCACTTTTATGGGCTCTCCATGTCACTAGTGATAACTAAATGAGACTGAGTAAGTAGGGTTCCTCGGCCTTCCACAAGCAGAATCACCTACCCTCAGTTAAAAACCTCATTACTGACAAAAGAAAAGATCTGCTTCAACTGCAGCATGGTTATTTCATTGCTTGTGTTCTGTTTAAAACTGTTTTAATAGCAAACTGTCATCATTAATTCGAGCAGTTATTTCAGCAATAACAAAGCTTATTAGAACACTTTTCTGTGTCACAGGTGGCACATTATGGGATGGAAAGCATACTTTGTAAATAGGAGAGTAGTAGAAAGCTAACCCTTCATTTTCCATTTGCCCAGAATATACATTTTTGTTATTAAAGCTAAAATATTAATAAACATCATCATCATCATTGTTTGACATTTAAAACTATTCTCACCATTATTTCCCTCCTTTTCTTCTCTTCCTTCCCACCCTAGAAAGACAATATGCATATCCTCTCACTTACTGGTCACAGTAGTTGCCTTACCATTGTGCAGCATTAAGCAACATGCCTTAAGGAACATTTTATTCTGGGCAGAGAGGTGGCCGAAACATATTTCCACTCCCATATGACATGACTGACCCACATAAAGAAGGTGGATGGTGCATTTGCAAGACCCTATCTGACAGGGAGTGAGCAAAGGCGCAGTTCAGATGTTGGCAGCTGTCAGAGGCAGACCGGCCCCTCGCGGCAGTCCTTCCTATGAGCATCTTGGGGAAAGTTTGGATGCCAAACTTCACAGACCATCTCAACACAGTTATTAGGGTAGGGAGCTCAGAAAGAAACTGCTGGAGTATTTCAGAAATATTTTCCCAAGTTTCTAGATAAAGTATCTTCCAGCTTACTCCCGATACATGGCATTTTGAAAATTTGCAATGACCCACTTTCTGCCAAAAGTGTCAATATGTCAATATCACAAAGTGATGATACAGGTATTCATATTCTAGGAAATCACGGTGTGACATATCATCTATACACACACAGATACACTGTATGCATATAAAAAATTTTTTCTTTTTCCCATCCATAGAGAATGTCAAATCTGCCAGTAAATTCACATTCTGTCAGTCTTCTGTAATATTATGAAGTTGTAAACCTGTTTTTCTGATGTTTTCCAAGGACAAGTTTTGTTATGGATGGGAAGGATATGCACAAAAATCTTTACTAACTGAGTGTAGGGACAGAAGGTAGAAAAAGTAGCTGAGAGATAATTTCTCCATACAGTTTTAGATTCTTGTGGTTCCTGGAGGTTTATAACATAAAAATGCAGCTTTTCCTCTGTTTTCAAGATTTGAGGTGGGAAAGGTACCAGAAGATAACAATTCTAGCCAGTTATAGCAACTTGTGTTTTCTAACATACCTTATTATTTAGTAAAGAAGGTATTATAAAAGGCCCCAGTAATACAATCATGCTTTTTTTAAGCTCTTTTCCCAATTTAAATTACCTAACCTTTTTGTATACAGTTATATCCCAGTGCAACTCTTAACACTGCACTTTTTGTAAAGGAGTTCTTAATTAAAAGACCATGACTCCTGTTCAACAATTTGTGTATTGCTGTACAAGTAGTAATCTTATGTTGTTTCTATATGGCATAAATAAAATCAGCAGAATCCTAAGGTATTCTGCAATGTCCTCCCTGCATTTTCAGATTTATTTTTAAGTTTTACGTATTTGATAAACCAATACAGAATTGTTTTACATCATAGATATTCATACCCATAAATTGAAAAGAGAAGTAATAATTACAAATTTGTTTGACTTACTATAGAACAGAAGCAGTACAGCACTAATTGGTTGCTTACCAGTGGCCTGAAATTGCTAATTGACTGGTAAGGCACTAATTTGTTAACTCATTAGGTAGGAAACTCTTGGCTACAAAATCATACTGAATAAATATTAGTATCCATTTGGAAAAGGTCAGGTACATTCTTTTTTATCATTACATTCTAACTGCTTTTTTGTAACTCAGTGAATATCAAAAGACAGGTTATTCTTAATGTACCTCCTAGCAAAAATATTTACTACAGTACCACAATTCTCAAAAATGGAAAAGAAAACGGAATATCAGATACTCTTATAAGCGAGAGCAGGTATAACTTGATTTTATTTCCCAGACTAGGATGAAAATCGCTGTATCTCTTTTATTCAAAATCAAGGGGAAAAGATTTCACACTAGAGCAATTCTTACTTCCAAGTGAAAAACAGACAAACTCTCTGCTGCTTTAATTCCACTGGCTTCAAATAACAGGCAGCGGTGGGCTCAATCCCTAACCAAAATGGAGAATTAAAAGAGTTTTCAAAAACACTAATTAGCAAGCCAGATGAAAAAAGTTTATGGAATTCTGATTTTACAGCTTCTAGAGAGAGCATGTTCACTCAACGTAGACCTAGAAGTAAAAGATGCCAAAACACCTCACTTCATGGCAGCTTTGAAAAAACTCAAACTTGCAATAAAAACGTGCACTCTCCCTTGTCAGCATCTTGCAGCACAGGGAACAAACCAATTGTACAAAGCACCAGCATTACAAGAGCAAGTCTTGGTACTCCCATCTCCTTCTTACATTCCAGAAGATGTACATTCCCATATTCCCTCCCTCAGTAGGAGACACTGCTACCAAAACTGCCCAAATGCTTCTCAACAGCTTTTATCAAAGTTACAAGATGATCTATGTAAATATTTTCAGTCAGTTCTTTCCATACCTTAAAAAATAAACTGCTCTTATCATTTAGGCATGCATCAATGGATTACATCGAACAGCTAAGAAAAGCTTATATGAGCTTTTCCAACAGAAGACACAAAACACAATGGAGGAATTAGAAGTAGTATGAACCACATCACCGAGATTCTGGAGAAAAGTAAGACCTACGGCAACCAATTACTGATTTTTTTTACTCGGCTGTTTTCCATTAACATCATTCACACCAGCAGCAGTAGTGAAACACCTCTTTCTCCCAACCAAACTAAGCTGCTTCTTTAAATCTAGGATTTTGTCTGGTATTATACAGAAAAGTCCTTCTCTTTGGTGCATATTCCTTGAGACAAGGGCAGTATACAATGGTTTCAATTACCACGCAGAAAACTCTAAATTTTTCATCCCGCTATTTACAAACAATCACACAGAAAAAGCTTTTGTTTAGCATATGCTTTGTTTAGAGCTTAAAACCCGCCTTGCTTGGCCTAGGAGGAGATTCACCTACTTACTCTCTGTAAAGCCACAGTTCTGAAAGGGAAATACCCGCCAAAGCAGTGAAAAAATATAAACTATCCTATCAGAGATGACCGAAGGAAAGTAAAAACCATTCATGCATTAAAACTCACCTTTGGCCTCTCATGCTGGGAGTAGGCAGTCCCTCAGACACTGAGATGCGACCTTTGATGTTCCCCTCCCTTGAGTTGCAAGATGCTCCAAAACCCAACGCGTCAACTTAGCTGCCGGAGGATCTGCTAGAAGTGCTGTTGGCTGAGCTCCTCCTTCAAAGTTTACTCTAGAGAGAAGAAAAAGACAAATGGACATCGTCATCCCTTCATAGGATTTAGGGCACTCCACATGATTCACTCTTTACAGCTATGGCGTACTGAAGTCCCAAAAGATTCATCCACTGCCCTAAAGATATTTAAGGTGTCCTAACTTCAGTAAAGATTTAAGCTTTGAGAAGTGGGGTATAAATGGTTTAATATAGCCATCCCATAGCCTGGACCCCATACTACCCTGCTCTGCAAGGTTGCTATGCTACATTTCATAATAAAATTATCAGGCTGTGCCTTTCCATACCAAACAGTAAATAATATCAGCCTCCAAATTTCTTCCCATAGGAGACCAGTTAAATGCAAAACTTCATCTCAAGCACAATTTTGGATTCCCACAGTGGAGCCAGGTTGCCAGCAGACACTTCTGAGGGCTTGCACTTGGTGACCATAAGCCGTTCTTCCAAACCCAGCGCTTCAGAGGAGGGCAGGAGAGATGGACGTAGGGACAAGAGGACTGAGAGAGCAGTGCCACGACCTCACTTCATACGAGGAGACTACGCGCATAGAGCACAACGCTGCCTGTAGGTCGGTCAGTCAGTCAGTGTGTTTTACTTTAAGTGGCCACACTAAGAAGATCCTCTGTTTTAGAAATACGTTCTGTTTTAGAAATGTGAAAACAGGCAATAACAAACAAAACTTTTGAAGACAAATCTCCCTCTGCCTATGTACTGTTTCTACTGCCCTGTTACATCCCTCTACCAACTTTCAAAAGCATCTGCCCAGAGAGTCCCCAGCAAACTGTGAGAGAAATTGCCTCTCGTCACCTCCACAAGATGCCCGCCGCCCCCCTGCCCCTGCTGGGCCCCTAGCCCCACTCCTGGCAGCTAGCCCGGCAGGGAGCAGGGGTGGGTGGGCAGAGGCTCGCAGGCGAGCACTGAGCTTCACGTGAATAGCACAAAAGCTGCTACCAAGAAAAGCTGAGTCTGACTTAGGCAGGCTGAGGACTTTCTCTTAATGTCTCATGACATTTGGAGCTGGGACTGACTGTGGTTTTGTCACTGTGGCAATTTAATATGTTGTCCGGGGTTTTTGGCACACCCTCTGATTGAATACAGTAATATGAAATCTATAGCAAGTGCTGTGCTTTTTTGATAGGCCAAAATAATGATAGCTCTTAGAAAGAAATCTGAGAAAACTTAGCTATATGTTTCCATTTTATACCTTAAATTATTAGTAAGCAACAGAAATTCTCAGTGGTAGGAAATTGGAAGAATTCTTTTCTCACGTTCTTCAGTAATCTTACAAGCTATATTTCTATGCTTTAGAGTATGAGTTTTATTCAATTACCTAATCCATGTCTAGTAATTAATCAAATTGCTTTAAATGGTGAAATTTGATTTAAAATCTTTTGTTCATTTACAACCAAGTAAAGCTTGATAAGAACAGGCAGTTTAGCAGTGCTTGTAAATCCTTGCGGAGCAAGAAAATCAACATCTTGGCACCCAGCTCTGTAATGATGTGCCTGATTTCATGGGAAAAAAAGGCAACAAATTCATTTCCATACCTTTATAATAATTCTCTTTTGCTTTAGCATAATTAGCTCATTGAGGAATGAAAGCTGAACTTTTTTTAGGCATACCTGTTTGCTAGAATGTGTCGTAGTGTGTAAAAATGATAAATCTGAAGTTTTGTGATAAGAATACTTCAAGGCAAAATGCATTTGTGTGCTAGGAATAAATTTATTGTGGTCTATTTTTGTATCTGAATAGTCAACAAAATACTTAGCTAGTAGTACTTTAAGGGGTATCTTATATATGTAATTAATTTGGCATTGAAAATTTACATGAGTCATAGCCTGCTACTTATTGTAGCTCATACTGTTTCTGGACAGTTTCATAAGAAAGGGAGAGGAACACCACAGACGAAAGTGTGAAAGGCCATCTAATCTGTTCACCTCATTGACCACCCTAATGCAGGGATGTCCACCAGTATTAAGCAACAAAATAAAGGGAAAATTTCTGTCGCTTGTAATATTATCTGTATATTTCCTTATTGCTTCATCTTCCAAGAAACTATTACGATACTCTTTGCCTCTTCCCTAGGCATCCTTGGACAGTCTGAACCTCTATGTCTGTTTCTGTGCATTTGTTTACTTTATGCATCCCTTTCCTTACCTTTAAGATACATTAGGATAAGACTTTTGTTATCAAGTAGGAGATAAATTACCACCCATTTTTTAGCTGTATGTAGGTTTGGTTTTTTTCTAAAAGAACATTCAGCTTTTGAAGGTGATAGTAGAATATTTACTATTTTCACTGTTGAAACACTGAGAGCAAGATATGAACAGATTCAATACATTCTATCTAATCTTCTCAAAGTTTTAAAATTGTACTGCTAATAATTCAGTAAAACTCTCTCTCACACAAACCATCCAATATAACCTCTGCCTTTTCTTCATGTTTTCCTTCTTATTCTTAATTACAGATGAACAAACATTTGCACGTCTGGATCATGGTATATGCTTTGCCATGGTGAAAGCGAAAGAAAAACTGAAGAAAATTGTTTTGTTGGTTTCTTTTTAAAATACATTGAATGAAGAAATCATGTTCCCAGCTGTTGTGGGGGTATTGAGGATTAGTCAAACTAAAGGTTTGTTTGGTGAAAAATAAATTCCCATTTTCTGGGGGGAAAACAAAAAAACAAACAAACAAAACAAAAAAAAACACCAGACCATGAAAGTATCAGCTTTTTCCTTCTGCTGAAACACCCACAGTACACCTGTCAGCACACCTTATTCATCACCCAGGACACTATGAGCTTTTTTCTGAGCTGAATTAAAATAAGCAAAGTTATGTGTCTGAGAGGGTGGAGGTTTTTAACTTATTGTTATGTATTTGAATAGTATTTTTACAATTACATACCAAAAACTACATTTAAAATGTTTTTAGTTTTATGGAGAGATAGAGGTTCCTCTAATAGACTGTATAATGAAATCAACATGAACAGTTTACCAAAACGCCATGAAAAAGAACACCACTCAAGAATAAGATGGACTTTGGAACATGACCTAAGAAGCCTGTTTAGAAATCTTGTCATATAATACAGAATGTTAAAGGAAACAAAGTCCTTGAATACAAATAAATTTTTTGATAATAAAATTTGGAAAGTTAGGACAAAACATTTAAAATATCATGATATGAAGAGGGTTGTGGAAATTGAATTAATATCTCTAATTAAACTTAATTTTGGAAATATTTCCTTGAACCTGATCCCTACTTGCTTTTAATTAATTTCTAGACATTTAAAAAAACATGTTCCTTCCTGTAGTCCTTAAAATTCCATACCATAGCTACAATATGCCATTTTCAGAGGTGTTTCATTTTAGATGTTACTTCTTTTCAAGAGGTACTTTTGAAAATCAGATCACATATTTAGATGCCTAAGTGTCCAACCTTAGATGTCCAATTTTGAATATTCAGGGATTAATCTTTACATTCATGACATTAATTAAATTCATATTGTATAGCTAGAACAAATTAGTCTTTAACACTCTTAAAATGCTGGCATGCTAACACAGTAAAAACTAAAAAGAAGAACAATCTAAAAGAACCTATCTGAAGGGAAGGCTGCATTTGACCTAAGCAAAACAGACTGCATTATAGTTACGGGCATTTTATTTCTGTATCACTAGAGATAGCGGCAGCCAACCTACAGGGAAGTTCATTAATCTCCCCAGCTACGAAGAAATGGAATGTCATGCACTGCAATGTATTCTTTATTGCTATTCCTGCATAGCTTTTCCATGAAGTTCTTTGTTAAAGATAAAAACAAGAAAAGTTTAAATGGGATTTTAAGAATTTAAAAGCTGTAGGCTCAGGAATACTCTCCAAAACACTTTCAAGATCACCCACAGTCTGTCCAGCTATCCAATTTATAGGGGGATTTAAAACATGGTCACTATAAAAGTTTACACTAGCTACTTATACATCAGTGTAGTGGCTGAAGGATTATGAATATCTATGCTATAATGACAATTACAAAACACCTAAATCAAGACATGAATAAAATAATAAATCTGCTTTATAAGACTTGCTTAAAAATGTAAATATGCCATTACTTAAAGAAAGACACAGCATATTGAACACGTAATCAATTTCCTTACTAATTCTAATCTGACTTCGCAGATTCATAGTTGTCATTAATTTGGATTTCCTGCTCACAAGAAGTCATAAAATCAGTAAAAATAATTACGAAGATGATCTCTTTCAGGCAGAAAGGTCCCTAAATTTAAAGGAGTACGTGGATTTAAACCAAGCATACATCAGTATCAACAGAAACACAAATGCAGACTCAGGCATTCTCAAATCAAAAATTCTTTTTAAGTGTGATAATTTAATTACTCTTGACTTAGTAACTTCAACCTCAACCCAATAATTTTCTAATAGTTAAGATGTTTGGCAGAAGCAGTTTTAGTATGGAAACACTTATTGTTTGAGATAGTAGCACAGAAGAGTAATTAGATTTTGTATAGTAAATGTATAATTACATTCCTCTGGTGTTCTCTACTGTGCATTGTGTGCATGCCCATGATAAGAATATTAGAAATATCCTCCATAAAAATAAAATATTCACCTGCAGTATGCTCATTTGGGTTCCCTGCCATGGTTTTCTTCAGTTTACAAAGAACCTGCTCTTCTGCCATGAATCTCAGTTTTCTTACACTTGAAGAGAATATGTCATATCCTCATTTTGTTCTTCAAAGTGAAACTCATCTGATGATTATTGCATCTAATGATATACCTTTTACATCCACACACACCTACCCGCCAGCTGAGTTTTCCAGCTCCCTTTCCAATACCTTTGAAGCATCACAGAAGAGCTAAACTGTAAGCATTATTTAGCACAAAATTGGGGCTATTTTATCAATAGACTTAATTGAACTTGACCAAGATAGATCAGCATTACTTGCCTCATAACAAAACAGCGATGCAGAAATGTCGAATGACTTTATCAACCTCATACAGTAAATACCGATAGCAGTAAGGACACAACGTAACACTTCTGTCCATCAGTCATATTGTACCTCTGCATTGAATCCCATTACAGGTTGCTTATTAGCTGTGTTGTTTTCACTAAAATTTGTGAGCCTGGCCCAGGCGTCAACAAGTTATGTGACTCTGATGGATTTTCCTCGGTAATAACCGAGTCTATCACTTTCGTTTTCCACTGTTAATCTGCCATTCAGTCTGCAAAATGTTCAGCTTGGATCACTTGAGACTAATTTTCTCTTTTTCTAAATGGTGAAACGCCTATAGTCCTCACAAAATGTAACATGGTCCTTCAGACCAGACAACGCAACATCAAGGCTAAAGGAGGCAATTTGGCTAGGGCAACGTGACTATAAATGTATCTTAAAAAACAGTCCAGGAACTATCCTTCTGAGAACAAATTACAGAAACTGCTCATATGAATATAGTTATCAGCACTAATTAAAATTCTGATTGATTCCTGGCTTTACATGCAACTTCTGTAATGCTTTTTCATGCTGGCTAGCATAGGCCAAAAAGAGCAAAAGGTCAGAAATAGCATACCTATGCTTTGCATCTGAACTTAAACAATGCTTACTAAGTTTAACGTTAACGGATTTAGGAGGGGATTGCATTGGTTATTTGTGGGTTCCCCCCCCACCCCCCATACCAGTGACAGTGAGCAGACTGGCTTATAGCCTTCCAATAAAGAAGAGCATTTTGCAACAACCTTATTTACTTTTAAATTTGTCTTTTTTTAACCACTAATTGGACAAAATTAACAAACAGTAATCTAATCAGAAATTGGGCTGCCCAAAAAGAAACTCCACGTTTGTCGAACAGCTGATACATATATGACAAGATTTGTGATTGACAGTACAGTTAGTCACAAAGCTGCAACATCAGTTCCATATGAACTGTTTTCTGTCTATATAATTCTAGCACCTAGAATTTAAGCTTCTGAGCCGCTAAGGCTTGCAGACATATCTGCTGCAATTTTAAAGTTTCCTTTGTTATTTCATTTAGTGTCTCCAGAACACTCTTGTTAAAGCAAACGCTAACGTATTTGTGTGTATTACTGAAAGAAGATCCTAATGATTTATAATACAATCAGTCACCATAGGCTAAATCAATATTTCAGTTTGGAAAAATAGACTTTTTTTTCCCAAAAGCTATGTGAAATTTTTAAAGCACGAACATGATCAATTCCAGTTTTATATAAAGCATACCTATAGGCCTGCCTCTGACTTATTCATTATCTACCAATATAAAAGACATACTAGACTAAGGATAGCATTTTTCAATAGATACAGTCCTTTGATGCATAATTGAGACTTACTTTTGTTTCTCCGAGGGAAAAGATGAATTAATGAATCACAAAATTGTATAATTTGCATCAAGATTTTTTTTGTCCTGGGTAATATATGCCAGATTTTTTTTAAATCTTCAGAAATGCGTATGATAGATGCTTGGACAATTAATTTTATTGTAGACAGGTTTCATTGTTTTATGTTTTGAGGGGGAAAAAAGAGGGTTGGAAAGGGAAAAGAGAAATCTCAATATAAAATGTGGCTTCATTATTCATAGAGGAAGAAATCACAACAAAAATATCAGCAATTACAGTATGCTAATAAATAATATCTGGTCTTTCTACCCTGTGACTTTTAAATTCTGTGCAATTGTAAATAATACACCAATTAGTTCAAGAGCTTTTAGGAGATGTACATGATCATGTTTCGGTGCGGCTGCTTACATATGATGTATTCCACAGAAAATTCGCCTACAGACATTATTCTCATTGCACATCAAAAAGGCGGTGGCAACAGTTAGAAGGGAAGTTTCCATATATAACAGTAAAATGGATATTCCATTGACAGGATCAGACCTTCATTTAGAAAATACATTGTTTTCATAGTGGAATGCACGTGTTTTTGTATGATATGTGCATGCATGCATTCTTGCCTTAAGTTTTCAACTTTGTTCCTGTGATCATAATCGAATGTGCTGGGAGAGATGCTGACTGCATCTCACTTACAGAGATCCAACGGAAAAAAGTTCTCTAAAAATATCTAGAGATTTGAAAAAAGTGAATGCTCAGTGAAAACAGTGCTTATAAAATTAATGAAATTGTGTCACTGCCTTCAAGGACTTTGCTTAAATCACGTCTGTTTGGAAAAAGAGTTTCTCCAGTATCATCCCCAAAAGTATCCTGTAACCATAACAAATTCATATAAAAATACCCTTTTCAGTCAGTACACAACCATCAGCATTATGATTGATCAAACCAACATTTTGTTACAATGAAAAATTCAGTGTATATTATTAATTGCCTATCACATTTTAGATAGTAAGCAGGATATAAAGTGACTTACGTTACAAATAGGATAATAAATGTAACATCTTGGCCTAGTTTGTGTTATTAGTATAAAATCTAGTTTTTTTTCTAAGTAACATACCTAGAAGCACTAGACTGTGAATCCAAACACCTGTACCCCCACCATAAAACAGAAATATCTAGTAGCTTTCTGGAAGAGGTTCCCAAGGATTATTTAACAATGGAGCAAACTGAAAGTCTCTTAGTAAATTTTTCAGGTCCTGGAGAGCTGTTATATTGGCATCCCATGGATCATATTGTTCATTTTAATGATGTAAAATGCTGGCATTAACTTTCACATAAATGGTCTCCATAAATTTGAGTTGTGGGATTGAGGCCTACTACTATAGATTGGTAAATTAATTCTCCTCTAATGCTACAAATACTGTCCTATTTATCATGACTAAATAAATCCAATATTTCAGTCGTTAAGTATTCAACACTGGAAACAGCTGGACTTTTTAGATTTAAACCAGGGAATAAATTCACTAGCAGAGGTCTATAAAACAACATCCTAACTCTCTGAAGGACTTTAGAACCCATCAAGCAGTCCTTTATTAGGGACACAATATTTATGGAAACTTCAAGGGTCCAAATTAGCTGTAGCCCAATGAAAAAAGGATTTCTTCCCCCTTTTGTTTTTTTAAAATTTCAAGGCTTAGACTGTTTCAAGATAAGAAGCACTTTCTGCTGCGTTTTCAAGGAATTGAACGATAGTAGACTTCTAATGCTTAAAACCAGATTGCCCTGCTAATCACAAGATGTATCCAGGTTATTGTGCTTGTTAAACAAATTAACAATCAAGGAAGGGGCAAATACTACCTGTCTACAGATTTTAATTTGAGATAGAATCTCAGATCATGGCTCTTTTACTCTGTACATAGTGATATAAGATTGAAAAATTAAAAGGATATTTAATTGCGATGAGGTGAGTTAAAGCTGCCAAGTTTAAGATAAAATAAATCTATTACTTTTAGAAATATACAGACTGAACAGGAGTCAAGTTCTCAAAAATTGGAAGCATACTGAAGCATGCGTTAATAGGACATGAAATAGATCACCTAGAAATTCCTCTTATGTGCATGTATGCTTTTCTATTTAAAATTGATGCATAGTAAGAGAATATTTTAACTGTGCATTTCAGATCTTCAAAAGATGATTTCAAGACATTGACAGTGTAAAGTTGCAATGTCAGCCATAAGTACAGACATTTAAGAGGGATTTTCAATATCAGACATTTAAGTTAATGTGTTCCTTATCAACTGTGGCTGAGATGTTTTTCACTTGTTGACACTTGTAAAAATTCTATGAGTTGTAATTTATGCTTTTTATTCTTTGCTATTCTTTTATTTTTTCAAATATTTCTTCTTAAGTTCTTCAACTTAAGCAACTACTCTTATCAGATTGGCGAGTTTCAGGAGTGCTCAATCACACAGACCTTTTTTCACTGAGGTAATTTTGCGGATGTTCTGTGAGACCCTATTTGATCTTTGTCTGCCCTCATTCCCCCAGTGTTAAGTGTTTTCCAGTAGTTCGGTAAGCTGTATGACTAGCATCTGGCAGCTCTCTTCTTGTTTAGTGCAATTAACCACTGCTTTTTTATTTTAATTTATATTTATTCATTTTAGTGCTCGTAAAAGGTCTAATTAAAATAATTTCAATGAGAACAACATCCTCAATTTAGCATTCAAGCCTCCAGCCTACTGGAGCCATACATTTTCTGCCAGTATTACTCAGGAAACAACACACTATGAAATACTGCACATTAATAGTTTCAGTGAGACTATGAGGTACTAAGCAATATAACTTGATTCAAATTGCATGGAAGTCAGAGACTCTTTTCACAGACTTTGGAGATGACCATGCAAGAGCACAGGTTAAAACCATCACTGCAATAATTCCACTGGCATAGAAAAGTATTAAAGTCAGAATATGTGTATCAGCTGCGACATGAATATTTCCAGAATGTATGCATTCTGAACTGTGTATTTGGTTTTACAAATAAATATGAAGAAAGGAAGGAAAAAGATAAAAAAGCAGACAAAATGTTTACTGTGGAAGAGAAAGAGTAGATATCCTAAAAAGTTAAAGGAAATTTTTGTAGTTAAATATCACAATAAAAGTAAGTGATGGGATATATGCTGTAAATATTAAATGTTAATAATGCAAACATTATTAGCATTTTAGGCTTAATCAAGAAAGCTTTCTTCTCATATATTCAGTATTTTTCCTCTAATATGTTATGTTTCAATAGACAAATTAATTTTTCAAAATGTGTATTTCTATCTAAGAACAAATCTATTCCTTAAGAACAATATTATGTGTATAGAAATAATTGAGCTTAGGCAGGAAATTTTTTAAAAAATGGGATAAATGATAGAGGGAACATCAACAACCAAAAGAAGGCTGAAATTTTCATTTTGCCATAATCACACAGAATTGAATTACCATAATTTAGAGTTCTTATCAAAATCTAAACCCGGATTCATCCAGCCTGTTTTCAGCCATGAATAGAGCTATGTTTTACATGTGTCCATGCTTAGCTGAGTAAGTGATGCCATGTGGTGGACAGCATCCAATAGTTTCTCATGAACAAAATTTGAGGAGCACCTTGGAGGGGGCATGCATTAAAGTCCAAGGATGGGCTTTAGGAGGGCGCTGCCATACCAAGCGCGCTGGCAGCAGCCCTGCTTGTCCCATCCCCCCTGCCAGCCACACACACTATTTATTTACCTATGCCCAGTGATGCTCCTCATTTCTGGCCTCTCATTTCAGAATAAGGAATCCTATATTCTGCTCCTTGCTAATTTTATTTTTTTTTTAAAGGCAATAAGTTCTATTATCAATTACTTAAAACAATCTTTGAACAAAGGTTGGGAATATCATGTCTACCTTCTTAGCACTGCAGTGTCCACATCCCTCTGTAAAGCTGAACTTACCTGCTTCCTAACATGAAGGAGTTACTGCCTTTCCCTGTGATACACCCAGTTCAATACTTTGCTCCTGGGCATGTACAGATACACACAAACCCACTCCCTAAAATTAGATTGTGAAGCTACAGTTTAACTCTGTGCTTTCCGCAGGAGCAGATTTGCAGATTGCAGTTGAGCAAAATGTGCACCTGTAATGAACTCTCTTGCTTTCTAAATTTCTTATGGAAGTAAGACATACTTTAAAAATTAACCCACACCTATGAATTTCATTCAAAAATGTTTCATACCTTGATGGTATCAAGAGGTGATAATGCCAAAGTAAGTGTCAGCTTCTTCAGGCTGATAGCACCTGAACTAACTACAGACATATGTAGCTGGTCTCAGAATAAATTATACACCAACTACAAACACCACATTTGGTATGCATCTCATTTTACATAGCCTATTTTTCATTAATTTTTATCAATTTCTAGATATTATTCATTAGACGGTAACGTACCATAATATAGACAACATTATTTTTTAACAGAAGCTAATGTTAGACATTGCAGGAAGATCAAAAAAAGTGTTCCTTTAAGGAAAAGTGTCATCATTTTGCATAGACAGAGTGGAAATTGTAGGCATATATTTCAAGAAATCCATTTAACCAATATAAGTGCATCACCTGCTGAAATGAAAGACAGGCTCCATTTTAACACCTGATACAACTTACCTTTGTTTTATGGCCAAAACTGTTCCAGTGACATGCAAAAATAACCTATATTTGTAATTTTACCACAAATTTCTTTGGCTTTAGTAAGTGTTTTTTGTGGAACTAGCTGGCCTAGTTATGCAAACCAGAAAGCACGTATCAATTTTTGTGTAGCATTTATGGCAGTTAAACAGAAATGGGAGAAATGTTATTTTCCCCCCCCAATTCAGACTATGCTCAAGTTTCTATGGAAACCTCGAACACCTGCACAGAGAAAAGTAGCAAAGGGTGAAACTGTTCTCCCTGTTTTTCCAACATTTCCCCTCTGCTCTCTTTGATCCCTGCAGAAGTGTTTTATGTATAATTCACTTTCTGCTCTCCCTTATTTCTCCTTTCACTCTTCATGTATCTCTAGGCCTGGGGAAATATCCCTCATCATATCACTTCCCATTGGCTATCCAGATGATTCTGAAGTGTGATGACTAAAATTTAAACATTTTCAGGTGCCTGGCCTTCACGATTTTATATGTTCATTTATTTCAAGTCAGCTGAGTGCAGAAAAAAACCTGCCAGAAACTCTAGGAAAAGTACTCAGGACTGGCAACTATAACTTCCTGGGAGATCTTCCTCGATGGCTGCTTAAAAACTCTAGGTTATGCTCATGTAAAATCTCAGAGATGGTACCAGACACAGCCCAAAACGGGTATAAATGACACATATCAGAGAGATCTCTAAAGAGCCTTTGAAGAGTTAGATTTGTTTCTTTTGTCATGAAAGACTGCAAACTATGTGAACTAAGCTTAAAAATTGTTATGTACTAAAGAACAGTTTTACCTATAGAGCTCAGATGACTGAGGAAATGGAGACTAGAAAACAGCACAAGTGTAATTCCCATTTTGTCGTCTAGATTTTTCTTTCCTTTTTGTCTAGACCCAGGTGCAGCTTAGTCCTACCTACATGCCTAAAACAGTGGAAATTTCAGTTTCATTAGAGACTGTTGCTGAATGATTTTGAAAACACCTACTATTGCAGGTGAATAGTACAACTTCCCACACGAGGTGCTGTAAGGGTCGACTAATTAATGGTCTGTAAATCATTCTAAAGCACTCAGATGAAGGTTGCTATAGGCCAGACTATTCTTCCCTGACTTGCATTATTTTGTGAGAACGATCCCTAGCCTCATAAGAAAAAAAGCAATGTCAATTTGATAAAAAATTTAAATGGCTGGACTAAGGTCTTAAAGCTTCAATAAATCCTATGAACATAGTCTGTTCTTAAGGTGGCCTGGAAAGAGAGAAGAAATACAATAGGTGGGAAATCATCCCTGCTTACTGTAACCTGTAAATATTGTGCAATGAGATTCATGATGCCCTAATATTAAAAGGCTTGAAAGTAAAATATAATTTTAAAAGTCTGTAAGTAAAAATAGGTCAGATCTTGTTGAGGAGCTCTTATTCTGCAAGTAAGGTCCTCTACAGTATAATCAGAAAAAGAATTTTCTGCAAAGATCTTCAGTCAACATATAATGCCTTCGTGCACAGGGACAGACGCAGGCAGTGGTTTTTGTGAGGGCACGAAGCACAAAGTGCTTTTTGTGTTGGTATAACACAAAGACACTGGACAAATACAGTTAACAATCATTATCTTTGGAATGATACAAATGTTCAGTTGCTTGCAGTAACCTCTGATGAAAAATTCTGCTATACCTTTCTTCAACTGTCCGATTGGAACAGTGCAGGGATCAGAAATAGCATTCTGCCTTTACACATCCACAAAGCTCTATGCACACAGATGAGCAACATTAAAAATACAGTTAATGGAATTTCTTTCTGTACAATACTTTGTGTCTCCATTAACCTTTATAATACACAGATACCTCTTTGGAACACGATGTCTTGCAACAGGACACATCCAACTGCCCGGCATGCCCTGCCAATTGCTTTTCTTTGCTATAAACTGCTTGTTTTCATTTATTTGCTCCAAGTGCTTTTCTTATACCAGGTGATTTTACTTATATAAGGTGATGCTAGTCTTCAAAAGTTGGACTTTTTCTTATGATGGCACTTCTTATTTTGACAAGTTGATATGTCCCACCCCTTCAAAAACATTTTCTTGGCAATAGGCTCATGTAAATACAGACTGGGCTAGGCCTCCATAATATCAAATATTTTAGCAACAGTACCTTTAAGGAACAAGCACACCACAATGCCATTTCTGTTACACTCCATTTTTGTCCAAGAATGTGTCTAAATAATTTCTGTAAACTTGCTTCTTGTATATAAAAAGCACAGGGATGGCTTTTTGAATGCCATATTCTAAATTACATGGGTGCATCAAGAAATAAAGTGGCGTCTGAGCACTCAGTTACCAATGACAGTGTGTAGATGGTAAGTTTTTGTGCATATTTAATATCATTGTAATACTAATTTCTCCCCATCAGTCCAACTGATTTTCTCACTTATTACTGGCACATTTCAAAAGGTAGTACACTTTTTCAAGACAATATTTATCTGTTGTATTACAAATATTGACCTTGAAGGTATAGTTCACTAATTGGCAACCAATAATATATCAATAAAGAAATCAAGACTGTTTCAATCCCAATTTCATAAGCTATGTGAACTAAACAGCATTACCCTGAGTTAATATACAAGCCTTTTTATACAGAGGAAATAACTGATAAAGGTATATGCTACAGCGGAAAAATAATATAAACAGATCTGCAAAAGCCTAGATTAAGTGAATAACTAACATTATGTATGCAGTTGTACAAATGCTCAATTTGACAGTAATTATCTTGTTTGCACACCAAATCCGTATTTTGTCATGCAACTACAAGAACCTTCCGTGTGCACATACAACCGCTTTTTGAGCGGATCACCCCTTGCCTGAGGCTTTGGAATTTGGTAATTAGGAATTTGGAAACCATTGGTCAACCTTACTTACACCACAAAGGTTTTCTTTCCAATGAGGCTGGTGTGTTTCTGTGAATAATTCAATGGAAGACTCATGTGACTAAGCATGCAGCTGATCTGAAGTGCCATTTATGTAAGAAGTGCGGCACAAACAAAATGGCTGCATATTTTCTCCTAAGCTACTTAATTAGAAACATTGAAAGAATTCTTTTTTGTAGATGCAGGTCATTTCTTTGTGATCAAACACAGTTAAAGGATTTGTTACTTCCCTTTGAGGCTTTATATTAGACAAAAATTTCTTCGATGTAAAGTGTTTTAAAAATTGTCACAGTACTTCTAATTCCATGCATTGATGAGGGAATCTGTGCAGGAAAAAAATGTATTAAAACCATCTATTTGAATGAAAGAGCTACTTGCAAAATGCATAAAAAATGCAAATCGTATTGACGTCATTGCTTCTTAGCGTTTGATACACTATAAATAGTGTTTAAATGCATAAAACTGTAGGAAATAGAAAACAAAACTTTCTGGACTGAAGTCCTTAGAGTTGAAGTAATTCCTTAGAAGTGCCCTCAGTGGTAACAAACAAACAAAAAAATTTTAAAAAATATTTTTACAGAGTGAATTTTTACAGTGTAGCTTTTTCACTCTTTAGACTTCTAGATTTAATTTCCTTTCCAGGGAGAGGACTAACAAAACTGTCCCCAGAAAGGCCTGCAGGATGATTATGAATAAACTTTTTTTGCTTTCCAAGTGGAGTATTAAGTTGCCAATGCATTGTACATCAAAGCAGAACATATTTGGGTGAAGGAGGCTCATGTGTGACCTGAAGGGTAACTTCCAGTGGCACCAGGACTGTCCTTCCAGATTAATTTCATAAGTTCTTTTCTGCTCTAAGAGCTTTGCATTCAATTCAAACTGTTTCTTGCATAAATTTTCACTTCCCTGTTTTTAAATTAATTTGGAATCATTTATACACCAGTTAGTATCACTATGGTGTCTTGGAAACTTCAGAGGTAACATCTTTTACAGGTCATGCAAACATTGGTATTGAGAGTGTTCCTGAATGCTTAATAAATCCTGACACGAAAATTTCCTTATGAGTAGAAAAAAAGAAGAAATGGAATAGTTCAGCACTTCCACCTCATGAGTCCTCTGTCAGATAAACACTCACAATGAATAGATTTTAAATATTGATAGTCTTGTGTTGTGATTATTACACAACAGAAACATTTTGGGCAACTAAGCTCAGGATTACTTGTAGACATCACTGATGAAGTAAGGAACGGCTCTTATTAGGTCTAAGGGTAATAAAATCTAAGCAGGCAAGCTAAGTTGCTTCCATTTTACAATTAGAATAATTAAGATATTAAGAGATTGCTGAGTGACGTAGAAATTGAGGCAGAAAAGGAAATTTTTCTGGTTTCAGGTGTCTTATCCACAAGGCTATCCCTGCTCTTAAAACGACAAAGGTTTTTATGTATGTGTGTGTATATATATACACACACACACATATTTATAGATGCAAGGTTTGCAACTGATGAGAAAACTTCATTTAAATGCTATGAAGCACCTTGATTTTGCTATATAAAAAAAGTATGTGTTAGTTTATGATTTTGTGTAGGAATTCACCAGGACATGAAAATAGTTGCTCCCTTTTATTTATTTTTTTTTAATACCTTATTGCATGGATCCCAGTACCTTATTATTTTGTTATTTATTTCCATTTTGAGTAAATATTAGTGATTTATCATTTGATCTTTCACTTCACTGAATTCTTTTAAAACTGTGAAATGAAAAAATGAGCAGTAATACCTAAATTAATTGTCTTTACCATCATAGATAAAAATGAAAGCCGCAGTAATATTTTGCAAATTAATCAGAACATATTCAACTAAAGGAAGCACTGTTCCCTCCAGTCTGAACTCGTTACACACGGTACAATGCTGACATACATTAGCTTCTCCATTAGGGAGTTAACGTGATCAAGTTCCTGCAGGCCAGCACAAGTTGTCACTTCATATTGTCTTTTCCTTCGGACACAACTGTTTCTAGTTTTCTCTGGATGACACAACACAGTGCAAAACTGCAGGAAGTTAGCACCTGTCACCACGGTAAGTTGAAAGTCATTTAATTAAAAAGGGAAAATGTGGGCAAAAAATGAGCAAGACTCTCACTTTTCTGCTTCCTGTCAGCACAGACATAACTCAGTCTGGGAGATTGTAGAACCTGGTCTATTGAAACACACAACCCATAGACAATTGCCTTTAAATGAGAAATAAGTTTATTTCCTATTCTGCTGTTACCGGGGAATAGCAAGCTGTGGCCATTTTCATATAGGTTTATAATTAATTCATTAAGACTGCATGACCCTATTCTCTGAGGCTGCATAATCACCATGACATTTCCTATAACACACAAAATATTGATGAAGCACAACACTGAGCAGCTACTTAGGAGCCTCTGGATTGGTGCATTAGTATAAGATGATGTAGTAAGTAAGACAGTTACTGAGACTAAGCACTGGCACATTTGTGGTACTAGATTTTGGTTTGAATTCTATGACTTAAACCACCCACAAACAACTTGAAAGAATACATATGTACACATGTATATGACCTCTTTAGATTGATATAAGTGATTGATTAATTTTAACTGCATGAAGCAACTGACATAAATTAATAGTGGAGGAAATATTCTTATATATGCAGAATGACATGCTACCACTATTATGTCAACATTTCATATGTGGGCACTGGAAAACATACAACTAACATGAAAACAAGATTCTTACACACTTCCAGTGTCTCCATCTAATCAAATATTCACTGCTGTAGTTTGCCATTGAAATACCTTCACTTCTGCAGGTTTCAATACATCACCAGGTTTGCAGAGTGCAACTTAAATATTTTCTGACAACCTGTATGTTCACCTCTTTCCTTTAACCACTCCTGACACCAACCATGCTACTGTCTCAGAGTGATGGTTTTTCTCCTTCAGCTGGCTGAGAGACCTCATGCCAAAATCCAAACCTTTATCACTTTTGGAGACTATATAAATAAATTTTTTAAAAGCTTGCATTTCGGAAACTCCAAGTTATGCAAAATTTCATTGTTTGGCTAATTTCCTCAGCAACGTGCAAGATTAAAACACAGCCTTTTTTCTACCTTTTTACCAGCTTTTGATTCAAGTTCAAGTGCCCACTCCTTTCCTTTTGGGATTCTCTACATTCTGTCTCAGGACATGCCAAAGATTCAGCAACGCCCCAGGAGAAAGGCCTTTGCTGCTTCAGCAGCGGAGCCTGGACTATGGAGTAAATTCCTCCAGGACCTCAGCAAGCTGCATCTTTTTTATTTTCCTACCTCAAAAAAAACCCTCTCTAAACACCGTCCCTATTTTTATTTTGTGTCACCTGAACACAACAACACAGAGTAAAAAAACCCAACATCATAGAAGCAGTAGCTCTAATACCTTAATAAAATTTGAGAGTCCCCATGCTACTCTGCTGAAGAGGAGGTGAAAGAAGTCTTATAGCCATACTGCTTTCTGGACATTATGCAGAAAGGTACTGACAGTGTATCATAAAAACCCATATAGAAAAGACCATTTTGAATACTGTAAAGATACAAATGGCATAAAGTATCTCAGGACGCTTTTACTCTAAATTCTGTCACCTTGTCACGTATCTAATTCATACCTTCTTTCCCAGCTTGAGAAAGATACTCTGAAACAAGTCCCATTTGTTAGATGCAATTAACTGCTTCTGGAGCATTTTGACACCATCTGCTTTGGAAATGATGTTTAGTGATATGACTGAAATAGAGAATGGCAGCACATTGTTTTCTGCTTAGAGAAGAATATTTTCCGCATTGCACGATCTACTGAGTAAATATTGCAAAATAGCCTCTGTGAATGAATTTGCAGTAGGAAGGAAACGCCATTCATGATTAGAAAAAAAAAACCCAAGGAATTCAGACCTTGCTCAAGAGCACACACCTGAAAAGAATATTGCAGGAAGAGGATGTGCAATTAAGAAATCCCAGAGGAAGAATGTAACATCGTTTTCTTTCGTCGCTTAGCCCACCACGCACTTAACCTTGGACCTCTGCCTGCCTGCTGCTGCCTGTTACAGAATTCTGAATGAAGATGGCTGACAGCTCGCCAAGATTTCAATCTCTTACTGTGGAACTTGCAAGATGCACAAAGAGTTGAAAATACTCTGGTTTAGAATTTATTTGTTTATACGATGTTTCTCCATGCTTAAAGTTAGAGGCACAAGTTGCAGCTAGGAGTGTCCATTTTGATTAATAACGAATAGCTGTCCAAACCAACTTGCATCAAAATGTTGGATCTTACTTTTCCTCAAGTTTAAAATAGCAGTTTCTAGGATTTTGGTTTTATGCTTAATGTAGTTTCTTGAATCAACTCTCTGTACATCAAGTCTGTTACTTGCAGCCTCTATTTTATTTAATATTGTATTTTTCTACCTCGAAAACATAACTTATTCAGCTAAAATGTAAAGTTGTTGCCTTATGATCTTTTGTGTCCTGTGATAGAAACAATTATGCCCAGCTGAACACAAAAAGGCCCATCTTAATTATCTTGTCCAGTAAGTCCCATGGTATAGCCAGGCTTTGTAAACTTGTTATAAGAATTAATTAGAAAAAAGCCTTGAAAACAGGTTTAATTATACGGCCTCTGAAATGTCTACCGCAGGGCAATAATACCATCAGGAGAAAAAAAGTGGTAGACTACTTCGACAAGAGAAAACAAAAAAATTCTCTACTTTAGATTTATTTGAAAATGGTCTAACAGTGAAAAATTTGTAAGTCATAAAAAGGACATAGTAAAGAGGAAAGCAAGGTCATGTAGATATGGTTCTCTGTAAGTTAAGGACTTCAGCCTTGTTTCTTTTTTCTTACAAATCTTATTTTCTACACAATTTGCAAAACCCCACTAAATATACTATATGTGATGATTTAGAAGTGGTCAATATTGAATTATTTCCTTAAAACAAACTTTACAGTTTTCCGATAGGGCCGTATCTGTCATTTCCCATGGTGAGAGGGATTAACTGATCAGACAGCGCTGTCTATTCATGGATCTCTTGGCCTTTCCAGCAGACATTTTCACAGATCAAACAAAGGCACACAGCTCCAGCTGGGGTTGCCATTAGGGCAAGATAGAAAGTTAGGATCCTAAAAAAAATTAGGATTGATGAAAGTATTTTGCCAGTTCATGCCAAGTTCTTTTTATCAGATCAGGGAAACCTAAAAAAAATTACTTTAAAGCATTTCAAAATGTAACATTTAAAAAAGAATCATTATTAAACACAATTTTTTTAAAATATCTCTGATATACTAAAATTATATTATTTTAACCATTTCCAATGTTTTAGTTTTTCCAATGATAGATTAATTATTGATGTAGTATCAATATCTGGCACCTCTGTAGCCCGACTGTACTTTGTCTACGGCAAGTGCTGCAGTACTTCTACATGTAGGCTGCTTATACACTAAGAATAGAAAGCTCATTTGCTGATTATTTTCATTAGAAAGGAAAGCTAGCTTACACGAACTTCTGAGAAGATCCTTTTCCAATGCTGCTTCCATGAATTAAACCTCAGCACAGCCACAAAATCCTGCAATCAGCTTTCAAAATACACATACGGATTAGATTTTAAGGACTAACATCCACTTGGAATGGATATCATGGATGTCTTCTCTGTTTAAAAAATTGAAGTCAATGCCAAGAAAACTACGACATGTAAGTAGCAGTTAATTTATGTAGTGTCTCACCGTGAAGCACAGTCTTCCGTAGCATTTTGAATGGCTTTAGCCCTGCGATACCGTTACCTGCCAGCTAAGATGCTTAAAACGTCGTAAAGTGTTCTCATACTTTAGGCATGAAAAGAGCAGGATGCTAAAGTAGTTAAGTAAACTTCTAAAATACCACTAAAAGGATTTAGAACTTGTAAGGATGGCTGTACATATCTAAAGAAATACAGAGTCCATTTATAAGCTGCAGTATTAATCTTGTGTCAATTTGTTTCCTTTAAGAAAATAAGACAGCATGTAAATTATGTATTATTACCTTAGTTTTACTAGTCTTGTATTTCAGCTCTTGTACTTGTACTTCTCTTGTACACATTAGATTTATTTTGACATTATAAAAGGAACTCTCCAGATACTGAACAATAAGAAAGAAGTCAAAGCTAAAAATAACTCGATCACAGTTCCCAAAGTTTTGGAAATATTACTTGCATCTACTCTAAATACTGTAATTTATAGTGACAATATACAACAGGAATTTCCCTCATTCAATCCAAAATAGCCTCGTATGACTCAATTTCTTATAAGGAATTATAACTAAGATTTAATAGTTTACGGCAAGGACACACAATACAGATCTAAGAAATAGATTACGAATTTTATCTGTATTTACGATATTTGAGGAAAACACTACTTGAAACTATAATTACATATTTGTAGCACCGGTAGGTTGCACGATAATGACTTTTAGAATAAAGGAACAGTACCATTGCTGAAATAGGGTAAATTTGATGTTACTGTTTGGTAGCCTTCAACTGCTTCCAGTTGTAAATGAAAAAGGAATCCAAATGGAGAAATCCTTTCCCAAATACGTCACAAATATTTTAAAGAAATACCATACTCAGGCACACTTAGCAACAGATGATTTTGTGGAAAAAAGAACATTTGTGTTGCACAGATGTGTGCTGAATGTCTTTCTGGCCGATATAATAAGTATTCCACTTTTGACATATTTCTCTCCTGTTCTTCTTAAATAAGAAGCCTGGTAATGACACAGAAATACAAAAGATGTCATCATCTTCCAGCCCAAATCTCAAGGTGATTAGGATCTACTTTTATAATGGCTTAGAACTTCATTTCTTCTGTATATTACAAATTTCAAATGAAGCCCAGTGAGAGACTAGATGAAGACTAAAGACAAAATGTAATCCTCACCTTTAGCATTTCAAGACCAATTTTTTTGTTGTTTTTCTTTTAATCTTTTGAGAAACTGGGAAGTCTGAGTAATTAAAGGCACTGGCATACCTTGACACAGTTATTGAGGCCCTGTTGAAAGGATGGTTTTGGTGGTTATGATGCAGTGCAATTTACAGTCCAATACATTAAGGAATTCAAGACTGCTTTTATCACTACTACAGCTTAAAGTGGGAACTCCTGTAGCTCATAATTTCTGTTGAGGTGTAAGGCCTGCCCTGATTGCTTAAATTAGCTCTGGCCAAGCAGAAGCATAGGAAAAAATTGACGCAGACTGTATCAAGTATGTAGATATCCCAAAATCACCCCATGAGAAACAAATATGTAAAACCTAAATTCAAAGTCTAATTTTGATGCTAATTCTTGATGAATGACATTTTAATTCAAAATCAAAGTGGGACTTGAATACGATCTAGATCTGAAATAGTCATATTAACTGTGACTGATTTTGCTCCCTTGTCCCCTTTGGTTTTCTTCTTAAGTTAACTAGAAAGGGTTAGGTCCCCAAAAGATTTTAGTCTAAAAAGAAATTCATTCAGCCACTCAAATCCTCTTATCTTTTTACTTCAAAAAAATGGGATCTCCCAGAGACTATAAATGATTTCTGACCTAACGAGATATCTTACAGTGCCTCAGAGCACTTCTCTCATAAGTAAAATGGGATTAAATGATTCTTTAGTTGAATCTTGGACTGTTCAGAAACATAAAAAGGGAACATATGAAGCTTGCCCCTGTTGACTTCTGTAGCGCTTGTGAAGTTTTTGAAGATTTGTGTCAATGCAATGACTGAAGGACACACATATGGATGGAAAAAGCTGGAGATGACTCCAGTTTAGCAGTTCTCAAAACTCTAAAGTCACAAGACCTCACCTAAAAGTGAGATATCCCAGTGCCAGCCTC
The DNA here is from genome assembly GCA_031468815.1 of Morus bassanus. Lineage (NCBI taxonomy): Eukaryota > Metazoa > Chordata > Aves > Suliformes > Sulidae > Morus > Morus bassanus. The sequence continues at coordinate 12,609,049 of CM062583.1, forward strand.
AGCCCAGCCTCTTATGACTACTCAATTTCTCACTCCTCACCCTCAGGTAAGATTAGGGCAGCTCAAAATCTTGCTGTGGTGCTGGTGCGAAGCTGTGTTGATTCTCCGACAGGGCTCTGACAGCTGTCTCTAGCTAGCATCACGTTTGGCCAGCTTTGCCTGCTCTGGTGTCTTGACTGGGCTCAGCAGTTCGCACATGGTTAACAAGTGCTGTTGTCGCCTACTCAGCAACATTCTGCTGTACCCAAATCAAGTACACCCAGAGAACACAAAGAGGCTGTAACACTCATGTTTTAACACAGTTTTAGTATGTTAATGACCTGATTAGTAACAAGCTGCTCTCTGGAGAGTCCACCTTGGATGGGAAAAGTCCCTCTAGCCAAGCGTACACAGAAACTAACTTATCAGCTTGGTTTGGCTGGAAAGATACCTCAGCACTGCCAGTATCTATGCATTTGCCATTAGAAACTCACTTTTTTTCGTCTGAGACTAAGGCCAGTCAGGGAACAAAAAATATTTTTCTTTTAAATCACATTTAAGATATTATTTCTTTTCCTGTCATCTTTCTCTGCTGACTTCAGTTCTTTCCAGCAACAGGGGCTCAGAACATCAGGGGTTTTTTTGTTTCTAAAAGCAAAGACGCTTCCCGTGCCAGGTAGGCTTTTCAAGTTCTTACAGCTTTACTTTAATATGTATCTAGGAAACTAAGAATTTGTTTAATGTTGTGAGAATGTTCTTTCTGCCACAAAAAGAGAATCACAAGTATGGCTGCATATATAAATCACAACAGTGGGTGACAGATTTTGCAAGTTGGCCATAGCCAAAATGTTAAATTTTGGGATTTCCTTAGCCCAAGGATCATATAAATATAATTTTATTCTTCAGAATTTGTAATTATTTGATATGTTCATTTCCAATAACCTTTTAAGGGAAAAACCATAGGGCATGTTGTGCCTGTGTGTTAATTCCCACAGATCAAACCAGGAGATGCGTTCGGATTAGGCTTAGGCTGTAGAAGTGAGACTGAAAATTATGCACAGTTTACAAACTGGTTAATAAACACTTCAGAAAAATCCATAAAACTGATATTCAATTAGTCAAAGTCAAAATATCTTGTGGACTCATTAAAAAACAATAATTAAATCTGTTTTTTTCTGTTGTTTGCTTTTTTTAAGAAAACAGATTTCATTTTGACAGAGCATTTCGAAATAAACCTTGTGAAAGATAGAAATGCTGATGTGACTAATAGCACAGTACAGCACGGGTAATGACATGCTGGTGAAATGCAATACGATATGAATACTTCAGATTCGATTAATTAACTAAATGTCTCTACATAACACAGAAATCTGACAGATTAAAATTCCAGTTCAAGAAAAGAATAATATAGGTTTGGAAGCATATCTCTCCTTTCCCAACCAAGAGGACAGCAAATATGACATTGTAGAATAAATCAAAAAACCTATAGAGGCTGCAAAGACAATTACAATGAAACTTCAGTTATCCCATTATTAGGGTAATTAGGGTAAATGAACTAGAGAAAGATGCTGATATTGAATTTTTAGACTTGTGTTTTATATGTGTTATTCAAGAAGCAGTGAGGTAGCAGAGTCACGGGAAGAGAAGTTCCTGGTTAAGGCTCAGAACTTAGTTAAAAATGTTGTGCAGGAAAGGTACAGTGTTGCAGTAGTCAAAATATCCTCAAATTCAGCTTAATTGTGGGTGCGACAGCCTCCCAAAGTAAGGATAACTGTGTTTTCCTCTCCAAAGGAAGCTACATGAAAACATTGAAATTTGCTGGAAAGAAACCAAGGGATCAAAACTTTGCAAGGTGGTGGATACAACTGAAAGGCACCATACTGGAAGTTTGGAATAAACACATGCAGGTAAGACTTGAGAAAGGCCAAAATGAAACCAGCAGGATTCTTTTTTTTTCAGATGGCTGCAAATCCTTACTTCACTGGTGATTTGAGCTGTACAAAAGTTTACTCAGTAGAGCAGAATAATGGCAAATCTAACTGCTAAAGGATTAAAGAGAAAACTTAGAGAAATCTCAAGAAATAAAAAGAAAATTAGTAAGAATTTAAAGACATGTTTCTCTATGTTTTGTGAGGAAGCAGCAAGCCAGGACTAGATGCAAATGTTAAAATTAAGACAAAATTTTATTGCTAGGTTGGTTTTTTTTTATAACTCTGACCTCATTTGGACTGATTCACAGGATATTAACTCTTCTGTAGATCTCCAGGAAAGTTGATTCATTCCCTGCTATAAAATTCAAATACATATTTTTGCATATCCAGTCTTAAGTTAAGTTGTTGTTCTGAGTACAAAAGACCCTAATGACACTGAAAATAGATAAGCCCATTCAATAAAACAAGTGGCATGAGCAACGTTGTGTTCTGGCTTATCCATTATAACTGAAAAAGGCAAATACTTTGGAGTCAGATGATTTCAATTAACACAACTGAAAGCTCAAAATTTTCTGTTCAAAGAGAAGATCTTCCTGAAACTTTGAATTAATTGCACACAAAGCATGGAAGTTTCACCAATATTGAAACAGTAGTCCAGCAATTTAGGGAACAATCTTATCTCTCTATCCTTACACACTGCAAAACCCAGTTCATTAAAGAACTCTTTACTCAAGAAGAAAAAGACCTGGCAAAAAAACGCAAATAGTGCATCCCTAGCAGAAATGTGGAACAGTGAAAAATTAATACTAATCCAAGCATAAAATACCCACACAATGGCAAACATCACTTTTTCCCTTTCAGCTTTCATCATAATATGCAAGCCAGGAATCAGAGAGAATGCGCCAGTCCCAGCACAGTACCACAAACATAACCTGTCTCAGCATAAATCAGAGCACGTCACCCAAGCGGTGGCAAAAACACTTGCAAAAAGCTTTCTCCATGCTAGCTGTGGCAACACTGCCTACAGATTACTAATGGCTTCCGGTTGCTCCCTCGCACCGTGAGAATCTATCACTATAACCACCAAAAAAAGAACCATTTCAGAGGAACCAGGCAGCTCTGATGCCCCTGAGAGCCCTGCATCTTCCCCCTCCTCTCTCTGGGTAGGGAGAGAAGGAAGGGACATTATAGGCTTTTTTGCTTCTTAATTTCAGTTTACCCTAATGATATTTTAGGATTATTGCAAAAAATTATTTTAGTTTATGATAAACCTTTCTTAAAATACAAGACTCTGGCTTACCTAGGAGTCAAAAGAATACAATTTTTCTATTGTGCATTGTTCTATCATAACAAAAAAGTGGGACTAATATACACAGTATTAGAGTGAAAACAGGACTGCAAAAATCCATGCGGTAAATTCAAAGCCATGAGCTGTTCACAGCTTTCACTCTGACGAAAACAGCTCTGTGTTTAGAACTTTCAAATGCTTCTTCTCCCTTGCAGATACAAGTTCATTTAGAAGCCTAAATTAGTGCTAGGTATATCACCTTTTGCAATATGTTTTATACCTCACAAATATTTAGGTGTTGAAAAGTACCATGGGACAAACGGAGGAGTACCTGTTGTACAAGTCAGCCATTTCCCATTTCTTTAGCGAAACAAACAGAAATCCATTCTTGTCCCAAAGCTGTCTAGAGTGTTTAGGGCTGCATGATGGAGTTGTGAATAATTTCTTCAAATGACGGATTCATTTCTTCTAGCACTGACTGAAAGTGAACCAGTTAACTTTGGACTGATTGGATGAGGACCAGGGATCAATTCTGTTTTGCCAAGTCTTTTTTCTACTAATCACCAGAAGAGGTTTGTTAAAAAAAAAAAATTAAAAAATCTGGTAGCAATGACATCTTAAAAAATCTATGAATTTCTAATCATGGATTTAGAGGCATTTAATTTACTTTTTTAAACACATATTCATCAGCGGTTGCATGAGAAATGAAGAAGTTACCACATTGCAGACTTTCCATAGAGTTGCTTTCACTTGGATCGTCACTACTTATGTAGAATATAAATTCACTTCATAAAAGGTCAGAAAAGAATACAAAACAATTTGGATCTTGCAACCAGTTTCTTAATATTGAAAGAAATTAAAGAAAAATTTCTATTTAGCTTGCACTGTGTTTGGGGGAGACATATGTAGTAATTAAAAATTTGACAAAATGTCGAGGGGGGAAAAAATAGGAAATAAACCCAGAGAACTAAACGAGCATTTTAAAAATAACAAGGCCTGACAGCAAAATGAAGTGAAGGCATTTAGTTCGGCTTGGTTTTGAAAACTTGGACCAATTTGAAAAGTGACAGAATAGTGAAGCACTAGCCTCGGGGCATCAGAGAAAGTTTCAAAGATTAAGTTGTTTTCTTCAAAACTGGCTTCAACACGGAATTTGCAGTGTGGGCCGGCAGAGCACTGGGCACTCGATTACAAAAGACCTGCTTGCAGTAGAGCCTGCTGGTGCCCACCACCAATCTGTCTTCTTGCTGTATCCATTTATTACAGCTGTTTCACTGCACGCTTTTATGGAGCAAGGGCTTTGTACTGGTGAGCATCTACACTGTCGGTAGCATGACTCAGTGTCTAATAATTCTAGACATTGGGATTATGGCTAGTAGGCTAGATATGCCGTTTCTTCATTTACACTGAGGGTTACGGCATGGATCATAGCATTTCATTCACCACTGTGAAGAAAACACTTTAGCAAATATCAGGTCTTTAGCGTGCTTACTGACCTAACCAGCTTTGCCTTCTACAAGTATTTATCACAAACCAATAGCAGAGCAATTTTGCATTTTCCCTTATCAGTTTCTTCAAACTAGTTCTCTAAATAGTGATTATATCAAAAGAATGATTTTAAGAAACCTCCAAGGGCAAGATATTTTTTAACTTTACTGTACCATACCAGTAAGGTTAATTTCCTACTATTGATCTTCTAGGAACTGTTTTAATAATGTTAGGCTGACAAATTAAACATTACTAGAAAGTGAAAACATTCATTATATTCCTGGAAGAATTCTGGTGGTAAAGATGATGATATGATGAATATGGCCTAAAAGCACTTGAATGGAGCCTGGTAATTTCCATTTTGAGAAGTGTGTTTTTTCCTAAGCTTTTGCAACAAAGCAATTTAATTATGCACATAAAAAGGAAAGAAAAATACAATAACAGCAATTAAATAATTCTAGAAATAATAATAAAAAAGCAGGGCTTGTTTTCTGAGATTGCTTACTGCAAATCGTGTGAAAAGTCTCTACCATGTTCATACCCTCAAAATAAATTTGACTAAAGACAGACAGTAAGAAAGGCAGATACCACCCAGTTTCTTTTATAGTCCTGGTACTATGTTGGCATATTTTACCCAGACAAAAGCACACAATTCACTTAAGCTATTTATTCATGAACATACTCAGGCAGATGAGAAAATAATTCACATCTGAATGTGGGTAGGGAGGTTGAAGAATTTGTTTGGGAGAAGGGAAAGGTAAAGAACAGGGAAGAGTAAGATAAATTAGAGGACTTCAGAATGAATTTTAGATACTACATTTTAAAACCTTGACACTGCACTTTGGATAAGATTTCACTGAAAATTCCTGGCCAAATACTGTTCGCACTTCCAGTAGTTGGTAGCTGACCGAAATTAGTAGCTACTCCCTTGTTTTTTCCTCCTCTGAGACAGAATCTGGCCTGCAATAGTCAGTCATGGCTCTTTGTGTGAAGAGGGTCCCTTTGTTTGTACTCTCTTACTCTGAGCCTGCCTTAGACAGTTCTGATAGCTAGCTTACTGCTACAACTGCCCCTTTCCTTGGTGCAGCGTACCAGCTGGCACTGGACTGGCTGCATCATTCTGGATGCTCATACAAGCCTGTGAGATTGAGTATTGTGCAGTAGTCTGGGTACTGCTTTATAATCTTTTTTTTTTTTTTTTAAATTAATTTCATCAGGAAGGATTGCTTACCTGGAAATTTATACTAGAAGTTAATAATGTACTTGGGAGGGAGGGAGAGAAAGATACAGATTTGCAAAGCATACAACTTCGTTGAAAATGAGTCCTGTACAGTTTCTAGATAAAACACATATATTGAGTCATAGGAAGTTCTATAATCCTAAAGCATAAAGTTCTTTAAATAAGTTAGAGTTGAATTTTAGTGTTTGTTGAAACAAGTGCCAAATCAACCTACTGTCTTTTGTTAAAAGCATATAACTAAATTGTGTGTTTGTTAATGTCACTTTTGGTAAAGTTATGTGTTACACCAGAATCAATATTCATCTTGCTGCCAAGAAAACCTGCAGTTTATTAGGGAAGATATATTTTTCTTCTCAAAAAAAATTTCAAACAGGTTGTGTGAAGGTCTGAGAAAATGTATTTTAAAAACATAGTTATTGGGAAAGAGATCCAAATGATTTAACTTGATGGAAGCTGCATAAACTTTAATCAACATAAATAAGCTAAAAAAAAAATCTCAGATAGCCTACACCAGTTGTAGTACTCTATTGTTGGAAATTCTATCCCTCAAGTGAGTCTAATATCTGTTAGGAAGAGAACACCAGCTCTGTTAGGAACACATGCAGGAGTACATACTAGATAACATCCAGAGAACTGTCTCTTTCATAGCATCTTTAATTTCATCCTATTCTATGAACTTGCACAGCTGCAAGACAACAGAAAAATATATATTTATTGCACCTGTACTTAAATAACTTAAAAGAGTAAAGTATTTTTTAAATTTGCTTTGTTATATAACAGAGTAATACCCATTTTCCTGCCTGAAACCAGATAAGCTTAAGTGGGCAGGACATCATATTTGGCCAGAAAGTAGTTTATTTTTGCATTAATGTAATGCTGCCTTTCAACTTCAGGGATGTCGAGTTGTGACAGCTGAGCCAGAGATAGCTGTCTAATCTGTCTAAGCTTTGTTTTATTTTACACGTGTTTTGATAAACTTGTTCAAGAAGTTAGCCTTATGCTGGGATAATCATCCATGATTCCTTGGGATGGAAATGCCAGGTTTGTCATGCTGGCTGTATGGATGACACGTCAGTTTCAAAACATCTTTTTATTTCAGCTTGTTTGAAAGTGATCAGCATCATACTGCATGGCTCCCAAGGTGGATCTAACTGCATTTCAGGAAGATCATTAAAGCACTGACACAGAGAGAGAGAGACTTGAGATGGGATCCTTCCCTCACTGAACAAAACTCCCAGCTAGACCAATAGTCAGTCTTCTCCTATGGGCGTACAGCATTATGTTTTCTTCTCATGAACTGAGTCTAATCATGCAGTTCTATTCTGAGCTACCACTCAAAAAGCTAAAAAAAAAAGGCAAATTATTTCCCCACCATATACAAGACCTTTTTGTTATATTTGCATATCAAGCTCAATTAATTATTCTCAAATAGCTAATAAAATATATTAAATCACGTGGACTATGATTTCTGTTAAGATCATTGTTGGGGAATAGAGGACAACTTTCACAGGTTGGTATATTCCTGACAGACTAGTATAATTAAAAAAAAAATCAAAAGGCACTGAATAGGTCAGATATTAGATCCATTGCATATAAAAACCTAGACACAGCAACACCTCTCATCATAGTTTGATCATAACTTCAGCTCTAAAGAATGAAATGCTTGACACTGTGCATGAGAAATTATTTTCACCTATACTTTCTACTAATTTTTGTATGCAAATAATGTTATTTGATCTTCAAAAAAAAGAATCTCTTTATACATATATTCAGAAAGAATTTAAGGACGATACCTATGAAAGGTTGAAAAATTATCTTCATCAATCTGCCAGAGAAAGGAAATTGAAATTGTTACAGCTTAAAATTTTATGCAGGTTTTATTAGACTTCATAGAAGCTTCTCAATAAAAGATTACTTTCCAGCAACAATGGCTGGAGATATAATCCAGAAGGTGAAGATATCATTCAGATCTTATTGGCATTTTACGTATTTAGGCTGTCTTTTGCTATTTAGTTAGAGTCGTATAGGAGTCTATGCATAAATAAGCAGTTTTGGAAAGCAAAGCTATACTCTCCCTGTATGCTGAAGGGCATGTTATGCTAGGAGGATTCAGAAGAATAGAACGATGGTCAATCTCTATTTGCTTCATAATATTTGAGCTGCATGAAGTGAATGTATGTCCCCAATCAGACAGCAATTTAAATGCAATTTCTAATACCATGTTATTATAACCTCTTTCAAACACCTAATAAAACATTGATTATATTGCTAATTATATCCTTAGTGATATCATATTTCCACTGTAGAGACACTTAAGCATGGTTAAGACCACTGATAGAATCATGCACTGCCTTCAAAATCTTTGCAGTATCCTTTGATTACTAGTCACTTTCTAATACCCAGATTAAATTATTCCCTTCTCAGCTTTAGTTCAATGACTATGATTTATTAATACAAATGGAAAAGTGTTTATTTCAAATTTTTCTTTACAATCTCAATTACCTATTTAACAAAACCAACCAGTTCATTAAATCTTTGTTCCCCGGAATTTTCCATCAATTTAGCCCATAATGTTTTAGTCCTTCCCTGACACATTTAAGATCTTGACACCTTTTTGAAGAGAACATTTACTACAGTACAGATGGACAATGGCTAATGCAAGAATCATCTAAATACAATGTAACTCACAGATATGAACTTAGTTCTCTAATTTGTGTCCTTGTCTTCTCCCATCTGCCTGCCTCCATTTGCTTTTTCTGAGCAAATAACCCCCCCCCCCCCAGTATTTCTTTAATTACATCTTTTATTATTTTACTGAGTCAATCCAATACTTCACCTTTTGACATTTTACCATGTCATCCTCAAAAAAGGAGAACAAACTTAATAAACACTCTCTTTACCGGCTTTTGGACACCTAACAACTCATTTAGTCAAAGCCTCATTTGCTGCAGTTTGTTGAAGTCCATGGCAATAACATATTTTGTTAAAGCTAATCAAGTGCCCATCTGCTTCCTGCTTCAAGAATAATTTATCTTTCTTAGCTAGATAAACTTACCCTTGTTTGTTTATTTCTTAAACCTTCAGACTAACGTATTGATTGTATAATTACCAAACTTTTACAGGTTTTTTAATTTCACCAGAGAAATGAGACAACCACCAAGAATAAACTTATATCTTTCAGAGACTTCCGGGCCTCATGAAGGGGCCTGCGTAAATTGAAAAGTTCACTTTTTAAAAATTAATTAAGATGGCTCAGCAGATTTCTGTGATGTTCTTCTGTTCTAATTTAACTGAGACTTCCTAGTGGTCAGTATATCTTATTTTTCAGAATTCAAAAGAGGTGGAAAAAATTCCCTTAGTTTATCAGAAATCTCTTCTATGGATGTGATCCCACATTTACTGATGTCCATGAAAATACAGAGACTAAAACAACTAGAACCAAACACAGTACAAAAGAAGAGATTCTGATATTTAATTCTATGTCTAGCTAGTCCCATGTAAAAGCATGTATCCTTAATATACAATCTATGTATTAATAAAGAATTTTCTTTAAAATCATTAGTTTTTTAGACAATTTCAGTGAATAATTTTAGAGGATTATTACTTTGATGGGGAAATAAATTCTTTATCTCTGCTGACAAAGGTTGATTTTTGCATAGTATTGATCAAATTCAAGTTTGTTCATACAGTTTAAAAAAAAAAAAACAAACCAACAAACCACAACAGCAACAAAAACAAGTCCATCAATTTTCTTGGTTTCTAGCCACAGCCACATGTAATGAGTTTAAATATAAAATGTATTAAAATCCAGAAGCATTTCAAAGGAAAGCATTTTTCTCCATGGTCATGCCTAAAAACAGATTATATTTCCTTTAGGTAGATTTGTTTCTCTAAGGTGAATAATTTTTTTATTTTAATGTGTGAAATAAGTGTGAACATAACATTGTGATTTTGATATTCTACTTCTGTTCCTCCTTTAACATGAGGTACTGACTGAATGTCATTCTCAAACAGAAGAAAAATCTGGAGAAACCACTGGCATTTTCAATATTTCAGGTAGTCATAGCAAAAAGAGGTAAGTGACAGATTAAAGAGGAAGGGCTGCAAACCTTAGAATATGTTAAAACTTAATCATTTGGGGGTTTTGTTGGTTTGTTGTTTTGGTGTTGTTTTTTTTTTTTTTCCCCAGCCCCAGCTCTTCCCGAGACCTCATATTAGAAAATTCAGGCTGCTGAAGCACTCACTAGCTAGGTACAGCAGTACAGCATGTACATTTAATTTTCTTTTATCAGAATCAGACTAAGTAATTTCTTCTGTCTGTAGGGTTCTGGCTGTAAGGAGTTTGATCTCACTGCAAGTTGGCTGATTTAACTGCCTATGCACTAGGGTCTTGTTGAGAGGTTTTAGAAAGCCTGTCATATTCCATTTATACTGTACTATACTGCACACTGATGTAAAAGCCCCAGTTTGTGAACTAAGAATTGACTTTTAATTAGTATTCATGTAAATAAAATTTGTTTCTGGAAGTTAAACACTAAAAGAAAGAATGGAAGGGCTTTTGGAATTCATTAGTACTCATATCATGGAAAAAAATAGTCCACCTCCTCTTCAGAAAAGAATTCTGAAAGACCCTAATAAATACTTACTCTTTATCATTTCTTATTCAAGATACTATCCTACAAGGACTTAACTACTTGCTTCACTTTGTAAGCTAAAAAGGTTCCAGTAGAGACACTGATTAATGGAGAGCTGAAGTCCGAGAGAAAATCCTGGTGTGGAAGAAAATGCACATTAGGTGACATTAGACTATTTTGCCAGAATCCTTAACTTCAGTGTATATGTTTATATAGCCAGATACACTCTTAAATATTCAATATCTGATCTGAGATCTAAATATGAATGCTGGAAATCTATCAAAAAATCACCTAAACATCCTGAAGTACATGCCTTAAAAAGGATTAGATTTTAAACAGAATGAACTTCTAGCAAAAGGATGTTTTCTGTGGAGAGTTCAGTGACTCTTTAGATCTAGCATTATTCAGCAAAGGTGTAAAGATCTGCAACCAATAACAAATGGTTTGTCACATCAGCAGCTGGAAGAACATAAAGAAAGGAACTATACAAACCATTCCTCTGTAGCACTCTGCTGAGAAGAGAAAATCTTACTAAAAAGAGCAGGAAAATGCTTAGAGGTTTCTTACATTCAATAGTGTTGGGAGGATTCGGGTTCAGAATTGAGTAGTGAATATCTGTGTAGACATTTTTGACAGATCCTACTTGTTTGCCAGTGAAAGAATTCATCAATACTAAATATAACTCACCACAATGATGTTCATCTTAGCTAATTTTGAAAGTAATCTATATGCATAGCTTTGAAAAATTTCTAAAAAAGAAGCTTGCTTTATATGACAAGTAGTGAGAGATAAATATCCTATGTGTCCATGGGTAGTATAAATGTAGATAACCTAGACAGATTTTTAAACAGGCATTTTTAAAATCTAACATCATCTCATCTGCAAAGCCATAGTAAAAGGTCAGAATTAATGAGTGCCTCACAATAAAACCATGCAAATTATGTAAGACAGTCATCTCCCCAGGTTTAATAGCAGCTGACCATTGTTATTCTAGATAAATAGCCATGTATTCAAATACACCTTATTGACAGATAGAACATGTTGCTTGGTTGTGCAGCAAGGCAATGAATAAACAAAACAAAAAAAAAAGAAGTGAGCAGATATCTGGCATCAAAAGAATGGCTCTGTGGGATACAAACAAGTAAAACATGGGGATGAAATGAATTGGAACTGAATCTATTTGCATTATGGATTGAACACAATGTGCTCAGTAGGAAAGCAAGCAACACTTCACTGAACAATAGCAAAATAAGTTGAATATCCCAGCAATGTTTTTATGTTCCAGAAATTTGCTTTTGTTGTTGTTAACACTTCAGCCATACTGTTTTCACCAAAACTCTTAAAAAGCAAAAAAAAAAGAAATCCTGGTTTGCATCTCTATTTTCAAGTCGTGCCACAGTTCTGAGTATGCTCAAGTACTATAGGAAAACTGACAGTTCTTACAGCTTTTCAGTTACAGATTTGCTTTGAAATTTTTTTTAAACAGGCCCAGTATTGTGCTCTTTCTCTAATAAATCTCTTAGTTTCTAAGTCTATGCACATGGGGAATCAATTCACACTTTTGTAGGAATAAACACTTAACATTAAGAAGGCTAAAGAGATCCAGTTTGTTTAAATGCCGTGCCATTTTCATAGAGTTGGAAGAATAGAAGAATAATGTTTTATCTTAAAAATGAACCTTAATTTATAATTAAGGAAAAAGAGATGAAAAATTCCTATTTGTTTGGAAAATGTCATGGCATGTTCTATTTAGGGTGTACTGAAGGAAAGATCTGTTGAATAAGAATGTCATTTGTTTACACACTTATCAGAAAAAACTAAATCTGAAGAAACCAACTGTCCCCTGATATTTTGAGTATTTCACATGTTTGACACCATTTTTGGTACAGTACCACCTACCTCATTTGGCATCTATAAATGTGAGAAAATGTACAAAAGGAATCATCCTAATTTTGAATACAGGAAACAAACATGAAGAAATAAAATCCAGAGTCCTTTATCTACTCTAACGGTCTACGTATACAGCTATCATGTTTTTAGTAATTTTCATTAATGTTTAAGAGATCACAATCCTTCCTTATGCTGCAGCTCTAGAGCTATACATATTTTTAAACAGTATCTCTCATACTTAAAGTCTCCTTTCGAACAAAACCGCTAGCTCTGAACTTGATTTAAGAAAATTTTGGATCTGGCTCCCAATTCCATATTTGGAAGAAGTCTGCTTCTTTTAGCATAAGGTAACTTGTAACACATTTTAATGCACACTCTTTACTCCTATTTCTATCCCTTCACTTCCCATTTAAAGAATTGGGAAAAAAGCTTTTCATACGCGACAACTGTTCTTTTACATTATGACTTTTTTGTACGCACAAATCTGAAATGCAGAAGCAAAACTGTAGCAAGCTGTTCAAGCACTAATGAAAAAAATCCTTTGTGATTTTAAGATTTGCACTACATCATGCTATTGTTGTATGGCTATATTTCTTTTAAAGTACAGTTTTACATAATTATGATACTGTGAAACTGGATACAATGATATTTCAAAAGAAACTTGACAAAACAACTATGACATGAGAAAATGAGCATTTTTCCTCCATTTTATGTGTTTAACAGTTTCTGTTCAATTGCAGGAGTAAACCTAGTGGCCTACAGTAAACATGAAATAATATTTAAGTAACAATGTCAGTCTCACAACTAACCTAAGTGAGCTAAAGGCTTGATTTATTCTTAGCCCAGTATAGTCTTAAGAATAATATTCTGTAGGTTTTTTTATTTTAAATACTTACATGTACGTGTGTGTATATATATACACACAGAGAGAAACACTTGTTGTAGGACTAGGACATAATGAACTTTATATGAGTCTCAGAGACAAGTGGAATTTACACCAGTTCCAATAAAGAAACAAAGACCTGAAAACAATTTGTTGATCTTATCCTCTCAGAAGTCTAAAGACTGTATAGTTTAAGAGAGTTTTTCCAGAAGAATGATAGTGTTATTTTTACACATTTTTTAGATAATGAAAGCACTCATCTTCCCCCTAGAAATTAATGGGAGAGTTTTCTTTGCTTCAAAGGACATGATACCAGAATCAGAGTTATGCTTTTGAATAGCTTGCTTGAAACTGTTCACAAATATTTTATACAAACATAATGATCTACTACAACCAATAGACAACCACCAAAATCTGTGGAAGTATTTTCTGGTAGGATGATCTCACAGGATTTTCCCAATGAATTTCTTTATGACTGTTCCTAAATTAAATATGGGTAATTGTGATCCTGATTTCTGTTTAAATTACTATTTTAAAGCATCACCTAGCTGCCTACTAAATAAAAACCTACACTTTTTGACATAGGGAATCTACCTGGTATGTTTATTTCCCACTGTTTACCCATCTATTTTAAGCTTCAGGAGCTGAACTTTTAAGCAATATCAATTGCTGTCAGCAGCGTCACAACAATTTATGCCACTTGAGGATCCCACCCTCTATACCAGTTCCTTAACTCAGAGTAAGTAGTGGAAATATTTATGACAAAAAGTTAAGTTTAGGCCATGTTGTAACAACTATGGACTTTGCATAGTTCGAGCATTTCCTCACAACCCTCTCTACAGCTTTCTTTTCATTTCTTCTTATCAGGTTGCTTGAAGGATTTTTTTTTTCCCCCAACTCCCTCAGTGACCTTATGGCAACAGCACTGAATGCAAAAACTATCAAGGCAGCCCCAAACAATCACTGTGAAGGAAAGATAATTCTTCAGGAATAAGAAACCATTGTTGATTTTAAATCGGAATCACTCTCCTGGCAAGCCATTTTCCCCCAGTATACACAGTGTGTATTAAAAGATCGCTGCATTACTGTCTTGCTGGAGAAGTTGTCTTCCTCAACTGTATAAAATGTGATGCTCCTTCAGCAGGAATTCTCTTTCAATCACTACATTTTTTTCTCCATATACTTACTCTATCAATGTAAGATACAGGTGATTTGATGAGCACACCATTTATTCACCTCCCAGTCACTTGATTTCTAAGTGTATTTCTAACAAAATACACTTAGATTTTGGCTTAGCCTTGAGTCAGAAGGAAGAAACAGTGAGTAGCATCACAGGTAATTTCATTTGTGGGGTTTTTGTCTGGGGTTCTTTTGTTCTTTTGTTGTTTTGTTTGTTTGTTTGGTTGGTTTGTCAACTAAAACAGGTGAAACAGGGATAGTTTTGACAGTGTAAATTAGAAGGAACATTTCCATCAGGATGCATTCTGTAGACAGTATTGGTTTGGTCAGCCTGCACTAAGAAGCAACAGCAGCTTTACTGCTTCCAAGGATTTTTTTTTTTTTTTTGGTGCAGAGGACTCTATTAATGAACAGTTTGCAGTTTGAGATTGGTGCTGATAATGAAGAAAAATTAACAGATAGAGGGTTGAGAATTGTTAGTTGATAGTATAGCTGGCAGCTATTATAGTTAATCCAAGCAAATTTGTGTTACATGAGATGCAGTAAATCCTGACCAGATTCAAGATTAGCTTATATTAAAAGAAATTTTTAAAATGTAGACAAACCATCAAAATCTCTAGCTATTAAATTGCAATATCTCAAGAAATAGTAAAAAGTATAAATATAGATCATGTTATTGGGTAACTATTCCATAAAGACTTACAAGAGAAATCCACAGGACTCAAAAAAATCCCAAAGAATAAACTATGGAAAGATAGCAAAGCAGACAATAGTTTATAAGAGATCAGTTTTGTATTTATTTTGTTTGCAATCATTTTGAGTAAGTACATTCTGAAAAATAACTCCAGCAGACAATGAGATCCTTCCATCCAGTTACAGAAAAACAAACAATTGAACCACCTGATCATTTAGTTTCCCCCTCCTTTTCATTACTTTTGTTGCCTTCTATCATCTTGTCTTTCACTCCCTCATTATTTACAATTTTTCTCCCATTGTTTCCTCTGCTATTGCATGCATGACCCCTGCCAGGACGATGCTCCCGATCCTCTCAAGAACCAAGTGCATATTCAGTACCAGAGGAAACCAAGTTCTGGGCAATGAGATCAGCCTGCCAGCCCAGAGTTTTCATGGGAATGAGCTGTGCCAAATCACTCAACGATGGTGATATCATTGGTTTAGTATTAAATGTGTATCTACATGGTTGACCCATGTCCTAAAAACTATGGTAACTTCAAAATTAAGTGTCATACATGGAAAAATTCATAGGATTCACAGAGACTCAAAGGACCAAAAATCAAAGCCGGAAAAATAATGGATTTCACATGAAACTTGCATGGGAGAATGATGAAGTCCTTAATGGTCAAATAAAAAAAGTTTCATTCATTCATATGCTGTTACAATACGTGCCTAGATAAGGAATCTTTTGAAATATTAGGAGCCCTTAAGGATAACAGAGTTTTATTATAATGCCCAGAAAAATTGTCCCTCACCCACTGAAGATTAAATACTCTAATGAAGGACAAGCCTTCTCTTGAGGCCTGTCCAAGTATGGGGAACAAACTGCTTAGGAAATCAAGAATCACCTGTCTCAGGTGCAATGAAATTTCACTGGTCACAAGTTCTCTAGCACATATATAAAGATCTTATTAAAAAAGAAATCAATTACAACAACACATACCATTTCAAAACAAAAATCTCCACTTGATTTGCTGCTGCCTCTTAGAGGAAAAGATCAAAGTGTTACAACAGCCATTAAATAACTTTTAAATAACATATCCTGAAAAGTTCTCAGGTACCCTGGTGGGACGTGACGTGCCTATTCTATTCCATACAACCATTACAAAACACTGAGCAACTCATGCAACTAACCAAGATAGCATAAATGTTGAGATGCAGAATACATTTTAACAATTACAGTTAATTAACAAAAACATTACATTTGCTACTGCTTCCTGACTGGATGGTGTATGTCCAACTCGGCAGGCATTATGCAATTTACAATTCATCTTACAGGCTATTATTCCCTTCCTGCAAAAGGACTACAGTTTCACAAGTGTTTACTTTAAAACTTGAATGTTCAGCTGAGAATTAAGTGGTCCATAAAGTCTAGAGAGCCTACTCACTATGCACCAACATAAGATTTGACAGAAGAATAAGAACAGTAAGCAACAAGCGTGTACTTTCTTCTCCTGCCTTTCTGTAAGTGAGTAGCAGGTTACATGAAAAGGGAAGAGAAAGTAGCTGCAGGCAAGGTTGACCCTCTCCACACAGGTAGAGTCGCTCCATGCAGGAGAGTTGCTATTTGCCACTGTTCCACAGAAACAGCACAAAATTACTTTGCTGAGGAATTGTGGAATAATGCAGCTCTGAACACATATAATTACCTGCTACAATTTTGTGTAGAGCTTGCAGGAAATCCACCATTTCTAATAACCATAAGTTTTATCCAGTTGTACGTCTGGAATACTATTCTGAGGGAAATTGTCCAACTATTTACTGAAGTCAATTAAACTCCTTTTTAAAATGAGTAGTTCCAAACTGACATTTTCCAACATCTCTTCATGATTTTGCAGTGTAACTTCTCGTGCTGCAGTATATCCCATAAGATTGGTTAGCCATATCTGAACGTGTTATATTACAAAGTATTACTGAGTGTGAGGGATGGGATGGACACACTCTTCAGACCTGTTGAAACTTTAAGCATCTGAGGTCAAATGCCAACACGTGAATTTTAACTGGGGAGGAGTAGAAACACTAGTGAACACTGCCTTATTTTCAGCAGTGGCACAATGCCTGAAAGCATCCATATTTTCTCTTTTCTCATTTAATTGTTGAGTGAGTTATAATGTGGAATTTCAAAACTCATCATCATTAAGTCTCCAGTTGCATGGTACTCTACCCAATGTTTCTAGTACTTTTTACTGTACCTCCATATTGGTCTGAAACAAAAAATTCTACAGAACTGCCCAAAATTTTTCAATGATCTGCAGTAAGATGCCAGATTTATTATGTGCCACCTCATTTTATTTATTGGTATTTACTGTCCTCCAGCTGTCAGCATCAACGCTCATTTTCTACCTGCTAGCTGCCAAGCTGCATTTCCAGAGTTGTTATGCATCTACATTTCACCCACACTGTTCTTTTCCCATCATTATTTGTAGCACCACCTCTAAACATGAAATCTAACCCTCAAATGTCATGCAATTATCCACAAAAGGGTACCTAAAAAACTAAATGCAGGATTCTTCACTCATCTTTTCAGACAGGGATTTGATTTAGTTTGACATGTCATGGAAATAATATCCAAGTACACACTGAAATCAACATGCAAAAGAAAATATTTACTCTTTTCCCTCAACCAGGCTACAGCAGTGAACATTATTGTCAACAATATTATGTTGTTTTATCCCTCTTTTTCCTCTTGCCTTAAAGAGAGTTGAACTTGCAGTGTTTCCAAAACAAACAATCACTCAACAACCTACAGCCATAATATTTACTTGTTTAACACTTCAAAATGTCAGCATGCCATGCTTAGAATACTAAAAGCAATTTAGAACATTAAACAATAACAAAAATCACCACTGCCTTCAGGCAAAAAAATCAGTTAACAAGAATATAATTTTGGTGTACGCTACTGCAAATTGTATTCAGAGACATGGAGGTGAGAAATCCTAGCGGAGTTAAAATTTTGACCACTACCTCTTTCGTTGTGGTTTGAAATTTATCATGGACTAATAAAACATCAGAACAGCCAAAGCACCCCAGGCCTTGAGTCTAATTCAAAAATAGACATGTCTTCTCTCCGATATACTGTTGTACTGGTACATTGTGTAGTTGTAGGGCTGTAGCTACTGGTGATTGAAGGACAGAATAGCATAGATTTGCAGGTAATATTTATTCGAACAACTGGCAGGCTGGTAAAAAGCTAACATGATTTTGGACAAACAATGCCTTTCTCAGGTTTGAAATAAACTCAAACAATCTTTCACAATTGAAGGGTTTTTTTTTTTTTGTTCCTTAATACTTGTCTACTTCTATTAAGATATTATTTCCATCAGCAGTGCTTGAATTACCTGTGTCTGACACATTAATAAATCTGTAAAGGTCAGAGCAACCCTGGGCCCGGAGCAGGCCTGTCTGGCAAGGAGGACTTCTTGTACACAGGAGCACAAGAAACGCAAGCAGACTTTATTCTATTCTTTTTCCTTTGAGTGCATGAGAATAGGGAAATGATACAGTAGTTTCTGCACAAGTTTTGGGAACAGACTGCTTTATCAACATTGGCAGACACAACCATTCCTTAACTTTAATTCAGATTTAAAGGGATTGGGACTATGTGAACGCAGGGTCTGTGATGTGTATTGCTTCAGGAGCCTGCCACTGGTGCAGCCTGTGAATATCTATGAGAAGTACCGATGTAATACCAAGACAAGACTGAAAAATGCAAGATGAAAATGCAGTTCAAAGAGGGAGGAAAATGTCACTGCATCAATATTCACCAACTCGGTGCAAATTTTTTTTATCTTCTTATATTAGGACTATGATCTTACTGGTTTGGTATCATGCACCTTTTAACCCTAAGCATTAGAGATTCTGTAACCCTGGGGAAAGGAAATGCATATATCATTTAGAGTCAAAACTGAAATTAAATGGCTTCTACTTGATTTAGTCCCCCTCTTCAGACCCTCATGATTATCTCTGTAGCAAACCCTTCATCCAAACTGTCACAGAGGATCGTCAGTTTGGTTGAGGTATCCAGTATGGTAAAAAAACTTTCTGACAAAACCTATCTTTTATTGCAGTCATCTCTGTCTACTTTAGTTCAAAAGGGATCCTGTTAGACTGATGTACATAGAACATCTCTCTTGGAAAAAGCAGAGACATTTGTATGACAAAAACATTGTGATCAACAGCCCAACGTAGCCAATAGCCACAGGACATGTGAAGGTAAGGTCGGGTCCAAGATAGTTTTGGTGTATTTTGTATGTTCCCTATGAATGACAAGTGTCATGATATGCTGCTAGCTCTCCAGAAACACTATGGATAATTTAGTGTTTATGCATCTGGGAGACTGGAACAGTACTTCTGTGAAGGAATATCACATAGTCTTAAGTGTCTAAGAAAATTCATGTTTTAAAGCCTTTATAGACCAATAAATGAGGCAAGCTACAGAAACACAACAAGAAGTTCATTATATTCATCATAGCAAATGCACTTATTTGTACTGTTCAGGATTTTTTTTTTTCTAGTACTTTTGTAATTTTGGTATTTTTTCCTCCCCTAAGAGCAATTGTTATATTTTAGATGTCTAATTTGAGAAGCTATGTTGATTAATAGCTGGTTTCTTGCTTTTGTAAAGAAAATGACTGCAAGTTTGCTTGATAGTAATCAAAAAATGATTGCAAATGATGCTTTTATGCATAATGTATGTGGCTTCAATCTTGTAACACTTTTGTCAGTGCAGTGGGACCATTCATTTTAAATTTGGAAAATTCATATGAGCAAAGCTTCAGTATTATGTTATGCTAGTTTAGAGTGTGCAAAATTAGCATCTTTGAGCCAAACAGGATTCTCTGGTCTCTTTGCTTCTTATTTAGAAGGCATTCGGTGAAGTGTTCACATCCACCTCGTTCTAATCAGCATACAAAGCACACCCATGAGGTACACACCATGAAATTGGTGGCAGACTTCTTGCAGTTTTATCACTTTTTCTTTTGTGTCTTACAGACCAGTGACTAGCAGGCTTGTAGAACAACTGTAAATCTCATTGAACCATTAACTTTGAATATAAACTTCTTATGGTTCAAGCAAACTGAACCCCCTGTTCTGACATTTCAAATAGTTTACTGCGGTTAATTAATGAAGAGAATTCATCAACATTCAAAAGATACTTTCAACATTTAAACTTAGTCTCTAATTCTTACCTTAACCGCAACAATTTGAGAGCAATGTGGTCCACAGAGCACTGCAAAGCACTGCCTCTTTCCCAGACTGCAGGACAGCAAGTTCTCTCCATTGCAGCCTTTCACAGGCTGTAAAATGGGGATAGATTGTGTTTACCCAACACTTAACTTTGCAGTCACAAAGTATTTATATAACCGCCACAAAATATGATTGCAAAGAGAAGAAAAAGTAAGAAAAGTTGATAGACATTAATATACGACATGAAGATACTCAGAGAACAGATTTTATGTAATGGCTATGATTGTGTTGGATTTGGAAACAGAGGCCAATATATTATCATAAAACATGAGCTGAAATATATGCATCCAGGTTTTACTCATGTTTACTGCAAACTTACACAACAACTTTTCCCATGTGAAAATATTACATTTATCAATTTTGTTGTTTATTATTTTTTGATTCTTTAACATTGTTATTAACATTGTCTTTTTATTATTTAGATTAATTCTGAACTAAAATATATTGTGACTGAATCTTTATGGAGATACAGATTCATCACGTGCTCTTGCACAACATTGTTGTAGGGCTCTAGCCCCACAATCTCAGAGACCTGTTGCTATAGATTACTCTGCAAGTGCTGGGAAGCATCTATGAAACACTGAACACACAGCAATTGGAGTCATATTTAAGTAGTATGTGAAGCAAAGAAGTGCTTGGTAATCACTTCTCATAACATAAGGGGACTGTTCAGTGACCAGAAAGAGGACAAATAAAGCAAAAGCCACTCATTGATCTTCCCTTTCCCGGGTCTTTGCTTCTCAAACTGCTTGCCTCTCCACATTTCTATGGAAAAATCCCAGTGCCGAAGAAATTTGTTTGCTTGCTAAGTTGTGCTGACAATGTTAACCAGACTTCGAGTGGGAAGGCAGGAAAGAAAAAGTAGTAACAGAAGAATGCATAAAGGTGACCAGTATTAGAGTACTATCAAAACTGAGAGACTGCCTGGAGCTGGCATTATATTTCAGGTTCTCTTCGAGAGGTACAGCTCCTGCCATGTTTGGTACCATGTCACAAGGGTTTATTTTTATCTCCATTAGAAAGGTGTGATTGGAACACTTAAATAAAAAATAAGGACAGTTTTGTTTTCATACTGACAGGATTTGAATTCTTTGTGGGACACAGTCTGCAAGTAACTTATGGCAGGAAAATTATTTCCTTTGATTTGCAATCTTAGAAAAAACACAAAAATATAATTCTAGAGGAGAGATGACAGTCTCCCTGAAAGAACGATTTTGTACTCAGAATGTCCCCTTATGAATTGACATCACTGTTCATCATCAATAACTATTGGGGGATCTTTACACAAAAGTATTTTGCTTAGACAAAGTCATTCTTAAAGTGTCCAAAACAATGCATCGTCTCTAGGGTAATTGCATTTGTTACCACAAGAGGGACTGAGACAGTAGAGAGAAGAGAGAGAGAAGGGAAGAAACTGTCCAATGTAGTCTCAACCTTTATTCATTTCTGAGTCTTCTTTAATATTAGTAGATTTACAAACCAGCTTGAATGCTGAAATTCCTACTTAAGGCATCATAATGGTTGGCCACTAGATGCTCAAGTTTAATAGAAAAATTGTCACCCATCACTGAGCAACTGAGCTATTGCCCCTCACATTCACCTGGGTCTGCTCCTGGGGGGAGTGGGGGAATGCAACAGCACTGAAGTGTCTTTCTACTATAACAGTGTCCTCCTAAAGCAAAGAGAAAGAACCAAGCCTGAGCATGTCAAGATGATGATTCATGTTTTACAGAAGCCAGAAGACTATGGGGCAAATAAAGATTTCCTTTAATACATACATACTTTAAATATTTAAAACAAAAAAACCTCAAGGGTCATACAGGCCTAATCCTCAGAAGTTAGTTATGAAATAAAGCAAAGCTTCCAACTCTAATGCAATAATTAATGTGCCATTTTGAAACCATGTATGTTATTTCCTCATGATTAGGACATATTCAGGTATTTCCTCAGTCCTTTCATAAAAGTCTGAAAATCTCACTTAAAATAGAAAAAATTGCAAATTTTTCCATGGCAAGTTGTTAGATGACAACATGATGATATGAAATAGCCCTCAGCTTTGCAACACAATATGACTCATACCCATTAAGAGTTAAATCATAGGCACTATAGGAAAAAGATCAAGGACAAGAGCTATGCTTTGTTTTTAGTGGACTTAATATGAGGAGAAGCCATAGCAACATGAGTGGTCCAGGAGTCTGATCTATGATTGCTATCTCCAAATTTACAGTCCTTGATAGACTTGTCTTTCATGAATTTAATAATTCTTAATTCATTTAATAGTTTGGCATCCTCCAACATTGAATTTTACTAGTTTTATTAATTAAACATATGAAAGAGTACATCCTTTGTCTTGTTCTGATTCAACTGAGTAATTTCAGACTAATAAATTACAGAAAATGTATATATTTGATTGAGGAAATTAACTCTTGTCCTCCTGTAAGCTTTTTTATAGTCTCATTGTAAAGATTCAACATATTCCAGTAGTAATGTGGGGATTTTTTTCTTGCTTAGTAAAAAGTCAGAAGTTTTGTGATTTGATTGGTCCCTAAACTGTTGTGCTAAACAGCACAGTTTCAGTCTGTAATAAGATGTGCAGGAGAGAACGTCTTACCAAACTAAGGGCCTACATCACATGATCTTAAGTAATTAAACCCGTTATTTTCATAAATCTTTCTTATGACTTTTAGGCTTGCTATCAAAACATTCCAATGTGGGAGAATGGCTAGCTGAACAAAGGCATACCAACATAGAAATGATTACTTATCAGGATCTTAAGAAATACCGAAAACAGCTAGTCTAGGAGCTAATTAGAGACAAGGATAAGTTACCATTGCTTGTGAGAAAGAATGTGAAAGCAGGGACTCGCGATAAGAAGGTATGCAGGGGAGTCACTAAAGCAGTGGTCTCCCTGGACCTATTGGCCCTGCTTGTGTGCATAGCTCTCACGGGAACCAAGGTCCTGCTGGTCCTCCAGGCTCCCCTGGTCCCCCTGGTTAGACTAACGGAACATGACCTTTAGGCTGTTAACCAATGAGGAGCTTAGCTTTTGCAATATGTATGAGCTAATTAAGAATGCTATAAATTGTGTAACCGAAGGATAATAAATGAAGTCGCTTTATCACTCATATTGAGTGTGCTGCTTCTTCCGCGCCGGCATTTGGCGCCCGAACAGGGACTCCGGCGACCTGATAGCAGAGTCCGGAGGATCAGAGTTCGCGAACAGGGACCCCGGCGACCTGATAGCAGAGTCCGGAGGATCAGAGTTCGGGAACAGGGACCTGAGACGGAGTCCAGGAGCATAATACCGGCGCCTGCACAGGGGGGCTCGTATCGGCAGTGTACGACGGGGAAGGATCCGGCAAACGCAGATCTACTCGGGGACACGACTCTCGCCCACAGCAGACGAGACTACCCAGGAAAGACTGCCACAAGAAGAAGACGTCATGGAATTGGAGGTAGCTCAAAAATTATTATGCCGCTTTTTAGAAAAGCGAGGGGTAGGTCCGTTAAAGGACCTGGATGATTTGAAGGACAGTAAATGAAGCTTGCTGATCACTCATATTGAGCGACTGCTTCTTCCCTCCGTCTTGACGAAATGGCACGACAAATTCGCGCACGGGAACAGGGCACCGGCGACCTGATAGCAGAGTCCGGAGGAAGGCCCCGGCGACCCGATAGCGGAGTCCGGGAATAGACCTCGGCGACCCGATAGCGGAGTCCGAGAGCCACGGTCGACGGAGATTTGGAGTGGTCCTGTAAGCAGCGCAGGAGGCGGAAGGGAGTTTTTCCCCGCGCCCGGGAGCACCTATAGAGGCTGTCCCGCCTGCCACGCGCCGCCGAAGTTTGTAAAGGCTGCAATAGAGCTCTTAAATGAGGTATGAACAAACAAGCGGCGTATAATTTGCTCAGATGCTTTTTAGAAAAGCGGGGCATTAAAGATATAGACTTAAAGAAGGAACTAAATGATCTCTTAGCCTATGGAGAACTTAAGGGGGTTTTTACCGACCCCAACACGGTGTTTGAAGAAGAGGAGTGGAGAAAGCTAGGAGATAAATTGTTTGATGCTGTTATTAATGAGGAAAAAGCAGCAAAGAAATTAATGAAGCCGTGGCGAGCGGTAACGAATACTCTGGCCATGCATAAGGCAGAGCAGCACGTTGCCGCCGCTGAAAGGTTGAGCAGCACAGCCCCCACCGGGGGTACCTCTGTGCAGCCAACGGCCCCAACGGCTCCAGACTGCCCCCTGCCCCCTTCTGTGCGGACTATTGTTATCCCGCAAAGTTCTAGGGAGGCTTGGGACCTGTCTCGTTTAAACTCCACATTGGAGAGCGAGAGACAGGAGTCTCCGCTGGCGGAGCAGGCAGCACCTGAGGCGATGAGTATTGACCCGATCGCAGATACAGGCCCGGGGCCGGGCACTACTGCTGCTCCACTGCACAGCCATAGGAATAATTCCTTTTTGACCATGCATAAAGCCGAACAGCGAGTTGCCGCCGCCGCCGTCCTGTCATTCGTTACGACTACACCAGCACCGCGGCCTCCGCCAGCCCCTTCTTGGCCCGTCTCCATCACGCCAGCGCCGGCTGCAGCGCATTTGCTTGTTATGAATGGAGCAGGAGACTTGCTGAGGCTCCGTCTGGGCCGGTGGACTGCAGGCTCCTCCTTCGGTGCCTGCTGCTTGGCCCTCGCCCCCGCCGCCTCTTCTTCCTCCTCCTCCGAGTCAGAGTACTTGTCCCTGCTGCTGCCGTAGGAGAGGAGCCGGTTACCGTTCACGGTCCGGTTCTTCCACCGCTGCTGCTCACTCTCCTCCTCCTCCTCCTCCTCCTCCCCTCCTTCCTCGTCGCCGTCCCCGGGCTCCCGCACGCCCTGAGCCGCCGCCGGCCTCTTGGGCGGCCGAAATAGCTCAGTTGGGAGAGCGTTAGACTGAAGATCTAAAGGTCCCTGGTTCGATCCCGGCTTTCGGCAAGAAGTGTTTTCAAGCCTGCCGTGGAGGGAAGCACCAGCGATAGCAACAGACGACCATCGGCAGCCACTAGCTGAGAGCCTCTCTTTGGCCGCAGTGAAAAAGCTGCGAACAGAAGTCTTAACCATAGGCACTCCTAGTGTGCCATAAGGACTGTTGCCGTATAGTCAAATGCATTGAGCAAGTAATTGTTTGTGATTAGCAATAGTTGTGCGAAAACTCGGTCCTAGCAACCAGTGATTTAAAAGATGTGGCTGATAGCCCTTGTTGTACTTGGTACCATTGGAATTGATGCCTCAGCGGTACCCTCACTGTCTTTTGATCTTAGGGAAAATGTGTGGGTAACGCTTAGTTGAGCCATAAACACACCACCTCTCCTGTCCTGAGTGACCCCCACAACAGATGGAGCCGCAAGTCATGGCCTAAATGAACTCAGTGGACATTTTGTGGACATTTTTGTACATTTTAAAGATAGTTTACAGGGGTGGTCCGTAGACTAAGGGAATGATAAATGATATCTGTGTATTATATCAAAGGACGGGAAGGGGGGTAGTGGTTAATGAGTTTGTATTGGACAGTGTGGGACCTGATCATGATGTAAATGGTATGGAATAAGGGGTGGATACTGTCCTGGTTTCAGCTGGGATAGAGTTAATTTTTTTTCATAGTAGCTACTGTGGGGCTATGTTTTGGATTTACGCTGAAAACAGTGCTGATAACGTGGAGATGTTTTCATTGTTGCTAAGTAGTGCTTACAGTAGTCAAGGACTTTTTCAGCTTCCCATGCTCTGCTGGGTGCACAAGAAGAAGAAGTGGGGGGGGACATTTGGAGTGATGGCGTTTGTCTTCCCAAGTAACCGTTACGCGTGATGGAGCCCTGCTTTCCTGGGGATGGCTGAACACCTGCCTGCCCACGGGAAGCAGTGAATTAATTCCTTCTTTTGCTTTGCTTGTGCACGCGGCTTTTGCTTTGCCTATTAAACTGTCTTTATCTCAAAAAAAAAAAAAAAAAAAAAAAAAAAAAGCCTGACCAAAGGATGGAGCTGCTGCATGTAATAAATAGGCTAGTGATAGACTGTCTTATGTGAATAAGGTTAAGTGAAGGAATACTTGTTGCCGGTTGTGAAAGCAAATGCATGATATGGGGGCACTACAGCCAGGCTTGCCTAATCCCGCTATGATACCTGAAGGCTGGCATCTGCTCATCGTAGACTTGAAAGACTGTTTCTTTACCATAGCACTGCATGAGGAAGGCCTAACCAACTGGCTAGGTTTGGGGGGATGGCTTAAGGGGATAGTGCAAAGCCTATTAATGGTATTAATCATTGTTATAATAGGGCTTGTTTTGCTTAGTCTACTTATGTCTTGTATTAAGCACCTCATTTTACAAGCTACGCACAATATTTGGGTAGCACAAAATAAAAACGGGGGAATTGTGGGAGAATGGCTAGCTGAACAAAGGCATACCAACATAGAAATGATTACTTATCAGGATCTTAAGAAATACCGAAAACAGCTAGTCTAGGAGCTAATTAGAGACAAGGATAAGTTACCATTGCTTGTGAGAAAGAATGTGAAAGCAGGGACTCGCGATAAGAAGGTATGCAGGGGAGTCACTAAAGCAGTGGTCTCCCTGGACCTATTGGCCCTGCTTGTGTGCATAGCTCTCACGGGAACCAAGGTCCTGCTGGTCCTCCAGGCTCCCCTGGTCCCCCTGGTTAGACTAACGGAACATGACCTTTAGGCTGTTAACCAATGAGGAGCTTAGCTTTTGCAATATGTATGAGCTAATTAAGAATGCTATAAATTGTGTAACCGAAGGATAATAAATGAAGTCGCTTTATCACTCATATTGAGTGTGCTGCTTCTTCCGCGCCGGCATTCCAAGATTTAGGGTTTGAATGCAATCTTTCCTAAAATCTAGGAATAAATATCTTGAGGGGGGTGAACTTGCCTCAATTATATGTCCAAGTTGCAAGAAATGACAGCTTGAAGAGGATATTGATTTTCTCCAAATTACTGCAGTGATAAGACTCATATGAAGAATTTGAGGTCACTCTTCTACATGTCATTCTCTCCAGTTATTCTCCCCTAGAAGTTATCCTATTTAAGAAAAAGGTAGTATATTAAAGTGGAAAGAGTGATACTTTTAGCAGAATGCACCCTACTTTCCAGTAACCCCAAGTTCACTTCCACTGCTGTAATAAGTGATGTTACATTTCACACCTTTTTGCTAAGCAAGTTAAGTCCTTGTACAATTTTATTCTCTACTTCAGTATGTCAGAGGGCTGGCTCTGTATCGCACGTTGAATAGACGTGTGCCAGTGCCACTTTGAGTGGTGGTATTCTGTCTGCTGGTTACTACAGGGATCCCTGCAAAGGTATGTAAAATGGAAGCCTGAAGAGAGCATCTCAATGGATCACACTAAATGAAAGGGCTCATTAAAAATTTAATACTTTATAAAATTCAGCATTAATTTAGGGGACAAACCAGGGTGAGTTTCCAGGTCTTGCACTGCAGGGGATGGATTCTGGAGCTGTAGAGAGACTGAAGGAAGATACTGATGTTCTCAGCTCGGTGAACTCTGTAAGGATATCAGACACATAACTATATCAAACTCATCATAACTATAGAGACCAAACAGATGCAAACCAGACCTTGTCTGTAGTGAAAAAAAACTCTACAGATCACTCCCCTTAATAGGGGAGGGGACCATAATGATGTTATTTTTATATGTAAAATAAAGATTAATCTATTTGTGGTTTTCCCTGAAAGTTATGTATTTATTTCTGTATAATAAAACCTGACTTCAGCTTTGAAACCATTCTGTTGGCAGTCTCCAGTGCTCTGATGTCAACTGTGGAAAACGCAATACTCTCTTCACCCTGTGCATATGCAAGTGTATATATCTGCATGTGCACAACTCTCTACATCTTTGCACGTGATTTTCTCTTGTACAGCTTAGCCTATACTTTTTTCCCCACACACAAATCAGATCATTAACTAAAGAAAGCTCTTTTCTTTTCCTGTTCACACAACAGACAACATGAAAAATTAGTTCCATGGCAGATGAGCACCCTGGCAGCGTTTTGATTTGTCAAAATCAAGAAGACTTCTGCAAAATCTAATTTATTAAGTTGATGTCAGTTGCTGACAAAAAGAGTTAGAGAGCACCCTCCAGAACACTAGATAGTATTTGCATGTTTGGATGGTATTTCACAAGTGCAGGACTTTTTCAAGCTTCTAAATGGGGGTTGGAATCAGTTCATACTTTCTGGAAGAAAACTGTTTAAGTTATTACATTGTTTCTTTTAGAAAGAACTTTAACAAGGAATAGGGAACACGTATTAGGGCATATATGTTGACTTCAATATGCTTGGGACTGCATTGGAATGAGTGTGAAAAACGTGCCTGTCATCCACACAAATTTGAATTTCTCCCCCTCATCCCGACCTGCCACTTTTTCCACTGCGGCACGTGAGTTAATCTTTTGCTTTTGCGCATTCTGAGATTACAGAGGCGCTTGTATATATTACAACATTGTTTTTGAGGTGAAAGATAGTTTTGGAATAAGTTGAGCATCTCTGACAAAGTCTGCACTTGCAGGAGTTCATAGGCCACTACAGAAACTAAGTCATTTCAGCTGTGGAAAACACTTTTCAAGAACTGAAAAGGGTCATCGCTAAGTATTGTTCTGAAACTTCTAATATTTGTTTTTCTAAATTATAGACTTCTTTGAATTTGTCATTAAACTGCTTCTGAGAAATGCATCTAACTAATAATTCTTCCAAGGAAGCTTTCATAACTAAGTATTTGCATTTCTAGTGTTAGACTTCGAATTCTTATGTTGAAATGAATCAGATTTAAAAGAAAAAATGGACATGTTAACTGAATTTTAAAAGGGTCAAAGTATTAAGCAGTAGATCATCAAGAAGATCAAAATTTACTCCTGAAGCTCACTGAAAGATTTTAAAAGCTCAGAGATCTTTGCATCAGTCTGGATTTGTAGAACTACTTACATAAAATATGATTAGTAGCTGATGATTAAGAAGGCGGCATTCCAGGGCTATTACTATTCCTTCGGTTTCTATTTGTACGAATAGAAGTACTGCTGCCTAATGCAGCTGCTGGTAACAGTGTCTTATTTTTGTTACACGCCACAAACCATAAGTAAATAAAATAAGGCAAATTCTACCAAGAAGATTTTCTAATGAATCAGTGAAATAACCAGAGGATTAAAATTGGTCTCATGTTTTTAGGACAAGAAATTAAAATGTGAAGATCAATTTTTTCCTTGGTTAATGGCTAAGAACCTTCATAAGCAATTAGCAACATGATTCCATATGACAGTGACTGAGATGGAATTTACCATTATTCCAACAGAAATGGAAAGTTCATTTAGTTGTTTTATTTTCAAGAAAGTTTTTTTACTTAAATGAAAATTCTTCTTGAAAAAATGAACTGTTTTGATGAAGCATAGGTCTTTTGTCTGATTAATTTGACTTTGATGTTTTTGCAATGGTCAAACATTTTTTCTTTTCCAATTTGACTCACATTTTTGCTTTTCATTCACCATTACCCAAGATGTTATGCAAAATACAGCTCTGAATTCATGTGTTGGTCCATCTCTGCATAGAATTAATGCATTAACTTTTACAACCATTTCAGATCCACAATTTCAGAAAATATTCTAGGCATCTAAGGACCATCACTGTGAATGCAGTGCAAAAAAGTTAAGAAAACTGAGTAATATGACCAAAGCAAAAAGTGAGAGGAGATCTTAGTGAATAACCACATTGTTAAGAGGTACAAAAAAGTGTGAACTGGGTGAAAAGTTATTCTTTTTTAAAAAACAAAAAAACCCCAAACACCAAAAAACCCAAACCCAAGACCTAAGAAAATGCACGTGAATTATTTCATGTGCAACTGCCCATGGAAACCACTGAATAGCAAAACTTGAATGGCCACTTCATGTTCCAGCTTGAAAGTAAAGACAGTTTGGATAACAGATCCTAAAAATATCAGCAGGCAAAACAGATGAATTGGCAATCTTCACATGGTCAAGAAAAAAAAAAAGATGAAGTTTGTTTATATTTCCTAGTAATGTAAACTCCATATTAAAAGAGTTCTTAGACAACTGAAACAAGGCAACTGGCAAAAACCGATGGTGCTTTGCTGCCTCCCAAGTCAAGTGTGTTGATTTGCACACACTGAGCTTCCGACTCATTGTTTCATCAGTCAATAAAATTTTACAGTTTATTTCTGCCACCCTGATGAGGCAGGATTCCAGTCAAGTTACACTCCATTAAATGAATGCCATCCATACATAGTTAAACCAAGATGTTAATCGGGCCTTCACCGGAAAATGACAATAAACTTAACAGAACATATACCTACTCCACATTGAGAACTAATTAGGTTTGCATAAGATAACAATCTGACTCAAAAAGAGCATCTCTATAGTAACCACAGGCTTGTTTGTTTGCTTGTTTTGCACTAAATTGACATTACTTTTTTTTTAGTTGATGCAAACCAGGCCCTCAATCGAAAGAGAGACTGGTACAAGCACCCCCTGCTCTTTGCAGTGGAAGTTTCCTAAATGGCTGCACTCTCTTTAGTTTTATCTGTATTTCTGAAGCTGTATTGCTGGAAAAAACTTAAGTGTAAAAGTGTCCAGAAAGGCTTATCTCAGATGTGGGCCTGTTAAACTTCAACTCTAGCTACCTCATGAGAGTATGCTTCAGAGAACAAACGCACAAGTAGGCATATGCGGCCAGGAACATCTGCACATGCCCAAGCAGGTGGGGCATGAATATATGTGTATACATTTACCTCAAAACTCTGTAAAGTAGAAAAGTTTTATCCTCACTTCACAGATGAGAAGGGAGGGGAGGGAAAGCTAAAGAACAGATTCATTGTCCTTTACTTGTGTTCGTGTGAGACATTCTGACTGGCTGAGTGAGGTATTATCAAAATGAATTGATAATTAATGCTGATTGATCCTCAGCAAGTCAGCCAAGCTCCTTGGCAGTCATAGCGAGGACTCCTGTTCAGAGTTTTCATCAGAAAACCAGTCAATCTCTTTTTAGGCCAAAGAGAAATTGTTGCAACTCCACAGAAAAGAAGATTATACACTAGATTTCATAAAAAAAAGTCTGCAGTGCAATGTTCCAAACTCTTTCAGCAGATGTCATAGATCCATCACCATTTTGCAGATTTCACAGCTAATCAATATAATAATTGGTCTCTCTGGGGAAATTAAAATTTACCTTGGAAACTGAGTCAATGAAAAATGTCTTTTTTCACCTTGTGACAATAGTAGGTTTGCCTATTTCAGGTTTTTTGAAAAAACATTAAACAAAACTCAACAAAAATATTTATTGCCTAAAACACTGGGAAACACGAGCTGCGTATAAAGGCTTCACAAATAATCTGCGAGTAGCAAGAGTTGTCTAAAGAAGCTTTTGTTAGGTCTTACATATGCCACTTTCATATACCAAGGACCACCATAACAGAGAGGAATGCAATGAAAACAGTAATAATAAGCACTTACATTCAATTTCACACATAAAAGAGGCAGTGTTTTGAGTCTATATGAAGGAACATCTCATTCAACAATTAAGACAGAAGGCAGCTCATAATTAAAGAATAACTTCTGAAAAAAATTTTTTTTTTTTTAAATCAATCTGCAAATACTTTATAGACTTGGGAACACATACAGGTCTCAAAAAGTTTTAAAATACCAATGATTCCTGTCAGGAAAACACATTAGTTCAATTGCATCAACAGAATATTAAGAGGCTAAAGTTGAAAAACAAAGAATTTTCAATGCTATAGACAGAGACAGGTTATATGCATAGTAATAATACACAAAGATAATATTCTTTAGACATTGTACAGATAGATCTAAATAAAGTCAAACTTATTCTTGACTATCTAGTTCCCACAGTCATACAATTATTTCAGAATCAAAGCTGTCACATATACATATATACACACACAGGGAAAATTTTGAGTCTGACATGTCTTAACAGAATGGCCAGAGCTTGATTCCTCAAACAACTTAATAACAAACAGATGAGAGAAGCCAACCCATCTGGGCATTGCGTTAGACATCAGCTATAATAACCCCACTCCCTACACCATGCAAAGCTCCTGCAGCCACCACAGCCAGGTACAGCCCAGTCTCAGGTGCTCAGGCCTTCCCTGTAAGCCTCAGCCTTTTCAACATGAAAGTTCTACCTTGTCTAGATTTCAGACATCAGTTTTTTCTTCCACCCCAACAAAAATGAGCATACACTTTTTCTCCTACCTCATCTAATTCTTACAACAAGGGTTTGGTGACCTATGCAACATGAGCAAGACCACAGGGACCCTGTACTGTATGTGCTTAACATCTGTATTGCCTTAATTCAAGTTGCTGTGGACTGAGAGTACAGGAATGCCTTATGTAAGTGCTTGCAGTCTTTATTTGAGCAGCAAGCCACAAAGTATAAGAAGTCTATATTTGAAAGTTAATACCACCAAACAAAGTGCAGGAATGTGTGAGGTTTTTTCCCTCATCACTAGAAACTTAGCTAGAGATTATGAAGCAAGAACACAAGCTGAACCTACTTTGAAAATAAAGCAAGATGGATGAATTTCTGGAGTCATACCTTAGTACCCTACTTTATTAATACAGATTTTGGTTTTCTTATTATTAATAAGCACAAAATAGCTAGGAACTATTTTAAAAGGACTTTCTACCTATATCTTCACAAATATGATTATGCAATATACAGTCTTATCAGTAGCTACCCACCCAAAACAAGAGAACACTGAAATTCCTCCCTACATTAAATCAATATCCCCTCAAAGACTTACTTTTCAGAAAAACAAGTGCACTCACCACAAATACTACCTCAACCAATGCAGAAACTAAATACATTAAAAAATAAATTCTCTTACCACAAACCCAAGCCAACATGGACAAAAGCTCCCCTGTTAACCTAGAGCTTTTTATTTTCTCCACTAAATGACACAGCTGTTCCTGGGCTAGTAACAAGGCACAGGTGTGTTTGTGTCCCACCCACTTAATGTCTTCTGCTGTAATATTAAGCCTTTGCAAGGAAAAGGAGTTTGTGAACTTTGGTTTTATTCTGGAGTTGCCTGACTGACTGGAGCCCCAGGAAATAGGTACTTCCTGCAAATACTGTAGTCTGTGTACATCTGTTGGATGAGCTCTGCTGTGCAGTGGGTTATTGTTGTACCCTGTTAGGAAACAGGAGTCCGCTTGGAAACCACCTGCAGCAGAAGAAATACAGGAGATTCCAGTGTGCTGAGCAGAGATCATGAACCACTGCCCTTACTACATTATCATTTTCTGTGTGGGGGTAAAATAAAAAGCAGAAAAACATGTTTTCTACTAGGATTTCTATTGTAGTAAGACACTTTGAGGCTAGATAGGGATATTTCTGCATTAGTGATACTTTTAAACTGCAGTACTTAGCAAACAGATGGAGTGGGCAAGAGACATAAAAATCCTTTGTTTGGTCCATGGATAAAACAACTGTTTACAAAAAGGCATTTGAGTCATAGAGGAGTTTTTTAAAAGAGGATTAAGACAACTCAAGAACTGGATGTGGAACAATCCAAGTAATAGCAGGTTGTGAAAATATAACTGTTCTATTCATTCTGCACAGAATGAGACAGGATTTTCATGAAAGAAAAAAATACAATCATATGATTAAAGACAGTATTAAAAACGTAGGCACAAGGGCCAATTTAAGATTGCACTGACATAGTCTAATGTTTGCTCATGCAAATGTAATACCATTTTTGTAATGAAAAAGGGAGACAAAGGGGATTGCAGAGAATAATTTTGTCTTTTTTTTGTTTTGAATATGGTCTAGATACACACATATCACTATGAATTATTATGCATGGTTTACGATTCCAAGGAAGGACTATTTCTACAGTACACTTCTTAAATATATAGGTGACAGAGAACTTTAGCAGATTTTCTAATTATTCTTATTAAGGATTAAAAGAAGTTGTTAGTGCACACGCAGGGGCTAGATGGAGGATAGCTCATTCTGATATTATGTCCTGCAAAAACAAACAGTGCCTCCCCCCAATATTCTTACAGTTCCCAGAAATTACACAAACTTGATTTAGTTTTCATTTTTCATAGCATTTATAATTTTGCTTCCTTTTTCACATCTCTTCATCCAATAGAGAAAGAAAGGGGAGAAATGGAGGATAAGAGACAAGAAATGTAAATCATTTAAGTAAAAATAATGTTTTTCTACAAGTTTTCATTATAAAATGAAACATTTTTACAGTAAAAAGTATTCCATAAATATTTATGATCTTAAAAACATAAAAATGCTTGACCAGTTCAAGCTGTAACTGGTTTTCTTAAGTAATGTCACACACAAATATGTCAAGTAGCTGACAGCACTGCATTATTTATCATTCACATACTTTCACATCTGGGGATAACAAGGAGATGAGTAGTAGCAAAAATGGAGCTGTCAGGAATAAGTCATGTCAGACCAGCCTAATTTCCTATAATATTCTTTACTGGCATAGAGGCTTTGTGAATGGGGGAGAAGTAGAAGATTCAGATGATGTAAATTTTATTCAGTGTGTCCCAGAGGACATTCTCCTAAAAGGGATAGGTAAACTTGGACTAGACAATATCAGTGAGATGTATCACTACGTCCATGTTTCAGAGCTAAAAGAGATGATGTACTGAATTGGACTTGTCAGAGCTCTGCTGTGGGTCCAGTCCTGCACAGTGAAAGGAGGGTATGTTTGTTAAGTGTGACCTAAGGAGGACTTTCAGTACATGGAAGGAACTAACAAGGACTTTCATACATGTAAGATTCACCTTGACAAGCTGGACAAATGGATTGAAAAGATTGGATGCGATTTCCCAGGGACAAGTGGAATGTACCACAATTAGGGATAATAAATTTCACAGAACCTGGAGGAGGAACAATGGTCTGGTAAAATGGTAAGAAACACAAAGTATGCAAAAGGCTGTCTGAAAGGGAATAAAAAGTTTTCTACACCCCTGTGGATGGAACAATTGCAAGAAGAAAAGTTCAGGTTAGACATCCAAAACCCCCTTCAGCGAGAACAGAGATCTGTTCAGAATAGATTGCCTCTTGTAAAGTTTGAAGTCTCCATACACACAAAAATGTTTGATACATTTCTGTCAAGGATGCCACACATTCTTCTATTCCCATTCTGAGTAAAGGGGACCTCCTAAGGTCCTCTCAGACTGCTTTTCCGTAATAGGTTTAGTGATGCTCTGAAAATGACACATGTATGCTGCGATGGCACATGAAATAAGATGCAGTTATATGATGACTTTCAAAAGTGGGTTTAAACTTACATATGAAAATGCACCAGAATCAGGGAAAATTTGGAGATTTTTTTTTAAAAAAAAGTAAAAACAAAAAAATAAGAGGTATAAGAATCTCCGATATCTCTATTCTAAGGAAAAGATTAAAAGTGTGATCGTGCTCTCCTCTGATTTTGAAACTCTCCCTCCCTGTTTGGGGTTGCTCCTACAGAAGCAGGATTCAAAGCTAGCAAAGAACCTGTCATTATATTTCCTCTTCACCAGGAAGCTAAAGCCCAGGGCCATGGTTCCTGTTGTCTGTGGAGCAGGACGAGAGGATGGATTCCAGTCAACAGAAGCAACAGCGGGGAATTTTCTTTCACTATGTTTCTATCATTTTTACAAAAATGAGTATGATCTCATAGCACAGGAATGCTTTGTCAGTGAATGAATCAGGAACATGCTAATAGAATGAAGAGCTTCTGTTTGTACACAGATATCTCGGTAATCAGTAATGATGTGAAAGCAAATACAGAAACGTGTATGACAGTTAAATGGGAGTTGGTTGAAATATGATAATTTTGTAAATTGTGGCTGAGTCTGGCAGGGACATTTTAAGCAGGATTTCAGCCAATGTCTGAAAAAGTGCATATCAAGCAGCCTTGGGCTTTTAATTAATTTATATTAACCAGCCTACTTGGAGTTTTCAGATTGATTCACCACCGCTGTTTGAACATTCTGTGACAGAAGTAATGCATATTAAAGTAGCTAAAGTTCTCCTTTGAGCCTGCCTAATTAACTGTATTTTTGTCACAGACAGTGGCAAAATATTGGAATATATATATATGTGTTCTGGACACTAGATGGTTGTGACTATTTGAGTAAAATTCATGATTTATGATGACGTTGGGTAACTTGTTTTTTCATGATAGTGTATCCAAGTGCTCTTTTTCAGTAATGTCAATATAATGATAAAAAGTTCTCAATTCTTGTAAGTATGTGTGGTCATGTTTGTGCTTAAATAAAAATGATTCCATAATAGTCTTGAAAATACTGAGAAGATTCAAAAACATCAAATCAGTGAGACCATCAGAAAAATTCAGGTTGCAGATAACTGCTGAATGGTGAATACAGAAAATAACCCCAGCAAATATTATGT
The DNA here is from genome assembly GCA_031468815.1 of Morus bassanus. Lineage (NCBI taxonomy): Eukaryota > Metazoa > Chordata > Aves > Suliformes > Sulidae > Morus > Morus bassanus. Next base: position 12,645,999 of record CM062583.1, read on the forward strand.
ATGTGACTATGTTGCTTGAGCATTTTGGAAAAATAAACATATTTATAACAGTCTGAAAATTACCTACATAGAAGAGGAGTTAAACATTCAGAATAACATGCTTGCTGTGAATAATTTATCCAGTTTCAATATTTACCCTTGCATACACTAGAATTGAATTACTTATATCTATGCAACCATAATTGTCAGAGTATTTCAATTCTATTTTCTGCCACAGGTTTCTGTATGACCTTGAGCAAGTTATACAGATGTTTTTGTGCATCAGTCCTGCCCTCTGAAAAACAGCAGTGAAGGAACAGATGAAAACTTCTGATGCATACAAGTAATGCTACATCAGCAGGGGGACTTAGAAACCTGTACAGAGCCTTTATAGAGATATTGAACAGTATAGGAACTTGTAGAATATTGCTGCTATTTGCATCTAGATAAGCAGGATAGCGCTGAACCATGACCCAATGGCTTTGAAACCATCCCACTCAAGCTGGAGGTTTACAATGAATTTAGCCTCAAGTCCTGTATTACGTGGTAGGGCCAGCCTCTACATCCACAGGGTAGATACTACTATGGTAAACCTAAGGGCGACACTATATTTTATTGGCTCACGTAATACAGTAATAACTATGCAGTTACAATTTTATTCAAAGCAGTTATTACATTTGTTTCATCAGACTAAGTTTAAGTAAGTTGCATATCTCATTGTTACAACCTTGTATTTTCTCTTTCGTTTCAGCCTTCATTTTAACCTCTTGTGACTACGCAGTTTCTTAAGGAGAAGAAAAAGACATGATAAGATTGAAATGCTTGAGGCCTTCATACTAACCTGCAGAAAAGGTCTCTTAGTTTATAAGATAAACAAAATGCATCCAAAAAGTGTGAAGAAAAGATCAGAATCCCCACAAGCTGCAAGTAAATGTAGCCCTACTTAAAACAGCACTAGCAGGAAGAGTTAAACAGGCACACTTGCCACTTTGTTCCTGCACACATCGCTTGGGCTGCAAGGAAATCAGTACTGTGACAGTTCATTTATATTAATACAATGCACCTGCCAGATTATTTATACACCATAAGCATCAGTCTAGAGAAAGTGCACTCTGGGAACTTTGCTGGTAGAGAAGAGAAGCTTCACGGGGAAGAAGGCATGTTAAAATAGTGGAGGATTTTGATCTCAGATATACTATTGCTAACAGAGAGTGATGCCATCGAAACCTGTAGACTTAGTCTGGATTTGCACCAGTGAATGTGATTGACAGGAGAAAAAGTGTAAAATTGCAGCACTAAGTGATAAGTCACTGACAAGAAAATTGGAAAGAGAAATACAAGTTAGTGTTAGGCTGATCTACTATTCTGTGTGTTTCCTCTGGAATAGCTGAGCTTCTCTAGCATGTTTTTTTGACTGTAATTAGTGATTTTTTCATTTCTCAGCATACATTAACTCTAAATTACTAAGTATTCCCAAAGTTAGAAAACCTAAATAAAATCTACAATTTAAAACAGCCTGTTTTCACAAGTACTAAAGAAATAGAAATATTTTGGTAAACGTTAATTGCCTCCACTAATATTTAGTTAGTTTGGTCATTAACCAGCTTTTATATCATATGCCCTGCTTTAGAGGAGGTGCCCATATTCAAATGTCAATCCTTATTAGTAATGGACTTCAGAACTGTTCCATACAAGGTCCTTCAAAATTCATATCTTGATGTCAGCGTCTTGAAATTTAGTGTGCTCATGTTTGGTTCCTTAAAGCGAGAGGCTTTCTGTGCTGTCACAAGGAGGGATTTAGGGGAAGCAGTATGTTTTATTCAGCACAGAACATTTAATTTACTCTGTCTTTGATCTGAAGGTCATTAAAGTTTATTGGGTTTTTTTCAGCTGATTGCACTGACTTCCGATCAGGCCCTCTGTTATTGTATCTGGGTTATCATTGTCCCCTGACTTATGATTTCATAAGGACCACATGTTAATGCAACATCTAGTTTCTTCACACTTAAATCAACCTGCACGTGCGATTGATGGTCGACATTATTCTTTTAGCTTCCTTACTTTCAATTGTGTTGTATGAAAGTATATGTACACTCAAACCAGAAGGAGCATTTAAGATTACTCACTATACCAAAACAATTAATCAGTAATTATTTAACAAATTCAAGGACCAATTTTTTTGCAACCCAGTGATCTGTCTTTTTTCAAATTGACACTACATAACAGAAAATAATCTTGCTTGTTAAGAAACACAGAGAGGCTGACAACACAGTGTACAATTTTCCAGGAGGCGTATCTCGAATGATTGCATAAATGCTAGTATTCTTTTTTTCCCTTTTAAGTAGAAATTGGTAGACACGTATAGTTTATAATATATAAATAATACAAACAAGAGATGAACTCCTCTATTCTCAAAACAAGAGAAGCAAGCATGAAAATTATCTGTGTAATACACATATTTTCAAAGGAAATATTTATCAGTAATCTACCTACTCGAATCAAAGGAAAGATTGTCTTTCATGCTAATAAGCTTTGCTTTACACCTTTTTTACCCTACCCTCTTCAAAATGTGACCTGTGATCTCTGATTGTTTGTGTCGCATAACACTGAAATATTCTGATCAACCAGTCTACCTCTCCATTGAAATTTTCTTAAGGGCAGAACTACTTGAGATATCACTAACTGGAAAGTTTTTCATCATTATTGTTTTTAACCAGAGAGAATTGTATGCTAAGAACATGTGCTAAAAGATTCCAAGTCGTGTTGTGAAAAAAAACCAACCCCAAAACAGGAAACAGCATACACCCCAAAGGACTTGGTAAACTCTAACCTCTTGCTCATTTTGTGAGCAAAATGAAGTTGGGTTCACAAGATCCAGGGGTCACCCGGAAAAGACTGAATGAGGAAGTCATAAGGTACATCATAAGGCAGAGGCAGGGGAAGAGTAATAGGGTTTGCACTTGACCAAGTCAGAAGAGAAAAACCAGAACTGAACGTGAGGTAAAAGAACATAAGCTGGGAAAAAAAACCAACAACAAATTGTGGAAAATGAACAATTAACTGAGGCAACTGATGAACACCCTTGGAGCAGATGGGTGACGCTTGAGAGCTTCTGCAAGGCACCAAACCACCAGGTCTGCAGACCTGCACATGGAGTGGATCCACACAGCTGATGGGCCAGGGCTACAAGAACTCCACGCTGCCCTCAACTCCACATGGAGCCACTACAGGGTACAACGAATCTAATCCTGCTTTCATGCCCACTGCATCCTTATTTTCTTTCAAAGGGGATGAATGAGCATCAAAATACTTTTGAAAAACCTACCTGAGGAACAAGAGTGATTGTCTTTAGCATATGATATTCCCTCCATTGTTACTAACAATTACATTTGTGTGTTGTGGTAAGAATTTAGCCTCTGATATGTATATTATAATTTTACTCCTGCTTCCCTTGATTCTTTTCTTGGCCTCATGCTCAATTTCTAAGATGTTTTCACAAAGCAAAGACACTTGAAGAAGTTTGAACTGTGTCTGCTTAAAAATTGAATGTCCCTGAACAGAAGACATATTTGCATATTTATACACCTATTCCTATACAGTTATTTTAATCTAAATAAGACACAGTTAACACATTCTATTACAGTCAGAGTTGAATAATTAAACCAGTTGTGGGAAAGAGCTGGGATATTTTTCTAAGTTTTATATAATTTATGAAACAAATTGCCAGGTTAGACAGATCAGTTGGTTCTCAGTTCTTATTCAGCTGTGAAATCTGCAACTATTTTAGACTTCGAGATGGACTAGAGCAAACAGAAGGTTGTCTCTGTTTTCCAGTTATCTAATCAAAGGTATTAACTCTACAACCTTCACTTGCCTCTGACCATAAACCACTACTTCCTTCGTAAAGCATTATTTCATTCAGAAATAATTCACTCATTCCTTCATTCAGTTATTTCATTCAGAATTTGAGAAGGGTGCTTTTAGGTAAAAAAGTGACTCAGTATCTTTTGTCCCCATGCCCCAAGGGACAGAGGGTGGGACAGACATCAGACAGAGGGGAAGGCATATGTCCTGTTTCACAGCTCAAAACCCACAGTTTCCCAGTTCATTGTCCCTTTATCTGTGTTTGTAACAATAGCCGCAGCATGCATTTGTGTTCTTGATGTGGGTTTAACATAGCATCTTGAGCAGACATGCCTATAGACGAGGGGTTGCTTATATATTTTTTTTCCAATAATAAGAGTTATTGCTAAAGAATGCATCAGCTTTGAATTTTAAAAGTTACTCCTTTAAGAGGGAATTATTTATATATTTATTTTCTACTAAAACTGTCAACAATGATGTTTATTTGATAGGCATTATTTTGCCTTCAGTAATAGTAGAAGAAATTCTGATATCAGGATTTTTTGAAAATCACAGATTTCTGTTGTCATGGTACTACTTATTTTCCTGCCTAGAACTGATCTTTGTGATATGAAAGCATGAAAATTGCAGGAAAATTATTTGCTTTATCTGTATTTGGAGAAGTTTTAATAAACTCATTAGCTTCATTGGGTCATTATCATTATTAAATACAAAAAAACCCCTGTGCAGTCAGAGTAGCTTATCTACGGGGGTCATTAGTTTTGGGTTAGAGTTTGGGTTTGTGGTGGGTTTTTTTTAATCCATATGACAGTTTCTTGAATTGATATTATGCCTGTCAAAATAAATCATCACCTAAATTTCACTAAAAGAATAGCAACCAAGTAGTTTTTCCTAAGACAAAAACATTACTGGTGAGATGGAAGGCTGAACTAAACTATTTGATGAATGGTTTAACATCCAAGTCATCTTCATTTTTGTATTCCTAATACAACAGTACCCTCAATGAGTTCTAATTAAAATGTTACTGCAGCTTGATGAAATACAACTTACTGAAATGAAATCCAGATCAGCATGTTGGTTAATTTCTAATCATTTACCCTAAAACAATAAAATACAGTTTGCAGTCTCTTCATTTGCTAATCACGAGGGTGTCATGATGCAGTCTCTGCTGTCTACCTCCAGAAATAATCAGTGTAAAAATTACTTGAAATTTAACTACAAATAGTTGTCCAAAGAAGAGTTCCAATCTGCTACTCTAAATTTAATTAAATGCATATTCAGTTTTTGCCATTTTTTCTCCCCCGATTACGTTCTTGTTGCAGGTTGGGAACAGTTTAAATAGATTTCAGTATAAAATTAAAGAATTTAGCTTAGCGTAAATGTGTGGGTGTTTATGTGTGCGCCTGCCACACTAGCAAAGAAAAGGGAATTACAAACACATCTCATTTCCCTATATGCTAGTAAGGATAATCATAAAATAGCCAATACAGGAGACATTAGTAATGATGCTTTATGTATTGAGATGAGTGAAACCAGAAAACTAATTAAAAATAACCGAAACACCACACCAAAGAAATGTTTTCTGCTTACCTATAGCAAATCAGAGTGATGGAAAGAATGATCACTGTGAGGAAATTCAGTGGCAAGGTTGGAGGAAATGCCCAAACAGATGCAGCTGTTCTGATCACTCAACTTTCCATTTTAAAACCCCCTTCAGTTTCTCGCAACGTCAAAATAGTTTGTTTCTCTTTTGGAAGATATTCTAGCAGCATCTCTGCAAGACCCTGTACCCAGGCTAGCAAAAGTGCCTTTCAAACACCTAATGACTCAGCTTTTTGAACGTGCATGGAAGTATAAACGAGCAATAAAAATAAGTGTGTTTAACATGCTTTTTTCTGTTACTGGCCCCTTTCTGTGTAGTAATACTTTCTTATCCAAAAAGGAAGTTGGATGCTTTCAATAAGGAAGATAAGTATAATCCGTCTTCAGTGGTTCTGGGGGTCAAGAATGATATTGTGAGGACAGCGATCACACACATGATTTTATGTTTCTAACACTCTTTTCATAAAGGGAATTGTTAAATTCAAGCTTTTTATGTAACACAAATAAATTGAAACTGTTTTTCCTTATATTTCTAGACCCTCTGCTCAGTCTAAAGCCTGCCTTGCTTGCCAGATTTTAAATACCTGTCACTATGAAGTATGTTCTGAGCCCTTGGCTGATGCTTTTCCTCTAGTGAACAGAATTTTTTTGTCTACTTAATAGGTGCCAAAATGGAAAGTTGTTAATAAATTTCTATTACTGCCAACTTCCTCTGGCTCTTTTTGTTTTAGCAAAATTTGATCTCAGAGGAGATACCCCCTTCATGTCTGAGTACTAATTAAGCAATATGGACTTAATTAAGCAGAAGGCAGGCTCTGTAAATATATGATGCATAAGTAGGTAACATCGACCTCCTTCTTCCCATGACTTATAGATTACTACCACGTAACATTTGCTAGATCACTATTTTTTCGTTTGCCATACTGTTCAGCCTGCCCAACCACATGATTTGGAATGTTTTGGACTTGCAGCAACTACTTACTAAAGCAACAAAAGAGTCACTGCTGAAACTGCTAGGTCCCATTATAATGTTTTCTTATTAAAGCCGCTATCATTCTCAGTACAAATAAATAAATCTTCTCAAGCAGGAGCAATGCAAGCCTGTCCTTCACCTGACTGAACTTAGTCTCACACAGAAGTAGTGTGTGGGATAACAGTATGAACAAGCCGGCTCACACAGAAGGTGAAGCTAAGTGTGAACCTTGGTCTCCATTTCGCATTTTAGATATCTGAAAAATAGAGGCATTATTAAGATCTGCTGATGGCCTATGCCGCGTTAGCCTTGAAAATACGAGTGGCAATATGAAAAAAAAAGAAGCCCTTACATTGTTAACACATTTTGTTTTGACATTTTTTCCGAGCAAATTAAGTGCCTGAAATGTGATGAACAAGTCTAACAAAACAAAATTCAGTATTCCCTGTGCTGAAGGCAAGAGGATGTGCTAAAATAATTTGGGATGTAATTGATCTTGGTTGGAAGCTTTCAGCAAGAAACTGTAATAAGAACATGAATGATGTTAGGCTACTCCTGCTGCGTTAGCTTCAGGTTAGTCTTAGATTTACTTCAATGCTCTTCTGCCCCACGAGATTTCTTTTACTCTTCTTTTGTGAGCTGAGAGGAAAGAACAAAGCTGGAAGCAGGATTATGCTAATGTAAAGATTTCTAAAGTGGAACAAATGAAGTCATTTAAGCTGTGTCTGAACTGCAGGAACCACGGTGGCAACTCCTTCTTGAAATGAGTCCCTTGTTCATCCTGGGCTTGTGGGCTGGGGGGAAGCCACAGCATGTTGCAGGCAGGTTCCTGAGCTGCAGGCTCACCAGGCATCTCCCCTGCCGTCTGTATAGAGCCTAAGAGAAATCACATCACTCTGTGAAGTACTGACTTTTGTCTACTTAACTTGGCACAGAAGCGAATGTATTCAGTTATTATTTGTGATCAATAACATGGTACTGGTTACAGATCAGGGAGTATGGCTTCCTATGTAGACTGCATGTTTAAATAAGGCCCAAGTACTTACTGGGGCTCTTGGGTACTGTTGTATTCATTATTAAACAGATCAAATAATGTCCAAATACTTTCTTTTTGTACATGCATTTTCTAGTGTATACTGTAACTGTGTTGGTTAATACATCAGTATTAAATTCTTGTTAGTTACTTTAATTACTTTCATTTGATTTACAACAGAGCCCATTAAAATTTTATTGTTTTACTAGATATATTTACTATGGTGAGTACTGTAGTAACCTTGTTCTTCACTGCTCGCCCAAAATAGTCATAGGTTGCACATTTAACCTCATTAAAAATACCGCTTTTAATTTTTATTTCTGAGCAGCACATGTCAACAAAACCTTTATAATTGGGTGGTTTCTAAATACCAACACACCTACAATGCAGTTCAATCATGTCAAGCCAACCTCTTGAACTTTAATTTTCCCAGCATATTTTTTTAAAAAGTGAAAACATCTCGATAGCATCAACATCTATAATAGTACTACTAATTAGTATAATAATAATTTTACAGTATTTTATCTGGCATCTTCATATCAAAATATTTTTTCAATGGAAATATAACCAAGAAAGAAAATAACATGCTGGAGTATATATGCATTGCATGTTAGCAACTATTTTTAACAACTTATGTTGTTGTTGTTTCTTTAAGCTTCAAATTTAACATATAACAGCAGATCTTCATTTGGTGTAAATATGTATATCATTCAATTTATAAAGCTGTGATGATATTCAGCATCAGAGTATTTGACCAAAAGTATTTTCAACTAGATTTGGAAAAGGAGATTTCTTATTATGGTTTTCTCCACAGCATCAATATGAAAGTATTTGTAAAGAGAAATCAAGTCATAAAGATTCTGACATGCACAAGACACGCACATGCACATAACAGAACACACATATGGATGAAAAATATATCATTATCTCAGTGCACTTCTCTATAGTTCAGAAGAGGAGATCTGTGGTGCAACAATTAAATTCTGCAAGATACAGAGCTCTCTGGAGTTGATTTGACACAGACAGCTTTAAACATATCAACATCCTCATTGCATTCTCGATTTCAAACAATAAGAGAATGGGTGCCAGGTTAGACAAGACTTATGGAGATGTCATATTACTATAAAAATCCAGATAACAGGAAATTTCTGATGAAGTAATTTTCCATCTCATTAATCCTATTGTAATTATGAAAGAAGCTTCACCTGCATCTCTAAACTTTTAAAAAGCGCATGCACTCTCCTGAAGTTAAAAATTGGAAAGAGGTAAATGCATGCAGTGCATGTATTAACGCTAATCAGCTATGACAACCTTGCACCTCTGGAGCTACTAAAAGCAGATCACTGATTAGCTTCATGCAGCTTTTTGAGTACCTTAATGGTTCCGTTTCCATATCTTCTATGCTTTTGCATAACCTGACATACCTAAAGGTAAAGGCTTTAAGGGAATGAATGGAAGTTTAGAGAAGGGATTAGTGGTATTGGTTTGGTGTTTGTTTTTTTTTTTTTGTTTGTTTGTTTGTTTTGTTTTGTTTTTGTTGTGTTTTTTGTTTGTTTGTTTGTTTTTCTTTCTGTGAAGAAAGATGCATTGCTACAACATGCTGTAAAGGACTCAGTTGTGCACACGTTATTCCCCGCCTCATTAAAACAAGCAGCCTCATCTATTTTTTGTAGTCGTTATATCAACAAGTCCTCATCTTTCAATAAGTGATCCTTGATTTTGAAGTTCGTTGACCCTATAATATTTTTCATGCTACTCCTCCTAAAGAGATATATATTTGAACATTAATTGCTACCCTTAGAGACCTATATGAATAATGCATCTGTCCTCAAGCTTAAATGGTAATAAAGATAAAATGGCTTAAAGGATTTCTGTTTTATTCTGCTCTAAGAATAACAGTAGTGTTTGTTATCACAAAATGTAAAACCAGTAATTTAATCCTAAAGAGACCCAAAGGCAATTCAATTATAGAGGTGCTTACTATCTATTAGCATCCTGGGGTCTTTTCCAGTCCCCATTGACTTGACTCAGGCTCCTATATAGCAATAAGGGATCACTCCAACATTTTAGTTGTCAACTGAAATGCACTTCAGGGTAGCAGGTATCAAAAGAAATCTGATGACTGCTTATAGCCTGATGGCAGATGAGATGATGGGACTTTCTCCTAAACAGATGTCAACAACAAACCCCACTCCATCAACAGGCACTAATTGACATTCTTTCTGACTGCTGCTCTCCTTTAAAAGGCATCCCTGCAGTCTAGGATGGACACACAGAAAATTTCTCCAAGAGCTATCAGTGTGACAGTTTTCATGACAAATAATTGACTGAAATGAAGCAAAAGCATGTGTAGTGTTCTCTAAATCCCCCTCTAAAATGAATAATTGAAAATCAGATATTCACATGCCATTTAAAGTATATCTTTATTTGAGGTGTTCTTCCATGAGGTAACTATGATCAGAGCGTGCTAATTTCCATCTCTTGTGCACAACACAATCTAGAAGCAGCGAGTGCAGGACTAGGGAGCGAGGAATAATATGTGTAGCTCATATCTGCACAAACTGAGGACAGTCAGAGGCCAGACTTTAAAAGGGCTTGTGTTAAGATTTTCAATAAGGCTTAAGGAAGTCAGGTGTTCACTTTCACTGGGAACCGTGTGTCAGAGTCCTTTGGGCTTCTTTAGAAAGCTCAGCTTACATTAAACAGAAAAAGCTTGGGCATTAATATTTTCAGGGTTGGTATTCCACCAGTCCAGTTTATGTTGACAAGCTGCCTGCATAGAAGGTGGTTCCTTAGATTTTAGGCCTGGATTTCCATCAGGGATCTCTGTTTGTATTCTCAGGGCCAGCAGGTATCCATTAATAGAATTTGGGGGGGGGGGGTTCAGTCCTGATTCTTAACAAATACAGAGTTCCCTGGTTTGGATATACTGAAATGGTATAATACAAAACCTTAGAAATTTTTTTTTTAAATCACTACAAAGACTACTTTAATTAATGGAAATACCAAGATGTGTTTAATGGCTTAAATACATGTTAATTTAATAAGCAGGCAATCACATTTTTGACTAAGTGAAACACTACAAAAATGCCTTGCACTTCTTCATTTTCAGACTCCAGAATTCTATGTTACAGCACCAAACTACACACCATCTCATTCTTGGAAAGTAATCTTCTTGGATTTAACTTGCTGATCAAAATGAAATACTAAGAAGTCTCCACACCAGACAAAGCTATAGGCTGCTCCTCCATAACCACTCCATTGTGTAGCAGCCTCTATTGGCTTATGTAAATAGTAAAATGAAGGCATGCTGCTGGATTTTTTCCCTTCCATTTGGATAAGACAATTTTGTATCAGGCAAGTCGCTCTATCTGAAGACTGAGAATGGAAAAGGCCCCATGACAGACCAAGTTTACTGTATAATACAGTGTAAGTAAACTATTCTAAAGTAATTTAAAGCAGGGAGAGAAAAGGGAACAGAAGGCTGGATACATTCAGAAAGATACAGGTAATATGTGAAGAAAGAAGAAGCGTAAGAAAAGGAAGCTGGAATTTGGAAGCAGTGCAGCTGCAGGTAGGCATTGCTGTGCCATGGGGACGGTGAAAGGAATGGATAGGTTAAGAGCAAACAGGAAGGTTTTGGTGAGATCCCAGGGGATGAAGTGATTCAGTGCCACAAGGAAGGAAGGAGGAAAAAGAAAGGAAAACAGTTCCAAATGGGTGTGTAAGTGAAGGACTTTCCATGAGAGCTGGAGAGTTGCAGAGCATTGAACAGATTGGAAAAATGGAATGATTGGATGAATCATGGATTTGAAATTTAAAATTCTACTACTTCAGACAGCGTGGTTCTACTTTGAAAAATGCTATGTAAATGACAGTTTCTGCCTCAACAGATCTACAAACAATGCTTGTTCTGTGCTAGATCTGCTGACTTGGAAATGAACCCTCACCCCTACAAGTTTTTCTTGTCTTTCTTTTTAAAAAAGCAGCATTTATTCTTTGTAACAAAAGAAAGAACATGTACCCATGCCAGGAAGAAGAAAACAAAAGCCAGATTTTCATTTTTATATTATATTGGCCTCATGATGCTACCAAGATTAAACCATATTTTGCTTTTAAGGAGTCCTGTCAGACACAGTTCATGGAGAAATGTAGGCTTTGCTGCCTTTTTGGTGCCCCTTTGGAACCTCCATAAAAATAGTAATTCAAAGATTCAGTCCTGAGCTTCTGAACATCCCTGTTCTCGGTCCTTCTGTGCTCCCAGGCACTGTTGCCCAAAGAGTGAGGGAAACAATTCGCAGCCAGGCAGCAGAGGTTCAGTCTTGTTACTGATATCTGTGCAAGCCATTACACACAGTACAAACCAAATAAAAAGCATTGCCAGTGTTATACAGATGGCCTTCAGTTTAAACTTGCAGTTAAAGAGCAATGGTTGATATCTAAAGTCTAAAAACTTGCTTTTCAAGATGCCCTTTAATGTCTCTCTGATCAAGAGGAAAGAGGAACGTGGCCAGCAAAGCTAAAATCAAGTTTCTCAGCAGACATAATCTAAGCATAATCCATAAATGTAGTATCAGCACTGCCCATACATAGTCACATCCCTGTTAAAGAGGCTATACAACACCAATACCTGAGTCCAGAGATAAGAGTACATTCTGTAGAAAGTGGTGTAAGAGCTCCTGTTTTGGACAACCAAGAACAGTGATTGTTTCAGTGGTATACATGTGGCCATCTGAACCTTGTCTCTGAATCTTAACTGACATACCTATCTGTAATAAGACTGTCAATTCAGCAAATAAGTTTCTGCAAGGAAAACAATCTTGCCATCCTTGTCTCACCTCCCAAGAGAATCCATCTCCCTCCTCCTGCTGGCAGTAAGTGTGGCTCAGATGGAAGTACGGGAAAAATGGAAGTGAAGTACCTGCAGAACTAATTTATCAATAAACATTTTTGTAGTTTCATCAGTGCAGTTTTAGCTGCTTGTCTCCCTGCAGTAAACAGTCACCTCAAGCCCAACAAGGAGCAATGCTGTGAAGTACTGAATGTCAAAACAGTTTGACTGGCAACATGTGGCATAGCAAGGAGATGCCCTTGAGAGGATGAAACCTGCCTACCACGCTAAGCAATATTTATAGTGCCTCTGAAATAGCCTAGGAAACCTAATTTCTAAAGCCCTCATGGGGTATTTTGGGTTTTTTTGCCAAAATAAATTATTTGTCATTGTATCCCCTGAAATAACTAATCCATTTCACAATTTGTCTCAGGCAATCCAATAGCTTTTGTATTCAGACATAGTGTTGTGAAGTCCGGGAAAAAAGACCAACAACGAATTTCTCCTTCTTATAACACCAGCTGAGAGGAAGTTGGCTTTTGGACATGTTGAATAGGATGAGATGATCTAGGTGGAAACGCTGAGCAATTCCTGACATTCATTATTGATCATGCTCAAAATAAGTCCCCTTAATTTGTGCATGTCACATATTCTTTCAGTTTTGAGAATGCTCATCACTATTTTTTCTTGTTTCGTTTAGCAGCTGTTTGTTCTTTACTTCTATGATATTATAAAGAGCCAATTATATGTTTACAGTTATTTCTTATCTATTTTAATGGAGAAGAAGTAGCCAAGAGGTTTAGTCTCTCAGCAGAACTTCCTCCAATTATGAATAAATACAAACCGTATTTCTAAGAGTACTTTGGTCTTTATCACCATTGCCGTGTTCTTACTTGATAATTTGTATTTTTCCATTACTCTGCTGTCATAGGCTTTATTGTCAGCATTAGTACAGAACACCATTTTTTCCAAGCTGAAAGTTGAAGATAAGATATTAGAGTTCTGTTGTGCTGATCATCAATGATACCCCACACCAAATCCAGCAGAAATGTCAAGGGATTATTTGGTAATATGCTAAATTTTATTCGTACTAGTTTGTCTTTATTTATTTCCAGAATCATGTGATTCTGAGTATCCTGACAAGGATGAATGGATATCCTTCCACTGTACTATGAATATTTGCACAGTCACTTCAGCTGATCTGATTTAGGGTTCTACCATTTAAAAAACAATCTTCACTGATGTCAATAAAACTGGTAAAGGAGTTCAGAATAATTTCAGCTAACGGTCTGCAAATAGACTTGTCTGGGCTCTGCATCCACACAGTTTCCCAAGTGCTTAAGTCCTTCTAATCTTAGGACTCTCTAGCATAGAATAAAGCACTAAAACCTAACTAAATTGAAGGTGGTGTAAATTCAGACTCAATTAAACATATTAATAGGTAATACCAAGCATAAAAACCTAATGGTAGTTCAAGGAAAAAAATACAAAAGTGATTGAAGTGTTGATCTCAAAGGAGTTATCTAAAAGTTAAGGGGGGAGGGGGATAGCATTTTTCTTTCTTTACTTTCTCTTTTCTTCCAAAATAGGCACAAAACTTTAAGATATTTTATTCTTTTGTGGAACTACTCTGTAATGCAAACACAAATAAAGAGGAATATAAAAACAAAGGAAGAAAGTCACAACCATGAAAACCAATCAGAATCCACAGTTTGTCTCAGTGAATATTTGAAATACTTCATAAACTAGTTTTGAATCTTGTCATTAGTTAAATGAAACAGAAACAATCTTTTTTTCTCTGTTTTGAACCCTTTTGATACCCTGTGCCACATTCTTAACCTCAGAATCTTGTTTGCTTTCTAATAAAGATTAATGGATTCTTTTTTATAAGCAGACATGAAAAATAAGGCAAGTTGTATCAACTGGTCCTTAGCAAATTGCAAAACTCATTAAGGACACAAAGGATCCCATAATTTTTCTCTTATCTTTTGTGTCAATCCTTGCTACATAGGTAAAATGTGTCATACTGGTAGGATAAGCCTCAGTTGCACCTGTTTAATAACTTCAATAGATTTTAGTTATAAAGAGTTGGTAGTTTCAGTTTAGCTGAAGAGCAACCCAGAGTTTTGTAATACCAAATGCTCAAAAGAAGGGACATAATTACTAAAGGTATAAAGTAACTGAAATGCTGGTTCTTATATCAGCAATATAAAATTAAAGCAAATAGGCATTCAGATGAACCTCAACAATTTCATGCAAAACTTCCTGTTTAAAAACTGTTGAGATAAAAATCTCTCTGTGGCTGGCAGAAAATTATCCCAAGGTCAACATGTTACATAAGCAATCATGAAAAAGCTTATCTGAGTCCAGGCAGCTCATGCTGACTCCCCATCATGCAACAGTCTCAATTTACCTTTCTGCCAAAGTCATGTTCTCGTTTCACTTAAGTAAGTTCTGTATTAACCCCCCTAAAAAAGGTTTTACAGTAAATGCACAATGTAAATTGGTTAAGAAAATATTTTATATCAGTACCAGAATTATCACCATACCTGAGGTAGGAAATACACAATTTTAAAAAGAAATCCACCACTGACTGGTTTTTCTCAGCAGATGTGGATAGAAAAGGTGACCTAATTAATATGTCCCTTTTTCTCTCTGAAATACTTTCACATTCAGATTTGGACTTTTGTAGATTTCTTTATTATGACAAATGAAATATTCAGCTATATTTCAGCCTTAGATTTTTCCTAGCTTCAGCTTCCATTATGTTTTCAGAAACTTATTGCTCCATTTCCTCATGTCCAGACATCTAAATACCCTTGTATTGCTTCTGCTGCTTGGTTGGGTAAAGTGATGTTTACTGAGAAGGAGCCGGCACTCCTTAAGTGAATAATGAATCCTAGTATTTACATGAGAAGTGTTCTTATCCACACATGAAAGATTGCATTTGCATTAAAAGATATTGCATGAATGTTCATGACAAAACAAGCAAAAAAGACTGTGAACATGGACAGGTTGAAAAGCAAAAAATAATTTCTAAAAAAAACCCCTTGCAAATAGGCTTTCCATTTTTAATGTTGGTGCAGAACTCTGTGACTGCCGCATTAAATAAAAGGGTAAAAGTGTATTAAAAGGTAAGGTTTATAAGGTTTATAAAAAGGGTAAGGTTTACAACACCGTGTTCCCATGGGGATCTCATAGAGAGATGCATTTTTCAAAAGGTAGTTACACTCAGTAAGCAAATGCAGACACTAGGATATTTATGGCTGATTTGATGAGTATCTTTTGATATTATATACTCACAGGGATTTATATTAGAAAGTTTCAGATGTAATAATGAACTGCATATATGACTGGCACTGATTTTATTTGTGTTCAGTTATGCGGTGTTATGGAATTGAAGCAAAGTGTTAAGTGTCATGGCATCCCTGGAGAATGGTGTGAGTAAGAGAATACATTATTTGCCTGCAGCATCTAGGGCATCTAAAATGGTAGTGGGAACACCACTTAGAGCTTACCATTCAATTTGCTGTACAGAATTAGAGCTCAGGGTGAAAAACAAGAGGGTGCCACACAAGTCTTCTCAAATGTCTGTGGAAAGCTTTACACGTTTCACGTGAGGCTCAGCTATTTAAAATGGCATTGCTCTTTCTCCAGGTTTCTCCCTAGTGTTAGGGTACATAATTCCATATATTGTCTTTCAAGCACATGCTGTCTATTACCACATGATAAGCAAACGTTTATCTTCGGTGTATCCTTGTCATCTACCTTGGAATGTAATAGAAGTCAGTAAATAAATATGAATGAATAAATAAAAATTCTACAACCATTGCATGCAATCCAATGTACACTAAATTCTCTGTATATTTGAAATGAAATATTTTCACATTTTTTCTGTTAAAAAAATAATAATCTGCACTTCATGTTATAATACAGGATAACAGAAGCATTATCAACCCTATTGCTAGTACACTAGCAATTACCTAGTTTTTAAAAATGCTAGCTAACAAAATAATTTATTAAAGCTAGTCAGCTTTGGTCACTCCAGTATTTTTTGTTAGGTAGACTTAAATGTTTATCTTTTTTTCTCCAGTGAAGAAGAAAATTTAATTGAAATGGTTTCTCTCTGCACAATCCTTATTCTTGCCCTGCTTTGGTTAGCTCTCTTCTCATTATTAATAGCACCCAAGTGAAAATATGGGAGTTCCGTGGCTTGCCTTCTCAATAATGAATAAAGATGATGCATTGTATGAAACTGCCTCAATAATTTACAAGGTAATATCAAGCAAAGACTAACTGTAGTGGTCTGCAGAAAATATATTGCATTAAAAAATGAATTATAAGCTGCATAGATGTTAAAATGCTAAATTTAAGCACTGAGTTTCTAGTCTATTAGAAATGTTAAAATTTTAACATCAAGCATGGCTGTTTTCCTACATGTTTTAAGTTCTAAATTATTTACTATTCATGTCTTTTTTTTTTTATATTTAGAGATATGCCTTTTTACCTTCAATTCCACTTATAAAAAGACAGAAGAAAGGGATAGAAGAGTTCACTATAATCACTGCTTCTGGTTTTGAATGTAAAGGCTAATGCTGTATGTCTCAGGTGGAAAGCAACAGGGTGCCATCTATCCCCCTGGTACATCTGGAAAGGACAGAAGTACGGTCACTTGTGTACTTCTAAGAGATTTTTCTGTCTGATACTTCATCACAATGGAAGACAACTTCTTTGATTCTGAACTCAAAGCCAACCTCCAGCAAGGGCTGGTCTTAACTGTTTCTGCTGCATCTGCATTCATTGCCCCCCACACAACACAAAGATGAGGTTGCCTGTACTCATGGTGAGGAAATGTTCCTGGGATGATATGGGAATCGTTAGCATTGAGCTAATCACGGGAATGCTAAGGAACACTTCTTGCCCTCTTGTTTTGGTTTTTTGCCTCTTCCACACACCCTACATTTCCAGTCGATTTCTATTGCTTTACCAGCCTGTGGAGTCAATGATTTGAAGTGCCACTGAACAGGTAACTCTTGTTTCATTTTGTTCACGAGCATCTTTCAGAGAGCTCCAATTGCTATAGGGATTATCACATAACAGAGAAAGTGTTCTGCTTTCTAAATACCACATGTGGATTAGAGAACTAAGCACCCTTAAATGGTTTCTTTTCAAAGTGTGACCATCACAATTATTTCTAGCGCTTTTAGTTGACCAAACTCAGATTTTCAAGAGACTTGGTATTTAGAATCCCCCTTTTCTCAGGATACCAACAGCCTGAAAATCAGCTGTCTGATATTCAGAAGATGGAATAGCAATCCACTATAAAGTGTCTTCTCTTTAACTGTCAATGACTAAGTTATAAAATAGATCAACACTTTTGAATATTTGACATATATGTATACACATACACACAGGTTGAATCATGAAATTATTTAAAATAATATATAGACATTGATCTGAGATCTCTCATGCCTACTGTGTTTTATGAAAACTTCTCCAAATCCTGTAACAAGTAACACTTGCTAGAGTTAAAGGAGACCTGATCCCTACAAGGCTTTCCAAAGCTATCCATCCTATGAGATTTGAATTCTAGCCAGTTAAACAGATTAAATGAAAAGACACTATGAAACAGAACGTGATTCTGGCAGTAACTTGCTGAATATTAATCATCCAGTCAAAGAAAAGAGAAAATAAACAGATTTAGACGAAACACACAGTTCAAGTACAGGCTAGAG
Organism: Morus bassanus; assembly: GCA_031468815.1. NCBI lineage: Eukaryota > Metazoa > Chordata > Aves > Suliformes > Sulidae > Morus > Morus bassanus. Next base: position 12,664,016 of record CM062583.1, read on the forward strand.
AAATAATACTCATAAGAAATGGTTTCAAAGTTATACCTAGACACAAACTTATTCAAACATAACCATTTTGAAGAACGCACGAACAAATCAACACCGCAGTATACACACAAACAGAAAAAGGTGAATGATGCCAAATACATTATTTGTTGTAAAACATTTGACCAGATATACTGAAAGTGTTTTGATTGTGCGCAACCTAGCACATTTTAACAACTAACTGAAAAAGGATCTAGATACATGACTGTACAGCAAAAACATTTAAATCTGTAATTTGTTATTCATTCTGTCCCTGCAGCAATAGGCAATGACCCTTGCTGACAAGGGGACACATGTACCTTATTTCCTTGCACACAGAACTTGTATCATGAGAGTAAAGGGTAAGAAAGAAGTTTTTAATGGTATCACAGCCACAAACAGAAGAGGTAAAGATAAATCAGATGAGCAATGTAAACAGCTCAGCTTTTACACCTGAGGTATCCCATATACCAGGACATGAGAAGGGATATTCAAGGAAAGTGACACTGTCAGCAAACTTACATTCTGGCACTAGTGAGCAACTTGTAATAGGCAGTAACTGCCAGACTGTTCTTGGGAACAGTAGAAGTGTAAGCTGCACTTTATACGTATTTAAATTTATAAGCCAAGTCCCAACATAAGCCACGATGAGTAAGAATTGGTGCATAGGTGTAATTCCTAATTTTGTATTAATAAGTTTAGATGACAAAATCTGGAAGTAAACCGTACAGTTCTGAATCTGGGAGAGTCTCTCTAAGACATGTGTTATGCTCATAGATGCAGACTGCAACTTATTTTACAAAGTCATCAACACTGACTTTTTAGAAAGACACCGGTTCTGCAAAATGCAATATAACAACAAGAAGACTATATGTTTCTTTGTTCTGGTAATGATGACGTGTAATTTTCTGACTTGGAAAAGAACAGCAATGGCAACAAAAAAAAGCCATAATAATAGAGTAACACATAATATTTACATGTCTCAAGACAATACTGCCACACTGTATTGTAAACAGTGGTTTACATTATGTATTTCATGCTTAGACATAAGAGTACATCCTGTATTTTGTGGCTAATTCTACCAAATGAATGGCATTGAGTATGCCAGGTTAGCCTATTTGTCTCCAAAGCTTTCTCTTTCCTTGTTTGGAGTTAACAACCTTTGCACATATTTAAGCAGAGTTCATATATAAGAATTCCAATATAAGTTCAGAATAGCAATGTTACTGCAACAGTGGTCACCATAAAAGTGTCATCATTTACATAAGATATGGAAACAGAATGAAAGCACCATCCTTCTAACTAACTAATATCCTAATGCATCAAAAACCATATAAAGCTTAAAATAGTTCAGAAATCAAATAAAACTGGATTTACTTGACTCTTTAGATGGAAGGAATAATTTGATAAAATTTCATATTTTTGAGCTCTAATACTGAATTTAATCCTCCATTTACCACTTGGAAATTTTAGTGCATAACTGTAAAGTACATTTTGAAATGTTAAATCTGCTTCACTTTCCCCTTCATTCACCAAAGCAATAATTGCAACCATTGATGCCAGGCTTGTTTTATTAGTTCATTAAGGTAAGGGAATTTTTGGTCAGCAATTCAGAAGAATATTATCTAAAAACTTTACAAAAAATTGTCTGGTACTTGAAAAGTGCATCAATGCTACATAAATCCTCTATTCTCACCAGCACCCGATAAAGATCGATTCACGTGGTTCCCCAGCCCTGTCAGCTATTACTAAACTGATATTTGTTCTGTGAAGCTGTCAGAGTCCAATACTCTCTGACCAGGTTCTTTTAGCTATTCCATGCATGGACAGTGTTACATTTAATATCAAATTTACTTATTTGAAGTGAGTAGATATAAGACAGGATTTCTGATTTAGCAGAGCAATACAAAATATATGGCATAATACATTACAAATATAAGGCACACTTAGCAAAATATAGATCTAGCAATTCAGATAAATAGTTAAATCACAATACCATTGCAATTCCCACTGCCTGTCCCTGGAATACCCTGACCCTCACTATGCTGGGAAGGAGTAGGTGGCCTGAAGTCATCTCAAGCCCATTGCTCTCTTTGAAATACCTTCAGTAGTTGTTTAGGTTTTATACCTTCTGTTGGGCTAAGCCACCTACTCACTCCCACCATGCTGGCCTGGCTCAGGGAGACATTCACACTCTTTTAAGGAGCTCAAGGAGAAACATTTCCAGCACCAGTTGATCCGCTCAGCTGTTGAGAGCTGCTTACCTGAAACAAGGGCCAGCCCTGGCCAGCTTGGTGCCGAGGTGATGTCAGCTTCTTTGCAGCACCTGTGCTCAGTGACACCCTGCATTAATCCCTGAGCTTCAGGGGCACATCACCTTCCCCAGCTCCTCTGAGTCTTCTTCCATTTTAGGGGTTTATTGGTCAGTCACAGGAGATCAATTTTATGAAATATATTGTTAGAAGACTTCCTATTTTAACATGCATAAGCATAAAGCAAAAGAACTGCCATAGCGATATTCCTCCTTCCCCTGAACTGCTGTATAAACCCAGAAGATATTCAAGTGGCTACTCATTCTTTGTGATGTATTTTTAATTTTTCAGGTTCTGAACGTGCTTATGTTGTCAAATATCACGGATCTGTTTAAGCCACAGGAGCTGGACCTGAGGAACTGCAAATGAAGCAGCTTAGTGAAAGATGCTAATACAGATAAGATACCGCAAGTCCATGAAGGAAATAGGGCATTCCAGATCCACTGTTTAATAAGTATTGGCCTGTAAGTGACCTTATAAGTGAGTTCTGTGTACACATGTAAAAGGCAAGTCCCCTGTAAGTTGACGGTATCAATTACTCTTTGTTAACTGCAACTTTGTTCAGGATTTTTCTCCAGCAATGAAGCCATTCTGCAGTACTTCATTGGAAGTTAAACCATTTTTCAATTCAGTATAAACATTTACATAAACAGAAGCCAGGATTTGCAGGTTTTAGTCTCAGAAAATTGTTTTTCAGTGGGAAGAAATTACAATATGGGCACCCTACAATGTTCGGAGTTATCTATTTTGCCCTATTCTTTGCACACGCTCTCATTTAAATCTCAGAGCTGTTAGTGCAGGTCCGCACCGGTCACAGTTACTTACAGCTACTAAAGACAAGGTATATTATCAAGTCCTGGCAGCATTTCATCTTCTGATCCTTCTTTCAGATGCTTTCAAACAGTCTCTTAAGTAATTACCATTAGAAAAAGGCAATATTTGTCAGAACCCCTCATTGGCAATTCCCACTACTAATCTTTCTTTCCAAAGTAAAGATGGAGGCATGATTTCCAGATCTGTTATGGGTCAGATCATCTGTGATGTTAAATTAATTTTAATCAGATTCCATTGAATTATAGAGCTCAAGATCCAGCTCATTGTTCTCCTTTTTCCATTTATTTTTCTGAACTAGATACTATCATGCCACAAATTTAACAGCAGAGCTGTAACAACAGTAATGATATAGTGCTAGAGGATAGTGATTTTGTTTTCCTGGCACATAATATAAATTCTAGTAGAAGAGTAACTTTTTCAGGCAAGTATTTGACATCTAATTATTTAAATAGATTTATTATTATAAAATGACGCTTCAGTAATTTTCTAAGGCAAAATAATAAGGGAGAAAGAGATCCAGAGAGTGAGAAACCAGGTTACTTTCACAAAGTTTCCTTCCATATTTCAGATGGTTTATTTTCATTGTTTATCCTTGTTTAACTCATGAAGAGAAAGGTGAGGTATCCAGACTGATAGATCATAGCTTTAGGATATTGCTTTCAGAGAACAAGTTGCAGGCTCTCCACATAGTGAATGAAATCCGAAATGAGTTAACGTGGCAGAACTGCATCCTTGAGGCTATAGTTGTCACAATATATGTACAGATTTGCTAATATCATTCCATTAGATGCTTTTTCCCTGATATGTTGGTATACCATCAAACTCAAAGTTAACCAGCTCTTCTGTCATTATACTGTTATGTTGTTACAGGGACAGTAAAGGATAATTCCTTTGGTTCAAGACTTGACAATTCCTCTTGAGACCAACAAGTTAATAAAACTCTAAACGTATTCATAAGAAAATATTTATATAAATCTGGCTTTTAGATTCTGGGAAATAAAGTTTCTTCCTAAGTAATTATAAAACCTTGTGTCTTTAGGCAGCAACGTAGTCTGACAAGATTTTCTCAAGGTTTTTGTTAATTTTAACTTTTATTAATGAAAACTTTCAACTGATATAGAAGCATCAGCTTATAGGAATAATTGTTTGGCTGATAAACATGTTAATTGAACTCATATTTGAAACTCCACTAAGCTTATTGCCTGTGTGCCTGAAAAATACCCAGCCAAGTCATTAAGCAATATCATAATTGTTCGGTCATTATGAAAATCGGATTGTATGTTTAAAGAAAAATAGATGAAGAAAGAAATGCAGAGAAATAAAATTTTATCTTTTTATGTATGTACCTAATTGTTAAAGCTTTAACAATAATTACATATTTGTTAGCAATTTTCCCCACTGGTACTTTTTAGAATTTTCTGATGGTTTCTTCATGGTTCTTTGTGATACTGACATAGAAACTATAAGGAGAAATAATATTCAGGGATGATGTGAAGTCACTGGGCTTTTCCTAGTGCTTAGGACTCCATCGAGGCAGTAGTTGAAACAGCTCTGGGACAGACAACCCCATAGAGTTCTACAGATTTTTGAAGACATATGGTAAGCCCCATTGTTTTTTTTCTCTTCTCAGACTTTCTCAAGACTAGGCAGGATGCTCAGGAACGAGCATCGTTCAAAGTTCATGGCACTTTTCCAACCCGTAATTCAAATATTTTATGTTTATCGAGTTTTACGAGTCAGCATTTACTGAGAGAAGCTTCTGATCTCCTTAGAGTTGTCTTTGGATGCCTTGGATAGGATGACTGCATTGGCCAAGATCAGCAGCCCCATGTAGAATTGCAGATATATGGCATCTACTCCTGAAACTCCTGAGAAAGTCTTAGCATTCTTGAATTCAAATAACACAAAGAGATCCTAATGTTGCTAAACACACTAGCCTTTCAGGAAATGAAGGGAACACACCTGCTATAGGGAATAATTACAAATCTCACTTACTCAAACTACTGCTTCTCTCCTCACTATTTTATATACCGTCATTATTTTGTGGATTTTTAAAAAGGGAAGGTAAAAAGTTTTGTGAGTGCCCAGTGAAAAATGTGTATCATAAAATGATATGCTTTTATGTAAGGCTATTGACTATTAAGCAATGCTATCTTCCAAGGTCCATTTGACTCATTTTATGTCTTGAACTCATAGATTTGTTCATAAAACTGGTATTTTCCTAAGTCTCCAGTGTTTACTTTCAATGAAGAAAGAAAATACAAGTTAAGTAACTTAGTACCTTATTTAAAATGAATTTTTAATATGAATAATGTGTTTATTTTACCATAATGGGTGGGTAGCATAACCCCCCCTAGCAAACCTAACATATTTATGCAAATTTTATTGGCTACAAAATTAAATAAAAATGATTTTACATTCATTAGACAAGTAACATGCTTACGGTTGCACCGAGTTGTGAAATAATTATCTGTTACCCTGTGCATTATCATCAGCTACAAAACACTGTCACCTTCTTCCAAAACTTATTACCATATTTCTAAGCACTCCCATTTATCTGCTAAAAAATAGTTGCTCACAGTTTTATTTGTTCCATTTTCTTGCTAATAGTCTACCTTTAATCTTCATGCCTTTGGAAATACAAGTCTTCTGCCTTCTGCATACATCTCTGTAAGCATCTGCCTCTACGTACATGCATGTTAAAAAATGTCATGTGGTTCTTAGGTGCCTCTGATCTGCAAGTGCCCAACTTCTGACATACTTCTGGGAGATGATTACAAGGTAGTCCTTTCTTTAAAAGTAGTCTCTAGCTCAAAGAGGTCACATCACCTTTTGTATGGCTCTTCCTCTCCTTCAATTCACCAGGTAACTTCCCTACTTTTATATCATTAATGTTTTATTAATAGTAATATACTCAGCGTATTATTTTTTTAATAGAAGGAAAATGTCTCAGTTATGATTTTTCAGTTAGCTGAGTTGATTTTCTTTCTGGGAATCTCCTTGTTAAAATAAGAAATGCTATACATACTATAGTCTGCTGTGCATATTTACCATGGAAGTTTGAAGGAACTCTCCCATCTATAAATATGAAGCAGAATTGTATTTATACTCTTACCAGTTGAAGAGATCCTATGAATAGAGACTGATCTGTCCCTACCCTTGTTCTTCCCTTCCAAGTACCCTGTTCATAATGAATTATTGGTATGTTTTACTTCTGGGTAAATGTCATTATGGGCACTCTGGCCAGCTCAGTATTAAACACAGTTCTGCAAGATGCCTCACATCCTGTGTGTCCTCAGGGGTGAACTTCCACAAAGATCTGTCCCTTTCCTCTCCCTTTCCATCCACTTTCTCCCAGATAGATATTCTTCTAAATCTGGCAGGAGCTAAATTTATCTGACTTGTATCTTCCTATCCAATTTAGCTAAAACTGGCTAGCAACGTTAAAAAATTATTGGAAGAAAGAATGACAGGCAGATACATACACACATACACAGAGTATAAGTGATTATTTAAGAAGTTAGGTTAAAAGTTAAATTATGTCAGCACCTACATTGGATTATAAACCATGCAGAATGAAATTAAATGCTAAATGTAGAAAAACAGTTGAGTTTCTGTTGAAGTTATACGCTGTGTTGATGATATTTTAAAACTTGATTACTAGCAGAAGTCAATGATTCATCTTTTATTTCTTGTAAGAAAATGAGAAGTTTGCATCATGTGACATTTCTGAACTGGCAGACCAACTTGTACTGAAGATCCATTTGGTGCCATTAAGGAATCAAGAGTCTTGAAGTTGTTAGATTCTGAAATTACCTTCTGTCAGTGAATAATTACTATTTATATTGTTTGGAAAGGAGGGTAAATTTTCTTGCAACCGAGAAGAAACACTGAGCTGCAGCTTGTAAATTTTCTTTTAGTTGGCATGTACTTTTCTTCAGAACTCCCGAACAGAGAGCTTTAATCTTCCTTTTTGTCATGTTTTTCACTTTGCATATACTGTTGCCATTAACAGGAGGGGTGACACAGGGAAAGGCTGCAGCTTCTCTTTTAGGACCCTTGTCCTGGTAGAGCTCCAGCATGCAACAACAAGTTAAGTAGACAGCAAAAATATTTTTTAATGTTTTTTAAGCAATTAAGAAATTGCCTTCTGCTTCCAGGAGGAAGAATCCACTAACAAATGTATGTTGTATGCTATTCCTCTAAAAATAGGCTTGACATAACTGTTACAAGAAAAGTATCTTCCCTCTAACATATCTACTGCTTAAAACTGCAAGTTGGGCCATATTTTACAGAGAGTGACTGACATCTTATTCTTGAAAATCCTTACTGAAGTCCATGGCACTTTATAGACAGAAAGGTCAGCACTCAGCCCACCTAACTGCAGCCATCCGTGCTTCAGTAGCTTGTCTAAGAGCTGGGATCCCACTGCAATTAAAGGGAAAAGACTATCTAAAGCAGTAAATACAGCCAAAAAACTTGAGCACCAAGATGTAATAGCATGAGTTCTCTCTCTACCTCCATGGCTATAGACAAAACAGAGATGTCTGATGTAGACTGGCTTCATAGCCTTTTTACATTTAGCTGAGTTTAATCCAGGTCTGTAGCATTTTTCCACATAGAGGTGGAAGAAGTAAGTGCTAGTATTTTCTGGGAATTGCAAGTCTACATTTTTTCATTCCAGATTCATATAGCAGATGTGTTAAGCTTCTACAGTTATAGCAACTGTAACATGGATATCATCAGACCTATATTCAGAGACCATGAATGTAGATTATAATCAAGTATAAAGGGTTTGTCTCAGTGGTAGAATTAACCTACATTGCCCTGAGAGATTACTTCATATTTTCTTTTTTTTTTTAATGTTTAAATGATGGTAAAATGTCTGTCTTTATTAGACAGGCGATGAAAACTTTCCAAAACAGCACATGAGATTGGATCTCGATTGCCTGTGCTTGCTGGCATATTTTCCCCATTTAATTGCACCTTTTCAGATATGTAATCATAGTTCAGTTGTAAAATTCTTGTTCTTAGTGATATAGTTACAAAAGTGGGCATGGTGAACTCATAACAGCTGGAGATGTGTGAGACAGAACAGCAGTGATGCAAGACCTATGTTGGTATCAGTGGGATCAGTATCAGGCCAGTCATCTGGAAATATGATCTCATGTTTCCTAAGTATGTCTTGAAATTAGTCTTGCTGTTGCCACTTCATCTAACTAAAATAATTCAGGCAGTTCATTATTGGGAATATTTACCCATGGCTGTTTGGAGAGTACATGTGGCAAAATTTGCTTTTTAATTACTTACTTTGCCACAAATACTTGTTCCAATGAAAGCCCCACTGGTAGTTTGTAAAAGTATGTCGTTACTGTTCAGTCTTGCATGCATTCGGATGAAAACCATGTAAATGCCAGCAAGAGAGTCAAGCAAATTGAAACCAAGCTCCATATCAAATAAATTCAGCTCTTGATTGCTTTTGAAGAAAAGATTAAATGGTAAACTCCAAGGCCTCACTATAGAAACCTGTAATAGACCTGTGTTAGGAAGTAAATCACCATTACATATTTTAAAGGCTTAAATATTAATTTTCTGAGTAAATAGTGTTTGTTATTAGAGCATCTCTTCATTTCCCCCTGCTTTTTGTATGAAACACTATAGTTGGAGCTGTGGTGGAGGTTTTTCCCCTGAACATGGTTAAACTCTAATGGGACTACAGCTCTTACATCTACTGACCCCACAGGAGTGCCATGGTAGCTCAGTTCCAGTGGCAGATATAGGAAGTTTCACTTTGCAGCCATTACTCTGGATAAATGCTATGGACTTGTACATAATATGGTAGATCAGTCTTTTTATAAGTAGGAAAAGGAAAACTCTGATTCCAGCCAAAGTTAGGCAGAGGTTGCTCAGCCTTGTCTGGTCAGTGGTCTAGCCGGACAATCTCTAAACTCAAAGTATTAAAGAAGGCCTCATATCTGCAATTTTTCTTATAAAACCAGAGCAAGTGAAAGTGAACTACCAGCCCACAAATAGACGTGGTAGATGAAGTAGAAATCCTGTTTATTTTGTGTATGTCTGATATTTTTGAAACTTGTTTTGGAAAGTTAATTCTCTACTTATCTTACTCCATCTATAATTTAAAAGAATCTATTTTCAGTATCAGATCCTGATGATTTTCTCTCACTTACTGAGGAAGTGAGTCACCATTACCTGCCCTAATAACTAAGGACGGGTATCTGTTTGTGTTCCCTCTGCTGGGCAGTGCCCTGGTTATTAATGGAAAACAAGAAGGCTCAATACTCCATTAGGCTAAAAATGACTTATAAACAGATATAAAAACTAGTGACATTGCCTAGAAAAATTAACAGATGTCAACCGAGCTTTGAGATGTTCCTTACTCTTTTAGCTAAGGTTCTGGTAGAGTAGCTTAATATACTACACTATGTACTGCATCCTTGTAGCCAGTGATTGCTAATTCCAGAGGCTCACTGTAATGAAGCTTAACAAAATGAACACTAAGCATGTTTATCAACACTGCTGAATGCTGTTGTATTACTGAATAAACATGATCAAGGGAAGGGTTGGAAGGGAGAGGAGAATTTGGCTGCTGGTGATAATTTCCAGTTGTGAAGCAATTATTTAGATAGCAGATTTTAGTATGAGAATAAGGAGTTTAGTAAGCGCTGGATTTGCATAATAGCAATACATGTCACTTTAAATTTCCTCCCAGCATTTTCATGCACTTTTAAAATGAATCCTAATTATAAATGTTATACAAGTCCCACATAATGTGAATTTACTTGTGTGCACATTTGCATTATCCTTATTTTTAAGTGTGCTGATGATTAACATTAGTAGCCAAGTTATTATGTTATCTGCATGAGTATACCACACACCATCTTTTAGAAATTAAATGTTACGCACATGAAATGTGCAGGGAACTCTAAAAATTCACCCCTAATCAAGGGTACAAAAAAAAAAAAAGACTAAAGTAAAATCAGCTGTGAGAGGGTCTTTTTTTTTTTTTCCTTAGAGCATAGGTCTTATCATTCTTTCCTCAGAGCAACAAGACCTATAAAATGTAAATAAATTTATTTTGCGCTGCTTCAGGTCCACCTTTAAAATCCACTTGAATGTGATTCATATTATTCAAAGTTAGTATGGCATCCCTTAACTGTGCTGGCTAAACAATGTCTCTTTTTCTTTCATACAGAGTCAGAAATGACAAAAACCAAAGCAATCCCTTTTATATTCTCCCGAGTGCAGAAATTCAGCAAACCAAATTAAAGAAAGAGAACATAACATTTATAAATTACCAAGTAGCTACTCAGCTATACAGAAACTACTCTAATATATTCTAATCTTTTCTGTGCTTCCTATGAACTGTTCCACAGACTGAAATGCCCATAGACTAGTGGTACCTACCTCCTGCCACTCACATCCCGGGAACATCTGGACCTGCGCTTATGAATAGGATGTGGGACAGAAATTGTTTCATTCTCCTCATGTTATGAGAAGACCCAACTTTTCTGATATCAGTAATAATTAGTAATGTTATTTTCAGTTTATTATATCAATTGGCTTGATTTCATTCCTTCTACACCCATATTTATGGTAAAATTTTCAAATTGCCAAAAGGTTTCTCAGACTGCTCATTATTCAGCAGTCACCTGTGTGACCTGTAAAAAGATTTATGTAAGTTGAGCATTCAACAGTCAGAGTATACCTTAAACTATAAATGCCTTTTATGTTTTCCATTTTAAACATACAGGGTAAAAGTCAGTACAGAATTATATTCTTGCATATAATATAGCTTCATTACATCCTATCTTCTAAATCTCATTATTTTAACTGAGAATCAGACTACTAGAATAAACTAATGTAAATTTGGCTTCAGGTCTAGAATTCCTGTGAGGAATAAAAAGATATAGCCCTTCAAAAAAAAATTGTTTATGGTTTCTTTAAAGCTCAAATTTTAAACTGAACATTGACATCTACATAACAGAGTAGTAAAATTTCATTTTCAAAACTGGAAACATTTAGGCATATGCGATCATGTTTGGTAGTTGCAATCACAAAGCATTCTAATTATTTCCCCCTCTACAAAATTGCTACTGTTGTCAAAAGATGAAAGTTAGTTAAAAAGAAGATAGGAGTGCTTGCAGCTAAAACTGTACATATTCCAAGGATTAAATATTATACGTAAAATATTTAATTTAAATTCTTTTTTATGAAGGCCAAAAAACATCCCATTGATTTTTGAGAGTGTAAATGGAAGGAAGGTTTTTCAAAGAAGACAGTTAAAGAAAATGTACAGAAACTCACTTTCTTACATGAATTTGTAGGCTACACCATTCCATTTTTCAGGTATCGTATGGCAAATTTGAATGACACTAAATTTCTTTGAGCAGTACTATGATTGTCCTCAGTAAGACCATTCTCCAAACTGAGTCACTGTTGCCATCTGGAAGTCAGTGAATTGAACTGAGATGTTTATATCTTATGTGAAGACTAAAAAAAGTGTGGTAAAAGTAGTAAAAGTAATCTGAGGTGAGTGAATGTGAAAATATGGGTACCATCCATGCGAAATCAGTGAAAACAGTGGATTCCACCTTGCAGAATTTACTAAACTGTTGTACAGAATATATAATTGTCGTGGTTTAACCCCAGCAGGCAGCTCAGCCCCACAAAGCCACTCGCTCACTCCCCCCTCAGTGGGATGGGGGAGACAGTCAGAAGAGAAAAATTGAGAAAACTCATGGGTTGAGATAACGACAGTTTAACAGGTAAAGCAAAAGCTGCGCATGCAAGCAAAGCAACACAAGGAATTCACTCACTCCTTCCCACGGACAGGCAGGTGTTCAGCCATCCCCAGGAGAGCAGGGCTCCATCACGCGTAACAGGGACTTGGGAAGACAAAGGCCATCACTCCCAACGTCCCCCCCTTCCTCCTTCTCCCCCCAGCATTATGTGCTGAGCATGACGCCATATGGTGTGGGACATCCCTGGGGTCAGTTGGGGTCAGTTGTCCTGGCCGTGTCCCCTCCCAACCCCTTGTGCCCCCCCAGCCCACTCGCTGGTGGGGTGGGGTGAGAGGCAGAAAAGGCCTTGGCTCTCTGTAAGCCCTGCTCAGCAGGAACTAAAACGTCCCTGTGTTATCAACACTGAATTCAGCACAAATCCAAAACACAGCCCCATACTAGCTACTGTATTATTAACTACTGTAAATTAACTCTATCCCAGACAAAACCAGCAAAATAATTCAATATAATCAGGATTTGTCTTTATTTTAAAAGTTTGATTGTTTGTTCTTTTTTTGTATTTCACTAGAATGGCTTATCTATATCCTGACCTAAACGCCTGAAATCTCCCCATTAAAATTAATAAACTTTCAATCCATCCAGTAGAGACTTTGCCATGAAAAGATTTCCTCATGGAGAAATCAGTCTTTCCAACACCTCCATTTTCTGAGGGAAAAAGAAGGAAAAAAATCATATCTATGTGCATGCAGATAACACAGAAAAAGCTTGTACAGTCTACTGGCTTTTGTCAAACAACAGGAAATATTTCCTACAGTCTACAGCATTGACATTTCCTTGATAAATCCAATGATAGAGTGTCTTAGTCGGGCAACAGCCTCAGAAAAAAAATACATTAGCACATGGTTAGTATTGTACTCACATAGCCAGCTGCCTAATCCAATTACTCTAATTTAAAAGAATAATTTATATTTTCTAGTGAATACCATATAGGAATTGTGCCTACATTGTGTCTTCTAATAATTTACACAAAAGGCTTGGACAATCTAGTAGAATAAATCATATGGGACTATAAACCAGGTTTTATATTTTCACAGGTTTTTAAAAAACATTTTCTTAAGCAGTAGTGTGGTTTTAAAAATGGTTGATCTTGAGGTCAGCCTTTGAGACTTCTTCCTTTAAAGACAAACCTAGCAACAATCTCTGAAGCTCTAGTTTGATAAAACTTTTAAAGATCTTCCAAGATATGCGGGGAACATGAAGTGACTCCAGCTCTCCAGGGTCCTGCTTGTTGCAGAGACCCCGAGAGCCATACTGAGTCTCAGGTTCTGGGACCCTGGACCATTTAGGGCTGGTCTTTAGCACTGCTGTCACTCTGAGTGTCTGTGGCCCCCCTCATGTGAGTGGATCCTGGCAACCTTTCTGACACAAAGATGCAGGAACAGCAGTATTCCAGACAGATGCAATGTTCCTTTGGTTTTTTTTTTAAATTAACATTTTTGCATGGCTTATTAAATTTATTAATTCAGCTATTTCATTGTTCAGTAAGTAAGAGTTCATTAAAAACACATTATTGGATGTTTAACAGCAACATAATAAAAAGCATTAAAAGGTTAAGTTAATGATCATATTTCTACTAATATAATGGTATGAAAATGCTCATTAATATTATTTATTTTAGATTGTCTCAGTAAACATTATTATTCATTGAACATTACTAACAGGTTTTAATGATCTCATCTTTTATTTATTCAATGAACAATGAAAACTGATGATGTGTAAGCACTTGTTCAAGATTTTACAGCTTTTTATAGATTATATTTGCACACAAGAGCAATTAACACATCAGCACACAAGAGATTTTATTGATAACACAAAACTATCTTCGGAAATTACCCTTGATCAATTCAAAACTTTGGAGCAGATAAAGACATAACCTGAACTCTACTGAAATAGTACACAGAGGCCCTGCTGACACTGAGGTGTGGGATTGAGCACTCATGGCAAGTGTTGTCATGAAAAGGTAGAGACCAAATCCTGGTACGTGGACATATATTGCATAGTTTCTCTAAGCAGAAGCAGTGCCATGAATTGGTAACATGCTTACACAGGCTACTTTAAACAACTTTAAAATCTAATTTTGGACATGAATCAGTTCCCCATGAAGTCACTGGAAATTTTTCTCTTCAATTTTGGGAGAATTAGATTTTTCTCTTAATTTGGTAAACAAATTAACAGTTTTCCCCACGTGTAAGGTCCAGGCAGTTCCAGCTCAGTTCTCCAGCCATTTTGTACTATTACTTTAACTAACTTCATCAATATTATTTATTAATTATGGGTTATATGGAGACAAAAGCTTACTGATTCATTAGTCTCAGAAGAAGACATAAGTAAATGGTTTAGTCATCCAAAGCCCAAATGCTGCTTTGTATAGTTTAGTCTCTCACGGTTAGTGAAATATTAGAAAACTCAGAGTATTTTGCACTTTAATGACTGTTTCTTACAAAGCTATTTGTATGTGCGCTAAAGAGGGAGATGATGGAAACACGCACACTGATGAATATGGATTATGCTTACGGGAGAGACCATTCCATCTTCTGATTCACTACCAAAGCAGCTACACGCTCCATTACTGCACACAGAGGGGTGACATAGTACAGTGTGTTCTGTAAGTCACTTTTAATTTCCATCAACTCCAGAACCACTTTATAAGTTACTGGGCTGAGTTAAGTTTCCGGCTATCACAAAGTCTTCAGTAATTTCCTATGAGACACCTCATAGAGCATAGCTGGTCATGAGAAATCTGTTGTAACAAGCAATAACCTGAGTAAAAAACAATAATGGAAAGATTGTAACAATAGGCCAAAATGTAATGCAAGTTAAATGCAGTAAGGATAGGTCTCTCAATGAGAGGAGTAGAATGAGGAAGATTTGGTACCACTGAGCTCTGAAAGCTGCTACTTTAACAACAGTTTGGGATTAAACACAAAAGCACAATTCAGAAGTCTGATTTCAAACTCTAACACACTTTTTATTGTCACATAGGAAAGAGAAGTTTGCTGGTTTTAGAGAGAAATAAGACTTTTTCATCCATAAACACCTGTATTTTCAGGGGTGTCTGCTTCATTGCCTCACAGAACACTTCTGGATGTAGCACAGAGAGCTCTGCCTCTTAGGGCTTGCTTTACATATGCCAGTTTATTCACAGGGAGTGAATCAATGCTTAAAGTGTTTGACTTCTGCATTGACAGAACACTTAAGGGTTTTATTTTGTTTTTAAATAACCTTTATATGGTTTCCAAATGAATGTGAACTTGATACTTGTTGCGTTTGTCAAACTTGTGGGAAAAAGTTGTGTCAACAACGTTGAGAAGCCTGAAATAATGGATATGAGAAAAGAGTAACACTGTATAGTGTCCAAGAAGCAGTCATTTGCATAAGAAAGTATACATTTGACAATACCTGAGAAGCAGTAATGTTATGAACATCAGTTCTTTCCCTTCCCATGTCAACGCAAGCCATCGTACTCCTCCTGCACAAGAGATCTGTGGATGTGCACTTTGGCCTGCCTGTGTTGGAGCTGTGCCTTTGCCTCCCCCTCGTGATATGGTGTGCCCACTGGCAAAACATTTTCTCCTGACACCTTGAATTCCTTCTGTTCTTATCCATATCTTTTCTTCAGGGAAAAAATTCGATGATGCCATTGCTCATGCAGAGCAATGGTACTTTAGAGACTCACACAAATGACACCATTAAAAATAAGACATAATTGAGAGGGACAATGTCATTCAGAGAGAGTGCAACTTACAGGGGAACTCCAGGAGCCCATTTGCCCATCCAACTTCAGAATGACTTGCAGAAAAAAATGACACTACCGAGATAAGTCAATGATACATGAGTGAGCAATTCTTAATGGAGAAAATAGCCATACCAAAAGTTGGAACACAAACCCTCGATTAAAGAAATTCTCATACAATTTTCATTTAAAATTACAATAAAGAATGATTTCACTGAAATGAAAATGTATTTGTTGACTACTTGGCTACAGAAAACAAGCTTACAGTCGTTGACAGTTATTCATCATAAGGACTTAGGTCCTGACAGAAACAAGTGCATTTTATAAAGTCCTTAAAGGTTGATATTTCTTTCTGAGATAATTATTATGAAACCAGACCCTGTGTCAGGCATTGGGAAGTTGGAAATCTGATAGGAAGTACTGTGGTATGCTAAATTTTGGTTATGTGGGTCATGTATGTAGGATACCAGGAGAACTGGCTTCCTGAAGAATGCCATATAAATAAGTTTTGGCATGACAGAGGCAAGGCTGTAGTCATGCTTCCTTACTGTTGTCCCGTGAGGCAGAGACAATGGACTGTAATACACATATTTTGTCAGGACTCTTCACAGAGCGTGCTGCATTCACCATCAAAACCTCCAGAGAAACTAGTACTGCACTTGCCCAAATCCATAAAGTATAATTCCACTTTTAACCGTAATGAAACTTGACTATTTTTTTAAAACTCCTTACAGAAAAGTGGCCAGCAGGAACAAATTAGAATATTTCACTATATCCCCTTGCAATGTGGATTTATACATGGGGACTGTGGAAGAATCGGACATGTGAATTTCCAGAGTGTAAAAGTGTGGGAGGGACAGAGAAATGACGGGCTTGCATTGTGTTTCTTTCTAATAAGTAAGCAGGCTGAGTGGTAAATCCACTTTAAAAGAAACTGTCTCTAAGACAAAACAGAAGAAGGCATCATCCTTGCCCTGAAATTTCTGAGACCTCTAATCTCTTTATTCCCAGGGTGTTCTAGAGAGGTGTGAAGTTTAGGTAGCTGCAGGAATTTACAGCAATCTAGCCCAATCCCTTGGCAGCACCCAGGACTCTTGTATTAAACTAACATCTGCAGAAAAACTTTTCCAGCACACAAATAACTCATTCCCTTCGTTTTCTGAACCCAGCAACTGCTTCCATGGGGTATGCTTCTATTATCTGATGATGCTACAATAAGACTATGTCCTTGACAGCTTTTACTTTAAATTTTTTTAGTCTTACACACCTGCATAAAGACAGGTTATATTTATTTCTCCAACTGAAACTAGCAGATCTTGTTTATATAAAACAGAAGCAGGGCCAATCTGGGTCAATTCAATTCATTCACTATCTGAAAAAGACAGTTGAACTTCAGCTCATGGTAGGGACAGCATATTTTTCTTTACAAATATTGCTTATGATAGCCTCCAAATTGTCTTTACTTTTATAACTCACATTCTTCTATTTTGAGAACAACTTACTTCAGGTTCCAACATTACTGTTAATTCGCATTGATTTAATTATCACTTAGGTATATATTTAAAGTTAAGCAGTACATACATAATTTTCTGAACCTGGGCCAACATGGCTACTTTGTGCCAGCCAGATCATATAAACTATATAAAACTATAAATATTCAGTGAAGAATCTAATTTTAAAGATTTTAATAAAAAAGTTATTTTAAAATGTACCGTTAAGTAAATGTCAGCAAAATTATATTATGCAGATTAACTTTACTGGTGTCTTTCTTTAGGAAACTCCCACCAACTAAAAAGGTTGCCTCTGTGTCATGGTTTTAGCTGGGATAGTTGATTTTCTTCACTGTAGCTAGCATAGTGCTGTGTTTTAGACTTGGTATGTAAATAATGTTGATGACCCCCTGGTGTTTTAGTTGTTGCCGGGTAGTGTTTACACTAGTCAAGGACTTTTCCAGCTTCCCATGCTCTGCCAGGTGCACAAGAAGCCGGGAGGGGAGGGGATACAACCAGGAGAGCTGATTCGAATTGGCCAGAGGGTATTCCATATCATGTGACGTCATGCCCAGTATATTAACTGGGGGGAATTGGCTGGGCGAGGCAGCGATCGCGGCTCGGGGACCGGCAGCGTCGGTCGGCGGGTGGTGAGCGGTTGCAGCACTTGTTGTTCAGTTTTGGTTTTGTTTTTTTTTTTTTTTTTCCCCCTCTCCTTCTAGTGTTTCATCTCTCTCTCGCTCATTATTTTCCTTTTCATTATATTAGTATTATTGCTGTTTTATTCTAATTATTAAACTGTTCTTGTCTCAACCCACGAGTTTTCTTACTTTGGCCCTTCCGATTCTCTCCCCCATCCCACAATTCCCCCCAGTTAATATACTGGGCATGACGTCACATGATATGGAATACCCTCTGGCCAATTCGAATCAGCTCTCCTGGTTGTATCCCCTCCCCTCCCGGCTTCTTGTGCACCTGGCAGAGCATGGGAAGCTAGAAAGTCCTTGACTAGTGTAAACACTACCCAGCAACAACTAAAACACCAGGGTGTCATCAACATTATTTACATACCAAGTCTAAAACACAGCACTATGCTAGCTACAGTGAAGAAAATCAACTATCCCAGCTAAAACCATGACACTCTGCTTCCCTTTCTCCTCCTCCCTTTACAGTACTTTCAACGTAGGCAAAGGAGAAAGGTCATTAAGTGAGTGCTAATGAATTTCTCCTTTATTAAAATATTTTCAAACCAGAAACTGTGTTCCCAGCTTATTATTGCAGTAATTGTGTTTACTCATTTATTTACTCAGCAATAGCTAAGGAACTTATTAGAGTTGCTTCAATACACAGCAGAACGTAGTAGTTGAGCAGCAGCGAAGAGGACAGTGGAGAGCTTACAAGTTTAATTTTCTAACTACGTCTAAACTATTAAACAGGAACAGCTGGTTTCTTCCATGTATTTTGATTTACAGATGCAAACACCATGTGGCTGAGGACCTCTACCCTCAACAGAGAGCATTCTCACCCTGGCCCATGTTCTTTCTTTACTGCCCATGCAGCAGCAACAATAATACCCAGGAATCCACACAGCTTAATTACTACTACCTCCATCTTCTACTATCATTCTTGAGGTGAGACATTAACAAAAAGGTCATTATTCAATAGAAGGAAAAGATTGCAGAATAAATAGAGAAAGTTTTTGGAGGTTTTTCAGATTCTAGAAAAAAGTAATAAGATAACTGTCAGTACTCTTTTTTAGGTATTGTGTATATTTTAGAGAATTATTACTGATAGCGTATTGAGCATCAGCAGTGTTCTCTATAAAATTGGCCCTGAAAGTATAAAATTGCACAACTGAGTGCTAAATGGATGTTGCTTTATGTGCATGCCTGCAGATTCATCTGTACAAAATATACAATATCTGTTGTGGGTTTTTTTAATGCTGCGTTAGTACTAAGATCTCTGAGTTAGGCCACAGTGTGAATAAAAAATATAGCACTTGTCCTACAAGTCCTTCCCTAAAAACAAACAGTAAAATCATGTCGATGAGACTCAAATGGGAAAAGATGACATGATCAGGCTCAATTTTCATAACATTTTATTCTGAAGAATGCTATTTTCAAATGCAGGAAATACTGGTTTTTCCAGCATCCAAAAGCACAAGTCCTACACTCATCTACATGTCCTTAAAATTAGTATAGTATATACAAGGTATTTTTTTGCATTAAAGAGCATTTTAAAAGCCATTCAGGATAAAGTTCTCATAAAAATAGACCCAATGCAGCCAATTATATGGTTAACTGCTTTTCTGGATCAGTTCTGGGTTGACAGTTTTGTCAGAGTAATTTAATCTACAAATCTACTACTACAATTCACTAGAAGCCTCTAGATAAAATTCCTTACAGAGTTAAGACCAGCATTTTCCAAATAAGAAAACTGAACAAAGGCCATGACCTAATTTAGGGAGGACCTTTAATATCCACTAGAGCATTAGGAACAGAGAGCAACAATATCTTTGAAAAGCTGTTCTGTATTTCCAATCATTGTTTTATATTTATAGCACACGTAGATGATGAAGACATGTATTATTGATGAAGGGTAAGCAAATGTTTTCTACTTGATTCTGAGCTCAGTATTTCAGCTGCCTTTGAATTCTACCAGCCTCCCCATAAGCGCCGGCGTGGAGTCCAGTGTGTGATGGTGATGAAGGCTTGAACAATATCTCAAAAACACCTAGATGTTTGATGATGTTTCATGTGCTGTGTATTAGTTGGAAAGTATTAAATAAAATTCCTTTTGAACTACGTGTTACTATGGAGGATCACATTTTCTGCAAGCAGATTGACAAGAATGCAAAATGTATGTTCTTCACACTAACCTTTTATGGAATCTTTCTAAAAATATAATTAGCTAAAAAGACAAGTTAGAAATCGTGTTAATATTAATTGTAGCAGATGGAATTCTGAGGGGAAGCAGGACAGCTAATTTCAATTTCTTTTAATAAATCTATTTAAAAATAGAGCTGTACCAGCTGCAAGTTATTCTCAGCCAACTTGTATTCACTGAAATTGAAAAAATACTGTTGAGTTCCTGGGTAGCCAACTACTTCCTCGCAAATCTAGAAGCAGTAGTATAGGCCTTCTGAACTCTGCGATGCATTGCACACAAACCCTTCTCCCAGAACATGATGGCTGTGTTAAACAGTGTCAAACCTTAAAGAGATTTGTTCCAAGGATAAGAATTTATAGCACTTGTCACTGCAGGTGATATTGCCAAAGCTATGCAGAATATCGGCAATTTGCCTACTCTGTAGTGATATCTGTGTGCAGAAAATGTGCTTGCTACCCAATACAGGTCTAGCTGTTATAAATAATTCTAGCTGTTATAAATAAAGTGCTGATTTACTTTAAAAACCTGGAGCCTGATCTGGCAAGGTACTGAATGCTTCAAATTCTTCAGACTTGTGGAGGATTTGAAGATGCTTGTTAGTTCATCAGCTAACTGCTTTTACTAGAGTGATGTATTTATTGCCATTTTGGGGGAAATCCTCTCTTGCTTTCTAAATTTCCAAATATATACATATCAGAGGTAGCTCCCTTATCAGAGACAAGCCTTTCCTGCTGGAGTATTTATACCATTTCACGGTATCCATTCAGACAGCTTCCTTCTTCTGAAGTTTATCTAACTCTAAGCTATTCGGGAGTTAGTTTTGACATTTCTCCCACTAAATTATAGAGTGCTTCACTTCTTTGGAGATACAAATGCCAATTTAGCAGATCGGGTGCCACCTCCAGTGGCTGACTAGCCCACTAACTTGACTCAATGTCGTTAAACTTCCCCCACACGGTGACTCAGTTCGTGCATTTCAGTGTGAAGCACCTCTAGTCACTGAACCTTGTATTTTGCATCTGCTCGTAAATTGATAAAAAAATGCTTCAAACAGACTCATTCAATGGATTAATGCATGCAGGTCATTATTGGCTGTTAACTGAGATCTGAACTGATGGAAATTAATTGCTTTGGGATTATATTAGCTTGTGGTAAGGGATCCTTACAACTTTTGGAGGAAAATGCAACAGCACCACCATCTCCTCATCTCCAAAGTCCGCTTTGAACTTCTCTGCACACTATAGAAGACCTTGTAGCCAAAATACTGTTTCTAGTCTAAATCTAGTTGCATAAGCTCTAGCATTTGGCATTACAGAGATTGTTGCTTATTACTGTATCAGTTTCAGGCTTTAATTATAGGTAAACCACATTCAGTGTTGTCTGGTTATGCTGCAAAGAGAGACAAGGCCTTTCTTCAGGAAGATGAGAGGTTAATGTCATTTTGTGTGTATAACAAAACATAAATTTCCCATTTTATCTGGTTATATATTTGATTCAACTAAGTAGGGAGTCTTTACAGCAATACCAGCAATTTTATTGTTACTAAGAGCTCTCATTTGAGTATTGCTCACAGTATTCCAAAGATTATGCATTGTTTTCTGTATACATTGTAGAATTGCTTGCTACCTGATATTGCTGCCTAAAAATCCAGCTGGACATTATTATCAACTATTTAATATTTCTCATCTAGGGTTATTTAAAGCACACTTTCTAAATAGAGAGATGGTTAAAGAGGTGAGCAAGATGAAGGCAGGTATAATGGTACTATATGCTCGTGTCTCAGCCTTAGTTGATATAATAGGTACTAGTTTTATATAATAGTGCTTTTTATCCATGCTTGGAGTTTAACACTGGTTGAAACTGAAGTTAAATTATTTAATAAGTATCTGATTATGTAAAAAAAAACCTGGGGGGGGGGGAGAAGATAAGATATATATATATGTACACACATACATATTCAAAATAGCCTTTGCTGTATTTTTTCTTTTTACGTTTAGGTTTATTATATTTTAAATTCTTTAGTAATTCAAGAAGAGATCAGAATAACTTATAGCTCCTTCAATTTTGAAGTAAAACAAAATCTCTATCCAGTTAAATATTTCTGACTCCAAAAGAGCACATGGCAAATTCAAGCTGACACAAATCACCATGGACAGACAGCTTTCTTTTAACTTTACAATCATATCCCTACTACAACATCAGAAGATGAGCTAAGAAAGCAGCCTTTTCTTTCTGCAAAAGCCAGATCAAGATAAATGCGCTGATAACAAGGCTCTTCATTAACGGAGAAAATATAAACACAGTGATTGCCTAATCCTTGTCAAGTAAAAAGCAATGGCAAGTGCTTAGAGCTAACCTAATTTTTACATAACTTCATTAAAAAGGCAGATATTTCTTCTAAAATTCTATTTAGTTAACATTCACTTGGAGATTAAATACATTAAGCAACTGTAGAAAAATGTTTAGCCACTAGGCCAAAACTGCAAACAGTACCCACATCTAGTACTGCATGCTGTGGGTATTCAGCAGGCTATATGTGGGTCCTGAGGCAGTAAATGACCATAAGGAATATAATCTTGCAACAGGCAAGAACAGGAATTGCTTTATTTCTTTCATTTTTATATAAAAATATAAATATATATATATTTGTCATACCTATAAAAAATAAGAAATGCATGCCTTTTCCCATCAGGTAAAGAAAAAAAAAACCTATAATCAACAATCTGGACTTACTATTTGCATCTTCTTTACTGACAGCAACAACTTAAACATTCTGAGTGTAGGGAAAAAAATGGGCTTCACTGACTGCACTACCATAAGGCTATCAGCAAAAGAGTCATGGAAGTGTAGGAGAGAGAATAGAGTGAAGGCAAAAAGAGTTCTCCTTATGTTTTCTTGGCTGTCTCCTTGCTCAACAGCATCATCACTTTACAGTCTGCTAGGTCTTCCCTTTAATGCTGCACAGTACAGGCATTCTTGCAGTAATAATGTGTTCTATGATACATAACCTTTCATTAGCTTTACTTAGAGATTTTTGTCCTTATTACCCTTAAAGAACAGCTCTTCAAATGGCCAGAATGTATTAGTTAGTTGGAATTTATTATCACAATTATTTTACGTTAATGTAGCCTGGATGACTTTTCTTTCCACTTTTTATTCTTGAAATGCCTACTTTGCTGTTAATGGGGGAAATATAGCTGACTACAGGTGTCTTCTGGGCCATAACCTAATTTCTCACAAGACAAACAACATTTCACAACAGAATGAATTTAAGATTTTGTTAGAACATTGGCTCTTTTTACCTGTTAGAAAAGTTTGTTTGGAAGGTTAGTCAAAAAATGAAAGAAAATTGTAAAATCATGTCTGTAACAAAACATATATTACTTAAGAATGGGGTTCATCTCTCCTCACTCTGGCTTCTAAAATTTAGGCAACTGGCAAAACTAGTCAATTCTTTTTTCTTCGGTGGAAAGAAATGAAGTACTTCCAGAATGTGATTCCTCCCATATTATGGAAGACATTTCAAATAGCTGGGAATAATAGTCCACAAAGAGCACCGTCTCCCTCAGCGGTCTAGAAAAAGTCCTGATTACTAGACTAGACACTGTACTTTTAAATTACTTAAGTGAGCAATAGGATTCTCATCTTCTTTGTCAATATGACTAAATGAAAACCACAGCATAACCTTACAAATAATGGGACTTTTATATATGCCAATAGCATACATGGACAATTTGACAATCAAAGGATTCAGAAGTCAACTTTCAATCCATTTTAGTTTGGTTATGGGAAAGGCACACTGTAATTTCTGTTGCCTAATTTGGAAAATATTTGAACATTTTCAATCCTGCCTCTGTCAAATCTTTATAGAGCATTCTGAAATTTCATATCTGATCTAGTGTCTACAAAAAAGGGCAAGAAAATTTTACATGGAATCCTGCAACTACTGCAATGGTTCTTTCTCTGATGCCTTTGCCCTAAACTTCAGTCCACAATGGACTTAACCAATCCACAATATTATTCAAAGAGTAGTTTTCTGCACAGCTCAAGAAGACGCTAAACCATAAATAAAAACCATAATAAACTGAGATGAAAACAAAGCAGCAGCTGGTATGGACATCATTAGCAATTGCTTATAGAAAGTCTGCATTCCATTAAAAAAAAAAACAGACAGCATATAGAACCTTGCTCCAAAAAATCTCAGAGTTACAGAGGTTGGTAATAGAACTGCCCAGTTAAAAAAAAATATTTATACTGCCACTTTATGACAATATTAAAAAATTATGAATATAATCTTATAAAGAAATTTATGACACAGCTTCAGAGTTGATGAATATGGAAATTGTTGTATTGCATCCCGGCCAACAGTCTGTGCACCCCATTGTGCTTTCTCTAACAGAAGAGTCACTACATGCTTCAGAAAATTCTGTAGAATATCAGAGTAGTTTCTGAGCAGCCATCATTACTCATTTGACCCATGAGTTCCATCTCTGTATCATAAGCTTTTTCCCCTTTCTAAACTCTTCTTTTAACTACTGATTTTCTTCTCTGTATACACATTGGCTCCTCTCTTGAAACAGTTTAAATCTTGTTCTTGGTATTTTGAATGTTCATTGTTAAAGAAAACTCAGTGTATTTGTTTAAATTTGGTTTCTTTCCACTTTCAACATTTGTTCTTTGATGCACTGTATAGCAAAAATGAATATAAGTTCCTAGACTAGGTTATCTGTACTTGTGTATATCTTGCATATCTTCAGAGCATGCCTTCTTACACATCTCTAATCCATATATCCTAATTTTATTCAATTTCATTTCTTTTTTCTGACTTCCTTTGCTTATATTATTAATCTTTTGACTTATATCTTTTATTTGCTTCATATCACAGACTCATGATGATACCTAACACACAAAAGCAGAAAGTGTAGGGTGGGACTAATGCAGATTCATATTCTGTGTTAATAATAATTCTACGTTCTTTTTAATTTTGTTACTTTTTCTTTTTATTTTTTTTTCCCTGTCCTTAAAACATTGTTGTCCTTTGACAGGTAGTGTCCATTAAAAATGTTCTACAAAAAGAGAATATTAGTGGTGACTACACTGCCCAGGATTCCCTAGTTTGAAGAGGAGGTGTGCAAGGCAAAATCTGATTATGTCATGATAAATGTAATTATAAAAAAACTCCAATCAAGTGTGATACATTGTAGACATATCAGGAAACAAACCTAAGGCAGGCACAGTATAACAGTGATATGTAACTGTGTGTGAAACTTGCTATCACAATATATCATTGAGACAAGTGGTTTCATACAGGTCAAAGAAAAGATGAGACACTTTGTAGTGAGAATTTCCTAGTAGAATACAGAACTAGTAAATGCTTTACTTTTGGGATTAGGTCATAATGTGAATTTTGCCTCAGGTCAGGAAGTGTTATTTGTCTCAGACAAATACAGTTCAAGACTTTTTATAAAGGCTTCACATTTTTTCTGTGGTGTGCATTTACCACTGCTGGACATCAGGATGCTTGACTACATCGACAAGTGCTCTAATCGAATACAATTGTGTCTATCGCATGATTTGTACATAAGATCTGCTATTATATCCTTTTCTCCGTTACATGGAGATAATCCATTATAGCCATCCATATATAGTTCCTGAACATGCTTGGCATCTTACTGACTAATCTTACAAATATTTTTTCTTGTAGTATGCTGTCCTGATTTTGACTGGAATAGAGTTAATTTTCTTTCCCGTAGCTGGTATAGAGCTGTGTTTTGAATTTACCATCAGAATAATGTTGATAACACACCGATGTTTTAGCTGTTGCTAAGCAGTGCTTACACTAGTCAAGGACTTTTCAGCTCCCCATGCTCTGCCGGGTGCACAAGGAGCTGGGAGGGGGCACGGCCGGGACAGCTGACCCCAACTGACCCAAGGGATATTCCATACCATATGGCGTCATGCTCAGCACATAGAGCTGGGGGGAGTTGGCCGGGGGGCAGCGATCGCTGCTTGGGGACAGGCTGGGCATCGCTCATTGGGTCATGAGTACTGTGCATCACTTGTTTTTCCTGGGTTTTGTTTCTCTCTCTGTCCCATTGTTTTCCTTTTCATTATTATTATTATTATTATTAAACTGTTCTTATCTCAACCCATGAGCTTTCTTACTTTTGCTCTTCAGATCCTCTCCCCCATCCCACTGGGCGGGGAGGGTGAGCGAGTGGCTGGGTGGTGCTTGGTTGCCAACTGGGGCTAAACCACGACATATACACAGTATATTCTAATCAGTAGTACCTTGTGGTTTTATTTTTTTCTTTTATTCTTTTAGTCTCAGCTTCTATTTAATTTTCCAAAGCCTTTAATTCTTCAAAGCTGCTTTGTTTTTCTCTAGAAACTATAAAAGTTCAACCCTAGGGCAGATGCATTTTTTTAACATTTCCTTTAAGCGTCATAGCAGGTTACATCTGTCATAGCTCATTAGATAATAAAATGATGTGATCTAAGGAGACATCTGATGACAGGTTACAATGGATGCCACAAGGCAATTGCCAAAAGTTTAGAAAATGAGCAATGCTTTTTACGAATTACTATCCCTTACTTGCACTGTTTCTTAAGCAAGTAACTAACTACACCAAGCAGTTCCTGTTCTTTTCAAAATAACCTTTGTTCTTATTGCTTTGCCCTCCAAGGCACCTCTTTTGTCCCCAAAGTAGTGAGACAATTCATAGAGCGTATCTGGAAATGGCAGTGGAACACTGTACTTCTTTGAATGTTGCCCTCTAAAATTCGCCTAAGAAAAGAGGTGCAAATTTAAAGAACAAGGAAAACCAGCCAAAGTTTCCAAATTGCTTTTATAGAATAATCTTGTTAAAGTCTGTATTACTCTGGCTACCACTAGGTCTCTTAAGGCTTTCAACTATATTAAAAGATACCAATTTTATTCCAGCATGCCTGTAAGGAGCTACAGTGTCTAAGGTACGCCTAAACAGAAATGTTCTCACAAATACTGTTAAAAATGCATTTGCAAGGATACTGCTTCTGCATGGTCACACCTTTGCTATTTAAACAGCCAAGAAGCCACCAAATACCACGCAGAAATGAAATACCATATTGGCAAGCCAAGTACTCTCCCAATACAGTGATAATGATGTTATCTTTGTATGATTTGTTGCACCTTATTCAAATGGATTTCAAAACTTTACAGAGGTGGAATTTAAAAGCATCTATTAGTACTAACATTCAGCTTCCTTTTCAAGTGTGACACAAAACATTTGGAGATTAAGTAGGGGTAGGAACAGTTCAGTTTAAAAAAGTAGGAGCTACAAACATGCTCAAAGTAAATAGTTCCTGAAAATTCCTAAATTAGTGCCAGAGGAATCCTTTAGAAAGTGGGATTCTGCTATTTGAGTACTGAATTTGAATATGCTTTTTTGTTGTTATTAGTGAAAATGACACATTAATACAAATTGCCATGAACATTGAAAACGCACAGAAACATGCATATACCTACTGCGTCACCCTAAAAATGTGATTTCAGTGAAGCCAAAACCTATGAAGATACCGAGACGCAGCAGCTGGGGAGGGCAAAATGTCCTCGTTGCCCCTCTGCATCTGTGTCCCCCTCATCTCTCTTTTCCAACACTACACTTTGAGATCCATCTTCCCTTCCACTGAGAGACTTTGGAGAGAGTGATGAACTTTATCCCATAGCTTTTGGAAATGTTTAGATAGCAGGCACTCTTTGGTGAGGTGACTCACAGGAAGCACACATTATCCTCAGCTGCCTCTTGTAGGCTCAGCCCCCCCAGCCCAAGTCCCTTAGAGGCTTCAGGTGGTGTCTGGTTTAGTGTCTAATAAGAAAAATAAATCAGACTCTAAAGACATTAACAAATGTTAGAAAATAAAGTACCAATAAAAGGAGTGAGTTGGATCTGTGTGTTTCTCATGGTCAAGATGCTAGATGGCTTTATTCTAACAAACTGGCTTTGATTAGATTTTTCTTGGGAGCGCTATATTTCAAAACAAGGCTTGAACAGATAGTATTGTACAGGGTATTATATATGTGGTGTGCATTTCTGTGAGTTTTTCTCAGCGTCCATCAAATACACAGTATTCTAGCTTACAGGAGAGGAAGGTAAGTTACAATTTTTGCAGCTCAAGTAAATTGCACCACGTGATTCAAGCTTTTGAAAGAAGTTAAGTTAGTTGCTCATTCTGAAGCAAGATGATGTGGCTAGATCGTTTGTACACTTCATTGCAGTCTGCACTGTATGGTGTTGTTTTTATAACGGCATCTTCAGAAACTCTTCAAATAACTGCTCAAAAAGTACAAATCAGTCAATCTTTAGTACATTCACACTGGGGCAACTGCATTACATTTGTGTGCGTGTGTGTGTTCTGAATGTTATTTCTTGAATACTTGGGAATGCTTTCATCAACAATTATTTGTTTTACCCTAACCGAGAGCAGCTGCGTGTCACCAACCAGTCAGGCATTTAAGTAAAACTTTTGATCCACTCACTAGTTGATTCTTAATATAGGTGGGCAAGGAAATCCCTTCAACATGGCAAAATAGCTGCTCTGACTTACTGCAGCAGTTCAAAATAGAAATAGGGTGAGATTTTATGTCACCAGTCACCTGGTGACTATTATCAATAGCTACCACACATGCCAAATTAACTCCACAAGCAATACAAATAAGCACAGCTACAGTTATGTGAGATTTGATCAGGTTTTAGGTTTTGCTATTGGGGACACCATGTCATGTAGTTGTTTGTTTCCTGGTGTTGTTCCTTGGCCATGTCAGGTCAGGAACTTCTTCTTTGTTTTGTTCCTGCCAGCTGACTACCTCACTTTTCACTTTCTATAAATTCCTAGGACTTAAGCAGAACTAACGCCTTTTGTCCAGTCACAGGTTTCACTGCATTTGCCTAAGACAGACAACCTTCATACCACCTTCCATCCTACTTGCTGCGGTATTCAAATTGCCTCCATGTAGTTTATGCTGAACTGACACTGAGCTAGAAAGTATCAGTTGCATTTAATCTTTGTTACAGCATCCATTTTTTTTTCTCAGTTGCTACAATGTATTACTGGGTTGTTCTTTGGGCCTGTCACACCATCTGAATAATGGTGCTTTCCATGAACTGTGTAAACCTTATTTGTAACTTAAAATTATAACATTGTGGAAGTCCATTTCCAACGAGAAAATTGAAGCCATGATAGATGGAATATTGCACCAGACCTTCAAGGCAAGAATAGGACCAGCAAAACCAGCTCCCTTTAGCCTCTTTCCGTGGCCATTGGCAACAGACAGATACAGAAGGCCATCATGTGTTGCCTGAAGTTCTATATTCGTGTTTCAACTCCAGATGCAAATCTGAACATATTCATCCTATCCCTTCGCATGCAACTCTAAAGCTGACAATTCCTGTTTCATGCCTCACTTCCTTCGCAATCTCTCTGTTGCGAGAAGAGAGACAAAGCTGTAATTTGTTTTAATCAATTGATATTTTGTTTATTCCTTTTCTAAACATTAATAGAGATATAACTATTTTAAAAGTTTAAACTTTTAAGAAAGTAAAAACATAGCATTCATTAGACAATAGATGTTATCTCCCCTTTTCACTGCATACAGATAGACAGCAAAACATTAAGATTGACAGATGTGTGATAAGGAATGAATCATCCTAACTCACTTTCAATCATTTCTCTTCTATTTTAAATTTCTGTTTCAACTGTCAGAGCCTCTGTATTGTCAGCATCACTTATTACCTGAACTTTCCATAGGGGTAGAATGATGCAGCTCCATCCTGTTCCTAATGGGATTTGTTCCAGGTTTCATTCATTTCACTATTAATTGGACACCATTCTACATATCTCATGCTATGACCTAGTAGGCCAGACTGAAAGAAAGGATCTAAAAAGTCATATGAATATTTTCTTTGGTTTCTTTACCCTCATTTCTACTGCATGCTAATCGGAAGCGTGACCTGAAGCATGCAAGAATCAAGCAAAAGATAGACTTAGCCCAGAAACATCAGTGATATTTTACTTCTCGCTCTCTGAAGAAAGTAGTGAATTAGATGGTTAGAACATTTTTTCCTCCTTCTGATCTTTTAAATGGATTATCGACATCGTCCTTTTATTTTCTCAATGGCTTATTTTAAGAGGAAGGGATAGTATGAATCCTAATGCTGCTGTATCCTTGAAGCAGAATTTTAAAAGCTGTGATGTAAAAAGGGGAAAGAAGGATTTAATTGACTGCAAAAGCAGCCAGAGGAGTGGGTTGGTCTCAAGACAAGCAGCACAGAGAAAATTAAAATAGTTCTAGACAACCTTAGCTCAACTGATGAGACAAGCAGCTAGAAGATGCTGATTTGGACAGAAAGAGGCTGGCAATTATTTGAAGATCAGGAGAATAAAAACTAAAAAGCAGACAGGAGAAAAGGGATGAGAAAGGAAAAATATGTAAACGTCAGGAAACTATGAAAAAATAAACTGAACACTTTTCAATGTGCATTTCTATTGTATACTGTACTGTGTATCTGTACTTAGTTCACAGACAAAGGCTGTGTCCAGTTCTTAAAAATTAGCTAGCTTAGCTGTACTTAGCATGTATCACGTCAGGCAGAAATTTTAAATTCATTTGGACAAACTTTTCCTCTGTTCTAAACAAGGTGGAACCACCCTGCCATCATTACAAAACCCATCATGTGTAGACATAAATTGTTAAGGAAGTAATTCTGTTTGTTCTGCTTTGTATTTTCATTTAAAAGTAGATAACACAGTAACATAGCAATATTGTAAATACGAGATAAAAATTATGCTAATTAAAGCAAATACTTCAAATACAAGCTCAGAAAATCTTGAACATCTAAATTTTAAAATATAGAGAGTATATATAATATATTAAATCTTGCTACAGAATGTGAAGGAGGTTTAAAGACGTGCAGGTTTTCAGCTCTTATATTCAAGCTGTCAGACATAGAGGGCAATTAAATAACAGTTTGGATGATACCTGCAAAATAACCCTCTATTACATCTTATTATGAAAAGTATTTTTCTGTTGAGTATATTGAAATAAGTTACTGTGGAAATATCCATTTTCCATTTAATAATCCAACTTATATTTGGAAATAAAGTTTAGGTCAGAAAGGAGACAGATTATTATCCTTCAGAGAATAAGAAAATGCATCTTTAAGTCACCTAATTAACCAGGACAGATCTCCAGATAGCATACATTAGTGTCTCACTAGGGAAAGGAATTAAGTTTTAAAGCTGATTGAATATTTATCCATAAAAAATATATTGCAATGCAAAATTTTGCCATATATATTCCATACAGATCTTTTTACACTACATTTATACTAAAATGTCAAATGGCTTGGGTTATGCCAAGTTCTAGTACTCAGTTCTGAAATACACTTCATAATCCTGGTAGCAAACTAGCAGATTTTATTAATTGTAAAACTTTTGAACGTGTCAGACTGCCTGCTTTGTGAACGATGCAAATTTAAAGTGGAATTACTTGGGATCTAATTTGTTGCATGCAGTTTGCAGTCTTCAGCATCTTCTAAGACTGTGTTCTAAGTGTTCTAATACTGAGAAAATCATGTTTCCAAAATTTAGGATGACTAGTTCCATAAATTTGCATATACTTAGAAGAAAAAATATTACCTACACATGGATGAAAACTAGCAAACCCTGCCTAATATCTCTTGCCTTCTGTCTCTGTAAGAGTTTCGAACAACAGACACTTTAGTCAGAATATTTTGACTATAGAACATTTTTGTTATATATCTTTGTAAAATAATGAGTTTTATTTTCAATATAGTCTTGTTGCAGGCTTACAGAGCACACTGTACAGATCACAGAAATGACACCGATCATATTGCAAGGGCCCACAGACCCCCAAATAAAATCAAGGTTTGAAATGAGCAAGCACTGTCTTTAAAGGACATGGATGACATTTTAGAAACATATCTCAGAGATGGATTTTAATGTTTTAAAGTGAACTATATGTCTGCTGAAATTTTCAACAGTATCCTGATGCTAATATACAAAGAATTTGATACACACACAATTTAATAATGACTGGTCTACTTAATGGTTTTAGAAATGCATCTGTAAGTGACTTTGGAGCCACGGTCCCAGTGAAAGCAAATGAGACTAAGGTTCTAGGCATGTAAACTAGAAATTCATTATGCTCTTTTGAATATTTTCACTCTTGTACTTTCTTCCATATTATATGAAAATAGAAAGCAAGTCTGGATTCACCAGTATACGAAAGCTGTTTATTTTTAGGCATCTAATCAGCTCCCTTCATATTAATTAATTGGCGCTCCTAAAGCTAAGCATATGTTCAGTCTAGCTTAGGGCCATCGTAACGGTCCCAAAAACCCAATCTTTTAAATTGAAAGATCTTCTTCTATATAGTGGCACTATAGGCACTTTACAATTAGTTTTAATGATTATTAGTCATCTAGTCTCCTCAACCACCTACACATTGGTTTCAAAATGCTTCTTATATTTTTGTTGTTTTGTGGTTAAGCATGGTCATCTGTACAGGTTCTGTACATATGGTGATGCTTCATCTACAGTAAGAAATGCAAAACTATTTCTGGATTTGAGTAACATTATCACAAGTTTTTCACAGTCTTACAACAGCAAGAAATGTTAGAAGTGCATGATTCTCTACCAGAAAATTGATAAAGTGTTGCCCAGTAGAATTCTTCCAGTAATTTGCAATCTCATGGCAGCATTCAGTAGTGGTGGATTCACTTTTTGCTAATGTGAATAACCAAAAAAAAACAGCCTTCATTTACATCCAGAACATGGTAGGTATCTACTGGATCTGAAATGTAGACAGCTGGAATCATACGAGATGATTATTTTCCCGTTCTTCATCACCATAACAGATTGTTAGCTATTGCCACCAGCACTTTCTTTACACTCAAGTTCTGCCTCGATGTAGAACAACTAAGATACTGTATTTTAGCCTTGAAAATATTGTAGCCATCGTAAAAATTCTTCTGAAAGCTGCCAAGTATCCCTTCTTCGTAAGTTTAGAATATCCCCTGTTTCAATCAAAAGGAAAACCATTTCAAAACC
Organism: Morus bassanus; assembly: GCA_031468815.1. Classification (NCBI taxonomy): domain Eukaryota; kingdom Metazoa; phylum Chordata; class Aves; order Suliformes; family Sulidae; genus Morus; species Morus bassanus. The sequence continues at coordinate 12,697,221 of CM062583.1, forward strand.
ATGAAAATAAGTCTGTTAGGAGCAGGACACTTTTTTCTTTACATGCAGACTGTTGACTATGAGGGAATTACAGAGGAGATCATATCACCATATTAAGTGTGCTTCTGAAACACGAATATGGAATAAAGGGAAGAAACTCAGGCAAGGCACTGTGTATCAGGTATTGATATGACGCCCCCAGGGAACTACATTACCTTCCATTAATTATAAAGTATTAGCTCTAATCTCCTACAGTGTGAGAATATTGTTTTACATTGCTAATGGGCCCTAAAGGAGTGGTTCATTCTTCCCTCCTCCACTGTTTAGAGTTCCCTAGCCAAAACACTGGAATTCTACAGAATCTCACCTCACCCAACTCTACTTCATGGCTGAAAAGAATCCCAGTTAAACCACAGATGGTGTTTCTGTAAGGAGAGCTCCAGAACAAGCTTTGCAGAGAAAATAAGCCACACAGCAATAAACCACACAGCTGTGCCAGTTATCCTCAGAATGCTATCAGTTTCTACTGAGATGGCTGATTCATGCTGAATCCGTAAGTTCATTCCTTTGCTAAAAGGACTGATAATGCATTTTTAATTTCAGCTGATAGTCTTTTTTCTCCTAATAAAATTTTTTCTTTTTTTTTAGTAATTTTTTTAGTTGTTTGTTTTTGGTTTAGTTTCATAAAGACTGTGACTGGGGAGGAGCTTCCAGTGAAAGGAACAGACTTTGGAGCTCAAGACAAAACCCACTAAAAATAGTTAATCTCATAAACTCTCAAATATTTTTTAAAGTTGGTAGTGTGAATCTTCTCTTTAGCTGATGAATATCAAGAAATAACACAAAATTAAGTGAGCAGACATAATCACTGCTTTGCAAATTTTTTCACCCACAGGTATGAAGGGAGATCTACTGATTAATACGTTCCTCATTTGATTGATTCCTGCTCAAAACCTGTTTTAATATAGAGTTTCAGTAAAACAGAGGGGAAAAACCCCTCAGTCAGTCTAGCAGAGGTCATGGATGAATGCATGCCAATAATGTAATACATAATGCAAATAGTAAATGAAGGAGCACAGCTTAGAGAACACTAAGGTTTCCTACTTGCAGCCAAGTGCACTCAAATGTCATCTGCCTGCTTGCGGAACAGCTAAGCAACTATGGAAGAGAGTATTTTGCAAAATGATTGATGTTTTTACTGATGAAAATTGGAAACCACTAGCTGCTGCTTTCTAATTTCCATATGCTGTTACCAACAAATAAGAAGCAGACCAAGAGTCAACATTATTTAAAAGTGCCAGTGAATAAGACATGACACTAGAAAGAAGATGACCATGTGGATCATCACCAGCTGGACTAACTGGATTCACCTGAGTTCCCCGAGGTGAGTACTACTGCACGTTCTGTGTGTCAGTGGAGAAACGGATCAAAGAAAACAAGGGGATCCATGACTCCAACATGACTTGCTATTTCCAGGCAACAAATACACCAACTGCCATAGGACTGAGAGAAGAAAAAAAGATTATTTGGAGGTGGTTCCTTAGCGTACGCAATACACAGTAAACAATCATTAGTAAAGTTGTTTTTCATGCATAGTGGATAAACAATTTAGATTTTGCTCTCATCATTATTTCAAGAGTATCTGAACAGTAGTAAAACCCACTTGAGACATTAGTTAAGTTTAAACATAACTTTAAGTACCTGAGTAGCTCTATTGACTGTAATGATATTATGCAGTTACTTATGAGTGCTGGTGCAGAATCCAGTCTGAGGATTCTGCTCTTATAGAATAGTTCAATGAGAAAATATGTTGTCATGGAGTTGTTTTCTTTATCCAAATTTTCCAGAAAGAAGTCAGTATTTAGACTGGGTTAATATTCAAATGAGAATTACTACGCACATTCTTCCATTTAATGAGGTAGGATTTTAATTTTATTTTAATGACTGTAAAGCACTCTGAGATGTTTGCAGGGACATTGTTATATAAATATAAGTGGCTGATTACATTACGAATTTTTAACATGTCACTTTTGGTACAGAAGAAAAGGAGTTAGAGAAGTGCAGGTACCAGTAAACTGGAATTGTTCAGCAGTAAAATGACCATAAGGCAGTGCTAATTTCCTGTGCAACCCGGAGTTCTTTTTTTTCCCCTCATATTTGCACAATGGCTTTACTTTCTTTTGTGCTGTATTCTACACCTTAAGTTTACAGGCTGGAGCTGCAGAAATACCTCCTTATTGTGTTTGAATTCTTTTTAAAGAAAATATCTGACATAGAAACAGCTACTCTTGAAAGCAAGAGGCTGGAGTATTGGCATACACTCCATAAAAGCATAAAAATCTATCATGCAAGCTACTATGTATAGCTACTGCTCCTCATAGCTGATTCCCAATGTCACATAATCTGGACGTCTATTTAGCCGTTCAAACTGAGATTGCTATTTTGAGTGCATAAATGAGTGCCCACTGTAATAAATCTATTCAATGTATGTGAGTAGCACCTGCACTGGTATTTTTAACTGAAGGAAAGATGGTGGCAGTCCGCTAGGCTCTGTTATACTTGAAGTAACAGCATTTTATTTAATATTACCTTATGTCACTACTGGAAAATGGCTAAAACAAACAGGCTTTAGAAATTCACTTACTCATACTGTATCCTAAAATCAGTTTTAATTATAGATATCACCTGAGTAATGGAAGTGTGGAAATGGCTGTGACTATGTAGGACTGGTGGTGATTGTGACTGTGGTGACATAACTTAATAAAATGGTTGTAGGTTCCCAGCATATCTCCACCTCATCACACCTCTGCCAAACTACTTCCCTATCACTGTCCAGCTTTTCTTATAACACGGACAAAAAGAAACATGAAATGAGTCTCTCACATAAAAAGTCTATGTAACATGAGTGTACTTATTCAGGTCACCAATAGAGATGAAGACACTATCCTATCCACACCGATTTATAACAGATGAGGATCTAGTTCTTTACATAAAGTGTCACCTAGTGCATGCAGATTTCAGAGACACAGGCACCTAAACACCACAACTGGACGGTTAGTATTGAGCCAGTGACAATCAGTTTCAAAGTGAAAAATCAAGGAGAGATTTCCTATATGCTAATGTGTGTTCAGTTAATCAAATACGGAGAAGCACATTTTAGAGCCTTTCAGGGAAGTTGCTTTTTAAAGAATGATACACATTTTCTAGCTATCAAAAAATACTACATGTGCTATCATTTTCATTAAGTGCTCTATAGACTTGGAAGTATCATACTTCTTCACATTGTTTTTCTTTCGTGGGGTAGTGCAATAAATTGTTATAGCATTTTAGCTCAGTGAGACATAACAACACACCTTTCCATCATTGACTCCACTGATAATTACATGCTTGGAAGGATGCCAGGGGACAGTATAATATTTTTTATTAATATTTCTACTACAAATATAAACAACTGTCTTCCTATATTTTACGAGACAAGGCACATGGTTAGCAGGTATTTCCTTCTCTTACTTATGCCAAAATCTTTGTTACTGGGACATCCAGAGGACAATTCTTACAATGCAAAGTTCTGTAGCTCTTCAAAAGACTAATGACAATTACCATTTTGATTCGATTTTTAGTGCTATATTAATAGGCATATGACCTCACATTGTATGATCTGGTGTTTCAGGCTGCTTGGACATCAGCTAGGATATCCTTACCTAAAAATTTATTAGGACCCTAAGTATTTCTGACAATCAGAAGGAAGATATTCACCCTGATACCTTTTTAGAGCTGGGTATAAATATATGTATGTATACAAATTCACTATAGATAAATATAGACACACATGTATGTGTCTGCACAGGTACAAGTTAAAGCACAAGAAGACATATAACTCATTTAATATATTATAATTTTTACTAGAGAAAGTCACTGTTTATTGATAGCATCCATGTAGAATTCTGGTTGGTTTATTTTATAGGATGTGAGAATCCACAAGCATCTTTTGACAGAGAATATGGGGTATGCAGGAGGGTGAAGTATAATCCACAGTGTAACCGTGACTGGCTACAGAGCAAGAACATTCTTATCACAGTCTGATACAGACTATTGGATATTTTCAGCCTACTCTAAGTAAGTGATCTGATTCGTATCCTTTTTTTTCCTCAAAATAGAAAATTGTATTTTACATGTTTTACAGAGGAAAAATTGAGGCATAAGTAATTTGAAGATTTGCCCAAGCTCAGACCCTGATTCGGTGCCTATACATGAGGCAGAATGAATTGGAGTCCTGCCACTTTAGCCCCTGACCATAGTAATTAAATAACATTGGCTTCTTGTGAAGTTGAAATGGATGGAGTGATGCATTACTCTGTCTCCTGCACAGTACCTGTCGATCATATCGTCATGCTTCAGCATGAACACTCCATATCCCCCCTAGCAAAAGGGTTTTTTCCCCTGAAGACTTATTTGGTGGCTTACATGTCAGGAGATGATTCTTTGTGTGTTTATGTTACTCATTATTTGATTGACTTGTTCATCTTCAGGAAAAATCTTATCATTGGTATCCCTACTGCCCTTCTTGTGAAATGCTATTATATCTAAGCAGTCGTATGTTGGTTGGTTTTTTTTCTTCCTTAAGCAAGGATTAAAACAAAACATCTCTGCCCTGTGTTCAGTTATTGCTTTCCTGTCTTGTCTGTATATCACAAAGAATCAAAACTGGTGAGAGCTACAAAATACACCATGAAGTAGAGCACATCATTCAATCAACTGAAATAAGAGTAGACACAGAATTAACTTGAATCAAGTCACACAATCATTGGCATACAGCATAGCATGATACACATTGACTTATACTTCAATATGTGTTTAACTTAATGTACGATTTATCGTTTTTCACAGTGAACTTCTGTACAATTAGTCAAAACTGCCCAACTCAGACTGTATTGTCAAAGTAGTGTGTAAGGTATCACTTAAGTGGCTCAGGTTTGATAGGAATCCTAAACAAAACCCGCTTAACACTTCTGAAATACACTTCTGAAAAAAAACTTCTAGCCTGCTTTTTTTTATATATTTATTTCATTTAAACCTGTGGTGTGAAACATAGATGGCTTGGCTAAACTTACATATGGTTCTTAAGTTTAAAAAAAAAAAAAAAAAGATGACTTTCTGATCTAAATTTGATTGTTGCCAGAAGTTGGCGTGTTCACATTTTGTGTAGCCTTTTTTTTTTTTTTTTTTTAAACTCCCGTTCCAGGAAAGAATCCCAGTGATCAGGAATTTGGGATGTAGCTCTTCATATTACTCCTGTGCATGTTGGAAACTGTGTAAGACAAAGGGCTGAAGCTGGAAGCAGAAGAAAGAACTTCAACTTTTGTTATTACATATACAAGCCTGTTCTATAATAATGAAAGCCAATAACAAAAGCGGTTAGTTGAAACAGGCCTGCCTGCCTGCCCTTACAATCCTCTTAGAGCAAGCAACAGCATCTAGCCCCACTGTTCCATGACTTATATAGCACCAGTGATTTAAATAATGTTGTTCTATGTCTACCCTCTGTAAGCCAGGTATTTACACATGTCAAAGGGTACATGGACCACAGGTTACGATTGCTCCCGAACTACCTTTTACATAAAAAGCAGACCACTGGAGAACCAGCTTCAACTTTTCTTTATGCAGATGGATTGGCAGAGTGAGAATAAGTCAGAATGTGAGCATAACTGTTTGCTGTTCTCCTACCTAGCAAGCCTTCTGAGGTGGAGAGGGGACGGACAAACTTTTCCTCAAAATTTTTATTAGAAGGTATTTAGTGAAAATTTGTTAATTGTTTTGTATTTCACTGGGTTGTGACCCTTAAAAGTTGCTGAACACACATTTAAATTCCAGGTTCTCTGGAGTATCTGTGTACTATGTTTGATCCTTTTAGTAGGTCGTAGTTTATGTAAGAGATTCTTTTGCCTTTATAACTAAGCTTTTTATTTGTGACTCAGTCACACAAGTTTGAGACTTATCCTGCTTTTCTGCGACCTCTCATGAGTGTGTTACAAGTTTTGTTACTTTTTTAAGACCTTGTAATTTGCTTCTGGAGTAAATTAAGAGAAAAGCATATATTTCCAGCCCTTGTGATTGTGGAGAAAAGCCTGAAAATGTGAACAGTGTGCAGTGTTAAGGATTAGAAAATGATGGGAAAAAATTAAAAAGCCCAAAGGTGTCATTAATTTTTTATCTCATAATTTTTAAGCTAATCATGATTTTTAGCCTTGAGGTTCACAGCATGATATATACCATTGTGGTATTTATGTAACCATATGGGTTTGCCTGTGTTTAACTTGGAACTACACTCTCAAATTTTTTACTTATTTTAAGAAGAATAAGAGTTTACTAATGTTTTTAGTTTGTAAGATGACAGAATTTAGTTCTGCCTTAGGGAATTCCAATAACTTCCTAAGAACAAAGCAAATTGAAATAATTCTGTGAATTTCAGTTTCCATCTATTCATCATATCCAAAAGTGAAATTGGTGGTTACTTGAAGATGTATACTATCAAGGTAGGGGCACATTAATTCTCTGCATTAGATTTATCTGTCAGGGTGCAATATGTCCTCAGACTGAACCACATGCTCTCTGCTTAAAATAATTGAACTGAGCACTGTGTTAACAATGTGGTTGGAAAGAAGACAATCATTTCCGAGCTGAAAAAGAAAAAATGTCTCACATCACCAACTGCCTTGTTCTCAAAGTTCCTCTAGAAAGAACAAAATCAATCCATTCAGTTTTTTAACAGCAGAATACTTGCATTGATACAAGCTGACTAGAAAGACCAAAACCAAAACCCACAGAAAGGCAGAGAAGCCATGCAGTAGTGTTACAACAGGAAAGAAGGAAAATACTGTACATTAAGGTAAACATGCAGGTTTTGTAAATTGAGTGTCTAACTCGACAAAAACGTTTCCTGAATCACTCCACTTGATTTGAATTTTTATCTAGAAAGTAAGCTTCAACAAATCCGGCTGATTTCTTCTCCTATATGCTCTCAGGTCATGGTCTAACTCTTCTTCAGACTACTTTGAGCCTGGGAGACTGAGCATCAATCCACTTAGCTCCAGAATTTCCATTTCAGTGCTAGAGTCTGGATCATATGATCCAACCTTAGCTTTGTCTGATGTAGTTCTTGCCCATATGGTGAAATATCCCTTTTCTAGATCAAACTCAAAGTTCAGAAGCAGATTTTGAATTAGCATTTGGAAGATTCTTTTTTTTATTATTATTATTTTAATTTTGGTACAGAACCTTACCTCTAATACTATCAGGATTTCATGGCTGAACTTCTCAAGGGTATTGTGTCCACTGTACTCAGCTAAGATCAATACTTGTTTCAGTGAGCTATTCTATCAATATCAGTCACCCATGTCCTCAGCTGCTTCAAAGAAAAGGGCAAGAAGTTCTAATTATTTGGAGAATCAGTAATTTATATCATTCTACCTGTTCTGGGGGTTTCTTTGGCTTGTTTGTTGTTGTTGTTGTTGTTGTTGTTAAATTGTAACTGCAACTCTGGAAAGTCCCATTTACATAGAAACTCCCTTTTCTTTTGTAAAACTTCCAGTAAGCTTGGCCTCAATTGTACTGCATGGCAATGAATCCCATGGACAAATTGCATTGTAAACACCACATATCTTTTTATTCCTTTTAAAATACTTGCTATAATGCTAATTGAATCAGTGGTTCAAACCAGGATGGAATTAGTGCAAGAGATATTATAGAAGCAGAAATAGGGAAATATTTCCAAAATTCTGGATGGCTGAACACACAGTTATTTTGTTCCCAGTGTTCAGACATTTGCTGTGTGCTACAAAAGCCTACTGGGTGGAGTAAAATTAGGTGTATTGCATTTCACACTTTCGTTGTGTACAAAGTAGTCAGATTGTAAATGTCTCTTTTTTTTTTTTTTTCAAAACAGAACTTCTGAAGTACATTTGTTGATTTATTTCTAACACTTCTTCTAGAAATCATTTTAGACATTATTCTCCCCTTCTGTAGATCTAAAAGAACTTTTAAAGATTCTCTTGGAAAAGTTCAGAAGTCAACCATTTCTCTTCTCAGCTGGCAGAGCTGCCATTTGGCTGAACTCAGTCATCATCCTCAGGATTGAAATTAGAGCCTCTTTGAAGCAAATAAATACGAGTGAAACAAGGTAAAAAGTATTATTGTAATAATCATGTAAATCTATCCTTTGTAATATGATTTTTAATGCCATATAGAAAACAAATGTTTTCATAGCCATTTGGTAAGCATTCACAGATTTTTAGAATCATTCAAATCTGAGTTCTTGCAGTGGTGGTATAATGCTAACTTTTAAGTGTTATTTTTAGTTGTGCCAACGTTGCACCCTCTTGGCAGATGGATTTCAATTGCTTTTCCAAACATTCCTTGGTGGTTTATGCTGAGGGTCAGATTTTCAAACCAGCAGGCACCTGGCTGATTATTCGAATAGGTAAAATATAATTTCCATGGGATTTTGGTGCAAGGACCTTTGGATTTCCCACTGGCACCTTTCGACATCTTTAAAGGCATGAGGTAAAAAGTATTTTTCAAATACTGAAACAAACTGAAACAGGTCCAAGGACCATCTAATCCAGATGAGTGAATGTCATTCCTCCTCTCCCACCTGTCAAAATACTGTAAACAAATGGTCCATAGGTACCATGCTTCTTGCCTTGACTGCTCCTTGCATCCTGAGTACTAACGTCAGCCAGAAGCAGAGGAACTGAAGGAGAATTGGTTCATCACATTGAGGGCATTTTGGAGGAGGGTGGGCCTTAAAGGCTGTTTCTTTTCAGCTTTCTGTAGATACCACTTACAAATATAACTGTCTTCTGTAAAGCAAGTGACCCACTGGAAGAATAGAGCCTTCTTAAAATATCTCAAGGCTGTTTTAAAGTACAGCTTTAGTTTACATACACATTTATGTGTGTGTTTTTCAGTAATTATAGCTAATGGCAGAGACTGCTAAAGGGATAATGCAATAGATTGTCCCAATCCTTCATCTCTGCACACATGTAACTCTGACCCAGTGAGGTGAAACATTTCTGGATTTGGGCTAAATGCCACTTGAACTAACACTGTTAGCATTCCTGTCACTGTAGTCAAGGCAGGAGCTACCATCACTCTGCAGTACTGAGATCCAGGTGAACTGAAAGCAGATGTATTAATCACCTTTAAAATTAAATACAACCAGTTCCTTTTTCTAATCTTTGCAATACTGTGAGTTAGGAACAAGTAAAAATATTTACCCTGGTAAACTAGAAAAAACATATGTAAATTGAAAGTAAAAGCAGAGCAGAAATAAAATGATAGGCTCCATATTCAGTTTATTAGGCAAGGTGGTAAAATGAGAAATATTTGCACTATTGCCTACTTTACGTATTTACATCACTGGGGTTTTTTGTGAATAAATATATACTCCAAACTAAAATATACATTATCTGAAAGTATCCGGAATGTAAAGCATATCTTATAATTATAGTAATGACAATAGTATACAAAATGAGGACTAGATATCATCATCCTTACTAGAAATAAGGAGTTTGTCTCATGCCCAGGTTGACTCGAAAATGCTTTTTACTGGTGTTCAGGGATACTCAGTGTGGTGATTTTGTGAACTGGGTCCAAGAATAAAGCCCAAGACTGTTCATCTGTAAGGTGTTGTAGCTATCCCAGCTACTCAAACTTATATCAAAAATTGCTGTAGCTACCAGTGGATTTGCTCTCATTTGTTATTTTTATAATGCAATAATCCAGATATCCATCCACACATTACCAAAAGGTTAATGTGTATATTTCCAGAGCTCCTGTACCACAACATTGCTTCACTTGACGATCACTTGCAAAGCAGCATGTCTGCTGATTTACTTCTTCTGTCCACCACTGGGTGAAGCAGGGAGTCAATAGTTAGCCCTTGGCCAGGACAGACAATTTAAGAAGCACAGATACGTGTCTATATCTGTAACGTAATGAAGAAAGAAGGCTCCATGATACCTGTGGCAGGGATCAAGCAAGAACAAGCATGCTTCTGTTTCAGGCTTCACCTGTGCTTCCCTGGTCAAAGGGCTCTGAGCCAATTATTTATACTCTGTTACATCTGGCAGTGTTTAGGGAGGACAGTCCTGAAATGCAGTAACACTGTCTCAGGATACATGAATAGCCTTTATAACCTATTATACTACATCCCTTCATTAGTTTCATCCTACAGTTGATTAAATGTATGTGCTAATGTGGATTCTCCCAGAGAATGTATTGCTTGTCATTTTATTTCCAGTGCTGCCACATGACATATCTGGCTCATGTGTTCTGGGGAACCTCCTAGTTAATTTTCCTAATACTGTAGTGTGGGGGTACCCTGATAATATCAGCCTCCATTTTTCTATTTTGTATTCGTCAGTGGACAGAACAAACATCATACAATCTTTATACTGAATTGCATCAATAGCAACTGCAATGATGACTTACATATAAGTGACCTACAGGGAAAATGTAATATTACAGTATTATGTCTTGAAAAAAGTGAATGATTCAATTTTTTTAAATAGGTTTACAAGAAATTTGTAAACAGGAAAATAAATACAATTCAGGTGTTTCTTTACTCACTGTAGTATCTGTTTTATATCATTCAATTGAGAACGGAATTATATACTTGACACCTCTCTGTAGCCCATCATTATTTATATATATGAGAAAAATGCTGAAAAGTCACCTGTACCTGAATTTGCTATGCTAAATGTAGGGTGACCATCTTGATATTTGTTAAAGCACAGTGTAACTCTCCTGTTCCTCCAATCACATCTGCAGATTACTTTCCAGAGAAATACAATTATGCCTACTATATTTTTGGCATGGATGGTAGGCAGGATCTTGTCTGAGCCTTCTTCATGTCAATGACCTGGTCGGTCCTTCACCAAAATGAACAATATTTTTGCCCTCTATGCAAAAGCAAATATTAGCTATGAAGCCACTAGACTAGCACTTTGAAAGCTAAGTGCTAATCAGAGTGACAACCGTTATAAAGTGACATATTTTAAACGCACTTATTCTAGATATTCATAACTCTCATGTAAATGAAACAGCACTGTAAATTTTGTGAATAACAAATACCAATAAGACATACGTATTTATCCACCTTACTACTGTTCTCTGTTTGCCAGTCTTGCTCTGGTTCCATGCTATACCATGAGCCTGTCAACTCACAATAGCTTCACAAAGGACGAAACCCAAACAAATATAAATATACTTCTCAAACAGACTAAAGCCTTGCAAATCTATTATCTCATTCTAGGACTTGGCTCCCCTGTTGCAGTTATTTTATGAACTAATGGACTTTCCTTGCTGATTTTTACATTGATGGTCTACACTGGCTGTTTCAAGATATATCACTTTTTCAGATGAAAAAGTTAACATTCTTTCAAAATAAAGTATGCAGTATAAAACAAAGTCAGAGGAAAAGACTGGGTTAGTAACAGAAACCTAATCAACTGTTCTCAATATTGGAAATTCAAATGGCATTTGTTTTTTTGTTCTAAATGGAGAATTAGCTTTGCTGAGAACGTACTCAGCAATAGTAATAACCTTACATTCAACAAATATCTGTCACTGCAAAGGATTCCAAAGCCATTTACAGATGAAAGACAAGATGAACTGGTCAGATGCAGTCCTTCTTTGAAAGTTTCTGACATTATCCTCCCTGAACTGGAAAGAAATGCAGATAATATGAAGAGGTTCACCTACTGACTGAGAATAACTCATTCGTGAATCATGGAGGATGTGAAGAAAAATGGAGAAGTACAGAGAGCTTGTGAGTGTCTGGAAAAAGCATCAAATCTGAGCTAACATGCCTGTGTGTCATGGTAACCACCCTTGCATGGCTTCTGGTTCCATGGTGCTGTACAAAATACCACAGAAAAAAGCAGTGAAGGACAAGCTCATTGAGATATTGACTTACTGGCAAATAGAACATGTTGAAAAGAAGCCCAGGGTGATGATTCACACAAGATAACACAGTGCTGCATAGAATCTGTCGGTCTCAAAAGCAGTGAGAAACAGGACTCCATAACATGACACGAGAAACAAATTCTGAAGCAAAGTGGACAGTCTGAACATTTTGGTTTGGATCCCCGCTAGTTCAGTCTCCTTTGTACAATGCTATACTGTGAAAGCACTCAGATCTCCTGTCATTTGAAACAGATCATATTCTTATGTAGACCTTAATTCGTGCTTCCTGCTGTAAGGCAGAATACTGCTCGCTTATCAGCAAGCGCTATTTTTTGCAATAATGCCCTGTTTTTGTAGTGTCCTTTGTGATGTGCGTTCATATTGGAAGGAAGGTTATTAGACTCAGTACTATATTCTTTTTAAATTCTGGGGATTTTTTAATGACTCTGTAACATGTATTGTATATTCTTTTCAGAACAGGGAAACAATAGTATATGCATGGATATACTCATCTTCACCTGTTTCATATGAAGGTTTAGTTCTCTTTCTTCACTTTAACATAGAGTAAGTCTACCTTTAAATACTGCAGGTAGGTAGGTAATCACCCCAGAGTCAGCATGGAGATTGTATCATCAGTGTGTCCATCATAAGCCTTGTGTTTATCAAAGATATGGAAGTCCTTTGTTCCCTTTAGAGTGTGACTCCCATGCACTCAAGCTTCTGTTTTATGCTCCCTTCCACCCACTACTCAGCAACTCTCCTCCCCTCCATAATTAGGGTGCAAGATAAATCACTTCTGTTTACACAGAAATTTACTGGTTTAGTTCCAGTAGTGTGACCTTCCTGCAAGCACATGCTAGTCTTCCCCATTGCTTTTGAAACAATGCAGAGTTACACGTCAGCTGGTTTGGCCACCTTGCAATCAGAACGCAGGTCACATCCCTCCTAGTTATGAAGGACAGGGAATGATTTTGGACTGAAAAGCTGACAGGCTGTGACCAGCTTAAAAATATACCTCTTTTGTCTCTTTCAATTACATTCCTTCATGAAGCCACAGTGACCCAGTGGTATTTAAAGGATGAGTTCCATATCTTTGCCTTTGCATATAAAGATTCAGACGAAGAAAAAGTAGAAAACCTTCAGGGGAAGAAAAAAAAAAATTTTTTTTTCCTACTCTTTTTCTATTTTGTGGCTATTGGGAAAGTAGTTCCCTTACAGTCACCTGTGAAAGCAGCCTGCTACCACTTGGGAAATATTTTCAAAATCCTTTTTCTTGAATTTAATCAATTTCAAAACTTAACCTGTCCAGTCAATGGATAAATCTCTTTTAACTCCTGTGTTGTCCATGTGCCTGAAACAGCAAAGGCACATTCCCAGGATCATTCCAGTCCTAGGGTATGTAAGGCAAGCAGTATACTGTTTAAGCATCACAGTGTAATAACACTAATAAAAACCCCAGTTACCTCAACCTACTGCAATACTGCTTGTTTTGCAGCACATCATTTCAGTAACCTTGCTTCACCGAACCACTTGTGATTGATTGCCACCATAGACATCAGTGCTGAAAGTGTCACTCACACACTTGCATTTATATTCTGTTCTCATCCATCTAACAAAAAGAAACGCTTGCATATTTCTGACAATGATAAATTATGAGCCATTGAAGAGAGCAAAGACTTAGTTACTCTTTTAGAAAATCACATCCTGGACAAATATCTGCATGACACAGAGGATTTGACAGGGAACACAGACAGTAGCAAATGAACAACAGCAAGGCTGGCAAGTAACCTCATTTCACTTTCCTTTCCAGCCACACTGAAGGTTATCACAGGTCTTGTGTTCTCTCATAGGACGGTAGAAATAGTAATATCGCCTACAGCAAACCAAATGAGGTTAGGGAGTAAATGAACTTCAGGACTCATGCAAAACATTTAGCCTCCTTAATTTCTGGTTACTGGTTTACAATTGGAATTAAATGGCTCAGTTATGAAGATGAGAAGCAGTTTGGCAATCCATGATAACAAACTAATGACCTTCTAAAATAGTGCTGGCCAGAAATTTTCCAATCAAGATGTCCATATGTTGATTTTGAATATTTTGTTTTCCTGGAATATCTCAGTTTGATAACCCTTCCTCAAACGTACGAAAGAAATAATACACAAAACTGGACCCAATTGCTCAGTCCAGTCCTTTTAGTCCATTGCTCCCAAAAGCTGTAATTTCACTTGAAGATTAAAACGGAAGAAAGACACTTGTGTCAAAAGAATTCCAGAGCACCCTGGTGTTCAGCATTGGTTCTTATGATCCCATATAAACAAAACAAAACATTAAAAAGGAATTCTAGAGAAACAGGCAGCTACATCAGAGGCTACATGTACAAATAGCTTAATTCCCTATAACTGGATTACATGTCTTAGCTCACCAGTTCTATATGATGGCTCTTAATACATTTTTCTTGTTATTTTGGGTACTGCCTATCCAGTATAAAGAATGTACAGACATTTCAGAATCTATCAACCACCTAGAAAGAAGTGACAAACGTCTTCAGTGTAGCCAATTCCCCTCCCAGGAGGACTCAGAATCTTGGGTACGTCTCTTTGTGTTTGCACTGCTAAGGATGAAACATGATGTGCGCTGGAGAAACAAATATTTACGTAAGCCTATATGTCCCTATGGTTATACACAATATCTTATAAATGTGGGTTCCAGAACAGTAATAGCTTCAATTTGCATTTTGACAGCTATATTTCTATAAAGAAATATGCAACCATTAAGACTTTTGGTAGCAGGTGATAAGCAGCAATTTTACTCCATTGCAAGGGAACCAGTAGTCAATTCGGGGTAGTCCCAAGATAAAGCTTATATGAATAACAGGAACATTCTCAAACCACTACAGCAGATATTCCTTCCCTATCCTTGATAATAGTTGACATAATGCAAATTTCTTGACAGCACAGATGTTTTTGTACCCTGACTCCTCTCTTGCGCACACCAGAATTAATGTGAGGTCAGTGGAGTTACTCACGAGTTAACGTGGTTACAAATCAGAGGAGAATCTGTTTAAGGATTTCCTTTGGCTCATTATCTGACACAGATGTTTAGTCATATAGTTGGTTTCCTTGTTAAAAAGAGTTACAAAGCAAAGCTCTCCATCTAGCTGCTAAGCTAGGGGTCTTTTGAAGGGCATTTTGTCTATGATCTTGATACATTCAAGAAATTCCTCTCAGAACAGAGTATCTGTATTAATATGTGAAAAAGAAAAGAAAATAACTTTTATTTAGTATATAATTTTTATGAGACATATCTTTACCATCCCTTGTGACTTTCAAAAAAATAATTTTTTACTGGAAAACTCAAGAAGTATGGATGACATACTCAATCAATGCATATAAGGTAGTTTATACCACATCATAACATAGGCCCAAATTGTCTTTTCTGTAGATGTGCACACAGGGAATTTCTGAAACTGTGATAAGGCCTGTAAAGTGCGATGTTTTGGCAATCCTGCAGCAGTCAAAACTATGACTGTTACTGAGATCTGAGAATAAGAAAAGAACCCTAACAAGGTGAAATCCATTGTAAAGAAAACTATATGCTAATTTTTGCACCTAATTGCAAAAAAAAAAAAAAAAAAAGAATAAATCTGGATTTAGAAAATATCCTTGATACAGCGTTAACGAAACAGAATTATTAACAGCCAGCTAAGAAGGTGTCATTCCATGAACCAGAGGGGACAGAGAGGATGGAGCAACCAATTTTTACTTTGAACAGCTAAAGTCAGGCAGCTAAATTTGCATGTGGAAGTGCCTTGCCAGTAACAATAATAATATCTTCTGTGCACAAAATCATGCAAAGTAATGGGGTTAGTCATACAAAACCAAAATGAGTATATAAATAAATCATGGATGGATCAGAGCCATAAATGTTTGAGTGGGTGCTTCTGTGTTTAAACACTTACTGAAAACTACTGCAAAAATCTGAGCTGTACATGACATTACTTCCATTTTGAAATAATAATAATATCTTCATGTTCTGCATGAAGATAAAAAACAGAATTTGTGGTTTTTTCAAGCACCAAACTCCTCTAGTCCCCAAAGTAATTGGAAAGCCTTATTTCAGAAAAAACAGTAGCCAATGAATTAAAGTAGTTGTCAAGGTCAAATCCTGCTTTCTCTTTATAAAGAGTTTCAAAAACTCTCTGCTGAAAAATTCCAAACCAGTTTTACTGCAGTTTCCCTGGGTCCTTGGACTGCTTGAGTTCCTTAAAGAGTTAAGGAACTCATTAAAAAAAAAAAAAAAAAGATAGATATCCTTTCTTGATTGCCCTTGCAAAGCTACTTCACTCTGTATACAATTTGCAGACTAAATACTGCAACAAATATGTACCAAGCCAACTTTCAGCTTCAACAATCTCAGCTTTCCTAAGGTGGCACTTCCCATCATCAAAATAATGACTGTTGCTTTTTTCAGAAACATTACTAGTCCGTTTTGTATGACAAAATATGAGGCACCATCTTTCATTGTCCTTTTCCTGCAAATTGCCACATTTGTTATTATGGTCACAGTGACTAGATCAAACAGTAACGAAGACAGTCAATATTTTTCTTCTAAATGCTCTTAAAGGTTTCCAAACTAATCTGGGATTTGGAGGAGGCAAAATTTTATTAAAGTTTTAAAAAATATCTGAATACACATATGTATATTATGCAGGGAACTAACTTTCCTGGTCAACCCTGGCAAACTAAGTGCGTCCAGAAGTTCTAAAGTCAAAAGCTTAACTGTGAGTGGCAGCATGCAATCCACAGTAGGCTGTACCCTACTAAAACACAAAGCAGTAGTTTTCATATATCATTTAAAACAGGGTAGGATCTGATTTCTGGTTCTTAAAATTATTACGATTTACGGTTTAGAGCAAGAGAGAAAGAGTAGAGATAATGCAGATATAGAACAGCAGCAAATGGAGGAAGAAAAAAAAAGTGAATACTTTATTTTTTTCTCCTTCACTAAACACTTCCTCTACCTACCCCAGGTATTGGAATTCACTGCTACAATCTTGCTTTAGGTATTGGATCTAATTGCAATAGCAGCTGGTAACAATTCCTCAACTCCACTGAACGTACAGAATATAAGAGTGTATAAAATTAAAGAGCACTGCTTTTGGCAAGCAGAACACAGTGGTAGTTATATTGCTGGGTTGGGGTCAGAATTGTGTGAGCACAAGAATGCATCCACAGCTGTTGGGAAACTGTCATTCAAATTCATGACAGGTACATGCACCAAGGGTAGACTTGGGAGAGAACAATGCAGCAGAATGGAGTGCTGAAGTCTCTGGATGAAACCACAGAAAATAGGCAAAACTGCAAAGAAAAAACCCATTGAATAATGCTGTTGTGGTTTAATCCAGCAGGCAGCTAAACACCACACAGCCGTTCACTCCCTCTCCCCCAGTGGGATGGGGGAGAGAGTCAGGGGGAAAAAAGTAAAACCTATGGGTTGAGATAAAGACACTTTAATAGGACAGCAGAGGAAGAGAAAATAATAATAATAATAATAATAATAATAATAATAATAATAATAATAATAATAATAAAAGAATACACAAAACAAGAGATGCACAATGCAATTGCTCACCACCTGCTGACCAATGCCCAGCAAGTCCCCGAGCAGCAATCACTGCCCCCTGGCCAACTCCCTCCCACTCTATATGCTGAGCATGACGCCATATGGTATGGAATATCCCTTGGGTCAGTTGGGGTCAGCTGTCCCGGCCGTGCCCCCTCCCAGCTCCTTGTGCACCCGGCAGAGCATGGGGAGCTGAAAAGTCCTTGACTAGTGTAAGCACTGCTTAGCAACAGCTAAAACATCGGTGTGTTATCAACATTATTCTGATAGTAAATCCAAAACACAGCTCTAATCCAAAACCAGCTACGAGAAAGAAAATTAACTCTATCCCAGAAAAAAACAGGACAAATGTTCTCATTAAATGTGTCAATTTCTGTAAGGGGTGCAAACAACAGGTTAAAAAAAATATGATTTTGCTGACAAATATTGATATCTAGAACTAAGCAGATGCTATCTTGCATATTGGCAGAGATCATGTGTAAGGTACGCGGTTAATTCCATTTTCTGGGAAAATGGTTAGGCCAGAACAGAGCAGAACACCTCTCAACATGGGCAAATCAGGTATTATGGTACTGAATTACAAAAAGTTGTAACCTATCCAGAATAAGAAAAACATCTAAATATCACAAAAAAAGAAAGCATTAAGTGAGTCAGTGAAAAATAACACCAGTTTTGACTGGCATTTTTATGGTGTTTTTATACCTTAACAACGCAAACACGTAAGCACTGGAGTGGTAAAATCACATTTCCCCAAGTCTCCAGTCCCTGTGGCAGTCCTACCACATCTCAGACATTCTGCTTCAGTAAAGTTTTTATGTTTTAGTAAATGAATAGATCTAAGAACAGAATTCCTGGACCTGTTAAACAGACAGTTCTCTCCATGTTTGAACCCAGAGAGTGTCAATCAAAGCGGTAATCGAACACCCAGAACTTTAGGCAGGCCACAGACACTGCTGATAAAACAATGTTTAATTTATTCTCCAACTCAAGACTCATTGTAATAATGGGTCTTGGTTTTCTGAAGAAAATTACACAGTGAGGTTGGAGAACATTGTGGCAGATACCGGAAAGGTAACATCTACATTTCTGCTAGTGGCAAACAGCTCTGAAAAATTTAAGGAAAGCAACAGTTTCTACTGGACCAGGGAGAAGTAAGAGTAAGAATCTACTTGAACTGTGGTACGATGACAGCCAAAGAGAACAGAGCCTGAGCCGGCTGGGTAGCACTGGGTACATGCTCCTTTCTCAAAATCTATTCTTCAAGTTGTTCTGGGCAAGTGTATTGCAAAACTCACCTTGGATCACAGAATTTTTTATAATAGACAGCAATGCTTTTGACAGAGCTGATGACATGGCAATTTCGTATACTTAAAGTTTTTCAAAAAGTAAAAGGCAGCTAATTCTGGAAGTGATCTCTAAAACCCAAGTGAGTGTAAGACAGCTGTCAGCTTGGCCTAGGAGAAGACAGGCAGCTCTGTGAAAACCTTCAGTGCAGTCAATGTTTCTGAAAAGCTAACAAAGCCAAGGGACAGAAAGAAATGTGCGTATGGACTGTAACAAGGACCTGCTGTGGGAAGAGTGGTTTATGGGACTGACTTTGGGACTGTGTCAGGACACCTGGGCTTAATTTTGTTTATGCCACAGACTACCTCTTTGTCAGGGAGATATCCCATTTTACTTTATTTCTTGAAATATAACTCAAAGGAAATGAAGATTTTCTTCCCAGCCAAAAATATTTTGTAGCAGAGTGAATAACTTTGAAAAAAATTGAAGCATTTTATAGTTTAGTTTAAAATTGTATTTAAAAGCATGCAACATCTTAACGGTACTAATATTAACCTAAATCAAGAAGTAGATGTTGAACTCAGGTTTTCTAAATACTTTCTGTCACTATACATTAACCCTGGAGCTGACTGACTATTCCCTTCCAAGCTGCCCTAAAGAAGAGAGCAAAATCATACTGGAATGCACAGCCTTTTTTCCAAGTTACATGACATAAGAAATCATAGAAGACTGCATCTGCAACCTTTGATACGCTTTAATCAAAAGGTTGCCTTTTGACATTTTAATCAACAGGGCAAAAGATTGGGTTGTAACACAGAAAAGCTATCCTAAAACTTCTTTCCGCATGTGGATGTGCACATTTTAATTTCATGTTTTGTCTTAATTTACCTACAATACCACAAAGTTTAGCGTTTCTAAAACACTATTGTATTGCATCCTTCCAAAGTCATCAAAATAAAAGTAGCTAGCAAGGACTGAAGTAGGAAAGTAACTGGCTAATAAGGGGAGAATCTTCCTCTAAATAGGGAGAATAAATAGTGTTCTATAAAGTCCAAGATTTTTCTGAATCACAAATATTGTGGGCCTGTTAAAATCAGAAAGAAGCCAACAAAGTAAGTGCAGAAAGTAGTATTATGAGAAACTATTATGATCAGTTCTCAGGTTTGACTGTTTTAACCCTGTCAAATCATAAGCATTTTAACCCTTCCAGTGACCTCAAGATTTGTCTTCAAAAGCGCTTAGAAGACATGGCAAATGAGAGCTAAAGCGGCATCATTTGCTAGTGTTGCTGAAAGGGGAGCTAACTCTGACCTACCAGCATACAATTTAAGTTGTAGCAAACCATGCTTCTGCCTTTGCTCAAAGACAATTTCCTTATACTCAGTTGTTCACCATGAGCAAATCACCAACTTTCTGAGCAAAACACACCAGTTCCTGGAGCTCATAAAAGAAATTCATAAAGCTGTCTCCTGAAAACATATCTGTTAGATAGCATGTAAAATCCTGAAAGACTAGGAAGGTGTCATTCTACTTAGTATACTCCAGCATAAGTACCAACAAACCAACATCCTACCATTAACATAAAGGATGTTGGCTGGAGTGGAGGTCCTTGAATTCTGTGGTGTAAGAAAAGAAAATGGAAACAAGCAGGCTTTCCAAACCCAACCATTCTTCCAGTTTTCTGTTAGAGCTTGTCTGTATAACTAACAATATAGAAACAATCAGGAAAGTTAAGAGAGATTAAATGTATTAATGTACATATTAAATTACATAACCTGGATGACAACTATCTCAAACAAAGGCTTCTAAATAAGAGCACCAGAAGTTTATTGCACTTTCCCATTAATCATTTAGTTTATCAGTCTTAATTTTCCGGAATCACTGCACTATATGAACCCTTCAGGATCTGGAATGAGATAAACCAGCATTTTCCATATACCTGCCTTCTTTTTTCACACGTCAGTTACCCCACTTAAGGCAACAGGAATATTTGTAGGAATATATTTTTCATTCATGCCTAATGAGACTCTTAGACCACTGTAAGTTTGCTTATTTGGGCCTAAACCAAAGTACCGTTTCATACAAAAATGGTCCTAAGAATCTGCTTATGATTACAATTCTATTTCCTATCTCCTTATGGGGATCCATCTGAAAAACAGATCACTATTCTCTTTTAATCTTGGAAACTAACCACTTTCCAGATTCTATTACAGCACTATATTTCTTTTCTGCCTTCTAACTTCAGTATTAAATATACGTGTATAATCTAGGTTCAGTGTACAAGGTAGGTTTCTGAAAGAAAAGGGAGAAATTTTTCAGAGGTACCATTGCAATAAGTTTGAAATTGTGGCTTGAATGGAGGCTGTTGGTCCTTCTTTTGCAACATTAACCTTTTTATAAAATGTATTTTGCCATTGCATTTGTTCTGATTTCCTTTGGGATAAACTGCTCTGAGTGTACCACAGGGTATCAAGTATACAAAAGTCTCTACCAAATCAGGATGAAAGGCTCAGTATCTCAAGGCTCATTAAAATCTGAGCTTGGTGTTTGTGATTCCCTGGGACAGAAGCATTTTCATGGTACCAGAATATGCTCTGATACAGAAGCATCACACAGCTCTTTATTTTGGGAGTACAGGCTTTAAGACTCTTTTTGTACGAAAAATTGACTTTCATATTTTCTACTCACATTGAAGTCTGTTGCCTTCTTAGTGGGTGTGGGCAAATGGTTTGTAGGAGAGAAACACCTCCCATATGTTCTGAATTTCAATTTAGTGAGAGCATAATTTCTTCAGCTTTGGTAAGGTCTCAGCTGGAATACTACATCCAGCTTGGGAAGCAATGATAATGATGAATGACTAAACAAATTAGTGTTGATTAGTCTAAAGAAAGAAGACCGAACAGCTAACAGTCTTCAAAAATCTAAAAGAGCTGCAGAGAGGAAGGGAAGTACCTGTTCTACATGTTGCATAAGACAAGAAACTTCAGGTTGAAAATACATGAAGGAAGACCCAAAAGAGACGTTAAGCAAAAAGCTTTTTACAGTGAAGCCTTGTTTCATCGGCCATTATTGAAACATTCACCAGGAGAGCAAGGTTGAAAAAGTGTCTGGCAGGAATGACACAGGTAGCCCCAAAGAGAGGGGGCAACCAGCTGTTATCTGCACCTCCCTTCCATCTCTTCTTAGCAGCAACTGTCTCTCATATTCCCCAGACTGGAATTATCCATCCTTTACAATCCTCCCAGTTTGAAACTCTGATTCTAATCTTAGCTTTCTTTCGAATAATCTGATGGAATTGTCTGTATGTTTTGCTTCTATAGCATGAACAAGACTAATATATGCATAAAGTGGCACCTGCAGCACTAAATACATACCTTTTATCACACAGCTATAAACTTCAGTCGCTCCTTTTAGCTTAGCAGATGCACAAACTCATGCATATATACACTTCATAACCATTTGCTGAAATTTTCATAAAGGACTAATAAAATTATGCATTTATGTGCTTGTTTTTCCATTTCCTCTGTTTCACACTGCCTTAAAACAGGAAGCCCAGTCTTTCAGCAAGGGCTAGGCAGCAGACAGAGAATTTTCAATAATACTTCAACCAAATTATTAATAGAGCTACTATTAATCTAAGCCATGCTTGGAGAGGGCAAAGCAAAATAGAAATCCCAGAAACTTACAATCAAATAATCCAGGTATAATTATAATATGAAAAACAAGAAGGATCCACTCAAGCCAGTTCTTAATTTAGTTTACTGGTTAGATATTGTCCAAACTGACTAATATCTAGTGTTGTGGGTTGGGACCAATGGCTGAGAAAGCCAACCAAGTTTGCTTAGGAATAGATTACACTATACCTTGATATTTTATTAGCATAAACCTCTTAGTCAACAGAAATAGCTATACATTAAAATACCAAGGTATAGTTAATCTATTTCTTCCAGAATCCATTGTGATCAGATACTCATCTGTGAAAACCATTTTACTTCCACTGATTTCAAGGAAGTTAGCCCATTTACACCAGTTGAAAGCTTGTGCCCTTAATTCTATTGAGCATATGTCCTCATATCTTGAGTAAGAGTGTTTCCCAGGTATCAGCTAGAATTTTGCTGTGATGATCCATAAAGAGGAAAAATAAAAACATTTTAAGCCATTCTTGAAAGGGTCAATGATTGAACTGTCTGCTGTGTGAGCCTTTCCTTCAGCTTTTGTTTTTCTTGTTTTGTTCGATAGCCCTTCTCCTCCTGTTTCTCCCAATAATTGTTATGTTCCTTCACTCCAGATTATCCTCAATGGAAAAGAAATAGGGCCAAATTAATTTCAGGTAGAATTTTACCAAAGTCAGTAAGATTTCACTGTAGATAAGCTTGGCCCATTTAGTTGAAAGAAGGCTTTGACTCTACTTTTAATCTTTCATCTTCTAAAGATTTAGCAATCTATTTCCATTATACTTTGCTTTTTTGGTCCAGCTAAACTATTTTTTTATATTATCACTCCCTATGAAGAAAAACACAATGTCATAATTATAAGCCTCCTTTTACTCATTCTTTGGTTCTCTCAGCCAGCAATAGAGGTGGGCAATTTAATTTTCTTTATATACATACTACAATTTAGATATTTTAGTCCCCAAACGGTTTAAGGTTTGGTGCTTTTTAAATAACTAAGGAGCCAAAGCTTCTAGTTGTCAAAGATAACAGCTGAAGAATGCCAAGACTCTTCATCAACTTACAGCAGGTACTGTGCATTAAACTTCCTTTCTCTGTGTTAGGTATTATTCTATTAATAGTACATATTATAAGTATTGTATTGTAAAAGCAAAGATAAATAAGAAAAGAATCATGGACAAACTGTGACAATAAAACATTGTACAGTTTTCCATAAGCTATCGACACGTATTTGTATTCTACTTCCTCTGAAAGTTTTATGTTCAGTGATTTCAAAATCAGGTATCTCAATGTAACATAAATGTTTCCAAATCAGCGCAAGATCTACCCAATTTTTTTTTTTAAAAAAGCATAGCTCTATTTTTATAAAGACAACTTTTTGATTTTTTTCTACCCTAAGGCAGGAGAGCTGCATTTCGCAAAGACAGACATGTGATCCAACATAAACTGCTAGGGGCATTTTTGCTAACTAAGCAAAAAACCAACAATAACTAATGAGTATGAAAGTAAATCTGAGCAAAAGGTTTGATAACTTACTTAAAATATATCATTTAACTTTATCTTCAGGAGTGAAACAAATGAATATATTTTAAGATAAATTCAAATCAGCAGTCCCTGAATAGGATTTAAATCAATAATTATAAACTTCCTGCAGGTAAATTACAAAACAAAATAAATTCAATGCACTTTAAGTACCTGTAATGATGGTGCTTGCTTATCTGACTCAGAGTCCAAAAAAAGGGTTCAACTTCTTTTATTCCCTTTCATTCCAAACTCATGAATTCAGCGGACACGCTAATGACAATTTTTAGATGAGATATTAATCTTTAATTTTCAATACATTGTTGGCTTTTACTGAAACTTGTTCTATAGCTTATCCACCCTTGCTTCTATTCCATTAAGGATTTAGGCTATAGAGACAGTGAGGACAAACCTGAAACTTAACCCTTCTCACTCATGATGAGCCAAGAAACACATGTAAGTTAAATCACCTAGTAGGCACTAGAAGCTTCCTGCCTCTATTTAATGCCCTTGCGGGGACCACACTCCCATCTGTGGAAGAATAAAATTATCTCAAGGAGTAATAAGGAGTTCAGCAGTAAATCCAGAATTCTTAAAGCAGCTCTGTTGCCAGTTGTTTCAAGGAAAATGTCCCATTTTAGCTGGAACAAGTCATGATTAGAGGACAGTGCCTTTCCACTAATGTCACCAACTATCTACAGTGCTCCATTATAAAATTTCCTTCTCTACCCATGAGATCTCTTTGGGATGTCTTCACCCAAATCCTAATTCCAAATGTTGGGGTTTTTTTCTTAATTATTTATCTAATTTCATTGATGCTGTTTATTAATTACTATAAAAATATAATGCACGTAACTTCTTCCTCAACAGTGAAAAGTTCAATTTTTCTAGATATTTAGGTAATATCCTCTGTAAGTTGCAAAGCTTCTTCTCTACGTAGTAATGTTAAAGTTTGATCTAACACGCCAAAACCTCTTGAACTCCTTAGTGAGTTTCAAATTTCTTTCACTGATAAATATTTTCTAGCAGGGAATCTTTACAACCCCCATGCTTGAAATATTTTTGAATGCTTAAGTCCCTTCCTAAGTGTAGAAGACAAAATAGAAACTGTATGTGTATATACATATACATATATACAAAATTTCCTCCTATATCCTCTTTGTTTGCAATGACTGGTTCACACAGTCTGTTTTTGCTGACTTTTCACCCTTCAAAATAGCTGAATACCACACAATAACTTTAGACTTCTGTTGGAATACCTGGCTCTTTTTTATACTGGCCTAATTAATTTCTCTCTTCAGACTATGCTCCTTAACCATCTCTCCCCTAAATTCCTGCTGCTTCTTTTGTTTTACATAAATGAGAGCGTTTTTTCATTAAGTATACGTTAGCTGTGAGAAGGAGGAAGAAAAGAAGGAGGAAGAGATTTGGTGAAGTGAACAGTATAAACATTTTTATCAGGGATATTTCTCTTCACATTTTCTGTCATATTTGCTACTCCTGTATTGACCAGTATTTAAACCCCTCTTATTTGTACTTGACCTGCTTCATAGTCAATATTAATTCCTTCACTGTTAGTTCCATTGATTTGGAAAACAGTTGTAGGGATTAAAAAGCCATTTGAAACTGCATGAAAATATCTCTAGAAATTATTCTATTGACATATCCTATTTTCAATAGAGACGATGTGGGTTTGGGCTGACTCTCCTTTCTTTTCTTCTTCTTCTGGAAACTGTTGTGAGAGGAAATAATTATAAATGAATTTGCTATTGCTACTTAGTCCCTATTTGAAAATCATAATGCTTTGTTAGGGATACCATAATCACCATCAGTAACTAGCAATGATGTTGAATAATCATCACTGCATTTTTGCTGTAACAATTCATTAAGGGTGTAAGGAGAAGGTTGATTAGACATTCTGCTCCATCCCACTGGGAAGAAGGCTGGAGGAAACATCTTGCTGTGTACTGAGTTCAACTCAGAAAGGAGCACAAGCACAAAGACGGGGGAAATTACAGAATGAATGAGAAAACAATAATAAAAGCACTGTTAAATACCTCGTGTTCAAGAATTTTTTCAGCATTGGTGGGAAGACATGATCACATAAGAATACAGGGTCTCTTCCCCCTGCCTTACACATTAAGTCTGCTTCTTACATGTCAAGATAGACCTTTGTCGGAACTTCCTTGCACTTGATAATTCTTTAAGTAGAAAAAATAGATAGGAAAGCAGCACAGTATAAGCAATGAGCCTTCCATGAATATATTCAATCTGCTGCAGTACTGTCCAATTCTTAGCCACTGCTAAATTCCCAGAGTAAAATAAAAAAAAAAAAAACAACCAAAAAATCATCACCTATGGGACTTCTGTATCTTGTACAAAAGAATATGACGCGTACTTAATGCACTTCAAAATGCCACTAAAGGCATGTAAATAGGAGATGGACAAGTTTTTCCTAATTTCAAACATAATCAAGCTCTCTGAACTTCAAACTAACCTGAGTTGAACATGTGCTATCAGATTCTTGCACTACTACATGAGTTGCATACCTGCTTTGTAATAGACATTCAGGTTAGTGCTAGTTTTTTAATGACTGAGTAGATTATAAGAAAAAGAGATTCTCAAAGCCTGTAATTAAATGAAATAGGGTTTGTCTTCAGAGTTCAAGACAATTTGTTGAGAATGAAAGGTATCTTTCAACGAGGGTTTTCTTATAACATAAGACAGTTCTGTGCAACAAAAGCTAAAATAACATAAAAAGAACCTATTTCCAGTAACGCAACCTCTACTTCCTAAAGAATCACTGATTCCTTAGACAACCTAGACAACCTTATTTCTCCCCCAGCTCATTTCTTTCTCTATATCCTCTGGGGTCCAGTAGTTCAGTACAGCCAAGCACTTTTATATTTCCCTAATGGCAGGGTTCTGTGCATTGATATCCCAAAGGGATATAGTGTTATTGAGCTGCTTCTGCTGCATTTTACAGGAGAAAAAGAAAAATTATTCTATTTTCTGGTCAGGGAGAAGAATGAACTTTAAGTATTTCAGTTACTTAACATTTGGAAATTTATTCTCATTGTCTGAGAAGTTGAAAGAGTTGTCCATTTTTATCAGTGTTGAGGTAGGAATTCATCCTCTAAATCCAGTAAATAATTTAGGTTTTTGAAGTGAGACTTACGCATCTGAATTTTGCCTAAAAGCTCAACTGTGTTTCTGAAAAGCCCCACCTAGATGCAACTCTGAAAGTACTTCTTTTTTTTTTTCCTGAATTTTCCAAAAAGCTTTTTTATGCATCCTCACAACTGTTCAACTTTGAAAGGCTCTCTTACAGTCCTCCATCAGGAGCCATAAGGTAAGCACTCCTATAGCTTGAGTTTCTGTAATAGCCTGGTTTGGTAGACACTTGCAGGTAATGCTCAACAAAGATCAACAGACACTGGGTTTTCTATGAATTCTAGCTGCAGTCCAGAGTAATTTTTAATTTCAGGTGTTATGGTCCCCAGTATAAGAAACCCCATACTCGGAATTCTTGGTGACTACAAAAGAGCAGAGTTCAGAACCAGTTATATCATATTTTCCACCATTTGGAGGGTGCTGGTTTTGGCTGGGATCGAGTTAATTTTCTTCACAGTAGCTAGTATGGGGCTGTGTTTTGGATTTGTGCTGAATTCAGTGTTGATAACACAGGGACATTTTAGTTCCTGCTGAACAGGGTTTACAGAGAGCCAAGGCCTTTTCTGCCCCTCACCCCACCCCACCAGCGAGTGGGCTGGGGGGGCACAAGGGGTTGGGAGGGGACACGGCCAGGACAGCTGACCCCAACTGACCCCAGGGATGTCCCACACCATATGGCGTCATGCTCAGCACATGGAGCTGGGGGAGAAGGAGGAAGGGGGGGACGTTGGGAGTGATGGCGTTTGTCTTCCCAAGTCACCGTTACACGTGATGGAGCCCTGCTTTCCTGGGGATGGCTGAACACCTGCCTGCCCATGGGAAGGGGTGAGTGAATTCCTTGTGTTGCTTTGCTTGCGTGCACGGCTTTTGCTTTACCTGTTAAACTGTCTTTATCTCAGCCCATGAGTTTTCTTACTTTTACCCTCCAATTCTCTCCCCCAACCCACCGGGGGGGAGCGAGCGAGCGGCTTGGTTGCCAGCTGGGGGTTAAACCACAACATGGAGGAGTGACCTAAGTAGGGTGAATTTGACACGCAATATTTTTAGTAAGCATATGCACTCTCCATGGCTATTGCTGAAGTATATCTCTAAGAAACCACAGGAGGAAACACAGTTTTAGAGAAGGGTGCTCTGACAGTTGGAGCTTGGTCTGTAGTGCTCTTCCTAGCATCTATCATGGGGTTGCTCAACAGAAACGTAAACACCACCATGGAATAATGTATAGCCTCTTTTTCTGTTTTTTTCTCTCCTGGAAAGTAAGAGATGTGCATTTGAAATTGCTTATGGGACTTGAAACTGGGCCTCTTGGTTAAATGTTTTAATTGCTGAGCTCTAACACTGCAAGCAAAGGCAATTATGGACTTCCACTAGGGCTTAAATTTTTTATTTATTCAGTGACTTTAAAATTTTTTGCACTTTTTTTGCCTTGTGTCATTCATCAAGGTTGCTTCATGTGCAAATTACTCTAGTGGAAATGCACAATTCCATATAGCTGAAGGGGACCACCTGCACAGTAGAGGCTCTAAACCCCTATATATTCCACCCATATGGATGGTTTTTACTAATATACTGCATTTCCTTCAATTTTTCAGTTGGATTATTTTATTATAAATTAAACCTTCAATGCTCCTTTATGTGGAATTATTTCTCCTGTCATGCTTCCATTAGCTATTGTACTTAAATAGGTACTTAAATTAATGAAAGGAAATGCGCAACAAGCCAGCCATAAACTCCTTCAATGCTTTGCACTCTATGGAGGCCCAGGTTTATGATGATTACTTCTGTCTCAGAATGTTTTAAGATCAACCGTACTAACCACCCATCACAGTAACCCTTAGTACCTCTGAAAGTCCAATTCTCCACTAGTCTATAAAGGAGTAAGATGAAGTAGAGAAGAATGGATTGTCTTGAACTGTTAACTGTAATATGGGACAAATGGGATTGTAAACCTTTTATTGTATCAGGTAGTAAGAGCTATATAGAAAGGACAAGTCAAAAATAAAGTAGTAAATAATTGTAAAGTAAACTTTAAAGTTCTTTTTAGTAAATATATTTTATATATAAATTGTATATGCATAATAAATTAAGTAAAAGTAAATCCCAATGCATGGATTAAGTGTACAGATTTGTGAATACACAAAGTTTTATTTATAATGACTGATTTTCAGTATTGCTGATTAGCTGTAACTCAGAGAGTTTTACTAGATCTGCTAGAAACCTCTGAAACAGCAGGCTCAGAAATTTATTGTCTGTGCAATCTCTCATGAGCTTAAAAGGAAGTGATACAAATAATACAGCATTCAACAGCACTGCAAACTAAAAGACTCCTCCCTTACAAAGAAGTTGGGAGGAATACTGGAGCCAGTAAGAAATATTCAAAAGGGTAACAAACAGTTCATAAGCAAAAGACAGAAGGAAATGAGTCTCACCTTGCAGTTATAAAGGAACATATTTGTACCAAAAAGATTTCCTGAAATTTGCAGCTAGCAAGCACCAGCACCTCCTATGCACTTAGTTCATGGCTCAGTCACTCCACATGGTCCCCGGCAGGAACAACAGCATAGTTCTAGAGGGGCTGTGGGGACACACAGTTGAGAGGGATCAGCTGACAGCTGGATCCAGTCCCAGCAATCTCAAAGCATTTACACAGTCTGTTCCAGAAGAGCTCACAATACATCTACACTCTGTATATTCAGACCCGGTAGGTCATATAACAACATACTATGACAAGTTTAAGACCCGCAAGAAAGGCAAAACATAACTCACTATTGGAAGACAGCAGAAAAATAATCAAGACCATTACCAAAATTCTATAACAATATAGGGAGAAGGAACTGGGTACGCCTGCTAGGACACATTTCATAAACCCTATTATGTACAGAAGCAAAGGTTCATGGTATACAATCCATGCTAATTTGCAATAAAGTACTTCTGACTGTAATATTTTCTCATAAATTAATTTTACCTCAGCCAATTTTTCAAGCATTGAACGTTTCCTTAGTTACAACAGAAACAGAATTAAGTTAATTCTTAAGAGCAATTCAAAATTCCCCATGATTGACTACTATCTCTAAAAATGAGATAAGGAAAAATACACAGGTGGATTTCATATAATCCATGTAATTCAAATAAACCAAAGAGTTCATATAGTAAAAGATACATCAGACTCACATGGAAAGATTTATTACCTCCCTTGCAATTTACATCCCTTAATAGAAGAATTTTTTGCAGACTATTTTAAAATTCTTGAGGATTTCACATGAAATATTGCAAACCCAGGGTAATACAAGTTTAGTGATAATGGATGAACTTGACTATACAGTCAAATAGGTGGACAGATGAATGGTTTTAGAAAAGGAGGAGCTTGCCAGATCTCCTTCCAGGAGACAGGATAAATCCATTCGATATCTTACCAGGCTTATCAGAATCTTATGAAATATTGAAATTCTTTGGAAAACATATTTATCTTTTTTATGACCAGCTCTATTCTTAATCTTTAATTTTTCTAACAAGATGAAATTATATTGTAGGCTTGCCTAAATTCCCTAAATTACTTATTTTGGTAAAAATTTTGGGTTTGTTTTGCAGATACTTGAGTAACTGGATCCACTATTTTTGATTGCTTGACACACAGTTTACACTCCCCCACCACACCCCCCATCTTCCTGAGCGGTTTGCAGAAACTTGTGGTATCCAGAAAGAGCAAGCATCCATTTTGCAACATGCTATTTGAAACACCTTGTAAATATTCTTACTAAATATCATTACCACATTTCCTAAAAATGTGTTAAAAATACATTTGTAATATATTTTTACATTTACAAAAATACATTACTATGTAATGTCTACATTATTTTACACAACAGAGTGGTTTTAGCATTGCTAGAGACGAACGTAAGATTCCCCACAGCACCCACAGCAATGTGGTTCTATAATTACAGAGGCAGCACTAGTAGCGTCAAGAAGATATTCACTTGCTATGCCTATCTAATTACTGGTTTGCATAATATGATTGTCAGCATTGCTGCCAGTTGGTGTCATTATGGCACAATGATGACATCATAACGTGGACAAGTGGCCTCAAACGGCCTATTTTATATATGCTGAGGAACAGCCATCACTGATGGCAATTTCCGTTAATTTACTCTAGATTTGAATTTGTTAGATTAAAAAGCAATAACGTCAGCATACTCTGACATCTCTAAAACCTATATTCCTCTGTAAGACTGGGTGGGGTGAAAATCAACTCTGCATCAAATGATTAGTACGATATGAAGTTTTGATGTTTTTGGGTCTTTTTCCTTCACCTTCCTTGCTTAATATACATTTCCATACTGCCTAAACATGCAGTACTTCATGTCTGTGTGAAAGCACATCGCTGGCTTCGTAAGTATTCTCCCACCACTTTACTTCCTTTACATGAAGTACGAGTCTGTGATTCACAGGTTAGGTCTACAATACAGCCTCAGTAGCTTTTGGAAGAAATAAATTATCTTGTCTTTGAGTCCTGTGTTGCTATTATCAGTGCCTGAGCTAGTAATT
The DNA here is from genome assembly GCA_031468815.1 of Morus bassanus. Lineage (NCBI taxonomy): Eukaryota > Metazoa > Chordata > Aves > Suliformes > Sulidae > Morus > Morus bassanus. The sequence goes on from CM062583.1 coordinate 12,728,981, forward strand.
TCAAAAGTCCCTCCATACTCTGCAGTTCAGTGTCCACTTTCTTTCTTGGACCCCAGCACCTCTGTGCTGTGAGACATCATCTGAAGGAATTCCCTGATCTGCAAGAGGAATGGGTATGCCTTTGAGCTGGATATGTATTCAGCGTTATGAGAAGGGAATCTCTTAATAACCAAGAAATGGGTAAGGCAAGTCTGCATGGCCGAGAATCGATAGGAAGCTAAAAACTGAAACTTCAATTCTCTGGCTACAAAAGGAGTAGAGAAATTAGTTTTCAAAACACTTAGTAAATAAATTGCTTTAGCTCATTAGTAACTAGTGAATGAGTGAGCTCACTGGCATTCTTAATCAAATAGGAGCTGAGTCACATAGGAAAGAAAATCACCACTCACAACTAGTACCCTTAGAAGAAGTCCTCAGTCCCAGACTTGCGAATGATATCTGTCATTCTTTGCAAACCCACAGGACAAATGCAAATAGAGACCTCAAATACTTTGCAAAAATTATAACAATGATTTTTTTAAAAATTCCTTCCTTCTCTCCGTCTCAAAAGAGAAAAATACGTTTTATTCTACTGACTGCTGCTCGCAAGTTTAAACCATGGTACAATTATAAATTTACAGAAGTTTTTTCTTCTTAGTCCTGCAATTCAGTGTGCTTGCCCTTTCCTTGTTCAGTTCCACAGAATATCTCGTCCTTTACTTTCTTTCATTTTTTCAAAGGTAGCACAGAATTTCAGTTTTCTGACTGCATCTCTGATGCATGTAGAGAATAGGACAGCTTCTAATTAAAGCCAAGTATAGTGTGAAGCCTGACCTGCAAGGTCAGGCCAGCAGATACATCACTCATACAGTGTGCAATAGCAGTTATGCTTCCATATATGTACAGCTTTTATGAAGTTCCGTTTTGTAATGGTATTGGACATAGTAAATATTTGGATACAATAATTAGAAGTAGCTGCAGCTAGCTATAAATACATATTTCTGATTCATGCGATGCATATCCAAAAAGGTATGACGCACAGTGTTTGTAGTTGTGCGATGGCAGCGTTCCTAAGCATCTCTGAGTATTGGGTAGGATGTGTGTGAAATTTTCACCTCCCACTATCCTGTCTTACACGTTCACTCCAATCCTTACAGGAAAAGCAAGAGTCTAAGTATGGTAATAGTGAAACGATCAAAGCACATACAAGTCTATAAACATTTTTCAGCACAAAAGGATTAACAAATAGAAAAGCCATCATACCAAATTGGGTTTCTCAAGCTCTGCAAAAACCTAGCACTGGGAAGGACTGTATGTGCAGTAATTTCCTTCCCCCAGCACAAACTTTGGAATCCTACAAGTAAAGTAAGTTTAAATAAACCAGTTATAATGCAAATTGAACTAGTTCAGCTGAAGGATGGAAGGGAAAAAAAAAAAAAAGAGGAAAAATAGAACCTTGCTCTTGTCATGCACAAGGTAGCCCATATTCACTTATCCACTAAACAAATTACCATTGCTAAAATCAAGATATTTGCTCATCTTTCAGTCCAGGTCTTTCTGGAAACAATATAAGAGTGTGGAGCCTCAGGGGTCTTCTGAGAGACACAGTTGCACTAGAGTTCCCCTCCCCTGGGATGCTGAAGGATGTCGAATACTTTGCACTGGTCTGCTATGAGATACCACTCAACTCATTTCACCCCTCTCTTCCCCTTCCTGGTCTTTCCTTGTTTATAGAGACAAAGAAGAGTGTCTGAGTTATTCTTCCACCCTGTCCCTTCCAGTATAATCCACACAGGATCTATTTAGTCCCATAGGGGATGCATTTGGTAGGACTGCACAGCTGTGAGGATATAGACAATATTCTGCACTATTGTCTCCCTCATATTGGCTTGCTGCATAAATTTCAGAGAACAGGAATGAATTTCTCTAATGCGAAATAATGCTAATCCATGTGAGTAGCATATGGGTTTGTGTTTTCTTTGTTAAGTAAACGCATCAACCCTGTGTCTCTTTAAATGCCTCTCTGTGAGATGGCACCAATTCACTTACTTGTATGTTAAAAGAGCGCACTGGTGTGCTAATAACAAATTAGCATATGAATACCAGTTAGATGATAAGAGATTAACATAAAAATGAATTGCAAAAATCTGGAATGCACAAAAAATTTGCATTGTGCTGTCGAATTTCAAGATTACATTAAAATGTAATCCTAAAACAGTATCACGGTATGTCAACTTCCTTTTTACCTTGCAGTATAGTAACAGTGTCCAGTATGCCTGACTAGTACACCAGGTGGCTACAGGGATAGAAAGAGCAGGGATTTCACACAGCACACATTTAACTCTAGCTGGTGTGAGAAATGGGTATTTTTCTTCTTTTACAAAAGCAAGCAGAAATGAAGAATAAAAAAAAGGGATTACCCTGTCATAGCAAGAAGATAACTTATTCACTTCCTATCTCACTTTAATGTGCAAATCAATCCTCATTCTGTTCTTTGCCAGTATCCACCACGTTAGTCACCCTGGAACAGCTGGGAGCTCTCCTGCTGCTCCACCTGGCATTGGCTTAGGATCAAATGGGGTCATCTGTCAAATAATATATGAGAAATAAATTGATGGAGGTATTCCAAGGGGTGGAACCACTTGCTAGTTGTGTAGGTAAATTACAATGAAACAATGGAAGGCTCATTAGTTTGTTAATGAAGATCATTAAATAAACAGTGTACACATTCAAGGTCATTTTTGGACTGTTTTCTAGATGCCCGCTCCAATTCTCATATAAGGTACACTTTTAGGATTAAAGAATGATTTTTTTCAGGTGGCTGAAAGTCTCCGAGGGGGATTCTAGTTTAAGAGTTCACTCCATAGATCTCAGATTTCATTTAGACCAAAATAGTTTTGAATTTTAAATGGCTTCTGGCAAAGATATTTTTTCCTTCACAGTTAAAGACACCATTTGGATTTGCAAAATGACTTCAGAGTTCTTTAGAATTCCCCAGAAATCTTATCTGCACTCTAAAAGGAGACTTGTGCACATACCTGCAACAAAACTTCAACGCAAAGGAGAAGTTGCCCAATTCCAAGCATCTTTTTAACTTGTCCTCCATCTTGATTCAATTTGATAACTCTCCTGATAGCATCTATCTTTACCAGGAACTCTTTTTTACCATTCTGTTGCTTTACATTAAAGTGTTCTCTTTTCAAATGCAAATAGCCACTCACCATCACTGAAATTATGGGATATTTATATAGGAGTCCTGAATGCAGGTAATACTATATTCTTTGTTCATAGCAAATCAAGTGCAATACAGCAAGTTTATGTGTGTACTGATGTCAAATCCTTTTGCTCTAATATTACAGGACTATCAGCTAGTGCCCTCTCTGACTTTTTAAAAATATGTACAGTATTCTTTCAGTGATTTAGCACAATAACCTGGAACAACTTAGTGCATGTCTCAGCTAGAACATCAGTTTTGTCCTGCTGAACACTAATTTGTTTAGAAATTTTCTCATGCGTAATCAAATTAAGCATAATGTCAAATAACCTCACTGAATTCAATGACTCGCCCACATCTCCTGTGGAAAACAATTAAAGCTACTTCCCTTGTCACATAATTCCTTAGCGACTTTGAAGGCTACTCACATTTTCAGAGAGGAATAAATTTAGGTTCTTCAGAAGATCTGCATGGATACTGGATCCTTATGTGTGATCTGTGTGTGTGATCTATCTTTAGGGCCAATTTACTAGACTTTTGATTGAAGTAATGAACTATTTACTGCCATTATGCATACAGCATTACTCTAAGTGCAATATGACTGGCAAAATCATGAAAATCGTGTTTTGTAAAACAGAATCACTAAAGGATTTAATGGTAAGAGTAAAGCATTTCACAGCAATGGAGCAAATGCTTATGGTTTACGGATGTGTAATAGTACTTTTCACAGGCAGAGAGAGCACACCTAACTTATTCCACAGATTTACTTTTGCTGGGTGTTGAAGGAATTACAGATCTTCCCAAAGAAAAGTTTTGACTCCATGTAGAACACAATTAAACAGTAAATGACACAAAATGCATATTTACAAGTATAGATAGAGTAGGCATTTGTATCTTCAAGTGCATAAAGCTCTAATATTTGGCACATTAGAGAATCTGGATTCAAAAGTTTTATTTTATTTTACTTCTGTGAGCCTCATCTTCCATTTACAGCAAAAGAAGATATAGATGAAGACATCTTCACTTATGTCACGAGAAATTTCTGGGGTTATGGGCCACATTCAGTATATCAGAGAGCATCAACACTGATGTAACTCTCAGTTTTGTACCTCTCCCAGAACACCATTATCATTAAGAACAAGACGCCCTCTAGTGTAACCCTCTCTAGGTAAAAAAAAAAAAAAAAAAAACCAAAACAAAAAAAAAAAAACCACCAATAAAAAACCTCAGGAATATCAGATCTTTCTCCAATTCCATTAGCATATATGTTCAAATACAGGTAACAGTGTGCTCTCTTGGAGCTACAGATCCTTCATGAAGTAGCTGGGTTTTATTCCCATTTCACTTGATATTGTATGAACTCATACACATCTTCACTCGACCAGTCCAGTGCCACTGTTGAAAATGAGGTAATTTTCTTTTCATTTAAAGGAAAGTGATCATTCATTGTTATCCTGCATATTTAAGAAATAGTACCTCCTCCTACCTTTTTATTCTTAACTTTTGTGCAAATTAAAGGCAAACAATCACTTGAGTACTTATGTTAATAATCTATGTATACTTCGAGAATGTATTGCCTGCTGTTTATTTCTAACACTTGGAACACCTTACCTATGGATTTTCCTATATCTCTGTCTTCTCTTACCAAAAATGTTAATAAAGCTATGTATTTTGCAAAGAAACTTTACCAATATCTAAGCTCCCCTTTCCCCAGATGTTACTATTCCATGGGATTTTCAGACTTAATCAGATTTTTACAATATACCCCTCCAATGTGAAAAAGGTCTCTGAAAACATACATTTCCCCCTGTCTGCTATATCATGATTGGGCATTTTCGCAGTTAAAAAAAAAAAAAAAAAGTAAACATTGATGGCCTTGTGGGTGAGGTTTCTTATGAATTTCACTCTCTCTTGTTTTTGTGCTACATAATTTTCCATCAGAAAAAGCTGGAGAATAGGAAGAAGTTCATATTCAACTTCTTTTTGCATATGGTATTTTATGACAATACACCAAGAAAAAAACCATATACATTTGCTTTATCAAAGTCAGATAAAATCAAAATGTGTATGTTTGACTTGACCACATACCAAGAAATGCAGAGAAACTGAGAAAATCAAATGCAGAAATCTTTGCTAAGGTACAATAGCTGCTGATTTCTGTAAATGTTATCACTGAGTGGAGGCTAAAAAATAGTTGAGCTTGGGAGCTGACATTACTCAGTACCCATTACTTTCCAGTGATAAACATAAGGCAAGATAATGTTGCCACCTATAGTTACCTTATCAAGATATACATGTAGATATTTCAGCCTTTTTCTATATAGGCAAATTAGTCTCATTTTTGCTTCAGAATTCTTGTTTATTTCCATAAATCTAAAATAATCAAAATGTATGAATTTACTACACAGTTGTTTCAGCTCATGATGCAACAGCTGTTCTTCGCTTTGTTCTTTACATAAGCATTAATGAAAATTCAGTGCACCAAAAGAGACTGGTTGGCTCAGGGAACAGTCAATGAGAAGTGGATACTTTCGTCATTAGGTCATCAATTAGATTCTAATTTGGCTTGATACTCTTAATTACATGTTCACTGCACCGTTACTGCTATTGGTCGTGTTTGGTAATGTGAGCTGCAAAGCTGTCCATGAGTTACCAGCAGATCCTGACCTTGCATACAATGTTGGAAGTAAATAAAATACGTTGTGCCAAGAAGTTGGGAACAAACGAGGAAAGTGCAAACTGCAAAACTGTAAGGACATCTCTCTCTCTCCCCCCCATCCCTGAAGATCCAGGAGAAAGTACAAAAAAAAAGTGTCTTTAATTACTTATTGATGTCTGCATGTAAAGCATTTTATAATTCTGATTGGACCGTTAAGGGCAGAGGAAGGAAGAAAGAAACTCCACTAATATCCTGAGTGTCCTAATCAGAAATTAAACTGCATGATCCTGAAGAAGCACATTAGATTCACATACAGATTAATTAATCTAGATAAAACTACATTCATTGTGAGAAAAAAGAATTATAAAGGAACTATAGCAGCAAGAACTTTACTATGTATGGTATGAAAAATGATAGCATTTTTCAGATTGTACTTTGCCATCTAAAGTGTTCAATTCTGGAATTCATTTAAACTTGCTGGTGTTAGATGTCATGAATTTGTATTGGTAATGACCATCACAAAAAAAGACAGTAATCAAACGACACCGATGAGGCTGGTCCTAATGTAATACAAAGAGTTCAAATTATTGCTAGAATTAGTGTCAGAATAAAAATAAAGAGAACACTATTCAGTAAAGATCAAGTGATGAAAGAGCAGACCTTGAACACCAGCAATGACAGAATGGATATAAACAGAATGATAGATAACAAAGAAGATACGAGTTTGCAGTGCAGGATTACAGGAAAGGAAATCAGTTTAAGTTCATGCTAAGTTTGCACTGCTGTAGATCATCATAAAAAAATTCCTTACAGAATCAATGAACAGTAAGAGTATGATGCAATCTACAAAACTTTTAGATGTGGGAATACCAGTAATATGTAGGATTATTGCAGGTAAACATTTTCTCCAGTACATTCTGTAGTAAAGATGAGCCCATATTCCTGTCCTCCCTTAACAGGGCTGAGACAGATTTTTCTAACAGGATGGAGAGTGGGAGTTCATCTGCTCCCCTTACTCCAAAGTTATCTCTTCCAAGAATAAGAGAAAGCAAAAGTAGAGAAAGAAAAAGAGAAGAAAAGGAATAAAATAACTAGTCTCAGATGTTATGCTGTCTTCCTTTGGGAGAAAAGTTCTTCCTTTCGGAGTAAGTGTGCCAGTACAATAATTAAACATCACTCACCAGTTGTTAAAACACTGGTTCATAATCCAGCCCATCCCCTTTTTGAAGAAGCACGAGGAGTTTTTAAGAATAAGAGTAGTTTGGCCTTTTGTTAAAATCATAGGTCAACTCTCCTCCCAGACCACTTGTCCTGTGAGAGTGGTTACTCTCCTTGTAAGGATTCTGGTACACTTTGCTGACATGGTAAAGTCACACTACTTCAGATCATTTTATCTCTTGATGTATTATTGTCTGTTGCAAGTCCTATATATCCTGTCACAAAGAACCAAAGCTAGAAGAAATGAAATAAAACTAGGAATATAAGTAATTTAAATAACATCTAAAACTTGCTGATAATGGGATCTGCTGTGATTATGAAACAACTTCCTGAAGAAAGTCACAATAACCTCGTTCTTCAAAGAATGAAAAAAATAGACGACCCTTGAAAATAGAACGACATTTCTTCAAGCAGCGCATGCTGGACTGCCTGGTCTATTTCCCTGGCAGTTCCAAGAACATACAATTCCAATAATTTCATGAAAAGTCACTGACAACTAACTACTCAACTACTAGCGGATTTGAAATATACTAGGTGTTACAGCTAAGTAATACAGATAAAAGGGTGCCTACAGACAGCCTTGTAATAAAGAGAGATGGAAGTATTTGTTCAAGATCTCTAATCAGTGGTAACACCAGAATTCCAACCCAGTTCTGTCTTGACTACAAGAGTCTCTTCATCACCTTTTTCCAGTTGCTAGCCTAATTGTGCTAGCCTAATTTCTGCTAAAGAAATCAGCTTTAAAAGAAAGAAGATACTAAACTTTGGAAAAAAAATGCTGAATCGCTATTTAACATGAGACTTTGAAAACAGAACAGAAAGTATGATGCATGCAATAGTATGTTCTTTTGTAGTCTGTCTGAAAATGTTATGTATGTTATGCAAGATTCAAGGTAAGGTAAAAAGAAAAAAATAATTAGTATGCTTAAACATTCATGGTTTAGCAAAAACTGCCCAATATAGTAGAATACCACTCCAAGAAGTATTAAAGAAAAAAGAAAAATAATTGAGTAAACTAGCAGGTGAATATTGCTGCATTAGATAGAGTTAGCAATTGTCCAGGCCCAACCCAATAGAAGCTAAAATCCATAAGGGTTAACAAGTAATGGGAAGCTCTTAACTTTGGAAAAGGCAGAGATGTGGGCAAACACAAAATTTCTAAGAACTGCAAAGTTATATGATGCCACAAGTAGAATTCTACCTCCAATAAAGAGTATTCTCAAATCATTCAGGTAGGCTTTTTTCACCTAATGCTAGATTTATTTACCATCAATGGGGATGAACTCTCCATTGTTTGTACCAGTTTTGAATATAATTCTCTAAATATACTGAGAAAACAACAAAAAAATTTTTTCATCTATGCAACTTAAAACAGGCTGAAAATATGAAAAGTGGTATATTGTGTTTCTAATATATTCTGCTCTATCTTATAAAGGTGTTCTACCTTTTCAGCAAAGAATTTCATTACCTACTTGATCTTACTGTTCGGAACTTATTCCTGGATGTGACAACATCTGCAAAACCAAATGGACAATTTTTTGTCTTTATCTGTTCTAACTAACACTTTTTCTATCAATGAAAAATAGCAGGATTTCAGGTGTTTCAGAAAGTTGCTTGTGAAATTCTAAAAGAATCATTGGTCTCCAATGTGATAAAGTGATTTCAGAGATAAAATATCCTTCAGTGGACATTCTTATTGAGATCAGCTATTAAATTTAAGAACTACAAAATCTCTATCTTTTCTCCTGTGGATCATCCAGCAAAGTGTTTACTATTTATACTCTAGTACCTGTGAGCAAGAAAATATCTTCTCTTCTGAACTCAATATGTTTCTGAAGAGGATACCCACCTACAAATATATATCTTCCTGCTACTGATTTTTCTGTTCCTTAAAGAACGAGCAAGTTACTTGAAGAAATTTATTCAGGGTACGGAATTCTCCATTGCTTGAAATCTTTACAGCAGATCTGGACATATTCTTCAAAATACATGGTCTACCTCAAACAAAAATTGTGGGTTTTGACATGGAAACTGCAGTGTGAGATTCTTTCTCCTATACCGTACAGGAAATCAAATTTTATGACTCAGATTGTCTCTTCTGATCTTAAAAGTTGACTCTTTGTAACCTACTGAATACTAAACATAGACTAGTTTTTTACTTGTCCTCACAGGAGTACAAATGCTTCTCTCATAAGTATTCAATGCTAAAATACTGTCACTTCTTAATATTTATTTAGGGTATTTGTGTTTAAGGGTACAGTGTTGAGTAACAAGATTACTCTTATGCTGTGTAAAATAAGCATGTATTGATTCAGCTCTTGACATCCTGGGAAACATATCAATGAAGATGAAAGGAAGTAAGCACTTCGTTCCATTGACTCAAAGATCACTTTGAGTTTCCACGTGCGATAACCCAATAAATTACGTACTGTAGTAAAAGATTTTTTTCCTTATACTAGCATTAAACTTTCAGTTGAGCACAAGATGGAGAAATGTGAAAGGAAATAATTTTTGCTTTCAATACTCAAAATATAGATTGTGCTGAAAGAAAGCAAGTGTATTATGTAAAATTAATATGTTCTTTCCTTTACGATTACTGATCTATATAGATAACAGCATTTTATTTCTGGATCACTATAAACCACTGACTCTTTTTAAACTCTGCTTAAAAAACAAAAGCTTTTCATCTCATTGTATCACTAGTAATTCTGGACTTGAAAGATCCAGAAGGAATAAAGTGAAATTCCAGTTCACCTTTCTGATTTTTGTCCTCCCTAAACAAATTAATTCTTCCTATATCTGTATGAAACCTTGCATTTCGTTATTATATTTCAAAACTTGAATTTAATTTGAGAAATGCATCAAGCACACTATTAGCTTTCTTACCATAGTAGGAGAGAAGTACAGTACAAAGTTATTGTACAGTGGATGTTTACTAACATGATAGGACTTTTGCCTCCTATCAACCCTAGCATAATATGATGCAAAATCATTAATATAACAGAAATATCACATCACCTTCATAGAGGAATGGTATTCTTGACATAGCCCACATATCTTGATTGCAGCTAGCAGAGTTTGAGAACCAGTAAGCTTTTTGGCTTAAAATGGAAATTAAAAGCACATTTATTAAAACCTTGACCTATTTTAATCTGGGGATTCTGAAACTGAACACAAAATTCTGACAATTTTACAGAAATGTTAATCAAGCTTTCATTTCATTTGTTTTATAAATGTCCTAAGCATAGAAGTGTATTTCAGAGTTAGCCTAGAAAATAAAGATTGCGAGTATGACAATTTGCATGGTAAGATGAAAAAGCATAACAAAATAAAAAAATTTGTACCATCGGTTAGTTCTTAATAATTTACAAAAAATCACAAGTAATTTGCCTCTTTTACTAGGTAAGGTTTATTGATGTATTTTATATTTGGTTGAAAAAAAATCCATGTATATATACCCATGCTATCCCTTTTCTAAAGAATAATACACTACTATCAGTGGGGCTCATTTAAATTAAAACAGGTTTATATTAAAACACTATCTTTAAAGATTTTAATTTTCATTGTCTTTCCTGAATGTGTTAAATGTCTGCCACAATATTATTGCACCATTCTATATAGGCAGTAGAAACTGGAAGTGGCAAAGAAAAGGAAGACTTGATTCCTCAAAACACAGTAAAACTTAAATTTTTCACAAATAAAAACTTTGGTTTTAAGCATGTAACATCTCTGAATGTTTCACACAGTTTTATCACTGCCTTTGAAAGATTTTACTTTGGCACAAAAGCACAGAAACTTTGCTTGACATGTTATTTCTTGTTCTTCCCATCTGTTAATAAGATTTCTTGTGATGATATTTTCCCCCCATTTTTTTACTAAAAGCTGTTTACACTGCTTGGTTTCTTTGTAGAAAATACTGAATAATATCCCACTTTGCAATACACCTCCACAGTTAGAGATACTTGGGCAAAATTTGTCTATTATCTTTTGCTAAAACCAATATTTTCCAGGGCTAAGAAACATTGTCTCAGACCAACCCTAACTGGAACATACGGACTTACAAGCCAGCTGTAAACTGGACTTTTGCACAGTCACTAAATTTCAGTAAGCAAAAGGCCAAGTTGGCTGCGTAGCAAGACAAGTAAGGACTTTTTTAAAAGAAATGTAGCTTCTACATTATAAAATGTAAAGTTAAACATTCAGAGGAATCTTAAAAAAGGTTTCTTAAATATACTTTTTAATGAAATTTTATCTTAATGTTTGCCTTGATCTCTTTGTTACTGTAGATATCCTTATGCAACAGCTTTTTAAACTATGATTTACTTTTTCCTTTAACAAGAGTTATAAAAATATCTGCCAGTATTACAGGAGCAATATTTGGACTTTGCTTTATGAAAATTACCTAAGACTTTTTTCTGAATTCCAGCAGATAAAAGAAAAGCCCCTAAGTGAGAGCAGGAAGCTACCAGCACTTGCCTGGAAATAAACAGATTCCAGCATTTGTTAATGCTCTGTCTTTTCAGTGCTTGGTGTTTATCATGCTGAACATACCCACATTTTACAACTCCAGATTTCAACTTTTTGAAAAGGTAGGATTAAATGACAGTGTTAAGAGCAACCCTGTACCCTGGTTACAGTCACAGTTAAGTTTTAGATAAACTACTCTCAGTTTTTCACAGACTTTGTATTACTTCAGTATTAGTTCAACATCTCTAAGGCACTCTTCATTAAAAGTATTTGCTCATTCCTCCTTATTCACTAGGTGTTCGATCGTCATGTGCTTAAATTTCTTCTGTCACTACAGAAAACTAAACCAAATTATTAATTATGCAGCTCTAAAATGTATATACACATATATACTTTAAATCAGTGTACCTCTATCTTCCTATTACACCTCTGTTTAATGAGAGCATCAAAAGCTTGGTACTGGCTGTGATAGTCAAGTAGTATAGTCTCAGAGGGCTGTCAGCATTATCTGGGGGCCACTTCCTTAATCCCCTTTTTGGAGACTGAAAACTTGTCATTTCAGGCTGCACATGGCTTCAAAGGGCTGATCAATTTTTATAAAGGCACTGGGGATGCTACTGCATGGTGGCTGTGAGAAAACATTCTGTTTATGTATCTTGCTTGTAAAGCAAACATGCAGTGATGCATTCCTTTTATCACTTTCAACACCCCCTGCAATTTGTCCAGTAAAGCCCTCTGATGGAGGGGAAATATATCACAGTGTCACCTCCAGTACATGAGTGTGCACACAGCCGTTTCCTTGGGAAACAAGATCACCACCTCCCTCTCATCTCTCCCATATGTCATTGTAAAATCAAAACAGGTTGCCAGGAAAAAACTATCCTCAACAGCTGCTCTTTCAGCACTAAAAGCTTTAGGCCAGTCTCTTGAATGAAAGGATTCCATGGGCCTGAATTTCCAAACATAAGGTTAATTTTTACAGTGATATGCATATGAAATAGCTACCCGTATTTAGAGATGTGTAGATCCCTCTTACTGTCTTTGAAAAGCAGTGACCATGGCATACAATTTTTTAAAAACATTAATGGACAGTTAATGGCACTTATTCATGGCCTTCAGTTTAGCTGGGCTTTTTGGGACAGATTAGAGGCTTTAACATTCTCATGCATTCACCTGCAAGGCATTCACAGGAAAGCTCCAAGTCACACAGTTTGTGTAAAATACATCTATATAAGGAGACTTCATATAGTTCATAATTTAGTATTTACAAAAACATCCAGAAAGTTGTTGATTGTTTCCCCCTCACTCCCAGACTAACATTTATTTCTCTTCCATGGCCAGACTGTGCCGAATGTTTGTTATGTATTGAAGGGTTCCAAGGAGTCTCTTACCCTTCTTTCTAGGAAAGTTCAGATTTCCTGAAATGTAGAAAAGGTTTTAAAAAGTGACAGAGGTGAAAATGGCCACAATTGTGGCACCCTTGTTAATGGCTAATTAATTACTTAAATTAAATTAATGGCTAATTAGCCATTTCCAGAAGTGCCTTTCTTTGGCATCCTTTACTGCAGAGAAGGAACGCTGCTTCTGCCAGAGCGCTGACTTCCAGTGTTCTCAGGCAGACTGACACGGGCACCAGCGGAGCCCCTGCGCATACCCTCTAAGGTAACGAATCCTTTTGGCTACCGCAGCACTCTGCAAGGCATACTTCTATTGCTTATCCTACATATGGTGCATATATTCCATACTAAATGTACACTTGATACGTGACTCTAAGTAGAATGGAAATGCATGAAATATGTAGGTGGGAAGCTTTCAAAACAGGAAACAGGTGTCAAAGTTGCATTACTTTTAACATTTAAAAACTACTCATTTTCTTATGAGATAATCACTTCTAACAAGCTCCAACTATGAAATACTAAAACAGGATTTTAAAAGTGAAAATTCATTTTTTGCCTGCTTTGTCAGTTTTCTGATAACCTGATCCATTAAAATTCCTTGCAAAATTAATTAAGATACAGAATGTAAGCCTGATTAACAAACACCAAATTTATTAATGAAATCCTTGGTTTTAATTGTTAAATAGGAAACAAATTAAAATTAAAACATGCAGAGCAGGAAACACAATCTCCTGTAATGTTCCAACCTATTCATTTATTGCATTGATTTTAAAGTAATTGTACTTGACTCTTGCCCTGATAGATATCCCAAAACTTGAAGACATTAGTGTATTCATACTACTAAGACAGCACAGTGACCTTGTCTCTTTACTCACTTATTTATTTATAAATTAACCCCTTGGCTCCTGCCTTTATCTTTTCATTCATTTATCCAACCATAGATTCTTTCTTCCATGGACAAAAATTATGAATTCTAGAGACAGATCAAAGTGTAAATGCCACACAGTCTTAAAAAATAGACATAATAGAGCTTAAAGAATAGATATAATTTCCCCTACTGCAAGAAAAAGTTATTCAATACTTATAATTAAATTTGTATTCAATACACACAGTTGAAGAGTTGTATATTACCGGACAAGAGCCGAATTTTTAGTAAAAAATGCTTCCTTCATATTATAAATAGCTTTCTTCATTGTTGAGGCTAAACACAGAAGTCTCTGGACAATTCTCATGCATGTTTTTATTTGTATGAATGATATATTTATTCCTAGCAGGCACTCATTTATTCTGGATGCAGACAGGGCATGGGAGACAGCTTTCCCTGCTGTGCCTCTGGAATTTTCCCCTTAGACTGTCAGCCCTGCAGTCTTGGATATTGTGATTTAGAAATGCAGACTAGGCAACTGTGCTACAGCCTAAACAGGCATGCCTGCATGACTAGATGTTGGGGGTTCTTGGCACAAAACTGCCAGCCTCAGCACTAGAGGAGTGTAATCTAACAACTCTTGAGCAATTTGAGACAACACGTGAGCACTCTGGAGCTGATTTTTTACCTCATCTTGGGCCTGTAGTACTGGTGCAGGAGTACGTGCCATGCAATACATGGTTGCAGGCTGGGCAACATGCAGGAGTCCAGCCATGCTCCCAGTAAGGACTTTGCTGTGCATGATCCAAGCATTTTCCCTTCAGCATGCCTCGAATTTCACTTGTAGCTTGCAAACAGTGCAACCACGAGAGAAGTTTGTCTTAAGCTACTGTGTAGCTGAAACACAACAGAGACTATGTAAATCCAAGACTCAAGCAAACAGTTATGAGTGACAATTAGACCCCGATGACTTCACATCTCTGCTTTTGCATCTCCAAGTACAACAGACTGACTAACCAATGCACCAGAGCCAGCCACTCTAGCAAAGCAGAATGGTTTGCCCCCAGTAAAAATGTAAATGTGCCACAAAGTACCAAATCTATCATGAGGAATAGAACTTTTCTATAAGTTCTATAAAACATATGCAGACAAATAAAACCTACTGAAAATGAAGTCCTAATATGATTATTTAGCCATCCTGAGGTACTCTTCTGAGGAAAACCAAGAATAAACTGACTTTTTCTTTTTTTGTCATCTACCACATTTACTGTCATCTGATTTCCCCTCATTTCTCTCAAGGATTCAGACATGTGAGAATGTCTTGCTTCTCTTCCAGGGAGACAGGACGTTGTTTTCCCTGAAGTTTCAGCACCAGTTTTCTCTCCTACATTAGCTAAAATTGCTGTTCTTAGTTGATTGCAACTTCATTCGCTTCAACAGAAAACACATCATTCTTTTCATTACTGGTTTTAGCCTAAAATAAAGCTGGTAGGTTCTCATTTTTACTATGCAATGTCCAGGGGATATCCACCTACGCACACACACACACACACAAAAGAGATCTGCTAATGATACACAGAAATCACAATTACATTTTGGTTTGCAATAATTCTGATATTGACTTGTAAAATTTTATCTTTCTTTATCTGCTCTTCACTGAGCAGAATTTAGCATATACTGTATTGAAACTGAATACTACCAAACTACTATCAAATGCATAATCTGTTTAATGCCTAATAGGACCCCAATTTGCTCTATATTCATTTCACACAGGAGACATATTCAATCGGTTAATAAGCTTTATCTAGCTCTGAATTCTATGACCTAATATTTATGAAATTGCTGCTTTTATCTTCCCCCCTTGCCTTTTTTTTAAACCAATACAGCACCTAGTAATTATTCCAAAAGCTATTCTGTATGCTTCAAAAAACAGATAAGGAAGCACCAGGTTGCCATTTGTATCTGTTAAAGTGAAAAATATCTCCTGGTTATCCTTTTGACGAATCCAGCTGTCAGAGAAATTATCATGAAAGGCTAACTCATGCAAAGAGGAATGCATAAATGAACAATAAATTATACAACAAATAAAAGACATCATTTATATTGCTTATGAGCCTGATTCTGGATACTCTTATGCATCACAGCATCCCTACTCAAATCAAATAATAAATAGAAATATAGGAATTGTCGTATTGGATCAGATCCAGGATATGTTATTCCATCTATGAAAATGGTAGTATCACATAGCAATGTAAGATGCAAACAGCAGGCAGCTGGGGAATAGGTCTTTTTTTAAAAAAAGAAAAAAGTATCAACATGGGTTTTATTCTGTTCTCTAAGGAGATTGGCTTTTAACCCAACACATAAGATGTACTGTCACTTCTAAAATATGTTTTTGTTATGAAAACTCTAGAGGTTCCTTACAGTCACAGAAATACCCAGATCTTTTTTGAACCTTTAGCCTCATCCAAAGCCCACTGTAGTCAATGAAAGGGCTTCCAACTTACTTTTGGAGCAAGCAGCCAGTCTGTGCTACAAAGCATGCCAGACTTCCACCATTCCGATGGTCTAGATCACAAGCCTGCAGCCCACCACAGCTTTTTTCCAGGTCCTTCCTTAGGTTTTCTTCCTATAAAATCAAAACCATGCGTACGCAGGGTAAAGAACTAGTGTGCACTCAGGACTTGCCAGATATATGGCCGGGAGAGAGCAAGAACATGCACGTAGACCTAAGCAAATCTGGGAGTACTTCCAAACTATCAATTTAGATGTAATTACCCTAATTTAGCAATCTCTAGATTACAATGTGGAGACTTGTGTTGAGGCTAACCTTCAGTTACATTCTTAGGTAGCCATAACAAAGTAGTACGTATTCTGGTTAAATATTCACCAAGGATATTAGCTACCTGTTATGTGACTAAGTACCATGTATTTATTGCCACAACATCATCTCTTGTTACCTTGTTAGTCTGAGGCCTAATTCTGCCCATCGGCCCGTTGCAACAGGGATAATTTTGAAATTCTGAGAACTGTTATACCTACACCTTCCTTGTGTAGACCTACCATCAGCTACCTTTTGATCCCATCCTCATTGTAGCAGGCAGGATACAGCTACAAAATGTGCTGACAGTTTATCTAGATACAGATGAGTTAGAGATATGATAGTCTTCAATTATTGACCAGTATCTAATATGTACCTGATGGAAGCTGGAGAAAAATGTCTAATCAGGTAAAGAGCATAAGCTTAAGTGTGGAATGCAGCTGTCTGAAAACTCAGTAAAATCAATGTTTTCCATGGTCACGAAAATAAGAAGAGGACCTTGGTGGCTAGCTTCATAAATGTTGGAAGAGAGATGATTTCCTGATTCCAGGAGTGTTATATCAATGTCAAGAGCCAGATTAATATTAATGCCTCTAGCCTGTACAATTTCGTAGCACAGGAAGCACAGAGTATCACTGGATGGACTGGTTTAACTTGGATATTATCTACTAGGCTATACCACGAATTCTTCACTCAGTCTGCTCAGATAACTGTTGTATACATGCTGAACCTCTACAGATTTTAGCTTTATAAACTCTTGCTCTGGGTAATTAATTGCATCTTGGTCTAGTGCCAGTTGTCAAGCCTTTACAGGATATCCAATCTATCTATTTGTTACCTAGGTATTTCTAATATCCAGCACTGTGATACCAAATTCCATGAAATTTTTTTTTTGCTTAAATGGTTTACGTGTTTATAAATTTTATTAATAATTAAGAAAGAACATTAAAAAAAACCCAAACTATTATACCTATGAGCTAATCTTCATCTTCTGAGCATTACATATGCATATATTTGAAGATATTGTTTTCAATTTTGAAAGAATCTTGTGATGTTTCACTCGGGCTACAGTTGGCTTCCTCCAAGGACTAAACTCAGAAATGTATTATTCTGACAGCAGGAGCAAACAAACTGACGAGTCCTCTGTTGGCATGGCAACGCAACATTCTGAAACTAATTCAGATCTTTGGTAATAACAACAAAATATTCTCTTCGAAAAATGTAGTAGTGAAGCATTATTTCATTCCACAATTTCTTATTTTGGGGTTGGTTATTTTTTGTAGGTTTTGACAAATCATATGAAAAAATTCTGTTTCAAAGCAGCCTGGTTTCTTTGGCTCAGTGTTGATACAACCTCTTTTCAATCTTTCCTTTCATAGCTTGACTATATTCCCACCTTGATGTTTACCATTGCTCCTGAAAACTGCTATTACAGATGGGTCTCAGTGTGCAAGGTAATTAACACCCTCAGCTTCTATTCAGAGACCGTCAGTGCCGTAGTGGATGAGACTTCTGGAAACAGATATAGAAGCACTAGGGACAACGAGCTCCTTTTCCCTTAGTGTATATCCATGCCAGAAGGAAAACCAGGTAAGGATGATAATTTAGAAATCTTCATGTAATTGTATAGCTGCTGAACAGAGACAAGGTCAGAGCTCCAGATAGAAATTATGAAGTCCATGATTTCAGTGAAACTGTGCAGAAGAAAGATATAGTCTAAACTAAGTTATATTTGCTATATGCTCCTCAAAAATATTTAGGACTTTAAAAAAAGAAAATTACAGAAGAGCCCTTACAACATTGTGGACAAGCAAGAAGAAAACACTTTACAAAACCATAGTGGAATATAATATCATTTCCATCTTAACCAACAACTTAGGGATCTCCTGTACATATCCATTCTTCTTTAGATATAAAGGACCTTCCTTCCTGATTACAATTGATCGGTTCTGCCAATAATTTTATAGAGAACAGACTTGTTTCACACTCCAAACCCTGCTTTATGTTGTTTTAGCCCTGACAATTTCCTAGCCTAGAAAGCAAAGAGGCAGAGGCAGTCCCAACTTCAAAGAACTTACTAGTGTGAACATTCGACAAAAAGAAGAGGAAAAACAAGGTGCAGAAGGGCAGAGTGATTTAACCAAATTCAAAGAGCAGGTAGATGGGATAAGTTGAAACAGATGCTAGGACACCCAAGGGAAGAGATCAAGAAAGGTTTCCACTCACTCTCTTTCCCATGATTCAAGATACCCTGCAATTAGGAAAAACCAAAACAAAAAAACCTCCCCTTGGTTCTGCCCATTTCATAGCTAATCATGGAAGTGTAATAAACCTTTCTAGCATTTGAAGGTGTTTCCAAAAGGCCCTTAAAAGAGAACACAAAAAGCATTAATAACCTAATACTTATTTACAACTTTCCTTAAAGGCATGCAGTTGGGAAATTATTTGCATACCTAAGGAGGAAACTGATTTTGTTTGGGTCTATGCCCATGACATAGGTAGGCTATTCCACTTCAACCATCCAATACTGAAATTGGCTTTGACACATTACAGTTCAGTATGATGACCTCTTTAATTTTCACCAGTGTTTCCATTGGAAATAAAATGCCAGGAGACAAACACCGCATTCTTTTCATCAGGAAGATGCTGAGGTTTTCTGTGAATAGTTTATTGTTTTGTGGTTTTGTCAATCACAGCATCACAAGTCAGAGTACTGACAAATGTTTTGCTCACACACACACCATTTTAAGAATGACTTTAGCAGGAGTTTTGGCAATTTAAGTACTGCAACTTGGAGACCAAGTCATGCTGGGAGTACTGACATCTAGTTTAAGGAATGAGTTCTCTAACTACTGCTCTGGCTTCTCTTTGTGTTGGCAGTGATTTTTCTGATGTAAGTTTTTTCTTTGGTGCTTTTAGGAATGCACTTTCATATAGCTAACTCTCCATCATTTGTATTTGTCCTGTGTTCCAATGTTACTAAATGAGATTCTGTTCAGAACTAAGGTTAGAAACAACACACACAGTGAAAAGCAGGCAGCAATAAGAAAGGGTGGAAAAAGCCCATTCCCTGGAGCTCAGATCTGTCTCCTTCAAAGGCAAAACCATATCCTTTTAAAAATGTTATTTTATATGGGAAGCTACTGCATTTTGAAAACTGGATGCAATATGCTATTTATACTTAATTAGCTCTGTGTTTGATCCTTGCCTTTACAGGTCCTTTTTCTCCCTATATATGTGCAGGTATAACTCTGCTTTTCCTAAGGGTTTTAGATACCTGGTATTATTGTGTAAGAGATACCTGCTTGAGCTATTATCATTCCAGCATGCTTTTGACTTAGACTGAATTACATTAAAATAGCAAAAATTGGGTTCCACTCGGACTTCCCCTCACACCTTAACTTTTAACTAAAAAGAAACTCCCACAATAAAGAACAAGAAGGAAAGAATGAAGAATTTAAATTAACTTTTAAATTAAAGGTGATAGAAATTCGCAAAACTTCTTTCAGTAATGGAGAAGATCCAACCTTACATTGTAGACAAAATAAATTGAGTTTACAATCAATCTCTAAGTTTGTCCTTGTATTTCTTGCAGTCGTTTGCTCTCCTAGTTATCACCACTTGGATATATCACACAATTTGCAATTATTTACACCCGTACTACTGGGAATCCAGAAGAAAAATGCGGGCACTGGACAATTTCAAAAGCAAGACCTTATAAGAGGTGAGCAGAAGGACTAAAGCAAAGAAAATTCCCAGCTCCCTCTGAAAGATACTTTTCTTGAAATGCTATTCAGTTTTTGTTTTCTTACACTCCATTTTATTTGCATTTAATTCTAAAAGTCAAGCCTGGTAGTGAAAAATGCCAAAGAGAAATTCCATACTTGCTGAAGAGTGAATATATTTATGTACGCATAAAAATAACAAGACTATTCAGAGTTACCATGACTATTTATATACATATATTTTCACTTCTTCAAATGTACAGAAGTATATTTTTAAAAAGCTTTGAAAGATACAACCTGTGAACATTAATATTTGCAGCTTCTACCTGGTAGACATAAAAAAATATTTTCCATTGGAGGACAGAGATGACTGCATAATTTCAACCTCTGAAGAAGCTGTTGCTACTCAGCATCAGAGATACAGTCCTGGAGCAGATGAACTACCAGTTCAATATTTCTGCTTGCATTTTCTTGTCTAATTTGATTTGACAATGTGCAGCCCTAATTTTTCATATACTGATAAAAATGGTCAGGTTTCTGTGTGATTATGTTAATGTTTGTTTGATTTTTTAAATTTTTTTTTAAAACTTGATATGGTTTCTGCACTGCTGGGAGTCTGGCCGTTTCTAAATGATCAGCACAGAACACTTCTACAACTTTCTTTCACCATATGTTAGTAAGAGACAGGCAGCATGCAACAGCCTACAAAATTACGTCACTAATGATACTGTACGGGTGGTGGTTTTCTACAAAAACAAGGATGTGGTCAACATCTTCAGCTTCAGCTCAGTTCAGTCAGAGGCAAAGAACAACACTGAATGCTAATCCCCTTAAAGTTAGAGAAAACCGGAAGGGACACCGCAGGAGATGAACCATGCTGGAATCAGCCCAGACAAAGAGAAGCAAACAGTGGATTCGTGGTGAATGAGACATTGAAAATTGCACAGGGAATAAGGGACAAAAGGATCACTCCTGGCAGATATGGAAACTCCATCTGTGGCAATGAGAGACACACAGGTAAGGCAGAAAATACCCTATCAATAAAGGGGATAAAAGAACGCAGGAATGGTTTTGAGAAGGAACTAAAAAAGATCTAAGCTGAGCGGGGCACAAAATCTGTATGAAACTTTCTCAATATCCATTTCTTTCAACTTGCATATCCTTGTTTTCTGCACAAATAGGTTTGTTTTAAATAAGATCACATTTTAACAATGCAAAGCAACTCTGGGCTACTGAAAAGCATTTTCCTCATAACCCTTGCTAACACATCCGTAAAACAGGGTCCACTCCTAAATATTATTCTGAGAAGTCTGGTGTCAGAATTGCAGATAAGATGTATCAGCTTAAAATATCCTTTAATAAACCATAAAATTTAACAATTTAAGGCACAGAAATTACTTTTTAAAACCTTCCATTGAATTTAGACTAACATTTTACCATCTAAGATCACCAAGAGCACTAGATCACTTAGTACTGTAATATAGCTGGAATTTCTAGATTAGGAAAATAGCAGCTGCTGATGGAATTAATCTTTCTACCTAAGCAGAAACACTATTTATACTAGTGGCTGCATTTTGTAATAAAGATGTTAATTCAATGTTGTTAGCAACAGTAGGATACTTTTACAGCATTTCTCTAAAGTAGACAAGGCTTGAGTGGAGTGGAATGGAGGCACGGTAATGGGATGGCTTAGTGTCCTGCAGAGAATTATGCAAACACAGCTCTTAAAAGTAACACTTCTGTTCCTGATGATCTTAGGCTTCCAAAAACTTAATCAAGAAGCATAGAGTATCTTTTTATTGGAAGGAGAAAGGAGAAAACTGGAAAAGGGAGGGTCACTAGGGAGTAGACAATCCTAAATTAAAATGGCAGATGGAAGAAAACATTCAAATTCCAAAGTATACCTAGATTCTACTGAGTAAAGTTACATCATGATTCTAGGATATTAACTTAACTATCATTCTCAGATATGCAATCAATGCCATTTTGCTAAAAATGATGTCAAAAATGGCATAAAAAAGACAAGCCTGGAAAATGGATTGTTGTAGAAAAATGCTTAGAAAGCCAGACAGAATAGAATAATGTGAATTTAAAGGGGGTGGGGAAGGAGAACCCTCATATGCTAAGGTTTACTACTTTTATAACTGATTGTTGCTAACAGACATAATCTAATCTAATGCCCATACAGATTTTGAGCACAGCTTCTAAGTGTATTAAAAGAAAATGATCTCTGTAGAAGCAATCTGCTAGTAACTGAAGATTTTGAACTTCATGAAAAGTAGCAATACTTTGATAGCTAATGGGTTACCATCAGGGAGTCTTCAAACCCTCAGGTGAGGTAATTCTTTCTTCCCAGCACTTTTAAAGACTCTATAGCTAGAGGAGAAATATCAGGTTAGCT
Source organism: Morus bassanus (assembly GCA_031468815.1). Classification (NCBI taxonomy): domain Eukaryota; kingdom Metazoa; phylum Chordata; class Aves; order Suliformes; family Sulidae; genus Morus; species Morus bassanus. The sequence goes on from CM062583.1 coordinate 12,751,727, forward strand.
TGGACTCAAATCCTGAAATAAACTCCCCATTAACATCAATCTCTTTTTCCCTGGTACAGCCAACTGTAACTATTCAGAAATAAGGAACACCTCTTTGAAAACATTCTATATGGGAATTTGCACATTCAAGTCACGGTAGAACTACAGTAACAACAAACATGTTTAAACTGTTTCAATGACTGCATGTTTTCTTAGCTGGGATCTTCAAAGACTTATTTTCTTTTTATTTATATAATGATTTAATTTTATTTAATAAAGAAACATTTTATGACATTCGATAAAACTATTCTGTAATGACTTTCTAGGAATTTTTTTTTTTTGCTTATGCTTTCTAAGATTTCTCCCTCTTCTTTCCAGGAAATTTTGTTGCTTCTTCCTAGGAATTTTCCCAATGATTTCTAGTAATGTTCCTGATGCCTCCTGGGAATTTCTTACTACTGGTTTTCAGAAATACTCCCTGTGTTTTCTAGGAATTTTTCATTTGCTTTCTATGAATTCCCCCACTACTTTATATGATTTTTTTTCACAGCACTTTCATCAAGGAATCCTCTCAATGCTTTCCAGGAATTTTTCTTGTGCTCTCTAAGAATTTTCTGGGTGCTTTCTTGAATCATCCCTGTTGCTTCCTGGGAGTTTTGCCTCTATGGTTTCTAGGAATTTTATATGTGTCCTAGGAAATTTCCAACTGCTTTCTAGGAATCTTACATATGCTTCCTAGGAACCTCTGCAGATGCTAAGAATTTCTCTTTTGCTTTCCACAAATACTCCCAGTACTCTCTAGGAATTTCATCTAGGACTTTCTGGGAATACTAATGATTCCTTCCAGGTATTTCTCAATGCTGCTTCCTAGGAATTTCTCTTCTACTTCTTATGGATCTTCTCCACTACTTTACAGGAATCCACCTAAAAGATTCTAGGAATCCCACCCCTCACCCTCAAAATGCTTTTTAAGAATGCTCCAGATGCTTTCTAGGAAATTCCCCATGGCTTTTGGGGGGTCCTGCTAATGCTTTCCAAGAATTTCCCTTCTACTTTCCAGGAAATTTGAATGTTCTTTCTAGGAATCCTCCTAATGTTTTCCAGGAATTTTCCTTGTGCTTTCTAGGCATTTTCACACTACTTTATGTAACTCTTTTGTATACTTCCTAGGACTGTCCCCATGGCTTCCTAGGGATCTCCCCAATGCTTTCTAGGGATCCTCCTGACATTTTCTAGGAATTTCCCCACTGCTTTCTAGGAGTCCTCCAGGTGCTCTTTAGCAATTTCCCTTTGTTGCTTTCTTGGGCTTTCCATCTCTACTTTCAAGAGTTTTCCAGGAACGTCATAGTATTTGTCTACAAATTTTGTGTCATTTCCTAAGAATCCCCAGATCTAGAGCTTTTGTAGAATTACCCAAAGCTTTCCTGGAATATCTAACTGCTGTCTCAGAGTTCCTAGTTCAAGAGCCTTTCTGGGACTTCTCCAGTACTTTATAGGGATTACCAGATCTACAGCTTTTCCAGAAAAATGCCACAGCTTTCCAGGATTTTCTAGGATCCAGAATATTTCTTATAATCTTCTGGAGTTTTCTAGGAATTCCTGGATCAACAGCCTCTGCAGGAATTTCCCAACATTTCCCAGATGACACATAGAATTCCTTATAAAATATATTATATTCCCTATAGCTATACTATATGCCTATATCTATACCATATGCATGCATCTTTAACATCTATACAATAGGCATACTATACATATACTATGCTATACATACATGAACACACACACTCAGGATAATTGACACTCAAATACATTCTGACAAAAAGAAGGGGGAACATCCCTGGGCCAGAAATATTGCTGAAGAAATCCAAGAAAGACTCTCCCATCTGTAGTATCAAGTATCTGAGCAGGAGAAATTCTCATTGACAAAAAATGCGAGATCCCTTCTGTGTATTCAAAACAAACAGCACACCTCCTCCATATTTATTAAACAGGGAAAGAAAAACCACTAACTCTCTCTGATCTTTCATTGAGAAGATGTAAATGTGAGTTATTGGAAATATTGGCTATAACAGGCATTACAGGCTGTATCTGTATGACGCAGGCAACAGAAATAAGTAACAAAATGGCAAGCTGTAGTCAATAGAGATTCTCTATCTTGAAACAATACTAAATGCTTCCTGTGCTGCCCTTTCCCCTCCAACAATGTGTATGTGTTGTAAAGCCACAGAAGTCCTCCAGCTATGTCTTAAATTTACTTTACCCACCACCAGTTCTAAAGACAGATCCTAAGAGTTAAGAATCAACTTCTATGTCTTTTACCAAGCAAAGCATGGAATCTGACATAATGTTTTCCAGGTATCTGGGAAAATATTAGATATGGCAATACTTTATGTGCTTCACATTATTCACTGTGGTTGTGAATACAACAATACGATGCAATTCAAAGATCTTTGCACTGCAGGTACTTCTCCTACTCACCTCATCTTTTCATTTTCCTTTTTGCACTTGCTGTATGAAAAAAACCCTTGGGAGCCCTCCATTTTACTAAAATTTCCACCCTTAGTGTTCCGAAGATATTAGAACTTCATACAACACACTTGGACTGTACGTAAGGTATGCTGAAAAAGAAAAGTACCATTCTGTCTGTAGCAATAAAGCAGATATGGTTGCTATTCTAGAGACAGAAAGGTTTGCTGGGTAGCAGAAGGACAATAAATAAATTTAGTGGAGGTGGAGTTTAGACCTCAAAGTGTCTTCATACACTTTTGTGAATTAGGAGTAAAAATTACCCTTGAACTTACCTTTACCTTTTTTTCTTGTTTTTCTGCTACTATTAGAGAAAAAGGAAGGAAATGGCAAATCTAACATGGGTCAAAGTACAGCATTTCTGATGTCATTTTGATCCAAAGTAATTCTGACATCAGAGATGTAGCTTTACCAGAAAAGCAAATGCTTAAGAGAAGTCATTTGTCAGCTTAGGGTTGCAAAGTACAATTACTTTTGTTCAGTGTCTTGTATCTTCTGATTGATGTGTTGTTTATTTTAATTGCAGTAATTTAGAGAAATTATAAAACTTCATCACAGATTCCAAGCAGGAGTCACAATCATTGGCTGAGAACAGTGGCAGTATCTTGCAGCTAGTTCTCTTATTATAAAGACTAACAGAAAAGACCTTGATGAAGGTCCTCATCAGGTTTGATGCCGGCCATTGGAACTTGTGTTAGGCATGCGTGTGCATTGTAGCCTCTTGAACTCTGAAAAGCAGAAAAATTAGACTTCACTGATGCCTGACTTGGTTTCATTCATCCTTACCCCAGGCAATGCAGCTTCAAAGAATGCATCCATATTTCTAAATAAACTAGAAGTGGTCAGGGGTCTCTATATGCCCAAATATCTCTGTGTGAAGTTAATTGTATGTAAAATGGATATTTTCATACTCAAACTGCCAGTCAGATGCACAGTTAGTTACCTGCAAACGTGAAATCTAATTTGAATATATTGTTGAGGCAGCTAGGAAAGGTAATTACATACCAAATTCAATTGTTGTATACTCCTTGCTGTCTCTCAATCTTGAGATACTCATCCCACTGCATCTTGACAAAAATCTTACACACACTATCTTCTATTGTATGATCGGCCATTTAACTCACTAGAAGTTGTCTCCTGCAGTGCCCTCATTTGGGGGCTGCAAAGCTTATTAGCCATTACCTAAGTAAGGATAGTTCACAACAAAGAGTGATCATCCACTCCTGGAAATCCTACAGAGATAACTAAGCCACTAAGATACATAATTTAGAAATACCTGTTTGAACAACTTTTGTTTACAAGAGTTATGTCTGCAGTGAAAGTAGACAAGAATTACTGAAAGAGGTACTTAGCAGAAAGAGTGTGAACAGTCTCTGCAAAGAAAAATACATTTCAATCCCTGAACAATGAAGAGAGTAACGTGACATTTTACGGACAATGCACTGGAATTTTGATAGCATTGTATAGGTAATAACCCTGCTGAAAATGTAGATAAAATTGCATGATAGCTTTGAAGATGTGACAGCAATAGAGAGCCAAAGATGTAGTTTCAGATCCATGTAGGTGCAGAAAGCACAGTATTATGGAAATCAGAAACAGTTTTCAGGTCAGTCTTATGCTACAATCAACTCCTACTTATGCTAACTGGATTAAGCTACTCAAACAATACACACACTTTTGTTTATAAACTCTCCTTACTCATGTAAATAGGTATGCATCAACTCAAAAGGATTAGGACTAACAATTTCAGTGGAAATTGTGCTACTCAGAGAAAATAGAAAATCTTCTTTTATCCTCTCTCTCACATCCTCTGATTATAGAAAAGTATTTCCTTAAAATGGACTTACATTTCCTAACTTTGGAAGGTAATAGAGAGAATTCTTTTTTCTTCCTAAAACCCCTATTATACAACAGCTAGAGATCTGCTAAGACAGAACTATCCACCTTGTTTTCTGTTATAAATGCTGTCATAAAACAAGCAAGGGAAGATAGAGGAACAAGCAGTTTTTAAGGTTACAAGTTTGTTTACTCTGCAGATATTTTAGTTTTGGACAGAATGATGTTTCTTTAGTACCGGAGATAAAGCAGCTTAATCGGTAGCCTAAAGATAAGAACTACAAACAAAAATGAATTTACAAGATAAAAACAAAACAAAGCAAAAAGAAAAAAAACTAACCTGAAAGCAAAGCCCACTGAAGTCAAGGAGGAAACTCAATATGATGTGGGGCTTGGACTAAGACTACAATGTCCAAATCATTTGAGTTTGGTACCAGTTGCAGTTCAAGAGAGAAGAATTTAATTTAGCTGTCAATCACTGGGGAAAAAGAGAAGAATGGAATTCTGTTGCCTTATTCTATAATCCCCAAACATATAATTTCCTTGAAATAATGAACCTGAAATGCCAAAAATATGAGGTACAGGATGCGATGATCTTAAAGGTATTTTCCAAACTAAATGATTCTATGAAAAGCATTTTACTGCTCATGCATGGTGGCAGGTCAAGTTGATTTTCTATGAAGCCTTTAGAGCTACACTCTATTACCTGGATGTGTGTGCACTGACAGGAATGGTGGTGAACCACTGACAGAGGTAAAGCTCACCCACTCTTTCACTATCCTGGATGTCAGTAACCACAACATACTTTCCTTCGATCTTAGTAAACACAATTCGATCCTATCAGTTTACATTCTGAATCTTGCTGCAAATATCCTTTTCTTAGCATACCAGTTACAACCCTTAGCATTCTTCCACCAGTTCCCTTTTTCTGTCATATAGTAGTATTAGCTGTATGTCTTCATTTCCAGAACTTCAGCCCTCATCCCATTCTGGTTCAGTGTCAGATTAAACACTTCCCAGAGTAACCTGTAAGGGCAGCACCCACCACCTGTTCATTCAATTTTCAAATAAGCATATTGCTATTTCTTCGTGCTGCACCTCAGGCTTAGAAGAAGCTCTCTGTAACCAGTCACATAGTTAGCTCATGGGTTTCACTCAAACACTTCTTCAAATTTCTCTCCACAACACCTCTAAAAGTCTTGACAACAAATGGACTGCTAGAGACAGTAAGACCACAGACTTTCATGATAAGATCAACAGATGTGCTTTTTTGTGTTCCCTGAACATGTTTATGTCCCTCTGATCTCCATCTTTTTTTATACTCTCTGGGGCAGAGATCATTTTTGGTTTGGACTATACATCACCTAGTTTAAGTTTGAAATTCACAGATTACAGCTGTGGAGGGAACAGCTGCTTTATGTCAAATATCACCTGCTGGGTGGTTTTGACCAAGTCAAGTTATTTGTACAATTTTAGAAAATTGACAAAATTATAAAATACACTGTTATGTTAGTATCACAGAAATTTGCTACATTCTCAGTATCTTTTCATTATACACCCACGCTCCCATTTTGTATTTGGGACTAGATTGAAAGGTTGCTTTCCAAACCAACTAATCCTGTGCTGTCATTTATAACCTGAAAACTTTTGGCCTCTATGTTGTAAATCGTAGGCTGCTTAAATAAATGTCAGAAGGATTAATATATATTGATACCAATTAAAAACCCATGCTGTTTTATTGATGGAAAACACCTTTAAATGCTTTTCAAATGGATTCTTTCAAATTTCTTCTAAACTCACAGCTGGTTTGCTTTGGGTTTTCATTGACAAAAAAAATGCAGAGGATCATATAATCTACTGAAAGCTACGAAGGTCCCAGGAGGTGACAAAAGTAAGACTTCCGTAAGTTAATGAATAGTTGCACACTGTTAAAAATGCGCTAAGGTAAAAGAGAACAGAAATCAGGGAATTTTGCCCACTGACTCTTACTGACAAGAGATCAGAGTACACATGTTAAAAACCAGAATAAACCTTTAATGTTACAGAATAAAATGGTTTCATGTCTGCAGGGTTTAGTGGGCTATATTCTTCTTAAGCCAGTTTGTTAATACGAAATCTATTTTCAGTGTCCTGCAAGAAATATCATCATTCTGAGATACAGGGCTCTGTTTAAAGGGATGGAAATGTTGGGGGAAATGTTGCAATTTGTAAATCGCTTCTGAAGAATGCATAACTGTTCTCGAAACTTTCAAACCGGTGAGATATGTAAGTGAAATGGAGGAGATTAAAAAATTAACATCTAAGCATACAGCAACTCTTCTAATGTATATTTCCTGGGGATCTCACCCAGGGAAACAAGTTATAGGAAATTAGGGATATTACTGTCTCACAGCACCAGCTTGTGAGTGACTTACAAATGCTCTACTGTGGCTTTGTTTTCTTCATGTTTTTCCTTCCATACGATCGGGTACCTTCATAACAGAAATTGCTATTCTTACCCAGTTAAATAAAACTTTTGTAGCAAGTACTTCTCAAGTCAATCTGGGTCTGAATTGAAAACAGGCTTATTACCAAAATTTTGAAAAATTCCTTCAATTAGTTGTTTCTAAGAAGTGTTTTAAAAAAGGCCATGTTTATTATTCAGAGAAACCTATATCTTGCCAAATTTTACCAGATTTTACTAAAAGTTTGTGAGTAATTTCTAGAAATACCTATTTACTACATTGCATTCTATTGATTCATTCTATTTATTTTCTACATTGATCCTATGTGCAGGATCAGTATGAGTCTAACACTCTAATCCAAGAGCTGAAGAGTGATAAAACCTTTCAACTTGCTATCAGAATTTTTTAAAAATATGTTCCTTTCTCATTCATTGATGTGTCTTGTCCTGTTTTAGCTGAAAAAGTTTTTTTAACTGGAGAGCTTGTGTATAAGAGCCCCAATAACAACAAGTGGGTTGATTAATGATGCACATATGATGAATCTCAATGTACTTGAACATTAATTGAACAATGTATTGCTAAAGTAATTTCTTCTAGTATTTCTTTGTTGGTCAAGTGGAACTAAATTGCATATTCAGAGTTACTGTACTTGAAAACAGTTGTTAAATCCAAAGGGATGGAAAGGACTTTAGAATTAGCATATTAAGCACATTTTTTGCTCTGGACATGATTTTAATTTACATTGCGTTGCATTAATAGTTTCTTTTATGTTCGATTTCTCCACTGTCTTGGGCGAGAGATCTGAATATACAAAAGAATGAAGCTTTCGATTTTTTTGCTGTAAAAAGTCAACATTCTGTTCTCTACTGATTTGAACTAAAAAATATAATTCAAATTTTCATGGCATTTTAGACACAGAGTCACTAAAAATAAATAAGTCAATAAAGAATTTAGCAGCATTCAGAAGACAATGTTAGTAACACGTTGAAAGTTTCATCATCTGCTGTCTACATAACTGACGGCAAAATCTGATTTTCAGTAGTATTAAGTGTCTTTTACAATTTCTTCCTCGGTTAAAGGGCATGTAAATACATTTACAGACATACTGAGGCCCCTTTTGCATGGTCTGAGTATCAAGAAAGGGTGTCAGTTTAAAAGAAAATCATGTTGATGCTTTTTGGCAAGCACAGATCATCCCATCATACTGAGATGCTCAGAAGTTCAAAACATGAGGGAAGCACCTCTGCAGAAGGTGTACATGGAAATGATTCAGCTGTGACATAAGGATTTCCTCTGAACCTTGATCATGGTTATCAGCAAAGCCTAAACCATTTTTCTGTCCACAGGATTCAGGTAATTGCTTTAGGCTTACGAATTAGCTAAATATTTCAGAATATCTCTCTTAAAATCCAGAGCCAGCAGTAGACTTTCAGGGATCATTTTTTCTTTTCTTTCTCTTTTCAACCAAACAAATCAAGTAAATTCAATTAAAACTCATTGTAAGTGTGCAGCACTTCCAGGCTAACAGAAGTATAGTACATTCTATGTGAAGAGATGCTGTATTAGTGTCTTGGATTTTATGACTATTCATAAATAAGCAAACATACTTCACTATCTGGAAGTATTCTAGTAAAAATTATCAAGTTTGTTTAGATTTTTCAGCTCACTAATAAAGAGGTAAACACAGAGAGAGTTGAAAAAAGTTAGTACAGATATCAATATTCTCTCATCTGTTCTATTTTTCATTGCCTTCAATGAGAAGGGTGTAACAAACTTCTAGAGACACACAATAGTATATTAGAATTAGATTCTGCTCTCCTCTACAGCTCTTCCAAGAGCTCAACCATCCTGGAAGCAAATCTCGAATGATTTGTCTAGCATCACAAGGGATGCTCTTCATAGTTCTGAAGCAACGGTAGTCCACAGCTTCACTCAGATACAATGTGAAAAGTCATAGAAATGAATATGCTCAAAGACATTGCCAAAGCTATAAAACTGTAGAGAAAGAAAGAAAAAAAACCCAGAAAAAAAATCAAACCAACAAAAACCACATTGGCATTCAACAGCTTAAAAAAATTTGTTCATAAAAAAAAAAAAAAATCAAATTCATAAAACGTCAACTCAAATGTCATTTTCCAACTTAGCATATGGATTTAAAAGTTGGAAATCCACCAACATTATAGACAGACTTTTAAATACTTTCAAAAGGCAAATGTTCACCAAAAAGTACTAGATTTCTGTGGATTAACAGCATAGCAAATGCCAACAAATGCCAAGATTTGTCAAACTGATTGATGATTTTTTTTTTTTTTTAATCTCTAATCTTACTCAGAAAAGAAGGAAATATCTTGGACCTATATGAAGAATTAAGACAAAACATCTGCTGTACCAGATATGGCCCAGGGGTGGGGGAACACACCAAAAGGTTGTCTCCATCAAAGCAGTACATAGAAAAAATACAAGAAAAAACCTAAGAAATTTACTTCAGAAGAGGACCTCCCTAAAGGAATAGAAAACAAACAGTAATAGCAGAACCTGGACTATGTCCTAAGCCACGTTTTATAATCTGTGTATCAAAATGGTATATCGAAGTATATCATTCCAGTGAAATATGTGTGACAGCTTTTCACAAAACAGAAAAAGGGAAAAAAAAAAAAAAGAAAAAATTCAACTTGATTAGAAATAATAAGAAGTATTTTCAAGTTCCTTGTTAAAAACCAGGTATCTCTAATAAACCCAAAGTATTTCTTTTGTGGGTAAATTAAATATTTCTAGTAAACAAAGGTGTTGGTTCCCAACATATTTTCATTCAGTCTGTGCATGGAAAAATTTGTATTTATCATTCCCAAGTATACAATGGAGGTCTTCTCTTTGTATAAACTGGAAAACACTGACTAGTCTGCTAGTTCACATGCACCGAATTCTGAACGGTGAAGTTTCCACTACCGCCTCTATGTCTTCCTTTATTTCATACTTGTTATCTTAACTTGCACCTCAGTTCAATAGAGTGCATCCCTTAACTAGGGAGGGAAAAAACTTAAGTAAACCATCATTAATTCTAAAACTTGGAATAATCTTGAATATTTTCACATTGTTATCCTTCACTGTTTCTCTGCTTTCCTTTCTTTTGTGAGGTTATTCCCACACTGTTCAGTTCATAACTCTTCTAGTTCCCTTTCTATAGCATCCATGTCATTTAATGACCACTGCCTCATTAAACTAACCCCTCTATTGGCTTCTAATTAATTTTTAAAAGCACAGAAACAAAATGATCATGTATTGATCACATTTGTCCCTGCTTTCCCCTGTGAAAGACATCAATGTTAACTTTCCAAGACCTCTGCCTTTTACATGCCGTGCTGATTTTGATACAATCTTTTTGTTTGTTTTCATTGCTCTCAACTCTTAGGGCTAAACTAGATAATACATTTAATACAGTATTATCATTTGTATTCAACAAACCAATTATTTTAATGCTCTGCTGATATAAAATGTATGAATTGATAGATTGCTGCTCAGTTAGTTTTCATTACTGAAAGTTTTTCAAATACTTAGAACCATTCACTTCATCCTTACATTGCACAGAAGATATACACTCAAACTCTTCCTTGTCATGTATGACTGAACAGCTCAGTCCATGGACTTGTTAATGCTCTGCTAAAATATCTTGAATATCTTCTAAACCAGTGAACTGAAATGAAATATTGCTAGCTACCACCATGAATAATTCTCACAATTTTGAAGTTTTTGGAGGAAAAAAAAAGGGAAGGAAAAAAAGCATACCAACACTCACCGATTTGTTTACAAGATTCAAAAGGGAAAAAATAGCAGATCAATGCCCAGAGAAGGATACAGGGAGGAAATTTTTTTAAATACCTGTGTGACATGATTTTAGCTGGGATAATTAATTTTCTTCACTGTAGCTGGTATAGTGCTGTGTTTTAGACTTAGTATGAAAATAATGTTGATAACACCCTGGTGTTTTAGTTGTTGCTGGGTAGTGCTTACACTAGCCAAGGACTTTTCCAGCTTCCCATGCTCTGCCAGGTACACAAGAAGCCGGGAGGGGAGGGGATACATCCAAGAGAGTTGATCTGAATTGGCCAAAGGGATATTCCATATCATGTGACGTCATGCCCAGTACATGAACTGGGGGGAGTTGGCCGGGGAAAGCAGCGATCACGGCTCGGGGACCGGCAGCGTCGGTCGGCGGGTGGTGAGCGGTTGCAGCACTTGTTTAGTTTTGCGTTTTTTTGTCTTCTTTCATCTCTCTCTCGCTCATTATTTTTCTTTTCATTATATTATTATTATTGTTATTGCCGTTTTATTTTAATTATTAAACTGTTCTTATCTCAACCCACGAGTTTTCTTACTTTGGTCCTTCGGATTCTCTCCCCCATCCCACAGGGGTGGGGGGAGTGAGCGGGCGGCCGTGTGGTGCTTAGTTGCTGACCGGGGTTAAACCACAACACTGTGAAAGGGGTTGGTTTTTTTCCCCAACAAATATATATGAGTTCATTTTAAATATTTATCTTCATCTAGTACTTCTCATGGGAGAAAAAATCATATTCATGTTATTGGAAAGTATTATTTGTAAAAATAAAATTTAGACACCAGTTTTGTAAAACTAAATGCCCAGATATGTGTATTTGTCCCAAATGGTATTTTTACATGGTGAATTAATTTGATACATAGCAGGGAGGAGAATGTCAAGCATAGTAGTGGAACATGTTACACGGTTGGGAGAGAGAAGGGAGATTGAAGAAACATCCTTAACATTGCTGATTTTCATAAAGCTATGTCAGATGTAGGAGCATTGTGCAACAATGGCAATAGGCTGGAAACCTCCCCAGTCACTTCTGGGGAAGGCACACTAATGAATACTTAGTAAACACCACTCTACAACACTTGTTAGGGACCATCATTTGTTCTAGGAAGTATCAGTATACTCTGCTTGTATAGGTATTTTTACTTAGATGGCATATCTAGATGTCTATTGTCTGTATTTTTGTATAGATAAGACATAGACATATTAAAATTTAGTCTCAGCTAGGCTTCTCAGTGCCACTTTAATGGCAGGACAAACGCATTCCTTGCAGACCCAACAAACTGGATTTTTTTCTGCAATGACAAACTGCAGGGAAAGTGATCCATTTTAGAAGGGGATTTTTAAGGCTACACTATTGGAGAGACAGAAACCTTATCTCATTATCCCAGCTCTTCTGCTCTCTTATAAGCAATGTTCAAAGACTCCTGTGGGAACAGAAGCTGCCATTTAGTGATGATTTCAGTTCCTACCTAGCTATATTTATTTTTCAGATAAATGTTTTTGGGGTTGTGGTGGTGGTGTTTGGTTGGTTGGTTGGATTTTTTCCAAATTAAATTTAAAAAATTGCAAGGAAAACAGGAAAGTGGGCAGAATGTCAAAGCGGGGGGGAGCAGAATGACAGCCACGACAACTAACCTGTAAACATAGTGGAATCTTTCATTGTCCATAATCTGTTATAGAGTTAGCACTTCTGTGATGAGTGACTCATTTACAATATTTCACTACTTCTATTGGCTGTTGATTTATCTAAGGCTATGGTTTGACAATAGAGCAAGTCTGACTTTCAGAATCCTAGCACCAGATTGAAAATGATACAGTCACAGAATAGTAAGTGCCCATCTGCTGTAAACTCCTTCTATTGCTTTAGAGGGAGTTGTTTTGAGAGCTTGTGGGGATTTTTGTTTCTGCTGTGACACACAGGGTTTGATGAGTTGGGCCCAGTTTTGTTAGCCAACACCACTCTAATCTTATGTGGGTTAGTTGGTCTTCCTGCAGTAAAAGTACAGGCTGCATGAGCTTTCTAACAGTGTCCTGGGCGTTCCCATAGAAAAACGATCATATACTTAGAGTTATCTGGGTCATATCTGTACTATTTTGAGATCTGAAATTACACAGAAGCAGCACTGACAGTCTCAGAGCCTAAAGTACATGATGCTGTTTCTGTTTCCTGCTCTCTTTAACTACAGAATTTGGACCAGCAAGCAATGATAAGTGTATTCCCAACACAAATTTTTGCCTCACTGTACATGTATTCCCAGCATAAATTTCCTAGTTCATAGACCACTCCAATTCTCATGAATATGCAGTTAACCAAATCCTCTGGAGGAGCAATATGTAAAGATACAAAAAGCAAATTGGGTATTTTTCTCTCCTTCCAAAACATAGTGGTTGGGTTTCCACCTTTTTTTATGCTATTATATACATATCTTTTTTACTTTTGAAATTTCCCTGTTTTCCCCTATATTTAGGAAGGAATACAGGTGTTATGACTAAGATAAGACTAAGAAGTAAATTATGTTTAGAGAATAGTTTCTGAACAAAAATAAAGGAAAAAAAGAGGAGATTGAAGAGCAGACTCAAGAAAGAGAGAGGCAAGGATAAAAAAAACCACAGATACAAGAAAAAAGGACAAAGTAGTGCAAAGAAGAGCCAGAGGGAAGGAAAGTAAGTTGATAAAAGGCAAGTGGCGGAAAGGAAGAATGAAGGTGACAGAAGAAAAATAGATGTAGGAATTAAAAACAAAACCCTTAAAACTCAGCATTTACAAAAAGATCTTTCCAGATAATGTTCTCAGATCAGTTTCCATTTCCTTCCTTCACTATGTTTGGTGGTTTCCATACAATCTTGTTAACAGTGACAGGAAATATTTTTATTTTTAATTTAGAATCCAAGTCCTTTCACACTTTTGTTACTGTTCAGATGGCCATTATTCCACGCTAGCATGACAAAGAAAGAATTCACTGATAATTTAAACTCTTCATCTTGAATTTTTTTGGCAGGATTGAGGAGAGCTATGTAAATAAGTTCTATTGAACGTTCTATTAGGCTTTTTATTTATTGCATAGTTCTCTTCTTATTTACAAGATCTCTCTAAATTGAGAATTTGCTTAAGTCTTTGGTCCATCACCCATATTTAGACTCCTTTCTTCTTTGGTAGAGACAGATATAAGTCCCAGACCTACCACTTCTTAATTACTTTTAACAATATTTCTGTCCTATAAAAAGCTGCATTTAAATAGTTAGCATATAGAAGACATCACATATGCCTAGGGCTAGCCCTAAGGCTAGACAAAATGCATACTCAGATATAAGATTCAAAAAATGATGCTGTGCTTTAAAAATGCTTTCAATTTGAATGCTGAAGATTTACTAACGCAGACATGTGAAACATATACCTATATAAATATGTTACGTACTATATACACGCACTATTTTATATTTATCTACATAATCTTTTATTTGTATATAAAGTCTAAAAATCTTTTAGACGCATTTCTATTTGCAAAACCACTTAGTTAAGGATGAAGTCTCATATCCTTTTAGTGACGGTTTTCTTCAGCACGGTTTTGTATGGCTGCAAGTATTCTTGAAATCAATAGAATTACAGTGATTTTTAATCAACTTAACAAAAATGTACAGAGAATGACAACCATATAGACCATTGCACATAGCTTGCTTTCCTGATTTCTTCCATGAATAGAAATAAACTAGCTTACTACCAGCTGGACTTCTTCCTGAATTGTGTTGCTTTCAGTTATTTTAACCATCACTTTGATTTTCAAATTATACATTTGAATGAATATTTTAAAAAAAGGTGGTTCCATCTTGTGAAGTAAACTTAACTATTCTAATAAATCCTTTCCAGCTCACTTTTAAAAGATGAACACAATTAATATCCTCTTATGGCAGCAACTACCCACCTGACTTCTCCTACAAATTTCACAGTAGATGACTGGGAAACATCATTGTGAGAATGGCTTTACAGTCACTAACAGTAGTTATTTTACTCATATTGTTCTATTTATGGGCAAAGCAATATCTATTATCAAGGTGTCTAATTTTTAGCTGATCAGGTGGGAAAATACACAATCCCAATCAAAAGAACCAAAGCACTTTCCATATTATTGAGGAGGATTTACATCAATTCACTCCATTGTGATGTGTTCTCTTAGCCACCACCCTAGAACTACTTATTGCTCATTTGAAAACCTACTGCTAAAACAGCCAATGTGGATCTGATTTCACCATTCAGCCGATATTTGCAATTTCCAGCACAGATGAGAAACAGCAATCAGTTTTGCAGCAAGCACTGAGATTCTCGGCAATTCTAATTTAGAAAGATTTTTTCTACTGCACCAGCCACCACTCTTCTGACATGCAAAGCACAATCTCCCTGATCACAGAAATTAACTTTTGCAGCTTCTATTAGCATATATACCTTGAAATTATTTTGACTTTCAATGCAAGTAATCTCCCAAGACAACCTAAGTTCCAAGGCACCAGATGTATACCCCATGAGAATTCTCTGCTGACCTTCTTTAACAGAAGAAAACTGCTCTGTTGTTCAAATCTCTTGGGCATGTAATTTTTTTTATCAGAAAAAGGAAGACTATGACAGAAAATCCCAAGCCTAAGTGATACTAGTTGAAATCAAAGTGAAATTACAATCTTTTTGATCATGCATTGCTGCTGTTGGAGAGGAAGTGTCATCATATGAAGGGTTATTTTTCCCTATTGTCATATGCTAGGAATCTATTAGAAAACCTTGATTTACATTTTGTTATTTATATGAACTTATTAAAAAAAAATGAGGCAAATAATAGTTATGTTAAAAACGAAAACCGTCCAAGAAAAAAAAAACAAAATATCGTCACTTCCCTGTAACCAAATTCCACCTGCTATGAAATTTAACCAAGGGGATCATTTACCATAGGGAAACAGCCTGCTGTTTTTCTGTAGTACACACCGTGACAGACAAAATGTTAGAGCCTGACCTGAAGCAGAGGTCCCTGAGCTTCATCAATATTAGCACTTGGTCTCCCTAAAACTGTAAGTCATAAATGAGTTGGGTCTCCTGCACTTCTTGAATACAATAAGTATGTAACCTTCAAAAATTCAGTAATGTAACCTTCAAAGAATACAGCAATTTGTAAGCACAACAGTAGTTATTGCTTGATGGGAACTGTCATCAGTTATAGTATCTAAGGCAACTGCAGTAAATTAAAATGCTTTGTGGATTTATGAAAAAGTTGGTCTGAAAAGAGTGAAAAAGAAGCAATGGCTTGGATTCACTGCAATGATTTGGAGAACAAGGTTTTCATGCCTCGCATCTTAAGAGCTAAGAGTTTACCGTATTTTTTTCAGCCAGGCCTAATTATGGTCACAATCTAATGAAAAGCTCAAGCTATAATTTGTTTGGTTGATTTTTGGGGGGCTTTTTGGTTGTTTTTTGTTGGTTACGGTTCATCCTACTCACATCGTAACCTCATTCCCTAGCGAGGACTTCAGCGAAAGACCAGGGAAAAGGGCTGGAGGAAAAGCAGAGTACCTCCTTTCAGTGTCAGTGCAGGTCACACATTTGCAACCGAGATGAAAAGATATGGAAAGTGGACTGTAGATAGATAAAGCCAGTGAAATAGTGTAATAAAAATAATTTACCATTCTTAGTCAGAATAATAAACACAATTTTTCAGATTCCTCATTACATTATAAATGAATGATCTACAGCTGAGTTGCACTTCTTTTAATGAAGAACAAAATTAGTTAATTCTACATATTGTACTGTTCTATACTATCATTAACGCCTATATACAACATGGTAAATGACAGAATTTTACCTCCCTTAGTGTTCAGGATTTTCTTAAATAGATCAACATTTTTAAAAAATTTATTCATTAATCAAAATTATTCAGCAGCATGATTCATGATTATGTTTCTCATTCATGAGTAGTTAATTGCTATTTGAAATATGAGCTATGCTCATTAAACTCTATGGTTACATGGTATGCTTTAATTTTCTTTTTGGGCAAGATCCTACATCTAGGATGTCTTTGCAGAAATATTTGGCATTTTCCTTTAAGCTGTAATGAGCTTTCTGGATTTTTCTAACAATGAAGTCATTAGATACATGTTTCCCAGGAAGAATCCCGAAAAAAATGTCAATTCAGTAGGAATAAATTAATTTAACATTTCAGCTGGATGTGTATGAAATCTCACCACTGAACATTCTGGTAAATACTCATCTCTGCTAAACATAAGTGATAGCCTGGATGTCTCTAGCTGTTTTTAGAGAAATAAAAGAAACAAAAAAGTCCCATAAAAGCCAACAAAACACTAATTTGAAAGAACAGTCACTGGCAATTTCTAACTGTGCAAGTGTCTGAATGCTAGTATTTATTTATTTATTTTAGATGCTGAAGGCCTCTGCTGTCCACTGGTACCTCACCTAGCAAAGTATAAGAGGGGCTAGTTTAAATTTGTCATGGCAAATAAATGTGTGAAATCTAATCTCTTATTCAAACAATCAAACCCAAGAACCAATCTTAGATTTAATGCTCAAAATATAAGAAAATAAGTACTGGAGGGTGTTTTGAGCTGCCTGATTTTGCCACATAGGCTGTGTTCCCTTCCTTATGCAAGACCTCTGGCTTAGAATCATGGGCTTTTTAATAGCACTTCAAATTAAACTTAATTCCACCTTCATATCCTCTGTACTAAAAAGAATGTTCTAAGGTTAGAAGCCATTATGAATTTTAAATCAGTTTGAATTACTGATCAGGTTTCAGACCTATTTTAAATAACCTCTATTATATACACATTAAAGTCGCTGGTGAGGGCACTATTAGATCTGTGAAACAGTACTATGAAATAGTAATATTATTATTAATAAACTAATAATAAATGTTGTAATTAAAATACAGAAGAATTATGCTTTCTCCTCTGTAATAAAATTCTTCTTCATATTCTGTCTCTTTATGGCACATCACAATGATTCAACAGTAGAGTTGAAGTTACCTGTCCATACAGGCAATAAAGTGTCAGGCTAAATAGTTTTCCTTAACCACCAAGAATAAAGGACATGACAAAATGCCCTTCTTTGACAAAATAATTACAAATTTATGACATGTCACATTTTGTTGACAAATGAAAGCTACTTGAGAGGATTTCTTCTGATAATTACATGGTGTAATCGAATGATCTTGGCAGTGATTATAACAAATCTGACAAACTATTTTTTGTGGAGAAGTCTTATCTGCATCTTAAATGTAGGCAGTTGTATGCCTTCTGGTTCACTGCAGGCTTTGCCCTGACAGCGTGCATATGCATAGCCTGTTATCCTATTAGCACCATAAAATCAAAGTTTTGAATGCCTGGACCGTGATGGAAAGTGCACCTCTCTTACAAAGACAGTTTGAGGTCAAGCACAACAGTGGTTCAGAGACAAGAGTATGTGGAGATGAAAAAACTACTCATGGATGGCAAACTCTCTTCATCTCCCTCCTTCCCAAGTCAAAACAAGAAACTCATTTCTCATTGTTAAATGTTATTCTACCTATTTCCAGGAAATAGATGATTGTTAGGAATTTTATTTTAGGCTGTTTTTTTACTTTAAAGTATGGATGACGTGAGATTCAGAATTAAGCAAATGCTATCTTGGTAAAATCAACACTCTTGTGCAAAAACTGCCATTTGCAAGCAGAACATAACATGAGATATAGCCTTTTCTCAGAAAGCATCAAAAACTGATGTACCCAATGCCATAGTGACTATTCTTTCCTTCCATCATCATTTCCAAGTATTCACAGACCATCTACACTTCTCAAATTCCTCAGAAATTTGAAAGGTTTTTAAGAAATTAACTTTATAGGGACACAGACTATTTTTCAAACAAACTCCTGATCCCTGAAATGTATGTTAGGCAGTCAGAGGTAGTGTGGAACAATTCATAAAAAACTACCTGTGTAAACCCATACAGTAGATCTGTATGTAGACCTAATCAAACAGAGCAGATAATAGGATAATTTTCCATTCTTTGCTACATATGCAAAATAGATTTTCAAGCAAATATGCGCTATATTTTATTGCATCAATGCTATGCATATGGCTTTGGAAAAGCTAAATTTCATGCTTCTCTAGTTCCCCATAAAAGTGTGATTTTCCAACTCATTAAGGAAGCAAAGGAAGGAAAGGTGAGTGATATATTGCCACAGATTAACACTATCAACTCATGCAAAGAAAAAAAATCCAGAAAGTTACTATCTACTTGATGGAATAACAGCTGGTAAAATATTAAACAGCAATTTTCATGAGATTTACTGTAAACTAGTAAACTACAGAAGGCAGAGGGCTCAAAATGAAATTAAACCAGGCCATACATCAACAGTGATTTTCTTTTCAGTGGCTTTGAACTCTGCAATGGATTATGTAGAGAATGCATGTGCATGGCATTATGCTGTAAACATTTGTAGACAGGAAGCTACTAGCTCTGCAGATCTAAACTGGAGTCATTTTAACCAAACAGGAAAACTTTGGGAACATTAACTACATTTTTTCTTAAAAAAAGAAAACAGGAAAAAAAAAGAAAACAAAATTTGCACAGAACTCACTATAAAAGACTGTCCTTTATAAATGTTTTATGCAGACATCCAGTGTCTTTCAAACAAATGACAGCATTTCCTCAGTAATTCTCTTAGCCAAAGGCTGAGTTACTGTGCTACCTTTATTTAATGGAAGAACCAGAAAATTAAGAAAAGTTCATTTTTCATTAAAAATAATCTCTTTTGTTATTTGAAGTTGTTTGTTTTAGAACTGTCTTCCCAGTGGCACAGTAACAAAAATATCACATCATCAGGGAATCTACATTCCCCAGTAACGAAACATCACTCCAGAAGATAACATCTTCATACTTGCAGTATTTGCAGTGAAATCTACAACACTTCAATATTTTATGTTCACTTTCAAAACCTCTGTTTTGATCACATGAAAAATCAGGCTTGAAGAATTCCATAGAGCTGAAAGCACAAGAAGTACACAACCAGCTGAAGCCAAAAGTACAGTGACTTTCCTTTTTACTGTCAGGATAGAAATGCAACAGACGCATCTGTTGTGGTTTAGCCCCGGTCAGCAACTAAGCACCACACAGCCGCTCGCTCACTCCCCCCAGCCCAGTGGGAAGGGGGAGAATCAGAAGAGTAAAAGTGAGGAAACTCCTGGGTTGAGATGAAGACAGTTTAATAGGCAAAGCAAAAGCCATGCGCGCAAGCAAAGCAAAAGAAGGAATTCATTCACTCCTTCCCACGGGCAGGCAGGTGTTCAGCCATCCCCAGGAAAGCAGGGCTCCATCACGCGTAACGGTTACTTGGGAAGACAAACACCATCACTCCAAACGTCCCCCCTTCCTTCTTCTTCCCCCAGCTTTATATACTGAGCATGATGTCATATGGTATGGAATATCCCTTTGGTCAGTTTGGGTCAGCTGTCCCAGCTGTGTCCCCTCCCAGCTTCTTGTGCACCCAGCAGAGCATGGGAAGCTGAAAAAGTCCTTGACTACTGTAAGCACTACTTAGCAACAACTAAACCATCTCCACATTATCAGCACTGTTTTCAGCATAAATCCAAAACATAGCCCCACACTAGCTACTATGAAAAAAAAAAATTAACTCTATCCCAGCTGAAACCAGGACAGCATCCCAAAGTGGAGATGCAAAGCAAACCATATACACATCTAAAAATGAATTTAAGTATCGGTTCGTGCAACTGATATCCCCTCAGCAGCATCACAGAGATGTCCATAGCTCTACACGTACCATTTTCAGCTAGAATATATTCCCATTATGGTTTGGATATTACAAAATCTCCAAGTTCATAGTGTAAAACTAGTTCATGGTCTAAACAATCCATTTGCATTCAATGTGATATAGGAAATGGATTTCTAGAAATGTTACATTCAACAATTTAAAAAAATAATCTAAGTAGCATCTGCAGTTCCCATATTGCCCTATTGTCTTTTTTGCATATCCCTTTTAATTTATTTTAATGTCATACAACATTTTAAGACACAAGAAGGGGTCATTCAAAAATATTTGTTGGCTGAATTTGAAAGGCCTGAATCACCTTTGATTTGGTTGCTATAGAAACCTTGGGACTCAATAATTGGATGCTGTGCTATAAAAAATTAGAGAATCCACAGATGCTCACTGAGGCATCCAAATTCCTTAGGTAGCCTTGAAAATCTTGGCTTAAAAACATAGTTACTTGCTGTATCAGAAGACTTCTAGAAAGTTAAAGTCAAAATTATTTTTGGTAGGATATTTCAAGACCAGAGTGAATAACCTGAATAACCAGAGTAACTTGGTCTGATTTGATAGTTGGCCTTGCTCTGAGTGAGAATTTAGATTATAGGCCTTCTGAGGACCCTTCCAAACGGAATTAGTCTGTGACTTTGTATAAATGGTTCCTGAATACATCTGTTGAAAGATGTGCAGGTAGATAACGTTTAAGTAAGGCTGAGTACAATACTACACAGGGACAAACTAGGTTACAATCCAGATTGTATCACAAGGTAAATCAGCTTTCTTGAATAACACAACCTGCTTCCGTTAATAAGAGGGAGTTTGGGAAATAGAGCTACAGGACCTGAGAGACCTACACCAAGTTTACTTTACCAACAGATCACTGTTTAATCTGACAGACAAGTATGCAGATTTTTGCCTATACTGTCAACTTTCAGAGTTTAGAGGAGGCATGAATTTTTTTGCTGGCATACATCCATGTTTGAGGGGCAAGAGTTTAGAAGGAATCTACTTTCCCACAATTGCAAAAGAATGAACACCTACCCTCACCAAGTCAGTGTACATAAGTGCAGAAAAATTAAAATGCATGGCTTAGCTTCATCATTGACAGCAGACTTTAGTTCAGCCACAAGTTAAGTACAACACAGTAAACATTATAGCTTTTTAATCTTTCATTAAACTATTACCATGAACTAGTGCAAGGTGTCTACATTGGTTTTTAAAGGTGGTTTAAGACAATCAGGACTGTCTCTTAAGCCAAAACTGTTCTGAAATGCTCAGTTGAGAGAAGATATGATAGCACA
The DNA here is from genome assembly GCA_031468815.1 of Morus bassanus. Lineage (NCBI taxonomy): Eukaryota > Metazoa > Chordata > Aves > Suliformes > Sulidae > Morus > Morus bassanus. The sequence continues at coordinate 12,773,439 of CM062583.1, forward strand.
TGGCCTTGAGCTGTGGTTTCACGAACTATGGATATTGCTAGAGCAAAACCAGAGCACAACAGTAAATGGAGATATGATATCAAATATCTTAACAGATTTCTCAGTACAAATTGAAAGATGGATAGCAGGAGTATTATTAATAGAAAATAGGCACAAACAATAAATCTCTCAAGCAACTGAGAAAATATTCCAAGTTATGCAGAAGACCATGATTTTAAGTTTTAAAAAATTCCTGGTAGGGCACAAATGGTTCACATTTTGCCTTTTGCATGTAATCAGAGCTCCAGCCTATCTTAAACTGTTTTCAGTGCCTACAGTACTCAGAGTGCTGTGTTGCAATGGCAAAACTATGAACTAAGTAGGCTATCTCAGTGTTTCTACTTTTGTGAACCTTCTCCTTACAAATAATAGACACAGAGTGATAACTCAAGCACCGCTTCACTTTCTTAATGAACTTCAACCTCCAGCAGCCACAACCGTACCAATTCCCCTTCTACCTTATGTCCTTTTTTCCCTTTAAGTAGTAATTAATTCTATATGCAATGGAGCCTCTTTTTCCAACATGTGCCAAGACCTTAATACAAGCAATTGGCCAGCTCTTCAGTATAACTTCATTGACTGTTAATGATTTACAACAGATGAGAATCTGTCTTCAAAAAGTATATTACTAATTAACTTATGAAGAGTTGGCTGCTTGCAGTATTTAACATAATTCTTGAATGTTCCTAGGTGTGCATCTGAATTTCAATGAAACTTGTACCAATAGATAGGTATTGACATTCTCATGAATACCAAATGAGTTCATTAGCACTTGCCCTCTGATAGTGAATACCTTCTGAATTTATAATTGAGTGGCCTTCAGATGAAACTGCTGGCCACATATCTTTGGCTGCAATTACTTTTCATCAATTACTTTTCCACCTTTTCCATTTTCTATGAGTGAAATGGACTTAGAAAATTGGAAGGGAAAAAAAGAATTAGTGGAGAAAGAAGAAAGGCAAGAATGTCATGCACCACAGACCTGCTTACTGCACTGATATTTTGACCAAATTAAGAATACAGTACATCTGGCGATGCGATTCAAGTCTGTGAAGGGTCTATTAAGAAAGATGAATGTTTTTCACTTTGCCAAATAAAGCCATTTGCTTAATAATTAAAAGAGAACTGGAATGATTTTTGCCAAAGGGCAAAGGTTAGAAGTACACTTTATTCTTTCAAAAACGTTTTACTCATGCAGCACTGACTTTGTAGGCTCTGGCAATATATCATAAGCTCTTCTCTGCTTACTATCTCATACCACCCCCTCTCACACCATCCTTTAGTCAGGTTTGGCAGCTGGTTTACGTCAATTTCCCACACATACAGTTTCCCCTTAGCTTAAAATGGGTCACAGCCAGATCGTCTTCAATACTGCTGTTAACATTTACACTGCTTGCAAAATGGCAATGAGGAAAAATGAAAGGTAAGATGGAGGCCAAAGGGGAAATAGAGAAAGCAGCAACAAAGAGCTGTTCTTCTCAACTAAATACTAATGTATCTGAAAGAATACATTAGCAATTTGAAGAGACCAAAGAGAGTTGGGAGAGTGAAGGACAAAGACAGGAGTCTACAGTAGTTAAAGGTAATTAGACCTTGAATGTGAACTTTAGCAGTGAGAGCAAGAGAGTTAAAAGGATGGTAGAGATACAGGTGAACAATATACTTTATTCTTCTAAGAGAAATCCCACCTTATTTAAAAGAAAAAATAGGCAGTATGTAAGAGTAAGAAAGGATCAAATGAAGACTAGGTTCCTACTGGTGGTTGAATTTTCTGATGTCAAATAAAGAAAAATCCTGGAATGAAAATTCTTAGTTATGCCATTAACTAAGAGTCCTTATATGGAAAATACCCAGAATCCAGTAAGGTGAAATTGTTTTTGTGTGAGACTGATCATGTATTTTCCCTCATCCAAAGTTTTGGTATGTTTGAGTCCCATTGATATCAACTAGACTAGAACACCATCCTGCATATTTAAAAACAAAATTAAAAAAAAACATATCTGGGTTGCAGGAGGAAGACATATAAGCTGATCATTGCAGCATACATCCAGTTCAAATTAGTTTCAGATATAAGTATCCTTATTATTGTGTTTCCATACATAAATGCATATATATTTTTACATACATATATATGTAAAAAGGATAACACTGAGAGACCTGTGTAACTCTTTTGTGCCCATGCTTGTGAGACTCTAATAGAATTCATTATCTTGAAACAGAGAAGTGTGCATGACCTCAAAACCTATGTACTGGGAGAGAATCTTCTCCTTGGACAATGAGGGAAGAGTTTGAAACCAACCCGTCTCCACTACATTAGACGAATTCTGTTTTTGAAAAGTCAGGGGGATGGAAGAGTAACATAACGATGGGAAAAGTATGAGAGTTTAACTCTAGTTCTGTAGTGCCAAAGAAAGAATTTACAAATACAATTTCTTTTTGCATGATACCATTTCCAGACTATTCTAACCTCGAAACAAGACTTACATGAGCAAGTGAATGAATAGACCTCTTTCACTGTGGTCTTTTTCTTTTTGCAGTAGGACATATGAATGTCACTAACAAGTACAGAATAATGGAAAACAAACCTAAGATACTCTAAATGATTGGTTCAGCTTTCCAAAGCAAATATAAATATTCACATGTGAAAGAAAAGCTATTATTGTTTAAAGGGAAAAGTATGACTTATAAATTCTGTCATGTAATCAGTTCAGAAACATAAAAAGCCATCCTCACATGTGCCTTCTTAATGTTAACCTCTTAACGTCCTATTGCCTTTTTAGATTTTACATAAGTAGATTTATATGGACATTAATGTAAGTTGCAAAAACTTGGGAAAAATATCAAAATCTATAGGATTTTAAGTGTGAACATTTATACTTTTTCTCCTTCCTTCTAATTTTCATCACAATCAAATCTGTGTATGTGACTCTAAGTAATTTCAACACAAAGTGATAGAACAACTTTTATTTTCTCTCAGTGGAGGCTATTTTAACATTTGCAAGCATCTAAAGGGATTGCTTTTCTTGAGCCAGGCCAAGAGATACCCTGTTAAGTAATAAGAAGCAGAACGCAGATTACCACTGAAAGCTGCGTTTTCAAAAGGTAAAATCTTTTTGTACCACTCAGGTCGTTTAAACAATCCCTAAATGCACAGAGGCCTCATGGGAAGAGAAGTTCCTGGCTGCAGCCTCTCATTGTAATGGGGAAAGCTGAGACATGAATATGTTGTGAGTTATCCTCCTTTCGTCTTGGCTTAGGATCAACTAAATGTTTAATGCTAATGTGAGAAATCAGGGTTGTTCAGGAAAGTGCTAATTATTCCCAAGTTCAGCACGTGGGAATGCAGAACCATAGCCCTATCTTGTACATTCACTCAACTCCAGTGATGAGAAACATTCTTATACAGGGCAAAATCTGCCTCGTGTATTGGCAGCGTACAAACACCCATCTGAATTCAGAGAGCCATTTGCTTAGAACAGCTGCTGCTTGAGGGTAGAAGTATTTGAAAAAAGGACAATATTTCCATGCTGAAAGACACACCACTTTTAAGAGGATGGTTCTAACAGGAAAGCAGCCTGGATGCTAGCAGATTTGTGTGTGATTCATACACTTCAGACAGTCCTGCATAAACAGACACAGTTATTAAAGAATAGCTGCATAATGTTTCCATTCATAAGGGTTTTTTTATTTGCTTTTGGGTTTTTTCCTTTGAGGGAGAAAATTTCTCAGTCAAGAATGATTCTATTCTTCCATGTGCAATACCACCAAACTAATTTTCTCTTTTTTTGGATGCTCAATATGGAGTCTAACTCAGCAGCATCATTGAAGTAGCCCCATTTTAAACGTTTCTTGCTTGTATTGAATTTTAGAAGACTATAGGGAATTCTTTCTGTTTAAACTGGTGTTCTTGGAGCCCTGGTTTTATTTAGTTTTGCTTTTAATACTCCTGATGCTGTCAAAATACAGGCCTCATTCCAAAAGATGAATTCCTATAAAGACATACAGTGTAACTATATGGCACAGGGAGCCCAAACCACGAAAGTTAGAAAAGAAGAAAAAAAACAAGATAAAATGCATTTTAAAGATATTTCCTAGTAAAAACAAGCTAAAGAATTTGAATTGTACCTTTTTTTCTTTTCTTTTTTAAATCAATGAGAGGAAATGGTTCTGTTAGACTTCACTATGTCAAGGCTTTGTGAATTGCAGTGTTTCTAGCAGAAGTTTTATTCCATTTAAATAGGGACTTTAGTGTTTCTGATTTACGGCAAGAAATGTAGATTACTGTGTTAGGAGCACTGAACAAGTGGGTCGTTATACTTGCATTACACTTGGATCAGATATAGAGTAGATGCCTGGATTACATCTATTCCTGAATCCAGAAAGATGTTACCTCTAGTTTAATACTACTTGAACAATGTTAGCCAGCATTAGGCTGACTTTAGCTTTACTACTAACAAATTTGAAGTTGTGCATATGCTTAATTTTTCCAGTGGCTTACACCAGAAGCCAGAGTACTTCACAGCACTGAGGCATAAGCCTCCTGCAGAAAAGCTGGAATTTCACTCCGTGATTTGCTGCATTATTCAGTTATCTTGTTTTTGAGGAGAAGGTGCTGAGACAGCGGAGAAAAGGAGTAGCTGTTTTCTGTTATGTATCTTAGTTACCAGTCTTCTCACAGAGAACAGCCAAAGACAGGCACTTGTTAGAGGAACACGTGCATGGAACTTTTTGTTTAACTTTTGGAGCCTACTGTGTTGGTACCTGTATCTAAGCTGGTCATCACAGGCTCCCTTATACTGAGCACAATCTAGACAATAAAAAGGTGCCAAGGGTTCAATCCTAACCCGTCTTAAAATAGACAAACTTTTGATCACATGAACTGCACCACTGATCGCATGGGCTGCCTAGGGTGACTTTCTCAGATGTGCATACATCTTTCTTGTGATAAGCACTCATATTTATTCAGAAGAATCCCACCCAAATGATATATGAGCAATTTATAACCATGGGTTTGCCTTTTTGACGTTGACTTTACTGCCAATCAGTTCATTCACTCCTCTTGTAGTGCCCGCAGACTAACTGCAATGGCTAAGGCAAACAATAAGAAATTTGTTCTCTCTTGTGGAAGGCCGTGCTTTTTTTGTGCTGGTCTTCCCTTCCTCATACTAATCTTTTTAAATCTCTCATCAGTTCTTGCATACACATAGATCACAGATCCTTTTGGAAAGCAGCAATTTTTGTACTGCATAGAGTTCTAAAATACAAGAAATAGTATAGAGTGTTCAGTTGAACAGTCTATCGAAATCATTCTTAAGCAACTACCAAATCAACATAAGAAATTAAATGGGGGGGATCAACTGACAAATGCAAATAGACATGAACTAGATGAATGGATGGCTTTAAAAACAAACAAACAAAAACCCACAACAACTTGTCCTTATAATTAAAGATCAGCAGTCTCTTTTAAAACAAGCCTTTTTCATACTGGCTTTATTAAAGAGATATAAAAAGGAAAAGGATGAAAAAGAAATTAAACCAACATATGAAAGTGTAGCTAACATGCATTTGCTTCACAAGACCAAAAACTTGCAAGGTAAAGCTTTCTCTAATCTTCCAAGCAGCCAAAATGGCTTTTAGACTCAAGAAAGAACATCTGCACTCCTAACAATCCAGCAAAGATGAGACAGAGCTGATACACTGACTGTGTGCAGATACTGAAAATTAGTCACTTAAAAAAGTCCAGAATGCACTGCTCAACTGCAAGCACAAGGGTTTTGTATTTGGCAGTCCAATGAAACCAGTCATTCAGCAAGAGAAAGAGATTTACTGACCTTTAAAAAAGCTTCCAAGCTATTTATACATCTTCCCTGTGTCCTGCTTTCACTTAAGGTGCATGCTTCCACTGCTGCAGGCTGCCACGTTATAATCTCTCCCCCTTCAACAAACCTGCTTATCTCTAAGACCACCAGTGAAAAAGGATGCAACACAGACGTGAATGCACCTTGACATGAGTTTCTGTGCTGCTCTCTGCCCTGTTGCATGGGGGGTTTTCCTACTTTTTTGGTCCACATCTGTGTTATGATAACAATAGACGGATTGACTCAACCACTGTGCTTGATTCAGCTCACAGCTAAACTTCATACTTTTGCTACCTTCTGTGAAAGGTATTTAATTTTTTCATCATCCTTCATGATGAATAATGGGTATTTATTATCTTGAAAAGTTCTAATTTGCATTCAAACTTGCAGCTAATCTCATCAATAATACTAATTCACACTTAGATAACACATTTCATCTGAAGAACATAAAGCACTTCATAATTGCCAAATGACTAAGTTTTACAACATCTCCCAAAGATAAAAAGTATTTTGTTCACAGAGGGCTTGGTCTCTATTTCAAAATGTTACCATGTCTGCATGCTGTTTGTTGTGAGCAGCCATGAGAACTGGCATAAAGCTTAACAGCAAACGATACATACATATTTCTATAAAGATTCATTTGTTGTGTTCAGCACCACACTGGAGAAAGATTTCAGCATGTTAAGGTATCATTGTGCTAAACATAACTGGTCAGTTTGCCCTGACAGTGATACTGCATTTAACCCAGCAGTTCTCAGCCATATTCAGACTCAGCATGACTGGTAACACAGCCCAGGGCCAACAGAAGGGTAAAATGAGGCAGATGCTGATTCAAAGGAAGAATCAGGAGTAGATGTCAGTCTTGTTTGTTTGTTTGTTTTTTTCTTCAGGCATAAAATCTGCTCAGTCTGAGTTAGGTGGCTACTAGTAGATTGTTTAGATCTGCTGTCTTCATCTGTAATGAATATTTTGAGGTTTTATGAGTTAGTGAGAAAACTGAATCAGAATTAATTTTCACATGTATGCAACATCACTAATTTTTCCTTTCTGTTTTCAAGGCTGTAAGTATAATGTACATCCAATCTTTGGGGCATATGACACTTGAATCAGAGCACATTCTCCTTTCCACGGAAGTGGAGAGGGACAGTAGCAGGGGAGGGAAGCAGAAAAATTCCACATAAGATTTATGTCTACACGAGAAAATTTCTAGACCTAGGCACTACCACCATTCACCTACAGAACAAGAGAAAGGAAAACACTGAGGGATGCCCTAGAAAAGAGGAGAGCTTCAACGCAATAATTCATGCCTCAAAGATGGAATAAAAAGGAAAGCATTCAGTTGAAGTTTAATAAAAGCAGTGCCAACAGATCCTCCACCAGGCACTCAAGTCCCATACTGGGTATCAGGTCCTGTCACAGCTGAACTCACAGAGTGGGGCTGCAGCTCGGCGCCTGTGTATAGAGTATGGGGTACTTGCCAGCTCCACAGCTTCTTTGCTCTGCCAGGGCTTCACCTTCTGGATAGACCCGGCCTGGCACAGGGCATGGAAGAGAGAGGGAGGATCAATAAATGTTGGAAGTGGTGCTATAAAGTGAGATTCTAGATCTCATCCCCAAAATCTATACTTGATGAAAATTAAAAGCAAGGGGAATGATTTAATTGGAAATTAATAGCCTGTCTTTCCAGAAGTGACTGCAAGAGTTGTTCACTTCCATTTTACTAATAACATTGTCCATAATCTTAATTTTACCTTGTATGCAATAATTCTGACACTCCATTCTTTTTGTACAGCACAGAGGTCTCGTACAGACAGAAACTACAGGCAAACACCATAGCAGTTAGAAATAGTAAGATTTGGTAACAGTCTTCATAATGAAATTTTCTTCTTCCTTTCTGTAGTACCTCGTTTAAGTAAATAACTGAAATGTTCTTCGCATCTATTTTTCCTGGACAATTGTTGGTTTAAGTAGGTAAACACCTACTTGTGCTACCCACAATTAAACTGTTTCCTACCCATCTGTGAAATAGCTAGTGTTTTCTGTACATTTTTATGTCACAAAATCTATGGCAGCCATAGCAACCTAAAACCAAATATATAATTGCAAGATCTAGAAATATCACAAAGGGCCAGACACACAGAAGTGTTCCTTCTAATGGCTAATGCAAATAATTTCCAAGTTGGCAATCACATACCTTGGCTAGGATTACTTTTAAATCACCGACTTCTGCATTTTTAACACCGTCTGAATGTCAGAGCTTTGGAGTGCCCTGTTTTGCTTGAAACATGTCATTTCACACTAGGAGAAGAGTATTTTTCATAGTTATGCATAGAAGTTGTCTCTTTTCCATGGTAATTTATGAAAGAGATTAAGCCCGTGTGAACTTTGCTGCGTAATTACTTGATAGTTCTTTCCCACGCTACTTTGGTAATGTAACAGAAGATGCACAACAGTAAAAGAGAGTTTTTTACACCATTACCATCCATACAAGAATATTATTACTTGTGCCATAATAAGCGGTTCTTGTAATATCAGATTTAGCAGACACGATGCGCAGATTTTGCTCTCTTATTTAGATCACCAATTTAGTTTATTGACAAATGGTGACTATCTCTCTCAAGGGTTCTTTTCCAGCTCACCATTCCCTTGGAAAGGAATATCAGCATTCCTTTTTCCACTGGTGAGCTCAAATGTAATTCTAACGTAATAGCTGTCATAGTGGCAAAGATACCCTGAGAACGTTACACCCAAAGTATATCCTAAATTATATTCAATGAATACAAAAGAGCTAAAGAGAGAACACAGGCTGTTCACAGTGGGATACTTCATAAAGAATATCTAAAAACTATTTAGCTGTTATTATTTAGCAGTAGCTAACAGCACACCTAGAGTAGGTGCCTATTATTAATACTCTGATCACTCTGTAATTTTGCCAATTTGAGCTTGAGCATAACTGAAGAACAGTCCTAAAAAATTAATTCAGTCTACAAAAAAAATTGAAACACATACAAGACATTAAAAGTAACTGCAGTGGCATAAAGATGAGGAGTTGGTAAAATAGAGCTGTGATTACAGAATAAGCCCTGCGTCGATGTGGTAAGATCTGTGAAAAGAAGCAGTATTTTGTGGTTTAGTGACCATTCAACATAACTGCCTACAGTCTTATCAAGACAGACACAACCGAAACACAAGGGGAGTGGGTGAAACATGACAGCCATATAGCCTTTCCTTTCTGCAGTGGGCACGTAGTCATCATGCCTACTATATGACAGTGGAGTTGTTGTTAAGTGAAGCAACCAGAACCTTGGAAGAGAACTGAGAAGCTGACTAAAGCAAAGATATCAGTATAATTAAGCCTAAAGGGACACTTGCTTTGTTATGTCTTGAGAGTCTGCCCTCAGAGAATATTATGTTGCACATTTGCAACAGAAAATTTTGAACAAGAGAAAGGACACCGTTTTTCTTTTTATTTGCTGAATATCTCATTTTGCATGCAGTCTCTTGGTTAAAAATTCATAAATCCTTAGCACTCAAAATTCTCAAGCAGTCCTACTTTCAACACACTTTATATTCAGTTGGCCTTATTCTTAAAAACAACCAGTAAAATTCCACTCTACAACCTATCCTGTGCTAAGGGGTTTTGCAAGCAAAACAGCTCCCTGAATCCTGGGTTACCATCATTTACAATTCAAAATGAAAAACTACTGCCAAAATTAGCTAGCTGTTAATTATATTTCAACAAATGGGACTCCAGAGGGTGTGGAGAAAGAAAGTGAAAGTGTGAAGATAATTGTTTGCATTCTTAATTATTTATGCAATGTCACAGACATGCATAGAAAAAAAAAAAAAAAAAAAAAAAAAAACAGAGAAGCAAAAGATTGGCCTACGCCCTGAGGTTCTTATAGTCTCCAAAATTTAAGTGTCGAGAACTGCAGTATTTCACAGCATCTTGTGACTGTAGTGAAAAACTGAAGCTGAAAGTCAATGAACAGCCAGGAGATAATTGTTGTTATCATTTGTAAGAAAATCTACATTCACACGAAAAAGAATTTTAGGGAGAAACCAATAATTTTCATGGACTTTAATCAATCATGACTCAGCATTTGTAATTTTTTTTTAAAAAACACTGACACGTTTGATTTTGATAGTTTTTAAATGAAACCTTTAGACTTTTCTTTTTGAAAGAACAGGCTTCATTTACAAACTGACATGAATTACCAAAAAAAAAGGAATAAATCACCCCAAACCATTTTTCTTTGGATGGAAAAAAGTGTTTCCAGCTGACCTTAACGGACAGGTTTTCTTCATCTGGGGAGGAGGGAGGGGAACAAACAAAAACACACACACAATCACACATCCATGCTATTCTAGTTCACTCAAGACTTTCCTTCATTTTCCAGTTCAGCCATTCAGCTGAGGAATCAATTATTCATCCAAATCTACTAGTTATTCCATGAGAATTTAGCAGCTAAAGTGCTCTTTATTGCTCTGAAGATTACTATAGCACTGTTTCTATTTTACCTATAGAGAATTGAATTAGTGTTTTACTCCCCTTTCAACTGGAATAGCATATTATTCGTATGATTTGGTAATTCAGTGGCTTTAAGTTGTCTGATCAAGTGCTTCTTGAAAGGGTAAAGAAGATTATGAAGTTTTAGAAATTTTAATAAATTGACTTCAAATAGAGTTTTATCTTATAACTAAATGAAAGCTTGCATTGCTTGTTCTAGAGATTAAAAAAATCATGTAACTGCAATTTTCCTGAGATTGCACAGTGCATTCCTGGTGAGGGAGAAAAAAACCCCCGCCCCCAAAAACCCCCATAGTCCCCCATTCTGAAATAGGGATTGTTACTATGGGGTTTTGTTATCCAAGTGGCAGTAAATATTTAATGAAGCATAATGAAGTCTAAATATTAAGAACCAAGGATGACATTTCTATGTAGCCGTTTTTCACACATGCAGGTTGTACTAATGCAACAAATCCAAAACCCATTATTGCTGAGCTGATCATAACATTTTCTGTGCTTACTTACTCCACTAATTGTTAACACTCTCTTTCACATGAAAAAAAGCAGGACTAACAGTATTGTTTGCAGGTAAAACATTGGAAATTATAGTACAAACATTTCTTTCAAGATACAATAGCGTTTTCGTAATTCCGAGTTGCATCCAGTAGCCATTACGGTGCTAGGGCTCCCCTGTACAGCAATATGCTTTGTCCTACACATGGAATTGTTTCAGAGCAATGCAGACTGCAAGAATGGAAGAAAGCTACTGAGGTTGCCTGCTAACTATATACATCAGGAGGCCTGTTGCCAAACAGTAGAAATCACACATCTCTTACAGCATGCTCTTCACACTGCCTCACTGCTCATCCACACCGGTTTTGTTAAAGGGAACCACAGGGAATAAGAAGAAAAGAACGTAGGAGACAGATGGTATCATCCAGTATTTCCTACAGACAGACTCCGTACAGTCTCTGACGTTTGCTGACTGGCTCCTTTCACAACTCCCCCAGCCCAATCAAACTGTCTTCAGTGCTCCCTGTCTGTCTTTAGTTAACTTCTTCGAATTTAATCCTTACTTTTGCCTTTTGAGTGCTGTCTCCTGTCCCTAATACCCCGTCAGTCACAGCATACCATACGGCAGACTGCATTCTTTCTGTGACCAGCCATCACCTCCACCAGCAACAATTCTATGACTAAAAAAATGAAACAATGAGGAAATGTATCTAAAACATGCTGAAGTATGGATATGGCACTGGAAATCCATAGCATATCACAAAATTACTTCAGATCTCCAGTGCTGTGAGATATTCTGGATACAGAATACTCATAATATAGTTAGAATCTGCATCTCACTAGTGTTCCTTCACAGCTGCCTATCTTTATAATTCTTGAAGAGCCAATAAGTAACACCTTACCCTGCAGATTGCTAACTGCTATCAAAAACAAGGCGATTTAATCCTTTAGCCTGTTGCAGCACTTAGCAGCACACCGTCTCCTTTAAACAATGCCAATTAGTATTAGTGATTCACTTTAGGGCTAAAACATGAGATTAACTATCTCATGATTTTCATTCTACCTAGTGCATACTTAAAACTGCTAGCTTACTGTTACACTGTAATATAATCCCAACCCTTTTCAAGATTCTCATTAGTCCATAAGTTATCAAAATTTGTTTTCATATTCCAGAATTGATTTCTCCGTTTTCTATTCATCTATATAAAAATATTTACACATACACTTTCTTTTCTTTTTATGTATATGTATATTTTTATATATATACACACACAGAGCTTTTTGTAATGCTATGGATACTCTGTTCTCTCCTTAAGAGAAGGGCTAAGTAAGGTAAAGTTGATGTGAAATTCTATACACACATGCAAGACAGGTTGGTCTGCTTGGAGCTGGCTGAAAGTCACAGGATCCATGTCAGAAGAAGATACATTAACAAGCTCAGCACCAAACTAAGGTGCTTACATGACTTCAAGTCAAATCAGGATGCTGGCTGCCATATAAGACCAGTTTCCTTCCACTCCACTATTTAAGAATTTGTTCAGCTATGTTCAGAATTGTCTGCTATTTCTGAATGTACATGTTATTGGCAGAATAATTTCTGTAATAATATGGAGATTATAAATTCCTGGGTCTGTCATCTCCTAATGGATTAGGGTAGATATCTGATATTCAAAATTTGAGCTATACTGGTTAGCTTTAATTGTATTCCAGGACAATACTGCAGATTGTGAATTCCTCTGGTTGGAAGCCACATACATTTTTTCCCCCCCCTATCAATTAGCATTTATTGTGGTGCTTCCCTGAGCCAATCTTGAACAGTTGGTGGTTTATGACCTAGGTAGTTTCTTCTGTTGTATTTCTTATACGTGCCAATAGAAGGCAGAGAAATATGATTTGTTCTCTAAAGGAAATCTCTTGAGTGATATAAAATATATTGTAATTGCTGCAACAAACTGCAAAGGACAGTAAATCATCTAACAATTTAAAATATTAAAAGAATTTTTGAAAGGATAATTTACAATCAAATAGGTGGCTACAGACTCTCCTCAACAGTATCACAATATGAAAGAGCACTGAAAACATTCAACATCCATGTAAAGCAGTGGATGTCAAGATTTTTAGAATTTGGTGCAAATCCAAACCCCTTCTTTAGAACTGTATATTTTTCAATTGTATTCACTGCATGCAGCACATACGGTCAAGTCCTTGAGCTAGCCAGTATCTAATTTTGCAGGAATTAAAAAAGGGATCATTTCTGAACTGACACTGCATTTACCTAGATGATTTCATCTATAGAGGAATTTATACCACCTTACACAAGTCTTTGAGCTGAACATTCTGTACCTATTATCATTATACACAGGCGGTATTCTCAGGTGGCCCGGTGACGTATGGGAGATGTATTCAATGTCAGTCTCCTTGTCTGCATTAATAATATGTGATGTATGACCACCAATCTGCTGCATAAGTATCAGACAGTTGAAGTGTTGATACAGTTAAAAACAAACAAGTGCTTGGGACCAGGTCCTTCAGGGAACACCTCATCACTTTAAAAGCTGGACCAAACTGTACATGGTGAGCTTCAGAGAGGTTTGCTGTTATGCTGAATAAAAATTCATATTAATAGTTTAGCAGCCCAGTGGGAGATGGTATGGGAGATGCTGTTGGGAACTTGACTAAAGTCAGAGGAGAAATGATCCTTAAGTTTTCAAGACCAATGTCACCAAGTAGAGCTATTAGTAGCATTCCCTTTCTCTTAACTAAGCACAATCCAGGGCAAGGAAATAAAATTAAACTGCCCAAGCATTTTATAGAATAAATCATCATATTTGTACTACAAAAGGTAACATCAAAAGTACAAGCACTTGTAGTTCAGTACACCAGCTATTCAGAACTGAGTGGAAAATGCATTGCTACATACTTTTAAACTTCAGCTTTACTGATTTACAGATTTTTGAGCCAGAGAACTAGGCAGCTAAGCATCTATTTGTGAAGCTTATGCCAGGATTACACAGAAGATGAGCCCTAGCCCTACTAAGTTTTTTTTCTGAGTTACTGTACCTTATTTTTAAGCAAGGTGAATTTGGGTGACACTAGCAAACTGGGATTTCTGTCTCTGCAGTGGCAGTAAATCCAGTAAAGGCTGGTGTAGGCATACACTCCTGCAATAAGCATATTACAGTTTGGGTTTGGTTTTTTTTTGAGGAACATTGAAATAAGGAATGTTTCCTTCCAAGATCCAAAGGTGAGTATTGAAAGAATTGTATAGTAATATATATAACACATAATATAATACCACGGTTGTAACAAAAGCTAGTCCAACAAATACGAAACCATGCTCCTCTGGAAAGGAGCAGATGTCAAGAGATATTCTTTACTGCTTCAAACCTGAAAGAAATCCAAAACTGGGAATAGAACTTTTCACAAAAGCAAATATGAATGACTGTACCTAGACAGGCAGATGATTCTCTTAGAATACTCTGCCCTGAAAATCTGCATCCAAACCATTTTACAGTTATTGAGCCTTTACCTTACAATTTCAAAATTATCTCTGAAATCATTAAGACTAAATATTCAATTTTTTTTTTTTTTTTTTTAAATGGAAGATAAGGTTCTCAAGTCATCCCATTGCTCTGGGACCTGAAGAGTTAAGAAAAACAGCCCATAATTGTGAGTTTCATAATAAAAGATTTGTCAACCCCAATGATCTCAATATGAGAAAAATTAGGGAAAGGCCCACAGGGAGATGAGATGCCAAGAATGTAATAGAGAAAACAAAGGCGAAAACATCATCAGGGAAAGCGTCTTACATAACTTATGGCAGTCTGACCTTAACAGCATTATTTGAAGAGGCAATAAAGCTTATTGGTTTTACACCTCAACCCATAAAAGCACTTAAATATATACAGGCCTTCTAGCACACTCGAGTAGCCCCACTGAAATTATGTCTCTCTGACTTCTGGTTACCAGCTCTGTTAATTTTTAGATATTATTATGTACTAAAGTCTAGCTCACTTCATTTCATTAAAACTTAAAAAACACTACAACTATATCTTTTCCTTTTCAAGTGCTAAGGAAGTGAAGAGTCTGGCCAAAGAGACATTTGTCTGGAAGGTTTAGAATGCACTTTTATGCTCAGGGAGTATAACAACTGTGTGGTAGTCCTGGGCAATGGCATTACATGAATGAAATAACACCAACCTCTGAATCCAGCACTAATAATCACACAGTGAAAACACATCAACCTCTGCAGCCGAGTATTCCACGTAGTGCCTTTCCTGCCCCTGCCACACACAGAGTCTGGTTTTATGTCCTTCCTACCCCTATTCTTAATATAAGGGAATAAATATCTGCCCACACATTTCTTTCCTCATTATCGAATGTACATTCTACATCATGGTTTTCTTGCTGTCTAATGCACCACTTAATGTGTTTCCACAGGGCATTAACCAGCTGCATTCAGTACACATAGTGCATTCACGGGAACAGCTTATTACCATATTAATTAATTTTTATTTTGTCCTTACCCTAGTCCCAAAACAATAGACTTGTTTGCAAAGGCTAACATGTCTTTGGAGCATACTTCATTTGCACGTGGTTTCCTATCATCTGTTCAAACACACTGATCTGTTCCCTGTGCCTTACCTCTGCCATGCTGGCTCACTGCAATTCTAACATAGCATCAAGGGGGCAGGGCAAAAAGCGGGACACAACCTCAACGAGGACACAAAAAAATTTTTAATTATTCTGTTATTAAGACCTGGTTAAAATAGCTACAAGAACTCTGCACTGAGGAGCTCCCTGGCCCTGAGGAAAATTACACCTTTTGAAATGTCCATGTGGTCATGATCCTCATCATCCACAAGGGAGTTTCCTGATTCCATAGAAAGATGTAGGCTTCACCCTTTGAGTTAGTACTGATCTGTCTCCAGACCTATCGAATACGTCAAGGCGATGTGGGCAATTTCATTTTCTATATGTCTTTCCTCATCATTGCCATGGTACTGGTCTGACTGTAGTTAAGATCTGTTTTACTAGAAAGTTGTCTTGTGACAGAGACTGAAAGAAAGAAAACAAAACCAAACCTACAGGTTGTCTGTGAGATTGCTTGCTTTGGCTGGAACCTCTCTCTCCATTAATACATAATTTTTATTCTCATAGGGATCTGTTCTTTCCAGACGGTATTTACTTTTACTGCATCATAAGTCACCAGAAATGTCAGACTCATTCACAATCTTCCATTATGTTTGCCTTACGTAGTCTCACCTTTGCATCAAGAGGTCTCTTATTCAGAATCTACACATTGTTACTCACTCAAGTCTAAGAAAATATTAGTACATTTTTCACATCTTTTTAACTTTATTCTTGCCCAATGCCTGCCTTTTATTTTTTTATGCCTCTCTCTCTGGTCACACAAAGATTCTTTTTGATCTCATTCTTCTAATTCTATCAGGGTTTCTTCTCTGCAGCAGTACAGCACTAGGGTTTGAGAACTCAGTAATTTCTCTGCTACTTTAATGAATTCTAAGTTGCTGCAGGGCAATTTTTCTGTGGTGCATGCCATGGTTAATTGCTGTAATTGTTCTCTTTCTTGTATTATTTATACCCTTACGTTACATTGCTGTAATTCTAATAACACTTAAATTATGATCACTATGGGTCACTGGTACACCTGGTAAACTGAAAGCTTTAGGTCAAAGATTAGAAACTAAATGTGGACTCTTAGATCTTGCTGTCAGTTATAAAACTTGAAAATAGAATCTCTCATCTTACCAGAAGTGGATTTCCAACACTTACACAACTTTTTTTTCCTTTTTGCTCTTTTAAGAGTAAGAATGAGCCATTTTACCCCACTTTAATACTACTGATTGTTTTCTTTATAGCCTCCTCTGGCTGGTCATTTCTAATTCATTTCCTCCAGTGAAAGCTGCAAATGTTCTCTTCATTTACTATAATTAAGCTTTCATTAACCCATACACATTTACACCAAATGTGTTGCAGTCTCCTTCCATGAAGATATAAATGACTCTCTTGGTTTGCTGTAATACCTGTTAGGTAGTGATGTCAAAGCTGCAGATAACGTACTATACAATACGCTGCCTGCATTTCAGTCACAACTTCAGAACTTCTACACTCACTAACAGTTCCAAACAGTACGTGCTCCCTGGGAAGACCACCCCCACCGCAACCCCTGCACACTGGAATAAGTTTTTTAACTTTTTTTGATTTGCTTATTGCTAAAAGGAAGGAAAAAAGGGGCGGGGGGGGGGGAGAGAAACAGAGAGAGAATTACAAGCCTATAGACAATATGACTGGTTTTTTTAGTTTCCTTTACAAGTTCTCTGTGTATAAATGACAGGACTAAAAGAACCTGGGGGGTGAAGAAGGGGGAAAATCAAAAAACACTGTAAGCAATCTAAGTGTGGGAAGAGTAGAACTTGTAAAAAACATCCAAAGCTGCTCCTCAAAATGAAATGGTTATGTTAAAAAAAAAAAAAAAAAGACCAAAAACAAAAACAAAAAACCCCACCAAAACCATTATTCATAAAAAACGTGATTCTATGAAAACTAAGGAGATGGAATTAATTTCCAAATGTTCAAGTTTTGAGTTTTCCATATATACAGCAATAGATGAAGTGCAGCCTTCTCTTTGTACTTGATCCAAGAGCAGGTATCAAGCCTATGCTGCAGAAACTGCCTCCCTGGTCAGTTTAGATAAGGGTTTTAATAATCCCAGCTCTGCGGGTAATAACAACAGTCCACCTTGCAATGTTTAGTCACTGAAAACTGAAGGACCTAAACTTGCTACTTTGGTCTAAGTATGAATTCAATCATTTTCATTTTGATGATCTCTGCTAAAAGCATTTCTGCAAATCAAGAATATGCCACAAGGCTCTATCTTTTTGTTCATGCTCTCTATATATGTGCATACTGCCCTTGAATCCACTCATGACAACTTGCATGTAGATTTCTCCAGCTTCACAGATGCCAATGACAGCAGAATATTGCATTTTTCTTTCATATCAGCTAATTCTGCCTTTGTAAATTGTCTTGGAAATACAAAATGTATTTAGATACAAAATTCCATAAAAGACAATGAACCAAAATAAAACTGATCAAAAATTTGTAATGTGAAAATGATCAGCCAAAAAAAATAAGCATTTTGATATGCAAGCTTCAAGTCTGTTTCACAGCACTTCATTGCTGTTGGTTTTGGGAAAGTCTCCTCCATGAATCTTCAGTATAAGTTTCTATTTTATTTACAGGGCTGGTAAAAGGACAGAGAGGTTCCATGGAGATAAAGCAGCTCAAACAAATCAAGGAACACATGTGCCTCTTTGCTGGAAAAGATACAGAAGGAAACACTAGTCCAGAAAAATCTGAAGATTCTCAGTGCCTGCAGTTATCATTGCCTAAATCATTCTGTTATGCGATGATTCAAAACCAAATGCACCCATTCCAACATTGCCAGCCGCTAAGTCATTGCAACTGCATTTTAAAGCACCTTGTTACCATCTTACAAAAATAACAAGGATTCAATCTTGCTCAACTTCAGAGGATTTAGGAAATGTTTTGTTACAGCCAGATTGTTTTTTGTTGCATCCAGATTGGATTACACTATTTCTTTTTTTGTAGATTTGCCAGCACTGTTTTTACAGATCTTGCGATAGGACCAAAATGCAACAAGAAGGAAATCTCCCCTTGGGGGAACAGGATGTCTGCTATAGCTGCGTTGTATCAGCATTTTACACTCCGGTGATTTGAAAATTGCTTTTGATACTCTTCATTCAAGATTCTGATGTGCCTGTGACTGGCATGATAGAATGAATGTCCTAAATTATATCGTTTTTACTATTTCCTAGACCAAATAAGTACTGGTCACTGGGAAAACACAAGACTCCAGAGAAAAAGTAGTTGTTTTAATTTTTTCTAATGCTACAGAATTTCTGTCCTAAATATCACAAGCTTAGCCCATCTCTATATATTTCCAAAGTGCTACAATAATTTACAGTCCAAATGCAAGTTATTGGGAACTGGTGAAAACTAATAAAATATTAAAAACTAATAAAGTAATACAGTAATGCATTGGAAAGCACAGAGGAAAAATACTAATTTATTGGATTTACTGGAGATCCCCGCACTTCAGACAAAATGGATTTTGCAGGCAATTTGAATCCCGTAGTCTGGGCTTGCAGTACATTTCCAGCTAAAACCTATGGTTTGGGACAATATTAAATATTTTTATTTTAAATCTTAGGTGTTGGTGTTATATTTCTCTGGAATATTGTTTACACCTCTGCAGAAAGCTAGTATCTCATTCCCATCCTAATTTACTTGTATTTTACATATGCTTTACACTCACATAAGTGATTGTAGGAGATGCATAGGAAAGAATATAGTGCCCTGGGTCTTATTTTCCTCTTACAACGTGTTGACTCCAGAGCCGTATGAATTCACACAGAAACAATGAAAGTCAAGTTTTCAAAACATTATGTACAATCTCATCAATGCAACAGGACTTGCATTATTTTCATTACAGTTCAATAAGACTGAATTATTTAATGCATTTTGAAGATATTAATCTTGCATATGCTTAAGTCTTCCATTGAAACTTGTACTCCTGAAATCAGTTGGGCATTACTATAAATTACACCCTACCAGAGTGGCCCCCAGGCTATTGCAGAGATTGTTTACGTTGTCTTTACTGTGATATAACATGCAAGAATGGCAGAAACTTACAGGCTTTAAATGAATTGCTAATTTTCATAGTCAAGTGAAGTATTTTAACAGAAAGCGGGTACACGATGATTTGCAGAAGTTAGTACCCCTTGCAATTAACCAGAAAGATAAATTGCAAAACTCTAACTATAGTCCTACTTAAGCCATTTTTTTGTATTAATAGTGCTAACTTTTTGGTTTTGTTTTTAAATACTCTTATTAACGGTACAAAGTACCACAGAAATATTCTGCTAACATTTTCATAGCCAAAAGAACAATTTTTGAAGATCTTAGAGTACCAGGATAACAAAGGGACCCCTGCAATTTACGGCTGCAAAACAGTCTTTCCCTCCAGTTGTAATCAAACAGAATACTCAGTAAAATAAATACTAATTAGAAAATTTTTTTGTGTTGTTTATAATTTGATGTATTCTTGTTTATTCAACAGCACCCAAAACTGAGTTTAACACGTCCTCTTCCCCAAAACAGAATACAAATCGGGAACTGTGCCAGAATTCATTTCAGACATGACAGAATGACTAGCAGTGGAAAAGGAAGCCTCATTTCTGGGAAACAGCCACAGTGCTACTGTTTTGGGAGGAGATATGCATCAAAATAGCATGCTTCTTACAGGTACACTTAAAAATAAAATAGGGAATTATAAAAGTGATAAAGAAAAACATTTTCCTGAGGAGTTCATATATAATTATTTTTCAACAGATTGATTTCTCTAAACTCACCTTTTGCCTCTGCTTTAGGCTGTCCAAATCTTATTATTTATTGCTCTAATCAAATCCCTTCCCCCTAAAGCTACCATTTTAGACATTTACAGCATAAAATAAGAATCTTGCTCTTAAAAATCTTCATTGGATCCTCTCCTCTTCCTCCCTGAGATGGACTGCTCATATAATGTTACCCGCTGTATCACAGGCAATGCCCTGGTCTAATTACGCTCCCCAGCAAATCCTTATTAAAAATCTATGATAGAATCTAGCAAGGGTAGAGAAGCAAGAGTAACAGAAGTCAGGAAACCAGAAGATCCCAAATACCAGCAACACTGAGCAAACATGCACCTGCCTGCTGAGGGTTTATTAGCCCTCAGAGTAGGGTGTCGCTATCAGGATTGGTCCGATGGTAACAGGATTAGCCAGGAGCACACACCCATGCCTTCCTAGCTGGTGCTTCCCGTGTGCCATCTACAAGTTCCACTCCCCTGTTGTGCCTGGGTGTTTTTTTCCTGACTTTCAAAAAAAGTAAAATATTCAGGTCAGGAATAATATATCCTCACCTACTTTACTGAAGCACTATTTAAATGTTTTGTGTCATACAAATGGCCTTTATTACATGCAAACCTGTTTTGTCACTATATAATGACAGCTGATTCATCTTATTTGTCAAGTTAAAAGATTTAAGAAAAATGTTGTTTCTCCATTTTTGTTGGCTATGAGTTTTTTGCTTAGAAAAAGAAAAGAATCTCCCCAACAAATTACATGTTTAATAAGAGAACACTTACTACTGTAACCTCCCTACCACGTTACGTAGGTTGCATCTGAGTAGCAGAATCCCTCAAAGCCTTTGCTCTCTAAAATGCAAGCAGAATCTCCATTCAGTTATGTCCACTCCTCTTTATGAGCGAAAAGGGAGCTGATGAATAGATGCACTGTAAAACATTATTCAAATGGCTTTTACTCTAAGTGACAAAGCAACCCTGAAATGAACAAAAAGCCTAATGAAAAGAGAAAGAAGGGAAGTGGCAGGTTTGTGGGTCAGTGGGAGAGGGGGAGGGAAGAATTTGGTGACTTCCTTTTACAAACTTGTGAGTTTGCACGAGGAGTGTTTGAGAAATGGGACTCCATCTCTATCAATAGGAGTGCAAGTTTCCAGTGGTGTCCTCAGTGTCTGCCCAGGTAGGCTCTCCTGTTGCAATCATTTTTTTTCATCTGAATACACCTGTGTATTCATTGTCAAGCTGACAGTGTAAGCAAATAAAGGCTAAAGTTTTAGCTATTCATTGTGGGTGAAGAACACACCACAATATGTATACAACAAGATGGTTCCTTGTCTTCCTTCTCCTTGCAACACGTGGGATTAACCTCCTGGTATAAGTAAGTCCTGGCAGAAGCCCATGCCTGCCTGCCTGCCGCATGCTAAGCTGCCAAGAAGTTCTAGGAAGCTGGCAGGTAACAGAGGCAGGTTGCTCAAAGAACAAAGAACTGATTTCATGAAAATGGTGAATCTTTTGTACTGCTTGATTCTCCTGGGTGTCTCTGTTATTTTGTATATGAATGTCTATTGAAAATTTTGCAGTTCCTATCACATTCCAGATTCCTGCCTGTCCCCCGTTGTTGTCCATACCTACAAATGTGCTAGTTCCCTTGCAAGCTGTCACAAACTAGCAAGTTGCCTCAGCAAGAAAATTAGATTACAAAACTGGGGGGGACAGTAAAATCCACCTTGTGCTTCCTTCCTGCAGTACAGATGTGGTATTGGTAGCTTCATAGCTGCATGTTCACCTTGAGGGTTGCTTCCTATTCACCCCCAAACATCTCGATGGCTCATACTGCCTACAGCTTGACTCTCACTGCAGTTCATCATCAGTGAACTTGCTGGCTCATTCACAAACTCTGCCATAAGCAAGCAACACCAGCAGTAGTGTTGACTCAACCAGCTTCAGATACTCACCTCTCTAAACTCAAGCCCAGCTACCAGAGAAACTCTAGGCACAACCCTTGTGATGCTATCATTCGCTTACTCAAAACAGAGGTTTCCAGTTTGCCAAAAAAAAGGGAAAAGGTAAAAATGTGAACTTTAATACACTTGGCAATAACAAATTTAATCTAAAATGCTAATGTCTCTCTCGCCACTAAGGCGAGTTTGAAGAAATCAAAAGTGCTTCTGGCAGACACAGCTCACAGCAGGGCTGGAAAGCAGCCTTCACAGACTTCACAGTCTCACTGACTTCGAACTGGACTTGAGTTTCTAGGTGCCTCCTGTGCAAAGGGGTACCTCCCTCTACGCTCTGTCATCTGCTTTTTAGCAGCTGATAAAGCCAATCCCTGAGGTACGCCCCTCCCAAATAATTCTTTCATATGGTTCATCTGACTTTTTTTTTCCTTTAACAAATATAGAACACATAAACATATCTGAAATAACATAAAGTAACAGTCACATAAGTATTCTATGTTACCAAGCTTTTAGACTATACTGATTACTGGTTGGGGTTTTTCCTCCCCATTTTCACTCCGAGCAATTTACACATCTATAAAAAGTATTCACAACACTTTATGCAAATATGATGCTTTACATGATTTATATTGAAGTCTTGCCTGTGTATATATAAAAACACAATTAGAAACACAGCTCAAGGTCACCATTTGTGGTGTATATATTTCCATTCAAATTCCTTCCATTTCTCATTTCTAGTTCATTTCATGATATCTTCTCTTTAATTAAGAAACTACCATGTACCATTTGCTTTTAAAATAGGTGTGCTTCCAGACCAGGCTGCAAGCTAACTGGACAACATGAATGGAGTAATTGTGATTAATGCAAAGGGGTTTTTTTTCAACTCAAACTAGACAAAAGGATTAATCTAGTGCTGAAATCGAATTTAAAAGAAAATATTCCAGAAAGGAAAAAGTACCTTACTTCTTTTTCTAAAAACATTTTATCTTGACCTGTCTTCCACCTAAGTTACCACTTACAAAAATAACATTTCCATGGTAACTGTTCTTTTGCTTCATTTTTAGAGATGCTGAGGAACCTCAGCTGCCACTGATATCAAACAAATCTGTGTATGCTTCACACCCCTGAAATTCATGTTGCATATATTTTCCAGTACAGGCACTAATTTTTTTTATTTGTTCTTTTTCTTTAAATTCAATGCACATCTGTCACTGAAAAGTGTTTGGGCTACATAACTAAAGGTATATGCATGCCTGACTGCATACAGAGCTGGTAAGAGAAGACTCTCAATGAGAAGTCGAAGGTAGTTAGACATATGTAAGCTTTGGAGAATGCTGCTAGTGATGTATTTACATCTTTCAAGACTAAATACCTGTAGAAATATGTCCCTAAATTTTAGAAAGGAGACAGATCCTAAACTAAAAGATCAGCACAGCTATGTGTTAACTCACCGTCATAAACACACCTTTTAATATTATGTCCCAGTGTTTAACTGTATAAAGCATTCATTACCACAGAAACTGAGGCTGAATAGGGAAACTACTAGCTACAGTAGACAGGAATTGCGTTACAGCATTTCACTCACAATATAACTCAGGACATTCCAAGAGGTTAATACCTTTGTTTATAGTTATTCAAGATATTTTATTCTTGAAGAGTGGTTATGGACTATAGCAACAGTATGAACTTGGTTCTCATGACGCAATAGAATGCAGTTCATAAATGACAGGTGAAATATGTATTCAAATGTGGATTAAAACTGTAGGTGACTTGCATGGCAGTTCCAGTAGATGTAAGAAAACCCAAATGCTCATAAAATCTCAGGGAATTATCTTATCTCTTAGGTAGTTGGCAGATTGTAGATTAGTTCCATTTCTTTGAAACTCCATAGAAAAATGGGGAATGAGAACTGGATCTTATAATATATTCAAACTCCTATGGAAGTTTTGGGCAAGACTCCTGTTATTTCCAGTTACCAAAAAATGAACTGAAACTTTTTCCAAAAATCAGGCCAAAAAAAAGGTAATTCACAGAATATTTTGTAATATTCATTACAAAAATCACTCTTCTTTTCCTATTTTTGTGAAAAAATAATGTAAAAGAGGCTGGATCAGCAAAAGACCACAGCTGCTGCTGTGATGAGCTGCTGCTCATCTTCCAGAGCCTATTCCACACAAATTCCATAAATACCACAGAAGGACTGAGACCACATAAAAATGAAGACTTTTTTTCAGAAAAACTGCAGGGTGAGACTGTCATCACTGAACAGGTTTTCCTGAAGGTTTTGTTTACGAGTTTAGAGTGAAGGGTTTTGTGTTTGTTTGTTTTTTTGTTGTGTTTTGGGATTATTTAATGAATGCAGAGATATTGGAAAACAGAATGTCAATATCTAGAAAATATTATATGTCATTTCTGTAGGCTAGCACAGCTCTTTCCCTGAGAACAGAATAAAAATTAGAAAATTTTTGCATTATCTTTGTCTAGGGTAATTCAGCCTATCATCATGCCTTGCATTTAACAATATCTGTAGATCTTTTACAACTAGAAAAAAAATTACAATTGGGGGGGGGAAAAAACCAAACCCAAACCACACACAACTGTATCAAAAGTGGTATTTTTCGGTCTCTGAAAACCTACATGCATATTTTATCTAATAAATTAAGATATTATTTGACTGCTTTACCAATACTGTAATTTTTGCTATCATTTTAAAAATAAATTTTGAATTGAAATGCCTGTACACTTCCATCTACAGGACTATTACAGCATTGTAGATGACCATTCTTCAGTAATAAACCACATTCTTTAACCATCTTGATACACAAAAGATGTATGCGTCCTTCTTGTAACAGTTCTGTAACTTCCTCCCTACATTACTGAGGCTCATGTACAGTTGTTTAATACTTTAGCAGGATTAGTATTTATGCATGCATATTGTATGTATTATTATAGAATTATACATAATGTATTACATAGTATATATTGCACATGCATCTCTTCATTGATATATAGAGATATTTTTAATGTGCTTATTTCCCTCTTCTATTCTTTTATGAACATCCTTGGCTAGAAAAACATATTGGCAAACGTTTTCAAGCAACTGAATAATCTAAATGAATCTAATTGAATATTACAAAAAAGGTCCACTGGATATCTCTTTTAATTTTTAAGCATCTTTTCATAGAACACATTTTCTTTTTCTTTCTGCTTTCTTTTCATTATTTTTCTAATGAATTCCAATGGTAATTGAATTTTGGATACCTAAACAAGATGTTAAGAACCCTTATTTTGGTGCAATACTCACCATCCACCTGGGAATCTCAAACAATATTAAATAGGTCTAATAAAACTGTATAATAGCATGCTGGGCACTGAGAGTTTTGTTTCTCATTTACAGTTAAGTTAGTTTTAGAATGTATTCCTGTTCCAGTATTCACAAAAAAATCTTATTTGAATTTCTTTAGGTAGTTTTCCCCAATACTTTCAGAGGCATTTAGTCTAAGGTAAGTTGACGTGCAAGTAGTTGCATGAAATCATGTTACTCTTAGATCACTGTGGACTTTTTTCCCTGCCCCCAAAGCAGCCTCTGAAAGAAGTGTTGATTTGCATGGCAATGTAATGGCATTTCTGGTATTTTCCATGGTGTGGAATGACTGAATCACTACAGCTTAATGTGGGCTGTGCTCTTTCATACTCCTTTTTTGTCCGCCGTCACTGTATCTTTGCTTGACCCAGTGTGATTTCTTCTCTCCCTCAGACCTCTTTCTCCCCTCTCGCTCACTCCCCCACCCCTTTTCCCTTTCATCCCCATCCCAGTCATCATCTGCTACTTGGGTCTCTATCAGAAAGCAGAGCTATGACTGTCACGAGAGCAGACAGAGGTGGCCTGGAATCCTAATGTACAGTAGAGGGTATCTAAATTATAACCAACAATAGACAGGATACAGTCAAATAATTTATTTCATGTGTGGCTAATCTAGTTACCAATTTCTTCATCCTGCTAGCCTTTGCATCTCCTGCAGACTGCTGCCCACTCACCTCTGCTCATCTGAATTCTCCCTAACATAATTTTATAATGTAATACAGATTATACTTAACAAATAAGAAAAGGAATAAAAGTTAGCATTTAAGAGTTTTTAACCTACTAATTTTACAGAGCTGGGATGGAGAACAATCAGAAAAATAAGCTGAGAAAACTAGAAGGGCAAGGATAGAGGCAGCAGACGGACACCACAGCTTATGGGAGGCTAACGTTAGAGATTTCTTTACCTGGATTGTCGGCAACACGATGGAGAGGATATTTTATTGGATTGGGCCATTAGTGAGCACCATTTTATATTGGTGGGTATGACTATAGGCATTCTTTGTTAAAAAGAGTTTTGGGTAGCTGTCATAATTCAGTGTGCCAGATACCAGATACCAGAGCAGTGACGCTGAACAATACAGAATAGAAGCACGTATGCCCTTCAAAGTGCCCCTGGAAATCCTCTTTTTATTCTCCAGCTACTTCGAAGATACCTTTAGAAAATGAACTGTAAATTTTTGAGAAAGGCTGAGGAAGGCTATTCTACTCCATGTACAGGAAGTTAGTTCTGTTGCTTTCCTTCTCTCCAAAAGACCTGCTCTAAAACAGCACGTGTCTCTTTCCTCATCTGATAAGGAACAATCACAAAATTTTGAGATAACGAAAAATACAATGAGAAGCCCATGATATAACAGAACGTGTACAGCAAAACAATGTCATTGTCAAGTTTATAGAAACAAGAATATACATGTTCTGAGAGACGCATTAAAAATCTTTCTGAACACACCGTTCCCTAGGGGTGAGAATTACATTTGCCAAGTTTGTCCTGAAAGATGTTAGATGTAAATTACATTCCTCTGTATTTATTGTACTATTTGACTACAGCGTTGAACAGCTTGGCTCTGCAACTTCCGCCATTTATCATACTCACACCAAAGCACAGAACTGCAGCAACCTGATGAATTCCCACGCGGTATTCAATGTAGTTTACCTTACTAAAGGGAAAAAAGGTTATTGTCCTCCTTGCATTGTAAATGTTTGCTATAACTGACATGTGTCTGTGTGTATCTTGATTTCATTAACAGAAGCAGCTTGTCTTGCCACTCTTTAGGTAGGAAAATGCTTAATAATTTTAATAAAGACCTCCATTTCATTTCACAATAAAATAATAACATGAAATAGCAAATCAAAGCAAAACTTCCTAAGCAGAAAATACACTTCTGTAGATCAAATGATGTTATGCTACTTCTTTATACAGCTGTCCATACAAGCACAGTAAATCCTATGATGGACTGGTCAAATTTAATTGTAATTTAAAATAAGCATCACACATCTGTTACCATAGAAGTTTTTGTGAACTTTCAGGTGATCCTTGTAACAATAATATCACAAAATACTGCTTCACAATTGCAAATCACAAAAGACATTCACCTCACAATAACTGTCATTAAAACTTTTCTCATTCTCCGTGCTTGTAATTAGCTCTATTGTGTCCATAATATCCACGTGACATTCATGCAACAATAGTATACTTGTCACACCGCACTGTAATATTAAATACAAGAAAAGGGGGTACTCAGGACACATTTGTCTTCAGTCCTGCCCTGTGTAGAGAATACATGGACCTTCACGAAGTGTGTTTTGACACTGAAATGCAAATTTATAAATGGCTACTTTTAGTAAGAAGATGTAGTCAAGAAAACCAAGTAAGTTAGGAAAGGGTCCATGTGAAAGAGGCAGTCACTAACAAAGGAACACCCTGCAATTTGATCTTATCTGCCAGCAAGAGTAACTGCTATTGAATATCACACTCTGGAGTCTCATAGAGGCAGCACGCCAGCCTAAACAGTTTTTATTAATAGGTTACTAACCTGAATATTGTAGACATATCCAAAGATGTGTCCTCACAATTTTCCTGTGCCTGTGTTGAAGGGGATAACAAAACCCATTTTCTGTAATAATATAAAATATCTGTGTGCTGATGTTGAGAACAACTGGCTGAAATACCATTGACCTACATAGAATTAGTCATATTGTGCTAACAGAGGCTCAGAGATTCGGGGAGGGCAATGGCAGGGGAGGACGGGACTTGGGGGAACACATAAAATCAGCTAACACAGTGACATTTTCATACTGGATTAACGAAACTAAATTCGCTCATAGAATTTCAGTTTAGTACAGTCCTAGCAGAACAGAAAAAGTAGATTATTTTTTTTTAAGTGAGAAACAAGAATCCTTATCTTTCTGTTGAGTCTTCCAGCAAGCCTACTAATTATTACAAGGTCTTTTAATACTATGCTCCTGTCTTATAACCAAGGCCTGCAAACTCACTCAAATAGGCCATGAGAAATCAGAGGATTATGAGTTTCTCTCTTAATTCCCAGGTGGTAACAGTCTGTCTAAGAAAAGTGCACACATAGCTCCCATTACCATATTATCCCCCCCACCTTCCAGCCTTTAATGAATGTCACCTCCAAATGCCTTTGCAATAGCAGGAAGAGCCTATTATTCTCAACCTGCTACGCCTACAGATTCAGCGGCAGTGAGGCACCTAGCTCTGGAGGGCTTACTGATATCACAGAACTTCTGCTGCTTTAGCTGGGCTGGGAGACTTTCTCGTGGAGAATCAGAATGTCGTGGCAATGAAGGTCTTTTTGACGGCCTACGTCCTTCAGCTCTCTCTTTCCATAGCAGAGTTCCACTAATACAGGAATATCAGTGGAAACTCTGTGAATGTTTCACATCCACATGACCGTACCTACAAGGGAGATGGCAAACCTCTCCCTTCCTCATTCTTCTTAGTCACATCATTTAACAGCCTTTCTTCCATCTACTCTTTTTCATCATTCTAATATAACTGTTCAGCTCAGGAGAACTTTGACCATAGAGCTAGATGCTGTACAAAATTCTAATTATGCAAATCTCACCCATGTTGGCACTGTGTTGAATTTTTCTTTGCTCCATTGTCCTGCCTTTTGGAAGTCATTTATTCTGGACCAAATCAGTGTAGTAATGCTTTAGCTCCACTTTGAAATGTGAAAAACAAGTAAGAATTGGGCCAATTGACTTAAGCATTTAAATCCACGGGTTTATTCACATGTATAGAACTTGGTTTTGCCTTTTATTTTTTTATTCACACCTACATATGTATAGTACAGCAGATCATATGTGCACTACACTCTAAGACCGTCTGCGTTTTTTCTGTATTTCCTTTCTACTTCAGACTGAATTCTGTTTCCATCTGTTCTTATGGCTGTCAGCCTGCAGACATTCTAATTTTGTGATCACCTGTTCTCATGTAATCCTCATTTCTTTTAGCATTTCTTCTTCTTTTCTCAGAAAAATCTATATGCTTCTGACATCTGTTCCCCACCATTATCTTTTATGAACTCCCAGGCAAAAACCCATTCAGAGATGTTGTCAATGTCAACCTGCTCTGTCAAAACATTACGCTTGGCATGTCTGACAGCCTGCAATGTGCTGACCTTCACTGTGTCAATGACCTTGAACAGTATCTTTTTATTTCACAGCTCTTGTACATACTGACTTTAGCTTTTCTTAAACAGTAAAATCACTAATACAATCCAGTACCCATTACTGACCTGACGACCCTGCACATGAGACAGGAACTAATGCTGTCCTTATTTAGTCAGTGAGAAATGCAGCAGAAACACGATAATGGCTTGACTCAGGTAGGTAATGAAACCAAAATACTCTTGCCTTTTCATCTGAAAGAGACTGAAATATCTTTTCCCAAGATCACAGCATGTGATCATGTGTGATTGAATTCAGAAGGGACATGGACATTTCAAATCCCAATACTATGCCCTAGAAACTGGACCAATTTTTCAAAACTTACTCTTTTGTTCTGTTAGGATGCAAATTGTAAGTTTTCACTCCTGAAAGGAAGAAAGCTCCTTCATTCATCATGAAAATAACTTGGAAGTGAGAATTCACAATCTCCCAGGAATATACTTATGTTGTACAAAATAAATAGAAAGGTCAATTAAGTGTCCACAAAACAGATAACCTCATTCACTGCAGAAAAACAAGATTTGGCAACCTACGTTCTTACTGTAAGAATAGTCCTAAAACACTGTTTCTCAATCAAAGTTCCAAGCATGAAGAGGCACAAAGGCCTTCACATTCTCCTACATTTTCATAGCCCTGGCATTAAACAGTGCATAACCTGTAAGCACTTCATTTGCAACTGTCAGGCTAATGAACAGTGAACTGCAGAACATTTCTCTAACTGGAGGTCTAACTGACTCATAGTAAGTGATATTAAATGATCTCCTGGCCCTTGAGCACTGTAGGGACATATAGATTTTAACATTAATTTTATCTGTATTCCCTGTAGCAGCTGTCCACATTGTTGCCATCTTAAGAAGACATCTTCTTTATTTTAAGAAAAAACACTGTTCAATGACTGCCAGGATAAAAGAAACATCAATTTTTATAATCTCTATTACATATGCAGAGATTTGTCATGGAATGCTTCTTTCACTTTATGCTTTAATGCAACCAAAAGCGAGTGTGCTACTCTGGGAAAACTGGTAGATGGCATTTGTTATTAGAAAGATATTTCCATTTTGGAGTGCACAACTAGCTGCATTTTCCAACAGTTTCTGCAAATGAAGCCTTCTCATATGCCTTCAATGATGCCTGCTTTCAGAAATTTGAACCAAAATTTTGTTAAAGTTATCATATTAATATCATTTTACAACATTGTCAGTAAAGGACAAATTCTACTGTTTTATTATTACTATAGATATTGTATATAGCTATTATATTAATTTTATAATTTATCATTTGAGATTGCTTTGCTGAAAATGTAGTCACCTTATTTAAAAAAATAACAGTACTGAGGTTTTTTCCTCTGACATGTGCAGGTTGTAATTGCCTCATAGTAGGTATGATAGCTTCCTTTGTGTATTTATCAAACCTGACTGCAGAGTTTGTGGTAGATTGCTAATAAGCAGTGAAGCTAAAAATCAGGACCCTAATGCTTTTCATCTTTCTCAGTAGCTGCACCAAGGAAAGGTCAATAGGTAAAATGGAAGATTGCTCACTCGCTCTTTCTTTCTGTATGTACTGGTGTGTGTGCACGTGTGCGAGTAAACAGGAAAGTGTTAATCAAATAAAACAGCTTTTTGCCACTGGTCTTTCCTTATGGTTCCAGGCTAGTCTAGAGAAACTGCTAGGAGACGGTTTAGCTTACTGTTGCTGAATGCAGGCTCCTATGGCCCTGGAACATCTCCTTCCTCCTGAATTTGCTGGCATAGAGCTGTACAGAGATAATGCTTCCATCGTTCCTTAAGATATTTTCCAGGGGTTTGGTTTTGCTTCTTATACTGATATGTTCCAAAAGCAGAATCTGGTAATGTGTCCTTGTGGGGATATAGAAAAATCATCACAGAAAGAACATAGACCCTATACTGAAGGTAGATCATGTTATGATGGTAATTACTCCTATTTACACTTATACGTGAGATACATATGAGTCACACCTCCTCTAACACAGAAAGTTCACCACAGTTTTCCCAGCTCTTTTACCTTTCCTCTTAAGGACCTGGGGATCCCTTTCAGAAAAAAAAAGACTGTATAGATCTAAAGAAAAAAAATGAAAAAAGAAAAGGATAAAAAGGGGGAAAGGGGACGAAAAAGTAATTTGAATTTTTTTTTTTTTAAAAAGCAGAACAATTATTCTCTTCTTGTAGGAAACAATTTCTGATAATGAGCTCTCAAGCAGGAACCTTGTTTTATTCCTAATTGCTACATAGTATTGAAAAGACCAGATATACTACAATTGTCAATTGTTTGTTTTAACAGAGCAAAATTTCTCTCTACCTTTTAAGACGGACTAAAAAGGGGGAAATAAATATCAGCTGCAGTGCATCATTGACTATGATTTGTAGTTTAACCATCACATTAAATATTTTAATTAAAACTTGAAAAACAAACTGCAGTATTAGTAATGCAGTAATCATCTACAGGTTGTCTGCTTTTTTAACTCCAGCCTTCTGCACTCAGGGGAAATACAGTTATCCTATATTCATGAAGGTTTTACTAAAATAATTTCCTGAGCCTACAGGAAAGTCTTAATTACTTAACCTTAATTTTAACTATTGCTAAAAGACAATCAATTTCATCTTATCAACAAAATAGGTTACTTTACCTCATCGAATGTGTCTGAATATTAATGGTGTCTTATTTACATATTCTTCCTAATTAGCAGGCATGTAAATAAGGAAAAAATGAAAATAGCACTTGAATGAATGGGAGAAAAAAAAAAAAAAAAACAAATTAAGGAAACTGAAAAACTTGAAGAGAATGGCTAAGAATACAGGGGAAGAGAGAAGTGCAGTACTCCCGGGGTAAAGGTCTCGAGCACAGCTGCGTGCCTTTGCTCTGTGTTTGCAAATAAATTTATCAAAATACCATCCTGCATTTATGTAAAAACATAACCTTTACTGTCAGTAGCAGCAATGATATCTCATCAGTCAAAACCCTGGCATTCCAGTCTTAAACTATCATCAAGTAGACATATATGGGTACCATTTGTCTACATGGAATACACCATAAATATAAGCAATGCATGATATTATTATTTTGTAACCAACTCACCATCCCAAGAGCTTTAGTTTACGTGTAACATATTTCATTCCTCTATGGAAACATTAATGTAGGTGTCTCATCTGATGGTTCAGACTTCCATGTTTGCTTACCCTCTATGCAGTCTTATGGAAATCAGCATGATAGCTTAGCTCTGACATTAATACAGGCACAATGTAACCCTGCTCAGAAATTGTAAAACTGTGTAAACCCACTTCAAATTTAAGGGTGGAGCAATCTTTCCCATGTCGATAGGCTGAGTATATCCCTGTTATTACAAGTGTCTCATTCATACCGTTACTTAAAGACAGGTTTTTCAGCTTTCCCCAACATTAGCAATTTTGTGGCCAAACAAGTTTTGCATTCTACAACAAAAAAATTATAAGTTATTAATATTTGTATGTATATTTGCATATATGTTTGCATATCTATTCACATATATACACCCAAAAGACAAAAGCTCTGAGCTGTTCTGATAAATATATTAAAAACAAATACTGAGACATTCTCTTACTCAAAACCTTTGTTTGCATTGTGTTACAAATTTGGCTTTTGAGAGGCTGAGCATCATTAATCCTTTTTCATATCTGAGAATATCCGTAAAAATTAAATGTTCCATAGGCATTTCCTGGTTAACTATTTTGCTTAATCAATCAATAAATGGAGTAGGACAGCTCGGCTGGGTACGACTGCAGTATTTCTCTTGCCTTTGAATTATATTTCATCCAGATGTAATGTTTTTCCCCCTCCCTTACTTTCCTCCAGTTGTAGAACTCAATTTTCAAGTTCCAATGATTTCATCACAGAAAACAATACAGCCTTGACAATAAGGTTTTATTAACTTTTATTGTTCTAAAGCCTACATCTAAGATGAAATTCCACGATGTTAACTGTCAAAGGTTAAAAAAGTGATTGCTGCTCCTAATGAGTATCTGAAAGATACTCAGTTGTATTTTCCCTTAATACACTTAATACTGAAAGAAAATACAGGCTTACAATAACTGGAAGTAGAAGACTTTTAAAAGCAAATCCACAGTGCAGTCATTTTTTCATTTTCTCAGAAACTAGACCTTAATTTAAAGGGAGAACTTCCATAGTTAAACAGTTTTTTCTTGTCTTCTCTTACCTACTCTATTTATGTAAATTTTCCTATTAGTTTACATATCTAAAACTAAATAGCAGGCTTGCACTTTATCATGAAGGAGAGGTACAACATTTCAGCAGGGGTTTCTTCCTGCATTATCACTGAATCACACTGAACTTCCATGGGAAGCATAGCATGGCCACTTGTTTTAAAAAGCAACGATTGAACGGGTCAGTGCCTCAGAGAGATAATGATCTATATGTCATAAAACAGCTTGACCTCTTCCTTACTTATTTTGCTGCAAATTCTCCAGTGAACCCGTTGACAAAGCCTAGATGAGGGTTGTAAGAAGGTGTTTTTTTCAACACAGAATCACAGCCTAGAATCCTCTTCTCAAAGTAAATTTCTGCCTCCATTTTTATAAAACACAGACAGAAGATGAGGTCCAGGGATGCAGTAGTAAGGAGACCAGGAGGCTTAATGAAGCCAGGATAGTGGTTAGGGAACTCTTTCTAGAAGGGAAATCTTGAGTCATAGCCTCTGATTATGTCAACTGAATGCCTTTTATGAAAGGTGACTGTGCTGGCTTTGGCTGGGATAGAGTTAATTTTCTTCATAGAAGATGCTATGAGGCCGTGTTTTGGATCTCTGCTGGAAACAGTGTTGATAACACAGAGGTGTTTTAGTTCCTGCTGAGCAGGGCTTACAGAGAGCCAAGGCCTTTTCTGCCCCTCACCCCACCCCACCAGCGAGTGGGCTGGGGGGGCACAAGGGGCTGGGAGGGGACACGGCCAGGACAGCTGACCCCAGCTGACCCCAGGGATGTCCCACACCATATGGCGTCATGCTCAGCATATAAACTAGGGGCAAAGCTGGCCGGAGGGGTGGGCTGCTGCTCAGGGACAGGCTGGGCATCAGTCTCTGGGGCGGGTGAGCAATTGTTTTCATTTTCATCACTTGTCTTTCTTGGGTTTTATTTCTCTATTTTTTTTGACAGTTTCCTGTTCATTACAATTTATTATTATCATTATTATTATTATTTTATTTCAATTATTAAACTGTCTTTATCTCAACCCATGAGTTTTCTCACTTTTCCTCTTCCAATTCTCTCCCCCATCCCATTGGGGAAGAGCGAGTGAGCAGCTAGGTGGGGCTTGGTTGCCAGCTGGGGTTAAACCACAACAGTGACCATTAAAAAAGGGGGCATAGTTACAGGCCGCGATGGAGCTCAAACCTACTGGTCTATGTTCCACCACACATCATAAAACTCATGGTAATTCACACAAGAGCTCAAAAATTTAGGTTGGGTATGCTAATCTTCCTATCACTGATAAGATAGTAGTGCAACATTTGGGCCTTTTAATCTGCAAATTGTTGTTGCTCTGGAGCAGAATAGAGGCAATCTTTGTAGTCAGAGAAAGTGCACTACTGTCTGCACATGGGATGTGATCTGCCTGCCACACATCACAGGATGCAAGGGGTGAAGGAGAGTCTTGTTTCCAATCAAGTCATCATCTGAGTTCCCACTGATGACAGCAGTACCAAACTTCAGCTCAGCTAAGAATACCAAAAAACCCTCTTACCCAGTGATACAAATAAGACTTCGTTACACAAGTCCTGAAGTGGACATTGGTGATATTTTGATTTGAGAAATTCAGTTACCTTCAACACAGGCTACAACCTAGAACTTCTATGTTTTGGTTCTCTTCCATTAAAAAACTCAAAAACTATATAAAACTAAACATAATTCCATGTGTATTTCCTTGTACTGAGAATCCAAAATAAATAAAGGTTCTTACTCTCATTAACTTTGTTTCCTTTTTTAAATATCAGGTTCTACTTCATAGGCTCAGCGACACAGCATATAAATGAGGCATGAAATGAAAAATCCTTGCCTTCCTAGTGGGGCACTAATGACGCTCACTTGTGGAGTGCCAGGTTAAGATACCCACTGCCAGAAACGGCCAAATAGGCTACCTAGTACTGGGATGAACTGTAAAGCAGAACAAGGCTCGGAGGAGACCACCAAGGACTCTTCTCTCCCTCATTTGCTGTTTGTACCAGGGCAATTACAAGAGCAGGGCCTGCAGGCAAGAACTGCTAGATGTTCTTTCTAAACCTTCTGAAAGAAAAAAAGGACAACATAAGGACATTGGTCTGTAAACCCTTTTCACAGTGAACACATGTTGTCACTCTTCTAATGTGATGTTGACATTTCATCTTTTCTGTGCTAGGAGCTCTGGGAGAAGCTATGCTTTATCCTGCTCCTTTAGTGATAAGAACGGGGAAATAGGTATGCTTAGCACATGACAGAGAAGTGTTTAGCAAAGAGACTATATAGTAACATGTGACTTCCTAGGGTAGGAACTGCTAGAGGATTTACAGACTACAACACCAGAAGTGTGAAGCACTAGGAAAGAAAAGGAGGAATGGTATACATTGAGATGCCTAGGTCCTTTGTAAATTCAATAGTGAGGAAAGAGTTTTAAAGGAGGAAACTATTTTTTCATACCCATGGAGAAGATAATGACTTTTCCTTTAAAACTCCTTAAAACTTGAAAGGAGTTATACTGTGCCTCCACAAGCTAGCTGTGAATACAAGTAAAGCTACTTCTAGAAATCATTCTGTTTGCCCATGTTTTTCTTATATATATATTAAAATAAATATTTTGATCATCTAAACAAAACCACATTAAAACACTAAAACATTCAAAACATAATCTAAAAAAAAAAAATTAATATAGGAAGCATAAGAGTTTCTGGGAGGTGGGGAACAGTTCTTTAGGCTTTTTTTTTTTCCACCAGGCACAGATTTTGAAGAACCATGAACATGAGTCCACAACAGAAAAGATCATTTGTCTCAGTGGTCAAACATCTATCTGTACAACTAGTTTTAGTGTTCTTTTAGTTTTCTTGCAAAGTCTGTGATGTTCCACACTTGTTCCTTTTCCTAGCTCAACAGCATGGTCAATCCTTTTATTCACCAGGCATCTGTAGGAAGCTGTGACTCAGTTTTCCTTGTAAAGGATTAGGACCTGCTGTAAACCCACTGGAATGCATACTTCAGGGATCTGAATTGCTTTACTCAGCATTTTTAACAAATGCACACCATAGCGAGAGAAATACTGATTTAGTTTACTGCTATATTCTTTTTCATGGAACTAATTGCACTACACCACACCAACAAAAACTTAATCCTCATAATGCATTCCCTAGGCACCCCTATATATTTACATATGTTTGTGTCCATTTGTTGCATATATTTACATGTGTTTAGAAATCAAAGACACCATTCTATTGTAAATAAAAAGAAACTCATTCACGGATGTCGCTGGTATCTCTGGAGAGCTATACCTCTTTTTAAATCAGGTAAAAGTTGTTTGGGTTAAATAATGTCTGTGAAACACACAGACATGAACTCAGCTGCCCATCACAACAGGGTATAAGTGGATGGAAGATGTTAATGTACTTGAACAGAGGAGTCCCTGTACACCCTGACACGTTTAGTGGAATAGCAAGTGAATGAGCATGCTGTTAGTCCCAGGGAGGGACAATTTACAGTCAGTCAGGTCTGTAATGATTCCCTCTACTTACGAGGTTTCAAACTAGGAGTTATACAAGTAGTTAGACTGGGTAATTACAACCATCTCTCCAGCACTACAAACTATAAATAGATTAATCACTCGGCATTCTGTTCAGGTTGTCTGCTTTTTCTCTTAATTTCTTTTGACCTTTTTCTTTAATCTGCTATAACCGGTTGCCCAAGGCTCACACATATATGTATCTACACCATTCAATTTATAGCTTGTGCTTATCTTTCCATCCAATGTAATCTGATGCTAAATTTTTTCTTCAGTTTTGATTTGTCAGCTTGCATTCCTTTTAAGGTATTTTTGTGATGTAAGCACATGAACAAAGACTTTTATCTGAATCTACCTTTTGTTCAAGCCATGTAAGCCATGCATAGACTATAAGATTTCACAGAACACAACGAAAGTTGAAGGTTAGTTACTTTGAATCAAACGTTCAGTTACTACAAGCCCTAAGTGGTTGGAGTCTTTCTAAATGTAGTGCAAAGCTGATCTTCAGTAATTTGTACCACTGCAAAAACTATTTCATGGTTCCTACCACTAGGGTTCAAAATCTCCCTTGCTGTTCCAATGCGTGATTAAAAGTAAAGCAATGCTTCAACATTTTCTTATACCAGAATTGTAGTGCTTTCACAAATAAAAAGTTTCCTGGAAGGGAGAGCAAGTATTTTGTAACCTTCTAAACTCAACAAATACACACACTCAGGAATGACCTAGATTAAAAAAAAAAAAAAAAAAAAAAAAACCAAAAAAGCCCAGCCCAACACTTGTCAGAAGACTCCCTGCATATCTACATAAACCAAAAAATGGAAGACGTTATGTTACCATCTAAAAAATGGTCAGAGGTGGTAAATTTCCATTAAGCAGCATTGCAGCATACTCCACTTTTTGCCATCTCTATTCCTAGGTAAAATAAGCAGTTGCTCAGGGTGAGGGTGACAAAACAATCTGATATCATTCTCCTTGCTCCTGGAAGCCTCATGTTTGCTGCTGCTTCTACGAACACTAAAGCAGGTACTAGTTATGTGAGACAACTGCTACTACTGATATCACTGTGTGCAGTGTGTGTGTCAAGAAATAACAGAGCATTCCAATGCGTTTATGAAAATGCCAGCTTTTAAGTTTTTCTGAATCAAAACGTCTTTAAAAAGAAGAAAATATCTTCAGAGCCTTAGACTAATGTTTTCATCATCTTCTGTTTCTCACATATCTCCACCTGCCTCATAAAACTAGTAATATAGTGTATACACAACCACGGGTCAGTCCATAACTACATTCAAGCAGTGCAAAGTAGAAAAATTACCCCAAAGCAGCAATAAGAAACAGCATTTATACAGAGAGACAAGTTGTGGGACAGTCAACCTGATCTTGATCACAGAAGCCCGTTAAACAAGGGTGTACTGAAATGCAAATATATAATTTCCACAAGTGTTTCTGTGAATACCTGTTGAAGAAATTTTCTTCAAAAGCTATTAAAGAATACGTTGGTTTTGCATCAAACCATACATAAGAACACAATGGGCTCTGTTAAATACAGACAAGGGAGAGGAATAAGCTTGTTAAAAACATAACTGTATGAAACAAAGTTGTGCATTTACCACTGTTTGACTGTAATTATGACTTGTAGAAAAACAGCATGTTCCTTGTGAATTAATAGGGTGAATGCTGAATTCTCTTCTACTTAAAGCACTTTTCATTTTGGTTTTAACCCTTTTTATTTCCATTTGAATGTTTCGGAGGGTTTTATTTTATATATGGCAATGTATTTTCAGTAAGCACATGACAGCAAGAAGGAAATAACCAGGGACGGGTGTAAGCATTACATGCACTCTAGCATGCTCTACTGGTAAGGTCTCACTAAGGCTTTGTGGTCAACAGATCAATGGATCAACAATGGACAGTGAAGGATGGAGCTTTGCAGGTACTTAGAAACACATCCAAGACATATTTGGAACTTCATTTAAAAATCTGGTTTCATAACCATTTCTACTGAGACGAATAACAAAAGAGGAACAACCTATCTAAATGCACTCAACGACTCAGGCACAGCCTCACTTTTTTTATTCATAGGAATGTCATGGAAGTAACCGGAATTACATTTTAGATCAGGTCAGAGCAGAAGCACCTTGTTACTACAGCTATAGGAGAAAACACTGAGCAACGGAGTGACAAACTGTTGATAAGAACTCTGCTGAAATGGGACAGTTGCAGAATTTATATACTTCTAGATTATACAACTCCTTCACCAAAACTCAGATAGGCTGAATATGGTAAATAACAGCAACTGAAAACCTTCAGATGAAGAGACTCAAGACAGCACATCCTTTTGCAAGAATCCACTCCTTTTACAAATAATCCGCTCCTTTGTTAATTAAACGGTGTCTTTTATGATGATTATAATTAACTTGATCATATCTTGACTGGCAAGACCATTAGCTGCAAAGGTTTCTTAACTAGGGAGGCCTGCAAAGGCCAATGAGTTGTTAACTGTTTTGCTTCCACAGGAGGCTATGGCTGAGATAGGGGATATGCTGTTTGGTGTTGTAATTTACTTAAACCCAGACTTTTATAATCCCAACCTACAGCTTTGATGCCACAATGATTTCTGTCCCATACAGCTGTGTAGTATAAAAGAAAACTCTGCATTTGCTAGAGCTCTGGAGAGGAGAGTTGGATAAACCCAAAACCAATGCCCCTCTTGGATTTCTACTCAGTCTATGCCAGCACTGACTGTTAGACACCAAATGAGGATGCCATTGCCTGAGTCACAGAAAACAGACACATTAGAGAAACTCCAAACATTCAGGAGTCAAATTCACCAAATTCACGCTTGCCCTCCAAAGAATAGCAATTGGCATCTTGCAAATACAATGCATGGGTTCCTTTCAGTTGTTTGAACTTCTGAGGAACCTGTTGCCATGTTTTGCTCTGCAAAGAAGGCAACTTCAGCTTCCGCTTCAATACAGGAAGTTGTGTTTCTCACAGGAACCCACGAATCCAGGAGATGAAAACCATCAGATTTTACAGGCCAGATAATATTACTTCCACAAATAATAGGCATCTTAAAAGAACTACATAAACTCTGTGCTAAGTTGAACTGTATATATCACTCATTTTTTGATACAGTAACTAAATCAAAAGGAGATTGAAAAAAGGAGATAAACTTAAGGAAAAACAATTTATATGAAGTTTAATTATGTTTTTTTCCTAATAAAATGAAAACTCAGGAGCAAAAATAACCTTGTGAAATGAACAAAACATGGTTTATCCTATTTTAGAGAGGTTTAATTTTTAACTTTTTTAAAATTTCAATGTTGAACTGTTTCTCTCTTGAAATGTGCTAATATAGAATGTGAAAATGTTCGTTTTAAAAACTGGAGGTCGAAACTTTCTTTGCAGTCATTTTTCTTTCTTTTTTTTTATTCTGAGATTTTTTTCAAGTGAAACTATTAACAAATACTGATGTCGAGACAGTGTCGGTCCACTGAAATATTTTTTTTTCCTAACCTAGATACTTCCCTTTAAAGCTTAACTTACTCCTATGCAGGAATTGTGATAATAGGAGTGAGTTTTGTCAGTGTAGTGAATACTAATAACCTCATTATATGTTTTGTCTACTAGTACTTTGCTCAACGAGCTGCTTTATGCTTGTTTAAATAGTTTTGCGGCATAAAGTTTGATATTATTTCCTATTTCACCATATTTCAGAATAATATGGCCAGCTTTACATTTTTAGAGTAGATCTAGAAAATATTTTAAAGCACTTTGAAGACCATTTCCAGGGCATTTGATTACCTAACTAAAGAATGAAGATCCAAAATGAGCTTTTCTAACATACACACTTCAAATCTATCATCAGAGGCTTCCAGTTTGGCACTGTAATCTTACTGCGTCCTTGGAGTCTTGGAAGAGGGAGAAGTGGGGAGGGAAGGTAGGTAACCAGAAAATCCAATATGTTTCAGGAAAGGCTCTTCAGAGAGAGTTAATTTGTTGTTCTCCTCATTGACTTTAAGTAATTTAGTGCTGGTGAAAGGTGCCAGCTGAAGACACAATAGACAAGTAGGGAGCAGCTTGGGTGCAGCAAGCCTCTGACCAGAAGGGAACCTTCCAGCTTGATGTCCCTCTTGGCTTTTGCCATCTGGCTCTTACCTGGTTTCACTATGCTTCTGTAGCACATACACTTTTTGAGGGAGAGGCTCACTCATATTTTTTTTCTAGGTACTGAGATCCTGACAGAAATTGAGGCCTACAGATACTTCTGAAAAATAAGTACTGCCCTGGCATAAATTCCCAGTATCATTTAGTCCCAGGAAATGAATTTTGCACCACAGGTTTCAAATACATCCTAGCTCTTTTTAACAACAAATAAATAAATAAATAAATCTTGAGGCTAGAAAAACTTCCCAGGAACAGTTTACAAAGATTTACAGTAGAAATTAAGGAGCTTGAGTCCTTGACCTCCAGTTCTGTTGCTGTATTACACTGTTAAATTCCCAGTGTTTATCACTATCTATATCAAAATGACATCACATTCCTTTTTCTGTTACAAATTAGATTTAAGCCAGAGCTTTTAGCTTCAAACCATTCTGAAAAGTGCATGGATGTATTGATTCCCGTAAGACAGGGCATCAGTTTTTCACCTTTTCTATACATGTTACTGTATTTTAATGGTTTTCAGCAAAAGGAGCACCAGTAAGTAAATTGATTACTGTATGTGTGATAACAAAAGCAAACCGATTCTAAATAATTCTGAAAAAATAAACAAATACAAATGAGAAATAACGGTTTGTCTCCTTGAATCTCCCACAATTTAATTGATGAATATGTAAATGAATAATAAAACTGTCCTGCACCAAACCTGGGGACATAATTTTTAGATCATCTTCTGAGCTATTTGAATTTTGCTAGAAATAATGACCCAACAAATTGCCAGTCAGAAAGCACCTGAAGGTCCAGTGTTCTGGCCATCTTCCTCTTCTCTGTCAACACTCTCTTTTCCTACCAGTTCCTCACCACACCCGATTGATTACTTCCCTAAAAAAAGAAAATATCATTTGTGCAGGTCAGTTAGTTTCCTATTCCCTTGTACCAAGCTGGCACAAAAAGATCCAAGTGAAACCACAGACCTTTACCACACTGCTCTTTAAATCTCAGCATCTGTACAATCCACATTTCAGCATTCCTTGTTGTCTTCAGTGTTAGCAAAGACTCAGCGTATTAACCACAGTAAATGCTAATTTCTTAGCATTATCTGCTTAGCTTTCACACACTTAATTCCTTTTATTCTTGTTGTGGGGAAGGAAGAGGAGAAAGTGGAGCAGATTTCAAGTCTTGAATATAGAAAGCATATTATCATCACAGCTTTCTGTGCTAACATGAGCCTTGACTGCATTAGAACACATTAAGAATCCATCAACAATATGGATTGCAGAAGTAAAAAAAAAAAAAAAAAAAAAAACCCACAACAACAACAAAAAAAACCAAAACCATTAAACAAAACCACCAAAACAGACGCATGGAAAAATAAAAGTATAATAGCATAAAAGTTACCACCAAGGTTCTTCATCCTCAAAATACTAATAAATATTTTTTGTTTCCTAAAGAGCTATTTAAATATTTACTGGATCCACAAATTAAACTCTGAGTTTGGGTGTCCTAAGACTGTCAAATGAAAACACATGCACAAAGCCAGAGAGAAAACTTTGTTTAGGTTGCTTCTTTAGATAAATCAAGTACAAAGATACGCACTGAAAAGAGCATTATTGTTACAAAGTAAAAGGAAAAAGTCAGTGATGCCAACTTTAAGATGAGTGCAACACCAAGGGGGTGTCAGAGGTACTTTGTGACAGGGGGAGATGAAGGCATCAGTGTTTATTTTCCTTAATACTTCTATCCCTGCCCCCTCCTTTGCCAAACAACTTTAGAAGGTGTTTTGTCTACGCTGTTAGCTATTTTCTCCACATCTCCCCTCACTTGGAGTTCTTTCTGTTCATGCCATCTGCCCCTGCTTCACTGTCATCTCAGTTCTTGCTGTTTTGCTGAAGGTCAGCCCAGTCCTAGCCATTCATTGGATTGGCAAGATGATAGAATTGATCTGTCCTGTGGCATAAATCTATAGATGTTTTTCTAATGAACTGGTAGATCCAGGAAACACTTAGTAAGGCTCCCAATGCAAAGTGCAACCCTCATTTCATTGTGGAACTGGTGTAATACCAAACATTGTGGGAATTCTGCCCAAGAACTTGAGGCATACAAAGCACAATGCTGGATTGCAGGTGTACATATGCTACTGAAAACTATGTAACATCCCTCTGGCCCCCTCAATGCTTAAATAATGCTTTTCTCAGTTATCCATGTCCTTTTTGAATTATTATTGACAGTATTTACTCTTCTCCATAATTTGTGAAGAGAGATTTTTTATTCACTTTAGCTCATGGAAACTTTTAGTGCCTTTAATAATTAGCTGGCATTGATTTCATTTTTTTTAAAGGAAGAAAATTTGACAAAGACACCTTTGTCAGTGTTTGTTCCTGTGTCTATGGATAAGTTCTTCCTACATCAACAGCAATTGCAGTATGAGAGCTGCAATAGTGTTTCAAGGCTATGTCTTTTGCATTTCCATTTTCAGATGTATTGTCTACATTGCCTTTTAATATCTACTGTAACTCTTGCTGCAATTGTATATATACTCTGTGAACTCTACTGGACTTATTTGTA
The DNA here is from genome assembly GCA_031468815.1 of Morus bassanus. Lineage (NCBI taxonomy): Eukaryota > Metazoa > Chordata > Aves > Suliformes > Sulidae > Morus > Morus bassanus. The sequence goes on from CM062583.1 coordinate 12,817,792, forward strand.
AAAGACAACCTATTTTGCATAGAGAAAGACTTTATAATGAGCCCAGTGCTGGGCAGTGAGGCATATAGACCGCTTGCACTGAATTTTCCAGAACTTGATGATGAGGGCCTTTGGTCCAGTTAGATTTCCTCTATACAGTAGTCTAAAGCAAAGTAACAAAGATCATTCTTTTCCTCCTGGAATTTTTTGTAATTTATATTAAAATAAAGATCCAAAGCCAAATCCAACAGCCCTCTTGTACCTGCATAAGAGTTTACAATAGAAAGAGGCAAAGGAAATACTGTAAAATCCATTGTTCAGATTAAGAAGAAGGTACAAAGCTATCACTTGCTTTACCTAAAGTCAAACACGAAATACACAGCAATATTAGTGACCAAAAAATACTTTGGAAGGCTCCAGAAGCAGAAAGTTATCATTCCTGCTAGAATGTATGAATCTTCTTTGGTACCACGATCAAGTCTTTATCAATGAAATACACACTGTTGCAAAATGCCGACCACCAAGGAAAAGGAAAAAATACTTACCTTGCTGTAGCAAGGTTCATTATTCCCTCTTCTGACACGACTGGAGAGTGCAGTTTTCTTTAGTCCCAAGGTATTTCAACTGCTTCTACAACACAAATGTATTCCTCTTATTTTCTCCTTCTTTGGCTATAGAGAGAAGATCACTGTTCTGGGTTGTAAAGACCATGATTTTGTTTTGCTCTCCTCATGAATTTGAAGCCTACGTCTTTGCAGGCACAATTTTTCAGTCTTGGACTGAAACACTGCAAATGACTCTTATAAAGCCCATGAGAGGAGCTGTAATATTTTCTAGCTATAACCTTGTCACGAGTGTTGAATGTTCTCAGCCTTGTACTAAACATGAGGAGTTCATTCACTCCTACAGACTACTGACACTGCAAATAATACCTAAATTCTCTTCCAGGTGATGCACTAAAGCCTGGAGATGAAATAAATAAAATACAGAAATGGAGTCTCTGTTCACCTTTATATATCCTTTAATGTGTCCAGTGCAGGTAAGCTAGGAAGCAAGCAATGCTCTCATGAGTTTTACTTGCTCTTTCCTATTCACTATTTAACTTTTACAAAACAAACATGTGAAAAACAAGAAGGTGCAAAGTTAACTTCACTAAGCATTTAAATATCCTTGCACCTGCCTTTGTTAAGCAGGAAGTGATTTCAGAGGGGTCCTACTAAGAGATGAAAAAGGATCTTGATATCACCATAATACGTATGTCTGAACCCACAGGTAAGATTCAATTTTGAAGCTTTTACAAAATATCACTACAAAGCAGACACAGTAAAGATATAATAGAACAGACAGCAAATGTCCTTTCCAGTGGAAAATACAATGTTAATTAATTCATATAAGCCAAATAATGCAGCATAATTCATCTTATCAACAGCTTATTATGTAAACATAATGCAAGACTTGATGTGCCCTAATGCACTGTAAAATATAAATGAAAATAAAGACCAAATAGGGAAGTATGTTATGGAAGAGTTAGTATGATTGGTTAGTATAGGAGCCATATATATGAACCTTTTATCAAGGACACACAAAAACACTTACATATATCCTTGATTTTTCAATATGGTTCTGTTCTATTAAGGGCAGAAAGATGAACTGTGCCAACAGACAGACAAGCATGGGCAAGTACATGACAAAGCTATGACAGGGTGAAAATTTCCAAAGCATTCACATTCATCTCTTAAGACCTGAGTTGACATTTTCAACACCAATCTTTCCATCTGCCCACAGCTAAAAACTAACCAAAAGCTTTCAAAACACTTACTGTAAATATTTCTTTTCAACTGCATAGTATGAGAGTGCTCCCATGGTCCACCTTTTACAAATGGCCTGGATAACACCACTCAAAGATAGGAATGCAAGTGTAAACAGCACGAGTGAATCAAATTACACAAAACTATCTGGAAGGGCATTTGACCCAAATTGTTCATGTTAAAGCAAAAAAGAGCCATCAGCTGGATTAAATAACTGAGAAATTACAGAGACTTCTGAAACAAATCAAAAGTCAGCCTCAAAAGAATTCTAGAAGCATGAACATTTGTGAGAGAGAGAAGACCTTGAGGTTGACACAGAGGTAGTCAAAAACCCGGTTCAGCACTGCCACAAGTTTTCCCACAAGCAGCACATCCTCTGTCAAGGCCTGATAGAGCACCTTTATCACCAGACACGATGAGCAGCCACACTCCAGCCAGGAGAGCGAGACCTCGGGATGCACCAAGCAGGCACCCACACCTGGAGGGGGTGTACATCAGTCAGGGAGGGGGGGAGGTTGGAGGGGGGGGTGCCTGAGCCCATCGCTGGGGGTTGGGTGTATTAAAAGTTTTGGGATTAGTTACATAGGGGTGTATAGAAATTTGTGGGCATTTGTTAACATTTTATAAGTGCCTAGTTTTGTAGCTTATCTGATATTGATCCTGAATGTAGAGTTCACTGATTGGCTACGAATTATGTGTTATTAATTATTTAATAAAGCGTTTTGATCCTGATTTGGTTTAAATTGTGTTCTGAGCAGTGCTTCTCTGTGAAGCATAGTTTCACATATCTCAACATTTTACTTCTTTTCTAACATTTCAGCTGGACAAAGTTTATATATGTGAACTCCTAAAGTAAAAAAAAAAAAAATTATTCAGCTTGGAAATTTTCAGCTGGTGGTAGAGGCATTTTTTTGTTTGCCTGATACCCCACACTTCACAGCAATACTTTGAAACCTGAGAACCAGCAATCCCTAAATTCCATCTGTTGCAGACAGTCATATAACTAACTACACACTTTTTACAATTCCATAAAAGTTATTCAGATATTGCTCAAAACACTTTGAGGGAAAGTTAAATATCATTAGTAACTATTTCCAGTGGGCAATCCAGACAAGTGAAGAATGGTCCAGGTTCTTGCAAGCAGGGCCTAGTTCTGGAGACAAGTTATTTAATCTGAGAAAAAAAAATCTATCTGTGTTTAATTTTAGGGACTTCTTTGAACTAATTTAACTTTCTTGATTTCAATTTCCCCACTACTGAGAAAGACACAGTATTACTTGATTACCTACAGCACGAAAGTCATTACTTTTTAGCTGACTTCTTTAATCCAAAACCACCAATCAGTTTGCTGGTTCCCGCATTTGGTGATTGGGTTGATTAATTAGTTCACAGAACTTGTTAAAACTAGTCGGGATAGAAGAGTGATGGGAATAATTTGCTAAATCCTAGCTTCTGAAAATACTTGGGGTTCTGATTCATGATCAGGGATGGCTTGCATTGAGGTGGCAATCATGCAACCCCACTCCAGCTGACTATAGGGAAAGCTCAGCTACTTGTGTGGCAGCTACTGAATAACCACAAATTACAGCCTGATGTATTACAGAAAACCAGAGGACAGTTTTGGTTTGCCTCAATACACTGAGCTCCGAAACGGTGATATTTTAGCTTTTGCTTTTTGTTGATCTAACCAAACAGCTTAGTGCATTCTGATTCTGGGACAGAGGCTGAGCGACTTGCTCTTGCGATAACAATTTAAATGCCTGAAAATTCCAAATCTTTTTAGAGCTGATTCTTTTTAAATAGCAATATTTAAATGAAACATTACATGAGGAAAAAAATTACAATAAAAAGATGACCAGAAGTATGAAACTTTTTAAAAAAGTCAGCTACAATTTGGATTTTGGCAGTGTAAAGTGTTACCAAAACAAGATATTTCCCTCTGCAACACCAGTTATCCACAACATTCCATAACCTATTATTTCACTACTATAATGTATATAAGAAAAAATTTTTAAAAATCATTTATTTCTAGTTTTCTTTGGATTATATATTCACCACTCCCCCAAAATTGTCTTATGCAGACCTTTGTTTTTATACACTCCATATGTAACATTTCCTGAGACAGATGATTATTTTAGTTATGGTTCTATGCTACATTTTATAGAAGCTAATAAAACAATGTATTTTCAAAGATGAAAATGATTTCATATACACCAAGTTGTCAATTACAAGTGCTTCTTATACTGCATCTTTTCACACCATTCTCAGGAAATTAAAGTGGGATTTACTGTTAGAATTCTCCCGCACATTCAGAAGCCTACTTCTGAATACTACAATTACAAAACAAAATATCACATTTGACTACTGAACTCTAGAAGACAGAACAGGCTTAATTATATCAGATTTGGTAAACCTAGTATGTTCTTACTTAATTGTATCTCACACTGCTGAAACTTTCACACAATTGGCAGAGATGAAGGCCAAAACGGATCACACTGTTATTGTTCATGCCTGTCTCCTTCAAACAAAGCAGAGGGAGAGGCCTGGAAACCTAAATACAGTACGTGTTAATTACTCAGTATCACAGCTGTTAGTAGGGTCTGGTTTATTTTGACACCATTCTAGCAGAAGAGCTTTCAGAAGGCCGTGTTTCCAAGATGACTGTAGTATGAATACTATGGGTGTTTTGAAGCTGAGGTAGTTTAGAAGTGCATGGCATAGATAAAAACAGTAAAGGGTAGAATATATCCATTTAATAGCACCTGCAAATCACCATCCACAAGTATTTATTCTCGTATCTCTGCAATGCGGTGCTTCTCAGAAAACATTGTGATTCCCTCAGTTTGAGAGCTCTATTGACAGTATATCAACAGGATTAAATAATATGCAATATTCTTAGTCAAACTCACCCAGGCAAGTTTTAAAACCAAAGGCTAGAATTCCCTTTTCCCTGGCTCTAGCACACCCTAGTGTGATCTTCAGCAGAACAATATTCAGTCAAAGAGCAAGTTCTAAATTCTGTGAGTTGATACTTCTGGGTTTGACCAAGACTGCAGTAGATAGAGTGAGCAAAGTTGTTAGGAACTGAATTTTGCAGTATATCCTGCTGGAAAAAAAAAAAAAATGAAAACAACCCAAGGAGTTCTAAATTATTGACTTTTTTTTTTGATAGAGGAAGTGACAGTAGCTCTGTTGAGGTTAAAGCACCATTTTGCAGATCCCACTGGTCTGACTACTTAATATTCAGGCAGAAAGTAATTTTAGATCCAAAATATCTAATATCTAAAAGCAGCTACAGTGAGTTTGAAATATCACTGGTCCTAATTCTAATCCATTCTAGGTATTGCAGTTTATGTCATAACTCAGAAGTATCAGCTACAGGTGCTGCTTTACCATTCAAACCAACAAGTGAAATGCAGCGCATGTTTTGCATCAGAAAACTCAACATTTTCCAAAATCTAGTGTCTTTGCAGGAGAAAATGAAGAATCCGTTGAAAAAATGTGCTATATTAAAATATCATAAAGTAATGTAAAAATAAGTTTGAATGAAAAGAAACCTTTCATTGGACTGATATTATTAGCTTTGCAAAACAGAGTAGTCTGTGGTGGAAAATTGCAAGGAAGGAAATTAATATCTCATCACACTGGTTTCCTAAAGATAATATCAAAGATACCCCATAAATGCAGGTTTTGAAATGGTATGTAAATAACACAGAAAGAGGTAAGTCTATTTGCAATTCAGCATCCAGCACTTTGGCAAAGTGTGTTTCAGAGAAGAAACAATAGATGCTACTCTGGTCACTCCATATTATCAACTATTGACTCATTCAGTGTCCTGCTATAAAAAGGACAATAACCGATTTAAACCTAATGTGTTAAGACCTATAATTGATTTCCTTATTGGCAGAAAAAGAAAAAGGAAACCTTTCTTCCTTCCTGTTATATACGTAATAATTATGGCAATGAAAGACACTATGATACCGAGCAGAAGGTACATGGATTGCCACCTAATGATAGCATCATAGCTACTATACCATATATATTTTTAGATCTATATTAACTTAGTGTTCTAGTGTTACCTTCTGCAAATTCCATTTAAATAGGATTTTTATAAGGTTACTGAAGGGAGTGGAATGTTTCCACAGATCACAAAGGACAGCTATAAGCACACGAGAGGTGCTGCTAATGACTCAAGGTGGTATTCGTCCCATGACATTGCATCTGGCAGATGATCTATGACTACAGGGATCCTTTGCCCGTACTTATAGCTCATTCCAACTTTCCTCCTTTCTTCCTACTCTGCAAATGAAGCACTGCAGAGTGCTGCTTCATCATCCTGACACTTTGCACCAGCTGACTGCATTGTCAGCCATAGCTACCCAAATTTGAAATATGCTTTTGCTGCCTTGGGGCTCTATCAATACCCACCAAGGTAAAGGGAAAGGGAGGAATGAGATTTTGTCACACATAGGTAATATATTGATTCTTTGAACATAAATTTCATTTGTAAAAACCATGTATTCACTTTCACACTTTTTCCAAAGGATTACCAAACACCACAGACTTTTTTAAATCCCGCTCTCTTCCTGACCTGAAGATCATTATGGTTTATAAATAAAAGCCACAGTACCCTTAGAATTTCCACCGTGCATCAGTCTCACTGCAGCTACAAATATTCAGTCAGAAATCATTATAATGGCTTTCCTCCTCCACATAAACATTTCCTTCTCACAAAATTTGTTTCTTATATAAATTTCAACCGGTTTAAGAAATAATCTGGTTTAGTCTGGGACAATGAAAAATAAATTGCTTTAATCATAGTGGGATTTTAAGAAGTGTGAAGCTTTTGGTTTTTTCTACATATCATTCACAGTTAATCTGAAACAAAAGACTTTTCTTACCAATACCTTTACCACTGGAAACCGTATATCACATTATAGGTGTGGGAAGCAAGGCCTAAGCTGATGTAAGGAAGCCACTACTTCCTTATTAGGTATCACATGAATAGGTAGTGCTAATTGCTTTTCCTCCCTCCAATGCTAGTTATGTAAAAGTTACAAACTTTGAGCTGAAGAATGCCCCTTCTTAAATAAATTAGAATGTAAGTGTTTTCTTTTGCATGTTACACTGAACACAAAGAAAAAAATAATTTTCCTTTATGTCATTTGCCATATTCTCTTACTTAACACTAAATTATCCCAGCAATGTTTCTTCTTCTCCTTCTCTACAATGAAATCTGACTCCTTAAAAACAACATGAAGAGAATTACACTCTTACACTTTATGTCTATACCCTGTTTTTCATTTCATTACAGGGCATATAATTTTTCATTTCCATTTGGATAAGAAAACCTCTGAAAGGTCAGAGTTAGAAGGATCAGTTAACTTTGGTATGTTCATGCATCCATATCAACATTTTAGAATACTCTGATGGAACAGAACTTGATGTGAAATCCCTGTCTTACTGAAATAAATAGTGAACTCACCATCTCCTTTTTCCAATAAAGTTGCACCTTCTGTCACCAGTTAGGCCTGGTTGTCTTGCCTCTGCTCCTCATTCAAATCTGACACTGTCTGCTGGAGCTGTAGGCTCTCAGCTCCCTGTTGTAACTCCATATTCTCACATGTAGGTCTGGAGTCTCTTGTGTCTTGAGCAGGCTCAGAAGTTATCAGGTAACAATCTCCTATCCCTCTTCCCAGACTTCTTAAAAGAGCACTGACTCAAATGTGAACAACGAAATGCTATTCATCACAGATTCTAACATGTAAGCCCAGAGGAAACAGTGCGTTTTGATAAGATATGAATCTGACAATTTATTTTAATATGTTCTAAAAAGAAATACTTCCATGTGCTCATAATATAACCCAAGACAGACATAACCCATTATAAAATGGGTAGACAGAGATTTGAAGCAAAATGCACACAGAAGAAGGAGTACAGATCTTTTTCTCTTCTTTCTTGCTAATACTAAGACAGCAAGGTAAGGGGTATTCTGTTCTAAAGATGTCATTTTAACTGAATGTGTCTCCATTATTACATAAATATGTATATATAAACACATTTGAATGTCATACTTGGGTACGTAAGTTCATGTACTGTAACCTCCTATTTATTTAGGCATAATTGTCTATAATCTGTAGCTATGCATTAAGAGTTATTTCAGGAGTTATTTAAGAGTGATGGGCAGGTAAAAACATATCATATCATACAGTTATTTCAATAAAGCAGTACAAATAATACAGTTATTTTAATAAAATATTCAAATGAGTCACATATTCAGGCATGACTCAAACAGCTTCTACTGAATATAGCCATCAATGGAAAAAAAGTGGAGAGGTTCTTGATTTCACTTAGCTTTGGATCTGAACCAAGATGACTATATTATCCCTTGTTTGGTTGTTTGTTTTTATGGAACAATGTTTCAATTGCTTTATGAAGGACAAAAACTGTCAAAAAAATAGTAATTACATTTGTGAAATATTTAATTCTCAAGCAATTAACTACAGCACTGATACTGCAAATATTTTTCTTCACTGCTTTGTGATATCTCAGAAAAATAATACATGTTAGGAAGAGACATGAAAAAGACAAAGATAGAAATTTTGAAATTAAAAGGTGAATATAATATTTGAAACATTCATCACTAAAAGGGAAAATAAATATGGATAGTACTTAATTAAAAGCAGTTTTGAATCAATTCTCTGTTCATTTTCTCACTTTTCTGTACAGCTATAGTAACAAGCTCTTTAAATGCTAACACATTTTGCATTTTTTGCAACTTTGCAAAATATTCTTGTGATATATCCTTGAAGTTTTACCAAAAGATCCTTATTTGTAAGTACAAAACCAACAGTCAGACTCCTTGGAAGTGTTTGAAATTCATCACTACCAAGCCCACTTATTCATTGTTCACATAAGCCAAATCTTATCTTCATGAAATAAAGACATTTCCACCAAAGACAGAAAGTCTTTGAACGGAAACTTTAATGGAATGGGTTATTTTATGTACGTCTCCTCCAACATAATGCAACAGCCTGTAATCCCATGCAAACAGGGAGACATCAGAGACCGAGTTGCAAACCACCAATCCTTCCTTATTTCTGTTTAATGGTAGCTCTACTCCACCACTGATGAATGAGAAAGTTGACAAGATAAAGGCTGGAGGAACAATGGTGGAGCCCTAGTATCTACTGGCAGTTTTTTCAGAGGCAAATATTGTTCCTTTGTCCCGTACTTCAAGCCTTTCTGGGATTACAGGTTTTTAGCCCAATAACCTGAAATGATGCATCAATTTGCATCTTTTAGCACATTCTTCTATGAGATTACATTTACACTGGACTTAAATATGGGTAATCAATGAGGTTAGTGGTTCGTCTGTGGCTCTGGAGATTGAGTCTACTGGTCTATTGTGGTTTTGCTCTGTTTAGCCTTCCTTACCTTTCTTTAGCCTTCTAGTGCTGGCATTATTTTTGAAGTTGCTAGAATTCTTTTTCCACTGTGACCCTAGTAATGTGCATTATTTCACAACTTAAGTGAATTCATTAAGAGATGTAAGTGGAGTTTCTGTTAGTGTTCATTAAGCTTCTAATATCTTCTGGGAGCAATACATTACTTATCACTGACTGGGATCTTGACTTTCTCTGCTCATTCTCTATGGGAGCTGAAATAACAGTGAACTGTGTTGTGTTTTCCTTTCAATTGGATTGCAATTTGCATTTTATTATTTGATTTTTTGATCAAAGTTATAAAAAGAAAAAAAATCAATGCTCTTGTTATTAATATTAATCTCATAGTAGTAAAGCATGATTCCTCTGCTTCCTCTTGGCTATAGAGGTATTTTTCAGTGCCATAGCAATATTCTTCACCAGTCCTCAGTCTGTTGGGTTGCCTTCGTGCTACTGCATACAGCTTACACTAAAAGTGGCTTTCTCTTTTTTTAGGAGAATCTTTAGGTCTCAAAGTTAAGTTGGCAATAGTCAGTGTATTCATTTTATTTAGGACTTCTCTGACCTTCTATCTGTCCAAGGAATGTAATTCTGTCTGAGAAACAAGGATCAGGTTTTAAATAAAAATAGTTCATCACTAAAGATCTTCATTTAAGCACACAGAGAGAGCATCCAGATTCCCAAATCAATGAATACCATTAATAATTACTATGACTATTCTAAGAAATGTAGAGGTGCCATAAGCTCTGCTCTCATGTTTTAGGATCTGTTGAAAATTTTCCTTTGAGGAAGGGAAAGCAATATGTTGCATACTGCTTTTTGCTCTTTAAAATTGCCTCGTGTTGGTGGTGCTGAATATCCCAATTGTCACCAGCACCTTGAGGCCTGAGGCAGTCACCTGAAAGTGAAACAGCCACACAGCAGAACCAATCATCTCACAAACTAACTTGGAGAATATGACATTTTGTATGTCCGTTCTGCCCTCTTGCCATCTCTTTTCAGATACCAAGTGTCTTATCATCTAGCTTTCCATTTCCTCTCATAACCTGTAGTTGAGACATTTCATTTCAGCTCTGGAGAAAGTCTGAGTAATGTGTAATGTGATTAAATTGCACATATACACCAGGCAGGGAAAAGAACAAAAGTAATTCTAGGCCAGCATTTCTGGGGAGATTCCAGCCAAAGACAGCAATCATTTCTCTGATACAACTCTTCCCTAAGAGCTCACTGGAATTAATGCTCCAATGAGTGATTAAATTCTTTTGTTACTTCCTTCTACAAAATACATCCTCTACTCAGCCCAGAGTATTAAAAAAATTGAGAACATCACAGCCTGTTCTCCCAAAACTCAACATTTCCCAAACACAAATAGATAAATGAAAGGCTATACAGAGCAGCAGAATCTAGCAGTCCCTCTCATCATAGCCCTGTCCAAGAGAGTTTCAAAATGGGTGTATAGAGATATGAAAAATCTATGTGTATGTGTCACCATGGCTTAAAAACTGGGCAAGCTCTGGCACTGCAGCAGTACAGGACATTTGATGTGTTTTTAATAGGGCTTTAAAATAAAGCTTGTATCCTGGATCAGGCAAGAAAGAGAATAAAGTTGGATAACGATTGTTATTCTAATTAAGCATTCTTTGTTAATTAGAATTTAAATTGTGTCTTCAGATCATGGAACAATTAAGTGATACATTTCATGAGCACTGTCAAAAAAATTAACTTCGATGGGAAAGCCAGCAGAAAGAGAATTCTATTTTCATTGGGTATGTTTTACTGTTTACTGCTAAAAATAAAAGATGGGTTTGGCTAGGAAAACCTTTAAGACTTGTTTTTACTCTGCATAAATGGCAAAGTAGTAAAATTTCAAAAAAAAAAAATCACAAAACTACTAGATTTGTATAGGCAAAAATTGCATTAAATTTGATAGTTACACACAGCTCTGAATCTGTCATCTTAAAACATATTCACTCCTACTTTTAAAATCAGCATCCATGTAGAAGTGGACATGTTTTGGAATCATAGAAAAATTAAACTCTTTTACTGCTTACAAGTTTCACTGGTCCGATGAGAATTTCAGGAAAAAAAGAAGGTTGGTATTGGTATCTGTTGATCAATACCAAAGTCCTTTTATTTATAAATTTTGCATAGTGAAAAATTATGTCAACACATTCAACCCTTTGTGACCTTTGTGAACTTTATGTCTTTCCGACCCTGGCTGGGGAAAGACTAGCAATGTGGTAAAATATTTTTGTCCTCAGTGGGCCTAAAGAATCCTTTTCAATTCAAACAGGTACCATGGGTTTGACTAAGATGGAGATTTGTTCATTGTTTAAAGCTTGCAACACATGAATTTACAAACAGATATCACTCTAGAACTTGCTCACGATCTCTTTATTATACATGTTCCTTTGGTGATTTGGCTGCTCTATATTTCACTAACGTATTCTGTGACATAGCTCATCTGCAAATGAGATGCCCTTTTCAATTACATTTCTGGAAAAAAAAGTTTTCCAGCCAACTTTTTGATAGTACTTGGGGAAGAGTGGGAATGGAAAGAAGAAATTCTTGAAAAAGTGAAAGAGATTTTTTGGGGAGGGGTTTTGGTTTATTTTTGTTCCTCTTGGTTCATTTAGGCTAATAGTCTTCCTCCATATTATACTCCTTCAGTAACAATTAACTGAGTGTTTTTGTAATTAACTGCCACACTGCTTATAGCTGTATAGGCAAAACCTTACTGTGATTAAATCCAAATTAATTATTTCCACACAAGTACTAGAAGAGTGCAATTTGCTTGAGGGGAAAAAGCAAAAACAAAACAAAAACCAAACCAAAACAAAACCTTTAAAACCTTTTGCATTCTCTCAGCTGTCTCAAATAGAAAATTCATAACCTCTCCCAGAGAAAGGGTTCTAAAAAGGCAGACTGAAATGCAAAGAGTTAAACTAACAGGTTTCTTTATGGCTTAGTTAGAATATCGAATGATATATGACAGGATAGCTTTGATTAATTTGGCAGCTCTAGACCATGAACCAAGGGAGGTTTCAAAGCAACGCTGTGTAACATCTCACCCACAAATGCACAGAAGTCATGATTGACACCCCTCTCAAATTGCATAATGGTCAGACGACAGGAAAAAGCACAAGTGCACAGCTTCAGCCAGAGAGAAGCATCAGGGCCCCTAATTCCTTTTCTCCTGGGGCAGGGATCACACCACCCACTCCCAGGATGGTGCCATAACACCCTTCTGCTTTGGTAGTGTGGTAGAGGAGTTAGAGAGCAGCCATGGGTTGCTTTTGCATTTATACCATGTCTTGCACAGGTTTTTCTGTCTTCTAAGGAAAGAATTAATCTGAATTACCGCTACCACAATCTGACAGTAGACGCTTTAACTGCCAGAAGCTGCCATCAGCAAAACCGAGTCCTTTCCTGAAACCAGGACCAGAAAGCAAATTATGGTGTACAGCCTGGGCTCAGGCTGGAAGACAACCACCACGGTTTACTTCAAAGTTTTCAGAAGCAAAATCCTGTAATGGCTTGATTCTGCAAAAGGACTGACTCAAGGGTATTCCCTTGTAATTTGTGCTTGGTAAGAAGCATTTTTGTGGCCACATTTCCAAATGTCTGAATAGGTAAGAGATGAGAATAAATTTTGCAACAAGGGTTATTACAGTGGAGTCTGACATTCTTCAGGCAAGTGCAAGAGGACTTGTAAATAGAAGTAGACCGGCTGCACTTTCTAAATAAATGAATAATGTAAAAATAATTCTTGCTTTTCACAGATACTGCACAGTATAACATACTGTTTTTGGAATTAAGTTTCAGAATGGATATTTTATGTTTACAATGGCACTTTTCTCTGGGGAAGTGACAATTATGACAATTGATGACAATATCTAGAATGCACTTTGTAATTATTGTGCTACAATGGAAAAAAAATCAACGAAACCAATAATATCTAAACAAACATTATCCTACAGATTAATCGATGTTACATTATCTGCAGTTCCTCAATTCAAACGTAGTTTTCCCTGCGCATCCAGGCTTTCTTCTCAGGATGTACAGTCAAGACTACAGTATTCCAGTATCAAAATAACACAAGTGAGAGTGGTACTGTTTATACCACCGATAGGAATAATCACATTGGCTAACAGCCGCTATCCTTAATCTGTTATTGACGCATTTTGTGAAAGGGCTTGTTTGAAATTCAGTTTGACTGATTTGAAAACAGGATTCTGAGAGGAAAAATTTTCAATGGCCTGCCAGAGCAATTGGTAAAATATGAATTAACATAAACTAGAGTTACAAACTTCTTTCCTTCCTGTGAAGCTTTATTAGTGTACATGTAACTGGAGGGAGTATAAGAAGGTATTTTCCTGAAAGTATAACATAGGTCCATACTTGCCACTCATTCCTTATTTAAGGAAGTATGTTGATTATTATGCAAGAAGCGTTCTTTCTACTAGCTAGGAGCATTTTTATGCTAAATTCAAACATAATGAAGCAAAATGAAAACCCCAAAAAAAAAATCACCTTATGCAGATTAGGAAGCCGTATTCTGGAAACAGAAAGAGTGCAGCTCAACAAAATCAATCTTAAAGTCATCTTAAAGTCAGGTTTGTTCTATATTACGTCCTTACTGAAGGATTTGACCTATGACATTTTCAGAACGACATCTGAAAAAAAATTAGGAATGCAAGGCACAGGGAAGCAGTGAAAAGGTTACATATACTAACTGCACAGATAAATGTAATTTCTTACCATTTAGCAGGTTAATAAGCAAACATTTTCTAGTCAGTGTTTCAACAAGGGGCGCAGGGAATAATTAGGAAATCTTTTGCCCTCTTTGGCCTTGAGATAAAGCACCTGACTCAGTGATGTCATCAAATAAAACAAGTTCAGCATGTTTTTTGTCCATCCAAGGGAAAAGCATTCATATCACATGAAATGAAAGTTGTGTGCCATCTGTTCAAGAAAATGGATGACAGCACAGGCTAAGACAAAGTGGAAAATATGCTTGTCTACAAACAGAAATTCAGAGTGATGCAAAAAAGAGTGAAGTATGCAGTCATGCAAACACAAGGTAAAATTTCTGAAGCCTCTTTCAGAGAGCATTTTGGATATTCTAATACTTTGGATTATCTGGTGTACAGTTTCCAAAACCTCAAAACTGAGTCATGAGAAAGGATAAAAAGCTCCTGACAAGAAGTGGTGGAAGCAAAATATGGAAACTAACATAAGACTGGGGGGGAAGGGTGGGGAGGGGAAGAAGAAAGAAAAGTAGATTATAAAATGAATATATAAAGATTGTTATTAGCTGTCCTTACTGAAACTGTTTTTCATTCTCTGAACTCCAATTTCTACATCAATTAATTAAGTCCAGAAACAGGATATTTCTGAAACAAATATATGATTTTACTGGGTGTCCACTCTACTAATTCTTCACAAGTTAGTTATACTAGAATTTTATATAAGAGGAAAAGGAAAAGGACAGGCAATGAAATTATAGAATGCAATAGAGTTTCAAGTTTTGTGATATCTGTCATAGGCCAAACACATGGCAAGTGTTGGATGGCATTACTCTGAGTACAAGTATCTGAAAGTGGATGAGAAATGACATGTATGAATTTAATTTATCCCACAATAAGAAGAGACAATGAGAAAAAACAGAAATGGTGACAGTGTAATAATATTACTGTGAAACAATAAAAACATGAATTCTGTGCTACTTTTGGAAGATGATAATCCTTTTCTACAGTCATATCCTATTCATGGTCATTTTGCCTATGTTCACCTGCTGCTGATACTCTCTGAAAGCAGGAAGCCATCCAAGACTTCATAGACTTCTGTCATATCCTCTCCCCAGTTGTCTGTGGAGAGGTCTTTCCTTCTACTCTGAGCTAAAGAAGCAGATGTATATACTGCTGATAATATGGATGGACTGTGACTGTAGAAACAGGCATAATTAAGTTCTCTGTTTCCTTCACTGAGTTTCCTGAAAAATTCTAAAATTAATTTTAACCTGTTTGACTCCTGTGTCAGGGCTTCATAAATCTACTAAATTCACAGTAGTAATGCTAGTATTGAGTTGAAGATCAACAAATTCTTAGCTAGTTCACTAACATGTCTGTCAACCAGCTCTCAGGGGACAGATTCAGCCAGCGAACAATCAAGTATTTCCCTGAATGTGCAGTAAGATTTTATCTTAAGTAGGGTAATTATATGATCAGTATAAATGAAATCGTGCTCCTCTTGGTCACCCACAAGTAAGTTAAGAAAGACATGATTCCAGTTAAGGATTTGAAGTACTTCTCCCTCCTCCATGCCTCCATGTCTAAACTTGAAAAATTAATAAAAAAATAAATAGTAATGTATTGCTATTGCAATTTGTATTGCTCTGCATTTTCCCCAGTACTGGGGGATAAGATAGCACAACGCAGTAAGAGGTTTCATCTGATTTCTCCAATGGTGAAAAGAATAGTCTCAAGATAAGAAAGGTATTTCAAGTAAACTGTGGCACAGATAAAAGCAGACTACCGGCTGGTCTCCCAGCATGTGATGCAATCACTGATTTCTCCTTTCCAAGTAAAAATACTGTAAGTCATGTGAGCCCAGGATTTTGTCTGGTTAAATGAAATTAGTTTTTAGTAATGATAATTAAGTTTTAATTATCATGTATGAATGAAAGATTGAAGTGTGAGATGAAAGTGCTGAAGTCGAGGGAAGAATGGGAATTTCTTTTTCTCTCCAGCTTTACAGATCTCAAGTCAACCCTTTGAACATTTCACAGACAATTAATTTCTGAAACGTTCAGTACTTTAAATCACATGGAAGCTATGCTTGTTAACTTTTTTACCTCAGTTTTTGTCACAGTGTATGATTCTTATGTCATGCTTCTCTATATGCTGCCATTGCTACTAGACAAATGCCTAAATACACGTCAGATACAAAACCTCTGTAGAACTGGTAAGTTAAAGTTACAGTCACAGCCACAGCGCTAGCCCTTATTTGGCATGGGGTTGTTAGCAGGTGTGTAGACAATGCTAAAGCTGAAATCAGGCTTGGGATATTTATTCATTTAATATTAAACATTTTCATCTTTACTGTCACAGTCATTTATTTTATGCTGTATGAGCCTTCAGTCCTAATGCTATAGTATTTGCCTCTTAAGATGGGAAAAAATGTGCTAACTGGAAGGGAGATTAGAGAATTTCATTTAGAATATTGTCAATAGCTTCAGTGTCAGAAGCTGGAAGTCCTTTAGCATGGGCCCAATATTTCAGAGGATTCTTAGAAAAGAATTCAATTTATTATGGGCAAACATTGAAGATATATACATATAATTATATGTGTGTATATATGTATGTGTGTATATATACACTATAAATGTAAATTAGCAACACATGATCTCCAAATTTACTAAGGACAATAGAAACCTCTCTCCCTGATGAGACTGAAATGGTTTCTATTCACTCATCATAGTCTGACAGAAGGTAGAAAGCCACTTATCAGCCTTATAAATTGAGCTGGTTATTAGTCAGGCAGTTTCAAAGCAATTCAAAGGCACTAATTTCATTCTCCCCACCCCTACACCCCAGTGTTCTCGTTCCAGCACTCCATGATCACAGCCACTCACACCCACCTCTCAACTCTTATCTGCTTCACACTCCCCTCCTCCACATCAAATCAAGTAACAGCATGCTCCACTACCCTAGTAACCCAGGTGTACCAGAGCAAGCACTTTATTCCAATAAAAACCACACAGGCAGAAGCTCCACAATGTGCTGTGAAGAAAAGCAGTCTATAGACCCCTAAGATAATATCTGTTAATGAGTGAGATGCTTAATATGCAGTGGGAAGTAGAAATAAACTACCCACAGAACCAGCTATTTAGGAGAGAGTACACAGAAGATACAGCAGATTAATTCAACTCCCAGATAAGGATATCTTGGCAAGTAACCTGAAATTAATCCCTCATTGTTTGCCAGAAGTCAGTCCACAGCAGCAAACATGACTAAGGTTTTTTTTCAGCTAAATTAATTCACAAAAGGATGTTCTTAGGAGGCTGAGGTGGGGTGGAAAGTAAGCTTAAAATCTGAATACCCTGGAAAACAAAGGCTGAACAAATAGGAACAACATATCAAAAATAATTTTTAAAATCAACCATATAAAGAAAATAAAATCCTCAACAAAGTGAGAAATCTGAATTCAAGAAGGTTTCCCATGGGTATATATCCCTGCCCAGTGAAATTAGTGCATCTCCAAAGAAACAGAGACAGAAAAAACAGCAGGATCTGGGCCCTAAAGACCTGCTTTATGTCAGTCGGGGGGGGGAAGAACACCTTTCCCAAAACCAGTACTGAGAGGTTAAAGAAGATGTTCTGTTTCCACTGTTCTTTTCCCAACAAAAGAAATGCTCACATAAACATCCAGACTTTAAAAAGGCAAGTAATCAAATCTGGGCCAGTTCTGCAAGTTTCTGACATTTTTTGTCTGACAAACATCCACAGCCATGCCACAGAGCACTGTAATCTTTTCAAACTTCGGTGAGAAGTTTTAAAGATTCTCACAAAGTCTAGGGTTTTTTCTCACTTTCTGACACACACAAACGTACCACCTCTTTCTCTCCTTCCTCAACAAAATGGTTTCCTTTCAAGTCAAATTATTTTCATAGATTTCTGAAGCTATGATGGAACAGACTGAACTGCTGTTTGATTTCCTACAAATCATACATGTGGACTCAGCATTTTGAGAGGAAACTGAGAAATAAACTGTGACAGTAATGGCCTGCCTCCTTGTTCTTGAAGGGATATACTGTACATACCTAATGCAACATGACTTTCTACAATGCCTGTTTCGCTCAGCATGCCAGAGAGAAGTGTCTGGTTTTGTCCACTCAGTCCTTGCCTTCTTGCATGACTATGTGTCATACCTCTTATCCAGGTCCTGCAATGCTAGGTTTGTTTTCCTTCAAAGTACCCGGCCTTTGAAGCATATAATTCTGAGATAATATCAATCAAAAAAAGTAAAGTTAGGTTTCAAATGATGGAGAAATCTTAAAAACACTAAAGGCTTTTAAAAAAATGAAAGAAATAAAAATAAATCTGTATTTATCATTTGTTCAAAAAATATTTCAAATGTTTGGGCCTACTATGATTTATCTAGAGAAATAGCACCAGCTAAATATTGCTAGCTGTCACAGGGAAATAAGGAGGTGACTTATTTCTCCTCAATCCCTTAACAAAGGCACATCGTATAGGGTACACATTCTGGCTCCAGGAAAGTTAATACAATGCTTTGTGTTCTCAAAAGTGAAAAACATGAAGCTGAGTGAGGTTCTTTCAGGTTTTTTCTTTTCATATTGTGAAATGTTTGTCTTCACTAATGTTACAGGGTAGCAATCATTGTTCATGCATTAGCAGCAAACAATTGAATAATTTCACAGCTATCCAGTATAAATAAATATTTTTGTCTTGTAATCATACCACGTGAATTATATACAGGTGTTCATGATCTTCTAGAGGTACTTAGCGCTCTCATGCAAATATAGAGTCTTTGTCTTTCTCAAAGATTAAGAAAATCCCTAGATGAGCCTTGTTAATGCTATATAGGTGGATATTTGTGATCTGTGACAGGTTATCATATAATTGCAGTGGAACTACGCGTGGTATTTACTTGAATACCTGAAGAGTTTGCTATTGTTGAAATGACTACAGTGATTCCATAAAACCAGTGGTCTGATCTTCTTGTACTTAAGTATCTCAACCTGATTTACACCAGTAACGTGAAGGAGAAACAGACAGCATCTAGACGGATGAAAACACATCACTAACTCTTCAAATTTTACCAACCATCATGATGTTCTTATGTTCCTTCACCATTTTTACTTTTTTTTTTTTCCCTCCAGTCTAGCTCTCACTCCTGGACTTTTCTGTATTGTTGACTAAAAGTAAAAAGTACCAATTACAAAGAGAGATCTTTTAGGCTGCCCTCAGTGGCTTGAGCATTTCTGTATGCTAAATAATGGTTAAGTCCCCAATCTTTAAACCATTTAGCCCAATGGCTCTATATGCAAACATTACTACTATTTAGTCTGAGTAGGACTGGAGGTTGTGACCTACTGCTTTTTACCAGTGATATCACCTTCTTTTCCACACAATTAATCTATAAATAATTAACATGAGTCATCACCCCATTTAGAGGCCAGTCTTGCTGAACTTCCATTCCTACCCAGTCCACTTAGAGAAGGAATGAGCCTTCAAAGTATGTCCCTTCTTGCTGCAATAAAAAGGGCAAAAGTGTTTGGAAAGGGGCATTAAAGTCGATAATATTGGATATTATGTACTGCATTACAAAGCAAAGAGAAGCTGGCAGGTGGTCAATTTGTCATGCATTAGAGTTTTGGCCACTTAGATAAATTGTGAAGGGCACAGGGCAGGATATTTAGGTGCACTGAATTATAGTGAGACATTTTAATGTTCTGTGATTTGTTAAAGGACTTATTTTGACACTTAAGCAACTGGAGTATGGGAAAAGAATCATGCTGTGCCAACCTATATGAATTTAAAAGACAATGACAGAAAACCTAAACAGTGGCTAGCAAGTAGAAGCCAGCCTTTAATAATGTCACTCATTCTAGACTATGAAAAACTGCATGGTTTCTTTGCTTCTCCTGTATTGAATATCCCATCAAACTGGATCAATGACAACAAATCAAACAGGAACTTTTGAGAAGGAGGCTTCCCACACATACTCAAGGTAGTTTTTTTACCCATATAATTGATGTTATTATTAGACGAATAAAAACCACAAAAAAAATGGAAATAGTTAATATGGCGAGTAGACAATTTGACTGGATCCTGTCACAGTGATTCTAATGGGGGAGATTAATAGTTGTGTATTTCTTATAAGTGACTTCAGCTGTCACTCAGCATTGTCTGTTATGAAAACATATTCTGCACTTCACACCTGTGCCAGTAGATTATTAGCACTAGAACACCTTTGTATAATCATTTAAAACTCTGCACCTCAAATTATGCTCCAATAAAGCTGCACATTTGTCACATTAATAAGTCACAAATCTGAGATAAATCCATGACTCTTGCAAAATATCCTTCCACTCAGTCTAAACAAAAGCTGCAGGTGATTACAAGAGTCATAGGTCTTCTAGAATAGCAGACTTTATGAAGGTGTCTGTTTTCCCAACCAAAATTCTTACAGTGCAACAATATTGCGTGCAATAAATCTTGTACCACCTTGTAGAAAATATGACTTTTCATGGTGTTCTTTACCTTTTCAGTGGGGAAAAAAATGGTAATAACTTACATTTTGTAACTTTACTCATCACTAAAATTCATATGAACGTAATTTATCTATATGAACTTTGCTCCCAAGTTATGTGCAGCAAAGCTGGTTTGGTCGATACAAGCTCTTCAAGAATCTTGAATAAAAGATGTTCAAAGCATTATAATAATAAATTGGCCAAGTATTAGTCCTCTTCTGGATGCAAAATTTGTTGAAGCCCCATATAGTCATGTGCTCCAACTCTGAACTGTTGAGACCAAGCCTAAGCTTAGAACTCCTCACACATACAAGGTTCTCATTTCTCCACTATGAACAGTTTTCTTACAAATCAACAAGTTACAAAAGGGTGGATGGATCTCTCCACATATGGACCAATGAAAATATAGATTCAGCATAGGATCAGTAGATACTTCGCAAAAAAACTGAAGAACAGTTTTTACAATTTTTTAATATGCTTTGCTCAATGAAGTTTATTGGGGTTTTACCTGAATGTGAACCCATACCTTGTCATTATTCATTATATAGGCCACTTACAGAAAGAGTCATACCTTTTACTTGATAAGTTAGTGCAGAGAGTATGAAAGATCATATGGACTGTGAGGTTGCTAGTCTAGAAAGCAAAAATTGTTGGAGTATGTTAGACCTTCATCCAGCAGTGTGTGTCCACCCTAAAAAGACCATAATGGATGTTGGAGTAAAAAACACCAATCCTGCACAACTTATTAATTACACAGTGGTGCAAACCAATAACCCTTTCAAGGCTCTTTCCTGTTCTTGAATAGTATGTGGCTTAAATAAATTTTGTTCCTAGGTAGAAGAGTCACAAATAAATAATATGAGTTCTTAAAAGTCCATAATTACTATTTGCAAACCAGATGACAATGGACCAAAAAAGTTCTACATTCAACTATGCCAGCTCTTCTAGGCTACAAAATGGACTCTTTCCTCTCTTTGAAGTTCTATTTTTTTGAGCATTAATGGCACAAAATACAATTATTTCATCTTGCATTTAATTTTAAAAATGAAGAGATATTTAGAGACAAGAATAAAAGTGTAAAGTGACTTATACTGCTAGATGTTATTCTTCTCATAATGACTTAAGTGTAGATTGCTTGGCTTTTTTGGATTAAAGTTAGACCTTTTATGTCATTTACCTGTAAGATGGATTATTTCTTTAGAGCATCACCTCAGCAATTATGAACAGTATAAAATCATACCTCAGGTCCTAACTGCTGGACCCCTTTTTTTACATGATGTGTTTATTCTTCTGTCAGATAAATCAAAACCCTGTTGCTATACTTAAGCACATCAATATAAATGGCTATAGTCTGGTACTGAAACATTTCTCCTTCTCTCCAGTTAGTTTTAGGGCAACGGACGCCGGTAATGGATTTTGAGTAAAAGGTCTGGGCTACTGCAATTTGGGTAGATTTAAAAACAGGTCTCACAAATCAGTTTTCCATTGGTGTTTATTTTTGTCATTGTTCCTGATTCTTGTCATGCGAACATTAGTCTTGTAGGATATGCCACCCTTTGTTACAGCTTTGATTTATTTCATATAAGAGAAAGTAACTTGTCATTGTGTTAAAAGTTAATGGACTCTTAAAAAAAATCTCTTTAGTTTACTATGCAATTTTCTGAAATTTGGGTCAATGAGGGCCCAAATCATCCTAGCCTGTATTACATTACCATCCTTAAATATATATATAATTATATTCTCCATTAATTAAAATATTTATTTCATAAGTTTTTCAGATAAATGCAGTAGTCTTCAAAAGAGCTCCGATTAAACTACAATGAATGGTTGGAAGGAAACTCGAAGGTGATGCTGAATTTAGCTAGCACGGAGATGAGGGACTAAAAAAGTGAGAGAAAAGGCACCGTTTCCACTGAGTTCTGGGTGGCAGCAGAAAAAGATCTAAAGAGCCAGGCTTGATAGTGACTGATACTGCTGCAACTGGCAGTAGCAGTCAGTGGTTGTAGTTAGTCTAAAACCTCGCTTATCCCATGGCAGTAGTAGCATAACAGAAACAGTGGCAAGGCCCACTTCCCAAGGCCCAGATGTAGGCAAAACAGACGGTGGTACTGTTGCTGTTTTGTTTCTGAAAGTAATGTTCTCCCTCAGACAGCTGCTTCCTTGCTTCTGGCTAGGAAGGGCTTCAGGACAGGTGAATCTGTTTGTGGATGAAAACTGCCAGATGAACAGCTCTAGAACATGAATTCTTCATACATCTCAGGACAGGTGTAGCATATACAGTGGAAGTACAAGCTCCCTAAATGTGTTGTGCTTGAAGAGTAATCATAGAGAATCCTGGCTCTGTAAGTCTAATAGTTCTCAGTCCAATACCTTGTGCAGTGTCAGCTGTTCTGTCTTGGTAGTTTTCGCAATGATTCAGATAGCTACTTCTGCGTGGCATTCTGCCAGGGGACACGTGCCCTCCAGACAGGAGACCAATGATCCTCTATAAGTGTACATATTTGGGGTATACATCAAAAAAACAAACATGACAAATGCACAAAACATGTAAGAAAAAAGTTATCTCTGGTCCTTCCTATTCCATAGTATTTATTCCTTGCTGCTGAAAGTCTTATATCTGTAATACAAAAATACCATACAAGACTGAGTGATTCAAGTCAAGTTACATGGCAAGGCTGTCTCAGAAATAGGGAAACAATGTCAAGTTCCAGATTCCCAGTTAACTGAATAGACTTCTAGATTACTGTAGATTCAGGTGTCCAGTATGCTAGGCCACCTTATACAACACCTAGATAAGCACATCTTATCCTGAGGAACTAATATTACAGATAGTATGTATGAGGAATGGACAAGTTCAAAGTTACATTTCTCGGCAGAATCCATTCTTAGCTATCATGTATACTGTTCCCTCTAAATATTTATGTAAATCATTAGAAGTGCACTTTATAAGTTACTTCAGTAACATTAAATGAGGCCAACCATCCAAAAGGAATAATACGCACAACAGAAAGGTACGTGGCCTCCAGGATTAAGCATACCCCTTCTGCATCTGGCTGTACTTGAATTGTTTGTAACACCTCTGATTTGAGTTTGTATTAGTGTCCTAGTTAGGTTTTCATGTCAAAATATTGATGTTATTTGAAAAAAACTTTATCCTGAGGCCGTCCCTGAGGGTACATTATGCACAAAATTAAAAGGTCGATAATGACTTCCAGAAACACCATCGGCCTGATTCTCCAGGGCTGTTAATCTTCTATGTCTGCTTAAATTTGTGCCAAGAGAATACAAAATGTTACAATGGGCATCAGTGAGTAGAGAATACTCAGTGGGTCGTGGACCATGAACTCTTCACCCAGGTGAATTACAGTCTTTGCATGCAACTACCCAAAGCGAAAGGGAGCAAAGAATGAGGCCTATTGCCTCTGATGAAGCAATTACAGAGTGAACACAATATTTTATTTTGCTTTCCCTCAATGTCTGATTCCACTATTTAGCCTTGGAAAATGGTAGCTGACCACCTTTCTGATTGCTGTGTATAACTTCCCAGGACTTGCGCACTTAGGAAACCCCAAAGGATGTAAGGCCTCTAATTCTGAAAGATCAAAGGCTCCCTCCATAATGAAAAAGCAAACACAAGAGCAATTTTACTGGCTGTCATTCTCGTTGGATTATCTTATGCATTGAAGCCCTGCATTACTCTGTTTACACTGACGAGGCAACTTGTGATTAGAGAGTAAATTTACTGTTTGAATAGGATGAGCATCAGAATGGCAGAAAATGCCATTGACTGCAGTTTCAAATTCCAATAAAAAGTCTGGCACGCTCGGCTGCCTATGAGCATCTCTGAATTAAAGCACTGTATTTAAGCTTTCACCTTACATGCTGGTCTAGAATTCATGGAAAGAACATAGAAAGGAAAGAAATCATAAGAAACCTTAGCTATTGTTCAAATTGTTACTGCTTTACTCTTGATGAGACAACATATTTGGATGCTTCTCAATAATCACTTTTTCACTCTGCTTCCCTTTCCTGACCCCCACTCTTTTAAAAGTATTATCTGTTGTGCAGCCTAAGAAACACAGTACAGGGTGAAAATTTGTTTGGGTAAAAGGTTCAATGTCTTCCAACTGAAAAGATTGTAGTAGAAAGCAATCACAGCATACAAAACACCCTATTGCAGCAATTATAGAACAGTAAGAATCTCTAGATATAATTTGGGTGATTTATTATGCACTGTTGGTAGTCACTGGAGAAGACAGTCATATAAAGAGAATTATTTTATTGTGTTAAAATGCTAAGTAAATGCGCATTCTTGTTCTTCACATTTTCACATCCAGTAGCATAGTGGGGTCTAATGACCCCATACTGTCTTCAGACTGGTACGGGGTGTCCTTCATTGACCTCTGGTTTAGACCCAGAGATCTTGCTTCATTTTCCATGGACAAACAAGCCAGGAAGTCAGTAATAATTCCCTTCAAATCTCAACCCACCAGTATTTTAACTTTATTGAATTAGAATGTAAACTGAAATGAGAACAGCTATGCAAAGTCAAAGCTCCTTAAGGTCAGATGGAAAAATATAACTTTCTCAATTATATTAAAAAAGTTAACTATGAAATTAACTGATGGAAACTGTAGATGCCCCATGACAAGCACCTACAATTATGCAACGCATAAATTACAGAGCTGAACAAAGAAAACCTTGACGTATCTTCTTGCATGCCCTCTGCTTTTTCCAAGGTGACTATACTATATTTCCCTCTGTTCTGGGTTAGTAACTGGTTAGCAAAATATATTGGATCCTGATGCAAGGACAGCAAAATATAACCTCAAAGTTAAAAGTTTGCATTTTAGATTTATTTTACTTTCATTCAAGATTCAGTTTTCTGACATCCAGTTTCATTAAGTCATTCTCGACTGAACAGCCTTTTCCTACAAAGTACTTTTTTATTTTGAAAATACTCATACATTGTAATGAATGCCAACTCTCAGTCTTCCCTGGTGGTCAACTAATCAGGCTGACCTCTTTTGTATCCCTCTATATATAATAATCTCCAATTCATATACACAGGGATTTTGATTCTTTTTTGCACTGTCAGAAGATATTCAACATCCTGTTGAAGAACATGAGTACTGGAACTTCACAGACTTTCAGTATCACTCTTACCTGTGCCAAAAAGAGATTAAAGTCCTGCCCTTCTCATCAATCTCCACTGTAAACAGCCAAGGACTCCCTTAAACCTCTTTCCATAGCTTTGTCTTGAAAGCTCGTTTTTGTCTATCCACCCTGACATCTATGTTTCTTATACAATCTCACCTTTTTAGAGAAAATAGAAAGATTCATATGAAGTTAATATTCACCATCCACACCTAATAAACTGATCACATAATTTTTCCAATCGGGGACAGAATAATCCAATGTAGTTTAGGTAACTACTGATCAAAAGGACAGAATTTGAGAGCTCTTAATATCCACCAGTAATTTCTCTTTAGCACCATAAAATACTCTTGGCAGCCATGTCTTGCAAAAATCAACATGGTAATAAGCCAGGGAAGCAGGAGAAAAGGAGGAATGATGGAAATGCTCTGTCACGAGGCTGCCAAAATAAAGCTTTCCTGCTTAGACCTCTGCTTAGGCAATTTTTTTCATAGTCTCTGACCAAAACAGAATTTCGTGGGTTTCTACAAAGAGAACTGAGAACTGGATTGCACTGGGCAGAAAAGCTGTGCCAATAAAAAGAGAAACTCAAATGGGTGAAGAAAACAGCTTGGATAGCTTATTTCCCTGTAGAACAAGATAAAAAAAATGGGTACTATATTGTAACAACCACCATATTTCCTTGCTACCTCTTTCTGAGACAAACACAACCTCGGACAACCTGGAGAGACTAAGGGTAAGAGTGAGTCTTGAATACCTTCAGTGATAGTGGTTTATTTAATTAAGAGACAATATCAGCATTTCTTAGCTTGATATAGCCTGTTGAAATCATCCAGAAAATTACTCTGCAAGAGATGAAGAAATGTGCTGGATTTGGCTGGGATAGAGTTAATTTTCTTCATAGAAAGTACTATGAGGCTACATTTCAGATTTCTGTTGCAAACAGTGTTGATAACACAGGGATGGTTTAGTTCCTGCTGAGCAGGGCTTACATAGAGTCAAGGCCTTTTCTGCCCCTCACCCAACCAGTGAGTGGGCTGGGGGGGCACAAGGGGTTGGGAGGGGACACAGCCGGGACAGCTGACCCCAACTGACCCCAGGGATGTCCCACACCATATGGCGTCATGCTCAGCACATAGAGCTGTGGGGAGAAGGAGGAAGGGGGGGACGTTGGGAGTGATGGCGTTTGTCTTCCCAAGTCACCGTTAGGCGTGAAGGAGCCCTGCTCTCCTGGGGATGGCTGAACACCTGCCTGCCCGGGGGAAGGGGTGAGTGAATTCCTTGTGTTGCTTTGCTTGCATGCGCAGCTGTTGCTTTACCTGTTAAACTGTCTTTGTCTCAACCTATAAATTTTCTCACTTTTACTCTTCTGATTCTCTCCCCCATCCCACCGCGGGGGAGTGAGTGAGCAGCTGTGTGGGGCTGAGCTGCCGGCTGGGGTTAAACCACAAGTAATAATATCAGCTATCTTTTTGTATGTATTTCTCTTGTTCTGTGTTCTTTCAACAAAATTAGTACAGCAACTATATTTTAGAGGCATTCCTGCCTCTAAAAGGTCACATGGGTCCCCCAATCCAACACTTCTCTTACTTAGTGTCTTCTAAATAAAGAAGCATAGGTTAGCTCCATTTCATAACATGTTACATCTTGGTGTCAAGAATTTAAGCCTTAATTTGAGCTCAGGGTGGAATCAATGTTTAAGTAGACCTCAACACTTAAGAATTATGAACCAGAGGAACCAGTATGAAAATATACTTCATGCACACCAACCTGAAGAATATTCTTCTTTATTCTCTCTTTTTCTAAGAATACTTATTCTAAGAACACCTATTTCTGAAACTTCCTAGTCAGTCATATTAATTCTACTGCTACAGCTAATTGTCCAGATCTGCTACTTGTCCATTTCTTCAGTAGTATGGACAGTCTGTGCTAGATACAGAATGTATGAGGGTCATTTCCACATCATCTTACCTGCTGTTTTTCAATCAAATGATTTTGCAGCTGCTGTACTAAGATCAACAGAGCATTCTTCACTGAGCTGCTGAATACATAAATAAGTAGTGTCATGTCTGAACCTGTCAAATTTTTAGTCCCTCTAAGTTCTTTAGATGGTTGATGGTACAGTAAATAGGGCCTGGAGTGGACTGATCCTTTGACGTTTAACAAATTATGTGGTCATGAAAAAATAAATAGCAATGATACTAATGTTCATCTTATTTACAAACCAGGGATGATCAAGCAGGATAGGCATTTTATTATTCTGACACAACTGAAGACCTTCATTGTTCTGGCAGACTCAGTTTTGTGACTGGACAATGGAGAAACAGTTTTTCCATGTTTTTGCCTGATATTTCTTTTCATTTTTCATTCTCCAAGCAGACTAAATGTCTGTTTACTTTTTTATCAGATAGGGAAGAATAAAAGAACTGTCTACGCTTAAGCACTGATGGATCTTCAAGTGTCCTTTTCAGCAGCCAAATGAGAGTCAGTTTTCATGGAACTTCCTCCTCTGTGGTAGGAGGGCCAACAGGTATCTCTGCCAGGCATCACCCCTTTCTCAATTCTTTGAATAGTCGCAAATCGCACATCAGCAAGTACAGGCTGGACATAAGAGGAAAACATTTTCATGGGAGGATGGCACAGTACCAGAACGGGTGACCAAAGAGGTTGAGGAATCTCCAGCTTTAGAGGTTTTTCTGAGACTTAGCTAGACAAAGCCTCAACTAGCCTGATCTACTGTTGGCCAAAGTCCTATTTTGAGCAGAAACTTGGACTTAGTGATCACGAAAAGGTCCCTCCCACCCAAAATTTCTATAATTCTGTGTAATTGCAGGCAAACCACAGGTCCAACAGAAATTATTCCTTTGGCACATTCCCAAACCTTGGCTCAGACAGCTGTAGTGAAGTTGCAGTTTTCTGTTATAACCCAGACTTAGTATATTTAATCTACCAATTTGTGCCTCAGTTTCTCTGTGTGTAAATTAAGATTAATATATTGCCCAAGAGCAGCTGTCAGGAAGACACAGCTAGAGTGTGAAGTGCTTTGATGTTTTGAGACTTTTTCCCAAAAGGAATTTGAACTATGTCACATGTCACCCGCATATGTCACAGAACTGCTATCATCATTATATTTTAATTGCTTGGGGAAAAAGAAAAAAATCCCATGACAAAAGGATTTGAAGGTGAAAAACACCCTCTCCTCACTGACCATCGGTAATACAGGAAAACTCGATTTCTTTTCTGAGGCTGCCAGACATCTCAGGATACCCACACAACCTGCCAAAATCCTGAGGCATGCATTGCACATAGAAACATGTCCTAACACATTTTTTCATTAAAGACTTTTCTTAAAAAAAGACAAAATAAGTCACTCCCCACCCCACCCCCCACATAAAACCAAACCACAAAACAAACTAACAAAAATTGGACAATATAATTTGTTTTTAATTATCCCTTATTTATACTCATTACAGTCTGTTTGCCAATTTACAGGCAGCCAATATAAAGAAGACAAGAGGTGTAATCTGCTCAGGATTGTTCAAAACCAGAGAGCAAATATGTCCCTGAACTCTGAGGAAGCAGAAGCAGAACAGCTACTCTGCTGGAAGCCTGACTGAAGGGGAATCACAATAAATCAAGCACTATGCTTATGAGGAGGATGTCTTGCAGTTGCAAGGTCAGCACAGGACAAATAAGAGCACAGGATGACCAAAATGTACAGTTTGAGATATTTTCATGCCATGTCCAGCAAACCGGGCTTACCTTAGAACAGATGTAGTTTGCAACAAGTGACAGACAATTAGAAAAGCCTTGCTGCAATGACAATCTTCACTAGTAAAAATAAAGTAGGCACACTACTACATTCTTTACATACCCATAGCGTCATTATTGTTTGCGTCAAGCAATTCTTGTGTCCTTGCTACAACACACTGTAAGCTTGTCTGGGCAGGGAACATGTGTTTATGTACATGTTGGTGAAGATAACCTGAATGACCTCCCCTCAGCAGCCAGGCTAATGTTTTTATAAAACTAAGAACAAAATAATTTGTATGCATCCAGATGGCAGTGTCATGTAAGCAATTCTCGAGAGCAGAGACTAAATTCCACAGGGTACAAGATACACAGCTGTGCATTATGAGAGTGCTGATGTTATTCTATGCTGTGTTAGGAAACAGTTTTGTCTAGAGGCTTCCCATGTCCTTTGAGCAACAAAGGTTTGGAGACAGATCCTGGAAACATGTCATGTTTCGTACCTCTGGGCACCATCTCTGCAGTTTGGTTATTTCTTACTGGTCTTAAGAGAGGACAAGTTCTGATATTCCAATAGTACCTCGTAGTTCCTGAAGCAATTATGTGTGATTAGTCATATCGGATGTTGCTGAAACATCTGCTCTAAATCACTTATATCTCCAGCTAGACAGAATACCTGCCCGAAAAGCTGCTAGTGCCTCAGAAGTGATGAGTAAAGAAACATATTCTCTTCTTCATGAAGTGAAAAAACCTAGGCAGTAACCAATAGGTCAACAGATGGTTTCTGAACAAAATATCAAGATCCTTGCTAAAAGCAGTCAGTATTATTCCAGCTCTCCGTAATACATTTTTAATATACCATGACCACACCCATGCTTTCAAGCAGCTGAGGATAGACCACAATCAGAACCGCATCTATGATGCCTTTTAGTCACTTTTCACTTCTTACTTGCCCAAAGTCAAGCAAAACTGAACACATAATATGCACTGTGCTCTTGCTTTACGTTGAGTATAGGAATATAGCTGCCATTTGCAGAAAAAAGGTATTAAAAGTAATGAGTAAGACATCACAATATACGCACAAGAATATCTTAGACACATCTGCATTGTAATGTGTCATGAGCACAGTTTACCCCGGAGTGGATGTGATCTCAATGAAGAACAATGGAGGTAACCCCTGGGTGGAAATGCTGAACACAGGCACATTTAATTGCCTTGTGGAATCCATATTTCACTTGTGAAGTGTTAGGCAAATAAATGAGGATGTATGAAGGATGTTATTCTTTACCTGCTAAGAATACTAACATTCCAGTTGTAAGCATTTTCAAGTGACTGCCTCTCTTCTTCCTTTTTCCTCTTGAGTCTTAATGTAGAATATCTCCTACAAATTACATGGAGGAACTGTTTGCAGGGGTAATTATTCTTAGTTGTTATTCCTGATTCTTCTTATTCATCATCTGTGATTGGCCCTGCTCTTTTCAAGTAAAAAAAGTACACAAATCTGAATTACCTTACACTTCTTTTAAATAAGAGAAGCTAATTCAGACAGTAGCCACACAAGAATGAATCAGGAATAATTAGCTCCTTTAAAGCCAAACCTTGCCATAATAAAAATCAACTTTAGCAGATTAGACCTTTATTATGTTCAGTTTTACATCAATGACAACCCTAAGATCTCATAGCCTGTGATCCAGCAGGGGTGAAATGTGACCATTCAACCATTGGAAACTGGTTTGGCAGGTGCAGGGAAACTAAAAAAAAAAAGTAAATAGAGTAACAACAACGTTCATAGTCTTTCATGTATTTTACACTGCAGTACTTCTGCAGAATGGCACTGAAAGTGTTGGCAATAGGTTGCTTGGGAGGCAACTACTTACAAGGCTGGGGCCAAGATTCATGAAGACCTTGTAGGTCCCCCACCGTAGGATGTATTTTGTATCTGGAGCACAGGGCAAGATGCTAAGAGGACTTTAGCCACTTAAACTCTCTACGTAACTCTGTTTGCTGTGCCATTATATATTCTATGCATGCAATTTCTTTCAACTAAGGAATAGAATTAGTCATTAAAAATATAATACAAATAGGCTTTACTCAGAATCAGAATGGTTTTTATTCTGGTAGCAGAAAGAAAAGGACTTCCAGCATGAACAATGCAAGAAACCTTGTTCCTGTGCAGTGTTTTTGCTGCCCTCGGCACTTGAAGTGGTACAACACCACCCTGTCATGATTTGCCATTTGAGATACATGCAGAATGCATCACCATGATATTAAATAAAATAATTTAAAAGAAAAAGCGGCGGGGAGGGAGAAGAAATCTGGTGAGGAAGCAGCTCTGCTAACATGATAAGCTCAATAGTGCCACCTGCTGAGAAAAAGTTCAAGGCATTTGTGCCTCCGAGGCCAGTGGCTCGCTCAGGCAGAACGTTTGATTTTACACCGCCTGCACTGCTCATGATGGGATCTTTTCACAGCCCTGCTTTGCATAACGTACGGCAGTAAGGCTCCCTTCCCCTGGCCTGGCTTCATCCTCTTTTAGAGGTGGACAAACACGAATGAGGACAGCATCTGTCTGGCAGTTGCCTAGAAATCAGTCTCAGCTGAGGTGCAAATGAACAAATGAGCTGTGGATTTAGAAGGTAGAATGTTATCCATCTGCCTCTTCCTCATGGTACAACAGTGGGTTAAAAGGATCTATCTTAAAATCGTTCTTTATTTATTCTTAATATGGTCTCCTTTCTTAGCTTAATCAGGCTTTTGTCATCCTGTGTTAGTAAATGCTAGCAGCTCAAGCAATAGGTGCTTTTTTTCCTTTGTTACACCTAAGAGACAAGTTATTTCAGAAATACAACCACAGTGTGCATGAAGGTAAGGAAAGGAAGTGAAGCAGACACAAAACATAGTTTCCCCTGTCAAGCTCATAAAAATGAAGAGACTACAGATCTCCTTCTGTAAGTGAATGCTTGTGCTTTCACATCAAAAGAGCTCAGCCTATGTCAACACTGCTCAGCTTCTACACCAGTTAACACAGCCTTCCTGTTAAACCTCAGAACAAAAGTCTTACAGTCAAGGTCATGCACTGGCAAAGTGCAAATCCGGAGCTGAAGATCTAAATCCTCTTTGGGGCTGGACTTATTTCACCATAGCATCATGGCCACTCAGAAGAAGGTTAAGGGTATTTTCAAGCACCTAAAAGGAGTCCAAGCATCAGAAACCTTGCATACCTCTACAAGACATGGACTACTCTTTGTAGGATGTAGTCTGCTGTCCCTATAGGCATATACTTAGCATTATCCTTGACATAGATTGCCCTGGAACGGAGAGATAATTCAGGAGCCTGAAGCACATCAATTTTGCTTTTTCTTCCCTGCAACATCTTCTCACGGTAAAGAGTAAAACAAGAGGGGAAAAACCACAAATCACACATCCTCCTTTCAAAGCAGTGGAACCATAAAGAAGAAGGACAAGGCTACAGACAGGGTGATCTGTTTCACAGTTTGTAAACTGTGCTTCCTAGTGTGGAAATAAAGCCTACATGAATAACCTGTTAGCAAGTATAATTCAAAAAACGTTCTGAAGAGAAAAATCAAGTGCAACTCTAACAGTTTGCAGTACACAGCCTCTAGAGGTACAACAAGGAAGGTCATCTTGACCCACACATTTTAAAATTAAACTAGTAAACTCAGTCAACTGCCAAGATCTATCATGTAATACAAACCAGCAAAAAGCACCCAGTTTCCACTGCACAGAACCCAGTAACTCAGATCTAAGGATTCTCCTTGAAGCCTTTGTAGGTACTTGGAAAAAATGGGGAAAAAGAAAAAAAAGAAAAGAGAGAAAATTCTGAGCAATTAGAGGTCCAGGTTGCTAGGCTGTCACTCATATTTCATTACAAAAGGTATTAATTGGGCTCCATGCAAGAAATCTGCCATAATTTTAAATAATCATCAAATTACAAAATTAAGTAGCCACAGGAGCTTTGATCTACCCTATTTGGTTTTATCTGAATTTTCTGTTCTAATCCCCATGATCTCTCAATAAATGAAAACAGAACACTACCTCAAGCTTTCTAATAAAGACATTTCTGTGGGGGGTTTCTTTGCTTTCAAATGCTGTGTTCCAAAAATCACATCACCAAAACTGCTTGGTCCCCTCCCCCACCATGGCACTTTTAAATTGACATAGTTTAGTACACCATTCAGAGAGAAAAAGTAATTCTTTCCCACAAATATTCAAGTTCTTAAGTGGCAATCACGTACATTGATGATGCCTACGATTTCCTAAGTGACTTATCTATAGGGTGGCATGCTAAACTTGGCCATCCCTTCACTTACTAACAATTTCCTGGAAAAAACAGTTCTCTCCACCCGAACCCCCCTCCTTCTATGTTGAAGAATGAATTACGGTCGGAATAGCAAGACACCAACAGTGTGTTAACTATTTATATCAACTCACAGGCAGACTATCATTGAGCTTCACAGTATATCCTAGTCTTCCTTCCAATTTTTTTCCTTTGTGTAACTGTGACATGAACTTTCAGGGTACACACAGGAACACACGGTGTGTGAAAGCTTTCACATGTGACATGCAGAACTATTTTCATAAGTATGTTGAATTTTATTATCTCTAGTATGGCATATAAAATACTCTGTTCTACAAGCAAATTCTTCCAAAGGAGAAAAAGGTCCTATTTTGCCATGGGTTTCCTGATTTCTTTCACCATATGCAAGCAAACACAATGCTATTTTGGAGGAAGATTAATCTATTTGTCAGGTGCATGCACTTAATTTTCCCAGACATGTTTCAATCTGTACTAATTCTATCTTGATAACTATTCTGTCAAAATATAATTTCCCCTTTAGTTTCATATGATGAGGAAATTTTCTTATCATTATCACCAGCATGACAGTGTCAGCTGACTTCAGTTTTGCTCATGCAAATGTGAATGTACAAGTAAATATGGAATATATGCATTGAAGTGACCAGCTAAGCAGGTAACCACTAATTTCTGTGGACTAATTTCTATAAGATGTTATCTTAAATAAACCAACATATCTATTCAGTTCCACGTCAGAGGCAGCTAGAGCAAACTAGTGAATTCTATAGCCTATGAATTGTGTGGTGGAGAGGCAAAGGCAGAAACCAGAGATCTACATTTCCCTGAGATTTAATATATCATATAAGTGGGCTGATATGTGTTAAAGGTGACATATGTTCTAAAGCTGACATATGTCCTATCTAAAAAAAAAAAAAAAACTCAAATTTTGGCTTTAGCTTGGGAAAAGGAAATCATATCCAAAACAATGAGGATGGCAGAATAATCTCGAACAGATAATAATATAAAATAATTCCTCAATCATCTCTTTTATTCATGACTTTGTTTTTCCTTATACTTCTAAAGGGAACAATATGAATTTGTTTGAGTTCAACTTCATTTAAACTTCAGGCCCCATTAATTGCAAAAAAAAACAGCAGAGTGAATGTTTTAAGCCTTTTGGTTTTGGAAAGATTTTTCTGCCAATAGGAATTTATGTGAAATTTTGCAAAGAAAAGCCTCACTCATTTTTCAAGATAACTTTTTTCTGCCTCTGGATGGTGCTGGCAGAAGGAATAAAAAGCTTCTCTCTACGGAATTTGAGCTCTCTGTGTTGGTGAGGCATGTGAGCAGCCTGATGAAGAGAGTCATGGAAGTGTCTGTCCTTATTAACGACTTTAACTTATTTAGATTTCCAGGAGAACATAAAACACATAGTGAAGGGATGCCAGGGCTATTTATATAACAACATTGCCATGAAGTGCAGATGGATGTTCTAGTGCAGAAGAGCAGTACCAGTCACACAAGCAGCCAGAGGGCCGTGCAGAGGTGGGCATCCAGACAGGCACTCAGTATCAGCTTCCCTGTCCTTTCATAGCACGTGCTGCTGGCTGTTGGTGTTACTCCCACTCTACAAACAGAGCCAAGCCGTAGAACCTGAGTAATTTGCTAGAGGAATCAAACCTTTGATTACAACTCAAACAAAAGCTAAGCTTACTACATTAGATTCCAGTTAGATTTTATCACCTCAAGTCTTACGCACTGCAGTTGGATATGGGCAAAGATGCACCTTTCAACAAAGTTCTGTGCCTGCTTTTCAGAAATCTGTCCCTACCACCTGTCAGGGGATGGCTAATCCCCCCTTCACATTCAGAGGATGGCTAATCCCCCCTTCACATTCTTGGCCCAATGCAGTTATGAGATAAATTGTTCCCAAAAGATTATTTTGGCCTGTGGTCCTTCATTATTATCCCAAATCAGGCCAGGATGATATAAATCATGCTTATAGTGGGGCTAACCCACTTTCAAATTGAGTCTTTTTAAATATGCACCTATAACACTTCACTCTGCTCTGTTTCTGATCAGACAGTAATTTCATGGGAACAAAACAACACTGTAATATTTAAATAATAATGGATGAAGGGACCAAAATTATCAAAGGCTCTGGAAAACAACAGCAAGTGAAGCTGGTTTTGGTACACATGTAAAGCCAGATACTCTTTACAAAAAAAAAAAAAAATCCAGATCCAACCCAAAACTCTTTACAGGAAGAAAACTTAGAGTTCTATTTCATGTCCTATTCTCAAGGCTGAAAAGCACTAAATATCCATTGATCAGCAAAGTCACCCTGTGCAAAGAAAAGTGAACAGAACTTTAAAGATAATAAGAATATTCATTTTAGTTGGTAATAAGAGCTTTTCAAATGTGAGGTTTCCCTATAGAACTTCAGAGAACAGGATCCTACCTGAATGTTGTTTGACCTGCCTTCAGGATTTTAACTGAGGCATTTATCCTTGTTATAAAATTCTGTAGGATTTTAAAACATCTTGATAAATTTTGTCTAAGACCACAAGCACTGGCCTGACTCCTGTTTGGGATTTTGTCATTGGCCTCAGTAAGGACTGGCTTTACTCTAAACTTTAGGAATAATTTTACAGCAATTTTTGTTCCATCACAATGAATGCTGCAGGACTCCCTCATATTAAAATGGCCTGAATAATATTAGAGTAGAATATAGATTTTAAAACCGTGCTGGATAATTGAAATGAATACTTGAGTGGAAGACATCAAAATATTTTCAGAAGAACTAATAAAGAAGGATGTGTCTCTGGAGCCTACACACTATGCACCAGGAAAGAGGCGAGAAGAAGAGTAGTTAAGAGTATTATTCAATGTGGAGATCGAATGAGCCAGGATAAGAGCACCATGATATGTAGTCATGAAGACTCGGTGCTTCTACTTACCCAGTCACACTAAGGGGACAGAACAGCAATAACCCAGTTCCTCCTTCATACATCTTTCTAGATCAGGGTCTCCTGAGGAACCTGATCAGGAACATGCCCACTAGGAGTTTCGCATACACTCAACACACAGCATTTCCCCCCACCCCGCACACTCTTGTCAACATAATTCTGTTATAATATGATTAACCATCAACACTGTTTCCACTATTTCCACAGCTATATAATCTATTCTTCGGACTGATCTGTAATCTGCCCAAATCTGCAAACAGGAGTCATTGCTCAATACCTTCGTATTACAGCTGCTTTGGCATTGTGTAAAGGAGACATTTACTATACCCTCCCACTATTACTATGCCATACAAGCCAGGAAACCATCAAACACCTGCAAATACTAGAAAGGAACTAAACCAGTATGAAATCACAACTACAAACAGTGATGCCTATGAAAGCAGGTATGCAATGATCAAGATTAAATGTTACAGAATAGATTACACTTCACATAACTGGATGTGAGAAAAAGCTGCAATATATCAGGGACATCTCATGCAGTACAAGGTTTCATCCTGCAAGCCATTGTTGACTCCACATTTGGGACTTCTTTGTTTTGAGTTTCCCCATTCTTGGTCTCATCACAGACCTTTTTCAGTTTTCCAAATGTCTTTGGGAAGATTCCCCCCCCCCCCCCCCCAAATCTTAATCCAAACTACCATGAATGATTAGGTTTTTTCGCCTGTGTTGGTAACAGACATATGTTGTTTGTTTTATCTTTTTTTTCAGGATTGTAACTTTGTTCTTGTTGAGCTGCTAAAATAAACAGCACTGTCCAACTGCTGTTCAGACTGTTTTTTCTGTGTGCCTGCAAGGTGTCCACTGAAGTACAACAATGATTACCTAAAACACACAAGATTTCTCCTGATTTGCTTTCAGTTCTGTTGACCTCATTTTGCTGGGTGCCATCAGAAATTCTTGATGGTAATAGCAGTAGATGAGAGATTGCAAGAATTCTCTATGGAAGGGTTCAGGGCAGCATGAAATCAGATACAGAAGACTCCCAGAGAATTGATTAAGGGTCTCGACCCTTAACCATGGGTATTAGAGCCAGATGAAATAGAGAAAAATAGCTTGATTACTCTGCTCAAGTTCTAGTCCCAGAAGCAGCAGCATGAAGCTGTCTCTCTCTATGGCAACTGTGCCACTGTAGTATGAACTTTATAGTAGTTGTCTGTAAGCATGTGCTCCAAGAATATGGGAATGCAAATACCCCGGTTCTGCTACAACTACTTGAAGTATCAACAGCATGGCCTTTCTGGGGAAGTTACCCTTCATAATGACTTCAGTGTGTAGAAAATATGCTGAGCTCTTAAGGTATCCTTCTAAGTAATGTATGGTTTCATTCCAGTGCTTTAATGTCAGCTGAGCCAGCATAATTTATTTATTTTCAGTATTTTCATGGTGCATCTCTACAAATTTCCCAATTCACTAACCAAAAACTTAACCAAAGGACTCTTGAATGTTATTAGTCTATAGGTATCATTCTGAATGATTACTACTCAGCTCACACTGAATGAATGTTTAGCAAGGTGTAAGAAAGAAAAAAGATATAGTCTATCTAGACTAATCTAAAGCATGAAACTCCTATTTTTACATTACTACTGAGACTGTTGTACATACACCATTTCCTTTCTATATTAACTGCTAGCACCATTTTCTAGGTTGAATATTCTTCCCTAGTTGATTTTATGAATAAGAGACACCAGTTTCATTTTGAGACTTAGATAATATACCTTTCTTTTATAGAGATTTCAGGCTGAGAACAAACAGAATTAATAATCCCACTTGCATGTCTCCAGCATATGCCACAGTTGTCACTGCAGATTATACATATTTACATACATGTTGTGTAAGTATATGTGTATAAAACTAGAAATAAAAAAAGAAAGTGAGGGTGGTATATTCTAAACTCTCACTGGTGGTGACACAGAAAATCCTGATGTTCCATCAAATCACTGGGGACTAGAGAGTTTATTTATTTAGCTAAATGTACTCAATATAGCCCTCTCTGTCATAATGCTATTCCTTTTTAAGCTACTATTTGCAGTTTAAAAATTCAAACCTACAACAAGAAAAAAAAGTTACTTTGCAGTCATGGAAAATTTGTATATGATTTGCTACAAGATGGGAAGTTTGACATAGCTTTTTTGGAACCTCTCCTTTTTTTCTTCTTCTCCATCCCACATACTTAGAAAAGTCAAAAGCAATTTTTTATTTTTTTCAAAAAATCAAGGGTTTTGTTGGAAGCATCAGATAACCTTGAGAAGGCATGGCACTAATATCCGCTTAGGGATAGTTAGATTCATAGTTATGAAAAATAAGTGAATAAATAAAAAAGTTCTTAACAGTAACAGCAATTACAAAAATAGCATGAAGAATGTTTGAAGTCCTTTTACAGTGCTAGGCCATCAAATCAGCCTCTAAAATGCACTGGTAGCAAACCACTGAAATTAATGGAAGGGCTCTTGAGACTTTGGTCAATTCAGACATAGATATTGAAGGAAAAAATGGCACCAGACCTTTTCAGTTCTCATTCTCTATGTTCTTATGAGGAGGAAGAAATAAGTCATGCTGTAAAATTGTAGTCATGAGGTTTCTACTAGGAGCTATAAAGAATGCATATAACAAGTCTTTCTGTCCCACATCTCCAGCATAAAGAAGGTCCTCTAGTGAACATGTGAGCATTAATGATAATATTGATCTACCAACCCTAAAGCCATGTTAATGTTTCAGAGAACAGTAGCTTTTGACTTAACCTAAAAATTGAACATATGTAGCTTGTAACTTTCAATGTTATTAAAAAAAAAAGACAGAAAGGTGTTTTGTCTTCAGTACAACTATGCTCTTGCATCTATCCAGACAAATCTTAGTAGAAGCACATTCAGTTTTACAAGAAACTTTAATTTCAAGGCCTAATGAACATGATGAAGTCTCAGGCAATAAAATGTATCACAGCTTGAATGTATCGTTCTTCTCTTTCAACATATAAAAAGATGTTTGCTCCTCAGCTATCAGAAACCAGGAAAAGGGCTAGAAGAACCAGTTATTGTAGCTGTAGCCATTTATTCTGTTAAAGAATTTCTGAAATGTTGAAAAGACTTTGAGAATATTTAACAGCGTGATAAAAGACCACATACTGGGAGAGCGGAATCGCTTTTGGAATGCTGGAGTTGAAAAACAGGCTTGGGAAAAAGTATTAAATCCTCAAAACATTCTCTGCTTAGTATTACAAGCAGAAATGGAGCCTTTGATGTAGAAATCAGTATTTACAATTAAAGTAGGAGGCTATTATTATCTTGTTTTCCTTTCTTAATGCAATCCTTTTGACTGAGCATTTTGAAAGAAAAATAACAACACATTATATCTGAACTACTAATGAAAGGCATGATTACCCACTTTTAAGTTTGCTTTAATTGCTGCTTAATGTTCATTAATTATTTTCATGTTTAAAAGGCTTTTTGTCCCCTATAATGCTAAAGCTTAATTCCCAGATAAACTGTCGTTCCTGAAAAGGAAACCTGGCACGCCAATTTCGTTTACCCTACTGCCATGCTTCTGTTGTTACAAGTCCGTGGGAGAAATCCTCAGCTCGTGTACACTGATACAATTCAACTGATTCTACAGAAGCTGGGCGAGTTGCACTGAAGACCTAACATTTCATTACAAGAATTTGCAAAACTCTGTTCTCTTGTGAGACTCCAACTGAGTTCTCAGTTTGGAAGAGAGCATTGGCTACTTCTAGATGCCTTGCTCCAAGCTGTGTATCGATCACATAATTAGTCATTCAAATTAGTTCAAAGTAAATCCTGCTTTTACAGTCTTTTATCTAACCTTGTAGCAGTCTCACTGAAAGATTCTCGAGATTCTCACTGAAAGTAAGGCAGTGCTCAGAAATGCCTCAGAAAAAAAAAGCCCAAACCAACCCATTAACAAAGGTCTGCTCCATTGCCTCGCAACTGCTACATTTCGCCTGCAGTAGTCAAGCCACATGGCCCTTGCCAGAGCTTCCTAAGGGCGTACTTTCTCGACATTCTGACATAATAATGTTAGTTTTTTTCATGTGCTAAAATTATGAATAACATCTCCTTTATTCAACTGTGTCAGCACATGAAAACACTAGGAACAGCACTTTGAGATGGTAATCCTGACTGAATGGTGCCAAGCTACAGTAGCGCTTCCTTGAGGTCTTATGCAAGACCTCTATTTGTAATTGTCCTTGCGTGGAGTTCAGAGAGATGCTTTATATATTGACATCATACGCTTAATAGGTTTCCCCGACCACCCCTGAGGACTTAGATATGCCCTGAATCATTTTCACCAAATAATTGCAGCAGGCTAAAATATACTGAACATTTTCTTAGGCCTTTGTTCTCACTTTATTTGCTTGCATGTATCCAGTGACAATGGCTGGGCTCTAACAATGCAGGCATTCTTGTTTCAATTCTTAAACAAATACTTGCAAATAACCACCCATACAACAATGTTGATGCCTTGTTACAGAGCAAAGTTAACTTTGCAACTTTCTTAGCTCACGCTTTATTATATTATTTTCCACCATCTCATTAAATTGGGGACTTCCTGTAATGTGTATTTCACTAAAAACATCTTAATTCACCCACTAGATTGTGACCTATAACAAGACTACATCAAATGTATACTATCTAACAAGAATACAGACACACCTGCGCCCTCATCCCCCCTGCACCAAATTATGGAACAGGCAAATAGTAGGTTGATTGTTGGGGCGGTTGTGGGGTGTGTTTGCAGTTCCAAATTAATTTATACAAACTATACAAACTTTTTTAGTTTGCTTAATAGTAAAAAATTCTTCTGTTACTGTAATTAGATAATTTAGGCTGGGATTGTGGCTTCCCTGTGCTAACAGCTTCCAATATTTTCTGCATGCTTTTGTCCTGAGAAGGAGCTCTGGCTGTCTGGTAGTGACAGTCGTAGCTCACATTTTTCCTGAGATACTTCTGTTCATTCCCTTCGTAAGTTTGGGATGTGGAAATGAAGAAAATAATTATTCAGTGTTCTGTGCCTCGCATGTTCACTTACATCTATGTATAATGTGGAACCTTATCAAGTAACTTACCCATTTTACAGGGTACAAGTAAATTTCCATGTCTAATAACATTCCTTTATGTATATTTTTAAAATATTGACATTGCGAGATAGTTTTTGAAAATGCTATATTGTTCTGTGGGGTCTTATCCTACCTTTTCTGAAGTCAGTTCTTTCCTATAAAGATTTCTGGGAATGCCTGAATACATGCATGCATGCATGCATATCTGGCTAGTGACAGCTAGGAAAGAAATAAAATGAGCCTGCAAGGTGAATAAAATTACAGCTGGAAACACAGGTGTATACACTTGTGCCTCATGATCAGAAACCAATCCAGATTTTTAGGGAAAAGTATGACTGAGACTGCAAAAGCAGAAGGGAAAAACAATACCTATTTTTAAAAAGAGTAAAGGAGTACCTGAGAACCACAGATCACCCAGCCTTATCAGGTACCCTGGAAGAGCTGCTAAGCATTCTGAGAATAGTGATAAGTATATAAAATAACTCTCTCAATTATATCAAAAACAACTTACTAGAGCAGTGGAATTTCCTTCTAGCTAGCTTAATGAACAAGGTTAAGCCATAGACGTACTACACCTCAGCTTTAGTGAGGTATTTGACACCAACATTGTAATAAACTGGAAATATTTGCAGAATGGCAAGCAAAATAGTAATCTCAAAAACTAATCATTCATGACTCATTATCAGACTAAGAGACTTTAAGTGAGGTCTTTCAGAGGTCTGTCCTGAGATTTTTTTTAAATATTCAAGCCATAATATCTGTAAATTATTTGAGTAATGAAATAAACACACAAAATTCACACATAGCATCATACTGGGAGATTTTACAAACATTTTGGAGGAGACTATCAGAATTTGAAATAACCCCCTGGTAAGTCAGAAAAATGGTTTAAAGTCAGTAAGATAAATTCAGTTAAGACCAGTGCAAAGCACTGCCTATAGGAAGGGAAAATAAAGAGCATAAATACAAAGAAAGAAAACAATCAGATTATGTCAGGAAAGAGCGTGGTTGTTAAGATTAAACCCGAAGAAGCAGCAACCATACAGAACACTTATTCTGAACTGTAGTAACAGGAATATTGTAACTCTAAAATGGAGCAAATTGCTCTGCTTTTTGCCATCCTGGCAAGAGCTCAGCTAGAACATTGACTGCAGTTTGGCCAGTCTGCTTAAGGCAGATAAAAACAAATTACTGAGTCCTGAAGAGAACATTAAGAGTAATAACAGGTTTTAAAAATGTGACCTAAAAGGAAAAGCTGCAGGAATTCAGTAGGGTTGGTCTAGAGAAGAGAAATCTTACAGGTAACATGACAACAGTTCTGTAATGTGAAGGTTGGTAAAAATGCTATAGTGATAAATTGTTCTCCAATCTCACTGGGAGAAAGAAAAA
Organism: Morus bassanus; assembly: GCA_031468815.1. Taxonomy (NCBI): domain Eukaryota; kingdom Metazoa; phylum Chordata; class Aves; order Suliformes; family Sulidae; genus Morus; species Morus bassanus. Next base: position 12,861,013 of record CM062583.1, read on the forward strand.
GAGGAACAAACTTTGGTTGCAGCAGAGATTTCAGCTACTGGAAGAAATGTTTTAATTCAGAGTGTTTCTGTCTTTACAATTAGAGTGGCCAGGGAAGTTCTGCCACTGCTTAGACAACAAAGGACAAAATATCTGTCATTAATCCTGTCTCACTGAAAGGAGATGAGCTAAAGGAAAAGGTCTCTTTCTAATGTTACATTTCTAAGATTTGTATGCATTCTTTCACTAAAAGACACACAATTAAACAGGCAAAAATATTGTACAATAATCATAGTTGCAGTTTCGCCATCAACACGTCAAGCAGTTGTTTCTCTACCTTAAAATTACTGAAAACCCAGATGGTCCATGATGGCTTAAATTGTATTGATCATCATGTGTTCTGCATATAGACTACATTGTTTTGCACATTCAAACTGTGAACACTGTACAAATTCATGCAGCTGTACAATGAGAATGATAGGTAATAGTAATCTTTGACTGGTTAATGCATAAGCCACTCCTGAATAGAAATTTTGACAATAAGAAGCTTATTTGCTTGCTTTTTTAAGTCACTGAAAGAGTTTGAGTAACAGCTAAGCCACTTTCTGCTATTCAAAACAAATAGTTTAAATCTGCCTGGTGTTTTGTAGGTGAATCTTGTAAAAAAAAAAAAAGATACAAAGTATTTACAGTAGACATGTTTATTTTTAAACCCTGATTCACAATGTCCATTGCTCTCATATGTCTGAAACCCATGGAATCTAGTGCTGATGCTGTTTTTTCCCTATTTACTTGTATTATGATGAAAAAACCCACTGTTTTTAATGCTGATTTCTCATGGAAATGTCAATACTGTATAATTTCTCTCTAATGATATTTGGGGGGAACAGTGCCATTTTCTTAATTAGTAAATGTGATTAATAACACTACGCTATTCAAGCCATTATGTCTGTAATTTAGTCTTGGCAGTGCTGTGGTATATTACAAACGTATTCCCAAAAATTTAGGACTGCTTAGCAACCTTACTGTCTCTGCAAGTATTCGCTTAAGAAATGGGAATAAGCATACAAACATATATAGCTGCCTTCTCTTGATCACATGATGAATCACTTTCATCACCCTCCATTGCCAATCATCCTCCAATCACTCCCTTGATCAGCCTGATGAGCCCAGTTTTTCTCAGTTAGGAATCTCTTGCTCAAGTTGTGGGAGAAAGAAAGTCAGGAGAACATACCAAAAACAAACACAAAAAAGCCCACACACAAACAACAAATCTATTTCTGGTATCTTCATCCAGTGTGGATAACACAGCCAGAAGGCTACAAGGTACATTAGGAAGAAGAGTTGATTACAGAAATTCAGTTTCTCTGAATACAGAATTAAAGAAAAGAAGGGAGGAAGAGGAAAAAAAAGCTTTTATCCAAGATAATTAAAAGCCTACTAATTATTAAAGCAGCAACCTGATGTAGGAGACTGAAATTCAAGTTCTTGTTTTAAGCCAGTTCTCAACAGTCTTCATGGAGTTTACTATTTTCAAAAGTCATCACAATTGTGAAACTCTGGGTAATCTTCTTTCACATTTTTAATGAAAATTTCAAATACTGAAATGAACTTGAAATATCAAAAGAAAAACCATACTTTTAGTCCATCATAATCTTAATGAAAAAATAAATATGTTTACCTAATAACACTTACCTGGAGACTTTGAAAGCTTACACAGTTGAAAGGACAACCCTTTGCACTGATAATGTAGAAGAGAATAAGCAGCAGCAGCAAAACATGAAGAAGGGACAAGAACTTTAGCATGACTCCTAGATGAATTACTGCCTAGGGACTTTATAGCAGGGATTAATTTTCTTTCCACTTCCATTCAGTCTGTGAGGCTTTTTACCTTACACTGAAGTTTCCTATGCATTCCCATCAAAGGGCAGAGAGAATGAGGAGAGGTCCTAAATTTGCATTAACTAATGGAGACACCAATGGACTGGTGAGGCAAAATGGCATCATCCCTCTCACCTGAGTACCAGGGCTCTAGCAGCTGTTATCCTCTAATTGCTCCACAACCACCTGAGCGTGAGTCAGCCAAAAGGCCTGATGTATTTCTTAGTATTCCTCTCCTTTATAGGCAAACACATTTCTGTTCCCAAATGAACAACCTCTTCGCTACACATCATTGGATCAGGAGCAGCATTTATTGTTTTGGCAACACATGCCCATACCTTCCCAGAAAGATGGTGGTGGGCCAGACAGAAGCTAGACTCTCTCTCTTGATTAGGCTGGCTTACAGCATTGCATCTGTGTACTATATTTAACTTACATAAAAAGTGTCCATCAAAATGGAGACCATCAACTGAGCATTCTTGTTGATAACCATATTCCGGACCCTTAATTTCCCTTAGAAGCTCTAATCAAGAACTGTTGAGAAGCATTTTATCAAATAACAAGGAAAGAAAGATTGTTCAAAAATGACTAATGATTTTGGATGCTTCAATTTTTCGCCTGAGTTCCTTTGAAAGGATTTGTTCTGCAAAGCACTAGCAAATATAAAACCTTACAAAATGTCTCTAACTAACAAAACAAGACAATGCAAAACCACTCATCACATTCAAAAAGTTGGGCTGTAGTATGTTCCCAACCAAGACTGTGCTTGAAATATACACTGAGATACAAATACATGAACGGCAGGATGCTGTCTGCCAAGATGATCAGCCCTGTCTGTTATATTTCTTGGAAAAGCGTATAATTATCCTAGTTCATAAATGGATACTGTTTCTACAAAACAAGTCAATTTTTGTCTTGTTCTCTGGCTTGCATTTCAAAGGCATAACACCACATACAAGCCAAAGTACCAAATAGTATTAAAATATTTATTTTAAAAGAATGTGCTGTCTGCTTGTCTCCCAAGTAGAAGGGTGATGAGAAAGTGAATTCACTGACGTTTCTGTGCTCAGGCCTTTTGCAGTGACAGTGACACACTAGCTAAGGAGGATTTTATGCCTGTTCCAATTTTAGTGTGATCTGAAACATTTTAAGTTGGCTGTGTCTGCCAAACCTTGAGAAGGGTTTAATTGTGAATGTCCAGACAAAACCAGAATGCGACCTACTTGACTCCATGCCTGTCAAAACTGCTCTCATTATATATTTATGATGAGTTATGCACCCTTGTCAAATCTTGGCAGAATATTGCAGCAGGGAGTTCCTTATCTTATAAGAAGAAAGTCTCTATTCCAATATGTATTTTACAAAACTAAGCCAGCTACAAGGGGATGCTACAGTCACTCAAAGATCTCTTATTATACCAAGAACAAATGGGAAAAAAATTGATCTGGCATCCTGGTTCAATAAAACACTGTTTAAAAAGATGCGGCAACTAGCCAAAGTACCGGGATTGTATGAGCAGGACAAGCCCAATTTAGCAGGCTTGTCCTAGTGACTAAACATCTTGAACACTTGAATAAATACTACCATACACAAAAATGGTTTTCAGAAGTATAAAGCTGACAAGAAATATGGTAAAAGACAGTTGAGAATAACTATCACTTTTGAATTATGCAAGTTGAACAAAATCAAGTAGCACACATGCACTTTGAAAAAAGGAAGAGAAAGTAAAAGGGAACAACTCTGGCAAGATCTCTTTCCCCTTTCTTCCTTCTTCAACTTTGGCCCATCAGGAGTTTCCTGACTCCAGCGTTATGAGTTATAATCACCAAGTTGAGCACCAAAAATGATGAGCTAGGCTTAAAGACTTGCACAGTGTCAGAGCTGAGTTTATATATACTCACTCGGTTCAGGGTTTATTAGTTTGACTCAGCACTATGCTCACTGACTTCAGATCTCTGAGCACAGGAGGAACACATTCACATCTGCTTGCAGCAGGAATATACAAAGCAAGAGTTCACTCATATCTGTGTGAATAAGACTATTTAGACTATATTCTCATTTTCAGATTGTGTACACTAGGCTCAGAAGGAAAGAAGCCAGATATGCTGAACTTCTGATGCAGTCAGTTTTTCAAAGCCCTTCTCTTTACATCAGTTTTAATGAGGTTTTAATTACCCTTCTCTTCCTTGGGCAGTGCATACCTTTTCGCAAACTCAATGTACGGTTTGCGTAACATTAAAAAAACCCTCTCAAGCAAAGGAAACATTTGGCACCTAACATTTTGTATTCAAGTATTCAGTGTTTCGCTTGAAGTTGTTCCACCATTAACTTATTACTGTGGTGAACCTTTACTGGAATGCAGCCCATCATGTAGCAAATTCTCTTTCCAATTCTGTCTCCAGCCCACATCCAACTGCCTTGTTCTACAGGTTGTGGAAACACAGTTTTCATGGCAAGGCACCATTACAGTTTTCCCAGTATACCAACTCCCCCTGCGCAGCCGCTTGGGAGCTTCAAAACAGTACTTAAGATCTGCATTGGCTGTGTGCCGGACTTCTGAATAGGGCTGAATTTTTCTCTGGTAGGACAAGAGGACTAGACAATGTCAAGGGAAGAAAATCGTCTAAATCCCCATTTAGGGAATGACTCGAAGCTGAGGATTATGTTCTTTAGAGTCATAATACCCACAGCATAGACTATGGCTTGACATGCATTTACTTGCTTTTACCTTAGAGGAGCTGTTGTGATGATCATCAAATCTTAGAGCCCCATTTTTACATCTTAAAAGATCTGCTTTCTGCATTTTTGAATTGCATCTAGATTATCCTCTGGAGCTTGGATGCTCTCTCTCCCTTTTGGATGGAGTTATTCAAGTAAGTTCAGCCCTAGCCGTTTCCAACTCCGCTCAAGTGTTAAATGAGGCATACCACTGCAATGGTCTAATCTGTACTTCTAGCAGAAAGCACTTTGAGATACAACTATGCAATCCACTAATGGTCAGCATTGCTGGCTGCTCAATTATGGACCATGATTGGCAGTTTAGAAGGAAAGAGAAGCTGGAGGAAGAATCATTAAATACTTCCAGGAACCACAAGCTTGACAAAGAAAAGCTATGCACGCAATCCAGGCTTTAGTGACATCAACCAGAGGTCTACAAACCTTTGTCATGAGCATGTGAGTAACATTATAAAAAAAGAATGTATATCTTTGAAACTTAGCTACTCTTTATGAATCTAATTTTAAAATTGTTTGGTATTTAAGAACAACTTTGACACACATTTGTGGCACAGTTTTACTCAGACTGGATCATTTCTGGAAGTCAAACCTAGCCAATTTTGATTCAAAAATTTGAGAGCTTTTTCCTTTCAAAAACATCTCTATTTGAAGACCTAGTACTGCACGTTACTGAAAGAAAGTTTACTTGTAAGCAACAATATCTAAGGTGTAGCAGATGCATTTTACAAGATCATTTTCATTGTTATTCTTTGGCAAAAATTTCACAGATCCACTTATCTCCTAGTAAACTTATTTTTTTTATGACTTATATTTTACGAGCTCTCCTAATACTTTGCACATGATTGACTGGCTAGCAGCTTGCAACCAGATACCTAGACTTGCCCTTGTGAGTCGTTTGATGATTTATAGAAGTTAATGTACGATGAGCTGTCTTACATTCATGGGATTCCCAGTAAACAGCTACCTAATTGCCAGTCAGAAAACTTCAGCAGGTAAGCCAAAGGCATAGTCAAATTCATCCTCCCAGTCTTAAAATCTACAGAACCAAGATGAAATGTACAGTAATGTAGTGCTAAAAGTCCTGCCCTGCAGTTAAACAAGATTGCACTCTTCAATTCAACACCAATGCCTATCACTATGCTCACACTTTTTGTCTTGAACATCACCACATTTTCTCTGATGGTATAAAATTTTCATAGTATTTTTCCCACTGACTTGTTTTATTTCTCTGCTTCTCATATGGGTCAAACTCCTCTGCCAATGAAGTCAACGGGAATTTTACAGTTGACCTGTATCGAAGAAATACTGGCTCTAGACCTATTGAGTTACGATTTCCACACAAGTAACACTAGAGAGGTGGGGTTTTTTCACCTCATACAAGACAGAAAGCTTTTAAGGAATATGTGTAAATGAGTAAGGAAACTTAACACAAGTCAGAGACCAAAACCCTCAACAAGATTAATTTAGTGACATTCAAGCTAATATTCAGAGCAAAGCAGTTTCATAAACAACAATAGACTCTCATTCAGAAAATGAATGGTATCTGAACACATACTGAAGGATTTTATATCTATTACAGTGATGAAAGATGGGGAATTAAAAACATCTTTAAATGGTTTAATTTAAAACACTATTAAAATCGAAGTCCCTTGTCCAGCAGGAGTTTCTAAAACCTTTACTCAAGTTCATTAGGCATGCAAAAAACCCAAAGATCCCTCTTGCATTAAACTGTATTTTGCTTGGTGCTGGTGGGATTGCTACAAGATAAAAGGTTTGTGAGGATATGGATTTGAAAGTATTACAAATGGCTTTTTACCGAATACCAGTGCCATTTTATTGATAATGAGGGATTTGCTGGCTATTTACCACTGACATTTTGAGAAGTTGTTCTGTAATCCTAAATGATCTCCTACTGTACAGCATTCATTTTTAAGCTAGGATCCAGAGGGAAAAAAATAGGCATTCGGCACAGCATGACATTTTGTTGTATTCTGAAGAGTTATTGAAGGACTTATCATCCAAAGTAGCAGGATAGATTAAAAAATACATAAGGACATTTTCATTAGAGATTGGCTGTTCTCAAAAAGTTCAGATGTTTTTATCTGAAGCACAGGAGTTCAAACACTCATTTGAAATTGTTTCATGGAATTCATGTTTTTGGGGCCCATCAGATTTATTCCTAGAAAGGTCATCTTTTGATACTTCCCATTCTTTATTTATCCTCTTGTATCAGATGTTTAACAAGTTGGAAAATGAAGATAAAAGCAGACTTGCATGGATTTCCAGGAGTTTGGGATCAGACAGGCACCAAGAGAGCGTTCTTTTAGCACTTAGTTCAAAACTAGTATGAATCAGGAACTTGGTAGAGCCTAAGGGGACACTGGAAGTGGAGGCACTGAGCTTTTCTTAAACTTCAAAAGAGTTCTGGTATTGTTATGTATACAACCAGAATGAATTCAGTTTGCCTGAATTTGTTTTCCTTTGTTTAACTAAATTGTTTATCTGAGTTTTTTTTCTCTACTTGTTCTACAATAACTTATCTTCTACAATAACTATTCTGGCACAGTTACCAAAGGAATGCCTCAAGCACACTTTAACGGTGCACTCAAATGACTACAACTTACTGCAAACCCTAGACTGGGGGGGGAGCAAAGCAGGAGGGAGGAGTCAGGAAGGGGAAGAGATCTGTATCTCTGAAAAGAAGCAGAAGATCCTGGACATGAAAAACTGAGCAACAAGAAGAATCAAGTGGAAACACTGAACCAGTTCATAGGCTGAGCTGTGCTACAATTAGCTGTTTATTGTCCCAGAAAACATTATCCATTGGCTCCTTTTACAGCCTTACGATTACTGTTGATGCAGGACTCTCATAACGTGTGTCTAAATAGATTTACAAGAACTGTCAGAACTTTCTGTGTCTCAACATAAGCTCCAAATTTATTATTTTGCATCTGTATTGAATCATAACTTTTCCAATATGATGAACATACATTGTACATATAAAGTTATGTAGAATATCTGAGACTTTTCAGTTTGGCCCCTTCTACTGTGGTGCCAAAATGTGAATTTTGGAGCCCAGCTCTGGATGTGCAACTAAGAACTTTTTTTTTTTTTAAACATAGTATAATGTGATAATATGCATACTCCTTTAGGAAGTAAAAGAATACAAGAAAAACAATAAACAAGATGTTGATTTCACACCACAAATTCACTGCCTGAAAGGAAAGATCTCCATCAAGGAAGTTAATAACAGAGGTCTACTAGCCTTCCTGAGACAGGGCATCACCCAGATGCTAACATAAATTCATTGGGTAGACATACGTATATCTATTGCAATATTTATTCATTTTCCTCCTGTCAGTAGTAACAAATTGTTTCCTTGCATTCTTTGGTTAGAAATGGGCTGCCTTTTTTTTTTTTTTTACTTATATACCTCCCAATGCCCCCAACAGTTTGTCAGTCATATCTGTAGCTGCTACAGAACTCATAGTAACAGTGTTTTATCAGACATGCATCAGCAGTTGCTGTAAAATATCAAGCTTAAGAAGAAACTCCAGCTGTCTAGGCTAAAATGAAGCCTTCAACAAATCCTCTGGTATCCCATCAAATAGTTTTTTAAACAAACAAACAAAAAACTCCCAACAACAAAAGCACCTCTCTAAGCTCTGTTATATATATATGAAGAATTTTAATACAGCAAAAATGAAACACGGGCAAGAATTCCCAGTTGGCTTCTGTAAAATACTTGTCAGCCTCTTTCAGTAGAACTTCTGCCTATATCCACATGTAATGAATTCCAGCATCTCTGCTGTAAGCTAAGATTTAAAAAAAAAAAAAAAGTGTATGGCAAAAACTTTACTGAAATATGAGCTCCAGGAACGACAATCTGAAAGAAATTCATAACAATATGAGGACAAATCTGAAAATTTATTGGTTGGACCAATAAATTAGTCAACTATGGTCCTCCAAAGGGAGTGGTGACAAGGAAGGAAAAACAAAAATTGCAGATGCTGAAAGATTAAAGAAAATTGGGCAAACTCCACACAAGTCCAGGGGAACCCATCCTAAAATTTTAGTACAAACATGGCTTCCAAGGACCCCCTAAAACCTCAAGTTATTCTATGATTCTACAGTTCTTCCATTCTGAGTTAAAAGCAGCTTCCTTCCTTTCACATCATGAAGTGGCTCCTTAACCCAATGTTGCTCTGTGCAGAATGAGGGCAGGAGATTCTCCTCCAACTTTTACCTGCTGCTTCTAGTCAACTAAAATTGCAGTATCATATGTCTACATTTTATTTTTCTCTGTTGGACTCCTTGGTTTGCTGAAAATAAAATTACCATGGAAAGTAAACACAAAATATTAAATAGGCATAAACTTTTCATCTGAACTATTTAAGAAAACATTAACTTCGTTTAGATGCTCTCCTCTTTGTTTTTCTGTAGTGAAAGGATGCATATTAAGATTACTTCAGAAAAAAAATCAAAACAGAATAATTTCATTGTGAAAAACAGGCACCATCATATTCTTGGTAGCTATTTACAACATTCCTTATTATACAAAAGCTTTATTACATTACATTACTAAGCATTATTTTGGTATGTTTTAAATAGTCCCAGTTTTTGAAAGTTTACAGACTGTAGCAAAGCACATCAAATCAACCAGAACATAGCTGTTTGCCACTCCACTTTCTCTACAACAATTCTATTTTAGACATTTCTTATTTTGACATTTCTAAGTCTTCAGGCAGTTTTCCCTCTCCTGTATCTGAAATTGTGTTTAGTGCTGTATGGAGAAAGCTGTTAGTGATAAGATTTAAATTTACAATTTCAGAGACTGATACACTTTATTTCATTGAATAGAAACAGTTTCATTACAGGAAACACAAGCTGCCCTGATAATGTGTGTTCCAGCTGTGACTATGAAGGTGAGAAGGCAGATTTATCTTCTTCTGCATTCAAGGCTTGATCCAACACCCATTGGAAACATTGGAAAACATTTACATTTTTGTACATATCTGCAATACTGAACTAATATTTTATTTTCTTTTAGTGATTTATGGAGATACAAACACACTGGACAATTTTTTCCTTTAGATTCTTTCTAGATCAGACCTGAACTTTGGACTTGGTTAACAAATTGGACCAGAGAACGCTAACCTCCTTCGCAATCACTGTGGGTTCTCCCATTTCAAAAATCAGCCAGTTTCTCTCCTGCATTTCAGCACCGTTACCCTCGCAATTCTGGTAAACTAAGCCAAACAACAACAAAAAAAATGCATCTTACCCACCAGTCCGCCTCCATCGGGTGAATATTACTGGAGAAGGTGGCTCCTTCCCATCATCTTTGGAGGCAATCTGGCAGCTTCCTTCCTTACGGTCTTCCCATTTCTAGTGTCCAGCCACAAGGAGCACAACTGAGTAAGTCCGCTTCAGCAGATGAAGAGTCCTTAAACCAGGATAGTTCGGCATTCCCCCATGTACTTCCTACTGCCAGTTTTATCTTGCGCTGGTTTTGGCTGAGATAGACTTAATTTTCTTCACCGTACCTAGTACGGGGCTGTGTTTTGCATTTGGGCTGAAATCAGTGTTGATAACACAGGGACATTTTAGTTCCTGCTGAGCAGGGCTTACATAGAGTCAAGGCCTTTTCTGCCCCTCACCCAACCAGTGAGTGGGCTGGGGGGGCACAAGGGGTTGGGAGGGGACACGGCCAGGACAGCTGACCCCAACTGACCCCAGGGATGTCCCACACCATATGGCGTCATGCTCAGCACATGGAGCTGGGGAAGGAGGAGGAAGGGGGGGACGTTGGGAGTGATGGCGTTTGTCTTCCCAAGTCACCGTTATGCGTGATGGAGCCCTGCTCTCCTGGGGATGGCTGAACACCTGCCTGTCCGTGGGAAGGGGTGAGTGAATTCCTTGTGTTGCTTTGCTTGCGTGCACGGCTTTTGCTTTACCTGGTAAACTGTCTTTATCTCAGCCCACGAGTTTTCTCACTTTTTCTCTTCTGACTGTCTCCCCCATCCCACTGAGGGGGTGGGGAGCGAGTGAGCAGCCAGGTGCTGCTTAGCTGCCTGCTGGGGTTAAAGCACAACACTTGTCAATCTATAAATTATCTGCCTGAGAGAAATCAGCCCATGGAAAAAGTTTTTATCAGGCCTGCATTTTGGGCCCTTGTTCATCCAGTACTTAGTAAATAGGATGCTTTTGGCAGGTGAAAACTGCTGTCAAAAGTTTCCTCCAGGAAAGCTGCAGGATTAAACCCTCAGCCTCCAAGCCTTCACTTTGGGGCACGGGTGAGCAAACACGCCATGCCAGCTCCTTCCCGCGTCCTCCCTCCTCCTCCTCCTCCCGCCACCCCGAAGGCCACAGGCAGCCGAGGGCGGCGGCCCGGAGCCTCCCGCGCTTTTCAGCAGCGGGAGGGAGGGGGGCGGAGGGCAGGAGCCGACACCCGAAACCTCATTGTTCTGGGAAGAAGAAAAAAAAAAAAAAAAAAGAAAAAAAAAAAGCGGGAACCTATAAACTACTGAAAGACTCGATTTGTGGGAAGGTTCAACTTTAAGGATCTCTAGAACAACCCCTTGGCTTACGCCCCTCGTGAAGTTGCATGCAACTTGCAGCACAAGCCTTGAGCTAAATTGCCAGGAAAAGGTTTATATTTCCTCCTAGTCTATTTAAGTGGAAGTAATTTTCTTTTGTCATATGCTTTTTAGTCACCTATAGTAGCAAAAAATAATGTGAAATACCACATAATTAGTTCACATGGCTTAGAGGACTACAAGGGAATGACTTCTGCAAAGGCATAAAATACTTCAATTGCTTTGCTGTACAGATGGCTCCATGGCAGCGTAAGAGTCGTTGGAGCTTCTCAAAATCCTTAAGTTTCTTAAGTTGTGATAGACATAGACTGGCAGGATTTATTCACCGAAAGCCCCAGTGCTCCCTCCGTGCTGAGTCCACAGGCAGGACATCTGCGCTCCAGAGGCTGCTCTGAGGTAGGTGCAGTGGGTGATGTTACTCCTGCAGTGCTGTGGGATTACCCTGACAACAATACAGGCTCCTCCTGCAGTTTTAAAGAAGGGAACTCGATTCATGACCTTGTTGTACTTCCTTGTGTGTGGTTAATTGCTGCATTATCCTAGAGATTTTTAAACCATTTCAGATCCTCCCTGACTCGCCAGCTGTTGTTCCAGGAGCTAATGTGTTCCCTGCTACATCTCTGTGGCATTTACATCTACAAGGATCCTGCCATCAGCTTCAAACTCCACATTTTTCCACTCTGTCTCATAGCACACTGCTAATGTTAAACCTAAGTTCATTAATGCATTTAATCTTTATTACAGCTGATCACAAGGATGCCACCATCGTGCAGAAACAAAGTTATCGAAGAAAAAAATCTGAAAAACTATTATCCTCCTAGACTTTGAAAACTTCACTTGATATTGAAACAGGTAAAGCAACATTAATTCAGTCTCAAGTAGAGCACTCTGTTCCATTAAAATTTCATTGATTTGCTGCTGATACAAAATGAACTACCAAAGACATTGACGAAAAAGCTTTACAAAGGGATATGGCAAGTGATCATCAATTACTAAAGTGTAACTTGAAATGAATTTTAGCACCATGGGCAGGTACAGACACAGTATTACAAACAGAATACTAGCCAGCAGGCAGGTTTCTCCTTGGTTGTTGTGAATTTGCTTCATTATTAATAGGTCTGGGGGAAGAGGAAAAAAAAAAAAAGCCCTGATGCCTCTTAATTTATCTGCAGACTGTGGCCCAAAGTAAAAACATCCAAGCCTTTTCAAATCACCTTGACTGTCTCCTTGGCAGAGAAAATATTTTTAGTCCATTGGATTTTGAACAACTTCCGAGAACAGATGGGTTAGCACTTCACAACTGTATGTGCGGTGCTGCAGAAGAGAATGAATAAAAAATGACCCGGCTGTGAAATCCTTATTCCCCACTTACTTCTCATTGACTTCAACAAATTGTCCAAACGCCTACTCACCAATAGGAAAAAGATGTCTGCAACACTTTCACAAAGCCTCCTTTTTCCCTTTGCGAACTGACTCTTATCTAGGGTGGGGAAGGGGAAGTATTTCTTTTTCCTATCATGAAAATATTTCAAGGTTTCAAAAGTTTTCACACTCTCTCCTGACCCCACGTCTCTTCAAATAACCAGTGACCTTTGCCAGAGAAGCTGACACCACACTGACCTGGACCTCTGGATGAAGTCAACATTTCTAGTCTGGTTTAAGGTGAACAACTGGAGCCCAATCTATTCGTTTTTTGCTGCATGACAATCACTATTTTGTGGGATGTTTCGCATTTGCATGCAACTGGTTCATTGCAAATATTTCCGTTTGGTATTCCAACGTGTAGTCAGAACTCTGCGTTTCTTAATCAGAGACTTTCATCCAGGAGGAGGTTCCTGTTGTGATTAGTCACAATGACAACTTGAAAAAATTAGATCCTTTTTCCTGCAAAAGTTCATGAATAGGCTTTGTCTTTTACCATAGGGCTGATAGAATGAGCCTTTTTCAGAGAAACTGGAATAGCAGACAATTTCCATTATGTTATTTATTATTCCATTTAAATTAATTATTTTTCAGTGCTCACACTTTTTAGTAGTGTATAAATGGAAATCATACTGTAAGGATCCAAGCATGTAACACAAAATATTCAAAATTGTGAACAATATATATTAGTTCTTTTTTCTGAACTCACCCACCTTGCTAACTTGATTTTTTTCTGGAGAAAACATTATCTGGGCTCTTATTTAAACCTTCATAAATTTATTTCAGTTGACAAATCAGATATTTAATGGGCTTGACATTTTGAATAACTGTTCCCTGGGTATTTCCATTCTCCTTTAAAAGGAAACAAGCATTAAGGGAGAGAATGGATACCTGATGAAATGTCAAAACCATTGAATATCTGTATTGACTTTGGAGCCTAAAGCAGCACATTTTCTTTTAGGGCTGAACACAAAGTAGATTTTTGTGTGTGTGTTAAATTTGTGCATAATTTTCATATTTTCTGCAATTAAAAATGCCTTTAGATATTTTTTAACCTTTTTTACTATAAAAAATTGAAACAATTTCATGATGCTTTGCATTTTGAAAACAGAAAGTTTCTCCTTTAAAAAGTGTCAATGGCAGATCTTAGAATAGCTCAGTTTCTTTCTGGGGGAAGTGAAAAGCAATTTTGACGGGTAGTCCTTATAAATAATTCTCATATTTATCAACTAAGGATTGCCACATGAACTCCAGTGGATGTTGTGGGGGGTCAGCACTGGAATTGGGTGAATATTTTCATCCCACAGAACAGTTTGCTCAAATGCACAGCTCTTTACTGTTTTGTTATTAAAAAATATAGATAGGTTCCAATGTAGCACATCACATACCGAAATTCAAAATGAATGAATCAGCGTGCTGTGAGTACAGCATATAAAAGGTAACAAAATACTGTCTAGCAGTCAGACCAGAACTGTATGTATTTAGTCATCGCTCTTAGAAATTTTTATTTTTTCTGGGATTCGCTGAGAGAAAATGTTAATGGTAAAAATGATAAGGAAACGTATACCTTAATACATATTCCATAAAGTTGGATTTGAATGACTTACTAAAAACATATTTCTCATTAGCATTGGGCTATCACAAGCAAGACGAGTTTGAGAACCAAGAATAAATACAAGTGCAACAGGCTATCTTACTAATTGGAGAGCAGTGTTCAGTGTACAACTCCAAAATTATTTGCTGTAATATTTAAGTCCATTACTAAGCTTAAACTCCTAGATGAGAAGATATTTTCTTGTTTACAACATTGACAGAATTTCCTACAGGAGGGGAGCATAACTGGGGATACCTTTATTCTTGGATGACTTTTTAAGTGCTATAAAAATTACATTGAGAAGTTCATTATGCTTTATGTAGTAAGCAGTGTTTAGCTTCTACATTCTCATATCCTGATAGTGATGCATAATACATTTTAAAATCCTCTGCCCCAAATATCATACAATAATGCATATTAACTCTTGTCTAAGACAAGTATTTCTGATTTTCCTTTCAGGCAATCTATGTTCTATGGATTTGGGGAATAGGAAGTACATTAAGACTGGCCTTGTCTTCACATGCATTCACCATTAATGACAACCATATAATTTAAAGAACTAACTTCTACCAAACAAGAGTTTGCAATCACTCCCAGCTCTACACACCTATATATAAAATACATCTTTACCATGTTCTTGATCTACACTACTTCTGTACCATTCCTGGGGCACTGCAGTGTTACTTATTGAACTCCATTTGGGCCCTTTTCACACCCAGTACGAATAGCTTCCTGTTGCTGTTGTGTAAGGGAAAAGTAGTGACAATAGGTCTCAGCCTAGATCCTCTGATAAGCAGGAAAAAAAATGCATCTCAGGAAATACTTAATTCAAGACTTTGCCTGCTGTTATATGTAAAATTACGTGAAATAAGGCAGTCCTGCTTGCTCTCTTCTCTCTCCATTGCTCATGAGCATATGACCTTCTCCCACATAGAGTTCTCATTAAAACTGAGAACAGGGGAGAAATGGCAGCTAAACTTTAAAGGACACATTAACATGCTAAGTGTTTTCTTTGCACACAGATCAAATGAACACAATTAGGAACAAACAAAATGTCCAATCTCCTTTGAAGTTATTTCTCCTCCGTAAGAAAAATCACTTACTGATGTTTAATAAAGACAACATAAAATGATGTTACCTTCATTTAAAACTACTGGAAGAAATTCCAAGACAGAAGAAACCAAACTCATTGAAGGCTCCAACCTGGTAGAAAATTTGCATTAACTATGGGTCATAATGTAAATATACAAGCTACAGGACTAATCACTAGTAGTAAACAAATATTTGAAGAGAAAGTTTCATACAGCACTTGCACGGCAAGAAATTAGCTATAAAAATCAATTACTCATCATTATCATCAGACAGTATGTGTCCAGAAGATTCATTTCAGGAAACACAAATCAAACATCTGGTCAACTGCAAACACCTCCTTCTGCAATTGATAGCCCAGCCAGGGACACATTATTACTTTACCTAGGTCACTAGCCCTATCCTCTTAGGAAGGGAAAAAGGAATCATAAAGCGAAGGCATAAAGAAAAGAAAGTCAATCCTTGAAAATCATTGAAAAATAAACTCCAACCTGTAACTTATGCAAACAAATTTATTCAGACAAAGGAAGAGAAAAATTTCTCCCACTGTGAACTACCACATTTCACCTGAGACCAGGTTTGTGTTGTGCCATTATGTAATGAGAAGAATTTAGACTGCAGTGAAACATGGTGTAATGCCATTAATGCTCTATATTCAGGTCTGTGGGGACTCAGGGGAAGAATGATCAGAAGTGGATCCCTAGGTTGTACAAACTGAATTGTTTTACTCTAGTCAGGTTATTAATCTTGGTTCACCTCAGCAAAGAAATAAGTTTTATTAATTTGATTCAAAGTCACTGAAACCTAGTGGAAATTGTCACTGTGTCTGGTCTCTGGAAACAGTTTCTGCTCAGTAACTCTTAAAATAATTTCTATTATAACTAAAATTTTTAGGTACCTCTTTCTTGAGACAGGAGCTACCTTCTTTTGCTCAGTGCTTGTTCAGCACAATAGGTATTTACTACTTAATAGTTGACCTGGATTATTCTTTTATAAAACTCCTATAAAGCTCCTCTTACCCCAGAAGCCCCTAGCTCATCTCCGTACAACTTCAGCTGTGCTCCAGTGAACCCAGTGTATCTCAGACACAGGCTGAGTGCCCTCGTTAGCACCCCATCCTTCTAACTTTGGCACATTGTCCCTCAGCTTGTCTCAAGCAAGCCTGTTATTAACACCCTCCCCCTTCAAGTCTGTGTAGACCATCCTATTATCAAAAAAACCCAAAATTGTGGCGATGACACCAGCCACAGGGCCATGCGTTACTATACTGGGTGCATCTGTTCCTTCCAGTGTCACTGCCCACAACTGGAAGGAGAGAGGGGAGAATAACCTATGCTCCAGAGTCCCTTACTAGCCGTCCCAAGGCCCTGAAGTCTCTTTTGATTGTCCTTGGTCTACATGTTGCAGCTTCATGGAAGAGCAGTGATGGGTAATAGTCCGAGGGCCATACCAGGCTGGGAAGTTTCCTAACAACATCCTTAACCCGTGCCCCAGGGAGGCAGCAGACTTCCCTGAGAGGAAGGGCTGCCTGGCATATTGGACCCTCTGTTCCCCTCAGAAGGGAGTCACCTACAACTATAACTCATCTTCTCTTCCTCATGGAGGCAGTTTTGATGCCGGGGGTAGGCCTTTCTGACCCTGGCACCACTGCTGGTATAGATGGACTATTATCCACACCTTCCGTTGACTGGTATTCCACCTGCAGAGCCGCATACCTGTTATACAGAGGCACCTGGGAAGGTGAGGTGGGTAAGGAGGGCATTTCGCCTGCCACGCCAAGCATGGACTTGCCAATTAAATTGGAGATGTCTATGTACAATAATGGATGAAAACAAAATTAGAAAGAACAGATGCATCTGTGGATCCAGGAAGAAGCAAGAATAACTCCTCAAGAGCTGCTTTTTCAAACAGATATGCAGACAAGCTTGGGACCTTGTATGACATGTTTTATTGCTGTGAAACAGATATGAAAAAAAAGCTCAATTCATTTAAAAGTTTAAGAGTTTTCCTTATTGCTGTAGCATTTTTCCTTATGAAACAATTACCATAATATGTGTCTCAGTGTATTCCCGGTGGTCTCACTGACAAGAAATATTGACAGGAAATCTTATACTGAAAATCCATAACACGCACCTCTTATGACTCAACAATAGCTACCACTAGAAAAACAGATCAGAAAGCAAGACTTGAAGGTCACTGTGTAATAGAATAAAACTAACCATTGCAGACACTGAAACTGCAGCACTAAAAAAGACTTTGTATACAGTGATGAACAATTTCAGACAGCACTAAATGTAGAGGCAGACAGCGTGAATCAGATGCAACACTCAAGGCTGCAGTATGGACCAGCCCAACTCTTACAGACTGAGAGTTTAAGATCTAGCTCCAAGGTAGATTTAGCTCAAAGCTGAAATCTTGGAGACTTGCTCTGCTAGAGGGAGGTAGCAGTGCCCAGTCTTCCTCCCAGAGTAGCAAAAATCCAAAATGCTTTTAAAACAATGAGATAAGCACATTTCCCCCTTTCTTATATTCTTCATTTTCCATATTTACTCCTTCACTGCTTTCCCTTCTATTCTTCCTTACTAACTGGTTACCTTTTCATAATCCATTTATTTTCTGGAAGACAACAAGAAGCATTTGTTAGCTTAGAAAACATCTCCACACTTGTACTTTGCCCACAGCCCTCAAGTGTATTGGCAGCAGCTGCACGTCTCTACCAAGGAAATTTTCTGTTCTTCTTAATTTCTGCTTGCTATGATCTCCTTTTGCTTCCTTCAAAATTTATCTTCAGTTAAGTTGCATTGTATTTTATTGCTGCTGCTTCTGGTTATGTATTGTTGAGTTTTTCTTTCCTGGTAACTCTATGAATTGGCTGGCTATTTTTCATTATTTCTGTGGGGCTATAGAAAAAAAAAGCAATTTCTTTACTTGAGAATTCTGACATTTATTAGCATAATAAAACTCCCAGATGAAGTTGCAGTTTTCCAAGTAATTTCATTTGCAGGGGAACTTAAAAGGGATTTATTTGAAAGCCAGGTAAAAACTAGAATGAGAAATGGATGGAACACAGACAGAAAAATTTAGAAAATTAAAAGTAGGAAATGTGCTCTGAAGTGAAAATGATCATGCTGTTGTGATGTTAATCACATTACAAGAGGATACATAAGCTAAAGAGCTAATATTTCCAAGCCTTCTTATCGGCTAAACAAAATGCAAACAGTTGTTGGGAACTGTGTCACTAGAAATAAATAGCTGTATTATTATCAGTCTCTGAATGTGAATTCCTTATGGAACAGGTTCTTCAACATGCTGTCTATAAACATTCCCAAAATTGTGTACAATGGGTTGAGTAATCTTTGAAAACTTTGGATATTAAATTGCATGTCTTCTTTTCTAGCATGCCTAGCACCTTTTCCAAAGAGAAGGTGGCATTTTATGCCTTTATTTTTTTTTTTTTAACAGTTCATAAAGGCAAAACTCCAGTCTGCAAAGATGTCTAGGTCTCTAAATACCACCTTAATTACCCAGTACCACTTTTCGACCCTCACTCCTTCACAGCCAGCTGCTGCTCTCTGGCCTCAGAGGTAAGTCTAGAGATACCAACATTTTTTAACTTTAAAAGGTCCCTTTCCATCCTCCTTTAAAGCAGGGGTCCAGTTGTTCTGTGATGAAACATGTGCAGCTGTGAATAACCTGAGGCTGCGGTGGTTCTTGAGATGCCTATATAGAAGAAGCAAGTGCAGAGCTAGTTTCTCAGAGGGAACAGCTAGTAGACACTGGGGCTCTTTGGAGGAGGTAGATTGCACTTAGTGAATGTTCTACTGGAAAAAAGCAACGTACTCTGTGATTATTTTACAGAGTCCATATTTGAAGCACAGTGAATTACTCTGTGCTGAGCTGCACGTGCTGGTAGCTGGATTCAATGTCTCTATATACCTGTACCAGGCATATTCTGATCCCGGATCATACATACCAGGCTTCTCATTTAATGGAGACTGTAGATTCTACTAGAGGCTTACGTAAGTGTTACTATGTTCAGAATCGCAGAGCTGTATTCCGTTTCAAGAATCCAGCCCCTGCTGACCTGCAGAGGACCACACTTTAACAAAATTCCAAGACCATTTGGGTATCTTCACCTTTTGTCTAGCTGCCAAGTCACTATGTTTCTCACGGTTTCAGACACGTAGATCAAAGAATGTCCTACCTCTGTAAGCCTACTTGCTCTGAAAAGCCCACTTGTCTCTTATCTGAGCACTGTGCAGATAAGAACAGCTGCTCCAGCTAATAAGAATTGCTTATTTGCTGTGTCCTGATTTGCTTTGTTATGAGGTGCAAACAGTAACTATTCAAAACCTCCTGAGCCAGTATCCCAAGTGATTAATACAGAAAATGTCCAGCTAAGTCTCCAGTTCATTAGAATTTTCTTTTCATGGGTCAGGAACATTGGTGGATTAAATCACACAAAAAGCAATGTTAACAGAAGAAAATTTTCCCGAACAACAGTGAAGTTTCCATGAAAAAAGCTGTACTTCAATATGGTCTAACTGTAGATTTAATTAGGAAAGAATTGTTGCTATTACTTCCGCAGGTATTTATTATTATTGTAGCACCTTAAATGTATAGTGTGCTTTATAAGCGTGGACAAAACAAATTTCTTTTCCTAGATGAACTTACCATCTAGGTCAGGCAAAGTATAGAAGGGAACAGTGAGTCAAGAGAAATTGGCTATTTGAGGAGAGATGGATTTAGATGGGGTTCGGGAGGGGAAGTCTGCACTGGGATTTGGAAGAGAACCACATAAGAAATCAGAGACTGCCCAAAGGAGTAGCATATTAAAACACACTCAGTGTGCCTTTCCTATATGGTCAGAGATTCCCTGAAAAACATTGACCATGGAGGTACAGTACAACATACAGATTGGTCCGCTTTACATCTCAACATACATATCACATGAAAAAACTGCCACACTAAGAAACTGCTTATTAAAGGCATGACTGTGAGACTAAGCAAGAGGTACACAACTACTTTTCTCATGTCCCACTCACTCTTGAAACAAATCAGTTGCATATAAAACTGTCACAACCCTGTTATTCAAAATGCTGCCCTGCAAAATGAATGTTGGAGCTGAAAAGACCACTTCTATACCCAGCAGTTTCTACCTGGCCATTCGTGGGAACAGAGCAAGGAGCACAGGAAGGTAACAGTAACAGTTCTGCAAATCTTTCACTCCATTTCCTGAAATGGTTGCCTCAGTGGTGCTCAGTTTACCAGTGAAACAATGCAGGACTACATCTATACCATGTAACAGCCCAGAGTGCAAGGGCTGCTAAGACACAAATTTCAGGAGGGCAAATTAACTACTGTGATGAGGTTTGGTTTTTTTTATAGTCCAAACAGTAAGCAACTGCTCCATAGAACTAGGCTACAGATCTATTTTCACGGGGTTTAATATGTATAACAATTGCATCAAGAACACATTGTGTGCATCTTTTTTTAAATATGAAATAGCATGATGATAATGTAATTAGTTGTACCTTTTCTATGGATAAATATACCACCCCTACCTTCACTCACAGCTCAGCTAAGCAAAATATCTTGTCCTATAGCAAAGTAAAGCTAGGAATCTCCAGCATGTATCTTGCACGTCAGAAAGCAGAAAACATGACAAGGCCAGTGAGAGGAGTGCTGTTGCTGCAAATCAAACTGCTTTCGTTAGAATAACTAGTTTAGAATAAACTGACCACTTCCTGTACAGAAGTAAAATTGTTTCCAAGGCTGTTGGACTGCATGGAACTGTAAATGAATAAAATGTGAATGACCTTATTCTGTCTGTGCTGTGGTGAACTTTGTAGGCCTGAATTCAAAAGCATGATGGCAAGTTTCCAGCTACACTTAGCCATTTAAGCAATCACAAACTGCAAAAGGACATTTTAAGACTGCTTCTCTTGTTATCAGAAGTGCTCCACTGAGTAATGAGATTGCAACAGAAACTGACAAACCTTGCTTTGGAAAAAAGAATCTGTTCACCCATATTGGTGCTTCATACAATACTCTATGAATAGTTCCCACCCATACTTCTTGTTGCATTTTGCATTTTCAATCCCAGACATTAAGGAAATCAAGATGGGAACTTAGCGTTCAGTGCAATTGGCCACAACCCCTTGAAAAATTTCTGGGAATAGTCCTCATTTGTAATTTGCTGGTCATTTCTCACCTTTCAAATGTTATCCGTATGAATAATGATGATAATTCAGATGCAAAAGAAATATTTTGGGCATTCTAATGAGGATACTTTTTGGCCACAACACCAGTGGCTTTGGAATTTTGTTAACTACTTTTCAGTGTTTACTTTTGGAGCTATCTATTACTACAGCTATGCAGAATGCATTCCTGTTAGTCCTGGATCAGTTATTCAAATAAAGAGCTGTAGTCTGGTGGATTCTTCTGCTGTCCACATGGCTCCAGTAGTAGCTCCCCACCTGAGGATGTGATGATTTCTTCCTAGAAAGATAAAACCAATTAAAATATCATTCATAGATGTCTAAGCCTCTCATCTAAGAAAAGCAACCGATGGCAATAAAGACCACCACTCCACTGTAACTGGTAACCAATTATGAATAAACACTTGACAAAATAAGTACAGACCAGCAAAGGGATCCTATCAACTATCCGTTTTCTTCATGCTTGTTTATCTCATACTTATGCCAGTAAGTAACTTGTGCTAGTATCAAATAGTGAAATCAAACAGTTGGTGTACAACAAAGGCTGAGATTTGTACTACCTGTAAATTGCTATGCTAAAGAAAAACAGCTACAGGTACCTATAAAGAATGTTCTCAAGGGTTAACTTAGCAGACATATGCCAGTCCTACTATGCTACTTCCACAGTCATTGGGATGAAAGAAGCTTCCCCAGGCAGACTGAGCAAGAGCTCAATGTTGAGTGCTCACACACAACAGTAACAGCTTTCTGGCTGATTACAGAGAGGTGAAAGATATTAACCTTGCTTGGGTAAAGACAGACTTACAAATAGCACCTATTCTCATTAGTTAAATACCCACATGCCAAGTCTGTCATTCCAGTAATTGATTACCAAGATGAATACAAAAAACTTACTGGAAAAGTAGAGAACTTGGCCTTTGCACTTATTCCCAGAGTAATGATAGTTAATTTTTATTTTTGTAGAAGTTTAAGATTTATAGATGCACCAAAATGAGCCAGAATCCAGAATTATATTGGCTAAGATAGCAATCCTTCACCTGAAAGTTTAGATCAAAGTTATAGATCTATATATGAGCCTAACATTTTCAAAACTTATCTAGTTTCTTTTGAAATTCAGTGGAAGTTTGGTGCCTGATTTCCTCAGAATACATGCAGGCTCCCAGTTGTGGTTCCTTCCCAAGCACTACATCAGACTAAGTTCAGAAAGTTACTACTCAAATTAAACACTTTTGAGAAGGTTATGAGGAAGTAAATACAAAGGTTTAGCAATGGTCTTGGATATGTTATTGCAGCTTTCCACACAGTATCTAAATGCAAATATAATAAGAGAAAATGCACCTTCACACCCTCTTCTGTAAGAAGTTTGTTCTTTCAGTTAATGGTTGCCATCCCCTTGTATCTGTCAGCTGAGTTGCTTGAGTGACCTCTTAATTTTTTTAAATAAAAATGAAGCAGTTTTAGATGAATAAGTGTAAGCAACTAAAAAAGTAGTTATGCCAGTTGTGCCAGCCCTGCTTATTTTGATTGAAACTGAAAAAGATCCTCAAAGAGAAGGCCATGCAGCTTTTGGGGAGGGAAGTATACCCTTGCCAAAAATAGTCCTGAGGAAGCAACAACTTATCCAAACAATATAGCAATAGCTGCAAGAGAAAGTGTGCCCACAGTGCAACCATTTACATAAAGATTGCATAGTTGGTTACCAGACGGCCTTGGGACACTTGACAATGTACTCCACCAGAAAGGGAAGGCAGAAAAGCTTCAAAGAAAACCATGTGAGAGACAGGATAAGATGCCTCCTGCAACGATTGCCGAAGAGACGAGTTTTAATATAGTTATTAAGCTAGACATTAAAAGAGAATTGTGTGGTGACCTTAAAGGTGAACAAGTTTCTCTGATGGCCTTACTACAGGGGGAGCTATTAACTATTATCAGGGGACACCTAAGAAAACTTTTTTTTTTTTAAATGTAAGGAACTAAAAGCCACTCTGCTTCTGACAAGTGCCCTGCTGCTGTCTGTAAATAGATGTGTTTCTAGTACAGTGATTGCCTAGGATGAGCTGTGATGAAAATACAGGAACATAGCTGGAGCAGATATGGTTGGAATTGGTTGTCACCATCACCGCTCTGCAAGAGCACAGGGGATACTACTTTAGCCAGAGATCCTACATCCGATGCCTGATAATCTGCATTTGAGGTACTGTGTTGTAACCAAGGTGGTGGGGAATTAAACAGAATATTGTGTTGTGAAACTCGTGACTGTAGAAACCTCACCAGGTAGTTACTGTTTGTACTAAGAAACCAAGGAAACTTGCTATAGAAACCTGTTATGCACCAGTAATGCTGATCAAAGAAACCATCAATGTAGATGTTAAAGTTAATAGTGAACATCGTATGTTAACAGCAAGCATTGTATGCAATTTTATGTTAAACAGTTTATGTAACAGTGACTTGACAGAAAAGGTGTATAAAAACTGGTGAATTTTAATGCAAAGGTGAACACGCTTGAGGAGGAGCTATCCCCCGTGTTCCCTGCGCTGTAAATAAAGAATGCCTGCCTTTTAACACTACAATAGTGTTACGAGGTTTATTCCCGATTTCAGTGACAGTTTTGGCGACCCAGATGGGACACCACTTGTGAATCTCAACGGATCCGTGGGATCACGGGACCTCCAGCCGGCACCGAGGGATTCTCAGGGAGAACCTCTGATCCCCGGACCGAAGAATTCTGAGCAAGTCCCCTGGGAAAGGTAATAAGGCATTCTTTTAAGGGATTGAAGTAACATGGGTACGAGTCCCACCAGCCTGCTCATAAGGCACAGTGAAAGCTACACAGAGTAGGGCTGAGAGGTACCTCTACGGGGTTGGGGTCCCCACAGGTAACGCCTGCCTATAAGATGCGGCGAAAGCCTCGCAGGGTTGGGCTAGGGTCCCGGGCAAGGAGGGTGGGATTTCCGGCAGGGGGCTGGAATCCCAGAGGGAGCTTCAACAGCGGTTGGGGTCCCTCTGACTAGTGCCTGTGATAGTGCACGATCACACCCACTAGTCTCGGGAAGATGGGTATGTTTCCGAGTAAGAAACCCATCCCAAAAGAAACACCTTTGGGATGTATCTTGAGGCATTGGGAAGATCTGGGAAATGATCCTCTGACTCGGAAACAAGTAATAGAATATTGCAATTATTGGTGGCCAATGTATAGATTGGAGAGTGGGGAGAAATGGCCAGAAAATGGGACATTGCAATACAATACTATCCTGCAATTAATGTTGTTTTGTAAAAGGGAGAATGTGATGAGAACTTGAAAAGGGGTTGTTCTATTTGTAATACTAAAGAGAATTGTTTCAAGAATGGAGCTGAGGAGGAGGATATTGAATTAATGGTTGCTCCTCACCAGAGATGGGAAAGGGGTAGAGAGGCCCAAAATTTGGAGAATGATGATCCTCCTGTTCCTCCAAAGGAAGGGGAAGCAGGGCGATTTAGCCCAATTTCAGGAAGAACACGGGGAAAGAGGGGGGAAGCGGGACCGACTTCCCTCCAAGACCCTCTCCGAGAAGCAGTGGGGAATGATGGTCCAGTGATGGTGAAAGTTCCTTTTTCAATTACTGATTTAAGAACATGGAAAGAGACTGCAGGTACCTACGGGGAGGATCCCGGAAAGGTAGCTAGGGTAATTGAAACAATAATTAGAACTCAAGATCCTGATTGGAATGATTTACAAGTGATATTGGATACTTTGCTTGACGAAACTGACAAGAAAATGGTATTGAAAACTGCCAGAAAACAGGTGGAGGGAGCACATGCTAATGGGGATTTACAGGGGACAGTGGACCAGAATTTTCCATCCATAAATCCTGAATGGGACCCTAATCAACCGGGACCCAGAGGAATGCTGAAAAGATATCAGAGGTGGATTTTATATGGTGTTAAACACGCAATGCCAAAAGCAATAAATTGGTCAAAAATTTATGAAGTAAGATAAGAATCAATGTGCTATTTGCAAGGAAGGTGGGCACTGGAAAAAAGAATGCCCCAAAGCTGGAGAATTAGATCCAACTCTCCGGGCAATTAAATTAATGACCCTGGATGAGGAATTATGAAGGGGACCGGGGGAATCAACCCTAGCTGAACCTCTGGTTACACTGAAGCTAGGGGATGAAGAAATAGAATTTTTGATAGATACGGGGGCCACTTATTCAGTATTGAATACATGTAAAGGGAAATTTAGTCATAAATCAGTAAATGTTGTTGGCGCGACAGGGCAAAAAGAAAATTGGTCTTTTCTAGAACCATTAACGTTTAAATTGGGAAAACAGTGGGTAACTCACCGGTTTCTGTATATGCCTGCATGTCCACTGCCTTTGTTAGGGCGAGATCTATTAAGTAAACTAGATGCACAAAGAACTTTCAAAGATGGAGAGATTAAATTACTAATACCAGAATCAAAAACCATAGACACAAGAGTATTTATGTTACAGGATTCCTTCAGGGAAGAACAGATTCCAGAAGAAGTGGAAAATGCAAGAATTCCTTTGGTTTGGGCAAGTGAAGTTCCGGGACGATCTAAATTGGCAGAGCCGGTAAAAGTAACATTAAAACCTGGAGCCAAGCCAGTAGGACAAAAACAATACTCTATTAAGTGGGACGCTCGAAAAGGATTAGAGGGGTTAATTATGAAATTTTTAGAATATAGGCTTTTAGTAGAATGTGAATCAGAATATAATACTTCCGTATTGCCAGTAAGGAAATCTGGAGGTAAGGAATATCAACTAGTTCAGGATTTGAGAGCTATAAATCAGATAGTCCAAGATATACACCCAGTAGTGGCTAATCCATACACTTTATTGACCTCTTTAAAAGAGGAACATAAATGGTTTACTGTGCTAGATTTAAAGGATGCCTTCTTTTGCATACCTCTGGACATAAAAAGCCAAAGCATGTTTGCTTTTGAATGGGAAAGCCCCACCACAGGACGAAAGACGCAGTTAACATGGACTGTACTTCCACAAGGATTCAAAAATAGCCCTACTATATTTGGGAATCAGTTGGCAAGGGAATTAGAGATATGGAAAAAACAGAACCAAGGGGGAGGCACATTGTTTCAATATGTGGATGACATTCTGATAGCAGCAGAAAGTAAAGAAAAATGTTTTGAAATTACTATCAGTTTATTAAATTTTCTGGGCCAAGGAGGGTACAGAGTTTCCAGAAATAAGGCCCAGATAGGAAAAGAAGCAGTGATTTATCTGGGATTTGAAATACCTCAAGGACAAAGACAATTAGGGAATGAAAGAAAAGAAGCTATTTGTCAAATTCCTGAACCCAGCAGCCCGAAGGAACTAAGAGCTTTTCTGGGGATGACTGGATGGTGTCAGCTCTGGATTCTGAACTATGGACTGTATGTGAAGCCACTATATGAGGCTTTAAAAGAATCCAAAGATCAGTATCTGACTTGGACACCTGAATGTCAGAAGTCATTCAAAGAACTGAAAAAGGCGCTAATGATGGCTCCTGCTTTGGGATTACCTGATGTGACCAAACCTTTTCGGTTGTTTGTACACGAAAGGCAACACCTGGCTCTTGGAGTGCTGGCACAACGGCTGGGATCCTGGAAGTGACCGGTGGGATGGTTCTCCAAACAACTTGATAATGTAAGTAAAGGATGGCCGGGATGTTTGCATGCTGTGGCAGCAACAGTATTGCTGATCCAAGAGCCTCAAAAATTGACCATGGGTCAAAAGATGGTACTTGATGCACCACATATGGTAATAGCTGTCTTAGAGCAAAAGGGGGGGTCATTGGTTATCCCCCAGCAGGATGCTGAAATATCAGGTTGTCCTACTAGAACAAGATGACGTGGAATTAAAAACCACACCAATTGTTAACCCAGCAATATTCCTATCAACAGAAAGTCCAACAGGGAATTTAGAACATGAGTGCCTGCTAACTATTGAACAAATCTATTCCAGCAGACCAGACCTGAGAGATGAACCTCTGGAGCATCCTGATCTGGAATTATTTACAGATGGGAGCAGCTTTGTGCAAGAAGGAAAGTGAATGGCCGGGTATGCTGTCATCACCACCACTGAGGTATTGGAGTCAGGGACATTGCCTACCAATACCTCAGCACAGAAAGCAGAACTGGTGGCGTTGAGGCGGGCTCTGTGAATGGCAGAAGGAAAAAGGGTAAATATTTGGACTGATTCTAAATATGTGTTTGGTGTGATCCATGCTCATGGAGCTATCTGGAAAGAAAGAGGACTGCTGTCAGCCCAAGGAACATCTATAAAGTATAAAGAAGAAATTCTCCAACTTCTGGAAGATGTGCAGAGACCAAAGGAGGTGGCGGTAATGCATTGTAAAGCTCATCAATTTGGTCAGACGGCTGTAAATATAGGTAATCGATTGGCAGATAAAGCTGCAAAGGAGGCGGCAGAACGAGGTATCCTTGCATTAGTACCAGTAAAACAAATGAAACTTCCAAATTTAAAACCGAAATATAATAAACTGGATGGTCAATTAGCAGAACAATTAAAAGCATTACAAAATGAGGAAGGATGGTGGGTAACGCCGGAGAAACAGGTAATAGTTACTCCGCAAGTCATGACAGAACTTGCAAAAGAAAACCATGAGCAAACACATTGGGGAGTAGATGCCATGGTTTTGAGTTTGAAAACATCTATAGTGTGTGTAGGAATGACAGGAATAATTAAATCAATAGTAGCTAAGTCTGTCTTAAAAATAATCCCCTGAACCAAAAGAAACCACCTTTAGGAGTAACAAAACAAGGAAATTCTCCCGGAGATTATTGGCAAATTGATTTCTCTGAGTTACTCAGACAAAATGGATATAGGTATTTGTTAGTACTAATTGATACATTTTCTGGATGGCCAGAAGCTTTCCCTTGCCGCACCAACAAAGCTAGAGAAGTGGTTAAAATATTGTTAAAGGCAATAATACTAAGATTTGGGGTGCCAATGGGAATGTCCTCTGAGAGAGGACCACATTTTGTGGCAGATGTAGTTCAACAAATTAGTAAAATTTTGGGCATAAAATGGGACCTACATACCCCCTGGAGACCACAATCAAGTGGGAAAATAGAGAGGATGAATCAAACGCTGAAAAGACAAATAAGTAAAATTTGCCAGGAAATACCTTTAAAGTGGCCACAGGCTTTACCATTAGCTCTCTTGAGAATTAGGATCCAACCGAGATCAAGAGACGGTATAAATCCATATGAAATTCTGTACGGCAAACCTTACCAGACTCCGTTAATCCCAGGAGATGTGAAGGTAGCTGGCGAAACTGATTTAAAAAGGTATCTGATTTCTTTAGGAAAAGTTCTTGGAGCACTCCGGAGATATATTGTGCTGGTTAGATCGCTTGCCTTGGACACGCCTGTACATCAGTATCAGCCAGGTGATCTCATGTATATAAGGACTTGGAACTCTGAACCACTGCAGGAGAAGTGGAAGGGACCCTTCCAGCTACTGTTAACAACTTACACTGCAATCAAAGTAGGAGGAGTGGAACCATGGATACACTACACTCAAGAAGGCCCCGTCATGGAAAATCATCAGTAGGGATCCAGGGACTGCAAAATTGACTTTAAGGTATGTTTAAAAAAAGGGGGGGCAATCACTGCAAAATATATTAATGAGATATTGATTTATGATGGAAGTATTGAAAAAAAAAAAATGAAAATTATTATTTCAAAACTTCCAAAGGGGGGAAATGTAACCAAGGTGGTGGGGAATTAAACAGAATATTGTGTTGTGAAACTCGTGACTGTAGAAACCTCACCAGGTAGTTACTGTTTGTACTAAGAAACCAAGGAAACTTGCTATAGAAACCTGTTATGCACCAGTAATGCTGATCAAAGAAACCAATCAATGCAGAGGTTAAAGTTAATAGTGAACATTGTATGTTAATAGCAAGCATTGTATGCAATTTTATGTTAAACAGTTTATGTAACAGTGACTTGACAGAAAAGGTGTATAAAAACTGGTGAATTTTAATGCAAAGGTGAACACGCTTGAGGAGGAGTTATCCCCCGTGTTCCCTGCGCTGTAAATAAAGAATGCCTGCCTTTTAACACTACAATAGTGTTACGAGGTTTATTCCCGATGTTGGTGACAGTATGTCTGCTTTCCTTTCCCTGACAAGGTCCTGGCTAGACTCTTTCCAGTTGTACTGGGTCTGGCTGGGATGGAGGTAACTTCCTTCACAGCAGTCTGTATGGTGGTGTGTTTTGAATTTTGGCTAAAACGGTGTTGATAACACACTAATGTTTTGGCTATTGCTGCTCAGTGCTTGCACAGCATCAAGGCTTTCTCTTTTCCCCACTCAGTCCCTGCTGGCAGTGAGTAGGCTGGGGATCAGCAAGGAATTGGGAAGGGACACCGCCCAGTTGGTTGACCCAAACTGGCCAAACGGATACTCTGTACCATACAATGTCATGCTTGGCAGTAAAAACTGGGATAGAGGAAGGGGTTGGGGGTGGGGTGGCTTCCAAGGTGGCCATTGAGAGAGCATTTTATCAAATTAGGGGCAGAGGTATTTGTTGGTCAAATGTGACACCTACTGTCCTCCCATGTGGAAATATAATGTCATATTGATCTGTGAGGGGACACTAAGGCAAACCTCATTTGTGTTAACTTTTTATTTGATCTTAAAATGAAGCCACCTCTGTGTGCACACATGCCAGTAGCTAAGATGGGAGAAAGGAGGTGAGGGAGCGGAGGCCAACCAAAATCTAACTTTCAGAACAAATTAATAATTTTCAGTGAACCTGAATGAGTTGAGATTTATTTTTTTTTTTGTTTGGGGACTTAAAAATCCTATTTAGGAAGTGAACATCTATGTTTTTATGAAGGTTATCACATTATAATCTTTGTTCCTTCATGAAACATAAATTCTGAGAAACTTAACTTCTTTTTGTTAAGCCAATAAAATCCAAAATAATTGACTTCTACTGTACTGCTAATAACAATTGAAATGTAAGGATTACAGCTGTAAGAAATAATGTGCAGGTTTGACTAAAGAGATGTTGCAAACTCGATGAAATAAAACAAAGATTTAAAAGAAAAGGGAAATACAAAAAAATCTCCGCTTAGTGTCTGTGAGACGAAATACTGAAAAAAATAAAAGCTGTGAAGAAAAGAAGGATCAAAAATTAATAGAATTAGTCTGAGACAAGAGTGAGAAAAGAATAAAAAAGGAACGGGAACTAGAAAAGAGGGGATGAAGAGAAATTATAAGGGTGGCTAAGAAAAAAGCAGGATTAAAACTGATGAAGATAGGGAGAGATGCAAGATGATGAAAACAACCTACGCTATCAGAAACAGTGCTACTGTTTAGTCACAGCCTGGCAACAAGAAACCTAAGTTAGAGGCAAAGTAACTCAAACCCATCTGAAGTCAAAGACAAGTAGTAAGTTAGTCTTAAGATCATTTTGGATAATAAGGAATGACCCTTAGCACATCCCTAAAAGAGAACCCCTCTATCTTCCTTTACTGCAGGGCCCCACTCCATTGCTTTTGCACATTACAGCTCTCACATCAAAGGCCAAAAAATGCTGAAATTTCATTGACAGACCTTTCTATGGTACTTCCAATCCAATTTTGCACAGCAGAGAGGCTCAAAAAGTGTTAGCTCTGTCAGCCCTTATTAGTCCATTTTTAGCCCAGGAGAGCATGCATTGCGTAAGAATCTGCTTAGAAGGGAACACAAATACATGCTGAAGCATTTGAAAGAAGGGGAAAAGCCTTCTGATTCACCGCAACAGAAGGCACAAACTATAAATGTTACAGCTAGACTTACTGTAGAATATATACGCATATTCTTTTCCCCACTATGGTTAATTCCACTTTCCAGTGTGGTTTCAAATTACATGGTTCCTCTTTAAATTATTAATCCATTCCACTCAGTTATTGATCTCTACCTAGCAAGTGTTACCTTGTGAAAATCAATAAGGTCTGTCAGTGTTGCATGTCGGTTTGGATCTACCCCCAAGAAGCTGTAGAAATCCCCCGAAGCATCAACCAGGAAGTGTTTGAACCCACTTTGCTGGCGATAAGACAATGCATAGCCCCAGATTTTCTCACTGACTCGCACCAGGAATGTTCCTTCAGATTTATTCATCAACAACTCTTCTGCCTCTTGGCGGCTGATAATACCTGGCAAGAAAAAGACCTATGCTTATGCAGATGACAGGTCTGTCAGAGTAAATCAAATGCAACAAATACAGAGCAGAAGTGAAATTAAAATGGCATAACTTCTCAAGATTGAAATGTTTATAGGAGGAGTTGGAGCTATGGAGACAACATTTATGCTATTTGATTCTGAAGTATAGCTATAAGAGTTTTGACGGAGCCTGGTGGAATATGCTTTTTAATTAACTGATTAAGAATTGCTTTTTTTCCATCCTTACTGCTTTTTCAAAGGAAGTGCATAAACACAACTGGTCTGTCAGACCAACAAATTCCGTACAAGTGATCATTCAGTAAACTAGCATGGTTCGGCATTGCAATTTGAATTCGCAGTACATTGCTGATATTTGCAATTGTATTGCAGTACTTCTGACTGTGTTGCCTTCAACTGTTTTATAGGTCCTAAAGAAGGAACATAAAGCATGTGCTAGGAGAAAAAGCATTTGTCTGCTTTTGTACATCAACATCCACACATACCCATAGATGCATATAGATAAATTGGAACACAAAGAAATCAAATCCTGCAACTAACAGAGCTGCTGACAGAGATGGGTATGTTAGATTACCTATTCACAGGCTTGCATTTCTAGGGAACATTGTCACAGAGGAAAATAAGAAACAAAGTCCTTTCCTTCAGTAACCTTTCAGGCTTAATATCAGAGTAATAGTCTCCTCTAGTTAAAACTTCTAGCCATGAACTAAACAGAGTACCAAAACAAAGAAAAGATTGAATATTGTATTTGTTGACCAGGAGCGAGCTAGTCTTTACAATTCATAATGAACAATAACGAGTTATGCACCTTGCTCCATGACAAGAGAAGACAAAATTAGTTGGGGCTTCTTGCAGTATGTAACTGTCATCCTGTGGTCGTTTTCTCTATGAGACAACTTACCTCTCTGGACAAACTCAATCAGGGAACAAACTCTCTCCTCGTATCCTGGTCACCAAGCAGTTGTCTTATAGGTGAATTCATTCCTTTGCTGTATGACAAACTTATTTGTCAGGGCAAAAGAAGGATCACAATTTCAGATCACATTTTCAGAATAAGCAAGGGATAAATTTTACAGCAGTAGAGCTTCAAGAACTTTCCCATTTTATTCTTCTCTGTTGGAAAAATCTTCTTCTCTCTTTTTTCTTTCTGACCCTAGGACACAGCACTGAAGTTGCTGGTATTTCTGCTTGCGAACAGGGTATAACAGATAAACCCTATTCTGATCACACCCCACATAAAAGGTGGGATCAGAATTGCACCCAGCAGTGAACCAGGTCTTACCATTCACCTAAAGAGCCTGGTTCCAATTAGTCCAGGGCCTAAAGGACAGTAAGCTCATGTCTCATAATTATCTGTGACATACCAGATGCTTGCTTTAATCAGGAACAGATGTTGAATTAGGCCATCCTGAGTGTGAACATGGCACAAATGTCCATAAATATTATATGTTCATGTTCCAAAGTTACTCTCTGTGAACCTAAACTTTCCCAAAACAATACAGGTAATATTTAATGGAACTGCTTGTCATCATAGAATCCTATACATGTCCTAGTGAGAGTTCCACGGAGTCCAAGTACTGAAAAGCCACATTGTTTTAGTGTGATAATAACCATAGCTCAGGGATTACCAATTCATACAAAGAAGGGCCTGCATGAAAGACCAAAGTTTGGGATGCTCTAATTAAGCCCACAAGGAAAATTATGCCTCTGGCAGACATAGGAAGGGACGGAGGAGATCTGGGTCTGAAAAGCAAGCACTGTGTGATGTTAGGAAAGACGGAAAAGCATCATCTTCTTTCAGTTTTTGCCTACTTTAAGGCAATGAATTTCTTTTACAATTTTACTTGGTGCAATGATGAACCCAAGGGCTCAACCTCAGTGGGGCTCAGAGGTCCCTACTGAAATATCCTCAGTACTAAGAAGAAACATACAGATATATACTCTGCTGAATGACGTACCATTCTCTTTTCTGGAGGATATTAAATCATCTTTGCACCAGACATGCAAAACATGCAGTAAACATGCAAACATATGCATTTGTTTAGAAAGAGCATGCAAATGCTCAGCCAACAGTGTCAATTACTGCACTTTGCAAAACTAAAAACAGTTTTATTGGAAGAATTCCAAGACCAATTGTTAAAAATTCTTGAACTCTGTTCAAATGAAAAGATAGTACTAAAACCAATCCGTATGAAAGAGCATATTATGTGAAGATGTTTCACTGGATCCCGATACCAGGTGCCACATGCCAAGAATTACATAAAAATTGATTCTGAAATCACACTCTTTGTTAAGGCAAATATCCAGTCTTCTTTTAAATAGCCTTAATTTAAATATACAATGAAAGGTTTTATTAGGGATTATGATGCCCTCTTCCTTGACAAATCTCTGCTAGAAAGACATGTAGATGAGCCACACTAACAAGCTTGGAGCATTCAGTGATACCAGCAAGGAAAAACAGTTCAATCACCAGCAAATACTACATTAATTCCAATTATCGACATTTATACTGTAATTCTAGATTGAAACCATGCTGGTAACTTTTGGGATAGGAACTGGGTGCTGTTACAACTACCCCTTCTCTGAGCAGTGGCAGAACTGTTATGCAGCCCTGTGAGGGAATGAGGTGGCCTAGACAATTTAGCACCTACAAAAATAGAGGGTTTGTGAAAAAAAAAAAGAGTTGTAAAAAAAGAGGGTTTGTATTATATGGTGAACATCATTCTTAGAATATTTCTAGGGTTTGAATGACCATCACTATCAGGCATGTAATATGAAATTCATTTAGCATCGATTAGTTTAATGTTAAACAATCTGTTCACCTGCTCTCAACTCGCACCAGTAGATCTAAACTACTGCAGGCTTCCACATGATGTTATCCTCATTGCCAAACCTTATTTTTGTTCTGGGCGCTTTATATCACTGAGTAGGTGAGAAATGCTACGTTGCTCACGGCCAAGTTCTTTTTTGTTTTAATTCTCTTTTCTGCTAAAGATGGTGTAATAAATTATCAGCCAGATGCTTTCTTCCCTTTTTCTCTCCTGATTCTGTTAACAGCTCATGAGAAACCATCTCTCCCCACCACCTCCTCCCTCTCTCTGCCTTCCAGTTATTTTATTTTTCTCTGGTTCAGTTCTTCAGTGGGTGGTGATTGCAGCAATGAAAGTCTCCCTCCACCCTTTAAAAAACATTATACTGTTCTCAAGACAACTAGAAAAAAAGAGTGGCATTGCTCACTCCTGAGATGGCTGCAGAGAAATAAACAACATCTGTGAAACCTCTACGTGAACATTCAAAATTGTTTGAACTGAAGTCAAGAAACTTTGGTTTCCCAAGGCTCTGGTAAGAGGTTTAGTATCATCAAGACTCTTATTTGTGCTAGTTAGGATATTGGAAATATTATCTGAAAAAGAAACCGCTGATACTTTGAAAGCTAATTTTCCCCTCTTTCTAATTCTTGCTAATCTTTTAAAAAAGGAAAGAAAAAAGGCAACATCTTCACTTGATGTAAAGCATCACTGTGTCAAAAGCAGTAATCCTTTCACATAAGCACAACTTTGCAAATCAGCCATTTAAATAAATACCTCACAATTAATCAATCTATCATCAGTATCACCATGTGGCCAAATACAAAATAGCATATTTGGACAGCAATTAGCTCCCCCACTGAAACTCACTTGCATCTCCTACCTGTCATGCCAAATAATTTCTCTCAGAGTATACAAACTGCTGTTGTCTATAACAAACCGTAAAAGAGCAGTATGGTTTTGACTGGGAGAGGATCAAAGGTGTAACTAAATCCTCTTGAAAGCATGGAAACCCCATCAGCTGGCTTGAGTTCTAGCCCCCTGCCCCCCAAATGTATCTATCATGTTGCACGCATCTACCTGTCCACTTTAAACGTTTTATTTTTGCAATGCTTATACATATAAACATTTTTGATTCTTAGCAAAAGAATAACATTTTGGAAGACAGTTATTTCAAATCACAGGACATTCATCATCAACTGACATGTTCCTAATTAACAGCTTCATTTTTAACGCCAGTGCCTGTAATGACAATTTGTAGATGTCTCAACATTTTTCTTGTAATTATGTTCTTTTTACTGCCACCAATCTTCCAAAAATGAAAAGAAACATCCTAATATTTAGACTATATTAAGCTCACGTGGGAACTGAAGAGTCCATTATGAATTTAGTGGGTACAGCTAAGAAATCTTGATGCTGCCTTCCAAGTTTACAGCAGCCTCAATAGCAAAAAATGCTATTCTGAAATATTATGCAATGACACTTCAGCTTCCCACTCTTCTCTCAGCATTATCCTACATACATCCTTGGGTGAAACTCAGGAGATGAAATACGTAAATATTTGCTAAGAGAATGCCATAACAAGCATGAATCCAAACTAGAAAAGCTGGTAAACTTTGCCAACAAGGCAAGACTATATACTAGAAGTCTAAAAATTTTTTTTTATTATACAGATAAAGTTACATCATATGTCCACTGTTGTAATGTAGAATCATTGAATCATTAAGGTTGGAAAAGACCTCTAGGATGATCAAGTCCAACTGTCATCCCACGTCACGTGCCTCCTAATCCATGCCCTGAAGTACCATGTTTACATGTTTAACACCCCCAGGGATGGTGACTCCACCACCTCTCTGGGCAGCCTGTTCCAGTGCCTGACCACTCTTTCAGTGAAGAAATTTTTCCTAATATCCAATCTAAACCTCACCTGGCGCAGCTTGAGGCCATTTTCTCTTGTCCTATCGCTAGTAACTTGGGATAAGAGACCAACACCCACAGTCTCCCAGCGGTCTAATGCACCACATGTAATAACAATGTCAATCTATAATAATTGGGCCTTTAATGATCAATATATCTTCAATATGCATATGTGCATTTATATACGCCGAGAGGTCGACAAAGATTAGAGGGACAGCAGGTACAAACACAGACCAGAAGCATTCATTTACCCTTCTGCAACAGAAGCTATTTGCTTAGCTGATGTTTTGTCTTTCCATTTTTTTTCATTAGCTTGATCTCAAACACTCTTGCTCTGTGAGTAAAACCTCATGCACTAAAGCGTCACAAATACTGGCATGTATAAATATTAATGAGAGCATTCATGCCAAAAGTGCTTTCATGACCATTATGAAAAGCCTTCTATTTCATGCAAAATTGATTTGTTGAAGAATTATGAATAGTCACAGATAATCAACGAAGAGGAGAGAGACTTATCCTGTTTATACAACTTAAGACATCTATACCAGGGAAGTGTGTGATTTAGGTCACCAATCAAAATGAGGAGGAGCATCCAAAACACAGAGAAGCCAAGCCCAGTATCTCTTTTGTTTTCAATGGGATTAGATCAAAGCCCATATGAATACAAATATTCCTGGAGATCATTACATGAATAATTCAGATGCTAAAGGTCATACAGACACATTACACCTACAGCAAGTGTAAAGAATAAATAAATGAGTAAACATAAGGAATTAAGAGGAATTAGCAGATAACTCCCAAATAATATAAAGGACTGTATTTTTCAAATTAGTGTTTAGATCTGCCTGTATAATTGGACAGATAGTGATAAAACAGCACAAGGGTTAGAAGGATCAGTTTGCTAAGCACCAAACAATCCCTTCCATTTTTTGGAACTGAAAAACTGAGCTAGACAGATATACCACTGTAATGATACCATTTGGAATAAAATGTTTCCCAAAGGGAAATAAACAGGCAAATTTTCCAAAAATTTCCAAATAAATTTCCTCTCTCTGAGACTTAATTTGAAAGTCAAAAGTTGGATTACATCTCATCTTCCAAAAAAGCTGAAACAAATTTCAGAACAAACCACTATAAAAGCCTGAAAATAAATTTGTATAGAACAGATTTTAGGGTCTTGGGTATTTTTAATCAAAACAGAAAAGTTCCAGTTTGAGGAGAGGAAAATAGGTAGTAGGTTTTTCTGCCTACACCATTATAACAATAAAAATCATGTAGTTGGAAGTAAAGACCCAACCTACTTGGGACCAAAATATGAATACAGGCAATGAGTTTTGAAAGAAATAATCAGAAAAGTAAACAAAAATTCAGAATGGATTAATCCAACTGCAGCCAGCATGGTTTAGGAAGAGCTGACAGCCTGTGTTAGCATGCCAGCATTAACATAAACCACTGTCAGGAAGTGCAAGAACAGCTTGTAAGAAGACTAGCCTATGAACTTAAGGGAAGGGGCCATAGATTTCAGAGTCCACAGCAAAGGAAGGTATACAAGAGGAACAAAAACACAAGCTAAGATGAAAACTGAAGCTGGGGAACTAAGATTTAGAATAAATCTGACCTTTTTTAGATCCCATAATAAGGTGGGACAGTAAAGGCTTGAAACAAATGTTCAAATGCATGACACTCACGACCAGCTCTGGTCTAAGAGAGGGTGAAAAATCCAGCTCCTTCAACCACTCAGAAAGATCAAAAGCATAAAAGCAGGGAAGATGAAGTGATTGCTTCCCTGCAGCGCAAGAACTAGAGCAACTATAGTTTATGCTCTCAAGGAAAAGCAGCCTCTACATCACTCAGAGCAATAGTTTCCTCAGGTTGACTTCTCTCCCACAGGTGCAAGTCTATATTTGGACTCTTAAGCTGACTGAACATACTTATGGCTGTTCATTGGGAAGGACACAATTGATCTACAAAACTATGATGTCTAGAATGAATACTTTATGTTATCCTTGAGACTACCGACGTCACATGTAAAAGAACACCGTTATCAGTTATGGTGGTTTATGCAAGGCAGTCGCCTTGCAACTGAAATAGCCAAAGGACAATGTACATATCTAGGTCATACCTTTTCATTTCTCCGGCATTTACAGCAGGAGTAGCATGCACAATGAAATACATGCAAAAATATTTGCAGCAATAGGATCTCACAGTGTGCCACTCTATTAAAAAGGTTTCATCCTCTCCTCCTCTTTCCTTTTAGTCACAATGCTTTTTTGGGTAGTGCAACAAAGCAAATAGTGAAAGAAGAGATCAATAGTATCGTGTGAGAAAAGCTATGGCTGAAGGATAACAATAGCTCTGCCTCTGCTATTTCAGAATAGAAGCAATAAAGACTGAAAAGCAAAGCAAGGGAGTAAATCAAAGATGGCTGGTAATAGAAACAAAGCTGTTGAAGCTATTCACCATCTGCTGTTAATGCAGGATAAACTCACATGGGACTAGATCTTCAAAAGGGTTCTGTTCCCATTTAGGCATCAAAATAAATGGCCAGGTGTTTTTTTTTTTTTAAAAAAAAGCACCAAAAAAACCCACAAAACAGCACAATGACTGTTGGTTTGTTTGGGTTTTTTTTGGTTTTTTTTTTCTAAAACCTGGCCACAAGTATCATGGCAAGAGCCCAAGAGTCAAGGGGTGCTGAGTTCCTATGAAACGCTTTTCCCTACTTACAGCTGGTGAGAATGCAGATATTTCATGCTGTGCTGCATGTTGGTAATCTGACTTAAGTCCTAGTAAATAGCACAGTATCCATAAATGTTACTAAGTAGGGGGCTATAGGCCTCTGTGCTAATAATAGAGAAAAGATATGCAATAGGTCACAAAAAGCAAAACCTGAAATATGAATAAATAAAATAAAACCTTTCTGTCTGCACAGAACTGCAATGGGAGGCAAAGCTGGGATGTATTTAGAAATCAACAGGTTAAATGCACATTTGAAATACACTGGCCGTGTCACAGATAGGTTATCAGAGTATTCAGTGGCCAGTACGGGGGAGGCCTCCTCTCTGAGCTACATCAGCAAAGTGAAGGGACACTGTTTAGGGAGCCTCTGGAGAAACCTTTCCTTGTTCAACATTCACCACCTTTTCTTCTGTGCAAGCTCAGGAACAATGCATGCAGTAACATACTTAAGATAGAGATAAATCTGTGCTGTTGAAAGGTGAGCAGGGAGGAGTCCATTGCCCATCCTTCACCATTCCTCTCCCTTGTAACCATCCTGGTACATTTAAGATATACACAGAATTGAGAAACAACACATCAGTGAATCTCAGATACCTCCCCAGTGGGCCTTGCTCACTATGGAAAGTATGCTTTGGGCTACGTACAGACACCTATAGAAAATCAAGGCCCAGAGGAATAATGTTTTTCTGATGGCAAGAGATCCCTTCAGGCAAGGATGAAGCATATTAATAATGAACGATGCCCTAAACAAGATCTCCTTGAAGACTTATGTGGTGCATAGGACTACCTTGAGCCTCTATACACAGGGGAAATTCACCAAGGAAAAGTATCATATGTAAAAATATATAGGCCTGTTTTGCTGGGCTTTTCCTTTTTTTTTTTTTTTCCTTTTCTTTTTTTTTTTTTTTTAATAATATGGATTAATCTCTCTGTTCTGTCAGGATAAAGCTTTCTTAATTCCCTAAGACTGAGATTCCTTAACGTGATTAAAAACCTACTGAAATTCTGAAGGAAATGGGTGCCTTACTCCCCTGTGAATCTTTGAAAATCCTATCTAAACGAGTAATGCAGTTATAATGGATATTTTTCTTCAGGTTTACAGAAAATTAGATGTGCTACATCCATTGTTGCCAGTGTGGCTCACAGTTAATTCCCTATGTGCTCTGCAGAAAACATACCCCTAATTGTCTCCTTTAAAGTTCATTCTCTATCCAAACTATCAACTACTGTAAAAACCCTTTATACTCACTGTCAAAATATTTACACCATATTCACTAACAAGCAGTGCAGCACATAAAAGACAGGCGTTTGCATTACTTGTCTGAATACACCACTGGTATAACAGAGCTATAAATTTTTCTGTTAATGTCTCCTCAAAGCATAGCATTGGTTTCTTCCTTCCTTCCTTTCAGAGCAGCCTACAGAATGCATTAGCCAGCAGGAAAACAAAGATTTCAAACTCTCTCTTCTCTTTGTATATTATAAATTGTCACCTGTCAGAGGAGAAAAGGTAGAACAAAAGACCTTTAACCTTTTATCTCATATATATATATTTCTTGATTTTTTTCTTTAGGCATGGGCCCATCTGACCTGAAATCCCTGCATTAAACCTCTGCTATTACCCTTTCATTTTTGTGAGTTTTCTCTTCTCATCTGAACAGCTTCTGAAAAGAAGCTCATTTAAAAAAATGGAACACCTCACCGTTCCATTTTCAGTGGTTTCTCTAACTACATTCTCTATGTGTAATTTACCATGTACGATCAGTAAATTGACAGAAATTTAGGGGCAAGAATATTTAATTCTGTATTGTTTTCACTGACTAAAGTTGGAAGCCTCTGTGTTCTAGTAAAGTCAATGGAAGATCAACAACAGGGACATTCCGTGCACCTAAACAGGATGCCTTTCATAAACACTACAAACATTCTTGACAGTGATTGTTTTTTCTTTGCTGATAGGATGACTGGAAAATAAGGAAGTGGGTGTTTTTGGGGTTTTTTTTTATAATTTAAAAAAAAAAGTAAATACTTCCCAGACTATATAAGCATCCTAGATGCTGTTATAGACAGTTGACATTTCCTGCAAATAGCATGGAAAATAAGCATATTAATGAGGATGTCTGCAAACTCCAAATAAGAAACAAACATGCTTTGAGAAAATATCAGTACACTAATCCAAATAGGGAACCTTGTTACAAATATTATTCCTGTAGGATGCGTTAACCTCCTTACAATACAGATGGGATTGAATTTTTGTTTCTATTATGTGTGAAAAAGATAGCCGACTCTACAGACTATCATAACCTTTTGTGATAGGTGTGTGATGTGACACATGCAAAGTAAATATTAAGACCTCACTGCATCTTCTGAAATATTAAAATTTGCTTAATCAGTAAAGCGCACAGAAACACCTCACTAGAGAAGCCTGACAGGGCTAGAAATAGTACAGTGGTGTAATACAGAAACACTATAGAGGAAAGTAGCTGATTTAAGTTCTGATCCTGGTCCAGCAAAGAGAAATACATCTGCTCTGGTACAATAGTCACTGATACTGTGTTTTGTGTGAAAATCGAAAAGCGTGGCAGTTTTTTTAGAAGGGTAGCGGCCAGTATTCACCATCCTTTCTACAGGCAGACAAAATATTTGCATTCATTCAGTCTTGGTCTGGCAAGCAACAGAGGAAAAAGAAAGGGAAATTCTAGCTTGTGGGCATCATTTGCAAGCACTTCTTAACCACTTTGCTTGTTTACGTTACCCACCTTGTTACTTCTCATTTAAATCCTCAAATTTTGTTGAATTTGAAAATGAGAGAGAAAATCTTCTGGTATGCAAATGAGATCTAAATCAAGGAAAAAGATGAGAAAGCTGATCTGTGAGAGGAGAGAAAGCCCTCCTGGGATCTATTTATGTTCTCGTAACTCCAGCCATCAAAGCCCTTGTTCCTCCTGAATAATTCTGAGGGTGGTGTGGACATGAAAAAACATGGAAGACTGAGCTTTTACCAAATCAATCTCACAAAACAAAATAAAGCCCACAGTGAGATTTTTGTTTGCTTTAGATTTCTGTAAAAAGGCAAAGTAGAAGAATTAGTTGAAGGTAGTCTCTTTGTAGCCCCCTCCTGGCTTTGTACAACCCATTCTGAGGCAACACTGCCAGATGACGCTCCAGAGGGAACACATGGACCAAAGCCAAGAATAGTGCATAGAATAGCACTACTACTGAATAGCCTTGGCTGGGGTGACATTCCTGCAGACACATGGTTTCAAAGAGCCCATAAGTGGCTGATGGATAGTTGCTGAAGGAGAGTTGGGAGATACAGTTCCAAACACACAGAAACTGAGAAAAGTTTGTGAGGTTGGGGGGAATTCTTTCTTGAATCAAAGAATCCTTTAAAAAATAATTTAAAGAAGCATTACTATAAAAGTAGAAATTATTTGCAATTCAAAATCATCCATCACTGGACACTTTAAATGCTGAAGGCATTAGAAGCAGAGTTGAGTGCAAGCTGCATTTGGAACTTAAACTCACTAAAACTCACCCCTGCTCACTTAGCGCGTGCAAATGTTACCATTTCCCACTTGCTGCAAGTGGAAGATGAGTATGAAAAATTGCAAGCGTTAAAACCACTGTTAGTCTCAGAGAGCGCTTTTGCAAAAAACATGTCTCCTCAGATTTTTATCAGCTTGCCACTTCTTCCTTCGCTCAAGTATATATGTATGTTTAACCACAAAAACTTTCTTTGAAAACCAGTGCCAAGAGAAATACTTGTACTTGCAAACCAACAGGTGTTTCATCTCAACAAGACAGACAAGTGAGCACAAAACTTCTACCTAA
The DNA here is from genome assembly GCA_031468815.1 of Morus bassanus. NCBI lineage: Eukaryota > Metazoa > Chordata > Aves > Suliformes > Sulidae > Morus > Morus bassanus. Next base: position 12,904,022 of record CM062583.1, read on the forward strand.
AAGGATAAACTATGCAATCCTTTAAAACAGCATACCTTCTCTACTAGCTCCGAAAATACTGACTGGAATGTGGAATACTTTACAAAACATGTATTTCCATAAGCACTATTTAAAAAAATTAAATGCTAAACAATATACAATATATTTATTTTAGCACCAGGTTCTGCTTCTGCACTACACATTTTAATATATTGGTGTTTCTTACGGAGTAAGATGCTTCTTTCTGTCCTCATATAATTTTGACATAAGAAAAACACAATATGCTAAAATCACTTCTATATGGTTTCACTTACAGTCTCACAGTATTGATATGCAAATCATTTTTCATGCTTACGAATTATGAACACATGGATGCTTAGGCAAACAATCATTTGTGTTTGCAAATGCAGAGTGGATCCTTTGTGTAACCAGCCCCTCTTCTAAAAATATGGCCACATTTAAGGATGTACAGAACAGAGAGCAATAATGCACGTTCATTAAAAAAGCCCACTGTGGTTACCCTACTATTTGCATGCTCTACCATGAATATACAATTTCTAGAGAAAAAAAGGGAATTTAATTCAGTGCCCATGAAATTCTTAATGTCTAGGCTGTGACTATGACTTTATACTGAATAAATAATATAATAAATCAACATAAACTCTGGCAGAACAGTTAGGGCCTGATTTGCTTTTGCCTTGTGTGTTGTGCAGTCATTAATTCTGGGATGGTTTTGTGACCCATTATACACATTTTTCCATCATGTAACTGAGTACAGAAAATACAGAGAAATTAAAAAATCAGGCCCTTGTCCACACAGACTGGACTGAGACAATCAGCTGCCAAAAAGCTTTCTAACAATAATAGTAATAAATTACTGAGAATTGTAGTATGCTATGATTTCATATCAAAAGGAATAAGTAAAACACTGACATTAAGTCCTAGTGCAGTTTTCTCGTGCCACTATTGCCATAGCTGTAAATACCTATGAAACACAGCCACTGGATTTACTAAATGAAGAGAAGGAACAAATTACTTAGATAATAGGAAGCTACCAGCAAATTTCATCAAGCCAAGGGAGAAGTAGCAAAATGAACAAGAAGATTCTTAAATCATGAGTTAATTTCACTGGAGGCTGCATGATGCAGAGATTGACTATAAAAAGACAAACAAAAGCAAAGCAGCCCGATCTATATCACCACATTTTATGGGTACTCCTGCCTTTATCAGAGCATCTCCAAGAACCATACAAAAAACCCAGGAGGGAAAAACAGCACATTCAGTCATGAGCTAAATTATAAAAAGCCTGCAATTTGTAATGGTTAAAACTCAGAGAAAATCAGCAGTGCTGCTTTCTCAAGCTCATCCCTAGGGAAAAAAAAACAAAAACAAAAACAAAACAAACTTAAACAAACAAACAAAAACCAAAAAAAACCTTTGTCAGGCGTTCTTTCCTTCTCCACATTGTCATAAAGCTTGTCAAAATGTCTCGTATAAAAAGCAGTATAATTTCTTCATTACAAAAACAAAGTATGTTTAAGAACATCTTCAGTACATACATAAGTTTTTCATAATTTTGGTGCATTAAGATAAAGCCCAACACTTCAAATTTGGACTTAGAAACTGAACTTACTGGCTTTATTAGAAGGTTGACATATTTTATTTGGGTGCAATAAAGCAACCAAAAATGTAGATTATGGCTTCGGGCAAACAGGAAATATACCCTAATCCTATTTAGAATAAAACTTAAAAAAAATAAATTAGAAGTACTAAATGAAAGCATATTTTAAGAACATCTGAAGAACAATGATCATGCTAGCGGTATAAAAAGGAAGACAACTGCATTGGCTTTAGTCTAGCAGATGTCACTGATACTTTCATGGATCCAAAGAGTTTTCTCTATGATGCATCTCTGCAGCAGAATTACTATTGAATAAATACTTAAATTACTTTCCATATGGATCCAAATAATTTTCTATATGATGCATCTCTGCAGCAGAAATAATATTGAATAAATACTTAAATTACTTTCCATGAAGGCAATTAATTTGCAGTTCTACCTAAAACAAACAAGCTTTAGAATTACTACCGTGAAACAGAGAAGTAAGATTTTACAAGTGAGACTATTAGCTATTCAAAATCTGCTTCCATGCAAATTGAAAACCAAATCTCTCCATATACATCCATACTTAGTAAGTTTTGTGCAAATGTCAAATTTCTGTGAACATCTTGAACAGTGTAATACAAAATGCACAGCTGTGTGGGAAAGGTTTTGTAATTCTACTGGTTAATGACAGAGAGGTGATACCCACGTTGATCATGTTTTTGAGCATTAGGAATGTTCAGAGCCTTCTTTGGGAGTCTTCCTGGTATACTGCTAGTTTAAATGGCTTTATTTTATGCTAGTATTGATTTGCCATTCAGTACACTGGGAATGCATTATGAATACAACTTCATTAATTTAGTGGTCTCACGGTAAGAGCATTTGCCCAATGAATGGACCCTGAAATGTCTAGAAGTTAATTGAGTTACATGGTAGTAAACAAAATATCACATTACTGCCTCTGACAAGCTGCTAATTTGCTAGGGTTGCTAATGTTTTCCGCTGGCCTTTTTATATTGATACTGATTTGTATTGAGGTACCTATGCTATGTTAATTTTAATTTGCTTTTCATCTGAGTAGATGGAAGTTAAATTTTGATTCTTCGTTGCATTCGACAAGACTCATTAAATCTCTAGTTCAACCTCCAGCTCCATACGCAGCAAGAGCTGACTTTGTGGTTCTGGGGTCCATTCTACCTCAGCCCTAGAGGAAGGCAGCCCAAGGCTCATTCAGGTGGGTAGGGACGAGAATGGCATCATCACTAGGGTGCAGTAAGCTCCAGCTTCTCTCTTCCCATGGTACGTTTCCTTGTACCTTATGACATAGCTGAGGGTTGCTCTATGCTCCTGGCATGAAACTATTAATTTCAGGGAGAACCTAGACTATTGTTATAAATTTGGCCCACAGTTTATAGGCAATTTGACACACTAACATGAATACACTAGGCAGACATCAGCTGATAATGGCAATGTAGTGTAATTAGCTCTGCAATCACCACAACAATTTGTGAGTATAAGGTATAAAAATTTTTCAGGAGGCTTTAACGATAATATTCTTGATTGTCAATTAGACAGAAGAAAAGCAGTTGAATGCATTCTCAATTTGTTTTTAAATAATAAAAAACCCCTTGGTTATTAACAAAAATACGTCCCACACTCAAAAATAATTGATCAACCCTTTTCCTTTTTATAATGAAATTAATAGATCCAAATAGTAGGAAAACTTTACACGTCTGCAGATATGTGCCCGTGCCCCTGATGGTCTTCAAAAGCACATATATCTTACAGCTTAACTAGAACACTATAACCTCATAGGTGTTGAAGAAGCTGTCGAGATACATTTTCCATAAACCTAAGTGACAACTGAAATAGTAAATTACAGTGTCAGCAGAGCTTACTCAATGGAAGGAGAAAAATAAAAGTCACAGTTAACATGGAGCCCTGGAATTCAAATTTTACAGCTGGTGTTACAACAGATAACTAAGCAGAAAAATATACTGTGTTCTTTGCTTTGCATGCTTTTTTCCTCGGTGAAGGAAAATGTTTTTGCCTCAAATATATTCCAGTTGTGTAAGGTTTAAGAATGCATACATTTTTGAGGTACATTAGCAGTCAAATCTGAAATCTATTTACATGACATCACTGAGCTTAGAAGAAATCTTCCTACATGTTTTTTAATCAAGTGATCATTAGAACTTTTATTGCTAAAAGGGATCGAAATTTAAATCATGCTATGTCTGGAGTATTTTCCCACATTCAATTTAAGATAGCAGTTCCAGATAGATTTCTACAAAGTAGTTTGATTGTAGTATTTTCTGTAAGTACTTAAGAAACTACACTTCTTCATCCAGCTCAAACAAAAATAAACCTAGGGATAATATTGATAACTAATTTTTCTTCTCACACACTTGGCTAGATTTGGGAACTTTAAGCTAACTTTGTTAATTACAGTGCTTTCTAGCTGCTTGCAACATTCTTGCATATCGATTTAGTGTACCGTTCCTCAGGGGAAAAAGTTACATTTAATCACTCAATAAAGTGAACCAGACACTGAAGCGCTGTTGAAAGTCAAGTGAGAATAACATTGGGATAGTAAAAACTTCACGCCTAATGAGCGGCAGTATAATAACCACGTGCAGCTCTTACAATGATCCAGTTCTGGACATCCTCTGGGGTTTGACCCAGTTCTCAGTTAAGCCACTAAAAACCATCTACTAAATAGCCTCATTTCCTACCAGCACTGGAATTCAGGTGAGCTAGCAGCTAGGCTCAAACTCACAGCAGGATGATCTGAATTAGGTGTTTGAAGCCACTACTTAGTAAGCAGAAATGGCTTCAGTGGAGGCACCAACTTCGTCTGAGGTTCTGAAAAAGTTACAAACAGAAGCAAACAGAATTTTTTTACTTAATTTCTAATACAAAGTCTGGAATTAAGAGTCTTTCATTTATGCTAAATTTCATCAATGGAACTATTCCAGTTCACATGATAAGAGGATCTGGACAGAGACAGCAAGCGTGCAGAATCACTTGTTGCTACCACCATCTTAGTTCTCAAAGCTTCCATCCCCACCCTGTAAACAGTAGCATGGTTAAGAGAGAAAATAGGAGAGGGAGCTTTGTCTCATGACTAATGAATTATTACTTTATTTTGTCTTGGATTGAAATACCTATAAATGTTTGCAGCTCACCTCAGGTACAAACAATTCTTTTCATCAAGCATACTGGAATGAATTTACAATAGCCACATGCACTCGTGAAAGATCCATGCTGTGTTTAATTGTGAGAAGCAGTGGTAACAGCAGAGGCAGAATGTTCCATGGAATGATATATAATTTAGATCCGAGTCCTCCCTATCATGGATTAAGAACTATTGTGTATTATATTACAGATGCTAATCTTGGATATAGAGGTCGGGTATGAGCCAGTCAGAGCCAACGCTAATTAGCATGCTAATCTGCATGGCTCTTTTGGAGTTTTTCCTCTTAAAAAGATTCATGAGTTTGCGATTTGACAGTCCCGTTCACTGAAAGGCCAGGAGAAGAAGGAAGAACTGACCTTTCGTCAAGAGGGAAGAAAGGGTGTTGTCGTTCCCTTAACTTTTGCAGGGCAAGGACAAATTTATGTTTTCCACTCTCCACCTCATTCTGTCTCCATGCCAGTGTTGCATGGTGAAGTTGCATGTACAGGTTAGCTGCGTACAGAGTCGCAGAAATCTCTTCCCTTTGTTTTCGTATCATTTCCTACTGTTTATCTCCTGTGGTGAAAGCATTTTAGGGGTCACAGTCTACTTCTAACTGGGTGAACTGGGGTTAAGCTAAAGCAGCAACATAATGTTGCGCAGTCGCATGTTTTCCCCCCTGCAGGACTACACACCATACCTGCTGACACCCTGTTTGAGAGAGTTGTGTTTGTTTAGCAGGAAAATAAACATTATTTCAAGGACCTGTTGAACTAAGAACTTGTCATCTTTTGCCTCAAGGCCGGATCAGTAGGACTGTGGTTTCAATACTTTGCGTAGTCAGACAGAAGGACCAGTAAGAAGGCCATCTGCTGGGAAACCAGTAAAATTTTCTGACCTTGGGTCTGCAAGTATTTGCTGTGCTTTAAACAGAAAATACTGCAGAAAAAATAATAAATATAACTTAGTCTAGCATAAGCTGAAGAAAATACATGGAAGCCTGTAAAATAGAAAGCATGTTATTTTAAGTGTGCAGGCAAAGGAACAAGAGCTGGAGGCATGACTGACAAACAGATATGGACTAAAAATAAGCAGGATATCTGCAATTCATCCAAGACTAACAAGGTTCTACACAGGACACCTGTGGTGCGCTGGAGGGGGTGATCAGGAAACATCCAGAGACAGCATTTAAAGATACACAGTATGAGCTGAATGCCTTGAGCTGGTAGCGACAGACATGTAAGTGCACCTTGTGCATGGATAAACTAACCAACCAATTAACACATCTACAACTGACACTGAAAGGAGAAAGCACGATCAAACATGTAAGGAACAGACTACAATATATGTAAAAGGGAACCATAGCTCAGATTCAGGCTGCTGGACAGATGAGCAAGGCTGCCTGTGTTTGCTTTGGTCACCATAGACAGTCATCATAACTCCCTCCAGTCTTAGCATAAACAACCTTTGTAGATGTCGGGGCCTTTTACTTGAATCTAACCTTCCTTATTTTCTTTAAAATGGGTCGGTTTTAAGTCTTTCTATATGATTTCTTCCAAATAACTCATGCTCTTATATTGCTTGGTTTTTATATACGATTCTTCATCTCCAAACACACAGCAGAGCTTTCCATTCAGGAACACCTTTCCTTTTTGTTTTATGTAATGTGATAAAGAAAGCCTGATTGAAGGAGCTGCAGTAATAGAGAAATGTACTCACACACAGTCCAGTTCAATAAGGCAACAGAACACAGAACTGAAATGTAAAATTACAGGCAAATACATTAAGCTACCATGATGGCTTACTAAATGAAATCATAATTGCTCGGTATGTCATGCTCTAATAGTAGAACATGGAGAAGAAAATCTTAAATAAAGGGCAAGAAGTCTTCAGAATGTAAAGCAATTTGATTTTCAATAGCAAAATATTTTTTCATTAACAGATTAGTAAATTCACCTGGAAGTAAACTCTATGAAAAAGCTGGTGCATATTCTTCGCAGATGCAGAGAATTGTCTGGCACAAACTTGAACTCTTTTTTGTTTGTTTGTTTGTTTATTTGTTTTTAAGTCTTTGACTAGCAGTGCACTGTATGGGCGATGTACCTGACCTCTTTGTATCCATGAAACCATTAACACTTCATCAAACTTGTTTCCCCTTTGTGATCACATGTTATTTATGAGATTACTATCTCTCATTTTTAGTGTCTACAATACCAGTTCAGAAAAATTGCTGCCTTCTATCTTTAGAACATGCCTAATCTTTAGAATATAGCTTCCAGTTAAAAAGCAGTCAAGAAGGACAATGAATTGTAAAAGAATAAGAAAGCTCATTTCACATTAGCAATTAGCCTATTTACATTAATTATTCAATTGCCTCATTCTACAATTTCTCTGCTGTTCTGTTGTGCTTCCTTTCTCCTTGCAGCATGTTACAGCTCACATTACTTCACTTTGATACTTTGCTCCCTTCCAAGGGGAGCCGTGAGTCTAAAACATTTATTTTCTTTGCTAATAACCTGTCTGTGTAGACACTTTGGAACTGTAATGGCACTAGAAAAACAATTCCAAAGCTTTCAAAAGAACTGACAGACTGAAACAATCATTATGACCTAAGTGGAATGACTTAGTATATGAAGGATCATCTTATTTCTCAGAAAACAGCAAAACACCTCTCATTTCTTAAGGAAGAATCTGAGAACTGAATTAGAGCTGATGGAGTATTCGGATTTTGACATATGTTAGGGGTCTGACTTGACTTGAGACATCCATAATCAAGTACCAGAATCTACCATAGGCTCTAAACATTTAACTCCAAATACTTCACTATCTTTGAAAAATACTACCAGAACATCCAGTAGATGTTTGATATGTTCTGGAAATATAAAAAATAGTGCTCCGTCTCACAGCAAGCAAACAGATGATCATGGTTCTATGTGTAAATCCACCCATATAGAGAATACATATAAAACTGCAAGGATAAACTGGTTCGTGCATAGTGCTCCCATAAAACCTGCATGTGTAGGTTATAAACATTACTGCTTTATAATTATTTCAAAGGAAAGTGAAATTACAGTATTATTACTATTTAAAGGCCATAGTGCAAAACCCAAGTGAGCCTATCATCAGTCCTTCAAATGCTAGACACGGATTTTCCAGCCTGACTTGTCTCATTCAGTGTTTAGCAACCCCTTTATATAATACAATAGAGGGCTTTCATTCATCCTGCGTAACCGTTGTGATATGAATATTATTCAGCTCTGTGTCTGAATTCAGCAGTGATGAAAAGCAGAGGACTAAGCAGCCTTGGAAACTAATGTGCTCTGTTCAACCACAGACCAGGGACCACAGGGGTGACAGCAGCACATGCCTCCCCACTCAGGCCTAACATTGTGCCTCAACTCATTTTCTAACGTAGGGTTATGTCATGACAGCGTAATTGGGTGTCCAAATTTGTTCCGTATCTGTTCTTCCTGCCAAGATTCCCAGCAAAGGTAACACTCATTCCTAACAACATTTTTGGAGAAATCCACACAGATTAGGAATGATGATGGATACTAAATGACTGTGGCATTACTTGTTTCACACAAAATCAACCAGGTGGCAGCAACTGTCGGCCTGCGTCGACCTTGGGTGCATATCTGCAGCAGTCACAAGCCGCAAAGTCTACAGATATTTGAACTGCTGATCACACCTGTGTCAGCCCTCTTCGAGAAGAGGCTGGCAGAGTAGAAATCAGAGAAGTCTACCTTTCTGATAAAAAGAGTAAGACATAGTCTCATCTAAATCTATCATCTCAAAAGTCTTCTTTTTTTAATCTTTCCCAGACAATTGTTCAAAATAAATTTTGATATTCTGCAACTCTTTTTTAATCTCACACTTCCTCTTCCTCATTCACTTGCATAAATTAGAGACCCCAAGCTGTCCTGCAAATGTGTGCAAGGTAACAGGCACATTGTAATCGACAACTTTTATTTTAGCTGTTTTTATCATTTGAGTCAGGAATTCTCTGATTCCACTCCAGATGTTTCCCAATCACAGGATGTTTTAGATACTAAGCTTTGCATATAGCAGTTTTTTGGATGCATCTTTCAAGGCCTGTGGAAGACAGTGGAAAAGCTCTCAGTAAATTCAGGAGATTTTTAACAAGATCTTGTGTCTTTTTCCCAACAAAATACCCGACCAGCAACAATTCTAGAGGGGGAAAAAAATCCCAGACCCCTGAGGATCAGTTTACTTAAGCAGAGAATCTATCTGTGCACTTTCTCAAATGGGAGTAAAAGCTAGATAACGATAAAGCAGTGAATTAGAAAATAGATCATTAATATCAAGAAGGCTGTACTTCTGCGGGATTTACAACACTTGCTCTACATCTTCTGAGCATGCATTTATTAAGAGACTGGAAGGTTCTTCTTCAAGAACAGAAGAAAAAGTGTGCTTTTATGTTCAAAGCAGCCAACCATATTCACCGTTAGATGTTTTTCAAACTAAACGACTGCCATTTCTGTGTCCCTTAGAAAATATTACAATACAAGCTGTATTTTATAAGATATATTTCCCACAGCTCGGCTATAGCAATATGCCCAGTGTTGCCACTGCTGTTCAAGGACTCAAAATTAGTAGACTTTCAGAAATATTAAGTCTTGAATCCTTTACTGAGAGCATCTCTGATTTGCAGAACCATTGTCACTATTTAGGTCTGCTAGATTTTCCTCTTGAAAACAAGTTTCTTCCTGAAAACATTAGCCATCTGAAATTAAACCTTGATCTATAAACATTTGTAACATGATCTCGTTAAACTTAAAATCGTCTTCCCTGGCTCCCCTGACCTCAGGGATTATTCAGCTCTTGTTTCTCTCAGCATTTTTCAGTCCATCCTTCAATTTGCTCTGATCAGCTTCTTCACAGCTTGCCACTCCCTTAGCCAGTAACTGCGCTGCCACCCTGACTTCCCTTGATAAAATAGTTCTCCACAACAGGAACCCTGCTACTGCAATTACCTTTTAAAGGTACAGCCCTTAGGGCAACTACCTCATGTTTCCAGATCTGTGATATCAGCCTCTGAACTTTCCTTTCAACCCGAAGGCAAGCAGAGATCTGATAGTGCTACAGTAGATGCTTAGCAAACATGCGTACAGCCACCTCACAGACAGGCAAGTGAATAAATTCCTCGTTTTGTCATACCATGTTATACTCACTATAAATGATGGATAAATAACATCAACAATCATAAAACGTTGGTCTCAACTAAAGCTGGGGAAATATTTAGAGATCAGCCCCCGCCCTGCAAACAGCAACACTCTCCTATGTTCTGAATGGAAAATAACCAAATGCAGAACAGAATACGTGAGAGCAAAAAGTCTAACATCTGAAGATAAAAAATATATCAAAAATATCAAAAATAACAGCTGACAAACCAGTGGGAATGGAAAAAAAATGCTGAAACAGATTTCAAGCAAAAGAGAAAGGTTAAAGGACAAATGAAAGACAGAGCAAACAAATGGAAAAATTACCGGTTTCAGCCACCAGCACCCTTTGGTTAAACACTTATGGGAGGAAGAGGCCTCTAGTTTTGTTGCCATATGGAATTCTATTCCCAGTGTTTTATGTCTGCAGTAAACTGAAAACTATAGTTTGCTCATGTCTATGATAGGGCTTGGCAAAACTCTTCAACAAATAGGGAAGGCTGGTAACTTCCCCTTTACTTGGCATGGGTCACACAGAGGTTTCAAAAGAAAATTCCAGTTCAAAGCTAAGCTTGGCCAAAACAATGAGGGTCTCTCCCTTCTAGCCCTCTTGAGGGACTTGACTGTAAACACCAAATTACTTCCCAGCTTTTAAAGTGTACCAGCAACTGAGGCCTTGGCAAAGAATGTTCTGAATTCAAATTTATGAAAAAGTTTCATACGTCTTGATATGACACTAGGATGCCCTTGTAAGTTATGTAAGAATATTATATTGTAAGATATAATACTTACATTGTGAGAATGTCCATATTCATCAATGAGCAGGTAAGAAATCAGAATATGAGTATTAACTTCCTGGTTATCAAAATGATCAGAATTTAACTTTAACTAAATTTAGACCAAGTTCTTTGTTTTCACAGTCAAAAAATTGAAGGCATAATTCTTTTCACTCAAACCTAAGGCAGCTATTAACTAATACAAAAAAACCAGCTGGGTTTCGTACAAAAGATATAGACACCAATTACCTTATATCCCAAGACAGTCTCAGTGATACCTTAATTGCTTGCTCTGATTCTCCTTTATTTTAGCAATTTGAGAACTGATCATCATTGAACTGTGGCCACTAAGTGAGCATGAGTCACTTAAAAAAAGGCTCATTGCTTCCCAATCCAAATGAAGTAAAGATGATCTAATTTTATGGTTTCTGAAGGGATTAAAGATGGTTTTAAGTTATAAATAACATTTCAAAATAGATATTTAAAAATAACTTTTTTTTCTTTACAAACTTAAAAAACGTCATCCTATATTGAAGGGGTAAACAATCTAGTTTTTGGCAGGGATATATTACTCAAACATAGAAAAATAATAGAATTTACATCCAAAATTCAGCTGAATGTTACAGTTTGTATCTTTAACATGTTAATTTTTTTATTCAAGAAAACAGTAACGCCTATTCAAAATGAGCTAAGAACTTCTGTTAGTGGAGTTCAGATAACTGACGATAATTTCAAGAGACAGATGAACTGGAAGCTGATATTCGTTTAAGAAGTAACTTTTTATGAATAAAGAAGGAAATGCTCAGATTTGAAAAAGACTTTTCTTTACTACGGAGTTTACCACTCCACTTCAAATGAAACATTGTGTAGTGACTCTTCAAATGAAGACAAAAGGAAAACTTCAGGTACATTAAGTAAGTATGCCATATGTTACCCTGTATCAGATACTATGAAAATGTCCCAGACAATATATATATTTTAAGCCAGAATCCAGATGAGTTTGGTGTCTTAACATGGGAAATATGGCAAATATATGAGGGTAAAGACATTTTTGCATTATTATTTAGACTTGGTTATTTTAGCCAAGCACATCTGTCTCAAACCTTCATCTCTGTGTAATTAGAAAATATCATATGTCCGTAGCACAATTTGAAGACAGCAAATCAGCTAATGCTTAACTTTAGCTAAAAAGCTGAACCACATGGCATAGCAGCTAAGCAAAGGTCGATTGACCTCAGCAAAAATGTGTAATTCTGTAACAAACTAATATCTACTTTTTCAGTATTGCTGTAATAGATCTCTTAGTGCACTGCATTCAAAAAGCCCTTAACGTGAGGCAGAATATGATACTCCCATGTTATGATCTGAAACTGGGATATAAGAAAATACAGAAGTTGTTCAAGGATGTGAAGGACCTGATTATACCTGTTTTGAGAGATGCTTGAGGTTCTAAGAACCTGTCATTATAACACTAGACAACATTAAACACTAGGCAGCAGTTCTTTCCATAGAAACAACCGCCTAGCCAAACGATGTTTATATTATTGTCCCATTGGCTCAAGTGGTTAGCCATAATTCTGGGCTTTGCAGAATGGCTGTAATTTGTATTGCCAGTTTCTTGTACAACTCAGATATATTCTGCTGTATTTTTGTTCATACACAACAAATATATACATAATGCCCTGGTTCCCTGAATATAAGACAAAACAACACCACACAGAAGATCCTAAATAGGTCTATACAATAGAAGTCACAATCTTCATTTTAATAAGAAGTAACTAAAGAATAGAAAAAACATTTTTGACTGGATCAAAAGCTTTTTGGTTGCTGTCTCCTCCCCACTTCCCTCGCCCCCAAACTGGAGGCCAATTCAGTGAAGAGAGGGGTTTTTTCTGGAAAAAAGAACTTGAAGTACGTCAATATTTTAATATTTTGCTCCACGTTTTTTGTTTATTTGTTTTTCCTCAAAGTTTGTCTACATTACAAAATATAACATAGACACTACGTAACTCTACAAAACATTGACTACTGCACCTGTAACGACCTGATGTTTAGCTTCCACCACTCCAGAAGAGTTCCGAGGCAGCTGCATTGTTCACTAAGGATTATGATGAATCCGACCAGAGCTGCAGAAGCTGAAAGAGCTAACCTAGCAAATAGGTACCAAAGCAGCATTCATGTGGACCTCTGCAAAAAAAATCACTGAGCTTTGTGATGGGAATCTATCTCAATTATCTTTGTCAAGCTCTTTGAGTGGGAGGAGAACAAGGTATTTTGCTCACTTTTATAAATGTCATTGCATAGTCATAGTTTCTTAAGATATGAATGGCACGATCTGAGAAACTAAAGAAAGATCATGAATTCCTCAATTCTTGCAGTGATTAACAGACTAATCCAAAAGCCACTGAAATTAGCAGAAACACTGCACAGGCATTAGCTCAAGCCCAGATGCCTTCTTAACTTAAAGCGTGAACTACGTTCATAACTATTCGTGTCAATTCATGTGGAAGTGAACTTCCCACAAACAGGGAAAACATTTACCATTGGACCATACAGAAAGATCATGGTTGAAAATACTTTTGAAAAATGTCCACAGATGTAATTTTAACCAGATTGTCTCTCAGAAAGAAATCATAGCAAATATCTTTTGTAAGAAAACAAAAAACTCTGTCTGCATCATTGTTCATAAGAAATGGAAGTGTGTAGCATTTACAAGCTATTAATTAATTTCTTCAGTGTCTTTGACGAATTAAGCCAATGAAAACAGCACCTTGCTGGTGTCTTTCAACACATAAGGACTCGTGTATCATAAAAAGAAATCTGAAATATATGAAACACTAAACTTGTTCAGAAATCTTCCTTGCCTGGTTCAGTTTGGAATGCCCACACATCTTCATCGTATGCTTAGAGAATCTTGAAAATAGGATCAGGGTCATCTTAGTGCTTTGAACAAAGAAATATCAGACTCGCCAAAAGCAGCAATGAAAAAAGACTGAGATTTAACTTTAAAGTCTTTCCTGTCCCCCAATTATGTCAGCTATTGAGTCAGAATTCTTTTTTTTATGTTTAAGTATAACAAATATCATTGCTAATACCTATCAAAATAAGATGTCTTATCCATGAATTTGATATTTAAGATTCAGCTACACAACAAATGCTATACAGAGCAAAAGCCTCAGAGATGCTAGGAACTCCAGCAGATATGACAGCAAATTATGGATCTGAACAGGAATTGGATTTTCCATTTCATGAAAACTGCCTAAAATCATACACTCCCAAGTCTTTTTGAGAAAAATCAAGACCTTTCAATAATTTTTGTTTGCAAAAGAAAGCAAGAAACTAAACATGCTACCCCAGTTTAGAAAGTACAACAGCAATTAAACAGATACGAGTTCAAGTCCCTCCTGCAAATCAGGTAGAGCAAAAACTTGAATGTCAGTCATCCACATACCATATCACCATGGTATTTTGCCAGTTTATTTTGGAGTCCTCCTCACCCTGTCTTGGTCTCATTCCTCCTGCTTGGCTTGCTATTTTACAGCAAGTATATTTTGGCCAAAATGTTCCTGAAAAAAACTTTGGTGGTATGAATCACAAATTAGTCTACTTAATCAGAAAAAAGAAAACAGGAAAATCATACGCTAATAATAGGAGTGATGCAGAAATCTTGCTTTAAGAGGCACTAGGATTCACGATGTCAGTAGATGTTCCCTTTTGTGATGAAAGCTGGCAAGATTTATTTCCTCAGTGTATGGTTACAGCTTTCTTATATAAGAAATGAAGGATTAGAGTATTACCATGAAACCATTGAGCAATCCTGTCGGTGTTCCTCTCAAACCCAGCACGTCGAGGGATCTGCTCTTCTTTGAACCAGCGAATGATGACATCTCGGGAGAAGGGTCTAGAAGGACGCTCCCAGATGTTACTGCATTGAAAGGCAAGTAATTACAGAAGAGAGTCATACAGAGAATTAGCAGTGTATGAAAGCAAGTGATAATATAAATATTAATCTCTCTTTTATATATTTACAAAACATCCAGCTATAAAATGGTCTGTATAACTGCTGTTCAGTATAGCTCACTGAACAATTTTAACCTTTTTAAAATTTGTTAAAATTATTTTGAGATTTTATGAAAACCAGAATATTTTGATTTGACATTTGCAATGGAACCTTAAACATTTTCTCAAGCATAGAACTTAAATTGAAAAACAATTTACCACAAAAGATGCAATGGACATTTCAGTCAGCTTTCCTTTTCCACCTCATTTTTATGGCAATGTACATACTGACAAGCAAAGTATACTCCTTTTCACTGGCAAGAAATTCTAAATAAGAATCATCTATAACAGGTTGTGTATCCAAACCATTGAGCATGACAGAGGGAATGTTCTGTTTCAACTCTTATGTTCCTTTGCATTCTGTATTTGCCAGCCTCCCTTCCTGTTTCTGCTACTTCCTATGCATTTTAGATTATCTAAGCTACTAGGAGGCAAATCCGGTCAAATATATGGAAAATCCGTCCAGCTACTCCAAATAAGGACTAAGGTATATTGTATCAAATCAAAGTATGATTGCAGTCCAGTTAAGCATACAATCTCATTTGCCCTGATAACAGTAGTAAAAGGGAGGTTTTACAATGGATTTCTGTATAGTTTGAAATCCCATGGGTGTCTACCCACAGAAGGCAAAAGGATAACAGTGAATAAGTGGGCCAAAGAGTTTCATTGGGAAGAAAACACTCAGAAAAATAAGAAAGACAGTAGGAAAAAAAAATCAAATGGAAGCTTTCAAAACTATATAGAAATTGTAAGAAAGAGAGATCTCAAGTAAAAATAAAAGAATACTGTTTTCACGCAAGTTTTTAAAAGAAAAGGCAAGGCAAGGTAAAAACTACAGGAGCTATGCTTTATGCTGATAAACTTAGAGACACAACACTGAACCCACATTCCCTTGAGGCAAAAAAATCTGTCTCACACTAGCGGTAAATAACAACATACTGTACATCCCTTCCTTGAGCTCCCAGGCCACTGGCAAAGTAAAGTTTTAGATACACGTCTGTTCCTGCTTTACCATACCAGTGTTAGGTATGAGAAGTTGAATTATATACATTTAGGAATATTCACTGTTCAAGCACATGTTTAAAGTAACTTTTATTTTTCTTGATACCTTCACAATCAAGTCACGGACAGACGAAGAGAAGCCTTAAGAGATAAGAAAAATTAATAGTGCCTGTTTTTTGAAGTATAGGCATAGCTTAGAAACAGATAAATAGTATTGAGTGTGAGCTGGATAATGGACAGAATATTTTTCAGCTTTTTTTCAGGCCCTTTCTGAACAGAATCACATTTAGCACCACCAAATACTATAGGAAATAACCTCACCTCAGAAGCTCAGAACTTCAGGTCAAAGTTATGGACTGTCTTTTAAGATCTGCCACTTTTACTAGTGTTTTTATTACTTCAATCTGAAGAAAGCTTGAAGTAGTTTGGAAAAATAATGAGAGAATTCCTTTGACAAGTTAATTTTATGGTAACTTTAAAGATCCTGCTCTCTCTGAGAGTAAAATTCTGATTCCCTCTCAGACTGCGAGTTTTGGCTGCTGTTACTGGAGAGTTTCTGTCTCTCAACACAGTAGAGCAAAGAACTTGTCAAAGCAGAACACATTTCCAAACAACAAAGGACTGATTCTGGTGCTACACTGACTGGTAAAGAAAAACAATGTAATGGGACTCTTCCCTTTCTGAGCTTGGATATTGGTCATTGGGATTTATTTTTTTTCTTTTTTTTTAGCATTTAATGCTACCATCCTGCCAGTGCTCACATTGCCTTTATCACCATGTGAAGCCAAATTAATGGTACAAGAAATAACCAGGAAAAGAATAGGGTGAATAGGCCACTTTCTATCACCCATCTGCCAGTTTGTTTTTTGCAGATTCTTTTCTGCAATTCAGGGCGCTCCCTAAATAGTCAGATGAAAGATTAATGAACACCAAAGACACTTGATTTTGCCTGGAAAAAAACCCTTAAAACCCCAGAAACTTAGGAGTATGACAGCTCTCTGTAAAATGTTTCAAGGAGCTGTTAAGCAGAGCAGGCAGTTTTAGGCTTGAGGCTTAAGACTCGCTTAAGAATTTGTCCATTTGTCTTCTCCCTATCACAGCCTTGCATACTAATCTAATACTGACTTTTGAAGGACCCATCTCTCTCTATGTGAATTCTAAGAAATCTGCCTAAAAAGTAAATGGCATTTAGCTTACATTAAGTATTAAATCTGTTTCCATTTTTCTTTAAACATTCTTTTTCTGGTTGTAGTAGAAGAGCAAGACTCCGAGAATTTCCAGCAACTGAAGAAGAGCTTGTTGAAATGGTGGGGATTGGAGAGGGAGCGATTCAACAGAAAACTATTTTAAAGTCACTCTTGTACAAACCAACCTGGATGCTGCAGAGAGACACAGCAAAGGTCTTGCACTATTGTTGTTCAGTTTTATCTCCTGATCATTATTCAGGCTTGTTCCCTGGAAGAAATTACTCAGGCCAGCTACTCTTCCCTTCTGGATGGCACGCAAGGACTGTCGTCGGTATTCATCCCGGGCCCTGCGTGCTTTGTGGCTCCTTTCCTCATCTGCAGCTTTGGAGCGGCGCACTGGGTGGAATGAATGGGAAGGATGGGGAGGAGAGACTTTAGAAATGCAAACAGCCATTTACCCCTTTCCTTATACAACAACTTACTATCTTTATTCCTTATATGACCTGATTTTAAGAACGTATAAATTACAATGCACTATCAAAGAGATGGCTAACCAGATTATTTACCTGATGCTTCAAATATAGGCCCACCACTAGATGAAGCATGCCAGACTTGAGCTGGCAATAACTGAGCCTCTATGTACTGCAATTACATCTGACACTTGCTTTGGCTGTAATAAGAGAAATTCTGCTTCAGGACATCTTTTCCACTGGCAGTGCACCAAGTTTTATGTTTCAAGGGAGAATGTTAACTACTGCTTAAAATTAAGTCTGTGTTTAACAGAATTCTTTACAACTATGCACATAACTGGAACTGCAGGAGCTCCCACAACTTGCAATTATAAAAACTAACATGTAGGTCACACTTTTTGTTGTTAATTTTGCTTTCTTTCTGAAAGGCATATGCTATCTTTGTTACAGCACTTAAAGTCACAGAAGTCTCCATCTGGAAAACTGCAGCCTAAAAATGGTTTCAGTAACAATGGAGAAATTAATAGCCATTGGAAAGGGTATGCTGGTGCTATGGATGGGACTGTCTTACACCTGAGTCTCTGAAATTGCATATAAAGAACCAGAATCTTTACTGGAAGGTTTAATACACACCTATCAATGGCACTGACCAGGGAGTTACATATTTCCATAACCTGAAATGAGACTGCTGCTCTGCCCATTGCAGGTCAGGCATCTTTCACGAAAGCTTCTTCATTTTATAACTAATGTACTAACAATCTGGTTTTCGAAATGGTATAACTTAAATGCACCAAGAATTGTACCACAAATATTCGTCACCTGTCAGCTCTTCTCTGGTGCCTCAAGCCCCATTTTGATGGGGTTTTTTTGAGACACGAATAACTTGAGGCAGGCAAATTATTCCACTACAAACCAAACCTTTAACATCCAGTGAAACAAATATTAAAGAAGCAAGCTATTGCCTCAAGCAGCAATTATCAATCCTGCCATGACTATCTTGGCTTAGATCATACCCAATTCATAAAGTGCACACACTATTTCTTACTCTACTGTGATTGTACCTGTGACTAGTAATGCATGATATAATACCAGACAGCTGCATTTCATTAGGTTGTTTGCATGCCTCTGGTTTACACTCCTGATTTAAAGCAAGCAGAAGTACAAATGCATTTGTCCAAATTTTGAAAAGGTTTAATGGAATCAAGAAATAAAAGCGCTTAAAGCAAAATGAAATGAAATAAAACCCTCTGGGCAAATGAGGGAAAGAGAAAAGACCTTTAAGCTTAGAGTTATATTCTATTATCATGGATAGAAAGAAATACAGGATCAAAGCTCATCAAGATAGCATAACAAACAAGTCATAGATGCTTCATATGTATACAACTGGCAGGATTCCAGTTTCATATTACTGCATACCTTGTAGTTTTAGCTAAACACAGTAACAAAGAACTGTACAGCACAGAAAATATGAGTAACAGGTTTCACTATTTATCTTACAGGTAGTTTTTAAGGGTAGATAATGTTATCTAAATATACTACTTCAGTGGGTCAAGTATATTACAAATTTTCTATTATTTATCCTTTGTAAAGCCACCCAGTAATGGCTGCTTTAAATGTGGACTTTGTGTTTGCAACAACGCAAGACACAGCAAGGAAGATGAGTGCAATGCAGCTTGGTAAGACATTTAGAAACCAGTCACTGGTTGTCACAATCACAGTATACAGATTGAGGGCAGACTGCCTGGAGCTTTCTGGGATTCTTTTCTACTGATGTACAGGCTGCCTGATAATGAAAAAGGCAAGGTATCCTCATGCCCCACTTTCCTCAGCAATAGACCCTCTTTTCAACAGACATTCCTACTGTATTTTTGCTAGCTAATAAATCTATACCATCAGAAGCCAGTGACCTGGACCACATTTTCCCAATCCATAACAGATTTTAATATTTCTTGTCACAAAACAATGGGGAGAGGTAGCATAGTTTGCGACTGTCAAATACTAACATTCAGAAAACTTTTTGAAAGGATGTATGACATACAGCCTTCCCTATCCATCCATATATATATGTATATGTGTTTACTTACATGTACATACCCATACATGTGTATATGTGTCTGTATAAATGTCAGGATAGAGAAGGCTGCATGCCATAGACATCTGAATGCATGCATATAGATTATATACGCACACACATATATATACATAAAGGCATCTCTTTCACGTTATGAAGAATTTTTATTGAAATTTCTGAACTGAGGTATTGGAAGAATTGTGTCATTGACCATAGGGATCCATAGGGTCTCTTAGTCCATTTTTTTTTTCTTTTTGTTACTGGAGTCCTGATTTTCTCCCTATCCCATTCCTTATAGTCATTCCCAGAAACCTCTCTCTTTTCTCACAGTCCTCTATCTTTAGGAATTGTCTAGTACAGCTCCTACTGTGGATCTGCGTTGCTACATTATCCCAAGTTTCTTTTAAAACTCTCTGAATGATCAAGGGACTTTGTGTCAGGTAAATAAAGTCACTGGCATCAATAACTGGTTTGGTGACTGGAAAGAGTATTGTGGATAAAGATTCATCCAGCCATTGCAGTCAGGGATCTACAAAAAGTTTTCCATTAGACTCCAGACAAGATGATGTGTGTCACATGAACCATTCTCCCTTACCAATATCTCCCACAAATTTATCTATCTTGAGAAAGTTGAGCAAAGTCTGAAGGTAAATCTGGACATATTTCTGTAGCAGGTGTTTCTTACAAGAGAATTTAAAGAGTATTCGTATTTCTCTCTGACTCTGAACCATCTCACTAGAAATAAGAATTTTATAGCCGGATCAAGCGTAGCACAAATATTCTAAGATCAAAGCAGCCACAAATTCAGCATTTCTTGCTGTATTTCAGGACATGTCATAGCCTTTCTCACAATAAGAAAGCAAAAGTAGTTGGGACTTCTAGTACTATCTTAAGTAAGGACAGATTACTTTTCTTGTCTGGCTGTCCTTTTGCAGTAAATGTACTTCTGGCATGACCCCTGTGCAAAGCATTAAATACAATATTCAATATTTTCAGTGGTGAGACTAGATACCTGAATGATGTCTTCCATCCTTAAAATCTCTGAATCATCACCATAGGTCCATATATCTAGCATCAAGAATTACTACAAATAATAATTCACATTTTCTTCATCTTCCTTTTATATGAAGGAATAACGTCAGGACTGACAAGACTGGGAAATTGAGGAATTTGATTGATTTGTCAAGCTCACAGGAAATCTACAGTTCAGCCAGTACCCGTAAGTCCGTCACCACTACTAGTTTTCTCTTCAGGTGTTGGTGATACCAACAACACGTACATCCTCCTTCAGTGCTCATAGAACTAAGCACACCTCTGCCCTGATGGCACCGTAACTTGTGTAGAAATGCCTGAGCTTTTTATATAGGTTAGGTGCCAATATGATTGTAGCTGCAGTAGAGCAGGCCAAAAATGGGTTACCAAACTTTCCTGGAAAACTGGTAAAAATATCTAGACTGAGGTCTGTGCTGTCATGATCATAGGGTTATCATTTGTAGGAATAAATAGTTTAAAGCCAGCTTGGACATGTCTGCAAGACCTGTAGTGTGAACATACTCTAACAACAAAGAAGAAAGCACAAAGCTTGCATATGCAATAGCTTTTCTGATCCTATAGGTCTTAATTTGAGTTTGCCTTGTTTGCCTTGAACAGTTTACAAGAATCTATTATTCCTCTCTGCTAACCTAAGTTTTCTTTTGAGTGAAAATACAAGGTTGCCTTTTGTATTTTCACTTAGGATTGGGAAATCCCTATTAGCAGCCCTGGCAAAGTTCTAATACCAAATCTTTTGATACAGATGAGGATTAATTCATGCTGTGCTGCAGCGGAACATGATCGCACCGTTTGTGAAAGACTGGGAACCCTCCATTTTGTATAATCTATTTTGTGCTTTTGAAGAGCTGCAAGTTACAGTCAGAGCTATGTGAAAGCAGAAAAAAACCATGGGCCATGAATATGCATCCTCATTTTAAAATTATTTTGTTTCAGCTTTGCCCTTATTAATAATTCTTGGAGGCTTGTTTATGAGCAGTTCAAAATGACTACTTAATAGATAAAATTCAATCTTCAAATTTTCTGAGTGCACATACAAATCACACGGTGTTTTTCTGTTTCATAACTGAAAAATAACTTCCCACAAATACTCTGCAATATGGCTCCAGTTCAGCAGTCTTCTTATCTGCATGTGAATAATCGCACCCCTATTCAACAACACACTCTGAGACCTATTGAAGTTCTGTGAGCACATACTTAAGGTTCAGCACTTGCTTAGTTAATGCATAGCTGAACTGGGGACTACTCACTTTAAAATTCAGCATTTTATCAAATGCTCCTGCCAGTAAACTCACTCAATTGAATTTCTGTGGAAGATAAGTACCAAACAAACATAAATTCCTTTAAAATTCAGACAAAAATAAATTCATAGACATAGTTTGTAGAAGAACATACAAATATAACAATATAAAAGAAGCTATAATGAGTCAGCCTGGTATCCTACTTCCAACAGAGACCAAAAGTGGGTGCTTAGGGAAAGGCATAAGAATAGATCAAGTCACTCGTCACTCAACTCTGCTTACATTTTTACCGGAATAATTTTTGTCTGGAGATGAGTACAGCTGGTCAGATGGTATCTGAGCACTTCATTACTTGATACAGCTTGCAGGGGTTTGTAAGTGTACTAACAGAATGCCTTTTGCAATATTCAATCAGATGAACATTTATGCTGCAGTTTTTCCTTTTTTTTTTTTTTTTTTTTTTTTTTTCAGATCCCTCTTCTGCTGTCATGGAGAAAGGTCACACTAGAGACTGAGATATAGGGTATTGTTTATTTAATCCTCTAGAAACCTACAAAATGGAACAGCCTGTAGAAAGGTCCAAAACTAACCAGAATGTATACACTCCTCTACCCAAGCTTAGCCTTAGTTCTCACTTCTCGGTTTCAAAGAATAAGAGCTTTGAACGGTGGGCTCTCTGAATGACTGTTTTCCACTATTCATCTTGTATAGTGTATAATTGCTATTACAACATCATTTTTTTCCCTTTTAGTACTGATATCTCAAGTTATTCTACATCTGCCATTTAGTATATTAAAAAGCACTAAAATTATGTTTCAATTAACACAGCAGTTCTATGGGCTTTTATTGTTATTTGGCACAATCAGGCAAATAGCAGAAGCAAACTGAACCGAACAACAGAAACTAATATTAGCAACACTTTGCTTATTGCCTTGGCAATAAACAGCTGAGGGATAATGTGATGAGGAGAGATGAATCCTCATCACATTCTAAATTCCATCTACTAAATAAATTAGTAGTGTCACCAATATCATTGCTACATTTGCTCTGCACAATAGCTGCTCTAGCACTGCTGTTCCTCTTCAGCACTGACCCCCCAGCACTGCTGAATATGAAGGGCTGACTTCAAGGAGGTAAGACACAAAGGAGCCTGGCTTTGTTCCTAATGGGCAATATGGTTTCCATTGCAGGTGTGTAGAGACAAAAGATGTTAATATTACATCTGCTTGTAATTCTTTTATGCATTCATGCATTTATTTATTGCTTATAAAAGATGAAAAGCGGATAGCTTTGCCTAACTTGACTAAATTTACTCTCGGTGTCCCAAAGGAATATTTGAAGACAAAATTAAAGGATTACCATAAAAAGGGAAAAAAAAAATCTGGAACTGAAATAAAAAGTGAAAAATCTGGTGAACCTGAGGTACTACTTCATTCCATAGCAATTGCAGATGTTCCCACTTCCAAATATTTGTTATTGCCCGACTGCTGGAGGTTCTGGCTTCTGCAGCAAAGTTAAGGAAACAGAAGAAGCTCAATGCAAAGTCTGACACCATAGTCTAAACCAGCCAGGAACTGGTTTCAGATAAGGCACTAAACACTGCATCTTCATATCTTAAGTTGTCACACCCATTTGCTAATGGAACACAGTTCTAAGCCCTCAAACCAACTGGGATAAATTGAGACACTGAGATAAGCATAAGAGGATAAATAAGGATGTGATACACTCTAGTCATTAGTCTGCAGTTAGTTTAATGCTAAATCAATTACTGATAACAGTACAAACTCTGGCAGCACAGGATTTATAGTAGGCTGCAAAACCCAATTGTGGTGCCGCTGGCTAGAAGGTGCTGAGCTTTTGTTTTGCCACGGCAACACTATTATTGGTGACCAGGCCAGATAGCTTGAAATTACGTGAGCTGCAGCCGGTCACCCTTTTGACCACAAGCAGACAGGTCTATAGGTATTGAGGCACACGGACTGAAGGCAATAGAATTCCTTCAGAGTATACAGAATATTCCAAAGGTTACTCAAGAAAAAATACTGGTGGTAGATTACATCCATCAGCATACGATGCCGTCAAAAGCGTTTTGACAGACCAAGAATGCCATTACAGAAATCATGGTCAAAACCTTTCATAGCTTATTCCTTTCCTCTCTGACCTCTCCTGTAATTCCTCTGTTGCATTTCTGATACCTGTCCCCGTACAACCAGCATTCCTTAAGAAAACTGAGATAACAATTTAAAACCTTAGTTACTCCTTTAATGCAATAGCAAGAAAATGATCGCTGGTTTTAGTAATGTTTATAGTATCTTGTTTTATTGCCAATTTCAGTGTAAAGATAGGCTGCATTTTTAAATTTTTTTTTTAATGGTTGCAAAAGTATTTTCTTTCCTTATCTACCATCAAAGAAATGCTAAAGTACGTAATACCATCCTCTATGCTAGGTTGCCAGCTGATGCTAATTGATGATGCCTCATCTTCTACAAAACTAAAGGGCTATTTTTTTCGCCAACTCATTCTGCTCTTAAACACCCAAAATACAGAAAGCTACAGTTTTCCTTTCTGAATAAGCATATACACCTGGATTTACATAGCTGTCCAGGAAATAATTACCTTCTGTTTATTGACAGTGTAATATACAGAGGTTTTATTGATCAAAAAAAGAGCGTAGCCTGCTATGAGCTTGGAAAATGGCACCAGTGTATCTTATATAGATTTAGTTCATATTGTACAGAATGATTCACTATCACATCAATTCCACGTAATAGGACTTCAGTAATTAGTCTTCCGGAACTGAAGTGATGACCAAAACCATGAAATAAACTCATTGCATATTTTGAAACATTTCTTTTACTTCTGTCAGGAAATAAGTAACACTACAGCAATAATTTTTTCCTACTTCGTGAGGTATTTCATGCAGCACATACTGACTATCAGCTCCCTAAAACTCCGTTTTTAGTATTAGCTGATTAACCTTTGTGCTAAACATGACTAATACAATAACCCCGTATGAGCTAAAACTTGCCAATCATTACATTTCCTTTTTCTGCAGAGTAATCATATCAGTTTAGATGTGGAAAATAAAAAATATCCCTTCCCCAACAAAAATGCACAATTCTTAGTGCAAACAAATTTCCTACTTCTAAAGCCAACTAGACAATAGACTCCAGATGGAGTAGATGTACATTTTATTCACAATAACCTATTAAGTCTTATTTACTCATAACATGGACCTTTACTTACCTACAATACGTATCTATACATATTTATAGAGCAATATATTTGCTCTGTCCCTTAAAGGCTTTTAAAAATCACTAATGTATTTTTAAATAAATCAGAATGATGATATTAATAAATGGGTGGCTGAAAAGGAACAGCATCTCCATAGAGTGAGATCATCATCATCATAAGGATTTTTTTCAGGGCAACAATCTAAGTATTATTTACCGTAATCTTTTTAAATTAAGTGAGTTTCAGTGCTGATATCATAGCTTGACCTCATCACCATATGGAAGTAATTAAAATACAGATGAAGACAGATTTTATCTCTTCAGAGATAGCTGAGGACAAGCTGCCAAAATAACTGTGTCCAGAATTATTATTACTAAGCCAAAAGGGTTAATTAATTACATCAGACAAAAATTAATGATCTCAGTCACTGTACATAAAAAATTTTCTATAAGGGATTGACAGGGATTCTTATTCAGAAAGAAATGTGAAATTGGTAAGCTCACAGTAACTTCTGTTTGTAAGGTCAAGCTGGTAATTTCTTGTAAAGTAATATAGCATTTTCCATTGCTCTAGGTAGACGAGATTTTCAGCAACACCTTTTTCCATTCTACAAGTCTCCTTTTATTTGCTTTTAAAAATACATAATTTTACTCACACTGTTCTTCCCACTCCTGGTCATCGTCACTGTGTTGACTATGCTGCTGCGCTTGCTTGAGGCTCAGATACAACTCTTTCGCTCGGATTTCTTCCTGCTGCCTTATTTGTTCTTCACCCTTTTGTCTTTCCTCTTCTTCTCTTTTCTAGACAAAATGAAGTAAAACAGAGGTGACTAAAGCAGAAGAATGTGCCAAAAGTTAGGACACTGCTTCAGTTGCTTCCTCTCACAGAGCAGCTACGTTACGTTGGACAAATCACTGTCTCTTCTAACATTGGGTTTCTCATCTATCCCAAGAGGCATAATAGAAGTTTCCCAGCTCTCAGGAATTTCTGAGAAAGGTATGTTTTGAGATGCACAGGTATCACAGCAATAAGGAACATGTAAGTATCTGAGACCTGAAATCTATATGGAAAACATGTTTTATCACGTGGCACCAAACCCTGTGCTATCCTGCAATCCACAAGCAGTGCTCGTTTTAAGTCCGCATGTGCTCCCATTAGAGATATCACTGTCACTCAAGCAGTATACACGTCATCTACAGAATCTGTAGAATTCAGTGACTGATTTACTGGTGTTCTTAGTTTAGCAACTGTCACTGTATGTCATCATAACCAACACAGAGAATAATGCTTTCCAAATATCAAATTCATTACATTCTGGAGGAAAAGCCAGATCCTTCAGTACAAACCAGTCACTTTGCAAAATGTACCTAAAAGTAACATACAAAAAATTCCCTTCCAAGAGGACCTTAAATGAGATGGAAATCTGATAAAGATTGCCTCTACAGCTGGCCTTCCACATACTATCAATAACACAGGAGCTCGATTAGTGCTGAAATGAGAATCCATTTCTGTTTACTGATAAATTTTCCCAATTTCCTTAGGTAGCAAAGAAGCAGATATCATTCATTGTTCAACTGAACCCCCCAAAAAACCCCAAACTGAACTTCATTAAGTATTATTCATGTTATTGAAATAGCTTGAATTATGAATAAGAAAAGTTTTTATTTCATTTTATAATGGAACCAACACTATAGCCTTTTGGGTGACAAACTTACGGATAAGACTTTTGCTATAAGTCACTGAGTAAAATCACCCTGAAGTACTAACCTTGTTACCTAACCTAAACTATAAGTAAGGGAAGCTCAAAGTAGATCACGAGTTGTTGCAAAACATTAATCCTATCAAATTTCTAGGGTGAAGCAACTGACATTCAGCTGAATAAAATCTGGTAAAACTCTGCTTTTTACATTAGGAGGTTTGGAGGAGATCTGTCTGTCTTCCTTAAACAACTTTTGTTTATTAAAGGTCAGAAGTGGGATTTCATAAGATCTTTGCATTTTCCTAACTCTGCTCCCTTTCAGTGGGATTTTAATGTTTCATTGCAATGGGACCAGCAATAGTTGAGCACAGAAAAACAAACAAACAAAAAAAAAAACAAAACCCAAAAACCGAAAAAAAAAAACAAAACCACCAAACAAAAC
Source organism: Morus bassanus (assembly GCA_031468815.1). Lineage (NCBI taxonomy): Eukaryota > Metazoa > Chordata > Aves > Suliformes > Sulidae > Morus > Morus bassanus. Next base: position 12,931,196 of record CM062583.1, read on the forward strand.
CCCATGATTACTTCAAATTGGAAAACAATTTTCTCAAATGCACCAACACATTCTATCAATCAGCTGAGCTGATATATTTGAGCAAATGTTTCTTAGCTACAGACTTTGGACTGGTAATTTTTTTTTTCTCAAGACATGGTAAGATGTAAAGTCTGAAAATTATGTTCAGATGGGATTGCTCCTGCTCTCAAAGGGGAATCAGACATATTTAGCTGCCTTTTTCTTATATCATATTTGTGCACTGTGAACTTTGTGAAAGGGCATATTTTCTAAGTTTGAAAACAAACTTTCAGCACAGCAGGATTCACAGCATGACCAAAACAATCCATGGTCTATTTTAGTAAGTACTACAGCTATGAGTGGAGAGATTTAAAAAATGGGGCCAAAATCTGACTTCTGTTATTCTCTAAACTTAAGTCTGTGGGTTCAGGAGATGCAGAATTGAGCTTTCATGATGTTGTTCATAATCCTGAAAAAAGTAACTTGCATACCTATTTTTTTTAACAAGGAGGTTCTTCCTGTTCAGTGTTTGAAGATGCGACTTATACGAAAGTCCACACTGCATATAAATATTTGTTATAATTCAGCCTCTTTTTAGGCTGAAAGCTATATTAATTCAGTAAAAGTATATATTGATTAACACCTCCCTACCGTAAGATAGTTTGTTTTTTATAACACATTGGAAAGGTACTCATTCGAAGGTTGCCTGTCCTATCTTAACTCCTGCCAGGGCACAAATACCAAAAGCAACCTGAATATAGCAATATGCATGTCCAAACAACATTGTTGTTTAACGCCCCTAAGAGGCACTCTCACACGTTTTCCCAGTGGTGAAACAGGTCTCTGGGATGTCTGTCTGAAAAACAGAAAAAACCTTTTGTCCACTGTGGGGAAGGAAGGAAAGGTTTTTTTTTCTCTCCTCCCCTTGCACCAGTTCTCTCTAGGTCTGCAGAAGTTACCTGTTGTTAATCAGAAATCTGGAATTAAAGGAAGACAACTCCAATTCTTTTCAGAAGATAGCTTTCTAAAGGAAACAATATTACTGTTTGTAACCTCTAGAAGTTCAGTGAGGGCCAGAAGCAGCAGAAGGAATCAGGACTGTTTGGTTGCTCTGGTCAGGGATCACACAACAGCATATTTAAGGAAGAATGACAAAAAGACTGAAAAGCAAGCAAGCAATTTAGCAGTGACAAGCAACACCATCTTCAGAGTGGGAAAATGGAACAAACACAAATCTCCACCCTTTGAAAGAATTCAACTGCTTTTCCATTTCCCTAAGTAACATAAAGCAATATTTCTCCATTTAGCACAGCTGAGCTCCACCAGTTTACACCAGCAGAGGATCTGTCTTCTCGATAATACAACAAATCAAAAGACCTGAAATACTGGGCATTAACAGTGATGTACCTGTGTAGTGAACAATAGTTCCATATCACGCATGATGAACAATGCATTAGGCTGCTCTTATTGTTTCTGAGAAAGAAAAGCCTGCTATTGTTCTTCAGTCAATTTTAATGCCAGTATCTTTGATTATTTCTAACATCACCCTCCCATTGTTATCTCCTGAGTCCTGAAAAGATTAGTTGAGTGGACAGCTCATTATTTTTGAAAAGTCAATGCTTTTTAGGAAGCACTGATTTCCAAGCCCAGCAGCTTCTTCAGAATAAAAAAAAAAAATTAAAAAATAAATTCTCTTTTTAAATACCCCACAGAATTAGGGATTCCATATTTCGGTTGCTAGTAAATGGCTTTATTCCTTTCTTGGAAAAAGTATGCAATCAGCTATTCTTTATTCTTATGAGGAGAATATTCATTCACTTAGCTTCACTATCTAAAAAAATCCAATACATCTAGGCTATCTTCTCAGGATGATGGACAGACACAGGGGTCATCCTGCGTTATGAAAATGTTTTCTATTCAACATCTCAAACCACAAGGTAAACTTAAATAGGGGGGCAGGTGGGGTGGGAATAAATTTCACAGCAGTTTCCCTGAATTACACGAGAGTTTTGTCACAAGTTTGGTTTTTTTAATGTAGCTGTTGTTGAGGCATTTGTAGTAAAAAGATAAACAGCTCTAAAAAAAAAAAACCAAACCAACAAAAACTAGAAATCAGGTAGTGTTTGAGTTCTTAATGGAAAGCAGTAACGCCTACTAAGAAAATTCTACTTTTTCTTTTTTTTTTTTTTTTTTGTGAGAAGGAGGAGATTTAAGTGGAAGAAGAGACAACAACAACAATTAAAAAAAAACCCTTAATGCTGGCACTTGATTCTGAATTCACAAAACTTTCTCATATAATTTTCCTTTTTAAAGGAAGAAAAATTTTAAATTCTATTTATTCAAATTAGCACATGGATGCAGGTGCAAGTATATTCTACAACTCCTTGAAGTTGTGTGTGAGGAGAAACAACCTTGCTGTATGACACACGAAAGAAAAGTCATCCTTTTGTTGAGTGTGAATAAAAAGTATGTGTTTGTATTTAAAATGAACAATTGAAGTTTTCATGTTTACTCCACTGGAAGAATACAGCAACCAGTTTATCTGTTTCTCCCTGTGAACCCAATACTGCACATCAGGGCTGAGAGTGAAGAGCTATAATAATCTACAAACATCACCTTCTGCCTGACAGTTGAGAGAGATTGTGCTGTGTGCTGTGGCCCTTCCAGCTCTTCCAGAACAATTAGGAAGGTGACAATTCAGTACGTAGTTGCAAATTGCCAAGAAATACCAACCTGCTGCAACAAATCACACTGGCAATTCAATAGGCAGCAGTAATCCTCTCCAGCTTTAACTCCACTGGAGAATAGAAACATGCTAAATGATCTTATCTAGCCTCTGGCAGTCGAGCATTTACCACAAACTTCTTACTTGTTACTGTAAACGTGTGCTTCACAATGTTTGATAACTCTACTACAGCCCGCTCTAAATAATATTTAATATTAGCCATGGTTAGCTTCTAATGTTTCAGTCCAATGCAGATGAGAGTAGATTAGGTCAGCATTTAGCTTTTGCTGCAGAGAGATTTAAAAAATGCACCGAGGAAACACCAAAATACAGCAGTTGATTTTTTTTCCAATGGAAATTTGAGCTTCTGGTTGCCATGGCTCTCGGGGTTTCTCTGGGGATCTTACGGGATGCAGGGCAGCTGAATGACTGCCACCCTGCTCAGGGCAAAACCTACAAGACATATTTGTTACAACAGTCCTCTCCGAAGCAAAGGATGCCTGAGACTCCCTCAATGCTTCAGGCTGGCAGGAAGCCTCTTCGGCAGCCCTGAGAGCTGCAGCTAGTTGGCTGCATTCCAGCTGCTGTGAATCTCCTGAGACCCCTCAGCAATCACCCCTGAGCCAGGGCAGACATTCGGGCTACCTGCCGCAGAACTGAGAGCACAGCTCGTCTTCAGATTTGAGCTCTTAGGACTCCCTGGTCGGAAGAAGGGAATCTGGAAATCCCGGGGTCCCCCGCTCCAGGACAGCCTGTTCTCAGTGAGGCTGACACAGCAGGCTGAATTCAGAGATCAGCACTCTCCACCACCCCACCTGATAGTTTCCAACAGAGCTGTGAGTGAGTATCCGCAGAAACATGTCCAACCCTTCCCAACCTTTTTCTGAGAAAATTCTCAGTTGCCTCAGAAAAGAAAGTGTTTGCAGAGACATTTTCTTCTCTCTTACCAGTGTCTCAAAAGGAACACAGGGTTTGCATCACTTCACTGGTCTCTACTTGTATTTGCACAGAGACAAATGTATGAAATGGAGTCATGCTTTACGTAGAAGTTGCATTTCAGTCATGGATATGCCCCAGGACATGCTATTAGCACATGGCTCATATAGGGAGGTAACAACATACTCTGGTTCACAAAGACCCTCTTTAGGTGAGACAGAAATCAAAGCTAAGAACTATTCCTGTTTGGGAGAGATCTGAGATTTATTGCACATGCTGGAGCTGACTCTGCTTGGGTAACTTGCCATAGATCCAGTGACAATCTACTATGGGTTTGTCTCTGGATCTTAGGGACTCTTCACAGCTTGAATTCCTGATATATAAACTATCTCATTAGTGGCTCAGATTTTCCCATTTACCCATGGAAAATATCAGAGCTTTGCTAGTTTTTACTAGCAATCCAGAATAAAGACAGTGGCTTCAGCAGCACAGTCATTATCGATGTCACTGGGGAAAAGATTTTCTTTAAAATTAATATCACAGTTCCTCACAAGTAGGATAGAAAAATCCTGAAGACCTGATTCCCAGCAGAAACTAACAGCTGCCTCACTTCCAGCATTGTTAGAGAGACAACTGCATAGAAAAAAAGAATTCCTGAACTGTGGTTGCACAAAAGAGAACAAAATGACTGAATTCAGTATTACTGAATTATTGTAATTGCAACTGAATGGACCCAACTGAGACATTTTCAGAATGAGCTGGGTGCCAAACCCCAGCAAGAAGCTGTTGTCATATTCCTGGATTCTAAGGATGCTGTCCTTGGGAATGAGTTCAGTGTTTTCTTGGCACAACAAAGCACAGAGCTGAACTTCAGTTTATTTGCACTTAAAGATAACAGGCCCACTCAAGTGCTTGATGTTTACTTGGAGACAAGAGTTTCTTTTGGATTGGGACAGAATTCTCACTGCTATATCATAAGGCAGCCACGGTACTGTAAGTGCTGATGGTGACATTTTACTGTATTCCTAAACTCTACACCTGGCAGCAACTGTCTGAAGAATCAGGTCCACAGTACTTTTGGGCACAGTAAAGCACTCAGATGTGTGTTGAAAGCCCATCTAAGTCAATAGGACTGAAGTGTGTTCTTTCTATTAAGCATAAGCTATTCTTATTAGAGATTTCCTGAACTGAAGCACTAATTATTCTGTTCTTCTCTGAAGGTTGATTCTAAACCTGTTGTCTTTGATGACAACAGACAATAGCCAGGACATAGAAACTCTTGGATCCACACCTTAAAAAAGCTTACTTCACTCACCACAATCCCAGCTAGGATTAAAGGTCATGAACTTGCATTTAAAAAAAAATAAAATGAAAGGAAATTATAACGCACTTATAATACTCTCTTGTTGCCTATCAAGAGAATAAGGATTATTTCTCCTTAAGTGCCACTCTCATTAAAACTCCTACTAAATATTTTTTGATGCATGAAGAAAAACAATGCCCATAAAATTTTATATACAGCTTTTGGTTAACACACATTTCATCTCCCAAGGAATTTTTAAGAAGCAATCTAGCTTTACTGTCAACTGTGCTTATATTATTAAATTTGGCAAGTATCTGATGTTGTCATACAGATAGTGCTTTTCTATTAATATTCTCTTGCTTTATGTAGACTACATGAAGAATGAGCTGAGAGAGTATCCCTCTGTTATTTCTAAATGTAGCTGAAGGATACCACCTTCCTCTGGCTGGCTGATGCTCATACCTTTAATTTGCCCTAGCTCTGCACATTGTTCAAGACTTTTAATGACAGCAACTGATAACAGTAGGGAATTATGCCTATGATCTTATAGCCTTTGTGAATTAGCAAAAAGATTAATGATAGTAATTGGCCTTCTTATTTGTCCTTTGCAATAGGTGCATAAAAGACTAGCTGTCCTTAGACTGCAAAAACGGAGCAGTCAACATTTATATTCTAGCATCATAAATTAAAAGCATTTCTGCTTAAGAAACACCAAGGAAAGCAATACTTTTCTAATAGTATTGGAAAGGGAACCAGGGATCATCATTCACTTTGATATGTGAGATATCATTTATCTAGTGCAGACAGCCCTAAAGTCCCATGATAGGTCAAGAGGAATAAAAGCATTTTAAAAAGGAGTGTTTGTGATACAATATGGTTAGAAATTAAACACATCAGCAGAAAGGACAGAGTTTCAATCTCCCAAGTCAAAATGCTTCAAGAAGATGAAGCATTAGCAGAGACTGAACTTTTCATACCCCAGTTTGGAGACCGCTTTAAACACGGTCTGGTCATCATCACAGAAGGGTGATTACCAATGCATTGAATATTTTAAACCTTTTAAAGTGGGCTTGCTAACTGATCTGCATCTCATTCCACACCCTAAATCATTCATGAAAGGTACATTTCTTCGTTATTTCAATGATTGCAGTCATACATGAGTAGATTCATTAATTCATCTTTTTCCCAACACCTTAGTTCTATTCACTTTTTGTAGTTGGAGGTAGATGCCAGAAACATAACTTTCCTATTTGCTTGCCTAGGTACCTTTCCACTCAGATTCAGCTTGTAAATATTTCATGTACTTCTTCCACTGCACAATAGTACTTATAAAAAGAGTAAAATGGGAAGGAGAAGGAAAGCCGAGTGAGCTTAAATAAGCCAGCGGACAGAGAAGTTAACTCCCCCATATTAGCCTTTGAGATTCACTTGTCTTTGAAATGCCTTTACTGTTTTTCAAGTAGTTCTACAGCACCAGGTACGAGATTTGCTCTTTGAAGACCAAGTAATAAATAAGCTGGTTTTGTGAGTAGGAAAAGTGTGGTGTTATAGTACCAGGGATCAATCCTGCATTTGGATCTCTGCTGGTGGAACCCTGTGCAAGTCCAAGTCCCTCCTATCAGATCTCAAAGTATAGACCTAACTGAAGACCCAGGGCTGGAAATGTAATTAGACTATGTTGTTGTATTAATACAGCAAATGCCAGGAACACTCTCAATAAAGGGGCATTTAAAAAATAACTGCTGTTATTAAAATACAATTTTATATTTAATATATTTTATATTTATCAATATATTTATATTAAAATATCTTTTATATTTAAAATCGCTGATATTAAAAAAAATATGTTGTTTCCAAACTCATTTTTGAAGCCAAAGAGTTCATTTCTGCTGGGTCTTCTCTTAAAAATTGTGGCACATTTATTTAAAGTTTTGCAAACATTCTCTTTAAATGCTTGCTTTAAAGGAAACCATAGGGGAAAAATGTTTCTGTTTCTTTGATAAAATAAAGATGTTGGCAACTTTATGAATAGCACGAAAGAAATCCTGGCCAAAGGTTAGTATTTGAAATTCAAAGATGAAACTGAACCAAATTCTCATCCCACTTACAGCTGTGTAATTCTTGCTCCTACCAGGCACACAGTTGGATGGAGGATACCTCCTCGCTTCCGGAGAAACAGTGGGAACACCGGTCACTGCAACATTAGCTTTCCATCAATAGGAAAATGAGCAGAAGCTGGTGCCTTTCCTTTTAAATTGTATCAACAACTGAAAGACTAGTTTTATTTAATGGAAAATTATGACTGCTGGCCACTAAAAGCCTCACAAGTTGCTCACTCTGCTTTTTGAAAAAAGTCTCTTTGAAACAGAAGAACAGCAGCGAGCTTGTGGACATTTACCCCACCAAGTGCACTGTAAATCAACCGCAGAGATATAAGTGAACAGGCCTGTATCGGTCTTTGTTCAAGAGGGCTTTGCTTTCCGGAAAGCAGAGGAAAGAGCGTTTAATTAGTTGCTCTGCTCATTATTCATACATTAATAAAGGCACTTGAAAGTTATAGTTTCATTACTCATTGACATCAAATTTCAAAGGCCCTGTTCTCTCCTATGAATTCAAATTAATTGTGCAAAGATAAATCAGAAACTTTGTGCAAAGGAGGCTACAGGAACCGCCCTTGCTTTGTGCTACATAACCACCCTCAAATCCCAGGCCCACAGTTTATAAAATGACAAGTAACTTGCTGACTCCAGTTTGTAATCAAATTGCATAAATTTAACGCTGAGTTTTCCAGCATTCCTCCCATCACACAGGGACAAGGGGGGAGTCTACCTGCACTTTCCACACCTTTAATCACCATCCCAGGAAGGGAAAAATGACACAGCAAGCTGTCAGCAGGGGAGAGGCGTGTAGATAGAAGTTACTAGATGCAGATCTCCCAGGAGTCCTATTTTGCTACAGGCTTTCTCCATGGAAACCCAGCTTCACCAGTCTTGTGCAGTCCCACAGTGCACACCCCAGACTCAGAAGACTGTGGTAATTTCTCTGCATGTTAAACCAATTATATTTTGTTTTCTTATTTTTAAACAAGTTCTTATCTTTATAAAGTAATATGAAAAGGGTAGACAGAGGCCTCCTTTTCCTGTTTAGTTTTCAAATTGCTATTTTCAGCAAGAGAATGTGAAAAAAATATTTCAAACATTAAAATACTATAACTGAGCTCATAGAAAATTAATGATGAAGTCAATAAAACTCAGGCAAATAAATTTCTCCCAGCAAAGCCAACTAGACTTTTCCCATATGTTGGGTAGGAGAAGGATCCACCCCTCATTATCTTAAAGAAAGTAGTTACAAAATTTTCAAGTTAAATATGTGAGCAACTCATCCGAAATACACAGAATATGTTCAAGCAAGCTAACTGAAAATGAGACATTTCACAATTGTACATTTTTCCCCCAGTATGATTCACTCAGCACAGCTGACTGAACAATTCTGTTAATGTTTGAGCTGAATAACCAGTTTGATTGTCCTGACACTTTTGAATGAGATATGTAATTTTTTTGCATCACTCACCCAGCTGTTCTAGTGAACACCATGTAGTTATTTGTATATTCCAGGATGAAGAATTACAACTCTGGGTTTTAAAGCTTATTAATAAACATGCACTGAAGGTGACAAGAACTTTGAATCTACATAAAAACATTATTAAAAAAGTTAAATTATTCTATGCAAACCTTCAGTTCCTCCTGAATTTTCTCCTCCTCCAATTTGGCAGCTTTCCGATCTTCTATTTCTATTTTCCATTTTTCTGCCACTATTCTGGCTTTTTCTTGAGCCATAGCATCCCGGAATTTCTTTGTAATTTCAGCCTCCTTTTGTCTCCTTCAGAAAGTAATTTGAAAATAAAAATTATTTAAGACACTGATTATTTTTTCAAATTGAGGTCAATACTTGCTCATTGGTTGCAACAAATAATTAGCATAAGACTTCATGGAAATACACAACGAAAGAATTAAAATGTATTTAACAAGAGACCTACCACAAATCAGATTTGAGAAAACTATCCAGAAAGCAGACACTTTCAATTTTTGATAATGGCTAATTAAAATAGCACCTTCTAAATTAGAGAAGTAGTTCTTGGATGTCTTTGAGTCATACCCTATATTTTTCCTTCCCTGGCTGAAAAAACAGATTTTTCGTCAGTCTAGCAAAGCATGATTGGGAATTTATTGTCTCTCAAATATCAATGCAAATGTTTGCCAAATTCTTACACTAGGTTGTTTATTAGAACTGACAATGTAAAAGGAACACAGAGCACAGGTTGAAGCTTTTAATCCCTGCTTAAACATGCAATCACTATATGCAAGGAGAATCTCATATGAAAAGGAATAATATAGAATAATCTGATATTTAAACTGTCACTTTTCAGTGCTGCACTACAAAAGGCAGTGCAGGAGGCAGGCGGCCTACTTCCCAGCAATATCAAGCATCAAAACACTTTCGAATCTCTCCCAAAGCTGGAAGAAGCCCTGCTGGAAACACCGGCACAGCACTTTGTGTAATTAGTTTCTGAATTGCTGGGATAAGAATTAATATAAGCAATATGCAAATAAAAACAATTTCAAAGAGAATTTTATGTCCCAAATCCCCATTGGAGGCATAGATGTGTGATACAACAAGCATTTCTAATTTAATAATCTCAAAACCAGATTGCTTCATTTTTATTTACTTACAAACTGGTCAATGGCTTAGGAAAATTCCACAAAAGAAAAATGTTTCCTTCACTTTTTTATGTAAGAGGGTTTTTGTTTTTCAATATTCAATAAAAATAAAATTACATTTTTTACATGCTGAAAAATTGCCAAAACAAGTGAAAGCAGATGTTCACAAAACGTACTTACCAGGTTTACCCACCATTACCTGCCACCTTTCTACAAGGCCACGTCTCCCATTATGCCAAGTGGACCCTGAATTCAGATTCTTAAATCCTCACCATAGTTCTTCTGCCTCCTTCTGTGCTTGTTGCCTGGCTCGCTCTGCTATTAGCTCCTCTGATATCTGTTCATACGGCTTGTCACCTGGGGCTTCTCCCATAACCCAGACCCAGACCTCACCATCCTTCCCACGTAGCCACTGTACATGTTTGCCATTACCTGCAACAGCCAGCAAAACCAAACCAAAAATCTAAATAATAGCTCAAATTCTTACGTAAATATAGATGAAAAGATGGGAAATCTGCAGTTTAGAAACATTAAGCTTGCATTCACAATTCAGAATAAAACACTACTAAGAGGTTGGATGAAATCTGCAGATTTGACCAATCTACCATGCTGGATTAAAAAAAAAGGGTTTGTACGCTCCAGATCACACAATCTTTAAATACTCATTGTCCCACAAATATAAGGAATTATTAATTCTGACATACATGTCCTAGAATGTAGGTATTATGATCCCTTTTCAACTGTTATATGTGCTTGCTTCACTCAACAAGGGACGAATGAAGAGAATGGAAAAAGAGATGGAGTGACAACAACCACCAGCGACATTATGTGACTAGCAATGCTTCAGCACAGAGAGAATGTCGAGTGTCAAGTGTATAGGGACTTCATCGGAACACCTGCAAAAAATCCAGGAATCTCCTGCTCCCACTGTGTGAAGGAGGAGTTTCGGAAAGCCTATATACTCATAGCACACCGCTCAACGCTGCAGCAGCTTTTGTGCTCAGGTAGGCAATTGAAAGGGATTCAGTTTCTGGTTCAGTTTTCATGAAAGACACTGTGCTGTGCAAAAATCTACAGTTACTGCATTGACAGAGTGATTTTAAGAACACCAAAAAAGCCTGCGTACTTTTACAAAATAAACTACGTTTGGTCAACCTTCGTGTCCGAGAATCAACTACAGGATTTCTGCTGACTACAAAGGGCACTAGATTAGATCCTATCTGAATACATTTGCATAGTCATATACACTTCCCGATTCTTTTCCTTCTGCTTTTATATGTACAACTCACAGACATCTTATGCATTTTAGAGTTTTGTAATAAGGAAATGGCAGAAACACCTCTTATGCATCCATTTTTATGTTTTATTTCTTGCAAATTTATTGAAACTGTTCTTCACAAAAGGAGATACCACCACAAAGACCATTGGCAAGATGGACCATGGATTTATTTTAACAAACACAGACTAAAAGGCCATAAAGGCTTGGCAGTTCATCTCACTTCCTGTATATTACAGTCCACTAGATTTCACCCCCTTACCCAAATATTGAGGTTAGTAAATCATATGCAGCCACATAGCTCCTAAAAGGCAGCCTGTCTCATTCGAAAACGCAAAAAGGACAGTCTGCCATTTTCCTAGGTAGTTTCTGTCTGATGTTCCCATAAGGGTTAAAAGACACCCAGCCCTATCTGAATGGCCAGTCTTTGCTTCCGCTCTTTCTGCATCTTTCTCTACTAGCATCAGCTTAGCTACTCTCACCTTCAACTACCTGTTGTTCTGCAATAGGACAGCATCCATTTAACCAGATCAAGTTTCCTGATGCACGATCAATAAAGTGTTTTTGACATCCCAGACTGAAGAGAGAAAACTGCAGGAGGGAACGAAGCGGGGCTGTTGACAGCAGGCAGCGCCAGCACCAACCCACGCTCGCCAGCGTTGACAATACGAACTGAAGGAAATGAACATATCGGATCTCTCAATGAAAACTAATATTCTATATCAAACTTGAAAATGTGATTTATACAAATTCCCAGTGTTGGCCTAATGGTGCAGACTTCAAGGGTGTGTGTGTGGAAATTTAAGCTAATAACATTTTCCTTCAATAACTCTCAAAAGCATTTGCTCTTTCACACTCTATCAGATTATGTCTCGGGTTACAAATGTGAATGTATTTTATCGTGGGTCCTATTCTGCACATTTCTGTGTTCCTGTCAGCACAACATTTATGTTGTGTTTTTTGGATACAGCATTTGAACACTGCCAAGAACTGACTGGCCATATCAGTGTTTGCCCGCAAGGATTTCACCTACTGCATTTTGTGGTAAAGTATCTTGAGAAGTATGATCCCACATAACCAATGGCAGCTTTTGTTTTAAAAGCGGCCTATGTCCTCTTTCTTGGGAAGAATCTGGATATCCTAGTTGTTCCCCTTTATTTACTACTTTAAAGAAAACATTGCAGACAACATGCCTCACGTTAATTTATTTGAATCATAAGCAGCAGATATCAAATACTTCTACTGTTCTGAGACAGCTTCGCTACTTCGGCTCATGTATGAGCTTTTCAGATGGAAAGAGAATAAAAAAACCCTTTTCAGGTAAACAGACACATTTTATCTTTGCTTCTTTCCAGGTTTTCTGTGCCAAGGAGTTATTAATATGTTTCTCAGAGGCACAACTTATCCATTACTACCAGCCCCATAAAACAAATAGTTGATTTGTAGGCATGTTTTGAGAAATTGTTCTCTTTCTTCCTTTTAAAACAATGGATCTCTCTTCTAAAGCTATAGACAGCAGATGTATAAACTCTTTTGAAAACATCAGGATAACATATTGTTGGTTCAGCACTAACTACTGTATGCTACAGTACATTATACTACTGTATACGCTTCCATAGTTCAAGGTGAAAGGTAACAGCAGTATCAAACAATCTGGCAATTTTAAGCTTCAGCATTAAACAGACAGACCTCCACACGTACAATTTAAAAACAATTCAATCTGAGAACATTTGCCTTTATTCAGGTTTTTCTTTAGAACAAAAGAAGGTCTTTTTTACATCCAACCACCCTTTCTATTTTACTTCAAGAAATTACTCCCATGCAAATCTTCCCTTAAACCTACACCGCCATAAAGTTGGAGATGGGCTTTACTGCACAATTGGATCATAAAACTTGGTAGTTTCTTAGCACAGAATAATACTGAAAAATGAGTGTACAGGAAAAAAATAAGCAGCTCAGGAAGAAAATCTGGTACTGTGAACATGGAATTCCTGCCATACAAAAGGTCTTTGCAGCCTGCAGAATCAAGTTCACAGCAGTCAGTGTCAGCTCTTCTAGGCAAATGATACTGGGTTTGCACTTTTAAACTGTAGAAACAATTGCAAGATCTGATCTGAAAGTACAGAAAAATATTTTCCTTAATATTTTTAGCAAACTAGTGTTGTCTGCTTTGCAAGCAGAGAATTTCCACCATTGAGGGCTGATTATAATTAAATAATTTCTGCTTTAAGATGCCTTTCAAGTATTACATTTTTCTGCAAAATAAGATATATTGTTAGCACACTTTATCTCCAAATAAAACAGAAACAGGAAAAAAAAAAAAAGGAAATAGAAAAATTCAGCTAAATCTAAAAGGAAAAGACAGGTCCTGACTAAACAAATTTGAAATCTAGGTGAGAAAGAGGCAAGAGAACCTCACAGTACCTGTTCAGAAGGAAGCTTCTGTGCCCAGTCATAAAGCCTAATGCAGAGTCAGGAAATAAAAACTAAATCTCTTGAGTCACAGTCTTGCGCCTTGACCATAAAAGTACTCTTCTTTTCCTGGAGAGACTGTGGCAGGCTGCAAATAATTACCATTAGGAAGTAGCGGACATCAAAGTTAGTCTGGATTGGAGAGTAGAAATAGAAGTGTTTTAGAAACAAACACCGCTTTATCAGGAAAATGTACTGAATAATTTACCAAGTCTTTTCCATCTCTACTCTCCAGACCAACGATTTATCAGCTGTAGTATTCTACCAGGTTTTTTGTCTTAAACAACTCTGTAGCACCACAAGAAGGCAACATTAATTCTTGCAGTTCTTTTCACCTGTAGCTGCTCCATGAATTAGTATCTTTCATGGAGTTCCCCTAAACAGATATCTGTACGCTTCGAGAGCAGTAAATTGGTTTCTGGATATCGCTCCTTTCTCCAGACAAACGCAAAATGAGGTATCCCAAATTTGCAGTACGAAGGGATCACAGTGAATACTTTCTTGGAGACTTACAGCCTGAACCAACAGCAACACAAATTTGCACATATAAACACATAAAATCAAAAATAATACCAAATCATGTTTTCTATTTGTTTGTATTTATGCAGTCAATTCTGTAACGGCAACAAAAGCATAAAACAATGCCCTAGAGAGCAACAATAAACTCAAGGCTCTCTCACCTATAAGAATTATTAGCCTCCTCCAGCAGCACTATTAATCTCATACACACACAGAGTGCTGGAGCGCAAGCACGAGTTGTGCTATACGGCACCACAGGCTGCTCGTGGCCTTGGCGCTACCCTTAGGAAGTCCCTGCTATAGGCAGGGTGTCATTACTGCCGCAGCTCAACACTGCCAGAAAATAGAACCACTGCCAGCCACCTTGGGAGAGGGAGAAAGCAGCACCTGAAGGTGCGTGGGAGGGGGAATCCTGGCTGCATGCAGTGCTCAGGCTAAATCAGGCTTCAATTCCAATTGGCTCCGACTTTCACATTGTGACTAAGGCTTAAAACAAATAGAGTTACACAAATGAGAACTGGGCCTTACACTGCCTCTGCTTATCAGGCCAGAGGAGCAGAACCACAGATTGGGTTTGGAGGTTTTACAGGTTTGGGGTTTTCTGGGTTGGGGTTTTTTTGGGGTTTTTTTGTTTTTTTTTTTTGTTTGGTTGGGGTTTGGTTTTGGGGTTTTTTTTTGTTTTGTTTTATTTTTAAAATGACAGTTTGGAGTTATAGCTGGGTTCATTTCCATGCATGCTTCCAACTAAAAGTGCTTTAAAAACAACAGTAGTCAGAGCAAAGGGAATATTGCTGGAGTCAGCTTCCTTCCTCCAAGCTTGTTTGTCATTGCTTTAACAGTTACAGCATCCCTGACAATTCCCATTTGTGATCCATCTCCAGTGTTTACAAAGGAACTACTCCAAGGACCATTAGAGGCCTGATTTGGTGTCAAGTCTCCCAGCTGCGCTGTCACTTAGCCACAGTCTGCCTGCTTAGTCCAGCAAAATGACAGAGTGCCAGTAACCCCGATGCCTTTCTATCATAGGGAATATTACAGGCTGTGTCAAGTGTAAATTCAGAAAATTAGAAGATCACTAATTTGTAATCTCAGAAACACAGAATGGCATTCAAAGCCTGCTTAAACTTTCTCAAAAGAGTCTGCTATCTCCATGAACAGCCTTGTTCCTCTGAGGCTGGGCTTCCCACCATAGTTCCCTGCTTAGAAGCTACAGGTCTCTGCAACAGCAATTGACTCTCCTTCCCCACTCACTGGGAAGTTTTGTAGTCATACAAATATCCTTTGACTTTCTCTTTAGAAACTCTTCCTTTTCTTTTCTCTCCCTCTGCGCTAGAAAAAGGCTCCTGAAAATTATTCTGCTTTTGACATACGCTGCATGAGCATTCACAGCTGACATCAAGCTGATCAGCCCGATCTACTTTTGTCATTCGGAGATAAGCCGTAGCTTGTGGAGTTTGGTGTGTTTGTAGGACTGGGTTTTTTTGTTCTTATGGAGTTTAGGTATCTGGTATACTTCAGTCTAAGCACAGTGTGTTTCACAAGAGAATTTACTCTTGGCTTTCCAGGCAAATTATTTTTATGGCTTCTTTAAAGTAGAAGCTTGAATTTTGATAGTCTGCAGATGAGGTTCCATTCAGTGTTTCATTAGCTGCAGGACATGTGTTAGAAGCACATTGATTAGGATGAAAATGAGAATATGAGCTTTAGGCTGTTCTCAGTTCTTTGAGCTTACTCAGTAGAAGTATTTTATTTAATTATTATTTTTTAAAAATACAAACACACACACATATAATTTCACTTTGTTCTAAGGAGAAAACCTGGGAAGTTATGTGTATGTTTCTGAGAGACTGTTCAAAGGACAGAATGCACTTTTCCAAACATTAACTGCCATAAATCTATTAAAATACTTACAGAATAATTAGGTGGTAATGACAAAAGTAATGAAAACAACATAATCCCACAATAAGCTGAAGATCTGCTATAATGAATTCTGTAGTCTGCCCCTGCTAGTAGTCATAGGACCATGAACCCCTGTCTGAAGGTCAAGAATACCTTCAAAAGACCCAATCACTAATTTTTAAAACAACAACAAAAAAATGGGGAAAAAATTCTGAACTTCTCAGGCATCCCCCCAACACTTCAGTTTACACACCCTCCAATTTCAACACTGTGTTGTGTGCCTTTCTATTTAAAGGAGGATTTGCAGAGAGAGAAAGAAATTCAGCTGATTTACGTTAATATATCAGTAAGGGTTGCAGGATCTCAGCAGTGCTGAAAATCAGCCTTCATGGCTCTCCAGCTGCTTCCTGATCATGTAACAAACTCAATCTTCTGTTTATGGAATTACAGCCCGTTACCATGGAAATAATTATGCTGCAATATTCCCCTGCAGGATCAAATAAAGGAAGAGTGACTGCAAGAGAGCAAACATTAAGGGAGGAAACAGTTACTCAAATAAGACTGGTAATTAACAAATGTAGCAAAGATAACTGTACATAACACTCACAGGTAAGTGGGTTTGCATTATCACATGGTGTCTATATATGCAATATGTATATATTGGTTTGCATATTATAAACCAAAAAAAAAGAAGAAAAAAAAGAAACACAGAAATAAAGTATCATTTATATGGTCTCTATCTAGTATGTCCCAGATATTTTCTTGGCTCCCTGGCCAAGGCACACTGTTACACATAACAATTTCGTAATTTGCCCACTTTCAACTGGGGGATAACATTCAGAACTCATTCTTAAAGACACTGGTCTAACTCTGTGTACAGTCTAGAGGTAGTCTCTTGTCTGTCATTTCAATGACCTTTTCACTGTATAGGTATATAATTACACATATTATTATATAATATATAAATATTCACAATTTAAAAATGCAGGTACACATCAGATCAAAGTCAAAGGTTGTAAAATCATTCACATCAGTATCATTCGATTTTCTTCATTAAAAAAAAAAGTCAGGAACATAGCACTGCAATTTCTGATTCCTGATCCCAATTGTCTCTTGTAAAGAGTAAAAGCTATATAGAGGGCTTGGTTTCTCACACAGAGCTATCACAAAGCATCCAGGTTTTCCCACTGCCAGAGAATAAATAAAAACAAGTCTGCACGGCTACTTCAGGGTCTGCTGGAAACCCAAAGCAGAAGGATAAGGGTTCTCTGACACAGAATGAACAAAGAACTATGGATCACTTTCTACATCAGACACCCCTACTTAATGCAGGGTGGCAGGTTTGCATCAACTCCTTGTATCAGGCACACAGGACCACAAAAGCAGGGAGAACTACACCACTACAGCGAGATTTTGTAGCACCACGGCATGCGAGTGGACTTGATGGTTAACGAACCACCACCAGTGTCTGGCTAAATCCACTGCTGACTTGAATACATCGAGTTTTCCCATGTCTTCCAAATCCTGCTGTCAAAACCTGGTGCCTCTGTCCTTGAACATTTTAATCATTTATGCAAAAAACTGGCAAAATCAGCAAGGACATATTGAATCAGCTTGGGCAAATCCCACTCCCCCCTTGGCCGCAGTACTGCTTTCTTTCCATATCAAGTATTCATGAGCTTGCAGACAGTCACAACCTCACATCGTTACCAGAGCACTAGTACATACAAGAAAGTCCATCTAACACCACTGTGTCCAGGCAGGCTGAGGAACACAATGCTGCAGAGGAACACAGGAATGCTCTCCATGCCAGTGGCCCAATTAACCCAGTAGCCTCCCTCAGAAAGCGGCTTATGCCAGATGCTTCAGACAACAGGAGCACTGAGGATCACATGTGTGCAAGAGAAACTTCTGGTATAATAAGGCCCAGGTAGCCAGCAACATCCTGCTGTCACTTTTCTGCAAAACAGGGAAGTCAGCTGCAGGGCAGGGTATGAGACTAAAAAGCACAGACTTACAGCTAATCCTAAGAGGGCAGAGAATTCCATCTGGATTTGTTCCATCTGGAACATATTTAGGTCATAAGGCGATTGGGGGTCTCTTTCTAGCCCCAGGTTCAGAGAAGTGAACAGACAGTTTAGAAGCTGCTGTTTAACCATACCCCAGTACGCAGCCACACTGAGCGTGAGCTCTGAGCAGCTGAGTTCTGGCCCCAAGATATACAGTACTAACAAAACCGCATCATATCACAAGATGCTATACTTGTTGTGAATGTTACATTAAAACTTTTCCAATGACTTCAAATGAGTTGGCTCAGTCCCCTAATAAAAATTATTCTAACGTTCTAACTAATGTTCTCCTGTTACTTTTTCAGTTGTATCTGAATCAGAAACAAAAGACAGGGCTCTACAGAATTCAAGACCACATAGCCAGAAATTTCAGAAATGCTCAAGCTGATGTCTCTGGTTAGAGCCATATCCAATGATATAGAGAATGAGACAATGAACACTGCTAGAAGCACGTCTCTGTAGGACATAAATTCTTAGCTAAGCATTACCAGGGTGCGTAGAGGCCTTAGTATAAATGAGGAACACATTTCTGAGTTTAAAAACCTAGAAAAAAAAATGTCACTGCACATACACCCACTCACCCTTCGTACACACAGTGAAACACACACCCACTCACTGGCCTTCACATGTGACACTGATGTATCCTCCAACCATCCACTTGTGATATTTGAAATACTTGCTCCTGAATAGCTTCATCTATTCTCTAATGATTTGCTAACACAAATGCCATTTAGATAAAGACATTATTTTCTAGCCATGCTGTGATAAGCCTACCTAATTTTCTCCCAGCTACTCTTGTTAAGGGCAGGTAAATAAGAGTGTTTACAAATAGCTCCTGTCTGAACATCATGAGTTGCAGTTCACAGTGAATAAATGTCAGCATAAGCAGCAGCAGACCAGCATTGTCTTCCCTCCCACATGGCTGTCCTTCAGCTACCTAATGCTCAATAGTTTTTCAGATCTCATTTTGGGTATGCTGACAGCTCTGGATACTGCATCAGAGTCAAAATCCAAATTGGCAGGGTCCTTCGCTTACTCCCAACTCAGCTATACCGGTTAAAGGGCTCCTGCCTAATCAAATAAATGTTTCTTTGCAAATTGCAAAGCTGCCTGTCAGTCAACTCTCAGCAAATCCCAAAGGGATCCTGAAATTTTGAGGAGACTGCCCTTAGTGATTTTAGCACAATAAGAAAAGGCAACCTGTTTTATTACAATGAAAATACGCTCCTGAAAGATCTGCCCAGGAGTAATTTGTAAATGAACTGGAGACGGACCTCCAAAAATTCAACTGACTTGTGAGGCTATTTCAGCACAAGCCAGCAGTCATGATTTAATTAAAGCTACAAAATACTTTTTGTACCTTGAATAAGTTCACTAAATGCTGCAGTTTTGGGAGGACCAAAACGATGCTCAAATTCTACTAATATTTTTAGGCAAGGTACAAATGTAGCCTAGGTACAAACAGCAAAAACATGGGAACAGTTTATTCAGTATCTTCTAAAGGAAATATTTCACTCTGAAGTGATGTTTATATGTTGCTCCATTTTAGACATTTAGGACATCTATGGACAATCTGTGTTCAGTGGCACTTCTATAAAATCACTGTAGGTTTTGGGCCTTTGCTAGTTAGTTTCCAAACAATTAAAAGATGTTCACACTGATGAGGCATTCCCTAAGCCTGCTGATGATTTTGACTCCAGCAGAAGGCCAATCTGACCTGCCTATGCCACTTTTTTCCTCCCTAGCTCTGCACTTCTGGTTTCTATAAGACAACACATCTAAACTTTGTGCAAGAACCCTTCATCCTCAAGTTACTGTAGAAAATCAAAATTGGATTCACAATCACTGCTCTGTTTTGAAAAATCCACCCCTTTTGCTATGCTGCTGGGTTCACGTGTACCATTGCAGGTAAGCTTTTGAATTGATGGAGAATTGTACCAGTTGGGGTATAGGACTCCAGATCAAGACCAAGCACTTTTTGGAACATTTTTAGAGAAGTGCCCATTGCCATTAATTCATTCTGTTCTGTCTCACCCTATCCCATCCCAAAGAGGTCCAACAAAGTTTTCATATGTAGATATTCAAACTAGGAGGAAAACAGAAGGATTTGAAAGGTAGCCCTATAAAGACAATTCCAATTAAAATAGTAAAAAATTATTTTATACAAATGTTATGTCATATTCACAAACAACATAGACATCTTCCTGTCAACTAGAAAATTTCAGAAACTCAGCACAACATTAGAAATATGTCAGGCTACAAAAATCTCTGTGAAGCCAGAGTAACTCTTGGCTTCAACAAAATAGCATGAACATAAAACCTGTGTCATGCAGTAGAGCAAAAAAAAAAAAAGCCTTGCAGATGAAATTGCTCAAATCCCTCAGTTTCTGAGGAATAAAGACCACGTAATGGCGATAGCTCTAAATTTCTTGGTAGCCACTAAATTTTAAACAGGAATAAAAATACTCCATATTCTACACTGTGTAGCAGGGGGACAATGTTTGGAAATTCGCTTATACATCAAGGGAAACTGAAAACTAAGCAGCGTCAAGGTCCAAAAAATGTTGATGCCAAACGTCTTTAAAAAAAAAAAATCACATATTTTAAGATAAGAAAGGATTATTACAGTCATCTCAGTCTGAGTCATATAGGCAAAAATATTGCACAGTATTCCCTTCTCACACCCATAATTTCTGGTTGACTTTTTTCACCTTTGTTTTTTTTTAACAAGAAGCTAACTCCACTATGAGACCGTTAACCATCATATTATGGAACTGTACAGTAGAAATCAGCTACAAGTATCTGTATAGTTAATGACCAGCATGCCTGAAAGATGGAAGCTATCTTTTGTAACTCTGGCCCACATCACTTCATGGAAGTCAAAATATATTTTCAGCAGAACCAAATGCCCGACTTGCAAATCTAATTCCAATAGTTCTCTCCACAAAAAAAACCGGTAAGATCAGTTCTTTAGTACAGTTCTGAAGGAAGTAGAAAGTTTCTAAAAGTGGGCAAAAGTCAAACCTAAACAATACCTTAAATTGGCAATTTAAGAAGGTAAAATGGAAATGAGCTACTGTGAAAGTTAACTCCACGTGTATTTGTGAATACTTTTGTCAGAGGAAATATAGTCTACAGGTTACTCTGCTGCTCTCCTTTCTCTTATTCCTAATAGATCAGAAAATTAATTACCCAGAAAATGGTCTCCTATAGGAGGAAGCTGAACGGGTTTAATGTATAATTTATATAAGGAAATTTAGGTGTCAACACTAACAACTCATCACAAATATTTTTGCAGTTAGATTTTTCTGGATCTGTCTTCCTCAAAGAATGAGCATAATACAGATTATCTCAATGATATAATGTTGTTTTGGTATGTGGAGCTGAACTGCATTTTTAATTTTTTCTCAGCTCTAAATCAATCAAAATGAACAAGGTTTTTGTGCTGTATGAGAGAAGCTATTTTGATGCCACCTATCTTAGGGGAGCACCATTCACAGTAAGAACACTAACATGAAGAAAATAGAAATTAAATATAATGAGGCATTCCAATGTCCACCTTGCCATCTGCGAGGGGATGTTTTAAACTCTTATTATGGCTGATTAGGGTGTTCTGAACATTCCCCCTTTATTTTAGGGCTATCGATGTAACTTACTCTAGAGTAATTTCATAAGGGCCTTTGCTTCAAGTGAGTCTTAGAAACTAGTTTGGCTTTGAAACATGTTTCTTTAATAACAGTCTTTGAATTGTTAACTATCTAATGGGCACTTTGTAGGGTTCAGAGGCTCTAAACATTTTAAGAAGTCTGACAATTGAACCCAATAATCTATCTGTATTGAGGTGTTCCAAGCAAAGCTTTCTACCATGGGTGTGTTAAATGAGCAACGCTTTAAACACTGACTGCAGAGTCACATAGCTATTAGAGCGCTTTCTCAAAATCAGCTACCCAAAATTATTAGGAATTTTGAATATTCAAGCTGTAATAGATTTAAAGATAGGATAAGACCATTGGCATTTCACAGGGAAAGAAGTGTTTGACATATCTCTATGACATTTCCTCGTTGAGTGAGGAATCGCTGCAACTACATTTCCAAGACGAAAACGTTTTCTATCTTGCATCGGCCTAACAACTTCATCTTGTGAATGGGGAAAGAGTTGGAAGCCACTTGTTCAGAGAAGAGAGCAAGGAAATAAGTATTTCTGTTTATTCCAAACCACTTGGACCCAAGACCAGACACTTGGAAATGACATTTGGAGAAGTTCTTTTTTGATGTTTTCTTCCATGATTTTGCTTAGCTGCTTTTTAAGTCAACACACACATTTAGCATCCATAACAGTCTGTGGAAGGAGCTTCATAGTTTAACAACACATTGCATGAGAACACATTCCTGTTTTTTTCTTTTTTGGTTCTGGTTGTTGGTTTTTTTCACATGCTTGCCCCACTATTATCTATTCCTGAGACTTAATCTTTTGGAGTGTTTACTCATACAGTTGGAAATTTAGTCTCAATATGGTATGGCTGTTCTGATGTCACATCTTATTCACAAACAGCCCTTCATAACAAGCTCAAATTAATGAATTTACCTCCTACTCCAGCCACTTGGAAATGTTTAATGCCAAGTCAAGAAACCTCAACAGCACAAGCAAGACTGCTTTTTGCCTGACTGAGGATGAGGGGGGGAATGGTAGGTGAAGAAAAAAGCCTTAGGAGCAGAAGGGAAACTTGGACATGGTACATCTGTCACCACTGAGAGAATAGGAGCAGTGACTCCTGACTGAAAGAGGCACTTCAAAACAATTCCGCTTACTCCCACACTAAATATTCCCCTGGAGAAAGAACCAGCCTTCAGAGACAAGGAGCAGCAACATAGTGCTTTTGCTGCCTCAGACTGTCTTTTGCCTATGGGCACTGTCCTTGTAATCTCTTCCAGATGCATGCTGCACCATAGCCAGTTGCATGCCCACCATCCCCAGCTCTTAGAGTACAGAAGGAGATCACAAATCTTACTCTGTTTGCGCCTCGCTGTCTTTCTCAGCACGGCCTCCTCCATTTGTGCTTTTTCTTCCCTCTCCTTCCAGCGCCTCAGCTGCTCTTCTCTCATTTTGTAGAACAAGATCTGCTTTTGCTCTTCATTCAGCTCTGCCAGAAGCTCAGGGTCAATATACATATCATGCAAAATTTGCTGCAGCATGATGACTCAGGGGAAAAAAAAAAAAAAAAAAAACAAAACCCAAACCTGCTTGCAATTAGACTCACTACAGTGACAAACCCAAACCCACACCAGGAGCACTCCAGAAAGCAACCTGCAGCAAAGGAGCTCTCCCACACCTGCCTGCCCAGGAGAGGTTTGATTCTTGCTCTGGCCCTCTTTGTGCAGGCATATTCTGCTCCTCGTCTCTTACAGGGACAGAGTTCTCTGCTTATCTCATCCTCGAAAGGTAGGGACAGGTGTCAAGTGAAAGGAGGAGGAACAGACAAGGATAAGGGAAAAAAAAAAAAAAAAAGGCCAGGAGGGAAAAAAAAAAGAAAAGTCACTTCAGTGCTCCTGACTGCCAGCCGGTAAAAATAAGGGATTCTTGACTGAACCCATCAGCTTTGCTCCCTTGAGCAGAAGGAAATTCAATGTAGAGAAAGTCTCAGACTTTCAGCTCAAGTGGTTCCCTTCAGCAGAAATACACTCCCAAGGGCGTAATTGTTGCGCAGGGTTTAATGCGATGTCATGCTTTAAAGGTATCACCTACACCAACAATATCTATGTCACTTTGGGAACTGATATCTTCTGGTAAGAGAGGAGAAAAGAGTTTGTATTTTATTTCCCAGTCTAGCCTGTTAACTACTCTCAACAGGGTAGGTCATATTAGAGGTCCTATTTACCTGGTGTTGAAAAATATTGTCATGCAGCAAACTGATTAAAATGCCTCTAAAATTAAAAGCAGATGTAACAAAAGCCACAAGAATCTCGTTATCACTTTATAAATAGTAAATTAATTAAACAAGAGTAAGTTCGCAGCAGTTCATGCAGACTATGCAAATCCTGCTGTTAATTAATTTTCCACTTTGTGACTGGAGGAAGTTACAATGTCGCTCTTCAAGCAAATTGTGTCTTTTCACTATGTAACAGAGTTTTGCCAAAATCAGTAAAATAATACCCCTTCAGCACCAGGGCCAACAGCTGCTTAATTATGTAAAAAAACCCACAACACACCAAAAACTTAAAAACCAAACCCTCTGGATTCTGGGGCCAGCTTTCACTGGGCAGGGGCCCAGCTCCTCCGGGGAGCGGTGGCACTTTGGGGGAAAGGGACCATCTTTTGAGGAGAACCAAGACGTGGCCACTCAGAATCATAACAAAACACAGATCACATTTGCAGGCTGAGCCTCATCCCACTGCATGATGTTTACACAAGAATGAATAGCAAAAGCAGATCTGTATTTCCTCATAAGAAACCTGCTTTACAGATAGGTATCTGTCAAACTCTTACATGACTTCCATGATTCTCATATTCAAAAACTTACAGTGTTAATGCATCTATTCATGTAACATTCTTTTGAGGTATGCAAAATACTGTCATGTTAATTTAGGCAGAAATTACATCTGAAGTAAAATTCAAGAGAAGTCACTATATTGCTTAGAAGAATTAATCCAAAGATTATACTTGAACGATGCCTTCAGCTGAAACAGAATTTCAGAACCCATCATGTTTGGGTTTTAGAGTTCAGTTCACATGTGTGCTACTCTGCAATTCAGGATCTCTTTTATATACAGATTTTGTCTTCTAAAATAAAATGACTTTTTTTTATTATTATTTTTTAAGAAATACAGTTTAGCAAAAAAAAAAACCTATGGTAAGAAAGACTTTGTTACTGCTTCTTTCTTCTATTTTACTTGGTCAGGTATAGAAAGGGGAGAGCCTGAGGGTTTTGGCCTTTATTTCTCTGCTTTTATTCAATTATATTAGAGCTGTAGCTTCACATTTTGGCACTAATTGAAAAAGACTCGCCTTTGCAAAGGCTTCAGGGCAAGCAGTTTTGCTGTTCTATCCATTTGTCATCTTTCTTATTTCATTTTACTCAACTTCACAGAACAGAAATCAAATCCTGATCAGAAGCTATCACAGTGCAAAGAACAAACTCTTCATCAAGGATTATGTGCATTTAAGCATGATAAGAACAACCATTTCTGAACTGCATTTAGCTGCAGAAGTAGTTCAGGATGGAGAAACAAGACAGCATACAAACAAATTTTCAGGCAACTACTGGTAATGTTCAGTGAGCGATCACGCAACAAAAACAGCAAGAGCAATGAGATGAAATAAGATTATTCACCAAAAACATTTGAGAATGGTAACAAAACGATCAAGTGGAATTAATCTGTGTGGGAATATTTTTTTTTTTTTAAAATCACATGTGAAATTGTTACCATCTAATGACAGAAATGAATCTGATCAACTTCCTTTATTGTAACTTTTTTCTTTAGGTCATAGCAACCCCAAAATAAAAAAATGCAGAAATGCAAAGGGGAAATAAGGAAGATAAAGAAATACTCTATCTAACATAAGCCAACATCCAACAGAAGAAGAAAGATACACCATAAAGACTGCCATTAGTTTCTTGTCCAAGATAAAAATACTCTGCCTCAGAACATTTGGTCTTTGAACTCTCACATGGGTGGCAGTTTTTCATCAACTCTCCCCCTTTGCTTTCACTGGTAGCTAAGTTGGTTTTCAGACTTATGTTTCTTTATGGGATGGAAAATCCAAGCGGACCAATGGGAAGAATCAAGTGTTTTTTCACCAGTCCCTTCTTTTCCCTCACTAATTAACATTTGATTTAATACCAATCTGGGAATGGAGCAAATGGAAGGATTGTTACCTACCTGTAGATCCCAAAGGTACAGACAACCTCAGTCATGTAAGCAAATACTAGGCATGCTTGAGAAACCACCCAATGTTCCACTTATCAGAAAATACTAATGGCGGATGGTGTTCCCAGGAATACAAGCTTTGAATATTTTGGGCCGATAAGGTATTTGGCCCAAACTAGGCCTAGCCTGTTGGCTTCATCAGGAGCTACAGCTCCTTCATCAGGAGCCGGAAACACCCAACCCGCCTATGCTGAGCATTTTGCAGGATATGGAGGAATTTAACAGCAGGTCCACCTTCCATATACCCTCACCAGACTAGAAGTGCTAAGCAGCAATAGATAATTCAGCCAGTGAAGTGTAGTCACTAACCACCATTCTAATACTTCAAATCTCTTCTGCACCTGACAAAAATCCTTTCAGAAACACATTTCTCCTCTCTGAAGAAATACTCTTGAAGAACTATTAGAAAACAATTAAATGTCCTCTCTGATACAGGCAAAATGACTCCAAACAAAAAACACTGCAAGGAATAAAAAAACCTGACTACACAAAATGTAGTCATCTGCCCCCTTGTAATAACCATCACGGGGAAGATGAACTGCAGGAAAATTTTCCCCCTCATGTTTTTTCCAGGCCAGTATATTTCCAAGCCTCTCCACTTGCTTTCCTACCCGCTGTGATAAAGCTTCTTGAGAAGCCAGTTTCCCCAGCTGGCGGTCCAAATGTAGGAGCCTTCCTGGCTAGCTGTGACCCTTTATCTAGAATGAAAGAATGTTTGTGTAAAAACGTTCCCTTTGTACGCTGCTTGTCTTCCTGTGGGAGGCATCATTTTAGATGTTACCGCCCTCCTCACATCTGGCCTTTAGTGATCTTTAAAAGTAGACTGTTTTCACAGCCCAATCCCATAACACACAGGGGTGTCAGGATGACAAGAGAAACACAGGCATCTACACAGCTCTGCTTCCTGCTCAGTCTCTTCACTAAAAGAAAGCTAGACGCTCAATTCCTCTACAAATTACAATCTCTAGAATGACCTCAGGTAAAAATTAACAGATTCTGATATGAGAGATGTCTGCCAATCAAAAATGCAAAGAAAACACTCGCTCACCATAGTTGTTAAAGTCAAAAAATGAGAGGTCACAGATTTCCTTGCATAACCGAGAACAGAATTTCCAATTCTAAGCCTATCCTGTCAGAGGAAGTGTCTGTCTACTAGAAAACATTTTTTCTCTTCATTGAAGACATAGTCATGTTAAAGAGATACAAGGGCTGGTTCTCTCTTGGCTATCTCAGTGAACCTGTTGTCTGTATATGAAATGTTCCCAGCAGTACCCTATGCAAATCCAAGACTGGATTTTTAACCTAGAAGACACTCATTCTCATTATAGTTCACCTTTCCATAAAAATTCAAAATGAATAGTCTGAATTATCACAAAGAAATTATCATGAACTCTCCTGATTTCTTGGAAAATCTGGAAAATCTATGAGGTCCAGAACTCAAAAGGCAACCTTGAAGAAACACCAAACCTACTTTAAAAACTCTTGCTATTTCTAGCATTAGCTCATATTTTGTAATGGATGAGCTTTGCAGTTCGTCCAACCCAGAGTCAGAAGGCTGAGGAACAGGAGATAACTCAGACAAAACACAAAATAAAACTTTCCATTGCAAGATAAAAATTCTCTCTCTTCCCTTCCTTTCCCAGACCCAATTAAGATATGGATGAATTAATGACTCATAAGAGCAGGGAACTTTGAAGTAAGGGTGCCTGCTTCCTGATTGTGGCCCTTCATTGTCTTCCCAGCCTTTCTGGGAAGTATTTTGAATAGTCTGGAAGGACGATGACCTCTCCATTGCTCTTCCATCTCGGTTACCCCTAGTTCAAAGTCCAAACTAAGCTAAAATCATTACAGAAAGACAATACATCTCAACAGCCTACACACAAAATAAAAGATTGCTATTAATGCAGTTCTTTGTTGACAGTCATTACCTTATGATAACTGCCACACAACTTGATGATCTAATTAGCAGCAGTCTCTGCAAGGAGCTCAGCGCTGTTTCAAATTTAAGTTTGGAGTTTCCTTTAATGTTTAACAGTATCTTCTGGGACTAGACACACTCTGTCCCATCTGTGGTACTGCATCTTTCTGGCTAAGCAGTCCTCAGCACTGCCACTAGAATTCATCTGCTGGGGAAGGGGGAGGCAGGGAGAGAAAGAGGCACAGAAAACCATTTTAATTTCATTTTTAAGAAAAGAGTAAGTGCTTAATTGGCCGAGGCCTGCAAATGTCTTCATCCATTTTCCTCTGAGCCTGTGCATTCCCTGAACTGAATAGCTCACTGGCAATGCTGATAAATGCTGAGCCAGCAGAACAGCATTTTCATTAGGATTTTACAACACAGCCATATAACCTACTTCAAGCCATGACATTTACATAAAAATGTTCTGCTATAACCTACAAATTACAGGAAAGAGAGAGGGGTAATGCACCTCTCTCCTTAAAGGGATACAATTAAGCAAAAAAACAATAAACAGAAAATGTGACAATCGTGTTTTCCAGACTGTGAACCCTGTAGCCTTAATCAATTTTTAGTGGTTTGTGGTTTTTTCTGTATTTTTCATTTTTTAAGAGGAAGCACTGTACAGTATCTGAATTTTTGAAGTCCTGCTGTGTCAGCATCAAAAGGGGAACAGGGGAATCTGGAATTGAATGGTGCAGGAGGGAGCTGACAACATGAAAGGGGAAAGGTAAAATTAACATTTGTTTGAGGCCTTCTAAACCCTACAAATGTGTCACTAGAAGAGCAAACACATTAGGGCACTCACCACAACAAACCAGACCCGTGTCTGATTTGCACATTGCTGTCAATTAAAAAATAGAAAAAACCAAAAACAGTTGAGGACCATCCCCTCCCCACCACCTCTATCACAGACGGATGTAACAAAACGTGCCTGGTTTTCCTCTATTTCCATAGTCGAGTCTGTGGCTCCCTCTAAGGGCTAAAATGAGCTCCTCAATAGCACGATCTGCAGCTGTATCAGAAAGATCGTTTAGCTGAAGCTGATCTTCCATTACAAAGCATCACACAGACTAAGAATGAGGGTATGTTTTTCCAGACCTTGCTTTTCCATACAGGGCTAGTAGCAGTAAATCAGTCTCTGAAGTGTTTTGGAGCATGGACTGGCTTTGCATGTTTGTCGTCATCTCTGTACTAGTTCAAGACTCCACTGCCATAATAAAAAAAAAAAGAAAAAAAAAGAAAAAAAAAGAAAAAAAAAAGAAAAAAAAAGAAAAAAAAGAAAAAAAAAGAAAAAAAAAGAAAAAAAAAGAAAAAAAAGAAAAAAGAAAAAAAAAGAAAAAAAGAAAAAAGAAAAAAGAAAAAAGAAAAAAAGAAAAAAAAGAAAAAAAAAGAAAAAAAAGAAAAAAAAAGAAAAAAAAAGAAAAAGAAAAAAAAAGAGAAAACTTGAGGTTTGTATAGCAAAATAGGAACGAAATAGATTAAAATATAATCTTAAAGAAATGAAATGCACCAGAAGTGCTACAAACCAATTAATGAGAAAAGATCTTATCATACTGTCAGTCACATAGCTGTAAGTGACATGATGCTAACTTGGAATTTTAATGGTGCAATGATGATTTACAGTGGAATGAGTCTCATCAGATAGCTAGGGTTTGGGGTTTTTCTGGGTTTTGTTTTTTGGGTTTTTTTTGTTTGTGGTTTTGTTTGTTTCCTTTTTGTTTTTTGTTTTTTTTTTTTTTTTTCAAAATTCAAATCTGTTACTCCTCAGCCCCTTGCAGATATTAGACAATCCCAAATATAGGTAGCACTGACAGTAAGGAAAGAAAAGGGATGGGAACTAACCCAGAGAAAGTAGTACGTGAAGTCCAGGGCTGCAAATAATAGAGCGATCTGTCATTACTCCACTCTCCCAAGGTTAATTCTGTACTCTGCAATGCTACTTGCCCTTCAGAAGAAATCACATCAGTGATTATTTTTGCCTGGCAGTGTGGCAATCCTACCCAGCAAGATTACTTTAGGTCTATCCCATTGTGTTCTGTGCTACAGCTGTTGTACACATGATTACACTGGAGTCTGTAATGCCTTCATGGTTCAGCACAATTTATCAGAGATTTGGGAAGTTGGGTAGAAAGGGCAGCACTCCAATTTTTCTTCAAGTTGGTAGTAGATATTTGAAATTCTGACCTACATTACAAAGGTCTGAGGTTAATACAAGTTTGTCAACTTTAAGTTTAGACTTGTTTTAATTTTAATACCTCTACAGCAATAGACATGGGTGCAACCCAAACTGGAACATTACATACTTGATGTTTATTGCTATTAATACACTCACAACAGCAAAGACCTGGCAAGTCCCATCATAGTTTTTCAATGCAGAATGAATATCCACCGTTAAAATAATCAGGAGAGAAAGCTAGTAAGTAAACCAAACAGAAAAAAAGTCAAGCTTCCTTGAGAGAGTTCATCTGAGAAAACACGGTACATAGGCCTGCAAGCAACAGCTAGTATCCTGTATGCCAAGCACTGTAGAGAGATACTTCGCAGGGGACGGGCAGAAAAAGGCAGCAAATCACGCACACACACTGCAGTTTACTAAAACAAAGCTCTTGTATTCCACCATCCTCTCACTTGGATCGCGCTGTCTAATTCAATTGGTGTATATCTTATTTACAAAACAGTAATCAAGCTCTTGAGGTTGGACCCTCGGCTACGAATGGGATGTACTTGGTTGGCAGGCAGCAGGCTCTACTTAGGAAGCAATTACAGCTCACTAAGTGTCTGTAGGGATCCAGCCTTAACGTAGATTAAATGGCCCACTGGCAACAGTCTCCAAGGAATTTCTTACTTCAAAGAGATATGCAGAACGCACTGCCCCCTGCTCTCCTATTTACACTCCCTTGCTCATGTCAGATCCTGATGTCATACCTCACTGTATTAAACGCAGCATGTGCTTACACTCCACACTGCAGTTCAGCTTTGTGCTGTTTAAGTACAAAATACATCAGTCCCTGTGCTTCTCAGCAGAAGTCTCCGTAGCTGAGGGAGGCCATCCACGACTCTTCAAAGCAGAAATGGTTCCCTTTCAACTCCTGAGTGATAGGCTTTTCTTAAGACTCTATACACCTTTCCTTTTTATTGATTTACCTCTATCTGATCTTTAGAGTGAACTGTTGACCTAGGACAAAACTCCAAGTACAGACAGCTACCTAAAGAATATTGGTATAGTCTGCTCTTCTTCCCCTGCCCCTCAGCTCACACCTTTCCAAGAGGCAGCTGTCTGCGTAACGACAGGATACATATCTTCAAGCAGGAATTCAATATTCTCCTTTACATGAATTATTCGCTTTGTGTATCTGCAAAGCTCCAAAGACCTTTGGATTCCATGACCTAATTGCTACATGAAATTATTCCAGCGTTCGGTATGTTTTCAATGAAATTCATTACAATAAGCTACCCAAGAGATATCACACTCTAAATTATGTAAGTTTCTTCACTCAGATATATATTAACTTAGGAACATGCTCAGTATGTTCACCTTTTTCCATCTAACCATAAGTGCATCAAAATGTATCATGTGAGAGCTAATTTTCTTTAATATACTCCCTGGTACAATTTAGCTGCATTATGTATAATGCAGCAGTCATATCATATCAACTTCACATCATATTAGACACTGCATTATGGCAGCTAAATTGATTACTTGTGTAATTGAAGGCCACCAATAGGAAAATTTTTAATCATTTAAATGACTCATCAGCTTTATATACAAAATGTCTTGCTTTAGTGGCATCATGCAAGTGATTTTCTTTCAGGGCATAGCATTTTGCCCATTTAAGCCACTTTTTATTCTTGTCATCTCTGCTGGCAATAAAATCCTCCAGATTTACAAAAGGCAGAGCATATTCTACATGCAGACTATATAGGATGTCTTTTCAGTATCAAACTCAGTTGCAAGACCTAATCAACAATCCAGCTAGACAAAGCTAGTTGCCATTTTGAATTGCATCAACAAACTTTTGATGATTTCTTTTTTGGGTTTTGTTTCTGGTGGGTTTTGTTGTTTTTTTTTTTTTGTGGGTTTGGTTGTTTTAATATTTCATTCACCATAAGAAGCCAGACTTTGTTTTCAAGGGTCAGGCAGAAAAATCCACAAACACTTCTGGCATCATATTGTTCTTTAAAGCCCTTTAATCTTCAGCTTCACTTGCTGCCCACCTCCTAAGGTGGCAAAACCTCTGCCACAAAAGACCCCTAACTTTCAGCTGCAGATCATATTCAGCACTTTCCACATCTTGACATTGAGGTGCTGTTCAAAAGGTTTAAAAAGCAGTACCTAAAGTATTCTGAAAATCCTTCCCTTTCACTTCATAGCCTTTTTAAGACCTTCTCCACTTCTGTGACATACTGTGGGACAAAGAACAGCTCGGGACATTGTTGAAACTTACTTTTTTTTTTTCAGTCTAATCGTCTTCACAGTTTCAAACCACAAAACCTGGATTAAGCCCACTGACTCTTTTTCACAATACAAGCCTTAGCAGCTTTGGCATATGTGTCTGTGCTCCATTCACCTGACAGAAAACACACTCTTCAAAGGTATTTGCAAAATCATGACAGATCCAAGTTTCACAATAGGGATGTGCCCCTATCAATCCCTTATGGCAGATCTATAAAGTAAGGGCAGCTCTATTTCTCCTCATTCTCTCTTCTCTTGTCATATCCTTAGTCATGATAGTCACATCCTCATTCTTTTCCAAGAGTGCCACACAGCGCAGTTCTTCACACTTTTGTTTGTTTTCTTTCTTCTAATCTTCTGCGTTTTAGATTTCTACTGCTGCTTCCTGTGCGAAGCCTCTACCCACCGTCAGTAGCTACCTCCTGAGAAAGAGGACCAGCTCAAGTAAATTCATCCCTGCTCCTCTCACTGCAACAGAGGACTGTACTGTCCCTGTGGTATCCCACCTTTTCCCTCTCCCAACAGGAAGATGAGCTCCTCTACATTCTCCATGTGCAGAGGGAAAACACTTTTTTACATTAAATACGTTATACAATAGGGCCATAAAATGACTAAAGTACTCAGGTGATTGAGAAATTTCTTCCTACAGAAACTCTTGCTTTGGAAAAACTGCCACTGTACTATACTAACTCAATCCTGCAAAGAGACACCTGCCGTACACTGGCCAAGTTTTCTGGCCATTCTTGAGAAACAATGGATTCAAGCAGGTTATGGCTATTGCTCCAGGTTGATCTTTCCTTTTACTAAGTCATCTTAAGCCACCTACGTGCCCTCAAGAGGATATTCTGAGATTTCCAAAAATAAGATTAACTCCAATTGCCAAACAAGATTATTTTCACGTGCTCATTTTAGAATTCTTTAAATACCTCTTTATCTTACCATCCGGCAGTAAGCATGCCATCCAGGCAGGAGACAGCGTACTACTACTGTTTCACATTTTTCTGCTCTCTCACTGCTACCTGTATGGATCATCAGCAGTTCAGGTCTCTACCCTTCCCTGCCAAGCACTGAATGACAGAAACTGCTGTCAGCTGTCCTCAGAAATCTGGAGTAGAGCTCAGTTAGCTGTTGCACTTCAGTTATCAAAATGTGCTCCCGTCATGGGCACAGTCATGCCTGTAATGGTTAGAGTCTCCCACTGAAAGTCACTCACATGTGACCGCAGCTGCCTATAGGTCCATTTCCACTACAGCTGGAATAGCTAGAGCTCCTTGAAGTTCATTAGCACATCACTGGTTCAGCTCCTGTGATATTTTCAGGATTCTGATGCCTCATTCCAAGGCTTACTTACCATACTCCACACTAGTAGTTGCCATCCTAATAAGTCCTCTCTTCTCCTCCACAGACCACTTCCCCTAACTACACAACCAAGTAGCTCAGAGCTCCATCCACACTGCCATGAACTCCACAAGCCTTAACTAACTGTTCTGCTCCAAACCACAAAGAAACTCATTGTTTTTTTCTTTAGCCTTCTTTCAGTCCTCTCCTCGCCACTCCAATGTCCAAGCCAGGCTGGCACACAACCTTACGACCATTGCCTGTGCAGCCTGTGGCCCAGCTCTCCACACCAGCCACAAGGCTGGCCCTTCCATAGAAGCTGGGTTTATGCTGCCCTTGAGTGTGTTGCTACCTCCCAGCTAAACCTGTTAGGTAGAAAAGATCATTTATTCCTCACAAGAGCAAGCAAGTAGATCAGATTGGTTTATGGAAGTAAAGGTGAGGCATCAGGGAATTTAGTCATTCCTAAGTTGTCACAGCGTAACAAACTGCACTCCGGCTCAGAGTCTGAACTATGGAGGAAGACCTGGTCCCTCTGATTTGACTGGTGAAATGTGATTTATTTACTAGAGGAGGGAATTTTTACATTAATACTGTTAGGAGTTTCAACTGAATCATCCAGCAGGTTACATCTAATGGATACAAGCAGCTCCTTTGATTAAGTTATACTGATAATTGTTAGTCTCACAGTAAGACTAGTCATACACTAACATGAAGCTGAAGGCCCAGGTTAGCGAGAAGTTTTTAATTTTTCTCTACTGGCACCACAAACAGTTCTCTGCAAACTAAATTAACTATCAATTCCAAGTGCTAGAGTGCTCCAGCAATCCCCATAAAGCCATTCCATTTTCTCCTATGGAATTCAGAAAGATCATAGATCTATTATATCCAGCCTTAAGAACAAATGCTACATGGACAACTGGGTGAAGTTTTAATGGCCTGTGATGATCAGGATGATCTAGTCGTCCCTTCTGGCTTACTATGAATCTATAAACTCACCCAAGAGTGAGACAGACTGCTCCCAAGTGGAGTTGTCACCAAATAGCACAAAGACGTTATAGTTAAACATGGTAACGGCCAGAAGGCACTGGAATAATGTAGTACTTGTGCTGATAATTTTATTTAGTCTTTACTTTGGTCATATAAAGTAATAATCCTTATAAACATTATAGAAATGAAAACAAAGCAGCTTTCTATCCATCTCTAAAATTTATTGGATTTGCTTGCAGATTTGTCACCAGCAGAGTCTCCTTCCTCTGTTGGCCCAGCTGTTAATGAAAATATAGACTGAAACAAGCGCTTAACTTTATGTTGTATAGTCAACTCTAGTAAAATCAATGGGATTAGCTAGAGTGTGTAATACTAAACAGCTTTGTAGGTCACTGAAGAAATGGTATCAGACATTGGGTCTTCCATGAAAATAGCCCAATAAGTACAAGGGAGTATTATGCGATGTGTAAGGGAATAGGGAAATACAGGCCAAGTTCTTATCCCTGATATAGCTCTTTGGAAGCCACAGGGACCATACAACCAGCTTAGCTATTTTCCAAAGGACTCCCCATTCCATAGTTTGTGTTGCTCCAGTCTATACAGCAGCTCACAAAAGCAAGCAACCATACCAGCTGAAGGGCAAGCTATAAAGCATCAGCAGGATGCTGCAGAAGAGGTGGCTTATTTAGGGAAAAGATGCATATGTCGCAGTCCCTTAGGGTCAAGAAAAAGTAGGTAGAGCACTGTAACAACCTTGAGGCTTCTCAAGGTTACACAGGAATTTTAACTGCCCTGACTTTGCTCCAGGCCCTTCCCACAGACCCCATGGCTATACAAAGAGTTCAGCTCAGCTAAACTGAAGGCTAGGTCCTTGAGATTGTCATTTATTGCATTTTCTTCCTTTTTATTTCAGCCTCTTTTCATACAATTCTACAGAAAACACTCAGAGACCATATTTCTTTAGCTGTTATTGTTCCATTACGAAAACGCTGCATCAAAACTTCTTATTTTCTGGAAATAAAATCCACTGTAAAGCAAGATAGACAATATTTACATTCTCAGGGAGTGATACTACACACATTCAGTATGTAGAACATGGACTAGATAGCCTATTTAAAAAAAAAAAAACAAGTTATAGGAAGATGAAGATGGTTGGTACAGGAAATAATTTTAAAGACAGAGCTGCATTAAAAAAAACAGGGAGAAAGGAAGAGCTAACAGTGTTACGAACCAAAAAGAAAATAAGCAGACTACACCCTGGTTTAATAAAGCAAGAACCTAGATTTTAACCACAAAAATAATATTGTAATTTGGATCTGCAATCAGAAAAGTCTTCTACTAGAGGAATCCCTTTGTGGCTTGAGGACTACAGGTGCTGGACAGGTGGAAATTCTGAAATTGCAATGAAGATCCAGACTTCCATGATGTTTTCCTCCCAGAAATTCATAAAATTCTAGACTTACTATGGCCTATTCTCCATTATGACCAAGTTACATATATACTGATATATCATTGTATTTTGCAGCTGTTATATTTCAATAAAATAGCTTGTACCATTAACGATACCTGATCTTCTTGTGCACAAAGACATTTTGTGGTCTTTGCTAAATGTTCAATAATCAAAATTATATATAAGGATATTCCTCTGTGTTTACATGTTCCTTTATCATACAAGTATTGTAAAAAAATTACACATGCAACTCCACTCTAAGAGAAAAAATCCTAATCTCATAACCTTTTATGTCTAACAATATATTGTCATCACTGAAGTGGAATGTGATGAAAATCCACAACAATCTCAGAAGAATACAAGCAGTTCTGAGCATCAAAAATACTTGCACATATCCTTCCTTTGCCTTTTCTCTTTCTAAGTTCATGCATACCAGCAACATCCCTTTTTTGTGGATTTGCAATGCATTATTTACAGGCTCTTCTATGCCCTATGAAGTCAGGGGTTCAGGTAGTTTCTTTCTTTAATATAATATATTAATACCAATGAAAATTTTTTAATTTTCAGGCAATTTTACAATACCATAAGCATAATGCACCAGCCCTTTTCTCTGAACCAAGAAGCTACAGGATTGCTATATTGCTCTTCAGATATCTATTTAAGAATAGTCAATTCTTCTCTCAAATGATTTAAAAGAGCATTTAATTTCAGGAAGATAACACAAGGAACAAGCATGGTTGGGTTTTCTGTATCTTCTAGAGTTCCTCCAAAGGACAGCTGGAATGATCCTCCACTATCCCTAAGCAAGGACTCTGGTCACTTTTTATACAGCTGAGCTGCAGGACCTATCTGCTTCCTTCCCTCAGTATTACAATATTCACTGCCTCACAAGGCAGAGAGTTGGGAATAGAGCACCTCAAGACAGAATTCATGCAGTGGGCTTTGAATCTGTCTCTTGAGCCTCAGCACGTGCAACTGAAGGAGAACCAGTCTAAACCAAAACAGCTATTAATGAAAATTATACGAAGCAAGCCCTCAAATACTCAGAGGACCTAAGAAAAGAATTGACACCAAAAATTAATCTCAGCAGTGAAGAAATTCCTCTGATCTCCATTATAAAATGAAAGCCAGCAGGATTTACGTAACAATAGGTAATTAAAAAGTGGCATAGAAGATATTGAATATTGCACTAATATTACTTATTACAGTGTTGTTTGAATTCTGGAGTCAAACATATGAGTTCTCTAAGCCTGACAGAGATAACGTACAAACAACCACATCTAATGCCTTGCTTTTGAACTTGTTCCTTGAGCAGTAACTGTACTAACTGTAGAAAGCAGGATCTAGCTTTCCTTTCGTGCTATACATGCTATCACAGATGGATGGAAATAATTAGAGATTATCAGAACAGTTTTGACTAAAAAAAGTTCTGTGAAAGCCTAAATATTTCAGCGACTTGTCAATTAAAATTTCATTAAGAAACGGTGGTCAGGGCTAGATCTAAGTACGAAAGTGAGACATTCTCATTGCACCAGCCCCTAAATTGAAGTCATCGATGTACCTGGATAAATTCTCATTTAAAACCTACTCTCTGCAGATAGCAGGCAGAACAGAGGTGTACATTTGCCCGTTCCCAAACCAGCTTTACCAGCCTAGCTGGATATGTATGCACAGTCTTCTAATTGAAATCCCAAGGTTTAAATGGCAGAGATGACACCCTGGTACAGCTCTGGTTCTGGAAACATAAAATGAAGCCAAAATCTTCCCAATGTAGAAGAAAATGAAATGTCAAAACCGCAGAAAACTTTTCTGAAACCAAGTTCGTGTCTATGTAGCCAGCTGTTATTGTAACACATGTTATGAGGCAATTATCTTTCTACTGAACCAGATGGGAAGAATGAGAAATCTATAGCAAGTTTAAAATCTGCCTGGTACACACAACACCTAGAATACTTTGCAAATGCAGAGTAGCAGAACAGTTCTAAACAAGGGATTTGCTCAGTTACCCTCCACATCACTGGTATTCCCTTAACCATTCCTCAGTCTGTGAAAAGGAATTAGAAAGTTCATTAATTTTCTCTCAAAGTTTCTTGACCAGCGTCCTGAGGGAAAAAGGATTTAAAAGTGAGTTATATGGAAGGACATGACATCTCCCAGCCTCAAAGCTAGGGAACCTATAGAAATGTTAATATCCCTTCTCTTTTTTTTTTTCTTTTTTTTTTTTATATTAATAAACTCTTAGAGTGAACCATGACAACCTAGGATTTCACCTATGCTACACATTACAGCCAGAGAATCAAGGAATGGAAATCTGACCTGTATTCGTGATAATAAAGGATTCCTAAGTAAAAGAAGGTTGTACTAGTTAGTAATTATACTTGTCATTTGGTCACACAGGTCCACAGTTCTTGCCCCGCTGAGCAGAGCTCAGGAGCATGCACATTAGGATTGCATAGGTTTTACTACCTTAATGCAATTCACACATTTCTAATTCACTACAAGTCAGTTTATTCACTACCTAAATAGTAAGGCCTCAATATCCCAGGGAGAGAGGAAAGCATTAACCCTGTTTTAACCCCTTTAACTAAAAACTGCAAAGAAACAAAGCTTATCACGCAGCAGGTGAGAAGCAGCTCCATATGTGCAAGTCTATGCAACGGCCTTTCAAGCAGCCTGAGGACTTCCACTGGCAGCCTCTGTACAAAACCACCAGGCTTCCAAATAAACATACACAATAACAAGAAACAGTATCACAATAAAGGCTTGTGCTGGTCCACCATGACAGAAGTACAAGATTGCCAAATTAGAAGTGAAACTCAAGAGTGCGAATGACCTTCTGGACTGAAACCACAGCAGCCATTTTGTCCCAATACCACTCCTTACAGTGTTATGGGAGTAAAAGTTAATAAATCCAAATCCAGCATGCACAGAATAGAGCTACTCTTTAGCACACAGTAATTTGGCCATCATCATGAGACTGGTGCTTATGACTTAGAGCTAATCTGAATTTCTTCCATGACACTGCTACAGCACCAAACAAGGCTAGGAATAGTGTTTTGACAACTCTGAGAAACATTAGTATGTGGGCCTCGTAAAAGTGACTCACACAAAATATGAAACCAGAGCATTACATCATTACCACCAACTTGAAACTTCACATGCAAGCTTCCTGACTAAAGTTAAATTCAGCTAGGATCACAAATTATCACATCTATTCCTGTTAGTCATGTCTTTGCCTTCCATAAGCATCTCTCAAAAATGAGGACTGAAATCACTGGTATTTTTCATCTGCCTTTTCCTTAAAAGGGGAGTTTCTTTCGCCCCCAAGATCACAGACTTCAGTTCCTTCAGGTCTCTGTCCATGACAGAAAAACTCCAGATAAGCTTCTTTGAAATGCGAGTCAAGGGGAAAGGCAGGATAATGGTGGTGGTTTTTTCTCAGTTGAAGATATTCAGGCTGACAGGCATCTGTTGCTTTTCCATTTTCATTTAATATTTTTAGTCTGTACTAAAAAGCATAAAAATCTGTGGGTGTATGTATATTTTTATTGCACTAGCACCACACAAAACAGGAACCAAAAAGCAGTACATAAAAATTGCAGCAAGGAAGAACAAAGACAGTCAAAGCTATTGAAAAATGGATAGGCTTGAAGGATCTAGGTACTTCATGAATGCATAGAAAAGGACAACCTCCTGTCCCTGAAGTACTACAGATTGCATTCAAGTAGTAAAGATGGGACAGGAAACAAAGACTGACTTGAGTAGTAAATCCAGCTTTTCACAGTTAACACATTATTTGCTAAAAGACATCATCCTTTTCTACATCTTATTTTTCATGGTTTTGGTCAGCACACTTTTCCTCAAAGAGTTCTCTGATTATTCATTGTCAAAACATGAACATTGAAAGGATTAGAAAAGAGTTTATAACATCAGCACTTACTCTTCTCAGTAGATACTCACAAGCAAGACTTTCAAAAGTAATTTGATCTTCAGCAGAGATGTTGTCTAGAGGTGTTCTCTAAGGTTCTCAGTCAGTTTACAGTAGGTATTGACACCACCTTTTCCAAGTAAATATGATTACTAACCTGCTTAAAACCGCATCGCATTAAATGAATCCTGGACCCTGGATGATGCTTTATACAAAAAGTACAATCGTACAACACAAGCAAATGACTCCATATTACTACAAATTTATCACCTCCACATTTTCCACATAGGGTGGGAAGACCCTACTCCAGAGAAAGAAAAACTTATAACATGGACATACAGGAAGAAAAGAAAAAAACAAAACCCCAACCCAAAACCAAAAACAAGCACCAAAAAACCAAACACACAACTTGAAAATAACCAGAGAAAAACTTAAATGACCCAAAGTTTAAAAAGCGTGTCTCTAAAGTAAGTGGGACTCTTAATTACATACACAGAAGGAGAGGCAATCACCCTTTTTTTTTTTTGGCAGTCAAGGAACGAAAAAGGGCCAAAGAGACACCATGGCCAGATGAACTTGTTTACTCTGAACCATGGCTCCAACTTAATGCAATCCATTTTTAAGCAACTCATTTCAAATCTTTGGTAGGAATGTCTCTATTCTGAGCATAAGAGTTGCTGCTTTTAATTAATTAGGAATACCAACTTAAGTCAGTCTGAAAGGGAAATAAGAGTATTCAGATGGCCCACTGCCTCAGTTTCATAAACCCATGACTTTTTAATGGGCACAAAAACTTTTGGTGGCCAAATTCTTCTTATAATATTCAGGGTGTATTGGTAAAAACTGCTGGAAAAGAAGTAGCAGTGAGAGCAGCAATTCATACACTCTTTCACTGACAAGTCCTTTTTTGCCATCAGGAAATAGTGCACTTAATTAGAGAACATGACCATTAGGTACATCCCAATACAACCCTGACCAAATTGCCAGAACTCCAGACATGGCCCCTAAATAGGCACAAACTGGGGCTCCAGCATGTGCATCAGGACCAGAGTGCTCCAAATATGTAATCGCAATTTGTCCTGGATTTGGGAATATCTGTAGCCCAGTCAGGGCTGGAGTTACAAGAGAATTGTAAAACATCAAGAAATCGAACAAAACCAGCATGCTCAGGTCACGTCCAACAGGCACAGGAACATGTACAGCAAATCCAGAGCACAGCAGACGTGAGTGCTTCTTTCCAGGAAACCTTGGATGGAGCTCCAGTAACTGTGGTTACTTCTTGTTTTTACAGATAGGAATAAATAATCATTTTCATAATAAATCAAAAGTATACCTCTAAGCCCAGTAATGCTATTTGCTAATATGGATTCCCCATCAAAGTACTTCAGAGCAATCTGAATTGCAGAGAGTAATAAATCTTTAATGTCCTCTACACAGCTAGAGCAGCACTGCAGCACGCTGGAAGAACTGTAGCCACGTCTCTCACAGCACTGTGATGTTGTGCACTACTCCCCGTGTGATGATATGCCCCCATGAAAAGAACGGGACTCGCTGTGGAGCTTAATGGGATGTTGTAGATCAGCTTATTTTCCAATTCTTTCCCCCCCCAAATTTGCTGAAGCACGACCACAGGCCCTAGCTCTACTCTCCGATACGCTCACCCTCTGCTCTAACTCCTCTGCTTCCCTTTCTGTTCTGTTAGGTTTATTTTCATCATAGTTACAGAAATTTCATGCTGAGCAAGTAAGCTGATGATAGTTCCTTTTCTAAAAATCTTTTGATTTTCCCAAAATAACTGCATCTG
Organism: Morus bassanus; assembly: GCA_031468815.1. Classification (NCBI taxonomy): domain Eukaryota; kingdom Metazoa; phylum Chordata; class Aves; order Suliformes; family Sulidae; genus Morus; species Morus bassanus. The sequence goes on from CM062583.1 coordinate 12,972,962, forward strand.
CGAGACCTGTGAACCAGACTAAAATATACTTTTGCTAGCATTCAAAGGCAGAGAAGAAAAACAATACCATATATGGAAGCACTGTATATTCCCTGGCGTAGAGAGTGCCTTCCTATAAGTATTTTTCTGGTATTTTACTGCTCAGGTCAACCCAGGTATCCACTGTCCACTTTTTTTTTTCCCCCCCTTAAAAGAGGCCAGTATACTTGAAGCTGTGATCAAATAAATCACACTTCCACCTTGTAAAAAAATTAAAGCAGTAAATCCACCTTCAGATGAGGGAGACATCACAATGCAGAATATTAGATTAACTTAAAGCAATCCATCAACTAAGAAAGAAACAAAGACTCCTCCATTTATTCTAGATAATTTCTTTTGCTGAAAGGAAGTTCTCTCATTAGCATCTGCAAAGAAAATAGTTTCTCCGTGTCTGTCAGTCCGGGGACATGCCTAGGAGGGGAGGCAGAAACTTACCTCGGGTCCCCCAGGCAGAGTCCCTGATGACCAAGCTTTATTTCAGAAGCTGTAGAGGCACACAGTCAGTCTCAGACCCAAGCACATTGTCCCTCTCGGCAGTGCTGACCAGCTAATGCTTCACCAGAGCAGAGCTTGGGCCTCCGTCACCTGAGGAATACTGCCAGGTCCTCTCACCGCCTCCGCCACTGACCCTCCACCAGGTTATTGACGAGAGATTTTCTGATTTTTCAGTTTGGTTGTAAGCTTCCCCAGCGCAGAAATTGTTCACTGTGCATTTGTACAGCACCTAGCATAGTCAGCACCTGATATTGGTAAGAACCTTCTGCAGTGCTTCTTACAACAGGTTTGCAAGATTATATTCAAAAAGAAAGAGCATTTTAGCTTGGCAGTGCTGTTCTATAGATTTGGATTCCCATACTGTCTTATTTTGCCATAATCTTTGTAACTGATTAGGTTTCATATAAAAATCACAGTTCATTTGGCACAGGATTTCCATACCTGGCTGCTTGTCAGTGCTTTGTGTGATATTATGAACCTCTGTTTTCCCATTAGTATTCACTGCAGCAAGATGATGAATGACACTGAAGATGAGTTTATCTGATGTGATTTCTTACTTGTCTTCACCCATTTACTGTATACCTCATTTTGTTTCCTCTGTTGTCTTCAGTCTTTTACAAAGGAAAGCTGTTAATTTTTTTTTCATTATTACCATTTTCTACATATCTATGAGCCTGATCCAGTATTCCTTTGAAAAAATTCCCATTGACTTCAAAAGACACTGGAACTGGCCCCTGTGGAGGTTGAATGCTTCTGGCATACCTAATACTGCAGTAACACCACCTACTCGTCCCCTCTGTACTTTGTATTTTGCTTCTTTTGGGGCTTCCATTTACCATGTCTGGCCATAAAATGCTCACATTTACCCCTCTTGCTTGCATTTCAGAAACGTCACAACCTGTACCAATGCTGACAGCATGCGGCAACCCTGCTTAAGACTCAGTCCACACTCTAACCACAATAAACAGCAGTACCTTTGATAGCCAGAAGTGGTCAAGAACCAATTCATCTTGTTAATCCCTGAACTGGCAGGAAGATCTCACCATTTTGCGAGATGCAGCTTAATCCATGACTGATCTTGGCCCCTTTTAAACAGTCAAACATACATACTGTACTTCTCCAGTATCTATAGAACTTGTTTTTTTCTGAATGTGACAATGCAAAAAATTGATAGGCACATAAGCAATTTTCTCCATTACAAGATGTAAAGTAGCAATCTTTACCTTAGGACTTCTATTTTCCAATTCATTTGCAACTTTGCAAAACATGCCATTACAACGGAAAAAAAATTCCAGAAAGCATTCAGCTCGTCCTCCTTCTCCATAAGCCCAGCCAAAGGGACCAGCTTTTTAATTATCTAGCAAGAGAGTCAGTAAAACGTCCCTGCCTCCTTAACAGGATCCTCAGGCTCCAAACTCATTATCAGATCATTTTTTATCTTTAAGAGTCAGCGATTTAAACTCCCTCCAGTGTTATAATCACCACAGCGATTATAGCTCCACAGTGCAGTGAAGTTTTAGAATGCTACAGACTTGGAGCTCACCACTACTACCACAAACACTGCGATACACAGCCACCGCCAGGCAGCACCACGCTGCGACGCTCAGACCATTTACTGGAACAATCTTTAAATAGTATTAACTGGCAGACAGTGTTTCCTCCAACTCATACCACAGCAACGCTAGGGGGTTGTAAGGCATCCTGAATAGAGCACAGCACATACATCATAAGCCATGCTATAACTGGCGCTTATTTGTTAGAGGTTCAACTCTCCAATAAAGTGGGCAGAAAAAGGCAACAGAAAAAAAGTACATTTTTGAAACTGTTGCTTGAAAGACAGCATTTTTTTTAATAAAAATTACCAAAAAATTGAGAGTGTTTAAAAAAACATTCTACTTGATCAAAAATAGTAAGCCAGCAATGGCAGCTTCAGGCTCTAATGTTATCTTTATGGAAGAGAAAAGAATACTCCCATGTTTCAGCCACACCTTTCAAAGGTGAGTGTGAAGCAGAATAAGACGAGTTTCGATCAGGCTTTCTCAAGCGCTTAGTGCCCACCAGGTAAGATTCAGGCATTGATATAGTTTGGCCAGACTTTAGAATTAGATTCTAGGAGCCAAACACTTTTTCAACCTGGCTGGTGTACCTGGATGCCAATGAGGGATCTGGTCTCTCTTGGAAATCTGTCCCTTACTAGATTCAATAATCACTCTTCTGAATGACAATAGAGGGAAATTCAATATAAATTATTTTGAAGATCTGAAAGGTTCTCTCCCAGTATGAGAATTACTGTGTTTCCATTTCTGTTAATGACATCTAAGAACTGGAAGCACAAGCACCAGCACAGGATTAAGTAATTATGGAGTATTAGATGCATTTGAAGAGCAGGGTCACAGAAAAAGACAGAAGGAGAAAAGAGAGTGAGCGTGCTGTGGGCTGCTTGTCAGCTTGAAGGCTGTAAAATATCCTCCCTTATTCACAGCTTGCTAGCTATAAGGGACAAAGGCTCACAGTGCAGATCAGCTATTCTTTATTGTCCCCATTCTGGAGAGCTACAGCTTTTATGGGTAAGTAAAGCTCTTGTTAACTATAGATAGATATGATCTCTAATATGTGATTAATTTTCTTTCACATAGGAATTGCAAATGTATGTGATAGAAATAGAAAACTAATTTAGGATCATTTAAATAGAGAAGTGTAGCTCTATGATAAGTGCAGTAACTATAGGTGACCTGAAATTCTATTATGTCCTATTTCAAAAAATACTTAACACTTAAAGTCACATGAAAATTAAGGTTTGTTTAAAGAACACTAGCAAATTATGAGAACGGCAATGAAAAGTTAAAGAATTGGAAAATTATGAGTTCTTATGAATTTAAGTATTTTGAAGGGAACTAAAATTCATCATTCTCCATTAACAGTACCACATACATCAAAGCAAAGCTGCTCACATATCTCTGCATACTTATTCCACTCTGTCAAGCACTAGTGAAAAGACTGGAGCTGCATTTAAGTGGTCCGGCCTTTGAATACGTTTCTCTATGACTCAAATCTTAACCTAGGTAAAGCTGGAGTGTGAGCCCTTAGCTACAATTGTTCTATGTGAAAAGAATGACATTCCTACTGGATTTAAAATAAACCTTTGAGATTTTAATTTCCATTATTCTCCAGATCATTCAAATGTATCAGGTAACTGGATCAAAAGCTTCAGCCTTCCACCTTCATTCACATGACGGTAACTTACTCCACAATTAGACCTCATGACATCAGTAGAACTAATCTTAGTATTACTCAACGTGTTTAAAGGTAAAATAATCTGTCTCTAAGTGGAGTATGACAACTGAGCAGCCATTTAGAGTAATTACCTTCCTAGCCAATTAAATAATTATTCAAGTGAAGTTAAACATCTCGGTAGTTTTGGGACACCGATAAAAAAGTAGGTCAAAATTTAATTTAAAAAGCACCTTAAGCAGAGATGGACACAAAACATAGGTGGACTAAACCAATATTACACAGGTATTGCTTCTGGCTAAACCAGCTCTATTTGTACAGAATCATTTCTGTAGGACTGACTTTCTATTATGATTCAGGTGGAGATAACTGAATTTGGTGGATTGTTTCTTCTCCTATTCCTACATCATTTACGTGTACCTGTCCTACTTTCTGAATGCTCTGTTCAGAAGGCTTATTCTTTGAAGATATTTGCTGATTGGGCTCAAAAAGTTTTTATTCCTGCTTTTGTTAGTGCTCTTTACAGCATGCATTTGATCACACAGCACTGTTTCTGCTCCCCAGCTATGAGGCTTTGGACAGGAGAATAATAAATGACAAACAGAAACCCATACGCTTCTAAGTACAGATTTGTCAAACCTTCCTTTTCAAAAGAAACATTCATTCATGTAAAACCATGTAACAATTTGGGCAATTTTTAGATGTAAGCTGTGTTACCTTCCTTACAACTAAAAATATTAAAGCCAGCCTGGACAATACTACAAATTCCCTGCACGTGTGGTTCTCAGCACTCCCCAGCATCTTGCCATTTGCTTCAGCAGCATTATACCCTTAATGCATCAACACCGTAGGGAAATCCCACTGCTGCTGCTTTTAATTCAAGCATTTTTTTCCCTTACAGATTTTTAAAGCATTGTGTCAGATGCACTTAAATAAATTAGAGTCAGCAGAGCTTGTTGCTTTCCAGTTCCTAATGGAAATTCAGCCACTCTTGTTCTGTAGAATTAGAATCTAGAATGCACCAAAGCCAATAAAGCTCACCTGTACGGGCTGAAGAAGGGGAGACAAGGTCCCAAACTCCTCAAAGTCTCCCAGCGTCATTTTGGCTAGGTGTTCTTTTCGAAACAAAGCTCTTGCACTTGAGGAAAGAGAGTTGTCGAAGGCCAATGCCCAGTAGCACTTCACTATCTACTATCTGTATTTCCAGCTTTCCTTCTTTGTTTCTAAACACTTACTTGCATCACAAGGTCACTCTGAAAAAAAAAACCAATACAAAAAAACCCCACACCTCTTTTTGCTCGGTGACAATCCAAGTAACTTTTAATATCCATTCACCTAAAACTATTGTTCCTGTGCTTTGGGATCCCCCCCAACTTCATAAAAAAAAACTAAATTCACTAAACAGAATGTAGTGCCACTTGAAAAGAGCTGGATTATCTTTTCAGTATTCTAATATCAAAATCCATTTTTTGGGGGGAGCTTTTTTCCTACTGAAGAGCTGATTTAAAATAAAATCTATATAGAAAAAGTACTTCATTCAGGACTCAGTCCAGCAAAAGTATAGTGACAATATATTCCTATTTATTAACTACTACGGGGACTTTTCTAGGGTCCTTTGTAGATTGGAGTGTAAAATTACTGTCCTGTTTAGTCTAAAAATATTTGGGGATAAAAGCTGCTCAGCTTTACTGAAAGATCTCTAGAAACTCCTTCAAAGACACCAATTCCAGAAAAAGTAAATACTTATCCATTTAAGAGAAATTAGCCCATGTTACAAATTAGAGAATATTTTCTTTCCAAGATGGTAAGAAATACCAGAAACAAGTACTTGGAATCAGCACTGTTCAACCCATTTGTTGAAACACCTAGCACCCCAAAACTATTTAATCAAAAGCACTTTACCATGCTTTCACTTATCTGTGCAAGGAAAGTAGAACAGCAGGAAGAAATCTAGTCACAAAGTAGTTCAGCCAAAATGCACAGGCTCACCACAGCAAAAGAATCTTCTGACTTGTTCACAGACACTTCCTTCTCCCCCTTTATTAAATGTTTCCTTTTTTCCTTTCTCCAAGTCCCCTCCCATACACTTTGATATACATTTTGATATTAAAAAAAAGACTTAATTTCTAATGATTGTAAGCGTTTTTTCCAGGCAAATAAAAGTGAGAGAACCCGCAAAGACTTCTGAACCTGATAGTTCTAGGCACTCAATAGAGCTTATCTAGCATTATGTAAATGTAAGTTTGTGCATGAAAACCTTATTGCAATATTCAGCCCAGGAAAAGATACCCAGGATAGAAGTTATTCATGTTATCTTGCATAGGCTGGAGCTCTTGTAGACATGAACTCTGTCTAAAATGCTTTACAACTGAATACGTGCTAACTGCCTTTTGAATTTATTTCTTTACTACAACCAGGGTTTTCTCAAGATGCCAATCTGTATAAGCCTGCTCCCTTGCAAACAGTGTTGTTTGATATAATCACCCTCTTACCCTGGCAGCAGAGAACTGCTACTGGGAGCTCCCAGAAGCAAGTCCTCTGCAGAACTGAGGCTGCATTCCAGTCCTCCCTGCATGCCCCCCTCTTCAACACCCAGGCAATGTCAACCCACTTGTGCAACAGAGCTCAAACCTGTTCATACAGCACAAGTAACACTAGGTCAATGTAATTAAGTTAAAACAAACAAAAAAATTACCCAAATTAAATTTTCAAAAGTGTTAGGACACCTGTGCCTGTCTACATGCCTTTAAAATCCAATCCTTCTTGCTCCACTGAGAACGAGTACAAAAGTAACACTTTATGGGTATCGACAAAGTGATGTACCAATACGGAGATTCTGCTGAGCAGCTCAGATTTTTGAGCAGAGCTCTAAAATATAGCTCATATATTACAGCAATATGTTACCTGTATTAAGCACCAACAGATCCTGTAAAGCCATAATTTTTAAGATATGTATCAGACCTCAGAATCCTTTCAGATCCTTTTTTCAGTATGAGGTATCTTGCACTGCATGAAAAGAGCCAAAGACACACCCCCACTAACTAGGAAAAAAATACTCCTAGCACATCCATTATGCAATCAACTTCAAGGCTATCTTCCAATAATCTTCTTCACATCCCTATGAGGTTATAAAATGGGTCAAATACACGTCAGGATTGACACTATAATACTGAGGACTACAAAAGCTTCAGACAGTGCCAACAGAAAAAATTGCCAGAATTTACACAAGTTCCCACTACAGTCTGCTTTATTCTGGAAACCTCCAAGATTAATAAGGAACGTCACTAACAGCACCGGAGATCATATGACACCCTTATCTTCCTCAACAGTGCAGAGACGAGATCCTCCTCTCTCAAAGGCTTTTTCCAGATCGTGGGTGGACTCATACAAGCCATTAGCAAGGACAAGACACGTGTAAGGTGGAGAATGAGTTGCAGACAAAAGCTCTGTCCTTTTGAGAATTACAGAAATACACTTTTTTTTGGCATTGTACCAGAGGTGCAAAGGAGAAAGGAATGTCCTTTCAGGTCTGGCAACATAGCTTTGTACTATAGCCTCCTAAACCTACATGATACACCTACCTCAAACAGCATTTGTCACACACAGGTGGAACAGACAAATGCTCAGGCCTACGAGCTTCCTTGCACAGACAACAATCATTAAATCCTAGAAGTTCAGGATTTTTAGTCTGGACCACGGGACCTTTGTGCTGTGCCTGGACTCCACCTAAATAGGCACAAAAGGCCAATAATTGCATTTACCTCATTACTTGTCATCTGTCCCTGTAGCTCCCAGGCTACTGGGCTCTCTTGTGGGGCCTCCTTGCTCCGTCAGCCATACCACATGGCTGTGCTTCCCAGTACAGCCAGTCCAACTCTCTAGACTCTACTTGGTGATACTCTCTTCATTGCAGACACACATTCTGGCTTCAGTTGTGCATCGCCATGCTCCAGCAATACCCATACACCAACCAAAATATCCACAGCCAACCAGATGGCTTTGCAACAAGTCCCTGTGGAGAACTGGATTACGTGCACTGCCACAGCCAGGGATGAGACTTCTCTGCTTCACTCCAGAGGCAGCAGACAGCTGGAGGTCAGGGATGGCACAGGTTCCTAGCTACCCAGCCTACCATTCTGCAGCCTACCTCCAACATCTGTCAACATCTTTTCTTATGACAACACATGCTGGGGTCTGGACACCACCAGCTTTATTGTCACTGTCTATAGTCTCTAACATGCACCTACACTCCCAACAGACTGTTTAGCAGGGGTAGTTGAGGACTGGGCTGATGCTTTGATATCAAGCGCAAAGGCTTATTTTTTCACAGCTGTTCTTTTACTTGGCTGAAAAACCCCTTGTAGGAGTTGTCAGCCAAAGGAAATTAGTGTTTTCCTCCACCGACAGCTCTTCAAGTTAAATTTAGGGAGCCAGGGAAATGAGACTGAATGCTATTTGGCTGAGACTATGGCCTACTTCCCATATACACATAGTGACCAAAAGGAAGGGTTCCTTTAATTCATTTTGTGCTGCAAAACTACAGAATGTGAGCAAATAGCAAGCCCTTCATATAAAAGATAACCTACTTCTATATTAACTGTGTGATTAAAGGTACCTTTAGAGACCAACATTACTCATAACAAAAGCAGAAAAGATCTCCAGTGAGCAAGCAAGACAGAGGGATTTAATTCATTTCCGTAAATGAATTCAGTCAATTTATACCCACTGTCACAATTTGTCCAATTACTTATCTGCTCACATTGTTGTAGTCAGCATGTAGCTTTGCCAGCTCTGACAATTTACTCCTATGTTTCACAATACTTGGTGAAATCAACACATCCTGCAACTAAACAACTATGGAAAAAGCTGAACTTTAATTTAAACCAGCAGGGCTCCTGACCTCTTGTTTATAAAGAAAAACCTGAAAATATGACCTAAACACAAACTGTTGTTCATGGAGAAAGAAAGTAACTTTTAGGTGCATTACTCATTGCTTTTGAGCACAGTACATTCATTGCTATTCCTGCGAGTCTCTCTTCTAAACCCAAAAACTGGTGTTCCCCTTACCTTGCGTAAGGAATTAGAGGACCTGGGAGCTCAGGCTCAGCATTAGCCTATGAAGCTGGCATACGTCAAACAGACCCATTGCGTAAGCACAAAGTGTCACAGTTGAAGTATCAGGCATGTAAAAAAGCACATACTTGTACACAAGTTTACAACATTTTGATTCCTTTACACTTAAGTGAATTTTATTCCTATTCATTTTTTGTGGGATGGAGAATAAGTTTAGCAGGATACAATTAAGTAGCTTTTCATGCTGTGGGTCATCTCTTCAGCACGTATGTTCGCCATGACTGCACTCAGCTGGTTTTCTTCCGACTTATCTCGCTGACCTGTTTTATCTTCTGCTAGGATAATAATATTTTTCCTCTTACCTGTTTTCAGTCAGGGTTCTGCAGCCATTTTTCCTGTCGACTCCACAGGGCACAGCATTAGCCACAGGCCAGTAGGACCTGCTTTCTACCCCTAGCCTTCTCGCCTCGCCCCCCCCCCGCCTTTCCCATATTCCATCCTTGGTGAAATTCAAGTATCTAAGAATAAATTTGCCAAAAACAAAAAAGTGGTGTTTTCCCCCCTCCCAATCTCCATTTCACAATCAACTGCCATTTTTCTTATTGGTGACAACATATCAATTTGTGTTACCACAAGGAATATCAGTATCACCTTTTACCAGGGCCTCTTCCTCTGAGCCTGCATTTCTCTACTAGTTTTCTCCAAATATCATCTTCTGATCATGTAAGGCAGAGCTGAGTCTTGCTGTTAACAAAGAAAGAAGCTTTTGTTCATGCACTGACAGCTTTGTACTTCAGTCACTGCACTGTGAAACTGTTTCAACCACATAATTCCCACCCAAATAATGCAACATTTCTACATCTCCTTTAACTGCTTACATTTTCAAGTTCTTCACTCAGTAACGTTTTGCTCAAGTTAAAACTATGCACAGGTTCTCAAAGGATAAATGTTATCGATTAAAACCCCTCCCTGCATGAGTGCACTCTCTTCTTTTCCATCTCTCAGCCATATAATGAAGTTGTCTTTCACCACTCAGGGCGGTCATATTGTTAGTAAAACTCTTGCTCAGAAGCAAACCACTCCATCCACCCATCCGTTTTCCGATACCTGCTCTGAATATGCCTCAAAACAAGCCTGGTATCAAAGGCCAAAGGAGAATGAAGCTTTCTGGACAAACTGCAGGCCAAACTGCAGACAAATGGTAGAAAACCCTGCAGAAATAAAAGTTGAGTGATGATGATCAACAGCTGAGAGATTAAAGAATAGCCTGAGGCCAGCTGATGCACGTATTGTAGACATACCAACACTATAGTAAACTCTTTCTAATACTTTCTGCTTCCCACCCCCTTGCAATGCTCTTCTGTCTAACTGTTGGTGTTCAGGCATCAAAAAATTCAACACTCACTATCCCGCCATGGCAACTAGATGCTGACCTGTTTGCATTCTATATCTATTTTCTTCTTCTGCTTTATGGCTAGGTGGTTGCTATTATTCTTCACCTCATTTTTTGACCTTTTTTTTTTTTTAAATTAATGCCACACATGGCAACGTATCAAAGAAAGAGTATTTGTGGCTGTCCTGGCTGATCTATGACAATTAAGAGAATTTTAGACATGGATTATAGAAATTTTTCTTAAATCCTTGTCATTAATAGAGAACATTAGTACAAGTACTAGCCAGTCAGGCTTAAGTTCCTGTTTTCATCATCCTTTCAACCTGCAGTTCAGGCTAAACAGTAAAAGTCTCCTTAAAAACCTGCTGCATTCTCATGTTCTTTGACTAGTATCATGTTCAAAAGTGCATCCCCACAGGATCCCAGGCAATGAACAATGCTCTAAAGAGTTCAGGATGGGTCAACGTGATCCAGAAAGGCTGCAAAAGCAATGGGCAAAGGCTGTTTTTTGTGGACAACACAGTGTGGGCTTTCCTCTAATTTTCAGTTCTTGGCAACAGATATTTTTAAAGCATGCTTAGAAACTGTACATATTTGGCCATTAACATTGAGAATATTTACCAATAGCCTAGACCAGGAGAAAAGAATATTGGGGAAAATACGGCCCTTTTCAGATTCTGAGAGCGGGCAGAAAGACAGGTTTCAATTCCCAGATAATGACATAGCTCCAGCCTTCTAGGACAAGCTATGCTAGCCATCCATTCCTACGCCTTTCCTCCTTGAGGATGGTTGCAGGGGCAAGAAAGGTACAAAGGCTATATATGCCCACCTGATCATAAACTACAGGACTGCCCAGGCTGAATTAATTTAGAGTAGTGTTGGGTGCCATTCCAAACAACATCTTAGATTTCAACCCCACGCTGCCATACGCACTGGATCAAGTCTTAAGCTCAGTTCAGCTTAATTAAACCAAGGACATTCCAGCAAACATCCACCAAGAGAACTGCAAATTAAAATGCTGTCTCAAGCTTTCAAAAATGTTTCAAAATATTTCTTCCCCCTTTCCTAATTTTAATAAAGCAAGTATGTCCACGGAGCAAAACTCATTTTTTGTCCACAGACATTTTCTGTCAAGTAATTTCCATGCAGAAAACGTTAAAAAACGTCAAAGGAATCCTTAAAATTTAGTTTTGCTACAAATTCTTTATGGCTACAGAATAGACATGAGTAATCTAAAACACTTTATAGAGAAACAAGAACAAAAAAAGTCAGGTGAGGAGTTGTTCATAATTATATCCCTGTCATCCTTAGGATATTGGTTTTAAATTCTCTCCCCAGCTCCTTTTTAATCTAATGGTTTTTCTCCTACATCTCATCACCCTTGAGTGCAGTGACAAAGACACAAAACATATCTTTTAACATGGCCATAAGTGGCTTTTCATGGAGACATAGATAATAGCTTATCTGATTTATAGGACAATTTTCTTGCCATGGGTTTGAAAGTCTGAAGAGATGGAGGATCTGTTCCTCCAATACTTTACTTCATGCACCAAGATAAGATAGTTCTATTGGAAAGAATATAAGTCAGCCCAATCCCCAAGAGAGTTACATGCCTTTCTAGAGATGGAACATAATAATTCACCACTGGAGAAATTAAAAAACCTTTCCTCAAACTGAATTGCACTTTTCTCCTCCCTTCCCTGGTAGGGCCACCAAAGCCAAAAGCAGCAGCTTTTGCTTCCCTTGATTACAGCAAAACTGCTGTAATCATACAGCTGCACCGTTCACAGTCAGCAGGAATGTGAGCATTTGACCTTATAGGCTTTATTTGCTCTTAACACATATACACTTACCGGCCCTTCTAGATTTCTCCATCTCCATTTTACACCTCTTTTTATGTTTCATTATGGAGTAAATATAGCGTCACACTCCTAGACGAGGAGATCTGGAACCTTACTTCTACTACTTTTACTAATTCTTCTACTCAGCATACAAGCACATTTGTTACCACAGGTTTATATGGGACATACCACAGACCAGGAATTATTTTTGTTATTTTAAGGAACAGCATTAAAAAATACAGTGAGAAAATGGAGGCTTACAGCTTCACAATTTTGCAGGCAGCCACACGAATAAGAACACAGGTCAACTTTTCTTTTCTTTTTTTTTTTTTGTTATATTGCTAGACAGACCCAACAGCTATTTTCCAGTATTATGACTTGAAATTTTAGTTTCTTCAGGACTCTCCTTATGCCTTCCAGCTACTCTTGACCTGCACAACTCTAGCAGTTTAACAACATGGACTCTTATCCTTCAGCTGTTACACAGCATGCATTTAATAGAGATGTGTATCCCTGCCCTGGTAATACAGTACATTTGCAGAAAATCAGAGCCAAGAGAAGGCCAGATGATGATTTCAACAAGAGATAACAAGAATGAGTTATCTTGTCTCTCAATCCAAAATTACTTTGTGGAACTCATGGCCACTCTTGTGTTCTGGAGGCTAAATTACAAACAAGTTCAAAATAAATATTTTCATGAATTTAAGTGCCATTAAACAAGATGAAACTTCCAGCAAAGAAAATCCCTAAGGAGTTGATTACTATAAGTTGAGAAAGTATATCAGGGAAAGGATACGTACTGTCTTCTTTTACTGTTCTTTAATCATCTATTACCAGAGACTTTACACCGAGCTAAATGGACCTCTACTGTAAACAATTACCACATCTTTATGTTCTGGAAAAACACATTAACTTATTTTCCAGCTCTGAATAATAATAAACATCAAAGTCCACGGACGAATCTTCTGAAGTATACTAAAGGTAAGTGGCAGAAGTAAAAGTTTAATATGTGAAATTACTGAAGGAAGAGGCAGCAGTAAAGTAGACACACAAGGCTAGGCATTCAACTGGAGTAAGTCGTTTCAAGCCCTCAAATTGGATCACACTGACTTCTCACTGCTCAGGATCCAAACAGTAATAAATGATACCAAATGTAGCATTTGGTATTGCAAGATTGGGTCTGTATTTCCTCTAGAAAGAAAACAGAAAATAGTTCCTACACGTGTGAAAGGCTATAAAATGAGGAAAAAAAAAATCAGATAAGGCAGTGCCATTTTATGGGGGGCATAATCAATCACTGAAAAATATACAGATATGTAGGAATCCTTCTTTCTCACTCCCTGAGGACTTTATAGGTCGAAACTTGTGCCGGGAATTGACACAGCAATGGTCCGAGGGATCCGAAAAGCTCACGCTTCATGGCTCCTTCCCCACTGCAGAAGCCAGATGAAATCTCCGTGGCACAGCGTGTTTTCTGCATTATTGTTTCTGCCCTCATTAGGATGATCAAAAACCAACTCCCACAGCAAAAGTCTGCTTCCTATGCCTCTACTCAGTAGCTTATGCACAGATTTATGCATGAATTAATAATCTAGTCCTTCAGCTCAGGAAAAAAGCCTTTTGTACTTCAATCTCCAGAGATTTCTAAATTCAGACCCTGCAGGTAACCAGTGTAAAAGTAAAATTAGAACATTCCAGACCAGAGCCCAAGTCTATTTCTCCCACTTCTACACTGAATTACTAAAGCCGATCAACAATATTCTGATAAAAATGCTGATTCAAGAGAACAAGAAATATTCCTTGAGAACACGTTTATTCTGCTAAAACCCTCCTCAGAAGCCAGGCGGGCAGGCACTCCCCGCTGCCCGACCAGCTGGCTAGCCTGGCTGGCTTCTTTCCAGCTTGCCTACCAGCCGGCCAGGCAGCAGGCCAGTGCGCCGGGCAGCCCCTGGCTGGGGAAAAAACACATTTGCAAAAAAACTGAAACAAATTGTTCCGTTTTGCCTGAAGTTTCACCACGTCGGTGTTCTGTTCCAGCATGGGATGAAACAAAATGTCAACAACCCAGAATTTTCCACAAAACTGAAATACTCTTTTCTGGCCAATTTTAGTCACAATCTGTATTTGTGCTGTTATTACTGCCTCTCCACAAAGATAACTGTGCCTTACAATGTCTACTTCAATTCCACTTCAGAAGCATGGACTTGAAGACAATTATTATTGAGGAATCAGTCCCATGTTGATTAAATTAATCAAATTTCTATAAATAACATACAACATGATAAAATTCTGAGTATCTGAAAAAAAGGGTTCAGTATTTTAAGACTGTTACACTTAAATACTGCATTCTGCAAGACTTTTTATAAAATATACCTCTTCAGTCAGCTACTCGGTCGATTCTGCTGCTTGTAGTACTAATTTCACAGCAGGACAGACTGTGACCAGAGGGATATTTTTCAAGGACTTTGTCATCATGCATACGGTGTTATTCTATTAATCTATTCCCTGGAGAAATAACAAAGCACCTGGATTTCTAATTGCCACTGTACCAACCTAATGAGTGACCAGTAACGTAGACTGTTCCCTGCTATTTGTAAAACAACCTCCTCCAACTTGAGAGATCTGGTCACCTTTTCATCCTTCTATATATCCTAACTGTATCAGAAATGTAGTTGTGAGTATGACTATTGCTCTAATTAGAGGACCTACTACTAGAAATTAAATGCATTACCTCATGCCAACACTTTTTGGATCTTGATAAAGACGAAGTCATAGAGTTCAGTAGATAATTCGTTCTCCCAGGCTGCTAATTTATTTCATGTTGCTCTATCAGCAGTTGTATAGCCTTCTGCCCACTCCCACTAGATCTAGTTTAAGATCAAACCTGATTCAGCTGTCACATTGCTCAGATGATTTTTTTTTTTAAGTACATGTAGAATAGAATTTTCTTCATTTATACAAAATCATTTATTCAGCAAAATGTAGCAGAAGAACTGGACAGAAATGGAAACCAGTCATTAATGTGAATTTTTTAAAGCAGGTCAAAGGAAGTCATCCTTATTGTACATCTATATATTCCAGGAGATTTCAGCCTGTTTTCATCAATAAAAAAGGCAACAAATCCAAAGTCATCTTTTTTTTTAAAAAAAAAAACAACACGTCGATCTCCTATCAATTTTATGCTTGTATTGCTCTTAGCACATGATTTTGAAGAGGCCAAAGTTACGTAGATACTTTCAGCTACAAAGGCTTTCCAAGAGACTTCAAGACACACAGCCTTAAGTTTCCTACTCAGAATAAAAAATGTTGAGGTTTCCCTATATAGATTTTTAACCTGATGAATCCAGCTATTTTTCTAAAGTCGACATCTTGTTTAAAGCACAAAACCAAAATTGTCATTGTTCTTAAAGAACTGCTTTTTATTTTTTTAAGCCAAAGAATTTTTCTTCTCAAAGGACAGTAACAGCCTTTAATGATGTTCTACTTCCCTTCCCTTTAATTACCTCTCTCCAAAAGAGCTCAAGACACTTCTGGTTCCTCTGAAGTAAATTCCTTTATGCACTAAATTCATGCATTCCAATTTAAAAAAAAAAAATCTCACGTTAACTAATGGACACATTAAAGAAAGAGAAGATAGCGAATCCATCAAACAACAAAAAAAATTTATGAATTATTAATCCTCAGCTGAAGAATTTCTAGGTGAAGACTCATAATTCATCTTTTTCAATGAAATAGTTTGTGAAGAAGAAATTCCATTTTACTACCGTTTCGTTAACACCTTACATTATAGTCTACTATAAGTTAACTACTTCAGCCATCGGTTTTCCAGCATTATTCCTTACATTTATTTCAAGCACTTTAGCTCTTTTTGTTTTCAGGAAGCAGATGGAGGAACCTTCAGACTGAAAGGGCAGAAGACTGATTTAGAACAAATCAATAAAGTAAACGGCAACCAATTGTCAGGGCTGGATGTTATTCCCCAGAGTTTATAAGGAATCAAAACAATGAATCGTCAGATCATCAACTGACATGCAAAATGCCATTTAAAGCAGCTATAGGATTAATAGCATGGAAAGCAGTAAGAGTGGCATGAGTTTACCAAAACAGTTGCAAGGAATGCAGGAAATTAAAGTACAGAAATCTGATCTCTGCATAGATAAATTGTAGGATTATATTAAAGCACAAAATTACTAAACACAGGATAAAAAAAGGAAAGAGTGAGACTTCTGTGGAGGCAAGTAATGCTAACCTCTCTTTAAGCATGTTTTTAAGGAGCTGGCAAGAAGGTGAATAAAGGAGGTACTGTTAACAATGCATTTCGATTTCTATAAACTTTTCTATAAGGTTTATCATCTAAACTATCTTGGGATATGAGAGGAGGTTATCTGATGAAGTCTGAAGGGCAGAATAAGGACTGCTTTCACAATAGACAGCCATAATTATTAGAAGTTACCTTTGCTGGAACCGGTGTCATTCAATATATTCATAAATGATCTAGAAATAGCAGAATGAAAGTGGTTTTGAATTATTTGAAGTACTCAAAACCCACTGTAGAGAGCTGCAGAAAAAATCTTATCATCCTGTACAACTTGTGATAAAGACGCACACCAAGTTCAGTGTCTGTAAATGCAGAACAACATACATGGGGCAATGATGGCCTAATTATGAATAATGGTAGTCTAAAGAAACTCTCTCTGCCCAGAAGAGATCGAGTAATTTTGAATAGCTATACAAAACACATACTCAAATAGACAAAGGATTAAAAGAGTACAAACCAAAACATTACAATTTTTATCTTAGTCCCAGTTCACCTATATTTTGAAAACACTTTTGAATTCTAGCTCCTCACTTGAAAAAAAAGAATAAAAGTGAACTGGAAAAAGATTAAGGCAAGTTATCAAAGCTTCTGTAGAGGAAATATTAAATGAATTGGCAGAAGAATTACAAAGGAGGGGTATCATAAAAATCCGTCTAATCATGACAAGCATAGGAAAAGCAAATAGTGAAGGATCATTCCTTTCTCTTATCACAGAAACCCAAAGGTCACTAGTTTTGAGCTTTTTGGTAGATATTTTAAAATGAAGGGAAGTGTCTTCCTCTTACAACTGTGAAACTGTGGCACTCAATGTCACAGCATGCTGTGGAGATAAAAAGTATGAATTATCTCCAATAAGTAATTAAACAAATTCATGGACTAGAAGTCCATCAGAATCTTTTAACTATATTGACGTAAATACTAGGTATGTTTCTAAAGGCCAAGGTTGGCAGAAACTGAAGTTTTATTGCCGTATTAACAGATATTACCGTACCGGCTTCATTCTTGCATTCTTTCAGTGCCTGGTACTGGCCACTATCAGAGTGGCTATACAGATAAGTTGAACTGCAAGTACTGTCTTTATGATCAAGAGGTATTTAGAAGTGACAGGCTTGATTTGGGTTCTCTAAATATTCCTCTCTCCTCCCAACCTCAAACTCTGCCACAGTTACTATATGTTAATTTCTTTTTCCATATAGAATTTATCTCTGCATATTTATGCCTGCACAAGAGCTATGTGCTGTCTGAGAAGTGGACCAAGCCTTCGCCCTCATGCTCCTGGATTAAATGAGTTATTTAATCAGCATATTTAGATCTGGACCCTTCAGGAGATGATCTTGTGGTCAGCCATTGTCAATGAAAAGAAATACCAGAAAGAACTCAAAATATTTTCCATATTGGTTCACCACAGTTTTCCATCCCATTCTGTTTAGAAACCCTGAGTCAGCACCTGGAGTACCTTGGGCTCTGTGGAGATGACACAGAAGCTGAAGATCAGATCCTTGAAAGTCTGAATGGGATTCTCCTGGCTCTTACTGAAGATAGCTAAGTATCACTCCAGATCACTATTTAATCATTTGCAAAATCCGAAAGCATTCACTGGAGGTTTTTGTCCATTGTGATAGTCTTTATTACAAGGATTGACTGCTGCTGGAACTATAGCTGTCCTCAGCCTGTTTTGTTGTTTTCCTTTCTCTTTGTACACTTGCAAATCTACCTGTGACCAGATAAAGCTACTGGTCATTAAAACACCTGAAGCTGCAGAGAAATCCAAATTTAATATTCTATTTACTACAAAACAAACTCCTAAGATTAAATTGGGGTGACCCTATCAGGTCAGGAATTGAAAAAGTAGTTCCTAGTCTCCTTATAAGAAAGTCTTTAAGGTCTCTGCACATTCTCCTGAAATGACATAACCCTGCATTTATCTGAATCTCCTGGCAAATGGTGACTTACTACCTTAAGGACAATTAGCCATATTTTTGACAAAAAAAGATTAAGGGAATTGACTGTTTGAATTGGTAGTCTAATAAAAGATGTTATGCCTACCTACAAAATTAATTGCTAGGCCACACCTCAGGAATAGAATCTTAATCCTTGACTTCCCATGTCTTATGCAAGAATCCTTTTATAGTCAGAGAAGATGAGACTGCTTTCCTCTTTGCTTTGCCACCTGTGCTTCAATTCAACATGAAGCAGAATAATCAGCTGGAACTACACTTGCTGCAATTCAAGCAGATGAATGCTCCCATATATTTAGGCTGAGACAGCCTTTAAGTACCTTGTTAAATCAGAATCCTTGGATCCCACAGAGATCCACTCAGAACTCTAGGAAATAAAGCAGCACGTAAATAAACAGTTGCAAGCCTACTGCATGTATTGTTAACGCTCTTATCATTACAGAGCAGAGATCCTTCAGCCTACTCAGAGAGAGCGGGATCTTCCTAACTTTGGCAAAAATCCTGAAGGGCAACCCACGGTGTGCAGTGAAGGCAGCCCAGGTGCTTTCAGAGATAGCCAAGAATGGTAGGTTGTACTAAAGTGTTACTACAAGGCATATCACAGCACATTAGCTCTATGTTTCCACTCTTCAGTTTTGTTTCATGGCTACCAGCTATTGGTCTTGCAGTTGCAATTGTTTTATTTCAACATGGCAAAAAACCCACAAGTCCCTCTCCTTTACCTACACAGAAGAAATGAAGAAGCCGTGTATAGAAGCAGATTTGGTTCTAACATTGATACCTTTGCTGGAGAGCACAGACCAAGAAATGTTGCTTCATGCTGGGAGGGCTATTGGCCGTATCTGTTATGATAATCGTAAGTACCGACTTGAGAGAATCCTATTTTCCCTAGCTGTAAGGCATTATTTTATAAAGCATTGTAACCTGTAACTCAGTAATTTTTTTATGTGACCTGAGCACACAATGCACTTCAGCCTCCAGTTAGATATACAATTCACACAGCTCAAGACACCAGGCTGAAATGCATCCCAAACACCTCCTAAACTCTGGTTTTCCCCCTATATTTTTTACTTCAAGGTGACACATCTTTGTCAGAACTGCTCTGCAACTACAAGAGTAGCAGAGCCTCGTACATATCTTAATTTTGTAGAACTGCCTTGGGCCCAAATACTGAACGGCTCTCTCTTCTTCCAAAGTAATAACAGCATCTGTAAAGCAAAGCACTTTTTAAAAACTGTGTCAGAAGAAACATACTCTAAAAAATAAAAAATACTAAGATAACTATGCAAGGAATGGTCTTCTCTGAGGACAACTCCTTGCATATAGGAGATCTTTGTGCTCCAGATTTTTCCATAAAGCCAGTACACTAGCTTGCCTGCTGGTCTCATGAATTAAACCCTTTTCATTTACTTGCCCCAACAGTTTAAGATTTTTCTTTTACCTTTAATTCCCAGACTGACCAAAAATATTTATTGCATACCGGAGATAATATGGAACTTTTTACCCAGTATCTTCTATCCCTCTCCCTCTGCCTTCAACCTACCTTCTCTTATCTTTTCAGTGTGAACCTGTGCAGCTTTATCTAGAAAGCTATGGGTTTGCCTCCCTGCACTGTTCCTATGAAATTCAAGCATGATAGGTACCTGGTACAGATTCTACTAGCCCCCTGCAAATTAGATATATTTGCCAAGGAATGCCACATAATAGTTTGAAAAAAAAGCTTCCCCATATGATTACATGGAAGCCTCATGCAACTATTGTACACCAGCATTATGACAGCATATGGCCATACTGCAAATCTGCTTCGCTTCCCTCAGAACACAGGCCCAGCATAGATTTGACAAGATGATGCTGACTATAAGACACATGCTTTAATAATTTCTAACACAGCAATAGACACATCACAGAAAAATTAGCTTCACTGATTCCCTGTCTGAATTACAATTGTATATGCTACAATAGCACCCAGATGATTTCTGGTGTCTGTCATACATGCTGCCATCCAAGTTGCAGTCTAGCTCTCAGCAAGACACCGCTGCAAAAGCAGTGTCATTGTACTGTTAAGCAACCATCACTTGTACTTCATAGTTCTTGGCATTCTCAAAATCATTTTAAATACTAAGCTTTCATTCATTACAAGAAAAAGTACAAAACAAAGACAAGAGTTATCAGTGTTTTCCTCAGCAATTCTGCATGTGGATGGAGACAACTGTAGTTAGTGTACTAGAAGCGGGACCAAATTAATTTTTACTTACTGTACTTTGTTGACTTCCCTTAAGTCACGTGAATTCACACCTGCTTGAGAACCTTACTCAGGCTATAAAAATTCCAAAGATTGCTTGAATTCAAGCACTCCAAGACTCCCTAAATGTTAAGCAACTAAAATTCAAAAAACCAGAAGAAGATGATCCCCCTGGATGAACTTTAAAGCAGGCTGTCTCTCAGTGGTATCTTATAATAGCCCAGGTATTGGTACAGTGTCTTGTTTTACCAAGGATTATTTTTAAGAAACAAAAAAGAATCATTATTCTAACTTGCAAAAAGCAGGTATACGGACATTTGCTATGAGTCAGAACACTGTTGACCCCTGAAAGCAGAGTCATCACCAGACTGTGCTTTATCTTGGGTTTCCAGTGCCTTCCATCTCCCTGCCCTTCAGAACGAAAGAAGCCATAGGATAAGGCTGAGATACCCATTCCCTGAGAGAAATAAGCCAACTGCCTGTTCCTCACTCGATTTCCAGGTACATACCACGAGTCCATCAGAACTCGCTTTAGAAGCTGCCCTAGTAGTAGAGATGCTCATGCAAATTGCCCTTATATATTTTTACAGTGCTTAATTCCTCAAGTCAAAGTAGATCCAGGTTTAGCAAAACTCCGCCCCAGACCCTCATTTCCCAGACACACGCATTAGCCTGAACCCACAGCATAAGCGCTGTACAAATTCTAACAGTCTGAGAAAGAACCAGATTATTTTGCTGCAAAGCATCTCAGTTGGGCACTTTTTATTGATTTAATTGGTCCTTCCTTAATCACCTTTAACTTCTATGCTTACTATTACTAGGGGATCTTCAGGAAGAGCTGGTGAAGGTAGGAGTAATCACATCACTAGTCCGAATACTAACCGATTATGCAGAGAGTGAACCACTTGTCCATGTTGATCTATTGGCCTTATGCAATCTTGCAGACCTTGGTAAGTAAATGATTTGGTATCTCAGAGCAAAATATCATCTTCACACTGTCACTGCCTTCCCATGTACATGCAGTGTTGCTTTGTTTTGGGGTTTTTTTGTGGGAGTTCACTTTTGTTGGGTGATTGGTGGGGGCAGGGGTTGGCTTTTTTGGGGTTTGTGTTTTGGTTCTTTTTTTAAACACTACTGATACTTAATCACGAACTGACCACAGTATTTGTACTGGAGAAACAGCTACTTTTTCCTGGAGTACCAGCAACTGCTGGTACTATATTAAAACAATTAAGATTTAATACAGCTTTTGACCCAGAAAAAAAAAAAGCATAGAGGGCATAACTTCTTGTGGTAAACTGGCAGTTTCAACTACTTCAGATATGGTATATTAAATACTCATTTATTAAAAATTTATTTCTATTTATTAAGTTTATTATACCTTCATGAAACAGCTTCCCTTTTCATTTACACAACTCTCAAACCAAAGGCATCTCCACTGATTTAAAATACATCTGCCCTACTTTACACAAGTTGTAAGTAGTGATGGAAGAAAGAGACCAAGTAGGAAAATGTTACCACACTTTGTATACGGTCTGACTACAGTTTGATCTACTCCTTCCTGCATTTAGGGGGAGAGACAGGGAAGAGGGTATGCTATCAGACTGTCACATCATCCTCTAAGCGAGGTCTGTCCTTTATACATCTCTTACATTACTTCATACCATATTCCATTCAAATGTGTTCTATGTCAGACAGCAGCAAGCTTTAAAAAAAAAAATTTATCTTTGTTAACATAAATCTTGCAGATATTTAGGATCCCAGCAAGACTAGAACCATCTAATCAAGGCAGAAAACATACTACTATAGCAAACCGGCATGTGTCAATTTGACATATTAAATAATCATACTACAGATGGATTTATAAGAGTCAGTGGAATTAAGCCTGGCTTAATTTGGCAAATATAAGGTCACGGCTACAGGAACTACACAAAAATAGCGTTGAAGAAAGGTGGAGGGGAGAAAGGATGGAATAGAGTTTTGCTGTCTCAGTGCTGTCCAAAGGGACAGAAGCATCTATAAAAACAGAAAAAGTGTTCAAAACCAAAGTAGTGTCTAATTACTTCCAATTATAGGGAGATATGCTTAACATTTAATCAGATAAAGGAGCATTGAAAATCCTGACTTTATCATATACACAGATACAGCCAAGGAAGCTCTAAGCAAGACAAAGGTTGCTGAACAGCTGGTGAAACAACTGAGAAGAGCACAGAACCACGAGAGGTTAGAAATTGTCTTTGAGGTCCTGCAAGCACTTGCAGAAAATGGTAAGGCTCCTTTCAGCTTGGGGAAATGAGGGGAGGCAGGGTACTGGTACTTAGCTTACGATCTGGGTTCCGAGTTTGCCATGGGATCCTACTAATGGAACCAGCAATCCCATCAGTGGAAATAAGCCACGAGAACATACAAAATCCTGGCCTGAGCAAGACTTTGAAGCTTAATAGGCGAGGCAACAAAGAAAGGAGGGAGAGATTAGCATTCCACTATTTCAGTGGATCCATAAAATAGCAGATTCAAACCTATATTCTCCACGGTGTGTTAACAAGAAAGCAGACTAGACAGATTGTTTTTTATAAAAAATGACAACCAAATATCGTAGAAGATGTCTATTCTAGGCAGAGGTGTACCTGATACAGATTTTAAAGAAATGAAAACTCATGACTGGCAATACAAGAAATGTCAAAGATCAACGCAGAAGCTTTGCTCATTCTGCCTTGGTGTCATCCTAGCACCAGACTGTCTGTTACAAACAAAACCAAACAAGTGACTGCACCTGAAAAAAGACAGGCTAAAGTTCAAGGATTTAGCTTCCTAGTTTGAAACACTTCAAAGACCCAAGAAGCTTTTAGTGTGCTTTTACTGTGATCTCTACAGATGCTCTGAAAGTGCAGCTGGTGGAGGCAGGTGTGCAAGAGGTGCTGTCCGAGATCCTGCTGAGGCTCCAGGGTAGTTCACAAGCTGAAGATACGTGCATTGTGAAGGCTGCATCAGATCTCATTGTCTCTCTGCTTCTTGGAGGTAAAAAAGGGAATATTGACAGTCCAGAAACACAGAGAAACAACACCAAGAAGTCCCTTTAGCAGAGGAGTTGCCATCTGCTCTGTTGCTTTTGTTTCCTTAACAGGGACACATCTGCAACCTGTTTCATAACACTTAGGGGAATTCTTCTCAGACACCACACTTTTCCACTTTTTATAGGAGCCTAGTGCTCACATTGCCATGCTTCCCTTCAAGCATATACATATGTTGCCTCAGGTCATCTAATACCACTGCGACTGCTCCAGTGCAGAACGCAAACACAAGCACAAGAACTTCAGGCCATTATAGCTGTACCTGTGGTTGTCAGGTCACACCCTGCTTCTACAACTTTCCTTTCAAAGCTGCCTTAAGAGCCAGTTTTAATCTGATTATTAGCTTTAAATTTAAGTTCACACGGTACTGAACGACTCATGTTTCCTCATTCACTATTCCAAATCGGTGTACCTACTTTGAATGTTTGGATTAACAAACGAAATGTAAGAACTTTCTTGTAATGCAAGTTCTGCGTCTATTAGGAACAGACTATACACATTGCTGACCTAGATTTTTCACTAAGTCTTTAAGCTGATTCCAGGAACATCATAAAAATGCTGAAGACCCAACAGCAACTTAGTTTAGGTGGCCCTGCTACGTTGTATTTTAGGCAATACAGATTAAAGAATAAAACATCAAGAACTGGACAGTTATACCACATCCCACCACCCCCAATCCCAAAGCAACCAACAATTTAAAGGTCTTAAAATGTTAACTATAACAAGTCTTCAAGTCATCATTGATTCAAACCTCCCCAAGGACGGACAGAACAGTTCGCTTGGGGGCTATTATAAACAGACGTGAGATGTTCTCTCTATTTATCATGCCACGGATAAGTACATGCTGAAGTTTTTTGCTAAGGGACGTGGTATCATCTCCCAGAATGTTCGTACGTGCATCACATCCAAACACATGCAGCTACAGAGACAGGAGCAACGGCTACTGCTGATTTCACAAAAAATGGTACGGTTGGCTATTCCCTACCCTTCAAAGATGGAAAGCCACTGTTTGAGTGGAGAGAAAAGCAACACTATTAGATTTCATTGCTCCCTAGCTCTGCAACAATAACATTCTTGTTTTTCTGCAGACTGGAGGCTTGCATACCTTTAAGTCACAGATGGTAATGATATTAAAGTAGTTTGAGGGGCACAACTGTGAAAAATGTGGTGGTCAGGTATGGAAGCTTTTGCACTTTTTTTTTTCTTCCCTAAATCACACATTGTTAGAGGGGAGGCTCTGGAAATGTTTCATGGCAAATACATTTGTTAAAAAAAATATATATACAATTATTGGTGGTTTATGTTTTAAGTCGCTTTTACGAAGGTTACTCAGACACAGCAGGGGAAAAACTAAATCTCAGGAAAAGCCATTTTATCTTTCACACTTTCCTATTACAGAAAGCAATGAGCCTTTATACTATGCAGAGAGAAACAAGG
The DNA here is from genome assembly GCA_031468815.1 of Morus bassanus. Taxonomy (NCBI): domain Eukaryota; kingdom Metazoa; phylum Chordata; class Aves; order Suliformes; family Sulidae; genus Morus; species Morus bassanus. Next base: position 12,998,060 of record CM062583.1, read on the forward strand.
AGAGACTCTCATAAACAGACTCCTGGAAGGCATGCTGTGCTCAATCACTCAGCAGAAGATACCCCACCATGTTTTCTTTCCTTTCTCACTGATAGGTACTGTACTGGGTTCAAGAAGGAGCTTTTTCGACATTGCTCAACTTTCTGCATTCATATGAGCTTATCATAAAAGACTCCCTCACATCTGTCTGAATGTTTAGCTAGTCAGTCTCAATTTTTTTTTTTTTTTAAAGCAAGCTATCATACACACATCTCTCCACCTCCCCTCAAATCCCTTCCAGATTCCCTTTCTTCCTTGTCTTATACCTTGCTCTGAATCAGCCATTGTGCATCTTGATTCTACAAAGGCCACAGAAATGCTCTTGGTGCCTTTAAACTGGCTATCTTCAATTTATTCAGCTGAATGGCTTGCTTTGTCACTCACTCTTCTCCCTCCATCTCCCCCACAACCCCATCAGATGTTTCATGTAGAAAAAGTGAATAATCCCTTTCAGGTCCCAGTATGTGCCCCTAGATGTATGCACAGCCTTTAATCTAAGGGGAAAAAAAATCCTATGGAAATCTGATCTCAACAAAATACTTCTGAGGCAGTGAAAAGATGACAAACAGCTTCTGCAGCTATGAAAGTGGCTGTTCCTATCAGACTTTAACTATAAGCCATTAAACTGAAGGTTATGCTGCTATCCAAGCAAAAATCCATAGGAGAGAGAACCAATTTAGAGCTCTGTGACAATCAAAGCAAGGCAACCACTAATGGGTTCTGCCTTTACTACAGGAGAAAAAAATGCTCTGCCATTCTTTGGTTTCAAAGGTAGGGGCAGGAGAGAAATTAAGTTCAATTAAGGTCAGTCTATACGAAGATCAAAGTATTTTGCCTGTAGAATTTTGTCAGACCAAAAGAGATGGTCTGTTCCTAGAGAATCTGGTCCTAAAGAGGACTAGGCAATTTTCCTCATATAGTCTGATCTCCAAAGATTAGGACCAGCCAAGAGAACGTTTGAAGAATCACAAGCAGAAAACATCAGCTTTAGAGAACGTACGCATAAATTGATATAAAAAATTTTTGCGTGAGTAGAATTCAAACTGTTTCACAGACTGACAGTTCTTTTATGAAAATATCCACTTACATTTGACAAATTCTTATTTAACATATGTAGTAATACAGGGGAAGAAGTATGCTACTAACTGAAATGCTAAGATTAAATGAATAGCAAGCATTGGTTCAAGAGACAATATGGAGGAGTTTCTACTACTTTGGGGTGCAAATAACATTCAAACTAGCAAAGGTAGAACAATTTTTAAGTGGTATACACACAAAACTTAGAAATCTGTACATCTTAGGCATGCACTTAGTACCATGAGAAGCCCCTAAAGCTACTCTTGGCCAGATTCTGTGTTTGTATGAAATCTGTATAGTTCCATGGATAATTGTTTACCCCAGGTGAAGAAGTGGTGGCCTTATATAGCACTCACACTGTTTTGCCACGTTTTAACAAACACCATTCACATGGTAACAGCACAGCAATAAGGAAATGTTGACTGGTGTCAGGAATATGCTTCTCTTGAGGTACAATAAACTGCATAGAATACAGAAAAATGTTTGCCAAATGGCATCTTCAAAACACTTCCTTCAGGAAGAATGCAGACCATAATATGCAGGGTTTCCTTTTGCTCTTTAGGATAACACTTTCTCATTTCCTATCAAGGTGAGCTAAGTAGTTTCTGAGAACAAAAGGGCTGTCACCTTTGCAGAGCAAGTTCTGAAAGAGAGAGGCAGACATACAGACATGCACTGACAAAATATTGCAGAGCACGTACTGGGCAAAATAGTGGTTCTTTGGAATGTACAAATCTGCTCTTTCACCAGCATCAAACAGATCAGAACTCTCTAGGTTGACTCATTTTCCTAGCTTCATATGAGTGCAACACAATTAGACTTCTCATTTCAGGAAGTGGGTTTCTCAAAACAGGCAAGAAAAACCTAGGCCTGATTCTTTCGATGATTAGTTAACGACAAATTACTTGACTGAATACAAGGAGTCACAGCATAAAACACTAGTAATCAGACTCACCGCTGCTGGATAAGATCCCTGGTCTCACAATAGTCTCTTAAACCAGTAGAATAGCAAAATTGAAGTATTAAAGCTACCCTGTGGAGAAATGGAAAATGCCACCAATATTCCACCACATATATAGTGGAAAATAAAGCCGTATTGAGGAAGAAATTGACTGGAGAACCTATGGTTTTGAATTTGACGGTGACTGGCCCTAGAAAGCTCTCTCAAGCTAAGCTTTAGTAGAGGGTGTCTCAGCATCAGTTCACAGGTGGCTGATGCCCACTTATCTCTAGAAAGCTGAAGGTTGTAAAGAACAATGCAGTTTCAATGCACAGTCTCAATCTTAACAAGACATGAAAACAGTCAAGGCAAAGACTCCCTGAATTCTCAATTTGCATCATTAATTTCTATCACTGTGTTTCTTATCTCTCTCACCTGCTTGGTTTTGCCTCTTTCCTCAGATGGCAACTGTGCACGAATGGTACAGTTAGGAGTCATACATCAGCTTCTGGATCTTTTGGAGAAACATGTAGAGAGTGGGGATGTCTCTGTTCAACATGCCGCACTCAGTGCACTTCGAAACCTTGCTATACCAGGTACAGAGTTTGAAGACAATTGACTTATTGTGATTCTTTGCAAAGATGAATCACTTAATGGAAATCCGTGCAGCATTTTCCAAGTCACCAGTTCCAGGTCCTTGTATTTTGAGGGGCAATTGACATTTTTCTCCCCTGCAGAGACATATATGTTTGAATAATTCATCAGGACTTCTCATCTACATAAAGGGTCTAAATATAATAGTGTGATCTCATTGCCAGCTGCTGAAATGGTTTCATATTAACAGCATACAGCAGTTCAAGACAAAAATGCAGAACAGGGTTTATAGCTTAAAACACAGAGTATGGGGTAGAGCTATCGCATCACAGTCGGTAGGGATTTCATAAATCTGTTCCTCTTCTATAAAGCCAACATTCCTTGCAAATTTGGCCTTTGTAACACACTTAAAAACTACAATACTTAGAAGGAGCATATAAGAAAGATGGGGACAGACTTTAGTAGGGCCTGTTGCAATAGAACAAGGAGTAATGGTTTTAAATTAAAAGAAGGCAGATTCAGACTAGATATAAGAAAGAAGTTTTTTATTATGAGGGTGGTGAAACCCTGGCACAGGTTGCCCAGAGAGGGGGTAGGCGCCCCATCCCTGGAAACATTCAAGGTCAGGTTGGACGGGGCTCTGAGCTACCTGATCGAGTTGAAGACGCCCCTGCTCACTGCAGGGAGGCTGGACTAGACAACCTTTAAAGGTCCCTTCCAACCCAAACCATTCCAGGATTCTAGTCTTGTGATCTTTTGTTAATACACAGCAGAAAATTGTGTCGCTTCTCATCTCAAATTTACTGCTTCCATGCGAAAGTGCAATTCAGGCCAAAAATGTTTTGCTAGAGACTTAACAGTACGGAACCCTGCAACACAGTCCTCACACTACTATACAGCACTCCAGAGAAAAGCATGACACCAATGCTATTTTCTGAAAATAAAAAGAAGTTGTCTGCCAATTTTATTATTATGTAAGCTAGCCAGCACGCTTGGTTTAACAGTTGTATATGTAATCATGGCTTTGAACAATTGAGAGCTCCAGAATATACTAGTTGCTACTTTGCCTCTACTACTTGCTTTTAAAGCCTGATACACCCTCATTTCTTCTTGCACATAGCTTTCTTCTGAACTTCACCTATTTCTTTCAACTTATTTTTTATACGTTCAAGTAATTTACTTAGTTTGGCTTACAGTATTATCACACTCTGGATCATAATAGCCAGCCATGTCTGTCTATTCAGTATTTTAATAAACATAGTATTTCACACCATAAGCCCCTCACTGCTTCTATATATATTTTATTTCTCTGTGAATAGATTTTCTACCACCATTCACATTAGCAGAGAGAGACCTGTGCAATTGCTTTCTGGTGCTAATAGAGTATGCAGTATTTTGACCAAGCATGCCAGCTACCTTACACCAGTTACAACCTAACATAGAGCTATTAGAAGGTAATCATAGAATCATGAAAAATCAAGACAGCTATCCAGCTGAAATTAGGAGAATAATTTAGTAGGCAAAATATAACTATCTTTATTAGAATGACAAGATGGATTTTTTTTCTATAAGCCTACGGGTGTTCCACAATTAGTTCTCATTGACTTCACTCCTGCAATATGTACAATAGGATTTCACGACTACAAGCAGCAAAGATACCAATTAATCTCATTTGAAAGATAGCAATTTTGTTGCAGTTTCCCTCGACACCAAGTAGAGATGATCACATTCTAAATCACAACAGAACCTGTTCCTCAACAAATATCAAGGCCCACTTTTTACAATGCCAAGCCCAGGCAGTCCTTGGGAGTTCCTTAATAAAGCAATGAACACAGCTGATCTTGCAAAGATTATAGGATCTAAAACTCCAGAAAAATAAGGTTGCAACCTACAACGTCACCCCTGTATCACTGCCTGCTACCCACAGTACCAGTAGATCTTAATGTTCTTTGCAGCTGTACTTTAAAAGCCTTAACTCTGAATTATAAAATATCAATGTATCAACACATAGTCTATTTTGGTTATCTGTTCTGTTCAAGTCTATTACAAACCATTTTAGACCTTTCCAAGTGTGTGGGCAATGCAGAGCACTTAAAATGCTATTCCTACACTGTGCTTTTCCTCATCAATTCATAAACATATCAGAATATGGAAGCTGTTAAGACATTCCCTCACAATAATACATTGCTTCTAGAAATACACAAACTCTACCACTTTCAACAATAGAGTCGGAGGAGAGAGAAGGAGAGAGGAGAGAGGCCTGAGTGCAAATCCAAATAAATCATAAAATAAAAACAAATTAAATATGGGCCAACACTTGCAAAAAGGCACAGGGGAAGTCTTCAATTCAAGCAGTGATCTTAAAAGAGAACAGGTGCTTATACAAAAAACTGGAAAAAGTCATTATGTTCTAGCAAACGGAGTCAGTCTGTGACACTGAAAAATAAGGACATTAAAAGCAAGTTACTTAACAGTGTCTGCTTCTCAATTTGCTCAATAAGAGGAAGGAATAGAACCATTTTCTCCCTAATTTCACTCTCCTGTCATTCCCCCACCCCTCAAAAAAAGGCATGCAAAGGATGGAAAGAAAACTGCTCTGGAGGAAGCAGCTTTTGGTAGCACAGTCGAGCAGCATTAGGACTCTTTCCAGACAAGCTTCATGACTGTTACCAGAGATTACTGCACTAACGACTGGAGACACAAGAATTAGGAGAGGAAAGCACAGAAACAAAGGCATGAACAACAGGGGATCAGCGAGCTCAAATACAAAAAGAAAATTCATTCACAACAACCATGGCCATGTAAATCACTTCTGCCACCCAGTTCAGTTAAGATGAGCAAGCACAGGAAAGGCTTGCTCATGTGAGTGGGTGAGTAGACAGATAATCTATTGCAATTAGAAGAAAGAAAAGAAACAACAATGCTGTGTTTATCCTCTTATGTACTGCACTCTGGGCAGGGCTGAGATCAAAAGTAACCAAAATATCACAACAGCAATTCCTAGGAAGTTTTTAGCTCAAAAGAGAAGCCTAAACCTAAAAGACAGGGTAGTCCTGACTTCATTTCTGAGCACTCTTAACAAGTCAGACCTTTTGCTAAGAGCAAAACGGAGTGTAAAATTCAGAACAACTGTTATGTCATATCTGTATTTTCAGATACTTGTGTAGTTACTGAGCTTCACATTAATGTCTTTTTTTCCATTTTCTAGTTGTCAACAAGGTTCAAATGCTGGAGGAAGGTGTGGTAAAACGGATTGAGGCACTTCTAAGGTCAGAGATGCCTCCTGTGCAGTTTAAACTTCTCGGAACACTACGGATGTTAGCAGATGATCAAGGTAGGGAATTGCTAATGTTTACTAACATCAACTCTACACCCCCCTCCTCCCCTTCCCCTGCAAGACAAGGTATGTGCAAGGAGACTACAGGCTAAGTGTCATGCTAACCTAATTCCACTCAGTCTGGAGAGGTTCCAACAGAGGTGATTGCCAGAGGCTGCAAGCCTTCCCTACTGACCCAGCCAGCCTCAGAGGTAGATGAGAAACAAACCAAATGGAAGAATCTGCAGTAGTCAGTGAGAAATGGCAAAGACCTAAAAGGAAGATGTTTTCCACTAGAGATATATCAGCAAGGCACGAGTGTCATCGATGGAAAAGAGTCAGGCTAAGGCTTTACAGTGCCAAATCACAGGAAAGCAAATCAATAGAAGAACTGGAGAATATAAAAGAATCAAAGGGAGCTGGGGTGGAGAGAGGCAGGAGAAATTAGTTTCTACCAGTCACACAGTCCCTCTATACACATTGCCAGGTTTATCTTGCTGGTGTGGCTCAAATGTTGGATTTACTTTGCACGTTGAAATACGGCATTATCTACTTGCATTTCTCAGTTTTACACAGAGGTGGGTATGCAAAGGCAACAATATTCACTCTGTGTATATAGTTGCGTTTTGAGAACACGTACGATGTCAGAATTATGTTAAGATCTACTACAATATCTTAATTTATCCTTAGACTTCTCTAGCTTCTTACCAGAGTATAACAGAAAAACAAGTGTTGTGGGGTTTCGTTTTTTTAATGATAAGTGTTCTAATTCTTTCACATCACCAGAGCAGCTGCTCTAGAACACTAATCGGTACAGACCACCTTGATGTGCAGGAGAAACAAGGAATAGGTCAAAAACAGACTCAGAAAAGTTATGACCATTTTGTGATGGGAACTGACAGCTGGTACAGAACAATTACAATCACAAATTCATCAGTTATATGAAAGGGGAAAAAACCTCTCTCCCCCACATTCCATGCTGCACTCATTTACACCACTGCAGACACCACTTTCATATGGCAGCCACTTATATCCTTTTTCAAATGACTATGCATAATATAAAATTTAGATCTAGCACTCATATTAATTTGCACTGATTCCAGTCCAGTAAAAAGCTGCTTTCATTTATATTTCACCATGGTAGGAAATGGACATTGCAAGATATACAGAAACTTCTTCCTCTCAGGCTTTGAAGGAAGTCATTAAAAGGTCATTTCTCCAAAGTTATACCTGAATTATGAAAGGGGAGACCATTTAGCTCTTAAAATTGAGACATCATAACAACATGGATCTAAATTATCAAACACTAAGTTACCTTTTTTTATTCAATGCTATTTACAAGTTTAGTATGAATTCGGAATTTGGCAGAAAACGGTACAACTTCTGAATCCGAAACAATAAAGACAAAGTGTAGAGTAGAAAAAAAAGATGTAAATTATTCAGTGTTTACCCGTTCCTGTCTATGAACACACAATTTTCCCACCTTTAATTACTTTGTTCTGTTTACCCATGAGCTAACATTGCCCTGAATTAACTCAGCCTGAAACTCTTATGAATACACATCTACAAGAAGCCTACACTAAATTAGTTAATTGCATTATCTAGTATAAATTCATTACTCTAATCATCACTGGACATGCCTACAAACTAGAAGAGGTAGGTTTCTAACTATAGAAAACTGCAGTCACGTCTGTCAGCAACGTCTCGCTAAAGAGACGTTAACATTAACTCCTGGTTTTTCCACTGTTTTGCTTCAGAAGAGAAGAACTTGTGTACTTCAACAGCCAAAGGACTTTTAGCACAACTGAAAGTTTAGTCATACACACAATCTAGACAAATTTAGCATTTTGTGAGTTAAAATGTCCTCCTGTTCCTGTTAAGAATAACTAATTGGGTTTTATCTCAAAGAGATCTATTGCTGGTAGACATCAGGAAGTGCCTGTCAAACTGGGTCAGGATGCTTCCTTTGAACAAACCTCTTAGACTGCTTCCATTCACCACCCTCTTACCTCTTTCAGCTTTCTGTACTAAACTGGATTACCATGATCTCCTCAGACTAACATGTTAACATCTGACCTAGAAACAAAAGCCTTTCTATTACAGGAGATAATATGCAGCTGGCTGTGCAATGACAAGTAACTCTTATCTCAAAACATGTTCAACTAGGCTAGAAGCTCCCAGATTCCTTGTGGGATTTTGATATGTGGATTGTTCCTCAACGTACTGGACAAAAGAAAAAAAAAAAAAGGAAGTGTCCGTCCTCCCTCATCTCCCTCCCCAAAACAGAAAGAGTATAGGTTGACTTACCTTTTCTGCAGTGTAATCATGCAGCTTATTGACACTGACCTTCTGGTGCACACTCTATTTGACCCTTTCCAGAATATCTCAAAACAAATGCAACAGGCAGAAAGGGACAGGTAAAGAAACAGAAGCAGGGTGATGCCCCTATCAGCCAAACCTATCCCTTCTGTTCTGGGTGTTAATGTTGGTTCTTCCTCAAGTCTTTGCTTCAGCAAAGCTTCAAGAGGCAAGTTTCACAGTATCTTAAAACTATGCAGACTTTTCCCCACATTTTTCCCTTTCTGAATTTGCTTCCAAAAGAGCAGGGATATCCCTGGTTACTGTCTTGCAGGCCTGGAACTATTTTAAATGACTGGAAAAGCAGAAAAAGTTTGGAAAAAGCTCACAGAGACTTAATAGCCCTTCTTCAGGAATGCACACTTCCCACAAAGGCCTTTATCACATTCTTACTTCTTCAGAGCATAACACACATTTCATGCTTATCTGCTCTGGTCCTCCAGCATCGAGGGGTGGGGGGCAGGCACGGGACAGGACTCAAGATGACCAAAATAAAGTCAACAAGAAAAACCCTTAATTACAAATAACCACATGAGACTCCTAAAATTTGAATTAAATCTTATAACCACAGTATATTTTTGCAAATAGAATAATTCTACATCAAAAGTGAGCATCTGTCCTGTACCTATTCTTGCCTCTCAGTTGCTACATCTGATGCCCAGTTGGAAGTACTGTGCATTTATATCCTCAGTTCAAGATTCATGACCAACTGGAACACATAGAAACATGCGTTTCAGCATTTCGGTTTGGCAGTTTACAAAACAGCTCTTTTGTGCACAAAGCCAAATGGGTGACCACCCAATTCCTGCAGAAAGGCAGCTTAAGTCGTGCACATTACTACTTTCTTATCTTTCTCCCGGTACGCTTCACTTCGAAGAAAATTCCAGTTGAACCAAGATGTAGAATTTCAAGTCTTAAGTATTGAACAGAATCAACTAACTGAAATTACTGAAGCAGTACGTACCAGGATGTTCTCAAGGCTGGACCCCTGCTTAACATATTCGGTTAGAATAGAGTATTTCACAGTTCTCAGCACCCTCATATCTGCATTTTTTTCCTTTGCTTAGAAATCACTTTCCACCAGTTAGTCACTTTTGATCCACAGCACTTTAAAGATACATTATTAAACTGCAATAAGACTCATGTGGAACCATGTGTTAGACTGATGCAATATTGAGAGAGCATGAGTAAAGTTCCTTTTGCTGCTGAACAACTAAGAGCTTTGGGAGTAGTCCCCTTGGTGGCAACAAGCCTTAAACCACAGCTTATCATTAAGAGTTCCACTTCTTAGAAAAAGTTACCTAGTGATGTTTTTTTTTCCAAATGTCAACCACACAGATTAAAACTTCCAGCAAGTCTTGAGATAGGGTTCCTGAAACACGGGGGAAGGCCAATTAAAAGGCTCCTCCAAACTCTGTAGGAAGTTTTGACAGTGCCCAATACATAGTTCAACACACATTCTCAAGACATGCAATTACAGACATGCTGCAATTCTGTACTAAGACTTGGCTTCCCACATGCTACCAACAGTAATTATCACCATTACTGAGAGCACTAAAACAGCAAGAACAGACTCTGAAGAGCCCATGATTACATCTGTGCAGGGCTCAAAGAGCAAGTGCAAGAAACCAAACAGGAAAGGGACAGTCCTCATGAAGATTTCAGTATAGCAACAGAATATTTGCTTTCAAAGCTACAAAGCTGCTCGTTTTAAGCCCTGTTTCAGCAGCCTCTTAAAAAGGCTAGGTCTATTGGAATAGCTTACTTTATTCTTTACCTCCAAGAGTTGCCCTAACACAACTGGCATTCCTCAGGTGAATATTTCCAAGATCCCTTAAAAGCCCCAGTGCTTTGGTTACAGCTCTTAAAGGATACTGAGCTCAGGCCTGTGGTCCTGGCTACTTCTACCTTCGCATTTCTGTGACAGGAAGACTGAGAAGTCTGATTTTTAATGTCTTCTGATGATGCTTTTCTCTTCAGCTGATGCGGCTGAAATCTTGGGCCAAGACCCCATGCTGCTCAACAGACTTGTGCAGTGGTGCAATGCTAACGACCACACCGGCATTCATGGAGAAGCAAATCGGCTGCTAGCATCGATCTTACGTCACAACAGATCCCAAGTACGAGAGCTATTGGTCTGATGTGTTTCTACTTTATCCTTCTCAAATATTTTTCAAACTTTTCAATATAGCTAGGTGTTAGGTATTAAACAGCACATACAGCTTTATCATTAAAGCCATGAAAGTTCACAGTAAAAAGCTCTCTAGTCTGCCTCAATGCCAATAAGGGGGAGTTAAGCAGGAAAGCAGTGCTCTCTGTGGCCACAGATACTGCAGAGAAACAAGCAACATGGTTACTTACTGTCACTTGTCAACTTTTACCTTGCTTGAGTAAGGCTTGACAAACGGTAAGTAGGTAGAGCTTTTCTATTTCTACAAATATGAGTTTCAAACTGCAAATTAAAATGGCAAAGATAACCCAGACCTGTCCCAAACATCAGTCCTCCAAAGCGCCCACTTATCCACCTAGTTAGTGATGGATGAATCTGGCATGATCTGCATCTGCTAGCATCTTAGAACGAGCTGTTTCTTGTAAATCATGGCATTATATACAAGCATCCCATCCGTGTTTTATTTTGAGATAGTGATAAAACTAGATACTATCTGCACAGGCTTCGATAAAGTGAAACTAACCATTGCTAGTTTGAAGGCTTGAAATGAAGAGTTGGAATAAGGTCAAACTCTTGACACAAACTATGTCTATTTTTATCTTACAGATATGCATATACATAATTGCAAGTACTGACATTCCAAGTAAATTAGACCAGCCGTAAGCAGATATGTATGATCAGTGCCAACAGAAATGTTATTTCTAGTCAGTTTACATTGCAGCAAGCAAATAATTTCCATCGATTCAGAGGCTGAAGAGTGCAATCTCATTTCTCTCTTCATTTTACTTTATTCCTAAGTCAAATTTTCATCTGTGATGTTTTCACTTTGCTTTAACAGGAAGTGGTCAAAGCCATCCAGGAGGCACAAGGAGTGAAGCATCTGGTTTCCATGACAACAAGCAAACATGCTGTCATGCAGAATGAGGCTCTGAATGCCTTGGCAATAGCATCTGCAATTGATTTAGGTATTTTTCTCCTAAAAGCATTTATTGTGCAAGATCCTCAATTATTAAGAAACATTGTCATGCTGTTACATCTACATAACATGTAAGAAAAAGCATGTTTCTTGTCTAGATTTAGCTCTTCAGCATGAAATAAAGGAGGTCAGCCATCCAGAAGATCACAAAAGCAACAGGTTGAAGATTTTTTTTTTTTTTTTAGGGTAGAGTCAAATGATCAGGTTGTTTGGACAGGCACAATCTGTTGAGTAGCATGGTATGATGCTAGAAACCTACAAACAAAAACTCAGAAGGAAAAGTAAAGGTGATGAAGACTAGGGGGAAAAAATGAGAAAGTCTAAATGAAGACAAAATTAAGGACAAATTATGGACTTGAATGGTCAATGAAGACTATAAACAGAGGAAGTAATCTTCAGAAGACAGACATTTGAATGGAGGAGAGAATAAAGCAGAAGCATAGACAAAAGGGCCTTGTAGAATCTGCGAATGAAACAAGTGGGAAAACTATAAAGGTTCTAACTACTCTTACTAAGCTAATTTTCAGAGATTGAGTAGATTTTTTTTCAGGTTTTTCCTGTATGACTGATCAAGTTTGAAAAAGGGTCTCAATTTATTAAAAAGAGTCACTACAGAAATCTACATACATCAAAAGATAAATGGAAAGAAATAGTCAACTTGAAATTTGGAATTTCTTATACCAACAAGCAAGACAGTAAAGAGCCCATGTTCCTGCCTGGCCCATCATTAAGGCTCTCAAGCTCTATTGGGCAACTAACATGAATCAACATTTCTAACACAGGTCATTGCAAATTTTAATCTATTATGGTTATCTTATACAATCTATAGTAAACAGGTTCTGTCTTCCAGAATGAGGCCAGTGAAGAAACACTGTACAGAATATAATACAGAAATTCTCCAGTACAGAAAACAGGTGCCCAGGACATCCCTGTACAGCCAACTTGAAATGAAGCCGGTCAGGAATGTTATTTTTAAAAAAAAAGCAAGCATGTTCACTTTCTAGCTTCTTTTTAGGTAACAGCTCAGGTATTCGTTTCCTTATTTTTCAGAAACCCTTGAAGAATCTTTTAAGGAATCACAGCTAGTCCAAAGTTTACACAAACTTCTACAAGATGAAAATACAAGTCCTGAGGTGAAATATAATTCAATGGGTCTTTTGTGCAGTCTTCTTAATTCAGGTAACTTCATTTTAAGTTTTCTGTGATGAAAGGATGGATATTTGTGATGAAAGCACAAGTGATTTCTGTTACTGAAATGTGCTGCTTGCAAGGTTGCAGTGAGTAGTAAAGGATATCAAAGAGGTTCATTCTTTACTGATCACCAAAAATCCCAGTCAAGTAGATTCTTTCTTTATGAAAAGTTGATTAAACCATCAGTTGAATAAAAAAAGAAAAGCTTTATTCCAGTGAGTCAGTGGCATAATCAAGTCCTGAAATAGCAAAATTAGAGCCTTGGAATAAAGGCATCTTTGTCCAAATTCACCATGCACAAATGTCTGGCAGTCCCAGGTCCAGTAAGTACCACAGCATTTTTGTGTTCAAAGAAATAAAGAGCCTGTATCATCTTCCACAGGCAGGCATACATTTGTTCTGCCTGCACTGTAAGCAAACCAGAGGCTGAGATAAACAGCAATTTTAGCAACGTTGCCTTTGCACAGCAACTTGTAGTAAAACAAATGAAGGATATGATCTCAGTTTCTCTCACTCCATTGTTAGGGAAGACTTAAAATGCTTCTGGCAAGATCAGACTCATCCTGGATGTGTGGCACTAACTGAAAACCACCACCTTGAAACCAGGAGTCCAAAGATCTCATGCCAGTTTCTCACATTTTAATAGATAAATCATGTAAATTAAAAATAATTATTTTGCTCAGGCAAGGATCTGCCACAGGGGGAGCTGCCTTTCAAATCCTGGAGCCAACCTGTATCAGCAGACAAGCTGGATTTTGCAGTATACTCTATTTTTTCCCGCTGTAGCCACACAGATATTGGAATAGGGATAAGCATTTTCATCCTTCAGTGCTGCCACGGAGTATTGACACAACAGATGTGATCTATAAGAGTTTTTTCCAGAGATGTATATACTTAGCACTTTATAGACTAACTGTAACACTAAGAGTTGAGTCCTGCTAACAAAAAGCATACAGGCAAAAAAATGCTGGAACTTGTCCTGTATTACATTTTCAACAAAGTCCTTTTCCTCTGTTCAATCAGTTCTTGGAAGTCAAACAGGAGAAAAAAAAAATCTTAACCTGTCCAATACTTTCAATGGCTGAAAGGGTATCTACTGAGAGAAATTTATTTAAATTAAAGCAGCTCATTTTAAACAGCAAGTACTCCAAACTTATCTCACAACAATTGTTGGGAGCCACTACACCATGGCATGTCACTAAAAGTCAGCATTTCATCTTCCATTCAGGTGGTCTGAGACAAGAAATAGAAGAGGACAAGATTAAAGAAACCCTCGAACAACTCTGCAGTCACAGCAATGCAAACGTGGTCAAGGAAGCTGTCACAACATTACAGGTTTTGAAAGGAGAGACACCCCACTAGCCTCCCTTCTTCCCCATAGCAACCCTGCACCGCTCCTGAGGCAAATGCAATAAAACACCAGCTTTGCCAACCCTACCTCGCATTTGTCACGCTGCCACATAACCAACACTACTATAAGCCCAGGTACAGCTCCCACTTTTAAAGCTGTACATTCAAAAAAATACTCATTTGCTCATCCATTTGGCCTACAGATACTTGCATCACTGCTGCCCTTCACTGAGCTACTAACACACTTGAGTAGGAATAAGGCCTGTCAAGCAAGTGGTCTTGGAAAACATCACATAAAAACATCAGGCAATTAATACTTCCGTAATACGTTTTTAAGCTACTTTGTTTTGTCAGATCAGGATATCACTTGCATCTTTTTCTTATATTAATGGGACTTTAAAATAATTACAGAAAATCTCAAGGCTTATGTCATGCAACTGAAACAATGGGGTTTTAGATTAGAGCTATGGCTTAAACAATGCAAAGGGCTAACTGGCACCAATTCAACCTCTGCACGTTGTGAATCAACCTGTGAGCCCAACTGTTAACACATTAAAACTACCACAAAACTGTACCTTTAAACCAACTCCCCCTTCAATTTCCAATTTTAAAGCTCATCTCCGAGTTTTTACCTGCTGGTGTCACGGGCTATATTCCTAAGTATCTGAGGTCATGGTCTTGTCCTAATTTCAGAGTTGCAGCTATTGTAACCTGGAATGAGACTCAGCAGAAGCAAGGTTTACAAGAAACTCCAGTCACTGTCCATATAGTGCTTGGACAAGATACAAATGAAAGCTAGTTAGAAATTACTAGCTTTCAGTGGGGCACGTGTGAAGATTTGGAGGCAGCTGGCATTTCATTAAATTAACTCCAGTAAGAGAACCTGGGTTTAACTTTAGATAATGAAAAACTGTAGTAAAAAAATGCCTCTGAACATTTCTACAGAAACCTTTCATATTTAATAACGATCACTTGATAAAAAAAGGTAAGGGAACAGGATCTATTGCACAACGTGTTCTTATGGGAACCTTCTGCAGCAGTTACAAGTATGTTGCAGAGTCACATTGCCAAGACCTAGAAGATGAAATTCAAAACCCTGTAGTCATAGATACTGAAGAGCTAGGGAACAATGACTTTAAGCCAACAGTAAAAATTATTGAGAAAAAAATAGAAAAGTACTAACCTTTAAAAAAGGTTATAAAGCAGGGAACATTTAAAAGTCAATAGGCCTCCTGTTTGCAAACAATTTGAGTATAACTGGCTTATATCTGCGAACAAACATTATAACCTTGTTCCTGCAAAAGCTTTGTTTACACTAGTTAGCCCACTGCACTTGCCACCAAATATCACTTTCAGGAGTACTCTTGAGAAAGGGAATTTCATAAAACCACCCCAGAGAAGTAACACACAAGCAGGTTTTGATCACATAGTAGGAGAACAAAAAAAAACCAAAACCAAGAGCTGAACCATGAGTAGTTTTCTCCAGCTTAAAGCACACAGTGATATGGGCATCCTACACATTTCGAATGACAAATTGAGAAATAGCTTCGGACAATCTCAACTTCAGAGTAAGATCTGGGGTTGTGCCTAAACCAGGCATTAGTATGATACATATCAGTTCTATATACACACACACCCCAAACAGCCACATTCAAGTCAAGTCATTCTTACCAGAAATGATCCAGCCTTAACAATCTAGAGTACCTAATTCCAGATATTGCACTCTTCTAATATAGCTGTTATCTATTGGGTAAATGTTTCCCTGGCTTTATTAAAACTAAAATCAAGTTTTAATGCATTAAAGAAACATTAGAATGGTCAAAGCAGCAGACACAAACCTATTTCTGCAAGCCTCATCTTCAAACCTGGAGGTTACTTCCCTTCTGCACTCTTAAGACTAGTTTTAGGAACATTGTTCAGACATGACAAACCATAGACTGTGCAAATCACAAGAGCGATAACTGTGGATAATGGCAGTCAAAGTGCAAACAGCAGTTTTAACTTTTTGGGTGTCCAGAGATTTAATCATTTCTCTACACCATTCTGCAGCTCTTCACTTGTTCATGGCTTTCCATTAACAATGGAGAGAAAAGCACCAATGTATTATTCAGCAGCCCAGACTGAAAAAAAAAATCAAGAATTAGTTTCAGCAAAATATACACATGAACACCAGCAGACCTTTACCATTCTGTAGTTATCCACAAGTTGCAGTCTCAGTAGCCAGTCTAAAACTTAGAGAGGAAAACACTCGTGATCGGAAGCAACAAGTCTTAGCAATCAAACTCCAGGAGTACAAAACATTAAGTTTTATTTAATCAAATTTAAGGCTTGAGGAAAAAACGATAGTGAGAGTCAGTCAGAAAAGCTATTGGCTAAACAATGTTTAAGCTGGACGATAACCCACAGGCAGCAGGGGTAAGGAAGAGGAAAGGATGCAACAGGGAGACAAAAACAGAGCAATTCTACATAGAAGACAGTTGCCACACCAGCCTCAATTGAC
This sequence comes from Morus bassanus, assembly GCA_031468815.1. Taxonomy (NCBI): domain Eukaryota; kingdom Metazoa; phylum Chordata; class Aves; order Suliformes; family Sulidae; genus Morus; species Morus bassanus. The sequence continues at coordinate 13,014,571 of CM062583.1, forward strand.
TGGAGGTACAAGTCTATCCACATGGTACTGTATGAGGGCCACCAGAACTAAAGACACTTTGGGAAGAAATAGGTTTTCAGAGGGTGACCAAAGCTTCTTTGGTTGCTGCACTTTTTTCAGTGCTTATATTCATCTTCCTCTTCACATACAAAGAAACTGTGTCCAAATGCAGGTATATTAATATAAACAAAAGGGCAGTTGCACTGTGAAACATACTGACAAATAAATACATTACTTCACAGAAACTGCGCTCATTTCTGAGCACATTTCCGAGCATCTCTATTCCGAGAAATAAAAGCGATCACACTGAAAAGTTTCCTTCTCTCAGTCTAATTATTCAAGTCTGATCTCATATTTGAGATCTTCATTAAAAACCTTGTTTCCATTGTAGTGTTTGTAGAGTTGTTCCAAATGCAACCACTGAAGTCTCAACATCAACAATTTATCAAACCTCTCTTTGTGAGATCACTGAATTGCTTTTCCTTCGAGGCTTTAGAGGCAGGCTCACACCCAACTGCTTTTGCTGACAAGACTTTTTTAAACCGTAAGGTAAATCTTTAGCCATGAAGTCACTGCAGGTCCACAGAGAAGGTGTTAAATATAAGTAGAAAGCGGTAAGAAAGTATTCCCATTCCAAGTCTGAAATTACACTAGCCAGGTGTACCACCAATGGGAGTGCACTTCAAAACACGTAGGGGTAAACCAGCCTAGAGCCCCAAGGTTTTAAAAGTGATACTGAATAAGCACAGAGAAGTTTATTCACAATGAACACAAATCACACTGCAAATTTAAAGATCCTCCAAGATGTTGAACGTGCTCTCTTTAATTCAGTTCCAAATAACTGGAGCACTGATACAAAGCTGGTGTTAATATGGCCAAAGCCAATAAGAACAAACTGTGGAAAGACAACACTTCAATTAAATTCTGCTTTGCATACAAACAGTACTTCAACAAGAAACCAAGTATTCATGTCTTCAGGCAACGTGGCAAGATTTGCAGACACTGGAATCCTGATCCATGACACTGGCTCTTGTTGGCAGCTAATTTCAGTGCATGAACTCCACAGATATCTTTGACACCATGATGATTTCCACCAACTGCTGAAATTACTTCCCAGCATTAGGAGCTTTCTGTGTCAAAAAGTGGAAACATCCTGCCTAGATGCAATTTTCAATGCAATGTTTTACAAATAAAAAGTTACAAACAGAAAGCATCCTTCTCCAATTTTACATACATCAGATTATTATACATAACCTTAACAGAGTAAGTTGGCTAATGAGGTGTTGTAAAGTTTCAAGCACCAGAGTTTAAAGCAAAGGTTGCTGGACACTGCTTTGCTGCTTGCAAAGTAGCAGTAACAGCAGCAAATTTTTGGCTGTTCCTGATGGACTAGATTCAACAAATAAGTAATATAGACCTCAAATTCAAGGCTCTACAGAAGAAACAGAAAAATGTCTCTTGCTTTCCCCTCAGTGATCTACTGCTATTTTTTCCTTGTTGTATTTCACAACTAAAAAAAATAAAAAATATCACAGTGCACTTCTAGCGATTTTACTTTCAGGTTTTTCAGATGAGTAATAGCAAACTGTTCTCTGCTACTGTAAGGAAATCAGTCATCCCTTAGACAAGCTTCCTTTTCCTGTTGTGTCTCAATCACTGGCCAGAAAAAGAACTATGAAAGCTGAACTGAAGTACACATGAGAAGTATAGCACTGTCTGAAGTGCTTCAGAGATTAAAAACTAGAAGGATGTCTGAACAAACAATACAGACACAAAGATTCTTACTGTTGATCAGCTTTTGCCAGTGAAATGTTCGTTAATACATGCATAGTAGAAAAAAGGACATCAGAGAGATATTTAAAAGTTTGGCTTCCTACGAAAGGCATATACTTCAGAAATACAAGTATTAAATCCTTCAGGTGGAGTATATGTAGTAAAATATCATTATAAAAATATATACTTTTCTAAAATTTACACTGTTAGGCACTGTAAATAAACCTGCTCTCTCTGAAAAAACTGGTGTCTCTGGAAGCAATAAACAATGTTAGTTATATGGCCCAGAGCAAAACTGACAGCTACAGCTACTTCCAAGAACTTTTCAGTCACATACTTCTATCTTAAAGCTAAAAATACTATGCCAAAGTCTTTTAGAGAACACTAGAACTCCTACTGAATAACAGATCCATCTACTGAACCCCCAAGAAGGGAACACAGGAAGAAGAGCTTAGCTTTCTTCTGAAAAAAATTTAAAAAAAGTTTTACTTCAGCAGGAATAGTTCAGTTTGAAGCAGAAAATTACTGTGAAGAAATCATTCTGGTTCACCATACTGTGACTGGCATTTGAATGACATACCAGAATACAAGCAGAACTGATGATTCAATAGCTTTACAGAACACTTAAAAATTCAACAACTCTAATCTTTCACTAAATGTGTGTTTCCTCATTAAAAAACAGATTTCAGTAGGGATCAGTGCTGAATTTAAATGTTTTTCACCATTCCTGATATTAGCAATTAGGACTTGTGAAGATCAATATAGTAGTTGTGAGAGAAGCTAGAAGAAAGGCAAAAACCATCAACAGCAACCATGGCATGTTTGCTACCTACTGAAACAAGCTGCATTTTGAAATTCCTGCAGACAGCACTTTTGAAAAATATTACTGATCAATAAAAAGCTAGGTATTTTTAAAAAGGTTTTTTCTTCCAACTCCTGTCCCTGCACAGGACAACCACAACATTCACACCATGGCTCTGAGGGTGTTGCGCAAGTGCTTCTTGAACATCGTCAGGCTTGGTGCCGTGACTGCCGCCCTGGGGAGCCCGTTCCAGTGCTCCACCACCCTCTGGGTGAAGAACCTTCTCCTAATATCCAACCTAAACCTCCCCTGGCACACCTTCCTGCCATTCCCTCGGGTCCTATCATCAGTGACCAGACAGAAGAGATCAGCGCCTGCCCCTCCTCCTCCCCTTGCGAGGAAGCTGCAGACCACAATGAAGTCTGCCCTCAGTCTCCTCTTCTCCAGGCTGAACAAACCAAGTGACTTTAGCCGCCCTTCATGAGGTTTCTCCTCTAAACCCTTCACCAACTTCATGGCCCTCCTCTAGTAGCAGCTTTATATCCTCAATACACTGTGGCGCCCAAAACTGCCCACAGCACTCGAGGTGAGGCCGCCCCAGCGCAGGGCAGAGCGGGACAATCCCTTCCTTTGACCGCCTGCAATGCAGTGCTCGATGCACCCCAGGGCACAGTTGGCCCTCTTGGCTGCCAGGGCACACCGTTGGCTCGCGTTCAACTTGCTGTTGACCAGAACCCCCAGGTCTCTCTCTGCAGAGCTGCTCTCCAGCCTCTCATTCCCTAGTCTGTATGTACAGCCATGGTTGCCGTGTCCCAGGGGCAAACATCATATGGTTGGTGATTGCCCAGCTCTCCAGTCTGTCCAGATCTCTCTGCAGGGCCTCTGCCCTCGAGAGCGTCAACAGATCCTCCCAATTTCATGTTGTCAGCAAACTTAATTAGTATTCCTTCCAGTCCTGCATCCAATTCATTTACAAAGATATTAGAGAGTACCAGCCCCAAGACGGATCCCTGCGGAACCCCACTAGTGACTGGCCGCCAGCCCAATGTGACCCCATTTACTATGACCCTTTGAGCCCGACCCATCAGCCAATTGCTCACTCATTGCATTACAAGTTTATCCAGCTGTCTGCTGGACATTTTGTCCAGGAGGAGATTGAGAGACAGTATCAAAAGCTTTACTGATATCCAAAAAGATTACATCAACTGGCTTCCCTTGGCCAACTAGGTGGGTAACCTTGTCATAGAAGGAAATTAAGTTTGTTAAGCAGGACCATCCCCTCATGAACCTGTGCTGGCTGGGACCAAATGACTGCGTTGTCTTTCAGGTGTTTTTCCAATAACTCCCAGAATAATCTTCTCCATAATTTTGCCAGGCACAGAAGTGAGACTAACAGGCCTGTAGTTACCAGGGTCATCCCTGTTGCCCTTCGTAAGATTGGGACATTTGCCAGCTTCTAGTCAACTGGGACCTCTCCAGATTCCCAAGAACATTGAGAAAAATCATCAAGATAGGTCCCACTATGACATCAGACAGCTCTTTAAGTACCCTCAGATGAATCCCATCAGGCCCCATTGACTTATAGGGATCTACCTGGAGCAGTAAGTCCTGCACAAGTTCAGGATTGATTGGGAGTTTATCATTCCCACAGTCATGGTTTTCTAGCTATTGGTGTTGAAGAGGTGTCTAAGTCCCTGCTTGTGAGGTGACCATTCTCATCAAGCAACAGGCCAATGTTATTTCTGGCATGCCTTTTGCCACTGATGTATTTAAAAAAAGCCCTTCTTATTGGACCCTCACAGTACTGGCCAGCTTCAACTCTAATTGAGCTTTGGCTGCACGTGTTCCCTCCCTGCAGTGGCGAGCAGCATCCCTGCAGTCCTCCCATGTCACCTGACCTTGCTTCTGCTGGCCATATACTTTCTTTTTTTCTCCTTATTTCTAGAAGAATATCTCTGGTCAGCCAAGCCAGCCTTTTGCCTTTCCTGCTTGACTTCCTACACTTGGGGATTGCCTGCTCCTGTGCAAGGAGATGGTACTTAAAAAGTGACCAGCACTGACAGACCCCAGCACCTTCAAAAAGCTTTTTCCCAGGGGACCTTAGTAAGCAGTTCCCTGAGCAACCTGAATTCTGCTCTCCTCCTATCCAGAGCTGAGGTCTTGCTGGCAGTTTTCCTCCTGTCACCATAGATTTTAAACTTGACTGCTTCATGGTCACTGTGGCCAAGGCGGCCCCCCTAATCTCCACTTCACCCATGAGGCCCTCTCTGTGAATAAGCAACAAATCGAGAAAGGCACCTTTTCTGGTCGGTTCCCTTAGTACCTGTACCAAGAAGTTGTCATCCAGAGGGTTTAGGAACCTTCTGGACCTGTTTGTCCCAGCTGCATGGTATTCCCAGTTGACATCTGGCAAGTTGAAGTCCCCCATAAGGACAAGACATTTTTTTTTGACAGGAAACAGCATCAGGGATTCACACCCCCTTGCCTGAAATGGAGATCGCTAACATAAAACGCTACAGATTTTTCCCCTCTTGAGAGAAGGCTTGCATTTTCAAAACAGCATTGGTTACTCCAGCTCTGATGCTGAGCATGAGTCCCTGCTCCTGAGATATCTACATTATTCCCAGTCAAACAGAAATATCCCTGCTTCTGCACAACTGAAAATCAATTAAAGAACTAGACAATTTGCAACTTTTTTTTTTTGCAGTTTCCAATAGCATGATGATTATCTTTGCTGGGTATCTTGCCAAAAAATGACTGCATGAGTCTACTGGAGAGATTAAACTGATTTCAGGGTTCAGAAGGCATGCTGATTTCTTCTGAAAGGATTACATTTTGAGATTGATGACAGTTGGGAATGAAACAGAACAATCTTCACGGTAATCCTTCAAGGAAAAAGGTTACAGCAGTTTCATGTCTCCTTGTTACTATCTTTAAAATCTGTTCCACCGATGTCTTGGAAAATTCCATTTCTTCCTCCAAGATCAATGCTGGTGCACTGAGTTGTCACATTAGAAAAAGGTAGACGGGTGTATGTTCAGAGATTTTTGTTTTGTACCAGCTTCTAACAAAAAGCATGAATGGGATAAATCCACATCAGGGTTTTAATAATAGGAGTATCTGAGTCTTGTACATTTCTTCCTCCTTGGTGTCCAACCAATAACCATAAAATGTACTTTTATGCAACATGTGTCTGCTTTTATATTCAGAAGGCATTACCTGCCTTTACAGCTTCAATATCAGAAATCAATGTCCTTGCTAGGAAAATCCCAAAAATCTAAAAAGACAAAAACAACATTTGTGAGATGAAACACTTGTATAGAACCAGTCTGCAAGATATTTCTAAAAATTAGAGCCTATTACCTTTAGTCATTATTGCAGGATGGGAACCTACGTCTTATGTGTTCCTATTACACTGTACTGATGTCAGTGCAACTACTCTTGTGAATAAAGATTGGCATTCATAAAGTGTGTGCAGGTTCAGATACCATTTCATAGCCAGGATCATCTGTCAAAGCATGGCTATTACTAAAAAGTAATAAAGGCAGCAGAATCTTGCAAGAAGTAAAATGCATGAGAAAAAGACGCTTTCATGCAACACTTCAGGAGCATTCAAAATAAGCCCTAGAGCTGGAAGAAATCCATTTAGCCAAGTTTACTTGAGTCTTGCAACACTCATTTACCTATTGCTAAGGTTACAAATCAGGTATTTTCATTCATTCCACAACTTCGGGTAATCCAGCCAATTTTCTGATCAATTTTTTAAATACATACAGAATGCACAGTTACCTGTACTAAAATGAAATTCTTGTCACAAACAGTAGTGAGAAATGTCCCAGATTATTCTGAGACATTTAAATTTGAAATTTTAACATTCACTCAAGTTCTGGGGAAATCTTCCTTTACAAATTGAAGGTAAATTCCTAATTCGGCACATTTCCCGAAACATTCTCAGAAAAACAACAAAAGACTGGGGTGAAGTTTTGGAAAAGTCAAAAGATTTGTTTCAGAAGTAGACGGGTTACGTCTAACTAGTCCCACCATGAAACAGTTTAATGCACAAGACCAACCCAATCTGAAAATACAAGTGACGGTGAAAGTGGTTTCACAGAGACTCAGGACATGAATAAGAACATCATCAAGTTATTGTCAGCCAACACACTGCCAGAAGATTAGACATCTCTCTTGAACATCTTCCTAAATGAAGGCATTGTTCTCAGGACAGCATCTCTCAAAGCTGTGGAAGCACTATCATTAGATGGTGATAAAACATCAAAAACCAGGCAACAAGGGGCAGTACTGCCATGGCTTGGACAAGGTATTTTGCCAGCACTCTCTGCTCAACTACTTTCAGTTAAATGGAAAATATATTCTGTAGTAGACTTACAAGTTTGTTATTTCCCACTGAAGTGAAGCAGCAACATAGCAAAAGAAATTTAGGTAAGCATAAATAACTGCCACCATGAAAGCAGGATCCACCTTGAAAGAAGTAATCCGATTATGTTTTACCAATAATTTTGGTTCTTTTTCTTTGATGTACCAAGCACCGACAAGGTACAGGAAGAAGTCGCAGCAACTCCTTTCATCTGGTTCTGCTAATATCACATTTGCAACCTGTTCACCACCTTCCCTGCTCTTCCATTCTCAACTTTTTTTGAGCAGTATGCTACATGTCACTTACAGCCAGCTGAGTGGTCATCTTAGCATGAAGGACAGAATTGTATTTTAGTGATTTCACGTTTGTGATAGTTCAGATTTACTGGAGTAGACGACCAGATCTCCCCTCCCTCATGCCATATTGAAATTTAAGAAATATATTATTGCACCACATTATCTAACACAATCATATATTAGCATATTGCTATATTAATATATGTAACAATACACACCACAATCATCATATACTGTATGTATTATAATTGTATTGTATTTTTGTAGGGACCTTCATTGCTTTGAGAAACAATTGACAGAATTAAATTAGTTGATATCAGATATTTTCACTCTAAGTCCCCATCCCTAACATTTTTTTTGCCATACTAATCTCATACCTAAGAAAATCCAGTGTCAACACATTTACTGTACCTCTTTCCATAACTACTTTTACATTCAGAAGATCTGTATCTGCAAACTTGAAACCTTTTTCAGGATAGCATAAGGAAAGCAACTGACCTGGAGCAGCGAGATTGCTATGAAGACACCTGCAACAATGTAGATATTTCGGGGTAACCAAGCTTCAAGAGCAAGGATACATCCTTTGACAAAAATCTGATCATCCCATTGACTCTTGCTCTGAATGTAGAGAGGAAGAACAAGAAATATTACTTTTCTGCTCAGGTTTATTATAAGATCAGTCATTCACATGATATAGCTAAACTAATGATTTGTCACTTATGCAGTAATGTTTTTAACCAGACTCCAGAAACACATATATGCTCAGATTAAATCACGGTGTGTCAGACATTGATGTTAGTATCTTCCTGCAAATCCTTTTATTAGAAGACTTTAGAATTAACAGCTAAGAGAATTCAGAGTTAGACTATGAGAACTAATAACTGAAATGCACATTTGAAATGCAAATCCTACCCCATTTTGAAACACACCTTCCCTCTTACCTGTTCCATCACTTGTTTTCTCCACCCTCCCACAGTACAAGTTTACTTTAAACAAAGTAAAATCTCTACCACACTCTACTTATACTGTGACATCACCCAGTCAATTAGTAGATTAATTTTAAGCTGACATATCTATCGACAATTCCACCATTTTTATAGTTTTGCCTATGCAGGCACAGAACATGACAGACAGCAAGATCCCAGCACCTTACCTTCTTTCTGATATCATAGCCACACTGTGTATTCACTACTTTTTGCTGCAAATCAAAAAAGATTTAAAATATATCAATTGAATTCTACTCACTTCTGTTCACAGGAAGTTTTCTGTCTTTTATGTTCAGACAAACAAGTCAGGACTGTCAAAGCCAACCATTCTAAGAAGCATTTTCAGTAAAAATGAGCAAAGCACTAGCAGAACACAAGAAAAGTCATGACAAAGCAGAGGTGTACACTAGCAGGAAAACATCCTCCACCAGAAATCCCAGCTTCTTCTATTGCTTGCAGATAAGACAGCTGCGTTTCCAAGTTCAGTTTCATGTTAGCTATTTCACATAACACTGAGGTAACAATAAAGGTACCAGGCTGATTTATTTACACCTACAGTGAAGAAACATGCCTTACAACACCATCATTTCAAGTGGTATACAACTTGCTATCCAAATCAGCTAAAAGCAGTAACAGCTGCAAGCTACTGGAGCCCCCTCAGTCAATAGGTTCAAAGTCTCACACATAAGCTCCAAGATGTACCTAGTCTCGAAGACAAAACACTCTAGTTGCAGATCCCAAGTAGGAAGACCATAAACACCTTCCAGATCACAACCCCACATGACCCTATGACAGTACTGATCTCCAAAGATGTAAAGACATTCCTTTTAAGACATTTTGTGGTGTTTTTTTTCTGTATGAGACTTACAAAAACATATGTATTAAACAATTATAGCACAATTTACACAATGCATAGTGAGTTATATTGAAATATTAGGAGTAGAATCTTGTATTAAAAAGATTTAAACATACTTATGTCTCCTTAAATACAGCACCAGCAACAGAAAAAGTTGCAGTGGAATAGTACTGCTCCAAATAAAAGTAGAAAATAATTACTGGGGAATCTGAACATGGAATATTCCCCTGACAGTCTTTCCTTGGCTGATTTCCAAGGAAATCAAAAGCCTTAGTATTATCTACCAATGGCTATCTGCTCTGCATGAGGATTGCTGGACTGACTGAGCTGTAACTATTCCCACTAATTAAAGCATTATATGTTAGTTCCTACCTCCACATTTTGGCTCCTCCAAAAGGATCAGTTTACTAAACTTTAGGAATCTAACCAAGAAGCATTTAAATACTGCCAAAAAACAGAGAATTGACTCAAACACTTTAAACTGAGTTTGTGCATGAGCACTTTAGGAGCTGCTGATAAGCAATCAGCAAATGGAGTTACTCTTACTTGTCTGGCAGACAGGTGGTGTAATGTTAATTCTAACTGGGCCAAACATGCTGCTTAGACAGTGCACTTGGGTCCTTACAAGCTAGATAACAGAGGCCAGGAATTCAAGGAAACAACACATTTGGAATAAAAAAAAAGTATCAGCCACCAATACTTGCAGACTCAAGCCATACAAAAATAGCTTGAATTCCTGGTGACAGTAAGTTTTCAGCTGTATAACTCATTTCCGAAATAACCTCATAGACACCTGGGCCAAAGAGCATGGCATTGAGTGGGTGTATCACATCCCCTATCATGCACCAGCCTCTGGGAAAATTGAGCGATACAATGGACTGTTAAAGACTACACTGAGAGCAATGGGGGGTGGGACATTCAAACACTGGGATACACATTTAGCAAAAGCCACCTGGTTAGTCAACACTAGGGGATCTGCCAATCGAGCTGGGCCTGCCCAGTCAGAACTCTTACGTACTGTGGAAGGGGGTAAAGTCCCTGTAGTGCACGTAAAAAATATGCTGGGGAAAACCGTCTGGGTTATTCCTGTCTCAGGCAAAGGCAAACCCATTCGTGGGATTGCTTTTGCTCGAGGACCTGGGTGCACTTGGTGGGTAATGCGGGAGGATGGAGGAGTTCGATGTGTGCCTCAAGGGGATTTGATTTTGGGTGAAAATAGCCAATGAACTGAATGGTATGCTGTTAATTGCTATATGATATTGTATGTCATCACTCCTATGGTTGCTATATGCTGTATCAATGGTATCATAGTAAGAATTTCCAAAATTAATGAAGAATGAACTTTGATTGAACCAAGCAACGTGTAGCGGTGGTGGGACAAAGACTGGCTTCAGCATGCAACAATCCAACACCACGCAGACCATCTCTCCAGCCTTGAAGGACTATTACGGTAGATGGAGCCCAAAGTTATGGACTGAATGAACTCAATGGACATGTGTGGACCCTCTACAGATGTTCTACAGGGATGGTCCATAGACTACGGGAATGATAAATGATATCTACGTATGTCATCAAAGGATGGGGAGGCGGGTGGTGGTTATTGAGGTCATATTGGATAGTATGAGACCTGAGCATGACGTAAATGGTATGGAATAAGGGGTGGATACTGTCATGGTTTTAGCTGGGATAGTTGATTTTCTTCGCTGTAGCTAGCATAGTGCTGTGTTTTAGACTTGGTATGTAAATAATGTTGATAACACCCTGGTGTTTTAGTTGTTGCTGGGTAGTGTTTACACTAGTCAAGGACTTTCTAGCTTCCCATGCTCTGCCAGATGCACAAGAAGCCGGGAGGGGAGGAGATGCAACCAGGAGAGCGGATTCGAATTGGCCAGAGGGTATTCCATATCATGTGACGTCATGCCCAGTATATTAACTGGGGGAATTGGCTGGGGGGGGCAGCGATCGCGGCTCGGGGACCGGCAGCGTCGGTCGGCGGGTGGTGAGCGGTTGCAGCACTTGTTGTTCAGTTTTGGTTTTGTTTTTTTTTCCTTTCCCTCTCCTTCTACTGTTTCATCTCTCTCTCGCTCATTATTTTCCTTTTCATTATATTAGTATTATTGCTGTTTTATTCTAATTATTAAACTGTTCTTATCTCAACCCACGAGTTTTCTTACTTTGGCCCTTCCGATTCTCTCCCCCATCCCACAAGGGTGGGGGAGTGAGCGAGCGGCTGTGTGGTGCTTAGTTGCTGACCGGGGCTAAACCACAACAAACAGGTTGCCACATCTGGGCTCTAAAAGGTTGAAACAGAAACATGAAAAGAGTTTGTCTACACAAGAGTAATATTTGATCATTTAGAAGACCTTTTAAAGCCCTAGTCGTCACACTGTATTCAGGAAGTACTTCCTTTCATAACACTCCAACAACATCAGAGCAATACAAAGCCAGGAAACAACTTACGGCAGGATCAGGTATACAACAGGAAAAAGGAACTCCGCACTTCTCACGACTTTTGCTTTCACTGCTGCAGTTGAAGTATATGTTAAAGTCCCAGTCGTCTGGACCTTGGGCACCACAGCAATGGTTCTGCAACAGATAAACAAACACTTAGCATTGGGGGTGTTTGGACAATTGAACAAACTCTCTGGAATGATCTTTGTTCATCATCATCACTTTTTCTAAGACTGTGCAGAATCAATGGCAACATCAGAGTAAAAAAATGAGTAATCAATACCATGGCCCTGAGATCAAAGCAATACATTTGGCATACTGCTCCTAGAAATAGGTGCCATCGTGACAAGCAAAATTATAAAAATTATCACTTTAGACGTAATTGCTAGATGCAAGCAGCGTACATCCATAAATGGTGCAACAAACTAAGTTTATACAAATGCTTTGTACCCCATTATTTCCAAGTCAACCAAAACCAGAAAAAACTATGAAAAATGTTTCTTTAAATTTGTGACTCTATCCTTAGATCCTCATGGATCAACAATTTTTTTCTCCTTGTTTACTGTAAAAAGTGGATCCAAACATTTATGAATATACTGCCTTTCTTTTAAACTGGAAAGTTTCAATATCCAAATGAATTAACTGATAAAGTCTCACTAGCTCAGAGGTTTAGTCAACTCCAGAAGTATTTCACATAAGTTTCTTGACCTAAACAGTGTTATGTAATTAGCATAATTGCAGGTCAGGGAAATCCCAACATTAAGGAATGTTCAATTCCTGGAACTAATGAAAGCTAGTTTCTTATTAAGTTAACCTTTGCAGTTTACAGGCCTGGATATTTAAGGCCTCAAATCTTTTTCTATAATTTGAGTACTTGAAATGTTATACCGTTACACAGATTTTCCTGGTACCTCATTAAGTTCCATCCTCTTGGGATACCTCTAGCATGTCTAACATCTCTCCTCTGCCCACTGCCCGTCTTCACAAAACTTGTATTAACCTAACTGTCTGCAAGACCACCAAACCTTGAAGTCAGTAAATTAATTCAGTCATTATCAAGTTGTGACAGACACGGATGTGAACAGACAGCAGAATTGTTTACACAGAGTTTTCACAGGAAACATGACTAAGAGCTGAACAGAATGGTCAGAATAGAAAAAGACACCATGAAAAAATTAAGTCACTAATACATTTAGCATGAAGAAAGCAAAAGAGGTGCATTTTGTCTTTCTTTGCCTTTGTAGAAAGACATGCAACCACTAAACATGCTAATCTACCTTAGTAAGGTACAGACTATGAACTCACTTATAGGCCTGAAAGGAATGTAGTTACCCAGAGCAAGGAGCTGCCTACAAAAAGCTCTCTGGGTCCTAAGGCACATACTGAGAACAGAGCAAGTCACCCTAAGGAGCACAGCTCCTTAGAAGATGGGCTTCAGCGAGGCATTTGAACACATGGCTACACCTTGTCGTTCAACCCTTGCAGAACTCCACTTGCTAATCCGCACTGCATACTTCCCCTCCTTTCTCAGTACTTTCAGGTGTGGTTCAATGACAGGCCAATTCAGAGATTTTTCTGGTCTCTCCTTTTTCAGGTTTATTAGCTTGTTAATCTGGCTAGTGAACTCCTTTTAGTAAGCTCAGCCTTTTATTTTCATTGAAAAGTATTTAACTGTAGTTCAGCTGCAAATCAGCTTAGCATATTGGCCTGGCTGACTGCACTGTAACTAGACAAAGAGAAAGAGCAACAGAGTAGACAACACAGACAGTTACTGCTGTTGGTCATGGCCAGGAGGAGCCCTACCGTACAAAAAGGTGTCCTTAACAGCGAAAGCTAAAGCGAAACAGCACTGAAATCCATCCAGGCAGCTTAGTCAGAGGATGCTTCCACATCAGTGTGCACAGAGAGTGAACAGGGTAGGCAAGCTGCTGGTAATATACAGCTGACCAAACTGGTATCCACTCTAAAACATGCTTTGCTATCAAACTGAGCTGTGAGCACAGATTTCTAAACATTATCTTCTAGAAGATGGAAGACAGACAAAACCAACTTTCTTTCATAAGCAGAAAAAAAACAAAGGAGACAACCATTTCACCTCTTCATGAAGTACTCACATATGTACTCTGTTTCTCTCCATATATATCTCTTTAACCACACACAAATACTAAAAAATCAGAAGAGTCACCTTTACTGGTTGTTTCCTGGGCATGATCACAAAAGCAGCTAATTGAATGAAAGCCACCAGGCCCTTACTAGCACAGACCTTGTCATCTCCTGGGTACATCACTGTCTCATGGTAACTGAACATTCTAGGACCACAGGAGCGTAAAATTGTTTCAACCTTCCTTGACAACTGCCTGACTAGAGACTAGCCTTTCCCAGTTAACAAAAAATCCTCTTTCACTTCAAGATGAGGTACATCTCAGAAGATAAAAGGCCCTGTGCTGCATCCCCGTACAAGACTGCAGTGCACCCTAAAGTAAGACTGCACTGCACAATTTTTTCAGGATAAAAAGTTGTTTTGTTGCTCACTTCTCACTTAAACTGGTGCAACACTGATCAGAACAGGGGAGCAAGTCAAGAAGGTCAAAAAGCAGATGGAAGCTCTGCCAAGCATCTACATTCACAGTTAGAACAAGCACTGTATATCTCAGAATCTTGCCTCTCTGCTTTCCAGATCCGCTTTCCATGCGGAAAGAGCAAAACAGCATATCTGTAACACAGCACTATTAGCTATAGAATAAGATAAACCTGTAACAAAATGGAAAACTTCCAAATCTACATATTCTCCTAGAACACATTAAAGAAGTGACAGGATATGAACTTACAATTTTCTGTAGCGAATCAATGAGGTTCTGGAGGTCAATATCGTCTCGATAAGATTTAATGTTATTCTCAAAGAATTCCTTGACCTTGTCCCTCACCCAGTCCTGGAACAGGAAAGCCAGAACTGCCACTGCCAGCTCCAGCAGGAATATAAACACAATTGCTCCACAGAACTGTAAAAAAAAATAATCCTAAATTAGAAAATATCCATTCCTTTTGAATGCATCCCTACTCCAATCCACCAGAAACAGACACAGAGAATTTGGTTAAAATTCTCACTCAGTACAGATACCATGAGAACACAGCCTGTTAAATGAGAATACAATGTAAAGAAACCCCCACGAGACAGAGTTATCTTTTTGTTTTGGTCACCTGAACTCAAGAGTAAAATGAGCACCATACCAGAGTCCTTGTGCACAGCAGTGAAAATATGAATAAATAAGAATCTGCAAAATACAGGACTAAACTAATCTTGATCTTACTTCTTGGATTGTTTCCAGTTTTATAGTTTTTTGTCCAGCTTAACTGTTTTCAGATCTAAAGCAAAGAAGCAGCTTCAGTACAAAAACAACCACTTCAGAAATTTCACATCAGTCACCAAAGTCCAAGTTTTGCCCACCAAACATTTAGAAGACATTTAAGTTTAAGGGTTTTTGTTCTCCTAAGCCACTATACCAGAACACCATATTTTGTGATACTCCATACACTCTGGTATACATACTGTAACATCACTGTATAGGAGAATGAATGAAAAAGGGAAGAAACATTTTCTAGAAAGTGTAGGTTTGAACCTACACTGTTTTTAGTACCATTACTCAGCAGCTTGTCAGGGGAGTAAGTTTACCATATACATTGTAACAAACCAAAATCTCTAAATTAATTATCTGGGTTTGCTACTAGTTCTTCACCCATCATTCCCAGCTTTCACACGCATAATAATGCACTCATATGATGATGTCACTTACAAACTTCAGAAGGCAGATGTTTTCTCTCAGTGCTCCTACACAACCAGCAAATCCCAAAGTAAACATCACTATTCCCACCATTAAGACAAGCACCACTGGGTCCAGACCATGAAGACCAGTCACCTTCGTCAGATCAGACAATACACCCTGAAAGAGAAAAACAGGATAACGGAAAAAGGTGACCACTATACACATGTTTTTCATTTAACATTCCTTCTGGACATCCGTGATTTCCACATGGTTCCAGACGAATAGGTTGCAAACCCTTGAGCTTGCCAACAGAGACCCACACATGAAATTCTTGTAAAATGGTTATTGACAATACCAATTTGCATCAATACTTCCTCTGCTAGTCTGAAGAAAAGTTATAGCTATTAATTCTTTTAATAAGCAAATCCAGTGCAGTCAACTTCTCAGATTACATTCTCCTAGGACTACTTGCCAAACAAGCTTCCATAAGATGGTGCCAAAAGCTCAATACTATCACTGAATATTCATTGAGTTTCAAGGCAAAAGAATTAATGCTTTTTATTACCTTGAAATGCATCAATCAGAAGGGCACTCCAGTTTCAAAGTCTTTTAAAAAAATTAAGAAAATAATTTTTCCAATCCTAATGTTTAAGTGGCAGAAAGGGAGAGACATTCTAACTACAAAGCAAGTTATGGGTGATAATTTAAAGGAGAGGAACAAAATCTTGGTTTGGTTTTCAAGGGAAGCAGATTCTTCCTCTCAACACTTCAGTTAGTGCTGAATAGTATTAGGAATGCTCCTCCAAAATCTTGCAAGAATACGGAAGTATACTCCAAATATTCCCCTTTCACCCCAGATAACTCCTTTTGGAGTAAGAATTTTATCTGTTCCCTAGAAGATACTTGCAATTTGCCTAGTTGAGCACCAATATTTTCTTTTGTTAGCTATCCAGAGACACCACTTATTTTGACAATAACCTTACCTATTAAGCCTGCCTGCCTAGATCTTCGGACAGAATTTCTAAGTCTATGTAAATATAATACTAACACAGTGAAGCCCTTATTTCTAGATTAGGTTTTAAAGAAATTAAGTTTATATGCCAGCTACCATTAAAATTCCATCAAATACATACAGCACTAGCTTCTCATATAATGTGCAAGAACAAGATGAAACATGCAAAAGAGAATGGACAAACAGCTGAAACTCTTGAAGTTAACAAGAACAATTTGTAGGGACATCCAGGCAGCCTTGCAATAGTCTGAGTGTTCATGCACCAGCAATACATAGAACATTTTAACAAGGAAATACTTTCCCTTTAAAACAGAGAAATAACAAAAATCAACACAGTACAATATCCCATAATTACATGTTTATTACCTTTTGTTTTTTTTTCTTTAGAAAGTATATTCATGCTAACTACATTTAGTGTCAGAGAAAGATATCAGAGACACTCAAAGTAATTCATATAAGCAGTTTAAGTCTGTCAAGGGAATGTAAATTCTCATCTTGCTACTCAGGTATTTGTGCTAGAGTTAAGTGCAAAGAATATACATCCTTACAGAGTACCTTGGAAAAATCTGTAACACTTTGTAATTAAATGCTTACTTAACAAAAATAATGTCTTCAAAATACAGCATTAGAAGAAAACGTGCACATGGAGAAACCTCATGAGCTGATGAAGACACAGATTAACAGTTCTACAGTGATACACAGGAGTTCATCATCTTTCATGATGTGTTCCATAACAGATCTTGTTAGAGCTGTTAATTCGGCAACAGCAAGACAGAGTTGTTTTTACCAAAACTGGTTGAAAGGATGAAAAGAAAAAATAATTGAACTGTAGAATTCAGAATAGCCTTGCAATAGCTGGTGACTAACAGCTGAAATAGCCTATTAGAAAGTGGTCACAGTTTTTATATTTCCCAGCATTCAAAAAGTCTTGGGAAGCAAAGACTTCTCTAGTTAGCATCACCAGTGACCCGTTTCCATTCTTACAAACTGTAAGACCTCACAGCTAACTATCAAACTTGGTCTACAGGGTTAGTTATGAGAATCCCACCTAATCAAACCTTGGCTCAGACCCCACAATCAAGGAAGACATGCCAAGATTAGCTAGCCTAATTCAGTGTCTTTGTAGACCCAATACACACTATGAAACCAAACACTGTGACCAGGATGTGGAAACTTTCACACCTATTTCTAGCCATCTCCTTCTCACACCCAAACTCAAGCTTTTTTTCAAGATAATCTCACTCGCTCAAGCAACATCTTTTGGAAGAAAACTTCCTCTGATCAAAGCATGTTATGAAGAAAAGGTGGCAGGAACTGGGCTCTATTATTCACCCTCAGATGTTGCTGGTTCACAACAGTTTCTTCATGTTCACATTTGATGTTTACAACATTCTCTTTTGAAAAGAAAGTTGTGGGGTTTTTTTTGCCTAACAAAATACGTTAAATGAAAAATCCTGAAGGAAGGAAGTAAACAAGAGAATTATCTCAGGGGACTATCTCATTCCACTTTACTCATTTGTCTGAGGATGCTTCTGCCTGTGCCATCTGCAGGATGGTAAAACCTCTTTGAAGCACAGGCTGCCCTTTACAACAGCACCTATATTTCCTAAAGGTATACAGAAACGAAGTCTGATACCTGCAGTCAGCATCAAAAAATCCAAGAATAAAACTCAACCTTTAAGTCTTCCTTTCAGTCACTTAGAACAGTGAATTAAGAGTTCAACTGTACACTCTTAAGTTGTTTTCCACTTTCTTTTAATGTTTGTGAGCATTATGCACCATCTCAACTGAACTATGTTGGCAAAGGGCAAATGTGGATTGTCTTTAAAAAAAATAATCTCTAATACAGCCCATTAACAAACGCCAAACCAGTTACTGTTTCGATATACACTAGTATGGAAACTACAAAATACACCTGACAAGGACAGAGTTGATTTCTTATAATGAAGTTCTGTAAACTGGATGTTGATTGTCACAATATCACACTGCCACTGATGACAACACAAGTTATATATACGTACCTTTAGACTGTTTACATACCTCTCTGTACAAACACAAAAAAAATCAGCAGCCTAAAAAATAAGTACACTTAATCATAGAATAAGTTAAGGTTAGAAGAGATCTGCCTGACACAGGGGAGCCCAAAACTGGACATGGTGCTCTAGACGCAGCCTCAAGGATGATGAATATTGAATATCCTTTCTCAACCACTGGCAACACTGGTGCTAATACAGCCCAGCATGCTGTTGGCCTTGACATGAGGGTACACCCGATATTCAACTTACTGATCAACAGGAGCTCAAGGGGTATTTTTTCCCCGCCTCACAAAGCTGCTTTCTAGGCAGTCAACCCCCAGCCCATACTGATGCATGGGGTTATTCCATCTCAGGCATATGATTCTGCATTTGCCTTTTTTTTTTTTTAAATAAACTTTCACAAGGTTCCTGTCAAGCCATTTCTCCATGCTCTTGAAGTCCCTCTAAGTAACAGTCCTGCTTTGAAGCAGACTGAGTGCTCCCTCTTCATTTGTTATTAGCCATGAACTTGCTGCAATGAAGTTAGGCTGACCAGCCCCTGGTTTCCCAGATCTTCCTTTCTATCCTTCTTGAAATGGTTTTACCAATACAAATAGTTTTCCTGAGGAGAGATGAGCCAGTGTTATTCACCTGGCTTCTATTAACAGTTTATTATAATTCACTTTCTCTTAGTGATTTCTGCAGAATCTCTTGGGTCACAGATACTAACATCTATCCAGTTTTTACTGTGTAGATAATGTTTAAATTTCAATTAAATTTATTGTTATTAAAATACTTCATTTAATATAATAAAACAATTTCATGTTTTAAAATTTTATGCAATTTAACTTTTACGTGACTGTTCAGATTAACAAAACCCAGTTGTAATAAGGATAGGCCAATTAGATACGTCAGTTAAAGAGACTGGATTTGACTCAAACAAGTAATGCCAATCAGGACAGGTAACATTTTTACATGTAGCATTTTCAACATTTCTCACAAACCAGCATTCTCATTTCTATATATTATCAGCTTAACAGATGCACAGTATTTATATTCAGGAAGAAGACGACTGCTGAGGAATCAATCTGAAGTGTAGTCCTAGTGGAAAAAGCAAAAGACAAGAAAAACCAAAGAAGTTAAAAGGTCCCAATGTACTTCATGTTGCATTAAGGGACGGGATGTTCAAAACTCTCCCACCACCTGTAGTTTATATTTGGGTTAGGCACCACAGCACAGCTCCTGGAATGTTTTTCTCCTACTTCCCATCTATTGTTCACCAAGATGTTTATCTGTAAACAGACAGAGCCATACAGGCACTATGGCTAAAAAATGGCGCTAGTATGAAAGACTGTCCACATAGCACAGGACAGACATGAATAATAATGTACAGATCTCGTGAGCCAATTCAGAAGTTCAAAACCACAGGAAAAGCTTTAAAGCTCTTATTTGCAAGACAGGGCAGAGAGCAGAAACAGTTCACGCAAAATTTACGAAAAAGACAGAGTCTGTCTTTGCCTTTTTGTAACTTCAGTGTACCATAAAGTCCATTTGGCAAATAGAGGCAGTTGTGAGCTAGTCATTTCCAACCACAAAGATACTATGTGCCTCTTTACAGAACAGAAGGTAATGTCTGAACATGAGAGAATACAAATTCAAGACAAGTTTAACACCCTCCCTAAGGCATTGGAAAGAAAATCCTTTTATAACAACAAAATAGGAGGTAAATGCATTTGTGTGTGGAGATAGGCTACTTACTATATAGGAACGATATCACTAATCTAGTTGCGAGAACGCGTGCGTGCACGTAGGGTGCAGGGAGAAGGAGAGTAAGTACCTCAGCATCAAAATAATCGTAAAACTCTCACTTCCAGAAAGTGGAGGAATCCCAAAACCTCTCTGGATGTGGGTAGCTGCTGTGTATAAGCACTCTAAGGAAATGTTACACTGCGATGGTAATTACAGTGTTGCTACTCAGCAGCACAACTGAACAGTGAGGGCACCTGCCCTCCACTGTTAATTAAGATGCAGATCAGTAAGCCAGCTAGTAATTGACACTTTTTCCTACGGCTTGCTGACATATTAAAGCCATGCTTTTGCATTCGTAACAAGAGGGTGAACTATTCATTTCCATACCTATACAGTCTCTTCTCTTGTAACAGGAGAACTCTGTAGGTACATGCCTGCACAGACTTCCTCTGATTGAGGAAGTTATTCAGCTGAAAGAAACCTTCGCCAAAAATAAGAGCGCTACGCAGCTAGATCACGTTCCCCAATTTTGTTCCTCTACATGTAGACACAATCACTTAAGCAACTCTGTGGGGAGTAAAAGTGGAAGACAGATGGCCTGAAAATCGGAATACTAGAGAAAGATGGTCCCAAAGACATATGTTTTGGTTTGTTTTGGTTTTTTTTTTAATATAAAGAGATATCTTTTACACTCCTCCCAAATGCTTCTTGTTTTTATTAAACAAGAGGTGGGTAGATAAGTGTATTTAATAAAAAAATGCTTTCAAAAGAGAACCAGTTCATAAAGACTATTTGCAAAGATTAGACTCTCCCTAGCATCCTGCTCTTACGAGTTTACAGAAAAGGTCTAAATATCAAGGGCCACAGCTTAACACCTGTTCAGGGGCAAGAATGAAACTCCAGCTAACCTCAGTTTAGATTATTTGAACATGGGTCCTGAGCTCACATGCTACATTTAACTTTTGCTGCTTCCTGAGGAAGTAGTTTTACTGAGGCAGAGGGCAGTCACTTCTACCCTTACCTTTTCACTCCATGCCCACAGACCAGCTGCAAGGAAGGCCACCCCAGCTAGCTAAAACAAAAAGAAAAAAAAAAATGAATTAGATATACTAATCAACACATTCTCAAGCAGTTAGCCAGTAACACTGTTGCTCAAGTAAAACAAATATTGTCTGCAATCTCAGACAACAGTAATGGGACATTCCTCCCCGTAAGTCAATTTCTTGCAAAAAAGGATTTAGAGAGCTTTTATTCCATAGCATTCTTACTTTTAAAAAGTAGTTTATATTTATAAAATGCATTTCAATTTTTATTTATTCATGATTATTTGATTATTCATGATTACTCAAGAAGCACCCAGTACTAAGTGAACAATTCCACACAGCAGCGTGCAAGTGGGAGTTATACTTGTCCCCATGATTGGCTCTAAACCTTTTGCCTGCATGCTAATAAAGATTTCAGAATATTTATTGCATTTTGAGGTTATTCCTTATTTAGTCATTTTATAGTACCACCCCCAGACAGTAGCCATGCTTGACTCTTCATATCTTCTCAATGTCAAGGTTCATTATATTAGCCTCTTCTCTAATTAGATAGTTTGTCTTCTGAATCCTTACCTTGTTTAAGCCCTTTTGAATTAAGCTGAAGTAATGGTCCATCCACTTACTTTCCATCAGCAAATCTAATTGACAACATACAAACCCTACACCAATTCATATGTTCGTATAATAAATATTTCTGAATTATATTCATACAAATGAAGCAGGAGATCCTTGTTCTAGTCTTTTATTCCCTTTCTCCATTCTCAGGTAGTCTGTCTTTAATATCCAATTTCAATAATCAAACTAAAAGGACCTCTCTACAAACTGAGGGCAGCTCCCCCTCATTACTTAAAATGGCGTTCTACCCTGCCACCTCCATGTAACCTTAAAAGACACCGAGGTGCTGCAGCGTGTCCAAAAAGGGCAACAAAGCTGGGGAAGGGTCTGGAGAACAAGTCTGATGAGGAGTGGCTGAGGGAGCTGGGGGTGTTTAGCCTGGAGAAGAGGAGGCTGAGGGGAGACCTTATTGCTCTGTACAACTACCTGAAAGGAGGTTCTAGTGAGGTGGGGGTCAGTGTCTTCTCCCAAGTAACAAGTGATAGGACAAGAGGAAACTGCCTCAAGTTGTGCCAGGGGAGGTTTAGATTGGGTATTAGGAAAAATGTCTTCACCAAAAGGGTTGTCAAGCATTGGAACAGGCTGCCCAGGAAAGTGGTCGAGTCACCACTCACTAAAACATGGCACTTACAGACATGGTTTAGTGGTGGACTTGGCAGTGTTAGGTTCACAGTTGGACTCCATCTTAAAGGTCTTTTCCAACCTAAATGACTTGATGATTCTATATAAAGGACTGAGTCTGCTTCCCCGCCCCTGCCAAGCCTTAAACACGTTGATAAATAAATCCCAACAACTGAAAGAATGCCTTGAAAAAGGGGCCCTTTCCTCCAGAAAATGCAGCACCTCCCATGAACTAAACAGGCATTACAGGCAATTCCCCACAGTACAGGCAAGAAGCAAAAATAGGACCCTCTTACAGTCACACAAGAAAATATATGTGTAGATTTTAAGTTCACTGAGTTCACTACCTGCTGACCCTAAACTGCACTTGGGGCAAATGAAGCTGTTCTGGCTTTACTCTGCTGGGGGGAGTAGGGGAAAGGAAAGCCAAAAAGGGCTGCAAAAATGTCATTCATGTCAATCTGTAAAAATTATATGATATTAGACAACTCTGTCTAGGCATGAAGTATGCGCCATATTTTAGGGCTTAAGCACACAGATTAACTAACCAAATCCCCTACTAATACATGGAAAGAGTCACAACTGGGCAAAGCAGTGCTGATTTAAATTTCCAGATGTTGCTTAATAAGCAACAGCACAATGACTACTCATCTCAGCCTCTGAATAAGCATTTAAAGTGGTGATTTGGATCAAGGCACAACTTTAAAAATACTATTTAAAAACCACATGGATATAAGCAGAATATTGACCCAGACTATCCCTAAATCTTAACCCAGTGATTTTCAGATGAAGAAGCAAAATAGGAAAGAAAAAAAAAATCAATAAACAAACTTGTATGTCATTAAGTTACACAGTGCATGCAATTGATGCATCCTTCACCCTTTCTCATTCCAAATACTCCAGGAATGCTAGAAGACAGGTGAAGACAGCTGGTATAATCTGCAGTAATCAGGGTAAATTATACAGTAGACACAGCTGGATCTTTGGGAACTTTTTGTAAAGAAATGAGGAAAAAAAAGAATTGGGAAGACACACATCTTCCACACTCTATACAAACTAATGCTAGTGTAACACTAATACTGTGCTATTGAATATACAAATTGGGTGTCCTCTTCAGACTGGTTGCCTTTCATTATTATTACAATTTAATTAAGATGGTAATTGATTCTTGATTAAGTAGTTTTTACTAGCATGCTTCATTCTCACCTCTGAACACACACTGCACATTCAGTTTCACAAAACTACACTATTTTTGCAAAGTTATTTCCATGAAATAGGAATAAATGAGATTTCTTTGCTTTAAATACCATCTCATTGAAAACTATTGTAAAACACATCATGGTGATAAAACCACTTCAGAAGGTAGCATGATTGAGCATAACTGATACGGAGTTCTACAGATAATTAGCATTAAGAAAATACCCTCTCCACCACTCTTGCACAGAGGCATTCAAGTGACTGCTATGAGGCAGACCAGGGAACTGATCCAGCCTCAATTGAAAGAAAAGTTTTAACCTTCTTCAGCTCACTGAACTAACTGGCCACGTGAATGGGAGAAGTAGCAATGATAACTAAGTGTTCCCAGGGTGAGAGAAAGCAAGCCAGCTATTTCAAGAAAGGCATTTTGAAATTCACCTTTCACCAGAATCTGATTGACATGTAAGCAGGAACAAACTGGACTATGCAACTCACTTCTATGCCGCAGAATCATTTAAGCCATACAGTGCATGAAAGGTTAGACGGAAACATACACAAAGCAGCTCAGCTGTACCCCTTTGAACAGGAAACTAACTAGTAACCAACATTTGGTCATTTCCTGCTTTAGAATTGAAAAATCCGCATTATTAACATACTGCATTGAGCTATAAGCCCTGCTCAGGAGACATACAATACTGACACCAACTCACAGGCACAAGACCACTTAGCTTAAGCATTATCTGTTCCCAACCACAATTTCAATTCCTTTGACTATGCTGTTAGAATCACCCTACTAACTAAAAAAAAGGTCTAATTTGTTTCTCAAATCTAGGTTGCAGCTAAACATAATTCTTGCAAGACAACCCTTGGACACAAACTGATTTTGGATCAGCCTGCCTCAAGGTCTGATTAGAAGCAATGGGAATGCATTCCTATTGTGCTCCGTTTTTGTAAGCACAAAATGTTACTCTCAGAGAACGCTTTTTCCACCCCCCGGGACAATCCTATTTTACACTGTAGCTCCACCCATGCTGGAGCAATCAGCAGCCTACAGCCCTTCCTTCCTACCCTTGTCTCTTCCCAGACTTTTCCTCCCAGGGTCAGGAAACCACCTGGTGGTGGATTTTTTCTTCTTCCTGGCACAGCCTTGCTGTTTTAGATGTTCCTGAAAAACGACATACACTGCAAAAGCCAAGAAAGTCTTATGCTAGCCTGGGTCTTCTCTTACTTTTCAAAAATGAGCTCAGAATTCTTTTCTAGAGCTTAAGAGAATTTTTGCCCTTCATCATCACATTCAGGGCAAAAATACCGCATCTCCTATAGCATGAGTGAGAAGGGTTTTTTTTCCCCTCCCAAAACCCTTAAGAGCCACACACAAATCTACAGAGCATTAGAAGATAAATCAAGATGACAGCAGCTAAAAGCTATTTTACCCTCTCCTCTCAATTCATCTGAGAGACAGTGAGCTCACACGCAACCTAAAAGGCTTTGACAGAGCACACATGCAATCCTTCACTTCACTGAAATAGCCGTGTCCTAGCTGAGGTACAATTCTTGGACTAACCCAAAAAAGTCCTTCAACTGGATACAAAGCAGCAAGCACTGGGAACAGGTGATTGAGACACCTCCTTTTATTCCCTGGCCTTTCCCGAGTGCAGGCTGGAAGGCATAGA
Source organism: Morus bassanus (assembly GCA_031468815.1). NCBI lineage: Eukaryota > Metazoa > Chordata > Aves > Suliformes > Sulidae > Morus > Morus bassanus. The sequence continues at coordinate 13,039,796 of CM062583.1, forward strand.
GCAGTGCTGCACCCCAAAATAGGGCACCCCTGCACTCCCCCTGGAGTCAGTTGTCCACTCCCTGCCTCCTCCCTCCACTTTCACAGGAGGACTCAGTCAATCACAAAATGACTCAGAACAGAACGGTGCCAGAACCAAGCTCTTCACCTTGTGTTACTGCAGTCTTTTAATTTCATTATGACAAAGAAGCTATTTGGAAAAAAAAAAAAGCTTTAAAACTCAAAAGGAGGTCCAGCCTTGTTGTAATAGGGTAATTTCACTTAAACTTCTGAGCACTCCCTCCAGGTCTATCTTAATGGTTGCAATACTGCCTCATCACTACTCATTAAAACAAGTGTACCTGGAGAAGTTAAATCTTATTAGCATGCTTAAAAAGCAAGACAAAAATAAAGTAATCCCACATTAAAATCATGCCTAGAAAAACAGAGCCTTCCTATGACCTCCATTGCCTTTCTTACAAGGGAAAGCCAAGCACAAAGAACGGGGAAGTGATTTCAGAAGCCAGTCATACACAACTAAAAGCCAGCAGAACTGAACTTTCTATTGCCAAGTTGCCCAACTGAAAAAAAAACTTCCAAAGAATGAAGATTTACAGATTTCTAAAGGCTGATTAAACTGTGAGCTTGCCATTATTAAGTCATATTTGTCCTCTCAGTTCAATATTTCATTCTACTCCAATCTATGTGAACTGTAATTGAAACAAAACACAAACTGAAGAAAAGTAACCACCCACTAAAAAGTTTAACTATTCAGTAAACTACTCATTAAGTCACCACATGATTGAACTTTAAAGTTTATACAGTCACTGATACTATCTTTAGAGCTACTCAGGAAAGCCAACATGCATCTTTAGTAAGCATGACAGAAGAACAAATGCAACTCTTTATTTACGTGCAAATTACCTGGCTTGTGAATAAACTGTGTAATGAGTTGAGACACAGGTGAGCTACCATCATACCCCCAGTAACAGCTTAAATGGGCAAGAGGCTGTCTGAACACCTATCTAAATACATACTGATACCTTGAACAAAAGATAGAAGGTTCCACTGTGCCTTCTGTGGTGGACAGGATGTGCTTAATTTATGCCCGGCCAACACACCAGAATTGTCGCCTCAAACTTCATATACATATATATATGTATATATATACACACACACATATATTCTTCTTGGATGAAATGTAATAGTGCAGGAGTTACTAATAACTAAGAAAGGATCACAGTTAGGAGTGGAAACTAACACCTGAGAATTTTAATAATGCTTGGGCCAGATAGGAGGGTATTAGCAATGAATGCCTCATTGACAAGAACCTCCTAAAAGAATACAAATCAGTAGAACTTCAAGGACTGACAGTGGAAACACCCTGCTACAAAGAACATTGCAAAGATAAGGGAAGGCCACAAAGCAGTCAGCAGTGATAAAAGGGAACATCTTGGCCCAGAAGGCGCCGGAAGCACAAAACTGGGGGAAAGGTAATTCCAAGCATGGGGAGATTGCGACCACCAACTCCATTGAGGGGCAAAACGACTACCCCCCACTCGTCTTGAGCATGCACAGTGAATTAAAAAAAAAATCACACTGCAGCTTTAAATTTAAGCAAAGAAGATACGGACCAATGGAAGAAGAGGATACTCAGTCAGGTCAATGACTAAGTATGAGATAGGCGTGGTCTGTTAACTTTCATGTATAACTGTCAAAAATTAACTCCAGTAGGAATGCACACTAGGAGGAATTATCCCCCATGCATCGGGTGCTCTAATAAAAGAATGCCTGCTTTCTAAAACTCCAAAATTGAGTCTTAGAGTTCTTTTACCTGGCTTTTACAGTATCAATCCCTCATAACCATTATAGAGTGGCCACCTTCACAAAACAGGCTTCCATAAGCACCCGCCCTGCAAGCCAAAAAAAAGTGAATCAAGACTAACGTTCCCTCCTTAGATGCTGCTTTTTCAAGTAATGGTTACGTTTCCCTTCTGATTTTGTAGTCCTTCAATTCTTTTAAGGCACGTAGAGAATTTATTTTGTTCGACACACAATGGATTTGTCCAATTAAAGAGATTGTTAGACTAGTCATCCCAGCCGGCCGGATGTCATAGGCTCCTGAATCATTGTGTCAGCTAAATGATTCATGCATTGCCTGTAGGGTTGTCTACACTCCCCCTCAACATTTACATAGCTTGTTCTACAACTAAAGGTGCCACACTCTTATCAAAAGAGCTGTAGTTACACATAATTTACTAGGTCAGCGTGATAATAACTTCTCAGCAGAAGTCTCCGACCATTCGTTGAACAAGCTACCAAGACTACTAACACCTGTTCAGAAAACCAATTCCTCCAACCAACAAGATCAGCTGAAAAACAAGCTGTGTTTCAAATTCTCCTCAATTTTTCTGCATCTCTTCTTTAAAAACAATCTTTAAGGAAAAGAAAAATCCTTGAATCATCATTAATTTCAAGGGAATACAGTAAAAAAAGAAATTTTAAAAAAGTGAAATGTAATGACTCTGCAGGGAATAAAAAAGAAAATAGAAAGAGAAAATGAATTCCTGTGAAAAAGCAAAGGCAGATTCTTGATAGTCTTCCCAGTAAAGACAAAAAATTCAGATTTTCAGTGGTTGTTTACCCAAAAACAGTAACAGACTCCACTTCATGAGACACGCACTAGAAAGAAAGCGGAGGTCTAGAATAATCCTAATATATTCATGAACAACAGAGACTGTCAGTTTCTCACATATCCCCCCTGCTATCTGCTCAAGAACATCCACCCAGTTACAAAGTGATTTCTCTGAAAACCAGAGCAGCTTGACAAATATTACTTCTCATTGCACCACACTCCACTACAGGTACACGGGAGTCGTACTGTACAGAGAAGAAAAATAACTACAGAGCTGGCGGCCTTTGAGCACGTACTTTTTGACACATGAGGCCGTGATGGGACTCCTCAAATCGCTAGGGGGGGGAAATCATCACTAAAGAACGTTTGCACTACAGCAACATTGTAGCCAAGTAACCCTTACTGGAAAAAAGTTTCCACACAAGCCACACACATCTTCTCTGTCTTGTTATTCACACAAGGATAAACTCCCCTGCGGCTTAATGCTACAGTATCACGTTAAAACACTGCACTAGTAAACAAGAGGTGGTGACAGTAGCAAAAATGTCTGTGGTTTTCAACAGCAATACCCAGACATTGCAGTCTCAGTATTACCTGGCCTTCTAACATTTTTATTAGGCTGAAGACAGCAGAAAATTGATGAGTAAGAAGCTCACAAGACTCCCAGCAATCCTCTTTGATTTCTGATCCCACAGGTCTTGCTTTCAACAGAAAATTGGGTCAGATGACCTCCAGAACTTCCATCAAACCTAGACTTTTCTAGGATTCTAAATTAATTCAGAGTTTTGTCCATCATACATGCAGCTTTCAAAAAAGCTTATTTTCGACCTTAAATACTGCAAAAGCAGCCAAGATGTGCAGAAACACCAACCTAGAAGTTTATGTGGGTTAATCAAGCAAAATACCAAGTCATTACTGACAAGTACAAACAAGATTCTGCAGCCTGCAATTTATGTTCAGACACTAAACCCCTTTTTTTACTGAAGTTAAATACAGCTTTGGATAATGATCCTGTACATCTTAAATTTTAGGTAGTAAAAAGTTGACATGGTTTAAGGAATCATGGTAAACAAATAGAATTACTATAGTCTTCTCTAGCATGTCTACTGATCTCAGGCAGGTCAGGATCAGGAGAATCCATTTTTAGTCTTAAACAAGTTGCTTCAACCACACACCACACTTTCAGTCTTACTATCCGATCCTTTCAGTTTTGAAAAAAAATCGCAACATCTTTAAAAGTGGCTATCCATATTAAGAAATATTTCAACTCTGAATCAGAATATTAACCCAAGCTGCTAGCACCAGGCACGTCACTATAACTGCACTTCTCCATGACTACCCGTGCCTCTCCATGACTGCAGTTTCCATTACTTTGGGTGTGAACTCCTAACATTTGACCTGCAAGTTCTGAAAAGAATTATCAAGTTTATCTGAACTGCATCCTTACCTTCACCTCCCCCTCACAGACACGTTAACTCTTTCTAATGCAATGCTAAGCACTAGCCTTTCGCATCATCTTTTCCAAGGTAGTTAGGTGCTTCAGTGATCTTGACCACCATACACATCTGAAAACCACACACCTGTTTTTGCACCCTTTTCGCATTCACAATACTAAATAAACATTATAGGCAGGCTAGTCCCTAGCTAAGTATTTCAACACAGTATCAATTTTGCTGCCCATGGAGCATGACATTTAAGATCTTGACTATGTTGCAATGCCAGCTGTTGATGCATCGCTGGAGCAGTTCCTTTAGTCTCTTCTGCATAGTCTATTTACAGCTACACCACCCCAACACAGAGATCAAAGACAATCTGAAAGGAGATATTAGAAGAGGCTTCTCTTAACAGAGAAGCAACTTAAGGTACCACTTAAGTGCACTTAAGAAAGGTAGCTTTAACCTTTGCCCAAACACAAGCACCATTTAATGGTCTCTGTCATTCCAGAGACAGGCCTTGTCAGCAACAGTAGAAACTATACTATTTTCTTTTGACAAATCCTTTAAGCAGATCTTTCCTTTCTCCATTAAAAAAACAGAACCAGAAAACCAGTTTTATCTGCTTCACTCTTATCTTCACTCAGATGGTAGGATAGGAGGAAGGGGCAAGGAAGGGAAAGATTGTGAGGAATCATTATCCATACCACTTTCGCTAATAATTACTTTCTCACATGGGATAGGCTTCTTCAGTTCTAAAACACCCGGGACATAGCATACATCAGCTTCCTGCTTTCAGCTAAGTATTTCAGCCTGTTCTCTTAAAGAAACATGCAGAAAGTTAAAAGACTGAGGTATGCCTAAACTATTTCAGTCTCTACATTTTGTACTCACCCAGAAGACAATATTGTAGCTGAAGAGCAGGTATTTGTACCAACAGCTGACTTCTGCAGTAGAATATCGGTAATAGTGCATCTTCTATAGCACAGTGTCTGCACAGTAGAGAAAGGACGAGAAGAATTAGGCAGTGAAAGATTTTAAGAAAAGGATTCTTTTCCAGATCTCTCTTGCTCTGTTGAGAAAGGACTATAGTAACTTGTACCATATCCCAAAGTCAGCCCAGAAACTTCTGCTGACCCTCAACTCCCTCTAAGTATTTGTTGCTTTATAACTCTTCTTTAAGCACCCTTATGTGGTAACAGGGTGGGACACCCAAAAAGGAAACTAGCTATACAGTTAGCCAAGGAATATCTGCATCAGCAAGTTGACATTTATCTGCTTTCTCTCTCCTTCAAAACCATTTTACTTACACAGATGGCTGCTTGGACTTATGCATAAGTCTAAACACACACCCTGCTGATTGCACATCCAGCAACCCCGCTAGCAAGATGTTAGAAGCGGTTACCTGGAAAACCTCAGTGTCTACAGGTTGCCAAATACAACAGGGAGTTGTATTCTTTTCCATACTTACATGTTACTTTACCAAATCAGTACCCCATAAGAGGTTTTATTCTCAAAAACAAATGCCCCACCATTAAACAGCTGATCTGCTCTGCGGAGTTCAGTTTTCTTGCTTCCTCACATACACTAGAGATAAGACTCAACTGCAACTGTTGCTCAAGTATTTCAGAGAACTACAGCTTTTCAGAGTATCATAACTAAACCACCTCTGCAGAAATACCATGCATAGGAAAAAAAACAGAGGACAAGCTGTTAAATCAAGAGCTGGAGCAGGGAAGACAAAGCACTCACACAGTCCTCGCATTCTGGAGAGCTGACCACATGAATGCTGCCTGTGACAGACAAGCAGCAGTGCCACATTTCAACTCTCCACTTTGTTGAAGTAAATGTTTTCCTCCCATAAGATGTCAGTGAAAGGCTTGCAACAAGGAAGCAAGCATAGAGAATTTTCAAATACCTCATAACTAAGAAAGACTTTGAGGACTATGCTGAGCTGGACATTCACAGACAGCATGCAAAAACCGAGCCTACCCAAAGTCTGAAACCAAGCACCATGGAACAGAGAATTGAAGATCACCACCACATCCACAGCTATGAGAAGGGAAACTAGGGGGTGGTTGGTTGGTTTGTCGTCCCCCCTCCCGCTCTACAAGGCAATCTGCACTTGGGTGTAAAAAACAATCCCACTGAAAGAAGGAACAGAACCAAATACCTCTCAGCTTTGAGACTCCCATTCAATATAACAAACAGCTTGCGTTAGCTTTTAAGTGAAATACAGATTATTTTCCGGGACAGCTATGGAGTACTACCATCACTGTCTTATTGGAGGAGCTTATTTTTTGAACTCTCAATGCAAATATTTCAAACTTTTTTCCCCTGACACTAAAACTACACACACACAAACAGATCAAGGGCACACAACAGACATCTCCAGCCGAAAAGACTATGGACAGAGACCCCAAACAGATTGATTTTCCTTCCAGAGGTCTCCCAATGCTAGGCTTGGCTTCCATCTGGAAGCAGAGTCCCTCCTTGGTATAGACACATCCCCCATGCCTCTTCAACTCCAGCCAAGAAGTTTCTTTGCTGCCCAACCAAATGGAGAGTTTTCAGAAATGCAGACACCTGTACAAAAATCCAAAAGGGTACATTTTGGTAGAATATTCCATAGCTTTAAGTAGTTATGGAAAAGACAACCAGAAAATCATATGACCTGGCATACAGAAGTAAGATTGCAAGACTAGCAGACAGAATAATTTCTGCTTTTTTCAAGCTCAGATGGCCTGCATCTGCATAAGAGGATTTCAGATCCTACTGAAAGTTGGTAGGTATTACACAAGTCATACTGATCTACTTAACATGAAGTAGATTAATTTGTGTATAATAAAGCCAGACATCACCTAAGTAGCCTTCATACGTATGCTACCTATGCAAGCTTGCTTAAGACACATTACCCACAGTCGACTCCAGTGAACCTGGACAGACACAGCAGCAACAGAAAAATCATTAAAAGGAGGAATTACTCCTCCCGATTCCATATGAGAGAGTAAAACTGAGTTAAGTCAAAACTAAAACATTTTTCCTCAATAGCCCCAGTAAAGGGACTGAACACACAGAATTAACTACTTAAGCTGGTTTCAGAGAAATGGCAGGGTCTAGAGAATGATTAAAGGATATATTGCACATTCTTACAGAAAACAATACCTGCAAAATTTGTCAGGCTAGAGAGTGTGAACGTTCACCATTGACACCGGAGCTTGATATATCCTCAGTTCAGATCCTGATTTCCATACAGTTTTAACCAAACACTGAAAACAAGGTTTTTTTGCCTTCCAGAACCTCACCTTGTAACTAGGTTCTAAGGCTCACAGTTCATTTATAGCAGAAAACACTTAGCCTTTGTTAAGACAAGGAAAATTGTACTTTATGGCAGTACAGGCAGTGGCTGGAAAGGACTTTCCCAGATGTGACCCAATCATATACTTAGGAATGTATATTGCCAAATTCAGCTTAAGACATAGGCAGTTTTGTTTCCTCATGCCCTGGTTCAGCTTTAGTTACTGACCTTTTCAACCCATCCATTTTCACAGGAATCTTACTATTATGAGACATGGTAAAGAAAACTTGTTTGAACACCACTCTCCTGACGCACTTTTCTAAGCCTACAGCTGAAAGAATACGAGAGAAGGAACAAACGCTTGGTTTTCCCCAACTTCTTCATTTCAGTCTCTAGCTCCAAATGGCAATTTATACTTCAACAATCAATAGTCAGACACTTGTCCAAGTCACTAAGTCTGATGGGTCCGGGGAAGAGAGGGAAAAGAGGGGACACTAGGAGACAACAGCAGAACCACACTAATCTGAGCAGAGTCCAAGACTCCATTTGCATCAGTGTAAGCCTTTATTACAGCAATACACTGGCTGCCATTGCAAGCATTCTCTGGACACAGGCACACCAAGGCCTCCATCACCGTTCTGCCTCCTTCCCCGTGAAAAATCAGGATCCTGACAAAATACAGGATCAGCAACTGTAAAATGCACATACTACTAATAACAAACATTGCTTTTGCTGCTGCTACCACTACAAAAGAGGTGGCAACAGGTGGCATTTAGCTAGCACATTAAATTCCATAAAAATGGGTTTCTACTAGACAGGCTTAAAATATAACCTGAGGCAGAAAGGCAAGCATACCATTTCAACACCTAAAATACAAACATAACAAAAAGCAAGACTTCAGGCTAAGTTGCCCTCCCTGGCATTGGGACTTGCATCCAACTGCTCAAGTCCCAACTTCAGTGAAACTATTCACAGGAATGAGAACATCAAAAGTACCCTTACTGATAAGCACCATTCCCCACCTACCTCATCATTTTGACCACCAGCTTGTAAGACATTTCTCCTCACTTGCCCATGCAACCGGCAAGATGCCCCAGTCAATACCAATCACAGTATTTTCACAGAATGAAAAAGCACCATGCCTTTTTTTTATTTTTACACTGCATTTTTTTAATGCTCTGAAGTGACAGGGGGGCTCATACTCCCAGTACTAGTTCCTTGTTGCAAGCAGCTGTCCTGTAACAGCACATGGCTCCCCAGAGAGATGTTGCCTTCTGAAACACCTGCCTATATTAAGAGCAGATTTGACTTACTCTCCTTGCTGATCCTCATCAGGAGTCCTTTGGTTCTTCTTGAGAGACCACCAAACACCATACGGAGCAGTAACATCACTGCTGGTGTGGGAGTGACATTCTGACATAATAAATCTAAAATGTAGGTGTGTCTGACTTTTTCCCCTAACCCTACAAATAAACAGTCCAAGTAATCCACCTAAGGCCACACAGCCACCTTTCCCGTGTTTATACTAAAAGCAGTCATGTTTCCTAACATAGGAGGCATCTGTTACCAGTCTAGAAATCTGCTACATCAGTATTTCATTTAATTTACATAACTACAGGCTACATAACTATGGTTAGGCAATACTACAAAACACTTGGAAGATTAAAGTAGTATGTGGGCAGCATAGACTAGTAACTTTCTCTGTTTTTCAGACAAAGCAAGTCACATTATGTCAGCTGACAGTTATCACCCACTCATGGCTCATGTTCAGAGATTTTTTTAGGACCTTCTGAAAATGGAGCAACCAAGAAGCACCTACAGACTGCTCTTTCCACATCCCAGAGAGAAGCTGACCACCAAGGGAGTCTTCACATATCAGTACAATATCTGGGTGCTGGGCAAATCTTCACATGGAAGGACTGAGCTGGTGCTACACAGAGGCAAGAAAAACTGACACGATTTGGAGCTCTTACAGGCTAATCTGTTCTGGAAACAGTGATAGTAGCCCTGCAGATGATTCAGGAACTCCCTGCAAGCATGTGTCATCCTTATTTTTGTAATTTTGTCTCCAAGGAACCCCGACTGGGGCCTCACAAAGAAAATACAAGCTTGTCTTAAGGAATACAAGTATAGTGTATTTACTTCTGCTGCAGTCCAGAAGAACAGAGAAATATTTGCTCATTCTTAGAGGAAACCTGAGGATTATTCAACAAAAGGGTATTTTTTAACCTGAAAGACTCATGATGGAAGACAGATATTGCTAATAGGTTATCCCTGTTTCACTAGAAAAATAAAAGCAGACAACAGATCTCTGAACTCAATGGCAAACATCATCAAAGCCAGAGAGTTTTCTTAAGATGTCATCTTTTGGGGCTCTTATTTTTGTAGCGTGCTGAAGACTCATTCTTCAAATACTTTGAGGACTTTATTTCAAGCACAAGTTGCTCCAATACAAAGTCTACAAAACAATCCCTCAGAGCAGATCCAATCTCCTATACATGGGAAGAGTTTCAGGTTTCAGCGACCAGGCTTTATTCACTACAGCACAAATCACGACTTAAGAAAACTTGTAAGGAACATACACCAGTGTTCCTAAACCCAAAACAAGAAAGCAGCAATTCAGAAGAGCTCCACTCAAGCTCTACAGACAACTCACACTGAAGTTATGAACATGCTTTTAGCCAAGCCACTACTTTTATGTGGATGAGTTGCATCTGAAATACCATGCAGAAGTACCCTGAAGTTAAGACTAACATTCAGAATTTGGACACCTTAAATTCTGAAAAATAATCTACATGGGCACCAAGAGGTATCACCTTTTAACCTCTTCTGAACTGCCCACCTGAATAACATCACCAATACTTGGACATAAAAGCTCTACACTGCACAACTATAATTCAAGGAGCTATTCAAGCTATCATTCATGGGATATTTTCAGCTCCACTTGACTTCTTAAACTAACAGAAATACACAAAAGGAAGACTTGAAAAAGGCAAGCAGAATTAGGGACCGCTCCCACACCGATTAAAAAGCAGTGACAGAGGACAATAGCAGTTGTAACAATTTCACTTTTCACCATTCTTCACACAGAAGCTACCAAGAGATATAGTTGGCTGGCCTTGCTTTCACATGCTAAAGTCTTTAGCCCTACTTAGCTACAAAAGCTACTAGTAATATTAAAAAAAAAATCCAGAAAACAAAAGCAGATCCAAAACGTCCATATTTTCATTTATACAAACTGATCAGAATGAAAAACAACACTGCGGAATGCAAGTATTGACCATGTAAATTCAAATTGCAAATATTTTTAGTTACTTACAGTGAGGAGAGGTACAACTACTCAGCTATCCACTGAATTTTACTAGGTTTATGCCACTTCTGCTCCACTGACCTCAGGTTCACCAAAGTAGAAATTGAACAGATAGAGACTTTCTGCTCCAACATACAGCAGCACTTGGCAATGGCAACAACTAAAAGGCATGGATCTCTAACGTAGTTCAAGGGAAATCTAGCTCAAAGAGGCTGACTGCAAATCAAGTGTATACTCCATATTCTGACTTAAGCAAGAGATAACACAGGAAGCAGAAAGAAAAGGAAGTATCACAAGTAAACTGAGTCTAAAAGCCAGTGATTTTCCAAACATAAGCAGATAAGTAAAAGACAGTAGGAGAGAGGCATCTTTTTGTGATCTGTCAGGCTCGTTATTAATATTTAAGAATTGCAGGCAACAGCAGGAGTACAGGATGTAGGGCCTTCACTGACCTTATCCGCAAAAGCACTATGGGGTAACCCATGATTATGCAAGTTAAAACTCAGATCACACCAGGAAAAGCAAACACCAACACTAGGCACTGTCACTACAGTTCAATGGATGGCTCGTTAACATCTTGGGAAGTTTGGAAAAATCTTCCATGTCTATGAAAATTTTCTTTAGCAAAGCTATCAACCATTTTCACCTGAATAGGAGCTTGTCTATGTTGTAACTTTAGTACACACAACAAACCACAAGCTATGTTTTCCTTTTACTTCACAGAAGTCCAAGTATTGTGAAACACATAGAAGTGTGTCAGTCATTCTGACCAGGCATTTACTCACTCCAGGGAGCAAAGCCTGTTAGAACAAGTAGCCAGAATAATCTTAGCTGATCAGAACTCCTCAGCTGCTTTCTACTACCTCTCATGAGAGCAGATACATACCCACTCCCTATAATACCAACAATAGCGAGGCAAAACTCAAGGTCTCAAATTAAAGCAAGCGTGTAATTTGACTCCCCCCCCCCCAGAAGGTTTTGGAACCCTTGCAAAGTAAATATTTTGAGAAGCCAGAACTTCCAGTTTGGGGAATAATTTTATTCCTATTTAGTGATCCAACAGTAACAGAACCTATTCCATACACATTGTCTGCTCCCTCCCACACAGACCAAAATGTTTCAAGAACAAAATGGGTCCTCCGTCTCCTATACATACCACTTTATATCACAAAAATAAGTCACAACTTAGAGGAGAAAAGACGGGAAGCCACCAACTTACTTTGCTGACAAATCCACTCTTTCTTCAGAAGCATCCTAAACTTTTAGGCATATTGTGGCTTTCATCCATTTTCAGGAGTGCCACTCGTTCAAGTCTCCAGTTACATTTCAGCCAAAAAGGATATCCCTTCATTTTCTTTTTTCACCAGAGTGAAAAACAGGAGACTAGTTATAGTAATATACACTAAAGAAATGACGAGTATATAATTTGGTTTGGGTTTTGTTGGGGTTTTTTTTTTGTTGTTTTGTGTTTTTTTTTTTTTCTTAAAAACATTCCTTGCTTTGGGCATAACATGCAGTCTGTCCACATCCACACCATATTTCTTAGCCTTTACACTGCATGTTCCTATATATGTATTATATGATATATAAATATATATTATGCATAATAGACATATTTTAACAATTTAAACCAGATCAAGGTATCTCTAAGTTTAAAAAAAGAATTCCAGCACTGACGTCTGCTCTCCGACAATGAGCACACTAAGAAGTGAATGCATGTACAATACTAATTACATCCATCGCTTTTTCTAGTTAAACAATGCTGTCCCCATGTCATGGAGGCATGAGGTAGAGCTTAATCCATAAAAAACTCAAGTTTTTTTTCTCCCTCCCACTCCAAGTAACAGGACCCACGCTTTCAAACACCAGAGGAACACTCATTCCAAATGAGGCACCCTCCCAGCAGCAGGGGATGCTACTTATTGGGGGGATGGGGTGTTAATGGGTGTTGAGTTTGGGGATGATGCTTTCAAAGCTTGCTTTCTTTTGCTGCCCTCTGCCTCGTGCACCAACTGCATTCACAACACAGCCAGGAGAACTTTATTTTACATGCTGACCAGGATGATCACCAGCTCACAGGCCACAAGAGAAAATAGCTCTTTGTGGCCACATAGACAGCTCAACCACCATGTAATTTATTCTCCCTACCAACTGACTTTCTGGTAAAGAAATGCACTTGTGCAACTTTCAAAAACCAACTAGCAGGTAAGCCTCTAACACAACACCAGAAAACATTAGAGATGTGACAAAATGGCAGTCAGCAAACACCTCGCGATCCTAACCACTGCCAGCTCTTCAGCAGACTAGATGTCTCAGCCCAAAGACATAGAAATAATAAGCTAATGCTTTAGGAGACACAGCAGGTAGGTTCGCGGAGCACCCTGTGCACACTACCATAACACAAGAATAAAAAAAGACGAAGACCAAAGCTGCTCCAGGTCACCAAGCCCATGCTTGAAAAGCTCCAGGCCTTCCAAGAGCCAGTGTTCAGGCAGGTCATGAGAAACCCTCGACTGTCTTGCTGGAAGACTCTGCATCCGCCCCAGGGGAAGGAGGAAAAACAGGCTTTCCACCTCTCAGGAGCATGCCAAGAGCAACAGCGTCACTAAGATCAGAGCAGCAAAGGCTGTGAAGTAACACCGTCAGAGCTCCTTCCGATGCAGATGTTAGTCTCTACAACAGGCACCAGCAAATGCACCACCAGAATAGAAGGTGCAGAGGTTAGATACAAACACTTCCTAATCTGCACCTTTAATAAAAGGAAAAAAATACCTCCAGAGGAAAAAAAAAGTGAGAACACAGGAAACTGCCATCTTAACAGGCTGACAGCATGACTGGTTATACAAGCAGCACAGCTCAGAAAAAAAAAAAAAAAAGAGCTGAGCAACACCTTCCCTTCTCACTTGTCCCAGACAGATAAGGTCTTTCAGTTGAACTCCCTTCTGCTTTGCAGAAGCAGACCACTGCTATGACCACTTCGTCAAAATACCCTTCACAACCCCAGCGTGCTGTACACTTTGCAAAGAAGGCCACCTTATTGTCTTCTGAGAGTCACCTCACTAATTGCATATCCATTAGTTTCAGGTCAGACAACTTTTTAGATGAACCTTCCTCCTCCGCAGGTTTGCCATGCAGACAAACTGAAGTAACTCAATACTCAGGGCAGGGTAGAAAGCTTTGCTGTTTCGTACCCTTTATTATACATAGCTATACCACTGCATTCATATTCCACGCAGCATTAAGTACTTCCCTGAGCACCAGCTACTAACAAGTTGCTGAGGGGAAAGAAATGTGCATCGAGAGAATCAGCTCCATATTCCTGGCAGTCAGGAGGCTGCTGTCACATAGAGACCGAAGTCCAACATCTCAGGTGTCTTCCTTCAGATGCAAGCTACTTGAGGCTATTGCCTTTGTTTTCTATTCCAAGAGTCTCTAGATGTCAGCATACTTGTTTCAGCACTGATTTTATACCCCAAAGCAAAAATAGACTGCTCTCGTCAAGCAGAACAAATCACACTTTCTGAAATATTAAAATTCACAGCATTCAGCCGCCTCTGAATACTGTGCTTCGTACCGCTTTCTGTAGTTGCGACCGCAGCAACTGGAAGCTGTCTTGTTACCTCCAAGTCCATCAATTATTTAGAGAAAACGCTTTTCCAGAGAGACTAAAGTATCAATTATTTAGCCTTTGAGCCGGAAACAAAAACCTTTAAAACAGGAAAAAGATTTCTGGAAAGGGCTGCTGGGCCACAGGAACAAATTTTGTTTTGTACACTAGCTACCTGACTGAAACAGAAGCTAAAATAAAACCACCCACAAAAGCGCCAAAAGCTCATATGCACACACAAGTTCAGCAAGTGCCTGAGCCTGTTAGTGCCAAAGGAAGAGCCCCAACTACATCAGGGGTTTCAGCACAGGTCTTCACATGGAAGACCTTTATCAATTTGTTATAAATGCCGGCTCTCTAGACTGGGAACATAAAACAGAAAAGCTCCTTTGTAATACCAGGACAGCATTCGACAACGCTTACTGCAAAGATCAAGAGGAAGCAAAGCCCTGTGTTTATTATACCCTTGCCTTTCACATTCAGGTTCAGATTAAGGATGAAGACAGCCCTAAGATTTTCAGCTTTTGCACAGACTTCTAAAGACAGGGACACAGAAACAGCTCTCAGAAGAAACACACACAAGCAGGCACTCTGGATAAGAACAGAAATTCATTCACTTACACATTTCATGTACGAGCTTTACTACAAGCAAAGGGATAAAACACTGTTGCTTTGCTCCCAAAAAGGAAGAAAGACAGGAAACACTGAAGGAAAACAAGTGCTGGGCCTCCCCTTCCAAACAAGGGCTGAGGTACACTTTGAACCAGAAAGGAAAATAAACTTACTTTTAAATCCTGCTGAGAGCCCTGGGTTTGGATAGAGGTCCTCTTGTGGTCAGCATATTTTATTTTAATTTGCTAAAAGTTTTCTGCATAAGTGACAGCGGAATTCAAGTGTGAATAATCCAGCAGAATACTTCCCCTCTCTCAAAGGGCTTCAATCCCAAGATTTGTGTCAGACTGGTAAAGAAGGTCAGCAAAAGCCTGGCCATTCAAGCCAATGGTTTCAACTGCAAACATCGCAATCCTTTATCCTGTCAATATTTGAGGATCACCATTTTCTGCAGGTTAAATCCTTTGCTATAATCCTCACCTGTGACATGCCTAAAATAGAGGAATTTACCCAACAATGATTTTTCAGCTCACCGACCGTACTGAAAGCAGGTTTTGTTCAGTCATCCAGAATAAAGAGAAGCTGTTTTACAATGCAAAAAACTCAAACATAAGACATTCAACTATATTTAAGTAATTAAATTGTGGCTGTTTTCGAAATGAAGTCATCATTCAACTCCCCCCCCCCCCCCTTTTTTTTTCCAATTGCTAGATTAAAAATCAGATCTCAGCTTTTTGGGGGGGACCCAAACTATTAAACTTTAAAGCCCATACCTAACATTAACGAGCTTTACTCTGATCACCTCCAACATTGTTCTTAACCTTTCCTTCATCAGATGCTTTTGGCTGCGCATGAGCCAAAGGGTCAAGGAGAAGGATCCCGTTCCTGCCAGAGCTGCGCTAAGGGCTGGAAGGCTGCATCAGTGCCCTCACACAAGCTACCAACACTACAGCTCTAGAAGAGCCATAGACTTTAGGACTGTGTAATACTAGTGAAAAGACACATGACCATCCTTTGGACATACAATCAGAAGCCGCATGGAGAAGGACCACTTCTTAATTCCCCCTTAGCAACAGCCTGCAACATTCACCCTGAAGTAAAAAAAATTCTTGTTTGAGGGTTTGATTTACTTTATCGTAGGTATTTCAGTGAAAGAGCTGAATGCAACATAAGAGCCATAGCACGTCTATGGATTTAGTGAATTGCACCCTGTTAGCCTTGGAAAGGCATCACAGATGCCAAAGTTCAAAAGTCCTTTCTACCAGAAACAGGAAGTTTTGAGCCAGGAAGCCACAGTGCAAAGCAGCGTGGCACAAAAAGCCTACAAGTACAAACATTCTTGAATCACATGTGAATGAAGCTTAAGCGTCTCCTTTGTCTGGTGTCTGAAACCCACGTATTTTAAACACCCCACCCAAGTGGAACTTTTTTTTTTTAAAACAGAGAATTATATAAAGGGACGATCTGTAGGAACAGTTTTAACAATAGATCTGTGAATTCCACTTCCCCCCACACACCTCAGTGAGATTTCTAGTCTAACACAGCCAGACCAGAACAAGAGTTTAATTTATTCACGCTCAGCAGTGCTCAAACTGTGCCACATCTAATATGCAATGGGAAACCTGATAGAAGACTGAGAATTGATTGTTGGAGTTTGTCAGCAGAAAAATACCCGCCATACTTTCTCCCCCCCCAAACATTCATTTCCAGGTAATGGCCAACTGGTAGCCACACACCAAAGCTT
Source organism: Morus bassanus (assembly GCA_031468815.1). Lineage (NCBI taxonomy): Eukaryota > Metazoa > Chordata > Aves > Suliformes > Sulidae > Morus > Morus bassanus. The sequence goes on from CM062583.1 coordinate 13,056,413, forward strand.
CATAAACTAAATATAACCACTCGCTAAGAAAATCAGAGGTCAGCCTCAAGACAAAACAATCTGTGGAGGGATGAAAAAGCATATTCCTCAGTTATGTATCAGAAGTTGGCCTACAACTTAAACTTCTTCATCCAGGTTATCTACACATTTGCATTCAGGTATGACCAAATTCATAACACAGTATGTCAACAATTTCCTTGTTACACCTAAGAGCAAAAAGTTACATCCTCAATACCAAATAAAGTGCCCCAATTAGACAGCATTTGGGGGCTCAGAGCAAGGGCTTTCTTTGATCCTTTCATTAAGTATTAAAAGGCCTAAATCTAGCAAAAAGTAGCCCTGAACATACCCTATTTCAGTCCTGTCAGGTATGTTACGTATGCAAAGGCTCTTGCACAGACACGGCTCCTAATACAGTGCTCACAAAAGATAATATTTTTCTTCCTTTTCTGACTCCCTCCTCCCCAAAGGCTGCAGGGAGGAGAGAAAAGAGTCTTTAAACAGGAAAACAGTGCAAGATTATTCTACAGTGCACCAAATGTCAGGCAAAGCCTATGCCCAGAGACAGGAGTAAGGCTCAATTAAGACAAGCGAGGTTTCTTCTGATTTGGTCTTCTTACAACACAGGTGTCCTGGATTTGTTTAAAAAAAAAAAAACAAAAACAAAAACAAAAGCTGCAAAGCAGTTTACCCCACAGCTCTATTCCTACTTCACACCAATGGCTGGACTTGAATTCCCACCCGACCCCTTCTCTCCCCAAATTCCTCTGTCAAGCAGACAGTGGTAGCATCTCAACCATCCACACCCAAGCATTTACAGTTTCACACATTTCTTGTAAGTATAAAGCGGCTCATGGAAGCGAATTAAGGAAAAAAGACGTTTACGAAAGGGAAAACCCCCACTTCCCCCCCAGTAACCGTGCATCATGCATTTCACTTGAGCTCTCCTCACAGGGTCTGTACGCAGCAGCTCCTCGGCAGCGCTCTGTAGCTGTCACAGACCAGAAATAAAACACTCACCTGAAACTACAAAGACAACCTGGTCGAAGGTAAGTGCCCAAACGGGAACTGGTGATGTGTTCATTACCCGAACACCCACCGTGGGACCCCACAGGAGCCGAAAGAGGCCCTGCCGCCGAGCGCGGCGTCACCTCAGGTGTTTCGGCGGGAAGCTGAAAGGGCGTCAGAGAGGCCCCTCGCTAGCACGGCTCACGCGTAATTAAAGCTAAAATTAGGGGAAAAAAAAAAGAGTTACAGGCCTCAACCATCGCACACACGGAGCAGTTGCTCCTGCCAACAGCAACGCCGGGGCTGAGGGCAGGGGCCGGCAGCAGCCGTGCAACGGCGGAGTACGGAGCAGGCAGGCGCCGCCCTGCGGCTGCAACACCCCGAAAGCCCTTTTATTCCCCTCAAAAAAAAAATAAAAATTATTTTTCTCCCTTACGGCACCTCACTCAACGAAACAATTTCGCGTGAACCCCCAGAGGAAGCCTCGCCCGGCCTCTCGGGACGGGCACAATGGCTCGCCGCGGCCCCGCGGCTTCGGGAAACAAACTTCGTCCGAGGGCAGCGGGGCAGCGCCCGCTCCCCGCCCGGCTCAATGGCTGCCAGCTCCCCGGGGACGTCGCAGGGGGCAGACGGGTCAAAGCACCGGTGCTGACGGACGGGGGAAGGGGGAGGACGCGGCCTCCCGCGGGCGGGGAGGCGGCGCGGCCCCGGGCCGGGCGGGACTCACCGGGGGCAGCAGCCTGCTCGCCAAGTTTCGCCGGGTCGGGCGGAGGGCGCGGCGGCGGCCGCCGTACGCAGGGGTCCCTCCGCTGCCTCGGCTAGTCCATGGGCGCGGCGCGGCGGAGCTCGCGGACCCCCCCCCCCGCGCCTCAGCCCGGCCGGCCACCGGCGTCCCCTCTCCGCCGAGCCGCGGGCCGCAGCCCCACGCAGCCGTGCTCCACACAAAGGGCCCGGCCTTCCGCCGGCCTCCGGGCGGCCCCGCCCGCTGCCGCCACCCCCCCGGGGCTGGCGGGGGACCCCCGGCGCCCCCCGCTCCTCCCGAGGCCGGCGGCCCGCCCCCGCCGCGGCCGCCCCTCCCGGCCCGGCGCCCCCTCGGCCGCAGGAAGCCCGCGACCCCGCCGTTCAGCCGCGGCTTTTTATTTCGGGAGAAGTTGTACGGCCGCGTGCCCCCGCCCCGCGGAAGCGGCTCGGAAGGGCGGCCCGCCCCGCCCCGCCCCGCCCCGCCCCGCCGCGGCCGCCCCAGCACGGCCCGGCCCGGCCCGGCCCGCGGCGCCGCTTCCGCAGCCTCGGGGCTCTCGGGGCGGGAACCAGCGCGCCGGGGACGGCGCTGCCAGGGTAACGCCGGCGGCGCGATCGAGCTTTACCTCGGAAAGCCCGAAGGTGAAGGGGAAAAAAAAAAAAAAAATAAAACGGAACGACTGCGAGGAGTACTTTGAGGCTCCAGGCGCCTCGGGGCTTTTAAATCTCCCTTCCGAGGCGCTGGGAAGAGGGGAAGGAGGTGCCGAGTCGCGGTTTTTAAACCCCTGTGGTGAGCAAGTGATAGCTCCCACCTGCGGTAGTCACCGCCTTCCCCGCCTCGCTTAGCTCCAGCTTCGTGCCCTGCTCCCGTTCCCTTCTGCTCCGCGCGTTATGGTCTCCCGACACAGGGCAACGCTTCCGTCACCTTCGTTCTCCTCTTCATATACAGAGCGAAACTATTTTCTTCAGTGCCTCACTGTGAGAATACCTTTGTGTGCGGGAAGACGAGGCTAAGGAAGGTAGTTCAAACACCAGAGGTGTGATTCCAGATCTCATAGTCTACGCTTCCTTCACCTGCTCCAGGGCTTGGACTTTGGAGACTTCCTTACTCCCCCTAGACCAGGAAAAAGCACCGCTCACAAAGATAGCAGCAGTCCCGCCGAGTGCTCGGCTAAAGGGTGAAAGGAACTGTTGAGCAATTAAACGGGGTGAGCTTAGTGCTTCTCTTGTGCGATAACTCTCCACCAAGTCAAGGCTGACAACCAAAACCATGCTAGAATACGGCATAAACGCACAGTTCCCCTCACGCACACCCGCCTGAAGTCAGAGGAAGTGGATAGACACCAGTGCGTCACCCACAACTGGTTGCGTTATCAAGATTCCTTCCCATCCCCTACATGCAGTTGTTCAAAGAAATGTTTAAAAAAAAAGGGGGGGGGGAGGTGTTTGTGCCTTCAAAACTCTCGAATGCAAGAGATTATCTTAGGCATGGGTATTGTGACGGCTGGCTTAAGCCAAAGGCAGGAAAGGCTGAACATTTCAAGGGCCATAGCAAGGCTCAGCTCTCCCCCTGGCCCCCCAGACAGCTACCATTTCAGGGCTCCAGTCTGGGTCTGGAGACGGGCATCTCTGTCTCTGCCAAGAGACCTAAAGATTGTTGCGCGATAGCAGCTTCTCTGTAGTCTCCTCTGTTAGCAGGCCTCCTTGAGCTTGCTCGAGGCTTCTTAGAAACCAAAGTAAAATTGAATTGACTGGTGAAGCTGAAAGAAGATGTCAGAAGAATCACCCAAATTTTATGGAGGATGTAAGTGAGGAAGGGGAGCTAGGAAAGGTCACTGGATTATCAGGTGGTAAAAAGAACTAGAAGAAACCCTTTCTCCATCTCAGAAGTACTTCAGTCATCTTACAGAGCACTGAGTCACATCTCCAGCAAAGTCCAGAGCCAAGGCAGGAAGCTTCAGTGTGCTGCTTCTGTAAGAGATTGGAAGACGGAGGATGCAATAGTAACGGCTAAGATTCAGCAGGGGAAATGGGAAATTCAAGGACATTCAGCAGATTTAGGATGTAAAGACTGGAATTAGAAAGGGCATTCATCAGTAAAATAAGGTTCTCTTGCAATTTAAAATAGTCTTGTAAAATGGTTAGTGTTAGCAGTTCACAGAGTAGTTGAATTGAGTAGTTCACTGTTAGCATGGAGATAGTTTGAGCAGCCTTTCTATGTCCTATTTATTTGCCTTTGACATTATCTCTGTTCTGTGTGCTGCATTGTGTCGCCAAGAAAATTAGGGTAAAAATCTCATCCATCACAAAAACATTAGCTAAGTGCTAGGGCAAATTGGAAGACTTATAAAAGACAGTCACTTCACAAGTAAAAGCGTGTAATAGTACTGCAGGAATGAAAATGGAAAATCTGATTTGTTAGTGAACTTGTTGTCATGGTTTAGCCCCAGTCAGCAACCAAGCCCCACACAGCCGCTCGCTCACTCCCCCCCCCCCCCCCCCGCCTCGGTGGGATGGGGGAGAGAATCAGAAGAGTAAAAGTGAGAAAACTTATAGGTTGAGACAAAGACAGTTTCACAGGTAAAGCAGCAGCTGCGCACGCAAGCAAAGCAAAACAAGGAATTCACTCACTCCTTCCCACGGACAGGCAGGTGTTCAGCCATCCCCAGGAGAGCAGGGCTCCATCACATGTAACAGTGACTTGGGAAGACAAACGCCATCGCTCCCAACGTCCCCCCCTTCCTTCTTCCTCCCCCAGCTCTACGTGCTGAGCATGACACCATATGGTGTGGGACATCCCTGGGGTCAGTTGGGGTCAGCCGTCCCGGCCGTGTCCCCTCCCAGCTTCTTGTGTCCCCGGCAGAGCAAGGGAAGCTGAAAAAGTCCTTGACTAGTGTAAGCATTGCTTAGCAGCAACTACAACATCTCCACATTATCAACGCTGGTTTTAGCACCAATCCAAAACGCAGCCCTGTACTAGCTACTCTGAAGAAAATTACGTCTATCCCATCTGAAACCAAGACAGTATCCACCCCTTATTCCATACCGTTTGCATCATGCTCAGGTCCCACACTATCCAATACATTCTCATTAGCCACCACCTCCCTTCCCATCCACCACCCCCCTTGCCATCCTTTGACATAATACACAGATATCATTCCCTTAGTCTATGGACTACCCTGTAAAATGTCCATAAAATGTCCACAAATATCCACAAAATGCTGACTGAGTTAATTCAGTCCATGACTTTGGGCTCCATTTCTTCTGGCGGTCACTCAGGACTGGAGAGGCGATGTGTTGCGTGCAGTTACTGGGCACCAAAGCCAGCTCAGGTCGGGTCACTGCTGCACTTGCACTGCTTCTTGTAAGGCTTGTCCTCCACTGGTTCGGGTGGTTCCTGCTACAGTAATTCCTGTAACATGCAATTCAAATCACTGGTTACAACAATTTAAAGGTAGAACCATCACAGCCTCCACCCCTTGCCCTTTTGAGCCAGGTTATAGATTTTAACATTGCAATTAACTCCTCCCCTTGCTCCTAGCCTGGCCAGCAACAGGGGTTACGTGCTATAGTAATTCCCATACCATATAACTCAAATCCTGGGTTACAACAATCTAAAGGTATTTCTATCACACTCTCCACGCCTGGTCCCTTGGGACCAGACCATTGGGTTTAATATTGCAATGAACTGCTCACCTTGCCCCTGCTCCAGCTTGAACTTATCCACAGACTGCAGTCCCTTAGGGGAGTACCTGCTCCAAGTGGAGCCTTACCTAGGAGCCACAGTCTCTCCAGGGGTGTTACCTGCTGTGGCACGGACTTATCCACAGCCACAGTCCTTTGGTGCACCTGATCCAGCGTGGCCTTCTCCATGGGCCACAATGCCTTCAGAGATGTACCTGCTCCAGCGTGGCCTTGCCCATGGCTGCAGTACCTCCACGGGTACCTGCTCTGTCGTGGGCTTATCCATGGCCACGGATGCTTCAAGGTGTCCCTGCTGCAGCACGGACTTATCCACAGCCACAGATGCTTCGAGGTGTGCCTTCTCCAGTGTGGCCTTGTCCTTGGGCCACAATTCCCTCAGAGGTATACCTGCTGCGGCACAGACATAACCACGGCCACAGCTGCTTCGAGATATACCTGCTCTGGCATGGGCTTACCCAGGGCCACAGACGCTTCGGGGTGTCCTGCTCCCACACGGACTCATCCACAGGTCACAGTCCCTTCGACTCAAGCTCACACTGGAGTTCCAGCCTGTCCAGTGCAGCAGCACAGGAACAGCAGCGATGCCCCGACAGTCTGCCAGCCCAGGCGCCTGGCCATTGCTGTTATCAGAATGTTCCCAGGCACAGCACAGTGAGATGACAAGCAGTGCAGCAGTACAGCAAGCAGTGAAAGCAAAAAGCAGCCATTAACAAGCACTAACACTAACGCAAGCAAGCCCCGTGGCAAGCACAGAAGCCAGCCGATTAATAGCTAAACAGCAATTACAGCTATAAATTCAATCTAGCGCATTCAAATGAAATCTGTCGTTATCTCAAACCCTCTGAGCCCCATGCTGGGTGCCAAAAAGGACTGTCGTGGTTTAGCCCCAGTCAGCAACCAAGCCCCACACAGCCGCTCGCTCACTCCCCCCACAGTGGGATGGGGGAGAGAATTGGAAGAGTAAAAGTGAGAAAACTTATAGGTTGAGACAAAGACAGTTTCACAGGTAAAGCAGCAGCTGCTCATGCAAGCAAAGCAAAACAAGGAGTTCACTCACCCCTTCCCCCGGGCAGGCAGGTGTTCAGCCATCCCCAGGAGAGCAGGGCTCCATCACGTGTAACGGTGACTTGAGAAGACAAACGCCATCGCTCCCAACGTCCCCCCTTCCTCCTTCTCCCCCAGCTCTATATGCTGAGCATGACGCCATATGGTGTGGGACATCCCTGGGGTCAGTTGGGGTCAGCCGTCCCGGCCGTGTCCCCTCCCAGCTTCTTGTGTCCCCGGCAGAGCAAGGGAAGCTGAAAAAGTCCTTGACTAGTGTAAGCATTGCTTAGCAGCAACTACAACATCTCCACATTATCAACACTGGTTTTAGCACCAATCCAAAACGCAGCCCCGTACTAGCTACTCTGAAGAAAGTTAACTCTATCCCATCTGAAACCAAGACACTTGTGCAGGCCAATGTTCACGTACGGTTTGTCAATGCTGTTTCCTCTGGCCACTACAAAGCATTTCCTGAAATTAATGACTGATCCATCATGAGGAGTGGCCGGTGGAAAATGGCATGGCCCGGGCTACTCACCAATTCCACTGTATCTGCTCAGCGCAGTCATTATCATCAAACACAACTTTTCAGTGGAAGACATTTCTATTTTTGCAGAGAGGTTTCTGGAAATCAGAGTTAAAGTTGCAATTATGTGGTTTTGAGAATTATGAGGTTAAGAGAGACAGGGGTGTGCAGGGAAAAAAAGCCCACAGAAGCTACTGAAAGACTTTGAACTTCAAATACTGAGAAAGCAGTAGCTGAACCTAAAAGAGAGAGTAGAAATATTTTAGGGAAAACCCTTATAACGTTTTCGAGATCAATTAGAAGAACAAATTAGGATGGAACTACTCAGATACCAAGTAACCGTAGACTGGATTAGACTGCACCGATTTAACTTTACTCATTTCCCCCCAGTGTTTTCTGCATCTGCCCGGCTCCCTCTGCTGTTTCCAATGGCTATTGCACCTGCCTACTCCGACGCCACTAAATCAGCCTCGGACAAGTTTGTGGGATAAAGGAAGCCTCTCACGCACTGTCAGTATCTAAAGGTAATATTACTAAAACACAGACATTAGTAAAGATTACGGTGAGTCTGGTAATAATTTATTCCCTCCACACTCATTTAGAAATATCTACATGCCACAGACTGTATCGTTCAACACAGTATGTAAGTCTCTTTATTTTAAAAAGGAAAAACATCGGCACAAGCAAAAAGTTCTCAGGAGTAAATGTCATTTCCAACAGCTTTCTTCTAGCCTAATCGGAATCAAAGTGGTCTGTTCCTGGCATCTTTGTTATGCAAATCTTTTCCTACAGAAAATAACTGGGGTTTTCTGTGACCTTCATTTCGGCTGGGGTAGCAGTGACATCCAGCGGTTCAGAGGGAGAAAGACATTTGCTCATTCTTTTCTTTCTACCAAAGCGCATCACGGGAAACGCATCGGAAAATGGCAGGGATCCCCTGGCATTCCCTTCTCTTTGTGGGTATTTGCAAATGGCACCGACTGCAGGCAGTCTGACAGCCGTGGGAATGGAAAACCCACCCGGGGAAGGTAAAATGCAGAACAGGAAATAAACAGAAAGCACCCTCTGAGACAAGACCGTATTTCTAATGGCTTTAAAAGGACACCGCAGATAGGAAATGCAACTGGTATTTTTAAATGTTCAAGTAAAAAGAACCTTCCTATATTACACCTGCCCCCTTGACTTCACAGCACACTGTCCTGAAAAAAATGAACGCGCTTACAAACGAGGGAAAGTTGACTGAAGATAAATTACTACAGGGGAGTTTTGTTTCTCAAGCCCAGGATAAACAAACGTACAATTATTAGTTTCAAGTAGCTGGCTGAGTGTTGAACTGTGATGTGATATTTGGTGCCCTGAGAAGTGATTTGGATTTGTGTACGTGTGTTAAAAGAAAAAAAAAATCAAAATATTAAAGGCACATAAGGAACTGGGCCAGCAGAAGTAGCTGTTGGTACAACAAAATCAACAACTATGAATGATAATTCAGAAAAATTCAATTAACATTCTACATTTAAAAAAGGAAACATAGTCGGACCCTGCAGTCACCAGCATTGGGAATTCACTTAGAATTCATTTGTTCCTCCTTTACTATTTTGCTGTCATTTTTATTTCTTCGCCTCGTGCCCATTTCTAATGCCTATTAACTGTTCCTAGCTCCTAGGCACTGCATAGTTTCTCTCCTCTCCCTTCGTATTTTGTCCACATGGTGTTCAGAAAGGATGAGACAACTCCAAATAATCCCAAGGCTGGCTTAAAAAAAACCAAACAGATTTATGAATAATAATTTTTCAGAACATTTTCAAACATCATTTGGACCTTTTGTGACTCCAAGTTTTGACTTGATCTCTGAAAGACAGGGTTACAAGACTTTGAAATGTGGGTAAGCTTACGTAACTTTCGAACCAAGAAGTACACTGTCCTACTAGCCGTTTACAGAAACTATCACTGCTAACAGTAGGAAAGGACACTGCCAGACATAGGTCTGATGTGGTTACCATACGTATGCCTTTGCTGAAGCTGACAGAGCGGAGAACTTTCAGTCTCCGTAAGTATTTTAATAAACATCCTCAAACGACCTCATGGGTCTTTCTAAAAATGCTTCTACGCTAAAGGAACATTTCGTCGTTGCAGCATTAGTGATTTGTGTGTTTAACAGCCATTATACTTCAGCTAAACATTCTAAATGCTGGACACGATGGCTTCCTGCTTCGGCCTCCAAGATCACCAAGCACGGTCCTGTTGGGTGGGCTAACAGCAGGGCTGCAACCCCGTGGCACCCTTGTCGCCATCGAGGACTTTCTGCAGCCTGAGGGAAAGAACCGGGGGCCAGCTCTGTGGAGGGGGTGGAATTCAATTGCGCGTACACAGAATTCTGAGTAGATGCTCTCCAGATTTAGCAGGTTCTAAAGGCACTTCACTTTATTTTAAATTTCCGGGAATTTATCTGGCTTCCATCCCATTCTCCAAGGACTGTTTATGCTTCTCACATTTCATGTTTATGTGAAATGCATAAACAGCCCTTGGAACAAGGCCTAAAATCCAGGTCTGAGATCGGTACCTTCTTTGCCTGTCTCTGTGCAAGATCTGTCCTCTGCAAATGGCAAAGCTTTGCAGTTCTCAAAACTCAGTAGAAGCCAGTGACCCACAATTCTCCTCCTATTGTAAGACCTTCGTTATTAGTAGCATTTTGCAACTGTAAGAAACATTAGTTCCCACCCATTTCTTTTAGCATCTCTTTTGTGTTTCCCACCACTTGCACTCCACAGTAACAATACACGTACTGCAGACAAGTGGCCACTTACACACTTCGAACTTTGCAGGTTTGTAGAGGAAGAGTTTTAGATGCCTTGTGTCAGGCAAGCACTCATGATAGGGGTACTTCCTTCCAGTGCTAAAACCCAGGACAAAAAGCCCTCAGGCACAATTCTTTATCTCCTGGAGCAAACTCCTGGCAGCTGTCTGGCTGCCCTGGATGCCATTCAGAGGAGCCCACCTCCGTCGCGAGCATTTGACTTCTTTGAGCACCCAACAGCTTTTTGACACCATCTTATGGGCTTACTTACCCAGACAGCTCCCAACATGGACAGAGACAACACATGGTTCTCTGCACCTGTCCATGAATGCTAGGAGAGCCTTTAGAAAGTCCGTATCATGTAGTCAATTTGCTGTAGACTTTGCTGCCCTGCTCTGCAAACTTCTGTTCCTTCCTCCTTCCCCCAAAACAGTCAAACACAGATTTCAGCTGATAGTAGCATGCATGAGTCCAATTTCCATTTAGTTTTCAAGTGAAACATCTTGGTGAATGTACAAATCACTCAAAATCCTCACTGCTAGTATTGTTTCAGGGAACTGTTAAAGAACAGACTCTGAAGAGCACATAAATATTTTTAGTTTAAATTAGTTCTGCCTAAACATAAATAAATAAAAAAAAACAACCAAAAGTCAGGATTTCATCCATAATGATACAATTTTAAAGCCTGCGTTAACTGATTTAACACAGACTAAGGCCAGGCCTCACTGTTTGTGAAGTTTTAAACGTTTTGGCATGTAGGTTTCATACAGTCAGCATCATGTATGACCATTTTTTGCACACAGCTCAGCACCACAGCTGGATAGGCACTGGCACATAAAGCAAAAATAGGCACATTACTGAAGTTTCAGAGGTGCCAAGTATCCCTGCCCTCAGTACCAACGATAGATACATGAAGGTTTCATTCATTTTAGGGTCATAAGAAAGCAGTATGACAGTTCAGACTGGCCAGCTGCCAGGACAAAAGAACCCTTCCATTCTTCTGCTAGCTTTCTATGTTCTAGCCCACACATTTTTCCTGAGTTACCTATCCTTTTATATACACCAGCTAATGAAGGATATGCAACACTTTATAATCCTCTCCAAGTGCAACGTTAAAATTTGTTTAGAGTTTGAAACATCAGCACATTTGGAAAATTCATGCTGTCCTGTTCGTACTTCAGTCTAGGTGGTACGTATATTTGGCTATGTATGGTACTGGCTCTCATGGATCATATTGTGCAACACTACATCTATTTTTAGGAGTAACAGCCCAGCCATTCTACTGCAGAACTCAAGCCAGGATGGAAACTCTACCTAATCTGCTCTCTGATATTGTCCCACCCACCCCCCCCTTTTTTTTTTTTTTTTTTTGAATCTTAAACACAAGAAGGAACTTGCCCTCGTGCCACAATTATCTTTTGAAGTGAACATTAGATGTCTTCAATATTCCTTGCAGGGAATCACACAAGGAGCTGGAAGACCTAGAGCCAGTAGTTAACTAACAAGAAACTTACTGGCTAGACATAGTGGCATGTCTTGACTGCTGAATCTCAGAACAATCTAGACTGACAGGACTTAGTCCTCTAGAAACACAAATGTCTTTACATGTTAATGAAAAGGCAAAAAACGAAGGCATTTCATTTACATAAAGTTTTATTATCCTTCAACCTCAGCTGGTACTCCATTACTCCAGCCTTAGCAGAGTTTTGCTCCCCTAGGTAGAAAGGTTTTCAACCGACTGTCTCTGACTGAAAACATCTAGGCTAGGTCAGATTTTAGACCCAGCCTTTCATTAATACAGCCAGACACAAAAGAGCAGTTGAGATCCTGACCACCTAAAAGGCTGCAAAGCAACAAAAAGAGATCCAGGAGGATTTTCATCATTTTCTACGTTTGAATAGAGAATCTTTCCTCTGCGTTGATCACTAAATAGTTAAGAAGCAATTAAACAGCACGTTCAAGAAACAGATTCATTCTACATCAAGCTGTGATCAGAAACATGTGCAACTATTTTTCCGCTTATGAAGCTTGTGGTTTTATCTTCTCAGCAGCTTCAAGGACAGATGGAAGGCTGACTTTGTCTCCAAATTCTTTCTCACGATGCTCCAGTAAAACACCCTAGTCAAAGACACAAAAGAGAAATTCATACACTAGTATCCCCATGGGAGATCAGCTGACCAGCAACTGAACAATTCCAGAAAAGAAACTTTTTGTTCCACAGGAGACATAAAAGCCTCCTAGATGGCCTGCAGTACCTGTCTTCCTGCCCCAATCACATAAACTCCTCCCAGGGTGAATCCTTCTCCTTCCAGGTTACCACTATACCCACTTCTCCAAGCACGGAAGAAATTTTGCCAGACTCCGAAGCGGAAGAAGCCTGACATCATCATTTTTCGTCTGCGTGGACCATAGAAGCCTTTCTGCAGGGAAACAGAAAATATCTCAGCAAACAAAGTGAAAAGGACTTTTCCTCCCAAATGAAATTCAGTAAACCAGACAACCCTGTATCCGAGAAGGATCAAAAAACACAAAAGCTAACCAGGCAGAGCTAAAAAGAAATTGCACCTGAACTAACCTCTTTAACGCATTACCTGACCATTTACGTCCACACAGACAACCAGTGGTACTGCCACCATTCCTGTGGATTTCAAGCTGATCTACAGGCTTTTAAGCCCCATGTGCATCTACATCCCTATTGCTGACAACAAGGGTGCCTTGTGATAAACATATTTTTTCTTATTTTTGAAGTACAGCAATAAAAACGCTGGTAAAGAGGTAACAGTGGTGCCAAGTCCTGAAACATTATCAGCCATCTGGTTTTTGTTTGGGTTCTTTTTTTTTTTTTAAAATCAGCCTGATTCTTTCAGGCAGGCAGGCAGAGTGGGGAGGGAAAACAAAGGCATCTTCCAGTTGATTCTGAGTATTACATATTCTTTTCCTTCAGAAGCCAAATGATTTCTAAATGCGTCTTCTGGGTTAAGGAGTAAGGAGGGCCGTGGTTTTGCAGGACATGAGACTGGCAATGCAGCATGTGCCAGGGTACTGAGACAAGCCACATCACCGCAGTTTGGCCTGTACATCATGAATTAATTATGTCTGTCACCTTCAGACCCTCATTCACACATCATAAACATCAGCAAGTCACAGAGCCAGTGGAAGAAAGGAATAAATATTAATAGGCCATTTTGTTTACCTGTTAAAGGGGAGAGGAGGAATAATTCTGCAACAGCATGTTATCACTACATAGCTATAAAGCTCTTTGTAAGCTGAGCAGGATATATATATAGAAAAGCAAAGCTAATTAACTTCTTAAACTACAATGCTACTAAATCCTTTCTTATTCAGGCCACATTCTAACTATATTATTTATACAAGCTCTTCAAAGAGGATATTTGTAAGCTTGTTTTTAAACAAAAGGAGAACACCGACTTTACTATACCTTTTCATCCAGAAAGATTTCTCCTTTGAAATAATGCTGAAAATCCTCCACTTCAGTCCCTATCTTCTCTTTCACAACAGCATAGAGAGGGACACCCAGCTTGGACAGCTGAGGTTTCAGAGAGGAGAGCTCAGAAGCCTCCTAAGAAAGGAAAAAAGCCCGAACATTTCAGACAGTGGATGGAGGTTGGAAAGCTTCACCGTGAATGTCAAGAGCATCGGAAACATACATAAATTCTAGCTTGAGGCGCAAAACAGAAACAGACCCGTAAATCAGACATTTAAGCTAGCTCTACTCCTAGGCAGGTCTTCATTAGATTTGCTAAAATTTTCTTCATTAAGCACAGAGGAAGGAGATTTTTTGAGCATTTACTGGATAAAATATTAAAATCCTGGAGAAAACATATTTTTAACTCAAAGCTGTAGATATACTTTGCCTGTGCTAGGGCTTCAACTATCTTTTAAAGTGTTTACAGAACAGCAAAAAGATAGTGCCTGCACATCACTTAACTTTCCCAGTGAAAATCATCAGGGAATTTCTTCATACACCTTCAGTATCCCAGAAGCAATACTGCTTTTTCTGGTGTCTAAGTGTAAGGTGTTGACACTCATCTGCTGGGTTTTTTGTTCTGCCAAAGGAATCTCAGCTCCCACAGTTTGTACTAAGTCCTCCGAGGTTTCCAACAGATCAGAGCGCACACTGCAAATATGTTTCTTCTCATCTCCAATGGAGAAAGGTCATTTTTACTGGACAAAACTCCCGCAAAGATCTCCACACTTTAGGAAATGAACACAGTTTACGTGAACACCCTCAGCCACCTAACCGAAACGCCTTAACTCAAAGGCTTGCGGGATGTCTAGAATTTACCGAGTATCAAGTAGCAGAAAGATGGGGTAAACAGACAGGAGAAAAGTTGTCAGAGAAAGGTGAAAGGTTAAGGGCAGCTTTCCAATTCACTACTCTGTCTTTTTCAGAGGAAATGAAAAAGGATGAATCAGCATCACAAGCAAACGCAGAGTGGTGAGTGTGAGAGTTAAAGGATCGTAGCTTACACTTGTTAGATCTTTCCCTGCTTTTCTGTTCTTAAAGGTTTGGTAATTATTTTCTGTATTCCCTCAACAAAATGCCTTATGATCTTTCTAAAAGGGGGGTTAATAGCAATTTTATCTGGGATTTTTTTGATAGTTCAAAACTCTCAAAATCAACAAAACAAACCAACCAACCAAAAAGTTGTATTGTGACCTAACACGTCCGAAAACTGATGTTCCAGACCACTGCAGTGGGGTCCCCTATAAGATCAGAAATCGCTGTCTCTGGAGACATACTGATACCATCAAACCTTGATTAGCCTTTTGGAGAAAGACGCTTCAGCAGTTTGGCGGGGTTTATTTTGTATCTCCTTGCTTGGCTTTTGGGAGGGGAAAGAGCAGGAATAGTGTAAGAGCACAGTTAAGTTTTAAAATCCTCAAGAGATCAGACTTCAAGCAACATCTTGGAACTAGAGCTGACTTGTTTTTCTTTACTGCTATTTAAAAATGATACAATAAGAGAAAGCAAAGAAGTCTATTTTTGTGGGCAAATTATAGCACATAACAGCTGCACAGCCTTACCATGGGGCTGTGACCACTTCATCTAGTCTGTGAAACTGTTACTCTGTTTCTTGTTTTTGTAAAAAGCAGACCAGCACACCCAAGCAGAATACTTCCTCTCTCCACCAAGGCACGGACAACCCAAAAGGACAACTCCCATTTCAGTTTGTCCCTCTGATAGTTCAACTACGGCTCTTCTGTTACTTTAGACTGCTTGAGTTGATACCCACAATATTTAGCGAGCCCATGGCGCTTTCACAGTGACTGGAGCACTGGATCACTACACGGCCGGATTCAGACCATGAGATGTAGAAGTGTAGTCCTGTTAAACATAGTCTATCTTAAATAACAAAAACGGAATCTGATGATTTAGGATGCAGATGATAAAAGACTCTGTATTTCTTAAGTCTACAGGCCTCAATTCTGAAGGATCCAAAGACATCATTCCAGTAGGATTTGTGACGTCCTTTGCAGTGGGTAACGAAAGCACGTCCTTACACTGATATCAGGTCGGTGACCTATGAAGTAGAACGGCCACTTTTCAACCCCACCGCTTTGTCCAGGGAAGTATATATTCATTCTTGGTGCTGCCAACAAGGAGAAAGTTCAACGTCCTTTCCAAGGTGTAGGATAGTGGGAAGCAAGTGTATTTTGTCTCTTGCAAAAAAAATAAGAACACACTGCCTGCAGGTTAACATACATGGCAAGTCACCTCTATTGAACCATTCCACCAGCTCAGAGTCAGTGACAGCGGGGAAAGACGCAGCTGTCATACTACGGAGAAACATTAATCGACAAAAAAAAGGGCAACTGAACTGTTCTTAGGAGGACAGCAAGAGTCAACTCACAAAAATGCTCTGAGCATACAACAATCAAAAATAACTTCAAGTTTAGACAATTTAAAAGCTTTTTCATACACTTCCACAGTTAAAACACAAAACAATTCTTTGCCCTAATTAGGTGATCAGTAGTGCGACTGCCTCTGTTAAAAATTTGAAGTTTTGAACCAAAAATAAGAATTAGAAAATTAAATTTCTCTCTCCTCATTTTTTTCTGAAAGAAAAAAACCCACAATTCTCTGAATTGGGCTCTTTATTTCTACTTAGGAAGTTAGCATTAAAAAAAAAAATAAAATCATTAATGAACTCCTGTCTGACTGTATGTGAAAGGCACGTTCTCCTCCTCCTGCCTATGCTACACCTGTTCAGAGAGCAAAGTACTTTAATCTTTAACCTTCCATGAGTTCTACACATACTTAAGCAGTTACTACTGATGGGAGCAGATCCCTTAATTAAGTGGTGCGATATTAATTACTTCATGCTATAGAGTAGTGAGTAACAACATAATAGCTATTTCTCCCCATAGCTATGAGAAAAATAATGGCCAAGGTGCAAGTTACGGCTGTTCCCAAGCACACGGTACATTCAAATCGTATTTTAAGTGTCTCCTCCTACCTCCACCCAAGGAGCCTAATGCCAACTTAGGGATCAAATTTTGTTTCCCAACCCGTCTTGTTATGGAACAGTAACTCCTTGTCTTCAGACTCCTTACCTTCCTGCCTCACATACAGCATCCAGAACAGCAAGGGACTCCCCTTTATACACATCTCTTTTTTGCTGATGAGTTTTATCTTGTGGCTTTCTGCCAGTCCAATCTTGGGCTGCTTTTCAGCAGAGACTACCTGGCTCACAGAGATTTACTTTGGACATATGGAATACAACTAGCTCATAAAACTCATTACCAATTGGATTTTGTGTAATTTCCCTTTCTAATTACCATGGGCTAGGTCCCTGGCAGATGTAAAAATCACGTATCCATCACCTTCAGAAGGAGAATGCTCAGGACCTAGACTACACAAATGAACTGCAAAGACAACTAAGGATGCTGTTAGCTGGCAACCAGTTTGGGCCGGGAAACAAGACCTTTCAGATACTTCAGATGTATTTGATGACTGTCCATTTCACCCCCTCCCTTTATTCCAAGGGAACCTATGCAAGTAGAGCTCAACTCTACCTAATTAATCCCCAAGCCCAGCAAGTACCTCTCTGCACAAAAATCATCCAGGTCTTCGCACAGCCATGACGACTGCACCACTCTTCTTCCATAGTTCACCTGCTTTGAATGTTCTTTGTTCTGTTTATAATACAGGAAAAACAGCATCGACAACAGTATCAGCCATTCTTGTTTATAATGATTAACACTTCAACGACCAACACAAAGCATGGCAGAGGATTCCACATTCAAATACAGTTCTATCAGAAAAAGATTTCTATATGCATAATGGCATTATTGCTTTATTAATTTTTAGAAGTGTGTCATGTTTCACCCAGAAATATCAGTTTTGGTTGCTCTTCCTTCACCAGAATTATCTGCTATCAAGGACACCCAACCACGTGTCATAACTAGGAAAGACTAAGAAAAACTCTTCCAACCCTTGCCCTACAAAGGTTCTTATAAAAGCCCAATTATCAAAGAATGTGGGCTGAAACATCCGGAATCTTACCTGATCCCAAAGTTTTTAGCTCTATCTCCTCTAAAAACTCCAGTGTAGCCTTTTCTGGCTTGGACAAAAATAAGTCAGTGTTAGCAAGGACGATCCCTGTCACAGCTGCACCAATGGCTCCAAGACCAACAGACCACATGCCCATGGCGAAGAACCCAAAGTCGGGCAGGAAGGACATTTCTGGAATGAGAAAGAAGACAGCAGCTCTAACACTGGACATTGATGATGCCAGACAAGGAGGAACTGTATTAAAACAACAACTAAAAGCTCACATGGATCATTTTGGTTTGACTGGAGATGATCTGTGTATTTATGAATGTACTGAACTGGGTTTTAGAAGATCTAGATTACATTCCAGTTCTGTGCCTGACCCACATCAAAACTATTAACAAGATATTCTTACCTGTCCCTGCTACTGGACTGACAAAAACATTCATGATTAAAGTGCTCAGATGCAATGGGGAGAAAGATGATTGAAGCGTACGTGTGTAATAAAGAGCCTCTAACAAGATGACCTCTATGTTAGCCAGTAACTTAAATTATTACACTAAGACAGTGGTTTCTTTCAAAAAAGAAGCATTTGTAGATTAAATGGGGTTTTCCCTTCCACTAATCTATATTAAACAGTGAATTTTACAAATATACCACAGAACACTTTTTTTTGGGAAAAAAAAAAAACCAAACCCAAAACTGTTATGTGGTTCATCATAACTGGTAATGTTTCCTGTTTGTTACAGTTCCACATTAGAACCAAGGCAGGCACCAAGCCAAAATTAGAGCTTATCAGTCATGCCTGCAGACAGAAATATGTAGACTTGCAACCATTTTATTAGGCACAGTGATCCAACATTACAGCACCTTCTATATGCTAACCTACTTCCACTCCTGCTAAAGCAGAAACAACATCGGAAACAAACAACTTAAAGACTGGAGCAAACATATGTAATAGCTTCCATTGCAATGTTATCAGTTCTAAGTGATGGGTGTGAGTTTAAGCACAAACACTGCTTGTCCTTACCAGTGACTTCAGTATGGTAACTATTTTCTTTAACCACCACCCATCCACAAACCCCCCACGTCCCAATCCTGACCCCTGCACACCCTTCACAAGCCGGGAAAGGGCTGACAGCCACCTTCCAGCGAGGCAGAATCAGTTACGAGGATGCAGGAAAGCACCCTTAGCCCTGCCTCATGGGCAAAATTCAAGATCCAGCTCTGAACAATAACTGGTACAAGAGTCACTGGAGTTTTGGTAGTATAAGAAGTCCCTGTACACTTGCATCACAACAGTTATGTGTTACAAAGGGCTGTAGATTTGCAGTCACCCAACTTTAGTGTTACACAATACGGAGAATCAATTTTTTTCCAGAGCTGCCTGCAAAACCCTACTCCCTGATAGACTGTTTTGGTAAATATTGCTCTCTGTACATACTTTTGCATGGGAGAGGTTTTTTTCCCTCATAAATATAGGAAAATATTACTGCTTTGCACTGTGACTGGCAATAAACCAGAGACACACATAACCTTTATCCCCCCAGCTAGCTGTTGTTTTAATTCAAAAAGTAAGAACTAGGAGTAGCTCCTCGCTTTTGTGTCAGAGCCATGGTGCCCAGAATTTTCTGGGAGAAAATCCCTTTCCATCCTTAAAACTAGCTCCAGAATACTACTGGCAAACAAATACAACCAACTGCCCACCTGCAGAAATAACCAGAAAACATTCTGAAAAGGATGGCTTTGTTCTTTTAACAGCATACTTGGTTCCAAGGAAGACAGCATCACAGTATCTAGAAACGCAAGTAATCCATGATCCCGAGCAGGAAACAAGGCCAGTTCACACAAAGATAATGCAGATAAGGGAACACATTCCACCCCATTTCACCAGTTATTTCTAACCAAGGGCAACCTTCCTTCACCATTTTCTGCTTTTTCTACATACTTTTTTCAAACATAAAATTGTACTGTAATGACAGTTTTTTGTTATCTGCCCCTGACTCGTATCAGAGACATTCCTGACCCCAGCCTTTGGAATGACCAAAACATAACTTAAAATGTGTTGCTGTGGCGCAGCGATATCCTTGTGCTAAGACCTCAAATCTCTGTGGCATACCCAAAAGGCTACAGCCCTGCTCCCTCCTAGCGTTTGACTATCCAACAATTCTTTGGACTTGAATCTCGTCTGGTCAAGAACTGTTTTTCTCTTAATTCTTAGTTACAAGGCGGGGGCAGGGGGGTAAAAACCAAGTATTAATCCCTTGTGCAAGTCCTTTGTGTACAAAAATGTTGCCAAATTTGTGGCAACTGATTAATGAGTAGTTCTCAAATAGCTTTTTATTTTTGTTAGTGTTATTATTATTGTTAGCATTATTAGCATTGCTAAAAGCCAGCTTCCACTCAGTTGTAGTTGACAGAGGGGAGATCATTAAGCTTAGTCAACATACCTCTTTAGTTTAATTGGACTCTTTGGTCACCACTCAGTGACAAAAAAAACCCTATTCAAATATGCGAATCTTTTGCTATTTAAATAAATAGGGAATGGAAGAAGCAGCTCTACATGGTGATACTGAAATTCGTCCCCTGGTAAGCAAACACCTTCGTGAGCCACTTTGAAAAATACGTACGGGAAACAGCAGCCAGGATTATTAAAACATTTGCTAACAAGACAGGCTGAGCCCTGACATATCAATGTCATTGAACCCCAAGTGAAGAGACTAAATGGAAAACAGCTGAACATTTGCAACTAGGAGCTTCATTTCTGTTTAGCTGCTGTTTTTTAAGGAAATCTGAAGCTCAAATTAACTTCACAACCCTCCACCCCACCTTAAAATACAAGCGCTACTGCCTTGTGATCAAACCCTATGAGTTTTTAAATGTCAAACGACAAGCCACAGTAAGAAGATACAACAGAGCATCCCATAAGCCATAATCCACGAGGAGAAGATACAACAGAGCATCCCGTAAGCCTTGAACATTGAGGCGCACGCACTCACCGGAACCCGTGCAGCCTGCACCAGCATCAGCCACCACCAGCTCCCCCCGAATGCGAGCGCAGGCAGGAGAGAAGACAAACTGTGCTGCCACGGGTGGCGAGTGGGCAGGACTAGGCAGGAGTCCAGCTCTGGAGCCTCTGCCTTGCGGCCCAGGCCTGGCTCTCAGTGTCTTTAAGCAATCCGCGCCACGGTCACCCTGCGGCGGTTATGAAAGACAGCTGTCCAGTCCACGGCAAGATTGTTTTAAAGGTATCTTATTCATTCAACTTTTCTTTTTTTTTTTTTTTTTTTTTTTTTTTTAAACCGAACACATGGTTACCCTCTTTCTGGGGTGGGTGGGTACAGGGAACGGGAATTACAGAAAGCTTTTCTGAAACTGGGAACACAGCACTAAACTTCAAGATCTGCGTGCTAAACTGTGCTTTTCTGTAGAACTGTGTATTTCTACAAGTAATATTTTCCCTATGTTTCAGCCTATTGTCCTTCTAACCCCCCCGCACACTGCATGCTCACAATACAAACATCCCTGGAAACAATTAAAAAGCCATCCCAATGCACGATGTTAGACAAAAGCTTCAATATAGAGGCTGTACTGGTGACTTAACCCAGCATTTCTACATTAGGCTACCTGCTTTAGTGGCAACATCCCTTCACTAAAGAGCATTTTCTCTGGAACTATCAGATCTGCAATCTCTCAACTCCACCAAAACCTCCAGGACACGAGCACTTCTCTTTACAGAGAGCAGAGGCCAAAGAAAAAACGAAAAACATCTCTTTGTGTGTTTTTGTGGTGACCACAGGAGATCTCCAAAATAACAGTGAGTTATTTTACAGTCTGTCAGAACGCAGCTAACCAGAATTTAAACAAGCTTAGTCTTAATCCTGTTCTAAGTGCCACCTGACAGTCTTCACTTTGTGTCAAGAAGATCAGTCAAAACATGGTTTTCTACATGTCTCATTTCCCTTCCACCCACAACTGGACCTCAAACATTTATTTTAGCAGTGTAAACAGGACCCATTGCAGCTGTGTCAAAAAACCCTGGAAAGTCTGTGTTTTCAAGTTGTCAATAAAACTCACGATAGCACACAGATTTACTTACATACTTTTCCTAAGACGACAGCTGAGTGGAAGCGCTCAGTGGGCACTCTCACAAGCTGGACTGCACTAGCACACATACTCTAGTCTAAAATGGCTTTGACCATTGCTTATTCTTCCCTGCTCTCCCACCCCCACCTTCCCCGAGACATTCCATATCGAGCCTAAAAATCTTTCGGAGCTTTGTCACAACTTGCATACCCCAAACATAAGTTGAGCTGATTGTATTTTATGAGACATTCCCCCCAGAAATGAGTCATATAATTACAAATATCTTTGTAATCTAACTCCTATAAAGAAAATTTACAAGTCACAATAACGTAGTAACATGCTCATCAAGATTTCATGAGCTTTTAAATACCATTAAGGATTACAAAATACGGCATATCCTGACCGATCTTCAAAACTGGCCCTGCTTTAAGTGGGGATTTGACTGGGGAAACTTCAGAGGTCCCTTCCAACCTAAATTGTCCTTCAAACGCCAAAATCAATGCACAAAGAAGCCTCCTAACATTTCTGATGGCATGAATGTAAGTAATTTCCACAACACAAGGGATTTTTTCTTTTCGCCATTGTCAAGATCCTGTAACAAACCATTCCTTGTGTCGAGGATAACAGTCATCTTTTTAGGTTTCTTCCCAGTCTGCACATGTTTCATTACTGAATTCAGTACAAGACTGCGCTTGGCTCTAGCTGAAGAGAAGGTTGCTATGTCAAGCAAGCAAACCGTGCTCCTTCCTTCAAAAGGAAGTTAGTTCTTAGACCAAATAATCTCCCCCATTCTGTGAATGTTTTAAAGAAATCCAACATCTCAACAACCCTTTTCTTTGGAGCAAGGGAGAACAAAGAGCTCTGGCACAACACTTTGGAAATCTTCCAACTCTCCAGGTGCATTCAGAGGGAACAGATACCATGAAGGGAAAATTCAAATCTCTGCTCAATCAGCAAAACGCAGATACCACAGAGATGGGAGGAAGTACTGGAGCACTGAAGTGCTGCAAAAAGTACTTATGTGAAGATATTACAGACTAAACTCACCGCTGGGTCTGCTGGGGATCCAGAGCAGGAAAGCTGTGTACTCTGACAGCCTGCAGAGGTGGGGGGAGAAGGGGAATACACCAACAGACCCACTGGTAATGCAAACCAGCATTCACCAAAACCACAGCGACCCGCTAGGCAGCAAGTGGTCCCTCCTGTTCCAAGCCAGCTGTAACCCTTACAGGGTCAAGCTTAAAATTAAGAATTATTTTTCCACCTTTCTGGATTCTTAGGCCTTGCTTGTAGTTGAACTTTCACATTGCCCACATTACCCAATTCCTAAGAGCAAAATTATTCGTTACTAAAAGCAAAAATACAACGTAATCAATGTATGTTTCAACTCCAACCCACAGGGCAGGGGCGGCTCTATCCATAAATCGGGCTGTAGCACATTAGTCTCAGCAGATAAGCCCAGCTGAGAACAATTTCCCCATAACTGCGTTTGCCCTTTCTGTCCTGTGCTATAAACCAGGTCTGATGGGGAAACTGTCCCTGTGGCTCTCGAAGAGAAGGCGGGAGGGCCCTGCGCTGGCACCTCAAGCAGCCTGAAGGTGCGCTCAGTGGATTTCCTGAGCTCGAGGAGCGCAACGGCACCCACGGCCAGCCCAGCGCGTTAGGAAGGACACGAGAACCAAGGGGGGGCGTCCCTTCGCCTTTCGCTGACCTCGCCGCGCCTGCCTACGCGCAGGCTAAGCTACACGCGAGAGCGGGGATCAAGCAAAGCGCTGAACCGCAGGGACGGGATCTCAGCCGGGCGGGACCTCAGACCCGCACAGGCGGGGCGGGAGCAGCGGCAGCTCCCACGGCCGCCCGGCGGGAGGCGGCCCCCGCCGCGCCCCGGCCCCGCAGCGCTCACCCGCGGCTCGGCCCCGCCGCCCCGCGCCGCCCCGCGCCGCCCCGCGCCTGGGACGCGGCCGCCGAGCGGGGCCGGCCCGGCGGCGCCCCCCGCGCCCTTCCCCGCCCGCCGCGGCCCCCGCGCCCGCACTCACAGCGTGGCCCCGCGCCGCTCCCGGCCCCGCCGCCGCCGCCGCAGGAGGCGGGCGGGCTCCTTCCCTGCCCCGGCACCGCCCCCGCCCGCCCTCCGCGCCCGCGCAGCCACCGCGCCGCCACCGCGCCGCCACCGCAGGGTCACCGGCACCGCCGTCAGCGGCCGGAACGAATAAAAACCTCCTCTTCCCTCCCGGGACCCGTGTTCTCCTCACGGGGAGGTTTTTTTTTAGCTTCTGGCTAAGCAAAGGAACGAAATGCATTATAAGACACCGTGCTTAAACGTATTTAAGGCAGAAAAAACATAATGACCAAAGTCCGAGGATGCAGTGAGCTTATCATTCAAGTAGTCTCATTAATGGGGCACTTAAAACACTTACATATATATTACATTCAAGAACATACTTGCTCAGATAAGCCAGCCAGTAACATGTCACAACATCGTTCAACTGCTCTGGAGTTGCTCGTGGTCATTAGGCACCGCTCCAGCCAGGAACTCGGAGGACTCGTCTTCACTCCCTCGGGACTATCTCCTGAGGTCTCCTCTTAACCTGGCACTTAAAATACCGAAAACCAAACAAAAAAAGGTGGTAGCAATGACAGCACAGTCCGGTCAGCAACGCCACAAGCAGCGCAGGAGAACGAATCTAACTTCTTGGATGGCACTGGAGCGCCACTCAGCATGTCCCCAGCTTATCTAGGCCAAATGGCCTTTTCTTATCTCTCTCCTACCTGGGAGTCACCAGCTGCTCTGGTTAGACCTGCTCAGTTTACCCCTTCGTTGCAGTTTAACTTTAGTGCAGAGCTTGTTTTTTTGAGGAATCTCACCACAAAACAAGGTCTCTGCTAACTGGAAGCAATGACAGCATCACGGTTCTGACCCAGGTCAGATCAAACTGGAAGCACCGTGCCGCGTGTGCTGGGATGCACCAGATATCACCGCCTGGAAGCCTGCCTGAGCACGCCGGCAGACCCCTCTGTGCACAAGGCCACGCCGCGGCCCGGAGGCTGGCTGCTCCCTGGCCATGCTGCCCTGCTCCCACAGGAAAGCACGGCGGCCCAGCACCGCTGGACAGCAACGCCGACCGGCCGCTTTGCCAGACACAGCGCCAGGACAGAGCCCCGCTGCATCACGTTGCTTAGTACATGTCAGAATGGCACCGTCTCAGGCAGTTGCGGGGAAAAGATTTGGGGTCTTTTTGCCCAAAATTGTGGTAGCTATGCTTTTAACTATACACACGCTTTTAGAAATCAAATGGATTATAAAAAGCCCTGAAGTCACTCAAACTTACCAGCAGTTAAAAAATAACCTAAGGAAACTTCATGGCAGAAACAGCATTACTGGACTGCCTGAAAGAGGTGGGGAATCTGGGAGAACTCTAGGGTTTGGGGCTGCTTTTTTTCTTGGAAATATATGAAACCAAATAATATCTCTACTTTTTCTAACAGTGCGGGAAGGTTCTCTGTCAACACCAAACATCATTTGCTGAAGTGGCTTTCTCACCATTTCTGAAATGCAGTCAGCATTAGAATATGCGGACCTTTGCCACTGTGACCCAGCAATCTTCGGAAAAACATTATAACAAAAAAAATGATTGATGAATTTGATCAGCCATCGTCATATAATTAAAACCCTAGTTTCTGCAGGCTATCGACATTCCTTTCTTCTGAATTTTATCATGGTTGTGGCTCCAGCTGTCAACAATGGCAACGGTAGAATTACAGTTCCATTATTTTTGTTGCCATGGTAAGCACACACAAAAAAAACAAAACTTTTGTCTTAATGATAATTCTGCACATTACACCTCTAATAGTCTGGCAGCCAGCCTTCACGATGCAAAGGTAGCCAGTATTCCTGAGGGGGAAAAAACCACCTATCACAAGATGAAAACATCTTTTTATTTATTCTTTGCTCTGAGTAGGAGTCCATGACAAGGCATCAGGCAAGAACAATAAGCAGTTAATCACAGAAGTGACACTGACTTAATTTGCCCTATTGTAAAAACAGAAAAATGCAAAAAAATCTGAGCCCGCACATCTGGATTCCATCCAAGAACATCTTCCTACTTTACACAGCAGTGAAATCCCTTGAATGCGTGCACACTTCTAGTAGACGCAGAAGTCAAAGAAAAATAGTGTCGTGAAAATACTGGAATCTAACCTTCCCTGCCTACATCTCCAGAAAGGCTTGCTCTCCATGAAAAGCTACCGTGTTGTGTAAGTGGAGTTGCAGCAACAACTACTTTGTCCTTATTAGACTTCCTTCTTAGCCTAGCTTTGCCTTCATTGCTTTAGAAAGGTAGGGAGATTTTGGCAGGAAAGCTGAAAGGGAATTTGACTTCTTTGGTTTTCTGTTTATCTCTCTTGAATAAAATCATATTATGATTGATCTGTAATAGTTTAGCTTTTACATCCAGCTATTCAGATGTTATTCACACATTTTTCCTGTTAAAGAGAATAATGAAGTCCCTAACACACACAAAAAGAACATTTCACAGAGCAACTGACACCAACATTTAATCCTCTAGCTCTCAGGTTTTGAATAGTGCTCTTAAAAAGCACATTGAGCCCTTCTCTTCCTGCTTTCATAATTTTATAGCGGTTAAACTGAACAAAGAGTATCAGTTTGCAAACTGCTTGTCTATCAGTTAATTAAATTTCCCTAGCATGCCTGTGCATAAGTCACCCAGCATGCACTGTATCGGCATCTATGCTAAAACATGATCTAGCATTACGAAACTTTCAATTCACGTACAGAATGACAGAGCTGTGTGTTATTTCAGAAGTTAATTATTTCTGTTTCTTGTTGGATCATGCTTCGATAGATCAGCTTTAGACCAAGGGTGGTGTTAAACAAATGGCTTATATGAAACAAACTGTCTTTTCTATCAGTAAATGGGAGATCTCAAAAGCAACGAGGAAACAGACGGTGGTGGGCTAAGGCAGGATCTAGGCCCTACGTCTGTAGAAGGATTTCCAGACTAATTAAGATTTTCCGTATTGAGCCAATAAGACTGGATGCGGATATACAAAAATACAGCTTGAACTTTTCACCCACGTGCTTCTAAAGGCAAATATATCCACACAGATGCAGACTGACATAGGTTTCAGCTAGACCAGGCAAAAGCCATCTCTTGTTCGGAGGCTGTACTCGTACGTACTCGTGTGGTGGTGTTTCCAACCTCATCCTGATTCGCCGGAAATAAAAGCACCAGTCTGTCTACAGACACCCTGGACACCGGACCTTAGATTTATCTTAAGTAAGATCAGGGTGCAGTAGTCACTGAAGAAACCAAAGGACCTAGAGGTCTTTTGAAATCAGCTTCACCCGCATGAGCGGTTCACAGTGAACTCCAAGAAGAGATTGGTGCAACACCCTCCGCCTGGACAAAAGCAGGAAGAAAGGATTAGAAAGTCTTTTTAACGGGAACACAGACGCTTACACAAACCTCTTCTGGCAATGGCCTAATAAACACTGAATCACAGAAAAGCCTACCGTTCACAACAATGCGACAGATAACCAAAGTCTTTGGAAAGAGCGGATGAGGTCATTAGCCCTTCTGTCTGTCCTTCAGTCTTTAGTATCTTTATGTCAGGTAAGTGTAATTAAAGCAAAACTGAATCTCCATGACTGATAGTTTTCCTTTGTCCCGTTTACTGCAGTGCTGCCTATACTGTTATTCTATTCCAATTTTTTAGTTTTTCCTCATACTAGGGAGGGCACCGAGGCCGAGCAGAAAGTGTTATTTTTAATGACTATTCAAGCCACTAGAATAGTGATCAAGCATCAGGTTCTATAAGCAAAAACAGGCTCTTGAACATCCCAAAATACCCGTATTGCTAGCACCAAAAAGGCAGTAACTGCACTTCTGCAAGATCACGACATCAGAGTAAAACAGTCATTCTGCGGCGGTCCTGGTTAACCGCCCACAACTACTGCATAGTTTCTGTTAAAAGCCAGGCACCCAACCTGTTCCTAGGCAATTTCTCTTTCAAGTTGTTGGGGCAAAACTGACGTGTTTAATTCCTTACTATAGACTTCAATAGTAGTTATGCATCTTGCAATCTATACAACTCATTAGTAAAGGCAAGGCTGCTAATACAGCTAAAGTGTCCTACATTGTCCTAAGGACAGCTAGTTTCTATACTCGGTCAAATAACGTATCTCACCAAGTTCGTTATATGTAGCTAGAAAAACTGGTGTAAATATTTTTTTATGTGAGTATCTAGAGCTTGGAGGTGACCAGTTTGTAAGATTTCAAATAACTTGCTGATTTACTAGTCGATTTAGCTGTTACTCAGAATTATTTGTTCAAGCACTAAGGAAGAGAACTGGGCTTTCTCTAACGCTTTACGCTTCTCCCATAGTAGATAAGCTGCTCTTGGTATTTAAAATCTGAGAGAAAAATTCCATGACCTCTTCTGCTAAAAGAACATCTGGGTTAGAAAACCAAAATAACCCTGCTATTAAAAGCGTTGATGCCAAACTGGGTCATTTGGACAGAACTTGGCTAGGAATCAGCTACACATTCCAGCAAACCTCAGTTGCAACTTCTGGTGGTAAGGCGGTAACAAGTAGTTAGGCACAGTAAACTGCTAATGTAGCAGAGCTACAGCCACTCTCTAACCATAGCCTTACAGTTAAGCTCTTAATCCTCTTATTACTTTGAACTATTTGTGCAACTTTCTCTGCTAGAGCAAAATACAAATGTTTTACTACCACACTTAGTTTCAACGCTGCATGTCTGTACTTTCTGTTAGCATTTATTCCTGGTCTTTATGTAACACATCAGCTTAGGAAGGGCCACGAACTACGTATTTCATATTTTCAATGTATAGTTTCCATTTAATTCTTTATGAACTTTCTTTTTAAGGAGCTCATCTCTGGGGATATGGACTGTGTCCACGTTGACACCAACAACATTTACTTCTTAACTTTCATCAGGACAACTTGAAAGAAAAGCAACATAACAAAGCACCCAATGCACAATCACAGAGTATCTGAAATGAATGACTCTGAATGATGACTTAAATTATCATGCAGATAAACCTAACAGGAAGACATTCTACCAAGCAAGGTACATTTCAAGTCCACAGCATCACTTCTGCGAGTTCCAGTTCCATTTCCTGAAACATATTCGTTCACGTGCCTTTAATGGGAATGTGGAGGACTTAGTGTAACATATCCAGCAGAAAACATCATTGCCTCATGATCAGTCTTTACGTCACTCTTTTTGGTGATACTGGTTCAGTCACTGAGCCAGAACTAAGAGTTCACAAAGACATCACATAGATTTTGCCTGAATATTTTGTTCATAAAGCTTGTCAAAGCTAGTAATTGGTTTAAGGAATGTAGTTTTCTTTTCTCCAAGTTAAAAAAAACAAATCCACCAATATTGCCTTCTTTTAAAGATGTGTTTAAATGTATTTGTTTTCAAGCATTTTTCCCCACGCCCATTTTGCTCACATCCACTGTTATTTTTGCCACCGCATAAATTGTCAAACAAACTTAAGTGTAGGACATACTTAAAATGATTGTGTAGGGGGTAAAACTCAAGTACCTTGTGGATACATCATTTTGTTAAATTAAAAACAAGCATAATTTTAATGCATTTTTTTTCCTGCCCTTGATTTAGTTGTGGTTATATTTGGGTGATAAGCAGTTGACAGTGGGACAGAATAACGGGTGGTGTGAAACAGGACACCGATGATGTTGAAAACTTTTAAGGTCACCATCTGCTATGCTGCACCACTGAAACAGCGTTTTTAAATCGGGGATTGTTCGTGTATCTTGCAGGTTAGGCTTAAAACACAGACTTTCAGGAGGGAAGGGAGGTTGCTTAGACAGGTAAAAGGGGGAGTGGTAAGGCTAACTGCATTTCAGGACACAACTCTTCAGGAAACGATCCATGTCATTCCCCATTCCTGTGGTTTTACTATTATGATCCAAGAATATTCACAGAGAACAAAGCACCCTGAGATGATTTGGCAAATGATTTTCTGCTTATGCCAGCTATTGTTCTAATAACAGACAACCTGCAGGGGCTCTGGTTAGCTAAAGTTGAAAAAAACACTGGAGAAGAGCAGAGTTAGTGAAATCCTTATTAAATTACAGCTTTTCATGTGTAGTAAGAGACAGATTATAGGTCTAAAGGATTTATGGGATGTGAATGAAAGTCACTTCAGCTGGTAGAAGACAGGTGAAAATAAGAGATGACTAAAGATTTACCAAGCCAGATGAGCAATACCCTAAATGCTGAATTGGGAGGCCAGTGAAACCAAGAAAGAATTCAGAATTATAGCCATTAGACTCATGGAAACCATTAGAGTTGCGTTTTTCTTGAATCACGTGAAGTCCTAGGTAAGCATATTGAAGACGATGAGTCAGAGGAGTGGCTCTGAACTGAAGCAATTTCTAAATGAGAGAGATACCAAAGAAAACCATATCATCAAATACCACAGGCTGAACTTAGGATGAAATACAGCATAGATAGCAAGAATTTTGTTTCCACTTGGAATTAAGACAGTATTCAGGCTTACTCTAATTAGTCAATTTTTTCTCATTTAACTATTGCTATCAAACTATTCAGCCTGTTAAAACCACAAAACATTACGGATCTAAATAACCGCTTAAACAGCTCCCATGCAGTACACTGGATACATACAGTCAAACTTTTCTCCCACGGTAAGCAGGCATCAGTAATTCCCCTCCCATTACTCCTTCTCTCTCTAAAGGGCAGTAGCAAGCTATTCACATATTGAAACAGACTGACAGCTTATCCTTCCTAGCACAACGCTTCTTCTATATGCATATGATGAGCTACTGCACAATGAAGGCTAACATAGCTTTTTTCAGAAATGCTGATTTTGTTAAACCTGAAGCAAAGCAACATGGAATCTTCATGCAGTAACTAAACAAAATAAATCTAAAATGTCTAGAATTGAGAAATACCTGGCTATTGCAGCAACAGTCTTTACCAAATCTCTAGTTAAAAAGCACTTATGAAAAAGTTGTGACTTCAAATAGCATTGCTGTTAAGTATATTTCTGACCTCCACGACGCCATCAACCTTCCTGAATGTTCATATTGAAGTTTGTCCTAATCACTGTTTCCTTAAGATTACTAGCCAGGTGACCTTTCAGGGAAAGTGGTATGGTCACTGTGACCGTATGTTGGGTCTTGTCTGATCATTTGCCTTAACCACCCTATGATTATTTTATGCTATAACCTGTAATTATTTTGTGGTATTCTCCACCTACATTTCTATTCCCAAATTTTGTAAAATATTAAATAATCACTTCCTGTCACTGTATAAATAGAGCACCTGACCAGAATGAATGACCTGCAGGATGCTTTCCGCTACCCCAAGTAAACATGTATTGTTTGAAGTTTTAATACAAATGATGACTAAAGAGCAAATATATGCAGTTTACAAATTGGCCAGTTCTCTTACAGAAGAATTCAGTAGTTACAGCTCAAAACTCACAGCTAAAGGAAGCTTTTAAAGACTGTCTCCACACCAGTCAGAAAATTCATAAACATAAACAGGGTTTCATAATCACAAAAGTGACTAAAAACAAAGTTCCTAAATGAGACAAAACAAGCTGAGTGGATAAAGAAGGGAACTGAATAACAACAACAGAAGTCTAGTACTTCATTTAAAAAACGGCTTTTAATATAAACCTGAATACAAAAACAACCAGAACACCCTACAGTCACCTCAAATCCACAAGGTTTTCTCATATCAATTCCCTGACAATTTGGCAAGCGCTTGTTTTCTCTGTTCTGCAGTCATATACTCACAGGCTTCCAAAATATTTACTATAATTAAAGTCTGTTGAACTGTTTTTGCTTTTACCCATATTCTTCCGTTCATTCCCAGCACCAGCTCAAATGGGTACAATTGTGACAACTCCTGAATTATTTCACATTTGGGAGCCAAGAGTCTGTAAACAAGATTAAAAAAAGTCAGAGGAGGAAGTAAGTGGTCACATTTGATAGACACGGCATTATTATCAATCAATAACTAAACTGCAGTACTGGTGTTACAGGAGCTATTAAAGCAACACCAAAAGGTAAGCTGATCCAAGTTGCACATGCATCCAAAATAGCAATACAGTATCAGATTCTTAATTCTCCTCTTATATAAAATATCTGCACCTGAAAAAATACAGCACTCGTGAATTTAGCTGTTTTTTCTAATTAGATTCAGAATACATGACAAATTTAAAGTGAATTGATACTTTTATAATAATACTATGATTTACTAAATTCTAAAACTACACTGTTTGACAAAGTGAGATTTTTGAAGTGTTGCTATTTATAAATGTGACACCAGAGTTAAAGATGTGTCTTTCAAAACACAACTTCCCTTCTCCTTCAGGAGACAATATTAACAGCAGTAAACATAGAATATTTTGTTTTTATTAGGTGACAGCATACTGTAAAACAGAAGCGTCAAGAATATTGTAATTCATCTAGGATTAAATAAAGCTTCAACAAGCTTTCTCAAAGAAGAAACAAACATAGCAGGATTTAGCAGTTTACTTGTAATATACTGTTATTTCTTTACTTGCATACAGACAAGATTTAGAAAACAAGCAGAATGGCTGCAAAAATATTTTGCATCAGTTCACACCCACTTCTGATGGGACATGTAAGCCAGACAAATCATTACTTAGAGAACCCAGGTATGAAATAGCTCCTCTGCATCTCCAGATTGCTTTTCCACAGAACAAAAAAACTCAACAAAAAAAGCCCACCCAAAAGCAACAGCAAAGCCTGACTATTATTTATCCATATAAGCTGGTATTCTTTGATAGTCACAAAACTTTGTATTTACATCAGCATAAATAACTCCAAAGTTCACTTTATATTTAAAAGCTTATGAAATGGTTCCTGCATTAACATGTCAGTTTTAAATGAAAATCCCACAAATTTTTTTACCTCTATCCTTATTTCAATGCAATTTATTTTTCTTTGGACATCAGAAAATAATGTGTCTTGATGTGGAAAGACCCCTTTAATCAGCTGTTAGTCGAATTTACATCCCCCACTATCCCATTAAGCAGAAAAAGGACAGTAAGCATTTCCAATTTCTATACTCCAAGGTAGTAGGTACATACCTGAAACCCCAACTTGAATATTTGATTTCCCCAGGTTAATGGTTTTGTTTTCCATACTGCCTTGGCAACCACATCACTTTTTTTTTTTTTCAAAACAGGTCACACAACACCATATAGAAGAACATCTAAATCTCTTCAGGGGGAAAATACATGCTCCTTCTAGATCAGTAAAAGTGGTATAAATGCACTAAAACAATTAAACGCTCCGATTACCAAATTGTTCACACTGCTCAGAGAAACAGTTGTGCAAATCCTACCCACCATATTACATGTTAGAGTAACTGCTTACTTTTCTTAGTACTTACTTTCTTATTAGACCTAAGGAAACTTTAAAGAGGAAGCCATCTTGTCCAATTATTCCCATTCCACTTGATCTTCCGCTGCTGTCTATACAGACCATCTCTGGTTCCATGTCTTTATTTGCTACAAGGAACTGACCATAAATAAGATCCCCCACCTAAACAAAGCAGTGTCAAAAAGCAAAAGTATTAGAGAAGATCATACTGCACATTTGTAAGAAATACGCAGGTGATAAAGATCCTCCCACGTGGCCACAAAATAGTTTTAAAACATCGGTGACCGAAAAAAACTGGTATAATAATAGGAATTTTATTTTTCTCTTCTTCTACGAAAGGAAACATCCACTAGGAACAATTATCTTGTATCACTACTAGAATTTGAAAGATACAAAAAAAGTACAGAATTTGATTTCATGGAGTATTCCCCTTTTCTTTTTTAAATACCAAACATGAATTCCTCTTTCTTCAGACTTTAAGGGAACTAGAAGTCTAAGCAACCTGCTCTTGTAATCATTTATTAGGACAACAACAACAAAAAAAATCACACTGAGCTATTTTGTTTTTCTTTAAATTCCACTTTTAAATTCTGGTGATGATATTTCAGTTCAGTGCAGAAGCTGTGGCACGCATGTGCCACACAACTGTTTATAACAGTGTTATTAAAGAACCAACTGTTTTCTACCACTATCAGATGGTGTAAAAGCTTGTTTTAAAACCTTAACTTCAGAGTGCCCCCTGGACGCACGTTACTTACGAACTGCATCTACTGCTGGCAGTATTATAGGAAAGTTAAAAGGTAAGGAGTGAAAAAGCCTGTCACCTGACATATACCAAACAGCACTAGTTACCTGTTGTCTTGAGAAACCTCAGAAAGCCCTATTCGTGCAAAAACCTCCAGGGAGGGCCACAGCGAAACCACTGCAAATAAACCTGCACTCCTTCTCTTAGGAGCGACTTGTACGAATACCTTTTAGTCTGAAAAGCTACTAAAACGTCACAGAAGCACGACCAAGCGACATCGCTAAGCGTTACCTCCAACGAACAAGCGTATTACCTGCACGTTTGGCCTGTTCCTCTTCGTGGCGCCCTCAAAGGCCAAGTAGGACAGAGAGGCCTGCTCGCTCCCGCCGACGTCCAGCTTGAACACGTCTCCCGCTTTGGCCGTCACGATTCCGATTACGTGGTCGCCCTTCACGGGCACGTACTGCGGAGGGGGTGGCGACAAGCACGTCAGGTAAGGGCGGGCAAGGCGGGGGCTTCCCCCGCCCCCGGCCCGCCACCCCGGTCCCTCCGCGCCCCTACCCGCTTCTGCTGCGAGTCCACCCAGTAGGCGCCTCCTCCCGCCGCCGCCGCCCCGCCGCCGCCCGCCGGCCGGTGCCGCAGCAGGCCGCACTTGGTCACCAGCAGCCCGGCGGCACACCGCCGCAAGCCCGGCCCGCAGAGCAGCCGTCCCCGGGGGGCCGCGGCGGCGCCCAGCCGCAACCGCTCCCCGTCCTCCTCGGGGTGGCCGGGGAGGAGCAGCACGTCCCCGGGCAGCACCACCCGCCCCACACAGCCCTCGGCCGCCGCCATCGCCGCCGGCCTCGCGCATGCGCCCCGCCACCCCGCGCATGCGCCCCGTCGGCCCCGCGCATGCGCCCCGTCGGCCCCGCGCATGCGCGGGGGCGGCGGGGCTGAGGGAGCCGCGTCCCCTCAGCCCCCGGGCACGGCGGCTCCGCCCTTGCCGCCCCGTGAGAGGCGTTCGCAGAGCGGCAGCGACATCCTCCGGCCGGGAGGGGAATGCCTCGCTCCCGGCCTGCCGTTTACACCTACCCTGCGTTACACAGGAAACGCTGAGGCCAGCTTCTTGCCCTCCAGCAGCCGCTGTGCCCAGCTGCGCGCTTCGTAACGCTGACGCAACCTTTCCTTCTGGCAAGAATTCATTCTGCGGGCTTCCATTTCTGCTGGGGAAAGGCCAACGTAACGCTTAGTGCAATTAAGCTTCACAATTAATACAGGCACTGAATGAATCCTTTCAGCCGCGATCGTCTGCGGGGGTTTTTAATGCCTGATTAAAAGTTGCCAGCGACAAACCCCCGCTCGGCGCTGGCCCCTCACGCTGCAGGACCGCGACCGCTCCTCCGGGGCGGCGGGAGGGAGGGGGCGGGCTCAGCGGCTGGCTCCGCCCCTCCGTGCCCTTCCTCCAATCGCGTGCCTCCCGCCGGATACGCGGGGGTGGCGGTGCGCGCGCGAGCGCCGTCGCTTAGCAACCCGGCGCGTTGCGGCCTTGGCTGGCCGGGGCGAGGGCACTGGGCGGCGGCGGCCCCGGGCCCTAGCGACAGCCCGCGGGGCGCCGGGCGAGGCGGCGTGACGAGCCGGGCCCTCCCGGGGGGTCCCGACAGCGCCCCGGGAGCGGGGCTGGGAGCAGGGAGCGCGCCCGCCCAGCGCCCGGCTCGCGGGACGGGTAAAGGCCCCGGCCGGGTGGCGGCGCCGGGCGGAAACGGTCGGGGCGGTTAAGCGCCGTCAGGGCCCCGACGGCGAGCGCCGGACCCGCCGCCTCCGGAGCCGGTGTGCGCGGGGAGGGTGGGAGAGGTCGCGAAACGCCCCGGGCGTGTGGCGCGGAGCTGGGCGGCGTGCCCAAGGGACCGGGGGCCGCTCCGAGCGAGGGACCCGCTGCCCGCTCCGGGCCAGGGCTGCGCAGGACGGGTTCAGTCCCGTTGGCGGCAAACGAAGGGTGCTCCAGCAGCGCAGAAATCCCGTTCCAGATGTGCTCTGCGCTTGCAGGCACAGGGCCAGCAAAACCTTGTGTGTGCCCGGAGATTTGTTCGTTTCGTAAGTGCAGAGCGATTGCTTCAGGCCCTGGTCTTGCATAACAATCCTAAACATAGCTTTGTTAGTTCAAAATAAAATCTATCGTGAATCAGTCAGCAAGCTCCTTTGCTGTTCTTCAGATATCTGTATAGAAGTTTCCTACGTCCTGTTGTGGTTTTGAGGGGTTTTTTTGATGTCGTGCTGACCCAGAGTTACCAGCAGTTTCTGAATTTTACATGCCTAAACAGTAAGGGGCCAGGGTTTGGGCGCTTTTTCCGCAGTACTTGGTATAACTGGAGCTATCATGGGAGCTATTAAGAACTAAACCATTATTAAATTTAACTAACTTTATTCTATTAATTGCTAGGCTCACAAAAAAAGTAATGTCGTATTCAGTGTTTGGTGCCTGAGGGAATAATTCTTAAAAACCCTAATTTAATTCTGATATTGATGGCTAATGTCTGTCTGTTTGTTGTTAGTACGTGTGAATGGAGTCTCAGTATCTGAAGAGATGCCTGGGAAGTTGCCTGAAAAAGGGACTGGCAGAGGTTGTAGAGCATCGGCCAGCAGATCCAATAGAGTATCTGGCACACTGGATTTACAATTACAGAAGAATCTTAGATGAAGAAAAAAAGGTGGATCAATCTTGGGCAAAAAAATTCATGACAATATAATTCACACTATTTAATGTCTCTGTATTTTTTTAATTCAGCCTGTGTTATCTCTGAAATAGAGAATGTTGGAGAGGACTGAGCTGGAACAAGAACGGGAGGTGGCCCTGGCAGAACTTGAAATGTTAAGAAAAATGAAGGAAGAAGAGCTAATGATCCAGCAGAAACTCAAAGAACAACGTCAGGTTAGTAATACTTAATAACAGGTAATTATAAATAGCGTGTGATGCTGTGGCATCTTTGAGTGCTCTGTATAATTCTAATCTCTGTGTTATGATTTTGATAGAAGGTAGCATAAAACAAGTGTTTTAATCTCACTTTTCTAAATAATCACCAAAATGATTAGTCAGCACATGGGAAGGAAAACTTACATACTATGCGGTAAAATGTTATGACAAAAAATGAAGGAGCCAAAAGTAAAAAGCAAGCAATTTAAGACTTGCACGAGAAGTAAATTAAAATAAGTAGACTGTCTTCTGTAGTCAATTATGAACAAGAGCTGGTGCAAATAAAGCTAGAAATCATGGCAAAAATTTTTGACGGGCCTGCTAGGAGGCCTGGGAGTAATAACGGATCATTGTCTCAAGCTACTTCAATGTAATATCAGTAAGACAAAAAAAAGGTAATGAGAATGTATGCACAATTATAGAGTCCTGAAAATGGTGGGGAATCGGTGAACGAAGATTGTCTATTCAGGCAGTACTTATAGCCTGATCCAACGAGGTGCCTTTTTCTTTCCTTAGCTACCTGAGCATTCTGTTGGCATAAAGCAATGTGAATCCTACACTATGTGGACTTGAAATATGAGAAATAATGATAACATCTGTGTTTCTAGCTATCTTTTATAAAGGAGTCATATGAATTTGACCACACGTGTAACAGCCTCTGTTGCTGTGGTAATGTTGACATTGTCTGACTGGATTTTTTTGCGTGGCTGACTTTCATGATGTTAATATCAAAAGTGTAATTTTAAATCTGTGCTGATCTTTTTAAGCCTGGTTCTAGTGTAAGGTGCATTCATTCTATTTCACTTGCACTTTTTAACTTTGGAATTTACTAACCAAAAGCACGTAACCAAATGTCATGTGCTTAAGGATTTCATGAGTCATTTAAAATAGTAAATGGAATCAAGAATATGAGATTGTGTCCAGAGATAATTCACAGAGAACTAAATAAATTCTTTCATGGAAACTAAGGGAAAGATGTTGAACAATACTCACATTAGACAAGTTTTTTTAACCTAACTCACAATTTTGGCTATGGCCACGTACTCAGGCTTGTTTTGATTATATGTACCAAAAAGGAATGTGAAAACTAGTTACTACAATATGGCAATGTTTGTAGTACCTGCTCACAAAATGCTACAGCAAACAGTATTCTCTAGGCCCTAGTGGTGTTGAATGTGGACACTTAGATTATGCAGTTTCTGATGTTTTGATGCAATAGGACTTAGGCTCACAAATCAATAAATGCTTTGTATCAGATATTTCCAACTGGAAATTTTGAAAGTTGATGATAAAGGTGATTAATGTTAATGGCATTGCTTACTAATCTTTTCTATAGGTTTGATTCTATGTGGATTCATCTATCTGTGCTAGAAACTATAGGAAGTATCAAAGAGCTTAAGCCAAAGTATAGGAGGTAATGAATATAGACTGATAAAAAGCATGAGGAATGAGGCAGTATCTTAAATGCGTACACTAACTTCAGTTGTCTGTCTCTTCTTCCTTTTGGTAGTAAAGCCTTTTATCCATGCAAGTCTAAAACCTATGAAAATGTTGACTCAGATGATGCTGAAAGGGCTTTATGTTATTAACATTGCAATTACGTTTTATGCTTCCTTTTTTTAAATTTTATTTAGGTTTTCAATCATGAAGTACATTGTAAGCAATGGGGTGGGGAAGATGAATGTGGGGTTTTTTCCTTCTAATTTGTCCTTTCTTAAACTGACTGCAGGGTCAGTTGGAACAAGAACGTGAGGAGCTGGAACTGCAGAATGAAGAAGACGAAATGCTGTTGCAGGAAAAAGATCAAGAGGTTTAAACCAAAGCTTAGTCAGTGTTTGAAAATGCTGTTAATCAGCTGGCTTTTCCAGATGCAGGCACTAAATACGAAACACAAGGCAGAAGCCCGTGGGTGTTGAACTAACAGATAATTTAAAAAAAAAAAATTGTGAAGATGGGGGAAAAATGTCCAGTCTGGGTTTTATACTTGAATTTTGTTCAGTCCTATTAAGTTTGTTCAGCTAATATTCAGAACAGAGCATAAATTCATTGCAAAATTTAGCATAAGGTCAGCTAGGTTGATGCTTTCACATTCCTTGATGGTATTTATGAGAAAGTACTATAACTTAAGCATGTCTAATTTAAGTGTCTAGACAGTCATGTTTTACTGTGTGTCAGCGCAAAGTCCATTTGCTGTACCTGGAAAAGAATGGTAGTGCGGAACTAGGATGCCTCTTGATTCTGAAAGCCTCCTGGTGCACAGGGATTTTACTAACAGAAGACTGCGTATACAGATGTCTGTGTAAATGTATGTTCTTTTAATGCTGTTGCAGTAAAAACATACACTGATAATTGGCATGTTTATCTCAATAAAGCTTTTAAATGTGAATATCTCTTAAATTTATGTGGAGCGCTTAATATTTTAGAGATATGTACATTTTTAGAGCATTGTTAAAATACTGACAGAACATAATTGTAGAAAGATGACAATATGAAAGTGACAGGAAAAATGAATATGTAGAAATTTAAACTAAAATTCCTGTTGTTTAAAAAAACCTGATAAAAATAATCTTAACAAGCATACAAAGACCATATTCGCATACTAACACATTTGTATAGCACGCATCTGAAATATTATCTTTATATTAACACATAATGTCATTTTAACACATCTGAAATATTCTCTTTAGATAATTATTCATGACATGGAATACTTTCAACTGAAAACTGGTTTTCCTTACCATAGGAAAATGCAAAGACGATAGCTGAACTTACAGACAGACCTGGAGCGCCTAATTTGACCAGAGTTGAGGAGCTAGATGAGAATGGACAGCTTGAGGTAAGTATTTAGAAAGAACAGGAAGATTATAAATTATTGATTCTTACAGATTTGCTTTTCTGTGCTGACATATCAAAGGTTAAAGCTGTTGCAGTTAAGACAGTGCTGGTTCTCTCCCATGTTTTTAAGGGATGGTATTTTGGCCACAATCTCCAAACTGCACTTGGCCTGTTCTCTGGTACAAGTTAAGCCATTCTGAAAAACTGTGTGGTGTTGGCTGACCAGATCCTCCAGATTGAAAATGCCCTTTTGTATTCAGATATGTTAAAAATGGAAGTATGAATATTCTCAGACAGGAGGCAGCCTGCCTTCGCCATGTGAAGAGATAGTCATATACAACAGGTACTAAATCACAAAAGATGACTTGTTTTTGAGTGATTGAAGTTACTTGTATTTTTCTGGCTGATCATAAAAGACCAGATACTAAGGACACACAGTGCTCACTAAGACCAGGACCTGCTGAGAATCAGGTTATCTGAGCCCTGTGCCAATGCAAATGTATTGCTTTCCGTACTACAACTGTGGCTCTATGTTGTGATCCTCAGACATCTTCTATGCACAGCTTTTTTGGGGCTTTTTTGGGGTTTTTTTTGTTTTTGCTTTTTTTCCTCGCCCATTCCTTTTGTACTTGACAGTCTAGGGAAATGAGAGGCCATGGATCAGCTGTCGTTTATTATAAGGCATGGCAGTACATGTAACAGATACTGCCAATTCCTGTGAAATCACTCAGCTTTACGAATATTCACTGGTAATAACGATAGCAATATCTGTCTAACTTTTTCCAGTTAGAGTACTCCAAGTGGTATGGCTCAAGATTTTGATATACTAGTTTTAGAACATTGTTATCAGAACCCTTTTTCCTTTATAAGCCTTAATAATTTGCTCACCTAATTCCTGGTATCAGTAGTGTAATACTAGCTCAGAATTTATATTGTGATATTAATGCGCTTTATGCTTAAGGTTACTTTAATAACAGCCTGGTTTATAAGTGTTTTCTAAATACATTTATGAACATACTTATGACTAGTCTTAGGGTCAGGTTTTCACAAGTGTTTTTTTCACTAAGGGAAATCAGTTGAGTTCTCAAGGTCTCATATAGCCCAAATTTTTATAGTTTTCTGATAATTACATATTAAAAAGTATTCTTGAGGCCTCAGGCATATTTTATGTGTTCTTAAATAAGTGAATTGCAAAA
The DNA here is from genome assembly GCA_031468815.1 of Morus bassanus. Lineage (NCBI taxonomy): Eukaryota > Metazoa > Chordata > Aves > Suliformes > Sulidae > Morus > Morus bassanus. The sequence continues at coordinate 13,097,011 of CM062583.1, forward strand.
CCAGAAGTGAAAATGAGTAGTAAACTTACCTGCTTCTCCTTATATGTGCCATCTTCCAAGTTTTCATGCCAAAAGTCATTTAAAATTGGATTATGTTGGCCTTTGGTGACATTATTTCAGGTTTTACAGTAATATGCTTGTTGAATTTAACTACAGGTTAAGAACAGATCAATAAAATTAAAATATATAGACTTGTACTATTGAAACTATTCTGTTCTTCATCCAGACTCACTGGATTTTATAATAAAAGTTTGGTGTTTCACTGAATGAAAGAATACATAATTACATTGATGAATACCGACTTGTCTGTCATGTGGGTTTTTTCTTTTTTCTTCTTTTTTTTCTTTGTACAAAGTTCAGTTTATGCTGGCAACTGATAGAATTTCTTTTTTTGTTTTTAGAGTATACCAGATCTCATGGCAGAATCAGAACAAGAAAGTTCCCAACTGATCTGAAAGCAGTAAATATATTTTCTCTTCATTACTTGCTGATCCTGAAGTGTAATGTCTTAATTTATATATTTCATATACTGAACTGATTTACATACCTGTTGTTTCAGTTTCTGTGCTTTCTGGGTGTTTGTATAAAGTCTGTTAATCCTGGCATGTGATGCTTCCTTTTTGTTCTTAAACCATTGTAGCTAGCATGGCTGACTCAGAGGAATAAAACTGCAATTGAAATGAAAGCAGTAAATATATTTCCTACTTATTGCCCGTTGATTCTGGAAGTGTAACAATGTAATGATTACAGATATAATTAATGTGTCAAGATTATTTTGGAGTAGAGGCTGCAGTATGATAATTTGAATCAATATTAAAAGAATGAAAGATTATTGAAAAAAGATTTTCCAAGAATTTGAATGGTTTCTGATAGAAAGAGAGAATGGTCTATAGATTAGAAGATGGAGACAGAGTTCTGCATACCAAACTAGATGCAAAAATCAAATCAGAAGATTTTCCAATTTATCTGGAAGAGATAAATTAAACTCTATGTGACTCAGTAGACAGATGTACTAAAAGGTCTTGTCTGTCTTAGAAACCATGAGGTGCTTTTTGTAACGCTAGGTGTTTGCTCTAGGCTTTTTAATAACCTGATATTAGGTGAGCTGCAAGTGTCTGCAGATCAGTTTTGATTAGTCAAGTCTTAAAATAATCTTTCCTGCATTTGTGTTGACTTTGCAAGTCAATAAATTACATCTGTGTTGTCTTTACTAAACACTATTTCTAGTTCTGAAAGCTTCACCTAAAAATTTGAAGAATGTTTAGTTTGATCCATAAAAATAAGTTGTATAATCCTTAGAGATTGCATTAATTTTCATAAGAACAAATTTCTGTAATCACTGGTATCTTGGTACAGGTTATCAAGAATGTTCCGTGTCTGTTCATTATAAATGGAAAAGAAACCAGCATTAAGAAATCCTGCGCTTCTTGGCTAAACTGTGCCTTTGCATCGCAGTGCCTTCTAATAATACAGGATAGTCGGACAATTAACATTAAGTCATTGCCAATACCGTATAATGGAAATATTCCTCATTACAAATTCAGGGCATAGTTGGTGCATTCATTGCGTTCTTCAGTTTTCGGATAAAAGAGGTTTTGGAGATAATTTCACTTTAATTTGTTTATATTATAGCTAGCTTTAAGGGTTTTGCTATCCTTGGCAAACTGTTAAAAATATCTATATACCCAATAGGCAAAAGTCAATCATGTAATAAATATTTTTCTGCTCTAAAGAACTTGTTCTGTTCTTGTAGCTCATACTAGGCATAATCCTGTCAATTTTTAAAAAGGTAAGCACTATTGATTTCTAGTATAGTAATATATTATTTTTCCCTTAAAAATAATAAAGTAGGTTTATTTAAAAAATCCTGTTGCCCTCTTTATTGCCATATTGCTTTTTGGACAGTGTTAATTGGCATGTCTTATATGAGCATCTTTAAAATCAAAAGAGAAATATGTCACTTTCCAGGTATAAATAATTAGAAATGTTTGCATAACTTTTTAAGTAATGAAAAATGGACCTACGTTTGTGAGTAGGCTTTGCTATTTGCATTTATTCTGCATCGGTGTAGGTTTGCAATTTCTGTGAAAGTCAAGAACCTTTTCTGTGGAAGGAATGTGTCCTTATGGTTGATATTCCAGTGAGCAGATTTTGTCACAGTTTATGCTTATATTTATTAGTAACGGTTAAAATAGTATCATTTCATGGCCGCATTTTAAGGTGCGACAGTTCTAATTACACCTATTAACACTGTATGCACAGCAGCTTCTTGTTCCAATCTCAAAGGGGTGGAGTAACTGGATAAATAGATGGAGTTTCTCCTTTGAGCCAGTATGTATAACTGAATCGTGTTATTTAGATTAAAATCTTAAAAAACAAACTTGTGTCCATTTACATTTTGTGTCCGATCGTGTTGACTATGAAAATTTCAGCCTTCAAACACCCTCCATATATAATTAGGATGTGCGTTCAAGTTATAAGACAGTATTTTAAAACATGCTAGTAAATAACTCTAATTACTACTTCCAACATGTGGCTTTCATTTTCTATCTTTTCATAGCAATTGTATCTTTCTTTGATTTTGTTATATGTGTGTCCACTAGAGTGCATCCTAAATAAACACACTGCTGGCTCTGTCAGTTACAACGCATGACAACTTCTGTTTGTCATTTTGTTTCAGCTTATTTTTAACTGTGACTTTTTCTCTGTGGTCCTGCAGTTCATACTCCCCATTCTCTTTCTAGAGAGGAATTGAATTTTTGGATGGAAGCTTTTATCAGAAAATTGCTTAGCAAGGGTCAAAATAAAATGGTAGATTCCAATTTACCTCTTCCTTTGCTATTATGTTATGTACAGAAGACATAAGTTGTTCAAATGTTATTTATAGGAATTCCCATTTTTTCAGGACTCGATGTGCATAGACCTAGTGCATTGGTCGCCTTCTGCAGCTTTATAGGAATTCTTATGTTGGATGTAGGACCAGGGGGTAAACAGTTCTTGGCTCCGTGCTTTCTTAAGGTGCAAAGCAGCCCATAGGCAACTTGGAAATGTAGTTCAAAACAAAGATGACTTCTGCTTGGGTGTCTAAGCCTGGAGGGGAATTAAGGCAGATTAAAATCATCTTTGCCTTCTCCTTCTGAACTTTAACCTTTTTCGGAGTATAGCAAGCTAGAGCCTGGAACAGGAAGAGAACAGAGGGAAAGATGCTGTTTTGTTTTTACTGCACGTGATGTGTTTCCAGAAGTGTTACTACAATTTAATCTTTGCATAAAATCTAAAGTCATATATATAAAAAAAAATACGCTATTACCTAGTTTAATTTAAGCTACAGCTTGCATTCCCTTGCGAATACATCTTTGGAATGAAGACGACGGAATTCAGAGACAGATGATGGAAGATGTTGCTGAAAATAAGGCACTAAATACTGACGGAAGATTTATGAAATTGTCATTTTTCCTTTCTTCAGAATAGGAGCAGACTTATTTAGGCTGCTATCAGACGCCATCAGGTACAGATCCTCCAAAGAACGTGCTGATAGTAACATGCCCATTCACAGCTGTTCTCATTCCCGCAATACTGAAGCATAAGGATGAAAACAGATATGAAGCCCAGAATAGGACAAAATGAATCAGATTAACTATCAGTCTGCTCACAAGGATAGAAACTCAGCTCTGCAGTGTGGGAAGCTTTTCTCCTAGAAGGAGATATACATGCTGCAGCAAGAACATTTTAATGTTATCTTTTAACAGAATAGGCTTTGTTAAGTTTGCAGTCCCCTTTCTTATGATGGATGATTTTCCTTTGTAGTCTAAAGGAACTAACTTATATTTTTATAAGAAAAAACTTTATACAGTAATTTGCTAATGGTAATGCGAGTCAGATTAATTAGTCTGGATTAAATGTAAAATTGAATTCCTCTGAACTTTGCTAATACATTCTACTCATATTTGAAGTCAGCTATTAATTGCTTTACTTGTGTGAAGTGTTTCCTGTACTTAGGTTAGATAAAGAACAGTGTTGTCTATTGACTACAGCTCAAAAAGAGAGAAAAGAGAGTCTAATCCTGTTATTTGCTGATAAGGACCAATTCACTTTTTAAAGTATCTTGCCAGTACACTTGTCTGATTTTTTTTTTTTTAACTTCTGTTTTTTTTCTGGCATGACCATTATAAACCCTCATACAGTCTTTGTGCTTTATACTTATGTATTTGTTTCAATTCAGATGATGGAATAAGCTCTTCTATTATAACATTTACATAGGTATTATTGGGCTAATAGTAGTGGAAGAAAGGCAAGGTGGAGGAACATGTCATTTAATTGAGGCGTCATGGTGTAGCATCTTTTTAAGAAGCGGAAGACTGAGTCACAGAATTGGAGAGCTCTCAGATGTACATCCAGCTTAAATGCTGTGGGTCTTCCCTGTTAACCTGCACCCTGTAGAATCATTATCGTAAACCAAAATCAGTGTTTAACTTCGATCAGAGGTCAGAATTGTTGTCGATTATACTATGTTTTATTTGAAATAAGTTACTCTAGAAGATGCTATGTCATGAGAAATTACGTTCACTAGGGCCTGTGTGGAGATGCTGAGTGCTTCCATTTTATCTTTAGTTGTACGGCACCCAAAATCTACGGCCATTTTGAAAAAAATTGAGATGACCATTTCCTTAGGTTAGTCCTTTCGCTATATGGACATGAGTTAATCAAGGGGGAGGTAAAAAAAAAAAGTGATTATGTTAAACCATTTTATTATTAATACCAAGCTGTTTGTATTATCACCTGAAAGTAAATCCACAGGCAAAGGATCAAGTAATGTAATAAGTAGAGAAGGTTGCCATTTGCTTCTTGTTGGTTAATCTTATTTGAATTGTTATCTATTACAAAGGCTGTATTGATGTCTGCTGACACACAGTTACATACTTCACTAAAAATCAAAACTCTTCCCCATCATTTTCCATCTGGCATAATTTAAAATTTCAGTGTGCTTTAAACGATGATGTGAATCTTGGGTTTGATTTAGAAAAAAACCATTAATATTAGGAATATCATACCAAAGTGATCTGAATATGCTTACCTTCTCTGAGGAGTATTTAGAAGGTTTAGAAATCTTTTAACAAACTCTCCAAGGAGATTTGGCCACTTTCTTCCTGTAGTAATTCATGGATCTCAACAGAGGTTGCTATTATAAAGGATTTTTTTTCCCTCCCATAATCTTGGGAAAGTAAGTGGGAAAAATATGTGATTTTTAGTTTGATGCAAGAACCCACTGGTGTTTGAGTTCAGCAAATTGTATTCTGGACAAAATAAATTATTGTACTCAGTGGTTCCTCTATAATTTAGATGTAGTCTAGTAGATTCCAGATAAAGAAATCAGCTTTTTCTGGGGGAGGAGGAGGAAGTATGTCTGAACTTGATCAGTATCTTGGTTAGTCTGTTTTTCTTAATGAATTGAATCATATTTTCAGCTCTTTAATGGAGCTGATTGTTGTTGTCTTGTTTAAAAAAAAAATTTGAAGCAAAACATTTTTTGGTGCACTGAGGAAGTAGTCTTCCAAGGATCTCTATCTCACTGAAGTTGCTGAAAAAGCTGTGGTTGAAATTATAAGAGGATTGAGCTCTCTACTGACATGAGCATGAGTTCTACCTCTGAGAAGCCATCTCCTATTTATTAAACTTCTAATATACTTAATATTAAACCATGGTAGAATTGATTGACTCAAACTGCATGTAGGGAAGGAATACTGTAGAAGAAAACAGAGATTAATTGTTGCAGGTAGGGTGGGAGAGAGGAAACGTGCAGCTAATAAATAATTCCCACTGCAGCAAAGGGGCACTGCAGCTCCCCTTTGCTCGGTTTCAAGTCACATTCCTGGGAGTGTGTTGGGCTTCTCCAATCATTCTGCTTCATTTCTACTCCACCTCCTGAATGTACTTTCTTCCAGAAATGACTGGCTGCATGCAGACACACCTGTATTTGGTTCATTATTATCTTAAGCAATTGTGGTTTTGCCGCTGATGTGTTTAGTAGATAAGTTTAAAAAATGCTGTTTATTTAGCCAATAATTGTAACCCTGGAAACAGGATCTGTTGTTTGTTTCATTGTAAACCTGGCTGCACTGAAAAGTTACCCTTAGGCACTGACAGCTGAAAATTTCTAGGGCTAGGACTGCTGTGAAGTTCTGAGGCAGCTGTTCTTCAACATTTTTTCAGTAGGCATATGTATCTATCTAAGTGGAGCCTATAGAAGCAAGGCACCGCTATTTTGTTTCTCGCTTGAGTTAAGCGTTATTGTATTTGCTTGTATTTTAAATCTATTTAGTCAGGTTTCTTGGCAATGGTTATGATCAGTCATCCCTCTGAAACACTAACTATTCTCTTAATGGATCATGTTTTTATAGACACCGATCTCTTAATATGTTTAGGATAAACGTTTTCACCACTGCTCAGATGTAGGGCACTGTTAACTCAAACACATATTCCTCTTACCCTTCTTATGTGACTTTTCTAGCTTTTATGTTGTTTTTTTTTTAAACTGTCACTTGGAAACTCAGCATAGTTACATAATGTATGAATCTGTCTTAGAATTTGCCCAGGCTTTGCTTGGCACAAGAAATCAGGTGAATAGCCAGACCTATATATTTCTATATACTTGGCCTGACTCTTGGCACAGAGTACAGTAAAGGCAGGTTTCCTTTTTTTTTTTTTTTTTTTTTTTTTCCTGCAGTTTCTTCAAATGTCTTTGCAGCAGCTACAACTGTCTCACTATTCCATGACTACAAGGAAGTTGCCACTTGTATGTGTGGTAAGCTCATGTAGCTGGAGCAATACACCAATATGTTTTTTCACACTTCTTTAAATCAAACGACCATCTAACCTTTAAAAAAAGATCCGTTGACTATTCTGTATCTTGCTTTATTTGGTAGGATAAGTAAATTCCTAGTATTAAGTAAAAGAAAATGTTATTGCTTACACTATTTCAATGTTGTAAACACTGTAAAAATGAAACCTGCAGCTTTGAATAGGTTCAAATATTTGTGAATTGAAAATCTGGAAATGAATTTTGTATTCTAGTTTTCTGTCCGGGTAGAGAATATTTTAGTTTCTAAGGAGATCAGGTCTGTGCTTACTGAACTTACTGGCAGGACTCCCAGGTTAGTCCTGGCAAAACATTTATGCCAGCTGCGTGGGAATGTCTGTATGTGTCTTAAAAATAATTACACATTGCAATCACTTTGTTGACCTTGCTTCTAAAGACTTACTGAATCCCAGTGACATATTTTATGGTACTGCAGAGTTGGAGAGGTAACAAAATAGAACTGGTCATCCAAAAACTCCAAATGTCTTGTTCTCTGACCGTTGCTGTTGGGATGCTAAGCCATTGGTAGCAATTGGGAAGTGGTTAATAATAAACTAGAGTGTAGACTTACCATTAGTTTTCTCGTTAGCCAAGATGTCTAAAGACAAAGAAAAGAGGATTTCTTAGAGGAGTTCATTTACGGTGGGTGCCAATTTCAGTACTAATTTTCAAAAGCAGAAAATGTGGTCTTTCACTTCACTGTCTCTACCTTCTAATATATACGGGTCAAATGCTTTTTCTTCTGAGAGTTGATAGGAATAGGTGATAGATTTTGGTTATGGCAGGTCTGCTCTGTTCTCTATTTTCTGGTTGACTTCTTAGCTAACTGTTGAGAGGCCAAAGGCAACACTGGTGTTTAATTATAAGCAATGTGGATTGTGAACATAAGGAAGGAGCAGTAGCAGGAACCCTGTAAGTTGTCAACCGCAGAAACAGGAAACAGTCCTCTGCCTAGGAAATGGAATCAATGACTGGTATGAATTTAGGAAATTAAGGCACTCCTTAAATCCATCAGTGGGAAAAGCTGGAAGAGGGAAAAAGAAAAAGAACCAAGGGATGAGGAAATATTGGAGTGGAAGAAGAAAGAGATACTCCCTAAGAGCAGCTCTTGCATGTGTTTAGCTATGAGCTACTACCCGTGGATACCCTATCTACCCATGCAGGGCAGGGCTTGGGATGGTAAAGAGAATAGCTGGTAGTTCTGTCCTTCTCCTTCCCTGCCTAGTGGAGCTGCAGGCTTCAGTTTCCCTTTACAGGACTAAAACTGGATAGGCTTCCTTGAGAAGATCTAGTGTTGCTGGTCCATTTCCTGGAGTACTGGGATTTTTGTGATGAGCATAACTTGAGTACTCTGCATTGCAGGAAAGAAAAAAATCATCGATCTTAATCCTTAAGAACCAAATTTTGAATTTTAACATCTTAAATCACATTGCAAACACTGACACCAGATCGTGTTCAGGATGAGTTTTTTTGTTAGCTTTAGTCCTTTTTGGAAGTTGCAGTACAACAGCTAAGGTGTGACATTCTTAGTCCTGACATTTCTCTTTGCTAAAAGTGTTCTTGTTGCTAGGGGTCAAAATGAGATTATTACACCTCACAAGTCCCACTTTAGTTCTTAGCTAGACCTAGTGCCACTTGGCAGAAGGGTGAAAATTTGCCCCCACAGAAAAGACAAAGTTGTTACACATTGAATTCTAGCAGAAGCGCCTGGGTTGATTTAGCATTCTTTGGTGGTTCTTCTGTATTTTCCAATAGAGAGTGAGTAGGCTGTCAGTCACAAAGAACATGGGGAATAAGAAACCACTAGGCGCATGTGTCTTTATTACTAATTGTTTTGGAAGGATCATTAAAGGATTCTCTTTTTTCTATTTTTAAACTTTGATAATACTGCATGTAACTTTTAAAAAATTGTTTTCTAAAAGGATATTACTTGCATTTCACTCTTATGATAAGCATTCTGTTGCAAAAACAATGGCATAGATAACATGCCTCGGTTGTGCACTTAGCCCAGTATATGTGAAAGTTTATAACAATAATTGTAACAAGCTCCATGATACTATCTTGAAAGTTTACAGCCTAATTATTCTGAGCACCTTCAACTCATCTATCTCTTTTCAAGGTATCATCACAATTAAGTGCTTTCAAGCATCCTGTGATGTCAAAATACTTAGAGATGGAGAAAGTAATAGGAAAAACTTCTTACACTGTAGAAAAAGTATGTGGACAAATATATATATATTTATGCATATGAAAAAAATGTTTGCAGAGACCTCTTAACCCTTATTTTTCCTTTCTAGTAGGTTATGAATCCATTCTTAGCCTAATAATTTTAATAATTTTTGGGAAATAAAGCCAAAACAAAGATGGGGGGGGGGGGGCAGTGGCATAGTGATACCCTGCACTGCACATCTTGTGAGTTTTTGCTGACATTCCCCAGAGTTTCCTCTGAACACAAAGTTTCAAAACTAATTCAAAAAATTGCAAGGCAGCATTTCTGGAATGCTATTTACAATGTCAATAGCACACCGTAGTAGATGGTGGACTGTTATTTGCCTTGTCTTAAGAAACCAAATTTATTTATTTACAAATCTGGAAAAAATCCTGAGACACTTAGTTTGTTTCAGGGCAAAGGACTTGGGGAAAAAAATGAGTATCATAATGCAACTGTGAGATTGTGACTACGTCTATAAGCCTGAAGATCTTTTGGTGAGATTGAAATTTTCTATTCCATATTCCATCTATGAATGGGAATCTGTAGAAATGTTTGTATGCTTTGGTTGCCATATGCATTTTTGTCTAGTACCATTTATACATTTGTGTTGGTTGATGCTATATACCCTTCATCCATTATCTAATGTCCCCTGTTTAGACAGATATCTGAGAATATTTTTGGCTGTGTTTTATTTCAGACTTCTTTATCTGAAACTGCTAAATGACTAGTTGCAGTGAAATCTTTCAGACATGGATGGAAGATAATGATGTTTGCTGTTTGCTAATATATTTGCCCAGGTGAAGTATGTGAAATTGCTACTTGAATGGCAGCCCTCCCTGGCTGCACCAACTGTGGTAGCAAGGACGGGTTGGGGGATTTCTGGCAGATGTGACCGATCAGATTATTTAGTTAGCAGTGTCCTGCAGACCTCAGAGCACCAGTAGTGCATTTGAGCTCTGTAGCAATGATGGCGGGAGCATTTCTGAAAAGGCTGTGAATAACCCATCGGTAGGAATCATGACTAAAAAAGTTGCTGGATGTATGTTGTATCTTTTTCTCCAGGTAGCCATACAGGCCTGATTCTGGAGCTCACAGCATTGCACAGCCATTTCCAGGCATGCAAAATGAATGTAAAATTCTGCTATGCATTATTTACTAGATTAGTACTGAGTGTGTAAGTAGATGTGTTTGCCTGTATCAAGTGTGTAAATATTTTCATTGCAAGCATAAAAGAGGAACACCTGCAAATATTGGTTATTGTTTCACATACACTATGCATATAGGGTAGACTTATATGAAGGTTTTTGATCACTAAATGTTTCAGAAAAGTAACTACAGTCCTATACCGCATGAAAGAAACGTCTCTTCTGGCATTATATATCTAGGAAAAGTCAAAAGTGTCTGAATTTAACCTAATGTTCCTTGTCAGGAAGCCAGAATTTATGGATTCCACAACTGTTCTTGCAGATAGGTTCCTGAAACCTGACTTCATGTACCAGAGTCAATATTTGTTTCAAAGTCCAAAGACCACCTGTATTGTAAACACCTATGAAACACCGCAGCAAAAAGTCTTGGGTAACGGCTGTATAAATGCATCAGTCTGTTTCCTAAGGTACTGAGGAAATCCTAATGGTTTACATATGTACACTAGTAATGTCACAAGACACGCGAAAGCAGAACATCATACAGATTCCAAGCTGTTGGAAGGCAGCTGAAGTTCCCTAGCCAAATTGTTCTTGAGATCTAGATCTATGGCCGTAATGGGGTTTAGTCTGGACAGGTGATCAGACCTGTCATTAACAGCAAGGAGTCCTAACTATTCCCCCAGAAAGGAACTGTGGCTGTGTGTGTATCTGATGTGTGGTCGCACCCCACGCAACTGAAATTAAGGGTTGTGCTTTGTTACATGTCAGATGACAATCTTTCCCTAGCCAAACAACTGGCCGTAGCAACTGGGAAAAGCATCCAGGGAAAATACATAGATGGCTTTCTGTAAGGTTAAAGGGAGACCATTTCTAATTCAAGCCTTTTCTGTTCCTGTCTAAGGTATAACTTTAACAATGAGTGGGTTAATTTATTAAATTTAGCAAAATGCTAAATCTGTAAGTTGTACACTGTTAGGTTTACAAACTGAAAAAACTTTTTGCTATGTGAGGCAAAGATGGAATAGGTCTCCGTTCTTTCTCATCTACTCCCTCATCATTTATGAAGGATCCAGAGAATTTGTGATCCTGTTGTAATGGGGCTCCACATAAGGACGTAACACAAACAAATGCTCGTACATTGCTCTGTAGAGCTTATAGCTTAAACAGGAAAAACTGCCAAAGACTAAAGGCAGAACTAATTCTATACCAGTATGGCTGAATGCGGTTTAAATGAAGCAATAAAACCAATCGGTGTAAGGGAAACCTTAAACATTAACTAATCTTGCTATTTTTCCACCATTTCTGGTACAACAATGCTAATTTATGAAGACTGATTAGAAAACAGACTTTGTTATTTATCATTATTATGCAGGAAACTGAGGTGCCTGTCTTTAAGGTGTTAAAAATGGTGTGTTTGTAAACAGGTGTTTAGTTTGCAGAGCCTTGAGGAATGATCTCAGGGTTGAGACATAAACAGCTGGGACTTTTATTAAGTGAATAAACAGAAAATTAAGTTGTATTCAACTCCGCCTAGTGTCCCAGTTCTGAGGAAATAATGCTCCCAGTGAAATTAGTACCAAGGCTACAGCTGACTTTAATGGAAGCAGAATTTAGCCCCCAAAGTAGCAACTCATGCTTCTTCATGTATAAGGCACTGGTACGCATTACATCATGACATGGCCATGAGCAACCTGTTCTAGTTGGTCCTGCTTTGAGCAGAGGGTTGGACTAGAGACCGTCTAGCCTCATTCTATGATTCAGTGATGTGTCAGAATAGAGAATTTGAGGTCAAACAGATGCAAAGAGGACAAGCACATGGGAGAGGAGAAAAATTAAGTATTTTCTTTGATGTTGGTAATGGAAGAACCTGGAAAGACTTCTTAGGGAGCGGAAGGAAAGACAGATGGGAGGCACAGCAGAGGATCTCTCTAAAGCGGAAGTAAGTGTGGAATAAGTTACATAGAATGCGCACCGAGAAATTGCTGGGAGTGGAATTGGTATTCGCTCAAAAATTGTAAGAAAATTCAAGAATGAAAGAGCTGAATTGCTTATGATAGTGTGCAGAGGTTGCAGGAGGCCCCATACTCCAGAGAAGGAGAAAGGTGATATGAAAGAACAAATGCTGGGTGATAAACACCTATCTCAGAATACGTACTACCTCCTCTCCTTCTACAGTCACAACTGTTTTTTCTGCCCCACAATATTTATTTTACCCTGAATGTTTATGAGCCAGTGAAATTCTACACCTGCACATCTGAGAGGCCTTGAGCCACTCTTATTTTCAGGTAATAATAGATAGAGGTGAGAGTTCTGAAACAGGTGGGAGTTCTGTGTTGAGTTCCTGATGTTCAAGCTCTATCGCTTTAACAAGGCTTGTCATTCTTCATGGAAAAGATATAAACCCAGCTAAACAAATCTTCCTTATGTTAACTTTAAAAACAAAACAAAGCATCCACCTTCCCCAAACCAAAATGTACAGGCTAGATCAAGTCTTTTCACCAACGAACCAAAGAGCTCTCAAAGACATCCCTGTGAGGCCTCCATAATTTAGTGCTGATTTCCAATAGGAAAGAAGATGAACTGCAGTAACTTCTTGAAAACACACTATTAGTATTATATGAACTACTCCTAGTAAATAGCACAAATGAAACTAGTATTAAAGTTGTTTTTGTAAACACCTGGAAAACCGTTTTATTTCTACAGGCATAAATTAGGAGTAAATTCCTTGCATGATTTTGTAAAGTGAGAATAAAATAGCAAGATAAGAAACTTAAACTGTTAGCTTGTTAAACAGTTAACTTTAGTAAAATAAAGTTTTATCTGATGATAAAGTTGAGAGAACAAACCAGAAGTATTTAGGAAAACACTTTCCTATGTATTATTTGTATGCATGAAGTATTTCTGTATATTTTTAAAGTTAAGTACGTTTGGGTCCTTTAATGACAATGGAATTGTAGTTTTAGGTTACTGTGAAGTCTGTGCTCTCTACAAATCAGGCCATTGTCATTTGCTTCGAAAGTTGTGGTGAGAGAGACAAATTACGTAGCTTAAGCAATGGTTTTCCCATGACTGATTCTCGTCACGTGGAATTTCTTCAGTTCTTCGTACGATTTCCTCCTCACTCAAAAGACATCAACTAAAAGTTACCATGGTGGAGAAACAGTATGAGTGGATGAGTCTAAATCTGTACTGCTTCCAGTGAAAACATGATTCTTCTGCAGCTGAAGTGAGGATGACCAGATCTTAAGGATACCTACTTTCTTCCTTCCCCTTCTGCTGTGATAGTTAGAAGTGTTTTATCTGTAAGCTCTTAGCTCAAACTCATTTTCTCAGTTCTACAGATATCATTCATCCATGTAGGCTCCATTCTCTGTGGTTTATCACATAAATGGGATATCAGTAGAGACAGGTAGGGAGATGGAAAGGAGTAAGTAAAAAGAAAAAGAAAAAAGAAAGGGAAATGTGTTTTGTACCAAAAGGTTATAAGCAAGGACAAATGAGGGAAGGGGAGTAGAGGAGAAAAGCAGATAAGAGTAGGAAAGGAGAAGGTGAGCAAGTAAAATGATCTGATGAGAATATGTCATGAGAGGTCTAGGGTCAAGACAATTTATCAGTCATATCTGTCTGGAGAATCAGCAGCATCAATAGCAATCATTCATAAAACTCTTCTCAGTTAAATCTTGTTCACTTCATTATTTTCAGGGCTTTCTCAAGGCTGCGGTAAAACCATGCCTTCTGACAGCTGTTAAGTGTTATAAGAACTAGAAGGGGGATAGTTTTGCAGAACTGCTATGAGTAAAAGTAGCAAAAACATGGGATGGTGCCAAAGATGAAGACTCTTACAGTTGATAGAAAGATTCACATTGCTATTCCAGTGGTTGGGATTGACATTATAGTCAATATGAATAAATACTTACAGCAATACAAAAGGACAGTGTTATTTTTACATTGTGATTTTCCCATCTTTAGCCTCATTTCAAAGCACAGGAGTCATAATGATTGAGAAGATTTTGCCATTAGGTGTCTTCTGAGTAAAGGTCATAGAATATACCTGAAAGATACTTAATACAATGATGGGCAATATAGGAATTATAGAGAGATTTGCAGAGAAACTGATTTTCTTAGGGCTCAGTCCCACAAAGCTGTTGAGTATGGCAATAAAGTTAACAGAAAATTTGGAAGTGTGTTACATTGATTGATGAATTATTATCAATAAAATGGAATAGGGAAAAACGCTGATATCAATCACTATTTTACTATCATCCTCCCCCCCCCTTTTTTTTTTTTTTGCATAGGCTGAAGATCTGTGCCCAAAAGAAATGACGGTAGAGCACTATCTTACCTTTTTACAAATATTTAACAAGTCAAATTGTCCACAAAGAGAAGCCAAATTAAACATTACCTAACCCTACAGCGGTTTAGAGTTGGTCACAAATGTTCTAGGAGAGAACATGCTGAGATGCTTCATGGCCATAAGGCAAACGTGTTGCTCTTGATAGTAAAACCACTCCTGGAAGCCGTTCAAACTGGACATTTTACGGAAGTTATGTGAAATGCAGCTGTGTAAGGTTTCTAGAATACCATTAGCAGAGAGATTATTTTAATGAAGGGTGACCCTCCAAAGGTCTCAAGGAACAATGCATTTACCTAGCCAGAAATGAGTCCGAAAAGAGAAACTGTAAAAGCAAAATAAACAGTGGGCCTGCAAACTCTTTATTCGTGTATGTCAAATCGCTTGCACTCTTCAGCATTTTAAGAGCTTGTGGTTTTTAATTTTTATATAGGATGAGAGGGTTATGTGAGAGGCCTGTTTCTGCATTCTGCTTAAGTGTTACCTTAAAAAAAAAGAATGCTGATTCCCAAACTACAATTTCTGTCCTTCAGTGGCATTGAAAACCAAGAAAAAGCAAAACCAGAAGCAAGAGAGAGTGGAACTCACAGACTGACAATATTCAAACTTGTCTGCTTTTGCTGGAGGATTGTTTGTAGAGTTAGAATGAAAACTCCTACGTGTACAAAAAGAGTTTTTGTCAGAACTGTTTCATCCATCCCCATTGTGTCTTTCTGTGATCCCATGGAGAAAAACCCCATGTTTTCATTCAAGAATGAATGCTTATCACTGGTGTTATTTTGCTTTAAAAGTTAATATAATTTTTGAATGTTACCCATTAACTAGGGTTAATATAATTAGTTACTCTTTGGTCTTCTATTTTTTTTTACAAATTCTGTTTTTCTAGGTGGTGTTAATGCGTAATTTATTCAGGCTGGGATAGAACCTTCATATCAGTGGCGTGATGATAGTTTACTCCAGAGAAAGCTATGCCTCATTACGTGTATCTGATGTGTGAATTCTGCACTTTTAAGTGCAACCAGTGCTTTTCATTCTGTGAAGTTAATTCTGTACAACAGAAAACCGAGAGGATGTCTTTGAAATGAATGATTCCATGTCAATAATAATTAGAGAGTGGCCAATGCTACAGCAGATTACTGGTGAACGTTCACAGGTATTGGTTATTGTTTTCAGGAATGTAGGGAGAAAGTGAAAATTCTAATGAGTTCTTACATAAATATGTAGCAATGCAGAAATTTGAAAGCAAGGGGCCATATAAAGTGATCTTTTATATAGTATATATAATACCGACCAAGGGTTTGAAGTAAACTAAGTCAGTTTTTAAACTGAAGATGAGGATTTCATTGCTGTCAAAATTGCAAGGGTTGTGGAACAAGCAGCGTGTTACTCATTCCAATCCAAGGATCAGGTACTTTACTGTACCATCTAAATGAATGATTAAGAGACTATGATTCAGTGTTCATTGAAGGAAAGGGAAATTTTCATTTTGGTAGACCAATTATTTGGTCTGAGATTGAGAGTAGAATGGTTTCTGTAAAGGAATTAAGAATAATTACCCTTTTTTTATAATGGTGCAGTAGTGCTGGGCATTTTCTGGATCTGCCCCATGGGTACGTTTACTTGTTTTTTTGTATACTAACTTAATGGCATGTATACCCACAAAACGCCATTTGTCTTCATACCTGTCATACCATCAGCATATTCCAGGCATGAGCCATCTGACCGTAGAAGAAATATTCCATAGCAGAACTAAGTGCTGAGTACTCAGATGTGGCAGTTAGTGTATTTCTAAGGGTTATGAAATGTAATATGAGAATATGATACAAAAAGAGAAGATGGATCTGAATTAATAGAAGAGGGGACAGAGGAAAAGAGAAGCAAAGGCTGAAGGGAGAGGTCTGCATAAATGAGAAACACTCGTCATGCTAGATCTTATCAGGTGTTTCATCTCTCAAATATGCAAGAAGAATGAATGAAAATGAAAAAATATTTCAGGAGAGAATTCTACTTTTCAAGAGATGAAAAAGTAAAAGGAAGATACGGTTACATGATGCAAAGCAAACTTCTTCCAGTCTTTTACTAGGAAAGACATGCATTTGCAGATTTTTTTATCTATCCCTGTAAAACCACAACACACAGTTGGAAGCACAACGCAGATCCCAGAATTAGGGGAGAGACAAACTGAAGAAGCAGCTGACCTGAACTGTCACCAGTACTCCTGGATTACTTCATGCTCGGTTGAGTTGCTAAGATAACCAATCTTGCACGGGTTGAATCCAGAATGTTTCCAAGAACTGAGTTAATTAGTGAAATATCCTGAAGTTAACTAACTCCCCTGCCAAGAAATGGGCTCTTCCATTTTCCTCACATGATTATCTAGGCACTTTCACTTTTCCATATATAGGAGCAGCTCAGGGACTGACAGATCAGGCTAGGTAGGGATACAGACTTCAGGCACATGCATACTCCTTGCATGCGTACACAGATGCACGCACATGCTGATTGCACACACTGAAATTCAGGTTACCGTAAGAGGTAATAAGTGAAGACAGCGATAGTCCTGCTGATAAAGAACTTCTTTAAGAGAAGGCACTAAAGGTAGGACTCTTCAACCACTGTTTATAATAAGCCATCAGGAAAAGCATCACAATCATGAATGGGCCAGTGGATGGTTTATGTGATTACACGCTGGATGATGAAGGGGCTTTCATGTTCACATCAGAGTCGGTGGGAGAAGGACATCCAGGTAAGAAACCAGCTCTGGCAAATGCATAAAGAGAATATTTTCATTTAAAATGTTTTAAAAGCCTGAAGAAGAATTCATTTGCTATTAGTCTTATTATAGCATTTATTTGTAACAGGGTGCTTTTTAATTCATTTCTATTGGTCCTTGTCCATACAGACTATAGAACTGCTACAACATGGGTGCTTCTAACAGGAGTTTACGTGCCTTTGCAGGGTGTGTGTTACACTGAGGAGGGCAGTGGGGTTTATGGTTGCTGCTTCTTCCTGTCCATCTGAATTTCTTTCAGTGTTACTGTGGAGACACTACTGTATCTCTGATAGACTCAAGTTTCACATATGGAAAAGAATGCATAGCTTGCTTCTCAAGTTCCAGATCTTTATGGGCCCTGTGAAACTGTCCTGCATATATGCTATGCTCTAAAACTGTCACCCACGACAGGAATATCTCTAAGCAGGCTATTTTAAAGCCTTTAAAAATCAATGGTCCTAGCAGCTGTGCATGGCATAGTTGCAGATTTTTTTCCCCCCATTCCATCATCTGATGCAATATATGGAATTTCTTAAGCAAATAGTGGACAGTTATTTGCTAAACTTTATGTATGGTCAGCAGAGCTTAGTTCAATTTTATTGAAAACAAATGTTCATCCACCAATAAACATGTACCTTATGTCAACAGCAAGTGTCCCCCCAGATGAGGCCAGGGGACAATAGACTGTTTGATGTCCTGAAAAGTATATTTATTTTAGAAGCCGATTTGGTGTCCTGTGCCTTTTGCTATAATAAGGCTTTTTCAGGTCTGTACTCATGTTACATGAGTAAATCATAAATGGGTGGAATGACATAGCAGAGAATAAAAAGGTCAGCAGGGAGAATTTTATGTCTATAATTCTGATACTCTTCCATAATATTAATTTATTGCTGCAGATTGAATCCATGGCTGATGCAACTGAGTAACACGTCTGTCATTGTCGAGGCACCTACATCAAGTTAAGCCAGTTGGGGTTCTTTCTGATGTAACACAATCAGAAAAAGACAACCACATTCGGTCCTTGGGACATAGCTCCCATCTCAAATTTATATATAATTACATCCAGCGTCTGTAGCCCAATGTAGTTTCATAGGAAAAATATTATACAATGTGGTAATTTAAAATTGATGATGGTATTTCCAAAGATGATAGGTCACAATTTATGCTGCTGTAATCATTGTTTTTAATCCCCCTGGGGTAATAATAGATAAGTCTCTGAACAGGAAGAGTTTAACTGAGTCCCCAGGTTTAGCTTTGTCCCTTGGTTTCCATCCTTTACCAATTCTCTTTTTGTCTTGTTTCTTGTTTTAGGATTTGGCCTACTTTTTTAGTTTTTATGCACATTCCCTTTTTTATTTCCAAAAACTCTGTTGGCACCCAGTGGGCCTTCTTTAAAGCTCCATGAGTGTTATTTCCCTCCTGTGCTGAAATACTGACCACTTGTCAGATTTGTGTACAGCCTCTCATCTGGCAGGGGTTGCCAGGTCTCTGGGTACCGTGAGATGCAAAGTGGGAACCCAAGAGGCTTGTTGTAGAGCGAGTGGAAAGCTGAAATTTACTCACACATTTTCAAGACTGTGATGCTTCTACTTTCCTAAACAGCCTAGGTCTTCATGTAGGGTATCGAAAACCCAAATGCCCATGACAAAGGAAAGATCCACATTTTCCAGATCAAGGGAGGACGGGTTGACAGTAAGTAACTCTGGGTCATCCTGCAAATTCTCGCTTCTGAACAGAGCCTGTAGGTCTTAATTGTCTCAGCAATAGCTCTAGTTTCTGACAGCAAATTGATCACCCTTACATCCTGTCCAACACCCCTTTTCCTTGTCTGTGGTTTTACATGAGAGGTGTAGATGTGCCAGTAGGTTTTTATCACCCAGGAAAATCTTGGCTGTTTCTTAAAACGGGGCCCAGTGCCTGAGGCTGTAGTTGGGCTTCTGACATTATCAGTAGTGCTAGAAATTTATTGTGAGTTTTGAGTTCCTCTGTTTGATACCAAATGGATAATTTATGTGTTCTTCATTATTTCTCTTCTGTACATGATAGTTAAATTTTGCTAAAGGGCATTATGTGAAGTAAAGATCCTGAGCCAGATCTTTGTCTGGTGGAAATTTGAGTTGTTCTGATTATATTAGCTGAGGGTTGAATTCTTTGATGGAGACCTCCTTCTTAATAAACAAAGCAGGAGAAATTACATGCTTATTTATTTGGGTATACAGAGAACTCCTTACACCTGTGCAATGCCTAAGAGTTGTGTGTCACTAAGAAGCCCAAATTCCACAGAAGCAAGTAATAACTGGCAATGATTAAGGTACAGGTATCACCTATGCTCCACAAAGACTTTATAGAAGACTCTGTTTATCCCGTCTTCTCAGTCCAAATTCTTCAAAATCACTTGGGTATAAAATTTGGGACTTCCTTCCAGAAGGTCTTTAATCCTGGCATTTAGTGGGGTAAATTCCAAACTCTCTGAAGACTTACATGTGACTTCTTCATTTCGATATAATAAAAGCACATAGATAGCAGCATGGAGAAGAGACACAATTTTTTTTTAGAGAGCTGGTTTTTGTCACTGCTCCATTTTGGTTTGTCCAGTAGTGTCTGTCTGTGCTGCACAATGGTTTCACTGTGCTTTGAAAGGCATTGTGTGTTTCTCTGACCCACAATGTCTTACAGGTGCCAAACCACTTAGGATTAATTCCTTCCCCTATCTGGTGTGACTTCAGGTGGAATTGTCAGCAAACAGAATGCCATTCAGTTTTCCAGTAAGTATCAAGGAATGTCTTTAAAGATATAAGAGAAAACATCTGCTAAAAACACTCTCAGATTTTCAACCATATTAAAAACATATGTTTATCTTCTGGATATTCACAGAAAAAAAAATCACAAAAGAAAAAAATAAAAAAAAAAACCAAACCAAAAACCAGAAAATGCAGATCTTTCCAGCAAGTTGATGCTTGCATGTCTTATATCTAGCTTTATATATACTTAACAATATCTAACATTGTATATACTTAACAACATACATAATACTTCAGTACACTGTGTATTGAACAAAGAGAACAACCGCACAAGATATTTAAACAGTGCAGTGTTAATATTGAAGTACCACTGCAATTATCAATTAGCACTCCTCAAGAGTCTTTTAAATAGGGAAAAATGTAATACAGCACAATTCAGCTATTCAAAGTCTTTCTAGTGAAACTTTTTTTGGTGAAAAGCTTATTTTTTGATGAAGTGCTCATGATAAGTGTCTGCATTTCTTGACTGGTTTAATTTTTTACCAGAAAACTGAGGATATATTTTGAATATATAATTTCACATTCTAGTTTAATATTATTTTTTCTGTTGATATAAATAATGTACCATTAAAAATGCCAAATGTTATTTTGATGATCACAAGTTTTTAAGAAAATCAACCTTACCTTTTGAAATGTTCATGTTTATTATATTTCCTACACCATCAAAGCCAGAATTGTGGTTGTACCTATTGTGCTTCAAAGGGCGGAGCTTTTTTGAATTACACTTTCAGTTATTACTGCTCTTCATAGATTTTTTTTTGTGTGTGTGTGTGTGTGTGTGTATGTGGTGAATCTGTGAAACTGAATTCTTGGGGAGGTCCTGGGAACTTGCAGATGTTATGGCTTGTGTTAATCTCTTACGTAGTCTAGACTGATGTAACAAACTTATGTCCAACTCTGGAAAACTGTGAAGCTCCTTTTAATTATTGGAGACCACTTCTGTTGTTGAATGCCTCCTTTACTTCATCATTTGACAACTGGGCATTTGATTAGGGTTTATCTTCAGCTCCTCTAGACTCATTCATTCCTTTTATAGTTAGCAAGAGCTGATTTACAGCTAATTGGCATCTCTGCTATAAGGCTGGGTCTGTGGGATGACTGGATTTCATTAAAAGAATTCATGGCTATCTAATACGTTCCTGCTCAGTCAAGAAATCCTCAGCCTAGACATCCCTTTTGCAATATTTATCCTATTGGATAGTAGTTCACTACATGAAGGTATGCATGAACTGAATTCTTACCTATTACCTCATTTTTTTTAGATGATAATGCCTCACCTGGGGGTGAGCCATTATGCTTTCCCTGTTTCCAAAAAAAAAAAAAAAAAAAGGAAGGAAATAATGGACAAACATATCCTGTCACATTTAGCAGCTAATAGGAGAAATTGAGATGAGAAATTTAAATAACAGAATGAAGAGTGCACAAAGCCTGCTAAGCATTGCTAAAAATAGAACGGCTGGTTTTATTTTACACCAGAGACCTTTCCTAATAGACTTGCCTTTAATTTAATGCATTAATCATCCAGCTAGATTTCTCTTTCCAGTCTTGATAGATGTATCTGTATCTGTATTTGGATCTAGTTGTGCTAGAACTGTTGGTTGTTACACCAACAATCAGATATGGCATGAATTGTCAAACTGATTTGTCTCAGTCTGTTTTAATCTAAAGGTATGCTATCAGCATAGTAGATTAAATTATTCTAATTTATTATTTTAATTATTAAATTCTCACATAGATTTAAAAGACCAAAGGGGCCTCTGATATATAATCTGGTCTGATTTTCATACACAGGTAATAATATTTAATGCAAGAATTCTTCAAACATGCTAGTAAACTATGGTTAAATTTCATTCATCCCTTTTAAAAAGTTAGCAAATTTTCATCTAGAGATTTGAAGGGATAAGGAATCCTGCATACCTCTAGGTACATGGTTTCAATGGCTCTCACCCTTTTAAGATTTTCCTTTCACAATTTTTATCTGTCTCTAATTTCTAGCTATCAACAGTAGTTACATTATTGTCCATCAGACAAAAACTTTTCTCTCAGCATATTGTTTTTAGGTTCTTAGAGACTGTCATCCCAATGTCTATTAGAATTTCCTTTGGTAGGTTGCCTCTCCTTCAGTCTTTCAAAACTAGACTGAGCTTGATTGATTTCATCCTGTAAGATATAGTTTTCCGATTTTGGGGCATTCTTCTCAGTCTGTTCTAAACCTTCCTGCAGCTTCTTAACATCATCTTTGGAATACCACCACCAAAATCTAGTATTTCTGTAGCAGTCTTTCTAATGCTATTGTATGGAGATAATTTCATTTCCATGGATGACTCTTCATCTCGTTTTCTGTCATGATCTTTTCAGGGTAACAGTTTTGTGAGACCAACTCTCCCCTTCTGTTAATGTGGACTGTGCTTTTTGTTCACGAACGTTTGCTGTGTTATTTCTCTGACAGGGAAACAAAAGAGCTGCTTTTCTACCTACCAATATCCATGAAATACTGTAGTTACTAATGATACAGTTGACACAAAAAAAAAAAAAAACCATGAAAACGTCCTGTTGGATCTTCACTTATTGATTTCACTGCCTACTATAGCTAATGCTCCCTTGAAACATTTCATGAAAGTTTCAGTTCATAAATTAATTTCAACCACAGCATGCAAAACTAACATAGGGTTCTTTGTACCAGATAGGTGCCACGAGGAGGAATGAGGATGAATTAGTCATATGGGATTACCTGTACTCTTCTTGAATGTTTTGGAAAGAATGCGTATAATATCCCTGTATGTGCCGTACAGGGAAGTTAGGCAAACATGGGCCACTGGTATCTAACGCAAGTGAGACATGTTTCGCGTGGAACAAGGACAGGGATAAAGGTTGTTTCTGGCATAGAAACTCTGAGCTGTGGAAAAAAAGGCTACAAAGCAGTCCCAGTCATTAGGATTTTACTGCAGGGCATTGGACCTGCACTAAGAAGGTCATCCTATCCCAGTTGCTCTGTTGACCCACCCAGGTAATAAAAAAATTACATATTTTTGTCAATAATGTTTGCTTTTATGCTTGAAAATATGACTATATTGTCTTATAAAAATGGAAACTTTGAAGAGAGCAAGCAGAGATATATTTTAATCACTCCTGCCACCTTTGTCCCCAGTCTTGCTAAAAAAGGTTCATTTGGACTACTAACTAAATTGCAAGAATGGTGTCTGATTCCTGTTTGGTAATAATTGTCCCAAATTTAGTAATCCATGTACAGTTCTTACAAGGCTGAAAGTTCCAACGCGGCTTACATTTGTTCGTTGTCTTTTGTGTTTGTGCTTTTTATGTTGAAGCGGTTAATATGAGTGTCAGAATCACTTTAGTTCTCTAGTCTTTGAGTTGTCCCTCTTAGCGAAATATACACCTTCCTCATGAAAGTAAATGAGAATTTATTTTGACGTGAGGTTAAATGTATTAAAAGTCTCCAACAACGTACTCTTACAAAACATTGCTTTCCAATAGATTGTGTTGCAAATGGCAAGGCAGGGATTAATTTATTTTACCACACAGCATGTTATGGCAACATCTAAACAGAGGATGGAATATTAGACTTTTTTAAAGAACAATAAAATTAAAATATATGAGAAAAATTACCATTTTCACATGGAAGGCATTGTTATGGGTGCTGCCCTTTTGTGTTCATTAGATTAGCTACGTTATTTGATTAAGATTCGTTATTCATTAAAAAAGGTAAGAAAAGAAAGAAAGAAAGACAGAAAAGATTGCTGTGATAAATCTGAGTTAAAACCTTTATATTTGGGATGTAACTGAAGTTATACTCAAGATTTATCTCAGGCAAACTTCAGCTGGTAACCCCTTCTTGCTTCTGTGTGTGCTGCTCACTCCCCTGTCTTAGGTGGGTTGCAGGGATTATTAAGAGATGGCATTGCAGGATGGTAGGAAGCAGTGAGAAGAAGGAAACCTGAAACAGGCACTTGAATCTGAGCTGTGCATCATCTGTAGTGATCTAAACTCTTTACCAGCAGTGTTGTTCAGGTTCGTTCTAAATGTCTATTGGGGAGATGGAAGTTGATGGTGGAATATCACCATCATGTTAGAATACCACTGATATGGAGCGCATGCTGTATTGGCTTGTGGTGTTAGAGGAGGAGAAGGCTGGGAGTAAAGCGTCTTAGCCTCTCAGGTAATTCTATGCATAGCATGCTTGTTTCACACTTCAGTGCAGAAAACTACAGGTAAAGTTATAGTCAGTATTAGTCTACACCAGTAGGCAAATTCCCCATTGTATCTACTGGCTTTGCTTGCAGGATGTTTCATATGTCTTTCTATTTAGTTAGCTTAAATACTCCAGTAATAAGTAATAAAAGAATTCCTTGCTGAAACACTTACCCATTCAAAGGGATGCAAACAGTCCCTGGTTTGGATTGCGTGTTCTGGTTTTGAATCACAACTTTGATGCTTTGCAGATAAAATCTGCGATCAGATCAGCGATGCTGTACTAGACGCCCATCTCAAACAGGACCCGAATGCCAAGGTTGCTTGTGGTGAGTTGTTTGCTGTTTGCTTTAAGTCATTGCCCAGTCACTGTTCTTTTTTTCATTATGTTTGCATAGAGCTTGATGCTATCATTTGCTAATTCGTTTTACTCTCAAAAAATTACATAAGAATTACAGTCTTCAAGAGGAGGAGAGATGAGAAAAAACAGTAGAAGTTTTTATAAAGACTGAAGCCTAAGCAGGCTGTAGAAAGGTAGGATAGTTAATTTTGTGTGCGGACTGAGTTTTCCTGGGAGAAAGAGATTGGGCTTCATTACAGTGGATTTTTGAAAGAATATGTGAATGTTTTGTTGAAAAGTTTGTTTACTATATTTAACAAAGTACTAATTTTTCAGTCCAAGTCCCCATAACTGCTTGTTTTTTGAAATCTCTTCAGAAAGATTTGTACCATCAACCCTCAGGTCATTACCCCAATTCATGTATTACGTAACTAAATATCTTCCGATTCTTCCTCCTGGGCCAGGAGGCAAGTTTTCAAAATAGGTGATCACTGATGGGTTTTAGTTAGCCTCAGTATGTATCTTAGAGTGATTAAGGATTAAGTGGATTTAGAAATCCCAGATTAATGTTACATTTCCCTAGAATCTGTGCATATCACTGAATCATGCTCAGTGTTTTGACTTTCCCATTTGTAAATTGGACATATTAGTCTTTTCCTTACTTTCTGACATATGGTGAATATGAAAAGAATTTGTTGTAGAGGGAGCAAATATTGCTAAAAATATGGGTGGAAAGGACTTACACTGTATATACCCAGTAGATCTCTCAAAACCACCATCATCTCAAAGAGTTATTCATCTTAGTGGGCTGGGTTATTTTGCTGTTGTAATTCTGTTTTCACCTCTCTTTTCAGAGACAGTATGTAAGACAGGAATGGTGTTGCTCTGTGGGGAGATTACATCTCATGCTACTGTGGATTATCAACGAGTTGTCCGAGATGCAATTAGACATATTGGCTATGATGATTCAGCTAAAGGTTGGTGGAAATATCCGTGAAATCCTTGAAGAATCAGCAATAGGCAACTGCAAAACAGGTCTATCACCACTTCCATATACGGGCTTTATCAAGCCTGCTGAAAACTGAATACCCTGTGTGAAAGCTGCTTACATGGTGCTCTGTGATAGACTTTCTGGCTTTATTCCAGTGAGTAGAAAAACCATCATATAGTAGTTAAAACTGAAAGGGAGTAGGCAGAATATACTTTGAACTGTGGTATTAGGCCAGAATAGTTAACTGCAACTTGAGCCACAGAACCTACCACTCCTTTAAACCTGTGAGAACTCGAATTTTGGTTATTCATTTGGCAAGCCAATTGACGCATCTTGGTGCAAAAGGGAGGGAAGAAGAAAACTAGTTCATTTTGTTGTTGTACCATTATGTATTTGGACTGTGGTAGCATCTAGAATTCCCAGGTGTAAGGCAGGTTCACGCTGTGCAAGGTGCTCTGTTGCTCTGAACAACTCCGCCTACACCAGTTTGTGTAATGTACAAATGATAAAAAAGACAAAATGCTTTATATACCAGACACATTTCACTTTCTGATTTGCCGTGTATCTGTTTTTACATTACAAATATTCCAAGTACGCTGTTACAATGAAGTGCATCCTTTGAGAGCTTTTGGTTAAAAAAAGTTGTTCCCTGCAGTCCTTTAATTGCTATTGAATTTACAGGGAGATTGTGGTGGGAGAATATTGTATAAGCACATCTGCAGGTTACCTCCACCACCACGTGACAGCAGCGCTTTTGGAAAATGTTGGCAACTCTAGTAGGTCATAAGTCTCCATTTTATCCTAACTGCCAAAAATGATAAGGGGAGATGCAGTGACCCAGTAAAAAATAATTTCTCTGCGGAAGTAAAACAAAAAGCTAAAACAAACAGTTGCACACAGAAATATCATTTTCTTCTCTACATAGCCTACTTAAAAGGCAGCAAAGAGCATTCCTCAAATGAATCATACGCATATGGACATGTGTATATGTTGTATTGGCTGAACATGAGTTTGGTCAGCAGCTGCCAGTGGCTACAGTTCTAGGAAAGGTTGGATTTGGAGAGAAGCAAGTTACTATTAATATACCTAGGAACAGGTGGAAAATTTTGCCACAATCTTCAATAAGTCTTTTCGTTTCTTTTTAAAACCTTCCTTTTGGTCTTTGAAAATAATGTAAATTCCCACTTCCAGATTTGCTGTGAGACTTGAATCTGTTTTTTTCTCTGTTTGTGGCTCACACACAAACTCCCACGAGAGATTTAAGTACAGACACTGCTTTACACGTATTACAAATAATGTATCAGAGAGCAGAGCCTTCAGTTGCTGAAAATATCAGCTCCTAGGAATTTACTTAGAGATTTTTATTACTGTGTATTTGGGAGAGGCTTATTATTTACTTTTTTGACTAGTTTTCTGCAGTTAACAATTCATAATCTGAAGTGGCTTGGCACAGGGTGCCAATGCAAGAGAAAAGAAGCGGTAACAGGCAATAAAGGCAACCCTATGCGCCCTATCCCCTCCCAAAAAAGGTTTCAAGTGTTGACACTTGACAAAAAAATGAACTAAAAATAGCGGTTAGGTTGTGAGTTCTAAATGCTGTATCCTTCAGAATGAAAATTTTGTCATATGGTTCCATGTTACTTTCCTTAACTGTGGCAGAAAAATCTAATTTGCCACTATTCTTTTTTCCAAATAGGCTTTGACTACAAGACTTGTAATGTTTTAGTGGCACTGGAACAGCAGTCACCTGATATTGCCCAAGGTGTTCATCTACACAGGGATGAAGAAGATGTTGGTGCTGGAGATCAGGTACATGACATCACATCTAAAACATAAAAGCTGTTGGAATGGAAAGTTTACCCCATCTCATTACCCTGTTTTCTAAATCAAAACCCATGTGAAGATTTCCACACTTCCATCTTGGGCTAGCCCAGAATAAAAACCATATTTTTGTTAAAACAGTTGGAAGTTCTTTGAGAGCAGACTTTTGCCTGGTGTTTGCTATAGCACTCCGTGCAAGTCAGGAGAGCTCGGGCAGTTTGTAGTAGCCGAGGATGTGTCCTTTAGAACTTAGCAAAGGTTTTTTGCTTATGTGTTTCATGTTTTTGTTGAGTAGCTTTAGATTCATTAGACCATTCATCTTACAGCCAGACTTAAGATGGAATAAACAAGGGATCTTTTTGCTTTCACAGAGCTCTTTTTTACACAGCAAAAAAATTAGGCGGTTTCAACTGTGTGCAGCATTAGTACAATGAAAGCAGATACGCCAGAGTACTTTCAATTCTCACTTATTTCCCAGAGGCAGCTATTGTAATAGGTGTTCCACATAATTAAGGCTGTCCAAGCTGCATTTCTATGAGCTAAATAGCACATGTAGATAATTACAGTGTGTTCCCAAGAGAAAGATGCTAACATAAAAACTCCATAATCTGACTGATGGCAGCGTAAGTGAGTTTAACACTTACAGCAGTTATCATTAGTACTAATATCTAGTTTATAACAATGCAGTTGAGAACCATAAGTGGAAATATCAGAGTCCAGGAGCCCAGCTAATATTGTTCAAAAAACCCTTGAGGACTAAATTAAAATGCTTTTATGCTGTCATGGGGACATAATACTACATAAGATGAAAGGATAGCTGACTTTCTTTGGCACTTTGATGGCCTCCCTTCCCATTGTATCAAAGTACCTTCCTGCCTTTATTTTTTTTTGTATCACAACATACACTGGGTAAGGAGAAAGAAAATGCTGCTAACTCTGTTTAACAAATAACAATCTGATGGGAACATGTCTGAACAACACTGGAAGTGTGTGACACCGCAAATCTGAGGCAGGTGCCTTAAACTGTTGAGTGGTACATACTTTACACAGTAGTCAAATCCCATCCCACCAAAATGTCAGACGTGAGCTGCAGTATACATGTGTCTGTATTCATACATAAAAGCTTTTACAAGCTGTCCAGGCTAATGACAACACCTTTCCTATGACAGAATAGTCCTGAAATTGTTTTGTTGAAACAGATTTTTTTTTTTTCCCCTATGAAAGAACCTGATTTTTTTTTTTTTGCAGAAATGTCTCTGTTTCTCTTCAGGGTTCCAGATCAACATGTAAAACTTCGGGTTTTCAGTGAAAAATTCTAGAAACGTGGTTTGTTTCTCATTGCACTATAACATGTTTGAGCCTGATCTGAGTTTAACCTTGTAATGTAAAATGGTAGAAAGTATACCTGAGGGTACTCTTTGCTTGAGATGAAATCTCGTTGCCTTTGGTTGTGGTGCTTTTAACAGTGATTGAAGCATCTCTTCTCCTCCTGTAGGGTTTGATGTTTGGTTATGCAACAGATGAGACAGAGGAATGTATGCCTCTAACAATTATTCTTGCTCATAAACTGAATGCCAGGTTAGCAGAGCTGAGGCGTAATGGAGAACTTCCTTGGCTGAGGCCTGACTCTAAAACACAGGTAAATACTAATTTCATTCCAGTTTTCTCTGTTTTACTAACATGGTAGCATTCCAGTCACTTATGGATAGTCCAGATAGTTGAAAACTACTACTTTTTTCATTTCCAGAAATCTTAAATATTTTTAAAGACAGCAATTGATGGTGTTCCGCATATCAGGGTAACCTACAAGTAGCAGATATATAACCTGTAAGTAGCAGATAAAGCATTTCCACTGCTTATAATACCATCTCCTTCATGGTTGGAAAATGGTTAACAAGTGTCAGAGTGCTAGGAGTACTCAACCACCTACCAGTCAAGAAACATTTAACCCTTCAGACCTAAGCGGTCTGTGCTCGTTCAAAAAGTGACAGGAAATCCAAAGCATTTATTTGTATTCAGGATTTCGGGCTGGCCTTTTTGCAGATGCACTGAGAACATAAATTTCTGAGGCTGGGGAGTTTAGCTGGAA
Organism: Morus bassanus; assembly: GCA_031468815.1. Lineage (NCBI taxonomy): Eukaryota > Metazoa > Chordata > Aves > Suliformes > Sulidae > Morus > Morus bassanus. Next base: position 13,126,599 of record CM062583.1, read on the forward strand.
ATCCCAACTGAAAGACACATTTTGGACAATTTCGTAGAAAATCAGATTGTTCATACTGGGTCTTTGTTTTTTTTCTCACCACTGCAAAAACAAACAATGAGAAAGTAGGCTTCATTTCTCGCACCTTGGCAGTGGTAGTTATAAGGTCAGCATTCACATTTTGCTACAATTTTGCTCTTGGAATAGCATAGCATGACCTTTGATGTAGACCAGCAATACATTTTATAGCAACTTTGTTTTTTTCTTCCTCCCTCTGTCTGTTCCCTTCAGGTCACAGTTCAGTATATCCAGGAGAATGGAGCAGTCATCCCAGTGCGTGTTCACACCATCGTGATATCTGTGCAGCATGATGAAACCATTTCGCTGGAGAATATGCGCAGAACCCTGAAGGATCGTGTGATTCAAACTGTTGTCCCTGCAAAATACTTGGATGAGAAAACTATTTATCACCTTCAGCCTAGTGGACGTTTTGTTATTGGAGGGCCTCAGGTTTGTGCTGTATTGTTTTGGCGCTTTTATCAGCTTGGCTTTGTCATTGGGTGTGTGTCTTAAAAGAAATGCTTGGCTTTTTGGCATGTCTGTCCTAAGGTGTGAGAAGCAAGCTGTTTAGTGGAAGTTTTAACTGCAGTTGTATGTGAGAGAAGCACCCAGGGTTTCACGTGCTGTATTCCAAAGTAGCCTCTGAGGGCATGGTTATATCATACATGTGTTGTGACTAGGCAGGCAAGTTGAGCTGAATCTTATATTGCGCGTGGAATGCACAGCCCACCTCTGGGTTTCCTCAAACCCTCTCGAGTCCAGCACTGCAACAGGCAATCCTTTCTCATGGAACACATGCCTTACAGAGAGATGGACAAGAGAAGGTTTACTCCTCTTGCAGCAAGCCTGGTTTTCAGATCTGTATAGTTTGCACTCTTCTGCCTGACATCAATGACAGCTGAAGGTGTTCATCTGTTCTGAAAATCAGCCCCTAATAGACTTCTCCTGGTGAGATAATAAATGTTGCTTTTGCTTTATCTAGGCAATGCAGGAGCTGGGATTGATAATTTAATCTTGAACTGACAGAAGTCAGGTAGAACTTCCATTCTCTGTAGCATCAGCACTTTTGAGATTTAGTTTTTGAAAAGAAATTCACCATTCCCAATGTTTTAGTCTTCAGTTCCCTTCAGAACTATCACAGCAAAATTGCAAAGCTCCTTCCCGAAATAAGGTCCAATTTTACAACAAATCCAAGTAGACATTATTTTTCCTTTGCTGTTCAAAACCGTTCATTTACTGGAATTTGCCAGAATTATTTCTAAGGTGCCGTGTCTTTTTTTATATTAGTGCCATGGAACAGGTAGGGAGATGTTGAAATTAATCATTATAATAATGATTATACAAGAAATGTATTTTTGTGTAGTTGAATAGGTTGTATCACTGTAATTTTGTGTATCATTGACATCCTAGCCTATGGACAAGTGGAGAGGCAAATCTGAGCTGTAACTTGGCACAAATGAACCAATGCAGCAATTATAGCTACATGCAAAAAGAAGGTTACGCATATGAAAATTTTCAGATGTGCACTGAACTGCACCCATTAAAAATGTAAATCTTTCAGGTGTGCACTGAACTACACCCATTTAAAATGTAATATAATTACATTTGGTAAGCCAAACAGGAATACCTTTTTTACTCTTGTGGTGGAACTGTATTGCTTCTGTTTGCACATACAAACATAGGCATGTTGCAGTGTATGTTTGCAGCTTTTTAAACTTGGGATAAGTTTACTTAGTATGGGTCAATCTGCCTGTGTGTCCGTGGCCTTACAACTGCTGTCATCACTTGCGCAATTTACAATAGCATTGTGGCAACCAGAAAATAACTATTTCTTTCTTTGTCTTTTATGTTTTGAACTTTCTGATTACTTTTCCTAAAAGTATTACTCAGTTTTATTTTTAATAATGCTAGCTATGGAAGGCTGTCTTAATCTCCAGCTCATTTCATCTAGGGAAGACACGTGTATTTCACTTGGGATTGTCACCTTATGTCTTCGAGCATGGTGGTACCTTCAATTCTGGCTATGGCAAAATTAGTAATTTTGCTGCTATCACCATTTTCCCAACAGCAACATCCGCTGGTACTGTGAGGATATTACAGCCCACTGCAAAAGTGACTTCCACATGTTTTACAAACGCATTGTCCTCTTTCAGCACCTTTAAAACAAGGGGTGTTTTTTTCCTTTCACCCGTCCATTTCTCTTCCTCTCACTCAGTTCTTCAATCAAGTCATGATGGCACACAAGGTGTTCTCATTGCAACTGTCTGTGCCACCAGAAATTAAGGTTTGAGTCAAGCAGAATAACTGCAGGAGGACAGGATCCTTTAGACAAGCTCAGCTATCTGCAATTCAGATTTACATCTCGCTGCTTTCTTAGCAGAATGGAACAAACAGTGCCAAAGGTTTTCTTCTGTGTATATGCACAGTCTTTCTAAGAAAAACTTTGCCTCTCCACTCGTGTTTGCTGTGCAAACATTCCAGCAGTTGAATTTTACTGACATGATATTCTGTAGACAAAGAATTTCAAACCTGCCTGCACAGGTGGAGACTGAATTTCAAATTTGACCATGTTTCCATTCAAACCAGAAAGCTTAAGCATTTAGTAAATCAGGGGGGTCAGAGAATTAGCCAGGAACTGATCAGCTATCCAAGATCAAATTAAAATATCAGGTACCTGTGAGGAACAAACAGGATAGCAGTGTGGGCAGCTAGAAGGTTATCTGTGCTTCCTTATTTAATATTTTGGAATATCAATCTATAAGTATCTGTTAGTATATCTAAGTATATATTTTGGGGTTGGAAATGTGGGTTTAGTACATATTTGTATGACAGTTTCTGTGATGATACTACACTGGAAGTGTTGGGTGCTAGCCTCCATGTAATGGTGTAAAAGGTAGCACTGGCATACCTTTGGATGGTAAATACAAAAAAAGATATCTATTTAATATTCACACAACTTCAGATTTTGACCAACAGATACGAAAGCCTGATTTTTTTTTTTTTTTTTAAACAGCGTAAAATCTCTCAACGGGTCCTATATGCCACATAGTTCAGTAGCAATATTCTGTATTCAGTTTGGACGTAGTAGCTAGGTAACTTTTAAACCAAAGTTCGCATATTGTCTGGAATATTTACTTTTGAAACAGGCAGTGCATGCTCTAGCTATCTGGGTGTAAACCTGTCTGCTTGACTGCCAAACACTATTTACGAATGGCTTGTGTTATGAATCTGGCTTTAAAGAACATTTATAGTCACTCTTGTAGCTTGGTGAGACAGGTTCATATGGACAGCAGTCCGTATGTGGTGAACTTACTTACATGATGTTGCAGTCTTCTGAAGGATGCATAGCCTTGTTTGAGACTTATATTAAAATGGATTGTAAAATGGACAAATTCTTTCACCGATTCAGGGTGATGCTGGTGTTACTGGCCGAAAGATCATTGTGGATACTTACGGTGGCTGGGGAGCCCATGGAGGTGGTGCCTTTTCTGGCAAAGACTATACGAAGGTGGACCGATCAGCTGCGTATGCAGCCCGTTGGGTGGCCAAGTCTCTTGTGAAAGCTGGGCTCTGTCGCCGTGTTCTGGTTCAGGTATGATTTGCCATGAATGTTGCTTTTCTCAAAAAGATTTTTCCTTTTCAGCTTTACCTTGAATACACATTGTATGAGACACTGTAGTAGAAGCAGTCTTGGTGATGGCTTGGGGTTGAAGAAAGGAAGACCTTGATGTGCTTGGTTCAAGACCACTGTAATGTCACGAATAGCCTATCAGCTTCTTGAAGCTGGAACTTTTCATTTAGCTTTCATTTTATTGGCTGTTTTTCTGGACATTTATTGAGCCCTCAACCCTCTGACACTCACTGTCATGGAAATGAGCACGGGGTGAGTGGATAATGGAGAGGAAAGTGATCCAGAGACCTCAGCATTTTCAACGTTTTCTCTTTTTTTCTACAAATACAGATTGTGCAAATATGGGAAGTGAAGGAGAGGCCTTGGTTTTCCTAAGTCGGTCCATGAATGAATGCTTTCTTCTGTTGCATACTGTTGCCCTCAAAGGTGCCATGTTTATTTGCTAACTATGGTGTCTCTTTTGCCATAGGTTTCTTATGCCATTGGGGTAGCTCATCCACTGTCCATTTCACTGTTCACTTATGGAACTTCCCAAAAAACAGAGAAAGAGCTGCTGGACATTGTGCACAAAAACTTTGATCTTCGGCCTGGAGTCATTGTCAGGTATAGAAACACACAAAAAGGAAAATATCTTGGTGATCACATCCTAGAAATTATTTATTGTGAAACCTTTAGGTGTTACAATGTAAGAGTCAGCCTCTTGAACTAGCATGGGCTTGTTCCACGCAGTACAAAAGAGACTTTCTCTCCTTCTGTCATTCTGTCAGTCTTCACAGTTGATACTTTTTATGGATCTGCCAGTGTGCCATATCTGTTAAGATAACAGATGTATTTTTTTCAAGCTTCATATGAAGCATATACTTGCAGAATTTGACCTTCTATAGTATGTGGCATTTAAATAAAATAAAATAAATTTTATATTCCAAGAATTTTAAGTGACTTTGCTGTGAGAAAAAAGCTCCGTTTTGTTTTAAAAAAGGAATTGAGGGTTATTTAATCTTTTCCATTAAAATTAATAATTCCCAATAATAAGGACTTTTCCTGTAGCCCTAAAGTACTTCACATTTAAGTTTTGTTGTCAGTTTTGTGGTTCTCCACTGGACATGTTCACTGGTATGCTTGCATCTCCAGAATGTGCTTCCTTGACTAAGGGCATGAAATGGATATCAACATCAGGATTTTGATGATAGCTATCATGAAGTATCTTAACGTAAAGAATTTTCTCTTCTTTTTATTATACACACAGGGATTTGGACCTAAAAAAGCCCATTTACCAGAAGACTGCATGTTATGGCCACTTTGGAAGAAATGAATTCTCATGGGAAGTGCCAAAAAAACTTGTGTTTTGACACTAGCAGTCACCCTTTAAAAATAGAAAGGAAGAGAAGTCCACTAATGATAAGGATGCTTCTGAAAATCAAATTTGACAGCTTTGTATTCAACAAAAGGGATTTTAGATTTTAAATGGAAAGAAAAAGACGATATTTTCTTGGAAATCATTTTTTTTTAACCCTCAGTGTCTTTCATTATCTAAGATATAAAGGACAGAGTCTGTTTTTTTAATCAGCATAAGACAACAAAATACTGTTTACTTTTTATTGCTGCTCTGTTGGTTCTTTCGATAAAGGCAAAGTATGACTCAGGTACGCAAACCAATGGCTGAACCTCAAAACTTTCATGGGCAAAGGCAAAGACAACTTTCCCAATTCTGACTAAGGATCAGCAGATCTCTTGCTTCTTATTAGACAACAGGAAATTCTGGGGTCCAATTTCCTCACTGGAGTTAGCATTGCATACATCTGGGGGTTGCTTTGATGGGAGAAGGCTGAATATCACATAACTGTTTCTCAGCCTCTTTTGTAGAAGATGTTAACATATACGTAATATTTAAATCACCTTCACCGGGTATGTGCTGTTCCTGTTGTGTTTCAATTACCTATGTTTTTGAAACATAAATGTTCTCCTGTAAAACAACAATCATAGAATAAAAAGCTTTTTCCTACCATGTATGTAAAAGTGCCTTTTTTTCTTTTTTTTTTTTTTTTTAATGTTGCAGTATAATCGTCTATGTCAGCTCAGCCTGTTATACTCTTTTTATACTCTTGTAGGGTTTCAGTTTACCAACATAATTGAATTTTATTGGGTTTTGGAATAGTGATATGAATTTATCTACCTGTGTGGTCACTGTTCAGTCCTTCTGATTAACAGAAACTTGGTGAAAAAGTATTATATTTTTATTTTTAGCTCTTAAGTTTGTGCTGTACAGAATTGTCTAATAATTTTTTGCTCCCAGATGTTAGGCTTATTGCATGGCTTACTAGGTTTGATGTAATTTTGGAATAAAATTAAAGTGCATAGAAATAACTGCAAAACATCAAGAAATATATATATATATATATAGCATGAGGTTAAAATTTGGACCACTACCCTGCCCAGCAGTCTCTCACCAAAGAACTAGCCACTAGATGGCTGTGTGTCCTACAGCTGTGGCAGCAAGTATGTGCAGAAAGCATGTCCCTCTTTGTGCAGGCACTCAGCTGCTAAGTCTGGGTACCGGAACCCTGTTACTCCTGCTGGAGACAGTGACAGCCTCTGCTGCTGACAGCTCGAGGTAGCTGGTGTGCATGGTGGATTGGCTATGATCGAGTCCGAGGACAAGGACGTTTCTGTGCTCATGTGCTATATTGTCATATAAAGTGACAAACTATTTTTTTGCAAAAGACTGAGGATTAAGCCCAGATTTGTCTAAATTGGGAGGATGTGAGATCACATTTATCTTCTATGAGTGGTTTTGTTTGTCAATAGGCAACAAGGAAGCACTTAATCCTGCAATACAAGGTTTACCTATGTCTGGCCCCCAAGAGTCACTTAATCCTAGCTTTATGGTTTAAGCAGCAGCCTGTCAGATCTTCTACACTGGAGAAATGCTGCCACCCCCTGTTTCTCTCCTAACTAAATTCCTTTGTACAGTGTCTCCCAAACAGATGCTGAGGTGGAAAGAGAGTGTCTGACTGTGATGCTCATTAAAGAAAAGCTGCCATTCATTCTCTTCCAGTATGTCACAAACACAGCTTTTATCTGTTCAAGCCAGAAGTTCATCCACTTTATTAACCATGCTAATGTGTTGTATATACTGTGTAAGTTGAGACAAACAAGTAGTAGATTTATGTTTAGCTCCTGATCTCCTGAGGACTTAGAACATTAATCAATGGCCCTTGTTAGACACCTGGATATGTTTTGGCAGGAAGATATCTTAAAATGCAGCTGCATCTTAAAGAACATATTGGCAAAAAGTGTCCCAAGGACTATTTTCCCAGCTGCATATTGCTCATCTTGCAAGGAAGAAGATTGTTGTGTGTGTCAGCCTCAAGAATGTAAACTGTTTGGAGCCAGGTCCTGTTGGTCTGCCTAGAAACATAAACCTTGGCCTTCGTTATTAAAGACTTGTTTTGCTAATGAACTTTTACCTATCAGTAATGTATACAAAGGCATTTTTACGAATGATAAGGCAGTTGCCATTCATGCTGCCGCAGAACTCTTTTGTGGAATCATTACAGTCCTACACCTACATACTTATCAAGACATCCCTGAGATGGCATAAGAAGGCACAGCTTTGTTAATGTGATGGAGGCCCCGCCATTGGCTTCGCTGCTCCAGGATCTCCTGGTCATTGTGTCATAACCAGCAGAAGCAAGCGGATGAAAATGAATAAAAATAAACCTGAAAAATTCTGTGTAAATAAATGTGTTGCAACTGTTCTGTATAAATAAATGTAACATGAAAGCAGAATGTCCCTGTCTCAGCAAAAACAAACATCTGCAGACAAAAGGACCAGTTCGGCTCTGGTGATGACAATAACAACCATTACAGAGTGTGTCTGTCTAGCTGGCTTGGTGGGCAGGCGAGGTCAGCGCGGAGGCTTGGCAGTGGGATGTGCATGACAGGCTGTTGGGCGCAAGGCCATGACTCTGAAACCTGCCTTTTACAGATGGCATCAGTCAGTCACACCCCTAGCACGTGAGCATTATCTAGATAATTGGATTAATCTGCTAGTAAATTTATAGGGATGGAATGATTGAACTTTTTTGGTAATTTTGCTAGCTATTCAGCTTTTCCCATAAATGGATGTAAGCATAAGAAGTTCCTGGCCCCATTAAAAAAAAATGAAACAAAACAAAACTACATGCAATTGCTGCCATAATATAAACACAGCAAGCAGGGATGGCGATATAATATACACACAGAAAGTACATTCACGTTCTCAGGACCTCTTTTCAGCCTGCCCCCCCCCCCCCCCCCCCCTTTTTTTCTGCTGCTGTTGCTGCTTTATTTAATCTGTATTTAATAACCCAGGAGCTGGAAATTGGAAACCGTAACTTGCCCTCCTTACCAAGTAGCCAAACTCTGGCTGCTACAGGATATCCTTTGGTCCAAAACAGTCTAACCATCACCTGATGTTCTGAGCTTCCTCTTGGAGCACGAGATACAGGGTTGAGCCCTGTAAGTAAGGCATACTTATGTCTTCTATATGAAAGTGTGTGTGTGAGCGAGACAGACAGACAAACCCAGACAGATGAGGGGTGGGGGTGGAGAGAGAGCAAGAACGTGACAGAGTGTGCATACACTAAACATGTTTACAGTAAACCAATTAATCTGAAACTTTCCCGGTGGGGTTGGCAGCAGCAGGGAAGCCAGACCGCCTCAGTAAGGTAACAAGAAACCTCCCCTTGCCCTCCTTAAACTGTACTGGCAAACTCTCCGCTGGCTTTCCAGCAAGTTGGGCAATATGTGCATTCCCCCATCTGATGCTAACGCCTTATCACAGCGCTGCCTTGGAGCGAGGCACACTGTAAACAACCAGTGACCCACAGACACGCAGCTTTGTGCCTTACTCCAGTGCCTCAGCTCTTAGGATCCACAAGCAACAAGTAACTAGCCCCCGATCTCCCGCAGAAAAAAAATGCTGTCCAGCTCCTGCCCGCTCTGGAAAACACTGTTCTTTATAAGTTTAGCAGTGTTTCTTGCAGGTAAGATATTGCCATTCTTGAAAATGACTAACAATTATTTAAATAGTGGCTGTCTTTTAGAGAAATGAAGCATCCCACTTGGGAACCCAGCCCCGGGTGGCAGAAACAGGCAATTGGATTGCTAACTCTTTCGAATAAATAAATGTTTGCACAGTTTATTCATATTTAAGCCCTGATTGCCTCAGGTATACAAGGTAGTACTAGGACTGCAGTACAGTGGCTCAATTCCCAAAAACAAGTACTGTTATGTGGTATTTGGGGTTTGCTCATGTGTCGGGAGGGATTATTAACCAGCTACGTACCTGCTTCTGTTTGTCTTTTAGATTTTATTGAAATCAGAGCTTTTGCTCGTCCTGAATGCACAAGTGGAACCATAAAAGATCTGACTGAGAGTCTTGAGGTAAGAGGTTGGCCGCATTGGCCAGCCCAGGCCCGGCTTTGCACACACCTTCAGCCGGCGGTGGTAGGAGCAGGGCCCCGCTGCGCGGGCCTGTGCGGCCGGACATGCCGGCTGGGCAAGCACAACCGGCATATTGCTTGGGCAACGCCTGGCTCAAAGCAAAAGTACCTGGAGGGGACGGGAGCGAGATGGAAGAGCAAAGAAAGACCAGTGCCATTTGACCTGCTACGTCTTTGGCCCTGCTAATGCTAGTGAAAAAAAAGTCCTTGTCGGTGTATCTTCTAGTTTTGCTTTGTTCCAGATATATAAAGTAGCTTGAACATAAACAGTTATGTCTTTTGCCTTACATGCATAATATTGTTTTCAATCCCACTTTCAAATATAAAGTGCTAAATATTTTAAATACAAGTAAAGCCAGTCAACTGAAAGCCTCTGTTTTATGAATTAGTGCCCCTGCCTTCTATTGGCTGGGGAGTGATCAGACAGTCATCCTTTATTGTAGTAGAAATGGAAAAGTCATACCAGGGCAGGGCCTGTAAAGACATTTTTTCACACATGGTTGAGACATTTGTCTGTAAAACAGCAACACGGAACTAATAGGTGGAGTTGGGTCCACATATGAGTCCATACTGTGAGCTTCTGCCTGGAGTATCGTTCTCACACACGGCCGGGGGGAAGGCCAAGGGCAGCACTGCCAAGGAGGCATTCTCCCAGGCGTTTAAGATTTTTTCCCCCAGAGATCTGAATTCTATTATTTTCTTTGTATGACTGATGTCCATCACTTTAAATAGTGTTTCTGACAGCTTCAGCCTGAGAGGCAGAGTTAGCCACTGCTGGCTAGTGCTTCAGCAGCCGCCGCTGAAAATTGCACTTGCTGTTTTTTTCTTGCATCTGTGTAAGTTCAAAGTAATTGGTGTCTGTTATAATGATGGCACACACTTGTGATCTGATTGTGGAGTTTACCACAGCTCTGCACTATCCACATATGTGCATAGGTACATACATACGGACTGAAAGCTATTTATAGGGGTACAGAGCAATAGATAGATTTAAAAAAAAAAAAACCAAAAAAAACCAAACCAGGAACAACTTTGTTTACACACATTCACAAACATATATTTTTACATAGAAACACACAGACACAAAGTCTGTGAGATGCCAGCATTGAGAAGATAAGAATAACAAACCAATGTTTTGTATAGGAAGAAGATACATACAGTTGTTTATAAAGGCACCTTTTCATATATAGGAAAAACCCCCCTCCAACCCATACCAGTCCTCCCTCTTGAATTCAATATAATGGAAAAACCCTATCTAGCCATGGTTTTCAAAAAAAGTTACCAGATTTCTTCCAAAGACATGGTGGGGAAATTTGTGTTACTTAAAACTATACAATTTTCAAGATGGTTCTTGTTCTGCATTTAAAAAATAAAGGAAAAAATATTTGACTACTTTCATAAATTCATTCCAAGGCCTTTCCTCTTCAACTTAGCATTTTTCTCCCCTAAATCTACAGAAACATTCAGAATGCTTTCGTGAAATGGTCACCAAGGGTGAAAAAGCTTCAATCAATTTCCTTGTCTGGACACTGCAAGAAATACTTGATTTCCTGCACCCTGCTCAACAGCAATGTGAGGCCCCTCCTGAACTGGTGCTCCTCTTTGCTGGGTGTTGAACAAAGTGGCAGTGGAGAAGCACCAAGAAAAATATTTTCCCTACAGTCAGAGTGAGCTAAGCATCTGCATTTCTTGATGATGGGGCGGGGGGGGAATACGATAAAAGACATCTCAGCAACAAGCCAGAAAGCAAGGGTGCTTAACCACTGCACCGGCAGGCACCTGGGAGGCACAGCAGCACCAACGTGCAGGGTCCCACCGTCCCCGCAGCCCAGGCGCCGATGCCGAGCCGCTGCGCAGAGCCGCTGAGGCAGCAAGGCCTGCTCTGCCCGCCAGCAAGAGTCTCTTTCATGTCTGGGAATGGGCACGTCAGTCACATTTTTCCAAGAAATATTTGGCTAGTTTTGGCCACAATAGTACTGAATGTTGGTGCTGTGAATGCAAATGCCACTTTGAGCCACTTTTAAAGTGTAACTGGGGCTGACAGGGACTTTGCTGTCAGAGTGACAAGTGATGGAAAAATTGGGTGTTGCCAAAAACAGAAAAAAAGAAATTTTAAACAAACAAAAAAAATGCTTATTTTGACAAAGTCAAAACTTTGGGACTTATGACCCATACCCAGGTCAATGAGCATGCCTATGGTTTCCTTGGGAAGGGGGAAACTTTTATACTCACTTTCAGTCTGATGTGTTGTTTTCCCACTCTCTTTTTTTTTTCTTTTCAATCCACTCAAAAGTTTGCAAGCAGCTACCTCCGTGCCCACTCCCACTAGCCCCGAGAAACGGCGGGCTGGTGTGTGTCATCATTGACAATACTCACTACTGCAAACCCATGTGCAACCAGGTAATATTAATGGTTTACTGATGCTACATTGCTGGATCTATTCATTAATTTTATTGTGTACTGCATAATTTTCCTTGCTATACTTTTTTTCCTCTACCTTAGGGCAGGGAGAGGTTGCAGTGTTTGTACTGACCTTCGCTGGCTGAATGTTTCTTCATCTTATGGCTACCATGATGTAGCCTAAAACACTCTTTGTTTGTTTGTTTTCCCCATCCTTGTTTCCCAAGGGTTATGACTTTCAATTCCTCAGAAGAAGTAGGCTGTATGAAGTTTGTGGCAATGCCACCGGGTTTTCCTGGACAACGCAGCTTATTGGGGGAAAGGCACTGGCTGTTTGTAACCGTGAGTATTTCTCAACACGTCTGGTCACAGGGATGGGAGGCTCTGTCTGGTTTGTTTAAAAAAAGGAGGAAGGAAGAGGTTCTCTTTTTTTGGTATGTGTGACATTGTGAGAGCAGGCAAACTCCTCAAACAGAAACCATGTTAGCTTTAAAACTAGGCGAAGGCCTGGGCTGGTGAGCATTGCTATTTCAGCTTAGGTTAGCAAATATGACATGTATGCAATGTTTGTGGGGAGAAGATGCTCTTTTTTTTTTTTTTTTTTTTTTTTTTTTTTTTTTTTTTTTTTACCCAATAAATAGGTATCATGTTAACACAAACCCTGCGTTACACAAGGGCGGTGTGACCCACTGGACAGACAGCAGTAGAACATAAAACTGCTGTTTATCTCGCAACAGTACTTGAAGAACCTCAGCAAAAATGGCCAACCCCTTCACCATTCACTGTATGTACATACAATAAAACCCAGCAGCTGGACCCCAGCCAGCAATGCTGCCTTTTTCATGTGGCAGCCCAAGGGCAAGCCAATGCCACATTAACATTTTAAGACTGCTCCCATTGCATCCAGTGAGCAACCTGTGACCTGAAGCAGGCTGTCTGACTCCGTTGTTATTGCCTTAATTTAAAAATAACTGTGCGTGTACGTACACAAAAGGGCCAACCTATCTCTCCTGTGGTTAATGGAAAATAATCTACTGTTGACGGTGCCTTGTTGCTGGAGCAGTTGTTTCCCAAGACACACCAAAAGCAACCATCTAGGCACTTTTATTCTATGTTGAAATCTTTAGTCTGGAAAATGGGAATGCTGATGCTTGTTTGAAGATCAGGACAAATCTAAGTAATTCAGGTGCTTTGTTGTTGTTGTTGTTGTCATCTTTGTTCTTTCCAGCCTCTGAGAGTGCCGTCAGTGGAGCTAAATCTGCCTACTTCCCCATGAACAGCACCTGTCTGCGCACATTAGCCTTCACTGAAACTCAGACAGAGCAGCTAAACATCTTCCTCAAAGAGCTTGGTGAGCAAGGCATCGACAGCGCCAGCCGTGACAAGGAGGCTGATTGTATCATCTGTGGTTACTAGTGCCAAAACGCTTCTGCCACAGACCAACGAGCCATCTGCAATTTGACATGAGAAACGGCGCAGTGAAATCATTGCTAAGACATGCAAACATACAGCTTTTATTTAGTTAAAGGACTAAAGATCATAGTCATAATTTGACCTCAGCTCTTGGGTAGAGTTATACGGGGTAAACCTAATCACATAGCTCACGGCAGAGGTGTTTCAAACAAAGAAGATCTCTTTTATGGCTTAAATTTGTCTAGCTGGAATTAAATAAGACTTAGAGTTGTTTAATGGATGCAGTCATTAGTTAAACACTATAATTGTTATCAGAAATCATCTTCTGTCAGGGGGTCATCTTTATTGAGAAAGGGCCATACTTTTAGTTGCTTTTACAGTTGCCAATTAATCGCTATTGTTGCTCTGTTGACTATTAAAGCAATGCAAGTCACAACAGTTACTGGCTGCAGGGGTATAATTCTTTATTCATGCGCCTGCTTGATTGGGGGTTAAATCAGGCTATACATACAGCCGTTCAAGGTGCTGTGTTTCACATGAGCTACACACTTGAAGCACTGCAGTTTGCTGGTGGGACAGCTCAAAGGTTTCTCCTGTACTTATCACCTGGAGGACATCCCACAGAAAGACTTTAGGTATACTTCAGTGCGCTTCTGGGAGTCAAAAAGTATCCTGTATGCTTGCTGTAATCAGGCAAAATGGCGGGAAAAATGTAACATCTTGGTCCAGTACAAAATGTGAGAACTGGGATTGCCCTAAACTACCAGATATTTGCATCATGTCTTCTCTGCCAAAAAAGATGAAGGATGTTGACGGATTTTTCATGAGAAGCTCTCTGGTTAGTGTGCCCTGGATCAGCTTCAGTCTCCTCTGTTCAGTCCCTGTGGGGTAAAACCATGGTTCTGGAAAGAAAGTCCTATTGACCCTTGGTTTGCCCTAACAACAGCTGTGCCCACGCTGTAGGCTCTGGGGCTGCAAGTGCTCTTCTGCGCTCACGCTTCCTCGCTGCCCTGGGCGTGCACGCACACACCCCTGCAAGGCTTCCCTTAGGCAGAGGCTGTGGTTCCCACAAGCTATAGCTTAGGTTTGGAGGGAAAGTACAAAAGCAAACGAGGTCTGATCGGTAGTAGAGTTGGAATGGGCCATACTTGGGTAGAGCTGTAGGATTTTTGACCTCTCTTTGGACTGAGTGCAGGGCTGACTGGCTAAGATGTTCTGGTCCCAGCACAGTAGTGCCAGGGTAGCTGCTGGTCCTAGCTCAATATTTCCACAGCTTCTGGCTAGTCATCCTCCCCATTTTTTTCCCCGTCTTCATTCTATTTCCAAACTGGGGCAGGTTTGGCTGTTACCAGAGTCAGCAAAAATTTAGCTGGTCATCTGAATTTGTAACAGCTTTAAACATGAATGAATATCAAAATGATTCTTTTGTCATTGATTCTTCTCATGAAATATAAAAACTTGTTCCTGCTCTAATCCCCTTCCATCTGCGAGCTCTCCCTCTTTTACACCCCCCCCCCCCCCCCCCCTCCCGCACATGGGTGTGTACTCTGAAAAATCAAAGCCACAGCGTAAGAAGTGTAAAGAGCAGAAAGCCCAGGCCATTATCCACCTGGCACTTGGCGTAAGTGAAGACCAAAGACAACATAGCATTGGAGGTCCAGTTTATTTGTGGAGCTGTAGCTACAGATGTGTGTGTGAATTATCATGAAATCTAAACAAAAAGCTTAGCCACTGCTTGCTTGGTTTTCAGTGGAATCCATGCTTGGGGTTTTGTTTTTAATTTTCTTCTGTTGAGCAAACACTGCGGCCGTAGATCTGAAGACGGCCAGTTCATCTGTTTGTGCTTCCTTTCTCTTCTTTACCTTTTCCCTATTCCTGTGAATCTCTCAGACACAGAGAGCATAGCCATGTGGTACGCGATGTCTAATTGACCTTTACCTCATCAGTCAGTTAAGTGATTCAGATATATAAAATTGCACACTATCTTTCAGACTCAGAATCCAGTCATTACAAGCAAAAAACCCCATAATTTGCTTTTGGGCCCAGAACCAGACAGTCATATGACTATGAGTGTAGCAGACAATTAAACCAACAAAGGGATGAGTTGGCTGCTTTGGCTCCTTACAAACAATGAGGCAGTAACTTAAGTCATTGTGTTGGAGGCAGAAGTGCTGTAGTCTTAAAGAAAAGCAATGGTTTTTCAATCACTGGTAGGTTTTTTTTAATTTCTGGCAAACAAATAATCTCTTATCAAATGAAATTATAATGTCTTTGAGTCTTTCATTTCCAGCCAATTCATTATCAGTTGGTGCTCAAATAAAATACCTGAAGCTCTGAGCGCTTTCTAGTATCATTTTCCTGCTGGTGCTAAAAAACATTTTTCTCTAAGTTATATTAAGCTATTCTAGTGACTTTCCAAACCAACAAACAAAAGAAATGAAACCCAGTATTGGATTTCATGAGGAAATCAAACCCATTCCTCTTGTAAACTAACAGAAACTGTTAAATCTGCGCATCAGAAATCCAGCTAATAAGCATGCCATAACGTGGAAGAATTAAGCTGGAAAGCTTTAATCTGATGTGGCATAAATTTGATATTAAGCTGGAGATTGGGTTGTTGTTTTTTTTTTTTTTTGCTAATAAACTTTCAGAGAAGCAGTTTCGTTCTATTCCCAACATCCAAGTTATTACTTAAATATGACAAAAAGAAGTTGAACCAATAAGCCTATGTGATACAGTTTAAACTTACTCGCATTATTTCCCAGAGTAAAGTTGTGTAATGTAAAAAAAAAAAGAAAATCAGGCAAATAGTTGCTGTATGTTTGCATTAACTTTGAGTTAGTGTCTGGCCAGGCATGTCTGAGCATCGGACCATCCATCCCTCGTGCTCCTGCTCTAACCCCAGGATGGGGAGGGCTTTGTGTTCTGGCACTCGGAATTTGCAGAGAGAGGAAAAGTCATATAGAGGGAAAGAAATGAAAAACATTTTCGGCCAGTAAGTTTTCAGATGAGACAAAAGAAGCACAAGATACTTATTTATTGCACCATTCTCTGTTGGGTTGTTTTAGGTTTCACAGTACAACCAGACTAAACCACTACCGCCCCAGCACATACTGCATGCTTTTGATATGTCCACCTGCATAACTGTCAGTCGTCTCAGCTAAAGGCCTTGGTAATATTTACAGTGTAACTATGGAAAGGCAGGCTTTCTTGGGATTAGTTAAGGGAATACAATGCTGTATTATGCTTTCTTCTCTTTCAGTCTTCTTTTCAGTCCATTATAATGCAAGAGAAGTCATCAGTCCAGGAACTAAGCCAACAACAGTAATTACAACGAAGCCAAAAAATGGAAGGCAAAGTGCTGAGAACTGTAGTACATGAAAACAAAATTATGCACAGTCTCTTTTCACAGGAACTTAGCAGCAATAGACTGGGAAACCCATCGCTTTTGGATGGATCCAGGCAGTCACAGTGATCCTGATGTTATCATTCTGAACCATCGTTTAAAGGGCTCGGTGGTGTTACAGCTTGTACCGGGGCTGGCTCACACTGAGCCGTGCAGCGAGATCTGCGGCACGCGCTTCATTCTCCAGATCACCACCGCAGCGGGGGGCAGGAACATGAGAAAACTCATTATCAGTACTGCAGCAAAAATGACCAGCAGTATTTCCCATGGGGCCAGGATTGTTTCCACCGTGATTTCCTCCATGTCAAGAGTCTGAAGCGGTAAAGCAAAAAAACCACTGCATTACTTTCTTGCAAACAGGCATCACAACTGTATAGATGTGTTTGTTTCACTCAGCATAGTGCTATCAGCTTCTTTTGTCTCTTATTTTCTCATCCTGAAGAACAAACCCATTTTCCATGGCTACAGGCCCCAGAGGAGCTCCTGCTTTCTCTCTCTCTCTGTCCCCTCGAGAGCCTCTGTGGAGCATCAGCCTGCCCTTCCCTTTTGGCTCAGTTGCCGTTGCTGATGCTGGTGTAAGACACCACGTCCACCCTGAAACACTGTTCCTGACTCTTGGGCAAGCCTTTGTCATCTTCTCTTTAAAATTTTGCTATTTTAAGGGCCCCTCCCCCCACTTAAAGGATCATTACACCAAATGATTATTACACTGACATGTATCAAATCTAAAGCTGAGAATAATAGGATACGATGGAAAGAAGGGAGAACTGTAAGTTATCTGCTGTCAGAATGTGTATTTTATCTCTTTTTTCCCCCCATAAAGTAGGCTTTAGAAACTTTTTGCTTGCCAGAGAGTTTCAATGGACACTCAGTAAAGAATTATGTGCTTTGAGAATGACTACAGATGTATTTTAATGAAACTGTTAAATCTGTTGAAAACTGATTTCTATTTGAAATGGTTTAATCAAACAAATATGAGCTTAAGATGCAGAAGAGGTTGGGCAGCCTGGCAGTGGGGCGTATGTACAGAGCAGAAGCAGAAGCAGACCTCGTAACTCTCAAGTCTTTAGTTTTGCAAAACAGAAAGAGTAGACCAGGTAGGAAGGAGTTAAATCATGTTGGTTTTGAGACAAGGAGCCAGGCCTGTTAACAGGTGTGTCCTGGTTAATCAAGGACTCAATGCAATTCCTTCAGCACAGGAGTCACACACCTCAAAGCCATAACAAAGCCATATGCCGGTGAACATGTAAAAGGTGGTGGCCGGGATCTGAACAGGTTTTTCCCTGTCATAATCTCTTATCCCCTGTGCCCTGGCAGTAATAATGTTCCCTGAGGAGCTGTAGTGCTGCCTTCAGCCTGAGAATTTGGCCTAGGTTTCACCAGAGGAGATCAGGTTTGTCCATTGCTTTTCAGAGGAAGTGGTATAATGGGTTTCTGTTGCTAAATCCTGACCCTTATAGGAGAAGACTGAAACAGGGTTGATACAATATGCTTATTTAGGGAGAGTAGAAGAATACTACTGGGAAGATAGTGAGCTGCCAGCAAATTTGTACCTGGTTTAATGGTGTTAAAATTGCCCTTGGTTCAGACTTTTTTGGCTGTGGGCTGCAAGGAGAAGCAGCAGATGTCTGGTAACAAATCCTGGAGGATTTAGGTAATGATATTCCTCAATGAAGGCTAGCAATCTGTTAAACAGACTCTAGATGGAGTTTCTCGTAGCTGCTAAATGAACTGGACTGTGCTACTCAGTCAACTCTTGGCTTTTTGGTGCCAACCTTTCTTGTATGTTTACATCCTCCTCTTGCTATTGAGGTACCAGTTCAGCCTTTTTTGAGACCAAGACACAGACTTTAGCAGTGGAAAACATGTTTTCTCTCCAGACTCAGTCAAGCCTGTCCAGGGTCAGTGTCTGCCTTGCAGCAGTGCTGAGACCTTTCCAGAAACCTCAGCTCTCACAAGTTTGTGTCAAATTTTACTGATAGATGAATGTCAAGTCTTGCAAACTGGGGGAAAAGTATGGAGGATGTGGGTGAAGCTCCCTTAGCTCAGAGCCTGGAGCATGCTCATGGCTGCTGCCTCCCTGCCAGCTAAGCCACATACCTGCAGCAGGATGGTGGCTGGTGCTGGAATGCTGCCCACCAGGTTTGGTCCCTGAAGCTGGCTGTGCTCGGTGTCCAGTGTCACCTGGGCTATAAAATAGCTGCTTGGTTTTGCTTGTTTTTCATCTGCTCAGACCTGCAGCTCTGACTGTTGGGGGCTGTGCTCTGGAACTTGTTAGGCTATGTGGTATTCTGACCTTTCTTGTGGCACTCTTGATTTTTTTTTTCTTCTTTCTCCTCTGTTGGTGGGTGAAGGTAAGTGTGAGTCTGCTCACACCAGAGGAGGCAGCTGTGGGAAAAGGGATGTTTGTGCTCAGGGAGCTGCCTTCTGCTGTTTCATTGCTGCACACAGCTGCTGCACTGGGAATATCA
Source organism: Morus bassanus (assembly GCA_031468815.1). Lineage (NCBI taxonomy): Eukaryota > Metazoa > Chordata > Aves > Suliformes > Sulidae > Morus > Morus bassanus. The sequence continues at coordinate 13,145,445 of CM062583.1, forward strand.
GAGGTGGGCCTCTAGTTCTCTAATTCAATTGTCTTTGTCTATCAATGAATTCCTTTAAATATCTTAATTTCTGACTTGCTTTGTGGTCTCTTGTTTGTGTCTTTTTCTGTTGGGCGTTTTCTGTTAACCTCTTGCTGCTGCTGTTTTTGCTTCCTTTGCCAGCTTTCATTTCAATTCTTGCAGTTTGTTATTTCATTCTCTTCCTCATTCCCCTCTTAGAGTTTGTTGCAAGCAGTTATTCAGCCATAGTTTGCATGGGGAATCCCCTGTCCCTGTTTTCTGCTCTATTGATCCACCACCAGCACTTGGCTAAAGGAAAAAAAAAAAACCCAGTGAAAGCACCCACCTCTCCCCTAACAGTCTGACCTGCTCTCATAGCGGAACATTGCCCCTCTCCTTAAGTCCTGGCTGTGAGGGAAGGTCACACCAGTTAACCTCCATGAAACAAACTTCCAGTCATCTTCAGCTGAACTATATACTGTGTTGTGTAAGTAGGGGTCCTAAGGCACCCTGGATGCTGAGGATGAAGGAATGCTCTGTTCTCTTCCTCTGCTGAGACAGTAAACCCTCTGGTTTGAGGTGAGGAAGGTGAGGTGTGCTTGAGAACACAGACAGTAGAGGCACCATGGGGAAGGCACACCTCTGCTTCATCCCCTGGTGAAGAAGACAACACATCACTGTGCTTGGATAAGGGATTGCTGTCCTGGCTGTTGTACCACTGGCAGTGAAACAAAGGTCGGACAAAACAGCCCTACATACGTCTGGGGGGAAGCACTTGCTGGGAGGCATTGCTGGGTGTCTGCCTCGGCCCTTCTGAGGAGCTGAAATGCTTTGCAGTCAGAAAATAATGATGAGGGTGATATTGCAGAAGAAAGTAGCAAGTGATGGAAAGGTCTGTGATAGTGTAGAGACAGCTTCAAGGAGTCAAGGCTGTGAAGAGCAGCAGTTCATCTGCCAAGGGCCTTGTTCACCTGTCGGAGCTGTTGACTACATTGGCTTTAGCTAGAAAAGCTGCTGATGGCTAATAACTGATAGTATATCAGCCTTATATAGAAATATATATATTTATATATATATAAAAGCCTTATATAATGTCCCCAAACTATTAACTTGTCCTTCACCTACTTATCTTGTGCTTTTCCTGCACTCAGGTTCTTGTGTTTTAGGGCTTTAGGCTCTTAGCTTGTGTGTGAGCAAGTGCTGCACAGCCCAGGCGTGCGTATGCAGCTTGCTTTGGTCTTTTGGGGATTGAATGCATCAGCAATGTCATAACTATGCCTATATGACAAGAGAGTCATGTCATAAATCAGTATTACACTACATAATTTTCTGTAAGATGCATCATAAATAGGGTACATTCGTGACAGTGGAATCCATCCCAAATAGCAATAGGTGCACTGACAAGTGAGTCTGTGGTGCTGTGCAATCAGCAGGTACACAGGCTGGAGGCCATGACTCAATGACCCTTCTAAATGTTGCTTGCCTGCTTTTCATGCAGCACAGCTGTGATGTGCTGAAGATCTGGGACTGCTGCTTAGTTAATGAGGTGTTTCTCATATTGACAGTGTTTGATGCACACAGGCTGTGTGTGGTTAAATAATCTTTCCAAACAGCCAGTATCCCTGCCAACTTTATAAACCTCTAAGGTTTGATTATGGGAGGGTAAGAATGAATCAAAATTGCAGTCAACCAAAACATAGCTCTAGAAATACAAAAGCAGTGGTATTTCTTTCAGAATAAATACACATGGTTACTGGACCTTTGCAAGTTTTTTTATCTCAACTAAAATCCTTATCAGTGAATATGTTAGCATATCGAATCTGGTCTCTAAACCCCAAAATATTTTGCAGTGATGATCTATCCCCTTAATTTAACAGCTGGGTAGAAGAGTAAAGGCTTCTGCAAGGATTGGAGCTGAAGGCAATAATGGAATGCTTCTTTAGAGAAGTATACAATAATGAAGGCATTTGGGGAGGGGAGAAAAAAGAGGCCCATTAGAGAAGTGTGATTTCTGGTTCTACCTTCCATTTCCAGTGTTTCATTTAAAATTTGTCTAAAGGTACACAAATTAAAGTTTTTTCTCTGAACTATAGCTGATGGAAGACCTTTCTGGACACTAACGAAGGGGTCATCTTAGCACAGTGGACAGAATCCTTTCTTAGAAAAATCTCAATTCTATCCTTATACCCTCCACAGAAAACAAAATTATAATCTTGTTAAATAATTCTGGAATGAAGCTGGTATGCTTCATTAACTGCATATGTTTAATGCAATCTAACATAGGCCTTGTAAAATTGTATGTCTTAGATTGTGGATTGTTTCACTGCTCCCCTTATCTTAGCACAGATCCATTTATGAATTGTAATACCTTTGAGATCATGGCACACGACTGCTGCAGAGGACTATATAAGCAGGAAACAAGACTAGTATATTTAGCCGATGTACTTGTCTGCCAGCTTACAGCCTGCTGCAATACAGAAAAGCCAGACAATGCTGTTTGGCCATTTGATTTGAAGCCTTAACTACTGATTATTAGAAAAAAACAAAACCACACATAGGCAGACAGGGTGATTTACTCTTTGACATGGACCGCTCCCTTCCAGTGAAGTGGATGGGCAGGCTGCAGCTGAGACAGCTGCCTTGTGGCTTCTGCCCTGCAAGGAATCTACCCCAATCTTTCCCCACCAGCTGAAACTATTTAAGAGTGCTTGTCCTGCCTGCTGCAGTCATTGCTGTATTGAATGTAATTTCTGATTCTAGCTGTAATGAATCTATGTTAAAAAGTAAAAATTTTTGTCTGCTAATCTTGGATTTTTTTTCTCCAAGTCACTCATGAATATCTTTTGATTTTAGAGAACTAACAGTAGGGAAAGCCGTAAGGGAAAATCCAGATGTATTTCCACCCGGTCACAACTTGGGGAAGATATACTTCTTCAACATATGGTGAGGCCAAATGCTGAAAGTAGCAATACTGTTATGCAAAAAAAGGCTGATGTGCAGTCTACAGACTTAGTGTAAAGCTTTAAGACAGCCTTCTGAAGCTTATAGGGGTCATTGTAACATGAGAAGGTCCCTGAGCAAGATGCCTGTGGGAGGCGGTGGCCTTCCAGTCTGTTACTTGCTCTCAGTTGTGGTTCCTCTGAAGATGTTTTGCATGGGGCAGAAAGATGATCTGGTATCTGAATTGGCATCTATTTATATAATCTGTCCTCCTCCAAACTTCAGAATAATTGACTATCATGTAATAATTTTTTCTCTACTTGGAAAGGTCACAAATCCAGTACTTAATGCTGGATAACCTCTGGGAACAGAAAAACAAGTTTTAAAAAAAATCCTTTGGGAGCCTGTAAGTGCAGCCACTAAAAGGCAGAATGGATCAAAGTCTGCAAAGTCTGTTTCATATCAGTGACCTGAGTTATATTTTTCTCTTGTTTCTGTCAGGATATTCTGATTAATAACTACATCACTTAATGTCAATCAAAAAGCCCCTGAGAGCAAAGGACTCACTAAGTTGGAAGCAAACAAGAAATGTGGGCAAAGACTGTTTGCATTTCCTCATCTTCAGTTCCAACACAAAAGCTGCAATTCCTTCATCAGCCCCAGCACAGCATTTCAGGTTTACACCCATATTTACATGCTTTTAGGAAGAACTGATTCTGTGTAAATCCTGTGACTCTTAAATGATTTCTGGAGTTGGGTGACTTCAGGCAGGTGAGAATCTCAGTGCCTGCAACAGAACAAATTCCCCACTGGTAACTATTCAGTGCTGTTCTTCCTAAGTAAAAACCTTGCTGCAAAATATTTGTAAAGCAAGCATAAACGTGCCCCAGGCTGACACTTGCTTATAGGCTTGTGTGTCTGAGTATTTATGGAAGCACATCAAGGAAATTAGACCCTTGACTAATGTCCAAACAGGTGAATTTGGTGTTTAATTTTGTGCTGGGTGGCCTGCTCTGAGATTTTTGTTTCTAGTGTTACTTGAAACTCTTGGCAACACCATCAGGTTCTACCCCAGATGTTCTCATAGGCAAGAAAATACTGACAAATGTAGGCATATGGATCTCAGCAGTAAGTATCATTTACAAAGTCCTGGCTGGAAACACATATTGGGAGGCTTGGTTTTGCTGCTGTCCCTGAAGCAGGTAGCAGGGCACTGGTGTTTATCATGTATCTTGTCAAGTAATCACAATTTGTTTAGCCTCTTCCACATTCCACATTGAGAGGAGGAGGAGAGAAGAGAAAAACTATTTCTACATCAAAGAAAATTATTGTGGCTTTAAGAAAGACCAGTCAGCTGGGACAAGTTTTCTACAAGAGCTCTAGGCCATTCACTGTAGTATCCAGTAGTACTTAAGTGAGAATCAATCCTTCCCTTTTCCTTCTCCATCCCCAAAGGCAGGGTCCTATTCAGTATTAGCTTGGATTTTCATTACGACTGAAACAGACTGAAGCTAGAGCAGACAGTACAGGAGAACTTCTACATAACGTGGTTGTATTAGCACTTTTGGGAATACCTTGGTCACAGGCTTATCTTTGTGTAACCAAGTGACAGTGCTCGATCACTAGTTTGCCTGGTGGAGATTAATACAGGCGGACTGGATGAAAAAACCACAATCAATAGTACTAAACAAAAATATGTATCTGAAGTGTCAAACATATATGAGACATGAAAAGATAAAAACTGAAATGACTGAATATTAGTTACCTTTTTATACAATAATTTTTGATATTTTAGCTGGTCAGCAATTCCACTAAAATATGCTAATTAAGTATATCAGATAAAACCAGGTATGTGATATTGAATTTCTGGTATCTTATAAAAACAGGGCTTATAGCCCTTTATGTGGGGAGGGGGTTTTATTATCTAGATGTGAGAGCTGCCCAGTTAAATACACACATGGACTCTCCGTTGCTTTAGCACAACTGGAGCTGCAAAACACTTCCTAATTTGCAGAGGTGTCAACACCTCTTCTCCCAGGCATGTACTCGTTTTAATGGAAGAACAAGTCAGAAGGGCTAAACCAGCAACAGCAACGAACTTGTTCTGCTTCCTGTTCCACTCAGTGATTTAAATTTTTAGCCTTCAAGTAGGGAAAACAAGTGTTACCGTGTACTTGTTCTCTCACATAACTGCCAGCTTCCTATTAATATTTAAAGATAATTGCCCATGTCTAGACTAGTTTTCTGAAGAGGTCATCACTGCCACAAAGTCCATAGTGTGCCTTGTAACAGTGTGCAACTGCAGAAAGGTGAACTCCTGTGCCACTTCCGTGACTGTATGTTATAGGGAGAGGTAGCAAATGGTAGGAATGCAAAAAGTTCTGAGACCTGGATTTCTTGCACAGTAATTGACTTGAAAGGAGGGTGATGATCAAGAGATAAGTGATACTTTTAACTTGCAGTAGTAGTTAAAACTCCTGTAAAAAACAGAAATCAAATTCTTGAGTTCAGTACCCTGGAGAAAATGCTGCATTTGATCTATAACACTGCTTCAGTCCCTAGAGGGCCAAACCTTTCAAACCAAAAGGGTGTTATAAAAATGGTCAGAAATGAAAATATTAAAAGAAATATCACTGAATTTGCTTGTATTATAAATGTATCCTCTACAAGTAAGAACTGAATAAAGTGCTAATGATAAATATTTCAGCATTCATTTTTAAAATGTTTTCAGCCTTTCTAAAGCATGCTGTAGTTTAGTCTGATTACTTTTAGGTAAACCTGTCTGTGCTTTCTGTGAGTAAAGTCACTACAGGATGCAAATCTAGCTTAAAGAATTTTAAAAGCAATATGAAGTTTGGGTGCAGAAATGAGATGTATCAAATTTGGGACCAGATGTTAAAAAGAAAGGTATGATGAAGACAGAGCATATTTAATAATGCAAAAGTAGTATAGCACACTGCTGGGATTTTGTTGATCATGCCTTTAGTTGCAGTATGTTTCAACTTGCTTCCAAAGTAAGCAGGTGACTACAATGAAAGTTAAAATGCAACAGAAGTGTTTCTCTGCTGTTGTTTGAAGTATGCATAAATCACTGTTTCTGGACATGTAAATTCTGATTTTTGTATTTCATCCAATAAGGTGGCTTTATGTGTTATCTCGGAGTTCCTGGCATATGTCTGTTCTGACTCCCGAGTATATTGCAGAGAGGGGTTATGTACACCTGTAAGTCAAATAAACTTTTCCTGTTCTGAAGTATTTAGACTTCAAACACTTTTGAATAAACTTATACAAGCTGACAGTCTGCTAACTTTAGAAGAAAAATAAAGGATTGCCTTATGCAGTGCACTTGCAGACATAACTCCCTAACCAGTTAGCAAACTATTTTGACATTAGTGAACTTAAAATAAATTACATGAATAGCAACTCTGTATTTTCCTCTTCATCCCTTCCCTGCTGACAACCTTGTAACCAAACTAGAAATAATTCAGCTATCCCCTTATTTTTGCAGGAAGGTCAGTAGGTGGTTGAATTTGAGTTGAATGTTTGCATCTTTCTCAGCTTGACTACCTGAAATAACTTCTGGCTTTCTCTAAAGTTTGAGTGGTCCTGCAGTCACTCAGCTCTTTTCCACCCACCCCGCTCTTACCTTCTCCGTGTCCCCAAGGTGTCTTGTAAGTCTTGAGATAAAATCGAGTCACTTTGCCTGGGCGTCCATCCTCCGTCAGGGAGCGAGTACGTGTCAGAAGCGGTGGTGTTCAACCTGCCCGACAAAGCAGGGAGGGTCAGGGCAGCGTCCCTCAGCTGTGCAAGGCTCAGGTGAGAGAGGCAGTGTGCACAGGTACTTGTTTGCACAGTGGTGCCTGTATCACCTCCCACTTGGTGTTCTTAAAGTGGCACAATCCTTCCAAAGAAAGGATGAAGCAGTTCTGCCTTGACCACAGTTTGCTCAGCATCAGCAAAACAATAGCTGGCTGTTCACACATGCACAAGCTGCTTTAGGAGACAGTCACTTGTGAAAAATGAGGGCCTTTTTTTTTTTTTGCCAGGAAACTACTTGGCCTTTCCTTGAAAATAATCTTACTCAGAAGTGAATAATCTGATAATAATAACAAGTCAGAATCCGAGTTATTTAATAAGTAGCACATGTAGCCTTCAGAGCATGAGGGCTGATACCCCTAAGGTTATTGCCGATCCAAGGGGTTCATACATAATTGCAAGACCTTGGTGTATGTTCAATAACCCACTTGCTACTTGCAATCTCAGCTTTAAATATTTGGAAAATCACAAGTACAGTCAGGCTGCTGCTGTATCTATTAGATGGAGTAAAAAGCACATAGAAACACTTTTAGAGGCTCTGCTAAGCCAGCTCTGGCTCTGCTGCACGCTCTTGTGGAGGTGGCACTACACAGTCACTGAGAAATGGCCGTCTTATCTGTACACAGTACTGCGTCTAGCACTTGACTGACAACAAGGAAAGATGTGAAGGCTAAACTGCAGCCTGGGTTAAAAACCCTTTGTTGGGGACGCTGAAGCCTGTGCAACTCTCTGTCTTGCAATGAAGATATCGAAAGGGGCATATGTTTGGACCTACTGAAACCAAAGTTCAGGCTTCAAGCACGTTGCTTTAGAACTCAAAGTCACCCAACTGGCAATTGCTTTTTTAAACTCTTACAAAACACAAAAAATGTGAACTAGGGTATTTTTAGAGAAAATAACAACTTTTAAGAATCATTTTTATGCGATGGATAATTTTTATGGAATTAAAAACAATTTTCTGAACATTTGTTTGGGGAAAAAATATTTGTTTTCCATTGTACAAAGCCGAATCAGTAACGCTTTTCCCCCCAAACTGACGTGTGACTTTCATCTCTCCTGATATTTGATGCTATTTCATTGATCTAGCCAAAACCAAGTTCCAAGTTATCTGCTTATCCTGCTTTTTGCTGGTTTTTAAGATTAATAAGATTTTAATCTTAATCCTGGTGGTGGTGTCATTACTATCATCTTTAAAAGTGGTGCTTTCCATTGGCTGAAAACTGAACATCACACCGTTTGTCTTGTCAGCAAGCCGGGTGGTTCAGTACACACACAAGTACTGGTAAATACATGATGAATGGTGGCAGTCTTAAAAGGCACAGCTAGTATTTAAGGTTAGCATAGGGTGGATTAGGTTTTTAAAAAAAGTTCATAAATGTTTCAGAAAATAACTTTGAAGTAAACTGTTGCCAGCCGTGGGGATTCCTCCTATCTTTCTACAAACCAGATGATGCTGTGCTGCCCATTCAGATTTAGGAAATAAATTAGGTGCCCAAATACCAAACCAATCCGCTTTTTGAGGCCAAGACTGCTGTTTCCAGACCTGCCTGCTGTCAGCAGGGTTGCTGAAGGGAGCAACTTCAGGCATCATGAGAAATATTTGCTTTGTTTTGGGGTTTTCGGTCCTCACCTAGTACCACAAGTAGATAGCGTTTCCAAACAGGGCTAGTATCTGTAGCTGTGGAGTAACACACTAAGTCCTTTACCTTCTTCCCCGGGAGTCCACAGGGGAAAATGCCCAAGCACGGGGTGGTGGGGGAACATTTCTGCTGTGGCACATATTCATTAGATGGATACTGAGGGCAGCCACCTGGAGATAAGCAGGATAAAATAAAAAATTTACCATGGCTTTAAATGTTTGGGGGCATCCGACTTCATTCTCAGGCTGATGTTAATCATTGTAAACTTCCTAAATTTTATTGGAATACAATGGATGGAAAACTACTGTGCCTGTGTTCCTCATGCTCGTGGCACAGTTAGTTTCACAACAGGAGTCAAGGAACAGGAACAAGGCTGACGACTGTGGGTGGGTGAGCTGACAGGTGCAGGCAGATACTGGTGAGCTGTAAAACATTCGTGAGTAAAAGTAGAGTTTGAAAGTGAAACTGTGCCTATGGACTCCTGAGTCCTCATTTCCTCTCTACGTACCTGTTTCAGTTGGGTTAACATAGCAATGTACATGATATAGGATTCAGTAGTTTACATTTTGGCTATGTTGTCCAGAAATAGGGTATTAGTTAACAGCTTGTAGATCTGCTGAACAGATGCATTGGATAAACTAAGGACTTTGTTCACAAAACTTTTCTCTTTGCATATGTTGGGATAACTTATGGCACCTGGCACTGGGAAACATGGTCCTATTTAGGATGCATTATTGTGATGAAAGATTTTAATATTGCTGGAGTGAATAAATAAGTAATCTGTGGAGGTAGACCACCTGCAGGCACCAAGTTGTTCAAGCAGAAAGGTGTCTCGGTTTCATGTTAGCCCTGTTGTATTAATCATCCTAAGTAAATACCTGTAAGATAAATTGCTTAGTTTGCAGAGCATAATAGCAAGAATGATTCTCAGGCCATGACATTAAGCAGAGGGCTGAATGGGGGCCAGGAAGATCCATGCCTTTTCGTAGAGCAGGTGGTGAGAATGTGTACTCAAAATACTTGAGTAATTGAATTTAAGCCAGCTCAGGAATGTTGTGCACAGCTAGTTGCTGCTCTGGAACTAGAGTGATGTGCACAGCTCCAAGCAGCCCCTTAGCTGGCCTGTGCATTCACACCAGCTGTAAGCGTGCCTTCCCTCCCCAGTTACCTTCATAGTTTGGTGGTTCTGTCTCTTTGTCACACACAGGGCGAGGGGAGCTGGTCTGGCTCTAGAGCTGGATGTTTCCTTGCTCAGCTGTCCATGACCAGGCTGGAACTAACAAAGCTCAAATGAGTGAGTGTTACCGACAGCCAGGCATTTGGCTCAGTGCATATGGCAGCATGTCTGGATGCGCAACCAGCCTTTGTACCATGTCATGGAGCTTATGCAGAGCCTTCATTGTCTAAGCTGTGTTGGCTTCAACTGCCCCAGAAGAAGGAAAAAAATCATAGACATCTCTGGATATGCCTCTTGCACTGCACAACTGTGCATCTAACCTTGGGAATACTCAACTTCAGTAGGTGACTGGACCCCAGTAACAAAGTTGTTCAGAAAGCTCCGTCTTAAACAATCCTCTACCTTGAGGGCGTGGGCTCTGAGCAGCTTTTGCAATAAGTGCAGAATATAGGCTGCTTCAGAAATGTAGGCATCCACCAAGCTTAGGCCCATGGAAATCGCAACTGGGTTTTGCCAAGCAGCTCACAAATTAGCTGTATCTGAATCTCTCTAGCTGAAAGAAATTGACCTTGCCATGGCTTTACTGATCTCCCCAAACCACATGGGCAATGTAACTTCTCAGCTCTTGCACGTTTTCTTCCACACACATCCCACATGGCATAGGACCTTGGGCTTCTTGTTCTGCTACCACTTTGAGTCAGGAAAGAGATTAGGAGTTGCTGGAGGGGCTCAGGACAGGTGGCTTCTGGCCACCACTTTTCAGGTATATGAAGGTTAAAGACCTGCTGACTAAAGCTTTCCCATGGGAAACGTAAGGTAGGTGAGTCCCCCTTGTGCTCATAGCTCTGCGTCACCCTAGCAGCACTGCTTATTTCTTCTTTCAGGGGATCTGTTAGAGGTGAAGATGGCCAGAGAAACACAGGCTGAGCAAGAGCAGTGGTAGCAGGAGTGTCTGTACGGGTAGGTTTAGTAAGGGAAACTTAAAGGATCAAAAACCACACAACCTAGGCTCATGGATAAAGGGGTGCTGGAAGATCGTGTGGTCACAAGTCACTTCAGGTATGTGCCCAAGAAATCTGTTTTTTGCTCTTGTTTTAATAAGTCAGCAGGTTAACAGAGCAGTAGGAACCCATAGGCAGTCCTGTCAAGAAACTCAGCGGGCAACGCATAACGGAACAGACAAAATGGCTGTTGCTCTCGTAATACGTAATTTCTTCTTTATGGTTGGCATTTGTTTAAAAGACAAATCAGGCTGGGGAAGAGTGACTTTTATTTTTCCTGCTGCATTATCTGAGTTCACTAGCTACAAATGAAGAGACAAGGGATAGGAAAGGGTGTTCCAGGGAGCCTGCCAGACAGCAGCAGGAGGAAGCACTAAAACTGACAGATGATGAGGTGTTTCTGGTTGCACTTTTTGTCATTCCAAGTGCCATCAGTGTACATCTCCACATCATTTCTCTTCCCCTCTGCCAGAAGGTTCATTTAAATGCCAATTAGTATAGTTGAGTTGTGTGCCATCCAGGAACTGGAATTTGATTGGAATTATAGATTCCCTTATCCCCAGATAGGTGTAGGTATTAAAATTTTTCACAAAGTACCGAATGGCATCATTCTCACCTGGGGTTCCTTGGAGTGGCAATAGACCCTCCAACCTCTTTGCATTTTGTCAGTGTAGTAAGGAAATCAGCTTTTTTCCCGTTGGTAGCAAACATTTTTCCTCCAGATGTTGTATCATCTTTTCCAAGCGGAGGACTGCGAGATGAGGTGAAAGCTGTTAAACTTTTATGCATTGCTTTGTGGTCACTTTGCTGCCAATTGTAATTCCCACTATTTTTCACCATAATTTTAGATTAAACCCAGGAAAAGGTAAAGGAGAGGAAAACTGGAAATCAAAGATAAAAAAAGAAATGAAAAAAGACAACCCCCAAAAACCAGAAGAAATCTGAAATTGTGAGGGGAGGGGAAAAAAGGAAGAAACCCATAAATATACAGACAGTGAAATAGGAGAAGCACAAAAGAGGTTAGAGAAGGCAGGAAGGAAATAAGCAATTTTACATTCAGAAAAAGTATATTGTTAGTTTCTTTGAGTCTCTGTACTCTGTATAAGCTCTCGGAGACGGTTTGCAGTATACAAGGGTATATGTCAGTCCTTGAGTGAGTAGGATCTTAGGTGTGATCTGGTTGTGATTGTTTTGGTATGGTTTTAGTGTTTAGTTTATTTGTCTGTTGGGAGCATGAGGTGCCCATGGAGCATTTCTGCACAGGCAGGCATTTTAATCTGATAAATTTCTGACTTGCTTGCACCCATACTTCAGAGCTGTTACCTAGGTGGGTCCCACTAGTTGAGAAAAACTAATTGCCTCCCTCCCATTTGAGAGTTATCACTCTCCTATCTACCAGTGAACAAAATATAAATGGAACACAATAAACCAGCAGAAAATTCTGCTTTTTTCCTAAGAAGCCATTTTGTTGTTCATCTTGTTTGCGCTCACTAATCCGGCTACAGCAGAAAGTAAAGACAGGTAAATTACCTCCTTCAAGTCTGGGAATCCGACGTTCTAATTGACAGAGGATGTCTTCCATTTCATTATCAGCCAGCAGCAGGAAACCTATGAATAAAACCAGCTATTATGCAGTTTGCATTACAGTTTGAATCTTGGCTTTCAAGATAAAGCAGAGGTAATCCTATGAAATTAATATGAACTTGTAAAAAGTTTGTTTGGCCAGGTTTAGTTTACTGCTGTGTTTTAAATAGGAAATCTTTTCACACATTGATTTTTGTAAGGATAGGGAATACATTCCTGGAAACTACCTGCAGAGCAGTGATGTTTATGGAAAAGTTGAGTTAGCAAACTGAGTTAGTCTTCACTCTATAAGTGATTGAGCCAGTCCAGGCAAAACACTGGCACTTGTGCAGTAGGTTTCATTGATTTTGAACTGTGTCTAGGGATTGTTGACAGAATCCTTCCGGCTGTTCAAGCTCTTGCTTGCAGCTCCAACCTAACACCTAGCAACAAGGTTCTTGTGCCCCGTGTTATGAAAAATTATTGAATTGAACCATTGCATCATTAAGTAGGAGAGATTTAAACATCTTACTTCATACAAGGAATTAATAAAGATCTGTGTATTTTCTATCAAGTAGAACCCACATCTGATTATAAAGCATAGCGCTGAGTTTACAAAGCGTAACGATGGAACACAACAGTACATCTAGATAAAAATGGAGGTGGTAACTGCATGTACCTGGTATAAAGCCTTCATCTACCCCATCTTCAGGCAAGTGCACAAAACCAGGCAGTGGAGGAATTCTTGCTTGTTTACCTAGAGCACAGCACAGGAGCAGGAAAAAAAGCTACTCCTAAGATTTTGTGGAACAACTGTGGAGACAGCATTATTTGAAGCCAAATGTAAAACAGACTGTTTTACTCTCCAGTGTAGAGTCCTGTGTTTAAAGAAAAAAAAAAAAGGCAATGTTTCAGAATTTTGCTGTCTGGGTTTGAAGTTTACGTACCTTAAGCTTTTGCCCTCAGTGACATGAGTGTCACTGATGTAGTTGCAAAGTTAGATTATTTCAAATAATTAAAATCCTTTTGCAGGAGACTCAGTCCGTTAGTCTACTTAAGAGTTTAAGCTACAGAGCAAAAATACAAAACACCCCCTTCAAAGCTCTTTTTTTTTTTTGTGTACAGCAGATATATGCCATTTTTCCATGCAAAAAGCTATAGTTTCAGTCTTAATTTTACAGGGGAGCAATAGACACATATCTGCTTTAGTAAAAGAAAGCCAGGTTAAGACAAATCGGGACACATTGTCTTTATCAATTGATTTAGAGTGAAACAATTGTTAACATTTATTCTCCCATTACGGCATCCATCTTTTAAAGTGTCTTCCCCTGAGGTGATATCCTCTGTAAAAGTAGTTGAAAGTTTTAATAAAAATCTTGAGACACAAAGAAACATAAAAATCTAAAATGAAAGGCTTGTGATACAGTTTAAGAGGACGTAACATAATTCAAATGGAAACCTATTTAAAGATGTTCAACTTACCTAGCAGCTCCACTATGAAATAGGAAAGACTCTTTAAATGGTCTAATTTATAGGGCATGTAACTTGGGATTCATCTTGTTACCTACAGGAAATACAAAGAGCATGTAGTATGATATGAATTTGCATATGAATAGAAATTTCATGAACTTTACCTTGAATGATGGGGAGTGGTTTTCTTCAAGAGGTGAGCACTTAAAATGTGATGACTATTTGAGGGTACTTTCTTGATTTGTAGAAACACTTTCACATGTTTAAAAAACATTGCTGGAGCAGAACAAAGCAATTTCTCAATACATATTTGAAATACCTAATGTTTCTACAGGACTGCTGTGTAAATGTTAAATTGTAAATGTCACTGAAGATAAGCTAAGATAAGGTGAACACGGAGTTCACCCGAAATATTATATGCACCAGGAACACAACCACCATTTTTATTACTGCCTGAGGACTTATCAGTGATAATTATTGATGCCTGTAACTAAATAGAATCTCATAATTGTAGCAGCAAAGTCGAAAGACAATGGTACATTTGCAGCATATGTAGAGGTAACAGGCACAGAAGCACATATGTAGATAACCTACAGAATACTCCAGGGGGAACTTATATATCATAAATAATAACAGTTTTACAGTACTACATAAGTAGTACCGTTTTATCCAACAGAACAATGACCTTTTAGTGAAGGAAAAAGCTGCTCTAAACCAGTCCTCTAAGTACAGAGGCCTCAAGACATGGAGGATCACTGAAATGGAAATGCATTTCCATGCACTTTCAAGTTATTCTCAGCTGAGAGTTGTTTCTATCTAATGGAGCATTTTAGGAAAGGAGTTTCAGGCTGTTTTCCAGTTCAAACAAATAGATGCAGTCACACCATCCTTGTGGTGTCAGGCCAGCATCCGGATGTTGCAGCAAGGCTAACAGCCAAGTCAGTTGAGGAATAGGTGCCTTGAGATTAGAGAGGGAATGTGAGCAACATCCATATTAGTCTAAGATGCTACTGGATCTAAGCAAGCCTAGATCACCTCCGCGCTCTGCAGCTGTACCTTGCACCTTCATACTTACCTCAACAACTGATGTGGAGTCCTCTGTCATTGGTGGTGTGCTCACAGAAGCTTGGTGAATTCCTGCAGCATTGTTTGAGTGCCCTGGAAAAGGCACCAGTCCTGTGAAAAATAAATAAGCAGTAGCCAGTTGTATGTACCTTGACAGAAAAGGGCTGTTTTAAATTCGCATGAGTAACCTTTGTTTAAAGTTTCTTGTTAAATCTCAAGTTTCTTAGCTTTTGAGTGTTTGACAATGCTTTTAACATTCTTTTGGCTGAGGATTTCTAATTGTTTTATGAAAAAAAAGAACATAGAACATGAGACAAGCCATTACCTGGGGTCCAGGTGAGCCCTAAAAAAGGTCACTGGCAGAACCTGGGCCTTTGCATCTGTGGTGAGAACAACTTTCACACTTCAACTGCATCTGGAAGAAAATGCAGCTGAGGCAAGTGTGAGAAGAGGATGAGGCTTGGCCTTCATTAGCGGGTTTCACATACTGACTGATGGCCTGGGAAACCTGGAGGGAGACAGAAGCTTTCTTGTGCGATAGACTCCTGAGAAGAACTGATGTAGATCGGATAAATTCTAAATTTCTCTTGATTTCTGTCAGCATATGGATAAGATAGAACAAGCTAAAATAGACATTTAAAAATACTTACATTTCTACTATTTATGTATTTATTCTACTGTTTATGATTGCCTAATAGAACAGTCTATATAACTATCGTAACTTGTAAACTATTTTCTGATCTTGCTTTGAGCTGCATATCACAGAAGCTCAGCAAGATTAAAGGATACAAATCTGATAGAGGATGAACAATTTTCGAGTATTGAGGCAACTTATGTTCTGTGTTTCCACATCTATCATTAAGAGGTTTTATAATTTCGGTGCTAGTGAAGCAAATGAAGGATATTCTGAGAATAGGTTCAGTGTTGCACAATGTAGGTAGGTAAAGGCAAAACATGCCAAGGACAAAAGTTGGTCAACCCTGCTTTCTTAGCTGCTTCAAGAAATATGGACACTGGAGTTGAATTTCAGTTTATGAAAGCGGGTGTGTGTTCCTTCCATGAGCCTGTTAGCCTTTCCTTTGTGTACTTAACCTCCTGAAAGGTGTTGGTGTTTTTTTTTTACCCCTTCATAGTGCTAGTCACACCTTGGATAAACTTGAAAATTCTTTTCTTATTCACTCAGTTTGTATTTAAATGGCCCCAACCCCACTTATCTTTTCTGTTTACATTGATTTTGTGCTGTTCTGCTGTTGTTTCATCCTACCTTGCCTCCACCTTGTCTATGCTTTCTTCATTTCCTTTTCTCTTCCAAATCATGGTCAGACTGTCCCCAACAGCTCTCTTATGCCTGGGATATCAGGAAAAGCATGTGGGACCTAGTATCTCTCCTTCTCAGAGGAGGGCTGAGGCTGTTTTTGCTGAACTTTAAAAAGAGCAAGCAAAGAATTCAGCAAGATATGGACACCTGGGATGGCAAACTTCAACATGACTTTTTTTCTTTGAAGTTATGAGCAGCATTTTAGAGCAGAAAGTCTTAATTTTACCTGTAGACAGTGTGATCAGTGCTCATAAATGCTACTGCCATCTTGCTCCGCTGACTTAAGTTATGTGTGAAGCATCCGAGTGGAGGTCACTAGATGTTTCTGATGTGTCACTTGGTGCAGCTCAGCTGAAAAACACAGAAAGAAAGAGGTTTTTGCGTTTATAACAAATAGAAAGCAAGACAATATCTTATCTCTTTAATAGTTCTTAATGGCAACATAGGATTCTAAAGGGAGAGACAAAAACACTCATGACCCAGATGAAACTATTTTTCCATATATTCTGCAGTTGTCCTCCGTTATCTGCAGAACGTGGTTAAATAGTTCACTACAGTCTTTACCATTGTAATTATAGAATCATAGAAGAGTTTGGGTTGGAAGGGGCCTTTAAAGGTCATCTAGTCCAACCCCCCCCCCCCCCCCCCCCCGCAGTGAGCAGGGACACCTTCAACTAGACCAGGTTGCTCAGAGCCCCATCTAGCCTCACCTTGAATGTTTGCAGGGATGGGGCATCTGCCATTACTCAGGGCAACCTGTTCCAGTGTTTCACCACCCTCACTGTTAAAAATGTCTTCCTTATCTCAGCTAAATCTATCCTCTTTTACTTTAAAACCATTACCCCTTGTTCTGTTGCAACAGATCCTACTGAAAAGTTTGACCCCACCTTTCAAGCCCTCTTTAGGTATTGAAAGGCCGCAGTAAGGTCTCCCCACAGCCTTCTCTTCTCCAGGCTGAACAACCCCAACTCTCTCAGCCTTTCTTTATAAGAGAAGTGTTCCATCCCTCTGATCATTTTTGTGGCCTCCTCTGGCCCTGCTCCAACAGGCCCGTGTCTGTCCTGTGCTGAGGACCCCAGAGCTGGACACAGCACTGCAGGGGGGTCTCATCAGAGCAGAGCCGAGGGGCAGAACCCCCTCCCTCGCCCTGCTGCCCACGCTGCTGGGGATGCAGCCCAGGAGACGGTTGGCTTTCTGGGCTGCGAGCGCACACTGCTGACTCCTGTCCAGCTTTTCATCCCCCAGTGCCCCCAAGTCCTCCTCTGCAGGGCTGCTCCCAATCCCTTCACCCCCCAGCCTGTTGGGTGTTGCCCTGACCCAGGTGCAGGACATTGCTCTTGGCCTTGCTGAACCTCTTCTTGAGCTCATCCAGGTCCCTCTGGATGGCATGCTGTTCCTCAGGTGTGTCAATCGCACCACTCAGCCTCTTCAAGGGTTGAAGTACCCTTACTGTACAGTTCCTTTTGGCTCCTGAGCTACAAGGGCAGAGACGGGTGAAAGTTTCATTCCAGTTTACACCTGGCTTATCAACCTTGATAAGCCTTTGGTTTAACTCAAATCCAAGTCCCCTTATCATTTTTGAAGGTGCTACTCTAATTTCCAAGCATCCTGTATTGATTGTGCTTTAAACCCAGGTATGTTTGTATAACTGTAGGTTATTATGATTTTATAACAGTACAATTCAACTTCAGATAATGAAAATCACTTGCAATCTGACACACTCTGAGGTCCAGACAAACATGTCTATTATGCCGTTACACAATACTCCCAAGAACATAGTTTTCCTCTGGTTCATAAAAGTTGCAATATGGCCATTAGTCTTTCTACCGCTTTTCAGTGTGGTTTCAAAACCAGCTAACAAATTTCCTGGTGGCAAACATTTATTCTATTTGCACTTATTGTTCTTCTAAAGAAAAGCTGCAAATAAATGTAAAATGTGTGATTAACCTTTACCCTACTTTGTAATGCATCAGTGCTAGGATATTGCGGTAGCAAGTACTGGTATTTTTCCACCATATGTCTTTTCTCTGGAAAAGAACAGAGGAATAACATAATTATTCTTCTTTTAAATTTGGCTTCAAAATTAAAAATAAATAAATAAATAAAGGAGCCACTGGTAACAATTTCTACAAGATAAGGTAGCCCTGCTAGCCTATGTCACATCCCACCGGTTATGTTCACATAAGGTTGAATTGAAACTCAATTTTCCCAAGAACCATAGAGTTTGGGTTTTTTAATCAATTTTCTACAAAAATCAGGAAGTTGCAAAAAAAAAACCCAAAAAACAAAAAAGAGGCTTATTTTCTGTAATCTGAGGTCAATTTCCTTACATGTGGTAGGGATTGATGGGGGGGGGAGAGGTTCTTGAGTGCTCAAAATTGCTAATAGTATTTCTAAGCTAAAGCACCTAATTAAATTATACAGTTATAAAAGAGGATATCACTCTAGACCAGAGAGAATTCTCTCTGAAATCAGTAGCCATCATTTTTATGGCCAGACAAAACTCTCTCACTGTTAGGAGAAATTTCATAAGATTGTTATTACAATATATTTATGTGATACGTAATCCATTTGCTTCAGAAAGGACTGAATTTTTGTGACCTTATAACTTGTACTAAGATCTTAATTCTCAAAAATCTTCTTTTATAGCATTTGAGAAGTGAATAAGTTATTTTCTGAATTAGAGATCTTACTGTCAGATTGCTTTTCTGTAACAAGTTATTATAAATTAAGAAAAAAAGACTAACCTGGATTTTTCTTGGTCTGGTCATTATGCACCAGGGATTTCTTTTGCTCACTGCATTTTTAAGGAAATATTTTATCAAAATTATTTATCCTTTAATAACAGAAGAAAGAAACAACTTAGTCTCTTTCTTCTTGTGCCTGACCTCTCTGTCCATTAAAAAACCCACAGACATTAATACATAAATGCATAGTTTGGATCTTTCACAATAACTAGACTGAAATGCTTATAAGTAAGCAAGTGCTTTAAACAGCATTTGTGGGCTTAAATTGATAGGGCTATATACATGTAAAAAAAAAGCCACCTAAAACTAACAAAATAATGATTTCTGGATACTTTTCTGTTCCTCTGTGGAACTGCAAAGATTAATCAAGTAACATTCCACTAAGTATGTACCTTCACCAGGATTTTAATTACTATATATGAATCCCCTGAGGTACAAACTCATTCCAAGACTGTCTGTAGAACATTGCTTGTATTAGGGAATTTTATTTCTTCTACGTATAATGGTTGACACTGGACTTTTTTCCTCCTCTGAAGTCCATCAAAATTAGGATATTGAAGTCCATGCAAAAAAATGTGGACACAGGTGGTTTTTTTTTTTTTATAAAAAAGGCAGGAAACTGGCAGACATCCCCTTGATATCTTCAGTTTTATATGTGAGGCATAGTCAAGGCTTACGGACACAGAACATGGCGGGCTGCCATGTATAAGGGGAAGGAAAGAGCATAGCAAGAGAAGAGCTGAGTATGATGTCATATGGAGTTATTTTATGAAAATAACTGAGGATTTTAGTTCAATTACCTGAAATATTACAGATCTCGGTGTGAACCACAGAGGGGAAAGTGCTGGCTAGCAGTTCTTTGACTGGATCTAAGGAGTTTTTATTTTCAAGCAGCATGTGTGTGTGTGATTTGGGTTTGGTTTTTTTTTAGGTTTGTTTGTTTGGTTTTTTTTAACTCTAACAGTTATGGCTTACAGGGAAAGAAACTGGACTCTGAGACCTAGCCTAGATGCTTTTCTTATTGATGTAATAAAAACTAGCTTTTGACTGAAAAAATAATCTTGTTTTTCTTAACTGGATAAAAAGCACCCAAGTGTCTTGAAGTCTAAATGTGTTTAGAGATAGGTGATATATTTTGTTAAGCCATTTGTAAGATTCTACACATTAAGGATTTTAACAAGAGATTTGTAGAGTCATTTTGTAAACACAAATGTGGTGGAAATAAATAATTGTCAACTAAAGGAATAGGATACTCCAAACCTAGTTGGAGATCTATGTAAACGAATATGTGAATTTAGTTCAGATAATTAAAAAACCATGTTAGTAGAGTGATTATTTTGTTTGTCTGTTTCTCGAACATGATGCTGCCTTATGCCAGGTAATCATCTTGCTCTAACAAAGAACCTGTATGGTTGAAAGACTCAAAAATTGCTAACAAGGTTTACTCATTAGAATGCTAATAATTAAAACGCAAGAAGTAGATGTAATTTTAAGTAAACCTTCAACTCTTTCTACCAGATGTAGTGCAGCTGGTCAGAGCTAAGCCTAGGAAAATTAAAAAGTATTTGTTTAGCCTTATCTTTTCTCAAAGTAATCCAAGAGTCAGAACTTCTGTCATGGCATGATCTAGTCTCTTCCCATTTGAAATTTTTGGCCAAAATGGTATCATGGTCATAGGTCTCAAAGGAAGGTATTTTGTAAAGCAGGTTTACACTTTGAAATCTGTCTGACATGGTACTGGGTGTACTTTTCCCATTTCAAAGTCCCTGCCCACTCTCAGATCAGCTGGAGTGCTGTATGCAGGGCTGGACATGAATCTTCTGCTGCCAAAAGTATGCCCTTATCTCCTGCATCTGAAGATGCTAAAGCTTTCCTACTTGAGAGGGCTTAAAATGACCACGTGACTAGATCCCATCTCTTCCTCAGTGCAGGCTAGGGACAAGGGACAACACCACCCAGAGTCAAGTCCATGTTTCTAAGGGCTCTCTTGCACAGAGCCAAGCGTGGGGAAGGAGGAGAAGATGAAGTAAAAGTGTTTATGCATGTATTTTAACACCAGTGCTTCCTTTGTTTTTCCCCTCAGGTGGTGTGAAAATTAGAATGGATGAGCCTCAGACTTCTTCACTGCAAGGTAAGTGTGTGAGATTTTGCTACTCGTGGTACTTTACTGAGCTCCCACTGCTTACCCAAACTGAGTAGTGGTGAAAATATTTTGTGAAAAGACGCTTCTCGATCCTAGTGGATTTGAGTCGTGGTCTGTGTGGTTGCGTGGCATGACATCTGCAGAGAAGCAGCTTGTGTTTGAACTGATTGAACATCTAATCTTACCTGCTCCCCCAAAATAGTATGTAGTTGGTCAGTGGTTGGGGAGAAGACAGGTGGCCTTCCTAACTCTGCAATGGCCATAGATTTATGAGGGAACATGATGTTTTAGCAACAAAATGCATTGTTTAGTATTTTACACGCATATTTCTATGTCTACATGGATCTAATGCAACATTTATCCTGGTGTTTTATGGAGAGTAGCTTCTGAAATTAAGAAAGTTAATTGTAACTGGTACCACTACTATTTTTATAAAACAAAAGTTAAATATGGATGCTGAATGAATCAGTGCATGCTTCAATATGACATGATACAAGCCCTGCAATTCAAGGAGATGTACAAAACCTAAGACCATAACTGCTCCAGTGAAGTCAACCTCTGTGCACCTTAACCTCAACCTTCTTAAGGCAGAAACTATTAAATACTTGGAAATGCTTCCACTATGAAGCCCTGGGCAATTTTAACTTCAGAGTTTTCCAATATCCCAAGTCAAACCTTGGAATTTTCCTCTATTCTCCACAAAGGCACAGTGCACAGAAACAGTCTGCCATGAAAAATGAATTCTGAGCTATTCCCAACCCTCCAAAAGAGAGAAACACATCAGATTAGGCACATTTTAATTAAGTTAATCACCTACCACATTTGGCATTTTCTTAAGGATTAAAAATACCATAATATGATTAATTTTAGATTTTCTGACATAGAATAATTGCAGAAATTGCATAAATCTGAGATACAGGATATTTCATTGTCTCCATACTCTGAGGTGGCTGAAAGGGCATTCTTTAAAGTTCACAGATTGTGAGGCGATTCAGGTCACATTTTTTGTCATTCCAGGTCCCATCACTGTACATCTCTACACAATTTTCTCTCCCTTTGCCATTAGGCTCATTTTGGCGCCACTTGGTATAATTCAGAGGCGTGCCATTTATATCCTTAAATTGACCTGAAGTCTCATCTTCTTTAATGCCCAAGTAAGCATATCGGTTATACTGTTTCACAATATCCAAAATAGCTTTATTCTCCTCCTCATTCATGGGAGTTGCAAGAGTTCCTCCAGCCCCTTCACAGGATTCTAGTGCAGATTCAAAATTAACTTCCTTCCCATTGCTGGCAAGTATTTTCTCTCCTACTCTTCTTATTTGCCCATTCAAAGCAAGCACTAAAACATGAAAAGAAAAAACCTAGTTAGCTTTTTTAATTTCCTATGGCATATTGATGAGAAAGCAAAGAAAAAGAAATCAACAGATGAAGAAAAAATTAAAAGAGGAACAGAAGAGGGAATAAAGGGCAAGAATGAGAGTAAAAGATGAAGAGGAATAAAGATCTTCAAAATTTTACCAATTCACTAGTTGTTCACTAAGTAGTATATTGTTATGCTGCTAATGACCATCTGGCATTGTCTTCACCAAGACAAGGATGTCCCGCTAGCATTTGCTACATACGCTATCAGCCCTATTCTAAAGACGATCAATTTGCTTCAAACTTGACCAAGTCAGAGAAATGATAGTTTTTGGGAATTCCCTCTCAGTACAAAACAATTTACCCCCTTTAAGAATCTGGTTGCTGATAGATAAAAATGCTAGCAATGGGGTACAAGGCTGAGGAGTTTTCATGAATCTATGTGGAAAGTGCAACATCAGTTGGAATATTTTTTTTTTTAATAAATTGAATTCAAATAAATGTGCATTAGTGTTCCTGAGAGAAATCTGCTTCTCCAGGGAAAATGAGTCCACACCTCCCCTACTTTGGATGAGAAAATGGAGTTTTGGGATGCAGTACTGTTTTCAAGTGCGATTTCTTTCTTCCAAGTTATGATTCTGTAATTAATTTTGCTTATTAAACTTAAAACTGATTGTGAGCCGAAAAAACAAAAATGGGAAAAATTACCGCCTTCAAGTCTGGAAAGTTGGTAGTTCAAATTTAATAGACCATTCCGGCGTTCAGTGCCCAGAAAACCATGTAGACCTACACAGATAAAAATAGAAGTTATACAATCAAGCAAAACTTAGGCCCTGCTGATAGGAACAATTCCTTGGATAAAAGTAATCATTTGCCAAAGCTAACTAGCACACAATGTATTTTTTTAACTTCACCTGGCATAAAATAAATATTTTCCCCATATTTCTTCATGCTGTTGTTAACCTATATTAAAGCAAACAAACAAAAACCTCCAGCCCTCTGAAATGCTGATAATTCCCCTCTGCAGAGAAGAAAATGAATTTTTTCTAGGTTGAAGCCTTATGTTTGTCACGCTTGTGAAAGTGGCTTTGCCAAAGAGAATTTGTTTCATTCTAAGAATCGTTAGTGAATAGGCACCAGGGAGATTTTGGGGAGGGAACAGTTCCTATGGCATCATACCATTTTCTTTTTAATCTGCTGGGTGGATGCTTTGTGTTTTTACAGCGGGATCTTATTTTAATGGAAACCATAAATGCTGTATAGAAGGGTTTCTGCATAGATTGTGGAACTCGCTGTAAAGGTAGATACTTTTTTCATACAAATTTCCATGTGTAACAAAGGTCCTACAAGTAGAATAAAGTTACTAGTGTGCTCCCATTATTCACACTAAAGCAAATGGCAACGTAGAAGCACAAAATATTGCTGCGTCCTCTCTCTGAGTTGCAACTCTTACTGCACTTCACAGTAAGTATAAAACAATGTATTTGACCTAATAAGGAGAGTCCATTTGAACTGACAGAACATTACACGGACATCAGCTTTCTTCACACGGTGGTCCAATATCCCCTTTTTCTCCTTTCTCACCTTGCGGCCAAGGAAGACCATCTCTTCCAGAGGGTCGTTATGAGAGAAGCATAATTTTCTTTCCAATTGATGCATATTCTGGGAACTTCAGGATGAAATAGAACTTAATCTCAAACTGAAATGTGTTACATCTATGAATAATTTTGATAGTGCTTTAGCCTTGGTAATGGATCTGGAGAAAGCATTTCTACACAGAAAGAAAAATACACAGTGCAAAGTGTGTTCCCTACCAGACTACTTTTGGACATACAGTCTTTGAATACTAGAGAAACACGCTAGAAGCCTTTTAATTACAGTTGTAAATACTGGAGTAACATTTTCTTCATACTTAAAAAAACAAAAAAGAAAAAGTTTCTGCTGTGAAAGAAGCAATTCTCTTTGGAAAGTCAATGGAAAACCACTACAAAGACAGATATATATGATATATATATATCTAATATTCATATGGTTAAGTATCGATAACCTGTTCATTTCCTCTCTTCTCCCAGAAGAGAGAGGAGGCCTACCTTTTAGGGAAAAAAAAAAATAAATTAAACTGAGCAGTTCCTCCATTGAGTTTTCCTTCCTCTGCTTAATGCAGCTGCTTCCTCGAAGGCACATGTCCTCCTGTGTTAACCGTTTCTATTCATGCAGCCTTCGTGACAAGGATTTGTTGCAAAAAAAGGGAAGTTTACTTACGTGGTAGACGTGGCTGTCCTTTCAGACCATCTCTCCCAGGCAGTCCAGGGATACCAGGAATTTCTGGACATGTGCACAGTGCATGGCAAGTCACTAGCAAAGCAGCTACTGCCGTGAGCACGTAGGACAAGTAAGACAACATGATTGCTCAGGCCAGCTGTAAGAAAACCCACGTTTGTCAGGCAATGATTCTGTAAGAAATTGTAGGCATTGGATTATATAATTGAACACTCTTTTTTTCTTTTTTATTCCCCCATTCTTGAAATTTACATTCTTTCCTTGTTTAGATAAAGTCTATAGTTTAGGTATTAGAGATTTCCCAGATTTGTTTTGCTACCATTGCATAGCTTATACACAAAACTGTTTCTAGACTGATACAGATTGGTATGCTCATTACAGAATGACAGCTACACATTTGGGAGTAGTGAAGACAAATAATCCTTTTTGCTATCACTGACTGTTGGATTAATCCTTGAGAAATGATGGGTGCAGATGTAACTGATCACGCTTAAGCCATTAGTTGTCTGTAAGGGCTATAATTGCTCAATGAAGCATAGATGCATGTGCTACCAACCTGAAAGGCACAATCCATTACAGCGGTGGTTGTGATGGTTTGGAGCTAGTTAGCAATTTCTTTAAGCACGGTACTATTTAAGCATATTTATTTGAAATAAGCAGACTGATAGAGTGTTTTACACATGGGCAAAATTTTATAGCTCAATTGACATTCCTATCTTGTTCTGAACAAAATTCCACAAGCCTGAAAATGTCAGAGTTAGTCTTGTAGAAAATGCATTTTTGCTGGTTGGCGACAGGCCAATTCATCTTGTTTTATTCCTTCAGATATAACATTAAGTAGGGTTATAATCTCAGTGCTGAGATATCATGACTAAAAAGCATTCTGAAATTATAGATCATGGGTTTACAACACAGCTAGTGGGTATGCAGCATTGGTAACCTGTACGGTTATAAAACCTGAACTGATGGACTATAAGACACTATGGCATGGAGATATCCAGTTATTGGCATCATTCAGTTAAAACAGTAAGAGAGAGAAAGATTCAAGATGCCAGAATGGGTATCCCTTTCTAAGGAGATGACCCCGATGGGTTGACTCTCATACAAAACATATAACTTAATACCCATGACTTCACTTCTCTTTTGGCACAAGTTAGAGAGGATCAGGTACTACATTCTCTTAAAAATTTCCATCCTTAAAAAAAATTCAAAACAGACAAGATCATTTTAATTGACACATAATATGTTCTATATCCAGCTCCACTTATAGTTGAGAGTAAAGTCTTGGCTGACTTGAATGCTGCAAGATTATTAACACCTGGGTTCATCAGTTGAAACAAGGCATTTGTTTCAAAGCATATATGCCAAGCAGATTCAAAATATCAGTTTATTATTATTACCATTTATTAAACGGATACACTAAAACTGGACTGAGCTTTTAAAAAAAAAAAAAAGTATTGTTTACATCTTCCAGGCTGACTCTGTCATAGAAGGCTTTTGGCATTATTCTAAATCTGCATCTATACCAACTATTTTTAAGGGCAAAGTTCACTTGTTTTTCTAGAGGAATGTCTCAGCAAAATCAGTTCAGTGGGACATACCCTTGAACATAAGAATATTTAACTGTGTCCTAAATTTCAGCATACATAATCTGGTTAAGTAATAGCAGTGTCTATTCCTCACGGTCAAGAATTTCCACTTTAAAGGGTGGAAATTTCAAATCCACCCGAGAACACACATGCTGTATTAAAAGTGCTGTCGAGTTTTGTGTGTTGAATCTGAAGCGTCTTAAATTGTTTACCCTTTACTACATTGAAGGCTAGCAGACACCTCTGAGAACTCAGAGAACAGATTATTCAAGGTTCTAACAGAAACCTACCTTAGGTGGATAGGAATACTTACATCTCTGAGATAAGGAAATGCAATTATAACAGGTACTCTTTGTCTGGTGCTGATCATTCAGGGAATTACATTTGAATGGACTACTGCATTCAGCTCATAATTGGATTACGATGCAGAGTCAGAGTCCTGATC
The DNA here is from genome assembly GCA_031468815.1 of Morus bassanus. NCBI lineage: Eukaryota > Metazoa > Chordata > Aves > Suliformes > Sulidae > Morus > Morus bassanus. The sequence goes on from CM062583.1 coordinate 13,172,001, forward strand.
GGTTACATAGCAAAATGGAAAAAACAGCTCTCAGTTTTAATGACCTTCATCAGTCATTACAATCTGGTGTCCTTCAGGCATCTCCTCATCTACTAAAATTGCTAATACAAGCAAAGTAAAAAAAAATACTAATAAAGGAAAATTTAATTTTAAAATGTAAATATGACCACGGAAATGGAAAGGAACAGGTTCGCCTTCTCGCTGAAGTTACTTGTGATTTATTAAAAGGAAATTCAACTTACCCTTCTGCTTCAAAGAGAAATGAAAGGGCAGTTTGCACAGGTCCCCTTTATAGCGTCATGTTTGTTAAATGACACCGCTGAAGTGGAGACTGGATAATGAGGGCACCAATAAGCCTTTTTATTTTTGCTTACACACTTGTTATGCAAATACTGCGAACAATTTTAAGGGTTGAGAAATTTTTTTTTCAAGAGTAGAAAACCAAAGTTGGAGAAAAAAACAATCTAGAACTAAGAGAGAACTCCAGATTTGTAGACACATGCAAAATGTATAAAAATTCAAAGAAACATTCAGTGATTCTAAGTGATATTGCAACATTTTTTTTTCTTGTTTTAAAAAAAGCATATGACCGCCAGTGGCTTTTATAGAATGAAAGGTGCTCTTGTTAATTAGGGAAGCATGTTACCTTCCAGATAGAGTCTGACCTGATAATCAGCATTCTAAACTTTTCTTCCCATCTCCGTATCTGATGTACTTACCTTAACATCATTTTTTAGCTGTATGTATGCCCAACGTTTCTGTGAGCATCTGGTCTCTCTTGCATGTAGAGTACAGCTGATCCTCACCTGGTCAGAGAGGGATCCTGGAAAAATCTGTATACACGCACAAAATCCTCAAATGGACAACATTTTCAAGTAAAAAGAAACCAGAAGTTTGGGTCCTCCGGTTTCCCAGCAATAAAGATTGGGATCTCGTGAGTAACTTCCTTCTGGTTCAGATGTCTCCCACTGTAAAGATGTTTTGTTTGATCCTAGCTGAGGTTTGTTTTATGAACCTCAGCAAGCCAACACCTCAGTCCCTCAACTGCAAGACAGAAATACCTCTGCTTCACAGCTTTTCTCTGTTTTGCCAGTTCACACTGCCATCTCTTAAGGATAGACCGGTTTCTGCTTTTCATTTGCATTTTACTAAAACTACTTAATTTTTGTCATGATCCCTAACTATAGCATCTTTCTACCCAGCAGAATTCACACTGGCTGACCCAGCTAAGAGAAAATACCAAAGAGGGAGATATGTTTAGGATCCCCTTTAGAAGTAACTTAGTCACTTAAAATCCACTTCCATTCCCAACTGTGAGCCTTGTCCTGCAGTTAAAAGTGCTCAGCATTAGCAAATGATCAACTAACACTCACAAATGTATGTTAGAAACTGTCTTCAAGTCCTTCCTCTGCCTGAAATGCAGCAAAGCTTTGAATGCAGATTAGTCATTTTACAAAACCTCTAATCCCACCAGTTGAAACTATTTCCTTCTGTAGTCCAAATGAGGTAGATGAAAAGAACTGGTGTTAAGCATATAAGATGTGGATTTAGATAGTACCCAGTAGGTAAAATACCTCATTTCTGAATCCTGCTGTGGTTTGGAAATAGCACAGATACCAGGCAATTCAGCACAATCAAGACATGGGTAATTCTGTTTCTGAACAGCAGCAGACCTCTGGGGTACTTACAGCTCTAAGAAATATCTGCAGTTGCAAGATAAGATTGAACTTAATGGACCCAGATTTTGGGAAGTAGTATTTTTAAATTATTAGGTGCCCAAGTTCTTGGGAATCTAACTTACCAGAACACAACCTCATACAGATCCAATTTCTAGGCAACTCTACCACAGTTGTAACGGTTAATACTCTTCTGCGGTATCACTGCCCATATGCATCCTTCCCACGCATATACATGCAACTTTAATACATGAACAACATGACAAATCTTTGCAGATTTGTACTATTTCTTCCACCTAACACAGTTTATCCTTAAAAAAATTAAATAAAGAATTGGAAACGTTAATCAGGGAAGTCAGTAAAGCCCCACTAGCTACGTACTATATCTCTGTCCATTCAGCAAAGGGTGGCACGAGCAAAACATGGCTTATAATGGCTAAGATGTAGAAAAACTTTATAAATTATTATGTTTTACCAAAACTTTCAAAGAAACATACACTGATAACAGTTCTTCTCCCATTTGATACCAGTTCTTCTCCCATGAGTCAGATTATGTTTACAGAACGGAAGCTTGATAAGAAATCTAAAACATAATCCAATGTGAGAGATTACTTAGAATTAGGCAAAACAAACATACTAGAATAAGGAAGAAAGAAAGTAAATATTTTTTTTCTGCAACCTGGCCCCCCTGTAGAATAGCTACAAGGCTCAGTATTCTGAAATTTACAGGTAAAGCTGTGTGTTAATAGCTGAAGGTCTTTAGCTGGGTAACACCCACAAAACCCAGCCAGGGAACTCTAATGGTTTCAGTGGGCCCCAGATACTGCATCTTTCTTTCTGTCATTAAGTAGAACAATCAGATTCCTTCTGATGTCCCCTAATGCATTAAATATGCTGTGTTGTTAATGCCAGCAAATTAAACCCAAACCCCACAATGGCCCACTCAACTATTAGCAAAGAAGAACTTGGAGAAAAAAAAGGAATCTGATTTTCAAAAACACCATGTACCCAGAAAGATGACTTCTTTATATAGCAGCCACGCATGCTACCCTCAAAAAAGTGATTTGAAAACTAATAACTGCCAAGGTGGTTTCAAAACCAGAACCGATTTTATGTAGCCTTCAAACCTCTAATTTTCAGAAAACAAGGTGAACTCTCCATTTTGCTCAGCACTCTGGTCTGAAATGAGCTGATTACTAAGAACCTTATCAAGCCCAATCTGGAAAAGGATACGCTGCACTCTTTCATGTAAAATGCAGTGCTGTACAGCCACTCTAGTTAATTTTAGCAATCTGTAGGACATTAATCTTAGATGTGTCACTGCGCTGCAAGCTCCCAATATCAGCTCTCTGAGCTTGACTTTGGCACAGCATCTGCATGGTAAACAGGTGTGGTCCGTTCTCCATCTTTACCTTGTTCAAAACAACATTCATTTTTTATATTTGTCTAGTATTTCCACTGTAATCTATTTGCTCTGCTGCTTCAGATCTTAAAATCATCCAGACTTAGGTGTTTACAGTCAGTTTTAGGAAGACTCATTGGCATCCGCTTAAGCCCTTATCGGAAATATAGGGAACTAAACATATGTCGCCTATTGAGTAATGAAACAATCCAATGGGTAAAGTGCTGCCTCCTTCCCACCTGTGATTTAATTTTATTGAGACAAATCCAAACATGGGAAGGTCAACAGTCCCTCTGCTTTTGGAAAATAAGAAGAACTGATAAAATAATTTTTATGCTAGTTTACAGTGCATTGATGCAGGAATAGGATGAAAAATGTAGAGAGTATGGTACCTTACTACACCGCTAATACTGAAAGAATCCAAGTTCTGCTGTGGGTAGGTTTTAAAATTTCTGTTGTTGCTGTGTGTAGTCTAGACTTATGTCGCTTTAACTTGAGGAAAAGCACCTTACAGGAAGAATGTAATTGCTGATAAGACATACTTATATTTATGAACAAACACGGTATCAGTGACATGCTGCCAGCTTAATAATACACTGTTATTTTGGAGAATTAATCCCACAGCAGAGATTTCTAGGTTTAAGTGTAAGCAGGTGTATGGAGGTGAAGAGGGAATGCTGAATATAGATGATGAGGTTCCTAAAGAGAGGACAGCAGAGATGGGGAACAGAGCTTGGAGCAGTGGATTTTAAAGAGCTGGTTCTACCAGACTGTCCTGAACAGCCCTTGCATAGCATTGTTCTTGCAAAGTACAGAAAATGTAAGATTAAGACAAAAAAAAAAAAAAAAGCCTTCAAGCAATTCAATTGAAAAAAACCACATCCTTTTCAATCCATTTTCCATTCTAGGAAAAGCAAATTCAAACTATAATATCTAGGAAGGGGTGACCAGGTTTTTTAGAGCTTTTGTTAAAAATCTGCCATGGTATTTTCCTGCCAAAAACTTAAAAACTATGTTAACAGAAGAACTACTTGTCCTTTGTTTCAGATATCTGATTCCTTCTTTCTCATATACTTGAAGCAATTGATTTAAACTGTAGATTCATAGTCAGCATACTACAGGACATTAGCAAAGCGGCCTCTTGGATTATGTGAAAATGGTAGGCAAGTTGCTAGACAAGTCATTTTGACTGAACCATTATGTCTATTCCTCAAAAAAAAAAAAGAGTGAAAATCTCCTAGAGCACATTAAAACAAAGGCAGCAAGCAGCTCCTGCTTTGACATAACATGGCAGATGTTTAGACATAGCCTTCTTCCTTCCTTCCTTCAGGCAAGACAAGTACTCTCTCCTTCCTCCCCATATTCTGTCTCCAGGTTTAGTAAAAATTTAACCATACTGTAATCAGGTTTGGTCTTGACCTTTTAGAAACAGACAGAAACCCCAAAATAATCTCATTCTAACTTCACAACCCAATAATGATTTCCAGAAGGTCTGTATCTTACCTGTTTTGCAGATAAAAAACCCTAAAGCTTAGAGAGATGCTATCCCCATTACTATTGAGGAAGTCCAGTTTGGGTTTGGGTTGTTTTTTTTTTTTTCCCAAAGCATCAATTCACTTTTCTCTCCTGCAGGCCATATTACCAACTTCCTCCTTGTGTCCTCCATGCTAAACACGCAGGGAATACTACACAAGAGTAGGGGAGATTATTCCTAATCCTTGGCCAACAACACAACAAAATTACCCACTGCAATATCAATTAGTAGTGTCACGATGGAGTAAATATTGCTTTTGTTTACTGGAAATAGTGCAAAGAGTAATCACAGAGGTGTCCTGCCATATTGTGTTCCCATGGAGATGAACTGCACCGTGTCCCTCCTATCAAAAGTGGTAATAGGAAGCAATTTATGCTTGAACAGCCACTGGCCAACATTGCCTTGGAAACATATGCTTGTAATTCGTATCTTGCCCTTATAAACAGCCATCTGGCCCTTGTTATCAATTTAAAATAAAAGATAATCTATCCTGCAGATAGCAAAAAAAAAAATCCTGCTAAGCTGTTATTATGTTGTTATTGCTGGGAAATGGCCCATCTAATGTCTCACTGACAAGTGTTACGACATACATATATCCAAAAGCATTGTCAACATTTTATTTGCAATTGAAATTCAAAGTCCTTGGGAGAAACTTGTTATTGAAAACACATGGCAGAAAATACAGAGTTACAAATGAAAATAATAAACTCACCAAGCTGCTGTTAAGGTCTGGTGGTCACAGTAAAACGGAGCTGCTTTGCATCTTACTGAAGGGACCCCAACTGGTAATGAATTCCCAGGAAACACCACATAGCGTGGTTGTTATTGCTGTTATGAGCTGAAAATTAAGACGAAAGGTATTACAGAATTTCATTTTGCACAGAACTTTTCAGGAGATTGAACACAGAATTCTACATGGTTTAGCTGATTGTGTTGTTTGAAGCATATAGTATTTAACACAGTAAATCTCTTTCTTTTGTAATGGCACATGTTTAGATTCTAATCAGTACAAAAGTATAGAGGAACACTTTATACCTCTTTGGTAGCAGATAGATGTTAAGGTGCTTCATTATTTCAGTTTCCATGAAAAGCAGAGCTCCTGAGCACCTGGGTTTTCCTGACAAAAACTACTCATCTACTAACAGAGATAATACAGAGGATGTAATTGGAGGAAAAGTTTACTTTGTAATTAGCAATTGGGTAAGTAAATAGGTTAAAATTGAGAGGATTCTCTCAGTAGAAGTATGGCTTATTTCAAACCAAATTGGCTTTGTTTGCAACACTTGTTGCATTGGTTTAGCATATACATTGAGCTGCTTCCCTGAAGAATGAAGACTCACGTTTTCACCATCTTGATATAGTAAAACCAGCAAGATTTGAGCACAGAAATTCTTAATGTCCAAAATAAAAGCTTAAGGTCTACGTCTGGGACCCTAACAAAAAGTATGACCTCTCCCTGCAAACATGTGCCATGTTTATATCCTTAGATCATCGTTGCTAAAACTACACTCCTGTTATATCATTTTGCTTGTTATTATTACAGTCTGGGCTATACTGAGAGTCTTTTGTTCTGATTATAAAACGTGAAAACTGATACCCAGAACTGGAAATATTAGCACAACGAACCATATATATTCATTCATTTGTGAGGATTAGAAGACTGCTGCAACGTAACTGAAATTCAAGCAGCTGAATCTATGGCATTTTAAAACACACTGCAACACCCAATAGTATTTCTTCCTCGTTTCTTTCTTTGAAGATTTCAGTAAAATATCCACATGGAGCAGAACAGTGGCAGATTCTTGAACTTTTAACTTTTTAACTAGCAAAGAGTATTTTTGTACTGAACGGAATGTTTTGGGGAACACTATGTAATAAGGTAGGAATATGCAACTCACTTTGAGCCTAAAACATAACACCTGCACTTCTAAAATCTAATTTCCAGTGACCTTCAAAGGGAATTTGGTACTTAATCGCCCTTTGGAAACTTCCTTAGGCACATAAAATGTTGAAAAGAAAGATGAAAAACAGTAAGGAATGGGAAAACTTGGAGAAGGAAGGTCTGAGAAATCACTGGGAGGCAATTCTCTCTAATCAGACACTGAGGCAATTCATGAGGTGGGCTATGCAATTGCTGGTTAGGATAACAGCACTGTTAGCATTTTCCTTATGCCAAGGCACAAGCCACTGCAACCTATAGTGCAAGTTGCACGAAGAAACACACTCCCATGTGTTTTCTTTCAACTCTGCAGTGCCCTTTCTTTTTTTGCTAGCTAATTAGAGCCCCTTGGAGTTCATCTAGTAGATAAAAACAAGGGACAGATGAAGACCCAGAGAAACAGAAAGAAAACAAAAGGGAATGAACAGAGCCCTACAACCTCGGAGTCTCTCTGGAGAGACTGGGAGATCTTGAATATTGCTTCAGGCCAGAATGATTCAAACTAAAACTGTTTAGTAGGTTATTAAAACACAGTAGACTTAGCTTGCATGACAAATCAGAGAGCATGTTTAATAACCCTCGGAAATGTAATAGCCATGGATGTCAACTACTTAACTGATAAAATAATATTTTTTTTTATTCCGGGGGGGGGGGTGTGTGTGTGTCACTCCTTACAGCCTTTATAGCAGCTTTACCTACAGTTTTGAAGCTTAAACATTATTTTTCTTAATATGACAAGAAATTACAAAATTATTAATAACTATTTCAGTACCTGTTGAATTTTATTTATGTTTAAATTTGGTTTGGCATTCATTTCTCCGATTTGAGGAATCATTCTTGGAGGCTGGCATGCAGAAATCTAGCCCCTGTACGCTCAAGCAGCTCACTGCCTGGTTAAGGAGCAGTTTTCCTGTTCTTAGGCAATCTAAGCTACAGCTTGGCAGGAGATTTCAGGTCCATTCTGCTAAGCACGACAAAGATATGCATACCTCTACAATGGACTATGTGTGTCTCAATACCTTTTTCCATCTGAAGCGGAAAAGCACAAACAGCAACTTCTGCTCATTTTGTTTCAGATCCCAATGTATGTATGTACTGTGCAACTGCATTACGAAGCCATTACCTCGTTCAAATATTATCTTTGCAGCAGTGACTATGAAAGATGTTGCAGATTGCTGTCCTATCAGTACTGTTCTAGAAATATAAACAGCAACACAGCTATGGGGGTCTTTTTTGTGGACTGTTGTTTTCCATTCGTTTTGGCAGAGACGTGAGCTTCCAAACAAGTACTGAACTAAACCAAGTCTTTTCACATCGGTGTAGCTCACAGGCCACAAGTACAGTGAAGTATACCCAAACATCTAGACCAATAGCCTCAGATAAGTATGATAAATCACTGGAGCAGCTGTTGTCCTGCTAATAATATTTTCCCTTTCCTGTCTTTCTCCCATCTCCTGAAGCCCTCAGTGGTTTCTCACATCTATCACCAGTCACATACTTGCCTGTTCTCTGAATATTCTTGTCTACATTCATGAGAGGGAAGCAGGTCGTAGCATTCCCTCTATAGAAGCAGGCTGTGATATCTTACAACCTCTAGTTTTTGAGGGACACGCCTGCAACATCAGCAGCTGGCAGGCAGGAATATGCCGTGTGTCAGGAGCGGGAATCTGCACAAGAGCGCTTCAAATACGCTTATTTTTCAAGTAGTTTCATTTCTTGTCTGTCTTACCAGGCTCTCTCAGGGGTTCAAGCTAGAAAATAAATGTAGCATAGGTTTTTCCTGACTGTGCCTTTTCAGACGTGTGTTCATCCCTGTGCAGAGCCCAGCCTGCTGCGTACACGAAGTGCCCCTTTCATAAGGTCAGTCCCTATCCACTGTTATCTTCAACAATCCTCTAAAGCTGAAGTGGATTTTAAGTATTACCTTCTAAAAATTACTTCTCAAAACCTGCAGAGAACAACTGTGCTCCTGACTGACGCAGTACCAGTGTTACCGTGCAAATGGTACGTTGCATTTCTCTAGCATCTATTTCCCCAGGTATGTTTCCACACAAATGGGGCTCAACTGTCTAATAACTTCCATCTTCTATTCTCTTTTACCTTTCCAGAGTAACATATTGTGCCACTGTAACAGAGATAAATGATGTAAACTAATATACTTTCTAACGACTCACACAATTTGCCAGAAAAAAAGGCCAAATTAACTATTCTGAGAGCATTTGATAAAGAGAAGCTTCAGGGCTGCGGCATTCAAAACCACTGCAGAGCTCCCAGTAACTCAAGACTGAGTGTAATATACAATTTTCAGTGAGTGAAGTGATATATAATACACTTAAGCTTTGTAGACAACGTTTGAAACATTTCTTAAATAGCTTTTACAACTGCTATTGCATGATGAGCTGGCAGCTTTTCTTGCCATACAGAGTCCTGCCATACTATTCCTGGCACTTAATCCCCATTTGTTAAAAATACAGGTTCTGCTTTAAGATAGTCTTTAAAACATGAGATTAAAAGGAAACAAGTATTCTCACTTTGTTTGCAGAACTTTCCGATTGAAAGGCTTTTAAGCTTTTTTCACCGTTAGTCATGAAAGCTAGAAATGCACTTTAGTTTTGAAAAAGAAAGCTGAGATTCTCCAGGTGCTGGCAATTGCAGCTTTAAGCTAAATACCAGGTACTAGAAAATAACAGCACATAGAGGGCAATCTGAGGCTTCAAGATAATATTTGCTTTACTAGTTTTTGATGCACAGATAAAAGATCCACTCAGCAGGCTTGGGAAGTACCATTAATATCCCCCTTTTTCAGTTGAGCTGTAGCTGTCTAAAATAAAGGTAAAGCAGTAAAAAGGTTTAAAAATTGCACCACTTCTTCCTCCTGCTTTTCTCTTTTCTTAATTTCACCTTGCTTCTGTGAACGCATACAGCTGCTTAAGCAGGGTGGAGAGGGCATAAGAGGCTAGAGAGGTTAAAAGGTTGTGATCTGTAAGCAAAGTAGCACTGATCAAACCACTTCTGAGTGGGATGCTCTTGCACAGGTGTCACTGGATCCATAAAGTGCAAGGTAGGAAATAACCAAGAAGTAACTAATGTATTCATTATGATGTCGCTTAAGAGGTTTCAGGGTCTCCAACTAGATTTGGTGAAGTGCTGTGCCCACCTCAGCTAGAGCAGCTGGCAGTAGTTTAGCTTCCCTTATTGTACCAAAACAAAAGTTTGAAACAAAAACATGCTTGGGAATAATTCTTGGGGCGGGGAGGAAGGTTGCACAGAGCCTTTTTTTGTACATATCTCAAGCACAAGGCAAAAGTGGTCAAGAGTTGTATCCCAACAATGCAGATAGGAGGAAGGGGGAGAGACGCTGTCCAGAGCTCTCCCAAGAGAGCGCAGAAAGCCTGATGGGGAAAGCTGCAACAAGGCAGCAGGACCAGATAGTTTAATCCCTCCTTCCCCTTCTCACTGCCTTTGGTGCATCTCTGAAATTTGTTCAAGTACCAGCTGCGAGATGGAGGAGGACAGTTCGGGATGTAAACAACTGGGACTCATCATGATATGGTTGCCGTGAGTATTCAAACAACTGGGTAAATAAGGGACAAAACTAAGGCAAAGCAACACAGGAACGGAGGGCAGCTTTGGGGTTTTGGATGTTGTGAGACAGTATACATATACTCACACATTTTTTGCAGCTCTGTAGTAATATTTTCCGTTCAGGCTGCAATGAAACACTGAAATTCAGTCTGCTGCACCGCGGAGCTGTTGCAGGCCCACCTCTATGAAGCCCAGCGTTAGTATGCTCATACTCTCTGAAACCAGACACCTAAATGTGGGTTGACGACTGCTCTCACATTCTGTATACTTAGCCCAGCGGAAGTTTTATTTGTATTTAAACACCCTGAAAGAGGATGCCAACCAGTTAGACACTGTAGAATCTTCCTCCCACTGCAAGAAGCTTCTTGCAGGATTAATGCACAAACTCAGCTCCGTGGGACAAGCTGTGCCGCTAGTTGAAGACATAAACAAACCAGAGCACACAGACAGCCAGGAAAAAGCTCTCACAACTGTCTACCCTGAAGCACTGATCTAAACAGCTCAAGCTACGAATGTCCGAAACATCACTAGGGTTACAGACCATAAAAAGAGATGTTAACTGTAGGTGCCTCAGGATAAATTCATTCCCTAGAGATAACACAGAGGATCCAGTAATGCTGTTAGTCCTCAGCGGTTTGGCAGAGAACTTAAGACGTATGAGACTGCACATAGGTTTCCAGGCTCCCCTGCATTATTTCTTCTCCTGGGCATTATTGGCCAAACTACAATCCAGGAATGATTTTTCTTTCCTTATGGTGCTAGGCCAAAGGGTAGAGCCACTTCGGTAGCGCTAAAGCCACAGACTTCCCTGCATAACACTTCTCCTTTGCATGTTTCGCACAAGAGGGTGATGCCTTCTTCCACAACAGGAAACAAGCCGGAGCAAAGGGCACATTTCTACTCTGCTCTGAGCGTAAGTTAACCATCCCTTCCCCCATATTTGTGTGTTATAATTAAAAAATAAAGCAGTAAGTACAAGTTGCTACTGATTGAAATAGCTTCCTGTTTCCATCTTGTAGTTTCCCACTTAAAATTGCCACTTGAAAAATAAAGAGAAGGAAAAGAACTTCTCAGAGATTGTGGTTTTTTTCACATGGGACAGGCTAGCTCTTCCTAAGCCTGTACTTAGCTTGAAATTGTGCTATGTTTTAGAAAGATAAACCCAGCAGCTGATTAACAAATGCTGCTCTCATCCTGAATTACTCAGAAGCTCTGTAGAGGTCACATTAGTGCCAAATAAGATGGTTCTAATCAGGGGTATAACAGCAAATAGATTAGTTTATAATTAATGCAAAATTAAGTGGTCATCAGGGATGCTGATTTAAGCCTCTTGGAAGATAACAGAACACAATTTCAAACTCATTCTCTCTTTTCAGCACCTGTTGAAGAAAGTTGTCCCTAACATGCGTGGTGAGAAAGGTCAGAACTTAGGGCACGTTTGGTAGTATCTTGCTGAGTTTAAAAGCTTCAAGTACTATGACTTAGCAAAAGCTCATTTTCTATTTCCAGGTCTTGATCCTCCCCTGTGGACTTTTGTCCAGTCTGACAAGATCAGCCTGGTCCCACGCAATGGCCTGCCAAAGCTCACAGGCTTCAGCACTGTTATTCTGCTCCTCCAAGCAACGGTTTGGGACAGGGCAGTTTACTGGATAAGCCCAAACTAATAGAGCTATGCTTTCACTTACGCAGCTGCATTTCTAGGGCAACTCCACCAAAAATGGATTTTCATCAGTTTAATACAGAGCAGAGTTTGTTTTCTAGAAAGGAAGGGAAGCTAGTGGCTTCCCTTCTGCACAGGAGGTGTTTCAGGTGGGGAACCATTTTCCTTGACATGGTTTACACCAGGGTAAACCTACAAGGCAGGGAAGGCTGGGAACAGGAGAATTGATACCAGACTGAGGCGTTAGAGCTTAAGGAGCCAGGAGATGAGCTGACCGGGCGTTTACTTCAAGCAGATTCAAGAAATGCAGCTTGGATTTGCTATTTACACGATCCTTGCTGGGGCCAAATCATGTACACAGCCTGGTAAAAAAAATTAGTTATCTGATAACTGTGAACTGCATGAAACTGAGCAGACAATGTGAATGTGCCCCCAGTCTGCTTTTGTGAACTCCCGGCGTTTTTAGCTTGAGAATATTTTTGCACTTACTTGCAAACAGTTTTGCAGTTTGTATAGATCCCATTTGAATGATATGTAGTTCTCTCCGAACACAAACAATCTTAACATAAGGTTACAAGAAGCTTCATAAATTTCTAACAACCATGTGGGAGATTTGTTGGGCAAAATCATGTAAAAATTAGTCTAAATTACATTTTGGAGCTGGACTCTTGAGGGAGTGACTGACATGTCAATTAGAAATAGTATTTCTAAAAAAAAAAATTCAGTTAAAAGAACACAACCATTCACATCTGCAAAACACTACTCCAGATCTTTTTCAAATCAGCTGTTTAGTCATTGTAACCTACTGGCTGACATACTGGGGGCATAATATGTCATTGCTTTTAGTCCAGCTCCAAATGAAATGGTCACAAAACATATCACTGTGTTTTTTGGATACAGTCTCAGAGTAGACTTACCTAATCATTCCAAATAAATGCACTGGAGACTGAATTACCACTGATCCCTAAACGTGGAAGCACAACTACCTACTACTGCCTACTCTCTAGAATGTCTCTTTCTTGTCCTAAATTAACCCAAATCTGTCTTTAAAATATTGCACCACATCCTGCATTTTCATATAATAAATACTGATTAAAAACTCCCAGGGAAAATTTAAAAAAGTTCTTGTTTTCATAGCTGCAGGACACCAATTAATGAAGAAAAGGAATGCAGGTCACCTGAGAACTGCAAAGATACGTTGCCAGTAATGACAAGGAGAACATAATGCAGATCACCAGATAAATCATACTCTTGAAAATTCATACCCTTCACCAATTTCAGTAATTGCTTTTTTTGCTGTACCTGTATAACCTGGTGCAGAGAAAAGAAATGTCATTACTTACAAAGGTAGGCATGGAATTAGGCAATGAAAATAACAGCTGTAAAACAGACTAGCTGGCCACCAAATACTCCTCTGTACAGATACCGTCCTATGTTCCCATGGGTCTACATAACTTGCCAGCGTAGACACAGTCCTTCTCTCTGTAGAGGTACTTATCTTACACGTCTTAAACTAAGTGGAAGAGGAATTAAAAATCTTGTACTATTCCACGACCAAAAACTTAAAGCCTGCCTGTAAACCTTTTCCTTAGCTGTCGAACTTTGCGTATTGGGCTTTGTTGTCATGGCATTCACCTATTTCTAGTTAATCTAGTCTGTAGTTCACCATTTCGTAGTTCACTTGAGGTGAAAGAAGCTCCTGTCAAGAAAGTCACAAACGCCTATGGTATCACTTCTCTCACACTAAGGACCTATTCACGTAAATAAGGCCTTTTGCTGGTTTTCTGCATGAGATAAATTCCACTTGGAGCACATTTCACCAGTAGGCTGTTGTGTTTAATTTAGGACAAAATTTTTCTGCTGTCCACTGCATTTAAATCTGGATCTATATCTCCTGTACTTCAAATGATGCCTATAGATTGCCAAAAAAGATCTTGGTCTCTTGTGATTGTTTTACTGCACACAGAGCAACCTGGCTGGGCATTTTACCATTTTATTCCTCTTTGTAGTTACAGAACATTTCATTTTCCTATCTCGTGGAAAAAACAGCACTAAACTACCCAAAACTTAAAAAAAGAAATTATTTGCATGTCAGTAATCACTTGTGTGCAACAGACCTCTGTACCCAGATGACAAATACCACTCTAGGCTCTAAGTGATCATTATCAGTCAATTTTAGAATTAGAGTAAAAGCGCACTAGGAGCAAAGCCGTCACTAAAATACTGAAATAACGTAGGACTATATGCACTGTCAATTACTTGCATGATAAAAGAACGTATCAGAAGCAACATGTGGAGAGTAATCTCTCCAAGTTTACAGCTCAGCTCAAAGACAGAATATATAAATTTTTTTCATTAGTTTCAAGATTATTAAAAAATGCTTCCCCCGTGCTGCATTTATGAGGAACTCATAGGAAGGTATAACAACCAGCCTGCTGAGCATGCCATAACTTGTTAGCCCTACTGCCACTATAATAAACACAGTTTAATTCATAATGATTGAAAAAATTAAATCTGTATTTTAGTAGGAGATTGAAAACTGAATGTCAAAGAGAAAACAATCATAAATACACTCTGGTTCTGGTTACTCCAGGCCTACTTTATGGGAACAAGCTTCTCTATCAACCACATAATTGAGAGCAAAACTTTGGGTTTTCTTAGACTCATCAGCTGGAGAATTCACAGATAATCAAGGCATATGAATTTGAACAATTAACATCATTCCATTTTCCAGAGTCTTGTGTTACTGCACAGTCTTCATTTTTTAGATTATTTGGTTCTCCAGCATTCCAGTTTCTGTAAGTTACAGCCCCTCCATTCAGCTACTTGAACCTGCCTTCAGTCTGTTCATCAGATATCCCCATATAAGCTTGCTTTGAAGGTCTTATTAAGTCTTAAAGCTGTATTCTCAGCCTCATTCCTAGGAGAGGCAAGTGCACTTCCAGCTTTTGCACAAAGGGATCTTCCATTGTCAAAAGTATCTTCTTTTCCAGTTGAGACAAAGATATTTTTTTTTTTTTACCAATACTCTGATGTTCTTTAAAATCAAAGCTAGAAACAAAAGTGAACATAATTGTATTATACCAAAAATTGATCACGCTATAGTTATTTAACCATATCACAACTGTACTTCAGAATTAGCTAATACTAGCTATAAACAGACTATTCATTGAAGCAGTAGGCAGAATCCAACAGAAGTCAAACAAAATAGACACCTGGAAATATCAAGCCCACACTTCAAGAAAACTCTAATTTCATAATAAACTGGATCACAAGTCTTGTTCTAATGTTTTTCATTTCCAGTTCATATACTATTACAGCTCTTGAATCAGGATCTGAAGGAATTCACACTCAAATTGCAAGCATGACAAAATAGCTTGCCAGGTTTCAATGCAAAAATCACAGATCAATTAAAAACATACAAAGGAACTGAATTGCAATTAGGAGATCTTCTGTACCCATCAGCTTTATCACAGAAACCAAAGCTGAGGGACTGTAACGAAAATCAGGGTTTAAAGCAACAGAGCAGAAAGAGAAGACATAGGAACAGCTTTAGCGAGCCTGGGAAACTGAGTATTTCTCCAGAAAATATAAATTATCTTCGGAGAAGTAGGAATATATGGCTCACATGCTTGACAGGCTTTCATGAAAAGCCAATGGAAAGTGAAGCTCTTGTTCATTTAGCAGATAAAACTACTAGCAGCAATTCTTTTGAAACACAGCTGCTTTCTTTAATGGGCGAGTTATTTTATTTTATCATCTCTAACAGGTTTCTAGGATTAGTGTGAAGGGAGTCTACCACCTTATAACAATGATACAAAAACTGGGACATAGGCATAAGTAAATTTTCTCCTGATGTTGTGGGAATGGTACCAGCACAATCTTTAGTGGGCAGGGAACCCCTGCTACGCTCCTGCGCCAGGTAGGACTTCCACAATAGCTTCAGACACCCTTTTCTAGTGTCCTGATACATGAGCACAGGAGGACAAAAGGGAGATGGCTGAAGAGATTACTGCTACCAGCTGTTCAGCCTCTCCTTGCTCTTCAATTTCTTCCCCCAGTTTCAGGTTACTTTCAGGCTTTACACACAACTATGGCTTCAAAGTCATGCTTTCTCCAGGGAAGACACCCCCTTGGAAGCATGGCCAGCAGGTGGTGCGGAGCTGTACGATTTTATTGTGCTGATGCTCGTGAAGTGGTAAATTGCAGCCTATGTAATTTCCTCCCAAGTTAATTTAAGAACAATGAAGGACCTTGTGCTTTTTCTAATGCGCCATTTGTACCAGGGCTAGTAGTGCACTGATGAGACAGTCTTTGAAAGTTTTCACACAGTATCTCTTGAGAAATCACTTGCAGCCAGGGCCAGGCAGACAACATCCCAATCCTTGTCTACTCACAGAAAATTATTTAGAGCTGAGGCAGTAAGAGAAATGTAACGCAATGCTTAAAGCACAAGCACCCAGACAGCAGCAGCTGATCCCACAGTCCAAGTAACCAAGCCCCTGCCCTGTATGTTGGCAAAGTGATCCTTAAAGTTTGGCAGGTCAGTTCAGGAAGGACGTACTCAGTGAGACAACATTTAATTAAGGACCATCTCCCGTGAGCAGCACAAGAGAAATCTGTAATATTTGTTTCAACCTGCTGTTTTCAGTCCCTTCTCCAGCACAAGCATGTCCATCATTTTACCAAGCCAAAAAGAAAACTAATTAATGATTGGACCTTACCTTTTTTTGAATCTATCTAGTCCAGCCTCCAAAATATGTACTTTTGTTTGCAAAGCGGTTACTCGTCTCTGCTGGTCATCAGGTATTCTAACTAGGAGTTAAGGGTGTTATTTAGTAATTTATACTAAAATGACTAATTTATATTAAAATGACCACACAACAACTGTCTCTGAGATGCTTAGCTCTCCTGTAACCTGAAGCCATGAGAGAGAGCTATTTGGTTTCCAGAGCAGAAACCACAGGCCATGTTGCAGATTTGTTCCATGGGAATTTGTCCCACTGGGAGAGCCTTATCCCTGACTGGGCTGAATACTTGGGTGGGCTTTGAATTCTCAGGGCTGCCAAAGTCATCTTCTATTCAGAGGGAAAAGTCCAGTTCTCAAAGGCAAAACACACATGTAAACATTTTTAAATTAATTAAAGTTGAAGTAAAAAACACACGAACAGGCAAAGAATGAAAGAAAAAATGCTGTTTACAGTATGAGATAGAGGGTTTTTTATTTCACTCACAGACAACTATACTAGTGACTCATTCCGGACACTTCCCCCCCCCAGTTATGTTGGTCAACTCAACTCCTATGTAGCAGACTGTTTATCTTTCTGCTCCTCACACTTCCAGGAATCACAGCTTTCCTCAAATGATGTTATTAGAATACCGGACATTAACACAAATATTTTTTGGAAAATATACTAAAAGGTTGAAAACCAGTTTAGAGAAACACGAGAAATTTATTTCTTACTTCCATGTTCTCCTTTTTCTTTTTCTCCTTTCTCTCCTTGTGGTGCTAAATTTCCTTCTATTTCCAGAGGTCCTACTTTTCCAGGGAAACCCTGTAGACTTCTCAATCCTTCTCCTGGAGTTTGATTTAAAATAAAATGGTTTAAAAGTTTTCTTTTTCTCCCACTGTGTTTTCTTAGTCCTTAGAGAGAGTACCAAACACTGACTCGTCCTATTTTTCTTTCCCCCCAGGAAAATAAAAACATCTCAGGAAAATGAAATTGTTTCTGTGGAAAGCTTCATTTGCTAGGAAATGCATTACTTTGATGAAAAATTCTTTACTACACCTCCTTATGGTACTGAAAATCCAATGAAATAAATGCTGTCTCATGTTATTGCAGAGGTACACATGCTCTAAAACCAGAAAGCCAACATACTTCAGCTGTAATCCAATCAGACATCATAGTATATGATCTAGAAAATGAGCTAAATCATAAGATTAAGGATATTTCTGAAGCAGTTTGTTGAAACACATAGTGCTGGCTTTACTTATTTCAACTATGAAGTTGTAGAGGGTGTACTGAGGGTATGTGGACCAGAAAATGTCTATACAGATTATCAATATATGCCACTGAAATTTTATGTCATAGCTCATATCAAGTGGTATTGATAATGATGGGACTTGGAGGTTGAAAAGCAATTATATAATTCCAAGATATGTGGTATATACATGATAACACAGACAGAATACAGTAAGAATGTACTTATGTTCCATAAATACATTCCATATGTACTTACTAAGTGTTTGGACAGAAACTATGATTTGGCAACTTGGGAGAGCCGGTGACTTGGTTCTACCACATGACAGAAAACACTTGCTGATCTATTTGCTGTTTGCAGCAGTGCATGAAAAATGTTCCCTAACTGACAAATCATGCCTGGGGGCGATTCTGTTGTTGGGACTTAGTGACTATGAAGCAATCAAGTTATGACCATCAGATTAGTAGCCAACTCTAGCAAGCATGATTTCTGGTTTTGAGAGCTGGCCCCTGGAAAGAAAAAGCAGTAATCATTTAAAGGGGTGTCGTAGGAAACTCTGTAAGTGATTCAGAGTACAAATGGTACAATCAGGTTAAAATCTCATTACAACTCTGTTTTATGGGCTGCTGTGAAAATGTGTTGTATTTTTTTTATTTATTAAAAGCCAAGTGTCTAGAGTAGCATTATAAACGTAGAAAGCATTTTCAGCTTCCTGAAATTGTGCAGAGCCTACAAAAGGTTAACAGGGCAGAAGGAAAGGAGAGAAGTAAAAATACGGAATGAAAGAATGAAGGAGGGATAAAACAAGACTAAAGGGATGACAAGGAGTGTCAAAAATACAATATTGCTAAATGGTCATAGCTCTATACCTGGTTCTCCCTTTCCACCTTCAGGACCAACTCTTCCATTTCTGCCTGGTAAGCCGTTGACTGCAGGAGCACTGCACTGAATTCCTGGGTAGGAATAAATTTTCTCTTCAGGTTTGCCTGTGTTAACTGAACTTATTATCATCAACACTGAAAGCCAAAGTACCGCGGCATCGAAAGGCTGCAGAAGTGTCATTGCTAAGTCCACAGGCCTGTGACAAATCAAGCAGAGCCATTTCAGAAATTTCTCCTTTTACATCATTTTAAAGGGTTGCCTAGGAAAGAGTTGCCTACATTGCCTAGGAAATACACTCCCGTCTTCAGCCAAAAGACCAAGAACAAGGGATAGTGTCTGAACCATTTCATCGAGCCTCTGATTGTATCTTCATGTATGGAAACCAGAAGAGAAACAACCAAGCTTATAAGAATCTGAAAATCTCAGGGTGTAATGAAAATACCTAATATAGCAAAAGTCATCAGTCTCACCTTGCTGCAAATCCATTTCAATGTTTTGTTCATTGTATGTCTAAATTCAAAGCATTTCTCTTTATGCCAAATGAGTCATATAGTATTCCAGTTTGGAATGAATCCTGAATTCTCCAGCTATTCTGTTTCTGCTGTGACTCTTTTTTCCACAGCTATCAGGATTGCTGTATGTCTAAGCTTAAAGTGATTAAGCTGTTTCTCTTGAGAGCATCTCCACTACTAGCAAATACCCATAGCTTAAAGCTCAAAAAGCTTAAGCGTGTTCAAGTAGCAATGATCTGACTGCCTCCCGATTTCTCCTTTCAGACCTTGTATATCAATGATACATTTCTTCCTCAGTATTACACCTCAGAGCTAAAGTCCTCTTGGATCCCAGGCCTGCAATACTTTGCTGCCATCTCTGAGCAGAGCAACAATAACAGGCAGTAACATCATAAAGTAAAGCTCCACGTGACGTTCTGACAAGTTGCACCACAGTAATTGTCCTTGATTTTAATATGAGGATCAAATTTGAGACCATCATGTCCCATGTATTCTGTGTTTAACTGAAAAAAAAAAATGAAACTACCACAAACATGAGATGACAAACTTTTATAGTACATAAGCCACATACTAAAGTCAATTGGCCTTATTTTCTACCACTTAAAATGAAAAACAAGCCTAAGGAAGCACCATTTGGTTGACAGATTGGGTTAAGGAGAGAAAATCAAATCCAGCATGAATTTTGCTAGTCACCTCAATTATTTCTCTTTATTTTAGGCTTCAGAAAAGATTACCCACAGAGAGCAGCTTCCCCTGTCATGTTTCATCTCATAAAGTACAATATAAAGTCTAATCACTAGGATATTATTGTAAGAACATTATCCTTAGGAAAAAAAAGCAGAGTTTAAGAAGTACCACTTTTCTATATACTACTTTGTGCTTCCTCCATTAGGCTCACATCAAAATGTGGGGCAATGGCATACACCAAAATAAAATAAGGAAAAGTATTTAGCTAACTACTATAACAAGACTTGAATCCTGGTTTATATTTCTTATCCAGCTTCATGGATTCAAGCCAGTTCTTAACCGCCCTCTAAGGATTTCCTTCTGCTGAATTTTTATACTGTGTTATTACCCAACACCAGGGAAGTTGACATTGCTGCTGTCTCCCATGAAGGCAGCAAGACAAAGCTCAAAATAATGGCATAATAAAAGAAAACTTGAAAACAAAATGTTAAGTTCTCAAAGAAGTCTCCTCCCTACAGAGATCCTTTGCTGGTTTTGCCTGCCAGGAGCTAAGATCTATTTACCTCCAATGTTTTCCAAGCTGACCACCCCAATCCTTTATTCTAGGAGCGCTGAAGTGCCTGTCTACTTTTGGCAAACAGGTGGCAGGGTTTCCCAGCTATGAAATCACTTCCCAAAGAGACTAATGATAATTTGTACCAACAATGGTTTAGATAAAAAAGCAAAACATTCCAGATTTCTCACAAAAATGGACTAAATCTTAGGGAGCTGAAATAGAAAAAAACCCAGGTTTTGCAATCCATATTTATATTTAGAGAAGGTGGAGAATCACACTAAGTGTGGATGTAATGACAGTCCTCAGGTCCCAAGGCTTACACAGTTGCAGACTTTCTCAGCAGAGAGATCAGAATTAGGCCTTGAAAGATGCCATGAACCTTTTATATTTAGGAGGTAGCTAGTTCTGGAGGTCCTATTTTAACACATAGATCTCAGGTAATTCTTTTGTTCCTCCATAAAATGTTCTTTAGGACATGATTCACCCAATGCAGGTAACAGCAGGGAAGGGATCCTGTAAGAGGCAGCAGGGAGTGTTTGTTCCAGACCTAGTCTTGGAGGTGACAACTCTGAGTCATCAGCCTGAAACCCAAGAATCTGACAGCACAGGACAGCCCTATTGAAGTCAAATAGTAGGGAAACTGCTCCTCAAAAGCAGATAGTACTTTTATACAGAGAATACTCAGGGACAGAATGCTATTATACTGACAGATTACATCCTGCTAACAGTCCTCCCCATCAGCTTGGCATGCCCCGGTAGGGCAGCCTACAAAAGCCCTTTCTAATTGGCACATCTGCATCTGCACTTGCAAGGATTGCATGGCCTCAGTATGGTCAAATCCTTATCACAGCAAAAGAGATCTTTACTTACCAACACCTTCACTTGATCAGTACACAGTGAAACTGTTATCACACCACTGGCTTCCCTGACAGCCAGCACAACAGAACGTAGTAGAGAAGAAATGGAAGAGAAACCTGCTGGGTTTTCACCATGAGGACAAGCCTCCCAAGAGAAAAAAAAAAAATCCCCTACATTTCTACTAAAAGCTGTAATTTTGTGCTTTATTTTAGAAAGAGGTTGCTTGCTGGCTTATCTCTGTCTTGCACAATCCTAATGATTGCCTACCTCAATCTTACCACCCCTATTTACAGGTACTGCATATGACGTTCTTGGAGTGAGCCCTTTGCTCTTTGCTTGGCCTTGGACATACATTGGCTGTGTTACAGTATAAATGCACAACCAAAAAAACCAGAACAACTGCAGGCACTGAAAGTTTTGACTGTAAGGTTTTTCCCCTTTATTCAGTCAATGGATTAATTTTTTAATAACCTAGGAGAGAGAACGATATTTGAGGCTTGCTTGGCTGCAGTGACTGCCTTTCCTGCAATGTACTCTGAATTATCCCTGGAAAAAACTTGGCCAACTCAAACATACCCATTTATGTTTAAAAATGGGATGTGGGATTTGGAAAAACAACATGGGGTGAAGGAATATATCTTTAAACTTTTAAGTAAATCACTTACTACTTGTCTTCCTATAATGCTAGTGATATAGTTAGGGATTAGAATAAACTTCTCAACAGAGCTTGCACTGTCCAGCTGGCTATGGTACCATTGTGTGGACACAAAAAGTACAGTAGCAAGAATAGCGTGTGGGATATAGCCACAGATAGCTCAGCAAAACTAATAGCATAAAATATAATGCTGAGGAAGAGATGTCTTGGGCAATTCTGCTTGCAGAAAAATTTCCTTACCCAGAGAAAGGTCTGTTAGACATCTCCAGCTGCAAAAACCAATTCAAACTCTCCATTCCTGCAGCAGTGTCAGGAGTGATTTTGTTCCCAAGATCCCATTTCTGGGGCTGTTGTTCTCTGATGTGGTGGCATCAGATAGAGATGTTGTAGGCTGTCAGGCTGCCTTTGTATCTTTCCGGTTCAGGAGCTGAAATAAATTTAGTCTCACTAAAAATAAAATGAAAACATCAGTTCAGAGCAGTTCTATTTGTCAGCCATGATTTGATAAAAACATTGTAGAGCCAACATCATTAAACAGATATTTGGAATTAGAGATTTTTTTTTTTTTTAAATAGGAAGCTGAAATTTCCACACTAACCTTTGCCAATTTGGCCAAGAGCCAAATGTGGTATCTATGTGCTGTCAACACATGGCATTCAGGGCTCATCTTGCAACCCTGTAACCCACAAAAATGTCTGGTTTGTTGAATGTCTGTTGAACTTCCCTGAAGGTTGCTTGCCTGCAAAAGCAGAAGTACAAAGCAGATAGGATTCTCAGCAATTTACCCACCCCTAGGTTCTTGCCAGGTCAGGACACCACATCTTGCTGAAACATAGTTTATCACACAGTAGAAATTTTATTAAGCTGTGGCAAACCCAGCATGCTTATATGTGGTATCCAAACCTACAGAATTATTGCAAATTCCTGCATCAAGTGACAAATAAAATCATCAGGGCAGCTCTCTTAGTACTCAAACTGGGAATCAGGGAGAACCAAATAATTCTAGAGGAAGGGGAGGCTGCGTGAAAACAAGGAGATAGAAAATGAAATTACAAATCCAGTGAATAATTTGTGAATACTGAGTTCCTCACTATTTACATCCTTGAATGTTCCTTCTTTCTGCATATCACTCATATGGGGGAATGGTCTTACGTCTGGTTGCTTTTTGATATATGGTGCAGCTCTCTACAGATTTCCTTGGAGAAGCGAGCAGCTCAGCACATGAGAATGCTCGGCTTTTGAAGTTTCAAACTTGCCTATGGAGCCATCAGTTTTGAGTATTCCTCACCAGCAGCAACATCATATGGGAATAACAGAAGCAGGAGCTATATCCAATTATTTTCATCACAGCATAGCAGGGTGACAGCTTCTAGACACTTGCAAAAGAATATATGGCTAAAGCAGTGGATAGAAATGCACAGCTAGCTCATTGATTCACTTTGATGTCAGACCAACAGAGTGCTCTTATCCCCAAACCAGGAGTTTACAAAGTATTTCAAACTTTTCATTGAGACAACTAGAGTCAGGATTAAAGACTTTTGAAGAACAAACACCTAGGAATAACCTTGTTTCAGAAAAATCTCCGACCAGGCATTATGGAGCACCATTCTTAATAGGTGCTCATACAGAGAGTTTAATTAGAGGTCTTAGAAAGATATAAAGTGGAAGCTGACCTGTGCAGGATCTTTTTCTGCTGAATTAGTAGTGATTTGTCCCTTGCCTGTGTAACCTACCATGCCTCCGTACTTCTGCACAGTAAGAAGGAGCGGAGCTGAAGCTCTTCATCTATTTTTTTTTCACTTGTCAGCCTGCCGCAGAGACTATGCAGATGAACCGTTGCTTCCCATTTTGGGCTAGTACCCTGCATCAACCCTCAATAACGATAAAATCTTTGGATGTCCTGTATCTGCTCTATAGAGTAACAGCAAGGTAAAAGTATCAACTGCTTATGAGAGAATGAAATTTATATAGCAGGCCACACTAGGAACAATGCCGTAGTAATAATACAGATAAGTAGGAATAGGAATAATACTGTAAAGATTATTACAGAGTCTCACTCTTTTTTCATGGTAGAAATTAGCATGTATAATACTCTGAGGTCATGTCTATGGATAAAAATAAAGACCTAAACAACCAGATCCCAGCAAGTTTCCAGTGGACATTAATGAGAGTCAGATATTCTTTTGATTCATTTTTCTGTCCCGGGCCAGCCAGCTGACAAACTAGGAACAAAGTGGAATTTTGTACTACCTTCCCCTCCCTCAAAGTTTAAATGACTGCATATTAGTCTGGGCCTAAGCTTATAAACAAAAAACTATTCCTATTTCTTATTAAAAACAAACTTTGCAGAGGTGCTGAGTCTGTATTCTGTAGTTTGCAAGACCAAGCATACAATCTTTACAGAAGCTGTAAAAGAGTGAGACAGTTCTGAAGCAGACCAGACCAAAAAAAACCCAACCAACCTGCTTGACTCCGAGGAAGTTCTGTTTGAGATTCAAAGTTCACAGTTCACACAGGACCCCTCACTCGGGGTACTGACTATTAAGAACACACGTACTGAGTTTCTCTTTTGAAAATTTGCAAACTGAGCTTCCTGTCACCTGAGCTAAAAGAGATCTGAGCTTTCAAAGCATAAGATTCAGAAAGAAGATAACATCAAGATGCTACTGTTACTGTCCCTAGTCAGCTGTTCTGCTTTACAGTCAAATTTTTACAATGAAGGTAAAGTCAAACAACTTCTATCTTCACCTTCATAGAGATTTAAGGGAACTTACCTTATACATTTGTAACGTATCTGTGTATGGGCCATCCATCACTCAAGAAAAGTTTTTATCCAGCCACCAGGTCACTTTTCACCCAGCTTTCTGTTTGACTTCTGCAAAGAATGCATTGCTTAGTGCAACTGGAAAAATAAGCACAGTGTAAAATCGTGACATATTTACACCTTTATATTTAAGAGCAGCTACAATCTTGTCCCAACATCAGAAGAATTAGAGAGCTAGAGAGACAGAGGATTTCACAGGTTTTTTTCTGCTCCAGCATTCCCATATATAAAGATAAATTACAGTGCTTCACAATAAAACCACAGTTTACACCTTGATATTTACTCAACTGAATCAAACAAAAAATATGCTGATGCTTACATGGGTGTATGGTGCCAAACTCTTCAGTGCTATATTGCTCTGTACAAGAAGTGGTTAAATGTTGCCATCAAAAAGTAACAAGACAAAAAAAAATGCCATTCGCACAAAGTTCAGAGCACATAATCTAACTATTGGGCTAATGTGGTTTATAGACTAAAGAGGAAATTTTGCTCTTGATTAATCTTGGAGGTACAGGAACCTTCACACTCTTCTCCTTTGCTTTTCTTTCATCCACTGTAAATGAAACATGAACGGAAGGGTGTTATTTTCTGTTCAGACTGGTTCAAACACATGCCTTTTCTTGATGCTTAAGGGCTCATAAAACACCATGTCCGATTTCCAGCTTTTCATTCTAGCCACAATAGAAGATGCAGAATGGCATCTTTTGCCAAAGTTGGATGAGTTGTTCACATTTGGTCAAGTAAAGACTTCGAGGGTTCTCTTCATGTTGCAACAAAAATTTGTGAAGCAAAGTCCTCCGCAAGCATGCAACAGCTGTAAGCACATTTTTGCTTCTTAATTTAAGTCACATTGAGAAATGTTTTGTGAAGATTGAGCAAATGAGAATACAGAAAAGAATCCCACATAGATTTAGTAATACAGGGTAGAGTCTGTTCGCACTGAGAATTCTTTAATATGCACAGCAAAGCTTGCGAACCACGGTGTAGTTACTGAGGTTACCTACTGAGATTATGGGATCAATGAAGTCCCTACACTTTTTCATTATTTTTCTTATGTTTCAGCAGGATTTTGCCTTTCTGTTTCTTAATGTTAATGTTTTTAGAAAAGATTCAAAGTCTTTGGGAGGGTCCAAAGCACAGCTGATCCAGAAGTACTTAATATGGGAAACAACAGATGCTAACTAAGCAAGGGAAAGCACAACCAATAATGAATAAAGTGGCCTGTAAGTGACCTCTGGTGGACAACAAGAACAGTGTTAAATTTTTTGCTTTGTATTTCTCAGGAGAGTAGTTTATCCATTTAACCAGCTTACATCCATCCAGTTGAATATTATCTAATATTACACAATTATCAAAGACATTTTCCACTTGAACCAAAAGTATTTCATTCAAAAAACTGGAAACTAATACAGGAATGGTGAAGTTTTGAATCCTAAACTTTAAAAGCCTCTGTAACAAGAGGGATTCTTGACTGTTGCATATATACCATTAACACTATACCATTAATAAAGTGAAGCTAAGGCAATCTTTCAGGTGATATAAAACTCAGAAGCAATTTCAAAGGGAACAGAGTGGTCCTTTGAGGTCATGTCCGTTGTTCCAAAAACCACCAGCATTTCCCAGGTTGGGTGAGGTGATGGAATCTGGTTCTTCCAGCACATGCAGGCTGCCAATCGCAGCCACCGTACTCAATCATAAGAACTTTTACAGCTATGCACTACAATACAGAATGTACCCAAGGACCTTATCCTATTCCCAACTAAGTATTTTCTGAAGAGAATGGTAAGCTTGGGAATTCATTTTGATCTCATGGCTGGAAGAGGCTTCCAGCACTGGGTTTTGGGGCCCATGTTTGCAGAGCACACAGACAGTCCGAGAGACCACGAACTTTGTGCAGATCCGTGTAGGACTGCAAACATCCTTTTGGTAATTAGGCTTGTTTCCCCTTCCTACTGTTTCTTAATTTCCACCTGAAGCTAAAACTCCGATAGCTTCTCACATGGGTCTAACAACAGACACAGGAGATGGTTCGCTGTACAGAAATAACGCACTGAAATTGTTCCCAAGGAAAATGAGTCTGTCTTGGCAACAGTTGTCTGGGCAACTAAGTCTCCTTGCAGAGGATGATGGCCACTGATCCATGGAAACTGATCCATGAGTCATTTTTCTCAGAGACCAGAGGGGCTAGGGAATAGAGCTGCAGAGCCCCCACCGTTTGGCTTTCCCCACCTCGCTCGCGTTGAGAGGAAACTCCCACCACCCAAAGAGGTTAACTGACATTCTGCCTCCTGAACACAGATCCAAGATGTACTAATTACAAGGCGTATTAATAGGAAACACCCTTACAGACGCTTTTTTTTTATTTTTATTTTTTTTTTAAGCTAGTCATGTTAAAGACTGGCTTAACTCTCCACCAGGAGAGGAAAATTGCACTGGAAAAATCACATCAGAATATAAGCCAACACAGCCGTGACAGCACTAAGCAGAGCACAGATAAAAATAGCAGAGCACGTTTCTGTCTAAGTAGCTTTTCAGAAGGCAGCGTGAAAGCTTTGAAAAGCTGTACAGCTTTTGGTTTCATATCATACGTGGAGAGTGACACAGGTGCTCATCAGGGCTAGCACTGCTCCAGGAAAGCTGTGCTGTGCTTGTCACTGCACAGCCCCAGACCTGGGCCTAAATGAAGCCTAAGGCTCATAGCAAGGAGCTCAAATGGCAGTCTTTTGCCTCAGACAGTGTTCCCATGGCCAGCTCTCTCTGATTGCCTCTTATGCCTCGATTGTTCTTTCTGCTAAAGTGGCATTACTGCAGGTTAACACCACTTTGGGACAAAGCACATGCTCGATTAATTGCTGCTCCTTCCCCTGTACAGCATATGCCTAGCACTCATTGATTGAAATGGATGGAAACACAAAAGTAAAAATGCCTCCTTTTCAGCACCATTTGCACACACACACACCAGGTGTAAGAGCACAACATATGAAGCCTCACTTCCCAGCCAAAGCCTGCTGTTCCCTTTTCCCCTCACATTCTGAGCTCTGAGAGGCCCGAGCAGAGTTCGCCTCAACACCTCCTGGAAATGTCTGAAGTCTTCCACAAGGCGAGCCTCACTTGGTCACAGCCACGGGGCTCTCACGCCAGGACAAGGGCTGCAGGGACGGCAACTCTCCTTCACGAGGAAGACAAGCAGCCCTTTGGCCGCAGAGCTGGTGGTGCCCATCCAGCCTGCAGATCTGTGATGCCTTGAAATCCTGCCACCCGGGCAAAGCAATGACACAAAAGCCAACAATTTCATTCTCATGGGTTTGTTATCCCTGAGACGTCTCTCTCAAAGGACACGTGTGTGTGACTGGAGACTCTGAGCAACTGAATGACGAACAAGGGGTTGAGTGGTGAGCAGAAACTTAAGCTACTGCAATTTGAAACGGATCAGTTAGAAGAAACAAGAGAAGTACCTGAGTCCATCCCAGCTCAAAAGGGCCAGCGTGAGGGTGAGCACGGCTGCACCAGGACATCCAGGTCCAGAAACAGCAGCATTTCCAGCAGCTCCTCGGAAACTGATCTGAAAGAAACATTCCTGTTTCAGAAAACATGACTTTCCAATAAAATTATTTCCTCATGGAATATTTCTCATGGTTTATTCTACTTCTTTCATCTGAATGATGCCAATCTATGCATACCATTATTTATTTAGTCATGAATATTTGGACACATGCATTGTCATATAGGAGGAATGCAGAAGAGTTTATTAGACGATAGCACAACCACTGCGTGAATTAATACTTGCACAAGAAGCAGAGGAATGTTTTCCATCAGTTTACGCTTCTCTTTCCATTACCTGCACAGTATCTCAAACAGAGTAGATGTTTCAGGAGGCTATTAGGTGGGTGGACTCCCAGAGACTTTCAAGGAGAGGAAAAAAGCACCTCAAGCAATAAATCATATGCCGTGAAAATTGCATAGTAAATACTTGGAGATATGTAAAATCCCATTTCTAACCTAAACAAGTAAACAACTTGAAAAAATGAGCTCAGATGTAAAAATTATGAACTGACTACAAATCAACTGCAAACACATTAAAGTCCTGTATTTGTTCAAATGTATTATTCATAGGAATTTTTTTCAGCTATAGTTGTATGCATAAACTTAAGCAAATACTTGTAACAAAAAGCTGATTTAAAGAATTAATGAGCAATCTCTAAATAAAATTCTATTACTAAATAAATTCCTCCCTGATTTGCAAAGCCATATGCTTCCTTTAGCATATATTCCAATACTTTTATTAATAGCTGAGCCACGTAATGCTGGGATAGCGACAAACTGTTTAGGTCTGATCATGCCTTTGCTAAACAGGACTGGTGTGAGGTAAGGGAGCAGAAACCATTCTTAAAGTATTTAAGGTTCAACTGCAACACGAGTCAATCAGATGTTTAGTTTAAACAGCCACATCTCTGGCATGAGTATTTTCAGAATTTTTAGTAAACTAATGATGAGAAGGGGGAACGCACTCTTTCACCTATACTAAAGCACCTCCATCGGCCATTGCTGCACTCCTTTGGATATCAAATTTAGCAATGGACATCTCAGGCTAGGAGTTACTGCAATATAATGTGGTACATCTGCACAATTTGAATTGATGTATCCTACCGGCAGCGTTCTTGCGCTTTTTAGTAATATAAGTGATGGGGAAATTCAGGTTCCACATGCCGTTTAGACACCTGTCTCAAGTGCTCTGCCAGAACTATGTCATTTTCAGTAAAAAAAAAAATATCTTTCAACAAGAAAACAGTTAGGCATTATTACCAGTCAGATAGATGAGCAAACAATAAGTACAAACTCAAGAAAGATTTTTTTTTTTAATACCTGGGTTTTCCTTTCCCTCAAATCCTCCTTCCCTTCTCTGCTGGCAAAATATGTCCAATATGGGCACAGAAAAGCATGTCCACACTCCCAGGTGCCTGAGTGACCATGTTTGTGTCTCAGTGCACAGCTTCTCTGAACTCAGTGCTAGCTATGGAAAAGCATGAAGACTAGGCTTGATTTGTACTAACTGCACTGCACTAACTCCACACTCTTCTGCACTAACTCTGAACTAAACATTGATATTGCTTCAGCATAATATACAAGGAACACAAGGCTTATTTAATGAATAAATAACACACATTTACTCATCTTGAATAAAACCAATGTAATAAAACAGTAGCTAGCATCACTCTCAGTTTTGTGTGACCTTTTGCACTAAATTTAAATTGCCTGATCTTTATAGAATTTCAGGTAGATTGCAAATATGTGTATTTCTGTGCTAAGTCCATTTCCATGTCATTCCAATAATCACCCCCTCACTATTTTCTGGTGTTCTTTGGGATATTCTCTTGTTAATTATTCTGTAATTTCTCATATTATATAGAAGCCTTAGTAAACCAGATGCTTTTGAACTGCTGGAGATAACGGGGAACGTCTACAAGTGAACACCTCCTCCAATTATGACCCCCCAAAATTATTACCCAAACAGAGGAAAGATTTAGTCTGGCTTCAACAGTTAACTGACTTTTAAAATCTGAATTTAATTAAAGCACATATGCTGCTTGACCAACAGTTGAGACACTGTAAAGCTTTCCATTGACTTTTCAGACTGTGGATTAAGCACATATCAGGGATAATGTTGAACTAAACAAAACAAAAAAATCAAACATCTAATATTTGCAAAGAAATTACATATTTACAATAACTACTCTAGTACAGTAGTTCCTATCACCTACTTTCCACTAATACATTACCAGTTCTCTTGTAGTCACTTTGTCACACACAAATTGTACACATGAATTGTACAAATAACTTCCTATTATATTTTCACTTAGTCATCCTTTTTATTTCAAAAACATTTTTAAGGTTCTGAATGGTTTTGGAGTACTTTCACAGCTTGGTCATGGGGCTAATTTATGGCACCAAGCAAACAAGTAGCTGTTGTCATTAATCTTTGATAGCATTACTACTCATTAGAAATCAAAGCTATTGCATTTGTAGACTATCTTTCCACAAAATGTGTCTCGGTGTTTGAAAAATATTAAGGAATAAACCCTAACTGCTCTTAAAAGGTAGCTGCCAAAAATATGGAAGTTATCAAGGTTTTCCAGACCCAGGATTTTGAAGCACTAGACTTTCCAAAGATAGTGAGGCAAAGATACCTTGATGTGATGACAGAAATGCAAAAATGGGTTTGTTAATGTGTTCTGAGAGCACCCCTTAGCTCTCAAATACTTCTAAGTCATGTCCCATCAAACGGGAAGTTTGCAGCTCCAGTGCCATGACTGTTACTCTGTTAGTCATTTCTCTCGTATGGTCTGAATAATTTTTATGTGACCAGTAGTTTGAATATACTCTATAATGCAAAGTGAGGAATATAATAGAACAGGATCTTCTGGCATAGATTGTTTTCTGTTAGTAATTGCTCCAGTAGGTGGGCAATGTCTACACCATTAAGTCTCTGGAGCCCCTCTTCTCTACAGCCCAAAGACATTTGTCATCATTTTGAAAAGTCTGGTACCCCAAAGTTTTCATTGGCCTCAGTGAGACCTGTGAGTTTCCAGAATTCTTGAAAACCTACCTGTCTTTCTTTTTTTTTTTTTTTTTTTTAAGAAGCCAAATTTTAACATGTTGGTTTGAATAGAGTGCCTAGATACAAACATAATTCTCAAAAATATGGAATAGGTCCCCAACAGCTTTTATAAGTACAAGAGAAGCCCTAAAAAACCACCATTGTTTTCTCCCAATGTTTTCTAACCTGTTTTTAGATAGTCATGGGCTACATCACAACTCTTCATATATAACTGTGACTTGACTAGTAAATGAGAGATAAATAAGGTAATGGGAGGATTTATTGTCACTAACATCACCTTGCAGTAAGAAGGAATGTTCATTTCCTTTCAGCGAGTCATTGCCCAGCAGATGGTTTCGGTTTGTCTAAAAGTGATAAGGGCAGAATACAAGAAAATTAGTTTTCACTGATCACAAAATGAATGAAGGAAGAAAGTCATGTAGCTGATAAACTTCAATGTGGAATCCAAGCAGGAATGCTAAAACAGTGAGTTTGTTACTGTGATACAGTACAGCCATGATGAGGGCATCATTTATGCAATATAGTCCAAAATGTTACTTAAATATGATACACTGACAACATATAAAGCAACATCCACATTTATACCAAGTGACAAATAACCCAGGGACAAGTATATTAAAGAGTCAGAAATTACTAACAGGATCCACCTTTTCACTTACTCATTTGTCCATTGTTCTCTTTTTACCACTCTATTTGTTTCTATTGATTTCCAGTTTGAGTTATAGGATTTTATTACTTACATGCCTAAGCATTTCTCCTGCCTGTATGTCATCTATTGCAGGTAACAGTTATGCTGAGCTGCTTTTACTCTATAGCGCTGCTCTCTGCTGACTTCCTTAGAGAAGCAAGCTGCCCAGCAGCTTGGCAATGAAGAGCTTTTCAAGTCTCAAATCACCTTCAAAAATATCACTTTTGAATGTTTTTCCACCAGCAATCATGCCTTTTGGGAACAAGAGAATGAGGAGGACCCAGAAGCACAATACATCTAAATTACTCTCAGCACAGCATAGCAGAGTGGCAGCTTCTAGAAGCCTGCTGAGCAAGGCCACGTTATTTCCCTGAGTGACCTGCATGTGTGAGAGCACTGCATACAAATGCACAGCTAATTTGTGAATTTATTTTGATGTCAGTTCAGCTGAGTACTGCTATTCCAAATGAAAAGTTTAAATGGGTTTCCAGCTCTGTAGTTCTCAAAGATCTAGGGGGTTCAGGACCAAAGGGATCCTGGAACAAGAAACCCTTTGAGATGGCCTTTATGTCACACTGGTGTAACGAACATCCTGGAGAATTACTTTGGTCAGATCTCAAAGGAAGCCGCAGTAACTCTGGAAGATGTTTTTTCTTGCAGGAATATTGTATTTCTTGTACACACTAATTTGCCATTGTTTATGCCATCAGTGTATCACCACCAGCCACGCAACAGCTTGGCTGTATCTCTCAGCTGAGGACAAAATAAAACCTGCAACCCCACAGGTGGCCAAATCACTTGCAAACCCAATCTCAATCTGATTCACCTTTCAAAATGTATCTGTATGAGGGAAGTGACTAACAGAAGCTGCTCTACCTATGCTACGCCAGCTTCTCCTATGTAAACAAGAACCTTATCCCACCCTGAAAAGAGGAAGTGGATCTTTCTTCACTACTTTTATAACAAGTTTGTTTACCCTACAAGGCTTCTGTCTGTAATAGTAAGTGTCGTGGTTTAACCCCAGCCAGCAGCTCAGCCCCACACAGCCGCTCGCTCACTCCCCCCCGGCGGGATGGGGGAGAGAATCGGAGGAGTAAAAGTGATAAAACTCGTGGGCTGAGATAAAGACAGTTTAACAGGTAAAGCAAAAGCCGCACACACAAGAAAGCAAAACAAGGAATTCACTCACCCCTTCCCATGGGCAGGCAGGTGTTCAGCCATCCCCAGGAAAGCAGGGCTCCATCACGTGTAACGGTGACTTGGGAAGACAAACGCCATCACTCCCAACCTCCTCCCCTTCATCCTCCTCCCCCCAGCTCCATGTGCTGAGCATGACGCCATATGGTGTGGGACATCCCTGGGGTCAGTTGGGGTCAGCTGTCCCGGCCGTGTCCCCTCCCAACCCCTTGTGCCCCCCCAGCCCACTGGCAGAAAAGGCCTTGGCTCTGTGTCATCCCTGCTCAGCAGTAAGCAAAGCATCCCTGTGTCATCAACACTGATTTCAGCCCAAATCCAAAACACAGCCCCATACCAGCTGCTGTGAAGAAAATTAATTCTATCCCAGCCAAAAGCAGCACAGTAGGCTACTCTTTTTGTGTCTTTTGTTTCCTTTAAGAAAAGGCTGAACTATGCCACCCAGCTCTTCTAATGTCCTTGAACATTGTCCTTTTTGGTCCACACAGTCCATTTTTTCCAAGAAGATCCTCAACATTTCATGATCCAATGAGTTGAATCAGAGAGGCCGAAGAGAATGAGTGATGAGAAACTGCATTTGCATGAAAGCAAATAATTCCTTTAGTCTTACAGCTTTGTAAACATTTGCAGATTGCTCTTAAAACCACTAGACACAGGCTGTAACAACTAAAAGGAATCCCTAATCTTTTACTACAAATACAAACCACAAGATTTGATCCTTATGGGCCTTAACTGGAATTCCAGAACTGAATATATTCAAAAAGTTCAGATGTTTGCATTTATATCCTTCTTGAATAAATTCCTGTAATTGCCTGAGTAATGGCTTTTTAAGCCTTCCTTTTGGCCTTAGTAAAATTATTTAAGTGGAAAAGAGGCATTGCTTTCTGTGCAAGTTTGCCCAATCAGGCTTTGTAAAGTTACCTGACCAAAGGAGGTACAATAGTGAAAAGACTTCAGTGCTACACAGTGGATTTCTTCTTTCATTGCAGAACATACACAGTAGTCAATTTTCCACATCCACTAAACAACTGCACTGACCTTGATATACTGGAAATACGTAAATTATCATTTCAGGAGAAATTTCAGCCTCTCTTCTGAAATTAAAAATCAGCATTAACCCCTAATTCTGCATTCATTAAGAGGGGTTTCTGTGGTAAATAACTGCTATGTGTAACTGTGTGGAATCACAAATTTTACTACCTTATTGAATTTCAGAATGTATTGCATTTATTGGAAAATGTGAAGTGATAATATTCTACTTATAGCAGTGCCATGATGATGAATTAGCATTACTGTAAGGTAAAGTAATTATGGTGAGTTAATACTGGCCTTACTAGAAGCATGTCTTGACTGTAGTCTCTATTACTAGCTAAGCTGGGAGGTTCCTCTGGCTGGAAAATGGCTGCTGTTTCACCTCGGTCTATCTTTCTTTAGTATCCTCCTCACCACCTCGGCTGCTCTCAGGAATTCTGCAAGGAACAAAAGTGCAAAAATTTATTTCCTTTCTCCTTATATTAGCATAGAATGGTATTAGATGCTCTTGCCAATGACACATTTCTAAAGAGGAAAATGTGGAAATAAAGAGGAAAATATATTACCCAAATACCTGTCCCAGGAGCACAATGGCAAGATAAGAATTGTGTGCAAATATGGCATATTTGGGAGACATTTCTGTCATCCTCTCCAGGCTGCTTACAGGGAAACCACCACAAGTACCAATGCAAAGCCATAGAGAAACTGTAGATATCTGGTAGTAAAGTAAATTAGAAAATAACTGGACAAGACCTTGATAATATTCAGAGACAATAATAAAAAGTTTTGCAACAACTGAGGTAGAGCATATAATTACAGAAGGCTCTTTTGGGGAGGACTAATGCAGTGACAGATTTGCTAGGCAGAACCTGCCTTCTCTTCTGCCACTGAAGCTACAGTGCTGATGCACAAGGCTACTTGTCTGTGACCAGGTATTGTGGCTCCCTTCTCTTCCATGTTGTCCTCTTCAGCTGCCTGCTAGCATGGATAAGCAAACAAGCCACCATTGGTGTCAAAAAGCTGAGAAAGGAGTGGAAAGTCTTGCTTGCTGGAATCAGAGGTTTACATTTTTCTGCCTAGCTAGCTTCAGCGAAGATGTAAAGCATACTGCCTTAAGGTTTGCTCTAAAGGCACTATTCTTCTACCCTTCCTTCAGGCAGAGAGATGGATTACGTGACCTTTCACAACCTTCAGCAGCCCTCTCCTCTATCTGTT
The DNA here is from genome assembly GCA_031468815.1 of Morus bassanus. NCBI lineage: Eukaryota > Metazoa > Chordata > Aves > Suliformes > Sulidae > Morus > Morus bassanus. The sequence goes on from CM062583.1 coordinate 13,207,498, forward strand.
TTTTTCATTGGTTTAACACCTTAATAGTATTTTCTTGCAAGCAGCTTCATTTCATGAGCTCTCAATGACGCATACATTGGCATTAGAGCTGTATTTTTTCTTAACTTGGTAGTGGAAAATTTTCAGACCTTCTCTGAAGTTAAAGGTGAATTTCTTTCCTCTACCCCTCTAGAAACATCAGATTTCGGCAGAATTTAACAGGAGTCAGAATGATGCTTCCAATGGGTCCAGACAGCTTTAACTTTTCATACTAACTCCTTTTAGTTTTAACATAAGCATTTTTGATTGCCTTAATAATGAATAGAAATTCTTCAACTTTAGGTTGAAGCATTTTGAGCATGCTTGGTAAGGATGTTGGCTGAGCATTCCCAGATGGTTAAGGAATTCCTTATTATTAGCAACAACTTGTATTGAAAAGAGTTCTTTAGTCTACAGAATTTCCCTTATTTTGGCCTTTCACCTCCTACTTGTTGATATTATAGAAAAAAAAAATTGACACATTTATAGATGCTTCCAGCTTTAGTGTAAAATATTGAACTGGACTATATATTATACGTGCCATGTTTTCCTTAAAAAAAGGCATGAAGAATTATTCTTGAAAAACTTTCTGAAACAACTCCACCAGGAACAGATTTACTCCCAAAACCAGAGCACATTTAAATACAGTAAGCTAGAATTGAAAGATCCATAGAACAATATTTACTTGCGGATTACTCCACTCACATTTTGCATGGTGCTCTCGTGTTCATCTAGCCTTTCACCATATAATCAGATGAAATCATCAGAAGACTTTATAAACCTTCAGACCAGCTATGCTCACAAACCTTCCAGCCATGCGTGGCAGGGTGAGGAGGACTGTACTAAATGATATGCTAAACATCATTTTAATGAAAAATAGTTGAACATAGTTACCAGTGAGACAAATCAGAAAAAGACATTTTTCTGTACCTGGATCCCTTTTTACCCTCATTTCCTTTCTACTTCTGCTGTCTTTGCCTGGCATTCCATGCTGAAGCAGGGCCACAGCCTGGCGTGGGTTTGCAGCGGTGGAGCTGTCACCAGGAGCGCTCAGTCCTGGGACTGATGTGCTCAGCATTGGATGCAGCAGCATTGCTCTGTCGTCTGGTCTGGAATGACAGAATTACCGTCAGAGCTGTTGACTCTCTTTAGCTGCTCGTGCTCCATAAAGTAACTATATTAAAATCAAGATGTGTTGATTATCACTTTTCATTCTGATTTGCTGCTTTTCAATACATAGCACGAGTGCTCCTGGACAGCTTTTAAATAACTTCTTTAAGAAAGAAGCCCTTAAAAAAGAAAGTTAATTGTAAAAAAAGACCTAAAATTTGGAAACCCTAGGTGGTGAACTAACATTTCATCACATTACATTGTAAGAGCCTTGGCATGTAAGTACTCCCAGATGCATTTCCCCTTGCTCATAGTTAAGGGTCTGTGATGTCCCCTGAAAATAAGAGGGCTTCAGAAATGGGGGAGGTGTCCAACGTGCTCGGAAGCCTTTATCCTTTAAGTGTAAGGTGATGAGCTTGGCGAGGGGATAATTATGGGGGTATTTCTGCCAAGCCATTACAGTTCCTCCTTGAAAGCAAAATTCAGCACTTATAACCCTGTCTCTTGATATCCCTTTTTGCTGTTTCACTCGTTAACTATAGCTAACGCCCAATTGCATCTGAGCTCACAGTTGCTCTGGATTCACTGAGTTTGTTCAAACAGAACTGCACTAAAATCCAATTTACTAAGATTAGGGTTTTGTAATCAGCAGCCAAAAAGCATACAGACTGGTTCTGTTAAATATACATTTATCTTCCTAACCATGAAAAGAGGTAGATACGCACAGATAAGTTACTGTGTATGAATGACATCAGTGTAAGTCAAGTCCAGAATTACAAACTCCTAATAATAAGACAATGATGCACATCAATGTATCTTCTGTAAAACAGGAGGCCAGAAATAGGAATTACTTTAGATACATTTAATGGGTGCCACATGTTATGTTAAATTCAGCATTATTACACTAAATATGCCATCAGAATGTCACCTACATAAATACAGACTCTGAATAAAAAAAAAAATCAGCTTTTCTGAATGCAGCTTCATTGAAAAAAGACAAAATGAAAACTAGAGGCAGAAAGAGCACTCTGTTACTTCGTAATTTTTGTTTTTTTGCAGAAGTTTTAAAGCAGAAGTAATTTTGGAGTTCAACCTTCCATCAGCCTGCTAAGCAACTAGTAGAATGATTGCAAATTTCTCCCCTTTGCCACTTTATTTTAGATATATTTAAATACTTAATCTAAACAAATAATCTAAACTTTTTTTTCATGGTAAACAATTACATTGTACAAACAAAGGAATTGCAGCTGATAGCTACTTAACTGATATACCTACTTCATGGCATAATGGAGACCAAACATATATCATAATCAGTCTTATAGAGTATTTGATAATACCAGAAACAACTTCTGTGTAAGTTTCTGCAAGCTATTGTTTAAGCCCATTCAAATTCTACATTTGGGACTGACCAGAAGTCTAACAAAAGCAAGGAAGATATTTCTGTGGACTGTAACAACTCTGAATCACGCCTATGTCAGAGTCAATTTGCACGATGCTGAACTTAGCAGTAAATCCAAAATCTGAAATACAAACAGAAAAGATTTTTCTTCTGCAATATATTCACCTCAGTTCGTATCCTTCAGGCCACATCTGGGATTCCCAGTGTTTTTTCCCCACTCCCAACTGTCATTTTATCATCTCTGATATAAAATGCATATCTAGTTATGGGCTGCTGTGGAAGACATTCCACAGAGATGCCCACATCTACGGCAGAGAAGTGAAAGAACTGATGATGCTTCTTTTGAGTTTCACACATGATTTTTCCCCTGTAATCAAATTGTCAGTTTTTTATGATTTCATTAATTTATATCCCAGTGCTCAAAAACTATCAGAGCTGAATAATCAAAATATTATTAGAACTTCATAAGGCTGTCTACCACAGATAGTCATTACAGGACCTCTGCAGTGCCTTCTAGCCAAGTATTTCCATGTGCTTCTAAATGGCAATGATTTATCCCCTGAACCCTGATTTGCAAAAGCAGGACATGCTAAGTTACTGACTCGGTTTCAGTAATAATGCGGCCTAAGATGAAGGTAAAGGGCAGTGACAGAGAAGCTGATTTTCCTTAAAATAGTCTAAAAGGAATAAAAATCTTGGCACTATATGAAGCCAGAGCCACTCAAGCACCCAAAGGTCAGGTCTTCTCACACTGTTTATCAGAGGAGAATATTGACCCCAAGTCATTCCCTGTGACTCCAGGGGAGCTAGCGCTTTAAATGTTGCCCTCATATATCTGGTTACGGAGAGTCTAAACACAATACCTTCTGCCTTCTAAAATCTGGCTTAAATCACAAGCCTGAATTTATTGTTAACATGTTTGTTAGATTTAGGTGTAGATCAGATCTTAAACTCCTTCTATTCCTTCCTTATATTACTCTCATCTCTGATTTAGATTTAAAATTATTTTCTTTTCAGGGACGGTATTTGCAATGAAACCTGGAGAGTTTCTAATCCTGCTTTAAAATGTTGAAAGACATTTTGCAAGAGTAGGCTAGTGTTCTAATAAGAACGGAGTACGCTCTGAATTTACCACCTATGTTATGCCACTGGTGAAGTCACTGACATTAAAGCAACACTGAGGAGACTCTGGTCTAAAGAAACATACTTTGGCATCTACGCAGCTACAACACCATCATGACGACAAGGTTGAAGTCTAGTGCTCACCTTAGTTTTGTAGCAGGTTGGCAGGCGCTAAAACTCTGGCAGCCAGCCAGAGTCAGAAATGGTTCCCAAATAAAACTCTGCAAAAAATTTCCAGACACAAAAAAGAATGTTTAGAATGATGAGAAAAGAAATATGCCAACTAGGTATTTTAATTTGTACATATTATGCCTGCTAGATCTACGCTAATGTGCCCCTTCTAACCCTTCTCATAATCCCATTCAAAACTACCCTTTTTTCACTGGCGTTTCATGGGCTTATGGTGCAATTAAGTTGAACTGATCTGATCTTGACAATACAGAATCTCTCTTCTTCCAGATTCTTCTTTTTTTGGTATCAAAAGAAAACAAACAAAAAAAGGAGCACTGCTGTTGTACCTAATCTAAGTACTCCAAATAGCAGCAGCTTGCTTTGTTTTTATCATCTGCTCAGCAACATTTCCTTCCAATTGTCACTGCCTTTCCTGCCTAAATGCCAGCACTGAGGTGCTTCTGAAGCATTATCTCATCAAACCCTGTTGCAGCTGCAACCAGCTCTTCACTTGAGGATGCCATACAACTAGCAGGACCAGCAACACTTGTTACACTCTCACTCCCTGGTCTGGCCCAAAGGTCAGCCTCAGGCCTCTTTCCCATGTATTCATCAGAGATATTGCCCTAACCCAATGCCTGCCCTCACCCTCTTCAAGCACATCTTCAGCCATAGCCCCTTGGGTGAGCCCAGCTCCCAGCGCTGAGCACGGTTCTGCTGGAGTCCCACCTCGGGAGCCCTCGTTGCCCTAAAGCCACCTCTAGCGCTACGCTGCAGGTATCCTGGCCTGTAACGTACCTGGTTTCTATCTGGATTTTGAATGTTGCTTTTTCTTTTTGTTCTAAGAGTTTAACACGTGCCACAGTTTAAGGCTATCCAAACCTTTCATTCTTGAGCAACAATTTAAAACATGTTTATAGCACTACATGATATAAAAGATAAATCCTTTGGATCAACTTAAAAAGAAGTTAGAGCCATGAATAAACATAAAATAAATAATTGCACATCCCAATCTATCTTTTCTCCTTTAAGGCCATCCATCCTATTTCTTCATTTTTTATTTGTACACAAACATTTGGTTCCCATTTTTGGAAAGTCTGAGTTGGATTAGAGCTGGCAGTTATCATTTAGGGATTGCACCAGGACAGGAGGATGTGAAACTGGTGGTCGCAGTTCTCATTCAAGTGTTTGCATCAAGATACCCTGATTGCAAATAAAGTAAGGTACATGTGACCCAGTACTACAAAAAATGTAAAGGCATGCTAAACAACTATGATAGAAATCATTTGCATACCTACATACAAAGTTTCAGCAGTCATACAGACATTTTTATTCTTTGGTCTTTCAGACAGGTCCTGCTAAATCATAAATGTTTCAACACTCCCTCATGTTTGAGCATTCCTTACTTCATGTCTGTACAAAGAGTCACTTTGTCGAAATTGCCCTCTAAGGCATTTAAAATTTCTAGTAAAATGACTGCACGTTTTTAACATTTGAACCCTCCTACTTGCGTCCTGACATTCCCATGCTACAGAGCTATTTGTGCAACCACAATCTTTATGTAGGCAGCTCTTTTTAAGAAAACGGATCGCTGTATTTGCAGCCTCATGCACATGCTTTAAAAACACTATTTTTGCAATATTTATGCCCCACAGTCACAACTGCATGCTTGTCACACTGATAATTTTGCAACTGAGATTTATGTCCCAAGTTTTCTATATTAACAGCATAAATTTAGAGCTGCATTTTGTACTGCTGTCAGGAAAGGAGAAGAATTAAAATCCAGCACTAGTGTTCACAATAAGATATGAGAACATACTGCAACGGCTGCGTAAAAAGAGCTCCACATTTAATAGGTAATATGCAAATGCTTTAAGGAAACAAAACTTTGGCAAATTATGTACCGCTTAATCTTTAAAGTACATAATTGAGAGAGACATGAAAGACATAAGTCATTTTGCAATTGTGTTTTAGAGGATCCTTAACATAAACCCTTCCCTTGGAATCTGGCACTTCATACGCATACATGTATATAGGTACCCTATGGATTAAGTGACAGGAGCTTTGGATTCTCAGCTGTGCCAGTTTACAGTAAGCAGGAATGACACCTTCCATACTTGAAGCTGCGACCACAAGAGAGATTACAAACAACAGAAACTTTACTGTTGACACAGTAAAGAGGGAAGCAGCACACTGAATTGACTGCTGCTTCATCTGCTGCAGGTTGTCCTCACGGTTCACTTTATGTCACCTGTACACACACCTGGCTTTTCAGTAATGAAGACCAATTATTTACAAAGGTCACAGAAACGTCTAGAAATTGTCCTCAGTACAGCATACTTCAATAGGTGTGCTACTGTCCATTTAAACTAGTTCTTTTGTTGCTACCCTCTCTCTCTGTAAAACATGGATTACTCTGGGATTGAACAGGCTTTCCCCCTGCCTTGTGCCCCACCCCTTCCCTTCACACCCCGTTCTAAAGATGCACAAAGAAAAGATAAAAATAATGCATATATATTAATATATATGTGTGTGTATATAGATATTAAACTAAGTAGCTAGAAGGCTTATGCTTTGACAGAAACTCATTACACTCTGGAATATCCCAAGGGCTGACCCTTAAGAACAGACTTTAGCACTGTTCTGGTCAAACGTATCCCTGCTGGAACTGTTTCTATACTTTTCAGCCTCTGACAATCTTTAAGAAATCTTAATTCTATACCTTTCCAAATAACAAACCAACCTACAACCTGACCTTACTAAGAGCAGTAATTAGGAAGTGAGAAAGCTGAGCTTATGGTAACAGGAATTCTTTCAGAAAATACATTTCAGAAGGAACACAGGAGGACAAACACTAGTATCAAGAGTTAATCTTGGCAGTCCAGCACCTTTTCTTAAACTCTAAGAGAAAGACGGTCAAATTCCTATTTCCAGTTACCAATAGATTTCAAATAGAGATTACAGGATTGTTGCTACCCGTTCTATGGAAAGGACACTGCTTTTTTAATTCTTTATTTTCCTTTACAGCAGAGATTGCCAAAAGCAAAAAGATCACACAGGGCAACTAGAAGAGTGTTCTTTCTTCCAGGCAGAGAATGAGAGAGAAAGAAAGAGAGAGATATCTATGCATGACAGTTCATCCTACTGAAATATCTCATGGATGTTGGCTCACTAAACCATATTGAGGCCAAGAACTTTTGGGCAGGGCCCACGCTCCTCAGGTCATTCACCAGTTTTACCTTTCCCAGCTTATAAACCCTCTCTTGATCCCCTCCTCTCCAGTCAAGGCCTCTGACTCAAAAAAACCCTTTCCATCGAACCTTTTCCATTGCTTCTTTCCCCCCCTCCACCTGCCTGAAATTCCCCCTTACCCTACATAGCCTGCACAGGGTTGGTACACTACAGTATTTTGTTCAACCTTTTTCAAATAATGCACATGATATTGCCGAATCTAATAAAAATTACACGTGCTCAGTTATCCAACAAGGTCATGCTTCCTACAGGTATTTTGGCAGTTAGTGAAACATTTGTCATGATTCAGTCAGTTCTTGCCTCAAGGTTTTACTCACAGGACAGACAGTATTTCACTCAGTAGTTCTATAACACTCTATTATATGCAGCTTTTTATCTAAAAAAAAAAAAAAAGGACAGAATTCATATTTTAGTCTTAACACGTCGGGTTTTTTTTTTTTCCCCATGGCTGCAAGTTAAGGGAAGTCCTAGTGATATCTGATGGACCATTAACTATAAAAAGTCATCATCAGGGTTCCATTTCAAGCCAAAACTGAAGAGACCAAGTGGATAAAGTAATCCCCCAGGTGAAACACTTCAGTACAAATGACTAGAAGCAGGGTATTCTGCTGCTCAAACATCTGATGACTGTAACTTCCATCTGTGCCTTGCTGAATTCTGGCAGCAGGCAGAATTGCTTAGTCTATTATTGTTCAGCCAGTGGGATGACTTTGTTATGGCAGGAGATGTGGGACAGCTTTCTCAAATGAGGGCAGCTATCAGAACAAATTGGTAACTGAAGAAACAGGACTCCACTTGAATGAGCTTATGACCTGCTTACTGATAGGCGGACAAGGCATCAAATAGGAATCAGAGTAATTTGTGCTCTGGATATTTAGATTTTGATTCAGCACATATCACTGCCTCTTCAATCAATCGTGGGTTGTTGCCCTGGTGTACTGGTAAAATTAAGCCTTCTTCTGTTTAATAAACAGAAAAGGTATTTCTACTGTCATATGACAATAGTAGAGATGAATTAAACATTACACCTTAAGTGAAGTATATTCCAGCCAAAGCATATAATATATGGAAGGAAAGTCATGCTTACCTGGTACATCACGAATCCAAAGCTGCAAGTCCTTCTTTTGAAAATATTAGCTCGTACTTTGTTACTTCAAGTGAACTATGCTTTTAGATGTAGTTTAACAGTTGTAGATTGTACATGCCACTTCAGTATAAGCAAGCCAGAATTTAATTATTTAACTATGTCCTTTAATTATGGAATTAATCTTCAAAGCATTATGGAGTACATTTGCAAAGTCACAGAGAGAATAAAAGGATTATAGAGGATAAAAACCATACAGAGCATAATAGGTACCAATGGTATAAGTGAATGGTGATAATGAAAAGATGCGCATATGCTAAGGCTATATTTATACACCAAGATTATGCAGCATATGAATGAAGGAACCACGATTCTTCTGTCCCTTTATACCTGCAAAACATTTAAGCCAGCTGTTTATGCTAGGCTATTCTAATATTTTATAATCAGCTCCTTCCTAAAACTGTGTGTTATGTATCAGTAGTAGGGGAGCTTCAATATATTATGAGCCTTCTCAATTACAGCTCTTTTTTCAATGGAATCAGAAGGTGGGAACTTCTCATTTACTGTAGTCTCCCCCACTATGTTATTTGACTACTAAGTTAAAGTATCTTCCTTTTCACTCATTCTTTTAATGAGCTCTCCCAGATGACCGCTATGGAGGTGTGTCCTTGCTTCAGCTTTCTATAGGCTTAAAGAAGTTCCATGCGATTAAGAATCAGTCCTCACCCACGCTCATTTTGGTCTTTGGAAATTGCCAGATGTACTCAAGAATCATTTATTTAAATTAACATCACATAAGGAGACATTAAAGTTGTGGAAGTATTTACAAGTGCATTTTTACTAACAAGTGAAAGAAGTGCACCAAACTGGGCTGTCTCAACTTCCGTTTCTTCCCTAATTTTCCATATTTTATGCCTACTTGATAGAGCTAGCCACTCTTAATAAGTGTTTTGTTCCCAAAATATTTAAGATAATGATAGTATCTCAGCTGCATAGTGTCTGCACGCAATTTTGACCTGTAAGAAAAAATGATGAAATGCATGTAAAAGGTATAATCCTTGTAACTTAAAGCTATATTTTGGGTTAAAAGGAAAATGCACAAAGATTAGTCAGATATTTTCTTAGTCCAGGAAATGTGATCTTATTTCTGTTTAGAAGTTATTGGAGAAACCTATTGAATTAGATGTCTCAAAACTAACAGTCTCTCGCTGAATTCTCTAAAGAATTTAATGTGAAATCTGATGACTTTATCACATTACTTAACCATTTCAATTATATCTGAGAGGGAAATGAGGAAGAAATGATTTCTAAAATCTATTGACTTGTGTTTACCTTTTCAGTATAAATAACAGCAACACAGGAAACTCAGCTGTCTCTAAAACAAATCCCAAGGAGAGCGCAATATGTTGCGCCACTTGTGAGGAGTTAGAGTAGACCAGACTGGGACCACTCTAACCTCAGGCAATGCATGCTACAATCATGCTGTAGATAACTGCAACCTCATTTTAACCTAGTTAGTCTGGTACAAAGAGCAGGGAAGCTTTAAGACATGAACTAGGCATACCCACCCAGTGCCAATCCTGGGAAGACACATGCAGCCCAGACTGAGGCTCATGCCTTCACAACTGCATTTTATCCTCAGAAAAGCCAAGTATTTTAATAGCCAAAGCTATTTCAGGTGTGTTGCGATAGTCTTTTCAATAAGCAATTAGACAACCGCTTATTGATACAGGCTAACTCATTGCATTTACCAACCGAAGCAGGACTAAGTGGAGAGAGTTAGGGGGAATGTTTTCCATGTTTCTGGGCTTGCAGAGAGGGTAGTACAATAACTTCGGTTCCCACATTTTCTGAGATATGGTTGGCAGATCAGAAGGCAGGGCACCTCGAACCCTCTGACTCCTCCAGTGGAAGAAAGGTCATATTACAATCTAATCTCAAAAACAGATCAAAATGGTTTGGGCTTTAGTACAAAAATGTGAGATGGTGGAATATTTGTCACAATATCTATCGCCACGTTACATCAAAAAAAAATTATAGCTAAAATCAGCTGGATTTGTAGTTGACAGACAAAGAAAAGAAACAAGTCAGTACTAGACTCTCTGAATTTTGTGTCATGATATAAATGGTCTACCTCTAAAGAAACAAGACAGTTTTCTCTTTATTAGCAAGGCTCTTCCCGTGCCTGTCATACTGCACAGAGGTATTTTGACTTAAGCACCCGTGACTACATTAGGTAGGATTCTTTTTTGTAGTATTTTTCTTCATGAAGGAGCAGAACAGTCAACCTTTTGTCATGAAATCTAACCTAACAAAATATGAGGACCACTGAGCATAAGTTATTTGAGGATATTGGTTAATTTGTCTCTGATGGAATTAATATCTCTGCAGATAATTAGCATAAAATATATGCAACGCTTATCTAAAATAAATGGCTCATTGGCCATATGTCTAGCTATGTAACTCATGCAGGATATACTCCTAGGCAGCAATATTTCCTTTAGGTACACAAATCAGTTCATTATTTTCCCTCTTAGGCATTAAAAAATGATGACTTATGCTCATGGTATTAGTTCAAAAACTGAAACAATTTTTTAAAAACAAAACAAAGCCCTTTTGGTTCATTTCCTGTATTTTAGACTTGTAAACCTCCACAGCGCTCTGAAGTCCAATTTTCATAGTTACATGCACCACACCACAGACTTAATCTTGGAAAAAAAAATTCAGTGTAGGATCCAAAAATGAGGGTCACGCATCAGGAAGAATTCAGAGAGGCAGCCAGGGTAGGCAGGGGAGAATACTTTGTATTAAAAGCAACGCTGCCTGCTTGCTTCATCTTAACGCTGATGAAATAACGAGGTAGCAACATCCTCAGTCCTCCCTGAGCACAGCAGGAGGCTGCTGGCTGGAGCCCTGACTCCCTTCACGGCTCTGCTGCAGACTCCAAAGGCCCCGAGGAAGACCAGTAGCTACCCAGCAGTAACTCCTGCAAGAGCTGTTTTGCGCTACTGAGATAAACAAGAATGTGCTTGCTGTATCCCTGCATCAGTGTCCAGTTGCTCAAATGTAAAGATACACAAACGGATCAGAATGACATTTGTTAAAAACTGAGAAACCAACCAACCCGCTGGGTAGGGAAACTAATTAAGGAAAGTAATTACTTCTGTCCAGTCCTTGAAACCTGAATCCAACAGATCTGCTCTGCTATGAAGTTATTGTTATGCAGAATTTCCTGGCTGAAAAAATAATTATGTCCATTAAAAGGTAGCCAGTGTCTGTACTGAGGAACATGTTGGACGCTGAACTCTCCTTGGAGAGTTGTACTTTTGATGTTCTACATCCTACCTGAAGGCACGCAATCTAGCAGAAGCCAAAAAGGTCAAATTACCCGCCCTTCATGTAGTAATTCCCTTAATAATTTCCTAATATTCTATGTCCATTTAAACACAAAAATAATATGTTCAGTTTTTAACTGGTTCTTTGTTTTCTACATTTTCCTCCTAGTCCAGGTTTGGAATGAAATAGCTGTTCGGAAACTGTAGTCTCCAAAATGAAAGCACATCATTCTCCCTGGTTCCTGTGCATTTCAAAAGCTACAAAGTTGTGATGTTATCCCAAGTCTCTAGATCTGCCCTCTAGCCAAAATTCTGGGGCAGAAAGTAAAACTGATAAAAATACTAGTCAGGTCTCATCGCAAATGCAGTCTTTTCCCTAACATTTGTTCTCTTATTGTTTCATTGCCAGACAAAATAAAAACCTGAACACAGGTTTCTAAGATTATGAGGACTCAAGCAAATAACAGTGCTAATCCCATACTAAGGGGCAATTTTGTAAATTCTGAGCACAGTTCAAGTAACACCAATCTAACAGAGAGCATTACACAGCCATAAAAGTAATATGAAACAAACTTTTATAATTTAGCTTCCATCTACATACATTACTCCCAATATTAGAAAACAAAATTTGTAACTCAAACTGTCTTCCTTAGATGCATCTAAATTGCATGAGGTTAAAGAGGTTGTAGTTTAAATAACTGTAACGCAGTTATCACAGATCTTCACTTGTGTCACAAAAACAGAATTTGAATTGAATTTGGGATAGGTAGGGAAAGAAATGGGACTGCTGCCAAATTTTAGCCATTATTCTAGCCACTTAGATGATAAAGACAAAGACATCATCTACTACTAAGTGCGTTGTATTTAATAAAAGTAATAAATTAAACTAGAAAAACTAGTGTACTCATAAAACTGAAGGGAAGCGTCTCTGAATGCCTTTGCATCCAAAATTACATAGACACGTGTCCTAACAAACTCTACCAAAGGACTGTGGATGACTTTATTCTGGAAAAATATGCTTGCTCTAATGTGTTCTCTTAACCATCCTTGATTTTTTCACTGAGAACACTCTGTATAGTTTCAAAGGACAACTAAGGAATAAAACTATTCTGATAACAACAATGGAATAAGAGTAGAGTACGGCATTCATCCAAACCCACTTCATTGTCTCGCTCCTATAGACCGTTACCTAAAAATCTGTGGAAGCTATTTCTCCTTTGATTTGTGTTCAGTACAATAAATGTGGGTACAAACATACATTGGTGCAATGTGGGCAGAAAAACATAGGCTGGCTGTAAAAACGAGAGAGGGTCTGGTATCACTCAGAAGGTCTCTCTCATCTGCTGACCTAGAGTCAGCTCAGTCAGTTTAATCGGAACCATAGAACAGCTCTAGAGGGAGACGTTCCGAGCCTGGCAGTGGTTTTGTGGCTTCCTCTTTATCTACTATGCTGTTGTTCTTTAAAACTTGTCTTCATGGTGCTTCTGTGTTTTCTAACTGGCATGCAGAGGTAATCATGAGCAGAAGAGATATCAAGATATCAAGGAAAGGCAGGAAACTGGTATTAACTGTAAAGCATAAGAACGTATTACTTCACATCTAAATCCCTCGCTATCTTGACATAAAAATAAATTGTCCTGTATTTTGGAGCCAAGGATATTTAAAGCACTAGCTCCAGGTCATCGTGAAAAGAGAGGGAGAAAATTAAATCCGTAGAGCAAATATAAGTTATTATATTGATACTTTTCTTTTGTTTACCAGTAGTGTCTAAAGTTCATATATGCTGGGATTTAAACTAGATAAATGGTCAGATAAATAAGGAAAATTTATCATTTCTACATACCAAGGAATCTAAGTGTCAGTTGCTGACAGTAAAGCTAAATCACCTAAAATTTGTTTTGGTGTGTTTTTCTTTGATTTGCCTTTATTTTCTGCAGTTTCTTCAGATATACTCTCTTGGGGCATTGTCCACATTTTTCTGTAATTTCCCCCGCCCCGCTACCTTCCCATAGGCTTGTGCAGGCTGCCGTGATCTCCTGGTATGCCTTTTACGGGCTCTTCTTTAGTCTGGCCTTTAATATTAGACACAAGAATTATGTATCTGTCACTTTCCCCCCTTTAAATCAATTTATATCATCATTTCCGCTTGAGGAGCAAAAGTACAGATGAGAATGCATACTCAATTAGTATGAATTTCCAATATGTTAGTTTATGCGGTGTTTGGTTTTTTCCCCAAAAGCATCTCATTGCCCTTTGAATTTAAATATATATTTAAGTAATGTACAAGGTAACAACTACTTTTTCAGATGAAAGTTTTGACAACAAACTTATCACAGTCCTCTTGAATCTGCTGCACTTTTTATATGCTTCCACAATCCAACATGGTAACAGTTTGAAATAGCTTCTAAAGGCCATATGCCTGCTAAGGTTCTGGAAGAACAGGTTAACATAGGTGCGATTAAAGCAGATCAATGCCATCAAAATACTCTGCAGACATCCACTCCTAAGGCAGGAGTCTTCAGTGGCGGGAGATGATGAGGATAAGGAAAGCGCTGCTCATCTGTTGAGCTGAAGCATCCCCCTGAACGTGACCGGGCAGTTATTAAGCTCCTCAGAGCGTTTATTCAGCACATAAGATAAGGGTGAATTACTGCATTTAAGCCTTGCAAAGCACTGTTTTGATATTCTTCGTGCTTCCTGCTGCTGCCACCAGGCAGGACCAGGGGAAAACCGGCTGGGAGAGAAGATGAAAATAAACGCGCTGTTCATTAAGGGAGAATAAGCTGTACCGAAACCAAATGTTCAGATTTCTCTGGCACATTTGGAACACGGAGAAAACGAGTGCAGGTTGCAGCTCTCCGGCTGCAGGTTCGGAGGAGGCTGGGCCGGTATTTCAGCCACGAGGGGGAGCGGCAGAGCCAGGACTTTGCGGCCGGCTTCCTCGGGGCCGGCTTCCCCACCACCTGCAATCACCTGGGCCAAAACCCGTCCTTTCTTGGGGGCAGAACGCTGCCACCTTACTTGTTTCTGCAGGAAATAAGGGGGAGGGGAAGGGAGGCTGGAGAGGATGCCGGCATTTCTGTGCGAACGCTTTACCAGGCAGCGATGCTGATTTAACCCCCGGTCTGGAAAAGCCGGCTGCTGCGGTCTAAGTAGCGGGAGAAGCCAGCGTTTCACACTAGCCTAGGCCAGCAGCAACTGGTCTGACAATGGCTTTGTTGTTTATGTGCAATCTGCTTCCCTGTGATGAATGGTAGAGTCGCCTTATATAGAATATCATCCCCGTTGGCATCTCGGATGCTGCCTGGTTCAGTAATGGAGTCAGAAGGAATTGGGATTCAGCTTGCCAATACTTTGATTTCTCATCTCCAGATCACGCAGTGCTTTCCAACCTTGCCAATATGACGTTTCCTCAAATGCAGTTATGCTGCTGCTGCAAAAAAAATTTATTCTAGATCCACTTGTGGCCTTTCTGCATCAGAGTTAAGGCACATTGCAGGGGACAGGGCAAAGCTTTTCTTCACTTGTATATCCCTGCTCTGTGGCTAGAGAACACATCAGTCTTGAGCACCGCTGATTTGATCAAATGCGCTGCTGGTACGTTTCAATTCAATTTTCTCACAGAACATTATGGTCTCTCTGGAGGACTATCTTACATATGAATCCCTAATCTGAACACGGCACACATTCAGTTACCCCACTTCTTTTTAAGACCCAAATTTCTCTAGGTTCCACACAAGCCTGTTGCTCCTGCGTAGTGCGATTTATCAACCCCAGCAATGCAGAGTCATGAAACTGTAACTAAAGCCAATGTTCCAAAAGGCAACAAATTAAGTGCTAGAGCAACTGATGTCTCATACCCTTTCCTTCTCTTATGGTATCTTTATGTCATATTTGGTTGATAACTAATTAGAAGATATGAATTAAAATGTCTTTCCTCTCTAAGCAGTGCTTCTGTAGGAATTCTAATCGTTATGCAGCACAGAGCTCCAAACTTTGCCTCACATACAGCTGAATAAGGTTATGCTGTTAAATTTAAGTCCTAATCCCTTTTCTGCATAAGTACAGATAGATGTTTTTAACATATTTAAATTTGCCTTAATTGTTTGAGTCCATAGAAAACTGATTGTACTTTCTGCTTTGTTTTGGGCAATTCCAAAAAATTAATATGCACTAAGCTGTTTCTTTAGATATGGCAGGCTTCTGTTAGTGGCCACAGTTACTAAGCAAATACAAAATACATCCCCCGGTGATGCAAAGACACCCCACGGTGTTTGCCACTGCCTGCTTTTACCTTGATATGCAAAGAGACATGAGCCTTTGACATGATTTAGGTTGCAAACAGCCATCTAACTCCTCTATGCGTCTTATTCCCACTGATATGAACCCCTTCTTAGATGTGAAAGCAATCCCATCTTGCCTGTACCTGATTATCGGTCTTGAGACTGCGTGAGGCAATCTGGTTGCCCTTCCTTACGCAGTTGTACTGAAGGGAGTAATGGCAATGCCATGTGTCACCTGGACATTGCCCTCTACCTACGCAGCACTGTGCCCCTCAGAGACATCTGCATATTTTATTAAAAATATATTTAACAAAAATAAATAAGAGAAAATGCAGAATTGCCTATATGATAGATATGGGCAGTCTACTTAATGTTCTTCTCTGATCATGCATAGGAAAGAATTTTCATTTATGTCCTCTTGTATTTCCTTTAAAGCAGAACTTTAACAATTATTTCTTGGCTCTACTGCACATTACAAATAACTTCCAAGCTAATTCTTTTTCCATTAAGTATTAGTTTTTTACTCCGACTATACCCAGCTTAAAATTTAAACACCAAAGTCAGATATTGTTTCTGCTACCTAATTAAGTGTAAAATGTTTTAAATGAAATAATGAAATAGCATCCTTAAGTGTTTTCTGTAGATCTTCTGGGATTCAAAAGTCTTTATCACAAATACAAAATGGCTATTCAAAAACTGTCATATAATAAATGCTCAAGACCAGTCACAGTGAACTGAACTGTCACTTTCGCCATATTTGCAAAAATTTTCCTACATTTATGTGTTTTACTCCAGTAATGTTGCTCCTGAAACTGTAGTTAGTTTTTGAAGTTGTCACAAGTTAGAAAGGCAACTGAACACATACAAAGTTCTTCGAGCATAGCTCTGGTCCTCGAAGTAATAGCAATATCACCTCACGAAATCAACTTTTTTTCTTCTCCATTGCTAGAGAACCGTCGTACTGAAATATCAACAAAGGAGAAGTTACTGCTTTCTAATTTTGCCGGCTACTGCACTTGCATACCGTCTTTTGTAACTCAGCACAGTTCTTTAACTGTGAAGAGAGAGAAGACTTCCCAGACTGAGCTGATAATTAGGTCTTTAATACTTTAATACCTTACCTGCCAATGCAGGAAAATGACGGACTACTGGGAAAAGGAGTAGAACACAGTCACCAGTTCTGCATGACTTCCCTCACCATCCATGGTCACTAAAAAAAAAACACGAACAGATTTGGGTCTTTCTAAACAATTAATCATGTTTCACAAGCTTTTATTTACATTCTAAATGGATGTAAAATGTACCTCATTGATTTTTATGTAGTTTCATGCATTTTTATTGCCACAAACATTTTCTCCTGCCCTTTTTACTGTCTCCTTGGTTCATGGAGTTTTGTTTTCAGGAGGAAAACGTAGAAATGTGGGAAGAGTAAAAACATAAGTTCCATATAAAGTCTGGGTTTGGTCCTATTTTGCTGATCTGTCAAAACTGCCTGGCTTTCGCAATTGATAAAAATTCCTACATCTCACCTCTGCTCTGTCAGACAACCATGTGCATGATACTGATCTCAGTGCCACGAGACGAATCCCTAACAATGTTACTTTATGGAAATACCCTAGTATCTACAAGGGTGTAAATTAAATCAGAATCTGGCCTACAGCTCATACTTTTTCAGGTATTTATTTTTATCTCATTTCAATTACAGGCTATTTTTTTCCCCAGAACATTCCAAAAATTTTATTTTGGAATTGAAGCTTTCCACGTTTGAATGAGTGGGGTTTTTTTAAGCGAGAAAAATCCATTTGGCTGCATTCTAGTTACATAAAATTAAAATAAAATCTTCACTGAATGAAAAAAAAATTCATGTATGCTTTTACTTCCACAGGCACCATAAAAATTAGTTTATTCCATGAAGTTTAGCATGCAAAGAATATTCACTTAAGTTCAAACATTGTGACACAACTTAAAAATTTTGTGTGTAAAAGAGTTTGTTTACATGTCAAGATAAGAATATATTCCAAATTTAGGAAAAATATGTACCCTTTCAATAATCAAAAAAATACTGTGTCATGTTTTCATTTTCTGATCTCTCCCCCCCCATTCCATTTTTTTGTGGAAACACATGAGGATGGCGAAGAATTATTATCATTTTTTCTCAGAGGTCTTTTATTTCTAGTACTAGGTGGGTTTTATCCATTTTACTGGGGAACAGGATCAGGTCCAAATTGTATTTTGCTTCCATGATGACTGATGTGTATGAGCCAACACCTGGGGTTGGCTATTTCCTAAAAGCTGTATAACTGCTATCGCGGTTGTATCTGTGGACTGTAACATCTCATTTGAATTCGTGAGACCTGTTATAAATTTTAAATATATATAAAGTGATATTAAAGTCTAATGAAGAACAAGAATCCCATCTGCTACCTGCAATCTAGGAATACCTGCATAACATAACAGAGGGGAAACAGTAACGTAAGCAACGAAGATGGAAACTTGTTTGTTTATTAAAACTTCAAATTTGTTTTGATCATTCCTTCTAATCCCTGCTGGTAAAAATCATGTTCCAAAGTGGCATCTTTCCAGATCTCTGTAGAGATCTTTGTGTTTTAACCCACTAAAAGTTTGGCAGAGCATCTAACTGCCATATTTTTCTTAAAGAAGAAAACTACTTAAATTCCCTAACAGCAGCCTATTTTGTATGCAACTTTGCTCACTCATGAGACTCTTTTGAAGATGCCTGCTCTCTTATTTCTGCGGACTGTAAGACAAATTTAATTTAGGGTTATAAAGTTTTGTGTCATGAGAATTGCAGGGACAAAAATGGTATTACTTGAACATTTATACTACCTGTAACGATGCAAGATGTCCTTCATGATACTAAACAACATATTTTTTCTCACTTGCCAATACTTTTCAGAACTGATTTTCCACAAACTTCCAACAAGAGATATTTCTGAGCTCAGACACAGGTAAAGATTCAACTCTCCAAAGTGACTACCAAGAGGCTGGGAATACTAGGGGTTTAGAACACAATGGTATCCTTGGTATGATCCTGGTATCCCCTGCCTAGGGATAAGAGGTCATCATAATACACCTTTGAAGTGCATTTTTAAGATTTGTGGTGAAGGGAGGAACAGGCAAGTTTTCTACTAATATCAGCAAGGCTGGTACTTCACAGTGTGCTGCCCCTAGTCCTGGTCCCTGGCCATCACTCACTGCAACATGAAAAGGCGCCATGGCCCAGAAAGCCTAACCAACCCATTCGCTGAATATTTGTAGTATAGTGAGGTGTCTGTCACTACTGACTGTAACTTTGCCTAACATCTAATTTACCAAGGAAGTAATTTTTAATTAAGTTTTTATGAAACCTAGAGAGTAATGGAAGAATTTTGGCACACTGGTCAGCTGTGGGTTGAGAGAAGTCCCAGGAAAGCATTAAACCTCTGTGTTTTTGTATAGGTAGCTACTAGAAGTATGCCATACTTTGCTGAGAATATAAATCCATGACAATATCCAGCAGCCTGACATTCGCACTCAAAACTATTTTCATTGCACAATGCCAAAGTGATCTCTATACGTATTTCTGAACAGGACCAATGCTCATATTTGATTTGCAGGGACAGCAAAACTCTAGTTGCAAGAAGGGTCAGACAGCACTTTCCAATGCCTCAGGCCAATTGGATCATAAACCCAGAACAGACTTGGAGTTCTGTTCACTAGCAAAGCTGTTTAAGCTGTTTAAACTCAAGCTTGTCCCAGTATTCCTGGTTATCATTTCTGGTTATTTTCCTACATTTCTAAACATGCTGGAATAAGACTAACTGCCCATTTATTAATATTTCATGCTGCCTGAAATAATTCTGACCCTATAACACTAAACAGTCAGAAACTGAGAAAACACTGGCAAACACTTTTTTTTTTTAAATATACATGGGTATATGTAACAGAAAACGACACACTTTTGGGTTAAACTCTAGTTACTCATCACACCAGATGACAACCAGTGTTTTAATCTGAGAGCTTCCTGACATCTCATTTTCCTCTTACTATTTCCTCTGCTGTCCATGCCCATATACTTCCAGGCATAAGTGGAAAAATCTGTCATACCACCAGAAAAATAGTTGCTTGCTAGTTATTTCCATAGACACTGAAGGCCAAGATATTAAAAAACTTAAGAAAGACTAGTTTATAGGAACCCATTGATGCAAACTTTAGAGCTGTTCACATAAAACCTATGCGCATTCACAGACAGGTGTTCATTGTTATCTATTAGGCATAAATTAAAAGGCAAAACAGTCTAGTAAGAATACTTACAGGATAGAAGCAGTCTCAGAAAACACCAATGGAACAATGATACTGGGCCCTATTGCTTTTAGGTAACATGCTCAATTGTGTCTTAGAAAAGACAGATTTGGACTTAAAGAAGATCTTATATACTAAGTGCTTAAATCACTTTTGAAGAGAAGCCACGCTACCTTAAATTACTTAAAACTGAGAGGGAGAATCCTTTCTCATCTGTGGGCTTTATGGATTTGAGTTTGGGGCTTTGGTGACTTGTTTTTTTTGCTTGTTTGGGGGTTTTGTTTGTTTTGGGTTTTTTTTTAACACTATCAGCATCCAAATTGCACTCTGAATACTGTCCAATCACATCATGATGCACTATGCAAGACTTCACATATAATTACAGCCTAGTTTTTCTAATTAAAAAAACAACCAACAAAAACCCCAAACCAATCAAAACATAAATGAGTTTGTTCTTTCCCAACTTGCAAGAAATTGCAAACTTGACAGTTTTTTAGGTCCTACAGACATCTAGGGAAGAAGTTTGCAAAAAGGTCTCTTAATAGCATTTACACTATCAGAAAATTAGATAGATAGAAAGCCATTGGCAACAAATTATCTTGGAATGATCACACAATAATTTCAGGATTAAGGGGAGTAGGTTCTGACCTCAATGCATGAAAACCTACCGCACTAAATATTGTACAGTATAATATCAATGGCCCAGCCTAAGAGAACAGAACGAACAGAAGCATTTTCTTTGTGCATACCTAAGCCCAAATCCATCTGAGATCTACTATCAGCTCACTGGGTGAGAACAAGGTCATTAACGGGCTATGACTAGATCTGGGCAGATTCACCAGCATGTTCCTTGTCAAAGAGCATGAAAACACAGGGCGGAAGTCTGGCCTTTGGCTATCCGTTTTCATAGGTAGGATCAAGCATTTTCCATGTTTCTCAAACCAAAGGGAAAAGCAGCAAACAGGGAGGAAGGACTTGAAAGATTTCTTCTTTCCTTCTTTCTTTCTTCCTCTGAAGAGGGAAGGAATGAAACAGGAGCAGAAAGCTGTAATAAGATTACAGAGAAGAACAGAAAAGCTGAAGTAACAAGAAGTTAGACAGACACAGATGACTATGTAGGCTTGAGGAGGATAAAGAATTTTTTTTAACGTGCAGATTAAAAGCAGAATATCCTAATGAACTAAAAATCTTCCATTTTCCCTAGATACATCAAGCTCCTTTACTAAAGACATTTATAAACTGTTGGTATTGGCCCCTTCTGACTGCCTCCATCATGCACCATAATTAAAGAATTTCTGCCTCTATATCACTGAAAAATATGCAATTAGCTAGAGCATTTCCCTCAGCAGATGCACTTAAATGCCTCAGTGGTGCCACACGCTGACTTCTACAACTGCCTTTCACCCTGTAGCTGCAGCAACAGGAAGAATACGCCTCTCCAGAGGTAGGAAGAGGAGGCAGCAGCAAAGCTGACTTGTTGCAGTTGCTGTCACTCACACAGATGAAAATTTTCTGCTCTGCTAATAGAAATCTGAGTGTTTTACAAATGGCACAACAGATGCAGTGCGCACTGATGAAAACGATGTAGACAGTGATGCTGCAAAAACTCTTCAGGCAGAAACATGGTTGTCATGTACTGAACATCTCACACACGCATTGCCACGGCAATGATTTTAGGAACGTTTGGTGGAGCCTTAAGCTAAACTCCTGCTCCTTCTGAAGTATTCCTTTGAGTTTTCATTTCCAGATGGAGAAACAATAGAGCCGAGTTCATCGTGTCATCTTCAGGATGACATCTTCCACAATGAAACATCCCCTGTCACTGAAATACAGTGCCAAGCATTGGGTATGAGCCTAGTACATGAGGTGGAAATGGAAACCACAGCCTTCTGCTGCAGAGATACAAGCCAAGAGTTGAGTCATCTCAAGACCTTCACATAAATCCTTGTATGCTTCTTTTTACATTAGAAAATTGATAAAAATATGTGCTGCTGGGATCAGGTCATTCAGGTGTCAGGACAGGAGTAAAGAGAACAACCACAGAAGTAGGTGTCCAGGCAGAGTTTTCTGAGGCGCAGTATGCTCTTTATGCATTCCTGGAAGCATACAAGACCATAGCAAATCTTAATTAAAAAACAGAATACAAAATATAATTCAAGATTAAAAGTAAAAAATCAATACTGCCTGAAAGAAAAATCAAGACCTTACCTTGGCAAACAGGTTGGCAAAGGGACGACTGCCAAGAATTCATTCACAGCTGATCTGCGCTAGACATACTATTTAGCTGCATTATCTGATGCTACCTCATTCTTCTGACTCAAGGTCCGCCTCATTTGTTAGGTCCTGTCCTTTAATCTCCAAATACAATGGCAAAGTGATTGCCAGTAATTTTATGCCTTTCAGTGCCCAGAACAATGGGACTGCTCAACTACCTCAAAGAGCTAATACATACTTCATGATGAGAAAAGAACAGCCAAAGCGACCAAGGGAAGTTTGTTGTTTTTTTTTTTAAATTATTCTATAGCATCTCCAGCAGCATACAGAATTTTCAATACTGTATTTTTAAAGTGGCTGAGATTCTCTTAAAGTAAAAAAGCGTGGCATATTGAGACAAAAAAATTCTCAGATGCTTTTCATCCAGTTAAAATATTCAAGGTTCATTCTGAACTCTATTAGTCCACTGTGATTCAAAGTGTTAAATGCTTCATCAAATACTGTCAGATAGAAGGATTTCAGCAGCAATCTGTGACTATGAAAGTGAAGTAATTGCACAGTGGGCTTCTACAGCAGCATATAATCTCCCTAACTCAAATTGAAACCTCAGTTTGACACTTGCTTGGCTTCCTGCAGGCAGCCTGTGTGTCTGGGATGCTTTATGCCTTTCAGACTGGTTAGAAACTATGTTATAGCTCAGTATAATTAAAGTGGAGCCTTCTCACTGCAACGAGCTCCAAAAAGAAAAGAGAACGTTTACAGAAAAAGAAATGAACTTGGACAGTCCTCCCCTCCACTTTTTTTTGTTCAGTGTTAGATATTTGTATGTGTATGAAAACACATAGATGCCCTGAATCCAGTTTCTTCTACTGCCTAAGCCAGGCATGAAGTTATAACTCTGTATTTGCAACATTACTCTCTTCCTCTGGAATCGATCGCCACGTTACAAAGTCGGAGGTTTAGAACTGTTCTGTAGAAAAAAAATCAAGAGGAAAAAGGATCCAATCCTGTGTGACACTAGATGTTGAGTGTAAGAGTAAAAGCCCTTGGAATAACAACTGTGTAAAGTGTTTAGGTTTTTGGTAGTAAAATTCCAAGAACCAGAAGATCAATACAGAGAAAAATAATCTTGTGCAAGAGGAAAAATTCTTTCCAAACAAACAAAAGATGACCATTCTGCCAAGCATTATTTTATACATAGATATGAAATACATGCGTATACACACACACACGTGCATGCATACAAACACCCCTATAAACTGTATCCCAAATGATATTTCAGAATTATTTTCAATGTCATTTTAGAATGAAATACTGATTAAACTCTGGCTGGGAAGAGGAATATAAGGAACTGCTACAGACTTTTCAATTGTGTGGAGCTGAGATTAAATTCCTTTCAGTCTTTGCTTAAGAAACAGCCCTGGCACTTGTAAGACCATATGGCATGCCAAATTAAAAAAAATACAGTAGGTTAAAATTTGATTGATATTGATTGAGTATATACGAAATCTCCCAATATAGTTCTATTTATGTAGCAGGGCATCTCTCGACTAAGAGAGAAACGTAAGGTTTGCACCTTCATCATCACTCACCAGGAAATTAAAGGGACAGAAACTAACAACTGAAGCCTAGAATCCAAAAAGATTAGTCTTATAAAAGGTGCTGTAATCATCTGTCTCAGTTCAGGAGACTAACTGCTCAGTCTTCTGAGACTGAAGCTATGAAACCACCACCAGCCAGGTGTGCATCCTATGTCTGATAGGCAAACCCTCCCCTAACATCAGTCTGTGTTTCTATCCCAGGTAATTCTGAGTGCAATTGATATTATATTGCCCCGCACAGATAGTAATGGGGGAAACACCTGCTTCCTGTAATGACTAGGTGATAGCACTTAAAGAATGCTTTATGCCAAAAATAGATAAAACATTGAAATAAAATCCTTTCTGCTATCAAACATTTTGGCAGTATAATATAGAAGACACAGCCAGTGTTGAACAAGAATTGAGGCTGCAACAAAGTGAGGAAGCCTCCTTTAGGGAGACTTCCTGTTAGGAAAAAGTTTTGCACGTGCTGAGACAGCTAACGACAAATTACTAAAAATTTGATTTAAGGAGAAATGTGTACCCGTTCTCACTTAAATGCTTTCCCCTTAGGCATATTTTTTCCTGCAGTCTCAAGAGATGTCAGACAAACATCTTTCCAGATCTTTAACAATACATATAGTATAGTTAACATAAAGATAACTGGGACGTAAAACACGCAGTTAATATCTCAGATGGTGGGAAGCTTTCAGGACAGCAGGATTAGCATCTGACAGCATGAAGACTTACAATGACAAGACAGTGTAATAAAATACTCTGTTAGAATAACAACTAACCTCTTGCAAAAGTGATTATGGGAATTATAAATTTAAAAAGATAGATGAAACTACTGCAAAAGGAAGGATTAAATGCTTCTGAAACCCTGCTTGTACTGCAACATGATTTCTTCAGAAGCTTTGTGTAAATAGCAGAATGACCTCAACTGTTTAAAATAGATGACTGCAGGGGCATGGACAAACAATGAGAAGGGGATAATTAACCTGCTGACAACACAGCAATAAATTAAAAAAAGCATTCAAATCAGCTCATTTAGAAACTGTAAACAGAGGACATGGTCTCAAGAGCATGCTGGAGGTTGTTACAGTTAGAGTCTTACATGAGCGACAGAAATATGATGTCTTCTGCCAAGAGGAGATAAGGATCACGGTTGTCTAATAAATAGCATGTTCAGACCCCAGAGGAAAGGAAAATGAAACCACTGTTCACAGAGAGCACTAAAAACTGATGCACAAACCTGCAGTGCACCTGCATCTGCAGATCTATCCACCATCCTTCCAAGAGCTACGCGCAGGAATATAATGCTGGTCAACAATTTCTGAGCGACAGTTGTGATAAAAAATAGGAACAAGTTTGTGTTCTTTGTTTTCCCTTTCGATTTCAAAAGCTGTAGAATATACTGCCATTAAAGTCAAAAGCAAACCTCCTACTGATTTCAAAGCAAGCTTAGTTTCACCTAGTGATCTCATAACATACACACATAATGAAATAGGAAAATTCATTACTCTAATTATTCTTAGTCCTACAACTCCCCCAAGAATTAATTCTAGCCCATAGAAGTTTTGGCATCTTCGCTGTATTCACTGGGAGAGCGAGCTTGAAGATTTATTTGCATCAGTGATGATCCAATCTAATCTTAATTAAAAGTGGTTAAAAATTAGTAATAGAACTAAAAAGATGTGTCCTGAGTATATTCTGCCAGATGAAGAGAAATGAACAGTGCCATTAGAATCAGAATTGAAATAAAATCCTGTCTGTTTGCTCAGGTTTTATTGCAACGCACCTGCATTCTTGGTGATTTTTCATAGTTCCCCTCTTCTACTACCAACCTTGCATTGTCATGGCTGGAAAGCAAATTACTTGTCCTTTGGGAGGAGCTCACATTCTTTGCTGATGATATCCAAGATCATGCTCTGCTACACATAGAGGTTGCAAGACTTCGTTGGCTTGATCAACACTTAACACTTCCAGTGGAATGGCATACGCAATCCTTTAACTGGAAGTCCTGTAAAAGGCAGAAATAAAACAACTAAGCGAATCCCGCAAGGACAGTGGATCAAGCCATTATCATCATCCACAGACCATCATATACACCCTCTGTTAGCACAGCCCACTTGTACAGCTCTGCTTTTGACCACTGAACTGTGGCACCACATTGTTTCAAACCGGAAAGAAGAGTCTTTTACCAAATCATCACCAACACAATCCGTAGTACCAATATAAGAAACCCTAAAAGAAGACTTAAGTTATCACAGGAAAAACTTAGAAAAATGTGATCACTGCACACAGTCATGTAGCTACAGGCTACGTTTATAATTTGTGATTTAGACATTTATACTGTGAAATTGTAGTGTTATGCAATACGATTTACAGTATGAAACTGCTTAGACCTATATAATTAAAAAGCAAATTTCTAGGTCTTTTTCTTCTTTTTTCTTCTTAAACAATGACGTTACAGAAGTGTCAGTAGCATCTTCTAAAGTGAAATTAAGATTTTTTTTCACTTTAAATATGGGAATATTCAATAACAGATGAATGTACTTACCGTAGTTATGTGTAACCCAGTCAAATTCTGCTTCTAGAAGACCACCTCGAACCCCAGCTCTACTAGGATCAAATCCCACTCAGCAGAAAATAAAATGGGGGGGAAAGGGAAGCAAAGAGCATTCAGACTAAAAAAAAATTAAAAAAAAAGATGGAAAGACTGAAGAGTGAGGAAAAAGGAGGAGGGAGAAACAGCATTTTGCCAAAAAGTACAATACACTTACTCAACCTGAATTCTGTTATAGCTGATGCAGAGCCTCCTTTGTTGTATATGGGCTTTGCAGTGAGCCCAGTGAAACGTGGAGAGCGGGTTTAAACTAGTGTTTTAGGATTCATCCTCCCCAGCACATACTGGGGAAAACTTGACTTTAAAATAAGCTTAACCTTTGGAGGATGGGGGGGCCGGGGGTGGGGGGAGAGGAGGAGGGAGGGAGGGAGGATAATCACTACAGAAAATAAAAAAAAAAAATTCAAGAGCTTTAGATAGGCTTGCAAGTAATTCACAAAACCTCAGCTCCTCAGTTCCCGCTGTAGAAATTGCATCTGAGCACAAGTGTCTCAAGAATGACTTAAAATTGTGAGGATCACAATAAGGCAGGTATTCTTTCTTTCGTAAAACACTGAAATCTGAAGCTAAAATGTTCAGTTCAAATCACAGATATCGATGCCCATTATGTCACGGCTTGTGACAAGGCAAAAGGAAGAAGTTAACTGAGACTCCAATATGCTCAAAGTTTGGGTAAATTCTGTCAGTTATTCTTCACTTTGAAAGTGGACTGGCCTTCATGAGTATCTGGACACGGACAGTAACGCTTCACCGAAGAGCAAGTGACATATTAAGAAGACCCTTAAAATTAAACCTTACAGTTATAAAAAAGTGTTTTGTGATCACTTTTGCACATAAACAGAGATGCTCCTGCTGTTATTCATAGCACACCTTAAGCAGTCCACAGATAGGCTTTTAATACCAATTACTAGTTTTTTCGCTTGCAAGTTACACCAAAACAACATGGATTTTGAACCATAAGTCACTGTAAATCCAAAATCTCATATCCAAAGTGGGCATCATTCACTTTTCTTCCAATCAATTATCTGTTTTCTCTAATATCTATTTTTCCTGCTGTTTCTTCTACTGCTCTGTGATACTTGTAATTCACACTCAAAGTAGTTAAAATTACACCACATTTTAGATAGATCAAATAATGCGTTAAAAGAGTTCAGTCATCTAAATCCATAATTGGAGTGATCTCACATGGCCCAGATGACAGTGACGTTAAATAAGAACAGTGTCCAGAGACTGAACAGCGTGATGACAGATATTTGTCCACATAAATCACAAAGAAACAAAACCACACAGAATTTACGAGTATCTGGAAGAAAGAGAGTAAACGATTCATGGGGACACACATCGCATTTGCAAGATCAGGCTGCGGACAAACTTACTTCCAGTGACATTCGTGGAAATGTTGTTCTTGGCTTAACCTTAATCTGCACAGCGTGTTCATCTTTCTGCTCAGCCTAACACTAGACACAAAGCCAAGACATACCAATTATCTCACACAACAGGTGCTGAGATCCGATTGTCAACAGAGGCTTGGATCACAAATGCCGTCACCTTAGTATGGTCCTGGATTTACATAACGTAAGCATTTGCACAAACGCGTTCCAGTTTGGGGTAATTTGGAGTTCATGAAGAAACAAGCCTTTCAACAAAAGGTAGCAAAGAGCGGTTTCCTAAACTGCGCATCAGCTGTTACATGCATGCTGGGCCCACTCAGGGGCAGGGTTAGCAGTGATTTGGGCACCCAGCTGCACTGGCTTGGGCTGAAAGCATCATGCAGTTGCACCTGGGGAAGCAGAGGAGGGAGCCAATCCTTCCTGCCTCCACCAGCACAGGGCACCCCGCGCCGCAGCCTCTTTGGCAGGCTTAGCGGGTGCTAACTCACCCAACACGGCTGCACGTTTCCCACATTAGAGCTCCTCCACGGCCGGGTGAGGAATGCAGTGCAATCACATAGTCATTTGGACATACCCATTTTCACCGCATTTCACTTTCTGTACAGCTGCCCGCTCTCTGCTTAGGCATTTCAACGCTCTCTTACGTTAACAGCTTTGGTCCCCTTGCTGCTCCCAAGGCAGGTATAAAAGGAGGAGCAAGGCTCATAGCTGTTGGCATCTTTTATCTCAAGACACCCGATACATTCCTCCCACAGACAGACTTTCCACGCTCTAGCTACACCAAGTTTGTTAAGCTTTATAGCCAGGCTAAAAAGAGAAGGGAAAACTCTCTTTTTTTCCCCCAGGTATAATGTGGTTTGCAGCATATGGTCAAGTAGTCTCTCCCTTCCTAAACAACCCTATACACACATAGTGGGTGTTTGTTTAGTCGTTCCTGATGGGAAGCCTCTCTGCACAGCCCTCACAAAATAACACGCATGGGTCCAGCCCCACGCTGCGAGGCGGAGGAGAAGCTGCTGCTGGTGAGGCTCAGCATGCGGCGGGCTGTGAAAATGGCCAAGCCAGGGGCAGAAGCAGCTACTGCCTCCTGTCAGGCCATGAACCCCTCTCTGCTTACCTCAGTCTCCCAGTCCCTAATGACAGCCTAAATGCTGACAGAAGTGAGCAGGAAGTTCTTTTTTTATCCATTGATAAATAATAACACCGCACCTATCACTGCACCTGTGTGCTGCTTAGGAGACAATAAGAAAATGAAACAAGAATCTATGTTCTACAAATAAAGCTCCATATGCACTATTTACCTTTTTTCCCCCTTCCAGAAATCTATTTTGAGCAATAGGCATTCCAGACATGTTTCTAACTGTTGTGTTTACCATATAATACACATACGTGAAGGGGGAGATGAATTGCAATAATATAATAAACAGTTCATAGGACTGAATACAGGCATTACAGTTTTGTAGCTCTCCTGTGAATTGAATGGACTCCAGTAAGCTTTTGTTTAAAAACAAATAGCATGATCAGAGTGGAAAACAATACAAGCCCTAGGTGATTTAAACGTACTTCTGAAATATTAACATTACTCCAAATACTTCCTTTTCCCGACAGTTTTTCCTTAGTGAGCAGATTTGGATCAGGTGGATTACCTGGTTTAGCTGAGATTTTACTTCAAGCTGTTGTCAGCAAGAAAAGCAGAAAATGCACAGGACGACATTATTACACAAAAGAAGTGCTGAGGCTATAATGCCCACTCATTGTAATGGTCCATTAGTGCCGAAACATTACCCACTTCTGATGGCAATCAGACTGTACCTGCTAATTACTCGTACATATAGGTGTCACGTTGGCTTTTGCTACTTGATTTAATTAGATATATACATAGCACGTATGAAGGGATTGTTAGAGGAAAACAGGACAGGAGTAGATAAAACTAACAGACTAACAGCGTTTGTAAATGTCTTTTTTTTCCTCTTATAACTCCCATTAGCGTCACACAATTTTTGTATGTGTGTGTGAGATATATGTATCAGAGTTGTCAAAAGAGGAGAGGGACAAAAGAAAAAACAAAGAATGGTTTAATGCATTAAAAAGGAGAAAAAAGAAGCAACAGGATCAAGAAATAATAGCTTTAATTTCACTGTATCGTGCCAATTATGTCAGTTTTCTTCCCTTCACAGGGAATCATTCATGGCTGTAAAAATCTTTGATGAATACTCCTATCTTTATATCACAGAGAATCCATAAGGCACAGCATCGCCGCCTCAATTTCACACATTTCCTGAATCATCAGAAAAAAAGAACAAACCATTAAAAAAGTGCAAATCCTACCACGGTAAGAAAATATCGCAGGACTTCTAACGCTACAATTATTATAGCTGCAACACTTGCTGCTGACTGCTTACATTTTCAACAGAAAAGGACAATAAAATGGGAGTTTTATGTGGCTTAGGTGCAGTTTCCATTTTAGATTTAGGCATGAAGGCTTTTCAGCTCTTTCTCATCTATTTAGAAATGGTATGTCCTAAAGACTGACAGTTTTCATTGGAATACAATGCAGGCCAAGACTATGTTTCCAAAGTGCCATAATACCATGCTGACAGTATAGCCGTGCAGAAATGGTAATGTTAAATACAGCTTACTGCAAACACAGGAGGAGATATTTTTGGATTTTATTATCTATACCTGTGAGGATTTGTATCAGAAAAACTACTGCGAGGAAAAGACAAAAAAACTGCTGATATATCACAGCACTAGAGTTGTGTTAGTTTATGAAACGTGTTTGGTAACCATGGGTACTAAACAGTTTCATAAGGACTTCACATAATCTAGGAACTATAAATAGATTTGGAAACAAAGTAGGAGCTTAATTGCAGTATCCATGGGTTGGGAAGCACAATATTCTTTGTAACATAATTCACTTCTATGTGTTCCAACAAGCATTTTTAAGGTATTTATGGCAATACCATCATCTCTTTTTTTTGTGTGTATTTCTTCTTTTCTAGCCTACCCTCCCCATCTCTTGTGACTCAATCAAGCTGAGCCTGGGTGATAATAAACAGGGGAGCAATCATAAGCTCTCAGTCAACGTATTTAAATTTTAGAAGAACGAGTGCAGAATAATGTGTACTAGCCAACGCTGAGAAAAATTAACCATGTGAAAGATGCACGGAGTATCAGTCAAGAAGTTGAGAGAAACTACTGCTAAAACACAACTATAAGTATTTCTTCAATGTTATAACTACCTTTTTTTTAAAAAAAAAAACCTGTTTGCACACTTATCTTTAAAAAAAAAAAAAAAACAACAAAAAAGAGGTAGAAGAACTGCATATCTCCTGAGGACAAATAGATAAATGTAGTAGACAGTTCCCTACCTGAACTGTGGCGGACTCAACATGCAGGTAACTCTGTTAATCAAATCATTTAAGTCATGGTCTAAACCAATTTAAAACAAAGCTAACAATGAATTAGGTTCAGTATCGCAGCTTCTGAAGGGAGCTTAGAAAGTCATGACGATACAGAGAACTCGGCTTCAACAGAATAGGGGCTGTTACAACTTCTATTCATATTTTAGCATTCTCCTTCATCACTCGCACCTCTCCTTTCAGTGTCCGTACTTAGAGAGGAAAAACACACTTGTAGATTTTTGGGGAGATTTTTCTAGTGTAAACAGAAAAAAAAAAGCAGCAGCTTGTTTCAAGATTACCCAGACACCTCACCATGAAAACGTTTCGGTCTCACAAGCTGAATTTGTTGTCAACTTTGTGAACATTTCCGATGAGCTGCTTACATTTGAGTGACTTAATCTTTATTCAGCCTTCTTTCATTGCAGCATTGGCAAAAGCTATACGCCTGTATGTTTTCTATAAATGAACTCCCATCCAATCTCCAATATCTCTAACAATTTTAAGAAGTGCTTCAAATCTGAACTAGCCAGCCTAATAGGGCCCATGGCATAATATTCAAACTCTGCTGAGAATCAAAGTCATAATGCAGTGGGACTTCAACCACAAGCCACAGTTGAAGTTAGTGTAATTCATCATCTGTTAATCAAATCACTCTGGGCTCCAAGGCTGTGGCTAGGCTGGGTGAAATAACTGGCAGCAACACTTGCAGTGAAGACAAAGGCTGGGAGCATACCAAGCCAAATCCAAGCAAACGCTCCAGCAGTTTTTCTCTGTCAAACTAATTCATGGGTGCTCGGTTTTTAATGGGAAAGTCTTAATGAATTTAACACAAATGGCCCTTTTTCTGAAGGCTAACTAGCATATGGATTTATACTTACATAGCTGGAGCTAATTATAGATTTTTTTTTTCCATGCTTTTTGGCTACTCTTATCGTTAAAGTGGAAAAATATGTACGATACAACATTAAGGCAAAGAAATGTTTTTCTCATCCAAGCAAAAAGTCTCAGTTATTAGATTTCTCATGTTAAAATAAAAGTCACCAGTAATCTTTGCCAGCACTGGTTGGCCACCATCAGCTGCTTAGCTAAGGGCTAAGCATTTTATTTGTCTAAAATGGATTTTCATTACTTACCTATAAGTATTTAAAAAGTTTAAATTGTTGAGGGCTTACCTGCACTCTACACATAGAGACAGACCAGAGGATCACCCAGAGAGCTCAGGGGACCCAAGATACACACTGGGGCTCTCCAACCTCAGCACATCAGCACCCAGCCCAGCTGGCAGGTCTGCAGAGATCCCCCAGCCGAACCCACAAAGCAATACATGCCTGCTGGGCAGGCCTTTGCTGAGGGAGAGGGGTGCTTTGCAAGAAGAGACACAGCATGAGATCCGAGATAAAGGAAAAGGCCAGGAGGACTGCTGCCATCCCACTCTGGAGGTGACCGGGTCATTCCCCAGCAGTCTTAGTGCCTTCCCATACGTGCCCGGGACTGCATTTTGGATCATTTGCCAGAAATTATTTTTTTCATGTGTGAATATCTTTGTGATCGTAAAAAGAAAACTTATGAGAACAAAGGTGTTAAAACAAAACTTACCTTTTCCTTAGTTTATTCCAAAATTGTGCTTGACTTCATATTCATTGGTAGGCCTCCTCATGGTCAAGCTTGACATTCGAGCTAATACTGTGGTCTAGTTAAGTTTCAGGAGCGAAGCCCAGTGTATAGAGTGTTCTTACTTGCATACCTTTCAGCAGAAAGGCATCCATTTTGGTATGAATTTAGTTACACTAGAAAAAAATTTAAAAGCTTTACCATGTTTTGTTTTTTTAATATTCCCTAGGGAAAGAAATCCATGCCAATTATCCCACTAGATAATACTTTCTTCAGTGAGGGTTAGAATTTTAATGCAACTGTAAATTAGGCTTTCCTTGCGGAAGGCAAGGAAACTTCATGAATTAGTATCATTTGCAGATGTGGCCACCCACCAAAATGGTTGGCTGCCAAGCATTTCGCTTCTCGCAAGTCAAAAAGTCAAAGTCCCTTCACAAAGCACGAAGATGACTAAATGTTTGGCAACTTATAAACAGAACTAAACCAGGCTATAACTTACCTTGACAGGCATGTTATGTATGTAAAGGACATATACATACCTACCTGATGGTGAGTGTATATTCATCCACGAGAAGGGATACAAGATACTTTTTATCCTTGTGTTAGTAATTCCCTTTTTGGACATTATTTCTAAGAATTATCAGCTTCCATGAACGCCAGAGGAAACAAAGTACAGCAGAAATTAATACCTCTTCAGCTCAAGTCATTTTCTTTTCTTCAGAAACTACACTGAAATCTTTTTGTTTCACCCTGGCTGAAATAAAGCCTAGAATTTTTATTAGTTGCTAAAATGAAGTAAATGATTTTGCTCTTCCTCTGCTTCTCCAAGTAGGTCAGATCACAAAAAGAAAAAATAAGAGCAATTTACTTCATCTAAACATGAAATATAGGACAGAAATGGCAATTATACAAAGAATATGTGGTGATTCACATATTAGACCTGTAATAGGTTAAGATGAAAAATAGGGCACCATTATCATCACTTATATTGAAAGAGCTCTACTTCATGGAAGAAAATTTATAGAGAGAATATTTTAAGAAATATTTGAAACAAATATGCACTAATTACAGGAGAAGGAGATTGTAAATTCTTTAATACTTTTTTTCCTAAGTCTGTATTGCTAATAATATCCAAACACTCCAGTTATTTCTCTAGCATGAACATATTTGGGTCTCACAATAAACCAAGAATGCTCCCAACTTACAATTTCCTCAGCATCTTTGAAGGCTTAAAAGAAATTCTGAAAATCCTGTGAAAGTCCACTATGGAATATATATCTCAACATGGCCTTATCAAGCAAGCCAGCTATTGGAGAAACTGAAACCTCCTTCTCCAACAGCAGTAAATATTCCCCTGTGCAGTCCTGCAAATGCGAACAGTAGTCAATATAGAACAAAGTCATTAAGAATCAGAGATTAAGAAAAAGCTTAATTTGCATCTATTAAGTGAGGTCGTTTCTTTGATCAGCATTATCTAATGGAAAGGGTGTTTGAAAGTAAATGGTTTAGGGCTAACATCTGGGCCAAATTGCTCTCTGTCAGATTTAGTGGGACATTTAAAGAAATTCACAAAATAACATGATTCATCTTCCTGTCAAACCCTGGCTTGTTTTTTCTTGCCTGAGGTTAGGCTGACATGCATCTCCCACCAACATCTCCCACCGACTTATGCACCAGCGTAGTCTTCCTGTGAAATTCAGTGTTGGAAAAAAGTCTGTCCAGCCACTGTGTTCACCCCCTCCCACACGGCTACGGATGCTCTGTATTTTAATATTTGTTAGTTT
Organism: Morus bassanus; assembly: GCA_031468815.1. Lineage (NCBI taxonomy): Eukaryota > Metazoa > Chordata > Aves > Suliformes > Sulidae > Morus > Morus bassanus. Next base: position 13,242,187 of record CM062583.1, read on the forward strand.
TACAGCACACACAACCTTACAAAAGACACTAAGCATACTGATTTTCCACCTCCACATTCCCATCAAAAGATCCAATTCCTTCTTTCCATTATTAGAGACAAAACCACTACTCTGAAATTTTATATTTTATGGGAAATAAGCTGACCAGCTCTTTTTTAAAACCAAACTGTTTTGAATTCAGATTTAGAGTTTCAATATTTTGAGGTACCTGATCTTTCATTTGGTGTATGAGGAAAAAAAAAAAAAAGACCTATACTGGTTTTTATTGGTTTTATTAAAAACTAAACTCATAAAACTAAAAATTAGTTTTATTTTTCATACTTTTTCTCTCCCTCCCCCACCTTGAAGTTGCCCAAAGGAATTCTTAGTGTTTTCTGTGCAAAGGGTAGGAGAAAGAGGAGACAAGACATTGTGGGTTTTGCCACTGCAGCCTCTTGGATTTGATGGGCTACGTCACTACTCCATGCCTCAGAACACCATTCCTTATACAACAACATTCAATATTTGCAAAGTGCTTAGGGCCTTCTGCTAAAGGATGTTCAAAGAAGAAACAGACAGGTAAAAACTAGGGCACACGGGTTTTGGCCAGACCTTCGGTGACTCCTAGGAAGAAGGTGATAAGCTGTTAGGTAAGAAGATAGCGTGTTACAAGGACATTAGATAGCCCTCCCTGTACGTAACTACCGTGACTTTTGTTAGACAATAGTCTCCTCGTAGCTTTAGATGCCTAGCTCTCAACCAATCACAAAATCTGGTTTTTAAGTCTGATTTAAAACCATAATTTACACGCAGGTATTGCAAAAGTCAAAGCAATACAGACATTTGCTCAGATCTGTTGTTAATACTGTTTAAGAAGCAAGAGCAGTTAGTAACTGCAGATTTTAAGGTTAACTTCAAAACATGAATTACTATGAAATCTAAACACTGTTTAAAAGGAAATACATAGCATATAGGCAGCCAAGTAAGCACAGCTTCCAGTATAGTATCAGGACAATCTGCATTTCGCAGAACTACGCTAACATGAAACTGCAAAATGAAAGCAAAGAGGTTCTTCTCTTAGTTTTTCCTTGGACAGACTTTCAACTAGTTACACACAAGATAGTAAGCTGTGTGGAAACTTCAGATTTTCTATTAAAATTCAAGCTCAGAAGAGCTTTATCTTCCACATTATCATCCATAAGGTCTGTTTTATCTTTTCCAAGGGACAAGCACAAATTCCACGACTGCTCTATTAACTTCTGGCTGCAAGGATGAATAACTCAAAAGCTGAAGTCGCCTACTGTTACTGTGGTTACCAAAGTTTCCTACCCACTGAATTGTGTTCCAGTCCGGATATCTCAAGCTTCTGTTACTGGTAATTGTGTTTTCTTTCCTTTTTACTGTTATTCAAACACAGAAGTATTTTGTACCTTTAGAAGAGTCTTTGACTTCCATCCTCTGGCCAGTGTCCCACAATGCACCCCCTCCTTGTCTGCTATTCATTTCAGGTACTTTCATTTACTCCATCCTACTCCATAATTCCAAACCCTACAGAAAAAACCTAGTTCGTGGAGTGGAAGGAAATGAGTTACCAAGCAGAGGACATGGAGTATCTTCCAGCCACACATCCCCAAGGGCGCTTGCCTACCCTGCAGGAACTACATAACAGAGCAGTCTGATACACTGAACAGGTACAGGTTAACCGTACAGAACCTACTTTGTAGGGCTAGTGATTTAAAGAAGCACCACACACCCTAAAACAGAGGTGATCAACTCTGAAATGGGCACATTTATTCTTCCTGCTTCTAGAAAGCTGTTTGGTGAACAATAATATCATCAGCAGGACAGCGCTGCTTCTCTGCACTGTTTCGATAATAAAACAGGCCATTGTTTTATAGAATTCAAATTGGCAGCTTTAATCCAGGGTAAATGTGTGGTTGGTCCAAACTAGAAAGTAGTTATTGACACAAAACCGTACAATAAGATCATTCCTATGTTACATTTCTACCTAGATTGTAGTGAAACTAGTAGACCGAGATTTTGATGATATCAAATGGCATCTTCAATATTGTATATGCTTTGCAATTGCTCACTGTCTAAAAATGCACTGTTAATCCCACTAGGAAACACACACAAATGTTTATCTAATCTAAAGTTCTGCAACTTGCCGAGATAAAAAAGTTCAAACAGCAGTTCTTTGCCTGCATTCCCCCTTGCAATTTTTCTCCACGGTCCAATGTCTGAAGCATTTTCTTTGGTTCCTTTAAATTTAGCAATAATGGTCCTGAGCTTTTAAAGTGAAACAAACCTTTGACTCTTGACAGGATTTGATTAAACCCATCTTACACATAACTTATTTTAAAATAACTGCCCTTGGGGCAGGGGATGGGGGAAGGCAAGAATAGCTGAAGAATCAACAAGTGACCTAGGGCATTAATCAAACTCAAACTGGGGGGGGGGGGGGGGGAGTTATGAAGACTCTGAGGAGTTACTAAACACCAATTTGCAAGCTCTAATCTAAGAGTGAAGTTAAGAAAATAGCCTTAAATTTTTCCAATATTCATATCCTTGGGCAATTGCAAAATTCAGAAGCTAATTTACTAGGTACACCTTTTTAAATTACTAGGATGTTTTCAAGAATAAAATGTTGATCCTTTTGCATATTTTCCAGGAAAACTTTCAAATCTTGGGAGAGACTTTCCTGAAAATTACTTGTCATTGACTCTGTCTTCCATGTTTTACTGGGCTTCTGTTATAAGGCTATGACAAGTTCAGATAAGGAGAGTGTCATGGAAACAGTCTAGGGATACAAAATGTACTTGAATGCTGTTTATCAGTTTATCAGTTAATTAAGCCATTAGAACTGTGCGAATAATTCATTTTTTCACAGGGATGCAAAATTTAGAAAATAAAATTCCTTGTAAAACAAACATATAGAAATATTTCATGTAGTTATTAATTATTTTTTTGTTTTTTCCTCTTAAAGCAATATTTTTTATGTTTAAATTTAAGGTTTTAAACCCACTAGACTTTGTTTAAATGTTTTGCTTAAATTAATTCAAAGGGAAATTGCTTGACCTTAGATTTTTAATCTGGTAGGGCTGAAATAATTTTAACTGCCTTAATGAAAAAACCTATGTAGATTAGCTTTAGTAGAATAAGCAGTGCTCAAACTGTGTTTCTGAGTTGGCAACAGGAACAAAAAACAGAAATCCCAATAATTTTGGAGCTTCATAAGGAATTCATTTTCACCACAAAATTGGAGAACACTGAAAACAGAAGTAAATCAGGGAACTGCTGAAGTCCTCTGTTTCCAGGACAGCTGTTACAATACAAAATGAACCTAGGTGAAAAACTCCCAGGAAACTTTCATTTTATGAGTTAGGGCCTTCAGGGTTCATGTTACATCTAAATTAATGAGGTCTATGTATTGTGGTAAAAGATTGGCCTCTTTTCGCCTTCTGTTGACTGACCACGCAGACAGTTTTCATCAACAGAAAACTATTGAGAAATGAGCATGTCAACATTTTTAGGAACATATCACAGAACATCCAGGAGCTTCAGAGTCCCTGCCTAATACCTGGAACATCAAAGAAAGCCATTCTCAAGCAGAGAGAGATGAGAAGCCTCTTCAGTGACAATGCTGCTGCCCATCTGCCGAGCGACAATCAGATCTATTTATGGCATCACAGTACAGGCCCCCAAAATCACCACGACTTTGAAAACCTTACCCTAGTGAATTTTTCTAAGCCTGACCTTTCACATGATATGCTGTTAGATTTTTGTTATGATGTTAAAACAACACTATCATTTCCCTTAAATAACTTACACTGTAATTTGCAAAACCAAGATGATGGGCAACAGACACAAAGACTGGTCCAAGGCAGTGAAAGCAGTTGATTAACTGAGTGGTTACAGAAAACTCCTGTATAACAATTGTTGTGCAAATGCAAAGGGATGTTTGAGGATTTCTAAACTACAAAGGCAATGAAGCACAAGATGAAGGGACATCTGATTTGGAAAATTACGTGGCTGTCGGTATGCTAAAAGATGACAAGTTCAGGAGGTGCTCACTCCATCTGCCCTCCAGCCCTTTGGAAGATATTAAACTCTATAAATTTAAAAAATGACACAGAATTGCAAGACTCAACAGTAGTACAAAGAACTGGGCAGACCAAACCCACCTTTCCCAAATTTTCCTAGTAAAGTTGCAATTAGACGGTCACTGTATTCAACAAATAACTGTCTAATGAAAACTAACATTTTGTGATATCATATCTGCCACTGTATATTATTTCACTGTTGCTAAACCACGGTGTTTAAGGCGACACATTAGCAGCAGACTGATTTAATTTCTGTTTAAAGAGAAAATATAGAATTTTAATTCCATTTACTTTTGCAGTGCCTTTTTAGCTCAGCTCTGACAGAAAGGAAGCCAGACATTTGGATAAATGAGCTAGGTTGATTGAATATTGATAAGCCAATTTTTAATTTATCAAGGTTATCTAGAGGTGCTAACCTGACGCTGCATACTAACAAGAAATATCCACACACTAAGTGATGTGTGCAGTGAAATATTCCTTTGGGGAAACAGCTCTGGATGGACAGGGATTATTAAAATTAGAACCTTGCATTGGGGATGGAAAGTGACTTCCTAAGGGAAAATTAAAAGCAGGTGAGAAGTGTGACAGAGAGGCAAAGATGAATAGGTTGCAAATTTTATACTTTGCACAGACTGCAACATAAAAAACACATCAGATCAGTACCGATGAGAGAGAGAGAGAGAACTACCTTTGTGAAAAATAGAGTTAACATGGCAACAAAAAATGCTAATGTTTCACCTTCTCCAAATTTTCACAGCACCAGGTAATTGTTACAGGTCTTACAATACACTCTCCACATTGTCAAAAATCTGCAAGGCTTGGCAGCCCCCTACAAAAGACAATCTCCAAACAACTGAGAGGAAGCAAGCAAGCGTTATTCTTCAGTCTTGGGAATTCTGAAAAGAGCAGAGTGTATTGCAGCAAGAATAACGCCAGAGGAATACGTAAGGTTTCAGAAAAAGAGCACCGATTCCTCTCTTGCCTCATAGAAATTTAATAAAATGACATTTTATAGCAGCACCGGTCCAATCTCAGATGTTTGCATGTTTTCATTAGAGATAAGTAATTAGAATACTTCATTTTATAGATTTATCGACAACTGAAAAGCAATGTGAGAATCAAGTGTACATCACTGCGGGCAGGAAATACTAGAAATAAAGCTTTCCTTCAGGATTTCTTCCTCTTGTGCAGCTAAAAGTACTGAAGCCTTACTTAAGAACTTTTTTGTGTTTTAGCTTCTGCTCACTCACTATGTAAGCATAAGTAGCGTAACTGTGGCACCTTACACGTATCCTGATCGAGCCCATCCAAGACAGCCACAGCTAGCAGTGTCTCAGCGTTGACTGCTGGTAGTATAGCACTAAGCATTAATCTTGTGCCATAGCTTTATCAAGATCTGATTTCACAGGTGACTTCCCTTGCTGCTGTCCTGCACAAAAGAAGAGTCTCTGATGTAAATTTCCTTTGTCAATACTCATCTTTTCATCTTTACATCTTTTCCAGTTCTGCAAGACCTTACTTTCTGTAATCGTTTGTCTGTACCTGTAAAAGCATGGGGCATATGGATTGAGATAGCATTCCTCCTGACTTGGACCGTAATTGACTCCCTTCATCTATTCCTCAAACCCTTTTCACTAGTATTCTCTCAAAGTTTCACAGTTTGTAACAGATTAATGCTGTAGCTGTTTTATGCTTCAGAGACAGACACAAAAAGTGTTCTTACAGCATTTTCTCCCAAATAGGAATATAATTGAGTAGACTCAAGAGAATCTATGTATCTTCCAATTCCATGTAGCATTCTAGCAGTGTGCTTTTCATCTTTTCATTATTCTACATGCTCCTGTGATTTTTCTCCTGCATGAGATAAATTACTCCCTAGTTTGATGTACGTGCTTAGTTCAGGGTTTTGTTGATTCTTCACTGATCTAAAATAATAGCTCCATACTTGGTTAACTTTGTTTATCTTTCATTAGGGATATCCCATTTGCCTTTTCAAAGGCAAATTCTTTTACACCCCATACATTTGCCCTTGGTGAGTTTGGAGTTGAACTCTCTCATTCATACCTTCACAAATGGTTACAATTCAGCACAAGCGACACTATTACCCTCTCATGTTTTGTCCTCCTTTTAGGATGACTTAACATGGCTACCATTTGTAAATTTGGTCTTCCGCTTCCCTCCCTCCCTCCCCCCTGCCTCATTTAGGGAGACCCATCCAATAGGACAGTCTGATATCAAACCAGGTCATCGAAAAGCTCCTTTTTGATTCTACCCTAGCACCCACATATTTACCATTTCTAACAAGTGAAAACATAGTTATAAGTGCGCTATTATTTCTAAAAGCTTGCCTTCATGTTTGCATAGAATCACGTTTTTTATTTGTTATAAAAATACTGATACTTCAGATGGTTACAACAAAGGAATAATCCAGGGTGTTTCCTACCAATAAAAGCGCCCCCCAAAACCCAACCCAAATATTCATAATCAAATTCTTATAACATTTGAGCAAATAATTAACAAATATGCTATTAATCTGTAGTATCTAAAGCTACAAATGTGAGATAGATTCTGATTTATTGCACTCAATGCATTATGAATAAACCCAACGTTCAAGATATAGGAGTATCTTATTTCTTTACTTGAACAAAGGTAACTCCTGATAAAGAAATTGCTTAAAAATTATTCTAGATTCTGTAAACTATTTTTTGTGCTTGTATAGCATATATGTTTTTAACTTGGCAGCTAAGAGACTTCACTGATATAAGTTTGATATTTGTCACATCCCTCTCAAAGAGGGTGCAAAGGAGCATAGTGAAGCTGGAACTGATAGAGGCACAGTTTGAATTTGATCTCTTTTGGATGACCCGTAATGACCCATACTACTGTTGCAGTTCAATTCCTCTTATCTCTTAGACTGTATTAATTGGAAATAGAAATCTGAAATATTAAATTGATAACACACAGCTTTTAATTTCCTTCAGACATTATCATACTGCATCAATTTGCACAGCTCTGAGTCTGTGTGAATTAATGATGCATCTCCATATCTGCATGATAAAGATAGAGGGCTATGACAACATTTACATCTGATACTATTAGAGTCTCTTCAGTGATAATCATTAACAAGTCCATTAATGAGAACATATTTCCCTGAGGCACTATGGCCATTCGACATTGTAATCTAAATCTATACTCTCTAGAAACTCTATTAGAAAGCAATGAAGTAAGTCCCTGAACTATATAAAGGTTATCAGGCAAGTTATCTCACTGAGCAGAAAAGATGAGGGAGACTTCCTTGAATATTGGCAGTGTAGAAGATTAAAATGCACAATTGTCTTTTTTTTTTTAAACCAATATCTGTATTAGAAATACATTGGCTGAGAGCTGTATCCCAATGGCTTCTAATAACTGAGCATCACATACTCAAACTCTTAACTTTTAGAAGGTTGTATTTAACTGGAATAACAAAGTCCAGAAACTCACCAGACTGATTAATATAATCATCTAATAATAATGACACTGACTTGTTAAAACACAAATCCTGTTGGCTTGAAGTCTGTACAATAGCTTATGCAGGTTTGACCGAAATAAGTATTGCAATATGCAATTCCTTATTTGTCAGCAGATGAAATAATAGTTCAAGAAACAGAAGAATTACTTCCATTTCAAAATTATTCTATTATGAAAATATACTCAGCTTTCTATTTTCTATGAAACTGGTTTCACCTCAGGCCTAACAGATAGTGATACTCATTCACCCTACAACAGGCATCTAAGCTGGCAGCTTCAGAGCAGCAAATGTTGTGGACAAAAATAGAGAGCTGTTCCCAAGACCTAATGCTTATGACAAGAATGAAACTGGGAGGGCATCACTGCTGCAATCTCTCCCTGAACTAATCTGGGAATAAGCAGAATTTCAGACTCCTGGACTGCGTACTTGGTATCCTTCACTGGTGATAAATCAAAAGTTTGCTGGAGTCAACAAAATATAAAGTCCTTTAAATACGTATTTTTGAAGAGGTATTTTTTGTTCCTTAAACTGCCACAAAACCACAACCAACTATTCATTATTATCATTAAAAGGCCCTTCATAAAGGTACAATTTCCTAGAATATCAGTATTATGTAAAGCTAAAAAAATTATGCCCAAGATAAAAAGCAGAAATGTGGATTGGTATACTGAAGCCATGGGCAACCATTCCTGGAAAACACATCCCTATAGCCTCCAAAGTTCACTACTGAACTAGTCTCATTTTACCACAGATCTGTCCTGGCCAGGATGGATTTTGCTTTTGCAGTGCAGATAAACATCTATTTATCTTAAATTATTACAGAAATTGAAAGGCAATTGGCAATAAATTAGTTGATTATATTGCAATGCAAATAAAAACACTTCCCTCTAGATCATCCAATTTTACAAAAAATGTACATTTTTTGCCCCAGCAGTAAAAACCCATTGATATTTAGATGCTATTTATGTTGTTCACTCCATGGACCATGAGAAGATCTGTCTGGAGACTGCCTGTTAGCACAGTATTAAATACTAATACCTCTTCCTATTTGTTTCATATTCATCATAAGCTCTAAGCTTTATTAGCAATTGAGATGAGAAATAAATACGGAGGCGATTAAGTCCTACCCCTGTTTAGTATGAGATTCTTTGATTTTTCTATGTAGCCTCTGTCAGAAACAGAAGAGTGAACTAGATGAACCTTCAGTTCAATGCCATATAGGAATTTCTCTCTGTATAAACACAATCTAGTTTAGAAAAGCTTGAAATCGCTTGTGTTTCCTCTTAAGTCTCTCACAGACAGCTTGGGAGATTATGTACAATACCTGTGTCTTCACTCGGTTTCCTTATAATTTCAAGGCTAATTTCCTAGAGGGGAAAACATGCTTAAAAATTTCATTTATTATATACTGCTCTTAGCTGGAAAGGAAAACATATCATCAACAGTCACATAAAAGGCATCGAACTTCTGAACCTATTACTACTCTCTAAGAATTTAACATTTAAAAGCAGAACTTGAAATTTCCCATAATACATTATACTTCACCCAGTGATCCTCAAGGTCACTTCTAAGCAACCGCTTGTGAAACGTTACATACAGAAACGTTAAGAGTTTTGTGTTATAAAATACAATGAAGCATTTTAAAATCCAAATCCCTTCCCTCCCTCCAAGGGAACAAATTATTTTTTCCTGGAAACCAGCATGCTGCTAGATTTAGACTCTGTTTGCCAAATCTGAGTCTGGATGGATGTTTCACAGTGAAGACATAATACCTTGGAAAGAGAAAGCACACATAACGAACCTGACAAGAACAGCAGTGCACACAGGGCTTAGCCATGGGAACAAGCACTGTGCCAAAATGAATCACATCCAGAAAAGTGCAACTCCTTCATGTTCATCTTTAGTGCTTGCCAATGGTGCTGACAAATTTTAACATGAAGCAATATATTAAAAGTTTTTTCTAAAGCCTGCAAAGAGATTAAAGAATGGTGATAAGTCTCGTCATACTCAGCTGAAGCAATAAATGGCAATGAATTTTCTGAAACACACTGAAAAACCTGCATCAGCACACAAAGGTACTGGAACCATATTTGTGACAATTCACAGGAAAACTTGAAGTCAAAGTTCCCAGTGAAATGTATCTTTCCCAGTATATTCAACCACCTGCAGTGTTCTAACAATGCCAGCTCTCATCCTTTGTTGCACTGGCTAAGCAAAACGTCAGGCAGCGCTCTGCATCAACACTTCTGCAAACCCAGATGAATTAAAATTCTTAATAAAAGCATTTTAAAAAAAACCCCAACTTTCTAGGTTTTTGCTGTGCATAGCATATAATTCTTTTTTTTGTGATATACTGAGTGCTATTTACTTCTCTTGGTAAGTCAACTGCCTTTTTTTTTTTAACTGGCTTCTGCAAACTTTACCGCATCTGTTGCCTCAACTAAGTTTTTTTCTATGTATGTATAAATATCAGTTTGGCATCTTCAAATCTAAAAAGAGATTTAACTTGAGATTTATTGAATCATCGTTGCAAGATCATTTCTCTAATATTTTACATGCAATGAAGGATCACTGCCTTCCAATTCTATTTCAAGAAGGGCATTAAGTGTTGTCTCGTTTTGTGATCCATTACATTCTGCTTAGGAGTCTACTAATGCATGACTTGTACTACTGAATTGTCTCCTTGAGACTTGGCATCTTCTTAACAAGACCATCCTTGGCAGGTACAAGGCTTCCATGGTAATAAAACAGTAGAGAGATTTCTAATTACCTTTGGACAGTTAACCTTCATTATTGTTCCATGACTCCACTGAGTCAGTGCTTCTGGAAATCACTCATCACAGGCGACGTCTCCAAACAGGCTCACTCTGCAAGACAGGAAAGAAGCCCATTTTAGTGACTTAGGAGTAATAACGAGAAATACACAAAGTGATGAAATGAAAAGGAAGAAAGAAAACAACATGCAATGATATAAAGATTTGAAGGAAGGAAAACGGGAGAAGAGAAAAAGATAAAGTGGGAAGGCAAAACTGGGTAGAAGGTAGCAGAATGGGAAGAAAGCTCAGGGGCAAATATAGGAATGACGACTACTCTTGCTTCTCCATAAGCAGAGAACATCAGGTATCTAAATCTAGATATACACAGAGAGAAATGTCAATTTGCTGTACAGTATCTTGTTCTCCGGTCTTTGGGATCACTTCAGAAGTCTTGCTCAGGCTCTTCCAGAAAGGCTGCAAACTGAAGGGGGCACTACACACTCCCTGAAGTGTGTAGATTTTACCAGAGAGAGAAAAAAAAAAAATATTAAATCCAACTCTCTAGATTGGCCTTTCTGGATCTCCACACACACTTCTTGCAAATCACTTGGCAGTCCATTTTGGCGAGAGGACTTGGCAGGTTTTGGCAGTTCACAGTCTCAGAAAAGCTTTTAGTAACTTTTGTTAACTTCTCTGTATGTGATTATAAATGAATCTTTTCTCCTCTTCTAAAGTACCAGTTGTACAGGGGGCACACGGAGCTGCAGTCAGGATTATATTTATCAAAGCTGTTGCTGCAAATATTACTTTCTACAGTCTCAAATGTCATCCTAAAATCTAAACACCTGCAAGCCTCTGATACGGTTACATCAATTGCGATGGGTTCACACAATGATAAACTGTCGAGTCTGTTGGGTTTGTGCTGTTTTCCCCTTATCTTTTGCTTTTTGGAGTCTGTGACAGCTTTATGGGAATGCATTATTCCTTGGGAAATTTAAGATCTGCACAGTCTTTTCAATGAAAGGGAGTATTCACCAGTTTTATAAACAGTAAAAAAAGGCTGTAAATGGATTCAGAAACATGCAACTGAGCAATTTGCTTCCTGGTTTCAATGTAAATAACATGTAATACGAGACACACGGAACTGACTGCAGATCCCCACGTTGTTATGCTCTCGGCATACACTTGCTGCTTCGTACTTGGAAAACGAACGTTGCATAATCTTGCGTGTCTGACTGACAAAATCAAAAGGCAAAAGTCAATTTATCATTTGTGCCTGGGTTGATTGCAATATCTTGCAACCGAATGGCAGTCTGAAGCTATAGTTTCCGATAACCTCCTGGACACCACAGAGTACATATGACCTATTTAAATTTCAGAGTTGCTGCTGATGTTTAGATTAGGTAAGTATTCCAGTTTAAAATATTTGTCTTCCCAATCTATTTTCACAATAATTTTCCAGTGAATTTCAGGTACTAATGACTGTGCAAATTTTCCAAGTTTGACAGAGAGATGTCAGACAGTGGAAACCTTTTGGCCAGATTGTGAGGTATGCAAGCTTATAACAATTGTCATTCCTGAACCAAGACCTAAGCTGAGGCTTACTTTCAACTAAAGTTTTACCTTTGTGAAACTGTAGAAAAAATTAAGTACAAAGACTACGTGACAGTCTCCTGAGGTTGTCTGGTATTTAGAAATTTATAAAGCAAGAAGGCTTGAGAGAAGGATTAGGGTACAAATCTGGATCTCGGAAAGGCACTCCAAACACTTAGTCCAAAACATTTCCTGCAGGGAGTTGGCCATTTTTTCCATTTTCTTGCTATTTTTAATTATGCAACTGATGCAAGAACTGACCCCCAAATAGGACAAAAACATTATTCTTAACAGAATAAGATATTTTCTAAAACTACTTGTACCCTTTTTGACGGACAGGGATTTCAGAGGTCTTGTGAGACGAGAACTACTTTTTCAATGAGTCCATTTAAGATTTTTATTCAATATTATGTCTAGAATTACTTGAAAATTTAGCTTCATCCTAGCAACCAATTGCATCCCAAAAATAAGTTTCTAGATAGGTAGTTTCAAATCTTTTGAAGTAACAACTACAATGTGGCCTAATTGCAAGGGATAGTTTGGTACTACAGAGAATATAATTACACGGTATTTCATATCTGAGTCATCCTGGGGACATAAATGAAAGGAAGCAATAAAAATTAGTCAATCATAAGCTTAAAATTTTCTGGCCAATAAATTTAAACAGCCAACACACTTTACATATGTGTGGCACAAGCAGCTCCTGGTAAATTATGCAGCACCTGGCAAATACTGTCAATTCCCTTGCACCTAAGTTAATTGCAGATTCCAGCAAGCAATCAGATATGATTAAATTACATTTTTGGAAACCATCAAATGGTTTGGGCTGAAGGAAGACAGCTTAAAATAGACCTTTAAAAGGTAACAGTAATTAGGCTAAGTCTTAATTCTACTCTTTTCTCAGCTTCAGAATTACAGGGACAAATTTTCCTTTCAGAGCACCATGTGAAAAGCAGCTGTAATCACTGGGACTGTACAGGTAAACTGAAAGCAGAATTTTAATCTCCTGTGGAGAATTTCTTTTGACCTCCTTTGTATTCCAGGAAGAAGTATTCTACAAACAAGAAATCAAGCTTTTTTAACAGGGTCTTCACAGTGCCACAGGACAACTGCTCCAGGTGCTGTGGGGTATTTGCATAAGAGCTTTCTTCTTTAAAAAGGCACTAACAAAGTTAGAGAATGCTGGAATATTCTGAAAGAAAGAGGTCTAAGAAAACAGCTAAGCAAGCAGTGTTACCTGAGAAAATATAACGAGTAGGCAGGGGAAGGAGATGGGAGGGCAGGATATCTCTGGAGTCATTTGGGAAGCTGTTTTCAATAATGCAATATGCAGAATGCTCTATATCACCCAGATTATAAATTATCTCTCTCTCTGACATCTCCTCTCAACCAGGCCCATTTTCCATTTTGATTGAAGTAACCTGTTCCTCACTGACTTCCTTAACACTCGCCCCTTCCTTACTTAGTCTTGGAATGGTCTTATTTTCATTTTTTTCATTGCACCAAAACATGGCTCCCTCAGTCACCTCAGAGACCTGACCTCCCTTCTACCTCCCGTTTCCATTTCTCATCACACTAGAGACTCCAGGTAAGCAAAAAAAGGCCGTGGCTTTCACCACGTGAACCCAACCCACAGCAAAGCCTATCCCGAAATGAACAATAAGGACCTCCTTCTCCTTCCGCAGTAAAAACACAAGCTTTGGTACCTACAGCACCAGGAAACTGACCGAGTAAAGATCATAGGATAGAATATGTGGTTTTAATGTCACTAATGAGAGCAAAAGATAAAACCTTTTACACCCAAGCTAGGCAGCAGCATAACCATGCTGTAATAACCACTATTAACAACAACAGCCACATTTTTCCTGCTTGATACTCTAGGTCATTGCATCCTGCCCAGAGGCAAGTAGCATGCGCCTTAGGCAGAGAGAAATCTCAGTTCATATTCAGAACTTATCCAAGGCCATGGGATCTTTCAATCTTTTGTAATTGCCAGGAAAATAAAAAGTATATTTTAAACCTTCAGAAATGTACAAATATGTTTTATGCTTAGGAATACTGTGTACATGGTGAAAACTGAACAGTTAAAGAAAAAGCCAGGTGTGTGTTTTATTTTTAATAATATACCGGTAATAGCTTTCCCATTTTTCTCCTTAAAAGAATAAAACTATTTTACTACACCAATACTTTATCTTGAATGAGAGTGCATATAGTTTAACATAAAGAGCTGGGAAATGTTAAAACAATACTGAAAGGCTCTGGTTCTACGAGTTGTTCTAGCTAAAGCTCAGGCATTTGAAAAGCAGCAGCAACAAATTCATTTACCCAGCAGTATATTTTCCCACTTGTAGCATATTATTCGTTCATCAATTTTGTATTACTGAGCCCCAGAGTGGAGTATTTCAGATGAAGGCAGAAAGGACAAAGCGTGGGTGGATAGACACAAAGTGCCTGTACATGCCAGACTGCCTGATCAGAAAAAAGGAATTACTCATACATGGGACTTCTGAGACAAGTATTAGACAAAACTGTGCTGCCTAGTCCTGTAAAGATTAGAGGGACAGCCTCCACTCCATTGCAGGTAGAACTAGCCTAAGTAGCAAATTATTTTTTTCCTGATTTCCATGACTCATCTAGCACTAGTAGAAGGCCTCACCTTGCAAGAGAGATCCTTAGCAGCTGTGAACTTCATCAGGACAGATTCACATGAAAAAGCACCAGTACCACTACGTTGAGCAAGATCAGTTACTTAATGTAATTGATATGTTGGAGGGGGATCTAGAGGAGCTCCCAGAGGCCCCTTATGAAAATTTATCCATCAAACTGAGGGAAGAATGGATGGTCTCCTTGTCTTAGGCTGAATCAATTTCCTTTGGACACTCTTGAATCTTTTCAGTGCAAAGCACTTTTAAGTCCCAGGGATATAAAAGTATATCTGAAGATCTTACTGTTGTTTTTTTTTAATTGGACTGACTACATCAAAAAGCTGGTGTTTATAAGCAAGTTGCCAGGAGAGAAAGATCGTGAATCCCACAGGAAAATCTTTGACCCCATACCTGCTTAAACTACTAGAGGTATAAGTTCTGTGACTAATAAGCTGATTAGCACATATTTTGATACTAACGAGGAGGTCCCCTCCTCTAGCATAAACTTACATATTTCTATGAAATATACACTGATATGTGTTGATACATTGAGAGATGCTAGTTGCCCTTCTCTAAAGTATATATAAATACACACACACTTAAAATGGTTACACACATGCAAAGATACAAATAAATACAAATAAATAGAGGGTCTCTTACAGTGATGTCTGTAGCTTTTCTGGACCACCTCCCCTTCACTGTCTGAAGCATTTTCATTTAACCCATCAACTAAACACTATTTTGGGCTTTGAAAGGTGCCCATTCATATGTCCAGAAAGAAATCTTTAAGAAAAATTAACACACAATAGGACTGATCAGAACAGCAACAGCAGTAGATGTGCAGTAGCACAAACACCACCACCACAGAGAAGTGAACCAAAGTAACAATCTGGGGAAAAAAAGTTGAAGATATTTATTCCTCGCCTTGATTTTTTTTAAATAACCACTCCTCCTTCTTTTCTTTCAAATACCATCTTTTCACCTTCATGAGAAATACAGCATATATCTACCTGCGTGTGCACATGGGTGGAAGGGTTAAACATTTGCATTTCTTTCTTGTTTTGAAGCTAAAATTCACACATTCTTTTTAACGACCACTATACATCAAAGTATTACATAATCTGACTGTGATTCCTTCCAGAAATAGCATTTGCTGTCAGTCTGCACACACTATACACCATGGAAATTCAAAGAGAAACAGAGAATATTGCAGCTGCCCCATGAACAGGCACGTGTGATGTGTGTGACCTTTCTCTCAGTAAACAACTCAGCCACAGGAATGTTACCACAGAGCAAGGCAGAAATTATGGAAAACAAAGGTAACCTCCAAGAAAACCTCCTACTCTTTTAAATAAAACTGATGTTGCAAGTACAAGATGCCTCTTACTCTACAGCAGTGGCTTTTGAGCCATCCATTGATAGCTAAACCTAAAAGATGGGTGCAAGTCAGTGAATTGCCCTTAGTGAGCCAACCAGATTAAATCAGCATGGTTACAATGCTGTCTCCAATACAGTACTGTTCTTAAATGTTCTTAAGACATTTAATGGCAACAGCAGTTTTGCAGATACCGGAGATACATCAGAAACAGACTTTAAAAGACATATATAATTCATTGTATCTTGTCATTCTGCACCGTGGGGTTAACATTGGCTCTGCTGCAACTTCCTACATTTTCCACAATAACCTTATGTCTGTCACTGAGTAAATCACCTCCAAGGAGCGTGCTTTTGAGCGGGAAGTACTTGCAAGACTTTTAAGCAAGATTTTCTTCCAGGAACTAGAGATTGGAAAGTTTTCCAGCTGAACCATCAGTACAAATCTGGGTGACAGTGACTAATAGAAATTTGGTGACCAGGACTCTAATGAAATCGTTTGTTGGGTCAGTTACATACATGCATACGTACCTGCATACTGCACGTATCGGTACCTGCAACTGGTCAATGTGTTTGCAGTTGGTAGAAAGGCCAATAATTGGATAAGAAGGCGAAACAGCTATTCTCATCTTTGAGCCTTTCCTTTGACTTTATTTACAAAGAACAAAGGCAGAGCAAAGAGGGAAAACCTGAAAGGTTGGTTCCTGTTTTAAATCAGGTTTTGCAACAAAGCCTATAGAGTTGCTATTCCAGTGGCTTTCCTGAACACTGAATACTCGCTTTGAAAACTGAGATAAGTATCTGTAGGTTGCAGCTTTTTTTTGCAATTTGTATTCAACAGAGTAACCAGAAACCACTCCCTTGAAAAATACCTGGCCTTAAAGCAGGGGACAATTCATTTGGCACAGGGCTATCCGCCAATAGTTTTTCAGTCAATCACAGGGATAGTCCACCTTTCTGTTCTGATATGATAAAGCCAAGCTACAATTTTAGGCTTTTAAAAAAAATGTTAAATAGTGGAAGTTCATAATTACTAACGATGCAAAACTGATACTTTTGCTTTTATTTCAGAAGCCATTCGTTATTTTAAAACACTAAAACCATTCAAACCAGCTGCTGTTCGGTCAGACTTGCATGTTTCCGGGCTGAAACTTCCTGAAGCACCTTCCCTCTCCTACTAGTTATTTATATAAGCATCCATTTCATTTGGAATTCAAAACCACAAAGACTTAAAAAAAAAGTGTATGAGTAACTTAAGTTTTTCAAATACATCCCTAAATGTTTGAAGCTATACACAAATGATAAATTAGGTCATACTAATTAAAGCAAAAATAAATTAGTAAAAAATCTATTTAAACCTAATGTCCAACAAATAAATGTAGCAGAAAGTTAGGGTTTAATCATACGTGAATTGACTATTCAGTTACAACCCCCCTCAGTAATTATTTTATTTACATTGGCTTAATACCATTTATACTGGAGACAATATCACAACACTGAGAGCAACCCAATTAATTAAAATCATGGCAAACGAGAATTTTAAATGCTCCTCACATAGTTTCATTTAGAAGCACTTTATCCCCATAAATACAGGGCAATATTATCAGTGCAGCTTTTTGCTTATGTAAATACCATTAGTCTCCTTACAGTCTTTCAGGAGCATCCCTGAATATAGGCACACAGGTGTACAGAAAGGCTTTTAGGCAAACAAGGACGTAGGAAAGGACTGGCTGGTGCCCCATGACAGAAAGGTTTTTAACCCCATGGAACTGAACTAGAGAGCATGTTTCAGTTCCTTTATACCGTGTGACACTGAGAAATGGCTTGGTCTTAGCAAAGTCCCATTTCTTACCTTTTTAAAAAAGTAGTATCAAAAATACCTCATCTGTTATCCACCAATCTATAGAATTAGACTTTTTGACAGAGTTCTATAATTTTTTTTTAAAGTTCTCTTAAAAAAAAACAACACAAAAACAAAAAAACCAAGGCAACTTCCCAAAAAACTGCCACCAGTATCTAGGGAGCTACATCTCTGTCAGAGCATAGCAAGAGAAGAATAAAAATGGTAACCATTAGCATAGATAGGTTTATTTATGTAGCATCATACCAAAAGGAATTAATCCCCTTAAATGCACTGCTTCCTGAATTCCTCCTTATTTGTACTGCCAAAGAACAGACAAAACCTGCTATTTGAATCTACGCCACGTCAAGGAACTAGGTTTACATCTGTGTTTTCTTTCTAAAGTAATCATTGAGATCCATTTCTATTCCAGATTCCTTCTAGTGCTATCCAATTAACCAACAACAATATAACCACCCATCAGAAACTGATGCTTAGAAAAATAACTTCATATTTAGAATAAGCACTTGAGTTAAAATGTTTGTTAGCAAGCTAGTACAATGACATGAAAACCCACATCAAAATGATGCACATTTTCAAGCTCAAAAACTGAATTACTTTCAAAGCAATGAAAACTTTTATGGTGAATGACACATACAGAAGACAAAATTCCTGAATAGTTGGTTTAAAAACCAAAATATTTATCTTGCTTAAAACTGAAATAAAAAAAATTCCTTGCCATATCCCACCATTCAGAATTTGCTTCCTCCACATGACAGCACTAATGTAAGAACAAAAAGTTCAACACAAATGTGGTTAGCAAATTTGCTGGTGCATCCACTGAAAGCCCATCACATACTGCTAGGCTTGACATCAAGAAGTCATAAATCAATTCAACGCAGAAAACAGCGGAAGGACTCTGACATCAGACAGAAAGGTCTGTCAGGAATTAGAAGCTTGGTTGCAGCCACCTGCACGCGCGTGGATGACGCCAGCCTCTGTGAATGGCAGGCATGCTGACACAATATGGTGGTCTGGGCTTTTAACCTGCCTATCTAGTAGGTTTTCTAGTTGAAAGCAGTTTTCTGGCTCCAGCTAGCTCTGCTGCTATCTATAAATATTTTAACTCTCATAAAAAATACATCACCTCTACCCCGCACTTACGGCTTTCACAGGGCTGCCTGAGGCATGCGTACAAGCTACTTAATTTCTCTGAAGAATTGTAAGAAACACTGATTTTAGGACTGACAGGTTTGGGTTATTTAGTGGATACTTTCTGGTTGTGCTTGGTCATTCATAGAATGAGCCTGATAAGCTAAATCTTCCTGAAATGTTGTGTGGTGGCATTACTTTCTGGTGCCTTGCCATCTTTTCCTTCTGAAGAACAGATGTCAAGACTACGGTTCTCCTGGGATCCCTAACCCAGACCCAACCATCTCAGCCTTCCATATTTCTTTGGAAAAAGGAAACCAATTTCACCTATGTCCTAGGACAAAAAGTCCTTTGAAGCATTTCTCTCTGTCTCCACATCCTTATCACTTTCACACACTCCAACTCATCTCCTATATTATCACTGGTTCCCGAGGCTGCCTCCTGGGCTTCTTATCAAACCTCAGCAGCCTCCTCTTACTTTAGTTTCTTTTCACAGCCTCCTTGTACAGTCACTCCTTGACATATTGTTCCTCTTCATTCCTTCCTCTTAGTTCAAAGGGCTCTTGGGCTCTTTGCCTAGTCAATCTCTGTATATGCACCTGTAGAGTAATTTTCCACAAGCCATACAACCTGAATTATCAGAAAAGAAAAATGTGAAGTGCACTAGAAGATATGAATGGCAGCTGTACTATGTATTAATTCACTTGTAATAGGGTTCTTCAGAGCTGAAAGCTAAATGCATAACTTAACATAAGAAAGTTAGTAGTGGACAGTATCAAAGAGAAGAGATATCTTGAATTAAAAAGATCATACACATCCTCTAAGTTTAATATATTAATTTTTAGATGCTGGTGATTGTAAAAGACATTGCACAGTGTTGAGCTCAAGAGTTGAAACATGCTATTAACATGAGAAAATTCCATCGAGAAAGTAATTCAGAATCTTCAATAATTTAATAGATACGTATGATATCACTCTTTTCCATTCCCTCACTTTTACATTAGCATCTACCCAATTGCTTCACCTCACAAGCAGACAGTGGGTCAGAGATTGTGGAAGTGAAAGCAATCTAATTTCAAAAGTATCTGCTACTCCCTTATGATTTTTAATTTGTCTTTTATTCTTCAGGGCGGATAATTAAAACAGCTTCATGCAATAAAATTGGCAGTCAGCTTGCACAACAAAAGATAAATCACCACTGATATGTCCTAACACATTATAAAGCCACAAGTAGGATGGAAATATACCAAAGCCATGGCACAAGAACAACTGGCTGACTGAGATTCACCCAGTCCTTCAGCCAGCTTCTTTTATGCAAGAATATACTTTAACGTATTAAGCTACCCTAGTCCTTTCTTTAGAGGTTCAATTCTTATTCTTAAGCACTATCACACTGAAGGAGCTCTATAAAACACCACTGGTCCTGACCTTTCATTAACTTTGGTTCACTACCCTTACTTTCTAGGACTAACAAATTCAGCTTGTACTGCGGTGGATGTACACAGTCCTACCTGTGCAATGCCTCCCCCCCCCCTCCCCCCCCACTGGCTTGCCTTTTTTATTATACTTCTGAATTAGGACTTTTTTTTTTCTAAAAATAATGTTAAAAAATCAACAACCTAGGATTTATTTTAATCTGACAGTTTCTCCATTGCAAGCCAAACAATGAGAAGAAGTAGCTGTTATAACTGGTTGTACCTAAATTGTTAAAAAAATACAAAAGTGGGGAAATCCTGATAAAAACTGCAACGTATCAAGTAGAGCAGTGTGTTGGGTTTGGCTGAGAGGGAGGTAGTTTTCGCCACAGCAGCCCTCATAGGGCTGTACTTTGTATTGGTAGCTAGAAAGGTGTCGATAACACACCACTGTTTTGGCTACTGCTGAGCTGTTCTTGTGCAGCATCAAGGCTGTCTCTCCAACAGTAGGCTGGGGGGAGGGAATAAGGAATATCCAAAGGGATATTCCATACCATGACATCTGCTCAGCAATAAAAGCTAGGAAAAAAGAGGAGGAAGGGAGGGCGTTTGTTATTTATGACATCTGCCTTCCAGAGCAACCACTACGCGTACTGAAGCCCTTCTTCCCGGGAAGTGGCTGGACATTGCCTGCTGATGGGAAGTAGAGAATAAAATCTTTGTTTTCCCTTTGCTTCCCCATGCAGCCTTTGCTTTTAATAAACTGCCTTTATCTTGACCCATGAAGGTTTTTGGTTTTTTCCATCTCATTTTCTCCTGACCCCCGATCCTGCTGAGGAGGGGAGCGGTAGAGCGGCTTGATGGCACTTGGTGTCCAGCCAAGGTCAATCCACCGCAAGCAGGCATGTACTCACAAGTTGCCTTGAAACCCTTGCATGAGTTGACTCACTACTAACAGAAAAAGATTTCTGTCTTTTTTCTCCCCTCTCCTCCAACTCATTCTTATCCTTCCCAGCTTTGTTCTTTCCTAAAATAATTTCCTCCTTTACTCTAGCCGCTGTGGACTGCTAGAGGGGAGCAAAGAGCTGAGGATTGCTTTATTTCTTCATTGAGATCAGCAGGCTACTGAGGAAAATGAAGTGGAAAAGGGGACCCCCTCTTCAAAATGGTGAGGAATCTTTTCCTTCTGACAGGAAGTCAAGGATATGTCACGGATTTAGGAAGTGGAGTCCTGTCTGTACTTCCAGCCTATGCTATCACAGCAAAGCCCCTGCCCTCCCGGCCCCTTCGGCAGGTAACAACAAATGGTAGAGGCAGAAGCAAGAGGGAGCTGTGATCACTCCAAATTATGGAAGTGGAGAAGAAAGGGAAGAGAATTCCACACATAGAGAAAACCATTTCTCAGGAAGACAAGGGAACATTCACAGCCCGTGGCTGTCTCACACTGGCTCCTCCTTCAGCCCATGGAAGATGTTTACCTAGTTAAATGCCAACAGCCTGGGACTAGCTTGCTTCGTGATTCAATGAAACACTGATGTCAACAGCTGGATTCCAAGTGTGAGAGAAATGTACTTGTTCTTAATAAGCCTGACTTCTTACAGCTGACCTACTGGAAGGTCCTAGAGTGCTGTGCCGATTAGTCTGCAGTCAACATACTTTCGAGTATGTTGCCTCTGACACCTCTGCTGCCAGTAGAGAGCTAACAACTTTCCATCTAGTCATTTCAAAAGCAAATCATACTTATTCCTTGCAGCCAGCTGATGGCATCTAATGTTTTGACCTCCAGAAAGCATGCTGCAAAGATTACCCCAAACACATGGAGTAGCTAGAAAGCTGATGTCTCGACTGGACAGACAGCATGACCCTCGTCCCTCGTGGAGCTGCCTGTGCTGTCCCTCCGCCCTTGCATGGTATAGCGATAGCTATGTGGCTGCTTGTTCGCAACTGCAGCATTTCCTGTGGCAACCGTTACTTCATATTGTGTCACAGAAAAACCATAAATAAGCGTGACAGATAGGATAAGGCAAACGGGTTAAAGAGGTTACAGTGCATTCAGAGTTACAGAGGTTAGAGTGATATCTGCTTAGGTGTCACCTACAAAACAGTTTCATGCTATAGCATAGATACATATACTAGAGCGTAAATAACACAATGAATAATGGAAGATTTGCTGTAGGGAAGCTACAAGGAAAAAGGCTATTAGATACTTAGGCATGACCAACATACTTGGTTTATACATGCTTTTTGCCCCCAGTTTCAAATAGGCAGAGATCCACAGCCCCAAATTTTTAACAATTGCTACTCATACACCTCCTTGTAGGGAGAATTAGGAATACAGCCAAGAACTAAATGAGCAGGAGGAAAAAGCTACATTTCTACTGCTGTAGGGCACCACAAATGCACAAGGGTATTTGGGCGAGCCGTAGCGGAGGAGCAGAGCAGGTGCTGCTCTGCGCACCAGCTGACGGCCGCTCCTTCCAGGGCTCTCAGCCTGGCACCTCCAGCAAACACCAAGGTGTCTCATGCTCAGAAATAAGAATCACTGGACCACAAGGCCTCTCTACCTTGCTGGAGCGCTTTTAAGTGGTTCCCAATTCCCAGTAATGGCAGCTAGGACTGCCTTAGACTCATGGCCTTCACGAGTTTGCAGACCTGGATCCTCTGCCTGCTTCCTTTATGTGAAGATTTTTGAGAAATACTGACAAGTAATGCCAAGAGAAGTTTGATTGACACCTGCCATATTAGCCTTTTGCTGTGTACATTGAGGGTTGGAGAAAGGGGGAAATGCAGAAAGTTCTAAAGACATTTTTTCTATGCAAATCTCATTTCTCTGTAACTTTTAATAAGTTTTAAATAAACCTGTTATCAACAGGCGTATTATGTGAATTAATGCAGAGCACTAGAATGAAATGTAAAATGTGTTCAAAAAGATAAAAATGGGCAGCATTATTGGCTGTCACTTGTTTCACTGAAATACTGCATTCCTTCTACATTACCATCAAAGCTCATCTTCTCATTACTTTTTATTTACTTTACTTCCCTATAATACATTCGTATAAAGAATAAAATGTCATCATTTTATGCGCTCTGAATGGAACCTAGATAACAAGGCAGGGAGAGTGCCTTTGCATTTCTTAAAGGAGAGGTCAAAAAAAGATGTCTCTGAAGGAAGAAGTTTACCACAGAATACACTCATCAAAAACATAGGGAAAACACTATCACATCCAATAGGAAGCGAGCAGTCCTGGGTCATTTGTCAGGCTCAGGGACAGATTTTATCTCATTCACGCTGATGAAATCCAGAGCAACTCCATTTAACTAATTTTGTGCCACCTTACCCACAATCAAAACCTTGTTCAGAGGTACAAGTTCCCCATAAAAATATATTGACTTCTTTCCCCCGTGATGTGATCTACCAAAGACAACACTAGATATAGTCATAAAGCCCAGTACTATTCTTAGCTGTATATCCAAACTGGCATCCAATTTAAGTTCCTTCTTAAATGAAGATGATACTCTCTTCCCTTTCCTAAAAATTTTCTGATACACTAGAATGAGGTGCAATACATGAGGTACATAGTACTGTAAAAATTAATTATCAACAGTTTTCAATCACACTATACAGCATCAGTTATAACTTCAATGGTAATTTTACAAGATGGTGAAAACAACGGTGCCACCATTATCAATCCAAGACCACTTTTGCGAAGTGTGCTATGCAATCCTCAGTTACCCGTTGGTTTCTTGGTTTGACACTATACCTATGAAAGACGATGGTACAAGTGGACATAACCTGGTTTATGGAACACTAATTGATTATTCATAGAACAAAAAACTACATCCATCTGAATTACCTTCCTTTCTGTAGGATAGAGATGTCCATTCTGGAAAGATGGGAATCCAAATGCTACTTTACAGTCCTAGTCATAAGGAAATTAATGCTGATACAAGTTTTATTTTACATTAGCAAAAATCCTTAAAAACTCCACTGTCTCCAGGTGTAGAAAGTCAACCTTATAACAGAATCTTCTTGGCTTATTACACAGCATCATGACAGAGGCCTTCAAAGATTAAAAGGGTTGAATTTTATTAGTACTTTGCTTGCACCATGTCTATGGACAACACTGCCCTCTGCGTCAGAAGAGATTTTGAAGAAAGGCCTCCCGCTTTGAAGAGTTGCATGTTGCAGATGAATTACACACTAATTAACACTGAGAGATGAGATACATACGATGTTTGGGTTTTTCCACTTGTTTCTAAAAGCCAGTACTAGCCACACGTCAAAACAGACCAGCACTAGACCATACATTGTGATCAATGCACAGGTATCAACTCTCACCTGTGCTTCTAGATTTGCTATTTCAAGCTAAGCTGTTTGGATTCCTTTTTTTTCCCAGTGGAGATATCAAGCTAATAAACCATCCTCATTTGGATTAGTAGCTACTGACTTAAAAAATTACACACATATTCTCTATATATGCTAGGAGATCATTTGCATTTATGGTTACTGTCAAAGATAATACAGTAGAATTAATATAAGACCCTCCACAAGGTCATTTCTTCCCTCAACTTGTGGCTTAAGTATTTTAAATACTGTTAATTTAAAATGATACTTGATCTAGGGTCAGAAGGAGCTGAATAGGAGATCTTAAGAGTCAAATGTCTTTGTGTGAACTCCTGATGAGTTTGACTCTGTAGAAATCGAGGCTGCAGAAGTTAACACAAGTAAATCTAAAAATCAAATGCAACAAGCATGCAAGAGGAAGGGCTGGCTAAAACGTACATTCTCAATGAAATCCATAAGTACCGAGAGATGAAGTAGTAGCAGTTTTGTCATTATCCTGTTATTAGTGAGGGGGTTTTGTTGCTTACAAAACAGAAAACAAATCTTACTAGAGCAGAATTGTATCAAATGTAAAGTTTTCCTAAAACTACTTATTTGGATTGAATGTTCTTTCTACCTGTGAAATCTGAAATGTGTTTAATGTGCTCTGAGGACCAAATACTTTTTTCCTACCTGTCGAACTACATATTTCCTGAGCCGATCTAGATACAGGACAGACTTCCCAGAGCTTGCCACTTCTCTTTTTTGCTGCTTCTTCCTTTGAAGGGGCCAAGCTGTCAGTTTTGACTGCCTTGTCAGACAATGAGGAATGGCTGTAATTATCAAGAAAGCAATTACTTTGAACCAAGTTCACAGAAGTCAGTGGTCCTAGCTGACAACACAGACAGATGAAGTGAATGCACCGATAAAGAAGGTGGTCTTCAAAACCTTCCCCAT
Source organism: Morus bassanus (assembly GCA_031468815.1). NCBI lineage: Eukaryota > Metazoa > Chordata > Aves > Suliformes > Sulidae > Morus > Morus bassanus. The sequence continues at coordinate 13,267,836 of CM062583.1, forward strand.
TCACAATATACCGCGTAGATTAACGTACACCTACTTCACAGAAACATACCGATTTTTACAACATTTTAATTAGGAAGGTATTTGTGGCCACAACTCTGTAGACTCATCTGGTACAAGAAATTCAAACTGAATGCTTATTCAGACAAAATTTTGTTATGAAAAACCTGTCACCATTTTGTTCCTGTTGCAGCACAGAGCTGATCAATAGCACCTTTTAGTCTTCTGACATTTAAGAGAACAGTCTTCAGGCCAACATATGTATCTATGCCATCAAATTCAACAGAAGGAGATGAGATTAGAGTAGTTCTAACCTTGATTAACCAAGCTGCAGGAAAATTATTTGGTATGACTAGGGTATTAGGCACTTCATTAAAAATATCTTCCAGAACAAACACATTTATAATTTTCCAGGCCACATTCTCTGAAGCTTTGCTTATTTCCTTCTTCTCTTGCTCCTTTAATTTCTAACTGGCATAGACATTTTGTACTACCACAATGTCGATGTTCAATTCGCTAACGAGAATTCAGCCTTAACGCAATACCTTTTGCGCTCCATCACTGGGATTTAAATCCCAGCTGGATGTTCATATTCATTATGCGACTGCAATTATTTCTGGATCGCTGTTGTACTAACATGAGAACTTTGCTTTCAGCAATAAGCAGAGAGGTTGTAAATTCTCTCTATGTGAGCATCTGAGATAGTAAGAATCCAAAAGAATTTTAATTATCCATCATCCATAGGATCCAGAAGAAGTCTGCGTTCACTTCTAAAAGATCCATTGTAAGAATCTGCACATGATTTCTCAGGGTTTTTATAATTAGTAGAAATATTCAGATGAAGAACTTTCCTGCATACAACTCCTTCTATGTAATATTTTGCATGAGTATTGCTTTCCAATGAAATTTCTGCAACATGGAACTTGCCTGGGTGGCAAGGAGACAAAGCTGCTCTGAAAGTTTGTAATGGTAAATCCCAGAGCCAAAAGGATAGCTGATATCCTATATTTACTCTAGCTGATTGCTTTTAGGTTACTAACATATCAGAACTGAGCTTTGACTTAATTTTCAGACCTCTCAAAGGTAATTGTAAGTAGAAATTATAATTAGTAAATACTGAAATTTGGATAATTTATTAGACTGAGAGTCTCAGGTTGAGAAATTGAGCTTAGAACTCTTAACTGTGGCTAAACTATGTTAGCGCTATGCCTTCTATATCCTTTAGATCATGAAAGAGCTAAAGAAGCCTATAACGAAGGGTCATGTGAACAAACTGCTCAAATACTGAGTATTTGTAATCATTCAGCATAAACCGAAGTCTGTAAAGGTCCTGCCTTAATTATGCATCGAGCAGTCACTGGTAGGCAAGTAGCTTTTAATCAGAGACCCGACTGCCAACTTTTTTGTACCTGATCCCTAATGAATTACTCTGTTAGGTGTCATCCCTCTAGCCAGTTAATACATCGCATTTACCTTTTTCATTTTGAGAATGTAACACACTTCATAACCAGCCTCTCTACGGCTCATTTTATAAAAAGGAAAGTCACAGACTGTATATATTGCATGTGATGAGAAATTATGACACTTTTGTTTCATCATAATATCCTTGCCAGAAAAGCAGATCTGGGAGCAGAAGTACTCTGCTATAGAAAGAACACAGAGAGTAAATCCAAAGAGGGCAGCAGCAATTACTATGCATAACACAAGAGCCGGTATCTTGTCAGAGCCTTGAATGTAGGTGATAAATTACATTATCAGAGAATTGAAAAATTGCCTCCTTAAAATACAGTAGTAACTAAAAAGGAGCTGATCCTAACTAGATTAGATCCAAACACAACACTCTTCTTTTTCAAATTAATGATTATGGCACAATACAACATTATGCCGATCATGTGTACCTGACTAGAAATTCAAATTTTCCATCTTTTTGCTACTTAAAGTCAACAGCTACAGAATATATTTGATTTGCTCTTCTCTGCCTAATATTTGCTTAGGTGACAGCCTCTTCAATATACTAGGGAGCTGAAAGGTTGCAGTACTCTAAGCTTGTTTCAAGTCTTCCACTTGCAAAAAATTCAGTGGCAAAACATCCCATTTTGCTCCTTCTCCCCCACACTAAAGCTGCACTCGAGGTGCCATTGTAGCCTGCTGGCCTTGATAGTTTGGTTTTCCTTCTCGTTAGAGAGCCACCTGCCCTTCTGCCCTGCCTTTTGTTTTCCTTTGCAGAACTATGATTTGCACTTGGGCCAGTTACCAGGGTGACCCAGCAGAACTTTTCTGCAGCATGTCCCTAGGTCTAGAATATGAACTCTGATGTCATTTCCAATATATCCTTCTCTGCTGTATCACCTGACAGTTCCAAGATGGGAAAATGGCACTCGATCGTCATTATACAGTCTCTTACAAAGATAGACGGGTCCAAGCCAGAATCCCAAAATAGCTGGTGGAGAGCAATCTGAGCTCATCTCTAGAACTAGACACTGCAGCTTATAACCATTCATAGTTCAAATAAGCCTTCTGCTAGTGCATAATTTTCTGACCGAGGAAATCTGCAGTTCATTTCCAGCAGGCTGTCTGGAGTCTTCCGGGAGTAGTAGATTGGTACCACTATCACTCTATGAATAAGAAGAAAGGGATAACACTGTTGTGTTTGGTTTGGTTTTTTTTTTTTTTAATTATTATTATTTCTACCACTATTAACTACTGAATGATTATGCAAAGCACTGAATTTTCTTGGCAAATACAAAGTATTAGTATTACAGGAAAATATTACTGGTAAATTATCAGAGACAAAAAACATCTCCCAAATTCTGCTAACCCATCAAATTCCATCCAGTGGACATCTAAACAAGCAAAGGGCTATAAAGTAGCACACTCACATATGTTCACATGGCTACAGAGCTTCCTTTCCTCCCCCGCCATCCACAGCTTTGGTAAATCTGCCTGATAAGAAATTTCATTATCACAAACCATTGACCAAAGCAAATTGAAATAACGATCAATTTACTTTGTGATATGTGTGTGGGGGCAGGAGGATTCATTTTGACACTGAGCTACACAGTGGGATAGACTATTAAAAATAGCATACTTTCTTCTGGTCTTTTGGAATTTTGTTTCAGTGTTCTGCACACTAAATTCAACCTTCCACCTTTAGAGCTTTATCATACCAATTGAATAAGATCGCATATGCTCATGGCTTAGATGGGCTTCACTGGGTAAAGAAAAGGTTGGATGGCCAGACCCAAAGAGTTGTGGTGAATGGAGCTAAATCCACTTGGCAGCCGGTCACAAGTGGTGTTCCCTGGGGCTCAGTAGTGGGGCCAGTTCTGTTTAATATCTTTATCGATGATCTGGATGAAGGGATCGAGTGCATCCTCAGTAAGTTTGCAGATGACACCAAGTTGTGTGGGAGTGTTGATCTGTGTGAAGGTAGGAAGGCTCTGCAGAGGGATCTGGACAGGCTGGATCGATGGGCCAAGGCCAATTGTACGAGGTTTAACAAGGCTCAGTGCTGGGCCCTGCGCTTGGGCCACAACAACCCCATGCAACGCCGCAGGCTTGGGGCAGAGTGGCTGGAAAGCTGCCTGGCAGAAAAGGGCCTAGGCGTGTTCATCAGCAGCTGGCTGAACACGAGCCAGCAGTGTGCCCAGGTGGCCAAGGAGGCCAGCAGCCTCCTGGCTTGTATCAGCAATAGCGTGGCCAGCAGGAGCAGGGCAGGGATGGTGCCCCTGTGCTCGGCACTCGTGAGGCCACACCTCGAAAGCTGTGTTCAGTTTTGGGCCCCTCGGGACAAGAAGGACATGGAGGTGCTGGAGCGTGTCCAGAGAAGGGCAACGGAGCTGGGGAAGGGTCTGGAGAACAAGTGTGATGGGGAGCGGCTGAGGGAGCTGGGGGGGTTTAGTCTGGAGAAGAGGAGGCTGAGGGGAGACCTTATCGCTCTCTGCAACTACCTGAAAGAAGGTTGTGGTGAGGTGGGGGTTGGCCTATTCTCCCAAGTAAGAAGTGACAGGATTAGAGGAAATGTCCTCAAGCTGTGCCAGGGGGGGTTTAGATTGGATATTAGGAAGTATTTCTTTACCAGAGGTGTTGTCAAGCATTGGAAGAGGCTGCCCAGGGAAGTGGTTGAGTCACCGTTCCTGAAGGTATTTAAAAGACATGTCCATGTGGTGCTGAGGAACATGGTTTAGTGGTGGGCTTGGCAGTGCTAGGTTAACTGTTGGACTCGATCTTAAAGGTCTTTTCCAGCCTAAAAGGTTTTATGATTCTATATTAAAGGGATATTCCCTAGCTTAAAATACTCAGAGACTGCAAAATGACCTGAAAAATAAGGAATGGTCACAGCTTCTTTTTTCTTAAGCAATTTTCATTAAGAAAGCCAACTGTTCCTAACGAAAAGTTCCCAGAGTACTTCAACAGACCACTTCACCTGCCTTCTGAAATGGAAAGTTTAAGGTTTTCTGACTCTAATACAGTGAACAAAGTTCACAAAGCAAGTTGTGACAAGTTATATAGATTATAGTAGACATAGGAAGCAAAGAATCATTCAGTATCTTGTATATTAGTTTCACTGTAGTCCTCTTTGCTACATACTTGTGAGATCCCAGTCCAGTGGATCACGTGGACAGTTCTAATATTCCAATAAAAACTTTTTTCAATAGCCACAGCTTCCCCTTCCTGCTGCTTGCTCAATTATACTGAAAAACTATATCAAATCAGAGACCATTAACAGTCTGGAAAATATGTGCAGCTTAACCACAGCAAGGTTAGACCAGCTAAACCCAAACTAACTATTTTAGAGCCACATAACAACATGCAAACCAGTTTTAAGGAAACCAAACTTAATCACTTACTAAAACAAACAAACAAACCAAAGCTGAAACGGCATAAAGAGTAAACAAAACAGACTCCTACACAAGCTGAAGCATACTTGAACAAAAGAGCATAGTGCAGAAAATAAGCGGGGTCACTCAAGTCACTCTGACATCCCTTTCCTACCACATGGGGTGAAGGAGACCTGAAAGAAGAGCTGTAATTGTTCTTTAAACTCTGGTCATCCTCATGAATATCAGGGAGCTGAGACTTAGTTTGTTAAAGCAGGATGTATTTGGGACTCATGGGGTAGGTCCCCATTAGTGCAGAGCAAGAGGAATGGATCTGGGAAATGAAACAGCTGCTGCTAGGTCTCAATGAAGCCTAATCTGGCCATGAACTGATAGTCCACTTGTGGCTGGGGTACATCTTTTAATTCAGTTTCATCCCAAAGAAATATAGTTCATGAGCTACAAGACCTTTCTGTGATATGAATTAAAGTACGGAGAGTCAAGATTCACTTCAAAAGCCCAATATTCATCTGAACTACTAACATAGACACACCCACAGTGGTATGAAGAGGAAAATATTCCTTTGTAGTTATGGTGGAATCAAACAATAACAAGTTACCCTGCTTTACAGCTTCCTTCTGCCATTACAGTTTCATAGTAAGTCTTTGCCCAGATAAGTTCTACCTAAAGTTGCACTTTTCTTGAGTAGACAGGGAGTCACTCCCCTGATCTCCTTTTGTATAGTGGCCAGCTATTTAGATTTGGCTAATCAGGAAGCACAACAAATTAAAATACAACAAGTATGGGAAAGAACTCCAATCACTCCTGTTGAAAAATGGAACAACAACAAGGCAGCTATACACAAACACTATAGACATTCTGGCTGTGAACAGATATACGAGAGAGAGGAAAAGACAGACAAAGTCTGTGATGCAGATAATCTCAAATAACTTTGCATTTCCTTAATATCCTTGAGCTTGTGAGGGGGGCAAACTTTGAATGCCTCCAATTTTGTCATGAATATTTCACACATCTCTAAGACTAACAACACTTACATACATCAGAGAGGTGCTATGAGACTTAATTAATGTTTGCAAATCACTGTGAGACACAGGGATGAAAGGTGCTACAAAACAGCAATATCTCATTGGTAAAACTTTCAAGAACAGATCCTCACCTGGTGTTAATTGTCAGTTCCCCTCTAAAGTCACTGAAGCTATCCAATTTATAAGCACCTGCTCCTCAAATCAGATGGGTTTTGTAAGAGGACAAATACCATTCTTATTAGAAAGATATCTGCAGAATAAAACACCAGCTTATCAGCACGGTTCCTGTACTGACTCAGAATTTTAAGATATGCTTTACTTCTGACAAGTGCCTTTCTTAAACTAGGAAAAAGGTCAGTCTTTATGTTTTTTTAACAAGCGTCTGTCAACCCTAAAAATGAAATGCTGTAGTTACTGACAAATTCTGTCTTGTTTTTCTATATACCAAGTATAAAATGATCCCCATCTGAAACAGCTTAACTTAAGTAAAGGAGATAGACCCTTAGCCAGCGTACATGCGCACTGCAGTGGGACAGAGACGACCGGAGTAGGTGCCCCGGTCATGCCCACCAAGCAACTGGAATGTCAAAATAAAGCTCTTCTCTATTTTACATGGCTTTGTCTATGAAGAATTTCCAATGCTCAGAAGACTACCAAAAATCACCCTACAATTCCCCAGCTCTTATGACTCATGCTTGCAGGTGCAAACGGTTACCAGGGTGACACACATTCACAAGCTACAAGCTCAAAATCGTGTGCGATTTCTTACCACGTCTTGCGACAAGCTGCTGCACCAGAAGCCAGGATTCCTTCTGTGAGAGCTCAAGTTATTAACCCACGAGGCATGCACTGAGAGAGCTTGCAATGGGAGTAAAGTATCAAAACCATGTTGGTTCCCTGCCTGTGTCTTTAATACCATCTGTCAGTATTGGCTATTATGGTTGCTTTCTGAGGCCAGAGTGCGTTTAAAAAGTTGCAGTCCTCTGAGCAACAGGGAGCAGCACTTCTTGCTAGGCTTATATGAGCATTTTTGTAATGGTCAGCTTTGTAACATCTCACAAGTATTTCCTGAAAACATTTCTTAGCACTCCATTTCCCCCTCTCACCCGCTCCTTCCCCCAACAAAAACACAAGCTTTATTTCAAATAATTACTTTTCAAGCTAAAAAATAAAATATAATCCAAAGTGCATTTAAGAGTAAAATACTAATCCTTGTATATTAAAAGATCAAAGAAAAAAACGTAAGAAACTGGGTGAACAAAGCAGACCAGCTTGCTATATCCATTCGTAAAGCTCTTTGAAGACCCTGTGAATCTCTCCTCAGGGACAATATTTGAGACTCACATTTCTGTGATAGCTATTACTACACCTGCAACCCTAAACATTGCCCAACTCCCTTGGCATTGCAGATTCACAACATCAATATTGTCGCTCTTTAGGAAAATGTATCTGTAATTTTACTACACCTATATGCATCTAAGCTGACAGAATCTAGCAACACTCATGCACTTCAAAAGATGAATATGATGAAATAATAAATAATCACAGTTATACACGCCCTTCCTTAGAGGATCCCCAAGCACTTTGTGAAAATACGATTTAAGCCTCACTGTGCCTCTCTGCAGTCACGTTATTCTTATTTTATCAAAGGGGAAAATGTACAAAAAGAATAAGGGTATTCCCTAAGGTCACTTGGCTAGTTTCCTGCAGCACAGGGAGTTTAATTTATGAGATCTGAATTCTAGTCAATGGTTCTGCTCCCTGAAATAACTAAACTCTGAGTTACATCGCACTATATGTTCCTGCACCACCACGTAACATCATCTTTTCTGTGCCATTTGGGAAAATACCATATATACATTTTGACTCATTACAGCACCGTTCTCAACTTCAGAGCATTTTGAGCATAATTAAGAGGTTTTCTTATAATGAAGGTGATTATAATAAAATGCAGTACAGCTAGGAGCCATGGGACACGAAAGTCTGATACCATTCTGTGGATTACGAGACACACACCAATCATGACCATAAATGCAACTAATTAAAAAGAGAAATACACTTACATTGTCTCAAAAGACAATTATGCTAGAGGGACTCTCCTTTTGTGGAAGTCATCTTATCACCAGCTTCTTTTTCTCTTGAGACACAAATGATATAAAACATTCGTTTCATGTGAAAAGATGTAAAATACGTGATCAATAATCTCAATTATCACCAAAATAACTGCCTTTTTTTTCCTCCCCTCCCTTCTCTAGTTTACTAGCAGGAAACACACTGTAAAAGCCTAGGACAAAACCAGGATAAGATACCTGCATTTTAATTTAGACTTAGACAAGTCTTAGCACAGATTGCTGGAATGATTCCTTTTGCTGAACAGGGACATATGCTGGCCAAGAGTCAGAGTGCCAAAACGCAGCCCTAAGAGGAGCAGAATTAAAAATCCTTGCTGTGCCTCATTCAAACCTCCAGTTTGCTTTTCTGTTGCAGTTTTAAGTTCCCCTTTGCAATCCTGATTTCTTACAAGAAGTAAAAAGAATAGTATTGTTGTTGTGCAGCACGCGCTGGCGTGAGGGGAATGGGAAGGCTACAGAAAACTCATTCTGCTGTGCCATATGAACAGCTGGTGAGGTTTAAAGACACCTAGTACCAAAAAAATAATATCCCATTTGGTCACAGAGAAGGCAAAGCAACAAACCTTACCTAATGAACTCCATATCAGCAAGGTTGTTTGAATTCAGCTTTCGTCATAAAAAGATGAAAGTCAAGAGAGTAACATGGACACAGGAGCATCTTTCAGGAAATCTGGGCAGATTTCCTAGAAAGCTTTTTTTGAAATTTGGAACAGACCTTAGCCAAGTTTTGAGCATCCTGGGGCCAGCCTGCACCATGGGATTGGAAACACACAGTACTTTTAGAACGATGTAAACTTGTACTAGGAAAGGTTCCTCTGAGGAAGTAAAAGCACCAGACTGCTAATTTTTTCTGTGCCGTTCACATTAAATTGAAATTGCTGAAGGAATCCATTTTGCAAGAAGCTGCAAGAACAAGGTCTCAGGGTTTTAGGCAAACAGATGTCAACTTCTTTTGATTTATAGATTCCTAAACATGTTCCAGTTATGCTGGACTCCTGCATGATAACCTTTCAGCCTACAGAGAGTAAGCTTTGCTTTTTCCTTTACTTTTCATTGGCCTCTTGGAAATGGTCTATGGATCTGGAAGGAAACTGCTAGTTAAGATCAAAAGTGCCACAAGCAAATTTAACAAACTCTTACCTCCTGAGAAGGTAACAAAGCAGCTCAAAGCAAAAATGTGACTCAACAGGGCAGAGATTTTGTGTTGTACATAGAAAATTATGCAAAACACTAACCAGTAAAGAGCTTTACAAATGGGTGCCAATCCCCTAAACAGGGTGGCATTTAATGAGTCCTTTCCACAATATCATTAACATATAGGATATCATTTTCTTCTCGGGGGATTTTTTCCACAGTCATGTTAGAATGCTGTCAGATGTTCATGTTCTTTCATCAATACACTTTTTAGGTGGGAAATTATTTGAGAAGAATGATTAATATAATAGTGAGCTTAAAAATGTCGATTTATGACACAGAGTATTTCTGAATGTGAGGTCTCTGGTCTCAGGGACTACACATCCAGCTGGGGCAATCTCTCAAATCAACGCTTGTCCCTACTAGGTAACGCTCTCAGTCTTTGAGTCCCAGCAGAACAACCACCACTCCTGGAACTGCAGATAACAGCGTTATAATCGATTTATACATTGACATGTATCAATATATAAATCCAGGTTTAGTGAGGATACTTCAACTGAGACTTAGGAGCTGCTGCAGGGCTGGTTGTGTGCAGGTCAGATTCAGACAGTGGACTGCATTCCTGGGCCCACTAGTGTCATTGCACAGGGCACGGATAAGTTGTTTACACACTCTGTGCCCTGACTTCTCTGCCTAAAAAACAGGGGTGATGAGAGTACGTGCTGAGTCAGTAGAGAAGAAACTCAAATCCACTGAATTGTGCAGGAGGGACTGCCCATAACTCCCCTTGTCATTAGCAAAGGGTGATCACAATCATAACCTATTTTCTATTCCCTAGCTAGCAATACTTTCTTTACTAGGTATTTCACAGTTTTAAATGAAAACCTTAAAACGCATTATTGAAGAGAAAAAAATATCAACAGCACAAATTAAATCACACTAACAACAAATTTGTTCAGATGACACCTCTAACGTGGCCTTGATTTTGCATATCACTTGTGCATATATTTAAATCCCAGAATTATCATATTAAAGCCAATGAAATCTTGCTGAAGCACTTTGGTAAATTAAGGACTTTACTGTGCTTTGCACAGGCCTATTCATTTTTATTTTTTAAAAAAACATTTATTATCAATGTAAAATTAAAAACACTCCATATGTAGCATTTGTGCTTAACATCCCCCTTCGCATTAAAAAAAAAATCCACAAAACAGAAGAAACCTAGTGAAAGTCTACCACATGGTTTGGAGATAAATATCCTACCAGGATTCTAGCATTCTGCATTTCTCAGTCAAAATAAGGGGTCAAGGTTTTCCACAGTAACTATTCCATCTATAAACAAATAGTTTGAGATGCCTCGAAAAGAAACTTAATTTTTGCAAATTCTGGTTTTGTTAACAAATGGATCATTTTTGAAATTACGTGAGATTTGCCGCCAACATCTGCTGTTACTGATCACCTTTGAAAGGCTTGGTTAACATCTTTGTCATCAGTGCAGCAGGACCTTTTCCTTTGTTCTATATTCAGATTGCCTTTTTACTGTAACTAAAACCTAAAAGTTAGAACTGAACATTCTAAAAGGTTCAAGGGAAGCACTGGGTTTCCCCACAGTTTCTGGAGCTTCATTCCTTTTTGGATGAAAAAGAAAACAACTTTTTTTTTTTTTTTTTTTTTTTTTAAAGATGATGAACTCAGACTACTGGTTGACATTACATGTCTTGTTTTCTAACTTTATACAGTGGCAGTAGCGTGCCAGGCACTCTTTGCACAAGAAAGAGGAAAAAGGCTTTTGTTATTTTGATTACATCTTTCAGGTTTGATGTTCCATCTTGCTGCAGCAGTCACATGCCGTATTTTTAAAAGTGCAGAGACCAAAGCGGATGTTTTCCAGACGTACTTTAACCACTGTGGGACAGCTCTACTACACCAAGTTCTTCGGTTTATATACCAGAGCACTGCGGTTCATGACAGTATTGCATTATAGTCAAGTTCAATTTGATGCTCGCTCTCAAACTATATTTTCCCTTCCGTCAATTCTTCACTTCCATCTCCTAATCAGCACTCTCTGAGCTTATGTTTATACATTTGATTACCCGCTCCCAAAGAGACCACTATGGCATTTACTCTGTTTCAGTCTCACTCTTCTGATTTGTCTACTCCTCTTTACTTTTTTTTAGATGTCTTGAATTGTGGGGCAGACAAAGCAGCCTCTCATTATTTGTGTCATCAGTATACTTCAGCAGATTTCCTTTGAAAACTGCATGACACCGAGATAAGAACCATTGAACAGCGGTGAGAACTTTGCACACTTCTCCTCACTAACCCTGCCAGATTTGAAGGCTTGAATTAAAGGTTTTAATTTTCACACTCAACGAGTCAAAGAGGATTGCTGTCAGAGGAAGCCAGACATCCAGACTTGGCCAACTTCTCTTACGTGCAAACCCGTTTGCACAGTCTCTTCCTTCTACTCAGAGAAGGGGAAATCTCTTTTTCCATTCTGAAACCACAATCCACGAGAGACTATTCCCCATGAATAATACAGGACTATTAAAAACACTGAATTACCACTTAAGAGGGCAATACTTTCCCCAGAAGGATCACTTTTCACAGGGGAACACAGTTTACTTCCTTGCTACTGAAAGTACTTGTTTCTGTATACGTTGTCTAAGCTTGCAACAATTCTGGGTACACTGTAAATGTAAATGGGCTTGTACAGGTGGGTCTTTGGTTTATCAATGATATTTACCACAGCTAAGCATTGCTTTTTGTCTTTCAACAGCAAAGCTACCAGAAGTTTCAATTAAAATTGATCCTTCTCTCTCCTGCTTACCTGCTACTACCTGGTTGTGGGTTTTTTTTTTTCCTTCTGCTTACAGAGAGGAAGCGGATATAGTCACAGTTAATTGTAAAATCTTGCTCCATTAGACAGATTACAGAACCCTCCAATTTAGTCAGATTTATTACTCCCTCCTGGGTTACCCACTTCTATCAGCCACAGCTATTTATAGCTGAATTTTTCATGGCAGAAGTTTGAAATTTCAGTAGCAAGCTGTATAGAAACAGATCCGTTTCTGACAGCATGCACCCTTCTCAGCGTCAAGATTAAAGATGTTTTGATGATTAAAATGTGCCTTGGAATTTTCTCAGCGTGAAGTACCAACAAAGAGAATATGCAAGCAGAGTACAAGTCTACTGCCTGGCTTTCCCTGAGAGGGAAAGTGGAATTTTGAGGTTATATGTCCATTTAAAATATGACATCTCAAATGAGGAGTAATAGCAATCATAGAGGCGAAGCGTATCGTACCACCTTCTACCCAGTGCTCCCCGTTCCTACCTGAAGAGGACATGAACTTCCTCATCAAACCTTAATGGTGCAGAAATTTCCCTGACTACAGCAGTCTACAGCACACTTTAATTTATTGCATTTAGGGTTATAAACCCATGTTTTACTACTGAAACTAATTGTGTCTGACACTTCCATCACATTAACACACATTAGGCACCGTGACCTTTGGATGATCAAGGAAGACCTAATTTAATAATTTAGAGACAGCATGAGGTCTGAGTAGGCCCCAAAGGGGAAAGAAATGTGGTATGAAAAATGATCCTATTTCACTAGTGGGGATATTTGCTTACTAAATCTGCCAGATGAACTTTGGCTGCTACTTTACCATAACATCTATGGGTCACATAGGGCACTCTAAGTTCTCAAAGTACTATATATTCCTTATAATGCTGGACATGTAATGCTTTGTCAGATATCCTCTAGATTCTTAGAAGAACGATCCACTTTTGCCTGCAAGACTCCAATCTCACAACAGAAGCGTTTCTTAACAGCAGCCGGAATAGCAAACAGGCCAACAACTGCAATTAAACAAAGGCAGCCATAGTTCACTTGAAGCTTACGGTACAAATTTGACATCTTTAAAGAAATAATTTTGTCAGAAACAGCATAATCAAACTTAGCCATCACTTGTAGATGACTGATTCTCATCAGCTTAACTCAATCTTCATGTGAAAGCAGATATAATTCAGCATGAATAGACAAGTTGACAGAAAGCGTGTGGGCCTACGAGATGAGCAGAGAGACAGTGTGGCCACCGCATTCAATTTCAAAATATTGAGGCCCCAGGAAAGCGCTCAGTATGCTCTTACCCTTACAGCAAATATTCACCTTCCACGGGGGTACAGGGGAGATAAAGTGGCATTAAGTAAACTCACGGAGGTTTACATACTTTGTATCTGAAGCAAAATGCTCTCCGGTATTGGGGCTTGAGTGACCTGCAAAAACAGACTGCCAGTGCCTTGCAAGGGATACTGGAAATCTACCTTTCCTCCACTTTTTTTTTTTTTAATTTCAGTAATTATTCCTTTGTTAAACTGGCTTTTCAAAAATCCTGAGTTCAAGTTTTAAACTTGGTACGACAATTATTGTATGATAATGTCTTAGAAGGCCTTTTACTGAAGGTTTAACAGCTATGTAATAGTTAGGGTGCAGAGTTTAATCAGTGTGACTAGGAGAGGGGAAAAAAAAGCCAGCCACAAAATCATTTGCCGCAATAAAATTTAACACCCGATAGTATGTGCCAGATTAAGTGGAAAACAAGGCCTTATTTATAGACAGATATGGGGCCACACAACTATCCCCAGATTGCATCCGCAAGACAATTCTTCCTTGTTTGTTAATTCCATTTAGTTTTTTTTTCCCATACCTGGACAATCCTTTTTAAATAGGTCATCACAACACAAATGATAATTGTCACTTGTACTCAACTAATCCCCTCTTGGGGACTGAGGGCCTGCAGTTCTTACCTGTGGCCCAGGAGGAAGCAAGTCCTCTTGCCAAAAAGGCAGCTGGGTTACACTGCTCCTGGCCCTGCCTGCTAAGACCAGAATTTTTAAATAGGCTAATCTAGTGCATTAGCTCCTGCCTACCACAAGCTGATTTTCACAGCTGTTAATTGCCAAGCAGATACCAAAAAGGCATCATAGATTTAGAACTGTGAGAGTAAGTAGTTTTGCTTTGTCTGAAATTAGTTCCTAACTCTTTTGCCAGGAAGATTTTTCAATGTGAAAATAGTACAATCCAGAGGAAAATCATTTTCCTGGTATGTAAAAACAAGCTTTGCTCACTGTCAGCCTCAGCTAGGTCCTAATACACATTAGTAGGTAGTAATAAAATAAGCAAAAAAGTAAACAGTAATTTAGAAAAGCAGTAACAATATAAGCTAATTAATTTCTAACTGGTTAGGGAAGGATCGGTAAGGCTGTGAGATAGTAGGAGATACAGAAAGAAGAGGAAATATTTCAGACAGGGAAACAAAAAAGAAATAGATCAAGAAAGATGCAATATGATAGGGAAGTCGCAGTGGATGCCACTATACGATACCACCAATGATGGAAGAAACCAACCAAATAATGAAGACAATTAAAACTCTTAGTGCTAAGTGACAACTATATATTTATGCACTGTACGTAATTGTTGCATAAATGTACCCATGATATTGCTGCAATATATTTATGTAAACGTCTACTGACATTAGCAGAAGTTACACTCTCTCGATAAGACTATAAAGTTTTAGATGTAAACTAGTACAGGGGACCAACATTAAAAATATAGTTTATTTTCTCCCCCCACAGTGAATTTAACACTTTTGGGTTCCAATAAGAAAAAACATGCCTCAAAAATCTATCTAAAAAGGCAAGATTGCACTTCCTCAGCAGCTGTGGCCTGCTATCAATTCATTTCATCTGGGAGGGGACAAAAGGATAAAAATGCACAAGCAGGTAAAACACAAGGCTATTTTAGCTTCTGACTGCTCCTTTGTGGACTTAACGAACCACAAACATCTTGATAAATATATAGCTTGAGAACAGTAACTTGTTGATACGAGATATAATTCACCATATAAAATGAAACAGCAAGCACAGCCAGATTAATTTTCTTTCTTGTTAAAAGAATTAAGCTACATTCTAAGGTACTAACAAGCATGTATTTACTTTCTGCAGCAGCTGCAACATCAAGGCTCCTCTAAAGCAATTAGCAAAGTGACAAGAAAGCAGTTACATTCACTTTACAAGCAGTGAAGGTATTTATACCTATGTCATTTTCACACCTTGAGCAGAGTGTCCTAGTTTTCCAATTTTCTTGCCTCTCCACACTATTAACAATTGTGTCATGCTTCTCTCTCCGTAATGCAAGCAATTTTGTTTTTGACACAGATTTACAGTCCTCAGCATTTAGTATCCTTTCATGAACAATTCCTGTGCTGGTTAGACTAGAATTTCATGCGATTTCCTTGTAAAGCAACTCAACTCATCTTTGCTTGCGGTGTTTACTAAAACAGAGTTGCTAAGAAATCTTCATTCCTAAGCAGTAGTTCGCAAGGCTATGATGTGATTCAGGACACATTGCCTGTCATTCTGCCTCTCAGCCCGCCACGGGCCTGGAGAAGGAATAATGTATTCACAGGCGTGGGGTTTATTTGTTACACTCTCCCACCATTGTCATCAGAGAGACTGTGCCCGTTTCCCTTCCCTCCTCCTGCCTGTTCCCACTTGGGTGGGTATTATTGATCATTTACGCATACACCAATGATTTATAGAGAGGAAAAAATCGTAAATTAAGATTTCTACCTCATGAGATGCTGTCTGTTCTCTATCAGGCTATCTCTGCCATTTCACTGTTGTGAGAACCTCTGATACATCAAGGCTTAATTATATCTTGACTAACTGGGGGGTAGGAGTAGACATACGTTTTGTGAACTACAGGCATGGGGTACTGCTTACTGTCCCCTTTAGATGGCTTGTACTGGGACAGATTTACCGCAGGACACACGGGGGACACAAAACCTACTCAGTTTCCACACAGCAGATTCTTATGTCCTAGTCACACAAGTACTGTGGAAGCAGCATGAATATGCAGCATCCCTCTCCTATGCATAGCACTTCCCGTTACTGTTTGTTGTATTAACTACTCATGACACACGAGAGGACAAGGGAAAAAGCTGCTGCAGCTAGAAAGTGATTTTTTTTTCTATGACTGCAGGCAGTGCAGTAGTTGACGCTTATGTGTCCACATCCTTGGTTTGCAAGGTGAAACATGATGCTGTGTAATGTTAAAAATACAGAATAGCCAATTTACTTCTGTTATAAAAATTTAGTAAAGGTTTTGGTTTAAAAACCCATTCTTTTGTCCCCCTACGCATTCACATACTTACGGGGGGCTCCTGCTCTGCTGGGAACGCAGTCATTAATTGAAACGAAGCACAGTTTTTCTGTCATATAGACTTCTGGGCACACAAACATTCAAAGCGAAGCATCAGGTTTTTCAGTGATACAAACTTGTGTTGGAGGGATCTTTTTCAGTGCCTCTGCTCTGTTTTTTCTAACAGATACCCAGTATGAAGGGAAAGAACACAAAAGCCATATTCTCTTCGTCTGTACTCATGCCATTCAGAGGTGCTTATTTTAATTGTTGCATTTAAGAACTCATCTTTACTCATCGAAAATGCATATTTCAACCAGCCGTACGTCTCAACCTACTTTGGGCCGAGTTTGAGGAAGCACATTAACCTGCTAAAACCCCAGTCAAAGGGGATGCTCCCTTTTCAGATGGTTAACCTAGCTGCTTTGCTTTCAAAGTGGCAACACAACATTAACATCCTTTCATAAAGGATGTAGTAAAATTCCAAAACCACTTGATGTTGCTTAACATATACTACTTGCTATTATATTATCACTGGTGTTACTTAGGGAAAGCATAGCATCTGCGTAGTAGCGTGCATTTGACTGGCACTGTTTGCTTCCCTTTTGGTTTTAGATATTTTCCCTATTGTGGGACTCTTGCTTTTATTGCAGGGAACATGATAACCCAGAGTGTACAATCTGAATCTGTGCAAAGTGCCCTTTGCTGCACAAGTACTCCCTGTCCTTGAATACCAGGGGATTAATAAATATGATGACTTTCATCCTGCTAAAATTACAGCGCTTGTCAAGACCAAAACACACTTTTAATATATTTCAGCAAAGTCTCTGTTTACCTCAGGCAGAAAATTATCAATACAAAATCATTACTGTTGGAAGGAAAAGAGGAAAAAGAATTATAGCCTAAAATTTTTGAGACATACCTCTCTCTCCTGAAGGGAGAATTTCATCTATAATTTAGACAAACCGCTGAACAGAATGGCATCCTTCCTTGAAATGATTTTCACATGCTCTAGTGCTTTACCTGCTTTTGATGTGATAACTAAGCTTAAAAGTGCTGACTATCCACTTAGAAAACAATGAAAGAAACCTTGCTTCTGCATATGCTACATGGAACTATTTGGAGAGGAGAGCAAAAGGAATGCGACGTTTGGGACCATTTTGTATATTGGCAATAGCAGATGAGAAAAATCTCTCAAGGAAATTCTTTATATAAAATTGTGCAACACCAAACACTAATTAACTGGGCTCTAAAAATGCTGATATCAAGCATTTGGGGGGAGGAGGTAGGGGAGGAAGGGGAGCAGGAAGGAGGAGTAAGAAACTTTGGAAGCAAAACCATTTCCATAAATTCATCATTTTGGATGAGTGCTTGAGATTTAATAGAGCTAAAAATAGATCAGAAAGCACTACTGTCCTGCACTGCTACCCAGCTCTTGCAACAGAAAGGCATCCTGCCTTGAAAAGATGCCAGCCAGCATAAATCCCTGACAAGCCACATAAAAATAAATGTGAATGGCACTGTGTGTTTCATCCATACCCCTTGTAAACACTTCTGTCTTTCGTGAGTCCTGGCAAGACCATCCCTGTGAGACACTGTGCACCTTGACTACATCAAGTATTTTCAGAAATTCCTTACTGTTGGTATACACAGATGCAAATTTATTTCCTCTTTCTTTGCCATCTGTCCCAGGAATCTGGGACGGGACTTCCTAAAGTACCTTTGCTATAGAGATTACAGCCAGCTACAGAGTGCCAGATTCTTTTCCTAACCTCCATGAGCATTACTGAAAGCTGAAATTCTATTCTTTATCTCTTATAACCTTTCATACCAGCAACACAGAAGTAGGAATGTGAATGTCTTAGACCACTTGTAGTGTTTCTTTCATATTAACGGTTTATGCAAAGATACTCAGCCCAGAGTCGCTCCATGAAAATAAAAGTAAGAAAAAATCAGTATTATTAAATGATACTTTAAATACTGTAGAAAAATGTCAGAGCTATTCTGCCTCACAGACTAATCCACTTACTACCTTTACTGAATACAACCGAGCAATTTTAACAATAACATGTTGGCCCAGCATTTATATACTCTTTTTAAATGCAAAGACAGATGACAAGGAGAATCAAGAGTCTTCATAATTACTGTTGTGGTTTAGCCCCGGTCAGCAACTAAGCACCACACAGCCGCTTGCTCACTCCCCCCAGCCCAGTGGGAAGGGGGAGAATCAGAAGAGTAAAAGTGAGGAAACTCCTGGGTTGAGATAAAGACAGTTTAATAGGCAAAGCAAAAGCCACGCGCACAAAAGCAAAAGAAGGAATTAATTCACTGCTTCCCATGGGCAGGCAGGTGTTCAGCCATCCCCAGGAAAGCAGGGCTCCATCACACGTAACGGTTACTTGGGAAGACAAACACCATCACTCCAAATGTACCCCCCTCCTTCTTCTTCCCCCAGCTTTATATACTGAGCATGATGTCATATGGTATGGAATATCTCTTTGGTCAGTTTGGGTCAGCTGTCCCAGCTGTGTCCCCTCCCAGCTTCTTGTGCACCCAGCAGAGCATGGGAAGCTGAAAAAGTCCTTGACTACTGTAAGCACTACTTAGCAACAACTAAAACATCTCCACGTTATCAGCACTGTTTTCAGCGTAAATCCAAAACATAGCCCCACACTAGCTACTATGAAAAAAAATTAACTCTATCCCAGCTGAAACCATGACAATTACCTTCAAAGGAATATCTGAAAAAAATGCCAAAATAAATTCTTTCAATTCCTTCTTTACCTTTACCAATGGCAACAGAAAATGAAACACTCAACTTACTGTTCAGAATCACAAACTATTTCATTTTATTTGTTATCAAATCTTGAGGTTGTATTGGTGTTTTTTCTTTAAAATAACAAGAATAATCTGTTCATGTGAGAATCTTAGCTTTCATCAGACAAAAATTTTAACGCTATGGACAAAATCTTGAAAACGTGAAGCCTTCCTGTTTCAAAACGCAAAAAAGAAATTAGGTTTAGATTAGTTTTCTAACAGCTAGCTTTGTGGCCTTACCTCATGAGATTTTAGTTTTAGTTGTTGAAACTACTTCTAGTGACTTATCAAGGTTCTTTAGAATGTGTAAACAAAACAGGTAAGAGCGAAAGATATTTTTCAAAGATGAGGAGTTATATGTACTCTACTAATAAACTTCGTTTTTTCACAGTCTTCAAACGCATCTTTTCATATCAACTCAAGTTTTATACATATGCATTTCTGTTTCTCTTTAATTTTAGGCACTGATACACATCGTGATCTTGTGATGTGGGTAGTAATAAGAGTTCTTCACAGAGCATTAAGCTTTGACACCAGAGAGCTGGATACACAGCACACACAAAAAAGAGAAAATACCCTCCCAAAAGTTTTGCCACAGAAATACTGTTCCATTTTCCAATCTCACTTTTTCAGACTTCACTTTTCATAAAGCAAAAATTTATATACAGCTGTCTGGCAACATAGAAAAGTTGCAATTTTTCATAGGATTTGTTGCAAAAATGTAGAAAAAGAAAGAAGTTTACCAAAGTGCAAATATTTTCATTTTCCTCCCAACTCTGAAAAATACCTCCGGAAAAGAAAAGCACTATGCTTGCACTCCTTAGGAAACAGGAATAAAGAAGCGTCAGTCATACAACAAGTATAAGCCCTTATTGCTTCCTTAATTTCAGCATGGTGTAGCATGGCCGAGACGGATGTCTGTAGAAATGAGGAATTCCTCTCATCCTGGGACAGGTTTCTTTATCAAACAAAAACTTGAGGCTAAAGAAACAACCTTACCCATAAGAGAAATCCCACAGGATTGCCTGATCTGTATTCCACTGCCTGTTATTACACATAACATCCATCCTAATCAAACCTGTGATCATTACTAAGAATAAAAAAAGCTATACTGCGACATCTTAATCTTACTAAGGGTGGAAAAGCTATAGAGAGCAGCTACACGAGAGCCAGCAGAGATTTTCCATCAAAAAAAGACAAAACAAAAAAGAGAAAAATAGGAGTCTGAGGGTTTTACTAACTTTGGGAGATTTTTATGGAACAAACTGGAAAAGCAAGAATTTCAGCAGCTTGAGGCAGAGCCAAGGCTCGCCACGTTTGGAAAAGGTTGCCTAAGAAACCATGACCGGTTTTGTGGAGAGACTTCTTTAAAGCTGTTTTTCTGTTGATGCTGTACCACCCCAGGGATGTTTCGTCGTGGCAGGCTTCTGAGCCTCTCAGACCACTTCACATCAGATACGGTCATAAAGAAAACATCCGGATTTCACTGAAGTGATAATGCTTTGCGTGAATATACAATCATGTGGAGGACAAGCAAATCTTCTTCATAATGACTAAGCAACATAGGTGCATGAAATATGTTGTCAAGGAAATACTGTATGCTACTAATCACCAGAGCTGCACTGCAGATGTGATTAGAAGTCAAAAAAGTACACGATACAATTTAGATTCCAGGCGTGAAATTCTGGAATCCAAGTCAGACATACCACTAGCTCCTCTCCTCTTGTTCTGTACAGACCGTCCCGTTGCACCGCTGTCCCCCTCGGTTTTTTCTGTCTTTGGTTTTTTTAATATATTTGATTCGATTTGCAGAAGAGTTCCACAGAGTCATTTACAACAATTCGACTTTCTCCTTCAATATTACTGTATTTTTTGGTAGCTTTCCAAAATATTGTTTCCAAGCATTCTAGTCATGTATCAGATTTTCAGGAGAGAGAAATGAAAGGAAAACAAGATATAGGAGGAAAAATGTTTTCTTTCAGCAGATATTTGAAGCGACAGATGAATGCAGGTGAAGACAGAGCAAGGCTGTCCTGGGAACAGCTGAGAAGTCTGCTTGCTGGAGAACTGCTGGGGGTGGCGAAGGGGTGAGGACCATGCCAGTGCCAGCTGAGCATGAAGGAGGAGGATGCTTTCTTCATTTAAGTATTTTAAAGTAATGCTTTGCTGCAGCACTGCTCTTACATCAACATACCCATGTAATCCTATTTATCTTCTGTACCCACCAGAGCCTGAAGCTCATAGTAGTTTTCTGAAAGTTTGTTCAGTTTCTCAAGTGGGTTTTATTGCCAACGACATGCCTGAACTATTGCGTCTCCGCAACCAAACTGGTTTTGAGCTGAATTCACTGCACTTCTGTCACTGCATTCTGGATGAGCCCTTAGAAACCCTGCTGTGCAGAGCATGTGGAATACATCAGGGCACTCTGTCAACTCACATAGCTCTGCTCTCACAAGCAGCTTCCTTGGCCTAAGGTATGTCCTAGAAGCGTAACTCTTTCCAGTGAAATAAATCTGTTAAGAAGTCCTACAAATGAAAAGGAAAGCTTGGAGTTCATATCAAATCAAGTAACTTCATTGCCTTCCAATTCCCTCAGCAATTGAAAAATAAGTAAGGAGGCAGAGCGTGACATCTGCATATCCCAGAAACATGAAAAATACACCGACATAAGAGCTAACTAGGATTTTTTCAGCTGATTTTTTTTTTTCCAAAATCAGAATCTGTCAGTTTGTTGAAATCTTAAACTTTTTATGAGAATTCATGGATTTGGACAAAAAAAAGAGTTCATGGGAGAAACTTCTCAGGCCCCAGCTCCTGGGAGCTTGCACTGCGGTTTGCTGAGCTGCTTTCATGTTCCAACTATTTCTCTAGCTGGAACTCCTAGACTTCTCTGAGAAACTTGTAGGTTTTATTCTGGGAAAGCAGCAGATTTGTTTCATACTCTGAAGGCATCTGGAAATACAAAATAATCTTTTGACTCCGGACTGTTGTTCCACTTACAATACCTCAGAATATTTTGAGAAAATATTTTCTTTATGTGAGCTCTCATACCATTTGAATAATTTTATTTCTAACATGGAACCTATTCAGTTCAGCATGGCTAATCACAGTCTAAGATTAGAAATACCAAAGTCCTCATTGGCCTTAAAATCCCTTATGTGAAATTATATTGAACTGAACAAAACACAGAAGCTCCTCAAGAGCTGGCACGCTTAATACAAGCATTATGGAAGAGTTGCAAAACAAATCTGTAGAAACAATTCTAAAAGTTTGTTTGATATTTCACAACACCAAGAAATCAAGACCACCACCAAAATAGCTACAACCATGAAGAGCTGAAATAGTTATAAAATACTGCATCCAGAAATTAAATATTTACCAAAGAGCTTGCTTAATGACCGTGCCCAAAAGGATGTGATTTATCTCACTCAGTACTAAAGGGATTTGCAAAACTATACCCCAAAGATCCTTTCTGATCTGGGGAGGGTCAGCACTGTTTATTGAAAGTTCTGTATTTTTGTATTGGCATAAGAAGTACTGTTGGACTTGAAGCTTTTTTAAGGGAATCTCGGCTCGGGGAACAGAGTCCAGGCCTAACTTATTACTAATTCTCATGAGAAGGGCTTTTATGAGATAAACAGCCATTTGAAATTTTTTTCAGCTGGAATACACACCCTCTGGTTTCCTTTGCTTTCCATTCCACATATGTGGCTTTGTTTGTTTTGGTGCTACATATAATGCAAGATTCCCAGAGTTTGCTTCCTAATGTAATCAAGAATGTTAGCAGCCCAAGTGACAGAGAAGACAGCTTGTGCTCCACCCCCCACCACCCCCCGCGCCTCTCAAAACCAACCAAGAAACAAAAAAAAACCTCACCAACTTGTGTGGTACATGACTTAGTTTTTAAGGCATCCTGAACAGCTCCTGCATTTGATACTTTAATGGAAAATTGTGACAACCTGCTTTTACTAGAATCTGCTATTAATGTTTTACCTAGCACATACCTGTGAATTACCGCAGTAGCTGATAAAACCATGAAACCTATAGATGAAAGCAACATCCTCAGGAGAAGACACTTCTCTCACCAGACCCATGATAGCATGCATGCGTACAAGCACCTGTACAAGAGACCATGTATATCAGCCCCTGCCTGCGAGTAGCAAAACGTGCTTTTTCTAGGAGGATCAAGTTTACTTCTGGGCTTGTTCAGCTCTTAAAGGCGAGTCCTGAGACTGCTCTGCTGTGTTTTACAGAATCATGTCTTTTAATGCTCCGCATTAGGAAAAATGATCTAGAAAGGAGCTCTAGCCACAGACATTTAAAAGCCTCTAGCAACTGTCAGTTCATTGCATGACTTCACTGCCATCCAAACCAGATCCTGTTGCACAGTTCTCTTATGTAATGGCCAAAGCCAGTGAGTAGCCAGGCGGTGCAACAGCAACTTGTCACAAAACCAGTGAGAAAGGAGGCTAGTCCACATGGGGCTGCAGAAGCAGGGAGTGCGGGGACCATGCTACACATGCCAATTTATTCAGATGCGGAAAACATGAGCAAAAGCACACATAGTTGTGACCTTTTGTTCAGAAAATTATCAGTTTGTCTATGGGCTGTGAAGAAATCTGAAGCAAAAAGGGACAGCGAGCTCAGTTTTGAAACAGGAAAAAGGAATGGCAAGACAGAAACTAAAATCTGTGTTACTGTTAGTTACCCACCAAGGGAACAATCCCTCAGGGTTCCCTTTAGCATTAATGTAACTATTAAAATATGCATTCTTCATTTCATATACAGCATGTTTTCTTTTGTACTTTTCTTCAAGAGAGTCACTGAGATAATTATTTAATTACATAAGCAAGAATATTAAATTCATACAGCCTGTATTCTTGCAATGTTAATGCAAGAGACAATCTCCATTCTTGTGTCATAATATGTAGCTATTTACTTACAAGTGGCTATTTTGTAATCAATTAATTGATCGCATTTTAATCTGTCACATCATTGGCTTGCACTGGTTAATAAAATTCCCCATCCTCCAGATCAACTGGTCATGTATCTCAAATGAGGAATCAGAGCAACAAAACTTAATCCATCTGTATTTTCAGCAAAGCTAGAAATGGTATGAATGTAATAATAGGCAGAAAGTAAAATGTACGGAAATGACTACATTATAGTCACTCACTTGATGAAATTCCATTTATTCAAACAGAATTGAAAAAAGGGTTATAACCTTCAATGGGCAAAATTTACATTTTCACCAGTTAAGCAGTTTGCAAAAAAATTAGATTTTAACATTCCTAAATTTTTGAACATTTACCAGATAAAGGATTTTTCCTAATACTTATTCACACAAGACCAATCCAATTAAATTTTTTAAATAAAATCCAATTTGCTGCAACGTGATTGATCGGAACTATGAAGTGCTTAAAAAGATGCGCAGCAGGATGGCAGAAAAAAAAAAAGTGGGCACAACCTTTACTGCAACATTTAGCACAATAAAAACAAGTCTGCTTTTCCCTCCATATCTATCCCAAGTATTGGCTGTCTTAATACAAACACCACAGTACAAACACCTCTGTCTCCAAGTGAGGCTCATCAGTAGGCACCAGCTTATTACCCTATAAATCCAGAAGGCACAGAATGCATCACCAAATTGCAGCACGTTGTAAGCCTGGTAATTGAATGTATACTTGGAGGAGATGTGCTGTGTTCTAATATAT
Organism: Morus bassanus; assembly: GCA_031468815.1. Classification (NCBI taxonomy): domain Eukaryota; kingdom Metazoa; phylum Chordata; class Aves; order Suliformes; family Sulidae; genus Morus; species Morus bassanus. Next base: position 13,292,703 of record CM062583.1, read on the forward strand.
CCTGGTAATGGGACAGAAAGAGTCAAATAAAGGCAGGTTAGAACAGAATGATCTTTGAATTCAGTAATAAAGTCCCTGGTCTTTTACATGCACACCATATAAGTCATCTTTAGTTCCACTGCCATACAGCAACGTTATCTGTCAAAGACGGTACAATTATTAGTTGCAAATCACCTAACCTGAAAAGAGCGATCTTTTCAGTTTATGGATAATCAGTAACAGACTTTTGCAATGGTGCAGGATGATGGTGGTTATCAATAATATCAGATCACAGCAGATGGGCTTCCCCACCATATGCACCCTCCAATACGTTGTATTAGACATCACTATTACTTCTTTCCTCCAGTTCAATGACTGGTACCAACCGAGTACAACTCACACCAGTTTGCTGTTCCTGCTCTTGAAATGCCAGCTGATGGGATGCAGACACTTCACTAGCTAACTTCAGTAATACTGGTGACTATCATAATTTTAATATTTTCTGGTATGTGTTACTTTAAAGTTGTACATCCCAGATAAAAGTAATTGCAAGGCAATCTCAGCTTCATTTAAAAGTGGGGGTAAGGGGAAGGAGAAGCGTGTTCCAGAAAAAAAGCTAGAGAGAGTGCCCAGAGCAAAGCCAAAAGGTGCTAAGAAGGAATTACAAGAAAACCCTAAAATTTTATAATTTTAAATTATTTTCAAGCTGTCTGTTGACACCTGTGCGGGACCTTTTTCAGCATACTCTTTGATCAGAAATATTTTTTAAGTCTGATCATCCACTTTATTACAAAACTCTTGGAGAGAGAAGAGAGAGAAGAAGAAAAAACCAACCAATCCTGAGATGTTGCAGCATGGCAAATCCTCCACTAAGACAAACAGTACACACTTAATTTGTGGTCAGTAAAAAGAGCAATAGCTTCCCAAACCTCACATTTTTAGCACAAGCTATATATTAGGCAACAAGAAAGAAGTGCAAACCAGCCAGGCACGGAAGAACATGCGAGCATCTAGAGAAACGGACTAGGTTGAGAGAAGGAGATTTAATGGTGGAACTCACTTCCAGCAAAAGCCTGCAAATCTAAACAAACCAATCATGGAAAAATATAAAAGGACCCCATTTGCAAAATCAGGTCCCGGGTGAGTTTCCCTATCCATGGGAATACAGCGAGTACTGGAATGGTGTCTTGTGTAGGGGTTCACTTCAAAATGTCTTGTGCAAAAACAGCCCTCTCCATCTCTTCCACCTGTATTTGTCAGAGGTGGCACTCCCCAGTGAATAGCTGGAGCATTTGGCATTTCCCAGTGACGGTACTGACCTGGCAGTAATGTCATGCAAGTAAATGCAAAGTCACCAGATTATTTCCCTGTACAGTGAAGAAGGGAAGAAAGATAAAATGGAGACTTGGACAGGCTTAAAAAGTTGGCAAGTGAGGATGAATGGATTAGACAAGAATAGAATATGTTCTCTGCTCCATTAAATCACACCAATCCACAGATGATTATTTAAAGTTAAAATATTCAAATACCAGTTGGAAGCCACGGTAATATCCTGATTTCAGCATCAGCTACTGATTAAATTTCAGGAGTATTGCGCTATTTAGAAAGACAGCAAGATCTGACAATCAAAATAGATGATGCCTCAATTCTTCTCACCCCAGAAGTCCCAAGGGCAACTGATTTTATCATGGGAGGGAGGATCTGACTCTATGCCCTGAAGGAATGGTCCAACATAGAACAGAGTATTTCTTTCAGAATCACATCACCTAAAGAGGAACAGAAGACGGCATATTTTAGCTTAATCAGATAACTGTGAATTAGTGAATGGAATTTAATATAGTTTAAAATGCTGTTAGAGCTCCAAAAATAAAGCCACCTTAGCTTCATGCAGTTTTGTATTTATTCTCTATTCCTGAGCCCCCGGTATAGAAGACAGAGACGCATGCATACATATATGTATATTTTTCTTTCTGCAAATACCAGCTCAGTATTAAAGCAGAAAGCCAAACTGGATTCTCATTTCCTTCAGTATCAACAGCAAGTGTAAAGCTCCTGAAAAACAAATTATTGTTCTAAGTTTTAGCTCTCCAACTGAGCTGCCCTTAGTGTGTACCTTGCTGTTCCCATGGCCTTCGACTTTGCTGGCAGTAAACTGCCACAGCATTACTAAGCATGTAATTTGAAGCCATTACAGTTCTATCAAGCAGACTTCATACTGAAACATTATTAGCAGCTTAACTGGTAAATCGTGATCACCGGGGCCACTCTAGTTTACCCTACTCAAGGTCTATTTATGCAGAGCTAACAGTCAGGTATTTATTTTTAATGACCGTTATGGTGTGTAATAATAGACTGAGAGGACAACCGCACTAGCTGACTTCACAGGTATTCAGAATGATTGTCCTCTTTCCAAGGCGCATCTTTTCCACCACAATGTTTGCACCTAATGATAACAAAAATCCTCCATCTTTCATCAGGCCACAGAGAAAAGCCTTCTCTGAGAAGTATTGATGGCAAACCATAAAAATCCTATTCTCCTTTTAAGAGTAAGGCTTCTGCAGCTACACAGCTGCTGAAATACCCGCTCATTGCTGCTGCTCCACACTCCTCTGGCTTTTTTTTTTTTTAAAATGCCATGTGACCCAAACAATTTTCAATAGTATCAAAAATTGAAATAATCAGACCTTTTCCCATCTTTTCTCTACATTAAGTCTCAAAACATAAGATGTCACTTACACAGAGAGGAGCCTAAATCCCTAAAAGTTTTTGGTTGGTTGGTTTTTTTTTTTTTTTTTTTTTTTTTTTGGGGGGGGGGGGTTGTCCTCTCAGTTCTATAGTATTTTACTGGATCCTTACATGTGAATACATTCATTTCTGCATTTCATGGAGGAAATAATCATTTCAAATCCACATTTGGATTAAAAGGATACGGAAACAACATTGCACTTGTCCTACAGACTAATTGGCCTATACTTAATATCTTCCATGCACAGACTACAGAAACATATAGTATAGAGACTTCATTGGCATGTGCTCAACACGGCTGCATTATTCAAGAGTGATGAAGGCCAAGGTGAGTTACTCAGGTGCTCTCAGAGAAGCACCAGTAAAATCTTTATAATGCTCCATGTTGACGACCAGCATTCAATTTGTACTACATATTTTGCAGAAAGAAAAAATCTTTTAAATATTTGTGAGTTAAAAAGGCACTGGAATATTTTTTTTTTCGTTCTTCCTCCTGCAGCTAGAGGTGCTATATTCCTCCGAGTTGAATGGCACAGGGCTCAGAGGGAACAATAAAAACCAACAAAAATCTTAAACACTTCTGCATTCTGACAGCATCACAAGTTCTTAGTCCTGTTTTCATCGTCCCTTTTCAACGCTAATAATAAGAATTGCATCGTCTTTGGGGTAGAATTCCAGTTTTTCAAATTAAGACCTCCCAGGGTCTTCAAACATAACAGAAAAGCATCTTTCTCTGCCTAATACAAGTAATTTGATTTATGGTATACACTGCATACTATTTTAAAACATTGTCTTCTTGCAAATACCTTTGCTTCTTGTTACAATATTCCAGCTTCCGTGAACTACCAGGCCGCATCCTATTGCGCTATAACTGTTTGTAACTGCTCAGAAGGAGATGGAAAGCAATGAAAATCTGGTACGTAAAATGTTCTATCTGTAAGTGAAGGGATGTTATTTAATTACAAGAAATATAAGGGAATTATGATTAAATTAGGACATTCTTCAGGGTGGGAATATCATATCACAGACGAGATCATGTTTTTACATCATAATAAATCAGGAGCTATTCTGTCATTTTGAATTAAAATTGATAGGCTTTTTATTAACTCCTATATATCTCATAGCTCCAAGAGTTATTGCTGGTGCATCAATGTAGAAGTTTTATTAAATGTGAAAGTGTGTGAATACTATAAATCTAATTTTGATTTCTGAAATATAATTAACTCAATTCACCTGCTAAAAAATTTATCAGAGAACTGCACATAGAGAAAAGAGTTTATACTGATGAAAAAACAGAATCGTCTTTTATATCCTATCAACATACACAGTAGCTGTGTTTCAACATGTTTCAGTCAGCCACAATCTCATCTCTAAAATTTTTTTCATAAAGTTCCTTTAAAAATTTGTAGTACTCTTAAAGAGAGAAAGGGAGGGGGAGGGGGAGCAGCCCCTCCACAAGATGATGCACGACTTCTTCCTTGCAAAATCAAAAAGGAAAAGCAAACCACTATTATTCCACGTCTGAGTTCATTAGTCCAATTCTCTTCTTCCTAAGTGATCGCAGTACTGGTCTGCTGATGAGAAGGGGGTTTACTGCATAGTTATTTGCATTTGTCTACATCCTTGGACTCAATTTCTCCATTATCACATTAGCGTAGGTTAAGATTTGCATTGCAGAAGAGATAATGCAATGAACATAGAGAAACCTGCACGGTTAATGACTTCTCCTTACTATGCAGGCTATTCTTTACATTAACGTAACTCTCTAGCGACAAACACATATTTCACTTAGTAAAAGTGTGCCAAGATGTAAGATGATTTAAGTCCAATCTACCAATACAAATCCTTCATGCTGTTAATCATCCAACATTTTAATGTCTTACCCATTTTCACACTGGTAGCTCAGTAGTGCAGCGAGATCGGCTGCAGGCAACTAGCACTTGCTATCATCCCAGGTATCTTTCCTACTGCTACAAATGTGTCTTCACACCCTCAAAAGGGCTGTAGTCTCCTCTTCTTAAAATATTCCAGTGTCTCATTGTTCTAATGTTTTAGATCATTTGAGTAACAAAACCATGACATACTGGAGTATTAGTTAAACAAACTCCACAACAGGTTTATGCCTTTTCTGTCTAGTGTTTGAAGAAAAATGCTCTCAGCAAAACTAGCTTTCAACACTACTGACAACCTTTCATTTTGAAATGTTAAGTGCACAAAGACAGACTTTTTTTAAAATGAACACAGATTATCACTAACATCAAAAGACCCTTCACAGTATGATTTCAATAGCTATAGGTGTAAAACATCAGCTGCTGAAGAGACTCCGTCTCAGCCTACCACTCTAAATTCAGCCCAGATTCCCTCCCTTTCAACAGGGAGCTCATTTAGTGTAAAAAGATAACTGACACATCTATTTTGAGAAAACAGTTTGAGCCTCTGCAAGGAGCAAAGAACGTGCAGCAGTTTCTGAAAACTTTGTTCCTTTAACACGCTCTTTTCTTGGACACACGATATGAAAGCAAACATGTTCACCAAACATCTTTGAAATTCTTGCCCTTGGATCTGTAAAGACTCAGTCCCAATCCAAACTAAACTCCTGGTAGTGCAAGGAATGGTTTAGGGCCTGGTGAATCTTCAGCATAGAGATGAAGCTAATATCTTTGTCAATTAGCTCCACTGAACTTTTCCCTACTGGTCTTAATCAGAGCTCAGGCCTAAATAAGAGTACTCTGCAAAAGGACTCCTAAACCAGAAAGTGCTTATCTCCACTTGTTCATCCTCCAGCCTGGCTAAGCTGGGTTTGCAACTCTGCTCACAGAGAGAGGGATGTTGTCTGCCAAGACTTTAGCAGCTAATTTGGTCCAATTTCTAGTGAAAGCAACTGTCTATTGGCAGGACTTTACATAGCAATATTCATAGGACTTCCCAAAGCTATGCAGAGTACCATACTGAAAACTGCAAAGCTCGGTCCTGCTAGATTACTAGCTTCCATCTCAAAGCTTAGCAACATAAATAAGACAGTGTAGGAAGCCTGCTGTCATTGCTATTACATATTGTTCTTGAGTAGAGAAAGATCATTACATTTCCAATACCATAAACCTTTATGAGGTAGAAAACAAATAAAAAAAGACGCATCTCTCCTGTCTAAGCAAAGTGGAATTACTCAAAGATTGGCATAGTATCATGATAGCATAATTTTCTCCTGAGTGGGTTTTTTGGGGTTTTCTTTTTTTAATTCATCTGGCCTACAGCACGGTGTCTTCAAAGTTCTCTGTTTATTCTTGGAACATCACCCATCCTAAAGCATATTTGCCCTGTAACCTGATATTGTGCCCTCAAGTTAAGGAGCCAGAAAGAGTATTTCATCTAAAATAAAGCATTCTTCTCAGTCATTTTTTCCAGCCAAATTGTACAATGTCTGGCTTTAGCATGACTCATATACACAGCACTTGCAGTCTGTGTTTTACTGTTGCTGCTAGGACAACTACATAGCTGCTATGCCTTGGATGAGACTGTGCTAAGGACAGGAAAGGGAACTCTTCACTCGTGTGTTACTAGTGTGTAACAGTAGAGAAGGGCCCAAAGAGCCCTATATACAAAGAAAATGTAATCTTCCCCCCCGCCCCGCTCAAATACAGTAGATTAGAAATGAAAATGTTCCTGTGTTACAGCATCACTGTCTTCAGGATGGAGAGATATTGGCTAAAGAACCCTTACCCCTCTCACACAGATTATCTGATTCTGAGCATTTCCTACTCCGAGTGTCAGCTTTCAGTATTGCAAAACAAATTGTTTCCTTCAGGCTCCACTACAGTGTAGGAATTGAAATTACTTCAGAGATTAAACCATTAAAAATCTGAATGGGAAGATTTGCATAACGTCAAATACTGATATAAATTGCATAATTTACATAGCCTAGGCAAAAATTAGCTAACAGATACCAATCACCAGCTGGATAGCAAAAACTTACATGAATCAGCTATCGTTATTACCACTAATGGTGGATCACGAAGGGCTTTGACACCTACAAATGTTTCTGTTTTGCCCCCATCCTATGGTGAGAAAAAAGCCCACCCCAGTAACATTATTTTAAAATCCCCTGTTTCAATTTAGGCTTCGTTATATCTGTCCAAAGACTGGTTCTGCAGCACCTTTAAAATGGTTTTCAAAGCTAGTAGTTTTCCACTGGTTTAATAGAATTCATCATCAGATACTGTTACAAACCCTTCTGATAACAGCTGTGCCGAGAGAGAAATAGGACAAGTTTTGAAGTTATGGAGAAATGGAGGAAGAGGAACTGAACGGGAGCATTAGTTTAGTCTTGTGGCTGATCGGTTTACGCAGCAATTAGCTGTAAATTGGCTGCATTAGTGTTGATCTGTGAATTATGTGGAGAGTTCAAGGTTTTGTTCCATAAAGTTCCTGCGTGCCTACCCAAAAGAAGATTTAATTTTGTATTGAAGCTGATAATGAAAAAATATCAGCTGTTTAATTTAAAACCTTCACATTTTGCTCAACTACCAACCTATAGCTTTCCAAGTAATAAAATAAAGAGATCAATGGCTTCTTAATTAAAAGGGAATTAAGGTTGGAGCAGATATAATCTCTGCACATGGAAACAAGGGGAACCGTGTGGACCTATGTCACCTGAGGACCACAAATCCGTATGGCTTTGTGATATAAAACTTCTCTGAAAATTCTCAAGCTGAGGCACTGCTGCCCTCGCTTCCCACAAGTAAAATTAGGGAGTCACAACTGGCTTACATAAAGATGATATAGATAATTATTAACAAATAAATGACAACGTACAATTTAGCGATAAACTCGCCAAATGTGGAAGCTCACACTTGTGTGTTTTGTTTGAAAAGCAGGGATATCTGAGTAATACTTCAGAACTAAATTGCAAAGTCATAATACACAAGAAAGGCAACGGATTCTTCTTTTACATCCATTGCCTAAACTGAGGAGAAAACCCCCCCGCTCTAGTGCATATCCTCAGCTACAGTAAAATAATATAGCTGGCAGGGCACTGACCCAGGTCTAACATAATTTTAGTTTTTCCCCATTGAGGATTTTGAATCCTCCAAACTCAGCCCTCTATATCCATTACCAAGAGGCATCCCACCAGCGCTCTGTGCAGCATTCACAGCGCCAAACACGCACCTATCATTTAATTCCAAAAGTTCTTTCAGCCCACAGGTGGCTTCTGCAAGACAGGCAGGAGTGTGCAGGGCTTTCTTGAGTCTAGAGGGCTTTCAAGAGAGCTGTCAGCCAGCCGAGGAAAGAGAACTGGTCTAAGTGAATGCCAGGAGGACCCTGCCTGGACTGATCTGGCACAAAGGATCCCTCCCTGACTGGGAAGGAAGCACATCCTCATCAGCACAAAGACTTTCTAAACCCATACAGACAACCAATGTCTGTCTTAACTTTCTGAGAATCCACGTGTCTGTCTTTTTCTTTCTCAGTTTCTGAGCATCCAAGGAAAGTGCTGAGACCCGCAGACAGCGAAGCGAAGACGATCATGGGGGCTAGAGAGAAAGCAATAGCTCACGCACACGCAAGTCTCCTCTGCCTCCGGGCCAGAAGAACAGGCCAGGGAGTCTCTCCACTCAGGACTTAGAGAAAAACAAAACTGCTTCAGAGCAAGCAACAATGCCTCCTCTTCTTCATTGGTGATATTAGTTAGTATGGTTACAACAAGGGTTGCATTTGATCCCATGGTTTTAAATTGCTATGACTTTTCTTTTGAAAAATAACACTGTAATGTTTACCAAGAGCTGCAAAAAATATAACTCAATTTTTAAATGAAAGTCAACTTCATGGATTTCTTCAGTATTTTCCTTACATAACAATTAAAACAAACCAGAAAACTGCTTGCGTCTTTAAGCAAACTGCTGCGGGGGAGGAAGGGAAGAGGAAGTCATGTAAACACTCTTTAAATGTTAATTCCAGAGTTTAATTGCAGCTCACTGCAAGCCTATTAAACCCTGACTAAGTGCACCTGACAGACTGACAACAGCATAATGCTAATGCATGCCAGGGAAGAGCAGTAATTAGCTCCTTTAAAAGGGTGAGATTTAGGGGAAACTGCTAACAGAACAAAAGAAAATGGGGGGAGGGAGAAGGAAAGGAATGATAACTTTTTTCCCCCCCTGTTATGCCTTTTTACATCTTATGTAAATCTCTCTGCAGAACTCAGGAGACTATCAGGACTGTGCTATGAAAACTTTTGAAATGGCAAAAAACTCCCAAGACTGCTCGGGAGGAGACCAGGACTGTTTAGTTTTCACATCTTTATTTTCTGCGTGGACTGTGTGAACAAACTAATGTAACACAGAAAGTGATGGTAGAAAGGACCTGGAAAGAAAGTGACTTGCTAGTCTGGTATTTCTGCCAACTCCATAGAACTGGAAACTTACTTAGTGAATAAACTTATACAGTGTAGTCTTTCTTGCTTTCTTTCCTGCATACATCAACAGACAGAACTCCTCCAAGCAGAATGGGAGGGAAGCAGAATTGGTTCACGTCAATCAATACATATCTCCTCTCTCTCAACAGTTGCACTACATTTCACTGGACATCCAAGTTAAAAGCCAACATTGTGCTTTACAGTACAAGCTGATTTGTTTAATTCTAAACAGAAGGTCAGAGATAACGCTCCAGAGGTTTAGAGTACTAAAAACTTTGTGGGGGGATAAGTTTAGCGTTTTTAAAACTCTACAGAAATATGATCATGCTTACCTGTACATTACACCCAGCCTGCTGTAACACTGAAAACATGGCGAATTTCAAAAGGAGTCTGAGCTAATCTTGTAAGTTTTAATCATAAGTTTTACTAAAACTTTTCACTCTTTTTATTCCCAAGAATGAACAGAGAGTTTCATATTATATACGTGTTATTTCTTTCAGACTGGCCATTGCAGCCTCATCCTTAATGGATGTACTCTCAGGCTGTTTAACAATAATTAAGAAATATCAACCTACAAAAATCCACAATGCTTCTGAGATTCCAAATACAATAACACCTCTTGGTGCTAAGACTGTTTAAGGCTACAACCATTCTTTCCCAAAGCAGAATGGCAGTGGCCTAACAAAGGCATCATCCTATTTTGACAAAAGCTGCGACAGAAATCTGTGGCAGTGAAGGAACTCCAAAAAGTTAACAAGTTGAGACCACACTTAGAAAACTGAGACCAATGAGGACATCACCTCTCTTCCACTTACAGCAAACATTTCATTAAGACCCAGGAACACACTTCTGAAAAGCAGATCCACTATCTTAAGCCACAGTGCACTGATTTCAAACTGTAGGAATATTTTCATCTGCTTCCTTATGACGCTACCTTCATGTCATCAGCTTAAACTATATTTAAACTAAAACTAGAGAACTTAGACTTCATAAACATTTCTACTTTTATTAAGCTTGTTCCTAATTCCTGCACATACCAAAGCAAACTGCCTATAGTACTGTGTTTTTTCAAGTTATCGGTCTTACAGACCACGGTTGGTTCCCGGGCCCTGAGGTTCAGAAGCAAAATGATAGCAATTAGCTCCCATTTCCTTGGAAGAGCATTTTGTGCACCTGGTGGGAGACCTGTCTCTTAAATGGCTGCCCCAGGAAAGGGGGAAAGTCCAAGAATTAAAGTGCCTCGGTAGCAATAACTGCGCAAGCTGTTCCATTGGCTCCATGCTTGCTCTTTGTTAGAAATGACCTTGCAAAGGTAGAGAAGGCAGCAGGAGAACCCAAAGAAATAAAAAATAGTAAGGAAGCAATTAAAGAGCAAGATCATATTCTAGCAGAGGGCATCCTGAAGGCTCACGAAAGGGTGTCCCTGTTTCTTCAGTTTCCACTCTACCTGATCTTATTTCAGTTTACTGTAGGGTACAAAATTCCACATCAGACTATCAGTGTCTTAATTTGTGATTTCTTATAATGGTGGATAATACATTTGGAGTTTTATGCGACATGTACTGCATATTAAAAGACACTGGGTTTTTTGTGGATCTACATACCTCTCACTTAGTCTGGCAGGAAAACATGGCTGTAAGCAGGAACCTAGAGGACTTAGAGGAAATTTCTTTATAACAACAAAAGACAGCCTAAGACTGATCCTTTTACTGTTGGACTCAGCTTATGTCTTTAATGACATACTGAAAATTGGAAGCATTTGTTCACGGCTGCCTCTGTCCCTGAGTCTGGATCCCTTCCATCATCTCGGATTCCTTGCAGGGGGCTGTGGTAATTTATTTGATCACGCCATCTTCCTCACTGTGTTACCATGTGTCCATGTTAGAGCAGCCGCTCTGCAGGCCTGTGGCTTCTCTCTTACCTTTTCCAGTTATCATTTGAGCCATGTGGCAAATTGGCACGTAGGCGAGAGATTTAGCTTTGGGAGAATCTTACAGTGCCAGGTGCTCTTTGACATACCTCACTTTCCTAACAAAAGTGTGTGCAATTGTCCTCAGGGAACTGAAACACGCTGACTTGGAACAGGCAGAGATATTTCAAGTAGGGTGGCAAGGCTGCCCACTGCTCCTTTTGTTCCTTGCTATTATTCCTTGGCATTATTACCATAATCCTCTCCAGATAACAGCATTCAGTGCCCCATCCAAAGAGGCAGTAACCAGCTACCCTTTGTCACGGCTAGAGGGTCTCATCAGCAGGGGCACCTAATACATCTAAAGAGTATCTTTGCAGTAAATTACAGATCACCACAGCAGACACAGCCATCCTGCTCGACTTGGGAACACAACTCCTGATCAAGTCAGCTGACTTCCACCCACCACATGCTGTACTCTCACTCAAAGCACCAAGCTGAGAAGTCTCACAATCTCTCATTCTCTGTTTTATTTTCCTACGACACCTGGGAGGACAGCCAGGGAAACCTAGCTAAATTACTAGAACTGTACAGGAAGAGCCCTGAGGAGTGCTGCAATTCTCCAGAGCATGTCTAAGGGCAACACGTTATAGTTTTCTGAGGGTGAAGAACTTAAGAGGCTTCATCTTTTCTCTTCCTGTTGAAGAATTCTCCCATTTCCTTTTAAATAAGCAGACCCCTTTAAATAAGCCGACTTCTAGCCTTAATTTTGCAATAAGACAAATCTCTTGCTAGGCTTTCTTATATACACCACAAATTTATTCAACTTTGTACTTTAAAGACCAGGGAAGAATACTAAAAAAAAAATACCAGTCAGAAAGTTAAGATTATTATTCTTTTTAAGCATGAGCTTTGATTTCTGATATGGCAAAGTATGATAACCTCTGGAGACAACAGACAAGATGGTTGACGAGAACATGTTCAGTTTTGGGGAAGATGTCTTCTAGAATCCTTTAATGAGCTCTGCCTTTGTTTTAGTATCTTTATAATGCTCTGGGGCAATTTGCAGACAATACTAAATCAGAAAGAGTTGGGAACATCAGTCAGAGCTGAGAAACGGTAGTGACAGAACCAGAGGCATTAGTGGGCAGAAAATGACAGCATGAATTTCAATTTAGAAAAATGCACATTAAAAAAACACCTGGTGAGACAGAAATCAACATGTGGCTGGCTATTCACTGAGTGGAAGAAATCCGGGAAATACTAACAACAAAAGAGAAGTGTGGGCGATAGACACTCCCACGTTGCAGCAATACCAAAACCCAGTACAGGCTTAGTCCACTTGCAGACTAAAATCCACAAAGACAACGCATCACGGAGTGCAGTAATGTTAATTGCCTGACCTTTAGACAGTTTTTAGTGTGAGCACACTATAAAGAATGAATTCAGTACAGGACATAATGTTAGCTGTAATACTGACAAATTGCAGTGAGTTAAGAAAAGACCAGCAGAACAGATTAGAGCATGGAGGAACTGATTTATGATGGGAAATTCATATAATTAAATATTTATTAAGCTGGCTAGCTGAAAATGGAGACAGAATGGGAAGACATAACAGTCTGCAAATACCTGAAAGGGTATTAACAATGAAAATAGAAGATGGATTATGCATGCCTATGTCTGCAATATGCTGATGTGTCGGATAGAGTTCTAGTAACAGTTTTAAATACTGAGCCCTAGACTGTTACTCAGTGGGGCAATAAGAGCAACACTGTGAAATGAATGGTCTTACAGGAAGGACAACATGATTCTCGGTGTATGGGAAGTTTAAAACTAGTCTGGAGAAAATTCTGGCAACAAGGCATCCTACAGTGGCACTGACATATTTAGCAGAGCTTTGCTAATTTGCAGTGAGCTGTGGAGACCGTGCTCCGATATGCCAGTTATTGTGTTACAATATGATTCTACAGATCATACGGGACAGGCGCTCGCTTAGATATGACCATTCACAGTAGCCTTAATGTGCAGTGATGATTCCAGAGTCAAAGTGCTCAGAAGAATAAATCAATTTGCTTGCTCAAAGATGAGTATAATAAACATTGCTGAAATTACACCAGTTAAACTATTACTTGCTCTAACCTACAGTCCTCCAAACTCTAACTTCCTTAAGGTATAAGCTGGCAATGTTATTCTGAAACATGAAGAAAAACCCTTGCAATTTGTTCTGTAGAAAAGAATAACCCAACGATCTGAATGTGTGAAAAGTAAATGCATTAGCAGCAACTGAAAAGCATGCTTTCATTTGAAGAGCCACATGACTCCTATAGTGGCGAATGAAGTCCTAGTTTTAACCAGCACAAACTTAAACAGCTAAGAGCAAGGGAAAGACGACTGTGAGATGGCAAAGTGATAGATGGGAAGGAAAAAATCCACATGATCTCTAGAGAAAACATTTCAGGATTCCAGACTTTTCATTTCTTGTTTTGTTTCACCCTGCAGTGAGCACCTACACTTGCTTTGTTGATGCTGACTGCATCTGCTTGTAATGTACTTCATCAATTAAAAATTGTGTAAAAAATATGGTTCTATACCTACTTCAGCTATGTAAATCAAAAATTTTTGCCGTTAAAAACATCAGGTGTTGGGACCTTAATTCAACCACTTGTGAAATCTCACTGAAATTCTTGTCCCTTTCCATTTAGGGGTTTGTATCAGTCTAATCACAGTACTTTTTGCATGTTTCGCAGCTTCAAATGGACCTATTCATACAGGGAGTAGGTGGGGAAGTGCTGCTGTTCTTCACTATTTATGAAGAGTAATAAAGCCAAAGACGGATCCGGAGATTGCATGGAGTGAAGCCAGGTCCTTTTACTTTCAGGACGACAACCCACCCAAGGGATGGGGCCAATGAGCAGAGCTTCTGGAAGAGAAGCAACAGAAGCCCTCCTTCCTTGAACTCCCACCATTTTGGTTCCCATCTCTTTCCTCAAACATCATCTTACATCTTCAGTCCTGCCCCGAGTTATTTTACTCTCCCCCATCCCATTTGTTTCCAAATTCCCAAAGCTTGACACCATCTTTATGGTCTGGGGTGGAGGGTTAGCCCCTTCTTGCTCAAATTTCATTCTGTTGAAACTGCAGAGCAAACTTCTGCAAGGGGACTTCAGTCACGTCCAAACGTGATAAGTTTCTCCATAACTATATGCAAAAGCAAGACCTCAACATTTTCCTCTCTCCAAAAGATGAAACATCAGATCAGAGTGTCTGATTAGCCCACCTGTAGATGAAAGCAGCTGTGTACACAGCATCATCTGAAACCCCTGTGACAAGGAGACTACTTACAACAGATTAGTGTTGTCCATATAGCTATTGAGTCCAGCAAACACTGCAAATACAGTACAACTATGTATTGATAACTCCTTTGTTAAATCTTTAATAAACTGATAGCAAAACTAGGAGAGAGACCTATTCCTTGAAACCTTCATCAGACATGTTATTAAATGTACCAAGACTGCTCAACTTAAGCATTTCTGATATTACACTCCAATATTTCAACTTTTCAGTCATGCTCACACTTAGTAGTTTTCTGTGATAATCACACGAACATTCTCAAAAGTATAAGAGACATGACATTGACTTTTTAAGCTTCAGATGAGAATCCACTGCATTTACACATATACCTTTGAGAGAATATTCTAAAAGAATTTGGTTTATTGAAAAATCTATCCAGGGCTGATAATATTTGCCTAAGATTTACAAAAATTTCTGGCAGACTTAAATGAAATATCTGGGAAAAATCAATGAGTGCTGATGTTATCTTCAGAAAGAAGAGAGATTTTTTTTTCTTATAAGAGTTATTAAAAACCTTGCACTACTCCAAGAACTCTCATAATGTTAGCAACTGCAAGTAACAAGTCCTCTTAATGAGGTATAAAGTACTTCTGATTATCTTGCTCACCATATATGGGATAAATGATGTCCCAGGTTGTAATTTCCATTTTTAAAGGCTCCCCACAGACATATTCCTTGGCCATCTGTTCTCTGGTCCCAGTGTAAATGGATGTCTGCACCATGCCCTACCTGCTGGGGTGAGGCAGACAGCTATCCTTGCCTTCATGGCACTGTGCTTGCCTCCCAAGAGAGGCATTTTTCAGGGAATTAATGACTGAGAAGAACTATCACAGAAAGCTATAAAATCATTAATAAAACAGAGAAACTGAGTGGGAAATGAATATTTACTATTTCTCATCATACAAGCTATGTAAGACAATCAGTGTTGTTATGAGGCAGCTGGCTAAAACAAGCAGAAAAAAGTAAAAAACAAGAATATTTTGAAGCTCCCTATTCAGATAGCACCAAGACCTAAAGCATAAAACGATCCAAAATGGAGAGAGGAATTAATGGAAAACAAATCCAACAGTACCCATGAAAACAGTGATTCACATACAGCCTCAGATTTGAGATGCTCCAAAACTACTTCCCAGAAGCGAGAAAGATATACTAAAAGCAAGTTTTTGTATATGTATAATGTTTCTTACCTTCACAGGTTGACTGTCACAAGCAGGATGCTGAGCCAGGAGAACTTTTAATCAAATCCAGTATCCCAGTTCTTATGTGGGTTTTTTAGGTTTGGGGTTTTTTTTGGTTTTGTTTTGTTTTTTTCTCCCCCCAAAATTCTATGCTTCAAAATGAAATATATTGATTTAGAAATACTTGGTTTAAAGAAAACTCCACTATCACTCCACTACCTCTGAAAAAAATCCACCTCTGTCCTGGGAATTAAAGTCTTTTACTGTACAAATACAAAACTACCAAAACAGAACCACTGCATTCAGCCTATTTGTGAGCAGTGTTACTAACAGTATTTCACTGATGTCCTGCCTTTGCAAGCCTAACACCAATGAGCTATTAACTTACTTAGTCACACAGGACCACATTAACTACATCTTCCACACCTGAATTCACATCTGAATCCAATTCAGAACTTCATTACTGTTTCCAGACCTTCTCTACCTCTCATTGCTTCCTCTTAGATTTTGACTGCATCTGCCTAGTTCTCCTTTGATGGACCATCTTTCTCCTTCCTTATCATCCTCTGAGCCCTCTCCATATTTAAGAATTTGTATTTTGCTTACACTGAATATCTTGAAATCATCCATCCCCCAAGCTCAGTCATCTCCTTCCTTATGCTTTCAGCCTACTCTTCCTCTGCTTTAAAGAAATTTGGTCACTAGACATCTCAGTTTACTGAGGATAAGAATTGCAAAAATATTAATTCAGCAGAAAATATCATCATATAAATCTAGTTGTCACTTAATAAAAAATACCTGAAAAATAGCTGAAAATGCCTTATGTTTTTTAGGGACAGATAAATGAATCTAAAGGATACCTACTGTAATTTATGAATTTGAATTATTCAATCTACAGTCAGGAATTATTTCTGAGGAATACGATTTTTTAAATCACTTTTTAAAAATCACTGTAGAAGTGCCTTACTAAGTGATTTGAAAATGACAACACTATCTTTTTGAAACAAAGGTCATATTTAGTTTCTTGCCTACCACTAAAAATGCATTTTGCTTCATCTATGGAGCCATAAGAAAAAACTCCAAACTATGTGTTCCCATTAGTTGCAGATGCTGTTAGGTTAGTACTGTCAAAACAAGAAATTAAGATGTTACTGTTGCTAGACAACCGCTTCTCTTTTTAACCCTATTGATGGCTCAAGCTGTAAGAGCAAAGAGGAAAATTCACTGCCATGTTTTAGGAACATCTTTGGTTATATTTACAGTGAGATGACTTTTTTATTTTATTAAATAAAAAAACTAGAGACTTGTGGTCAGCGCAGCAGATTTGGGGCTTACTGATAAGAAAGTTACATATAAGGTTTCTGTGCTATAAAAATTTTATTATGGTATTAAATTGATGCAATATGAATTAAAAAGTATTGGGGCTTAAAGTAAGTTGAAATATATTTTTATTAAAACATATGTATGTGAATTTTAAACATGTCTATTCTATATCTACCTATATCATTTCTGATTAACTAGCTGATAGTGCATTATTGGTTTTTGTCTAGTAGCTTCTTTTAGTAGATAGGGAAGCACGAGGAATTCATAGGTAAACAGAAATCCTGCTGCTCTCCTAGGTCATCATATCTATCCCCGAGCTCCCCTAATAAAAACCCTGTTAATTGAGAAACCAAGGACTCAAGAGCTGAGAAATCTGAATATTCCATCATAATAATTATCTTAACTCATCCCTGCCTGGGCAAAATTACTACTGGTACTATATATCGTATAATCAGTTAAACAGTGGTAAATAGATCAAGTAAACACACGGTCATCTCAGGAAGAAAATGTTATACACGCTGTATTATCACAAAAGATGTAAGTGCAGATATTTTGATCTGTAGTATGACACAATGAAAGCTTGTATTTACATCCTCAATGCTTAAAGCTTATTTAGTGTGTGTGAACAAGTGGAAAATCTTCATCATTAAAACTTATCTTGATGTGTTTCCTCATTTTTCTATAGTATTCATCCAGAAAAGGATCTAAAGGAAAGTCAATTATATATTTATAACAGAGCTGTAAAAATCTTCAGCCCTCCATACATTGCTGAAAATTCTGTAGGATTATCCTTTTCGCTCCAGTCTCTACCAGCACAGACATATCTGAAAATGGTGCCCTAGGTCACTTTAAACAACTTGTTTCCCTCTCCTCCTTCCAGATTTACATATAACAATAACTATAGATACTGAAAAAATGCACTAACGCTCCCTCTCTCCCACATGGACACACAATGAAAATAATTATTTAGGTAGCTGAAATGCTAATGTAGTCCAAGCACACTTCTAAAAAATAGATTAAGCAATCGGTTCAAAATCAAGTAATGCAGCCTCACTTAATCAAGCTCATGATGAAGTGAAAAGGCAGAATGCATTTATAAAGTTTCCAGTGAAGTACCTTTCTCACTGGAGACGATTTCTCTCTCCTATTAAAAATGTGATTTGGAACTAACATATTAATTTAACAATTCAACATGTTAATAACATAGATTTTTCTACTGAATGTGTGCCTCCGAATTTTTGACATAAAAGCAAGAAAAGCTACATGAACTATCAGAGCCAGGACTTCCTTCTACCAGCTCTTTGAAAAGTCAGTCCACAACAGAGAGAAACTTTCCCTTTGCTCTTTGGATTCTTTCTACTCTTTCAGTCAGAGACTGACTGGAAAATGGGTCAGCGTGGATGCAGCAAACGTCTCACCAAGTTTGCCAAATTCTGTATTTCAGACATTTATTATGGGAATAGAAAATGTTTGACACCTTCAAATAAATGGGAGGGCAGAAAGTACTGGAAAAAATATGTTGAAAGTTTGTGTAAATCTATGCTGCGGATCAATGTTAGACAAGAGAAAAAAAAAAGATAAAAGGATCTGCGTTGCCTCCACCCCAACATTTCAACATTAGATGGGAATGTGGCGCACATTCCAGAATAATGTCCAAAAGGGAAGATGAAAGACAAAGTGTTACATGGGACTTATGCAAAAAAATTAGGCTTTGTGCTTGTGCTTTGCCTTCTTGCCCATATTTTTCTTCCAGTCTCATTTTTGCATTAAGATTGGATTAATTTGGTGCAGGCCAACTCATTCGAGCAGGACTTTATCATCTTGTCTCTCGTCTATCTCATGAAAACACTGAATATTAACCTCTCCTCCTGCTGCAGTGTGTGAAATGGCCTCAACAAACACTTTAGAAAAACAGATAAAAATATGTTTTCATCTTGAAACTGGCCAAGCAAAATCGATTCTGCATAGATCATGTTTATTAGACACAGGGAAACTGATAGCCTGTGGGTTTAATCTATGAAATTATACACACTCATGCATCTCAGACAGTAAAGCAACTCTGCTAGAGTTTATAGTGAGAGTTGCAGTGCAGATTTTAAAATTCTGTGTTCCCTTCTTCTCCCATAGGATCAATGAAAAAGTGTTTTCAAATTAGAATAAAAAAATCCTGTTTTGTTTTGGTTTTTTTTTAAATTGCAGTTTCCAGCCTATATTACTCAGCAGTGGAAGCTTTTTCACAAGATCAGCTAGTTGGGTTTCAGATTTTGTTTTGTGAAGGCCTACATACTCAGTACTAACACGATAAGTAAAGATTCAAAAATTTCATCCAGCTGAGACATGCATAGGGGAAAAAAGAGACAAGCAGAAGTTTGTGATAAAAACAGCATCTACTGAATTTCCAGTTTTTCTTTCCTTGTGGAAATAGGAGTGAAATTTTTCTTTCTCCAAACCAGAACATAATTCTGAGAGACCCTTTCTACATCTAAATCCTGGCTCTGCTGAGGTCACTGGGAGTTTTGCCAGCAACTTTAATAAAAGTAGGTTTTCACCTTTCATGGTTAAACTGATCTAACAGAGATAGCTAATAAGAGTCAGTTATTGAACTGCATGACTGGGAGAACTAATATTCCAGCCTGTAGAAGGCTTAATCTTCTAAACACCAAATATAATTTTCTTTAAACATAAATTGCTCTTTCAGTTTGAAGAAAGGATTTAGGTGTTTATTATTGGCCTCAATATTTTTCATAATTCACAAAGTGGCTGCAGCTGCAGCAAAATTTTTAGAAGAACAAATACCCAAATAAGGGGAAAAATTAATGCAGTTACCCCCAAGACACATGCCACATCTGGGGAACTCTTTTGGGTAACTATCTTTATGCAGTTGGAAATGTGCAACAAAAAGAACAGCAGCAATATTTATTGTAAATAGCAATCCCTAGCAATACATAAAAGAGAGTAAAGATTTTCAAGAAGATTAGGTCAAAAACATTCCATATATATTTTTAATCATGTGGGAAAATTTCAAATTTTCTTTAAATATATTGGTCAATTTTTAAAAATAAATAATTGCCAACCATATTCAGATGTTTTATGCTGTTTTGCTGATGAAGTGGAAGATATACCTGGTTGTGAAACAAAAAAAAGGTAGCTGACCCTTAAGATCTTTCAGTAAAGGCTCTTCCATACGTAAGAGATTTTGGAACAAAATCAATTTGCTAAATGAGCAAACCAAAACTGTCTTTATTTGCTGACATTATTAGAAATTAATTGCGCAGGCAGGTATTTGACAAGAAGCAAACAACAAGAGAGCAACAGTGTGATGAGTATTCTTGAAACCTCTGGTTCAAACAGGGAAAAAATACAGAACCAGAAAAAAAGGACGAAAACCTCCCAGCCAAATATCCTCATCAGTTAATTGAGAAATACTCACATAGGAAACAAACAACTCCTGCTAATCAAACATCATTTGCAGAAGAAATGAAATCACATTTAACTGAGAAGTGGCACAAAACCAGGTGAACAAGAAGATAAATTTGAGATAATTGCATAGACAACTGCAAAGTCAGGGAACAGAACGGAGGTTTGAGGCCTAATAGGTTTGTTGGACGTTTTAAAACATGGAGGAGTTGGCTCAACAAATTAACATGCTGAGGAGGGGTAA
Organism: Morus bassanus; assembly: GCA_031468815.1. Classification (NCBI taxonomy): domain Eukaryota; kingdom Metazoa; phylum Chordata; class Aves; order Suliformes; family Sulidae; genus Morus; species Morus bassanus. Next base: position 13,313,258 of record CM062583.1, read on the forward strand.
ATGAAGACTAAGATTGGTAAACTTTTTATCAATGAATTTTAAAGTTTCACATATTTTAGACTTGTACAGGTCCTATTTTCAAAAACAGAGAGTAATATTTATTGCACTGGAAAATATGCCAATATTCCCTGCTTTTCTTTAGAAAGACTGTATCTTTGAAGTCCTAAATACTGATACTGTAGCATTAATACCATGTTTCATTTACAAAACAAAATTTCATTTAAATAAACAAAATAAAATTTATGTTCTACCCTGGAAAAATATCAGCTTGTTGGGAAATTTAAAAAAAATACCCAACACAGTTTGTTTGGTTTTTTTGAGAAAGAAAGAAAAAAAAAAAAAACAACCACAAGAACCAAAACCACAACCTCAAACATTCTTTGGAAAGGATATTTTTGGCTCATTTCCTTGAGAGAAAGAAATGAATCCTTAACTCATGAGAAACTTCAGAACCCCTCCTGATTTATTCTTTCTAACTTCAGAACCTCTCCTGATATAGACTTTCTGATCAGAAACTGTGAAATAATTTTTAATGCAGATGGACTGATTCTGGAATTCAATGAAACAAAAGTATCAATTAAAGAAAAGCAATGAAAAGGAAAAGCAATAAATTCTCCAAAAGCATACAGTCAAAGAGATTATCCATGCAAGATGTTTAATTAACTTCTTTTATTAAGTAAATTTACTTAATAAAGTAAAATGGTCACAGCTACTGTGTGTCTTATTCCCACAGGCATGTTGAGTGCTGTGGCACGGAGCTAGCACAAAATAGAGAAGTAGGTTGCTACGTCTGCCACGGTGGCGACTGGTGCTGTAGCCCCTTCCGTCAGCCCCTGGAGAGAAACGCAGCCAAAAAGTTCGTGTGGTTGAAAATGGTTTCCTGGGTGTAGCTCTTTATATGCCAATTGCCCTGAGTATCTGCTGTCCATTCCCTGCAACTAAAAGACCTGCTGAGACCTGCTCCTATCCCCTTGAAAAGCAATACCTTTTAAGCTGTAGACCAGTCAAATTAGTAACTATTATTTCTGAATTACGTGTGAAATTAAAAATATTACAAATCTAACATTAATTGCCACCATTAAGAACAAGCTATACTCCTCCATGTACCTGGTATTTTGGACACCGCTGCAGTTATGGGACAAACTCAGGTTGTGGGACAGATGTAGGGAAGAGGTGGTAAATTCTGCAAGAATTACCTTCTCGCATCTGGAAAAAGCTCCACGTTGGCCAGCCAGGGCTCCTCAAGTAGCCCCCAGTGCTGGACAGAAGGACCAAAAATACTCAGTTTTAGGTATTGTTTCCTCCTGACTGGAATAGTAAGAGGAAATGGGAATCATATGCCTCCACTGCAAGCCTTGGATGTAAGAACAGCTCCTCACAACAAGAACATCATGTTTCTTTTTCTACCACTTGAACTGTGGCTGAAGTAAACTATTCTGGAAAGAAAATACAATGCTGTTGCAGAAATAGCAGATGATTCAGATGTTTGGGTTAAACTTCTAAGTTACCTAGGCTTATATAAATGATCAGCATTTACTTTTGGCCCTACACACAATGCCCAGATTATTTTTCAGATCTTTATTTGCATGATCACCTCAGTGTGTGAAGGACAAGAACAGGAAGAATCAGAACTGGCAGATGCCACACCTGAGAAAAGTTAATTCTTTTTGTTTTCCGTGTTTTATCTGCACCAGCTATATCAATACTAGTAAGAAGATGAATTTTTAAAATTATATCAAGAACATCCTACCCATTAGATGTTCAGATTTCAAGTTCTGCTGATATCAAAATTAACACATGATCAGAGAAAACTCTCCAAGTTTCCCCTTTTAGTGAAATTACCCAGATTATTTCTCTCAAAATTTTAAAATCTTACCATACTTATTAAAATACAGATTGCAGCTTCTGCAGTGAAAAAATAGATGCAAACCTACTCAGCAGTCAGGAGAAAATATTCTTATCTAGCACTCGAACAGGCATGACAGGAATTCGGTTGCACTTAAATCTTACCCACCATTCAATTAGAAAGGTAACTCAAAGAAATGGCCATGGGTTGTCTAACAGATGTAGAGGTCTGGTCTTCATGAATTTGGAAAGACTAACACTACCGTTTCTACTAGCTCAACTTTGTGAAAATTAAAAATTACTTCCAAATGTCATAATTGGGCAAGGCTGAGAAACAGCACACTCAGAACTGTCATTATTAATCAAACGGTCACTCTCTTTACACCTCTCTCCATTTCTGTCATTATATCTTATTATATCCCTGATACTACAAACCATTTCTGACTAGTATGTATAACAGCCTAGCATGAAACCTTTACACAAGATTCCCTAAATTACAGTAAAAATAGCAGCATTGCATTTGGCTTAGACAGTTAATTGCATAATGTATTATTCATTTTGGCTGTTATTCATATTTATAATAGAGTCATTGATTACTATAGCATATTTAAGAGGAAAAAATATTAGAAAGAAAAAAAGCTTTCTTCCAAACTCCCCCATTATAAGACTCTTTTTCCACTTTGCCAAATTCTAATCAGGTGATTGTCTATGTGATTTTCTATGCTGAGCACCTTTTTGATAAAGAATTAGATTTGTGTGCGTTCATGCATGTTCAAAAAAAGGGGGAAATATATTTTTCCCTTATAAAACTTAATATTTTAATTCTGTATTGGGTTTGCATGGCAAGGTTTTGGTAGCAGGGGGGCTACAGGGGTGGCTTCTGTGAGAAGCTGCCAGAAGGTTCTCCCATGTCCGACAGAGCCAATGCCGGCCAGCTCCAAGACGGACCCCGCTGCTGGCCAAGGCCGAGCCCATCAGCAACAGTGGTAGCGCCTCTGGGATAATACAGTTAAGAAGGGAGGGGAAAAAAAACCCAAAACAACCTGTGCAATTGCAGCCAGAGAGAGAAGTGAAAATATGTGAAACAGCCCTGCAGACACCAAGGTCAGTGAAGGAGGGGAGGAGGTGCTTCAGGTGCCAGAGCAGAGATTCCCCTGCAGCCCGTGGGGAAGACCATGGTGAGGCAGGCTGTGCCCCTGCAGCCCATGGAGGTCAATAATGCTGATAACACACTGATGTTTTAGTTGTTGCTAAGCAGTGTTTATACTAAGTCAAGGACTTTTCGGCTCCCCATGCTCTGCCGGGTGCACAAGGAGCTGGGAGGGGGCACGGCCGGGACAGCTGACCCCAGCTGACCCAAGGGATATTCCATACCATATGGCGTCATGCTCAGCACATAGAGCTGGGGGGAGTTGGCCGGGGGGCAGCGATCGCTGCTTGGGGATGGGACGGGCATCAGTCATTGGGTCATGGGTGTCATGCATCTTGTACTTGTTTTGTATATTCTTTTATTATTATTATTATTATTTTCTCTTCCTCTGCTGTCCTATTAAACTGTCTTTATCTCAACCCACGGGTTTTACTCCCCCCCCCCCCCCCCATTCTCTCCCCCATCCCAATAGGGCAGGGGGGAGTGAGTGAGCGGCTGTGTGGTGCTTAGTTGCTGACTGGGGTTAAACCACGACAACGATCTTCCTGTGTTTCCAGTGCTTTTTACCTTTGGTATTCACCAGTCCATTTTCTGTAGGTTTCTGCACGGTACTAGTAAAGACTAATCACGACAGCAGTAAATAAGCTGAGAAATTAAAGGAAAGCCAAGGGTGACTTCTACAGTCAAACCCGAACAGTAAGTTATTACGTGGAATCGAGGATGTGGCAGAATGCGGTGGGACCTTAGGCCAGTGACATTTACAAAAATATGACACGCACTGCAAAGGCCTGACTTAATTAGGGGTTGATAAATAAAAGCACTTCATTTGCCACCGCCAATTTCAGAGCCACTGAGGACTTAAAATTGAAGTTACACCACATACATACCCACACCGCTACAAGAATATACTTCTTCAATAACAAAGCTCTCACGGTGCAGAAGAACAAAGTTGTTTTCCATTTGCTAGTTTCAGATAAGATTTACTTCCATATAAATCAAAACAAGAAGAAAGTGAATTATTCTTAAAAGATATTTTAGGAGCACTTGCAAAGAAGTTCTCTCCTAACATACAAGTTTATTCAAGCTTAGAAACAAACTGGTGAATTTACAATGAATAAAGATGTGAACATAAATATTAATACAGAAAAATAAATGAATGTAAAGTAAAACAAATATAATTAAATTCATGCAAACAGTAGAAAAAAATATCAGCCTGTTATTCTACTCTAATGTTTCAGCTGAGGAAGAAGTCAGACAACCACTGCCTCAAGACTTATGAAGAATTTTTTTTTGTATGCAAGAAGAATACCCACACCAAACACCCATGCAGCTACTGTGAAACTTTTCTCAACTAAGTGGCAACTTTTTTTAACAAAAGGAACTTCTTGGAAGTTTGGTGAAAGTCAACTTTGCTTAAAAAAAAAAAAAAAAAAAAAAAAGAGAATGCTAGCATTTTTCACTACCGTCTCCCTAACTCTCTGGCTTTAAAAACCAATAAATGCAGCTTTTTCCACATCCATCTCCTTCCTGTGTCAAGGAAGAGTGGCTGTCCTTGACAAGTAGCCTGTCTAAACTGCTCTTGATTTTCCTAACATTTATTAAATGAATTCTGTATTTGTTAAAACAGGCATCCATTCTTTGTTTAAGAGTTATCTTTAATTAATACTTCTAAAATTTTATGCAACGTTTTTTCACATCATCTAGGCAAAACCAAAATGTATTTCAGCAATTAAACCGTGATGCTGCATTCCTACTTTTTAAAATTACAACTGAATTACGTACGCAAACCAGCGCAGCAAGACCTCATAGATGTACGATTTAAAACGTGGCACTGAAGAGATCAAGGGTTAATATGCAACCTTAGGCCCGTTAGGGACACTGAGACGTATGCCTCGCCATGTTGTGCGTGGCAATAAAGGCTGAACTAACACTGGCAAGAACACAGCGCTCACTGCTGAAAGGGACTAAGGTGCATTGAAATATCATGTGTGAGAGCAGGGAACAAGGCAACAAAAGCAGAGGACTGAGAATAACTTCTGAAGGACCAGACAGATAAACAGTTAACAAATGTGTGCTGCATGCAAGAAAAGATTAAGCGAGCATAACACATCTCTACAGTAAGAGTGAGGTAGCATTTCTGCTGGTAAAGCCACAGTATGGCTAAAACAGAGTCAATTTATATAATATCCCTTCAGGGAATTATTATAAAGAGGTGGTTCTGGAGGAAAATTGAGACAGTATTACATATCATCAGGATTGATTATAAGCACATAGAAATCTTTGTATTGTTACTAGAGAGACAGAAAGAACCAGGATTTGTGTTACTCTGGAAGACTAATTTTCCAGGGGTGTGTGTGGGGGGAAGTAGTTAACAGTGATAATCCAGATATTTATCAGTGTTGTAGCCAACAAATTTCTCTGCTTTTTGTTAGACTGTCTTTAGTGAAGAGCAGTCTTAGACTGGAAAATATTCTTGGGTGGAGCAACAGCAAGTTACTTCAGACAAAAAAGAAAAATGGTACACTTTGGATGTCAAAAAAGTAGGGATGAATAAAACATTTTTAAAATTGCTGTAATAGAGGTAAGAATTGTTGAAAGTCAAGCTAGTTAAAATTTGGAATTTATATTGAAACAAATAGCAATGGTCACGCATTTGGAAGATGACCAGGAAAAGTTAAATAAATCCTTTGCCCTTTTTCCATACAAAACTGATAAAACAGAAATTGAAGCATCTGTGTACTGAAATGGAAACATCCACTTCCATTGACGTGGAAGCAAAATTCAGAAAAGCAGCATCAGGGTGACCGGAGACTGGATGACCTCCAGCTCAGATTGCAAAGGAACTAATATGCGACATTGTAAATGCATAAACCAGGTTTTCTGATAATGTTAAATGATCTGGTCTGGTACTACCTGGCCAGAAAAGAGAAAACATCGTAAACTGTATTTAATAAAGAACACGTTAAGAAACTGCAAACTACGTAGTCTGGCTTCAGTAATATGTAAACTTCAAGGGACAACAGATAGATTTAGGGGTAAATTAGGTATAATTTCACAGGGTGAAACATTCCAGACTAATACTTTCCCCTAAAAACAAAAACCTTATATTGCTGTGACTTCAATAAATCTATTCAGTATGGTTGAAAAAAATCACATCTTGAACGAATACATGAAACTCATTCTGTGATATCCCGTACACCAAGCAGATCCTTTTCACAGCCCTGTGCTTCCTATTCCAAAATCAGAGGTTTTTAAGCAGACGAAAATAGAATTACTTGGCCCTAAAAATTTTCCCTTAAATTTTACCTTTATTAAAAATATCAACCCTTGAGCATGATGACATGGTGATTAGGCTATTCTGTCACTATGCTGCAAAACAGGTTGGGTTTCCCACAGGGAGGCAGGAAATCTTTAAAAGGCTGAGCCGCTGGAAGAGAGAGAGTCAACAGAAAAGGAACGAAGGGCAGACAGGAAAGGTGAGTTGAAGTTTCCTAAGACTTTAAAAACAAGTCACAGGTAGTTTCTCTATCGTTAAAGAGGAAAGGTTTACTTAGAAATAATAGCTGGCTCTAAAACACTCCTAGTGTTGTAAAAATAGAATACCTCTTTCCACTGATTGCCCTATTTCTGGATTTTTTTAAAAACCAAACCAAATTGTTCTTTATTGCTGTGACCTCAGAGGCTAGACTTCAGTCAAATCGGGCATCCCTGTGTGATTACTCAGAGCTCTCCATGAGCCTCATGCAATTAAAAGCATCAATACTGGCACACATTAATGACAAAATGTTAATGCGAGGGCTAATTGAGACCATCTCCCTCACAGGCCGTTTCACAACATTAATAGCACAGAAAACAGCCATTAATATGTAATTAAATTTCCGGGATGCATGGGCTATCAAAACCAGGTAGCTGGAATGTTTCTTCACACTTTTTAACCTCTCATTACCTCTCAAGCCCAAAATAGCTACGGTGCCAGGCAAGACTGTGTTACTACCTTCCCCTACAAAAGTGAACTGGCGTGGCACCAAGTACCAATTCCGCCAGCAAGAAGTGAGGCAAGCTGCATTTTCTAAGCTTTACCCTTCGGGGAGATAAGCAAATGACAGATTATTAACTAGTTTTTCTGGGGTACAAGTATGCAAATATTTTGTTAACAGCAGATACCAATTACTTGGGCTTTCAAGGTTCTGAGCAATTTATGCTAAAATATATTTCTCTCATTGAAACAAACTAATTTCATTAACAAAACAAAAAAACTGCAACTTTTATTCCTTCTGAATCTTTTCCCACACTGCACCAATCCAAAGAGATTCAAAGTGAAAGGTCAATCTTGCTAGTCTGGGGTTGAGAGAAATGCTTCCACAATGTTTCAGGGAGAGCACTAGGGTTTTAGAGAAAGGTCTTTGCGTGGGGGATTGTATCAAGGTTATATAAAAAGGAAATGAGATGTACATTTTCTAGTTTTGAGCACCCAACCTGAGCTACCCCAAGTTTCTGGAACAGTTAGCACTACTCAGATATCAGGCTGAGTACACCGCCAGTATGAGCACACTTGCCACAGGCGCTTTGAATGCTTTTGAGTAAACAGTAGACAACTGCTCATGCCAGCCTCTAATAAGAATAAAGCTGACATGTGCTGTTGAGGAAAGGCATCCAATTTATCTCTGAAGCCACATAAATACCTCTTTATTGAACTATCTGGTCCCTTGACAGCTACAAACTTCTTGGGGTTTTGGGGTTTTTTTTAAACTTCAAATTTATTTGGGTTCTATGGCGACCAAAAATCAAGACAGTTTAGTAATCTGTAATAACACTTGATATGGCACACTTCCCAAGTCTTCTGAGTCAGGGAGAGTCTCTCTGTCATTCATTTTAAGGCACAAATTTGAAGTCGGTTTCCAAGAAGAGTCTTAGCCACGAACACTGGCTGGATCTGAATCTGTCATTCATCTGAGGTGAATTTTCATTTGTCTGGATGAACTATTCCAGAAGTTTTACCAGAACAGACACATTTCCATTGAGAAAGAAGGAGGGAAGAAGTGGGAAAAAGTCCTGCTAGCCTAGCATTTGAATGGAGTGTTAATTTTTCAGTGTAAAAAATATTTTGTTACAAATTTTCAGACTTTGAGCTTTGCATCGTTCTCAGTTACAGGTATATCTTGAGAGTTTTGGTTCTATAATCATATATGAATTAGACTGCAAAAGTCTTCTAAAAGCAAGAATGACCAAAATATTTTTCTGAGACCATTTAATAGAGAAAGAAAAGAAAAAAACAAATCAGGACTCAAGTCCTTAAACAACAACCAAACCAAGGGGATTTTTTTCAGGAATTTTTCAGACACCAAAATATTGTTTCACAACGGAAACTGCAACTGAACTAAGCTACGCTATTACAACTATGTCACAAAATCTGTTTTCAAGGGCTCAGCATCCATGTAAAATCATGTAGTGCATGTTATATATCAAGGCTATTGCTTTAGAAACCCGAGATCGTCTCCTTGACGCTCAGGGATATTGATTCACTGATACAGCCCTATGGAATTAAGTTCACTTGAATACTCTGCAGGAAGACCATCCATCTGTTTTCTAAAGTATCCTCTCATGTGATGATATAGTGAGAGGCAAACGCTTTCAGAGATGGGTTGCCCATGTCATGAAGATGAGATGTGGGCAGACACAACAATTGCTTAAAAAGCTGCTGCAGCTTTCTTTCTTCATGATTAGGACAAAAAAGTGATGGTCAATGTATTTTGATGACATATTGGGGGAAAAAAAAAAAAAAAACAAACCCTAAACTTTCTAACAACAAAAATAATGATCTACTGGAATAGGTTGCCAGGGGCAACTGAGAATGCCATACTGTTGGAGTATTCAGAGCCAGTGCAGGTAAAACCAAAAACGACATAGGTTTAGCTGCATTGTGGTATAGGAATGAAATAGATCCAATGCCGTGCCTTTTTCCTAAATTGTGATTTTTAAAAAATTTCCATCTTTTCGCAAAATGGAGATTTTATCTTACCAGTTTCCTAAGAAATAAAAATTTCAGATTTTCAGTCAGCTCTAGCAATCGTGAAATATTCTCACCAGTTAATGTTACAGCCTCTTTATCTGCAGACAAAAAAAATCCCTTCCCTTTTTTACATGGCCCACTTGCATTCTCCCTCAATGTCATTCCTCATATTTAAAAAGTAAGCAGAAACAGAGCTCTACCTATAGCCAATGGCAGCTGTGTACAGCCATCTTTTCAGATAAAACACTCATCCTTACCATTTATTTCATTGGTTTAAAAATCATAGTTTTTCATATGAATAACTTCATGGACATAATAGCTGCAATCCAAAAAATACTGGTGTTAGAGTAAGTTCAGATTCTTGAATATAAATACATTTCTAACATCAAATGTAATACGTCAGGCTGCAAATTCAGTATTGACAAAAAAAAAAAAAACCCAAACCAACTTTTGTAGTGGTTTGGCGCTCTGGAATTGTACTTGGTAAATCAATGATTTCTGTATCTAGCAGATCATCACTGGAGTAGGTTTGCCCTTAACAGTCAAGGTTGAAGTTTCTCTCAGTCTATATTACTTTCCAGAACTCAAACTCCATTACTTCAACCACAAAGTAATGCTTGTGAGAGGAGATATAGCAGGACCAGTGCTTGGAATTTGTTACTGGAGTTTAAAATAACAATTTTTTCAGCACCCAGACTGAAGTGCAAAATTTTGACTTAAGTGTAACTTCAGTTGGAGTCTTAACTGCAACTAAACACAAAAGTGTATGCCTTTAGAAGAAAAAGGCAAAATAACAAAAAAAAACACAAAAAACCCCAAAACGAAAATGCTCTGTTCTCTCTTTGTTTGCAGCTAAAGACAAAGAGGTGTGAAGGGATGAAATTGAGAAGCAATAATAACTTGGATGAGGAAGAGCAAGAAATAAGTACATAGCTTATGTTGCTTCAGAAGAACTCAGGAAAAAACTGGTTCCCAGAGATTTCGGTAATTTCTTGGAAGGTGCCCAGCTACTCGAAAGCTAAAACTAAACAGTCCAAAATGTGATTCTACAATCAAGTGATTTTGTTGCATTCAATGATAAGTCAAGGAAAGGACCAGCTCTGACTTCATTCCATTCATATATTCAGTGACTGTTTTGCACATGGGAAAGAAAGAAAATCACAGCAGCCATACTCAGAGTAAAAGGAGGTTCTCTTTTCTGGATGCCCTCTTGTGTTTGCATGAACCGGTTTTGAATACTGCAATGATAGAGATGTCACAGCTTCCCCAGGCAGCCTGGGCTTTATGGCAGCTACAGACAAATCTGCTTGCACTACAAGTTTTTGTACGCAACCCTACTAACTTCTGACTTACAATTTAATTTAATTCTTGACCTGCTCGTTATCTGTGGAGCAAAGACTTCCAATTACTTTGGCAATTGGTTTCCTAAGGACTATTCTGGCATACCCAAATCCTTACTATCAGCTCCCAAGAAGCATGTCAACGAACCTCTCCAGAAAATAACATTCCTCTCATCCGCTAGTAGTTTTACAAAAAATCATGGGTACCACTAAAAAAAAAAAAAAATTGTCTGAGAAAGAGTCTTACTCATGCAGCTCTTGTAATATCAAGCTGTACAAGTGTCATTGGAATACTGGAATTAGAATTTACTCCATGTTGCTACTCTGATACAAATGTTCATTGCCAAAACTATAGCAACAATCCTCCTAGCCAAACTGGGGACAAGCTAGGTCTATTCTTCCTTAACCTCTCACATTGGATCACATTTCAGTGGAGAACAGAATTTCCAAAGACCTAATCACCTCAGGAATTTAAAGGACAAGGCTATAGAAAGAAAGAAAGATTTTAAGTGACTTCTTCCTACTTTTAAAACATTTTTCATGTTCATTTTGACATCAATATTCATGCCTTGTTGATAGGAACATGAGTTGGCAATATAGTGACATTTCTAGCAACATGAAAGGTAGAATGAACTGTACTACAGAATAATCTACTGAGTCTGTGGTTCTCTGGACATGCATGAATGTCAATTACAGTCACTTTAATTGCTCTGAAAAAGGCAACAATTGATTATATCCACCTGCTTCATTTCTTCTCCATCAGTAATGGTCTGGGTTAGCAGCCAACTTCTGACTACAGAAACATCAGTTATGTGGGCAGAAACATATATGTATGTGTTATTGTTTTGCCAGGTGGTACTGGCATCAATAACAAATGAGTTCAATTAGCTAAAGGTCTCTTCAAAATACACAGCTCAGGTTCGCACCTGCAGACAGGGTTCACGTTGTTACTGAGCATCCTCTACGCAATACCAAGTAGAGAGGAGGGGAACAACCAGTGTGGAAGAAATTATTAAAGTTTAGTAGAATACTCTTAAAATATTAGTCTACATCAGCAGCTAATTAATCCAACTTTAGTTTCATATCCAAGGACGAGCATCCTTCTACTACACTGCTGTTCCTCAGCCCGTTTATGGTTAGGCGTCAGCACCCCAGACTCCCAGCACACCCTCAGACCTGCCTCCAGACACCCCTGGACATCTCCAGCTTCATCCACTGCTGTCTGTCACTTAAGACAAACATGTTCAATTATTTTGTGACACCCTCTGTCATTAGACCTGTCCCTACATTACCTCTCCACTCTAACTCTTCCTAACAGTACACAATCTTAAGGGACAACTCCACTACCATATAGGGTGTCTGAAGCAGAGGCCTTGTTACAGCAGATGTACTCCATGGCACAAAGTCCTTTTCTTCTCCTACCCAACCATTTTTCACTTGATGTCTACTACACAGCTAATCCTGAATGCACGTACAATTCTGGTTGACTTCTAAGAGACCTGGAGGAGTTCTGCATAGACATCTTGCACACAGATGATTCTCCCTGATGATGCACTTTCTCCAGGGTCACTACCCAATGGTACCAAAGACCTATTTCTCCTAATGAACTGATGTCCACAGGGAGTTCAAATTGAACACTTTTGTAGATATTCTTCACGCTGTCCATTCACAGGAGAATGAAGTGAAGGAGAAAGCTCCTGACACTCTACAGCAGCCCATGGCTCACAGGTATATGCCGTTCGTGACACCACACCACGTTAGATGTGGAAATTTACGGGTAAAAAAAAAGCTACTGTGGTGGTTCAAATTTACAGGGAAAAAAAAAAAACCAACAACAAAGTATGATTCTGCCTGCAATCAGCCTAAGGAAACGTTTCATAAGCTCTTGAATATGAGCTGCTGTTCTGCTTCTTTATGAATTACGGGTCTGGTAAATCCCTAGTACCTTTAGCAAAGTCAGAATTATATATATATAATTAAATGATACGTTAAAAAAAGATCTGAAGAGCTCATATCTCGTTCTCACAGGACCATCCCTAGCCAATAACACCAGAAAAGAAGAAAATATCATTCCGTATTCTGGAGAGGGAAACACAGGCAGCACGCCTAATGGATATTTAACTGGCGCAATCATTTGGAATAGATGTGAAACTATCATATATTCAGTTTTCTAATCAAGAATGCATACATATTTTAGCTTTTCCACCTTTATGCTGTTATTTCTTATTTCTTTCCCTAGTTTCCTTTGGGAATTTTGTGCCAATTAACCAGGATTAAGACCATCCACTCACATTCACACTGCAGGAATATAAAATATGAAACACCACCCTTTTTAGACACGGATGAATTGACAAATATTCGGAGCATCTGAACACAGCTTGACAGAGATAGTAGCATTTTCGATTTTCTTAAGATCTTGCTATTAATATTTTAATAAAGAGCCTTCAAAAGCCTTCCTGACTTACCCTTTATAGAGGCCAAGAACTAGTTAGTGAACAGTGGGAACCTAAAGACTTCTTCCTCTTTCCCAGTGACACTAAAGTATTTACAAAAATCACCAACTTCTGTGAAGCTGAGCTCTACTAGTTTCCTCAAACAATATGTGTATAAACAAACATAAGCCTACAAGGCGTGGGAGTGTAATGAAATGATTAAACTGTACTTTGGAGACTCAGGGTGATTAGAAACTAGCCGTGTTTTCCCAGAGAAATTTCTGCCATTTAGTGTAATGTTACCCATTCCAACAGCTTGCTTTTTGCTTTTTCCTCTTGAGAATTATTTCAGGAAACCCTAGGAAGGGTCCTGCCTCTGGCACCAGTTTCTCATCTGCAGAGGCACATCCAAGGATGATAAACCAGAGGCTCAGAAATTATCCCAACCTTCCCTTCCGTTAGGAGTAACCAAGAAATGTCTTCCTCCCCAGCAATCTTGTATATGATTATGTGCTCCCCAGCATCTTTTTCTATTTTTTTTCCTCTGATGCCAGAATTATCGCCCTGCCCTTGGTTTCCCACTCTTAGATAAACAGCCTATAAAATTGCTGCAAGAAACCAAAAGTGCTGCTTTTCACACAGCCACAAGACAGACTTCCTTTGCTCAACATATTCTGTGCACAGCATCCACGCCAGCCTCCAAACCAGAGAGGTGATAATGTAATTGCCGAAATGCTGAGAAGTTCCTCTGGGCATAGACCGAAAAGAGGGCAGGAGTGGGGAGGCTCTGAAATCAAAGAGGGCATCACATATTAAAAAGTAACTTTTCGGCAGGGCGTTGTGAGGCTGAGCACCAGGCAGAGAAGGGGAGCACGCAGGCACATGGTATATTCCTGCCTCTGCCTCTCTCCTCTCTCTTTTGGTCCCTCTCTCTGGCTTTCTCTCCCACCTCCTCTCCCGGCGCTGCCTTCCCCTCTCCCCCTGCCGCAGGCTGCAGAATGGGACACGCTTGTTCCCCAGCCAGCCGGCAGCTGTCACACAGCGGAGGCAGCCAGCAGCCGGTGCAAAGAGTGAGCCTACTCTGTCATTTAGGATGACTCACTGGAATCTGGCATTAATTTCTCTTTTTCTGGTAGTGGACGGAGAACAACCAAAAAGCTACACTGGACTAGACCAAGGTAAGAGATTTAACAGTCTTCTTTTACCCTAAAGCCGCCCGACGCTTTGAGGGTGCCAAGCTGTGTACAAAAGCTGGCACTGGAACTAATTTGGTGGGTGTCTGAACACCTGGCATTACATGCCACCAGTGTGCCTTTCTGGTGTTAACCCTGTGCGTGCCACCCAGCTACGCCCGGGGGGAGAGACAGCAGGTCAAAATATAGCCTAGTGCCTGCATTTTCTCCCCTTAATGCAACTTTTACGGCAGCACTACCACCTGCTCCTGTGAATACAAGAAGCTTCTCAATATTGCTAAATGATCAGGCACGCTTTTTTGTTCTGCCGCTGGGAATACAGCGTATGAGGCGTCCGTCATGGACTCTGTGCGGATTCATTCCCACGGCAGTTGTTTCATCACTTTAATGAGTTGAAATTCCACAGTTCACAGAAACGCTTCCCTGTCATTTCCCCTCCCTCTGAGGGATTCTCGTAGGATCATATAGATACGATCCATTTTCAGGCTTTTCTAAAGTAGTGCTCACTGAAACCACCAGAACAAGTCTGCTGAAGCACAGACAGCGCTGCACTACATATTCTGTCTCCATTCCTCTCTGTGCTTTTTCTGCTGTGAATCAAAAATTCAGTGTTGCAGGAGGGTTTTTGCAAAGACAGTACATGTCTCTCGCACAGAAATGTAAAGTAAAGGGAGAAGCTTCTTCTCCCCATTCTGAAATCCTGGCAAAATTCCCTTCTTCCATTTTCTGAGGAGGTACAGTATCTCAAGGAGAGTTATCTAAGCAGGTTTCCGCTGGGGCTGATTGACAGCTTTTAGTTGTGATTTTACTGAAAAGATTTCACTGAACGTCTACAGCTTCTGGATTTCTGTCAATCCAATGCTTTTTACCAAATGGCTTACTTCAGAGGGTGACACCTTTAAAATTAACCCAGCATCATGCTTTTCTAAATCTATAACCAGAATATCAGACTAGCTAGTGCACATTGCAGAACTGCACAATCTTACCTTTGGATCTTTAATGGTCTAACTGCAGTGAAGGCATTTGGTTTGGTTTACGTGTTCTCTGTGCTGTGGGAAGTGTTGCAATTGTAACTGGATGCACCTATGTTTCTTATACATTATACAGTATTTTTCTGCAATACCTTACACATTCTATATGTTCAGACCTCCTATGTACTGGCAGTTATTTAAAAGCTAACTTTTAAACCCACAAGGAACTGCCCTGACATTATTGCTATGAAAAGGGATCTCTATTCAAAGGCGATGACAGGTCCCACATGGATCACATCGAGGGAGATGACCAAACAGGTACCAGCAGTTAACACCGAACACCATTCAGCTTCCAGGTAGTCACCAAGACCCACAGTCTGTTGACCCAGCATGAATATTTTTGGCATTAACTCAAAGATGGCAGTCATAGACACTCCCCTTAGTTACTGCTCCTCCATGCAATCTTTTAAATAGACTAGGGGAAAACAGATTCTTATTTCAGACAACCTAAAGGACTTTGGCACGGAACTTCAGAAGGAGGTAGGACAACGGCTTGACATGTGAGCACAGATTCTTCCTCATTTTCCATTGGAATATGGTACATTTTTCCACTTGATAAACACAGAAAGCATTTACCAGCATTATGCTTTAAGATTATTTCTAATCATTTGGAAAACTGCAGAGAATTCAGTACTTTTTTTTTAATTTACCTTTTTTCTTAGCATTTAGATATGATACCTGACTGCAAGGCTGTCAGATTATTTCCAGGGAAGCTAACTCTGAAGTGCAATTCAGACAACAGATCATTGTGATTCTGTCTTTAAGCACTTGATAATATTCATGCTACTTATTTTTAAATTACTAGCTATTTATTGTAAGCAAGCTCTTAGTCACTTGCTACTGTAACACATGTCATAGTCTCTGGGGTCTGAACAGCTATTTTTCAGCCTGTCTGGCTAATGTCTAGAATACAAAATTACCCTGTTCACAAGTTGGGTTTTTCTGGTTCGTTTTCCTCTCTTCAGAAACATCAGTATATTATCAGTTTTCATCAGTATGGCTCTTTTCAGGTGGAATCTTCATCCATTTAAATGCAGACAATCTACTGCGATAACAGTTTATTGTAACTTGGCAACAAGAGCTAAAAAAAATCAAGTTACATCCATCACGCGTGCAAACCTTGTACTGTGCTGCCCCATACTCAGCAAATTAAACCTTTGAGATAAATGACATTCTAGACTTGTGGACCAGTCAGTTTAATATCATTAGCTGGGCTCACTGGTTGTCCTAAATAATACAGAAGTCAAAGACTGCAGGAAGCAGCTGCAAAGTCAGCACATGTGCAAGGAGATATTTGTAAAGCAGAAACACATGCTTTAATTTGAGGCTTCTTTGTTGCAACATGGATTATTAAGGAAAAGTACGGCATTTAATATCACTATCAAAAAAATGGTCTGGCTATGGTCCAGGTGATAAGACTTGTATGGGTTGTATGGGTTTATCGCTGGCCTTTCTGTGAAACTTCATTTCTGGTGTAATACTTCCACTAAAATAAACAAACAAGCACTTCCGATGCTATTCGGCTATGATCGGGCTCTTGGGTCATTCCTTTACTGGTGAGCTGGGACGACAGCAAGAGGTAAATTAGCCGCACTGCTAGAGAGCAGCTAGCACAGTACTAGCTACTGTCCTACCCATCTTACTCCAAATAGCAAATCCACTGTCGATGTAACTACATGTTCAAAGGGCATAAGAAGAAACATAGCTGCTACGCTGGAATCAGTAGGGAACATCCCTAAGACACAGAGATGCTCAACTCTAGAGCTCTGATTGAGCCTAAAAAGATTAAACCAGCCACAAACCAGCTAACTGGAGCCAGGCAGCTGCTTTGACGGGTGGCCGGGGATTCCCTCAGCTCTGATTTTCACGTCCCTCTTGGCAGTTCACCTCCACCAACTGAAGTCAGGAGAGGCAGAAGTTTTGATGGGATTAGTTAAGTGGATTTAGTCTTATAACTGATTTCGTTCAGAAAAGATGAAGGTCCAGACAAGCCCTTCAGCTCAAAAAATCAGCTTAAACAGAAGGTGCTTCACTTCAGTTCTCACTTATTTCTGTAGACTTCATTTGAAAGTAAAACCCCATCCAAAGATGAAGAGCTCTAAACAAATCAACAAGGTTTTATACATCAGGAATATACCAGCTTTTGATAAGAGCCTCTAGAAAGGTATCAAATTCTTCCCAACTACCCAATAAGCAATAGTGTCCTCCACCTAGGCATGCAAAGATGGGTAAAATTTCATTCTCCATTGGAACAAGCACACTAAGCCACTTTCATGGTTTGCTATTAATGTCACTGTAGCTCAGGCAGCTGGAGCACATTAACTGCACACTGAACAGAGTCAAGATTACCTCCTCATTGCACAGTACTTTGTTAAAAGGTAAACAAACAGTACCTACAGGTAAGATTTTGAACAGTTCTATTAATCATCATTAAAATGGTATTTTAAGTTGAACTGTACACAGGCACTAGTTTTAGAACAGGGGACATTTTGCACCCTTGCTATATTGCTTTTCAGGAACTTCTTGTAACATAGTCTCACCAATTAAGATCAAATCTAATCTTAGTCTAAGACCGAGGATGTTCATAGGGATGAAAGTAAGGCGTGTATACTATGCAAAACAGGCATCCAGCCCTTATGATTAGGCATTACCTTCTGATGAGACCATTTTTCTTTCCTCAGAGTAAAGAAGTCCTGGTTTCAAACATCCTGTAAACTAGGGATGAACTAATCTGTTGGAGAGGTACTATTGCTTTCTTTGCCTTCAATTTTTGTATTCCTCAACAAATTTGACCACACTTTTGTAGCATTTTCAGGCCAATAGAATTTGAACCTTTGGCCACCAACACCAGTGACGAGTACAACCAACTGAACCATAAAGGATTATGTACAAAATGTGTACCTTATCTCAGGATACACGTATGAAAGTAGTGTCAGAACCTAATATAAATACAAGGTAATATATCTGTTTCAATTACAACCAAGTTTTAACAGACTCTTCTTTAAAATAATGCCAACAATTTGCAGTTTCTAGTTAATTATTTTGTTAGGACTAATTCCTTTTCCATTAAAATCTGTATTATTTATTTATTTATTTATTCCAAACAGTGTTCTGTATTTTCTCCCAGATAAAACACAGATGGTGCAGTTTCCAAGGCACCATTTTAGTTCTTGCTTGCTCAAGCAAAATAAAAACAATATTGTGTTCACCACAGAGTAGCTTCTCCCATACTTTTGAGCCTTGTCATATAATTTGGACTTGTGAAAACTGATGTCTTTCAACAAATGAAACAACAGAAAAATACTCCTCCTCTTGTTCATTTCATTAACATGTGAAAAGCCTTTTTACTCAATATCAGCTTGCTTGTTTGTTTTCCTTTCATTGTAATTCAAATTTCCTCATCATTTTGGAAATTAAGTATGCTGGCATGTATTCTTTTTAGGTTTTGAGGCGAGTTATTGGCTAGTTTAGGAATGCTGCGTTAAAGACAATCTGCATGAATAAACTAACAACAATTCAAAGGGGAACATTTCTGAGAGCAAAGAGTACATTCTCTAGAGCAGTTCCAGTGGATGACACATCTGAAATTGATCTTAGACATAATCTGAATTTTTGGCTCTACTCAATAAGCTCTATGTAGCTTTTCCTTCCTCCATCTCCTTGTGCCTTTCCCAACCTTGTCATGTTAACGGTGTCCGTTTGAGAAAAAAGTTCTTATTCCTGAGAGCTCCAGCAACATTGGGTAACGTTTAACGAGGTGTGTATCACCCAAGTGATTCATAGGTTACACAGAGGACAATACCAATGACCACAGGGTGAAGCAACCGGAGTAAAAGCCATCCACGAGCAGGTTTTACTAATAAAATTACTGAGATTGTTGATTTATAAGGAAGCTTGGAGCCTGTAGCCGCACACTACTTGAAACCATATAGCAAAGGATGAATCTGCACACTGCAGAGATACCGGAATTTTATGGGACAAGGCCAATGCATCAAGACGTACAAAGGCACAAACAAAGTGCGTGGTGGAAACAGCAAATGAGATACACAACTCTGTTACAGACTTCTTTCCATCTTTACAATGAAAAGACTCAAGGTTTTTCTAGGTCCTAAACCATTAAAAGTCCTGTCATGAAATTTAAAAAGATAAAACACTCAAAAATCACATGAGCCCATGTGCTGTGTGTACATACACATGCATGTATGACACCATAACAGTTCCAGATGCTAAAGAAGCAAAAAAAACACTCCCCAGCAATAAAACTGCAGCTTCACAAATCAACATCTGATCATCTTTGGGGCAAGGTTGTAGGCAGAAATAATAACTTTAAATAGGCATCCTCACGTAAATAGAAAAGAACATGGAAGCTTTGAGCACACTAGCCTTTCTTCAGCTCCTAAAGCACCTACAAACTCTGTCTTGCTTGCAAAAGCACAACCTCACAACTGTACCATCACCACTATATCATGTCTACAATACTGAATGTATAGTTAACTAGAAATTATCCCATAAAACTCCAGGATGCGGTTCAGGTCATAAAGCACATAAGACCCTGCCTTGCCAGGCCACAGTTCGGGTTTACTTCCTGGGGACACGGCTGCGGTGGCGTGCAGCACAGCGATGCCAACCCTGCCAGGAGGCATCAAGAACCGAGCATACCCCACCTACTGCCCTTGGAGGCCAGGACAGAACAGAACTGGGAACTGACAAAAGTATTAGGCAAAAAAAAGACAACCTCTACGTTACCAGGAACTGCAGAAAGCATTTACGATGTTATAGTAGTTCACTTCACTATAGCTGAAAGGAATATATTCCTTCACTACATTTGAAAGGAAAGGAAACAATACAGAAAGCCATGCACTTCTAAGAAAGCCAGATAATTCTACAGCTAGTTTTTCCACCAGGGAAATGGAAGAAAGAGTTAATTAAAACTGTTATCTGAGGTCTGAAATATTAACCTGACAGTCCTGTTTATCTTTTGTGAAATAGCTTTAATGATGCTATTTGTGCCTTTACATTTTTCTCAATGTTTTGCTCACTGTCCTCTGTTGCCGCTAGTATTATTACACTTCCAGGATTAGTAATAAAACAATTACTGAGCCTCTCTGCTGTTTAATGGGTTTGAAACCTCAGGAGTTGAAAATAATTAAGTTGGATATTTGTGCTTGCAATGAAGTTTGATATTTGATGAAAAAAGAAAAAAACCTAACAGAACGTTCCATAAATATTAAAACCAAATGGGACCACTGAATAATTGAGTCTGACTTCCAGCATACCACAGTAACCCTGTAATTTCATTCAATTTTACCTCTGTCAAGCCTAGTATCTTGTATAGATAAGCCCATTGTTATAAAAATACTTTCAGATCTTGAAAATCATAATACAGGCTGCAAGTACCTTACAACTGCTGATCACAACAGAGTGGAATCATTCCCTTCCACCCCCTGCACGAAACTCAAACCAGCTATCCTAAAGCCCCTACCTTGCAACACATCCACCCTGTCTAGGCATGGCAATTTAATCTTAAAATGCATGTCTCACAGAAAGAGAAACTTAAAAAAGAAAGGGAAAGTGATCAGAGAAGATGAGCTAGGATTCAACATAGATGACAGGCACTTCTACCACTTGCTATTAAAAAAAAAAGTTATTAATTATTGCAGAAGTCTCAGAAGAATTACAACATCAACACAGTATTACTTTTTTTTCCCCTGCCTGAATAATTTACTTTTTATTCAGCATATTGTTCCTAGATACCACAATGGGGAATGAGGAAAAAATGCTTGGTTTAACATTAATCAACAGTTTATCAGTGCTGCACCTCAAAAGGTGAATGTAAATGTTAACTCGCTTCATGCACTTCCTTGCAAAGGGAGTGTATAAAGTTCTCTGGAGCCAAATGCATACGTACCGTAAAGGATTAAAAAAACGAAAGGATGGCTTTTATGCAGTTGGAGAAAGCAGGACCAGGAAAGACTAATATCCCTGGTGCAGCATTATGGTAGCATTTACTGACAGTTCCCTGAGCCATTCTCTGCGCTCCTTACTGCCAACTGAAAAATCTGTTTGCAGCATTGCTTCTGCTAATGAGTAAAATGAACACAGCTGAGGGAGAAAGGGGGAGATAGAGTGTGTTGGAAAATGAAAAAAAGAAATGAGAGGGAAGGAAACAGGGAAAAGAAAAGTATTTGCTCCCCTCCTTTACTCTCAACATTTCCCACCTTTATAACGCATTTAGGGAAGTATCAGTAAAGAAACAAGGATTAAGACACAAATTAATAGAAAAGAAAAAGAAAATGAATACAAATGGAATGAAATAAAGTGACAAATAGAATATATAGGTGTTGTTACAGACGTCATCTCCCCAAACCCAGTGTTGTCCTATGATCCATACTGTGGGCGGGAACTAAAACATGTGTCTTTAGAGATCCAAACCTTCCAACAAGGCATCTGCACCTTCAGCCCTTGTGCAAGGGAAGCAGGTGCAATGCCTGCTGGGGGCAGGGGTGTGGGCATGGGGCTTGCTGGTGTTAGAGAACAGATAGCGTAGCAAAAGGTGGTTGTCATTACGACATTAGTTTATAGCACATTACAAAATCAATTCAACATCTTTCTTGGTCTTGTCAATCATCATTCAGAAGCACTGCAGGGCAAATGGATTTTCTCTGTGGCAGTGGGATAAGGAACATGAATTCTGAACCTTCTCGTGGACTGTTCAATGTCCATAAAGTCATCAAGTCAGCAGAATCCACGCTGCCTTTTAGCCTCCCACTGCCAGTACACAAGGGTGGGCTTCCAGAAGGAGCAGAGTTCTGTAGATTGCGGAGGTATGGGACAGTGGACTTTGTGATGCACAAAAGAAAGGAAGGACCTAGGAACAACCACTGAAATACGAAGAACAGGGTGCGAACATCTCCTTAAAAATCCCGAAACAGTAGAGATCTGTCGTCTGCTGAAGAAAGAAATAATGAAGGGAAGAAACGTGGCTGCTAGTATATCACTAGTATAAAAATTGAAAGCTGTAGAACTAAGTAGGGATTTGATTTTCACCTGTTGTGACTCAGAACCGTGCTAAATCATGACAATCTCTTTTCCCTGAACATCTTGGATATGCAAGAGCCAAGCCTCCTACGCCGGTCAACCTGCTGGGGATGGGAAATTCTGTGATACTATCTAAGCATTTTAAGTAAGGAAAAACACAAGAAAAGTCCATAGAAAAACAACCCAAAATGTATTATTTAATCTAGCATCAATCTATAGTTGCTAAATAACAGCACTGTTTTTATATTCAGATCTGTAGTGTTAACTCATAGTAACTAATATCCCATTCATATACCGGTTCTTGATATGTTTTGACAGCCAGAAAATTGTTCCTCTGCCTGAATTTAGGAAACAATTTATTTTCTGAGGTGAAAATGTAAATATAACAAGACACAACAGAAACAGCCCAGTCCTCCTCTGGTAAATACGACTATCAGGGGTACGTACGTTCAGCCCTCTTCCAGAAACCTACAGTCACAGCGATTTCTGTGAGCACTAAACTGCTTAGACAGTAGGGCCTAATATTCCTTTAAAAAGTCATTACTAACTGTTAAGAGAGTACATGGGGGACAGGCACAGAAGGGAAGGGAAGAATAAACCAACTTTTTCAAATTGCAGATGGTGTGAGAATTGTCCCAGAGAGGGGGTGAAAGAAGTGAGGAAACAAAGTTTAAGGTTCCCTGCTCTGAAATGCAGACTGATGTCCTGCAAGTGGAATCTCAGCCTTCTACGCTCAGTCCTGTCTAATTATATTTCATGTAAATACAGTGTTTTCATCACCCACCCCTTGCTTCTGATCGTTGCTTAGGGCCTGACTCTGAAAACTGCCAGCTCTTACCTAGGCCTCTGTGAATATAAATAACCAAATATCTCCAATAAGCCAGGCAGCAGCTGACTCCAGGGTTTTAAAGGTCAATAATTTCTTTTTAAAAATCAATATATTTGTAACTAGCTAGTAAAAGCTTCCAGCCAAAAAATGTGCTTAAATGAACAATCCAGCAGGGCTTTTTTCCAAGCCACATGAATTTTAACAATGCTCACACTTGACAGTTCTCAAATTGTCAGAAACCTTTTATAAAGTCTTTTATAAGGGATGGGGAATTCTGAAGATTAATTCTGCTCCTTTCCAGGAAGCCACCACTTCATCATCCCCTATTCACAGCTTATCACACACAATGGATACTATTCAACAGCGACAACTCGGGTACATTAAAACAGGAAAAGTGTGTAGGCAATAGCCAAACAATGGCATTTCACTGTGTCAAAGGGAAGCAGGCATGGTGTTGTGCTTAGCTTCCCTGAAAGGAGCACTTTCTTTCTTTCAGCTCACTCTGTTCTCCAGCTGTTGCTGCAAGAATCATCACTGTTTCAGAAAAAGAAGGGACTGTCTGTGATCCAAGAAAAATGGTTGAAGATACCCCCCCCCTTTTTGTATAAATGTTTGGGCAATAAATAAGGATGCGAGTGAATGAAATCACTTGCCTTTCCTAGAAACTATTTTTTTAGTTATGATGTATTTAATTTATTCATAGGCCTAACCTTTCACATCATAATGAGAGATACTCAAGCGGGCTTGAATACTAGCATTCAAAATAGACATGATTGGGAAACGTATCTGATTGAAAGGAATTCAGATAATTTGATTTCCCTTTGTGCTCCATCCCTTACTGTGACCGCAAGCAGCAATAAACCACGATAACCGCTGCCTAAACAAAACCTTAAAGGATACAGCAGGATACATCTCATGCAATAAGAAAAGCCTACATGAAAATAGCTGTAAGTGTTGCCTTTGGTTAAGGTTTTTAGACACCAAGGCAAGCCTCAGATATTCCCTTGTAAGAGGTGCTCGCAGAAAATAGGCTAGGGAGTAATACAGGCCCCACAGGAGCTTAGTTTCCTAAAATTAGGTCAGCACTGGTATAAAATTAGATTCAATGTTCTGCTGACCGAACCAAAAAGAGGAGGAGTGATATTTTAATCAAGAATTTTTCAGGGTAATGATACATCTTGCTGGAAGTCACCAAGTATGGGCCACAAACTTGCGCAGTGGTTAGCTCCTTCCTCTTGCCAACATCTGCTAACGCTCATTTGAAGCCCAAATGAGAACTTGTAAATTAACTATGAAGGCCAAATTGTTTAAAGTCAAAACATGCAGAACTATTTAGACAAATGATTACACTTTATACTTAAAGGGCATTCAGTATAAGACTTAGTTTTCTACTATAATTAATTTCGCAATTAAATTGCGAGATGAAATTGCTTGTGGTTGGGAAGAAAAAAGAACAACACACAAACCCAAAACCTACTTCACAATTCAAATCACCCAAACATTGAAAATACAATGGTGAAGTGGAGATTGTAATTATAAAACTGTATGATGTAGCAACCTTGGAACATACTAAACAATGATCTTGAACAATAATTTTCTAAAATCAGTTCTAACTATCTACTGTCTTACAATGCAGTATCTCTGAGGCTTAGAAACCAGACTCCGGGGAGAAGGAAATGTTGCTTTCTAGTAATGAATGAACTGAGCTTTACTTAAAGGATCATCTGAGCAAAAGGACTAGACTGGAGCTGTGAGAAAGCAGGCTCCACAAAAACCAACACTCATTACTACCTTCTCAGTTTTTTGGGACTATTTCAAAATACTTTATTATAAACTTGTTTGAACAACAGTAAGTATCATTCTAAAGTGCAGTAAACCGTATACCTATCCACCCCACTGTTCAGTCTCAGTATGGCCACATCCCCTGTGGATCTCTCTCCAGAGAGCTGGGTGTGTGGACTGACGAAGGGAGATCCTGCTAACTGCAGCCAGCACGTTCAGCAATTCAGAAGGATGTCCCGAGAAGCATCTACTGCACAAACAGTGCAGGAAAGCCCTTTTGGGGATTGCAGCAATGTGTAAGGATGCTGGAAACTGCCAAGAAGGTTATAAAACAGATTTTGACAACTCCGGGACAGAATTTCCCTGTGTACCTGGGGAGTAGGACAATTAGTGCGACATAGGATTTTGTTGGTTTGCAGACATAGTTACTCCAGAAGCTCAGCCTGAAATAATCCAGCCTGAACCCGTCACAGACCTGGACAAAACAATTGTCCCATTCCTTCAGCCTCACAGTGTGGCAACAGAAAGCCCTATCCAGTATAAAAGTCTATAAATTATCTCCCCCAGGCCATCTAATACTGATACAGGTTCACGGTTAATAAAGGAGAGGTTGGGAAATACGCTTCTGGGCTACTGGCCTGGAGCAACGTAGGATGGAGATTTTTAATACTATTGTGAAGACTGTTTAGCTGGAACTGAAAATTGCAAGGAGTACTATTCCCTCATTCTTCAGAGCTTGTACAACACATCAGAAGAAGGTTTATGATCACCAGTGTGGGAAGCACTAATGAGATACCCAACAACCGTGCTTTGAAGAGGTCTGGCTTTTTGCAACTAGAGAAAATACGTACCTGCTTTTCATACAATCACTGACGAGGAACTTTGTTCCCAGCCAGGTGTCTACTGAGGTGCAGAGTTATGGAGGAACTTATCTAGCCTGTCCTGCCATAGCTTTTGATGTTTTACTGTACAACTTAAAAGCCAAATGAATAACCACATTACTTTCCTTAGGGTTCCCCAGGGGTGGTACAATGGGCACTTGCAACACTGATGCTGATGCCTTTAAGCTACCACAACAAACTTCTTGTGCAGGCTTATACCCTTCTGTGCTCCAGATAGCATCTGAGAAACCAGAAACAAGCATTTACTTATAGAGGAGAGGGACTCTAAGTGACAAGGGACACCATAACCAATCCATACAATGAAGCAGCACTCCCAGGAATAGCATCATATGTATGTGCATTTATTGCACATGTGGCAGTCTTAATGAGTAATGAATTGCTAATATGCATGCTGTTTTGTGACAAACTGCTGCGAAGCATATTGTTCTCATACATGCTGGGGATCTGAAGTGCCAGTTGTGCTTATTTTCTAAAACTTCTTGGATGAAGAGCTTGCCAATCTGCATGTGGTATTTTGTGGCTGATTAATTTTATAGATTGTGCTAGGTAAGAACCCTCTGACTAGCTGAATCCAATATCAATTTTAATCAAACTCTAGTTGCTTGCTAATTTGGAGACACAGGGTGCCGCTTTATTGGTTTCTGTAGATTGCTTGCTCTCCCTATACATAAATAGTTCAGAGAAACCTTCTGGCATACCTGTTTCTTTGCAGAAGATTGCACTGACACAAGTTTTTAACCACAAGCTTCATGGTTTCATACAAGATGTAATTTAAGAACGGTGCAGCTAATTGATATGTATTCATATTTTTGTAACTTTCTAACATGACAGCAACTGGAAAAACAAAGTTCAAATTGAAAACAACTTGTGAACTGAAACATAACACAAAATCCAAGTGTGACGAAAATCAGCTATTACTTGTCATATAGACTGCTGACCAGGTCCTGGAGAGTCACAAACAATCCCATCCCACAAGCAGTCAGCAAATGTTGCAAAAGATACGCGAATCTGTGCCTAACCCTACAAGTAACTGTGGAACTGAATAAGGATTTGTAGGCAGCTCTGTTTCAGCATCATGCTCAACAAGTAATACTCTGTGGGTTCCTGGGTCTGCTCCCTTTTTATAATCTCCGTTCTTCTATAATCTCATTGTGAAAGTCAACAAAAGCAGCTTCTGTGCCCCTGTTCGCAGTATGCTAACAGTAACCACGTGAATCCAGTGAATCTCTGAAAGTCATTCTCCGCAGGGTAATCTCCTTTTGCCATCTGATGCAGCGTCTCTGTGCCCAGGCTCATCTGAAGGTGTCTGGCCTTCAAATCTTGCAATAACTGCACAGGGAAAAAGTTCTTGTAATTCTGTTTTTAGATTCAGAATTATTCTCCCTTTATGGTCTGCACATGACAAGCCCATAGATTCTTTTAAATTCAGGGTTTTATCCTCTTGAATTTGCAAATTTGTGAAAAATGACAAGAGTTGCGGGGGGGGTGTGTGTGTTTGTGTTTTAATGTTTGCTACTTTTTCCTGGGAGGCAGATTATCCGTCAAAGACAGAGACAGTTAGCTTCTCTGAGGGTGTTTGTTTGTTTTTGTTACTGTTTTTAAGTTAGGCTGCCCACCGAGGACGCACATTCTGGAGCTTCTGAAGTAGAAAAAAGCAGTTTCAGTCCAGGACATTGAAGATTTTTGAAAGCACGGAGACTACACAACACATAAATGAACGGCTTATTTTTATGGCTAAGGCAGGCTTTGCTAACCAGCTTAACTAAGCAGCTGCATGACAAATTTGCCAGAATCACCTTCTGGCAAATCATAGTGGGTGGAAGGTCCAGAAGGAGTACTGACAAGCACTGATAAGCTGCGAAGTCAGTGCTGTTTCACAGACAGACACTGAACAGCTTCATCTAGCGTCTAGAGAATCACCTCTGCTATCTCGAGCGCCATGAGAAAACGGACAAAATAAAAAAAGAAAAGGAAGAAACATTTTAACTACAGAGAGTTTTAGTTATTTTTCTTAACACTGGATGTTCAATAGCAGCCTTGCAATAAAACTGATAAACTCAGAAAACCCTACCAACAGCAATAGACTTACTTCATTGATGAGTCCTGTAGAAAGAAACAGGGAAAAGTCCTTGTGCTCATTAAAACTGACAGGTATAGCTCATTAATGAGGCTATACCGCCTCCCACAAAATTACAGTTTCCCGACTTCTATGACTTTCCTTAAGTAACACTTCATACACATGTATATGAATACTGAATATTTTACACATCATGACAATGTTTTAGAAACATTAGCTGATCTTCCCTGACAACTCCGATGAGACATGTGCCTCTGTGTTTGAATTTAGTTTAAAAAAAAAAAAAAAGTCCAAGTGATTGAATATTAATTAGCCCATTTCATATATTTATCTAGGGAGGAAGGATGATGAGGCAATGTGATATGCCAACATTCCTTATATAGGTCCCATTTTGTGTTCACACAGATGGGCCATCTACCAGCATCTCCTTAGCATCCTCACTCAGACCAATGAGAAAGGCAGCATCTAGCACCTATCAGCCTGAGGATCCAATAGCTCTTATTTTTGAGGCAACACTGTGGACCTACAGGAAGCTTCATGATGGCACAGTGGCCAATATAGTTTTTTAAAGGCAATTAAAAAAAAAATACCAAAACCCCCTATGTGCAATGAATCATTTGGCTGTGCCCATTGGTAGAGTAGACTGGAACCGTAGGATGACTTCATCTGTTAGTTACATCCTTGGTACATCTGCAAAATGCCCTGGCCAAAACCAGCTTCAGATCAGCCACTGTCTGTCCTTTGGACTTCTGAAGTCTTTTGACCCCCAGAACAACCCCTGAGAGTGCTCACAGATGCTTGACTTCAGAACATCTTTTGAAATGGGAAACAACTGGATAGGAGCAAGACTAATCCTATATTTTCAACCAGATTTTTTTTTTATTCTGACACATTGAGCTAAATTCCCTGCAGAACTAGAGCAAGCCGATCCCATTGATTCCCCAGTCCAGACCTTGCTAGAAGTTACTTTTCACCTGTCACCTCCTTAGCCAGCTCAGCAGTCTAGTCTTTCCTTGTGCACATGCCAGTCAGAGGACCAGAGGAGTTGTACTTAAATGTTACATATGCCAAGGTCTTCAAATGGATGCTCTTTAGAAATACCCATAAAAGACACATTTACCTCAGAGGGATCTTCTGAGACAACTCCTATGAAGTCACCTAGACTTCGGCAGTTCACCAGTGACGCAGCAGGCTAATGCCTATAGGAGGGACAGCACAGGGTTTCCAATGCAAACTCAAAGGTTGTGCCAGCCTGTAAGATTGGCCATAGATTCTTTTTTTAGTAAGTTGTACTAGGACTCCAGCAAAGCATTGCAGGCTCCGAGAGGCTCAAATCCAGCGCTTTCAAATGGGGTTGTACTGTCGTGCCTATATTTTTCTTTAAAAGCACAGCTACAAAATCAAGTCATCAAGCTAATGTGTATTTGCTGGCTTTATCTAAGCACTTGTAACGCATGCATTGGCTGTGATAAGCTAATTAGACTCTTTTGAGACCTGATACCATCTGTCGAAGAGATCGCTGGCACTCCAGCAGGTAGTAGTCTCTCAGTCCCCCAGTGGGTTTCACGTTTTACCACTCAGTACTCACAATTACCCTCCCAGGTGCCAGAACGGAAAAGAAAATGAAGAGAAAAGCTTTAGTTATTATCTGTTGTGAAAAGAGACAGAAGAGACAAAGCATGCATTTGTCTATGTGTGAAGTCGGTTCTTGCGCTTCCACACTCACCACACTTCTGATTTTACCTCGAAGGGATGTAGGTTTTCAGTTGCCATAGCAACCACATTAACAACTAGCAGCATAGACTTTACACAAATGATGTGATTGTCAGGACTTGGGGATAGTCTAACTGGTATTTATTAGCTTTTTTCCCCCCCTAAAATGCATGCTTATTAGCTAACATAAATCCATCACTTCTGTTTTTCCTTATTGCATACTTCTCATTTAATAACAGCAAAGGTTTTTGTTTAAGAGGATATACCTATTACAAGAGCCTCTAAATTTGATATACCTTATCTTTCATGTCTGAGGAGGGCATCACATGATTGCAGCATTCTTTAAAAGGCATAAACTGATTTGCATTTATGCTTCTCTCCGTGAGCTAAATGGGGGACTATAAATACAGTCCCTGTCTTCAGGATTACTTAGCATTTTTGCTCTGAAGGTGGCGGGGAGGGGGGGGAGGCAAGGAAAAAGATAATCTTCTGAGACAGATGGAAAGGGGGAGAGAATGTTCTGTACATCATCCAAAAATTAGTGATGAATCTGTTGGTTCCTTTAAAATCTTTACAGATTTATAAAGGCTAAGTTACACAGACTCCAACACCTGGACATTTCCATTTCATGGTTTTTGTGGTTCATATGTATTTCTTGAATAAATTACTGACAGTCCACTGGATTAAATATTAACTTTGGCAGATTTTCGTTCTAGAGAGAGCAAAATTTAATTTTAGCTGAAGTATAATAGCAATAACAGTTTGTACTTTTCTAGTCCCTTCCATCTTCATACTTCAAAGCACTTCAAATATCAGTGAAAAATATTAATTGGAAATATGGCCACATTTTAAGGATAAAGAAACTAAGATCCCATCGCAAAGGGACAGGAAAAGTCTGGGGTATGATAAATCATAGATCATGGTTAACGTGAAGAGGTGATTAACTATTCTCAACACCTAAGCATTTGCTCAGCTTTCTATCAGCTAAAGACGACAGATGAAGTTTCCCAAACACTGTCATTTAATAAGCAAAGAATGTATGGATCTATTTAAATACAATAGTGGATGTATACACACACTTGCTTAAAAAAACAAAACAAAACAAAAAAACTTAGCCAGCTGAAGAATCATTTTGAATTCACACCTTATCTCCTTAGCCAAAGCAGTGACTTACCTCCTGCACTAAATTTGCTTTCCACTTCACATAGGTATTTTACTAGCTCCAAAAATGGCTTTCTTCCAAACTCTTAACTAGCACCATGTCAAAAACTGTTCAACAGAAATGCACTCGCATGACAGCCGGCAGCCAACATTTTAGATTGTTACAGTTATGCATTTCCACTCCACTGTCCATTCCCACCTGAGGAAGATGCTAAAGTCCTGAGATAAAATTGTACAGAAGATTTGTACAGCAGGTAAATTAAATTAAATCCTTTAACTTCTCTTTTTCCTTACTTTGTATCAAACAAATGTGCTTTCTGTTTAGCTAAAACAGACTACTATTATCTGGGAGGAGGGTAAGGCACTACTCTTTCTACCTGCAATTTCATTTTACCTCTGCAATAAATCCTGTTTCCATTTGGCGTCTTTCATCCATATTTGGTTGGTGTGATAAAGCTAGCAAGCCATAGATAAACTTGCATTCAACCATTTAAGCTCATTCTTCTCCTTTTTCCACAAACACTGCAAAACCAAGTTGAAACAGGTGCTGCTAGGAAGACTTATTTCTAAGTGTTTTGTCCTTCCCTCCCTTATTAGCTTCCCGAGTCTCTGTAAAGGGTTAGAAAGATTAGCTTTAACTTTTTGACAATTTTAGCAGCAAGTATTCATTGCCAGCAAATAGCAAGTGCACCACCAGGGCAAGTTTCCTTTCTTTCTTTCTTTGCAAGCCATATCACCTTCCTAGGATAAGCAGCTGCTTACTTCACCTACCTTTAAAGCTGACTGAGCTCTTCATACCTTTTCTATGTCTGTGGCAAGTAGCACCTTGGAGGGCCTGCACCAGCCAACCAGGCTCCATGCTTATTTCCATAGGGAGATCTCTCCCAGTACATTCTAATTATGCCTAAAACATTTATAGAACAGCTTCCATTTTAAAAATAGCTCACAAGCTTTATAAACCATAGAGTGGATTCACTTCACCTACCCCAGGCAGACCGCATAGCGGTTTGACAGCTCTCAACGCAACCACAAATCTACATTTTCAGGAATGCTGTGAAGGAAAAAAATATATCCACTTAACACTTCAGGGAAAATTTAGATAGATACATACTATGCTATGACTGCATAGTATGGGGTGATATTCAAACTCTAGGGATAAAAACTACCAAGGGTGTAAAAATCTATCAAATGGATCTCAAATGTCCATTAGCTTATGCAGTATTGATTTTACATCTCGTGAACAGTAGCTTTCACAGACTAGCATTCTTCACCAGCAGTACTGTAAGATTTTTTTAAAAATCTTCTTTGTTTAAAGAAGTCGTCAGTTTTGATAAAACATTTAATTGGAAAAGGTTGAGGTTTTTTCCAGTCAAGAACGAACATTGTGATTTAAAACAGAAGAGGCTCCACAATATTTGCTAGCCCAGGGTATCTCTGTGGGATAGGAAAGTCCCTATTTCAAAACTCTAAGAACTATTTTTTGAAACCACATTTCATGTTTTCAGGAAAGTTCTCTTTATAATATGACAAGTGAGATGTTTATTGCCAGTGTCCATCTGCTGCACAGTTCAGGTTTAACAGTGGAGTGCACCACATGCAAAGCTTTCTCAGGGTTTCCTAGGAGGACTTCTCCTAGATGCTACATAGGCTTGTTTGGGGAAGGGCTGAGATAATTTTGGGGTGGTATGGCTGGAGGTTTTTCCTTCTGTTTACTGTAGACATAATGGAATTGTAAGGAAAATGTCCAAAATCAAAGCTTGTAAGGGCAGGGAGGCCAGACACATTCAACATATGCAAGAAAAAGGGCTTTCTGCAGCTGATCAGTCTTCCATACTTGGCGGGTCACATGCAGAAAATCTAACGCCAGAGCTGCAAGCAAGACCTAAACGTTCAGATTTCCAAAGGTCACACAGATTATCATACACTGAGCAAACACTCGGATCCCTTGGCAGTAGAACATCAAAGCAAGCCAAACCCCAAGAAGACCAAGAGTCTGGTCTGACAAAAACTTATTCTTTAGATGTATCATGCTCTGTCAGTACCACATAATGTAGCACTATGCAGAGATACCCAAACTGGCATGCCAGCCAGTAAAGTTAACAGACCTGCTGTAATGTACTCCTCCATCCAGGTTCATTAATCCTTTTGAGAAGCACCTTGCCAAAATGGCAAAGCAAGTATAGGCATCTCTGCATGACACTACACTATGCCCCAAAGATTTAGAGCAGTAGGTGGCTTTGGCAGATTTCAGGTAAAAAAAACAAAAACAAAAACAAAAACAAAACAAAAAACACCCCCCCCCAAAAAAAAAAAAAAAAGGCACCTTTGACTTTTGTGACTAATTACTAATTGCCTGCCCGCTGCGCCAAATCACACTCTATATGAGAAGTCAGTTCATATAATAATTTTTTTTTTTTTTTATTGAGAAATACTGTTTTGGTAATTAAGTAAAAGCACACATGTGGCATCTTCAAGGAATTTCTATTGTGCTTGAGAAAGATGCCAGACTAATACAGCCACAGAAATTGAACCACTCCATTAAAGCAGAGACAAGTACAGCATGGGTAGTAGCGGTGCAAGCTGCCTCCACAGCTCTGACAGCCAAATTACATTAATCAGGGCTGCAAGGGGACAGATTTAAGCATAAGGGTAGCACTGCACATCTACACCCATACAAAACTTGGCCTTACTGAATGATTGTCAGGGAGTGCCAGCTGCATGGTGTGGACAGCTGCCCACAAGCCACCAGCCAGACCCGTCAGTTTATTGAACACGAAGAGCCAAACAGCTGTCAGATAGTAACAAATTTTTGTCGTAATAACCTGAGACAAAAAGATTCTTTATGCCATTTCTGATCTCCTGAGCCACCCTTTTGTTTCATTATTTTAACAGACACCCCTAAGAGATGTCCTGGCCTCCAGTTTCATAGTTTCTTTATTTCAGTCGTGATACATATGTGGAAAGCAGCATGTTATTGAGCCATGCATAGCCCTAACCTTTACTGCTATAGTTTGCTGCTGGTAATGTTTAAAAGACATTACCCAATTTGAATATTGCCGCTGCGTGATTTATACTATTCTTAATTTCTATGCTAAGAAAAAGGAAATCACCATCAATATTGCATGACTTCCTGCTATCTCAACATGCACAGAAGATGAGACCTTTTGAAGAGGACAGCAATAGTTTTGACAACAAAGAGAAAAAAGAAATACTAGATTCTTTGTCATACTAGCTCATATTTCATATGACAGGTATTCCTCTGATGGTTCCTTTCTGGGGTTTTTAAACAGTGATTTTAAGACCCTTACAGGAAGCTGTGAAATATCACAGTAATTTGGGAAGAGTCAGAAGTGGAGGTTGAAAGGAGAGGCAGCTACACCAGTCTCAGTCTCTCTCACACAAGCACACAGACAAAACTCTGCTGAGAGTTACACCCAGAAAACCATTAACATTCTGATGCTCATCAGCAAGAAGCAGCCTGATTTTGGGGAGCGGGGGGAGGAGGAGGGGGGAAGGGTACAGGGATGACACGGAATGGCTGCAGTATTTGCATCACTGTCTGAAGAGCTAGGTTCAATTCCCTTGATCTTGGGCAAGACATTTCTATGACTATTTCTCTCATTTGTGTGGAAATACAGCAAAACATAAATGTCCTGATTATCAGTTAATGCTCTTTTTGTCTAGAGCTTGTTTGCCCTACTATTACACAAAGTTCCTCACAAGCTTAGGGTAGGTTCATCAGGTAGCACAAAAGTAAATAACAGTAACTGCCCAGCTGAAAATATGCCTGGGCTAGGCCTGACACACTCCAATGCTCTTCTTTAAGCTTTAAGCTAAAATCAGGCACCACTGAACAAGCATCATTGTAACCAGCTTGAGTCATGGTCCGAAAGGAAGACAACACAGGTAGAAGAGCAGGCCAGAAATTATTGCAACACCTTTGTTCAGGCTGCAATGTTTTGGGTTTTTTGTAGTGACTGCAAAGTTCCAGATCCTGCAAAAAAAGATTAAAAGGACGCATAAGGCACTAAAGCTGACTGGTTTTAAGACTTATCCTTACTAAAAGTGACAAACAGTTGAAAAGTCAATTGCTCAACACAGGAGGGACATGTATAAATAAATATAAATATAAATATCTGAAGGGCGGGTGTCAAGAGGATGGGGCTGGAGTCTTTTCAGTGGTGCCCAACGACAGGACAAGGGGCAATGGGCACAAGTTGGAACACAGGAAGCTCCACCTGAATAGGAGGAAAAACTCCTTTACCGTGAGGGTGCCAGAGCAGCGGAACAGGCTGCCCAGAGAGGCTGTGGAGTCTCCTTCCCTGGAGACATTCAAGCCCGCCTGGACACGGTGCTGTGCCCCCTGCTCTGGGTGTGCCTGCTCAAGCAGGGGGGTTGGACGGGGTGATCTCCAGAGGTCCCTTCCGACCCCTGCCGTTCTGGGATTCTGTGTAACAGCTGTAACCTAGGGGTAGGTCAGAAGAGCCCTGATTGTTGTTTTTTAAATAGGGAGGAGAACAAACAATATTAAGATAAGGAATATTCCTTTAGAATTTTATCAAGAGGATGGAGCCAGGCTCTTTACAGAGGTACTTGAGGGGAGACAATGGGTATAAGTTGAAAAAAACAAAAAAGAGGTTCAGACTGCCTATAAAGAAAGTTTTTTGTCATGAAGAGAGCCAAGCAGTGGAACAGGCTGCCCAGAGAGATTTTGCCATAGCCATCCCTGGACATTTCCAAGACCAGACCAGATAAAGCTCTGAGCAACCTGATTTGATGTCACATCTGACCCTGTGTTGAGCAGGAGGTTGAACTAGAGACCTTCCAATGTGATTTATCTTATGATCCTAGGATCTGCCAAAACTAACCCAGAGATATTTACAGAAAAACATTCCATGCGTAGGAAAGATCAATGAATAATTCAGTCAAAGGGAAGAGGGTGTGTATAAAAAGGAGAGGAGGGCTTTACACGTAACTCTTTTGGATGCATATGGAGACAGATTAACTTTGCTTTTGCAATGTATAAAGATTTCTATCTGGAGGAGAAATGACACCATGTTTGTGAAGAAAAAAAAAAAATTACAATACTTTCTCATCAAAATTGTCCTAGTACAATAACCTCCTTACAAAGTAGAGCGTTTATGATGAATATATTACCAAAACCATATTTACTTCTTTCTCAAGAGAGCAACATTTATTTAAATTATTTATTTCAGGGAAAATTGACAAGTTTCAAGACTAAACTAAATGAACAATAGAAGTCTTCACCCTATGTCATCAAGAAGTAAAAACTAGGAAAACTCTGTCCTTTTCACTCCTCAAAAATTTAGCAGCTATTCTCTGTCCTTGCAATATTCACCAGCTCTTGTCTTCACTTTCCCTTACTCCTTTCATCTCTCACACTCAGTGGGTAAAAGGCAAGTTGCACATTGTTGTCATGCGATTCATCCTGAATGCAAAAATACCCTTTTAGTATGACATGTGGTGTTAATCACCATCTTCCTCTCACTTGATGTCAGAGTTGGCAATTTTCTAGCATCTTCACTGGACGGCCATGCATACAACATTTCCAATTTCTTCATTGCATCCAAGTATGGGTAGTAACTGCAACTAAACTAACCTATTTGAGGAGAATTTTTTTTATTATTTTTTTTTTTTACATACTCAGGGTCTGTCTCATTTTTAGACAGTGTTAGACGTTAGATTAAACTACTCTCAATCCAAACGGATATAAATCAATGCATTTTTTAATACAGGGGTGGTTTTTTGTTTGTTTTTCTTTATCCATGTCACTGTGTTCCTCTCAGCTATTTATTTATATGAGGGGAAAGCCAAGTACATTTTTCCACCCCCTGCCAATAAGCTGATTGTTCTTTGGCTCAAGCTGCTCAATATATTCCAGACTAGAGCAAGGAAGTTATTTGTCCTCAACAGTTTGGCAGTGTTCTGCTATGTTAAACAGATGCTGTGTTTTACACCCCATTCGTAACTACTTATCACTGGTGGACTTAAAGATCTTTGTACATTAGCTCTTCTTGGTTCCCAGAGGTCAAGACACACATTAAGATAACTCATTCTTTCCTCCTCTGCGTTTGCGCTGTGTGCTAATTCTATTACAAAACTTTGTTTAGCTCAAGTTGCAGCATTAGTATTTGCATGTGGTTCTGAGCCCCTAAGGTTTCACAGATAATACCACTACTAAATTCCTTGCACAGTAAGTATCTGTTCTCACCAGGAAGCAAACGCAATGAGAGCTGTGAAAACTTCAAACAAGTAACAGGAATATACCATGAAGTCGTAAAGGAAAATCTCACTCTCACTAAGGTGTTTACTTCTTGGACACCTGTTTATGAAATGAACAGTTCAAAATTTCCCCTTGTAATTCTACAGCTAATATCTATCAGCCTCTCTGCAGCACCAAGGGTAAACGCAAAAATCTATTATGACTTCATAAATATTTTTCTAAAATAAACCCCAATTTCTAGGAGTATGTGCTGTTAGATATTACCTACGTGCCACTCATTCTTCATTATGCAACTTCTCAACAGCCTAGCTCACTGCACCCTCCACACCTACACCATGCATTTGAATCAATTTACATGCAGTTCACTCAAAATAAATACTAAATAAAATAGATACCCCATAGTAGATAATTTCAGCCTAGAAAGTGATAAGTATACTCGAGACAGGACAACATGAACATGTAAAAGATGTGCATAAACACTAATGCATACCTACTGCAGTAAAACATCTAGCATTACACACAATGAGAAAGGATGGTTTCATTATCACGATTAGGTTAAAATCCCAGCTGACACAAAGTTATCTCCTACACAGAAGTTTACACGGGAAATTTAGAGTGTGGATATTGTTAATGATGAAGGAGCAGAGCAAAAAAAAAATAACGTGAAGGAGACTGGGAAGTAGATTTTAGGAAAAACAAAGGCACTAACAAAAGATGGCATAACAACAGACAGAAGAAGGAGAATAGAAATATAAGCATTATTTGAATAGCATTAAAAATGCATACTTGACCTTATTAAAAGATTCACTAACTTCTAATGAAATAGCTCTACTTAAATGATAAGTATGATTCTGCAGAGAACCCTTTTCAAACATGTAGTGATAATTTCTTATAGTATGATCCCCAGTAATAAATCTTTTGATATTAGCAACAAAAGAATCAAAATGAAAGAGTAGTTTCAGAAAAGCATGGATTTTTTTCCATGCTTCCACATTAAATCTACTCAGCAAAACAAATTACCGAAGGTCAACGTACAGAGGAAAGAATAACTTAGGTCAAAAGGTTTATTTATAATATCCAATGAAAATCCATCATCACAAGTAACAAAAATATTCCCCTTTCTGGTAATGTAATTGCATGCAATGGCACCCAGATAAAAGTTACAGTAGGAACCTAGATAATAATGAAGAACGTAAAGAACTGATGATGAATGAAACAAAATTTTAACAGACAAGTAGTTAGTCGCCTCAATACTGAACAACATTCTTAATGAAATAAAATGGTTGCCAGCAAAATTTTTTTGTTTGAAACTGAAGTATAATTTGTGCATTGAGGCTACTGTATCGCAAGAAAATGCCAGATTTTTCTGTGTGTGAGACCAATTTAGTAGGTGCTATGGAAAAAATAACATAACACTAATGTTGCCCACACCTATACGAACTGGCACTTTGCAAGAGGAAAGTAGGCCAAAAGGGCAGGGCAGAATGCAAGAATACTGGCATTGACATAACCTTAGATCACCTATTTTATGTACAAACAAGCACCTCTGCTCTGACAGCAGTTTTACAAGCATTAAATTAGTAAGGAAAAGAAAAAAAAATATATACATTTCTCCAAACATTTTTTGGAACCTGTAGAAGGTAAAGAATATCTCTTAAATAAGGAAAACTAAGTAGACTAAGATTGCACCATCTGGCTTAGAGATACATGGTATGATCGAGGGATGATTTTACAGGAGTCTATAAAACCATGAGCAACAGGAAGAATACGGTCATTAGTGCTATTCTTTATGTGAAAACACAAGCAGAGTGCATCAAATGAAATCATTGGGTAGTGGGTTAAAAAGAAAAAAAAAAGAG
Organism: Morus bassanus; assembly: GCA_031468815.1. NCBI lineage: Eukaryota > Metazoa > Chordata > Aves > Suliformes > Sulidae > Morus > Morus bassanus. Next base: position 13,351,864 of record CM062583.1, read on the forward strand.
GTATTTCTTTTAACACATCTAGACCCTGAAATGCACTGATACAGGATGTGGCAATTAAGAAGGAAAGGGACTTTGAATTGGCTGACCACACTTCCAACACCTGTCACACCCTGCATCTTGGCCTTAGTGAATGAGTAGAAAAAATTATTTGTAAAAAGAGATGTAAAACTCCTGTTACTGTTATAGAAATTATTTTTTGAGGTCACAACCACCATTTTTATTGTTCAGCTCTGTGCCACATAAGATAGAGAAATACGGAGAACAGCCTATCATTTCCCTTTTGTGTTCACATTAAGTCCAGAAGCATTATTACCAATGCATACAAGATTTTAAAACACAAAATTTTCTAAGAAATGTTCATTCATTGAAGATGTATTAGCCTGGTGGCAAAAACAATACTGGTTTTCTGAACACATAGCCCTGTTGTCCAATCGGCATGTTGGAAAACATTTTCTCAGGACACATGTTTCTGATATCCAACACCCCTATATTGCATAGTTGTGCAAAGCAATCAGATCCTTCACACACACATGAATATAGAAGCTCTGTGGCCAAGAAACAAACATAAATGCATAGCATGAACGACTTAACTGCAGAAGGTTGCAAAGTCAAAGTTGGAATTAGAAATCCGTTCCGGGTTTCAAACATTAACATCTTATCACAGCAATTTGGTATAAACCACTGCTTTACTTTTTAAAAATGCCAGTCATGTGGGTGACAACACCTTGGTTATTTCCTACTATTGCTTGGAAATTTTATAAATATGATCTGTGTTCCAAGAACTGTTTTTCTTCTGCTGTGCAGAATTTTTCTCCTAGTGTTAGTTTTTCTCTAGTGATAAAGTCTGTATTTTCACTTTAAAAAAAAGTATGTAGCATTTACTTGCCCTTTGTTTTTAATCATCCAGTGTACATTCTAGAACTAGACACCATCTTGAATTAATAAGTAGAAGAAAGTATAATGAAAAGGTGCAAATGGAAACATACAAAAAATTCCTATTAAAAAGTATAAACTATGCTTCTACAAACAACTTTTCAATTGATACCCTTTTTCATGAAAGCCTGGCAGAGCCACATACATTTCTCTAATGACTCCCATCTGTGCTCCCATCTATAATAAGGAGCTGACTGATATCATTATAATACAGGGTAGTTTTCCATCAAATAGGTTACTTAGACTTCAAAACCAAACCCATCAAGGCACACGGTTTCTCAGAGCACTGCCCACAGAAGAGGAAGAGTCTCTCATGAACTAAAACCAGGTGAAAAACTTATTTGTATATTCCTCTAGTGTGCAAGCAAAGCCTATTAAATTAATCAATGACAGATATTTAATTTCTCCTCAGAATACTCAATTTTTCATATAGCTTTGTTACTCACCTAAGTCTGGGAATAGTATGTGACAACTAAGCTTAGGTATCGGTTTCAAAATTGTTATTTTATTTTTTCTATTGGCTGCTGGGTAATTTTTTGTGACAATCTTTGACATTATCTAGCCAAGTTCTATTTGCAAATCATTAAAATAGTTATCTGTTGTTTTCCACCCAAAACAAAGTTGCTCAAAAGTAGAAAAAACAGCTTAAAGATCTCATTCAGCTTGCTTTGCACACCACCCATCGCTGTCCTTGTGGACAACCAGAAGGAGATATGGCATCATTAAACAAATCCACCCAAAGACCATTAGAGGAAAAAATTTTACACTCAACTGACAGCGGGCATGACTGCACCATACAGAAGCTTTTCATTTGCAAGTTCGTGTAATAGAAATATGGTAATACTATCTTGTGGCCATCCTCCTCCTTGCCAGTGGCCCTGTGAGCAGCTGTACATAACAGTCAACAAGCAATGACAAAGGACAAAGAAAATGTACACAGCCAGCCTGAGAGAAGACCCTGGAGAGAACACACACCACCTATAATCACTTTTTTTTATTTCCACTTAAAAAAGGAAAAATACCGATTCCTTAGCTGAACTTTCTTTTTTAAAGTTATTTTTATTAGTGATGGAACTGCTCTGTAAAGCCTAGAATACTTCAGGTGTGTTAACAGGTAGGGTTTTACCTTAGGCAATGCCTAATAAGAAAGGCAACATCTTTGTGCAGATACTAAACTGTCATTGGAAAGACCAGGACGTACAGCTGAAGATGCACAAATAGTCCTTTGATAGAGAGGTGTCACGCCCAGCTTTTCTCCAAATGTTCCAGTACTGACTAGTAAAGAGCAATTTGATGCCAGGCCACTGCCAGCTTTTCATTACTGCAATTTTAATGTCTTCCCATGGAAGCATGATCTCCTATTTTATAGCTGTCAACTGTGAAAATAAGTAAAAATCTTGTTCACGCATGTTGAGCTTTGCATTTCAGTGGAGGCAGTGTGTTCCAACAAGATATACTTGACAAGGTATTATTTCCTTTATGTTTTTCAGGGGTTTCAGTTATATAACACTTCATTAAAAATGCATCTGCATACTGTTAACTGTACATGGAAAAAATATGTAGAGAAGATACAATTACAGATAAGTAGTAAATTCATATTTTTAAATCCAAAACCAAACAAAGGGCCTACAACTGATTTTGCATGCCCAAGGCTTCACACCTGCTTATTTACTGATCCAAAAAGCACCAACAGATGTTATTTATGATGTCAAAGGCTGCATGAATCCAGGACTCTAATACTTGCAGTAGCACTTGAATCTAGTCACGATTAAATTCAGCAAAGTGAATCATGCACTATGCTTCCAGCAATGCATGCTATCCCAAAAAGCTAACCTAAAAAGGATTTATCCTTTTATTCAGTTCCCTAATTTACCTGCCTCTGCCTGCAACTATATTGTCCTGCACTTTCACCCTACCACACTTTCAACATAGCTAGGGTAAAAAAATTGCCTCAGCATTCAGAAGCAGAAAACCAATTCCCATATTCAAGGAGACTAATTTGAGAAGATCATGAATCAATAATATGGTGTCTCCTGGTTATCCAGGTCCCTGTACAATTGCACAAGTGTAAGTCAAGAGCCTTAGATCAGACAGCGTCCTGGTTAGACTGCAGTTTGGTTCCCTCTGTCTTTCCTCTTACTCAGTTTTGTTTGAACTGGATACTTCCCCAAGTAAAGCCACATTTGGTTTTTAAGCTGTCCTTGATCACTCTTTTCTGCCAGTTGCTTCCTAACCTATGTCAAGCCCTGTAATTTCCCACCAGTACTTAAATCACCCGGTACTCCACCAGAAAGAGCAATATTGGGAATGCTGACCTATGAAGAACACCATATGCTTGCAGATGTTCTTAAGTACCATGTTGTCTAACCTGCCTCACAGCCAGCCCAGATGCCATGGTAATTAAAAGCTGGATACTATCCAGAGGCTAATGTATAGCACACTCCCAAAATTCTCCAATATGTAGAGATACTCTAATTTTATTAATAAATAATTTTAGGAAAATAGACTTAATGAGAGTTACAGCAACAGACAAATATAAACTAAGATGTGCATTTATAGAGAGAAGTAACTATAGGTCATTCCCACATACACACAGGGTTGGTCTGGTTGATATGTAGATATTCTCCAACTGTAGTGCACCGGAATATTCATGAAGATGCATTTATTTTCACTCATCTTTTACTCATTGAATTCCAATGTTTTGCTGTAACATTGCCAATAAGAATGCTTAAAAAAAATTACAAACACAAATACAAACATTTATCCTTCATTGCACAAACGTTTGTGCTAAACAAACCTCAAAGGGGCATGTCCTTTACCAAAGCAACCTCATTTAAAAATGTAAATGCACATTCAAAGGAAATACTTCTCTAATATTTCTCCCTTAGCTCAGGAACACAGAAGATACATTATCAACAACTTCCAGTCAAGCATTTTTATGACCATCAAATTAAATTAAAAATATTTTGAAGTAGAAGATTCCATACAGCAGCACACAGACCTGACAGAAGTGCAATATACTAGCCAAACATTTTTTTTATTCTTACAAAAGTCAAGGCATATCTTCTCTGCATGCTTAGAGAAAATGTTATCCTTATTATCAGTATATCTCCTTGAAGATTAAAATTAATAAATGTTTCTTCATTACAGAACTTTTTCTTCAACACCCTCAATGGATATCATCAAAAAGGATGTGCTTACAAAGACAGACAACATTTTCTTTCTCTCTAAAGACCTGGAACATACAGGCAATCTATAGAGAGGAACTGCATTTAACATAATTTGTTAACTATGCACACCCTTCACTATACAAAACACCGAAGCTAGAATTTTAATGCCATTCTAGGTTATATGTTTGGACACAGCCACAGAAAAGGACAAATGACCATGATTATTGTTTTTGATTTTACTGCTTATTTCACCTCTATTCATTGTGTAAAGATTATAATGTAGCAAATCAAAAGAAAGAGGAATCTTCACATGAAAGGATGATGAACAAATCTTTAACACTGCAGGAGGCTTTCTTGAGTGAGCAACTAGTACGTCTTCGGGGAGAAAATGCCCCACTGCTAGAAAAAGTAAGTTTATTTTAATTAATAGATCGATGAGCATAATTATGTTCTATTATGAAAAAGGACTGACTTAGTAAAGTATGAGTTGGCTTGACTAGTTAAAGCACACTTGAGAACCCTGAGTCCATAATATTGGCTTGGAGCTATAGGAATGGTTCCCCACGAAACTTTCAGTACTTTCCGCTGCCAAGTAGAAATCGTCTCTCTCGGGGTACTCTGAACACTTCCACACATTAAAATAATAATGCAACCATCATATGCCTATGCATGACCCCGTATATAAATGGGGTCCCTATGTCACAACCATCCAATTATCACCTATGTTATCCCAGTAAGTAATTGGACTTTTATCTCTCTTATTGATTTCTATTGAAATATGAAGTGACTCTTCAAAACAAAAAGCTATTTGTTCAAGGAAATATAAGACAAGAGGAAAAGGGTAAAAAAGAAGCGCATAGGACCTATATGCAAGATTTCTTTGCAAGTTTTGGTAGGTCCACTTGTTCCAAGCACCTACCATAATTGGGAACAGATGAAATGGCTGTCCAGAAGCCTTTGTCTTAACCTGATTTAATCAGTGTGCATTCCTCTGAGCTCACAGGCAGTGTTTCATTCTTTTCAAAGTTTCTTTGTCTGTTCTGGGAATTTGGAGCCTGCCCTATCTGATTAGTTCATCAATAAATGTATAGAGGACAAAAGTACACTTCTACAAAAGAGTTTGCCATTCATCCAGTACCTTCAGTTACGTTACTGTCATTGGACCTTCATCGTGCAGGTCTCCTTTAGGACTGAATTAATGCTTTTACTTCTGTAGCAGAGTATGGGGGAAAAAAAATCAGGGTGCACCAATAATATTCATTAGAAATAAACACTTCTTCTCCCACTATGGCTACAAGTTCCTTACAGAAAAGGATATGGGCAAGGATGACCGAGTATTGTATTGTCAGTTTTCTAAAGAAGGAAACATCTCATTAGAGTCACAAACTGGCATTCTGGGGCTCTGGAGTCAACACCCCGCCACTGCCATAGGTTATACTTTTTTTTTTGCGACTCAGGGAAAAGGCAAACAACATAAGCATGCAGGAGATAACTGCAGTTGTGATACGGACTGCTCAGACACCAGATAATTGTCTTAGACAGAGACATTTGCCTGAACAGAAAATAATACCTTCCCTAATAGAGAGCAGAATCTATTAATGAGAATACTAACTAAATATGAAAATAATTAATTTCCCTTTGAACTAAAAGATGGATTTAATCATTTACTAAAGGGCATAAGTCTGCCTAGAGAGAACAAAATGACAGAGCATTGACTTCCCAATGTTAACACTGAAATTTGGCTATGCAAAGTTCACAGTACAATCTAAAACTGCAGTGATAAGAATAAAGAAGGGTCTTTCAGAGGTTTTCAGATCACAATCCACATGTGCAGATGAGATCATGCTAGCTCTATGGTTTGTGGCAAGAGCATGACAGTAACCAAGACAACAGCACAAATGCTTACTGCAAATTTCTCTTATTAGAGTATACAGAACGTGGTGACCAGCCTATTCTTTCCTCCAGATAAAGCCCAGTCATCTATATCAGCACAAGATCTAATTAAGACTAAGGCTTGTCTCAGCTCATTAACATTAACTCTTGCATTTATCATGCCCAGTTTTAATCAGCTGGTGCATGGTTAGGGGTTCAAACTGGGAAGCAAGGAATCCATAAGTTGTACCACAACACTCAAAAGAAGCAAATCTTAACAAATTCCCTGTGCCAAACTGCACAGGGTAGAAATATTTGTACAAGTAAGGGCCCCCACAGGTATACTGACCTACCATCGATACTCTTCTGCTGCACTATATTGTATTCAACAGATCACTTAAGCATGCATGCTATTCCCCTTTATTTCTGTTAGATCTAAACACATAGTTAAGTCCTCCAAGTTTGTAGAGTGGCATTGCATTCGAAATTGGATGCCTTCTTTATAGGGAAGGATGAAACACCTCTTTCATATTAACCAGTCTTGAACTCTAGCAACTCTGGCACAACCTGAATGCATTTCTGAACTTTGAAATAGGTTCCATTAAATTTCAGTGCACCTCTGCTCTTATTGCTTTCTAGTCAGTTGAATGCTTATCTGTACAAAACCTTCTGAGTTATGTTCATCATTACTTTCAGGTTCATGGCTGCTCTAGCTTCCCTGACAGCATCAGAATGACCTCATTTTTCACATTCATTTGTTCTATCCATAAATAAATTTCTCAGGTCACATAAGTTCATTTCAAAGAGGTGTCTTCTTTTGCTAAGCACCATAACACGTCAGTAATCCAGATGTGTGACGGTCTTCAGCTACCTAATTCATCATTGGACTGTCTCAGCATACACCTTTCCTTTGCACTTACCCACAGGCTTAATCCAACGCTTACTGAAGCCAAAGGGCTTAAGAGAGCCTCTTCCCTTTTCAGCACCCTTTAGATGAGCTGTATTTTCTAACCTGCACTTCTTGATACAAAAAATTACATTCAAGTAAACACGTTTCTGTCTATTCTGGTGACCAGTCATTACCAAATGCAAACCAGTTCTTCCCTTTTGAAAACATAGGTACCATCTGGGGCAACCACAAAAATAATTCTACTCATTTTTTAAAAATACTGTTGCTATTATCTTTTGTTTAATAAGCTCATCACAGGAAACTTACGTATGTGCATTAAAAAGACATTATAAATTTGGGACTCAGTTCTTCTTACTACGAGTTCCATATTTTATTCAGTCACTGTGACAGTGCAGACATAGGGGACAAAATACCAAACCTCAATTTCTTGTATAAAACCATTTCCCTTTACAGTGATTAAATTTCTCTATCAATAGCTAATTATTACCATGTTACAAAAATCTCACAATTGCACTTACAATTCTTTTTTTTTTTTTTTTTCAAGAATCCATATTTTATTGTGTGTTAAGCTACGTCTAAGCTACTGAAGTATTTTTTGGCAAATGTTTTTGAGACAGTTCTCAAAACTGTCTGTATTCTCACAGTAGGTTTTATGAAAGAAATCTTAACACCATTTTACAAGATAGCGAACAGAGGCAAAAGTGAGGTTAACTAAGAGACAGAGGGCATCTTCTGGGGGAATCATATTGTTGCCATTGTAACTGCACAGCCGTACTTTTTTCCTCCTTTTATTTAAAAATCAAATAAACTTTTAAACAAAAAAAAGTTATGGGCATGGCGCATTGCAAGCTTGCAAGCTATGAGATTACTGCATCTCTGCACTTTCTGCCCTAGTGGCGGATTTAGAGAGATGCTAGCCAGTCATAAACAATTACAGAAGTTGATCGGGTGCTAAAATAGAAATGGAGTGGATTTGTTCTTATTTATCCGAGAAACCTGTTGCTCATTTTATTTTTATTTTCCCTGATACTATTCTGCTCCATTGCAATTAAATTAAAAGGCTCAACTGGCAGACAAAATATAACGAGTTATTGCAGTGATATAACCTATCCTGGGAATTGAAAAAGGCTAAGACTTTCTCAGCATGCAGCAAGGTTTTATAAGAAAATTATCCGCAGTTCCTTCTATAATGAGAATTTGCATATCAAATACTCATTAGTTTGGAGTGGTGGGAAAGTGTTTACAAAAGGTCAAATCCATATCCTCTTTCATAGCCATTAAAGAAAATAATTATAACATACTTAGAAATAATTCTAAAATATTTTAACAAAGTATGTTTGGTTGCTACTTGCAATTATCTATCAAAGGTTCCTGGGTTTAAACGTGTGATTTTCAACTCTTCCACAGACTGCATGAAGATTAAGAACCACACATTTAAATACGTGCAAAACTACAAAGATGGAGTCAAATGTCAGAAAGGATATGAAGAAAACCTTACATTTTAGAAGTGAAATATATTAGGAATTCCCAAAGATAACCTAACAGAAAACAAATAAAATTTTCTAACATGCATGAAACGTCTTAGGGAATCAACTGCCCCCTCCCCTCTCGCATTTCAACATAATCTTCCCTGATGTATCCAAATTGTACAACATTTCTAACCTACATCCGTTTAACTATCTTATGCTGTCAATTGTCTGCGTGCACATTCTTTTATTATGATATTGTTAAAGATACAATATTGTCAACCATTTAACTAAGTTAAATTTTAGCAAGTGTGTGGGAAAAACACCTAGCCTGCCTCCACTGATGTTTTATGAGGACACTCAAGCTATCAGCATATTTACAAACATTTTAAACCAACAAGGTCACAGGCTTTTATTATGTCATTAACAGAATCATCTTCCTTTTCTTGCATCAAAGGCAAAACCATCAGACACCTAATTGTCAGACTGAGTTCCCTTCTGCTCATTGCTGAAACTGACTCTTTCTAGTTGCTACTGCTGAAAGTCTCCACATAAAAACCTTAATACTGTCAGCCTTATTTTAGGGTATGTTTGGCTTTATAATGGAAAGTTCTGATTTTTAGATTCTGAAATCTAGAGGCGCACCAAGTATAAGATCTTTTCTATGTGCAGGTTCAAAATACAGTTTACTAACAGCCATTTTAAAAGGCTGTGTATATGGACAACTATAAATAAAGTTAAAAAAATTCTCTATATTTTATAGGTATATAATTTGTGCATATATATTTTACATGTATCTAGTCTTCGCTTGGCAACTGGTGTACTAAGAAATAAGTTTTTAATATTTTACCTCTATAACACCCAATTTACTGCCACTGAACCATGAGGCGCTAGCTAAATGCAGACTAACTTTGTCCAATTCAAGCACTGGCCATAACTGCTAGTATTCATAACTACAGTTAGCACGAATGGGTTTCTTGTCGCTAAAATTACTATGAATTCCCTATTTATCTTTTACCTGAAGCACTGAGCAGATTACAGAGAGACCACAGCAAGGAACTGCAGAAGCCTTTCTGAAGGCAGCTAACAGCCAGCGCCATGTGTCACCCCGAGCAGTAAATCTTCACTCTTTATCATGTGTATATACCCAACCACACTTCCGCCGGTAAAGTACAGCTGGGACCTTTAAGAAAGTCCCACAAGTGAACTGTGTAATGTCTTCTGAAGAGACCACGTGAGCCAACCTGGGCTAGATTTGCCAGAGTAACTTCACAGAATCTAAACACGCCAGACCTGAGCTTAGCCCCCCACCATTCATGCCCACAGCGGATTCTGCAGAGCTACGCTGGTACCTTTTTTCCTTTCCTTTGCAAACCCCACGCTGTAGAGGTCTATGCGCTAAAAGCATTTCTGTTCCTCACTTTTATTCTTCATGGCTCACAAGACTTCAGAGACTTCCCTACTCTCCTCTGTTATCAGAGACACCAAAACTTTTCAGAACAAGAGAAAAACACGTTTTTCACCTAGTGAAGAATTGCCTGCTAAAGGAGTGGTAAAGGAGAGGTAAAGAAAGGCACATTTGGTTTCTAAACTACATCATTAGTGTGAGAAGAATGACTCAGAATATTCTCTGCTGCTGAGACAGCACACACAACAGTACACCTACTGGAATGGTTTCAAAACCTCTTTGCATCTCTTCGCTTTAGTCCTGTTTTCTCCCAGATAGCACAGGCATGTCAGGTGTTTTGAAGACTAGGAAACCTCCAGTTCAGTTCAACGATCACCTACCAGGACCATTATACAGGCTTCTAATTGCTGTGACATACCAGAGATTTTGGCAATAGCAACTAGAACTTTTAACAAGAATTTTCTGGTAAAATAATCTCATTTTACAACATAGCTGGAAGTCCTCAAAAGCCCATGAACCCATGATAATTATTTTATTCAACAATTTACCAACCATTCTGTAGGTCTATACATCTTTCTTCCCACATAACAACCTTTTGAATCAATATGCCACTGGAGTGTCAAAAATAGTTTAAGGATCAATGAGCTATAACTCTCACATTGCTGCAACATCTTTATTTTTCAGTCAGCCGTAAGCTGATCCTTTCCTTTTCTTGTGTTATTTCTTTTCCTTTCATCCTAGGCCACTTGTTCATAGTCCAAACCAGGCAGGAGTCTATGTCAGCTATAATAGATGAACTTGATAATCATTTGCTCTTCTTGACTTGCCAGTTATTTACATCCCCTTCCTAACTCTTCCCCCAGCTTTTTAAAAAAAATGCCATCATAACTAATATTTGAAAGGTCACCTTGGTTCCAAGCCCAGGCCTTTCTACCAACTTAATCAAGAGCCTGTACCCCGAAAAAGGAAAAAAAGGTCTTTCACACCAAATGCTTCTCTTATTTTGCAGACATTAGTAATAGGGCTGACAAAGCTACCTGTTCTTTGCCACAGCCTCTGCCTTTCTGAGGAATGCTGTGCACTGCTGCAAGATACGTATAAAAATTGTGGAGGAGCATATTGCCAAGGAAATACTTACAAACGCCTTAATTTCTGAGTCACTACCACAGGGAGTTTCCAGCTTGCTGGGAATGACTCAAGTGTTTATCTCCCAATTGCAAATTATATCCCAATTATGTCTGAATTCAGAAAGTATCCCCTTTTCTCATTATTTCCTCTCCTGAGTTGAGCTCCACAGCTTCTGTCCCATGAAACTACTGTCTTTATTCTTTTTGCTTTTCTATTCTCTTCTCTAAACAGATCTGATGAGAAGTCACAGCTTCAAATATAGATTGTTAGACTAAAAACAACCACTTTCCCCAAGTACCTTTTGATGCTAATGGGTATCTAAACAAGGATCAGAATTTTTCAGAAATGTTCCCTGCTCTTCAGTTCCTACATGGACATTTACAATCAGACCGTCGTGAGAAACTATCATCCACTTTCAATGCATACACTAGCAGTAAGGCAACAGTGTGCAGCTCCATTTATTTCCATCATCCCTCCAATGCAAATTAATCCTTTTGTTAGGACATAAGTTACTAGGTGCTGTTTGGGAGTCATTTGTGTTTCTATGCAATAGTTTCTGGAAAACTAAAGCACACTTTTTGTATTTCCTCATCTAATATACTGTCAATTTCCTGGTCTTTCTGCATAATCCAAGCTCCGGTGGGCACAAAATATTAAATTTTAGTCTTGTCATATGGATCTGCCCAAGAGAATCCTCCTTTGATTTCAAGTCTATGAAATCTAGAATTCTAATAGCTGTTCAATGGTCAAAATGTAATATATATCAAAATACTTTTGCTTACTTTAATTCTGTCTACTAAGTGTTTTGACTAGCAAATGCAACAGAGGTCAGTACAATATCTTACTATTAGCCTTCAGCAAATATTTTGTCTTTATCAGCATATTTTCTTGAACAATTGTTTTTTTAAGTAAAGTGTAGATTCTCTTCATTTTGTAAGACTGACAATTGGCAAATGACCTTTCATATAATGAAGCAAGAATGACAATAAAAAGGCTAATCCTTTGCAGATAGTAATGAGTTGCAGTACAAATTTGCAACTTAACCTTGGCTGTGAAGAGAAAATCAGAACTATATTATGAGTTGCTAAGCAGAGCCTACTCAGTCTTGTCCTTTGGACGAGCTCTAATAAGTTACATGACCGATTAATAAGTTCTCTAAGCAACAAAAAAGTGGCAATTCAAAGTATAGCGGTCACCTTTGCAAGATTATTGCATAAACTCTGCATCTCAACTTATCTCTGTACACTTCAACTTAGATTCCCAGGGTGCTATCAAAGCAATTATAACCAGAAGGACAATAGTTGTCATTAGGAAAGGCAGACCTGCATGATATTGATCCACTCATGCCTTTGTCCTGCCCCTTCACTGCCAACCTGTCGCCTTCTCTTAGAATGTTCTTGGTGACAAAATACTTGTTCACTTAATTACTTTCATTAATGATGAACCTCAAGCTTCAAAACATGCAACAAAGACAAGAGGCTAATTAGATATTGAGTTGCCTTTATCAGTTTAAGTTCAGTTAATCCATGATTGTTCCCATTCAATTATTTCAGAGAGTATATCTTTTCTTCTTTCATCCAGTGAAAACACTCGTATTTTAGCCCCACTATAGTCGGCCATTTTATGAGGATATCTTTAGAAGATGTATAGAAGATATAAAACTGAAACATATTCCAGCCAAATTAGCGGGGCAACAAGATTACAATGTTCTTAAGCAATTTGAATCCCCCTCTGATCAAAGGGAAAAAGCACAGGTATAAGGGAAAATATAATTTCTTAAAAAGTGCAATAATGCTTTATCTGTCTTAGGAAATCAGATAGCTACCTATTGATATATTTTCCGATCTCTGTAGCACCACATCAACGCCTGTTGGTATTAACCATGCTCCAAAACTGTGAAACCATGATGTGCAGAATTCACCGCTATGATGCTGGTGTCTCCATTCTCTTCTTGTACAGTGTTGCAAGGTTATCTCTAGCACACCTCACCCTTATAGCATTTTTAATATGACAAAAAACATTGAGACTTTCAAAAGTGAAGATACTCAGGTTCCTGCAGAATAGTTCATCCTAAATATCAGCACAGACTTGTAACAATGGATAAAATAACCTTCCGTGAGGAGTAACAAAGTTCTCACTTAGTCACTAAGCTCAGAAATATATTTTGTCTAATACCTGCCTGCTCACAAAAATTCCCACTACCTCACAGAGAATAATACCAGTTCCCTTGAAGGATAATTCACCACTGAACTGCTCCCAGCAGAAAGCACAGGCCAGAACGAGCCAGCTTTTCCTTTTTGCTAACCTATACAGTCCTCCAGATGCATCCTTTCAGCCTTGCACAATTTACATAATCTTGTGTCCTGAGGCATAAAACATATACCCTCAATTTCAGGTTACAAAATCAGCACTCTGGCAGGCCTACAGCCCTGCCAATTTTAAACATTTGGAATTTAAATAACTAAATTTAAGTCATTTAAATTAAATTTAAATAAAATTGTGATGACAATTAAATCAGAAGTACCATATAGTACGCACTAGTGGCCTGGATCAAGGGCTTTAGATCAATCTAATACAAGGAAACTGGATCTAAGCAGCATGTGGAGGATCCTCCTCTACCATCAGACTAGAAAATCATTCCTTGAAGGAGAGTCACTTGTAAGTAAAGACGCAGTTTTGTTCCTGCATCTGTCATTCATTTGGGTTTTTTCTGCCTAACAGGAGCATGGAAATTATGATCTGACACTATGCAGAAGAAAGGGATTAGATTAATGGCTCTTCACCATGCACACATTTAGGAACTAGCTCGAACTCTGTCACCTGCTGAAAACACCTATTAAAATAAAAGGGAAAGAGAAAAATGAAGAGCAAAAAGGGAAAAAAGGGAAGGTGTAAAAAGGGAAAATTACAAGCAAACAGGACTGCAGTACTGTGTGCTGATCTTGTACGTTCACATCCAGTTGTTTCTCACCAAATACACAGCATCAGCCCTATTTATAGCACTGGCTTTCTAAGAGTCCACAGGACTGTGATATACAATTAATAATCCTGTGTTTATATTAGGGAAGTGTCTTCATTCTGACATGAACATAAATATTCATTATTATTTTTGTTCTGTAACTGTAGAGGAGTAGTTCACAGTACTACATTAATATTATTATGCATAATCAAAATCTTAAATGGAAAAAAATAATCCCCATTTAAAACACACAGATCTATCTTCCTTATCTAATAGTCTCTGCAAGGCTAGGAAAGAATAAGTCTCTTCGTATAAGAAGAGGGACCTAAATGACAATGAAAAGAGTTAATAAGAAATAAGCTCTTGTCATGTCTGACTACAAAACACTTTTTAGAATTAAAGAAATCACCACAAAGTATCAATGAGGAAGACTCTAAAGCACTTGGAATTACATCAATATTTAAAAATCACCATTATCTTTTTTCTCTGGTAAAACACAGCCCACATAACTCAGAGCTCTGACAGGAACAAGTTACCCCAAGTCACCATGCGTGCACCTGTGAACAGCAAGGGTCTCTGTGAGTGCTCTTAGCTAAAGTAAAGCCAACCACACTAGATTAATCAGTAGTAAAACAGAGTTAAACTCAAATTCCTTCATTTACCTTGGGTTAAGAGCAAATACATGACCAACTATCAGGCATCAACTCACTCCAGTCACTTATTTGCATGTCTGCACTTTATCCCACTGAATTACATAGATGGAAAATCCCCAAATTAAATAAACATGATAGAAGCAAAAAGGCTTCCCTTGAGAAAAAAAAGGTTAATCAGTTGAAAATGCAGCATGGTTCTTACCACAGACTCATTTAAATATGGTATGTGTAGTACAGTGAAATCAGGCAGATAGAACTTAATTTCCTTATGTTGTATTTTTCTAATTATGAAATGTTTTAACTGTCCCTATCATGGAAGCAGCTCTCTTCAGGGGCTGCCCTACTTTAGACATAATATGCATATGTGGCTCTCTTGAAAACTAACACCACTTAGATTACCTAAATTTGTGGCTATAAACAAACACATCAAACAGCGGCTGAAATTTCTTCAGATTTAGGGTCTTTCTGGGGTTTATTTGTACAATATCCTTCCACCTATCCTGTTTTACAGTCATACTAGCAATAAGTAATGCACCTTTTCGTCCTGGCAGCAATGGTGATTCACTGGAATAATTTTGCATGGTCTGTAAAATACAGCAAAAATCACCTCTCATTAGCAAACATCTTAGAAATCTTCATGGATATTTTAATGGAAACATTATGGAAAAAAATTTTAAGGTTTGTCAGTAACTAAAACCATGTTAGAGGGCATGCCTTAAAAAGGCTGCCTACAACAATGCGAGTAAAGCTCAGGAGAATTAAAACAACAAACAAAACCAACCCCAAACCAAAAAAAACCAAAAACAAAAACAAAAAAACTCTAAGAATCTACTCTTAATAAATTTAGGCAGTAAATCAAAAACTGGAAATGGTATACAAATGAATTTTGTGTCTCACGACCAAAGCTGCAGGGAACAGTTTACCAGAAATTCAAAGTCTGGTGAATAAGCCCCTAAAGGCTCACTTGGAAAAGCTTGAAAAGTGACTGGCATTTTCCCATCAGGCATGAGATGAAAAAGCAAACCTGAGAGCTGCCAATATTTAATCTCTCTACATTTGGAGACTGTGGTTTTTATCTGTAGAGGAAACCAGCGGGGGAGGGGAGAAGCAGAAAGACTTTGTGAAACCAGAACAAACACTGTACAGTTCCATTTTTTTTTCCCCCACAGAGATTTCCTTGCTGACATTAATTAAAATTTCTTTAAGGTTATGCACTTGGAAAGTTTGTTTTCTTCTCATTCTTAAATAGTTTATTCACCATGTGACAGATTCTTTTCTGCTCGATGCATTAAATGCTGCAGGAGAGGGAGAAAAAGCTTACAGAAAGATGCTCATGCCAGGGGTCCAAGCACACGGGTAGGAGCATAACTTGAAAGTCAGAGCGACAACATAAAATATCCAAATATTCAGTCAGGAAATGGCTCAAAAACATTGCACAGGCAGACAGTTCTTGCTCAACTCCTCATAGTTAGGGATGACACCTGAAGGAACTGTACAGTGCACCCAGGCAACAGCTTCATCATCTTCAAAATGTGCTTCCAAAAAGCAAGGGCTATAACACGCAAGCTGTAGCACATCCTACTGTAACAGGTTAAACCACTACTACCCCAGATATCCCTCCTGCTTCTCTGCACTCTCACACAGTAACATTACAAGAACGGTACTTGCATAAATAATCAACTATCCCTAGTTTTCACCAAGTCAGCTATTCTTCACAAATCAATGTGGGATTTCTGGTTAGAAAAAACTAGATGACTCTGTGTGTGTGCTAACCACCAAGAGTCGAGACTGGTGATGGGAGTACCTTAAACAGATCATGAGCTGAGGGTTGTTTGGAATAAGTAGTTAAAAAAGAAAAAAAAAAAAAAAAAATCTGATGTTTCGACAAGTTTCCCAAGTCTGCAGAACTTGGCAGAAAATCTTGTGAGAAAATGTTAGTATTGCCACTGTTTATTTCCCATTAGATTCTGAACGCTGAGAGTATCTCCTTACGCTGTAGTATAGCACAGATAGTTCTTAGAGGAGCCTGCAGGCACTGAGTTTAAGCAAAAGCTAATGTAATACAGATTTTTCACAAGACTGGATGAACAAGGATATCTTACATTTCATAACTGAGTTTTGCCTTTTTAAATGTTAAAAACAAGGCCAAAATATGAAAAAAATGAAATCATGGGGTTTTTTTTTATTAGTGGGGGAATTTTAGCAGTGCTAACTGTAAGATTTATCGGCACCTTAGCAATCTTCTAAATATGTGTCTTAAACTGCCTTGAGGGTGACGGCTGTGGCAAGATCCAGATGAACAAAACAAAGTTGGGTGAGCAGTGTAAAGCCACCCCAGCACAGTGCAGGCAAGTCCTCTAACGACAGGAGGGTGCCTGTTCAACATGTTGAGCTGAGTTGTCTAATCTAGTGCTTTGGTTACAACTGTTCTAGAAAAACATAAAAATCTCTGTAACCTGGGTAGAAGCTAGGGACTATTCCTTTGATCTGTGCCCCAAAACACCTTTATTTTTCTATGTATCTCTTAAAAGCTCTTTTCTAAGTCAGTATCAGTAGAATTATTGTACTGAAGTTAAAAAAATGCATATACCAGACAATATTACATAAAGGTCAAACCAGTTGCAGTGCAGAATCACGGTGCTTATGAAGAACCATCTAAGACAGCTCTACACAAGAAATTTACTACGAGAGATGCTAAACACCTCATATTCTTTTATTCAGAAATATTTTCACATTTTAAACTGGAAAGCAAGTTTGATGTTAAGTGTTTCAGCAGGTTAAAAATATTGGGAACTGTAGTCTGAAAATTTGCTGCAAGCTGCTTTTGTTATTGAAAAATCAAGTCAGCATTTTCTGCAAGGGAAAAAATGTTGTGCTGAAAAGTCTTAACAAGCTTTAGTGAAACCAGGGCACTGGTGGGAAAAATGTCATGAAAACCTAAATCCGGAAGATGAGATATTAATATAATAATATTAATGTTAACTATATTGTCTTAACCAGAGACAGACCTCCCAAGTTTAGTCTTTGCTTCAAATTGGGTAGAGCGGGGACTTGAATCTGCATCTTTGACATGTAAATTGGGTGTTATTACTCCTCCCTATCCGCAGTTAGAGAAGCAGGGTGGGGGCCGTGGTGTAAATGTTCATAATTCTGACAAGAAATTGGATGGTGGACATAAGTAAAACAAATTTTAATGAAATGCACTGGCATTTTCTGAAAATTTTATACTTATTTTGGCAAAATATTCCATCACAGTTCTGAAAATAATTCCCTTTTTCAGACAAAAGACTAAGTAACTTGACAGCATCTTTTGTCTGTTAATTTTAATCTCCTGTATTTTGAGTCAGACTGAATAGAAGAAAACAGCTTAGATGGAAAAGCTAAAGTCAGAGATTTATTCTTTTGCAGTCTGCCACTCTTGTTGACTCATGCCAGTTCAGTCACTGCAAAACTTTCCCAAATCATTGCTATTTTTCTGAATCCTCCAGTCAAAGGCCACTTTGCATATAGTGAGCTCCCAGATAACAATGGCTGGGTAACAGCATGCTATGTTAACAGCATACTATATATTAGTTTTTCCTTACTAAAGAGACATCCCTGAAATCCTTGCTCCACACCACAGTGGAACCAAACACAACTTGCTTAACGTGTTACCATACACAATGACACCACTTCCACAGTAATGAGCGTGTGACACAACGATTAAGGTTTCTCCATATTGCTCTCTCAGACATACTTTGATCAAACCACTACAGGTGACAGACGAGTGTTACTCTGCCCTAATTTACAACATGTCAACCGGAAAGACAATTTTCTGCTTATTGTTAAAGGTGTCTGAACAGAGCTCACCAGAAACCGCCTGGAGACATAGGCTTCATTTGAAGGCAAAGTTTTTGATTACTAATTATGTGGCTGGAAATTCTAAACACAAACCCAGTCTAAAGTCTGCTCAAGTATACTCTTAATTGGCCAATACTTCATCAGTTAATACATGATTTCACACTCCCACAGAATTGTGGCATTGAGTATCAATGATATGCATGAACTGCGATGGATTAAAGACAGAACATGTTACACACTTTAGAGTCTCATAAAGTATTGTTGTGCTGTTACATCTATCTAGCCAGTAAGAAGTGTGCTTTGACAGAAGGTAAACACAGTGATATGTACTTTCCTCCAAAGGACTACCAACCATTAATTAAAATGGAGTTTTGCATATCAAAATCTGTAGAAAATACAGATTTAATTCTGCGAACTACAATCGATTATGATTTGGGTATGTCAAAACCTCATCATGCCTTTCAGTAGCCAGCTGTTGGAGGGTTCAGTCATACCTGTTCAGAGGTGTGTGTTGACACTTAGTTAATTCATATCTTAATGTTTTTATAAATCATTATTAGATTTCCCAAATAAAGGTATCAAATTAACTCTAATTTTTTATTTCATTTAATCTGCATTTAATTTAATCTGTAACCCTTCAGGTACGCAAAAAGCATCACTGAAAGACAGGAAAAATACTT
This sequence comes from Morus bassanus, assembly GCA_031468815.1. Classification (NCBI taxonomy): domain Eukaryota; kingdom Metazoa; phylum Chordata; class Aves; order Suliformes; family Sulidae; genus Morus; species Morus bassanus. The sequence continues at coordinate 13,370,883 of CM062583.1, forward strand.
TAAAATGAATTTACGTATTAAAAAACATTGTCTTCATCTACTGTCTCAAAAAATGGAGAATACCTAACTATATCATCAAATTAAGCTCCCTTCCACACAGGCTTTTGTTTCACCATCAGTATCACATATGTCCTAATGCCCAAGAACTGCTCAGCTACCAGCACATAACATTTTTATCAGGTCCAGGCTCCTCTGTGAAGACAGAATATCAGCTTTTCCTCAGTATAACAATGTTACCTGTTATATCTCATTTTTCTAGTACCTTTTCAACAAATAAATCAGGCTATCGTTTACATGTATAACATAATTCTGTAAGTGGGCATGCAATCCCCATTGGAAATACTCAGTAGAGAGAGAAAGTGAAATAAAACAGAGAATTTAAAGCATCTTTCATTGAGATGTTAAAAAAAAAAAAGTAGCAAACATTCTACTTATATTTTGTATGTATTCAGCAAACACTGATTTAACTAGCAGCACAAGGAAAAAATCCTGGTTTTTTTAGCTGTCAAGTATCTACAACTTCTATTAAACGTTCTTGGGGAATTTCAGGGAATTTCACTAGCTATTATTTTTTAAATGTTTGTGAATCTGTGAAAGAATGACAGAAGAGAGAAACTCAGTGGAAAGCTGCAAAGAACCATCACACCAAGTCTGAACTGGGAGTACAACCCCAAGATTTGGTAGGAAGGTTTTTAGGCTGAATAATGGATAAAAGCTGGAAGAGGAGAAAGGTGGAAGGGGAGGGGGAGAGAAGAAAAAACAGCTACTATTGATTTAATTTCTAGTATTGAGTAGTTATCTGTGAATTAACTGCGTAGGTTTATATTTTCTTTTTTTTTTTTAATTTTTTTTTTTTATTTTATCTGAGGTAGTAACAAAAAAACCCCAAACCCAGATTGTTACCAAATTGATTATGTTACAACCTATCTACGTTGGAAAACATCTCACCCTGTAGAGATCAATCTCAGGTTTGAAAAATTACTTTCAGCAAGTACTCTTCTACATGACTCCACCCTCCACAATCTAATCACATTGACATGCCACAGAGTATTAAGAAATTCATCTATGGCTGTAAACCTCTTAAGGGGGGGGAATAAAACAGACAAAGGGGAATTAATTTTTTTTTGACTGCATACAAGCAACTTCAGTACTAACAACTTGTTTCTATCTGTCAGCACAGAGTGCAGAACTTAGCTGAAAGAACAAGTAAAAAACAGCCAAGCTTCTCATGCAGATCAGTTCATTATTATAATCATAACAGAAATGGGACAAAAGCTGGAGATATTATAAGGAGGGCTATTTTGTGATACTGTGAAGATACTGTAGGGAAGTCTGGGTTTACTGGTTTCTATCCATTTAGTGGAAAAACTGCTTCAGCAATTTGATGCAGAAGGGGTCCATTCCAGATGGAAGCCAGCCAGTGTACATTTATAAAAGGATAGGTAAAAGAAAAAAGGTAAAAGCAAATGAATTAAAAGAAAAAGAAGGCTAAAACAAATTCTAAACTTCCTGCGTGTACAGATGAATACTGAGAAGATTAAATAAATATATAAATAAAATCAGTGAAACATTTCAATAATGTTCCCAAATTGTTTGTCTTTGACCAGCCGTTTCTTTATGTTTCGCAATCCCATGGTTTATAATTCACATTCAAAGAGCATTTTATGAGAAGCGGTTTGGGGGTTTGCTACCCAGTTGTCAGTGAAAAGAGACGTTGAGTAAATTAGGCAATCTCGTGGTTGAAATCAATCACGAACATAGATTACGCAAAGTGTCAGTCACAGAAAGCAGTTATTGAGACCCCCACATGATTGAAGTTGATTAGACAGAAATGTTTTCAGTACAGTCAATGGGAGTTTTGAACATTCAGCAACTCAGTGGGTCAAGCCTCAGCTTTACCGAGACTAGCTTTTCCCTATACATCACATTAATAGAAAAACAGCACTGTAATCGGTACAACCACTACAGACAAAAGGAAAAGGACATAACTAAGATTAATCAACACATTGTGTTCGTAAACAAATTTTTGTCAGTAATCTGCACCTGTTTGTTTTATTCTTATTTTTTTAAGAACTGCTCTAAGTGGGAGTGGTGGGAAATGTCTGTGTTGTGATGGCCATAGTTAAATCTGATTCCATGTGCAAGACCCTTAGATAAGCCTATCTTCATTACAGTCTGCAGGAAGTGATAAGAAGGACCTTGCTCCTCTCTGTTCACATTCCTAGTATATCGCTACTTGTGTGTGGAAATTAGTTCCTGATTAAACAGCTTGATGAAACAATTCCCAGCTAATGTGACTGCACTAGCTATCAGATTATATTTGTGTTCCCATTAGCAGGACTTAACTTTTCCTCCAGATCTTTATAGGTAAAAAATCAACAGTATGACAGTCTAATAAAATTGCAACAAATTAACCCAATCATCTGTTTCTAAATAGTGAGGTAACACCTCTCTTTTCCTGCAAAGCCTTTTCCTATTCCTTCTACTGCGGTGGGTAGGATTTAGATTGGAGCACAGAGTACGCTACCAACTAGAGAGTTCAGGTTGTTCAGCCTGGAGGAGACAAGGCTCCGGGAAGACCTCACAGCAGCCTTCCAGTACCTGAGAAGGGGCCTAAAAGAAAGCTGGGGAGGGACTTTTTACAAGGGCATGTAGGGATAGGATGAAGGGTGATGGCTTTAACCAAAAGAGGGTAGATTAAGATTAGATACTGTTGTGGTTTAACCCCGGCTAGCAACTCAGCCCAACACAGCCGCTCGCTCACTCCCCCCACCCCTGTGGGATGGGGGAGAGAATCGGAAGGGCCAAAGTAAGAAAACTCGTGGGCTGAGATAAGAACAGTTTAATAATTAAAATAAAACAGCAATAATAATAATAATAATATAATGAAAAGAAAAATAATGAGAGAGAGAGAGATGAAACCTTGGAAGAAGGAAAAAAATAAACCAAAACCCAAACAACAAGTGCTGCAACCGCTCACCACCCGCCGACCGACGCTGCCAGTCCCCGAGCCGCGATCGCTGCTTCCCCCGGCCAACTCCCCCCAGTTAATATACTGGGCATGACGTCACATGATATGGAATATCCCTTTGGCCAATTCGAATCAGCTCTCCTGGTTGTATCCCCTCCCCTCCCGACTTCTTGTGCACCTGGCAGAGCATGGGAAGCTGGAAAAGTCCTTGACTAGTGTAAGCACTACCCAGCAACAACTAAAACATTAGTGTGTTATCAACATTATTCTCATACTAAGTCTAAAACACAGCACTATAGCAGTTATAGTGAAGAAAATTAACTATCCCAGCTAAAACCATGACAGATACAAGGAAGAAATTCTTCACTATGAGGGTGGTGAGGCACTGGAACAGGTTGCCCAGAGTAGATTGGAGGTGCCCCATCCCTGGAAGCGTTCAAGGCCAGGTTGGATGGGTCTTTGAGCAACCTGGTCCCGTGGAAGGCGTCCCTGCCTGTGGCAGGGGGGTTGGAATTAGATGATCTTAAAGGTCCCTTCCAACCCAAACCGTTCTGTGATTCTATGATTCTGTTTTATCTTTTTTCAAACAAGACCATCAGTCTTAGGACTTAGGTAGGCCTGACTTTTTTATATTTTAATTACAATGTAACTCTCTGTAGAGCTGACCTGTAATTATACCAAAATGTTTATGAAGCGTGAAGTTAAGTCCTGAGTCTCTAACACATTTAGCAGAGCACCATATGCTTACAGCCCTTCTTCCTCTAACGATAGGATTGGTTTCTCAGGGAAGATAAATCTGGTCCTGTGTAAAGAAAATTAAGAGGTGCACAAATATCTCTTACCTAAGTATTGCTTTGGTCAAAGGGCTTTTTATTTATCTCTATTTGTTTTTTAAATGACCGCTATCAGCGGCAGCAGAGGAAAACCTCAGCATAATTTGTTCAAGGAATAGAGCTTTCAGACCTGCTGGTTTCTTAAAACGTAAAAGCTTGTTGGAACAAAAAGAACACCCTGACATCAATAAAATAGGAAACACTAATCCAATAATTCCCTGCTTTGAAATACTAAACCAAAAGAAAGAAAAAGAAGAACCTCAAATGCAACCCTCACATAAAGCCACCGATCTATAAGTGTAACCACAATCCAGCGCTGCCTTCATCGGTTAGCAGTTTTACACCATGTTCCTCTCCAGTAGTAAAAAGCTGAGTCTTGTTAATGCAGAGGAATTAACACTATAACTGATCAAACTGAGATCTGTTTCCTCCTGATCTATGAAACTGATATTCTTCTCACTACTTTTATTTCTAGTCTTAACCCCACACATGCTTGAACCTTGTTAAAAATAGCTGCCAATTCGTGTGTAGCATAGCATCTAGAAAAAGAGAACTGGCATTATACAGAAATTGTGTGTGTGATCACAAACAATACCACATCCTTGTGGGATCATTTTTCCCTTTAGAAGGGACATCCTAGAGTCAGAAATACTTTCACTATTATTGAAGTCCTTCCTAAGGTTTAGAGCGTTTTTCTTGTCTTGTTGATAGAGCCAAGATTTCTTTGCAAGACGCAGGTCCTGCTGCCGTGCGGGGTTTTTGTTTGTTTGTTCATTTTGGGGTTTTTGTTGTTGTTTTTTAAGGCAAGATTTGTCCTTGTATGGTTTCTCTTCTGCTTTTCTCCAGAAACCACTCTAAAAAGTCTTTGCAACTGTTTACTGTGAAGAGCCCTGTCATCCCTCATTCTCTCTGATCCCAAGGTTTACCCAGTTGCCCCTATGACCTTCATGGGAGCATCATAAAGCACATAGCTCTAGAAAATAAAGTGATAAACATTGTAAAAATATATCTTCTTTCAAATTTCCTTTTCTGATAAATTTCTGCTACCCAGATCATGGAAGCACTAACACACTGGGTCTCCAGAGCACAGGGCTCAATTCTTGGTTCTGCCACTGAACAGATGGGTCACCTGGAACAAGCCATCCTTCTGTGTGCCGCAGACATCTCTGTTTTAATAGAAAGGAAAATGTATACCTGCATCGTTTCAAGAGCTCTATGCATATGCTAAATACTATTTTTCAGTTATTAAAATTATGATAGTTTCCTGTATTTGTACGGCCAACATTTATCTATAAAAATTATGGTATGTTGCAAAATGTATGGTTTTGATTTCAGATACACTAGGTACATCATCAGCATTTGACTAAAAAGATTACTCTGTGGTTACAAAATAGCTTTACCCTAAAGACTTTTTTTTTTTTTTAAACAGGAGTTAAAATAACAGTTTTGCTTGGTAGAAAACAATTATTATCTAGCCACATTTACAAGGATAGATGCTCTAAAGAAACTTGAGGTAAAAAAAAATATATAAATATATATATTTATAGCTCTGACCTGCATAAATACTTTTTCTTAAATCATTAAATGCTGAACATTTTGCAACACAGGTAAATATAACAAAAGCATACGGTTCAGTACTGTGTTATAGTTATCCATACTGTTTGATTATAAAAGGAACTTAACAGGGACGTTTTTTTTTTCCAGTATCACTCATTGCTGCTTAAAAAAATACACCTTTTGATGTGTTTCTCTGTGATACACCGCATAATGTAGACATCCACTAGCAATGTCTACAAAGACTTGGATTCGGAGCATGGAGATGTTGAACGCTCTCATTTTTGAAAGATGAATTAGAGCAGATCTTAGAGTAGATCATGTCATCCAAAAATTGGTAAACTAAATAAAAGTAGTAATCAGGAACTGGTAAGTAACCCACATGACTAATCAGTGAACACAAGAAAATAGTCAAAGAATATTAGGAAGTAAACTTTGTCAGTAAATGTTGAAAGCTTTTCTATTCCCTTCTACTACCCTTATTCTAGACACCTTTGTGCACAGTATATATGAAAAGGATGAAGTGAGCTAGCATTAGTTATTCATCAGTATTTCACGTCCATGAGTAATTCATTTCATGACTCTCTAATGGCAGCAAATTGCACTACTGCTTGGTATTAACTGTCAGTTTTGTTTTGGAAATGGTTTTATTTACAGGTTACTGTAAAATGCGTCTGTTTGCTCCTTATGTTCCTACAGCACATTTGAAAGTTAATTATAAGAAGAAACTAAAGCTAGTGAAACAATAACTCAGTGCTGTTGAACAAGGACAGGCCATTTGAGAAAAGCTGTTTTCCAGCAAACTATGATCCATTAACATAATAGGAACCGCAAAGCCAAGGCAGCATCTGTCACCACTGGTAAATCATATATTTATATTGGGAGATAATTCAAGAATGATGAGGGCAAACCACAGCAAGTGCCTCAACTAGGTTTAGAAAAGGTGTGAGATTTGTGAAATACTGCACATTTACCTAATATTAGCTTTTAACATAAATCACACTAATACTAGACAACCATGTCCTCCAATAATCCACCCACAAAATTATTTTCTCTATGTCCAGGTTGTAATGATGCAGAATAGGCCGCTTCAGAATGAAAGCATAAAATGTTAATGTGCTAAATGAAATAGAGACTTGAGAGTCTTGGGATCAGAAGTATTTCCTTGGGATTCAAAAGACATGGACTAAATTCCAAGCTTTTCTCTGCCCCTTTTCCTAATGCTACCTTTAGAAAGAATACAAATCCTTTTTCTGCTTAGACTATTGAACTTCTGAACTTCTTTAGTGATGGATTGTCTCCTTCTACTGCATTAAGTCTCCTGAGTAGAGAAGTTAAATACTGAAATCAAGATAACTCTAGATAGCAACATAACTAATGCACAACCCCAACATATACCGGTCTTTAAGTATTTGCAGAGTATCTCACTACTTAGACCAAAGCTGGAAAAAACTTTTCTATTCAGACTACAGACTGATACACCTCTAGATGTTAAAGTGGCATGCACCTTGATTTTTTTTTTTTTTTACAGTTCTTTTTGCTCCTGCTTTGTCAGATACCAATATGCTGATAGGATGATAATTCAAATGTTTTCCCACTTGGAATACGCATTGCCACCTGAAGACAGCAATGAGGTATCTCATGGGTGGCAGTAGCACAAAGATTCCCTACAAGGCTTTGCAGATCCTGAACTGGAAACACCATGTCAAGGGCCAAGCAGATAATTCAGTCTCACTTCCTACTTATTTAATTATAATTAAAAAAGCATTTACACATATAAATATGTTTGCATGCATGCTTACTTACAAGGGCATAGTTTAGAAGTTTGTTCACCAAAAACAGATTAACACAGTCGGTAGTTATACCACATAGACACGCGGAACAAAACTTCCTACATTACACTGGTTCTGAAAGACACATTTAGGACTACTTCTGAAATAAAATCAGGTACATGAAGGAATTTGATACCCGGTGTGTTTTGAGAAATGAAACTTCCAAAGGAAATTCATTGGCCTACTCTAATACTTTTATCTTGGTTCAGGCTTCAAAACTAGAAAAAGTGTGAAGTGCAGTTCCTTTTTGGGTGTCTCCTACCTCAAGACTGATGACAGGAAGTGGGCCAAAAAAAGCTACTGCCAGCACTTCTTTGGCATGATACTTGCCTAAAACGTTTGCAAGGTTAATGTGTCAGGAAAGGGCAAAGGCACCTCATTTGCTAACCTCTTCATGACTACAACTCAAGAGACTCAGCAATCCAGGTCAATCACCATATATACTTGGCTTTCAACAAATGCTTGCTGGCTTTTACATTGTTAAAGGATTAATATAGTATAACTGTGCTAATTACATGACATGAGCCATTTAGCTTTATTCTTACCAGCTGCATACAATGGTATATTCTTCACAGATAGATGATTTCTCCCTTCTGACACTATATGGGGGTTTACGTCATATGGTATCATTTGTTGTTTTGCATCTATCACAGGCAAAGAGGTTTATTAAAAAATAAATCACTTCAGCCTTCCTTTTTAATATTGCTGAAGGAGAAAAGAGAGGGGGAAAAAAACTCCAACAACTGACAGCTCAGAACCTTTAGCAAAATTAATTTATGGCATGAAGTTGCTGCTTACGCTAAAATCCACCTTTTAAATCAGTGTATATTACAATGGTGCACATTGATTATCTGTTTTGAAAAGGCAACATGACCCAAACATCTTCTAGCCTTTATTCACTGCTCATTCTGACATGCAAGCACATGGTTTAGTAATAGGATTATATTTATATCAATCCTATTACATGATCGGATTACAGTTCCTGATCCCAGGGATGCTTTTCAGCCCTAACAAGGATTTTACATTCTGCGTCTTTAAGGACCAGCAGTTTCTGTCTGTGAGCATCTTAGCTTTGAAGTAGTGCAGATACAAGTGGATACTGAATCAGGTAGCAGAGATGTATATAGCTTGCATATATGCTTATTATATTAATTTTGTGAGTTCTGCTAATATAATTTACTACTTTTGTATTGTTGCTCTGTTCTTATTAGCCTAATTCAGGTAATTAAAAGCTACCTTTGGCAGGCTATATTTCAAGAAGAACAGACAGGGCACTCCAGACACAAAGGCTACAGTATCTTTTCCAACACTCTTCTCTTGTGATAAAAAACAGTTTATCCCTTCTTTTTATACTTCAGTCCCCATCTTGCATACTGAGACTTTATATTGCCTCCACCTAAGAGGAGTTATCTTTTATCATATCAAAATATGGTCTAAGTCCTGTTATGTCATAGAAACAGACTTACCTATCCAAGTCATAAAAGTGCTGGTTCATGGAGTGTGGGGTGGTAAGAAAGCCTTCACTATTTTAGACCATATATTTGAATAGATAGTAACGCTCATGTTCATTAAATTTTAAAACCTCAGTGCTGTCAGGATTGTGTTGTCAAGATAGAACAAGTATAAAACATCCTAATGCTGTTTGGTCCGGCCCATCTGGAAGACACCACTTTGCTATAAGCATCCTATTAATCTTGCTGGAGACCTAATTTTTACAATGCTGCAGTACTCTTCAGTCATGTGTTTTCTTTCCACTGACATGGGTTATGGGAACAATTCAGCATGATTACCAGGATAGCTTTGCTTTTACAAATGACTGTTTCATTGCTTTTATGGTTAAGAGAATATACCCTGATGGAAACAACAGGAAAGGATGAAAGCTGATTATAAATCTCTGTGTTAGCCCATTCTGAGTCAGTATTGAAAATAGGTCTGAATTGAGGACAAGAAAAACTCTTATTACATATCATGAAAAGACTCACAATTGATTACTAGCGCTCATATTGACATCGTGCAAATCCTTCCCTCGATGGCTCAGAGAGAAAAGTGGTACAAACTCTCTTCTGTTAACTCCAAGTCAAGTTTTCCTTATGACAGTGATATTAGGGGAAAAAATAGAAGAAGAAAACAATAAGAATCACAGATGATAAAATGGGCAACAAGTTTACCATCATGAATGTTGACGTATTAACAATTAATATGCACATACATAAATAGTGACAGATTTCAAAGCTTATCGCAACACATTATGCAAACAGGTATTCTGCTGTGGTGGTACCCAAGACCCCTTCCTTCCAGTTTTCATTAGGCTAAAACTTAGCTACTCAAAATGAACTAACATACTCTGGCAGGCTAAGCCTCAGCCCTAACTTAAAGGGATATTAAATACAATCTTCTCCTCTCTCGAAAAAAACAAAACCTCTTTAATCATATGTAACATATTCAATTACACTTGGCAAGCATTTCAACCTATAATAAGAATTAAAATCTTTAATGTTTCAAAGGTACATCCATCAAGCAATGCAAAAGACCTGTGGTCTAGTTTCTATCTTTAAACACCTGAAAGATAGTCTCATGGAGTTTATGCTTGAAATTATGATGTATTTAGTACTTTCTTAGGGGTTTAATGAGATTTTTTACTTAGTTATATCATAGAAAATTATAATATAAAAATAAGTGTTACACAACTGCCTTTCAGGTATTGATTAAAATATTTTTCTTTAATGCTAGTCACTTGCTGTTCCTAGTTTTGCCCTAGTATAGATGTAGAAAGGACTAAAAAAACCAAAAAGAGTGGATTTTTTTTTTTTTTTTGTTTTGGTGTGGAGGGTTTTTTTGGGTGGGGTTTTTTTGTTTTGGTTTTGGTTTTGGTTTTTTTTGTAAGGAATGTATGTGTTCTGCAAGAATTTGTTTTGCGATGTGATATACAGAGAGAAATGGTTCACACATTAAAAGTGTGGGAGATCCACGCAAGAAGAGCTTAACTGAAAGTCTAGTGAAATAGAAAGAAGATGAATCCACAAAAGGATCATTTGCTTGTGAAAGTACCTAGCCTCTCCCAGCTGAGAAAAAAATGGGACCACATTTTCCCTGAGAGCAGTGTTCTGGCGCTCTAGTTCATTGAATTATTTTAGCTCAACTTTTTCCTTAACTATTTAATCACATAAAATTCAGAATCCAGAATCTTCTTTTAAATTCAGAAGCATTTGTTTAAAAATAATCACATTGCTGATTAGATGTGGACAAAATTTGCAGTTACTGGTGAATTTGCCCATCTGATACTTACAATATTTTGCTTTAAAATAAAAAAAAAAGTTGGTGAGCTGAGAGATCTAAATGCCTGCACAGCAGTCTTGGCTTATGTCTGCTTCCCATAGTCTCAAACTGTGAATTGGACATGTGATATATACTACAAGATAGTAGCTATAACTTGAGAATTTAATAGCATAGAATCAGGTCAACACATTTTGGGGGGGAAAACTGCTTACAGTGCAGGGCAGCCAGTAGCCATGATGACTTGCCAGATGTGATCCTGCTCACTGTAACACATTCCCCATATCAGCACTTATTATTAATCAAATGTTACAAGAAGCTGCCTGCAACAGCACTCTGCAACCATGATTAATTAGCCAGTAGGTTTTAAAGGGAACTAAGTCACTTTTTCACAGCCTAGAGTCTCTAGATTAAAAAATTATAAGTACAAATGTAGGACTGCAGCATGTCAGCTCCTCAGCTGACTGCGTCCACCCTGAATGGCAGAGGTGCATGTCAGGCAAATTAAATGTTCTTTCACTTCGCATCCAGAAGTACTGTAGAGAAGCGGCACTATATGGTGCTGATTTGTCTCTGAAGAGTCAACAAACAATGATAATGCTTCGTTTTCTGAAAAGGATAGGCTCTCCAGTGAGAGGATAGGGCCAAAACTTGGTAACTAGTGGCAAATATCTGCAATTTAGACCAAGTGTTTAGCTAAATTTTTTATCAGAAAAAAATTAAATATCTTAGACTGACATAAATGACGATTCTGCCTCACTAAAGTCTGAATAAAAACTGAAATTTGGCCTTAACATATTGCTGAATAGCCATACTTTACCAGAAAAAAATTGTTAACAGTTTTATATCCTTTATAATGTAAGCAACAGAAATACATGTTCTAAAAGCACTTATTAATGAAGAAAAAAGAAGTCATGTCACATCCAGTTAAAAATTAGCCATTCTAGTTCCAAAAGTTAATTACATATCTAAGCTTCACAAAAAATAATGGTATTGCTACAAAATGACACTTTTTTCTCTGGAATTACATTATTTGCTGTTATACACAATTGTCATAGTAAACGCTAAGCTATTTACTGAAATATCCAGGAATGGTCAGATTTTTATTAAATTAATCAATTAGAATTTGGAATAACATTTAGTTAAAAAAAGTTATTGTAGTTCAAGTCTGAAAACGTTCCATAAGTACTCAGAAAGGGGAAAATACGTGATCTGTATTACCAATCATGTATATCAAACGACCCACCAAAAGAGGCAAAGACATAGAAAGCTGAAATAAATGAGAAGTGCAAACAAGGATACGTAAAACAAAGGAAGGAAGGGATTCTAAGAGGAAAGGAAAGAGAAAAGAGCTTAAAGTAGAACAGAAGTGTTCTCTTGGGAGGCTTTGATTTCTAGCTTGCCTAGATCTTCACAACTTAAGGCGGCAGGTGTCACCAGTGCAGGAGGAGACACAACTCCTGGGGCTCCTTCGTTCCAGCACAGAGCGGGAATATTAAGAGCACGTGACTTGTTCCTAAAGCAGGATTATCTTTGGCACCTTTAGCGGCCACTGCCTAATCCCTGACATGGCATTATCACTCGTCATTACGTAGCATTTGACAAGCGCAAGAGCCACGCTCAAAGCCATGGCTCATAAGCCACAGGTCCTTCCCAAATTAGGGCATCAAACACATCCAGGCTTGGTTAATGATCCATTATTATTATTATTATCATTAAAATAGATGATAGAACTGTGGGCACTGGACTACTAACTTTGGTACACAAGTCTAATTCCTACCTCTGTCAAATACTCTCCGAGATGGGTCTCAGTTTCCCCTCTGCAAATAGGACATAATACTACCTTCTTTCCTATCTTTTAATTTTTCTTATCTCATTCTATTCATCATGTCTTAAAGTTTTTAGTATGCATATGCCAGCATTTGGCCAAGCCCACTGAGCTAGAATGTGGTTAGAGTTTCCAGGACAAGTTTCTTAGGAGTCAGCATGAGGTTGAATCCCAACATCGCAGACACAAAGAAAACAGGAAGGAGTAGAGTCAAACACCAAAGGGTTTATGCGCTACATCATTATTGTAACATATTAAATAAATACAGATATGAGCAGCCACTGGTGGCAAAAAGGGAAGACATGGTAACAGGAACATACACACAAAATAATAATAATATTAAATTCCTTTTCTACCAAGCGTGTAAGGGATGGAGTAGCATACACAACTGCAGCAGCCTTAGGAATTAATTATCTATTTTGAATGCTCACATTCCTTTAAGAAGCCCTTGAATGAATGACATGGTCCTGATTGTGCTGAAGGCGAACACTTAATGGTTTTGAACACATTTTAAAAAATTAGTAACTGAAGTTTGCTTTGTAGCAAAAGTGTCAACCTACATATGTTAAGAGCTGTCAAAGAAAGATACCCAATAGGAAGCACCAGATAATCTCCGTGAGCACTATTTAAACCACAAATGGTTGTGCTATAATCTTTCTATGTTCTTGATAAGAGCTGTTTCCAAACTGCCAGACATCAGTTATAACTCACATTGATGTTTCACAAAGTAATACACTTGCTATCACTGAGTACAGCAACTTTATCTGCAAGCACAGAGCATATGGTATAAAATTACTTTGTAAGGCATGTAGCATTCTACACAGTTCCCATTTACCAGTATGGAATTAACCAACAGCAACCAGAAGAACAGAAATCAACTACTAATTATCCCCTTCTGTTTTCAAATTAAAATTTTCACTTATTACTAAAATGCGGACATGCAAGAACCAAATACATGCTCCAAATAAAAAAAAACCAAGGAGGGGGGAGAGTTATAAATGTAGGATATAGCTTAAATACATGTTAATTCACTGTTGCAGAATTTACCATCAGCATTGCTATGAACCCCTAAAACTAGAAACTCCAGTTGGAGAACAACTGCTGTGGTGCAGGTAGGCAAGTACTGCTTGCAAAAGAGTTTGAGTAAAGCTGGCTTGCGCACTGCAATCCCCACCCTCGTATTCCTCTGCCCTACCAGCGCTGTGGACTGCGTGTGAAGCAAAAAACCTGCCAGGGTTAGGGCTTTATTCGATGACCTCAGTGAGCTTGACGTTGGAATCAATACGTTTGGCAGCAAAACTACTGGCAGAATTTCTGCATGTCAAAGAGTCGTCGAGTGTCACCATGCAACTGGCTGCGACCCGCAATCAGTGAGACTGCCGCAAAGTGCTGGCTGTTGGTCAGGCAGCACATACACTGTCCCACCCATCCTACGGTGTTGACTGACAGCAAATGTGGTAGGTCAGCATCCGCTGGATTAAAGGCCAGCAGTGTAAAGGCCTGGCCTTTACATTCTATCTTACAGATAGTGATCTAATCTTCATATCTCTTTCAAGTACTAGCCCAGAGGATCCTTGAAGATCCACCTCTGTGATTATCACTTTGAATTTAGGAAGTAGTGAACTATACTGACACATCTTGATTCACTATCCTAATTACTGCTTCGTACCCCTGGGTCTTTTACTGACTATCATCCTATTTCTCATATTTATGTGGACATATTTTTATACTTCTCAGAATCCAAAAGCGTTTTCACAAATTAGAAGTGCACAAGAACATTTTGAGAGAAGGAAAATGAAAGATGCCTTTGCTTGCGTCTAATACCGCCTTATTTCTCCAGGAGAAGGAAAAAAAAATTCAACAGCAAAACCCGTTAATAATTTTATTCAGATACCCATTTGTGCATAGTACAAAAACATTCATTTTGATAGCTGGCCTCTACTCCAGAAAATGGAATCACACTCAGAGTGCACAACTGCAAGGTTACATCCTATCGGGCCCCGGGCAATACATAACACCATAAGCAACCTCACTGACCTTGGTGGCAGTTGGCATCAAACTGATTGCTCAAGGCATTTAAAAAAATCAAAGCAATTAAGATTTGGAGCCAATAAGAACTCTGAATTTCATTTTTTCATGGAAATTCTGACAATTCAGAACTACTTTTTAGGCCACATGGGAACATATTAGTATTCTCAGACTCCCTTCCTTACCACAGAGTCAAAATCCATGCCCCCTCTGCTTTGTTTCAAATAAAGAAAAAAAAAGTTATTGCCACTTTATTACATTGCACAGTAGCAGTGCATCATACGACATGTCAGAAAGGACATCAGTTACCATGGTATGACACTGGACACATTTCAACTTTCTTTCATTTTCTATAAAAATTAATGACAATGGCTACATACAGATTATATTTTCACGATTCAAGCGTTTTATTTCGTACCTGAATGAAGGAATTTGACACTGAAAAACTGAAACATATACACTGACAAAAACATTGGTGCTGACTAGCCCCTGGTTAGAAAGCTAGTGCTATTAATATTTCATTTTCACAGGCAAGAAATGAACCAAAACCCCATCCTTAGAGAAACACAGCGTTTTGGAAATTTTCTTTTTTATCTGTTCATTTTCAATGAGTGTCGTGTTTTTATTTCCACTCCAGAGACCACTCAGCTTCGGGTGATCACTAGTGTGTGCTCAGGGGCAGGACAGGAGTGCTTGGGACAGGACAAAAGTGGCAGAGCTGGTTGGGGGCGGCTTTCGCAGAGACTGCCTAGCACCGGCTCTAGCAAGTCTGCTGCTTTCCTGCCCAAACAACCAAGGCAGTTAAAATAATTCCTTATCAATAATAAAAATAGCGATGCAATAATACATGCAAACTAAATATTAATCAATCTGAACATAGTATCACCTATTCTGACACTGCCTGAAGAGAAAACCAAATCCATATACTTAAGTCCTGCTTTCCAACCCATATGCCCCCAGCTGGTTGCCAGGCAACCAAAAAAAAAAATATCATTGTGCATGTGAATCAGGAGTGGGTAAAGAAAACACAAACACACAAAAGAAACATTTGCAAATATTGCGAACGTCCTCTCCCAAATGGTTCCTAGCACTTGCGTGCCCTGAGCTAAGCTTGCTGCCAGGTGGGCCCGGGGCAGGAGATAGGTATATCCGTACTGGTGTGCAGCAGCCCACATGTATGAGTTCCCGACAAGTTCTCCTGCAGATGTTTTGGAATTAGCTCATTAAAAGACAACATGGATCAGGCAGCTCAAGTCAATAAGGTGGCCAAGCTATTGAACCCGGTTAGGGGGTGTAGCCACGCTTTCCAGAGGAACAGAGCAACCCCAGAAGTCAGATACAATTTGGTTTATTTCTCCCAGGCAACCAGAACTTTCTTGCAACCTGTCTGCTCGGGGAAGGGATAACTCTGGTGAAAGTGAGTGCTGGTGAACTTGGAACGCTACGCCAAGACCCATATTCTGACCAGTAACTAATGTTACGTGGGTATTACACATGCACACATGTGCACATCTCACATTTTTACCTAAAGGAATTCTCTGCCATGAAACAACCCTGTCTGCCAATTTATTAAGTGATGACAGCTCAGAACTGAATTTCAGCATGCAGTTAGAAAGGATACCACAATGGCAGCAAGCTGAAAATGTGGCTCCTGACAGAGCCAAGCAGGGGAGAAAATGGCACTGATAGCAGGATACCTGTTTCCATGAGAGCTGCAGGGGGGCAAACTTCTTGTCTCCTCTGTAACAGGACAAGCCCTGCAGCTTAGTAAAGTTATTCCAAGCTGTCCATCATGTAAACGCAACACTTTTGAATAATAAGGTTTTATCACAGAACTGTAGAGATGTTGTTTGGAAGAGGCTGCTAGTGGTCATCAAATCCAAGATCCCTTTCAACGCTGGGCTGTCAACAAGTCAGCCATGGCTCTGCGTAGCTGAGGCTGAATACCTCCAGGGACAAGAGTCCAGAGCCCCAGCAGGCAGTCTCTTCCAGTGCTGAACCATCCGTCCAGGGTGGAAACACACCTCTCTGTTAGAGCCTTCCAGGAAGGGGACAGCATGGCCCCATGCTGGAGCTGAACTAGAGGTTTAAAGATTAAAAGCCCCAGTGTCCTATTCCTTGTCTCCAGAGACATTGATTTTCCTTAATTTGATATAATGCTGTTATTACATAATCATTTACAGCTGGTGAATTAAAAAGGCTGGCTAAAAAAAATTCTCTCACTTGACTATGGCAATACTTCTAGAAACTGGCACTATTTGTTACGATTGAGATACTAATACGAATGTCACTGAAACTGCCTTAATTTCCAGTTGTACTGAACACAGCTTGATTTTCATCTTTTCTTCACCTCTCCCTACAAATATACTGAGTCCGACGATGAATGCTGATGATATAGATCTCAAATATACATTTTAGCAAGTAAGGTGAAAATAGATTTGCATCTTGAAACAGGCCAAGCAAAATCAGATCATGTTTTTAAGCACAGGAAAGTGAAAGCCTGTGGGTTTAATCTGTGAAATTATGCACACTTGAACATGCACCTCACATAGTAAAATAACCCTGCAGAGGAGCAACCTTGATTTGAAAACATTCATCCACTGTTCTTAATACTTTGGCGAAAAAGGGAGCTCCATGCATGGTGCTTCAAGTAGAGCACTTTTTTGACTCCCGAGCAAGAGAGAAGCAGAATAAAGAAATAAAGTACTATTGATATTCACTCGCATTCATTTTGTCCATGTGTGACTCCATTCAATGGGGTATCAACACACCATTTTCATGTATTAATTCCCTGAAAGCTACAGAATTATTACAGTCCCATTCCAAATCATCCATAAACAGCACAGGGAGCTCACACAGTCTCTCAGGAATTATGTTGCTATCTTTCAAACCCTATACTAGCAGACCTCTACAGATACCTTCAATCAAAACTGAACTCTACAAAGATCTGACCAATCATCCATATTATATTCTCATCTGCTCTAAAAAAGAAAAAAACTATGCTATTTTTTTGATAATGACACTATTTAGGCCTCCTATATATTAAATACATGTAGATCCCAGCATATCTGTGGTGTTTTTCTGGGTTTTGTTTTTTGCCTAAAAGAAACCATGGCACTATAGCAAAATAAATTGCAGATTTTCTCAGGTGGCTAGAATCATGCTTTGACTACACAAGATTATGTGCAAAGATAATTAGCTCCCACAGACAAACACACTTGCATGAATTCTTTGAAACATTGTGTGGCAAGCACTTAACACCTATTAGATGCACATCAATTCTACCAGAAAGCTAATCCCTACACAATTGCTTCGTTTAACCACTAATTAGCCTGACAAAAGATTCAGTTGCCCCCAGCCTTGCTGCTCTATATTCCAGTGGTTTGTCACACCAGAAGGACGGATCCAATAAACACTTTACATATTCATGTCTTTACCTGACACCTATGGCAACTACATGGAGGATGTCCTTTTTCCCATGGACAATAGGTTTCCTAACAGCATTACTCTATTTTCATAGACTTTGCATTGGGACTCTTAAAAATGCTTGGCACTACCACCAGTCCCAAATCCATTTCAAGGGGGTGGTTTAATAGTGGCTCTGACATCAACACCACATTTGTCCTCAGATGAATCTGAGGACATTGCTACCTCAGGCCCGGCAGCCTTCAGTCTAGCCAGCTTCCAACACAGGCAGCAGCTTCTGGTTCCAGACATTAATAAACGACTGAAATAAGAGGGCCTGAGAGTGTTGTATGTACATGAGTTGTAAAGAATACTTGTTCCTTTCCTACTCATTTCCCAAATAATTTTCACGAAGAAACATTTCCTTCCACAATTATAACATCTCTCAGCATGCACCAGGAATAGCCTAGACTGTTTTTCGAGCCTCCCCTCTGGAGCGAGTGTGCAGACAGTTCTCACCCTCAGCTACTGCTGAAACAAGAACCCCCTCCACGACCCTGTTATCAGTCTACTCTACTGCCGACAGCATCTTCAGTGTTTTCAAGGTAATCTACACAAGAGAAAAGTAATTTGTCATGCACCCTGACTGACATTGAGCTCTCACCTCACAGGCAAGAAATCATCAAGGCAAAAAACGTGTCTGATGTAGAACAGATAAAATAAAGCATGTCAAGTGAAGGATGAATTGTATGCCAAAATGTTGAGAGAGACAGAGATGTTTTTTCTTCCTGAGACATCTGCAAGAGAAACCTAGTATCAACGAAATTATAAACTTTCTAGGCTAGATATAATATGAAAATAAACTTTTATATAGCATAGTGCCCTCAAAATACCAGAACTGGCCGTGTGCTAAACAAGCCTAGAAAAGCCTTGTTTGCACTTTTTATTGCCACACAGGGCTAGAAGTCTGAAAGGAATAATCAGAAGAGACAGCTCTGCTCCAGAGGCTGCTTTGTAGATTAATTTGCACTTAATAGTTACCTAATAACTGAGGTGTGTTGGTTGGGAACATTGACCAAGGAAAGGGACTGAGCATAAGAAATAACTTTCAGAATGGCATCGTGCATTTCGGGATTGTGTTGTTTGCTCTGCCAGGAAAGGCCCTTACTCAGAAGTACAGAGGCACGTTTCAATACATTTGGACAACACCTTTTCTTTCTGTTCTTCAAGGAGTTAGTTGCCAAATTCATAACAAAAAAGTTGTTCTTTTACTTAGCAAGAAATAACAAACTCTTTCCCCCACATAATACAAGCGGTTTGGGGGTAGTAGGACAAGCAGAGTACCCTCCTCCTCAAGGAATGGCAAATCCATACCCAGTACTGACTGCAGAGTACAGACCAGTTGCCAAATGCGTTTGGGGATTCACAAGAGCAGAGTCCACCACTCTGCAATGAATCATTTGAGAGCTAGTGAGATTAGGAGCGAGTTTATCAGTGGGCAGTTCTCCTTGGCAAGCGTAAACCAGCCCCACTTTCAAACAGCAAGCAGTGGGTGGGGAAATAGTGGTTTTCCTGGACTCATGAACTATGTGCTATATATCTTCTTAAAAATGAAAGCAAACGTCTGTATTCTTAAATAGAGTCTACCTCAAAAGTAGTGAAGCAGAACTAACCTAAGAGTTTATAATGCCTTTTAAGGCCTACAAGGCAATAACATTTTAAATCCTACTAATCTGGTATTTGTACTACAGTATAAATAGCTACCACATCCCTGCTCATGCACAGGCATGATTCATTTTACTCCTTGCACTCCCCCTTCCTTTTTCCTCTCCCTACAGTCGACTTTATTTCTGACTGTAACTGTAAAGGGGTGAGAAAAAAGCCTGGGAAACTTAAGAACTAAAATACTAGTTATGTAACAGAAAATGCAAACAAAAGGTGGAAAAATCCCGGGATAAGAATAAAACTGCAGGCTTTGACCTAGGTTATAATTCAATTCCGCAATAGCATTGCAAAGACCAAAACTGTAGCACAATATTTGCAGTATTAGTAAGAGCTGCTTCCAATACATATGATCTACTGAATTACTTAAAGCATCAGTTCTGCAAAGCACTTAGGCATGTAATTAACATTAACTGTACGCTTAAGTCGCACTGATTTTAATGCGGTTTAGACACACATAAGTACTTGCAGAACTGGAGGTGTCAGAGCCAGACCGTCAGCTGCCTGCACTGTTTCAAGTGAGCTACTACATACTTCAGATGAAGATCTGCATTTAACTCTTCAGTGTTGGTCCACTGCATCAAGGAAAGCTTCTATGAACCTTTTCTTGCACCAAAGGCAGCCTATATCCTTAAAAAGAAAAATCAAAGAATGTGATTTTGCATGAAGTATGAGAAAGCCCAGATGGAGAGTTCAACGCCTTCTGCAGCAAAACAACTTGAAATTAAATTATTGTAGTGGCACCTTTTTCCTGATTTGTATTACACACAAAGTACTGTGTGCGCCTTTAAACACCACTATACAGCACTTGCTACTGGTCTCAGCTGATCAGTTATTTCTCTACCTTAGCTGCTAAAAGTTAGTGATGTTCAGCATTTTTAATTTCTCTTTCCTCTTGAGGGATGCAGGAGCAAGGACAAGACACATGCAAATACTAACCATGTACACACGACTGATTCAATCCTTCTTACTGTAACATTCTATTAAAAATACTGCAACAGTTAATAAGAAAAGTGAAGGGAAAGATTTTGTCAAAAATATATCCCTTTTGACTGAAAAATGTTGAAAATCTTCAGTCACGTCAGTCTAGAACTATGTGGTATACCATACAGGAAAGGTCATATATTTTTCCCGTTCTAGAGAAAGAGAAACATAGCAACTGTGCGACCTTTCCAAGGTCACACTGCAACACAAGTAATGTAGCAGAGATGTCCTGAATAGCAGGAAAATTCTGAAACTAGACATAAACGGGCATTTGCCTTTATCTCATATGTATTAAGTACACCCACTTTAGACTGGTATTGTTCTTTTCCAGAATACACATTTCATCACACACAGTTCAAGTATTATTCATCACGTTTTCAGCTACATGTTTTGAGCTCCTTGCTTATGTAAGATTTTTTCAGCATATGATTTTTTTCCTGCGGATCTTAGCTGTAACTTTTCCTGCTTTTCAATAGATAGATAAGCTTTAAACATAAGTGATCAGGCGGATTACCCTTGTGAGCAAACTGCTTGGCAAAGTGAGTGGTTCATCATACTCTGACCCAGCAGAGGAAACAAAGTAAAAGAATTATATAAGTATGTCTGTAATGTGGCATACCTACAAGCAAAATGGAAACTGAACACACAAAATTTCCTTTGTGAAAGGTAGGTAGTCTTTTAAATGCTGTATGTAACTTATCTCGGAAAATATTTCAAAAAATAGAAGATTTATCAGAAAGCTACAGGTCTGTTACTCAAAATGTAACAAGATTCATTCCAGCTGCAGTCCCATCAGATATTTATTTGACTGAAACAGGACTGTATAGGAGAGAGTAATTTTATTTACACTCAGATTTTTTAGACTGCAAAGCACTGTGAATCAAATGACAGAAAAGACTGTCAGCTATGTCGCAGAGGAATACAGCTGGTAAAAACATACATATACACACATACACATGTATGCATGCTGCAAAGCCTGCACACAGCATTATAAAGTAGAAATAACATAACTCAAAAACAGTATAAAAAAACCCCTAAAATTATGTCTTTTGACCAGATTAAAAAAGGACCAGTAATTTTACGTAATTTTATATATGAATGTAAACGGTATAACATTAATTAAAATCAGACATGCTTGGTGCAGTGCACATGAGGATACAATTCAACAAATTTCTTAGATGTGGATATTCCACTCCCTTAGACCTCCAATTTTTCTACATGTCTCTCTGTGCTGTATGCAAGATGGAGCTTTAGCAAAACTGCATTACAAGGTCAGCAGGATGCCTGTGCAGGTACACACATCTTTTACAACTACACACATCTTTTACAACTACATCCATCACTTCTAAATTCAGATGCTATTTAAATCTAAATCTGGCTGAAGGAAGCTTCTCTTTAAATCTAAACCTGATTTAACTGTCTCTGTTCCTAAAACAGGCTGACTACAGATATTTTGGTCAATTTTAGAATTCTTTGATACCTCCCTGGTTTAGCTACTATGAATCCCAGTAAATTCATTTAAAGTCTAAAGCAGCTTTCATTGTTCAGGATGCTTTATGTATAACTCTCTGAATGCTTTTTGGTAATTAAATATTTGGTCTCATGCATTCTTCTCTCATCCCTCAATTGTGTGAATGCAGGAAAACATATGCCCAAGCATAATTAAGGCTTGGCCAAGAGATTAAGAAAAATAAGTTATGAAGACTTTATTCTAACAAGATGCAAATTACTAAAATTCCCAAAGGTCAAAAACGTAATTTTACTCTCATTTTATTTTGGGATTGGTAAAAAGTATTTATTTTTGGTTTTTAACATCTTTATACCTGTATTACAGCTTTCAGGAACACCTTGGTACAGATTGCATCTGTAACACTGATAATATACATGCTGCTGTTCAATACAGAGAAAGAAAGGAAATTATAGACTGGAAAATGGAAATTATAGAGGACAAAATACATTTTTCCATACATGGCAAAAATAAATATATATAATGTAAATGTATTGCATTTGTATATATATAATATAGGCATATAAAATTAACTGGCTTTCCAGTAGTGTTACAACAGAAGAGAGTTATTACAGGAGATATAGAATAAGGAACAAATAACATCTCTGCAAATTAGGTAGGGAAATGACAGAACTGAGAGAAAGGATGAAAAAGAACCAGAATACACTGGGGACAGATTTTTCAAGTCTCTAACACCAAGACAAACTGTATCTCAAATAAACCTCTGGAAGTTGTCAGTCTTGCCAAACATTTGTTCCTAGGCATCCCATTAACTTCCAAGACACGCTGTCAGTACGATTGCTGCAAAGCACTATCCGTGAAGGTTTCAATACCAAGCTAAGGTTCTGGGTTAAGTGGCTGTTAAGGGGAAGTTATTAATAGAGCATTCATTTCGTGTACTATTGCTGCCATATCAATTACATCACTTGAGTGTCACAAAAAGCAGGGCAAGCCAAGATATCCTAACCTGAACAAAGTCCAGAATCTGCCCTTACTTTTATTGCTTCAGAGAGATAACACTGAGTACCAAGCTTCCCCAGCTGTGCCATACATTTGCAACATCTTTGCGGAGAGGATCAATTTACATCCAAAAAGCAAAAATGCTCTGCCTTTGATACTTGGGTTTCTGCATGGCATTGCTGGTGTCAGCACTACTGCAGCATCAAAACCAGGGAAAGGCTTCCTTACTCCTGAAGAAGCACTGCATAGTTAATCGGTGAAGAAGTGGAAGCCCCCAGCCAGCCAGGGGAATTGCTCTGGCCTGGAAGTGCGTGAAGGGCAAGGACGATCTCCCCTTGCAAGGCCCAAGAAGAGGGGAAGGAGATGCAGTAGGGAGGTGCTGTGAGAATTTGGACAGCTCTAGTTTAAGGCAGGCAGAGGAGATGGCGATTTTCCAACAGAGGCCGCTGCAGCCTGCAGTATAGTCCGGAAAAGCAGACGTGGACAGGCAAAAAATGGGGATGTCCACTTGGTACTTACCATAGCGTGTTCCCGGAGGTATTCGACCTGGGTTTTCTGAAGCAACAACGCCTCGCAGGCATTCCAAGATGAAATGAAAGGTTTATTAGGCTCTGCAGAAGGCTGCCTCAATGCAGCTATTCTCTGCATGACAACCTTTCTTTGTCCTCTGTCATCCTCATATGGCAATACTGCTCAAAAGTACCCTGTATGCTATGCTCACCCTTTTGTCTTTTAGATATATTTACTCCATAACTTTCCAGGCAATATGGATTTTTACTGATGTGTGAAGTCCTTATATTTTAACTATCAGCCAGAAAGGTAATTTTAAATCCTACTGTATTAGTAGTCATTCCCAGGTGTGTAATACTGATTAAACAGGAACACTCAGAAACATTTTTGATGACTGCCACAAAAAGGAAATCCAGTGCAAATGCAGCTAATACGTGGACAGTAGTATGCACAGCACTAATACAAAAAGGACACAATTGTGTAAAATGCAATTGAACAAACAGTACATTCACATATATTCACTCCCTTCAGACACATCCAAACTCATTTTGTCACAGGAAGTGGCACAACATCCTCATTTGGTCACAGCTATAACTGTATTTTCTGATGCAATGCTTGTGGAGAGTTCTGCTCTTTTCAGCATACCAGAAACATATACTGGGCTGATGGTTACTTAACTGAGGTGATCCCTCAGAGGAAATGCAATAAAACTAGATTTCAACTGAAAGTGCAGGAAAGGACTTCTACTTAAGAGCCTTCATAATCAGTGAAGACATTTCCTAAACACAATGGGTGGAAATCCTCGCTTCCCTTTCTCCCCAGTATCTGAGCACAGATACGGTCGCTCCAGAGAGCAACCACAACCAAGGCACCATTTCCTCCCCACATGTTACTTCCTCCAAATGGCAATAACTAGCATATCAGCAAGCCAGGTTATATTGGCAGAACATGCAGAAAACTCAATCCCTCTAGCAGAGGTGGAAAATATACCACGATCTGGTACTGTATCGCTGCTGCAGTAAGGAGCCTCAGCCCAGCTGCAGCCAAACTTCAAGAGAGTTCTTCTTGGTATGCTCCAGAGCTACCACAGGGCCTCTGAGAAAAATGACTCTCTGGATGCCTCTTTACATGTTTTACACCAAACAGCATTGATTCAAGAGAAAGCTAGTAAGGACATGCTCTTTTCTGGGTTCCCCTCCTACTGTTTCTAACATGTGAAGGGATTATTTTGGAGCAGAATATTGCCGGTTATCTTACAGCAGTGTTTTGGGGCTTGGGATGGGGGCAGGGATGTCTTTTAATTAATACAAAGTATTTCACCAAATGCTCTCCTTTTCAAGCAACACGTGAAATGAGATCAAACGTGCTCCACACACAAATTTTCTGTGAGCTTTCTTTGACTTGTCTCGTTCAACAATTTATACCAAATTAAAACTACACTGAATGGTAACAGTGATAGCGAACAGTAATAGTGAGACTCAAGTGAATCAAAACAACACACTCAAAATGATAAAACTGCACCTTACATGCTCTTATCATCAAATGTCAAAATCTAGCCCAAGTGTATTACAACATTGTTAAATCCAGCTTTTGCACTTGGAACTATAACTTGATAAATTAATACCACTTGGTAAATGAGGTGTGGACACCGTATTTTGAATCTTATTTATCTGACAGCACTAGTAAACCCTAAGATGTGACTCTGGAATCACCAGTGATGCCTGATCATTTATTGTTAACCTGATTGCATAGAATTCATAGGGAGAAATATCTATAACTTTGAGACTCCCACTCTTGCCTTACAGGACAAGGCTAGAAATGAAATCAGAGAAACAGTGGAATAACTGGCAAATAAGCATTCCAATTTGTCAAGTCTTTGATCCACATGCAGAATATGCAATATAAACGCTTTTACACATGTCTGTTTCATGAAAGCATGCATATTAAGATTGCTTTTTAAATTACTCATTAACAGTTCATTAATTGTTTGACTGACGAACAGCCAAATCATGCTCGGGAGGATTTCACTTACTTGTTTCATAGGGGTCTTTTTTTACCTACTCACAAGATAATGTATGATACCTGGGCTTGCAGTCTCATAAGACTGGGGTTGGCCTACATCAGCTAAAAAATTATAACCATTTTAGAGAACACGAAGTCATTTAGAGTTGGACCGGGTAGCAATTTCTACTATCGATGATGGGGTGAAATGTGAAGAATAGCATAGAGAGGGGCCAAGACCTGAAGCAGCATGTCTGAAGGCAGACCAACTACCCTTTAGCTTTTGTTATTCTAATTACTACAGACAAACATTAACAGTCTAAATGAGATAGGCCCTCTACTTGAAACAATTTATCAATACATTTTGAAAGCTTAAGAGATTGTGCCATCGGGTCATTCGGTAGAAATACTAGCAAACACCCCTTCTTTTTTTTTTTCTGATTAAGATTAAAAATGCAAGGTCTTCAGGAAATGAAGTTATAGACTGACTGTTCTCAGCACAATAACTCTGTCAATGTTTCCAAGGGGTTAAGTTTGAAAATGAGCGAATATGAAACTAAATGTATGTCTGCACATGAAAACATTAATTATGATTTCTCAAATGAGTACAGAAAAAGCCACACATCTTTTAAAGAACCATATGTTTCTGCTTTTAAAATGAAAACAAATTAAAATATCCACAGGAGCTTTTATAGTGATTAAAAACTGCCAACCAACTGAGCTAAGTAAGTTAATTAGCAGCAAAGAAGCCTCAAGTGATCTGCAGTTTTAGGCACCATTCCTTTGTCTTAAATTTTGGTGTCTAATGTTACTTTATATATGGAAAAGATTTTTGTAGCACGGTACAAAAGACAAAGAGCAATGGTGGAATGATTTTTTACCTGATTTCTTTTCTATCATATTTCCTACAATTGTTTAGTTACAGCACAAAGCTCACATCAGAGATAGTAGCAGCCATTTTAGAACCATCGCTTTACCAAATGCAAATGCCTATGAAGAAACTTACTTTTTAGAAGCTCAAAGAAAATATCTGATAGAGCTAAATGTCCAGCCATAGACGAATTTAAAATGAACACAAAAAATGCCTTTTTTTGGTGCTTTTTGGGCCTCAAACTGTTTGAAGCTCTTTGTACCTTTTTAAAACTATCTTCTCAAATAGTTGGCGTTACAGCTTTTCCTCAAAAACTAGCAAGCTATACTGAAAATAAATGCCTGACATTTGTTAGCTGCTCTCTAACAGCGATCAAGAGCATACACACAACACACATTGCACCCAGTCGCAATACCATGAACAAGGAAAATAATCTTTATTTTACTACTGCAAACAGGTCTGCGAAAATACTGAAAACAATTTTCTATGAATACTAGTTGAAATTTTAAATTAATCTGCCATTGTATGTATGAGCATCTGTGTTTATTTTCTCTGAATAGTCTATTTACTGGCAGCATTTCTAAATGAATAAAGTTACTGGCAGCACCATTCATGTAAACAGAATTCACTTCTTGCAAGCATTCACACCAAACCCGATTCAGCAAGGAGCTCTTCCAGTGAAATAACAAAACTAATAAATACAAAGGAATAGAATGTGATGGAATTTAATGAAACACCTCCTATGTCAGCACAGGATCTAGGACCATGCAGCTGGGACAGAACATTCAGGCAGTTTTCCTATAACCAATAGTCACAATTGCTTGTTAATGAGCTGATGAAATTATTTGATAAATTCTCTGTGAAATACATTTGGGAAAAATGTCATCCATCAGTGGCAGTTTGTAGATATGAAAAAAAAGAAGAAATTAGTCAAATAATTAGTACCAAATTACAAATAAAGAATGAATTGAGACAAGCACTTCAAACGACTAGTGAGCACAAATGAAGAACATTAATAACAATTGTAGTAACGCAGTCCGGGGCATTGTGCGGGTGCAGTGAACCAAATGGTTTCTTTGCACAGATCCTCTATGCTTTCTCCTTGTTCTTCAGAAAAAAATGTTTGCAACTACACCTTTCACCCGCAAAAGAAAAATGGGTGAAAATGCCACTGCAGCCCACTGTCCTTAGAGAGTTCTTTGTGAACCAAAGTAGGCTACGATGGAAGTGTCAGAGCTCTCCTCAAGCATGCTCAAAAGTCTCTTAGTTAATGGCTACCAGGCACTCCAGGCTGACGGTCTCAACTCATACAATAATTTCAAATCCTTTGGCCAACTCTTATGTAACATTCCAGCATTTTTTGCAGTTTTTCCTGCCTCTAAAATTTCTCAACAACCTACCTCAAAGCCCTGACAAAAACCCTGTTTTGCTTCACAAAAAGGTATTATGCCATCATACCCCAATCAGTGAAATAAGCTAGGCTTTTTTATTCACATTACTATAACACCATGAGGGAAGAACATTTTTCTAATTTTACGAGTGTCAATGAACTCTTTTTGCATTTATACAAGATTGCCTTCTACTTTATCGCAAGTCTAGTGGTATCTCAACAGTGTAGCACCTCACAGTTCAGATGCCTAGTATTTTAAGGAGGTGGTGTGGTTTGGGGTTTTTTTGGGTTGGGTTTTGTCTTTTTTGTTTGGTTGGTTTGTTTGGGGTTTTTTTGGGTTTTGGGGTTTTTTTCTGTTTTTTTTAAGTCCATGAACGGCAGAGCTGCATTTAAAGACCAAAGAGCAATAACAGCAGTATTCATTATTATGGAAACCTAATTAGGATGATAGCAGTCTCACAATTATGTCATTAAATCTGTGGGGAAAAGTGACAAAACTAACACTTGACTAACTCCTACATATTTCTGACTGTACATTTGTTTTCAGCAAGAAAGCTTCAACAGCACTTTGTGACAAAGGCATCACCTTCATTGAATGATCTAAAGCTGGGGATCTCTAGGACACTACCATAATGCTTACTATATTGTAAACCGGGTGAGTCTTGCACTCCTCATCGGGTACTGGGAATATCAAGTTTTGGAAAAAAACTTAGAGACATAGTTATGGAAGCACAGAGTATGGTAAAAAGAGTATAGCAAAGTCTTTTTTTCCCAAGTCTAGCCTGAGATGTCAGCTCAGAGAGAGAGGCCTCCCTGTGAGAATGTGCCAGGTCCTCTGACCCCTGATAATTAGGGAGTTCAGTGTGGTTATCCACAAAAGGAAATGATTATGCATTGGAAAAAACTGTCTGTAATGGCATTTCTTTCATCTCAGTGAGATTAAAGTAAACAGTCTGCTACTGTATTAGAAGTCATTAGTATCATTACAGCTGAAAGAATTCAACTAGGTGTAATCAAGAAAAATCTCTATTGCTCTAAGGTTGTCTCATTTAATACATATTTTTGCCACCATATAATTTGTGGAAAAAAAAAAAATTATTTCTTTTAAATTAGACCAACTGATGGTCTGCAGGGCAGACTGAAAGCTTTCCCAAGCACAGCAACAACTTGTAGGACTAAGCTCCTCGTTTAGTTTATGCATTATTAGGATATTTGAAAGAAAATATTCATGGGGATTAATTTGCATTACCATTCTAGAAAATACTGCTGTACTTTCAGGTCTTAAAATAACCCTTTACAACCACCTGTGAACCACACACATCTAAACCATTTTCCCATAGAGCCCTGTTGATTTTAGTTTTGGAAGCACCACCAATGCACCTTCTTTAACATTTGACTGTCCTGCACCCAGCATTTGTTAAATCAGTATCAGTGCTGTGTTACCTTCGGCCATCGACATGAGCTAACCAGCAGGACATTTCTATGAGATTCCAAATTAACAGGCATTGATGGGATTTTTCTGCTGACAGTTGAGGTTTTTTCTGACAGTTGATACAATATATAAAAGCATCTTCTCACACAGTGAGTGTCGTTATTAAATTTTTTTTTACATTTTCTTTCATAAACACGCATAACTTTTCTACTTAAGTAAAAGCACCCTCCCCTTACTCTGCAATATGACCATGCTGCAAGGGTCTAAGTCTTAAACAAATCCAATCCTGTGCACCAAAAACAAGTTGCGTATATTCAGTTAACAACTGCAGTACATTGCGAGAGTACGTAGTAATGAGAGGACAGAAAAGCGGGCTTGCTATCAAGAGGGTAACATCATTGAAATCTTACAGTAATAACTTATTTTTTCTGAACTGTTAGTGTAAATTATCATAAATCACCTGTTGTCTACAAGCTTCTACAAGTGGATGCCACAAAACTTCCACTGCTTTATTTTGAAAATGGCAAGGTAGCATACTTGTACATTTCTCTCCTCTGTCCTGGTTCAAATTCAAGAACTGACACCCAATAAAGACCTAAACCAATGAAGACAAAATACTTTCTGAGGAAAGTGAAGATGATGTTACAGATTCTGTTCTCCTGGATAAGGAAGACATTCATTAGTTCTGACACAAAATAATTCTCCTCCAAATTTGTAAAGCATAGCCATGATTTTGGAACTGAAAAATGGAAATATGTGCATTTGTCCTTTGAGCTAAAAGATTACAGGATTTAATCACTGTAACAGTCTGTAATACTATTATAATCTACCTGTAGAGTAATGCCATCTTTTTCTCCCCTCAGTCTTATTAGTCTTAATAGTGGTTGCTTCCCTGTAGGAATCAAAAAAATAAATTAAAGATCTCCTTTATCTATCTAGGTAGCAGAGAAAAGAGTTGACGTAATTCAGATGGAGAGATTACTGAAATATGGGAGATTTGACAAAAACGGAAGGGCACGCTAACATAAGTAAACATACAGTGAAAGTCAGAAGCTTTGCAAAGAACTAAATACATTAAGGGAAATATTATAAATAATTCACAAGAGTACGAGAGCTATACCATGATACATTACAGAAAAGGAGAAATGGGGAAGGTAGGTCTAAGCAACAGTCAGAAAAGGAAGGAAATTTAATTTTTATAGAGTCTGATGGATGATAACTAGCTCACAATACCTGAAATCTGCTAATAGGCAGAGAAGCAGCAGCACAATTGTTTCACCTTGGCTGCTATGATATTTTTTTTTCCCATCCTTGGGTAAATTTTAACCAATTCAGACTAGGCTATTAAAACTCCATAATTATTAGCTGAGGGTAGACCCCAAGGCAGCATTTGAACAACTTACAATGCATTTCCCAAAGGTTATATGCTTAAGGTAAAAACACACTGGAAACCAATTGCATACATTCACCAACTATATTCTGAAACTACTGATTTCATTAAGAAAGTAAATAAATTTAAAATCAATAGTCAGTGACTTATCAGTTTGAAATGACAAATTATACACCAACCACAGCTCCAGTCAGCCAAAATGGCTCACACAGCTAAAGCTCACTCCATCTGAATTCAGTTTGGTCACTTCAATTTGTTTTCAAAATTATTCAGCTGAAATATAAACATTATGAGATTGGTTTGGTTGTGAATTGCACTATTATACAATTTCAAAGGTTTGACACAACAAGGAATGTTCAGACATTACAGTGGGAATTCTCGATTTCTCCAATTGCCACAAGTATGACCAGAAATCTTGTTTTTGTTCAGTCTAAGAATTTGAGAAGATGTCAGTATGGTTAGCAATTCTTAAAATCATTTACTTGTATCCTTTATCTGCATTTTAAATATTACAGTGTGCTCCAAACACAAAGGAATCTTCATTCAAATCAGAATGTCACATACAGTATTTTGTGGCAAATACTGGCCGTTCCCAAACCCAAGAAATTACCCTTTCTTTATCTTGTGTTATTGGGCATTACATGCTTTTACAGCCGATATTTCTGATGTAAATACTTGTTCAGTACAAAAAGCAAGGAGTAATTAATCTTGACTAATACTTTGAGTTTCTCCAGTATTGACTGTCACAAAACATTGGCAAGTAACTTAGTAATTTACAGGATTGATTTCCCATGGATTTTCTGCTATACCTTAGTTGCCAAAAAAATAAAACCAAATGCTTTGTCTCAGGTAGGCTAGCAATCCAAACTGCAATTTCAGGTAGCTTCATTTGGGCATATGGAAGAGAGCCATTCCTGTCAGAATAAATAATGCAGTGAGTTTCTTCTAAAGATCACAGAAATGTAGAAATGCACAGCTAGAAGGGAAAGGTGAAGAGATGATCTAACTGCTGCTTTGAATTAGTATCCTTGCAGATATCCATCTAATCCATTTTTACACACTTCCAAGTGTTTAAAGTTCCAAGGTACTTTGCAGTCTCCTAAGGAAGGAGGTCTACAGTTTATGTCTTAATCTACAAAAAACTTGCACTCTTAATTCATTACCTAAATGTCCCTTGCTGCAATCAAGCAACTCAGACATTTGTCCTGCCCTTAGTGAGAATACTCCTCTCCTTATGACAATATTTTTCAGATTTTTAAAACTCCACTTTTGGCTCTAAACTCAGCCAAACAGTTCCTCAAACACTTTCTCGCAGATCACGTTTTCTAAAGCTGGGTTTTTTTGGTTTTTTTTTTCAGTTCCTTGAACTCTTTCCTCTTGCTCTGCATTTCCCTTATATGCAGTGCTTGTAATCAGGCCAGCCTAGCCACCTGCACACCCTGGCAGGGACCAGAGGGAGATGATTGCTTCCCATGGTTTACACACACTGCCATTGCTAATTCCACCCAGAACAGGCTCTGCCATTGTCCCATACCATCATACCACTGGCTCACATGTAGTTTGTCATCCACTATAAACTTCCATACTCTTTTCTGCTGTATCGCTCTCTAGCCACTTGTTCCCTTTTTTTGCGTTTGTGGCTTTGCATCTCAGTGCAGTACTTTGCCGTTGTCTTCCTGAGTGTCACCTTGTTGGTCTGAGGCCAACTCACCATTTACCAAGCTCTGCTCCCCGACCCTGCCAGCTCCCCTCCCTCAGCTTGGTGTCACCTGCAGGGTTTACCTAATCCTAGTTACGTTACCTAAGATGCTGAGGAATACAAATAGACCTGGAAACATATTAATCCATTTTGGGAAATCAGACAAAGTGATCTCCCCTTTGATGAATTTTATTGATAACTATTTTGAAGTGCTTTACGGCCATTTGTTAACTCGCTTCATGGCAAGTTTGCTGATACCACTGCTCTTCAGACTACAGATCACTATCCTGAATAGTATTGTGAGCCACTTTCTGCCCGGTCACAAGTAATCCCATTTATCTGTAATACCCTAATATCTACTATTATATTATATTATTATATACCCTAATAAATAGTAATAATACCCTATATATATATATATCATATATACTTTGAGTAAGTATATGAGGTGGAGCTCATGAAGTAATTCTCGCTTTCAGAGGAGCCGAGATGAGCGCAAGAGCGGCTGGTCGGGGGCCATTTCCTCAGCAGTAACAGCATTGCGTGGAACAGGCAGAAACATGGCAGACACCCAACTACTTCCCTTTCCCTCGCCAGGCCAGCCGTCTTCTCAGTGAAGGCAAATTAGACAACCCTGATTTTGTTCTTGACAAACCCAGAGTGTGTATGATTTACTGTCAGATTAATCTCCAGCCACTTATTTGTCAGGGCGCAGTGTGATGGCCGGGGCTCCCCACAGCCTGGGCAGGCAAGGCCTGGAGTCGGGCCCAACCCGCCGCCCCAGCCAGGGAACAGGAAAGCCAGGGGACAGGGGAAGGCCTGGCTCAGCCCAGGGCTGGGCAGGGCTGTGGGAGGCTGGTGGCCCCAGGCTGGGCTTAAGCAGGGTCCTGGACCATGGGTAGGGTGGAGAGAAGACCCTGGGGAAAAAGGGTCAGGGTCAGCAAGGCCTGTGAGTGCCCCCAGGGCCCGACATTACCAACTGATTGCCAAAACATTTGTTCTCATACTTTTTTTTTTTTTTTCCCCCCAAGCATCACAGTTATAACTCATACAACAAGATTAACAGACTTCTGATTTACTTATATCTTTTCCTCCTGTTCAAATGTCCGAGTACTGCGTTTGCAATCTGGTTGATTGGGATCCCATCCACCCTCCATCACAAAAACGGTCACTAACATTTCAGCAATACTGCTGTAGTTAGTTAATTCCAGATTATGTAAAGAACTAACTCAGAACCTTTGTATTTCATATCACCGGTGATTACTTTATTTATTGCTATTTTTAATGTGCTATTTCAATGTGGTGTCTCCCTAGTATACCCGTCGATTACATGAAGTACCTGATCACAGGTAGCAGAAAGAAAAAACCATAACATACGTTCACAAATCAACTCCAAGGCAACGCTTTGAAAATTTTCTACTGTAGAGGCAGACATATTTGTATTTAACATTTATCAAAAGGTTTGTTTCTTCAGACAGAGAGCACAAGGAAACCATGCGCACTGTTCTGCATTAAGTTTAATCTAAGGTAACATAGTAGTACAATATTGATCTATTTTGGCAGAGTTGTGTCATTAGCAGAGGTGGCCGAGTTATTTGCTGCAAACAATCTAGCAAATATGGACATATCTCCCTGTCTGCTCTTCAGTCACACTGAAGATCTGGTTACATGATAATGGGAGCAGAAGAGGAGCCTTATCTACAAGTCAGTAAGATTTTTAACTGCTATATCACTAGCAGTCTAAATCTTCCCTAAGCAATAATTAATGCAAAAAAAAAAGTTAAAACCTATACAGAGCAGTAACTCCAATATTTAGCTATAAACGCTGGAATCAGAATTAGGGTTCAAGCGTCATCATTTTCATAAATCCTGCTGGACTGCTCAGTTTATCCAGATGTTTTTATTCCAACCGTGCTTCTTACTAGAGCAGTCAGATCATACTTTTGGTTCATTAAAGACAGCATTGTGAGAGGGTTTATGGTTTTTACTGTGCTTTTTATTTTGCATTATGATTCCTTCTTCTGAATCTTGTACTTACAGCTGCCATCTTAGATGCCATCTAAATTCAGTATGCCTTTTACATAGAGAATTTGCTTCCTAATTTTCAGTTTAGTATTTAGCTCTTCAAGAATTCTTCAGCATCATCTCTTTTGTAGTTATTAGCACACCCTCAGTTCTTATCTGGATGGTGAATTTAATTTGAATTTTCCTGCTTTTCTTTAGAGCTTGATTTCCTACATCTGTTAGTGAAACCAGTCAATGAAACGTTAAGCCTTTAGTCAACCTCCATAAAATCAGTTTTGTTTCCCTTTACGTACATTTAAGATTTTAGGCTATTTTCTTGTCAATCTGCCTCCAGTCTCCTAACTGTATGTCCCTCTCTTGCATAAAATCCACTTTAAGACTCATTCTAGTCCAGTTAACACTGTCAATGGGCAAGATAATCTCTTTGCTAATGCTATTCTTGATTCAGAGTCAAGTTGTCAAATGCATGCGTAGTGACAAAAACAAAAACGTGCTTTGTATCATTCTTCCTCATCACCTATTGACATTTTAATGCCTTTTCCTGTTCCAGAATCTCTAGCATCATTCATATTGACTAAAGACAGCAACTGATTTTGATTTCTGTTATGACTTTCTTTGAATAAACTTTTCATCTTGGGCAGAATGTCTTTAGCAAACAATTAGTTCCAACCCTTTACTTATTCTATGACTTCATAACACTTATACGTACACTGTGCTTTGATCTGTAAGTTTCAAAACACTTAAAACCACAGACGTACATTAAAAAAACCCCTAAGCCATGTAAATATGTTGGAAAGCACTTACACAAATAAAAATTGCCAGAAGGTAAATTTAGCTCTGCTAGCCTTCTTACTACCTGAACAGGTGACTCCATAACTTTGGGCAGCAATAAGAGGTAATTTTGAAAAGTACTTCCACACTTGAGTATCCTGCCAAACAGGTCACATTCATGCAAGCCTTCAGTTTCCAAGATTAGAGAGTCTACCTTGCCTGTTTTCAAACAATTAAAAACCTGCAGGTCTAAAAGCCAGGAGAAAAAAAATTATATGAGCAAAACCACAAAAGCATGAGTTAGACCAGACCTGGTACCAATATACGACACCTGTAAGGAAAGCTTCACATCACTCCAAGGGTTATAGGATTTAGTGAATCATGCCCAAGTAAATGCCACAGCAGAAGCAAAATCTGGTCCTTCATTGAATGAAATGCCTCCTGAACAAGGCAGGCTAAAGCCAAAAACTGAGCTACACTTTAAGCTGTCAGAGTCTGGCACCGTTCTTTCCCTTGCACCCCCCTACCTGCTGGTCCTTCTTGTGCTAGCACAGGTGTTTGTGTAAGTGCTTCATAAAGCCAAAGACCAGTTTGTAGCTGGCCATTTTAACATCGGTTTTGTGAGGCGGGGTTTTTGTTTGGTTTGGTTTTGCTGCCACTTAATTAAAAACGTACTGCTAGTCAAAACTGCAACTTAAACAAAATGATCAAATCCTGACTGGTTATGAAGGTACTGAGGATGGGGAGCAAGATGCAAACATAAAAGAATGTGTCTTTGCACATCCAGTCACTACCACACGTAAACAGCAGTTTGACAGATATCATAAACTATAAGGAAGTTGAGTTATAAAAGGCTTCCAGCAAATATTTTGTCCCAGAGACTGTCCTTTCGAAAAGCCTATACTCTTGGATAAGCACTTAGCTCGAAACTAATTGGAATCTGCTTGGGGAGTTCAAAATACATGCTATAAGCAAGACAATCTTTATCACCCGCTGACTGAGCTGACTAAAATACAGCAAAGGTTTAAGGCAAAAAGAAGCTGAAATGGTAACAGTATGTTTTGGGGGTTTTATTTTTGTTTTTAATGCATTGGAGTACATTTCTCTTCCCACCCAAGTTGTAGATCATTGCAGCGAGTGGCAAATGATAATGTCACTCTGGCGTACAACAGAAGAAGTCAGAAACCCCTGTACTTTGCATAGCTAATGGAACAGATTGCTCTAAATCAGAAAGAAGTTCTTTGCAATTCATCTGTTCAATTTGCACCCAAGAAGCATTTTCCTTTTGGAAAACCAAAAGCAGTGAAAGGAGAAATCTAACTGTGATAGAACATTTGCTCCTATAAGTAGCTTCTTTTGGTAGGTATTTCTGGGATTCAATAACAGATTCAAAACTGAATCTGGGCAAATGGAGAAGGCAAATTCTAATTAGGAAATTGAATTCTACATCTCTTCAAATCTACACAATCAGAACCATTCACGTGGGCAAATAAGGCCTATACCTCACTATTGACAGTCTTTTGACTGAACTAAAGGTTCGGTTTTTGTTCAGTGGAGGGTGTAACCTCTATTTGGAGGTGGAAATTTTAGACAGAAAGTCAGAAATGCAGCCATGGAAATGGCATTCCGGTGGCAGAGAACACCACAAAATGAAACAGCAGAGTCAGTCATAAATAGGAGCAGGAAGATCTGCATTAACCAATCCACGGCTGCCCACACTTAGCTTCTCACTCCAGAGGGTAGCACATTTCAAATATAACGTGCATGCACAATTAGTGAGAAGTCAGAAGGACAGAGAGACAGAAATCCTTGCATGAGCATTAGTCTATGACTTAAAAGACACACAAAAGGGAAGATAATATAATTTGATTAAACTCAACATGGCCCAAACCCCACTGTTTTTCAGTAACGTCTTTATGAAACAAAGATAACAGATTCTGAGGAAAAGAATGGAGTGAAAATATCAAGCTTTGAAAAGAATGGACTGAAAATGTAGATGCTGTGCACTAGAGACTTGAAAAATCAACATCCTGACTTTTACTCAGTAGCTAAGCACCTGAAATGCTACATAACTGACACATCTGATGGTGTCACTGTGTCACCATGTCACCACAAACACATCTCAAATAAAGTTATCATCACTTTAGCGTATCTATGAATTCTAAACTAAGAACTTCAAAGTACTTCCCTTGCTGTTTTGGATCTCACTACCACATGAAAACAGTGAAGCACATTTATATCTGGGAATTTGAGTCTGTCTGTCTTCCCACCAACAAGAACTTATTGTAAGAGGTTCTCACTGTGACTCATTTCTCAAGTGTACATAATGAGCCAGTTTGAGCTAAAAGCTGGTGCATCCTGTTCTTGATTACAAAAATAAAGGGGCCAATTTAAGTCCCCCCCACCTTTATTTTTTTCCTTAAAGTGATTTTTGTACTAGTGAGAGATGCCAAAATGACAGCTCCGTAAGATAAACTTCACCATTAATCACAGGGTGGAAACAGTTCAGCACAAAAGTCAGCAGAGCAGACTACAAAAGCAGCTGTGATAGTTCTGCCAAAGCATCTGAGCCAGCAGTGATTCCCCAAGCAATTGCTTTCCTTGCTTTGTCTTCTCAGCTGATATTCCAAACTATGTCAGCTAGGGTGGTTTTTGGTTGTTGGTTGTTTTGTCTTCCCAAAGGTGTAAAGACATTTCAATAATGCAAATATATGGCATGCAGCCCCAAAATAATAATCCATTTCATGTAGCTTAATCAGATAACAGCCAATTGTAGCCACTTAATTTTCCACTAAAATCTTTATTGCACACCTATTTTCAGCTCTTGAACTGATTTCAATTCAGTATTTCTAGGGTAGTGTGGCAAACTAACTTGCAATCAGTAATAGATTCATAAACTAAAGTTTTAACAATGCTCATGTTATTAAAATGGGTTGGTGATGGAAAGAGGAATTTGCTGATTTATTCAAATTTCATGGATTTCTCAGTAACAAA
This sequence comes from Morus bassanus, assembly GCA_031468815.1. Classification (NCBI taxonomy): domain Eukaryota; kingdom Metazoa; phylum Chordata; class Aves; order Suliformes; family Sulidae; genus Morus; species Morus bassanus. The sequence continues at coordinate 13,408,863 of CM062583.1, forward strand.
TTAGCATTGAAATTTCAACCTGCTTTTTAGCATCCCAAATGACAGGAGTTTTGAGAGCTACTGAAGGACTTTTTAACAGCTCAGAAAGAAGTCTTCTGGTCTGATAACAGTCAGGGAATCTACAACTATCTGGAATGCAAAATAACATTAAACGGCAATCATCCTCTAAAGAAAATATATGAAGCAAAATGTTAAATCACAATCCATGACAAATTTGTCTAACTGATGAGCAATTCCCGACCAACAGCCTTAAGCTTCCAAATGCTTTCTGCTCACAAAATTAAATGAGACAAATGGAAATGGAAAGCAACAAAAGCTGCAAATGTGAAAAATGGAAAGAAACATACAATTAAAAGCATCTGAGAGTTAATGTCCTTTACTGCCTCCTAAGAACAGACTGTCTGGAAGACTAGATAGATAATATTAATGAAGAATCATAACAGAGGAGCTGAAAAACAATGGCATTTCTCTGTCTGGACCTGATGGTTACCCTAAACAAAAACTCTGCTTTCCCTGAATTGGGAAATGGTTGCAAATCTTTAACCAGATCCTCTGGTAACAGCAAGAATATTAATTTCTTAATATTAGAATACAGAAATACAGAAACTTAAAGCAACTTGCCTGTTGAGATCCCCTAAATACAAGATTTTTGCTGATATATTTAGATCTCAAAAACGGTAGCACCTTGTCTGTGTTTTAAAACCAAATCACAGGCAGCTGGAATGCAGGAGTTGCTTACCCATGATGTGGGAGCTGACAAGGCCACTGAGAGATACGCAGTTAGACATAGCTAGTTCGACAGCTTGCCACAGAGAGGTCCAGCTGTTTAACAGTGCAGAAACCTCGAGCCTTGGACACACGGGGTGAAGACAGGATGTAGGGGAGAGGATTAATAATTTCAACATAGCACGTGAAGAGGCTTAGACTACAGAAGGACTGGAGGTTTGTAAAATTCCCCAAGAACAAAGCAGACGATAACTTAGCTGAACTTCACTGGTCTGTTCAAATGATGTCCTAATAAGACAGGCTATTCATCTGCTTTCCTTCACCAGTCTAACTTGAAGACAGAAAGGGTGAGTTTTAGCCACCGACTTTCTCTTTGTTACATTTAAAGGGATCCCTGTCATGATTGGCCCAAACTCCTGTCCCCTATTCTCCCATTCCTTCTACCAAATCATGCAACAGTGCTGTGCCTGCTTACTTCTCCTTTTTGCCAAACAGCAGCTGCATTTCAACAATGCTTTACAAATACATTCTTGAACCGTAAAGCCCTTTGAATGAAATGTCTTATATACATGTACAATATGCCACGAGTATTGTCAAGGAAACACTAGCTCAAAGAGAAATGCAGTGGTTGCTAAGAAACACTATAGCAGAAGAGAGATGAGGACTTGTTTACTGACAGATATATATCTATATCTATCTACCTTTGAAACATTCATTATTGTTATTTGGGGTAGTTGCATCTCAAACCACACCTATATATTTGTAGTGACTAATTCTAATTTAAATTTTAATTTAAATCCTAATTCTGAAAAAATCCACATGTATCTCAACATCGCTGAATTAATTTCCCCTAAGCTTTAAGACCATAAACAGACTAAAAATCCGGGGCTTTCGTAGAATCAGTTGATGGTTTTGGAATATTTTGTAGCAGACAGGACCCTACCATGCTTGTCATCAATCACCACCATCCCAAAGACCTGACTGACCTGGAGGAATTTACTTCCACTCTACATGGGCTCCAGCAGATTTTATATCAAGCTTTTTGAGATAGATGTTTTTAAAAACAAACTAACAAACAAACAAAAAAAAGCGCTTTCATTTACTTTCAGGTTGGGGAATTATTTGCATAGCTACTTGAACAAAGCACATAGAGGAAATCAGCATTCCTGAAACTTCTGCAAGCAATAAGCAACACAAAAAATAAGACATACAGTACTATGTAAGCTACTGAGGTTAATAAAAGAATATTGTCAGAGCACACACTCTCATCCTCTGATTTCATTGCAAAATTGAAAGAATTTCCTTGATGTAACAGACAAATAGTAAATGAGATTTGAGTGGGAATAAAAAAAGAAGGAAATACAAATTTTTATAAGTGCAGTCAGTCAGTCGTATGTTATATTCAGTCATACTTTATGGGGAACAACAGGAAAAGCACACTAGGAAGACTTTACTAAAGTTGCCAAGTCAAACAATTAGAAGGTGGAACATAATATAAAACAAATAACAAAAAAAAAAATCCTAGAGAACTTTCATCTAGTCCTTTTGTACACATACATCATGATAGTATCTGGGTGTATAAAAGACTGTGAGAAAACCCATTTTTCCAAGACAGCATTCAACAGCTTAAAACGTTGCATTTCTTCATGCATTTCTGTCTCCAAAAGGGTAACGCCCCCAATTTGTACAACACGATACAGAGGTTTCACAAAACAGTCATGCTCACGAAGGAGAACTTTTCTATTCTTAAATGAATCAAAGAACCCATGGGAAAAACCGCTACAGAAATTAAAGAGTAAAAAATAATATACCCTAAAAGAAGCAGAGGTTGTAAAAGCTGTTAAGCTATAAAAGTAACATCAAAATGGAAGATCTCAATTTATTAACGCTTGACACTGCCAGTCTAATAATATGTAAAAATACAGCCTTCATGCATGAGAACAAATGAAAAAATCCCAGAAGTTTTAGCACCTCGCACTATACTGAAGCCAGTGAGAGTCAGCAGCAGAGTCCACTAGAGTTTGCTGAAAATTTTGATAACTAACTTGCATTGTTAAGCTCCATAGAAACAAAACAATTCCAACAATCTCTCAAAGAAAGAAAGAAAGATCGATCCACAGGAGGCATTTCAGTAAGATGAATTTTTTTTCTCCAAAGGTCATTTTTAGACTGTAATTTATATCAAAGAAAGCAAACCAAACACCCAACCGTGAATAAACCTTTGGGATTTTAATAAAAACAGAGCATTTTGTCTGACAAAGGCAGCTATAGCTGCTGTCATTTTTTCTAGGGGATAAAAATATACTCAGCTGGACTCATATGTGGCCCCAAATGGGTTGGAATTGTGTAGGGATCACTTGGATTGGCACATGCCCAACGCACGTTTATTTTCCACATTTGACTATTTTGCACATTGTGTGCATCCCACAGCCCAGCTGCAGCCACCCAGACATGCCACCGTGCTCCCAAAAAGCCACTCTGCATGCACAAAAGTCACCCTGTCACTGTGGCTACCTGTGCAGCACCTGCCTAGTAAGCTGAGCGCTTCCCAGATTTAATAAACTCGCTGAGCACAGGCTATGAAGCCCAGACACGTATACTTCTGTCTGGCAAATCCATGAGAAATATATTGACAACCCTCTTCTTACTGCATTATAAAGGCCTGCTATGAAGTACACTAATATTATATTCGAGTGGCTGTTTCTTAGAATATTAGTAAAAGAAAAATCCTGTATTTATGTTTCTGAATTTATTATCAGAAATAGCTGAAATTAAAACACAACAACCTACAAAAATAATAACACAAGAAAACTGAAAAAAAAAAAAAACACAACAAAACCAACTTGTAATGGGAAGTGTCTGTATAGTTTAGTAATTCCATACCGTTAACCATCTCACATATGAATGATATGCATAACAACTATCACAAGCTGAGAAACCGTCCATCAGTAAGCACACAGTGAACCAATTTTAAAAACTCTCCTTACCCAGCTTTGAGTTTTTGATGTCATCCTAAGTCGAATTATATTACGAAAATTGTCATGAACCCATTTATTATTCCACGTCCATTTTCAACAGCAAATTAAAAGGAAAAAAAAAATTCCCATCATCCACTTTTTATAGGCTTGATGCTTCCTCATTATATTGTGATTATCTGGGTATAAAAATTTTACACTGAAAAGGTTGCTTTTAATATTACTGGTCATAAGAAATTGGGTATGAATAAAAGGATCCTGAATAGCAGGGGAAAGATTCATTATGTCTGTTGGGGACAGATAAGCATTTATGAGCAGATTTGTAAAGTGCAGAGGAGTTCCAAGGGAACATGATCTGTCAATCACCCTGGTGGCTTTGGGAGACAAAGTCTGCTGAATGGACATGTTAGCTTCCAAATAACTGACTGAAAAAAGTAAGTTCTCTTAATCCAACTCTATTGGAGTTCATAGGGCAAAATCAAGATGCCCCACAAGGTTCTATTAAAAAAATATATATATATAGTATAGAGATCTACAACATAAAAATTACTTCTCCTGCTAATAGCCATTACCCAAACAATAAACTGGCACATCAGCTAAGAAAGAACAAATATGCTCTGCTATGAACTAATTTAAGTTTCCAACCCAGAGCACAAGCCAAACTTGGGAAAAAGAAATAAGAGCGACTTATTTTGGTCTGCTCTCAAATAGTAAAACCAGAAGTTCTCTGCTCAAGGCAGGACCATGGAAAAGCTTCTAGGCAAGAATGCAGGTGAAAGCTTTATGTAAAGTTTAGGGAAGAATCTGCATTTTGGAGCCCTTCCCCAAATAAATGTGCACAGTTATTACCAAACTTGAACATCTGAAAATTTTTGTCATCACTTGCCTTCTTAGTAAGTTGATATAAATAATTCGTATTTCAGAGTTTAAAATGTGCTAAGGAGGTAAGAGTTTTTAGGGATCAACTTTCCCCTTTTCCCTTAAAATGCGATTTGTAACAATTCTAGTAGCCTTGATTTGAATCTAAAAAAAACTACATAGGAAGATGATACGTATTCATCAGAGTCTGAACTAATTTATGTGCGTATTATGGACAGTAGATGGGAAATACAACATACAGATATAAAACTAAAAAAATTAAGTACAGAATTAACCGAAATCATGAGCTATGCATTATTGGATGTACCATTCTCCAGAAATTAAGGTCACACACTATTCAAAGACCATCTGCTGATGCCTAACAATACACAAGCATAGAGGGTTTTTTTTCCCCCTTATGGATTTATCTTTGCATCGCCTAGAAAAAAGAGAATCTATCAAGATACGTGGTACATTAGCTGTCACTTTTGTGAAAATTGCTTCAAAAATAGGAACCCTTCAGTGTCCAGCATTATCCTTCTAGCAACTTTTTTATAGCTATAATTTACTGATAAGTGCTGTATGGAACCAATATATTACCATGTCTCCATCGGTTCTGTAGCTTTAAAAATATTTCCTTCCTGAGGTAGTTTAGAGAATTTCAGCTTCCCCAAAACATTTCACAGCAGACAGAGCTGTAAATTTTGTACTATATATCGCCTGCAATCTGATCATTTGATCATCCGTGTCAGCCAGCGTCAACTCTGACTCCAGTACTTACTCCTGCAATGCGATTCCTGTCTGTGCTGCAACTGCCTGAGGTAGGCCAGGATTGATGGAGATCCCACAAGACATCATTACAGGCTATGTAATAACTGCTCTGGAAGTCAGAGAGCTAATACAGAAGTCAGCGAAACCCACGGCTGTTCTCAGATCACCTGTGGGTTCCTTGCAAGTTCAATGCTCATTGCACCCTTACCAGAGCTCAACATTTCTCTAATCAGGTAAATATATCTTACCAAATTTAAGAATGTGAATAGGAAGGCTAGATCAGAAATGCGATCTGCTTCAGAGATGGACAAAATGTACTTTGTATTTATGAAGTCATCTGAGCACTTAACTACTACAATTCTTAAACTGGAACCATCATCAGAAGTGCAATGGACCACTTGAGTCAGACATTCCGCTTTTGTCAGTAACTGTAGCTATTGCCATGTAGGCTTACAGAAATTGTTTCCCATTACTCAGCTAATTGCCATATGTGATTTAGATAGATCAACAACAGTATCCAGATTTAAAGAAATATTGTTTATCTTAGCTCTCCGAAGCTAAGCTTCATGACGCTGCCTACCATTCAGATTATGCACTTGATACTCTTACATTATTCCTCTGTTGAAATAGAAAGGGGAGCACAGAAAATTCGAACCATCTGCATGAAACCAGACAAGAATTGTGGCAAAGCAAAGGAATAAAACAAATGAGCAGGAGACTGGACTACACAACTGCCTGAGGTCCCTTTTATCACGAGTATCCTATAATCCCAGGAACCCGTCATTCCAAGTCGTCTGCCCTGTGGCCCTTTGTACTTATCCTGTGCATAAGCATAACACCATTACAGGAAACCTAACTGCAGACTTTCTTTTTCTGAAAATAAATAGATACTGAGCCTTACTTCTTCTCAGTCATGTACTGTATTAGACTAACACTGAATTCAAACTTCAAAACAAGAACAAAATCTTAGGCGTTAGCCCCAGCATTCACACTTGCTGCCGTTATACTTCATGGCATAGTCCCCTCTTTTGGAGTGTTTTACTTGCATCCTACTGCATCACTAACTTGAGCCAGTCAAGGCTGAAGCTTGCTGTGCTAATTAATAAGCATAAAAAAAAAACCAAACCAAGAAATATATAGAGGGATTTGATCAACAGCAGATAAAGAAAAAAAGGAATTATTGTTTCTATTTTGCAAATGTGCTATTCAGAGAGGAAACGACATTGAAGCGACAATCTCCTTAAGGGCTGACAACCCCACTCCGAAGAGCACCTACCACACGTCTCTCTGCTAGCAAATGTTTCTCACTCTCTTTCTCATTATGACTTTTCAAGGAAAATAATCTCAGGCTTCTTAAACTCACGTTGGCCAGGATGATCATAATGTCGGTCACCAAGCTTGGTTTTCAGGATTTATTAGTCATATATTTATTCTGCTGACCAAAGCTTCAGCTAGTGACTTTTTTCTTTCATTCTTTCATTTTATACGTCAGACATGAGACGTAGCTACGAAGAATGATTACTGTAGCTATTTTTCAAGAGGAACTTTAACTAACACACATATAAATTCTCAGTTCAGCAACTAAACGAGGTGTATATCTGCAGGATGAACTAACAGCTCAGAAGGGGACATTACGGACTGCTACATAAATAAATACACATTTCCAAGTCATCTGTTCACTTACTCAAATTGTTGATGCATTTCAGGTCAATGCAGTATAACCATGTCATAAAATATTTTGAGAAGACAGACAGGCACTGACCTCAGCAAAATAACCAATTGCTTCACAAGATCCTAACAAACACTAAACGTAAAAATCTTTCTTAAGTAGACCAGGCTAAAGTCCCAAGACATATAAACACAACATACATATGTAAAATTCAATTTTATTTACACGGTGAGCAACTCCTTGTATGTTTAGTTTCTTGAGCTGCTATTCAGGGGCAGCAAGGGAAGGAAATGTTTGCAGAACAGCTGTGGGGGAACAATCAGAGGAAGAAGTGGCCTGCAGGTGTCAACCCTGCGGGACATCCCTATTGTGTCACACCTTCCTCGGGGTCCAAGGGACACGAGGGAGGGAGGGAGGGAAGAAAAAGGCCTCTGAAAGTGAGGACAAGTTGTGCACTCCTTGAATGATCACTTCTGTCTTACAGACTTGGGCGAACAAGCAGCCAGCCTGGCACCCCAGCCTGGCCGTTGCCTGAGCCCGCAGCAGCATGTGAGAACTTTCAGCAGGGAACAGAACAGTTTTGTCGCCTGGGGAGGGAGGAGGAAATACCACCAGTGGATAGAACTAGCTTGTTTGAGGGCTTGTATTAGCCTAAGCCCTCTGTCAGCTCAGGGAAAAGATTTTCCTGCAGTATGTACTGCTGTTGCCTCTGAGTGCGTTTGTCCTCGTGTTCCCTTTTCCATACAGATGAACAGTACAGAGGTATTGGACAGTGAGAGTAACACAAAGTTTGGATGCCAAGAAGCTTTGCTGGCACAATAAGCAGAGAGCGAGCTACCTGCAGTGCTGGGATCAGTACCTGCACAGCACTACCTTAATTACCAACAATCAATACTGTAAAAACAGGTATTTTCATCTGTGGCTTTCAGAATACTTCATAAAGATGTTTAACCATCACGATTCCTAGCTGACAGATGCTTAAACAATCTTAGAAAAGTTATCTGGCATTTTGCAGACAGTTGCCATGGCTATTTAGCATTGCTTTCGTACGAGCTTTTGAGGCATCCATTGAGTAAAAATTGGGACCGAGCTGAAGCTAAGTAAGGTAGGTAGCTGTTTGATGATGTTATCACAGATTTCTCTTTATGGTAGCAAGATTCAAGCAAAAAGGCAGCTCTCTGCATATTTCAGCAGTTGATGGCTTCTCAAACCCTAAAATCATTCTTGATAGAAATACAAATGACAGTGTGAAGACAGGAAACATTGTAGACATAAGTGCAGACACAGCCACAGAAATCACTGAAGAGTAAAAATTCATTCCACTTGCTAAGAAAAGGCAAACACTTTGAAAAGATTAGACTGTGTTGTGTTACTCCATTAGAAAGCTGATGAAGTTTGAAGCTCTGCAGAGGCATTCAGATTAGGTCTATGAGGAGCTTGCTCTGACAGAAACATGCTGACTAAGAAAAATCCCCTTCTATATTTAAAAATTGCAGCAGATGGTGCTAGCAGTAGGATGCTGCATCGAGTTGTTACGACTGTGGGCACTCTCATCTATCACTGAAAGTCTCAAAATGCCATCGCCTTACTGCAGGTCTCAACCTGAACCCTGCAAAATGCTCTACATACTAACATGATTTATTGGGTACCAAGTGCCTCTGGGTCAGGCTTCTTTGGAAAAGCTTCAAAAATTACATTCCTATGGCTTAGGAGGACTTGGGATGTTTTTAAAACAGCCAGGACATTGGGAGATCTGTACCCTGTATTCACTGAGCAAAAATATTCCCCCACTTCCAGCATAAAGCCCAGAGCTTTTGGAAATCTTGGGTATTTGTACCTGGCATAACACAGAGATACTCAGGCCTCTTAGCATGCCAGAAGGGGTGCGAGCCAGGGCCTGGCACAGAGGGGACAGCTCACAGCTGTGAAAGGTGGTGACTGACAGATGTAAGCGGCATCTTCTTTGGAGCTGCGAGGCATGTGGGTTCAGGGACCCCCTGCTGAACGTGAGGGCGCACAACACAGGCTTTCAACTGCATCAGCTAACAAAATCATCTTTGGGCTGAACAACAAGCTGCCCAGTCTCTCCTCCTCACAGAGGAGGAGGCACAAGGGACACTAGCAGTGTTCCCTGTCCTCTCATGCTGCTCACGCTGCTTGGAGCGGCACCGCTCTATCCCACCCTCCTCCCTGCAGTGCCAGGGAACCAAGCTCTCTTTGCCTGGAGGTTTGAACGCGCTCACGCCCACGTCAAAGCTAAAAATCGCACCATCATGTAGCTACCCCTCCTGGTCACCTCTGCTCTTTAGCAGCATGTGCAATCATCCGAACAGAAAGAGACAAATCAGTGGAGAAATTCCCTCCCAGCCTTCTGAAAAATCCACAGTATTTTTTATGAGTTATTAAGCACACAGCCCTGCTGAGTGATGATTTTGGAGTTATAAAGGTATTCGCTGCAGGAATTTTTTATTCTTTTTCTCTCTTGCCATGGCAACCAGGGTATCAAAGTACTTCAGAGGAAGACAGCACCTCACAGTATAAAAAAATGTTTGCAGCACGTCTGACTTGTTTCTTTTTTATAATGAGTTAAGCATTTTTAAAGCTCTTTTAAAAAAAAAACTGGTTGAAAAACCAAAACCTACACAGCATATTTTTTTTTCTGCCTGCTTTAACAAAAGGATGTCGATATAGTCTACACTTCACAGAATTAGAGGTCCAGAATTCTAATCAAGGGCAAAGACTGAAAAACATGACCTAGCTTGTTTTCTTACAGTTACAGGGCACACCTAAAAGAACTGACAAAAACACCAGGAAAAAAAAAAAACCCAAACCACTTTGTCTTTTAAATATAGTTCTGTGAGGATTTGTGGAAATGCATTCATTTAGGTTTCTCTTGTTTTGTCAATGCTCAAAGTTCAGGATCCTTCTTCTGCATATCTCTTCTGCGTGCCAGTAGCCAACGCCTTTCCTCAGCTGTACAAGACAACAAATATATATAGGGGAAAACTGGCATACCTAAAGTACTGTGCACTTGTGGAGGGAGGGAACTGATAGCTGCAGGACCTCTTTAACCCAAGTCAGGATCAAGTCTGCAGCATTTATCCCAATCACAATGAAGCAGGAGATTTTCTCGTTCCTAAAAGAGCTGAAATTACTACTGTGCCATTAAGAACTTTACATGTCTGTTGGGAATGTGACACAATCAGTAGACATGCAATGGTAATGATGAACTTCTCTGATTCAACAACAATTCTTTAAAAAGAGTTGTCAAAAATCACACTGATTTCCATAAAAAGATGACACTCCATTAGCAAGAACTGCCTTGCCTTTCTCTTGTTACCCTTGTTGAGGCAAAAGAATTGTCTCCCTAATACTTATTTGAACAAAGATAAATTATTTGCCTCTAGGTAATGTCTTATGACAGCACATTCAACCACTTAGCTACAGTAACACTTCTCTACTTTAAGCTGTTTATGTATACTTGCTTTCGTATCCTTTTATTCCCATACTGTAGAGCACAGAAAATGGGAAGACTAAAATCTCTTTTCCCATTTTGGGAAGTCCAGAACAACTATATTCAACCAACAGACTCTCAGCGGCTTCAGCAGACTAAAGAATAAGATAGAGCATATCTCTGCTCTCATCCTTCTTTCAGCATTTTAAGAGAAAAAAAAAGATAATGGAAATAAATAAAACTCTTAAGAACTATCTGGAAATAGCTTTTAGTCTTTCTAAACAGTGTGACAGAAAATCAGGGAAAGGATTTTATTCTCAGATATTAATAAATGAAATTTCCAAGAATGAAAAATAATTAATGCTTCCACTAATGAACACTTCCCAAACACTTTCACACTTGTATTGATTCTATTATCCATTTGCTGAAGAAAACCAGTTATCTACTCTTATGCAAATTAAAACCACAGTGAAGAACAAATAGCCCACTTCTATACAAATCATGACAGATTCTTTAGTTACCAACTTATATTATCTTATTGGATAATATACGCACAATTGAAATCCAGGGGGCAAAAAGCCCCACCAGACAGCATTGAAAACAGATTTCTCACACATTGGTTTTACGAAATGAATCACAATATGCCAAAACCAAAACCAAATTCTATCCTTCTGTACCAACTGAATTTTGGAAAATGTTCCAAGACTAATCATCTGATAATTGTGTTACTGCCCATTGTAAAACAAATGCCATTTTGCTATCCAACCCCAATATCTTGTTTCATTATCCTAAAAAACATTTATTATTGCCTATTTCTCAAGTAAGCTCATTTACTTTTTTCCTTTTTCTTCATTCTTTTTTTTTTTTTTAGTATGCTTTATTAGCAGTCCATAATGCACAATAGGAAGGAGGCTTATTACTTCTGAAGAACAGTATTTCCATGGCAATACAAGTCATCTATAGCAACAATCTCTTACCATCTTTTCCCAACACCTACGAATGCTGGAGCTTTGCTTAAAATTATATAATAAAATACAGTACAAAGAACACAATCTCAATAGAGACTTTAGTACCTCCCTTATGTATCAGATATTCTTGGTTTTATAAGAGCCTTTAGGTCATAACATTTCTTAAGCAATTAGAAGCTCTTTAAATTAGACACAGGTACACACAATGTTGGCACACATTTCCAGAGACAAACTCAACCGACAGACTCTTAATGAAGTCACAAGGACTGGATGACCATAGCTACAAGACCAAACGTTTGCTCTTACTTCTTTTGCAAAATATTCTAATGCAAAATTTTTACTGTTGCAAAACCAGTAAAATTACTGTGGTTTTGTTTTGTTTTAAATTCACAGTGGACGTGAAGCATAGGTATATAGTAGGACATGCAGTAGCGCTATTTGCTTGTACTTTTTCCTTACCTTTATAAATGTCATTACATCAGTATAGATAATGTCAATAGACTCATCTTTAGTCTGACATACCAAGCAGACTCGCTGATCTCTCTTTAAAACATGCAACTGTCCAACTCAATTAAAGCTATTGCATCTGAGCATTCAAAGTTAACACTGAAATAACAACTCTGATCAAACTCTGTAGTAGAGATGATTCATATTTGAATCTTATTGGGACAAATAAGAAAGGAATATTTACATCCTAATTATTCTCTGCTGGGGTGTGTGTGGGGGGGGGGGGGGGGGTACTTATAATTTTTACCAGTACAAACCTTTCAGCCTTAATACCAGCATACCAGCCATAGTTAGAAACATATGCCCTATTCCCCTGTTCACAAGGCAAAACAGGCAGGTGACTTCCACAACAAATTGCAAGGAAAGGGTTGAAGTTCAATTGTTGTGCTGTTGCTGTTAAACCCAGAGTCGGTTTTCACCAGACCAGGAAGACAAGGTCAAGTTGGACGGGGCTCTGAGCAACCTGATCGAGTTGAAGATGTCCCTGCTCACTGCAGGGGGGTTGGACTAGGTGACCTCTAAAGGTCCCTTCCAACCTAAACCATTCTATGATTCTATGACAGCACGACTAATATAAAAATAAAGATATTTTGACATAGCAAACTGATTATTTTATTTCTAACCCTCACTGATAATTATCCCACTTTCAATCTGATCCAGCTAAGAGGGAACACAAAAGCCTATTATAAACTTAGGTATATGGCACCAATCAAAGGAATTTAACTTTCTTTTCCAGGCTAAAATTATTTTCTTCAGTAAGACCAGAAAACAGCGTTGATCTGCTGCTTTCATCTTCATGTTTCACTTCAGCAGGATAACAGCAACTCAACTGCATTGTCAGCAATGGACATTATCTTCAAGATGCCTGACTTCAGGCCTGCTACTTGTTTAATGACAATACTGTTTCTTTAGTAAAATGAAGGCTGAATGATTTCTTATGTGCAAGTAACAGTTAAATCTGAGGAAAAGACTGGTTTTGTAATCTTCATCTGGAAAGGCATTATACCATTTCCTGAAAAATGAGTAGTTAATGGATAGATTGCCTCAAGAAAGGGTTGGCATCAACCAGAGCAGAATCTAAACTACATAAAGTGAAATTAAAATTCTGTTCCACTCTAAATAACAGCTCCTACAAAAGAAACATCTGGTCCAAAAGACAAGTTCAGTGATTTGGCATTGCAGGACTGCATTAAATATTGACACTGATGTCAAAATGACCCTGCAGCCTAATGCAGGAACGCCATGTGCTGGGGCCATTCTAAGTAGCACCGAACTGAAAACCAGCTCAGCCTTGCTGCTGAATTACCATTTCAAACTTTACAATGTCATTTAGGAACAGTCATGGCTCTAAGCGAAGTCTTGCTGAGAAAATATGGTAGCTGCTCAGTGAGTAAGGAAGGGGAGGAGTGGATTTAGATCCAATCTAAATCAGGCAGCAACAACCACTTTATGCGATGCCAGACTGTGCACATACTGATCAGTACTAATGGAGAGATTTTTCAACTTCCTTGCATAAATATATGTCCATATATCAAATACTTCACACTGCTGCTATGTCAGTGGCATCTATATATTTTAGTATATTGACAGATCTTAATAAGTCTTCTGATGTGGAAAATGCTCTGACTGCAACACTATGCAGTAAGAACTAGAAAGGTGCTCTCATCCCTTGTTTCACTCAGGATTTTTAAAGGGCATAATACACTACTATTTTCCTCTCCTTTCTTAAAAGGAACTTCCTTCCAGTGGTGGTCCTTAACAGACTGACAGCAGTAGCCAGTGAAGAAAGCCTCGAACCTCTTCTGCTTCTACATCCTCTCATATATTGCTTGGTACCTCAGAGAACACAGAGCTACATTGCAGCACATTGCAGCTCCAAAGAAAGAGTCAACTATTACTTCTCCCCCAAAGAAATTGCCTTTTCAGAACATCACAGAGGCAACACATAACTGCATGTGAAATCATCTGTTAGCAGTCAATAAAGAAACTCCAATTCAGATATCAGAAACTTAAGGAAATAGTAAGGCTAAGCTTACAATCTTACAATTCACAGTGCTTTAGCGTGACAGTTACAGCATCCCATTCTTCAAGCTGTTAGGATGAGCTGTTTCCATAGCAGATTTTGTACAGCAATTGGCTTAATGTTAGAAGTTTCTATGTTAAATTGCTGGAAGAGTAACGCTGCATTGGTAAGGACTGGTATCATGCATTTCTTTTTTTGGTGGGCAATGCCAAACAACATAAAGCATTAAAGAAACTGCAGCATTGTGGAAGATAAAGACACTGCATAAACTGATGGTGCATGCCAAAAACTCTCCTCCCCTGAAAAATGTGAGGAATTTGCATTGATAGCTTCAAGAGTTTACATATGGTTCAGTGACATTTTTCATTCCTTAGCGATCAAAAATTGTTGGGGGAAGGGAGAGAAGAGAGAAGGGAGAAGACAGATGACTAATTACAAAGACTGGAAATAATACATATTAAAGAGGTACTTTCTTGATCGCTTACACATGCAAACACACACCTGAATCACAAAAACATAAAACATATACACATACTTCAAGTCTTCTATACTAATTTTTGTGTACTGTGGGTCACGATTCCCCAGATCACTTATTCTTTCTCATTTAGTTAGACTGGGAAATCTGGAACAAATTGCTACTGAGCAAAAATGGAACATATCTCTTCCTATGTTACATGTGAAGTAGAGATGGAATATAAAATCATAACCAAAAGAGTGTGCTAAGGAGAAGGTTATTAAGGCTGCAGAATGATTGTAGTAATCATTGCACGTACAAGTAAAGCATTCCAAAGTTCGGGAAGGCCATGATTAAAGAGGTCTGTATAATCTTGGCTTCACCCTCTGGAATGATCCAGTCTTCAAGTGACGTAATTGTACTTTGCTCACTATGTGTACACAATAGGCAGTGCTCAGCGAACCAGACATCAATTAACAATTTGGTTTAGTCTCTCTGTTCAGTGTAAACTACCCCATACTGACGTAAAACATAATGACAAATTACATACTAACCAAAAACTGCTTTAAGACAGGAAGCTTTTTGACAGAGCTTTCCCGCAGTGGCCATCACTTTAGTATCCAAGTGCTTCACCAAGAGTCTTTACTATGCCCTGCCATGGGAGGAGGCACTATTATCTCCTCTTTGCAGCTATGAAGTTTCTTACTCTGCATCAAACTTTGGATTGCAACTTTGAGATCCAACGTAGAAAATCTCTTAAGCCTGTTTCCGTTACACTAGTAGCACCCAAATAAAACACCTTCTGAATAAAAAGCATCTTTCTAATTGATGCTGTCCTGTTCTAAAAACAAGCAGTTTTATCACCAACTTTTCACAGAGCCTTTGTAGAATCAGAGACACTGAAATCAATCTGAACTTGCGTGATCCAATAAATCCTAGGATTCTGTCTTAAAATCCTCTTGTCTCAGCCATTTTCTTCAAAGCTGCTCTTCTTCTTACTGGGTTGGAATTAAAAAGACCATATTGGTCTTGGAGGACAAATCAACAGAATATCTTTGAATTTCCCCATAGGTTTTGAGCAGCTTTTATCTTTCCTCTTCCATTCTGAAAGGTTTTGTTGTGTTTGCATATTTTCCACGTTGCTTTTAATGCAGCAAGAATCGAGGGAAGAAAAACATCAGCCCATTAGATAAGCTTTTGAAGGCACTAGTTTAAATTCCTTCTTTTGCCAAATATTTCAATCAAATGGTTTGGGCATTTTTTTTTTTTTTTTTCTAATAGAAATAACCGCTCCCTGTGGCAAAAAAGTCAAAACTGACAAGTCATTCCCAGATTAAAGACACTGAAGGACAACTGCACAAGACTTCTTTAAAGAAAAATACCCCACAGCCTTTTTACAGAACTACATCGTGTGGCCCCAAACATCCAAAGTATTGTTGAGAGACTAAGAGGAATGCAACAGCTAACTCAAAAGTGTACAGGGATTCTTACTCAGCACAGTTTCTTTTTCAGTGTTTTGTTACAGAAACTGTGGAGTGATTTTATAAAAAGAAAAAGGACAAGAAAAAACCTTCTAAACAGAAAAAAGGTAAAATCCCTTTGAGAAACAAAAAATTCCCTCTCTTTTGACATCTATTACTGCTTTTCAGTGACAACATGCAATGCGCCTTAACTTTTCTAAACAGCTTAAAAGAACTGTATAAATAGCTTGCTTATATATTCATTCATTGTTAAAGGAAAGAAAGTCATATTGTTCAAGTGAATAATACAGAAAGAAAAAAGTAAGTTTCTGAAATATTTGTTTTATCCAAATCTGGATTTCTCAATGAGAAAATATTTGGGCAGAACATCTCTACAAGCTTAGTCCGATGTTTTTTAAAAATGAGGTAGGGATTCCACCTTTTAAACCAAATGACTAGTTCAAACAATTATGTTCTGGTACTGGATTGTAACCAGGCCATTCAGCTGACATGCCTACTTGAATTAAGCAAGCATTGGCTTCTCTTTGCTTAGTACACATTATAATAGTTTAGTTTTGATGTATGTGTCTTAATGTTCGTGAACCTAGGACAGCAACATAAGTAGACTGTTTTCCTAAAACAGGTTTTCTCTGATGTTGGAGGACTTAGAATCATAGAATCGTTTAGGTTGGAAAAGACCTTTAAGATCATCAAGTCCAACAGTTAACCTAGCACTGCCAAGTCCACCACTAAACCATGTTCCTCAGCACCACATGGACATGTCTTTTAAATACCTTCAGGAACAGGGACTCAACCACTTCCCCGGGCAGCCTCTTCCAATGCTTGACAACACTTTTGGTGAAGAAATATTTCCTCATATCCAATCTAAACCTCCCCTGGCACAACTTGAGGCCATTTCCTCTTGTTCTATCACTTGTTACTTGGGAGAAGAGGCCAACCCCCACCTCACTACAACCTCCTTTCAGGCAGTTGCAGAGAGCGATAAGGTCTCCCCTCAGGCTCCTCTTCTCCAGGCTAAACAACCCCAGCTCCCTCAGCCGCTCCCCATCACACTTGTTCTCCAGACCCTTCCCCAGCTCCATTGCCCTTCTCTGGACACACTCCAGCACCTCCATGTCCTTCTTGTCCCGAGGGGCCCAAAACTGAACCCAGCATTCGAGGGGCGGCCTCACCAGTGCCGAGCACAGGGGCACCATCCCTGCCCTGCTCCTGCTGGCCACGCTATTGCTGATACAAGCCAGGAGGCTGCTGGCCTCCTTGGCCACCTGGGCACACTGCTGGCTCATGTTCAGCCGGCTGTCGGCCAACACCCCTGGGTGCTTTTCCACTTTCCAGCCACTCTACCCCAAGCCTGTAGCGTTGCATGAGGTTGTTGTGGTCCAAATGCAGAGCCCAGCACTTAGCCTTGTTGAACCTTGTACAGTTGGCCTTGGCCCATCGATCCAGCCTGTCCAGATCCTTCTGCAGAGCCTTCCTACCTTCACACAGATCAACACTCCCACACAACTTGGTGTCATCTGCAAACTTACTGAGGGTCCACTCGATCCCCTTGTCCAGATCATCGATAAAGATATTAAACAGAACTGGCCCCACTACTGAGCCCTGGGAAACACCGCTCATGACCAGCCACCAACTGGATTTAACTCCATTCACCACAACTCTTTGGGCCCTTGCTCTTGCATCTTTAAGATTTCCTCCTTGAAGAACGTCCAGCCTTCCTGGACTCCTTTGCCCTTCAGGGCTGCCTCCCAAGGGACTCTGTCGATTAGTCTCCTAAACAGGCCAAAGTCTGCCTTCTGGAAGGCCAAGGTGGCACTTCTGCTGAACCCCCTCCTTCCTTCTCTGAGAATTGAAAACTCTGTCATTTCACGACTGCTGTGCCCAAGACGGCCTCCAACCGTCACATCACCCCCAAGTCCTTCTCCGTTCGTGAACAACAGGTCTAGCAGGGCACCTTCCCTAGCTGGCTCCCTCACCAGCTGTGTCAGGGAAGGTATCTCCCACACACTCCAGGAACCTCCTGAACTGCTTCCTCTCTGCTGTATTGTATTTCCAGCAGACACCTGGTAAGTTGAAGTCCCCCACAAGACTTCTTCAGGAATACAGGCTTTCCTCTTAGGGATGATTTGACACATTAAGATGTGTATTTGTCCAGCATGCACTGACTATAGAGAGAATAAAAACAGCATAGCCAGGGCAGCAAAAGTACCTGTAACGTGAGCAAAAACACATTTAAAATAAATAGTTAGGATAGAACCTGAGTCCCTCAGACTAGAACAATTCTTTGGAGGTCTCAGTCCTAGAGTGCTGCTAGTTTTCTTTAAGGCAGCACAATTTACATATTTCTTTTCTTTGTTTATTGCAATCACAGAATATCTTTAAAAATATTTAGATATTGGAAGCTCAGAGAAGATATGTTTACATAGCTGAAATTGTGAAAGGATAGGGGTTTCTCTGGTGTCCAATGATTCAAGAGGTTTTATCCCTTGGGCAGGAAATACTAATACTGTAACCAAGATAAATTATGTTTTACTAATGTAGACAGACACTAAAGAGGATATTCTCAAACAAACTGTACAACACAAAGTCACTTGCTGATACTCTACACCATGTAACATTTGGGCAACTGGGTATTTCAAGAGAAAGCAAGCAACAAGATTAAACATGTCAGGACCAATTTTCATAGCAAGTTAAGCAGCAAAATTAGTCAAGTGGTTGCTAATGGAATATACTCACATTAGCAATAGCTAATAAACCTCCAAGCAAGAATTTTTAAAACCTATTAGCCCTTTTTTTCTGCAATTCCAGTGAAGGAGAAGTTGCATATATTAGAACATAAAAAACGAAAGAAAAAAAAAGGACACCTGCTTGGTGCTTGGTGCTTTTGCTACTACTAGGACAATTTCCTAAAGAAAGCAAAAGGCCAGACATACTTGGGCAGAAACTGAGATACATATGAGGTACTTTGTTAACAAATGTGACTGAGCTTAAATGGGTCATCTTTGTAAATGATAACAGAACTCAGTTTCAAGGCCAACATAATCTTTGCCTCCTCTGCCTAATCTTATGTTAAAGATGACAGTTTTGATAATCTATGGAACTTCTAATCTTTCAAACTGAGTTGACACAACCATTAACATACTTTACAGCAGTAAAACTTCTATACTTGGCCTACAAGCAAGTCCTTTGCATGTGAAAAATGTCATTTCTCAGCCACAACTGGCTCTACAAAGCAACTCAGCTGACCTCATACCTTTGGCCTGAACAGCAACAAAGAGAGCCGCATTTCTTTTACAACACAGCTTAAAAGTAACCACGTCAGCATTAGTATTTACAAGTAGTTTCTCTTGCAAGACTAGCACGTACCCCTAGATGCATCTTTAATGCCTGAGTTTTCCAAAGGATAACTTGGGATGCGGGGAGCACAAAGTAAATCCACCGGGTTAAAGGACAGAACAAAGTTGTTTAAAATGTGAAGGAGGAGAACTTGTCAGCCTACACTGCAGCACTGCTGAAAACTACCAGAGTGCTGATATGAATCACAGTTGAGTCAATTATATAACACTGCAGAAAAAATAAAAGCAGTCCTGGCAGGTGATGGCAGGAATATTATATGCTATATGCAAGATAGGAGAGGTAATCATGCCTTTCTTGCCAATACGTTCAAATTGGATACTGGGCTCAAACTGGAGTTCTTCACTGTGGAAAGGATATAGACAACACACAGTACCCAGGAGAGAGAAGCAGAAATGAAAATACATTTTGGGAAATGCAACTGGATTGTTTCATTTAAAGAGCACCAAACATCATTTTCGGATAAGTAAAAAATTGCCATGAAGTGGACAGCTTTAATTGTTCTCAATGGCCACATGTACATTGGGGGTAAGGAAGGGCAGGAAAAAGGAGGCCGCAGAGAAAAGATCTCTGTTTGCAGCAAGAAGCATTAAGGTTATATATGGTGAAAATGTTGACCTGTTCTTGCCGAATCACTTAAACAGGGCAGGTATTGATGCAGTCTTGGCCTGACAAAAGAGTACAAGCTTTGCAGAATACAGAGGTGAACCCACCACTGGACACTACAAAGGAGAAAGAGGAATGAGGAATGGGAAGAGGCTCCTTACAGAAAAAAACCCTAGATACCCAAAAATATTAAACAAATTTCTTAGTACAGTGCTTTCTTGATATTCGCAAATAGTTCTGAAAAAATATCCACGAGGAAATCTGCAGGCAAATCTGATCTTCCTCAGTGTAGGCTGCTGGACTAGGTAATCTCTTGAGGAGAAAGAAGCCTTCCTTTCTATTATTCTACTATTAGATGGAGGGAAAAAAATTCATTTTCGAGAGTAAATTATAGGATCTAAACCACAGCTTTAACTGAGATTATTAGGAAGACAGTAATGAGGCTGAAGGCCTAATAAAACTTGCTGTAACACAGAGACCTTAATGTGGTTTTAGGTTGGTTTGTTTTCTTCTGAAACATAATTTAAAGTATTTCAGAGATAAGACAGTCAAGCAGCAACTTTGGTTAACATATTTGCCTTTTTGCATGGCTCAAATTTTACTCCTTATCTTGAACAAAAACAATCAGATAAAGGTTTTAAACCAAAAAGAGATCTAGTTTATGCTTGCAGGGAAAATTTAGGGTTCTTCCAAATTCCCAGTAATTTCCAAGTACATCAATATCGGAAGATGCCAAATAGATTGCATTTGTTTCCCAGCAGGTGTGTTTCCTAAGGACTGCCTCATGCTGCGCAGCATTTCAGAGCCAAAGCAATCAATTATTACAGTAATGCATTGCCTATAGCCATGACCTTGTCACCTCAACAAAGCAAGTGCTGGTCGGTATTTCAGTGATCCTCAATGGCTTCCTGCCTAACATCTTTAAGGGTCTGGGCAACTGGAGAAACAGAGCACTTGCTCCTGGCTACTCATCCATGCTGTTTGCTTCAGCTTCTAAACTAACTAGTGTTGCACCTTCACTACTTTAAAATATATCTTCAGTGTGAATCTGGATATGGTGCATCCCCTCATTTCCTATGCAGGACCCCATGGTTGGTAAATTATCATCACTGCCTCTCAAATCTTCCCAAAATGGTTCTTTTTTTTCCATTCCAATGAATGAATGGATGGCATCCCATTTTTCTGCAGAAAAACACTTTTGCAATGATTTGATGAAGCTCTTAGAGGAATAAGTATGCTAGGAATAACCTTACTGTTCGATCTACCTGAGAGCACCCATTATGAGCAGTCTTGTGCAACTTTCAGCAACTCACTACCGATGTGCTGCCTCCTGTGGGTGTTCAAAATAGTTTTCTAATACATTCGGACACTAAAAATTATAGAAACGGCCCATACCACTGGCAGCTCTCTCACCTGTATCTTTTATCAGGTGAAGTATCAAGCAGTGTATGTTACTGTACTTATTTTACTCTGCAGCAGCTACTTTTAAATAGCTCACTCTGCCAGAAGTTTCTGTAAGCATCTGTTTTCATGCAGCTTTTACATATTTACTTGAACAAACAGTATTAGGTTTAATGCATATTTTACACCTTTCCATTTTGTTTTTCTTTTCAAGAGAAGAAATTAAATGAGAGAAAACAACAGGACCCTGAAATACAGACACAATCAGTAATTTTATGTAGATGTTTAGCTGACGTTTATATTTTTGAGATTCATGACTTCTGCATTATCTCTCATTTCCAGTTACTGCTGTGTGTGCAACTTGCAGGGTACATGCTATGCTTTATCACTACCATATGGCTCTGAGTTCAATGAATTAATCTGTCAGGTTTTCAGTCAAAGCATTGGCTTTGGGAGAAACGGGGAAGATTCAGTTACAGATTTTTAAGTATCTCCCACATCGCACTAATTCACATAACCTTTATTTACCACAGAGTGCCCTGCATGTAGAAGTGAAATGCTTGGTGGCGAAAAAGCATTTACCAGTCCACAGCAAAATACGTGTCATTATAGATGCATTTATAATGGAATTTGACTTAATGGAGATGGAGGCCTACAGACACTGTGTTAATGCTTTACGGCAATAGGGTTGTAGCAAGCTTTTAGCACAATATAATGATTCACCAGGCTAAAATTATACACTGAGCAGCACTTGGTTGAACTAGCACATTATGTTTTTGGTACATACTCACACAACTTGGCAAAACACAGCTCCTTCAAATTGCAAACATCGTTTATAATAATTGGCAGTATCTTCCAATTGTGCTGGCACTAGGAGCTCTGGAAGAAAAAGGAGTTAAACTATTCACACACCATCATTGTGCAACCAGTTTTATGGCTCCCTTTACAGAGCTTAATATTAAAACCACAGATACTGTTGTCTATGGGAAATTCATAATGAATAAAAGCTAAGTATAATGTTGTGTTCAGTAAGAGACCGTTTACAGACTAGGTTCTTACCAGCTCTGTACAAAATCCTTTTAGATGACCTCGTGGAATGCCTTTATGGAGCAATGAACACCAAAAATTATCATAAGGATTTTTGTCAGAGTTTACTTTGCATTAGCTAGAAATTTTCATTAAATGCAGTACATAAAATTGTCAGAAGTGGTTCCATGACAGCCCTTAATAAAAGCATAACATATAAGATATTCTTGCACTTTTCTTTCTTTTGCACCTATGGGCTTCTCCAGAGCTGATAAGAACACCTCCTTGTTACGTTTCAAGGTGAATTTCAATATGTGTGGGAAACAACAAACCGATGGCTACTGTGAATAAAGCAGCCTGTTTATCTAAATGATAGACATGGCACAGGCATCCTGAGGACAAGTTTGCCTTACACGCACTGCCCTTCTGCTGACCTGAAAATCTGAAAGGGTATCATAGTCCATGCGGAATTACTCCTTGGCCCCTCTGCTAAGACTATGAGCAAAGGCCTTCTCCTTCTGTTCTTTATGATAGGGTACCTTTCCGCCCACAGATGCCTGGATCCATTACTCCTCAATCCAGTCTGCTCAGACAGAAAAGGCGGGTAGAAATGCGTGTCAGATGACAAATAGGCTTTCCAACACAGGACGTAAAACCGCCTCGCTGCGAAACAATATAATATTTCCTTTTGGTTTTGTGTAAAATGGCAGCCAGACTAGTTTTGTATTTGAAAATAGCTATATGAATTTGAATCAATCTAAATTTCTTAGTTTCTTCTTCTAATACGCTAAGTAATAATGTCCAATTCATCAGGCTGACATGAAGGAAAAATATGCTTCGTACTACAGCCAGTTCTACTAGGCATCCAAAAATCAGATATCAGATATAACAGCAAAGTCAGATGTTTTACTTTCATAGGTTTCCAAGTAAAATATCCTTGCAGTGACAGTTAACAAGTGAGAAAGGGAGCTGTAAAAGCAGATCAATAATCTATTAGGATTATTACACGTATCTGTGAATTACGTGGGTGTAACTGGGAGTAGCGAGAGAAAATTGTTGAGGATTAAAAACTGAATGGAACATTAGGAAAGAACTGGAAATATCAATATTCATTATCTACATTTCCATACTACAGTCTTACTGCACCAAAAGTTACATCTAGATGAAGACGTACAGGGACAGTACAGAATGCTTAGGGAAACTAGGGATTTGGGATACATCATTAAATCCATTTAAAAAAATACTATTTTATCACAAGCAATAACAGATAATGACCAAAAAAAGAAACTCTGAGAAAAGTCCCCTGAAGATGGTTCGTTATCAGACACATATTGAACTGGCAAATTTTAAGGAATACCAAATTTTTTGGCAAGCCTTGCAGTACTAACTTTGTCAAAATGCATTTTTATGCGAGATGCTCAGTTGCTAGCATATTCATTAATAAAACCTGTAGAATATTTCTTTGCTAGCTGAAGACAAAAAAAGAATCTCATCTAGAAACAAAATAAAACTGGGACAGATTGTTTCTAGTCCTCTGGAAATTTGTAAATGGGAGCAAAACAGGGGGAAAGCCACAGCAGATCTCTTGCAGCTTACAGACAGACTTCTGCTCACAATTCTTTTTACAGCTTTCCAGTACAACTTTACTCGAGCCTGCTGGGCCAAAACATGTAGAGGTCTCTGAATTTAAGTGACAAGGAGTAAAGTTGTTGGTTCATTTTAGAAACCAAATTTCAGAGAGATAAATACCTGGGGCAGCCATTGAGGCTGCAGTTTCCCCAGCAGATGAAGCCTGCCAGATTGATGGCCCCTCTAGTCCAGCCCCTGCACCCGCTCCTTCCCGGCCATATATTTTGGGCCTTCCTTTTGCATCGATTCCCACCACTGATCACATTTTTTCACCAAGCCATTTCAACATGCAAAGTCAGTAGGAAGCTCATCAAACTACCAAAAGCAAATAGCTTTCTCACAACATTTAGTGACGACAACGAACGCTGAATGGATGGTAATAAGGACTGGAATTGCTTCTGGGGATTTCCTCTCCCCTGCCTACGCTGTAAGCAACAGGTTCCAGAGGAAAGAGGCAGAAATTGTACTTACTTTTGGAAGCAGCTCTAACCGGAGGCTTGTCAGGTGCGAAGGCAACCTAGGAGCAAAGGTTTCTCCTTTGGCATTACCCAGAATATGAACTGTAAAAACAAACCAGTCTACTTTTACCAATTTTATTTCCCGAGTCAGCAACCAAGAGCAACTCAACGCACATTTAGCAATATCCACCATTCGTTATTTGTTACGAAATATCAAAATACATATTGTAGCTATTCACTTTAAAGAACCAAAATACTCTCACACCAGGAAGAAAAAGCACTTTTCCTTGATACGTTGCAAGACAAAAGCGTGTGTGTTTTAGCTTTACTATTGAAATACGCAGACTAACAAAGCAAACTGGTTGAGTTTGTACTCTATATGCTAAATGCAAAGCATCAGTTTTGCTTTGGCAGACTAGAGAAAGAACAACACTTGAGGACAAACAACCATTCTAGAAACAAACCCCACATTTCTGGAAGAAGAGTTTACCAAGTCAGTGAGGAATAATTAAAAAAATGAACATTACTTTAGCGCAAATATGATTAGCACCATCCTTGACTACCCCAGCTCAAATTCTGGATGCAGATTTTTTTTCTCTATACTATTTGGAGAATTTATTGATCCTTTGTGTTGCTACATGTAGCAGAGAAAAAGATTTCATATATTCAACTTCATGCCTACGTGACAGAAATCTTACAAATCAGAGACTGCTAACAGCACTACAGTATTATAGTCCTCAAAAGGCAAATAAGATCAGCTTCAAAGGCACTTCTTATCTTTCCCTGCTCTGTGACTTTTTGTACTCCCTAGCCTGTACCATCACTGCGCTTCTTTCCACAGACCAGCTGTGACTGAATGACAGGTCTGTAGCCTGTCCTCCCTTACAACAATCAAAAGGCCTACAGGGAAAAAGCAAGTCAACAAAAGGCTGATGTTTATTTCAAGTCCTCAAACTGTGTATAGTCCTATAGGATTAACTTATTGCTAGATATTTGTACAATTGTTATTATGTTCATCTCAAGTTGTATTTCTGAGTGACTATGGGAATACGAACTACTTTTCAGTAGCTATTGTTTCTCACTCTCTTCTCCGCCTATATTGTGATCACCATCAGCATTTCACATGTAAAACCACTAAAGTACAATTAATTAATCCAAATGAGATTATGGCAGGCACTATGCAGTTTTTTAAATACTACAATTATGTGTGTGTGGTGTGTATATACACACACATAAATCAATATCCATAACCCAAAACCAAACAACCCAAAACCATCTCGGTGGGCCAAATCAAATAATTAATCTAAAAAGAATTTAAAAATCTGTTTATGAGCTAATCACTTTTACCTTTAAAGATCATCCTTACTACAGCACAGAGAGAGTAAGGCTTAAAGCTGAGTTAGCAAGCTGAAAACTCATAACTGCCAAATAAACTTTTGTGAAACAAAATATAAAGGCAATTTCCAGCAAGAATAACATTTAAATAAATGGAGGCAAAAGACATTGCAAGCCTCTTCAAATAAAGAATGCTTCTTTTATAAGCCGACATAAAAAGAGAAGAGACGTTTAACTATATAATTACAAAAAACTTTATCACACAAAAATAAATCTAGGTCTGAACATACGGAAAGCTATATTCAGAACCGATTAAGTGTGAATTAAAGCAATGCTCCAAGAGGTCAGAGAATATGAATTTACACTCTAACACACAAAAGCTTATTTTTAACCCCAAGCACAGAATTCCTCTCTTTACACACAATATTTTAAGCGGTTGCTCTGCAAGCTTCTACAGGCTACCCTACCTTGAACATTTTGTAAAGGACCTTCCCATATACATGTTGGGGAATAATGCACAGTGGTATTTTTGGTTCCTAGCATGCTCATCATTATTTCCAGAGCAGCCTGATTAATAATCTATATTTTTGTGTTAACACTGAAAAAATAAATTAGTACCCTAGTAAGCTTCCTTAATTTTGATCCTCTGCTCTCTAGAAATTAGAATTATGCCATAAAGTCTCTGCACACAAGTCACCACACACATTATTAATTGTTCTGGTTATTATCCTTGCATAGGAAAATGCTCATCAACAGAACAGAGATTGTCTGCAATTAAATCACACTAGCAGCCCATTTATAGTAGGCTGATGGCATTTAGGTGATCTTCAGCCCACAACAGTCCTGCTAAATTTGTGGCTTTTAACAGGATCTGTTCATGAGAGATCTGATCAAGTTTCCCTTGATATCAACAGAAACCCCCCTACCAACTTCAAAAGCAGATCAAATCCAGGAAAGCCAAATCCAACCCCAAGAGACAAAAGCTCAGAATAACTAGCTAGTTTTTCTGAATGAGATGCTTTGTTGTCGTGCTTTGTTATATTCAGCTCTGGAAACAAGAGACCTGGTCTCCTTGGCTGACAGACTCCTTAAAAATACAAGTTCTAAATGATAAATCATACTCGTCTTTATTCAGGACAGGCTTTTTCACAGCAGGCTTGTAAGGTGCTAGGAAGAAAGCTGATAGCAACTGTCTACAAATTCAATTCTAAAATAGAGCTGACATTAAATGACACGGATTAATTCTTTCTACGAATATAACCCAAGCAGTTTGCATCCACAGATTATCTTATCTTCATGTTTTTACTAGAACTAATGCAGTCAGAAGGTCATTTATCATAATCTGTAGTCCTAAAATAAACGAACATTGGTATTTTTGAGGGTTAAAGAGCGCAGGTGAGAGTTACAGGAGGCAACAAGAGGACCTACCAGTTCATGAAACAGAATACCATGAATGGGTGCAAAAAGACTCAAAGGGTTTTGCTCTTTTAAATGCCGTTAGCTGCATTTGTGATATTGCTCACAAGAAATGTAGCCGATTTCCTGGAAGCGCATTCCTGCAACTGCTTGCAAGCATGCCTACTGCTAAGCTTAGGAATAAACTCTTTGATTTGAATGAAATAACAACAAATTTTAAATGGTTATACACATTCTTTATAAATAAGGACCTGAGAAAGGATGTGGAATACAGTAATGTAGGCTTTGCACAGATGATGCAAATATGGAAAAGGATAAACCCCCGGATTCCGATAGTTCAGTTATACCCCTGTTTTGCTCTATTTTTTGTGCATCTTTAGGTCTGAGAAATGCAAAGAGATCAGCATGAGTTTTTGCTGTTAACCATTTTTGTCAAAGATACTTGGACATATTTGAGCAGTGGCTGTTAAGGTGTACTGCAGACATGCTTCTTTCAGAAGTTGTTGAACAGGCTGAAGTGTATATTTGGAACAGAGCTGGAACAGGGCAGCTTAGCATGGCAGTTAGCACATTGGTGAAAAAACAGCAAAAGTTGTCCTGGAAACTAACTGTATTGTACCAAGGATTTGTTGTTGTTAAAGTTTGCGTGCAAAAATCACACCAAATTTAGCATAATAGTATTGTGCATGATGTAAAGCTGAAAAATCAGTTAGCTGTAAACATTTCATGTTTGTTCAAGCTAATTAATCCTCTAATAGCTGCAGTATTCAGATGAGAAGCTCATGAGAATAGATACGTAATTAGTTTTTCAATATTCTATTTGTGCCAATTCCATAACATTCTGTTTTGTAACCAGCAAAAAGCATAGAACGGGAGATGCTAGATTACTGGAGAAAGAAAAACGCAGCATTTTAAATGGTGGAAGCAGGAGGGCTCGCTGTAGTATACGCAAGGACACTAAATGTAATGCTCTGGAAGACCCAGGAAGAAAGTCAATTTGTAAGCTCCTAGAGCACAATAAAGTGATGATACATCGCCAACAGAAACTTGTCAAGAACAGATTGTGTCAAACCAGTCTAACTTCCTTCTTTGACAGGATAACTGGCCTAGCGACTAGGATACAGCAGCAGGAGTGACATATCTTAACTATGCTCAAGCTATTTGGTCTGTCACAGGGGGCATTCCTAAATGTAGCCTAAGAAAGTTTCCTCCACAGGGACTCGGCATAAGCAGGATCCACAATCAGCCGGAAAATCATAACAGAGCCATAGTTATCAGTGGCTTGCTACTGTATTAGCAAGCTGTCTCCAGTGGGATTATATGGGGTCTACACTGTATTCTGCCCAGTCTATTCAGTATTTTATTAACATCATCAACAATGACATAAATTACACACAAGAAATTTAGGAACATTACCAGAGTGGGAGGAGATGTACTTGGGAAGACAGCAATTAAATTCAAAGTGTTCCTGGCAAACTAGGATTTCAAAATAACAGGACAAAGTTCAAACTAGACACGTGCACGATGAGCCTGGAGAACTGCTACCAAATACACCCACACAAACAGAGGAACTCAGTAAGCACGAGGTGTAGCAGATCACAATATGAGCCAATAATATAACTCAGTATGATTGCTAAAAAATAATTTTCAGAGATGAGAGGAATGTTATATGCAAGCAGTGGTGGTAACTATTCTACTCTTTTCAATGCTGGTGTCTTTCCAGCTGGAATACAGTGTCCAAATTTGAGCGCCAAACTATAAAAACTGAGGAAGCATCCAGAAAAAAGTAAGAGAGATTAAAGATACTGGAAAATATCCTACAAGGAAAGACTGCAATTGTTTTGTTTACAACACACACAAACAAATCTTTCATTAAAACCTTTAAAGAGCCATTTCAAAGCCATGTGCCAAAAATACCGTGCACCTTATCTTGGGTGGATTTTAACTGATATCTCAGACCACTTCCAGGCCCCATTTCTATGATGCTTTTCCTGAAATATTTCCAACAAGACAAAACAAACCCCACCACTGAAAGTCTTCATTGTATAAAACAGACGTAAAAGCAGAAAGGTTTACACAACAGACTTGTAAATGGTAATGACTTAATGAGATAATCCATATAATTCAGAAGTAAAAAATGAAAAACCTACTTAATCTGTACCTAATCTAAAATTAAACTATATAACATTCAAGAGAGGCATACACCATGAAAAGATAATACAGAAGAAAAACAAACAAACAAACAAAAAACTTCTACCCTCGATATGAAGAGAGCAATCACTCCTGGTGTCCCTACATGTTACAGTAATCAGAGAAATGAAAGGAAAAAAAAAAATAGGAAAGAATTCTACTCTTTATTCAGATTTAACATCCAGTACTTTGGGAAAAACTCATTTTTCAGCTGCAGAAAAAATAAAAGACTAATAACACCTGTCTTCCAAATCAGCAAAGAAGTATTTAGTATCACATAATGATGACAACGAAGGACTTAAGAAGATTCAGAAAAAATATTTTAAAATATTTTGGCACTCTGGCACTGACCTCAGTGGATGGAATTGCATTAGGCTTCTTAAATGCAGACTAATCAGGCTTTCCACAGGAGATCATATGACTACGTTAACTATCTATAAGAAATTGCAACTCACTTTCATAGGGCTATGATTAATTATAAATAAGCTTTACAAAACTTTATTTATGAAATCTCTTTTCAGTTCAGTGAAAGCTAAGAGGTGCTTGAAATGACTTCACTTGTACAAACCATACATTATCTCTACTGGAAATCTGCGTGAAAAAGAGTTCTCCCACATGTACCTAACAAAGGAGTGATGAAAGGTCAAACAGAGGGACAGTATTGCTATGGGTTTCTTTGTGGCTTTTGTACCAATAAATGAGCTGAGTGGCTCACAGGACTGGATGTCGTGGGAGCAGGACTGTTTACCTGGCTTTGCCATTAACTCAGAATGGCGTCAAACAAAAATCACTGAGCAGAGAACCCATTGCCTCGTTTGAAAAATTAAGTTAGTGGTACTGCTTATGTTTTTGGAATCCTTCTCAGTTTCTGAAGGAAGAGTATTAAATTATTATTATCCTGAGAGGCAAAGAGCACTCCTGAGTCTTTGCACCTTATTTTAAGTTAACTCATTCAACATCCTGCAGCCAGCAAACCTAGCTGCTCAAAGACAACGAAGTCCAGCTCCCCACAGTAAAGATTAATTGGTTCTTGTTTGTAGCATGCTTTAGAGCCTTAGAGAAAAGATGCCCCACAAATGGTTAACACTGATTTCAGAAACAAAAGGGTTTACAAAAATCCTTTGTTTTGGCACCTAATAAAAAAGGTGAATGTACACAAATAGAAGGATTGGTCAAGTCCCCGAGGATATGACAGAGGGGTGGGATAAAAGTAGCCTATATCTGAGCAAGCAGGGCAGAACAGGCAAAGTGCCTCTTAGCCAGTTGGGTATATGTAGCTATATATAGCCACCTGGAATCTGCAAAGCAAAAGCGTTAGAACAACATGATGCTTGGCCTACACGACCCGTCACCCTGTGGGCACAACGGTAGATGAGAATCCTTCCAGGGCTCTCAGACTGGACTTTCCATGAATTACCAGGACAGACTGCTGACAGAAAGCAAATTTCTCTGTGCCCTTCCATGAAGGCATGCTCCCAGTGCCTGAGCGAGAATCAGACTGCAGGTTTGTGGCAGGCAAGAGCATGGGACATGGCTCCAACATCATGTATTTACATAGATCGCCTTGTATGGCACTGAGCCTCATTTTCAGCTGATGTAACGATTTTAACGGAATTAAGAATTAATTCAGCTGAGATTTCGGCACATTGTCACCTTCTTGGCCCTGAAAGTTAAAATAAAATGTCATTTCTAATGGTGACTTGGAAGTTTTTTCTTATGAAAGTTGGCATTTGGATATGCTTTAGGCCCTGACACTTTCCAGGGACTACAGGAGTGGCCAGAACTACATTATATACCTGGTACATCAGCTCATGGCATTAATAAATCAGTCAGGTGACACATTTTTGGTGGCCAGTTCATTGCGGCCACCGAAATTAGCTGATCAGGTTAAATTTCCGCTAAATACCAATGCTGGTTTTCAAAGCAGCGTGATACAACACGCACCCCACTGTCAAACCTCAGGCTAAAATACCAAGCACAAACCAACGCACGGACTTATGAAAAGAAATGCCTAAAATAATCAGGTGGGAGAGAAATTGCATTTCTTACCTTTACTCCCGATCAGTTCAGCTTGTATTTGCTCGTGTCACACTTACGCGTGTCTTTCTCCCGATAGATATTATGCTTTGATAAACAAGCTCAGTGACAGCTACCGGGGTGCCTGTTCACCTCTGAACTTCACCATGTAACTGCCAGATTGAGGCTGATTCTCTTGAGCAAAGTGTAAAACGGAAGAATGGAAGGGCAGGAGGGGTGTACTTGCACGGAGGTGGCCTGGAGTGATGCAGGGGGCACACCAGCACCTGGCCCAGCCCTGGGGAGCCTTTTCCTTGTGTTGCTGCTCTTGGGAAAACCACACCTGGGTACCCAAGTGCTCACCATGCTTGCCTTGCACCTCCCACATCATCAGTGGCAGGGAAAATATGTCCAAAAAGAAAAGAAGATAAAAAGAAAAAGAAACAAAGCAAAACCAACAAAAAAAAAAAAAAAAGAAAGAAAAAAAACAAAACACCCAACCAAACAAAAAAAGACACACTAAAAAAACCCCCAAGAAGATATTACTTTGCATGGTGGGAACACCTTAATCCAAAGAACTTTCAATAGGTGCAGGCAACTGATGCATGACTAATTGCTACAACAGAGGAGGAACTTGGA
Organism: Morus bassanus; assembly: GCA_031468815.1. Lineage (NCBI taxonomy): Eukaryota > Metazoa > Chordata > Aves > Suliformes > Sulidae > Morus > Morus bassanus. The sequence continues at coordinate 13,440,819 of CM062583.1, forward strand.
AGTACGGGTCTTAATAATAATTTTCAGCACCCACTAGTGATTTTTTTTTTTCCTGTGTCTCTTTGCGGTGTTGACTGTCTCATTTCTGTAATTATCAAGGGTGTCTTTCTTGGCTGTGTTTTCCTCATCGCAGCAAGCTTGTAGTGCTAATGAGAAGTTTTTCAAAGAAAAAGAAACATACACTGACAGTTTTTCAAACTGTAAACTAGAATGGAGACATTTCTGTTATGAGAAAGTCTCAGCATCAACTCGTACGCTACCCTGACACCCATGGGTTATGAGAAAAGGAGGGTAAAGAGATGCAGAGCTGGTTGAAGGAAAGGCAACTGTTGGTTTTTGTTTGGGGTTTTTTTTTTTTGAAGGTAACTTTTCTGAATTATTTCTTACAATTCATCAACAAAATCCGTAAGCTGTTTACAGTAGCGTGTAAAAGTATCCATTATACTTTTAAACATTAGAAAAAAAACCTTTTCATTAAACGAACTTAAAAGGCAAGGTGTTGATTCAAACAGAAGACATTGTCCGATGAGTAGAAATCAGTAACTTCTCAATACCCCAAATCAGCTACACATTACAAATGATGCTACAGTACGTGATGTAGTTCTCATGAGCTGTAGACTGTGCTCAGCACAGCATTGGTTTCCAATGCTTTTCCCATACTTTTATCCAGCCTAACGAGGGGTGTAATACGGTGGGACACAGAGTTTCTAATTCTGTTTTTTCACTCTGCATGGTTTCACTCCCAAAGCACTAGAGCACAGCCTAACACTCACTGTTTGAAATAAATACATACATACATAGATGAAAGCACCGCAACACAGTGTGGGATACTAAAACAATCCAAAGAAGGAAATGCAGCCTGAGCTTTAGTGAAGAAAACTCCATCCAGAAGCATAAACTATAAGAGGCAGGGGATGCTTCTACCAGAATTGGGTGACATAGGACTGCCAAAGCACATGCATGCAAAATACGCTGAAGCAAATGCTTAAAAAAAGGAAGGATATGCCCAACAAAATTAACCCCTTAGTATTTTGAAGCCAAGTGCCTTACACCTTCTTTTATCACCTTATCCTGATATATGAGAATCATACTCTTTCTCCTGTACATAGCACACAGCCATAAGATAAGAATCTGCCAGCTGAGGTTTTCCTGGTGCATTTTCTGTAGAGTGCCGTGGAATGGTGACCAATTGTGGCTTTTTTTTTTTTTTTTTGTCTCATTTGTCACAGCAAGCTTTATTCATTCATTCAAGTCAATCTTCCATAGAGTGGCCTTTTGCATCTACCAGGAAAACCTGTCACTAAGAAAAACAACAACATCGTGATTCATGCTAGAAGCAGAGTTCACTGTCTGCTGGCCCTCAGCCCAGATCCTGTAGTTCCCAATCCATGCTTATTTTGTAAGCCTGCATTGCCATAATAGCAATATTTTATTAGCAGAGAAATTCAAACTCTTAATGTATGTCCGGCTTTTCATGGCTACATAATGTGTGCAAAGTCCAAGTTTTATTTTGCTTCCTTTTCACTTCAATCCAATGAAACACATCTTGGCTGCAACACCAGCCCCCTTCTTTCCAGAAGTATTCTGGCACCCTCTTTCATATCGCCTTTTTTCTTGGAATAAAGTCTGCTTCTCAAACCTGCTCACCTTCTTCCACATTATCACTTTCAAACACCTTTTTTAACCATTCTCATATTGTGACTGTAAGAACCATTTTGAGATCAAAGAGTTTGGAGTTGCCTGTAAACAAGAAAAATGCTGAAGGTTTATGTGAGAAATTGTTCGGTGCTTTCCAGGCTGGATTTTTTCACTTCAGCTGCTAGGTTTTTCCTTTCAGAATTAAGGATAGTTACCTTTTCCACAGCTTCTGCTTTGGTCACATGTGGTGACCGCCTGAGGTCTCACGCTCTTTGGAGGATCCTCATTCTATTCTGGGACACATCATAAAACACATGACTGCAGCAACAGATAGTAGCTGAAAGCATCAGCTCATACACCGATTACTCTCATTAAACAGTCAAGCTATAGAGAACCATCTGAACATAAATAAAGCAAAACACAGCCCCCACAATAAGACAAAACAAAACAAAAAAGCCCTACACTTTAACACAACTCTTCAACCGGAGAGCGTTTAGTAAGAGACAAAGGATGGTTCATCATTAATGCAAATATAAAGTCACTCACCAGTGGCGACACTTGGTTTTAGAGGAAATCAATATTCCAGTGTGATCTGAGTACAAATATTTGTGCTAAGAAAGATGATCGAAAATGGACATAGTGTCCAGGAATGGAGGTAGGCCACTGAAAATTTGGCTCAAAACTTGCAAACGTTGAGCCCATGCCAAAGAATCTGCTTCACCAAGGAAATCCCCAGTAAATAGCCTATTTCCTGAAAAGTGCACAGCAATTCTACAGCCAGAAGTTCCCCTTCTGACTTGCAAATAGAAATGCTTTTAAACAAAAAAAGCAGCAGACTTAGCACCAGTAATTTAAGCCTCGTACTCAGCATCATAGAGTTCTACACAATGAAGCAGTAAGGCATAGTACAGCTTTGCCAATTAGTTGCCCATTTCCAGTTTTAAGTACTGAAATAAAAGCGTTCATTAGGACATGGGTGGAGATGAAACTTGAATTAAGAAATGGAAAAATATGTATTCCATCCTCCATTTCTCCAAGAATGCTTCAGAAAAGTAAGAAGGGTCAATGCCAATATAGCCATGTGATATCAAACCAGAGACAAGGGAGCTAACACACAGGTCACAAAGGAATCTACAGCAGAACCAGAAAATGGACTTGGTCCCAACTTGTGTCTTCAGACACTCCCAAAACTACATTGTTTTATTCAGATTTACAGTACCGATATATAGCTAAACTGTCAGTGTGCATATATGCCTCGCTGTACGTTCTATAAGTATTATGGGTAGCAAAACATTGCATTTCTTTGTAAAGGACCAACATTCTGCTATGACCTGTTACAATGCTTGGAGAACAGGGAATTGTAGTCTTTGCAGCACTGCCAATATGAGCAAAACTCTGCCATCGATAGCACACAGCTGTTCCCTACTCAGGTGGCCGGAACATTTATTGCCACCCTGAAAGCTCTCCACAAATAGCATCTGCCTAGTTATTATTTGTAGCATGGCTGTGCTTGGCCCAGACCTGACAGGCCCTGGCAGTGATGGGACCATCTAGGTTGTGGCCTAAGGTCCACATCTTTATTTTACGTGATGTCCTTCTGAGAAGTATTCTCACTGTAATAAAGTCATTTAATGCCATCTACATCAGTATGACAAGAATATCTTCGACAAATTGCAGAAAAAAAGCTATGGGAATTACTTAATCCACAGTGTCTTTGCTTAACAGCAAAAGAAAAGAGCCTGCAGTGAAACCAGTATGGAAGAAAACATTTTATTTTGGTCTGTGTCTCTTCATGTTTTTAAAAATTGAGTGTGTAATTGAACAGGCATCACAGGGAGGAACAAGAGTCTAAAAGCAGCTTTTTGCATGAAATGAGAGCTATAGATAAAGCCTGAGGTTAAAATACAACATCCCAGGGTCACTTTAAAAAAGCACCATCAAAAGAAGTAGGATCACTCCATCTTCTTACATGCATATAAACTAACCGTCGAAGTGAGTTTTGTCCAGTATGTTTTTTCCATTTTTAAAGTGTCTAAATGTTTCAATTAGCTCTACAGACCTAAGTCCCACTCTCTGGTGTAAAGCCTTGGCACAATATTGGGCTAATGCTGCTTACGTACTACTTCCATCCGTAACTGAGTGCTCCTGGCAGCATTGATCTGCACTGCAGGCAGGCAGCCACTCAAAGCGGCACAGCCTGGGGTATCTGCATGACTCTCCACTACGCAGTGAAGATGTGCTCTTAGACAGTTCTCAGGAATTATGAATTTTCACTCCCTTTGCTAGCCATTAACCTATGAGCAGTGTACCAGGGATAGCTACAGGGAAATTTACCTCCATTTTAAAGGAAAAACTTAAGATAGTATCGGTCATAATCTATATGTTTTCCTGATACATTTCTAGGTTTATTGTATTTTCAAAGTTTAACTGACAAATATAATCAAACCTAGTTTCCATTTTCATTTCCATAACAATAACATTTCCATGTTATGAGTATCAGAAAAAATAAGAGGCTTTCTTTCAAATGCAGAAGCTGGTTTCAAGCAAAAAGTTTCTCTTTCTCACCAACACTCTCTTAAACAACAAGTTGCATTGAGCAATCAAAGACAATTTTCAGAAAGCCACAAATCAGTCATCATGCAATTCTGGGTCTTTTTTTAGAGTGCTTCCTCTTTCCTACTTTAAATAAATCTGAAAGGCAACACAGTTTTATTCACAATTTATGAAAAATAGTTCAAAGAACTATTTCCTCAAAATCTTCACTACTCAATAAATGATTGCAAATAAAAAATGTAAAAATTCCCGCATATTGAAAAATCATGACTATTCTTTTTCACTTTTAACTATTCCAAGTTTACACTCAAAAGTTTCAAATTCAAAAAAATGCTTAGTTCCTGCCACCCTTGCAAATCCCTTCCTAGAGTAAGAGGATAATGGATTAATAAACACCTTTTCCAGGCCAAGTTGCTACCCATCTCCTATCAGACCACGCTGCTTGGCATTTCCTCTCTCATGACTAGCATCTTCTCCCTTTTGACAAAAAGCAACGAAAATCCAGTATCAGCTCCCTGTTCTAGGTCAATATTTCCTCAAAGCAGTCACTACACATGGCTCTGCCAGAGTGTCCTGTAACAGCACTTCAGCAAAGTCTCCGGTGTCTTGGAAATACTGCAGATGCAACAGGGTGCCAGATAAGTCTAAACTTCTCCATCGGCACCACAGTGCTAACACCACTGAGGTTACTCGCCTGTGACCCAGGACTAGAACACAGCTATTAGCGCCAGGAGGCAGCCAACTGGAAAGGTCTCGGCACCATTTTCCATGACTACGCCATCTCTCAGATGACAGTCAACCTGCCGGACTTCCAATAACCCACACTATGACAGCTTCCTACCCGGCAAACAATATATCTTCTGCTATTCAGCTGCTCAAGGTACTCAACTAATTGGAAATATAAAACTGTTAAACTCTCCAGATTTCCCACCTATCTCTTCTGAAGTTCCATTTTGCTAACAGTAGAATCAGTGGCACTGATGAATGATAATAACAAACCAGTACCAAGCAAGAGGAGACACCAAGATAACTTTAGCATCATAATGAAGTGCAAGTCAAAATATAGGCGCTAAGCACGTGCAGAAAAAGAAAACGAAATCCATATTCGTATGTTGCGGCAGCCTTGGCATTGCTTAGAGATAATACTCCATCAAAACTAAACGACAGTAGCAGCATTCACAAATGGACTCGGTTGCCAAACACTTAGAGCCAATCTTCACCTATCAAAAAATGGAGGTGGGGGGGAAGTGTCTCTTTCCGAAGTCAGTGACTTCCAATGACAAAAGACGACTATGTCTGCGTTCACAATTAGAAATGTTAATCACAATCTACCCACGTAAGACTCACCTTTTGTTCAACAGCACTTTTACAGCTTTCTTGGGAAGTATAGTGCTTCTAACTTTTACCCTGCAGCATATATGGGTCTTCTATATTAGGAAAAATCACAACTGTTTGCATTCAATGATAAACAGCACTTATAAGTTTAAAAACTGTATTTGGGGCATTGTATTAATATTATCATAATATCTCAACAAGGAAGATGCAGCAGAAGAGACATCACTGCTGTATTCTCTAATAGCAACTATATATTCTCTAAAACCAAGTTCTGAAAAAATATCCCCCAAAATTCAGTGATTGCTTTGGGATTTTGTTAGCTTTTTTTTGCCTTTTCCTCCAAACCACTGTATACAAGTAACTGGGTGGATGGTGAAAAAACCCCATGGGAACTTTTTACTCCCACAGTAGTTTCCCACTTCTCCAAAAATAAACATGCCATCATGTTTTTACACTTGCTGTAGGTTCCACTACATAAAATTTTGAGGGGGATGGGGGTTTCCACTTTCTATACACAGTGGTATATTGCAGTATCAGCGCTAGCAGGAAGCTGCTCTCTTTACAAAAAGAGAAGCTGACCGCCTGCAGGTTTTTTTTGAACTTGCAGCCTAGCTTAACCCTATATGGGCACATCCACCTTCTGCCAAAGCCGAGCCCATTCAGGCTTTTCAAGTATGACATGTGGTTGCGAGAAGCAGAATACAAAATGACAGAGTAAGTGTTGATTGCACCCGTGCGTATGCCTAACTCATAATGCAGCAACTACAAAAGGTCACATCTTGCTAATGCTGAAGGTCAAGACAAACTTTGCCTGGTAAATGCACATGGATCACATTTAGGCCATGGCATTAAGAGGCTTTCTCTGATTCTTGGGCAAGATGACGTATGTCCCGCTCTACCACTCCAGACTTGTGTGTCATCCTCACAAGTAGACAGGAAAAGCAAAAGGAGATACCCTACAATAGGAAGTCAGTACCTTTGGTATTAGAGCACTTCAGGCTTTACTGAAAAAAAGAAATCTTTACAAGGAAGCTGCACAAACATAGCTGGCTTCCCAGTAACCTTGTTTACTAATAATACAATCTAAATACAATTGTATGCTCCTATTGCACTAGGTTCTGATGGCATCTGCAGCAGAGCTTTTAAAGCCTGCCAGAAGGTCTTTGAATTATTTCTACATAAGTCATCTGCATTCTCAAAGTCATTGGAGAAGGTCTCCTGAATCATGAACATATTTATCGACTTTAAAAACAAACAAGCTCAATGTTTTCACTTCAGTTCCAGCCAAACTCTGCAGCCACTAACATGGAAGTGAAGCAGCATTTCTTCATTGATATTACTAACACAGAAAAACTTTGTATCATATGAAAGTAACAGAACAATGTACATCCAACCCAAAATTGCATTTTTCATGTTTCTTGCTTACTTCCTATATTTCCGTCTGTTTGTATAATGAAAATCAAAGAAATCAGATTTGGTTTGAAAAGTTACTTTGATCTAAAATAACCCATAGATTAATAGAGACCACAGGAGCCCTAGAAGTTTTTCAAAAGTTGATTTAAAATAAGAGATTGATCGAGCACTAACTGAAAACAAAATTTGCTGATGACATTGAATCACTTTGGAAAATTCAGACTTGAAGTATATGAAGATTTAGTCCTTAATTCCTTATGGCCATGAAGTCATTATCACTCTCATAACTAACTGTTAACCTACTTGACATGAAATATTATAAAATATTTATACATTTAGTTACATACCTTTTTTTGTACAAATAAGTGTTATTTTTTTAGTCTGATTTTCAAGGGAAATTAGTTTTGTGCACTTATTCCACTGGTCTGTCAAGCTCCCCCAATATTTAACTCCAGTGAGTAAATAAAATTTGAAAATGGTAGAGGTCTTGGTGCTAAAGAAATACCTGCTCAGAGAAGAACAACTCAGCTTAGTGCCATCACTGAAGGAAAAGATCTTCAGCTCTAACAGACCCACGTGGCTGGTATGAGCCCGCACGCTCACAGCTCTATTTTAATTTCATATTTGGGGGGGGGGGGGGGAGGAAGCCTTGAAACTACAAAAACCTGCAACTCCATGGGAGTCTGCTCTTTTGCTCCTGCAATGGGGAGCAACCCAACTCAGTGGTACTAATCACAACATAAAATTCAGCTTAGTAATGCAGCAACAGTGAATTTCCTGTAGAAAAAAATTGAAAAACCCCAAGTCCTACTAAAGACCTATGAAAGCCTGTTCTGAAGGTCTGTGGTGAATTACCTCTGTGTTTATCATAACTCCAATACGTCTTGAAACAGCTCAAACCTGGATTTTCTTCGGTCCGTTTTATCTTAGGTGTCAACAGAATGGTTGCCAGTTTCTCTATCTTTTTTATTTTTATGTCATATTTAAGACAGTTTAGTAGATACTAAACATATATAGTTAATGATTTATCCATCATTCTGATGAGGTATGATTTTGCTGTCACTTTCCTTTATGCTGCCATAGTACTTCTCAAGAAGAAAAGAAGATTTATTATTCTTCTAACACCACAACTGCACTAAGGAATAAAATTCTAAATTCCAAGGCTTTTGTTAAACAGTTTTCAGCATGCAGTTTAATAACCAGTCAATTTAGCAATGTAAATATTATTGATATTTTACTAGATATTGCTTCTTAATGACTATTACAAAACTGCTGTCGTTGGGGGACTGGGGTGGGGGGGTTAATCCTTCCAACTCCTTTCCTATTGCCCTTCTCTTGGCACCTAGTATTTAAAATTCTGCCTTTTCGCCTTTTTTGTAATGCCATAATTTGTGCTATTTCCTCCTTCTTATGACCGTCCCCTCTCTAAAACTATGCATGCCAAATTTTATTCTGACACTACAATGCATTTTCAGTGGAAAATAACAGTGTGTTCTGAATAGTAATCCGTTGCACCCCTTGTTTTAAGGGGAAGGAGGCAAGACACATGACAAGAATCATAGAGTGAAATAGCTGGAAGTCCACCCACTGGGAAAGGCTGGATGGCAGAACCACTGTGCAATGCTGCCGTAAAGAAATGCAAAGTAAGTATTATTTTACTTTTTATGATTCTTACGTAAAAGTTTCTTTTTTATTTGAAAGCACTGGTGTAGGATAATTTATAGTTATAGATTTATATTGTTCAGAACTCACACTGGGCAGCCCTAGACTTGAATAAAAATTAGTTCAGACATTAGAAGACTCTGTAAGCAGGTGTAGAAAAAAGAATCTTGGAACTATTTGAAGCCCAATTGTGCACTAGGAAATGCAGGCAAAGACACTAAACAGTGGCAACAGTTCATTGTCAAATTCAATACTGTTGATATTTGCTTTCAAAACTCCCTTACTCTCCCCCTCCCCACATACACACCATCCTTTCCTTCCATCAGTTTGGTAAAAATCTGATTAAGGGACTCATTATGTGCTCCTCAGTCATCCACTTCTCAGATCTCATCTAAACACACACGTCACTTGTAAAAGTCAAGTCCTCCTCATCCACTGCTATTGTTCATCTAAGACACCATGCCCCATGCAAGATGAAATTAGATGTATGCCACTAACCTCTTCGAAATGTATTCTACTAGCATACAATCACGTCCCTACTTTGCTACCTTCCCTTTCTAAATTATTCCTCCACATTTCCTCTGTGGAAATGCCAACTCCATTTCCATAAAGATATGTCATTGCCTTTTGCAATCACCTTTGTGCTTTCTTCCTCATTTCCTTTGCCAATTGTCCAGTTTCCCCAGTCTCCGAAGATTTCACATTGTAGTCATACAAGGAATAGAGAGAATTCCTTCTTTCTTATTATTTTACTTATCAAGGATACAATACCATTCAGGAAATCGATTCAGGTTTCCAACCAGAATACATCTAGTATTTTTTTCTGTATGATTTAAGTGAGCTTCTGAAGAATGTTTGGTATACTGTGGACATTACTGTGCAAAAATCAAGTACAAAGAATGGTCAAACGAAAACTGATTTTAAAAAAAAGAAAAAGTCAACAAGTTTAATTCCAGAGTGTTGGTTCCTAGCTGTTAGACTTCCACAGAAAACATTGTAAACAATTTCCAGGTAGCTTTGTAGGAATTTTATATTCTCCCAAAAAAGATAACCAAACTGAGACATTTCAGGGATGCTGCTCTAAAATCATACCATACCAAAAGCAGAATTTTGGATAAATTTTAGCAGCAACAATATAAGAAAGCAGCCAGTTAGAAATGCCTGCCCAAAACCTACTTCCTTTCCTTCACAACCTCTGTACGCTGGTCTTCACTAGCGTGTCAATTCCTATAACCCTCCACATAGAGAAAACAGCAAAACAGCCTTGGTTTCGCTACAGCTCAAGGACAGGAACAGAAGTTCCCAGTCACTACCCGGCAGCCCAGCACATGACACCTACGTAGTGGAAGGCTGAAACCCAGAATTTCCTCTCGTGCGCTACCTTCCGCAGTACTTTCAGTTTTTCTGGGTATAATTGTAATGGAAAACACAGGGCTCACCACAGTCCCCAGCACACTTTGCCTGAATGTAGACGTGAAAGAGGAGCGATGAAGCAGCTCTTTGCTTCCATGGCAGCATAAAGCAGGGACAGACTCCGGTGCGCAGGGAGCCCCAGCCCTGAGAAGACATGGTCCTTGAGACCCCGGTAAGTTTTGCACAGTGCTGTGCTCTATACTATCTGTTCTCATGTGCTGCTGGTGTTTTAGGAGGCATATACGCCTCCGGGCAAACTACAGTGAGAGCATCTCTGTGCTAGGTACTGGTATGGCAGTGATGGCAGGGTTCAGCGATCGAGAGAGACCTAGCCATGCATGATTTAGTCAAAGTAATTTAACATTATGTTACAGAGAAAGCACATTTAAAATTGTGATGGAGTTCATAAATTCACTGGTTATTCTGTGTATTATGTCATACTTAGATGGTTTGAAATGAATTGATACCATCCATAAGGAAGATTACGTGGTGGTGGCTTTATACAATGCTGTTATGGAGAAATGGAAACAGGTTGATATTTCATGTAATTGTGGTACCTGAATTTTTTTCCCCTCTTGAGTGGAATACCAGAAAAGACAGAAACATCAATTTGAATGAATACTCACCAAGTGAGAGGGTTTCAGTATTGTGCAGGCAGGTTTAACGTGATGCAGTACACTCAGAAGCCCTAAACAAGGAATCAAAGTTCAGCTTTCCAGGAATGTTTGAATTTGCCTTTCGGGGTCAGCCCATCCCAAACTCAGGTGGTGCTTCCCAGAACAACAATAACCAAGTTTCAGATATTTGAGTCAAAGATAGGTATTTTGTCTCAAAGATTTCATTCTCAGTCCCTTTTTTTTCCAAGTTAATTAATTAAACAAAGAGCAATAACAACACTGAAATTTCAAGGGTAACAGGGCATTTGAATTGCAACAAAATAAGCCTTCCATTAGCTTATGCAACAGAATAAAAAAATATTTCCTGTAAGATCAAAAAAATAGCAGGTTTTGGCATATTACAAATAAAAACAGTTTGAAAGCGAGAGCTCTTACGTTCAGACACGTGGCATTTACCATCTCCAGAAAATGTGATTTGGGGTGCTTTCAGTATAACTTCTTGTAGATCAAAAATGCTATCCTGGTACTTCACAGGGAACTGAATGTTTCTGCTGCAGCAAATAAAATCCAATCCCGCACTGAGTTTCTCAGTCTGGTGAATTTAAGCTTTAAGTGGATTGGTAGGGACCTGATGTACATAAGCCGTCCAATCCCTTGAGAAACGATTTTCAAATTAACTAATAAGATATTGCACTGCTTACAGCTTATTAGAAAGAAACAGTGAGCAGCAATAGCACATAGCTACTCTGCCTGGGATTTAAAAGCTGGATTTAGCTGCCACATCCATAATTCTTAGCACTTTGGTTATGTAAAGGAGTAGGTGAGAGGAGGGTTTAGTTTCATATTAAGGAAAGTAAAAAGGCTCTACGAATGTAATTGCAGGATTAGTAAAAAGCATAAGGCAGCTTTGCTCCACTATTTACATATCAAGGCAATTTATGGAAATCCTCATATAGAAAACTGCAACAATTGAAATTGAGATTCAGTAACAACTTGCTTGTAAATTAAAGGACAAGCAATATAATTTTTCATGTTAAAATATTATATGTAGAGAAGAAAACTAGTAAATTTTTACAAGATATTTTAAAGATTACCTTCCCAAGGAAAAGGAATAAGATACCAGAGCTTCTTGACCAACACTGATAGTTATAATAGCAATATCTCTGCAAGCTTCCAGATATCCAAATGATAGTCTACTACACGTTCACAGGATTTCTATGCATGAGAACATTTTGACAGTAATTACCATTCATCCTGAGGTGGTAAGTTAAGGGTAAAGGGACAGAGCAAGCAAATGCCTTGAGAATAACATGGTAGAGGTAGCATCACAGTATGTGGGCAACACTTAAGAACAGAGAAACTATAAAGACAACAGACGAGATGAGTCAAAACATGGAGGGTCTCGATGAACCTAGCTGGGCAGAGAAACTAGAATGATTAGAATTAAGGACAGAAACTGTCAGGTTTAGTAATGGTATATACAACCCTGACCACAGAAAATGAGGTTATCATAAAAAACAATCTTTAGCAAAGTTGCCACCTTAAAACTAGAATGGCACAAAAATCTGAGACTGCACACCAGAACACATCAGTGAAGACTACCAAGGTAGCAGCGAAATTTAGAATAAAAAAGTAGTAAGGGAGCAAATTACAGGACAAAAGAAGTAAAAGTCATTGACTTTAGTCTCACAGAAATGTCATGTACTGGTGGAATGAGTGATCTAGTTGTACGTGATTGCAAAAAGGGGCAATTCAAAATAAAATATAAAACCATTACAGAGGACTGAAGTGAGAGTGATTTGCTTGGACTATGTATAAAGCCAGCAACTACTGCTTTCTAATTTGTGAAACCAAATGTCAGAACCTTCCCACTGAAACAGAAAAAGTTACCATCTCTTCTAATATAGATGACCTGTTAGAGGAGCTGAAAATGTAATCAATGCATAAACAGTTCACTTAAAAATGAAAGTTATTTTAATAACTGTTTGATGTTTGGTGTGTAAGTAAGGACCTCTAGTTTCAACCTGTAAATGCGATCGTCAGGGAGTTAGATTACCCTTTGTCACACAGCCATCCTTGCACAAGCCCTCGCACAACTTCTCTCCTATCCTAAGGAGACACAGATCAACCCTGCTGTCACATCCCATTAGGAGCAGAGCTGATAAAATGTGCTGGGATTCCAAGGTGACATAGCTTCTTTCATTACGTTTGTCACAATATTGATTAGATTAGGTCTGAAGTCCTTCTTTGGCCTGCTACTGACCCATCACATCTCCTGGGAAATTCTGCAGAGTAGGAAACAAAATTGAAAATGACTGGAACAATAGAGATGGTTATAGCTCATGGGACTCGCATAGATGTGACAAGTGCTGATTTTTACTAACCATGCATCCTAATCCATTAATCCCAAACCTGATGACTAAATATTACATTATCTTCTTCACAGCAGTTAGCCTTTGGGAGCTTAATAGCATGAAAATAACACATCAAATATTTTTATTTCTTTCACTGGTGTAAATAACAACATGGTCGAAGTGCTGCCTAGCTCATTTCACCCACCAAAAATTTAAAGAGTAAATGAAGAGCAGGTAGGCTCACTTTCTGTGGATCCTTATATCAATTGTCTTCTACAGTACGTTTAGTTTTAGATATTACACTCATGCAGGATAGCTGATGATGTTTCAAGTCAGAGAACTGTGCAACTGAGCCATATGGCATTCAGCTAATCGTAGCAGTCAAAAGCTAAAGACCCCTGTTCTTAAATTTTCAACAGGCTTTACTTATGGGCATTAAACACTTCTAATATAACACGCCCTTCATTGATGTAGCCTTTGTACATGACACATTTGACAGTTCTGAAGGCACGAAGGACTACTCTTAATTGCTAAATATGTTTTTTGATTTAGACAGAATGGAGACTAGAGGGTTTTTTTTTTCCTTTTTAAGTATAAGGTCATTTTTTCCCTCTTTCACACATGGGCTACTCTACAAATACCATCAGTAGGCACATCTGAACTGCAAGGAGTTGAGCAATAAGTTCAGTAAATGTCACTCCCTTTCCCTACGCCTTTACCTCCCACATATAACACCCACTCCTCTGACAGCACCAAAACTATGGTTTGATTTTTCCTTTCTTCCAAGTGTTCCCTCCTCCTCCTTACCTTCACACAGCTTTGCGAAATACGACAGCTAGGCAATTAGCATCCTATAAGTAAAATAAACATTCCTATTTGCGGTAGGGAAATTGTACTACATCTGTCACACTCAGTAACACCACCCGAGACAAGATGACACACACTATGATAGCCTGGGAACCACAAGGTCTCATGAAACATTAGCTTCCAAATTTGCTTCTTGTACGCTTCGAAGGATAAAGCAAAATGAAGCAGAACAAGAATTGTGTATTTCATTCCAGTTTAGCATAACAGAACATTGCATCTAGATCCTATATTTATTTTATTACCACGGGAGTAGAAAAACCATATCAAGAGGGGGGAAAAAATAAAAACAAAAAGCAAAACAAAGAAAGAAATCTGGGATTTTCTTCTACATAAAATGTTATTACCTAGATGTACCTATGAAAATACACATTCCAGGTTGCTACTTTCATCCTTTTCACAACTGCTAAACTTTCTTCAAAATTAAGTCCAAGAAATTCTATCACCCTGTTCTTAAACTGGTCATGCTTTTTTCCAGTCAGAAAAAAAGGAGTAGAGTTTCTCTTAATATAATCCTGGCTTTTTTTTTTTTTAATAGAAACTTTTCATATATTACTGAAAGATTTGACAGGGTAATTAACGTTCCATTGAAAGGGACTTGAAGACTTGAAAAATTAAGGGGGAGCAGGGAAAGAACAATAACTGATTATGGATTCAGTTTAATTAAATTTGCCTTAAATATGCTCTAGGATACTTAAATTGAAGACGATTAAATTCATCTATCTATAGCCGTAAAGATTACTCCAAGCTCCAAGAAACTCAAACAATGTATCTTCATGCTTTGCAGAATCTTGCCTGTAGGTTATTACTGTGCAGACTTCAATTAAGATTCAACAACAGCTTTTACAACCAAAAACTATGGATTGCATCTTGAGAACATGAAAAAACTGATCTTCTGAGGATTGCCCAGGAATAGTGGATCGATATTTTTATGCTTTAAGGGCTCAAAATTTGGGAGGGAGATTTCAGCCAGGATTAGAAGATTTTTTCCATTGGAAGGGCACAGGTCATCTCCAAAAGAAAAATGTTTAGAAGATCCTTTCCTGAACTGTCAAGCAATATTCTCTAATTATGTTACACTTCTGCCCTTGCTCATACCATTAAAATAAAAGTAGTACAACAGCTGCAGCCCTCACAGATTATAAAATAAGGAAATCAGACCAAAAGGAAAAAAAAGATCATTCCTCAATATCATAATATGCAATTAAAAAAAATTAAACAGATATTTTTGTTGCACACAGATACTTTTGTTTTAAACACAGCCATTTATTTTTGCCCAAAATAGATCACACAAGTCTAAGAGGGCATTTGCTTGAAAGTCTTCATTCGTATTAACATGGGAAGCACCTTTCCTTCCTCTAAGAAAGTAATATGCTGTACACATCCGTGGAGAAAAAAAAACTTTTGAGAAGTTTTAAATAGCTTTAATGCTTTAAGGTCAAAGATTATTGCACACCCTACTTGGCCTTGCCCCACTTCTTCATTCCTTCCTCTTCATCCCCTTTTCTGCATTCTCTTCTTGCACATACTACTTTCCCAGCTCATCCATGTCTCCTGCTGTTGCCCCCAGCACGTACCCGCTCTCTGCCTTGTTCCCTTCCCCATACTGATCTGGTCATGCGGCCCAGCTGTCTTTTGTAGCATTCTTAATTACATCCCTCTCCTATCAATTGCTGGCCTCTTCATTACCACTGCTGGGTTTAGTTACCAGGAATAGGATTTATTCCCATTCCCTGGTTCCCTTCACCCCCCCATCAGCTTCTGGTCTAAACGAAGAGATGCATTAGACCAGCACGCACAAGCCTTTACCAATCTCCAGCTCTGTCACCTGGTAGCTTGGAACCCAGAAAGAACCTGGGTTAGCTGAAGGCTGAGAGTTCTTGCAGTGTATAGATCAGACTGCAACAGAAATGGATGCGACATAGCTGGTTTTGATAGTTTCTAGTGTCTCTTTCCACCACAAGAACAGAAAGCTAAAGACATCCTAAAGCTGGCTCTCAGCTGCATGAATTTGCTACTTGGCAAACTTCAGGAGGAGGCCACAAAAAAGAGAGTGGAGAAGCAAAAAACCATGTCATTCATTCGGACTACACACAGCTTGCTTGTGCCGGGGTGCTCTCCTCTCCCTGGTGACTGCTTCAGCCAGAGAGTCTAAGGTATAAGCGTGTCCCCTGCCCGCACCCCCTTCTCACCTGCAGAGGAAGAGCTTGAAAGTCAAGCTTGAGGAGTACTACAGAGCATGTAAAAAGAAGTGTACAGGAACCCACTGCTTTGAAATTGCTGACATTCTGGAGGATGAAAGAAGTTTGAAACCTCCACGGCTCAAGCCTCACAGGCAGCAAAAAAAAAAAAATTCCCTTAAAAAGAAAAGAAATAGAAGAAGAAGAAAAACTGCCTATCTCCGTATTTAGAAGTTCACATATTTAAGTCCCTCGAGGAAGGAAATAGGTTAGGGAACTGCCAGTGAAAAATAACAGATTGAAATAAGTCTGATTTTCTGATATAAGTTTTAATTCTTTTTTTAAAATGAGAAACAGGTCTTAAAATGAAGTAAAAATAATCTGCAAAAGCACTACCGATACAATTTAGCCACCAAAGGGCAAGAAGTTAGGAAAATACAGGCTAGGAATAGTCTGGCCAAAATTTCATTTGCTGTCAGGGACTGTACATGTTTACTATCAGCAACAGGCATCCCATTATAGTTTTTGCCACAAAGCAATAAAGGAAATGAACGTTATTATTTTTTTTTTTTTAATGCAAGCAGTAGACTGCCTTGCAACGCAGAGTAACTGAATCCTAAATCTGGTACTGCAAGTCCCTCAGCAACACACGCAACCATTTCAGCCAAACTGGATTTTTGAGAACAAACTGGAATAGCCGCAACACATCGAGGGTAGCGTTATTTATCTCATATCTCACAATGTCTGCAGAGGTAATGCTGAATAACATCTATCACTAGCTTTGATAATCATTTGAAATGAGAAGAGTAAGTCTGCACTACTTGGAGAGAGGGGAAATGGGCAAGTTAGGGTAGCAAAGCAGCAGCCGAACGCAGCAAGCTGAGGTGGGGTACAGCAAGACGCCGGTTATCTCTGCATTGTGCCGAGGTCCCTGGGAGCTGCAGTGACTCCGGACAAATTAGAACAATTGCCAGGTTTCTCTGACTTGTGCTAGGGGGCATCCGTACGCGTTTCAGGACTACAAAACAGATGGCAGTACTCAATGCTTCCAAATTATAACCAGAATCTAGTTTGGACACATTATATTACTTCTGCCACATCTTTTGCCCTTGCTTTTGCCACAGAAAAAAGCTCTGAAAACAGTGTTTGCATACTTAAATGAGAGAAGGAACAGGTATCCCCTTACATTTTTATTTTCTGAAGGTCTTAAGGGAGGAGTGAGGATGCACAGTAAATAAATGGCTCAAGTTTAAAGAACAGACTGTAAGCAACTAAAGCTTTCCCTCTTGCAAAACTATAGTCAGTGTGATTAATTGTTCAGGAATTATATTAAAGTGCAATAGCTTTCCCTGTAGACTGGTGATACCCAGGAGAAAAGAGTCTCTACTTTGAATGAGAACATGAAATTTGATTTGTGTATTCTAAAGAAATAAATAATAGTCTCTTAATTTAGATAGATCTCTTTACAAAAGCAGCATCTTCCCATTTTGATCATAAATTTAACAGGAAAAAAGTAAAAAAAGAAGTCAGGCTGTCCGAGCGCATGAAGGAAGGAGAGAACCTGCATGAAGCACTCCCCTCTTGTAATTAATAACAAATTGATAGGCATTACATCTGCTCAGCACCTTCCAGAATCCTGACTCAGAACCGCACTGTAAAAGCTGTACGCACTGCTAACAGCTCCTTTCTTAAAGGGTTGTTTGTGCTAAAGGAAAATTGTCAGTGGACTGAGTAAAGAAGGATTTAGAGCTTCAGTTACTGCTGGGCAAAGATAACATCTCAGAAACTCTGGGGTTGCCGAGTTCACCCTGACTACCTAGTACTTTCTCACCATTCAGATCAAGCAACAATAATCAGGCATTTGAGGACTGATCTTAATTTTTAGGCAACAAACTCTAGCAGGCTACTGACTTGTTAAAGGATATAGGGAAACCCATAAAAGTAAAGATTAAATGCAGAGTTCACACACACATGCACAGATGTAAATCAGGACTAAACCAGTGCTCCAGGCAGAGGTGCCCTTACCCGGCTCTCCCCCTTGCCGGTGGCTTGGTAAGGGTGGCTCTTCCCAAGGGCTGCCTTTCCCACTCTGTTCCCATGACAGCAAGCTCATACTTCACCACAAGTTTAGCAACTCTTTTCTGCACCATAGTCACGGATTAATGCCCTGACCCTTGACTCATTAACCTCAGCAGTAACAAAACAGAAGGCAAAGGCTCACAGCCCCAGATTTTAAATTGGTTTAAGGACGGACCTTCCTGTGTGGCAATGGCAGGACCTGCCGAGTTTTTGCCTGAATAAACACAGGCCTTTTTTACCCCCCTTCACCTTTTCTGAAATTTGGTAGCAATAGAAAAGTAAATAGGTAACTGTTCCAACACAACCTTAAAAAAATCAAAGGATCACATACTTGAAAATCCAGAGCAGCCCACATAACAGTAAACAAGCTTTTAATCGATTCTAAAATAATAAGAAGATAGATGACAGTAGGATTTAATTTAGTTTCTATTGGGCAGAATTTAAAAGAGCCTGAACGCTCCTCTCTTAGAAAACTGAAATAGGAACACAAGTTTTAAATAAACTTCTTCTAGGCACAGCTGCAGGGAATGGTTCATGATCGAGCAGTCCTTGAAATGCTCTCATGCCATTTGCTGTAGGCACAGTGCAATTTTAATCACTGCAAGGAGCTTCAGCTATGCCTGGGAGTTTTGTTCTTCATGGTGAGCCTAACTGGAAAAACCCGGAAAAAAGCAGGTCATTGCACCACAGGGGCTCGAACGATCCCCGGGCTTCCAGAGGGGGGAAGCCAAGCAAGGCTGCAAAAATGGAAGCCAAATGTTCAGATGACACCTGGGGCTTGGGAAGAAGAAGGAGGCAACTGGTAAAAAGTCCAGGCCACCCGGGCTCTCCTTCCAGCCCCACAATTTCACCTAGTGTATGACCCAGGCCACCTACTTACACTTCTGCCTTCCTCAGTTTCCCCACACACAGCACAGAGAGGCCAGGGACTGCAGCCAGGACATCTCCTTGCTGCCTGGTTTTGGCACAGCTGCGTGATGGGGCCTCAAGGCACTCCTGCAACGCATGTGCACACACGCAAATCAGTTGGTGATAGGTGTGTTCTGAGAATTAACCCGAAGTTTCAGTGGCCTGTTTGAGGTACAAGGGAACACTAGCTACATTTCAAAGCAATGCTAGCACCAAGCAACGAGAGAGGAGGAGTTTTATGCTTTCCAAGCTTTTATTTCTTAATTTTTCAATTCCCCAATTTGAAATGATGGCAAGGAGAGAAACGCTTGCTAGTATGAAAACAAGCCTGGAGAGCAGAAGCAAACGCTTCCCCTCTGCTGCGTAGGCTGCTACGGAGCGAGCCAGCAGACACTGCTGCTGAACAGCTGGAAGAGTAGGCACAGGCAGGAGCACAAATAGCCTTAAGGATATTCACCACTGACACCAGCAACAACCGATCGGCTGTTCGTGTGCCAGTGACTGAGTCACAACAAGCTGGCACTCTGGCAGATTTTACAGTTGCTTGCTGCGGTGATGTGCTTTGCAATACACCAGCATCTTAACGTACTGCCACAGTACTACTGACCTCCACTTAGGATACCTTCATACCTATGTTCTGATGCAATTTTTTTCAATCCTCAATTAAGTAGTTTAGGCATGAAAAAAAATAACTGGAAGGGGTGAAGAGAGAAAGTTGGTCGTGCCTATAATCTTACAGCTATATCTGTAATTCCAATCACAATTTATTCTTTTATGTGATTGTCAGGCAGAGAAAGCGACTGCCAGCACTTCATACCCCGGTTTTGAGCATTCACAATATCTATTTAAATTAGCAAGCAATCAACACCCACAGCAATTAACATCACATACACAGTACTCCAGTTGTGCATTCTCCAGTCGTTCTTTTCTCCCATGGAAATCTTCATTGCACAAGGCTTGTTTTGACAAGTTATCTTTTTTTTAATTCAAGAATTCTAGGTACTTTTCACTCAGATTTTCAGTTTCAGTTAGTGACTATATCCTCAAGGTGTATGTACTATCAGCATAAAATAACAAACAGAGCTCAACTATCAAAAATTTATTTCCTCTTTCTTTTGTATTATGACTTTTTCTCCTGATCCCACCAGGGAAATCCACAGAAAACTTTTCACTATCAGTTATGCATTAACAGAGATAACTCTTGAAGTGGAATGGATCTAAAGACCAACAGAAGTCTGAATTTGGCCAATTCAGTCTGAATTTTGACCATAACCATTTGCATATTATCACAAGAACCCAAACTGCCTTATGTCAAAGGCTCTATCAAAACCTAAACGAATGCTCAGCTACACTGAATCTACAAAGCAGGCATTTCTTATCAATTCCCATTCCCACACACAAAGCATCTTCCCCCATACTTGTCACAAGCAAAGTAATTTGTATTTACATATGTGATTGTAGCAGGAGTGCCACCAAAACACTGGTCCCCAGACAAAAGTATTATATATGAAACCATCAATAGAATAACAACTGGATACTTGTTCCGTGCAAGCTCGGGACCCACCTGATAGAAGTCACATATGATGTCTTTCCTCACTGGTTTATTCTCTCATTGACAGTAACTATTCCTTTAACATTATAGACATAGCATAGATACGGACATAGCAAAAAATTAATTTCTGAAATAATAACAAAGAATGCCTTTCTATTTCTGACAACATGTGGAATGAAGATATACAATTTCTGATGTGGTGGGTGTTGAGGTCTTATTAATATTTATGATATAGAATTGGGGGGGGGGGGGAAACACACCAAAGAAAAACCAAAACCAAAAAACATCAGGTGATAACATCTCCCAAACCAAGCAGGTATTGTGCTAGGTTGATGAGGTTTTCACCAAACCTAAGCTAACTTTCAGGAGCTAAGAATGATTTTAGCATTTTAGGTGGTAATGTAGTTTGGACCAAAAGAGAGAACAGCAGCTGTGCTGGCAGAGCTTTGCATTTGAATTTCCAGCGTTCATTCTAACCCCTATAAACTCAAAACAAAACTCAGTTGGTGTGAACTGAAACAAGAGGTTTGAGTGAAAAAAACTGTGAGTGGAAACCACTGAGGCTAAGCATCAAAACCAGTGTTTGGACCTACACTGCACACACGTCTGGCAAGCCTGACACAAATGTTAATTTTCCTTGCATATAATTCTAAGCCAAACTCATTTTTTCACTGAAACCAAGGGTTTGGGGGCCAGAGAAAGGATGGAATTAATTTTAAATGGCATCTCTTAACGAGCAAATAAAGATCAAGAACCTCAGAACCTACTCGTGCAAGAGCAGGGAAATTACCTTTGCATATTTGGTTTTGAAGAGATAAAGCAGAGAAACTGTGGCCACAGGGAAGAAATTTATGAGAAATGCAAGTTGTGTGGTTCAGGCAGCTTCAGGGAGTGCTGAAAGATTTTAGAAGGTGAACAGATTCCTTTCTCATTAATGAAGGGGCCCTGACTCTAGATCCGCTGAACTCACTCCGAGTGGAAGGCTATTCAGCTCTCTCCTTTGATTGAAAGCATGAGCCTGTTACTTACAAGCTCTTGGTAGCTTTCCTTTTAATAGGAGGTTGGGGGAAGGGGGTAGAAGATGGCTGGAGGAGGGGAAGGAAAAGATGGGTAGCAAAAAATGCTGGTGGCTGAACATGGGACTTCAAGGGATTTGCAGGGCAGGCCTTTGGAGAAAGGTTAAAAGCTTACAAGGCAAGTGATGCCTTTCCTGGGCTGATTTTTCTTTCTTTATTGTTCACTAACACGTTAAGAAGAAAAAACTTCTCTGCATCTTCAATCCACCCTTACCCTCCTACTTTCCCATAGTCTTACCAAATTATTTATTCTGCTAGCATGGAACTAAAAAAATTGCCGATTTTCTTTTTTTTTTTTTTCCTAGTGGATATCAGCTGTATTTGAATAATGCTAAAAAAAACACTAAATAAAGTCCTGACCATCTTCACTGCTGCAGCTTGCTGTTCTAAATTGTAGAGAGCCACAAGCTCTCATCAGACTTTGCGTGGGCTTGAAATGTTCTTTGCAGCTGAAAGCTGAACACAGATTATCACTAAAAGGATATGAAAGATGATGTTGGGACGTTTGCCATAACTATACAGGAACGCTCCTCAAAGCTATCAGAAATATGAGCAGATTACTTAGCTAGCTCAGTTTTGAAGACTGTATTGCCAGCTAGCTGTTGCTGTCAAAGGTTACCTTTTTATATGGAAAAAAGAGGAAAAAAAAAAAGATGACAAAAAATACACTTGAAAGAAATCCACACATACTGCAAAAGCCCAGAATAGGTACTTGCTTGTAGGTAAAGGGCACCACAGCAACAGCGTCTCTAAGCCTTGACATGTACTTTAAAGGGACAGAACCTAAACTCCTGTTCAAATAATTTGGGCATAAATGCCTTTACTGAATTTTGAGATATTTAAGCATAAAAACGCTTAAAGAAAAAATAATGTGAAATATAATTATTACAGCAGCAGTGTAAGCACACTTCCCTTGTAATGTGAGTTGTAAAATAACAACTTTTAAAGACCTGACTGATGGTTTTAAAAGATAGAATATTTTTAGTAGTTGAATTAGTATTTAAATCTTTCAAAAGCAGCGTAGTTACAGAAAACACGTTAAACTCACTCACTCGTAGCGAAATCTGTTGAAGCAACAAAGCTTCAGCTGTTTCAGTGTTTGGACCAATCCACAGCTGTAACTTCTGGGAATGGCTATTTTGTTCCTCAAAAAAGCAAACTCCAGATTATTTTATCCCACTGCAACATTCCAGACCACTTCTCAGACCAGAGTTCATGCGGCCAGCTGAGGGTACAATTTTATTTGTATTCAAAAATTCAGGCATGAATTTATGTGTAAGCTCCCCAGTTAGCACACAACAGTGCACTACCTTACAGCATCCTCTCAGACAAGACTTCCAAATAAAATCCATACTACGAACTACTGGAGCTCTCCGGCCGTACAGATACACGCATGCTCAGGATATAGCCCACAGTCTGATAAAACCCAAGGTGACACCTCATTTATACAAACACAAACAATATCACAGAAAAATTAGAGCTATCACTTTCAAAATTACACTCGGGAGCATTTGCGCATAATGGACTTGTTAAACATCTTCCCTTTTCCTTTTTAACTACTTCATTATTTCAAAAAACAACTGCAAAAAACTCATTTTGGTCAGAATATGAAATCAAAGTACTAAAAAGGAATAAAATAAACCCACCTAATAACTACTTTCTGAAAACAAGGAGGTGACTTTTAAGTAAACTACCTGACTGCCCAACAGCCATAGTATAAATCATTCTTTGGGAAGGAGACGAATTTTTTTTTTTTTTTTTTTACATCAACATCTACTATTTATTCATCAACAATAGAAGAGGAAAAATTGAAAGGTGCACAAAAGAACTGTGATCTATTTATAAAGCAAGGGACTAGATTTTCAGTTATAGGTACTAATCTTGCTGGTGTCTGTGGATGCCTAAATACAGTTTAAACTGTATTTTGCTAGTTTTTATCTGTTGCCAAGGAAGATACATCAACCATTTGCAGTCTGTACTAACTTTGGTTATCTTCTAAACTGAGCAGAGATCTTGGTAGGAAACTGAATGGGCAACTTCAAGATAAACCTAAGTACTACCTACGTGCACTGACTTGGGGTGTAACCCCAAGTCAACCCCAGTCAGTGCCATACCATTTGGAGTGCTATGATCCTGATTCGGTCGAGCTCCTAGATGTGTAGAACATTAATAGTCACTTTGACAGAGATAGTATATCCAAGACTTAAAAAAAATTAGCAAAATCTTTAATTTTTTGCTCTTGCTAGGCATGTTAATGAGACAATTTGTATCTGCACTTAAAACACAATATACGTGCAGAATCTGACTTTGAAAGTCAAGTGTATTATCATCACAATATAGAGGAAGGGATTATAAGGAAAAACAGCAATAAAAAAAGATGAGGCCATTTAGCTCAGTAATGAAAATACTGACTTGTGATTGTAGAAAAAAGTAATATGGCTTATTGCAAATTATACAGTAAAGCACTTCAGTGCTTAACATGTTAATCCCCCAAAAAAACAGTTTTCATCATTTCATACACTGCAAATGTCTGTAAGCGTACGCTAGTGAGAGGCTGTTTGTAACTGCATCTAGCTTGCAGGGAGAAGGCGGCACTGTAACATTTGCGAGGTTGCGTGAAGGTTTAAACAACTATACTTATTATGGGATATTTGCAAAATTTCAAACCAGAATTAGGCACATGATGCACCTAGGCCTCTGTGAGTTTCCTTCATTTCATGTGATCAGATTCACACCAGCTGCAATGTAAAGCAGTTCAAGCAGCACTCTTCAGCCCAGATCTAAACCCTGCTCTCCCCATCCTCATCAGAGTCTCAGATACTCAGCATATCTCCTATTCCTGCAGGAGAACCCACGTGCCTCACTACATTCTCAGTTTCTGAGGAAACAGATGTCATTTCAAGCCATAAACTTGCTGTGCATCAAAGGCTAATTCAGCAAAGCAGGACCTTTCACACTGCATCTTCCCAAGCAGTACTCAATAGAATTAACCAGCAAATCCCACTACTTGAACAGCAAGCATCTTCTGAGTCTTGCTGCACTCCTTACCAGTTTCATCTGAATTTGGGCTGAGTTTGGAGGGGGAAAGGAAGGAACAGGTATGAGTAGAAGAAAAGCAAATAAAGGATGCCTGGAAGTGTTGATGATTTCTGCATAACGGTCTTGCAGCACCAAAGGGAAAGGAGTGATTAGGTAACACTGAAAATCAACCTTTACTTGGGGCTTCATCTAAAACATACTGAAGTCACTTAAATGCATTCCATTGCCTCCAATGAGTTTTGTACGAAGAGCCAGATCTGCAGCATTGGACGTGATAACCTACGGCACCCCTTCTGTAAGATCACCACCAATTCATCATCATTTATTTTTGAAAGAAGAATGGGGAATGTCCCAATATCACTAGCAAAACAATATTTCCTCACTCTTTAAAACACGCACACACACACACACCACAAGAACAATGCTGAGTGCTGACTTGATGCTCTTTGATGTGTGAACATATAAGACAATTGGAGACATTCCAATTATCTCCAGTTCAAAGTTAGGCCAAAATTAGAAGCAGTTATGAATAATGTATTAAGTTTTAGTAGAAACAGCAGCGCTGAGCAGAATAAAGATGAAAGTTTAGCTTAGCTGTGAATATGTGAAACAGGTAAGCAACAGTGCTTCCTTAAACAGACACGTTGGAACTGCACATCCTCAGAAGTTCAATTAACAGAACATATGTCAAAACAGAGTTTTGTGACAGATTATAAATTGCTTTCAGATGCAATTCCGATGTTTTCAGGATAATGTTAGGAGCCAAAGATTTTGTGAAACTTCCTCTAACTTCCTTGTGATGCTTTTTAGAAGAAATAACCATGTCAAAATCCTTGTCGTTTGCCATAATAGCCTAGGAGTTGGTTCCCGGTCAAAAGATGCATCTTGGAAGGTTCATTAGCCAACACATAGGTCAACACACTAGCCCAGATCCTCAAAGGGTGCTAAGCAGTCTATTTCCATTCATTTCAGAAAGCTTACTGAAAATCTAGCATTTTAATTAAGGAATAAATGACTTCCAGGTAGTAATGCTTCTAGTTGGATAAGCTATTCTTGCTTGGATGTCTACGTTACGTTCCAGATAAAGATGTCCAGTGGGCATTCCATTATTGCCTTATATTCCTGAGTTCTACTTTACTTTGTGGATTTTGTGAAAAAGATTGGATCTCAGAAGATGATCATGATAGCGCAGATTGTAAGAATGGGAAGATACGTATGGCTACTACTTTGGTTTTTTGCACTCTTATCAGAGACCTGTTTTCCATTATCTACCTTCTATCTTCATAGTTCTTTGTAACTGGGGGCAATCTGAAGCAAGCCTTTCCAGTTAGGCAACGGCTGGCACTTAGGCTCAGTGCCTCGTTAGTGACAGTTTTGACAAGGGTAACTGACAACAGGCCAGAGATGATTTTTCACGGTTTGTGCATGAAGTTATCTGTACTGTTACTTACAGATGCCCTGTTTGAAATCCTGTGTTGCCTTTCACCGCTGACTTCAGTTTGTTCACTAGTATTTTGCAAACCATAAAAATGAAGTGACTACATAAAACAATCCAATATTCTCTAGATTTCTAGTAGCAATAAACAAGCTTTAGCAACAACAGAAAACTTGTATCACTCAATAGACTCACTGGGAACTACAAAACAATAAAGCACACATTTCAGCAAATTCATAGAACATCTGTTATAAAAGTTAATTAATGTACTAGCTATTATGAATTATCTTCTATACCATGCAATGCTAGGGCAATTCTAGGCTTTCATTTACTTTTGAAAATAACTACCGCTAAAAAGCATTACCATATACAGCGCTTTTCATCTTTGGTTTTAAAGTTAGAATTCCATTTCCTAGAACCAACTGCTCAACTTGAACAAACCTTCATTACTTCAGTAGACGTAGGTGTGAGAGGGGGTAGGCATTTTACTTCATCTACCAAGGGCATACAGCAGGACTGTGCTCAACTTACAACAGAGACATTTAAAATGCCAACACCCTGAGTGCCTCTATAGTCTCAAATTTCTCCTGTATCACCTAATTTTTATGCCAGCAAAACAGCAGATCCGATAAGAAACATGGAAGTAGGAACAATGTGGTTTTTTTCCCCCTTTCTGGACTGGTCTTACACAAAGTAGACTATGACAAGAAATTCCTCAGCCTACTTATGTCAGGGATGCGATGCAGACTGGTGTGTAATCATGGGAGAATTTTGTCTATAATGCTTAATATTATGCTCATAACCATTCTCGGAACAACATAAAATGATAGAATACAGTGTCTCCAGTTAGCTAAACAACTCTCCTGATTATGTACATCGATAAAACATTTACATTCAAAACACACAGTAAAGCATTTTTAAATCTGACTGATTAAAATTAGGCTAGACTTCATTAATGACTTCGAAAAGACATTTAAGTAACTTAATGCATTTGCAACACTTCACATGAATCAGGCTGCCTGATTTCCTTTTAGTTAAATCTATAGCACAACTCACTCCCGGTGGGACGCCTTGTAAATTTAGGATTTCTAGCTCATCTTTGCCACGCACATGTTCTGCGGGAGCTGCTAATGAGAAAAGAGGAAATTATAAAATGCTCATAAGGAATTAGTCTCCTACGAGAAAAAAAATCCGATTTTCAGTGAATGGTCTCCAATTATCAATCAGTACTGCAACACTGTTAAGTCACTACATTAAATGGCTGCATTTGAAGGCAAGGCACTTTGAAGTTATTTTCCTGCATATAGATCTTACAGAAATGTAAGATTAGTACCTGACCAAAACTCCCATATAATTAGGAAAGTTAAGGGCATCACAAACAGACTGCCCAGGAAATCTGCCATGACACAGAATGCTTTTACTTTTAAACCACCAGCTCTAATCTCACTCAGACAGTAGGTAACTGCGTATCAGTTCAGGACACACCGGAGCACCGCGGAGGGACACGGAAGTTGGAAAAAAATTTTTCTGAAAAAATTTTCCTGAACAAGTAGAGGCCACTCTCCTGAACACCACTTAATTCTTCATTACAGTTATTTTTAGTGCAGCCATTTCTTACAGATGGCTATCCATTTCACAAAGCCAGCCTATATCTCTCTATAGCTTCTCTCCTCAGATACGCCTACTACCTGGACCCATTTCTATCTTGTCTAGCTCTGGAGAAAAAAAACAGTAGTTAGGAAAGCAGAAATACAGGGAAAATAGCATCAACCACAGGAGCACTCTGTGAATTCTACACAGATTACGGACTTCTGAGCTCTAGTTCCAAAAATCTTTCACCAACATGACTATTAATTTTAAGGAGCTCTGACATCCCCACACAAATGAGAATAATAATAATAAAAAAAAAAAGCAAACACAGATAAGTTTAAAAAAAGTCTCCAAACCTGGGCTAAAAAAGGCTCTGCCCATTTTGTGCACAGCTTTTGCAGACCCAAGAACCTAGTCTAATGGGGAACACAAGTGAGCACCAGAAGGAACAAGCTTCCTCTGGGGAAACAACATCAGCTTTAAGTTTCCAATATGTTCATGCCTGGGGAATCCCCTTTGAAGTTGCTAGCTGACGTGACATCTGTTTCATGCCACTGGAGCGAGGCAAACAGCAGCAGTAAGGAAACCCAGACACATCAGAACATACAGGACTCTTGAATACACTATATTTGTTTTATACAGTTTGATTCTTCTGGTGGGGCGGGGGGGGAAGAATATAAATTGTAACATGTAAGTAAAATAATAAAACAGCCTCCCTGAATAATCTTTAATATTGGCACAATGAACTCGAAAAAGGCAGAGAAAAGGGTGACAAATTCAATAATTATTATCCTACTGACATCAAAATAACTAAATGTTCCAAAAAATATATTCAAATGGAAATTACTGAAACTTGGTATCCTATGATATAGCTAGCTTTCAGATGATTGCCAGTCCTAGATGGCAAAGCCAAACAGGTTCAAGGTGCACATTGGTTTTTTCGTCACCAATTATCTGAATTGTGACTTGATCAATACAGAGCACAGGAAAAATAAAGCTCCAGGAAAACACTGAATCTTCTATTTGTAGTTCACTTATATTTATTTCCTTATACAAATACTGTCATAAAGGGTTGGGCTAAAGTAACTCAATCATGTTAATTCTTTGACTAATTTATGTCAAGATGCTTTAGCAAAACAGAAGACTAAGTTCAGTTAGTTTCACTAGCATATAGATAGCTCTCAGTTTTTTTTTTCTTTCAACACTTCTGCATATATAGCAGGGAGGGGGTTTCACCTGCAGATTAGTCCTCAGCTTAACACAGTGCAAATCTGACTAAAACAGGATGACCCTATACAGTGTTTCATGTTCAATAGTTTATGCTTGGATAGTCTGAGGCTGTGTCCTGGGATATATTAGATAGGATAAACATACATATACGTGAGACAGTATCCTATATTCTGTATTACTCAGCATCAACTCAATATACATTTGCTTATTCACTCTGTTTGTGATATGATGGTGCAAGTCCTTCCCAAGTAGCTCAAACTATGCTGAAACACAGTGTAGCTGATAGTCTCATCTATACGCACATTTCTAAGGAGGCTTGGGGGCTCACCCATCTGTTTGCCAGCTCTCGTTTTTCATCAAAATGCTTTCTTAAAAAAAATTAATTTTTGAATACTTAATGTGGTGACAACTTCTTGCTAAAATTAAACCACCTTTAGCTTTATTTTCTCAATACTTATGCATATCTTTTGCTCAAGATATTGTTAAGACTATCATACCTTGAATCTATTCCAAATAAAGTCATTAGAATTAAACCAACAGCTGTTATCTGCCCTGTAAACTGAGTAGATTTTAGCTCACTCTAAAACTTCCCTAATAACTGCTGCTGAACTTCACGGCTGTGTCAGCAAAAAGAATCCAAGCAATAGATGTGTACAGGAACTGAATTACTCGCAGTAATTCAGGTAAGACAGATACATCACATGTGTAATAGAAATTTGTTTGTATACTAGTACAGCTGCAAGTGAGTTACCGCAAATGAGCTCATCGGCCCGGCATTTCTCACCATCAGCTGTAAAATAAAATTTGTAAAGCCAAAGGGATTGAAAACAGGGGAAAAAAAAAAAAAAAGAGAAAAAAAGAAATTGATCCCATCACTGACCTTAATGAATCTTCCAAAATACCTGTGGAAATGCTAACAATGTTGCTATCATAGTTTCTGCTAAAGCAAACAGAAGGTTGACTACTCAGACTGGCAATTTTGATCTGCTAATTGCGATGCCCTGAAGCTTACAACACTAAAAATAAACTTCTTTTTTGTTGAGCTGGTTAAAAGAAATAGCAACCCACGTGCATTTACAAAAATACCATATCAAGAAGATTGACATCAGCAGACATGCAGATTTTTCTTCCCCTGGGCACCAAATTGCTGATGTATGTACATGCTCCCTTCTTGGCATAAATGATTTTCACTTTCTGCAGGGTGGCACATTCTTGGAATAGCTGGTGTCGCAGCAAGCATGAATATGCAAGTGAAGAACACAGTAGCTAGGGTAAGACCAGAACTCCTTCATCTTGAACCCAAGCTTGAACCCAATTTAAAATAGAATATCTCTTACTTTCACATATTCAGCTTAAAAAGACCCTAAATAAAATTAATAAAAAGAGTGCATATTACATTAACATACCTCTGTTCTTTCACGTTATAGTCAAAATCAGACCGAATCACAAAGATTAAAACCAGCTTTTTATGCTTTTTCTGCCCTTTCTTGGAAAACAAGACATGAGAAACAACGAGCAGACTTCATCATCGCCAGAAAACATATAATATAAATAAGAGTGGAACAAATCTACAACTATAGTAGAAGCAGCTGTTCAACTACACCCTGATTGCCTAAATTGTCATTTATGCATGACAAGTTATAGCAGCTCCTTTAAGCGGAGCAGGCTAAGCCAAGTATCTTTTCCTGAGATCTCTTCCTTTCATTCACTCTCCGACTAGCTCTCCTATGCATTTCAATGACCTGAGATCCTCAGACCCGGTAACATGTTTCACTTGCTACATCATTAATTCAAAGGAGAGGCATCACCCCTTTGGTGTTTTTTTTTGTTTGGTTGGTTGGTTTGGTTTTTGGGGGTTTTTTTGTTGTTGTTGTTGGGTTTTTTTGGGCGGGTGGGGGTGGTGTTTGGTTGTTGTTCCCCCCACCCGATTCATCCACACCAATTAAGAATATAGTAAGGGCATCCATTATATAGTACAGTGTTGTTTTGCAACTGGATGTACTTTAAATCTCAATTAGCAGGCAAGATAATTCCTAAAAACTACAGGATTCTACAAACAGAGCATCTATGAATATCAGGAATCAAACTGACTACTAGCAAACTTCTTCAGGCAGCTGTGCCAAAATAACCATTAAAATCTCAGTCACTAATTAACAGCCACACACCAGTATCATAGCCAACTCGTGTCAGATTATGTTAAATCTCCTATTTTGGCAGAGACACAAAAACTGGGGATTAGCACCACGTCCTCTCTAAATCCTGGGGAAGAGCCTTCCTTGCTATCCAAGGGGGAGCTACAGTACTGAGCATCAGCGAAAAATCGGTTTCACACTGCTCAAACAGTTAGTCTCAGTGGTGTCACAGGGCTGACTTTAAGCCAGTGAAAACATAGTTTGTTCCACAGACAGGTAACTGAATTTTCACAACTAGTTTTCCCTGTCAGGTAGAACTGAAAACAGACATAGCGATGAACCACATCTTAAGTTGTTCTTGTATTTACAGCCTGGTTTGCTCTAAAAATTGCCGGATATCTCAGGGGTAGAGCTGGTAAAAACCTCTTCAACAAAACATTTTAAAAATAGAAAGATCCAGTTTCAAACTACAACAGTCATTGGCTCTGACAAAACTATTATGTGGAAAGATTCATCGTGTCCCAGGTCAGAAAGAGACAAAGGCACGGTCAATAATAACTACAGATTGATGGTTAGAGCGTTCAACCTCACATCAGTCTCAAGCTTAAAAAGCTTTGCTCAGTTCAGAACCACGATCTGAAACTCTCTTCTCCCACTCCCATCTGCTGCTAAGTTATTAATGTG
Source organism: Morus bassanus (assembly GCA_031468815.1). Classification (NCBI taxonomy): domain Eukaryota; kingdom Metazoa; phylum Chordata; class Aves; order Suliformes; family Sulidae; genus Morus; species Morus bassanus. The sequence goes on from CM062583.1 coordinate 13,472,574, forward strand.
CCATCAAGTTATTCTACAGCATGAATCTCTGAAATTTAGAAATCTTCAAATTCCTCTCAAAGTGGTTTGAGAACAGCTTTCAAATCTTAAAATTTGTATGCAACAAGGAAATCTTGATCATCTGTGCAGCCCTACAAATAAGACCAAAAGCCTAACATTCCCTAAAGACATTTGCACGAGGCTTTGAAACTCTACCTACATTCTACACCTTAAATTGTAAATTCTTACAAACGGTCCATACTAGCTTGTGTCCATGCGAAAGCCCCATCTGAGGCCACTGCTGTTACTGCTTGTGGGGTTTAATGGCACTTCCTGGACAAATTCCTTATTTCAGGTCCAGATAAAATTCAGTCTATAACCAAGGCCACCAATCAATAAAAACCACGAATGTAATGTGCATTTTTAATTCACCAATCTTTTTCATGTTCCAAATGACCGTATTAGGCCATATACCTTAAAGCCTTCCAAAATGCAAGAACCATAACATACTGCTATAACTATACTTGTGAAGGTGATGGGCATACAAAATGGTTTCTGGAATCATACTGCTCTGTGGGTATCACGTACTACTGGAACAGAATATAACATGCAAGTACAGTGACCCCCTGTACCCTGGCCACTTTCAAGGCCCATAGATCTATGGGTAACGGTTCAGACTCAACCTCAGATTAAGAAACAAGCCTATGCACTAAACCCAGTTGTGCTTCAAAGACCAAAGCGATGTGCTCTGTTCATCCTACTGGGTACATAAAAGGGTGGGAATGGACAGATGAAGACCAGATCGCATCTTGTTATTTAATCAGCATCATGAAGAATGCCATACACAACTAAGCCCACTTTTCATGCCAGCTCCTCTGTTTTTGTCCCTCTTTGCTTCCTTCGCTGCAGATGCTGGGGCTTTAAATCATGTTGACATACTCTGTTAAATGAAACCAAACGTTAATAACCACATCTGTGCGGAAGGTGACCAACAAGTGACTTGAGGAGCTTGACAGTGAAAGCTCCAAAGGCAGTGTTTCTAGGAGAGTCCCTTTATACTTGAGGTTGTAGCCTCAGATGAGCATGAATGACACTTGTAACTACTTGCTTAAGTACAGTTACCTTTTAAATATACACACAGGCACATTTGAGTAAGTTGTTTCCAAAATGCTGTTTTCTAAGGCCAGTGGAAAAACCTCAAGTTTCTTCTTCCCTGACTCTTACATCTAACTTTATAATCTTCACTCTCAAATCGATTTCTTTTTCAGTTTCACCCATTTTTCTTAGCTAATATTCTTTAATTTTACCAAGTTAAAGACCAGCAACTTTCCACTTAAGAGGAGAGGTAACTGCACTAGGAAATCATATTCAAACACAGTAAAACAAAAACTTACCATCCAAATATAAAAACATACAAGTAAGCGCAACAGTGTGAAAACATCCTTATCAACATCTGACAGATGAATGCTGAGGCACAGTGGGATTAAACAATTGGTCCAGCAAGTCTGTAGCACAAGCAGGAACAGAACCCAAATACTGCAAATGCCAATCCAATTCATTAATCATAAGATACTAGAACATGTTATACTGATGTTAGCCAGCATAACAGAGGCTGAAGCAACCCTCAAGGTTGAGACAGCCACAGCGTAACTGCTGCTGACTCACTCTGCAGTACGATACTCCTCTGACCAGCTGGATTGAACCACAGCAGCGTCGCCTCAAATGCAACCTACAGAACAAGTACAGGCTCTGCTGATTAAACTTGCTCTAGGGTCCACCCACCAGTAACATGAGGCAATGCCTGATGAAAACATCTTCAAAACGCCAGCAATTTGTTGAGGAACAGAACTTACATGACTACAAAAACAATTAGATCTTAGAGAGTTTCTCTATCGACAGATTTCAGCATTCTGAATATACATAGCTATATGTATCCTCCACGCTTTACGTAAAGAGAAACAGAAATAAAAGGATAGCATGACTCATCTGTTACATGCTATATGAGCTGAATTTAGATCTTCTGTTTTATAAAAACTGGTTTATAAAAACTACCTTTCCAACAACATTGCAAGACTACACAATACAGTGCCCCCAAAACTAAGCATCACGTATACTAGAAAAGGAAAAAAAAAAAAAAAAATACATTTCCTTGAACTTGCATTCTCTAACACACACCCCAACATTTATATACGCATACAGAGGTATGTATATAAACAAGAAATACACACACACGCCCCTTTACATATACACACAAAAAATCTAAACAGGATCTGCTGGACTGCAGAACGGAGGAGTATGGAAAAACACTTTGATACGGTGCCAACAAGCACAACATAAGGAACTGTAAAGAACAGGATAAGTCTCGGCCATTTGTCTCTACATACATTACTTTGGATTTTACCCAACTATGGCAAGAATTGGCTCCTATGCAATCTCTACTCTGGGGAAGAAGTACAGTCCATCAGCTATTCCAAACCATGGCAGAAACCCTAGGTGCTCTTCATGGTGCTTACTGTGCGGCAGTATAACAGGCCTTTGCCTATAGACCAGAGTACAGATACACGACTCAGAGAAGAAAGAGCATGCCTAGCTAGTCCAGTTTTCCTTGATTATGTTAGAACTTCTCTAAATTCCTACATTTCTTAATTCAAATAGCAGGATAGATCTAATTTCTGATGTCAAAAAAAACCCCAAAACCCAAACAAACAAAAAGATCAGGGATTGTTTATACAACAGACTGAATCTGTGACTAGAGCTCAATTAACTACGCATGTTTTGCTAAGATTAATGGACATATACTTCTACAAGTCCCAGCAAATGTTTGAGTAAGTCGGAAAAACAGGTTAGCAAAGAAACAGAATGAGATCCGCTACTTGTTTTTCATGCGTACTTATTTACAGGCTGGCTGGTGTTGTTTGTAGCCGTAAATACTAGATGAGTTATTAAAAGGTGTTCGTAGCCTTCAGAAAGAAATATTATCATATTTATTACACAGCGTTAGCGTATGAATTCCTACGTCCTGCTTTCAATAACCTTTTATAAAGATCTTAAAGGTGTTTGAATAAGACTTGACAAAACTCGCCCTCCTCTAGCGTTACACACAAACATCCTAATGCAATACTGCAGCAGGTCGGACCGCTGGATTCAAAGCTCGTGCCGCCTGGGACTCCCTTGGTGTCCAAGGCAGTCAGCGTGCTGTAGCTGAGGAAAGCCTCAGAGTAAACAGGTGTCAGATCTGCTACAGCCCCTGCATGGGCTAAAGGTTGGGGATCACAGCTAAGGTACGGGACTGAGACTAAGAGCAAAGCAGACTTGGCAGGGTGGAAAAGGACTGACTTTTAAAGTTGCCATTTAAGAGAAAAAGCTAATTTTAAATTAAAAAAAAAACATAATCTATGGCAGATCTGTTAAGATTTGGAAACCAAGAAGGAATTCGGTAGGCAAGCAGTGAAGATGATGAGCGGCTACAAATCTTTTTAAAATTATTGCGTGGTTAGGATGGATGACAGTGCTTGTCCTCAAGCGGTGAGCAAACGTGAATATATTCCTTATACTCGTGAGTCTGTGCGTGTTCCCAAATTCGTTTGCCCTGCCCACCTACCTCGACTGGCATGCTTACTTCCAGAGAGGCTTTTCCCCACATTAATTGCCGTGGAAACCAGTGAAGCCTTCTGCTATATATTCAGAGCTACTAAATAAATAAATTTAATAATAAAAATAAAATTAACGAATGCCTGGAGACAACGGGGCAAATACTAAAACATCTCAATTCAAGTAAAATGAGAAACAGGATGGGAAAAATATGTTTATGTGAGGGAAGACTGCAGAGAGGGCAACCCTGCCGCGCCCAGGTGTAGGTGAGGGAGTTTGCGGGGCGGCTGGATGTACCCACCGAGCATCTCCACGGGAGATCGGAGTCTAGATACACACGCCCGCCCGCCCGCCTGCGAAACAGCGGGGGCTGGTCGAGCGCCAGCCCGACGGCCTACGGCCAGCCCAGAACTACCTGATGACTGGCTCGGGCCGTTGGAAAAGAGAAACAGCTCTAGCACGAAGAAGAATAAAGCCAATTATTAGGGCGGGTTGGGCGGTAATTACGACGGGCGCTACCACGCGCGCCGACGTAAACAGCTCGGGAGGGAGAATCGCGTCTCTGGGGCCAGGCCACCCGCGCCGCCTCGTGCAAGGCCGCCTCGCCCGAGGAGCGCGGCCCTCGCCCGCCGCCCGCCGCGCTTGGCCACGCGTGGCAGCCGGGGCAGGTTTCCTCAGCGCGGGCGGGAAAACGCAGCGCGGGCGAGGGGCCTTCGGGAACCCGCGCGGTGCTCGGCGGGACGAAACCCGAGCGCTCTGGGCGCCTCGGAGCTGTTTTCTGAGGGGGGAAAAAAAAGAACAAAAACCAAAACGACCAGGAAAAAAAATGACGTGTTTCAAGAAAAACTACGTCCGAGGCGAAGACCCGCGCCAGCCCCGCCCCCCCGCCACACCCACACACCCACCGTTGACGCGGCTCCGTTTGAACCGGCCACGCTCGGGCTCAGCCAACGGGGCGCGGCGCTGGCCGTGACGTCACGGGCGGCGGGAGCGGGGCGGGGCGGCCGCTCCGCCGCGGGCGGGCAGAGCTGTCAGGCGCGGGGCCGCCGGCGCCGCCGCCCCTGCCCACGCGTATGTACACCTCGCCCGGGAAGATGAGGGTAAGCGCCGCGGGGCGGGGCGGGGCGGCCGGCGCGACCCCCGCCGCGGGCGGCGGGGCAGAGCCCCCGGGTGGCGCCGAGGCGGGGAGCCGCCGTCCCGGGGGGGGGGGGCTCCCCTCACAGCTCGCCCCGCGGCGGAGCCTCTCCCCCGGCCGCCGGCGACGGCGCGGGGGCTGCCCGGGGGCGGGCGGCCGAGGAGCCGCGGCTGGCGCGGGGTGCCTGCGGGGAGCGCGGCGAGTTCCGCACACCCGCGGGGATGCGGGGGCCGAGCGCGCTGCGGCTCTTCTCGGGGGCTTCGGCCGCCGCCCTCGGCGCGGGGGTCCCGCCGCGGGGGGGCGGGGGGGGGCCGAGCCCGGGGGTCCCGCCGAGGGGGGCCCGAGCCCGGGGGGGGGCCCGAGCTGGCCCCGCGGCGGGCGGGGGCCGGTGGCGAGGGCCAGCCCCGCCGGGGGAGCCGGGGCTGTTCCCCCCGAGGGGCTCCAGACACAAAACCGATGCAGCAAAGAACGTCTGAAAGGAGTTCAGAACACTTGCTGGCGAAACCGGGACGCGTCGCCTCCTAAGGTGGCTTTTCAGTGGGCGCTTAGTGCGCGGTTAACTGCCCCTGAAACCCTCGGCAACTTCACGTTGTTCGCCAGAAGCGCCCATCGCAGCCTGTCCAGCCTGAGAAGCAGCTTTCAGCTCTGCTGCTGTGAACCTTAAAAGGGAAAACACACCAAATTACTGGTGAGTTACACAGCACGCACAGCAAAGCTGGCCGCTTCATCATGCGCTCCGGTCATTTGTCAGGTTGTTGTGTGCTGCAGAGCTTCGGCCTAACAGATAAATCTGTGAAATACTGTGTAACCTTAATGCCTGTTTGTGCAGAATTGTCGTTTTTCGTTTCTTATTTGACTCTAACGGCATATCACAAAACGGAGAACGCAGGATCTATGTCATCAACTTCTGAAACTGAGCTCTGCTCCTCACAGCAGTCTCCCGGCTCGCTGTTAAACAGCTACTATATTTTAATTTACAGGGACTACGCTTCCCTTATAGCTGTATCACGTTTGAATACATAAAGGTCTCCTGGTTAAAGCCACAAAACAGTTCTACTTATCGGCCTGATACCTGAGTAAATCCTGTCGCCTCGGTGAACAGATATCATTAATACTGGGGTTGGTTTGTGGGTTCCCCCACACACACACACTTACCAACGCACCTAGCGTGCATCTGAGCTTAAAGACAGAAGAATGTTTTTTATCCCAGGTTGTAAACATGAATGGTCACTTCGGAGAGTTTGAGAGGAAGAACGTGCCTTGCATTAAAAGTATATAAAGCACGCTTTTGCTCTGCAGTTGTTTCAAGTGCTACCTAAAGAAAAAAAATTTAAAAAGTTAAAAAAAACCCTTATAGCATTTCAAGTTTCTAGTTCTTAAACTAGTTTTTGAAAAATTGCTAAAGGGAAGGAGAGGACTTGCGTCTAAAACACGAGTGCAGTAAGAAACAGCTGTCAGTTTAAAAGGTACTGGTAATGGCCTAATCCCTTTTGTCTACATAAGTGCTTTTCAGAGTGACATTAGGTTTGTTTCACAGAGGGCGAGACGGCAGCTGAAGAGTTAACGCCGCCTTCTTTCCCCCTTTACCTTCTAAACAGTCTTAACTATTTCAGCAGCCAGGGGGAACTGTTTTGATACTGATGCTGAATAGTATTTTCAACCTCTACGTACAGTAGCAGGATGTTTTCTTTAGCCTTCTGCATATGTTTAAGCTGTAGCCAGTTTAAAACAAACAAACAAAAAACCCCCACGGTTTACTCGCAGTTGGTAACCACGGTATACTGATATATATATAGCTTGTGGCCAAGGGGAGGGAGGTGGAAACCCCAAACCTTCGTGCGGTTTTTGTGTTGCGACAGCAGGTTTGTTTCCTAAGCAAAAATCTCCAAAGAGACTGTTATTAGAGTTGTATATTACAGTATATGTCACAGCAGTCAGTTCCACTCGGTTCATGGTTTCATGTACCAAGGAAAAAAGGGGGACGGGACGACACGACACAATTCTGTTCAGACAGCGTGCCCCCCACTGTTTCCAGTGCTATCTATGTGCAGGAGAAGATGCACTTCTGTGGAGACCTGGACTACATCCAGCTACGGAAGCGGTGAAGGATTTATCATCACAAGTCAAGTATTTTGGCCAAAGATCTGACTTCAGAAAGAGTAAAGAGAGGGACATTAAGGCACAGTATTTTTTGTTTGTTTGTTCAGTAAGGCACTGCTTCAGTATCTTTGAAATTCAGAAAGCATTTTGTATTTTCTTCCCTGTGTAGTTTTATGCATAAAGAGGCAGGGGAAACAGGGGAGAAAGAAGAAAACAAGTACAGTGAAGAAAATTCTTACAGTTTCTCCATCTACAGCCTTAGTGACATAGTTTAAAGCGCATTTCAACCCCCAAAGCCAGCTTACAGATGTGTGACTGCTTGGATTCAGAACTTAGTGCTAATGCCCAGGCTGTGTTCAGTCAAATATGTAATTGTGTTTAATGTATGCCTCTATAAAACCCACACATAAGACATCCTGAAAGGAAGCTTAACCCTCTCTTTTTTTTCTCACTGCTTCTGTAGGAAACTATGCCCCAGACACCAATATTTTCCAGCATGCTTGGTTCCAGTTGTAGTGGACAAGTGCAGCCAGATATGGGAGAGAGGTGTGTGGACCCTGTTTATCAGGATGGGAACCTTGTTTCTGGATCACTGGAGGCCTTGATAGAGCGCCTGGTGCCCACCATGGACTATTACCCAGATGTAAGTAGGTCCTGAAGGATTTTTTTTCTACCTATGGTTTTCCTGCATTAGTATCTGGATTGGTGCTTCCTCAAGAAATTCTACCTCCATCTGATTAAGATGTAGGCTAAGATGCATTTATTTTCCTTGCAATATTCATTCGCTAAAGATGGTGCTCAATGGGGATACTCTCCTTTCTGTTTTCAAATGAGAACACTTGTTAGAAGGATAAAGCCATGTTGAACCCAAATGGGTGCCTTAAGAACCAATTAAAAGCAGCATTAGCCACAGAATTTTCAATCCCTCTAAGCTGCTTTAGCTCTAATACAGCCAAGATTAACTACTAACCAGCTCCTACCTAGGGAAGCAGACCTGAAATCCGGTCTAGTATTTCTTTTTTTCCTCTTTAATTTTCTATGCATTTCCTAGTTAGGCCATTGGAAAAAAAAAAAAAAAAACCAAAAATAGATTTTAATTAAAATGCTCCTTTTCTCAAGACATTTTAATGGGCCAGCACTGTAATAACGTATGTTCCTGAGCCTGAAAATTATTTTGCAACTGATTAAACATCCTCAGTGCAGTCCTCTGAAGTAAATACTACTTATAACTCCAGGGCATGCAATAAGATTCTGAACCTAAGATATTAAGAGATCACTCTATCACTTAAAATGACCCCTCCTACCATTAATGAAAGATGTTGTTTAAACAACCTGCCAAAGATCGGAGAGGTTATATAGCATATATTCCAACTGAGCTCTGAAAAAGGGTCGGCTATGGCAGAAGCATCCCAGCTCTTTGTAAAGACTAACAAGGGGGCCGGAAAGGTGCAATCACTATTAACTTGTATGTTGAACTTAACGCTTGCGGTTATCTTGTTGTACATTTCTCAGCCTAGTTCTTTAGACCTTTTTACTGTGGTTTCACATCAGTCACGATAAAAGTCCCACCCATGTACACCACCCATCTTCACAATCGCCATGCACAAAAAAGGAACTGCCCATAAGAGACTTCAGTGGGTATAAGCAGCAGAATTGCCAGCAATCACCAGTAGAAGATTAAAAAAGCAAAACCAGGATGTTTTAATATTCTGGTTGAAACGTAATCCTAAACCTTGCATTTAAAATATGGCTAATGTATAACTGCGCTACCTTTGACAGATGCTGACTTAGTACCAAGTCCTAAATAAGACACAGAGGGGGCAACCCATTGTTAGACATTACATTTCTGCTCCCTGTCCCCAAATAGGTATTGTAGAACAGATGCAGAAGAGAGCAGCAGGTAGAGCTGGTATGGTACACCAGCGGAATAGCTTTAGGCTGCTGCAGTTAAGCCTTCCAAGGAGTCAGTTCCTCGTCCTTTCGCGTAATAGTAGAATATGGTTACTTGCTGCTTGGATTGCTGGAACATAGCTAAGTTTTTTTAAGGAGCTGCTAAGGCACATCCCTTATTGTAACTTGTGACATAGGATCTATTTATAAGACAGCTACTCTGAAAATGATTCCATAAAGTGAGCATTAATGAAGGGGTCTACAGCTTATTTTGGAATGCTGCTAGTTTCCATGGTGCTATCCCATACCCCGTGCAAGGGAGCATTGCAAACCAAGGAGTCACAGACCCCACCCTGGGAGGCTGCAGTTTAAATAGACAGCAAGCTGACAGCTGGGAGAGATACAGCAGAAGCAATCAAGGGAACTCCAGGGAGAGAGAGGTGGAAAACAGCATTAAACCAAATTCATCTCCTTTACAGCAGGACACATTCTTTTAGTTAAATCAGATCACCCAATTTAGCTGAAAGGATTAATTACAAAATGAGTAGATAAATAAGCTTTGAACAACATAAAGAAGGAGCTGTATCTGAGTCATGTTCAAATCCAAGCTTTCTATTTCAGTTCAGTTGCATGTTTATTACTGAATTTCATGCTTATTTCTATTTTTAGGGGAGTTGCCACAGAGGGTTAGAGTGATATAGCCTTCTACACTGCTATCCTGGCAGAAGAGTAGCCAATACCAAGAGAAAGGTATAAACACCTCTCAGTCTCTTGTCTCTGGCTACCCACGCTAAGAGAGGCAGCAAGGCATCAGCAATTAATTTGCACCAAGAGAAGCTCTTGGTAGCGTTAGCAGAGGTTACCTTAGTTTCAGAGTGACATATCTGTAAGTTGCAGTACTGATCCAAATTTTTGGATTAGTACATCTGAACACAATACTTAGAAGGCATTCTGCCTGTGTGGACATTAAGCTAAAGATCACAGTAACCTTCCAGACAGAAAAAAAAAGGGGCGGGAGAGGAAGCAAATACAGAGTATCTCTCTGTGCCGGTTACAGAGGCAAAACAAAAATGTATTTGCCATGCTGGCAGAACACAAGACAGGCAAGGGAGGACAGGAAAGATAAGGGCCTACATTTGTGTACTGCTCTTTTGAGGCTTGTTTGTGTACAGGGACACACAGAGGAAAAAAAAAATGTATGCTCATGAGACAGAGGAGTTCGGGAGGTTAGGAATGGAATGTACCAGTCAGTAACCCTTGCGCCCAAGCAAGAAAACGTTTCAATATTTCACAAACAAGAAGTTCCAGAATGAGCAGTGAGTGCACAAAGAAAATATTTTTCTTTTTTTTTTTTTTTTGCCCTCCTCAAGAAGACATCCATGCATTCTTTGGTCAGAGAGTAACAATTCCTTCTTTAGTCTTGTGCGCTTGCGCTCTCTCAGTTTTTTTTTTTTTAAATATAATTCAGCTCATCTCTTAGCAACAACTTTAGGCACTAAAGGAATCTGGCTTCTTATTCTCTTGTAAAGCACAAGCCCCTTTTGTGTCAGCTTACGTTGTTTCAAGTGCAGAAAGGATTTTTTTTTTTTTTGCCTCTCCTCCAAAATACCTGTCGCTTTTGTAGGATAAATGGAGCTTAACTTTCAATCTCATAGCTTATGGAAGCATTTTTTAATCATTCTTTGTCAAACCAGCTAGTTTCATAGCTAAATTTCCTTCTCCAAGCCATCATCATCATGATTAGGGGACTGCCTGTAAGAGAGGGGTTTTTTGTGGCTTTTTTTTTTTTTTAAAAAAACAAACTAGTATGTAGGTTTTTACACTGTTGTAACATTTAGTCTATATGTGTATAGTGGTACAGGTGCAACACATTACAGAAATCTAGATAAGGCATGTGACATTAGTATGAAATATTTCCTATCCAAGACAACTGTGTTCCTAATGCCTGAGACCTACCGCTAAGCTGAAATGTATGGCTTAGTTCAGTCTGAGTTTTCTTTATTGGATAGGGAGTGGCTATTAGCAGAGAGGCAAGGAGATGGGGGTCAATACTGCTGTCAGACCTATCATTTTTAATTTGGTTCCTAATTGCAGTTACTCCTTGTGTATGCCAACATAAGCAATAAAAGTATCAAACCCCATCCCCGCAATTAGATACCAATATACTGTAAACCAACATATTTTGATTGACCATAATGGAACAATTTTGTTTTCCAAAGTACTGAACCTAGTTCCAGTTAAGTGACTTAAAAAAAAAAAAAGGAATAAAAATACAGTAGATGGGTTCCAGAAGTAGTAATAATTTGTTTCTGAAACCTAGTAGTCCAGTGTTGTCTGGAAGAGCATTGCATGGGTCCAGCACAGATATTATTGACTCCAGAGACACATCAGCAAGCCTAAAATGGAAAGTACACACTTATTGCCATATATCTTCCTGCATCTTGCCAGTTCAGCACTTTCTTGAACATCACATGAAATATTATCAGAGAGACCAAACACAAGCACAGGGCATCTGGGTCACACTTTTCTTGCAGTATAACAATAGGCAAATGATACTCTGAGCGCGCCTTTCTCGGAGTCACTCTGGATAAATGCTGTCCCACATCACACAAACTTCCACTAAGGAGACCAACACTAGAATTAGTACGAGAAGCAAAATTATATCTTTCCTTAAAAGAATGTGTTCCAGCTTATCAGAGTTAAGGTCACTGGCAGGGCAGCATGGCTTAAGTTGTGATTCCCCACTACTTACACATACAGGCATCTTCTCAGACAGGCTTCTAAACTCCCAAAACGAGAATGTGGGGAACAGATGAAAGTATAAATATCCTTTTTTTTTTTATTCCCCATCTCTCTGAAATGCAAAATAGGGTAAAAGTAAGGGCTGCTTCATGTTTCCAGAACAAAAATTTTCACTCAACCCAGTGACAGCTCACACACCCAACAGCTGAATTCCTTTCCCAGGTAGTCCAGACTCAGTTTTACATTCAGGGGCAACACTGTTAGAAATGAACACCAAAACTGGCTACAAAGAATAGCAGAGGATAACCAGGCATAGTTTAAAACACAAACAAACAAAAACCCAACAGCCCCCCCACCCCCCTCCACCCCCCCAAAAAAAAATCTCACAACCCAACACTACTCTTTCTCATGCTTTCATTCTGACTGGGGAGTGTATCACTTTAGGGATCTCTCTCACATACATAAGAATAAGAGATCTGATATGTTGTCCTGTAACACAACCAAGTCCCCTTTTGTGAATCAGGTTAGCTCTTCAGCCTAATTTTAGTGCCCATAACACACCATATACGCTACTACAGATTTTTATAAAGCTTCTCCAAAGCCGATGCAATGTCATCAACTGTTTCCAGATGCAGGCATAAGAGCTACGTTGAATTTATTTTACAAATTAATGAACTTCAAATTTTTTTGTCATTGTAAATGTAAAAATAAATTCTAAGATTCTGGAGAGAGACGTAAACAAAATACCAAACAGAAGCCCAGTTTCTGTGTGGGATGTTTGCAACCATGCCATGGGTGTCCTGTCACTGCCCTGGCCACCTGCTCCAAGTCACCGAGAGCCCAGTTATTAGGTGGCCCCAGCTGCCCATCTTCTGTAGGCATCAGTGGAAGCACTAATCAAGCACCTGACCCAAACTGTCCATCCAGTTAACCCTTCTCCTCTTCTCTTCTTCTGTCCATAAGCAACAGACAAGGCGAAGACTACGGATTAACTCCAGTTTTGATTGTACAGAATTAATGCTATTCCTAATTTAATAAGTGAACCCCAGTGCTAATAAGATTTTCAAATCAGGATGAGCACTTTAAATGCCTCTGCTGTATCACACCCCACTCTGTTCTTTCATTAGCTTCCTCCACAAGTTCAGGACAGAGTTGGATGTTTAATAGATATGTGCTTAATCTGTTATGCTGTTTACTCACTCCCAGAACACTGTGACTTTTAGTTAATCATATTTACTTTGTTAGAAAAGCTTCCTTTTTCCCTTCTGATATTTGGAGGTTTTCAGTGCTAAACTTATATTACAGGGCACACTGAGTACTAAAGAAGTGGAAACATTTTTCATTAATAGCACATTTCATTGTGATTAGAGAGAGAAGCCCCATAACCTTTTTGGAGTCCTAAAGATGTCATTATTGTTTAACTACAAGCGCATTTTAGAGACTACAAGCAGCAGAATTTGGTAGCTAATAGTAGATATGCCGTATTTTAGACAACTGGTCTTAAATTTTTAGGTGTCTCAATTTACTTGCCCAGTCCAAGGTGGTATATGCGCACATTGACTATTTATATGCACGCTTGGCTGTGGCCTGCCAAATCACATTTCTAAAAACACGGTACAAAGTAACAGTACACACTGCAGACATAACAGAGGTTAATTGAAATCCATTGTCAAGGAGATCCCCTAAAATTTCCCAACTCCAAATTCTGTCAAAAAGCCTAAAGGAAAAACAGAAGTGCTTATGAGATGCTACTGTCATTACTGAGGCAGTTACATTCAAATACAGAAGCCACGTTTCAAACACTGAAGGCAAGACTAAGGCACGAAGGCGTTCTTGCTTCAACTGAACTGTCCAGAGTATGATTTGGAATACAGTGCATTACAGCTTTTAAAATACAAATGGAGAGGCTATTTCTAATGATAAGTAATAATTGTTGGCATTTATTAGCAGTGTTCATACCTAAAAGACTCTGAAACAGGCCCCAAATAAGTAAAGTCAAGCTTAAAACTAAATTGTTGTCATATGGCCACAATCTAAGCTGAAGCTTGTGTCAGTGATTGTGGGGGGAAAAAAAAAGAATGAAAAAACCCCATACATGAAGAAATTACAGCTGTGGTTTGGAATACACATGAAGCAGTTTTCTGCAGCTCAATGAAAAATAATCACTCTTAAAGAAACAAAGCAGCAGAAATAGCAGTGTTCAAGAGGCATAACACCCTATGTTGGACATATTTCATTTGTCTTTTTGGTGAGCGATGACTAGGCATATTAAGGTTGGCATTTAAAGGGAAGTAATTTGGGAATCTGAAAACATCACGGTTAACAGCTTTGAAGCCTACAGCATTTCCTTTTAACAGAGCTAGAAGAGACCACCATCTCTGGAAAAAGGAAAAGTTGTATAAAGTTTAAATGAAGGAAAGGTACTGTGATTTGTGGTTCATGGAATAGTTTTTCCAAGGAAGACAGATTCTTTTTGCTAAAGTTATTCAACTTGTTGGGTTTGTTTTTGTTTTTTTTTTTTCCTCTCTGCTTCCACAGAGGACTTATATCTTCACTTTCCTGTTGAGCTCACGAGTCTTCATTCACCCACACGAGCTCCTGGCTAAAGTGGGGCAGATCTGCATTAAACAGAAGCAGCAGCTAGAAACGGGGACTGAGGCAGAAAAGGTAAATGAACCATTATGTCCTTCAGTTAGCTGTGCTACTATCATTTATTTCCCACTCCTTCCTCCTCGTTGTAAAGCTAATTAGATTGATAAAGAATGAATTGAAATTGTAATTGCCGTGTAATACTGGTTGCACTTTTATTTGGGTCTTTTTCCTTGAAGCACTGCTGCGTCTTTGCTAGGCACAAACATAAGTTATGTACTACCTTACAGGTCAGATACAGTCGCTGGAAATACAACTTTGCTCATGAGCTACAGGTTGGTGCTGTGTGCTAGGGCAACGTGTGTCTGCCATGAAACCTGCCCAGCAAGTCGCTTCACACTCTTGGGCTTTCACCAAGTTAGGTCTTCCCTGAATCTGGTTCCCCTTTCTCCAGTCACCCTCACCATCCTATTAGAGTTAAGTGCTCTGCTGTACCTTATTGGTGGGGTGGTTTAAGTTGGTGTCACAGTAAATCAGAAAGTTACCTCTCACAAAAATTGAGGGATGCACTACTTCAGATGGTAGCCTGCGCTGACACGTATGACTATGCAGTTTTACTACAACTGATTAAACCAAACTGGGTCAGTTTGTGATATGCACTTAAATCCATCTAAATCTCACCGTTATGGAGAGAGGGTATTGAAGGGCTTTTGACTGAAATTGAAGTACCAGAATAGTCCAAGCTGGGATGCAAATAAGAGTGACAGAAACAAGGACAAAATCAGCAGGCATTTGAAGACCTGAATTATTCAAATCCTGGGAATGTTTTGGATCCATTCTTCTATGGTGAGAAATTACATGCTCACATTCCTAATCTTCAACATGTTGATAGTCCCATTTTGTTTTCTTCTTGTTGTATCAGGACTCTGAGTGGGGAGCACAAAAGGTAACCCTGTGGTTTGGCAGTACAGAGTTTTTGACAGCAATACTGACCTAAGGGCTTCTTTCTCCCTTACTATTCCTGGGTGTGGTCTCACACTATGTCAAAAAATTACTCCACAGGAAAAACTAACCGCTTGTTGCAAAATTACTTTCATCCAGGTCAGTCCCCTGATCTACTCGCCAAATAGTTATGTAGCTCGTCATGTAGGTGCTGTGGAATTCAAGGGGTTGAGGAAAGAAGGTGCAGGAACCACTGCATCCAGCTTTGTACACAGAGGTGATAACCGTTCCCATCGCCACTGCCAAACTAGTCCATGACTGAGCAACCTCAAACTGATGCTCTGTAAATTGTAGTGGTACCTCAGCAACATATAACTAAACAACAGAGGTAGGAACTTGTAAAGAGACGCTAGGACTATCTGAAACGTGAAATGAGTAGAGCTGATCTGTAGACATACAAAGAGGAAGACTGCTGTCAGTAGCTAGCATCAATACATATGTGAAATACCCGGATATAAGATTAAACTTTTGAGAATAACAATAGACTTAGGAGATTTTAAAACAGAAACAGTATTTGGGAACTAAATCACTTGGCTGTGTAAAAGATACTAGTTGTAAAGTAGTAGTATTCTGGCTTTCCAGCAGATGTGTTAAAAAAATCATGGCTTCCACACTAAAATGAAATAGCATTGCATCCTAATAACAGGGTGTAAAATAGAGCAGCTCATATTCCAAACACCCACACTCTTCTTACACCTTCTGCTGACAATTTGGAAATGGGCCTACAGGAAAACCAACAAACAGCAGGGTGACAATAAAACATGAGTGTTTGGGAGGCTGCTTTAACTTACGTGCTTTGCTTGTTGCTTTGCCTGCTACGCCCTTGATCCCTTCCTATCCCCTTACTATAAACTGTAATTTTTTCCTGCGCACTAAACACAAAATTCTTGGACAACACTACGTAAACTTCTGATATCTCTCTCGGATAACTGCTTTACTGTCCTCTGCTACAAGCACCTGTATGTTTTACAGAATAATTTGGCCACTAGCATTCGCAAACATTTGTTTTTCTATCTGGCAACAAACAAAAGCTCATTTCACATGCAGCATAGAAATTCTAGACTCAAGGCACTCTACCTATTCACATTCATAACCCATTAAGGTACCATCAGCCACCAGCACCTTCTAATTAAGTGGCTCTGTAGCAGGAAATAGCTGACAGAAGTAGTTAAAGCAGCTCTGGTAATTTCTGGTAAGAGATTTGCATAAGCAAAGGAGAAGCTGGCTGACTTGTTGCCTGGATAGCATGTGAGCCGAAAAAGTGGCTAGGAGCCAGGTTTTGAGGTTACGCACCACAATACCTATTGTTCCTTTGTTTTTGACATCACTGGCTAGCCAAAGTCCTATAGAAAACAACCCAGAAAAAAGTGGATTAAAAAGAAAAACACTCTGGGATGCCTTGGAGCATGCTTAGAGTCCATTTGGCCACTTATAAAAAGGAAGGGTTTCACAGTTTAAGACATCAATTTTAATATACAAGTCAGTAGTTAAGTTTGACCATAAAGGATAAAATGTAACTCTACATAAGCGCATTAGAGATTGGAAAGACTCAAACAAGATTGTCACCAAAAAAAAAAACCAAAACAAACCACACTTGTGTAGTATTATACAGTGGAAGAACCTGTTGTTAAAACTGTGATGCATTATTTCTGCAGCTTGAGGGTAGTTTTTTAAATAAAAAGTTAAAGAAAGAAAGACATAAAAAGAGAAAGTAGAAGTTAGTTTCCATTAAGCTGGTCTTGCCTGTCTTGAAATACCTAACTCCTTTAAAAAATTATGATTTCCCTCGGTGTTTGTCTCCAGTAAGTTCTCCTTTTTAAAAGAAAAAAATCAAAACAATACTCATAACTGGGTCATTGTCATTAAGCCTCCCTTTCCTCCAAGCACAGTACTGCTATTGCTCTCCCTTCTAATTGGTAGTTGTTTCTCAGTACTGTCTATCTTGTCTCATGCAGAACAGGGATGATCCACAGTACTTAAGTTAATAGAAGTTTTTTGCTTCTCAAAGAAATATTTATGGGAGAAACATTCCCACAGACTCCAGAGAACTCTGTGTCAGGCCTCACCAGGGGAGGCTCATGTCTGGAGTAGGACCGCAGAAAAAGTAGGTTGGTAGGTTTATTGCAACCGTGACAAAAAGGAAGCCACATGCTGCTACTCCCATATCTGTGTGATTTCTATCTAGGTTATCACAAATTACGTGCATCAAGCCTGTCACGCCGCTTTGGGTTTCATCAGAGCGCACATGAAGCGGGAACCTCATGTTTTGCTATACTGATGGTTTTGTGTTGCTCTCAGAAAGCATACCTTATTTTCATGAGCATTAGAAGCATCTTATAAAACGCTAAGCTTTTTTACACCTGAAAAGTAATTACAGGGAGAGTAACATGGTTTGCAGTTTGTCTTGCAACAGATGCCTAGCTTTTCGTCATGAAGGAAGCAAACTCTAGCAACTCATGGGTAGATAAATGAGATGGGAAGTCAGTGTTCATATGAAGATGCTTGTAATGGCCTAAGGAAGGATTTTTGGAACCTTCCTGCCCCTA
This sequence comes from Morus bassanus, assembly GCA_031468815.1. Taxonomy (NCBI): domain Eukaryota; kingdom Metazoa; phylum Chordata; class Aves; order Suliformes; family Sulidae; genus Morus; species Morus bassanus. Next base: position 13,490,148 of record CM062583.1, read on the forward strand.
TCCCTCCTTTTTCAGTTTCAAAAGTTTAAAAAAAAAAAACAAACCATAGGCAGGATAATTAATACCAAAACCCAGTTCTGTAGCAGGTTTTGGTAAACAAAGTAGGCACCTACCTGTTAACTTTAATTGAACGGAAGCCCACTGGCTGGCTAATTAATTCTCTATCACCACCTACAGATTATTCTTTTAATAATGTCAGGCTCCATGCATTTCCTAGCAAAGAAGTATAAATTGTCTTTTCCCCAAGGCAGGCGACAACAGGAGTTTGGAGGAGAACTATAATCTGGAACTCTGCTCCACACTGTTTAAAAATACCTTGAAGCTGGACTCCACAGGAGCAGCATTGGCAGAGATTGCTTTGCAGGAATGCCTGCTGCTGGCAAAGAGAATGGTGATGTTCTCTTTTTGCCCTCACTATCCAACTATTCTGCACTTCTCTTACTAGCAGGACCAGTTAAATACTATCAGTAAAAAACAGCTAGGAAATGCATGCTAGCAGAGTGCAATTTGCAGCTCTGAAAAAACAAAGGCAAGAAAATTCCCTTCAGATTTACAAAGAGCAAAGGAGCACTGGCTCATTTTCAGATTGAGGATTCAAAGGTGCATGGATTAACTTCAAAGTTCTTATTAATCATTATTAATATTCCCACTAACTGTATACCAGTGAGATGTAAAAAAAAAAAGGCAAAAAAAATAGCTTAGTTTGGACTTTTGGTTTTGATTAAATAAACTGGGACATACTATGATCAGATGATGTTTCAGCAGGAGTTCCTAACAGTTCTTGGAAGACATTCTCTATTTGTCTTAAAAGAAAATAGACCGATTTCCTGCAGCGACACTCACATGCTAAGTCACCTTCTGTAACCACTGAGAGGCTGACGGAGAGTGCAGTGAGGAAAGCGCGCTGTGCCTGGGGAGAAGGAAGCGCTGCATAGGGGGACTTCTGTAGCTTACACAAGTGGGGAGGTAAAGACAAATGAAAACTTCCTTTTTCCTCAGTGCATCACAAGTTGGGTAGGAGGATAAATATAACCTGAATTAAGTTTTGATACTTCTTGTTTGTTAGAAGTGTTCTTAGCACTCACACTCCCAATTTTACAAGAGTGCTCCCTTGGATTTACTGATGCTGCTCTCTACTGCTATGATAGTGGAGTAATTGGCATCCAGTTCAGGTCTAACTGATGAAAACCCTTAGAAGATTCACGGGTAACAGAAAAACTTAGAAAATAGCTCTCCCTCCCCTCTCTGTGGTTGATAGCTTTTTGAGTAAAAGCCAATACTTTTTATTTTCAAAGTCCATTTTGATTTAGATGTCATGGAGACAACACACACATCTTCCCTGTCATTCATTTATTTTAATATACAGCTCAATCTGGAGGGTCTGATAAATCCTATAGAACAGAAACATCTTTGTGAACATTTCTCATGAAAGACGCTTGGTAGAGTGCTGCAGTTTATATGCATTTGAATTCAAGCACTAAGGTACTGCTGCCTCAGATGGCATAAATCAGCTTAAGTCCCATTAACTCCAATCAAGTCAGTCATTTAAACTATTCTGTTATCTTCCTGCCTCTATACAACTAACCTTGAAAATATCTTCAAACTGTTTGCTGAGAGACATTACCAAGCTGTCATGAAAGGAGGCTAAAATCATACTATTTAGGAATCTTGCTCACAGTTAAATATGTTCTTTTTTTATCCCCTCCACCTACTACTAATGCAAAGTATTTTCAAGGGTGTCTCTAGTATTATGTGAACCTTCATCAGCTAATTTACTCTGCAGAAATGTCTATGGTCAGTAATCAACTCATTGTTTCCTTCCAGGCAAAGCTAAAATCCTTCGCTGCCAAAATCATTCAGCTCCTGAAGGAATGGACTGAAACTTTCCCCTATGATTTCCAAGATGAAAAATCCATGAAAGAGTTGAAGGAAATTGCTCACAGGATCACACAATGTGATGAGGTAGGGGTGGTGGTGGGAGAAAAACTTAAGTGGGAAAACAATATTTGTCAACCTTTATATATAGTTTATCACATTTTATACAAACTCCTGCTCCTGCAAGCATTATTTTCTAAATGGACTACAGCAGCAGTTGCTGAGCTGTCAGCGTACCTGCAGGACATGGGCTGAGCGATGAACTTAATGGTCCATTAGCAGAAACTGTCTATGTATAATCACCAAGTGTAAGAGGAAGAGACAAAATAGTCATGATGATATGAAAAATGGATGTGGTGCTGAAGGAGAAAGGAAAGAACTGTGACTATAATGGTACAATATAGTTAACTTTTATAGGGAATTACGTACCATCCTTTGCGCTTTGTTACTACTCTAAGTCCTGCAAGACATATCAACTAGTTGTATCAAAAGGTGAAGATGCTTATTATTGAATAGTTCATTCCTAGCTCCTAGCGATAACCGGCAACCGTTTTGTTGCTATGTTTCAAGAGACATGCACATTATTTCCACTAAGGAAGTTACATTTGAGCTCCGCTAGCTAGTCAATCACCAGACTTAGCAGCTCTGAGGTTCTAGCCTATGAAGAAGAAAACGAGACCTCACAAAAGACTTCTCTAAAGCAAATGCAAATAAAACAAGAGCTGTTAGTTTTCTGTTTGGTTTTTATTTTGTTGTTGGTTTTCTGGGTTTCTCCCCCCACAACACTCAAAGCCTACACTTTTCTGTCATTGAGAAAGTCACCTTAACTCCCAATAGACAGAGGGAAGGATAAAATCAAGAACTGCAGGGGAATTAATTGTAAAGCGTTTGTATGAATGCGAAGGCTTACTTCTATAGAAGTAGAAGCTTCTCCTTGTTTTTAAACCCACAACTTCAAGATATTTCTGAGAACAATTAGCAGGAAATGGGAAGACAATTGCATTACGTGTTTTTGTTGATTCAAGTACAGAGAAAATGAAGAACAGGTTTGACAGCACTGCATGAGTCAGTGATAGGACACAATACAATTAGGTGTTACCAAGTTGTCAAAAGGAACTATGTCAGTTTTGTTGCATCAGCAAAGCTGTTAACCTGGATGCTATGACTATGAAAATGTCAGTGCCTTAGTAGGAGGGGAAGAGGAAATAGGATTATAACATACCTTCTATTCCCTTTGTAGACAAGGGTGAAGAGGTGTGTGTTGGCAGAGATACTGCTGTAAAAGGGGACTTGGCAGAGGTTTTACTTAGCATCTGTATCTTAGTATTTAATTTGTCTATTACTTTGAGCTAGAAAGAAGTTGTGGCCTTTGTTTCTCTTTCCCTTCCCTCGCACTCAGTTACGTATGAATAAATTGTCATTTGAGAAAAACACGTCTTCGTGGAGTGGCTCAGTGCTCTGGTGTCTGAGGCATCTGATGACATCCATTAATTACAGCATCACCGTATTTATCCCCTTCACAAGGCTACAAGTCAAGTTTGATCAGTGAAGAGCTATGCCACATCTGGCCCCAAGGAAACAATCTGACACTGACAAAAAGCAGCTCTTGCTCTCAGTATTTGTTACCACAAGAAATTACCCATACCATGCTTCAGCAAGGGGATAGGTTAATCATTTGAGGTTTTGTTTTGTATTTTAAAGCCTTTCCAAATCCCCTTAGGACACTATTCTCCATACATAGGATAGAAAATAAACTGAGAACTCGCACAAAGCGGTCAGGTGCTTGTCCTAGTGATATCAGACAGCATACCAACTAGCTATAGCTACAGCCTGGGTTGCACCCCAAATGAAGCATAGATGTCTTGTTTGAACTCAAACAAGGACAAATTATGGCACAGTCATTGACTTATTTTCCAAAGTCGTAAGAAAATTTAGGCTAAGATGAGTAATGAAAGGAAACTGCTAAAACTCTAAGGGCATTTTTCTAAGTATTAAGAAGCTAATGAATTCACAATAGCTTAAGGAAGCCATAGCTTTTCATGCCACTGCAGTTTCTTTGTTCGCTTTCACATAATATCTGCGATACTTCCACCTGTCTTCAAGTTTGATTCTCTGTGGTCCATATCTAGAAAGTCTGCCTTCTCTCAGGCACATGGGTAAGTCAGGCATAGCGGCTGAAGTCAAATGATTCACAATAGAAAGCTCAACATACCAGAGAGCAGAATTAGCGCTTTATTTTAGTCCCCCCACCATGTTCCCTTGGCATTTCTGAACACTTGTAGCACAATATCTGAAATGGCTCCAGCCAGCTGCTGTTCAGCAGTAATCCAGTTGCCTCATGAAGACGAGCTACACTGCCTTCAGCTTTTCATTTGATTTCACTTGGGAGTCAGATTATTGCCTTGTAAAGCAACATTCTGACACTATTATTGCTTAATTATAGCATGCAATATACAAGTATTTGGTAGTCATCGTCTCTCACATCTGCTACATAATTTCAGTCATCACTGCACATTAATGGCTTCTTTGAACGATCACAAATTCATTGCAGTTCTTCCTAGTGCATCCAGTTGACTGGCAGAAACCAACACAGCAGGTTATAAACTAATGGTTAACCTTGTGGCTAACTTCAAGAGAAATAATTTGCATGAAAACAAGAGAACAATTTTGCAGAAAAGAGGAGAAGGACTGTCTTTGGTAGAATTAGTTTTTCCAGCAGCAGGAAGAAGAGGGCCAGAGAACCTGGGTCATTTAAAGCAGTAACAGGGAGGGATGGAGGAGTAGGAGATTGATCTTCAGGGTTGACCTCATAGCAAAACGTCTATAGGACACAAACAATCAAAGGCAGAAAGAATTCAGCTTGCCTTAGTTGTCAAAGCACTGAGTCGATGGATTGTATTTCCGTGGCTCTATCAGTATGTATCCTTATAGATCCTATGTTTAAAATCTGCACCTGATGAACAGAAAGACATTTTAGTTGTCCCAGAACATGGTGTATATTGTGCTCTGACCTAAATCTTTGGATGCTATAGCTGTTCAAAGCTGAGCCAGGGTATTTTAAGGGTATATTCCTGGACATAATATGAATTCCCTGGATTCTGCCTGGGCTAGACAGACTTGATCATCGGTGGGGTGGGTCTGATCAGAACGAGCTTTTTGGCACTTTGTACACAGAGGATCCAAGAAGCCTTGTGCAAAGAACTCAGCCAGCTTTCACTATACCCACTTTTAAGCTGTTAACCCTGATGCCTTTGAAATGGGGTACTAGCCAAAAACTGCTGCAAGGAGCAGACCAGCCAAGCAAGCGAGACAGAGTTGGGAAGGCAGGCAGGCATAACAATATTGTTATGAAGTTGTGTGGGCAGTTAGGACAAGTTCATTTGCCCAGGATGATCAGCTCAGATAAGATGAAAGAAAATGGTAATAGGCATTTATTTTTCCCAGTCAGAAATTCTTTGGCAATCTGTGTCTGCAAGAGCTAAAGGTTTTTAGCAGTCACTGTTTCTGCCTTTGCTTAGGAAAATGGAACAGTGAAAAAGATCATTAGCCAGATGACACAGAATCTCCTGATGGCCCTCTCTGCACGGAGCCAGTACCAGGAAATCAGAGAGAAATTCCGACAACCTGTTACCGACAAAGGCACCATCCTCAAAACCAAGCCACAGTCAACTCAGAAGGACATCCTGAGTGTGTGCTGTGACCCTCTGATCCTGGCACAGCAGCTGACCTATATCGAACTGGTAAGACACTAATTTGTGTGAATTATTTCATTTTCCATTTGCTAAATATTAATATACTCATCAATATGAATTTTGCTATGGCTCCACTGAAAGCCTCCAATGTTTTAATCAAAAAATACCAAGTAATGAACAAGACCAATTAGGTACAGTGATAAAAACACTTCACACATCTACACTGTAGGAAGATGAAAGTTACAAAAATGTTCTCCTAACTTTGGCTTTATTGATGCATTTTTCACTGAACTCCCTGTTTGTCTGTACAGTGACAATCTCTCATCTCTCCAAACACAGGAAAGGGTGAGCAACATTTACCCAGAGGATCTGATGCAGATTGTCAGCCACATGGACTCCCTGGATAATCACAAGGTACAAGACCGGGTAGAGGGAAAAAGAAACAAAGAATAACCAGGGTAAAGAACCTCCATGATTTGAGTATACCCTGTGCAAGAAAGCCTGACATTTTCTAACCTTCCTTAAGCTCACGCCTTAAAAATATCCAACAAGATTTTATCAAGACATGAAAAGGAAGTTTATCCTTTGGTATGTTGACTTTCTCATGATGCAGGATAGGATTAACATGTGGCCTGTTCTCTTACAGTGCCGAGGCGATGTGACCAAAACCTATAATTTGGAGGCCTATGACAATTGGTTCAATTGTCTCAGTATGCTGGTGGCTACAGAGATTTGTCGGGTAGGTATTCGTAGAAAAAACAGGATAGCAAAGTGATCCTGGCCTTCAGAACAAAAGGCTGGCAGTGGTCTAATAGAGATTTAAACATTAGCAGTGCGATTAAAGATAATGGCATTACTCAAGCATTAAATTATTTGCATGCTTATATGATTAAGGGTTCATGGCTATGTTGGGCTTTGCATATATTCTCTTGTTTTGTGTAGCTTCCATAGTAGCATTAGTCATGCAGTGAAATGGAACTTGTGTGGAGTTTGAGTTAGGAGCTTTTTTTTTTTTAAAATACATTTGTAATTTCTCAGAGCTACTAATCTTTAAAATGCATATTTACCAATAAACAGCTGTCACAGAATCACAGAATGGCAGGGGTTGGAAGGGATCTCTGGAGATCATCCTGACCAACCCCCCTGCTTGAGCAGGTACACCCAGAGCAGGGGACACAGGACCGCATCCAGGCGGGTTTTGAATATTTCTAGAGAAGGAGACTGTCCTTCCACTGCATTTAGATATTGGCACTGTTATATTCATTTTTGTTTTAGAAAAATCAGGAACAAACTTTCTGGAAAGAAAGTGGACTATTGGAGAGGTTAAAAAAAAGGGAGAACAGCCTTATTAGAGGTTAAAGTAACTTCTGCCATATAATAAGCAATAGAAGCAATAAGAACTAGAATGTATACTGCCACAGAAACACCACCCCACCCCCCGTTTTATTTTTGCATGTGTATTCTCTGTCTTTTTAGATTCCTATTAATATGCACTAATTCTAGCAAATGGGAGATTTTCTCTCTATTCCTGCTCGGTCAGTAGCCCTTCTGTGGAAATCCAGATGCTTACTGCAGTTTCATGAAGTCCGATATATTGATCCTAACCTCTTAAGATTTCCTGCTTTCACAGAAACTTATTACAAAAGCACACCAAGACATCTTCCAGAGCTGGCTGGTATGGCTAACACATTTAGTAAACCAGTCAAACAAAAGGTTTTAGCATACCAAGGGCTAAAGCCAAGCCATTGACTACTGAACCATTTTCTTGTGATGTGACACAGAAACTCAAGTATTTAGGTAGGAGGGTTGGGCTTTTTTCATTTGTTTGGGGTTTTTTTGGTTTGGTTTTGTTTTGTTTTTTTAAAGAAAAAGGAAATTCCCTGGTGAATTAGTCTGCAGTCACCTCTCAGGAGCCATTTTTTTTTTTTTTTAACAAGCCAGACTGAACTTCTAGATCCAAATATGGGAAAGATTTTGATGAATGAATGTCATCTAGGCAATAATACTAGCTTAAAAAAAAAGAGAGTGAAAGATTGATGGCTTTTGGAAACTAAGTTTGGAGACAGTGCTATATATTAATTTTGCTTTGCCATTTATAAAATAATCTGCAAAGCAGATGTTCAGCATCACTTGCTAGATCCTTTGCCTGTTTACATTTATATATTGGATCATCACCACTACCTGCTCTCAGGGGGTTATTTAAGAGCATACACAGTAAAATGCGAAAACGAGGACATGGCAATTGTTCTCTCTCACATTCAGGTTACATGCCCTGGTCTTAGGTCTGTTCACTGCTTTCCCCCCTTCTTCAGAGGTTTAAATTTTTTGCGTGTATTCTTTCTGATAGCAGCTTCATGTTATCTTCCTTTTCCAGTAACAGGAAATTGCTAAAAGTGTCCAGCTTGTTTATACAAGATTCCTTAAGACATTGAACTTCATGTATAAACAAAAATTTACACACACCCCCCCCAACTAGACAAGTAATTGATAGTAGCCCGAAATGCTTCTGCTATTTTATTTAAAATTAATCTTAACAAAATACCCGCAGGCCTATAGCATCATAAGATTTAGCTGGATAAAGTCTTGAAATGTCTATTCAATCAACCTGTTACAATACCTTTGACTGAACATCCCATCCAAAATTCAGGCCATCCCTTCCCTCTTAACAGATCATGGTTTTTTTTCCAGGTTGTAAAGAAAAAGCAGCGTACAAGAATGGTGGAATTTTTCATTGATGTGGCAAGAGAATGCTTCAATATTGGAAACTTCAACTCAATGATGGCTATTATCTGTGAGTATCCTTAACACAGATGACAAAAGGCACGCCATTTTACAGCCTGACCGGCAAGACTACGCTCATACTTGCCCTAAACTGGCTGACCACATCAGCTTGCACACTTCTGCGGGACAGTACGCACCAGCGACAGATTAACGTGTGGGTGGGTGAGCGTCAGCCACAACTTTTGTTTGTCAAGCTGAACTGCTTCCAAAATGGGTGGTGCTCACATACAAACACAGAGTTATGTTAACCCTATATTTTTTCAACTCAGTTGTTTCTTTCTTTGCCTCTTCTCTCTCCATTCAGCTGGCATGAACTTGAGTCCTGTGGCACGGCTAAAGAAAACTTGGTCCAAGGTCAAAACAGCCAAATTTGATGTTTTAGAGGTATGTATAAAGTTTTGACTTTATAGAGAAATCCACCAAATGGTTTCATCCGAACCTCTGCTGCGGAGTTACTAAAAGGCCACAGAAGCACCTCTGTCAGTGGTCACCAGCATATAAACATGAGGGAGAGCATTTCCTGAATTTCAAACTCCCTACTTGCCTGCAAAGAAAAAGTGGATGCAAGTTTTCTTTAGGTTATTTCTTCCTGGCATATTTTTTCCAATTTAACATCAAGGTAGTTTTAACATATCTAGCAAAATGACATTCACTTCAGTGAAAACTAATTAGAGTACTCCACCTAGTGGAGATCCGAATGAAAACAAAACTTAATTGAGAATTTCATCAGAAAGATTGGTGACAGCAAGTTAGAATTTTGGGGTTTTCCCCATATTCATTTATCGTTTCCTTTCAGTCTTCCATTAACCATTGAAGCAAAGCATAAATGTAAAGCCAGTACAGAACCCTCCTTTCAAACAAGATAGAAATTAGAAAAGCCTGAATCCAGGCCCAATCAGTGTAAGGTACTCTATCCTGAAAGTTTAAAAAGGGCCCCAACGAATTCGGAAAGAATGAACTCTGACGGTTAGATCAAAGCTTTTTCTATTTAGGAAACACGTATTACTTGACTGCCTTTTTCTCCCCCATAAAAACAGCATCACATGGATCCATCCAGCAACTTCTGTAATTACCGCACAGCCCTGCAAGGAGCAGCACAGCGATCTCAGACCGCCAACAGCAATAGAGAGAAAATAGTCATCCCAGTTTTCAACCTGTTTATTAAAGATATCTACTTTCTGCACAAAATACATACGAACCGCTTGCCCAATGGGCAGATAAACTTCAAGGTAGGACTTTGCTATTATAGAAACTGTAATGCTGGTTAAACGTTGCACATTACAAATGTTTGCTAGTTCTGAACTTCCAGCTCATTATATTACCAATCCCTTCAGCATTGCTGTGATCTAAAAAAGTGGTATCATCATCTAGGGGAAGAGATTTCACCAAGTTTCTGTGAAAGCTAGTGCTTGCAGTTGCCATGTTTATATTAAATATCCAGCAGATTCACAACTGCATAGACAGAAGAGAATCCATAAAACTGCTGGAATATAATTGCCTTCGGTTAAAAGATTAATTTTAAAATTTACTGAAATAGAGACTATTTTTTGTTAGTTTTACATTAAATGGGACAGATGCACTGCAAAACAAAATTCACATAAGCAGAACTGAATGGAATAACGTTAATTTGTTACCAAAACTGATGCATGAAAAGATTGAGAAGAAACTAAGAATTTCAGAAGCTAAACCCCCAGCATTAAAAATTACTTAAGTAATACAGAAAGAGTCTAATGCTAGCGATTTGGAAAGGGAAATCTCTTCAAGGAATATTGTACTCGTGCAACATTTAAAATAAAGGAAAGAACTTCAAGAAGCGTAAGGATCTTAACGTACCACGTGTGATGGCAGACACAACTTTGCCACTCCTCAGCCCTGCACCTGCCTTATGTTCAAAAGGCATTGGGGGAAGCGGAAGGCAGTAAAGAATGGACAGTAAGCTCTTCTGTGGCAACAAGCCATCATATCTGATCAAACTGTAACAGGTAACCTCACCCTAAATCATCAGCAGGAGCTGATTTAACCTCATCAGGTCAGTAGCTACAAATGCTACACACAGCCAGCAAATGGTATTTAGCAGGTCTTCAAGGGAGTTTCTACAGCTTCTGGATTCTCACTCCCTGACTAATAGACATACGCGTCCAAGAGAGCACAGCCTGTCAAAAGTACTTCTGAAGTTTTTTTGCCATTATTAAGGCCAGGTAGGGGGAGGAGGGCACACAGAATATATACAAGACAAACCCTAAGTAATTACGCATTTTTTTTTAAATCCTAGGAAGGAAAGGACATCTATAGTTTCTATATGTTATTTTGATTATTCCTCAAATTTAAAAAGTGCTTTCTGAAAAAATCAGATACATCATATTTCATTTCAGTCGAAGGTTGGAAATGTGAAAAGTAAAGTTAGCAAATAAAAACCGTTTACTGACCAGTTCCACTGGCAGGCTAATTTAGAGATAAGACACAGAAAACAGGCCCATAGCACACTTTATTCTGTATGAAGAAAAGGCTGATGATGGAAGAATTGAATGCAAAAGACCAGGCAGTTAACAGGGATACGCTATTCTAAACTTGAGAGGCTGACAACAGATGAGGAACTAGGAGCAAGAGGGGGAGATGAAGGGAGTAGTAAGAAGAAAGAATAGCAAGGAAGACGACTGAGTAAGGGATAATAAGAGAAGCATGAATAAGAACAAGACTGAGAGGCTCTGAAATTGAAAGAAAAGAACTAATATTTTAAAGAAAACAAATAAGATTTTACTAATATTTTTCTAATTACCTCATGCAGAAATTCTGGGAAATTTCAAGACAGATTCATGATTTCCTGACATGGAAGCAGGTCGAGTGCCCTTTTGAAAAAGACAAGAAGATCCAGAGCTATCTACTCACAGCACCCATTTATAGTGAAGAAGGTAAAATCCTTTATTGAACAGTATAGCGAGTCTTCCTACTTGTTGAACTGCAGACAGAATATGCAGGTGAAAAAAATTAACACGCAAATAAAATTTGATAAGTACATATTATCACTTCTGTATCAGCTTCTGATGAGAATAAACTTCATTGTGAAGTCTGCTAAGTTCAACCTGCTGTATTGTAACTTTTAATTTTTTTTCCTCCTCCAGTTAAAGAACCCATGTATCTGATTGTTCTTATTTTATTTACTAGCTCTGTTCATTGCATCCTTTGAAAGTGAAGGTCCAGAAAACCACATGGAAAAAGACAGCTGGAAGACACTCAGGTATGAAGCTTCCTCAGAACATGAGTCTTTTTACAGACATACACAGGCGTTTGACCATCAGCTTCCTCCCTTCTATTTGCATATCCAGCCTAAGACGATTGTGGCCCAAATATCATTATTTTTTCTTCAAAATTCAAATCTGAAAAAAATTCAATAGGGCTTGGATTTCGATACATCTTAGCCAGATCAGTTCAGGCTGCAAGATCACTGCTGGGACTATGAAGGAGAATATGGTTTGTTTAGGCTATCAAATACAGTAAAAGAATTCACATTTGTAGCAGTTTTCAGACATGCTTTTCTCAGGGGAACAAATATATAAAGATACTAAGAAGGTGCTATCACTTATCATACCTACGCACTTACAAATCTTATAAGAGGATTAATTTTTATATGAATAATACTCTAATTTTCAGCCTACTCTTAAGGAAGAAGGTCTCAAGGACTCCTCCTCCCTCTGAGAGGGGGAAGCACCTCTTCCATGTACACGATGAGATCAGTTAATTTAGATGAAATTTCTTCTAATACTGAGGCCAAGGCAGAAAGAGATTTAGACCTCTGTAAATCCCGTTAAACATGTAGATTTTGACATATCTGTACCAGATAAAGAATGAAGAAGTCTAGATGTCCTGAGCTGCAGTTGAGCTACATTATGACTGTACTGTCCTAGATGAGACGCCCTTTCCCCGTGATCCCAGCGTTTCATAGGAATTCAACATAAGCTTTTCGCTTATGGCACCCATGCAGTTTACCTTGCATTAAATCCGATGCTGTTCAGCAAGCAATAGTTTAGAATGACAGAGGAACAGACGTTATTTGCCCGAGCACATCTTAAGAGCCTGAAGTAATGTTACAAAGGTTAATTTTTCATTTAATTTAAAGACGGCATCTTTATTGGCATTCATAGCTGCATTCTAGCTTACAGCAGTTGAAAATCTGTCCCTTGAAGAAAGGCTTCCAGTTAGTGATGCAAGATAGATTTATTGCCAACCTTGTCGTGATAGAAAAGGTAATTTTATTTTTTATCATTTCTTCTTCTAGGACAACTCTGCTTAATAGAGCCTGAGATTTTTTGATCTGCAGACTTTGAAGCACATCAAATGACTGTGTTTTTACAACCTGAAAGACTTGGATTGAGCTAAGACAGACCTCACTGGCTGAGGTCTCTTTTGTATATACAGTAACTTTTATGAAATAAAATGTGGTAAATATTTCACGTCAACCTTAAGGCACTTAAGTGAAGGGTTTTGGTTTTTTATTTTAAATATAAGGGCAGGGCCCTGTTCTCAGAGATGAAATGTATCGTGGGAGATGGCATCCCTGGGGAGATCTTATTCTATCAGCATCCAAATTTTTATTTTTTATTACTTCCACCAACATAAATAGAAACACACATCCCGACTAAAGCCAGTGTTCGGGTTAAATACTCCATTGGACCAGTATCCTACAGAACACTCAACACGTCTCTCTAGCTTTGAGGTGAAGGGTCTCCTTCAAATCAGCAATACCACGCACATGTGTCAGTAAGTGTTTGTAGAGTCAAGGCCTTAGACATCTGCAGTAAGCATGTTCCTCTCCTACATCAGAAAATAGTGCCTTACAAGGTACTGATATCGTTTAGTGTACCTTCTATTACACTGGACTGGAAGTAAAGAAAATAAAAATATGGATGTCTCGAAACCAGCTACAACGTACTTTTTAAATCAAATGGAGAATATGGCACATGAAGTAGAGTATACCTGCCTGTAACATTGATGGTGCAGCAAACATATTTTTGTTACATGATTTAAAGAGATAAGATGGGGTAACTGCTGGGGGATGTGCGTTTGTGTGCGAGTATGTGTGCGTGCATGTGTGAAGGTGCACACATGTCTAAGTTTTAATACTTCTGGGAACTATCCTTTAAATTCTGGCTGTCAGAATAGTTTGTGTTTTCCTTGTTAAAGAAATCAGGAGGTTTTCTGTTCTGTTTTGTCTAAGAGAATGATGTCTAACCTAGATTATCTCTGCAAAACAGGCTCAATATGTTTTTTTTTTGAAAACAGGTTATGGAAAATAGAAATCGTACATGAGCTAGGGAGAGGGAAGTAAACTCAGATGTCCACTTTGAAGTTAAGGCTAAAGTTTCCAGAGAAGCTCAAGAAGAGTTCATCACCGCCAAACTGGGCATTTAATTCTCATGTTTCCTTCAAAAATGCTAGTCTGCACTTAAAGGCAATTAAAGCAAAGACCAACTTATGTTGTAAGCTTTTTCTAGCATTTTGCAAGTCACTATTAACTGTCTGGGCAAGAACCCATTGAAATCTAAGGAAAAACACCACTTTGAACCCAGTTCAGTACCAAAATTAGAGGTGATCTGTAGACCTGCTGATGCTTACCATTTCTAATTTCTCCTTTTAGCCTTGAGTTTACACCTAATTTGGCTATCCAAGTGAGCACCTGAGAAGCTTATGTTAAGATTCAAGGTATTCATTTCCAGGAAAAAAAACATACAGTTCAGGACCTACTTTCTCACCTGATCTTTGAATTAAGAAAGAAAAAAACCAGGCTCAGATTAAAACCTATTTTGTTTAATGAACAAATTATTACCCATTAATTTCTGCTGTCTTTTCCAGTAATTGTTCTCTTAAGGCTTGAGGGTTGAATATTTGTAAAGATAATGACTCGAGCCAGGCAATTAGGTTTGTTTTTGTTTGGTGGGTTTTTTTTTTCTTTTTCCTTTCTCTTTTAAGCCAAGGCCTTCTAGAGTTTACAGTGGTTGCAGCCTCCCTCCTAGAGCCTCGCAGAGGACCTCTGCACAAGCTTCTTTAAAAATTATCAACTCTAAGTAGATGGGGTTTATCTTATTCTGCCTTCTCTTGAAGAAGGGGCAAGACTTGCTGGACCAAGGGCCCGGTTTATTCCAGTCCAGTTGACTCTTCTTGCTGAGTGCCTACAACCAAGAGCAGTGCCACTGTTTCATATAGCATCTGCAATCACTTAGTAGAAATCATTTGCTGTATTGGCCCTGTAGTACAGCGAAAAATTAACGGGCCTTCCCTCTCTCCCTGTTCCACTCCCCCTTGACAAATACTTTAAATGAGAAGAGTAGGTTGGGGTAAGGAAGGGAGATGAATCAACATTTTGCTATTCCCATAGCATTAACATCAAAGAGAAACAAAAGCAAGTTTTGCCATGAAGAAGGAAGTAGGAGAATACCAACCGTTAACAAGAACGGCTCAGAAAAGGGGAAGGGGTAATTCTTATGATCTGCTGCTATTTTTCCTGTGCTGAAGTACTGAGCTTCAGCCCCGGATTAGAGTAAGAATATTTATACTGTATTATTACAGTGTTTTGCACTTTCAGAGATGTTCTAGCTAGTAACATTGTCAGACACTATAAGAGGGACTGTATATCAGCTTTGTTTATGTAATTGAAATTTAAAAAGGATGCTTAAAATTTAAGAAAAAATATATATTTGAAATGCAATTTTAGAACATTTTCTGTAAATGTATTAAAAAAAAGCTTTCACATGAATGTGCACTTCACTGGTCAATCAGTCCTAGTATATACTTGAAATCAATGCAGTATCCACACCGGTTCCTTTTTATTTTTCCTCCCTCAGTTTGACACATTCCTTAAATACCGTGTTTTGCTATTCTGAGCTGAAATGCTAAATATAAAGCTGTACCATAAAGCAGGATATTCCGTGTTTGACTGGATGTGCTTGCATTAATAAAAAAAAACTTGCTTCAACCAGGCTTAACTTTTTCCATGGTCATTTTTCACTTGCAAACTGATCAAGCCACAAACCAGCAGCTGAACGAGGTGACCCAACTGTGGAAGGCAGTACAGTCGCAATGAACGAACTCGTTACTGAAATTTAAGTTCTGACTTATAAAGATACATTATGAAGTATTTAAATATCTTCCACCAAAGGCAAGAGCAACACCGAGCCAACAATATGCTGCCACTGCTAATGGGCTTTTCTAGAACAGTGTTTGTGCTTTTCTATAATAGTGTTTTATGGATTTGATACAGTGTCTCTGCTCCAGAGTATTTTCATTCTCTCAACGAAAGCAATTAACAGAAAATGTTTTTACACAGCAGAACTATGTCCTAAGAGTTGACTTTCATTCCCCCCCCCATATTTATCCTTTTAACAGGAAAGCACAGAAACGCCTGCTGGCTGCAGCACACCGCAGGGTTTCCTGTAGCAAGATTCTGTTGATATTTCAGTGCTCCAGGACCTTTAGTCGCAACCCCTACCCTTTTTCATGCCCTGTTTTACAGAAGCAAAGCCACTTCTCCAAGGTCACACAGGGACTAGACGAGCACAGAGCTGTGAGGAGAACCCAGCCTTCCTAACCCACGCTACCTCCTTTCCCAGGAGGATGCAAGCCTTAAAAAAAAAGTTAGATCTCACAAGTGCAGGAGCTCTGGAGGTCCCAGCAACACTTTTAATCTGTTGAAAACTCTCTGGGGAAATTGCTTCGGTAACCAGACATCTACAACAGCCTCCCAGAGTAGAACGGTACTACTTTCAGTCATCATGGCTCATTAGAAAAGATAATGATGTTTACCAGCATTAAGAGGATCAAGGAGACAAGAGTCTTCTTGATGGCCAGTTCCCGCTCATAATTAATATGGATATTACATCCTTGAAAACTCACTCCCAATTATGTCCCATCCAGTCATTAGGATAAATTAGCTATTTATACAGGCATAAGAGTAAACAATAAAATTGCTTTCCAGGCACTTTACTGCCATTAGAGTACGACGCAGTATGACAAGCAGTAACTCAATGCCAGTAAGACGTCTTTAGTTACGTTAGCAGCGTCTTGATTTATCAAGTTAATAGTTCCCAAGAAACAGCTTTCTTTTAGCAAATAACTCACGTAGCTGAATTCAGCTGACAACTGATATTAATACATCTTTTGGAGGGAAATCAGTAATTCATCTGAGGATGTGCAGACAGATCTTCTCTCTTCAGTCTGCAATGTAAATACAATTTTATCAGGGCAATCCCAGCTTCCCAACTAACCAGAAAAGCCTGCAGACAGCGTGTGGAGGCACAGTTTTGTTTTGCCGTTCTCTGCAGCCATTAAATAGGGCTGCGTGGACAGCAAGAAACTTAAAAAGAAAAGTTAAAAAAGATCAAATTGCAGAAAGACTTTATCCTAAACCATTGGTGCATGCTATTGAGGAAGTTTACAGACCAGCGAGCACGCAGGTATTAGCAGTAGTTGCTTTCAAACCTTTCCTTCCATGCTTGTTCCCGGAAAGGCAGAGATAACCGGGTATGCACTCGGGTTTCAGCACATCTCCTCTGACACAGGTTCCCCGACCCTGCTGAGGTTTGCCTTCCTCCACCGCTCCCCAAGGCAGGCCTTGGGCTTCGGAAGAGAGAGGAACAACATTTGGGGGTGGATTTCTGCAGTGATTTGGAGGTACAACCGAAAGCGTAACCGTTTCTGCAACATTATTCCTAATACTAAAGAACATGCTTCTAATATTTCCCACATTGTAAGCAATTTTTAACATCAGCATTTTCGTGGCTTCTTGATACCACATTCAGCTTTTGCACAGAAAAATGGATGCAGTTAACTGCTGCAAAATAACTTTGGGATATTAGTTTATTTTCATAATGAAATATTAAAAAGCAATAAAGTTGTCAGGCAGGCAGGGAGTGCTGGCGCAGTCTCGGGTAGATGTTCTGCCCTCCCCTCAAGAGATGGGATAAGGAAGAAATCCAAGCCACCAGGAAACGCAACATTAATTTAAAAATACTAAGCCAGTAAGTATACTGTTTCTGATCTACTGGGACACATACCCTATGAAGAATACTTAGGCTTCTAACAACTAACAATAATAAAAAGCTCGTCTATATAAAAACTTCTGTAAGAAACAGTGTTTGGCAAAACCAGGGTGCTGGTTACTGAAACTATTAGTAGCACCTACCAGAAGAAAACCAGCAAACAAACCAACCCCAAAACAACCCACCAGACAGAAAAACCCCCAACACCCACCAGACAAAAACCCCAAACCGCGGGGCTGTTGCCACGCAGAGGATTCCTGGTAACAGCCCCACAACGCAAGGTGTGGGGACCATTTCACAGGACTGAAAGCAAGCTGAAAGCCAACACCAACCAAAGCACCAGATTCAAACATCCCTGCCTCGTCTGGATCAGCAAAGAAGAAATTTCAAATTTAGTGGAAATTTCCTTCCAATATTTCTAACCTTACCTAGCTTCTTCACATTAAGGACGTATCTTACTATAATTGTGTTTGGAGGCAGGAGTCCAATGAGACCCAACAGAATCTCACTACACAAACAGAAAAGCACTTAACATCTTTTTAATCGCTGTGACATGAGCACACTAAGGCCTCTTCTGATTCTGGGGTGTCTTAAATTCAAAGAACCTTGCTATCATCAGTGTCAACATCAAAAGTTTCCTTTTAAATATTTAAACAACACGCAGTTGTTTACATTCAATTCAGAGAAGATATTACTAACAACGCTCCACCGCCCCAAACACGTATTAAAATAGAGGAGTGCAACACATCGCCAACGGCAGCAACGGAGCACCCGGCGGCTCAGCAAGCACAGCTCTAAGTGATGCATTTGCTTAAAGTCTGTAACACTTACGGCACTAACAGAATTTAATGACACATTGAACTATTCGTGTCTGAGGACATTATAGCTCAGTGCTGAAGAACTTGTCTCAATTTGGAAAAAAAAAACGCTCCTAAAATGCTTCAAAAACAAAATCCAAGCAAGTAGCGAATAAATCCACGAATCCACGCAAATCCAATACTCTTTCCTATACGCCTCTTATCTTACTTCTCAGAAATTTCACAGTAGCCAAGTATCCCAAGAAGAATTTCACAAGAACCCAGCAGCTAAAAAGTCACTTTGACAAGATTTTAAAAGCAACCACACACAAAGAAGCCCAACAACTGCTCTATGGGGACTGCATTTGCAGGCCAGGACACCATCCCAGCTGCTCCCCAATAACCGCACGGCCCAGGAAAGCGCGCAGCGTGCATGCTGAGAGCAGCCGGAGCTTTGATCTGTCTCTAAGCTCCTCTCCAGAGGAGCACCAAGCTCAGCAGCACTGCTCCGGAGCACTGCAGCACCAAGCAATCCCAAAGGTTTTCCCTTTTTCTTCAAACTATCCCTTTAATATGATCATTTTCCCCAAGGCTTGTAACTATGTCGGAGAGAAGCCACTTAAGCTCGCGTAAGGCTGCGGGAAATCCGTGCAAGAGCCCAAGCTCTCCCGGGGCCAAAGCCACCGCTGCGCCCGTGAGCTCGTGTTTCCACAGCTCCGCAGAGCTTCACCTCCTGTCTCCCCCACATCCATCGCCCTGTGCAAGCACGCACCGCTGCCATCCCGGGACAAACGCCCCGTTCGTTTCACAAGCCGTGACTCTGTTGCCTGGGCACACTTGCCACTGCCTTCAGCAGGAGCCAGCCAGGGCGTACACCAGATCCATCAAGGTTGTTTTATAGCCTCTACATTAAAAATATTTTACATCAGACATGTTTTTGGTTTTTTGTTGCTTTTGGTTTTTTTTAAAAGGACATTTTTAGCAGAAGGCTGAGAACACTTAAGTGCTAGCAAAGAGCATGTGCGCCCCCCACGGACACGCAAATGCCAAAGCAACTGCAAAAAAAAAAAAATGTTCCTGGAATTTTTAAAGTCGGACACCCCCAAAATTAAAAACACAAGGACTGTCTTGAAAAGAACTTGGTAAGCCACTGCTATTGCAAGCAGCAAGAATAGGTTAACATCCTCTTTTACATGCAATTCGGGTACAGACTGCAAAGCATTCTACCTGTGGAAGAAAGCGATAAATCCTTTCACTAAGTTACCGTGCATCAGCAAAGGGGTTTTACAGCAGTCGGAGTGAAAGCTTAGAACGTGGGTTGGGAGACCTAAGTCACATGACACATACGAGTCCTACAGCTACAAGGCAACCTTGAAACCCTTGGGGTTAAAAATAGTCCTTTCAGAAAACTCACCACCCTACATACAAACTTCGGGCAGCTCAAATAAACCAGTTAAATCAGCACAAACTCCTATCCAGACACTTCGCTTCAAGTCTGGAGGGACTTATCACTTATCCCAGAGCAGGACTAAGCTAAGCAAAACAGGGCTGTGTTTTAATACAACCTTATGCAAGCACTGAGGCTGAGATGTAAAAGGGATTTATTTAACATTCTACCTTCAGTTCAGAAGTACTTTTGCCGCATGGTACTGCCATGCAGACCCTGGCTACGCCACCTGTTCTTCAAACCCAGCCCAACACATCCTTTGCAGAAGCACATGGGATCTCCTGTTAAAGACATGGAAGCCGTTCTCTTTTTGGTGCAATCTCAGACTAGTATATCCCAGAAAAAACAATAAAACATTTACCTTATTCTAACCCAGGAGAGAGACCAAGTTGCTTGGGAAAGGAGAACCTTTTCCTGCTAGCTTCAGGTACTAAGTGAGAGGAGCTAATTATTCCACAAGGCCCTAATTAAGCACACAGGTGCCATCATTACTGGATATGCGACAGCTGTGGCAGAGGCAGCCCCTCGCAGGGTCAGGGTGAGGCCCTAAAGTCTCTCTCCTACCACCTCCCGGCGTTAAGGGACTGCAGGGCTCTGCACGCTCCTCGAGGAGGTGCGGGGCCCGTCTCCCAGCTGGTACAACTTCACAAGAGGCTGAAGGCAATCATGATGCTACAATTTAAAACCGTTGGAAGGCCGGATCCTGGGAAGGCAGCCGGCACGGGGGAGTGTTGTCTGCAGGGGGTGCTTGCACCTGCCCTGCTCCCAGGGGTGACCCGGGCAGCTGGACTGCAACAGCCACGCGGCCCAGATGCGCTTCTCGCTGCCCTGCAGCAAGACAAATTGATAGTATACCGATAAAAGCAGAGGTCTGCAGAGCCAGTGCGACCACAGAAATAAAAAAAACCAGCATTTTGTCCTAGTCTCCTTTGCTAGAAAGCTTTTTCAGTGAAGAAAGAGGTGGAGCGCTTTAGTTTGCAAGCAGTCAGGCTGACGAGGAAGAGGTGAGCATCGTGGGGGCACGAACCAGACACTACTTAATGTTAGCCATAGCCCCCTGCTCCTCCTCTTACTCCACAGCTGAGTAAAATTTGAATGACTCATCTCTTTAAGCTGTAGCTGGGGGTCACACACACAGCAAGGGCACCTCAGGCAGAGGAAAGCTAAACCCATCTTGGCTACGCAGAAAGCTTTTTATTGCTATCCTGATACAGTAGTCAGTGAGTTACTGTGTTTATGCTGAATCATCATTCTAAAGGCTATTTGAAGTTCTTTTCATTCCCTGATCTGACAAAGCAATAAAGCTGTTTAATTTTATTCTAAAGTTTATATTCTGGCACACACTACAAACTGCAAATAAATCTATGTCTGCATTCAGATACAAGTTGTTAGGGCTCACTCACTGCTTCTCTTTCCCTCCTTATGCAATTCTCCAGTCTTAAATACAGTTCACAAAGAAGTTTTGAGTTTCATAGGTGTGTGTGTCTCAAAGTCCAAAGGGTCACAGGCTTTTATGAAATCAATAAGAAAAAAAAAAAATGCTGCTAAATATTTTCTTCTGGATGCAGCAGACCCAGGACTAAGTATTTTTTCACCTGTATTTTCTGATTCTCCAAACCAGTATCTACTAGTCCCATTAAATGGCATATTTTTAAACAAATTCAAGTTTGCAAATTCAAAAGCACAACCTGAATTCATTCCTGTAGAGGGTCTAACATAAAAGTGTGCCCTGATCTAATCTCATTTTGACTTCCCTTAATCAAGAACACTTCCCCTTCCCTCCACAGATTGCAAGTTCCTCGGAAAAGGTTACAATTAATGCAACTAGCATACAACAGCTGGAAAAAAAAAAAATTACTTCTCAATTCAGTGGAGCATGTTCCTATTTAAATGAATGTTACTATATTTACTGCTGTAACACTAAAATGCAGTGAGTGCTCCAGGAAAACACAGCTGGCTTTTTACACTCGGACCACAGTTTAAAAAAAAAATGGCAACAGTACATTATATAAAAAGCATCTGTCAAAACATGAGGACGTGGCCCAACACCCGGCCACGGGACCTGAGTGCCGGCCGTTGGCAGGCGGTTGGATTCTCACGGCAAAGCATAATATTTTCATTTATCTTCACAATGACCCAGCGGTGGGCAGCCCAAGCTGAACAGCGTGGGGTTTATCCTCCCTCTGCAGGCAGAGCACGCCTTGGGAAAGCCAGGAGCGGGTCCCCTTCACTGAGCCCGCGACGGTCCCTGCATGGCAAACACCCCTTTCTGACACCCTGGAGCCGCGCAGGTCGGAGCCGCGACCACGCACGACGACCTACGCGCACCCCTCAAAACCTTGCTCTTCCTCCTTTCTCCAGAAATTGCCCGGGGTTCCAACTGAGGAGCCTCGGCCCGTCGAGCTGCCGGGTTTTGCGTTTGCACCGTCTCAGGCTGGAGGTGACCAGCAATAACGTGAACTCAGCATCAACACTGAAGCGTTAATAATTAAGTTACTGAACTTGTTCTGTGGACGGAGACACCCGTGGGGCTGAACTTCTCCCTCAGTTAACTCAATTCCACGTTTGTTGCTAAAGTAGCCCTCAAGCCCAGAGCAAGTCTCCCAAGGAGACGGCCGGGCAGCCGGCAGCTCCCGTGGCATGCACCGGCCGCCGGGAGCTGCTCGCCAGCGGGGAGGGCAGCGATGCCGAGTTCGCAGCTTCAGCCGCCCCGGCAGCTGCGCCCTTCGCACGGGCTGCAGCCCGAGGTGCAGCACGCGGCTGCGGGCCCGCACAGTAACGTTATCTCTGTCATCCCCCGCCGGCACTTGCAGGCTTGAGACTAGACACTTAGCTAACATTTTCCAGCCGTTTAGTCAGATTTATGCCTAAAGCAACACGCAGAATAGTATTTATTATTCAAGCCAGAGATTTTAATATTTAAAACATGACTAATTTCCTCCCTTTCTTGGATGAGGTTAGGAAACACCTTCAAGGAAGAGTTGCAGGTTTTGCTGGGGAAGAGCAGACCTACCCTGTATCACAGCGCGCAGCAGTAACGGGAGAACAGCTACACAGCTGGAGAGAAACACACGCGCTCGTATCACAGCGTGGCTGTGCCAAAATGCCATCAGAAGTTCAATACCTCAGGTAACCGAAATCACTTGTAAACTCACGTTAGAGTAAAGGCATATCCTGCTATTTCCGTTCTAGTGCCGTTCCAGAGCAGAAGCAGCGGTATGCGATCAAACACTGGGTATGGGTAGTGGTCTTAAATTACTGCTGTGCCATGAACTTCATGTTGCCCTAACAGTTTACTGTATTTCAGCATGAAATATTATGACAAACACAGAAATAAGAAAAAAGCCTAATCCGTAGCAGAGAGTTCATGAATGGAGTCCTTTGTGGTTTAGAGCCAGCTCTCAGAGCCGCTCAATGGCAGCGAGCGGTCCCTGCGCTGCCCGGCAGCTCCCGGCCCGCTCGCAGGGTCCCGCCGCTCGGCTTTCCCGCGCCCGGCACCGCCGCTCAACCCCACCGCAGCTCGGCCAGCCGGGACCCCCACGGCTCCCACGCCGCCGAAGAGCCAGGACCGGAGCTTTCAAAAGGCTGAAGGCTTTAAGGCACAGAGTCGGAAGAAATAAAAGAGGAGCCATATCGAAGAAAAAACGGACTGGGTTCATAAGGAAGGTAGCACGCAGAGATAGGCAAAGCGTAATACAAGAAGTCTGGTGAAGAAAGCCATCGGGGCAACACAACGTGAGATTTAGGGAGGTGATATGAAAAGAGCCGTTCAAGTTTTCAGTACATAGTGTATTTATACAGCACGTGTAATTTCTCTTAGGCACGCTAAGGACTGCGGGAAAACAAACTGCTCTCCAGACTCATACATTTTTCTGACCAATGCTAGGCAGTGACTTAGCTTTGTGTTAATTGCTCAGGAGCGTAATTAAAGTGTCACCGTCATCCACAGCCACATAAAAGAGAAGACATTTGATCGGTTAACGTGGGGTAAAGCAGCAGTAACTGGCAACAACTGCAAAATTGGCATCCCGAAATGGGCTCTACCCTTGCCTTTCCCCGAGACTGCGGTGGAAAAGCAAGAAAAAGCAAAGCACTTCCTGAGGACTTTTTGCCAGAAAAACTCCGATACGAAGAACGATGAAAAGCAGGAGAACAGGACCAGGAAAGCCGCCGCCACGTGGTGATCTTACGATGTATTCATAGAGATTTGAGTAACCTTTGGAGCAATACACTGAACAGAATCATTCTCTCTGCAGTTCGGAGCTCTCAACCTTTTCTCTGTCTATTTTGGGATTACTGGGGATATATAAAGGATCCTGTCCTCTTGCGGAGAACCCGTGTTAAAACAGACAAAATAATCCATCTGTGCAATAGTCATCAGTTAACTTAATCCAGCGAGGGCCTCGCTGACAGGAAAACATTGCATCTTATTTTGAAAAAAACCCACCTATTTGAAAAAAATACCTTCACCTATTCGTTGAGGGACAATCATTATCTACGTAAGAATTTTAAATATTTTTTTTAACTAAATAGCCAAGGCCTGTAGCCTAGCCCAAGAGCAAAAGTTAAAATACTTCAGAATTATAATAAAAAAACACCCAACTGTTTTAAGATTTAATTAAAAGCTGTAAAGTTAAAGTAGTTATTTATAATTTTTCATCTAATTTAAATAATAATTTAGAGAAAAATGAGTAGGTGAAATAAGTCATTAGGGAACATGAACTGTACATGATTAGTAATAATTCCCTTGAAGTGTAAATTTTAAATTATAACCGCTTTTAATTTAAGTAATTGACTTAATTTCCCATGTCAAAGTTGCTAATAAGCTACCCCTCAACCCACAAAGCACTATCAGAACCAAGTCCTTTCCTCTGTAAACATTCTACAGGTTGATCGTTAGCAGGAAACCCATCCTCCCTGCAGGTGCACGCAGCGAGGTCTGTGCACCCAACCCAGCACCACGCAGCAGCAGAATGCATCCCAGGAGATTCCATGCTTAAAATTATTCTTGTTCTTGTTACCACCCTTGGGCTGCAAGTACCTTGCAAAGACGTAACGCAGCACATAGCCCGTACCGGTATCTCCGGCTTTCGTAACACAGCGCGAACGCGATGGGTCACAGCTGCCCCCGCTCCTACTGAGCCGCCAACCCACCGCGTGCCATAGCGACCCGTTCTCACGCAGGCAGTTATTGCAGGGAGCTGAACTACGGCAAGAGAAAGACGAGGCCTGCAAGGGCGCCCAAGAGTTCAGGAGCCCTCAGATAATCACTCTTTTGGGCTACTTGTGTCAGTACCCGACCCTGACATCAACTACTTCTGACTTCATTTTAGCACCAATGCATTCACTTCCACATTTTGGGACAACGAATGGAAAAAAAGGTTTCAGAAGCGGTTCCTGCTGACTGCCTTCCAGCATCTACACCGCAGACCGTTTTTGATTGCACGGATGCAGACAGTCGACACTGTTCTCCTCCTCCTCCGTTGCTGATAAGCACAACCAGACAGTGGGAAGTAGCAGAAGGCAAGAGATCTGGCCACCAGCATTAGCAGCCTGCTTTGTTTCCAAAACATGAAAGCTAGGACAACGGGATCCTTCTGAAGTAGCGGTTGAGTGATGCGAGTGAGCTGCGGCAACGCTTACCACCTGTGCAGTGCCTCAGTATCCATTCCAGCGCCTGCCAAGCAGCGCTGGTGTCAGCGAGAGGCATTTCTGATGCTTGCTCTTGCGCAGCAGAGCCAGGACAGCGACAGCAGCTGAAGCTTTAAGGGCTGCCGTCTCAGTGGAAGGTCGCACTTCTATCTTTACCCCAAATCATCATGCCTATGTATTTAATCTTTTCCTCACTGGTACCGTATCATTTTTATTAGGAACCACCAAGATATCTTAAAGTAAGATAACATCTGGTGTAAGTTCAAGTTGTCTGGGGATCTAACTCCGCACTTCTGTATCTGCTCCTGGTAGATACTCACTTGAGATGCCAAAACGAGCGGGTTGAACTTCTCACTGCAAATACTGCTACTTGAATCTGGCATGTCATCTGCCTTGTAAAATCTTATTGTAAAAACTTAAAGAAACAGCTTAAAACAATTTCTAAAATGCAGAAATTCCATTTATTATATTGAGAACATCGATTGCAAGAAGCCTCGCAATGCATTCTCTTCACTCTAAGTACAATACAGTACACTGTTCTCCACAATAAGTTACATAAAGGCAAATTTTATGTACATACAAAAAGGACCAGTGCCCAGAACTATTTGTACAGCATATCTGCTATTCAGAAATCAACCATTTAAATCTTTAATTGCCTTCAGAATTCTTGAAGCAAACTGAATTCATAAACAGATCTTGATCACCTGATTTGAGAAGGGTTTTCAACTAATTTCTAAGTTCAGTGGAGACCATGCAAATGGTTTAACCACTGAATTAACATTCTTAGCATTCATTCTATAAACAAATGTATTAAAAATGAGGCATGCCATATGGTAGCGTATAAGACAACATGAAGAAAAATGACCTGCCTGCATTTAAACCGTTTATGCATCCCAAAATACCCAAAAGGGAAACAGAGAAGTAGTAGTGCCATTGTACAAGGCAGTAATGGGACCACAGCATAATTCTGCTTACGCACGCTCAAAAAAACCAAGATTTAAAAAAACAAAACAAAACAAAAACAAAGAAAAAACCCTAAAACCCCTCAAACTGAAAAAGTGAACTAGGATAATCAGCGGAATGGAGAGCATCGTATGAAGAAAGACTGTAATAGCACTTGCTTTTTCAGTCAGTGAAACAGCTACAAGTATATGACTGCCTCCCAAAAACATGTAAGGAAAATGCCCGAAAGGGAAAAAGAAAGCAAAAGGACAATAATGGCATAATAGCAAATGGGCCTTTAATAAATTTATACGGGAATGAAAAGATGGTTCCTCAACTTAAAAGGACGAGACGTACAGGCAGGGGCTTCGAACAAGGAGGAGTAGGGCCAAAAATCTTTAAACAAACGAGTTTAAGAGCACAGCTCAGCTTATAGACGGGATTCTCTGATGCCGTGTCTACTGTGGGAAAAGACCAGACCCAGGAACACGCAACTGGAATGCTCCCAACTGGTCTGATCCATCACCGAGATAAGAAGGAGGTGTCTCTTTTGCAGTGTGAAATTACATTATATGCTCAAAAATTCCACTTAAAAAGAGTTTCATTTCCCCCTCTTTCACATGAATTATTCTATATTCAACCATGTGAATGTCTGTTCGTACAGCAAATGCGGCGCCAAGCCCTTGCTGTGAAGTCAGCGACCTGAACAGTTGGCGTACCAGTCAGCACACCCCGTATACCTTTCACGGCGAGATTCTTTTTCACACCTTTCTCTTGCTTCTACAACGGAGTGTAAGGATAGTAACCTTCTAAAGTCACAGTGCAGTGAGCCAGACAGACTGAAAATACTCAAGACAACACAAAAGATTATTTAATTTAATTCTTAAAATAATGCAAATATAAGAATTGAAATGTACCATGTGGAAAAGTGTTGAGTTGTACATTCGACTGATTTTTCCAATCGATACTGAAGACACTCTCCTTGAACTACATACACTTTCCAATTTGTTTGAGGTGCTTGAATTTGCAAGATACGTAGGTAACAGCATATCAAAGAACTACTTGGAAAACAATTACAAGAACCAAAAACCTCCTAGACTCTTCTTCACTGAAAAAGAGAGGCACTGCATTTTTAAGCTGAATTAAGGCTGTAAAATGATGCTGGTTCATTGTGAATTTGAAGTCATCCGATGTCACGGGGGTGACATTTAACCCACTGCTTCGCTGTTAGTCCTGTAAGCCTGCTTACGGAGGTGAGTCTCGATCTCCTCCCTGAAGACCAGCATCCCAAGGTGCGAGTGAGAGGCCTCGTTCATGGCTTTGGACTGGATACACATGCGATACTGCTCCGGAGTGAGTTCGTCTGCACAATGTTTCTCGTGCCAGAGGTGAAAGAGACCAGGGACCGGTGTCCTGATCACAATGAGGTCACCGTGCAAGTACTTTCTGTAAAGGTGAACATCCTCACCACCCCAGCCTTTCACTTCCAAGTCAAAACCCCCTGTAAAAACAATATCAGAAAATGTTATTTTGGGACACGGGCTAGATGTAAGGCAAAAAGAGCAACACTCCTTGTCTAACTTATTACCAAATCTGGTACAACATACCAGAAATTCTGGAGCAATTAACTTTACGTTCCCCATGCCAAAGCATGCCAAATTGAGGGAGAGGAGCTTCAAGCATACCATATCCTTTGCGGTGGAAACTGCCCAGGACACAGATCATGCACTGCTGGCTTCAGAAAGTCTCTTAGAGCAGTGTCTCCAAATCGCATTATGCATGACATCCCATACGACAGCTGCAGAAAACTGTAGGCAAACCTCACTGGCTCTGCTTTGGGGTTATTTTTAGCAATCATAATGGATTTTAGCAGCTGGAAAATGAAGCAGTCATGCACCATATGAGAAGCCCTCTCTAAAAATGCCAGCAATTACTCCATAGGTCACAACTCAAAAAGCTGGATTAAGGAAAGGAACCTGTTCCACCATTTCAAGTTCTCTTGCCTTTCCAGGACCACCGTGAAAATCAACCCAGACTCATGCACAGTTTCAAAACTCTAAAATTATGAAGTCTTCGTTTAGCATATACCATACACCGGGCAATATGACTGCTGGTAGAAATCAGCCTGCCCTCAAGCGATTAGACAGCACATAGGGCTGTAGCATTACACCTTCTGGCACACTATCTTCAAGACGGTCTTCCAAATTCAAGTACACCAAGCTGTCCTCACTTTTAACAGCATGCCAGAAGGGGGTGCCAAAGCGTATTTCTAAAGCCTCAAACAACTATATTCAACTACTCAAGGTTATTTAAAAGAAAGGATTTGAATGCTGCTTTTCTATGTTTGTGGTTTACTTGAGGGACGTATTTCTTAAACTTGATTAATTTCCTTCAGACAGTCACAAGTACAAAAAAATGAAAGATTTTTAGGAGTCCTAGAGTGAAATGTTGTTACTAAAAATACCGTGATTTTTAACAAACACTCATCAGCTGGGACATCAGAATCTAGAAAAACTGATTTATCTCACTGGTCAAACTCGTCAAGCAAGTCTGACTACTGGGCTTGGGAAAACAATAGAAGAAATAAACACCCTGCTTTCCTGTTAGATAAGAACAGGGAATCAATGTTTAAATAAAAAAAATTTTTTTTTTTGTTTTATCTTACCAACAGTCAGAAAGTCTGTCCGATATTGACAAGTCATCCCAAAGCCAAAATCCCGCCAGAAACCAGAATCCTTCTTGTGTACCTGCAATTTTAAAACAGTATCATTTTGAAATGCAAAATACATCGAAGGAGGTACACTGAGCTGCTTTTGTAGAAAGCTAAGCTCTTCCCATCATTCGCTTAGTGCAAGATACAGCGTGTAACACTTCTAGTACTTCTGTGTCATGCACAGATTCGGGCTTCCTAATTACCTGCTGTTCACTTCACCCTTTGCCATCTGATGCCAAACACTTACTTGCATTGCAGTTTCCACATTTACCTTTCTGCCACACCACCTCTATTTTCTATGCATCTGCTCAGACCAAGCAGTAAATTTGTGGTAGTCTATTGCCAAATCACCTGTTCCCGATACTCCCAATTCCTACCTGGTTTCTAAGGCCGCATTTGTCTCTTCTTGTTCTGATAGGACAAGAAAAGTTAAGTTTTGTGACTGAAGTCAGCAACCATAAAGTTGTTGGATTCAAAAAAGTAAACAGCAGAGTTGTCAGGAAGGAGCTCGCTGCTCTCTCAGCTGTGACTACGTGAGGCTGGATGCAAAAGCTTCCCTCCTACTTTCAGTAGGATCCTTGCAAACAATGTAGGGGGTGAGGGTTATTACGTTTTTCTTTTCTCTTAGTAAGGCTGTGTTGCACTCTCCTTTCTCTCCTCTAAGCCTGTCTGCCTCAGAAGCCCCAGCTGCAAAACCCAATTTCATTTATGCAGTCTCTTGAAAGAGAGCCGCGCTGGACATTGACTGCAGCCATTGCACCTTCAGGCAACACAGACCCAAAAATACAGTACGTACTCCGTTCTGCTGAGCCCCAAATTATCCTTAAACCTATTCTCTTGACTGTCTGTGAGGTTTATTTGTTTATTATTTTGACTACAAGCTTCCTTAGAAGCAGTGTTGGTCATTCCAAAAGCAAGATGAGATTAGCAGTATAACAGCCCGTGGTTCTGGCAGATGTTGGATGGCAAAGGTAAAGAAACAATCTGCACAGAGTACAGCTGTCTGCAGCACAAAAAAAGCAACCGACTGAACATCTTAGCCCACCTCGAGTTCCACGGCACATTTCCTGCAACCACCACTTGGTAGTTAACAAAGAGGGTTGATACTGAGGGAAGCTTATCAAGTTTCATAGTTTTTTTTCCTTTCACCACTTCCTTGTTTGCTGGAACATGAGACAAAAGTTGTTGCTATGTTATGCCACTATCCTCCTAAAATACTGGCTTTCCAAGCCAGAATTAAGCAATAGATCAGAACTACCAACTTTGTTTGATTAATAGCACTTTTTTTCTTTTTTTAATCTAGGTAGAACTCCAAGTTTATCTAAGAACGAGTTTTGTACTGCTTCATAAGCTTTTCTTCCAAGTGCTTTGCCCATAATGGAGAAAAGTGTTTAGACACGCACAGCCAAAGGTCATAAGATATCCCAAACAGACTATTAAGTTACACTTAATTTTGTTTAAGCACAAAGCACAACTAATTCCATCCAGAATAAATCACGCTGCTTACCAATTGTTGCTCCACAGGGGGTGGTATGTCTTGGTTGGCATAGACAATAGCAGGATTATAAAGGCTGAATACCACAGGATAAAAAACCTTTTTCCCTGGAAGTCGAAAGGTAATTGTTACTCACTGTGGGCATCACTTCTGAAGGCAAGAGGAAACTAGAAATATTCTCTTTATGTGAAATGCTAGCTATTAGCATCTAGTGAAAACAAATAAATATCAGGTCTAACTGCTAGGATTTCCCATTTAGGTAGCCCATAGCATGTAGTGAGGCAGAACCCACAGGATTTAAAAAAACCAATATATATATGTACACATATTTATATATACTCTATAGGTATACATTTACATATAGTTATAGATACTTATATACATATAAAATATTATATATTTTTATATCACATTGTGCTATAAACACATACAATTATTATATATCACATGCGATATATCACAATATCACATTAGATGACAGTGAAGAATCCCTGCAATGATGGTATGCAGTAAAGCTAAAAAACAACCAAGTCCAAGTAACATCTTGCATAGCTTGAGTTTTATGAGTGTGCCTCTTTCCACAAGCATTTAAACGTGTGTACACCCAGGATGTCCTGCAAGGGCTTTCAGCATCGTGAATATCCTGATTATGCCGTGACACCAGTTCTACACCTATTACAAAAGCCAGATAGATATTTTTCAAGGACCTCTTGCATTGCCAGTGGTGCAAAGGTATCGACGACAGCCCACGAGAATACTCAGTACCCTGATTTGGGCACGAACTCTGAACATGTGGGAAGCATTTTCAGATCTCACCTGAAGCAAAGGTGACAAACTGTCAGTATGAATTGTCAAGCAGTCTCTCAAACTCCCTTCCTTGTGAAAGCTCACAAGACGCTCCTCTCCAAAGTTTTTCTGATTATTTATACAACTCGTTTCATGAAGTGCAGAGACAGACAGAAATGAAAGAAAAAGCAAGAAATAGAATCCAAATATCTGGCTTATAGCAGACTTTCTTGACTGTTTATTATGTGAAGAAAAAGTATCTATTCATTCCAAATTGACATTTGGAGAAAATGGTTTCTGGCTGCAACAAATCTGGAATAAGAGTAAGCACTAAAAAACCCCAAACAAACAAATGTTTGACAGGAGAAGGTCTTAACTAGCACGCTTGTTAACTCAAGAAAGCTTTATCCTTCTTGGTAGAAGCTTGTAGAACAAGCAAGCTTCATACAGACTTGAGAAAAACGGCCAGAAAATTTCAGAGCTTGGGATGTAAATGTGGAACATTAGCTCACTCTAAGGAGCACATTGTGTAGCTCTACTGAAAACCATTTGTATGTGATGTGTCTTGGCCATACAAGTGTGAGAAGACATAAACCAAATTGTTAAAAGATTTCAGTATAATAAAAATCATCTTCCAACCTAAGTGCTGCATTGAGTTTTGTTATACAAATTTACATGCAGGCTAAGTGTTAAAGCAATTAAACTGTCCAGGTTTCTTTTAGACAGCTAAAACTTAAGAAAATGTTAAAATTGTACTTATTGTACAAAAAAGACAATGTGTTCTTAAAACAAGCTGCACTAAGGCAAAAGTTATTTCTCAGTCTAAATACTATTGTCTTTTGTGCACAGAGTATTTTTCACTTTCCTAGGTGCATGGCATTGAATAAGCTCCACCATTCAAGTTAGTTTTCTATATGCTCAACACAGGTCAGTTTAAGCCAAAGAAGATGACAAGACACGGTTACAGCAATTGTAAAGGAACGTACCAGGCTCAGCATTTAAGCGACAACTGTTGAGGAACTCGGCTGTGAAATAAACATCAACATCACAGAAGAACATCAGGACCTCGTCCTTTTCCCAGGCTCTGGCACCCATGTCAAGTCCCCGGCCTCGGTTAAATTCCTCATTCAGAGAGACGAGCGTGTAATTGTGGAAGTTAGTTTCTCTAGCAGAAAAACAGAGCCAAACCCAAAATAAATCCGTGGGGGGGGGCGGAAGGGACCATTTATATTTTTTCAGCATTTTACAGTAATTTCATTCCGGAAATTATAAAAAAAAAACCAGTTATATCATCAGGATGAGGGAAAAATACCTGTTCCACTTAGTTGTCTATTTCAAGTGTCAGAGCTTAGATGTTGTAAAAAGATGGACCTCAGTCTTACTTCATAACTTCACTTTGCACTTAATCATTCAGACAGATTTAAAAGGCCTCTTGGCATCTGACATGAATTAAAGTGTTCTCTGAAAGTACAATACCACCCCCAAACTGAGAAGTCCCGACTAATAGAGCAGTATCTCTGTCTTCACTATGTCAGAGAGGAGGGCAAGCGGAAAGCCGGAGTCGTGGCACCACCAAACTCCCGAGGCAAAAGGCCATCTGTCTGGTGATGCCACCATAACCCAGTCAGTTTGCTTCTCCTCACTATTTCGTACCGGTAGCACACATGCCTCTACTCATCGCAGAAGAGGGAAGGAGCAGCAAAGGGAGGTTGGAAATACACCTGGGGAATATCTTCAAGCAAAGTTAAGTGCACTTCAGAGGTCGATGCTCGCAGAGAACAGAGTGGATACTCAACAGCAGCACCACTAAGAGGATAAAGAACCAGATAAATGCCCAGTGAGCTCGCAGCCCTGAATCTGACTCAGCGCTTTGAGAAGAGGAGGATGTCTCGCAGGGAGCACGGCAGGCAGCAGAGAAGCCTCAGAAACAGAGGCAGCCAGCACCCAGCAAGCCAGATGCCAGGGGGCTCTGTGCGAGGAAGGCAGCAGCACACCTCCCTTCCTAGAAGATGTCTGTGCACACCAGGCCAACTCGCCATCACATTTTAAGCCAGCGACGCAATAGCCTGTGCCTAATGCGAATGAAATTATAATAATAGTGAAATGCCCACTTCACCAAGCAGAGCCTTGGCCTGCGTTGTGAGATGGGGGCACTTGGGAGCCCAGCTCGTCCGTGGCTAACAAGGGTAACAGGCTCCCAGCTCAGCGATAAGCGCAAGAGCTCAGGCAGAGAAGGAGCCCCTTAGCTACAGGTTACAGATGCTACTACCTGTCCCATCCCTCTGGAGCAAAAAAATGTAACGCTTGGGAATTTTAAATCCATGCTCCTGTAATGCTATTTGCTGAGACAGCCGCGATGAAAGAGTGTTTAAAGTTGTTTTCCAGCAGAGGGTAAGTGTGGGCCCAGTTCCCTAGTACCTAGAGGATAGAGGGCAAAGCTTAACTTCTCACACTCAGCAGCCCACCAGCCTGCTTTGACTACATTTCTCTTCCTTATCATTAAATAAAACTGATTCTCCAGTGAAAGAACTATCGAAATGTACATCCCAGTTCCAGAGAACTTTAATTCTGATCAATCTGTTGGCACAACTGAATATTCACTGCAAAGCTCACCCCTGCTGTTTTTTGCACTGTCAGACAGAAAGCTCAAAGCCACTGCTGTTGGTCTTTTTTGGCCTATAACTTGATTTTTGGTAGCCTTCAGGAGACTTCTGCAACTTAAGCTGTGAAATGCCAATCAAAAAATAGCATACTGTAAATAAACCTTACTTTTCCCATTAACCTGTAATGGACTATAAAATTATTCTTTTTATTATTTCATCCTTTTTAAAACTCATTTTAAATGCCAATCAATATAGTTTGTATTGACTGACACCAGATCGACACACTTACCTAGCTACGGATTCTAGGATGCTTTTTACTTCTGATAGCCCATCTTGTCCAAAATACACCACTGTGAGGTGAACACGCTTATCCTGATGAATACACACATCCCTATAAGCACAAAGATAAGCAGATATTAACAATTACTTGCAACACAACAGAAGCTTCAGGTACTTAAAAGCTATTGCATTTAAAAGTATTAGCAGATTTAAGTATTCTGGTCAGACTTCAACTAGCTTCTAAAGAAAACAAGGAAAGATGTTTTCCGTCTTCATTCCCCATCCTTCCCATTTGAATCAGAAGGTTCCAATACTGTGTGTCTCATTCCAACACCTTATTTTATAAACAGGAGCTCAAAAACTGTTGTAAATACAGAAATGATGTTCAAGATCATCTGTGTCCAGGTTCACAGTGGCCCTGGCATTTGGTCTAGAAGGGATTTTGGCACAGTTTGAGAATCTGTTAACTCCTTTTAGAAGGAATATCTCCTCCATACAATAGGTTCAATTACAAACATCCCAAGGCAGTTGCACACAATGTTGGAATCATTAGTTCTGCCGCAAATCCACCAGAAGAGAAATTCATTTTGAAAACAAAACAAAAAGACTGAAAATCAGCAATATAGCTCTCTATATAATCTCATGCACCTACCTAAAGTTTTGCATAAATTGTGCAAATGCCTCAGTTCTTCCAGCAAGAGGGACAATAATGTTAATGATTGATCTAGAAATATCGACCGTTTCACTCTTCACTTTCATGAGGGGTCCAAAAGGTCGGAACAAGGTGACATGCCTGTATTCCATGCCATCCATCTTCTTATAAAACAGCTCATACTGTGTCCCCTTATCTCTTTCTGTACGATAGTAACCTGAAGAATAAGTCACACAAGTAATTTGTAAAGTCAAAGATCCCAGCAATTGTATTTCAGAAACACTGTTTTTCCTGAGAACTATAAAGAAGTGAAAAATAAAGCTTTTGGGGCAAAGCTTCTGGGGTTTTCCTAAAAACAAACAAAAAATCCACAAACCACCAATTATCACAATCACCCTCCTACCTTCTTAGACCAGGTCTGAAAAACAATCTCAAACAACCTCCAGCTTCCCCTGCTTCTTAGATAGGTTTTGTGGTCCTTCATCAACCTCTCAGGCAGAATTAGAGTTTATCTTCCCAACAAAAAGGGCATTCAGCTATTCGCTATGGAAAAGGATGGCTGAAATCTAATATTGCCTGTTCTTAGGCCTTTCAGCAAGGATCTTCCCCTGAGCTAGTCCACAGTAAAAGCTGAGATCATCTGGCCAGCAATCAACACAACACAAGCTGCGGGCAGAACAAATGACACAGTAACTCGCTTGACAAACCCTGTAAAATCTGAAATGTGATATCTAAAATAAAAAAATCCATGCGATAAATGCTGGAATGCTTTAAAACCGTTTTCACTGCTGGCCACTAGCTGCAGTGCTTTCTATCCCATAAATAAGGATAGCATCATTTTACTGTAGTCCTCTAAGCAGAAGTTTTCTACATAACTGTAACACTTTTAGAAAACAATTCCAGTTCCCTATAAACAGGATTACCTATTTAGAGACATTTTACTCCTAATGGGCAGGGAAGACTATCCCATTCAGAACAAATATTTAGGTTAGCTGATCGCTTTCATTTAAGGACCATCAAGGCAGCAACTCAACTCTCTTAATTTTACATCACAAAGGAAAAGACCAAGACTCATCTGCGGTGGTAATTCTGTATCTATATTAACCTTAGAGTATGAAGGGATGGCAGGAAAAATCCTCCAACAGAAGTGCCCTATGTTCGTGCCATCTCAGCTCTCCTCTCTCCCCGACAAGGAAAAGGTATATTATAAGGAAGCAACATAAGCTACACTATGACCCAAACAACTTTCGGTTCAGCTGACCACACGGACCATTGCGAAAGTTATGAATAGCTGCATATCCCCAGGCGTGATCAACACAACTGCCTTTACACCACGTAACCAGTGTATTCCCATTCACTCGGCAGGCCTGAGCTGCCTCTTCTCCTGCAAGCTGGCCTCCAGAGGGGCTGAAATCCTCTCCCAGCCTCCCACCCAGAAAGAAGGTGGCAGGGCACAGGATAGATGAACCGTTCTGGTGACACAAAGGGTTGTCTCTTGTGCTCAGTATTGATGCTGTCCTTTCGTTGTTATTGTCTTTTTTGCAACCAAAATCAAGAGGGGTCAAGGTATGTGAAGGGAGCAGACCTCAAACTTAGAGCAGCTTGGTTTTGTTTGTCTATCTCAGGAACCAGAAAGAGGTGATCTTACGGCTTTGCTTCTCTCCCTGGCCCCAGGCCAATATTCCTCCATGTTCCCTTCCTCCCATTACCTTCCTCATTCAATACAAGCAGCAAAGGAATGTGTACACCACCTTGCCCCAACTTTTTTCCTCTGTACCCCAGGCCCCCGTACAGAGAGTCCTCTCCCTAACTCCCTCCACGTTCCTCTGCTCCAGCCTCCCTCCCCAAACCAACCCCAGTTCCATTCTTCTGCCCCTCTCCTGTATCTGCCCAACAGCCTCTCTTTTACAGCCAGCTCCCTATTCCCCTCCGATATTCAGCTCTGCAATGCACTCTTCCTTGGGGGCGAGCACGTGCCCTGGCAGGCCCGACGGGAAACGTCTGGGGGAGACGCGGTAGGGCAGAACGAGCTGGTGCCATCACGCTGGAAGTTCATGGTGACTGAATCTAACCTTTCGACTTAAATGCTTTTTACCCTGTGAACAATGCTTTGCAATGCACTCCTTTAAGAGACAGAAATCCACCTTTATTGCTTTGTGAAGACAGAGCTGCATACAATATGCACCACATTGCAATGCTCAGGAAAAGCACGACAGTTTCAAATCAGTATGAATTATGAGTACTGAAAAGGGTGTTTCAAACAATGGAAGCCCACAGTGTTGACTGTTAGAAGCAGAAGAAGATCTTAAATCCCTCTCAGTCCTTTTCCACTCCAACCCTCTGTGCTGCGTAGTCCAGCGCTGTAGCTTGAAAACAGCTCCCTGGTTACTGGAGCAGCTGATGCGCCACGGTGTTTGCACACCATGCTCTCACGCAGGATGCCCCAAATACTTTGTATCTCCTGCATAAATTAACATTCAGTATTGTATATTATATTCCTTCCTCTAGTATCCAATAGTTGTGTACAGATGAAAATGCCCTTTACAATGTAAGTGAAGTTTCTAAAAAGCATGTCAGCATTTCCAATGGCTTATCTTTAGTCAAAGGATAAGCTTAGATGTCAGTCTACTACAGAAGGCTGTAGTACAGAAGAAAAATTTCTAGATTAAAGTAACTTAAAAAACCCCATGCTGCTGTTAACCTCACAAAGACCTTAATATGCAAGACCGAATCTGAGTAGCACCTTGTCAACATTCAATTGCTGGAATATAAGATTCCAAACTTTTGAATCGCAACATCCTACCAGCGCCACACTTCCTTTAAATAGCAAGTATGTGGTCCTCAGGTTATTCTCCTTGCTATGAGCTAACCTCCATAGGCAACCTACTAATTTGAATACTTTTATGGCATTAAACCTTCTCTACACAGAAGCCAGAATTGAGGACAGCCAGAAA
This sequence comes from Morus bassanus, assembly GCA_031468815.1. Taxonomy (NCBI): domain Eukaryota; kingdom Metazoa; phylum Chordata; class Aves; order Suliformes; family Sulidae; genus Morus; species Morus bassanus. The sequence goes on from CM062583.1 coordinate 13,527,845, forward strand.
AAGAACCCACATCTGTTTTACTTCTTAGTGTATTCAGGTTTTTAACACTTGAGACTGACTCATGTAATAAAACCTGCAATCTCACCTTCCAACTAGCATACGCTGGCTGCCATCCAAAATAGAGCTCTATAAGCAAAGAGGTAAAAAGCAGCAGAAATAATTTAACAGCTGTTATTCCTGGTCCACGAAGCTTTACTCCCTTTGCACAAGTTCTGTTTCTCACTAAACAAATTAAATCTTAGGAATACTGGGGATCAACTACTATCAAAGCCAAAAAGCTGTTCTTCCATGGCACTGAATACTATTACTTGTTTTACAACTACCGATAAAGCTACCAAGCAAGTGTTTTAGTCTATGGAATTTAAGACAAAAGTTCTTTTTTTTTTTGTGTATTACAATTCTCCATTGAGGTTCCCAGGACACTGGCCAGTTTCTGGTCTTACACAGGACATACTAAAGGGAGTGTTTGCATGACAAACAGCCTACACTGTTCTATGGATGGCAAAGACTCTGGAAGAGTTTGGACTTCGAGCTTGCAGCATTGGTATAAACAATTTTTCCATGCCAAGGACATACTTTGGGTGGGAAGTCTTCCCTTGAAATTCAGACCTAAAGATAGTTTCTGGACTTTGCCAAGCTCTAACTGAAAACACAGAAGCAAGAGAAGCGCACCCAAACAGCAGCACTCAAATTCTGGTAGGCATTCAGTAACAAGGCCTTTATTAGAGATTAACTAATTGCTAATTAGCTATTAGAAAATATGCTAATGCCTCTGTTTTCCAAAGGTTAATTTTAAATGTCTACCCAATTGAAAAGCTTTCAATCTCCTGATAAAATAAACCACTTACACTGATAAATGCAACCCAAATGAATCAGTTACACTGACAGTAAAGTGCAGCTGTCCACAAAGGCTCCCGAGTTCTGCGTCACTATTTAGGACTTAATGTCTCAGGCTTCTGAAGAAAGGGGATGGACAGAGGTAATACTGTTATGCTCTTCCCATCTATTTATCCTCTTTTTCTCAATATCATTAAACACTGATCTCAAAGAAATCTATTTTTAATCCAGGACTACCTTAGAATGCCCAATTCAGCAATTAGGTTCATTGTTTGCAGCCCTAGACCCCTTCATTTGTGAAAATATGTAATATTGCAACTTTTATTCTCTCTAGGGGTACTCTTCACCCAAAGGGAACAGGGTACTCCTGTTTCTCCTACGCTTAGATCTAATGGAAATATTAAGGAAAAAAGCTTCAAAGCGTTTCTCAAACAGCAACTGCAGAACAAGAATTTTTTAAGGTCAAGTTTTTGTTCTGTTAATATTAGAATTCTGGAAGTTTCATTCTGGGTTGCAGCAAAGCAAAAAAGGTAACAATGCTGCAGTCGGAGCCCTGCAGAGCTGAGAAACTTGCTGGTTTTCTCTTCATCAGCAGAGCAAGTCAACTGAGCCTTATGAAAAATAATTTGGAGCTTTCCGAAAATACCTTCATAGCTGCAATGCATACTTGCAAATCTTTTTTTTTTACTTGGTGTTACTGCTCGAAGCCTGCCAATAGCCATGATGTTCCATGCTTCTTGTCTATGTTAGGCAGGCAGTTCTGCCTAATCACAACTCCAGAACACATTTGGTCATTACTTTGTTTTGCAACGCTTAAAAAAAAAAACCAAAAAAAACCCAACCAAACAAACAAACCAAAAAAACCCCAAACAAAACCAAAAAAAACCCAAACGAACATCAGTTTAGATAACACTTGAACAGGCTGCTCCCTGTCATGGATACAGCTTCCTTGCACCACTGGTAGAAGGCAGAACATCTTCATGTCAAGACCACAGAGGCTGCGCATGCAACAAAAAAAGCTGCATGAACAGTTAAATCAAGGGCACAGAGCAAAAAAAGAGCAGCAACAAGAAAGTTACCATCCACCAGCAGAGAATTTTGAAGGTTTTTGGCCCACGTGGTATTAGAGTAATAAAAATCAGTTGATTCAGACTACCATGTATTACTGAGGAATTAAGTGTACTTTTCCAGAAAAGTTTATTTGGGAAATGTCTACTTATAAAATATAAAAGGCAGATTAAGTTTAAAATCACGTCATTAGTCTTTGTTGTCACAAATGACTCCAGTATAAGTAAATCCTAAAATACAGGAAGAAAAAAGTTCTTGATGCTTTTGCAAATCAAGACAGTGATATTCCACTGAGGGGGCAAAGACAATGTAAATGCTGGGGAAGAACTTCAGACATTTGGTGGTGATGAAGAGATACTATTAGGTAAAATTGCCTAAGAGATAACAGATTCTTCAGCCACCACATTCTCTTACGGATTTACTAATACAACTTAAAAGTACATACCACAAAAGATGACATAGCTCAAAGTTTAGTCTAGTATCTCACAAGTCTGGGAAAAAACCCAAAATAATTCCCAGAACCAAACATTTACCTACATGAGAAGTTAGCATATTGAGGTCAGAAGCTAGACTACTTCTAGAATAAAAATGCCTGTTTCTAGTTTAGCTTATACTTGTGGCACAGTTTTGTGGGTAAGTTTTTGTAGGATAGATATGCATTAGTTTTGACACAAAAATCCTTCAAGTCAAAACAAAAGCAAAAATGTTTATCTATATTAAGCGTAAAATATGACAGCTATGCATTAACTAATGCAGTATTAGTTTTCTCTTTTGCCCCCCCCCCAAAGTAATCCACGCACCAAGTTTCTCAGCCTCTTGTTTCAAATGGCATAAAACTCTATAGTCTTAGTCCTAAATCACTTATTACAAAATAATCTTTAGCAGTTGATGAGGATATAGAACATAAGTGACAAACTATTTGTTTTCACTCAAGCCAACTTTAACAAACTGTTTCTCTAAATGAGCAACACTAATCCAGCAACAGTTTAGTTGTGCTCTTCGGACATTTATAGGAACTGTCGTGACTTCAGTAGATACACCAAGCCTGCTCTGAAACTGGAACCCACCAGTTTATGATAGCTTAAGGGAGCAGTATTTCCTAAATGGGAAGACATCAACTTTCCAACGGCACTTCCATCAAACGAGGATGCACAAACTGCCAAGCGAGGTAGCGCGCTCGAGCCCCGTCAGGGCTGCAGGGCGAGGGACCTGCAGCTACCACTACCGGCTGGTTCCATTTCTCACCGCTACATTTTGGAACAAGGCGGGGGCGGTGAAGAAAAAAAAAAAAAGGTGTTACTATTCAGAAGCAGCTTTGTTTGCTGGCCCAGTGTCTAAATTAGCTGGTAGTATTCTCACATAGACATAAAAACAGAATACCCACACAACCCACAACCTCTGTCTGAAACAAGACACTGATAAATATCACTATGGCTAGTTGCTAACACACCCGTATGAGCTGCAGCATAAAAATACTTTAAGTGCTGCGTATTTTTGCTACAGTTCCTGTAACCTATGCTTGAAGAAACTTCCTTTACAACAAAAGGAAACTAGTTCAACTTCCAAAGCCAATTATCACTACACCGGTGTCACAGAGGCAGGGGTCTAAGTGCAGTTCTAAGGTCCTACATCTCCTTGCTTTCTTGGAGGTCTGCAGTCATTAAAGGCAGTACACTAAAAAATGGACAACTGTTTCAGAACTGGTAAAAAAAAAATCCAGTAGAGTATAAGCAGTATCTAAAAGAGTAAAGGAAAAGCAGTTGCACACTTAATATAAAAAGAAAACAAGAATGACTACTTCCAGACAAAATAATATGTTTTTTAAGTAAAAACTGCACTAAGAGCCCAACACTGAATCGGCTATGTTATACTGAGGCAGCTGAGTGAGTGGATTCTACACCCTGCCCCACCTTCTGGAACGAAGAAGAGTACTTGCATTAAACTTTAACCACAGTAGCTGTTAAAAGCAGAGACTTTTTGCGCTACAGACCAATTACATCATCTTAGACTGAAAGAACTGATTATTTCAAGGCCAACGGTACCTTTCTCCAGCGTCTGTTTGCTTAATAGTGCAGACATCAGTACTGCCGAGATCCAGAATCCCTTTTACAGTAACGCTCTTATAACATGGTCCAACTTTGGGGGTTTTTTTATGGCAACATGAAATGTATTTAATACTATACATACAAAAAAGAGGTACTAGGGCAGTTTTTGATAATACTGATCCCCATCAACATTACACTGTACCTTGAAAGCCAACTTCAATAGGAATTACCACTAACTCATCTTTTAAGGGTCCCACTAAATGGTGAAAGCATAACTGTTATTTTCGTTTTTATAATAACATGTTCTGTAACTAAATTTACAAGCACTGAAAGAGAATTGAATCGAGAACAAGAGAACAGTTCAAGGTTGCACAGCTTAGCAAACCCCATAACTAATACACCATGAAGGGTCTATTCAGGACACCAAGTTCTTCAGCTGCCATGACCAGAACACGTTAGCCCACCAATGCTCTCCCTCCAGTATGAGTATGCCAGCTCTATGAGAGTCAAAAGCCTGAACAGTAACTAAAAGTGGCATAGAGATGAGCAAAGAAAAGCAAAACCCTGTAGTTTCATACTGAATAGCTTAACTATGCTGGAACAAGAGAGATGAATCAATTTCTCCCTCCCACTGCCACCAGTCTCACTGGAAGTCTTTCAGTTATTCAGTACCATAAGCAGTTGTTGTGCCACACCGACTTCAGCTAAAATCAATTATGAATGCCTCAGTATTTTAAGTGGTTACAACTTCCCCTCTACGCTTCTTGTGGTGAGCCCTTCTTCTGAAATTGATTTCTTGCTCCCTACACAAAACACAAGATAATGAAGCAATAATATTCTCATCATTAGAAATAAAGGTTCTTACTGTGTAATTACTGTTCAAGACTATAATCAAGTAGGTAAACCCCCTAAAAATACAAACACCATTAAACACCTGTTGTGACATTCTGTTAACAGGCTGGAAAGCATGTAATAAACATACCTTCTATGAAATCATTTTCACTATACAGCTGCCTCTCCCCTACTCCGTCGTCTTCATCTTGTCCATCTTCTTCATCTGGATTATTGATAACTTCTAGGCCTGCTTCAATAACTTCCACCAGTTCATCTCGTTTATCCTTTCTAACAGGTTTCTCTTCTGGATGCCGAGTGAGCCCCATCTCCAGCTGGAATACTTTCATAGACGTAAAGCTTTCAAAAGGAATGACGCCATATTCGCTAGGCAGTTTGGCCCCCACGCTCACCTCGGCTTTGTCAATCTGGGAATGAAGAAACTCTAGGAGATCATTGGATGCTTGCTCTTTGGTGCCCTGGTAGTTCATACCATTGACCTTGGGGCTCTTTTTCTCCTGTAGGGATTTCAGTTTATCACTCATTTCCTGAAGCTCTTGCTTTAACTGGGCAATCTGACGTTTCAGACTGGTAGCTCGGTTTTGATAATGCTCTTCTTGTTCCTGCAAGAGAGCTTGATAGTATTCTTTACCCATGTTTTCACCTACGACACCAGGTAGAGATCCATTAACATCTGTTTGTGGAGCACACTCAAGCAAATACATGAGCAAGACTAAACTGAATAGTAAAGCAAGGCCCACTAATAGCCAACGAGTCCTGGCTTGAATTATTAAGCCTCTTCTGGGCATTCTCATATTATTTCCACTTCCAATCCAAGAAGATGACTTATCTGCTCACGCCTTCCAGGGAACATCACCCCAGAGTTCAAATCTTAGAAAGAGTGAGAAAGCACGACCGTAATCGTTACTACAAGTTTCGATAAAGTAGCTGATGAGCAGTTTTCAACCTTCGCCTTAATCAGGTGTCATTGCAGAGATATAAATCTGAAGTTCCTATGTCATCCATAACCATCAACTCTAAGTTTGGTTGACGCCATACAATTTGTTCAGGATTTCCTGCCCCTAACAAAAAACCCCACAGAGGGGGAGAAAGATGGAGGACACCAGCAAGGAATCATATTTCCATTTCCTAATTCAACCCAAGTTGAAAGGGTTTTAGCCTGTTTGAAGTTCAGTAAGAGAAGTCTGCAAAAGTCATTTTATAGGCTTTGAATCGACAGCAATTTTTCCCCCTACTAGGTGTAAGTGAGAGCAGTCTACGCGTCAGTAACAGTAATTTTCATTGGCTAGTTTGGCTTTTCTTCTGGCGCTTGAGTATTTTATTTCACTTCCCCCTCCTTTCCTTGGAATCTGCGGTTTGAGTCAGCAAAATGAAGACAGAACCTAAAATTAAAAGAAAGGTGCATATTAGAACTACAAAGCAGCCAGTCATTTGGAGAAAACATGAACAAAGTTGCAATGCATGGAAGGGGGGAAGGGGTGGGAAAAGGGGAAAGAGAAAACATTATTTGTTGCCACCGCATTAGCCATCAGTGGCTGGAAAATAGCAATACGGACAGTCTAATGAAATACATTTTTCACAAAGCTAGCTACAGCAGTAAGGGTTCTTCTAGACTCATCAAGTTTTATTTAACTCCCCCATTCCTTCTTGGTTTTTTTGTTTTGTTTTCCTCTGTGAGAGGAAAAACACCACCAACAAAACCCATGTCCTTCCTACTCCTCTCAACTAAAAAAATTCCAAGAACTATTTTGAAGCAGCAGAAGCTGCATTTCCATTTGCTTTTACTTTAAGTAAATATATTTTAGGGAATGATCATTCACTCATGAATAAAGTATTGCAGATTTAAATATCAAAGTTAACAGAAACAGCATTTCAGAATAAGTCAAATTCAACAGAAATTCAAATTCAGACCCCAAGTCCTGATTGACGAAAGGGAGCTTCAGACTACCCATTCACTAACATTTCCACCTTTTGATCTGGGTAGGCCACTAACCGTCTGCGTGGATCACCCTCTTACACCGATGACCAAACTGGCTCGGAGGAAAAGACCACAGAAAAAGATCACAGTTAGGCAAAAGGGGGATACCAAAAATCCTACTCAGCAACAACAGTCTGCAAAACAGTTTACGGGCCTCTTCAATGACGGCATAAAGAGCTGAGAAGTAAGCTCAGTGCATGTTAGTCTTCTTTCTAACAGGAGTAGAAAACTTCCGTTTAAAACTTGGTTGTAGAAATTTAGTGACGCTCAGTAAAATTTATCCAGGGATGTATTAGCTCTAGGTCCATTTTGACTCTGTTGTGTAATTACTGTTTGGGGGAAGTTCTGAGTAACTTCAGTTTAATTTCAGTATGCTTATGAGATTAGAAAAAAAATTGCCCACTCCAATACCCCTTATATATGGGTTGGACAGATTGTTACCTACCACCGCCAGCAGCCACACACCCTGTCTTCCTCCGTCCTTGCAAATAAGTCACAGTGCCACAATGCCCTCCATGTGTTTACAAACACCTCGCAACATTTCTCCCTTCCCATTCAGCTTCCAGCATCAGGATATTCGTTTAGTGAGAACCACGTACCACGTATCAGTGGTATTGTGACATTCAGCATTCTCATCTGCAATAAAGCCAATAACAAGGCCTGAAAGATTAAGCAATTTATTCATACCACTACCACCAATGCCTGTGATAGCTGATCCTAAGTTTGCATGCATGTCATGCACACTAAGTTGTGCAAGAGTTGTCCAGCTGAAGTCTACAGGACTGCTTGAAGCAGTTATTAGTATTTCTAGTGCTGAAGTCCCAGCCTATGACCCTGTTCACAAATAAATTAGATCCACTATGTAGAAATTCTTAATGCAGCAGCTGAATGGCAACAGTTGTCTAAAACTGAAGCTTTTTGAACTCCTGGGAAGCTACTGGACACTTTGGTACAAAATAAGGAACAGCTTTATCAACTGAATTCTAGATGACATCTTTTTAAGTCCAAATAAGACAGAAGTTAGTCACTCCTCACTGCACAAACACCGCATTATATAAATGCAAGTTAAATGGCTATAAAGAGTGATCAACACCAGATGTATCCTCAGACCAGGGTCCAGATGTGGTGAATCAAGGGAGACAGAAATAAAAACAATCTACAGGATAAAACCAGTTCACAGAAATGATGTAATATCATCCCAAGCTTTCTTTAGTACAAAGTTGCCTATATGATGTTTTTTCACATTTCTTCCTGAATTCTTGTTCTGTTAGACCACAAGAGGTGAAGCCACGATTAGTAACATAAAGAACCATATGGTTTTTTCAACCTAGGTAAGTGCTAAACTGTACTAAAACCACTCCACGCAGAAGCTGGCACATCCTACATCAGTCAAGGCATACTGAAAAATGATCAAACTACCTGACTTGCATAAAATATTGATAAATACAGTCCCAACTATTTTTCACTGCACAGCTTTATTACTGCTGCAAGAACAACAGCATTTTTGCATCGCTCTATACACAAACACAGCTACCGTACCACTACGGAAAACAGCTTTTCAAGTTATGAAGAGATGCTTTTGGTACGGGGGACAGCGTAGGAAACAAGGCTGAGTCTTACAGCTCAGCAGGACACGAAGACAGCTTTGTGTTTTTCCTTTACTTTTCTCCTCACTTTTACAGAACAAGTAAAGAAAATGAAAGCACGTAGCTAGTATTTCTAGTTAAGGCTGTCTCAAGAGATTATTTGGGCTACCACGGTACAGTTTGGTAACTGGCAGTGCAGGCAGCTGCAAACCACAGCCCCATTTGGTTCATCATTGAACCTTTAACTTAAAGCCACCTAAGTCAGCAAACCTCCTACCAACATGGGCTTTAAACAATCAGTAACTGTTGTTAAGCGATAAATAGACACCCCTAAAGCTGGGACAGTAGCCTAGCAGGCCTTTATTCAATTCTTGCTCTACCAATAAATAGCCCTGTGTTCAACTTTGATGAGTCACTAAGTTTCTGTAGGTCTCATTCATGTCTTAGAAGCAAGTGACAACAGATTTCCTGATGTGGTGTCAAGAGGACACAATGTACCAGGAGATTAAGATTCCCTCAGACAATAGCAGGGGGCAATGAAAGAACAACTCTGTTCTTAACTTTCTTAGCTGTGGCCAAATGTACATCCTTATGATAAGCATGGACAAGAAAGCCAGCACGCCTCCACAGGGACTCGCCACTCGCATTGCCATCAGCAGTGCGAGAACAAAAGATTATGAATAACTGGTGATTTCTGAGCCTTCCTACTGGCACTTCACCTGTTTACACTGGAGGGCTGTTTCGTGGAGCACTGCCTTAAGGGGTGCTTAGGGAAGAGAAACAATAAGCTGTTTCTGAAGCAATGGAAACTACACTGGTGGGCTGTAGAGAGCAACCTGGTTCTTTTCCTTCTAGGCTCTAATTATCCCCTCATTAGTTGAAACCCTTTGCTAGTGAGCTAGTGACAATCTTATTAACAAGACAGCCTTTTTGCACAGAGATTTGACACTTTTCCTAGGACACCATAAAGAACAGGCGTTTTTCCCACTAGTTTCCCTGTGGCCTTTAAAGGCAAGGAATGTTTGTGCAACCAGTTATGTTAAACATTAAAATTTTAAATTGCACATAGAGCACTGAAGGGGTAAAGTTAAATTGCTAAAGTAGTAGGGACTGAGCCAATTCGGACATCATCTCCCCCCATATTATTTCTGCTGACGAGAGTCATTGTAAAGGAGTCAGGCACAGATTTCATCTTTCATCCTTCAAGGAGCGAAGAAAGCCAGTAAGAATCTTCATTCTCATCCCATCAGAAAAGGAGGGTTTACAAGCCCTCTATTTCACCACCCTCTCTTTTCAGAAAAGCACCAGTTTTGCATATTTACAACCCAAATTTGATACGAATTAGGTCTGGCACAGCACTATTTTAGGAATTCCAGTAACTATTCCCAGGCCGTAGAAGCTGAGCATAAGAGAAAGCAGGCTGTGAAACCCCAGAATTAGCAAAAGCATGCAGGATCCCAAGTATCACAATAGGAAAATTAATTCAGTGTCACCGGTACATTCTGAAGTTTATAAGAAAGAACAATAAGATTACCTGGGAATAAGTAATCAGCATTTCAGTATTTAAAGATTAAGTACCAAATCTTTAAATCACACATGATGATATTTCACTTTATTTCAATTCTTTGAAACAAGTCTATTGGCAGGACCCCTATGATCACCAAAGAACAAGACGTCCGAAGCTTATACAGTGCTTGAAAGATCTGCAAGTTTTCCAGAAGCAACTGGTTGTTATTCTTTCTGCATTTCCAGGGCCTTATGTATATTCAGCTATGGAAATGTTTCTGTTCCTTACAAAAGAGCTCACTGACTCTCTAGGCACAAGGGATTAGACCAGCATGCTAATTGAAAATGCTTTTAAATTTGCTTTTATTATATTAGCATTCTGGTTTGGTTCCTTGTTGCAAAGGATGAGTATGTCTTTCTAAAGAGGGGAAACATTCACACTTCAAGCAGTGACCTAATTCCATATGCACTTGCTTCATGCCAGACTGTACAGACATTCCTCATTCGAGCATGTTCTACTTCAGACATGTCCTTTTCGTTCAGCATGCCCTAGATGGTCATAGTTTAGCTGCTTATGAAATTCCAGCTGATTTCCATAGTTATTTTATTGTTCATAATTTCACCCAGATGCCACAGATATTCACTGTCTTAAAAACCCCCTCCACACACACATACTTCTCTCCTTGGCAAGTTATAAAAAGAAAACATAAGGTCCAACATCATCCCTTGAATATTCCATCTTATTCTGAAGAAGAATGTCACTGAAAACAGAACTGCTTGTCAACATTAGAGAAACACTGCGCACACCGTTATTTTCTCACTTGCTGAAGGAGACACAAAGCACGCTGGCTGTCTTTGCTGTCGTGGACAATCTTTGCATAAACCCTAGAGTGAGAAACCTCAAACCGTACCTGAAGTACGCAGAAACACATCATCTCCGCTGAGGTATAGCCTCAGAAAAGACACAAAGAAATTTGTTCAGGGCTTTGTTATACAGTTCTAGTCAAACGAGTACCAAAGTCAGATTTTCCTGCTGTCAGGAAGGTTAATAAAAGGAAAAAAAACAAAGACGAGAAAAAATAGCCAAGAGGGGACTTAGAGGCCGTAGTTCTCACTTTCCACAGAAAACTAATCTTTAGTATCTCACCCTCACTGGACTGACTGCAAATAACATGTTTTTATCACAGTTCCACCATCTGATTTGCTTTCAGCTGCAGCTCTGCCTCCCAAGCACTCACACACGCACTGCTCAACAAGGGAGAAGTTGAAAGCCACTATCAGTTTAAGGAAAGAGCAGCTACATTCAAGAAAACCAGCAGGAAAGTGAAAATAATCACTAAATATTTTAGACCTTACCAGTTTAATAATAAATCCTGAAGAATTTGAAAGTTGTGCTTATACGCATTGCAACCACATTAATCACATCAGGCAAAAGCAGCAGCTTATTTTCAACTTTATGAAAGTTTAGAGCATAATACACTGTTCCAATTCATCATTCAATGTGCAAGTTTAGTTTCTGAGTGCAGAACTGCAGCTCTGCTACTCACATTATATGACTGACACTAAAGTGAATTTTTCTTCCAGCTACTTCTCACGATTTTCATCAAAATCTCCCCATGTCCTCCTCTGTACCTTCCTAGCAGTCCCATCATATGCCATACTACCGTGGCATGCTCACAGGGACAGTACTGTATATAGGACCAAACCTGCAAGAGCACACACCAGCACTCCTCAACAGGACAGAGCAGTTTCTGCAGAAAGTTATTTTTCCAGATGTTGCAGATCTAAACCAGAAGTCCAAGAGTTAAAAACAACAAAAACATAACGACAAGACATCCGCCTTGGGAGACTAGGTGACAGAATGAGTTCTCCGTCAGATCTAACTCAATCCCACAAAATCTGTGATCCTTAATTCTGATAAACTTATCAGCTCAACCTGGTTGATAAATATGAAAAGCGGTTGCTCTCGGCTTGCGTCCATCAGTCACGCAGCAGACTCCAAGCAGAAACAGATAGGCAATCTTCTATGTGACTGCAGCCGGCCTCACCTGGCTGCTCGTCAGCTAACAACCCAGGATGACACTGAGCATTCCGTTTAGCAGCACTCCTGTTCGCTCACAAGTTTGGGGTTTTTGTCTCCCTCTGCTTTCTTTGTTATAAACTCCCACCGGTAAACACTGCCGAAGCCAGAGTCCCACGGCAGGGGTGGCACGGGGACAACGATGACTGCACACTGATCACTGAGCATCTCAGCTCATGTTTAATTAAAGATATGGAAAAAAAACCACCACGTAGTCAATACAAGAACTACTGTATACATTATGAACAGCCTGTGATGAATTATCAAGTGCTCAAGCATATCTGCAATAGGTAACTTCAGACATTTGTTTAGTTCCTAAATGGGAAGGAAAAAACTTTATGCCTTTGGCACAAGGATCACAGTAGTACTCTTAGTACACCAGGGACTAGCAGTTCAGGCATGGGAACCTGTAGGAAGAAGTTACTTCAGCAATGGGTGACAACAATCACAGGATTTACTACTTAAAAAATAATATTCCCTACGCAAATAGTTTCTTTTACAAAAGCAACATCGTGTTTTTGCCAGCGGAAGTGCTGTGCTCCAAATTAAAATTAAGACTAACCCTCCACAAGTTTTCACTGTCACATCTCCAGGACATGGGGAAGATATAGCGGGGTTTCTTATCCCCCTTGTTTCATGCAGTAGATCAACTCGCTCTCAGCACCAGAGAGAGGCTTCATTGATAAGAAATTCTGCCTTTTTCCACTTCTAAACAAGGCTCTGATGCGGCTTATTAACTGCATCTTTTCAGAAGATGAAACTGAGGCAGCACACTTTACACTAACCAGAAGCCACCTTTAAAGATGAAAACATAGGAAAGAGTATGGTTTCTTTTTAACAGTGGAGCTTGATCACTGCAGGATCAAGTCTACCTAGGTTTAGCCTATGAAGGACAGTCAAGCAGGTCTTGCTCTTCACGCGCTTCCCAAACCTTCTCTTTGCCTCAGTTTCGACAAGTTCACCGGCCTGTGTTTTTACACTAGCAACACAGACCATCAGGGCTGTGCGAAGGACCCGTCCTGCCCCCGCACCACATACCCCTTCCCCACCCTGCATACATAACCAAAAGATAAATCACCACGCTGAGCCGACAGAACAGGAAATATGCGTTTTATTGTCTCCGTTCTCAGTGCTACAGCTAACGCAGCAGAGAGAGCAAGGGGAAGGCGATATTCAATAACCTAGAAATGTTAATACTTTTGCCACAACGGTTCCTGGAAAAAGCAGTCATGCCGTCATCCTCAAACGAAGGAACCGTTAACCGTACTGAAATGGTTTAAATGCAATTCTTACATCATGTACTGTGAAATAACAAGGAAAAAAAGCAGCCTTTTGCTGAAGCACTTGTATCTCCCATAAGTTAGAGAAGCAAGCAAGTTATCGTTATGTCCTGGCATTTGTTGTTCCTACACAAAACCAAATCCATTACATAGTTAAGTGGACAAATGAAACAACAACATTATTCACGCTGATTACTTTATACCTAATCCAAAGTAAGCAATGAGCTTATGAATAGGAGCCCTGCTTTGGCTTCAGTGAAGCCAGAGCAGGCCCATTTGTCTGGAAACTGCTGAATTGAAACCGGAACCTGAAACCCAACCAGCGACACCTTAGCTACGCTGGTCAGTACCACCCCATTTCAGATAAGGCCAGGAAATAGAAGTCAGCTCATAGTCACTTTACTGTCTTTATGAAGAGGCACATCTGCTTGGCAAGAAAGAAGCTAGGTAAAATGGCCTAGGTAAGACCAGATGAAGGAGTTTTGTTTGTTTGCTCGCTTGTTTTAACATTATTTTTATTGAACAGCTGTCCTCAAAGACTCACTACCTTCAGCTTCCGTAAGATAAATAACTTTTCTACTTTAGCCACCTTTTCCTTTAATTTACACCATTTAGCTTCTGGGGTTTTGCACTGCTGTAGGCACTATTCCCTTTTTTAAATTTGGCAAAAAACCCGCAACGTCAAAACTTAAGAGAAACAAGTCTTCTTCCCTTATTGTAAGGGAATTAAAGGAACAGCAGTTTTATATGGCTACACTTATTTTTGCCTACTGTTTTGTTTTTACCCTATTGGTTGCTGAAGTTCAACCTAGAAATGGGAACAAAAATACAAGTAGCTACCTTAGTATAATTATCAGGGAAGCACTTTCTACTGGTATTCCTAACATCTCCTTATATCAATGTTATTTTTCACAGGAGCATTAGGCAAGAATCTGACCTACTTTTACCACGCGCTTTGCAATACCCTTATTAACAACATACTCTCCGTGAGGGACTGCATAAATTACATTTACATATAGTAAATGTATGTGAAAAATATATACAAACAAAATGTTTGTCAAAAATATATATGCATATGTTACATAACACGGCAGCAAGGCGTGTTCCCGGTCCAGGGCACACCACCCGAGCAGCCTTACCCAGCTGATGGCAGTGCTCAGGCAAGGTCACCGACGGCTGGCAGAACCTCGAAACAGCGCCTCTAACTCTGCACGCTCCATCAAGGGCAAAAGGACAGCTTAAGCTAAACCAAATCACAGTTCTTACAGCAACTTTAGCTTATCCTCAAGGATGCTTAGTAGTCTCTGTTAGAGTACATGCAGCGAAATCTTTACACTTCTTTCAGTATGACAGAGCAACAGCTGCAGCAAGAAGCAGAGAGAAAACTTATGATGCGCAGTACTCCTCAAAAAGGTAATGCCATAGGTGGTTTGTTTTGGGTTTTTTTTTTCCCCCACAGGAAAACAGTCTGTTTTAGAAGGACAGAAAAAGCAGTTACACTTAAAGTACATCGCCTCACAGTGACTGAGGAAAGGTAAAATACTCTTCAGACACCCAAAGTGTCTAAACATCTTAAAAGGCCCCAGCTAAATATTTCCCCTATACAAGACGAACAGGCTCCAGCAAATGCAACAGAACAGTAAAAGGCAACTAGTGATCCTAGCTCGGGTGTGTAACATTTGCAGAGCATACCTACGTTTTCACTGATGCCATTAAAAAAACAAACACTGAAAATGACTCCAATTGTCCATTGCGGGAATGCTAGCAGGCAAAACCAAAGAGCTGAAAATGATGCGGTTTTCTTGGAATTGCTTCAACGAAGCACTACATCCAACTACATTCTCAGAATCGAGTCCTCTTCTGTTTTCTCACATCTCTATCATCTTGTTCTCTGTGTATGGAGATCAAGACAATGGAGTTACTGTACCCTGAGCATAGTGAAAATATATATTCCAATGTATGTAAACTCTTGTGCTATTTTTAAAGGGTAGCTGTCATCCAAGTTCATACAGAGAGCTAGTAGATGATTTCCCACTGGGGGAGGTAAGGAGAGAGGTCATGCATCCAGTTTCCTTACACGCGTAAAGCAAATCCGAAAACGCTGTAAAGCAAACCAGATTCCCTTTGAAGCTCTCAATGTACCTAACAGGTGGTTATCACACACCGATTTCTTTTTTTACCCTAGGAAAAGAAGAGATGGAGAAGGACAGTCCTAGCCAGGGTGCTCTTTCTAGCAGCTGCACAGCTAATAGCCAGCATTTTAAAAAATAGTTAGAGAGTTAATCCTGTGGAGAAGTTAGGGTTTTTTTTTTTATTTTCTGTAATTTTCCTGTGGTAAGAGCTATACTGTTTTCAAGGAGGTACAAGTTCAGGTTATGAGGAAACTGTGGCAGTTGAAGTGAAAATAGCGAGAAGTCAAATTCTGAAATGCACCTGAATCTTTCTTAAGAAGACTTTCAGATTACTATTAGTATCAGCCTTAAAAGCAGAAATGTATAAATGCAATTGATTTAAATTTCATTAAAAAGTTTTTTATTAACTATTTTCAATTTATTTTTTGTTAATTAAAAAATGTGTTCATTAAAAAATAATTAACTATTAAAAATAGTTAAACTATGCACTAATTAGCACCAGAGCAACATTCTCATTAAAGTTATGATTTATTGCCAAATTTGGGGGGGGGGGGAGGGGGGTACCCTGGACCAAGGAATATTTCTTTCCATATAAATCCCTTCATTGCAAGTGCGAAGAGCAATAAAACTCCTGAAGTGACCACTGGAAGGCATTTCCGTGCATTTTGTCCAACTTGTAGTTTGGCTTGAGAGCTTTAAAATATCTAAAAACAGTTTAAAATACAATTTGATACAGAAACTCTGAGAAAAATGCTGCCCTGGAGATCAACCGCCCTGAAGTTTTTCTTAAATAAACTGAATGAGCTAGCTTAAGTTCACATGTGGTATTCAAAACTGGGCTCACTTTGCTATTCCTCTGTCCATGAATCTAAGACAGCAGAAGGAGCACAACCTACAAATATTTTTAGAATGGCTAAAAGTCAGCGTAGTAGTTTAGGTTCTGCTTTCAGCAGAACAAATCAGCCGTGAATATGTCACCAGAAGTGAAAGCTGGATGCCAAACAACTGAGAAACATCTGGTGCGTTCTAGAAGCACAGCTAGATGCACTTATGTCATCTGTAATTTTTCAATTTGACATTATAACTAAGTATTAACTTACTCTTAAAGGACTTGCAGTGCCAGGCTTCACTGGAAGCAGAGAAGCCAGCAGCTTGTCAGAACTATCTGTCTTGATATTCGGGTTTTTCTGAAGTTGCCTTGCATTGAAAAAGACACCACTGTGAAAAACAAACACCAAACACTCAACACTTCGCATCTCCCTGCTCCATCTCTCTTGGTTTTGTTTTTCAAGCCCCTGAAGGTGGTCTTTGGACCACTGGGACCATCTTTCCTCCTCTTCTCTTCAGGAAGAGATGAGCATGATTTGGACAGGAGAGAAGCCAGGAGTTTCTGTAAACCTCTGTGGAGTTTTTGCAGGTTCCTTGTGCCGTTCTGCCGTCGTGCTAATATTCCACTTTTTTTTGCTAGTTTTGCTTCACACCAGGGAAGTATAGGTTGCTACCACAGACACTTGTTGCAAGCTTTTTGTTCAAATTGCCACATTTGACACATGATCCTATGGGCAGCAACTTCTGCTACACTATTTTAACACTGGTTTAAAATTTGGTTACTTTCTCCTACTGCCCGCTGAGACGGTCGACTTAAATCCCTATCACACTTCCACCGCTCCATCTAGCTGGGTAAAACTCTAACAGAAGCTCAGGACCTTACACAACTAAGCAGCAACTCTGAAGGGCTAAATGCAAAAAATTCAAAGTCACTGGATTATGTCTGAAATCTGAAAAAAAAAAACCCAACCCAACTTAGAGAAACAGGGTTTAGTAGCACTTAATAGCATAATCTAATACAGCATTTTGGATGTTAAAACTCAGTCCTGTTCCAGACATCGGGAGCAGCGTTTGCCCTGAACAGACATCGTACTGGAGCACTGCTTCCAGACTGTGCTGGGAAGAGGCAGGCACACCAGTCATGCCAGCCTCTGGCCGGCCGGCACCAACCGCAGCCGATACTCACCTTCCTACTTTGCAAATTGTACGTCTCCACTTCAGAAGGCTTCTATCCGTATCAGAAGCTCCCAGATCACAGGAAAAATGGACTAAACTACTACCACTCAATCTTAATTTCCACTCTACTAGAGTGCTAGGAAGACACGTGAGCCATCTGCTGCCCCCCGCCTCCCAGGCTGTGAGTAGTATCAACAGTGCTGACAAGTGTCTTATGATTTTTGACACCACTGCTTGGGGAAACCTTTAAGAGACAGCAGAAGTGCTACCACGAGTGATCTAAAAGCTATCACCCGTAACACTCTTCCAGGACAGGTTTTGTTTCATAGAACCTAATGGCTTAGCCCTGCATATAATCCCAGAGACTCTAAACTGTGCTCAAGACGAGCATTTTGTGTTTTCGGGGTGTGCTTCAAAACTCAAACTCATATACCTCATTTCCCCTGCCTTAATGCAGCAGTGTTCCCAACAAGCTTCAGTTGCTTCCTGTGCATCCCTGCTCAACACCTGCCCTTGCAACAGCAACACAAACTCAACCCAGAAGAGCCGTTGAAGTATTATTTCTACTGTTTCCACAGAGAAGATACACACATGCAAACACCAGAGGGGGACACTGGAGTAGCAGATAATCTGTCTGGTTAGCTACCTTGCTACAATCAACTATCACGTTAAATGTCATAGGATATACCCACAACATCTACGAACAGAATCATCTGCAGCACGTCTGTACAGCAGCACCTCAGCCACCAGCTTTAAGCTCTCACGGCTTCCTGCAACTACACACCTGCAAGCCAGAAACTAGCCTTCCATGTCTTTCTCTTGCAGCTGGCATCTGAGGAATTATTAGGGCTGTTTTTCCTTACAAGATTACCTGCGACCAGTTGCCCTGATTTCCAAATCCTAATATGCTAATACAGAACCAGCCTAGCTTTGTACACAACTTTCTGGAGAACTCAGGCGTCCTACAATTTTGATGTTTTATGAAAATGCTGATCTACTGTCTCGGCAAAAAGCGCAATTAACGGTGCAGACACATTAACCTCCTTTTGTGGTTGATGTTCATTTGTCAAAGTTAAACACAAGAAGCAGACATCTATATAGGGATAAAAAACCCTAAGCTGTTTAGCAATTTTAATTGGAAATATTTAATAAGTGCAAGTAGTGTATTTCTAAGCCTACCTTTAACTCCCAGCTGTTCTGCATTGTATTATTTTACCTCTGAACACGTAAGAATCTTGAGTTATGCTCAGCTCAGTGAAAGGCCTCTGTTGCCTGTGACAGCCGTTAAGTATGCGGCAGGCCCCATCTCCACAGGATTCATTAGCCAGCTAAGAATTTTACTTCTGTTCTACAACTGGAATATCAGCTTCTTTTAACAGAAATTCACTGCAGTATGCCAAAGAGGAGTAAGATTAGCTCCCTTAGTTTTTGGGAGAGCAAGTGCCAAATGTGTCCGCCCACCCAGCCCTCTCCCAGCGCCAGTCCAGCCATCCCTACGCTGCCGAGGAGGCTGCGCTCCTGCAGTTCTGCACTCTTCTTTAGTTGCCTGTTGGTTATTTGCACTCAAACTCCCACGGGTAAACGTTCTTACCTCTCCATCTATTGAAGTAATGAACTAATTGGGAAGAGAGAAGCTGATGGGAAGACTCACTTTCGACACCACGAGGACGTGCACGCTGGCCGTCGGGTGCTGATCCAGGCTTTCCAGACAACTGCCCACAGCGACATGCCTACCGGAAAGCCCGGTACGGTAAAGGAGGTGGATCCTCTTCCGGAAGCTGTTTCACCAATGAAACAGCACCATTTAGTATGGAGGAGGAAGAAAGGGCAAGAAAAACAGCGAGACAGACCTGCCCTTTATCACCCACCCACTGCACCAGTGAAAGATTTGTTTAATACGAAGGAGGAAGAAGGTGAAAGAAAAACAGAGGCAGACCTGCCCAACACAGCTGCCAACAACAAGATCCTCAAATGCAACTACTGAGGAGGCATGCCCATCCGCCACCGCAGGCCGGGAGGCAGACGGGGTCCAAGAACTCCCCAGGACCACGGTGGGGGCTAAAGGAAGCCATTAGACCCAAGAGGAGCACGGTGCTGGAAGGCACGTGTACTGCAGGCAGACACGATTGAGTAAACAGGCCAATCACTATAGTTATGTTTGATTAGAGTTGGAGATGATTAAGAATGGCAGGAAATGGTTAGATTAAAAAGTACGTGCAAGATTTCCTCACACAATAGCTTCCTCGCCTCAAGTCATATCTGGATGCTCTGAACTTTGTTTTGAAACACCGATGCTTCATTGATGCTCTTTCCAACGCTCGCGTTTGCACACAACGGGGCTCACAGCACCGGCTTGCCAGCTTTATCAACTCACTAATAAGAGTTTTAGAGCACTGGGTTTGTGAATGGGAAAAGCCTTTAAAAACAGGTAAGCTAAAGCAGAGATCATTCCAAGATCCTCTTCCCACCATACTCCACTCTGAAATAATTGTGGAGCAAGTGCCTCCTGCCAGCCTTACCACACACAAAAGAGCAGCAGTCCGGGCAGCCTAGCGCCAGCACAGAACAAGTACAAGCTTCTCACACATATTTCAGCGCACCATATTTCCACGTGCAGCAAGATCTTCCAAGATTAGGAAAAAAGCTCATTTTCCTTTCCCCTTGAACCTCTGATCTTTAGTTATTACATATAGCTTGCAATGATTATCTAGTTACTCTTAACAAAATATTTCTCAGCTAGCAGTGACCATCAGAATCACCAATTTAGATTAGACACACAACGAGGTATACGATACCCAAGAACCATTAAGCTAACCCGCCTGTCTACATTTTTAGGTATATGCAAGACACCGGCAGCCTTACTGTAAAAATTTGTAAACAGGCTTAGATGAAAGCAGCAGCTAGATGCAGCTGAAAAAGCCCTCGGACACTATCCCGCCCCACTTCTTTTGCACCAGAAGACACTCATGACAAGGAGGGCTGCAACTTGCAGTACTGTTCCTGCCTTCAGAAATGTTTATTATTTTTTTCAAAAGAGCTTCATAAGAAAAGAAATTAAGAGTACTGAAGTCATTGTACACTTCCAGATTTTTCTAATACACAATATTAATGGAAGTGCTGGGCTTTTCTAATCATCATTCAAAATGAAACTGTTCTGGCAGACAGTGAGAAGTGCCCTTCTGCAAATTCTTCTCAGAAGCTGTGGCTATAACTCAGAAGTAAAACTACATTCCCATTCCCTTAAAAAAGCATTATATTTCTTTATGAACATCTTGTGAGTTATGATCTCATCTTCCCCATTTCCAGCACTAAGCTTGCAAGAACATAATTAGTTGCATAGATCAAGCACAGTATTTTCTCTCTCTTTTACATAAGCTAATATGCTCCTGAAACATTTCCTTTCCATTGTGCCCGTTGAGAACTCTTTTTTGAAGACTTTTTTTTTTTAATGTCATGTGCTTGAAATCCCTGTCTATTTGCTATTTTATTTTTCCAGAAGCAAGATTATTATGGCCTCTTCCTATACTTTTATTCTGGAGAGCTGGTCCTCTAAGAGGGTAGAAGACAGATGAGCTAACTGAAAGCCAAGCACATTAGCAGTTCCAATGCCACCCAAGTCCCTATCCAAAGCCTGAGTTTCATCTCACCTCCACGATTCTGCTTCAGCATTGTTTAAAGAGAAAATACTGCAAGTCATGAAGCTTGCTTCATAATGACAGACTGTTTCACAGTTAAGAAAAATATTGTGCAATTTGTTTTCTGCAATAAAAAACCCTGGCCTCATATTTCTCATACCTTCCGTCCCTCCCCCAAGTGTAGTTTTCTCTCTTTTAGAAGTCCAGGTCATTCTGGTGATCCTTTTTACAAAGAGGTCCACAGAACACTTCTGGCAAGCACAAAAGTAGCAGACTGTGTTGCAAGGGGAGAAATCGTTGTGCCAGATACCCTTGTAGGTTTTCTTGGCAACAAACCACAGCTACTTATCACTTAACTATGCCCTCAGATGATGTTTCTCACTGACTTGGGAAGACCCATATCCCAGGGCTGGAACTTAAATTCAAAGCATTTAAATTGAAGAATAACTTGGTGCAACTTCTACCATGATGCAGCAGCCTTAGTGATAGTTTGGGGCTTTCTGGTTTTTTTTTTTTTTTTTCTTCTTCTTCTTTCCCCTTTAAGCCTGAGGAAAACAACTGAAACAAAGTCACGGGATCAAGAAGGGAAAGAACTCTCCACGATCAACTGATCTTAATCACACTGAATTTTTCATGGGTTTTCTCCAGGGACAGACAAGCTAAACAGTTTCTATTTGTGCCCTGCAGTCCTGTACTTCAAAATCATTGTTCTTCCTTCCATTCTCAGCTTACCGATGGTTTAGGACAGCAGCTTAGGACAGCAGCGGTGCTGTAGCCACACTCAGTGTGGGACTCCCAATACGTACGATAAGGACTTACCAGCAAGAGCCTCCCATAAAAGCCTCAGGGTATAACTGAGGCCCGTAGCTCAGAGCCCGTCCACAAAACACGTCTGCCTCCACTGACAGCTACTGGGAATACTTCCAAGCCGCTGTCTTTGACAGTGTTTGGGGACTCACTATCTAGCTCATAAATAATAGGAAGCCAGAAGTTTCCTTCAAACACACTGAAGCAGGACAGGAACTTTCAGCTAGTGCAAGCTGGAAAAGAAGAAACTCTTTTATTCACAGGCCCTGGCACTTACAGTTACCGAGACAAAAAAAAAAAAAAAAAAGAAGAAAAAAAAGAATTTTTACGACATGACCTTAGCTTGAGGGATATTCACTCTGTGTTAAGACAACCTCACTCTTTTTTTGCAGCTCTTCCTAGTTACCCATCAGAGCAATAGGACACGCTTGGGCCTTATCATCTACAAACTCAGCAGAAAAGATTAGTGTCTCAATTTCCACCTGATAGAGGGACTTGAATAGGAAAAAACCAAACAACCTACAAAACCACGGAATAAAGTCAATGTTAATTAAGCAGATCGCAATTATACTTCACTGAAAACATGCAGTATCAAGTTTATACCCAGCTTTAAAAACTGTCTTGCAAATTGCAACGCTCCTGATTCTGCTTTAGTATTCCTCCTATAAATGAGCCAGTTTCAAGATTAATGGACCGATAACAGCGATACAATTTTATTTTTGATGTTCAACATCAAAACGTTCCAACTTTCACGGTTTACGAGAGCACAGAATCTGCTGAGCAAGAAGCTGGCCGACAGAAAGCAGGAGACGTAAACCGCAGTTAAACAAGTCTAAATATCCCACTGGAAAGAATTAAGCGCCCTCTTACCATTGTTTGTTCTATTTCTGGGGGCAGGGACGGAATTCGGTGGAAGGAAAAGGGGTGTCTAGTGGTCTGAGCAAGTCAAAACCGCAGACGGCGGCCGGCGCGGGGAGCGAGGCGGGGAGGTGCCGGCCCGACCGCCCGGCGGCGCGGGGACAGCCGGAGCTCGGATGCCTTCCCCGGCGGTGTTAAACCTCCCCGCGCCCCCGCCGCTGCCCCCGCGTTACATCCACCTCCAAAGCCCCGCTCTCCAGCCTACTTAGGGCCGGAACTTAGGGCCGGGTGGCGCAATGGAAACGCAACCGTGAGGAGGAAGAGGGGTGAATTTCATTGTTGGGATAGCGCCGGGGGAAAAACCGAATTATGCGGGCAAGGCCCCCGCCGAGGGGGGGGCGGTGGGGGGCGGCCCCGCCGGCTCGCCCCCTCCCGGGGCCGGGGCCGGGGTCGGGGCCGGCCCCCCCCCGCCGCAGCCCCTCTCCCCGCCGCCAGCTCGGCGGCCTCAGCCCCGCCACACGCTCCGCGCCGCCCGGCCCGGCCCCGCTCCCGCTCCCGCACGGGCGGCCCGGCGGCTCCCGGGGCGCCGCTCGCCGCCCCCCCGCCCCGGGAGCGGGGGCGCGGCGGGAGGGGAGGGGAGGGGAGGGGGCGCGGGGCGGCCGTACTCACCGGGCGGGCCCCGCCGCCGGGCCGCGGGCACACTTCCTCTGCGCTGGGAAAGGGGCGGGCGGCCGCCCTTAAAGGGGACGGCACCGACCGCCTCCGGGGCGGGAACGGGCCCCGCCGCCCGCCCGCCCCTTCCCGGGGCGCCGAGGGCCGTGGAGCGGAGCCGCCCGTGCCCCCGGCCGCCGCCCCCCGGCGCCATCCCCCCGCCGGGGTCTGCACCCCGTCTGGTGCCCGGCCGCCCTTCGCCCTCAGGCGGGCGGAAACCTCTTCCTTCAAAATTATACATATAATAATTATTCCTTCATCATTATATCGATAATACTCATAAATCGCTCCAGCGTGCAGCCCGGGAGGGGGCTGGGTGCCCGAGGAGCTGGCCTGTTCAAAGGCCTCTCCAGGAGATACCTCGACTAAACAGCGATTTTAAATAGGCAGGGCTGTTCCGTCCGGCCCGGGCCGAGAGCCCTCTCACCGCCCTTCGCCGCCCGCTTCGCTGCCCTGGTGCCCCGGTCCGTTAGCAGGGAAAGCGCGTTGGCCGGCGTGAGCGGCCCTCCGCCGTCCCATCCCTTGAGGCTTGTCGTGGGGCTGGATCGTCAAAGTTAGGTACCCATCAAAAATGTATCTGAAGAGGCTCATGGAGAAGGGAGTTACCAGAAGAATCATAGAATCATTAAGGTTGGAAAAGACCTCTAGGATCATCAAGTCCAACGGCCAACCCAACAACCGCATGCCTCCAAGTGCCACGTCTACACGGTTTTTGAACCCCTCCCAGGGATGGTGACTCCACCACCGCTCTGGGCAGCCTGTTCCAGTGCCTGACTGCTCTGTCAGTGAAGAAATATTTCCTCATATCCAATCTAAACCTCCCCTGGCACAGCTTGAGGCCATTTCCTCACATCCTATCACTAGTAACTTGGGAGAAGAGACCGACCCCCACCTCACCACAACCTCCTTTCAGGTAGTTGCAGAGAGCGATAAGGTCTCCCCTCAGCCTCCTCTTCTCCAGGCTAAACCCCCCCAGCTCCCTCAGCCGCTCCCCATCACACTTGTTCTCCAGACCCTTCCCCAGCTCCGTTGCCCTTCTCTGGACACGCTCCAGCACCTCCATGTCCTTCTTGTCCCGAGGGGCCCAAAACTGAACACAGCATTCGAGGGGCGGCCTCACCAGTGCCGAGCACAGGGGCACCATCCCTGCCCTGCTCCTGCTGGCCACGCTACTGCTGATACAAGCCAGGATGCCGTTGGCCTCCTTGGCCACCTGGGCACACTGCTGGCTCGTGTTCAGCCGGCTGTCGGCCAACACCCCCAGGTCCTTCTCTGCCGGGCAGCTCTCCAGCCACTCCTCCCCGAGATTTTAGATTTTCACGTACGTGGTCCTGAAACTAGGTAAACCTGAGTTCATTCTTTTTTTTTTTAAGCAGTATGTAAATATACTACTACTTTAAACCTCATGTGAAGTTTCAGTATTGCATATTACAGATGACTGTTGAGTACCCCTCAGCTCCTGCTTGCCTTCTGCATTGTGGTAAATGGGTAGGAGTTTTCTAGACACCCGTGTTATTTTACTGATAC
The DNA here is from genome assembly GCA_031468815.1 of Morus bassanus. Classification (NCBI taxonomy): domain Eukaryota; kingdom Metazoa; phylum Chordata; class Aves; order Suliformes; family Sulidae; genus Morus; species Morus bassanus. Next base: position 13,552,751 of record CM062583.1, read on the forward strand.
TGGAGACTGCAATGTTCTGTAGACATAGTATTATTTGGAAGTACGAGAAGATAATGGAATGGAAATAGCTGAAATTACTGATACATTAACTAATGCTACAATGTAGATCCCAAACAAACTCTGACAACCCTATGTCACTCACTGGTTGGTCTACAGAGAGCAACCAGGCTCTGAATATTGACCTTCAGGCTTCCCAGGTACCGCTTTTCTGCACGAGCTAGTTGCCACTACATGGGGAGATCTCTACAGTGCCTTACAGGAGATTGTACATGGACTACTTCTTCTTTTAAGTGCCAGTTTCCTCAGTTTACCGAGGTCCTTCACTTCCAGAAAGATTATTTTCTTTTTTTCAGATTGAGAGAAGGGAAGAAGAATGGGTTTCTTAAACTCTAGTAATAACAACTTGGGTATTCATAGTCATCTCTGTATAAGAGGTCTACCACAACAGGAAAAACTGTTTTTGCGGTGATGTTGTGTGTAACTTCCTGACTTTTCTATCAGAATGAGCTATTCCAAGATTAGACATTCCTTCATAACTCAGACCTATATTTATGCTGACAGATGTTGTAGTTCTTATTTGGTATTAGTCTTACAGCCCTACAGAAGAATTCCCGGTTTGTTTGTGAATAAAGCAGGCAATAAAACATTTAGCAAATGCCTGTGTTTTAAGACACAAGTCGTATTTGCAGACCTCCAAGCATCTGAAAGCAATAAGTCTATAGGTGACACAGCTTTGAATTTTATTGAAATATTATGATAGGATGATTATTTTAGAGACATAGAGACAGACTTTAAAAATACTTTGCTAAACTTTGGTAAATGCTGTTCTTAAATTGGTACAGTTAGGGGAAAGGAAGTGGCTGGCAATAGCTGATTCAAAAAAAAGGAGTTTTCCAGAACCACATTAGCTCCAGCCTCTAGTGGGTTTTGGTTTTTTCTTTTCTTTTTTTTTTTTTTTTTTTTTGCATATGTGTGGGCTGGAGGGGAAAAAAAGAATAGAAAAAAAGAGAGAGGAGCCGATCTGAGAACATGAGCCGAAGTGAAGGAGTAATGTAAATGAGACCAAAGGAGAAAAGAAAAGGAAAAAAAAAAAAAAAAAGCAATCCTTCGACAGTGGATATTTTTGTCATGTTATCCTCTCGAGCCAAAATGAAATGTGTATGTGGAATAAGAAAAATGGTCTGTTATTTTGCCTGAAAATTCGGAGCTTTAATTGCCGAACAATAGTCATTAGTTTGCCTTGACACAGGGCTTTTTGTCAAATACCACAGCTCAGCCTTACTCATGGCGCAATTCCAACACGATCCCAAGTGAAACTGCTTTCTTTATCCTTGTTTTATTTGTTGCAAATTATTTATACCAGATATTGACCAACGCAACCAAAAGTGTCAAGAATTTTTAATAGCCTGAAATAGACCATCCTACAGTATTTTAATCATCTGGATTTATATTTTCTTCCCTTACAATCCTCATTTTGAACTTTTATTCTAAATTATATTCCATAACCCTTTGTCACTGGTCCTGTCCAAATACATCTTGTTGCTATGGGCTGTGAAATAAGGGATCACAGGAGAGGTGCTGTGCTACGGTAGAATTAACTTGTGTCTGGCTTGAGGAATGCTGACCTCCACCTCAGGCTCTGCTGACGCTGCTGTCATGCGAGCATCAGCCAGGTCACCGAAAGGCTAACCTAGGACTCGCTTGGTGTACACCTCCCAAAGTAAAAAGGGCACCATTACTGTCTTATGGTTATCTTGGAATATCTATGATGAGTATTAAAGGTGCTTGGGAGGTCTGGATATTTTACTTCACTGCTTTAGAGGCTGAAATAAGCTCTTGACTTATCATAGGTTTAGGAGGGACAGTGCGTATGTAGACTTCTTTTGTACCCACACACCAGAGCAACACTACCATGCAGTGTTCTTCCTATATTTATTGTTACTGTTCCCTTTATTTTGCATTGTGGTGACATTTTGATTTTGGCAATGCTTAGACTTTTTGCCTCTACATCTTTGAATGCTGAAAGACTGCATTTATTTATGCAGTGGTTTGGTATCAAATAAAAACTAATTCTTTGGTATTATAATGTACTAAATTTGGGACCGAGAAGCATATAATTTATATAATGTTTGGGAAATGAGCTGCTATAGATTGTTTTTTTCCTGCTGTTTTGGGGTCACAGTTGCTAAATTACTTCCTTTCAGAAATTGCCATTAGAAAACAGTCTGTACAGACTGCATCAACCACAGCATCAACCAACTTTAAATTTATGTAGAGTCCTCTCATACATTAAAGCAGATGCAGTAATTTCTATACTCATTCATGAAAATAGAACACACTCCTTATCAGAAAAGATAACCGATATAATCACAGCTGTAAGTGAATGTAAATAAGATTTAATTTTATCTACTAGCTGAAAAAGCTTTCTTCTGGTAACAAAAATGCTGATTATTGTCCACTCGTTTTCTCTTTGAATAGTAATAATTTAGTTTATCAGTGGTATTGGCATCTGGAAAAGCGTATGGAAGGACACATCAGAATTGTTTGGTTACAATCTCTTAAAATGACTTTTTCCTTTTGAAACCAATATACAGTTTCTGTTAGCCAGAAGTTTTTGCTGAGCTCTTTGATGGTAGCAAATGGATCCCAGAAACATTACTGTACAAGAAGTACGGGCGTCACTTTGGTTTGTGCTGGAGAGGAATGGGAATGCAGAAGGGGAATTGCAGGGAGCTGCATTAAGTGCCCGAGCTCCGCTCCCTGCTCCAGCTGGGAGCAGCAGGCAATATTCTGCAGCAGCAGCTGATCATTTTTCTTGGCCATATGGCCTTATCTTTTTTCTGGCAGGCACAAAGGGTCGTATGCCCAGGGCTCCACGGCTCGCTCGCAACTGCACCAGGGTATCACACCAGACTAACCAGTAACAACACGTACAGAAAGTAATCCACGTAGGTAGTGCTGGAATCCTATACTAGCTTATTTCTGATTACTCCAAGACACCTTTGCTATATAGCTTCTGCCTGATGACACCAAGTGCTTTAGTCATTTTTCTAAAAAGAGAAGAAAATTTTGTCACAACTATATTGAGTGTAAAGCAGCTCTGAAGCAAAGTCCAAGCAGCTGTATTCTGTACCTAGAATGGAAACCAGATTAGGAAGACTTTGACCAGAGAACTCAATATTATGCAAAACATACCAAAAATGACACATTCCTGTTTTTTTTTTTTTCCTTCTCCAGTATTGCAGAACAGTAACCTGTTAAAACTGTAAAGGAATATATTTAACATCAGTCCTATTAAATTACTTTTTAAACTGTAGGTTTCACTGTCTAGGATATAAATGGAGAAATAAGTTAGATCATTCTATATATGAGACTTAAGCCAGACAATCTTTCATGAGCGCTCCTTGTCTGAGAAGATAACAGTGTAAATTATCAAGGTCTTTTGGTTGGTTATCTGCTTGGGTTCCTTTTTGTACTTGAAAACCTCATGCAACAAAGGTCAAGTTATTCAGATAAATATCTACATTAAATACAGTATCTTTATAGAGGGAAATATTTGGGCTTCCTTAATCTGAGATGCTTCACATTTTATACAAAATATTTAGTATATCAGTATTTAATATGCCTTACTGCATAATCTGTTGTACCCACTGGGCCTGTCCAGCAGTCAAAAAAACCACCACCACCTTCCCCACAAAATAAAGACGAAGCTGTAGGGAGGTACCATACAGAGATGATCATCCATGCTGACAGATTAGCAAACAAGTTAGTACAAAAGCGGTGTTCATTTCTTTGTACAATAGGACCAGGGACAAAGAAACTTCTCACGTGTTCGTTGTCTCTACTGTGCTGGCACGTTTTTGGCAATATCTATCTACTCCACTCCAGTTTTGAGTTTCGGGTTTGTTTTTTTTTTTGCCAGTGTTAGCTACAGGCTTGTCTGTCACTGCCCCAAAAAAAGTCTCTCTCCCCTTGAGTCCAAAGTCGAGTCAGCTAGTTCATAAAATAAGTTATGTTTGTTTCTCTTGTTTCTGGTACCACTCATTGTTGCGTATACGTCATTAAAACATTTTAAAGTGCAACATTTTCCATATTTATAAACTATCCCTTCCATAAAATGACATGGAAATAATAATAAAATCACATTACGACTTTGACTTTCTTAGTAGTACTTTACTATCAAGGACTGAAAAACTCTCACAGTGTTGAAGGGGTGTAAGACAGGGCTAAAGGAAGGTAGGGTGCACACTGTTCCCTCCTCAGGAGGGAACCCTCCTGGGTACCATAGAATATCAACAGACAACCAGAAAGAAATACCATACCTCATTTGAGCAGTTAAAAATACCGTGTTTAGATTTTTCATGGCAATTGGCCTCTCATCCTGTGGTGCATAAAAACAGCAGCTGATTTTGAGAAGCATGTTAAAGCATGCTGTTGGGACTTCACTGTTGTCGTTATAAAATCAATTGGTGGAGATGAACTGGTTTGCAAAGTCAGGATCAAACGTCACTGTGCTGCCTTCTTAAGGGTCTCACAAGCTCCTCTTTAATTTTTGACTTGTAACAATTGTTTTATCTTTACCTTTGTTAAGAAAAAGCTTTGCTAATAAGAATCTCACAATGGCTCACATCTGTCGGTAAAACGGAGCTCCAAATCAAATGAATTCAAAGCAAGATTTTACATTAGAAATGCAATTATAAGACAGCTGAATAGCAAGATGCTTTGAAATTCACTTGAAGTTGTTCCCACATCTCCTCAAGAGCAAGGAAAATTTGTTCCTGCTTCTCCTTTCCTGCTCCTATTTTTAGAACTAGAATGACAAAAACCTGCTCTGGCAGCCTGCGCTCCATTTAAATTAAGGAATATCAGGTTCAGAAGTATTTATTAGAAGGAATTGAATGGAGATAGATATAAATATTCCATTTTTTTTCTCTTTAATTTACATTTCAAGAATGTCATTTACCAGTTCTTTGACTATGCTAGGCAAGCAACAATTTGTACTACTTTAAAAATCAAATCATATCTCTGACAGGATAAGGACAGAGATAAAAAGTTTTTAAAAATGACTGTTTCTGCAATGCCAGCATCTTAGAAACTGCGTGCAGGCTGTGTTAATGTTCCTGAAGCGTACTCAAAACATGAGGATCTCCGTTACAAATGCAGACTGCTTTATAAAATTTGGCCACGTATAGCAGATGAAAAACATAGCTTAACCTGTGAATGCTAACAGGCTGCTGCTTATTTTGTGTATGTTTGTGTGGGGCAAACATCTAGTTTTGATCTCTCGGTCACAAACCCGTTGCTTGATAGCTGCAGCTGGTACAGGCTGGCTGTAGGGTTTGGTAAGACCCAGGCTAAACACAAGCAGCATGTCCCGAATCCTCCAGTTAATAACAAGACATGAGGCAGAACTAGCTATTAGGATGGTGCTCCGCTTGTGCTTCTGTACAGAGGCTATTTACAGGGGGAAAACCCAGCGGGGCTGGGGTTCTGGAAAGATGAGGTGGTGCCAAAGGGAAGGGGTCCTTGGCCATCCCTTGGCTGAGATGGTAACTGCCAGCAGCGGCCCGGCACGTACCGGCACAACTTTCTGCCCCAGCTTCCCGGGCCAGCAGCAACCTCCCTGCTGCAGAGGGAGGTCGGGGCGCAGCGAGCGTAGCGCTGGGGATGGGGAGCCACCGAGCGACCGCGTGGAATAAGCAAGTAGGCTAAAAGCTCCAGTCGCAGTTTTTAACTTAACTCCAGTATTCAGGTTAACTAGGGACTCTTGTTTATCTGTGACACATAAGGAGGTGCTGCTTAATTGCTGAGAGGGATGTGATATTTTTGTGTGCTTCCTGTTGCAATGTGGATTATAGGGTCAATATGCAAGGTACAGTACTGTACCTTGTCCTTCTGCTCCCCTGAGCTGTGTTCAAGTCTTGTATGGCAAGGTCTTTACTGTACTTTTGCTGCCTTTTATAGCAATAAAGATAATACGTGCTATTCATATTACTGCATTTCAAGGTCTAATACCATGAATAGTGTTCTGTTACGTGTTGCCTAATAAATATATGATTATCATTTGAAACGGTAACTATTATAAGTAATCTCTAGTTTAAGGCCTAGCGTTTCAAAACATTCATTTCACATTTCGTAACAACAGTAAACCATAATGGAGACTCAGTTAAGCAAGTCAAAATGAATCAATAAACATTATTTCTCTTTGGTTAAAAAGTTGTCTCTGATGACAACTTGATGCAATCTAATTTGATTGCTTACTTTATCTTTGTGCATGTAAAAATGGTGATAAATGTCTTTCAGTATAAATTAAAATATTCTTGGTAGCGTTTTTTAAAAAACCCACATCATCTGTTTCTGCTCAGTATTTAACGAATTGTCACAGTTCATTTTAACAAATGATCCTGGAAGAGCAACACTGGGAGAAACTTCCAACTGTCATGTTTTAAAATAAAAATCCTTACAATCAGCATAAACTGCATGCCTTTCTATTTGCTATGTCTGGACGAGGCCACTGTTGAGAAAGCCTCCCTGCCCAGGAAAACCAGTTAATTGTTTGAATGGTTTCCTGACTCAAGGCTAAAATCTTTCTCAATTATTTATACCCTGTAGCAGGAAAAAAATCATTCTTGTCTTCTGCTGTCAAATCAATCACTGACAGTCCTGACCAGACAAAAACTATCTTGGAGAGCAGTGAACTCTGCTTGCTTCTTGCTGGCTGATTCTTGAAGTTGCATACTCATTTTAAAAAAATACACTATAAATCTGGTATTTATCTCCTGGGTATTTCCATAGGCTTTTCCCACATCTCAGCCTTTACAAAGCTCTTCCAACCTTTTCAATCATCTTAAGAAGATGAACCCATTACCAGCTTTCTCAAGGAACGAGAGCAGCCCTCTCGAGCAGCCTCCTCGTCTGTCATATCAGCCACCGCTTACTTGGGATTCCACTCACTTGACATTTTCCTTCCCAATAGATGTAAAGTTGTAATGAAGTTACTCCAAAACTCTTCCTTTTTTTGTGAAATACTCTTGAATAAATGGGTACTATTCTTGTTATTGGTAGCAATTTGGTAAACAAGTAGGATCAGTATATCCTACTGTTTTATTGATTTGCACTGGGCTATAGCTTACTTCTCCACAAAATCTGAAAGAGGAAATGGAATTGTTATTTTTTTCCCCAAAATAACCTTAAAATTTACCTAAATATAGGCAAGCAAGATTCTTAGCAAACCAGATGCTTATAATACATGGTCATTTGATTTAGTTTTATTAAAAAATTTAAAATACTTCCATCCTTAAGCATAGTAAATTCAGACAGGAAATTGCATTGGCAGCTAGCTATGAAAATGGTGCATGTTGCAAATAAAAGTCAGTGCTCACATCAAACTCTTTCAACTACGATCACATCAGGACGGAAAGCCCTGAACGGCTGAAAAATTATATAAAGGCTTTAACAAGTACTTACGTGACCTGTAGAATGCAGAAAAATCAGACTGGAAACTGCAATGTTTAATGGATATCCAGATCTAGGCTGAGTTTCTACAGGAATTCAAATCTGTGGCTATGTCATGGCCTAAAAAATTCAAGTTTGGCAAGTCCAAAGTTTCTTGAGTTGTTCTAAATGAGATCTCTACCAGCATAAGACAAAAACTTAGGGAAATGCATATGTGCTCCAAAACGGCTTTGTTTGCTTCTGAACACAGACTGGATCTGTTTCACACCTCTGAAGCCCCATAAGATGCAAAAGGTTTATTTTGGCATTTCTAAACCTTCCTTTCGTTGCTGGGAATTCGCTGAAATTAAAAATCCAAATGTTTTTGGCTGCTGATAATTACAAGTTTAGAGAGAATTGTATGAACGTTGGTTTACAGTGAGAACCCAGTGTTAGAAGCGCCAAGGGGTGTTAACAGCTACAGCTTTGTGTGGGAGGAGATGTGTTAGCTACAACCCCATGGATATAAAGATAACTTTCTCTTTTCATAACAACCTCACAGCTCTGGGCGTATACAATCATAAACCATGCTGTTTATTAAGTACCAACTCTCTCTTAACGTGAGGGGATACACGTACATTAACTTCTCCGTTCAGATCTGGACTGTACTTTTAAAGTGAACCTCCATTCCGCTCTTTAACTGCAGATTGCTTTTGTTCCATCGCAGGGTTTATGAACGTGAGTGTGAGACTAGTCCTGAGCTTCCCGACGAGCCCTCACATGATACCTTCTGCGTGGCCTGTGCCTGGGAGACAGGACATTTGTCTTCTGCCAATTCTGTCCGGTCAGTAGCTTGTCTGTTCCCAAGCTTCAGGACTGAGGAGGTAGGGAACCCCATCCTGCAGAACATGAATAGAAGAAGGGGTGCCCGTCTCCTCACCATCTCAAATCCTTCTGTCCCTGCAGACTTCAGCATATAGAAAAGTCTCCTGCGGGCAAATCCATGTCCCTACCCAGATCAGATCAAATGAGGAGTAAGGGAACAGTGGGATGACAGCAGAGAAGAAAGAGACCACACATATCTGCTGTTTGCAGTCATCTGTTGACTCGCTGTCCAACAGATGTAGTGCTAGCGTGGTATGCAGTAACTCCACAACTACTTCTGGCACCAGTGTTGTGAAAGATTACAATCATATGTCCCTGCAGTATTCAATAATAAATTATTTTGCAAACATAATTCTAAAACTAAGGCTCTAGATGTGCTGGCTTACATTCTCTTCTGTCCTTCACTTAGAGGAGATTATGAAATACTTAAAAACCTAGTCCTGCTACAATGGACATGCTTTCCAGCAGGGGACCTCTATTTCTCTTTTGGAGCATGCCAACACATTTCTGAAGTTAAGAAATAATTGTAATATCTGGTTCTGTTCATAACAATCTCTTGCAGAGAGGGTGAGAAAATGAAGCTGAGATATCAGCTTTTTTTTTTTTCCCCTCAAGCCTCTGACTTTATGCTTTATTTGTATGTCATCCTGTAAATACAAGAGGAATTTTACACAAAACTCTGGGCTAACCTGACTTCCCACGGGGAGTTCTGCAGGTAGCAGGCTGATGGGACCTGCCCCTTAACTACAGACTAGGCGGGAAGAGTGACTGCTTTTACCTTCATACCCTACTCCTCACATTTTAAAACACTGTATCTACACAGACGTATTCAGTAATTCTTACCAGGCAACTAGTGGTTCTTTCCACTACACCGATATTGTGTATATAATAAATAAGCATCTTTTTATATTGATACTTTGGGTCAAGATTTGCCCGCTGGCTATACTTTCTCTGCATTAAAATCAGCAGAGGTTTATCAGGGAGGTGACCTAGGTCAAAGCTGAATGCTTTGTGAAAACCCAATCCATTTTAATATTTGGGAGCCAATAAAAAAAAAAAAACAAACCACAAACAAACAGAAACACCTACTGTAAACATCACTATTTATTCAAAATATGCACATTACTTGCTATCAGTGTAATAGTTTGAACCTCTACAAACTTCTGTGCTTAGCTGGTGAAATGGAAAGCTTTTCCTCATGGCAAGGTAAAAATGCACTTAAACCAGTTATCTTTTATGTTAATATACATTTGCTTATGTCAGCAAGGATAGAATCAAACTCTCGGTCTGATACCTAATGACAACAGTCATTACATTGTCATTGATTTCAAAAGTTACTAATGTTTTTAACTACCTAGGAGATGAACGCACTTTTCTTTCATTCTCTTTTCTAATAGAGAGACTTGGAAAGTTATTTCTTGACATGTAAAGTACAACTGCAATGCTCTTAAATTGTTTGTACCATTTTGGGTTGGCCTGTAATCCATATGAAACAGCTTCCAGGTGAGATGAAGCTGCATTATTATGAAATGTACCGTATTAGCCCAAAGTAAGGAGCTAATTATTTCAGATGAGCTTAAGGGGAGGTGTACTTGTCTGTACTCAGGTAGGCAAAACTTTTTTACTTAATTTCAGAACGTTATCAGCAAAATGAACTTTCATAACAGCTCAAAGAAATACGTTTTTAGCAAGAAATTTGTTGTGTGGACATACTATGCAAACCTGTATAACACCAGATAAAACCAAAAAACACACCATGAAAAGAGAGGAACTATTAATCTTCTCAAAATGCATTAAGAGTATATATCTCTCTCTATCGTAACTGGAAGACGCAGGTCGCTGTCCCAAAGAATTAGAAACGAGAAACAAACATGAAACGCAGCTTACATGAACAACTCATCTTTACTGAAGAACTTGATAAATACTCAAAAATATTTCATCCACTGTCTCTTCTAGAAATACATTAGAGATACATTTGTGCTTACCTGTCTTCTAGTGTCTAGCACCTCCTTCTAAATACTGCTTCTCTATAGACAAGTTACAATATTGTGCTGGGGATGGGTAGGCCCAGGCTATTGCTACTTTGTCCATATTTTGATAAGATTTTTTTGTACTTTTACTAGCAGACTATTGGGATATTTGATTTTAGACCAGCAGATGTTTATGAATAATTTATTCATGAAGGATCCCACTAACTTCAGAGGGGCTACTGAAATTACACGAAGTTAGATGCAGCGGATTTGAACGGCTTAGATTTCCCTATTAATATTTTACATACTTTTATACATCCTAAGGCAATCATAGGGTTCCTTTTTCAGAAAGATAGCTTAGGCTGAAAAAGTCAAAGCATTCATTTCACTGTGGACAATCTGCACCTTGTTTATGGGGAACATTGCCTGGTGCAACCTAGGAGCTGGTGCTGCTGAATGTCATCTCCAGTATCCTGTTACCATTGTAGCTGCAGTGAGAGATGCAGGGCTTTTAGGTGGGCTGGGTTTTGAAACAAAGCATTTAAAAATTATGAGTAATTTTTTTCTGAACTTTCAAAAGGTACAGGAGAAATATCCTCTTTAGATATATTTTGAGGCTTGTATTATTCATGTAAGATTGATTATAAAACATCAAGGAATAGAAATTTGCCTTTACTGTACATTTTTGAGAATTACTTAAAACAGGTCCAGTTGAGTGTACCATAGAGATTCATGCACATTTTGTGTAACAAACTATAGATAAAACCACAGGATTTAAATATTATATACCTCATATTCACAGGACAACATTTTTAAAAATTTCTGTTTTATGAAACAGGCTAATGTCTGCAGATTAAAATCTGCAACCTCACAGTAGATTTTCTGAGTATCGTACCTCTGGAAGAGTTTGTAGAAATGAGTATTACAATAACTTCCCTGTGCTGCTGTAATGACTAGAAGGACACGTGAGATTCACCCTCTCTCCCATCTGTCACAACTCAAAGCACAGACAGGTAAACCACGTCATCTCTGCAGATATTTAGAAAAGGCTGGCAGAAATTTTTAGAACTTTATTCCCTCCAATCTGTGTATTTAAGTGAGTCATTTGTTCCCTTCAACTTCACTTTCCTCAGGGCAACCAAGTGCATAAGTATTTCTGGCACCGATGGAAATAATCGCCTGCAGTATCACTTTTTTCCCCACATGGGAAGTACATTTACTCTCTAATGGGGAACTGAAACAAGACTGTCACCGTTCCGAGTAACAGCAATACAGAACAAGTACAAAACACTTCAAGGGAAATATTTACAAAAATAGTGTACACAGAGGATATAAGAAGCTTTCATATTATGAATTAATACTTGAAAATAATCTATTTGTTACCAGCATTCATGAGCAGGAAGGGAGTCAAAATTAGTTGGATTAGGAAACACTTGCTAAGAATTATTCATTAAGCTGCACTTAATGCAGGTAATTGTGTATGGCAACTATAATTATGAACTGTGTATGTGCTTTATATGCAGAATCTATGTCTGGCAACATAGATGACAATAACTATTAGTGAAATTATTCACAGGAATTATTGGTTGAAACAACATTGACTCACGCTGGAAGTCAGAAATACATGATACTTTCTGCATCCACCAGTTATTTCAGCATCACTTACTATCCCACTCACCTACTGTACAGCCATGTCGTTGCAGGGCTTTTCAGGTTAGAAACTGGGTGCTTCACATCTCCCAGTTGAATACTGTTGCTGAAGAGAGCTGATAAAAAGAAATTCTTAATTTGAGGAAGAATAGCCCAAAGACTCCTGATGCGTTGATTACTCATGGCAAATGAAGAATTCCCATTTACAGACATAAAATACAGGAAAAGGACTGGACAAAGCAAAAAGTTACCACAAGTGCCATTTTTCTCTCCTTTTTTCATAGATCTCTCAGTAGAAAAAAAAAAAAAGCCCATATAATGGGCTTAATTTTCAGTGCCATTTATTTTAAAAGTATGCATTCTGACAGTTGTGTCATCATGCCAGTGAAACTCGCCGTTATATCACAGCTGAGCCCCTTCTGTATACATAGCTATATGTGTTTACTGTACCAAAGCATTACACAACACAGCAAATGTTTGTACAAAGAAAAAGTCACTCTGCTTTGTGCTTGTCCAAAACCAGGACAGGATCAAGTATGATATCCAACAGTGAAGGTGTTTAAATTCCAACACAGCACTTTATATCCCAGTTTTTGTAAAATGAAAATCTGTGTGCGGGTTTTGGCAGTCTGACTCTCTTGTTTCTGAAATCACAGACTTTAATGGAAACATAAAGTTGATACACAAAACAACATCTGAAAACAGCTAAATTGGATTGTAAGTGACAGGAGCAAGCTTTGGTAGAACTGGATTATTTAGAATAACCGTCACAACGCTAACAAGTCACTCGGGATTTACGTCCCAACATTTGTAGCAAACAAAAAGTTATCTTTAACCATATTAGATTACAAATAAAGGCAAAAGTAGTGCTGATCGTTTACTCTTCTACACAGAACACATAACCCACAGTCAGATCATTCTCCCAAATATCAAGTCAGTGTTGTAAGCACAACATTTTAATATTTCACCTTAACAAATTCCGACGACATTTTCCTTGTATAGTTTCATTAACAGTAGAGTTTTAGATGAATTTTGCTGTGCAAGTATTGTTTACTCATGACTTTCAAGGTAATAGTGGAGCTATGTCATGGCCGTGTCCTGTGCATGGCAGTGTATCCAATTTGGAGCTGAGAGGAGGGCTCCAACTCACTGAACATGACTGCAAACAAAATCTCTTTACTGGAATTCAGTCTAAAAATCCTGTACAGTCTATTTTGAACTCATAAGAGGAATTATGGTCGTATGAGATTGTACGTTTTAACATTAGTAAGATGTAGGTGATGTAAAGTAAATTGTGTCAGATGAACACTCTTGATTGCCATCAGTCTATACAGTTTATCTTGTATCAAATTTATCTCCATTGTGCTAAAGGTAAGAGAAGTTAAGACTAATAAAACAAACTCTCTTCTCATTAAGACAAGACAATACATTTTACAAGACTTCAAATGTTGAATCTCAAGTCCTCTATTGAGTTACTTAATGTTTGCTTCCAAACCAAGATACAGGCTTTGTTAGTGCCAACATCATTGTAACGCTTCTCATTTAATAGCAAGCTCAGTAATTTGGGAGCCTATTTCCCCCCTCCCTTCCATATATTGTTTGTGCTTCCTGCTTGGATCAAGTGGTCGTATGCTAACAGCCACTATAAAAGTAGCAGTTCAAGTACATTTTCCCATCCAAGAAAGCTGTAACACAGGATGGTTAGTCTAAAAAAAACAGCGAGAATGAAGTGCGGGGCCATTTGCAGTAAGAAGTTGCCAAATGGAACCGTATGCAAAATGGCAATCTAGAAAGAAGTACTGGAACTACAACTCTTATCCAGCTTGATATGTTTTCTGAAAGGGGAAATCACCAATTATAGTCTTCAGCATGAATAACACACTTTAGAAACTATCAATAAAAGGGTTTGCCAATTCAAAAGTTTGTTGTTGATTGTACAAAGAACGAGCCAATGGACTTTCCATTCTTTGCATCTTTGTTCCCCTCAGGAGTCCATTACCTTTCACAAAGAAAATTTTAACTATCAAACTTGTCCATAAATTTTGCCGCTGAGTGTGAAACCATCCAGTTAGCATATACACTATCATTTGCATATCTTGAAAACACAGAGTTAGTGCCATCGAATCTTGTGAGTGGAACGGGGCTCTCCTCAGGCCAGTTCGGGTATGACATGCCTAAAAATGAAAACAGATAATTTTTTCTGCACTGAAGAACCATAACTTCATGTGCAGACAGTAAGGCCCTTGGCAAAACTCCCTTCAATATTTTAAGCCAGTCCACTGGATTTTGTCCCAAATCAATTCATATAAATGATGTTTCGAAAGCCCTGAAGCACAAATTCAGATGTAGGCAAAAACCCTGAAAAAATAAAGTGCTTACTTGATAAAAAATTGTGTGCGCGCACGCACATGTGCATAATAAAAAGCTAATAATTTTTCTTCTGATGAGCCTCCAACTTTCCATAATTTTCTTTTTTAACAATCATGTAGCAATATATTGCCTTGCAAGAGGAAGTTCTTGCTGTACAGGAAGTGCTCCAAAGAATTAATAAACCTATTTGGGACAGGATCCAAAGTCCATTCGAATGACTGAGAGTATTTCCATTTACTTAAATGGGCCCCTTTCCTTTGGCTTCTGTGAGGTTTTGGGGACACTCTCACACCCTCACCAGGGATCCCCTGCTTAATTTTAGGAAATCCCAGGAGCACAAGTGAGTAAAATCCAACAAAGTCCTGAGCACTCTTGTCTTGATTCAGCATTTAAACGTGTATTTCAGGCATTAATTATTTGCATTGAGTCCAGTAATTGCTTCTCAGTTTAGGCACAAGTGATCACCAAAATGGAAGCAGAGTGCTTAGCACCATGTTGATCCAGCTGTACAAGCAGAGAACCATACCAGGGTCAAGATTTTCAAAAACAGAAATCTGATTTTGTTGCTTATTAAGCATTCAGCATCTGCCATCAACCTCAGTGGCAACTTTTTCCGTTACTGCATTCTTTTAACAATCTGGCCACTAAGTGCCCCAAAGTGAATGTGAGTTGGGGGAACCTATTAAAGAAAATTATAGCTAGGGTATAGATCAAAAATAGACCCAAAGCCACATATTAATGGCAACTTTTAAGCTAAAAGATCCAACTTTTCAATAGTCATACTGCTTGAAGAATGAAAAAAATATTTGTGATGTTAGTAGATATCTAAAAACATGTAGAATATTTAATCAGGAGACAAAATGTAGGAGTTTTGGCAAGAACCATTTTTACTGTCCATCTCACCATCACAATATGAAAGCATATGTTCTTTTTAAAAACAGTTGCTACATCATTCAATCAAGGTTTAGTACTGACATTTTCATAGTAAATCAAAGGACGTGAAAACAGCTGAGTGTATTTTCAAAATGCCCATTGTTAATTCCATTTTCAATTTAATCTGTATATAATACTTATATACAGTATTTCTACCTTCTGTATTTAATACTCTGGTTTCATTCTATGACACATTAAATAGAGATTTCAGCTTATGGATCCAGAATGCATTAACAGCAGCTGAAATGTAGAAATCCATCTTGATAAACGAAAAATGTTGCAGATGGATCCTATCATCGAATTATGGCAAAACCAATATTTAAAAAAAAGTCTATTGCTTAAATTAGAAGTGCAGAATCTAACATACATTAAATGTTCCTAGCCCCCCCCCAACAGGACAGTTGAATTAGATACTCATTAGCATTTTATATTTCCCCTGAGAATACTTCCCTGATCTTTTTTTTCTTTTACTGTATGATATCTAGTCATTTTACTTATTTTCACATCCTTTTAAAAACGTTTATTTTAAACACAGCTGCAAAATGACTAAAGGATGATCCTGATGCAAACTTTGACATTTACCAAAAGAAAAAACAAACAAACAAAAAAACCCAAAAGAAGCTTCCAAGCAAATTTTGATTGGCTTCATTCAGACAAGAAACACTGTAATGGGGTTACAGAGTCTGAGAACAGTGCAGAAGAAAAATCATTTTTTTTGTGTTGCTAGAATCTAGTAAATGCATGTGAAATTCTACCATAGAGTTTGTTTTCAATCCATGTGGAAGGGAGGGTTCGAGGGAGGGGAGCATTATTACAGTCCACGAGTGGTGTCTCCTCTTCTGAGAGCCCATCATCGTAAAGTAAGGAATCAGAAGGTGTGGAAGCTGCAAGATCTAAGTAGTCCTAAGAAGCGAAGAAGACAGAAAAAGCTGGGTTAATGTAGGTGGCAGTGTTGCCGGTCGGGTATAAAGGCTAAATGTGCATCTGGTTTCTTTAAAACAAATAACTACAGACCTCACTGCATTTGTCTTTTGACAGTACCTCTAGCACTGTCTAGAAAGGGAGATAGTAGGCTCTCCCTTTCTGCAACCATAGCATCTTTGGAAGTGTCTGATTTGCCGGAACACTAGTCATGCTAGAGGCGTATTAATGCTTCCCTTACTTAATTCCATGCCTCAGGAAAATAACCAAGAAGTTAAAGGGCTGTGCTAACTGATTTGTTGGACATTCAGTTTCTGTTATGCCTGATACATATGCATGCCTGAAATATCTCTCTCTCTCTATATATATATGCGCGCTTAAAGGAGAGGGTACTCAGATCTCATCATTGTACAAAAGCCATTACATAATCATGTCTAAAATTAGCTGTGTAGACATTGCCAAATCAAGCTTTTGCTGCTGCTGTTCTAAAACTAAATATTTAGGTCAACCGTAAGAATTCATAGGTTTTCATCTATGCTGCTGAATTTCTTTGATGAAAAAAACAAATGTGAAGCATTCTTAACTAATCTAAAATATATATGTTTTCCTTTCAAAATGGCTTTTCCTTTGGAAATTTACTGAAATTGTACTTTAGAAAGGTAAAGTTACCCAATTTTATAAATTGAAAAATCTTCAGAATTTTTCACTCAGAAAGACAAGAAGAAAAATGACTATTTGTCGAGCTCTATTTTGGTTTTAATTATGACGAAAATTTCAGAAAACTTGCCAGCCTCTGTATTACAAGTCTGTCACTGGACATGCAGATTGTTTACATACTGATTCTCAGCAGCTGTAAGTTAGTGGTTGACAAGTCAGAGTGATTTAACGTACAGCCTAGAACTTTCACTTTGCCATTTTTAATTTAGAACTTATTTTTACATTCACATTCTAAACAAAATTGTTCCCATTTGTCTATTAGTCCTTATTGCACCCAACGTAAATGCCATCACATTCTCAAATCTGATAATGGTTGCTTTATTTCCTCCGTTTTTCATTTGTAACTGCCCCCTTTCCCATAACTAGTAGATTTTTTTAAAAAAAAAATGTTTATGTGCAAGTAGGTGTGTATACATTTTATAAATATGTGCAACATGGACTTATTTATAGACCTCAGCATCCGTTCATTCAAAGAAAGTCTATACAGGATTACAATAGTTTTAAAGTAGCTCAGAATGGTGGTATTACACAGCTTTCCTCTCTCTGTTGCTATCACCATATAACTAGATCAGAGATCAGATTCAAGGAAATACTGCATTCTACTAGTTCTAGGCTTCCTAGGGTTATTTATTCAGGAGTGCAATTTAGGAGTAACTTTTCACAGTAAGTTTTTAATTATTTTTCTTTTTATTTAAGGAAGCTAGACAGATTAAGGATAACTCATCCGCATTTGGGGTTGAAGTCAACAAAGCCACTATATAAAGTAGTCCTTGGATGCATTTGGAAGAAACTAGATATTTAAATGCTTCAAAATTTGATGAAAAGTAAATTACTTTTCTTTAAAAAAAAAATAAATTGTTATTTCTGTATATTCAAACTCAGATGATCACAGAAACTTTCAAAACCTCATGCTTTCTCACACTTACCCTACTCTTCACCATCATTTTCTCTAGTTCCTTGCTGATCTCAGCAAATGTTGGTCTTTTATCGGGTTCTTGCTTCCAACAGCGCAACATCAGGTTGTACCTGTGACCCATCGCAAGGGGGGAAAAAAAGAATTGTTAGAAGTGGGTCATGCTTCTATTCAAATAATTTATAGTACTGAAGTTGAACTGTGGCATGAAGGCCATCCACAAGTACATCAATCTTTTTGTTGTGTGTTCTGTTAAACACTCCCTTGAATCAAGAACTGACATTCACAAGAATGGGCTTTTATTTTCATGAGTCTTTATGAGTTTAAATGGTGATGCACTTGGCTGTCCTTGAAGGACTGTAGTCTTAGGTTTCTTTCATTATTTTCACTTTCTCAAAAGACCACCTTGTGTAGGCAGCATGCCAGATTTCTAATTGATTTTGCTTGCATATGACTTTGAAGATTTTGGTATATCATCACTGACGTGCATCTCTCAACCTGGAAAATTCTGCTGTTACATCAGAAAGCAGAATTTTGTTCTTCATTTGTTTAAGTTCTGAAAAGTTTCTGTAAACTTTTCCTCAAAGTGAAGCCTAACCTAAGAGTATTTGCAGAAACTAACATTCTTTTGATTACTTCTATTATTGTTATTTTGATTATATCTATTTTTATTCTGTCTTAACTGACTTCTATAGCGTTCAGCATGGAAACGAAAGGGAGCAGAATTAATGTTTTATAGCTGAGTGCCTATCAGACAGACATTGGCCAAGTTCTGGATGTGTAACTCTCCAACCTGTGCCATTCATGTTATTTTTCTAGCTCAGGTGTTTTCAGGACTAAGTGATCTAGTCACAAAAGTGCTCTAATTGTGGAAATAATTTGCTACAAGAACTACAGCAAGCTACTGAAAAGCATTGCATTTTTTGCCTTCATCCGTGATCTCTCTCTTATTTGACTGGATAAAGCGAAGAATATAATTTAAGAAAAATGGTCCTTAATGCGGGCTCTCAAAGGCAGCCAGAAAAATTTATGAGTGAAACAGAAAAAATCTAAAGCAGTCAGAAAACTGTGATGTGGCTTGAATAAAAAAAGAAACTCGGACATGGTCAGCTTGCCTAACCTAATAATGATCAAGTATATAACATATGTTTGAGGAATGAAGTCTTATTCCCTGTTGAGATGAAACAAACAAAAAAATTTTAAATATTAAGTATTTGCTAGAGGATATTTGCCAGTGACACTTGTAAACTTCTACCCTGCCCTAAATTCAGAAACCCTTAATATTTTTCTCTGTATATGGTATTAAAAATAAATAAAATTATATTATTTATACTGTATTTTCTCAGCCTGGATGTGGCCAAAGCACCCTTCATATTGAAAATCAGTCAAAAGATATGTCATAGTGATTATAGCTTGGTAACTTTCTAAAAAAACCTGACCATGCCATGGAAGAACCACTGAGAGAAGATATTTCACATTAAGAGTGTTTTAATAAATCAGCCAATAAAATATGAACAGTCTCCAAATAGAAAAGAAATTGCCTTGGGCTTATCAAGTCACAGAAAATTTGAGTCTTCTAGGGTACAGATTTCTGCGTCAAGGTATCTATCCTTTCGCCTGTGTACTGCCTGGACAACTAATACACAATGACTGTGGTTGGAACATCCATCCATCCATCCATCTATCTCATTTGCAGAAAAGTACTGAAACATTTTCTTGAATATTTCAGCTAGCACCATGTTTCATTAAATGCTGCTCCTCACCCCACCCTCAGAAGTTTGGAATATTCAAACTCTTAATTGTTTGGCAAGTGTGTTATTCAATATCCTACAAATATTTTGGATGTGGCTGCAAGCATTCAGTTGGCAATTCTTTTCCTGCACTTTACTGCTCACTAATTTCATTACATTCTTTTGAGCATTACATATTTTGATTATACCTCTGAGAGATATAGAATAGTATTTATGTGGTATTTATTTAAACCTTTTTTTTAAATGTATTTATTCAAGAGATGTTTTATGAATCTAATCAGTTCAAGAGCTACTTACATTTCTTCACTGCAGTTTTCTGGTCTCTCCATTCTGTAGCCTGTTTTTAGGAGGTTAAAGAGTCTTTCAGGAGCAATACCTGGGTAGGGATTGCCTCCCAAAGTTACAATCTCCCATAGCAGAACTCCAAATGACCATCTGAAAAAGAGAAAATGAGCTTTTATTTAGAGTGGTAGGTTTCAAGAGCTTAGTGTGGCTTTCACCCAACAAATCTCTTTCTAGTATCTTGAGAACCCAACCAAATTCAAGACATTGCTGAACCAGAGGAGTCGTACAGATGCATATAGGGCCATCCTTGTTCCCAGATACCGTTCATTAAAAAGCTTAGCAACCAAGAGAGTATAGATAAGGGGTACCCCTCTTTTATCCATTGACAAAAGCTAACTGTATCCTGGGAAGGCCCATCTTCTCTAGACAGCAGAAAAAGAAAGTCCTTCCCATGGTGGCCCAGCCCAAAGGCTTGTTCTTCTTCTGTACAGTGCTCCTGGAGGTGCCCCTCTTTTTCCTTTGGCTACACAGGGAGCCTAACCTCCCTAATTAGCCCTTATAGTCCTATTCAGAAATAATTGTCTAAATTTACACAGGCTGGCTCACCCAGTTACCAAGGGACTGATTTGCTGTCTTGACTATGAGGTTGTGTTTCTTTGTATACACAATGTGTTCATTTTAATCGTAAGCAACACCTTTGATTTCAGCTGGTCTGTTGGGCTGTTTCAGTGATTCAGGACTTAATTTTCTTCTTAGAGTTGATGAAAGAAGAGGAAAGAATTTATTCTGGAAATAGCAAATGCCCAAAATAGAGTTTAACATAGAACAGAAGACAGAAGAAACTGTTTTCTAAAATGAACAGAAGAAATGGTGACTTTTTAAACCTACTTTATCGATGAGATCAAACAAAAAGACCTTGCTCAATGGGGTTGGAAATATTTAGACGGATTAAATTAGTCAGTTTTTGGAGGGCAGGCCAGGAGAAGAGAGACAAAAATGTTTTTCTTTCCTTAGTGGAAGGCTTTTTTGAGACACAAAGAAGCTACAAATTACTCTGAATCTGCTCAACTGACAGAACTGCCAAAATTTGGATGTTCAAAATGAAGGAAACCAGCCAACACTGTTTCACTCAAAGGGGATACTCAATGGGATGCATCTGGAAGCAAAATTACATACAATTTATGACAAATGTTAGCTTTTGTCCTCTCATCATTGGGTAATTTCTGTGAAAACTCCACTTTTAAGAAGATTTTAGGAAGCGTTACACATCTAATTCTGAACCAAACAGCAGTGTCTAATTGCCTTTGAAAATTCCATCTCAAAATGTTAGCTGCAAACCTAACCTCTTGTTTGACCACATTCCACCTGTGCTTCGCACGTTTTAAAGTACAATGGTAACCCCAAAAATACAGCAATAAAACTTCCAAAATGGGCAGAGAAGCCAAACTGAGTCTCACGCAGCCCTAAGTGGTGTGCTGCAGTTTTTCTCCCTGATGCCATTCATTGAATTAATTTTTAATCACTCTGCACATTCTTGAGAGCTAATGAATATTTATAGCATTTTCATATACTTTATTAATATACCTCCTCATATCCTTTTTGAAGCCAATTATGCTCTGCCATCAGGTTATAATTCTGTCCATGATTAATTCAAATAAACTTTGTAGAGTGGCAGGTTTTATTTTTAAAATCCACCTCTTCTGCTTAAGAGGAATTTTACAGAATATGGAAGGAGGGATCAGATTAGTAGTTTCTTAATTAAAGTTGTTTAGCAAATGGGCATATTAGAACAGAATGTTGTAGAATGCTGCAATGCCTTCAAATCATTATACAAATTAAGTACTACGGGAGGAGAAATGGGAGATGAAAAATTTCCCATTGTGCTGTGTTTACTGCTGAATAAAAATGTGATCAGAAAAAGCCAGGAAAGAAAAATATAATGTGAAGAGGAAGACAGTAGGCTAGCTTTCCACTGATGTCATTGACCTCTGAAGCAAAAACGGATTTTGTGAATGCTGGCAAGTGGTACTGCTATTAAGCACTGCTAACCACTAACTGTATGGAAAAGCTTTAGAAGGAAGAGGCTGGAAAATAGAAACACAGAGTATCAGAAAAAAAGAGTATATTGGAATGGTTGTTGAGTATATTATTAGATACATTCACCTAAAATATAATTGCATCACCACAAACAACAAAGAATATTTATGAAATCATATTTCAGTGAGTGTAATTATCTAAAATAGCAACCAGTGCTGCAATAAAGTACTTCATTTATCAGTTTGCTGCTGTTGGAATAGCATTCGTGTAACCTAGTCCTGGAGAGGATTTGCTTTGCAACTCTCTGTGTGTCTCAGTAGTGTTCTGTAGGGACTTGGCTAAATTAGGAGCTGTTACGTAACGCTCATAGATTGCTCTGTGTACAATGACGTGAACAGTGAAAGTGACCCTCACCAGTGAGTCAAAGGCACCGTGTAAGCGTGGCAGATACTTAGACCTTTTATGCCATTGTATTGAAGCAGACCTACAAAGCACAATGCAATGCTCTGTTGAGACTACCTGATGCATCTCCACGAAACCTGGAAACTCAGCACGGCTTTACACAGAGACACTAATCCAGATCTGGGAAGCAAGACAGCTACACAGCACCAGCGTGCTGCCCAGGGCTTGTTTGACGCCAGCTGGGCAATCTCTGCGTGGCATTGTATCACGATGTACAAGAGACGGGCTCCTGGGCTTAATAGCAGCCCATCAGGAAGACAAACGGGGAGGAATGGTATTGGATCCAGAAGATCAATCAACAATCAAAGAGGCAGTTACATGACAACACAATCTGTTCTGGCCCCAAACCATAGTAACAAATCTGTTTTGCAAAAAAATGAAGAAATGAAAAATATGCTAAGAAGTTTTTAAAAGAATTTTAACAATTCTCTGGAAAAAGTCATTGTAGAGAAGCAGGTCAGCACAACAGATACTCTGAGGAGGATAAAAAGAGACCGAGAAAAACCTGTAAGCAGACCTAAGTAAAAGGGACATTCTCCCAAGAATTACACCAATCTTTTTTCTTTCTTACGCCAAGTAAAACAAAGTAAATGAAAATATTTTGGAAATTCACTTTGTAAGGAATTTCAAAGGCAAGCAAAATATTTTATTTCACTAAAACTGCTCTGACCTGTAGAGAGAAGAGTAAAAAGTGAATGCAAATAATTTTATAAGTACAAATCAAAAGGCTCCTATTTGCACATACTGCTCTTACCAAAGTGTTTTCCCCCAAAGTGAAATGTCATTAAGATTGGTATGTTTTAGTCCCTTTGAGTCGAATGAAAACATTACTTTACTCAGATTCTCTTTCAAGGGAAACTTGGAAGGTATGAAAATGCTACCTAGCAGAAAATCAGGCCTAAGTACTGCTGCTGTCGCAGTCCATTAGAGGTTTTTCTCCCAAATAAATAATACTTAGTTCTACCATGTCTGCCTGGTGACTGGTCATAAGCATCTTTCATCCCAGAGAGAAAGAAATGAAGGTATCTGATCCTGAATTAAATGTATACAAACACTCCTCTGCCTGGCTCCTTGCTTATCAGACATGAAAACAGCTTACTTGTGGTTGCTTTGCCACCTAATTATCACAGGTGGAGATAGGAGCATATCCATCCTTCAGGATCTCTGTTGCCCTAATCATGCAAATGAACTTGCATTTTGGCACTGGAACTGGACTATTCCCCTAAGGTCTGAGCTGGCTGTCATTAAAATGAATTGGAGTTTTGTTACCGATTTGAATAGGAGTGAGGCCAGGCGTTAAATTCTTCCCTTCTTCCCAGCCCATCCCTCATCTGCCAGCAAGTGTCACAGGCAAGTGATGAACAGGAACTGGGAAGTTTGGGTATGGCCATTATCTTTAGCAAAGACTAATAATTTGTGTCTATAGAGTCAAAGGCAACCATGGCACATGAACAGATCCAGCCCTTGGTGATTTCAATGGGAATTATGTACCTAAATACCTCTGATAATCTTGTCTTTGGATTTAATTCAACAGCAAAAATCTTACATATCATTGCCAGCTGACGGTGCCATCCAGGCTGTGTTCTTCATGTCTCTTTGTTAAGAGTAACAGCTTTGACTACTATGTACCTTGTGCTTCCTCCCTCATCTTAAACAAATACATAAACCATAAAGAATGCAAGAATTTACACTTACACATCACTTTGTGTTGTATAGATATGATCAAATAGGGACTCTATGGCCATCCATTTAACAGGTATCCGACCCTAGGAGGAAAAAAAACAACAATGCAATTACTGGTCAGAAAATTAAGTTTCCAAGTGGAAAACCAAGGTATTTCTCTTCAAAACTGTAACGGATACTCTATCCATAACCTAATTAATTATTCAATGAAGTGAATGATTTGGCATTTCATACGAAAAATGGTGAGAAGGACAATTTTAAGATTTTTTAAAATCACCCATTCATTTCATTCCACACACTTCAGTAATCTAATTACGTACAATAAGGTGTTGGGGTTTTTTCCAGACGGACACCAGTTTAAGTCAGATAAACTCAACTCTCCTCTTAACAAAGAGCTTAATCCAAAGAGTTATATTCTTCAAACATGAATGTCTGTCTTCTAACAGGATACACCCCATTGCTTTTGGGAAATGTGCAAATGCAAAAATCCTGGGGAATGATGATTAAAGAGGAAGAGCTATCTCGTTTATATCAGGGATGATGCATAAATGGAAGCACCTAGATGTTAAGACACCTCAGGTGTGAGAACTGTACCTGGACAGTCATATTTGATTACTGGTTACTAAATTGAATCTACAAGTTGCTACTTCCCACTGGCAGAAATTCATTGATAAAATCTGAGAAATCTGCCCCAGATATTCGTGAAAATCTAGCTTTGCAAAATTTCCAAGATGTTTCATAACCTTCACAATATCACTAGCATTCATATGCCTTACTTCTTGTTCTCATGAAATTCATATATATATATATATATATATGCAGCAACTGTTTCAGTAGGATTTGAAACTTATCCTTCTTCCTTCCTCTCAATTTTTTCTTTTCCCTGTTTCCCTATGCCAGCAGACAGATGCTTGTTAGGCTCTGAAGAATACCACAGCAGTGAGTGTCTCAGAAGTAAAGAGAAAATATCCATTCTGTACATCAACACCCCGCCAAATAAAATGAAACTGCCTTTATGTAAACGCATCATTCTTAAAATACAGAGCAACTGGTATAGATCAATATAGAACACATACATCAGAAGACAGCTAAATGAACGTGGCAAAGCCCTTTTACATATGATCGTGTCTTCCAAAAGGTTTTTTTTTCTTCACAACTTATTTTGACTTACGAAACACTCACACAGACTGGCCTGAAAAAACAGGGAAAGCTAAACTGAAAATTCAGTGTCTTTTCATAACCTTTTTCATAAAATTCTAAAATTTTCACATGCAAAAATTCTGCTGGCAACTCTCTCATATTAAGTCAGAGAGGGAACCGAACCAATGCTGCTCATCTTAGAAAGAGTCAATAGAAAGTAGTGTTAAATGTCACAGTCTGGCCTGGGATTGACTTGTAAAAGTTTTGCTGATGTCAGTGACAGGTGGATGCAAACAGGCGGAAGGCAGGATTTGCCTTGCTGTATTTGACAGTATTTTTTACAAGAATAAATAAATGACAAGCCTTAACTTATCTTCTTAGTCTCAAAGTTGTTAAGCTCAAGCATTTCTTTTCAGGGAAGTAGTGATGTGACTCAACTCATCTTTCTATCAAATTTCCTTTGCACAGTCCTACAGGTGAAACGTTACCATCCGCTGAATCCTGCCACGAGCACTGCGAGCAGACAGAACTGTATGTAGGCACCTGACAATAATTTACTGTGGCAGGCAAAATAGAATTGCTTTAAATAACCTCTGGCAGGTAGCATTAGCTCCTAATCTACCCTGACCTGTGGTGTACCATTTTGATTAAGATTTGCTATCTTTCATACATTTGGAAGTATTTGTAGGAGGGCTTTTTTCAAGTCTTCTGCATAGACGTGATAATTCCTGAAATTAGGATCTTTATAGGAATTGTCTGCATTTTTCTCAACTCCTTGGGATTTTTTTTTTGTTTATAGTTTTAATTATAAATAGGAAAAGAGACAGAGAAAAATGATGGGTTTTTTTGTTTGTGTTTTCAAGCAGCGTGATGAAGAACTGGATAAATGAGAGGGCCCACCTCGTTTAAAAGTGGGCTGCCTTCTGCCTGTAAAAAGGTTAATAGTTAAAAGCTCCTGCCATGAAAAAAGGTCTCAGTCTTCTGTATTTACATTAACAAAACACATACTGTTTTTAAGCATCCTGTGTGAACTCTCTAGCCTTAAGAATAATTTATTACAGACTATTTGGCACATTGCTTTTAAAAAACAGCAGAACTCATCCTACTCTTTACATATTGTCTTGCAACTTTTCACAGGACCACAGAACTGCTGAGGTGGGCAGGGAGCTCACCCCTCTGCTGAGAGGAGCGTCGGCCACAGCAGGTTTCTTGAGACCATTTCCAGCCAGGTTTTGAATATCTCCAAGGATGGAGATTCTCTGGGCAGCCTGTTCCCATGTTCGATCACTGTCATGGTAAAAAGGTTTTTTCTTTTCTTTAAATGGAATTTCTTATATTTAAAATAGCACCCATTGCCTCTTGTCCTGTCACTGGGCCACACTAAAAGGAGCCTGGCTCTGTTGGCCTTATTCCCTCCCATCAGGTATTTATATACATCAATAAGATCCCCAGAGCCCTGTTTTCTCCAGGCTAAACAAACCCAGCCCTATCAGCCTCTCCTTGCATGTCAGATGCTCCCAGGCCTTAATCATCATTTTGTTGACGAGTCAACAAGAAGAGGTGGAAGACATAATGGTGACTTAAATATGATACAGTTTTTACACATATATACATTACTGTCCCACTGATTAAGCTCGTAATTTTCCTTCATCTTCATTTTTATTTCTTAAAATCAAGAATTATTCTAAGTTAATGAAAAATAGCTATTATCTTTTTCTCCTGTGCTTAAATCCTGTAGTATAAAGTCATTCTCTTGATTAGGTAATAATTCCCAGTACTGTTTTTAATATGTACTGTACCTTGCTCCTCTTGACGTATGAATCTTCTTCATATACATCACGGGAGAGGCCAAAATCAGAAATCTTCATTTTGCGCCCTTCTGCCACCAATACATTTCTGGCTGCTAAATCACGATGGACAAGCTTTTGGAGGAAACCAACAATAGTGTTTATGCTTCTTGAGGAGGAACCGACTGCTGACGTGTCCATCTATCACAAGGACATGCTCCCATCACGATTACGCTGCCCTACCTTCATTTCTGCAAGGTACTGCATTCCTCGTGATATCTGCCACGCAAATGAGATCAGATCCCCCATTGTTAAGGCTCTCTCGTCAGGGTTATCCAAATAACTTGAATTTCTGTTGCCATCACTACCCACGTAGCTTGGTCCTACTTTTCGACTTTCCCTGAGAAAACTGCGCAAGGAGCCGTATTTAGCGTATTCCACAATTAAATACAGCGGGCCTGAAATAAACAAACACACTGATAAGTAAACAATTAATAGATAACCATTTCTTTTTTTTTTTTTTTTTTTTAAAGTATCTTCTAATCAACATGTCGTTTTGAACAGTCAGAGGCTCCAGACACCTCTGGCCTGTACATACATGGCACTGAATCAGCCACAGAATCATAGAATATTTTTAGCTTACATCCTCTGTGCAAAGTGAGTGAGTTTCAGCCTAAATCAAAGCAAATTCAGGCTCTTGCCTATATCCCCTCATCTAGATAATTTGAGACTAAAAAAGAGACAACCTTCTTACAAATCAGATCTGTGAAACAGCCCAGCTTAGAGAAACTTTAAAAAAAAAATTAAAATCAAAATACTTTTCAGGAGTGTGTGATACTGAGCTCACAAATCATCTGCTAATTCCAGTGTTGTATTTAAGGTGCCTTTTCAGAGCACTTCGAAACATTCCGACATTTCAATCCATTAGTTTCTCCTCCCCATTATCCACATGAATAATATCCACTCAGTGCTTTTATGCTGAATACATTTGTCTGCAGTATCAAAGTCCTCCCATCCCATCCACCAATGAATTAACTTGATACTTATTAAAAGCCTGTGACTCAGAAACAATTCACTTCCTTTGGGATGAAAAAATACATTGTACTGAAAAGACAAAAAAAAAAAAAAAAAAAAAAGAAAAATCCCGCCTTGCTGGTTCATTACCTTACTAAGACTCAGAGATGACTCAGTCCTAAATTATATTCTCTGTCTACAACTAAAACTGCCACTTGCAACAGAACTGGCTGGGCAAAGAAGGCAGGCCTTTGCCCAAGGTTGCAACATGCATACTGTGATTTTAGGCTGCATAATTAGAGACTGAAAAGGAAGAGGATGTTGCGATGCAACTTCATTTAACGTGAACAGAAATTATTCAGATCAATGCACAACAATGAAAATTTGCTCCATTGCAAGTTTATAGTAAGTGTCTCTGAAAAGTTCCCCCTTTGAAATATACCTTTCAATGACTGCGGGTTTTAGCAAATATTTCACAACAAGAGGGAGACAATAGTTTTGTGACAGAGGAGGAGAACTGAGTATCAATCTAACTATCCAGCTATATTTTAACAAAAGGATCTGTAGTTGTTTTATTTTTGGGGTTTGGTTGGTTTTTTCTTCCCCCCCCGAGGGAGATTTCGTTCTCTGGCTCAGGCCTACAAAGCATTGTTTCAGTATGAATAACAATAACAATAATGAAAACCCCGTTAAACTTTAAATATAAGCCATATTTGAAAACACTTAACTGAGCATCAACATAATATAAAAATATATATTCATTGGAAGAGAATTCTTAGTAGATTGGTTTAATTTAAAATAGCTTCAGAATCAAAATCTGTACCAAAGAAAACCACAGGAAGAATGCTTAGTTACACTGAATTAGCATGTCCCTTTCCCTTCAAAGATTGCTTTTCTTCTATGTCCCTCATTTTTTCAGCTAGCAGCAAATTTAAAAGGTGCTCAGCAATTATTAAGCAGTGGTCCAAACTCATCAACAAACTGCTCTTTATTTCCTTGCTTGACGTTTTCATCTTAGTAATGAGCTTCTAATATTTACCATCTTGACTGCAGGCTCCATAGAGTTTGATGACATGAGGATGGTTCACCTGTTTCAAAAGGTTGAACTCTGAAAGTAGATCTCGCAGCTCACTCTGGGAAGCATTTTCTGCAGAAGATGTCCAAACACACAGTTGTGGTTAGGAATGCATTACTCAAGAGTTCTCTACATACTGTCTAAAGTATGAGATCAACCATTTCTCCTGGAATTAGCAAAAGGTTGGAAAACTCCATGCTTTCCCACAGGAGACAGATTTCCCCATCTCCACTGCCCTGCAGTCATTCATGTCAGACCAAGTGAATGGGACTGCTGCTGTTCTGGCTCAGTAACCTGCTATAATCATCACTCTGCCCTGATACAAATGACTACAGAAAGAGTAGGTCAGCCAAGAATCAGGACCAGAGTCTCTAATGTCTTGCAGATGCCATGAAATTATTACAGACTTTTTCTAGTGTTTTAAAGCAACTTTTTAGGGTGAATCAGTGCAACTGAAGCTTCAGAAGCATATGAAAGCCAAGGTTTTATGTTGATCAAACAAAAAAGAGCTGCTCAGTTAACTCCCATGATATAGCCCTGCTCCTCCTAAATACGTTTTCTGACAGACTAAAAATCCACTAATCGACTGGCTTACACTTGTAGCACATGTCCAGATTTAGAGTTCAGAAGCTAAACGTACAGCTCAGATTGATTTTACTGGGAGACATGTATGCAGACTTCACTGATGTCAGTGGGAATGTACGACGATATATAGCCCCAGGAGGCTTTCTTAACCTTTCAAGCATTTTGTTTTTGCAGTATTCTGACTAACAAACTTCCTCTTCGAACGCACTGGGCCTTGAAGGAGATCTTTAGCCATAAAGACACCAATAGGTCAGAGAGAACCCTTTTTCTACCTCATCCTTCATCTCCCCGACACACAGAACCTCTCTGGATAGTTCCTACAGTGTGTTATTACTGGCCAGTTGGCAAGTATGTGGTCACCTTTACTTAAGGCTAACAGAAAACAAGCTCAGCTTCTCATCTTTGGTACCATACTGTATGTTTTTTCCAGAACGGCTGTAAGCACCAAAGGATTTATTTACATATCCATTCAAAATACATGTGCTAATAGTTTTCCCTGGTCACGATAATTTTTTATTCTGTTCTACTATATGTTTGTATCGGTACTATATATTTGTATCTGCTGTATATTATATCATAGTCTGAACCTCCACTCAGACTTCAGAGTCTTCTACCCCAGGGAATGCAAGTTCAGATGGTCTCTCAGTACTGATAAGGACTACAAAAAATATGCATTTATGTAAAACAAAAATGAACATCAACTTAATGCCTATTTTTCTAGCTCTGGAACTGTGTAGCATGTACAAGAACAGCACGAAGTTCCCCATGTACTGTGCCTGTTTGTCTGCTGGAAAAATAACCTTTGATAGTGCACAAATGGAGACCATTAGCTCTGAAGCTTTATGCTGACTAATGTCTATTTACCTATTGGTTGGTGGTTCCCCCTTTAATTTTATTGTAATGAGGGCATTCGTATCATGCAGGAGGTCAGATTTAATTCATAGGAGAAAAGTGGTAATAATGGGCTGAGAAAATTATCCCTCTGTTCCTGTAAACCTCCATCCATAGCTCCAAGACTATTTTGGCTCGGCCAATTACTTACTGCTCCCTGTTCCCTCCCCAGTACGTAACGCCAAGTTGACAAAGTAGGGAGAGTCCTACCCTGGTCTGTTCTTAACCACAGATTGTGCCCATCTACACAGCTCAGGCATGAGATGTGTTTTGTGCAATAAGCAGGAAGCTTTCTCTATTAACATACCGGTATACATACCATTCCCTTTTAAAGTTCAGGCAGCGTAGAGTCCCTAATATTTGGACAAATTACCCCCTTTGCATCTGTTACAGGGAAAGAATGGGTGATGTTGGCCTAATTCAGAATAACTGTCCTTTATACTTCCTGACAGCATTATGAAGACTACTGTGGACTAATGCAATGTTTCTTATACTTGAGTTATCATGTGTTAACAGTAAAGTTAAACTGATAACAACAGATAAATATTTGCAGAACTACAAATGTTCTCCACACTCAAGTTGGAAAATGGAATTTCAGGTAACTATCTGCAATGTAATTTACATTACAAAGAGATTCATTAGAGCCTGAAGTATTACTGTAAATGTCAGTTCAATTTATTAAAATAAGGTGCTTAAAATAAAGGGTTACTCCTTCGCTTTATCAATTCTGTCAATTCTTTCCTTCATAATAGCTAGGGAAAGCTGAACGTTAAATTATCTGCAAGTAAAAGCAACTTTTTTACCACTATGTTTTGGAATCTTAACTCAGTCGCAGGTTGTTGATGAAAACGTGCTAGAAAATTGGTGACATTAAGTGCACAAATAAATATGAAATGAAATGATTACTAAGACTATTCTATTGATAAGGATATACAGGTTGTTACTTGAGTATTACAAGTAATGGTTAATTAGTCTTCACTTCTGAAAAGACTTAGTTCCTAGATTTCCTCCATACGACCTATTCTCCACTGAACCTCTTGCAATGCAGGCATGCACTTCATAATAATGTATTTATTTCTTTGGTAAAATGGTGGAATATGCAGCATCTTTGCTCTCAAGCAGCAGATGACATGTTGGTTTGTTTTTTTTAGAAAACCAACTTATATATAATAGACATGGTAGTAAGTAGTATAACATTTTCCTATGATTACAGGTTTTTACTTATAAGCAGGAGTGAATGGTTGAGGTCATTCAGCTAAAGCTAGCGGCCCAGCTAAAGGAATCTTCTGGCATCCATAAGCCTTTCTGAAGATTGCTTCCCCTCTTTGTCTCATATATTCCTAGGTGCCTGATATGTAGGGACTACACGCACATATGAATGAGTACACAAGACGGTAGAGAAGGACACAATTTTCTTTTCATATCTATTTCATCTTTCAGGCTGTGGTGAATAAATGGCCTTCTGAAGGAGCTGGTTTGAGCGTTGCCACTGACCTCCTTCACTATCACTGCATGTGTAGTGAAGTCCTTATTAGAAACCAGGCTTAGACATTAGATATGTAAAATCTATACTCGTATATATGTACATACACACATATCTGTAAAGGTGGCAAAAGCCATGCATTATAACAGCTTCCACCTGAAACGTACAGTAATATTGGAGACTTTCTACTTCAGAGGCCAAACAAAAACATTAATTTTTTTTCATGGTTTTTCTTTCAGTACAATTTCTTTTTCTATATGGGTATATTTGGGGCTGAAAACTACTGAACAGAGAAAGGGACAAGAGCTCAAGGTCTCACGTTATCATCTCAACATTATCTAGGCACACTTTTTTTTTCCCCTCAGCTTTAAAGTCTTAGGGAAAACTGAAGACACCAGAAGACAGTACTGGGCTATTCAAGCCAGTTTGGCAGAGCTCCTAGTAATTGAATAGCAGATCGGAAAGTATAAAAGTAGGTGGAATTCTCAATCAGAAAAGTAACTTAATAGGTCTGTTATGTCTCTTGACATGATTATAATGTTTTATTTCAAAAATTTTGTCAAAGAAAACTGGTTAGAAGGAAAAAAAAAATCAGGAGGTTTTAACAAGCCCTTGCAATATTTCTATCAATGCCAAACAAAACTAAATACGTTTGCTATGTTAAGCCAGAGGCTCCTTGCACATCATGAATTAGAATTTGTGGAAATAACTTATTTGGATCAATGTGATGCTAGCTCCTGAAGTAAGAAATCTGTCAGAATATAAAAGAATGCTCGAAAAAATGGAGGTTGTGATAACAGCTGGTTTTAGCTGACCTTTTACTTTCAAGCTAGCCCCTCTTAAAATCGACCCAGAGGTTACAAAAAGTAGTTTTCAAATCATTTCAGACCCAGATGTGAATGTACCTTTTAGCATTTTCACTGCCACAGTGGTATAGCCAGCTCTTCCCTTGAGTCGGAATGCTGTTGCCTTGACAACCTTTCCAAATTCTCCTTCTCCAAGAGTCTTGCCCAGAACCAGGTTCTTCCTAGGGAATTCCCACTTTGGATCTTCCTGCAGGAGAGAAAAGGAACCCTATAAGCTGAAGCAAGAAAAGGAGTGGCTAGCTGCACCCAAAGCATTAATGCTCGACAGGAGAACATTCTTCAGGAAGAAGTACACTTCGGTGTACAACGTTTGGTTGCTCTTTTTATCAATATCAGTGTGTTGCTATAAAAACTTCTGAATCTCTAGGTATTCTGAAAGTGTTTTTCCATTACCTTGAAATAACCTACTTCAAAACAGGCTGTACATGTAGTCTGTGGATAATAGATTGTATTTACAGGTCTGGGAAATCGGGTACAAATGAAACATGAAGTGATGCAGGATAAATGCTTGCTTTCAGAATCACTATCAGTATGCGACCTTGGACTTCACAGCAAAGTAAATCAGTTTCACTCATGGAATAAGGCTTTCCCTTAAGAGCTCATCAGAGACAACAAACCTCCTCTTATGAAATTAGTGCTATTAAGCCTTACGGTTGCAAAATGATGACAGATGTACAAACCAGACAAGAAATTAAAGCAAACAGAGCACAGGGTCTGTGAAGACCTCAATATCTGACATCCATTTGATAATGTTAGATAAGATTTGATGTTGCCACATACATCATATAAAGTGGCGGTGTTTCTCTACCATATCAGTCCGTGAAAACGCATCAGCTGGCAGGCATCCTGGATAGTGTGTGATTCAACACAGAAAACACTAGTTTAAGGGTACGATAGCGTGACCGGGCAAAAATCCTTAAAATGTGGGTAAAACTCACACTGCAGCTGATGCCTACTGTCTGTTTTTGTTTTAGACTTACCATTTTTGTGATATTATGGCTCACCACAGAGACTACAAACCTGCTGATGATTAGTATTTAATTGGAAAAAGTAAAACCACACTACGGTCAAATGTAGAGTTTCTAAATGAAAAAAAACATTGGCTCAAATTAGGCGTATGTTACATTATATGAAAATGTAACAAAAATAAAAGAATGTATGGTTATTAAGTATCTTCGGCCTGTACACATGATTTCTGTTTTAGTTATTTGAGTTGGGTATTTCTATGAATAGATTGCATTTCCGTAACATCTTCTGCACGCATAAACAACAGTCTTTAGGAACAAGACAGACATAGAAAAAGAGCATGCAAAATTACGTCAGGCTTACTGGTATTTTAAAGGTGTCTACAGACACCTGGTTCTCCATGGAATCTAAAGAAGGCCGGCGGACGTTAGTGGAAGAATAACTGATGGGGTAGGACTGGGCTGGGCGCCGGAACGTCATTTCCGCAGAGGCAATAGGTGGCTTTGGAGAATTCTTGTGGTAACGATGGATGAAATAGGAAGAGAGCAGCACGGAGATGATGAAGGACAGCAACACTGCCCCTGCTATGACAGTCTTGCACACATCATCACATAGTTGCTCTGTGGACCAAGAAGAGCTTCTTAGAACTTTGCTTGTTGTCTCCTACTTCTGATTTGGCAGTGCACATGACACACATAGGTGTGACAGAAACAGAACTCAAAATCATTTAAAAACCTAGAGGAAAACCAAATAGCTAATTCTCAATGAAATTTGAGAATTTGCAAATATGCCCACTGCACCTACCAATTCTTTTTTTATTTTGGACAGCAGCAGGTAATTGTTTGCCTAACTGCCTGTGTAAATGAAAGGTAGCTTGACCCCATATTCCTTATCTTAATAGATGTAGGCTACTTCTGACACTCTTTAAGACCCAGCCTACAATATATTGGTCTTCTGATACCACTTACCTCTCTGGAGACATATGAGTGAATTTTGCTTGTGGACAACAGTTTATGTTAGAGCCATTCAACCCATCAGATAAAATCTTCTTCAAATATGAATTTAATTCATTATGTCAATTGTTAGGCATTAAAGAATATTTCTCTTCAACTTTTTAGATTATAAGGAGACTTAGAATATTTCTGCTTTGTATTTAACAAAATAATTATTTCTGAAAACATTGCCTAATGCTGCAACTGCTTCTAAACTAATAGGCACTTTTTGCTCCCCATTTACTTCTTCCCCTTTTGCAGAAGCACTTTTAGTGTTTTAATTTAGAAACTAAATCTCTTTAAGCCTATGTGCCCCTAGACAGCATTCCTAGGGAGTCGCTTCCAGAAGAAACTGAGATCCAAAATACGGTCCTTGCACTGTTGTTCATCAGATAATCAGATAATCCTGACTTCAAATACATAGTTAACTTAGCTACATCTACAGCCTGTAACCCAAAAGTAAGTGGAAACAGGACAGTATCTTTCTAGAATTAAAAAAAAAAAAAAAAAAAAGGCAAGCAAAAACAAGAAGGTTTATGCTTCCTCTTTTTCTTCTTATGCCTATAGAAAATTTATGCAAAAGAATAAATTGAGATATCTTCCAAACACTTCAGTTTTAAAGATACAAAATATTTTGTGTTATACTTATTATTAGCAATTCTTTTGAAAAAAACCCCGAACAGTATTTAACCCTCATCAATGTTTTTCAAACAACTATGTAGAAGCTTTTCTGTTTAAACAAAGGTCAATGAAAAAAGTAATCCACTCCTCCTAACACGATGGGTGCTGGCTATCTCCAACATTCTGAAGCC
This sequence comes from Morus bassanus, assembly GCA_031468815.1. Classification (NCBI taxonomy): domain Eukaryota; kingdom Metazoa; phylum Chordata; class Aves; order Suliformes; family Sulidae; genus Morus; species Morus bassanus. The sequence goes on from CM062583.1 coordinate 13,588,373, forward strand.
GAGATTTTCAGAAATTATTAGGAGGCTCGAACTACTTGAAAGTAATAGATGTTTTTATTCTAATTCTCCTAGCTGTCTTTGCAAATATCAGGTGAGTCTCACTGAAATGCAAATGCTGCTGGAAATCAAAGGATGACCAACCTGTTTGTCATGCAGTAATGGATAAAAAAGAATCTTTAGCCAAGGGTAGAAATAACCCCCGTTCTGGAGATTTTCAGGCTCCATAGTAGAAGTCAAGATGCCAGTTCTTAATTAATTTTATATTAGCAGTCTCTGACCAAAGATATTGTTTATTAACATGCCCACAAGTTTAGATCATTGTATATACACAGATGGTAGATACAAACAGAGGAAAAGATTAATATGAGAACAGCAGATAACGTTTAGACTTACCCTTGATATCATCTTTCTCACAATAACAGTTCTGTCTTGGGAAGCAGTAACAAATCCCATGTCCTGATTTAATTCCAAGATTTCCAATGCCTTTCCCATGACCACCAATAATGTTTCCACCTAATCAAATACAGACACAAGCTAGCATTCTCACATGTAGTTAAAGGAAAAGGAAAAAAAGGCAGCTCAGGGTGTTCCAAGGATTTATCCTAGTACGCATCTGAAATTTGCGAGGGCACCACAGTGCAACGATAAAGACAGGGATTCCTGAGAATTAGGGGAGAGCAAATTCTGAAATTTCTGAGATCCTGAAATGAGAGGACCTTGGACTGCCTGAACATTAGTTCATTAGCCCTAATTAGCATTAATTAGCCCTGATTAGCAGCTATTCCCATTATGGAAGACTCTGCCTTCGAATTTATCAATAATAAAAATATTATAGTTCTCTTTGCATTGCATAGTTGGGATACTTTCCTAATTTCATGTACCCCTTAAAACCTTATATAGAATCCCATTATTTAATGCCAAACATCTATCTCAAATGATCATCTCATGGCTGTCCTGACCCAGTTTCCTCATAAAGCATTACGGTTCTGTACCAGTAAGGTCATCTTACATTTTAAAATTCTCCCTAAAATATCTTCTCTAGTCTACTTATTTTAGTTTCTCTCCAACATTGTCTTGGGTATTTTTTTACATACGAGATGATGCGCAGTCCAGTGGTATAGACCAGCAGTCTACAGACTTGGGTTCTGTTCCTGGTTCTGATGCCAATTTCCTCTGACCTTGGAAAAGCCAGGGTACTGTTCTAGGTATCATTTGTTCCGTTGTCAAATGGAGATCATGATAACCACATCTGTAAAATGCCATGGGGTAGTCTAATGAAAGCACTAAGAGTAAGTGCCAGGTGTAATTGATAAAAAAATGAATCTTTTGTTATCTAAAAATGTATTGTTTAATATTAGGAAAAAAGTGCAGCAACTCGTACAGAACTACTCTTGATTTCAAGCGGGAGTTCCTCACACAGAGTAACTGCAACTGCACTTCCAAGTAAATAATGTTTTTTCAGCGTATATTATAAAAATGACCATTAGTTGTGACATTTTTCATGTATAAACTGCCTTTAATTACAAACAGCATTGCATAGACAGAAACTAATCAGGTTCTGCAAGTTTAGCTACCTTTCAGAAAAATTGCCTAAACCATAAAGGTATTCAAAAGATGAACAAGTTTTTTTCAATAGTCTTCTTTTTATTTCGACTCATTTTCCTCCATCCTATCTAAGTCGATAGTAGAGTGAATGACTGTTTCTTTTACATTTCTTTCTATGTGTAACATGAATTGAGGAAGAGGATATTTTCTGGCAACGTAAAGGCAAACATCCTTTTTTAGAAGAAGTGAAACAGGGACTTGAGTATATAAGCAAAGTAGACAGATTTTGAGCATCTTTCTAGAGAGGCCACACCTACTAAATTATATGCAGCTCATCTGGTTAATTTTGGAAGAGGCTGTGCTGAGTAACTGCCCTTTGAGCTGACACTTGTTGTTTGAGGAAGCATGGATGTTCCCAAAAATTCTTGATTGTCCCCCCACCAGCCAATTTTCTCTGTTGTGAAGAGGTGATGAAATAAAGTTTCCATTAGCCACAGAAAAATCATATGTATTTATCTATATCTGCCTATGTTTGAAGACCTGGTAGAAGGGGGAAGCAGGGGATGAGCAGGTCCTATCTAAACTGTTACTGAGCGAGGGATTTGAAGAACAAAGGGTTTTTACACAGCAGGGAAAGGAGAAGTACATTTTCACTGCAGGTGTACACTAGAAACACAGAGCTTCTTATAGGCATTCCAGAGACCCAAAAATGTATTTTTCACCAAAAAGGGGGAAGTAGTGAAATTCCAAGAATTACCAATATGGTTTTGAATTGTGTGGTGTTTCACAGGCTCCTGTTTTAAATCATCAGCTGTTTCCATTGCCCTGTGGTGGGAAAGAACTTTCCTTGCTTCAAGGTCATTTGGAAAAAGGAAGAACTGTGGCCCTAACCCACACAGCACACAAACTCCAGAAATTCAGAAAGTAAAAACACTGGTTCTTGGACAAAATCAAAGACAACATCCAACTACCGCTGAAAACAAAGACAGGCGACGCAAGGTAGAAGCCTAAGCACTATATTTTTTTTTACATTACCAAAAAGCCAAAGTTCAGAGGAACCTACAAAGATCAGTCATTTACAAATGTTTAGCCAGATTCACACACTACAACCAGCCCTGAAGCAGTTACTTCCTACAGGAAAGCGTCTTGCTTAGAATGCAGTTAGGTTGCCTGTATTTGATAGGCACAGCCACAGCACCAGTTGTTTCAGCTGAGTTCCCTTGAATGCAATACTCATAGTGTTAGTGTGAGAAAGCAATTTCGGGACTCAAGTACATAGCCATCATAATGATAGATGAATTATAAAAGTAAGTATTTTAGCAAATCTCTGTACTTAAAGAACATTCTTGATCTTAAAGTGTCTGGGGCTTTCTATTTATTGCTTGCCATTCCCAAAGAAATGTCCTCTGCCAGTAGAAGCTGATGTAATATACTCCTGCACCTCTGAGCTCCCAAAACACACTCATTTCTTTGCCTGTAAATATACTGCTTTTGGGCACCAGCCCAGGTTCTGAATTGCATCAAATCATGTATAAAATTATCCAGCTCAGGCGTTAAAAAGGCATACATAACATCTTGAAAGCTTGTCTTACTTGCCTGCTTTGATTACCTAATAAGACAGTATTTCTTTCAGGCTTCCGTTGAGCAAAACATCTGATGCTGCATATGTTGCACATTACATGTTTTAGTATTGCAGCCTCTGGCACAGATATTTCCACTTTTAAAATGGCAACTGATTGCGGTTATTACCAATAAAGAATTCTTTTCAGATGATTAGAGAAGTTACTTGCATTCACTTCAAGCATTTCTGCCCCTTTAAGGATTGTTTTTATGCACTCTGATGAAATAATTATCCTTGTGATAAAAGTAATTTACAATACACAATCACATTATTGCATGCAAGAAGTACAAAGATGCCTCTTCATTCATTCTTTTTATAGAAGAACATAAGTCCTAGCCTGTAAGAAAATGCTAGTTCCTCTAAGCCTCCATTTTAAAATGTAAACTTGGAGTACGCAACGTCAGAGCCAGAAGAATTATTCAAGAAACATCTATGTCTTTATTCCTGAATTAGATACTGCTAGATAAAAAAGATCCACTTAAAAATTACCATCTCCTAGAAGACTGAAATTGCTCAAGTGCAATACACTTTTTCTAACCTTTATATCTTCAGGGTGATTGTGAACTTGCAGGTATGAGCAGGTATGACTGGAATGTAGAAAGATGTGTTCAAGAAAAAACACAAATGCATTTCAATTCTTCCTTCATAAAAGCTGTTCATATGAATCTCTGCCTGTATCTTCAAATAGATAAGGCATTGGATCATTTTGATTGTCACCTGTCAAATAAGGCCAGGTGCATTTCCCCAAATGATCCCCAAAAGCATGTTTATTTTAAATTGGAATTGGTTTCTTCTTACTTATTTAAACTGGAGTCAAATAGGCATGGTTTCTATCACATTGTGCTAAAGTTTAGAAATAGGGCATTAACTTGCCTAAAACTTATACCTGTTTCAGCAAATCCTCCACTGAGAAACACTGAATTAGCAGGGGGAGCAGAACGAGAATTACTGAGAAAACTTTATCTTTCCATCACTGTCAGCCAATAGGTGTTGGCTGACTGGCTTAAAAAAGAACACGATTAGTCCCCATAACCTCAACTCTCTCGTATGATTCAAATGCAGGTATGACAACGCAAAGATGCTAACTATTGTGAGCTTGTAAAGCTTGTATCTGGGATCAGGAAAGTGGAACTTGAACAGCGATCAGCAGTGACACAGAAAAGCCCATCCTAAAGCACTTCCGTACTTGTGCAGTCTTGGGGGCACACAGCCGGATCTTTGCTCTCAATCACATCACAGGTGCCATCTGGACAAGTCTTGATACTTGGGGTGCACGTGGAATAGTTTGTGGTGATCCCTGTTAACACAGAAACAGACAGCTGCACAAATACCGTGAGGCTTTGAAGGAAAGCATGTTGCATCTTCTCAGTGCACGTTGACACACCAAAGCACAGGTTACTTTTCTTTTTAAAATAAACCTCTGTGAATATAAATACCATCTGCTAAGGTAACTGGCAAGACAACAGCTAAAAGCAACTGGAAGATATATATTTTTCGCTATGTTTTCTGCTTTTGACAGCCCTTTGGGCACGTCACTTGCGGTTACAGTGAGTATTACTTGAAAAAGGGCTAGTTGACCATTTTGAGACTGAAGAGTGGCTTTCACAACTAAGGATGTCTCTACACAATTTCACACGTACTTGAATATGAAGGTTACAAGTAGTCAAAGAGAATTCTTGATACTCATGCAGTTTGAAGGGATAAAGCATCGGCACAGAAGCATTGTTCTGGAAGAGTTAAGAGTACTGTCACCAGTCAGATCTGTGCTACAGACCACAGAAAACGGAGACACAGCTTCTGTGCTCACTGTCTGCTGGGGCATACCTGCTCAGAGGCTCATTGATATGTTCCAAACTCAATTCATGGTCACTGCATTGGGTTTGCATGGCAAGGTTTTGGTAGCAGCGGGGGCAACAGAGGTGGCTTCTGCGAGAAGCTGCCAGAAGCTTCCCCCATGTCCGATAGAGCCAATGCCAGCCGGCTCCAAGACGGACCCACTGCTGTCCAAGGCCGAGCCCATCAGCGATGGTGGTGGCACCTCTGGCATAACATATTTAAGAAGGGGGAAAAAAAAACCCTGTGCAATTGCAGCTGGAGAGAGAAGCATGAATATGTGAAAGGAACAGCCCTGCAGACACCAAGGTCACCGAAGGAGGAGGGGGAGGAGGTGCTCCAGGTGCTAGAGCAGAGATTCCCCTGCAGCCCGTGGGGAAGACCATGGTGAGGCAGGCTGTCCTACAGCCCATGGAGGCTAACGGTGGAGCAGATATCCACCTGCAGCCCGTGGAGGACCCCACACCAGAGCAGGTGGATGCCCCCAAAGGGGGCTGTGACCCCATGGGAAGCCCATGCTGGAGCAGGCTCCTGGCAGGACCTGTGGCCCCGTGGAGAGAGAAGCCCCCGCTGGAGCAGGGGAAGAGTGTGATGAGTCCTCCCCTGAGGAGGAAGGAGCAGCCCAGACATCGTATGATGGACTGACCCCAACCCCCTGCGCCGCTGTGGGGAGGAGGGAGAGAAATCGGGAGTAAAGTTAAGCCCGGGAAGAAGGGAGGGGTGGAGGGAAGGTGTTTTAAGATTTAGTTTTTATTCCTCATTACCCTGCTGTGATTTGATGGGCAATAAATTAAACCAATTTCCCCAAGTTGAGTCTGTTTTACCCATGACGGTAATTGGTGAGTGATCTCTCTCTGTCCTTATCTCGACCCACGAGAGCTCGACCCTCTGTCCAGCTGAGGAGGGGAGTGATAGAGCGGCTTTGGTGGGCACCTGGCGCCCAGCCAGGGTCAACCCACCACAGTTGCAGAGATGATCTTGCAAGCCATAAGTCACCCATTCCACTTACACTGCTGCAAACCCAATTCACTATCTGCTGTTTTACGTATCGTGTTCAACATCACCAGGGACAAGATCAAGAATGACCATTCCAACTTCACCTCATTTTCCTTCCTAGCGCATGTTTCATTCGGGTACTAGGATTAATTTTTTTAGCCCCAGCTTCTGTGTAGTTCACTCTACCATGTTGTCCACCCAGTATAAATGATTTTATATCTATGGAAGTCAAATGCACAATTCTGACTAAACAGAAGCCTGATTTCACACAACAGAAACGTACCTTTTCCACTCCCCTGTCTCCACTGGCATCTTCCTGTTAGCACTCCCAGGCCGCCACACTCTTCACATTCAGCATGGTGCTTACTCACAGCACAAGAGTCAGGGCAGTCCTCCTCTTTTTTTAAAACTGTTGGGAAGAGTGTTTGCTGTCAGTGCAGGACAAGGGAGATGAATACACAAGCAAGTCAGCTCAAATCAGAAGGAAAAGTCCATTCTTAGGGGTAGATAGGAAGGAAAGAGAGATGAAGAAAGGAGAGAAAGACTAAACACTGAGTGACCCAACTATCAGTAAACTTAGATAACAATTAAAGAAAAGTCCAGGTGTTTCTTTTCTGTGAAATAAAAGACACACATGATGTCATGGTTATCTTTGCTTGAAGGCACACTGTCAATGCCTAGAACTGTAGAAATGTGCTAACATACTGATTAGAGTAAAATAGGGACCATAGCTTCATACAAAACTTTTAATTTAAAAGGAAAACACTTAGTCCTTGGGCTAATGCAGTAGTAGCCCAGAGAGCAACAGCTAGGAATGTGTGATTTCAGACACTACAAGGCTCTTGTGAAACAAAAAGTCCACTGCAGGCTTTTGTTTCTTCTTCACCCCATTCAGTCTTGGCACAGGAGTTGTGATATGATACAAGGGAACGGAAGCAATTGTAAGGTTCTGCACAAAGTGTGATATGGTTTGGAGAGAAATTATTACCCTCCCAGTGTAATCCTCCTCGACTGTGGCTGTTGTAGAGTACTTCCTAACATTCTGCCCTTATGAACTTTTCAGCAAAATGAAGTCAATGCAATTGCTACATGAATATTAAGCACAAAAATTTTTAAAAGAGGAAAAATTGGAGTGAGAAGTGGGGAGAAATTTGATTGAATAAATATACTTAGGCCAGAGATTTGTGGTTTCATAAATATATATATACACACACACACTTTTTTTTTTCTTTCATAGGAATACGTGAAATACAAAATAAAGGTCACATAGACACACAAAAAAGATTCTTCTAAATCAAATGTCATCATGAACAATAGGGATTGCATATGATACACCACCTTTCTGGGTATTAGTTCTTCCGACAAATACCTGCTACAGGCAAGTCTGATTCAGAGCTCAAAATGCAAACTTTGCAATCTGTATCTTGTAACTCAGACTCATTTTCATTGTTAATGCCATCAGTTTATAGATACCCTGCTAATGCATCACCTCATAACTCTTGTAAATAGTTCTAATTGACTCAGGTACTTACGGGTTCCTTCCAATACAAGAGTGAGGAGGGTTTTGGTATGTTTCCTGCTCTGCTTGTCTGTAGCTTGAACAGTGTATTGTATTTCCTTGCATTCGGGTTTGCGTAGCACAGAGGAATCATTCACATAAAGGCTTCCCCATTTGTCTTCTCGGCCTTGCAGTATGCTGACAGGATAGCAGCTTCCATTGGGGGACAGCAGCTTGTAGGTGATGTTCACACCACGGAATTTCATACAGTTTTCGATGCAGATTTTTCCTATCTAGGCTCAAACACCAACAAAGAAATCACAGACAACAGAAAAACAAAACTATACATCAAAAACATTCTGGGCTTCCCAAAAATATCTGAAAGACAATTGAGCTTATTACACCTTGCAGAGTTCAGCATTTATCTTGGGTTTACAGATTTGATTTTTTTACTATCAATGCAGTACGTAAATGCTTCAGATGTGTTTTATTCTCAGTGAAAATGAGAGGTAAAGCATTACCATTGTCTTCAGGCTAACAGTGGAAATGCAAAAAGCCCTGACCCAGCGACTCGGTGATATTTGGTGCCTCCTGCTGATGGTCAGCAGTGTGCAGTAAGAACAAGACCCTGTGATTTGGGAAGGTCTGAGTTCAGTCCCTGCTCTGTCCCAGGCTGATCAGTGAGAAAAACTTCAGTTTTACTTGAGAAAGCTAACAGCTTAGCATGAACAAAGCTGAGACTCTTTTCAAATAAGACAGAAATAGAAATTGCTAATACATAATTTTCATAATATTCCAGTCAAAAAGTTTCTGGCCAGCAGAGCTCTCTGAAAGCCTTAAAAGTACTAAGAACCTCATTGTTTCCCATTTGCAATTTCTGAAATGCTTTTATCTAAAAATGAAAATATGTTGGTTTGCCATATTTGAACTCCTGCCTGCCAAAATATCTATGCTAGAGCGCTCTTCAGTCTGAAACAATTTATCTAAGAAGCAAAGGAACGTAAAGCCCTGTCTCCCGTCCAGCTCCTACAGGAACAGATCCAAAGCTCACTTTGGTTTTTCCATTTACAAGAGTGGGATTCAGATCAGGTCCAGAGGCATTGGCTTTCCTTGCAGCGAAAACCACAACGTGAAGGGTGGAGTGTTATTTAAGGGAACTTGGTGATGGACCTTTTTCATATGCTGCAGTTATGATGTGTTTTCAAGTAACACCACTGCTGGTAAAAGCATATTGGTACATCTTGGTTACAGCATTCTTATTAAAGAATGTTAAAAAAAAAAAAAAGTTTTTTGTACTAAGACCTCTTCCTATGAACCTGGACTATTTAAAGTCAGAGAGGAAGCTTCTGCAGTCCTAGAAGCATACTTTGTCATAGGATAAACCCACTTCATCTAACTTATTCCCATTCATATCACTGATTGGTCGCAAGGCACCATTTACTGGGGCTTTTGGCTGGGTTTTTTTGGTGGCAGGATAACATACAAAGACTATTTATTAAAGCAATCAGAAGCTATGCCATTTCTTCCATGCTGTCTCCTCTCCACAGCATGCTGGGACTGGCAGGAAGAAAAAGAGGTAAAGACAAGATTTCAACTGTTCCTAAACTCTGTAGAGATACAAGGTCTAGACAGGTCCCTTTCAGAACCACGTCATCTTAGCTTTGGAGCTGCGTTGCAACTGGCAGTGTTTTGCAAGTGCTTAAATGATATTTCTTTGAGGTAGTAGAACATCATGATGATGTTCCATGGCATTAATTTTTATATTGAGTAGATTAAACTGTCCTTTCTGCCTACTCTGTCATAACTGCTTTTTCCAGGCACCTTTTTGACCAACAGAAATTTCCTGCAAATGGGATAGAGAAGACCCCATAAATTCGGGGTCCCTGAAGAGCAGATTATCCTTCGAGTAGCGCATGGGCCAGTTTTGCTTTCTCTGTATAATTTGAGGAGAAGCTAAGAATGCCCCCCTCGAGAAGTTTCTGCAAGAAAGATGGGCTTTCTCTTTTGGCCTGGTTCCACTAGGTAAAGCCCAAGCTTGTAACTTTGCCCTGCACCGCAGGTTCTAGGGTCAGCACAGCTCTCAGATGCAGCAGAGCACAGCACCAGGGGAAAGAGGTAGAAGCAGCCAGTTCCTCTTTCTCATGAGGAGGGTGAAAGAGAGCCTGGTAATCAGGATTAACATCAACATACAGGGGAGGAACCTACAAATGTGCATTTTGCCAGACACGCAATAGTTAACACAGAAATACCATTATCAGAAATAGGAACAGAAAAATCCACCTTTTGAGCTCCAGACTTTATTAAAGTCTGGATAATGCTAATGCTAATGTTCCTCTTCACTGAATTTCAGGGACATTGGGACATATAACCTCTCTAAAAATCTCAGCCGACGTTATTCATCATTTGTCTCGGTAAATGTCAATAGAGCTTTAAGTCCTTTGATAAGTTAAATGCCACTGGGCAAGCCTGTACCGTCAGGCCACGCTTCTGTTATTCAATTCATTTAGCTGCTCAAATAGACAAATGGCATCAGCCCAGCAGTTAATCATTTCTTCACGCTCTTGTGTTTTCCTTAGGGCAAGAGACCGTTCAGCCTTCATATTGATTTGGCCCAGTACTTTTCCTTACTGCTCTGGCACATCACAGCTAATTATGCAGTCGACTTTAATAATGTGAAGTGCTGAGGACTAAGCTGCTTCCATTGACTTGTGCTCCGACATGAACCTGAACACACTGTAAATTCAAACCCAGCCTCAGAAGTAAGTGGATGACAGTAACTGATCGAGACCGTCTCCAAAGCCAGGGTGAGTTTTGCATTTTGCTGGACAAGAATCAGGACAAAATCTCTTTGTGAATTTGTGTTCAGGCAGCACAAAGAGAGATCTCTTCCCACAGACTTGGAGCCCTTCTTGCCAGAAACAGTTTTCCCTGCTACTACTGCCACCCAGTGAAACTGCACAGTTAGTGGGAAGCACCATTGATCCAGAAACCCTAAAATTCCCTTTCAGATGTTTGACTGTCCTGACAACATGCAAAACCAGCAGCTTTAAAAGTTAACTGGTTTGGTTTGGTTTTTTTTTTTATTTTGCATTCTGGAACTAGAAAACTATATACTCCCAGACTTCAAACAAATGCGTTCAGGCAATCTAGGGTATGCACAGATAAACGTGGTTTAACCAAATTTAATTTGGAATTAATTAATTTTTCATTATATTATTGCATGCCTATACCTATATGTAAAATCTGTGTGTATCTGTATACCTATACACACACACACAAAAATCAATTAATTCATATATATTCATACACACCTAACAGTTAAGTTTCCACACTTTTTAAAAATTAGTCATGCTGTGACATACACACAGTTGGGGCCCATTCCTATATGTAAGAGCTGGACTATGAGTATCTTACACACCTATGCTGTTATTTCTTTTAGGTGGAAACCCACTGATTTCACCCTATCTCCAGGCAAGGGTTTTTTTACACCTCTGAGAATAAAGCTTTCACAATCTGGTGCGACAAAAAACCCAAACCTAACACCAAAAATATTGTGATCTTCACAAAAAGCACAGAATATGCTCTGAAGTTTCTAATGGACTGCAAACTTAAAACTTGCAGCCACAAGGCATCACAGAATGTCATAAAGAAGTAGCTTTTTGTAGGGAGCCCGCTGTGTGAGCACACTTGGTAGCTTTTTGTTATTTAGGCTATTCAGTGCAGACTACGGGTAAAACGTCCCTTGACTAAGCAGTAGCATTATTGGTCGTGTAAGGCCTGTTCTGTACTCTGAAGAGCTATCAGGCCATAGTGCATTTCATCAGATTAAATATAAGAACACACAATATATCTAAATTCCCTTTTTCTTTCTTTTTATAGTTAGCCGGAGGCTTAAAGATTAATAAAACTGAATTCTTCCTTAGAAGTCTTCTAATGAATTGGTTTTCTCTGCAATTGGGATGATCGTATTTCAGTCTCAATCCTCCTCTCTGCTACGAATACAGCAGCAGTTTTACAGCTTTATTTAGTTATGAGGTATGCTTTCCAGCAGCTCCCCCAAAATGGCTCATCACTGATGTTTTTAATATTCACTTTCATAGCATTAATTATATTGAACTAGTTCCTTATTAATGTACATGTTCCATAGGAATTACATTGTAATTTTTACCTGATTAATGCCAACCTGTTCAAAAGTGTTTCTGGAAGGCATTATTAATGGCAATAGTGGTGATTAAGCTAAAATGAGGGTTAAATTAGGAAATACATTAATTACTAACCAGCCATTATCTAGAGAAAAGCCATTAACATACTGGAATATGCAGAGCTGGGAATCCAATAGCTGGGACAAATTTCTTTTTTTGCCCTTGATATTTTTCCAGTCATTTATGCCTAAGCCGCTCACGGTTGCAAGTCCTTCTGTCTCTATTTCTCTCTGTTAATACTTCCATGTGCAGCCCCCTCTTCTGTTATTGTGTGATGGGAGAGCTAGTGTCCAGTCTACCTGCTATCCACTGCATCCAGCAACAGTCATACTGACATCACATTTTTCATCAATACTACTTAAAACAGCTACAACCAACACTTTAACGCACCTTGCCCCAGTGATTATCTACTGAGCTCTGTCTCTATCAGAGAGTAAAAGTATAATTAACACAGTTCTTACTTGTGCAAAACGTTCAGCATTCCTGTTCACTGTGAACAGGTAAGTCATGTTCGAAAACTGAATGCTGACAGGGAGGATGGAAACATTGAAATGAAGCATCACCGATCTTTCTGGGCCATGAAATTCTGTGTCATTCACCAAAACATCCAACGGGAAGGAACGATGCTCTGTGACCGAAATACTTTTATTCAGTACCAGTTCTGCAAAAGAAAGGATTAGTCTATTACTGACCCACATTATCTGCAAATGTATATTTTGATACTGCAGTCCCAAGGAAATTATATCAAAATTATACATATCAAAGTTAATCCTAACAGGAAACAGAAGGTGAGTTAAATATGAAAATATGCTCCTATGAAGTTCTGCTCTGTGCCATTCACAACGTTTGGAGAGGTCCTCTTCCCTTCTAACTGCCCTGCTGAGAATCCTACAATCAGAACCTCTTGCTTATCAACATGCACAACATGTTCTCGTACACTCCCTATCCCAAGGATGCACAAACTCCACGTTTTCAGTACATGTTTAAAACTCAGTGTTTGCTCAACTTGAAATTTCTCAGCTTTCTTTGGCTCAATATTTACAAAATGCTTGGAAAAGTTCAAGAGCATATTGGTCAATTACTAACAAAAAACTTCTCCTTTATTTGAAGAAAGAGACCTTACTGTACTCATGTTGAGTTCCCCTCACTTGGCTGCCGTTTGGGCTGAAGTGGATTTCATCGAAGATGTGCTCTACCCGAAACGTTTCACTTATCCAGGGGTCATCGGTAATGATGGTTCCTGTGTATTTCTTTCTGCTGCTTTCAAGGGGATAAATAGGTGTGGTGTCTGCATCGTATACAGTTAGCGTTGCAAGGACAGTTCCCTAGAAGGAAATAATAAATGACATTGCTGAATGATCTTGAAGCTTTCTTCTCCTGATACATGTTAAGAGATAGAAATATTGGTCAAATAAAACCTTACAGCTTTCACTCAAGCCCACTTTCATTCAAATTCATTTTAAGCTTCAGGTCACCACTATTTCACACCTATTTGGGTCTGAGTTAGAAGCTTAAAAGAAGGTGGCAGTGAAAAAGAACTTGTCATATAATCATGTGAGTCTGCACCTAAATACAGAGCTAAACTTTTGAGGTAGGAAATGAGTGCACATGCACAGCTCTTGATTTTTTCCTTCCTTTTTTTTTTCCTTTTTAAAAAAAAATATCGACGTTATTCTACAATAGTACTACAAACCAGGTAATACTATGCACTTAAAAGACAAGAAAATACATTGACAGGTCAAACTCATTACCTGAAATGACAGAATTGGCCTGGGTTGGCTGTCTTCTGCTTAGTCTGATAGATTGCTGTTCTCTACATGGACACTGTAGCCACAAGGCCTTTAAAATTTTTATTAGCAATTCTTTTGTTTCAAGTTCGTTTAGTTACTAGAAAAGATTGAAAGTTTCCAAATATAATGCTTTTTGTCCACTGCAAAACGACAGTGAAGTTCACTGTGTTCTGAACGCTTTGCAGGCATTTAATTTCAAAGAGAACATTTTACTTTATAAAACAATTTTATGAGACCTTCACTTTCTATCCTCCAGAGCTAAATCAAACTCCCAAATCTCAACGTTTTCAAAAGTAAAACGGAATTACTTTATGGCCAAGCAAATGTGTTGTGTTCACAGGTGTCGTGTCAACACTTGTTCTAGTCGGGAGGTGGCAGCAAACTCCCAAAATAATTCTTTTCCCTTCCAGACACAAACATGAGCAAAATATACTTTGAAGGGAAATTTGACTGCAAAAAAATGCCGCTGTTGTGAAACAGAAGTCCTCTCACAAAAAATGCATCATTTAGGCCCCAGAAAAAGTGCCTTCTCTATACCACTGCCTTATAAAGGGTTGATGCTCCGGTGGGAAGAGCCAAAGAGCCCACCTGTATACTTCTCTTCTGAAGGAAGGAGGGGTGTGTGTGTGTGCAGGGGGCAGACACAAAGACATCCAGGGCTTTAGACCTCTTGAAAGATCACCTTGGGGCTGTAAGGGAAAAGGGGGAGGGCACCAGCAAGGGCCTGGAGCTCTCCCTTAACAGCCTGACACTGGAAACTTTAACACCTTTGCAGGTGCGATGTTTGTCTGCAGCAGGTAACCGCTCCTCCTAACTTTCTGTTAACTGCTTACAGCATCCTTGTAGATGTTCTGAATGTAGTTCTGATATCTTATATAGGTTTGTATATATGGGGAGGATACACACATACACCTGTTCTAACAGCTCTCGATTTTAGTCCCCTGGGGGAAGCAACCTCGTAACAAACAGAGCAGAGCTCAGTACGGGGAGACACAGTGATCCTGACCGCAGTCCTAGCAACAGTCCATCCTGACCTCAGGGACTGCTAACGCTTCTTTACACTGTTTAAATCCTGACCCAAACTCTTCTTTCTTTGGGGTCCGAATAAAATATAACCCAGGGGGGAGGAATTCTACAGACTGAGTGCTTTCCCAGTCACAGCTCTGAGGAGCACGGTGTGCTCACGTGCGTGATGCTGAGATCCATTACCCAGAGCATGGCGTTCCCCAGTCATCACATCTCCCACCGCTGCACTCCTACTTCAGGGACCAGGCAAAGAAGAACATTACCTCTTTCCTGTTGAACTCCACGACAGCATCTGTAGTATCAGTGCCATTGGGAAGGAAGGGAGGAGAGTCATCCTCATCTAACACATTCACCAGGAAGGGCACCTCGACCTGCATTTCCCTGAAGCCCTCTCTCACGGTACATTTGGCAATCAGCTCATATCTCTCTCTCTCTTCTCGATCCAGGCGCTGCGTCACACTCACGCCGGTGGTGTTCTCAGTGTATCGAAAGGGCATACCTTCAGCTGAAAAACATAGCCACAGCATAAATAGGGACAGTCACTTCCCATTACAGGACTCTGATAGTTTCTTCTTTAATACTCTTTTGCAATCCAGTAAATCCATTTGGACATCATGACTGCATGATAAAAGGCAGACTCAGAAGTGAAACAGAAGGAAGTTGTGGGGCTATATTAGGGTAGGCAGAAAACATGGAATAGATGGGAAGATCCTGCAGTCTAGAAGAAGCACAATTTAAAGCTCAGGATATCCCCAATCTGCTCCAAGCAGGTGCAAACTTCTAAAAACCATCTTTTTTCCTTAGGGTAGGAGATAGACCTTCCCATCCTCTCTGTATATCTCAAAGGCAAAATCTTCAGGCTCAGTTCATTTTTTGCAATGGAACTCCCTTTATTGAACCAGTCTAGGGGATCTACTACAAAAGAGATCGATCTTAACAGTGCAGCTGTTTACATCTATTGCTGGTAGGTGAGTGGCTCAGTTCTGGTTTTACCTGCCAGCAGTTTGTAGGAAATGCTGAGATTCTGACACAGATGATGAACTGAGGGTAACTGGAGCTGATGAAATGTGCCAGGTGGTTTATTCTCTTTGATGTGAAAGGAGAGATCCATTTCTGTGAAGCAAAGCTGCCTTGCTGTCAGGGAACTGCAAGCTGGTGCAGTAGCATTGATCAAGGAGAGAAAAACCGTGGTGCGCGTAGCAGAGTCGCATTCCTTCTCTTGGAAAGGGTGGGATGAAAGGAACACATACAGCATCACCTTTGATAATGGCATCCAGTTTCCTACAGCTTCAGAAAAAACACACCAGAATAAATATTTTAAAGAAGACAAGTCAACATTTCTTTTACCCATTTTGTGCTCTAGTCCATTATTCCACAAACCACCATATAGTCCTATTAGGTAATAGAACAATTCTTGAATACATCATGTGCTGGTTGGAAGACTTTTAATATTAATCTTAATAACCCCAGTAAGCAAAAAAGCTATAGGTGGTACCACCAGTTTTACATTGTAGAACCTCACAGAATATCAGCATTCTGTCTGTAAGACACTGACATGAAACAGGTTACTGTCAGTAACCAGCTTTTTAAGAGGACTGGTCATTGGAGGGACTAGTGCAGCGTGGGGTGGCAGCAGGGAAAAAGAACACGCAAAATGGCAATAAATATTCAGGACAGAGCCACAACAACTGCTAACTGTCATTTACGTCACAGTCTTCTGATAGTTTATACCAGTTAGGGCTAAGCCCAAATTGTTTATGCTTAGAGGACAAACTGTTTCATCATTTTGGAATATAAAGAGCTGGTCAAAAGATAACATAGAAGTTAAAATCAACCTGTGGCATCTACTAATAAAGCCTCAAGCCTTAATTATTTTGACTACCTTGCACTGACTACAGGCAGAATGATAGCACCTCTGTAACACACCTAATTCACTTGAAGAGATGATCTAGGTCACTTCGATCCACATGAACAAAACAAGACTCTCAAGTTCTGGATAGCTGTTCTTCCTTTGTTCAGTTACAAACAGCTATCTGATATTCAAGAACACCGAGTACCAAAAATGCAGCGAAAACGGGTGAGATGTCAAGCACTCAGCACTTAAAAAACAAAGCAGTAAGTGTCTGAAGTTGAACATTTAAACATCAAGGCGCCTAAGTCAAAGGGTAGTGTTGATATATGGCTCTTACAAACTCAAGGCAGTTACTACAGAGTCTCTCCAACAGCAGAATTTCTGCAGCTGATCACAGCGGTGTGCCATTATCTCCTCACCCATTTCCTCCTGCACCATCTAATGATACCTCATTTCCTCATAGATCAAAATCACCAAAACCAATTTAGTGCGAGAGCATAAAAGAAGGGGAAAAAACTGAGGTAATTCACTTCTGTAGTTCAATAGTAAGCTTCTCTAACAAAGCCGAATCTCAAGAGAGGGAGAGAGGTACACTTAACCATTTCTTCCAAGAGCTGTTTGGTGCTACGTGCAGATGTACTTTGTGAATCCACATTACCAGAGTTTGAGGCCCATTTATATAAGAGTTTGAACTAATCTAACTTCATTGGTCTGGGCACTAAGCACCCAGCATTAACACAGTGGAATTGGCTTAATCTGCATCAGTACATGAACAAACTACAAACCTCAATGTAAAGCTGTGAATTATGCAGCTGTGAAATGCGTAAAAAAATATTTCAAGTAATGCAACTTCCCCACCATACTGGAGTCCACAGTGTGAGCAACTGGATCTGTTCCAGGTCAGCATTTGCTTTGGTATATGGTTCCCTGCATTTGCTGTGGGTTTCGTTGGGTCTAGTCCCTTGTTTAAAAAGGGCAGATGTGTTTTTTTCCAAATCTGATGCTCATATGCTGATGGATAAATTTCATGATCTGAATCTACTTTCCTTAACAACAGGTACTTCAACAAGAAAAGCTAGTCTTCTCATACTTACACAGCATGTTAAAGTCTTCTCTATCCAGGCTTTTGCTGAGGTAGAGAAGTCCTGTTTTTTCTCTGATTTGAAACCAATGATTTTCATGGGATCTTGCTCGAGAAATGATGAGATTCTGGCACAGGTGAAAGTGGGCCACTTCCCCATGTGAATCCCTCAAGGCATGGATGCGCAGGAGCGGCGTACCTGCTGGCTGATCAAGGTAGACATTTTCCGAGTACTCTTTCCTGGGGAAGTAGAGACCAAAGGCAGCTGCAAAGGAAGGCACACAAGAGGGGAGTTGCTCCCAGTTAAATGATTTTTGCACTGGCATTTTCTTAAGAGATGCATTTCCAAAGAACCAAAGGCTTCGTTTTCTAAGGATTAAAGCAGCATTAAAAGAGATGTGGAAAAAGGCAGATCCTCATCTGGTGTAAATAAATACAGTTTTACTGCACTCAAGCCAGGGACATAGCCACCAAAAATTTGGCCTATAGTTTACATTCAAGTTACAGAATCATCTGTTTTTTGAAACCAAAACTGCTTCACTGAAAACACAGCCCAGTTAAGCAGAACGCTTAATGAAGCTCTGCTTGCCAAACTTTACTTAAGTTCATATCTGGAGCTCTCAGCTATCATTCCATTATCTCACAGATGATATTCAAAGAAGGAAAAACCCTTTGATGAAATCACACACTTTAGAAGCCTAAATACCCTCTCTGTTGAGAGGAAATGGAAATCTATCAATGGCTCGCACGCTTTTCCTTGGGTTACATAAGATGTCTCTTACATAGGAGTCCTTTTGTGGCTCCCTCCCTCCCTAAACAGGCCAGCATGATACTTATGGTACAGAAAATGGGAGTTGTTTAAATAAAATTGATATGAAAGTCTCATAAGTATTTTAAATGTGACTGATGGGAAAGCTGAGAACTGACTTGCCTGAAACGGGCAGGGAAACGTAAATTTATTTTTAATACAATAGCTGTAACTGACCCATTGTTCTCCGATTTTTTCCCCCCTCTGACACTGCAGACATTTACATTTAGTAGGGCTCCACTGCCCCTTGATGCCTGTTTCTTCAGCTGATCTCATCTTACCAGGTCACTTTGCAATGGCCTCTCTACCCCTTTCCAATGCTTCCCTTCCAATTCTACTGCTTGCAGATATGATCACAGCAGAATGCTTAACGAGCAAGGAAGGTACAAAGTGATGATCATTACATGTATGTGCACTGAAATACTGGAACTCTCACTCTTGTACTTCACCTGCAGTGACAGTCAGTACTTGCTCCCATACGAAAGAATACTTGCAGAATTTTGCATCATTTAATCTGATTTGATAAGGAGTAAGGCATATAAAAGGCTCACACATCTGCTGAACAAATGAAAATAACAACAATTTCCATAAGTTACTAATACAAGACCATCTTAGCTTAAATCAAGCCAGATACAACTGGAAATGGTGGTAATACAGCAGTAAAATTAGGGATATAATGCCAAGACATCTTCAAAATAGCATAGAGCTATAGCACGTATTTATTTTTTATTATTATTGGATCCATACACTGTTCTACTGAATGGAGAGGGCCGCAAACAAACTGTAAACAAGAGACCTCTAATTTCATTTGGAAATACCACAGAAACCACTGTACCTTGCATTCATGACATCATCAGTATCCCTGGATGCAGTTACATCCATGAGATTTACAGAGACCCATTATTTTTTCTACATATACTTTGCAATATATGAATAAAGTGGTAAAGTAATACGGTAGGTGAATTTGCTCCAAAGTCATTAATTCAAAGGGAAGCCAACAGTAATCTTTCTGAGAGTTTTAGAAAAGCGTTAACTTCTGACATCCCCTGCTGGGGACAAAAATATTACTTCTGATTCTGGAGCTATCACCATCTTGTTCATAAGTTAGATTCCTGAACATTCGTAATAAATTTCAAATATTTTTCTAGTTCCTCTGCCTTTTTTGAAGCGCAGGAAAACCTAGCAAACATCCACCGCTAGAAGACCTAACAAACTGGTTTGTTAACAAGAGGGATGAGGTGATCCCCAAATAGCAAGCCCAGTCCCAGTGCAGGCAAATAGATTTCCTTGAGGAATTTTCTAGAAAAATCTTGATTCTGGAATTATGAAAACTTCCTCACGAGAAATTCAACACTGAAAATTCACTGCTCAAGACTAAAAAATTACTTAAAAATTACTTTTAACCCACTGATGCATACAAACAAGGCTTATACAACATTAGCAACAGGACAGAAGAATGTTTACTTATTTCCTTATTTCTAAGACTGGGGTGAACAGTTTGTGAGCGATACTGCGAGCTCAGCATCACAAACACATCATGAGGTGCGAGAACCAGCACCGTAGCAGAGACATGAAATCACCTCCAGTAACAGGAGCATATGGAAAGTAGGGTATATATAAACAGTATGGGTGTGTAAAGCGTGAGATTGGAAAAGGGAAAAATGGGGTATTTTGAGTTGTAATTATTTATTTCTTTGTCTTAAACAAGTGTGTTAATCTTTATATGCTTTGCTTTACAAATCTGGGCCCACACTGCATGCTAGTATGTACACAGTGGAGTTTAACAAAGCACATGAATAATTATGACAGACATTGCCACTTAAATGTCTGAAACATTGCATGCAACTACACCTCAGCAGAGGTCAGCATCCCGACTGCTCTGCATTTGAAAGAAGTAGTCAGTATTTATGCTGCAGACTCTCTGAAATTATTTGGCATGAGTTCACAGGAGCAGTCTTCTCCATATGCAGAAAAAAGGGAGGAAAATGCTGCAATATAAAAATTTGATTTCTCTGTAGATAACAGAAATGCAATCCAATGCTTTGTATTTTGAAAAGAGAGGAGGATTCCTTCATAAAATAATTTAGAATTTGCATCGCTAATTAACCAGAAATGTTTTTCACAAATATAAAAGCCACTTTAAGAAATTAAGAAAAACTGCTGTAAGAAATTTAAGTAGAAGCAAGATCTCTTTCTCCTGATTCAAACCTAAAAGCTGATGAAACTAAGTTGTGTCCATCAAAAGTGTTAGTTTTTAGTACAGAGCATATTTCTATATTAAGGACCTAAGGATCCACCTAACTATCCACCTAAGGATAGTTTTAAGAGACACCAGTCGATCTGACATACTTTCATGTTTTACTTCGAAAACAAATATTTCACGTGAAGAAAGTTTACAACAGTGTAGAAACTTAGATGGTAAAATAAAATAAAATAAAATAAGAATTTGATTTAGACCTGTAACAAGATTCACCCAATGCTGCTGATCTTGAAATTACTGGGATTTTGTAAAGTGGTTTGTGTCACTCTCTAACTGCATTACAAGCACTGAAAGAGATGAGAGGTATGCAACAAGGCTGCCCAGGTCACAACCACGCTCTGCGTATAAATCTTTGGAAGCTGATTTTGAAGGAGACCTTTGAAGTAGAAACATAGCAGCCACTTCTCTGAGCTGCGTTCATTCCTTTAAGCCCTAGTAAGTTAAAACCAGATTCAATAAACTTGCCATCTGGCAAGTATGCTGCAGGAGGAAGAGGTTCTAATCCTGGCCACAGTTCCTTGTGTCCTGGAAAAAAGAAAAAAAATCAATTTCCAAGGACTTGTGCGAGCTTCCTATGGAAGCCAGATGGAGTTTTTATTGAATGTGCCATTTAAATAAAGAGGAATTGAGATGGTTACACTCAAAACCGATGGTTAAAGTGCTTTTGCTTAGGAATTAAAAGCAGAGAAACATTTCAAGTTACAACCTTGAAATACACCACGAGAAGGTTGTGCTCTGTAACATACATGAGTAACATATATGTAGAGGGAGAGTTATTGAAATATTTTGTAATCTCTGAACTTTTTGTTTTTAGAGTATGCTTCAGCTCTCCTGTATTCCACAACTGGTGCAGAAAACATGGCAACCTCTGATGGATGAGCAATATTACGTGATAATAGCATATCAGTAACATACAGAAGAGAAAACTGATCACGTTTAAGCGGACGTAATGCTACTGACTAATAGCTCCTACAGGAAATAGATACAGTTTTCCAGTTCAGGGAGAGAAAGCAGATAAAATGAGAGTAGCAAAATGAGATTATATATATTTTGAAGCCTTGATGATTGCCTTTTGAAATAAGGCAATTTTTCATGTGGCTTTTTTCAGTCATGAATGACGAGGCAAATAATGCCTTTTTTTGATACAAATGGATTTTTTTTTGTACAAAATTTGTTGTAGAAAACTTAACACATTTTTAGCGCTTTCTATGCTTGCCACTATAAACTTGAGTAGCACAGGCGGACTACTCGTGATGAAAACTATTAAAATGACTATAGCAACATTATACTCTTACCATCAACCACGATGAGGAAAAACATAATTTAACTTTTTAGTCACAGAAAATGAAGTGGTGTGAAATTATTTTATGAGTAAAGAGGAAGACTTCACTGTGAAAGCCAGTCTGCCAAACAATGTTTGCAGCCATCTTTCAAGGTAAAATTGCAGACTTCAGAAAACATGTTTGGAAGCAAATTATCCCAGTCACGAGATTTGCTCTGGGAAAGGACGCACTTAGATAACTGGGAAACCATCTCAGCTCTACATGGATCACTTGCAGAGTCTCAAAGCGCATTGGAGATGGTGAGAAGAGAGGACAACCAGCACATGGCGGGGCCACTGCTCGGGAGCATCCTGGTCCGCAAGGCAAAGGACCCATCCACAACATCCCCTTATAAAGAGAAACTGGTGCAGGCTGTAGCAGCCACCGAACTGCCAGTCAGCGAAACGCAGCAGCTAGCTTGCTCTTGAACCTGGGACTGAGAACCTAAGAGCTAAACCCACAGAAACAGTGAAAGCAGTGCACTGTTCAAAAATCAAGGCCTGCCACCGAGCCAAACCGTTTGTCCCGAGCTAAGCAAGCAGGTGTCGTACGTACCTCATAGTGAATATTCAGAGCTTAAATGACCACTGCTTAGCTTAAGTTACACCAGGTATTTGAACTAAAGGCCCAGTCTTGATTTAAAGTCTTCAAATGACTGAAATCCAACATATCTCTTTAAAGCTATTTTGGGTTTCATTACTCATGTCATCTGAAAAATGTCTCTCTAGGCTAAATGTTTGCTACTGTCCAGCTTCTTTTCACCAAATCATGTTTTAAGTTACACTTTTTTCCACTAGATGAAAACCTTCACAATTTTCATGGTGTCTGCTGGATGAACGTGCATTTAAAAACACAAGCGCTGGGTTGTGTTTTTAAGAAAACTTTTAAAAAAAAAAAATCAGCAAAATGGAAATGGAATGAGGGTTGTTTTTCATACAGCAAGTAATATACACACATGTAACCCACGTCTCACAAAAGTTACTCAGAGCTCCCCAGCATTTTGAAGGACAACACGTCAATTAAGAATAGAACAGACCTCGTGCAATCAAAATCCTTAATGAAGAATTGACATGTATCTCCAAGAAAAGGGGTACGCTTTTAATGCAATGATAGCTCTATCATTGTAACATACAGGATTTAACGATACAACAGATGAACATGGGAGTCTGCTGTTAATAATCCCCCATTTGTTGCACAGCATCAGATTTCAACAAGCAATTATCTGGCAAGGTTAGTTTTGTGTTCCTGAAATAATTATCTTTACTTTTGATGAGTAGCCATTATGTTCCATTACCAGTATTAATATACCCAACGTTTGATTCATCACAGAACAAGAGCAGCAATGCACTTGTATATTTTAAATTAAAGGACTTGCCCACTTAATGCCCTTCTAGCCCCTACAGAATTAAGAAATAAACGCACCCTTATAAACCAAAAAGTCAGTAATTTAGAAGAAACACTGCCACTTAATGGAAAGGTAGCATGAAACAGCATAGCTGGAAACAAAGCTATGTGGATTGAACACCCTGCAAGGTATTCAACACAATATCCACCATTTAACACAGGCTGCTCCATCCCGTAAGAATAAAAATGGTTTTTCTAGCATTTAGATGAATGTCTCTTCAGTCAGAGACAGTTTAACAGAGAGAACAATCTCCACATTATGCAGGGAATTGCTCCAACCTTTCCTTCAGTTCAGCAACAGGATTTCAAATGAAGAATTCCTCACTGCACTATCCATCATTGCACTGGGACTTATTTAAAAGGTAATCACAGAAGAAGAACTCTTTCCAACAGACCTGGCTGCACATCACCAGAGACAGCCACTCAGAGAACTAATATTCACCAGGGCAAAACATAACCATGGTTTAAACAAAGCACGCTGAAAAGCTATTTGAACATCTCTGAAAGGGACCCGTCAACAAGGAACGGCTCTGGAGCTCGGCTCATACCTGCAGTTCATGGCAGAGCACAAGCTGACAGTTGCCTTTTTTTTAAGCCAGGGTGAGAGTTTCGGTGTCAGAAGCTGCAGAGGGAAGAGCTCGTGCCAGGCAGCACCGCTCACTCATCACCTCTCTCTGAGCTCCTCAGCTGACTGCATGCATGGTCACGGCACGAGACAGCCTGTGCCAGACGGGGACACGGCACCGGCGGTGGAGGGACCCCAGGTCTGCTGTGCTCCCTTCTACGTGCCTGCACAGCCAGGCATCAGGGGAAGCCAGCCGCCCCGACCGCGCTGGGTGTGTAACCGTCGCTCAGGGGAGACTGTTTCTTGCACAAATACAATTATTAAAAATTTCTCCTGGTTTTATACAAAGAAGTCCAGCCAAATTCTGCCGTCAGCTCACCAAGTTTAGGCTGCAGCATTAGTGCCCTATGTATAACTCCTAGTGCATTTGAGAGCCACTAGAACAATGACAAATACAAGAACTGGCATACACTTTAATAACTAGCAAGCCATTAATGTGGCTCAGCAGCACGATGCTATTTATTTTTAGGTGTGGTATTTTTAAGCTGATCATTACAGAAATTGTAACAGATGTGATATGAACCAGAGAACATAAGAAAGTGTATTAAAGTGAAAATGAAATTATTTCCTTTTTTTATAAAGCTGCTGCTCTGGACCCTAGGTGACAGTGGATTGGGGAAAGATCACTGTAGAGCTTCGTACCAGAATTTTCTGAAAGAATGCTCGAACTTTATGGAGCTGGATAATTGCTAAGTTTCACCTGTTGCATACATTTAAATGTAGCACAATTGCTGGAGAATGATAGAATGAATTTTGATAGCAGCGGTGTCAATGGAACACATGTGTTTTACAGAATATGATACTTCCAGAGGGAACAGGTCCTTACAAAGTGATGGTAAGCAGAAACAATGCTCAACTGGAGTATATTCCAGACCTGTTAAACTGGTCTGCTTGAAGTTAATTGCTTCTCTTGTGATTTTCCTCACCGGATTCCCATGCTCATATTGAAAACAACCCTGAATTTTAGACTGAAAAAACAGAAATTAAGTGGATAGAAATATTAGATAAAAAAAGCTCAGTTGACGACCTGTATTAACCTGCCAGTAAGGAATATGAGAATGAATTTCACAAGACATCAATAAGATAGACCTGGTAAAGCCAAATGATGGATCAGACAAGAAGAACATTGGCTTCCTGTATCAGGCATTTTGAACATAAATTTTAAAAAAGTCACGATCATAGACCCTAAATTTGTCAAAGAAAAAAAAAAAATTCCAGTTGGATTTGTGAAAACTGTCAAGATTTTCATTTTCGTCTCAATTCAAGAATGCAAAACCCGTGCAGCACTGTATCTACCAGAGAATGGGACAATGCTTCTACTAGAGCTCTACTACTAGTTCACTAATGTCCAGTTCAGACTGAGGTCAAACCTGTGCCTACACTTTTCTTTTAGCGTCTGTACTTCTAGGTAAGTTTTGGAAATTCAGTTTTGCACTTCTGTAAGTACAAAAAGGGCCTGACGTTTCCTTTATCTTGCTTTCTTATGGGTTGGGGTTTTTCTTGGTGGTTTGTGGTTTGTTTTTTTTTTTGTACTTTAGCAAGAAGGCAAGTTTTTGATGCTTCATTGTTCTAAATATCAGTGTTACTAACACTTAAAGCATCCTTTGTAGAAATTAATGTGCACAGAAAGCTTCTGCAAGAGATTGCAGGTGCTTCTGAGAAGTCTTCAGCTCCTGATTCTGTCACTCCTCCTTATTTGTGCAATTAAATACTCCTTCATTTATAAAGTATGGCTTAATTGCTTGAGAATAACTGGATATAATTTTGCTCTGTATGAGTACAGAGCTGAAATGTAAGACAAGGAAACTGACTGACTACTTTATTGCA
This sequence comes from Morus bassanus, assembly GCA_031468815.1. NCBI lineage: Eukaryota > Metazoa > Chordata > Aves > Suliformes > Sulidae > Morus > Morus bassanus. The sequence continues at coordinate 13,614,063 of CM062583.1, forward strand.
GCACAAATTACATTAATAAATGTTTAATAGAATTTATTTACATCTGGGTCATATTTAGGGTGTTTACAAGGCAGCATAAAAAAATGAAGATGAGATAATGTTTCATTTTTATACCACTCCAGTTCAGCTCTGTACAGACGCAATTTATCATGCTCCATCCTTCTCTATTTCCAATGACTTCTCTGTATTTTGCCTTGACAACTAATCCTAAGGTTACAAGCATCAGAGAAATGATCTTACAAAGAGAGCCCATGCTAAAAGCTGCAAAGCTTGAGGGTTTCTTTGGGCTTGCTTACAGTAGGTGACAGGCAAAAACCTTCACTTAAAACCTGTAAAGGTAGAGAGTGTGTGTGCGCACGCGTACATACTTACATATTTACGATTAAAACAAGATCCTAAAAAAAAAAATCAGTTGGATTATGAATTTGTGAAAATATACACGCATACACACACAGAGTTGCATTTTCAGCCCTTTCTTTTCTTTAAATAGTTCAGCTAGAACAACCATCAGGACTACCTGGAGGTGACTCAGTCTGTTTATACAGAAACAAAAGGAAAGAGTTACACTATAATGTCCATACAAAAGATGCTTTCCATACATCTCAGCTCAACAGTCATCTGCAGGATCGTAAAGCCCATGGTTGTAAACATAAAAGAAATATCGATCCACAAATCCGTAATGTCAGGACATTATTTCTTGTATTACCTGATCCCGAAGTAGCATCTATATAAGTGTCTAACAATTATACAAACAATAAAAGAAACAGGATTAATGACAGGTTCAAATTGTGTCCCCATGCATAAACTATGTAACCTTTTCCAACTTTAACATGGAAGGTTGATTGGCAATATTTTAAACAATGATTTTTCATTTCTGCATGAGATAATGCAAATCACATTTTTGTAATTAAATAGCACCTTATTCAGTGTGAATCTGCCAAAAGCAAAAGGAACACAAACAATGAAAGCAATTTATTTTTAAAAAAGTAGTAGCTCAATCTTTGGAGCTAGACAAAAGTTTCAGCAGTCTCAGCATCCTAAGCCAGGAAGCATCTCTTCAGAGATTGCTATAAGTACTTCCCTGTCACTGGAAACATCTTGTGCAATCCTATGTACCATTTTTATTATTTTTTTTAAATTAAATTGGAATAATAATGATTCATAACATGTATTCTCTGGACACGTTCTCCCCCAGCAGGAACTGGATAGGGCTAGGGGCTAACCTAGCACTGCTGAAGACATACAAATAAGAGATTCAAGTAATCAAAGGTTCATTTTACATTTTAAATAGTCCTGTCTTTTCTGCATTATATAGGTTTGTAGAAGGGGGATGAGAATATCCAGAAGAAAGGCAAAACTGAGAGTAAGCGTTGCAATACCATCTATAAGACTCCCAGCTCTGTCGTAGACAGGCTCTGCAACCACTGGGTCACCCTAAGCTACTCTTTCTTTTCAGTCACTTTCTTTTGCTTTCACTAGTTTCAATGAATCCCGACAACCCAACACATTTGAGGTTCGTTCATGTTGCTCCTATTTCTGGCAAGTAGAATTATTCTGCATTATATGACAAGACATGCCAAGACAAGAAGGTGGACTCAGTCTGCTGGTTTATTTCTCATTTTTTGAAATAAAGACTTATTTTTCTATTCACCCTCCACGTGCACCCTCTAGGTACCTTCTAGAATGTGTTTATGTATTATATATATGCAAATTGTGATACATGAGAAGCTAGAGAAGACCAGCGATGTATGTATCACTGTTCTGTGCTAAAACTGACACGCTAGTTGTAAATCTCAAACCCATAAAATCCTCAATTAATAATGCAGTGACATACAAGTGCTCTAAACTCTTGTTATACTTCAATTAGCTTTCACATATATTCACACCAAAAATGCTAAGCTCATATGCAGGGTAAACGTTATAGCAGTGATTTGGAGAACAAGGTATTGACAACTGAGTATGTTTCAATTTCACAAAAAATAAAATGAAAATAAATCACAAGACACTCTCATCTGCGGAAATTGTTCAACATACTTGATGAGATGAAAGGATCCTCAAACGTAAAGACAAATAAGCTTAAATTTGTTATCTTAGTCAAAAGGATATCAGTATCACAATGCATTTCCTACATTAAGGTAAGGATTTAGATCACTGCACTGCTTCCTTAAATAAAATGAAGTACTAAATTTTCACAATCCCCAGTCATGAAAATGAATGAGAAAAATTAACTGTTGATTTATGACAAAGATTTGTATATGCACAAACTCCTGCATTCTATTAGTACTTTAGCTCAAGTTTCCCCATTTCCTTTCCTCCAGCTGCACTTGATTCTGCATCATCAAAATGAACACAAGCCTTCCTGTCAATTATAAGTAGACAGAGTCAGACATCAGGGATCACCTTCTGACAGCTCAGTGCAATTCTGATGCTAACGACCACAAACACCTCCATCTATTTCCTATGCCTACACCATCTTCATAGGACAAACACACTCAAGTGAAACAGGTACCAATATTTCTCAGAAATAGCTTTTTGTCCCTCTCATCATCGTTGGATTGCAACAATTAACAAAATGGTAACCCTTGACCAAACGGTAACGGTATTGGTTTTGGACAATTGCACAATGTCTACTTCTTCTCGATCAACAACTGCGGCTCCTCTACCCAAGTCATGGTAAGAGCGGTCTGATTTTCCGAGAAAAGGTGCGTGCGGCACCTTCTCATTTTCTGCAGGGCGGATGCCTTTACAGCATCTTGATCGATTTTCACTTTGGATTCTCCACTGTTGCACTGGAAAACCTGTTTTCTAAATTTAGTGTAGATATGTAAAAATTAGCACGCTAGACCTTATGTAGTGACATAGGAAATAGCTCAGCCTGAATTGTGTTTTATCCATATCTAATATCTCTAGCTTCCCTCATTTTCTCCAATTCCTGCACTTCATGAAAGGAAGAGACAGCAGAAAGCATTACAGCCTTACAGTAGGAGGCAATCAATGAAAACTTTTGCTGGTGGTGCTTGAAAATTTGCCAGAAAAATGGTAATGACATGAACGTCCACCTCTCACAGGAAAGTGCACTGTTATTAAGAGCTGCTATTCTCTTTCCAAACACTCAAGGGAGCTATGAGCCTGCAATTCAATTTTTCAATCCAGGAAGTGAAATCTCAGTGCAATTGTGAGCTTATTTAAAGTTTTGTCATGAATTAATAGAGCATTTTGGTTTAGATTACTGTATTTTAGATGATCTATGAAATGAAGTGCAGGTAATAAGGTCTTGTCCTTTTGTTATTTTTTTCATTTTTAGTTTATCTTATTTCCTTCTAAGAAATATACATATATGCTTCAAATGAAAATACATGAAAAGACCTAAAATACTGTTACGACACATCTGCATTTGAGCCTCCAATTCCTTCAGCTACCCTGACAGAGAAAACATTTTCTTAAGCGCTCTTACAATACAGACCTGCTTTTAAAATAGTTTCATAAAAATCTATATTACACCTGCCATCATTAAAAAAGAAAAACCACAGACAAGAAACCCCCCTCTCCCAGCTGTGCACATCGCTGTTTTATTAAACTGAAGAACTTTTCCTTTGGGGACTTTTAGTCATTACCACACAGTAGTCAGTCATTATGCTGTTGTCTTAAAGCATAAGTGTTGACAGCAAAGGGGCAGAAATTGTATTGACAAGGCTTGGAAACAGGCTGACATAACACTAACGACATGCGCTGGACACTGATGGCTTTTCTAGACAGCTCTTATCAACTAGCTTTAAGACAGACATGAACTGCATTGTATTCCTGACAAGTTATAGGAATGAAGTAGAGAAGTCTAAAAGAAAGAGTAATAAAAGAAGCAATAAACCCTGGAATAGCAGGGGCCTTTACAGGAGTTCACAAAAGCTTTATTTTCCTTTAAGTGAACTTCTGGGTTGTAGCCCAGTTCCTTGCTACAGGGCATGCCAAACAATCACAGACACCAAACAATCCTCCTCTGATCATTAAAGGCTTAATTTGCTTAACATATTTACAGCTATTTCAATGCCTTTTTTTCACTATAGATTTTTACTGTAAAGTTAAATCTTCGCCCTACATTTATATCATCCACTGCCAAAACAAGAGAAGGCAATTCCTTTATATCTCTCATACAGTCACTTTTGATACAGGTCTCACTAATCAGAAAGCAGCAGCATTTCTGGTGGGTAACTTCTGATCACTTACTGTCTTTAATTACTAGCAATTTCTACTCCACTGAGGTCTGAACCGAGTCCTGGGTTGCACGGATGCACACAGATAGCCCTTGATGTTGACATTTATTCTGAACTGTAAGACTACCAAAGTAGTCATTCCGATCACACGTTTTTGATCTATCAACAAAGCAAAAATGACAGTCCCAGAGTCAAAGAAAGTACTGTTGTCATTCAGTGGCTAGCCCCTGGGCAACACGACCCAAAAAGAACATTGAAGCACGAAGTCTATACACTTACATTTTTCTGCAATGGTGAAAATGATGCTTTCTCTCAATGCTTTCTGCTCTGTTTCCGAGCTGAAAACACCTCCAGTGCCATCTCCAGTCACAAAGAAGTAATCGGGTCTTGTTCCAGGACAGTATCTCCATGCACATTTTATCAAGGCATTTTGATTTTTCAACTCCTCTGGAAAGGTGCTTGCTGCACCATTTCATCAAGAGCTCACGTTTTAGATTTAAGTGTCAGCAAAAAACCTCATTTCCTCTGCTTCCCCTCTTTCCTTATTGAGGCAGTAATATTCATAGGCTAAAAGACTATAATGCATAATGAAAAGAGAAGTTCAGATTTGACTTGAGTACCACAGAAATGTAAATTCAAAATTGCAGGTTTAGTCTCCCTGCTCAGAAACTCTTACCTGTGCCTTAAAAAAAAAAACCACCAAACGCAAACCACCACCACAAAGACATTGGCATCAACAAACCAAGCAGGGTTTTATGTCATGGCTAAGACTCAAGTGCATTGACTTTTCCATGAATGCTTTTTATGAAACAGAGTTTCCCTGGAGCAGGAATAAATAGCTGCCTGGCTTGATACTTTTTGTTGCAAAAACTTAACAGAGCTTAAGCTTAAGGCATACACTCATTTATTCCCATTTTATCATTAATGATAACTATTACATTTCATGCCAAAAAGAGACCACAACAGACAAACCTTTATAACTTTCAGATTTCTTTCTGTGCCACAGCTACCAATAAAATACTCGCAGCAGGGTGTACTCTTCCTTTCATAAATCTTCTCTGCTGACAGTTTCAGGACTCAAGACTGAAGCTAAACTTTCCTAGAATTTGTGAAGTCAGTGTGACAGAAAGAAATGGAAAAAAACAACCTGCTGGACTGAACTCCTGGGATTCTCATGCTACACGGTCTTAAAAAATACTGGATTGGGAAATTTCAGATCAAAGTTCCCATTTGCAGTTGCAATTAAAAAAAATGGAGAAAGGGAAGAAGAAAGAAATACAACATGATCTCTGTAACATAATGAAATGTCCATAACAAAATGTTATTTGTATATCTTTGTATTCAAACTTGAGCAGAACTCCAGAGATGATTCTTGTGGGAAAAAAACATGACCTAAAGCATTGTTTGGTAACCTGAGCCTTACTGAAAATGAGAAACTCAGTTTCAGCTTTAACGTGGATCCACATTGACTCTAAACACTGCCACCACGTGTATGATGCAAAATGCATACAACAGTTGACTAAGCCAAGTCCCTAGGAACTTTCTTGAATGATACTCTTCTAGTTTGGGGCTGCAGTATAAAAGGTTCAGTGTATAGGTCAGTCTTCATGTCCCAGAGGTTCTCTGGTGAGCGCTGATGCTATTTCCCAGAACATTAACCAACCACAGGTGTCAGTTTTTACATATATTTTGTGCGCATTTCTTTTGCTGAGGCACTAATATTTTTCTGAGTGAAGGGCAGCAAAATGTACCGGACAGCTGCTCACTTTTCTAATGAGACTTCAGTGTGAGAAAAGTGAAGGCAGAGTTGCTTAGAAGTATTTTGTGGCTTTCCTGTTGCTCTGCTCTGGAATGAGCATTGACAAGTTCTGCTGGCACTCGCTGGGAGTTCCCACACACCGGCTGGCAAAGATGAAAGCAGTCGGAAGGAAAATAAATAAGGGTCGGCCCCTTGCGTATTTCTCCACTTTTAAGGCAATTACCAATTTAATAAACATTGATTTCAAGGAAAGAGATAAGATTCTGGGTTTAGGCTTGCATGAATCAGTCCGAAGGCAGTGCTGTTTCCAGTGACCATTCCTTAGTTTTTGTATGTTATTAGAAAGGGTCTGACCTCCCATATTTTTCCATGCACTGAAGACTTTGCGCAGCTAGCTAACGCAATTGACTTCTGCATTTGGAACACAACGTAGAATTAAAAACCCCCTTGGTTTCTGATACAAGGGAACTGCCAGTGAAGCCTGGCACCCTCATGCCACTCGGCCGATCCCTCTGGAGTTACTCTGCATAGGTCTGTCTCCAAGTACTTCAGCATATGAGTTCCATTTAATGCTGCAAATACAGCAGTCCACTGAGAGGTGAGACAATTGTGGGAAGCAATTTAGACGAAGGCTATCTGATCTGCTCCAAAGGCGTCCGCCTCGCTAACAATTTTAGGGATAGCATCACACATACAACATTTTTATACTACATAAAAAATAAAAATAAAACATCAAAAGCACTGGAAGCGCTCAGGCTATAGCCCCATTTCCTGCGATGCAAACACAATACACCTCCCTTACTAACTGCGTGGCCTTCCACACGGGCTTATATACTTGTGTGTAAAACTGAGTCCTTCAGAAAGATAGAAAACAACTAATAGGCATCAGATGCTTAGTTACATGGATTATAGTTAGCGCTGAATTGAGGATGGAAATTTGGGTAACAATATATAAGGGTAACAGTCATAGGAGCAGACCTGCTATTTGCCAGCACTTTTGACTGATTTTCAAGCCCACCATCTCACCGGTCTTGCTGGAAGAGGAGAACATTGAAAACCACAAACTGACGACGATGTCTCATTAAAGGACGCACAGTGGGCTCAAAAGCTTCCTTAAATGCTTTAAAGATCAGGTATTTTTCCTCAGCAGTCTTGGCTCTTAGATTAGAAATAGTTTGAAAAGGGCAGAGTGGAAGGTATAGGCTAATTGGCCGGGAGAAATCACAGTTGGCACTGCTGTGCCAAGCCTGCCCAAACTTCACAAAGGAGAGCCCGGACATAGAGGACTTCAGCTGTCCTCCTCAGAGACCACAGCTTAAACACACATGTGAGTTCATGCTTCTTTGTAAATAATGCTAAAGCCTGTACTAGACTATAGACTCAGATCAAATGACAGTGCAGGCACACCTTACAAAAATATCTATTTTTAACGCAATCACTGGTCTCATCCAAACTTACTGAGGTCAAGAACCCTATAGACTTCACCAGGTTTGAGGCTACAGGCAACACTTTGCAAATACTTGCAGACAGGATAAGACAACAAATTTTAGCATATCCACAGTGATATCAATGTGTAAGAGTATGGGCTACACCTAAGGAGAGAAAGATGTATGCTTGGGGACTGTTGCATAAAAATGTTTAGCCAATGAGAAAATGAAGAATGAGAAAGTGCTATGTTTTAAGAACTTATGCTAAGGAAAACATATTTAAACATCTCAGCTCCTACTCCCTGGGTAATGTTGTATGTTGTTTTAAACTTCTTTGTCCAGAATTTAGGTTCAAAATGGTGTTTGGACTATTAGCACTATTCTAAGCATTTAATGTGTTTAATGTGTTTCTCTGTAGCTGTAATTCAGTAATATTTTCTTTTTAAGGTTGGACAATATTGCATTTTAAACCAAAATTAATGTAGCACATCGATTGTAATTCTTCAATGATCCTCATCCATTTGAATGAACGCTACTTTACCAAAAAGCCCAGTGGAGTCAGTCAGTCTACATATCATTAAAACCACTATTTTTTATTGGATGCCATAAGGACTTTGTGAACCTACCCAACTCAAAGCTCTTTGGCTGACCCAATTTTGCTAAAATGCCACTTTTTACAAAGATCACATTGCTGACTCTCAAAATGGGAATGCCTAGCTGCATATATTTTATTTTGTATTGTACTTTATACAGTTGATTGGCAAACCTCAGAAAGGACCTCGCATGTTGCTGCAGTGATGATCAACAATGTAATTTTAAAATTAGATTTATTCATTATGGGTTTAATTCACTTTTCTCTGAATAAAGGCAGGGTAAATCAACTTATACAGCTGTATGAGCAAAATATAACTCTCTTCTGGAGCAGAGACAGAGAGTAGAGTTATAGAGCAGACCTCCATGGTCATAAGGCTGAGGTCCAAAATGGAATGGGCAATCTCCGTGGCCATACGGCTCGGACCCAGAGTAAAGTGCTTGCTCACCTGCAGACTATATCTCTATTTCCTCAGCACTACCCTAGTCATGGTAGGTTAGTTCATTTTTGAGACGCCTTGTCCGTCTCTCAAGCATATCCAGTTATCAATATATTTTCCACTTTTAAAGGAAAATTGAGAAGGCATGAACAGATGGCATTTATTCAGAAACCATTGTCTTGTGCTATAGATTTTTTTAAAAACAGTGCATCACAGAATCACAGAATGCTTCGGGTTGGCAGGGACCTATGGAGATCATCTGGTCCAATGCCCCTACTCAAGCAAGGCCACGTAGATCCACTTATCCTATTACTTAAGATAATCTCTTTTACGCTGAGCCCAAAAAAAAAAAAAAAAAAAAACGCTAGCCAAAAGACATTTTGATCGCACAAAGACATTTACAGTCCCAATATTATTTCCTAGATTTTACCTTTGATTCAAGAAAATTTAAAAAGTGATACACAAGTGAAAGATGACCTTCCTAGAAATGTTTCATTTTACAAAATGAGAACCATCTGCCAAAAATGTAGCGTCATGCTAAAAGATTAAAAGTAACAACTTTTTAACGCAGCTATGGATTTGATATTTATAAAAGCAAACATACGGAAATAAAACCCACACTTAATAAATATACATGCTAATACAAACCGCACGGCATAGATCTTAACTATAACCAGAAAAAAAAAAATTAAATTGCTTCTTTAAACTGTAATCATGTTTCTTCTGGAGCAATTTGGATTAAATTTGTCTCTTCTTAAGTACGCAGAATACCCTGTTTTCGAAAACAATTAATTTACCCTGGAAAGCTCATAAGTGAAGCTGCTAGCTAACATTCAGCATATCAATTCAATGTTTAAAATACGGAAACAAAGCAAGGACAAGATTAATACTGCTCATATTTCTCTTCTGATTTAAACAATTTACATGTCAACACTTAAATTTCATATTGGTTACCCACAGACTAGACTGTGTACTAGTACATGCTTATTCCTAAGCATGACTACAAATCTGGGAAAATCAAACATTAGTAGTAATACAGATACACACAAACAGACTTTGAACCCTAATCTTTTAGCTACAATCAAGAACTGTTTAGCATAACCGCTCATATGCTTTTTTCTAGATAGAGCATTCATTTAGTGTGCACAGCTTTTATATCTGAATACATGGCTACATCCAGCAGACCTTATAAAATCACAATTAGTTTTTCCAAAGTTAACACTATAGAAGCCTTGTTTTTCTTATAGTTTCACAGCCCTCCTAACCTCCTCCACAGCTTTATTTCCCAAGTTTACTTTGAATTGTCACAAGATTGGCACCTGCAGCACTCCAGAGCTCAGGCAAACAGAAAGCCTTCTATTTCCATCTGAACTGGGCTTCTAGTTATCGACCGATTAAAGTGAGTGAAACTGGATTGTTTGCTAAAACAATGAGCCACAATGAAGTTTCCCATCCTGGAAACATGGTTCATGTGGCTAAATATAAGCACATGAGTGGTTCCCCTGAAGCGAAGGAAGTTACTCATACACTCTGTGTTGAGCTTGTGCCTCAAGGCTCTGGGACCTTAGTGCCACAGACCTTTGTTGCCATTGGCAATACCAGCAAAAGCAGTTCTCACCCACATTTCATCTTTTCCCCTCCCGCACCGCCGCCTCAACTGTGCCAACACTTTGCAGAACCGTGCACGGCTAAAGGAGCGAGCTGGGTTTAAACTGACTCTGCCCAGCAGAAAGGCTGGATGGACAACGCAGGTCGGTGGCGCCTAGCCCCGTACAAAGGCACTCCAGTGCAAGTGAGACCCATCATCCTTTCTCTTCTCCCTTTCTCTCTGACAGAGGTTGCCGGCCAGAGCTAGGAAAATTTAAGCTGCTGTTTACAACCTAGTTTATTACAATAACCCAAAGTATCCTGAGTTGAAGATGATCCTGGTTCAAGGGGATTTTCTGGCAGTTTTTCATTTGCCCTCAAAGTGCCACATGTTCCCTGGGATCGGAAGGGCCAGCAGCTGGGGGAAGCATGCAGAGCACTACAAGGCACTGCCAACTGCAAGTTAAAGCTTTCACTAGATCAAGCTCCCTGGGTAATACTTCACCGAGGCTGCAACCAAGAGACTCCAGTTCATTGGCACAACTGACAGGATTGATGAGATAGCAGCGCTGAGTTATTTGTTTGGGAGGTACATGTGACTTGTCCATCTGCATGAAAAACATATGCTAAGGTCTTTTAATGAGGACTACATGCAACGTCTGATAGAACAGATTGCTGTATTACCTCTTCCATGGTAATCCAGACATTGTCAAGCACAGACTGGGCCAACTGCATGTATTTTTATTTTGGGGGTTTTTTTGCAATTCCTCTGAAAACTGACAAAGGAAACACAGCAAAAACCCCATGAAAGAGTTGATGGCTTTTGTATTTTGACATTACCTTACTGCGCCTTTGGGATGATGAACTTTCTCACACGTTTGATTGATGTAACTAGCTTAACTGATTAATCACTTTGCCTCCTAGCAGTTCCTTCCTGCTTACATCCAAGGAAACAGTCAATTAGGACTATAATTAATTCTTCCTCTCATGATGGGGTAAATTTGGAAGGTTGTGACCACATGAATGCAGGCAGTGCAGCTGGTTAATCTGCAACCCTGAGCCTCATGCTCCTAATGAACGAACTACAGCTCTTGTACTTCAAACAACAGACAAAACTCCCAAATCCTCTACAGTCTGTTTGGATACCTACAAAATAGCACATGGAGGAAATGCGGCATTTAATTGGGCAGTTGCACTGAAAAACTATGAATGTGCTTTTATGTCAAAGATGTATTAATGGATAACTGAACAGAAGCGATCAGAAACTACAAGACAAAACAAAATACCGGAAACTAGTAAACCAAGATTAAGCACCTCCAACAGCTGGCTGCGCACAGCTAGAGAAATAGGATTAACGTTTTTAACAAAAAGATCACAATGGAAAACCTTATCTGGATATAATGCAGATTCTCCATCATGACTTTTTAAAATCTAAACTAGCTGTTTTTCTAAAAGTCCACCATGACAATAGACCTTGAAAAGCAGCAGTTCATTCAGGGGAACTGCAACCACAGGCTGTTCAAAAGTCAGGCTACATGGCTACCACACGCCTTTCACACCTTCAAGTAGAAGTGTTCAGCAAGCATCTAAGGAGGAATTCAGAGGATATTTTAGCAGGTTGACTGCACTTTTATAATTTCCAACGATTTATCTGTATTGCAGTTCGATAACATTGACTCCAGGCCATACAGAGAGCTCCTCCTCCAAGGTATCGTGAGTTTGGAGATCGTTAGGTTATTTTTGTGAAGTAGTTTTTGAAAACATGCTCTAAGCACCTAAAAATTATTCTGGTTGGTCAGATTATGTGAAATTTATAATACTTCAAATGTTTTAATGTATTTTTGTATTGAGCATAATTTGCTACATAAATCTGGTAAAAGCAAGAGACAGACGTGGATTAGCAAACTAGTGGGAATAAGCTTCTGAAATTACAAGTGAGCTAAAAAAGATGCCTTAATTAAAATTTTTTGAATGAGTGAAGAGGTGATACTGAGATCCATGTATACAAATTTGCTCTCAGAGTTACAGATTTGGATCAAACTTCAGACTGAGAGGTTTGGTTTCCTGCCCAGATCAGCTGCAGAGCAATTTCATTAAATTACCACAATTCAAGAACGAGACATAAAAAAATCTTAACCCCTGTTTTGCTTAAGCCTTAAAAAAGGCTGAATTTACATACAGTTTAATCTGGGCCTGTACTTCACTCCTCAGAATATTCCAAATGGAAATATCATTTAAGTTAATCTAAGTCAGCATTACCTCCAGACTCTCAGCTCCAAAACCCCTCCTTTTTTAAGTCCCAGCAAAAGGAAAAATTGCTAACAAACATGCTAAATAACATAGCTGTTCCCTATTGCTCATCATTATTTAAATGGAAACAGCAAATGGGTACTTAAAATAATGATAATAGTGGGTCGGTAATTTGATCACAGATTCCAGATGATTTCCAATGTTTAAGGTTTTAACCGCAATAAAGTTTGATTTATTATTACATTTTCTCTATTTATTCCCCCATGAATGGAATAAAACTGTGTCACAAAGGAGCAGCTAAGTAAGACAACAATGACCTTTTATTACCCTGCATGTGTATAAACATGTGCACCCAGAAAAGCACTGGAAGTACTTTTAATTAAAATCCAAAATATTTGTTTTCAATCAAATAATATTTTAAATAACCACTCTGAAAAAAATCAAGTTAATGTAATGCCAGGTTTGGGGGCTTTGGTTATTTGAAAAAAAAAAAAAACAAAAAAAAACAAAAAAAAAAAACAACCCACAACAAAACCCAAAACAAAAAAAAACCCAAAAAAACCAACGAAACAAACAAAAAAACAACCAAAAAAAAAAAAAAAAAAACCCCAAACAGTTACCCCAGTGAAATTTGCCATTATTCTTTCCAGGAGGACAGCAGCCATGATTTTTCCAATAACTTTAACAGAATTAATTCCAATTCTCTTTTCCTGGACAACATACTAGGAAAAAATGGGAAATTGCTTTCCTGAACACTTCTTATGAGGAAAATACCATTAAATGAATCCTCATTGATACTGCAACACCAGACTGAGCAGGCAAGTGCCATACTGTGCGTGCTATTCAACTCAGTGAATTTGTTCTGTACTTTTCTTAAAAATTTTAGGTGATTGCAAAGATTACAGTTCTAGTAGGGTATCATACAAAAGATACTGTTGTACAGTTATGCAGCCACAAATACAAATCATCAATTAGTATGCCTAAATAGAAAGCCGTCACTGTGTCTAATCAGTATATATTACTTCAATATAGCTGTTCCCCAATTTTTCTGTCTGTTTTTTCCTATACATTCTTAAAAACATGGGAAACATGCTGCTGAACTCTTCCCCTTTTTTAGGTGTCAATCTCTGAACTAAATGTGTAACGACTACAAATTTGCCAGTTTTCCACGTAGGGATAACTACTACAGCTGTTCACAGAACCGGGGGAAGAAAATGCCAAAACAAAACAACAAACCAACCAAGAGTGAAACTGAAGTATTAAGATAATTTGTTGCTACTGGTTATGTATTATTAATGGGGAAAAAAAGAAGGTCAAAGTAAATTAGTAGTTTATTAGAATTTTTGTCAAGAAGATACAAGAGCTGCACTTGGAGACGTTCTAGTAGCAGCCTAAACACCTTAGAAAATGAAGGTGTCCTACCAATATATGACTGACACGGATGTAGGCTGGGAGACTTGCAATTGAGTTCTGATTTTTATCAGTACTTACAAATAAATGAAGTCTACCTCCTGTCAGGAAACCATGCAAACGAGAAGCCCACTGCACTGATCACTGTTCCAAGTCACTGATCTAACAGAGGAGGCTTCAATAACTTGGGAAGCAAAGCCTGGACCAGGAGCTCTAACAACTGGTTGAAAAAACACCCACTTAGGGCGGCCTCCTGGGTCATCCCGCACTGTCAGCTAGATCATTTCAGTTTCCTTTGGTTGTGTACATCGTCAGGTGGTTGGAAAAAAGGCAAATCTGAGCTTAAATACATTCCTGCCCCGACAATTCCCTGTAAGGATTCAGTATGTTACTTCTGTTCTCAAAGAAGTAACATTCATTGAAAGATGGCTTTAAGGTTACTGAAAAAATAAGGTTTCTGACAAGTGTCTGATGGGGTACTGCCACTTGGAGGACCAAAACATCCACAACCAATCTCACTGCCCAAGGTCTCCCAGTCCACACTTCCTCCTGCCTAAACCCCAACAGCACAAAATGATCAAATACTTTTCATGCCGAGTGGATGAGTACTCCTATCGTTTAATAACATATGAACAGTAAGAAAAAAAAGTAGTCATCTTTGTTTATGCATTCGTATTTGTTCGGTAGTGTAAACAATGTTTTTAAATCCCCAGCATATTTCTTTCATCCCTTTTCATAGCCTTTATGCTCTTTTCATAATATCTGACTTAGGACAAGAAAAAGCATTTCCAACACTAGGTTGATAAATATTTACCTGCCCAATCAGAAAAGCACAGGACAGTTTGAGCGTGCAGTTCTACAACAGCTATAAACTATTCTAAGATGCAAAAGGTTTTCATGGAATAATGAACATAAATTACATGGTGTGGTATCTGTGTGGATTAGTGTTCCCAAGCCCTTAAAGATACAAACATTAAATAATATCTCCTCGTTACAGAATCTCACCCCATCACTGTAGTACGAAGTGGTCTCACCCTGGTTTTAATGTATTCCCACTTCCTCCTTGAGTTGTCAAGAATCTTATCCCCATTTTACATCTGGAGAACTGGGACACAGAAAGGTTAAGGACCGTATCTACATGGGTTTTTCTGGCACAACTATGTCCATCAGGTAAAATCTCTAACCCAGATGTGTCTTCAGTACAGACCTAATCCATCTACAATCTGTGCCTTTAAGGATATAATTTCCTTTGCAAAGAGGAGCTGGAAGTAGTAAGGGGGTGTTATGATCCAAATACAAAGTTCCTCTCTAAGGCTGCTTTGCATTGACAGTCCTAATACGCTGCATACCAGCGGGCCCAGGGGACTTAACCAAAACCACACACCCTGCTTTGTCACAGGCACCTCATTTAACTGAGGTCTAATAAATAATAGATTAAAGCCCTGGCTGCGATATCATCTCTCTTCTTGCTGTGATTCTTGTAAAATTGTACAAAAAGGATTTAAAAAAACCAATTTTTAAAAAAGTCTCTTTAAGAAAGCAGATAAAAGATTTAAAAATAACAACAAAAAATCAAAGCATCAGAGCAGGGCTTTGCTCAGAAATTATCTGCTAATGGCCAAGGCACGCTCCACAGCGAGCACTGCAGGCATCTCCTGAGCAGCTGGAGGCGATGTGAGCACCCTGCTCCCACACAGCGTGTGGAAGTAACCCAGGGTCTGCAGGGTGCTGAGGGGCCCCAGAGAGCAGGGCTGCAGCAGCAGATACTCAAGGACAAGGACTGCGGGGCATACTGCACAGCTCCCTATCACGTAGGGAACATCATCCAACGCTGGCTTAAATTTCATGGATTCAGGCAGTGCAACAGTGGTGTTACTGAAATAGTTTTGAATTTGGCTCTTAGGTGTCCTTGAGTTCCAATATTTTAACTGATTTTTTTGATGCTTATCCACCAGAATAAGAAGGGTCTGATAGGAAATGATCATTGCAAACAGCAGCAGCTGCTATGCATAGATGCTACAGATACGGAGACAGCTGGGTACACATTTCTGCAGTCGTTTCCTTGATGAATAGAGAGTGCACTGTTGCACATAAAAATGTCATTGTCTATAGGTTCAATCCTTATTTGAATGACTAAGACTTGTCTTTAAGAGACAGAAAGACTCCCAAATCTGTCAGTCCTTGTCCTACTGGCATTCCACTCCCCAGGAAGACAATAGCTTTCACCAGCAACTCTTCAAACCTATAAGACATGCATCTGATTCTGCAGAAGGTCCCAACTGACATGTCACTTAAGTGCACAGAGAAGAGAGGTTTTGTTTCACAAAAGCAACAATCCAAGCTACCAAAAATTTTGGAAGAAGATACCACCTGCATTAACCAACTACAAGCTTTTAAAGGTTGTAAAAATACAAGAGCAGATATACAAGGAAACGTATAAGCAGATGCAAAAATGAGACCAAAACCTAGGAAAATAGTTTTCCAAGCTTCCTTCTAGTGAGATGAATTAGACCGTGGAACAGTCCCCATTGCTCGGGACAGGTTGAACCAAGTTGGACAGAACACTGGAAATGCATATTGCAGGGAAACTTTGAAACCAGACACTTTCAAAGGTCCTTTCCATCTTTAACATTTATTATTCTACAACTAACA
Organism: Morus bassanus; assembly: GCA_031468815.1. Taxonomy (NCBI): domain Eukaryota; kingdom Metazoa; phylum Chordata; class Aves; order Suliformes; family Sulidae; genus Morus; species Morus bassanus. The sequence continues at coordinate 13,630,387 of CM062583.1, forward strand.
GGTCTAAGTTGTTACACAATTATACAGTTTCCACATCTTCACTAAAACAAGGACGAGATATTTGTCGTTGCAAAGCTGCTTCTAACAGGCAAGGCACAGTAGCTCAATGAAACAAGATAAAACAGTCAGATGTCAGAGCTCTCCTGCTGAGTGCTTTAGTCTGAGCGCTCAGTTTAGCAACACGAAGATGTTTATGCTGGCTGCAAGAGGACTTCAAATGGCTTGTCTACAGAAATTACTTTAGAGGAATATTATACATGACATCATCCAACTACATTAAGTCAGTTCAATTACTGCTAATCAACTTAGAATATATCTGTGTAGTTATTTTTAGAGGTTTTACTGAGGTTTATTAGGAGAACATATTCTAGCACTCCCTTTATTGAGATGCCGTGATGTTCAGCTATTTTGCAAAAAGACAATTCGATTTTTATGCCTTTTGTGTAACATTTAAATTTCTCAACAGTTTTATCCTTTCTTACACTCCCCAGGTTCAGTTTCTTCTGAAGACAAATGTCCATTGATTAACAATGAAAACACACTGGTTGCAGAGAATTTAATTAGGGCGCAGACTACAAATTGCCAGGTCTAACTATCCAGGAATTTGCTTCTCCCTTCTCACTTGAAGCTCGAGGAAAACGCTCAAAATCCTAACAGCATCCATTGCAGTTATGTTTCTTGTTTTCAGAGTTCAAAATAACATCTATTGTGCAAAGGACACCAACGTTCCCAATACATACACTGGGACAGACAGTTTTACCTTTTGGACGCTGAATGCTACTGGGATGAGGGAGTGCCGGATCGTTTTGCTGAAGAAAAGCTTTAAGTTTTTTCATTTGTGACTTACACAGGCAGAGCAGTGCCCTGGTTTGGAGCAAGGCACAAAGCCCAGTCCCCGGGCGCTGCAATGGCTAAGGAGGCTCAAGCTCTTTCCCGGCAGTCAGCGTGCCGTACGCCGGTGCCAGTAACTCAGTTGCACGGGGGCTCTGTGCACCCCTGCCAGTACCGCGGGGAGGGCAGCTGTGCAGAGCCTTGGCAGTACAGACTCGGCACGACTATTTGCTACTGTGCAAAAAGATATTTAGCAGCACAGCAGTACGGCAGACTCTTCTACCGTACAACCACTACATGGGAAAACTTCTCTTCTGATTCTTTTGGGAGCAGAGAAGGGGAAACCTTTTGCAGCCTCTTCAGTTTTTTCTCTCGTTTTCTTTAGAGTAAGTATATCTTAAAGTCATCTTCTGCTTACCTATTCCACGTGGATCTCATCTTACCTCTCATGCCATAATAAATCAGGAGTGAATCCATAAAAATAATATTAAGCTAACATTAGTGGAGTGAGGATAAGTTAAAGAGAAGGCAAGTTAGGAAAAAAAAAGTCACCCTCCCACTCCCTACTTCCACACTCTCTTTAGACTAGCTTTTATTACTTGACCAACATTTTTTAAGGGTCTGTTTTGCTTTCTATACACATGTAACTCCCATTACTGTCAGTGGAAATTATGTATGCACATCAGTAGCAAACCAGACTGCAGGATATTTAGCTCTCTAAGGTAATCCATGTCCCTGTTACAGTCATGTTTCAGGAGAAAAGCCAACAAACATATTTGGAATTCTGCCTTTAAACAAACACCATATTACAACAGGCACAAGTACTGCCTGATTCTTCCGAATGAAAGAAATACCCAGGAGAGAATCCTACTTAAACCAACGAAAGAGTGAATTAACAGCGTTTATTTTTTCCCATCATTCCCACAATGTTGCAGTGTCTCACATGATGAAATTGATAAGAAATATCTCTTTAAGAGAAACAAATAAAGACAAGGTTTTCCACTAAGCTGTATACTGAAATGGTTAAAAATTTAGAGTGATGCTTGAACATAGCAAACAAGAAAAACTGTAATATTGCGTTACTAGAACTAAGAGTACTTTTCCATTCACAGACCACAAAGAGCTTTTACAATATTGGATCGCTATCGCCATAAATTGGAGGAGGAAATAAAGGGTGAAATGGAAGAGATTTGGCCAGGAACTGAAATGGCAAGGAAACCATTTTACCTAACTCCTCATCTGACGGTTTGGTCCTCTACAGCCTGTCAAGCACTTCCTGACAAACCAGCGCGATGCCCTCTCAGCAGCCAGAATCCCATGAGATCATGTAGGTTATTCTTTTCCACATAAAGAATCCTGATATGCAAAAGCTCTGACAATAACCTGTTCATTCAAGTTCTTCTTATTTTCCAAAGCCTGGACAAACCTCCCTTCAGATATCTACACCAGTTTTCTTTCTAAGGTGTTTATATTCACGTGGCTCTTAAGTGTTCCTCTACTTCTAAGGCTAAGAGTGAAAAATGCACATTAGCAGCATCACATTCATCATTGTATGCCTTAAAATCAGAGGACAGCACTTGATTTCCAGTAAGAGCACATCTTTTCATTCCACCACTAATCATCTGACACTGCAGTGTTTTCCCTAAACCACACTTCATGTTTTTATTAAGAAATTAAATCTAATCACAAATGCAGGTATATATGAACTACAGCGTCTTTGGCCACAGACACTTGTCCTGCCAGGTTACGTACCATGGGACTATACAAGCAACCATGGTTTCTAAAACTCTGTATTTCCTCAATGAACTTGCTGCTCTCTCTGCGCCAAATGAAATTCCGACAGGGTCTCAAAACCAACACAAAAGGTGAAATTGAACTTAATGAGAGTTTTGCAGCCGAAATCCACAAAGCTTGATCCCATTCAAAGTTATTTCGTTTCTATCACAAGGGGAAAATTCATAATAGTCCTTAAGCTCCCTTTGAACACCTCTGTTTGAAAAAACAGACCCATATTAGCAGTGTATTAGAAGTTGCAAATGCTAGTCTAGACATTACAGCTACAGCCTCCTTCTTTAATCTTCTCTGACTCATATATATCTGCCTGCACCAGGTTGTGTTTGTTCACATGGTTTTCTTGGTAATTTGAATATCTCAAAGACCCTGGCCTGAAAATTGCTCTATAAATATCCAGTGCATCAGTTTTACTTATAAAAGTGATTAATTGAAGAATCTGAGCTGTTACTACCTTGAATAGGAAATAAAATGTCACTCAGCAAGCCATAAATCATGAAAGCTGCCAATAAAAAACGCCTGCACCATACTACAAGTTAAAAGCACGCAAGCGTACTATCTGGAAAAAGCAAGTACATCCTTGCAACAAAAATATACCAATTACTTGCTTTATTAAACAGCTATAAACTTTTCAGACAATAGCCAACTCTGTGCAAAATACCCTTCCCGGATTTATCACAGATAAGTTTGTGGACGCAAACGTTCAGGGATTTTTTAATTTTAATTTTTTATTTATTTTGAAGGAGATGAGTCATAAGGATTGATCCAAGCCCTCCAAAGGCAGCAGAGCTTGTCAGAATGTTTGGACAAAACTTAAACGCTTTTTGGTGGATGGCTGTCTTATTTCCTACTAGTTCATTTATTTATTTACTTTTTTAATTTTCATTAATCATTTATCACCCTGGCATCAAAGAACTGCTTCATTCTCAAGTGACATACTGACTTTGTAAGGAATAAGTGAAACAAATTCATTTAGTAAAATTTACTTGTAATGGAAATACATCTATCATAACAAGATTAATTTTATCAAGCACACTGTCGATGAGCTTGTAAAGAAATACTGGAAAATAAAAGCAGCCTTGCTGGCATATTGTATTGTTTTACATAAGGTGTTCGTTAAACAGCGTAGTTATATTGTGATAATGGTTTTCACTGTAAATCTGTTTATTTCATTAGTGGTTTTTTCCCTGTGTTCAATAAATCTCTTTTGCATGTAACAGCATAGGAAGAAAGACCACTTTAATAAGGCAACTCCTACTCTGCTTTACTATGACTGTAGAGGGATGGCATTGAATATTTGCTTTATTTATCTTTGACAGTGCTTATATAGAGATAGGTATAGCATCTTACAATGTATGTTCACATTTCAACACACTCAAGCTACCTTGTTTCTCTCTTTTTCCACAGTAAGAATGATACACAACAATCATCAACAGAGTTTTCAATACATGGATCTAGCAGTTTTCTAATAAATCAAACAGCCTGATGAAGAAAGATATCTTAAGTTGCATTGTTCTCAGGAAATTAAAAATGGTTCACGGTACATGATACAAATCAGGAGTTATGAGTAATTACAATCATAGCCTAGCAAAAACAATCTACTTCATAATTTTTGTACAGCGCTCGTGACTGTCATACCTAAATGCTGCCTAAGTGAATTACTTCTATACTCAAAGATTAAGAGCGGCTGTAACAGAAGAATCTGGTCTTTGCCCCATCTTCAAACAGAGCCTCTCAGAACAGGTGGCTCTCTTTAAATTTGCCTTGGACACAGTGTTTTCTAAGGTTTTTAGGAGCATTTAGAGTGGTTTCCTCCAGTCTAAAAGCAGTCTTTTCACCACTAAGTTTCCCCATGAGCAAACAGTCCGATCCTGAATTCTCACACGCTCCGCTCTAGGTCTTGCAAGATGCCTTGCTCCAGAACGCCACAGTAAATCAAGAGGTAATGCTCTCGATCTAGACCAAGTCCAAACTTAGCAGGAATGTTTTCTTGATCCCACCTCCACATCCACAGTAAATAACATCATTTCTCTGAAGCAGCTAGTGACTACAGCAACAATCTGACTGTCAAACAAAACAACTAGCTTTCCCTTTTGCGTATCAGAAGCAACCCCAGGTGATGAACAAGAAAGCATGGATGGAACTGTCATATGAAGAGAGGTAGATACAGCTTGTTTCTAAAAAATTACCTGTCTGAAATATCCTTCTATGGCTTGTTATTACATTAGATTTTCTTGTTCCTTTGCTGCAGCTGTCTTTAAAAAGAAAATTAATAAAAAAGCAAACACAGGTGTTTACTCAAGGATCAATTCACCTGCTGTTCCACTGCTCCACCTGCCCCTGTTGCCTCACTACCTGGTCCAGCCATACAGCTGGGATGACTCATCTCTGCATGAGTACATTTTTAAATGTTGTATTTTCAGGGGTTTGTTTCTGCAAAAGGAGAAGGAAGGATAAAGACCTTTCTCTAATACCGCATCACTTATCTACTTTGCATCTCTCTCTTACCTTTTCTGAAGCAGCAAAAGCACAGTGGTTGAATCCTTCAGGCTTCTAAATGCCAGGCTAATGTGCAATTCAACCCTTCCTAATGAAAGGCATCAGAGTTCAAGGGCATCTGCATCATCCTCCCCCAGATAACAATTTACTGAAGGAGTGAAAGGGAAAGAGCTTTCAAAGTTTGTTGCAAAATTTCAGATCTGTGTTTGAATAGAGTTGATGGATTTCCAGAAGCAGAGTGGAGTGATCTGCTTTGAATTAGCCATTATCTTTTACATCCCTCCATGTTTCCTGTCATCACAAAAGAAGATGAGTTACCCTTTAACTTACTGTAAAATAATCTCTGACTACCAGCAAAGGGGTAGTTAATGCTATTGGCAAGGATGATTTAGGAGACAATTTCAAAGCTCAGTTAACTATAAAAACAGAAGTCATACTAAAGAGCCTCATTCATTCTGCATACCAAGTGTGAGGCAAGCAGGGCTTCATGCCACAACTGTGGGGAGATGGGACAGTATGACAAGAAACAGTAGTTTCTTTTCCCACTCGACAAATGTATCCAGCTTTGCTGGCAGGAATAGGTGTTAAATCAACCGTTAATAAAATACAATATATAAAGCATTACATCAGTGCCCAGAATTGTCCTGGCCCAGACTTGACAGGCCTAAGTGTACAAAGAGGAAATCCCTACCTTAGAGATCAACCAGATTAATCCATAATTTACAGATTTCTTATTTAAACAAACCAAGTAACCTGACAGCTGCAGACAGACCAGACAAACCTTCAGTATTTGGAAGAAGGCTTGATTCTAAATTTATTTTTAAACGTATTTTTAAATGTAATTTTAATGTCCATTTAAATGTCAATTTAAATGCCATTTAAATGTCATTATAATGAAAATGTCCATTGTTTCAGAAAGTTACTTTATAGTCCTTTGTGTGCAGCAAAAAAATGCCCTCTAGTCATTTGACAGTCAGAAGTTTTTGTTTGCTTTGATTTTTTTCTTCGATTAGCTTGTTATTCTTACATCACTGAATAAAAGAGGAGGGGCAGCTGTGTGTTCAAAATTGTTTAACAAAAGTTTTGTTATGAAATATCGTCACCTACAACAGAGGTTCCCAGCATTTTATGTTGCTATACGTCCCTCAATCCTCATCCTCTCTTTTACGGCAATAAGCATGTTTATCATCAAGGTTTTAATTGCAAGCACTACTGAAACAGCAGTTTAATACGGCTTCTCGGATCTTTACTATGGTTGACAGGCCATCGGTAGCCCACAGTTCAAGAACCAGTGATCAAAATGTATCACATTTTCCCATGGATATTCAGCTGCTGGAGGCACAATACAGAAAAACTGACACTGAGAGAAAGACCACCAACATCTCTGGATCATGTATTGAACTAAACCATAATTTAAGAAGTACCACTCCAGAGAGAGTAAAAGCAAATAAAATTGCACATATTATCTGTGTACTTGACAAGCTGACTCCTAATTTTATGAGAAATCCAGACTCCTGCAAATGCAAAGCCCCTTAAACGCACCTAATTCTCCTCTAGCATTTTCCAAATAACAGTAACATTATTTAGTGAGATAAAATCAGCAAAACAGTCCATGTGGCGTATTTAATTTCTAGTATACGCATTTTATGTCAGTCTGCAACCTCCTATTTCATATATTACCATAAAACATCTGGTTATTGAAAAACAACCATAGATATTTAAAATAGAGAGCCACTGCAAAATTTCCGTGTCTTACTCCATTGGTGGGATTGCTAGATGGTCTTTGCCAAGGGCTTGAAGACCCTGTTAAATATTCACCTAACTCTGGCAGTGATCATGAGGCTCATCACTGGCCATTTGTTTCCAACAACAATCCAAATGGGTAACTTGTTTATCCAGACAGCTCTACTAAAACGATCAGCAATGAGTTGCCAATGACCACATTTAAATGACTTTTTAAGACTTCAGTGTTAATGTCTCCTTGAGATAAACGGAGCGATCCCTCCCTTTTACAGCTTTTATTCCAAGTAATTTGCAGACTCTGGAAGTCATCACCAAATTTGGCTTTCATTACTTGATATTGGGAAAAGCTACTGTGGCACAAAGAACGGAAACTGGTCTCAACGTGCTCTCCAGAAGCAAGTATAGCATCTTTAAAAGAAAAAAACCCCACTATTACTAATAGTGGCAATTTCATTCTTGTCTTAATTATTTTACAGTCTACAGGTTACCTGAAACTAGGGGGAAAAAACGATCTTCATTAAGTGATGCTAGAAAAGACTATGAGCCCATTAAATGGACTGGTGAACCATTACATGAAAATCTTCCCATTCTGCTTTTGTCTGTAGTTTCTGCATTAACAGTTTCCTGATTTCCCCTACACTTGGGTCTGTTTTCCCTCCTTAAGTAGATCTGACACTAGCAACAGAAAAGAAACATGCATTTTAACACCAACTTTGCTGGAATTTCCCCAAGCAAGTAAAATAGGCACAGAATCTAGAGTCTAGTACCTGAATTAATTTGTTATGCCTTTTTTTTTTTTTAATTTTTAATTTCTTCTCTCATTGCCAACTTTTTTTAAGCTCATTCTTTCAAAACAGGGCTAACATGTGGGCGCTTTGGTCAACCCTAGCTACTTATGGGCTTCTAACAAAAGAAGGTACAGGCAGGTCTTTGCACAAAGAACTTCAGTGCTTTTAACAGTTTAGGCAATAAACTCCACGATACATGGGTGTATCTGCATCTACTGTCTAGTGATATGTAAGGAGAGTCATAAGTTGCTAAAAGGTGGTGTCTGTTGTGAGAAGGGAAAGATGAGGCGTTCTGCAGTTTCTTCAAGTCAACTCTGAGACAATAATGCTCCTTCCTATCTTTTTAATTAATGAAAAAAGAGTTAAGGCTCAAGGTTTTCATTCTATTGTGAGACTGGTGGTGCTCACAAGCTATTCAAAAGCTAGATGTGAAAAAAAAATCTAAACAAAACATTCCTCCCAGACAAAAATCACGTGTCTAAAAAAAAATCACAGAAGCTGGGACAGTGCCTACAGTCTTTATCAGGACATTTGGAAAGGTAATCACATAGCCCAGTGCAATTTCATTTTCAATGGCAGTTCCACACATTTGTAGGTTTCTGTCCAAATGCCAAAAAAGGTGACAGGGTAACGATTCTGCTTTAAATCAAGACTAACTAGGATTGAATTCAGTCCTTGGAAAGGAGGAATAATAGCCTCTTTCTTCTTCATAGTGATTTCCTGCCTCTATCTCGCATTCAGAATGGGATACAACCTGTTGTTAGGCCATGCTGGCAGATACAGGGTAAATGAAAATCTTCTCAGAAGGGGAAATAGGATAACATTATAGGATTGCACCATATTCCTCCAAAGTTTTATTTTGTAAAACACCTTATCAGTTCCTTCCATGAGACCAGTACTGCCAACCAACAGCAGTTAAGTAGTTCATGCCCCAAACCCCATTTTAAATTAAGCACATTTAAACACAAACACTCAATTTGAAAATGATGGGGAATTACAATGAACGCATTATCGCAGTGAAAGATACTGTGAAACAGAACCAACACGGAAAAATACAAGCTGCAGTTCTTCAAAGTTTAAAATCTAGCAACGTATTGCATTGATAAAAGGGAAAACTAGAGAAGAGCTCTCAGCAGCAGAAGTCAAAGACAGATAAATAGTCCTGGCAATTGGCATTTAGGATTCAGGGTGGAAAACATTGACAGTAGAGTTATAATCCCAGCACTGATTTTTTCATGGTCTTTCTGCGATCATTAAATTCTCATTTAATAAGAGCTGCCTATCAAACCATAAATCCAGCTTAACTCTTAAGAAAATGGATCCTCAAATCCTATGTCTACTTCAACAAATACTGTCACTCCACTGCATTTCTCTCTCTGTCTGAAGGAAACAGCACTCCCTCTGTTCTTCTGGGTGTCAAGGTTAGGCCATACATATATAGACTTTTTCAAGGCCCTAATTAGAAACGCTCAGTGCCAGCATGAGGTCCCCAACTCATTGCCTGGGATTTGAGAATGCTGAGCATAGTATTAGAACTTGATTTTTAAAAAGATAAAGACCACCACATATCAAATCTATCCCTGGGGATATTCTGGAAACCAGAAACTCCAGAAGCTCATTTTGACATCAAAGGCACCTAGCTCCTGTCTATTCAGCTGTTGATGCTTAACAATATAAGTATTTTGATATCAACACTCCAATTGCATTGACCACAGACTCAAGTTATCATGATCTCTTAAAGAGCCCTGATTGATCAAACACCAGGCGTTAACTTCAGCAGACAGACAAAGGCTGCATTTGTCCTATTTCTTACACCCTCAGCACAAAACCGTAAGAAGATGAAGTCAAAAGTTTCCATCAGAGGTCATCTAACTCACCCCAGGTAGGACCAATTTTACATAAGCAACATCAATACATTGCTGTCCCACCTGTTTTTAAGATACTCCCAGTGACAGAAATCCCACGGTGGGATTCTGCAGACAACTGATGCCTGTAGCTCCCTGTTGCCAAAATGCTTCCTGAATCTTACTTGCTATGGCACAAGCCCCGTGTGCCTTGTTTCCACCATCACTCCATCTTCACCATTACATCCATCTTTATAATACTTCTGCATAAACTGAAAAATTTGAATTCTGTACTTTCTCAGTTGTCTTGTCTTTGTAAATAAATATTGCCAATTGCTTCTATTTTTCTTCAAAAACAGCATTTCGTAAACTTCTTATCCTTTGCATTCCAAGAAGTATGAAAGTCAAAACTGGATACTGCCAGTCATCATCAGGAAATAGGCCACTGGGCCAGATGGACTTCTCGTGTGACCATGTGGTAATTCTTAGATTATCACCACTACCAAGGATTAACCAAGGAAGGGGGGGAAAAAAAACCCACCAACTTTTGTCAGAGGGATTCTTTTAGCAACAGAACTTTTTATAAAATCAGTAAAAGTTCTTGTTACCAGTCTCCTTATTACTCTGACACATATAATACCATATTCAAGCTAAACTGAGTTTGAAATCACCAACCTAAATGCTTGAACAACATGCCTTTCCTTTATTGTCTCCCAGAAGTTGTGTTGTGGACAAACAAATTCTGAAAAGCTAAAGTAGAGACTTGTATAGTTCCTTCTAATTTGCTTTCTGATTGTCAGGTACTTAGGATGTCTATGCCATGAGGCCAAGATTTCCTGTGCAGAGGCAAAGGATAGAATTTTTCGATAAAGTGAAAAATTCCCACCTAACTGCATGATGCCAGGAGATAAGGCTTTAATAAATTACTGGAAAAATTATAAAAATACAAATGAAAACAGAGTCTGTGGCAGCCAGATTTAAAGGGAGAGAGGGCAGCAAAAAAAAAAGCAAGAAGTAAAACCTTGGGCTTTCTATTCTTACTTATTTTCATTAGGCATTTACTGCCCTGAAACTTTTGGTCCAACTCTCATTTCAAATTTTATTAGACTAAAATCTAAGAAGATAAAGAGTTAAATAAAGATCCTTTCCTCAACAATAACAGGCTCGCTTAAAAGCCTCAATACTATAAGAAAAAAGTTATTTTATAAGTGTTTTCCTTTTTTACAGGGGTTTTATGGGTGATATATCACAGTCTCTTAAGATAATCCTGTTTGTTGTTGAATTTACAGAACTAAGTTTTAAATGTTTGGGTTATTGTCTCCCTTTCTCTCTCTCTTTTTTCAAATACAAAACAATCTGGCAAATGTGTGTTATAAACTCTCTCACTATCCAAAAAGTCCTTAGCAAAGCAATTTAGGACAACTATTCCAATCTTCACAAAGGCAAAAGTTTATCAAAGCAATAGAACTGTTTATAACGCTTTCTCATTCAGAGCATGTCAGTAATGCTGAATTGAAATGTGCAATAAAATTTATATTACAGCCATATTGTTCCCCCCTCATTACTTTAAAACTTATATGTTCAAACGCAAAATTTAAACTCTCATTGCTTTTTTTGTTTCATAATTGGGATTGGGATGAGTCATTGTACAGAAATCATCTTCCTCAGTCCTTTTTATTCCAGTGACATCCACAGGCTCAGCTAGAGAAACCTCTGCCCTGAAATGTTCAAAAGCAGTAACAGGCAACCATAATTTCTTTATATTTGTTTCTGTATTTCTTTCCAAAGACACCGTGACTATCAAAATACAAATGGGGTACCTAGTACGTAACTCACAGTTCATAAGGAGCACAAGTGATCCAAGGTAGGGAGCACCGGAAACTGTTGCCGAATGTTTACGGTTCAAGAAAACAAGAGCCCTATAGAAAGGTTTAAGGGCAGATCTTACCTGGTCAAACACAGGGAAGTTAGATTATTAAGAAGGCTACTCAGTAAAACTATCCAGTTAAATAAATAAATGTATACACATGCACGCACGCACATAGAGAGATCTTTGTTCATGCTGTCAGGTGAAAAGTATCTCAAATGTGTATCATCATCATCACATTGAGAAAGTGGTCAGGAGCATTGTATCCGACCCTCAAATGACAAAGTAGAACAAAGGTACCCCAATTAGCTCTAAACCTACTAGCCTAGGCACTGTAAACTAAGGCAACATGGAGCTCAGTGCAAGCTAACCTCACCCACGCTCCCGAGTAATAAAATGTGCTGCTTTCAAACTAGCTGGATCTTTGTATTCTGCAGGTGGCAAAAGAAGTTTGAGATGTTACACTTCCTTGTAACGTGTTATTCTCACAACAGGCACACCTGCATTTCGGAGACATGACCGTTGTTAGTCTAGGTACACGCCAGGGAAGGGGACCTTTACAGCGAAGAGTAGCAAAGAGAAATTTGGCACCTGAATGTACTGCCACAGCTTTAGCTTTGGGAAATCCTGTGCGATTCTGTACAGGGCTTTGATGCAACAGCCCCCGTCTAAAATGCTTTGCTGATATGGGACAAACCTAAGCATATGTCTAAATACCTAAGTACTTCAGAGATGTGAGAAGGCTCCGTTAAAGCACTTTACAAAATGATGTTCTTAATACTGGAGGTGCCAAACCAGCGATTTGTTGTTGTTCTTGTTAATTACGAGCATTGGATACTTCCTCCAAAGGTCCTGTCAGAAATTCCCCGTTACCACCGAGCAATTTCACATGACACATCAAAACAGCCACTGCCCGCTACCCAAATCCACTCTCATTCCCCTACTCCCAATATGAATTTTTAATTTTTTTTTCGTTCTGTATTAGGCATTCACATCCAAGTAGACATAATTCACTTAATTTAAAAAAACAAAACAAAACAAAACACCAAAACCAAAAACAAAACCAAAAAACAAACAACTGTTTAAAGCCATAGAGGAATGTTATGGGCTAAATTTCAGTAAGCCATGGCTTTTCTTTGACTTTATGTTCAATTTTATTTGTATTAATCTGAATTCTTCCTCCCCTCCCCACATTCCGTGCAAAACAGGAGGAATGCTGGTGGTCAGTATTTTCCTCCTAAACACAGCAGCAACACAAAAAGCTACTTTCAACCCGATAGGCAATTTTTGAGGAACAGAGGCAGGGCATGGTGATGATAACTGAGATAATCCAACCCATTCTCACCAACATTTTGTAAACCATTCATCTCTCTTACATCCTCATTTCTCTTCGCAAAGAAATACTTTTCAATCTCTACTTTTAGCTAACAGGATATGGAAGGCCACCTTACCAACAAAGGCAAAATACTCCAGAAGCCAATCAGTGTAGAAATATCCTCTAAAGGCAAAGGGAGCCGCTCTGCAACATCCTGGTTAGGGATCAATCTGAAAGTCTCAGCTCGATGGGGGAATGATGCAGTAAAGAACTACCTGAATTTATGCATCTACTCTTCACAAAAACAAAGAAACTTCTCTGTACGTTTCAGCCACTGTGAGATTTAAGTCTCCCCTCAGCTTTGGAACGGCACTGATGGAACTAATGGATGCCTGCTCGAATCTGGTGGCAAAACTAGTCTTTAAAGGGCTTCAGAGATATGTGAAATTCTGGTCTGCTGGTGTCAATATGAGTTTTGCCATTTTGCACGTGAAAAGAACAGATAATGGAATTGTCCATATCAGAAAACTTGGTGTCTCTGAATTAGGAGAAAAACCTAGATTTAATTTTATTATCTGAGAGTAAAATTTGTCTCACTTAGAAGAAAGCCATAATGGACACTATAAAAAACCCCACCCATTACAGCAACACAAGCAACTTTGTTATGTGAGTTAAATATAATGTTTAATTAGTTTTCTAAATGCATACACTGAAAAGCCATTAGACAACCATTAGGAGTAATATATCCATTTTCTTTGTACAATCACCTGATTTAGTTACGCAAATTTCTGAAGTAATTCAGCCAAACAACATTTTTGGCACTCTTATCCCAGTAAAGTTTCACTTCCCTTTTCTGACTGCAATCACTGCAATTTTCCCTTAAGCTCTAAGGCGCTGACGAACATCTTCATTTCAGCAGATTTACAGAGCATCTCTTTTGGGTAAAAATGCGCCTGGTGTGTTTATGGTCCCATTTCAAGATCCAGAAATCTGAAACTATTCAGCTATTTTTATGAAGCAATCTTTAAGAAAAGAGTTTTGTGTTCTCCTTATGTAGGGGGAAAAAAGACAAAACACCTGAAGAATAAGACGGTTTTAGATACCTCTGCGGTCCTTTTAAAAACAGCTGAGCTCCAAAAGGAGCAAAAACCATCTGGCTATTCACACCTCAGCTGACTTATTATATAAACAAAAACTTTCTTAATAATGTTTAACTAGCAACATATCTCCAGGAGGCTTGTCAAAAGGCTCATGATGACTTCACCAAAACACTGTGGAAGTGGCCAACATCTCTCACTGGTGAAGGACAAGATCCCATTGTAAAAATAAAGCCTCTGAACAGATTTTATTCTACAGCAATCCTACCGCTTCTCTGATGCTGTTTTTTCATGCCACATCATCACCCTAGAGGTTCTGTAAAGTTTTCCAGTGTATTTTCCCCACTTCGTGTCAGCTCCAGTATACCCCAGTATGGGGTTGTGTGATATGCAATCAACAACGCAGATGACGTGCAAAGGAGAACGTTATTGATGGTGGTATTTTACAGAAAACTAAGAGAGAGTGTGAGACAATGAACAAATCTGTAGCACAGCTGTTAACTGAACTTGAGTCCTGACCTAACCAAACTAATATGCAAACCTCAAATCTAGTCTTCTCCTATGGTAATTGCTTTATTTATCCTTGCAACGGTTCAGTTGTTTGCTTTCCAAAACGAAATAGAGAGTTAAAGAAAAAAATCAAATCATCTGGAGAATAAACAATTCCAAAGTTTCTTTTGAATAATTTGGTGAATTTTTAAGCTCTGCTTCTGCCAAACCAAACGACAGTAGAAAGTGAGAGCTAAGAACAGAGTCTGTGCCACGAACGTGCCTCAGTCCTGAAAGACCCTGCTCTTAACATACACCTTGTTCACGTAACAGTCAGCATCTGTGTTAAAGTAAGTTTTGCAACGTCACTAATACAAACGCACGCACCCAATAAGCAGTGTTGGGCAGTTTGTTACTTTTCAAAACCAAGCGACAATTCCAGTCAACGACCAGCTGGCACCACTCTCGGTTCTGCTGGAAAGCTGAAGGATGCCAACGTAGGAATAAAGCAAACCCTCTCCTCACCGCAGACAGACTCCAAGTGACCTCTACACAAAAAGGCTCTCTAGAAGCTCCTATACTACGGATTTTCTCCAACCCATGGCATATTTGTGTCTGCTAGTTTGCGTCATGGGGGAAACAAGGGCCCAGGACGAGCAGGAACTACGAATTCTTTTTTGCTGTTAGTATATGTCCTTTAAATACACAGTATGCATAAAACAGTACAGTTGCCAAATGAGGTACCGAGGAGAGAGATACTATTTGGCTTCCCTCAAACCAGTTACCTCAGTTCAAGTCCTAAAAAGACTAGAATTAGGACTCGCCTTGTTACCAGCCTGAGCAGTGCTGCCAAGAATGCAAGTACAGCAACAAGCGAGCAAATCCTCTCCCTCCTGCCAGGGCCCAAAGTGGGGGAGAGGGGAAGAAATGGAGATTAACGAAATACATGTTTTCTCACTGGTTGTGTCTGTAGTTTCAGTAGTAAAAAAAAAAAAAAAAAAAAAAAAAAAAAAAAAAAAAAAAGAGGAAAAAGTTAAAAGGCTATAATACAACATACAGATGGAAAACCGAACGTGGGCATGCTACTGAACGTGCATCTTGCATTCAGGTGCTGAACCAACGCTGTCATACAAACTGACTGCTTATGTTAATACTACAAGAAATCTTGTCTTTTAATCAAAGCCTAATGAATGAGTTCCTTAGCATTAAAATACTGGCTTTTTGTAATCTTCATATTAATTTCCTTTATACTATCTTTATGATAGTAACAAAACCCATGAACGAAGCCAAAGACCAAGACTCCAACAAACTGACTGGCAGAACTAATCAAGCCAATACTGCATATTGCCCTGACACACACCCTGAGAAGACAGGCAGATAGGCAAATACAGGCTTCTGCGGGACAGAGGATACAGCAAAAATAGCAATGGGAAGTAAAGGGAATTAAATATAACACAAATTTGGATCCCACCAGCATGAGTTAAAAAACCCCAACATTGTACATTACTTTTTGTGAAACGGAAAATGCTGTTGGTTATGAACTCCAGCGCAAAGTTCGTTCGTGGAAGAACTGGAAGGTGAAGGACAGGGGAATGGGAATAGAGTGAGGAGAGACATTAAGCCTGGAGTGCCACTGAGGGCCCCAGCACCTTCCTTGGCAATTAGCAGGAGCGCCCGGACGAACCCCGCAATCAGCCCTGTGTGAGTGAAGCAGCAGTTTCACGGTCCGTGTAGGCGGAAGCAGGTGACCGGAGCGAGGGGAAGCGCCGGCACCACCAGCGGCTGTGAGGTGCCTGGGGAAAAGCCAGCGCAGAAGGTGCTGAATCTCTGAGCAGAGGAAAATAATAAAGTAGGAAAGAACCAAAGTGTCATAATGAATACTCTTTTTCCTATCAAAAAAAGCAACAAGGTTTGAAATTTCCTCATAACTCTTAGACCCTCTCCAAATAAGGCACATAAGATCTAGTTAAGTGCCTCTCGCTTTTCTCCACAGATTCCCTTTGCCCTTGCTCTACAGTCAGGGTTATAATCTAAACAAAGTAAAATGAAAATCACATCTTGTCTGACCAGATCACTGCCAAAAATGACAGGCACACAAACAAATTTATGTCTATCTTTAGCCTGGTCCCTGACTCAAGTCTACGGCCTGTGCTCCACCATTTGATCTGATTAGCACTGTTTTGATCTAAAGATGTTAGTGTACAGGCAGTCTTTTTTAGGAAGAATCACATAAGTGTTCTTTTCCTGGGGAAAACATCCATTTTCTGTCATGAAACACAAATATTACACAAAATATCTAAACTTTGGGGAGAAGAATGTCAGTATTTGCCCAGTTGGTTTCTAAAGTCTGTCTTTGATCTGGATACAGGAGTTGACCCAGGTCTCCTTGTAAATTGTAACCAGTCAAAATAAAACATTAACAGTAACCCTAGCAGCACGAAAATAGACTTAAGAATCAATCCCATAGAGCGCTTCAATAAATATCAGAACTAATACGTTCATCAGTAGTTTCACATCACAGTCAATAAAATAGAAAAAAATTTAAACAGCCTGTATTCAAGAGCATATTTGCTAAAGTAGCATTTCTATTATTTCCATGCAGAAGCATGTTTCCCTTCCGATTTTACAAAAAGCATAGCACAACGCTTACGAAACTTTATTTTATTCACTGAGAATAGATTACCTCTTTGAAAGTATTCCCTTTAATAACAAAAATTACTCTCCAGAGAAGACAACCCTACCAAGTCTTTCCCACAGGCCCTTTTCTACACTTAACTGAACACGGTCCTTCTCTTATATCAATGAGCTTTCAGAAAGGAATCAAAACTCCAGTGCCAAAGAGCCATGCAGTGCGGTGTACAAGTGAACACCCTGAAGCCCTACAACTAAAAAGATGTAAAACTTCTGGAAAATACACGTGCACACTCTGTAACAAAAATCTGCATTTCTTTTAATTGATATTGATGAAAGAGACAGAAGTCTTAATTTGAGGAGAAACATTCCTTTTATTTTCTCGGTTTCTACGTTGCCGCATGTTAATACCAGTGCCTGCAGAAGACTCACTCATTACTTCTGGTGCAAAACCAGCAAGGCTGCAGCCTTTCTGCTTCAGAATAAATGGGCCAGTGTGCTTTTTGAAGCCCACCAATACAGAAGAACCAGATCTAATCCTTTCAGCTAACAGCACGCTCTCCAGATTGATTAATCCAGCTCACTTGGTAAAACGCAATCTCATTCTGAGTTCGTTTGGGTTAGATGCGAGCACGTGTTTTCAGAACTACTGCAGTTCTAAGCTCTCCAAAACCCCACGGAGTCAGCTGAACCAAGGACGCACCAACAGGAGGTCAGTGTTAACCTTGGGTGGGAATCCTCTGTGGTGAGGAACGCAGCATTGCTCCTAAGACAGCTCTGTTTCTAAACTGGAACTCTATGCACGCAGGGATTTTGCTAATTGCTCTGAGACGTAACAACTCATCTTACCCCTGTTGTCAACTCAGCTATTACTACACAAATAGGAATTTGCATCACATGCCTAGACAGTGTGAAGCAGCGTGTCTCCAGCAACAGACACCCGTACAACGTCGCTAATATGCTAGACTTCTTGAAATAACTACAAATACAATTACCCTAAAGTGTGATCCTAAATGCATACAACTTTTCTTCCCCATAGTTTTAGTAAATATTAAGAGGAATCAAGTATTAAGCCACACCAGTCAGAGCTGAAAGAGTAAACAAAATTAATTTTTGCAATTACAAGTATAAGTAAGTGGTGTTAAAAAAAAAGTCTACTTGGCAGTCTATGCTGCTCAAATAAATTAACTCCTATAATTTGCCTCCAAGCTATCGACAGATCCAAGAGTTAACAATTTATGGTCACATTTAATAATAAAAAGTCTTTCAAACTGATTTCCAGCTGCTTAGGCCTGATACTTAAAGAAGAAGGGTTTAGGTATCTATCTTGAGTGGGGAGAACTCACAGAGACAACTCCCTTTCCCACTCGTGTCTTTCAGAGTAAAACTCATAGAAAGTTATACAACTAAAAGTAAAATCAAATGATGGTCCAACTGAGAGGGAAACAACAAAGGAAAAAAAAAAAACAAGCCACCATGTGAGAAAGCAGCTCGGGAGTTCCAAGCACCAGTTAGTTCAGTACGTACAATATTCTGGGGCATCACAGCATGAATAGGAGCAAGTTCACCAGTCCAGCTTAAACGGAAATCACCGAAAATCATTTTCAAGCAAATACATGTGACCCATTTTGGCTAATGAAAACATACCCCTCAAACTGAAGAGCTTAGGTAAATTACATTTCTCCCAATTCTGCCAAAAACATCAAAGAAAATGGATTTGCCAAAGATAAAAGCAAAGCAGGCGTGATAGATCATCCATTAGCAATACAAGTATAGCTAATTCTTCCTGACAGTGAAATGACTTGGGATACAACCCATTCCAGTTTGGTTTTTTTTTTTTTAAATAAGTGTTTAACTGCAGCGTATCCTACATATTTTATTCCCAGCCATCCTAGGTTTGAGTACCAGTGAGTTTTTACGAAGATCAGGCCTTAACAATAGCGTACTAGGAGGAGAAAGAATAAAGGCAACTTAAAATATTTTAGCATACAAAAGAAAAAATGAAATAAAATAGAGGCTTTATAATCTCTGCAAGTTACAGAGAGTAGTTCAAGATGATGTAAACTAAGACAATCAATTTGAAACAATAACGAGAAGGAACAAGTTGCACGTTTTACAGAGAATCACAAGTACGGAATTAATATCGCACTTCACTCTCTGTTATACCAACTAGGGAACTACTGGGCTGGTTTGGGGTTTGCTTTTTTTTTTTCCATAAATGCATTTTTGGTGCGCAAGGTTGTACTGCGTTCTCTGGCAAACAACTACTTTGATTTATTTATGTAAACAGCAGAAATGCATTGGCAAACAAAGCCATATGGAAGAAAGAGAAATATAATGGGTTTTCTGTTTGCTTTAGAAACTTGACATCTGTGGATAGCAGCATCTAAGTTACGATCCAATAACTTTTCATATTTCAGTCATTTTCATTTATCAAGCCAAACTCAATTTAATTTGATGGTGCAAAAAGCTCTGGGAGGGGGATGACGGGGAAGGAATAATGTTTTAGAAACTTAAAATAGGAATACACGGGAATATTCTTCCCTTTCGCATCATAAATTTAAAGAACAAGGAAACTCACATCTGTTCTAACTTAGCCTTAGAGCTGAAAAAGCAAAGAAAAAGTAGGAGAATTATTTATATCTTGTTTGTATTTAGGGAAAAATTTTCGGAGCCGGAGCCAGCCGCCGGTGGCACCGATCACCGAAGCCCCGCAAACTTCCCGCGGGGCCGGGCTCGGCGGTACTTACCCCCGCAGAGGAGGAGAAAGCCCCCCGTCCGCCCGGCCGAGAGCATCTTCCCCCGCTCCGGGACTCCTGCGGCCCCGCCTCGGCCAGCACCGGGCGGGCTGCGGGCGGCACCGGGCGGCACCGGGCCGGTCCCCGCCGGCTCTCAGTCGGGCCGGCCCATGGCCGGGGCGGCGGCGGGCCGCGATGGGACGCACCGAGCCGGGCAGGGACGGGATGGACGGCGCCGGGATGGATGCCTCCTCGGGGCTGCCCCTCCGCCGGTCCTCCCGGGGGTTCCGCCCCGCTGCCGCCAGCCGGGAAAAACCAGCCCGGTCCCCTCAAGCGGTGCCGGCTGCTCTCGGAGCTCTGCGGGGAGAAGCCGAAGTCACAGGCGAAGCCCCGGCTCCGCCGCGCCTGCCGCCGAGCCCCCCCGCCCTGCCCGGGCCGGCCCCCGGCCCCTCCTCCGCCCCCGGGCGAGGCCGCCGCTACCGGGGCCGCCCCGCACACCGCCCCGCACACCGCCCCGCACACCGCCCCGCCCCGAGCACCCCGCGGGCAACGGGGGGCGGGGGGGGGGGCGGCCCGGAGCCGCCTCCCGAGGGGTCCCGGTGCGCCGGGTCCGCCTCCCCCGGCCCCGCAGGGAGGCAGCGGGGCGCGGGCGGGGGTGGGGGGGAGGAAGAGGAGGAGGAGGAAGAAGACACGCGAACGGCGCAAACACACCAGGTGCGAGACAAAGCAGGGACAGGCGCTGCGGCACCGGGGTGTATCCAAGTGGCCGCCTCCCCCCGCCCCAAACACATTAAACGTGTTGAATAATTAATCCCTGGGAGAGGAGGATTTTTGCTTGATGGTAGGAGGATGCTGTAAGAGATGAGCTCTACCTGGCAGGCAACCAAAGTAACCCGCAACGCAAGCATCCCGCTTAACGGCCAAACGCCACTTTTAAACCGCAAGCGGGAGGAAAAAAAATAAAAATAAAAGGATAAAAAATGTCTAATCAAGTCGAAGCAAAAATACGCTTTAACAAGGGAAAGCGGTCCGAAAAAAAGCCGCCGGTAGCAAAAACCGCCCGGAGCGTTCGGTGCGGCGCTGCCGGCCCTACCTCCGCCCGGAGAACCGCCCCCCCCGGCGCCGGGCAGCCCCGCCGGACCGGGATGGGATGGGATGGGATGGGATGGGACGGGACGGGACGGGACGGGCACGGCCCCGCACCACCCGCCGCCACCGCACCCGCGCAGCCTCCGCGCTCCCGGCGCCGGGGAGCGGCTCCCGCCCTCCCGGAGGGGCCGCCCCAAGCTCTAGGCTAAAGGAAAACCCGGCCCCCGCCCCTTCGCCTCTCCCGCCAGGTCACTTCAACCTGCTGGGGGAAATGTTTTCATCCCCTCCCTCCCCGGAGGTGAGGTGGGCTCGGCCCAGCCGCGCTGCTCCGGAGAGCTGGACCTCGGCGTGCTTCGGGCGCGGATCAGCAGCCCCAGCTCTGGTCCTTCCCAGCCTTCACACTTCGGAACGCCCAGGCGAGAGCGAGGAGGCACGCACAGTAGAATGATACTCAATTTCCCCCAGCAAGAGCTGCTATAGATTCCTTAAATACAAACCAAACAGGAAATTATCTCTCTAGCCTAGTAAGGACTCTGCTTAAAATACCCAACGCTGTCAGAGGCAAAATAAAAGGAATTACCCCGTAGAACTGATAAAAGAACTACCTTATTTTAACTTTTCTGTTAGAAGTCCATCAAGCATTCCCATGTTCTTTATGGGGCTTGGGAAAACAATAAGCCAAGTGCAAGCACCTAAAGGGATAATAATGAATTTGAGATGAACGCTAGCGACCACCATAAATTAATTGCATATGAAGCTGCCTGACAGAGAGCATAAATTAAACTTTTGGATGCTTACTCTCGTGCACAAGTGTTTGCGGGGCTTTCACAGATGCCTGATAACAGAGGGAACTGAGAAGCATGTTTGGGATGTCTCCATAAACCAAGGGAAAGGCTATAGCAAAGAAAGGAACGTATAAAACATTAACATGAAATCAATGCTTTGTGGAGAAATGTCTTACGTTAAGCTGAGCTTTATCTTAAATCATATTTAAAAGCTCGCACAGTATACAAATCAATATTGATGCCATCTAAAATACACCACTATCATCTGCACTGATAAATGCCAGTTTCCATCCAGGACAAAGTGACTTCTTGGAAGAATTTCAAGGACTTCCAATCTCTTCTGGCATCTCAGCAACTGAAGCCAAAGCTGTACTCTTTTGCCAACTTCAGGCTCTGCTCCAGCGCATTAAAACTGGTTTTAGATGCCATCGTGTTCGTCATACAAGGAGCAGAAGTAAGGTCACCAAAATAATTTTTTCATTTGATTTCCAAGCTTTTAAGTTAAGCAGATTTATACGTTTTCAGAGAATCATAGCTTACGCACAGCACACATGGGAAAAAGTTGCCAACTTGGATGAGAAAGGGACTAAATACTAGTGCCTTCAGTGTTCCAGCTAGTGTGATCATCGCTCTAATGTCAATGTAGTCACCATCCTCCCTGGAGCTGTTCTCCTTTATGGTCTCCAGTACGCTGCAAGCTTTCAACAAGGAGAAGCGATGGTATATTGAGGAAAAGTAGTTCATCCAGGAAACGCAGCCTACCATACGGAAGACAAAAATAACTGCAGCATCTCGTAAAACCCTGCAAAAGCCTATCAAAATGGAGGTATTTTGAATTTTCACTCAAAATTCAAATTGGGGGGGAACAGAAACACTTCCTGCCCAGCCTTGTTTCCACATCCCTAAAGAGGCCCAACACAGACTGTGAAGCATCTGCCCTCGAGTTACTGGAGGAATACAAGCCTACTACCACCTCCTCCTTCCAACAGCTAACTTCTGCTCCGAGATGCATAAAATACACATTCATGTCATTCACTTGGTTTCTTTGTCTGAAGGCCTTTTGAAAACTGAATGAAAATCAGCGCTAGTGAATGGGGAATGAAAAGCCAGGTGTCCTTAACTCTCCAGGCAAGCTCAAGCTTTATAGTCATCTCACATCACTCTCCTATCAAAAATACTTTGGAAATAAACTGACGCTTTCCTGCAGGCTGGTGCAATTGTGAAAGTAGGGCTCATGCTCTTCTCATGCTCTTTCTTTCTTTTTTTTTTTCTCCCTGCTTTGAGTCATTCATTTGGCAGAGCAGACTGAGCTATTAAATTATTGTATATTTTTCTTTTATAAAGGCACCCTGAGATGTCTTGATATGATCATGCTTCCTGAAACTGATGCTAATTGATAACTGTTTCTTGGTTTCATCAGAAGTCTTAGCTCATGCTCATTTAGCATCAGGGCAGGACACTTGAGGACTGTTCCACCTTTCCACATCTTCCAAACATTCATGCATGAACACTGAAATATTTTCATGGATGAAACTCCTCCTAGAACATTGTGTTTGAAATCCAATTCTTGATCAGTTCAGGACTTAAACACTTTTTTCCCCACGCTATGAGGTTGGTTGTTGTAGAGTCTCGGAGTCTGAAGTGCTATTGTTGATCATGTTAGGAAAAAATTATTTTAAAATGATGAAAATTGCTTATTAAGACTTAACACTACTTTGCGATCAAACCGTCAAGTCTTTCATAGTTACAACTAGGATGGCACCGAACAGATATTCTTCTGGAGGTAGATCTGATGGTAAAAGGACAGATCAAGTTTTGATCCCGAAAATGACAAAGCATTGATCTGCATGGCGTACTTCATTCATGTTCTTACATACATGTTTTTCCACAATCTATGGGCTTTACTTTCTTATTCTTCTGTCTACTCCTTTCTTCCCTCCTTGTTACATACAGCTAACATTTAAACAGCACAATATCCACACCATCTATTTGAATTTTGTCCATTTGAGATCACTGAAAGAGCTCAGAGCAGTGTGTTTTCCTGGAGTACTCATCCAAAAGTGCTAGGAAATGGTCAGAAACACTCATTAATATGAGAAAGCAGCAAACCTACGCTAAGCGATGTCTCCATTGCAGCACCTAAAGAAGGGAACCAAGAAGATATTTCTTTCATGTCAGGAGGAAATAAATCATTCTTGTGAAGGAAGAATGCCACCAACTGCACTGACAACGACAAGTTTAAGCAAGGGCTCAGTGTTGTCCAATACACAGAGTTCATGGCAAAACTGGGATTCTTGCAAAAACGGTGACAAGGGACCGGCATAAGCAAAGATGCTGTGCAAGGGAAAGCAGAACATCAGACCATGAGCCTGGGCTAGACCAGGAAGAACCAAAGCCCTTTGGTGACCTGACAAAGCTATCCTGCCTGTGAGCTGGCTGCCACAGGGACTGCCCTCGTCAGAGCCCACTGCTGCTTCTTGGCAATAAGACTGCAAGTTCTTCGAAGAAAGGGTAGTTTGTGTCACTGTAAATACAATATAGAGCTTTTGAAAATACATTAATCCACAACAATGCCTGATTTCTGGCCATCAGATTTTTTCACTGAAAGCATAGACTTAAGTATCAAAACCATCATGAAATCCTAAGTCATAGCCGCTTGTTTTCTTGGGCAAAACAGATCTCCATGTCTGATACCATCAGAAGTCAGTGATAAAACAGTTCTCAAACCATTGATTTATCTGAAATTTTCACCTGCTTGACTTTATTGCTGTAGGTTTATGTGAAGCACAGGATGATGATGCTAGAAAGTTTCCATGCAAAGAGGAAACAAGTTCTCCCAATACTTGGGAACAACGGGTGTTTTGTTGTTTCATTTCCATTAACAAGCTCATGTTGTCTTGCAACTATCTGATTACTTTAGTCTCAAAACTGACAGAAAACTATAGGTCAGTTGTCGTATCATTGTTCTAAGGATAGTCCTGGGAGTGCCATGAATTACCATTATATCAATTAAAAGGCATATGGAGTGCGTGTCCATCGTGATGAACACTGACACTCAACTGTTGTACTTTCAGTAGCACAAGCTTCAAAACTCAGAGTCAAATCCAGATCTGCATTTTGTATGCTATTATAGACCAGGAGGATTACAGGAGTGTGATTAAAACAGGATGTAAACCTCTTGCTGCAACAGTGCTCACCGCCGCGTGCGAGAGAGCCCGCAACGTTGCAAGGCTGATGCGCATGTTGCAGGGCATCCAGCAGAGCTGCGCCCGTGGCTGCCATTCCATCGCCGCAGGAATATCCCCCGGCTAGTATCAGGGACAGCAGCGGGGCTGATGACTCATGGTTATCTCATTCGCACAGACAATCCTTTTTGCCTGGAACCATACTATAGCATAATCCCAACAGTTGTAACCCACAGGCACCTTGGCATTGAGGCTCAACATTTATTCCATTACTCAAGAGGCATTAATTTCCCTGAGGTATTAATAGACATTAGTATGATAAATCTCTCCACATCAGTATGAGCAGTAAAGTTCTTCTGAACTTTGAAGACCGGATTTTTCTAGCTTTTAAACAAACATTTTGAATCTGCCTGGAAACATTATGAACACGCACAAGCACATTCACACATCCCCCATCAGAATTTGAATGGTAGGGGGTAGATATTTTTCCAGAAGTTACAGTACAACTGGTTAGAGAGATATATTGAAACTGGCAGCTGATAAATTAAAACCAGCTAACAAAATATAAAACATCCTTTGTTGACTCTTCTCCAGGTCCGTTTCCAGTAGATAATGTACTACTATGATCATAACAATAAAAAGGTTATTTTTATCCTTGTTTCTTAGAATTTGGTGTCAAATATAATAGCCCACCTGAGAGACGTGGAAGCTCAATTCCCTACTTATTCATAAAGAACTTACAGCCGGGGTTATGGCCAAGGCAAGCTTCCTGCTCACTGCCTGGCTAAAGTACCCCTACAGCGACCTGGGGGAAGTGAATGTGTTAGAGAGTGATTCCGTTCAATGTGCAGTCAGACCTACCTACCGTGTTTTACAAGTCACCAAAAGCATTTCTGAAATACGCAGATGACCCTAAAAAATACTCCATTACCAACTCTAATAAAAATAGGAACAGCCAGATAAAGCTGTGATACTTTCTAAACGCCCAGTAAATATTTGTGAACCTCAGCTTTTTTTGATTTCTTCCTTAAACAGTACGCTTGGCCACAGAGAACTAGAAAACATGACCACAGCATACCCTAGAGGTTTCAAACCTGAAGAGCAAATCTAAGGATTTTCAAATATAATAATTTTAAAAATAATTAATAATGTAGAGAAACTAACTAAAAATATACAAATGCTTGGGGTTCAATATGAAACATAGCTAAACTGGACTGACAAAACCGTATCTTCCTTGAGCAGCATAAAATCCGAGTTGCTTTAAGTTCAACAGCTAACCTCTGAAATCTTTTCAGCTTTACCTTTGCCACCGCTGCTGGGAAGAGGCCTCACTCTCCTTGCACAGACATCTCTGGGTGGGTGAGCTAAAAGACTTTCAAGCCATGCTACTCTTCCTGCAACCCACAGTAAGGTTCGATATGTGCCATAGTGCCACTGGCAACATCACCCACAATCACAGATGGGGTCCTGCCAGAGTTAGCGGTCTTCAGTCCTAACAGAATTCCGTGGTGGGAACCAGGTGGTTGGAAAAGCGTGGTAGCTGCTGATTCAACACCTTACAGAGTTCCCATACAGATCAAACAAAATCCATGACAGAGCTTCTACCGAGCCCAGGGCCAAGGGTGCAAGGCATGAGCTCTCAAATCATTCTGTCTCTCGCAAAAGAAGCCACCAACAGCAGAAGTGCTATACCCTGCTACTCCTAGGTATGATCTAGTACCAGAAGAAAAAATCTAAGAAAAAAAAAAAGTGCATCTTCTATATCTTTTTGTAACACAACAGCTTTATGGTAGTAGCAGGTAAGGTTCTCAGTTGTTGTAAACTTTCATGGGTTCAGAACAGAGCTATGATAACTTATACTACTGGGGGATTTGCCCCAATACCGTACGGGGAAACAGTGACCTGACAGTTTTCAGTCTCCTAAATCATCAGGCCAAATTCTGTCAGGGAAGACCTGGCAGAATCATGACCATTATTCAGTTATGAACGTAAGCATGAAGGCACACTAAAGTTAATGAAGAGAAGATCACATTCAATGGAATAACAATTAATTTTGTCGCTATAGGAATTAGTATAAAAATATCAGATTCAGAACTTACAAGGGACTTCACCTCCAAGTTAACCTGTATTGGGTTAAATGATCTACATAATCTGATTTACTTTCAGCACCTTATGTTACTCAATTGTAATCATTAGAAACCAGGAAATATGATCCTAGGCTAATTCAAGAGATCTGGATTCATACTGAAAGGTATCTTTAAATATATGGTATCGTGGTCGTAAAAGAAAGCACTCAGATAGTCAGGTCACACATCTCCATCCACGCCATGGTTTATAGAGGCACGTTTGCCCCTGCATTCTATTGATCTAACAGGATGTGTTTTTCTATTACACATGCACACAGTCTCTACATTTAAAGAACATTACATTAAAAATGAAATCAAGAGCTTGCCTGTGAGGAAATGTGAGAAGGGAGATTGCCCCATACATTTTTTATTTGCTCACTAATATGCCTTCTAAGTCTCATTCAGGAACAGCTAGAAGTCAGTGTTAGAAGTACTGCCGGAACTTGTAAATTCCTGGGGTCCAACCCAAAGATTTAACCTCAAAATAACATACCTGTGATGAACAGAGGACTCTGCTTTTTTCTTCCTGTGCATTCAGTAAGGTCCGAGTCCTGTAAATGCAAGAATATACTGTTACATATCTGCTAACAGCTACTCTGCACAAAGGGGGTGAACTCATTGAAAAGTTAAACTTTGTTCCTGTTTTGAGTGCTTAATACTATAACACTGTCCTTGAATGTAAGCTTTTCCAGTATTTTTTAACAAGAAATTTTCAGGATTGCATCTTATGGAGCCATGCTGAGTGCTGCATAAGTTACCGCAAGAGTTTAAATGGCTGAAAACGACCATTTCAAAGGAAAATAGCCGTCTGTTGGACCAGTTACTGTAGGCAGACATGATATATTCTAAATATACAAGATACCAAGCATATTAGTATAACCTGGTTTTCCTTAAAAACAAAGCAAAACCCCAAACAACAACCATAAAATGAACAAAAAAGTGTCATGATTCATGTCTGCCCCTTAACTTTGAAATTTGATTATAATTTGAGCTTAAAAAGGACTAGAAAGTTGTCAAAATCATCATGACCAATAAAAGGAGAAACAGATGCTAAGTCATGGCCAGCCCAGTAGAGATTCACCCTGAGACAAGAGGTCCCTGACCCTCTAACATCCTGCACAGCCCTAAGGCTCTGTAGAACCGAGAACACATTACAGACAAATGGACTGCTCTGGGATTTTAGCGGAAAGTCTTCAGAAAGTGCTGGGTGTGCAAGTTCCTTTAGTTAGAAGCTTAACACACAGGCAGATATAGTTTGATTTTCAAGGACATGGGAAAAATCCAGTCCTCTCTTCCCTTAGGTTCCTGTTCAAAATGCCAGGCCATGACAGATTTTCAAAGCACACACTGAAAGAGCATTTCCTACCTTTTTTTTTTTTTTTCTCAGAAAAGACACACTTACCTATATACAAGTGCAAAATACTGTATAAGTTGTGTTTTGGGGAGAGGAGACAGTTACCCATTATCTAGCACAGCAAGGCTCTGACCAGTTTCTCTAGCACAAACAGCAACAACAGCAGGAGATAACTTAAACTAGACTCTGTCTGTAATACACATATTATAAAACTATTATAAAATGATAGGTGTTTTTTGTCTTGATGTTACAAATCAAATCACCAAGGACAGTTTCATATTTATTCTTCCTGTTTTCGGATAGAAGAAACTATTTCTGTTTTAGTGAAATTATGCCTTCCTCTACGTACATGCATAGAAATAATATAAGCCCTTAGAAGTTCATTCTACTATTCCTTTGTGTCTTGACTTCCATGAACTTAAAAAGCAGGAATCAGAGCCCAGGGGAGAAAGACAACAGGAACTTTAAATGCCTAAAGCAGATAACCAAAAGTAGGTTACCATCATATTTTTAATTTATGCATATTACAAGACGAGATGACAGTCATATATATGACTCCTATTATCAATGGCTAGGCAGTTTCTCTTTTAAGTTAGCACAGTCAGTTCAGCTACTTAAAGGCTATTTCTATTTGTCTGGGCTGTGGACCATCCTGTATTTTAGCTCAGAGAAATTTGCCTTGCTTGGAGTTTCTCCGGAGCAGCATATATGAAGAGAACAGTTTCTTGTTTCTACCTCGCAACTACGTGGTAACTCAGAGCAATTCAACACAGCTCCGCAGCTCTTTCAGTTTTGTTAACAGGTACAGCAACATTTAACTAAAACTAAGAACTCGGTAAATACAAGCAAGACCACACAGGTGGTGTTTGAACCGGGGCAACAGTTATGGAGCAGGCATACCATTCGTTAATTGCAAGAAAAAATCTTGGAATATTGGCTATTGTCCCTTGGACTCTAACAAAATTCATGCGATATGATCTGAAATTATCTTTTTTTCCATTACACTTACTACACTGGAACATTACTCAGTTAACACCTGGGAGAAACTGGTTTGACTGACCCAGGTAAACAGAAATCAGGCAAATCAATGCTCTATCAACTTGCAATCAACATTTTTACCGCTCCAATATTTCTAAGTTAAACCAGACCTTTGCAGCCCTCCTATAATACATCTCATGTAAACTAGACACAGCTGGTCTCTCCACCAATAAATCAACTGTTGAAGGGGTAACAAAATATACACAACTAAGGCACAGACAGGATGAAAGGTTGTGATTGAAAGAGAAACCGTGCAGTGAACCTAAGAAGTCAATTTAGAGAGTCTTGACACGTTTCATCAACATGTACCGAGGAAGTGCTCCCGTGGGGAAGGTGGTTTTGTCTTAATTTTTTTTTATGTTGGTTCCTCAGTGAATGCTTTGCAAAAGGCATCTCTGAATGAAAGGGATGTCTGGTTTATAAAAAAGCTGCAATCCCTTTAACAACTTATGATGGAGACTGTAAGAAATAAAATCCTAGAGCAGAGAGTTGTAGGGATGTTGACATAGAGGATGTTGACTTGTGCAGCCAGGGAATGCAGTCCCCTGTTACGCTGGCAGGCTGGTTCTCCTGAAGGTGCCCCAAGTTGCAGTGGGGCCCCGGTAGCAGCCTGAACCAATAAGGACTCCCTGTATAACACAGTTTGACTCCCTATAAAATAGTAACTCTTTGTATATTATTTTGGCGGGAATTTCAATTGCAGTCTGCTGACCACAATCCCAGCTCTATTAGGAAAATATGGTAGGGGTGTTGTACTTGCTTTTTTCAAGGGGTGCTGTATGTCTACATTGAAAAGATGCTTAATGTCAAACCAAATTAAACAAAAAAAATATATATATTGATGGCACACAGAAAAAAATTACCTGTCTGAAGCAAGGCATACGTATCTTTCTATGCCACTGGCCAAAAAACACAGAAGAGCACTGGAATGTACACCTGAGACTGGCTTGACAAGAGTCTTCTAAGAAACGAGACGGGAAACTGCCTTTGGTGAATCTGCTTTTGTTACTTTGCACGCCTAACATAATAATTCTTAATGAAATCCCACAGAGAAGAGGACATGAAATTAAGCAGTCTGCATTGAAGTACAATGTTAGACATTAAGCTGACAGTCCTCAATACCCACCAAGAAGCTAGTAGGAAACAGTGTCAGAATAATAAGACATTCACAAGAAAGGGCTGTGGATTAAGACTCTTTAACCTTGTTAACTACACTAAGGAAACACTGATTGTCACCTGCTGACATTTTGTTCAGCAGAAAACTGAAAACAAGAATGCCTGCTCTGTCAGAGCTAATTTCCAAGTCACTGGGGACTTGAAGAAATTTAAATAGACAGAAAATGATATGAGGGTCTAGCACAAACCAACTGGAACCACACTATCAGAGCATGAAGTTCATAATACTCAGTGCTGATGACTTTCTGTTTAATAGCTTCTTCTAAGCTATCAAACAAAAAACCCAAATCACAAACCAGAAATCATCTTAAGGGACCTACTGCCTTCAACATCTTCCGTCTTGGATTTCAAAGCTTTAACATCACCTAACAGTGTCCCACAAATCTTGCATTTGTTGGTGTTAGCTGCTTAGGAGTCTTGCTCTAGGATATGAATCAAACTATTTGCTGGATGTTTTCAAAGTTATTTTGCTCTGTGCATTCATTGTGAATCCAATCCAGCCTTTCTAAACACATCCTGAAATGCCATTGTACCTGGGTCAGCAACATGTCAATCTCTTTAAACTTCCTGTGATTACCCATGAGATAGAACTCCTGAGAATAGTTTTCCCTCCAGGAAATGCTTGAAATAAAATTGAAAAGAAGTTTCTATTGATTATTGCCATAAGAAACCTGCAGTGACTTCACAAAGATGATTCAGAGCTTAGCTTCGGCAGGGTGACTTAATGTAGCTACAAAATCCTACATGAATACGAATTCAAAATATCTCTTCTGTGTGACCACAGTAAAAAATTGTCCTCTGAACTTTTCTTTTTTATACCTCCAGCTCCCTCCCTGAACTTTGAGGTACACTTTCTGCTTGTCTACCTCTTACTGTACTTCTCTATATAATTCCTTTCTCCGCTATACGAGTCTTCTGCTAACAACTGCTCAAGTGCTTCCCTGAAGACTGTATACCACAAACACAGGCCATCAAGGCTAACATGAGGCACAGTGAAGGGACCTGAACTAAGAACATGCATCGTTGTATGATGGAGCAGTGAATGCCATCCAGCAGGACACCCCCAGGCAGGACAAGCTCAGTCCTTGACGACATCCTGCCCAACAGCCACCTTCCTAGCACCAAAGGTGAGTAAAACATTATGATTGACTTAAAGCTTCTTACCTGTACAGGGCCCACCAGGATCAGCTTCCTGATGAAGTTAAGGTCCCAGATCCAAGTCATCTCCTAGACTTTAGTACTGGGTGGCTACAGACTGGCTGCAAGTCATAGAGCAGTGACAGATTGGCCCAGAGCCTGCTGACAGAGCCTACAAAAGTGGCCTCAATGCTCCAAGCAAGCCTGGGAAAGTGGTTTTACTGTCACTCTTGACCCAGTACAAATTGGCAAGCAGCTCACATATGGCTCACATAAGCCTGCAATCAACACAGTCAGCACCTAAAGCGAGCTAGGAGTGATGACCAAGTTTAAAGGCAAAAGGAAAAGAGTCAGGAAATTTCTTTCCCAAATAGAATGTTTCACCTGTTCAAATGTTTATCCTCCAGCACAGCACAGAGACCTTGACTCCACAGCTAGGAGTAGGCGGACTTCGTTGCTGCACTGGGCTCCGGTGAATAAACCCAGTGAGTTTGTTGCCAGCCAGTTGAGACTCAGAGCCTGGCTGAGGCAGCTGTGCTGCTGTGTCTCCACTGTGTGAGTGGACACGTTCTGAAATACTGGATCTGGCAGTGACAGTTTTCCCTTTTGCACGTCATCTGCTTCACTGCCTTTGCGTAAGGATGATCTAAAACTTAGCAAATACTTGTAGCTGGAAATATTACACACGCAAAGTAATTACAGTAATACTCCTCATTTGCAGCAAGCAGATCATTCATCGGCTACCCAAAATAGCTGAATGGCTTGAGAAACTAAAGATAACAACAGGCATTTAAACCATCAGGTAGCAAAGAGCAGAGGTATGGTGCCTTTGCAGGGTGAAGTATCTCTCATTCACATAGTTGCTGTGGCAAAAACATTTCTACTACTTCCTATCTAGATGCCAGAAAAAGAGCTCACTACAAGTACTAGAACAACATATTTTGCTTTTGCTGCTACTATGCAAAAAAGCTTATAATTTCTCTTTCTGTAATACAAATACAGTATCGTACACGGCAATAACTCACATGTCTGTTGCTTTTAGTGTATGAACATTAACCACATGCTCTCTGTTCTCAGAATTACATTCATCTCAAAAGGGATTCAGTGAAAAACACTTTTACTATTAGAGACCGCAAAGATGGACTGTGATACAAAGCCAGGAGCATAGCTGGGAACAAAGCTCAGAATCAATATCTACAGACCTGTTCAGTGGACCACAGCATTTGGTGGGCAGGACGAGACAAAGGAAAGTTTCACCTGACTGCTGGGAGTTGGCAGGGAGCCCCAGGTATGCTTTGCTGTTTACATTCCTTGTTCCTTGTGACTTACAGTCCTCACGAAGCATCCACTACTTGACATGGTTGAAAAAGCAGTTACCAGGCTGCTTCATCTTGAGTCAGTTTGATGTTTTCTTCTTAAGCCTCCATCCCTTGAAAATCACAAAGATGTAATTCATTCTGATCCCGCAGGGGTTAGTCAGGTTGCTAGGCCTGTGGATGAACTGACGATAGTCTTTGGAGGACTTCAATCACATTACTGTGTTAATGTTCTCGGTCACTGGTCTAATAACATGCATGTCTCTGGATGGAAACAAGTAAGCATGAACATTTCGTCAATCAAGAGAAACAGCCAACGTGGTCAGTGACAGACACTGGAACATAAAAAGGTATTCAATGTTAGAACAGTATAAGCCACTGAGTTGAAGAAAAATAAAACTGAATCCTGGTCCTTATGCCAGGAGAAATTGCTTTGCTTATCTGATTTACTTAGACTCTTTTATGCAAGGCTCACACTTTAAAGCCTAGCATCCAAAAGTGCTACAGCTCTACATGTAGTACAGCTCAGTCCATTCCCCCTGGAAGACTTAGTTTAACAGCTTACTTTCTAAGTATGCGTTTAGATTGCTAATATTAATGGCAGCTTAACTGCTCCATGCAAGATGGGTTGTTGCTCTTTCAGTATTTCCAGGCAGTTTGCAAACTCGTTTCTGGGATATATATAACGTATTTGCCACTCCATAGATACTACCACAAGATATAATGGCATACATGTGGGGAGAATCAGGATCTTATGAGCCAAATCAATGTCATCACTTGTTTACTGAGATGGGTCCTGCTTGCTGCGGCAAAGCCTGCCTCAGATTTATGATGAGCAAACTCACATGCACATAACTACCCATGACAACACAGTTTGCCTATTCAAAGAAGAGAGAACGTTTGTGTGTGTGTATATTTATATATATAACTGTGTTTGAGTTGAGGTGCTAAGAAAACTGTAAATAAGTGTTACTTATTATTAAATAAATTAATATTAATATCAAGTATTTACTTGATATCAATATCTATGGATGTTGATGCATTCAGCGTTATTACAGAGCATAGGAGAAGTGTTATAATATTAAACCCTATCTCTTTCATCATTACAAAAATGTTCATTTGTGGCAAATGGCAGTAGATTTTAAAAAAAAATATGTGTGGACCCTCACAACTATTTCACAGTGCCTCCACATAATTTTTATCAGACTAACACTGATCAGTAGTACCTTTAATATCTTTTTTCCTGGCAGATGCCAGTATCCCTTCCCCTCTGCACCCTTTTACTCCTTCACTCCCTCAGAAATGATAAAAACCCTCTGCATTTTGATAATAAAGTATTTAGTTCAAATGAAAAATCACTTCATAATAAAGCAAGTGTTAGCCAGATCAAAAAAATCAATTAATCAGTGAGGATTTTTATTAGTCAATCATGTAACTAATTAAAACCATTGATTGATAACAGACAACACTGCAACAAAGTTATCTTACTCCCAACCCAGCAAAATGATCTGCCTGCTGCACACAGAGATAGTATGGGATGACCTGCTTACAGATAAGTCTGCAACTGCTGACCAATATATTTTTACTTAGTGGTAGTATTTCCCCAGCTCAGCAGTTCTGACAGATCACAGCTTTGAGTCCGAGACATTTGTGAACCATCTCTTTGTTAGTCACAAATAGCAAAGTGCACATCGATAAATCACACCCTTTGTCTCTTTCTTTTCCCTCCCCCCACACAGTTGCTGCTTTTTCTTGTCAAACCAACCCAGGCTGAACACTCCTGTATCATCTCTATTAACCTGTAAGAAATTCTAAAGAACAGATCCTATGTAATAGAAAATGACCTGAAATAATTAACATTTCTGAAGTGGTTTTTATCTGAATTTTGTCCAAGGTACATAAATCATCATTCATCTTTCCTCTTCCTGGCAGTGCACTTAGACATAGCAAGTCTTAAAATGATGACATCACCATCCCATGATCCTTCATTATAAGTAATTAAAGCAGTAATATCCCTCTTCTCATGCACTAGTCATCAAGCAGACTTACTCATATGAAATCTCAGGCATAGTGCACCTGAGGTGAATCAAGAGAGCACAGGACTCAATGTTTTTGGTGAACTGCTGGTACTTTTGTGTGAATTTATTGCTGCTGAGAGAGTAGTGCATGTTAACATGCAGGGAGACTAAATTCTGCTATTAATCCATGAGACAGGCACTGCAGAGGTAATATTAGGTTTCCTATCCACGTACAGTATCAAGGTCTTGACAAGGAAGGAAGGAAGGATTTAGTTTAGTCTGTGCCTCTTCAGATTTTGGCCTTTCTCATAAACACACTGGCAAAGCTATCAACATGCATGTCTGGATAATATGTTTGGTGACAGGGACAGTACCCAACAGGAACTCTGTTAGACACTTAAACACCTTTCTGCAAAGACTAATGATGATGAAAATTTTCTTATGCTGCTCAACAAAGCTTTGGTCGAAAATCAGTAAGCTAGGTCAGCTACCCAACAGCAGAATACCCATCCAACAATGTAGTCATTATGGAGTTTTAATCTGCTTGCATGAATTCCAGATTATTGTTTTTACTGGTTGCAAAGTTTGAGAATATACACTACTATTTTCTATATAGCAAACAATAAAGCATTTGTCTCCTGTGGGCAATTGCAACACCATACATCACATTATATTTTAATTCATGTCCCACTTGATGATCTCATCTATGTATTTCTCTTTAATAGCAACTCCAAAATATGGTCTGGTTTGGAGGACTCCTTGAAAAGCCCCATTCCAGCCTTAGCTGCTTCCATATATTCAGCAGTTTATAGTCCTACTGCCATAGTTGTATTCATACTACAGACTGTCCTGTGTATCTGGTTTTTTCTATCCCATTCTGGATTCAGCTGTCCTGGCATCATCAATACCAGTCATGTTACCAAGCTTAGTTAGGTGACTATCATGGTTAGACCAAAAATTTCTTGCAAGTTGACCAACCTGCATTGGCATTTGCAATAAGCGTGATAGATATGCAAGAAAAAAAGGCACCTAGGAAAGGAGACGAATGCTGTCAAAGAGTTGTTCTTTATCTATTGTTTTGCTTGTGACAAATGAATTCTGGATTACCATTAAATATTTGTATTGCTTCCATGATTTACTCATTTAAATAATACTCAGTATCCAAGAAATCTTGGAGGACTAGCTATTCAGAACCCGATAATGTAAAATAACACTTGATTTCTTTGGCTGTGGTGATTCAGGACCTGCACACCTGCCCCACACCTGCTTTCATCTTTCAAGCCTACCTCCTGCCTCCACCCATCCTGAATCCACACGATGGCACTACACCACACCGGTGTCAAAAACTGCCCAAACACCAGAGCTTAGAGCTCAGCATATAAAAGAGAAGCCTCACCAAAACTAAGTGTCAGTTAGAACTCACCTTGTGTGACTAACTGTAAATCTTCATTTTAACCTTCTCTCCAGCTGGGCAATGCAAAAAGAGGCAGATCTCAGAGCACAGGGAGGATCCAGAGGCTGTGGTCATGGTTCTGCAGGTATGATCAACTACGGCAAGGTCCACGGTACGCTTTTAGGAAACCCTGTTCCATTTAATCTAGAAACAATGAAAAGAAAGAAAAGAAAAAAAAAAAAAGGCAGAAACCATATGGTGAAAAATGATGAGGTGCATTCCGGCTTTCTCATCAGTCTTTTTAGATAGGTAACGCATGATTCCTTCCACACACATTCTTCTACAAAGGTTACACAGTCTCTCCCCTGTTCCAGAGAAACATCAGACATGACTGTCATTCCTACCTAATATTTGTCTAAGTATTTCTTTAAAAATAGAAATTACAGAGCCTGGCTAACCTTTCTGTTCCAATGGTTCATATCCTCAATATTAGAGGACAGAAAATGTTTTTCCTTATACAAAATGTAAATTTTCCTTGTTGCAGTTTAATCTATCCTGCTTTACCAACTGTATTCCCACCTATCTGCAGTGGACAAAAAGTATAGTTTTCCTGTCATTGTATCTACATTCCACTGATTAGGACATCTGTCATTATTTTGACCTTATTCTGCAGGTACATAAACCAGAGAAAAATTTACTACAGTATTTTAAGAG
Organism: Morus bassanus; assembly: GCA_031468815.1. Classification (NCBI taxonomy): domain Eukaryota; kingdom Metazoa; phylum Chordata; class Aves; order Suliformes; family Sulidae; genus Morus; species Morus bassanus. The sequence continues at coordinate 13,667,351 of CM062583.1, forward strand.
TAGAGAGAGAAGTGTTATATAAAGAGCAAGCAAGCAGACCAACTTGTCAGCCAGTTTTCATATTTAAAAAAAAAAAACAAAACCACCACAAAAACCAACACACATAAAAACCCCCAAAACCCTCCTAGAAGAATATAAAAGGAATACTACTACCCAGAGAGATAATAGGTCATATCTAATTTAGGATTCAAGTTACAATAATGGGGTCTTTTAAGAGCAGGTATTACTAGCCACCCTTCGGTCTCATCATCCAGTATTCAGAAAAATATATTTCCATAGATATCTGTATTTCACCAGTACCTGCAACAAAAGATTGGCTACAGAGCATTTTATGTTCCTGACCAAAAAGATACATGATTGGCTTTTTGCCTTGATACAAAAAAAAAAAAAAAAATCTTTTTTTTCCTCCTATCGTTATCATCTTTTAATTAATCCAATACAAATGGCTGCTTAATTAGTTAATTCTTCCATTTATTTAATCTATTTACCAAGCATCATTTTTCATTAAAAAATTTTGGACTGCAGGCCTTAAAGTGTGATCATGTCTATAAGATTAATGAGTAATGCATATTCAAGTATGTACTGAAGCTTATAGATAATATTTAGAAAATACGTATTTTCTAATTATAACTCTAATCCATTTCCTGTCTGTGTGAAGAACATTAATAAAAAAAGGGTTTATATTTCTTTGTTTGAATGAACATTCAGTTACAATTCTGGTTTATTTGTTCAGACTGCTGACATTTCCATGGTCTTTTATTAAAGACCTGATTAACCTGCAGAAAGAGCACGATGTTTGTACAAAGCTTATGTTCTCTAAGCCTACTTCACACCCATATATTGCCTTCTGCTAGGTGAACACTGGTAATGTCAGCATCCCCTATCATATGACAACATCTTCAGAGGACTGACCCCTCTGTCGATACGGCGTGGTTTATAACGCCAGGAACCAGAATATGAGTAACATCGAGTGTTAGGCTGAGCCTTTGGTCAGCCGTAGCACTGCTACTAGGCTCTGGGCATGCAGGAAATAACTGACCACGCAGCTCTGCTAACACCTTTATCCACATTGCTGTCCCCTCTGCCGGCATCCAGTTGCCGTAATAATCAACTTTCTCACAGTAGGTTTGCTATTTCTAGACAAAAGTATTGGCTTAAAATAACTGAAGCCCTCTGCATGTGACTGACTCAGCTGTGCCGAGGATAATATTCTTCCCAAGCCGATCACTCTTTCCCTAGTTTACAAGTCTTTGAAAGTTAAAGCACTGTCTGCATAGGCATGGAGAAAAAGAATACCACTAAGAAAACTTACCTATGTGCATTTTCAAGTAAGCTGTCAAAAGGACCTTGCATCAAATAAAAAAAACCCCAACCATATCTGTTTTCCCGTTACCTGATGACTCGGGTTATGACACTCATAAACAACCAACAGATCAGCTATTCCTCTTTTATCTAAGCCACATGTTAAAGAGTTAGAGATTCTAAATTTAAAGTGAATTTATTACCATGAGGTCTACACTTGAGATGCAAAATTGGCAACAGGTTATAAAATGCAAGATATGACCCTACCAAAGTCATCAGCAACTAATTTAAGATATGACAAGGTGACACTAAAGGGAAATAAAGTGATTGTGAGGGGATGTGACGGGTAGAAAGGATCCAGAATTATACAATTCTTGAGTCCAAGACAATTGCAAACCTGAACTGATTAAGCTTTCTCTGAACAACATCTTTTCAATTTATTGATCTATTTTGCACAGGCTAAACCACCACAAATATCTCATAATTTTAAAATATGATCACAATCAGGAGTTTCATTTTTCTGGGCTGGCTGCATGCTGTTTGCCTTTCACTTGCATATGATGTTTATATTATTTCCCAACTTTGTATTTTTTAGAAAAATGAAGCTGCCTGGATATTCAACCTCAAAGAAAAATCTGCAGAGGTAAAAAATGTACACCTAGGTTTATGTTCCTCTGTGCATCTTCTCACAGTGCTTCCTTGTACACACCCAAGATTTAACATTCAGTAACTTAGCCAGGTATTCAAGGAAGGCATGGACTTGCATACCTTGTGCAAGTCTTTTCTGTGTTAAGAGTCTCTGCTGAATGCGATATTGTTTGTAGAGCAAACCGCTATGAAAATCTCCGTGAAAACCTCTCTTATGCAATGGGAATATAAACATAAAATTCTGCTTGTATATCCACACCTACCCTTTAAGGTACACTGAAAATTCATGCCTCAGTAAACTCTGGCTCTTTTTTTGACTCAGATAAATCAACATTATGCCTCTACTCTTGCCAGAAAGCTACGGGTTCCACTAAAAGTTGTGCCAAATCCGTCCACCTGACAGAAACAGGAGATTTGGAGGGTGACAAGAGATTTTCATGCATTTTCTGTCTCTCTGTACATTTCCTCTTTAAACTCCTGTTATTCCCTTTTATTTCCTCTGTGTCTGTTAGCACCTCAGCTCAGCCTGCTTCCTGAGTGTTAGCAGTCCCAGGAGGAAGGAGACAGCATTTTCCAACCAGCAAGGTACATTTTGACAATCCACATCTTCACAGTGTTCCAAGTGTGAAGATTATACACACTGAGAATAGCAGGATAGAAGAAGTAGGAGGTTTGTCTTTCAGGATCAGCAGGATAGCAACCTATATTACCATGCAACTGTTTACAGACTAGTGAGTGCTGGAGTAGTAGGGGACCAGATTTTTAAAGGTATTGTAAAAGTGTTCGACTTCCAGTGAATACGTACACCTAAAGACCTTTCAAAAGCTGGATCCTAGATCTTTAAGAGTATATAATACCAAAAAAAAAAAGGGCAGAGGAAATTACATACCATTTTTTTAAAGCATGACCCTTGAAAATGTTAGATGTAAGATATATCAGATATTAAACCAGAGCTAAACTTGATCTTAGCCAAAAGGGTACTTGCCTGTATTCAGTTTTGAGTAACATCTATATCAGATTGGCACTCATAGCCCATACAATGACCTTTTTAAAATGCATTTTTAACATTTGGTTTTATATAAGCGGGAGAAAACTTTGGCCCAGATGGTGCCTTTAAAGGAGTGTGTTTGTACTACAGAAGGGAGGAAGATGGGAGGAAGCACCTCATGAGGCCATAGTTGTTATTCAAAAGAAAATAGACCGTCTGTTATTTAAAAGGTATAAAAATCTCTCTAGGATATCAAAAGCAAGTTATTTTCACAGAGAATTAACCTTAAAGAAACAGCTGGATGTGAACAGGGCATCATGGTATGTTGCATACATGTGGAATTTGGGATAAAAATGTAAGCGTTTAATGGAGTTGATTACTGAAAAGGTTTTTGTTTTCATTATGGAAAGAACATGTGCTCCTAGTCCTGACTGGCAACTGAAAAGTATAGAAATAACAGAGCAGCTATCACTGATGTCTAGAATAGGGCAGAGTATTTTGTGGCATTTCAAAAAGGCTTTTCTTGCCCAGCTGGTTTTAAATGATACCAAACACAAAGTCCTTTGGACTTTAATCATTTCAGCAAAGGAGAGAAGGGTTGGAAGACTTTAATACCTAACTCTTAATCTAGTTGCTCTCTGTTCTAAGGATGCAGGGAAATGGCTGTTTCAATCTAATAACTTTTCCATTTCTAAATTCTGCCTCTCAGAGCAACAAAACAACAGCGTTCTTCTGCTCAATCACAAAATGAGACTTTAAGAAATGCAATAGCAAATCTTGGAGGGTGAATATTAAAGCTACCTTCTTCTCTCTACAGCCAGAGCTGCAGTCAAACATGTACGAGTTCTGCTGACAGTGCCTTCATGCTGGCTCCAAGTGACAGCAAGAGAAATAACGTAAGAAATATCTGTAGGCTTGCCATGTACTAATATCCTTTTGATAATGCAAACTGTTAATCCTAACCCAGGTAAAGAGAAGAAAAGAAATTGGGTTCTTATCTCAAAGAGTCCACATTGGCCGGACGAACACTTCAAGGTCATCCAGTATCGCTATAAACAAAACAAACCTATCGGCTCTATTATGTTGTTAAAATCCCATCTGGCTGACAACATTTTCACCAAACATAACCAATTTATTTTTGTTTTAAGCTTTAATTAAGTATTATAGATTGAAATGAAGTAATTAATAACTTTAAAGTACGCTGAACCACAGAGAGCCAATGCCTCAATCAGGTGAAGCCTGGGGAAAGGAAATGCATGAAATAAAATAAAACAATTCTGTCCCCTCAGTCTCTCCTAGTAAATCAAAGGAAGGAATTTTTGTTTTAATTGGCAATGAGTCTATGTCTAGTCTGATTGCTGACACAGTTAGCCGTAATAATAAAAAACATTTCTGTGAAAAGTGAAAATGCAGTTTGAATGTTAATAATGCCTTCATTTTCTGTCCTGATTGATTAGTTTGAATAAAATTCAAGGACCAATGTCCCTGTCCCAATTGCTTATCTCAGGAAAATCACAGAAATCAAGTAACATGCGAGTTGGTAATGCATATAAGTGATTGTCTATATAGGGAGTTCCATTTCAGAGACAGTTCTCAAAAAAAAATAACGGTGATGAGGTGGGAAATCATTGCAGAGCAAGTTTCAAATTCTGAGCATTTTTCCATTCCGTGTTGCTTACATTTATCACAGGTAGAATTTGCTTAACAAATACAGTATGGAAAAGGCTATTTAGTGCAACCCGGACAGTAAAGCTAAAATTACTTGCCCTATATCCTAAAAAATTTAAAGTATTCAGATCACACTTTAAAAGAATAATCAGATAGTATATTCTGACTCTCTTCCCTAAACTGACCCTCAAAACCTCAAATGAGTAAGCATACATTAGTTAAATCTCTCCAAAATCTGACTCAGTTGCAGATACCTGCAAAAGCCAGTATTGGTGAGCCAAGCCTGCGTATTAGGTTTGCATTTCATTATAAAACTTTGTGCACCACATCTTTTAAATATGTTTAACATATTTACATTTCCATTTTCCAAACAGCTGAGGAGATATTCCATTATTAAAAGCAGTATTTTTAATCTTCTGACACTGAAAACCCCAATTTCAATGTTTTCCTCATATGTTAAATGTGAATGACCGCTCCTCGTGAAGTTCAGAGCATTAAACTTGTGCTTATACATTTGTTAAAGGCCTCATAGTTCATTTGAGTTCTTATTAATATGGAATAAAAAGAGCTTAACATCATCCATAACCCAGTAATAATTCATGTTACATTACCTGAGTCATTGTTTCTATATAACAAATGTTTTCAAACACTGAAGCCTGAGAGGCAAAATAAATCTTTGGGTATTTGCTGTTTATTCTCCTCTATAGGAAGAAGTATCTCTTCAAAATATAACTGCATCTGAAAGAGATGTCCCCAGGAGGTTTGAAAAGAGGAGCTAAGCATGTAAAGTTTGGAAATTTCATTTCCTAGCCAAAAGGAAAGTAGATGCCCTGAAATGACAGCATTCATACCTTAAAACTATAAAAATCAACCACTTTGCTCTTCCTTAGGATTAAATAATACTGCACCTACAAACATCATAGACGAAAAAATCTGAAAGGAAAAAAGTCTTTAAAAACTGAAACATGAAAGGCTGGCAAGCAGCAATTTGCAGATAAAGCCCCATTTCCCATACAGGAAAATAGAAATTAAATAGGAAGCAATCCTTGTTGTGAAAGACGTGAAAACTGATAGATTATTTAAATTTCTCTTTGCTGAAATCAGTCCTGGAAATCAGACTTTTAAATGTTTTACCTGCTCCCTCTCTTGGGGCTGAGCATCAACAGTACGCTGCTGTGTACTCGGAGAGTTGAATTACGACTTACTGCAGAAACAGTACATTTGGCATCACAATTTCATAAATTACAAATTGATATCCCTGAACAAATATACAATTAAGTAGAGTTTTTCCAAATGTGTCCAGAGCAGATTTTGGATTAAGCAAAAATGATGAGTGATTTATCCCTGACTTTGCTTGGAAATATACACCCTATTTTCTAAGTGGTTCATGTTAATAAGGACTTGAAATACATCAAAGAACAGCCTTTTCACTTATTTGGATGGATATTGCGACATGGATGAGGAACAGGGGTTTATTCACACAGCAGTTATTTTTCAGTAAGCCAAACTGTTCTGGGAACAAGCTTAGGGTCCTTGCTGCTGAGCAACCCCTGCATAATTTTTTTATTTCAGCAACAGAGTAATGATTTAGTTCCAACATCCTCCCTGAGATAAATGAAAGACTGGCCACTCTACCAGTTTTTCAAATCAACATCACATAACATTAGTCTCAGAAGGACAGAAAAGAAACAAATCACTGTAGTCACAGAGGGCAGAGGTGTGACAGACAAAAAAAACCCCATCAGATTGATAGCAGAAAACGCTGATAAGCCACCACCATTTAGAGTGAACATTTAGATTTACTTTTCCCACTGCATGAGAGAAAAGCGTAGAAAACAGTCAAAGCGCACTGTAGCAATATTTTGTTGCATTAGGGTTAAAAAGACCAATAAAATCCATGGACCTGGATCTTCAAGTGGATGTACCACAGCATTGCTGCAGTTCAGCAAATAGAGTCGTGTTGTCTTCATACTTGCCAAGGAGTTGTCCTTGGAGCTGAATGCTTCAGCTTTAGGAAGAGGTATGCAGTTAGCTTTAACCTGTGCCATTAACAAAGACCAGTCAGGCTTTCTTATGTGTGAGGCAAGCATAAGTACCAAAAATTCAGGCAGCTAGCTGAAAACAGCGGATTTGTAGCTGATTGTCACCAAAGACAACAGAAGTTAGACGTATTCCATGCTAACAGGGACACCATGAGCAAAAATATCCACGCAACTTTACTAGAAGCAGAAACACTCAAAATATTTTAAAATTCTCATAAAATGCTTAATTCAAATTTCCAAAAGAAAGGGGTATAAAGTGTTCCAAGAAAGTTTCAAAAAGCATCTTACCAACTTAGGTGCCTGTTCCAACCATACCAACTCTTTTAGATCTTGGTAAGTCCATGATTTTATAAACGCTCACAAAACAATAGGAGCTTCAATGCATTAAAGTTTGGATAGACTTTTAATTATCCAGCAAAGACAGAAGGGCAACAAGATTTGATTCTTACTGACTTTCATGCAAGATTAATGTGTTTGATTTAGAATTATCATTTCCCAGAAGACATACCTGAAATTGTAGCTGACCGTTTTGTAATACTGTCATCTTATTTTAAAGGTCTTATGCTGAATTTTGTTCTGAACAATAAAAAAAAACAACAAAACAACCCAACAACATTTTGGGTTGGGGCTTGCATAATAAAAGTACTCTGGACAAAGCACAACTTTCAGGTAACATTCAAGAGGCGTCAGGGCAGAGAGACTTAAGTCTGTAGTGCTCTCTGAGGCCATGGGGCATTAAATGAACTGCAAGGGTTGACAAAGGTGCTGAGGCGTATCCCTGGATATGATCTCGGGCTTCTTACAGCAGCATAGCCTCATGTTTTCCCTTGTATACTGAAGACTGCTTGCTAAAAGATTTTTTTTTCCTTTTGTGGCCCAAGATCAATGCATGAAATCCTGCAATCTTTAGAAAGTTATAATTATCTAAAAATGAAATATTAGATTGGGTTGTTCTGAACATTTAAATGAGAGTAGCTGAAATTGCATATGCCATAATGAAGTGTCACTTTTCATTACATTTTTAATTAAAAGAACATTCAATTCTACTTTTTTCCCCACTACTGCAATGTTCACAGTTTTAAAATGTAGCAATAGATAAATGGTAAAAAAATTTAGCTGTCACATTTTCATAAAAATGAACACATTTACTTTTTTTGCTTGTAAATTATCTAGGTAACAGTTGAGAAGGTACATTTCTCTGTTAGGATCTGGAATACTTTGGGAATCAAATCAAGATGGGTGCTCTCCAGATCGTTCCTTCCCATGCTTATACTGTTTGTTTCATGACTCTAATTCTAACCTTTTCCTTAGATTATCTAGCTATCCATTTTAAACTTAAATGTTGTCATTAGCGAAATATCCAGGACATCCTATGATGTAAATTAATTTTTGGTATTACAAGCAGTGGCTGATTTCTCATCTGATTTTGACAGTGGACTTGAAGAGTAAAGAAAGCACTAGCGTTTACTCGTATATTATAAAGCACCAGGAGAATTTGGGGACAAGGAGAAATCTTGTTATTCAGAGATGGTTCAGTTTCTGGACCTAAACCTTTGTGGGCAGCTTTTACTAAAAATAAACGAACAAATAAATAAATAAATACTTAAAATAAATTCCAAAAAATCCTCAATCTCTACATTAGGGAAGGTCAAACCAACAACTCCTGCAGCGCTGTCAAGGCTAGCTCCAGCATGGGGTGGGATGCATGGGGCCAAGGTTCAAAGGCTTAGGTGGGCAGAGGCAGGAAAAGATCAACCACCCACCTAACAGCATATACGCAGTCCAAGTTACAGAGAAGGCGGGCAGCGGCTACAAGGACCCTAAGAGCTTTCTGATGGTGATTTCTAACAACTAGTTCAGGGGCCAGTGGTTCTTTTAACAACTGTTTTGACTGACCCAAACCAGACAGTCTCCAGCATCATATTAATCCTCAGTATGCATATTAAGAGACAGGAAAAACTCAGTAAGACAACCATCAGATGCTCCCCAAAAATAAGAAACCAGAAGTCTGACAGACTATTAGACCTTCCAGACACAGGCGTGAGGACAGCCAATCACTTGAGGTTCATCAGAGGATTGACCAAGAATTTCCTAGAAGCCAGACTTCCCAGCAAAGCTAGAAGCTGCACAGAAGCATTTGTCTTTTACATCTGGAATTACTATTTTGGCCCCACTCAGTGCTTGGAAAGTCTGAAGGCTAGATCATTGTCACTACTCCATTTTAGAAACCTGAATAAATAGCCAGGTATGCAACGAATTATTTTCTTGAGGCATAAGGAATGGGTACTTAAAACTATTACACCTCACCACATCCTTTCTTTAGTATAACCAATAACTTATTCATGCCTTCACCACTTATAAGTGTAATGCAGTTATCCAGGATACATGCCAATATAATCCTTACAGCATACACTTAAGAAGTTATGATACACAAAATATTTCAAATCTTTTACATTGAAATGTTATTTATCACATGTGAAATACTTCTTTGTATGCAGACATTTACATACTACACAATCAAAAAAAAAAAAGTATTATTCTCTCGATGCACCCTGTGGAAATGAAGCCTTTCTCAAAGGGTTAATTTTGTACTGATACAAGTTTGCATTTCATACAAATAGGCCGCATCAATTCCATCCCTTTCTCTTTGAAGCAGTTATTGCTAGGAATTCATTTGCAAAGTATTTGAACATAGTAAATAACTCAAGAAAGCTCTTGTTAATATGCATTAACACCTTTTACTGCTTCGTTTATAAGAGGCATTTTTCCTCTGTCCCTCCACAGCATTCGTATTGAAGTTCATTGTTCTACAAGTTGTATTGATGTTGCTGTGCAAAGTTCAGACTTAGCAAAGCTGCTTATCTGCATGCTGCAATACTCTAAGTAGCTGCCTATTGATTTTTGCTTCTTTAAAACCATCATGGCTTCTTCCAGTATTTTCCTTAAACACCCAGTGTAAAGGACTGGAAGACAGTACACAGACCCACAGTTTTTCAAAGAAACTCATAAAGTCTTAAGATTAGTTAACTCTCTATTAAGAGAAATGCATTTCCTTTTGTTTCATGAAGAATATAAAATAAATTCAATATCTTAAGTGAAGTCCCCTTTATTCATTAAAGAAATAAAAATTTAGAAAGACATTGTAAATTAATAGATCACGTTCTAATCAATATCACATAAAAATTGTTGATTTTTTTTTCCACCTTTAAGGAACTTCTAGAAGTACAGTAGCCTTGCTGTAATTTCTGGACATAAGCATTTTAAAAGGCACATTTTAGAACCATTCAATTATGAAGACAGACAGCAGTATTTTTAGCAAGACCTTTCTAGCAAGCCATTTAAGATATATTACACATAGGTGCTCAGAGTCCTGTCATATATCTTGAGCATGGACGATATGTCTGCAAGAATGCTGTAGTTTCACGACTATTTCTCAAATTCTATTCATGGGTTTAATAATTTCCCCATTTTTAAAGATATCAGCTATTTTGGCCTTCAGAGTCCTGTCATTTTAGTAAAAAGTTAATTTTTAAAAATGGCAGCATGGCTCTTAGCAGACAGAAATCTTTAGAATTATGCCTTCTTCAAAGCACATCTCAATACTGATCAAAAAGACATGAACATTTGGACAGAACAAACTCCATCTTTTATGGCTTCTGATAATGCTATAGGTGGGCATTTCTCCAACACATAACATTAACCTACTGTCTTCTTTCAAATCAGGAGCAGTTGTCTCATAACTGATATCTTACAGTGCATTCATGACCTTCTGGTAGACTAAGCACCTTTTTACATTATAAGACATGTGCTGTGTTTGGTAATTTTCTGAAAGCTTTTAATTTGGCTGCTTTTTTGTGTTGGTAGACTAGATAGGCTGGCAAAATTCTCATCCTGAGCACCACAAGATGACTCGCTCTGTCCAAAAAGACACCCGTGATGAACATTACTAGCATTTTTTCCCACAGTCACTAGGCAAAACCCAGGTTCTTATTCTGGTGATTGCATGATTCAGCTGTGATTTGCCTTTTGGCCAGTATCTCAGTTTCATGCATGCTTTTGAAAAAGAACTGTACAAATTGTTTGTAATGAAATCCAAACCCGCTGACAGGTTTTATTATGAAACCTACATTTGGGCCCTTTAAAAACTTTCCCCATGATCCCAGGCTGAGTGCCTGTGATTAGATTTATGATTTTGGGTGGAAATGATGCTGAACTCAGAGGTTTTGTATCATTTAATGTGAAACCAGGCAAATCTTAGCAATTTAGGATGACTTTTATTCTGTACTCTTCCAAAGGTTCAAACATGAAAGTCAAAGGAAGGCCAGGGAAAGTAAAGAGAGACTAAAGACTGCACAAATCTCTGAAAACAAAATGGTGGTTTTGCCTTTCTTGAAAAACAAGTAGAAGGATTTACACAGCTGGAACACTCGAGTTGCCAATACTGTGTAGTTTGCAATTTTCACAGCATTTACTCTTGATTTTGGTTAGAGGGTATTTTTGCTCACGGTCTCCTGTCCATCTGCTTCAAATGACCAAAGTAACCACTGCAAGCTTCTGTTATTGATGTGATGCACAGAGTCCTTTTGCTTAAGTGCAGCGTGCTTAGAGCCCAGGCAAGTGCACAGAAGGATATTACTATTTCAGATGGCTACAGAGCATTAAAGCTGTACTTTTCTCAGGGAAGATGATGGCCCCTTCACCACTGATATATAACCAGCCATAGAATTAAAACGCATGACACAGGAGATGAGATTTTTGAGAGCAGAAAGAAAATGGAGTGATCACACGGTGCAGAGGCAAACACTAAAGAGAATCTACGGGGCATAAAATGCAGAAGGAATAGGAAGACAAGCATAAAAAGCACGAGGCAGGAAAATTCTAGGAGTAGAAAAAAGACTCTAACCTGAATGGTGAGGCTGATCACAACTGATGATCATAAAGAGATAAGTACCGCTAGAAAAGGCAAACTAGAGGGCTCAAATAGTGACCCACAAGACCCTTGTCTTCAGCATATACTTTAGAGGAGGCTGGGAAGAAGTTGCATAGTATGCACATATTGCATCATTTAATTCAACTTAGAAGAACTTCTTGTGACCAAGGCCTTAATCTGCCAACTAATTAGATGCTAGCTCTCACGAGTGAGCAGTGGTTTCAAATATTTTCTGATTCTCAGTAATATTCACTGCAGTGATTCTAGGTACTTTTCTTAGCTATGTATATGTCTAGTCTTCTGCTGGAATAGCGACACTAATATTCTGTTTTGAAGTAGAAGCAATTCACTATTCCTTTCCCATCAAACAGCAAGTAATGAACCCTACAGAGAAATCTTTGAAGGAGTTTTTTCTGTATAAGCTCCTCCAGTGGTGTAGCGTAAAAGAATTGGAATCTGTAAACGTGTCTAACAGAGAACATTTTGACTTGTCCACAAAAAGTCTCATGATCGTTTTCAATTGTATAAGCAAAGATAAATAAATCCCCCTTTTTTTTAGCCACACTCTCTTCTGCTGGCTACAGGCAATAATGTATTTCCCACCATTACTGCATTAACCAAATCATGTCCACTTTGAAGAAGACATCGCAGATGACTACAATTGCTACTAGTAAAAGGACTTTAACAATAAAGTAATAACAATATAATGTTTGTTGAGAACTAAAATATGGTATTAAGGCTATTTTTAAAGGTTGATTTGTTGGACTTTTGATGGATTAGATTGATTTCTGTGAATTAATTGATCTCACAGGTTTGTACGTGTTTCTCTAGCTAAAAAGTGGATATGAAAGTCAAACATTCTGAGTTTGACAGGAGGGGCTACTCTTTTGTTAGCTTCTTAATAAAGTTGAGAGAATCCATATGGAGATCTGATTTCTGATTCATATGCATTTCATGTTCACTTCCTAGAACAAACCACAGTTTGGTCTGGAAGTGATGTGGGCGGTGCTAGTTTTCAACTTTAATATTAGCAGGAAGAAGAAAAGGAAAAAAAGTAAAACTGAAAAAGACTAAACACAGCTCTAAAGGGATCTGCCAAACATGATATGATCATAAAAATCAACCCCGCATTTAACACTAATAGATAGAATTTCCAGCTAAACGTATTTTCTGCTATACTTCCCCAGAACTATCAACTCACATGCATGCTGCTTTGGATTCAAAAACACTTACCAGAGATTTTTTTTTTAACAAGAATGAATCCTTGACTTCGCATACACTCGGCTAGGGCAGCCAAAATAATCCCCACAGGGAGAAGAACCAGGACATGGGTCCATGACAAGCAATATCTAGCATAGAAATCACAGAAAATAAAGAGCGAAAGAAGAAGGAAGGCATCGGCATCCACACCGAGCTGTAAGTGTTCTTATTGATTGGATAATCAAAAGGTGAATTGCTCAATAAGAACAGCAGTTAATCTATCCAGTAATGACAGGGAACCAACTCCGATTTTAGATGTGGTTCTGTGACAACATAGAGCATGCGAATTACAAAAACCCTTTTTTGGGGGGGATTTTATTAACTCAGATAAACAAACTACACTGATGTGGAAAGCAAATCTAATTTGATTGTGGCACAAATACATACGCTTAGCTGTAGACTTTAGGTAAAAATTATTTAGAAATGGGTATTATTACAAAAATAGATCTTCTGTGTAATTTAATCTTAGCTCATGATTCTGTACTACTGAAGTCTATGCTGTTTTCCCCTCTCATCTCTATCTTTTGATTCTTAAGTTAATAAACTTCCAAAAAGTCTAAGTGAGCCTGTATCTCAATGACATTCTCAACTCCTAATAACCCAGGTTGCTTTTGAAATTAAAATATAGTTCCTACACTTTTTTTAATCTTTTTTTTTCTGGACTACCATGTGATGACTCCTTTTATGATTACCTAACACATTAAATTATTGAGGTTTTCTTCAATTTTATTTTTTGAATGCTGCCTGGAATTCTAGGGTCACAATCATAATTCTAGCACTGTGGAAACAAGCCTTGTTTCTGTAATAACATTTTTTCCCTTTGTCCTGATTTTATCCAATATTGTGAAATCAGAACAGCCAACAATACAGAACATTGAAGCTTTTCAGATGAAACACATACATTTTTAACAGAGCTTTTATTTTACAGCTTTGCTACTAGTGAAAAACCTTTTATTTCTGTGGTCTCACTCCATAGAAATAAGCTATATTTTTAGTAAATATTCATTTATGGGAAAATAAAACAACAAAATACAGTTCAGAAGACTGAATGTTTTTCAGGACTATGTAAAACACAGCAAGACAAGTGAAAACGAAACACAAAATATTTCCACCATTGCTGGCTTCATACAGCCCAGTCCATTATTCAGAGGCACACAGAAGATGCTCAGACCACTTTTATGTACACATTTTAATAAATATTCAGTCTTTTTTGACTGCTTGCATTCTCTCTCTTTCACTGAAAATAATTGCTTTTATTTCGTCGTAAATAAGAATCACCCAATTCTTATGGCTCATAACTGCAGCATGATCAATACCACAAAATAAGTGCTCTAAAAGTAGATCTTTTACATTGACTTAGTTAAACTGTGCTTGGTCTTTTACTGGGATTTACTCAGCATAATCCTTGCCCCCATTTTAAGCAAGTACTGGAGAAATAGTAAGAGAGAAAAAATGTTGAAACTGTGTCTTTCTCTGGATTCTCAGAATTATGTCCACCCAGACAAGAAGCATAATTAAACATCTCTCTCATGCCCTCTTTCTCATGCACACACACACATATATCAGATTATATTCAATTTGGAATACTTCTGTTCTATTAACTTGTCTTATCTATTTGATATGAAGTTTTTCAGCACAGGAATCATGACTTCCTATGTCTGCATACAGCTGCTACCAAACCCCCTAATTTTCCTATTTCTGCATTATATAGTAGCATAGTATAAATTTACTATTATTATTGAAACCATTACCAGGAAAGAGTCCTTTATTTTTGCAACCAGCATGACACCAAATCACAAGACAAGCGTGGATTCGTATTGCTGCTGATTTTATCTGTTGGCACCCGTAGACTTCATTGTTCCACACAAACAAAATGAAAGAGGGTGGTCTATGCTGTTTCAAGATCATATCCAAGAAGGGTATTCAAAAAGCATATTCTTAAAATTGTTAACACCCCAAGTAACAATTTGACCACAGATGCATCCATACTTCTACACAGAACATTGTGCAGATTCAAGAGTCAATAGGGATGCATCAGTGCGATAGATAATTTTTTGGTGGAGAGAATATATGGCTGTTTTAACTCTAGTATCATAACACAGGATAGAAGTTGCCAGCTCTGCTCCATGGCAGCACTGTTAGCTAGCAGCTTTAGGTCTGACCAGCTATTTCAAACCCTCTCTTGGCTGCAGCTTGAAAAGAACAAGGAAGGACACAGTGAGGCAGAGGATACTTAAAATAAATCTTGGCTGGTGTGGTGGCTGAGGAAAGAGTTACACCACTTTATCACATACCCTTTGTACAATGTTAAATCTAAATTAATTAAATAAATCAGTTGATGAAATCACCCTATAAATGTGACAGCACATCATAATTCACTGCAGCTGCAAGAGCAGGGAGCAGATGGAAGACGCTGGATTTCTCTTTGAGCTGAAGTGCCATTTTGCTGGTCCCATTCTATTTCTTTTAAGATTACTACAAGCGCATGCGTGCAAAGGGCCTGATTCTGCAGCTGCTTCTTGCACAGTACTTCACTGTCAGGAAACTTTACACAAAAACAAAGGAGCTGCAGAACTGTACCTTTCACATTTCGTTCACTTATAGGAGGAAAATTCTGGCCTGTATTACACTGGTGGAAGTGAGGGCAAAAGTTGGCTTTAAGTTTAATTGTAGTCCATTAACAAGTGAAATGATCCTCCCTGTTTTCCTCTCATTATGCACTGTACATTAAACAGAGTTCTTTTAACAAGGGTAATTGTTTCCTCTGAAATTCAGGCTTCAGTACCAACAAGCAATCTGCATTTGGCTCATCGCAGGCAGCCCCTCCAACAGATACTATGTGCTTTAGGCTAGCTAGAACTGAAACTTCTTAATTCACCTTTATACCACGGAAAGTGAACAAGGAGAAGGGAAAATATTAAATAAAAAGGATTTTGAATAGCCAATATGTCCCAAATGAAAACGGAGGTGGCTTAGAAATTGTTTCAGGAAGAACTAATAGCTGCACGTAAGGTGGAGCTCCCAGCCAGGCTCCCAGGAGCCTGCCGACCATCTCAGCCAGGAGCCTGAGCAAGTGGATTGACTGCAAACATGCATGCTGCGTGCAGAGGCTCTGGCAGCTTGTTGGAAACTGCTGGAGCTGCTTTGCTCCGTACTTTATGCTTTAAGTCATGATGCAGTGATATGGGAGAATGGGAGAGTGACAGGCAGCTCTTGGCCTCTATTTTCATCTCCAGGTTCCCAGGGAAAAAAATGGCACAGTGCAGAGTAATGTGTGTTGTCCTCATCAGAGGGAACCAGCATGCATGCTGCCTGTCCTGTGGAATGACAGTAATGCTGAAATATCGAGTAAGGTTGATTTGCAGCAACTTGTAGTCTCACCCAAAAGTGCACCAAAGGCAATACAAATCCTTCCATACACTGCTGGATTTGAGTTTATCAGTTTTTTCCATTCTCTCTGAAAATTGTCATCTACCCCTGATGAGTAGCAAAGGTAATCTCCAAAACATGAATCAGATGGGGAAGGAAGACCAGAATCTGGAAAATGCCCATATCTAGGTACCATTCTCTGACAAACGCGAATGATTCCTGTAGAATACAGGCTGAGAGTGCTAGAAGGTTGGGACACATCTCCCCTTCTCACTTAAAGCTGGCCTTAGAAATGACGATTAACAGTGGTAACGTTAAACATTCTCATGAGTATCTGCCCAAACACTAACTACTAAAGACAATAAAAGAGAAAACCACCCTTGTTTTACTGAGAGCACTGCTTGATGGTAGTGGTATGCATGGAGAGAGCTCAAGCTGTAGCGGGGGAGATGGGCATTTCTTTTTCTACTGAGGTGCCTGGACATGGAAACTATCCTGTGCCTCCCAATTTCCCACTCTGCATCCTCACGGTTTGTAGACAGAAACATGCAAAGAGAGGTAATGCATCTATCCTGAGGTGAACACTAATGATGGTCAGAGTCAGTCTTAAAACTTAAGAGTTTCCAGAAGCTAGTCTGCTAGAACGGGGTCAGTACAGAGCTGAAAAAGTTACATGATGTTACCCTACCTTCACATTTCATAATCTACCATGCTTTTAAACTTGATTTTGGAAGTTTAAGGATTCTGTACACCATTATACCTGCCACTCATTAGCTTATCATTCTACTTTGTTAGAAGTTTATCATCCTACTCTAAACTACATCTAGTTTATCATTCCTACTCTGTTATTTGTTAGGCATATTTGAAAGCTTAGACTTATAAAACCAATCCTTAAGCACTTAAAGTTCAAGAGTGAATGTTAATTAACATTACAACCTCAGAACTACAAACCACAGATCCAGAATGCTTGCTTTAATATTAATTTTCAGATCTCATAGACTTGCAGGATAATTGCAGCCTATTTATATTGGAAGTTGAATAGTTATTTTATTTCTCTGTAATCATGGTAGTCAACAGCCTATTTGTTAAGATCATAGTGAATTCAAGAGAAAGTGAAACTGCTTAACAAAACCATCTGTTATGTCATCTAGGTAAAAGACCTTAATGATCGCTTCTATGAGACAGTTCTAAACTTTACCAGTTTCAGAAAAAAACAATAAATATTTTCCTTTCCAGTCTTTTTTTTTTATTTCTTTTTATGTGGGGTGGAGACTAATACTAGTTTTTATTTGCATCAATAGCCTGAAAATAAGAAAGGGTTGTGATTGAAATGGTTGATATTGACCTGTTGAAATGATACACTTCCATGTTCTGAGAATGGTGACTATGGTTTTGAAATCAAACCTTTGTGGTGGGGTACAAGTGAGAGGGAAGAGGACAGATGTTTTGTAATTAGAGAATGAACAGAAACAATTGTTACCCACAGTTTTCCAACTCGGCCACTAACCTGCAAATGAGAAGTCACACAAAAATGGACTAAAAGGGTGACTAATTTAATGAAGAGGTAAAAATAGGGTGTTTTGTTGCTGTTGGGTTGTTTTGGAGTTTGGGGGGCGGGGAGCTGGCACAGTGGGTTTTGTTTGGGGTTGGTTTTTTTTTGTTGTTGTTGTTTTTTTTTTCCTGTTCTATTATTCTGTATTTTTAGATGTCAACTGAAATACGCTCTTTTCTGTGTTGAGAAAAAAAAACCCACCTTTTTGAAAATGCCCTTATTCTTAGCAGAAAAATATGATTTCAAATAGGTTAAATGTGGTGCTCAATGCAATATGCTCTTAGTGTGCAGGTCACAATTTGGTTAAAAATTAAATATTTAAATACAGAACAGACTTCTGATCTTGGCTTCCTAAACTTAAACTTGAGATCACACCACTGGTACAGATTGCATTACTCTAGAGACACAGTATGGAATAGCTCAGCTAGTGCTGATATTGCTATTCAAAAAATTGCAATATCATGGCACAAAGCCTTAAGGTGCTTGAGTGAACCAAAAAAAAGTTTTTGACTTGGGTGATTACTTTGTGGATATGCCAATAATGTGCATGCACTCAAAACAATGCAAAGTCAACAGCTGACCTGTCTATGTGCCAAGCCATTTCACATTGATTTGTGGGGTCAGAAGTAGAGACCATAATCATAAAAGCAAAAAGAAAAATAAAAATAATACTGCATACAATTAACAAGGTCATCATCTTAAAGGGAAAAAAAGCAGCAAAAACTGATCTGCTTCCAGAGTCCAAGCAGCCTAATTTAGGTATGAGTTCAAGGCTAGTTCTCACAAAGGACCCGTGAAAGAACAGGGAGATTAAGATTTGACTGTCTGGATTATATTAATCTCTAAATTACTTAGTTACTGTTAACAACTGTCATACAGATTGTGAGAACAAGTTTTGCACAGAAAAAGCAAGACTTTCCCATGTAGAGTTATCACAGAAAAAAAAAGAAAAATTGATGGCCAGCTGTGGCTGTGGGATCCCAGCAGCAGATGCTCATTTTTAACTTTCTGTCCCTCTCTAGTCTATACTATGACATAATAATGCGTCCATTGATGACAGCAGATTTCAGAAATGGATAAACTACCTTGAGAACTGGGGGGATAAATTCCCTTTATCATGTTTCAATGGTGATTTTATCCAAGAGCAGTAGGTGATATGAGACCTTTCCCTCTAAATCTTTCAGTTGCTTATCCTGCCATTGTGACAGATGGCAATCGTAGAGCACTGTGTCTTTATTTTACAAGAGTACTGAAAAAAATAACTGAAGTGAACTGATAAATCCTGTGCATGACTTTTGTTCCAGAGCTGTCCTCCTACCCTGGTATAGAAAAGCTTTATAGTAGGCTTCCTTCATGATCTATAATATTGATTTTAGGTTTTTTAAACACCTAATCCAACAGTATCAAATTAAGCAAAGAACACTGCACCTGATTTGTGAACTATCTTAATATAATAAATAGCTAGAAATATCTCTATCAGCCTATTTATATAAACGCTAAGCTTTACACAGTACAACTTGAACTCTTTCTCACCTATCTTTGCTAGAAATGCTAACTATCTTATTAACATTACATATGTCTACTCATCATTATGACAGAAAAACAACATGATCATATTTACAGCAAGAGTCACAGCTGTGGGTGTCCCTTACAAAATGAAATTAGTTTTGATTTTGTGTCATGACAATGTTCATTAATGACATGTACTCTAAAAGGGCGAGATTAGACAGATCCATGAATCATTGCAACAACAAAAAATGAGTATCTTAGTGAAGGTCCACACGCCTCTCTCCTCTATCTGTCTTCTCACATATATTAGGTGGTCTTCATGTAAAACTGCTGGAATTTGACTCTCTCTGCCCTTCAAGGAGGAAGCCCATTGAATACAAGGATGATACAATAAATACATACATTAAACCATCAACAAAGGCTCAACAGGCCCTCTTGACCACCTAAATAAAAGTGCTACCCAGATGGATAATATGATAAAACCTTAAAAAAACAGCAAAAACTGCACATGGTCCTGTGCCTCCCCATTTTTTTGAACTCATGCTAGAAATAATTCTACTCTCAGAAATCAGCTAGCTCTGAGAAAGCCCTTAGTTTAAAATGCTTTATTTTGGAAAAACAATTTCAGCATTTTACGAGAAGCTTATATCTGAAAATAAAGTTACCTAAGTTATAAGATATTTGAGGCAAGGAGCAGTTTTGCTCTGCATCTGTAAAATGTCTGATAAATTCTTAGCAAATGGATAAAGAATAAACATTACTATGATTTCTTGACTTCTCAAGCAAAACTTGAACATTTTAAAATCCAGGCAAATCTGCTTATCTGTATGACACTGCAATAACAAATATTACATGATTTATAAAAAGCATAAGTTGCTATGTGAACCAGCAAAACTGGAAACACTGAGATAGTACTAAAACTCATTTTTATAGGAGCACTGCAGGCTAGAGGCTAGAGATATACACAAATAAGTTTCAGTTTAGTTTCATATAGAAAAAAATTAGAAGATAAAGTTTAATTAAAATAATTATAAGGAACTCCTTTGGTGTCTAGTTGATTTCCTATCAAGACCATAATTGCAGTAAATATCTTCAGATTTGGACCCACAACCTTTCTCCCTCCATGTGTAAAAGAGTACAAGTACAGCCGGTACACAAAGTAAGGAAGGAAACATCACAACTTTCCTCACCAGAGGCTCTTTCTCCTTAATTTAATATATATGAAAATAAAGAGTTCACTAGTTGAATGAATGAGTGTATTTAAAGGATATCTTCTTGACTTTTTTAATTTTAAGAACTAAATTTCATCATTTTAATAAAACAGCAATATTTGCTTTTCAGAGCAAACTTTAGACGCTAACTGGATTGGCTTAATTCTTGAGAAACTGGTTTTAACGTGCCCTGGATAAACACTGAAGGGAAAATGGAACATTAGGTCATAATTTTCTGGATTTTTCTAGCTAATTACTTTGCTGCTGAGAATATAGAATATTTACAGGACTAACAGTTTAAAAAAACACTTGCCCTCAGCAATCAAAAGTAGAGGAACTCATATGAGGTGGTAGGAAAAGCCGTATGTGCTATCTGAGTCTCTCTTTAATTCTTACCAAAATAACCTCACAGCTCATTAGTTTCCTTTTACATCAGCTGAGTTTTTAAACCATCAGGTAAGTTAGAATTCTAGTTTGTTTCTCATTGTCTCGGAGACAAGTGGAAGGTCTTTAACTGTACTTTAGTCTCGAATCTGTGTAAAAGTTAACGGGCCCTACAGGAATGATCTGCTATCTCTTTAGTGAGGTTCATAGAAAATCTTTCATTTTAAATTTTCATTTTAAATATCCTGTGTAATTACCATTACTGACATTAAACTCTGTACTAAAGCTGTTTAATTTTCCTTAAGAGACAGACACCTCTGAATAGTAGCTTGGGAAACGTATGTACATATCTATACACATAGAAACACCTATTTCTCAAATTACATATACCTTAAAAAACAAAACTTATGGTTAAGATTCATTACTTCAATTTTATGCTGAAAAAGAACAAAAATGCTGAACTTTGTATGCTAAAAGGCTTTGGTAGAAGGCTGGCATGTAGTACAGAAGATAATCCCCCAAACTTCAAGAGGATTGCAAACATAAAAATGCCGTCAATATCC
Source organism: Morus bassanus (assembly GCA_031468815.1). Lineage (NCBI taxonomy): Eukaryota > Metazoa > Chordata > Aves > Suliformes > Sulidae > Morus > Morus bassanus. The sequence goes on from CM062583.1 coordinate 13,688,777, forward strand.
GACCAGCCATCACTTCCTCCTCCATAGGTGGAGGGTAGAGATGGTAATACTGGTTTCTGAATAGCTAATGTTCACTTCATACGTAATAAGACAGAAAGCTGCATGCAATAGGTAACTGCTACTGCTTAGTAGGAGTAGATGGACTAAACAAGAAGGTAGCTGTGCTGCAAAGTTGTGCTGTCCCAGCCCAGCCACCCTATTTCATGTATTCTTCTGGCAAATAAGAGAGAAAAATCCATTCAGAGAGTGAGAACCTCCTTCAGGCAGGCATGCTGCAGGCTCCAACAGACTTTTCAGAGCCACTAGGAAACCTCTGGTAGGAGATACAGTACTGGTGCAGTAATAACCCTTCAAAAAGAGGGAGGAATGACAGAAGAGGAATATATGACAGTCTCTGGGGCTGTTTCACATATGTGATAATCAGAAATAATTCCACTCAAGTCAACTGATATTTATAAGCATAATATGAAAGTAAATGGGAAGAGCATTAGACTTCTCCTAAAGGATATAGTTACATATTCATTTATCTTGGTGACAACTCATGTTAAATAGGTCTTGGCACTCTTCTTTGTCCTGCCAAGTGTTTATTTCTACCATCCAGAATTATAATGCAAAATACTTCTCAGTGCTGGCCTCTGAAAAGCATTTATGTAAACAACTACATATGTATATATGCTCACACATAAAGCTACCTGACGTGAAAGAGAAACTGACCTACTAAAATGATTTTAAAAAGAAAACCTACACTCTACACCAGTAGGAAATAATTAAAAACAAAACCACACACACCAAGCACTACAAAATATTCCCCAGCAAAAGTACATAGAACGTTTTCTATTGAACGATGGTTAAGGGTAGTTTTTTGGAAAATAATCTAAAAATATATGGCTAGCTTCCTCTGACAGGCTACATTTTCAATTTCACACATTATGTGAGCTTGTGGATCAATGGCTCAGAAATTTTCCTGTTCACTCTAGTCAATTGTGCCCTGCAGTCGTGTTACGTTATGGCTGGTCAGGCACCCAATTCCCAGCCTGCCACCTCCCTGACAGATGTTATTTCCAGGGATGTTGATAGCTTCTAAAGAAAATGCCAAATTAAGAGCACTCGGTAGTGGCCATCTTGCCCAAAACAAGTTCGACAGAAGGAAATGGAAACCAAAGTGATCCAGTGGTCAATCCAGAACCAAGGAAGAGAGAAAGTGGGAGAGAAGAGAGCAGCCAAGGCGGGTGACAGGCATCCTACAGAGCCCAGGTCCTACGAGGTGCACCGCGGGAGCAGCTCCTCACCCCTCCTCGGAGCCATGGATCACTCCCCAGTCCAAGGATTATTTAAAAGGAAGAGGATCTCCAGGGAAAATTACAGCTTCTTTCTTGCTCCAGATAGCTGTGCCAAGCAGGAAGCCTTCAGCCTGCAGCCCTGAAAGCATACAAGTCTTTGAGGTAAAAGACGAGTACTTGTAACGTATATGACATAATCCAGGTAGGTGGACCCTTGTCACTGGTACTTCAGTGCTTTATACCACCGTGCTTATAAATCACTAATGAATAAAAGCAATACGGATAAAATAAGGTGAAAACTCTGAAGAAATAAATAGCAACTGACTTGTATAAAGAACCAAACTAAACTTTATCATATACTTATAACTTAAACTGCACTCACAGATCAAAGAGGTTTAGGATTTTTTTTCCCCTTTTGTTCAATTCACCATGAATTAGACTTTGACTTTAAAGTAACCGAGACTGTTATGGCAACTGATTGACATTCAACTGATTTTTTAAAGTTGCTGCATCAATTATTTGGGTGTCCTTTCACTAAATGACCTGAAAGGAACTGCCATCACTTTCCTTCTGATGAATCATGTCAAGTTCAGGAGGAAAAGCTTTCCAGAAGTTCATCTCTGCGACACCACTAAGAGAAGGAAAGGCAATTTTCCAAAAGGGGAGGTGGAGCAAAATCTCATGGAAATGCCCAGAAGCATACAGTCATGATGAATTACATACTGAGAAGGAGCCACACTTTGTAATTTTAAATCCAGAGTCGGAAGTCCATACTCTGAAACACTTTCTCTCTGATACCACTGTAAACTTTCCTGCATTAGCAAATCTATCAAACAGACTGTCGTTGGTGAATCAATTCACACACAACACACAAATGCAGCAGAGAGGTCCTGAATGGTGGCAGCAGAGACAGCACAACAGCTGGTTTTGGAGGTACAACCAGAGTCACAGGCTCTTTAAAACGTCTTTCAGACTCTGCCGAGCTCTTTATAAAGGCACACCATGTGCGCAAGTTGTGTCTGTTTTTCTGCTGAGGTGACTACTATGTTTGCCAGCTTGCAAAGATGCAGTGAAATTGATTTTAGTTTCGTGCTTAATGGCTGTGACGCAAGTGGCACCTGCACACCGTGGAGCAGAGCTCCCCCGGCGCTGACCTTTGGCCACAGCACTCACGGCTCTAAATGGATCTCAGCAACCTACTATTTTGTGGAATGGATTATTAGATGATTACTATGGAAATACAGGACACTAGCAGAATATTAGCATAATAAAATACAAGCCAATAAATGAAGCAGTTGCTTGTTGAAATATAATTTCCCATCAGGCAACTATATAGCAATACAAACAAAACAAAACATAAGACAGTCTCTATCCCCTTTTAAGTATTTAGCCTTTGAATCTTCTGGAAAATTACATTATGTTTTTCAGTTGGGTGTGGGGGGGTTTTTTGTACGGTTCGGGTTTTTTCCTAGAATATTGTCAGCTTGCTTCTCCCCCCACGCACCAGCTCATAGCTCTTATTTCTCCCTGACAGTCTACTAGCTGAATATCAAACAATCAGTGTTGATTAAGCTTATAAAAATGGAGTTACTCATCTTCTAATCAATATTTTTGTTGAATTGCAACACTATAAATTTTCTTGGCCATTTACTTTATTCCCCTTCCCATACGAACTAACCCTTCCCAACTAGTAGTTAGGAATGTAACCTATTCACACATTAAAATGATCTATTACCCAAATCCCCTGTGTGCTGTTTTCTGTAATAGATGTTTAAGTACCATACTTCATATGCACACACAAATGCACATGAATGGATAAATCACTGAAATCTTTTTGAGGTTCATCCCATTGAAACTATATGCATTCCTTAATCCCTCCCAAAACATTGAGCTTTAATTAACCTGAGCCACAAATGAATGTGCAAATCTGTATTTAAATTGCTTTCTTCCAAAATAAAGATGCTCTTAAAATTGCCTCAACCTCCCAAAGCCTGGAAGAAAAACTGCAGAAGCAAAGGAATGAGTGAACATTCATATACTGTAGTGACTTCCTTCTGATTAATATGCATTACATTTTTCTCTCTATGCTGTTTCCAGTATTTTTCTATTTACAATACAGAATGAAACTTTATAAAACTTCACCCACCTTGCCATGGTTGTATTCAGCTGTGACACGAATGGGAATGCTACAGAACTGGCTGTGTTGCTATTTTTCCCAGAAGCACACATCACATGAGGTACTAAAACTTTAACTGCTCTCCCTACTCCTCCCTCTACCACATACACGAACTCCAGTCTATATGACATATCACCAAGCTTTTTTACAAACACAGGATTTCAATTGTGCACACAGGACCATGCCTGTGCACTGTGAAGTGTGTGACAGCTAATGACATACCTAGTCTTGAATACTGTGACAAATACATCAACAGGCCACCAGTTTTAGCACATGGTTAACTGAACAAAGATTGATTCACCAAATGTCTTTTGTCCTATGTTAAACCTATTTTTCAAAGGTGCTTATATTGCTGTCTTCATTGCCACATCTGCCCAATGCCATGACCTCTTTGTAGCTACATCAGTCAGGAAAAGTTGTATTAACTCTTCTGAATGTGCTTTAAGATACATATATTTAAAAAAAAAATAATAAAAAAAATCAGGGATTTACCTTGCACAGCTACAATATGAACAGCTTCTCACATAAAAAAAAATATCAGTGAGTAAACACTGCCTTTTATGTTGACTCCATTTGATTCAGTCACCTGTACTATATGTGCTAAGGAACCCCTCGATGGAGGGTGAAGAGTCAAAGGGATAATCTGTTGCAGCGAACACTACCAGCTACCAGTGGTAAAACACTTTTTGTGACCTACAAGTGACATGCTACTCTACTAGGATATCACTACAGAGAAGTCTGTATGTTGTTATACTTATCAGAAACCTTATGGCTTTCCTCTAACACAAAAGTCATCTCACATCCCATCAGCGGAATAAAAGGGAGGAAGGAGTCCAAGTGTATGCAATAATATTGAGATCAGGATTAAAAGGCTAAGGATTGAGCACTCTGGTACCCACTATCTCTTTAATTATGTGGAATACACTCATTCAGTCCTTGCAGAGCCTCCGAGTCCCCCCAGTATTTGGGGGGAATTTTGATAGCTTTTGATCAATTCTGGTGTGTCTACAATAAATCAACAACTGCTCAGTTAAAAAACACAGAACAGTATAAGGAATATGTTGGAAATATGCAGAACAGTGTTTACATGGCTCAGAGAAAATCATAATCAACTTTTACAGAGGATACGTTTAGCTTAGCATTCTTGATGATTCTAGTTTTAGAGTACTGAGTGTTGAGATTAATACATACCTAACTAACCATGATTTTCTAAATTACAGAGTGCTATCACATGAGGAAGTACCATATGTCATATCTGTAGATGAAGAAAATGTTCTAAAATACATACAACACTAAAAATCTTAACATAGACTCAATCCTTAATGAATGCCTGTAACACTTATGATACCAGAGTAAATGCAGGCAACAAAAGGACAGAAGTTAATATTGCAAGGAATGTTTTATACCACGTAGAGAAGTATTCGTAATTGAGAACTGTATAAAGCCTTTAAAACATTCAAAAAGAAGGAGGCAGCGGTAGGCATGGAATCAGGTACCTTCAAATACATCGTGAAAAGTATTCACGTGCTTAACTATGCATGCTATCCGTCTGCTTGTCTTCAAAGTTTGTGAGGCTTATTATGTCCTTCGATGAACTCGTCAAATAATTATGTCTCAGATTAAGATACCTGGTTGAAAATACACCTGATTCTCCTTCCAGCTCCTCCATTAGCTTTTCTATGATCATTGTCCTATTATTGATATGGGTTTTATAACAGAGCCTAAAGGAATTCCACAGGGAAATTCCACTGAAACTCTCTGACAAAAGGGCATCTCACTTCTTTACCCTTCAAAATCTCAGCCAAAATATTCCAGGGCATCAGTTTCACCATCTGTGGAATAATTTAGTTCTTTGATTTACAGAACTCCTGTGACAGAATTAATATTCAAAAATTACTTCTACCTTTTATCTTAAGAAAAGTATACCACAGTTAGATAAAAATGTACATGTATTTGAATACACATATGAATAAAATTATTCTTAACTCTAATAGATCTATTTCAGCTTATATGTAGAAATCTATTACAAAAGATTATCATCTCCCTAGTGCATTTCACTGGCATCTAAAGGAGAGTTCAACCCATTAGGATATGCAGCTCACTTATGCTAATGAAAACACAATGCCTTTCTCAAAGGTTTATGATATTGGCCATGGAAAAAGGTAGCAGAGGTGCATAGACCTGCATAGCAGGTCACTTTGCTGAGCTCACACAAGTAGCAGTCTACTTCAAACTGAAGAGCTTCCTGCAAAATGTGCACAAGCAGTCAAGTACTCTTGCTATCCATGTATGGTTCTAGGATGAATAACAGAAAACTTAGATTGTTGTGCCCTTATATACACACATAGTACATATATTCCATGTAAATGAGAGCTAGTCACAATTACACATACAAAAACCAGAAAAAAAAATATGATCATGCTGAGTTATGTGTTAAAAAAGTTAGGAAACGCCAGAACTATTGTGACTTGTAGCTCAAATTTCTTCCTGTGTAGAACTATATTGTCATCCAGCCTTTGATTATATGGGGTTTCCATACATTTTCTTCCACAAGACCTGCTTAATTTAGGGTGGATATGTTAGATTGTACAGTCTCCTAGGAAGAGAGGGAATGGAGAAACATTGTGAAGAAAGAATTGAATGTGCCTTGAAACATTTCGAGATTCTGCCTGTTTCAGTTCTGAAACTACTTTCTCCTTTGCACTCCACATGTGTATACTGACTGCACATATGACTGGCATGGAAGTAAGCATGATAACATTTTGATATAGTTACTTGCACTTCAGCTCCCATTAGGGTAATGGTCACTTTGGTTTTATGCTTTTAAATAGCCCTTATGATAAAAGTATTACTGAAAACTGCAGCTGGCTTCAGAGTATACACTGGAGGAAGTATGGGACTCAAAACAGACAGAACAGCCTTTCAGAGTGAAAAACACAGAAACTGCATATTTAAATGACAGCACGCACAAGTGTGGTTAGGAGACCAGAGTCAAGGAAGGATTGGTTGGTCCGAGTTTATATGTCCATATCTAAGAGGAACATTCGGATAACCGGTTACGATATGTAAGTAAATAGGCTAAGGATTAGAATTATTTTTAAATGCAAAATGTGGCCCTAGAGTCACATCAATTAAACTACAATGGAATTATTTGGAAAGATGCGGTACAGAGCGTGCCCTTGCTGACCTCACTGTTCACAGTGACTTCCATACACAGGCAACAGAATTAGACTTCTCCCAATGATCTCCTCTTTTCACTGACCACCACAGAAAGCTTCTGATTTATATATACAAACACACACATGCATAAACATGTGTGCAAACACCCACCCACATATACATGTGCTCAGGAAAAACATAGTGGAGATAAGCCTTCGCTTGCTGTCATAAATTAGGACAGACATATTGAATACTCCTGAGTCATGAATGTTTGAACTAGAACCACGTTATCGTCCTGGAAAGTACGTCTTATGGAAACTGCTATTGCATGATTAACTAGTGTCTAAATCCCTGCAGGGAAGCAAAACAATTATTCTTAGCCATAGCACAGTTACTGTATTTGTATTAACGGGAGGGAGGAAGAGGACCATCTGCAGAGCCTTCAAATAGGCAGCCGCAATAAAAAAATAGCCTAACAATTTAAACAAGCGCATTTTTGTTGCTCTCTAAGAAGCTGTGAAATCCCTGCTTTGGACACTGCAAGACATGAGAGCAAGACAGTCCACGTATGGACTAATTCTGCTTTTGCATTTAGCACTGCATGCGTAAAGCAGCAATACCAATTTCACAGGGGGAAGTCAGAATGATAAGACACACGCAGCTAGGCGGCTATCAGACAAACCCTGAAGGAGAGGGGCAGACCCTTACAGGATGAAAAGAAACTAGCAAGGAATGGGAAATGAACGATTTGTCTCCACTTCCACGGACACTTAGTTTACAAGGCAAAAGGAGCCAATGGAAACCATGGCACAGAGCATTGGCCCTCAGTCTGTCTGTGTTGTGACCTGAAAATTCAACGATGGTTTTGGAGCTATTTAAAGCACATAGTCCATACAAATAAAAGATAAACAGCATTTCAACATAGTTGGTGGTCCATTATCAATTCTGATGTATAACTGCTTCAAAGCTGTTTGAAACACAGCTGCTTATTACTTATTTGTAAAGAAATATCTTATTAACAAAGATAGAATGAAAAGAATGGATACAGATATGCATATAAATTTAGCCTATATTGAGCTAGGTTGCTACAATCTGAAACTGTATTTGATGTAATCTAATTAGAAATATTGATTAAAATGAAGCCAGCTCACTGGAAGGATGATGATAATAGGCTAATAATAACAATTGATTTTGCTTTGATAAATGAACCAAAATGTGAGCTGAGGGTACTTAGATTTTGACCTATTTATGGTCCACATTCCCTTTTCTTCTTTGCTTTGTTGAGTTTCTAAGATTTGTCCGGAATATTGTTAGAATGATAAATCTGAAACACACATAACTCACAGAAAGATTTGACAACAGCCCCTTCGGAAATGCAGAGTTGTTGGGATCCCCCCCAGTCCACTCCAGCTTTACTGAATTACATGTAGTGTGTGAGCAGCAGTAATACTAATTAAAAATAATGAGGGCTGCTAGGTCTGCTAATTCTATTATCTTTATAGCATCAGGCTTCAAGCAACTCACCAGCAAAACAGCCCAGATGAGAAAGCTCTTCAGAAGGTTCAGTGGTTGTTTACAGCGCAACAGGATAATCTTTCCAGCCTGGAAATAGACAAATAAATAAATACATAAATAATATCAGAAAACAAAATCAAAAGCAGACATTAGTAGACATGGTTCAGAAAAAAAGCAAAGGTTAATTGGTTGATAACTGGCATAAACCTATTCTATTTCATTATTTTTTCTCCCCACAAAAAAAGCAGGGGTAATTAAATAAGGTGCTGTATCATTAACTTTTTTTATTTCTTTGCCAAAACTCTTATTTCTTCATGGAGTAAAATGGAGAGTAGAATTTTACATACTCTGACTTTCTGTGTACCCTATTAACTCAGTGTTAAAACCACAAAATTTTTCGGGAACCTTTTGCTACTTTCAGCTTTGATGGAACTGACAACGTTCTTCTAACTTGCAGCGTACTAAAATGCGGAACTGAGGTATAGGTCTAAAACAGGACTAAACGTAGTAGGTCCTTTGTCTCCCCAAGACTATTAAACACCGGTTTTTTTATTGCTGCTACACTCTGATACTGTCTCTGAGCCACACAAACTACAAAGGATCAGTAGGAGATGTTTTTTTTGCAGCTCACTAACACTTAATTCCTTGCAAGGAAAGCGACAAGTGAAACAGCAGAATTTCAGTTCCTAGGTTTAACATTTGCAAAACAACTTTCATAAGACGATTAAACACGTGCAATCTTCCTGTTTCTGCAGGCAACCAAAACCAATTGCCTTCTGGAAAACCATGAATAGGCACCCTCTGACTCTAGAGTCTCATTCAGCAGCTCATTTGCGTTCACTGCAGCACCAGCTTTCAAGTAATGTCTTTATCCACCACGACTGGAGGCACGTTTTCAGTGTTAGAGGTGAAATGTGCATACGTGTGTGTGTGTGCGCACACAGGGGGCTGGCAGGGGGGAGCTTGCAGTAAAGTATGAATATTTTCTGTGTCCTGCATCACAAGGTTTATCACAGGGCGACAGTGTGGCTCTGGTTACAGCATTTGGCCTCACTACAAGCATCCTCAAGTCTCCTTTGAATCACAAAGGTGACCAATATCATTAAGAAACTAAAAAAGTAGCTAATTAAGAAGATGATCACAGTGCACCACAGTTTAAGCACATGGAAACTACACATTGCTATTTATAAATGTTTCCCAAAAACTTGTTCCTCTTCCAGCAGAGTGTAGAAGGTAATCCAAACTGGCAGGCACTGTGGTAGCAGATACTGCTTGCAGACTCAGGGTGGGGAATGAAATTCAGAATAAAAACATTCAAGAAATGGAATCTGTACTTTGCATGAAAATCTAAGAAGTCTAAGTTTTTTATTTTTTTAATATGGAACTGAGAATAGAAATACAAAAAGATAATAATTTCTCTCAAGTACATTTTAATGTTATTTGGAACATTATACAAAATAACACCATTGACACTAGATGCCATTTGGATTTTGCTATTTAAATGGAAAAAACTGAAAACTCAAAATATACCGCAAAATAGATTTTTCTTTTGTTTTTAATTTTGTGACACCATCCTCATTTAGTTGGAATGTTTCAACCAGCTCCAGGTCTTTCCACAAATTACTGTAGGATATATTTTAGGATAGTTTTTACTTTTGAGATACATATCTTAACAATAAAGAGTTTGTCAGTTTACTCTTTTTAATATATTTTTTCTTCGAAGGTTTTTTTAAGACAACAACAGAGCATACCTAATAATTCTGAAAAAAATGCACTTATTTTAACAGACAAAAATACAGAGAACTTTCTTTTCAGGGACATTTGTACTCCTGGATTAGGAAGATATGCAGCTAAATTCTGTATGAGGTTGCTTAATTAAGGGATTAGTTACAATGAAATGACTGCATCTATATCCTGTGTAACACAGTAAAAAAAAAGGTATAAGAAACAAACAATAAGATAAAAACTTAAAGCTCTGCACGAGAAATAAAAAAGGAAACCACATGCTTAACTATTCAATATATATATAAAATGGACATTAGCCTTGAGACAATTTTTCCCATATTTCTTTTTTTATTTCCTACAGCAACAGAAATATCTGAACAATAATGCAGATGATATTTATTTCTACAAACAATATCCTTTGCATGACTTGCTTTCTCCATTATTTGCTACTATTCTTTCAGTATGTATACGTTATACTCATTTCCAGTATTTCTATAAAATCGTCAAATTCTATACCACATCTTTTTGGTACGTACAGTATGTACGTAGTCTCTTCAGAAAACGTGCCCATCTGCCTGAGTTGTGTTGCCCTTCATCTGTGGATTCCTCCACATCAGAGGTCACTAGGAGTCTACAGCAAAAACAAAGGTCAGAGGCGAACAACAGAAATTGAGAAATCTCTCATATATTTCTATTTAATAGATAAGAAAAATCTTAACATTCAACACAAATGAAAGCAAGAAAGAGCACTACCTATCTGAGATGTGGTAACTAACCCTCTGGGATCCGTGCATCACTTGTTAGAAATGTCTGGAGCTGAGGGGGACCTGCAGGAGACGGTTACCAGTACCTTTTGCATCTGCCAAACACAGTATCATGAAACTCTTCCGAGCTAACCTGGACTCTTGATCTCCTTTTCCTTCAGAAGTGCACAACCCTGTTTTCCTGGGACTCCAGCAGAAACCCACTACCCCTTCCATCTTGTAATCTTACTAACCATAGAAATGTTACCTAATGTGGATGTTGTTATTTTAGGACATATTCACACAAGAATCTTTACATGGTTCTCCACACATGTCTATATGAATGTGGACTTCCTTTCCATCTGTTTGGAAAAAACAAGCTGGCCTTGGTTCTCATGTGAAAAGCAGCAAAGACAATTCAGCACTGTGTGTTTCAAATACCTTACCAGACTGAGATAAGTTCAAACACAGACTTCCAAGAATAAAGATCAAAGCGTTGGACATGCAAGGGTAGAAGCAGGATCCTCAATGATTTTAATGGGAGTTTTGAAAAAGACTCTAAGTTCAGACCTGTTATGCATTTGATTTAGCAGCAGTGGTTTAGTTTACCATCTCATATATCATACTCATAATTGCTGTGGATTGGAGAATACCATTCTGTGGACTGAGTGAAAATGGAAAGCATAGGAGGGAAGTCACAGGTAATTACACTGGTTAGCATTAGTCAGAGTCCAAGGTAGTGCTGGCAGAGAAATGCAAGGAAATATGAAATTGCTTTTCAGCCCAATGCTGGAGAGTTGCCGTATGGAATCATAGGGAAGGCGCTCGGGGAAAAACGTATTAAAAACCAAGCAGTACGTTCCAAAGAGAGGCAGCCCATCCCTGCTTCCGTTCAGGGATTCGCAACAGAGCACTGGAACTCCTAAAGGAAAAATTCAGTAAATTCAGTTATAACTTCTGAACAAGCGTATAAACAAATTCAAAGGAATAAAATTTAAAAAAAAAAAGAGAGAGAGGAATAGACCCTTCTGAATATGTGGATTTAGGCAACAGAAGCAATCAATATCACAATGGCACAATTGCAAGAAAAGAGCACGGGGGAAATGTATGACTCCAGCAAAACAGATCATATTTCCACTCTCATCAGGAACTTTCACAGCAATCATCTGCATCATTGTTACTTTTAATTAAATGCACATTAACACAATGGTGACAAAAGGTTTTTGTGAGACACAAGCAGAATGACATCTTACAGTACTCAGCATGGTTTGTTTGTAAGGAAAGCATAAAAGTAATAATTAGGAAGTTAATTATAAAATCATCTTAATCAAACATCATTACAAGCTGCCACATAAAGTGTGGCCTTACCCTCTGTACCCAGTTCTTTGCTCCTTCCTTGGGCTGATGCTAACAACCATGCTACTGTAACTTGTGCTGGATCAGAAACCGGATTCAACCAAAAACTGCCAAAGTAAAAAAGATTGGTTCGTAGGCTGGCTCAGGTCCTTTGTTCTAGGCTCAGGGCATGATCGCACAGACACTTACTCAAGCACGCAGGAGGAACAGGGTGAGCACCTGGCAGTGATAGGGAGGGAGTGTGGGACTGTCCTTTTCAACAGCACTGCAGAATTATGCCAAATGGAGCTGGCTGTATAACCTCAGCCTGGGCATCCGATCTTCTCCGAGGCTACAATCAGATGAATAGCAATGTTAAATAGGTTCTGCTGAACAGAATGTGTTCCAACATACATGCATCAACTGTACATCCCAAAGCACTTCAGAAATCTACAAAGACAAGGACTTCTGTCCCTATCAGCAGAAAAGGCAAAACCAGTCTTTTCAAAGTTGTGAAAGAATTACAGAGAGAGGAAATGGCTAGGCAAGAACAATTAATGCATTTCTCAATTATGCCTTGATAAAGGCTCTTTCCCTCCACACACTATCTACTTACTTTCCAGGTGGAAACAGATTAAATTGGGTTAAGCATGCTTTGTTAATGACACTACAGAAAGGGTATCCACAAACCTACAGTGACCAGGTACAGCTATGCAAGTGAACTACCTCGGCAAAGAACTACAAAGAAAGCCCCATTTTTACATATACCAATTATAGCTCTTTATATGAAAGAACAGAAAGGGAATATTTTTCTAAATGGCAACAGCTTCTCAAAGCTCCTGACTTGCGCTATAGCCAACCTCTTTCCACCATTATCACCCTCGCAAAACCAGAATTTGTTACTTTGGTATGGAGAGTCTCAGCTTTGCAAATAGACAGCTATTATAATTGCTTTCTGGCTCTTATTAATGGAAATTTTAATTTGCTGAGGTTACATACACCAGAACTGGTCATTCTTCCAGAAGTAATTGTATACATATTCCCCAAATCCTACAGTAATAGATGGCTCAGAAATATATGCAGTTATGGGAGTCCTACTGAAGACAGTGATAGAAGAGCAACCAAATTCCAGAGTTTGGTCCCCAGCATTGCTCAACGGTCTTTAGTGAGGATCCTTTAAAGTGAGTCATCAGGAGACATTCATACCATTGAAAATAAATCAGAATATCATTGCCTAGTGTTTCCTATTGTCTCTAAGACTAGGAATATGCTTTCTCTGCACATGTGCATAAGATGCTTTCTTTTGTTGCTAAGGAGACTGCAGTTGGCTTCTTTACATGCGATGGCCATATCTGCATGCCTCCGTTTGATATCTGTTAAGTAGAATTAAAGCTTATTTGTTTTGTCTGAATGACTGTATTAAGTTGAAATAGCTCTGCCACTGGGAAGAGCAGATGCTGGAGCTGGCCTTCCTAAACTCAAGGCAAAGTCTGTCATAAAATATAATTATGACTTTTTTCTCTTGTCTTTGTACCACTGTGGCCTAAATCTATACTATTTGTAAACATAAAAGTAGTATCACAAAATACATTTTCTATACTAGCTAAAAATGAGTTACTGTATCTCTGACTGAACACTTTAATCTGTCTTCAACATGAACATGGAAATCATAAAAATAAAAACCTGTACTCATGTCCTCTACCTTAACGTGCCTTCCAAATTTTACAGATTCTTACAAGATTCAAAACCTGGAAAAAGGTAGAACACATTAATGTATAATGTGCTACCAGAGCAGAACTGAGGAGATGAGAGTGCTTCTGAAAGTCTCCTTCACAAGTGAAAAGAAATTCAGCTATTCAGCCTGGTGAGTAAGCTCTGCTGAGGGCACCACTCTGGTCCTGGCTTGGCATGATCCAAGTCCCGACTATGCTGGTCCTTTCCTCCTTCCTCCAGTTCATTCCTACTTTTCCCTTTTGCTGTCATAGCCACACACACAGCCATGCCAAGAACTGAGTTCAGTCAATGGATTCAGCTGAAAATTAGCTGAGGAGGAGGAGAAACAGGGACAATGAGGGTCAACAGGAGCAGCATGCAATTAGATTGGCTTGAACTAATCTTGAAGCAATACCCTTAGTATCCAAAGAGGCTATTCCTCTTTGTATCTATCAAGATGTGCAGAGAGTCAGCTACCCCATTTAATTGCATAGGCATAGCTAAAAGCTATGAATGAGAGAGGAAGGAGATAGCCTTGTCTGAAACTTTATAATGCAACCTGGTGCACTGTAGACATAATAAAATTATTTGCTAAGCCAGTCCACACATTAGAAGAGCAGCTGCCTAGTGCCTAACTACAAAATTACTCTGTAAATGAAAAGCAGGAATAAAGAGTAGCCAAATGGAAAAATACTTCCTGACCCAGCCAAAGAAAATAATTTACAACAGTTTTCCAGCACAGATAAAGAAGGAAGGGTGCACACAGAGCACTAAGATGTAGAAACTGAACTTCAGGGGAGTCGGCAAATAATTACATATTTTCATGGGTGTTTCAAAGGCAGTGTTCCCGGGGGAAAAAAGGTAGACCTTTGAAGGAGGTCTGAATGAAGAAGGATGTTCAAGATCTAAAATCTGACATGTAAGAACAAGCAACTGATACTGTATTAATATTTATATTAATGTGAAATCATCTGCATCTCCATACCACCTTTCATCTGGTGATCTCCAAATTCTTTACATATGGCATACAACTGTTGCAAACCAAGGTTAATTCTCCAAAGTCAATAAAGGGACTACTTTATAAAGTTAGTCCATCCCTAAATGGAACTTATTGCATTTTATAGGCATGGAAAGAGTCACAGATTTGCCCCGTTGCTTGGCAAACAGAAGAAAGACCCTAAGGTGTCATTTCTTCCCCAGTGAAACAAATGGCAAAAATTGCATTGGCCTTCCCTTATGTTTTTTAGCATAGTATTTAGATTCTCAGCAAGTTCAAATTATCTTAATTTCAATTAACTTAATGGATCTATAGCAATTTATTCCCACAAATGATCTGCCTTAAGTATTCTGATGTACCCATTCAGCTATAACTAGGGGAATTCAATTCTAATTATTACTCTCACTCCTCCCCGCACCCCCCCCCCCCACCCCCACCCCCCCCCCCCAAAAAAAAAAGCTAGTTTTATACTTTTGCCCATAACAGCTGTGGGACTATCGTAAGTAAAAATAAGTGCCTGCCTTCTTAATCTTGTCATCACATGTCTAATTAAAAACATGTCTCCATTTTGGAGGCCCAGGCCTTGGAAAAACACAAGTTTTGGCAGACTTGTCCTAGTTGCTAGTATATGTTTATTCATGTTATGCGGCTTTGGATTGATAGCATTCTGCACACAAGAGGAACAAGAGACATAATATTTTCTGCAGATACACACAAAGAGAGCTGAGAGTGTAATTTGCACAGTACTGCCCACACTGTACTTTTAACAAGAAAAGTGCTCTTAATATAAAAGTTCTGTACCTGGCTACCATCAGATTTCCTTCTTTATTTTTTTCAGCAACTCTAGCAATTTAATAGGAGCCTCATGTTCAGAAGAACACTAAATATATACCGAAATAAACAAATACAGGGACCACATATGGTCTTGTTGACCTACTGGATCATTTCGATGTTGCATTTGAAATAAGTGTTACTGAACATTATCCCTGAAGCACCATGGGACAAAGAAAAAATTTTCTCAAAGTCATATTTTAAGATCACAGCAGAGGTAGGGATGGAAGCCAATTCCCCCAAAATTCTAGTCTGCACCTCAAGCTTTTGAGAGCTGCATATTTTTAAAGAGAGATCTGGAGTTTCAAAGGAACAACAGAGGCACTGGAATTGGTGATCTCTGCTTCAGATAAGGATCCAGCTCTCCCTGACTTCTACATCCAGTTACTGGATTATGAGGCTTTTTCATTGCTTAAGTTTCATGAGGTGTGCAAAGCTCAAGTCTTGGCCCTCTGTGTGAACACTGAAAAAATTATACCTGTAAACAAGGCAGTTTCAGTGAGTCAGTAGGTGATAATCTTCCCTCTGCCATGATCTACAAAGTACTTCATTCACAGAAATAAAAAGAAAAGCCTTCATCACCTTTTAAATGCGATTAGCAAAAATACAAGCACACTGAAGTTTTAAACCCATTCTTATTTGTGCATATTTTGTCAGAATAAGAGTACTAGCCCTCTTATCTATGTAAATTATCATTTTAGAATTTGTCTGCAACAGTTACATGCCTCCCATCATTTTGCAACATAAACCAATTCAGCAGGTTATTTGGATTTCCTGTCTAACAAAAAAAAAAGTCAGAGAGCTATTGGTAGTGAAATAGCTGGTATTATCAAAGATTACGACACCAGGTAGGAAGGCACATATTCCCAGCACTAGATAGAACAGAATACTGAGAAGCAACAAAAAAAGACATTTAGAAGCCAGTAATAAAAATGAGTTGATATATGCTAATACAAGAAGGAGATATCTGTTTCCCATGCCATATACTGTTTCTTTCCCCTCTCCCACTTACAAGCCAGAGAAAACATTGGCACAAAAAAGCCATAGAAAAAAAAAGTTCAGTCATGCATAAGAAAAAATAAATTCTTTTATACATATACACATACACACACACATATATATATTACTTGAGACATTCACCTTTTGACTGCTTGAGATGCCTGTCTGAAAATGTGAATGTTTGGTAACCGCATCTACTGTGAAGCAGGAAACAGAGACAAAATCTTTTCCTACAAAGTGGAATGGAATGAAAATGAGTTCTATAAGCTCAGTTGTAGATTGCATAACCCAAAGCTGACTCAATTTCCTTCTACAGTTAACAAATTTAATCAACACCCTGTCACCGACTGACTTCCTAAGAAGACTTCTGAGATTTAATGAGCTCAACTTAGAAGTGCCAATGGACCGATATGGACGTGGGAATTAGTCAAGACTTCTGCAAAACAAAAAAATTACAGAAAACATACTGTTTGGCAGCAAATGAACTCAAATTTATCTGAGAATATGGTGCTCGCTGCATAGAAAGTAATAAAGAAAGCATTAAATTTTGCCATTCCTACTGAAAAATTGCCAAGTAGAGACATTAATGTAAATAATGAATCAAATATAAGTTTTAAAAGAAGAAGAAAAGCTATAGATTTATTCCTTAATGGTAATTTCTTCTTATATTCTCTAAAATTCTAGTGAACACCAACAAATTTGTGGACAAGAATGGATGTTTCTTGCACTAAAATCAGAGGAGAAGTGTAGGGAGCCCGTATACATCTTAGCAAACTAATTTATAGTCCTCTTCTTAGGAACATCTTCTTTACACATCAGCAATGTTCTACTTCACTTGTTTATAAATTCAACATTTAAAATTTTCTGAAATATTTCTGTGTACATCAGGTTTTTGCAGCATTGATTCAGAATAGTAATGAATTCTTGCTATTTTTATTCAGAGACAAGACACAGTATCATAAAATTTGAGAAGATTCTGTTCTTAACAAATGATACAATTGAAAAATGCAACTATAGGATATTCAGTCAGGAAATTTTCACTGGAATACAAGTCCTTATGGCTGTTCAACAGGAACAGAATTAACATTATAAATTCTAAAGAAATTTGAAGAAAAGATTCTGTAAAAATAAATTGAAATAAAAAACAGCACAGAGAAGATTACTGAAATGAGCATGGGTGATACAGTTAAAGCTGAATAAAATATTCAATTTACAAGGAAAAAATTAAGAAATATGACCATATTTTGCTACCTGTTAAGCTTTAAGAGATACTTAAAACCCATGTGAGTTAACACAGCATGTGGGAGTCCAGTCATGGAACCCGCCCTGTTATAAACTGAGCAAACTCAAAGCAAAGGAACAGTCACCTAGCCAGAGCTTTCCATGTAAGCAGCAGACGATGGACACAGAAAAACCAAGACGTGGCTTTAAGGCATTTTAGTACTTTCATGCTTTCTGGAAGAGATGATTACAGTAATAACTGGTTGTTTTGGTTGATATTACTGGATGAAACATTGTGGTACTTGGCTAATGTTTACTCAGCTGAGCTGCCAACTGACTGTATGGTAGTCATTCAGTATCAATTCAGTTTTGGCCCAGGGTTTTCAGTACTGAATTTCTGTTTGGATAGTCTCAGAATGTGGTGAGAACGTCAGTATGCTAAGGTTTTTGTTGGAAGGCTTTTTATACACGTTTATGGGAGCTTTCATGTTTGTGACTTCAAGCAGAGTATTATTCAGTGTTAGAGTGAGCATAATTAAAATGCATGACTTAATAAGTTCAGGGTTTTTTATTTTCCTTAAACAAAAATAAGACTTACCAGTTAGTAATGCAAAACATTAATAACAGGGTTCACAGTTCTGGGAAAACCTACATTAAACCCAGCCAGACAAAACTACAGCATCACTCACCTCCGTCCGGCACGCAGCGACCTGGCTCTTGCCGCTTACTTCCTACCACAGTGGGAGCACACCGCACCGGCTTGTCACTGTGTATCAGACTCCTTTGAAGGCCAAACTCAAAATCATCAACCAGTAGGAGCCTTTTGGCACTCTGCGAAGCTGTAGCAGGAACCAGAACAGCCGTTAGTCATTATTTAATAGGCTTTTTAATACGAGTATGGTGAATGATACTTTTCAACCTGCTTCTGCCTCGTCTCCCCAGCTTTCCTCATCTCCCAGAGAAAGGAATCAGAGAAAAAGAGAAAAAAAGTAAGGTACAACACATGGTAGCTGACATCCCATCACTGACAGTAAATTCGGACTTCAAAACACTGCCTCTAGTTGTTAATTGCAAAGTCCCGACAAAACTGCCACAGGGAAAGACCAAGGCGGGAAGCTAATGCCAACATAAGGAGTGATGTTTTTCCCTTCCCAGTAACTCAAAAATTTTCTTTGGTCTTTTCTTTGTCTCTTCTATGCCTTTTTCCCATTAAAACAATCTGTCCAAGAGAATGTCACATTACATTTTTTTAGCAGCAAAGTGCATACTTGTAGCAATAAGGTGGCTGACAAAGACAACTTCATAACTTATTTAGACTAAGAATTTTTACCCACATCCAACAGCCAGCTATAAACATTTAAGCAGTGATTTGAAAAACAAGCAAAATTTTTCATTCTTTCACTATCACCATGCAGGTTAACTGCGTACTAACAACTTCCCTGACCACCTCTATCTCAAATAGGTATTGCAGATGTAAGATTTGCATGCAGTCCATATTTGCCGTTTGTAAAACTGTTTGGGGCTATTTTTTTTTGTTTTGGTGTTTGGGTTGGGGGGGGTTTAATTCAAAGAAACTGCTAAACCAAGCTGCACATGTAATTACTAGATCAAGCATATGCAAACTGCAGCTATATGTCAAGCAGTTTCAACTATCACAGTCAGAGTAACGGGGCATGAAAAGCCAAGATTTTTGACAAACACCTAGAAGTCTCCTTCAATAAAATCCAAAGGCTTTTTATTCAGATACGTAATAGTCCTGCACATTCATCTACAAGAGGAGTTTTTGTTTATAAAGTCTCTTGTTTAAAACAAAGAGGCCTTATCACTTTTTTGAACGTATTCTAAACTTTGCATTTTTTTTCCTAAGAGTTTGATTACAGATTAATTCTGCTGACCTGCTTTAAAGCACACTTTCCCAAACACTGCTAATAAAAAGGCCAATAACTTGAATCAGGAGGACAAAAGCTGTGTTTTCTATATACCAAAACTGATCCTTCCATGAAAACAGAAGGAACAGGCAGCTTTGTTTTAAACAAAAGACAACTTAATCCTGCAGGCGGTTCTCTGCAGACATTAGATAACAGATTTTCCATTGATAACTCATGATAATTTATGTCTCATCGACATTGCGAAGGAAAAATCACCACAAAAAAATCCACACCAATGGTCAGCAAGGGGAGACCGTTTTTCTCCTCCCTAGATTTGTTTTTACATTGCTCTACAGTTTCTGTGCACCCTCCATGTAACATTGACAGAAATAATGAAATTCCTAGTGAGGGCTTTCACTGTTTTCTATTTTCCAAGGTTAATATGGTGGTTGAGAAAGAGATTGGAAGGATTTAGATACTTGCTCTAAACTGGAGAGCTGGTGAACAGCTGGTGGCCAGAGGCACATACAAACCCAGCAAGTTGTGTAGGAGCAGGCACAGCTCAGAAGTCTGGGAAGTAATGTGAGTGACAGGGACACGGCCCTGGCTCCTGGGTCTTTAGAAGACTTGTGCCTTTCCAGGGAGGTACTCCACAGTGTTGCGAACACAGGGCAAGTTCTTCAATTGCATTTCTTCAAATATTGTAAAGTAAGTTACTGGTATTTCTTCCTCATGTCAGTTAAAAATGAAAATGCATTCTTTATACTAAAACAGAGCGAGAGGACACAAAAAGAGCACTGTGAGAACATAACATAAATGTGAACAAATGCGTACTACATGCAGACCTGAAGAGCATCACCTGAGACTTCAGATGACTAAAATTTTAACTGAAAACTCAATATCTTCCTAAAAGCCTAAGAAGGGACCCTGCATATATATATATATATATATGGTACAGATGGAATGGAAATCAGAGGCAGCCTCAATGACTTACAGGCTAGTCAAAAACCAGTCAGCAGTAAAATAAGTAGACAGTGAAGTTAATCCATTAAGCTTTCTCCTAAAGTAGCTACTTTAGTCACTCAGAAGGGGCCTGGCCACTCACATGCGACTAAGCATTCTCCCAGGGCAATGGGACACAGGCATAAAGTGCTGCTTCAATTTAGATGGAAATCCTAACCACTCCTTCGGCTAATGCTTTGCACATATGTTAACGTCAATAACAAATTTCAAAACAAAATCTCTGTTGCGTTACAAAAATGCTGTGAAAACAATATACAATCACCTGTTCTTCCTACTGGAGCACCAAAATCAGTAACAGTGACTAAACCAATTTTAAATCACACTCAACATCATCATGCCTATATATATAACCAGAAACACTGGGGTTTTGTTTTTTTTGTTTGTTTGTTTTAAAACAACTGTGACTAAGCAAGGCAATATTAAAAGACATTGGGACAGAGAATATCCTTTTTCAAAAATTGATCAGCAAAATAATTTGCAATTAAATTAACATTATTTTTAAAATTTGATTAAAATTATCTTAAAATTAAATGTTATGTAATTGAAACATTAAATCAATTGGTCGAATCATTAGCAAGCAGTAAGTTAAATCGAAACAACTTGTTGCAGAAACAGTTCAGAATGACAAAGATTCATTAATAACTCCAATATTTACTGTGAAAAGTAGCATACATTCAAAGAGAATATTAGTTAAGTGAACAAACAAGATGAGGAACAAAATGGTGATGCAAACCTTTCTTAAAAAACTGAAACAGCTAAATCTGGATGAAGTATTAAACGTCCAGTTTGGCAGAATACTTCAAAATTTATTTTTAGTTAAATCTGAATCTTTGTTTATTACAACTCCATGCTTTCTATTTTTATACTGTGAGGGAAGGAAAACTGTTTTCCTATTCACAGGTTTTAGGAAAGTTAGCTTGGTTTCTCAAAAGAAAGAGACAGGGGCAAAACAACAGACTTAAAAAGAATGCTTGGGAGCTAATTCACCTCTTGGGGAGAGCTGATATCGAAAAGTCAGGGACATTCTCATTAAAAACAAAGTTTGTAAAAACACTCTATTGACCTTCAAAGCGTGGACGAACCCCACTGTATAACTTACAACTGCTCTGCCCCAGGTAGTGTGACTGCACCGGTGTAATGTTTGGTAAAAGTAATAAAAGAAACAGATTTCTTCATAAGTTCTTAAAAAGTTCCGAAAAAAATATGGCAGCTCCCTGTCTGGATCTAGTGTTGCTGCAGCAGGCAGCTTAGAGGGTCTAATCAAACTGTCTGGTTTTCCAAATGGAGCAGATACACATGAATCAATCACTTCCAGTCCAAAATAGAAGTATTCTTCCTAGTGCCCTCTACTAAAATTAATACTATACCTATTAATGAGTATGAACAGTGTTTACAAGCACCTGCATTAGGGTGTAAACTTAGTTTTAAATGTGTGCGCCTGGTCCCTTATCAGTGAGTTGCAGAGGGCAAGTGGTGGTTAATGTCTCATCTCCCGAGGAGAACTCGGGATGAGCAGTATCAGAGCCACTGCAAAATGGCTTATCATTAAACCATCACGCTTCCATCTCAGTTTAAAAACTACAGGTTGTCTTCCATACAGGGAGGAGAAAACCAGAAGGAACTGACAACACTGGTGGGTTTTTTACCACATATGGATGGGAGAAAACAGTCATTTAAAATAATTTCAAAAAATTACTCCAGTTGGCCAAAGAAATAACATTAAAAAAAAAAAAAAAAAAAGTTGTAGGGAAAAGAGAGACTGTCACGAGCAAGCTCTGTATAACTTTGCTTTAAAGCTGATTTGTCCAAATACTCTTTTACTGAGCATTCCCTTGCCTGTTAAATGTAAATGTCTGAAGCCCTAAAAAGAAGCATGAAGCCATAAATAAGTAAGTGATATTTAACCAATAAGACCATGACACACAAATAATTTCTGGACCATTAATGAATGTCTCAGGTGCATTGTAAAGCATGGGGCCAAGGGTCTAGATAAGACAATCTTTCTCATAAAACAGGAATTATGAAAAATGTGGGAAGAGGGCATCAGGGAAGAGTCATACTCCTGTGTTTCCAGAGGGATGCCATGGTTAAAATATGGCTCATAGCCAAGATGAGAGCTCTATTTTTGGTCAAAGGCTAATTAATTTTTGGATATGAAAGGTGACTATCTTGGTTTAGGTTTAAATTTAAAGGGTCACCTTTCACCAGTCACTAAATTAATTTATAACTTCTCATGCAGTCTGGCACAGGGGTTTGAGAGCACTCCACTCTCATTCATATTTACCAACAAACCAGAGAGCAACTTAAATGATTTAAAGAAACATCTATGGGAGCTAGAAGCTGACAACATTTTACAAAGCTATACCAGGGACATGGCTCAGGATAGCAAGGAGAAGGAAGATGCCAATCTTCAACAGCAAAACTTTCTCGAATCCCATGAAGCATTTTGATGAAATATATTGTGCTGGTTTTGGCTGGGATAGAGTTAATTTTCTTCATAGTAGCTAGTATGGGGCTGTGTTTTGGATTTGTGCTGAAAACAGCGTTGATAATGCGGAGGTGTTTTTGTTAAGACAAACAACCATGACATATATAGTCACCGTCTGCATTTTTTTCTCAATAGCCAAGTCTGTCACTGGGTTTTGTAAGCTGATCCTTTGTGTTCTTGTACTTACCACAGGGGCCTTTGCGTCCTTCCCCTCTACACGGCTCACTACCTGCAGGGACACCTTTCCCTCCTCTCCCTTGTAGCTGCACCATGAGAGTAGGGTGTTTGCGATGCGATTACAGCAGTTTGCAACTTCAACGTTACAATCAAAACCTAAAAGAAACCTTAAAAACCATCCCCCAACTTCTAAATCTTCAGGCAGATTAATTCAACATATACATTTATTTCAGTGGTGCAAATCAATAGTAAGAGCAGGAAAAAAAGAATTTTGCCCTTTTATTTGGGCAACATAGTCATTTTCACATCCATATCACCAAGCAGGTATGTTACGCACTTTTTATTTACCATTATACTATGGAGGCATACAATGATTAGAATTAGCACATGATTAGGACTATAAATTTGCCTTTAAAAGAAAAAAAAATACGGTTTATACTAATTTTTTTAACAGGGGAACTAAAAAAGAAGAAACCTTTATAGATAATTCAGCCCACAGACCATACAAATTTCTATGAGATGCTCTGCTATTCAGATCCCCAACATGTTCATTGCATATAGAAAGTAATTTTGTTTGACAGCAATAACAT
This sequence comes from Morus bassanus, assembly GCA_031468815.1. Classification (NCBI taxonomy): domain Eukaryota; kingdom Metazoa; phylum Chordata; class Aves; order Suliformes; family Sulidae; genus Morus; species Morus bassanus. The sequence goes on from CM062583.1 coordinate 13,712,617, forward strand.
TTAATTTCTAGTAAGCAACTTGTTTCTCCTAACCATGTACCTGTAAAGGGCTGTGAGAAAAACCTGAAAGTAAAAGATAGTCTTATATGTTTGTCTTTAATTTCAGCTACAACAAACTACCCAAAGGATTTTATCTGACACGTTAATCTCAATATTGATTAGGGGAGATGAAGGAATTTGTTGAGCTTGTTGTTTTTAAACTGTGATTTTCTACAACATCGACGTTATGACTCCCATTTGTTGGCTGCCTCAGATATATATCAACAAAGAAATACTTAGTTGCAACGAACCAAACAACCAACCTCCACAGGCACAGGAAAACAGCCAGAAATTTAACCCCAGTCCTCAGCCAATTCTCAAGGTAACCTGTGAACAGAGCACTTTATTAAATAGATGTGACTGAGGTTAGAGGTGAATAACCCTTGTTCTGTTCTCTTTGAAGGTGGAAATCCTTGTATTATCCAAACGTATCCATTCCAGAAGAGAAGAGAAAAGCACCTAGCAAAGAACTGCATTTCTGAATTCCACATTTCCTTAAATTCCACATTGAAGCAATAGTTTACTGCTGACCAATAACTTAAGAGTACACAAAGTAGTACGTGGATAGAGTAGCTTGGCGAAATGTTACATAGCCCATTAATCACAGGTTTTTGCATCTCCTAAATAAATATTTCATATTTCTGAGCAAACATTTGCTAGTCTTTAAAGCAACAAAATAGTCAAAAGTGCAAATCTGACACCAGGCTGGATTAAACAATTTCCCAGCAAATTACCCAGCAAAAGTCTGCAGGGATTTCTAGCGCACACCATGATATCACACAGCAGCTGTACGGGAGGGAGCTCTGCTGAAAGGCCACTGACAACACATGAGACACGCTGGGGAGAATGTTCTTTCTGACTTGCTTACTAATCTTCCTTCTCACAGCTGACAGCCCTGACACCTTGGACAAGGCTGAAAATTAACTGTCATTATAAAACAAGTGAACAAGAGTCTCAAAGTTGAACAGGCCTGAGGTTATGAATTCTGCTGGCAACTTGTCTTTGAGCAAGGGACTCATAAAAACTTTTTTTAAAATGCAACTTTACTAAGAATTAGTGTCCCTTTTTCAGACTTTTTTGACAGAGGTTACAGGTCTTTTTCTTTTGTTTCACATTCTCATGAAACAAGTCATCTGCTAAACAGCTTAGTTCTTAAAATGCCTGAAAGCAAAAAGAACACACACATTTTTCATCTAAAAGACCCAACTCAGTACATTTTAGGATTATTCTAATTAGGGCTGAATTTCCCTATTTTGAGAAAGAAAGAAAATATTTGTAAACAGTGTTCGTAGGACTGAAAGTAATTGCATCTTTATCAGAACCTTATAAAAGAAAAACAACAGAAACAGCAGAAGTCTGGGTGAACAGGTAGCCTCGTAGGGAAGGGTTGCTGGATACTATTCTGCCACAGAACAAAAGCTACACGTCCTTCTTAAGAAATATGTTTTTACAAATTGCCTGAAAGTTGTCCTGGAGGTACCAGAGGGCAGAGGAAAGAAGGCGCTGGCTAATGAACCATGGAATTATGAAAGTTGGAAATGAAAGAGACATATTCTTTCCATATGGTTGGAGGCCCATAACTAGCGGTGTTCCCCCGGGATCTGTGCTGGGTCCAGTCCTGTTCAACATATTCATCAATGACCTAGACGTAGGGACAGAGCGTACCCTCAGCAAGTTTGCTGATGATACAAAACTGGGAGGAGAGGCTGGTACACCAGAAGGCTGTGCTGCCATCCACCGAGACCTGGCCAGGCTGGAGAGCTGGGCCGAGGGGAACCTCATGGAATTCAATGACAGCAAGTGTAAGGTCCTGCCCCTGGGGAGGAACAACCCCATGCATCGGTACAGGTTGGGGGCTGTCCTGCTGGAAAGTAGAGTACATTTTCCTGACATTTTTCTCAGCTTCTTTTACATATCTGAATCTAGAGGGTTCCTGTCTCTTCTCCTGAGATTCAGTTCCACTGTCTGATAAAACTTCCTGTCAGGAAACTTTTCTTGATGTTCAGCCTAAATTTCTCCTTTCTCAATGACTATACAGTATTCCAGATTACAACCTCTTGTTCTTTTGCAAGAAGAGAAATTATTCTTACTTTTTAAAGTTGCACAAAGCTTCACAAATAATTATTAACAATTATTAACAATTATGTTCTTAACTCTCTGTCAACTGGCCAAGCGTTAAACATATAAATTCCATAAATCAGGCCTGGTGCTAATTTTTTCTCTGCTGTCCCTGAAATTGCATTACATTTTTTAATGCTGAGATTCCCCTACAAAGGGGGAGGTAGGCAGGTGGCTCACAAACTATCTTCCCCCAAATAATCCTATTTGTTCCTTAATAAAAATATTGATGTTTTACTGATCTAAAAAAAAAAATCCACAGTTGCTCTATCGGGATTCTAGTTTCTCAGTTTCTTCTTTAAACCTAAGAGATACACATCCTCCTTCTAGTTTATGGCAATAATTCAGATTACAATAGCCTTTCCACTGGATGACCAGGGAACAAAAGCAACTGGCTGATATTTCAGTCTTCAGTCATTCTGAGCTTTCCTAGTGTTGCCAGCATAACTGGAATACAAATAGCTGTAGAGTGCTGCATGAGTATACACTGTATAAACAGTCAAAACAACTATTAGTAGCGTATTAAATATATACACAGGTCTTGGCAGGAGACAAAAAATCCAGCATACAAATACATGCTTAATGGAAAGTCTTTCAGAACTGATCTGCCACTGCAAGTGCAGTTTAATGGGACTAGGTTTGTGGGGTTCTTTTGAAACATACTTTGTATTTTTGTATGTTCTTTCCCAATACTCACTCAAATCCAAATTCAAATCACATTCTATCACAATATTTAATTGCCTAATTCCCAACGTAATCTTGGCACACATAAAATAAGGCACGGGTTGAGATTCGCCATTTTGAAGCAGCAAATAAAAATTAAATAAATTTTTAATTTGCAAAGCAATTTTTCTTTACCAGCTTGGGTAATATCTTTGGAACTGTTGCCTACATAATAATCTATCATGCATGTTGAGATTTTTAAGTAATAAAATCTAACATCTGCCAAAACCATGGTCTTTGTTAAAGGAAAAATAGACTATCATGCACAAAAGAACTGTCAAACATACTAGCTGAATAAAGATACAAAAATATTTACAAAATCTATCAAGTTTTTCAGATTTTTAATCTCTCTTTCTTATTCTTATTTATTCCTAGAGATTGTAGACTATGGACAATTTCAAATTTTTAAAGGTTTTCTACTTCAAACTGAAGACTGAAAGCCAAATTAGAAAGCTGTTCTTGTATTAGGCATATCCTGCTTTTATATTGTTTTCTTCTCATACACCCAGTGAGAGTCAAGACAAAGGAAGAATTTGCGGAAAAAACCACCAGCAAAAACTCTATGCGTTTATTGTTGCTCAGTTACAGCCACGCAGAAGACCAATAGACAAAAATTTGGAATAAAGTCTGAACCAGCTGGAAAAGGAAGGGATCTTTGCTCAACAGGCCAGGTGCATTGCAGGCTGGCTGTGGGCTTTATCTTTTTTTTTGAATGCTGCAAACAGGATACTTAGCCATCAATATTTTTCAGTATGACTCTTTCTACGACTTTTTTCCAAATCTTTACCTTATTTCCCATTAGACTTACAGTATTAAATAGCAATTTCATATTGTATATAAGACTATGAAAGTCAAGTAAGAACAAGCATCATTGCAATTACCTAAGAAAGGGTTACAAACAGGAGTGACAATGAGAAAGCTAATAGTTTAATTTACCTGCCACAAAAACTGAGTTGACTCTACCTAAAACACCTTCAGGGTCAAAAGGCTCTGCAGTTTTAGTCAGTTCCCACAATGAAGAAGAAAAAAAGCGCATTACTCGCATTAAGCCAATGCAATGATGCACTTGCAGTAGAAATCTGAAACAATGACAAAAGAAGACATTAGGAAATATTTAGCTCAGCTGCCTTTCCAAGAGAAATCTGTATACAAATTTACAATGAAGAGCATTAAATGGAACCTTATTTAAGGTCTCTTTCTGCTAATGCCATTGCCTAAACACATACTTTCCTTATTCTTCAACTCTTTCCTTTATCCCTTACTAATTTCTACTGCTTTACTAGGACACAAACATATTTTAATTTACATTTAAGTAACATTAACTTTCTCGGTATTTGGAAGCATTTATGCAACAGAAAGGAAACAGAAAGCATATGCAAGCATCTGAACTCTTTCCAGTTCTTCTACCTTCTGTACTTTGTGCTCCCTCTATACAAACGCACACATTTAAATATCAACTTACCTTTTGTACTTTCTGCTCTCTCTGTGTACACACACACTTAAATATCAACTTTTTACATTTAATAATCTCTGGTTTAAAGGCCTGATGTAATTACAAAGACCAAATTGTCACAGCAGTAGCTAGAAACTATTTGGATAGTTAGGCTTGGGTGAGTTTAGAATGAACTAGTTTTAAAGGTAGGTAAAAATGCCTCAAGGAGAATCTGAATATATAATCTTATATAGGAACTTCCAAATGTATAATAGAAAAAGGCATACAATAATACAAATATATTTAAAATTTTAAGCTTAATTTTTAACTGAATGTTGGGAGAAAAGGTGGCATTATTGTTATTTTTAAGGGATGAGATTGTTCACCTACCAGACTATGTGTATGTGATACATGATGAGACCCTGAAAAATCATCAGTAGGATACTGAGGTCGTGTTTACTATGTTTCTTCAGCAGATCTGCACAGACCTATTTCCTGCCCTATACGTGGGAGAGCTCAAGCCCGGGCTGAACACTGGCCGTCCTCGCTGCAGCCTCAGAGGCAAAGCAGGCTGGCAGCCAGCAAGCATTCGGAAACTTGCAGGACAGACACGGGCCAAATTCCTCCCTCTGAGGACAAGTAAGCTCATCACTGTTGTTGGCTATTAGCATACCAGTGACATTTTTTTTTCCGCTTTTAAATTAGAAACACGTTCACAAGAATTATCTCAGACAAACATCTGAAGAGCAAAGCAGGGGCCAGAAACTTTATGCTAACCATGCTGAACCCTAAATCCGATGGTAATTAAGATCTGGATCCCTGAGGTTTTTTTCCTTCTTTTTGACACAGTTTATTGACCAATATCCATCTTCATAGGTCACTGAAAGAACTCAGTAGGCTGCTGAGTAAAGCTGGAAGGCATAGACAATTCTTTGCTTCCAGTCCTGCAGCATTAGAAGTGTCATTGTATACAGTTAAAAGCTCTGACCATTATTTTTTGCTTTGGAGAACACAATACAAAGGCCTGCTGCAAACCCCATTGTACTTTCTGGATTTGTATTCATTTAACATTACGCTACTTTTGAATCAGGCTTTACATTCATAAATATCAGAGAGTATTGCTGAAGAAGTAATGCATGTGAAGTGGCCTGCAATCCTTGAACAAAGCAGACCTTGCTCCCCCCTATCATCATTATTCACCAGGCATGGCAGAATGAAGGGCTGAAAGGATCAAAGAGCAGAGCAGCAGCAGTATCTACTAATAATTGACGGTGTAAGCAACACCACTAATCAAGGCCAAAATACAGGACATTGTAAAGGACAGACATTCAGGTTCTCTGGCTCAGCTGACATCATTTGAACTGGGACCAGTCAACCAAAATGAATGAAAGTCCTTTAAATATAAGGAAAGTTTTAAGCAAAATAAGCGAGAGCAAAGTTGCACGTGCTAAAATTAAAAATAAAACTGAACGTGAAACAATTTCAGCTAACATCATGACGGACTGATATTTTCTGAACCTTCTCCTTACGTAATAGATAACTGATGTCATACATAAAAATAGGCGTAGCTTGGGCAAATTAACACCACCATTCACATTTTACATTTTAGATTTTGCATTTCTTGACATTTTCTTTAAGTCCAACTTGCTGAAATAGTACTTTTAAAAAAAAAAAAAAAAAAAAAAGGAGAGAGGTGCCAGTAGGTAGGAAGGAGATGAAAGAAGTCCACTGGTACTCTCCCTGATTGTCAAAGGAAATGGTTGAGTGGAAATCCTTGGCTGCTGTCCTGACCAATATTGACTTTCATAATCACTTTTTCCTGAACTTAAGTGTGCTTCTCAATTCAACCATTTCTACAGAAGCAAAATGTTACTACATTTAGCTTCTAATTATTTTATATCCTATGACAACAATGACTTTACTCTCATTGTTGTCAGTATTCATTGTCTTTAACGTTGAACAAGGAAAACTGTTGTCCAAGTGACCACAACCCTCTAATAAAGACTAGTAAAATGTTGACAAGCTAACTATGAAGAATTGTGTTCTTCTCCAAGGAACAACAGAGTCATTTAGATCTACCAACATACTTTGAACTTGACCCATAAAATTCAGCTCTAGCACAGAAGCAATTTAGTTTCTACAGCACTGTCTTCTCTACCTGAAGCGTCAAAAATATTTTCCAGTAATGATAGCTAGGATAGCCAGTTATATAGTGTGGACTTTGTGCTTCTTGCCTACCAACAAATACGCAGAGGTTAGCAGAAAAACAGCATACAATATTTCACCTTTACTGAACCAAGGCTTTTAGCCAACATCAAAACATCCATATTTTGCAGTAAACCTTCTGAATAATAGAGTCTATTTTCCAGGAATAAAGCCAGTGTCCCCAAAGCCAGCTCTCACAACTGCTAAATGCTTGCAGATACATTTCAAGCATTTTTACTAAACAAAGTACAGTGGGATAGTTTGCTATTCTGAAACACACTTCAAAAGAATTTCAGCTGAATGGACTAAACCAAAATATTAATCTCAGTTTCAGCTGTATTCTATTATTTAATTATTTTGTACAACTCCAAAGATAATTAAAGTTACAAATATCTGAAGTCTTCAGACTACTATGTTTCACAGCCAGGAACAGTAGACAGAGAAAAATTTGTCATTTTCGTGGTTGCCCTGGAGCCACTGTAGGAAGCCATGCTACATTCCCGAACTGGGTTGAGATCAATAATCATTTATAATTATTCTATGCAATATTCCTGATAGTTGAAAATACCCTGATACAGAAAAAAGGCTGAGAAATAAATGTCAGTGAAAATAGTTTAGCCAAAAGCAGAACTGCCTGTTCCAAATATACCTGGTAGAAACACATCGGTCTGATAGTGACAGGAAGTTTAAAACATCAAGAGATGTCTTATAATTAAATATTTAGAATGATAAATGAAGTATCGTACTAAACACTTAGCATTCAGGTAGCAAATGACTAAGAAAACCACTTTTGTCCATTTGTGGTTATTTGAAAGAAGGTCAGCTTCATCTTCAATGTAAGGCAAAACTCATTTTTAATGTAATTCATTATTATGGTGGGTTGACCTTGGCTGGATGCCAGGTGCCACCAAGCCGCTCTATCGTTCCCCTCCTTAGCAGGACAGGAGGAGAAAATGAGATGGAAAAAAAAAAACCCTCGTGGGTCAAGCTAAAGGCAGTTAATAAAAAGCAAAAGCAAAGGCCATGCACAGAAGCAAAAGGAAAACAAAAGATTTATTATCTACTTCCCATCAGCAGGCAATGTCCAGCCACTTCCCGGGAAGCAGGGCTTCAGTACGTGTAGCGGTTGCTCCGGAAGACAAATGTCATAAATAACGAATACCCCCACTTCCTCCTCCTTTCTCTTAGCTTTAATTGCTGAGTGGACATCATACAGGATGGAATATCCCTTTGGTCAGTTTGGGTTAGCTGTTCTGGCTGTGTCCCCTCCCAAGATCTTGCCCACCCCCCCAGCCTACTGGGTGAGGGGGAAATGTTGGAGATACAGCCTTGATGCTGCACGAGCACAGCTCAGCAGTAGCCAAAACAGTGGTGTGTTATCAACACCTTCCTAGCTCCCAATACAAAGCACAGCCCTATGAGGGCTGCTGTGGGGAAAATTACCTCCATCTCAGCCAGACCCAATACAACCTTCCACCCCTTATTCCATACTATTGCGTCATGCTCAGGTCACACATGATTTAATACATACATACACACACACTTATATACATATCTTCTAACCATTCCATTGTATTTAATTCTCCATAGTGAAATCCTTGCTTACCAACACTTAAACCATCTTTATACCCAACATATAGATTTATACATTCTCATTAACTACTGTCCCTTGTCCTTTAACAGATAGACATTACCCTCCCGTTCCATGGATTTCCTCTACTCCTACTGATGTTCAGAAACAGGCTATGACTTGGGCCCTATCTGTCAAGATAGGTGTTCAGGACAGGAGAGCAGTATGTTTGATTGTTGGGCACCAACACCGTCTTGGTTTGAGTCATTGTTGCACTCATCTGGTGCCTTACAAAACTCACTCTTTGTCAGTTCAGGTCATTCCTGCTACGTTACTTCCTCAACGTGCAACTCTCATCACAGATTATTTTTCCCTCAAGGTTAAATCTCCTTGAGGCACACACACTGGGTCTCCACATCCTTCTGCATTACCCATGAAGTACACCCAGGTCCTTGAGCAAAGACAATCCCACGAATGGGTTTGCCTTTCCCATGGGAGTAGCAATCCACATCACCTTGCCCAGCCACTTCCCTACGTGCACTATGGGGACCTTATCTCCTCCCACACTACGTAGGGGTTTTGTTTGGGTGGGACAAGGACGGTTTAGCAGATCCTCTGGTGTTAACCAGCCAAGCTGGTTCCACTAAATTTGTATCCCAGTGCTTCCATGCTCCATTGCCCACGCTCTCAACAGAGTCTTTAACAGTCCATTATATCTCTCAATCTTTCCAGAGGCTTGTGTGTGACAGGGGCTGTGATACACCCACTCAATGCCGTGTTTCTTTGCCTGGGAGTTTACAAGGTTATTTTGGAAATGAGTCCCACTGTCTGATTCAATTCTTTCTGGGGTACTATGTTGCCACAAAATTTGCCATTCAAAGCCTAAGCTGGTGTTTCAGGCAGCGGCATGGTTTACAGGGTATGTTTCTAGCCAACGAGTAGTTGCTTCCACCATGGTGTGTATGTAGTGCTTGCCTTGGCGTGTTTGTGGCAGTGGTCCAAGATAGTCAATTTGCCAGACCTCGCCATATCGAAAACCCAGCCACCACCCTCTGTTCCAGGGAGATTTCACGTGCGTGGCTCGCTTGACTGCAGCACGTGTTTCACATTCATGAGTGACGTGTGTGATGGTCTCCATGGTCAGGCCCACCCCTCGATCACAAGCCCATCTGGGTGTTGCATCTCTCCCTAGATGTCCGAATGTTTTTTGGGCCCATTGAGCTTGAAATAGCTCACCCTTATGCTCCAGTCCAGTCCACTATTTCTGTTGCAAAATAAGCAAACACAACAAGAAGTTAATATTTTTGTATTTGACTACTGTTTTTTTTAATGGTAGCGTGCCTGCCACATCTGGTAAGTGAGCTAAGACATTTTACTATACCAATAAGGTATTTGTCTCTAAATTAGAGGCAAAACAAATCACGTCTTGTAACACTCGAAGTCACATAATCCCTTCTACAACCAGTTGCCCTTCACATAAAGGAGTGGTAGATACCATCACCTCCTGAACAACCTGCTGCTTCTCCCGCACAAGTGATGCATCTTCCATCATCCCTTCACATCCTAGGTAACTTCTGTGCAAATCAAACAAAATTAATTTCAGCTACCAGGTTCCAGCTCTTACTGATATTATGGAGGGAAAAAATTAAAAAGAATGAGCAGCTTTGCCATTCATAGTTACTACTAATGTAATACATTACTATTTTGTGCAATACCCAGCCTGATGACAAAAGAACCAGAAAAAAAATCCTTTGTTTTGTTATGTTTGATCTTCCACTCAAACTGAATTTAATTTAAAAGTATAATAAGCCAACAGAAAATATTTTTCCCTAATTGAGATGTACCATCTGCTGCAGTAATCAGCAAAACACATCTCAACTCATTTGGATGTTTGATGCACTGTTTTTGTACAACTGACAACAGGAAATATGATCATGATTAGAATACAAAGTAATTTTTGTCCTAGCAGTATTTGTTTTCCACATGCACTCAGTGGAGCTGGATCTGGTAAAGCTAGCTTGTCCTGCTTTTCTCCTACCTCAAATACGTTTTATAGGTATTGCAATCTCAGAGAGTCTAAAATAGGAATTTCATCTGCTAGCCACTGAAGAAATGAATTTAAGTGGGTTTTAGATGGGGAATTATCTGAAAGCAGATATTTTTCACTCATAATTTTCACACAGATTATCTGTGCTGATGACTCACAGAAAGCTCCATTCTAAATTACTTCTCTGTAGTTTGAAATTTTTCCCACTTTTGTTAACTCAAATGCTCTTTATTAGGTAAAACATTTAAAATTTGGAAGTGGATTTCCTTGTTTGAAATAGGATTCACTCACTCCACGTACCAAACGAAACGTGATTCAGAGGTGCGAGTTTAACGTCCATGCTATTTTCTCTCAAATTAGCCTGTCAATATTAATCAAGCCTTGAGACTATTTTGGCCCATGCAGAGCTCAGGACTTCTTCCAGAAAGATAGTCTACACCTTACAAAGTGTATTAGTTGTAAGAGGAGGAGGTTTTCAGAACAACCCACATCCGAGATAGACAGGGCTTCTCTACCAGAGAATCATTTTAAAACTTAAGACAAACCAGCTGAAAGAGTAATATTAAACAGAATATTTTGAAGCTGCTGTACATAAATAAATCTTCCTTTATGGGAGGATTAACTTGCAGTGAATCAATGGCATTTTGTCTTAATCCCCTTGTGTACCTCTTATAAGAAAAGGATTTTGTCATATAGGGCAAGGATACGATAGGGACATTTAAACATCATACAAACGGAATCTTCCCCTTGCTGCCTGTACGAACTGTATGTGAGACAAGTCTTCCCTTTCCTCTTAAACAATTCAGGATCACTGGTGATCAAGACAATCAATAGGCATGTTCTGTTTTATCAGACAGTTATAAAGCTTAAGGTTCTCAAGGGCTACTCTGTCTGGGAAATAGAAATTTTAGTTCCATTGAACCATTGATTTACTTGAATTAGTTTGAGTGTAAAGTTTTTATTTTAAGTGTACTTTTATTTTATGTGAGATTATTCCAGATTTACATTGAAAAAGCTTTTGGTTTTGTAGTGTGAGTTTTCATGTTCTTGTCATGAAAGAGGGACCAAAGGCTGGCACCGCTTCTAAGGATAGAAAATGAATGAAAAAATAGGGTTTTTTTCAAGCACTGGAACAGCTACATAATGACCAAATTTCTGTTTTAATTCTTCTGTAACACAAGATAATCAAGAGAAAGATAAAAAGATATGCACAAATTTCCTTTTCTTTATTTTCTAGAATCTGTGCAGAGGAAATAGGACTTCAGAGCTCCAGTCCCTTAAGTTCTCATTTCCCATCTTTTCTGCCAAAACCAAATGTTCTTTTGTATTCATATTATCCCGATTATAATAAGCATTTTTGGGGTTTTTTAACTGAGAGATATATGTAGAAAAAATGAAGAAGGCTTCAAGAGGAACTATGATGGTATGAGGAGACCTGGGGAGGTCTACAAAGGCTCATCTAGTCTTGTAATATCTTAGTATATTCCAGTAATAATAATTCCCAATACCGTGCTTTTCCACCTCAGTTCTCAAAACCTGATGGAAATGATTCTGTCTAGGGCTCAGAAGAGAAGAGGGTTCTCCCCTTCTCCCACTGAGTAGCCCATCAAAGCATTCCAATTTATATTAAGTTACGAAAAGTCAAACATTGTTCAGTTCATCAAGAGAGAGGTTTCAGAGGTTTTGTATATTCACTGACAACACTGCTGTCAAGTTCAGCAGTCACTGAGATAATTTGTTTCAGTTCTGGTTTAGGGTTTTGTTTGCATTAGTATATTTCATATTTTCAATTTTGCAGTAAGGATGGACTAAAATTTCAGATTTGTCTAAATTGTCTACTCTATTTTGTAACTATTATTTATCTGTGAGCATCTAGTATTTTTTACCAATTTCTAGAGAATGATAATGTTCTTCATTGAACTAAAGATCAAACTCTTAACTTCAGAAACACACAATGGTCAAAAAAAAAATTAGAGCAAATCTGCGATATTTCAGTATTTCTTAATGGGTTTGAAAGAAAAATTAATTCCAGCTTCACAAACTTCAAGTTCCAATGCAGGAAAAAAAAAGCATGGAAAATAACACTGTATCAGAAGGAATTTTTTTGTTTCTCAATTTTCCATTGTAATTGAAAGAAAGCAAAGATGCTTCCCTTTAACTAAATGTTTATAAGTAGATTAACAAAAAAGGATATATTTTTTCCAAGTGCCTATGTTTACTCCTGTGTTCTGTCCTGTATTCTATCACTAGATTTTTTTTTTTTTTAAGTGCAGGTATAGTTACTAGAATTATAACTTCTTCTTAGCAACTACCCTCAGACTTCTGTTTTTGCTTCCACAGCTTCCTGCCAAGTTGACTTAATTCCACTAGTGAAAAATTACAAAACGCATATCTGATATTTGGACTTCTTCTGCTTCTTTCCATCAGGGAAACTATTGGTGTGCTGGCTGTGCATAAACCCTTGCACATTGTCATCATACAAGATATTTGATTTTGCTTAAAACAAGGCTATTAATTTTCTCCCGCTATTGATGTAATTCTTTCAGACAGTATGGGACAGCTTAATCTCCTTCATAGCTATGCAGCTCAAAATGCTCATAGATTATGAACATATTTCTCTCATACTTTTTTGTTCTGCTGTTCCCAGTCTGGATTCTTTCAAATTTTAACTATGGGAAGAAAAGTCAGTCTAAGCGAACATTTTGTTAGAGTTTATATATGCTCTTACATGTCGTACAAGCCCCTCATATGAAAAAGCAGGTTTTCTGTGTCAAACTCACAGAGTCAATAAGGTTGGGCAAAGGAAGAGTCAGAAGAAAAAGAGAGAGAGATCCAATAACAATGTCTCATGCATGAGCACCAGCTCCAACTTTAAAACTCTCTGTGGAAGCACAGAAATCTAACCATACAACAAACAATATTCCCAGAAACGGAATTCTAGACTCGCATGGGTTATATGAGTTTAAATTATGGACGTTAGTTAAATTATACGCAAGCATCACAACTTCCATAGTTTTCTCATTAATCTTTACATATAAGTAACTAACAAGCAAATCTGCTGTATTTGCAGTATGTTGAGCTCTGAGCTGTCTCCACAGACAATCTCTGGGTGCAAAATACGCAAAAGTCATTGTCACCCACACAGAGGTGAATGCTAGCCTTGTTTTCAACATTTCAGGGTCCTAACTTGGGGCCTATTAGCGAGAAGGCAGACTGTTTTATTATTTGAAAAGCTGTTCCCTGTGATTTATGGCCTTGTATTAGCCTCCTCATCTTGAGATATTAGACAATCATACTTTGTCATGGACAATCTGAGGTGGGGAAAACATACAGCATTCATCTTCTCTTGCCATCTAGGACACTTCTTTTCATCTATTGTTTTTTTCCTCTGGCATATCATTTCCTTGTAATCAATTTAAGTTGAAAACTTTAATGACCTTCCCTGAGTGTTACGCTGCCTTTTCACCTACTCTGAGGGTTTTTCTCCAAAGAAATTAAAACCCCAAAACCTTTTACAGTTTGCAGCATTTTCTCTACAAAAAGGCATGCAAGTCTCACTGGCGATTATCAAAGGGCTTTAGCTAATTACCAATTAGGCAGACCTGAAATACTTTGTGTAAATATTTCCGTATCTTAGGTTATAAAAAAAAATTATTTGCTATAAAAAAGAGGCATAATGTTTTTTAAAAGAATTTACTCCCTTCCCCCAACAAAAGGAAAAACTGAGTAAAAAGAGTTTTTAGAAATCAAGACTATAAGTTTCTATGACCATAGCTTCAGAAATAAAAACTCTTCCTTGGAGGCCAAGATTCTAAAGAGCAGGTACAGTTCTGAGGGGATCATTGCCAACTGGTGGGGGTTGTTCATTTTTTTGTTTGTTTGTGGAGTCTTTTTGTTTTTAGAAGTCAGTCATTAAATGACCAGTAAACAAAAAACGGCCATCATACGATGTTGTTTTGATGCACTGAACAGGATCATCTGCCAGTAAAAAGGGTACATACAAAGATGTTCCTGCACTACATTTTAAAACCTCCCACTACATTTTAAAATGTCCAAGTTGAAAAAAAATGAATCAACTATAGGTTTAGTAATTCCAGTCAAAAAAATCAGAAGTATGAACAAGATCAATATATTCATACAGCAAAAATGTAATTGAATCTGAGCAGCATACAGCAAAGACTGAAGGGAAAAGAGAGCACCACAGACCTACACCCTCCACCTGTGTGTTTGAATGCATTCTTCTCTGGTTTAAGGGTTTAAATGTTCTCCAGACAGATGAATTCACATGTCAGTAATACACTGATCTGTAGAAAAATAATTACCTCTGGCAAGAAAACAGAAAGTGGTTGAAAAATAATAATTTGAGGAGCCCATTGGGGAAAAACAAAAGAAAAAAAGAAAAAACCCCAACTATTCCCCCATTGGAAGTAACAGATTATTGTGACATGGAGCCAGCCAACAAGATCGTTGCCATCTCTGTCTATCAAAAGAAATGTCAACATTATGCTTTATTCTAAGCTAACAAACAACTACATGCAAAATAAGTGCAGAATGAAAACAGATACTGACATTTGAAACCAGTATGCCACAAAGCAACTGCATGCCTTCGGCAGAGTCTGCTGCAGGTCATTTAAAATGAGAAACCAAAAGGTCACATGGGATATAATAACTGATCTTTACAATTGCCTTTCTGAAGGATGTTTCACCTGAGCACACACACAAAATTGTTGAACAACAGTAGTAGAGTCACAGCAATGAAAACTCATTGAAAAAAGTAACACTGGAATACAGAAGTATAAAAATGTTACGGCTGTTTTTATGAATCCTTGGAAATAAGAGAGTATTGCTTGCTGTGTAGGGGGTAGATGGACATAGGTTAACATTTTATCTCCTCACTCTTAAAGTACAAGAAGCATTTCATTGGGAACACCAATATATTCCTTCATGCTAGGAGGAGAATAGGAGGCAAAAATCTGGTATTTATGGATTAAAATAAATAAACAAATAGCATTACCATAAAAGCAGAGTTTTCTTGCCAATCACATTTTTCTTCTCTGCCCATCCCCAAACAAACAAAAAAAACCTTTAAAAAGACAGTCCCCAAATCAAGTGCTTTGTGATGAAAATATTCCCCCCCAATGGTAAGGAAAGCGATGCTGGGCTGGTTGCCTTGAGGAAGAGCATCTGATTGAACTGAGGACTTCCATTGCCGTGTAAGTGTCCTCATACAAGGCCATCCAACATCTCCAAAGTGCCCTCCCTTCTTTTCATCAAAACTTTCTCTGTTGGCACCTCAGAAACCTCTCCAACAGTACCTGAAGATACGTATCAGTTTTCAAAAAAAATTTACATTTCAAGCAATCTTAACCATACTAACTCTTCATGGGATCAGGATTTAGGTTTTCACATCTAAAATACATAATGAGCTGAATTCAGAGCAAAGAGGGGAAATAATACTGAGCATTTAAGTGTCCTAGAAGTTCAAGTGCCACTTACTTAGAAAACCTGGGCATTTAGGACCTGAAATCTGAGCAAAATATTGATAGGATTTAAGTCTGAAGGTACCACTGATAGTTTTGAAATTGCACTTCTGTCTTTGCACTTAGTTTTGCCAATTATAGCAGGCTGACATGATTCATACAGCAAACATTCATCTCCAAGATGCGTTAAGTAACAACACAAAAGTTGTCAAAATCATTTCCGAGACCAAAAAAGGCTGAACCGAAAGAGCACTAAAACTTACCCAGATGATTGATAAGGCTTCCATTTACATTATTATTTTGGGTTATGACATACATGTAATAAATGCCTTGGTAAAAAGATTAAACCAGAAAACACTGTCAAAAATTCTATGAGTACATTATTTTCGAAAACAAGGCTAAAACTCCTAATCCCTTCAGTCATTTTGAGACTGCTATTTCTCATCAGCCAAAAGGTGCCATGTAAATTGTGCCATTAGAGATATTCTTAGGTCACCATAAATTTTTCTGCGGGCAGAGACAGATAAAAAAGATTACTTTTGAGATATGGTCTTCTGTTCGTGGTAAATCATGCCCACTGAAGTCTCAGATACAGAAATAGCCTTCCTCTTGTCCTGTGTGTTAACCCTTTGAACTTATTTAAAATGTCTTTACATCAAGAAGCCTTGAGATGGCTGTCTTGCTGAAATCACGTGGCTGGAGAGCTGGGCAGTTTGAGAGGAGGAAGGATGGATAACGTGTTCACACAAAACAGTCCTGGGCTGACAAACATGGTTGTGACTCCAAGTTAAAAATAAATGAATGAATGAATAAATAAATAATCAGTCTATATTTTCAGTTGAAAAACCTTTTAAAAAAAAAAATCTGTAAAACGCAAATAGACTTCAAACATTTTAATGATTCTTTTTCTTTTCACTTCAGTTACCTTGAAAAACCCAGTTGTTGGGCATCTTCATGGTTTAAAAATAAAATTATTTGTCCTGGCTCAAGTGAAATATTTCGTCAACCAATAAAAGACTGAACAAAAAAAAAAGAGAGAGGGGAAAAAAAACCCTGTACATTCTGGTTTTACATTCTGGTTTTATGTTAGTGACATACCTGAACCACTCGTGTGCCAGCAGAAAGAATGTCAGACAGCCACATTGCCTGGGGAGCAGCAATGGCCAGGAGGGACGGAGCCCGCTGACTGCCAATCAGAAAAAACACACGAACCTTATCAGAGAAACACAGCTGGAGAGGTCCATCTGGGCACTTTAGAAAGTCTTCACGTACACATCAATATTTAAAACACTGTCTTTTTTCATGCGAATCAGCAGGAAAATCTGTTTTAACCAAACTACAGACAGGCTGAGAAAGCAGTAATTGAAATCTGTTTTCTACATCTTATCACTTTCACTTCAGGGATTTCTTTTCCCCCCACACTCTCCACAAAACTAAAAGCAATACAAGGTTTTGCCTTTCTGATTTAACATTGCAGGGAGCAAATAACAGCCTGGTGGTTGTCAGTATTATGGCTGCAGTTAGGTTGCAGTTACAGATATGGACAGAGGATGAAGTGAAATAATTCCACGTTGGGAGAGTTTCAAACTCACATATACAGAGGCACACAGCACAGTACTCAAAGTTACGTAGATGAATTGAAACCTTTAGAAGCTCTATCCTCTACCACTATCACCTTGGCTCTGTGAGGCTGCCAAAGAAATTAAGGACACATCATATTGATAATTCACTTAGCAATGGGTGTAGAGGCTGTAACAACAAAACTCAGGGGGTGAACAGCAACAGGAGGAGCCCCAGCGCAGCGAGCCAGCAGCAGTGCGAACCGTCACAAAGCATATGGAGAAGACTGCTGACTACCACACATTTAACCTGGAATTTACAGTTGAAGGCAAAGGACAGTCAGTTTAAATCACATCTGTACGCGGGTACAACACACAGGCTAAGATCCCACTGCCCCAACCCGGAGCGCTGTTGACACAGTGCTGAACCAAAAGTAATATATAAGTGTGCTCCTGAGAGGCCTCAGTTGCTTAAGCAAAGAGCTGCTCTAGCACAAAGTCGGAATTAGCTTGTGCCTTACCAGGCAAACAGGCAAAAGAGCTGAAGACGTGCCCATATAAAATATTTCCCTGCTTAATGTCCCCTGCACTCAGCAGAGCTGGCTGAAATCCTCTTACAAATATTCTGTGAAAAAATGCCAACGGCTGAGCTGCTTGAACCTCTCCAATTTGACAAAATTTCAGTAAATCAATAGCAAATTTCTGAAGGATTTTAGTTAATATTTGCAGCCTTCTTCATCCTAATACTTTCATATTAGTCTAATAAGCACAGTGCCCAAGAAAAAAATATTGGTTATTGATCCAACTGCTTTGAGACATAACTGATTATTAACGGGAGCCAGTAAGAAATATTACCCTTCGGTTCAGTGCAGTGTAATTAAGGATATTAATCAAGTCCACATGTTTTCTTGTGCAGATTCTTGTCTTTGCTATGAATAGTAGCTTGGGATCCAAGAGGGTAATGAATACTGTAACGAGTATAGGAATAACTATGTAGAATATGGAAGAATACAGCCATCAATTATCAAATGCCAGTAGGTTCAATCATTTCTTTTTCTTAAAAAAAAAAAATTATCTTTGAAAGACAACAGATTGTCAGTATAGGAAATGGCAACGGTAAAAAGCAAAGGATACTGACAGCCAACAGCATTTCTACAGATGAATGCAAGTTGCTAGAAACTTTTTAACAAATTGCACATCTAAACAGCGAACCAAGATCGCACGGAAATGAAAGGCAAAAGGACACTCCCTATCCCAAAATTTTGTCTCCTTGGAAAAATAAACAAACACTGAAAACCAGATGGCACTTCTAAGAGGAAAAGAAAGCAAAAAGAAAAAAAAAATAAAAGCAGCTCACAGACTCTGGAAGAAGTTCACTAGCAAAGCAAAAAGGATAAAGCTGATTTTTTTGGCCCAGCTTTGTTCCTATGTTCCTGAAACTTCACAGAAAGCCTTTCTCCCTCATGCAGTTTCTTAGCAGCTCTCCTCAAACGTCAGAAAGGTATTTCATACCTCAGTACGTCCTGGTGCTTGTCAGTTCCCTATCTGCAAATACACACCTTTTGATAAATCTTTATTGCATAAGAGCTACCACTATTTTCAAACTACCTTCCTAGGCTTTAAAGTGCATACAATGTCATATCTGAGAAAGAGAACCTAAGGATTAATCAACAGGGTTCATACCCTTAAGTGTTGGGCTTCATCCAGCCTGTATTGTCCACTTTGAATGAAAGTATTCCCATCAGCACATTACTGCCATTTATTCTTAATGTACTCTTAAGCTTTTGTTGTGCAAGCATAAAGGGGACAAAGACAGACGAGGGTGATCTTTCAGAGCATTCTGCTTTCTAGTTTTTCTTCCATACAGAAGAATCTCTGTGCATAAAGCACAGAGTAATAATGTTAAAGATATCTGACTAGCCAAGATATATTACTTACAACAAATAACCCATACTTCCTCTATTCTTTTCTGTGTGGCTTTTTCCTCAAGTATTCGTGCATCCATTAGAAAATCCCCTTCAGAATTCATTTGGAACATCAAGCATTAAAGGAGGTTCCCAGGTGAAAAGACATGCCAGTATTGTGGTACAAAAGGAAATAAAACACCACCATCCTTTGCACATAATTTTGTGGTTCCTGTACAAGATACCAGATATTTCATACACAACTGATAACCTTGCAATATATGCAGGGAGCTCCAGTTTCTCTACATGCTATCTGTGGGAGGTTGACATCTGATCTCCATCATCCCTTACCAAGACTTCTCAAGCAGTGGCCGACAGGCCGGGGCAGCAGGTGACCTGCTGTCAGCACCAGTCGGACTCCCCATGCATGTGGCCCATGCATAAATCTCTGCAGCATAGGATCAAAGGTAGAAGGATGATATGCAGCCGGCTACAGTCTTAACTCTATGTATGTTTTTTCTTATCTTGCACACTCAATAAAAATAAATTGAGAAATATTCCTTTATTCATATCACCTCAGTGTAGTCTAATTCTAAATGAAAAAGAACAAAACAAACCAGATTGAAAAAAAAAATCTCCTAAAGTTTGAACGCTTCTTAGGGTTCTCTTCCCTGCAGATCATTCAGGTCACAACTTAACTTTCATATTCCCATCAGATAAAGAGGGGGAAAGTTCTTCCGAAAATGCCTCAGGTTCAACACAGGTCTTTACTACAGCTCCACAGTCCTCTCCCTTACTAGCTGGCCTGATAACTTCGGGTGAAACTTCACGATACTATTTCCACTTGGCTAAGTTTTTATGGACTCCCTATTAGTCTAGTAATAAATTAGAGTTATTTAATGTAGTCATGTGTCTGAAACTATCTGAGATGCTGTATTACAGCAGACCGCTTTCTTATACAAACTGAAGTTGGATTCTTCTGTGGACTTCTCTTAACTGTAATTATGCAGAAGGACTAGTTAGATATATGAAGACTATAGAGCTCATACATTAGAGCATCTGGATTTAACACACAAAGTATTCTAAAAAGTTCTAAAATATCTTCCTGTAGGTCTGCAGTTACCTACACTTTGAAAAGAGAAATCATTTTACATATTTATTTCTTTCCCCCAAGAAGAAAGGGCATCTTTCTGAATAGTAACATGAGCATTAATAGCAACACTATCAACAAGCATGGCTCAGGGCACTGATTCTGTAATATATATATATATATTCTTCAAAATAAGGAAAAAAGTAATTGAGATAAATCACAGCATAAGATGACTAACTCACACCACATTATGAAATTTCTGTTACAGTGTGTTGGGATGTCACTACCTTAACATTCATTTTGGGAACACAACACTTAACAGCATTCCTGTTGGGAACATGCTCAGGAGGAAAGGACTTTTTCTAGTTCATCAAGCTAACCTTTAACCAAATTCAGGAACCCGAGAAGAATACGTGCAAAAAGTCTTGTGCCATACTAGTACTGTAACATTTAACATACTTACCTCATTTATATATTTTCCCTTTCACTAGCAGGGTTTCATCAGCCCTTCTCAATACAATTTATTTCCAGAGGCTTGACTTTCCTTTAAGTCTACTTTGGAACACTTGGCTCCTTGGCACTTAACTGGTAGAACAGCGCTACTGTATCTAAACATACTGCCATCCACCGGGGGATGAGCAATTCATTGTGCCAAAGCATTCTAAATGACTAAATTCACCCTGATTTTCCCCAGTGGCAGCTAATGCCTATGTATCAGCTACTGGCCAGCTGGCAACTTAGAGGAGAATGTCTTTTCCAGGACATGCTAATAGTACAGAGGACTGTAGAAACAGACAATTGCTGGGGAAATGGAGCACGCTCAAATCCGTAGAGCATGCAGCAATACTTACACAATTATCAGACAGCAGACTGTACAATAGAGTAACTTAGTATGCCAAGTCTACAGAGGCCATGCACACTGACTGGCTATTGTACCAGAGAATTCCATTCACAGCAGTGCTGCATCCCTGCAAAAATGTGCAACATCCTTAATTTCCCAAGGCAAGCCTAATTCAGTCACTGTTCTAAATGACATTAATAGCATATGATTATTAAAGGCAAGAATTTGATCTGTGCTATACGCTGCCTACCACTTGGAAATTCATAATTGTGCCAGACAGCACTTGGATTTGCTTATAGCATCTAGTTATACAGCTCTCTAAACTGAGTATCAAAGCTTTGACAGGAAGTGGTGGTTTGATTCCTGGTGAGTTACATTAGTCTGCTAGGTTTATTAAGCAGGCTACTGTATATCCTTGCCCTTTTTTGATTCTGTAATCCAAATTTAAAAACACACATAAGAACATATGTTCTACCTCAAAACATTCATCTTCAACTTTAAATATCAGTATATTTAACTGAAGCATCTAACAAAAGGTACAATTCAGAGTATTAATACAGTCATTTGTTTTGCCTCCAATACTGACGCTCATTTTCATTATTTAAAATACATTATCTATAACTAAATTCAGTCTTCATCAGAAATATAACTGCAATTCAACAAAACCTAAACATGGCTTTATGTGAGAGTTCTGTTCCAGAAACCAGTGACCCAGTTACTCAGGTCTGACCTATGCACAATGTGTGTACTTTACCTTTATGCAATGCAGCAATGTCAGGGATACCGATGGTTTTTTCTGAATCCAGCCCTTCCTGCTCTCACCTGTGAGCACTGCAATGCACTGCAAGGAAAAAAGTAAATTGGACGGTCTTTGGAAGTTTTTACATCCCTGTCTCCCACAGTGGAAAAAACTGGGACATGTGAAACATGAGAAAGTCCAATCCAAAACTTCCTTATATGAGATTCCTGCAAAAGCCTGGACTTCGCTGTGCAGGCAGGGACTGTCAACACAAATTAGCTGAGGCATGAAATATCTGTGCGTTGCTTTGAAACCCCATTTCATACATGGTACCATTTCAAATAGACGATTCAGAGAATCACACCACACAGGGCAAAAGGTAAGGCAAGAGGAAAGGTTCAGCCTGCGTTACTCTTCTCTTTCCCATCTTGCAGATCCCACTTGCCACAACACTTTATCGATGTTCCTTGGACACAATTAATCTAACTGCTAATTAGGTCCTTTGTAACCTTACTTTGAACTAATTAGGATTTTTTGAACCTGCCCGTACATTTGTTACCTTATCACTAACTCAAGAGATCATCTTTTCTTCCTCTGGACTTGTGCCCAACTGTTCATGCCCCATAGATGAATACCTAAAACAAAGAATACATTCTGCCTTCTTGCATACGTATTCATAGCTGTCTTCATGCTAATCTGCCACAAAAGCCAGGCATAAAATCACTACCATCATAATGAAAAGGACATGAAACCTCCCCATGAAGCATATCCACTGCTTATCACTGTAAGGGATTCAGAACTTTGACTATTTCACAAAGCTGTATGTCCTACATCTACTGACAAATCCTCGTTCTGGGTTTTGCTCTTGCTCTCTTAGATGCCACACAGGATGTAGCAAACCTCTAAAACTGTAGTGAGGTGCAGCTCTCTTGAGGTTTATTGTAACTGAGCTTTCAGCAAAAATGTATTCGGTCATCACCTACAGTTCTTCAGCACAAGTCTAAACCACATTTGTCTGCAATTAAAGTGCCCAGTGGTAAGGTTTCATAAACCACAGTAAAAGCAAGGTTGTCAAGTATCAATGGAGGGAAAGTTACTGCACTGGTCTCAATTCTAATAACATCTCAGAAAAATTCCTCTTCTGAAAAGAAAATCATGGTGGAATGTTAAAAAATTCTAACATTGGACACTTCTTCAGGTTAGTTCACCCATAAGAACTAACCCAAAGCTGTTAACCAGTCATGTTAACAGGGCAGGAGAAAGACCCACTGTGGGATGCCCGATTCAGAAACAAAGGAAGGAATGTGAACTCTTTCTATCACTTCAGGGCTATTAGGAAAGCCCACACGTGTGGAGCAGTTAATAACCCAAAGATTATATAGCCTTAAGGTTCATGTCTGTGCATGCCTCTCATGTAACACTTCACACAAAATATCTTTCCCTGCACACCTTGGATTAGGTCTGTATATGTTCTCAGCAAGGTCTTCTGAGGTTTGGCTGGCATTGCTAGTCCTCCCACATCTTCAGTATAAACCTCTCCCGCCAGTCAGGGTTTATTTGCTTCAGGTATCCAGACATGCCAATACATGAACTGCAAAGAGACCTATGGGAGCTACTCATCTCCTGGGTACCCTTGTCTTCTGCTGGCTGCCTCCTCATATAACACCAGACTGAACAAGTCCCTCAGTGGGCAGTAATGAAAGCGCCCTTCTCAGCTCGGCAGGATTGCTATTGCAGCAGTCTGGCATTGGTAGCTTTGGCAGTTGAGAACTTAGAGGACGCACACACAGCGGCAGAAAGTCACATATCACTGTACTCAGCAACATCTGATATGCATTGCTCTAAGGGAACAGGGGTGGCCCATATCTATGCCTCGGCATCAGCTCACTCTCCCCTCAGAACAATCTCAGGTTGCTTTTGGAGGGACACCTAGGAAAGCTGAATTTGAGGCTTCCTAACAGGTATCTTCAGATACAATCTGACACATTGCATGGATGCTTTAGCCATTACCTTTTCCCTTGGTAGGTACCAGCTGTGACTTATGGCAAATCCTGGCCATAGGTATGCTCTCAGCTACAACAACTTACTACAACCTATTCATTTATGCATAGCTGCTACAAAAGGCCATTGGCCCCCTGTTTTTGTCAGAATCTTTGTGGTTTACATCTCACCCGAGTTATGTACTTCCATTTCCTTTCCGTAAAAAGAGCTGCTTTGTCTGGGCTGAACAACAGAAACTGAGCAAAACAGCAAACAAAGAAATGATTCAGTAGATAAATGAACCACTAACATTAGCAATACTATATGTATTGGTTTCCCAAAACAGTTTCAATGCCTAAAGGCTTTGCCATGGGGGCAGCAGAAATGATACACCATAATTGTTGTTTCTGAAAGTCTCCAGATCTGATTATTGGCACTAAAAGTATCACCGTATTTTACTAAACTGAATTAGTGAGCTATTCTTGCTGGAAGCAGCAAAGTGCTAAGAGCTTGTTGTTATGATATTCACTGCACTAAATGCCAGGGCTTTCACAGACAATAACTAGCTATGCTGCTGGTAGATGCTGCCCACTGTCCACTGCAGCATACGGCAATTCGCAAAGGAAAAACGTTGGTTATGAATTTCCCTGAAAGAATGCTTAGCAAAATGCCAGGATTTTAGTAAAATATATGTATTATATCTGTGGTTAAACTTTTCCGTTCGCTTAAAATATCAACATTGGTGGCCTGCTAGCAAGCAGCGGTATCTTAGCCACAATGTAAAGAAAAACAGTTTAAAGTTACTGAGAAAACCAAAACCAAACCCACCATTTACTAAAATTCAAATGGACACATTCTCTTGGTAAGAATCCCTACCAGGCCAAAATCCCACAGTTTTGGACTCCAGAATGGTAAGGTTCCTGTGCCCAAAGAAAGCTCATAGCAAAATTGATTTAACCTAAAGGAACAGACACAAAATTACAGCCCTGATATGTAAGGAAAAAAAAATTGCCTAGACCTATGTGTTTAATGTACGTTTTCAGTGCAACAACAGAGTAATCTTTGATTTCTCAGTAAAACTTCCCTTCCCCTCATAGTGAGCTTCAAAGTGCACAAAAAAAGGGAAAACTAACAGAAAGTGTCACTTTTCCAGGTTCATAAGACACCACCATCTAAATCTTTTCTAAATACTTTTGAATGCAAAACCACACATTGATTGTTTTTGAAATTATTATTTCAGGTGGATTTACAGAGATAAACTTGATACTGCTGAATCATCCCCACAGCGTAAAGTGCTCAAAGAACTAACTAGGGATTGATAGGAATGTATTTTTGTACTAGCAATCATTTGAGATGTTAGTTTTACCTGGTTTGCAAATTAAAACCAATATACTTCCAATTTTCAGAAAAGAATATGAGAGTGACCCCAACCCCGCAAGTGCCAAGGTTAAGATAATTACATAAAATGAACTTAAAGAAATCAATATTATTAAAAAATAATAGTCTGTTAAAACATTGCCAGCAAACTCAATTCACATCTCCTTTGGACAGCATAAGGTTTAAATAGGACCAGCAATATAAAAACATTAATTCCCTCCTCCACCAGCATACCTTTTTACCATTTCAGCTCATTTCTACTCACATTCCACTTACTGATTAGCAAACCCTTTCGTAAGAACAGACAAGGGAATTCAGTCATATTGAACAACGCCCTCCTTTTCAAATCTTCAAGTTATCTATTTAAGTAAAACAAACATGAACCTACAGTAATTCAAGCCAACTAAATAAAAAGAAGTTTTAAAAAATTTAAGATAAAATTAAAAAAATTAAAAAAAAAAAAATTAAAATCCTGCATACTGCGCTAGAGAAGACCATGGCTTCGTGCTCATTCTCACCTCACTCCTTCCAGTGCAGACGAGCACAGCCATGGACTTCTGTGGCCTGAGCCAGACAGGGCACAATGTCCACAACAGCCACCACTGCCAGGAAGGAGGGCTTCCCCTGTCACCAGGGGTGCTGCTGTCCCTCACATCTATATACATATTGGTCGGAGTTCAACCAATTCCCTTTTTGACACTGAGAAAAAGCCAGAGCCAATGAAGTCTTTGTGATAAAAACTGACCGGTGATAAAAGAAACCTGTCAGCAACAGCTAGGATGTCCCATTTGCCATTTTTTCCTTCAGTTTAGAGATTTCAGGTTCATGACCAAAGCGAGTCCCATAGTATAGAAGCAATTTTATTCTGCTGTATGGTTTGTATTCACAAAGAAACAGAAGCACTAGCGGGTTTAATAAAACTTCAGTACTTCAATAAAAGAGCCCCAGATGTGCGAATAGGGGATCAGTGATGAAACAATTCGTTCAGAAACCCTTTCATTTTACCATATTCTTAAACAAATATAATAAATTGTAAAGGAACTTGTTTTCAATTAACTTCATGTGTAGAGCAATTTAAACTTTGTACAATTTCTCTCATCTATTTTGTGCTTCAAAGCTCTTAATTTTTGCCCTGCCCCATACCAAACTGCTTTTCAAGAGACAAGTCACCTCTGTTGCTTTGAATAAGCACCTTCTTTTCCTTCTCTCCAACTTCTCTCTTCCTTTTAGGCAGATGGAAGTCATCAGCGCTTCTATTTTGATTGTTTGTTTCTATAATACTGCTGATATAACCTTAACACTAGCACAGCTGCATTACTATTTGCCTTTGTTAGAAGTTGTCAGTAGCTCATTATTTTCAATGTTAAATGTATTTTATTTTAAATGTTGAATTTTTACAGCAGTTAAAGCCATACATTTTTAATGGCTGACAACTACTTTTGCTGCTTCTTTATGTTTACTTTTACCAGTGGTATAGCTTTGCACTGTTGTTCTTATCTCAGCTTACAGAAAAAATTCTCAGTTATAGTTATATTTATTGGGCAAGCCATTCCATCCCTGGAGAGAGATGAAGGGACAGAGACTATGAAAGGGATGCTTATGGAAAGAGAACCTGACATGTTGCCCAGGGCTTATGGTTTGGTCTGGCACAGCCAGCCAGGCATCCAGACAGAACATGCAGGAGGTAAGGGATATAGAACTTCAGAACAAGTGCTAACAGAAATACAGGAAAAGGTTTTCTTCCCCCCTCTTATCAGAGAAAAGGAGGTATTTAAAAAGAGAGAGAGAGAGAGAAAAACAGCTTGGAAACCACATCACTGAAGCAGTGAACACACAATAATGGATTTTGTATGAAGGACTCAGTTGGGGCTTCCTGTGTGGAAGTGACTTTCCGACACTTGCAGCTGCACAGTGCGGGTCACCCTGCCTCCCCTTTTTTGCTCTCACAGATGTTAAGATGGATATGGCAAGCGAATATGATCCAGCTCACAAACCTTGTGTCACACTCAAGTCTGGTCCTGATGGACGTCCAGTTCCTCCTCAGGCAGCCAAAAAGCACATTCCACTGACATGCAGCAGCCGCTGAGGAGGTATTTCCTGGCAGGCGGTCAGGTCACCTGCAAATGCCATTGAGTCAGAGCAACACAGGCAGATAGGAATGCCAGGCAGAAATGATGGCATAAAGATTCCCCCCACAAGCTTCACAGGCTCTGTGCCAAATGTAAATAGGCCTGTAGCATAGACTTGGCCAGCCTGGAAATGTACAAATCACTGGCAGTACAAACCTCCACAGACCACCCTACATTAAAGGCAGAGGTACAGCAGCCTGATCTGTGGCCAAAAGCACTACAGTACAGAAGCAACTGATCTTGCTAAAGAACTGCCTCCAGCCTGGAGACAGGGACAGGGAAAACAACGGTGACATGAACATCTAGTACCAGCACAGCAGGGGAAGCCTCTGTATGTGTTGCCTCCCATGGCCCAGCGTGTGTTCGTTGCTCGGATGTAGGAGGGTTTCAGGGGCTTCTTTAGGGCTGTTCTAGCCCAGCCTTCATTATTAGCTCTTCATCATGCTGAATGCAGCCCACAGATGCAGTACTCTCACATTTACAGCACGGTCCACTGTCACAAGTCATTCTCAAGTTCTCGGACCCCCTACAGAATTTGCGCAGACCACAGAGCAGGTACGAAGGTTATCACCACCAGCAAAACCTGACAGGCTGGTACTATAGCCAGCTGCTGGATAAACTTAAAGACTAAATGCAAATTACACAGGACACTCCCAGCACTGCTACATCAAACGTAGCTGTCACTAGCTGTAATATTTACCACAGGTGAGGATGCATGCAGTGACCCAAACACATACAGGATATTAGAAGCAAATAGGACCAGACCCACAAGTGTTGCCTTCCAATTCACCCCACTCCCTGGGGACCTTGGAGGCAAATGCAACCACAGAGATTTCCCTCAGAAACGTCTCTTTGTAAGTGAGCTTGTGTCTGACAATTTACATAGAAATCACACAGGGAAATAAATATAATGCAATCTAGAATATCAGACAATGTACCTAAACGGTATGTTGACATCTAGCTAAGCCAGTTGAGAGAAGAAATAAGCTGATCACATAACACCTTGGACTGGATAAAATCTGATCCAGTAGATGATACAGATAAATGTAGATCCTGTGTAATTGCTCAGGAAACTAGAGCCAGAAGTTAGTCTCTCTCTTCTGAGTTACCATCTTCCTGTGATGCTGCACGTTGTAAAGGGCACTACAGAGCCAAACAGAATTTCCTCCCAACCTTGTGACATAACATCCTATAGAATTTACTAGCTAACATTCAGGCTATTCAGTGAGCATGAGTGGTTTTCCACACAACACCCTTCTCCATACACCTGCATTAATTTATATGACTGCCATCAGCATCTACAATTTCATCAGCTAGGAATAAAGACAGAAGCTTTCAATATATAAGTTACAGGGCATATGCTGATCGTGGGTTGGTGTCAAGAAAGAACATACCCTCCTTGCACACTATTATACAATTACAGGTAAATGTATTATGGGGATTTATATCTTCATTTGAAGCGTCTGGTATAAATCAACATCATGGGCAGGATACAAGATTAGAAGGGTCATTGGGTCTTTCCTGATACAGCAAATAATTTGCTCTGTATCAAGCAAAGCGCTGGGTTTTTTTTTTTTCCCTTCCCCAATTCCAGTAACTCCATTCAACAGCTTCAATTTCCCTTGAATTGCTTTCTTGCAGCCTCCTCAGTGTGTCAATCACAAAGCAGAAGCTAATAATCCAAAAATGTCTTTTCCACTTCCCTAAACATCCACTAAATAGGATCCAGGCAAAGAGATTAAAAAGCTAAACTCAGCAACTTGTTCTGACTCTCCCCATCGCATTCCAGTCACCAAGGGGGTAATTCTTTTTGCTTCAAATATAAAAAACCATTTATAATGGAGTTTATTTAGACCTTCTTGCTTTAAGTAAGCAAGTTTTTAATCTATCACATACATTCCTGTAATGTAGGTTTGATGTTAATGGGTTGTAAAGTGGGTAATAATTTTCTAACTGACCTCTTCAATCAGATTAGATCATATTATTGACCATGCTGTTTGTTTTATAACCACAATCATATTGTGGAAGAACATCTCTTGCAAGTAGCACATTTGTAAGTGCCCATTAAGGCAAAGGATGACAGGTTTGCATGTTTGGCACTTTTTTAATATTTCTTTTTACCTTGCTGGCAGTATTCCCACCAGCATCCTAAAGCTATCCATCTGTCTGTTCCAGGGTTCCCACTGTCTGGGGTTTTTTGTTTTGTTTTGAGAAGATGCTGTGCTATGAGTGTGACAAAATCTAAAATACACAAACGTGGTAACATTAGGGGGGGAAAAAAAAAGCACCCAAGTCCACCAGGCATTCCTCCATTTTTTTGAATGGCTCTTTTGGTCACTGCAACATTTCTTCTTAAGAGTAAACCCTGGACATCATTTCATAGTGACACTTAGTGGGAATCTTTTCAAACAAACATTTATAAGAATATGACTGTTCATGTGCTATTTCAGCACCCACTTGTGCATTCAATAGCTGCATTTAGCAGAGATTTTTGAGTTCCTTATACCTCCTAAACAGGACTGATAACTTGTGGTCAAGGTACTGGACTGGGACCGAGACTGATCAAGTGAGTGCCCAAGCCACCAGAGGCAGAGTCAGCCAAAGAGTGCTTCAAACCTCAAGTGTCTCAGACAATGGTTTCGCTTTCCTTTATCACAGTTTGCTGTGTTTTCTGTGGGTGCCATTGCAACTGTCTTTGAGGACAGACTGTGATCAGACAAATAATCTGAATACAAAATACAAATCTGAGAAACAGCAGTGGAGAGAAGCAGACAAACAAAACAGACCGGGAACTGGTTTTGCTACTAGAGGAAATAGAGCATCAATTTTTGTCATCAAGCCCTCTAGCGTGGCTTTGGCAAAAACACTTTTCTCCTAACATGTCAATTGTTCCTCTTTAAAGTTACGATAATATTTTCCCTCACTACCATCACTTGTTGCTTTATTCGTCAAGTTTTAAGTTTTGTCAAGGCAAGATCTATATTCATGTGCTGTTCAACAGTAATAGAATCCCAATATTAACTGCGGATATTAAAAATGAAAATACATTCCCATAAAGATTTCAGTTTCATGACATGAGGATCCCAACTAAAACAACAGCAGTATTTATGATGGGCAAGCAAGGGGGAAAAAAAAAAATCCTGTCTTCCATTTTCATTTTATTACACTTCACTGAGTCTCCAAATTGTGTTTCAGAGTTGCAATTGAAATGATAAGCCCAGAAAAGTAAAGGCAAATGCCAGAAGGAGCAGTAGTGGTGTCAGCTACACATTATTCTTTTTTGGCTGTTATTTCTAGTAATGAACCAAGCTGTTTTCCTACAGTTCAATGAATATAAATATCCAGATATTCTCTCCCTCCCTAACACACATTTTTTCTTAGTAGTAGGTTTGTTATGAAATGACTGACTGATGCTGAGTTATTAGCTTTTTATTACAAAAGTCTTCTTTCCATATGATATAAAGATTTCTGACTGCAGCTGAAATAACTTTTTCAGACTTGCCTACACAAAATGAGATTCTAACTGTTGCTAAAACTGTTACTAAATCCCTACTGAATTTTAATGCAGAGTAATTTGAGTAATCTTTACCCTGCAGTAACTAGTTCGTTAGGCTGAGCTTTTATGCACCTAAATTACCCAATATAATTTGGATTTGTGGAAAGTATTTCTTCACTATGTACACAGAGATTATTCAGTTCTTAGTCAGGAAAACATCAATTAAGAGTTAAACTGAAGAACTTGAAGTCAGCCCCAAACCTGCTCGTTGTTGTCAGTTTGTTTAAATTAGGCTCCAACATATTTTTTAAGAAACGCAAATATGCTACAAAATACAGATAGAAGTTCCAAGAATGTGAATTTCTAGCACACCACAGCAGAAGTACCCAAGTAAGCTGTCAGTCATGTCCATAGAATCATGGAATCATTTAGGTTGTAAAAGATCCTTTTTTTACAGGGAGGGTGGTGAGACACTGGCCCAGGTTGCCCAGAGAGGTGGTGGATGCCCCATCCCTGGAAACATTCCAGGTCAGGTTGGACAAGGTTCTGAGCAAGCGGATCTAGTTGAAGATGTCCCTGCTTACTGCAGGGGGGTTGGACTAGATGACCTTTAAAGGTCCCTTCCAACCCAAACTGTTCTATGATTCTATGATCATCGAGCCCAACCACAAACCCAGCACTGCCAAGTCCACATCTAAACCATGTCCCTCAGCACCACGTATACAGGTCTTTTAAACACCTCCATGGATGGTGACTCAACCACTTCCCTGGGCAGCCTCTTCCAATGCTTGGTAACCCTTTCAGTGAAGAAATTTTTCTTAATATCCAATCTAAACCTCCCCTGGCACAACTTGAGGCCATTTCCTCTTGTCCTATCACTTGTTACTTGGGAGAAGGGGCCAGCTGCAGTCAGTGTACTTTCTAGGAGCGATATATACTACCACCGTGCTACAGTTAAGTGACCCATTGCTCTAGGATGGCAATACTGTTTCTGGTGCTAGCTGAGGTAAAGCCTTTTATGCAGTACCCAGAGTCCACATTACAATGTGTCATCACTCACTGTTCCCTTATATAACCCTCATGTATTAGATTAATAGTAGATTAAAAGAAACCAAAAGCAAAGAAGATTTTCTCCCCGCCAAAACTCAGGTAAGTTCTCCTTAAGAACACCTCATGCTCACTCAGCACTATACTAGAGGCAGCTAAAAAAAATAAATGACTAATGTCTGTGCTGCAGAGTTGATTTCAAAAGGCTTTATGGCTCGGTATAAAATAAAGCACAATTATATATTAACAATAAACATAGGAAACAGTAAGGAACTTCCACTTGAACTAAACATACAAAGATGGGAATATAAAGTAACGTAAATCTGTAAATCCAAGTATCACCTCAATATTGAAACCTTCCTGCATTCTATTCTGTAAAGCTGCTTTGAATCTTTCAGACAGAAACAGAGGTTTCTATCAAAATCTATTTGGCTTTACAAAGCAGATGTTTAAGCTAACTTTTGATTTGAATTTTTGATTTAAACAAAAACAGTGATATTTTATTTTCAAAACTACCAATTACAAAAATATTGTTGAACATTCAGATTCCCTGTCTTTTCCCTCTTTTCCCTATGCCTTTGAATGCTACAGAATTTTGTAATGGTTGGAGCCTCTTTTCTCTCACTCTTTTTTTCACTCTTCTAGCACTGGAATAGTCAGATCAGATATTTCAAAACTTACATAGTAGCTGAGACCGTTCCATTTTACCAGTCAAAATCCACTTGTGAAAGTAGCAGGAGTAACCTACAGAAGTACGTGGTTTTCCAAAATTAAAATATATATGTAATTACAATGTATGTTATGAAGATGGTGGTTTATAATCAGAATAAATTGATTTGCAAGTCTGAAGTACAGCAAGAAGCAATTATTGTACTTGGCATCCGACTTACTCATTTAACAGACAGCTCTATACCAGGAACCCTAGTTATATGTTGCTGAGACTATTTGGTGATGGTAACTTGATCTTAAAAGCTTCTCTTTAGCTCTCACATGTCAATACATTCTTTTGAAAAGAAAAGATCAGCAAAATTGGGTGATTACAAGCCTTGTTCAAACGTAACGACAGTCTTCATAGGCAACACACCAAGACTATAAAATTAAAGAATGAACTCCAGCTAAATAAAGTAATGGTCCTCCAGTGGAAAGACAAAACACAATTAGAATTCACATACTTATTTCAAGATCAATATTTTTCTACTGATTTGCTGAGGAGGCTTTTATGAAATTTAAGCATAGTTCACTTTTAAATACTCTTACCGCCAAAGGGTATGGTAGGCTGTATTAATTCTGTTCCTTTTATAAATCAATAATTAGATTGCCGATTTGCTTAAAGTGCTTTGGAAAAAAAGGAAGGAAGATGGAAGCTATATTTTACCATTCTACAGCACGTGTTGAAAAGCTCAGTAATTCATACCATCGCACTTAAAGATCATGACACTCAGAGACAACCTGGAAAGAAATCAAAACCAAATACGAAACATTTTCCTGACAATAAATAAATAAGTAAAAGTTCACCATGACAGACAGCACCCGGACCCAAATACAATTCTTGGGTTAAGTCTATCTTCCCAGTGTAACCCGTGCACCATAAGGGTGGAGATGCAAGCCTGGAGACTGAAGCAAAAGGATATTAGGGGGAAGACAGCTTCTCAAGTGTTAATGTGATACCAGTATGATTTCTGTTAGCTAGAGGTAGAGGACAAATGAGGGGAGGAGAGAAGTTACCCAGCCACCATACAGATAATAAGTAGTGTCTTTGCATGATACTGTCCAGTACCATCCAGCCCTATCCACCATGTGGGACTCCAAAATGAAATACACTACAGGATTGGCAGGAGTGAATTTTCTTACAGAGAAGGATTGTGATTTGGAGAAAAAGCACAAACAGTGGAAAATGTCTGTACTTATGGATGGCTAACCAGAACAGAGTCAGGCTCATAAGAG
This sequence comes from Morus bassanus, assembly GCA_031468815.1. Classification (NCBI taxonomy): domain Eukaryota; kingdom Metazoa; phylum Chordata; class Aves; order Suliformes; family Sulidae; genus Morus; species Morus bassanus. The sequence goes on from CM062583.1 coordinate 13,746,337, forward strand.
TAGATGTAAGTTGAGTAGAGAGGCTTAAAATCCTCTGGAACATTTAGAGGAATCCTTTAGGACATTTGCTAGCATTAAGCTTCCTGGGGTAGGCTGACTCCTTGGGAAATCCCTAAGGAAAATTATATTATCTGTACCATCTTTAAAAGATTTAATGGGAGAAGTGAAGATACACTCCTTTTGGATCATTTCATTCCTTTCTGAAACAGAATAAGAGGCAAAACGGTATTGACAAAAATTAAAAAAGAAAAAAACACAAAACACCACCACCAAAAAAAATCCCACAAACAAACAAACAAAAAAACCCACAAACACAAAAACCCCACCAACCCAAAAAAAACCAATTTTTTTTCTTTCCATCAGTTAGCCAGTGAAGTAATAGAGCATCTGTGGCCAACGAGTATCTAGTTTGTCTTACAGCTATCCTTAAAAACAAAAATTAGGAATCATCAACATCCAGTTCTACTTTTCTACCTTGTGGTATTCTATCTTATAGAATAAGATAACTTAAGAAAAACATAGTTTCTTCTTCCTTATTCTGTTGCTGCAACCTTAAAGAATTTGTCAGAACTTTTTAATCATTCTTCTTCCTTCCTAAGAAGGTGTATTCAGGGCTTAGCTTGATTAAAACATTCATTCCGTCTTATTTCAACTTACAATGAGCACATCTTAACTTTCTAAATTAAAACAGAAAAAGGCAATTCCTTTAAACTTTAAGTAGGGCCTGAGTGAGAAAAAAACCCAAACAAAACAAAACAAAAAAGCAGTCTTAAAAAATTAATGATACAGAAAATAATTCTATTTCTGGACCATGCATTTTACTTGAGGTTTTTGTTTCACAAATTGAGGGATATTAAATTATTATGTTTAACTGAGTTCTGGAGATCCCACCCAAAACTGATTGCAGGCTGGAAGAGTATTAAGAGGAATTCTCAGAGATACTTGTCCTGATCTTCCATTCTTCCCAAGATGTGTGGTTTTGTCCCCAGTACATACAGGATACGGGATCAGATGGACCTTTGCGTGTGACACTCATGGAAATTGATGGAAAATCAAAAAAACCAACTTTTGTGCAAAAAAGAAAAGAACCACAAAGGAACACTTCAAGTTAGTGCTTTGTGTCAAACCTAAGGTTGGCAACCCATAGAAAAGTTCCATCGTCAAAAACTTAATATAAGGATATCGTTCTGATAAAAAGAGAAGACGAGCATTGAAGTTTTCTTGTGAATCACAAATTTTGCACTCCAAATTCATTCTGAAAAAGAACAGTGGAGTGATAAAGGAGTCATTGGTTGAAGGATGACATGAGGAAGGCAGAAAAGACCTGGTTTTTGTTAATAATAATTTACATCATTAACACATTTGAAATATCCAAATTCCATGTTAACTAATACCTAGTTAATACATGAAAGTATTGGTGTATTAATACATAATAATTCAGCAAAACAATAGCATAAATTCATATCTAGACAATCAAGCCAATGATATTGTTCATCCTTTCATTAGCCATCAAAAAAAATTAAGTAATTATAATTCAGCGTAAACTTAATACTTAGTGTGCCTGGTAGATCCTACATACTCATTCCTTCTGAAAGATCCTGATGCTGCAGACGCTGCCTTGAGGTAGGAGCCTTTTGTCCTACATCAGTGGGCCCCAGACAATTGTTAAAAATCCAAATTGGATCAAAGAAGCACGATTCCATCATAGATGGCCAGGCAAATGTCTGCGCTGGCTTCTTTCCTCTATTCCACTGTTTCCAAATATGTTGATGCGATAAGAAGAAATAACGATTTTGTGTCACCTATTACTCATGGAGATTAATCCTCCTTGGAACCATATAGGTGCCCCAAAATTGCCCTAATGGGTAGACTGGAGCAGAGAGTCTGATACTAGAGAGTCTCTTTTACATTACGCAAGAATCACAAATGCTCCTCTCCTGTATCAATGGCAGGTCCTGGGCTGTGGATCCCTGTAGCTTCCTTGCATTCTAGGAGCAATAAAGTAAATAATGCCTAACCTTTGCTGGCAGACAACCACATAAACAAAAACCCAGTTAGTAGTGAGCAGCAGCTTTCTGAAAGGAGAGATAACAGTAGTTGCGGAAATTGATAATTTTGCAGGTTTTGTTTAGGAAGGAGGCACCATCCACAGCTTAGTTTTAATCTGCTTTAGAGAAAAAACTATATTGCTTTTGGCATCAGATAAATACAAAAAGGAGACTGAGATTAATTAGCTTTAGTTTACTGAATGCCCTTCATTATTATTGTTGAAAAAATGCACTTAGTCAGCTAATAAGGAAAGTATTTTAACTCTAATGGACATAAACATTGTATTAGGTTTTGGCATTAGAAAATGGAAGCAGAGTTGTCTTAAGGCTGGCTGACATATTAAATACTATCTTCTCTTCTTCCACATTAGAAATGTTAATTGAACAACAAAAGGCATCAATATACCAGTGAAGTTCTCCTCAAGTATTAGCAACTTTCCCTGGTGACCCAACATCACTGGATAGGTGAACAGCTGCTCAGGAGTGCAACCATTATGAATTTTATTCCACTTAATAGCAGATGCAGGAAATGGAAGGTTATATTACAGATCAATACACAGGCTAAGGGAAGCTGACAACCTTTGGTTAGAATCAGAAGAATAAATGGCATTAATTAATTCACAGAGTTGTTGAAAAAAAAAAAATACCGGTTTTTTGTAACTGACTAGAAATGCTCTGCTCTGAAATACAATATTGATTAATGTGAAAAGCAGCCTCAGTGTCCTGCCACTGTAGAACTAGTAAATTCTATTTAAGCAGCCACTTGAAGAAATCTTAACTATTTCTTTTGGTCTTCAAACATTTATGTGACACAATTGTACCTAGCTGTAACTGAGTGTACTTCCTATTTTAATAAAAATGACACTATAACAACAATTAATTTTTACTACTATATTTCATAGCATTTGCAATTATGCTTATATATTTACTCTGAAACTCTAACCTTGAATGTCAACAGCATGTGAGAAACTAGTTACAAACTCCATTTATAACTGGAGGTTTTTTTAAACTTACCACTTAAGAAGAATAGTGTAACAGAAGTGTGTGACACTAAAATAGCACTCAGACAGCTTTAAGCTCTGGATGCATTCATATGCTACAGGAATGTAAAACATTATTTCTGTAACAGGGGTGAGCACACATTAGCTCCAGAGTGCTGCACAACGGATGCCAAAGACAGGCTCACATTCACAATGGTTTATTAGCTGGGTCTGTCACTGAGGGCACACGTTGAGTCTAAAAGTGAAAGTTACTTTTGGGGAAAAAGAGGGATGGTGCGAGGGAGGAATAAAGGAAGGGAAAGACTGGAGTATCTTTGATGAGGGGCAGCTGCTGCGTGGTTGGTTGACAGCAAATTCTGTACAGGCAAATTATTGGGTCCCCTACGGCAAAACAAAAGCTGCAATCAAGGGGTAGAAAAAGGGGCACAAAAGGGTGACTTGCACACCAGTATGAGAATCTGCCATAACAGCAACATCAGCGTTTACAGCTGCAAGGCCATGGGAGCAACAGCACAAGAACTGCAAGGGAAAAATACTGTCCTTTTGCCAGATTTGGGATTGTGAGTCATTAAATCAGTGCTTTTATTTGGGAAAACAAAATGGGAAAAGCTGAACTGTTTAGACAACACATCTAAGATAAAACATCATCTCGTGACACTATCGCCTACCTTGACAGAAAAACCTCTAAGTATATCTCCATTCCTCAACGTGTACCTTAATAAAGTCTGTTTCTATTTCTATTTAATGTTTCTAGTGCTTTTTCCTACAGCACTGCTCAATCCTTACCCCCAGACCTTCCCAGAGGACAGGGGAATATTCTGCATAACTAGATTTTAGTTTCCAGGAAGCACCTGCTACCAGAGGTGACTCAGGAGGACTGTTTTGCATCTCTGCACAGCATTTGATACCTATCAAAAACATACCCCCAAAAAAGCATGAACTAGGGAGGACAGGAAAGCGACTGAGCTCGCTCATCAAGCTAGTTCTTGATGAGACTTGTCCCTGAAGTTACTACTGAACTGTCTTTTCAAGGTAAATGTGGACCAATCCTGCCTTCCGTGTCTTCAGTGAACAGAGATAATACCACTTGTTCCTGGGGATAGGTGGCCTCTCTACCTGATCAAGGCAGTAAAAGCTGGGGCAGTCAGCCTTAATGGATAATGACAAGACACAAACCAAGCAAAGGAAAAATAGCGTGAGTCATTCTGACTTGATCTTTGTGAAGTGCTCGGGGAATTCTCTGTATGCATTACCAAAGAGAGATCTAAATATGAGCAACACCATTAATGCCTTACGCTTCATTGGTACAATGCCATCCTGAGAAAACCTGCAGAAATTCTATATATACACTGTGTACTAAAAGAAGGGACATGAAATCACTGGCTGTTTAATTCACACCCTTACACTCAGCTTACTGGCTCTTACATTTTTCCTTTCTTGCAGCAGTGACTAAAGGTAGTTGTCATAAACTGCAGACCATGTAGTCAAAAAGGGCTCCAGGAATGCGTGGGAAAAATCTACATGGGCTTGTTTTCTGCACCTCACTCCTCCAGCACAAGCTAGCTAAGATTGCTTGGCCAGCTTCTCCTGAACTCCTGACTGAAGTCAAAAGCTTCCCAGATGAGTGCTTCCACTTTCCATCCCAGGACACACTAGGGCAGGTCAGGAAACGGGCAGGCCAGAGCATCCTCAATACTTTGTCCGCATATTTGACGTTTGTTCCTGCCTTCATATTTTGTCCTTCTGTCACAGTAGCACCTATTCACAGCCTGAAAGGGACAATTCTGTAACGTCTTTTCTTCCAGAACAACCACTCACAGTTATTTATAATTCACTAAGGAAGCCCAACGCGTTCTGGTTTACATCGTCTTCTCACTGAGCCTATCATTTGAGCCTATAGGAGAGCTCTTTTCCTATTGCCGTTTTCAGTTCATGCATTCTTTGTAGCCTTTCCCCTGCGTATCTAACTGGCCCACAAACAACTTAATCTTCTCTCCACTGCTTGACTCCTTGACCTCCAAGTTTCCTTTCTCCTGCATTCTCCTCCCTCCTCCTCATATTCCTCTAGTGTCATGAATTTGTTTTTAGGTCTTGAAGATTGCTGATGATAAGAAATCACGCAGGCCTGCCCCCTTACTGTGGACTTGTTCTCTGTATGTTATTTGTGCCATATTCTTGGGGGGAGGGCAGGGCTTCTGTCCGCCACTACCTTTAGAAATATTGCGCATATGTGAAGGAAACATCACACTCAGAATTAAAGGTAGAGAAGTTACCTGCTAAAGTGGAGGACCAACTCTGGAACCAGGAAGAGGACAAAGCTCTTTAAATTCTCCTGGTAGAGCAGAATCATCTGCAGCTCACTACCATATGGGAGCTCTGACCATCCTGAGCATCAGAGGCCTCATACATACTTAAAAAATAATCTAAATCTAGAAACAAAACATGAAAGAAGTGACAGTCCAGATGCGATTCCTGGCTGACCGTTATTACAAGCTCCAGAAGTTATTCTGTTCTACTGATCTTCTCTGTATGAGCATCCTACTAGGAAATTGTTCCAGCACACTCTCGTGGGGATGACCATCCAATTAAAATTCATGGATAGTATTCCCAAAAGCCTGGCACATTAATCTCCTATAACTGTTAAGCAGCAGATACCGCGTCTGGAAGAAGTCATACAACAGTCCTTCCATAACCATAAGTTTCCTGCAATTTTGTCCTGGTTTTCCAGACTTGCCTTTGATTTTTATCAGGAGCCATCTGGTAATTGTCTTTTCAAGCTGCACTTTTAGTTAGATAAGGGGGTTTTAATGTTGTTATTACTGCCTGTAGCCCAAGATGACTCATCATCACCCTAGTAAAAGAATTCTTGTAGAAGTGGCCATGGACTTCAAGCACCTCCAAATAATTTTACCAAGTGCTGAAATTAGTGCTGGTCATCTTTTTGAGCTACATGTTCTACTATTTTAAGTCCATTGCTCATTTTCTGGAGGCCTTTCTGAACAACTCCTAGTGAAGATATTCTCTTCTAGCCATGTAACATAATGGACGTGAATTTGTTCTTCAAACGAGATAATTCTAGTATGACAGCAGCAACTACAGATTCAGAGGGGGTGCCACGGGAAACGTTCATCCAAAATAATCATCAGTAACATCTAAATATCTCTGCCCTGTCCTCAGTAAGCTACAAGTTATCATTTCATATCCACCCACCACATGGTTAACTCTCCAGCAGGTCAGAAATGGACTTCCCCAGCACAACAAACTCTTCTGACTGACTGTGGGACTGTGCAACCATCCCCAGGAGCTGGCAAATCAGGAACACAACTGGTTTGAAGGTTGCACCTTCCTGCATAGTGTCGCAGCTTTCAGCACAGTGCTCTTCTAAATCTGCAAAGTATTGTAGCTTAAAAATAAGCAAATTTGATACAGTAGACTCTTGGAAAGTGACAATAGTATACAGTTCAGCAAAGCCGCCTTCCTCATTTTAGGCCTTTTTGGTTGATTTTGGTTTGGGTTTTCATGAGACCTTGAATCAGTCTGCTTATGCCCAGTTTGTGGCCATGTTACTAAGTATTTTCTGTAATTAAAATAATTAAAAAACTACGAGTGCCTGATTGAATCCCTTAAAGTGAATCCGTAAAGCAAATACACAGATCAAACACAGTTCTTACAGCTTGTGTTTCTATGATGCTCCATATGTCACAGTGACAAACATGATAAGTTTAAAAGCTATGCACAGTTAAAGTATTTTCCATCCTCTTGTCAGCCTTGCCTGCTTTCTACCCTCTAAAGTATTTCCCACAGGACTCTTAACTATTTTATACCCTTAAGCAACTTAAAGCAGCTGCAAATTTTAAGGAATAATAATCAGCTAGTCCCAGAACTGTATTTTTTTCAATCCACTCTCAAAAGTGATTTCCTTCCAAACACTCCCAAAGACCTCGAATGGGTGAACTTCAGCCATGCAATAGTGGCATGGTTGCGTCAGCCTACAGGTTAGTCAGGCATTGTATTTTAAGATACAGAAAAGTAAGCTTCGCACTTTCGTTGAGAGAAAAGAGCTAATTTCCCATACTTTTGCTTTTAACCTGGAAAATTCCCAGAATAATGGGCTCAATAAACCATGACACTTTTGGTATTTATAAACTATCATTTGTTCCTGCATGGTTCCTTGCAAGCTTTGCCCGATTAGGGTAAAGAACCTGTAGCTAGTAATTTCTTAAAATATTTCTTCTCCCTCCAATACACATAATGCATTGCACTGTAGCATTCTGCTGAACAGTTTAACGTGTTATTGACACGTACAGTTATAACTCAATTGTGCCCAGTTGCACCACAGAGCAATGCAGCGTGTGTAAAATCTTCAGGACCACGTTGTAATTCCCCTGCCATTAAAGAAAACAAAACACAACATATCCTTTTCATCTACTTTGAATACTACTGCAGAGAAATTTTTAAAACTATGAATAGTATAACTGTGATGATATAACCCACTTGATTATTGATGTAATTGGTAGGAAAAAAAAAAACCTGGAGAAAGACAGGTCTAGGCAGTGGTGATTTTTGGTGGGAATTAACCAGAAACCCAAGTTGTCATACTCAAAGTCGAACAAGTTCCTCATGGAAAGGTAGGTTAAATCTTGCAGGAAAGAAGATTAGAAAGGAGAGGAGTGTCTCTCCCTCTCTCTCTCCAGCTGCTGATGCATGCAGAGCTGGTCTTAAACGGATTGTTCTAGGGAATATTACCTTCCTTCTCCTCAAGCCTTTCTGTACATTTCTCCCTCCCAAAGGGAAAAAAAAGTAGCATTACCAACAGAGCATACCAATAGCACTAAATAAACTTTAAAGTTAGACTTCAGCTAACAGGCTTCCAAAGGTCTCCAAATTGATCCAATCACTAGTGTTCCTCAACAGTTTTGGACAGAAACTCAGGTTCTTTCCTCTGGAAAATCATGAAATCAAATCATGCCATTACAGCTTATGTACCAATGAACCAGATTTCCTAAATGCAGAATTTCTATACTCAAAGGGGAAAAAGCACCGCACAGATGGCTTCATCCACTCTTTTTTCCAAAGTGAAGACAAGACAACTGTGGACACATCAAAGCTGCCAAATATTAGTATTCTGCTTTGCCAAAATATATATGTTGCAGAGCCACTATTCATTAAGTGCAGAGCACAGAAAATTTTATATTGGAATAGACGTCCACATTTTCTTCAATTCAGCATAGTTTAACAGGACACAACAAGGTTTCTACAGGCCAGAGTAATGCCCTTACACAGATTTTGAAGTGGCTGTCAGCTGATCCTGGTTTTACAGGCACTGTCACATCCAGATGTACTATTTAAAATATAAGATTAATTGCAGCAAAAGCCCCCACACCTGAATGAATTTCATCAGGCATTCTCACTGCACACAGTTTCAGAGTGGTCGTCACACGTTGAATAGAACCATTCAACAACAGCTATCGCAATCTAGCTTGTAAGTAATGGGAATTATATTCCTAATCGTTCAGAACTAATATGTTACGGATCTGTTAGTATCATTTCACTATATATGGTAAATGACATTCATTGTAACAATAAAGTACAAGCACACAACAATTTCATTTCGGTAGGTATGTTACAAATTTCAATAGCTAAAGATTAAACTGTGTACTAAAAGTAGGGGTTTTGCACAGTTTTATTGATTTAGACTGAAATTGTTCATTTAATCAGACTGACAGTTCTACTAACTGAATTCTCATTTTTTTGCAATTTACTTTCTTTCAGATTTTCTTCCTTTTCAAAACCAATTTAATCGTGATCTCCAACAAATGAATACTCTGTCTCTTTTTCAAAACCATTTAACATTTTCATTTAGAGGTCCGTTTTGCCAGAATTCCATCTCATATTGTCCTTCTCTACCTAATTCACAAGAGATGTGTTGTTATGTGCATGAGAAATATAAGAATAAATATTTGCACCAGTTGTTAACTTTCTACCCTAACACTTATGTATAGAAGGGTGATTATTAACTATTTTATTGAGATTAGCAAGTACTTTTCATGCTTTTTGGGGCTTTTACTAAAGTCAGCTCGGAGGGAACTAAGATATTTTTTCCTTTACAAAGTAATAAATATCAGAGGAGCTTATCCGCAAGGAGCAAAGTGATAGCAAGTGCATATACCTGAAATAGAGACAGGTAAAGAAGATGGCACGTACTTCCTTGGTGAGGCAAAACTGCATGTAGACAGTAGCACATGTAGGAGAAGGGACTGAATAACCCAGCCAGTGCCGGGAGCCCAGAGTTACGCTGGCTGAGCAGCAGGACTTCGCTGTCCTTCTCCAGAGGTTTTTGACAAGTCTGAGCTTCAGACTTGGGGAAGCCGTGTCATACAATTTCTCCTACTTCAGTTATGCCAGCACAACTGCCTGTATGGCCACGCTCTGAACTCACTACACAATAACTGCAGCTAAGAGCAAGCGAGGCCAGAGACATCTCATGCCACCACACCATGGTACAGCTGCAGTGCAGCTTCCCTGGGGCTCTGTAGAGAAGTAAGCATGTCTGCCCTTTTCCTGGTACTGATTTACATCCTCTGCTGACCAGCACCATCTGGCCAGCACTTTTTACAACAAAAACCTGAGAGAGGTAAGGAATAAGATCAGCCTCAGTTCCTCCCGCTTCCTGTGTCTGGTCGCTTCTTTCATCTGCTTCCATAATCACACACACACACCTGACATTTGCCTTTAAGTCCCTTCCCATCGCTCTGACTTGTGCTCACACACGTCACTAGGCATTTCAGAACCTGCTCATCTCACGAGACTGCTGCTTATGACATGGGCTTCCTCCTTGCATTTCCTCCTCCTTGATTTGGGGAGATCACCTCCTCTTTGCCTGCTTTCAACTTCCCTTTCCATCCTCTAGACAGGTGCTGGGGTGTGGTGGGAGATGGAGAAGTGGAAACTGCATTACAAAATTTACATTTTGAGAGCGCTTTATTCTCAATGTCCCTAATATAGTTTTGTTAGTATTGCTTGTTTTAGCTTCCTAAATGTTAACATAAATTACACATTTTTCCACAGAGATGTTTTCCACATATATATGTATATATGTGTATAAGGTGGGAACACGGGAATGGAAAGAGGAAAAAACCCACAGAAGTCCAGAATTTATGAAAAGCTCCTCCATGAGAATGCAACCTTCCTCACATCATTTTCTGATACAGTAGCCTTTCACAAGTCAAGCAAATTAGACTCTTTTGGTCAGACAGCCATCTACCATGAAGTTCAATAATTTCAAGTGCTTAAGAGTTCTAGACTTAGGGCCCAAACTTAAATGTTTTAGTAAAGCTGTTTATACAAGCGTTGCTTTATTTTCTTCTAAAATGTTTGCCAACTTATATAAACTATTGTCAATTAACTTTAAATGCAACTTGTTAATACTTAAGTAATTAGTGGTATTATAGCACTAAAAAGGTTTTCAGTAAAACTACTGAGTTAATCCTTTTTTGCAAAGTCTTACCTTGTCTCATTGAAAACAGAGGCATAATGTAAGACTGGAGAGTAATTTTATTTTTAATGGCTCAGGCTCTTAATTCTCAAGTAATATTTAGTTTAGGAATTCTGTAAAGCTGGAATAAAATTTCTTTCCAGCAATGTACTTAAAAACAAAACCAAAGAATCCTTGTAATTTGTTTCATTCCATATGACACTATAAAGTCATAAAGTGCACAATTTTTCAAATTCATCTACCTAAATACATGTACTAATGAAGGAATAAAGAAAAAACAAAAAAGTTATGTGATTAAGTTGTGTGATATTTCAGGCGCCACTCTTTTCCTACAGCTACATAACTACTCATTCTACCACTTCATTATTCTCCACAGTCTTGGCCTTCAGGGTACACTGCACACATACAGAAAAGATAGGGAAGATAAGCAGGATGCTATAGGAGGAATGACTGAATGACTTAAACGACTGAATTCTTAGCTCAGTATAGGTGATTGCACAGGCTTAAGCCTACGCATTTTGCACTGTCATGCTGTATGATTACATTCTGCTTATTTTCATCGTTAAGAGTCTAAATGTTAGAGATGGATCAGGTCAGTAGGAAAGGGCACAGAGTAAAATGCACCCTTTCTTCTCAGTAAGAATTGTAATTTCTTTGGACTCCAGTTCTGAATATTTTCCAACAGAGAAACAGCATATTAAACATTCAATTTTATGTTCCTCTCACTGGGGGGGGGAGGAAGTGCAAATTAGAAAGTATAGAGTCTAAACATTATTTAAAAGGCCCCATCAAATTCCACATGGGCAGTGGTGACAGGCATCACGTCAAGGGCACCTAGTAAGCTCTCTTCAGAACTCTTACATCTCTTTCAGAAAAATATCCCATTTTATCATAGGGCCCAGGTTCATTATGAACCTTAAGGTTCAGCAAGTGAAGGAAGAAAGTGGTTTTCATGTTTTTTGTCCAAAAATGCAATTCAGAATACTTCATAATGTATGATCTAATTCTTAACTCCTTGCTGATTCAGTATAGATTGGTGATAAGATTCCATCAAACACATTATTCTAAATCCCAGTAGAATAGTCATTGCCATTTCCAGATTATATTGCAAGTTATTATACATACACTGCTGCATTAATGAACTGGAGTAAGTATGACATCATAAGGTTTTAGAGTCCAAACTGGAAGGTTTTGAAATGTTAAACAGTACCAGAGGATCAAATGTGAAGATTGAATTTAAAGTATGGAAGAGACTTTTGGATATATTTTACTAATATCACATCTTAATCTTTTAGCATCATCATACCCCAGGATTTTAAAAAAAGCTTTAGGCCCTCCACTCGCTGTCTACATACACCCAGTTACAATTATGTCCATTAGTTGCCTTAGCAACTGAGGCAGAGGTTAAGTCATTTTCTAGAAGAGGCCCAGTGCAAATTATGGCATTATACCAACTTATTGCCAATCGTTTTAATTAAAACATTTCACTTTCAACTCAGCTAACAGCAGAGATCAGTAAACAGGGCAGATCAAATTACTGATATTTAAGCTCCCCTGCCTTTGGAAAGGCCTGCTGTAGCTTAATTACTGTTGGGCAGGACTGATGGAGAGAGAGCAAAGAACCAAAATCATTCAGGTATGGCTCAACATACAAAAAATACAATATCATAATTCTAAATGTGTGCAATATCAAATGAAACTGATACAATTTCTAGGCACTTATCACTGTGCTGTGACAGAATCCACGATACTGGCAACAAGAATACCTTTTCAATAATGTTCCTCTGCTGTTTTTCCACCTCTTTCCATGACGCAGTTGAAGAGGCAGAAGATGCATGCCCCATTTTGCCTCTGTGATGGTGAAAACTAATTTTTGGCATTGCCAAAAAGTGTGATAGAGCACAGCAGACCCAGCATGCCCAGGCTCATGTACCTAGGGACTAGGGGAATACCTTGCAGCCACAGAGGAGAAAAAAGGGGATCTTGTGTGGGGAACCCATTTTAAGAGTACACAGTGTATGCAGCGTAAGTCAAGAAATAGGGAAACAGGCAAGGAGACTCTGGGACAAAGTCTCAGCACAGGCAGAAACCAGAGAAGAGAGACATCCAGCATGCAGTCATTACTGTGGGATAGTCATAGTATCACAACACTTGATAGCCAGTATGGAAGGAATCACCACCCACTCTTTCCCACCCCACTTTTGCCATTTTGCTCCCACACATCATTATGTACCTGCAGGAAAAAAAATCATCCACAGACAAAATTCCCCTGCTTATCTAATGCAAGCTCTCTTTAAACTTGGATGCAAAAAAACCCACCGCAATTTTTTGTCTGTGGCATAACATTCCACCACACTATTAGTGAAACACTATTACTATTTTCAGAGGATTCAGGAAGAAAGGCAAAATCCTGTGGAATATATAAGTAGCTGGTAGAGTGGGTCTCATCACACTCAACTTTGCCTGCTCAAAGATCAGATATTTAAGTGTGCTCCATCCAAGGGTAGCGAATTGCCCATGTTCAGAGACTTGTCTTCTTCAACTCTAAACAGAACTTTGGTCAACTTGCTCTGGCTTATGTATCTAGTTAGTAAAACCATTCTTATGGCAGTAAATCCTATCTTTGGCTTCTGGAAAACACAGCTTTCCTTTTCAAAGCTTGTACAAATCCCTCCATTTAATCCAGAGAAGCAAAACATACTTTTCCCATCGCTAACCATATGGCATTCAGGAAAAGTTTCTTCACCCAGGGAGGAAGTCATGGTGCCAAGCCTGGCAATATTCAAGAAGCATTTGGACAACGCCCTCAGAGTTATGGTGTGAATTTGGGGTTGTTCTGTGCAGGGAAAGGAGTTGGACTTGATGATCCTTGTGGGTCCCTTCCAACTCAGGACATTCTATGATTCCATGAAACTTTTTCTTTTTTCTTTCTTCTTTCTAAATAAATATGTAACCAGCCCTCATTCATGTAGAACTACTGCAGTCTGATTAGTAAAGATGGGCAGGTCAGTAAGTGAAAAGTCAGGTTTTCTGAGGACAAGTAGGGAGAATTCCTTTTGTATCATCATTAAACCTTGAATTTCTTCGTGGTAATATAGCTGGATTTATCTGCCAAAAAAAAAAACCACAACCCACAAAACAAAAAGAAAACCCCACAAAACCAAAAAAAACCAACAACAAACAAAACAACAACAAAAAAACACCAAAAAAATTAAGCAAGAGCAGAAACTCTGTTGAGCAAGTTTCATAAGAGATGTTTAAAATTTGTCATTGACACAGTCAAACACCACCTCTTTACATGTGAGGAAAAATAACCAAGTTTTTAAGGCTTACTTCTATACTTACAAAAATTTTAGAAGATGAAAGCTTTAGTTTAGAATTTCTGGGTTTTACACAGCACTAACTACTTTCCTCTTTAGCTGAGTGAAAAATTTTCTCTATAGCACAGAACAGTAAAAACAAAGGTAGAAACGCTCCCTTCTCTCTAATAAGCTATACTTTCAAAGGTAAAAACTTCAGAGACCCTCCGAGTCTACTTAAATACTATTATAATAGAGAAAAGGACATTCTTCTTGTTCCTGGCAGCGAGTGAATTGCAAAAGAAATTATGCAGGCAGGTCACCTTCTCCTAGCTCCTACTCTAGATCAATTATTCTTTCCAACCAAAATTCTTAGGGGTCTATATTTTTACCATTAAAACACAGATATAAATCTATAGCTAATTTATTGCAAACTACCACAGGTTTTTTTGCTTTCTGAGTGAATAAAATTCTGAATATATAATAACAGTCACTCATTCACGTGCTGACAGATTTCCGAGATGCACTGGCATATACCTTATGCTGGTATTTTATTACACATCCCATTTTGATGAAAAAGTAGATTCAAAAGAAAAGCGTTAAAGCAGAGTAAGAGGAAAATATCCATTAAGGAAAAGCCATTATTCTTCAGCTAATTGCAAAAGCTAATCAGAATAATTAACCTAAGAGGAATCATAAAAAGACACCTACTCTCTAAAATATACAAATGTATGTAAAAAATCCAGGACTATTTCTACAGATGACTTTCTAAGTTATCTTAGTAACTACTGTAGCACTTTCATGAAATCAGAACACTGGTAATTTGTGAAGAGAAAATTGGCAGAAAGAACATATGCCTGTCCATAAAAGCTAAGTTTCCAAGGTACTTCAAGCCACCGAACACTTTAATACTTTATTTTCTCTTCCTCTGCTAATCACCTACTTAGTACCATATACAGTACAATCAATTTATATGATTATTTTGGAATCCCAAGAAGTTTGCCACCTGCTTTTAAGAAATAGATGGTAGCAATGTAGAGTTTTGTCACAATTATGAGACAACTGAGCAGAACCCAGCGATAACAACACGAAAAACATGAAAATAATACTTCCTCTTTAAAGAATACAGGTTTTGATATGATAAATCAACATTTTTTCTACCCCCAAAAATTTATAATACAAGCCTTTTACAAGCTTCCACCTAGCACTGCAATTGCTTTAAAGTCTTAGATCCTGAAGTCACATTACAAGAACTCTTGCAAGAACAGGAACTTTTTTTTTTTTTAAAGGCTATTTAAAATCTTCCTGTCTGTCCAGAAAACTGAAAATGTAACCCCAGTCTCTCAACTCAAAAAGCCTAACATTAAAACAAACAAAAAAACAAACCACCATGCCCTCAATTTTACCTTTTTAATTATTATTATTATTTCCAGATCAATAAATTAAAATTAGAATTTGGGAGGGCTGATATAACAAAACCACAGGACTAACATTCTTTTATATGCTGAATTCATTAGCATTACTATTACTTTAAGAAGAAATACCGATATGATAAAACTGACTCTGTCACTTGCTCTTAACACTAAGGTAGCACAGTGAAATGTTGTGTCTGTTTTGTTATGTTTTTTTGATGTTTGTTTTGTTTTATGATGTTTTGAATTCCCTTTTAGTGAAGAAATTTTTTTTTTTTAGAATTAAGTATCAATTTCTCCCCAGCTCTGCAACAACAGACTGCCAAATCAAAATTTCCTGATACGAGACCCACTTGACTTCCAGTCAAGTTCTTAATTATTTTGCCAAACCAAGGCCTTGTATCCACAATATCATTTTTTTCCAGCTAATCAGTACTTTGGAATAAGTAGGACATTTCATCCATCCAGTCCAAAGTTTCTAAATGAACTCCTCTTCTGTTCCAAATTCATGGTAATATTTTGATGACTCAAATACTACTTTGTTGAGTTTTTTAAGCCATTGACTTGATTGATTGCAAGGTTTGAAGAAATTACAGGAAAACAATCAAGTGAAGCCTGATAAGGAACAGTTCAAATTGAATTTCATCACAATAAAGATGCTCTTAAGCCTACTGCATGCTGTTCCAGACTGCATTTGATATTTGAATTCACTCAGAACAAATCTGTATCGCCAGAGGATTCTACTTTTAACTGACTCATAATTAAAGCTTAGCTTTTTTTAAGAAGAGAACACTAACATCTATGAATTCTATCACATTTGGCTCTGTGGAAAAACACAGGGATAGTAAATATTAACAAAGACAATCTCCTTTCAAACCGATAATTTCTTGTATGCCTAAATTTACTAATATTTTAGTAGCTAAAAAATTACAGTTCCTTGGAAAACCTTATTTTACTAATGAGTTAAGTGATTTACAAGAGTCAAATGGATCGACACTCAATCTCTTGAACCAAGGCAAAGTCTTTAACGGGAAAAATTGGGAAAAAAAACCCCAACAAACCCCACCCACCACCCAACCGCAAAAACCCAAACAACCTCCCCCCACACTCCCACCACTGGTACTCTTAAGGGCAACAAGAGGCATTCTGTAGATTAACCTTGTTCCACCTTCCTCATCACTAGGCATTCTGCCTTTTACAAGGACTTTGTATACTGATAACATACACATACATACGTATGGATTTACCCACACTCTAGTATGGCTTCGTAACATCGAGTATTTGACTGCATTACTATAGCCTCAAAAAGCCTCAGCTTTAGGGCCAGCTTTCCATTGTAGGAGGAACAGGAAGAACCTACTATGCGATTGTAACTTAATTTATATCAAGATAACAGTACATATGTGTAAAAGCAATATTGCAGTAAGTCAAGATGCTGACTCGAGACACAAAAAGTATTTTTATATTTAGATTACTGCCTTCACCTGATTTTATACCAAACATATGGATTTAGTGTCTTTAGAGAAAACAGAAGCTATGCAAGCAAATTCCTGTGGATTTTTTGCAGTTCCAGAATGGTCAGTTCCTATAAATTATGCTGAATTTCAACTTTGGCCACCAAAACATCTATCATCTATTCTCTGAATCTGTCCTCTAACATCACCTTTCTTTGAGCAACATGATATGCTGTAAGGCCAGAGGTTTTCATTTCATCATAGCTATCTGTCTTTGGTCAAGACACCTAAACTCTGAACCACTACCTTGATATAATGATTGTGGACTTTTGTACTGGACTTCTGCACGATGATATTTTGCAGTCTTCATTTAGATTGGGAAATTAGTAATTTGAGTTGTGTGTACTGGGATTGTTTTGTTTTGCATTTGCTTTTAACTTTTCCTCGTGCAAAGCCCCTTACCCAATAAAACAGAGACTGACAACACAGTATATTTCATTCAAATAAAAACATTTTGGGTAAAATATTTGATATAGTCTAAGGACACCAGGCTGCTCAAATACATTGCTCAGGGATGGCACACTCAGGCCAAGAGAGTCCTGAAAATCCCAAGATACTGAATCAAACTGCTAAAGAAATTTAAATATATATATATATTAATGAGAACATCTAAAACCGCTCAAGCACTAACTATGAAGGCAATTCAGTCTCCTAAGGACTGTATTATAAGAACATGAAGGGGAAGGAAGAAACTCTGACAGTGTAGACATGCGAACAATCACATCTTTGAGGCAACAGTTTTTACATGGTTTTACATGGGTTTTTTTTCAGTACAACAAAGAATACCTCATGTTGGCCTCGAAAAACTATAGTGTTTTTATTTTTTTCCACTTATTTAGAAGACTGAAAATTCATCCAATAACACAGATTCCAGATGGATCAAGAATTCTCTTGCATTTTGAAAACTTTCAAAATGCAAGGGAAGGAATACAGAGCAATTGAGCCTCCCGCACTCTGGGAAGGCCCTGCACATTACTCTGCCTCTCTCACTCTCACCCATTCGATATGTAAATGTGGATGTAAATGAGAATCACCTCAAAGCTGAGGCATGCAGCATGCACCGCTGCCCAAACATTACATGGCCGAGCAATGAGAGACGTAAATTCACTTTCCTACCCTCAAAGGGTCAGAGAGTGAATCTGAGCTCCTATTTCAGTAACTAAGAATGAACCAAGATTGATTAGGCTTTAATGCATTTGAGTTCTACCCACGAGGAAATAAAGACATCTGCTGCTAATACTAATGGACCACCTGCCAACAAGAAATCTTGGTAAACTATGCAACAAAGGATACAAGAAACCACCCTGAAGATGACTGAAACTCTCCATGAAGCATAGGTTCTTTCACATCTTGATCAGGTACAAGAACAAGCCATTCTCTCATTTACAGTTCCTTCCCTGAATACCTGCATACATCTATTGCTTACTTCTCCTTACTGCCCCTTTGGGAGCAATGCCTGTTAATTGAAATGGCCCCCCTTTGTAACAGTCAGCAGCTGGTTTGATTACTGTATTCCAATAAATAATACAGCTGTATTAATTCAGACAGAGCAATTAACACACAGGCCAGACATTTTTACTGTGTCACTTTTACTGTATACTACCAATTAGGTGTTTCTATCTGAAACACTATCCCCTGTTGAAAGCCAAATAAATTCAGCTTCAGCTTGATCTTTCCAACAATTGTGTCCCCCATTAAGAAGCATCTGACAGCACCTTTCAGACCATTCACATTGATCCTCCCGACCCTGAACTTGCATCTGGATTCACACTCAATCCTTTGCGTTTGTCTTTGATTTTAGGGCACAAAAATAAATGCTGATATTTTGGATCAGATACTAAAAAAATGACATTGGCTAATTAGACACACATTCCACTTTCTGTTATTGAGATTCACCACACGTGTCATTTGCATATAAAGAAAATAAAATTTACTCCCTGAAAAAATTAATATTCTACCAAAGCAATGCTCAAACTTTACCAGATTTGGAAGGGTGGGGGAGAAGAGGAGGTATTCATAAAGTATTTGCATAACAGCATCTCATCTTCTGTCAAAGACATTGCATGACTTCTCAGAAATTTAATTTTCAAGGAGCACAAAGAAAACAGCAGTTTCGTAAGTTGTGTAACAGCTGAAACTGAAGGGATCACAGGAGAGGTTTTATTCACTGCTTAGAGGTTTTCTGAATCAGAGCTAAGTTTGAAAATGCTTTATCATTCTTAAGTACAATAAATAATAGATGTATTTACATTTTTTTCCTCTTCTTTTAATTCATTTACATTAAGTGGGCTATATTATTACAGTATTTTTTGTACCTGTTTAAGAAGTTAAAAGAGTTCTTTGTATCCATATTTCTCTCATGATAAAAAGGCTTTACCGTTCCTTGCTTGGAGAGCGTTCCTTGACAGTTTCTGGTGTTTTCCAGAGAACTAGTGCTATTAGCCTAATTCAGACAGCTGTTATAAAAAAAGTATATGGTACAGAGAAAATGAAGCTGTAACTCACATGTAAGGATATTTCATGCTTACCAATCTCGCGTTCTCTTCAGGTTGTATCTCTAAAAGGGAAATAAGAGTTATCATCATCTGTTTTTCCTGTCTCATCATGTTCATTTGAACCCTGGTCTAAATGGCTTCAGGAACAATTATTTTTCTAACTGTTGATAATTGAAAGAAAATCAACACTTTTAGGAACATTCTGAGTACAGTTTAAAGGGAATGTGAATGAAATGCTCAAGAATGAGTCCTTGCTTGAGAGTTGCATGTTACAGAGTTTTTAATTTTTAGTTTGGAGTAAACCTTCATCATACAGTCTCTTGTTTTGGCTTATCAAATAAATACTGAAGTTTGTTAATAAAGCTATTAAATAGAAAGAGAAGGAAGTAATAGTGGTTTCATGCTTCAGAGACCTGAAGAGGTTACTGGTTATGCCCCTCACTGGGTTACATGACTATGAAGATCTTTAAGCGTCACATGGTGTAAAGGCAATGCAGAAACCAGGCAGCATTTTATTGCATGATTTCTCCACAAATAGGCTTCCCATCCTTCATGTGAATAAAAGCCAGTTTGCAAAAATGCTGGATATTAAGCATGAGATACCAATCATGGTATAAGATATTTGATCCTGACTGCTCTCTACTTGCTGTGATTGTGCACTACAAGCTGTCCTGTTCATTCAAAACATCCAAATTCTAGTTCGTGACAGTTTAAGAAAGTGATAAATGCTTAACAGAATAATAAAAAAAAAACCACCTGTGAAGTTACTGGGTACACTGCCTTTTTCCCTGAACTTCTCTAATTCCTTAAAGCTTTCTTCAGCTCTTCTCTTCACTGCATAGCCAGGTATCAGCTTTCTCCCCACAGAGCCTCTGAGCTACACTCCTGCAGATGGCAGCTGTGAAATGAAGCAGAGCCAGTAAGTGCAGTAGCTTTACAAATTTCCTTAAGGAGCCCATAGTCACTGAGCGTGGTAAGTAACATAGAAGCAATAGCTTCTGCAATGTAAAATCTGCTTCCTGGAAGCTTCACAGCAGCCAGAGAAAGTAATTTCAAGGAACAAAGAAACGTGTGTAGACCTACTGCTATTTTACATTTGGGATCTCCTGTAAACTCCTAGATCAGGCATAAGTCAGTGAAGAAGTTTGCTACAATTGCTTGAAAAATGAGTGCAGCCTGCTTGCATGATTCAATTGGTCTTTATCATCTTCCTGACACCTGACTTGTTAAGTAGTTTGGATATAAATAACCAAGTGCTCATATGCAGAGAAACTAATGCTGGTTTGAAATATTAAGAAAATGCAGTAAGTTTGATGTTATTTTAAAACCAGGTGGAGTTGCTGATAAACTGAATGTTGACACCTCCAAACACAAAGCTCAGGAGCACAAGAAGCTTCCCAGGAGCAAGAGTTCCTGAGCTGGAACTGGCAGGACGGTAACGCATTCCTACTGAGCCAAAAAACAAGCAACACAACTCCTTGAGCAGAAAGTTAGAGGGCAATTCTTATACAATGAGTTTAGGAAGCTTCTGGGATTTTCAAAACCTGTCTCTGAACTACATAGAATTACCTTCCCTTACAGCCTAGGATATGAGAAAATCAGGGAGGAAGGGGAAGGATAGAAACCCCCAAAAGCATTTCCTTCTATCTGTATCTATAGTCTTCAAGGAATCCCCTGACCACGGTCTACCAGTGCTGCCCACACATCTGATCTGCTTGTGTGACTGGTCCCTACCCTCTTTCTGCTACGGTCAATACCCGACCTTGAAATGTCTAGCCTACTTCTGCTAACTGAAGTCATCTCGCAGTAGAAGATGCTTGCTGAAGCGGCTCAACCAGCAAGCTGCAGGAGACAGCATGAAGCAGGAGGCAGTCAGCATGTCCACAGTGGGAAACTCAGCCAAAGTGAATTTCGGAGTCAGACTGCGGAAGTTCACGTAAACCCTTTTTTAAAATCATCAGATAAAGGCTTTAAACTTTTTCTGTAAATAATAGAAAATACTACATAATGACAACTCATTGACTTAGCTTAAATAATCAGCACTCAGATAAATATTATGCACTGGAAACAATTCACAACCAAGAGGAGAGAAAGCCAGCATTTGCACAGACACACCCAGAACAGAGTAATAAAACACCTGAATTCTCTGGAAGCCCTTAGAAGGGGAATAAAGAAGTGCATTGCACTAAATTCCTTTTTATCCCCACCTCAAACAAAAAAATTTTCTTCAGATCAAAAACTTGTTTATTTGTTTGTTTTATGAATTACGGGATCAGACCTAGACTACCCCCTCTTAGCACTACCTTCTTGCTCTTGCACACTAAGCAAATGAAAATATCTTCTCACAGGTCTTCTCAGTAGCACTGGAGACACTCTCAGAATAGGCTTTATAATCCACTGTCATATTCATTTCAGCACTTCTGTAAAATCCAAGTAAATGCTCCAAGTTTTTAATGTTAATTCTATTCTTCCAGTTTCCCCCATCATCACAGACAACACACACAAATGAAGAGCATAGCCACCTTGGCATATGGAGACATGGAGAAATGGTAGCTCTCTAAGGACTATAAAAACATTCACTCACATAAAACATACATTAGTCTCAAATACATGGGTGATGCCAGACTTCAATAACACCAGAAGAATCTGATGAGCAGCGTGAAGTATTACAGTCAGGCTTACTTTACATTGTATAATGTCTTCATTACCTTCAACTCTTCTATAAAACAGACACCAGAAATGGATAACAAAGAATAAAGGTTTCTAGATAGAAACTCTATTGTAATTAAAGGGTAAATAAAACCCAGTGAACAAGTAGCAGCCATAAGTGTAGAAGCAGCAGTCTCCCTTCCATCAAAAGCTAAGTGCCTCATAACTGCATGATTTAGTTTAAAGATGCACAAAACCTGGGGAAGTAATTTCAGAGTTCTTGAGTCTACTATAATATATTAGAAAAGAATATTAAAATAATTATCAGCTACATTTGACTGATTAAACTTATATTCTGACTCCGTTGCACTTCTGTAGTCAGTACCAGAGCTGCTAATTATTAGAAAAAGCTGTGAAGTCCCTCATGTCATCCCTCTGTCCCTCCTATTGTTTCTTTAATCTGTTTGGAGAACACCCACAACGACAGAGGCTTCATAGGGTAGAGCTTTATTATCACCACCTTCAGAAAGCTTTTCCCAAAATTTCAACCCAGATTTTCCATGATGCTTTAAATCCCTCATCTCCCATCACCACAAATATGGAGAAAAATTATTTGTGGTAGCCTTTCTACATCTCTGAGGGCTGCTATCATGTTCCTCCGTAGTCTAAGGGCTTCAAACTCAATCTTTCTCAACAGGTTTCTTATTTACACCATCGCCCTTCTCTGGATTTCCCATCAGGCCACATTTTCTTGAAACAGTGGGCCACAAATGAACGTAGTTCTCTGCTGATGCCTTACCACTGCTGATCAGGGCAAGACTATATCACATGTCATGCAGATAATACATCTGTTTATAAATCCCTGTTCAGTGTTTCCCATCCTCACAACAGTATGACATTGCTGATTCACGTTCAATCTCTCATTGACTAAAAACCTAAATCCTTTTATGCAGAAACTGTTGGTAAGCCTGTTTACATCTGTTCTTAAATAATTATTCAACAGGGATGTTAGCAATTTTTTTGTCAGAGCAGTTCTGATGAAGTAAATACGCCTACTGCAAACACATTAACCAGAAGGATCTGAATTTTTTAAGTTACATGTGCCACAAGTTAATACAGAGCTACTGGCAGCTCAGACTAGCACATAATATTGTACGGCCTAACTCCTTTTTCATTTCCAAGAATAGTATCTCTATTTCATAAACAGTGGCACAATAAATACAGCCATTTGTCATGTGGAAGAGAAACATAAGGGAAGTGTATAGTAGGTATACACTTGTATGTATAGTACTTTCTTAATCTGATGGAGCCTTTAGAAGAAAAGATGCCAACCAAGGCTAACAGGACCCTAGCTCTAGAACTGCTACAACTCACGAAGTGCATATGGTTCGTTTTGGCTCTTTGTTGACAGTGGGATTTTTTTTTTACCTGCAGCTCAGCATGAAAAAGTCTTTCGAATGTGTGAAGACTTTGCAGTGTAGTGATAATTTTATAAAAGACCCCTAATATAGGATATTAAAAAATACACTATGGGTGATTCATGCAGTGACTCCAAACCTTCAGGACCAAAGTTTAATTTCTGCTAGTTTAGTTTTATTGCATTATTTCATAATGCATTACTTCATTACATCTAGTAAGAGTCAAACTCATTCAGAATATCAAAAACAGAAAACAATTTTATTCTGTTGTGTTGAACCTGGCAGCTCAATCCATTCCCGAGTGATTTAAAAAATTAACAGTCCTTGGAGACAAAGCGAGCTAACCACTACAGTATCTAGACAGCACTGACAAGGGGAGGATATAAGAACAGAAAAGGAAGTATCACAAAACGGAAGAGAAATAAAACAAAGTCCTAATGACTGCTTTCTTAACTTAGTGCTGATCCAGAAAAACATCAAAACATGAGATTTTGTTTCACTGATGTTTTCTCCCACAAAACAATTACCATCCTCAAATATCATACCAAGATACCTTCGTATCAAAGCTTTTATTACCCTTGTCAGTATAGCAATATCATGGAATAAAACAGTTCACAATCAACCTTGTTGCTCCTTGTATTATTAGCACAAGAAACACACACCACAAAGTACTGTTTAAAAGGTGTGATAAATAGCACCCAAGAGCCATTTTTGACATGTAATCAGTCTTGACAAGCTTTGGGCTGACTTTGCTGGCCTATTGACCCTGCCCATAGGCAAAGCATGTCTCTCTGCCACAGCTAATCTTTTCTGGACACCCCTGTCACAGTGCAACTCCATTTGAAACAGCTGAAAAGGTCAAAGACTCTCTTCTCCACTTTCAGACTGAATTCAAGTCAATTCATATCTAGGCATCCAAAGTGCTGCGATTTGCTGCAGGATCTTTGCACGTGCACTCTGTTCTTTTTCCATTCCTTTCCCCCATGCCTCCATCCACCACTTTCTGAAAGCATCTTTGGCTTATTCATATACGTACAAAATAGTTAAAGGTCTCATTCCTGCATTTTATAAAGTTGTGCATGCCCTGCAGATAACAATTGAGTACAAATTCAGAGAGTAGGCTCTTTCACCCACCCGCTTTTTAAATCGTCTTTTACCCAGACACAAAATGCAGAGCTATGAATACGGCCTCCGGATTGCATTTCCCCAGCCTGACCCTTATGGCCATTGCAGTCACTGGAGTAATTTCCAGGCATTAGAGTGGTAGCTTGGCACCTACAGAAGCGGAAGAAGAATTCAAAGAAGCTCTCCTTCAAATAACTCTACTGACTGTCCCTCACAGCTGTGATAATGTCTTTCTCGGCTCCTGAAAGCTAGAGCAGTCACCGGTTATTTACTGCTGCTTCCAGTTGCTTGCCACTAAGAGGAAGATAGCAAAAACAGCTATTGCTTAGACTATAAGACCCATCCAGTAGTACGGTATTTATTACATACTTGTAGTATATTACCTACATGAAAGAACTGAAAGCTAAAAATTATCTTGAATGCTTGATTTAGAACTAACTGGTAGAGCAAGATGAAAAGTAATGGAAATCATGAAAACAACATAGAGTTGCCAAAGTATCTAATCCATGAAACATTATTTTAGTTAATCTTATCGCCTAGTCAAGCCTTACAGGTTGGTGAGCTTTCAGTCAGATTAGCCGTAAAAGGACCTGTTCTGCCACAGAAGCAGCAGCAAAATTACCTTTGACTTAAAAGCAGGCATAAAGCATTGGAAGGATAAATGAACCTTTGATCAATATAACAAAACTGTGGAAAGAAGGGATTTTTTTTTTTTCTTTTCTTTTTAATCAATCATTGTTTTCTCATTTTTTTCCTATAACATGAAAATTATAGCATCTAAGACGTATCTTTTTCCAAAAAGTGAGAAAAGTATTTAAGAGATCTTTAGTTGTACATACTGGATTTCTAAAAATCAAAGAATTTAAGCAACAAAATTAAATGAGGTAATCATCTCTGACTCTGACCTTGATTAGAGTAGAACAAAGGATATTTTCAGGCGTGTAACACAGAAGACAACACTTGAACCTCCTGTTCTTAAAAAGATAACAGGATGACTTCCAAACTCACAAAGTGAGAGAGGCTGTTAAGCAATGTATTTTAGCATTCTGGGAGCCCTGAGAAGATAGCAGGTGCAAGGAATTTAAAATTGACTACAGACAGGATAAAGTATATCTGCCTTCTGATTTCTGTTGCTTTTTCTGTCCAAGCCCCCTCCCTATAATTGAGTCACACTCTGCTGCTTAGGTTTAACCCAAATCTCACAGATGTCAATGGAAAGGGACTTCGCTTGTCCATTTCTCATGGCCATCTTTATCTCTTTCATCAAAAGTGATATACAAAGAGAGCAACATCAACAGAGAGAGAACTCTTTGCTGAACACAGTGCTTCCCTTCCCCAAATATATTGGAGTAAATTTCATTTGGGGAAAAAAAAATTACTCATTCCCTGAGACTATAATTCAATCAGCATGGTTCCCACTGGAGAACTCTCCAAGAAGCTGGCTCCTGTTGCAGAGTCAGTTTGAGCCTACCATCTCACAAGTACATGCCAATAGCTTAACCAAAGGCAAGTAAGTCACACAATTATCTGCTATCATCAGTGGAAGCAAGGTGTAATACAGCAGTGATAACGAAAGCAAGTACAGCATTTTCATCATTCCCAGTGGGGGTACCAAGCAGCACTTAAGCTTCATTATCGCGTTATTGTTCCATGGTAACACAGAAAGGGGTTTGGCCTGAGTACAGATTTTGTGTCCAAGTCCAAAGCAATCAATATTATCCACACACATAATCAAACTATTCAAGGGTAAAATTCCCCTTTCAAGTCTGTGAAGTAGATTTTACTTTAAATAAGTATTCTCTTCTCCCTGAAAATGCAACACACAAAGGAAGGCAAAGAGGAAGAGTGCATTGAGGAAGGAGACATAAGAGTGAAGATCTTTTTTGTACAGATCCTGTTTCTTGAGCCTGAGAGGAAGAAGAAAGAACACCAAAGTCTCTTATACACATTCCAGTTGCCTTCTCTTTTCCTATTCCCTAAAACTAATTTCTAAATAATTTCCCTTTTTTTCCTCTCCAAAGTTTTTGAAGGAACAACCAGATAAGATAGTTGGTTTTTTAACACCCACCGAATGGGCCTGGTCCCAGGACTGTTCCCAGTGCTATTGCTACACAACGTCTGCACAGGATGACACCTATGAATAAAAGTTACTGATAACTTGCAATTTCCTGCTGTCACAAAACGATGAAGCTACTCTTAAAACAATGGTTCTGCTCTAGTGTATATAGTCCCTTCTATCTGCAGCACACACCCCACATATATAATAATATAACTTGTTCCATACACACGTGACGCTAAGCCTTTGGCCAACGTGAAGAATTTGAACTGGCAATCTCCAGACTTACACATCTGTCCTGTTTCAGTCTGAGTTTAGAGCCAAGCAGCTGAAAGTTAGCACAGTACATATCCTCTGTAGATTTACACAGAGTGGACTTAACAACCATTCACTAGGATCACACAAAAATCGACTTTTACTACCAAAAATGTGTTTATTTGATCTAGAGCCTTGTTTTCATACATGAGAATAAATTAAAACACAGATGTGAAAAATCTGTAGGCTTACAGTCAGCTCCAGGTCAGGTCCAAACTCTATATCATTGGCCAACTATTACATGGTCCTTTCAGACTGCTCTTATCTTCCAACAATTTTATACATCTGATTCTTCCTTTGGGATTTTTGGAAAAAAGGACAGGACTGGATTAATATTTTGCTGTAAACTTACTTTCTATAAGAGATTCTACCTTTTTTAAAATTTATCTACTCTTGCCACAATTGTAAAGGCAAAGCAAGCAGAATTGAGTATGACCAACTGTAGCGTTACTTTATATATTCTAATTGAGGAAAAAAAAAACCCAAAACAACAACAACACCACAAAACAAAACAAACAACAACAAAAAAAACCAACACCAAAAACACAACCCTAAAACCAACTTAATTATTTGCAGTTGTCTGTAGTGCTGTAGGTGAGGTTCAATACGTATGTTGGCTGACAATGGGTTTCCAAAGAGTTAACGTATTGCAGCCAGAGCCCTCTCTGCCAGTGATTGCTTTTCTGTTTAGTTCTATAAATGAAATTTATTAAAACCATTACATGCACAGTGATGCCACAATATCCAGAGCAAAGTTACTAAATCTAAAAGAGCTTTTATTTAATCAGGAGATAGCTAGCAGATGTAATGACTGGGGGATGAGGCGGAACCTGGTTTTACATTCGGACCCTGACAACATGGTTTTATCGCTTTCAGTAATGTGGATTCCATATTTCTCTGAATCTATTACTTTTTATTTAAAGTGACCATTTCTAAAAACATCCCATTTATTACACCTAAACCTTTCTGCTCATATCCCCGACTGGAATAAAATTTTTTCTTGTCTTCCAAAAACATGCCCCAGCATTGTTGTGGTTTTTTTTTTTTTTTTTTTTTTTTTTTTTTTTTTTAAAAAACGAGCAGTTCTATCTCCCCATCCATCTTGTCTGCACGAAGAAGGGATAACCTGCAGCTGAATTACAGAAAGCCTATTCTCCCAGTGGGATCTGAGATAAGATAGACTGCATTAACCCTGAGATTCATTTCCCAGCTAGGAATTCTCCCTAACTCTTTTAAGAAGATCACAGGAAACAGGCTGGATAATGGTAAGAGATCTATTGAGTGCACTTTCATCACTAGCTTTCATGAAGAAAGAAATAGTAATAAGGTCACAGAAGCCTGAAATGCTGTAGGTGGCTAGAAGACATTTCTCTAAATACACTGGCATTTCAGTCTTTATATACAATACAATATAGGCCATGACTATCGAGACACCTGGGATACTTTGTCCATATAAGATGGGTTTCAGATGAAAATTCTGATAGATACACCCATTTCACTGATCCTCTCCATACAGTTTAGTCTCTAAAAAGACTCATCAGAAAGTTATTATCTACATAGGATTTAATTCTACTAATCATTAATAATTGTTATTTTCAAAACACAGTTTGAAAATTTTTGAACTTTTTTACAAGAATGAACATTCTTACCTGCCATCTAGTACAAAGTTGTCCTCTAAGACACAAAAACCAACCAAATATTTTGCACCATACTATCAGCATCCAGAAGTTCCCCAATATTTTCTATGCATTAAAAGAAACCACACAAGTCTTAACTTGTAGCAAAAGGATTTCAAAGAAGTACTTTGTGTCTCTGTGCAAATTCTACCAAAGTACAGAGGAAGATCAGTACATAGCAGTTTAATGCAAAATCTACATTTTAGAAAGTTGTCCTGCTGCTCTTTCTCACCCCCTAAAAACATACATCCCATACGAGAAAACAAGCCAGAAACATCTATTCCCACTATAGCCTACAAGCCAAGTGTACTGGATATTCTATTGACTTCCTCAGCCTAACACAATACACTCTCCCCACATTTCACATTACAATGAGAACATCAAACTGCAAAGACATCAAACTTCTCGCTTCTGTTTCCCTGATCCAACAGCTTAGTGAAGTCTCAGAACAGATGGAAAACATTATTTTGAGAAAAGGTCTCCATTTTGAAAGCAAATAGAGGGTGAAATAATTTCCTTATTATTGTCTGTGGTGTAGTCATAATTAGCCACCATCTTCTGAAAGTGAAGCCAGTTCTGTAACACACATTTGGAAAATTCCAGTGTATTTAACTGGCTCATTTATTTCCCTTAAGCCTAGAAGCTAAGATACGCAAGGAGGCAGGACTTCCAACAGATATTATGAGAGGCCTTTCATTTTTATTAATTTAAAATATAAGTAGCTATTAAAAATATAGTTAATGCAAAAAGAAATGACACAATTTTGATACAGCCCAGAATTCAGAAAGGAGCTAAAGACCTATTTTGTAAATACTGCTTGCACCTAGCTTTTATAACCAGTAACATGATGGGGTGGAGCCATTGGGTTATAGTTATTCTGAGCCATTCCTTCTCTTATCTCCTCCAACGGGGATGGACAGAATGATGGGACCAAAGTTTCAGCTAGCTAACGCAATGAACTGCACACTATATTTACCTACCCACCTTCCTCTTCAGATCTTTCAAGCGTAACACAAAACAAATATCTAAGTTGTACACTCATTAGATAATTCACCTTGTTCGCTCATCTATGAGTATACAACAGTTTAAGTGATCTCAAGCTTAAGACTAACGATTCTGATTATTAAAGTCCTTTCATCTGCTTTGCAGCTGTCTTTTCTACAAAATGGACACCACAGCTGATTTAGTGCCCTCTAGGACAGCTTCAGAAAATTCTTCTACAGTTAATGTAGATGCAATTTTTCTCTGCTCCACTTCTGGCTGAGAACACAGGAAAAGGCGCAATGTTAGGACAAATCCTCAGATTCTCAGTCACAGGCTGACCTCCATAAACTCAACATGAATTAGAACAACCACTCTGAGCTGCATGATCTGTGACAGTCTCTGCACAGAGGGAGTCCAGCTCCATCACAATGCATATGTGGCGCAACCCTCTCCTCTTCTGCAAAGGGAGGCTACGTCTGCAGGCCTGGATTGAAGCTGTGACAAGTGTTCTTTGTGTGATGGTTGCTGTCCCACTCCTGAGAAGCATTTACTGGGCACTATATTTATGGACGGTTTATAGCAGCACAGTGCTAATAAACAGGAATTATGTAGTGAATCCTGAAGAGTCCTTGCCTCAAAAACTATATCATCTATTCTTTCTTCAACCATCATACAGGTCATGGGTTTTAGCTTAATAAATACAGGAAAACAAGAGAGCGCCAAAGTGAGTGCGTGCTCTAGTTTTGTTCCTATCTCGATAAAGAATTCTCTGGGAATTAGCCTTGCTGCAACTTGCATGTGCTTTTAAATCCACGTGACCCTCCTTTTATTTACTTCACTGTCCACTTCAATAAGTGGAAAATATATAATCTCTCACACCTTAAAACAAACAGCAGCCTGTTTTATTTACATCATCCCAGTAAGACTCATTTGTCTGGTGAAAGTGAGGTCATACAATTCCAACTTTGCCCATGGCTAAATACTATCAAAGGATTAGAATAAAAATAATGTCATATGCATGCTATTAATGGGAAGTTCTGGTTTTATTTAAAGAATATTTTTAATAAATATGCAACAGAAAAGGTCACCAGTGGGGAAGATGAGAGCACCAGATTCTCTCCCCTCTCCTAGGAACTTCAGTTTGAAAGCAGCCCAAAATATTATGTGGAATAGATTTGGCAGGCAGACACTGATAAAACATATCATGTCCTCACCATGCAATCTGACGCACTGTACTTGGCAGCGTCTGCCTAGCAATAGACAAGAAATAAATTAGCACAGAGGCTAAATGACCCCAATCTTACTCAACAAATTTAGTTCCTTCATATACGGGTCGAGGTTACTGGCAGAAATGTTTGCACTTGAAATCTGCGTCCAACCAACTACATACATTATTTATGTGTGTTCTGGATATTGCAAAAGAAAACATCGTCTCTCATAAAAAGTTAATCAGTTACCAATTCCTAGATCTTCTGCATCTGCAACAATATACGCTGATAACCCGTTCTTTAATAACTACCTCACACTGCACTAAAAAAAAAAAAAAACAAAACACACCCAACCAAAAAAAAAAAACAAACCCAAAACACCAAACCAAAAAAACCCCAAAACAAACCAACAAAGACTCCCAATTTGTTTACTGCTTATTGTGTAAAATCCCATACCATAACATGTGATTTCTCGTTCTCCGTATCCCATGAATGATTGCAAGCACAGCTTTAAATGAAATGGTGAACTGCCATTATAAATGTGCAGGCACTTTTAAAACACAAGAGGGGACTAGGTACTATGTGTAAATATATATGAATAGAACTTATCTGACAAACTGGAATTAGTCTCTACTTGTAGCTCTGAAACTGCCAGAGAGACGATATGTAGCGTGATTAAGTTTGGGTGCTAGCTAAGAGCTCCCAACTATTGAAGGTGGAAAAGTAGCAAAATCAGGTAGTTAAACTGTAAATAGTCTAAACCTTACTGCACATTTTCTTAAATATCCTAAAGGCAACAAGTTTGCTAGAACCACACTGAAAGCTGCTGGGATTGCTAGAGGGCATGTTTGGAAAGACCACTCTCTCAAGGGTTACATTTAGGGAAGATTTAGTGGTAAGCACCAGCAAACTGCATCTGTCTTATCAGGCTCTGCTACTCTATCCGTTCTCTAGAAGTCCTCTGACCACCCTTTGAGTTAACAAACTTGTGTCCTTTCTGGAAAGAGCTCCAATGGACGCAAGCAGACCATGACATACGTACAATGCTAGTGCAGGTAACCATTTTGCTCCTCACCTTGCATAACCTCAATACTAAGAATGAAAGAGAGTGTCTTTTGTACTTTGGAGCTCGTATGCACTTCTCATCGTTTCACACTGAAGCTAAACAAGTAGTAATGCGCCCTTCAATGACCTGCACCTTTAACCTGGTCAAGAGTACCATGAGATAAGAGGGCACAATTCCATGAAAGACAATCAATCAATTTCATAAAATCCTGTAGTTACTTGATCTACATTTTTCTAGCAACTCTAGTGAAAATTGGAATCCCCTGTAAACCATAACGTTTTTGCTAAATCCAGGAACCTTAGCTCTGTACTTCCAAATTTTCAGACAAAGTTATCATATCATAAATCTTCACTTCCCAACTAGTTAGTTCAAGGTGATAGGTATGCTAATCATCCCTTGCGTGTCTTTTTTCAAACAACAAAACAAATGTCATAAAAATTTAGACATAATTTTTCCATGCTATCTTACAGCATCATTTCCAATTACCATGTTAAACAGTGTCAAACAAGTCAGACAGTTGGTGAGTTTACAGGCTAACATTGCTCCCTGCGCACAGGGAGTTCAGAAAAGATAGTATTGCTCTGCAGACCTGATCTGTGGGTGTATGGCAGGTCCAACGTCTTCTGAAGACAAGGTTACAGGGTGGGCACTGACTGTTCTAGTGCTGCTGTAGATTTGACATAGCCTAGTTTTGCTGAACTACTGCTCACAGAGTTGTAAGCATTGGCAAAGATGCTTTTACAATCATTTTGCCATTAGCACCCTTGTATCAACATTTACCATGTTTCGTTTAAAGGATTAAAAACCCCCACACCCAAACTATTGACATTTAGCTAGTTATTGACAAGTCTGACACCTGCTCTCAGATCTAATTCCACACAGCCCCCCTTTGCATAGGAGATTCTTTAAAAAAATACTGTCAGGAGGGGAAGAAGCAGGGAGAAGCTTATCTTCTTTGCTACAGCCAATCCTTTTGTTGTAAGGATTTTGACACAGATAAGGACTTTACTAGCTCTACTGGGAATTAAACAAATTGACTCTAATAGGTTTTAATGTATAATGATTAGCTCATTTATAAAAGATTCTACCCAATCCTCAATTATTCAGATATGGGTCAAGATCAAGGGAGTACATCAAAACAAATCCTGCACCTGCAGAAGAATTCAGATGTTAATTAAATGACAAACAGATCGATGGACTCTAACCTCATACAGAGATGTAGGAAGAAGCATATTAGAATTCAGGAGAGGTGGGACATCACCACTCCCTGTAACGCTATTTCAAGTAGTGTCAGCTGCTTATAAAGCGCTTGCTGCTTTTTCCTTTACCAGGCTGCATTAAATAGAATCATGGATCATGATCCACGATTCACAGCCTGTCATAGGTGGGTGACATTTAACTCTCAAGAAAACATTAATATAAGCAGTTGAGCTATAGATTGATAAATGGATCTTATGCAGAAAAATTGAAAGAAAATTCATCACAGCACGTGTGTCACATAACATGCCATTAGGTTGAGATTCACATACTGGGTTAAGCTCGAGATTCAGCCCACAAGAAATGGCTCAACAGGTCAGAGTTTATTGGCTTCATATTAGTCTTTCACTCATTTGTTCATTGAGTTAAAGTAAAATATTTGAAATGGAAGAATATAAATCTTGAATAGAAGAAATTTAAGCAGAAAGGATATCAATAATAACAATACTGATCTTGTTTGGTTCCTTGATAACTAAAAAAATTAAACCTGAGATGTAATTTCACCTTCCAGATAGTCTGCACTTCCTTTCCTTTAGCTATTTGTTTTGATTTGGAAAGGACCAAAGTTTTGTCTTTTCTAGTAAGAGACACATCACTTAAAATCTGAATTGCCTTTCCATATTAAAAAAAAAAATTCACTGATTCTGATGCTGTTGCCCAATAGTCTTCAAATATCTTAACAAAAGATGAAATAAGTTATTAAAATGTGTAAATAAAGTTACATGCAAATTAAAGTTATGACTCTCTTTCAAGTCCCAGGTCATCTTTCTCTGGGCATCTGACTTGCTTATGGATGCACACACACTAAAAAACATTTAACTCCATTGGAAGTAGCAATGGGCCATGTTTGCTATGGCAAAAATTGACATAATTATTAATCTCAAAGGGCATTATCCCATTTTTTAACATCTTAGTAGCAAGACTGGGGCAGAAAAGTGATAAAAATCTTGAACAACGAGCATCGCAAGCAGCTGTACAGCTGTTTCAGCCAGTCGCTGCCAGAGCTTCCCAGCTGTGGTGCCACGGAGCTGCACGGCACTCCCACACTGAACAGCACCATCACATAGACACTGCCGCGCTACCCCCGATTTTCATGGCAGCCCAGCTCAGTGCACAGTGGGAGTTTGTTGGCTACAAAGCACTTGACCCCAGAAGCCTTGAGGCTTTCAGCAATACCAAGCTGTACAGTAAAAAAAAAATTAGGAAGGGCTCAAGCCTCTCCTATATTTAATTTTTCAGAAAACATATTATTTGTGAAATGTGAACGTTTCACAATGAAGATCTATCTTGTACAAAAAAACCCCACCGCACCAAAAAGCCAACACATAAGGACTTTTCCCCATGAGGCTGAAAGGTACCCTGAACATCATCCGGAACATCCACCTGGAGATGCCGTGACTCAGAAGAGCACAGCCAAAGCAGCTCGCCCTCTGCTCCACTGATGCCTTACACCTGGACTCAACACCAAACCCTGGAACACCTTCTAATTCCATTAATTAGTACTGTATCATCAATAATTTTAAAAAAATAGTTTTAGGTTTGTCATAATATAAGTATAAAAGATCACCTAAGGGCATAAAATCTAAAAAATACTTTAAAAAAATTAGTATTTAAATTTTCTGCAGTTAGCAAATGCCATCTCCCTTGTCTGATGGATACATAACACTCCCTAAAAACGTGTCTTTTACACCATTAATTTTAACCTGTGCTAAGGTTGTACAAGGGACTTTGTCTAATCATGCTGGACTACCGGTTGGAATAAAGAAATAAAGGATCTGCTCCCATAGATCTATGAAGCAGGACTAACTTATCAATGAGAAAATAATCCAAGCAAAACGTCAATGTAAATGCAAGGTTCTCCTACTGCCAGCACATGCTGGCTGCATCTCCCTAAGAACAGGAACATTAAGATGCCTTTGTGCCACATCCTAAGTTACACAAAGGCCATTTATTGCACTTCAGCAACAAAAGAGGGGAGCTGGACAGAACAGACCACCACAAGAGCAAGAGAGAAACAACCCTCAGGCCTTGATAACTTCTGAGCCTTGTTTCATACCAAAATGAAGCTTCACAGTGAATTCCAAAATAAAGGAGAAATGTGGAAAACGGTTTTTATAAATACATATCTTGTGCTAAACCACAGATGTGGTTACTCATGGTATTTCACTCATTATAGGATAGATAGATAGACAAAATACAGCTTAGCTTGCCTATATAATCAATAGAGCTTCTAGAGATTGATGAAGAACATGTATTGATGGTATGAGAAGCACCGCTCCTAGCTCAGGTAGGTAGGTAAAACCTGCCATCCCACACCCGCTCACACCCTAAAGCCAGCTGACACTCTCACCAAGCACATACTCCTTGTGGGATTTTTGAGAACCACGGAGATGTGAAGCTAAATAGAATTTCAGGAAACTGTCTTTTTTTTTTCTAGTCATATTTCATAGCAATGAGCAGCTTTTCAAGCAGTATTTTCCACAGTTTAGTTTCTTCATTGAGTAAATGTTTACTCAGATGTTATTTTCAACTGGGATGCTACTTTAACTGTGATACATCTCAGATGTAATACTTCTTTAGTGACAGGATCAACCCTGTGCATCCTGAAGTGAAACAGAATGCTATATACATCTCTGAAAATCCAATTAAGCCTCAGTGAGGCACTAGACTTTGCTAAATCATGTTTTTCTCCTTCATGTTTTACAATAGAAGATCATTGTTCCTATCGAAAGCAGACTTGTATCTCCATCGACCCAGCAGGCCTGCACGAGAAACCTAAATTGCCTCATAACCAGCTCATGACCTCACCGCCTTTTAATTATGTGGGTTTCCCTGTAGCCTTTAGTTAACGTAGACATGTGGGGCAGGAAAGGGGGAGTCTACAACCCACATAGAAGAAATACAGACAGACTGTGTGCTTGAACGTACAGATCTTGTATCTTCTGAAATGTGAACGCTACATAAATTCAATAGTGCTTATTTTCAAACTGCGGTACTCCAGTTGCTAGCCAAGAACAGCGTAATTACACCACCTCTGCTGTGACTACAGTCTCCTGCACACACACCTAAGCACACCTGAGCCTCAGTAGATCACACAGCAGCAGCAGAGGAAGAAACACCTGAAAGGAAAATATTTGAGCAACTAGCTCACACTGAGCATTCTGGGGCTGCAACACAGCCAGGATGCTCTTGGCATGGTGAAATCCCACCCAAGTCTTCAGAAGGGCACTGAAAGTCTCTCTGACTACTTTACTTTCTAATAGAAGGTGTTGGTATTTCTTTTCAGCCTTAGATTCAGACCCAACTATCTTAATTTAAGACAAGTACATGCATGGATTGGTAAGCCCAAACAAAGTACTGTATTTAAATGAGAATACTCACTAGCCACAAAGGCTTTTTGCTAAATTAGGCTTGTTTATGGCAAGTTTCACTTCTGTTCTCTCATTATCTAGACTTCTTAGCAATCTGTTTATTTTTGTCACTTAAAAATCATTTTTTTTCCTCTATACTTCCAAAGTAACAGAGGCACACATCAAAGGAACATTTTAACTTTCCACAGCATTCTTCTGGCAGTTCAATGACTATTCTAGTCTAGTTTCATTGATGTTCCTTTGATTCCTCTGGAAATACTAAAGCAGAAACTTAAGAATCTGGTTTTTGCTTTCAAATTGCCCTTGTCAGCATTCTTCAAGAATAGGCCTGAAAAGTCAAATAAGTCTACAGGTAACTGCCTTAAAAACAGACCAAAATTTCTCATGTGTACTTCCCATTTATCCTTTTACAATGGCTGAAGTCTTACACCTTAATGCTTTTGGTTAGTTTGCAATGTTGTCCTGTTGTATCTGTATTTAACAAATATTTTGTACAAAAAACAATTAGTAAATACCTTTAGTGATCCAAGAGGTCAAATATTTTTTCTCCCCATTAGGCCCTAGAGAAGGGCATCCCTTATTCCCATCAAAATCACTCTTAGGTCAAGTGTTCCTCACTTCCTTGCCGTGTGTGCCACACTCACTACTGGGAGTAACTTCAGTTCCCCTGCTGTGTTTCCCAGTTGGAGGATGTTCTGCTAACCATGGACAGATAGCCCCCTCTGCCAGCAAGTGGTAGAAACTCTCCCTGCATTTAATATATATATATATCTTTTTTTTAATTGCAAAACCATCACCTACATTTTTAAGTTATTATTATTTTTGAAATGAACATTAATTTTCTCAATCTTTTGTTGAGATCCTTTATTCCCAAAAAGTTCTAAAACATTTTGCTTACATCTGTTCCCTAAGCTGGGGCAACTGCTGTTCTGAAAACATGCTCACAGGATTTCAGCTGTTTGTGCCATGCAAGGTGGCTCTCACAGAGCACCAGTGGTGAAAGGATTCTTACAGCTTTCCCTGTCCCAAATGCAGGCATAATATTTAAACAAAGCTGCAGACGCATCAATAATGAAAATCTGGTGAACCACTTACTCTTGACTCTTATAGGAATGTTGAATACAGAATATCCATTAGTTTCCTGACAACATGGATTATTTATAGGCAAGTCTGATAGCACCACCTATTATTAAGATTGCTCAATACTTCTTATTATATGACCCCTGGTTTCAGTCTTTTTATACCTTTGCCACCTGGGATAAATATTGCATACTGATGTCCGCCTTCAACAATTCTTGTTGAAAGTTCAACCCTTCAAGGAATGAAATTGAGAAATACAATGGTTTTGTCCATGTTTTACAAGAATCTGGGAACCTTACTAGAATTTTTTGTTATCCCTTATTCTGCAGGAACTTGAACTTTGACAGAACAGAGACTGTTTTGTATTTGCGTGTAAGAAAATCCCCCAAATTCAGTCAAGTTACAAGCACCTGAAGGGAAAGAGAAAACAAAAACAAAACCAAAAAACCAAACAAACAAAAAAACCCCAAAAAACCCACAAAAAAAAAAAAAAAAAACCAAAAAACCAAAAACAAAACAAAAAAAAAAACCACAAACCCATGAAACAACATTTTTCATATGAATATCAGGAAAAAAAGCCCAAAAAAAACCCAAAAACAGAATACTGAAGACCTCACTGCCAGTGAAGAGTTGTTATTTATATATGAATCATTCCCACCTAATAGGCTTACATGTTCTAGCCCAAGGCTGGGGGAGCAGGGAAGGGTTGGGAAAGCTTGGGGTTTTTCCTGGAACAGTTGTCCCTTGGTGTCCAAAAGAAACAAGTTAACGTAGCACTGGACTTGAGCACATTGCCTGAGACAGAGCAGTGTTGCACTACTAACGCTGCCTCTGTTTTCAGTGAGTATGTCAATTTATCTACTGACAGAAGAAGTGATCCGTATATATACACACCCCATAGACTAACTGCTAGAACATGCTAAGAGCCAAATACCACAGCACTCGAACATTTACTTCAAATGCAAATGCAACCTCCAAAGAAAGCTCCAGCACAGTAAAAGGGTTAAACAGTTTTCTTCTTAGCTGCTATCTTTCACTCCGTTTCCAAGAGTTGGGCAAATAGACCTGAGCAGAAGAATTAGACAGAAAGTCAACACAGCCCCAAACATGCCAAACTTCTGGGTAGCTTAGCCAGTACATGCCTATACATGCATGAGCAGCATGGAAGAAAACTGGGGATGCAAAGGCATGTGCAGTAGTTTCTATATCACACCAGGGTGATAGTAATCTACAGAGAAAAGACCAGCCTGCTGCTCCCATTCAGGGGAGTAGTGAGGTCACTTTTGCAATGCAGTTGGCCTTTACTGGCCTGCTGCCTATGCTGGAGTCATCCAGCTGTCAGAGCACCATGCTGCTCCTGCTGCAGCCTTGCATTGCTGCCAACTCCTGAACTACTGGAAAATTACTCGACAAAACAACATGTGGATAAAAAAAAAGAGAATCCCAGAATTTCCCCCCATCACAGATGAAAAGGAATATTCCATTGCTATCTGTGTTCTCGACAAAAGACAATAAAGACTAAAGAAATTAAATTAACTCACATTACCTCATTTGGGAATCATAGGTTTTAATAGCTTTTATGTTAGATGAAAAAAGTGAAGTTCCAGAAGACTGTCACAGGCCAACTAAAGAAATATGAAAGTTTGCACTAAACGAACGAACGCGCTAGTATGCTGGACTTCATTGCTTCTGCTATTTTCCTCTGTCCGGTTTCATTCCAAGTGGAAACTTAGTTTTCAGCATTTCCCAAGGATTTTATAAACTAGCAGAGCTTAAAGTAGGGAATGGAATACATGCCTCAGGCAATACAGCCTGAACTTAGTGTTTGTAAAAAATCCCGACAGTGAAGTTTGATTCTCAAACTAAAATAGCCCAAAGACTGAGATTTGTAAGTCAGCTTGGGTTAGTTTGTTTTTAAGGCTGCGCGCCGATATCGAACTTCAGTGGAAAAATGAACAATTAAATGATGTTTCTCTTAAGAATGTACAACTCTAAGAAAATTCTACCAGCCTGAGATTTCATCCAAATTGTATCCTTTTTAGAAAACAATCACAACTATTCTTTTAAAAAAAAAAAAAGAAAAAAGCATTTCTACTATATTATTTCTCATCATTTCTGCAAGTTTGCTACAGAACATTTAGGAATGTTTCTATATCTTTCATGACCTTTCTATGTCTTCATCTTTAAAACTCTCTTGCGTAGTAAACAGAGACAAACCCAAAAGCCCTGATAAAAAGTTTTACCTTCTAAATGGGTCCAACAAGAGGAAGTCATTCATGTTTAGGCTTCTATTCCTTAGTTGATCTTTTACCAGACCCTGAACTCTAACAAGAGAAACAGTCTACTTTTTACACACTGCCATTTTTATTGTCAAAAATTCACAGAATAATAAAGGCTCAAAACCATTCTTCAGAAAGATTTCAATGTTTTTAACAGTTTCAACAAAAAAATCCAACAGATGTTGGTGCTAGACAGCTAAACGACAGAGGCAGCTACTACCAGACAACTTACAATCAAGACATCAGGCATGACACAGACAAACAAGGGTGGAAAAGAAGCAAGGTAGAAATGAAAAATAAAGCAACTAAAGTCAGATGAAGATATCCTTGGTCAATGATTTTTTGCATAAGCCATTTTAGGGGAAGCTGGTAAATGCTCTATCCTAATAACAGTACCTCTAGCTTCTTAAGTAAATATGTAGCATAAACACATTCACAATCACACCCGCACTGCACAGCAGGTATGAACCAATTTCCAGGAAGAAGAATAGAACACAGTAGAAAAGTTAGGTTGAGTTGGAGCATTTTGAGTTCCTCCTTCACGCACACATTCTCTTACAGCTTTACCTAGCATCTCTCACATACGTACATGTTGTCATTGTACTATCAAACTATCTTACTGAGCTGGGAACACACCAAAAAAAAATTAAATAAATTTTAAAAAAGCAGAATGTCTGGATAGTCTTATCACAGGCCACATACAGGATAGTACAGAAAACATTAAGTAAGTTCCCCGGACAAAAGCGTATGAACAGAATGGTCAAAACAAAACAAAAATCAATGAAGTCATAAGCAGACTTTTCAAATCTCCCGTGCTACTGGCAGCTCAGAGAAGTTTTTCACAAACTCTTTGTGACACTTCCAAGTCTCTTTTCAGAAATATACCTAGGCATAGGGTGGAAATTCAGTCAGGATCTCTGGAGCAGCGTGGAAAGGACAAATAGAAAGGTAGCCGTGGAAGCCTACAGAGAGTGTGAAGTAGAATTCAGTAGAAGGAAAGCTTCAGATTTAGCATACCTTGATAAATAACTCCTGTCATATACAATATGCCTTTATATCTTTTATATACATAGGAAGTTTACATATTAATGTTTGCATGATGGTAAATCGGAGGACTGCTTCATTAGATTTGAAGGAGCACTTCTCCTCAGGCCAGGCCTCTGGTTTGACTCAGATTGAATTACAAAGCTAAACAGAACAGGAAGGATCTGTGCTCCTAATTCTGTTTGATAGATCTCTTTGTCATTTTCAGATGCCAGATTGAAGATAGCCGCCTCTTCCTTGGCAAAGAACAGCGCTTTTAAGCTCCAGGCTGTCAGAGAGAGCAAGCGCCTACAGTATGTGCACAGACTGACAGTTGCATTAAGATGTTTCCTGCCGTTTCTTTAAAAACTTATGGCAACCTGCTCATTATTAGCCTTCTGTAGTTGGAGGTAGTTAAATCAGGCAAGATGAAGTAGAAGTCACAGCTGAAGGTGCTCTGGGCTGTAGCACAGCATAGTAACCACACACCTCCACAGATGTGCTGACTGGGGAAGTCATCCTATGGGAATAGGAACAAGGTTTAGCAGAGATTATGCAGAACGATGGGAAAGAGTCTTCAGGAAATTAGTTTTCTCCCATTCTTTCTGAATCTGAGGGGATTCAAAGGCACCTCATTGTCATAATTGTTTCATGTTTAGTTATGATTATTGAAAGATCTCCTCCTAATTTGCTGTACAATTCTCAAATTGCTGATTAGGGAAAAAATAGGCAAAATGTGAAGGCAGATCTGAGAACATGTGGAGCCCATTAACAGAACAAATTCATGCCTTATTTTCTCTCATCCCTATTTAGTGTTTGTCAGGGGCTTTTGCTTTCTGCAATTTAGCAGGTGCAAGATGAACGGATATAAAACAGACTTAAGCCAATGTACATGCGTCCACACACAAAACTATCAGTTGAAGTAAATGCAACACCATCCTCACTATGGAACTACCGTACCTCA
Organism: Morus bassanus; assembly: GCA_031468815.1. Lineage (NCBI taxonomy): Eukaryota > Metazoa > Chordata > Aves > Suliformes > Sulidae > Morus > Morus bassanus. Next base: position 13,788,072 of record CM062583.1, read on the forward strand.
GACATACAGCTAAAAGCCTGCAAATTCTCTCCCCTACATAATGTTTTCTAATATACTAAGCAACAAAAAAAAAAATTGAGTAAACGTAACAAAGGCAGAAGGTTTCAGGAGTTTTCAGGGAGTTAGTAACTGACTGCTATTCTGCTTCAGCAGTAAGGGATGCACGGGTCCCCAAGGCTCGCTGGCAACGAAGCCTTAGAGACTTCTGATACACTATGACAATAGCAACATGTTGCTCTTGCACAAGACCTTTCTCCAAAGAGGGACACAAAGAAGAGAGGAAATATTAAATTTCATAGGCCCTCTAGAGGTAAGGTCAGTATTATTCCTATTTGACAAGATTTGTTTAACCTAAAAATTATTGAAATAATGAAACCTAGTCCTCACTGAGCGTTTTTTCCAAGGATCTTGAAACACTTCAGAGATGAAGTCCGGTATTTCTGTAGATACAGAGCCAGAAGCAGTTTGCCCAGGCTGAAGTTGAGAATCTAGTTATGATCCCCCTTGTTCAATTTTCTAGCCTCTATCCTTGACAAATCTAAGTGAATTTATTCCCTATGTCTTAATAAAGCCTTAATTTTTCCAAAGATGTATTTCTAATTCCTTAGGGCAATTATCATGCAACATTGATGACCTAGGAAAATAAGACTCATAATAAATAAGCCGCTCATATTTAAGAAACTACTTGTATAAGAACTAACACTACAACATTTTCAGCTGCTAAAGAATCTTCTTCACTTGTTTATTTCCAGTCCATCAGACTATTAACTGGCAATCAGGTTGGGAATTTGCAATGAGGGAGCAGAAGGAAGAAGGGATGAAAATCTTGCTGATCTGAAACAAGTCATTGTCTCAGGAAATTGCTTAGGAACAGCTGGAACATGCGGCCGCTCCAGTTTAAATCCAGAGGTGAGATTCTGTCCCTAAAAGTGGATAGACATGAAACAGGGCACATGAGCTAGACAAAGAGAGAAATAAGATCACATCTACCTTCCCGCTAGTACCACTTTTTCCAAATCCTCACCACTGCAATAGCAGTTCAGAAGGCTGCTCTAAGTTATGATTAACCTTTAATACATCACCTTGCCTTCAAGTTTGCTAACCTGAATATGTTCACTATCCAAGCTGATATCACAATGCAACTTGAGGACATTGAGGGGAAAAAAATATTTATCCTGAGGTTTCCCTTGCTTTCGCAGCTGAAAAATCATCAGCTCTAATGAGGAATCTAGAAAGACTCAGTAAATAGCCAGGATCTCACCAGCTGGGCCAGTCAGAAGCTTGAATTGTAACTTAGTAAACAAAAAAGTTTAAACAAACATAATTAAAATATTTATTTATTTGTTCCAAAGGGGCACTTAGAGAACAATACATAGAATGTCCATGAAGTGGAATAAATAATGTGAATAGATGATAATGGACAAATCCACAATAATCATCCACAAGCACCACCACGAGGGCTGGGGGGACTGGTGGCTGTGGTGGAGGCACACCAGCCACAGGGGGCTCAGCTGACAGAGCTTACGTGGCAGCAGGGCTTTGAGAAAATGCATGGAAACACTGGAGACCAAGACTGGCTGGGTGACCTCCAAAGGAAGGAAAAGATGGGCTTGTGCTCTGCAGAGTGATTTTGTTTAATGACTCCTTGATCCCTTCTTAGGCTTGGACCATTTGGAGAGGAGGTTGTTGGGGGGGGGGGGAGGGGGGGGGAATGGTGAAGTGCAAAGAATGTGTTGCAAAGGAGAATATTATTGGGAATCTGACCTTTCCTTTCTCCAAATCATTCGGTCATTTCAAATGAGGACAGTTGTATAATCTGGAAAAAACTGATTTAGATGAACCAATCTGTTCTGCCCTAATCTATTTGTGGTGATTTCAACTCTTGAAATACACATAATTACATCTTCAAGAAAAAAACCTCAGTAAGGTCAATCAGCCTCCTCTACAAGATCCTGAGTCTGTGATAGAGCATCTGAGATAACGCATCAAAAGCAAGCCCCAAGTTTCAGCTTTACACTTAGCTAGACCACTTTAAGACCCACAGTGCAACTGAGGTTTTTTCTTAGCTTTTTTCCTTTTAGTTAGTTTATCTGGATGGTTTTTGTAATCCGGCTGACCATGCGGCCACACACACATTTGTTTCTAGCACAAAGGAGGGAATATGTAGCTAGATGCAGGGGAATAGATAGAGGCAAACAATTATTAGTTTTCAGAAGAGAAATATCTAATTTAGATATTCTAGAAATTTGTTTTGACTCAAAATTTGTATGGGAAATTTTTAGACATTTATTTTCCTGACAGATCCTGGCACTTCACACAAACAGAAAGCAAAAGGCAGTATCATTTCACAGATCATAGCTAACCTTAGCATCTGCTGGACAAGTACATAACATTGGTCATTCGAGAAGACCAGGAAGGACTCTAATAGTTTACACGACAAGGTAAAAGACAGCAATTGTGTTTATTTTCCTAGTCCGCATATTTGTTCAGATCACATTATCCAAAGTAAGAGAATTCCTACATCTCCCATTAGAAATGCTGTTCATTTATATTCAACTAAAATACTATCTTTAACAATAGATCATATAGAGTATTACAGCATTGTGCTGTAGCCGGAGGGCCAAGGAACTGAACAAGCATAATTCCTACAGTAACTGGCATGGAAATTAGGCATATGTAATAATGCATATAGTGCATGGACAAGGACTAGATGAAATCATGTATTACATTACTGTTATCATTTGAAAAATATTTGATGTTTATGCCATTCATGTAAAAAATCCTGACTAGTAAAATAGCTTGTACCTTATACAATCTGAAACTTCATCCCTTAATCTGCCTTAAACTTTGTCACAATAGTTTCCTCAATGACTTAACCCCACTTGCTGTGAATTTAGTTATGATGAAAGCAAATAAAACTCTGCTTTTAAGTTGTGATTTTTTCCATTCCTTGCTGCTGCTAAATTTAAGACTGGCCAATTTTTCATTAGGCAAGACTCTTTATTCACAGCTGAAAAGTAGACAGAAATCCATATAGCTACTTGTGGTTTATTATTCAGACATCTTTGCAGACAAACCAGACAAGCTGTACTCCCTGGAAAATAAAGGCTATTTGGCTGTGATTAGTACCCATTTTCTTTAATAAGTGGTTCTTGTTTAAACTTGGCTCCACCTACTGTGACAGGAGTAACTGGGAGCCTTGCTATGGAGGGAATAGCAGATGTCACTTCTACACCAAATATTTTATTTCAGTGGGATTTGTATCTGCTGTGCAGTGCACAACTTCGTTTCTGATCACATTTTCCATTATTGCTTTTCCAGACTGAAATAATATACGATTTTAAAATTCATTTAGAAAAAGAAACAGAAACTGCTCTAGATGGAATTTGAAAAGTATAATCACTTAATGTATCAAAAGAAAGCGGGAATTCATTGGCTATGATATTTTCAATAATTTGGTAATCTGTTCTGCAAAGAGATTCACCACGTATTTCAGTGGAAAAGTACACATCTTTATTACAAGTTTTCTGTAATGTGCTAGTGCACTGGGATTTGGCATGCCTGCCTTTCTCATCTAATAAAAAAAAAGAGATGATTCATTGATAATTGAAATGATTCCTAAAGTAAATTGCAGCCTCTGCTGTGCTTTGGTATTTGTAAGCAGTAACTGGAAACTGTTGTGGTTTTGCCACAAAAGAAGATAATAATTATGTTTTAATTCAAATATGGCTGCACAGCACATCAGAGTTAGTGAGGGGCTTCGTGATACACGCACAAGCAAACACTTCACTCAAACATAACTACTGTCCTGTGAAAGCTGGCCACAGTACCGTACTAGTGAATGAAAAGACAAGAAAGTGCCATGTCCTGTGAGAAGAAAGTTGCCACTGGTACAGGAAGAAAGTCTGAATGGTCAAGAAAGGTTATCTTCACTTTTATTTGTCTCTATTTTGGTTTTCAAATCAGTCCTTGGGATTCTGGGTTTTGTCTATTGTTTACAGTACTAGTATTAAAGATTAAGAGAGGAGTTAGGAAACCAGTTCATTGTATTAAATGGAAGACATTAATTTGAGTAAGTGTAAGTGAAACGGCGCTTGCCAGCAGGAGGGAGAGAACTCCTGCACCATCAAATGCCACAAGAGAATCTTCTGCCAAACCCCTCCGAAAAGATATTATGTTAAAAGCACCGCATCATCAAAAGCTCACACTGGCAAATCATCACCCTCCCTTGAACCATTTCTGTCCCAAGGACACCTTCTTCTGCCCATGAAAGCAGTAGCTCTGTGTGTGTTAACCCCTTCACAGATGTCACCCGTTAAGCAGGAAGCAGACATCTCTCACAATGGGATACGGCATACCCTTAATTTCTAGATCGTGCTTTGATTGAGTAAGTTTCATTTAAAAACATACAAAACTATGGGGTTGCAATCAGTGCAATCTCAAAATATACGAAGCTTGCCCATTTATTCATGCTGAAGTTGGACCAGAATCAACACACCAGACTTGTTGAGATAAAATCTGATCCAACATCCAAGGTTTACAAGTGATATTTGTTATGTTTCTTCATTCTTCTGCTTAATCAAAAATCTTGACCATTCTGCATCTGGATTTGAATTTCAGGCATCTTTTACAGTTTCCAAACAAAGCTAATGGATGCTGCTGTGGCTCACATTAGCAATCACACCACATTAAAAAAATGCCCTTCAAGATTAAGTGCCTGAGCTAGAGGGCAGACTGCATCCCCCGTAAACTCAATTCCTTCTTCTCTTGATGAATGTCATCACTTTCTTTATTTCAGTTTTATACCATTATATCCACCTGATCGACTGAAGCCCATTTCAAACCAGATCATAACTGTGATCCATTTTTCTTATGGAACAGTGAAAATGAACATTATGAATTAAATTCAGACTGCATCACACTTTAAAAATGACCTAAACACATCCTGTTTTTCTCATTACCTTTTTCTCCTTTTCTTTCCAACCAGCACTTTTATGAAACATGATTTATCACAAACCAGAAACGTGGCATACCCAAAGTTGCCCAGAATGCGCAATGCAGTAAATCTCAGCCTGAATATAATCTATTTTTGCATTACCAGGCATGCACACCAGCTGCTGAACAGTGTGAGAGGTACATAAGGCCTACCTAAAACAAAAGGCTAATAATCCTGATCAAACTGAGTACTCGGGATTTTTTGTATCTTTAGCATTGATTTGGTGAAAGTAAGATCCCATTTTAAATACTTACTATATATAGAATTATGTACATGTATAAAAATGCATATTTTTCTTCTTTTGCTTGAAAATATTTGTGATGCTCACCAATGCAGACAATAAGGTAAAGATTTCCCGTATGACCATGCTAGCACCATGAGGAGAAAAAAAGAAAAATTAATGCCATGAAAGCCGGCTACGAAATGCAGAATCAGAGAACAATTTAGATTGGAAAAGGCCCCTGTCCGGTGGAGTTCTGAGTATTTCCGCAGATGGAGACTCTGCCACCTCTGCGGGCACCCGTGCTAATGTTGGCTATTTTCATTGAGATTTTTTTTTTTGGCAGTGGTGGTTATTTTTTTTTGGGGGGGGTGGGGGGGGGTTTGTTCCTTATTCTTTCACAGGATTTTCCCTTGTTGCCTCTCACCCAGCTCCATCTTCCCTGCACCCTCCCACTGGGTAGCTCCAGCCCTGCTGATGAGCTGGAGCAGCTCCCCAGCCCACCAGCAACGCCATACAGCTGGGCTGTCCACAACACCTGCACGGCTTAATCCATCCTCCAGCAATGTAGCAGTGGCTACGAAACATCTTGCAAGTCAGATACTCTTCTGCCTCCCTCTGCTTTTCTTTTACAGACAGTCCTCACTGTCAGCACCCAACCTGGTACAGATATTTGAATTTATTAATCTTGCAGGAGTAAGAAGAATTTATGTGGCACAGGCCCAGAAGTTCAAGCATATATCAGCTTCTGAATCTGAACCACGCGTTTGTATTGACAACTTCTAACAAGATTTAAATTATAAAAATTGGACTCCCTCCTAAGGATCTCATAGCATCTTTTTTGTAAAATCAACCCTAGAACGGAGACTATGATATAAATTAGTAGGAGTATGTTAAAGACTAGACCAGCAACTATTTCCAAACCTTGAAGAAAACATTTTATTAAAACCTCAATTTTTAAAATTGTTCAATAAAATCTTTATTTCTTTATCATTCTTGTTCAGGTTAGAGGCTCAGCTCCGACATTTTCTCTGTAGGAACTGCCTTTCCTCTTCCTACCTCAAATTTCATTATATCACAAGAGGCCAGATGCAGACCAGATGTTATCAGGCAAAAACCAACCCACTCTTTCAGGGAAGAACTTACGCCTGCTTCCTAAGGGACTGAATTTAGCTCCATAAGCTCTCACTGGCAAAAAAAAAATGATGGTGCAGTCTGCCCATCACAGCCAGACAGAACCGTCCTACTGCGGAGACACTGAGGAACATTGGATTTCCCGCAGCGGGAGCAATCTCCCCTGGATCTCCACGTGGTCAGCAGCATGCCATTAGAGCCACTTAGGATAACAAGCCCTGTATAAACAGATTATCTAACAGAATTTTTTTATCAAAATTGCTTCGTCTTCTATAATATACAGTTCTAATGTTGTTTTAGTACTGCAGAAAGTGAATAAAATTCTAGAAGAAGCAAACCTAAAAAAGTCTTTGAATAAATAATGTTTATTCTGAAAAATAATATTCCAATACATAACTCAGCCTTTGTAACTGTGACAGTAAGTATTTTATAGGTCTGGTATTTGGTAGTAAGGGAAGTACTAAGCCCATTAAAATATCTGCAGAACATAAGCAAGGATTTTGTACAACAGGAATTCCTATGAATTCTTCCAGCGAAAGAAGGAAGCTACAGCTTTCCATATGGTCCACCTGAACTGAACCAACCCTTGCAACATGTATTGCTGAAAACGAACTCAATTGCTAAAACAGCTGTACTCCAGCTTTCATTAATACAGCTACTTAAGTCAGTTGTACTGTTTTATCAGCATCCGCACAATACCTCAGTGGAAAACACAGGTCTATCCCCATTTCCTAAAATGGGCCAGCCTTAACCCATTTTCCGTGAGGCAGTGGGGAGATGCTCTCTCCTGGCAGACTGCGGGGTTCTCCTTGGCCCCACCACCGCTCCCATGCCAGCTCCGATGCCCTCGACCCGGCAAGCAGCAGCACCGCTTCCCCGTCAGCCAAACCTCATCTGCCCCTCGCCTAACCACGTCTGCACCAATACAGCTATTTGTGGGGTTGCAAAGCTAACAAAATAACCTAGTTTGAAAATAAACAGCTTGAGAGGGCAGTGAACTGCAGACTGTCAGCAGGAAAAGTGGCTGGGAAGCAGGAGAAGGGGATTTTTTCCTTTCACACCTGAGGAAATGTAAAACAAATCGATGCCTTCATGCTCTCTAAGTCAACCAAGCCCAGTTCAACAGAAATGGCTTAAAAAGAACTCATATTATCAACACCCCAGAGAAGAAATCTGTCTGCAGCTCTACCAAAAAGCACATAAACCGAGTGTTCCCTCTGTTCAAAGAGCAACTAAAGCCTTAAAATCCTGAAAGCCATAAAATTAAGAAGTAACAGTTAAAAATGTGATCCCAGAATTAAAATTCCGAGGTAATGTAAGTATATTTAGAATTGTGGCTAGCTTAAATAAATCACTTCAAATACCAGTACCTTAAATATACATTGTAATGTTGATCACAGGCTGTAAAGTAATATCATTAAAAGTCTTTTTGAAGCAATTCAAATCCTCAAACAAATGCAGATGCATTTGTCATTGGGGGGGGGGGGGGGGGGGGGGGGGTGTGCGAAATCAACTTTTGACCAGCATTTTTCAGATTTGCATCCACTTTGGCAAATTATTTTGTTTCAAAAAGGGGAAAATGACAAAGTTCTGCTGCAATATTTTCAAAATGACAAACTGAAGCATTGTTTCAAGGCCAAATTTACTAGAGTTTAAACGCTTGAAAATTATAAGAGTATAAAATACTCAGGTTTTGATTAAACATTTGAAATAAATATCCTCTTAGTTTTCATTACACCTTGCATTTTAAATCCTTTCATGTCAACATGAAAACTGTTTTATTAACGTTTTACTGGCAAGGAGAAAAGTTCCCAAATGATTATTTTCTAAATATAAGGAGGGGGTTATTTGCAGAATACTTGGCCAAAAATGATTCTTATGCTTCTCCCCCCGACACTGCCATTCAACCAAATTTTTCAACTTCCTGCATACTCAGATGATATCCCACAAACACACCATCAAAAATATAGAACACACCTTAATTTTAGGTGTTGATACAAATACAAATGTGTATTAAAGTATAACAAAATGACCTAACAGAAACAGAGGAAGCATAAAGCACTCTCAGATGTATCCAGTACTTTTATTTCTCTACAGTATGAAAGTAAGGCCAAGTCCATAAACTTTTATCCAGATGATGTTCTCAAATCAAGGGCAATTTTTTTCTTTAATTTCAACAGGAACAAGCCTAAAGCCGAACAAAATTAGAAATTATGGACTTGATGTAGATAAAATTATCTGGCAGCTGTTATGTGGAAAATTATAACAGATTATCACAGTGGTACCCAGTGGCCTTAAAATCCTTGAATTTATTAAAGCATTATGAGGAGATAAGAATTGCAGTTAAAGCCTTGAAAATTAAATTTAGACACAAGTAAACACTCGGTTGTTTGAGTCCCTATCATGTGGTCCCCACTCCTGTTCAAAACAGAAGGAAAAAAAAAAGAAAAAAAGAAAAATACTTACATCCACTTCTTGGATAGCGTAAATGGCCAAAGCTCCACAGAATCCAAAGAAACCACCCTGATGTATGCAGCTAGTGTAGAGCATTTCCATATGAAAAGTTATATTTGCTTTCTGAATGTTTTCATTTTTAATAAAAAGCTACAGTACAGGGTACTGTGTTCTTTGAGCTATCTTAAATCAACCAGATTTAGCCTTGTCTTATTTTATCAGTATGAAGATGAAATGTGGTATAAAATTAAAAATAAAAGCCCAAATAGAATTTGAAAAAAAAAAATAGAGCAGAGTTCATACATGTCCTACTAATAAAAATATGGGACAGAAAGCCCTTTTACGGCTCTCATTTCCACACATAGCTAATAAGGAACTCTCAGACAAAATAATTCTGTGTTCCACCACTCAAAGTAGAAAATCCCATTTTGCCATCCAGGCTACCGAGTGGTAGTCACCCATATGGCAGACAGCTGGGGAGGGTAATATCTTAAACAACTGCTGCAGAATTCACTAAACCTGACAGTCTTGTGTTCACACTATGTAAAACATGGAAGACAATTCTTTCTTTCCTTTGACTGTCTGCGTGGATTATAAATCCTTCATGGCAGCTTTTCTCTCAGAGTCTCTCCCTATGAAAAAATGTGCTCACACTGTAGGATAAGGCCTGCAAAACTGGTCAGGGCTTCTGGGCATCAAACTTTGGCTACTGAGATAAGCTGTGGCTACATTTATCTTCCTCATTGCAGATAATAAATGCAGATTCCTGTTAGAATGACTAGACATAGGCCTTTGCACGCATGTACCAGACAGGGGTGCTGCAGGTCCCCAAGAGCAAAGTTCTTTGACAAAAAACTTTAGGAAACAAAACCAAGCATGTGCAAAGTAAACATAACAGGCAGCTAACACCTAATGAAAAATTTGCCAGAAACACCAGAGAGAAAAGTATCCAGAGTCTATTTAATCCCAACAGTGATCTTTGCTAGGATTAGTCTAGGCCCCTATTATTTTACATGGTTGCCCTGTTTCTGTTCATTTCTGTCACCATGGATAGCAGAAGCCATGTGGCACCATTCTCATTGCCACGTCATTATCTGTTACAGCAGAAATACAGCAATAAGCAAACAAACAAACAAACACCCCTACTTTTTTTTTTTCCCCACTGACAACACCTCTACAGAGGGAGGCAAAAAACCACAGAAGAGCCCCCAAGCAATTTAGTCGATGAACATGACTGCTATCAGTTACCGCATTAGAAATGTTGTGGGAGGTTTCCTGGCCTGTTTGTAGATGCCTGCCTTTGTTTTTACAAGGTTCTCCTCCAAGAACAAAACACCAGCAAGCCTTGTGTCTCCCTGTAGAGCTGATTATATTAAATCATTTTATCTTACTGACGGAGGGGAGAGACAGGCTGGGCGTGATGAATGGCTATTGTTATACCCTACCTGACCACCCTGGCGCCCACCCAGGCATGCAGCCTGATGGCAATCAGGTAGCCTGACTCACATGATATTTGACAAAGGATAGGTCAAGATCCTCCCCATCTGTTATCAGGAAAAGCCTTCTGTCTACTTGCAGCAATACTGCAGTGAGGAATTTACCAATGAAAAAAATGCACAGAAATCAGACGTGCAATTTATAGGTTTCCCTGCTATTGTATTTACACAATTAAAAAAAGAAAAGGAAGCACTTGCATTAGAATAAATGGCAAGTCTCTTCTGTACAGCATAGCCCAGAGAACAGGCATGTTTAAAACAGACAGTATTCTTTATCATCGCCAACATAGTCAAATGCAAACCCCTACAGTTAGCCACCCAGATCTATGCTTAGCTGCCTCAATTATGAGCCTGCTATAAAACTTACATAGAACTGACACATGAGGAAAATTTTATAAAATACCATGGGACTTAATAACACAAATCCCTGTATTTGGCATAATATATCCCTGATATAAGCAGCTGCTGCTTGAAAACTCAGAAATGGGAGCATTTCTGTTGCGAGAGAAAAAATTCCAGGAACTGAAATACAGAACTGCACACAGGGAATTACTGATACACTAAGTAAAAACCTTCTCCTACCTCTAATAACATGAAACAAAATACAGAACGATAAGCAGTAAGTGCATCTGTAAGACCAAGCAATATTTTGGTTTTGGAGCTTCTGACCTGAATATCCAGGGGCATCTAATAAGTTTTTCAACTGCAACAATAACCCTGTACCCTTGTGGAAAAAGTACTGAAGTACTAAACTAGATCTTCAAACAGTCTAGAGGATGCACTTCCAATTATTCACATCACCTGAGATTCAAACAGATTATAAGAAGAGCACCTTCCACACTCAGGGGTAGAAATATATAATTATGGCGGTATATTAATCCTACTCAGTATGGAAACTGCATGCCTCCAGGCAACTTTTCTCACCTTCCCTAGGAAAAAGGGTAAAGATTTTGCTGCTCTCCCTGCATAGGCTTCATCATTTGTCAATTTACCAATTTTACCAGAAAGCAATTTATTACAATAATTAATATCCATTAATAATTTATTACAAAGGATTATCATTCATTCTTTTTCTGTCAAGAATAACTCTCTACAGATTAGGCAGGCACATACTTTCCTACTCTTAAAGCTGGCCTTGTTGCTAGGCAGCAAATAAGAACACCACCACACGCTTTGGAAGATCTCACCAAATAAATTATCATCTAATTTTTTTTGACCTGAGCCCAATACTGCTATGTCTCTTCAATAGTTTTGTGGGTGCTTTGGACTTCATTCATTTATAACTTGAGGGTCTCATTTTCTTTTTATTCCAGAAAGCCATATGCAACTATTTCCTGTCTCTGCAGGCCGAGGACAAAGCTGATCAGCTGCAGAGTTTTATTGCTAGTGAACTCAGCCAACAAGCAATGTCTGCTCATCAGCTGTATCATGCACAACCATAACCACACATAATGTCACTGGACAACTTTCAGCAAAGCTAAAATCCCCCTGGAAAGCACACAGCAGCCAGCAGGCCGAAAGGTACAGGACCTGAGCACAAACCTTGCTTCTTATAGCATCGCTGGATCGCCAAGAGCCTGATCCTCAAACCCTTGCAGTGCCAACAGCTGAATTTAGTAAAAGCTGGGGATGAAGACTGGACCTGATTTCAGTATATAATTGCACGGGTGCTTCCAGAAGTTACATATTGTAATTATACCACACCACATCATGTAGGTGTTTTCATATGTTGTAGCAGCGACTCAGGTACGGTATTGTAACTGTGCTCCAGTACGACAAATGGAGTAAATCATCCCTAGCGTGGAACTATAATGTGGCATGTCTGCAGAGTTCTCCAACACTGCCTTATTGCCCTTTACAAATTGCTAGACAGTTAAGAGACAAATAACTTCTGGCAAAGTCCACAACGATAGACAGTATGGCCATGAATTTCCCTGTCATTTGCTCCTGATCATCATGCAGTTTGGCTCAGTGAGAAGCAGCAGATTTCAATGAGGACCTTGAACACATACAGTTCCTCAAATTGGGCTTTTCTTTCTTTCATTTCTGTAGTTAAAGCTGAAGCCAACCCCCATGCTACACCAACAGAAACAGTGACATACTATTGAGAAAACTTCCCCTTTCCCACGCAATGCAATGCAAGGCACGCTATCACCACGGAATACTAGACAACAGTAGGTTTTGAGCATTGGTGCCACGCTTTGCATTTGTGCTGAGTGGACCATAGGTCCCCTCCAGATCTAAGAAGGTGTGTTCTACACCCACTTTGCACTTCATAGGTGAACACATAGTGCCTGAGGCAATGGAGAAGTGCAAATGCATACAAGCCAGTAAACATGCAAGACCTGAGAAACTTAAATAGGTAGGGGTAGGCAACCACAAGCAAATCGGTAGAACAGCTCTTGTCAATCCAAATTACTTAATATCAGAAAGTATTTTTGTTATACAATTAGAATTCATACACAAACTATAAATCTGCCCTTAATTACCATAACCCTGTGAAAAGACAATAGACTGATTATACAAACCTTTCTCCTAATATTTTCTACTGTAACAAAAACCTAAGGCCCATTTTATGTATCGTAAATCATATATGTCACTTCACAAACATCCTCGTAATTTTAGTGCCTTCAGCATGGCAATTTCTGAAGTTAGGGAAAGAAAATCACCATTTTTCAATTATGAACTGAGGTAACAGGATTTTGTATCCATGTTATATAGAAAATAGATAATTATAACAAAACAAGGAACCAAACATAGTCCCTCAATGTGTAGCTTTTTATCATCAAAATGTGTACAAGTTTAGAACATAGAATATGGCAACAAAAGGAAAAAATGCTTAAGACTAAGCACCCTCCGACTTTCCTTGGCAAAATAACTCCCCAATCAAATGCAACTAGGTTTCACTCTGCCATCAACATCTAACTGAAAAGATTGTTAAAAAATTCTACGTGTTCCTCTCCCATTCCTTCATTTCAGAGCAGATCAATTTGGGTAAAGTAAGATTTGTGAGAAGTGCAGATTCTTATCAGTGAAAGATCTCAAAAGATCATTTTCTAAGGTTCAGAAAAACAGTAACCAAAAAGTCGTCGTCATCATCTGCTCTGGCTCTAGAAACAGCAACAATCCAATGAAAAAGTCTACTGTGAAATTCCAATATTCACATAAAACAGAAATCCCAAAGCAGTTAGCTAGCGCGTCCCACAGCAATCAAATTAATCTGAGGTCACACTTCCCTGTTAAGCTCACTCTGGGGGACCTGCAGAGCACTGCAAAAAGAGCCTGGACCCCTTTTTTTCAGACCACCAGCTTCTGCTGCTTCTCTTGCATCAGGTTTGACAATCAAGTAGCTAGAGGACAAATCTGTTTAACAGAAAGCTGATCTGCCAGATACTAGCCCACCAAGAAATAATAATGAAAGAAGAGTTTTCTCTCTGTAGAAGGCCTCCTTGAAACTAGATATAACTGCTCCAGCACTAGAGTTGATGAAGGAGATTGCAAGAGTACACTCGGCCTCAGCAAAAGGTTTTTCACCACGGTGGTCCAGCTGAACTCCACTCAGTGGCAAAATTAAGTCACGCCTTGGAGGTATAGTCACTAAATCCGACATGAGGGGGACAGAAGAAATGAGTAACAGGAAGAAATACTGCTTAGCAGAAGGCCACAGTTATACCAGACACTGATACAAAACTATCCTCCAAGGTTACATCTGCCCAGCATTACAGCAATTCATACACCCAGCCTTGGCTGACTATTTCTTTGGTAACAGCAAAAAGAAGTTTCTGAATCAATGCTTATGAAGGTGGGCTTAGTGAAGAGTAAAATTGTAGCCCTCAGTTCTGCTAAAACCTTTCCATTATTTCATGTTTTGATTAATAACAGGACTGTGTTCTTATTAAAGTAGATGTTTATAGCTATTGCCAACAGTTTTTGAAAGGCTGCAATTCTCCTTCGCTTATGCTCTGCATGAGATGAGATTTTATGGCCACCGAGGTAGCTAATCATGCCCAGCTAGTGGACAGCAATGCAGTTTTCATGTCATTTATGCTCCCTTTTGCTCAATTCAGATGGGAACAAATCCATAACTTGAGATAAGGCAGCATCGGCCTGGCTAATAGTTGGTACAGATCCCAGACTTCAGCTGCCCCAAGAAGGCACGCTGTGAAAATCGGAAGCAAAACACTTTCAGATGGAAAGAATTGCATCCGCAGCTCTGACAGAATGCGTAAACAAGAACTGATGTATGCCTCTGATATAGAGAGCTTTTGCACTCATACAAAGGTTGCGTTAGTGCAACTGAGCAAGTCATACTGTACCTGTTCCGGGAATAGTGTCTGTATGGCAACAGTGCAAAGCAGCTACCACGGCCAACAGCACAGCATACGGTACGGTACACAGCTTATTATACTGTGCTTCGCAATAAGCATAAGCCTCCGAAAACAGCTTTCAACTTAAATAGCAGGTCCTGCATAACATCACTTTTTTTTTCTTCCGGAAAATAATTGTTGGTGGTTTATTCCTAGAATTGAGTTGCACTCACATAAAAGTAAAGTGAGGAAATGAAAAGTTCACAATTATTTTTGCTCAGAATCATGTCTCTTATAATGCGAGTCTTGATCTGGGATTCAGAAAATGCTCAAGTCAAATACAAAGCTGCACAATCAGGTGTATATTTAAAGTTTACTACTGTTTCTTGGGGCACTTCCCCCTAGGCAAAAAGGTTTCTAATTATGCTCTCAACCAAGGCTCACACATACTCTGCTTCTGGAGTGCTTTTCACTTTGCACTGATAGTCTTGGTCCCCAAGGGAGAATCATAGATAACTATTCCATCACGCGCAGCCCAACACTTAGCAAACATCAAATTACGATGCAGCCCAACCAAAGCAAGGGGAGTCAGGCAGCTCATGTGACACACAGCCACACACAGCCATAGCCAATGGCAACGTAGGCACACGTATAGCCCTTTATTCTTAAATAATAAACATATGTCCAAATATATCATTCATCACAGATATATATACATACTCAGCTATTGAAACGGCACATAATAATCTTGCTACTTATTTAAAGTACTAATTTATACATATTCTATCCACATGGAGTGGATCAAAACTTGTGTCACTACAAATGCATATTTAAAATGAGCTTTGACAATATGAATATCTAAATTACTACACCTCCCTCACACACCCAAAAAAAACCCCTCATTAAAAAAAATTAGTTCAAAATCTCCAAACAGGTTGTCTGGAATTTATATTACTCACTGCAAATGAAAAATACTATTATTCATTTATGGTCCTGACTCACACCATAAGATTTTAAGTCTGTAACATCCAACAGGCCCAAAATCTTCTGTTTCAGCAAACTGACGTACTGGTTAAATGCTTCAATGAACACATACGTGCTAATGAAAACAATGCTATGATAAATTAGTAATGTAATTTCAAAAGAAAATTGCCCAGCATTGACAGGAAATAAGTGCACATGTAATTGTCTAGCTTGCTTAGAAATTAGTCTGTGTGTCCAGTGTCTATTCCACAGCTAATAAGCAAGGCTTTTACCCCTTGGGTTGGCATGACTCTCACTAATGCTTAAAAAGCATGCTTCCTACTTCATCTATAGAATTTAATTTGCAAGGTATTTGATAACACAAGGCACAGGAAAAGTAAAATATACTATTCATATCTTTTTTTTCTGGATATATTATGTTTAAAAAAAAGTGAATTATTACAAGCCTAAGGTCTACACAGTGCTGGCTGTAACCAAATATTCCCTCTGAGGGATTTACAGGAGAACGTATGCTTTTGAAATAATCATATGTGCAAATAGTTGACAGAGACATGACAGTATACTATTCTGCCTTGTTGTTTTCCATGTATTAAGTTTAAGAACCCGAGTTTCTACAGGGAAAATACAAACCTGCAAAAAACTATACTTTAAATTACATGTTTTGATTCAATTCAACTTAAAGGTGAGGGAAAAACAGAAAAAAAACAAATACAGTGATAGACTACTCCCATATGATAAGACAGTGTGATTCAGTCTGTCCACACTACATCGCATCTGATGGCAGGCTCTCTGCTAGAGCTATAAACCATGCTAAGAGTGCTTTTAAGCTTACTTATACCGTGCCCCAACACAGTCATAAACTTTACCCACAGAAAATGCTCTTGACACAGTTGCATTTTGTACCTGCCTAATACCAAATTTCAAAAGGAAACTGTGGAAAAGACCCAAGAAATACAGAAACAGTCACTCATTTGCAGCCTGGGAAGATTCAGACGGTCCTGCTCTGTAGAAGACGACATCACGAAGTAAGGTCATAAAGTAGAGAGGTATGGCAGCCCATAAAAGAAACAGTGGTCCTCCAAGAATGTTAGGTCATACCAGAAATAATGGATAGAGGATAATTCATCAAAAATCATTCTAAAGATAATTGTGTAGTTACAGGATAACTGACAGCGTACAGTTACCAGTGGCAGAAAACCAAAGAGGAAATAAATGTTTAAATCACAGCCAAGCAACAGCGGTGATATTTGGCTGTGAAACACAGAGCTAAGCAGAGGACACAAAGTTTCAATCAGAAGATCCTCAAGGAGCTCAGCAGGACTAACAAGAGGCTCCCAAGAAAATAGCAGACAAAACGTACCATTGACACACGCCCAGCCGACAGAACAGAGGAGGACACCAGCTCTTTTGCAATTCCAGGTACCTTACTGGTTTCTACATTAATTTACGACCCAGAATAGAGGCATAACACCAGACCAATAGCTCAGCAAAAACCTTTCTTCTGTATCCAGATATAATCAAGAAGCAAAGTAAGCAATAAGAAAATAAGACTGGAATATCAAGTTTTGGAGAATGGAAAATTATTATTATGGTCTCCTAATGCTAAGTCCTCATGCTGCTTAAACAGATTTCTGGCATGCTTTAGTCAAAGTAACTGCAAATATTAGTCTATGCGTTTCATAGCATTTGTTCAGGAACAAAAGGACATTCAATAAAACTGAAAATATAGTAAGTAGTAGTTCTCTGAAAACTCCAAATAAATCCAGAGACCCCACTGATGAAAAACACCAGCTGACCAAAAAAAAAAAAAAAGAATTGCAAACTTCGAGATCTTTCAGAATGGTTACATTTATTTGAATAGTGTCTATTTACCAGTATGCTTCATACCAATGCCTTAACAAATACAAATTTTCAGTTTACTCCATGCTTCAGAGTTTAGGAAAAGGTAGTTCTAGAGCATTATTATTATTTCTTAATGGAAATCAGTTTTTCAACCACTTAAAGTTAGCTCCGGTTAACAATACAGCTTGCTAAGTTTCAACAAACCTCAAAATCTATCTAAGATTTCTACTGGCTCAGAAAACCCAAGCCACCACCACAACACAAAAATCAAAGCAAACAAACAAACAAACCACCAACACACACACACACACCCGGGATCTTTAAGTTTCCAGCAGTTATCTCATTTTCTCTTTTACTTGTTTTAAGCAGGCTTTATTTTTTATTTATTTATAATACTTAGTTTTGCACCATCTAGAGTAGAAAGCTGTCACAAGATATTCAGATTATTTTAGACTAATATGCCCAAAATTAAGATCTGGATGCATGTTCACAAAATACAGAGACTTTAAACAGATTAAAATGCATCCAAACTAATAATTCTTCTCCTGTGAATTATTTCTGTGGCCAAAATGTTTTATGTTCCATTCCTATGTATTTCCTAATCCTTTATGATCTATTTTGCCCCAGCAGAGCACAGATGTTTTGCCGAGATCTAATGCAAATAGATCTCACAAAATATGACTACTGTGAATTAGTAGGTCAACATAACAAGAAAATGTAGACAACACATTATAAAACCTATTGCAGATAATATCCAACCACAGTTCTAACCTGTGTTTTTGCTACATGACTTCCGGGAGCATCTCTAGATCAATTAGCATTTGCATTATCATTTCAGGAAGTGATATATAACCCTGGCCGCATTTTGAGCTATCTCTTGGAAAGCCTACATTCAGACCTTTTATCCCTCTGTCAACTCAAATTTGTCTGCTCATGAAGTTACTGGAAAGAATGACTCAACATTAATTTAAATTACAGCAGAGTAAAAGTCCATTCATAAACATTGCTTCTGACAGACTTCACTTTGCTTCTTGAAGTTGACCTTGATTAACCAGTACATGCACTATGCTCCAAAGGAAAAGTATCAAGACCTTGCAACATTGCTTTAACTTAATACACAGTCTTTCAGAAGAAAAAGAAAAAAATGCCATTTTTTCCACATTAAAAAAAATTTCAAACCAAAATTTCGTTATATTAAGGCAATTTCCAGTAATCATGCCATCTCCCTAATATCCTTCTGTGTAATCACCTAAGGAGTACTGGAGATGCACTAAAGACAAGATTTCATTCATTTTGAGGCGCATCTGATTGAATCTTAAAAGACCAGTATCAGGGTTTTTTTTCTTTGTAAATGCTTGCAGAAATGTATCAGATCAGATTTCAAGCATTCATAAATTATTTAAATCCTAATATAAACATAGCTTGATGGAAGTCAAGTTGTTATAAGAATCGGTTTAAAAGATATACAGTACACTGCTCCCTGAAATGTAAAAGAATGCTGAAAAGCGCATAATACACATACAACATGCACTATATAGACAGAAGATTCCCACAAAATGAACAAAAAGTCTTTCCATGTGCAATTAATGATGGGCTAGCAGATGGTGAGTAAGTAAGGTTAGTTTTCCTGTACCATTAGCATCTTCTCCCCGATTGTCATAGTGCCTCAGGGTCCCTTGAGCATTTAACAACCACCCAGTAAGATAAGGTGAGGAACACAAGGGGAGACTAAAGTCCAAGTCTGAAAGTATCTAGGAGCAAAAGGATCATTGATTACTAAAGTCAGGGGGGCTCAGGCTTTTAGTTCTTTGGAGAATCAGGCCTAAATGATTTTTCCAAAGTGGTAAAGAAAGTTTAAGGGAACGAACACCCACCACTGTCTTCTGTGCCAGCCTGCACAACCACCCCTTGGTTTCTTGTTTCATTTTGTCTTCATCTTTTGAAGTGCCACAGCTGCCAGATGATGAAGCTAAGCACACCTCTTCCAAACAGAAAGTCATGGGGACAATTTTGGCGGGATTGTCAACTACAAAAATTCACTTTACTCTGTCCTAGTGTACGGAGCAGGATAAATACTGCTTAGACTATCTGTAAAAGGCAGTTCAAAGAAGGCCACCAACTTTGAAGAGCCGTCAACTTTTTAAAAACAAATATGACCTCAGATACCATGTTGTCTTCATGGTTTGACTTGTCAAGTTATTCACATCACAGCTAGTTATCTGCAATGGATTATGTACTGTAGCCTCGACCAGGGTAGCCAGATTATAAGAAAAGAGGCTTTTAATGCCAACCATGAGACAATCCCCCCTGGAGCCATAGTGGTACTGTACCACTAAGTACTATGTTTAGTTTCTGCCCAAAATGTTCAGATACCTTGCAGCTGTTGGAGCTGGTTTTAAAATAAATAACACATAGGTTACTTTAATTAAAAACTGAATACAAGGTGTTCTCACAAGCCTATATGAAATCAAAACCACTAGAGAACAAGGACAATATGCTGCTGAGCTAATTGCAAATAGATCTAAAAAGCCCTTTGTTCTAATTTAGCGATAAAATCTATTTCCCAAGCCTCCAAGTTTCAGTCAGGTGATATTTTCTGTTGAGATATTTCCTCTGTGTAAAACCAATAGTCACTAAAAGCAATTACTGGTATTGAGGAGCGGTGGAAGAGCCTGCTGTGGTTCAGGCTCTCTCTCTCGTGGTGGACTGGGTGCTTGCTCTGGAAGGGGTTAAGCCCCACTGCTGTGAATGAGCTGGAGCCCAGTGCATATTTTGACTCCAGCAGCAGAGAACAGCTGTCCACCAAAAACATTTAAGAAACCTGCTAATCCCACACCTACACAGCAAATTAAGCCTCCAGATTGAATACAATCCTCCACAAGACGCTGGAGTTGGCAGCATGGGCCCTGCACCCACCCCCACCCCCCCCCCCCCAGTAGTTTCTATGGCTCCAGTTGCTCCTCAGAGAGCTCCCACACCTGCTTTGTCCTTCCCCAGGGCCCCTTCCCGCACAACCGTGCTGACAGTCCCAGCTTCCCCAGGCACTCTCCCTTGGAGGCCCTGGTGCACCGCGGGGCCGGCAGGGCAGGGCCGGCACGGGCCTGGCAGCCAGGGCCTGCCCCACCGCCCCAGCCAGGGAGCAGGGCAGCCCCAGGCCCCAGCACCTCCCTGGGGACAGGCCGAGGCCAGGCCAGCGGCCCACCAGTGGGCCTAGCTCGGCAGGGCCCCTGCTTCTCTCTCTTGGCATCCCTCCGCCAGTGTTGCCGTCCTAACTTAATTCACTGTGACTACTCAGGTCTAAAAGTTGTAGCAGAGGCACGGACTCCTGCCCAGAGCTGAGCCAAGAGCAGCCTCCCCTTGCTCTGGCTGTGGAAGGAAACCCTCGGGGAAGCAATCATGCAAAGGGCCATAAAGCTTCCTGGCGCTTCCACCTTTCTCGATTGCATCATTTGGCTGGTTTATGGCATGAGCATAGACAATGTGCCCTATTGTAAGGAGTAGGTTAGGTTTTCCTGCCTATCTGATATCCACCATTTTCTATCCACGTGATTCTCCTCCACCACCTTCTCTCGATCTGAAGATTGGCACCACTACTCTGCAAATAAACTTATTTTCTTACAGCCTAGAATTTAGCTCCTACACAGAGTCAACTGAACGGTGTTTTTTGTTTCTAAAAAGCATCCTAATGGCCTCATAGAAAGCACCTTTCACTCCAGGCAGTTTGCAATCCAGCTGTCACAGGATGCCATCGGTTTTCTAGCACTCCTCATGCTCCTAAAATGCCTGCTTTATCAAGGCAGTACCCACCCCCTTACGGCATCTTAGTTCATCTGCCCTTAAAATATTCATGGGCAGAAAGATAAAACTTATTTTTCTGTAAGTACTCATTTTTTAATTCCTGGTGTAATTCCTTGCTGATTACTCAGACACTTTGCCCGTGATCTATTTTCTGCATCTATTTTAGATCCATTATGTATTCTGCTTTTTGTGGGGACTAGAGCTACCAACACCCTTAACAGAGACCTCTATCCAATCTTCACACTCTTTGACTCTAATTGGCTTTCTGCCAGCCAGCAGCCACACCACAAGAACTGACTTTTTACCGTGAAATATCTCGATTCACTTCAGGTAATTCAACCTGAGAATATAAATGCCTCTTTGAACAATTCAGCAACTATAATGTAAATATCTTAATTAGTCAATCTATGGAGGATTTTCCTTCAGTTTGTTTAAGGGAGTATGTTGGAAGGTGAATCCCTTCGGCAATGTATTTTAAAAACATTGATTGCTGAGCCGCAATGTTTTCTTCCTAAGGGATACCCAGTGACGCAACTGATCCTTTTGCTTGGCCATACTCCTGATGAAAAAAAGGCCACAAAGTCATTTGAATAATATAGTTTTCCTCTCCTCTTTTGCTAGATTCGTGTGTACCTCTCCTGGAAAAATCCAGATCCCCTCCCATGCAACACTGGCTTCAAGAAAACAGCACAAATTCAGCCACTTGTTCAACTCTAATTTCCAAGAAACAAAGTGTATTAGCACTTTTGAAAGCCTTGCTGAAGCTTACCAGCATTCAGTCTTCTGCAGGAATTTATCCAACAGAGAAAATCTCCCAGCATCTAACGGAAGAGACATTCCACAGATGTTAGTTAATTGATTAACTATGCAGTTGCAATGTAATAGCCTCATATACATGATCAGGGAATTGTAACTTCCAGCTCTTCAGCTGTTTGACACTGTTTATTGATTAGAAAAAACAGATTGCCATTCTCGGTATTGTAACATAATATTTTAATTACTGCCATATAGAGCATCTGACCTTCAGCCCATTAGGATAAAATTAGCCACATAGCATCCAAGTCATCCTCCTCTTCCCCTCAGTCCCCAAAAGCTGATTTATCAGTGATGCCTAAGTCAACTGTGATTCTGCAGCCTTCCCCCCCTCCCAAATATGTTTCATCTGCTTTTATCTTATTTTGCTATGGGAAGACTCAATTGGATGTGTTTATAAGCAGCAAGGTAATTGAATACTTATTACTTCACAGTCCTCATAGAAAGTTGTAAAAAATTGAATAAAAGATCATATATACAAAAATATATATATATAAATACAAATACTTCAAAAAGCCAGTAACCCCTACATCTCTAGATTATCCCGCTTTTGTGTTATCTACAAGCACCTACATGGAATCTGGCAACGCTGTTCATCCCACAGTATCTGACCCCCTTTGCTACAGAAAGGAGAAATGATTAATCTTCCAGTAGATTTCAAGAGTTACTATTAATTCCACCCACTAAAGACTCTGCAAGAGGCAGGATTGAGGGCTTGCTTGTTTTAACACTTTATTGACCTCCCCCCCCTCCAGGATTGTCTCTAAACAATCCTTTTCCAGGATTGTTTAACAATCTGTGTGTGGAAAACTGATAAGAGAAATTTTTACATGGAAAGCAATGGACCCAATACCTTTGTAAGTAAGCTCTCCATGCTTTAAAGTAACATTTGTGCAGAAACAAATAACCCAGAACAATCCCAGCCTTAGTATTAGTCATTAGATTGTGTTATAAAGACAGCATTATAGACATCCTTACACAATATCCATATGTTTCTGTAGGAAACACATATAGAAAGGGAATAGATATTATTCAGACTCTAAACACATTTATTTCCTGCATTTACATGTCTTTACTGTGACTAATCATTCTGTTTAAAGGAGTAAAGAGATCAAGTACAGATATACATGATAGCTCCTTTTCTTTTCTGCACTGTGAAGGCACCTTGCAAGTTGAGCTGTCAGAAAATAAATTTTTCTAGAAACAAGTACCTAAACAAATGAACCACTTCATATCACTCAGAAGGCAGAAAGGGTGAGAGAGAAGGGGAAGAAGGCATCAGCATGTGGCAATGGTTTCCAGTCATATAGCAGCCAGTTTCAGCATGCGTGTAATGCCATGTGAAAAATAAAAACGTGCGTCATAACTGTGCAATTCACATCACAGATGACTTTTAAAATAACCAGGTCTTAACTGAGAACATTGTCCACTGCTGTATTGCACCAGTAGTCAGGCAGGAACCTATCTAAAATCAAATATCTAGAACAATGGGCAGACTATCGCCGTTTAATTCCTTAAACTTTGAAAAGGAGATGCTGGCATATGGACAACCTATTTGACAGGTTTCAAGCCACCACATCTGTACAAGTGTTACAATTGCATATGAATAAGACATTTAACCCTAAAGCCAATTTAAGCACAGGAATCTGAAGAGAGTCTGAACTATCTACATACAGTTATTCCAAAATTCTCTCACCTAGATTGAGTGAATTATAGAAGTCCTTTTCCTATTAGAAAAGTATTGTTTAGATTGAAACTGCTCTGAAAATAATCTCACATGGCACATTTCTCCAAATGTGCTCTGTCACCCATCCACCCATTTGTCCTTTAGATAATCTCTCCAATACGCCGATTGCCCCAGGCTCTGCTGGATATTCTTCGACTTGTTAAACGAGCAGCCAGTCTTGCCTCAAGGCAGCGTAAATGAGACTGTAGCCTGCGTTGTTAACCTGTAACATTTTATTGTACACTTCTATTCCCCCATTCTCATCTCACTATTTGCATCCTCCTGTTTACATAATCTGTTCTTCAAGACAGCACTGGTTGCTCCTACCTTTTCTAATACAACAGAGCTTTGGCCCAGAACTAGGATTTTTTTAATGACATATGTAATTGAAAGACAATTGTAATATTAGAATAAACAGTATATACCTCCTTCAACATAATAAGTAAATATCACACATTCAACACAACAGCATTCCCAGCCATAATCAGAAAAGACAAGAATCTGGGAACTGAAGAGAAGTCAAGGCAACCAAGAAATACCTGGTTTGCATTCTTCATAGCAAGGGAGATGAGCACAGAGATTTTAGGTCTAATAGGTCAGGTAACAGAATTTGCAAAGCCTCCTGTCTATCTCCCTCCATAGTAAAAACTCCAAACCTAACAAAAGCATATTACAACATTTTTACTAACCTTGGTTTCCTGGTGCATTTCTGCATCAGAAAGTATTTTATTCTTCTCTTATAATAAACCCCAAAATTGCCTCCCCAGGCACTCCTACTATGCATAACCTGATTTGTCCTTTTTCTCAACTCACTAAACTCTTTTTATTACAGGTGTTGGTAGTCCGGGACTCAGAAAGAATGCCCTCAAAACCAGAATTATCCTCAATGTCCCTTCCACCCCCCCACCCCCCAAAAAAAGGGGTGTGTGTATGTTGTTTTGTTTTCTCCTGTTTCTTTAAGAGTACCATGAATCTTACCAGTTAAGGATTCTCTATTACAAGCTCTTGGATTAAAGTGTATGTCCCATGGGTGTGTAGGACTCAGAAAGTGGGCAATGCTCAACGACCATGGATGAGAACGGAGTTTAAGAAGCATACAAAGGCTGTTATATAACCTATTAATTCAATGGCTTTACAGCGTTTTCTGGTCTGCTGGGTACAAATGAAAGGAAAAATTACCTACTCCAAGCCTATAAAACTTGCAATCCCTAAAAAGGGCTGGCAGAATCTATTCTGGGAGATACTGTTTGTATAAGTAAGAGGCACAGTTACTTCTCTGCTGAATATACCAGCTGGAGTTGAAACTGAGGAATAATTCTGTTCTTTCTGGAACCAAACTCTGCTCTACAATGACCAATTTTCAGACACTCTCTTTGTAAATGTTGCTCACTAGAAAATTACACACTCGGACAGAAACTCTGCTTTTGTCACTGAAATTGATTCTAGGCTGGACTCCGCTTTAGCGAAGGTGACACATTCCAAGCCTTTGGAGTTAGGGTCTGTCTTCATAGAAAGCAGCTGAGAAATAATGCCAGTGGCAGTTTTATTTCAAGCAAAAGGAAGGAGCTTGGAAATAACTGAATAAATACAGAGAGGAACAAAACTAAGGATTTTGTCCTGAAATGCTGTACTTCACTGATCACTAAATCTTTCCTTATTAGCATAAGAAAGACCATAAATGTCACCCATCAGCCAAAAGTTTGGGCTGCAAACTCTAAGTGAAAAAATAGGTAGCAGCTAGTACCAGGGACAACTGCAGATGGGAGGAGAAGCAGATAGAACAGGATACACCAAATATTGCATACTGATGGGGCAAACCTACATAGATTCTGGAAAAAATGATGATACTCGTAGTAAATTGCATTTAGAAGTAAATAAAAAGATTTCATTGATACCATACTAAAGAGGAAGTCTATGTAAAATAAAAAAAAATAATTAAAAAATGTTTATATTACCAGGCTTGTTCTCTATTACTTTTAACTATAGCACCTGTAGCAAAGAATGCATTTAATTGTATACAAACATTCTTTTCCAGGTATACCTACAAGGCATCTAGTGATGGAAGATGTAAAAGATAAAGTTAACCAGGTGTAATATTTCAACACTGGTTAATTAAAATCCTGGCAATCCCCAAAACATAACTTTTAACAGAGTACAGCGTTCACAGTAGAATAGTTGCTTAATAAATACATGCAACTCGGAAAAGGCCAGTGTCAAATGGCTTCATCAGAGATCGTGTTTATAAGGAACAAAAAATGGTTTCAGCTACAGGACTCATAATGAGCCAATAAGCTCCAGAAAAAAAATTGTATACAGACATAAAATGAATCTCCAGTCTCATACACTAGAATAAGTGCGTTAAACACAGGTACTTCAATGAAAATATATTCTATAGCTCCCCATGTGCAAAATACACATTTAAATCATGATTAGGATATCCATCCTATAAAGTGATAATAAACTAAGCAACAGATAAATTTTCTTTAAGTAAAATTATCCAGTGATGAAGCTTATCTTTAAAAAGGCACGTTAGAATTAGTGATTTGTTAAAATGAGCAGCTTCTTAAGTAGTTACAAACAATAATGAATTGTTAAATTTAAGTGTATCCTAGCAAAACAAAATGACATTAATGTGCTTATCTGTATTGAGAGCACAACTTGCCAATTTATTAACTAATGTGTGTAACAATGAATTAATGAATATTTTAATCAAGAGGAAATAACTATGCCCTTTTAATAGACAATGATCTCTACATCCTAGCAAGTATGAGATCATAGCCAGAAAAGCCTTATTTATCGATACATTGATCCCTGTTACATGCTGTATATACAGATACTTTTTCCAGGAGGGCAAGGCAAGGTGATAGCTGGCCCTCCTGCATTACACAAGGGGAGTTTCACCATGACTTTAATGTGATTTAAATAACTCCTTTAAAGTCTGCAGTAGCACAGAAGCAACAGTCTGCCGCATTTCACAAACTTACATATATTTGCACCTGCTAAGCTAAGTTAATAAAACACTTCCTACTTCCCAAACAGGAGTTCACAGATCACATCATGTGAACAGAGAGCTCCACTAGGTGACCGAGGCAATTCAGGCCCCAAAATGCTCATGTTTTATAGTCGTGTTACTCTGTTACTGACAACTTGACTCCTGCAATCAGGATTTGAAAAGAAACAACAGCAGCTGAAAATTCAGAGAAATGTGCCTTTCAAATGCTTTTTACGTATAACACATGTTAATACTTGGAGAATTTAATAGCATAGATGAATTTTTAAAAAAAAAGATAATTTTAGTTGCTTTTACTTCAACAATTAGTCTTATCAGGTAGCATGTGGGCATACTTGTTAAAGAAGCATACTTCTCCATTTCAAGAAGAAATTGCCAACACGTTCCCTTACTCCATCAACTAAAGCTCTTTTTTTTCAGGCTAAATCCCTGCAGTGAAATGGCACACAGATGACAGCATTCAATTAAGTTCAGAATTAATGTAGCATGAAAGCAGAGTCTTACCAAGAAGGCCGAGTGAAATTGAACAGGATTGCAGGTATTTTCACCATATTTTACTGCAAATGATCGCTCATTTTTCGTGCCATGGAACAGGTCAGTAGGGCAATAGTCAGTACAGAGTACCCTTGGAAAACAAGTGGTTGCCTTGAACTCTTTAACATATTAATTCAGCTCTAATTCTTAATATTCACTGATAACAGACTTGATCTATAGTGCCTGTGTTCTTATCTGATAAGTTTTTCCTGAGAGGAGCTTTCATTTTCCAACCAACTCTGGGGTTTCTTGAATAATACTCCAATTTGCCATTTGTGAATAGTTTCCATAAATTTAGTTATTGGAATTAATCTTTTTCACTGCCTAATGAGCTCTACTAGTTAACTTACTGCACATGTACACATACTTATGAGCATATTTCTGATACATGCATACTTAAGATTCTTTCATGGACCAGCTATCCGAGATGGCTTCAGACACTGACCTTATGAAAGAACTAGTAAATTGGGTTGGCTAGAAATTACTATTCCTATCTCATGAAAACTGAACGGGGGGGGGGGGGGGGGGGGGGCGGCGCAGAATTTGCCTTTGATCAAATCAGAAAAGTTAAATTTTGAAAAATTGGAGACAAAAATAAAAATTAAAATTGTTCTGGATCATTTAGATTCAATATATTTAAACATATATAGGAGCAACTTATGTTTTGAAGTAATTCAATATGAACCACCGAATACATGAATATATTTTATGAACATAAAATTAGACACATTTAAAAGTAATTGAATATGGAAAAATATTTTAACTACTAGAAGTGCTTTGAAAAATCTGAAGTCCAAAACAATCCTTTTCTTGTAAAAAGTGTCAGGTCTAACTATCTCCTTTCCCAAAAAGGCTTCATTCTTTTATTTTCAGTCAGCAAATGAGTCCTTAACAATCATTTGGCAAATCTGCAACCACGCCAGACTTGATAGTCATTATTGCCCAACACACAGCTAAGCAGTAAATAGAATAACTAGAATTTCAGTACAAATTACACCCAATTCTCCTTGTTTTGAATGCACACAGAAAAGTTACAGAATTTGTTGATAAGCACGCTAACAACTCCAAAACCCACGAAAAACCTCTCCTCTCACCCAACAGTGTGCTCTGCACAGCCAGCACACTGCTCGTGATTCAAAAGCACGGACCTCTCGTGGGTGTCTCAACTTCATAAGGAAAAGGCTAAAATCTTCTCAGGGCCCTTTTAAAGCACAGTGTTCTCCGTCTCGTTTTCCTCAGCACCCTCTCTTTTTCTTAAACTACGGGGCTGTTTGGCACCTTCCAGAGGGCATTTATAGTAGCTTTGAATTTCAAGTGGGACTGGCAACCTCTCTTGTTGAAGTCACTGCACCATCACCTGCTTTTGTCCCAGGGGGGCAAAAGGAAAATCAGTGGTACCCAAAGGGAATATAATGTTTAAGAGCACTATTGAAATTTTTCAGACAGGAGCTTGTTTATCTTCACTAAAATTTCAGATAGGCAATGTAATTTGAGGTTCAGTATGATGATTCAGAGACTGACAGGTTAAAATAATTGAAAAGGAGCTCGAGTTTTCTTGTTAATTGCATGCTGCAGGAGAAATCCCGTGCTGCCGCCTCGCATCGAATCAGTGAACAGAGACCCAATATTTACTATCAATCAACATTACAAGCATTTAATAAAAAGTTTTCATAATGGAAAGGTTGATAGAGCCGAGATGGATCATTTCCATTAACCATCTCCTCTCCACAAACTACAACTCCATTACCAGAAGCAGCAGTCTCCTGTTCTTTTAAAGCTCAGTTTCCTCCTAGAAAAAACAGCTTCTGCAGCACATAAGAGAAACACAAAAAGCAACACTTTCTTGCATCTTCACTAAGGTACAAGAAGTGAATTTGGGACAAAAGGGTTTGGTGGTTTTTTTTTTTGGTTTGGTTTTTTTTGGGGGGGGGGGGGGGGGGGGGCAGGCAGGGGGGATGTTAACAGGGGAGCCCTAGAGAAGAACTGAAAGAGGTGCAAGGAACAGGATGGGATAAAACACTTGACTCAGTCAAGCCAGCTACGATTGACAATACATTTTAAATTAACCTAAGTAAAAGCTCTGAACACAAGACCTATGATCCTGGATTGTGTGCCTGGCAAAGGGAGTAATAACAGGACTCCTCATCATTATATACCCGCTTGTTTTCTGAGTTTGGAGTATCTGAAGTTTGCAAATCCAAAATGAAAGCGAATCATACAACTGAATTTACTCCTTAGTGGAAGCCCTTTAAACTCAGTTGAGGACATACAGGAAAAGAGGAAGCCTTCAAGGCAATCTAATGTACAACACAGCCTGGAAATATCAAGTACCTATTAACTGCAGCATTCAAAGCAGAATGTTAATGTCAGGTCACGAGTCTGCACTATTCCACACTCAACTAGTTGTATCTAGAAGTTATCCATGCCCACATGCTATGGGGTAACCTACCCCCATGGTCTAAACGTACACCTCCATTGTACAGATCTCTTCTCCAGAAACTCAAGTTTTCTTACTCACGTTCTCCATTTATTCACAGATACATTATAAGAAAAGGATCAGTGAGTAATAAAGCAAGTGAAGACCACTGGAAGGCAAGAACACAATCCAGAGTAGATAAGAGGAAGGAGAAGGAAGTGTACAAGGACTTACAGAAAGCCAAAACACAAGCAACAGCTCATGTCCCCAGACAAGATTAACTGCGCATCAGCTAGCCTGTCTGCATTACAAATTAAATGTTTGTCTAAGTTATGTAGACCACAGAAGTTTTTGAATTATTGTCATCATATATTTTCCACATTTCTTGGCAAGAGAAAAGAAACCTTTGAAGGACTCGGAGACTTTAGTCAAAAGGCTGATACTGTCTGTTCTTGGCTAGAGTTTAAGCAATGACATTAGAAAGGATTCGTAGAAACATGTCTGGCATTAAGATGAATAATAAAGTGGGTAAATAGACACATATTAAATGCTAGTCTATAGTTAATAATTATAATTTTATTAATACAGATATTTAAAACAAAACTAATACAGGTTTATAGAGAATATACAGGCTAAAGTTCCCAACTTGCATGTAGATTTCCAGGGACATCACCATCCCTGAAGTAATACCAATGAAGCGAGTGAGCTACAAACATATGAATTTGGGGCAGTCTTTATCAGATACTTTTTTTTTTTTTCTTCATTTATTACAGAAGGAAACTCAAGTATTTCAGTCATGTTTATGATTGTTTTAGAAGAAAATAGATAGGGTGAATGATTTTTCAAAATATAAACACTTAGGTGATATTGTCTTTTCCATTAAATGTGTCATTAGGGGAATGAAAACCAAGACAGATAAGCCTTGTATTAGTCCAGGAGAACCAAAGTGAAAGAGACTTTCAAAGTGAAGGATTCTAATCACTAGCCCAGCAAGCCTAAAAGTAGAGCAAATTAACTAATTAACATTACTTTTTTTTTAAAAAAAATTGTTAATAGTAATGGAGAAGGACAGCTGAAGACTATTTTATAAAGTTTACTGGTATATTTTATTTATCTTCACTGTGTACAAATATTGGATATTTATATAAAATATCCCAAAACCTGTCACAAATCATTGGAAGTGATTGCTTTTTGTAGTTGCATCAAATACCTAATAAAAGTTAATATGCTGAAGGAAGGGGTGGGGGGTGGCCTGGAAGACAAGCAAATCATATTAGATGCCTGCAAGTGCCTGGGTACTTGCTTGCAACCATTCAGCAATCAGTTTTGCTTATATCACAGCCATTCTGTGGGGATTCTGGGCATGCTGATGGGGCATGTCAGCTGACCTTCAGCCCTTCGTTTTACTTGTCTGTAAAATTATTCTGATTAAAATATCATTATTTCACACACAGACTATGAGTCTACAGTCTAAAGCTTGCTCTGATGCAGCATCATCTTTAGAACCAGAAAAAATTATGTCTGTAACACAAAGACACTAAGAATGATAGAAAACCCAAACACTGGGTTTCACTTGCATTGCTCTTTTCTGCCCTTTGAGGTCAAGATGACTAAGCAGATCTGACATAACTCTTCTGGGTGGGGGTTTCCCCTCTCACAGCCTCCACAGTTAGTTTTCTACAGCAGTTTAATAAGTGCAGTAAATGAACTCAGTCTCAGGACAGTTACCCACGTTTCTGTAACAAGGGTATTTTCAAAGCTAACAGCCAGCAGGCAGCTGCGGGGACAAAGTAGGTCTGTCTGAAGCTGCTTCTAGCTCTTTAGTGGCAGATGTGAAATACTGTAATTCCTCTCCGTATATTTCTGGTTATTATTTTTCATTGGACTAGCTATAGCTGTGTCCCAAGAAAAACAGGGCTTATCCTAAACCAGATAAAAGAAATAACTGTTTCTAGGAATCCCTAGGTATTAATCTTGAGATTAATCAAGGTTTCATACCGCACTGGTATTTCTCCTTTAGGAAAAGCAAAGCAACATTTGTGAACATGAATATACTCACACACGAGCTGTGACTTTCCAAAGGAGACAATTCATATTGAAAGATAAAGGGGAGCAGCGGGTGCAAAATAACTGGAAACAACTATCCCAAAATAGTGGTCGCTTTAAAATATTTTTGTATTAAATACTTACATGTGCATGGGGAGGGTGGGGGTGGTTTTATCATGACTCTCCCTGGACTGGTTCCAGGTCCTGTGTAATTGAGTGCAGCCAGTTATAGCATCTCTTAGAAACAAAACAAAAACAAAGGTTTCTACAATTTCCTTAGCTTTGCTTTATTATAGAGCACATCCCTTCCAGGTCAGGCATAGGCCACTACATTCCCAAGTACTCCACGTCCTAAGCTTTAAAATGTGGTACTTTCTTAGGTTTCTAATCAAAAAAGGTCTTTGGCAGCCAGGAATCCCTAAAGATTGTTAAAAAAATATAAAAGTGTACTCTTCTACACTAGGCGAGAAGGTTTCACAATTTATCCATCTTTATCACCATATGGTCAACTTTTCCAATGCATTCTAATTAAGACTACATCCTAATTAGATCTATATCTTCAGCTGTAACTATTGTGCAGTGGGTCTGTTCACCAAGACAGCTCTCCCTAGTTTATTTCAAGGAAGCTTAAAGTGCTGAGGCCGAGATATGTATTCCACCATCTGAAGATTTTCAGCATTTTTCTGTTCAATAGCCTGAACAGAAACCAGATGCAAATCAAGGTAAGATGATACTTGGCTTTCTGAGGGCTTAACACATTGCAGGGTGTGATTAGACGTAGTGCAGTAAAATACAAGTTGTGTCTAGAGGTTTTCTCTTCTGAAGGGGCTGTCCCCCTTTCCCATGCGTGTGAAGATTTGAGTTTTCACAGCAAATCTAAAATAAAGTCCAGACCTGCCTCTAAGGAAGCATACCCTTCCTGCTCACTCATTGCTCTGAGTTTTGAATTCATCCATTAGGCTGGTGGCTAGAAAGAGATGGAAGTCAGGTGAAAGAGAAAGAGCTAGGAAGAACAGACATGCAGGAGAATTAAAACATTCAGGTCTACTCTTCACTTCTGCCTAGCTGTGTCTATAACACTAGTGTGACTAGCAGAAAGACTAGCTGCGTAGCTGCTGAAGCAAGGAAATTTGGACTATAATTGCTGGGGAATGTGCTCGGCTATTCACACCAGGTTTTCTAGGATGACTGCAGTGCTCCTGCAACAATCCAGCAGTTTTAACCTAGTTCTGGAGCATCAACAATACACGACAGAGCACACCAGCAAAGCCACTGTGCAGACATGCCCCTCAGCTTTCCACAGGCGGCTTCCAATTCTGAAGTAAGCCCACGGTTGTCTCCCCATATACCATAAGCTGCTTTGCGTCAGCACAAGAAAGTAATCAGTAAAGGAAATGAAATTACTAGGTGTGGGCAGATGTAACAGAGAGGCTAGTGCTGCCTCTACAGAGCACCTCAAAGTGCAACCCAGCAGACTTTGTGAGTGACATTAGTCTGCCAAGCAAAACACTTCCCTTGCCTGTGCCTGGTTTTCTTATGAGAGATATAGATAATAAGTAAAAATACGCATGTATTTTTTGGCAGAAAACTGTACAAGTACAGTATTTGTAACCCTACTAAAACTTCTCAGCATTATTAATTACTAACATAGTTACCATTAGATCCTATTGGCAAACATTTAAAACTGTGTTATAAATGACAGGATGTAGCACAATGTCTCATAGAGCAGACATACGAGT
The DNA here is from genome assembly GCA_031468815.1 of Morus bassanus. NCBI lineage: Eukaryota > Metazoa > Chordata > Aves > Suliformes > Sulidae > Morus > Morus bassanus. The sequence goes on from CM062583.1 coordinate 13,821,587, forward strand.
TCATTTCCTGGGGCTTTTCATTTTATGCAAGTCTTTAAACAGTCTTGAAATACTCATATTTTCAGGGTTTTGGGTGGAGAAGGGGTGCTTGGTTGAGGTTGGGGGAGGTTGAGTTCTTGTTTGTGTTTTGGGGGGCAGGGCATCAAATTTATGATGTTTCCTTCATTCCCCTCCCCCCCCCAGGATCTTCGTCTAAAGTTCCTAAGTACTATAAAGAGTATTTACATGCCTTTAAATGAACTACACTTTTCACACTGCAATGTTTAATCTTCCATGATGTTGAGAAGATGCACTCTGTTCTTTGAAGGTAGCAGTACATCTTACATATTATTACTAGAAAAGGTCATGAAAAGATCAATACATGCCTTATGCTTACATATCTTACTGTAGGAAATTGTCCTTTAAAAGCAATATTAAAAAAACCTCCCTTAGAAGGAAACAGAACCATAAGAAATAAAAGTGGTAATTAATAGAAGGCAGATGGAATGCCTTGAACTTTCAAGGTTTGTTCCTGTGCAGCCTAAGAGAAGATAACATCCATAATAGACTCTTAATAACACCAAGCACAAATATAAGCGGAGCTAACTAGGAAAATCGGGGGGGGGCTGCATGTTTACTTACTGAGAAGTGGATGAGAATATAATCAGTAGATTAAGCAAAATTACTTCCTCCCAATGCCCCACCCATCCATTTTTTTTTTGTAATAATGGCATAATTCTCTGCTCCTTCTAAGCACTGACTGCATCTCGGAGCCAGCAAAGATTTTATTCAATAACTAACTCAAAGGAACCAGGTTACAAATACAATTTCAGGTTGTGGTGCAAGTCACCAGTTGGCCCAAAGTCTGTTTTAATTTTATGTTGTTACTACTGTTGTTCTGTGACTTCATTTTTGGTTTGGGTAGACGGGAATAATGGAGTCAACCTTTCCCTATTGTACCAAAGACCTTGCAAAGATTTGCTGTTATAGATAACATTTTAAATCTGTTCCCCTTCCATCATTTAAGCATGAACATTTTGGCTGAAGAATTTTATCACAGCCTCCTCCTTGCATGGCTATGACCACCAGGAAATCTGCATACTACTTAATCATTCGTGTCCTTTTCACACACAGAAGAACAAGGTACAAAAAAAACCCAAGTCTGAGATCCAGATCCAAGAAGAATTTTTGTATCGAAAGTTGGAGTTACTGGAATGCAGGAACCTAAGCCAAAATTGTAATCTTCAAAACCCATGTTCACTTACTGCCTAAATTCCCGATATGTTAGTTTTCAACTTTTCAAATTCCCCATCTGCTTAGAGCTTGGCTTCTGTACATCATGTCAGGCAGGTGAGGAAAGCTGAGGAATTCAGGGCTTCACATCTGCATCTTGTTAACACACAGTAAAGCAAAGTACTTCCACATATTTTAGCTGAGGGGGTGGTCTAGCAGGCGTTCCCATAGTACATTGAACAAGTTTAACTCCATAATAAAAGTAAGGTTTATCTATCAACCTCAACCCTAGTTACATCGCCCATTCATTCTTTTATAGGACATCCTAGAGATGAGAGCACTCACCCAGGAAAGAAAAAAGCTCTTGTTCTGAATACTTTATATTTAGAAGTGATTTTATAAGAGTCGTCACCACAAGGACAGATTTCCTCCTACAGCACATGACATGCCCCCCATTCTTTTCCCTTTTCCTCTGTCTGAATCCCTAGACCCCATTTTGAATCCCTAGGAAACAGACCAACTTCAACAGGAGAGATGGATAACACCTCCACACAAAAAAGCCTCCAGTCAGGCAAGGCACAGCCCCAGCGAGGATGGGGGCTGAGTCTCGCCAGACAGAGGGAAGGACAACACTAGTAACCCACATACCATGGACATCTCTAGTCAGTCCTGTTTCATGAAAGAAAACAGTTAAATAACTTTGTGCTTTGGGGGTTGGGGTTTGTTTTTTTTTTTCTCTCTCCTCTCTTAAATCACTGCAGTATTGACAAAAGGATTCCCAGTTACAAAATCCAAATGAGTTGGGCAGCTTCTGGGATGGAAATCAGTTTTAGTGTATGCTTGTGCAGCTTATCTGGCTTACTAACTCCCTTCATAGAGTAGCTCAGTAGGCACCCATCTCCGTCTGTTGAATTTTGTGTGTTGAATCCCCACCTCCGATTTGTTCTTGGTAACTTGTGTATCTCCTTTCACAAAGGCACTGGGGCTGTGACCTGTACACGCACGCCCAAGACAGGGACAGCTTTCAGAACTGGATATTCAAGCTTGTAAACCGACTTTCAGGCATTTCCTCAGAGTACTGTTGTTCTGCTCCTTCTTTGGTAGGTTCTTGTACATTTTGTCTCAGTTAAGTGTATCCAGATGGACTGTCCAGGCAAGAGTCTCTTACCAGTTTGGGAACCAGTTCACCATACCCAGCTGTGACAGTTCTACTTCAGCTCCTGATCCAGATACTTTTCCAAACAGATGGTTTTAAAACAACTGCCTCCACATGGAAGCAGTTTCAGTGTCTGGTTACAGATCTGCAGTCCTGCAGAAGTTAGAGCCCAAAGCCAGGCTTGTGAAGGTGGCAAACACCCCTGATACCATCTCCGCACCTTTCAGGAATAAAGGGGATTTTTATCCTTTTATTGTTTCCAAATGAAGGTCACTCCCCATGCATTATCTACAATAGATTGTTCTGCCTTTCATTTTTTTATGGCTCATGACATTTTAACTAACTAAATAATAGGGCATTTTCCACAGGGTGTCATTCATATCCTATTACTACCAAGTGACCAATCAAAAGCATGTGGCCATGTTTACTTAAGCTGTCACCTAGAAACTACTGTGTTTTTCCATTTGGAGCTCAACTATATTGCAACACAGACAAACAATGAGCTATAAGCATGTCGGCAAATAAGCAGCAGCCCACCTTCAGTATTTTACACCTATTGTTTCACTTCCCATAACTGGTGGGTTTTGTTGTTGAAACCATTTTGGCCCAAGACATCCTGTAGCATGACTAAAAGTCAAATCTCCTGGGTTTTTTTCAGGACTCTCTTGGAAAACATTGTTTAACTTCTTTAGTCCTTTCTCTTGGAACCCATAGTCTTGACCTGTTTTATTATTATTATAAGCTTGAAGTTTAGTTGTTCAAATTTAAACCCAGAGACACTTGAACCAAGATTGTTTTTAAGATTAGGCACATCTGTCTCTAGTAAGAATAGAATAAGAGTCAGTTCTTGTGTTGTTCCTTTATTCTGGAAGAACAGGAATGACTCAAAATACAGGTTATATTTTAGCCTTTTTCTAATAATTAATTACATACATCAAACCATAAGTTAATGCCAATAGCATTACTAAATAGGTGTATTGTAACTGCTAACTTCACCTTGCAGTTATCTAAAGCAAGCACCCAGCAGAGACTGATAAGAACAGTTAAAGTGAGCAGCCTCTCCTGGTGAAAAAGAGCAGTCCCTTTATTCACTTCAGCAATTCAGAGGAAGTGGGGGGAATTTAAATTAAGCAAAATATTGATTTTTAACTTCCATTATTTCTCAATCTTGGTAGCAACTCGATGCACCTTAGACACAGATTTTCTTAGGCACTGAACGGGCACAAACTATTGCCCTTTTTGTGTTCCTCACTGCAGCACATCAGACGTGAAAGCAATAGAGAAATCAATAACAACTGCATGTAACTTTCCTGCTGAACATAGGCAACCCCTGTACATGTGCCTGGGCTTCCATCTGATCCAAGTGTCAGGCTGAGACTTTCATCTATGTAGAGGCATGTAATTCCCCAACACTTTGAAAAGCAATCTTCCTACCAGAGACTAACAATAGAGAGGTCCCAGCGACTATGCCCAAGGCATGGTTTCCTTAGACTAGCCTAGGTAGTCTCCATTTTCTTATGTATCGATACAGACAGATAAAAGTCAGCAATTTACTTTGCTAAACCTGATTAAATATATTTTGTTAAAATTCCTTTGTCTTCTCTGGATTACAAGCCTCACAGTCTGGATTTTATATGCAATTTCAGGCTGCTAGGAGACAAGATTCAGCAGCTTCAGCAGAGGTGAGCTTTCCCTGAATCTGCGTTAGACCACTCCAGTCACTCAGCAATTTTTCCATTTGCTTCAGTTACATAACCTCTCTTGAAATAACATATGGATTTCCTAGAAATTCAGTTGCTCACACTGTCTGTGTTTGAAAGTGAGCACAATCATTGACCTTGAAATATCTCAGCAATATTATTCTACCTAATTCTTTAAGAGATAAAAATAAATATTCTCTCAAGATATGGTCACTGGAACAACTCAGATGCCTACGCATACATCTTTGCTAAGAATTATGTTGCATGCCAAACTTTGCTTAGGGTGTACATGGAACACTTGTGCCTAAAATAAGTCCACATATTTTATTACACTTTATACGGGTGCCTTAACCTATGAGAGAGTGAGTTTCAGTGCACAAATGAGTTTGTCCTGTTCTCAGACCAAGTTTATGCTGTTAAACCAGCACATCCGGTCAATATCTAATTTAGAGCAGATGACAATGCAGAACAGACTGTACAAAAAAAGCACAGCATGAGGACAGTGAGAAAAAAGAAATACACGTATCAGCTCTTTAAAAACAGATAGTTTTGTTTCTTGCTTGTCTGGCTGAACAACTAACAATGAAAAAACAATCATCAATACATGCAAAGAAAAGTGACAAAACTGTGACATATCCCCATTGCTTGATAAATATGTCTGCAGCCATGCTAAGCTTATGTTACATCCAGTTTCAAATGTGTGGAACTCAAAGAAAACATTCTCTGTGAAAACATCATCTGAATAACTTCAGTTAAGCCACACAGAAGCTATAGATTATTTTTGGGCTAGTTTGGGGTTGTTTTGTTCTCAAAAATAAACTCCAGTTCTGTATGCACCTGAAAAAAATTGAGACATTCACATTGAATCTTCTCAGGATAAGAAAACCAGGAATACCCAGAATAAACCCAAAAGTAATGTGAATAAGGCACTTTGAGGTAAAGTGCAACAAATATGTTGGCCAATATTTTCACTAATGGGCAGGAAAACACGGTAAAATGGCTTTTGAAATATTCTATTGATATTCCTTGAAAACATGGCTCTAACAAAAAAAAAGTTTTGGTTTTCAAAGATTTGTCTGTGAACATTTCTTCCTTTTTCCCCACCCCTGCTCTTTATCCCCCTTGTTGTCTTTTCCCTCAGAGTAGTCTCCTTGATCTCTATTCAAGTACTTTGTTTCCCAGACACACTCCCTCTCTCCATTTTTTCTGAAACACAAAAAGTAGCCTGCGTATTGCCCAAATATTATTAGCTTACAGCTAATAAGTTCTGACTTGTATAAAAGACTCCAAAGGAAACAGTTCTGTAAAGTGGGAGAGAGTGTGCAGACTAATTCAAGGTTAAAATATTTAAAACTGACCCACTAAAGAGATACAGAATAACAAAAATCCAGATAGTTCAACTTTTAAGGAATCTTCAGCCTCCCATTGTCTTCCATTACACATTTTACAACCAAAATTTGCCAGGTTTAACATGCTACCCCCACCCCCAGCACAAGACAACTTTACTTAAGAATCCAATTTGTCTGCCATTCATCAATGCCCTCCACATGAACCTCATGGCATCACAGAGACATTTCTATCCCCTACATTCACAGTGCTGGAGTCTCTTGAGCCAACAAACTGTCAAATTAGTGCCAACTCATGACAGCTTTATGATATGTAATCTTGTTCACCAGCAAATGGTCTGAGACCCCCTGCTTGCTACTGCTGTCAAATGCTTTTTTGTGTGTCTCTGATAAATTTATATTTTTAAATGCAGATCCCAGCTGGGAAAGTAGTGGTTTTGCCTCACAAAAATCTTGCCTAAACACACTTAACTTCTTTCTCCATGTGTTACTTAAAAAGAAGCTTTTAGGTTTTTGCTTGAAAGTGGTAAGTTAGGGAATAGTAAATTGGCTTAGATTAATTCAAAACATACATTGTCCTGCTGATTCGAAATAGTTATTCGCCTAACAAGTAACAAATCCTTATTCCTTCAACATTCAATCACGATTGACACAGTGCTAAAAACATTTTGCCTGATCTATGCAGGCTGTAAAGCCCACCTATCAAAAGCTGAGGTGCAGATAAACCCAGTTTATTCAAAAATATTCCAAAAGAGGAAGTGTTTCGCTGTGGAAAATTTTTCCTAAGACTTCAAGATGATAAATGCTGGACAACAGAACAACATGGAGAAGTTAGGCAAGTAACACACACACACACACCCCCTTACATAGAGAGTTCTTTGAGACAGGAAATGAGTCTTTCCTTTACATATCTTTATAACAACTTTGTTCTAGTCATTGCAATATAAAACAACAAGAGTATACTAGCTGAATTGTTATATGTATCCTGAAATAATCAGCTTTTACATCCCTCTTTGTGTAAGTGATCAGATAGTAGCTGCCTGCATTTATTTCTTAATTGGCAGCAGAATTAACCACAAGCAGTAGCCAAAGGGAAAACTTAGTGTGTAAGAAAAGCTTAAAAGCAAGAATGCTATTTTCAATTTGCTTCATTTATAATTCAACAGATACAAAGGGTGCAATTCTGCAAAGTTCCCATACGGAGTACCCTAGTGAAGCCAATGGAAACACGAGGATTTACAGGAACAAGCCCTGTAAACAGGGTCAAAAAAGCCAAACAACCCAAGAGTGGGAGGTGGGACGACAAAGATGGGACATTAGGAAAACATCAGTGATGACTTCCATTTTAAAAAATTAGTTAAATAGTCTCCCCTTCAAAAAGGTCCAAGTGTAACACAATTGTGCTAGAAACAGGCTCTAATTTTCTTCTACTGCATGTTCCTCTGCTCTACAGAACACCAGAAAACAGTAGTGCTTTTGCTTGAGAAGATCTATTCATAGGTGCCATATATGTATCTAGACTTGAGCCAATAGGTTTTAATTAATAGAGCACTCATGCATACATCCGTGTAAAGTCTATCAAATAATATCCCCAAATCACTCACCTAAGAAACAATCTGGACAATTAACAGACAAACTTTCCTCACCACCCCATTAATCTAGGTGTGTTAGGACTTGCAGAGACTACAAAGCCATATGAAATCAGGTATGCAAATGCACTGGATCCCTGGCTGCGTGGCCACTTGACGCTGAATTTGTGGCTGGGTATATCAGCAAAACCGCCACAGGATTGTGTGGGGCGATCCTGATCTTGGGAACACAGAGCTGCTGGGAGGGAAAGCATCCCCAAGCAGAGTCAATAGTGCTGCTACAGAGGAGCAAATGGTGTCTCTGGGCATGGATGGCTTCACAAGAAAAAACTCTATTCCCAATTAAAACCCCAAGGATGATTCCTAAAACTCACTCACAGTTTTGGGGGGAGGTATAGCACACATGCATACTGAATTAGAGAAAAGGGGGTTGTTTTCTTAGAACCAACTCTTAAAAACCCATTCTTGAGCTTCTGGGTGAGGTTCTTCAAAAGCCTAACTCTGGACCTCAGGGTAACCTGAGCACCGCACCTTGCCACACGACAGCTGGAGACTATGAAAAACTAACACATTCCTGCCACTTGGCTCTCCACCCTCCGTACACTGGAGAGGAAAGCCCAGCACCCTGGGGACTGTCCTCCTCCGAGGTGCGCTCAGGAAACCCGAAGGAACCAAGTGCTTTTCCCACCACTTTCCCACTTGGTTCTGCTTGCAGAGGAGGAGGGTGGCCTCTGCTGGCACGCACACCACACCAGAAAGCCCAGCAGCAGCAGCTAGGCAGATGCTGTCTGAGATTACCCCAAAGCTATTTCATTTTTGGGTGGAAATTACTACAGATTGTCTCATGTATGAGGTTTCTGTGGCTTTAAGATTAAAAATCATTGCAGAGATTCCACTACTATTTTATAATTGAAGCTAAGATACTGGGGGGGGGGACACGGGACGACACAACTTTCTAACATGGCTGACATTAAAGCCCAACTATTAATGGGAGAGAAGAATCTGCAGCTCACCCCATTTCAGCTTTAGTTTATTTGAAAATGCTGCTTGTTCCTGTACTCTGGCCACCTAGTGCTACGTTACGTAGTCTGAAATCAGTTAGGTATTAACAGAAAATTTGACAGCACAAGTAGGGAAGTTTCCGTACAACATCTAGCCACACAAACCAACCAATTCAGGTGTACAAAGCCCACAGTTCTTCCATCCTTGCTCCTTCTAGAAATGAGAATATCAATACGAATGGTGATAGACTTTTGCAAAATAATTTGTCCACAGGAGTTTCAATTAGCAGAACAATTGCCAGATACTAGTTGGAATGAGGTATTGGAAAGATAGAAACTCAGATGTTGTTTACAATCCTTTAATTTTAGTCCTTTAGGCTAGCATTGTCTGTATTCAGGTAAGAGTTTTCAGATCATAAAAAACCCATTATATTTCCTATGTAGTTATTCATACTAATATGACCTTAAATCATTTGAATTAAGTTTTCTTAAGTAAAATCTCAAATTCATTTAGGTTCGTATAGCCAGGGACTTCAGCGCAACTAAGAATTTGCCATGATGCAAGAACCAGAAGAAATATGCCTAAACCCAGGCAGTCCAGACAGTAACTCTGCATATACAACTGCCTGCCCACGAGCAACTAAGACGTGCTACATGGTCTTTCCTGTCGCACATCAACAATCCATCTTTCCCATTTACCTGCCTTCTAATCACAAACAAACAGAGAAGTGACCTTTCCACTTGCAAGTTAACAAGTTAGAACTGCTGCTCCCTTCACAGAAGGGCAACCGGAGACTTGAGCAAAATGTGGTCTACAAATGCGTTTCAATAATGCAGGGCATAAAGTCTGGCAGGAAAATGCTTTTCTATTAGTCCTCTTTTTAGCAGAGAAGTCTTCTGTTGTAAGCCAGGTAAATCCCCGTCGCTCCTTCCCCTGTATTAGCACACAGAAAGGTACTTTTCTTCCTTAGTGCCAATTTACAGCCTAAACAGAGCTGAGGAAGAGAGGCACACAAGCTTCTTGAGACAATAAGAAATAGAAGCCAGTCTCTGGTGTTCCTGCCAAGATGTATCCTTTCACCCTCACTGCATGCCCAAAACACAGATATAAAGGCTAAAGATATTGTAGTGTATTCAATATATAGTACAGTGTGTATTTATAAATAATATATACACACAAGTATACTTATAAAATATGCTTAATCATTGCAGGCCACGATTCTTCCACTAAATCTGCTGTTACAAAGTTGCATGAAGCATCATCCGAGTACAGGCTGTAGCAACTAACATCTCTGCAGCGTGTAGCTGAGCTTAAACCATTCTGTGTGTGATCCATGTTGGTAAACTTGCGTTTGTAGCTGAGGGAAGACTGCACAGACCTCAGTATAAAAGGTACTCAACCTTTAATGTTCGCTAGTTATAAACAGTGACATTCACAGCTGTCACTGCCAACTGTCCAATAAGTCCTAACAAAAAAAAGGAATGGATCGTTACCCACAGATTTTGAAGAAAAGCACTCTAAATCCTTCAAGTCCCAGACTACTACAGAAAAGAGGTTATAACCAAAAAATTATTAAAAAAAAAAGAGAGAGAAAAAAGATCAAGTGGGAGATTATGGTGCATTTGTTCTATGGTGCCACCTGAGAAAGACTCCTGAGAAGAGTCTGTATTTATCATGATTACCAGACTCAATTAAACTTCAGTATATATGCCTTGGGTCCTGAAAGCAGGTAGATTGCTTTTGTGGAGAAATCAGTTCTGCAGGAAAATCAGATCAATAAAGCCCTCAAAAATGTGCCAGTTTCTTGCTAATTTTCCATTAGTTACCACTCCATAGATGAGTAGTAGCCAACCTGCCTTTCCTTGATCAAGCATCCCCATAAAAGAAGTAATCTGCTACGCCGCACCAGACGTGCTTTCCTCTAGGGGATCAGAAAGAGCCAGGGTTCCAGGCATCACTTCTCCACTTAGAATTGAATTTGCATTCAGACTTCAGATAAAGAAATTAAAGCATTACTTCTAAATAAAGAAAAGCATGAATCTCATTCATACTCTCTTTCATGGAAAAGCATTAAAATTAATTCTCACCACTGTACTAATGCTTCACATTCATTTTCAAAAAGCACTGTTCAGTATTAATAACAGATGCTCCATCCAACACTAATCCTTCACATACCCTGTCATTTGTTTTGGCTTTCAAGCTTGCTGCTCTTAATGGATTCTTTTTCCAAGTAATGCACATCATCCTAGATGCTGTATCATTGCAACAGACGGAGGTGCCTCTCTTCTCTTCTTCCTCCCCCCTACACGCACATTTTCTGATGTGCCTTTCCCAACCTATTACCATACAGTGTTAAAAAAGGACAGACACACAGAGAAAAAATAATCGTACTCGAACAACAATATATTGTACCTGTAGGTGAACAGCGAGTTAAAGTAAGCATGGTTTCATAGTTAAGATGTTAGAACAGGACACATAAGACCTGCATCTAATTCCAGACTCGGCCAGGATTCTCTTACAACCTTGGGTAAAATTTATAATCTTTCAGCTCCAGCTTTCTCATCTATAAAATGAGAATAATGACATTGTCCATATGGTTATTTTATTTTTAAGCAATTTTGAGGCTTAGAGTATTCTGTACTTGCTGATGTCCAATATTTAACACCACAGAATACAGATTGGTAGGGGTCTCTAAACATTTCAAGGAAGAAGAATAAGAAGAAAAGCAGAAAAGAATCCTTGTAAGTCTGCCTGTTTCTTTTTTAATTCATATCTATTTATAGAAAAACTAACAGTTTTCATTCTTTCATTGCCAGAAATTGAATGGGATACAAACTCTTCAACACAATTAGACAGGAGGAATCAAAGAGTGACTGATAGTTCCCTTCATTAAAAGATCAGAGCCACAGTTGGAGGCAGGATCATTTCACTTGCTCCTTTTCACTGACAATCAATCTCTCTGTAATTATATAGATATTGTTTGATTTTATATATCTATCTAGATATAAATGGGTATCTATATAGGTATACAAAAATCACACACAAGCAAAACATGGCAGCAATATAAGTCTTGGTAGCCTACATGAAGATGACCTTTTAAAGGAATATCCTTTTGCAAAACCAAAACACCATTCTGCTTCACAAGACAAATTTAACGAAAAAATAGTGAAGCAGTATTGAGTTAGTATAGAAATATAAACATATATATAAATTTTCTGATGTATATAGATGCATATACTCACACACACTGGATATATACAAATATACAGAGGAAAAATGCACACTGAAAAGTCCAGAGCAGGACTTCCCATTCACTAGATAATATCACTTAAATTTGATCATTGCTGTCTTAAAACAAGTTGGGAAAAGTACAGATAGGATGCAGGAGAAAAGGAAATCTGTCCGTCATCAAAAGTCTAGTCAGTGCAACAATATTACGAATGTCCTATGTGCATATCCTTTCCCTTAACAATTCCTTTGACTAACATTGTTCCAGGAAGATGGCATACGATCTTCATGTTATATTGCAATCCTCAATAAACCAACGGTTTTGTAGTGTGTATACATTTATACATACATGTGCTCAGCAGAAATTACTCTGACACCATTCTTGTATGATTCCAGGTCAGCATATGCAAAGCGTAACTTAAGCATATGCTTAATTTAAATCCTATGCTTGAAGTTAAACACGGATTTGTGTCCTTCATCTAGGCAGTTTAAATAACTAACAGAAAGTAATACAAATTTTGCTTTATCCTGATTTGGGCCAGATTCTACAGGTTCTGTCCAGAGCCCATCACATGCTGTGAATTCTGTTACATGCCCCCCCCCCCTTAAAAACTGGGTATGAGATTTGAATTTTAAAAAAAAATTCAAAACCCCCACACCTGTCACTAGCAAGGGCACACCAGGGGGGAAAAATACAAAAGGTAAAAAAAGACATGAATATCACTGGCAATTGTATGCCATTTTCTATGCATTTCACAGTCTCTGAGTTAATGAGTTAAAGGCACCTGGAAAAGACAGGTTTTAAGCTTTTCATAGTTACCTTTAGTTAGTCTTTTACATCCCTAACCACCGACATTTTACATCATGTAATGGGGAACGCCTTCAGGAGGAGCGGCAGCAAAACACACAAATACACCTCGATTCCAAGAAACTCCCCCATTCTGCCGCTCTCTGAGGTAGGGGAGACAAAGTTTAAGAGACACAGCATGCTAATAAAGAGAGACGTCTGTGACTGCCAAGTTTCCTGTTCCTGCGAGCGCTGGCATTGCTCCTGGAACAGAGGGGAAGAACAGTCTGTTAAAGTCCTGTTGTCTCCAATAGCTCAAACATCTGCAGGAATGAGGGAATTTACTCTTCTTTCCCCTTTCCTTTCTCCCACTTCTTGGCCACTTTCAACTACAAGCACTTGTAATGTTTGTGTATATGCCACACTGCAATACTGACTGAAGTCTGACAGCAGAAAGCCCCATTTATTTAGTTTTAGCTCATAACACTAAGTTTCTGTAGCAGCTCTTCAAAGCATTAAACTGAGAACTCATAGAAAACAAAGCATTTAAAAACCTTTTTAATAAAAAAAACCAATTATGCCAAGGAGTAAAAAAAACCACAACAACCACACATACACATAAGATTTTATTACACGTAACTGGCCATTTTTCACTTTTGAAATCAAAGCTTTGGAGAAGGCTACAGAATATAAAACCTAAATCACATTTCCAAAGCGGTTTAAGATGATCCAGAGTCAAGCTGAATATATTAATATATCTAACACCAATTTCCATTATGAGTTTTGTTGCATGTAATTGGAAACACTAGCACAGAGTCTTTTCTACAGTTGTGTAGCCGATTTGTTACACAAGAAAGAGGTCTTAAACCACTATTTTTAAAACATACGTAGGGCTTCATCCAGAAACATACAGGATTCACCTTTTGTGAACAACAACGTACGCTGAAGCAACTTCAACAGCCCCAACTCTCCCCAAAATGATTTTTTGAAGCATTGCAAGCATGGAAGTAAATTAATATCCTGGAACTCTCAATAGTTCTGAACTGGTACTTTATCTGAAGCGAGATATAAGTATACTCCAATTTGTTACCAAATGGCATGCTAGATCATGTTCTGAGCATCTGGGTCACAGTGAAGTATGCGTGCTCTCTTCTCAGGGTAGATACATCTCCATTTCTTAGCCATTAGCATTAAAACTAGTATTTAAGCATTGGAACAACTTCGCATGTGAAAAGGTGAGTTAGTCCTCATATAGGACTCATGTAAATAGATCAAGGATAGATATGCTCAACCACACATTATAGGCTCAATGAATGAATCCAAGATGAAGTGCTGTAGCATTGAATTCTACAGCAGATTAGATGATAATTGTCCCTGCCGTCCTCAAAAAAAATTTTTAAAAACCCAACACACAAAACCAAGATACAAACAAACAAATACCACTAAAACCACACGCACCACACCTGACTCATTTTCCTATTCTGTAGTTTATTTAAGAGTTTAGTTGGCTCAGGAGGGGGAGCCAGCATCTTCCTTGTTATGATAAATCAAGTTTTCATCTCAGAAAACTTTTAAAACACATTATCTGCAGCATTCAGACATGAAAAGAAAAGTGTCTAGCACACATGCCCTGACTCTATTAGATGCGCTGCCTAAGCTTGTACATGAGAGTTCAGTTCCCCTCTCATTTCTCAGGTCAGGAAGGGCTAGCAGTACTTCAAAAGGTAAGCGCATACTCTCAGCTGGATAAGTTCTTTCACTGTGGGAGGAATTACAGTCCCAAAGGAAGCTGCTTTCTTCTATTAAAAGGAGAATTTTTGGCTGCTGAGGGAAGCAGAGCTGTGGGAGAAAATTTTTAATGAACTCAAGAAGAAATTGCGTGAATTAACAGCTGCGTCACTGGACTGGGAGTCAGGAAAGATGTGCTCTATTCCTGGCTTTGTGACCTCTGGCAGGTCAGATTTACTTAATAATTACTGCACTACAAGTAATTGGTAACCAAAAATCTTGCAATGCTACTCATATAGTACTGTTAGCCATTTTATGTTGCTTTCAGTTTAGTACCAAATGAGACAGAAGATGTCTCAGCCCTTCTGAAAAGATAAAGCGGAAAGAGAAGACAAACCCCAGGACATGGTTTGCTGGGTGCAGCACATGTGCCCAGTGAGGAGCAAAAATTGAACAGGCAGACAGCAAGTGAGGAAGAAATCCAAGAAGCAGGATTGCCCTAGCCATACTGACCAAACAAGGAGTAGCATCCAGATCATCCTATTTCCAGGCATTTCCCCTTTCGCTGGGCTATGAAGCCACCTTCACCTGGTGCTGCCTCAGTGGCTTCATGGCTGATGTCCGAGGTTGTTCGCTTTCTGTTTAATCCTTTACAAAGAATCGTGACAAGCAGCAACATTTTTTCAAAAGACCTGAGGTTCCTCTTACCTCCTTTTTAAGATCAATTCAAAGCAACACAAAGTATCCAATGGTCAGTACTGGAGAAGAAACTGGAATAGTGACTTTTTTAAAAATAGAAAAAGAAAGGACCTAGAAATCATTGAGCATTTTAACACCGTAAGTCCAATAAATAAAGTCACAGAAGTGTCTAGGACTTTGCTGGTCACTATGTCAAGTGTATTTAAGGAAATTAGTGAAGTATTACAAGTTTTACATGCAACAGCTCGTATCTTGCCTTCTGAAAGCAACATGGATGGCTTAAAGTTTGGAAGGGGGAGAGGATTATTAATCCTCTATAATACTCTCTTATTACAAGACTATCAGTCACTTTGCTATACATCATAAAACAGAGACTAGATCCCCAAAGCCTAATAAAATTTAGAAAGACATTCTGCATCCTTTCTGGTTTTGCAGAGTCTTTCCCCAGCTGGTATTAACCCAGACAACCTGTCTTTTCACATTAGCCTCAAGCTGCCTCTAAGCTCTCAGTGCACCCTGGGTAGGAGATTTCTGTTCTCATCCTACACCTTAACCACTAAAGTTTCTAGTTCTAATGTCAATATTTTCTTTAGGCCAGGTCAATATTTGATATCCTGGCTTTCTTCATAAATGAAATTAATACTGCAGCAAGAAAAAGCCCTCTGAGTTTAACAGTTTTGAAACATAAGCTCAAAAAGGCAATCTCAGGTGTCTTTTGAAAATGGAAGGAAAATATCCCCACTATGAACTTTAGACAATTACTATAATTTTTAGTATCTACCTATAACTACAATTCAAAAATTATTGTATCTAGTATTTTTCAGAAAGCTGCCCCTAAGTATTAGGATACATTAAACTCATTTGCTCCAAATAAAAAAAAAGGCAGGAAAAACCAATGACCAGGTTCCTGCTGTGCTGCATCATGAAACCAGGTTGTACAGAGTGCAAATGTCCTACATTTCTTAATAACCTCTGTCATGGAGAATTCAATTGAACAGGATTTTCTCTTTCCTATTGATCTGCAAGTTGGCAGGCTAGGTATATGACATATAATGTTTGCTCTCTCTTTCTCCCTTCTACTTGTATATTATGGGGCTAAAGAACCCGATAATCAAAAAGTTTGTTACAGCATAAATTTTTCATCAGAAGAATTACCCGATGGCAGCATCCCCTGTTGTACCTGACATCTAGCTGAACTAGCAGGTGTTTACCACAGTTCTCTCATGTGTGTCCGTCCAGTTTGCCATAGTGAAAATAAAAAGGCAAAACAAAACAAAAAACCCGCACAGCATTTTTCAACTCTAGTTTGGCTATGCAGAGAAAGGTGAAATGTCTTGTTGTGGGGTAAGAGACATACAGCATGTCCTCAGTGGACAGGAATGGCCTCAGACAGTGATGAGCTATGACTCGGCAAGCACAACTCAAAGCTGACTGTCTCAGCACTGGGACAGCATGCACACTCGGTACGGGTGAGCTCCGTGCACCCTAAGATCACAGGCAAAAACCTCCTGGTCTGAAGCCCTCTTCTCTAGAAACACAGCATCAGCTTCAACACCTACAAAGCACCTTAACCTTAAATCCAGCAGCATGAGGAGAATACCTTTGTAAAAGGTTTTTCAGCTCCAGCCCAGTAAAATCAGATTGCTCAACTAAATTAAAAGGTTTTTTTTTCTTTATACAAGATTCAGGAACAATTAAGTCCATAATGTACTCAAACTATGAAATCTCATATATCTTATATCATATATACCATATCACATGCATCTTGTAGAAATCTCATATTCAGTTGTCAGTATAAAGTACAACTTTTTTCCATTCCTTTTATAATATCCATCACCAACATACAACCATACTCCATGCAAAACTATTGAAAAACAGTGAGAAAATATGTTTAGAAGACACTTGCTATTTGATTGCAGAAATAAAATTATAACGGAGTTTCTAGAGACTGAAATATTTCAATTATTTCTTGTGTAATGAATTCAAAGTGGTTTATACTTTTCCCCCTCCTGGCTATATTTGCATGAACTTTGTTGAAAGAAATCAGTCTTGGCTTTTTTAACAAACCAGAAAGGTTAAACCCCCGTCTCAATACAAAAAGAAACAAATTAAGAAAATGCTAGGACTGATGGATCACATGTGCTTTCTATTATCTTCAGTGTAAGCACCAGCATGTTTTAGACAACAGAAATTCTCTAGTCCTATTTTACTCCAGTAGTATTTGCAAGAATTAAGTCAATCTCTGCCACTTCTCCAGTAACATGATAAATGTGAATCATGCCCCATAATCAGTAAAACACAGAGCATCCTGGTACAGTGATGGAAGCCAGCGAGAGCGAAGGTTGCAAGGTGGAAAGCCAGGCACAGCCAGGAGAACCCTGTGCCCAAGAGCTTGCCTGGGGTATAAGCCAGGCTCAGCTGCCCTTCCTGCCTTTGGCCAATCTTCATGCCTACCATATGTTCTTTCGTTCCGTGAGTTTCCTTCCCAGAGCACGGAATAAAAAGATTAATTCAGTCAGTCCCTTCAGCACTTTAATCCAGCTGACCAGGGACATGCTTCAGTAGGTGGATGCTCTGGTTTCATGCTTCACAAGTAAGCAAAACAAAGAGCAGCAACAAGCTTCATGTGTAAAGTTACACGTCACAGAATAAAAACACCTGGCTCACGTGCCCGCTCAAGGAAACCTAGTATTAGCCAAAACATAAGTTACTGGTGTATACATAACCTCTGCAAAGAGTATTTCTAGTTCTACTTCTTAGTGACCAGCCTGTCACAAGACACTTCCATCTCACAGAAAGAAGTCAGCCTGCCTTCTCTTGTTGTCTTGAGAAGGGCTGATTCACAGGACCAGGAAATAGGAGCTACGGGACGACCCATGACAGTCTTTCCATCACAGGCAAGTGCTCCGCACATGCTGTGGACTGCGGAGCAGAAAGTAACCTCTCTTGGCACTGCCCCACGTGCGGCAGCGGCCGAGGAACCTCTGCACATCCTGCCAGTAGCCCCTACTGCAAGATGGGCAGCAACTGCCTGATGCCTCCCAGGCACCAGAGAGGGGAATTTCACACAACAGCAGCATCTGTGGAAAGAAGTAGCCTGTTAAATGTGTACAAACCCAATTTCCTTCCTGATGTCCTCTCCTTTACTCCCCTCAATAACGCACCGCTTTATTACAGTACTTGGCAAAGAGCAGCTTGTTCAACACAAGGGCAATTAGCTTAATTTTTTCTGGGTGGGAGCTTAAACCAGCATTTGTTAGTGACGTCCAAAATTCAAGTTGGGTCCCTGTTGCTCTCGACAGCATCCTGACAGGAGGTTAGAGGTTCAGTGCAGTAACAAGCAGAACAGTGGTGCTTACTTACTGTGTGTGCATCCAGTGACTAGCCAGCCTACTGCTCCCTCTTGCAGGGTAGCGGGGGAACAAGCATTTGGGACTTCAGCTACCAATTCAAGAAAAAGTCAAAAAACAAATATATCAACAAGATTTCCCCCTTTCTTAACACAGGAGGGAGAAAGGTACTTAACTGAAGCAGCACACTTGCCTCATCACAGCACTCCTCTGCCCTCAGATCACAGTTTAAGAAAGCAGCCTGGGATTACAGTAAGACCATAGCAATTACTTAACTGCTGCTCTGAAAAATAGAGACCCTTTGCCTCTTGTGGCCCTGTTCCTGTGCTTCCAACAAAAGACTTCCTAACAGAAGAGGAGACCTGACATCTTAATTTCTTTTCACTGATGAAATACTGCTAAGGGTAAACACCTTTAACAGAAATTATGTGTTATCACCAGCATGACTGAATATCATAGACAATGCCTAATACCGTGTCCTGTAACAAGCATGGATTTTAGCCATATCTCTTCTATTTGTTGCAATGTTTGTAATGGAGACAATTTAGGAAGATGGAAAGGATTTAAAACAGCTTGCACAAAAATCTAGCAAAATAACAATCAGTAATAAACCAGCTGCAATCCAGCTCTCAAGCTCTTTTCAGGGAATGTGTAAAACTGGTCGAGTCTTTCAGCCTGTCAGACAGAAACAGTCTTCTGCGGCAAGCCCAGCAGGTGCTTACCCAGAGCTTTGCTCAGAGGCCAGAAAGCAGAACAGAGGCTGGGACATATGGAAGCAAACTGCTTCAATGTCCAAATTAAAAACCTGCAACAGAGACAAGGAAGGGTGTTGAGGTTAAAACAATGCTTTTTAACAGAGTTCGGTTAAAAGAACAAAGCTATGTTGCCCAGGTGAATACAAAAGATGTTCCTTCAAACAGGGATAGGATGTGGTGTGACTGGGCTCAGCAACCTCAACCCACTCAGCCAAAACCCACCACTGAAGTCAGAGCCATTTCTCAAACTATTTGACAAAAACACCTCTCCTCCACTCCACTGAGCGGACGGCTCACTCCGGAGTCCCTGACCCGACTTCATGCATGGCTCTGCTCTCACACTTTTTAACCCGCTCTGGAGCTGTTTGGCTGCACACCCTGGTCACAGCAAGACATGGACACGTACGTACATACGCTTGCTTCTTGCCAGTCAGGATGTGCTGCTTCTTAAGTACTGCACCTTCTCTCACCCAACAGGGCTGAACCTCAGCAAAATGCCAGATGGGTTTACTGGTCTAAAGTCCAAAAATGTAGCCATTACAACTAAATCTTAAACTTTTGCTGAAGGAGAGGTTCAGGCTGATGGTGGGAGCCTCCAGGCCAGCCATCTCTCTCCAAATGCCATTTCCCAAGAGGCAACAGATGAGCGTACGCTGGCCTCCTGTTTCCACCTCAGATTTATTACACTCTAGGGAGAATAAATCTTAATACCTAAGAAAAAAAGTCAGTGTAAACTTATTACAAATGCATTGTTTATGAACTTATTTTTAGAAGTTGGTCAAAATATCACTTTTTTTTCTTGGTTAAGTTTTGTTTGCTTTTTTCACCCCAAATATGCCAGTGATTTGACTAACAGGAAATCAGAGAAAACAGAAAAAGTACCTCCTCCTTCCTGACATAAAAGCTTTAGTAAGGCAAACTATTTCCTGAATATTGCAGGAAAATAACTAACAGTATTATTATCTGCCAAGATAAAGGGGTTACATTCGCCCGCAATTTGCTAGTTACAATATTTATTCCAAATTTTCACAGACTCGGACACACAGCTGAAGGCGCAACATGGGTACTGATGGAGGAACAAATAAGCCACACATTTTCCTTACTGCCTTACATGCCATGTCAGGCATCATTCCTGCCCCAACACTCAGGCAATAGGCACCAGCCACCCTGTGCTGCTGCTCAGGGATCACCGAACATTTGGTGTGGTGAAGGGGACCTCAGCCAGAGAAAGAGGAGGAGGAGGACGACGACCTGGAGATCTCAGGTGTGTCTGCCTGCTCTCCCAGCTCCAGGTCTGCCAAGACACCTCCTCACATTTTCCATCTCTGAGCACAGTTACTGCTCCTGCAGCCATATTTCTAGATTTTCCTCCTAAGAAGCACCCCTTTGCAATCCATTCACCTAATGCAAATGCAGTGACTTCTGCACCAGAAGTTGTTTCAGAGCTGCATCATTTTTGTGAAACAAACCTTTGGAAGGGGGAAAGAAAAAAAAAGAAAAAGAAAAAGGAAATACTCCTCCTTGACACTCACAATGTATTTTTCACAGTGTGTTATACCAAACCAACAGGCTCAGAAAGAAAGCTGGGGGCGGAGGAATGCCATTCTGTTTGTACAATTTATTTTATCCAGTGCAGAGCATTTTCTACAGTTGCAGCACCATATACCACTTTTCTTCCTGTGGAATAAGTATGCTAAACCTCCAAGGAAGCTTAGGTTAAAGAGCCCTCTACTGAAACCTGTGTTTTCTCACAGGTTCACTACACTTCATAACTTTCCGTTCTCCTCCACGTGTCTCAGAACAGTTGCATTGATTATTCAAGCCATATCATCATAACCTCCCTCCACAGCTAATACTGTCCGTCAAATCCTGGAGATAGTCACTGTTTTTATTTAAAATGCTTTCTCTTTCTGCTGACAGAGACAGTGCTCACTAAGCCTGAACTCTTAATCACCCAATATAATCAGAGAACAGTCTTCAAGACCTACATTTAATTAAGTAAGCTTACAAATTTGTGTGCACCTAGGTGTTCTTCACACAAAGAAGAATATGCAGTTCTTCCTCCAAAAATTTTACAGCACGTATCATTCCAAACACTTAACTTGGGGGGGGGGGTGGAATAAGTTATGGAGAAGAAGAGTGTGGATGGTTCCAAATTTTACAGAATATCAAATCAAATCCTTTTCAGTACAAAACTCAATGTGAAAAGAAAAAGACGAGAAATGAAAATTGCATATAAAACTTTCCACTGATAGCAACTGAAGAGTAAAGCGCACAGTTATCTGACACAGAGAAGGTTAAAAGGACAAAAGAATGAATTGGGTGGACATGAAAAATTGAAGGAAAGACAAATTCGGAACTGATGTCAGGCCACACATTTTAATTGCGGAACTGCATGCCAGACATTAACACAGAGCCGGGGTCATCCAGAGAACGATCAAAGGGCACTTGGGGGACATTGGGCACTGGGGTGCAGCAACTTCCTACAGAAAATCTTGCTAGTCTTCACTTACTTGTACTATTGCTGTGTTATTTCAAATAGCTAGCATGAGCTGTGGTGCTGCTTTAGGAAAAAAAACCCACCACACAGAAAGAAAGAAAGTAGTCATACCATTGAGGCTGTCAATCATAAGCAAGAAAAACTACAGGCATTCAAAACAAACTGCCCCTTCGGAGCTGAGGTCACCTTGTCAATATCAATCTTCTCATTCTGATGCACATTAAGAGCTATTGGAGTGTCCCCTTTTATCCTATGACTGTGAATTGACCTTACTGACACTACTGAATACAATATGGTCATTTAAGGATGTGGTAATTATTGGCAACTGCACTAACTAAGTTAGCAGCACACAGGGCATCGTTGCTCTGGCTTGTATTGCCACCTGGCCTTTATTTTAAGAGATTTATTCTAATTTCATATGCCTTGACTCAAACTATAGTCACATCAGTCCCTTATTTACAGTTATTTTCCATTGGATTCCCATGACAACTTACAGTAAAAAGGAATACTTTTCACCTGGGAAAAAAAAAGAGCTGTTGCTTTACAAACTCTAATTAAGCCTATAAAAGCTCATACTACACAAACCTAATACCTTTAGTCTTCCAACCTTACCATAGCACGATGCTGCATTCTCTATGTTTAAACATTATGTCAAGACACTGATGGAAAAAATACTGCTCTAGTACTATCTTGCCATTTGTAAAAGAGAAGAGCTTATTGGAGAGAACGGCACATCTGTGAAGCATTATTGAGTATAATATACACACCATTATACCATGATGCAATGTGCTTGCTAAACTTCAGCCCCTTAACAGAAGCACTGAGATCACCTGCATACGGGGTAGCACCAATTTAATGACCTTAATTTAGTTAAAACAACATGTGTAGGACCCACTTATCAGTTAAAAGATGGGAAGAAATTAAGACTATTCAATAACAATTTAAGATATGATCCATACACAAAACTATTACTTTCAGAAGACAGGCTGTATGAACTTTTTGCTTATGAATGGCAGTTCTGAAAAGGGAATACTTTGTGTGGGCACTACTACCTTCAGCATGGTATTAAAATGGTCTTTGTCATCTCACATTTAGTCCTTCTGACAAAAACACTTGCAAATGAATCAAACAAGACTTCTGTCAAAATACAACAGAGGAACAGCCACAACCAGGTCAAGAATGAGA
Organism: Morus bassanus; assembly: GCA_031468815.1. NCBI lineage: Eukaryota > Metazoa > Chordata > Aves > Suliformes > Sulidae > Morus > Morus bassanus. The sequence goes on from CM062583.1 coordinate 13,843,824, forward strand.
CCTCCCGCCACATGCGTCACAGCCCATCACTGCAGAGGTGACACAACACGCACCCCAGCGCCTCCGATACGCATCAGCTCATTAGAAGCAAAACCCACCAAACCGCAGCGCCCTTTCTCTGGGATTGTACTCCAGTTCCAAAGTGAATCAAAAGGTAAAACAACTTGCCTCCAAGACTCAAGATTGGGAAGGGCAGGTGCCCAAGATACCTATACCTGCTCCTTTTTGCACGACGTCCGAGCAGCTGCAGCCTCGTGAGCCCAAGATGTGGCCTTGCCCAGAGGACACCAGTCAGCCTGGGCACACACGCCAGCTGCCGCACGGCTGCCAACCACAAGCCACAGTGCTTCCTCGTGTAGCAGCTTCCTTCAGTCTGAAATTGGCTTTACTGATTTACTGACGAAGATATATAATGTGATCACCAGAGAGATGACTTTTTGTTAAAAGGAAGAGAAATAATCAATAGTAGCTTGGGCTGGAAAGGGACCTTGGAACTGATTTGGAGATGACATGCTGGGCTTAGGCCCAAAGCAGAGATCCTGGCCAAACTAAGTCTAATGCTTTTAGAGTTCATTTAAAGATGACCCCAAATTAAATTTCCAATTGTAGGGGCCTAATTCACTCCAGATTGTTTAGAAACACTACTAAGGAAAAAAAAAAATCCCAACACAAATATCCTTCTGAGGTTTTGGAGTTCAACTTAATAAATTTTTAATCAGACCTTGTATATTCTCCCATGCTTGTTCACTTTTGTTGCTATCGGTTGTCACATTCTGTTAACCCAGAGGATCAATAAGGAGGCAAGCTTCTCTGACAGCTTGCAAACACTACTGTTTTCTTCACACTGTTCCTATTCAGCGCTACTTCTGCCATAGATACACCCACATTTTTAAAGCTCTTTATTTTCCCCCAAAATAGATACAAAATGCTGTAGCAAGGAGAAGGCACAATGGTCCACCTATTTAAACTAAGCAGCCAAAGATATCTCACCTTATTTTGCCATATCACAAGCCAGACTTCAGAAGTTACCTGGCTTTAGACATTGCCATACATTCATCCCTCCAGACTGCAGCGGTCCCATCACATCGGATTCATCTGCAGTGCAGTCTTACCTGCAAACTGTGCCAGCAGCATTTGCTTCACAACTGTGTGAAAAGTGAGAATAAACTACAGGCTGATGACCCATCAAAAGGTCACTGAACCTGACTCCCCTGTGAAATGCCAGGAAAAGCTCTGGAGCACCAGAAATGCAGTGGTGATGGAAAACCTGTCATCTGCTACTCAGAGCATTTCAGGAGCTCCAGCAGCCTGAACTAGTACCTTTGTACGGTTCTCAATGCCAAAGTCTTAGTGCTTACCTAAAGCCTCACTCTACAAAGATAAGGGTGGTGAGAGGGCAGAGGAGGGGAAATAAAGGTGAAAAACACTTCTTTCAAGTGAGTCATACTCACTTTGACTGGGGCTTCAGCTGTGTCTTGACAAACAGTTAATGCTAGATTTTCACACTACCACTCATTTGGCAGAACATATTTAAGCCAATACAAAACACAGATCGGATTTCAAATTAGCAAGATCACCAATGAATTATATGATGAGAATGATAGCAAGTCTGTGCTGGCACCAGGCTTCGGCATGCCACCTGGTATTCCAGATTGCACTGATCCCAGCCTGTGCTGATCCCCACCACCTGGCACATTGCAAAATGCCTCCTCTGCAATACTGTAAGGCTTTCTGAGCAGCCGCCTTGGAGGGAGGGCCCTTCTGTTTCCAAGGTCACCCACATTTCCAAGAAACAGCCTTGCAGAAAAGCTGCTCAGCTGGATCAGACCTTTATTTGCATCTCAGCACTGCAAGAACTGTACACCATTTTAGCCTGCTGACTGACCAGTGCTCCCGACACTGCACTCATTCTCATGCCCAGGACTACTTTCTCATGCCCATTCTGCTCATTGAGAGCAGCTTTACTCCTCCTGGACACAATCCACAGCGAGCACCCCCACTCCAAAACAGCATGCATGCTTCTTTCCCAAATCACCTTCTCCTTGCCGCTTCAGTGCTAACATAACTTCACTGCATACAACATCAAGCATCAAATTCTCCACAAGAAAAGAAGTGAAGGTGGTCATTGTGCCCTCACAGCTCAACAGATAAATAACCCTTACGGGCCACCTCCTTTTCTTCCCTGTTGAGCCAGTTGGCACAACAGCTCATCCCTGTTCCCTGGTCACAGCTGAGGCCAGACCACAAACTAAAGCATACCCAAACATGCCCAGCACACACCTTAACAAGCCCTGCTGTTTGTTAAGTTGAGGGCATCTTCTGCTGTATCATCTGACCAAGAAACAGAACTTCTTAAACGTGAACAGACAAATTTGCTACCCCAGAAACTACCCAGGGGAAGGTCTGTAGCTATATTTAGCTACTGGTAAGTTTGTAAGTCCAAACGATAATGAAACAATCAACTGTACAGCAGAAGAGGTCGGTTGCCTGATCCGTGTTGATGAGCAGAGGGCAATTGTGCAAGGGTCCAGCCCAGCTTCCCCACAGAAACCCCGCTTTTAGCAGGAACAAGTCACCGCTATTGTTGCACACAGGAAGCTCTAGCATTGCTATTTATCTTCTTAAAAACTGACAGCAAAAAGCTCCAGGGGTTTTTCAGAAAGCTGAAGAAAAATGGACAGAGGCTGCAAGCCTTAACCAGGGCCCCTCCAGGAGTGCTCACAGGGACACAGCACGCAGTACCTGGTGCTCCAGCCCCTGGCACCCCCCAGGGACACACAGCCAGCTGGATCCCATGCTGGAACACAAGGCTCAGCAAGCAGCACCATCTACAAAATCAGCCCAGCCCATCCATCCCCTGGCACTGCATGTAGCAGGTACCAGGACTGATGCAAAATTCATAACAACAGCAACATACCTGGCTTAGAAAGCCTTTTTTTCACATTAGCCAGCAGTTTCTAAGGAGGCTTAGCCAGCAACACTTGTAAATCCGTAGTACAAAAGATCCATCTTACTTACCTGGTTTCACCACCATCCTCCACATACAGCAGCTTTCACAACCTTGCTCAACCTTTATATGGACCAAGTCCAGCCACCTAACACTGAACAGCTGTGATGCTGAAACACCTGCAAAACAAGGTGTAGCAGATGAGTTATCACTTATCTTAATCAGAAATCCTGTGTCTCACCTGTTAGACCATGGAGCCCTAGCAAATTTTCTGGGGCCTAGCTAGCATAACAGTGGGGAGGGGAGCTGAGGGACTGCTAGGGACACACGGAGCCTGCCTGTGCGAGGTGTGGTGCTGGCACACCAGCTGAGCTCCTCGGGCAAAACAAGCACAAGAGAGCTAAAACTGACTTGTAAAAAGATGGGTGGAAGGTCTGTTTGTATACTGGAGAACAAAAAAGATTCATGAACTGAAATAAAACCTGCCAGAATGAAGTTAAATCATTATGATTTTTTTAAAAAAAAAAGGGCATTTTAACTGATAGGATAAAGATATATGGAATTACTGCTTTGTGGCTCACAGCTACAGTGTTCTAAATCCAGTACCAGGAACACTAAAGCACAATGTCATGCCATTGCTCTGTTTCCCACCTTGGCAAAAGGAGATAATTTATGATCTCTCTGCTATCAGAGTAGCTTAGAGGCTTCTTACACTAACAGGAGTAAAAACTGTCAAGACTCTTGGAGTGGAGGTAGAATAAAAACGCAAAATATATTAACTGTCCATATTAGCTATGGCTGGAAGGAAAATAGGAGGCTCAGAAGACTAATTGCTTTACTCGGTATGGCAAATTATCCATTCCAAAAGGCAACTAGTGGCATGAAAATAATAAGTGAATATTAGAGGGCGTTAGCGGAGGTGCAAGAATTCCCTACCATTAACAGTGCTAGTTTATGCTTTTAAGTTTACAGCAAATTAGCCATACCTTTCTAAATCTTATCAACACTTTTCTCACTAGAAATTAAACCTCGAACCCTAAAATATTGGCGTCTCTGCCTTTTCATAATGGCAAACCTTAAACGAGACAAACTAACACTTTTCTGTAGTGGTTAGGAAAAAACTGATTTAAATCGTGCAACGGTAGCTTCCAAGGCAAAAGTCCACTTATCCTTGCCTCTCCTAATACACGCTTATTTGCTTCAACAGGAACATTAACATTCAAGAGCAGCCAGATCTGCTTCACCTGCTGCAATGTACCAGAGAGGCTGCTCTGGAGTCACAGCCGAAACCCCAGTTGCACAGGCTGCCCTCAGCAGGACACGCTGTCCGCACGTGGCCCATGTGTGCTCCAGCCCACGGCACGGGGGTATGGTCAGGGGCCCCGTTCATGTCTGCAAGGTGAAGGAGCAAGGAAGGCTCTCTGAGAACTTGTTACGGGTTTGAATGGAGTAAGTTAGTTGATACTGTGAAACAAAGAGAAATCACTTCTGGGCTGGGGGAGCAAGAGGCTGGGCTGTGTTCTGCCCTCCACTATTAGGCATAGTTAAATGAAGGACACATTTCCCTAATGAGCCCTTTTACCCCTATAACAACAGGATGAATTATGTCCAATATATATTCCAGTTCACTACTTGAGAGGATTAAAATGGCGTCTTTTAGTTTTCCAGAAGTGAAAGGCTGGATCACTATCTTTCCCACTTGCAAAGCCTCAGGGACTAACAGGCATCACTCCATCTGGGAGACAAAAATCTGCCCTTCCAGCTGAGACCATAACCCATGAGTATTGATCAAACGTCCACCTCCCTTCCACATAATAGAATTTCCCGGTGAGCTAATTGTTTTTACTTCTTTCATCTCCGTAAATGAGGTCAATGGCAAGGGCAAAGAAGAGAGAATTAGCTCTAAGTGTTCTTGGCTTCAAAGCAAGAGGAGACGGAGCTTCCAGATTTTGGAGAGTGCTGTACAGCGTTGATAAAGCACTGTGGGACCTTCCAAATATCTGAACTTAGAATTGCTTCAGCTTAGGACGAGGCTTGCCTGCACTGCCCAAGGATCTACGTGTCCGACATCTGCCGTTACAGTTTGGCAATGCCACTTGTGGGTCAATAATGGCCTTAATTCATGCCGTCCCTCCAACACGGACCAGCTTTTGTCCACAGCTCCTAACGCACTTTGCATGAAGCTTCACAACAGATGTGGAGGCAGGCAAGTACCACAGCGCGTGTCGGTGCCTCATCCGCGTGACCATCTGCCTGCAGTGACAGAGCTGAATGGCACCTCCTGCCCGGCAGCCCCGCGCTGCGAGAGTCTAAGGGAGGCAAGGCAGAGTTGTGACAATGCAGATTTGTGCACGTGGATATACACCAACATCAGGTTTACAGAAAGGAAAAGTGAACCACCAGCAAAGATGCGAATGGCAGAATTAAAACCCAGCTCTCAGAGAAAAGCAGGTCCTTTGGCTTTCTCTCCCAAAGCCTCAATGATTCTCTGAGGTCTAGCCTTTAGCCCTCCTCACTTTTTCCCTCCCACACATGGGCACATGTCCTAAATCAAGGTTTTCCTTTGTGCAATGCTGCAGTTTTCTGCAGTGTAAAAAACCCTACAGGACCCACTAGTGTCTCAGCAAAATAATGCTTTATAGCATAGTTATCACAGGCAGACCTATTAAAAAGGACCAGGAATGATGGCCTGAGACAGGCACCTGCAGACTTCTGCTTGTACGGGTGGGGAAGCAATTAATTTGCTGCTGAACTCTTCACAGGGTTACTGCCCAAACTTTGGGAACAGCTAGAATTGCAAAGAAATCATGCTGCTAGTATAAACAGCAAGAGCAAAACCTCAGTTCTCCAACAGAAAGATTTAAAAAAAACCCACCTCACCTTTGTATACAGCATAATGAGAACACCCCATATTTTTTCATCTCTGAGTCCCAGCCCTGTGAGACTGACAGCCTGAATGCTGGCTGCACGTGTTGAAGCCTCTGGCATGCTCAGGGCTATTGCAGCGTCTGCTTTACAGCCCCCGGGTTATAACTGGTTCATAACTGCCCAAGTACAAGACAAGGTGGAGAAGTCAGAGCCGGGCCGAGGCTTTGGGAGGTGGCAGGTCAGTTATGGCCTCACCAGACCTTGCTCCTGTCAGCCTGCAAGGAGGACACTAGTGCCAGGCACCACCTCCGCAGGGCGGGTGGGAGGAGGGCTCTCATCTACTGGGCAGCCGAAGAGCCAACAGGTAGAAACACTTCTACTCCCTCCTAACTGGGGCAAGACAAAACTCAGTGCTGGAAGTCTCAGCAGTTTGCTCTTCCTCCCTAAACACTAAAGATGTACAAATCAGTTTTGCGTTCTGGAAAGATGCCTTTTAAGCCAAGCTCTGATTTTTGTGGAGTTTGCAGAGACCACCTCTCAAGACACAGAAGAGACCTAGCAAACATTAATGCTCTAAAAACACGTGCTGTACCTTGCCCTCAGGGACCAGCCCCCATTAACCAAAAGCTACAACACAAGTAAGGTCAATAGTAGCACAACGTCCAACATTTGTAAGTGGATTCTGCAAAGCAAAATTGTAATGGGAATCTTCCTGACACGTCTACTTATGTTTTGACCACATTATTGCCAAAAAGGACACCTTATACAATATAAAACTATCCAAAAACATATGCAGCTCAACTCTGGGAGTAATTTTTCAAAGTCTGTTCCTTCCTGGATGTGAGCAAAGGTTATTATGTGTCTAGAATAGATGTAGTCTAGACAGATGGAACATCATGCGGGGAGGAGGACTGAACTCACGATCTGTTTGTTTCCTGAAGAGCCTTTTGTGACGAACTTTGTAAAAAGCCTTTTTGTAAATCCAAGTGAATTAAATTGCTTTACATAGCACTGGGATAAACAACTTATTGACAATTAGATTTTTTTTAAACTACTTGAACAATGAATGTTGGAAACAGGTGAACAGGCAGGAAAATTTGGATAAAATAATTTAAAAATACACACATTCCAGTAGGCTGGAAATTAATACTCTTCAAAAAAAAGTGGTTTTAATTCAAAACATACAAGCAATCCCATCAAAGTCAGGGTTTTAATATTCTCAGGAATAAAGATCTCAATCTTTCTTTTCAAGCTATGACCAGTGTCAGATTGCAGATTCATTTATCAAGATCCTCAATAATCCATCTCTTTCCCTGCGTTGATTACTGGCTGTAATGAACAATGTGCCCTAGAAACTATTGCATGATCCGAAGACCTCTGAACCTTTAGCAATCTACAGCCTTGTAAGATTTGCAGCCTCTCTTGACAATTTTTGAAAGGCCATACAACACTACGAACACAGCCTGAAAACTCGCACATAAAAGAGAATTCCTATAACATAGTTGTGTTTTTGTCTGGCATTGGGTATATATTATTTAAAAAAAAAAAGAAAAAAAAAAGAAAAAAAAAACAAAACCAAAGCAAGGAATTTATGATCTTACAGCCAAACCAGAGAAGGAGAAGACCTAAGAGACAATCTTAGCAGGCCTGATGAGACCGAAATGATTTTCAGCTACAGAAAATGTTATTTTAACCTATCTTTGTATCACTTAACCCTGTTGCGGCACAAAAGCCACGTTCTTCCTCATGCACTGAAATGCCAGGTTTGGTGCAAATCCCAGAGGGAAAATACAAGCATGTTTCAGTGCAGTCCCAACTATGATATATCCACTTACTAGCCTGCTTCATCTCTGGCACAGTGCTTTTACCCCTTCCCCCCCGTTCATATGAAAGGAGCTCCAGCAAGGCGGAGTAACTGGTTCCTGATCACTCTTTTAGCTCTTTCCCATGACATGGGGGTAGGACTTCCGTCTCGAGGTCCTACCGACTGCTCTTCTCACGGGGAAACAAGAAAAATATTTGTTCAGACAATTCAAAGTAAAAACCTACCGCAAACATACAATTTGTGTTTGAGTTAACTTTTGAGTTAGCCAGTCTTTACCTTGTTTTGCTTACATTCAGGCTATAATCGTCTCCTACATGAAAAAGTCTTTGGAACTCCTTCACAGATATTGTCCACTGATAATTTAAAATGAGGCTTAAATGGCAACCTGTTTATACCACAAAAGGTGAAATTAGTAAGTGGATGATACTGTAAATAATTCAACTAGCTTTTAATATTTAATTTCCATGGATCATAAGTTTGTTTCATAATTCCTATGAAACCTGCCCTTAATAATAAATAAAAAATAATTACAAAAGCATTTTTCAAACGTCTGTGTGTGAATGGTGATTGCACTTAGCATGAGGGGCTGCGGCCACAGTTCAATGAGGCAGTAAAAGTGAAAACTGGCTCAATGAATTTGCCCCCTCGTCTGCCTCCCCATGGGTTTTTGCCAAAGCAGATGACACACTGAGCTGCGCCACACGGCAAACAGGCGCAGGAATTGATCTGAGTCAAAAGTACCTCCCCCTGTTTTTTCCTTTAGACACCACTGATGAAGAAAACCGGCAGCATTCACTTGGGATTACTATCCAAATGCCCATGTCCTTAGGCCATAGTCTGAAACCCTGATTTTGCACCTAGGAAACCTGGCGTTTAGCAACCAAGATTCCAAGCCAAAGAGCCAGTCGCTCCAGACCGCATCTTCACAGATGACCCGTCTTGGGTTCACTGCTAAGTTAAAGTTATCTTGCTGCCAAGTAAGTTTTCAGTACAACAGTCTTCTGGTGTAGGAATTTAAGAACCTCCAAAATAGAAAAACATAACCCAGAGGGAGAAAAAAAAAGTAAAGACAAGACAAGACAAATCCAACTACACCCAGCAATATCTTGGGGTAAAAGAAATAGATGAAGGGAAAAGTTGTGGATAGCTCTTCATGATTTTATACAATCAGCATAGAAATGCTTTATCATCCCCTACAGTGTAAGCAACCCAACATTTTTAGTACTATATAGAAGCAAATATCTTTTTTGTACTAAAGAGAATTCATTTTAATCTATTTCCATGCGTTTCCATTTTCTTCACCAATACATTTCTTATAATTGGAATGAGCTGCTCTATTAAGCTTCTTAATAGATTCTATGTTCTCAAAACGCAATAACTTCAGGACAATACATTAAAATAGGCAACAAATTAAGCTTGGTGTTTGCGAATGCGAGGCTCCATCAACAATGACCTTTAAAGCCACAGCAAGGATGCTGTTTAAAATTGGTTGCAGAGAAACCAGTGTCTAATATGTCTAATTGCATTAGCTTGTGTCAATGCTACGACACCCTGAGACTCTTTGCAAACAGTTTGTTGGTGGCCAGGAACAAATTACAGACCTGATGTGAAGCAGCAATGGACACGTGCAGATGTCAATGAATTTATTTAGAGCTGTGGGTCCGTAGCAGTTGTGAAAAAACAGGACCTCTGCGTTTAGCCGCATCACCTAGCACAGACACAGCCTAGTCTGAGCGATGAAGTCATGACTGGCCTTAGCTTTGTACATGCAAGCAACGATGAGCATTACACACAGCACAAAAGTATTTTGACAGTCTAACGTAGTTATTTTAATTACATTAGTCGAACCCAATAACTATGCCTCGATATCACATTAACTTACTTTGAAATACAAATGTGAATGGAGGTTTTATTTGCAAACCATTACAAAGATGTAATTCCATTTTAAAATAACAAACAATATAAAATAATTCTCTCAATGCTACTCAGCCCTGGTATGATTCCTACATCCTCCCACAGCTATACAGCCAGCTACCTTCACATGTATTATGTATCACCTCTTAAGTCAGTCAGAGAGGAGTTTTCCACCACAAGAACAAGGTGACCCGACAACATGTGGGGCGAAGTCTTGAAGACAAGATGAGCAGTCGGAGCCAGGGGATGGGGACACCCAGACAGACACTTTGCAAACCGTCGGAGCAGGTATTTGCCAGACACCCACCCACAACCCAGCCTCTAGGAAAGGGCACGAGCACCTCATCTGCTCCCATATATGTATCACCAGCTTGAAATCACACTGGAGCAACACTAAGAGTTAGGAGGAATAAGGTCTAATCCTTGTAAAATTAATTGAGGTAGTTAACCCAAAATGGAAAATATTCTTCATCTAGCTTTATGCTTCCTAGGAAAGGTTTTATTTAAAAAGCCAGCTCCTAGCTGCTCTTCACCTAGCATTAACCTTTGCTAATCATTTGCACAGATAGCACTGTGGGTAACAGAGTCCTGTCAGCAACATGACTGCCCTCTTGACTGTACCCCGTCACCCCCTCACATCTCATCTGTTTTTAATTCTAATTCCAAACCACATTTGGCCTGCTTCTTGGCAATTTCAGTTTCTCTCCCAAGTCACACGTTTGTGCAGCCTCCTTGGTTGAACTGCTGCTGTTGAAATCCCCTTGCTCACAGGCAATTAGCATCCTCTCCTAGGTGAAATATTTTGGGATCATTTTGCATTACCCTGCCTGGAAGACCCGTATGGTGCCTTCTACCATCAGATTACTCTTCCCCCCCCACCACCTCCTTTAACATGGAAATCATTCTACAAAAGACTTTGCTTTTTTTACAGGTTTTCATGTTTGCCTAGGGCTTAATCACAAACAACGCTGCTAATTATTTGTACCTCCTGCAGCGCTGACTAGGTTTATCCAAGATAAAAACAGTTCAGCCCTTGTTCCGCCACCTGCCCGCGCAAGACTGTTGCCAGCGTTCCCCTCTGATAGCTCAGGCTTTTTTTTTTCCCTGCAGCTGACGAAGAGGAGTAAATATTGGTTTTGTTTTCCTAGCAGGCGGTTTTACTTGGTGGCTGCAGGGCAGGATTTGGCCTCCTCTCTGCCGAAGGCCCAGGCAAGAGGGGAGCGCAAGCGGCGGGCTCGGCCCAGTGGCGGGAAACGGGTTTCTGAGGGCAGGGGGAGGCATTTGGGGGTTTAAGTAACTTTGGGGGTTACTTAACTTGCTTTTCTCCAGGGGCAGCAGCTTTCACCGGCACCAGGCAGCACGCAGCGGCTCTCCAGAGCAAACCGCCCTAGGCCACGGTTCAGGGGTGCCGGTGCCGCACCAGGGAGGTGCTGAGCGCTCGGCCCAGCTCCATTGCCTCAGCACTAACCACTGCCCTTTCTTATCCTAGGGGCAAAACTAAAACATTCAATGTTAAAAACAGGCCAAAAGCACTATTAGAGGCTCTGCTGGGGCGGTCACTGCACTGGCTCTCTCTCATCAGTTTCCAAATAAAGTCGGCACTGCAAGAGATTGCAAAACCTCTGCCTTTCTTTTAGCAGGGCTCACACCACACACCGGCTCCTATCTACAACCCGCTGCCTATTATATTTTTATTTTAAAAAAATCAGTTAAATTTACAAAATTTTCTCTCCCTTTGAGGAGGGCTACCTAAAGAGTTAAAAAAAAAAAGTATAATCCAGAACAACCAAGTGTCTTGTACAGTCTTTGCAGGTGAAACATTTTCATGCCTAGCTGGTGCTCTGAGTGGTTCTCTCCACAACAAAAACAAGACTGAAGTCCACCATTTCCCCATTTTCATCTTTGGCAGAGCTATCATGAACAAACTAGATCAACATTATTTTTCATTACATATAAACAGCAGATGTGAAACCTTAAGTCAAGTGTTGCAGTGGTCACTTCTCAGGTGCTCAGAAAAACTACAACTACGTGTCACACGTGAATAGATGGAAGATGCAAACAACCGCACATAAAATGGAAGTTTGCTCACAACAGCATCATCACACAACAGCATAATCACAGGATTAATAGGAAACACTTCCTTGATGGTTTAGATTAGACCAGGCCTAGCGCAGTATGACAGAAAACAACCTGCAGAACAAAGTCATGGTGGACCACCCTGCACCACTCTGTGGGGCAAAGAAAGCCAACAGCTTTATTGCAAATCTCCGAAGGCAGAGGTTGTTTTTTCAGCAGAGGATCTTCAATTATTTAAGCGTAAATCACGTTTTCATATACATGTGACCTCAGCTGAATCTCACAGGGGGAAAAAATAACTACTGACAAATTAATTTGAGTCAGGCTTCAGCCTAATACCATATAGGCAAAGACAGATGTATTAGAATTTCAATATCAGTACAAAGAACATTATGAGATTAATTAAGAAAATCCTGAAATGCTAAACGTTCACAAAAAAGTCTACAAACCCATTCAGCAGAAGGCTTTTGTGTAAGGCAGCCTGATCCCACACGGGATCTCCCGTGTGAGATAGCAAGTATTACTACAGTGTAATAATAATCATCATCATGACTTTTGGCTTTATGATAAAGAGTGAACTCATTCACGAAGGAGATCAAGAAATTACTGATGTTATCTGACCCACTGCCTGTTCGAAGATGAAGTATTAAAAATACATATATCACAATAAGTATTTGATGTCATATATGGCATAACAGAAAGAAATTCCACTGCTCTTCCAGCAGAATGATTGTTCAAAGCCTCTTGTCATGCCAAGAAAGATTTCAACTCTCAGTTAATTTAACAGGACTGAAACAGTCTACTACCTCTCCTCTCCATTCATCTTAAGAAAGCCTAACACCATATCATCAAACCAAGCTGGCTGGACTTAAGAAGATGTTCCCAAAGGAAGCAAGTTACCCCATCTGTGCTTACCTCACAGAAAATCACCAAGTAGTTACACACATTTGAGAAGGGCCTGATACCGCTTGCCCCGAAAGTTACAGCCACTGAGGGATCTACTCGCCGTCTCGGTGTGCCAAAACTGGTCAAGTAACAGAAGATGTGGATGAAACGCTATCTTGAAGATCTGCTTAATATCTAGTGAGAAGTGGAAAAAACTGAGATGCTTTCATGCAGGACCAGATGATTTGAGCACAGGAGCGAGCTACTCGGGTGGCACCTACTAGCACAAAGACAGAGACTCCAGAACTCCTGCCCAGTAACAGCTGATCTTCATGCCTTTTAATGGAAGACTTGACAAGGGTAAAATTTAGGCAATGACTCAAAGTACTACCAACACAGAAGCACATTCAGACATCCACAGGAGTTCGCTCTCCCACAGAAGTCCACTAGTACTAAGACAAAACAGTTACAAACAATATTCTGTAATTAACATTAAAATACTTTATTGGCTAGATAGAATGTGCAGTATGGATAGAAATATACTGAAGTACAAAGTCCTCCAGAATATCACGTAAAAAAACCACAATCCACACTTCTACATCTTATTTATATACATTGCCAAATGTATTCAAGAGATTGAGTAAGGTCATATTTGCATTTTTTTCTTCTCTTGAAAGCATGTCTCGTGTAGTCCAAAGCCGTTTCGTTTCTTCAACAGAAAATTGCACAGCTACCCTATTTCCTCATTTGGCCTAAAATCTGACAAAATTTTTTACATGTTCTTCTCTCCCTTGCCAGATCCTTTCAAGCTTGACTTCTGCCTCTTTTTCTCCCTTTGTCCCAATATGCGATAGACTTTTTTCTTAGCCTCCTTTTGCCTCTTGAATTTCTGTTCATCCTCCTTCTGCTTAACTTTGAGATACTCTTTAAGCTGTTCCCGGTGTTTTACTTTGGCTTTCCTTATCTTGTAATTATTCACTGTACTCAAAGCACTGATTAGGGCTGATATCTAAAACAGAAAATAGAGAATCAATATACCAACAGTTCAGTTTTGGTGAGCAAGAAACAGTTTAACCTCAGCAGAGAGCCATATAACAAATCAAAGATTCAGGGCAAGTTCCTAATTATTTCTGCACCTGTTACCCAATTTCTAAAATGGTTTAATCATTTATCTTGTTGGGAAGTTAATAAAAAGCTTAATTTTCGTGAACTCTGATTTTTGGTTAGATAATATTTAAAAGACCGCACCTAATTGCTACTACAGAACACTTAAAGTGAAGTTTGGATCTTCTTGCCTTTGCAAGCACTCTATAATCCTCAATTTTTGAAGCAGAGGATTTGCTTCAAGTCCTGTCTTTGTCAATAATGCATAGCAATGACAAGTCAAATAAAAGACTGCAGCTGCCAACTTAAGTCACCCATGATGTGAGAGCACTATATCCAACTGAAATACCTTGCAAGTCCTGTGACAAGGACAAAAGTTCTATTCAGGCTTCAGGTCACCTACTAGTTTAAAAAAAAAAAATAGACACCATCCACTCAGAGCCAATTCCACATACCTGCCGCATGCCAAACAGGAACAAAACAAATTGCAGGTGATTGGTTTTCACTAGGAGCATATATGTCTTTAGCACTAGCAGGAGAAGCAAGTGCTAAAACAATAGAAATGGTCTAAGCAACACATTTACCCTTCGGGAGTCCTTGTTTCAGAGTAAGTGTTAATTACCTTCTTTTCGTGAGGCTCCCTGATAACAGCTGGTCTCCACTGGTCTTTTGGAGTCTTGCCTTTCTTCTCAAGATTCTTAGGCTTGTTCTTAAAAGGCAGTGCCTTCTGCAATGCTTTAGGAATGTGGAGCTTATTGAAATGCCTTTTCTCCCTCACAATAGGCTAAAAGAATTGATATAGAACATATATGAGGTTCAGGATCTTAAAAAGCTTTTATTTTATTTTCCATCTTTCAGGGGAAAAGAAACCCAAAACACCACAAACAACAACCGAAAAAACACCCCACCCACCAAACACTCAAAAAACGTTCTCCGATGTCCCTGCATCAAACTGAATGGTATTTTTACCCCTATTTTACTATGACAGAAGTCTCAGTAAGCTTTTGGAAAAGACTTCTCCCCTGCAGATTACATTATAAACTCTCATTGACCCACAGCAATCTGCTTTCCACTGCTTTATTCCCACCTCATGCCAGGAAAGACTGTGCCTTGTGGATAAAAATACGAAGTCACACATGCATATGTATGAATACATATTTACACTACTCTCAGCCTGCGCAGGTCTGAGGCAGAGTGCAAATTTGGCTGTGATCAGAGAGAGAGGGAGAGAGCGCGCAAATGTACCTGATAGAGAGAATCTTTGTTTTGTTTCACTTTGATGCCTCGCTCATGCCTCAGCTGGCCTGTTGTCTTCATTCCACTCCAACTATCTTTCTCACCTGCTGGCTTCAGCAAGGATGTTACAGGGTTATAAAATGTTGGGATAGAAACAGGATACCAAGTCCTCACAAAGACAATATCTAAAAGAAAAGGAAACTTTACTTGGCTCTGTAACAACACAGTTCATCTCATCCGCACTCTAAGCAAGGATTGCCTGAATAGAATAGATAACTAACACCTAGACCACATGCTAGTGTTGTGTTTGGTATACACCCCAAATCTCTTCAACATTCGGCAAAAGCAATGTAACTATTTGTACACTTGGATTCTGCAAAACCCCATAAACTCATAAACAGTACATATTTCTGAAAAGCAGCCAGCTAAATACCACCGTATTCAGTATTCATATTCAACTAAAGAACTAGAAACAGAGTTCATATATGTATCTGTGCCTCTACTATTACTCACAAAAACAATTTGCTTTTCCTCTGCCTATTTTTATAAAAGAACTAACTTGCTTTGTTTTGCACTGTCCATAATTTTGATGGGTTTAGGAAAACAGAAGTCATATTAACCCAAATAAGCATAAACTCATGTTCTCAACACCACAGTGATGCTCAGCAAACACAGGAGATCACTTACCCCTATCCCCTGCATAATTTCCCCAAAAGGTTAGGAAAAAAGTTAACTAGACTTACAATGCCACTCGTTGGATTTCTCAGAAAAAAAAGTCCTTCTAGCACTTGTACCACTGAATACAATTCACCTTCACGTTCAAGGAGAACAGCATACCATGCTGTGTAAACCACTTAAAAACACTCAGAGAAATAGGTCTCCAAGACAAACCTTTTCATCTGCATACTATATGACTTCTGAGTGTAACTGAAAGAAATTGAACATAAAATGTTCTTTTTTTTTAATTTCATTCTGCATCTCACTAGATATTTCACGCTCTTTGAATTCACATCTCAATTATCAGATTCCAGAGATTCTGAGACACGGCTTTTCAATCTGTGAAGCAGGATGAAAGTTGTGTGATAACTTACATGGAAAGTGCAACTTACCACTCATCAGCAACTTGTCTTCAAATGTTGCTCTGAAAGCACCAACTGGAGTTCGGAGGGCCTTTTTGATCTGTCCTCGGATACCACTCACAGTACGGATCGCTGCACCTTCAAATTTAGCCACTTCCAACGGAGAGTTAAACATTCCCTGAAAGTGTAAATTACCCACCATCATTCAAGATGCTAAGTCTCTGTGACCTATGTAGGCCATAAAAAACATAAGTAATTCCCACGAACATATCTTATAAAGGAATAGAAAGAACATAACTTTGCCACTGTACTAAGAGTGCTGATCATACCAAAAACCCACCGAGCTGGCTTAAAGATAAGCTACTAAAAGTAAACTACTTACAGTCATATACCACAGGCAAGGCTTCTTAGCATGAAATATATACAAACAAAATTCTAAAACAGAACACGTTTAAAAGAATCTGTCCAGTTCCCTTTTAAAGTCATTTGCTGGAACACAGAATACCTCAAAAGCAAGTAAGCTCCCTTAAATTGCTAGCTGTGAGACTCTAATACAGTATAGCTCTCCAAGGTTTGTGCTTCTTTCAGAAATCACAAGGAAGTCAGGAAAAATTCTGCATATGCTCAGTGCAAATACTTGAGTCCTTCACTGCTGGCATCAGTGCTTAGTTGCTTACCGTCCCAAATGCAGAATAACTTAACCTCTTCCTGAGCCTGAAAGCCCATCTAAGGACAGCTGGAAGGTCAATGAAAATTCACTTCATAGAATCGTAGAATCATTAAGGTTGGAAAAGACCTCCAAGATCATCAAGTCCAACCGTCAGCCCAACACCCCCAGGCCTCCTAAACCATGCCCTGAACTGCCACGTCTACACATTTTTTGAGCACCTCCAGGGATGGTGACTCCACTGCCTCTCTGGGCTGCAACACTTCCTGCCCCAAACACTTTTGTAACTGTAATTGTGAAGTCCTAAGCACTGCTAGAAGTCATCTTTGATCCCACAGCTGAAATTCAGTGGGATCAAACTGGCTGAATGGCCCCAGAGACAGGTTTGCGTTCTCCAGGTGTCTGCCATTGTGGGAAGCTGATCAGTGGGTTTGAGCAAGGAAGGCAGGGGGAGAAGGAAAAAAACAAAAAAACCCCAAAAAAACCAAAACCACAAACCAACCCCACACACTGAACGTGAGCCAGGACACTATTGCAGAATTTTTGTCTAGTTAACAGTAATTCATATTCATTGGCTAATGATCAGTACCTCTAGAGACTGCATCGAAGAGATCTCAAAAACACCCAAGTAGCGACTGACATCCAGCACTCTACGCAACAATTATGGGGACCTTCTGCCTCGGGAAAGACAGATGGAGCCCCAGGTTGCTTTCCTTCCTGACATCGGTACCTGTGGTTTTAGAGTCCACATACCTACATACGTACCTTAATAAAAGACGTGTTCTTAAAAATTTTGAATGGATAACCGGTTAGCTTTAATTTCTTTACAATAGTTATGGATTTATCTAAATCGAGCACAACTCCTGTCGCAGCAATCCGGAAATCAGGCTGAAACATACAGAGACGAAAGACACTGCTGAATGTGTATTTACCAAACAGTGAAGAAACCATTTCACTGATATAATTTAACTGCTTTTTAGAGTTTAAGTTCAGAATTTATAACCTTTACAGGAGTACAGCAGCATGACAAATGCAAAATGACTTCGTACAGACTAGTTGAGGTGCTGCTGCCATAACATTCCTAACATTCACTAATGAGATTTTCAGAACTGCCATTCTAATTACCTTGGAAGCAATCTAAGAGTCCTTGTTCTCTACCTCACTGCATTCTCTTTACGAAACAGACTCTTACTCAGACAGAAAGTCTCAAAGGAGGAGTGCTTTGCGCACTGCATGTGACTGTAAGTCACTATATTATGCTAGGGAGACATGACAAAAATAACCTTTTAATACATACAAACAAGATGACTACGCAATAGGACTTAAACAAGGTGTATTTTAGGAAGGAGATAATAATCACCACTCTGACTACTGTTGTGCTCATTACAATGCCATGCAAAGCTTTCGTTATACACTGTATGTAAACATGAGTCTACCTGGGTAATATATATACAAAGATCATATTTGAGAAATAGTGCTTTAACACTATTTAAATTCAGATACCCATAAACTTTATAACAAGATGCTCAGAAATCACACTGAGGGCAAACGTTTTCAACAGGAACATCAGTATCTCATCCTGTAAAGAGGTTTTAAAAGTTATCTAAATACTTAGTACCTGAAAATCAAGTAGGTATAAATCCTTCCACAGATTTTCAGTGTAGCAGATAAAAATTGTTAAAAAAAGCCTCCATCCAGTTTCCTATCTCATCACAATACGCCTTTGAAAAGCTTGAGTCCACCTACTTCCTCAGTTCCTACAACATCACTGCTTTACCATAAGTAAGCCTTCTTCCCCAAATCTATGTATTTTATCCAAAGACCCATGGAAAGCAGTAATCAACGTTTTGTGATAACAACCCTACCGTTGTGCCACTGACAGACTGAACTGCCAAAAATCCTGTCCCCTGAGGAGTGATGGGCCCTACAAGAAAATTAAATTTAAAAATTTATGAAAAGCTTTACTACACAACATCTAGCCTCTATTTAAACTCAGAAAACTTAGAAATACGTGCCAAATATTCTCAATTAACAAAACCAAAGAATAAATTTAAAGCATTCAATGCATTACTCGCATATATAGCCCCACAAAAGTTACGGGAATGGTTAACGAGAAGATACTCATTTACAGAAGCATTTGCAGGGCTGGGCCCATAATGAGTGCAAGTGTCTCTCTGCACACTGCCAACAAATCAGGCTCCTCTTTGATACAACCTAGCAGAATGCTTAGAATTTGATTAAAAGACAAATAATTCACAAGTAATAGGCAACTGCCTGTTTTCCCATACTATTTGGTGTTATTTTATATTCCATGGGGAACACAACTTCTTAAAGACTTCTCATTCCCAAAGCTACTGGCTGTATTTCCTGATACATCCTGTAAAGCTTGAGAATTTTATAATGATTAAGTGATACAGCATAGTAACTCCAGAACGCCCTCACCCCAAAAAGTCGCTCCACAATGCATATGTTGTGGCGTGTACTTCAGCAGCCTGTGACGCCCGTTGTGATCTTCAATGTAGAACATGGGGATAGTCTGAAATCGCCTCCACCCTAACGAGAGGATTAAAGGATCACGTGTCTTAAGTATCTTCTTATACCATCGGTGCTTCTTCAGGCGCAACTAATTAGAAGGAAAGATGAACAATGCTATTACAGGATAATAACATTAATTCTGAAATTCAAGCCTTAATTTTCAGGAATGATTGAAAGCAACTTCATCTACCCTAGAATTTTTTATTCAGTAAGCTTTATATCTTCGAACATTCTCATTAATTCTAGGTTGACTGGAAACATAAAGCTAATCAGTATTTCACTCGCTTTCAAGTCACGTTTGTATGTGTACGAGCAAGTGTTATGTTAAAATATACATATATATATGTGCCAGTAACTTTGCTATAGTCACTTGTCCATAGACCATGAACCTCAGAGTACAATTTATGTTTGTGATTTAGCAGTCACAATATCAGACCTTAGTCCTGAGACATCTTGCAGATGAACATTAAACAATAACTTCTTCCAGTTATCTGTTAAGCCTGTAAAAATCTAGTGTCTGCTACTGTAGAGTTAATTGTGTCAAAAGCAAATCTCCTATTCAAGAGACAAAGGTGAACGTTTCTCTCGGTGTTTACCGTATCTTTAATAAACAGAATATAAATAAGAATTCCAGACACTCTGAAGCACACCTGTACCAGTATAAAGTGCACTCACAGCTTTGGCTACATACCTGTACATATCCGACATTTCCTTCGCTGTTGCCTAAACCACCCAGGATAATAGGATAATGAGGGTCAAAATTCAGGACAAATTCACATGGGACATTCTCAATCTCTATTCGAACATACATCCCAGGCCGGAAGCCCTCATATTGCACTCTGGTTTCATCATCTTGATCTTCAAATTCCGCTCGATTAAGCTATGTGACAAAGAGAAAGTCACCACGGGCTTTACAAAATTCAAGTATTTGCAACTTGTTCATGAGGTGCCAGGTCTATTTAAAACACGTTAGCATTTATATAAATCTTTCAGGAAAGATCTGATAGGTTTTCTGACTTTTTATTCAGAGCAAGATCTCTGCCACCATGAATTCCTTCCAATCTGAAATCCCAGGTGGGCCTGTTAGTCTACTTGAAAGACAGTACCCAAGAGAAGCAAATAACTGAGTGACTTCTGATATCCCTTTCATAATGGTGACTTTGGATTTTAAAGACACAACTGTCAAAAGTACGTTTTTGATTTAGCAGCCCAAGTACCTTTTAAAGTTAACATCCTGATCTTTAAGGTGTCACTTTATGAGGAGGCTGGGCTCCTATCTTACTCAGCAGCTTAAAAATATTTCTGTGCATCCTCACACTGTTTATCATCAAAAGGGTCTTTTAAAGCTCTTCTGTACCATGTGAATGTAGATATTGTATAAATATTTAACAAGATATCCTTGTGAATAACAGAAGCCTGACCCTCCTGTTCTAGCTCCTGATGTTCAGCTCCCTATAAGACACCATGTTTAAGCAAACATTATTAATTTCATTTCCCAAGGTACTGAGATATGGCACAAATCTTCTGGCCCAAGTTTATTTTTCTAGGAGCCTTTACACATCCCCAGTTTGAGATCCTTGCCCTTCCATCCTGCAGTAGGATTACTGCTGATATGTATTTCTGTAACAGACCCCAAGTGAAACAGTTGTAAATTGTCTCATATTCTTTTACTGGACTGTCCTTCTTTACACTTTAAGTGCTTTTAGTAAGTAAGTACATCAGCCTACCAGAGCTCATGTGATCACTTATGACAGAGGCTAATGCAAGAAGGTAACGATTAATTTAATGACTATTTAGGGCAAGATTTTGTCAGAAGAGAAGACAGGGAAATTATTAGCAATGTAAGGCAATGTTCTTCCAAGTCAGCCGAAGAAAGAAGCAACTTGTAAGCTTACAAGATTTTATGTGAAAAACCAAGGCCTGGAACAAAATGAACACCTCCAATTCTGGATACAGTTACCCTGAGGACTTCTACCACATGTACAGAGCAACGGTCATCAATTATTTTTTCCTCAAAATAACTTGACAGTTTGATGAAAGAATGCCACGCAGAACTTACTTATCCATTAATAACATTGCACAAAATCACGCTAAAAATAATACCGGAAAAATATTTGACACAAATTAGCATGAGAAAGATTTTCACCTTCCTACACATAAAAGGACGCCTTTCCCCTCCACCCCCTCCTCCTCTTCCTGGAGGGGAACCTTCTCTCTCATGTTTTGGGTTTTTTTTTGAGACCCGTCATGCTAGTTCCACTAATAAGGGACAAACAGATAACTGTTAAATACTTTTAAGCAGATAAAGTTTAGATGACACATCCTGACTTATTCAGTGATTTAGAATATGGTTAACTACTTAAATCAATTTAAACTAAGCTTTCAGTTTTTTGGCTTGTTTTTCTTTCCAGCTAATGCAATCAAAAAGTTCAACCATACAAAAATCGCAAGCATGTATTTCTTTGTGCGTACTTTCTGAAGTAACTCCTGAATGTCACGTGTGTCTCCAGGAAAAAACCTTTGGGCAAACTCTGTGGGGTGTTTCTGAAGTCATATAGCCAGATAAATTGCCAAGTTAACAGCTTGTACCTGTGCTTGTTTATGCATTTCTTCTTTAAGCTCATCAAAGTACGTGGCATCCCCTTCATCATACTCTGCATCAAACATTTCTTTCAGTTTCCGTTTCTTGTCCATGCGCTCCTTTTTCTTTTCCTCCTCCTCAGGTTCTGGTTTGGACATTTTTCCATCTTCCTCCTCTTCTTCGCTTCCAGACTAATCAACAGTAAGTTATCAAACATGTAAAACGGTTCATTGAAAACAACCCACTCTGATTAACAGTTTAATATATATTAAGTAACATTTTGTGATAATGCAAATTATTAGACACTTTAAAAATATTTCCATTTTAGACAGAAATTAGTAAATTATTCACACAAGAAAATGTAACCAGCAATGACCAAAACATTTCATGATCTCATCATATCCCTTTCCACTGAGAGAACTTTTTGATTTAACATGTATTTTCATGTCAGGTAACAGACCCTAGAATTGACCTATCTGTCATTCTACAGCTAAAATAAGCACTCATAATAAAAGAGGGGAAAAAAAAAAGTAATTGTTGATAGCATTGAGTAATACTGCACTGGAAGGCAGCACTCCAGAGGCCAGAGAGGAAGAAGTTTGTTCACAGACCATTTGAAAACTGCCAAAATTGTGCCATTACTCTCAATTTTACAATGAACTGCAAAACCATCAAGTTGCTCAGTCAAAAAAAATTTGATTTTTCAATCTGTATTGTCACAGACAACTACAGCTCTGTTCTTGGAAGATATCCAAGCCACGGCATACAATTGCTCGCACCAGTCTCTTTTATGCAGATATGAGGAAGGACTAGGAAACTGTGTTAGTTTCCACAATTTGCTGTGTTTAAACAGAGCTCTACAATCTTCTGCATCAGATGAAATGACATAGTACAAACAGTTACGGTCATATTTGGTTTTAAAATACTTCCCTCATACCTGCAGATCCTTCAGCCCTGGATTAAGCCTGACACCTACTGTTAAATAAGTGAGGTGACTTCTCCTACATAATTAACTATAAACAATTTAATTTGAGACTAAAAATATGTCATTCTAGATATTTATAGGTTCTGAAGTCTGTAATACATATACCTTTTCTTTCTTGTTCCCCTTGATTTCTTTCCTACTGATTTATGAAAACTAAATTTATGACATAGGACGCCTATCACTTGATCAGAAACTCATAAGCATGTATGTTGCTAAAGAACATAAAAGCAGAGGTCAGACCTCATCTCCTTCAGCAGCAGGCTTTCCTTTGTGCACAACACCAGTTTCAAGATCTTCAAAATCTCCATACAGTTCTTCTGCAACAACAAGCACCCAAGATATCTGACAGTTAACCATTCTGTTGTATTGCTCCATACCATTTCTCATATTTGCAGTATTGTATATTTCTCAGTACTGCTCTGTAGATTAGTTTCAGCCCAAATATTTTTTCTTCCCATCAACGGTTTTATAAGTCTGTTCTGCCCTCTCTATAGTTTCAGCTGAAATTTCTCAGCTGAACTCCAGTGGCTCCTTTTTCCTTTCAATACCTTTATGATTTCAAAAATACAAATAAAGTTTAGATCATTCCAGAGGACCACGCAGCACATTGGTTATCATTCTAATGGCACAAGACACCAGCAGAGCAATCAAGCTCCTATCTTTAATTTTAAAAAATAAAATTAATAAAAAATTTAAGTATAGCAGACAGTGTTTAATTTAGAAACAAATGCCTGTAGAAGCCTGTCAAACCACAATCATTTTTAATAATATGGCTGTATCTTACATGCAAGTTTTCTACATATTTCCTAATATTAAAAAAAAACAAAAACAGCACCTCCGAAACATCTGAAGATAAATCTCACTTTTCATCCAAATGTGAATGACCAGTTTGCCTTCCCATTAAAAAAAGCATTTCTGCTTATTTTTACCGAGACTATCCAAAAGAATAAACCATACACAGAGGGTGAACAGCTAAACTCAGATACATAACTCAAAGTTGGTATGGCCAAGTGTTGACTAAAGACTCCATTTCCTAATTTAAATTATCTACCCTATTTTTCAGAGAGTAAATTTTCAGAACGTGCTACTTTCCTGCTGTTTGTACAGAGATTTACAGCAATGTTTAATTATATTGGTATAATACTTTATGTAACCATTTGGAAAAATCTGCAAGTATATCACTAACGCAAAACATTCTACATACATAACTACAAAATCATACTTTTCTTAAAAATCCTGTACACTTTAATCATTTTTGTAAGTCTTACACATACCATCTTCCTCCAACAACTTTGCTGCATCTTTATCATCTTCCCACTTTCCAGTAACAAAGCAGTCTCGAATACTGCTCATTACCTGCAAAATAAGTGTCATTGCCTTGTACAGTTACAGCTTGTCATCAACAGAAGGATTCTCCAACATGTTCCCCACTCCTCCATCAGAGATAGCGCCTCAGGGATAATCTGATATTCTCACACACAGCTCCACATCAAGACATCATTACCAAAACTACACAATGCCTCAGCAAAAGCAAGAGCATGAAACCACCTCAACTCTTGCCCAAAGGTCTTTACATGAACAAGGTCTCTACCCTACATCATATTTTCACTTGTGATTCCCCTGCTTTTTACTTTTCAGTAAGTAAAGAGCAAACTATGATCCACTAAATAGTCAAGAGAGCCAAGCATTAAACTGACTTATTCTAACTTGCCATTCCTGTAAGAACAAACCTTGGAATCCGTTAGCTAGTAAACACTTCTAACAACAGCAAGCAGCAGAAGATAGGACGCTCTGGCCGTAGCTCCCACTGGCGTGTTTCAATGCCAGCTCAGTGGTACTTTATGAGACACAGCCAGGACAGAACCAGTATAGGATACGCAGAAGGAATTATCCAACGGTATTACCTCTTCTAAATCCCAATCTTGCGGCTTTTCTATCAGAAATTTGGAGCAGTCAAGTGCATTGGCCTTCTTTTTGGATGCTTTGTCTGGACGGCTGACATGAAACAAACCTCCAAGTTCATCACCTGCATCCTCACTCTCGTGGTCCTCATCCTCGACAGCTAAATGAAACGTAAAAGCTGTGATTATTGCCACCACAGTACACGAATTGCATTCATTAACCACCTCTCTTCTGCCTTACACTGCACAATACCTGCAGTAGTTTGAGGAAAAACAAGATACAAACTAAAAATAGTTTTAAATATAAAAGACTGAAGAAAAGAAGTACACTGATCCAGTCTAAGAGTTAAATTAATACCCTTGTAGGGACAAAATAAGGTGAGCAGCAACCAGGGAGATACTGTACAGGGTAATCATAGTGAACTTCAGTTGTACAGTTGTTCCATATGGAAATGTGTAATTCCTTTCATAAATTGCACATAGTTCAAATTTCTTTGAACAATTTGAAATCTGGTTCTATTTGCATAACTAATCATCTGAACAAATATTGCCCAACAGGTAAACAGAGGATGTTCATTCAATACCGTAAGTAGAAACAATACCAGAACGACCTGTGAATAGAAGAGAGATTAAACTAGCCTGTAAATCAAGAATACCAGACCTAAGAATCTGTCAGCAAATCTTCCTGCTCCTGCACTGTGGAAGGTTTACAAAAGCCAAACGCTCATTGTGTTCTACAGAGGTTCTGCATGATGGGGTTTGTACAGTCAGACAACTACTGGAAAAGTTGTGAATTAAACAGGACAAATTACATAAATAGCAATTTTCTCCTCCTTTTAAGCCAGCTGGCTTTTTTTTTTCTTGACAAACACCCTCGTTACAGACATGATAATACTAAGTCATGTCTAAGAGACATATCTATTCCACTCTCAGTCACCGAGACAGAAATTCCTGAAAACAGCCAACAAACTACATCCCTTTATGAAACGCATCAATTACCACAGTGGATTTGCATAATATCTACCAGATAATTATATAAATGACCAAACTTGAACTGTTTGGGGAGGAAAACAGTTGTACCCGAAAACAGGAGTAACCATCCAGTAGTCTGGAAAAAGAGCTCAAAATGCTTTTTACTGGAAAAGTAAAAACTGTCTTTATTACAATTATGAGTGAAAATGAGTATCAGCAATTAAAAAAGTCAATTAACTCTCCTCAAGCCTCCCACCAAAAGACAGCGCTCAACGATTTGGACTTGCAAACTTGGTAACAGCTAAAAAGCTACCATATATTAAGACAGTACAAGTTTCTAAACAGATTTGTACCTGTTCCATAGACGAGTTTACGAAGATTGGGGGTTGAACGTTGCTGTCTTAGAAAGGCCTGAGCTGCCTTCTGCGCAAGGTCCTCTTTCCACTTAAGTGCACCTGAAAACGGAGAAAAATTGCATTCTACCTCCGAAAAAGAATAAGAATTAGGAGCTACACAAATAATTTAAATAAGGACATGACCACAACAGGCGTAAGAAGTGTAAACACAACCAACTGTTTTTTTTCATACTCCATATATACACAGAAACATAACTTGTGGCTAACAAAGTATATCACTGATTTTTTTTCAGGTGAGCCCCAATTTTAGGAGAAAATTTTGGGAGATTATTAGCAACAGTAACAGATTTGATTATTTTCATGATGATACATGTTGTCTTCACAGACTTGCAGAATGGCTGAAGTTGGAAGGGACTTCTGGAGGTCATCTTGTCCAGCCCCACTGCTCAGGCTGGGTCACCTAGAGCAGGCTGCCCAGCTCCAGATGGCTTTTGAGTACCTCCAAGGATGGAGACTGCACATCTTCTCAGGGCAACCTGTTCCAGTGCTCAGTGAGTAGTTAGTACATTTTAGCAATGCTCCCCCAAGAATTTTTTATTCTAACTGTAACAGAGCATCATAATTTGTTTTACACACATAGCCATAAAGATTTAAGTTAAAGAGAAACGTATGCAGAATCAATGAAGTTTGTAAAATGAATCGCCTTCATTTTAGAGGAAGGAAACCTGAGACCTGCATACTACGTCGCAAATCAAAGGCTTAACAGCAGATAATCCCAGGTTCCCTAACGGGAAGTTTGCCAATTAACAACTATATATAGAGATAGATATATGGGGAGATATATATATATATATATGAGAGGCAACATTAAATGATATTTACAATTTATAATATCCTTTAACAATGAACCCAATTAAAAATGCAGAGTAAAAATTTTTAACATTTAGAGTCTACCTGTTGTGTCAGCAGAAAAATCTATTTTTTCTTCATACTCCTCTTCCTCTCTCAGTAGATTCTCCACATCATCCTCCTCAGCTTCTACCACTTTAAGTTTAGTCTGTCTAATACTATCAGCTTTCTTTGCTTGAGCATGCTGAAATCCCTTCCTATTTGACTCTTCAACTTCTAATTCATCATGTGAGCCTTCTTCATCATCGGCCTCATCAAGGGAAGAGTTTTCAGCCTCAGATTCTGATGCCTCTTCTGCTGTGCAGTTCCCCGAATCTGTAGTGAGCACTGCTTTTCTTTTCGGACTGTGGTCTGAGATTTGTGATCTGATTTCTCTATCTTCACTATTTATTTCATACTGCTTAGATTCAGCTACCCTGTTGCTTGCAGCCTCAAATTCACTATCTGAGCTTTCATTTTCGTAAGTCCTTTGCTCATCCTCCTCCTCATCTTCCTCCATCTCATTCTCTTCAAGGGCAGTTTTTCCTTCTCCTTCAGAACTCATTTCAAGATCATCATCACTGTCCGCAAATGCTGGCAGTTCATTCACAGCTTCTTCTTTAGCCACCTCTGTTTTCAGACGTTTGGCTCTCCCAGGAACCACCTCTTCCCCTAATAGCTCTCTGTCACTTTCGTCCTCAGCATCATCTTCATCATCGCCATCACTTCCATCCTCAGACATTGCTTCATCATCATCTTCTTCTTGGTCATCTTCCTCATCACTTACTGCATCATCATTTTCTTTCTCCTCTTCTTCAAATAATGCCTTCCGACGTACTCTTCCAGACTTCAAATCAATCTGTCTCTCTTCTTTTGGCATCACAAACCTGTTTTCCGAAAGATCACATCTGTGGTAAGATGGTAAAGTAAAAGGTAATTTTAATGAAACAATGAAGCTTCATGTTAATTTTTTTTTTTTTTTTTTTTAAAAACAGAGCACGGTTATGAAGAACATTAAAAAGGCAATGGAATTCTTTAAGTACAGGATGCTTCTTAATTCAAGAACACACCCTATGTTATAGCCATAAATAATTCCAAGAAATTTCTTCATTTTCCACGGAACGAAAACAGGTTATACAATGAATTTTACTGAGGATTATGACTGCCATTCTACAAAACTCTGAAGAAAGACAGAAATATGTTACTTAGGGCTATATCAGCAATAAACTCCCAGAAGGCAGGACTATACTGTTTGCAAAAATTTTCTAATATCAATTATTCCTATCTCAATATACACGTGGCATACGAGTAGTCTCAGAGGAGGAAGACTTGGGCAATAAGCCGTTCTACTAACTGTGCTCTATTTAGAATTTTTCCGAAATTAGAGATTTCATTCATGCTCAAAACACTGCTCAGCATTCAAAACTTACTCTTGTCCTACATCTTCTGAACCTAAGGGCCTAGAGTCCACGAAGAGAGAGACCTTGCTTGACGCCATCTTAACATCAATGGCCGAATGTGTGGAGATGAGGCTCTGAACTAGTTCGTGATTTGGTCTCAATTCCTCCTGGAAAGCCAAGAATTTTTACTTCACAATTAGAATGAATAAACAAATGTCTAACGAACAGCTAACAGAATCATTAATCTGCCTAAAATGGGAGAAATATGCACATGCAAGAAAAAATTCCAAAGCATTTTAAATAAACATTTTCTCAGAATAGCAAGGTCTCCCTTCCCCTCTTCACGTTTCAAGAATGCATACAGTATTAATCCAAGAAAAACTGAAGAGGGCCTCCTTCACAGTATGCAACCGCTACAGTAAATATCAGCAAGCACACATTATCATAGACCCAAAAGTATGTAACATTTAGAGCAATACAGGGGAAAACAGCTGAATTCTATCTGTTTGTATGCAAATGTTTTCCACCTCTCCCTTTGACCAGTCAAATCCTGTAAGTGTTCTCCCACAATCACCCTGCCCTGCAAAATAAGAGTGACGATATCCCAATACCTGGAGTTTTTAGAAATCTTAAGTCAATGTTTGGAAAGATTATGAAAGTAACTTTAGGTAATTATTTTTAACTGATCCTTCAAATATGTTTTGCACAATATTTTACACAGATATAATAAAAATACCCCTCCTCTGAAAACACTAGAGGAGAAAAAGAAGTTACCCACTACAGATACATAAGGATTGATCATTTTAAAGAAGTTTATTTTTAAACATTAACTCTAAGGATAAAAACTACATTTTGCAAGAGAATTCAAATCACCAACAGCATTCCCTTACCTCTTCTTTTTCATGAGCATGGCTTCCACCGAGGTCAATATAAACAGCATCTTTATCATATACAATGCCCCCAACTCCTGAAAGAGGGGCATAGACTAGTTTCTCTTTCTCATTTAAAGACCGCTTCTTCTGCTGTTCAGGTAGAGCACAGGGGTCTGGCAGGAAGCTCACATCACTCACAGTGAAGTCTCCTACACCTGGGGTGACAGACAAGGGAAGCAATAAGGTTTTAAAAACATTTTTATTCTGAAATTTGCACAATTCACCACGAAGAGAATTAAAAAAAAACAAACCCAAAAAACCCCACACATTGTAGCATTCAGTGATTCACCAACAGTGAGCTCTGTATCGAACATCCAGTTCTGCCTTACCAGTGAATTTAGAGAAACATACCTAAGCTCACCAGAATACTGCAAAGCTTTGGGTTTGTTGCTTGTTTTCAAATGAGAACACTAGCAACTCACTTTTCTGAGTAGGTCTGTCAATTTGTTATTAAAATATTCCTGAATTTAAGCTTTTAAATCATTCACTTAAAATATTAAGTTTATTCAATGAATATGAGAAATTTTACATAAGCCAAATTTACTTTTCACTATTAGGTCTGGTATGTTTTGTACTTCAAGCACCTTTTAAAGCGAAAGACCTTTGAAAAACTTCAGACGCTGCCAATATTGTGTTTAACACTGCAACAAAACTGCAGAATTAAAAGCAAAACTATTCACAAGGATTTATTTTTACAAAACATGTATTATGAAAAATAATTTCCAAAAGCATAACATGTATTTAGAAAGGTCAAAAATCCATTTTACCATGTACAGTTTAAAGATGCAAATCATTCCAAAACAAAAATAGCAACAGTTATGTTGTTATTCATAGATCAGTACAAAAAATAGTTTTAAGAATCTAATAAATTACCTGGCATATGAATTTGACTTTTGTTTTTCAGGTGTGCTCCTCTCACGTACCCATAAAGTGATATCTTCCTGTCACATTTGGGATTGATTCGAACGTCTTCTGGGTTTGTCAACTCTTCCATTCTAGCCAATATTAAAACAAAGTTAGAATATCAAAATTACCTTTTGAGAAAAGGTAATTTAAGAAAAGAGAATTGCAGCATCTCTGCTGCCACTGCGTGCACTGCAGACTCTAATAATCAAAATAGAATAATCTTAAGAAAAAAATCCACAGAAAAAAAGATCTTTCAAAAATATCTTAAAATTGTATTCTACAACTTGCATAATCATGTTCAACAACATATTTCCAGAAGACTTACCGACATTTCACTAAACACATACTGCTTTCTTAGCACATCACTATTTATATGCTTTCTGCACACAACCCTCCTCAAATCAATTTTGCCTTTAGAGGGAAAACAGAATAACCACCCTAAGAGAGCTGAAAGACATTCCCTGCAGCCACACAATACCTGCTTTTCTACCACAGGAAAGGGGAGAGGGAAAGATTGGCTGTTTTCAGGGAGATGAGGGGGAAACTCCTTCCAGAGCTCCTTTCTACACTGCACAAGGGAGGCAACACGAACGCACAGCCAAGGAGGAGAATGGGACACACGTTCTGGCTGCAGATCACCTTAAAACTGGCCCAACAACCAAAATAATTCTAACAGTGATAGCAACCTAAAACAATGCTACTGAAAGACTACAGATTATTTGTTTCTCATTTTCCCTCGCTTTGTTCTGTATTTTGCAGGACTTAGCATGATGCTTATCTACTTCTCTGACAACTTTTTCTGAAGAATTTGAGCTTTGAAAGAGACTTGTTCCAGGCACCTTGGATTCTTGTGGGAGTTTAGTCATGACTGTAAGAATTCTGACAATAAAATATGAAAGGTGAGGCAACTTTTCAGGTAGGCACAGCCACCATCAAGATTACTTTCATGTTCCAAAGACACTGTAAATCAAGTGCTATAGGTAGAGATGGAGCAGAAGGGACGTTCCAGGGAACTCAGAGGACTAATTCACCAGCTATTGTTAAAATTGCTGGAATGCTGTTTCTTTTCCACAGATATTCAATATAATCATCAAACTGGATTAATTTTTTTCCTGTATTTACAATATACCAAAGGCCTATCTACATGATCCGATGCAAGTGAAAACTGAATGGCTAAAGTTATTGGCACAAACGCGAAGAGTATGCTTTCATTTCCCCAAAGCCATCTAGATAACACTAAATACCCACGCACACACAGAGCTGACTGGCTCTAATATTATAGGGTTTTTTCTAAACAGCAAGGTGCTATCTATGCTGAGATTGAAGAACAGAGAGAAAAGCACACACCTGTCTGCGAGAACATATGGGTGAGACGTTTGCCAAGTAAGAGGTCGGAATTTCATAACAGAGATAAAACGCCCCAAATTGTGAACTTCCTGCTTTTGATATTCTCCGTGAACCATCCCAGACAGATAAAACAGCTTAGCACCCTAAACGCATTAAAAAGACATAAAAACATTAAACATCAATTTAATACCTACAGAACTAAAAAATGCAACACAATTCTAATTTGTAAATCATAAACGTAAATTGCAAGTTACAATTGGTTCCAAAATATCAAACTAACTAGTTTACTTCAACATGAAAATTGCCCCCCTAAATCTTAGGGGAAAATAATTCACATCTAGAAAACGTCATACAAAGGTTAATTGGTCTCTCGGATCTACAAGCATAGCACCTGCATAACAGACCTTCTTACTAGTATCACATGTTTAGTAGCTAGTCACACTGGGATAGAGAATAATTACACAAGTACTTTAGCAAATGGAAGAAAGATTACTTCACCTGGTACAACATCAGCATTGTCCATTTATAGTACTATTTAAAAGATGTCACAACGTAATAAATGCTTAAGTATTGCCCCACTTTTCATTCAGCTTCCATAATGCAAAATCTATGGAAAAATGAATGTTGAATGTCATACCGGATACACTTCGGTCCAGAATCTGTGCTTTAACTTCTTTTTAGTCTTCTTTAATTGTTTGTTGTTCTTGAATGTATCCAGGTGGGTAAGAACTCCCATAATTTTGGGAAAGCCATGTACCTGACAAATGTTCAGGAATTCAAATGTTTCCATCTCAAATCCAAAGCTGGCATCAATAAGCATTAGAACCTGAAAACACATCATCAGCATTTCACTGTAACAATACCACAGCGCCCACAGGAGCTCATTTCAAAGACCACACCTTTAAAGACATAAGCTTCTTGGGAACCAAAATCTTGCAAAAAGTTTTATTCTTTATTTTCAAATAACCTGAAGACCAACTTTGGCTTTTTAATTGAAGTTAATTTAGATGTTAGTGGGGCTTAGGAAATCACATCTCCTTTATATAGATTTGATTTGCTCATTGTCTCCAAGAAAACTGTAGAAGAATAAGGCTGCCCTATGAATGCAATAACATACAGTGTCATAATAAGGTCTGAACAGGTGTTTACTTGGTCAATTTAAAATACGCAAAATTGAGTATCTTCCAGTATTCAGAGGAACATCTGAGAAAATTAATACAATTTTTATATCTGTGTCTTGGATGCATTAACGCCTCTAAGCCAAGTCCTTTGGTAAAGTGAGACAAACTTACTTCACACATCGCAATTACTGTTATGCGTCACGAAAACACACTGACACAGGAAAACAGCACCCAACAGTCACATGAAAACTGAAGCAAAATTGTATAAGGACCTCTGCAATTAAGAACTTAAAATGCATGGGAACTGATGACAGAGATCTGCAAGCAATGATGTAATCTCAGCCTCCTAACAATAAAACCGAAGAGATTTTCAGCATCACGATGTGCATGCAGAGTCTCAGACATCCGTCACATCTACTAACAGAAAAAACTTTTGTGTTTTTTAATACATCTCCCTTCCTCAAGCAGAAAACATGCAAGTAGAACAATATCTGAATTAGTGCACACATGTATTTAGGTACTTCGATAGTTAATATTTAGATAAGGATCCCAAACCCTCATCAGCTACGAAAATACACTCCAAATCCACATCTAAAGTAAAATTTTAAATAGACAAACGGATCGTGCATTGGGTCCCTAAGATCAGTTGACATAATCCACTGAACCGAAAGTTACAAGTAAATTACAATGGTGACCGCACTCCACTGAAATCAATCATATTATTACACAGTGATCTTCAAAGATGGAGACATCAGAGTGCATCAGATAAAACCAGCTAGGAAACTAACACAGATTTCTACTTCATACGTTAGTGGAAAACTTCTTGACTAAAAACCATTTTCAGATTTTACGTGGTTTGACCAAATCCTTTAATGAAAAGCCACTTTATCACCTTGGCTTCTTATAAGATCTTCCATTAAAAGTTTACCAGTTGCATTAGCAATGAAGTTCAGTGGCATTTCCCTTCTTCCACATCCTCCCCACCACCACACACATACTTTATTTCCCCCTACCCCCAGGATAAGGGAAGTCCGAGGGGCTGTTCCAGAATATTAGGTTTATTGTCAAGCTTAGTCCTGTTCTCTCTGAAACCAAAGATTGTTTTGCCTTTGATAGCAATGGGTGGAGAAATCAGACATCGGTGCAGTCCAGTCAAAAGTAGTATTTCCAATATAAATTGTAGTAGGAATCACATGCCATTGTTAACTTACCAAATCAGCAACTTTAGCCAGGTCAATCATTGTGTTAATGTCACATCCACATTCAATAATAGTTAGCCTGCGTTTTTTACCTGAAAACAGAATTAAGAATCAAAAACTGAAACAGAGGGAGCAAACTAATTAGTCCACTGTTTTCTTTTCAGGTCACATTCCCAAAGTTCCTAAAGAGTATCTGGGACTCAAATTCTTGTCTAGCATATGGATCGTCCAACATGCACCACTGTAGAAGCGCCTGTTTTCAAATGTTTATAGTTCTGCTAAATTTTAACTTTTTGGTTTAAAATTATCAGGTTCAACACAAGTTTTCAAAAGAGTTGTCTGGTCTTTCCCAAAAACAATGCTAATAGCAGAAAAAAAGTTTTAGGTTTGTTTTTTTGTTTGTTTGTTTGTTTTTAACACTTTGGGGGGGGGGAATCTCTGCTTATCTTTAGTGCCCTGTAGTACTGCAGATTTCATTTTACCACATATTTTTGTTCTTTTATTAGGAAAAATACACTCTGTTCTAGCCTTTAAAAAAAAAAAATAGATTGCATTTCAAAAAAATTTCATAACAGTCACCCAAATAAGTACCCACTGTTACCTTGGCTTGACTAACTTGAGTTAGCTAACTGAACTTTAGACAACAGGAATAACAACTTTAAACAACTATAGACAAGAGGTATCATGGATTTTTTCCTTCAGGTTATCAGTTGTAAAATTCAACCCTTGAGTCCCAATAGACCAATTAGGAAATCCAACTTAATACATGAATTTTCCTTTCCATTTTTTCTTTCCCACATTTGTCAATCATTCCTTGCAGAAAGGAGATTTCTTGGTGAAAATCTCGGAATAATCTACCTGTACCAGAGCCATCTGTGTTCCAGCAAGATCTTCCTGGTTCTCTCTGGTTCCTTGAGCTGCTGTGGGCTGTTCTCCCCTTAAAACCTCAATGATCCCCCCGATAATATTCAGGGAAAGTACAAAGGGAACCGGCTAAGTTTGGGAGTGAAGACTTCACGGAAAAAAAAAAGAACTAACCAGGGGGTGAGGTGAAGAAACAAAACTGGAAAGGGTTAGGCAAATTAATTCTTGGCTCACAAAAGAAAGGAATGCAAAGAAGGGATTATAGGACAGGGAGCCTGAAAGAATGGGAAATGCATATAGAGGTTAGGATGAAGCCGGAGAAAAATAGCTCAAAAGGAAAAAAAAAAAGGACCCACTGGAAAAGGAAAACTTGGGAATATTTTGTGGGATGGAAGAAACTGGAAAAAAAAGCCAGAAAGGAGGAAAAAAAAAAAACCCAACAGAACTGGGATCCCAGCAAGGTAGAAAACAAGTTTAGAGGAACAAGTCCCCAAAAGCCTAAACCTCACCATTCTTTTACTGTTAGTAAGTATGCCTGATAACACATTCAAATGATTTCTTAAGAACGATGAAAAATTATGAGAACACAGACACGTCCTACCTCTAAAAGCAAGACAAATAAGGAGTGCAAAATGAGCATTTCCATTTCTCGTATCTTTGTTCTCACCTGAAACAATTGTAACAGGACCCCGGATTTCAACCAGTTTTTGCCTTGTAAAGTTCTTAATGAGGCATTTTATTAAGGTGCTCTTCCCAACCTTGGGAGGGCCGACTACAACCACCACCACAGGAGGGGGCTCCAAAGGAGTACGGTCAACCACGGGAATGTGATGTTTTTTAGTCTTCAAATCCTGAGTTCTGAGAAGAAATTTGTCAGAAATAAATACAAAGAACTTAAAAAACAGTAACATTTATTCTTCAGACATCTTCAGTATTTGCAAAAGCTTGGACACAAAGGTTCACCACAAGCCCAGATGCTAATATGCAGGTGGAACTCCCACCAAGTCCAAGGAGCTATACACATTTTTTTTCATTAAGACTAAGGCAGCCATACAACGTAACACGGATGCAGAAAGCACCACACTGCTGGCACACGCAACAACTACAACACGTGGTGTTGACATGATGAGTGATGAAAGCTATGGGAGCTCGCCAGGGAAAATTATGCTATGCGTATGTCTCCACAAAGTAACTCCAGCCAACACTTATCCATCCAGCCGACCTCGCATGGTCTCTCACTACTTCCCATTTCTTACCTGTGAAAAGTTCTGGCCATCCGCACAGCGGACTGGACCGTAAAGGCTTTAGGGTTTCTCTTCCGTGCATTCTCCTCATCTCCTATTCCCAGGTCATTGAGATAACGTTTCCTTTTCTTCTCCGCCTTTGGCCCACTATGCTTTGCGCGATGCTTCTTCTTCTCTTTTTCCTCCATCTCCCTCTTTCACCAATTGTTTATGATCAGTATGATATAGATTGCTTCTGTGTCGATACTGCGCAGAGCTGACGCGGGACGAAAACGCAGTCAGCACATATAGGATACGTATACAGCATACCTGCGGGAGAGCAGCAGCACCGCGTGAACATCGCTAACCATCTGTAAGAACAGATTTATAGTTTATACCCTGCCTGGCCGCACACGGAAAGCGCTGCGGCCCGCCCAGCGGTAAGGCAGCGCTCCCGGCTGAGCCCTGTGCACCGGCCGCAGGGCCGGACCTAGGCCGGGCCCCGCAGGGCCGGGCCCAGGCCGGGCTCGGGCCGGGCCCCGCAGGGCCGGGCCCCGGGGGAAGGCCGCTGCTTTACCCCAGGGAAAGCCTACTTCCAAGGCTCCCCGCGGCGCGGAGGTGCCGGGCACGCCGCGGGCCGGCACCAAGGCCCCCGAGGGAGGGGGGAGGCCATGCCGTGGGGCCGCCACCCCCTGCCCGCCATCGCCACCCACCTCTCCCGCCGCACGCTCCGCGTGGGCCCGCACGCGCCCTCCCGCAATAGCGGTCCCCCCGGAAACAGCGGCTGCGCCTGGAGTTCCGGGAGAAGCGGGTGCGGCGGAGCCCCATTGCCGGCGCACAGGGCGGCCGCTCCCTCGGCCCGCCCCGGCCGCGAGCGAACAACGAGAGCCTTGTTTAAAAAAAAAAAAAACAACAAAAACCCCTTACCAAGGGCTGTGGGAGGGCGAAAGGGCGAACAAGTCGGAGGGTAAAACCCCACGAAGGGCTACGAACTGGGGCGACGCGCACGTAGGTGGGGGCTTATTTTCCAGCGGCCGTGGGCCGCCCCTCGGGGCGCGAGGAGGCACGCGGGGTCGGGTGCTGCGGGCGGGAAGGGAGCAGCTCTTCACCTCAGGCCTGCGCCCTGAGGCGAGCCCTCCTGCGGTTATTCACGGGTACGGGCCCCCCCTAATTAAGCGAAGAGCCCTCTCCTCCAGGGTGATTTCCCTCATGCTAAGAAACAGCGAGGATCCCGGCTGCTGAAGAGGCATCCAGGCCATGAACTGCTGTCTGTCTGTCTGCCTGGCCGATGCTGGCCACGTCCTGCCTCCCAGGCGGGCGCTTCCAGCCAGGACTCCCTGCTACAGTGCGACTGTCGCTGTGGTCACGCTGAGGGAAGAGGTGGCCGAGAAGAAAGGAATGGGCTTTGCAGGCTCCCACCAAATGAGGAACTCGGGACACCAGTGGGGTAGGCCCAGGCTGACTGTAAACCACATTGGTAAATTTGGGTCCTCGCTCTCTCTCTTTATGTTATGTGGAAGAAAATACAGTTTTCACTATTCACCACTCAAAATCCTCCTTTCTTCTATAAACAGGAACATTTTACAGGCAGTAGAAGAGGAGTCCAATACCGACCACACTTGGTTCCTGCCCCACCTCTTCCTCAGGGTCACCTTCGCATACGACAGCAGAGATGCTTTTGGCATGCAAGTCCAGTGGAAGCTACTAATACCATCGCTGTGAAAGTACCTCCTACATGTTGAATAAGCACGTAGTTTGTGTTCTGGCATTCTCCACCTCGTGGCAAGGAGTGAAAGTTTACAGAAAGGTCACAAGGGAGGGGCTCTGCACAGATTTTTCTTATTTGTGAAACACATACCAGGTAGGTCTGTTAAAAGCAACTTGTAACAAAATAAAGAAACCCAGTAACTTACAGAAAAGCTCTACCCTGAGTAGTCGGTAGCTCTCTGATGGGAGAATGATTTATTTTTTTCTTGGACTTGGTCACAAGACGTATTCAGAGTGTATTCCACTTCGGTGTTGGAAACGTGGGTTTGCTAATAAGGGAAGCGCGTTCCCTAGACCAGATGAAGGGCTTGCAAAGCCTGGTAGTATTAGAGCAGCCAGGAGCGACAGCTCAACACCAAACACCTACCACAGGTGCCTTGGTGCAGCTTTGTGAGCTTTGACAGAAGAGGGCGTCTGCGGAGCGAGAGGGGGAAACAGCTGGATGCGCTGCAGAGAGCAGGCTCACTTTAGAGAATCTGTAACAACGACCCCCCAGTTATTTACCTCAGACCCCTATGAGACAAGAGGGCACTGGTCACCGTCCGGTGAGCTCAGCAGGGAGGATACCATGGGGAGACCCGGTGCTGCCTGCCAGGTGGCCACCGACTCCGGGGAGGAACCAAGAGCCCACATCCTTGGTGGTTCAGGGGGGCATGCCCCTCTGTCAGATGGCCTTTCTCCTGTTCAACTCACTCTTTCTTTATGAAGGCAGGCTGTTTTGCTATGCACTTTTAAACACCAGTTTCTTGCCTTTTTTGTGGGTAAAATTAATATTCTTGTTCTGTCTGTGCCTAGGAACAAGTCTCACTTCTCATTATCTAGGTCTTATGAGGGAGAGGGTATATGTAAATAAGTAAGTGTTAATGCACAGTTTTAGAAAAGTTTACCAAAGGAATCATATATACAATCATAAATGCATTCACCATCTTGTACTTAGCTCTCAGATAAAACTGCAGCCTTGCAGCTATTGTCTGAAGCTACAGTTCTTCCGTATTGCATGAGCGTATTCCAATTCCTCAGGTCAAGGCAGAAAAGTTAAATGACTTCTTCACAGCTACAGCTAAAAATGACTGACAAAAGTCAGGACTAATTTTCTGAACTTCTTGTGTACACACCTCGCTAGGCAGCTTCGTCACAGAGATAGCAACTTTATTAATAAAATAATGGTCTGTGGGTTTTTTTATTATATTTCTTTTGTTCTATAAACAAAGTCATTAAGTTAATAACATTTGTATTAAAATCTGGGCATACTTAAGATATTCCAGAGCCACATTTTAAACACAAAAAAAGGATTTGCATGTAGAGTTTTCAGCATCCTAGGCCCAATATTGCTTTAATGCACAACCATGGCAGCTCTCCAGAGATACACATGAAGAACACTTCCGTCATTACAGCTGCCTTCCAGACGGCCACGGATCTTGAGAAGTCTAAAAACAGGCTCAATGTGCAAATGTAAAGATGGAACACAATTTTTTTTTTTTTTTGTGTGAGTGCAGTTCTACAAGTTCATTATCACCCGGGTAGAAAACCTTCATTTGGCAAATAGAAAACTACAATTTAAAAAAAAAAGACAATTTGAAAAAAATTATACAAAAGAAAATCACAAAAATTTGCCTTTTAAAAGGCTACACATGTGGTCATTTTTAAATGAAAACACCATACATTAAGTATGTAGGAAAAGACCAGCAGTGTTCTTTATCAGGAGCACACCTAAAACGCAAACACACCCAGTGAGCCGTCCCCTGCCACCACCAAGACTGCTTTTCCCATGCTTGTAGCCCTCTCACGTTAATGCTTTCTACACTAAAAGCTATAAAGAAATCTGTTTTCTACAGATTACTTAAGTTAAAGTAGTGAATTCTGACCAGAATACAAAAGAATCTCAGTGCGGTAAGGCCACAAAACCAGCGCCGCAGTCCCAAGCCTCCTGGCGGAATTAATCCAGCACAGCCTGAACACAGAAAGAGTAAATCTCCAGTACTGCCGTGTTTGTGAAGAAGATCAGTCTGTACATGCAAGTTAACGTGAGGCTGCCGATACCAAAGGCGTGCAGGAGCACTGCAAGCAGCTTGGCAACAGCTCCCATCGGATGGGACGGGGAGGCAGCACACGTGCAGCAGGTTATGCTCCTGCAGCCCTTGCTAGCTTTGCTTCTCCTCCTTCCCCTCCCAGACAGCCCACACAACTCAGAGCAAGCACTCCACGCTTAGACCTGCAAAACCTTTAGCCGCTTGGGACGACACCGCCAATCGAACAAAAAAATCCCCACATTAATTTTTCATCGGGCAAGCAGGCCCACTGTGGGTTTCATGTGTGACCCAACTGACAGGTTGAACTCTGGCCACCAAAAGCGAAAAGGTAACTTTTTGGCCCACCTTGCTCCCCGTTTTGCTCAAACAGCAAATCTAACCCTGTTCCCAACATTTCGTTTCTCACGCCCAGCCAGTGAGGGTCATAGCCATTTACTGTCTCCAGCAGCTGCTGCCCATACGATGGGGCTGGAGTGGCGAGTGTCCCCTGATACCCCCCTTCGTGTTTTGGGAGTACCGAAGGCGGACCAGCGTGACTAGCTGCAAACAGAGGCGGGCTGTGCCTCATCTGCTCGAGCTCACGCTTAGATTCCCCTTCACCATAACCGAAAGCGGAGCCCTTCCCAAAGGGAGAAGTGTTGGGCTTGATGTACAAAGAGTTCTCGTCGCCGGGGCCCTCGTTAGCATTCACGTAGTTTAAGACAGGCCTCCTATACAGGTTCTCTTTAGCTGCCAAGTACTGGTGATCTTCTCTACAAGCCTGGAACACGTCTGCATCTGAGTAGTAGCTTTCAGGGAAGGATTTCTTCAGGTATTCCTGCGCCTGCTGCGCAGGGAGGGAGAGCTGGGGGGGGCTCCCCACGCTTCCCGCCCCCAGCGGCACCCCTTTTCCCACGCAGTCCAGACCGAAATGAGCCGGGGTCTGACCTGAGCATCCAAAAGCGTTATCCAGGCTCCTGAAATGAGTATCGAGCCTCGAGTACGGCTGCCCCGAGAAGCTCTGGTTCCCTCCCGGTAGGCCGGGCTGCGGGCGGAGGAGGCCGGGGTCCGGCCCGAGACCCCGCGCCGGCCCCGGGGACCCCTCCCGGCAGCCCCCGCCGCAGCGGGGCGGCTTTTGCTTGCCACAGGCCGGCTTGGGGTAGGCGGCGGCTTCGCTCTTCTTGTGGTTCAGCTGCCGGGCCCTCCTGTTCTGGAACCAGACCTGCCGAGGCAGCAGAGGGTGAGCGCCGGCCCCCGCCTCGCCCGCCCGCCCGGGGAGAGCCGCCCCTGCCGCCCCGCCGCCCCTCGCACCTGGATCCTGGACTCGGGGATGTCGGTGAGGCCGGCGAGCTGCTCCCGCAGGGCGATGCCGGGGTACGGCTCCTTCTCGAAGGCGCGGACCAGCAGTTCCAGCTGGGCTTTGCTGAACGTGGTGCGTTTCCTCCGGCCGCCCTCCCGCCCGGCGCTGGGGCGCGCCCGGGCCTCGCCTGAGAGGAGAGGGGAGCGGCGGTCAGGGGCTGCCCGGCCAAACCCGGCTCAGCCAAACCCGGCTCAGCCCAGCCCGGCCCGGCCCGGCCCAGCCAAACCCGGCCCAGCCGCCCCCCGCCCGCCCCGGCCCCGGCCCCGGCGCACCGCGGGGAGGCTGACCGGCGGGGCCGGGGCTGGGGGGCCGGCTGGCCAGCTCCATGCGGGCCGGGGGCTGCGGGCGATGGGGCGGCACAGCCCGCTGCCCGCCTTATGAGCCCTCCACCCGCCCGGCCCGGCCCCCCGAGGGTGACTCACAGCCGGCCCCCACACCTCCATTGTCATCCCATCACCAAAATACACATAATGAGGTCTCGCCCCGTCGAAGGAGCCAAAGCGTCTCCCAGCGAAGCCCCCACCGCTGCCATGAACCCGTCCACCTTTCTTTTAATTCAAATGGAGGGTGGATAATTCAATGAAGTTATGTTCTGCCTTCGGTTCAGCCCTCTGAGAAGGCTTCCCTTCTCCCCGCTCCGCACGCCTGGGGCTCTCCTGGAAAGCCGGGGTTCCCCCAGATGCGGGGAGGCCTCTGTGCCACCCTTCTCCTGAAGGGAAACCATCCTGGCTGCTCTTGCACCCGCCTGACAAGTCCTTGTCTTCCCTGTTCCGTTACCCCACGCCCGTTCCCATCTGTGGGACTTTTCTCATTGACTCAACTGCAATAAATAAAACGCTGTTGGCTTTACTAGACATTGCATCAAAATCCACCGTTCACAGCAAAGGACAAAGCCTGCCCCGGTCAGCCAGGGGAGAAGGAGCCCTCTCCCTCCCAAGCGTGTGCTGAAGAGCTCAGCACAACCTTTCCCCTTCCTAGGGCTGCTTTTTTTTTTTTTCCTCCAGACAGCTCTACTCATCCAAGTCATGTACAGAACAAGCATGGTCTGTGCTTTCAGCCCAAGGTGAAATCATGACCAATGTATTAATCCAAAAGCGAGGCCAGAAATACTATTTAAGAGAGCCAA
Organism: Morus bassanus; assembly: GCA_031468815.1. Taxonomy (NCBI): domain Eukaryota; kingdom Metazoa; phylum Chordata; class Aves; order Suliformes; family Sulidae; genus Morus; species Morus bassanus. The sequence continues at coordinate 13,885,897 of CM062583.1, forward strand.
GAGTGACATAAGGACTTACAGGGAACAACAGTTGCAATGCCAAAAAGGATTAGATGTTAGAACAGGATTAGAACAGCAGCAAATCAATTAGTTAATGTAATAATTTGTCAAATGAGGCCATTAATTGATATCACTGAAGGTGTTCAAGAACAATGGCATCGTTACTTCATGTGTTTTTCATCTCAACATGGCCCCGTTCATTTTCCAGCCTTGGGACCCGCTCCAGCTTGTTCTGAAGCTGAAGGGTACAGGGGCAAAGTCTGCAAGCTGTTACATACTATTTGCATTCTGCAGGGACCCGTGCGTCCGCCATTCAAGCAGCCACCTTTGGGCTGAGCTGGGCGAGGGTTTTAACATTACACGCACCACCGCCGTGGTTCACAACAAAAATAAATGCCCTCCCAGACAGGGGCAACAGTCAGCCCTGTGAGTCTGGTACTCCAGAGACTGGATTCCTTCTGCAGCTCGGTCCGTAAGGCAAGATAAGTGCCCTCAGAAACCACTTTACCCAAATAACGTTTTCAAGCAGAAGCGTATATGGAGGCAGTGAGAATTTCAGCAGGATGACTGCAGCATGTAGTCCAAAACATCTGGAAACAACAACTTGAACCATTTTCTCAGTACCTCTCCCCTTTCTGCTACCATATCATTCCCATAAGCCTGGACTGTCATAGCACAGATACATCCCACAAGATTTTTCCCCCAGAGCTCCAGGATAGTTCGGAGTTTTTCCGTTCCATGTAAACAATAAATTTGTATTTAAACAAGAATGTGCCTGTGGGAGAAGGGAAAAAAAGCAGCCAGGTGGTTCAGCAGTTCTAGGTACAGTCAAGGTGTGCTGCTAGTCCTTCAGTTTTTAGTTCACCTTTAATACTTGGATACATATGTAGGGAGGGGTGGGTGAAGGCTCAGACACAATAATCAGACATATCAAGCTTGGTGGCACAGTTTTTTGACAGTCTTCTCTACAGCAAATCCAGCTGCAGCCAGTCCTTGTCCTAAGCATGCAGGGTGCAATTCTACCTGCCTTTTACCTGCCATACGGCTTCGCACACAGTCCTGCACATGCCACCTCCAGTGCACATTTGACTAGAAAATCAGCCAACTCACAGAGCTACTCCTTCCAAAAACTGTTTACATTTTTTTTGGCCAGGTTAGTTTGTGGTGAGCTTAGCTCAAGCACCAGCATGGGATGGGGATACACAGGGGCAGAGGGTAAAAAAGAGTTGGGGAGCCCTGATTGAAACTGGCACAAGAAAGTATGGAATTGCATATGACCATCCCATCTCTCTGCAATTCCAGTACGACTGTCCGTGGGGTGCATAAAAAAACTGTATCGAGGATGTTTGTAGAGTACCAAGAGAGCTTACTAATTTAGTCTGGCCATGGGGAAGGCTAGAACAAATGCTGTCATTTTTCTTTCTGGATTTCCAATTTTCATGGCACAAAACATCATCTCATAGGAATAACTACAACACAAAGCTGACCCTACAGGCAGCCTGCAATACTGATCTCAAAAGGAGAGGGAAGCCGCCCCCTCCAACACATACATACACCTTATAGCCACAGCCAGTGCAGAAGCGAGATAAGGAGGAGTCAGCAGAGGCTTGCACCGACTTGCACTGCTTGCTAATAGTGACCGTCCATCACCACTAGCTAGGTCAAATAGACCAGGCTTTTGTTAACATCCTCTGGCTATGGAGAGAGCAGTTCACACTTCCCGGAGTTATTGTTTCAGGCACTCTGCCAGGTAGCCTCTTTACACCCTTCATTTTCAGAGATTTTCTTTGCAATGCTAATTGATAGAGACTTAGATTGCCAGGTTTGTTTTTAAGTGAGATTCCAGGAAAGAAGATGGCAATCTTTGCCTCCCCCGCCTCTTCCCCCTCTGCTGCTGAATCGTATGGATTTTGCCTAGCGTAAGAGCTAATTTCTGCTACAGCTACAGTCTGACCATACCCAAATCCAGGCAACAACCCTTGCTGTCTGTGTTCCCTTGGCATCATCGTGCTGTTGCATGTCAGTCATAATAAAAAAAAAAAAAAACAAAACTGTTTGTGAGCTCCCCCATCTCTTCTCTAAACTGTATTGGGAATATAGTACCCCCCCCATCACCAAAAATCAGGAATTTTTGATTCATTTCACAAATAAGGGAATGGGAAGAGTGTGGGGAAAGAAGCAGGAATACCCAAAGCAACATGCTTAACAAAACCAGCATGTCTTCAGTTCATAGATTGCCTTCAGGCTCCCACCAAAATCCATGGAATTTTGCTATAGATTTCAGTAGAGTCCAAATGTCTCAAGTGTCCAAGTGTCTCTCCCACTGGGTCCTCTGCCAGTGTTCCTTTATGCCAGAGTCGTGGTATAAGTGCATCTACAGAGGAATCCAAATCACACGTGGAATATGCTGAAAATACAACAAAAATGAAGGATATGTATTTAAAGGACATTTAGGAGAGACGACACAGTTGCTAGACAAGGACTAGCCACAGTGCTCTTTAAAATGGCTCTCAGAAAAGTTTTGCATCTATCCTAGTACAGATCAGGGCATGGAGAACTCCTCTCCCCCTCCAGAGCAGCCCTAGTGTTAGGAGGTGCAAAGGTGACCCCAAAACCATGCTAGCATGAATGGGATGCCGAATTACCCGGTGCAGCATGGGCTCCGTCACCAGGCGCCTGCCTGGGGAGTCTTAGGACAAGCGCAGCCCTCTGGAAATCCCTACATCAAACATTTTCTAGGGCAGTACAATGCTATTGATGTTTAAGCAGAACTTTCATCCTGGAGGAGGCAAGATCAATTTCACTAGTTGGTCTTCAGACATTAACACCTCATAAAAAGGATGCTCATGCCCCGCTTATCTGCAGTGCATCTTTAATTATCTCTTGGTACACCTTTTGCAGCCCATTACTTACCAGTCAACACTGCTTTAATTATGGGCTTGGCAGTAAAAGGCAGCTCTTACATCACTGAAATAAAAATGCTACAAAGCAACCCTGGAGAATTGCAAAGAGATTTCATGTTCAAACGGAAAACTGTGGAATTCAGCAAAACAACGTGCATTCTCTTCCACAAAGATTTGTCCCTGTGGGCAGTACTGTCATAGCCAGCTGCACCCAGGAACCCTCCAAAGAACAGGAGCAGCCAAGTGACGGTTGTGCTCTCACCTGCTCTTCAGGGGAAGGAGCATTTAGAGCAGCCTGTCTTGTTTTGAAAATAATTCAATGGCCAGACCTGCACGCTTCCATGGTGTGTCAGGGCAAGCAGGATGGAGACATATTTTGCACCCTGAGCAAAAAGAGGGCTTACGATAATCCTTGCTTTCTAAGAGCATTCATTCCGCAGTCCAGAAGTGGCTCTTGGGAGAGCTCTGTCACCAGCACCACTGAGCTTTCCCTTACAGTAAACACCTTCATTATGCCAAAGCATCGCTCCAGCCTTTTTTCCTACCTGAAATGAATGTTGTTTCTAACACTTGAAGGTGGAGGAGAACAATATTGCTGAAAACAACATGAACCCTTAGGTCTTGCTCCGACTCCGTTCACATTAAAACAATAGATTTCAAAGTGAAAAAGGCATTAGACCAGTTTCACATAACTTGAATAATCTCACACTTCTGTTTTTCTTATATTTAACACAGCATAATTCGTGGCACTGATTTAAGTATCTGAAATTTGGGGCAACGGTACAAAAAGGGCCATACTCGCTAAGACCAAATGTCTGTCTAGCCTGATATTTAACTCTTCAGCATTGGCCAAAAATGGACACCTGTCTAGGGAAGGTAGGTATCTATAACCAGCTCAGTCAGCAACGTACTGGTACTTTTACCTAGTAATGATAATGATGACCTCTGTTATTTTCAGCCCAGAGACTTCCTGAGGTGGATGAGAGTTTCTAAGTATACAGAAAACACAATATGCTTCTCTTTCATTAAATTAACCAGTCATTTTCTGAACCTATGTAAAATTTTAGTTTCCAAAGCACCCTCTGACTTCCACAGCTTAATGGTGTGTTATATGTAATACCACTTTTATTTGTTCTTAACATGTTGCCTGCTAGAATCATTTGGTTCTTGCTGCCTCCCACACAAGAATGTGGAATGACCTTCGCTGGTTCCAGCAGTTCACATTGCCCGTTTTTTTTTTTTTTCACCAAACCCCATCACTTTCCCCCTTCAGCCACATCTTTTCCAGACTGAAAAAATCCCATGGTACTCACAGTGGCTGATCCACAACTACCCACCCTACGGTAACTGCTCCGTGCCTTTGATCATTCATGTTGCCCTCTTCAGAAGTTTTTCCCATTCTACTGTATTCTTCCTGAGACAGGAAGACTAGAATGACTCTCGGTATTTAAGACGTAGATAAATCATGGTGTTTTAGGTATTATTATGATAATGATTTTTTTTCTCCATTGCTTTCCTCATGTTTGTTTTGCTTTTTTGACCATCTCACAGAACTACCTACCAAACTCCAGGGTCTCATTTCTGATTTACAATGGTCATCTGTTGTCTGAACCTGAGAATGGTTCCTTACTGTTCCGTACTGTCATCATGCTGCCTTCTGGTGAGTTTTTGAGTCCTGTGACAATCTTGAAAGAAACTGTCATCCCTTTCAGAGAGAAGGCCGCCTTAACTTTTAAGGGAAATAAGACCCCAGGTAAAACCGAAGCCAAAACATTTGCAAACTTTATGTCTGTTATTAAATGGTAGCCTGGTGGTGTCCAACGCCATTCATTTTTCTTGTGAGCGGTAGAATAAAAGTCATGGGAGGTGGGTGTGGGATAGCACAGACTTGCTGGGAAGGTGATGATTGGTGCTCCCACTCTCACAGAAGGCAATGTCTCCTGCTCTGCTGGAGAGAAACCTCTCTCCTGTGGGACAGATCCACCTCACACAGCCACACAGAACAGTGAGCTAGAGTTTGGACAGGCTGAGCCTGAGCCTCTAAAGAGTTAGGATGACCACAGGGAAGGGGAAATCAGCAAAGCAGTGTCCGCACCAGTGCGGGAATGGGCTGGAGTAGGATTTCCATTTGTAATACGCCTAACGCGTAGATTATCAGTATTCTTGTACCCCTTTGAACGTTGAGTAGAAAAGTCGCACAGGAACCCATGTGGTAGCAAACCTGTGTTCACTAAAATCCTGCCTTAAGAAACGTCAAAAAAACTGTGCATAAAATATCCTCCTGAAACCCAGCCTGGGCCCCCGGAGGACTGCTGAGCACGGTTCAGTCTGACAAGCCCTCACTTGTTCCAGCACCACTGAGATAAATACCATTTCATTTAAATGCAGCAGTACTTCATGCCCAGTACAGTCAGGTTCACAGTCTGCATTACTTTGTGGTAATCCTTTCCCTCCTATTCCCTGTTGTCTCCTTCCCTGTCTCCTTTCCTTTGTAAGGGACTGACTGTCATCGTCCTCACCCGTGCTGTTTGTGTAACTGGCAGATGCCTTATGACTGATCAGCCCCAGGAACACTTGTGGACTCTTAGCACCTGAGAAGATCAGACCTCTGAACTGCAGATGTTTTAGGACAAGGACTGTATCTTTTTCTTGTGCTGGCAGAATACAAACACACCCACGTGATACTATAGAAATACTACAAATCACAACATCGTAGTCTGCCGAACTTGATTACGATAACTAGTCGCCTAAAGATGAGTGAATTTGGCCTTAAGGCTAGTCTGCTGGGACTGGAGACAAGTTGTCTGGAGTCTTCTCCTCCCTGTTCAAAGAACTATCGCTCTAACCTCCCTTGTCAGTCCTATTCCTTCTCATCTCCCAAATAACATCCCCACCCATGTGGTTGTACTGCAGTGTGCTTCCCACCCATCTCACCCATCTGCTAGTGACCCCATTTCGTTGCTAGACCTGTGCTGGCTTTTTTGTACTGCGGTTAGCTTTTCCATCACAATATTCCTATTCCAGACACGTAGGAAAAAAGAAAAATACTCAGAGCTAGAAAACTCTGTCAATTGCCATGACTTGTTCATTAACTGAGAAACACAATAAAGATGCATTAGCTGGTCCCAAGAGACCCTCGAGAACAGTGAACTAACTGGGAAACTTTCCTTTTTCCCAGCACTGCACTCCTGTGTTTACTACCATGCATGTGAAGAACTTGGCAACCTAAGGCAGTGTCTTTCAAAATAGGAAGCAGAAATAAAGAAGAATTCCTTCAGAGAGAAACAAGTGGTATCAGATACCAAACTCTATGTAGTAAAATACACGTGCACTGTCATCAAGTGGTTAAAGGACAGAACAAGGCATCAAAATGCTGATGGTTGGCTGGAGACTGACTCCTTCGGCCTGTTTTAACCACTCAGTCTATAATGCTGGAGGATGCTGGTATGCAGAGTCACGGCCCCTTATCTGCCTGCAATACAGTTTTGAATAGTCTAAAGTACTGAGGCTTTTCTAACATGACCAATATGAACAAGGCTGTCTGGTCACATGTAATTTATCCTTGCAAGGTATGTTCAGTATCAGTAATAGCCTCCCCAAATGACATAAAATATTTTTTTGCCCACATATCTTTAAAACAAAATCCTGTCAAATACCTGTAGCATATATCCAATTTACAAAATTCCACCAAATACTTGTAGCATAAATCCAACCTTTATAAACTGAGATTTCAAATTGATGTTACTTGTTACTCCTTAATTTTTTAAAGCTACCTCACACAATAAATGAAAGCAATCAGAGATGTTCTCAAAATATTTTTAGTAGTCCTAAAGTTATTGACTTCCAGCAGACATCAGTAAAAACAAATATAGAACTGTAAAATGCACAACTGTGATCAAAACTGAAGCTCTCTGTGCAACCTGGACTTCAAACTGGTGAGCTTTGGCTGTCTATTTAGAAGGGCTTATTAACGCATCGTTGGCTGAAGCGCATCATGACAAAAAAAAAGGCTGTTTCACCTTTCTGTTCCTTTTTAATAACAGAAAAAACCCCACAGTGATAGTGTTAGGATGAACATATAGAACTCTGACATAAATTCATCTCTAAAATGCACAAACTGAATTTGTAGTAAAATCAACAAGAAATTCATACCTTTATAGCTTACAGGTATTACTTAGTTCTTAATCTTCGCAAAGAATAAACTATTTGGCTGGGACCTTTATAGCTGACAATTTCCAAGACTTGAATTACGCTCTCAATTGTGTTAAAAATATGACAGAAGAAAATTAGTTTTATGAAACATCCAAGGAATCTGTTTACCTGTGAGAGGGATACAGCAGAGATACGTGCAAAGGTTTATTTACTTCCAAGTCACAAAGAATATTCATTACAACAACAAGCAGAATTACTATACCCCATTGTTTCTTCTTATGCATGTCTCATTACTCTTCAAATTTTTTTGTAAGTATGGGAATCTGCTGAAAATCTTGACCATTGACCTCAAAACTGTAATGCTTGTCAAACTGCAACATGAAATATTTTTAAAGACTGTACTTTTCCTTAGCGACTCTAGTCTTGGAACTAAAAGATTAAAGTGAAATAATTTTTAACTCCCCATTAAAAATTAAAACTGACAGAGGAATGGTCACATGTTAACTAGTTACATTAGGAACCAGACATTGCTTGCAGTAGTTTCATTACAGCGTTGTGTCATTTAACTCTGATTAAAAATGTTTTATTGTTAATTCCATCTCCTTAGGTAACTTTCACTGAATGCATCTCTTTTATACCAGCTTCAAATCCAGTTTAAAGTTGGCTGCAGTTTATTTCCAAGTAACTTCCTAAAAGGAGCCCAATCCCTTAATCCTTATACAGAAAATTGCTGTTTACACAAGTCACATCTCTGACTCCAGTAGGATGACTCACACCATAAAGTTTGGTCTGAATTAGACTAATCCCCCCCCCCCCCCTTTTTTTTTTGTTAAAGAATTTTAAAAGACACAGAAAGGCTAACATGTCTCTATCTAGTCTCTGGCATCTACCAAGAACACCAAACAAAAGAGGCAGACTACCTGGCAAATACCCTTTGTACTTCCCGATGAAAGTGAGATAGTCAATATCTCTAAGTTAGAGATAGCAAATGTTTCTAAACTGAAGGGGAACAAGTTTTCTCCACCACTAGGTACAACAGAAACTTTAGTATTTGAAAATCTAAGGGAGCGATACACTGATATAAACAGCGTGTGAAATGAGCCAGCTATGCCTCAGGGATTAGGCAGGAAGAATGCACCGGTCCATTTTATTGTTTCCAGCAGAACCAACCCATCTCAGTTTACATAGCCGGTCACTATGGAGACCTCAGGACCCTACGGACACAACTTCAGTGAAAAAACTTTAAAAACTAATGTGGTTGGCTTTGAAATCTCACAGAGGATCATACATCCCATTTTCACGTTACTCTAGGGTTAGTAACCTTACCTGTTGATCTCATAACGAACATCTCTTTTGGCCTTAGATTCTTAAAAAGTACTTGTGGCTTTAATAACCAACCTAATTTGAAATCTAAACCAAGTAATGCAAGTGAAAGAAAAAAAATGTTTGTACACAATTATGAGGGAGCACGCTTTTTTCCTTTCCAACTTGTTCTTAAGATTATGCTTTCTCTCTTTTCTATGGCCTTGACTACTATAAAAATGGACTCAATTTAGCAATCTGTGCAGCCTGAAGCAGGGTAAAGCTAGATTAGCTCATCTTCTTCAAATGCTTACAGAGCCCTGTCATCGTGATGGCAGCTGTGCCGATCGCTAGCTACCAATATCTGCATGTTCTCTAGCATAGGACAGGCCTGGGAAAGAACACGGAGCGGTGTTAATCCTGTCACAACAGAGACCCGTGTTCCAAACTATAAATCTAAATCTGCCTTCTGGTGAGCATGGCCAGAGCCGCCCGAGCTGGCTGGCTGCGCTCAGCCTTGGTGATATTTTGGTGCATAGTATGCTGTCGAGAGCTGCCAACTCGTAACAGCATGCCGGGTCTTCATTCGGTCACTTTGTGGCACTGAGTAAGAAAAAAGGAAAGGAAAAAAGTAGAAATCTCAGAAGTTACGGTTGGTGAAGTAAAGCATGCAGAAATAGTTTTATTTCCTGTAAACTTGGCAAAGTAAATTGATTCTGCATTTTTTCAGTAATTCACATAACTCTTTGGGATTTGTAGTTTCTAATTTAGATTATACTCGTCAATAAATGCAATTCACTGGCAAATAACATTTCGAGTGTTGTGGCCACAAACACTGGAAGGAGGGAATAGGTAGGTAACCTATTGGTCCAAAATAAGAAGGCATAAATTCAAACATTTTGCAAAATACGATAGAGTAAGCCTTTCAGCTAGGGTCTGGAAGATGACTCCCTCAAAATCAGTTGTTAGGTACATACTAACAACACTTAAGAAACACAGGAAAGACTAATCATTGACAGCAGTGGATTCTCTGTCTTTTGATGTCTTCAAAATAAGATAAAATGCCCCTTGAAAAGTATGCTTTAAGGAAGTGCAAGTTACTGAGCTCAATTCAGAGAAACAAGGTAATATTTAATGGCTTGTGCTGGCCAGACTAGATGATGCTATGGGACTTCTGGCTTTAAATTATGAAAACTGGAACTATATTCACCTTCCTAAATACTCCAAAGACTCCTCTCTCTGCCAAGAGAAACAGCCTTTTTTAAAAAGTCAGGTCAAAGACACTGC